>OU342673.1:30000000-40000000 GCA_910589285.2 Mythimna ferrago
AAAAATATATGTTTATTATAGATTCATGAACAATAATATCAACATTTGATTTTTTCGTGCAATTAATACTTTTGTCAAAAAAAAATATTTAGCAATTTCGCAACTTTTCGCAACTTTTCCCTACTCCTTCGAAACGGCTTGGACCTTTAGAAACATTTTTACACACAAAAATTGGTGGTTAAATATTCTTCAAAGTGAACATTGCATATGTAAATCAATCAATATCTCGCAGAGAAAATGGATTTAAAGCGCTTTCCGGGTGCTGCTGGCCGCAAATAAATGCACAGATTTGCGTACTGCCGCCTAGGCGAGTGCGAGAGTTGCGTTCACATAATTTCGGTCAGATGGTTCAAGGGACTATACGCCTTAAGTATGTGCCAGTTCTAAAACTTCTTAAAAGGTCAGTATTTACTGAAAAGGCTTCTACAACACCGTTGGTATACGAAGACCTACAAATACCTTTGTAAACAAAACAACAAAGTTTTGAACTTTTGAACTCAATGTTACGAGACGTCTGAAAACAAATGATGTCTGAAATTAAAACAAAAGGTGTGGAAATGTTTTTTTGTTTTTTCCTACCTAGGTACAATTATTATTATTATTATTATTTTAGAAGATAAGGGGCTAAAATTTAGAATACTCCTAGCTTTTAGAGTTTTAATCTCCTCCGGGCGAATAATGTGTCGGCCCAGATGGACACTGCGTTTGTGGATAAGGGGCCCGCATTCACACAAAAGGTGCTTAGGCGTCTCCCTCTCCTGATTACAGTACCGGCAAACATCAGTGTCACTCAGTTTCATGTGAAATTGGTGCCTGTTTAGTTTGCAGTGGCCGGTTGAAGCATGACGTTTGTTGTCATAGCTAGTTGATAGTATTCAAGTACTGATTCGTGTAGCGATCTCAGTGCTTGAGAGCGTCAGTTTGCTTTGCCAGTGCTATTAGTTCTGTACATGCTTGCCTTCGCCTCCTTCGCAATGAATAGATGAAGTGGCGGTAGGTTAAGCAGGGCATTTAGAGCAGCTCCCGGGGTTGTGGACATGGCCCCTGTTGATATGAGGCATGCAAGTCTCTGCAAACCATTAAGTTTGTTAATGACTGTCACTTGAGTTGTTTTCCTCCATCATACTACGCAGGCATACGTTACTATCGGCCTGACTATGGCGGTGTACAACCACAAGGCGATTTTAGGGTTTAAGCCCTATTTCTTCCCTGCTAAGCGACAGCATATTCCTAAAGCTATTTTAGCCTTTTGGATCACATTGTTAATGTGAGTGTTCCAGGTCAGTCTCTGGTCGATAGTTACGCCCAGGTACTTGACTTCGCTGGAGAATGGTATGAGAGTCCCCTTTACAGTGGGCTTTACAAGTTTGTCCAACTTTCGCTTCCTAGTAAAGGGGACTATTATTGTTTTACTCGGGTTAACCGATAAATTGTTTTCTGTGCACCATGTGTTAATAATGTTCAGAGATCTTTGTAGTATAGATGATACCGTGCTATGACAGGGGCCAACAACACAAGCCACCACATCGTCAGCATAGTTATGTACATCTAAGTCTCTTTTAGAGGCGATAAAACGCCTCCTTGTGGGCACCCTTTAGTTGTTTTGAAGCTCTTTGTAGTTCCGTGTAAGGTAACACTGATAGTTCTGTTGAGGAGCATGAATTCGATCCAACGAGTAGTTGTTTCGTCAATCTCTTTCGCCTTCATTCCCTTGGAAAGGTCGTTATGGTGACGTTGTCGAAAGCTTCTTCAATATCAAGGAAAGCACATTGGGGTATCTGTTTATCTTCCAAAGCCCTTTCGATCCTGTCTGTTAGTTCTAACAGAGCAGTTTCTGTAGATTTTCCTTTTTGGTAAGCATGTTGCTTCGGATGCAGAGGGTTATCCTTTAATTGTCCATCCCTGATGCATTCGTCAATAACCTTTTCCATACTCTTGAGTAGGAAGGAGGTAAGTCCTTCTTACCGGCCTTTGGGATAAAACAGACTTTAACCATAGTCCATTTCTCTGGTATATATCCCCAGGCAAAGCTTGCTCTGAAGATTTTGATTAAAATAGGGATGAGTATAGTCTTCCCTTGCTGCAGAAGAGCTGGGAAAATATCGTCATACCCTGCAGATTTAATCGGCTTGAATGAGTCTATAGCCCATTCTACCTTGTTCGGTCTAAAATACCTCGCCGCTCTTCTCCAGTCTTCATTTGAAGGCCTGTGGAGGCGGATATGTGGAGTATTTTGTACGATGATATCTGGTGCCATTACGTGTTTCGGATTAGTAAACTTACGGGGACTATTCGAGGTTTAATTTTTCGGAATCATGTAACACACCCAAACCAACCGGCCCTGTGCGTCTCGCATTCTGTGGATTCCCGCGACCTACACTGCATCACCAGTCCCGAAAAGTGCCATAAAATAGTGACTTTCTGAAGCCTACTCCTCGGTAACGGCCAGGTTTGAAAAATAGTAGTTTATGTGACTAGGGGATAAAGCAGTGTCTTTAAGTCGCGGACGGCATGTTGGATTCCGAACGAAACGAAGGTCGCTGATTTTAATCCCGAACGATAGTGAGGGATTTATAAAATTAACTCCCGAGCATTGCGAGGGATTTAATAAAGAAACCTGAGTGAAGTGAGGAATTTAAGCCGCCCAAGACAAAGACAGCTTTATCCCCGTGTTGCATACTCTACTTTTTACACCATCTGTGAGATAATTAAAAGACAATTTGGTCGACCAAATCATATTTTAGAGAAATATAAGTATTATATTTACAAGTTCATCAAACAAACAAACAAAATTCACTACTCCAAGATTCTATAGTTTCAATTTTCTATAATGCTCCCGTGTCGTCAGTACGCACATTTTATTCTATTTTCTTTTTTTTGTTAGTGGCCAGTTTGAATCATAGTGATTACATACTCTTTGGTTTGAATTTCGAGTCAACTTGTTCGATGCGCCTACATTTTAATTCACAATGTTGACGATTCTTGATGCTCCAAATTCAAATCTCATTATTCCCTAGGGATCGGCCATACTGCATTATCTCTAGGCATATAATGACTTGCTTTAAGTGAGGTTTGTATGACGTGTAAAACGACATTATCGAGCAGGTGGTGTAAAAAATATATTTATTATAGATTCATGAACAACATTATCAACATTTGATTTTTTCGTGTTGCGAGTATTAATAAATTTGTTTAAAAAAATATTTAGTAATTTCGCAACTTTTCCCTACTCCTTCGAAACGGCTTGGATCTTTAGAAACATTTTTACACATAAAAAGTGGTGGTTAAATGTTCTTCAAAGTGAACAAAGCATATGTAAATCAATCAATATTTCGCAAAGAAAATGGATTTAAAGGTCAGCCGCGCGCTTTCTGGGTAAATAAATGCACAGATTTGCGTACTGCTGCCTAGGCGGGTGCGAGAGTTGCGTCCACATAATTTCGGCCAGATGGTTCAGGGACTACTCGTATAAGCCTTAATTCAGTATCTATCTTTTAATATTTTATTTTATTTTAATTATTATCTATGTTGTGCTCACATAATAGAAGCAACAAGAAATATATAACCAAGCAACACTTGCTCAGAAAGTGACTCTTATTGCACTGCACTTAGGTACATAATGGCCCTTGTTACCAAACTGTGACATTTTGATTACCATTACGCACTAGTGCTATAATATAGTTAAAACCGTTTTGTTCAACCCCTCCCCCGCCATAATTTTATTACATTTAACGTATCAGGATGGGCGCGCGTCATCTCCCACGAGTCGCCGGTCAACCCCCGTTTATACATATTATTCATTCTTTATTAAATAAAAAAAATATGGGCGCACATATGAAAACAGATTTTTACCGCCATAAAAGTTTACTAGTTTTACAGTTATCTTCTTCAAAAGTGTATTGAAAAACGTCGTATGATACACGTGAGTAATTAAGAGCGCTTTGACAAAATCGAATTGCTCGGGTTTAGGTAAATCAGACGAAGGCGGCAGCAGTCGCGCTCGATGCGTCTAGTGAAGTATGCAACTCACACATGCAAACCGCTACGCGGAACAAACAAATTATGAAGCTTTGCCATTTTTTTTTTTTCAAAATAAATTATTAACTCATTTTTTGCTTTGCGTACAACAATTATTTTAAAATATTATTTTACTTTTAAATAGACCATTTTTTTTTCACGTATTATATCAATGCCTCCCTAATTACTAAATAATTTTTATTTGAATTTGGATCATACTTTCATAGATAAAAATTACGGAAAATTGACAATAATTCTCAGTTTTATAGAATTATTTTTGGTATATTACTGTATGAATCATAATAAATTGATTTGACCATTCCAAAGTAGAAGGAACAGTTGTATCATGGACATTTTTAAAAATGGTTATATCTTCGGCGTACCAAAGCATCAAAAGATTACCAAAAGCATAATTTTATGAAACACCCTTTGCGGAAACAAGGAATTTACTGATGTACGTGAACAAATTGATAGGTATATTTATTTAGAACAGTGATCAAACTTTCTTAGGCGTATTTTTTTTTTTTGTGCTTTATCTAAAGCATAATCAGACGTCAAAACTCGAATCAAACGCTCAAATTCAAGAAAAAACCGGCTATGTGCGAGTCGGACTCGCCCATGGAGGGTTCCGTAGCAGCAAATAACATAATATAAAAGTTCTTGTAGTCCGTTGTAACTTTGATCGATGTTTTAATAATAGTGTATTTTTTTAGATTTATGACGTATTAAAAAAATCTACTCACTAGATCTCGTTCAAACCAATTTTCGTTGGTAGTTTACATGGTAATGTACATCATATATTTTTTTAGTTTTATCATTCTATTTTAGAAGTTACAGGGGGGGGGGACACACATTTTACCACTTTGGAAGTGTCTGTCGCGTAAACTATTCAATTTAGAAAAAAATGATATTAGAAACCTCAATATCATTTTTGAAGACCTATCCATAGATACCCCTCACGTATGGGTTTGATGAAAAAAAATTTTTTGAGTTTCAGTTCTAAGTATGGGGACCCCCAAAATTTATTGTTTTTTTTCTATTTTTGTGTGAAAATCTTAAAGCGGTTCACAGAATACATCTACTTACTAAGTTTCAACAGTATAGCTCTTATAGTTTCGGAAAAAAGTGGCTGTGACATACGGACGGACAGACAGACAGACATGACGAATCTATAAGGGTTCCGTTTTTTGCCATTTGGCTACGGAACCCTAAAAATGTGATAGCGCTCTTAATGATTAACGTTCTTGGCTCTATAAGACCCTCGCCCCGGCTCGGGTCTAAATACTGCCTCGACGGTAATCACTAACATTACACACTTATATCATAATGTACTATTAAAAGAGTCCATGGAGTTTCTTGCACGTTCTTCTCCCTATAGATCTAGGTACGTTTTGGAACGTGCAATTTAGCTTCACTTTTCTTGGACTGACCCACATTTGACTATTCAAAAGTGCCTGCAAATCGTCTATTTGAAATAAATGAATTTGATTTCTTTTTCTTTGATCTTCAGAGACACGGTTGCTATTCAAAAATCTTTGTCTCATCGATCAGACGATGCCATCTAAACCTGTCATTGATTCCTATTATAAAGAATCCGATTATTCCATGAGCTCTTAACACGATCCATGTGAAGACCTAAACTGAACTGTTAAAGTGTATATCTCCATCTCTCTTTCTCAGTGGTACGCCTGACAATTCGTCATGGTAACCCCCCAGCCCAGCGTTGGTGCAGATATATTTCTATGTGTATGTAGAATTAGATACACATAGAACACTACACTACTTGATTCACGAATACTTCAATGGACAGTAGTGTCCATTGAAGTATTCGTGAATCAAGTAGATACCAAGCGACCTTTGTATTTAAGAGCAGCATGCCATTTTTTTCGTATTAAGTAACGGTTTTAGTTATCGCACGTGTTTGCATTTTAAAGTGGTTGCTGGGCAAGTCTCGGAACTGACCCTTCAATTAAGTACAAATATGGACAGATCACACGGCGAGATCGGCAGCTGCTGCATTCAAACAGATGCACATGTAACAATACGGCTTTAGTAACGTTGTTGCAATGCAAAGGGGTTGCTAGTCTAGGTAACTGCTAGCAATTATGGGCAGATCCAGTAGCGTAGCCAGGCGTGGGTGAAGTAGGCCCTCGCCTAAGGCCTCGCACAAGAGATGACTCTTTAAAAATGAGGGTTTTTTTACAATTGATAGGCTCGTGTTTGACCACTATTTCACCTTATGGTAAACGACAATATGGTCGAACACTGGGTTGCCACATTCACTGCCTCGACGTTTTCGAATTTATTAATGAAAAAGGCCTCGCTGATGCACCTTCGCCCACGTCTAAATTACTCCACGCTACGCCTCTAGCACAAAATAGATAAGTACAAAAGACAATCTCATGTATGTACTTACCTTTTTTACCTACGCTCGGTGGACGCACACTAATGAGCGTTTGAGCCGGAATTGTTCGAAGAGTGATCCGATCCGAGACGCGACCGAGACATCGTGTCTGTGAGCGGTGTCTTTGTGTGCGTTGCTCGAGCGCGCTTTTTATGTAGATTGACTTCTGTACCTATATATTTTGTGCCTCTGGGCAGATCATTTATTTATTTATTTATTTTATTCTTCATGCACAAAAGAAACAAAGATCATAATGGTAAAGACACTACGTAAATGTATCAACTGCTTTTCATAATGTTGAATCGTCACTTCAGTTGGAAGACGTCCACTGTTAAACATAGGCCCCAAGTGTTGCCGCAAAAATGGCTGAATGACATTATGGTTTCAGCTTTCACACGAAAATCCTTGATTAAGTAAAGCAAATAATAAACAGCCTGGAAGTATGTATAATAATAATAAATACTTTATTTCAGACCATGGTGTCCAATTTGTTAGTAACAATGTTCTTATAAACTAGTGTTAGTAATACTTAAAACTACCCACAACAAAACATGTAAAAAGAACCACAACCACTACTGTGCCACTCCATGACAAATGGCGGAACAATGACTGATGTAGGCACAGTCCAGCCGACTATCGATCATGCTAAGGATACTGCTGCTGGTTGCTAGTGTGTGTAGGTATGAATATTGATATATTAAGTTCCATACATTAAAATATATCACGCCAATCTTTTATACAGTTTTGTATAGATACTTAAAGCCTATGTAACCTCTGAAGTCCGGGCCTCTGGGGGTAACCCCGAGGCCGTATCTAAGAAAGTATCTGTGAAACTCAAAGCTATTAATACCCGTACATAATTAAACCACTTCAAAAACATAAAAGGTTCTAATATTAATAAAGTTTTGAAACCTTGAAGAGCGGATTGATCAATATCTAGCTAAGTACCTACTATTGATAGAAAATCTAGAATTATAATAAAACTAGCTGTCCCCGCGACGTCGTCGTTCGCGTGGTCTACAGGATTTTGAATTTATTTTTTCTAAAATAAAAGTAGCCTATGTTACTCCTTATTACATCAGCTACCTGCCAGCCATTTTAGAGATTAGCCCGCACAAACAGACAGACATATAAAAATTGTAAAAAATGTTATTTTGGTGTATGTACCGTATATATATTCATATGCATGTAGTAAAAAGCAGTTATTTCAATATTACAAACAAACACTACAATTTTATTTATATTTATAGATGTTCTCGGAATTTACACGCCAACCCAAATCACTCCCTTCGCTCAAATCACTGTGGCAACGGGAGGTTTGGGGTGACACCCGGGCGAATTTTCCATGGTAACCAACAACATAATGTCTTTCCTTAAAATATAATTTCCTATAATCTCGACACCTCTCTGGACCACCTCGTTTTGATCAATCAATATACGGGAGGTAAGTGGGGTAGAGGAATTAAACTAACTTCAATCGTTCTTTTATTCGTTAAAGCTTCATGAAGGTCTACCAATTGAAAGGTAAAATAAATAGAGGCTTAAAACAGTATGAAAAATCATTAAAACCCTACACCGAAAAATGTAGCAAGTAAAGCTAAGCGTCCACTGCGTCGGGATCGGAGCGGACCATGGAAGCATTCGTTGCTTTGTATTGATTTGTACCTATGGTACAGCGTGAACTGGATCAGAAATTGCCGATGCAGAAGACGGCATTTTGTAAATGCCGATATGGTGGCGATACGACTGATCGTACATTGCTTATGCTCCGATTCCGACGCGATGGTGAGCTTTAGATCACTTTGGAAGCAGGTGCAGAAATTGGTGGCAGATATTTTAGTTCAATCTCAGACATCATCACTACATTTTTTATATCTAAATTTCGGGCCCTCTTCTTCATCATAGCACCACACCTGCGCCGCACCAATCAATATGCCGCCGCCGCCGCCGCACTTTGGAACATGGACGTCGTGGTCTGCAACCTTTTTCTCTAAGCATTCCAGCTAGTAAAAAATGTATACCTGCAGAGAAATCACATGTCAAGTGACGAGATAGATGTACTAGATACATTTTGTACATACCTACTTAGCGTTTGGCAGGAGTGCTAACAAAAAGACATTTGGTACTAGCCAAATGTCTCCTACTAAGGAGCTTAGGGCATTGAGACATGAATGTAGTCTGAACTTCCAGTGGTGGTCACAGGTCTGATCATCAGCGAAGACAGGTCTAATAAAAATACCCACACTATAAGTCATGTGAGGAGATGTTAGCGTTTTCGTAACCAACCGTACTTAGCTACGCCGCCGGCCGCCGGGATTCCAATCCCGATTTCCGGCCACCGTAGGCGTCCGCTTGCGGACGGCGAGCAATTTGTAGCTCGCTGTCCGATCATCCGGTAACTGTCTGGATCATAGATATAAGGGACCGAGCCCAAGTCGTCGACGGCGCGCACTTTTCCCGCACACCTCAAGGAGTTGTCAACTATGGCAGGGGCCCAGCTGGGTCAAACCTACTGTGGCCAGGGTTAGCTCCGAAAGGTAGCTCAGCCCCCGGTACGAAAGGCCCACTGAAAAAAAAACCTACTTACGTAATAATGATCAAACTGCAAACGCTGGAGTGTTGGTAAAGAAGTCTGGCTAAGGAACAGTTATCACAACTATCCAATGACGTATATAGGTGTAGGTACCTAGATTTTATACAATGTAGATATCGACAACCATTTGTCCCAAATCAAGAATTCTGACGAAACTCTCGTTGTAACTGAAGTAGGTAGATAGGTATTTGCAAGTTTTATTCGTTTGGTTTAGTTAGCACCACCTACTATACGAACAAAGCGCGATCAGACAGTGCACTGGGGTAGGGTAGATAGGGTAGTTGCGCCGGTTTTCGTCCAATTATCGGAGTTGCCAGGTTTGTGATGCGAAATAAATATCCTGAAGTACCCTTACATAAATGTATCATAATTGTTTATATTGCTTATATAGTCTTCTTTAATTTAACATCACATGACAATACATCCATTTCACGACTTATTTTATAAAATATATATTTTTTTGAAAAATTTGGCATTTCGCTAGTTTTCGTCCAATAAAATTGGTTTTCGTCCGAATGTGAGCTAGTTTTCGACCTCAATGTAGAAAAAGAAGTGTAGCCTAATTATTAAGTAAAAATCCAATTATATATACTTTTATTTAATCAACATATCTACTAGCTTGTGGTTTCAGAAATTAGCACGTATAAACAAACAAAAGACTCCCGCTTTATTATATTACAGTACAGATTAATCAAATTAACAAAAATATTTTTTTTTGTTAGAATTATGTGTCACAATGATAGTGTGCCGTTATCTTTAATAATTAAAGAATAACTATTTCTTAATTTTCATTCACCCCAGTATTCGTTTATGGACGAAAACTAAAACCAACTTTTTAAGCTATTTTTGGTTTTCGTCCACGTCTTTTAAATATAAAATATATTTAATATTTATTTACGAAACACTAACAAAGGAGTGGACGGAAACTAAAATATCTAATCTAATAGCAATACAGATCATATTGAGAGAAAATATTCTGTATTATATAAGTCGGTTGAAGTAAAATGATCTTTACAAATATTCACCTAGCTGATTGTGTTTCCGTCCGTGTAGACGAAAACCAAATGCTTTGCAAAATTGGTATGCTAGTATTAGTCCACTATCTAAGATGTCTATAAAAAACACTTTAAATTGTTTTTATTACGCTCATAAGTAGACACACGTGCCAAAAATATTCCGTAAACTAGCTATATCACTAATTAAACCTGCCATGAACTTTTTTTGTCGCCATTTTTTTTTCTAACGCGATGGCTTCTTCAAGGCTCATAAACAAAGTGGCTACTGTCGTTTTTAAATTCGCTAATTGTCTAATCACATTTTCATCTTAATAGAACTGTTGCTTAGACATTACGGATCACAAAAAGTCCAAACTTGCGCGAGAAATTAGGTTTTTATTCAAGTTTTACGCGTGTCTTTGTAGCAGCTTAGTCAAATGGATGAATAGTGGAATTGGACGGAAAACCAGCACAATCACCCTACCTACCTACGCTGGCTGTCAGATTTCGTTACCTAACTTTACTAAATACTGCCGACTGTTCTGTGCTCTGTATGTACATCGTACATATCAATAAGTTGATTGACGAGTTTTGCAACCCCTCTTTATTCATGTCACAATGATTTTAAGGTTTTCGGGATAAATGTAAAAGTTCTAAATTATGTTATAAAATCAGAAAAAAATGCGCTAAGTTCGGTTCCGTACTACATCAGAACCAGAATTCAATTCAGATATCTGAATTTGAATTCAGTGCGCTGAGTGCGAGTTGTTTTTACGTTAACGCGATCGAAACGTTTAGCGCGTTTGGCTCTCTGATTGAACTTGATTGAACTTCATAAACGTGTCGATCGCGTTAACATAAAATAAACTCACACTAGGCACTCTGAGCTCTATATCCGAATTGAAAATGTAGTTTCATAAAAGTAGGTACATAATAGGTGCTACGGCTAATTTGGACTGACGTTTTTTCTTTAAGTACCTCTAAATAATCAGAAGGGAATAGTTTCAGGCTAGTGTAATAACATCATCAACCAAATAAAACATTTAAGTTGGACAGCCTTCAAAACGACCCAAACACCAAAGAGATATGATCGGGAAATATCTGATGTCTCTTTAGTGAATAACCGCTTAAAAGCGTTTAATTGAAAGCGAAACATAACAAACCACTGTGTCTGTATATCACGAATGTATAGGTAATTTAGAGTTGGCGCACCATGTCTTTTTTTTCCAAACATCTCCATTTGCAATCAGCTCATATGGGCTGGTGCTGCAAAATGCCATCTAGCAGCTTTGGATTCGGTGGAAAAGCGTGCGAATACACTAAAGAGTCATCAGCATTTAGTTAAAACCAGTCTATAAAGCCTCGAGCACAGGCGTATGGTAGCCAGCTTTACGGTATTTTGCAAGATGCAGTTTTGAGAGTGTACGTAGGAATTGCATGACTTGATTCTGCTATCTCCTTTCTACCATCGGACAACCCGACGTACGGCGAATATCCACACTTACTTTGTTGAAACTTCTACGGTTCAGACCATTTCGCTTCGTCGTTCATACCGCGTACCTACATCGAAGGACTGGAACAATTTGCCTGCTGTGGTCTTCCCGTCTAATTATAATGTAGGTGTCATCAAGGCTAGTGAATAGGCTCTTAATAAACTAGTGCGCCTTACCATCAAAGATTGCATCACTGCTTACCATCATGTGGGATCGCAGTCAAGCAAAGGTTATATCAAATATAAAAAAATGGTCACCTCCTCTCTGGCTTTCCTTCGATTCTTTTGACTTCTCTTCCTCCTACAGGATCTTTTGATAGAGCTACCATTATCGTATGGCATTGGAATTCTAAGGACAATAGTAGGAACACAGGTGGGCAGAGGTCTAGTTTAGTCATGGGCGAAGGCGCATCAAGGAGACCTTTGTCTTTTATAAATCCGAAAACGAAACAGCCGCTGTCACAACTCAGCGTTCGGCCACATCGTCGCTTATTAAACCTCGTTCTTATAGAAGCGAGGCCTTTCGCGAGGCCCCTTTGGGTGCAAGGCCGTGGGCCCCCATCGCCCATGCCTACGCTTCTGTAAGTGGGTTTTAATCAGTCAGACACTCCCTCCCGTTCCGCATATAGCGAAAGTGATTTCCTAATAAAAAAATCCCATTTCCCGTCACCATCCAGATTTATATTGAAGTCTTTCCCTAAGACCGCATATTAATGGAGTTAGATATTTTTTTTACTATCCAGACCAAGGAACAGATGAAACAGTTTAGAATGGAATTGTGGGCAGGGCAGGCATGCCACCGTAAAAATTGACATGTAAGGCTGCCATCAGACGGACTGCATCGCAGCAACCGCACGCAGTCCATTATAATCAACTGCAAGCAGTTTGATCTGACTTTGCACAGTTGGTGCCACGCATCTAGCCCAGGAGCATAGTGTATGATTTGATCTTTAAGTGCCTCAAAATAAAGTTGACAATGTCAATGTGCGTTTGCTCTTTGTAACTATCTGCACATTGACTGTATGCGGTTAGGCTGATGGACAGCGTGCGTCGACAGTTCGACACTATACGACTAGAGCCGACCGCGTAAAGTTGAAGGCACGACTGCATGCAGTTGATATTGATTTCACTCGACTACAGTTGACCGCGTGCAGTTGATATCATGACTGCACGAAGTGAAACGTACAACTGCATGCAGTTAAATATATCGACCGCGCGCGGTCGCTGCGATACAGTCCTTCTGATGACAGCCTTAGTGTTGCGGAAGTGACGCCCGGGTATCAGCACTGTACGGAACGCCCGGAGGAGACGGTGAAGCACTCAGTCGAGGTGTGCCCTGCTTGGGCGGAGCATCGCCGTGCCCTCGTGAGGGCGATCGGCGGCGGCGATCTCTCGTGCCAGACCTTGGTACTGGCTATGGTCCGGTGCGTGGAGAAGTGGGAGGCGGTTGCCGACTTCTGCAAAGCAGTAATGCTAGCGAAGGAGGAGGCCGACCGCATCAGGCAACGGCGGCGCTCACAGCGCCGCAGCCGCCGCCGGGATTCCGATCCCGATTTGCGGCCAACGTAGGCGCGGGCTTGAAGCCGGCGAGCAATGGGTAGCTCGCTGTCCGACCGTCCGGTAACTGTCCGGACCGAGCCCAAGTCGTCGACGGCGTGCACTGTTCACGCGCGCCTCAAGGAGCTGTCAGCAACAGCAGGGGCACAGCTGGGTCGAAGCCTATTGGGGCCTGGGTTAATTCGAAAGATAGCTCAAGTCCCGGTACTAAGGCAACAAAGTAACGGGGTGGGCTTTTAGTCAGTAAGAGTCTTACACTATCTCCCGCTCAGCCCAAGAGCGGAGGTTGTCATTGGATGATATTTCCCACCATAAAAAAAGCCTTAAAGTGTTTTTTTGAAACCTATTTGCAAAATAAATATCTTTTATCACTAACTCCGACAGTGCACAGTGTAGACACCACATCAGATCCCCCTGTCTGTGCCTACAAAAAGCCTGTTGCGAACTTTATTAAAACAACCCCTATGTACTGCGCACTAAGCTCCCCAAAAGAGACGGCTAGACGAGGATTAACTTGTACCCTCGGCTTTGAAATATAATTCACGATTTTGATTTTCCTTTATTAATCATACATAAGGGTCCTCTCTACTAAAATTACTAAATAGGTATAGGTAGACTTTTAAATATACCTACTGGTATAGTACGAGAGCCGTTGTTTAACATCATTGGCTAGCTAGCTTTAGCCAGGCAACCTATTCGCAATATCTTAATGAACGCATTACCTATCATATAATATTTATCATAATCAAATAACAGATGAGGGAAGAGATATCTTCTGTCGGATTTTAGATCGGTACGAGTAATATTATATAACAAACTTAACATGTTCTTAGATATTACGACTGTCGGGCGCAAAAGCTAGTCCTTGATAAAAATGCTTGGTTAAATGTAGTCTACTAATCTTTTTTTTTAAGATGAAGAAGCCGCAACATTGGAGAAAAGGAAGGTAGATTGATTGATGAAAGCGGCAAAAACGGCATTAAATGCACATATACTCGTACTGCCGCCTCTGCATTTAATACTGGCCAGATGTTCAAGGGACTATAGCCTTAAAAAGAATTACTGCGCAGTGAATTGTTTGAAACGATTAAGATTTTTTGGTTCGGCCGTATTGTACGTTCCTTTCTTGAGGTAAAAAGGAACGTATTTACGGCAAAAATATGATTTGTCCCGCTCGGGTGTGAAGCGAGACGGCGTGCCCTTTACCCTTCGTATTCTACGGCCAGGTAACTCCTTTAAACGTCCCCGCAGGGTTGGCATCTTCTAAGATTACTTACTGTCTTTCAAAACTCTAAAGGCGAAGAAAGTAAGCGAACATAGCGGGAACTGCGAAGTGTATAATTAGGTATATAACAAGCAACTATGTTCATTCTCACGGCCTGTTTGCTGTAGCACTTGTTTTAAATAGCTAGTGTAATGCCAGGTACCTAACTCGCAGCGCAGTCTAGATCTACTATATACGAAGTTGGTAGCGGATTACCTACAGAACGATATTTGTTTGACAGTATTCGTTTATTATGTTACCTGCAGGCCTAGCCAAATTACGACCGTTTCGTTGAGATTCTGTTTCGTGGATCGCCCCGAGTCGGCTACGCCTCCGATTCCTTTGTTCTGACTACATGACTGAGAGTTGAGATGACATCAGAATCAAAGAATCGAAACGAAACGGCCGTAACTTGGCTATACCTGCAGGAACTCGCGCAACTGTATTGCCAGGCTTTTGTAAAATGTAAGACGATGAAAAAAATGTTGAGAAATAAATAGGCTAGTTGCCGTAAAAAATGTAATTAGCCCGTCTTTCAGACTATTCAAAAATAAGGGACACGTATTTTTTTATTTGTAAATTAAACCAAAAATGACAAAGATATAGCCCATTAAAGCTACGTGTAACGTCACGCCGCGCTGCATTTTTTCGCACGGGGTGACGACACACGTAACTTTAATGGGCTATATCTTTGTTATTATGTGTTTAATCGAAAAAAGAAAAAATATGTGTCCAATATTTTTTATAATCGAAAATACAGACTAATTAAAATGTAATTACATATTTTGACCCTGGAAACTACCCTATTGTTTGATGAGCAATGCGATTGATTAGCTATGCGAGTCCTATTAACCAACTGGCTTCAGCCAGCAGCTTCGCCCGCGTTAAAGTAGATTTCTCCATACAAACTTTAAACCCCATTTCATTCCTTTATGGGTGAATTTTGGAAAAACCCTCTTTTAGTGCTCGCCTACAACGTAAAAGGAAACCTTATGCAAAATTTTACGATGGCAGTCAGTCAGTGTCTCCTTTTATATTTAGGTATAAATATACAGGAATTGTCCACTTCTGAGGTTCTTTCGACCCCAAAAATGAGCGTGTTTCATGTTTCATGCATGTCATGACTTCAAAAATCATTCTTATTCTTTGGTTTTGCACACAAAACTTGAAAAACAATTTAAATCAAGATGAACATAGGCACAGTATTACAATATTTGTAATACTGTGACATAGGTGAGCTTAACCCATGATTGGGATTTCTGACAGCAAAACTTAAATGAAAAATTTTGCACATGACATTATAAATTCACAACAAAACTTAATCATTGTTTCAGTGCAAGTGAAAAAAATAGCTAACAGTTCAATTCTGCTTTAAGTTACAAACCTAGCTTGTAAACAGTGCCGTTCTACTAGCGGCCTGATTGAGCGAGGCGATTGATTAGCTATGCGACTTTTATTGCCTAATTACCTAGGATGACTGAATTCAGCGATTGCGTCTAATACAACGTTTAATTTTCACTGAATTTAGCAGATGCGTCTAGTACAACATTTAATAACATTTGAACTAGTTGGATAATGTTTTTCCATTCATACTAAGGATGACCAATACTACCACGCCATGGACAGCTTAGGTTCGAAGGGGATGATGGGGAATGAAGCCCACATTGGCACCATCGATTTTTCTTACTTACGACATTCTTTTCTGGCTAAACGTAACTTAACAATTATCTAGGTTAAGCAAATAATTAAACGTTATCGAGCTAAATCATTTGTTACTAGTTGTTTGATTGAATGGCTGAATGCATAATTTGGTCGACTAATATTGATCGCGTTTTTAAAAAGACTAAGTTGTTGTTGGAGCCAACTAGCTTAATCAGATAAGCTAGTTGGCTCCAACGAAAACACAAAATGATTCTGGCTAGTCCTTATCCCATTTATTTGGGTTCGGCCCTCCTTGTCTTTGTTTTCCGATGTGCACGATTTTGTGCCATATCGGTGTCGAGATGAGCTTCTTTGAGATATCTTTGGACCGTCGTCGTCAACCAAGTGGAGGGTGGTCTTCCACGCGTGCGCTTCGTCGTAGGCAATTATAGGGCAAGCTTCACCATATGATCATCTGGGCATCTTTTCACGTAACTATACCGCCGAGAGAGACTTTGGCATTGACAAATTATTGTAACGCCTTATGATTTATTAACCAGTATGCACTATGGCACCTAATGATTTATTATGTTGACCACAGGTTTTGGTTGCAGGTGACAAATGGATGGTTTCCTGCCTCGGAGTCCTGTATCTTACAAAAGGTCTCTTCTACAGAGTTGTTCCAGCAGATCAAAGGGTTGATGAAGCTTACGCTGGCGTATTCAGGTAGGTAACATAATCCTCTCCATCAATAGATGTTTGACGTATCTACATATTTTTAATCTTAGCAATTGTAGCGAAAGGAAACGTGTTTAAAGGACTTCCCTTATATTTTTTTTGAGTAGTAGTACCTAAAGGAACCGTTAACATTAAGAGTCAATCTTGTAACTATTTTTATTGTTAATCGTTATTGACTGATTAGGAGACCCTTAACAATTAGTCACAGATTAAAAAAAATACTTACAGAAAAAAGGGGATGATTTCACGATAAGAGTTTTTTTTTCATGATCCATCCTTTTTCTAAGAAAAATCAAAAACCCTTTTAGAACAACTGAGGTTAGAGCTGAAAAATCCAAAAACTCAGCCACCAAAATAATAATTTTCTTTACACTTAAAGACACTTAGGTACTCGAAAACGGAACCGCGTTTTCAAGTACCTACCTAAGTGTATACCTACCCTACCGCTTTTAGTGCGGATAAGTACTTACGCTAGCTTAACCCCGCCAAAATTTATTGTACCTATTTATTGTATCAGGCTGGATGCTCGAGTCGCCGGTCAGCCCCTGTTTATTTATTTCTTCGTAAATAAATAAAAATTGAAAAACGTCGTATGAAACACGTGGAAATTTATTAAAATGTACTATTTCTGTTCCCAGATTTCGGCTATGGTGGTGTGGACAATGGCTGGAGGTGCTCGTGGACGATCGCTTGCCAACGGTGAATGGCAAGCTGGCATTCCTCCAGAGTAACCACACAGAACAGATGTGGCCAGCGCTGCTAGAAAAGGCTTACGCAAAGTGAGTATGGAATATGGTGCATGTACCTAGCAAAGAAGGCACACAAGCAGATAAACTATACCTTATGTAGAGTTCAGAGGAAATAGCTAGATATGGTTGCTACGACATGACGGCGACATACTTAGTGGTCGAGGGGCTCATTTTTAGGGTTCCGTAGTCAACTAGGAACCCTTATAGTTTCGCCATGTCTGTCTGTCCGTCTGTCTGTCCGTCCTCGCTTAATCTCTGTGACCGTTAGCACTAGAAAGCTGCAAATCATGCCGACAAAGTGTAAAATAAAAATTGGAAAAAAAGTGGGACGTGTTTTTTTTCTTAATTTCAACCCTAACGTGTGATATGTTGTTGGATAGGTATTTAAAAATGAATACGGGTTTACTAAAATCATTTTTTGATAATGTCAATAATTTCGGAAATAATCGCTCCAAAAGTAAAAAACATTGTGTCCCTCCCCCCCTAACTTTTGAACCATAAGTTTAGAAAATATGAAAAAAATCTTTTTCCCGGCCGGTTTTTTTTTAAGAAAATAGGTAAAAGGTGAGCCAGACGGTTGTAATCTACTCGTACATAGCGTTCCAACAAACCAAAAGTCACCTTGGTGGGAGCTTGGTTTGTGTGTTTTGTTTATGTTGTGGCTACACGCCAACACGTTTTCAATCAGTCACTGGTTGGGAAAACGCGCCGCCCATCTAAGGGCGTTGAAGGTCATGGATTACAACTGCTGTCTAAAAGGGTTTCGGAAACACATTCATTATGCTTACAGCTAAGGAGTGGCATTCCCTGCCGAAGTTTATGTAACGATGTAACGATATCTTCCTGATAGTTATAACCTAGGGATCTTTAAATCAAGAGAGAATAGGTTGCTTCTAGGCAAGCATGCTCCATCGTCGGCCACATCATCGCTTACCATCTGGTGAGATAGTGGTCAAACGCGAGTCTATCCATAATAAAAAAAACTGGCAAGATCACCTCTATCGGGACGCTGGTTTGCAACCGTCTGGTCTAGGGAACAGTAAAAACAGGTCTGGTCCATGCTTTAGTGATTTAGTCCATTCTTAACACCTGCAATAATTTTTTAATTTAACTCTTATGTGTAACAATTTTCAGATTGCATGGATCCTATGAGGCTCTTAAGTATGGGAGCTTGCTCGATGGGCTCGCAGACCTCACAGGGGGCATTACCGAGTCACTGCAGATGGCAGAACTGGCTGATGCCGAAATGCTGAGGAACTTGTTAAAGAACACAAGCCTTGTTACCGCTCATCACGTGGCTGCTGTAAGTTTTATCACCATACCCGACGTTAGTCCACCATAGCCAATCTCGTCCAATGTAACCACAGCAAAGGTAATCATTCACTTCCTAAGCAGGCGTATTTTGTGTTGCAAATGCGAATGCATAAATTCAATCTTGTCTTGGAAAGTGAATACATATTTTGGTGGAGTACCATTTCATCCCTGATTTGATCTAGTGCTACAGTTTTGGGTTGTAACTGTCCCTTAGAATTATTTGTATAAAAAGACGGTTATTACAACCTTCCTATTAATGTATGAAAAAAAACGACAAAGAGTATTTTTGTTAATGAAAAGCACTTTATTTAAATAAGCATGTCTTTGCGGACACCTATGTGCTGTCTTAATTTCAAAACTTTCACAAAACATCTAAATTGAATATACACATAAAAATGCTGAGCCATATAGCAAAACGAATTCATCTAATGACTTTTTCAGGCACCTGAAGACAAAATTCCTGAGCTTCAAACAGAAATGAATTACGTTGTCTTGAACGTGGAACAGGTAAATAACTTAGAATAGATTTTACCGAATATGAGCAACATCATAAGTTTTAGACGCTAACTTTAATGGCATGCTTGCTTTGCATCAATATGTGATTCGTCTTCGACTTCTCCTCTTTGTCCTATGGTCTTCGGATTAGAGTCTACACAACACATCGTAATCACTGTTATCATTATTATTTTTATTATCTACTGTTCTCTATCAGTCACTTTTCTTTCACTTTCACAACCTACGAGTATCATCTTTTCTGCGTCTTACCCACGGATATCTATGGTCTTACCTCTCCCTATCCACATCAATCCACATTTACGTTTATAACTCTTTTAGCTACATTTGTTTAATTCCTCCTCATCACATGCCCATACCAAAACGAATGTTTCTCTATAGACATTTCTGGCACTGACTCTACCTATAAACTTCCTTTTTTGTACCAATTTTTCAATTTATCCATTCTCTTATTGGTCTCTTACAGTCTCTTTACATATCTATATGAACTTTTTCCTCTCCTCTGTACATATAACTTTGTTACAAATCCTAGAGAAATTAATATCTTTGACGTTGTGTTAGTGTATGAGATATCCTGGCTTTCGGTCTGCATACTAACATTTTTTCCTATTCATCATTACAGGTGGAAAGCACAAAGGGCCCAGTACACGTCGTTCGTTTACGTCGACCACTCGGCATCGGAGAAGTTCCTGTACCCTACATTGTTTTAAATCCAGAATCGTAAGTACATCAGGTATATAGCCATACACGCTAGGGTTATACCTGACAGGCTTGCCTGTACAGTTTAGTTTTACAGGAAGCCGGAGCGTGTATGTTGTATAACTGTGCAGGTTTCCACACAAGCTTACCTGACAGGTACCTATAACTGTGCAGGTAAACCTGTCAGGTACATCCTAGCGTGTATATCTTTACCGTTCCGTCCATGAGCCCGTTTCTCATCTTAGGTATCTCATTCTTATTTTTTGTTTCTTTCCTTAAGAGCATGTTTGATAATAATTAATATTTTAAGCAACTAATCTATAGTTTGTTAAGCCTACTCCCTGTAGATAACCAGTTAATCATTTATGAATACTGGTGTGCAAATTCAGATAAACCTCGGAAGCTAAGAGAGATAATTTTAAGTGATAAGACTGTTTCGGTCACCATTAATCTGTATGTACAGTAATGCCTTAGCGGCTATTGGTAGACATCGCTTTTCTATGAGTAGGTAAACTGTGTATTGTCACTTGTAGCTTCCGAGTTCCGGTGCGTTGTCCGCGTTCTATGGTATTTAACCTGTGTCCCTGTATGTAATACAATAACACTCAAAACAAACTCACTATCCTCGACAGCTGGCACACAATTCCTCAACAAGAACGCGACCGCTTCATCTCGACGCCCAAAGGCATCTGGATGCTCTTCGCCGAGTTCCAACGCGTCTTCACTCGCATAGAAGTAGTTCACTTGGACTCTGAGACCTGTAGAGCAGAACCTTTCTTAGCTGATAAGCTCAAATGGCAGATGAAGATGCACCAAGCTGGCTGGAAGAGAGGAGTCTCCGCTGGTGGATGCCGGAATTACGTGCGTAAGTATTTTTGTGTGCTAGCGACATCTATATCGCCACATAGGAACTAAATTAGAAGAACCCAGATCGCGGTATAAAGTTAGAAGTAGGCACACAAACCGAATAATTCCGTGAGCGCACACGTGTGACACACACACTGACCTTAGCATGTCGGTATCCATACATTTTATATATGGAAACTAGACTTGTAAAGCTACACATCCACGCCACGCGACACCGTTCTACCTACAAATTAGACGTGTTACACGTGTGCGTCGGTCTACTGTAGTTCTAGTTTAAGAGTTATTCACGCGATTAAAACATACTTAGGTGAAACAGTCCGAAATCAACTAAACGACAGTTACCCGTACTATATACAACACCCGTCTGGTCGGATCCTTCGCTTTCAATGGAGGATCACGGGTCTTTATACCCTGTTCGTAAAAAGTATAATAAGGCTATAGGTATGGCGTGGTGATTTAAGATGTCATAATACGGCCGCAGATCTTAGAATTGTTCACTTCATGATATGGCCAACTAAAACCGTCCAGATCTTTTAAACGTTAACATTTGATGATACGTCAATCCTCATTTGGCCATATCGTTGATGTAGAATAATAAAAGAACCATAGAAAGTAGGCCAAACGAAGATTGAAATATCAACAAACTACTTTAACGTTTATAACGATCTGGCCAATTTTACTTGGCCATATCAAGAAGTGATCAATTTCTAAGATTTGCCCACGACATAATACACTATGAATACGGACTATAGCCCCAGAGGTCAGTCTATAGTCTAAATAGTTTAGAGAAAGCGTTTGCTTTGCAGCGGCATCATGCAAACAAAAAGTTGGAAGGTGTTTTAACCATCAACTGTACGATGACGGTTATCTACATAACCTTAATCTTTTCTATCTTTGTTTCTAGATTTCTTCCACACAAACCCTCAAATACAAATAGTACTGACAGAACCGGACACCGTGATCATATCTTTGAACCAACACTGCATTATGGAACCCAAAGTCATTGGCTTCAGCATTTATAAAATTCCATCTCCACTAAATGAGACTGCGAAAGCCCTGTTCTTTAGGAAAGTGAAGAGTACCATAAACTCTCAATACACTAATAGTCGGCAAGTAACACACAGGTGCGTTCTTTGATAAAATTTATCTTTATTATAAGCAACTGAAATAAATATGATTTTTTGGATCAGAAATCATGGCCAGAATTATTTATCTCAAAAGAAACCTGTGTCAGATAAGGTGAGATGTCTGTTGGTGACATATGAAGCTGAATCTTCAAAAAGTACAAAACCGGGAATTCCGTCCTTTGTGACTACTAGAACCGTTTCGTTTTTGTCTTCTTCTGCCTCTGTTTATAATACGGCCAGTATACTGGTCAGAAGAAAAATATTTAAGTCTGTCGACACAAAAAGAGGAAGACTGATGAATCGTAAAAGCATCTGTGACGGTTATCAGAAAGGATTTCCTTACCTATTGTAAAACAAAGTCCCACTGCATTTACATGTCAAAAATTACGTAACGAACTTTCATGCAATTTATACCAAAGACTGAATGATGAGAAAGGTTTAAGGGCATATCTAATTCATGCATAATATAGTGGAGAAAAGCCAAGAATTTCAAAGATTTGTAACACTAGTGCAAAGCTGAGGCGGGCTACTAGTTCGTAATAAAATCTAGTAAACCCACATCATCAGCTACCCAAACCATTCCCTAACATTACACTGCTACAATTCCAGATCACCTCTAGAAGCGAGCGCCTTCATAATAATGCCTACAACATTTGAACCACGCGACGAAGCCAACTTCACGCTGAGAATATTTTCAAACAAGCCAATCAAGATGAAAGTGTTAGACAATCCACCGAAAATTACGAAGACTGCATTAGTGAAGGCACCTCCAGTAGTGGAAGTCAATAGCTTCGCTCAGTATGAAGCCGTGTTCCTGCAGCTGGCCGATGAACATAAGACTATAGATCCTTTTGAACTGCAAGAACTGCTCGACGCTTGTCTGCCAAATGACTATATCAAGAGCTGCGCATCAATAGACACTTGTAGACAAATTGTTCTGTCTTTAGATGTATCCTTTTTAATTATATCCCTATTTTATAACATCAACACAACTTACAAGCCCAGCTAGGCGCATTACTTTGGGTAATTAATTTCATCACCATTGCTCTCTAAACAGAGAAGGAAAACATCGTGAGTAATTGTTCTAGTACCAAAAATTCAAAGATATGTGACATTCACTTAACCGCAATGGGCCGGCGTGGTGGATTACGGCCCATTCCCTCTCTTAAAAAGTGGGACAGTACAAGGTTGATTGTGCTTATGCTATGCTAACTAATATCGCCTGTATATAGGTGCATTCGGATACTTTCCGCAGTACCTACAGTTAAGAGTAGGCTTGGTAGATGACGCCAACAGGTCTAGAATTTACGGGCGGAAAAACAACCTAGCAGAATGCAGTTCACTGCTTTAAAAAAGCTCAGCATATTTACCTACCTATGGTGAACAGCAGTATAACCTAATTAGTATACCATAAAATGATGATATCAGAGTGTAATGCGAGTTCGAGTTTTGTTAACACAATCGAAATTTACCCGTTTGACTTTCTGATTGCTTAAGAGCTTGGAGCGGACCAATCGGAACGTCGAACGTCATAAACGTGTCGATCGCGTTAATGAAAAACAAACTTGCTCTGGGCACTCCGATCTTAACTCGCCGTTCATAAGATAATAAGTACTTACTAATACTCTTCAGACCTTGTTCAGGATCCAAATAAAACATAAGCTGACACACAGTTAAACACAACTTACAAGTATGCCATAAGTACTATCTACAGTTAGATTAGGACATTCGAACAAGTAAGAACTCATTCCTTCAACCACCGTCTTTACTACCACTCAATGTTCCTTAATATAAACTACAGAAAAAAGGAACAGGTCGCATTTCTTTATCAGACTTCAAGGACCTTATGTGCAGTTTAAAACACTGGCAGCTTGTATTCCGGACACACGCCAGAGAAAAGATGGGAGTCCTCAGAGCAGAGAGGTTCCGCGATGCCCTTCGTGACGTCGGCTTTATAGTCCCAGAGAAAGTTATGAACCTGCTTGTCTTGAGGTATATGAGGAAAGATGGCATGCTCAGGTTCGGCGACTTCGTTTCCGCTGTGATGCATCTGCATCGGGCGTTTGGTAAGCATCTTTTTCTATTAAGATAGTAGGAGAGAGTAGGAGGAGAGAGGAGGAAGGGGGAGAGGTGTAGAGTGGAGGTGGGAGAGTAATAGCGGTGAACGAAAATATTGAATCAAAGTCGGTTGTCTGTCTGTATGGGCATGTGAATAGGAAGCTAGGAAGTTTTGAGCATGAATGTGAATTGAGGGTTTGTAAACATGGGGAGACGTAGGTACGTTAGTAGCGATGGATAGATTGTTTGAAAAATATTGACAGGTATAGCAAGAAAGGGAGTGACTATTTTAGAGGCTTCGCCGACCCCTAAGAAATTTTACTTAATAAGAACAAGAGAATGATTATGAAAATAAGTTGTCCAAGAAAGTGAGACAAAATATTGTTTTATTCTGTTAAATTCCTATTTAAAAATGTTTAGTTTGTGCTTTGTGTATTCTTAATAATGAAGACGATGCTTTTATTTTTTCCAGAAATCTTCCACAAAATGAACAATCTTCGAACGGAAGGTGTTCAAATAAATCTAACAGAGGTAAGCCTTTTAGGAAATGATCCTATATATCCGATAAGTTCTATACAATGAAGGTAAGGTCCAGTTGAGCCACCCGGCGTCAGAGCCAGCTCCGAGCTAGTTGGGTGAAAAGCTACCCACAAAAAAATGTGACGCAATGCATGCCATGTGAGTTCAGCTGTCACAGAAGAGCTACCTCTTACTTCAAGAACAACCACTGCGGTACCTGAGTGAACCCTTATCAGCCCGTGAGTAATAATTTAGTAGCCGCAATGGCCTACAGACTTCGGTTCGTCGGATCGAGATACGTTATTCAGACACAGTTTTTAATCAGTTACATAGACTGTTATTTTGTTTACATTGTGTGCAAACCTATGCAATAACAATAAAAGCCTTTATTCAGACTAAATTTAAGCACCTAACATAATATTTTACATTTCATTTAATTGACTCAATTTGTCGAGTTGTCATCAACAACTGTCTGCTTTGTTTGCTGTTTGCCCAGCTTTGGCAAAGGCCTCTTCCATGTTTTTCCACTAGATACGATTCAGCGCTGTCCTCGTTCACGTTCTTCCTGTAGTTGCCTTTATTTCGTCTTCCCTACTACAACATTGCCTTCCCTGTTTTCTTTTTGTATTTCTGTTATACCAGTTTACAAAGGTTTTGTTCAATTTTTCTATGCCTCTTATGATGTGAACATTTTAATTTATTTATCCTAGTAGTGACATCGTCTATTTTTGTTCGTTTCCTGATAAATGTTTTTTTTTTATCTGTTTTTCTTTAGCTAAAGCTTAGTTTAAGAACAGCAATAGAGAGAAGCACGCTTGCATGCTTTCATGCTTCTCTCTATAGCTGTTTGGCATGTTTCAATTTTTTTTAATTGCGCTTTCGTGAGAGCCCAAGTCTGACATCCGTATGTACCTAGTACAGGTAGTACACAGGTGTTGTATAGGTTCTTCTTGACAAACATGTTTACTTCAGTATTCTACATGATTTCCTTCAGCCAGCTTCAGCTTCAGGTAGCTTTTCCATGCGTTACCTATTCTTATCTCATATGCACATATGTACTATTAAGTACTAATTTAATATAATTTTGTTCACAGTGGTTGAAAAATGTATTCATGTGCTAATTGAGACAAGACTCAGTGATTTGTGGTATTTCTATAAAAGACCCGGAGTGTGTAACAGGAGGGTCTGAGCTCAGAAAACGTGAACTGAATGAAAGAAAAATAAGAGTGGACAATATACATTTCATCAAAAAAAGGACTATTTTTATACTTAAGAATTATTTTTGGATGTATTTAAATAACCAGTGTTCTGGCAATTTTGCCAAATAGGTACCTCTTAGTTTGTATTAGGTACATTAAACACGAAGTCGATAGATACATAGAATTGTGTATTTTTATATGACTATGTAATAAATGGAACAATTATAACTAGCTCACTGCACGGTTGTGATACCATTTTGGAAAAATTAAGTATAAACTATTTTTGTTTATTAAAAATTTAAGTAGAAAAACCTTTTTGTCTTGTTTAATTTATATAGTTTGTTAATTTTTTGATTCTGTGCAATGTATATTTTGAAGAAATAATGTAAACGTGTCACAACTAGGTAGGTACTTGTATGTATGTTAATCTAATTTCCTATACAAAACAGTTTGTATGTTGCGTGTTTTCTCATTAGGCTGTTAGGTACTAATAGTTTCTACTCTAGACATAAGCTGCCTAGAAAAGTGAGTTTATCTCAAAAATATAAATACTCAGTGCATTTAATTGTTATTCTAGTTAAATATTAGTTTTAAAAGCTTTATTTTTTTAAATAAGCACTTTGGTTTTTCTTTTCTTTAAGTTTTTTTAATATGTTTCATTATATTTCCCACGCCGTCTTTTAGTTTAAGAGAAAATCACAGTGTTTATTGACACATGGTCAGTAGGTACATGTTATGGTCTGTAAAATAATGGACTCCTTACAAAATGAGCCCGCATTATGAAATTGGCCGATTACTTACATTTTAGAATTACTAACGCCAGTACCTAACACCAAACAGTAGGTAAATATCCGTCCAAGTTATTTAAATATTACCTACAGGGCAAAGAAGTTGCCAATTTTCATCAATCCGCATATAATATTTAGTCTCTGCCCCTCTGGCGTAAATAACAGTATATTATCGGTCACAGAGAGGAGCCCTGGGGTCTTACCATGACGTGTTAAAAGTCAGCCGTGCGAGCGAGAAAGAGAGATGAAGCTGTGGGTGTATACCTTAGATAGCTCCATTGTTTTTTAAGTCGTCACTAAATACCAAAAAAGGGAAACTCTAAGGGCCGACGCTGCGTTAAGCGGTGACTCGCGCGGACATCCGTCGCGGTGCGGCGGTTTTTGCTACGTAACACATCAAAGTTCTCCATAGACACGACTACATGCACACCGTTAAGGTTGAAATACTGCGTAGGTATCCGGTTTCCGCTACGTGGACCGTCGCACACGAAACACGCGTGACATCACGCGACGGATGACCGCGCGAGACGACTGCGCGTGCGCCCGATTAACGCAGCGTTGGTCCTAAGCTGATGTACCGCAACATGTCATTTGTCGCGTTCCATTACTTCCAGCCCATAGCTATATCTGACTAGAAGCGTGCTTTAAATGAACACAAATATTACTGCAACGATCTCGCTTTGACTCAAAATAATAATTATTATAATAATCTTTTTTTATGTTTAGTTGTAAATAATAGAAGCGTAAATCCACCGACTCGGTACTTACATTAATGTATTTGAATCACAAAAATTTAAGCGTCATTAATGACAGTGTTTGTTTTGTATTATGTGAAATATATTTTGGTTTTCGAATAAAAATTATTGGTTTGAAACCTATTGTATGGTTGTTTTTTTTTTGTTCCGAATTACAGCAGAATGGTAGAACCATAGATATAATATATTTCTATGGGTAGAACAGAAGGTCGATGGAGATGAAAGGTTCTGGAGTGGCGATCGTGTACCGGAAGATGCAGCGTGGAAGGCCTTCCACAAGGTGAACTGATGACCTAGTGAGGGTCACGGGAATCCGATGGATGTGAGATTCACAGAACCAGTTGTGATAAGATCCGTGGAAGAAATCTCTTCCCTCATCTTTTATTCGATTATGATAAATATTACGTACTAGATAACGCCATTATTAAGACATACCGAATAGGTCCTGTGTTGAATTGGGTAATATCTACGGTCTTAAGAAAGGATGATAAGTAACCAAAAGACAATATGTTACGTCCCGTTCACGACCTTGCTTTGAGCTGAAGCTAAGCGTGTAGCAGCGAGCGGTAAGATCAGAAGTATGAAAATGGTTGAAGCACGCCACGTCTCACTTACCGATACCGCCCCGCTCGCCGCGCCGCGCGCCGCTAAGTGGGAGTCGCGACCGGGCCGTAAGCGTTCCCGCACACGGACCTCAATAAAACGTCGCCACAAAAAAAACGCTAGAAGAGGCCACAAAAAAAAGCTAGAAGCGGCCGCCAAAAACAGCTGAAGTGCGCGACACCTTGTTTTTTTGTGGCGGCACCACCGCACACGAGCCTCAAAAAAAAGTACGGCTCAAAAAGAAGCTTGAAGCGGCGTTTTTTTGTGGCCCGTGTGCGGAGACAGTAAAGATGGGTCTATGCTAGAAGAACACAAGCCGAGTCGCTCTACTCGCGGGGTTAAGTGGGAACGTAAAACTACCTTCAACGATCACTATCCACAAACGTGATACAACTCGTTTTTGTCAAAAAACCGATAGTATGCGGAGCACAGTCGAGCCCTCTCATCAAGAGAGTATTATTTTCTTTGGTCGAGCACGAACCAAACGCTCGAAGTGAGGCTCCTGTAGCCAAGTAGCTTAGATCCACCACAGACTAGAACTGCAGGTTTCCCCTACATCATAATATTTAAAACGATAGTAAAATTTCATCAGAGACAGCAAGTCTTCGGTAGTATAGTGGTAAGTATCCCCGCCTGTCACGCGGGAGACCGGGGTTCGATTCCCCGCCGGAGAGATCTTTTTGCATTTTTCGTTTTCAATCTAATCTGAACTAATATTACAAAAAGGAAAGATTTTATTTTTTGTTTGTTTAAGTAGGTATATGTTACAATTTGACTACTAGAGTGCGTCTACTGAAAGCGTAACCTGGAGTTTTTTTTTAAAATTAAATTGGCAACATTGTTTTGCCAAAAAAATCACGTCAAAGTCTATGGTTGCAATTGTCAGTTTTTGGAAACTGATGTTTATTTTTCAAGAATAATTGCTGAATTGTGGGAAAAACAATAAACAGTAACGTGCAAAAACTGCTACACACTATGGTTAATAAATTCAAACAAAAACAAGAAGAGAAAGAAGGTGTTTTCAATGAAAACCAACAATGTTTATATACGATTTCTGAATTTTTAAGTTAGTATGACGTTATAATCTTGATCCTTGTCGACTAATATTATTAGATAGTTATATTTAGGATATAATGATAATTTTTTTTCTTATATTTTTAGATAATCTGACATATTATAATCAAAAACATATGTTAGTGAGTGGTAGAATGCGTTCAAAAGCAGTTGAAATGTAATGAAAGATTTGCCTCACTCTGTCTGGTAGTGCATCAAGGTCTTCAACTGAAGTTGAAATCGCGAAAGTGAAGGAAATGGTGACTGAAATCTTAGTTCAAGTTTGCGGGAGATAGCTGCTGAAATTTTTGTGTCTCACGAGTCGATCCGTATCATTTGAAACAATCACTGGAGTATAAAACATGTTCCCTTGACTAATCCCAAAAGATCTGAATTTTCTTTATGCTAAAATGAATCGATTCCAACCCAATAATCTTGAAACACATTATTAGTGTTGGCGAGAAGTGATGAAGTTGAAATCATGATGACTATTTTATTTGACTATCGCGGTGTTGTGCACTTGGTATTCTTACCAGAAGGCCAAATGGTAAATAAAGAATATTATTTGAATATTATATAGCGAGATTTGAGAGATCAGATAAAATAAAATAATTTGGAATAATAACTAACATTTTGTGTGTTATTGACCTTTACCATACACCCACCAAATTAAGTCTACACACATGTTTTTGACTTGGATTTAAGTTCTTATACAACTATTATACTATTGTCATAAATACAAAAAATACTCTAGTATCAAAACTTTTTTCTCCATCTATTTCAATAATACCACATTCAAAATTTTTGGTTGTAACCTCTTTTTCTCAGGTCACGCTTTCATTAGACGGACTTTTGAAAATTCTTTCGTCATTGTTTTTTATTTTCACGCGGGCGAAGCCGCTGGCAAAAGCTGGTTATTAAAACATTAACTGTCCGTTATTTATTACGCACTGTGCATTTTAATACTATCCAGGTATCAATACAAATCTAAGAACCGTTTGACGTTTCACACTTTTCTATAAAAATAACTTTGTAGGCGTACTACACGGCACACACTGTTTCTATTATCTTTTCCGTAAAGTAAAACCATTTAATTATGAAGTTATATTTATTTTATCACAATATATACAAGTTTTTAATCATAATTAAAATTTACTACGTGTAAAATTGTAAAACGAAGTGGGTACCTTCTTAGATTTGTAATTAGAAACACGAATAGAAAGACAATGAGAGAAAGTGCGTTCGCTTGGGGCTTAATGCATTAATTTTAGAGTTTTTAGGAATAATGATATTATTGGGATTAGAATAGAATGATCATTACCGCACCAGAAGACGCAGCGTTGGAATCCCACGTGATGAACCGATGACCCTGGTGAGAGTCGCGGGAATGCGATGATACCTACGAGACTCACAGGACCGTTCGTTCTAACGACACTTGGGCGAGGCCGTCCAAATGCTGAAATGATGATGATAATACAATGAAGATATGATAGATCAGCCAAACATTAGATACGAATTTTTTGTATCATACCGTACGTTAACGGAGTTAAGTTGTAAGCTCGTTTCATACGGTCCAGTTACGGTCGAGCGTAAACACTGCATTACCTAGACTACTCCCATAATTATAATGAGATACGAAAGCTAGCGCTAGCACTTAATCTCACCCAGCTGGTCCAGGGGGCAACGAGGGTGCCGGATGTGGATTCGCACACAGCCAATTGCTTGGACCTCCTGCTGACAACAGATCCAGACCGATACTCTGTGTCGATATGTTCGCCTTTAGGCAGTTCCGACCACTGTCTGGTTAAGTCTGTGTCTGTCTACTCCCCGCCCGATCCCAGCCCTAGAGGCACCCGGCGGGTTTGGCGATACAGGTCAGCAGATTGGGATGGCTTGCGGTCTTTCTTCGCATGCTATCCTTGGCAGCTCACTTGCTTTTCTTCGGAGGATGCTTCGTCGTGCGCAGATGCCGTGACGGATGTGTTGCGACAGGGGATGGAGTACTTCATCCCATTCTCTGACGTAACAATGTCTGGCCAAGCTCGTCCATGGTTCGGCGCCGAGTGTCATCGCGCAGACGCGCTTAAGCACGCGGCATATCGAGCTTGGGCTGACGCTCGTATGCACAAAGCAAGCGACGTGGCTCAAAAGAAGAAGGCCTTTAACAGGGCTGCCAAGTCCTGCAAGAAGGTGTTGAGGAGGTCTCGGTTCGACCACGTAAGCCGAATTGGGAGCAAACTTGCTTCATACCCTGCAGGTAGTAAAGCGTTTTGGTCCCTGGCTAAGTCGGTTGAATCGAACTTCTGCCGCCACTCACTTCCACCACTGCTAAAACCCGATGGCTCGCTGGCCCACACCGCTGAAGAGAAAGCAAACTTATTTGCCTCTCTTTTTGCGGAATCTTCTCGTCTGAACTCTGGTGACGCACGGCCCCCTGCCTTTCCTGAGCGATGCGAGACGACTATGTCAGATATTTGCATCCATCAGAAGGACGTCCGTAGGGTGCTACGTAACCTAGACGTGAACAAAGCCAGCGGTCCTGACGGGATACCAGCGGTCGTGCTTAAAACTTGTGCGCCTGAATTGTCTCCGATCTTGACACGCCTATTTCGCCTCTCATATGAAACTGGAAAAGTGCCGATTGCTTGGAAGCAAGCTAACGTGCAGCCTGTGCCTAAGAAGGGCAGTCGAGCTGACCCGGCAAACTACCGACCCATCTCTGTTACATCCGTCCTCTGTAAGAGTATGGAACGGGTGCTTAACAGGAAGTTTCTGGCATACCTAGAAACTAACGACATCCTCAGTGACCGGCAATACGGTTTTCGCCAAAACCGGTCTACTGGGGATCTTCTAGCGTATGCCACTCATATCTGGAGCGAGGCCATCGAGAAACATGGGGAAGCGCTTGCCGTCTCCCTTGATATCTCGAAGGCTTTCGATAGGGTCTGGCACGAAAGCCTTATTGCTAAGCTTCCTTCCTTCGGTTTGCCCGCTGGTCTGTGTGATTGGATCGCTGACTTCTTGCGGGATCGATCCATCCGAGTGGTTATTGATGGCTGCTCGTCCGGTCAAATGGATATTAATGCCGGGGTCCCTCAGGGGTCAGTGCTCTCGGCGACGCTGTTTTTGCTGCACATAAATGATCTACTTAAACCCGGTATCTTTGGGTATGCAGACGACAGCACTGTTGCTGAGAGATATGTATCTGACGCACGAGCTAGCGGGACACAGATCCAGTCATCCCGAGAGGCTATGGTTGAACGCTTGAACTCGTCCTTGAAGGCGGTCTCCGATTGGGGCGACGCCAATCTGGTCAAGTTCAATGCATCTAAAACCCAGGCGTGTCTTTTTTCCGCCAAACGGAGCCAATTCCACCCGGCTCCAACTTTCCGGGGTGTAACCGTGCCGATAACCGACCACCTTGAGCTTCTTGGAGTTACGTTATCATCTACTCTCAATTTCGGCTCATACATCGATGCAAAGGCTCAACTGGCTGCCAAAAAATTGGGGATCTTAGCAAAGGTGAGACGGTACTTCACGCCGGAACAGCTGCTCAATCTTTATCAAGCCCAAGTTCGATCGTGTATGGAGTACTGTTCTCATCTTTGGGATGGATCTGCCAAATACCAGCTTGATGCGCTGGAGTCGATTGAGAGGCGAGCCAAGAGAATCATCGGCAATGATGCACTTGTTGAGTCGAAGCTCCAAAGCCTTGAGCATCGCCGCCGAGTTGCTAGTCTGTCGGTTTTCTATCGTTTACATTTCGGGGAGTGTGCACTGGAATTGCACAATCTAATTCCGCCAAGTCCGTTCCATCATCGGACCACGCGACGTACAGCGTTGCGCCACCGGTTCATGGTAGACATCCCACCCATACGCACAAAACGTTTTGCGAACACATTTATTGTGCGTACAGCCAAGGAGTGGAATTCCCTGCCGGAATCTGTGTTTCCTGATAGCTACAACTTAGGAGTCTTTAAGTCGAGAGTGAATAGGTTTCTTCTAGGCAAGCGTGCTTCATCGTCGACCACATCATCGCTTACCATCAGGTGAGATAGTGGTCAAACGCAAGCCTATCATTAATAAAAAAAAAAAAAAAAATAATGATAGTCATAATGAATAAAAAAATAATCTACTAGGTAATTCTTCGCCTAATTGAAGACTGACTGGGCGGCGTCGCATATTTTGTTTGTTAATTTTTATATTCCACAAAAATTTGTGGTTCTTAGTAAAACGCGTATAAAAAGCGATTTAATTTTAAATAAAACTAGCTTCTGCCAGCGGTTTCACCCGCGTAAAAGTATGTTTGGACCTTTTGGGATGGAGATTTGAAAAATTCGTTCTTAGCGGCTGTCTACACCCTTTAGGGAACTTGTTGGTGTTATAATTTTTACATTGTGTGTATCTGTGTGCCAAATAAAATACTTTTCTTTCTTTTTATCAATCAGTGAGTGGTATTTCGCTTAATAAATAGTGGTATATACATCGTTAAATTGTAATCGTTTTAATCCTTTAAACCGGTGGTTTCACTTATAAAATACTATTCATTCAAAGGTATATGTATAGATACGGGATAAATAACAGAGAAATATATCACTGAAATTGTTTTACTAATTCTTCTTTCCAACGAATATAAATTATGCTTAGAAATAACAATAATTTTTCTAAATTTAATTCTATTTACAAATTCACAATCAAAAAGCAAATCACAGAAATAAGGCAAACTGCATACAAACTATAAAGAGGTAACAAAGAGATTAACTTTTACTAAACTTGGGATAAACAAAATTTTAAATAATGAATATTGTCTATAACCGAATATCATCATAATATGTTGGAAATATGCTCCAACTGCAAATGAGCGTGGTATTACGTTTGTATGGAAATTCATCCGTCGCCGGCCCTTTAGGTTTGATGACATTTTAATCTTCGTTCGGCCTACTTTCTTTAGGGCTTTATTATCATTGTAATCCTACATCAATGATATGGCCAAATGAGGATTGACATATCAGATGTTAACGCTTAAACAATCTGGCCAGTTTGAGTTGGCCACATCATGAAGTGATCACTTCTAAGATCTGACGACGACAAATACAATAAATAGTACAAGGAACAACTTCATTTCAACAAACAGGCAGCAATGGTATGTCAACACATTGTCTAAATCTCGAATACTTACAATTGAAAATTAGCTCACCCCATACAGCACTAAATAAGTGCAATTAGTCATTACAAACACTCAAATAATAACTGAACTGTGGAACTGTACCCGCTCCGGGTCCGTCAACCAATGTCTGTCTGTGGGAGACTCTGGCGTACGAGAGGCTAATTGGTGATCCAAATTTGGTTAAGTCAAACCTTCAAAACTTTGAGCACAGGCGTAGGGTAGCCAGCCATTCAGTGTTTTACAGAATGCATTTTGGAGTGTGCGCAGGAATTGCAATTGCATAACTTGATTCCGCCATCTGAATTCTACCATCGGACAACCCGACGTACGACGAATATCCACCCATACGTTGTTGAAACCACTACGGTCCAGACTAAGCGTTTCACCTCGTCGTTTATACCGCGTACGTCGAAGGACCGGAACAATTTGCCTGCTACGGTCATCCCGTCCGATTATAATTTGGGGTCTTCAAGGCTAGAGTAAATAGGCTCTTAATAAACTAGTGCGCCTCACCATCAGAGATTGCATCACTGCTTACCATCAAGTGGGATCGCAGTCAAGCACTAGACTATATCAAATAAAAAAAATTAAAAAATTAAATTATGAATAATTATAGAAAGTTCACAAAATACACTTACTGTCTCTTTCATTGAATAGAGTAAATATGGATAGATATCTGTCTAGTTTACTCTGTGCAAGTTTGTAGGAGATAGATACAGTAATAAGCTTTTTTATGTCAAAATATAAGGCAGAGACTCAGGAGACCGCAGTGGCCCTCCCACAGTGGACATAAGTTGACGTGCCCGGAGCGGGTAAGGCTCCACAGTTCAGTATATAAGAGTCCAATTAATACAAGAATTATTTCTTATTTCCTGACAAGTGTATATCTTCGTCTGTGGATTCTGTGGCAGCTTTGTGTAGTTCATATAACTGGACTATCTGTTCATCTGTCATATGATTTAATAATTGGGGATCCAAGTATTCACCAACTTTCTTCTTCTTCACTTGTTGTAATGGTTTCATCTGCTTCGCTAGTGTTATTGCGTAATCCTGTAAATACAAGTGGTATTATTTGAGTTTATTTGAATTTATAAGTTACTAGATACTGCCCCCGGGTAAACCACTTGTAAGTAGAAAACATTCTCAAGGGAAAATACTCTCAGGAAAACAGTATCCTATATGTTATTCCAAGACATGATCTACTGGTGTAAGTGTCACTGGAATTTGTTCAGCTATTCAAGCATAAAACAGAAACAAACATACATACACACACTCTCACAAACTTTAGCCTTTATAATATTGGTGTTATTTTTAATTTATTGTCTCCTTAATCTTTGGAATACTGTAATTAGAGACACAATAGCAAGACAATGAGAGAGTGAACTTCCGATGTTCACTTGGGCATCGAGAGGTCACAGTGAAAATAAGTTGAAAGTTACAGATTATAGTTGTACAATGCATTATGCTACTCAAGGAATTCATGTTTATTTAACCTGGTAACAGGTACAGAATATAGAAAGGTGTCCGAAATAGAAAGGATCAAAATAACAAGCTCTCTTTAGTAACTTTAAATAGAGAATGACAAAAGCAAGTTTTCTGATATGCTTTTAGTTTAAATTCTCTTTGGAACATGCTCCCTTCGATTATCAGGATGGCGACCAGCCAATTTCCCTTTAAAGTGAAAACATGAGAGCATATTAGTAAGAAGTTGGTAGAATCTTCACAGCATTGATTGGTTGGATGTTTTCTCACAACAACATTGCCTATTTTTTGTTTCTCTTCTCTTTGTCTATTTATTAAGTTGCATCTGCCATGTTATGTTTCTGCACCACTCTCAAGGTCAACTGGTTGAAAATGCCTAAGGCTTTGTACAGTGTTATGTGCTTAAAGCTTTAATAAATAAAAACTAAGATCACGCACCGTCCATTCGTTGAGAAATATGTTAGCTTCTTCAGGATTGCATTTCTTGTGTCTTTTAAATTCATCTCTTGCGTAGTTGTCTCCCATGATCCGAAGTTCTGGCGGGAGAGCGCGGTGCACTCGGAATATTAGCTTGTAGAGTCTACGGACTCGCGAAACATGCTCCAATGAAGACATTCTGTAAATAAAAATAGTGGCAATACATAAATTTTAACTGAACTTGAAACTAAGAGAATGATCATATTTTTTAATACTGTATTTCAGCTAACTGTAAAAGAAAGTACCTACTAAAATATTATAAGCTGTGAAAAATTATAATAGAATAATCATTCATCATCATCATTTCAGCCGATACACGTCCACTGTTGGACATAGGCCTCCCCCAAGCGTCGCCACATCGAACGTTCCTGTGCGTCCCGCATCCATCGGTTTCCCGCTTCCTTCACCAGGTCATCGGTCCACCTTATAGGAGGCCTTGCAACGCTGCGTCTTCCAGTACGCGGTCGCCACTCCAGAACCTTTCGGCCCCAACGGCCATCTGTTCTACGAGCAATGTACCCTGCCCATTGCCACTTAAGTTTGGCAATTCTTCGTCCTATGTCGGCAACCTTAGTTTTCCTGCGGATATCTTCATTTTTAATTCGATCACGCAAGGAAACCCCGAGCATAGCTCTTTCTACTGCTCTTTGGGTGACTTTAAGCCTTCTGATGGGGCCCATTGTGAGCGACCACGTTTCGGAGCCATATGTCATCACTGACAACTAGCACTGGTCAAAGACTTTCGTCTTGAGACACTGTGGTATGTTGGACAAAAAATACCGCATAGCTTCCCGAACAGTGCCCAATAGAGTTGGATTCGACGGTTGACCTCTTTCTCGAAACTTCAGAAAGAAAGAAGAAAAAGTCCAAGAAAGGAAGAAGTCCAGTTGGGTAGAACTAACTAGACCTACCCAACTGGACTGTCTGTCCGAGGTAGGAGTGGGTGCTACATGGTTGTTAATCATGATTTTGGTTTTATCCATGTTCATTTTAAGACCTACTCTTAAAGAAGCTCTACTGAGGTCATTGAGCATTGTGCTGAGCTCCTTCATAGTCTCAGCCATGACTACTATGTCGTCGGCAAACCGAAGGTGAGTGATGTACTCGCCATTGACATTAATGTCTAGTCCACTCCAGTCCAGAGCCTTGAAGACATCCTCCATTGCGGCCGTGAACAGTTTCGGAGAGATGACGTCTCCCTGCCTCACGCCTTGCTGCAGGAGGACGGGTTTCGAGGTCTGGTCCTGGAGTCGGACTGACATGGTGGCGTTTTCGTACAAACACTTCAGCACTTTGATGTACCGATAGTCAATTTGGCACCTTTGGAGAGATTTCAGCACAGCCCAAGTCTCGATCGAATCAAAAGCTTTCTCGTAGTTCACAAACGCTAGGCAGAGAGGCAGGTTAGGAGAGGCACTCCTCGGTCTTCTGTATGACCTGCCGTAGCGTATGTATGTGGTCTACGGTGCTAAAACCTTTTCGGAATCCGGTTTGTTCGAGGGGCTCGAAGTCGTCAAACCTGCGCGCGAGACGGTTCGTGATGACCCTGGAAAACAACTTGTAGACATGGCTCAGAAGTGAGATGGGCCTGTAATTCTTCAGCAGGGTTTTATCACCCTTCTTATAGAAGAGTACCACCACACTTCTGCTCCATGCCTGTGGCGTTTTTCCCTCGAGTATGACGGAATCGAACAACTTCTGAAGGGCATTTAGGATAATAATTATAGAATAATAAGGTTTCATTATATAATATTTAAATTTTAATTGCCAAAACATTACATACATAACCTATAAATTTGGACTCTTTATTAAACAAAGGTGGAGTACTTACTAGATAAACTATCACGGAAGTTTCATGTAAAATTGTTATAATCTAATTGCTATTATTGTTATTGGATTTCAAGCAAGAAACAAAATTTAAGTAATAATAAACATTTTCTTTTTTTTGTCAATGACAATGACAATTATATAAACTATTTAGTCTATAGTTCACAAAAAATCAGGCCAATAGCCAGCAAGCAGCCATAAACAACAGGGATTTTGTTTTTAGTAGAAAATGAATGGACCTAAAGAAATTCAAAACAAGTCCTGAGGTAAAATTCTAATTTGCCAGAAGAGAATCACTTTTGTGAGTTAATGCACCCATTTCATTTAGGCAAGTCTATTGCTAGAGTCTGACCAACGAATGATGGCACAACAAAAAGGAGGCCGAACTGAAAAAATCTGAAGCTGTTCACCCTGACTGTACGCTGCTTAAACGATGTTGATACTTTTGATTATTTATGACTATATGCAATGCATGTTCATTTAACAACTAGCCTTTTCTCGTGAATTCGCCCGCGTAGAAGTCGAAAATGTTGCTATTAGGTTTTTTGATTGATTTTGTTTTATAAGTTCTAGAATTTTATTTGTGGGTTAACCCACAAATTATGCATTTAGTTTTGTATTATAGTTTATTTATTTTTTACGGAAAATAGGTGTGTGTGTAAATAGGTTAGGTACAATGGGGTTGACGTATCCGTATGGATAAAAAATCCTTAAAATAAAAAAGAATAAAAAAAAAATTTTCGAATACTATTAGAATAGATACACAATAGAAAGACAATGAGAGAGAACGCTGGCGTTCGCTTGGAGTTTAATGAATTAACGCAAGATTTAAATTTCGTTTATATAATTTATTTACTACAACATTCACAAACAGAACATCAAAATTATCCAAATTGGAAACTGTTGCACAACGAGGGCACTTTTTTCCGGTTCCATTTTTCTTGATTAATAGACCCTTCTTTTTTATTCTTTTCAGTGTCGTCTAAAAACGAAAATCATAATTATTTCGAAACAGTTTAATGATACCACTAAAAATAAGACATAATTAAAGTAATCAAATGTCATAATATAATGTAACAATATGCCAATTATTTAATTTAGTCATCCATAAGTGTCTCCTATAAACAATAGTAAATGATTGTTAAATCTAAAAGGTCTGAAAGGAGAAAAATATCTGTCATTGAAAATATTTTTTTTTATGTATTCAATTCAGAAGTCGATATTTCAATTTCTTCAAGAGTTTTCAATGCCTTTGCCGTTCTGGTAATTTAAAGTTTCACCTGCTCATTGTCTGTATCTCCTAAAAAGTATATTGCTCATTGCAATTTGTTATAAATAATCGAAAAGTATCAAGCTATTTTACTAGATATTAAAAACACTAACATATGAACTTATAGTATCCAGCCGTCGCATTTTCTGTACAGATTTCCGATTAATCTCACTTTTTTGGTTTTGACTTTATCAATCATCTTGAAGAGAAGCCTTCTCGTCGAATAATTTATTGTTTAAAGCATTATTATAATAAAACAAACGAAAATAAGATACACGTACAATGCGTTCCAAATGAGAATAGGATCGCCCGCCATGATGTGACGTCACGATTTACTGTCAAATCGAGGATAGAAATTTTGAAACATAAATTAATTTACGAAAAATTTAATTTATTTACGAACTGTGAACGAAAAAAGTTTAATCAGAATCCAGTTCTTCAATTTTACTCATCTCCAAGTTCTACAATTTTGCCAAAATTTCTTCGATTTGACAGTTCGACGAGACGTCAAAACATAGGAATCGGTCCTATTCTCATTTGGAACGCGTAGTAAATACAAGTTTGAAATGTCAACGACACATTTTTGACAGTGCTTAATTTTTTTTAAATGCTGCCATATATGGACTAAATAATTCACTCCCATCTTTCGCTGGTCAGAGTCTATCTTCTCATTCAAGTTGGGTACAATTGCCGTCACGGATCTTGAGTGCTGGCTTCAAGTTGCGCAGAAGTCAAATATTCGGTCTCTTTAATGGTGGGAAGTGAGACCCGGGGGCGGGGAGTGTCAGTGATTGGCTCGCCGCGCCATAGACGTCACTCCTGATTCGTTCCCTGCGTTGCTGCATGTATCTCGCAACGAAAACGATTGGCTCGCCAATGTATGGAATGCGCAAAGCGATCCCCACTCTGACGCCGAGCGCTCAAGATCCGTTTCGGCAATTGTAATGTCTATTGACTAGGTGACAGTTGAGGACCCAGTTTTCTAGGAACTCTGGCAGAACCATTGATTAGGTGCCAGAGGATGACCCAGCTTTCTAGGAAAAGCCTGGCATGACTTGACTAGGTGCCAGATAAGGGCCTAGTTTTCTAGGAACTCTGGCAAGACTTTAGGTGCCAGAGGGCCCAGCTTTGTAGGAAAAACCTGGCATGACTTGAATAGGTGCCAGATGAGGACCTAGTTTTATAGGAAAAGTTGGAAAAAAGCCTGACAATGTTTGCAGTCGGTGTTACAGTGTACACTCCAATCGTAGAGTCAATGAGGGCCGTAGGAAAAAAAAAACAATGTCACCATTACAATATTAGTAAGAATTTATTAACTTTTACTGTACAAAGTTAACAATATTTTCTTTGCCTCATTCAGTGTAAAAGATAAAGAAGAAATAAAATAACAATTGATACCTAAATAATTTATTCGCAACATGCTATGTTAAGTTCAACAAACTTGTACCAAGTAGTAGAACTAGAGTAAGTACGTCACTACTTGCAATAACGACTTGTGCCACAACACCCATCCCCGTTTTATTTCCCAAAACGATACAACTACTCAGCACTGTATAATAACCATTTAATAAGATATAACGTATAATTATAACAGGTATAACTATGGGTATAACTATTTACAAAACGGCTAGTAGGGATTTATCAAACACTATCGCTAGGCGGTTTTACTTAGTAACAGTAAATTTTACTAGTTTTTATAATCAGTTCTCCTAATGTTAGGGAAATGGTCATCAAGGAATAATATTACGAACCAACCCACAATGTTTGTAGGTACCACCTAGCACCTAAATAGGAAGTTTTTGATACGAGGTATATATTGACGAATTGGAAGTGAAGTTGGGGTAGAATCATACAATGACAATATTAGTCTAAGATCCGATTAAGAACGACCTTCACCGGTCTGTTTAATGGATGAAACGTATTTTATTATAAATTTAGTGTATTAAATAATATAACGCGGGTGGGTTACCTAAGAAATGCCTGGCCAGACTATTATTAAATAAAAATTGAAAATTTATTTTATTTTTAGAAAAATGCACAACCGTTATCCATACCAGATTTTTTTTGCAGACAACACTATAACATCGTATTCGTAATGAAACCGCGTTTATTGTATATATATAAAAAAACACACCTGTTTATACATACCTGTTTATACCTGGCAACCCATAGCTATGCCAGGAAACAAATAGGCAACCCAACATTTTTATGTTCTAAAGGCTTCATGCTTTCGGTTAGTATTAAATTTATTCGTTAAACACACCAGAGCATTTTTCAAAAAAAAAAAAAAAAATTGTTTGGCCAGGAATTTCTCAGGCAACCCACCCGAGTTATATTATTTAATATACTAAATTTATCATAAAATAGGTTTCATCCATTAAACAGACCGGTGAAGGTCGTTCTTAACCGTATCCTCTACTATATTAAGTAAAATACCGCTCACATAGCAGGTCAGTGTTCTTTTTTAATACAGTCAACAGATTAAGTACTACAATTTATTACAATTCATTGTTGAAATTATCTAGTTCACAATTAACAATAATATGTTAAGAACACGTTTTAGACGATTTTATAATAATTGTCACACTTGTATAATGTAATGCATAGATTAGGTATGTCGTGTTCAATCTACAATTATATATTGCACTATTTTATTTTAATTATTGGGTTTACCTGTTTACATATCGACGATGAAGTGACAAGAACCTTTATCTACCAGAACACAATTTTACAGGAAACGAAAAAAACGCCCCATTTATTCCAAACGCAAGGCATGAAAAACACTATTATTGGTTATATATGATACAAGGAGCGGGTATATATAATATATAACCAATAATAATATTTTTCATACCTTGCGTTCAAAATAAATAAAACGTTTTTTTCGTCTCCCGTAAAATTATGTTCTGGTAGATAAAGGCTCTTGTCACTTCATCGTCGATATGCATATTTAATTTTAAATTGGATCAGGTCTAATATGTTCAGGGAACTTAAAACAAATACAACTTACTTCGATGTTAGCTCTTTTGTCAAATAATTCACAATAATCTAATCTGCCAGTTTTGTTTGTTTTTCTAGTTTATGTAGATAGAATAACTAATGAATGTGGCATAAAAAAATTTCGCTATACACTTATCAAATTGGATCAATGACATTACTTATATCGTTCATGGAACTTAAAACGCGCGCATGCTACAATCACACGTTTGAATCTTTACTAATTTTCATGTATTCTATTCACGTCGAATTAGTTCAGCACGCGGTTCTTGTATTTATTTTTGTAGGACCTGCCCCGATATATCGGGTTAGGTCGTGGATACTGTTAAATTTTATCTTGTATAAACGGATGTGCGAGGCAGTGGTTGACGGAGGCCCTTTTGGCGGGGTCGAGCATAAGCATGCGCTCCAAAAGATCCTTCAGTTGTGCGATCTTCTTGGCTTCGGGTGGGGCGATGCGGTGGTGAGGCGGCGCCAGCTCAGCCTGCAGGTCCCGCGTCGGCTTTATACTAGAAATTATTACAACCTTTTCCTGTAATAAAAGAACGACCATTAGAATTTTGTGTAACAGGATTCATGACCATAAAAGAAGCGTATAGATAGTTGCAGTGGCATTTTTCAGTTTCTGCCTACGCGTCGCACACACATCAATCACATCAAAATATTAGGAGTTGGTGTCCGGACACGATCAGACCGTCTCAGTCATGATACATTCATCGACGGTTATTGATGGCGACGTTACTGATATGTGTATGCAGTTTTGCTCAAATGTTAAAGTGAGATTTAACACGCGTGGAATGGAAGAGGAAAACATGTCGTCCCGTCGACCCCGATTATAATGGACACGGTTAAAAGAGCCATCATCAGTCAGAATGTCTCCACGTTGTCATCGTGATGGTGCTCCACCGGTAGAGTTCCTCTAGATCTACACACTAGATCGACGGACTGGCTGGCAACTATCTTGAGGACAGTTGGGGTCGTGCAACTCAACCGATAGGATCTGCCAGTAGTGTTCCAACCCAGCAGCCATCATTATCAGACCGTAGCTAGATCAAGCTGGAACCTTGCCGATTACGTTTTTATTTATCAAGTCCTCGGCCTCGCGTCAATATACTGGGTGGGCCAAAAGAAATCACCCTATTGGAAGATGCTCTCATTTTTGCAAATGGCCGCCAATGTCAAATCTATTTTGACATTTGTGGACTAGACAGATGAAGAATACAAGTGAACAAGCCATGGAGCGATACACTCCCCAAGAACGCGGAATAATCGTGTCTATTTTTTTGCGTAACAATTCGTCTGTGGTGTTGGCGCAGCGCGAATTCCGTCGCCGATTCCCCGGCTGTCCGACACCAACTGCGCAAACACTGCGCCGTTTGCCACCAACCTTGAAGAGTATGGGACCACACGAGACGTTGCCTAAAGTGGCCGGCCCCGGAGCGCCCGTTCTGCCGAGAATATCGCCGTTGTTGCCGAGGATGTCGAGCTGTCGCCGGAAACATCGACCAGACGCCGTGCCACGCCATTAACCATCAGTCGGACGTCCCTTAGGCGAATTTTGGTCAAAGACCTACGCATGTTCCCGTACAAAGTCTAGTCTGTGCATCAGCTGCTGCCTGCCGACCGCCAAACGCGCGTAACCTATTTGGGCAAAGGTGGCCATCCTCAATCTCGAGGAAAAAGTGGAAGATTTTTCGACCAAAATATAATGAGCGATGAGGCTCATTTCCACCTCAGCGGGTACGTGGATAAGCAAAACTATAGCTTCTGGGGTACCGAAAATCCACGAGTGATGCACGAGGAGGACCCGCTCAAAGTGACTGCATGGTGCGCTGTTCACGCTGGAGGAGTCATCTGGCCATTTTTTTCCAAGAATGCCGCTGGCCAAACGACAACAGTGGACGGTGCGCGCTATAGGGCCATGTTGACCGAGTTTTTTCTGCCGCAATTGGACGAATTAGGACTGAGGGACATGCGGTTCCAACAGGACGGAGCAACGGCACACACTGCGCGAGCCACAACCGTTATTCTGAAGGCAGCGTTCCCGGGTCGCCTTATCTCTCGTTGGCCCGCAAGATCGCCCGATTTAAGCGTTCCAGACGTTTTTTTGTGGAGCTTTTTTGAAGTCCCGTGTTTACGTGAACAAGCCCGAGACTCTGGAAAACAAGGACAACATTCGACACGAGTGCGAGAATCTGTCGCCCGAAGTTCTCGCTGAAGTGATGAAAAATGCCGTAAAATGAGCCCGTATGGCAATCAATAGTGACGGCGCCCATTTGGCCGATATAATCTTCTCGACTTGACCAATAAAATTCTAAAGGTTCAAATAAACATAATCAAAAAAAAGAATCGAAGTTTTTCATTTAGAAAAAAAAGAAAGCTAACAACATCGGATGACTTCTTTTGGCCCACCTTATATTAGCGGCGACAGGGCGCAATGACGCGGGGTGAATAACTGATGCCTCGTCGATTCAACTATACTCCATTTGTTTAGGTAGTTAACTAAATGTAAACAATCTTAACATGTCTTTTATCTAAAAAATTTATTCAAAAATGTTTACATTTAGGTATTTACCTAAACCGATGTTAGGTAATTAACTAAATTTAAATGATCTTTGTATGTCTTTTATACGATTTATTTTAAATAAAAAGACATATCAAGATTGTTTACCTTTAGTTAACTACCTAAACAAATGGAGTATAATTACAAACAAGTTCCACAAGACTCTCGAAATCCTAAAGATTTATAGACCAGTATAATTATCTTAGTGTATAATATATATATATACTGTTAAACTAAAACTCACCCTTTCAGTAATCTTATCCAGTTCATGATACATGAAGTTACAATTGGCATCAAAATGCTGCTCCTTAAAAAAGCCTTTTTTAATGATCTTATTCGGAATCTTCCCTTTAAGATCCATGAAATATTTCAACATTTCATTATTTGATTTTCCACTGAACATGATTTTACCGGTGGACAGTTCGAAAATAGTGCATGCGGTGGACCACATGTCTATCCCGTGGTCGTAGGTGACTCCTAGAATAATTTCTGGAGATCTGTAGAACCTCGACACGAGGTACGGTGTGATTTCGTTGTCGCTCACGTGTCCAGCCGCGCCAAAATCGCAGAGTTTCAGCATCAATTTGTTTTCATTTACGAGTATGTTATCGGGTTTTATGTCTGAAAACAGAAGCGTAATGAGTTATTATACAGCATGTAACTGAAATTATGCATACTTTAAAGCTTAGCGTCCACCGCGTTGGAATCGGAGTGTACGCAGTTTACTAGTCGTCCATATTTACAAAATACTGATAGGGTGTGTCTACTGCACAAATAAAAATATTTAAGAGCATATCACGGTTTGGCTAAAAATATAGGTGAGTATATCTGTGTGTATATATATAATGGTATGCATTTCTTCAACAAGATCCTTTACAAAATTCGCCCAATACTACTATTTATTTATTGCATACATGTTGTAATTCGACGTTACATGATTCTAGTGTTTCAAACATGGACTTTGGCAAGGTACAGTAACATATTCTTAATATAGCATGCATTATACTGTACATTACATAATTAACATAGTTGCATAAATCAATTAACCCGTTGTATGGCCGGAACGCGGATCCACGCGGGGCACAATAACTTTTTAATTGTGTCTCTAATTACGGCATACGAAAGGTTAATTAAGATACTGAGTCAATATATTGTTATTGCTCATCATTTCAGCCGATATACGTCCACTGTTGGACATAGGCCTCCCACAAGTGTCGCCAGCGTTGGTTGGCCTCCTACAAGGTGGACCGATGACCTGGTGAAGGTTTTGGAAACCGATGGATGCGAGACGCACAGGATCGTTCATTGTTGATAAATTGTCGCTGCCTTCGTGCGGCACATCGCGGCTAATTTGAAGGCGGGCTAACTCTTTAACAGCTTTTCTTACCTGCATGTAAAATCCCAGTCTTCTTTAACAGTTTAAGAGCTAAAAGCATTTGCTGCGTATAACTCCTGACGGCCTTGATATGTATTCCGCTGTTCTTGCCGTATTTCTTGAGAACCTCTCGCAGGTTCATTGATAGGGGCTCCATGACCATGCACAAGTGTCTTTTGTGGAAGAAATGACGGAACAGACGAAGACAATGGAACTTGTCTTCGGGGTCGGCGTCATTTAGACGTTTCAGGATCTCAAGCTCGCGAAGGCCTGTCTTGTGCCTGGGGAATGAGGGAAAGGTTATTATTTTATTATCGTTAGAATATTGCATAGATTATGTGAAAGAGTATTTTGTACAGGATAGCAAGTCTTAACGTCGCAAGTTTCTTGCGTACAACTCAAACCGCGACGATACCACGTCGTGTTTGAGAGTTGGTTGTGTGTTGCTTGCGCTTGTTGGCCCTTGGGCCACAAAAAAACACAACACACAAGTGCGGGAACACTAAGCAGTCTGATGCAGTTGATAAACTAAAATAAATTCCACGAACTGTGGGTGTCTTGGCAGTGTTAACTTTTTTACTAGGCACTCACATGATCTCATTGTTCCTGATGATCTTGACGGCCACGTCGCTATTGTTGCGCGCCTGGTCTCTGGCTCGCACCACGTTCGAGAACACGCCCTGCCCAGTGTAACCGTACACTGTGTACCGGTTGTCCAGCATCTCGCCGATACGTACCCTGTGGATAAAGGTAACTTCATAGTAGGGGAAGGATGAATGCTAAATTTGCAGTTACTAAAGCGTCATGGGGACCTATTGGATTTTGAGGTTCTAAAACAAAAAAAAGTCTATGACAAGTTTCCATTTTAGTGGGAGGAGAGCGTGTAACTTTCAAAAATATAAAAATACTTCACTTCGAAATACTCAAATGCGAGTATTTTATTTTTATTTTTAAAGTGAGCGTATATCTATAGTACTCTATACAAAGAATACTCCAGGCGAGGTGGTGCGGGTCGGGCGTCGTGTTGTTCTAATGAGCTTACCTTTGGGCGCTGCGCAAACGGACACACTTTTTGATCGTCATGAGTATGTGTTAGGTGGAAGCAACTGGACACAAAAAATGTTTACGTATGCGCAGGAAGTGGATGATTTCATACTGGCTATATAGAAATCAAATATTCATCAGTAGCTTGTATCTGACACAAGATACAATTGCCAAAACGGATCTTCAGCACTCGGCGTCAGAGTGGGGATCGCTTTGCGCATTCCATACATTGGCGAGCCAATCGTCGTCGTTGTTAGATACATGCTGCAAGCGCAGGAACGAATCACGAGTGACGTTTATGACACGATGGCGCGGCGAGCCAATCACTGACATTCCCCACCCCCGCGTCTCACTTCGCACCACTAAAGAGACCGAATATTTAACTTCTGCGCAACTTGAAGCCAGCGCTCAAGATCCGTGACGACAGTTAAAGATATACATAGAATAAAAGACTAAGCGATACAAAGTTTGTATTAAATCAGGACTTACCTATAATATCCTTCTGCATCATCCCAATTATCGGTCAGCGAGGGATTGTCTACAGCATTCTTACTCTTCGGTTTACCTGCAGTCGGCGTCTGTGGCAACGAAATATGTCATTAGATCACAACGTTTGACGAAGTGTAACGGAACGATCACGGCTGCAAATGTACTGGGGCCCTACCATGAGCTATTAACGCGATCCATTTGACGGCCTAAACTGAACTGTGTGTGTGTAGCTCCATCCCTCTTTCTCGCTCGCACGCCTGACATTATGACGTCTTCTATTCTCTAAATATTATTGTAATCAACAGAATTTTTAGAGTAGGTACGTGAAATCATCATCAGCTTACAGCACTCCACTGCTGGATGTAAGCCTGTCCGATCACATGTTTTTATCTCCATTCTTGAAGAATCTTATCCAGCTACAACCTCGCGAAGATCGTCACTTAACCCGAGGAGTCGTGTTCGTATGCCGATTCAGGGTCTCCATTCACACGTCTAGCCTAACGATCAACGCATCTACGTCTAAGACGGCCTGCCCCTTTATCACTTTTGCCTCCATAACTGACAGACATATAATTTATGAGCCACATTCATTAAAGGACATATTCTCCAAATATAAAAAATTACTTCGAAAAATAACGCTATTAAATGCGAGCTTATTATAAATATGCGCTATAAGCAATGGTAATGACACCATAAAATTCTAAATACAGTTAGATTATAATCTATCTCGCGAGATTGTGAACTGTCGAAAGATTGTAAACCGTAACAAACTGCTTACAATATAACGCATTATCGAAGTGAAACTGTTAATCACAATTTCTTGCGCATTAAATTGTCCAGTTCGTAGGTTGTCCTTGTTTTTTCGGTATTTCAGTAGGCCATTTTGTGTCCACAGAGGCTAACTTTCTATTATTAAAAACGGTATTTACAATTTTACGGTGACAGTAATAATACTTACGTCAACACTGCCAAAGTCCTGATCAGCAAACATGTCCCATTCTCCACTTTTAATTGACTTTTCCAACTTGAGTTCAGAATTCGGTTCATTTTGGATATTCTTTACTAGGTCACTGGAACCTTTGTCTAACTTAGTGTCTTTAGAGTTCTTCTTGTCTTTGGCGTCACTATAATCTTGATCTTTGCTCCCACACATTCGGACCTCCGGAGTATCAGAACCTAGTTTGCCCAGTTTTTGCTCAGTATTTACTTCTGTTTTTGGTGGAGGTGATTTCATTTGTGTATCCTCGACTTTAGCGGGAGCGTTGTCGCTGCCGAGACGCTAGAAAAAAAAGAATAATTTTATAGAAGGATAAACTTTCCTCTTTTTACGCGAAGTCCAGATCTACTGAAGATTGACGATGGAACCTTTGTTGTAGAACTGTATGATGTTTCATTTATTGATTCAAGATAATTAAACTTTTACACGGTGTTATTACACTATGCTACCAACAGCAGTATAAAGTTTCGAACGAGATCCGTTAATTATACACATATCACAAACCCGACTAGTTTATACCTGATTATAAACTGTACTGATTACACACAGTATCAGAATTAATAATGATTGTGAACACAGATCATGTGTACAGCCGAAGACCCTAAAATGGCCTTAATAATAAAATAGATCTACTGACTACACAACTCCTACAAATATCCATACAAACATACGATCAGTTCATCTTGGATATTCCTTATGAGTTCACTGGAATGCTCTTTCAGATTGGTATCATCAACAACCTCGTCTTTACTTGTTTTCCGGAGCTCTGGTGTACCAGAACCGGAGCGCATTTTACTAGTTTTAGGCTCATCTGGTTTTGGGGGAGTACGGGCGTCGTCGTTTATGAAAGAATTTTCGCAGCCGAACCGCTTTAAAACGAAAAGAAAAAAAAATGAAATTGCTTCTTGGAGTTTTACGGCCTGGTCACGATTTCAGCCTTAGCGGCGTGCGGGACGGCCTCGGTAAGCGGGAAGGGGACGCTATGAGCGGCGTCTCGTGGCGTGCTTCAAACATTACCATACTTTTGATTTTACCGCTCGCCGCCCCGCTCTTAGCTACCGCTCACAGCGGCAATATCGTGAAAGGGCCGTCACACTAGCCTGTGCCAGCGGCTTCGCCCGCGTAATATTAGGTTTCTCTATGCAAACTTTGAAACACCGTTTCATCCCTTTAACGGGTGAATTTTGAAAAATCACTTTTTACTTTGTATACATTATAAAAGGGATCCAAGTGCAAAACTTCAGCGTTCAGGTTTTGGGCTGGGCGTTAATGAGTCAATGAGCGAGTCAGGCCTTTTACGTATACAGATTAAGTCAGACTGCGGACTGTGTACCCGTATGACAGTAGTTGATGTAAAACGACTAGTTCTTAATATGGGCTTAATGCATGTGTATTAAGCCCATATTAAGAACTAGTCGTAGTTAGTACCTACTAGTTTTTTTTGTACTTTTGTGTTACGTGCACGGAGGCCTGACCGTGACATGTTAAAATGTCAGGCGCACGAGCGAGAAAGTACTAGTCGTACCTAGTTAGTAGTAATCGTAGTTAGTACTAATCGTATTAAGTACTAGTCGTAGTTAGTACTAGTTATTTTGTACATTTGTGTTATGTGAACAGAGGCCTGACCATGATGTGTTAAAATGTCAGGCGTACGAGCGAGAAAGAGGGATGGAACTATACATCCTATATTATAGCTCCATCACTTTTAAAAGTTCAGTTTAGATAGTAAGCTCGTGGTAAGGCCTCAGACCGATGTTTCCAACATATGAGTTTAACTTCCAAGCAAACTAATTCTGATGCTAAAACTGTTAGGTACATAATATTTTTATAAAATAAAGTACGCCTTTAGTGGCGAAGAATAAAATACTTCTAATGAAAACTATTAACATGACTTTCTGACTGCGTTAATCTAAATGTTTCTACTATTTTAGTAAATTAATTCTATTCGTATAATTAATATTTATGGCGACTACATAACACATTTTTTTTACACAATCATACTAATTACATAATTATTGCACATATTTCGATAAATAAAATTACTGAAAAGAGTCTTGATTTTAAAGTAGGCAAGTTATACTTCAAGTAATTCACTATAAGATTTACAATGACTTTTAAACAACGATATTGCGTAGTTTTCAAAAACTTACGTTGTTTGCTGTCTCTACTGTCAGCATACTTACTATGGGGCCATCACACGGACTCTGCATTTTCTAATATAGATAGAGATGTCAGTTATTAAATTTTAAATCAATGTCTTCTATAATTCATATTTGTTACCACTGACCTACTTAACTATCTAGTAATAGCTTTCTATTCATTGATTTTTGTTGTAATAGCTCCTAGTTTGAATTTTTTATCGGTAACTGACCTAGCAAACATTGTTCTATGGGAGGTGGAGAGGGTAAAATAATTGCCTATAACCTATTCTCAGCTCTACTAAACATATATGCATACAAAATAAAAACATAAAAAACGGTCAAGTCGTTTTAGAGGAGTTTGCTAACAAACATCAGATGACACCGGGGTTGTGGTATCCTTAGATGAAAACGGCAGACCGAGCTTAGGTTATATTTCGGCTTTGCACCACCGGTACATAGTGGACATCCCACCTACACGTACAAAGCGTTTTGGGAACACATTCATTATGCGTACAGCTAAGGAGTGCAATTCTCTGCCGGAGTCTGTGTTTGCTGATAGCTATAACCTAGGGGTCTTTAAGTCAAGAATACATAGGCAGTTTCTAGACAAGCGTGCTCCATCGTTGGCTACATCATCACTTTCCATCAGGTGGGATAGTGTTCAAACGCGAGCTTATCCATAATAAAAAAGGATAGCACTAAACTATGGGAGCATTATTAAGTCAAGGAATTGTTTGCTAAAATCGGACATCCCACTTTATTGAACGTCAGATTATTGTCTCAAAATTATTTCGATTGTTCATGTCTCCAATTACAGTGTCAGTGTCTATGTGCTATAACGTTTCGACTCGTAGCTTTCACCTTAATATCTAAGATTTTTATTTCAAGTTTATTCGTTATTTAACGTAAGAAATGGCCAAGTGCCAGTAGGATTCGCGCACGAAGTGTTCCGTACGTGTTTGTTATATGGGAACCCCACTTATTATATAAATTTGTTTTATTGTTTTTAGAAATTGTCAGCATCAAAAATTTCAACTATCTAGCTATACAGCCTGGTGGTAGACAGACGGACAGCGGAGCGATTTTGTTATCGCGTCCCGTTTTTTCCATTTAAGTACGGAACCCAAAAAGGGGCGCCCAACAGTACCAATAACATTAGAAATAAATTATCACCATCATTCAGTCGAACGATGTTAAAGATCTCGCACAAGCACCTCCAGTTGGTCCAGGCCTATCAATCTGATTACTGGGACCTTGTCTGAACATCAATATATCTTAGGCGCAATTTGGTTGGGGCCCTCATAATGAACGGATGTATAATATTTGACAAGGTAAATGCACTAAGGTAACACACGAAAGTCGAATTTTCTTGCGGTATCTTTCACGAAAAGTAACGAATAAGCATTAACAGAATAAGGCCACTTTTGCATCTGCTCGCATGCTTGTCCGCCTCTGTAGTCTTGTGTGTATGAAGTTTTGAATTAATAAGTTGCACTCAACGACTTTACACCCACTACACGTCTAAGGTGACGCATATCTGTCGATGATGACGATGATGATGATATTTATTTTTGCAATTAGGTTTAAAAAACACTTTTTCACGTCAATTTTTTTTTGTCAGTTTAAGCTGGATGAGATCGGTGTTTCCTAGCTGACTACCCTGAGAAGAAACACCGAAACTAACTCAGGGGTCAAAGTCTCTTTTAAGGTCCATACAGTAAATATGTAATGGTCAAATCACATGAGAACCATGCAGATTAGCCTGAGATGGTCGTTTGATGAAAGAACCATACAGATTTGAGTGGACCCGTCCAGTCAGTGCAAGCATTTATCAGTATTTGCAAAGCTCAACTCAGGACTATTAAGGAGCCTGAAGTCATATGTGACTTATAGATCTGATGTCCGACCAATCAGAACGCAGTACCCCGCTCACCCGTACCAATCAGAACCAATCAAAATGCATTACGTCGCTCCCGTACCCTGGCTAGTTAGCTGAATTGATTGGGTGCGCTAGCATTTAGAGTTTAGTGGCTGTAAAGTCGTTGATTGCACTACTGTGCGGTCTACTGAGGTATATCCACCAACCCACACCGGGCGCGCATGGTTAGCTAGCGCAAGCTTACGGCCCGTTCCCTCTCCTAGACAGGAGGCCTGAGTCAGCAGTGGGAACATTATAACGCTGATTACGATGGCTGATTATGACATGCTATACTATCCTTATGGTACTGAGGTACAATATGTTATTAATATAAATAGCTCTATCCTGCCCCACAAAGCAACTCGCATGCGAGTTGCTTGCAGGTGGAGTCACAGTTTAATACCTAATAAACCACCGAAACAACGCTAAGTTCAAATTGCTCAAACAAAGCCGCGGCCGCCCGCAGTATTCAAGCCATACCATACGAAAACATGGCTTGATTTCCGCGGGCTTCAATAGAGCTTGCCTCTTAATTTACCTTCATAAGCTGTTCTCTTTGCTTGCGCCGCCTTTCAATAATCTGCTCTTCAGTTTCCTCATCATCATCAGTATTAATGGATATGTTGAGTTCTTCGTCGCTAGAACTTGGCACTATTTGTGCTACCTCGTTTGAAGTATTCTGAAAAAACAAAACGATAAAATTGAATATTTACGGACTTGTGGATCGATGAAATATCATTAGTTTGAGTGGGAAGTGGCCTGTCTCGTCGTCAAATTACAACTGCTTTGAGGCAAATAGTTAGTTCGATAAGTAAAAAACCAGTTCATATATTTGTTCAGCTTCCAGAGTTACATTTAGTTTTCTTATCTTTTACCTTAGCCCGGAAATCTGCTCGCGAGAATTTATCGCGCCTATCAGTTACACGTTCGCGGGATCTTCGCTCTCGATCGCCAGGCCTGTGGTCGCGGCGCGCCGGCTGAGGCGACCGCTCTCGCGACCTACGAGTGATTCTCAAGAGCTCTCCCCTTTCCCCGCCTCTTCTCCGCACTTCTGTTGATCGACGTTCTTTTTCTCTGTCGCGTTCCCTTTCTCGTTCTCTGATCTCTCTATCTCGCTCCCGCCTCTTCTCTCGCTCTTTTTCTTCCACCTTTCGACGTTCCTTTTCCTTTTTGTCTCTACTCTCCCTCTCTTCTAATCGACGCTCCATTTCTTTTCTACTTTCCCTATTGATTATTTCTCTCAAGTCCTCTTCTTGCCTCTTAGGTTTATATTTGTCTCTTTCAGTCGAGCGGTCTTTACTCGACTTATGTTTACTACTTCTTTTATGATCGTGATCCTTATCTTTTTTCCGTTTCTTCATAATTGGTGACCTAGTATCGTCGTTAATACATATAACTTCGCTGTATTTTCCTTCTTTTGTCTCTTCATCGCTCTTTTCGGAGTTGTAGGCGTAGAGGCGAGCTTGAAGTAACTCTTTTTGCTTCATAAGGTCTTCCAGATTTAAGTCATCTTCAATTAGTGTCAGTTCAGGACTCGCGCAGTCTTCTTGGTAGTTTTCAGTCTCAGAATTAGAAGATATAATCTCTAAAGTTTCTTGTTTTTCAACTGTCCTAGTAAAGGTAGTTTTAGTATGTGTCTTAGAAGGCGCGTCGCCATTTTTGGCTTTGGTCACTACGACGGGTGGTCGTTTGACTTCCACGGGTGGCCGCTGTCGAGTAGACTTCTTAATCAGGTCCTCTACATCTGATAAAGAAGTCTCACTTTCTTCTTTAGGACTCTTATGTTTTTCTTTTTTTACTTTCTTCTTCTTTTTAGATGACTTGTCGGGAATTTCTTCTACAACTCGTTTGTGTTTCTTGTGCTTCTTACTTTTCTTTTTTTTCTTGGATTCGTCGTCCACACTTTCACCATTGGTAGATTTCTCCACTTCCGCTTTCTTTCTATAACAAAATAAACTTGTATATACTTACTATATCTTTAGTCTGTGTAGCATGCAAGTCTTTTCCATTCACAAAATATCGAACAACTCTGTAACGTTACACCAAAATATCAGCTAAGGTTCAGCAAAGTTTACACTTATTTAAAGTTAAACTTGTATAGGTTACGATGCAAAGACGCGAAGATGCAGAATATTTTATTTTAAGTAATATTCGTCATAACACTGATCTATTTAAGTTCAATAGCTAAAATCTAAATCGGCCAAAATGGGTGGCTGTCTTATTATTACAAAATTTATTAATTATTTGATTTATGATTCACTAGCTTCAGCTGAGGTGACCAGAGTGCTTTATGAAGATCAAATCTGTGGGCTCTAAACTACTCAAAGTATTTAATGTTATTATAGATTTACAAATACATATCGGCACGAGTGTGCTTTAAAGCTAGGGCTAAAGGCTGCTAGGGCCAATGCCTGCCGGGGCTGTGAGATTACTCGAAAGAGGTTACCGATAGCCCTCGCAAAAGACAACTGAAGAATGGATTTTAGTCGATAAAAGTCTGACATTCTCTCGCGCTCCACCTAAAGCGGAAGAAGCCATTTAAAGACTTCCATGTAAAAAAAAGAAATCACTTTTAATTTAATATAAAAAGTTTCTTTGTATTTGTTCAGTGGATTGCTCGTAACCTATAAAGCTTAACCTTGCATCTCCTTTAGGGGAATTATTCAGTTCAATGGAAATATCAATGGTGATTGTTGATTTGCTCATAGTTAAACGGTGGCGATCAGTTGTGTAAATCTAAGACAGGCATAACATTTTTTTTAGCTCTTTCTTTTTATACAAAAATAGCACGATAACACTATTATTTACAATGCCAAGTTATAAATGTCACAAGTTTGTCAAGAAAATCAAGATGAAAAAGCAAGCGGCTATCAAAGAAGATTATTTACAAAAAGTTTTCAATCAGCGTATTGAAAGAAGTTATGATCGCAAGAACCAAAAAGCCAAAATGAAAATATAAACAGATAGACGAGTAAATAAGAATACAGTATAATATGTTACTGTAAAAGCTCGAACTACGGCAAATCTTTAGAGTTTCCAGTAAAACCTAAGATTTACCGACATGAGTTGGTAAATGTAAGTATTTATTATAATGAGACAATTTTTTCAGGCTTTTACCATTCCAATTCAGTACATGCTAGGTTTTACCAATGTGGACTGGTAAATGTTGGTTTTAGGAATAAAATAATGATTTAATTCTTCGTCATTTATTTCAAGTAACTATTAGTTAAAAACTTAGGTATAATCCTAACCTATTAAATTATTTTCGATACGGAGTGTTGTGTTAGTAAAATTCGGAAAAAGTATTTTTTTAAATATTTGAAGTACTTTCTGCAGTAAAAAATAAATCAAGTAAAATTATCTTCACACAAACATAACGCTTACGTTGACTATTCTAATTGAATCTTATTTTTCGTATTATTTGGTATTTAACATACAAATACAACCTAACGCTTCTATTAGCTAGTCTAATTGAATCATTATTCTTCTTATTATTTGGTTTTTTTACAAACAAAAGAGACGGTGCGCGGGTATCGAGGGCGGCTGACTGCCCACAAGTAAGAGTCAATGCGTTTTACGCTTTACATGTCGATGTGCTTAACATGTTTTTTTTTTTCAACATTTACCATGCTTTTAATGTAAATCCTAAGATTTACCAAGTGAATGGTGGTAAAAGTTCGAATCGCAAACTTTTATGGACATTTACCATTAATAATTGGTAAATCTTAGGTTTTACTGGAAAATCTTAAGATTTACCGTAGTTCGAGCTTTTACAGTAACATATATACTACATTATATTTGTAAATTTGAATAATATTTTACTTACTCTTTTCCCATTTTCTCTGAAGTTATTGGTAGTTTTCAGGCACTATCTGTAATTCAGAGAAAAATATGATTAATTCTTGCGTCACTTAATAGAAGCAAAGATTTTTACAATTATAGGGCCTAAGCCATAGAGATGAGAGGAAGGTCCGGGATACAAGCGTGAGTACATCTCCCGGTCCTCATGCATGTATCCGTATCGTAAATGGTTTGAGGGTGTGACCGACGCGGAAGCTTAAGATCCCTTGTGTCGTAAGAAACGTGATCGGTCATCAAAATCATCGGTCCACCTTGTGGGAGGCCTTCTAACACTGCGTCTTCCGGTATACGGTCGCTACTCCAGAAGAGACTGTAGTATGTCGGTCGAGAAAATACCGTAAAGCTTCCCGAACGCTACCCAGCCTAGTCAATTCGACGATTGACCTATTTCTCGAAGTTAGACCAACCTAACTGGTCCCAGGTAAACGTAATCATCTACAAATTCGAGTGCAGATTCTTCGATTTTGATGAGAGTGAGTGGTCATGGTGTTTACCACGACTACACTTTCGAAAGTTTACCAAGGTCATCGAGCATTGTACTGAAGTTCTGCATAGTCATAGCGATGACTATTAAATGTTCGGTAAATCGCAAGTGAGTGACGTAATCGCCATCGACATGAGTGCCCGCTCCAGTCCAGAGACTTGAAGACATCCTCCATTGCGGCTGTAAATTACGTACGCTGCAGGATAGGTTTTGAGGTCTGGTCCTGAAGTCGAACTGACATGGTAGCGTTTTCGCACAAACACTTCAGCACTTCCATCTACTGATAGTCAATCTGGCATCGTTGGAGAGACTGCAGTATAACCCAATTCTCGATCGAATCAAAGGCTTTTTCGTAGACCACAAATGCTAAGCAAAGAGACAGATTATACTGCCCGGTCTTCACACCGTAGCGGATATATGTGGTCTAAGGTGCTTAAGCCTTTTTGAAATCCAGCTTGTTCGGGAGCCTAGAAGTTGCTAAACTTGCGCACGAGACAGTTTGTGATGACTCTGGAAAACAGCTTTTAGACATAGTTCAGAGGTGAGCGCCAGGGGATCACGTGACCCGGAAAATAGCACTGTATTATTCTTTTTGAACTATCTCGACGACCATCCTAATCTCGTACAGGCTGACATCCGTAATGTATTCGGTATAGTAAGGTCAATTTAGCTCGTGGGTCGTTTGCTAAGTTTAAAATGGGTGAGCTGGCTTTTCCCAATAGACAGAACAAAGACCTTGGAGGATATTTCATTTTCGCCTTTAATCCTTTCGGTACTAAAGCGTAGTACTATTAGTGCTGCTGAAATATATACCACAGAAGCAAATTTTCCCGCAGGAATGTACCAGGAAAATAGTATCATAATGTCTTAACAACGGTCACAGTCTAGCTGTGTGCTCAAACTTTAATAATTGAACTGCCTATATTGAATAAAACTACTTTAAAGACTACCTAGTATAGATTATATTTATAAGCGCCCTGATAAATAAATAAGTAATTGATTTTGTGTCAAAGAATTTAATTCAAAATATTTTATCTGAGGCCCTACCACGAGCCCTTAATGCGATCTATATTACGACCTAAACTGAACTGTTAAGCTATAAAGGGTGTATAATTCCATCTTTTTCGCTCGCACTACTGACATTTTAACATGTCATGGTAAGGCCCAAAGGCACTTATAAGTACACTTACAGACGCTACTGCATAGTTCTAATTGGATCTTTCTTATAGAGAAGAACCGGCAAGAAACTACGGTTATTATTAAAATAGAAATAATAACATTTCGATATTACAATATTAATTAGGAATTTAATACGCTACTCATAGCGTAGATGTCATTTGAACTGCATACATAGATTTTAATAAATCTATGTATGCGGTTCAAATAACATCTAGCTCCCGAGCAGTGCTATAAAACAGTAATTTTCTTAAGTCTACTCCTCAAAAAATATATAATTTATTACAGATTCATATATCTACATACATATATAACATAATCAACATATATAATTTTTTCGTATGAGTAATACATTAGCCAAAAAAAAAATACAATATGATACTTTTTCGCTTGTTTTCCCTACTCTTTACAAAAGGCTTTGATATTTAGAAAATATGTTTACACAAAAAAAATGCTGCTTAAGTGTTCTTCAGAATGTACATAGCATAAATCAATCAATATTTCGCAAACAAACTGACTTTAAAGGTCAGCAGGGCTCTATGCGGGTGCAGGCGGTAGTACGTGTATAAGTGCATTTAACTTCGACCCGATATTCAAGGGACTATACGCCTTAAATCGTGCAACAAACGCGAGCGACGCAAAGCCTAGTAAAAAAAAATTCATGTTCAAAAAAATATCGATCAATTTTGACTTAAATAGTAGTATTGCTATATGAATTAACTGTTCTGAAGTTAGTTAAGGGTCGCGAAATTATATTCTAAAAAATAAATAGCGAAAATCGCTGCGCATTGCACACACCTTTTAAAGTTTCGCTAATAACACAACAAACAAACACAAACTAGCAGTTTTTCCAAGGAGGTAGGCAGAAATTACTGAACGCCACTAGCTATGACCTAGTACAAAAGAGTTCTTTGCTCTTAGAAAAAGCAAGTTTTGTATACATTTTTTTTTTAATTTGCTGACTATATTGGAAATTGAAATAGCTACTTCTTATGAAAAAAAAACTCATTTTTATATAGTGTATTAAGTAAGTGTATTAAGATTGGCATCATTATGTTAAATGGTTCTAATATTGCTGTTTACCTCTTGGATTAAATTATATCACAAGCGCAGATGCAGTCTTTAGCATAGCATAAACATTTTAGACACTAATGCATAAACAAAGCCGATATTCTTCTTCTTCTTTCTTATTCATTAGGAAATTGTAATTTTTACGTTTACATTTGGAAAATAATCGCTATTACCAAAGCATTAAATTGCTTTCATACATCAGCACACATCAAGAGCAGAACAGAGCATTTTCTGAGACTACGAAAAAATTAGTCTTATGACTATACCATACATTGCAAATAGTCTTAGATCTAGAAAATAGTCTGCTACTGGTGACGCTATGAATACAAAAGCCTATCCAATTGTTTACTATTAAAGTAACTATATAACTACATGCAACAGCAAACATTAAAATACAACATTCTGCATCATTATAATTTCCTTTTCAATGAAAGGAAATCATAACACACATTTAATAACAATCGCAAGGCGGAGTGCGCTAATATCGCATAAGTTTAACACATCATGGTGTTAATCTACTGTATTGTTTAATGTTAGTGTTTCTAGTATATTATGTATATATTTTGTTGGTTGAGCGTCCTATAAGGTGCAACAAAATAATTTAGTACCTATTTAAGTTTTTAACTCTTTCAACGCTACAGTGCGATGTATGTGACAATTTCTTGCTTGCACCACCAGTCTCATATTTGAGACAAATAAATGGGCTTAAAATAAACTTTTTTTTATTTTCAACATACACAGTTAACACTAATATATTGTTGATTTTTGAATTGTCATGTTTCTTCAGCGAGTTTTTTTATAAAAATCCGTGGCTTTCAAAGGGTAAAAACAACTCTTAATTGCTTTTCTCGACTTTGCTTCTTATTCTTTATTTACTTTATTTGTATGTTGCACAAGAATTAAAATATAGACAACATTTAGACAACAAGTATAACTAATAGCAGCAAAATCAAGTCGCTTAATCTAAAAAACTTGATAAAGTATAATTAGGTAGAAATCTTCGCAATAAGCAAACCAGCTAACATTAGCAGGTCTAATGAATAAATAAATGTGGGAGCATTTTGAACATATTATGTATATGCATACGCATAGATTAAGTGAGTATGGTGTACAACAAAGGCATATAAATAGGGCACATTCAGCTAAAAAAGTTTATGATTTTTTAATGTGTGGTCACCTGTGTTTATTTTTGTACTTAACTAATTAGGTACACTAATCTATACATGATATAATAAATAAAATTGAAGTGTCTGTTTTTAATATCAAAATAATATTTTTTTTGCTAAATACATAATACCTATAAACACAATGCAATTTTTAAAATTGTTTCCCATCTGTCGGTTTACTCTCTAAAATGACTAGACCAATTTCGACAGTACTTTCACTGGTAGATAACTGATGTTATAAGAAGTATCTTAGGCCACTTTTATTTTAGCATAAGAATTAGGGTATTAAGAATTACCGTGTATTGTGTTTGTACTATTTTACGAGTCTGACGGGGACAAACTCACATCATCATCAGCCTTTTTAATGTTCCCACTACTGGGTCACAGGCCTCTTCTCTAGAATAGAGAATAAGCCGTAATCCACCACACGGACCCAGTGCGGGTTGGTGAATGTCATATATCTTTGTGATGAACTCACAAGCACCAGCTAATTAATCTACACAATTATAATAAAGAGGTAAAGTTTGTTTTCTTTTGTTTGTCGGAGGTAATCTCTGGTAGTACTGGTCCGATTGCGAAAATTTTTTCTGATCGAAAGCTGTATTATTTCTGAGTGACATGGGCTATATTTTGTGTACGGCGGGCGAAATCACGAGCAAAAGCTAGTTATAAATATTTGAGAACATAGGTAGACCATGACTTAAATTAAGACTAGGAGACTATTTTTCCTGGTAGTATATAGCCTTGATGGTATAGTTTGACACATTCAGTGCCAGGATCATGCTACAATTTGTCTACATCCCCACAGTCTGCTTCCCGAGTCATTGTTATAGTATGTAGCTAATTCTTAACTGGTGTCCTTCCCCAGTACCCGACTAAGGTAGGTGCCAGATAAACGTGGAATAATGGTGATTGACCCTCCTACATTTGTTGACATTCTTAATTTAAAAAGTGGAAATAAAGACAGATAGAGTTAAAAAAAAAAGCTTTTAAAGCTGTCTTGAAACAACATGAATTGTTATGCTTTACATTACCTAATAATGAAAAGCAGTTCATTGTTTGTTTTTCGGGTACCTACACAGATATATTAGGAAAAGGTCAATCTACTTTATACCACGGTTATCTGTTGCCTTATAAAGGGAGTCCAAGTGAGATTTTTTTGCATTTTACAATTATTGTACAACCCGGTTCCTAAGTCTTTGGCACCAAATGTGAAAGAATAAATATTTGCAGTCATATCTTAGATGTTAACAAGTTTGTTAAATAATCAATCACATCTTAGTAGCTCAATAGAGTTGGATGAAACTCAGCACACAGGTAGACCATGATCTAGATATAGATAACCAATACTTTTATCTTGTGATAAAAGCATAAATTCTTGAGAACAAATACTTTGCATACAGGTAAAGACATAAGAACCTAGTGACCTCTAAATTAACACTAGGAATATTATTTCTCCTGGTAATATATTAGCTTGGTCTTGTCCTTCCTCATAGCATGTTGATGGCAGAACTAGTTTGATGTTTGCTTGCCTGGCCCAATATTTGGCTACGGCAATGTCGTCTGCTGTCGCTGTCATTAGGTCCCTATGTGGACAGGTGACAGGGCATGTAATGCAGAATGGAAGGTAGGATATGGTATGCAGAGACACCGCACAAATACTGATGACTGGAACCCTCATTTGTGGAGATTGCCTTTCTCTACAGATGAGACTTCTTGTACTCGTGTCCAGGAGAGAGGCTCTCCAATGTCTCGATAAAATCATCAAGAGGCTTAAGCCTTTCTTGCCAAAGGTCTCATCTCTTCAAGGTGGTGTAAAAAGATAGATACAACTTAAAATTGTAAACGCTCAAGCTCACGCTTGCAACAAAACTTTTACGACTTTTAAATCTCAAGGGCACCAAGCCGGGTAATTAATAGCCTTCAAGCTGAATAAGCTACTAGTAATGACCAGCTTCCGCTAATGTTATACAAGCTAGAATTTGTAATTTTCTATAAGCAATAGCCAGATTTTGGTTTCTGCTCAACATGTGATTTGTCTTTACTTGTTCTTGGGCTACAGGTATGTTACAATACTAAATGTAAACATAACATCAAGCTCACATATTATGTTAATGGTATTGTATGATAGAAATGTCAAAGAACAAACTACCCATTCTTGTTTTTGGGTCTGCATGTTATGTTTGCAACATTACAGTGATAGTAAATTTACGTCTATTTGTTTTAATCTCTTCTAATCGAATTTGAGGATCAACTTCTTTGACTGTTCAACTAAGACTGAGACAGAATGAACTATTTACATTGGCATTATAAAAAGTTAATTTTTTTAGCTTACACCAGCAAAACAGCTTCAGGAAGAATAAGACTTATATTACGTAGAAATAAAGTTTCTGAAAAACCTAAAAGAGAAAGCTTAAAGTAAATTTTCATGAACATACCATCAACTAAAATCCAGGGAACCAACACAAGTTTTACATTAAACATGACAGATTCTATTGAAAAACGGAATAAAACTGATGAACTAAGACTTTTGAGGTTATATTTACTGAATATTTACAATGCACTACAACAATATTGGGAAATTTTATCAAACATAAAAGGTCAGTACCTCTCAAACAAAAATTGTGTTTTCCTACGTGGAGATCCGCCGCCGGAAACAAATATTACATGAAGTAATACAGTAAGTCCTTTTTTATAAACTTTACGCACAACTTAAGGAAACATAAAATTAATAAAACTGTTCACAGAAAATAATTAACGTGACATTAGTTCTCGTCAACCCACGAAGAACTTGAAGAACTTCTTACGAGCGTTGTTTGTGAATATGGCACAGGACATGCTTTAGTGCCAGAAGTAAAAAAGTTTTACTATTTTTTCATGTTACTAAAACGTTTTTTTATCGTGTTTTAGGAATAAATAAATATGAAGTAAAATGCATAATAAGTAAATAGGCTCTGTTGCAGCGTATTTTAGATCTTCACACACATTCTATGATATTAATCACAAAATTTCGACTAAAATGGATCATCACTATAGTCGATTTTATTTTATTATCTGTGGTTTGCACTACTCTTTTTTTCATTTAGAGATGCAGTTGATATTCTAGCAGCAGTTTCAAAAACTTACCTTGATAATCGGCTATTTCCGTTATTTAGCTGTAGAATATAATAACTTTACTAACCAAGTGATAACGCAGGTAACGTGGCTATTAATCATAATTAGGTAGGCAACGGTTTGTGTAATAATTTCGTTTTACTGTTCCTCATGAATCATAAACGGGTAAAAATATCACCTTTGGATAATTGTGTGTGGAACCTATTGGAAACGACTAGTTACCACTAGTAGCTGTCTTTCAGAGGCTACTCGGGTTTCAACAACTACTCTGCTAAGTTAGCTGCTCGTTATGTTGCAAACTATTCCAATGTCCGACTGATTGCCAATGGTCGGCTATCATGTTGAGGAAGATAGCCGTTTCAATAAAGTAGCTAGCCACTGTTCGTGACTAAATGGCCTGTTAGATGACAAGCCATTTTGATAATATAAACTCGCTCACCATTTGTGATAGCACTAGTGCTACATGCAACTAGCTAATCATACTTGCAAGTAGGTGTATATTCTTAAATTATATCGTTCTATATAATTGAATTATTTAATTTTTAATATAAATATAGATTCGCCTTTTTTGTACTTTTGAAATTTAATAATACTTAACTTCAAATTCTCTTAATTTTTTAATTAAATGAAAAACTTTCTAAATTGATCAAAACTGAATAATTAAGATTCATCTAAATTTCATTGTGAGAGAGACTAATAAGGACAAAGTAAGCAGTGATCGCCTAAACTTCATTGTACTTGTTAAGTTACCCCAAAATACCCTACTATGGCGACTACTCTTATTACTACTTACTGCATCTTAAAATGGGTCAGTTATTTCTATTTATTCAATAACCAGCTATTGTGTGGACCGCATATTATTGTAAACAATCTCAGCATGTCTTTTATCAAAAAAATTGTCTAAAAAATTTATCTAAAAATGTTTACAATTAGGTTTTTACCTTTTATAGCTTTGGCCAATTGTTGAGTAGCCGCTATTTAGCTAGTTAGAATTGTTGAGTAGCCGCTATTTAGCTGGGTAGTAGAACCGCTTTAAGCTATAACCCATCAGTGGCTGAGCCACTCTAGTTCATTGACTTCATTGACTTGACAAGAGACGCTCTCTAATCTGTGGACAAGTGTCAATGCTTGTCATTTATTTATTTGTGTACTTCTTTTTAGAACTTAGTTTTGAAGCAAAATCGTATCTAAAATAATTAATTATAAGCCAGAAATAACTATAAAACGTTGTCTAAAACTCTTAGAAACAACAAAGTAAGTTATACTTAGGATTTATTCAAATTTACCATTGATGTTTGATAAACTATTTATTCCATGAATATTTTAGTGGAATTGAATATTAAATTCAGCGTGCTCTATTTACAGAAATGAATACAACAAACAGAGGTCCTGTGCGGAGATTCTGCTATGACGATGAGACTGGCGAAATTGTTACATACGATATAAACGATGAAACTGGTGAACCACTACTTGAAAATACATCTCCACCTGTTGCAAATATCAGAAAACCTCTTGATACACGAGAACCTGAGGCTAAGTATATGGAGTTCCCTCGCGGCTATATGAGCAAGACAAAGAAGTTTCAGTCACTAAAAGCAAATATTATAGCTGGTTCCAATCAACTCAGCTACCGCTTGCTGCTAATACCATCATTGATGATGTTCCCTGGCCTCTTCTGTGTCATTCTCATGATACTGGAAGTGTTCCTGCATGTCCGCTGCCACAAGAAGAATAAAAAACTAGAAGACCCAAATTTGTATTACCGCAGTCCATTCCACGTTGTAACAAGCACGTTCTGTGGTGTTTGTCGTGATTGTGACACTGCCTCTAAGATTGGGCAGTTACAGGACCAGAGGCGTAACCGCTATGATTACTTCAGGAGTATAGCAATTTAATTTAATTAAGTAATATGGTTGAGGGTATTGTTATGTTAGCTTTAAATGAATGTACAGTACATGACAATATTTAACCTCTCAAGCTTCAGTGTACCGAATTCGGTACACCTCAGTATTAGCTAACTTAAACCTTATTTTTATGTAATAAGGTTTAATTCATTAAACCCCAAGCGAATGCCAGCGTTCGCACACCTATTGTCTTTCTATTGTGTCTGTAATTTCCACGATTGAAAGGTTAACCTTTCAGATTGCGTCAATTAGTTACAATAGCAAGACAATGACAGCATGAACATCGGCGTTTGCTTGGGGTTTAATGAATTAAGTTAGCTGGTTTGAACGGAAGTGTACCGTAACTGGTACACTGGAGCTTGAGTAATAATGATTCAATGATCTCTAGTAAAAGAAATCTTAGTAACAGACTAACATTTTGCCGTTTTACAGCTACCGTTGCCAAATTTATTAAAGTGGATAACTATTAGAAAAACTTATACAAATATGATCTAACATAGGCCAAGGTTATAACTAATAACTTCTATCAATCTAGGTAGAGTGGGAGGGTGTGTCAGACTTTTACAGAGTATAACCCACTTGAGTTCTGCCAGTTGCCATTTGCTTTCCGCCTTGGAACGCTACAGTAACTCTTTAGATCGTTCCTACAGCCCAAACAGGCTTATATCGTACTGCTAGGATTATCATACTTGTAGTTGTTGTGTACTTATAGTTGTTCTGTCAGATTGGTATTGGATGTGTCTAAGTTCACAATACTTCAATACCTGCATGGAATAACATCGTACCTCAGTTTTAGGCAATTTTTGCAATGAGAGAATATGATTGTAACTCAAATTTGCTTCGGTTTCCTTTTCCACCAAATTCGAAAGATTCATACTTACGTAATATTGAATGGATTTGAAAAATTCTTTCTAAACACGATTTTATTAAAATTACTTTTTGATACATATAGTAAAACATATACAACACAGCAACACATATTAACATGTTTTTTTTTTGACTTTGGCTATATAATCTTCTATTATATATTTTTTAGTACTGAGTACCTCTTCTTGCTACATGGTTTTTCTAAAGCTATGACTGGTTCTCTTTAACTCTGTAATATTTAAGTAAGTTGTGATGTTCAGGGCCTGTGCACACCACGTTTTTTTTGTGTCCAATTAACGCAGTGTTGGCTCTAAAGGTTTACAGGTTCCGTCTGACTCGCGTACTTATCGCGTCTGTATCGCTACAAATGCTCGTCAAGGCGTATTTAAATATCGTGGTGTGCAGAGGCCCTAAAGATTATAGCTGACACTATTTTCTGCCGATTATATTTTTATTGAATCTTATATAATATCTTTTTATTGTAAAAGAAGAATAAGTCTAATAGTTGTTATTATCACTCCAGCTATGTTTGAATCTGTCTAGTTTATCTTTATTTACTTAATTTGAAGCATTTACTTTAGGTACTTTATTTTTAGTGTTTTTGTCTCATAAAGTTTTAAGTATTAATTTTAAGAAAAGTTTTACTGGTGGTGGTATTACATACTAAGATAATTTTATTTACTTTTGGTGTTATAAATTTTGACTTTGTGGTAATAAAGGATATTAATTTTACTGTACTTAATGTGTTTTTTTTTTTTATTTTCATGTTGCACCAGATATCAGGTAAATAAATATCTACCAAATGTAAAATTTAACGCACAGAATCGTTCATTGTGGCGACACTTAGGGAGGCCTATGTCCAACAGGACGTCTATCGCCTAAAATGATGATGGTGATGATGATGGAATGTAAAATACTGGCAGTGGAGTCATCTACATACTTATCATATTTTTTAAATATTTTTGTTTTTGTCCAGGATAGGATAATGTGTAGATCCATTGTGAAAATCGGATGCATGTGCTGAGGCTGTATATCTGGCAGAATGGCAGGAATCTAGGCTTCTGAAATGCTAAGACCCTGAACAACCATGAACCCTATCTTAAACTAGGAGACCGATCCTATCTTAAAAGACAGTGTTCGGCCAAAATGGAATTTAATAAAACTGGCTACATACTATTTACAATAGTAAAAGTGTGCCGATGCAACATTTCAAATGCTTTAAAATTATGTAGTATTAATCAGTATGTGCGAGTGTTAAGATGTAGTGAAGCGCTAATTATGTCAAGCGATGTATGATACTGTGATACTATATGTGTGTATGTATTATAATGTATGTACTTGTAAAGCTCTACGAATTAAGAAATTTAATTCTGTCTTGTAATCATTTTGATGACCTGACCTGAGTACCTAGCATAGCTTATGCATAGTCAGCATTATAATCTACTAATAATAAATACTAGGACTCGAACCTCTCTAGGAGTGTGGATTGGTGGATGTCACATAATTATTAACCGACTTCTAAAAGGAGGAGGTTCTATGTTCGGCTGAATGTATGTTTTTTTTTTATGTGTGTTCACCGATATCTCGGTCAATTGTGGACCGATTTTGAAATTCCTTTTTTTGATTGAAAGGTTATGCTTCCAAGTTGGTCCCATTTAAATATTGTTATGATCTGATCATGAACTTCGAAGATATGGCACAGAACTCCTCATAGGATCACAGCAGAACTGTCGTAAGAAGTAAAATTGCTTTGTTTATGCGTGTAGTCGATGACTGGCTGAAGGAAAAGGGGGAGGGGATGTATCGGACTGATCTGATGACGAAGCCAGAAGGTAAATTTAATGTAATCTAACCATGTTTGGGATTATTAGAATCGTTATGAGATGCTCTCTGGCTATAAGGTATTTAAGTTTGGCTGAGAGGTACTTTTTAGTGGTGGTAGGTACCATAACTAAAAAGTGTAAAATAAAAATCTTTTTCCAAAAAAAAATACAACCGACTTCAATGTTAAATAAACACTGAAAAGTACAAAATAATTTTAATTTCGAAAGTCGGTGTTAAATAACGAAGAGACAAAACTATTATAGAAACACCGACTTCCGAAATTAAAGTTATTTTGTACTTTTTAGTGTTTATTTAACATTGAAGTCGGTTGTATTTTTTTTTTTTTAAAGATTTTTGTCTTCGAAATTCTAGTTCCAGGACATACATATCGGTTTCTTCACGAGGTTTTTCTACCCTGTTTTGAGTGCAGTGGTGATCAAATAAATTAGGTAGGTACTCATAGTACCTAGATAATGCGTTCGTGAACTTCATACCTAGCCAGGTAATATGAACTCGCGACCTACAACTCATAAGTCGGGGCCATCACTGCCTCTGACCTTTTTTTGGTGGATTAATCATCCAATGACATCCCCCGCTCTTGGGTGGAACGGGAGATAGTGTCAGACTTTTACTGACTAAAAACCTACTCTTGTTCCCATGTTACCTTTCATACCGGGGCCGCACCTTCCATTCAGAAACAGATCCTTGGCCTTAGTAGGCTTCGACCCTGCTGGGCCCTGTACGGTTTGCTGACAACTCCTTGAGGCGCGCGTGGAACAATACGCGCCGTCGACGTCTTGGGCTCGGTCCGGACGATTACCGGACGGTCGGACAGCGAGTTACTGCTCCTGAAGTGCAGTAAGGGATTATTATCCCTAGTAAATGCATTAGCCTAAACTATATCGTCGCTAATAAGGCACCATGATTACCTACATCGTGATTCTTTTGGGAGTAGGTACCTAATCAAGGGGTTTGTTCTTCATTCGTCCCACATTGCAAAAAAATATTGTTTCGTCCCAAGTTACAAGTACTTTAAAAGTACAGTCAACAAAATTAAGTAGGTGTACATTTGAAATTTTTGAATAATATTTAAAAAAAATAATATACATACTTCTAACAATAAAAAAAACTCTAAACTAATTAAAACGTAAGAATATTTTTTATTTGTTAATTAATCACATATTTAAAAAATATTTAACTAACTATTACAGTAAAATAAAATAATAATAATAGAAACCCTACACTAATTACAACTAAAATCAAACATATAAAATATGGCGAGAAAAAATCTATTCCACGTCGCTGTCGACTGGTAATGCTTCCGAAAAGACTGGCGGCATTGCCATGCTTTATGGTACCTAATGCTTATCCTCTTTCCGAGGTAAAAGCCAGCTCTTGGGTCACGAGAAGTGTTAACTAGACGTTTCGACAGATCTTTATACTACAACTTGTGAGCACACCCCATGATCCAAGAGTTTCAACCCCAAACGGTTCGAAAATATTACTTCTAACAAGGTTATTATATTTTCGCTGCTTGGGGTTCTCCACAGATACAGTGGCAGCACCAACACAACACGACGAGCTAGGAAGATTGGATGGCGCAAGAGTATTGACACAAATATCGTCCCATACTAAAGGCCATCCCACTTCCATGAAAATAACGACATACCATCCGCTCTCTTGCCATCGTCTCGTGCCAGGGGTTTCAATACGGCTGGAATACCGACGATGACAAGAGCGCACTTAAAACTAACTAATAACAAACATCATATTTAGTTTCTCTTTAGTTTTAATTAGTTTTGAGATTTTGTTATTATTTGTTAGTTTTACTGCAATTAAAGTTGGTTAAGTATTTTTTCAATATAAATTCGGTTTCTGATAATAAAAACAACTTCTTAAAATTATGTATAAATCATTTTTACTATCGAGTATCGTAATCAAAATCGCAAAAACGGTATAATAATTATTATTATTATGATAAGATGATTATAATCATCCTATCATTATAACAGTTTAAACATACACAATAGTTAGATCTATAATAAATATTATTTCCTCATCATCATTTCAGCCGATATACGTCCACTGTTGAACATATGCCTCCCCCAAGTGTCGCCACAATGAACGATACTGTGCGATCATGTGCTGTATGAGAAATATTATTTAAGAAGGTGTATTTTGCAGTAACTATAATAATTAAAATTATTAAAATTATAATAATTTTAGTTACTGCAAAATACACCGACCAATAATTAAGTGACAAAGGACGTATTATAAAAAAAATGGTTTTGTTTCTAATCATCTAAACAGATTCCAGTGACGTCAGCTCTTGACTTGCTTACTAACAGTGGCTAAAGAGTTAATAAAAATTATACGTGTAAATTTTTTCGCAAGGAGAACTCAGAGAGGAGCAATAGTTTTAAATAGTTTACTGTTATTAAGTCTTTACTTCTATACAAATATTATAAAGAGGAAAGATTTATGTTTTGTGTATTGAATAAAATTAAAAAAAAAACTGCAAGACTGACTTTAATAATAATTTCACCAGAAGAATCCTACCTCATAACATAAAGTGGCATAGGCAAATATTTTCTATTATCACACGGGCGAAGTCGCTGGCAGAAGCTAGTATATAGTTTGTGTTCATAAAATAGTAATACATTTTTGCTGCTGAGTGTACAAAAATGTTAAAACAGCCTATACAAAAAAATATGGGCCGAACAAGGAATATAAAATAGGACGAATCGAGAACAAAATAATTAAAATAACATTTTGGGACGAAAGAAGCATGTTTGGGACAAACCAGGATTTTTTTTATGTGGGACAAAACTCAGTGGGCCGAACGAAGAACAAATCAATCAAGGCTGTTAAAAATCCAGAATTACATAGCTACTCGTACATAGCTACCTCTATTAGCATATTGCAGATTGCTATTTAATAGACTAGCTGTGCCCGCGCGGCTTCGCTCCCGCTCTTCCCTACTTCAGCCTACTATACCCTATTCTACCCTACCCTCCTCTACCTTACTCTACCCTACACTATCCTACTCTACCCTACACTACCCTAATTTTCATTTTTTTTTCCATAAGAACCTTCTCCTCATAATAACGAACACAACAAAAAAAAAATTAGCGAAATCGGTCCAGGCGTTGTTGAGTTATGCGCTTACCAACACATTTTGCGATTCATTTTCATATTATAGATAGGTAGTGTGTCTAGTGGATGGCAGATCAATACATCCCTCACACCACCTTTGTGTTTCCAACGGCAGCCCGCCCCGGACCCCGTTCAGGCGTCCCGAAATGCTGCATAATAAAGGACCCTGTACAATTACTGTCGCAGTGCTTGCCTTGGTACCTAGGTACCGGACGTTGCGGGTTGTAATGGTGTTCCGGCCGTTCTGGGCATGTCTTTCAGGTTGAAGCGAGCTCAGCTCTCCGGAACATTGTTTGAGTCAATTCATCGAGTTTGTATGGAGCGATTTTATTTAAGGTCCACATTTTCACATAGTTGACCTATTCTGTCAATAGAATGGTAGGTAAAGTCTGTCTAAAAAGTCAAATGACTTGGGAATTTTGTATAATATTTAATCATTTAAAATATATTTTTATTCAACACTTTTTGTAAGGTTGTTCTATTAGTAAACAATGATCAAGATCTCTTAATCAACCTTGTTTATTGAACCAGTGTTGACTACGCCAGATTTCATTTTGCCGTAATTATTACCCAAGTCGTCAATTTTATGAAAAATAAAATAAAAACTTTTGTCAGTGTAAAAATAAACTTTAAAAAAATATTTATGGTCTGCTGAAATTTTCATGTCTGATAATTTAGGTATAATACCACCCGACATGGAAAATTAATTTTACTCACACATGGCTGACTGTGAACAATGCTCAAGCGTACCTGTAGTGCCCTGACTTCCTACCAGGAGCTCTTAACGCGACCCATTTCACGACCTAAACTGAACTGTTGATTGGATGAAGCTACATAAGATGTATAGCTCCATCCAGTTTTCTCGCTGGCACGCTTGACATTTTAATACGTCATGGTAAGGCAGCTAGTCTCTAACATAAAGTTCAGGGACGTTATACCCTTTTGATGCGGCGCGTATCAATCCTATGAACACAGTAACGCCGGCGTGGCATAGGGTCAAGGTTAAGTGAGTTTGAAAGAACCCAAACAATAGAGGTCAAACGAGGTCACCCGAGCCTACTGATGGTTCTTCAGCAGGATTAATAATATGAATACGAATAATTTTGCCACCTAAGAAATTACATACATATAATTCTAGGAAAACCAGTAATGATTAGATGATGATGATGGGATGTTCCAGGAATTCAACCCATACATAATATGGGTTAAATTTCTGGAACTAATATAATGTGTAAATCCAGGTACAGTGCGTTTCACTTAAGAGGTTCCTTTGCCGTAATGTTGGCAATGCGGAAAAACAGTGTTGCTATATTTTTAGCAATGAAATGACTTAATATTAGGGAGATACTGCTATTTCGTTATTTTTAACAATTGCCTTATATTTTTTTTTCTTTTGTAAACTATCTCTATATCTAGGCTCCATTTCGATTCTCCTGCAATTATTTCAAATACCGAAAACGCCACGCCGCAATATTGTACCTCTCCATCCAACAACTTCCTTTTAGACTTGCTTTTTTTTAATAAAATCCCATTCTCATTTTACTCCATAAAGTAGTGCGACTACCGTTAAAATCGATTAAGTTTCATATTACGTGCAAAAATTTTGGTAGATTAGGCAACTCTTTTGATTTTTCCCTTGTTTTTTCTGTAGACAGACAGGGGAGCCAACATTACGGCAAAGGAACCTCTTAAGTTAAACGCACTGTAGTTTGGTCATTGTCATATTGCGTGTTCACAAGAGCACAGTATCCCTCCAAAAACACATTTACTTCAACGCCATCTATGGGTTAATAGGAATTAGTAATATGAGCGCTTCTTTGGTTAATTCGAAGTTGGTTAGATGTCGCTACGCTACACTAATAGTATTTTTTTCAATCAATATTAAACTACATGTGAATAAACAGTTTACTACAGTACAAAAGCATAGTCGATGGTATTTCTTAAGGTGACCGTGCCTAATGATGCGCTCCACTGAGCTTTGTTGCAAATTATGGCGACAATGCAACACAATGGCTTACTAGCTTCTGCCAGCAGCGGCTTCGTCCGCATAACAGTGGGCTATTGCAGACTCGAAGTCGAAATCGAATAAAAAGTACCTAGCTTATGAATTTCCTTCATCCTTGGAATTCAGAACTTCCTCCGTACCAAAATTCATATAAATCGGTTCAGTAGTTTAACTGCGAAAGCGTAACAGACGGGAGATTGTGTCAGACTTTTACTGACTAAAAACCCACTCTTCTTCCTTCTTTGCCATTGTTCCAGGGACCTCTTTCGCAACACCCATGGTCCCAGTAGGCTACGACCTTGCTGGGCCCCTACGGTTTTAAAACCTAAAATCAAAGTGACCTCTACGCTGTTCTCATATGATGATGATGTGGCGAATTTAGTCTAGAGTTTGCGATGCGAAGAAAACTCCTACATGGGGAGTGCTTTTGGTTACTGTGACCCACGAAGGCATCGATCGGTTATATTAATTTACTAGGGGTGCGTATCGATTGCCTCAACCCCTATAAGGTACGCCCGCCGTGGGCAAGCGTGGGGTGGCTCCGTGGGTTCAAGGTCACGTGGGTTTAGTAGTAATCTTTATGGAGACCTAGTTAATATTTTCGACTGTATAATTTTGGTTCAGTCGAAACCCGCAAAGCTCAATAAACGTTCAGTCGAAAACCAGTCCATACTACCTAGTTATCGGGCATTATACTGAACTGGACCTATTTGGCACAGCCGTGAGACAAACAATGTTGTTGTTTTATTTTTGTATACTTATCCTACTAACTTAATATGTATATCTACTATTAAAAAAAGGACGTCCTAACCCTAAGATCGCGATTTTTATAAGTGTAAGTAACAAACACAATGTATCAGTGTATTTAGGCTAAGCAACTCATCTCTATAGTACAAAAGAAAGTTGTTTTTCTATTAATTTGAGTTTCTGCGCGAGGCCCCTTCGTCAAGAGCTAGGTTCTAGGCGGTTGCACTGTTTGCAACCCTCTAATGCCGCCACTGTTATATGTGCAAGTACTGTCATTACCTTGAATAGGTGACATGTAGGCTAGGAAACTCATCTCTATAGTACAAAACAAAGTGGCTTTTCTAATTAAGTTGCTGCGCAATGCTTCTTCAAGAGCGATGTTCTTAACAATTCTCAGTTCTTCAATTCTTAGCAAACAGAGCAACCATGCTCTGTTTGCCACCCCTTAAGGCCGCCACTTTTATAAGTATTGTCATTCCCTTGAATCAGTTGACATGAAGGCTAACAAACTCATCTCTACTTAATACAAAACAAAGTTGCTTTCTATATCTGTCTGTTTATCCATTACAGCCTTAACCACGCCACGGATTTTGAAGCGGTTTTCAGTAATAAATAAGGAAGGTTTTTGGATATAACAATTTGTACCCGTGTGAAGCCGGGGAAGGTTTAGTTACGTATAATTTCCATTTAATTTGTATTTTTACAAAAGAAAGAAGAAATAATGGGAATACATTTATTTAGCACATAATTGTAGACACAGGCCAATGCCAGCCTCATCTAGTTGTAATTGACGAAAAAAAAATTTACGTGTAAAAGTGTTTTTATATAACCTACTTGCAAAATAAAGATCATTTATCATTTACACACAATGAAGTTGTAGTAGGTACCTTTTTATAAACTTTGGGTTTATCACCTATCATATGGTGCTATACCTACTGGGTTATCCTTTCTGCAAAGTATGTATATCATGCGCATAACTTGCAAAAAGAGCAAGGGCCTCGGAAAGGTCTGCCGCTAAAGGTCTCGTACCTACCTAATACAAGGCCACCCCTGCAGTTGAACTTCACTTCAGGTAACTTTTCACGGTGAGATTTTTGAGTGGATTTTATTTTTTAGGTGGGAAAATCATGACATCTCCCGCTTTTGAGGGGTGCGGGAGGGTGTGTCAGACTTTTACTGACTCCTGTTCCTTCTTTGCCGTCGTCCCAGGGCCCCGGATTCCACTTATCATAATAAAAATTTGAGATTTTTTTTTATTTTTTTTTTTATTAATGATTGGCTTGCGTTTGACCACTATCTCACCTGATGGTAAGCGATGATGTGGTCGACGATGAAGCACGCTTGCCTAGAAGAAACCTATTCACTCTCGACTTAAAGACTCCTCCTTAGCTTTTACAAACCTCATCAAAAAAGAGGTGAGCTTTTACAAAATATCAAAACAGTTTTCTTAGGAATCAAAAGCTTTCAAGCTGTTAATGTTCAATGCAAAAATGCGCTCAGATCATTGAATCGTTGTACCCGTCTGTTATAGGGCATCGATCGGGCACGCTCTCTGGGGTGCGCATCGATTTTTCCAACCCCTCTAGCAAAATATGTCAAGTTCAAGGCCAATGTCAGATCGATAGCAAAGTCTTTGCCAAAAAAATAGAAGTTAAACCGCCAAGCCCGAGTGGAGTGGAGAGAGGATACTAAAGCAGCGAGGATGTCGCGAACTTGTGCAAAAATTTGATTGCATCCGCAAAATTACCAGTATTAGTTTGTATTCATATCTTTGGTCCACAGCACTGATAAATTAATTGGGAACAACCTAACTTCCACACTGATTCCTTTAGAAGTGCCGTGTTTCACCGAGGCTATGGATGCCTGGAGACTCGCTTGCCCGAATACAAATCCACCTAACAACCCACCTTCCCAGAGACGGTGGGATGAGCCGCTCTGCAAAGTAGTTTAGGAAGACCTAATCGTAACATCTGCTACTACTGAGGAGCGTGCGTGCCTGCTGACAGTGGGAAATTGGGAGTCAGGTCTTTGGCTTCACGCACTGCCGTCGTCGAATATTGGCACCTTGTTCGACGATACTACTTTCCGCTTAGCTGTTGCCCTACATCTAGGTGTTCCTTGCTGTTCTCCTCATCGCACTGCCACTGTGGCGCATTGCCACTGTGGCGAAGTTGTCAACAGCCTCGGTCACCACGGCCTGTCATGCAGTTGAAGTGAACATTAACGACATTATCAGACGAGCCCTTGTCACCGTCGGCGTTTCGGCTGTTTTGGAACCTCATGGTAACCTCATAATCTCGACCGCACGCGACGATGGTAAGAGACCAGACGGTATGTCTTTATTTCCTTGGAAGATGGGTAGGCCTTTAGTGTGGGACGCTACCTGTGTCGATTCTCTTGCGCCATCCCATCTTTCTAGCTCGTGCTGTGCTGGTGCTGCCGTGGCGGTTGCGGAGAACCTCAAGCGGTGGAAATATAACAGCCTCGTCGGCAGTTAAATTTTTGAGCCATTTGGGGTTGAAACTCTTGGGCCATGGGGTCCAAGTGCTCATATGTTTTTAAAGAATTATCCAAACGCATAGTTGACTCTTCGCGTGACCCAAGGGCTGGCTTCAATCTCAGTCAGAGATTATGCATTGCCTTTACAACGTGGCAATATCGCCAGCCTTTTGGGCACACTTCCAGTCGACAGCGATGCGGAGGAGTTTTATGACGTCATATTTAGCTAGGCCTTTATTGTATATATTATTTTTATTTATTTTAGTGTATTTTATTATTTAATTTGTTCAATTATTGTCCTAATAAAATATTTGATTGCATCCGACATAATTGTCCGGCGTCCGGTATACCGGACGCCGGTGCAGTGTGAAACATTCGTAACAGGTGTACGTATGCGTTAAAAATTGCACTTGCGCAGAAGTCAGCTAGCAAACGGCCCTTTTCCCGGCGGCTTCTGCAGCGAACGGACGCGTCCGACGCTGCGCCAGCCACCACATCTTTTCCTGTTGACGACCATCTCAACACTTCTTTGGTAGGAGAGCACAAACCAGTGGCGTTCGGGGGTGAGTAGAATTGTGAGTTTATGTCGATTTTCAAATAGGTTGCCTGAAGTCTGGAGTTACTTGAAGGTTCTTTGTCTCTAATTAGTTGAGAGGTGTGGTCGGGACTTATCCAGTGATGCTGTCTGATGTTTGAGGTAAGTAAAATTGTGTCACTTATCTTTTTTCATGCAAATGTTCCGCAATCTCTAGACTTATCGATCGATTCCTTTGTCTCGAAGTGTGGTCGGGAGGGTTGTCCAGGTATTGCGATAAGTAGAAATTGTTTGTTGTCACAAATTTTCGTGTAGGTTGTTTTACGTAAAGGTCACCTTCATTGTTCTAATAAGTGCGGTGGGGTTCCAGTGGAGTTGACAGTTATAAGCGGTAAGTATTTATTGATATTGTGTGTGTTTTCATCGTTTGAAGGTATGTGCATGTACGCTTCGCGTCTAGTCTGATGTTGGATATGAATCAAGGGTCGCGCGTTAATTGTTTCATAATTAATTATTGTGCGAGTTTTCCTTTATTTGTCGTTCTTACAGCTAAGTGTTATTTTAATTAGGAAGTGTTTAGGGAGCGGATATTCTTTTTTGTTATCAGTATAAGCAGAATCAGCCTTATAATGCTCTCCTAGAGACTAAACTGTCTTAGAGAAGAAGCCTGAATAGGCCTCTTTTCTAGGAGAGTTTTTGCTAACGTTTAGTCATCACGAAACATACGGGTACGGTATGGCACGGGTGCGGTCCGGTGGATCGATATTGACGTCCGCCATCTTGTTTGACCCGACCAGATGCTGAGGTATTTTATCTGTAATTTTAAATTTATTCAATTCTTAAATCCAATTGCGCATTCTTGTACAGCACCGCCGCGCCGCCGCGAATTGCAGCATAAAGCCAATTTGTTGATAAATCCTTTGTTGCGAATATTTCGATAGCTCCAACGCATAAAGTCGTAACGTAACACATATTTTTTAAGTTTACTTGTATTATAAAAATGAAAAATAAATATTATTATTTCTTATTACATCTAACGTCTGGTACCAGTGATACCTACTCTGATATTAAATTGATTATTGATTACCTAATGCAAATACATCGGCTTAAATTATTTTTACAAATTACTTACATCATCAACAATTACAAAAATGCTTCTTCTGAAAAAAATGCACTTTTTGTTTTACGACTTCATGCATGGGAGATGTCGATTTAGGCTCTCTGTGATCAATCTGGAAATCTTTGAACCTGATTTCGGGCTCAGGTTGGCCGCTGCAGACGCAATCTGGCCATATGGGGTATCTTTAACTCAACGCCAACACAGTGCCAGTGTGGCGGCTTCATAGGATATGCGTCACTTCTTTTCCTGCTTGGCATGCACAACTAACTATCTGCACCTTTCACGACTTAAACGAGGCCAACGATAGAGCCGTCCCGGTGGCTACCTACATATTGGTCGGGCAAATTTGATTTAAATCGACATGAAAGAAGAAGATATAGTCGTCCAAAGTGTTACGAGATCATTTGAAAGTGTAACCGTGGCCTTGGACCGAAAGACGCAGGTGGGTTTTAGTTAGTAAAGAAAGTACTCTGATACGCCCTCTATTGTGTATTGTGTATCTGTTCCACCCTAGAGCGGGCGAAGTTATTTGATGTTTTACCACCTCAAAAAAAGTCCTCCAAAGTGCAGATGTGCTCTGTTCTGGTCTATCCAGGATTACAAACGGAGACGATGTGATTAAAAGACAATATTTTTAAAATTCCAGTCATGGAGGAGAAGGCGGCGGTAACACGTAACCGGCCTCCCGAAGGCAGTGTGAAGAACATCGACACACAGACGGGGATGCTACTTAAGGATCCCTGGAGCAGCCTGTGCTACCGTAGGCACGTCTTCTCCACAGAGTCGGACTCCTGACACCACCTCGTTTCTTTATCAACTTTTCCACCAAAGACCCTCCGATACTGCTTTCCCTATGATCTCGGCCATCGAATAATGGACTTTCTGAAACACTACGCGATATTATTTTCTTCTATTTTGTTTATGAATATCTCTTGTGGTGGTCGTTTTACGAACATATGACACTAATTCCATTGGTTTGGATCTATTTAGTTTGCGTAAATAAACAGCTGCCACGCACTACCTTTCTTAGGTTTTGATTCGAAGTGGATTCACATAGGTATACAGTTAGATAGATCTAACCAAATGGGTCACAAATTCATGTAATTCAGATACATTTTTTTAATAATTTGCATTGTTCGTATTTGTGTTTTAGACACATAATATAATTTTGTGCGAAACACAAAGGACAGTGTTAGTATATTTTGATAATTTCATTTTTTTGACGATTAAAAATTAATTTATTAAAATCTTTTTACGATACTTTGATTTAGTTTCTTAAAATAATCATTTACAATTAAGAATTATTTAAAAAATAATTGTTTCTGTATTTTTTTTTATATAAAACCATTGCGTTGAATGTAGTTTTCGTTGTAAAAAATATTATTTTGTAGCCTGAATCGAAGCCAGATAACGAGTATTTTGCCTGTACGAGGGCTAATTCCTTTTGGCAGGCAAAGTACTAGGTAATCTTTAAGTGAAAACAAGCCTTATTTATGGAAATTTAATTTGAGTTGTGAGAAAACAAACTTGTTGTCCGGTATAAGTTTTATAAGTTACACCAGAGAAAACTTTATTTATTTCACTAATTAATTTTTGGATTCGTGTTTTGGTATAAAATATTTAGGCCTTTGATAATGATTTGATTATTATCATATTGTTTTTTAGTATAAGCTAGTCTGTCGTACCATCTGGGCAGGCATAATACTTAACCTAACTTATTAACTAACTTACTGCCATACCATCGGCTCTTAACATCAGATTTGTGCTATGTATTACAGTTATAATCTAGTTGGAATATTATAAGAATAAAACTTAATCTAACCTTATGCACTTAAGCTATTTAGTCGTAAAATATATAATATTAAGTCGGAGTGTCGATATTGAGATTGCTATTGTATTAAAAACGCGGGATTGAATTTGTATTTTAGATATAAAATTAGCTGTGCTTTAAAATTATGATCTTGAGAATTGTGTGATAATTAATAAAGACGCGGTGTTGAATTTATCACAATTGATAGGGGGACGTTTTTTTTAATCATCAGATAAGTTTCATCTGAGAAATAAAACTAGCAATCTGATAGCTTTTGTATATTTATAAAATATGTCAGACTGTCTATTCTACAGATGAATATTTTCTCATGATTGAAAATCGTTCGTAATATTAATTGATAATTAATTCGAATAGAGTAATATAAAAGATGCGGGTTCGAGTTCTACAAAAATAAGATAATTAATAATATAATATTGTAATGAGTATTTTGGATTGTGAAAATGAGATTGGTAGGCCCTGAATAACAATAAACACGCGGGAAAATTTTTGTTTTTTTTATGTACCTCTCTTCCCATTTAACTAAACTGTCATGCAAAAGCAAAAGCTACAACGTGGCAGCTACCTGCTACGGCGTAGCAACTACCTATTATGGCGTAGCAGCTACCTGCTACGGCGTAACTACTACCTGTACCCCTAGCCAAGTTGCTAATCTGCAATAGTTAACGCTTGTAGAAAGCTTCAAATGTACAGGAATGACGTCGCCTCAACGCTCAGTCACGTGGTCAGAACAAAAGAATTGGCGGCAAGGTCAACTCGAAGCGTTCGACGCAAGCGAAACGGTTGTAACTTGGCTAGGGGGGCTGTTTCGACGACGCTACTACCTGCCGCGGCGTAGCTTCGACCTGCTGCGGCGTAGCTTCGACCTGCTACGGTGTAGCTGCTATTTGCTACGGCGTAAGTTTCACCCGCTACGAAATAGCGGTTGTCACATTCAGTGTAATTTAAACGACATAGACCGCTACTACTTTTTAGTGTTACTATGTAGCGGGCCTCATGCTTAGAAGTAAGCTATTCACTCTTGCTTTCATTACAGCTGTGGTTGCTATCAGAAAACAGGGATTTCCAAGCCGCTGAAGCTTGAAATTTTTAGCTGTATCATTAAAAGTATTCTCAGTCGTTTCGTGCATATGAGTAGGATGAGATGACACCGTGTGCCAATGGCATATTGACTTGCGTGTTGTAGTGGAATGATGATCCCATTATGGTTTGGTGAAATTAAATTGTACAATTCCTAAATGCCTCAATTCTCGAAAAGTAACGAATATACGTATAATATCGGCAAACTATGCTACTAGGCATTGATGTAAGCTATAATCTCAAGTGCGTCTAACTAGCGTAGCAGTCTTGTTCCAGTGATGAAAGTTGTACTCCATTCACGATCGAACATGAGCTAGATAAACATTAAGCAGCTATTCCATAGTGAAGTACCTTTCCACCTTTGCTATTCACAACGTTTTGGCAGCTAGCTGAGCTGCTACCTTTTACATTGTGGCTGCTAACTGCTAACATCGATGCTGCCTGCTACAACATAGCCGTTACCTGCTACGATGCGGTTAAAACCTGCCACGACGCGGTTACAAGCTGCTACCATAAGTCTCTACATGCTACGGACTATGACAACTTGGTCTTGGTCGCAGGAGAAACCACAGGCAAAAGCTAGTCATTCATAAAAATAAAAATATAGTTTAAAAAACAAAAAAAAACACGCTTTTATAGCATATCAAACTAAAAAGTGTAAAATAAATGAACGAAATATATTAATATCATTGTGAAAAAAGCGTGGGGCGCTTTGTGCCATATTTTTCGTAAATCGAGCACCCCACGCTTTTTTCACAATGATATTAATATATTTCGTTCATTTATTTTACACGTTTTAGTTTGATATGCTATAAAAGCGTGTTTTTTTTTGTTTTTTAAACTATATTTTTATTTTTCACTAAAAAAAAAAACGGATTATTGTATTGTCACCGGTCTTTGATGGGTGTGCAAAGTTTAAAGAAAATCTGATCGCCCAAAGTAGGTCAAAATCGAACTCAAAGGCGTTGATTACAAACATACAGGTGAAGCTAATATAAGCGTGTTAAAAAATGAGTTATTGAATAGTGGATAAATCATTAGATATTCATTACAGCTAATTTTGTTCAAGTCCAAATAAAAGGTGATGCCAGCAAGAGATGTACTGGGCACGCCACAATCACGGCGGTAAGTCCCCTCTTTGAGGCGTGGCTGGAAAGACCTCACGGCGTCCTTACCTTCCGTATGACACAGGTCCTCACCGGACATGGCATGTTCGGGAGGTACCTGTTCCGGATTCTAGCGGAGGAGACGCCCGGGTGTCGCCACTGTGCGGAACGCCCGGAGGACACGGTGGAGCACACAGTCGAGGTGTGCCCTGCCTGGGCGGAGCATCGCCGTGTCCTCGTGGGGGCGATCGGCGGCGGAGACCTCACGCGCCGGGCCTTGGTTGAGGCCATGGTCCGGAGCGAAGAGGAGTGGCAGGCGGTCGCCGACTTCTGCTAAGCAGTAATGCTCGCCAAGGAGGAGGCCGACCGCATCAGGCAACGGCGTTCTCGCCGCCGCCGCCGGGATTCTGATCCCGATTTCCGGCCACCGTAGGCGCGGGCTTGCGGGCAGTGAGCAATGGGTAGCCCGCTGTCCGGCCGTCCGGTAACTGTTCGGACCAAGCCCAAGTCGTCGACGGCGCGCACTGTTCCCGCGCGTCTCAAGGAGTTGTCAGCAACAGCAGTGACCCAGCTGGGTCGAAGCCTACTGGGGCCAGGGTTGGTTTCGAAAGACAGTTCGAGCCCCGGTATGAAGGCTAGAAGGAACGGGGTGGGTTTTTAGCCAGTAAGAGTCTGACACAAGAGCGGGGGATGTCATTGGACGATTTTTATCCACCATAAAAAAAAAGCATCAGATGTACAAATAATAAAAGCGACCGTATTTTCTTATATTTTCTGGACCAGCCCCTAAAGGAATAAACTACTATATCAGACCTTTGATTAGTTAGTCGAATTCATAATTTGACCATGAACGTGATTACTGCACGCTTAGCCAAGTTGTTATTCTGCAATCGTTAACGCTGTCGAAAAGTGATGAAACGTATGGGAATGACGTCATCTCAACGTAAAGTCGCGTGGTCGGAACAAACGAACAGAAAATTCGTAGCCAAGTTCACATCATTCAAAATGATAGAATGAATTTCTACAACGTTTAACGCTACATCCTTTGATAAACAAACGCTACATTGTAGAACGAGCGGCCGACGCAGGTGCGTCAACATGGCTACCCACTTATCGTTTTCTACAATTGCTGTCACCGTAGCGTTACCGATTGGAGAACGGAATTCGACACGATACGGTTGTAACCTGGCTAGGGGGGCTGGACGTATTACTCGTACGTTATTGGTCAACTAATATTGTTTTTCGAAAATAAATTAGCGATTTATAATTATTCTAATTGTATTAAATACTGGGACTTTTTGAACAGTAAATAAATATACTAGAATTTTGTTAATTTTGAACGTGTTAAAGTGAGTCAGTGTTGTCCTACGATAAAATAGGTGAGAGGATACAAATAATCAATAAAATTGAGGCTGGAATCTCAATAGCGTCATCTGCTTAAGTATACTAACTGCTGTGCTTTACAAGGAACTATTGTTTGGTAAGTGGCGCGCTGTGTGATAACAATCTTTTCGGAATCAGAATGTTATATTTATTAGTGTCAACGATCTTTATTTTTGTTATGAATTCAAGATTTCTCATAGAGTTTATCTCAAACAGATAGCTGTGATTTGATATAATTAATTGTCAATTAGGGTTATAGGTAGATTTATAAATTTTAATAATAATTAACAGTATATATGCTCTTGCTTATGCGTGGTGGGTTACGGCCCATTTCCCTCTCCTAGAGAGTAGGCCTGAGTCCCAGCAGTGGGAACATTAAAAAGGCAGATGATGATGATGATGATGATGATATGCTCTTGGCGAACACTGTGTATACATATAGTAAAGGGAGTAACGGAAGGGGATACTGTAACTAATTTGGTGATATGTTTTTTAAACAGTTTCCTATGCATAATATGTTACTAGTATGAAGATATTTATCCTCCTCATGCTCGTAACAATTCGTCAGCGCTATCTTATGAATGTGCTTGCTTAGAATTGTTTTGCTGTTTTTTTTTAAATATCACCAAATTATTTATATCAATTATTTATATTTTTAAATTATTTATGCACTGCTACCGTAATTGTCTTGCGGGTTTTTGCAATACAGCGAATGATTTGGTCTCATTTATTTTATTTTATTTTATTGGGATAACAAACAGCAGTATACAATACAATAATATCGGTACTTAGTAAATAGGAGTAACATATACACTACTAACGACGTTATCTACGTATTATTATGCAAAATAGCTCGCTGTTAAAAGACAATATCAATAAAATTTAAATACAAAAAGTTTATTTGTGCACACAGGTACAATTACGTTATTACAATTATTTGTATAGTGTCTCTGTGTTTGTCACAGTAAGTGGCATTCAAATATTAATAGAATAGGTATTTTAAACTACTGATCATAAGTACTTAGTAGATATACAGTATACTTATTTATTTTACAACACTATAAAACACTTTCTACTGTTGGACGTACATATTTATTAATTGTTAGGAAGAAAGAAAAAATCCAGAAAAAGAAAAAAAAAATTCTATCTCCATATGGACTCCGTAGGCAGTTGAGCAACTCACAGAGTCAACATGCATATCCTCATTGACTACTGTTGGACTTTTAAGATTTTATAGATTTTCTATTTACTGTGTTATTGTTTACAGATTGTTAAAGATGACTATAGACGCTGAAACGCCATATCGACTCGACACCTTCCGTAGTTGGGAAGCTGAGTTTTTCATTGATCCAGGAGATGTGAGTGATGAATTTGAAGTTGAGGATCTTGAAGAGCTTATCGATATTGATGACCTTGAAGACGATTATCAGCCGAGTAGTTTCCTTGCAAGCATCTTTAACATGAGAACCTTTTCTTACCTTTACCTGTTCGTGGAAGCTATTGTTTTCATCCTACGTACCTTTTAAACTCATATATATGTACAATCTTATTTTTAGTATATGCAAAACCTGAAACACCTGTCTAGTATTTTATGTAAAGAATCTTGGTACAAAATTTCAAAACTGTGTTATGAAAAATCACAAAGTTATAAGCTTGTTATGTTAGCAAAAAAACAAGGTCACTGGGCCATCCAGGTGACTGAGGGGTGGTTTTGCACATGCACCCAGCTGTTTGATGGCGCCTAACACCCGTTATAACTTTTATTTAATCATACTTATAACTATTGTTTTAATGTAATTCTATGATCCAATGTTGATTGATATAAAAAAAAAATTAAAAAATAACCTTTCTTGACCTGTGTTGTTCGGTGGTGACAAACTTGTGACCTTTTTAAATATTTTTGGGGAAAAATATAATATGGTGTAAAAACTATTGGAATCCATTCAGTTACTGATTCTGAAAAAAACTATATTTAGGTTTTGCATATAATAAAAATAATGTCTAAATATTTTATACGTATCGTTTTGTGGTCTCTTTGTAGAAGTCGGTGTTGAGAATGTATTGTGTATTTAATTCAGTACAGAACTGTTGTCCTTATACTGATTTTTTTTATAAATTCTTAAATAAAAATAAAAATGTAGTGAAATACTCCTCGCTCAAACTAAGAACTAAGTACAATTTTACTAAAAAGATTTTTTTTTGTATTTTGGCATCTTACTGGTAATTAAAAAAAAATGTGTTTTTGTCGGCAATGCGATTATTAACATGGACCAAATTATTCTGAGTTATAATGTATCTAATTTTGAATTGATTTTTGTTATACATTAAAATACTGTCTAATGCGTATCTAATGTCTAATGTCTATCTATCTATCATTTAATAAATGTCGTAAATCTTATTGTTTATTTTATTTTACATCAATAGTGAATGTTTAAATAATTACATGGGGGTTGTCCAGAGAGGAGGAAAAATTCTAACAAATTGATAAAAATATGTTTTGGTTCGGCTTTATTCTGTAAGAAACACACATATATAGACCGATTGAAATGAATCAATAATAAATTTAAATCAGTTGCTTCTCAAAAAGTCGTCAACTCTTGTCCTTATGCATAAATTGGCGCATAATATTTTATATCTTATAATCTTATATTCGATTGAGATTTTTAAGCTATTGCATAGCTTCTATCGCGGGACTTGAGCGTGGAGACCGAATCCAGAAATTCCGTAACGAAAATAACCTAACACCCCCCACTCATTTGTTTTTTGATCGTGGTGACCGATAAGAAAACAAATGAGTGAACAATCAATAGCAGCTGTTGGTGAGGTCTGGTTTTGAATGGGTGGGGTTAAGCAGCTGTTGGCGAGGTCTGGATTTGGATAGGTGGGGTTAAGCAGCTGTTGGCGAGGTCTGTGTTTGGATGGGTGGAGTTAAGCAGCTGTTGGCGAGGTCTCGTTTTGGATGGGTGGGGTTAAGCAGCTGTTAGCGAGGTCTGGCTTTGGATGGAAGGGGTTAAGCAGCTGTTGGCGAGGTCTGGTTTTGGATGGAAGGGGTTAAGCAGCTGTTGGCGAGGTCTGTGTTTGGATGGGTGGGGTTAAGCAGCTGTTGGCGAGGTCTAGCTTTGGATGGGTGGGGTTAAGCAGCTGTTGGCGAGGTCTGGTTTTAGATGGATGGGGTTAAGCAGCTGTTGGTGAGGTCTGGTTTTGGATGGGTGGGGTTAAGCAGCTGTTGGCGAGGTCTGGTTTTAGATGGGTGGGGTTAAGCAGCTGTCGGCGTTTTGGATGGGTGCGGTTAAGCAGCTGTTGGCGAGGTCTGGTTTTGGATGGAAGAGGTTAAGCAGCTGTTGGCGAGGTCTGGTATTGGATAGGTGGGGATAAGCAGCTGTTGGCAAGGTCTGATTTTGGATGGGTGGGGTTAAGCAGCTGTTGGCGAGGTCTGGTTTTAGATGGGTGGGGTTAAGCAGCTGTTGGTGAGGTCTGTGTTTGGATGGGTGGGGTTAAGCAGCTGTCGGCGTTTTGGATGGGTGGGGTTTAGCAGCAGTTGGCGAGGTCTGGTTTTGGATGGAATAGGTTAAGCAGCTGTTGGCGAGGTCTGGTATTGGATGGGTGGGGATAAGCAGCTGTTGGCAAGGTCTCATTTTGGATGAGTGGGGTTAAGCAGCTGTTAGCGAGGTCTAGTTTTGGATGGGTGGGGTTAAGCAGCTGTTGGCGAGGTCTAGTTTTGGATGGGTGGGGTTAAACTGCTGTTGGCGAAGTCTGGTTTTGGATGGGTGGGGTTAAGCAGCTGTTGGCGAGGTCTGGTTTTGGATGGATGGGGTTAAGCAGCTGTTGGCGAGGTCTATTGCATAAGTTGATAAAAAATGCTATGCAATAGCTTTACCGCGGCAGTCCCCGAGTGCCACACGTCTTTTTTATTTAAAAAATTTAAGTCTGACCTTAATCAACGAAAAACCCCTGGAGTGATCCTGGTCCCTAAAGAGGATTCAGGAACTGATGTTAGCATATACCGATCGATGGCTGCAGTACTGCCGGTGTTTGCTAAGGTATTAGAATCAGTGTTGCACAATTTGCACAAGTGTATTTCAAGTTGGTTCTCGCCTGACCAGCGTTCAACACGGTTTAGGTCCCGGTTGAAGTCCAAGAAGCAACTTCATGACAACCAGCCAGCCAGTTGTTGACATAGGATGGCAGAAAGCCATTGCGTACCTTGACTTCCGGAAGGCGTTCGACGTCTTCGACTAGGATGTGGTGTTGTCTAAGTTTGCGGCTTTATTTTTAAACCGCTTCTTTTAGGATTCTTCACGAGCTGCTTAGCGATCACCAACAGTACGAGCAAAATAAAAGATACATTTCTAAGTGTTATTTCACGTTTTTGAAGGTTAGTCAGGGTTATCGTTATACTAGAATTCATACTGATGGGTAATGATCACTTTGAAATAATTAAGTAGGCAACGTGTTTTCAATTTGCTGATGACCTTGAGTTGTATTTGTCGGTGGTAAACACTTTGGACTGTAAACGTCTTCAGAAAGGTATTGATAGGGTAGTACAGTGCAGCCTGGCCTCAACCTCTACTGCATATATGAGATGGAAGCCACGATTCATGGGTGTACGGGATCCAGGGATGAATGCTGATTTGTAAGGCCCATCATCGAAATCTTGGGTTTATTCTAATGCCCGCCACACACTTTAGGCTATAACTGACAGGTTCTCCACACAGTTGTCAGTTATACCAATTATGAAAGCTTGTGTGGAAACCTGCACAGTTGTGCAACATACATGCTCAGGTTTACCTGTACAACTCACCTGTACAGGCATTGTACAGCCACACCTGTCAGGTATACTCTAGTGGCAATGCAAGGTCTTCAGGAATACAGCGCTGCCATTTTGAAATCCCATAAGGCTATAAACACAGTCTCATGGCAGAAATAAATGATAAAATAAAATTGTCTTTGTATTTAAAACGGTATCCCTTTTTCTCACTCATGTACTCGAGTCTTTTATTAATGGGAATGGTAGGGTACAGTAGGCTGGCGGTAAGGAGGGCTGATGCTTAGTTTCTTCGTGTTCCGGGTTTTACGCGGCTGTCTGCAGCAGTGTTTTGGGAACACATTTATTGTGCATACAACTAAGGAGTGGAATCCCCTGCCACAGTCTTGTTTCATGATAACTACAGCGTAGGGGTCTTTAAGTCAAGAGTGAATAGGTTACCATGCCCTTACCATCAGGTGAGATAGTGATTAAACGGTAGCCAATACAAAATAATAAAAAAAACCTTCTAGGATAAACCTGAACCACCTTGTTTAACGCCATTAGATTTCTAAATACTCGTATGATTGCTGCTAAGATAGATATCAACGCAGCCAGTTGAGGCTCACTGAAGGTATAGCACTGTAATTGTTTGTTTTAATATATGGTTTTATCACGGACTGGTTCTATACATCGTGTAAATATGTAGTAAATAATAGCATCCGATTGACGTAGGTATTGTAATATGCTGTTGTTATTTATGCTTATAAATAACATACAATATGTGAAAATACTAGCTCAACTGTAGTATAACTTAAAAGTAGTACATTATGATGTAAGTGTGTAATGTTAGTGAATACAGTCGAGGCGGTATTTAGACCCGAGCCGTGGCGAGCTGAGAACGGTAATCATTAATTACTCACGTGTATCATACGACATTTTTCAATACTCTTGTGAAGAAAATAACAGTAAAACTAGTATTTTTTTTTATAATATGGCGGTAAAAATCTGTTTCCATATGCGCGCGCATAGGTAATTTTTTTATTTATCCCTATGGGAGGGCTAAGGTATTTTGATCATACTGCCTAGTCTTACGTTTATGTTTTTTGCGTGAAATTTTTTACTATAATGTCTTTCGTAGTGACAATGGAATACGCATGTAACATTTTCTAATGATTTTGTAGTATTTCATTTTATTTAATTAATACAGTCACTGAATTTCTCTCCAATAAATCAAGCCAAAAACCGCGCGCATCTTAAAATGGCGGCTATAGACCACAAAAAAATATATATCTGAATGTACGATTTATTTAATACGTATATTTTTTTTTTATTAAATAAATCATTTGTATGTCAGTTAAAATGGTCAAAATTGCATGAAATAAGTAAGTAAGACACTAATATATACCATTGAACGCAATAACTTATGTGAAATTTTTTCGTACTCAAAATTGGTTTTGCGAACAAAGAGGTTGAACAAAAAGGTTTTAACTACATTATAGCACTAGTGCGTAATGGTAATCAAAATGTCACAGTTTGGTAATAAGTGCTTTTATATACCTAAGTGTAGTGCAATAAGATTCACTTTCTGAGCAAGTGTATTGAAAAAAATGTTGTTTATGCATAATGCTTTGGCCACTTGTAAGTATTTCGAAAACTTTGATTATTTAAAAGTATAAAAATTATTGTTCGAATTTTGAATTTCCCTCCATATTTTATTGAGAGCCAAATCAAATTATCGTATATCAATTTTAAAAAAAAGTAAGAAAAAACGAGGGCCTTCCTGGACACTACACCGGTCTGAGTCTTGGGGCACCCTCTTTAAAGTTCTGATCTGCCACCGTGTGACTTCTCTTTATTCCCTAAAATAAGAAACCAGCTGAAAGGGATACAGTTTTCGACGCCAGAAGACGCGCTAGCAGCGTTTGAGAAGGCCGTGGAAAAGGTGTCTGCGGCAGACTGGAAAACTGTTTCGAAAATTCAGACGCATGAATCTTTAGAAAAGATTGAATAAAAATATTTTTACACCACCTGCTCGATAATGTCGTTTTACACGTTATACAAACCTCACTTAAAGCAAGTCATTATATGCCTAGGGAGATAACGCAGTATGGCCGATCCCTAGGGAATAATGAGATTTGAATTTGGAGCATCAAGAATCGTCAACATTGTGAATTAAAATGTAGGCGCATCGAACAAGTTGACTCGAAATTCAAACCAAAGAGTATGTAATCACTATGATTCAAACTGGCCACTAACAAAAAAAAGAAAATAGAATAAAACGTGCGTACTGACGACACGGGAGCATTATAGAAAATTGAAACTATAGAATCTTGGAGTAGTGAATTTTGTTTGTTTGATGAACTTGTAAATATAATACTTATATTTCTCTAATATATGATTTGGTCGACCAAATTGTCTTTTAATTATCTCACAGATGGTGTAAAAAGTAGAGTATGCAACACGGGGATAAAGCTGTCTTTGTCTTGGGCGGCTTAAATTCCTCACTTCACTCAGGTTTCTTTATTAACTATCGCAATGCTCGGGAGTTATTTTTATAAATCCCTCACTATCGTTCGGGATTAAAATCAGCAACCTTCGCTTCGTTCGGAATTCAACATGCCGCCCGCGACTTAAAGACACTGCTTTATCCCCTAGTCACATAAACTACTATTATCCTAACAAGTTAGTTTTTTAGTTTCTCAGAACTTTCTGAGTGTTCCACGTATTTAGAAAACTGCTAAATAAATGCTAAATCTGGCTAGGAAAATGAAATGTTGCTATACTAGCTTTTATCTCGCGCACAACCTCTTTACCTCACAAATAAATAAATTGATAGGAAAGCACTTAATCACCACTTTAGTAGCACTTTCTTTCCAGCCAATATCAAAATAAAAAAGTCCATTCATATGTAAAGTTTTATATAGTAAAGTTCGTTCATATGGATATACCCGAGGGCCAATCAACAGAACTCTATTAGAACACAACAGAATTTTGATGGTGCCATTCGGTGGATGTGTTCTGCGAGCAATCCACACATTACCCTCAGCCACTTAAGTCTGGTGATTCTTAAAATAGATGCGAGATGTACAGGTCGTCATGGTGACACTGGGCCTATGTCCAACAGTTTATGTATTTCGGTTGAAATGATTGATGATTCGGTGGATATCTCGTACGGAGTTAGTGGAGATAGAAAACGGTTTTCAGACCAATCTCCTGTAGATTTAATTAAATTGCTATTTGTATTTTTTTTTGTCATAATAGATGATTTTTGCGGCTCATTATGTATAAATGAAATAATAATCATAAAAAAAATTATAGGTAAAAGTTCTCAAACTGTATTCATCACTAATGTAATAAAGTGGTAAAGTTTTTTTTTTTTATTTGTTTGTAGGAGGTAATCTCTGGGAGTCCGAATGCTAAAATTTTTTCACCGATAGAAAGCTACTTTATTCCTGAGTGACATAGGCTATTTATGTACGCGGGCGAAGCTGTGAGCAAAAGTTAGTACATGCTAAACCACAATTGGCGATCTATTTATTCCTTAAAACAAACTTTTGACAGTATATCAAGTGTTAGTCGATTTGTTAGCATTTTCCACGAACCTCAATGAATCGTGTATATAGCTATTTGCATTATAATCAATTCATTTGGACAAAACAATTTTATACCAGAGCTTAGTTAATTTTAGTCGAGCTAATATCAATCGGTGTTGATAGATGTAAAAACTGCAACGGGTGCGGGCGGGAGGATGAAACGATCGATAAAATCCAGGGTATACTGTTATCATCGTCTGGTTGACTGCTCTCTGTGATTGCTAAATAATATTCATTGGTAAGTTGCTACAAAGATTTATTTATATTACATTAAAATTTTTGGTGACGTTTAAAACTTCAAAAACATAACACTTCAGTTGAGGACATGGGTGATTTAAGTAATAATTCACGGCTGGTCAAGCATACAGGCGGCTACTACCTTGAGGGAAACCTTAGACAGAAGCCCTTATAAGTACTGACTTAAGAGTTTCCTCAACAACTTAAGTGCGCTTTCAATTAAGACATTTCATGTCAGATAGCTGCCGCACGTTTACTGTGTCGCAGCCGGCCGTTTGCAGTATGTTAGCAGTCCGACAACAAGCCCCTAAATTGAAAACGTATTTGGTTGCCGTGCGTTTGTATTTTTTTTTATCTGTTAAAAACTAGTGCTAACTAGTATGTCAGTGATGCGATATTCAACACCGAATTGAACAAGTGGTGCTTGTGACGTTGCCATCCTATTGTCGACCATTCGCCGCACGATTGTCGCACAATTGACGCACCGCGAGCTTTTATTGGTGTATGAAAAATACCATCGTCCTAACGACTAACGCATAGCAGCAAGCCGTCAAAAAACGCATAAATTGAAAGCGCCCTAAGACACTTTCTCAAATTGTATTTCCTTAAACAAACATGGTTTTGTTAGCAAGGCAGTTTATGATCGTTTACCAGCTATTTGTTAATTCCCACCTTCTCAATAGCAATCAACTTGTTACAGGCTGTCAAGATGTCTTCAGATGGAGATACTTTCTCCCGTCTCGACCGCTTCAGATCCTGGGAAGCTGAGCAATTTTTAGATGTCGCTCCAGATGTCAACGAAAATGAGGGCTTAGAACGTCAAGATGACATGCTCCTGTTTCGTATTTTCTCCGTATGGACGCTAACTAAAATCATATTGCCTGCACTTCTGTATGCGTCACTATTCAACACTGCCATCATCCTTGTTATATTCCTGGCACAGATCATCTTCTAAATTCGAATTTCAATGTTTTTGTTTTGTATACAAACGGGATGACATATCTCAATATTTTATACGATTTGTTAATTTTTTCGATAAGACTTATGATTGTACAAATTACTCATCTGGTATTTGTTAATTTTTATGTAATATGATAATTTTACACATCTTCACTGTCGTCACAAAAACATGTTTTGATATTCTTCTAATTAAATTGTTGTGACCGGATTTTGATCATTATTTCCAATACCTTGCATTTTTTTTAGCGGTCAGTTCGGTAATGACCGCAAGTTAATAAATCTGGGTCAGTTCACCATTTTAAATAGGTAATAAAATATGTCACGGATGCATTCATAGACATTTGGCAGCACAAGTCTAATTAATGGCTTTGGTTAGGAAAGGTAGAATGTACTGATGTCTATTTTTCATTGTTGATAGGTTCGCGCTTGAGCTCTGTCTCACATAATTACCGGACGGTTGGACGGCGAGCTTCCCATTGCTCGCAAGTCAGCGCCTACAGTGGCCAGAAATCGGGATCGGAATCCCGGTGGCTGGGACGTGAAAGCCATTGCGGCATCCTCCTGCAGAATTACATTTATACAGCAGCATTTCTGCTTCGCAGAAGGGGACGACTACCTGCCACTCCTACAGGCTCCGGACCATGGCCTATACCAAGGCTCGGCGCGGGAGATCGCTGCCGCCGAGCGCCTCCACGAGGACACAGCGGTGCTCTGCCCATGTGGGGCACACCTCTACCTTATGCTCCACTCGTGTCCTCCGGGCGGTGTCATTGTACGCTTGATTTACGCCTGCTCACAGCTTACATACAAAACTATGAAACTCTGTTGACGGAGCGGCAACGTCGTGCACGTCCGTGATTGTTGTAGGTGCTACGCCGTAGCACTACTACGAGTACTACGGCGTAGCAATGAAAAGTAGCCTGTATTTTGTTAGTTCTAAGTAATTACATATTAGTACATTATGATGTAAGTGTGTAATGTTAGTGATTACAATCAAGGCGGTATTTAGACCCAAGCCGTGGTGAGGGTCTTAAGAGAGCCGAGAACGGTAATCATTAATTACTCACGTGTATCATACGATGTTTTTCAATACACTTGTGAAGAAAATAACCAGGTTAGTGAGAATGGTTAGTAAGGATGAAGTCAGAATAGCAGTGAATGGAATGAAAAATGGTAAAGCCATTGGTCTAGATGGAATACCAGTTGAAGTGTGGAAGTTATTGCGAGTGGATGGTTAAACGTGGTTAGCTTTGTTCTTCAATAAGTTGTTGCAAGAAGAAGCCATACCTTTGATTGGTGCAGCAGTTTCTTGGTGCTCATCTTTAAAAACAAAGGTGATGTGCTTGAGCGCAACAATTATAGAGGAATAAAGCTAATGTCACATACTATTAAAGCCTGGGAGAAAGTTATTGAAAGGCGTCTGAGAGAAGAGAGTGAAATTTCGCAGAACCAATTCGGTTTTATTCGGTCGGGGTACAACAGATGCCATTTTTGCTATACGTCAGCTGTGCGTGAAATACAAAAGTGCGCATAAAAACTTGCACATGGTATTCGTTGACCTCGAAAAGGCATACGACCGAGTACCTCGTGAGGTTCTGTGGTGGGCCCTTAAGAAGAGAGGTGTGCCTGGGAAATATGTGCAGTTGATCCGAGCGATGTATAGTCGATGTAATACCCAAGTCCAGTCTACACTTGGCATCAATGGCAGCTTCAATGTGGCTGTCGGCTTACATCAAGGGTCGGCTCTAAGCCCTTACCTTTTCCTGGTATTAATGGACGCTCTGACGTCGGACATTCAGGAAGAGGCTCCCTGGTGTATGCTGTTTGCCGATGACATTGTGCTGGTTGCCGAGAGTGGCCTAGAGGTCCAGAATAGATTGGAGGTGTGGAGGCATAGACTGGAGATTGTTGGCCTGAAATTGAGTAGAACCAAAACGGAGTACTTGTTCTGCGATTTCGGAGGTGTCTCCAATCCAGTGCCTTTAGCTCTCGCCGGAACGCCCATAACGATCTGTTCCGACTTTCGGTACCTAGGGTCGCTCGTCCAAGGGGATGGTGAGGTGGACCGGGACGTAACACGTCGGATCAACGCAGGATGGATGAAATGGCGACAGGTCACGGGAACCCATTGTGACATACGGATGCCCCTCAAGTTGAAGGGTAAAATCTACAAGTCCGTGATAAGGCCTGTCATACTGTATGGATCAGAATGTTGGGCTGCGAAAAAGACGGATGAAAAAAGATAGCATGTAGCGGAGATGAGAATGTTAAGATGGATGTGTGGTGTGACGAGAATGGATAAAGTGAGAAATTAGTATATTAGGGGAAGTTTGAAAGTGGCGCCAGTGACTGAAAAGTTGAAAGGAAATCGTTTGTCTTGGTATGGTCATGAGAAAAGGAGGGATGAAACGCATGTTGCTAAAAAAGTTATGAGTTTACATATGGATGGATGGAGAGGAAGAGGGAGGCCAAAGAAAAGATGGATGGATTGTGTGAGAAGCGATATGAAAGAAAAGGGAGTTAGTGATAGCGTGACGAGTGACAGGACCGAATGGAAAAAAAAAACGTCACCGGCGGGTTCCCAACTAACGGTAGGAGGAGTTCGCATCGGCGTCGGGACATCTATGAGGTACCTGGGACTCATCCTCAGGAAGATGATGATTGTGAAGAAAATAACAGTAAAACTACAACTAGTAAATTTTTTTGAGACATGTCGGTAAAAATCTGTTTTCATATGCGCGCGCATAATTTTTTTATTTACCCCTAGAGGAAGGCTAAGGTATTCTGATTATACTGCCTAGTCTTACGTTTATGTTTTTTGCGTGAAAAGTTTTTACTGTAATGTCTTTCGTAGTGACAATGGAATACACTTGCAACATTTTCTAATGATTTTGTAGAATTTAATTTAATTAATACAGCCACTGAATTACACTCGAATAAATCAAGCCAAAAATAACGCACATCTTAAAATGGCGGCCATAGACCACAAAAAAAAAATATTTGAATATACGATTTATTTACTATAGCAGTGAACCAGTTTTGAACCTGCAATAGGGCGCTATTTTCGTTGTCAAGATTGTTAGTCTTTCTATTTATCTTAAAAATCAAAGAAGTGTCGTCAGCAAACAACACCATATTAAGTTTATTTTGCAACAAATCGTCATGTTTAAATGAATTTCCGTTTAATTTATATATATTTGGAGATAGCAGGGACAGGAGTTTACCTAGGAAGTCTAAAAACATTAAAATAAAAGTGTTACGTACCAAAAAAACAGCATACCAATGTTTCACAAGTTCCTGACTTTGTTTTGATCAATAATGGTGTGATTTGCCATTTGTTATCTTTGGCAAAACTGTAATATATTAAATATTATTTCCCTTGCAGCTCAGTGACATTTTTTAACACATTTCTGAAGATTTCAATTAAAATCACAATAAAATAACATAATAAACAAACCGGTGTCAATATTATAATGACGTTTGGCATTTGACGGATGGCTGGATTGGGTTGCTACTTAAAATCTTTAATGTTGTTTTCACTTTACGCCACGACGGTTCTTTTATCGCAAAGACAATAAATGTTTTTTTTAAATTAATAAATCAAAAAAGTGAAGTATAGTAGTAAGTCGATATCGTCACCGGTGACGCTATCAGACAAGGTGACACCAATGATTATTATTATTTTTTTCAAAGCAAAGACACGTATATTTTTATGTATGATGTAACTTACATTTTTATTATTTTAAAGGCTCTAATGAAAATGTAGGTATTGCTTATGAACAGAATAACATAAATAAACATGATTATTTACACAATAATTTGCTTTTACCAAAATAACATTTATTTGTGTTCTAAATTCAAACTTATTTTAATTTCTTATGTTAAATATTAGGATGTATAGCGATTTCATACCTTTGCTTTTCTTTCTAGCGCGGGAAAAAAGTAAATGTAACAAGAATTTTTGGCGGGTCTTTTTCAAGTGATGTCCATTGGCTGTTTTAATTCTAGGATGCCTCTTAAATTTTGTCGTTTGAAGAAAAAATCACAACTAGAACCTTAAAGTATTATTTATGGTTTTTCAAACTATTCACCACGAAGTTTTATACATTTTTCCATTCGCTCGAACCAGTTATCAAAACACTTATTCCACTCCAAAGTCGGTATGTCCAAAATGGCCGACTTGAAAGCGCCGACTGCTTCTTCACTGGACCTTTGCCCACGAAGAGTTTTCTAAATTTTAGGAAATGTAAAAGAATCGTTAGGGCTTGGGTCAGGACAGTATGGTCAAGAATTTCTACGTTTTCCTGCTTCAAATAATCAATTGTTTTACCAGCGTTATGTGAGCTTGCGTTGTCATGGTGTGTCATGGATGATGCGTCGCTTTGGGTTAGATTTCCGAACTTCGGCGATGACTTGTGACAAACAAATTGTTGTGTCTTGTCGTGTACCACTCTGCATTATTAACCCTTCTACGATCTTCAAGCGCAATTGTTGCAATGTGGCCGGTTTTCGCCACGAACGTAGCCACCATCTTCTTAGAAGTGCTTCGAGAGCGAACAACTTAAGTCGGCTTTGGCTCATCTCGGAAGACCCAGGTTGTAGATTTCTCTTTGGAATCAGGGTCGTAAGCATCACCCATGGCCCCAGTAGCCCCAGGGCTTCGACCCTGCTAGGCCCGACGGCGAATTATCCATTGCTCCCCGTGCGCAAATCAGTGCCTGCGGTGGCCGGAAATCGGGGTCGGAATCACGGCGGCTGGGGCGTGAGGGCCATTGCCTCGCGTGTGCGGGCGCCTCTTTTGCTAGAATTACGGTTTTGCAGAAGGAGGCAACCGCCTGCCACTCCTCCTCGCTCCGGACAAAGTGTTCAGAAAACACATAGACGCCGGGCCTGTACCAAGGCCCTTCCCCCCTAACACGGCGTCTGTGTGTCATGTGCTTTGTACTTTTATAACTTACTAGCTTTTGCCCGCGCTGCATTGCTCCCGCTCTTCCCTACTCCACCCTACTATACCCTATTCTACCCTACTATACCCTACTCTACCCTACCAAACGTCACATAAACTATCTACTAAATAGTCTGAACAAAGCCTAAACATTTGGTTTGGATAGGTGAGTCCGTTCTTGAGTTATAAAATTACAACGAAAAGTGGCATTGATTTTTATATATATAGATTAAAATACTATTGGATTAAAATAAATTTGCTTTTAATGAAGCACTAGTTTTATTAAGAATATCTTTTATTTTATCCACACATTACTTCTTACACTACTTATGAAAATCTATCACTTCCATCCATCCATTGAGGTTGATGTCATAGATCATGACCAGTCCGTAGCATCTTCTAGTCCTGAAGTGTAGGCCCTCACCTCTACATCTCATTTCTTGGCGCACCCTTATCCAGCTTCCTTTAAACAAGATATACCAGTAATAAACGAAAACAGTAATAAGTTTACAAAGATTCAAACAATACCAAATACAACCACATTAACGGAGACGTTTCAATGTATTGATAGTGGACATTCATCTCGAAATACGTGTTTTAAAGAAAAAAGTTCTAGTGTTACCTTTTTGTACTTCTTTTCATATTTCCAAAATATTTAAATTACTTTGCCGGTCGTAGTACTTATCCAGTGGCGTTAAATTTCTTTTGAATGCTTTTTCTTTTGGTTTGTACTAGACCCTTCTGTTTTTTGGACATCAAATCATTCTTGTACTTTTCTTTATGGATTTGTAATTTAATAACTTCTTCCTTGATAAAATTCTCGACCTGAAATATATTATATATTGTACCTACTAATCACTTCTCCCATAATTCTCATATAATAATAAACATCGCGTATGATTATATTTAGTTTTATTTATTTGCTCACTCGTTTTTAAGTACAGTCTCACAATGAAAGGTTTTGCTATTGGTTATTTCTCCCAAACACTCTATATTTTCACCGCAATTTGTCGATTTTTTACTGGAAAATGATTTGTAAACATTACAATCCATCCAAAAAATACATTGTCAAATATGGCACCTTACAGGGAAAAATGACACCCGGCTCAAAGTGATACCATTGCCAAAAAATTACCCACATATATTTCGGGGAAATTAATTATCTTTTCACTGGGCACCCTTTCAACTTTAACAGGACATTTCGATCCTAAATACTACGCGTTCCAAATGAAATAGGACCCATTCCTATGTTTTGACGTCTCATCGTACTGTCAAATCGAAGAAATTTTGGCAAAATTGAAGAACTTAGGGATGAGTAAAATTGAAGAACTGGATTCTGATTAAACTTTTTTCGTTGACAGTTCATAAATAAATTAAATTTTTCGTGAATTAAATAATGTTTAAAAATTTCTTTTCTCGATTTGACAGTAAATCGTGACGTCACAACATGGCGGGCGATCCTATTCTCATTTGGAACGCATTGTAGTTGCATCAATCTTAATTATCTCAATTGTTTTGCCATTCTAAATTCAAATAATTTGAAAATTGAGCAATTCTAAATTCTAAATAAGCGGAAAATATTTAAACGATAGAACTTAAAAGGCATGCCCAGTACGTAAATTGATTCCTAGTGGATTTGTGATATAAAATTAGTGTGGTTTTGTATCTCAAGTGTCTACGCAACTGGATAATATGTGGAATTATTGAAACAGGCGCGAACTTGGACCCATATATAATAAACTAGTGCGCCTCACCATCAAAGATTGCATCGCTACTTACCATCAGGTGGGATCGCAGTCAAGCACTAGTTTATCTAAATTAAAAAAAAAATATATATATTATATATTCTGATGGTAAACAAATTATTTGGATAAAACAAAAAGTAAGACTAGGCAATATGGTCGAAATACATCTTTCCGAATGGGTAAGTTCATAAAAATAAGGGTAAATCTTATTAACTTATTCATTTGTGTTATTTATAAAAAAATAAATCGTATTTAGGTTTTAAGAGAATTCTTTAGATGTTACTGCGCCAGATGTTATGATTGGTAGAGAATGCTTGCAACAGCCATCTAAATCAAAACTAAAATGTTTAATGGCAAGTTTTGAAAAGTGTGAATCAATCTTCAGTGGAAAATGAACAAAAATGCGTCGTCATTTTCAGAGAAAGTATTTCTTCTTAGTTCTACGTTAGTGTATTAAAATGTCGTTTGTCGACACACAAGGAAATTTCTCACTGGAGTACTCGGTTAAGTTTTTCCACTTGTATCTTATAGATTGCTAGTATTAAGGTGAGTTTGGATACGCGTACGGAGTACACATATCCTAACAAATCGACGAAAATGATCAAATATCTGTCAAAATAATTTATAATTCTTAAATGTTAGAAGCATTTACAATGTTAGAAGTATTTACATGAATAACATCGAAAACTCCACCAAAAGCTTATAAAACTAGGCAAAATTCTGTCATATTTATTTTTGATTATTATTATTTGAAATTATACGAAGTCAAATCGTTATTTCATTGAGGAGATGTTACATCAAAAACCGCCTTAACTAATTATAGGCTATTAAAGTAATAAAAAAAAAAACGAAAATGTTAAGATTGTAAACTTTAGTCGATTTTTAGAAAATCTTATTTCTAGACTGTGTATCTGGTCAAAAGCTGCATTGCGCAAAGCGGTGTGCAATATCAGATCGATGCGGCAAGGGCGTCACTCAGTCGTCGCTCTCCGTGCGGGCAGGTGATTTATTGCGGAAGCTGCGAGTTATTTCGACAAGTAAGTACTTATATTATTTTTCTCCTTAGCCTTGACCCGTCATTCAATGTTTACAGAGCGGTAGAATAATTTTTGCTGATATTTTCTGCCTTTTTCGTGAGTTCCTTTGTCTTCATGGATGATATGAACATCATTTGAGGTCTTGAGTTAGCACTTGTAGAGAGTACTAGTTAGGAGTCGTGATGATAAAGTCTTTGTACTATGATATTATTCTTTGGGCACATCGACCTAGATTCAAGGAAAGCGGTAGTTTCCAGTAATCGATTTTTAACCCCAAATAATAAGATGGCGTCTATGCCCCGCCCCACATCCATTTTGGTATAACTGACATTGTAATCTTTCCCTGCTTACAAGGTAGATCATTTAATTTATTTATACGAGTACTAACATCATAACTTATAACTGATTCCAGGTTTGCGAACGCAGAATCCCAGAGCACATCATGTCGTCTGATCTGGACTCGGCTCTTCGCTTCTTGGCCAAGCTGGACGGGGCGGTGGTGTCCAATGAAGACAGTCGTCAGATTCGCCGCCTCGAGTTCCGTGGCCCCCGCCGCTTCATCATGGGGCAGTTAGGCTTCGTAGACCCCCGTGACCGTGCTTACTAAGTGCGTTCCCTATCATGGCACCACTAGGGTGCCTGCGATATTAGTTATGTGTCGTCTCGTCTGCATAAATTCGGTAAACAAAAAAAGAAGCGCATTAAACAAGCTTACGAAAGCTCGTTCAATGAACTTGTACTTTCTTTTTTACTAAATTTAATCAATGTGAAAGTTTTTCTTGAAAAACTGCTTTTGTGAATCTTTAATAAATGTATTAAATGTCTGGAGTTTTATTTGATTATTTTATACCTCAGTTATAAACAAGACACACATATACAAGTATACACAAGAGAATCATAGTTTCACATAATTATGTAGGTAGCACAAAGTAACTAAGTTACATTGTCTAATGTCTCAATCATTTGGACACATACAATCTTGTTGTTAAGGTAAGGTTGAATAACCTAAAACAGACACGCTAGACAAGTCAATCGATAATTCGATAATAATTAATTATGTAAATCCTGGGTTAGTTATGCCGTAGTCATAGCCAATGACATAAACATAAGATCTCTTATCTTACTATCATCTATTTTATTGTAACAATAACCAGCCTGGAAAGAAAGATTCCGGAGTGGCGACCGTGTACCGGAAGACGCAGTGTTGGATGGCCTCCTACAAGGTGGACCGATGACCTGGTGAAGGTTGCGGGAAACCGATGGATGCGAGACGCACAGAAACGTTCGTTGTGGCGACGCTTGGGGGAGGCCTATGTCCATCAGTGGAGTATATCGGCGGAAATGATGATGATGATGATGATGAATACCAGCTTGTAACCAACCCACTTATAGTGGGCCCAACTAGCAAAATCGAGTACTTAAAACAGTCTTAAGACTACTTTTATTTTCACTTATAAGAAACTTGAAGTATGCTACAAAGCTGGATTTGGGCGCAGTTATAGGAGAGTTTATTTCTATAACTATCTTATAATCTACTTTTAAAATGTTACTAAGCCCTATTATATACTTGATTACACAATTACTAGCACAAATGTTCCTGTTAGTATCTGACATAAGTATCTTACTAAAGCAGTCTTGTTTATAATGCACTAGTAATGTACTTAGTTATTAGTTATAAGTATACTTTAATAGAAATTATCTTGGCTGGTGGTTCCGGTTGTTTTGTGAAAAATAAATTCAATAAAAGTATATTTCTATTACTATCATATTGTATTATTGTAGGACATTAATTCGATACTATTTATATTGTAAATATACTGTATGAACTCGTGGGGAAGCCATTTTTACTGTGAAAGTGTACCCTCATTTAGTTAGTTTTTCAATGCCCTTCAAAAATAAGACTGATTAAGAATATTTAAGAAAATAAAATATTTCATCGTTTCTTCTTCATATTCGCCATGTTTTAAAATTGGTTTTCATCAAGTACTCTATAGAAGCAATATAGGTAAATTAGTACTTATATAAGAGTCTCAGTACAGTTAACTCGCCGCCATTTAAAAATAAATTTGTAATCCCTTGAAATATGCCTGCTAATACTAAATTTACTTTTCTCCTGTAACCACCACTCCTTTTCAATCGTTTCTAATCACATAAATTCATCATCAATTTATTTTTTCAAGCGAAAAGGAAAAACTGAATCTTAAAAAAATGGCTGACGTTTACTAATAAAGTTATTGATCTAGTAGCTTATAAGTTTGTTTGATCAAATAGCGCTCTTATCAAGTACTATTAGATTTAAAAAAGAGTTTTGAGCAAAACTATAATGGCGTAAACTTATAGCGATCTCAGTTAAGTATGTTATAATATCTTATTTACTCACAAAACGCTACTATAGGATCAAAATGTTATACTGGATTATTTAGTTTTACTCTAAATAATTATAGGGGACTTATTCCTAAAAGTGTCTTAAAAGAAAATCTTGTAGCTAGTTATAATAATAATAATATAATATATAATAATAATATAATATTGCACAACTATCACACAAACGCCGTCTAGTCCCAAGCTAAGCAGAGCTTGTGTTATGGGTACTAGACAACTGATAATAGTAGTTTATGTGACTAGGGGATAAAGCAGTGTCTTTAAGTCGCGGGCGGCATGTTGAATTCCGAACGAAACGAAGGTTGCTGATTTTAATCCCGAACGATAGTGAGGGATTTATAAAATTAACTCCCGAGCATTGCGAGGGAGTTAATAAAGAAACCTGAGTGAAGTGAGGAATTTAAGCCGCCCAAGACAAAGACAGCTTAATCCCCGTGTTGCATACTCTACTTTTTACACCATCTGTGAGATAATTAAAAGACAATTTGGTCGACCAAATCATATATTAGAGAAATATAAGTATTATATTTACAAGTTCATCAAACAAACAAACAAAATTCACTACTCCAAGATTCTATAGTTTCAATTTTCTATAATGCCCCCGTGTCGTCAGTACGCACATTTTATTCTATTTTCTTTTTTTTGTTAGTGGCCAGTTTGAATCACAGTGATTACATATTCTTTGGTTTGAATCAAAATCAAAATCAAAATCAAAACATTTATTTCAAATAGACCATTTACAGGCACTTTTGAATAGTCAAATGTCGGTCAGTCCAAGAAAAGTGAAGCTAAATTGCACGTTCCAAAGAGTAGGTCTCTATGGAGAAGAACGTGCAAGAAACTCCATGGACACTCTTTTAAATCATATTATGTGTTACATATAATGCTTGGTTACATATTACTTGTTGCTTCTATCATGTGAGCACAATGTCGATAATGAAATAAAAAATGTAAAATAATTAAAAGATAGAAACTGAATTAAGCCACTGGCAGCTAAGAGATGACCAGTCCCATCTGACGGCACCCGTTCACGAGCATGACGCGTGCATCAGCCCCACTCAGCTCAACCATTTTGAAGGGAACTGAACGACCCAATAACACGTGCCACCAACAGCGAGACATTTGAGTGAGCATGACAAACTCTCAACTGCCATGCTCGTAATGTCAAAAAAGAAGTTGTAACCTAATAAAAATGCTCCATGGTGCTTCACATTCACAAACTTGGAAAAAGTGCTTCTACATTATACAATGCAATTGTGTCTTTCAAATTAAAAATAATAATATTAGTTTCCAACTAATCAACTAATTAGTACGCCCTAGTGGTAGTGGAGCTGGACCAGCATTGAGCCAAGCATTTTTATCTTGAATATAATCCTCCAACTTATAATATGCTTGCCTGCATAGTGTGCGTTTAATACAAGATTTAAATTTCGTTTCATTGAGTTCTAATATTTGGGGTGGTATTTTATTATAACATTTCAAACAGTACCCCATGAAAGAAGAGGCCACTTTAGCCAGTCTGAAACCTGGTTGAACTAATTGATCCCTATTTCTTGTAACATAATTATGTCTATCGCCTCTTTTGCTAAAAAGATGAAGATTTTTTCTAACATACATGATGTTTTCATAGATATATTGACAAGGTACCGTCATTATGTTAATATCTTTAAACAGTTCCCTTAAAGAATCGCACCGGCGGAGATTGTAAATAGCTCTGATGGCTCTTTTCTGTAATATAAAGATTGACTCGATGTCTGCAGCCCGTCCCCATAGTAAGATACCGTACGACATGACACTATGAAAATAACTAAAATAGACTAGTCTAGCGGTATCAACATCCGTAAATTGGCGGATTTTTCTAACAGCATATGCAGCCGAGCTAAGCCGTCCTGCAAGAGATGTTAAGTGAGGACCCCATTGTAGCCTAGAGTCAAGCGTAATCCCCAAGAAAACTGTTTTATCAACAAATTCTAGTTTCTCATTGTTCAATACTATGTCGCAATCACTACTTATGACATTTGGTAAGGAAAATCTTATGCATTTAGTTTTTTTCCCATTTAGAACTAGATTATTAGCAGTGAACCAGTTTTGGACCTGCAATAAAGCGTTATTTTCATCGTCAAGATTATTAGTCCTTCTATTTATCTTAAAAATCAAAGAAGTGTCGTCAGCAAACAACACCATATTAAGTTTATTTTTCAGCAAATAGGGTAAATCATTAATATAAACTAAAAATAAAAAAGGACCTAAAATTGAACCTTGGGGTACCCCCATTTTCACATTTAATCCCGACGAATTGACACCGTTTATTTGAACTAGTTGCTGTCTGTCATTCAAATACGATTTTAATAAGCTTAACGCTGCTTTGCCTAGTCCGTAATGCTCCAGTTTCAGGAGTAATGTTTCATGAACCACACAATCAAACGCCTTAGACAGGTCGCAGAAGATGCCTATAGCATCTTGTGCCTCCTCCCACGCATTAAAAATGTGTTTTAGTAAGGAGACACCAGCGTCAGTTGTACAACGCCCTTTGGTGAAACCATACTGTTTATCGTGTAAGATGTTATTGGTGTTAAAATGATTAAGCATTTGATTTAACATCACCTTTTCAAATATCTTGCTAAAAACCGGCAAAACGGACACCGGCCTATAATTATTAGTCTCTTTACTGTCTCCGGATTTAAAAAGTGGTATCACTTTACTATATTTCATTAGATCTGGAAAGACTCCTTGATCTATACACAAATTAAATATTAACGCTAAGTACGGCGCTACAGTCTCAATAATTGAGGTACAAACTTTGATAGACATACCCCATAGATCTTCTGTCAATTTAATCTTGATTTCTTTAAAAGCTTTTATTACTGTTATGGGGTTTATATGTTTAAAGTTAAATTCAGTCGAACAGGCTGCAACGTTCGCCTGTAATAAACCAAAAGCGTGCGATGGCGACGAATTTAGGGCTTCAGTAGTTTTAATTGGAATACTGGTAAAGAAATTTACAAATTCTTCTGCAACTAGTTTGTTATCGCTAATAAGACCATGATGAGTCTCCAATGTGTAATCATTATTATTTCTTTTGTTTCTGTTGGTTTCATTATTTATTATATTCCAAACCGTTTTTATTTTATTATCTGCTGTTTTAACTTTGTTGCTGATGTATAAGGCCTTAGCTGCCTTACAAGTATTTTTAAACATTTTAGAATAAGTAGCAACATATTTATTAAAAGTTTCAGTGTTAACAATAGGCTTAAGGCCATACAACTCGAAAAGTCTTTCCCTACTTATTCTGATTCCTTTAGTTGCCCAGTCACTAAATCTAAACTTAGGGCAGATAGTTTTAGTTTTTTTCTCAAACGTCTGATTAAACTCCTTTTGAACTACTGAAAAAAAATTTTTATACAAAATATTACCATTGTTTTCTACAAGGTTCCAATCACCCAACCTGCTAGTTAAAGTGCTATTAAATTTATTTAGTTTACCGGATGTTATTGGTCTGAATTGTATCTGCACTTGTTGTATTGGTAAGTTGGATTCAAATGTTACCATTAGGCCGCTATGATCAGAAGGCAGATAATTTACAATGGCTTTTTCTAAATACTTGCAGCAACAAAAAACATTATCGATACATGTAGCAGTAGTTGTCGTTGTTCGAGTTGGTTCAATAAACACATTTGATAAATTAAATGATTTGAAAAGATTTAATAATCTACTGCTATCTGAATTATTTTCTAAAATATTAACATTAAAGTCTCCGCAGATAATTACTGGTTTATTACCAGTTGAAAGTTTAGCCATAACATCTTCCATGACTGACTCAAAAATAGAGTAGTTTTGATAATTAGGGGGCCTGTAAACGCACACTATGACATGCCTATCCAGCTCAACACACGACACTTCAATGCTATGTTCAACGGACAGTGCAACTATATCTTTACGAGTTTTAAATTTGATACTATTTTTAATAAGGATTAATGAACCCCCACGTAACATTGACCTTCGGTTAAAACAACTGCCCACATTATAATTATCATAATTAATTAGCATTTCAAAATCCTTTAACCAATGCTCAGTAAAACAAATAATGTCAAACATAGTTTTTTCTAAGAATAATTCAATTTCCAATTGTTTTGCAGAAAAACCCTGAATGTTTTGAAGAAACATATTAAAGGATTTTTGCTTACCCCCTGTAGCTTGAATGCTAGAAGATACTTTATTTTTAAGTTGACATACATTGCCAACATCAGTACCAACTGTTGTCTTATTACCTAGTTTAAAATATTAGTACTATTACTAATGGTGCAACTGATTACTGGGTACGCCGACATACTGCTTATGTCTGAGTTAATATTAACTGCTAATAGCTGCGCTATTTGACGTCTTAATATAATAGGCAGGTACACAGTATACCTGGTCGAAAAAAGTTTATCAACAAAATTGTTGATGTCAAAAAAGAAAAACTTATCACTATGATGACTAACTAAAAAATGCATATGCATATTTAGCATATGTATGTACTTATTTTGTCTGTCTGACAAGTGCTCAAAGTAAGGAAAAGCGCACAAAATTATCTTCCTACAATTTATCTTCAACAGCTCAGTGACATTATTGGTGATGTCATCTGTCTTCACATTTAAGCTATTACCCACAAATACAGTTAGAATAGCGTTGGGATCATATACTTGCTGATTAACTAATGACATTATGTGATGGTAGGAAGCTTGAGGTGTGCAATAATTTTGAGAAGGAAAAGGGAGTTTTTTACTAACTAATTGACCTAATCCTCTTCCTATACTATCTGAAAATATAATTGATTGATAATCCCTACCGTTATGAGAGGAAAAATTACAATTTTCTGAATCTACCCCTTGAGTTAATTCATGCTGAATGTGGGGTACCTGGTCGGGAATACAGTCCTGAGCACTGATGGGCTGGGATGAGTTCTCCGTTACCACAAGTTGGAGGCCAGCCTGGTTAGATTCTTTCTGACAAGTGCATTGGTTGTTTCTTAGAGTGAGAGAGTCTACTTTGTCCACCAACTCATTTGTAGCCAGAATATGTTCCTTTATTTGGTTCTTTGAACATACATATTTGTTATAAATTGATTTAAGGGAGTTATCAAGAGTCTGTATTTCAGACTGTAAGCGCTGAGTGTCAATTTGATAAATATATATACTGTCTTCTAACTTAATCTGGTAATTATTTAATTGATTAATCAAGTTAACACGTTCTTTCCGCAGTTGAATATTTTTGGAAAAGTGTTTTTGTTGTTTCTTGTGGTTTTTACATTTTTTAATGATTTTATTCAATTTAGCATATTTTTTAATTTTATTTTGACTAAGTTTGTAAGATTTATTTTGTTTTAATATGGAATCTTCTGTAAGATCAATTGTTACCAAATCATGAGGGTTATATTTTGAATTTATTAATTCATCATATAAACGGTTAGTCTTCTCAGTCTGAGTACATTCCTTTTCCTTCTGCAATTTAAGAATAAGACTATTAGCATGAACTAATTCATCCTCAAGATCCCTAACCTTACACAAAGCCTCCTCATACAAGTCGCTACAGTTTTTGAAACCATCCGTGACCGCTCGCAGTTGGTCGCGTTCATCAACAACATCCTGGTATTGCTGACTAAGGCCTACCAACTCTTGTTTAAGGCATGTATTTTTAAAGATTATGTTCTTTATTTCCCTCTCACTCTCCTCATTCTCCTGCAATATTTGCTGGCACTGGAGTTTGGATTCTTTGAGCAAATTTACATTTTAATTCACAATGTTGACGATTCTTGATGCTCCAAATTCAAATCTCATTATTCCCTAGGGATCGGCCATACTGCATTATCTCCCTAGGGATAGAATGACTTGCTTTAAGTGAGGTTTGCATGACCTATAAAACGTCATTATCGAGCAGGTGGTGTAAAAACATACTTATATATTTCTAAATACATACATATTATAGATAAATTACACCCAGACACAGAACAAATGATTGATTGATTATAAGTCTGAGATGTAAAAGCAAATACTCTTGAGAGTATCTACGCTTGTGAAAGGCTATTATTAGTAAAAGTGTCCTGTAAATGATTTATAAGTCATTCTTGTAGCGAACTATAAGACCGAGATATAAAAACTAATGCACTAGAGTATGTAAAGGCTTGGCAAATGCTATTATAAGTTAAATAGTCTACGCAATGCCTTTATAAGAACGTTACTAGTAGTGACATACTTATAATCTTTCTTTATAGGATTACTTTGCTTTTTGGGCGGCCTTTTCGCTATGAGCGGCGTCTTGTGGCATGCTTCAAAAATTTTTTTACTTTTTATCTTACCGCTCGTCGCCTCGCGTTTAGCTACCGCTCACAACGGCAAGGTCGTGAACGGACCGTAAGGCAAATACCAATCATCATGCAGAAGTAGTCTTAGCCTGTTTGCAGGTGCGGGGATTTTTTTGAGAGGAATCCCGTAGACCTAAAACGCAAAAGAACTGAAGAACACAGTTGTGATTTTAGTCATTCTTTCCTAGTTCCAGTTGTTTCGGCTGTGCGTAAATATGTCAGTCCATTTCTCCTTAATTATACCAGATAAGGTCACCTATAAAGGGCTTCTTTATAAATATGGGATAGTCCGGTCAGATTAGACATCCGAGGTTACAAAAATTCGCACCCAGTTAAAAATTGTTAGGACTGTTCAAAACGAAATAAATTAAATCTATAAAGTTCTCATCGATCCAATACCTGGAAAAAAAATACTCGGAGTCAAACAAAGGTCACAAAAACGAGTTTTTCGCGATTTTTAGCAAAATGGTAAGTTCTGTTATAAAACTAGCTCTGAGAAAAATTGTAGATCAGATAATTACATACAAAAATGTTTAAGTACTTTTATTCCTAATATCCATCGTTTTTGAGATCTAATGATTCAAAAAGTTGAAAGAGGTAATCGTCATAATGTGCACCAGCACACGTTTTCACGCCACCTTTGATATTATGTACTTAGCGCCTTTTAAGGGTTTCGTACCTCAAAAGGAAAAAAACAGAACCCATATAGGATCACTTTGTTGTCCGTCTGTCGGTCTCTGTCACTCAAGATTCTTTATCTCGGGAACGCGCAAAGTATCAAGTTGAAATTAAAACCATAAACTCAAGTTTGCGGTCCCATGGAGCCGTGAAAAAATCGAACATGTAAGTTAACGAAAAAAAAAGATATGGCCGTTTATGTTAAAGTTTCTATGAAACAGTCATATTTCTTGAGTTAGTGAACTTGAAAACTTGACATAAGTACCAATCTAAATAATAAAATAATGTACTTAATTATTATATACTATATTTTAATACTCATTGGAATGAACCAAGTACGGCTAGGCATCGCCGCCGAGTTGCTAGCCTGCCCCTTTTCTATCATTTACTTTTCAGAGTGTGCACTGGAATTGCACAATCTAATTCCGTCAAGTCCGTTCCATCATCGAAACACTAGACGTTTATGGCATTGCGCCAGTATTTGGTAGACATCCCCCTGCACAAAGCGTTTTGGGAACACATAAATTGTGCGTACAGCCAAGGAGCAGATTTCCCTGCCGGAGTCTGTATCGTCTCTATTATCAAGAGTGAATAGGTTACTTCAAGGCAAACGTGCTCCATCGTTGACCACATCATCGCTTACTACCAGGTGCGATGGTGGTCAAACGCGAGCCTATCAATAATAAAAAAAGTTCGATCAAGTAAAAGTGGTATCATCATCAGCCTTTTTTAATGTTCCCACTGCTGGGACTCAGGCCACCTCTCTAGGAGAGGGAATGGGCCGTAATCCAACACGCGGGCCCAGTGCGGGTTGGTGAATGTCACATGTCTTCAAATTTTTGGTTTTAGGACATGCCGGTTTCCTCACGATGTTTTCTTTCACCGTTTTGAGAGCAGTAGTGATGAAATAAATTACACAAAGTATTGCGCCTGGCTGGGTTCGTACCCGCGACCTACAACTCGTAAGTCGGAGCCGTTACCACTCGGCCACCACTGCTCAAACGTGGTATAATTAAATTTCAGTGAAAAGAGTGGTAATGAGCCTATTTGAGTTGTTCAAGAATCTTCCCTCAATGGGATAAAAGGGAAAATAAGTAAATTGGTTGCAGTTTTTCTCCATTACGTATATTTTACATTATGGAGAAAGTACGAATTCAAGCAGACGAAGTCACGGTAAAAGTGCTAGTCATATATCACCTGTCAATTTAAAATTTCTATATCTATAACTATACAGGACACTAGAACAAGGGGAGGGTGTTGCCATACCGACAGCCAATTAATTTGGTCTGTGTCATGATTTCCTCATATTTTTTTTTTAAATAGAATATAAGCAATAAATAAAATCGATACCATCTGTACTAACCTTTCATCAGCCTGTTTATACAAATCTAAAAAGTATTCATTTGATTTTTAGTTCAAAGTCTGGTGAGTAGTCGATTTGTTAGGGTTAGCTCTCATTAGGGGCCATATTATAATGTCCTATTCACATTATTTAGAGTCCCAGCAAACTGCTGACTTTCGATTGACCGATTGTTTGGTTCAATTCAAAAATTATAATGACATTGGCAGGCAGGCGTTTCATTCTTTCTTTCGCTAGCTTTCTACGAGTAGGTACTAGCTTCTGACGTTTTATAAGTGTAGGCCTGTGTGAAATAAAAAAAATTTGAATTTTGAATTTGAAGCTCCTTTTGTCCAAAAGCTGGAGCTCCAAATTCAAAATTCAAATGATTTTTTCAAAGACCTTTTTTATGTCTCTAAAAGGTTTTGAAAAATGGTTGAGAGAAAAATGATGACTGTTCCTAAATACAAGGATTCAATATAAAAAAAAAAAACTTGGATGTCTCTATCTCATATCGAACCGGATGTAAACAATATTTTTAAGTTACCGATATGTCAGTGAACGCGTTATGCTACACACATTATTGCTAAATAATTGCTAAGATAGGTTACAATTAACAAATCGAAGTTAGTAGAACTATTTTAAAACATGTTTAACATATTTAAAGAATATCAATAAGTCTTAAATTGCATTTTTTAATAAAAATCAATAACATATGAATGTCAAATGAAAGTACTTCATAATTATTTTTAACACCCCTTTAGCAAAAATAACAAAATAAGATCAAAGAAAAATTAAAATCGTGTTTACTTAATATATGAATATTAAATGCTTTAATAAATTAAAGAAGTTATTATAAAGTATCGAATGTCGGCGAGTGCTAGGGGGAGGGGTCAACGCGTGGGAGGACGCGGGAAAATCGAAAAACTTGTTCCGTCAGATAAACGCGGCGTAAACCTGAGTAAACACAACACAAGTGCTTTTAGTGCGCGTAAGTCGTCGAATTTTAATAAAACTAATATTTTTCTGAATATTTTTACGATTTGTTTTGTTTTATTGGTGCTAGCATCTAGACTTATTCCATAGATTATAGACTCACAGAGTAACGCCAATCGGCTTAGCCAACATTTTGATAAATTGCAGGGTGCATCGATCGGCAGTAACGTGTTGGGTGTCATTAGGGCGTCAGATCGCGATTGCCGTTGAATAGCTCTGTTGCTCGAAGGAATCTTTAGGTAAGCAGAACTCTGAAAATCATATTTTTAACACTCCGTGATGGGTCGTTGTGCAATAACTCTTTACAATGTATTTTTGTTACAATTAAGCGGGTTTTTCAGGATTTTCATTTTAACTAGTTCCCACTTATTAGAATGTAGGCTCACATTGTCTCGCATTAGTTTATTAGTTAACTTTATCTATGATCCCTGCCACTCCGCAAAAGGCTTGCTCGCCGGAACACGCAGGCGTGATGTGTTTTGAGATCCAGGGTAAGGAGATAGAAGCTCGGAGCGCCATATCTTACACATCTCTCTTCATCTGGCTTTGTTCCGATTAGATCTGTAGGTATCTCAAGCTCTCTAAATGCGAAGTTAACTCATCCCGTGTTTCCTAGTGGTACCTACTAGCGAATGATTGGTTTTCATTTATCCTATTTTCTATTACAGGCGCGATGATGTACCAAATGGCGCCATCAAGATGGCGTGTGACCGCAAGTTGTGGTCTTTCAACATCCTCGAGCGCTTCCGCGACCCGCTGGGGGACATCGAAGTCATGGGTCGGGGCTTGCAGATCGGTCATCTGCGAATGTACAACGAAGAACAGTGCAATTTCTTGCACAATATGACCAATTGGGCTTGGTAATAAGCACCATTAGGGTCTCGTGTGTTTTTTGTGTCTTTTTCTGTCTGCACAACGAATAGCGTTGTCGGAATGTAACTGAATGTGTCAATAAAATAATTAAAATGTAGTTTCTCGAGTTTTATTTAACAAATATCCCTTACACACGTACACACATGAATTCACTTCTACATTATTTTGTACAATATTAAAGAGATAGGTACATTGTTAATTTAAATAAGTACACGACATACAAATTCTCATGGAGGTAGGCAAAAATTACACATACACCGCCTTACATTTTAATATTCAAGATAGAACTACACTACGCACACATGTGTCTCGCAACCCCGATCTGGGCGCGTTGGTCTCCATTTATTTTATATGGAAACTAAGCTTGTAGAGCTACACTTGATCCACGCCACGCGACGTCGTTAAATACACTTGTGAAGAAAATAACAGTAAAACTAGTAAACTTTGTGATATGGCCAAAGAGCATGTAAGTAAAGTTTAGTTATGGCGGTAAAAATCTGTTTTCATTATGCGCGCGCATAATTTTTTTATATACCCCTAGGGGAAGACTAAGGTATTTTGATCATACTGCCTAGTCTTACGTTTATAATGTTTTTTGCGTGAAAAGTTTTTACTATAATGTCTTTCGTAGTGACAATGGAATACGCATTAATCATTTTATAATGGTTTTGTAGTATTTAATTTAATTAATACAGTCACAAAATTTCACTCGAATAAATCAAGCCAGAAACCGCGTGCATCTTAAAATGGCGGCCATAGACCACAATAAAAAAGCAAATTTTATTTGAATGTACGATTTATTTATTAAGGGCCGATTTTTCAATCGCCAGATAACTTTTATCGGAAGAATATGTTTGACGTTTTGACAGCTTTTGTATAGAAAATATGTCAAACCACCATATTTATTCCTCAGATAGAAGTTAACTGATTGAAAAATCGGCCCTAAATGTTTTTTTTGTATTAACTAAATTGTTTGTACAAATTAAAATGGTCAAAATTGCATGAAATAAGTAAGTAAGACACTAATTTATACCATGGAACGCAATAACTTTGTGAAATTTTTTCGTACTCAAAATTTGTTTTGCGAACAAAGAGGTTGAACAAAAAGGTTTTAACTACATTATAGCACTAGAGTGTAATGGTAATCAAAATGTCACAGTTTGGTAACAGGTGCCTTTATATACTTAAATGCAGTGCAATAAGAGTCGCTTTCTGAGCAAGTGTATTGAAACAGTTATTATGATCGTTTTCGTGTATTTTTTTAGTGAAGTTGGTTTTTTTTTTTTTTGTAAAAAGATTTTTTCACACTTTTTAGTTGCGATACACTTGTAGCCAAAGTACCTTTTTCTCATGAAAATTCCAAGCTCTGGTAGGATACAATGTTTTATTATGAAGTTCCCGTGTTCACCTTCCACCTTCCGGCTCCATCATCAGATCAGTTCGATAGTACCTTATAGTTAAAGTGCATCTTATGACAAATCTAATAAGCCCAAACACGGCTAGGCTAATAATTAGTCATTGTATAATGACTAATTATGGAGTTCCGGTGCCTATCTTCCGGCTCCATCAACCTCATCATCTGATCACTTCGATGATACCATTTTCAACATAACTCTTCAGAATTATTCATTTATTTGTATTGTCATAGTCGTTTAACCATGTTCATTGTGATATCTATTTGAGTGTGAAGTTCCGTTGGCCTTTTCTGATCTTCTTCACCAGTTCTACTTCATCAAATGTCACTTTTTGACTGTTAATGCATAAACCCTCAATGATAATACCAAAATAACTATATGGTTGCCTATAATATTTGAGGAGTTCCCTCAATTCCTCATGGATTTTGAAAAAACTAGGACCAATCTGAAAGCATATCATGTGAGGGGAAAAATTGCAAATCGGTCTATAAACGACAGAGTTCTGAGGTATCAAACATAAAAAAATACAACCGAATTGAGAACCGCCTCCTTTTTTTGGAAGTCGGTTAAAAAATAAGTGAAATCGGAAGGTACCAACTAGGGACTGCAAAAACCGCCAAAATTACAAACCGGTTTTTTTTTCGGTTTTTCTAAAAAAAAAACCGGTTAACCGGGTAACCGGTTTTAAAAATAGTTTTCTTTTAAATTTATTTTTAAGTAAAAATTTTAATTTTTTTTGTGCTTGTAAAATTGTAAATAAATATTTAAAACTTATCTTGGAACCTATCTATTAAAAAATATATTGTATACCTAATATGAATCCTGTTAAAAATCTCAACTTCATAAAAACGAATGTCTCAGAATGATAGTAATGTAGAGAACCTAAGCTAAAAGTTAATATATCGACGGTGAAGTACCAATACCTTCTAACTGACACATAAAGAAAATTACTTTTTAGCGCTTATAATAATTTAAACGTGTGTTTCCGCATGTTTTTGTGTAATCTCTGAAGCAGATATTTAGTTGCAACTGTATCAAGATAATTCTGGAAACACTTCCTAACTAAACCAAATACTTCTACTCAAAATATCCACCACTAGCTTTTGCCCGCGGCTTCGCCCGCGTACATAAAATATATGTCACTCGGGAACAAAGCAGGTTTCTATCGGTGAAAAAAATTTACAAACAAAAAAACATAAAAACAAACAAAACAAAAAAACAAAAAAAAAAACTTTACCTCTTTATTATACGAGTATTAGTATTAGTGTAGATTAACCTTAACACAGGCTTTTAAGCGTTTAGGCCACGTGCCATCTGTTTACGCATGGTGATCATTGGAAAGTTGTCCATTGCTGATCATAAAGAATTTTTAAGAATTTTGAATTATTGTTACATGCAGCCCATGCTCTCTAATATAGATCTCAATTTGTAGTTCACGGGTTGAGGTCTTTTTTTATGGTGGGATAAATCATCCAATGACAACCCCCGCTCTTGGGCGGAGCGGGAGATAGTGTCAGACTCTTACTGACTAAAAGACCCACCCCGTTCCTTCTAGCCTTCATACCGTGGCTCGAGTTCCCTTTCGAATAACCCTGGCCTCAGTACACTGTTGGGAACCTGATGGTGGCGCGTTCCGAGGGCCGTGTAAGCACATAGGATTTGTGTATCGCCACCTCGAGTCCCAACTCCTGGATCCTACCAACGACTATCGCAACCCCGCGTGTCACTAGAACTGTACAATTGGTGTAGCTATCACTATGGTACATAAATATTCATAAGCAAACCTACGACTGATATCAAGTCTCAAGAGCGTTTTAAAACTATGTTTGCTTAAAAATAGTGTAATTTGAAAGGAAAAAAAAAACTCGAAAAAACCGGTTACTTGAAAAAAAAACCGGTTATTTTAGTCATTAAAAATATGCCGAAAAACCGGTTTTTCGGTTTTCGGGTTAACCGGTTTGCATTCCCTAGTACCAACTCGCGTGGATTTGCGCGAATTGCTTAAGCGAGTTGACGAACAAGCCCTTTAAAGATTTTCATACTTTTGATCTTACCGCTCGCCGCCCCGCGCTTAGGTAAGTACCGCTCACAGCGGCAACGTTGTGAACGGGCTCAGGATATTTTTCCTGCTGCGGTAGTGTTTGCAAGAGTCACTGTGGCCCTGTACCGCAAAGGGTAACTGTAGGAACAAAGGTTCTAGTAAGTATAAGTCTGATTGATGATAAAAAATTGAAAAAAAAAAATACCCAGGTGTGGTTTATTTTATCACTACACTACTGTAAATAAGAATCCCACTAAAAACATCCAACAACCCACTAAAAAGGGGGCCAAGTTCCTATCGGCTAATTGTTCGCCTAAAAAAGGGTTGAAATCCAATCCAATGCCAAGTTTAGATGCACTAGTGTTAATGTAGACGAATTATTCATTGTACAAAAGAAGTGTATACGAATTCTGGCTCAAATAGATAATACTGAGAGCTGTAAACCATACTTCATACAATACCAAATTCAAACTCTGCCGTCAATATATATATTTGACATTTGCGTATTTGTTTTTAAAAATATCGACAAGTTTACAAAAGTAGAAGACACGCACAACGTAAACACTCGCCACAAAAAGAGGTTATGTGCTCCAATATCAAGAATAAAAATGTTAAGTAATAGCCCATATTATATGGCAATAAAAATATATAATAAGTTGCCCGACATGTTTAAAATTGAAAAATCGGTAATAATATTCCAAAAAAGGCTAAAACTATACTTAATACAAAAATGCTTCTATTCAGTAAAAGAATATTTAGAGTCTAGCTTAAAATAACGACTTTCCCTCATGTACACAAGTGGCGATCTGTACTATATAAATAATAAGATTTATAATAGTAATATGAAAATTTTATTATCTTTACATTTCAATTTATTGTTTTTTTTTTTATTTCTGACTAAATTACGTGAAAAAGAAGACATTTATTTTGACAAATATTGCTAAATAATTGTATCAAATGATTACTATTGACATTAAATTTTTGGTCATATTATATAATATTTGATAATTAATTTTACTATAAAATTTTTGACATGAAATTTTAATTATTATTGATATTGATTTTTTTTTTTTGACATTTTAACTATAACTTCAATGACATTAATTGTAACAAATAATTGATCTTCTTTGAATCTTTGACATGTAATTTTGACTTATGTATATATATATATTTTTTTTAATTCATTTGTAATAATATAAAATAATTAATTGAAACCGGGACAGCTTTTAATGTTATACAAAGCACAGGTCCGTTCGTGTGTGGAGTACTGCAGTCACATATGGGCTGGTGCTGCAAAATGCCACCTGGCAGCTTTGGACTCGGTGGAAAGGCGTGCAAAGAGGCTAATTGGTGATCCAGATTTGGTTAAGTCCAACCTTCAAAGCCTTGAGCATAGGCGTAGGGTAGCCAGCCTTTCGGTGTTTTACAGGATGCATTTTGGAGAGTGTGCGCAGGAATTGCATGACTTGATTCCGCCATCGCAATTCTACCATCGGACAACCCGGCGTACGGCGAATATTCACCCTTACGTTGTTGAAACCTCTACGGTCCGGACTAAGCGTTTCGCCTCGTCGTTTATACCACGTACGTCGAAGGACTGGAACAGTCTGCCTGCTGCGGTCTTCCCGTCCGATTATAATTTGGGTGTCTTCAAGGCTAGAGTGAATAGGCTCTTAATAAACTAGTGCGCCTCACCATCAAAGATTGCATCGCTACTTACCATCAGGTGGGATCGCAGTCAAGCACTAGTTTATCTCAATTAAAAAAAAAAAAAAAAAAAATTAATTGCAAGTACCTCATTTTTAATGCATGCGTATCAAAAATTATTGCAATGCTTGAAAAAGGCTGCTAAGTCATAAGCACTAAACTAATATAATGTCATCATTGTACACTTGGTTTGCAATAAACGTTTTGACTTTGACTTTAAAATCGATCATAATCATCTTCATCAACAGCCTGATCATTGTTAAATTTGAACTTGGCAGGTTTTCATGCTACACGTAACACTTGATTAATTGTATAATTACATTTATTTTTTACATAATTAAATTAACCTGCCAAGTTCAAAAATATTCTTACATCAACAGGTTCATAAATATTTTATCAAAAATTTGGTATTCGATTAAGACAACTCACGCTTGACCGATTTCTTAAATTTCTTAATTTTTTGTTAATCTACATATAACACACGACTTGTGTGCCAAATTTCATAACGCTAGGACAATTGGAAGTGGCCTAGAGGTTTTGATTACCGGTCAGTGAGTCAGTGCCAAAATTAGCTATATTCACAGGGTCATATTTCAGGATCTACTGAAGCTATATCTATGAAATTTAGCATACTGCTTTAGTACTAGTATATAATTACGTAGGTACAATTTTATCTCTATACTTGCAATAGGCACTGAGCTACAGTTGATCCGATGATTCCTCTCCCAAGAGCCCTGACCACCGGTAGCCTGTCCCGATACCGGTAAACGGTCAACTAGGAACCCTTATAGTTTCGCCATGTCTGTCTATCCGTCTGTCTGTCCGTCTGTCCATCCTCGCTTAATCTCTGTGACCGTTAACACTAGAAAGCTGAAATTTGGTACCAATATGTATATCAATCACGCCGACAAAGTGGCAAAATAAAAATTGGAAAAAAATGTTTTATTAGGGTTAGGGGATTATTTTATTAGGGGAGCCCCCCTATATGTAAAGTGGGAAGTTATTTTTTTTTTATTTCAACCTTAACGTGTGATATATATTGTTGGATAGGTATTCAAAAATGAATAGGGGTTTACTAAAGTCATTTTTTGATAATGTCAATAATTTCGGAAATAATCGCTCCAAAAGTAAAAAAAACAATGTGTCCTGAACTTATGGTTCAAAAGTTAGAGGGCCTCTAATTTTTGAACCATAAGTTTAGAAAATATGAAAAGAATCTGAAAAGTAGAACTTTATAAGGAATTTCTAGGAAAATTATTTTGAACTTGATGGAAAGAAAAGTTTTTGTACAAAAAAGACAAAAAGGTTGTACAAAATAATTTCTGGACTAAGTTTGTAGTATAATCATATATGCAATATTTTTTTTAAACTCAAAAGTGGGTACACTTATTGTGATGGACGGGAAACTACGGAACCCTACACTGAGCGTGGCCCGACACGCACTTGGCCGGTTTTTTGAAAAATGGTTGAGAGAAGAATGATGACTGTTCCTAAATATTAGGGACGAATACTTTTTTTTTTATTAGTATAAACTAGTGCTTGACTGCGATCCCACCTGATGGTAAGCAGTGATGCAATCGTTGATGGTGAGGCGCACTAGTTTATTAAGAGCCTATTCACTCTTGCTTTAAAGACACCTAAATTATAATCAGACGGAAAGACCGCAGCAGGCAAATTGTTCCAGTCCCTCGAAGTACGCGATGTATACCTCAGAAAAAAAAAAACTCGGGTGTCTATATCTCATATCGAACCGGATGTAAACAATATTTTTAAGTTACCGACATGTCAATGAACCTGTTATGCTACACACATTATTGCTAAATAATTGCTAAGATAGGCTACAATTAACAAATCGAAGTTAGTGGAACTATTTTAAAACATGTTTAACATATTTAAAGAATATTAATAACTCTTAAATTGCAATTTTTGATAAAAATCGATAACATATGAATATCAACTAAATGTACCTTAATAATTATTTTGAAGACCATTATAATAGAAATAACAAAATAAGATTAAAGAAAAATTAAAATCGTATTTACTTAACACACGAATATTAAAAGCTATAATAAATTAAAGAAGTTATTATTAGGTATCGAAGGTCGGCGAGTGCTAGGGGGAGGGGTCAACGCGTGGGAGGACGCGGGAAAATCGAAAAACTTGTTCCGTCAGATAAACGCGGCGTAAACCTGAGTAAACACAACACAAGTGCTTTTAGTGCTCGTAAGTCGTCGAATTTTATTAAAACTAATGTTTTTCTGAATATTTGTACGATTTGTTTTGTTTTATTGGTGCTAGCATTTAGACTTATTCCATAGACTATAGAGCCAACGGCCATAACGCCAATCGGCTTAGCCAACATTTTGATAAATTGCAGGGTGCATCGATCGGCAGTAACGTGTTGGGTGCCAATAGTGCGTCAGATCGCGATTGCCGTTGAATAGCTCTGTTGCTCGAAGGAATCTTTAGGTAAGCAGACCTCTGAAAATCATATTTTTAACACTCCGTGATGGGTCGTTGTGCAATAACTCTTTACAATGTATTTTTGTTACAATTAAGCGGGTTTTTCAGGATTTTCATTTTAACTTGTTCTCACTTATTAGAATGTAGGCTCGCATTGTCTCGCGTTAGTTTATTAGTTAACTTTATCCTTAAAGATATGATTGATTATTTCATTATGACGTAAAGAAGACTGCCCCACTCCCCAGCAGACTCGCTCGCCGGTACATACAGGCGTGACGTAGTGCAGTGTTTTGAGATCCTTGAGAGGAGATAGAAGCTCGTAGTGTGACACCTCTCCCTTCATCCGATTTGATTTGTAGGTATCTTGAGCTCTCTAAATGCGAAGTTAACTCATCCGTGCTTCCTAAGTGGTATCTACTAGCGAATGATTGGTTAACATTTTTCCTATTTTCTATTACAGGCGCGACGAAGTAAAAAATCCATCAAGATGGCGTGTGACCGCAAGTCTTTCAACATCCTCGAGCGCTTCCGCGACCCGCTGGGGGACATCGAAGTCGTGGGTCGGGGCTTGCAGATCGGTCATCTGCGAATGTACAACGAAGAACAGCGCAATTTCATGCGTAATATAGCCAATTGGGCTTGGCAATAAGCATCATTAAGGCCTCGTGTGTTTTTTGTGTCTTTTTCTGTCTGCACAACGAATAGCGTTGTCGGAATGTAACTGAATGTGTCAATAAAATAATTAAAATGTAGTTTCTCGAGTTTTATTTAACAAATATCCCTGAAATTACACACGTACACACATGAATTCACTTCTACATTATTTTGTACAATATTAAAGAGGTACATTGGTAATTTATATAAATACACGACATACAAATGCTCATGGAGGTAGGCAAAAATTACACATACACCGCCTTACATTTTAACATTTAAGGTAGAACTACACTGCGCTCACATGTGTCACGCATCCCGTTCTGGGCGCGTCGGTCTCCATAATATATTTTATATGGAAACTAAGCTTGTAGAGCTTGATACACGCCACACGACGTCGTTCTACGTACAAATCAGGTGTGTTACACGTGTGCGTTGGTTTAATGTAGTTCTAGCTTTATAACTGTGGCACACGCTCGCTTGTTTTTAACACAAACCTGCCCCCCTAGCCAAGTTACAACCGTTTCGCTAGAGTCGATCGCTTTGTGTTGACCTTGCCGCCAATTCTTTTGTTCTGACTACGTGACTGAGCGTTGAGACGACGCCATTCCCATACATTTGAAGCTTTCTAATAGCGTTAACTATTGCAGATTAGCAACTCGGCTAGGGGTACTGATCTTGAAAAACATTCAAGGTCATTATATGTCGTTCTAGGACGCCTCCGACCTTCGTTTACACTCACGTCTGGCTCTTCAATACGTTTACCGTAGCATTTTCGTAAGTAAACGACACACTAAGATTACCAAAATTAGTGTGTAAGTTAAAAAAAAAAAACAATTACCTACAAGTATCAGTGTACAGATTCGAAAATAGAATCAGGTTTCACCATAACAAACAGCCCCGACACAATATGTTCCCGTGTTCCATCAGCTACTGTGTCAGTAGGGAGTTTAACCAACACGCGCAATACAGTGTCTTGCCGTGTTCGGCTGTGTTTCATCGGTTGCTATGTCTTAATAGCTGGTTGCGAGGGCGAATTTTTCGATCGGCGTATTCCCCACCCCGCACGTGTTTCGCCCCTCGAGGTTCTCGACTTAGCACGCAAAACGTGTCTCGTATAAGGAAGGTTGCCGAACAAAACAGGGGACTAGAGGTTGGGAAATTAGTTAGTATATTTATTTGCATAAAATACTGTGAAGCCAGATGAAGTATTACAATAGCAGTATACATAGCATTTAGAACATAGACTTGAAATTTATTCCAGATATTTCCCATGGTTAGTGACAAGCTAACTGAAGTACAACACATTTGGGTTTGAAGGACAATATTTTGTACTTATGACAATTTCTATTATTCTATTGCCTAAAGCCTAATTGGCAGGTACGATACTCGTCGGCTTGATTGTTAGCTCGTCTGTAACCTATGGTTTTAATAATAACCATCGGGACGGATATTAGATGAGGATGGAGGATGCTCCAGTGCCATTTGTGTACTGGCATACGTAGCGAAAGGTCTCGTAGACGACGGCGGACCGGCTTCTTGGCGATGGCGGCGGCAAACAGCCACACGCGGGAAGCCAAGTGCTTGCTGAGATGAGTCTTGAAGCACGCCTGCGTCCTGGCGCCTTTCAGCTGAAATTATGATAATGAAGGCTATCATCACATGATTCATATAAAAGTCTTACATAGATACGGTTTATTACGTTAGAAATATTTAAGGTTACATTGGCTGAAAATTAAAATGAAAGTAGTGATTCGCTTGCGTTATGATTATGTACGGTGTCCCCACGTGCTGAGTTTAAATCGTCGTTTTGCCGTTGAGGCGTAGTTGATTAAAAACACATGTATCTTATTTTACTATACCTATCTATCTAAACTAAGTATATCTTATGTTTTGGTAGGATTGTTTGTGTGTATCACTTATAAAACTAGAAGAAATCGAGAATCATACACTTGAGGAGATACCAATTCCTGTCTGCTTTCAGATCGTAGACTGCCTTCTATAAACGTCAGATCGCGAGATGCAAAAGGGCTGAGCATACGCTCTTTTTCCAACTATGCTGTCATTGTCACTGACACCGTAATGTGCATGCAGAAGTATGAATCCTGAATATGCCCTGGGCACAGTGTCTTCCAACGATCTTAAGTCTTAATTTGCCTTCGAAGTCGTGATCATTTCGCTAAGGAAAATAAGTTCCGTTTTTGACAACTTCTTATAGCCAGTTAGGCCACATGTTCCACCCATCGTCTGAGATGCAACGCTAACAGCATGATGTTTGACATATAGGCTATGTACATAATAGCGTCGCAAGACAATTACAGGAACACCGTTTAGCGTTTGCTATGATAGGACAGACCAGCTGTATACACCACCCAGTTAGCTATTCCACTGCTCAGCAAAGGCCTTCCACGGGCTATTATACGAGTCAGGCCGAAACAGACCTCCAAAACAAAAGAGGTCACTTGAGTTACGACAGCCTGTATCACTTTCAAAACTTACATTTTTCATCTAAGCTCAAAGGCACTGACTGGGAGACTGATTTTCATCATCGTGCACAGTATCCAAACATTTAATTGTATCATGTCAACGAGACATTACTGACGGATTGCCGATGAGGTCGGCGAGTTCTGGAATGACAACCGCATACCGCAAGGTCTCACACAAGCTGAACCGGAGACCCGGCGAGAGCGGCGGGAAGCAGGAATTGGCTGCGAGAAGCCCAATACCGAGCCATCCGACGACACTTGGGGCTGGCCGAAGGCCGGCTCTTGGCGCCGTTCGGCTGAAATGATGTAAATGAAGGCAGCCGTCATATAATTCATGTAATTAGTGTTACGGTTCATATTCATACGCTAGTTTGCAAACAAGGTGACCTTGCTTTATGTGTTTGGTTTGTGTTGCGGCTACATGGATGTAAACCACGCGCTAACACGTTCGGGGGTTGGAAAAACGCGCCTCCCAACTAAGGGCATTGAAGATCATGGATTACAACTGCTGTCTACATGGATTGAAACTAGCAAGGTCACCTTGGTTGGGAAGTTGGTTTTTAAGGGGTGACCGTATAGTCACCCCTTAAAACCTATCCATCGATTTCGGAGCTCTTGCGATAGCTTTTGCCGCAGTATAGCTCGCGTGATGTGATGATCTTAACATGAGCTAATCAAGATCAATCAATCGAGAAACAGACCACTGTGATGAAGCGCTAAGTCTTTCCTTAGGTGTCACCGACAACTTATCAAAACCAATCAGCTTAGTTATTTCTCAAATATATTGTTACTCGTTCATAATGTGAAATATGAATCCTGAATTTTTCTGGTTTCGCAATTATGAAACCAGAAAAATGTTTATTGCAATGGTAGCAATAGTGTGTGAAACGTCTGTAAAGACATCAAGGACCACAAACATACTAATGCTGGCAGTAGTAGTGACACACAAGGACTCCTCTCACACAGTATTTTTAAAGAGTATTAGTAGTACTTGTAATTTTTTTAGCATTTATTCCTATACTTTCCGGGCCCATTTTCAACCAATTTAAATTATTATATCCAAAACAATTAAATCACTTTCTTGGAGTTAAGTCCCAAGCGCCCGAAAAGTGCCTTAAAACAGTGACTTTCTGGAGCCTAATCCTCGGTAACGGCCAGGTTAATAGGTTTGAAAAAAATATATGATTCTTATAGATTCATGAACAACATTATCAACATTTTATTTTTTCGTGCAATTAATACTTTTGTCTAAAAATAATATTACATATAACAATTCACATTCGCAACTTTTCCCTACTCCTTCGAAACGGCTTGGATCTTTAGAAACGTTTTTAGACATAAAAATTGGTGGTTAAATATTCTTCAAAGTGAACATAGCATATGTAAATCAATCAATATTTCGCAAAGAAAATGGATATAAAAGTCAGCGGGGCTCTGTTCGGGCGCAGCTAGCCACAAACAAATGCACTGATAGTCATACTGTCGCCTAGACGGATAAGAGAGTGGTGCCCATTTAATTTCGGCCAGATGGTTCAAGGGACTATAAGCCTTAAACTACTTCGCTCGTTCTTTCGTTAACTAGTCCTAGTGGGTGAATAGCCTTTCTTAGCGTCAGTCTGTGTAAGAAAAGTATTATTTCTTTAGAGTACACTTTCAAAGGCAAGTTTATCTTCACTGACAGAAACTTTGGGCTCTAGGATAGAACTAGAAGTCACGAATATCAACGAGAAATTACGAACAGTTGGCCTATGAGGCCATAGGGTTCTGGAGGGAGAACTGCTTACCGTAAAACGGATTGAAAGGCCCCAAAGAAAATGCACCGAAGTCCGTTTGAGGGCGGCGAGAAAAAGTTGGCTGCGGGAAGCCCACTTCTGGGCGACGTGGCGGCGCCTGGTGCAGGCCTGTGTCCTGCTGTGGGCGTTTTTCCTCTGAAATAATAATAATTAAAGCAGTTATCATATAATCGCACTTATAAAGGGGAAAGTTCGTCAGTGTGTATGTTTATTACTTTTTCACGCTCTTACGGTTGAACGGATTTAGATGAAAGGCACACGGGTAGACCATGTCCTAATATAGAATAATATAATACCTTTGTGGGACGCACAGGATCGTGCATTGTGGCGACGCTTGGGGGAGGCCTATGTCCAACAGTGGACGTTTGTCGACTGAGATGATGATGATGATAATACCTTTTTACCCCGGGTGTATGTTCCCACGGAACAATTTTCTACTCTCATGTCGGCGAAGCAACTAGCTCAGCTAGTTCATATAATTTAATAATTTATTAAATGCTTTATGCACTCGTATGATGCGCGTTAATTATATAAGTAAGTAATGTGCAACTACAGTTTCTATGTTAGGTCATAGGAAGGATTGCTTTGTATGCAGTACTTAAGTACAAATTTATGGTTCTATTTCATATCATGTTATTGGTTTAGAATATGGTATTACATCGTGTTATTTCTACTGAATTGTAGTGGATAGTAAGGCAGCTAAGATTTTAGGAGAGAACAATGTCTTTCCTCGCTTCAGAATTTTGTATAGTCGTCTAAAGTTGACGTCAGATCACGTGTTTCATACGAGCGCTCACACTCCGCATTCCTTCGAGAATGTTCAAGAGAATGGCGCTAGCGCGGGTTGTGGGCGTATAAAAAGAATCACGCGATATGACGTCACTTGTGGGATGTGACAAAATGTTAAAATGAACCAATCAAGATTGAGCGATCGAGACACAGATCTTTATGACGTAGTGCGTAGTTTTTTTCGTCCATCGTGGAAATTACAGACACAATAGAAAGACAATAGGTGCGCGAACGCTGGCGTTCGCTTGAGGTTTAATGAATTAATAATTATGTCACTGACAACATCACAATGAATCAACTACGAATTCTGAACATACCTTGTGCACATCACGGCAATGACGACCGATTCGTTATTGGATTGTTCGTCGAAAGAACGATTAATTTACCCATATCAGTTTTCCCAGCAGAAACTTTCTACTATGGACCCTTCGCCTACAGAAGCTTTCATTTCATCAGAAATTTTCGCAGAAAAAGCCTACTCTTTTCAGGGCTATTCACGGACCAATTGTGGCTACTTTTACCAAAACATATAAATCGATTTCTCTTCTGAATAATTATTAGATATTATTCTACTAATTGCTAAACTTCTTCCATAAATAGACTTTTTAAACGCTAGTAAAAACCATGATTATTTTTACTAATTTCTTTTGAGCTCACTTTCTAGAGAGTTTTATCTTAAGTGACAGGAGCTTTGAGCTCCAGATAAATTGGTTTATTGCAAGATATAACGATTGTCAACGTGACAGTATGATGGCAATCTATCGTTTATTCTTTCTATTTCATTCTTACGAGTTTCTGTAATGTAGTCAAGGTCAGTCTGCGTCTGTGAAGAAATTCTTCGAATTTTAATTTTTTTTTTATTGCTGTTAATACTCGTTAAATATTCTCCAGCATTTGATGATCTATTAACAGTATGCACGTGTTATTGGAAAAATTGTGGTATCTTTTCCGCATATGCCATTAATGAAGAGTTGAAGTTCATAATCTTTCGCTGATAAAACATAATTTAAGTTAGTATTTCTTTATGCAGATATAAATGTAAAGGGCTACTCTAGGTTGGACGGTATTTGTTCATTAGCCATACATTGCAAGGGAAATACCAAGATAAAAATTAGATACTGTTATGTTCTCTCCACGGATGTTCCGTTAGCGCAGACTGGGCCGCAGTTTTAAAGCCCGTACAAATGTCCAAATGTTGATTACCGTCACTATTTGTTTTTTAATACAGAGTAATAATATTATCAAAAAAATGAATAAATAAATAACATAATAAGTAATCTATACTTTTTAAATGATACTTCATTTTAAGCAAATTTTATTGAACGTGTAAATCAGTTTTCGGATTGATGTCATAAACTACACAATGTAGTTCAAATCTAGCCATGCTATAGGAAAAATTTATTTCATAAAACTCGCCTTCTGGAATGTGATAGTTTTAAAAGGTTGTTATGAGTGTTTTTAATATCGTGCAGATTTCATAACGCATGCAGATTTCCTCCGCATGCGGGGCTGCTGCCCGATATCAAGCCCCTTATCTCGCGTGCGTATTCCACTCATTAAATGCTTGTATGAAAATGACATTTGCGGGGACTACGCGTGCGGCGCAATCCCACATGCGTGATGAAATTCGCACGATATTAAAAACATTCTAAGAGGAATCTATACTTATTTTTTCCCGATCTTGAATCAAACAGAAAGATCACTGTTAAGCGGATCATACCTTTTGCTGATTTCACAATGGTACTTTATACACGCAACTTAACGTTTGACTCTATTTTAGTGCTTATTAAACAAATGTTTAAGGAGAATACTTCAAATTTAGGTCACCGCTACCTAGCTAAAGTAATCCTGACATTTGTGACCTTATAAACTGCGCATTGTGACTGAGTTTTACGCGCGTTACCGCCGGCTTAAGCTCAAGTAAATCAATACAGCAAAACTAGGTATGTTGTCCCCTTGTTCTGTGCATGCTAGAGAATTATACTTCGCCCTCCCTCACTCTTAAATTGCGCTCTCTTTCTTTCTTGTATGAATGATCTATCAAGGATGATTTATCTAACATGCACATTGTACATTCTTCTCATATACATGCTTAGCATGAAGATTTCGTCGTGGATATAGTTTCCAAACAAAGTTATGGTTGTTCAAAGGAGTTAAGGGAAAGAGCGGTTACAGATAGTGCTGACTTGCATCTGCATTGTTTTGTATAAAAAAATAATATTTTTTGTGGGTACTCGGCAATTTTTTCTGGATTAATTTTTTTTTTTCAATAAGTTGCAGAAGTTTAGAGAACTTTGCCACTAATCAATACATGGCCCAAATAAATTCTCACGACTGCGCACAAGGGTGCTGAATCTGCTGTATAGGAAGCACCCCAACGGTTACCTACCACGGTGGTGCATTATCACAATCGTGGTCGCAAAGTGCTGGTGTCTTTTAACAAAAATAACTATCTATATAAATATTTAAGTAACATATTATTTTATAAGTTCCGTAACTTCTCCAATTATGAAATTATGTAAGTAATCTATATTATTTATATATATTTTTCTAGAACGCATGGCGAACATTAAAAATCGATACCGTAAAGTACGTCATTTTGTTGACAGTTTGTGATCTGTTAGCTAAATGACGTGCTTTTAAATAAGTAGTTATTATATTATCTAAATAACACTTATTTGTTTATTTGTGTTCCTACGTATTTTTAATTTATATCTAGGTATTTATTTTTATTTAAAAAAATATAGAAAACAGAATAAAAAACGTTACTAGGGTGCAATGTTATGGTGAGTAGTGATAGGGTAGCATTGAAACGCCATCATGTCACACCATTGAGAAATTTAATTCAAAATTCAAACTAGTAATAAAAGATACACACATTGAAACGTTTATAGATAGAATAATAATTAGGTAACACTAGATTTTTAGAGCATTTAATTAACTTATAAAATAATAGAAAATAAGTAGGTACAATAAAAAATTAAACATAAAAATATTAATTTTAAATCTTGCATGCATTTCGACATAAGTGTTCATTTTTGTGAATTTTTCACTTGGGCTTTCCCCTCTGTAACAGTACAAAAAATAAACGTTATGAAAATATTCATTTTTACGCGATTTTTCGAAGTAAAAGCGATTGTATTTTTTAATTAAACTGCTTTAATGTTGGCTCAAATGTTTCGGGCTCATCTCTGCCTTTGCAAATGCAATAGCTTCGATGGTTACCCTGGCTACCTAGACAGGTACCTATTTATGATTTTATTTACCATTACTGCTTTGCGCAAGATACATAACGTACCTGATATTGTACCCATGGAAGTTGGAACAGATAAAAAAATACACGGAGAACCAGGAGGTTCCTTTGGCTCCTCGAGGAGGACCTCGAGGAGCAAAATTGATACTAATTGTTTGTGATAATAAATTCGAAAATCGCTCACAATGATTTGACCTGGTTTCGCAGAATGTTTATACCAAAATAGATTTCTTTCCTTATCACATTGGGGATGACTCCCATATTTATAAATAGAAACTCTTCTCTTTTTGTAACAAATATTATTTTTTATATTAAAATAGAATTTGGATAACTTAATGAAGTAACGTTTACATATAAGTTTTTATGAATTTTTAGGTACTAGTTATAGTTAGGATGATATATGATGAGTTCCTTGTAGGTTCCTAAATGTGATTTTGATGGATTTGGTAATTTTGTGATATACTGGTATGAAATGTTTATGGTACAATTAATTATTTATGACGTTTTGGTTATGAAGCGTTTAGCAGAAATGCCCTAATACTGTTATGTTTATCAAAGGCGCAGATTATACTAAAATTCAATAAAAAAATAAGAACTAAAGTATAGACAATACAGCAAATTTAAACTCTTGAAAATTTCATATTCATACAAAGACATAGAAAGTCGGTACTAAGGCGTTTCGGCGTTTAAGATGACAATGACCTAATTCGGTTAAGAGTTATCACAGGTAAACTATACTACAGCGGTATATTCAATAAGACAAAATGAGACCTAATAAACACACCATACCACGTGAACACTAAAACTCGTATTGACACGAAAACATAATACAAAAATAGTTGATATTTGTAGTGTTTATGACAAGTTTCTAATTCGGTTATCATAGGCAGACGAATTCCTATAGGCAAGGTGAGTCACGTAAAAATAAAAGGTTTCATATAGATACGGAGACCGAGAAATTAGAGTGAATGGTTGGTACCCTCGACAGCGGCCACGCTGAGAGTCCTCTCTTGAAGGCAGCGCAGCGCCGTATCATGCCTCTCGTCCTCCACGTCCCTGATGGCTGCGACCACGACTGGACGCCGCTCATCCAGGTTCACCACGTACTCAGGGTCATCGCCCGAAGCTTTCCTAATAGACACCAGCTGCCGACGAGGCGTGCAGTGTCGATGGTCATGCGGATGACGATGACTCAGCAACGAGTCTGCCATTTCCTTGTCCTGTAATTTTTATAAGGATAATGTTAGTTTTGTATTTAAAAATACACAAAAAGGGTTTCGCTTTTATTTTTAAATAGAAGGACTTGAATTTTAGGATAGAATTTTTTTTGAATAATCTTGATATTTGGTCAATGCAACCTCTCTCGGATCAAATAGTGCAGTAGGGCGTAGTCGCTTGTAACAGTCTCATTACAAAATGGCCCCTTGTTCTCAAGCATAACCACCGATGTGCCTTTGTCAAGCTATGGTGATAGTGGTCGCCAACAATCATAAAGCAAAATTTACATGCCTCTGTGTAGTGCATAATTAATAATTTACACGATTTCACTCGCACACAAATCCTTATCATAAATACTGTCGCACTAGTTTATTTTTACGAACAAAATTTTAAATTATTAACTAAAAATATGAATTACGAATAAGACAAACAAAACAAATATAATAACGAAAATAGTGCACAAAACAAAGAATCATCAAAATCGCGTTGGTAAAATAAAAAGGTATTTCCATCAGCTACCTCTTCCTCGCCGTTATGGTGGAATGATGTCGGAGGGCTAACAAAATGGCTGAATGGACACAAAACATCACTTACCTTGATTGCGTGATAAACTGAATTTAACTCTAGATACACGGAACCAATATTTGTCTAAAAATCGTTTTCAGACGAGGAAGGTGTCTGCCTCGAACACGGGACGATATTTGCAATCATCGACCGGTTCCCCGGCGCCTTGTGCGCAAGTGCAGTTTCCAACCCCTATTTATACCTTTACAAACCTACTTTTAGGTCACGTTTACTAATACACTGTTTAAATTATTACATACCATTTTAAATTCCGGAATATCTCTGCTGATGCGATGAGGATGATCGAAATTCAAACGGATTTAAATTTTGCTTTGTGATTGTTGGCGACCACTATCACCAAAGCTTGACAAAGAATTTGTTGTTTTTTTTTTTATAGGCTCGGACACACGGCAGTTTTAACCTTTACCTTACGGTGTTTTACTGTTTAATGATAGGATCACGCCGCGCCGTGGTGTTTTACGACACGTTTTTCCTTAACCTGGATATTTTTATCCACCCCGTTTGGCGTAGGGGATTTTGCCACGTGATTTCAAGGAAATATTTCGCGGTGAGCAGTTAAGCCCTCGTCGTGTGAACGTTGCCTTTGTGTGCTAAAGGGACGTTTGCACAACACAACCCTGTTTACACGGTTTACAGTTGGACATGATTTTAAATGAACGTGTACAAATAGGAGACTGTAATGTACTGGATTTGGCAAGCTTTTGATATCTATCTTCTTATAATCAGCACCACCGTGCAAAAACTTAGAGGCATGGTCTTACTGTATTTTAAGTAAAGTACATTTTACATCGCACGAATATAATTTGTATGTGTGCGGTGGGCTCTCATAATAAAGCACTAGCACTAGCTGCACTAGCTTCTGACGTTTAATAAGTGCCCATGTAGGCCTATGCGAAATAAAATATTTTGACGATTCGAATTCGAAAGAAATAATACGGATGTAATTGTAACTTGTAAACATTCAGAGTTTTTGTAAAACCGGCAAAGAAAGAAAATTGCGTTTATTGGTGCAAAATTAAATAATAGCAAACAATTGTATTGAGCACTAAGTACTTGCATAGTCTACTGAAACGAGTAAACAGCCACGACAAGTACATATTTAGTGACAAATGTTCTTAGTTAATTTACATGATATTTGCTAGTCCTATTCTATGCTTAGTAATTTCGACGTAGAAAATAATAGAAAAAGCAAATGTTACAGAAACACGCTACCAATGCCATTTATTTTTACAGTTCAACTATATTCATTACGATTATTAAGTACGTTGCTGACCAGACGAGTTTTTAAAACCTATAAAGTAACTGATTAAGAATCGTCTACGAAATCTTTGGGATTGGTGATCTAACGTACTGACCTTCTAAAGGTCAGATTAAAAAAAATATACGTAACTAGCTTTTGCCCGTGCGGCTTCGCTCCCGCTCTTTCCTACTCCACCCTACTCTACCTTACTCTACCCTACTCTACCCTACTCTACCCTACTCTACCCTACTATACCCTTCTCTACACTACTCTACCCTACTATACCCTTCTCTACCCTACTCTACCCTACCCTACTCTACTCTACCCTACTCTACTCTACTCTACCATACTTCATTTGTTACAAAAAATGTGATAAATGAAAAACCGCTCGACCGATTTTGTACAAACTTCACATAAACCATCTACTAAATAGTCCGAACAAAGCCATTTGATTGCCACATTTGATTTGGATAGGTGAGCCCGTTCTTGAGTTATAAAATTACAACGAAAAGTAGCATTGATTTTTATATATATAGATGCGAAACCTCACCTATTTTCTTTCAGCTACTTTTTGCGTTCCGGGACCATGGGTAACCCTTTCAGAAGTCGACCCATGGCCCTAGTAGGCTTCGGCTCTGCTAGCATCGCTAGCTACGGTTTTGCTGGCATCTCTTTGTGGCGCGTAGTGCCATCGACGACTCGGCTTAGGTCTGGACGTCTCTGGACCGCTGCAAAGCGAGCTGGCCGTTGATCGTCATCCTCAAAGCCGCGCCTACGGTGGCTGGTAGTTGGGGTCCGTGTCTTGGCGGCTGAGGCATGAGGATATCTATTCCGTCACGGGTGCGGCCGTCCCCTTCGCTAGCAGTAATTGCTTCATAAAAGGTGGAGTCCATCGCCCAGTCCCTCTCGTTTCAGACCATGGCCTATACTAGGGCTAGGCGTTCTCGCGCCTAGTCTGTTCAGCCCTATGAGGAAACGGCGGAGCATGCTCCACTGTGTGATACGGGCAGTCCGCATTATGATAACACCCGTATGTTTCTTCTACCTGAAGCAGGTGCAGGTACCTCTCGACTTACCATGTCCGGTGAAGACCTGCGTGCATGAGTCCTCTCCAGTTACTCCTCAAAGAGGGGATTTACCGCCATGATTATGGCGAGCCCAGTACTTATTTGCGACAGTTACTTTCGACATATCGCCTTGAGAACCTGTACCGTGTACATACCTTCTTCAGGAACCTCCCTAATGGGTCTGATAAGGACCGGGTCAATGCATTGTACTCTTCGCGCGCTTCAAAGAGATGATAGCAAAACGGATGGGGGGATCTTTCTGGTAGGCATCTACTAGGGCCGATGCCTATCAGAAAGAGTTAAGCTAAAACTATATTAGACCGACGCACACGTTTAACACGCCTGATTTGTACGTAGAACGACGTCGCGTGGCTTTAAGTCTACTTTCCATATAAAATGTATGGAAACCGACGCGTCAAGATCGCCGATCTTGACGCTTCGGCAGTGTCCGAGTGGGAGTGAGGCACACGTGTGACGAGTGTATTTCTAGCATTATCGTGGCCCTGGAATGGTCGCAAAGGGCGAACGAAGGAACACAAGTAGGTTTTAGTAGATAAAAGTCAATAATCTCGCTCCGACCAGAGCCGCAGTGGTTATTTGATGATTTCTTATTAAAAAAAACTGCGCACTAAGCCTATATAGTTTCTGGAATACAATCCCAATTCTAATAAAACCATATTTCAGATACATAGGTACTAACAACAGTATTATTTATGATAATTTGGATTTATCAAAAGAATAAAAATACGAGGTCAGGACAATCGTGCTATAAACTTGTAAAGAGTTTGTTTAATTTTAGGCTAATTTAAATTAATTCATGTTTTATTTTTCCATGTAAAATTATTTATAGGTACTTAATTTAACTTTATACATTTTACATTTAGGGTGTTGCACCATTTAACTATAACGATAACAAAGCTGTTAACAGTTGTCAAATCGTCAATTTGCTGTCGGCTGGTTATGGTTTGGTTATCGTTATAGTTCAATGGTGCAACTCACCCTTAGTCTTTCTCTTTACATAGTAGACATAGAGCTCAAAAAAAAAACATATTATGTCAAGTTATAGTGTAAACGTTATCAAAAAGTTAATTTACAAAACAACTAAGACTGACTACATTTTTACTTAGTTGGAAACAATCCCAAAAATCCTAAGGTCATACACCTAACACTTCAGCTCTTTTTGAGTTGGCTTCCACTGTTATTCAGCTACGGATATCAGGTTACTAAGGAGATTTGACCATTTCATCCTAATTTTAAAAAAGAGCCATCTAGCTACGTAATACTCGTGATAAAATACGAACGTGAACATCACGTAAATGCTTGACAGCACTACAACAGGATATTGAAAATAAGACTTATTTTCCATCCATACATACAAAAACCAATTTAAACATAAAAAATAAAAAAATACAACTTTTATGACAATTTATATATTTTTTTAAACATAACTCCAATAAGAGATCAGATTTGTCTTTTATATAATTTCAAAAATTTTACGTTTTGATACTGGGTAAGAAATAAATTTAGGACCAAATTAGTCTTATCATGTTTCTTTTTATATTTAAACCCAAATCGTTAGCAAAAAGACTTCTTTTTTCTAACCTCAAAATTTACTTATATTCTGAGGTTCAAATATAGGTTAAGAAAGAAAATAACAAGAGTCCTTTTTCAGTTCAATTTACTAACAGATTGATTTTAGTTGTCAAAATTAACACTACTAATTACTATACATTACTTTACCATTTAATGTCTTTGACCAAACCATTTCTAATGGTATGCCTATGTTTCCTAATCTAACCAAACTTTTTTTTTTTTCTTTCAAACTGTCTTGTTATCACTTTCTAAATTTTAGTTCATTTTTAGAATACATTATCTACCTCTGTAAATTATTTATGTTTAATCTGATCTCAATTTGTTTGGGGTAGGCGTTCTACATCTTCTTTTTCCATAGGCCTTCCATACCCATCCTTGAAGACTCTTCATAGTAACAATATGATATTACAGTCTATGTAAACTTTTGTGGGGGGCTGTTCAGGTATAAATAGCATTGTCAGCTTGTAACATTGCAACTGCTGCGACGCAAGTCTTCATTCTGTGATATCACTCTGTATATTTCTCACATTTTTAAAATATTTTGCTACAAATTTTCTCCTGCACACATGTTACTTTGAACTTATTTATTAAACAATGTTTGTTATTGTTAGTAATTGTTTAGTTTTCAACCATTTAAATAATAATTAATAAAGCAACAAAAGGAGATGACAACTAAACCAGGTAATATATAGATACCCACTTTTTTGTTGAATTTCTAAGGTCATACTCATATGATTTTTAATCTTCATCAAAGTTTCTGAAAGATTTAGAACATGAAATGAATTTGTATGAATAAGACTGATTATGGTGAGGTATTTCATAACAATATTTACATTTTGATCCTAGAATAAAATGTATGTCAGATGCAGAGAGCACAAAAATCTCATTAAAATTAATATAATTCGTTTTCTTCTGGCTACATGTTTTTTAGTAGTTTCTTCTCTCTAAGTACACAGTAATATTTGGATAATACACTGCAATAATTCTTCCTTATTCCTATTTTTTCTGTTCATATTTTCTATGATACCTATTCTTAGATATACTATAAGGTTAGAATACTTATATTTTATAAAATATTTAGGGTAAAGCAATCCTATTTTTAAATGAATTCATAGAAAATATTTGTTTTCTTTCTTACTTGCTTGTTTTATCTTTTATTTTAATCCTACAAAAAGAATAAGTTATTTATGTTAATTGCTATGTGATTAAATATAATTAGGAGCTATGGTAACTTTTATTTTATTATCATGACAGTAAAATACCTTTTAAGTTGGACTATGTACTTAAAATGCCTTTCTTTCTTTAGTAACAATAACCTAAAAACTGTTTCTGTTACCATTAGCATGGTATATACTAATCCCATTCTAGTAGATGTTTTGTTAGATTTCTTATAGTCACATTTAACATGATGTATGATAGACTTCCTTGACACTACAGAAACAGAACTTTTTAAAGAAAAGTTTACCATCCCTACCTTTAAGTGTTTTCCTAGACTCTTGTTTAATATATTGTTCTATAGTGTTGGTTGATATTTGTATTATGTAAAATATTATTTAAAGTATATAAATTCCTGTATGTAGCTTAACTGTTGATGAACCTTGCTAAACACTTGATACTCAACAAATCCTAACAATGGATGTTAGGGCATGCTGTTAGATATTATGATTATAAAAATGTGGTCATTTATACTCATATATTATAAGTTTTTTGATAAATATTGGTTTTCTTATAGTTTCTTGTTATGTCTTTATTGATTTTCTTTAAATTTATTCTTGTATCTTGTTGTGTATGATTGGGATCTTTCTGTCCATTATTATGAAATAAAGCATTACATTACATTAGCAACAAATGATATTTTTTTGACCTTCTTATATACCAACCATGCTTAAACGCTTTGTCATTAATCATACTTAGATGAAGTAGATTAAAGTTAACATTAGGATCTATTCGTAAACTAGACAAAGTCCATTATCACAAGCTTTTTTACTTTTCAAGGTATTGTATAGTCAGAAAATTTACGAATATACAATATTTTTAAAATACTGCTTTCACATTAATTTAGGTGTCTTCAAGGCAAGAGTGAATAGGCTCTTAACAAACTATTGCACTTCACCATCAAAGATTGCATCACTGTTTACTGAAATGTAGGATCGCATTGAATGCGATAGTGAAATACTCTAGTTTATAGCTTTAACAAAAATCTGGTCAGCCTATAAATTTTACAATAATAACATTAGTATATTTGGATTCATCAAGATATTCTATCTTATCATATCACATTGCTTCATCATCCGCTATCTATTTTCATTTACCAGCTCTACAATGCTTAATCACACGCCTGATCCTGACCTCCTTCTGCGCCAAAATCCAAGAGTGTTAGAGAGAAACAGGGATGGGACAATAAACGCCTAATTAAGTAAACTGGTTTTCTTTAAAATTAATGTAGTTGGTGGAGTAACCGTGGCTATAGCCAACAAAAGAGAACCAATTCATAAGTCTTTGCTATTCACTTTTATCAATTAAGATCCATGATATTTAGGGGCAAGTAAGAGTGAATCTAGACTAATACCCGTATTTATAAGTAACTACTTAAGTAATGATTTTGTATTCTATGGTTAAGAAATTGCTTGATGTTAAAACTGCCAACGAACAAAAACAAAAACTACTTAGCGTCGAGTGTTACTTGAGCATTTTCTCAAATAAGTAACATGTATGATACACTATATAATGAGTCTTTGTTATTAAGAATTCTAACCTTAGGTACATAATTACTTCTATATAAATAGGGGTGTTAATAACTTTAAACACAACCTTGTTTCTATTAAAATATATATCGATTAGTGCTGCAAGCAAGGATGTGGTCAGCTGAATAGATCTTATTGACAAGCCCATATTTCCAATTTACTAATTTGGTTCAGTAGTCATGGACCAACCCCTTCACAGGACTAAGTGTGTCAGCTTTTTCATCAAAATTCAAAGTATTTGGATAAATGTAATAATTCTCACTCTAAAAGAGTATGATGGATCTCTAAATAAAGGTTTAACTCTAACAATCTAGCTCTCAACTGTACTTACTTAGGCCACTGCAGCACACTTTAGAACTCCTTGTAGTAAACCTGGTTGATTTTCACCATCTAGGTTCAGAATACTAACCTATCAGAAATTTCTGTGTATCTTTGTAAATTCGAGAATCAATCAAAACAGTCATGATTAACACAATGAAAGTCGGACAACATTTTTCAAATTTTTATTCGCTACGATGCATGGATTCGAAAGACTAAACATACGATTATATATTGATTAAATAGACGCTTAGAAATCGCAAATATACATAATTGGAAATTATAAAAATGGTCAGAGCATTAAAATAAAAATACATAAAATTGTTGGCCATTCAGCAGTTGTGCACAAGACAGTTGGGATTTCAGAAACATATTTAACTTAACAAGTAATACTTACGAAAATAAACGACAATAAACCGGAACTTAACAACTAAAAAGTCCTGACACAAGAACTACTTTGACGTGCTTATGACACGTCATAGCAGCTTGGAAGCTCTGACTAGACTTAAAGTATCAAAACTATCCTAAAATCGCGAGTACACACATGAATAAAAAAGTATCATCGTCAAAGAAGCAGCGTCAGGACAGCAGTTCCATGTGGAGCTATTTTAGAGTGACATCACTGCCTTGTCGGGGTCAATGTTCGGTAATATATGCTCTCGCCAATATTGGTTACGAAGTTGGTAGTGCAAACGAATAGCATGCATGTAGTTCCTGTAGTGCTTCGGTACTGTCAACACATCTGCGATTAGCCGCTTCAGAATCTCTGCGGTGTATATATAATCTATCTCCGACATGTATTGGCTCTGGTTGTTACGGACAGGTTCCATTTCTGTAATAGAAACAAATTATATGTTTAGTAGGTTTAAGGTCGATTATGGACCGCTTATATCTCGTGGAAGTGGTAAGGGGCTAATTAGGGATCTTGATACTTAGTGTTGGATGGATAAAGGTATTGAACAGAGTTATGCGTCACCCCTGGGGCCTTACTATGTCGTGTTAAAATGTCAAGCGTGCCACGCACGCTGGACAAATGTCACAATGGATGCTCGCAATGGTGTACAGACACCCTTTATAGCTCCATCCCCTTAACAGCTCAGTTAAGAGCTTGTGGTAGAGCCTCCATACTAAGTGAAAGTCACTAGTGATGCGTAATGGCATCTTAAATGGTGGTAAATGAAAAGTTGTTGTCATTTTATAATCATCATCATCATTTCAGCCAAAAGACATCCACTGTTGGACATAGGCCTCCCCCAAGTGTCGCCACAATGACCGGTCCTGTGCGTCTCGCATCCTTTCGGTTTCAATTGACCCTCATCAGGTCCTCGGTCCATCTTGTAGGAGGTATTGCAACACTGCGTCTCCTGATACGTGGTCGCCATTCCAGAACCTTTCGTCCCCATCGACCATCTTTTCTGCGAGCAATGTGCCCTGCCCACTGTCACTTAAGTTTGGCGATTATATTAAGGGATTGATTTAACTGCCGTTTAGCTTTTTTTACTCCTTAGAGCGTCTTGTAGTGCAGGGCAAAGTTGAGGGCACCAGGCCACGTGGTAGATCACCAATGAGATGGACAGACCAGATCAAGGCCGCAACTAAGTGCTCGGTTTATGAATGTACCCAGAAAGCTACAGTCCGCGATGAATGGCGCCGCATTACAAGGATGATCACTTATCATGATTCACAGTGATGATCACGACCACTCTGGCAAGAGTGTACCGACTCAGAAGAAGAAGCTTTATTTATCCTTTAATATATATGATGATGATGACAATGAAATTACAGCTTATTGAAATAAGGTAGCATCCATTTCCGGGGGATAAACTTCGCAGTTTTAACTCGAGATATTGTTGGCTAAATCAGCAAATAAGAATTGCTTTACTTACGTGCTGGAAGTTCTTGCTGTCTACGAAGACTGTCTCAAAAAGCAAATAAGATTTTTACTAATTGAGGATCGTGCAAACGAACTGGTTAGCAGCGGTCCCTGAGCGCAGAGTACTTTAGGGCAATTATTGATTTTATCTCTAAGGCCTAGTTCGGACTAGAGTTGTGTTTTAGTCGAGTGAAGAGTTTTTAGTAATGTCAGCACTTATCAACTAGTGACCTCGTGTATATCGCCTTTACTTTGAATTTGCGTCTGCGAAGAAATTCTTATATTTTGAACTTTAATGTCTTAAGATATAATGTTATTATTTTACTTTTTAGTCGTAATCATATAAGGTACAGGTTAAGCAACGCTGGCCTAGATCAGTTTGTGGATGGGTGGCCATCTTACTCGTCACGATTTCTCTGTGACTCAGAAAATACGTTACAACGGCTAAACGTGTTTTCCGAGTCACAGAGAAATCTCCGGGTGTCTGGGTTCTTTGACAGTCATTAGGGATTGTTAGAAGCCAGGAAAACTGACACCAGCCTTTCCAAGGGTAATATCTGATATTAGTCTTGCCAACGGTTATTTTTACTCAATTACTGGGTTTTGGAGGTGTAAGATACTGGTAATCGGCTGCATCTGGTGGAAGCCGATTCTAACATAAATAAGAAGAAGAGAGAAGTCTAGGCAAATAAATGGTGATGTAAAAACAAAGCCCTTACTCATTTTGAAACAGAAATAGCAAGTCTTCTTTGTTATGGATAGGCTCGCATTTGACCACTATCTCACCTGATGGAAGAAATGATGTGGCTGACGATAGAGCACACTTGCCTAGAAGCAACCTATTCACTCTTCAGATTATAGCTATCAGGAAACACAGACTCCAGCAGGGAATTCCACTTAGGACGCATAATAAATGTGTTCCCAAAACGCTTTGTACGTATGGGTGGGATGTCCACCACGTACTGGTGGCGCATCGCTTTACTTCTTGTGGTCCGATGATGGAACGGACTTGGTCACTCAATCAACAGTTTTTCTTAACATCAAACAAGCTGATAAATTGACAACGTACCTTCGATTCCTAGTGTTTATAACTCAGACAGATCTTTCGGATTTATAAATCACTTTTTACTGAAAAACAACAAAAAAATTATTCCTCAATAGACAAACGTCGCTATCACCTTGTCTGTAGAGACAAGTGTGTAGACATTAAGGCAGTTGTACACAGACGAAAGAGGCGACTCCAATAATTTCCTTACGTATGAGATGCTCTATTATTAGAAATTTTAAGACCGCCCATTAATCAGACTCTTTTTATCTGTACATCTCTTCACACATACGATATTTCAGGTATGTTAGACAAGAACAACCATATACCTGAAAGCTCCCTTGTTTACTAATACCGGAATGGAAAATTAGTCGATTTATCTTACTAAAAACAACTCCCACGTGTTTTAAATAATTAAAGGAATATTTTGTATTTTCTTGAGAATATTGTTTTGTACATTTTATATCACTTCACAAGACTTCGTAGTACAATTTTTATTACTTTTTTAAACAACTTATTAAAATGTATTCAGAAAAGCTGACGATATTTGAAAATGGAATGAATTGATATAAGAAAGACTGACCATATGTACTTGAGTGAGTCACAGCCCTAATTTAACAGAATACGGTTAAATTGAAATATCCTTAGAATGGTTCTAAGATCAAGCTCGTAACGACTTCGTCTTTTAGTAGTATATTCATTTGAATTGATGCGTGAACTTCAGTAACATCTGTGTGAGGACTATTGTTATTATATGTTTAGAAGCAAGTGGGAGAAAAGAATAGGGTTTTCTTTCATGGGGCGGTATCTTAAGGAAATAAGGGACAGCTATATTTTAGTGATCGTCGCTTTTTACTCCTGTTTTGCGGTTATCAGTATGGAGGTCCTGAGGGCTATATAAGCCGGGAGCGAGGCTTGATACGGTAGAAAACCAGAGTAGCAGGGCGCTTCCTAACAGCAGCCGTGCTACCTGTTTTTTTCCAATAAACACCTATAAATAGCACTGAAACATAGTGCTCAGTATTACCCACAAGGTGATACAGGAGCCTTGTACCCGATGTAATTTTTTGTATGGGAGTCGTTTATTAGCAAAAAAATTATATAAGTACCGTAATTTTAATTAATTTAATGACGATGATTTTTTATTATTTTTTATTTATTTTTTATATATTTTTAAATATTTTTTTAAATATACATACTTACAAAAAATATTAAAATTAAAATAATTTTATTATTAAGATTCATCATTATCATCATCATCATCATTAGCACCCATCAGTCTACGCTGGTGCATAGTCTCCCTAATTATTAGCCCATTTTTTTATTTAGCTTTTATTTTTCCACTGCTGGGCAAAGTTCTTCTCCAAAACTTTCCAGTTAGTCTTTTCTGGACCCACTCTTCTTTTTTTAGGTAAGAAAACTTCTAATACCTTCTGCTCGGGATGGACTTTTACTGACAAAACCTATCCGTGTTTCTCCAGTTATCGTTTGGGTTTCAAAGCCGTGTCTCTTTCAAACAATTCTGCAAACCTTGTCGAATCAGTCCTCAGCAAGTAATTAGGTCGTCTCGCCATCTCTTCCCAGGTACCCACTTTGCGTCGTCCACCATCAGGTACCAACTTTGTGGAGTCTCTTACCTAGCGATCAAGAACACGCGGTTGACGAGACCCATCTAATCATACTTTAGTCCATTATTTTGGGTGGTAATCCTACTTGACAGACCTCCATTTTGATGGTGTACATAGTATAGCTCATGTGCTTCATACTGCCTTTCATGAGGTTAATGCCTTCTAGAGAAATTTAAATACTTGTGACATTAGGTATCCTTAGAAAACATTGCAATAGTTTATTAATTGCGACGTTATAGAAATGAATGTCAATCAATATTGTATCTTTTACATTTAAATTGAGATTCGTAATGTTAAATTACTTGAAAGCTAAATTAGTCAACAGTATCTTAGCCAAACTGGTTAGACTATGTATTTGTTTATCGATTGTTTCAGGAATAAAATAAATTGTTACTGGATAATAGATAAATAAATAAATAAACAATAACACCCAATCAATAAAAAAAATGGGAGAACACAATTTAAAGATTTTTAATTAAAAAGACAAGCTGGTTTTTTGAATTTTTTATTACGACACACAAATATCCAAAAAGACACCAATTACATATGATCGATCTCAATATAAGTTTCTTGTAATACCTTAGTCACTAAAACACGGAAAAGTTAAACACTCAAACTCTGAACGTCGATGCACATGGATAGAATGAAAGATTAACTCTTAAAAGACAATGGATCCAAATTAGTTTACCAAATATTGATGGCAACCTATTTAATGCAGTTTGACAAAAAGACAATCACTGCATAGACAGATCTCCCAAAAAATTACAATGTTCATAATATACTTACTTAAAACTACAAGTGATTATATTAGACATTTCAACTTACCCTACACAAATATACTACGGCCATTTTTAAACCATAGAAACCTTACATCTAATTTACTTGTTGATCAGTTAATCCTTAAAGATACCTTATAGAGTATTCGCAAGCTTACACCTTACATGAAAATGATTATCGATTATAACAATATTGTATTTGTAAACATAAATTCAATACAGACAGTGAATACTTACTAAGCTAAGTCAATAATGATTACACGTTAGAGTATCCTTCTTACACCTATAAAGAGTAATAGTAGACGTTCACTCAAGTGGTTAATGACAAAATATCAAACGAGCTTATTACTATTGTTCCTAACATTTAAGACAAGACGACATCAAAACACTACTACTAAGTACCGAAGTACTGTTATATTTAGATTGACATGATGATGTAGTCAAAATCATAGCGTGGTGGTTCCTGCGCGGGTTCGGGCGGCGGGCCGGTGGTCTGCCCGTCGCCGCTGAACGCGCACACCACGCGGCTGCGACAGCCCAGCTCCGGATCGTTCAGCATCTCCTCCGCTAGCTTCTGCATGTTTTCCACGGTGAAGTCGTGGGCCGCTTTGACCGGCGGCGGTGGCGGCTCAGACGGCTTGTTCATGCCTGGAACACGATAAGGTAACAGTAAGAATCAATGTAGAAATCAATCAAGCACTTGTAATGGCGGACGATTTTGGGCGTAGGACCGACGCCATTTTGTGTCATCCTCGAAATTTTTTGAAGGAATTTTCCGCGATTTTGACCCCGAAATTTTGCGCGATTTGGATACGAAAGATAATCTAGTTCTTGCAAGACCAATACTTTTAGACTAGAGAACACGAAAATATACACCGATGTACCTATGATAAATTTACGAATGAAAAACGTTTAATACTCGTATTGGAAAAACGGTAAATTAGATGAAAACATCGGATATTTCTATCAAAATGGTTGAGGTACATTGGATTTTGTCAGTAAATTCGTGAGGTACATTGAACAAACAAAGCAATGCCACCAGTATTTTCGGTCTAGCTCGAGGGGCCCCGCTGGATAGAAACACATGATTTTTCGCAATATAAACACTAAATCAAATATTTTAGTACCTACTAATATATTTGCAAACAAAGAGATAAAACGCGCCTATGTCCTATCTTAAATATGAGGCGTTGGATTAAACGGAAAACTGAACAGGAAAACTTGGAAAACTCCAAATTTCCTACTTTCCCACTTACCTGTAATGGTGATGACAGCAAAGGTTAGCACTGAATTTATTTGCAAAAAAGATACTATTTGACGAAGATGAGTTGGAGACGACTGCTCAGCTCCGCTGCTCCGGATCGAAAGGACCGAGGACCTGTATCGATTTTACGAGCACCCCCCTAGCCTGCATACACACACATAGGCCATACGGCTATGCACTAACGCTAAGCTTTTGGTGGCGCTAGTAGCATCCCCTATAAGCTCCACCCTTCGAGCTTTCGATGTACATTGCAGCTTTATACCTTGTTTTTAAAATTTTGATGGCAGCTTTTGTATTCCTTATACATATGCAGCAATGGATGTCGAACATTTTCATTGTTAGGTAGGCAAAAATGTGGACCTTAAAACATTTTTGATGTATATTTGCTTACGTTTTCACACATAACTATTATACATGGAATAAAATACCGCCAAAAAATATTTTTCGTGTTAAAATATTCAATTTATGAAATGAAAGTTATCAATCTGGACATTTTGAGGAAGATATCCGGTTTACAGAATCAACTTCCTGTTTCTAGAAGTTTCTTGCATTCGCTGATTGGTTGTTTCCCGGCCAATCGCACTGTTTTGATATTTGTGTGCGTTATCTGGGCCTCAAAGGATTCAACCACAGACATACTTCCTAAAATCAGCACACTATGAAGAGGTGTGCTAGTGGGAGTGTATTGCCAAATTTTCCTTTTTCTGACCCGACCATTGGTCTTTTTGCATATCCGTAGTAAAAGAAATTATATAATCTAAATACTGTAAGTGCATAGTTTTTCCCTTTTTCTTTTAGGTGAAGCATATGCGTATGAGCTTTCAAGTACTATTGAAGATATAGTAAACTTTTTAAAAATTTCATTGCCGTTTCATTGGTTTAAATACTTATGCAGCAATGGATATGTAATATTTTCATTGTTGGGTAGGCAAAGGTGTAGATATTAACGTCCAAAATCTTACATTTCTTTATAAGTTTTGATATTATACGTTTCTAAAGTATTACTTTGATAAAGAAAAATACCCTGAAGATTATTGTACAGATGAAAATTTTTAATTTGAAAAGTAACCATAAAGCTACCAGGATATGTTTTTCATAGATTTTCAGAGAACCGGAACAACATTATGATTCTGGAACCTTCTCGAAGATTCGAGAACCCGGAAGTTGTCCCGTTTTGCTGTGTTTGTGTGAGTGAATGTAAATTTGTGTTGTATCTGAGTAAAATATGACTTTAACACACACAAACCTGATGAGGTATGAGTGTGTACTAAGAAATTTTTTTTTTTTACAAATTTGGAGCACGGTCCTTTGGCTGAAGCGCGTATTTTCAAATAATTTGCTATCTTGGTTGGCGAAAACTTAGTACCTACCTACTTAAAAGACTAGAATAAAATAATATACTAAAATCCTGAAGTTGTCTGAACGCGTAACATATTACAGGTTTATTTGATTTATCTTATTAGAAAAAATACCTTTACAGAAATAAAAATAATAAAATTAGGGTTATATTCGAACAATGAAATCAAATTCCTGATTCAGGAACTTTCTAAAAGATTCAAGACCCTGGAAATAGTTCTGTTTTGCTATGATTGTGTGAATAGTTGTATCTTAGTGTTGTATCTAAGTAAAAAATTACTCTTTGTGCATGTACTTAGGGAACCAATTTTATGTTTTATTTAACTTAAATTAGCTAGCGATTGGCTACTAAAATTATAATTTCGAAAACCATTAATTTTCAATAAGCAAAGATATAATTCTTAGAAACTTTTTTACATTAAGAAACATACATAGATCAGATGAACAGGTAGACTGATTTACAATAAACCAGAAATCATATTCGATTCTACTTTGTAAAAGATAATCGAATTGGGTAGGGATTTTGATTCATCTTTAAATTTTAAGCTATAGTTTAAAAAAATAGCAATCACCGAGTCAACTGTTGCCTGGCTTTTTCAGGACTACGGTAACTCTTCTGGAAAATCCCGCAGCATTGCAGGCATTGGCTCTAACGGGCCTCAGGCTCCAATCTTGCTGATATCTTTTTGGGGTTTGCGTGGACTACAACGCGACGTCAATCTGGGCCTGATCCATAACAAACAGCGGCTCAACCATCGCTCCCTGTCTACAAACCCGCGTCTACGATGGCCGAGATTCGTTCCTCGACTCTCAATGACCGAAGCGTCTCCAGCGGGGGATGGAGTGTAAGGATTATCTCCGCTTCACGCTTTCCACCACCTCCTTCGCTCGTATTACTATTTTGCATAAGGAAATGAGGAGTACCAAGGCCAGGACCAGGTCCGGATACAAAAAATCACCGTCACTGATCACTCCCACGAGGACAAGGTGGTGTTCCACTCAAGCGATGCAGGCCTGCACCGTATGCTCCGCCGTGTCTTCCGAGTGATTCGCACACCCGGGCGTTCCTTCACTAAATCCAGAACAACTATGTCCAGAGGGGACCTTTTTTATGGTAGGGAAAATCATCCCATGACAACCCCCGTTCTTGGGCGGAGCGGGAGATAGTGTCAGACTCTTACTGACTAAAACCCACCTTCTAGCCTTCATACCGGGGCTCGAGTTCCCTTTCGGATAACACTGGCCCCAGTAGGCTTCGTCGACGACTTGGGCTCGGTCCAGACAGTGACCGGCCGGTCGGACAGCGAGCTACCCATTGCTCACTGTCTGATGAGGTTGGCCTCCTCCTTTGCGAGCATTACTGTATCGCAGAAGTCGGCGACCGCCTGTCACTCCTCCTCGCTCCGGACCATGGCCTGAACCAAGGCCTGGCGTGAGAGGTCTCCGCCGCCGATCACCCCTACGAGGGCACGGCGATGCTCCCCCCAAGCAGGACACACCTCGACTGTGTGCTCCACCGTCCTCCGGGCATTCCGCACAGTGGCGACACCCGTGCGTCACTTCCGCACGAATCCGGTGCAGGAACCTCCCGAACGTACCATGTCCGATGAGGACCTGCATCATACGGAAAGTAAGGACGCCTTGAGGTCTTTCCAGCCACGCCTCAAAGAGGGGACTTATCGCCATAATTGTGGCGTGCCCAGCAGTGGGTTGCGATAGTCGCTGACGCCATTTCACCATGAGATCCCGCCGGAGCTCTGTCCGCCATGCCGTGACCTGTCGCGGCAGCGGACTTTCACCCCGACGTCTCTGTAGCCACACACTTATTGCATTGACATTCTAAATTAGATATGACCACTATTTTTTAATTAGTGCAAATCCATAAAGGCGTTGTTATTATTTAAGTAAAGTCGCATTACAAACAGCAAAGTTATCATTTAGTTTGTTTACATCTCTAAATGACACTTGTTATAAGTGATTAATTCAATTTTGAATTGACCAATTATGACAATTTTTCTACTATTGGGGTGTATTTTCTGTGATTTCATTCGTACATAATCTTAGCCACTATACGAGTTTAGACCACAGTTTTGTCTGGTTTCCTTTCTCATAATTCAACGCTTTACCCCTTTTATACTTTAATAATAAACTAGAACTTCTCTTGATGTCACCTGGAGAGCTTAATAATAAGTTTTACCCTTTTATTCTCAAATAAAAAGCCAGACTTACATCTGCCAAACAGGACCAGGCAGATTGCAAAAATTAGCGAATAAGAGAGAACTGGACCATAATCCTTTTGTGTAAAAGAAAAAGATATAATAGAATAAATGGTCATTTGTTCAACACGTATTGAAACATTGAATAACCGCTATGAACACAACTGGATGGTCCAGATTTAACATTGACCCCTTGCATTCAATCCCGTCTAGAGTGTAGTGAGATTCAACTGAAATATTTTTTGTACCAAAGTACTCGATGATCCTTTATAGATTTTTTTAAGTTTTATAAAGAAGACCTTTCCTTTGCTGGCTAGTCATAAAGAAGAGCTTAATCTGAGGGTCAAATAACCGTTAAACGTATTTTGTGGAGATCAGTAAAATGTCTTTACATAAAAAAATATTTTGTTTGTTGTTTAAGCAGTAACTTTTACAATTATGGCATAAAACGACACATAAATATTGAAAAGTGAAATATGAATCGCTAATAACAAAAATGCTACTTTTGAAATAGCTATTTATAAAATGCACAGTCCAGGTTCCGTCTTTGTAGGAAGTATAGCATAAAACGCCCATAATTTGATTAAATGTTGGCCAGTCTTCGACAAACATTGTTATGTTTACTTTGATGAACTAATTCTATGTATATAGTAGTGATGTAACGAATATTCGCATTCGCATTCCCATTCGCGAATATTCGCACATTTTTCGCAAGAAACATTGATTGAATGGATATAGAATGACAATACAACTGATATGATTCTATAATTTAAAATTTAATTAATATTTTTCTATCACACAACTTGCATTTCCCATTTTCAGTGTTAAAAATTGTGTACCAACATGTTAGAGGAATTTGGAATCATAGTCATGTTTTTATATCACTTTAATTAAATACAAATATCGTCTTTTGCTACCTATTGTTACTTTGGCCAAATTGATTGTTTTGAATTAATTAGTAAACAATTTTAATCCTAATACAACTTTTCACGCGTGGCAACAGTCATTTTTAGTGACCGTACCTCAAAAGGAAAAATGAGAATCCTTATAGGATCACTTTGTGGTCTGTCCGTCTGTCTGTCTGTCTGTCAAGACTCATTATCTCGGGAACGCGTAGAAGTATCGAGTTGAAATTAAAATATACTCAGGTTTGCAGACTCTTGAAGCTGTAAATTTTTTTTTGTAAGTTAACGAAAAAAAAGATACCTCGGTTTATGTGGCAAATAATCTAAGCGCACGGCCGTGCGCAGGCCAAGTTCCAGCATGTACATTCCGACACTCTCGAAGAAATCAAAATTCATAGGGTACTTCGCGTTGACCCAGAATCCTGAAATTTGGCATAAAGCAAGGTCTTACTTATAGCACAAGTATAGGAATAAATCTGAAAACTGTGAAGTTGTTACGTCACAATTTTTTTTTACGATTCGGAAAAAAAATCCGAGACTCCATTAAAGAATTGAACTATTTGCATAAGTAAGTTTGTACGGAACCCTCAGGGCGTGAGTCCGATTCGCACTTGTCCAGTTTTTGGTTTAGACAAGAAAGTTATGAAATGTAATTTAACAACAGTATTTTACAAAATGTGATCTTTATATTATTGGCTTTTTCTCCCGCACTTCACAATTTCATTATATACGTAGGAATTTTAAGATACTTTTACTTATTTTAGGTAAAATTACTGTAAATCGAGTTTATGATGATAAAATCAAGATAAATATTCTATATATTTGTTTCTCTTCTGTTTTGTCTATTTATTAAGTTGCACCTGCCATGTAATGTTTCTGCACCACCCTAAAGTCGATTGGCAGATAATGCCTAAGGCATTAAGTCCGCCTTTGTACAGTTTTTTTGTGCATAAAGCTTTAAATAAATAAATAATAGTATGTAATTTTTTATAAATAACTAGCTTTTGTCTGCGGCTTCGCCCACGTAAATATTACCTATGTCACTCAGGAATAAAGCAGCTTTCTGTCGGTGAATAAATTTGAGCAATCAGACCAGTACTGTCAGAGACTACCTCATACAAAAAAAACATAAAAACAAACTTCACCTCATTATAATATTAGTGTAGATTTACAAAACTTTGCCAATTGATACTTTTTAGTTCGATAGCAAACTAGTGCGATTCCGCGATTCTTAAAGCGCGAAAAGGAACTCAGAACCGACGTTCTCCTTTGCGTACCTTCCAAATTAAAACTGTGCGATATTTTGCGCGCACTGTGTTTAGTCAATATTCGCATTCGTATCCGCGAATGTGAAAAATCCAACATACATCACTAGAGCAATGTATAATAGAAATTAAAATCGAGAAATACGGGTGTCTCTTTCATCCCCAAGGGAATTGTTCGAGTGTAAAAAGCTGATGAACATTTTGTTATGTTGTATTTTAGAAGCTTTACAAATGAATATTTAAACAGATATTTGGCATTGAAGCCAAATGTCGGGCGAAATTTTATCGATTGCCACTCACCCCTTTTAATACTTGCATAGTAACCTGATAATCAATATTTCTGTAGATGTAGGCTATGATGATTGTATATGTTTGTCCAAAGGAACTGAGCTAAGTGTTATAACTGCTTCGTTTGTAATTTTTCTATTAGTTTCGATCGTTTTGACTTGGAAATAATGTTCATTTGTAATAACAAACCTTGGATTTTATCAATCGATGTCAGAAAATATAGAAGCTTTGTTCTTTTAGTTAACATCTTTATATTTTTGTAAGAAAGAACTTACGAAGGAACTTAATAGCGGAACGTTTATCCGCTAATCACTGAAAGCTATCATCATCGTCATCATCATATCAGTCGATAGACGTTCACTGCACACATGGGCCTCCCCCAAGCGATGCCACAACGACCGGTCCTGTGCGAAAGCTATCATCATCATCATCATCATATCAGCCGAAAGACGTCCACTGTTGGACATAGGCCTCTCCCAAGCGTCGCCACAACGACTGGTCCTGTGCGTCACGGATTCATCGGTCCACCTTGTTGGAGGTCTTCCAACGCTGCGTCTTCCGGTACGTGGTCGCCACTCCAAAACCTTTCATCCCCATCGATCATCTGTTCTGCGTGCAATGTGCCCTGCCCATTGCCACTTAAGTTTGGCGATTCTTCGAGCTATGTCAGTAAACTTGGTTCTCCTGCGGATATCTTTATTTCTGATATGATCACGCAAGGAAACTCCGAGCATAGCCCTTTCTATCGCCCTTTAGGTGACTTTGAGTCTTTTTATGATGCCCATTGTAAGTGACCACGTTTCGGAGCCGTAAGTCATCACAGGCAACACGCACAGGTCATAGACTTTCGTCTTGAGACACTGTGGTATATTAGACGAGAAGACACCGCGCAGCTGCCCGACGCTGCCCAGCCGGGTCGGATTCGACGATTGACCTCTTTCTCGAAGTCAGACCTACCCAAATGGACAGTCTGTCCCAGGTCAACGTAATCGTCCACAACATCGAGTGTAGAGTCTCCGATCTTAATTGGAGTGGGTGCTACTTGGATGTTAACCATAACTTTGGTTTGGTCCATGTTCATTTTAAGTCTCACTCTTTTGGAAGCTCTACTGAGGTTACCGAGCATTGTACTGAGTTCCTCCGTAGTCTCAGCCATGACTATTATGTCGTCGGCAAAACGAAGGTGAGTGATGTACTCGGCGTTGACATTAACGCCTAGTCCTCTCTATTTCAGAACCTTGAAGACATCCTCCTTTGCGGCCGTGAACAGTTTCGGAGAAATGACGTCTCCCTGCCTCACACCTCGCTGCAAGAGGATAGGTTTCGATGTCTGGTCTTTAAGTCGGACTAACTTGGTGGCGTTTTAGTACTTGAGAACTTCAGGACTTCGATGTACCGATAGCCAATCTGGCACCGTTGGTGAGACTGCAGTACAGCCCAGGTCTCGATCGAATTCAAAGGCTTTCTCGTAGTCCACAAACGCTAAGCAAATAGGCTGATTATACTCCTCAGTCTTCTGTATAATCTGCCCCAACATATGTATGTGGTCGACGGTACTAAAGCCTTTTCGGAAAGCGGCTTGTTCGGGAGACTGGAAGTCGTCGAACCTGCGTGCGAGACGGTTCGTGATGGCTCTGGAAAACAGATTATAGACATGGCTCAGAAGTGAGATGGGTCTGTAATTCTTAAGCAGAGCATTGTTGCCCTTCTTAAAGAAGAGTACCACCATACCTCTGCTCCATACCCGTGGCGTTTTTTCCTCGAGGATGACGGAATTGATTAGCTTCTGAAGGACCTTAAGGATCGGTTTTCCACCCGCCTTCAGGAGTTCAGCCGTAATTCCGTCATCACCCGGCGAAAGCTATACCTTGGGTTAATTAAACACGACAGGATTTTTAAACGTTTTATTACCACGTGTGTATACATTTGTAGAATTTGTGGATTTTCCTACTTGTACCAACATTGAGTAAAATTTCTAAGAAAAATACCTTTATAGAAGAGTAAAAATAAATTTGTTCATTTTTAAATATAATTAACAATGATATGATAACTAAAACGAAACTTAAATTAAACACTTGAAATACAATTCAAAATAGCTTACAAGAGTTTCGTAGGTTTCGTGTAAATTGTGAAAAAGATAAAATAACCTTTGAGCTCCATTGTTGGTAAGTGGCGAACCGATTTGTTTCTGTGGCGTATTTGGCTAATCATGAGGTGTTATGCGTATTAACCGCCACTTCATAATATCCACAACAATCCAAACCAATACTATATTCATCTTACACTAGCCTGACTCTTCAATACACGGTCAGGAAACATCAACACGAACAACATCCAATAACATCAAAGGAATTCTTGCCATGACCAATCTGCAGTTGACATCATGGAGAATGTATTACATCAAATAAAACCTGCTTGGAAGCATTTTCAATTGTTTCTTACAAGTGAACCCTGGAATATTTGATAGATTTTTTATTATAAAAACTTATGCACCGACTTCTAAAGAAAGTGACATCCTCAATAAAAGGATTCATCTAAATTCCAACATGGCCATTAGTGTTTCGTTCCAAAACCTAAGGTAAACTGTAACAATTTTTAACTTTAAAGTGTACAAAAACTGTGTGCAATATTGGCTATCTATCAACAAGAACTTGAATTTGAGAAATTACATTTTTTTTTGTGAATTTAAGACAAAGGAGGATGGGGTTTACATGTTCACAACATCGAGAGAGAGCAATTTAGTATTTGTAGTGGTTCTGATTGAAATTGGTCTTTGCGATCTTTTCCTCCGGAGGGCCCATGGGCACCTCATCGATCTTAGAAGCGTTGTCGCAGTCGCGGCCAGTGCAGCAGATGGTGATCAGCTGGCCGCGGGCCAAGCCGCAGGGACAGTACATGTACTGTTCGGCCGGGTCCTTCTTAGCCGACTGCGGGTCACAGCCGTCAGCAGGGTTCATCAACGTGAATGGTGTAGCTGAAACATAAATGTAATCTATTCAAACATGTGTAATCCACTGATCAGTTAAGTGTGTAGTTCTTATGTAGTTTAAATAAGGATTCATGGTTACCTGGTTCCTGGAAGTATTGTTCCACTTTGGCGCGGTCGCAGTTGCTCTGATCGCAGCATACGGTGGCGTTTGCCAGCACTTGAGGTCCCAGTTGTACCGGTTGAGCTAGTACGCCCGGTTGACCTGGCTGGCCAGTTATCTTCGGCTGGCCATGTTGGCAAAGTTGGCCCTGTTGAAGACCCTGTTGCCCCGGGTTACCGTGTTGGCCCATCTGGCTATGCTGGCCTTCACGGCCAGCACGGTCAAATCCGTGATGTCCATGTTTGCCATGGTGACCGTGATGGCCGTGGTGGCCGTGTTGGCCATGCTGGCCATGTTGACCGTGCTGTCCATGTTGGCCATGCTGGCCATGCTGGCCGTGTTGGCCATGTTGGCCGTGCTGACCATGCTGACCATGGTGGCCGTGCTGACCATGTTGGCCATGCTGCCCCATCAGGCTGAACTGCGCTACTTGCTGATTATGAAAATTCTGCAGAATCGGCTCCTTGGAGATCTCATGAGCAGATATTGGTGTTGATTCTGACTTCATAAGGTCATTGCGCCACTTCTGGCACTTAGAGACGCTCGAAGCGTTGAGAGAACTCATCTCTGAAATTAAAACAAGATGAATGTTAGTAACATAATTGTTATCTCACATTTTCCTTTGTAAATTAGATGAAATAATAACGTGTGTGAAGACTGCCTGACTGTTTGTCGGATTGACCATGTATAGCACTGTGGATTGTGATTAATTAAAAAACAAGTTTCATTGTGAACAAAATGGGGGATGGGTTCATCAATAAAATACATAATGAGTACTTAAACAAAGGCTTAATTAATTTGAACTGTAATGTCGCTAATATGCATCATTGTTGTCGCTTCTTTAGCATAATGTAATGAAATATCGCTGGTAGCCGAAACTTATGATCTAGCACTTGCCTTCAGCCTTCCGCTTATACGGCATCTTACTACCCAGCAGAATTAAAATCAATCAATAGCAGGACACCGCCTTAAAAGACAAAAAGATACTAAAAATATGTAAAATTGCGACATAATTATATTTATAAAATACGTAGGGCCAAGGCGTGATTAAGAGAAATTACAGAATGAAAAAACACTTTTCGCGAGAAGGACTCGATCGATAATCGCTGAAACCGCTAGCGATGTTCAAGGAAGAACTCTTTAGGACTCGCGATCCGTATGTTGCATCATATGTTAAGACTTACTTGACTATTGGCACCCACACACTAAAAAGTAATAAATCGCAATTAGCTGAAAACCTTTACGACCGAGAAGAGGCCTCGATACAGAGAGCTCTGGGCGGGCCGACTGCCTGGTAAAAATAAAATTATTGATTTATGCAAAGCACGGCTCGATTGCGCAAGTGCAATTTTCTCTTGCCCACACTGGAAACAGTTTTGATATGCAAATTTTTTGCAGACTTTTTAAATAGTCTAAAATAATATTACACACAAATGTAGCATTAAGATAACATACTAATTTCTAGTTTTACTTCGCTTTCAAGAGTAAGGACAGCAGTTTGAGAGTTTAAAGTAAATAAACATTGTTTGAACACAAAATACAAATTGGTATGGATAACTTTAATGAGTCGTTTAATTAGACTTAAAGCATAGTCAGCGTTATTAATGTTCACTCAGTCCACCTCTCTTGGAGAGGGAACGGGCCGTAATCCACCACACGAGCCCAGTACGGGTTGTATTTTAGTCTTAATATTAAATAATGCTATTATATTTAGAACCTAATTTATCGCTAAAAATATCGTTAAAATATTACCTACCTAGTAAAAAAATTCGCACAGAATTAAGCTTGCCTTATGAATAGACCCTTACTAGTAACTTTTTAATTGAGCCATAGGCAATAAATTATTCGCTCGGAAACGCTCAATCCTCGTATTTCCTGCATTACCCAAAAATTTTATGAATATTTAATATTAACATTAGGATTTAGGTAAATTTGCATAAGTAATTTAAAACTATGCATATTTTTTTCAACAGTTTTTTTATCTGTAGTCATATTAAAAAAATGACTCCAAAAAAAATTTTAAGCCCTCAAATTAAAACGAAAAAGTTATACGCAACTCTAGAAACAGCAAAAGAAAGTTTTTTTTTAATCGTAATTTTTAACACAGCATAAATACAAAGAAACCGATTCTTAAAAACTTACCACTGAGATTCATCACAAAATTGTTCTCGGGCTCCTCAGAGTACAACATTGGTTCATAATGTTTCGCATTCACTAAGACTCGAGTTGGAGTGCACGTTCTTACCGTACATCGTTCTACCTTCCTGCTGGTGGGGATATATGTGGATTTCGTTAAAAGTGGGGCATCTTACTTGTCTCTATGGTAGGCCACACTTCGGTAAATCTAAAGGTAACTGGTATGTATAAGCGATATTATTGGCCGTGGTTAAAAAAGGGGTCCGTTTGTTTAAAACGTGATACTTTTTTATTAAAAATAGTGGCCTAAATGAGACATAATAAAGACCATTTTTCTTTTCTAGATGTTTTTATTGGTCCACCTCACGCCAGGCCTTTGCGACAATAATAAAAAAAATAAACTTTTAAACTTTATAATTCATGCAATTACGGTTTTTTAGACCCAAGTGAATCTAGTTGTAATTTATTTTTTATGTAATTGAGTAAAGCTGTTTTGAAGTTTTAGAACGAAACAGTATGAAGGGGAAGGGGAAACGCCCTGACTAGACACTTTTAACCCGCTTAAATACATAGGTACAACTTCGTACTTATATGTTGCAAAGTCGATGTTTTGTATTATGGCGGGGTCCTACAAGTTACTGACTGCTATCCGTCAGCTATTGACCAGCGCATCTTTGTTACATGAATAAATAGCTTTGTTTAAGTTTTCATTGGAAATTCAACCTATCAAGACTAGTTCAAAGTAGAACAAGGCAAACACACAAAGTATAACGAGGGAAGGTTTTAAAATTAAAACTAAGTTTTGGACGTATTCAGCTAAATACCTCAAAACATAAAATAATGTAAAAGGGTATATTTGATTATAATATAGGTATTTGCTGTTATGTTGATTTCCAGAGAGACATATATAGGCAAGGAAGCTAAGGAAGTTAAGCTTTTAAAAACTTAAAACTTAATCCTCTTATTTCTCTTAGACATGACAGAATGTTGGAAATTAATACTAATAACATAATAAATGATTTACTTCTTTAGCTAATGATATGAACCTACAAACTACATTGATAAAAGATATTCTATAACTTATTGTTGATTGTTTAAGTTAGTGTCCTTCATGAGAAAATTAGCTCAATTTGTTATAGTAATAAAGGCATTATAAAAAAAATATATATTAAAGAAAAGTCCATATAAAAATATTGTTAGCTTAACAATGTTGTTTAGATTAAATTTGTATTTTTTTTTTGTAGTGACTAAATTCAAAACTTGATACAGTAGTACTAATTTTATTTTTTTTTTTACCAGAGGAATGCTGTATTATAGGAATATATATGTATGTATTTCATTAATTATTTTTTTTGCAGTTTTTGTAAGGTTACCTACTAAAACTGCAAAAAGGTAACCCAAAATGTAAATAAATTTCGTTACATCGCATACACTGCAAAAACGATTGATAGAACAAAAAAAAGTACTACGTCGAGCGCTTTGTTCCCTGCGCGAGGGGAACACTCCCCCCAGCCCGTGGCTCCGCCTTCGCCAGCGGTGTCTGCCACGGACCGCAACAGCGACGACGACGACGATGCTCCAGAGGTGACCGAGGTAGAGATGAGATGAGATTGAGTGGCGGTGCGAAGGCTGAGTGCCAAGAACACCGCCCCAGGACCCGACGGCCTGCCTGGGAAGGCCTGGGTCCTGGCCATGGCGGCTCTCAGGCCTCGACTGAGAGGGCTCTTCAGCGCATGCATGGAGAGGGGCCAGTTCCCACTTTGCTGGAAGACGGAGAAACTGGTCCTCATCGCGAAGCCGGGGCGCCCTGCGGACTCTCCGTCCGCGTACCGGCCCATTGTGCTGCTGGACGAGGTGGGCAAGCACTTTGGAAGAGTAATTGCAAAACGCCTCGTCGCGCGCCTAACACGGGTGGGGCCGGACTTTTCGGACGGACAGTTCGGCTTTCGCAGGATGCGCTCCACGGTGGACGCCATCAAGCGCGTGCGAGCCCTCACAACGGGGGACACGTTGTCCCGGGGTAGGCGTGTCTTGGCAGTGTCCTTGGACATTGCCAACGCCTTTAATTCCCTGCCCTGGAGTACGATCCGGAGGGCACTCCGGTACCACCGGGTGCCCGAATACCTCTGTCAAGTGGCCGAGGCCTATCTGTCGGAGAGATTCAAAGTCTACCCTGGTCACCAGGGAGACTGCAAACGTCGAGAGATGTCGCGCGGTGTTCCGCAGGGGTCGGTACTAGGGCCACCCTTGTGGAACATCGGGTACGACTACGTGCTGCGCGGCGACTTCCCTGACGGGGTCAGCGTGGTTTGTTACGCAGACGACACGCTACTTCTAGCGCAGGGAGAGTCGTACCAGGCGGCGGTCGCTCTAGTGACACGCGGGGTTGCTATGGTCGTTGATAGGATCCAAGAGTTAGGACTCGAGGTGGCGCTTCACAAATCCGAGGCAATGTGTTTTCACGGTCGCCGCCCTCGGAACGCGCCGCCATTGAGTTCCCACTTTGCTGGAAGACGGAGAAACTGGTCCTCATCGCGAAGCCGGGGCGCCCTGCGGACTCTCCGTCCGCGTACCGGCCCATTGTGCTGCTGGACGAGGTGGGCAAGCACTTTGGAAGAGTAATTGCAAAACGCCTCGTCGCGCGCCTAACACGGGTGGGGCCGGACCTTTCGGACGGACAGTTCGGCTTTCGCAGGATGCGCTCCACGGTGGACGCCATCAAGCGCGTGCGAGCCCTCACAACGGGGGACACGTTGTCCCGGGGTAGGCGTGTCTTGGCAGTGTCCTTGGACATTTCCAACGCCTTTAATTCCCTGCCCTGGAGTACGATCCGGAGGGCACTCCGGTACCACCGGGTGCCCGAATACCTCTGTCAAGTGGCCGAGGCCTATCTGTCGGAGAGATTCAAAGTCTACCCTGGTCACCAGGGAGACTGCAAACGTCGAGAGATGTCGCGCGGTGTTCCGCAGGGGTCGGTACTAGGGCCACCCTTGTGGAACATCGGGTACGACTACGTGCTGCGCGGCGACTTCCCTGACGGGGTCAGCGTGGTTTGTTACGCAGACGACACGCTTCTTCTAGCGCAGGGAGAGTCGTACCAGGCGGCGGTCGCTCTAGTGACACGCGGGGTTGCGATGGTCGTTGATAGGATCCAAGAGTTAGGACTCGAGGTGGCGCTTCACAAATCCGAGGCAATGTGTTTTCACGGTCGCCGCCCTCGGAACGCGCCGCCATTGAGTTCCCAACTAACAGTAGGAGGAGTTCACATCGGTGTCGGGTCGACGATGAAGTACCTGGGACTCGTCCTCGACAGCCGGTGGAATTTCGTGGAGCATTTCCGACGTCTGGCTTCCAAACTCAACCGGGCTGGGGCTGCGCTCAAGCGGTTCCTGCCCAACCTTGGGGGTCCAGATGCCTCCTGCCGGAGGCTCTATGCGGGGATCGTTCGGTCAATGGCCCTCTACGGGCCGCCGGTGTAGGCGCCGTCGCTGAAAACGCAACCGGCGGCCATGCTGAACGCCTGCCAGAGGGTCATGGCAATAAGGATGGTGCGGGGACACTGCACGGTCTCCCGCGAAGTGGCGGGCCTTCTGGCTGGCCTACCACCGTGGGATCTACACCGGATTCATGCGGAAGTGACGCCCGGGTGTCGCCACTGTGCGGAATGCCCGGAGGACATGGTGGAGCACACAGTCGAGGTGTGCCCTGCTTGGGCGGAGAATGGCCGCATCGCATCGCATTTTGACAGGCCTGTTGGTCTAGTGGTTAGTGACCCTGACTGCTATGCCGGAGGTCGTGGGTTCGATTCCCACCCAGGACAAATGTTTGTGTGATGAACACGATCATTTGTTCTGTGTCTGGGTGTAATTTATCTATAATATGTATGTATTTAGAAATATATAAGTATGTTTATCAGTTGTCTAGTACCCATAACACAAGCTCTGCTTAGCTTGGGACTAGACGGCGCTGTGTGATAGTTGTGGAATATTAATATTATTATTATTGCCGTGCCCTCGTGGGGGTGATCGGCGGCGGAGACCTCTCGCGCCAGGCCTTGGTTGAGGCCATGGTCCGGAGCGAGGAGGAGTGGCAGGCGGTCGCCGACTTCTGCAAAGTAGTAATTCTCGCAATGGAGGAGGCCGAACGCATCAGGCGACGGCGTCCTCGCCGCCGCCGCTGGGATTCTGATCCCGATTTCCGGCCACCGTAGGCGCGGTCTTGCCGACAGTGAGCAGTGGGTAGCTCGCTGTCTAGCCGTCCGGTAACTGTCCGGACCAAGCCCAAGTCGTAGACCGCGCGCACTGTTCCTGCGCGCCTCAAGGAGTTGTCAGCAACAGCAGGGACCCAGCCGGGTCGAAGCCTACTGGGGCCAGGGTTATCCGAAAGGGAGGTCGAGCCCCAGTACGAAGGCTAGAAGGAACGGGGTGGGTCTTTTAGTCAGTAAGAGTCTGACACTCTCTCCCTCTCCGCCCAAGGGCGGGGGATGTCATTGGATGATTTTTTCCCACCATAAAAAAAGGCGCACTAGTTTATTAAGAGCCTATTCACTCTAGCCTTGAAGACACCCAAATTATAATCGGACGGGACGACCGCAGCAGGCAAACTGTTCCAGTCTTTCGACGTACGCGGTATAAACGACGAGGCGAAACGCTTAGTCCGGACCGTAGAGGTTTCAACAACGTAAGGGTGAATATTCGCCGTACGTCGGGTTGTCCGATGGTAGAATTGCGATGGCGTAAACAAGTCATGCAATTCCTGCGCACACTCTCCAAAATCTATCCTGTACAACACCGAAAGGCTAGCTACCCTACGCCTGTGCTCAAGGTTTTGAAGGTTGGACTTAACCAAATCTGTGTCACCAATTAGCCTCTTTGCACGCCTTTCCACCGAGTCCAAAGCTGCCAGGTGGCATTTTGCAGCACCAGCCCATATATGACTGCATTACTCCACACACGATGGTACCTGTGCTTTGTATAACATTAAAAGCTGTCCCGGTGTGAAGTACCGCCGGACCTTTGCAAGAACGCCTAGTTTCCTAGCAGCTACCTTGGCTTTGGACTCAATGAACCGCCCAAAGTTAAGGTCTGAGGGAATTTCAACCCCTAAGAGCTGAAGGCGGTCGGTGTACCCCAGGGATAAATTCTGAAAAGTAGGAGCCAAGGTGCACGGGCTCCTTTTGGCGGTGAACAGACATGCTTGTGTTTTGGCGGCGTTGAATCCCACCAGATTGGCTTCACCCCACTTGGAGACTGCCTGAAGTGAGATATTCGTTCGCTCTACCATAGCCTCTCTTTCGGACCGGATTAGCTCCTTACTAGCCCGAGCACTGGGCAGGTATCTCTCTACAACTGTGCTATCATCTGCATACCCATAGATACAGGACACCAGCAGATCGTTGATATGCAACAGGGGGAGAGTTGCAGAGAGAACAGACCCCTGAGGAACTCCGGCATTAGTCGTCATGGGCTCTGATGAGCATCCGTCGACAACAACTCGGAGAGACCGTTCACTCAGGAAGTCTTTTACCCAGTTAATCAGACCAGGGGAAATGCCGTACGCTGGAAGTTTACTTAAAAGGCTAGCGTGCCATACCCTGTCGAAGGCCTTCGAGACGTCTAAGGAAACGGCAATCGCTTCTCCATTCTTCTCGAGGGCCTCGCCCCACAAGTGTATACACCAGTAGGTCCCCAGCGCAGTAGGGCGCTTGCGGCGAAACCCGTACTGTCGGTCACTGAGGAGATCGTTACCTTCCAGGTATGCCATGAGGCGCGAGTTCAATACACGCTCCATAATCTTGCAGAGTATGGAGGTTACCGAAATCGGCCGATAGTTGGCAGGATCGGCACGACTGCCTTTTTTGGGCAGGGTTGCACGTTGGCAAGCTTCCAGGACTTGGGCACTATACCAGTCCTAAATGAGAGGCGATACAAGCGCGTCATTTATTGTAATTACATAATATAATAAAATTATAATTAATAAAATAATTTATTCTCTATTTCCAGAAAAGGTACTTAATTTAAATTATAAAAATAAACTGGTTTGTTGGAACAATCACTATATATACTTATGTGTGTTTTTTCTGTATATTTTTTTAAGAACAGTTAAATCGGGAATCTAGCGTCAAACAAAATGTGAGATCGTCGCACGGTACGAGCAACAGTCTACTGCTCATTTATTTCATGATAGTTTTTAGTCAACATTCTGAAATACGAGTATTTCCCTTAAATAAACGGTGTGACATTTAATCTTCTTCGTTTTAACCGACTTCGAAAAGAAGAAGGTTCTATTTTTTTTTTACGTATGTTCACCGATATCTCGGTCAATTGTGGACCGATTTAAAAAATTATTTTTTTGTTAGAAAGGTATGCTTCCAAATTGGTCCCATATAAATATTGTTATGATCTAAGGTCGCAGATATGGAACAGAACTCCATGAGGAATCCTATGAGATCACAGCAGAATTGTCGTAACAAGTAAAATTGCTCGGTTTATACGTGTAAGCGATGACTGACTGAAAGAAAAGGGGGGGGGGAGAAGTATCGAACCAATCTGGTGATGAAGCAAGCAGGTAAATTAATGTAAGTAATCTAACCGTGTTTGGGATTATTAGAATCGTTATGAGATGCACTCGGGCTGTAAGGTATTTAAGTTTGGCTGAGGGTTACTTTTTAGTGGTGGTACCGTAACTAAACAGTGAAAAATAAAAAACTTTTTCGAGAAAAAATTAAACCGAATTCAATGTAAAAAAACTCTGAAAAGTACAAAATAACTTTAATTTCGGAAGTTGGTGTTAGTTAAATAACGAAGAGACAATACTATCTATTATAGAAACACCGGTTTTCGAAATTAAAGTTGTTTTGTACTTTTCAGTGTTTCTTTACATTAAAGTCGGTTTAATTTTTTTTTTTGTAAAAAGTTTTTTATTATTATATAAAATGCTGTTTCTTAGTCTCATTAAAATAAAAAAGGGCTCGACAAATTTTAATAATTTTTATTTAGTTTTTTTCGTTTTAATGTAGGGGTGGCATAAAACAAAAAATATCCCAAATCGCATAAAACACCCGAAGAAAAGCCGAGTTTGTCATAATTAAAATTAGTTGCCAAATGTATTAAAATTAGTTGAAAATAAGTATTTTGCCAATATTTTTAACAAGATTTGTGAGGAAAAAAATCCGGTCAAGTGCGAGTCGTACACGCATACCATTTACCCTATGTAAATAGTTCGATTCCGGAATCGAGCCGTGATTTTAAATTAACGTTGTGACGTCACTTTAAATTTAAAGTAGGTACATCGCTTCTTGTCAAATTTTAAGATTCTAGGTCAACGGGAATAACCCTAAGCGATGATGTGGGCGACGGTGGAGCACGCTTGCCTAGAAGTAACCTATTCACTCTTAAAGACCCCTAGGTGATAGCTATCAGGAAACACAGAATTTTATATATATCACGAAATTCGCAAGGAATTTCACTCCTACACACTATTTCATATATTACAAAAAAGTTATTATATAACTGGAAAGTATCCACAATAAAAAAAAAAAAAAACCACAATAAAAGTTGCTTTGTTGAAGGAAAAAATACTACATATACGCACACACATATAGGTACTTACCGTATAAACTTCGCTTTCTTCTTTTATTTCTCACTGACTGAAACAAAGAAGTCGAGAATTATTTCACGGAAACGTACAGTGGGGGAGGGGGGGATAAACGGTATTTTACATTATACTAGGTATATAATTTTCTTCCCAGATGTATATGCTAGCTGCAACTTACCTGCAACTAGCACTCTTCTGTATACCAGCATACAGTAGGCAGAAAGCGCACGATACTATTCAAATTTAGAACTGACTAGTATGAGTTCTTAAAATGAACTGACTAATAATATTTTACAAAATGATTTTACTTGTACGAGATCTAACTCGTGTGAATGGTCAAAATACACTGACTGAATGTCCGGGTAAAAAGATGTCTTTTATAGTCAGTGAACGGAATGTTCCCGTATTTTCGCGAAAAACATTAACAAAGCGTCAAGAGTATAAAAAAGTATCTATGAGGCTATTTATACGAAATATAAGCAGAAATCATTAGCAATTGGCGGTACTTGAGGTTACTTAGAACTTATATATGAGAGTAAACATGTTTTATGTTGCTACCCAAAGCTTTCATTGGAGGTTCAAGTACCTACTTACCGCCAACATGTTTACGAACAAAGAATTGTCTCGTATAAAAATCTGTTATTATAGAGTAATTAGGTAAATTATAAATAAGTTTTATTCTGCAATTTTCGTCACTGTTAACAAATTGAGGTCTACAGAAACACTTCTAAGTAAAAACAATAAAACAAATGTTTTTGTTTACGCGAAACTTGAATATATTTTTTTCAGAATCAGTAACTGAATCGATTCCAATCATTTCTACACCATTTTAGACAATTTTCCTAAAAATATTTAAAAAACTGGACAAGTGCGAGTCGGACTCGCGGGCTGAGGGATCCGTGCAAACTACAATTCCCGAATGAAGTCTCGAAGATTTTTCCGAATGGCAAACCTTTTTTTTGTGACCTAGGTAACAACAAATTTACTGTTTTCAGATTTTTCCCTATACCTGTGATATAAGACCTTGTTTTATGCCAAATTTCAGGATTCTGGGTAAACGGGAAGTACCGTATGAATTTCGATCCTTGAAAGTATCAAAATATACGTTTTTTTGTGACATAAACAGCCGTATCTTTTTTATTCGTTAACTTAGAAGTTTGATTTTTTTACAGCTTGAGGGACCGTAGACTTGAGTATATGGTTTTAATTTCAACCCGATACCTCCATGCGTTCTCGAGATATAGGGTCTTGACAGACAGACAGATAGACAGACAGACAGACAGACGACGACACGGACAACTGATCCTATAAGGGTTCCGTTTTTTCCTTTTGAGGTACGGAACCCTAAAAAGGCCACAAGTTGGCCACCACCGACACTAAGTACAACACAGTTCATGGCAGGTCATAGCGGGCATTAGACGCCAGCAAACAGCTGGGTGCAAGTGCACAACAACCCCTCAGTCGCCTGTATGGGCCACTGACTATGTATTTTTGCTGACATAACAAGCTTATAACTTTGTGATTTTTCATGATACAATAATTAAATTTTGTACATAGATTCTTTACATAAAAACAGCAGACACGTGTTTCAGATTTCGATGTTAAAAATAATGTTGTAGAGGTCAGTCTGTTTTAAAGTCAATTCATATGAGATTAGTGTCTGAGATGGTGTTTTGAGGAAAAAACTACACACATTTGATTGGATCTGTCCAGTCAATCCAAAAAGACAGTATTCGTGTAGTCCAACTCAGTTAAGACGTGCGAATGGTAGAAGTTGTTTGTGGATTTCTCATCATCATCATCATTTCGCCCGAAAGACGTCCACTGTTGGACATAGGCCTCCCCCAAACGTCGCCATAACGGCCGATCCTGTGCGTCTCGCACTCTCATCCATCGCATTCCCGCGACTCTCACCAGGTCGTTAGTCCACCTTGTGGGAGGCCTTCCAACGCTGTGGATTTCTCACTCTCAATAAAGTGAACAAAGAAAATGGCTGTGTTCAAAATGCTATCCAAATCCCTTTAACTGTTGATGTGTGATGGAATAACCAAATCTAAGCATCCGAATTTTTGTCTTTATTGTTGATAGGTTCGTGCTTGACCACTATCACACCCGATGGAAAGCGACGATATGGTGGACGATGAAGGTCATTTTCTTAGAAGTAACCTGTTCACTCTTGATATAAAGATCCCTCGGTTTTAGCTAACAGGAACAGAACAACGGTAAAGTCAAAAATAAAGTTACTTTTCTGCCTGCATGTCGGTCTGTCGAGAACTATTTTTTTGGGAAAGGGTAGAGGTATTGTGGTGACATTAAAATTATATCCTCAAATCTGCGGTCCCTTGAAGCTGTCAAAAAATTAAGCTTCTATGTTAACGAAAAAAAAAGATACGGCCGTTTATGTCGCAAAAAAGCGTGTATTTCGACACCCCAAGGGAATCAAAATTTATAGGGTACTTCCCGTTGACCTAGAATTCTGAAATTTGGCATGAAGCAAGGTCCCATAGCACTAATATAAGTGAAATTCTGAAAACTGTAAATTTGTCATTACGTCACAAAAAAAAAACTACCTAAGTATAGGTAGTTTTTTTTAGCGATTCGGAAAAATCGTCGTAACTCAATTCGGAAATTGAATTACTTATATATTACTCTGTCAAGAAAGTACCGGGAAAAGATATACAAAATAATACACAAAATTTTTGTTATTCATCCAAATTTATTTTATCACCTTCAAAGTATGCCACTTCAGAAACGATACACTTACACCAACGAATAATCCAATCATCAAAATATTTTTAAACGCTGTTTCCGAAATTGAGTTCAGTTCTCGCCGCGAATTCTCCTTTATGTCTTCTACAGATTAAAAACAGGTGCCACGAAGTGGTAATTTGAGTTTAGGAAAAAGATAGAAGTCAGCTGGAGCCATATCTGGCGAATATGGTGGCTGCTCGATGGTATTTGTTGAGTGTTTGGTCAAAAATTCGTTCACAATGATGGCCTTGTGCGAAGGCGCATTATCGTGGTCCAAAATCCAATAATTTTCTTTCCACAATTCTGGCCTTTTTTGTCGAATTTGCTCTCTTAAATGCCGCATAACGCACAAATAATATTCTTTATTTACCGTTTGACCTTCAGATAAGAATTCCGAGTGCAAAACACCGCGATAGTCAAAGAAAACAGTCAACATGACTTTGACTTTTGATCGACTTTGGCGTGGTTTTTTCGGTTTTGGTTCAGTTGGAAGGCGCCACTCCGAAGCTTGTTGACTTGTTTGCATGTCAAACTCGTAAACTCACGTCTCGTCGCCAGTAACAATGCGTTTCATGAATGTTGGGTCGGAATTGACTCGTTCTAGCATGTCCTCAGCGACTCTCATGCGATTGAGTTTTTGGAGAAAATTCAGGTCTTTTGGGACTAGCCGAGCGGCAACAGGTTTCATACACAAATGATTAGTTAATTAATATGAGACTAGCCGAGCGGCAACATGTTTCATACCCAAATGATTATTTAAAATGGTACGGATCGACTCGTGAGATACAGAAAGTTCGGCGGCTATCTCTCTCAAACTTGAATGAGGATTTTCAGTCACTATTTCCTTCACTTTTGCGATGTTAACTTCAGTTGCAGAGGTTGATGGCCTACCAGAGCGAGGCAAATCTTCCATCACATCTCGACCGCTTTTGAATGCTTTGTACCACTCATAAGCACGTGTTTTTGATAAAGTCGATTCACCGTAAGCCTTCTGTAACATTTGTAGTGACTCCGAACACGAAATTCCATTGGCGATGCAAAATTTAAGACAAACTCTTTGTTCGATGTTTTTGTCCAATAAGAAATTTGCAATACACACTAGATATGATTCTAAAAACAGCACTTGTATTTAATATAAATAACAGATGCAAATCAAATTCCGCGCCAAAATGGAAAACAGTTGTGCCAATCTAGCAACAACAAAAACATCTAAAATTTGAATTTGAAAAAGTCAGAAGGGAGAGAGAGTTTGAAGAAGTCATCCATTCCCGATACTTTTTTGACTGAATGATATAGGAACAGTAGTGGCCGAGTGGTAGAGCGGGTTCAAACCTAGCCAGGCGCATTAAATTGTGTTATTTATTTCATCACCACTGCTCTCAAAACGGCGAAGGAAAACATCGTGAGTAAACCGGCATGTCCTAGAACCAAAATTTCGAAGACATGTGATATACACCAACTTCTCAGACTATGAGCAATTCTCGCTTTACCGCTCTAGATTTTTGGTTGAGTGCAGGGTCACACTATAACCGGTACATAAAATCTGTCGAAGACGGCATTCAGAGCAACATTAAACATTTCTGGTCATTTATATCAAATCGAAAATCAGGTTCTGGTATTCCTTCAGTCATGCATTACGAGAAATAACCCTGAAAAAATATGCGATCTTTTCTCTGACTTCTTCAAATTAGTTTATGAACCCTCAACTTCAACCGGCACACCACCCACATCCGTAGATTACTCCGAGAGCTGTAGTGTATTAAATACTGCTCATTTTACAACTGAGAAGGTGCTTAAGGCTTTAAAGGCATTAGATCCCACTAAAGGACCAGGTCCGGATGGTCTCCCAGTTATATTTATTAAGCAAACTGCTACAAATCTGTGTGTGCCGCTAACACTAATATTTAATCAATCAATTACACAAGGAGCTTTTCCACGATCATGGAAGCTTGCTAATGTAACTCCAATGCACAAGTCAGGGTCTAGTCGGAATGTGGAAAACTACCGCCCTATCTCAATATTGTCAACCTTTTCGAAAGTCTTCGAAAGGCTAGTGCACGACAGAGTGTACCATATAATAATAGTTCTCACATTTATGCTTCTCGTACTGTCATGCTTCATACTATATCATTCTTTCATGCTATTCTCATTCATTCCATGGGTGGGACTGCCATTGTTTGATAACCTACGCTTTCTATCTTTAAGTTCTTAGCTATGCTATCTACATATTGTTTACTATTTTATCTTTGCTTTATAATACTATTCTCTAATTCATACTTTTCTTTATAATATATTTTTATTGTGTTCCTTGTACACAGGGAAAATAAAGAGTGGACATGTTTATTTTATTCTCTAAACAATTTTTCTTATTCTAATACAATTTTCTTATCCTAATTTATGTAGAAGCTCCCTCTATGTCCAGCGATGCCAGTACCACTATTTTTTTTCTCGACTTTACTGCGGATGTGCTGCATTATAACATAGAGGGAGTCCTCGGTGCTCCTCTGTAACCCGTACTGGCGAGTACTCATCCCAGGCCTATTGGCCTGTATGCTTTTGGGGTAGTGTAATCACTTTTTCCCGGCTTCATGAGCACCACCATCGTGGCCTCTTTCCAGGCCTGTGGGAAATGACTGTGTGTTAGGCATTGGTTCAGAAGGAACGCATCCGGCGTACTGCCTATAGTACGGCTGCATACATCGGCAGGGAGGCTATCCTTACCCGGGGCTTTTTAGGGTTAAAAGATTAGGTGGCTACCTTTAAGGGGATGCATCTCGACATACATTTTCACTGTTTTTCATACAACCGCTCTTACGCGATTATGACGTTATTACACATTTTTCATTAGATATTTTGAAAACACAGTATCTTGTGGATATTATCTATGCTTCTATGGAAATGAATTTATTTTGTGTAAAACTAATCCAGTTAAGACCTCTGAAAATCGGCTATTTTGCATGAGCTTTGACACTTCATAATTTACTCAAAAATTAAAAAGTCAAAAAAGTACAACCATACAAGCCTAGCAAATTTTATCAAGATTCTAAATAATGACAATATTTTTCAAAAACTTTTAAGGTTTTAAAAAAACACGTATTTCCTGGAACAAGTTTTGTAAAATATCTAACAGAGATTTCAGGCATTATCTCTCTTTTTTCGCGTTGGCTTTTCGTCAAACATCTCATTGGATTGCGTTAGATGAAGTAACAAGCTTATAAACTATGCTCGATGTTGACGATAGGCGAGTGGAAAAGCAGCCTCTTAATTCCGTCATGACAAAGGGTGGGTCGTTACTCACCTTCATATATTTTGTAATGAATTGTTTTCGGCCCAACTTTCATCAGCGAGCAACAATATTTCTTTGCTCTCGTTAAATTTCTAAATCTGTGATAATCCTCTCTTATTTGAGCCTTGTTGTGTTACAAGGTTATCGTAATACAATTGGACAGATGTTTCTTGGAAAAATACACCATAATTTCGGTAAGAACTTATTTTTAAATTTCTTCTTGACGCGATAGCGTAAATTAAAGCTTCTTGAATTGGTTTGGCTTATACAATAGTTATTTATTTTTAGTCTAGCGATTTTTCGCCTCACTTGTGGATTCTTATTGATCCGGTTGGCGCAGTAGACAGAGAAAAAAACCGGTAAGCATTTCCCAAACCTAACCTAACTTCGCGACCGCGTGTCGACATTGTCACTTATTGTAACTTCAGAATTTTAACGTATTTTTTTATGTTGTTTCAGCCACCTGGCGTTTTTTTTTCTTTTATTGTTCTAATACTTTTATATATATTTCTGTATGAATACTTGAAGACTATCCTCTATGGGACCACGCCTGGAGTCTCCAAGTACTGGACGAAATTCCTTTTTTTTTCTTTTTATAATTAAAATTAACTTTGAAACAGATGCAATAATATCCCCTAGCAAAGATTGTCCTATGTGAACTATGGGCAGGGAAGAGATTAAAGACAAAAGTACTAATTATCGGCTTTATTTTTTTTATCCCTTAGACCTCCCACCGGCAGATTAATGGTCCGATCTAGTACCCGATCAAGTTATCCCGGTTAACCTAGTGCTTCGACATGACGCCCGAATTCTTAATTTTTTAATTATTTTTTTTTTATTTTATTGTTGGAACACATTTTTACATACACAATTCACTTAAACGACACACCCAATGTTTTTATTTTTTATCATTACAAGATCTAAAAATGACAGAGCTTACCAAGACGCGGTAGGGTCACCCTATGAGGTGTGACCACTGATCACCTAACTCCAAACCAAGCTCGATCAGGGTGGTGTAGACCCGTGGAACTATAGGAAAATTATAGGTCTTCATCATCTAGCTCTGGCATTTTCCCAACTACCCCGGGGCCGGCTTACAGTCTAACTGGATGCGGCTGAATATCCTTATTTTACATGGAGCGACTACCTATCAGAACTCCACACCCCCAGTAACTTGGCAACTTGATACTCCTGGAGTAGACTGATTTGACTACAACTGTCAAAAATCCACAAATGAAAACCTAGACCAATGGCTTCACGGGCTTTCCGTGGTGTCAGTAATGTCCTAAATAAACAAAGAAATCTACAAATAACCTGAAAAAATCACATTGATACTTGCTCGGTTTTAAATCCACAATTTCATGCATCGGAAGCAGGGGCCTTAACCAGTGTGCCATCATAACTGATTATAGGGTTTGTGATTAAAATAATAATAATTAGGTACTTTATTTTAATAAAACATACATACTAAACATTTATCAAAACATCAAAAGGCTTCATAATTAAGTTAACATACAAACTATCTTATAAAGTTATTAACATCAACGATTAAAGGTATAAATAACGTTTTAAAAACACACAAAAATATTTAACTAATGACTAGATGTTTTAGGATAAGGCCTCATTCAGAAAAGTAAAATCAGCATCTAAAACAATTGAAAACTATTGTTTGTTTGAAAATCTTAAAAAATTAAAAGGAAGAAAAATTTCATGGAAAATTGAAAGGATATACTCGTATAACAAAAGTAAGTGCTTTACAAGAACAGTAGTTAGTGCCAATGTAGCCTGATGCAAAGTGATATTCTTATAGCTTCGTAGTAATAAATTTAATATTTATTTGTTGGTAATTAAGTGCTCCGTATGGTGTCCGGACGTAAAGAATAACACCATCCCATCTCTTCCCGTGGGTCTTGTAAGAGGCGACTAAGGGATTATATCAGAGAATGGAGAGCAGCATCCTCTGCGCATTACAACAACAACACTGCGATCGGCAAACCGCCCCCCCCCCCCCAACATGAAACGCAAAACAAAAAAATGGCCCCTAATGCCCGGCAGCCCGTCTACCCTTGACTCTGGTAGCGGTCAAGGCCACGACGTGGCAAGGGGTGCGAAGAATCTCCGGAAGGGATTCGGCTACCCCTTTACAAAACGACTGGACCTGGCAACTTTTAACGCATGAACATTGAGGACTGACGAGAGGATTGCCGAACTTGAGGAGGAATTGAGTGGGTTACGATGGAGTATTGTGGGATTATCTGAAGTCCTAAGACCGGGGGAGGACACGATAATTCTCAAATCTGGTAACCTGCTCTATTTCCGGGAGGGTGACCAACAGATCCAGGGTGGTGTCGGGTTTTTCGTCCACAGGTCCCTTGTGAACAATGTGGTGAAGATCGAGAGTGTGTCGACCAGGGTGAGGTACCTTATACTCAGAATATCATCAAGGTATTCGTACAGGTTTATGCCCCGACCTCGACACACCCCGACGACGAAGTAGAGACCATATTTGAGCATGTATCCAGAGCCATGCATCGTCACAAAACTCACTTCACCGTGGTCATGGGGGACTTTAACGCGAAACTGGGCAAACGAGACGGTGACGAGCTGCGAGTGGGGCAATTTGGATTTGGAAGTCGGAATCACCGGGGACACCTACTAGCTAGTTTCTTGGAGAAGGAGGGCCTCTTCATGATGAACTCCTTCTTTAAAAAGCGTGAGCATAGGAGGTGGACCTGGCAAAGTCCTGATGGTTCAACTAGAAACGAGATTGACTTCATTTTGTCGACGAAGAAGCAAATATTCAATGATGTCTCTGTGATCAACGGTAGGTCTCGGCTGATGAAGTCTACGCTTCGTCCAGCACACATTCAGATCCAAAACCCCGAAAGCTTTCAGCTCGAATATAACGATGGGTTCGTGGAAACTGTCCATACGGTCGGGACTAAGTTTTTCAAGACTCACCGTAAAAATAAAAACAAGAGGCTCTCTGATCCAACCCTCGAGCTAATGAAGAAGAGGTGTGAGATGATTCTGCACGATACGTACATATACCGGCAGCTCAATAAACAGATCCCGAAGTCTCTGAAACGCACCTTCGCCGCTTTAATACCGCAAGGATTAAGGATGCGATTGAGCGGAATAAGGGCTCTAAAGTATTTGCACGAGATCTGTCTATTGGGCAAAGCCAGCCTACGAAACTGAGGACCGACGATGGCAGAGTCATACCCGCCAAATCGGAGCTTCTGGAACAGATCGAGGCATTTTATGGACAGTTATACACGTCAATCACTAAACCCGCTACAAATCTAGCAAGCCCTTCAGAAGCTATTTAATTCCGTCATACTCGATGGAAAAACGCCACAGGCATGGAGCAGAGGCGTGGTGGTACTCTTCTTTAAGAAAGGCGATAATGCCCTGCTTAAGAATTACAGGCCCATCTCGCTTCTGAGCCTACAAGCTGTTTTACAGAGTCATCACGAACAGTGTCGCGCGCAGGTTCGATGACTTCCAGCCTCCCGAACAAGCCGGATTTAGAAAAGGCTTCATCATCGTGGACCACATACATATGCTGCGGCAGATTATACAGAAGACTGAGGAGTATAATCAGCCACTCTGCTTAGCGTTTGTGGCCTACGATTCGATCGAGACGTGGGCTGTACTGCAGTCTCTCCACAACGGTGCCAGATTGACTATCGGTACATCGAGGTGCTGAAGTGTTTGTAAAAAAAGGCTACCATGTTAGTCCGACTACAAGACCAGTACCCCTAGCCAAGTTGCTAATCTGCAATAGTTAACGCTTGTAGAAAGCTTCAAATGTACGGGATTGACGTCGTCTTATCGCTCAGTCACGTGGTCAGAACAAAAGAATTGGCGGCAAGGTCAACTCGAAGCGTTCGGCGCAAGCGATCCTCTTGCAGTAGGGTGTGGGACAGGGAGACGTTATTTCTTCGAAACTGTTCATGGCAGCAATGGAGGATATCTTCAAGGTTTTGGAATGGAAAGGGCTAGGCATTAATATCAATGGCGAGTACAACACTCACCTTCGGTTTGCTGACGACATAGTAGTCATGGCTGAGACTACGGAGGAGCTCAGTACAATGCTTGGTGATCTCAGTAGAGCTTCCGAAAGATTGGGACTTAATATGAACATGGACAAAACCAAAGGCATGGTAAACAGCCATGTAGCTTCTACTCCTATCAAGGGCGGAGACTCTACACTAGAAGTTGTGGACGATTACGTCTACCACGGACAGACAGTCCAGTTGGGTAGGTCTAACTTCGAGAAAGAGGTCAACCGTCGAATTAAACTCGGCTGGGCAGCGTTCGGGAAGCTACGCGGTATCTTCTCATCCAACATACCACAGTGTCTCAAGACGAAAGTCTTTGACTAGTGCATGTTGCCAGTGATAACAATATATGGCTCCGAAACGTGGTAGCTTACAATGGGCCTCATCAGAAGACTTAAAGTCACCCAAAGGGCAATGGAAAGGGCTATGTTTGGAGTTTCCTTAGGTGATCGAATCAAGGATGAGGATATCCGCAGAAGAACCAAGGTTACCGACATAGCACGAAGAATCGCAAAACTTGAGTGGCAATGCGCAGGGCACATTGCTCGCAGAACAGATGGCCGTTGGGGCCGAAAGGTTCTGGAATGGCGACCACGTACCGGAAGACGTAACGTTGGAAGGCCTCATACAAGGTGGACCGATGACCTGGTAAGGGTTGCGGGAATCCGATGGATGCGAGATGCACAGGACCGCTCATTGTGGCGACACTTGGGGGAGGCCTATGTCCAACAGTGAACGTCTTTCGGCTGAAATGATGATGATCAATTAAGTGCTATGGAAAACATATTCCAGAATTTTCTTTCATTTTTCCAGATTTCCACCTACAAATTAAATTAATGCATGGCTCTAAATGCATTGATTTTTTTATACAAACTAAAAATTCTGTTATGTAAACCGGTAATATTGTTATACAAACTAAAAATTCTGTTGTATAAACCGGTAATATTGTTATACAAGCTGTGCGGTGGAACTGTTTTCTTACATTTATAGTTAAACTTAATTTAAAATCTGTATTTTACATAATACATTATATAACATTATTACCATGACTCGTTCTGAATGGCCTAAGAAATTAGTTTGTATTATTTGAGGAGGTAATTCACTAACTAAAAATATAAAGATGGGACCAAAAAGACGGTCGTAAAATAAAATGTAAATCTATTTAGGCGGAGATATTTGGTAATATTAAAACTGTATAAAAAAGAAAACGAGGGAAAAAATCCTCCTTTCAAAGTCGGTAAAAAGTCGACCTTTCAGTCTTCATTCGTAGCCAGTGGTTCAGATAGAAGACAACGTGACGTATGGAATATTACCCGAAGGCTTATGGACCCAAACACAAAACTACGATACGACATCGCGTCGTAAATATCGACTTGCGAATTGATTCGCATTGCAAATTGTATCACCTGAATCGATGCTTTGCCATGCAAAATCGCATCTCAGCAATTCGCATCGCAGCAATGCGCGTCGCTGCAATTCGCATAGCTGTTTTCTACGCAGTGGCGTAGTATATCATGGCAATTTTGTGTGAAAGCCCTGAACGTGCGAAAATCTAACAATTATATTTGGCACATACCTAAATAAAATTTATAAAAGTACGGACAGACTAGCGGCGTCCAGCGTTACACCTTTTTTTTGTATACGATAGCCTTTAGTTAATAATTATAAACTTGTATGTTATATGCATATATGTCTACTTCACACCAGCGAATCCTGTGATCAACATTCAAAATTCAATTGAACACACATTTGGACGCCATTGGTTTGACCATACCTTAAAATTTATTTAATTTCCTGTAGCATTTTCTTCATTTTCTTCCGGTTTGTTTTGGGTGCTATCAGGAACTGTTATGCTTATAGCGCGTTCAGTCTTGCTGGCCATCACCAGGCCTTGGTAGATCCAATAGGTGTGCCTCATGTCCATTAGAAATGGATCTATGCACATGACAGGTTTCCTATAGTCGCAGTACTTGACGCAGTCCTTACAAACGCAGTACAGGGAGGTAGTAACGATGTCTTTGCGGTAGTCGAAATCTTCCTGCTTTAAAGTATCGTGTGTCTTCACGTATTTAGTGGTCCAGTCGTTTGTTCGCATTTTTCCGCCGGCGTCTCCGCGTTTGCTCACGTCTGTAATTCGAAACAAATTCTATGTTTAAAAACAGTGGTTTATAAGATAACTGAATAACTGTTGTATTTGTGTGTGATTTATTGTCTAAAGAAACTTCTATAGGAAACACATTTTGTATGTAATAAGTAACACAGATAAAAGTGTTTTATTTTTTTAAATCCAGGTTATCCCAATAGTAGGCAAATAATATAGGGTGGGCCAATAGTAGGCAAATAATATAGGGTGGGCCAATAGTAGGTCGCACCAGGCGCATTACTTTGTGTAATTTATTTCAAACCCATTACTGTCAACGGTGAAGAAAAACATATAATGTTTTTCTTCACCCCCACCGTTGACCGTTGATAAGTAGATAATCATCTTTATTAAATATTTACTATGATTTATTATGAAAGAAAGCATGGAGTGTTTATGTAATCTTTACTCTTTTTGGACAAAACGCTCCATGCTTTCTTTCATAATAAATCATGGTAAATATTTAATAAAGATGATTACCTACTTATAACCATTTCGCATAGGTAATTATTTATCGTTCGTCACGAACTGAAATTGTTTATGTTTACCTGCGATCTAATGAAGATTTGGCAAAGGGAAAACTCTTGAATCACCAACTAAATGTCCGAATTATTTTGTAATTTTTAGTGCGTGCTAAAAGCGTGTTTTTTAGTTTTTTAAACTATTATTTTTATTTTATACTTTATAGTTTCTTATTATTCAAACTTAATTTACTACTTACTAATTTAAAATATTTATAGGTATGTAATGAAATGACCTCCTTGGAAATGACATTTAATTTTTTTAATTTTTAAGCTGTGGATACGGGGTGACGTATCATTCAATGACAGATGATGTTGAGATTAATTTTGTGCATTTTATTGTTATAAAAACTTGTAGAGAGATAATTAAAGGGATATAATTGAGGAGGCGATATTAGTGAACTTTAATGTCGTTTCTTTGTTTTCAGGTGAGATAAAAGTGTAATTTTAGTTAAACGATAATTTATTACATAGTACTGTAAAAGCATGTTGAATAAATCAAATCTTTGTTTTCAGAGAAACAATTTGTGGTTTATTTCGAAAATCCTCAATAATATACCTTATAAAACGACATTTTTGTTAACTAAAAGAAGATGGACCGGCTGCAATTTGAGTTTACGATGATAGCTTCAAATGATGGCAAATCAAATGTATTAGCCCTAACCTCAATATCTACAGAAGAAGGAAAATGTTATGTTTTACCTGATGAGCTGAAGTCGGTGATTCATCATACATATATTGTCAAAATGAATACTTTCTCAAAAATAAAAAATAGTATAAAAAGAAGATATCAAAGTAGAAAAATATGGATAAAATTGGATGAAGATCTTAAGAAAACATATAGAGATGAGGAAGGTAATATGCAATTTTTAGATCAATATTTAGAAGAAATGAGCACAAAACAACCAATAGACATAAACGACAATTTCCAACATATCTTGGAAAAATTAATAGAAACTACTACAAAGAAAGAAAATCAACATAACCTAAAACATATTTCAGAGAAATTTATTATTGAAAAATTCACAAGCAAGAACCCTAATGCAATGCAATGGATTGAGAATTTTGAAAAGGAGTGTGAGCGCTTTAATATATCAAAAGATGAAACAAAAATAGATATATTGAGATTATTTTTAGAAAAATCTTGTTTGGATTGGTATAGCTCGATGGCCATAAAACTAACAATAAAGGCTGAATGGAATGAATGGAAAAACAAATTTTTAGAAACTTTTAAAAACCGAGGATGGGACATAGTTACATATGCTCTCACATTTAGATATAAAGAAGGACTACTAATTGATTACGCTATTAGAAAAGAAAGGCTAATGCTAGGCATAAACAAATCGATAGACTCCAAAACAATGATAGATCTTATTGCAACAGGTTTACCTGGGTTTATCTTAAATAGGTTAAACAGAGATGAACTCAATGACACTACTGATTTGTTCAATGAGATAAGAAAATATGAAGGTATGATGTACAAGAAAAACTCAAGTACAATAAAGAGTTGTACATTCCTTTATAAAAATAAAACTAATGAGAAGAAGCCATGTAACACTTGTGAATCTTTGAACAAAGGAATTAGATATCATCCGGAAGAGTCATGTTGGTTCAAGAAAAATAAAAATGAATCTGAAAAACTTTTTAAACCCAGAAATGTAAATAACAACTCCATTATTGAAGTAGATATAAATACTGAGAAAAAAAAACGAGTAAGTACACCATTAATCAAAATCAAGCTCTTATTAGAAAATAAACTAGAAGTGAGCGGCATTTATGATTCAGGCTCACAGATCTCTTTAATAAATTCAAGACTGATTAAAATAAAAGAAAAAAAGGACAATGAGAATATAGCATATATGAAAACGGTTAATGGTGTGAAAAAAACAGATGGCTTGATAACAATAAAAATAAAAATATTTGATTTAGAAGAAGAGGTGGATGTATACATAGTAGAAAATGAATATTTTGATGATTTTATAATCGGATTGGATATGATAAAGAAATTCAAACTAACCCAAAACGAGGACTTGCGGATAGAACAAAAGATAAGAACAAATAAAATAGATGAAATGTCTAAAGATAACAGAAATGAAGAAGAGAATATAAAAACATTAGCAATAAATTTTAATGAACATATAGAAACAGAAGAGTTTGTAAGTATGACAGACCATTTAGATAATGAAAAGAAAATTGAGATCGAGAAAATAATAAAGGAATATAAAACAATTTTTGCAAAGGACAAGTATGATATAGGAACAGTTAGAGATTATGAAGCTCACATAGATTTACTAGTAAATAGATACTGTAGTAAAAGACCATACAGATGTACAATAGAAGATAAATTAGAAATTGAAAAGCAAATATCCATGTTACTAAAGAATAATTTAATAGAAGAATCCTACAGTCCTTTCGCTGCTCCAGTGACATTGGCATTTAAAAAGGGTGAAAATAGGAAATCCCGCTTGTGTATAGATTTCAGAGAACTAAATAAAATTGTTGTTCCACAAGCTCAACCTTTTCCGTTAATAGATGATTTGATTGTTAAAACTAGAAATTGTAAGTATTTTACTACACTGGATATAAATTCAGCATTCTGGGCGATACCATTACGGGTGGAAGACAGATATAAAACAGGATTTGTCACACAAGATGGCCACTTCCAGTGGACCTGCCTTCCCTTTGGCTTGAAAACATCACCAGCAATTTTCCAGAGAATTTTAAGCAATATTCTAAGAAAGCACAATCTCACAGGATACTCCGTAAACTATATTGATGATATTCTGATATACTCGAACACCTTTGAAGAACATATAAAACACATAAGAAATGTATTAGAGGCAATAATACAAGAAGGCTTTAGATTGAAGTTTACGAAATGTAACTTTGCTTTAGACTCAGTAAAGTACCTCGGCCATGTAATTCAGAACAATTCGGTAAGACCACTAAAAGACAATTTGATCTCGATAAGACATTTTCCAACTCCTAAGACACAAAAGAATATCAGACAATTTTTGGGAAAAATTAACTTCTACCATGAATACATACCAAGAAGTGCAATTATTTTAGACCCATTACATAATTTATTAAGAAAAAATGAAAAGTTTGTGTGGTCAGAGAAGTGTGAAGAATCATTTAATCAAATAAAAAGATATTTATGTTCTCAACCTGTGTTGGAAATATTCGACAAAGACTTACCAATAAAAATCTTTACAGATGCATCTTTAGAGGGTATCGGGGCAGTATTGAAACAGACTCAACTAGACGGTAAAGACAGACAGGTGGCATATTTTTCAAAAAAACTAAACGAATCTCAAAAACGAAAAAAGGCCATATTTTTGGAATGTATTGCTATGAAAGAAGCAGTAAAATACTGGCAACACTGGCTAATTGGAAAACATTTCACTATTTACTCAGACCACAAACCTCTAGAGAACATGAATATTAAATGCAGGACAGATGAAGAATTGGGTGACCTCACATATTACCTATCTCAATATGACTTCACAGTAAAATATATACCTGGTAAAGAAAATATAGAAGCAGACTGTTTGAGCCGAAACCCTGTATTAGAATCAGAAGATAACAAGGAGGAACTATTAAAAATAGTTAATTTAATACAAATAAAAGATATAGTTGAAGACCAAGAAAAAAATGAAACAATAAAAGAAAAGAAACAAAATCTACTACATAAAAATAAAATCTATTATAAAAAAATAAAGAAACTTGAAAAGATTATACTCACAGAAGAATTTAGTAAAAAAATTATAAAAAAGGTGCATGAAGATTTATGCCATATTGGAATCAGACAATTACAGAAAAAAATAAGTCCACTATATACAGCTAAAAACCTAACAAAAAATATCATAAATATTTGTAAAACATGCGAAATATGCATAAAAAATAAATCAAGATGTCAAGGAAAATTTGGGTTAATGTCACAACTGGGACCAGCAACAAAACCATTTGAGATAATGTCAATGGATACTATAGGTGGCTTTGGAGGATCTAGGTCAACAAAAAAATACTTACACCTTTTAGTAGACCACTACACAAGATATGCGTTTATTGTGACTTCAAAAACACAGAACGCAAGTGACTTTATAAAACTAACAAAGAAAGTACTCGAGACAGATGAGATTGGAATAATTCTGACAGACCAATATCCAGGCATCAATTCAAAAGAATTTAAACAGTATTTGCAGGAGAATAACATCAAACTAATATTTACAGCTGTGAATACGCCATTTTCGAACGGCTTGAACGAAAGATTAAACCAAACAATAGTAAATAAAATAAGATGTAAAATAAATGAGAAAAATAATAAGAGAACATGGACAACAGTAGCAAGAGAATGTGTACAGAAATATAATGAAACAGACCATTCTGTTACAGGTTTTGCACCAAAATATTTACTGGATGGTACAAATGTCAGTATTTTACCAAATGAAATTAAAACAATAGAAAAGGAAGACAAGTGGATTGCTGATAGAAGATTAGCATTAGAGAATACAATAAAATCTCACAAGTACAACAAGAAAATATTTGATAGAAATAGGAAAATACAAGAGTTCGAGATAGGAGACAGTGTATATGTAGAAAATGGAAATAGACTGAACAGAAAAAAATTAGACGAATTAAAAATAGGCCCTTTCAAAATAATAGAGAAAATATCGAACTCCATTTATAAGATTGACACTGGCAACAGAAAAACAGAATCAACTTTATTCCACATAACAAAATTACAACCTGTTACGGCAGAAGATGAAGTAGAAGAAAACGAATAGGTATAAAGATAGCTTGCAGGTGCATTGTTTGTATTATATTATTTAGAATTTTCGTTCCTATGGGGGGGAGATGTAATGAAATGACCTCCTTGGAAATGACATTTCATTTTTTTAATTTTTAATCTGTGGATACGGGGTGACGTATCATTCAATGACAGATGATGTTGAGATTAATTTTGTGCATTTTATTGTTATAAAAACTTGTAGAGAGATAATTAAAGGGATATAATTGAGGAGGCGATATTAGTGAACTTTAATGTCGTTTCTTTGTTTTCAGGTGAGATAAAAGTGTAATTTTAGTTAAACGATAATTTATTACATAGTACTGTAAAAGCATGTTGAATAAATCAAATCTTTGTTTTCAGAGAAACAATTTGTGGTTTATTTCGAAAATCCTCAATAATATACCTTATAGGTATTTAAAGATATTTATTATTAACAAACTTAACTTAAAGTAAATGGCTTCCGCCATGTTGGCTTTAGGTCACGTGATTATTTTTTTCGTATCCTATTCAGCAAACCCTTTCATTTAATACCCATATCGTGGTGGTGCATTTCAAATAGCCAATCCGCCATCTTGGATGTCCGCCATGTTGGATTTAAGTCATGTAACTATTTTTTTCGTATTCCTGACAGCAAACCCTTTCATTTTAACCCATATCATAGGGGTGCATTTCAAATAGCCTGTCCGCCATATTGGATTTAAGTCACGTGACTATTTTTCGTATTCCTGACAGCAAACCCTTTCATTTGATACCCATATCATGGGGGTGGATTTCAAACAGCCGGTCCGCTATCTTGGGGAGGCCGACATATTGGATTTGTAATGACGTTTCTTAGCTAGTCATGTATTGTCATCAGAACTCAGAGCGTGTGCAAAATTTCATCCTAATCGAAGACCGGGAAGTGGGTCAAATTAAGATTCCAAGATTTTCTTACATACATAGTTACAAGTGAAGCTAATAAAAGCGTGTTAAAAACAAAACCCAATTAACAGATCTTAGACCACTGTACATTGGAGAACTTAAACGTTGAATTTTCCCAATTTTCCTATTCCTCCACAAATTATTTCAGAATGTCAATACTTAACATATGAATTTCTAATTCGAATCTTACTTAACACTAGCAAATTGTAAGATAAACCAAACAAACGCCATTAAGTACCTAACAACAACTTACTACAAACATGTAAGGCAAAATTATTTTCACAAATCCTTCAGCAGTAAATATAACTAGAACAAACATAACATTATTAGAAGCGCTGTTGAACAAACGAGTTTGTAACATGTACCCTGAAACCATTTTCCTCCCACAAATTGCCTTTAACTTAAAACATCGTAACCCGTACCTACTAACCTTATTACATTCCATCTACACCTTATCATGTAAACATGAAACAAAGCTGACACAGTTTTACGCGAAGCACCGACAGATATATAGATATAAAACAATATTGAGTTAAAGTACCAACTTAACACTAAAAACCTCAATCCCTAGTTAAAGTATTTGAAACGTGGCTAAACACAATTAAATGGTGTGACTGAAAATATATCTACCTTACCGTTACCAACGGGATAAGTAACGATAAAAAGCTGTACTTACGTAGCGTAGCGTCGCCTTTAAAGCGCGCTCAACAGGTTGCTTCTCAAAAGACACACCACTTCTAGAAATATTTCAACTTTCCTCAGAACTAGAGTACAGCTCCACCCGAATTAAGACGTATGAAAATTATTTATTGATTGATGGCGATGGACTATTTGTGCGCAAGTGCAAATTATTTCCTAGCCCCATAGACTAGGTCATGTGGACTAATTCTTATTCCTACGTCCTACGTCCTGTGCCGAGGAGAAATGTTTTGCTAATGTAGATACTGCTTCTATTCGTCTCGCCAGGTCCCGAGTAAGGACACTGCTATACTCCTACACACATGTCTATAAATATAATCTTTACGTAGAAATAATATTGTTATCAACGTCGTGTGGTATTAAATTAATGAGCTCCTGACAAGATTGCGATGGCAGGTTTTTGATTAAATAAACTAGGTTTGAGGTTTCGATTTGGTGAAAATATTAAATTTAGCAAATCAGGCCACATTATTGTAATAAAATCTGATTCTTTTAAAATCGAATTCGTATTTGAATACCAATAAAAATATCGCACCTCCGCTCAAATAGTGACCACTCAAAAAACATTTTTTGCTTACTTTGCTGATAATTATACTATTAATTTCAGAATTAATGAAGTTTTAAGCGCAAATATTGTCATATTTGTATTTTAATTATTTGCCCAGAAGTGACACATTTTTATTTTTTTATATGTTGCGTCACATTAATTTGATTTTTGATTTGTGACACTATTTGCGATTTATGATTCGAACCTTAGTGACAGGCCTAGATATAAGTAAGTATGAGTAAGTTTTGCAAATGAATCTTAGCTACAATACTATTTACAATGTGAAGGTAAAACTATTTACAATAGTTTCAGAGAAACTGAAAAAATATTTCCTTCAGTCTGTTCTACTTGCCTTTCAACTTGCTAAATAGCATTTCCTTTCTGCCATGTCTATGTTAATCTAGGAGAATGTAAGTAATAGTAACACACAGACTCAAAATGAACCAACAAGGCCCTCGTATGACGGTGTGAGGGGTCTGTAGGCCCATTTGAACACTAATGGAAAAATAAATAAATAAAATGATTTGCATCTCGGATTGGTTTTTATAATTTTATTTCCATACTACTTCTACACAGTAAATGTAAAGAGTGCATATCATCTCAAAAGTCTTTGCAAAATACAAACCAGAAATATAAAATCTTAAAAAAAAAATAACACTAAAAACGTACAAAATACAACAACAATTAAGTTTTACTTCTAAAAGTTAAAGGATTATTTAAAAATTCGTTTTTTTTTCTAAATTAACATACAAAGGTACCTGAACAAAACCTTTCATTGACACTAATTCAAATTAGTTACATTACATTAAATGACCCTGATTTGATATGCAACAGGAAAGATATAGAATATGTCTTGAAAGATGCACGAATGGTAGATACAAACATGTCCATTCTGTTATTGTTCTGCTCTATTCTTCAGACACTATTGACCGAGAAGAAAGAGAAGATATTTATAGAGAGACAGAGTACGATAGATACAGATAGAGAGACGGAGCGGAAGCTTATTTGCCGGTGATGTCTTTTCCTGTTATCAGTTTCACAAGCTTCGCGTCCATTTCATTCCCATCGTATTCAAAAAACAGTTGGAGGGGAGTATTGGCACCGCTGAAAGTTCCGACGGGTGCAAAGTTTCCCAGGAACACCCAGGAACCACTCTGGGTTATCTTGTTCTTCTCCTCCTCAGTCATCTTAGGCTTCGTCTCTTGAGCAGGATTCATCCTGGAATTACATACAAATGTTTGGTTAAAGTTACTGAAATATAAATAACGAAATATTTGCTCAGGAAAAGGTGAGGTTATTAATTATTAAACGCGATTCATTTGACGACCTAAACTGAACTGTCAAAGAGTTGGAGCTATATAGGATTTATAGCTCTATCCTTCTTTCTCGCTCGCACGTCTGAAATTTTAACAAGTCATGGTAAGGTCCCTGAGCTGCGTTACATCTGATTATGATAATTTAGTTATTTTTATTAAAATTTGAGTTACTCATTTCTTGTTCACGTTCACTTTTTGTATCATGTATCAAAACAAATATTCCCAAAATTATAATATTTCTATAGTCCTTTATTTATCGGTAACATATTGTATTCGAACGTATTTACTGTATAACAAAACAGTAATAGTCTTTGTTCTGATATATTCGGCAGACAGACCGACGCCATCTTGTTCACGGGACAATGACACGCACACACCTGTTATCCATGTTATTTTTTTACAAAAAATATTACAGGAAAAATTTGGGGACACTCGGTTATTCGCGTCAATTAAATTCTGCTCTTAACTCACGTTTTACACACTTATTTTATTTTATTTATTTATTTATTTATTTAACAATTCATGTACACACTTGACTTATATAAGAAAAGAGGACAGAAACAAAAAAATAGGTACATAGGTGATGCTTATTTCTAACGAAATCTCTTCCAGCATACCCGCGAAAGGAGAATTGGAAAAAAAGAGAAGTAGACACCGTGTGTAAAAGTGAAAGGAAAAAGAAACAAACAAAACAATTATTATAAGAATATACCTACCATATAAATATATATGTACTATCATAAATATAAACATACATATAATAGAATAAATATCGCAAAAAATACATACTGACCATATATATATTATAAATACATACTAATAAGCAACTATGACGAAATAGAGAGATAGTGACACTTCTTAGCTGGTCGAACTTAAGATTTTGATCTGTCATAAAGAGTCCATAGCAAGGTGTTCTAATTACTAAATTTTCTTTTTTATTGTGTTATTCTCCCTGATCCTACTTACCTTACCACTTTCACCACAACTGCAAGAACTCTGGTCTTCGAGAAAGCTGTTATAGAAGAAGTCTCAAATGAGATGATATTGATCCAGAGGCGGAGCTTCTGTCCTCTACAGTTTCAATCTGTGTACCAACCAAATAAAGTACACTGTGTGGCACTAAACTTGAAAATCTTCCAAAATCGTAACAAATCATAGTCTGTGAAACCTTTTTGTTATCACGTTTTTGTTAATCAGACCGACTAGGATGTAATTCACCATCCCCACAACCATTTTTATAATTAATTGGTATGAGAATGATGTTTTTTTTTTTGAGGTGATTAATCATTTAATTTCTTTCGCTCTAGAGCGTGAGTGGAACGGAAGGGGAAAGAGAGGGCGTGTCAGACTTTTACGGACTAAAAGCAAACCTATGTTCCTTCAGTGGGCCTTTACTGAAAAGGGTTTCACCAGCTTACCTTTTCAGAAGTCACCTCATAGCCCCGGTAGGTAAAGGCCCTGTGCTCGATAGGGCAATAGACGCCGGAAGGCTGCATCGCTCGTCGTCTGCAACTTCTGCAAGCCCACAACTACGGTGGCTGGTAGTCTGGGTCTGGGTCTCGGCGGCTGGGGAATGAGGATGTCCATTTCCTCATGCATGACCGTCTCCTTCGCAAGCATTACTGCTTCACAAAAGGAGGCGACCGCCGCCCTGTCGGCTTCTCTGCAGACTATGGCCTGAATTAGGGCCTAGTGCGAGAGGTCACCGCCGCCGATCGCTCCCATGAGTACACGCGATGCTCCGCTCAAGTAGGGTACACCTCCACGGTCTCCTCCGCCCAGTCCGCACTATGGCGACACCCAGGCGTTTTTTCCACCAGAATCTGGTTCAGAAACCTCCGGAACTTACCGCAGCAACTGCGCCCACACCGGCGTTCCGTAAAATGCCATGGACCGCACGACGTACGAAAATGGTGTGAATAACCATAACAGTTTGAGCCCAAAGTTTACAGATTTAGTTTGGTTTCTATGTTTCGGTTGTCTATCTAATAAATTAATTATAATGTTTGGCTGAATGTGCTGTAAAGTGCAAACTCGAGAATGTTGGGTTACCTTTTTTTGGTTTTGGTTTTAATAAAGAGAAAATGCACGGACACCGTGAAAAACGATTTTTTCTTTATAAGGCACAATCAAACAGCTTTATTTACTTTGGCATTATTATTTGGCTGGTAGGTTTTTTTGTTTATTTTTCTGGGAGACACGGAAGTTTTAAACCTTTTTATTTATTTTTTTTGTATTGTTGTAAACCTATTATTTCTAAATTATAGAAACACACGGTGTTATTTTTTTTTTAACCCAAAGGTTGACTGGTGACAGAGAATGCCTTGTAGCATTAAGTCCGCCTATATTATTCAATTACTTCTCTAACTCTAGAGCGGAGCTAGGATGCTTCAGACTTTTAATGACTAAAACCACACTCATGTTCCTTCTTTGCCTTGCGTTCCAATGCGAAATAGTAGTGAAACCCTTATATTTTTGCTACAATATGTTCCTAGCGGTTAATAATAAAGTGTCAATTACAATTTAACTATTGACAGATCGACTTCTGTCAGCCCAGCTAGTTTGTATACTCGTACTAGTGACCCGCCCCAGCCTAGCGTAAAAATTTAGGTAGCCATACACTTTAGGGTGTACCTGACAGGTTTGCCTGTACAGTTACACCTGTCAGATAAGTTTGTGTGGAAACCTGCACAGTTTTGCAACATACACACTCCGGTTTACCAGTAAAACTCAACTGTCAATGCTTTACGAACTTTTTCATTCCTTACTTTAAGTAACACGTAGGTAATGTGTTATTGTTTGTTTCCCACAATAAGCAAAAAAAAAAAACAATATCTAACCATATTATTCCCAAGTAGATAAATATATCTATAATATAAAAACGAATCGCAAAATGTGTTGGTAAGCGCATAACTCAACAACGCCTGGACCGTTTTCGCAAATTTTTTTTTTGTTGTGTTCGTTATTATGAGGAGAAGGTTCTTATGGAAAAAAAATGAAAATTAGGGTAGTGTAGGGTAGAGTAGGGTAGTGTAGGGTAGTGTAGGGTAGAGTAAGGTAGAGGAGGGTAGAGTAGGGTAGAGTAGAGTAGGGTAGGGTAGAGTAGGGTAGAGTAGGGTAGAGTAGGGTAGAGTAAGGTAGAGGAGGGTAGAGTAGGGTAGAGTAGAGTAGGGTAGGGTAGAGTAGGGTAGAGTAGGGTAGAGTAGGGTAGAGTAGGGTAGAGTAGGGTAGAGTAGGGTAGAGTAGGGTAGAGTAGGGTAGAGTAGGGTAGAGTAGGGTAGAGTAAGGTAGAGTAGAGTAGAGTAGGGTAGGGTAGAGTAGAGTAGAGTAGGGTAGAGTAGGGTAGAGTAGGGTATAGTAGGCTGAAGTAGGGAAGAGCGGGAGCGAAGCCGCGCGGGTACAGCTAGTATTAGATAAATATACATATATAGAAAAGTTAACTTCAACTCTTCATTAATGGCATTTTTGCAAATGCACCTCAATTTTGCCAGTAATATGTGCGAACTATTAATAGACTATCATACGTTGGAGACTATTTAGCGAATATTAAAAATAATTAAAAAAAAAATTGAAATTATAAATAGAAGTTTGATTGAAGTTTCCCCATTACCGGTGTCCACATCATACGGACAACAGTCTATCATAAAATTTCATGAAGGAAAACCAGACAACGAACAGTTAAGGGCAGGCAAATCGAGGTACATTTCTTACGTGATTATGATGATATTACACATCTTTTTCCAGATATTTTGGATACACAGCAATCTTGTAGATATTATCTAGCTTCTATGGAAATCAAAACATAAATTTGTGTCAAACTAATATAGTAGAGACCTGTGATAATCTGCTATTATACGTGAACTTTGGCCCTCCATAATGTAACCATATACAAGTATTAAAAATATAAAAAAATACATCCATAGAAGCTTTGTACATTTAATCGAGATTCTGGATGGCGACCATTTTTCTAAAAAACTGTGAAGGATTTAAAAAAAACGCGTATTTCCTGGAACAAGTTTCGCGAAAATTCGAGTAAATCACGGAATTACCGAATGCCAACAGCGTTTTCAGACGTTATCTCTCTTTTTTCGCATTGTCTCTTCATGAAACATCGCGTGGGATGCGTTGGATGAAGCAACTAACTTAAAACCATGCTCGACGTTGACGATAGGCTAGTGGAGAAGGACCCTCTTCACGTATCGTTGTCAACTTTAAAATTATGCTTTGTTTTTTTAAACCTGGGTCCCCATTTAGTGTATACACTGTATTTCTTCGCTACCTAAGAAAGAAACTCGTAAGAGTAATGTCAGCCAACCGACTGACCAGTAGTTTCATCACAGCGCTAATTTGTTTCTTATTATTTGTTTGCACCAATTGTTCCACTAGATTCATGTATTCTTCTATTCCATTTATTTTTCCTCTCTTCGTTGTAGTTTCATTAAATGTAATTATATATATTATCTAGAGTGTATTTGTATTTTATGTATTTGTATGAAGAATTTTATTAATATGTACCTAATAGATAATATTGCACCTACCATAATTTGTCTCTGCATCACTCAAAGGTTGACTGGTAGAGAATGCCTTTAGGCATTAACTCCGCCTATTTATACTGTTTTGTGCATGAAGAATAAAATAAATAAACAGTGAGAAGTAAAAAAAATCGTCTAATAAACAAGTGACAGTTATAAAACAAAACAATTCTGATAGGTACAGCTGCCACCACGGATATTGAACGCTCGGCGTCAAAGTGGGGATCGCTTTGCACATTCCATACATTGGCGAGCCAATCGTCTTCGTTGTTAGATACATGCAGCATCGCAGTGAACTAATGAGGAGTAACGTCTATGACGCGATGGCGCGGCCAGCCAATCACTGACACTCCCCGGCCCGCGTTGCACTTCGGCCCACTTAAGAGTCCGAATATTTGACTTCTGCGCAAGTGTTCAAGATCCGTGATGGCAACTGTACAACTGTATCAGAATTTCTTTCATCCCTGTTTTATGATAATTTTCCTCGTTGTAGACAGCAACAGCAAGCTTGTCCAATTATGTAAATATAAAACGGTTTTATTTGATTCGAAATTGGGTAATAAAGTGGAATATTTCTGTTATTATCTTATAAAAACTTGTTTGAATTTATTTTCTACAGGGAGGGACTTTTTTTAGGCGAGAAATTATCCAATGATTTCTCCCACTCTTGGACGGAGCGTGAGGGCGTGTCATACTTTTATTGACTAATACCCACTTCCGTTCCTTCTTTGCTTTGTTTTCAGGGCCGGTTCGTTTTCGCTAAACCCATGGCCCCAGTAGTCTTCGACCCTCCTGAGTCAAATTTGCATTACCGGTCTTTGAGGTGAGCGTGGTACACTACGCGCCGTCGTCGACTCGAGCTCGGTCCAGACGGTTACCGAACGACCGGACGACGATTGCCCTTTCCATTCTAGAACTTACCGCCTTGATAATGGCGTGCCCAGTGTTGGGTTGTCACAGTCACTGTCGCCGTATTACCATGAGACCCCGCTGGAACTCCGTGTCCATTCCACCATCAGACCACACGACGTACAGCGTTGCGCCATCAGTACATGGTAGACATCCCACCCATACGCACAAAGCGTTTTAGGAACACGTTTATTATGCGTATAGCCAAGGAGTGGAATTCCCTGCCGGAGTCCGTGTTTCCTGATAGCTACAACTTAGGGGTCCTTAAGTCAAGACTGAATAGGTTACTTCTAGGCAAGCGTGCTCCATCGTCGACCACATCATCGCTTACTATCAGGTGAGATGGTGGTCAAACGGAAGCCTATCAATAATAATAAAAAAAAAAACTCTGTTTGCCAATAGCCAATTTTCGCCCCAGTTTTGCATCTCCATGCGCAAATTGTGCATGCGTGCAAGGGCTGTTGCCTCCAGATCTCATGGCAGCAGGCCGGCATGGAGGCTCACTGCGGTCCTCCGTGTGGAATCCCCGCACCATGCGGATGGCTATGACCATCTGGGTCGCATAGTCGAGTCGCTTCGTAAAGGGCCGTAGACAGGACTTTATAGACTTTAACCCACCTATGCTCCTTCATTTGCTCTTTGCGTTTCTGGCCTATAGTAAATGATAAATGATCTTTATTTTGCAAGTAGGTTTTATAAAAACACTTTTACACGTCAATTTTTTTTTTTCGTCAATTAATGCTAGATGAGGTCGGTGTTTCCTAGCTACCCTACTACCCTGAGAAGAAACACCGAAACAAACTCAGGGGTCAAAGTCTCTTTTAAAGTCCATACAGCAAAACATGTAATGGTCAAATAAAAAAGTAACTCAAGTAAATCTAAAGCTAAGTACCAACGTCCAATTTTATATCTTTACAATATTCAGACAGAAATATGTATCTTTATAAATTTATTTATATTTGCTACCAAAATAATGGTAGAAATGGGAATTATAGATACTGTATTCTTACTATAGCTTGAGCAAAATTGGAACATAGAGCCTTTTATAATAAAAGATTCTTGGAAATCATATCACATTGTGGATTTATATATATACGTTTTCTTTAAATTCCCTGCCATATATATATATATTACCTAGTATAAATATATATATCATAGTCGAGTTCATAGTAAAAATAAATTCCGTACGTGTTATTCTTGTCCTCAATTTAGGTTTCGAACTAAATAAAATAATGATATCTTTTATACATTTTAGGAGAAGTTATATTTGTAACAAGCGAGGTATTAAGAAAAATACAAGTATATTATTCAAAGCAAATAGTCGATTATACACTGTCTCCACCGTTTTCACTGTGTTTTTTAATCTACCTAGGTTTTATGTTGAATCATGATCAAAAGTTACCTAACACCTGGAACCTTATCAAAACACCTTCATAATGTTTTGAATTCATTCAGGCATCTGTAACACCTACTCTTATTGCCTATGTCAATTATGCAAGTACTGAGACTACACACTCGTACACAACAGATTTCAGTCTTGATTTCTATTACTATCTTATTTCTACGTTTCCTTTGTCGTAGGTAAAAAGTTTAGCACCAATTTTTCTGACATTTTAAAAGGCATCTGGACTTTAGGGGAAGACCGGGGAGTGTGGGATACCCACTTCAATAAAACTACACATTCCTGAATCGTAAAGATTCCCTTGAGCCTCGCTGTGCAACAGGCGTTCCCAAGACCACAGTCTTCCTTGGAATTACACGGTGGGTAATCTGAGTCTTCACATTGAGTACCCCAGCACGTACCTCTTCTCCTGCCGCCTCAACCTTATGAAAACGATTCCTGACACTACCGCCACTTACCAAAGAGTCCGAATTTGGGCAGCCTGTACAAATGCGTCCTACTTCCTCTCAAACGGGGTAGAGCCGATTCTTGAAATGCTTTTCGACACCTAACCGATCATTCCAATGTAAGGCCAGGATTGGCCAGGATGTATGAAACTAGAGTGGTGCATCTCTAACTTTGACTATGGAATTTGGTGGGCCATTATGAATTTGTCGTCTGTAGAACAAACGACATTAACACGTATAGGTACATAGCCAAACAGGACAATATCACAAGCGCAGGACCTAAAATCGACTCTGGGTACTCTGTGTTAAATTAGAACACTGTTGTTGGAAGGTCAGAACCAAAAAGCGGCTTCGCTGAGGTGTAGCTCCCTACCAATGTTGAAAGGCAAATAGTAGAATGTCCCTAGATGGATACAGTATCGAGACGGAAACAAAAAATTGCGTATGAAGCTACGCACCCCTCCAAAACCAGTCCGCTTTATACACATAGAACAATTATGGCAGGACAAAAATACTAACTGAAAGGAGCCGATTAGCACCTTTTGACTACCAAAGGATCTAAGAGCAAAAGGTTAAATGAAACACCATAAGGATTTAGTTTTGTTTATTTCCACGCTAATAAAGTACAAAAAAGTGTGCATTATCATATGAAAAGACGTCCTTGTAATACAAATAATCTTTGTAATATCCAAATGTTGGCATCAAACTGTGAAATAATCTTTTGCCAATTACACATTTCTTTAGAGTAAGGAAATTTCAAAATATAAATTGTGTTTTTCTTAGTATTTAAAAAATTCAATTTTGACCCTGATTTTGATATGCAGCAGGAAACATACAGGATTAAATATGCAGGAATGTTCGGTACTTATACCTTCCATTCTGTGGTAGTTGCCCGACTTTCGAGTCAGCTTAACGATGATGAAGGTGGGTAAAAGAAGGAGAGGTTAGGCGAATTGTCATAATTGTCGTCTTCAGACTCATCAGAAGGTTCATAGTTAGCGCCGCCGTTGGCGCCGCCAAAGGCGCCGCCTTTGGCCGCATTGGCCTTACCACGCGCAGCACTGCTACCTGCATTGCTGGCGCCACCGTTGCTGGTACCGGGGGTATTAGCATCAGCGATATCGTCAGCGTTGGTGTTACCATCAGTTTTGTCCTCGGCATTGGGGTTTACGTGGACGACCATGACACCGATGTCAAAGTCGGTTTCTTCGTCGAAGTCAACATCGGTATCATCGTCGCTACCGTAGTCACTAGACGAATCGTTTTTCTTGCCAGGGGGGAGCTTCAAAACGCCCACGGCGCGTACCGGATCCTCTTCAACCACATCTTCACGAACCGCTACGACCACGATAGAATTTTCCTGCTTAAATTTCCTTTTTAGCTCAGTGCGCAGAGGCTCCTTAAAATCATTGAATGACCTCCACGAAATATTATCGGCCAGCATCGACTTCACCACTAAGTCCATCTCCTTGTCCTTTGCTTGAGCTAGGTTCATCCTGGAATAACATAAAAATACACACTTTAAAATCACACCAAATACGAATTATAATAAATTAGTGACAAAGGTTTTGCCAGCATGAAGGTAGGAAATTGTCTAATGTCTAATTGACAGGATAATTTTATTTCTTACGGGGTTGGAGTTACCAATTTCTGACCGTAGTGAACAGACGTATTGAACAATATTATTATACGCAAATAATCACTTGCGAAGTCTTGACCTACATTTATTAACAGCCCGTATTTATAATTTACTAGCGTTTGCCAGCGGCTTCACTCGTGTACATAAAACATAGCCTATGTCACTCAGGAATAAAGCAGTTTTCTATCGTTGAAATAATTTCAGCAATCGGACCCGGACTTTCAGAGATAACAAAAAAAACAACTTAAACTCTTTATAATATTAATAGTGTAGATATACCTACAAAAGAATACAGGGTTATTCATATTAACCCGTTGTGTGTCTAAACGTGGATTCACGCGAGACACAATGGCTTTTTAATTCTGTCTGTAATTACGGCACACGAGAGGTTAAATAGCAACCAAAAACCGCTAAGGTTTAAGCTTGTGCTATCAAAGTCTATCTCGTTATCAAACTATAAAAAATGAATTTTATATTTGTAACTATACAAAATGCATTATATAAGGTACCTATGTAGTTATATGTATAAAGATTTACGTAATTAACATGTAAAAAACCTATTTCAAAATGGAGGATGGCCGTTCAGCCCAAGAAGCATTTACTTTGACTCCCTACCACATTATTAATTGCAAAAATACAGTCTGACATTGGTTTTCATATCTTTTTTTAAGATTTTGCTTCACACTAGGACCTATTACTATATCGTGAGATTTTTTTTGGAAAGTAATGTGATATCGAAAGGAGATCGCATGAGTTGCTTTTTTTATATAACCAACGAACTGGCTTGTAAAATATAATTCGAAGGATTATGCTGTTCTAGAATAGGTTTGAAAGTTAGTAGAAAAAAAGAATTTCTGTTGTTTTTTCAGTGTTGAAGTGATTTTTGTAATGAAAGCATGAATACGTTTAAATAAGTAAAAAATATAAGAGTGCGCCGCCCGAAGCGTTTGATTCCATAGAAGAATCCCTATACGAGCCTACTGCCGAGCTGAGCTGCGTTACAGTAATTAAATAGTTATTTTTACTAAATGAATTTACACTGCACCTATGTAACCCTTTTTTTTAATTATATTCTTGTTTTTTTTTAATAAAAAAATATTGGATCATGGTAGTGGGGTAGTTCTTGATATTTGTTTTATTGATTTTTTTTTAATTATGCTTCAACCTAGGAATTACTCATGTATCGTGGTTTTTTTTGGGAGGTAATGAAATGTTTTTTTACTACATGAGTTTGTGAATAAATTAACAAAGCATCTATGTAACGATTTATTAAAATTATACTCATGTTTTTTGAACTAACCAATAATTAAGTGGAGTACATACCTAATAAAAAAAATTTGCTAATTGTTATAAAATACTCTAGTACTCTATTTTTATATAAAACCACTGAACCTAAGTAAGAATTTAATTTCAATTTATATACTGTAAAAAACACTTCATTTGTACAAAACACTATTGATTAAGAATTGAATTCCCATAATAAGGTTTTCCTTAGCTTGATGACAGTGAAATTAAGTAAGGGCAATATGTAATGGCCGCCAAAGGTGCCCTACCTTTATTAGGCGCCATTACATGCCGCATGCAGCGGGCAAGCGCTAATTAAGTAAGGGCAGTATGTAATGGCTGCACTACCTTTGGCATAACATAATGATTTAGGAATAGTTTGTGAAATGTGGCAACAGAATATCTACTTAATTATTTTTTTAATTAATTATTTTTTTAATAATTATGTTATAAATATTTGTATGCTATTATTAGCTAAGATAGCGGATTTTTTTTTAAGACCTTAATGCTATCTATTAATAAATTAATATGAAAAGATTTAAACTTAAAAAAAAAATTAGTGTTTTTTCTAATTCTAATAATGTGCGTAGGCGGTCAAAAGAAATACACAAGTTAGATTAAATATATAGACTCCATGTTTTTACTTACCTTGCAATGATTACAGGGACACTCGACGATTAGAACAAGAATTATCTTCAGTAAGACTGAGATTTAAAGGTAGAATGATAAAATCTATCAGACCAGCAACAGTCGCCGCCCAGAAGCTATCACGGAGTAAAGCCGTGGGGTATCGATCGTCGGGCCGTGTTGCGAAGCAATAAAATCTACCAAATTAGTAAAATCCATGCTCGTTACTGATTCTATAAAAAGGTGAAACATTAATTTAAGTAAATGTTGATAGATGTCTGATTGAACACACTGAGCCCTTAAGTAGACCAAATTCTGTTGTTTGTTTATTTATATTTGATTTTTTAACCAATTTATACTGTACATTATAGTAAATCTGTGGAAGTTTTTAGTTGTGCGCGCATCACGTAAAATATACGAAATCGATGTAGATAACTTTTATACATTAAAATTGTGTGTAACTTGATATTATTTAGGCTTTGTTTCATCGCAGTCGATTATCTATACCGAAAGATATACTACGAGTACATTCATTGAATGTTCGGCGGCACGAAGTTCCCCGGGGCAGCTAGTAACTTAATATTTAAAAAAATATCTCGGTCCATTAATTATTAGTTCTGAGTAGAGAGGTACTGAAATTCCATTTTGATGAATATTGGCACAGAAAAAAGAAACTGTAAATTTCTTATGGCCAATACAATTTTCAACTTTCAAAATGAAATCGCTGTCGTATCCGTATCTCAGCGTAGCATAATTGTAAAGAAAGAGAGATTTAGCCCCTCTGTCTAAAACGTGAATAAATGTAAGCACTACTTGATCTTGTTGACCTCTGAATTATTTAAATGTTTTTGACACCACAATACGCTCTTGCTCTTAAGAAGCCGGCGACGGATGAATTTCCATATAAACGTAATACCACGCTCATTTGCGGTTGAAGCATATTTCCAACATATTATGATGATATTCTATTATAGGACAATATTTATCTAGGTTCCTAAGTCGAGAATATTAGAAATATTGTTATTTTTAATACAGGAAAAGCCAAATGGCATGTTTTGCCATTTACGCTGTAATAAAGTGCGAAATACAATTCGCTTAAATTTCTTTTGTTTTTTAAAAAAAGAAAGACGTAGGAACCTAGATAAATATTGTCTATAACCGAATATCATCATAATGTGTTGGAAAAATGCTCCAACTGCAAATGAGCGTGGTATTACGTTTGTATGGAAATTCATCCGTCGCCGGCCCCTTAACCAAATGTATCCGAATACTTAAAGTTATGAATCCGAATTTAGCGCAGGTTTTCTTTCATAAATCTCATTTAGAAGTCGAATTCATGACTTCTTTATTAGCTAATAATGAAAATATTGATTTTTTAGCAGTCTTATGAATATTTTTTATATTCAATTCGCTAGCCCAAAAGCTGATTGAAAGAGAATGCCTTGTTACATTAAGTGTAGTCAATTTTGCAATTCTACTACAATTACAGTAATACTTATCATAATGTTAATTGACCTACACCACATTAGATGTTAGTGAACATTCGAGTAGGTTTTGTATATTTCCCCGAAAAATTGTAGGCTTAAAAGCCATAATGATGTTTATTTTATTCATCAAAACCATGCTTTTCAATTAAGTATTCAAGAAAAATAATGCGATTTATACAAGGTGGAATAACAAATAATATACAGATTTTAATATTTTAATTTCCATAACTATGGTCTTTTTGTATTTGAATTTGGTTTCGGTCGATAGTTTTTAATGACTTTTCAAAACTCATTACAATATACATCTTTTTGTTGCACATTTTATCAGCTGTATGAATTTGAAATTACCAATAAATCACAATTTTATAATGAAAGACAGAGAACATTTCACTCGGTAGCATACCAAATGGTAGAAATGGGGTTGCGAAGTGTGGTATCATTCTCTTTAAAATAGGCCCCTATCGAAATGATTAGAAATACAACCCGCTTTTTATTTAGTTTACTTATAATAAAAACATAATTATATCAAGAACTTTGAAAATTAATATAATTTTCATTCATATTTCTTATAAGTTCTATTTAGTAGATTATTTGTGTTTTCGATTAATCTACTAAGTAATAAAGCAAAAAATATGTTTTTGACAAAAACATTAAATTTTATTCCGTTATTGGGCTTGCAAGATACAAATTATTTTAAAATTTTGAATGATTGACCATTTACAAATGAACAGGAAAATGTCGTCGATCGATTAAAATTGTTCCGTGTGCAAAAGTACTGGAGCTTCTCTATTGATACCAATTTTATGTTAGATGGTGGCGAAATAGTGAACTAAGCACACAGTACTGAGTTTGGACCCTGGATCTTTGTTTGAAGCGCCACCCTGAGCTGAACCAATAAAATAGTTATTAAACAAATCAATTTTTTTTTATATTGGTTTTCGTCTTTCATTTTCATTTTACTAAAATGTATTTATTTAATTCATTAAACCCTAAACAAATGCCGGAGTTATCTCTCTCATTGTTTTTCTATTGTGTCTCTAATTACGGTATTTGAAAGGTTAATTAGAGTTTTACGGAAAAGAACGGTATTTTTAGGGACGTATGTAATTAGTGACTAAAGCCAATAAAAAGTAAGAAACTTTTTAAATATAAATGGTCCAACCGTTTTCGATGGTATAATACCTGTTTATTGTTTTATTTAATTTTAAAGTTCGAAAACAATCGAATGTAAACTTTTGCAATATAAGTAGGTGGACCACACCGCAATGGATATGAGTTTCATTCAACAGGCTGCCGGTTGGTTTCGGGGTGGCACCACAATCTACACAACATAAATCACAATGTATCATATATATTGCTTCCGGCGTCTAGAATATTCCATTTCATAGGTAGATTGGTTACAACCAATCACTGTTCAGATACCAATGAGACAATGCCGGCGTGGACGATTGTGATTTGTTGTTCTAATAATAGTAACGAGCGAAAATCATTACTTTCATTACATAAACATAACTCGTACCTGCCCACATACGGGCTCTCGTAACATATTTGGGCGTCATTACGTCAATAACAGTTTCAACCCGCGTTAAGGTAGATAGGTTTAAAACTCAATAAATTAAGGACCGTCGCGGTGGCTTCTCCACTACCCAGACTGGTGCTGGGAAGCGCCAAAGAACCGGATCTATTGGACGGCGTTATATTCAACACCTTCGAGGAATTCAACTGGAATTTCCTGCTGAATTGGCTACTGGAATAATATCATCTTCTGATCCGTACGGCGCTTCCCGTGGCAGAGAATCGACGCGGTGAAAAACAAATCATCAACAAGTTGCCAATTTTGTGAGCTGATCCTCCCTCTTCTGAAGATCTGAAGAGATTGCTCTTCTGCATCAGTGTCCAGAATTCGTGTCTACGTGACCCCAAAGTGTTATCGTGATTTTCCAAACAGTGCTTTTTTGTGCGAAGATTTTACTGTGTCTCATCTTCTACATTGTTCTATTACCTACCTCTACCATTTTAAGCGAATTTCTGATATTGTACCATTTGTACTTTTTGAATAAGTAACTATTTTTGTATCAAATCTGTGTTTGTATTTTGAAATGGTGTTTCTTTTGGATAGCATTATAGAGTATTTTGCAAAGAATCCCCAGGATTTTGAAACTGTCATATTTCTTACGGGACTTAGTTTATTGTTATTGGGTATCGACTTGATTGTCGGCGCTTTCTTTACTTCAAAAGCTCTTGAATACTTGGGTGATTTCATAGAATTTGCTAACTAAAAACCGTACTTAACCTCCGTTACAATATCTGTACGAATGTATATTTACATGTTTATAATTTTGTATATTATTGTTCTATTTCTATACCTCCATATAACTTCTTTGTTTATATTTGGCTAATCTTTATGTGACAATGTGAATTTTGTCGAAATGTTGTTGTTTGGATACATGTAATTAATTTTATCAAAAATGTAAAATTGTTGGTGTTTTAATTTAAAATATATTTTTGAATAAAAATCTGTTTTTTTTTTAGATACCTACTATAAGTATACCTAAGTTTTATTCTGCGAATAGTAATTTGAAATATGGACAATTTTGTATGAAAATGCTGTCAATATTGAAAACCTTATTTATTTGACGGGTTAGACTTTGGTAAGCTTTGTTCCAAGTAAGATACAGTACCTACTAGCGTGGTAGTGACAAAATACATATGTCAATATCCTTAAAGGAGTCATGTTTGATGGACAAAGGCGTCTCACCAAGTAGGTTATTATAATCTACCTCAGCACCCTTTACAGTTACCATTAAAATTATTCTATCAACAATCACAGTCAAAATAAGCCCATTCATATAAGCCAAGAGAAAGGTAAGTGAATGCAATATTTACAAATGTCATTCACTGTGTCAGACACTTTTGAACTTCTTCTTCTTTGTCTGTCCCTGCTGCCATTATCTGGGGTCCGGTCTCTTCAGAATTCTGCACCTGGGTGTCCTGGGTTATCGATATGACCATAGTACAATATTATAGTCAAACAATATTGTACTGTAATCATAAATTTGGCAAAAATAATCTCAAATCTCTGGTTGGCTCCCATTCTATTTGAAAAACCAACATTAAACTTATTCTAAATCTTACAAAAGATCTCACTCTTTTGATTTAATAATGATTTTAATACACCACTTCACTTCAAAGGTAATGAATGACAGAATGGAAGAAAGAACGTGTTGCACCCCAAATAACACGGGACAAAAGCAGGAAGATGATATGATGATGATTGATGCTGCTGAATACTAGAATATTTTACATGAATTAACTGCCTATTTGCTGCAAAGTCCATAATCCAGTTACATGAATAGCTTCCTCAGCCTTAATAAAAGTTAGACTCAGAATCATTCTACATTATAAACACTAACTGAAAAGCTACATTGAAGTTATACAAAGAAAAATAGTGTTTCAATATAATATGTGTAATACTTTTTATGTGTATTACTTACAAAAAGATCAACTCTTGTGTTATTACTAAAGAATACTTTATTTTGGGTTAAGAAGTGAACAGTGAAAACTACAGTAAATATTATTATATTAGCTGTTTCACTGTTCACTTCTCTAACTTCTCTATTAGGTGCCTAATGAAATCAAAATATTATTCTGTATGTCTGTCATAACAACACAAAATATTAACATTATTCTAACTAACAAAATTATACTCCTCAACCTCTACAGAATGGTGAGTTCACCCATTCATTAATGAATCTCATACATACATAAACAGCCTTTTAATGTTCCCACTGCTGAGACTCAGGCCTCCTCTCTAGGAGAGGGAATGGACCGTAATCCACCACGCGGGACCAGTGCGATATTATAGGATAACAAAGTTGTACAGTTTTCACTTTTAGTAAATAAGGAAATAAGAAAATATGAATCAAAAAACGTTTATTATCGTAGGATTACAAGAGTGACATTATTATATATTGTCATCACTAAATATCATACCTAGAAAAGTTATATTGTTATACATCGAGATAAAAAGGTTCCCAAGCGTATATAAGAGCTTCTAATTGTATATAATAATAAGTCAAAAATATACATACTTAAACACATTATTGTTGTTATATTATTCCATTAACATATTGCTATCATATAAAATTATTGTAAAATACCCGAGTTTATATAAACTACCTTTAGTTGCCTGCCAGGTTATCATATAAAACATATTGGTTTTAAAAGATACAAAGAAAATGGCTGCTCAAAGATAATAAGTTCAGAGCTTAAAGTATAACCCACAGATTCAGCCCATAAATAGCACCAAAAATACTTCACCTAAATTCTGACATACTGATTATTATCTCTGCCTTATCGTCATCAATCTTCAAGTCATCACACACATCAACTTACATTAAGTTATCAGTTTCTGAATCAATCTACATTAATAGTCTGTCAAACAATGCTTTCCTTACATTCTCTTTACCTCCAATACTGTGTATATGAATAACAAATACTAAACTAAAGATAAACCAGTCAATAACAAACTAATCCTCATATGTCAGTCTTACTAGATGTTTCATACATTTTCAGGTCTTATGTTACTAATTAAAATTATATTAAATACCTTATAATTAAAATAACATAACAATACAAATGTTATTGCTTCAACGCCTTACAGTAAAATTGGTTTTCCATATGTTTAGCAAAAATATGTTGTGTAAACAATGACGTCATTTTATAAAAAAAAAACATAAAACAGGCAACGGTTGTACTAAGCAAAAGACAACTTAACGCTTAAGTTTTTTTTGCTTAGGCTCCTCGTTGGTCATAGCGAGAATAGGCATTATGGCTGAAGTATCAACACGGGTGCGTGCCGTCTTGCTGGCTGTCACAAGACCGTGGTAGATCCAGTGAGTGTACCTCATGTCCATTAGATAAGGGTCAATACACTTGATCGGCTTCCCATAGCAGCAGAACTTGATGCAGTCCTTACAAGCGCAGTACAGTGAAGTCGTGATGATATCACTTCGATAGCTGAAGCTGGGGTCCTTGATAGCATCTTTGTTGTTCATATATTTCATAGCGTATTCTTGGGTGCGAATCATCCTGGTCACGTTGACGTGGTGTTGAAGTGCAGCTGCAGACATTTCTGGAATCTAAAACATGATAAATGTTAATAGGGCTTTGGAACAAAAAAAAACATAACATAAAGATTGACTGGTAGAGAATGCCTTGTTGCATTAAGTCCGCCTATTATATATCACTACTGTACATGAAGTTTATTTAAAATAAATAGAAAAAGCTTTTTAAAAGTTTTCTTAAAATTTATTTTAGCAATAAGTAAAATTATGTTGACAAGTATTTTGAATTGCGTACGTTGCGTTGCGTAGTTTTAAATCAGTATTTACGTATATTACAACTAGTTTAGACGAGTGATTGAAGTAGTCGACTTATAATTTTCCTCACTGTAATCATAGTACTAATACTAACAAAATTATCATCTATTTAGTCTTAACTTCCAAACGAATTTTGACTAGAAAACAATGAGGTCCGTGTAATACAAGAAAAACTATTTCAAAAATCATTAAAACTTAAATAATGACAATATACTGTAACCCCATAAAAAATTAGTAGGTCTCATGTAGGAGCATCAATGAAAATCTTAAAAACAAAAGAAGTTCACGAACGGGATATCGTGGGAATGAAAACAAATAAATACGAGTAGTACTTACAAAGCGCGGTGACAGTAACGTGGTTTCACTATAGTATTCAACAGGTAGACTATTAAACCAAATCACTTCACTAAAGCGAGGGTTTTTCCTAGAAACTCAATTAGCAAGCCGGCTACAGCCACACTCAGACCACGTTTCTAATCTCCTTATTGATTGATGCATCTAGTTTCTGCGCAAGTGCAATTCAGCTCATTGTTTACTCAGCCAAAGACACACCCACCTGCCAGTACTGTGTTTCTAGATAAACATATATTGATGATATAAGTAATTTGGTGATACTTTTTAAACACAATACCACATGGTTACCTACCTATGCATGATGCGTGTCTAGTATTAAGATGAAGATATTTATCCTCCTCGTAACAACTCGCTAGCGTGGTCTCATGAATGTGCTTGGTTGGAACTGTGTGGTCTGTTTTACCAAAAAAAAGACCCCTTACCTTGTGTCCCAACAGACTAGACATCTTTGACTTCTATATAAGTGAGAGTAAAAGATTCACTAAAAGTATTAAAAATTTAAAGTTCATAGGTACTAATCCAGGCAATTTACAGATTCAAACAAAGCTGGCATATTTCTAAGTCAGGATTCAGTGATTTCTGGAACATTAATTAATTTCAACTCAACCAACTCTAAATGGCCATATCATATGCTGACCAAAAACGCAGAACATCAATGAGAAACTATCCTTTCAATATCTTGTGCGACGGAAATCTGATGTTTTACGTTCAAAGTAATGATATATTTTAGTAACTACGTCAGGCCGTAGTTGTGTGGCATTTTGCTGAACTGGACCTATTTGCCACCGCCGTGAGACACACAATTTTAGGTTTCCTTTTTTGTATAATCTTAAGTTTCTACATATTGTTTTCACACTGCGTGTATCTATGTGTGTCAAATAAAATACTATTCTTTCTAATTTCCATTCTTTCTTTCTCTCTTTCTTTCTAGTGGGCTTTTAAAATATAATTATAGGTAGTCAAATATACTATAAAGCTTTTAAAATATACTGACTACAATTTAGACTTTACGTTGTGTAATCTAAGTAATAGTATTACATAATTATGTCAAATCAAATCAAGAAATGAACCAGTCTTCAATCTGTTAGTAACCCAGCTACGATTACCAAGTCTTCTGTTAATTATATCCATCTAACGTAGTAGCCTTATGGCTAAACATAAGCTTAGCACCTTTTTCTGCTCTGAATTTGGCGCTGATAAATTATGATTTGATCTGATGGTAATTTTAACCAACAGCACCCACCATATCAAACATACCAATATTATGTATCACATATACTTACTGTTTTCGTTACAACCCCAGGGGCCGCACAATGACTTTGTCAACGCCATCGTGAATTATAAAAATAGATAGTCCAACTATTCAGCCTGAATAGCTCTTTTTGTGTCTCACACAGGAACTATGTTCGTTTTAAGATTCATAGTAAAGCAGTGAATATATTTCAATAAAACTATAATTTTAATTACCATTTATTAATAGAAATTAGATTACAATTTACTTTCGTAAGTGTAAGATTAAGTGTATAGAATAATTGTTACCAGTAGACATACTTAGTTATTAGAAAATACTTCAAGACAATTAGAAACCTTTTTGTTTCCAAAATTAGTTAAACTTATGTTAAATAAAATACTTTTTTTATGTTACCCTGTTCAGTTGATGAGTAAAACCTTAAGTAACTATTTAGGTCGAATATTAAATAACCAATGATTTGGATGATGTTCCGAAATCAGAGTTGATATGCAAAAAATTAATAAGAATACTTTTGATCAGACTATACCTAGATTTAAAATAGTTAAAAAATAAATTCTTTCAATAAGAGACAGGTACAGAGTAAAGGGTTCTGGCCATTCTTTGATACGTATATTTTAGCTGTCTTTTGAGACAATATTATTACAAATCAAGGGACTAGGGACTGAGCCAGACTTTTTTTGTCATAGAAAGGACACAATAACACACACAACGATGAAATACAAGACGACATTAAGAGCCCCTTTCCACAGATTGCCGTCGGCACTGAGCGGGTTTTATTGTGAGCTGATACATATTTTTCTCACGTTATTTCACCCGGTTCATGCTGGCAAATGTATGGGTAACCATTCATTTGCATCCCGTTAATATGAAAAGGAGCGTATACATACACAAGTATATGTTACATTACATGCAAAGACAACATTAATGCAAACACACATATTATACGACATTAATATTTAGTATTAAGTACTTAAGTTTTGACTTTTTTGGTCTTCTTTACTTGCGGGCCTTTTAATCCTTTTTCTTTGACTCCCTGCCTCTCGCTTACTCTATTTCCTCTATTCGTTAACTCTATTTGTTCGTCTTGTACTTCCGGTTCCTTTATTTTTGTCTCCTCGTGTACCTTGCGTTCATTCTTCTTCATTTGCTCTTTTTTCTCTTGATCTTTTCCCTCTTGTTCTTTCAGATTTTTCTTTCTATCTCTAAGTTCTCTACGTTTTTGTGCATTTATTAGTCCGTGTCTTTCAAGTTCCACCTTAAGTTCTTTAACTTCTTTTACCTCCGTCATGTCTCTTTCTTTTCCCTCCCCCAGAGTTTTTTTTTCTTTAGTACCTCTTGTTTCGCTCTTTTCTGTCGGGGTTTTTTTTTCTTTGCGTTCATTTGTCTCCATTGGTTCTTCAACTTCATTCGATATTTTTACCTCCTTCCGGTCTTGCACCTCCTTTGGCTTTATTGCTTCCTTACAATGTTCTGTCGTCTGTTTTCCGTCCTTTTCATTTTTATTCTTCTTAAGGTCCTTTTTGGACTCTTTCTTCCCTTTCTTTTTTTTGTCATTTTGGTCTTTATCATCCTTCTGATATTTATTATTTTTGGATTTACGTGGTTCCTCGTAGTCTTGAGAATGCCCAGGATTCTGTGATTTTTGTAGATCTATATTATTCTGACCATCTTTAGAACTTGAATCCATATGTTGCCTAGTTCTTCGGGACTCCCGCCTTTCATTACCATCTCTTGATTTTTTGTCGTCCTTCCCGTCATTTGTTTTTTTATCTTTTTTGGTCTTCTTCGACTTTTTGGTCTTTTGTAGCGGAAGTACTATATCAGTATCTTTACACACTGCTGCAAGAAGAATGGTATTTGTCTCGGGATTATAAGTGCCGGTCACCACAGCTACAGCTAAATTCCTACTGCTCGTGCCATCACCCGGATCTACCATCATCACATCATTTTCCTCGATGTCCCCTGAAAAATACAAATTTTCATGTTAGTAACAAACTTTTGAGAAGTTTACATTTGATCGATGTAGATATAGTCAGATGAAGTGACCTACAGGGAAAAACGCGATACCAACAATGAAATCAACATTCATTTTACTTAATAATTATATTGATGACAAAAAAAAAGTATACTAATTAATCTTAAAATTATTTGTAAACGTATTTAGTCTGGCCATGTATACTGTTACGATAAAAAAATTCAATACATTTGTAATTGGAATCTGTCATTTTTATATATGAATATTCAATGTGTTTTCTCATTTAGAGATTATATTTTTCGTATCATTTCGTATTTGTGTTAGTTTAAATTAATATATAAACTAACACAAATTACAGCAATAAATGTTTTATGCGGTAAAAAAATAAATTATTTTTCCTTGAAACAATATTTTTGGCAAAACTAAGTAATACCTAATTATATAGAAGTAGAGGCTTCGCTCATGTGAAAATTAAAATTATCGTAAGTGAACATATTTCCTTGATAAAAAGCGTCCTATGTTTTATTTAAGAACACAGTCTTAAATAAAACAGGACTAGCAATTGTTGTTTGTGTTTATTTATTTTACCAGTATTTAAATACGTCAATCAAGTATAAATATTAATAAGAAAATAAACCACAATGCTAGGGCGATACACAAAAAACTGAAATACTCGATCTAAAAATCGGCTAAAAGTAGTAAAAATACGGTCTATCTCTATGAAAATATATTCATACACAAAAATTCATTGCGAAAGGCGTAAGCTCTTTAGGCGCCACTTTGTTTCTTTTAAGGTACTGTGATGTTAACCATTACTAATACTTTTCGCTGAAAATTGAATGGCCAGTCGCTTTCATGAAAAACAAAAGTATAGGTAAACGAAAATTCGCTTCGCTTTGGTGGGGCACGGTAAAACAAATGACTTTTTTATCTAGTAATACTTAAGTACTAGAAAAAGAATTGAGATGAACAAAACAATCATAATCGCGGATCGCTAAACACTGCTCACGATATATATACATAGCAATCTCGATCTTCGCGCTTTGCAACACTAACAAAACTTCTAAAATAATACAATCATAATGCTAGTGACGCCGTCCTGAGCAAAATTAAAATTCGGAGAACTTTGGAGCACACTAATAATAAGAGAAGAAGATAAAGAACTTCAACTAACCTTGAATTATTCTCACGGCTCTCTCCGCCAGTCTTTCAAGTGTTTCAGACATGTTTTTTTATTTAAAGAAGTAATTGACAACGTAGTGGCAATTTTCAACTCGTCGGAACAGCGACGCCTCCCAATTTGCCTATATTGATTTTTCTTTCACAGACCGCGTCACTCTATGCAATTTAAAGCTGGCAATACCTTAACATCTGAAATAAACCTTTGGCCTTTAAAGAATATACCCTATTTCAAGTACTGTAAAGTTTAAAACTGCAAAACAAAAATCAAGTGGCCAGTGCAAAAACATGCAAGCTGTAAGATATAACTTTTTTGATGATTAGAAATTATTTCATTGATGTTATAAATAATTTATTAATTTATTCGCTGAATATCTCATTAAAATTCTACTTATTTCAATAACGCCAACGGCGACATCTAGTTTGTAATAAGACATCAAAAGGTCATAGAATAGTCTAATGCAGAAGGGGCTCGCAAATTGATGGTCATGTGCCTACATCTATCTCATTCAGGATCGTAGTTATTCGTCATTTAAAACTGTTATTTAATGCCTGGTTTGTTTTGATGAACGACTTTGAACTCTGGTAGAATGTTACTTGGTTTTTCCATCAGGACTTTTTCAGTAGCAGCCTGAAGACTAAATCTGTGTCAACTGTAATAAACTTGCCAAGTTAGAAGGAACTAAAATTAATAATATATAATTATAAACGCAGGTGTTCGGCAAATGGATACAAATGTAGATGAACATGAAATCTTTTATCTATATATTTAAAAGAAAAAACTGACTGAGTGACATATCAGCACACAACCGAAACTACTGGGGCTAGGAAAGTGAAATTTTGTCCAAAACTACTTTTTAGTGCTCACCTACATCATAACTTCCTTTTATGACGCTTACGTGCACTAAGTTTTTGAGTTTTTGAAATTGTTTTTTTTTAATGAGTTTTTGAAACTTCAACCTTTTAAGCGTAGTTTTTTTAGGGTTCCGTACATCATTAGGAAAAAATGGATCCCTTATAGGATCACTTTGTTGTCCGTCCGTCTGTCTGTCTGTCAAGAACCTATATTTAAAAAACGCGTAGAAGTATCGAGTTGAAATTAAATATACTCAAGTTTGCAGTTCCTTTAAGCTGTAAAAAAATAAACTTCTAAGTTAACGAATAAAAAAGATACGGCTGTTTATGTCGCAAAAAAACGTATATTTGAACAGAGTATCGAAATTTGATTGTGCATGTCCATGTAACAATCATAACAGTGCAGCAGATCGGAATAAATCTGAAAACGGCGCAAAAAAATTTTAAGCTATTGCATAGCTTCTATCGCGGGCCTTGAGCGTGGAGACCGAATCCAGAAATTCCGTAACGAAAATAACCTAACACCCCCCACTCATTTGTTTTTTGAGCGTGGTGACCGATAAGAAAACAAATGAGTGAACAATCAATCAAAATTCAATTCAATGTGTGAAAGTGTAACTTCAATTAATATCAAAGAAAAATAAACAAAGGAAAAAAAATACTGCATAAATAAAATAAATAAATAATTATAATTGCATAAGTTAGTCCCCTAGTGCCACACGTCTTTTTTTAAGCTATTGCATAGCTTCTATCGCGGGCCTTGAGCGTGGAGATCGAATCCAAAAATTCCGTAACGAAAATAACCTAACACCCCCCACTCATTTGTTTTTTGAGCGTGGCAGAATTAGTAAAGATAGATCCTTAATTTCGTCAGTCATTACAAAGTACAAATAGCCGACTTAGAAACTTGTCCGATACAGAAGCAAGTCGACCTGAGTTCGAATCCTCAGTCCCGCCAATCTTTTTGCATTTTTTTATCAAGTTTTTGGCCAATTGTTTAACTTTGGGGTACTGTTTGCTTTTGACTATTTGCTATGTCACTGAAAAGAACTAATCCATATACTTCTAAGGGCAATTCCAAGATGGATACTAACCATAGTCCAGCACCAGCCACTGATACCGATAACGAGAGCTCAAGTCAGGTTCACGCCAGAAATCGGCCTCGTAAGCGTTCTTTTGACCACGAACTGACTGTAACCTTATCAGACACCAAAAAAACCCTTGAAACTTTTAAATTACAACAGAACTCCATACAGGAAAGTATTAATGGGATCCAGAAACAAAACAGCGAAATCGAAAAATCAATAAAATTCATGGAAAAACATTATGAGGAAATGAAAGACAAACTTATTTTCATGGAAACTGAGAGACGTACAAATTTAGCCTACATACAAACACTTGAGCTGAAAGTGGAAAGCCTTGAGAGGTCTCAAAAGCAAACCAGCATTGAGATTAGGAATATTCCTGTCTAAAAAAGGGAAACAAAGAAGGATTTACTGAAGATTGTGTCAAGGGTAGGACTGGCAACCAAAGTAGCTGTTAATGAAGCTCACATTAGAGATGTCTTACGCTTAAATGCTGACAAAGGTTTAAGTAGCCCAATCATAGTAGACTTTTCATCAGTAGTATTACAAGAACGGACTTTAACTTCCGTGAAAAAACATAATCAGGCAAATAAAAGCCACAAATTAAATACATCTCATTTGGAACTCGACGGTCGCCCTCAACCAATATATCTCACTGAATGTCTTACCCAAAAGGCAAGAAGACTGTTTTACCTGGCTAGGGAGTTTTGTAAGCAGAATAGCTACCAGTTTTGCTGGACTACTCATGGGAAGATTTTCCTCCGCCAGAAAGTGGGCGCCGCATCGCATCGTATAGATACTGACAGTGATTTGAACAAATGCAGTCTCAATCTAACCTCTGACTAGGAAACTTTGTATGCCTTTATCTATTGCGTTTGTATCTTTATACGTAATAGTGATGACCATGGATAACATATTGAATGACATTGATTCACTTCAAGTATCAGTTTCTCAGATTTGCTCCCCCGAAAGCTTGATAAATCATTTTCACTTGTTCCAAACAGCTTTAACTGTAATGCACACCAACATTCGTACACAAAAAAAAAACAAAGGAAAAAAATACTGCATAAATAAAATAAATAAATAATTATAATTGCATAAGTTGATAAAAATGCTATGCAATAGCTTTACCGCGGCAGTCCCCGAGTGCCACACGTCTTTTTTTTTTTTGCAATTCGGTAACATCTTCGAGACTCCATTTGGGCATTGTAGCTTGCACGGAACCTTCAGTGCGCGAGTCCGACACGCTCTTGCCCAGTTTTTTTAATTGATATAAACTAGTGCTTGATGTGGGTTGTAAAGGCGAAATTTTGTAGGTGTGCAAAATCTCCAATATCAGTTAACATAAATAGTAACCTAAATTAATACACACGAGCTACGGTTTAGGAGGTGTTAAAGTTTTTATGAAAACATTCTCAAACTAGCTTGGAGTCGGCTAGAAAAATGTTGATGATGAACTCTACACAGCACACTCCGTATGTACACTCTATCAGCAGGAAAATGTTGATGATGAACTCTACACAGCACACTCCGTATGTACACTCTATCAGCAGGACAGCTTTAAGCATCTTGTAAAGTTTCAAGTTACTTTTGCGATTTTCTGATTTCCTCCATCGTGAAAAAAATCTAGGTTCGGTTTTTTATGAGAGTGTGTTCCACGAGAGCGTGGGCACAGCTAGTAGAATTTAAACGAGATTTGTTAATTTTGTTTCAAAACGACGCCCTTTTATGAATCTGAATAAATAGTAATATAATGAAATTATAATATATACAAGGTGTCGTTTTGAAGCTGCAAAATATTTCAGGAGGTAATTATGTTAGTGATTCTCGACCCGAATCAATAATAAAATAAGTAGGTAATTTTTTTTTTTTTATAACGGCGCTTTTTTTCACACACACAAACACGGAACAATAAAGGGCGTTTTCACACACACTAACTCGCAACGATAGTTTCATAAATAATGTATCATCCAATCATCATCCCGCACGCCACACCCTAGCCACGCCCCCGCGGCCATCGATCAATCGATTTAGTTTAGTGTAATTAAAAAATTAAATAACAAGTATTACTGATTATTGACCAGGTTTCGTATTTTTACATGATTATTTATGAGTTTTATTACAACCTCCTGAAATATTGTGCAGTTTTAAAACTGCACCTTGTATAATATGGCACTGAATATTCGTGAATCGAAAGTAATTTTGAGTAGTTTTTTTTACTAGTAAATAACTAATAAATACCCTTAAATTTTGATCGTTTTAATCCCGTGGAGGGTCGATCCGGTACATGAAACACTATCGATTTGTAAAGATAAAATTAAAAATAAAGCACCTTTTTTTTAAAACTCGTATTAATTTACGCATGTACGAAATTAATTTCTTTCAGCTGACGTTTCGACGATCGACCCTCCACGGGATTAAAACGATCAAAATTTAACGGGGTATAGAATTCTCGTATCCCAGTGTTTGTTAGTGAACTCTTCCGAAACGGCTTGACCGATTTTTATGATTATTTTGTTTATATTTGGTAGATCTGAAAAACGGAAATGGCCCTCCTATCCCCATCCCTAACCTCCTACACTTAACCCCCTTTTTATTTTTTGATAATTTATATGGCAGAACGAGTCAGCTAGTCCCTATTTAAAATTATCTAAGAGTATCTGTAATAAATGTATTTTCTTTGATTTCTTTCGTTTACCTTTATAATTTTAAATTAACAACTTCTGCTAATCAATTATTTGCTTTGTTTCAGACGGTGGCATATTTTTCGACAGGAACAACCACAGATGAGCCATGGGCGATTAAATTAAGAAAATTAATATGTTCGAAACAGCGTATGAACGGTATGGATGCTGGAGTTATTACAGGCATTAGATATTTCAGCTTAGTCTCTGAGATTGCTTACTTTGGCGTATTTAGGCTCCAGAAAAAGGGATATTTATCTCTATTAGCGATTGTTTTTTGTTTTTTATAGATGGGAAATTGATTAAAATTCATTCAATGACATCCCCCGGTCATGGACGGGGCGTGAGATAGTGTCAAACTTTTACTGACTACTAAAAACCCACTCCTGTTCCTTCGTTGCCTTTCGTACTGGGGCCGAATCTTACTTTCAGAAGCAGACACTTAGCCTCAGTAAGCTTCGACCCTGCTGGGCCTCTACGGTTTGCTGAACACTCCTTGAGGCGCGCGTGGAACAACACGCGGCGTCGACGTCCATAAGGATTGTACAAAGTATATTGAACTAGCTACCAGCGGCAGTCCAAAAGGGAACCCCGGGGTCCTGGAATGCAAAGCAAAGAAGGAACACAGCTGTGGCTGTAGTCAGTACAAGTCTGATACTCCCTCGCGCTCCGCCCCAGAACGGACGAGAGAAGTCATTGGATGATTTTCCACCTTAAAAACACACTGTTTCGACCGCGGAGATTATCCCAAGGGAAGATACTCCTGGGATAAAAAGTATCCTATGAACCTGGACTCCCCATTTGTCTTTTGACCGAAAACGTTAAATCTATATCTATATAACTATATAAAAATCAATGCCACTTTTCGTTGTAATTTTATAACTCAAGAACGGGCTCACCTATCCAAATCAAATGTTTAGGCTTTGTTCGGACTGAAGTTAGAGCACATAAAGGTCTCTGAAAATAAAAGGAGGTTATAATTAGACTAAAAAACAACGACCTCAAAGCTAGACCACTAACAACTATAATTTATCATATCGTTAATGGTGTTCTGACATGTCCGCTCTTTGCTCGGAGTTTTTCGGCCAAAATTGGATATGCAAATCACAAGAGCCCTCACAAGCACCATGAGGAGCCAAGGAATGCAGTCGCTGATCGAAATCGGCTAGATGGCGTCATCATCATCATAGAACCACGAGCCCGTGGACAGTAAGCCCTTCTTTCTACATGCTGCGCGGCGACTTCCCTGACGGGGTCAGCGTGGTTTGCTACGCAGACGACACGCTGGTTCTAGCGCAGGGAGAGTCGCACTAGGCGGCGGTCGCTCTAGCGACACGCGGGGTTGCGATGGTCGTTGATAGGATCCAGGAGTTGGGACTCGAGGTGGCGCTTCACAAATCCGAGGCTATGTGTTTCCACGGTCACCGCACTCGGAACGCGCCGCCATTGAGTTCCCAACTAACGGTAGGAGGAGTTCACATCGGTGTCGGGTCGACGATGAAGTACCTGGGACTCGTCCTCGACAGCCGGTGGAATTTCGTGGAGCATTTCCGACGTCTGGCTCCCAAACTCAACCGGGCTGGGGCTGCGCTCAAGCGGCTCCTGCCCAACCTTGGGGGTCTAGATGCCTCCTGCCGGAAGCTCTACGCAGGGATCGTTCGGTCCATCCTCTACGGGGCGCCGGTGTGGGCGCCGTCGCTGAAAACGCAACCGGCGGCCATGCTGAACGCCTGCCAGAGGGTCATGGCAATAAGGATGGTGCGGGGATACCGCACGGTCTCCCGCAAAGCGGCGAGCCTTTTGGCTGGCCTACCACCGTGGAATCTGGAAGCAACAGTCCTTGCACACATGCACGATATGCGCGTGGAGATGCAACGCCGGGGTGAAAGTCCGCTGCCGCGACAGGTCACGGCATGGCGGACAGAGCTCCGGCGGGATCTCATGGTGAAATGGCGTCAATGACTATCGCAACCCAGTGCTGGGCACTGGGCACAAATCCCCTCTTTGAGGCGTGGCTGGAAAGACCTCACGGCGTCCTTACCTTCCGTATGACGCAGGTCCTCACTGGACATGGTTCCTTCGGGAGTTTCCTGCACCGGATTCGTGCGGAAGTGACGCCCGGGTGTCGCCACTGTGCGGAATGCCCGGAGAACACGGTGGAGCACACAGTCGAGGTGTGCCCTGCTTGGGCGGAGCATCGCCGTGCCCTCGTGGGGGCGATCGGCGGCGGAGACCTCTCGCACCGGGCCTTGGTTGAGGCCATGGTCCGGAGCGAGGAGGAGTGGCAGGCGGTCGCCGACTTCTGCGAAGCAGTAATGCTCGCAAAGGAGGAGGCCGAACGCATCAGGCAACGGCGTTATCGCCGCCGCCGCCGCCGGGATTCTGATCCCGATTTCCGGCCACCGTAGGCGCGGGCTTGCAGACAGTGAGCAATGGGTAGCTCGCTGTCCGGCCGTCCAGTAACTGTCCGGACCAAGCCCAAGTCATCGACGGCGCGCACTGTTCCCGCGCGCCTCAAGGAGTTGTCAGCAACAGCAGGGACCCAGCCGGGTCAAGCCTACTGGGGCCAGGGTTATCCGAAAGGGCGCTCGAGCCCCGGTATGAAGGCTAGAAGGAACGGGGTGGGTCTTTTAGTCAGTAAGAGTCTGACACTATCTCCCGCTCCGCCCAAGAGCGGGGGTTGTCATCGGATGATTTTTTCCCACCATAAAAAAAAAGTAAGCCCTTCTTTACAGTTTCTGTCAAACATAATTTTACCAGTAACATTAACAATGATCATGGAACTTTTACACCAGTGTTGTATCATCAAGTAAAATGTTAAAGATTTATCAAAAAACATTATTGTTTGTCATCCGCTTTAACCATAAATAATATACCTAGCCCTTAAAAGCGGCCAACCGGACATTTTCCTTACAACAACGATGGAATTACCGAATGCTAACAGAGCGTTCAATCGTTATTTCTCTTTTCTCGCGTAGCCTCTCTATCAAATATTGCGTTGAATAAAATAACAAGCTTTTAAACCATTTTCGCGTTGACAATAGACGAGTGACGGATTCGGTACCTCAAAAGGAAAAACGGAACCCTAATAGGATCACTTTGTTGTCCGTCTGTCTGTCTGTCTGTCAAAACAGAAGACAGCCTTAATCTCGCGAAGTTTTAGAAGTATCGAGTTGAAATTAAAACTTAGGTCTGCGATCCCTTGAAGCAGTTAAAAAAGCCAACTTCTAAGTTAACGACACAAAGAAGACATGGCCGCTTATGTCGCAAAAAACGCACCTATAAATCGACTAGCTCAAGGGTATCAAAATTCATAGGGTACTTCCCGTTGACCCAGAAACCTGAAAGTTGGCATAAAGCAAGGTTTCATTGCACAAGTAAGCACAGAAAAATTTCTGAAAACCATTAAGTCACAGGAACACTTCTTTGCGATCCGGAAAAATCTTTGAACTTGATTCAGGAGTTGATCTATTTACAAAGGCAAGTTTTTACAGAACTTTCTTTGTTCGAGTCAGACTCGCACTTACCTGGTTTTATGGTATACAACTGTCAACGTAAAGAAAGAAAACATATTTGAGATATATTTTTGATATATTTGAGACTCGCACAGGACGAACAACAATAAAATAATTAGATAACTACTGATTAAATTATTATTCTGATTATTAATACTTCTAATTTTATGACGCCATATTTTAGGTAAGAGTTATTGTGTTTTAATTGGTTAAGTGATTTTATTTTTCATGTTCTTTTTATGTTTAGATAAATCAGTAGAAGTGTTTTGTTGTGCGCGCATCACGTAAAATGTAAGAAAATCGATGTAGATAACTTTTATATATTAAAATTGTGTGTAACTTTATATATTACAATTGACTATGTCGAAAGATATACAACTTTCATTGACTGTTAGACGGTAAAGAGTTCGTTAGGTCAGCTAATGTATAATACTCGTATGTTTGCGTGTTTATTATTAATCAATCAAGTCTCAACGGCTGTTAAATTTAAATGAAACTTAGCATACAAGTAAATTATAACCAGTACTTAAGATATATTTTTATATAAACCAGGAGTACTACTACTAATACTATAAATCTGAAAGTTTGTTAAATAAGTGTCTAGTGCGTCTCATCATCAATGTTGCATCACTTCTTACCATCTGTTAGGATCCCAGTCAAGCAATTGTTAGTATCAATTAAACTTGGCGAACGGGTTTTTATCCCATTCATTCATTCCCTTACAATAATTTTAGGCGAATCTGCTGGCAAAAAGCCAATATGGCATAAATTAGTGTTTTATTAATGTTCGCGTGCGTGAGAGAAATTACTCAAAGAACATTAACTAAAAAATGATTGTGGTTTGGATTCCTTTTGTTTGAAAAGGCTTGCATCGGACTGCTTTACAATTTGCCAAATGTTGTGCTCTTTGTGCCTTTGGAATTCTCTTATCAAACACCTGGACGGCGTACCGCAATTACTTTAATTGCGGTACACAGACAAAGAGCTTTTCACCAATCTGGCATTTCATTACATTGTAGCAAAACAAAAATATTTTTTTCGACTCAATTGCGTCGAAAATACGTCAAATAAAATATACAAAACCGCAACACCCTAGACACCCCATTTGAATACTCAAACCGTTAAACCGCTTTCAAGCGTTGTTTTATTATAGAAGTCGAACTTTGTACCGGCTAACAGTCATTGCGTGTGGAGTAATTAGTTAATCGGACTAAACAATCTAATGCGTATTACTTGTGATATAAGTGCGCGCACAACTAAGACTTTTCGTCAGATTTATTATATGTATAGATAGATGTATACTTTTTAAGTTTATTTCTTTGCACATAAGTTTTTAAGTTTCTTATGTAACTGCTTTATATTTGGTGTACAATAAGGAATTTATCTATCTATCTATCATCTAGCTTCAGATTTTTCAACCTATTCGAGAAATTTCTTCTCAGTCGTACACTCCCGATGGAGTGGTGGTGATCATCATCATCGTGTGGCAGGTTAGTTGTGGTTTTTGCGAAATTTATCCATCTCTCTCTATTCGTGGTACTGCGTGTACATTCAATGAGGGAACACTTCTCTGTTCCCTGTACCATTAAAAGTCCCAAAGAGCTTTCATTGGGGACGATAAGTCAAAACATTTTAAAGACTCGCAGTTGCACAATCGATAAGCCTTTGTTTGATGTGAAGATCTTTCAGAATAGAAACGTTAGTGCAGTGAGCAGTCCATTTTTTCCTCAGTAGACACCTCCAGCACCACATCTCAAGAGCGTCAATTTTTTTACAGTTTTTATTAGATCGTCTTGGTTCAGATCCATACCTCTATTGGTTAATTAGACTCCGGTCTAATTCGCCAGTAGTGGTATGGATTTTCCTCTAGGAAAGTAACACTTTAGCGATAAATATTATGTGTGACAACTTCCTTTTTTCTAGTAGTTACAAGAGTTAGAGTCGTTTTTCCTGAATGTATTTATTTTCAGACAATAATATTACGAATTAATAAATGATTTTAAAGATCTTTTTTTTTTGGTGGGAAAAATCATCCAATGACAACCCCTGCTCTTGGGCGGAGCGGGATATAGTGTCAGACTCTTACTGACTAAACAACCCACCATACCGGGCTCGAGATCCCTTTCGGATCCAGTGGCCCCAGTAAGCTTCGACCCAGCTGGGTCCCTGCTGTTGCTGACAACACCTTGAGGCGCGCGGGAACAGTGAGCGCCGTCGACTACTTGGGCTTGGTCCGGACAGTTACCGGACGGCCGGACAGCGAGCTCATTGCTCCCTGTCCGCAAGCCCGCGCCTACGGTGGCCGGAAATCGAGATCAGAATCCCGGCGGCGGCGGCGAGAATGCCGTTGCCTGATGCGGTCGGCCTCCTCCTTTGCGAGCATTGCTGCTTCGCAGAAGTCGGCGACCGCCTGCCGCTCCTCCTCGCTCCGGAACATGGCCTCAACCAAAGCCCGGCGCGAGAGGTCTCAGCCGCCGATCACCCCCACGAGGACACGGCGATGCTCCGCCCAAGCAGGGCACACCTCGAGTGTGACCTCCGGGCGATTTTAAAGATCTAATATTCTCTGAAGCATTTTCAAAGCAAAGGGTTGAACTATCTTCAAATATTTTTTTAGTCTATGACCGTAGTCTTCCTACCCCTGTTTTCAGTCCGTTTTACATGTAACAACAACCTTATTGCTACGCATTTAAAGATCATTTTGATTTTAAATTAATGCGAATTACAGTGAAATAGATGGTTTTCGGTGGGGAAAGCGTCTCTAGTCTCAATGTAGGGTGGAGCCACCGTTGCTAGGTGAAATGATCGATTTTTCATATAATAGGACGCCATAAAATATAAGATGGACGTCCATTTTGATTTCGCATCATACTTTTGCGTACAAGTTGAACGTATTGATTTTTTTTTTCACTTGTGACAGAGGGGCGACCTTAATGGCTTCGTTAAGCTTTGGAATGAGAAAGCGAGGAACCATGATCGTTGGAAAGTATGGAAGGAGGTCTTTGCCCAGCAGTGGGACAATATAGGCTAGCTATAATAATAATAATAATATAATAATTAGATGGTAACTACGATGACATACAGAGTTTATAAGGGCAGGAACTGGGAAAAAAAAATGTATTCATAACCATAAGGTCCTTAATCAATAATTCTGTGTAGCAACAGGGGCGGGCGAATTTCGGCCATGTGGGGAGTGTTGCGAACCAAGCAACCAACCAAGCTCTTGGTACGTGTCAGACTTTAAAACCCACCTATGTTCTTTCAGTTGCCCTTTGCATTCCAGGGCCACGGCCACTCTTTCGAACATTCCCGCAAACTTTTAGTTACTTACCATAAAGGCTGGTTTAGACGTTGCTTGTTTTTGGAACGATCAAGTTAAGATAAATAATTAAATGACATAAAAGGTATCTATTATAGCTGTTCAAAATTCTTAAAAGTAAGTAGGCAAATAGATGTGTGACGTTTCTATTATTTAACTTTGTAATTTTTTTTTTTAATTTTACGCCTTTAAGTACATTTTTACAAAAATCTGGCCAAGTAAAAGTTATCTTACACTTTTTATCTAATAATAATAATAATATATTATTTCCAAAAAAAAAAATACAAGACCTTAAAATTATTTTTGCTACAACAAGATCTTATTAGATAACGTTCAAGTTTTACTTAAAAATTAAAAGTCAACTCTGTTTTGCTCAGAGAAGTGTTTTTACCATTTTATGACGAGTTCTTTTCAATTAGTATGTGCACCTACTTGAGCTATAATTTTTATCTTTTTGGTAGTTTTTTTTTTTGTATACGTATCTTGCCGAGAAAAAAGAGGGGCTCGCATAATAACAAGTTGGTTTTCATGGTAAAGCAAAGCTTGCCCAGGTCGGCCAATGGATGGGTGACTATTCAATACATGCTGAGACCCCTCTATACTGAAGTACTCTCCGGGGAGAGTACGTTAAATATTTGACAACAGCTGTCATTTGTGCAAATCTTTGTCAGTAATTGGTACGGGTAGTCACGGGTACGGGTAGACGATTCACCGTTTACCTTGGTGTAGATACTAGCTGGCAAGTTAAAGTGGTCAAAAAATAAAAGACCCGTTCTGACATTTGTCAAAACGAACACTTAAATACGCCAAAAGAATACTCGCTCGCAATATATTCCATCATATTATTTAACGCCCCAAAAATTGATGTGTTTTTTTAAAACCCTTTTTGACCACAACTACGTTACTGGGTTGTTAAACTCATTAAAAATAAAAGGCCCGTTTTGACATTCGAGAAAGACCGTAACTAGTTAAGTATGATTTCAAACAATTACAAGTGGTATTTGTTTTTGATATTAGAACGGAATAAATCCCATATTGTCCATAAAAAAAATACAATTTTATTGACACCGGACTCTCAGGTGGACTAGTATGTGCTAAGTTTTAAAATTTTGGCCAAATGTATTTTATTTAATAGATAATTTGCACCCCCTTTAAAGCTGCTAAAATAGAATTTTTAAAAACCCTTTTGTGCTTTTACTTACAAAACGCCTACACAAGCAAAATTGTACGTTCCTAGGCCCAGTAACTTCGACTGTACTTTGATAGGTCAGTCAGTCAGGTTCTCTTTTTATAAATAAGTGCGTATCTATTAGATATACGTACTTATATATAATAAAACGAGAAACTGAACCAATATATATAATAAGTCTAGCTTCTGCCAATGGGCTTCGTCCGTGTAAAAGTAGGTTTCATAAACTTAGGGGGTCAATTTTGTTCGCTTACGGCATAAAAGGAAACCTTGAGTAAAATTTCACGAACCTAGTCCCAGTAGTTTCGACCGTGCATCGATAAGTCAGACAGTCAGTTTCTGCTTTTATATATACATAGGTTATAAAAAATTAAAACACAGCATATTTTTGAAGAACATTTAATACGCACAACACCGAGTGTCTGAATGTTGAAACATTCAAAACAACAACAGGAAATAACTTCAAAGAAATATAATATAGATTTAAAAAGAATAAATTTCTTTCTTCCTTTACTAATACTCTCTTCATTCTTTTTTAATAACAAGAGAAAAATTTGGCCTCAACATTTGATTAGCTGGATACTAATTAACGTATGAAAGATTTTTATTACATAAAATAAGCTCTGTTTCTAACCGAAGTACGTAGCTAATAGTTACACATATATATGTCACAAAATAGGGACTTATCGTACGCTTAATCTTAAAGAGATCTAACTGAAATTAAAATATACATGAAAAGTAAATCTTAACATCCATGTTTTATGACTCAATTTTCAAATACAACCTTTTTTAACTTATGTCTTTTGTATTTCAATCGTATTATTATAACAAAACATGTTTACGTTTTCTTGTAATTGAAATATGTGTTTTATGATATTTATATACCTCTTTTATAATTTAGGTTACTTGTATTTACAAATTGTTTTATTTGAATCGTATATTTTTGACAATACATGTTTGTCTTCCTGTACTAGAAACATATCTGTACGTTTTATGAATTTGATATTATCCTTTTTAATCTACGACACTTGTATTTAGAAATTGTTTTTGTATTTGAATCGTATATTTTTGACAATACATGTTTTCAACACAATGTTTTCTTTATTGTGTTTCAAATATTTATGTTTTAAGATTTAATTTTCAAATAGGTACCTCGTATTTTGTCTTTATATTTAAGCATGCGTAACATTTCAAATGAAGCTGAACTAATTGTGGCGAATAAATTCTAGCTACGCACTCTTGCTAGTTTCTATAACTAAAGAGTTTTAAAATTTGGACCTAAAAAGTTATATTAAAGCTTTTTATCCAAACTAACTATATACAGACTAACCGTTTGACGGCAAGTTATAACGCAAGTAAACAACTTAGAGTAAGTTACAGCAAGAACTACGTTACAGTTTCCGTCAAAACATTCTGGCTAAAGCTACAGCTAAAGCAGTTTTTTTTTTTAATTTATTAAGAACAAAAAACAGTTACATGTTAAAGTGATACAAAAAATGAAAATGTTTGACAAAACTTTAACGTTTTACATGACGGTGACGGCAGGGGCCCAAGTCTGCTATTTTTATAAAGTCTTCATTCCAACACGATTCCATTGTCATTTTGCTAAAAGTTCGTAATCTGCTAATTCATAATGGTCGACCACTGATCGGTCAATGGTCTCGTGATAGAGTTGTGGTAGAATGACAATATCGAGCTTATTAAAAGCAATGACTGCACAATGATGTTCTAATGGTAGGTCACTGATCAAAGGAACTGTAAAATTTTTGCAAATTACCGCATACCTACGTCAAACTTCATTTGTCAATATGTACAAGATTACCATTATATGCCACTACTTCAGATGGAGTGTCAGTGGTTAACTATTGAAAAGTCATAATGACGCCATTATATTAGTAGAATACCAAAACTTGTCAAAATCAACAATTTATGAAATCAATGATGAACCATTCTGACACTATTGTAATAGCAGACTTGAGGCCCAGATCAAATGATCAATTATATAATCATTGTTAATGATAATGTTAAAACTGACTTTGACGGAAACTGTAACGTAGCTCTTGGTACAACCCCCTCTTAATAACTATTCGAGTGAGTATACATCAGTCACACAAGTGCCTCTCTCCAAAAATAATAAGAAGATTACGTTAACAAATATAACAAGGGTAAGGGATACAACAATCACATTTACTTCCTGGTTCAAGCTTTTCTCTACCCTCATAGTACGGCTGCTACATCTACTACAGTTATGTGACATATCTAATAAGCGCAAATTAAATATGAAAATCTAATGCAGTAGGGAAAAACCCGAACAAAAACAACGTTATAAGGGATATGTCTCATTTTCTGCTCTCGTCAAACAATTCACAAACGGCGGCGCTTTATGGTTTGACGCACATTTTTCTTTTTAAGGGTTTTAGAAGCCTTTTTCGGTGCCTTTTCTCCGGTTGCTTGTTCCCGCTCAGCCAGACGCTTTGTTTGGCGCTCTTCCTCGCGCTTAGCAGAAGCGGCACGCATAGAATTCACAAGCACCATGTAGCTGTACCTCGGACGATGTGGAATCTCCAGAGTGCGAGGATCAACGCACTGAATGGGTTTTCCTGCCCCAAAGAACCTTCTGCAGTCATTGCACCAACAGAAGAAGCAGTAGTCGCCCGGAGCATGATTATAGATCCGTGGCTGAGGTTTGTCCTCCGGCGGTTTCAACGAAAGAGGCTCCGGTAATGGCATTATCACTGGCGGTATCACAATGTTCTCGGCAACCTCGAACATGTCTGTAACAAACATGGCAAAAGTTAGAACATTGAACTCTACGAACCTTCACTAGTATGGCAGTCAGGCTTGTTACCAACTCTGCTAACTGACTAGGTATTCATGATCAAGGGAATGTGAACCCCGTGCTGTAAGCAATTTTTTTTTTGTTTTCCTGGTGTTGATCGAATATTCTGAAGCTCGAAAAATAACCTGAATACATTTTTAAGTCAATATATCTGTGTGTCACAATTAATCATAAGTTAAACTGAAAGTAGGTCACTACTTCACTGGACAATCACCTTAGACACTGAATCTTACATTTTTAATTCAAGTTAATCACTCTCTTATTTACAGCAACGGCGACTGTTTCTAATTTTAAAGTTTTCACTTGCACAAAAATACTAAACAAATACAACATAGTTATAACAGTACGTGTGGTTACGTAACTACCGAAATATTGATCACTTAATCGAAAAATAACATTATCTAGCGAAATGTTTCACTTATATCTTATATTAAAGTACTTACTTGATTGATTTACGTCTTTTTTGTATTAAAAAAACACGAAAAGAGACAGCAATAATTTCGTGTTCCCAATCTAGTTGTATTTTAAGACTGCAAGGCGAGACGCCTCTCGAATCCTATGTATTGATTGATGGCCGCTTGTAGTCATTGCTGCGCAAGTGCAAATTTTAAATTTGTTTTCCGTAACCCATTTTACCTGTATCTTCAATGTGTGTGTCCACGGTTGGCCTGTCGGTCTTTAGCAGCATGTCCTCCATCGGCTCGTCAGTAGAGCCCCCTGGTAGGGCTTTGTCAGACATGACATTTTTTTTTTATCTGTTATAAACTAATACTTGACTGCGATCCCGCCTGATGGTAAGCAGTGATGCAATCGTTGATGGTGAGGCACACTAGTTTATTAAGAGCCTATTCACTACGCCTTGAAGACACCTAAATTATAAACAGACGGGAAGACCGCAGCAGGCAAACTGTTCCAGTCCTTCGATGTACGCGGTATAAATGACGAGGCGAAACGTTTAGTCCGGACCGTAGATGTTTCAACAACGTACGGGTGGATACTCGCCGTGCGTTGGTTTTTCCGATGGTAGAAATGGGATGGAATCAAGTCATGTAATTCCTGCGCACACTCTCCAAAAAGCAATCTGTAAAACACCGAAAGGCTGGCTACCCTACGCCTATGCTCAAGGCTTTGAAGATTGGACTTAACCAAATCTGGATCACCAATCAGCCTCTTCGCACGCCTTTCCACCGAGTCCAAAGCTGCCAGATGGCACTTTGCAGCACCAGCCCATATGTGGCTGCAGTACTCCACACACAATCGGACCTGTGCTTTGTATAACATTGATTGAATGGCTGAATATCATTCAGCAACGGTGCCGTTTAGTTATCAAGATGGGTTGTTTTAAATGTATTATATAGGGTCTCGTCCTTACACTTTCCGCTACCTCTTTCGATTGCATTACCTATTGCACAGAAAGAGGGGACTGCTTACCATATCGTAGCTTACCTCTCGCTTCGTACCAGGGTTTGAATCTGAGCCAGGCGCGAGAGGTCACCTCCTGCTTGTTCTGAGGGCACGACGGTGCTCCACTCAAGTGGGGCAGACCTCCACCGTCCGCAGGACGATGCGTACAATGATACCACAAGGACGGTGCCTACTATGTCTTACAATTGTTCCACAAACACTAAGAGCACTTAACAGTCAAGCCACACTTTTTTACTAAGATGTAAAGTTTTTAGAGTTAGACATATAGTCATGGGGCTAACCTTTTAACAAAAAAAGCGTATCGATTTCAATTGGCTTTGCAACTAATTGTCTCTTTACGTGAAATGTTTTTGGTGAGATAGGTAGATTTTTTTTCTTAATGATATAAATCAGTGCTTAACTGTTATCTCACAATGATGGTAAGCACTGATGCAGTCTTTGATGGTGAAGTGCACTAATTTATTAAGAGCATATATTATTCACTCTAGCCTTGAAGTCACCTAAATTATATGCGGATAGGAAGACCGCAGCAGGCAATGATCAAAATTGGTCCAGTCCTTCGATACACGCGGTATAAATGACGAGGCGAAACGCTTAGTCCGATCCGTAGAGATGTTAACAATGTAAGCGTGGGCACTCGCCATTTGTCAGGACGTCCAATAGTACTCAACATACTCTTAAGTCTGTTTCTAGAAGTTGACTTAGTATAATATACGAAATGTCTTCTTCTTTTCGATTTCTTGATTTCTTTCTTACCAGCTTCCGCCAATGTTTTCATCCACGTGAATGTTGGAAATACCTGCCAATGTCACCAAGTGTTGAAGTTTTTATTTATTAGTCTTACTGATTACAAAACTATCAAATCAGATAATTTTTAGAGTTAATTAGTGTATATTTCGTGGCCAAATCTTAGAATTGATCCCTTCATGATATGGCCAACTTAAACTGGCCAGATCATTTAAACGTTAACATTTGATGATACGTCAATCCTCGTTTACCCGTATAATTGATGTAGGATTTCTATGATAATAAAAGGTTTAAAGAAAGAAGGCCAAACAAGGATTGCATCATTACATCATTAAACTTTAATGTTTAAATAGATCTGGCCAGTTTTCGTGAAGTAATCAATTTCTATGATCTGGCCACGACATATTATGTACGAGTATAAACACACTAGAAACCTTACGGAAATACTCTTGGTTTGTGGGCTCTTAGGCTCCTGGTTTAGGTTAGGCTGAATGGCCAGGGTGTATTTGGGTAGTTGTTGCAATAAATAAAAGACAAACAGTACAAAAAAAAATCCGACAGAAAATATGTCATTGTTTTTGTTTATACACAAAATACATAATATAGACAACCTTATAGAAATAGTAAATGGACAGGTACAAGACTATCTTAACAAAATTATAAAAAAATCGTGGGGATTTTTGAAAACTGAACGTTATACTACAATTGCTATATTGCATGGTGCGGGTGACAGCTGTCGGATTCATACAATGTAAACCCTATTGGCGTTAAGATTAGACATTTAAAAAACCTCTATTTCTTAGGCATAAGGATGGCATTCAAAGCGAAAAAGTGGTTACAATGCCAACTATTTACTGGAGCGATTTGTCATGCCATCAACGTAATAAAAGTCAAAATCGGTTGAACGGACACTAATAAAAGGTTTACTAATGTTATTTTGAACAAAGTATAGTTATCCTATCCTCTTCTCTCATGTTAAAGATGCATATTTTAGTCCTGCTGTCATCCTTCCCATGCTATGTAAAAATGACCTTAATTAATAATCATAAGAGGTGACGACACTGGTCTAATTTAAATAAAAACTTTAAACACACGACATTTATACACTCATTTAGCACATGAATACAGCTTTGACTAGATATATTTATCTAAAGTATGGTTAAGCAAATAAGAATGGCAAGCATCCTTCAAAAGGGTTTTTTCTTACTCCTTATTTCTACCAAATACACGTATATTTTTAAACTAGAATATAAAGTACATAAACAAAAAAACATTTTGCAGATTTTTAATAAAAAAAAAAAACATTTTGCAGATTTTTAATTTTTAATATACTGATGAAAACCTGAATTTTATTATTGAGTCATCACGCCTCAAGGGTTGACCAGACGGTTGCAAACTAGTGTTCCAACCAAGGTGACCTTGGTTTGTGTATTTGGTTTGTGTTGCGGCTACATACATTTCAGGAACACATTTATTGTTCAACATTGAATTATTCTTATCATTTGTTCTTTGGTGTCAAGCTAGAGTGTGATTTCCTGTTGAGGCGTGTTTCCTGATAACTACAACCTAGGGGTCTTTAAGTCAACAGTGAATAGATTACTTCTAGGCAAGCGTACTCCAAAGTCGCCAAATCATCGCTAACCATCAGGTGAGATAGTAGTCACACTTAATAATAAAAAAATATATTTGTGGCATGTTTAGAATCGTTAGGAAGTTTTTTGGAATTGATTGCATTTTGCAGTCGGAATTTATACGTTTAGAATAATTTTATTCAGTCATAATTTTGCTACAAATTTGGTAAAAATTATGATCGTACACCTATTTACTGTAACCGTAGACATTTTTAGAATCGTTAGGCAATGTTTTAGAATTGATCGTATTTTGCAATTTTATTCAGTCATAATTTTACTACAAATGTGGTAAAAATTATGATCGTACACCAATTTACTGTAACCGTAGACATTTTTAGAATCATTAGGCAATGTTTTAGAATTGATCGTATTTTAAAATTTTATTCAGTCATAATTTTGCTACAAGTTTGGAAAAATTATGATCGTACACATTCTATTTACTTTGACTGTACACATTTGTGTAAGTAAAAAATACATTTGAAATTAACTCAGCAGTTATATTTTAATTCACTACAATATTGTATAAAACAGTCATACGAAGAACGTTACGAGTATTTTGAATGTATCTATAATTAAAATGAATAAATTATCAGTATTTTTTTGCAACTGAAACATCTCTTTTCCTCTTTAATTTTAAACTTACTCGGACCTCATTAATTTTGTATTTTTATTTGTAGTTTAAAATCATTGACCCTTGCAATACATATTGTTTTTATTTGAAAACTACTTTTGACCATCAAAATTAACTGTCCAATATATACCTATGTATATCATTATTATAACGTCATTTTTATTGGACATATGACGCTGTTTTAAAACGATGTATTATATTATAATATATTTTCAAACATCTATTAGATCAATACAATGCAAAAGTGCTGATAAAAATGAGACGACTACAGGCAATTGGTTTCACATTTAGGCCTACTTTTCACAATTAGAACCAAGACTCACAGGACAATAAAAGGAAGCCCGTAAGGATATATCCTACTACTTACGATAAGACATTCATAGAATATCACAATAACACTTATCTACATGTTTAACTTAACACACAGTTAAAACATTACAATGTTGTTTTGCAGCGTATGAAGGAAAACCCCTTCTAAGGTAAGCGCCAGATAAACTTGGAGTAATTCATTGACCCTCCTACATTTATTGACATTCTTAAGAGCGGCCAACTTGAGGTGCAGTACATTTTCATACAACCGCTCTTAAGTGATTATCATGTTATTACACATATTTTTCTAGATATTTTGGATATACCTAGTGGATATTTTTATTATATATCTAGTGGATATTATTCTTTGCTTCTATGGATATCAAAATGTAAATTTGTATAAAACCAATCCAGTAAAGACCTCTGAAAATCTGCTAATTTACATGAACTTTGACCCTCCATAATGTACTCCTATTTTAAAAATATAAAAAGTACATTGATGGAAGCCTTACACATTTAATCGAGATTCTGAATAACGAAAATTTTTTTTATACCATTTTTTCGCGTTGCGTTTTCGTCAAACATCGCGTAAGATTGTATTAGATTAAGCAACAAGCTCTTAAATCATGCTCAATGTTGACGATAGGCGAGTGAAAAAGGGACCCTCTTAATTTAAAAAAACAGAATCTCTCTCAATTACAATCCTTTATATTTTCAAGTAATAAAAAACAGTTATATTTTTGTTTTTTTCGGGATATTAGGAAAAAGTCAATGTTATTTAGTCCAAGTTTATCTGGCGCCTTGTATAGTAAATAACAACTAAGCAAACAAATGCAATAATTTGTAAGCACTATTAGGTACAATGGACATTTAACACCTATATATCAGCTACTACAAAACTTAAAGTACAGTCTCAAAGTTTACACATAATTCGATTAGGATTATAAGACCAGTATACCTCTAACACTTTTAAGAAATCATGGACCTGTACTCCAAATGCTAACCTGACTTCTAGGAAACCTGTTTGTTAACCGCAACCAGGAATTAAGTTATATAATATTGTATAATGCGATTCAGATATGAATAGGAATGTCAATGACCTCTATCTGTCAAATGTTACTAGAAAAGTACGGTGTGCAAAAAAAAACTTAATTGCGTATCAATAACGGACTTATTTTACTTTTGTAACAGAGTCTTAGTTAAATCCATGTGATTTTGCGACCTTCATCCATTCGCCTCTACTCAGATAGTTCACGCAGAGGTGAGTGGAATTGAAGAATAAGATTCTGTTTAAACTTTTTTCGTTCATGATATAAATCATGAACATATAATAAATCTGTAAAAGTCTTAGTTGTGCGCGCATCACGTAAAATGTACGAAATCGATGTAGATAAATTTTATATGTTAAAATTGTGTGTAACTTGGTATATTACTTAGATTTTGTTTCATCGCAATCGGTTGACTATATCGAAAGATATATAAATTTAAAGTTTCAAAAAGTAAAATAGATTTACCCACACGCAATTGACTGTTAAGCGGTACAAAGTTCGCCGGGTCAGCTAGTTCGTAAATAAATTTGATTAAAAAACAATTTGGTTTTGCTTACCCTACCTGATTCGATTTGACAGCTATGACATCAAAACATGGCGCTAAGTCGATCCTATTCTTATACGAATCGCGTAGTAATTTAGTAAAGTTGACCTGTTGAAAATATGTTGTTGGTGAAAACGTGATCTTGTGTTTCTTCGTTTGAGCACGGAGCTTTTAATCCACCCTGGAATCAAAACACGAGATTTTTTTAATGCTTATAAATCGCTTGTTTATAATTATAGATATATAGACACACTTGCATTATTGACAATTAAATTACAGGGGCCTTATCACGACGTGTTAAAATGTCAGTCATGCGAGCGAGAAAGAGAGATGAAGCTATAGCAATTCAGTTTAGGTCGTAAAATGCATCGCGTTGCGTGCAATTTAGTTCCACTTTTTTTAAGACTGACCGACATTTTCGCAATTCAAAAGTGCTCGTAATTGGTCTATTTGAAATAAATGTTTCTGATTTCTGAGCTCATGGTCGCATTGCAGGACTAACTATAAATATGCGCAAGCTTTTTAAGGTTTTCATTTTTCAAATATATATGTCGCTGTGAGTTTCAAAGTAATTATTCTAATTATTACAACTGTGTTTCTATGTGCACTCTTAATTTTCTGCATTGCTAGATCGAGTAATGATTCAGTTACACACTGGTAAAATGATAAAAAAAACACTTTGCTTTGCGAATGTTAGATTACGAATTACGCATAAAATTGTTATTTTCGAAATATGTTTTTAATTTAACGTCTATTTGTTTGTAACAGCAGGCTCTTTTTGATCATCAATTGAAGACAGCGCCTTTTATTATTTATTGCATAAATAAGTAGACAAAATATGATAATAAGCAAATAAACTTCAAAGAAGAAAATTATGGCAAAAGTTTTTTGTACAATTTGTATTTCGCTTTTCTTTATATATGTGTTATGATGAGTGATGATGCAGAGCATAAATTATATTTCAACACAGTCCTTTCATAGTTATTTTTCAGTTGATTTTGCATTAAAACAATATGTATTCCTCATAGCAAAATGTCAAAGTGTCCCATAGCAGTTACACAACAAAGTGTGAAGGGACTGTCAGCGCGATAGCTTAACATTTGCTAGGCAAACTAAACATACATCGCGCACGCTATCGCAAAAAATCGCAAAGTCTTTTATGGCCGAGTTAGGCAGTGCATATAGCTAACATATAATGCAAAAAACATCGCATACAAACACATATTCAAAAATAAAATACAGCACAGCAAAAACAAAATAATATTCATTCAATATAAAATAAACATACTCGTATCTAAATATAATAAAAGAAGAAGCTGACTGACTGACATATCAACGCACAGCCGAAACTTATTGCGTCTAGGAATGTGACATTTTGCACAAGCACAATTTTATGACATAGGCGAGCATTAAGAAAGGATTTTCCAAAATGAGATAAAATGGGGTTCAAAGTTTCCTTCTTTGCCTTTTTCTTCCCCTAACTCATGGCCCCAGTAGGCTTCGGCCCTACTGGGTTCCTACGATTTTGCTGATATATTTTTGAAACACGTGTGGAACACTGTGCGCTGTCAACAACTCGGGTTCAGTCTAGTCGGTTACTGGACAGCCGGGAATTGAGCTAACCATTGCTAATCGTCTAGTAGTGACTGGAAATCGAGGTCCGTTCCCTCACGCATGACATACAGTGCAGTGCTATGTGGACAGTTATGGTACGGCCATGAAATTAACGCCACGCTTCAGGCGTCAATTCGCTACAAGCATCATTTCTAAGCATTAATTTTTATGTAACTTCGCTGCTGCTTGCAGCGCTAGTTTGTGGCCTTGTAGATAATAGACAAACATTTATTTTTGACGCTTGACGCTGACACTTGTAGCAGAAGGCGAATTCGCTTGGAGCGTCGCATTTCGTGGCCCTTGGGTTAGTTGTGCTTACGTACATATCGATCTGAATTGCTGGCACCACTGTTATAATGGAGCTAGAGTGGTCGCGGTTCATGTAGTGCTCCAGCAGCTGTGCGAGTTACATGGTGAACCCGGGCCCCACGGGCTTGGGCAGGCTTGTAGGCAGCTCGGTGCTGGGGCCCGCCACGTCAGGGTTGTAGCCCCCCACCCCCGCCGGGGCCGCAAAGTGACCCTTCTCGTTCAACATCTTGATGGACACCGCTTTGTTCATTTCTGAAATCAGTTTTATTTAAGTTTTAGTAATTATTCAACGTTGACTAAGACGATGCCTATTTTGTCTTCTACACTATCTACACTAATATTAAAAAGTATGTTATATTTTTTTTAATTATTCGCAGCAGGTAATCTCTGAAAGTACTGGTCCGATTGCTAAAATTTTTTCACCGATAGAAAGCTGCTTTAATCCTGAGTGATATAAGCTATAATTATTAATTAATTTATGCAATGCTAGTTAGCCATAAAAATGTGACACTAGTTTTGCTAAGGATACTTATATTATTGTGACACCAGAGGCCTTACCACGAGCTCTTAACGCGATCCATTTTACGACCTAAACTGAAGATTTAAAGGATGGGGCTCCATAGGGTGTAGTACAGCTCCATCCCCTTTTCACGCTCGCTTCCTTGACATTTTAACACGTCATCATAAGGTCCCAGTTTTTTAAGGACATGTTATATTTTTTAGTCACTATCTCAATTCTCTGTCCGATAAGCACTCACTCCTACAGCTACATTCGAATAGACTGAAAGCTGAATCAACAAAGATTTTGTTTTACTAGTATTAATAGGCTCGCGATTGAACACTATCTCATCTAATGAAAAGCAGCGATGTGGTCAACGATGGAGCACGCTTGCCTAGAAGTAACCTATTTACTATTGACTTAAAGACAAACAAACAATAAAAGGTATGTACTATCGGGATTAAAAGTATTTTGTCGTTTTATGTGAAGTTTTAGAACACGACTTTGTTTAACCTTTATGGTCTACGTGCTACGCCGTAGAGGAGCTGCTACGGCGTAGTACATATCATATTTTTAAACTAAGACTATTAAAATATAAGTTCTTTGGGACCACAAAACTAAAGTTCTTTGTGAAGGGTTTCAAATTATTGCTGTACTAGCTAGAAATAAGTTTTTTTTTTTTCTTTGAATTTAATTTAGCTGAGTGTATTTCACAGTTTTCACAGTGTGCAAAGATCTCCGAATGATAAGAGGGGCTACATTTTTTTTTTGAAGTCTGGTTTGTTAATATTAAAAATATTAATAAAATTAACATAGACCTTTTATCGTGTCACTTTAAAATAAAAAAATATTACCGACCATTATCTCGCTCCTGTGGGTTCATGTTGAACTTGCAGTCTTGGCGGTTACACGCGCTGTTATCAGCCTCCCTTATCTTCAGCAGCTGACTCTCCGTGATCTTCTTGATGATGTTACTCAGCTTTTGCTTGCGATCGTTCACGTCGTCGCTATTCATTTCCTGTAAACAGATGACCATAAAATGAAAAAAGACGTGTGGCACTCGGGGACTGCCGCGGTAAAGCTATTGCATAGCATTTTTATCAACTTATGCAATTATAATTATTTATTTATTTTATTTATGCAGTATTTTTTTTCCTTGGTTTTTTTTTCTTTGATATTAATTGAAGTTACACTTTCACACATTGAATTAAATTTTGATTGATTGTTCACTCATTTGTTTTCTTATCGGTCACCACGCTCAAAAAACAAATGAGTGGGGAGTTTTAGGTTATTTTCGTTACGGAATTTCTGGATTCGGTCTCCACGCTCAAGGCCCGCGATAGAAGCTATGCAATAGCTTAAAAAAAAACTGGTAAAAAAATTAAGGAAACATAAAATGGCGACACACATAAAGATATCAATCAAAACAGGTCTTCTTCAACCAACAAGTTACTTATGTAACAGGTTACCACAAACAGGTTTTTCCACACACAGCACATCACAACTTACGGCTAATTCCTCAAGACGGCTAAATCAACAGGTACACTTGTAATAAGATCTGTACCGAGACTTTTACCGAACAATAGCCAAGGGTTGCTGACACACTTTATTACCGCAGCGAACTCAAATTTTATTTATTGATTGTCGAAGTCCCGAACTGCGCAAGTGCAGTTAGGTCGTCAGCTCAGACTTACACGAATCCTATGTTGTTGTTTCTCTCACCCAAAAAATAAACTCTTCAATTCAATCTGTCCAATAAGAGGTGGACACGAATTCATCATTTACGTCTAAAGACTTTGGACTATCTGATAGTTTAGTCAAGTTTTAGGCTGAATTAATAAGTTACAAACTTGTTAAATGAAATTCCAAGTAAACTACGCTCAAATATTTTGAACATTATTTGTATCTTTGTATTTTCATAGTTACTAAAATATGTTCCTTATGTCAATTAGACGGAGAGATGTAGTAGAGATACTACTGTTTTTTTTTTTAAGCTATTGCATAGCTTCTATCGCGGGCCTTGAGCGTGGAGACCGAATCCAGAAATGAGATAAGAAAACAAATGAGTGAACAATCAATCAAAATTCAATTCAATGTGTGAAAGTGTAACTTCAATTAATTTCAAAGAAAAAAAAAACAAAGGAAAAAAAATACTGCATAAATAAAATAAATAAATAATTATAATTGCATAAGTTGATAAAAATGCTATGCAATAGCTTTACCGCGGCAGTCCCCGAGTGCCACACATCTTTTTTTAATTTTCGTTGTGCTAATAAATATTTCTATGAGTTTTTGTTTACACAGGTAATAAAATTAACTCTCGCCTTTTCCCTATAGGCTAGGTATCACACAAAGCTTATTTATATGCTAAACATAAAGCACACACTAAACACTACAACATACAAGAATATTTACAATTTTATACGTACCAAAGCCTTATAACATACTGCATTCTACACTTCAAAAGTTATCAATGAGTAGGACACATTAATTAATGAGAAAAAAAATATCTGTTTTTCCCTATATTTTCTATAGTACGAACCAAACTGATGTTGATTTTTTTTATTTAATTCTCAGGTCAAATTGATGAGTACCTGCTTACTTCTAATGATGTTACTTTCTTATCAAATATGTAAATACACACATACATTTAAAATTGTACATTTTAACACTGTGTGTAGGAAATCTGTCGATTATGTTCCACAAATACACAGTAATATTTAACAAAGCTTTTGGCTTGAGACGAAGGCGTCCAAACCGTTTTTAACGCTGCCTAGCGGTGCGCGGCCAGGCTGTCGGACGACAGACGCGTGACTAAGTTTTATCCGCAGTTTCTAGAACCTTCTAGATTCTAGACGCCAGGAACCCCTCCCCTAACTCTAACCCTTCCTGGGACCTGATTGGTGCTCGCATTTTGAGGGGGAGCGGTAAGATGAGTTCTTAAAATGAAGTTTTAGGATTGTAGGATTTGTATGTGCCCTAGGAAACTTGTAAAACGTTCTGTACCACAAAAGGAAAAAAGGTGACTTTGTCTGTCCTAGCTGCTTTTTTTAGGCAATACTGTTTTTGGATGATTGAGTTATTATTTAATTTTATTTGAAATTAATTATGTAGTTATATACAATGCTGGTCCATAAACGTAATATCAATTTATAAAAAGTATTTTTATTATGTGTTCCGTTTGACGTCCGAAGTCCATTATGAGAGTACATCGCCTTTTTTACACGTTTACTTAGTGTTGTAAGAAACTCAAGTCTTGGAGTCTCATTTAATAAGACTTGAGCTATTTTTGAAGACTCAAGTTTTATAAATAAAACTTAAGAGCTCAAGTCCTTTAGAATTTGGAGTCTTTTGTAAAAAGACTTTAGTCCTGCCAAAAAGAACTCAAAGACTCAGTGTTTTTAAAAGAACTCATGACTAAGTCCTTTAAATCTATAGCTATAGTTTGAAGTAAATAAAATGGCAATTAAAAAATTATTGATTCATTAAATACGTAACTATTACATATTTATATTATTTGTATGTATATATTAAGTTATTTTAATGTATTGAGCCACGAAGACAGGTATATTGAAGCCCTTATAGTTTTATTTCCCAATCGGTTTCGTCGTTTGGTAATTAAATTTTCGTTGCTTCGTATATAACTTAATAGATAGCTACTCATTGTCGAAAGAAAAACGATATAAAACAAAAATTTTAAAAGAAAACACCCAAAAACGCGATACTGAACATTGCAACTATAAACACTAGAACTTTGAGAACGGATGAAAGTTTGCAAGAGCTGGAAGCAGTTTTAGAAGATATTAATTGGGATATATTAGGTATCAGCGAGATGAGACGCTTAGGAGAGTCTATCGAGACTCGGTCAGATTATGTCATGTACCACAAAGGTGAAATCGCTGGGCACAGAGGTGTTGGATTCATAATAAAGTCTTATCTGGAGAAATACATAACGGAATTCATCGGCATTTCAGATAGAATTGTCGTAGTCAATATGAAGATACCAAATTACGTCAAAGAATGGTCAATTATACAGGTTTATACGCCGACAGAACAGACACCTACAAGCACTTTAGAACCATTCTATGAATCTCTGTCAAATTACATCAGATTATGTTCCAGTAGAAACATAATTGTCATGGGCGACTTTAACGCCCAGGTCGGCTCCAGGCAGTCAGGAGAAGAAAATATCTTGGGTCAGTTTGGACATTGAAAAAGAAGCTATAACGGTCAGTATCTAGTAGAGTGGTTACTAGAGAACAATCTGACAGTTCTCAACAGTACATTTAAAAAGAAAACTAAGACCAAATGGACATGGATATCTCCGGATGGGAGATGGAAAAATGACATAGACTACATATTAACCAACTATCCTAAAGCGTTTTCAAACACAGAAGTGATTCAAAATTTCAATTTTAATACTAACAACCGAATGGTGCGCAGCGTACTGACATTGAACCCACCAAAAAAATCAAGAAAGAGTATTCACACAGAAATATCTTACCACCAGAATGAAGACAATTTGAGAGACATTGGTAAACTCTATCACACAAAATTTTATCTCTATAAATAATGAGGAAATAGACGTTATAAAACGCTACAGTGAACTCGAAACCAAATTGCAACAAAACAGAAAATGTACAAAACAATGTAAACCAACACTTAGTGATGTAACCATGCGACTCCTCCAAGAAAGAAAACGTCTATTAAGCGAGAAAAACAAAAGAGAAAATCTCAAGAAAATATCAGATATTATTAAAAAAATAAGAGAAAACTTCAGGAAAGAGCGAAAAAAGAAAAGAAAAACTTTAGAAAAATATATAACCAAATCTGGAGTAATAAAAAAGGCACTAAAAGAACTAAGAGAGGTCAAAAATGAATGGATACCTAAGCTAACTAATAAAAAGTCTACCATAACTAAGAGAAGAGACATAAACACTAGCTACCAACTACTACCGCAAACTGTACTCAAAGTCCGACAACATATCAACAGATTTGTGTACAAACGAGATCAAACAAAGAAAATGTATAGAGCCTTTTTTTTTTTTTTTTTATGGTGGGAAAAAATCATGCATTGACATCCCCCGCCCTTGGGCGAAGCGGGAGATAGTGTCAGACTCTTACTGACTAAAAGACCCACCCCGTTCCTTCTAGCCTTCATACCGGGGCTCGAGCGCCCTTTCGGATAACCCTGGCCCCAGTAGGCTTCGACCCGGCTGGGTCCCTGCTGTTGCTGACAACTCCTTGAGGCGCGCGGGAACAGTGCGCGCCGTCGACGACTTGGGCTTGGTCCGGACAGTTACCGGACGGCCGGACAGTGAGCTACCCATTGCTCACTGTCCGCAAGCCCGCGTCTACGTTGGCCGGAAATCGGGATCAGAATCCCGGCGACGGCGGCGGCGATAACGCCGTTGCCTGATGCGTTCGGCCTCCTCCTTTGCGAGCATTACTGCTTCGCAGAAGTCGGCGACCGCCTGCCACTCCTCCTCGCTCCGGACCATGGCCTCAACCAAGGCCCGGCGCGAGAGGTCTCCGCCGCCGATCGCCCCCACGAGGGCACGGCGATGCTCCGCCCAAGCAGGGCACACCTCGACTGTGTGCTCCACCGTGTCCTCCGGGCGTTCCGCACAGTGGCGACACCCGGGCGTCACCTCCGCATGAATCGAGTGCAGGAATCTCCCGAACGAACCATGTCCGGTGAGTACCTGTGTCATGCGGAAGGTAAGGACGCCGTGAGGTCTTTCCAGCCACGCCTCAAAGAGGGGACTTACCGCCATAATTGTGGCGTGCCCAGCACTGGGTTGCGATAGTCGCTGACGCCATTTCACCATGAGATCCCGCCGGAGCTCTGTCCGCCATGCCGTGACCTGTCGCGGCAGCGGACTTTCACCCCGGCGTTGCATCTCCACGCGCATATCGTGCATGTGTGCAAGGACTGTTGCCTCCAGATCCCACGGTGGTAGGCCAGCCAGAAGGCTCGCCGCTTCGCGGGAGATCGTGCAGTATCCCCGCACCATCCTTATCGCCATGACCCTCTGGCAGGCGTTCAGTATGGCCGCCGGTTGCTTTTTCAGCGACGGCGCCCACACCGGCGCCCCGTAGAGGGCCATGGACCGAACGATCCCCGCGTAGAGCCTCCGGCAGGAGGCGTCTGGACCCCCAAGGTTGGGCAGGAGCCGCTTGAGCGCAGCCCCAGCCCGGTTGAGTTTGGGAGCCAGACGTCGGAAATGCTCCACGAAATTCCACCGGCTGTCGAGGACGAGTCCCAGGTACTTCATCGTCGACCCGACACCGATGTGAACTCCTCCTACCGTTAGTTGGGAACTCAATGGCGGCGCGTTCCGAGACTGGCGACCGTGGAAACACATCGCCTCGGATTTGTGAAGCGCCACCTCGAGTCCCAACTCCTGGATCCGATCAACGACCATCGCAACCCCGCGTGTCGCTAGAGCGACCGCCGCCTGGTACGACTCTCCCTGCGCTAGGACCAGCGTGTCGTCTGCGTAGCAAACCACGCTGACCCCGTCAGGGAAGCCGCCGCGCAGCACGTAGTCGTACCCGATGTTCCACAAGGGTGGCCCTAGTACCGACCCCTGCGGAACACCGCACGACATCTCTCGACGTTTCCAGTCTCCCTGGTGACCGGGATAGACTATAAGTCTCTCCGACAGATAGGCCTCGACCACTCGACAGAGGTATTCGCCCTAGAGAGGTACTCCCTGCCCTGGAGTACGATCCGGAGGGCACTCCGGTACCACCGGGTGCCCTCCGGATCGTACTCCAGGGCAGGGAGTTGAAGGCGTTGGCAATGTCCAAGGACACTGCCACGACACACCTGCCCCGGGACACCGCATCCCCCGTCGTAAGGGCTCGCACGCGCATGATGGCGTCCACCGTAGAGCGCATCCTGCGAAAGCCGAACTGTCCGTCCGAAAGGTCCGGCCCCACCCGTGTTAGGCGCCCGACGAGGCGGTTTGCAATGACTCTCTCAAAGAGCTTGCCCACCTCGTCGAGCAGCACAATGGGCCGGTACGCGGACGGAGAGTCCGCAGGGCGCCCCGGCTTCGCTATGAGGACCAGTTTCCCCGTCTTCCAGAAAAGTGAGAACTGGCCCCTCTCCAAACATGCGCTGAAGAGCCCTCTCAGTCGAGGCCCGAGAGCCTCCATGGCCAAAATGTATAGAGCCCATTGTAGAGCCAGAAATATTAACCTTGGAGGTTGAGAAAGCAATTAAATCCCAAAAAGCTAAGAAGGCACCAGGTCCTGACAAAATAACCAACGAGCTCTTACAAGGAACTAAGGAACAAGGAATGTCCAGCCTTAACCAAAATATTTAATAAAATTTTAATTACAGGCACAATTCCTAACTAATGGACAAAATCGCAAATAATTTTACTGCACAAAAAAGGAAGCACAGAAGATATTGGCAATTACAGACCTATTAGTCTTATGTCAAATGTTTATAAGGTATTTGCTAAAATTATACTTGACAGAATTAGTAAAAAATTAGAAGAGAGCCAACCAATCGAACAAGCTGGATTCAGAAAGAACTTCTCAACGATCGACCACACACACACAAACTGTCAAGCAAATTGTTGAGAAGTATAATGAATATAATAAACCGCTCTACATAGCTTTCATTGATTACTCCAAGGCGTTTGACAGTCTAGATCATAGCCGTATGTGGGAGAGTCTAGAACAGCAAGGCATTAGTAGAGTATACATAAATATAATCAAAAACATATACTCTACCAGCGAAGCTCGAATACAACTAGAAACACTGGGCGAGAAGTTTCCTATACAAAGAGGCGCGAGACAAAGAGATCCATTGTCACTTAGATTATTTTCTAGTGTTTTAGAAATAATATTTCGAAAACTAGATTGGAAATCATTCGGACCAAACATCAACGGAACCCGCCTCAACCATCTACGATTTGCGGACGACTTGGTATTATTTGAAGAGGATCATAGTAACTTGAAAATAATGGTCCAACAGCTCTTAGTAGAAAGCAAAACAGTTGGACTGTCAATGAATACATCTAAAACGAAGCTTATGACTAACACCATCTGTCAAGATATAGAGGTAGAAGGACAATTACTAGAATTTGTTGATGAATATGTTTACTTGGGCCAAATCATATCCACTGAAAACCAAATGTCGAGAGAAGTAAACAAAAGAATCGCAAACGGGTGGAAAAAATTTTGGTCTTTAAAATAAATCATGAAAAGTCAAGATCTAGGCACAAAAATAAAAAGGAAAGTATTTGATACCTGTATCCTCCCTTGCCTGACCTACGGTTGTGAGACCTGGGCGCTAACAGCAGTACAACGTAATAAATTTCAAGTATGTCAACGTGCAATGGAACGCAGCCTGATGGGAGTAAGGAAAAAAGACAAAGTAAGAAACACCGATCTGAGGGAAAGAACCAAAGTAATAGATTTATTGGAGAGAATGGACAAACAAAAGTGGAGCTGGACAGGCCATATGTTGAGGGACAAGCGGGAAAAATGGAGCAAGTTCGTCACTAATTGGTATCCAAGAGACGGAAGGAGAAGCAAGGGTAGACAGACTAGAAGATGGGACGATGAACTCAAGCTCACAGCGGGACGTAACTGGAGAAGAGTAGCACAAGACAGACGGCAAAGGAAGCAGCTAGAGGAGGCCTCTAGGCTCACTTCAGTGTGCCTGAAGTGAGAGACATTTTATAAAAAAAACAAACCTTTTAATATGAAAAATATCTTTTGAGGAAAACATCGGCAAAAAAAGAAATTCCATAGGAAAAAAGGAAACAAACAAAAAAAAAACAAAAAAAGAACGAAAAAGGCTATTTTATTTTTATTTTATTTTTTATTTATTTTATATAACTTAATATACTGGTTGAAGATGGTCTTACCTTATCGTTTTCACTAGTCATGTTGATTATTTAATATTATTTTTGTACGGGAAACAAGCTACAAAATTAATGTGACAAAATACGTTCGTTTTAATAACAAAAATATATTTGCCTACTCTCTTTCCGTCAAAACTGCCAAAAAAATAATCGTTCAAATCGCTTTCGTCACACCAACTCAAGTTCATGACTCAGTCTAGCTCGAAGAACTTAAAAGACTCGAAAAGACTCAGAGAACTCAAAGGAATCGGACTCATGTGACTAGGGAATGCAAACCGGTTAACCCGAAAACCTAAAAATCGGTTTTTCGGCATATTTTTAATGATTAAAAAAAACGGTTTTTTTTTCAAGTAACCGTTTATTTTTATGACTTTCAATTGACACTATTTTTTTAGCAAACATTGTTTTAAAACGCTGTTGAGGCTTGATATCAGTCGTAGGTTTGTTTATATATATATGTAACATAGTCATAACGACACCAACTGTACAGTTCTTCTGTTTACGATCATTAAAAATCCAGGCCGGCCACGTGTTGTGAAAACAGGCAGTGAATGCTATCAGGGCCAGAATTAAAATCTCGTAAGGACACAAAAATTCTTATTCGCAGATGGAATACCCACCATTGTTACTCACCATAACATCATCAACTCAAAAAAAAAAGATCAAAATCTTTGCTTGCTCGTTACACAGATGAAAAACTTAGGGATATTCTTGCTACCGATGAGAAAATCTTCACAATCAAGGAATATTACAACAAGCAAAATGATCGGCTGTAAGCTTGTAACTCCAAAGAACACTCTCAACAGATTATCAGAGACCTGAATGAGCATCATGCGGCATCGGTAATGGTTTGGTAAGGGTATCACGGAATGACCAAGGTTCATTTTCGTAAAAACGGGCTACTCTAACTTCAGCTTAAGAGTATCAAGATACTATCCTAAACGCCATTGCAAAGCCTCTTAAAGCCTCTCTCTTTTTGATAACATACTAGGGTTTTTTCATCAAAACTCAGCTTCCGGTCACAAGGCACGCACTACTCAGGCTTGCTTTGCAGCAAGTGTTTCAGACTTCATTAAGGCTGATGATTGACCTTTGGCTAGCCCAGACCTCAACCCCTGAACTACAAATTGAGATCTATATTAGAAAGCATGGGCTGCACGTAACAATAATTAAAAATCCTTAAAAATTCTTTACGATCAGCGGTGGACAACTTTCCAATGATCACCGTGCGTAAATCGATGACGCGTGGCCTGAACCCGTAAAAGCCTATGTTAAGGCTAATGGTGGACATTTTGAGTAGAAGTATATATTAACTTCTGGCTTAGATTCTCTATGTATGACATCATTCTGAAATATTCGTTTACCTTTTCAAGGTACTTATCTCAACTTTGTGACCTTCATCACCCTTCAACGAAGGTTGTATTGTCATACCTTGTGTAGGTTTTCAGAAAATTTAGGAAATACAATCCAGCATCAAGAAGAAGGAAGACCGTGTTTGTAGATTCGCTTAGCAGCCGGCAGTTGATCCCTCAAGTTGGCCAAGCCTCTTAGGGTATCTCAACTTTGCGACCTTCATCACCCTCCGGGAAAGGTAGCTTGCCGTACGTAGCTACAGTAATCGTCTTCGGAGAGATTAAAGTTACCCGACACAGTTTGCAGACGAGTTACGCGGTCTACTACATTGGTGAGAAAGAAATCCGGAGGAGCCGTCTGATATCTGTCCCCCACCTTGTGATGGTACTGTACAATACAGAACAAGATCTGCTGATCGACGTGACCTGCAAGGTATCTACCTATACATAGACCTGATCACTACATATGTCGCTTACATCGAAAGCAACTTTGTTTTTCTGGACATATTAGATGGCACGTGCTTTCACTGCGCTTTCAGCAATTTCTCAAGTTATCCCGTGGTTAGTTATAAATTTTACTTGTACTAACTCTTCTGCCACTTTTTTTACGTCACTACTGGACATCTAGGTGAAGTTTGTGGCCTATAGCTGGAAACCTGGTCATTTCGGCTAAGACGAAGTTGGTAAAGTAATGTTAAGGAAGTTTTTTGAATAGACTACTACTACTCCCATATGAAAATGCAGGTGGGTGCAGGCCACCACCCACTCCGTCTGATATAGTCCAGTATATAGCAAAACATTATTTAGCTTAGTGTACTGTTTTCTCTGACAAACAAGCTACAGCATCAGTTTCTGATTAACTCCGCGAAAATTAGTTATATGGGACGCAAGAGCAGTAATCCATTTCTTTAAAAATAATTCTGTAAATTTTTAAATCTACGTGCGTATTTGCTACGTGGCGTACTGCCAGTATATTATTGCTTAGTATTGAGTCATAGAGTTCATACTTTGAATCTCGTTGATTGGGACTCAAAATTACTTGAGGATAATAAGCAAGGGCCTTGCCTCCAGAATTTGGCTTTAGATATTTGGTTAGAAATTTTAATTTTTCCATACTGAAATGCTTTATTTTGTAAAAAACTATAATAGATGGTTAACAAAATATCAAAGGAGGCCTGATTTTTTTTTACCTGTAACTGAGTTTCGTCAACCAACTAGTACTACTATACTACTAGTAGATGTATAACTACTTGAAGTGGGAATAGACACCAATGTGCATTTTCATTACGTAACTGTTACAAAGCCCGTTAATTTACATATTCAAACTACAGTTAAGCTGCGGGCTACTGCCCGTAAGTTTGTTACTACAGACTTTTGCGAAATATCAATTCAGTTCTGTTAAACGCCGACTTCATTAATAGTGCGAAATCAATTATATTATACGCTATTCAGCAATGCTGACTTCTTTTATGTCCTATATTCTTTCTTATATAATTATAGGAATATTGTTCACATTGTTGCGTTTTCCTAAGCAACAAAATAACAAAAAGATCTCGCATAATGGACTTCGGACGTCAAACGGAACACATAATATAAAAACTTTACCTCACAATTTTGTATTATGTTTCCCAAGACTTTGAAGTCCAAATAAGTTCTTCCTGGTGTATACCAATCATCATCATTACTATTATGAGACGAGCAATGATAAAGGAATAGTGGCTTGCTCTGTGCTGTTAGTTAGTTCCAGATGCGGCCACAACTGGCACTGAGGTCGATTTACGTAGCGGAAATGACAAAATCTAGTGGAAAAAAGACGATGTACTCTCATAATGGACTTCGGACGTCTTAGGAAACATAATACAAATATTTTAAGGTATTTTTTTTTATATTTTCGACAGAATAACATAGATAGGTCTTTATCCTCCAGTGTGACATAACGGGACAACCCCTACTCCTAACCCTATTTCTATTCTTATTGCCAAATGAAATGTATTTCTAGTTACTACTACAAAAATTAGCTCAGTGTCGCTCACATAACGGTTTTGTTTAAAATATCTGTGATGAAAATATTCGTAAATCCTCGTCTCACCTCCGCAGTAAAGTACAAAGCTGAAATAAATCTAACTGATGGAGGTTAATGTACTTAAATATTATAGAAAAAACTAAAACAATATCTCTAAGGGCCTGTTTCACCATCTATGATAATGATTCCGTTATCGTACTTGGCAGATAAGTTCATAGAAATTCGGTTCCATTTTTAAATTTATTCAGTCAAAGTCGTGGCCAATTCCGACATCGTGAAACAGGACCTAAAAACGTAGTTTTTAGTATTCGGCAAAAAATACTTTTCTACGTAAATACGTAACTTTAGGTGGACACACATTTTTGGCCAGTTTTTTTATATTTATCTAATGGTGGGTCCTGGAGATGAAATTGAAACGTATTATTTGTTATTAGTAACACAAATATTGCAATATTACTCCATCATTGATCATCTGAAGGTCTAATCATGTGGCTTGAAGACAGGACTGACACTCCTCAAGATATCATACTCATGAATTAGCATACTTTTTAGTGGTAGTATACAAAAACCTTATAAAACAAAACATTATTCTATCTAATTTTATTTTAACAAAATATGTTTCTTTTGTACTTATAAACGGTATTAAAATATATATTAACAACATTAGTTCTAGTATATGCGAAAAACAAAAAACGTGTCTAGTAACTTTTATGTAAAAATCTATGTACACATAACTGTATCTTGAAAAATTACAAAGTTATGAGCTTGTTATGTCAGCAAAAATACAAGGTCACCGGCCCATTCAAGCGACTGAGGGGTTGTTTTGCACTTGTACTCAGCTGTTGAATGGCTCCTAAACCCGGCTATGACCTGCCGTGACCTCTGCTGTACTAGGTTTTGTTGGTGTCCAACTGGTGACCTTTTTGAATATTTTTAAGAAAAAATATAACGTAGAAACTATTGGAATCTATTCAGTTACTGAATCTGAACTAACTATATTCAGGTTTCGCATAAACTAAAATAATGTTGTTTTTATGTAATATTATTATCGTAATCTTGTATACCTGCTAACAGTTAATCTATTTTTACAAGCTTTTATTTAGTTTCACCTGTCCAGATGTTTGTCTGTCATCAAATCTTTAAATTTCAATTTGACTCACTTCCCGGTTACCGATTGAGCTGAAATTTTGCATGCATGTGTAAATCAGATGACAATGCAAAATTATTATGACATGGAGCTGATCTGATGATAGGAACTTGGTAGTTAAACGACACAACCCCATCGAGTTTGAAAATGATTTTCATTAAAAGCTTGTTTATTATTATGTTATGCGTACTAAGGTTGGTATAACTCACTCGGTTGCTGCTTTCAAGCTGATTGCCTTGCTAGCATCTTTTCTTCAATGCGACAATGGATCCAAATTGGAATGAATTAAGAGTTCAATTTAAACCACGAAATTCTTAGTTAATGCTTACATGCTTTTTATATACATACTTGCTTTTAAGCCGGCTTCAAGAAGCCAATGTAATAGTTTCATAGCTTAATAAATTCATTTTAATCTTCCAAGGCGGATTCAACTCGTTTGGATGGTTTTATTGACCCCATGTTATAAGGCTGTTGCTTGTTTGCATTACCTAAAATGTTGTATAGATCAATAAAATAAATGTTATACATTGGTATAGCAAATACAGAGTTGAAATGTGTTAGATAGAACAACGAAATCTTAAAGGTTTGTTTTTGGTAAACGTTGGTAAATGTATGTTTGGTAAAAGTTATATATAGATAGTTCTTGTTTATGATGTTAGTGATACAGTCCTGCTAGATTGTTAGTGTGTTACAAATAACCCTGTATATTGTCTTTAAAAGTGTTTTTATTTGACTTGTTCCCGTATTTTATCACAAATAAAGTAATTCAATAGTTTTATAAAAAAAAATATCTTTATTACTTTATTCTAATTCTTCAAAAACCTGCTTTTAAGGGCAACTGAAGAAACACTGATTTTAGTCAATAAAAATCTGAATACATCTGGCTTCAGCTTTTTTTTATGCTGAGAAAAAATCATTCAATGACAACCCCCGCTCTTGGGCGGAGCGGGAGATAGTGTCAGACTCTTACTGACTAAAAGACCCACCCTGTTCCTTCTAGCCTTCATACCGGGGCTCGAGCTCTCTTTCGGATAACCCTGGCCCCAGTAGGCTTCGTAGACGACTTGTTCTCGGTCGGTTGGGCTAGCTTCACCAAAGTGTAAGAAGTTATTTAATGAATTCACAAATTATGTTAGTAATAAGGAACACAACACATAATTTTCGCCATAACATTTATTTGACACGACACACAGAGAGGACATCATGAAAACATCTCAGGTTACACTCACAAGATAATCACCATTAACTATCCAGATTTATTACAAAAACAAAACATTTTATATTTCCAAAAGTATGTCGAAAATAGATCCAAAATCAGTTATTTCTTTATCCTTTTCTTAACAAGATACATAAATACTGATCTAAATAAAATATTTGTCATCGCAATGTAAATTATTCAGCCTTTGTGAGGCCTTACTGTTTGTTTTTGAACAAATCCTTACTGTTTGAATTGAGAACCTCTAACATAGTAATACTATGCCAAATTACTCATAGGTACTATTAGAAGCAATCATTAATTTACAACATTTTGATTTAAAAAAATTATTTAACATATAAAAACATTTATAATTATTGTATACTGGCAGTTAAGAGATAAAATTAGGCGGACGATTACAGAAAATTATAAGAGAATAGGAGAAAAGATAGCATGTTTAGAACAGTGAGTGCTCAGCCAGACTGGCAGCGCGGTGCGGGGAGCGGTGCGGGGAGCGGAGCGGTTGTGATTGCAGTCTGGCTGAACAGTGACGTTTAAATTTAGAATGGGTTGGTACGGTTGGCGGGCGCTGCTGGTTGGCTAGTGATGTGACAGTTGGCCACGGCCGCGGTGATGTCGTCGGTGCAGTCGCACTCGCGCCGCGCCCTCGCCACCATCATGGCGACCACGACGCTGAAGTAGCTACGCTTGTACTCCTTCACCTCGATACCTCCCTGGACACCGAGCGGTGACATCACCACGGGAACTTGCTGATCCGGACCGTTCATTTCTGAAACTATGAAAGAATGGATTAATTAAATGGTCTTAGACCCAGCCTTTGCCTGCGTAGGGACATGTCTATATGGCATATACATGGAAAACTGAAACGTGAAACTGTATAAGTATGAACCAACCACATGCATGGTATTCCGTGTACAAACCAGCCTTTATATCTATATGTATAAAAGAAGGAAATGACTGACTGACACATTAACTTAACTTTATATCTATATATATTCGACACTTCTGGGACTAGGAGTGTGAAATTATGCACAATGTTTTCTTTTATGACATTGGCGAGCACTAAGAGAGGATTTCCCAAAATTTATACCCTAATGAGATGAAATGGGAGTCCTAAGTTTGTATGGAGGAACCTACATTCACAAGGGCGAAGCTGCTATCAGAAGTTACTAATAAATCTGTGTTTCCTGATAGCTACAACTTAGGAGTCTTTAAGTCGAGAGTGAATAGGTTTCTTCTAGGCAAGCGTGCTTCATCGTCGACCACATCATCGCTTACCATCAGGTGAGATAGTGGTCAAACGCAAGCCTATCATTAATAAAAAAAAAAAAATCATGTTCCTGTATTTTTCCTTTGTTAAATAAAATTAAAACGTAGCGGGCGCCTAGATTAAAAATCGTAACGAGCCCTCACTCTGATGCGTTGACTTTAATGCGCGTTATCTATTATTTAGTTGATGGAAACAATACAATTTTTGTACATAATCTTGTTAATAATAGTCTACCTGACATATATATATTTTTCGAAGGGCCGATGACCTGTTGAAAGTCGAGAAAATGCGGAGGATGCGAGACGCATAAGACAGTTCGTTGTGGCGACACTTGGGGGAGGCCTATATCCGACAGTGGACGTCCTTCGGCTGAAATGATGATGATGATTTTTCGAAGCAGGATTTATTTCTAAAAATCTAAAAAACTATAGCAAATAAAATGGTTTTACCTGAAAACACGTAAAAAAAAGTATTGTGTGTGGTTTTATTTGTTTGTAGTTAAAACCGTGAAAAACCCGCTATCCAAGTACGTTAAAAGACATATCAAAATTTAGATTACATATGCTGTCTACACGGCTTAGAACAAGCAAGCGGTCACCTGTGCTGTGACGCTAGATTACATCCGTGTGGTCTATGCTTTAGCTTTTAGTCCAAGATCCCAGAGCGATCTGACATAACTTAATTTCACATGGATGAAACCTATAATACTGTGCCTTAGGTTCTCATGTGCTTTGAATACCTGTGTGCTTGTGGAGTTCCCCCTTGGAGAATCTTGGCAAGTACACATATATGTTTTGTAGAATATTATTCTAAAATAAATAATATTGTACAGAAATCAGAAATATTTTTTTGTTGTTAATTAACACTTATTTTTAGTTCCCTTTCTCACCTGGTACCTGCCTAGATACCCAAGGGGTGCTCCATAAGCACACAGGTATTCAAAGCACATGAGACGCTACTGAGAACCTAAGGCTTCATCCGTGTGAAAATAAATTACATCAGATCGCTCTGGGATTTTTTAAAAGAGTGTTTTGAAGTTCCTTGAACGTTCTTCTCCATAGAGATCTACGCTATGGAACGTGCAATCACGTGCAATTTAGCGTCACTTGTTTTACTGACCGACATTTTGACAATTCAAAAGTGCCTGTAATAAATTGGTTTATTTGAAATTAACGTTTCTGATTTGTTAGTAGATATATTTTACATTTAATAACGTAACCTTTGGCATAAACCACTTGGGAAGACATCATTACAACATAACAATATAATTAACTATATCAAGGTCGCATTAAAAATGTATGTGTGCGTGACGAGTTTAGGAAGGGGGACATCAACGTGTTGTGATTTACGAAGGGTGAGGGGACTTTCGAACCTCGTTTCGTGCCTGCAAAGCAGAAGTGACGGGAAAGCATATCAAAATAATAATGATGTGTTTGAATATTTCATGGCTATAAATTTGGGAAATGTATAAGAAAAAGTGATGTTTAATTCATCAATTTGTCAATGCTTTAACAGATTAATTTATGTTGTTCATAGGTGAAGGGGAGGGTCGTATCCACCCCTGTATGGTCTAGAAAGGATGTTACGTGATCAAATCGAAATTTTATAATTGACGATAGATGTGTAGGTACATTAAAAAAAAAAACGATGTTTAAAACCTTCCAAATATTAACCCAAATCAATTACACCCGTGCGTTAACATAAACATAGTATGTAGTTCAATGAAACTTCAAGGCTTTCTATTTTAGGTTCTTGGCTATTAAATAAAAGTGAAACGGATTAATTAATTTAAATCAAAGTAAATCAAAAAAAAAAAAATACTTAACTACCACTGCACTGGGTTACTTAAAAAAAATCCTCCCTTAAAAGAGAACTAAGTCGCAACCCGCTCCTCAGGCAACTTCAGACCTACTTTCAGAGTATGAGTAATGAAAAATAAATTACATATTAAAACAGTACCTAAAATAGAAGCTGCCCTAGCATTGAGACCAATATAGAATTAAAAAAAGACGTGTGGCACTCGGGGACTGCCGCGGTAAAGCTATTGCATAGCATTTTTATCAACTATAATTATTATAGCAATTATAATTATTTATTTATTTTATTTATGCAGTATTTTTCTTCCTTTGTTTTTTTTCTTTGAAATTAATTGAAGTTACACTTTCAAACATTGAATTGAATTTTGATTGATTGTTCACTCATTTGTTTTCTTATCGGTTACCACGCTCAAAAAACAAATGAGTGGGGGGTGTTAGGTTATTTTCGTTACGGAATTTCTGGATTCGGTCTCCACGCTCAAGGCCCGCGATAGAAGCTATGCAATAGCTTAATAGAATAAACTTTATTGTACACCAAAATAGTAACAATTTCACAGAAACTTAAATCTATGGGTACAATGGCGGTCTTATCGATGAAAGCGATGTCTTCCAGACAACCTTGGCATAGAATATAAGAACTTAAACTAAAAAAGGGGGTAGTCTGCGGTGTACTGCAAGCAATAAAAATCAAGGGAAAATTTATTAAAAAATAATAATATATAAGTAGGTACATATATACACAAATAAAAACAAACTAAATTATTATCTTCTCACGGAATATGATACTTGTAGTTATTTATGTATGAACCCATCACTCGTTTTTATTAAATACTGCACGAGGAAGCTCAACCCTCAAAGTATTTGCATGTGAATGAAATTCTAATTTCAAATCTACGCATTTATTTTGCCGCGACGTCTGGGGCAATCTCGAACGTTATGAAAGATGTACCAGTCACCTACTTATTCACGACTTGACCTCGAGACCGAATATACCACTGAACTGAGGTGCTCCCAAGGGGTTACCTACAATAGCCAGAAAAACACAAGAAATGCGACCTGCATTATATCTACAACAAAGGGTCACCAAAAACCACACAAAGATCACTCACCTTGTACTTTATATAAACCGGAATGATGCTGTTAGATGCGGAGATGAAGGCCGTTTCTGCCGGACCCGATTCCCAGAGATTATTGATTTCTGCACGACGGGGAACTGCGCAAGTGCACGGAGCTTGGACACAGAGCTACCTAAGGACCCTCTCAACTAGAAGAATACTACAATGCCTATTTGATCTGCAAAAGTAATTCTGTGGTTTTACGAACAATGTTTGGTACTGCAGCAATTTTGTAATACTCACATATTACATTAGTTTACCTACGAGAATTTCACATTGGTAGATGAAACTTACATAAAAGTATATTTATATGACAACACTTACGAAATGTCTCCTGGTTCCCGGGATGGCTTCTATTGGTCGTTTCTTCTTCACTTCATCTATTATTATACACACTTGAGTAATAAATAGGAAGATTGACAATTTTAGGGTGTACACTACCTACAGAACATCTTAAGGAAACACAAAGTCATGTTCTTTAAAAGATTTTAACATTCTCACCACGAGTTAAAAAATAAAAGTGCGATTAAATGTAATATCCCATCTAGTTCACATCTGATTATTACGTTATTTTAAAAGAAATTGGAGATCTTAAGATGTTTAAAATTACGAGATCAAATAGTGACTATTGAAGGTTTTTCATACTACCAAGTTCTAATTTAAAACACACATTAGAGTAGCGACATCTATGTTGCCGCATAGGAACTAAATTAGAAAATAAACAATTGGCCAGAACCGATACAACATCTCACACACATCGGTCACACGATTCTTCCTTTTTAATGGAGGTTTGCAGGATTTTACACCCTATTCCGCGTACCTCTAAATGAATATCAAAGTATGAAAATTACGCAGGCCACAAACAAATACGAATAAGTGTTTAAGAATAATCTAAAAATCATTATTATTAATATCTAATTTAATTCAGATAACCTTGATCCATAGTTACTGTCAAAATAATTAATTACAATTAAAAAATAATATTAACAGCCCAATTACAATTTGACAACAAAAAAAAAATCAAAACAAAAAATTAAAGTCTGTATTTAAAAAAATACATTAAATTATCATTAAAATTTTTAAAACAAAATACAAATTAAATTAAAACTGCATTAAATAACACGCATAATAAAGGCTCTCCATAGTGGCGAAGAGACCCTGTCAGCCACAGTCTTCAAGATTCGGTTGCAGCTGCCACGCATTCTGGAGATCAGGGATACAGTTTTCTAGCGAATGACAGCATGAAAGCCATCCGCCCGATACACGATATAATGAGGTGCGTCCGGTCACAAAATATTATGGTCCGGTGCTAGACCCCGCCTGACCCCGTCGAGCAGAGCGGGTGGCGAACGCGAGAGCGGGCCAACGTGCTGTTCATAGTGGTGCGGCTGCAGGTTCATGTGCGCGATGAACAACTGGCGCGACCTGCGCGCTTCGCTCCGTCGGCTCAAGCTCAAGCACTCGGCGCAGCGGTGTTTGTAGACCCTTTAGTACCCATTTTAAATTTATCATTTATCTCAAGTCGTCAACTCCCCATGATCGAGTTATAGAAGATGGATGGTCTTCTGATTTTGATTAGGCGGAAAGTCTTTATGACTGTCATAGGGTTTATATTATCCTCTTTAGGCTGTCTGGCTGAATAACAATCCAAACAATTGTTACTCAACTGGACAGCCTAGAGAGTTTGCTTAAGTATTAAGTACCTATTAGTAAGCAAATACTTCTAATAAGATTAGAATATTCATATTTACATACTTGGTAAAGTTTTCAGTGTTAATGAATTTGCCTACTTATCCTAATACCTTTCTAAATACTCGCCCAATCACTAAATACAATCATAGATACGAGTATATGATAGAGACCCAGGCCATAGTTCTTTACTCATAATTTTATTAATGTGGGGACAAAATATGTTGTAACCAAAATCCCAAACATTTACTAAACGGCATGTATTGTAATATAATAGTGACCGACCTTCGTGAATCTACACAGGCAACATGTCGAGGAAATAAGCAAAGTAAGGAAAGGTAAGTGTGTAATAGTATGGAACAGGCATGTGAGTGAAGCTTACGGGACTGTCAGGTTAATTTTCCAGGAATGATAGATCATGGCAAACCAAACACATGTGCGAAAGTAGCAAGATTTTTAAATCGCGCTTAAAATGGTTACACAGTTAATGAAAACTATTGTAGTTAAAAATAAAACTGGAGAAATATTCGACAAAAATAATCATAGGCCGACATCTTGAGTAACTTTGGCAGCTAAGATAATTTACAGTGTGCTGGACGTGTATTACATGTACAATTGGCTAAATCTTTAGTTCTGCATGAAAATCAATTTGTTTTTAGATACCAGGCTCGCAGCTATCCACAGAAAGTGCCATATTGTCCATGAAGCATACTGTCAGGCACCCCTAGGGGCACACCCGTGTGGCATACACGGGTGTGCCGCTAGGGGTGCCTCCTTAATTTGAGCAAAGCTTTTGACTTAATCTATTACGACATTCTGTGAAGAAAATTACAAGAAGTAGGGTTACCGTCTGAACTTGTAAATCTCTTAAACAGCGGTGGTGGGTGGTGGTCAGTGCTGTGAGCGCGGTGCTGAGCGATATGGTTTTTGGTATTGGGAAACTGTTGCATATTTGTGAAGCTTATGCATATGGTCATGGCCTAATGGATAATGTAAAGTAAAGTGAATATGTTATTTTTAAGAATGCGTACTAAGTGCCCACGTAGCGTGCTCCCTATAAATCTAAATGGAAATGAAGTGGTTACGGTTCATCAGTGCAGATACCCAGGTCATTTAATTACCTTAAGATCTTCTCACGAATGACATGGATATGGCACGAGAACGTGGAGCATTGTCCGCTAGGGCAAACATGATTGCGCGCAGGTTTGCACGATGTATACCAATGAGATAAAAATTGCTCTCTTATAAAATTGCTCTCTCATGGTCATGTTAATAATATCGTGTCGAATGAATGAACTTCCCTTCAGAGGATCCTAAAATGTAAGAACATTGTTACGTATGATCATCCCGAACCAAAGGTGAAACGTTTGAATTCGCTTTGTTCTTAGTTTTTGGAATGAGTCTGCGTCGCAGAGATAGATAGCCATCTTTAGAGCATGCACCACAAATCCAGTAGTCATACGAAAGCGAAGTTACCAATTTAGCGACTGACGCTAAAAATAGCGCTTTTTGCTGTGATTGATGTCTAAGCGACCAACTACTTTAGCTATAAAAAATAATTTAACGATTTATAAGTATAACGACTTTTGGAATACAAATCGAAACAATTTCAGATAAAGGATGAGTTTTTATCGACTTCAGAAAGTTTATTAAAATTAAGGTAGATATCTACATTCATTCTCATAAGTTCATGGATCCACAACGCTATTAGTTGAGCTAATAACAACACAGCTAGTTGAGAGCTTCCGCATGTATGAAAATAAGTTGATTGCACAGGAGGTCTACTCTTTCTCTGAAACGAAAATTCGTAAATTCTGTTCTATTTTCGGACACGCATAAAACTTTACCTCAAAGCTACCAGGCTACCACTGACTCTAGAGTAAGAATACTCTCTGGAATAACACATTAGGTACCTACTAGTCCATATATCGTTGTTTCATTATTTATTTAGGCCTTTTGTTGGATTTACCTTTGGTAGAATCACTTAGCGACTTTTGAAAACTGTAAATTTGTAGTTATCTACGTCACAAAAAAAAATTGTAATTCGGAAAAATCTTCGAAATTCCATTCGGTAATAGTAGTTTGCAAGGAACCCTCAGTGCGCAAGTCCGACTCGTACTTGCCCAGTTTTTTTTAGAATTCTGTCATCAAAGTAATTGGTGACTTTGGGCACTTTGAATCTGTCAGCAGCTGCAACACTTAGTGTGCGCGACGAGAGGCACATGCGTAATATCGCTCTCTACTCCACTACTTAATTTATCGCAGATTCATCCGGCAGATATCGTCCTCTAAGGGCCGAGAGTGGACCTTTAGAGAACGGTATCCACTATAAACTATTGGAAATTATTTTGAATATACACCACTAATTTTTAATTAGTACAAATACTTAAAGGGCTTATTAAAAAAGCCCTTGTTATTATTTAAGTAAAATCTCAATAAATAATATTCATAAACAGCAAAGTTATTAGCGTTTGTGTTTATACCAAAATGTCTCTCAATTTATGGAAATATTGTGCAGGCTATTGATTATGATTGAATAAATGACGATTAAAATGGAAAAACACTGCCCGCAGTATTTTCTACTAGCAATTGTTATGTATGATTGAATCTATGATAAATTTACCTTTTCGTGGTCAATTTTAGGATTTCGGTTTTTCCTAATTTTTAATACAAAAATATGATCAGTAACGGGTACAGATACAGCCCCACTTTTTTGTGTACTAATTAAAAAGTAGGGGTGTATACAATGACAAAAAATTTATTATTTGTTTTAGATTTTTTTTCGCTTATATTAACAAAGACTTTGTGTTTATTTAAATGCATGGATGGAAAAAAATTCACTGACTGACTAAAAATCTGTCTACAATTAATAACATTCACCCAATTTTGAAGCTATTTTCAAATAAAAGTCCTGACTGGCTTACTTAGTCACTCACTCTTCAAAGTCATGAGACTTAGATAGCTGAGCAGAGATTAGTTTGATTCACATCGCGAAGCCTTGCCCACCTCGTACGAGAGTCCGCAAGGCACCCCGCCTTGCGGACTCTGGTACGAGGTGGGCAAGGTCTTTGAAAGAGTAAATGCAGACAGCCTCGTCACGCACCTAGCACGGGTGGGGCCGAACCTTGCGGACGGCCAGTTCGGCTTCGCAGGGGGCGCTTCCCGGTGGACGCCATCATGCGCGTGCGAGTCCTCACGAGGGAGATGCGTTGTTCCGGGGTAGGATCGTCTTGGCGGTGTCTTTGGACATCGCAAACGCCTTTAATTCCCTGCCCTGGAGTAACATTAGGAGGACACTCCGGTGTCACCATATGCCCGACTACCTCTGTCGTGTGATCGAGGCCTACCTGACAGACAGGTTCATCATCTACACCGGTCACCAGGGTGAGTGGAAACGGTGAAAGATGCCGTGCGGTGTTCGGCAGGGATCAGTACTAGGACCGCCCTTGTGGAACATCAGGTACGACTACGTGACTCGAGGTGGCACTGCACAAGTCCGAGGCCATGTGTTTTCTGGGAACGCGCCACCACCGTGTTCCCAAATAACGGTAGAAGGCGTTCACATCGGAGTCGAATCGACAATAACCTGGGACCCGACGTCTGGCTCCAAAACTGTAGATATCGGATTGGGGCTCGGCTCCTGCCTATTGCAACCTAGAGGGCCAGACGCTTCCTGCCGGAGGTTCTACGTGAGTATCGTTCGGTTTATGGCTCTTTATGGGGCACCGGTATAAGCGATGTCGCTGCGATAGCGACCAGTGGCCAAACTGATCGCATGCCAGAAGGTCATGGACATCCGGATTGTGTGGTGATACCGCACGGTTTCCTGCAAAATAGCGAGCTTCCTTACTGGGCTGCCACCATGTGATCTAGAGGCAACAGGGACGTGGTCTTTGCACGCATGCACAATTTGCGCGTGGAGATGCAACATTGAAGTATTTTAGGATAGGTTGGCATAAAATTTAACATTTTCGAGTTGGTAACGTGATAAACAATTTCTTCACCACCCGCATATTTGCTTTCAATCACCATCAAGTATCTAAGTGTAAAAAGTGGAGTACGCTTCTGAGAGACAAAGGTGTACTTGCCTTGTACTAGCTTGAATCACTTATTGTATACAGAATTCTTGAATATTAAATAAATATTACTCTTTCTTTCTTTTTCTTTCTGGTTTTTCGGTTTAGAGGTCTCCGCATAGTTTAGGATGTAAGTTTACAAAGACAAATATCTGAAATGAGCACCTACAGTACACCTAATTTGATGCACTTGAGTCAATTGAGAACCTAACAGGCAACGAGGATATTGGTGCACTCGTCAAATCGAAACTTCAGTCTTTAATACTGACTTCGAGTTACTAGCCTGTTGATCGGTTTAGCCTATTAATACCAATAATAATAATAATACCGGTTACATTTCGTGTAGTATGCGTTGGAATTGGTCGGACTTAGGTACCTACTGAAAGCCTTCTGATGAGGCCCATTGTAAGCAGCCATGTTTCAGTGCCATATGCACTGGCAAAGTGGCAACACGCACTGGTCATAGACTTTCGTCTTAAAACACTGCCAGGAATGATCAGAAGGCTTACAGTCTCCCAAAGGGCAATGAAAAGGGCTACGTCAGGAGTTTCCTTGCGTGATCGCATCATGAATGAAAATATCCGCAGGAGAACCAAGTTCGCCGACATAGCCCGAAGAATCGTCAAACTCAAGAGGCAGTAGGCAGGGCACAATATTGTACGTAGGACGTATGGACGATAGGGCCGAAAGGTTCTAGAGTGGTAACCGCGACCGACGACCTGGTGAGAGTCGCGGGAATGCGGTGGTTGCGAGACGCACAGAATCGGTCGTTGTGGCGACGCTTGGGGGAGGCCTATGTCCAACAGTGGATGTCTTTTGGCTGAAATGATGATGATGATGAGGTACATTAACTTATTCCGCGAAACCCTAACCATCATCGAACCTCGAACAGTACGGCGATGCTCCACTGGTATAACATCACACCCATACGCATACCTACATAGGTACATTCATTGTGCGTAGGTGCAACTAAGGAGTGGAATTTCCTGTCGGAGGCTCTTTCCTGATAGTTATAACCTTTTTTTTATCTGTTATAAACTAGTACTTGACTGCGATCCCGCCTGATGGTAAGCAGTGATGCAATCGTTGATGGTGAGGCGCACTTGTTAATTAAGAGCCTATTCACTCTAGCCTTGAAGACACCCAAATTATAATCAGACGGAAAGACCGCAGCAGGCAAACTGTTCCAGTCCTTCGAAGTTTGCGGTGTAAATAACGAGGCGAAACGCTTAGTCCGGACCGTAGAGGTTTCAACAACATAAAGGTGGATACTCGCCGTGCGTCGGTTTGTCCGATGGTAGAAATGAGATGGCAGAATCAGGTCATGCAATTCCTGCGCACACTCTCCAAACTGCAATCTGTAAAACACCGAAAGGCTGGCTACCCTACGTCTGTGCTCAAGGCTTTGAAGATTGGACTTAACCAAATCTGGATCACCAATCAGCCTCTTCGCACGCCTTTCCACCGAGTCCAAAGCTGCCAGGTGGCACTTTGCAGCACCAGCCCATATGTGGCTGCAGTACTCCACACACGATCGGACCTGTGCTTTGTATAACATTAAAAGCTGTCTCGGTGTGAAGTACCGCCGGACTTTTGCGAGAACGCCTAGTTTCCTAGCAGCTACTTTGGCTTTGGACTCAATGAACCGCCCAAAACCTAGATTTAATATGTAGCTATTACTTCTAGGCAATCGTACTCCACCGTCAACCACATCATCGCTTACTACCAGGTGAGATAGCGGCCAAACGCAAGCATATCAATAATATTTTTTTGTTTTTCATTCTAATAACCAATACATTTTTATAAAATCTGAAAAAGAAATCTAACGTACAAATGGCGTATAGGTATGTTTCAGGAAAATCATCAGAATTGCATTACATTATAATAAATAATAAAAATAAAAATAAAAATCTTTTAATCTCAGGCATCGTTGGCCCATAGGGTGTTAGTATTACAAAATAAACAACTTACAAAACTATGTTAGTATCTAAAAAAACAAATACAATAAACCCAGCATCTAATTTGAGGAAGATCTATCAAGCGGCATGTCTGACATGTAGCTTGATAAACCTATCCTTTGTAGGCCCGTCCAACCTTTCCGAGAAAACCCTCAGGATGCTGTTGCCGCTCCCCCTTAACCTGCGCATCGTTGACGCTATCTTTTTGCGCATGATCGCGAAATAATCGTCAGTGTGTGCATCAGCGAACATCCCTGACGCACTACACCAACTCGGAAGCCTCAACAGCGCCCTGAAGGCATTGTTATATTGAATGCGCAGTGCGTTGCCCGCTTTTTGAGTATGATTAGCCCACAGACTGCTGGTGTAAAATATTTGGCAAAACGCTTTGAACAAGGTTATTTTAACCGGTACTGAGCAACCAGCAAATCTGCGAGCCAGCATGTTTCCCCTCACAGCCATCGCCCTGCGCTCTCTTTCCATGTCAGAGTCATCTTTGAGATCATCCGTAACAATATGACCCAAATATTTAAATTTTGTTACCCTCTGCAAAGGTGAACCATTTAATTGTACGGGAGGAACATTTGAAGGACTTTTATTTTTTCCTCTAAACACCAACAGTTCACTTTTTGTAGGATTATATTTTAGGCCATGCTGCTCGGCGTATCTCTCACAAATGGTGAGCAATTTCCTAAGTCCACCTATTGTGGGGCTCAGCAGCGCCATATCGTCTGCATAGCTTAAATTATTTACACTAACTCCGTCTATGTGACATCCGACATGAGTGCTGCTGAGCTCAACAAGTAGGTTGTTAACATAAATGTTAAACAGTCTCGGGGATGTAAGACCACCCTGCCTAACTCCACATACGAGTTTATACGGGTCCGACAATGTATTCGACCATTTTACAAAATTCCTCTGCTTTTCATACCAGATAGATAATATTGACACCAGTGCAGCAGGAACTCCCGCCTCCCGAAGCTTCTCCCATAGTACTTTATACGAAACTAGGTCGAAAGCTTTGGAAAGGTCCAGGAAACACGCATACACTGGTGTTTTTCTGTCCGTATAATATTTGACGGTGTGCTTCAATGCAAGTATTGCACTCTCAGTAGACAGCCCAGCACGAAAACCAAACTGAGTGTCATGCAGCTTTGTATATCTACTGAGGTGCCCATCAAGCACACTGTCAAACACTTTAGCTATCACAGTTGCCAGTGAGATTGGCCTATAATTGCCCTTGTCTGCTATGTCTCCTGTTCGATTTTTTACAATAGGTACAACTAATGTATCCAGCATCTCCTGTGGTAAGTAAGAATGCCCAACACAAAGATTAAAGAATAGCGTCAATACTCTTGGTAAGTGCAAGCCAGCATTTTGAAGGTGCTCAATGCTGAGTCCATCATGACCAGGAGATTTTCCCCTCTTCATATTCTTAATTACGGATCTTATTTCTGTACATGTAAACCGGAGGGGTGTTCCTGATCGATAGGTCTCAGCATCGTTCACTCCCACCACTGGCTCAAGAGGTGAGCTCACTATAAACTGTTCTCTAAATATATTAGCTATTTCAGTGTGGTCACTCTCACCCTCCACGGTTACCGGTAAGCTTGGAGAGATATTAAGCTTTTTAGTGCCTTTCCAGAAAGATGAAAAACATTTCTTAGAATGAAGCGAGGCCAATATATCCATTTCTATTTTTTCTTGGTTCTTAATGACCCATTTCAATTTGGATTTAAATATCTTACGGCTTAATATCATATCCTCATAGATAGGCCCACTACTGGGTTCCCCATACCACATCCACAGTTTAAACTTAGACCTCGCCTGAGTATAAAATTCTTTAACATGCTTGTTCCAGCCTTTTATACCTTTCTTTTTAACAATGTCTTTGGAGACTCTGTTTACACTAGCCGCCTCACTTAGTATAGATACGATATTTATATACATTGAATGCAATAATGACCTATGATATGGATTATCACAAAAATTATCAGCACATAGTTCAAACTCCTTAGGAAAATCTAAACTTTTTAATTTATTGTTACACAGACACGAGTATTTCTTTATTTCATCAGCACTTCTGTCACCCCATCGAACACCGTTAAGCGGTGATTTAACAGAACAAGTTTTTAATCTGATAACATTCACATCACATTCTATTTTCAAGGGAAAATGATCCGACCAAAACGTATCATATATAACTTGAATGTTTAAAATTGTTTTTCCCGCCGCCTGAGTAACAAGACAGTGGTCTAGCCAACGCTTACACCCGTGTGAGTCACTAATGAATGTGTACGTTTGCGATTCTAAACCAAAATAGCGTAGGTCGGCACATAGTAATTCCTGCTCACTACAAAAATTAAGTAATTCATTATAAAATGACTCACCCGGGTGCGCATTGAAGTCTCCCAACACATACACTGATTCAACATTATTATTTTGTATAATAGAATACATTTCACTTAAACATTCCGTAAAAAGTGTCAGGTTTTCACGACAGTCTGTCGGCATATACGTATTTATAACCAAAAAGCACCTGTTGTTCACCACTACCTTCACTGCACATATCCGATTATTGATACTTTGTATCACACTCACGTTGGTAAATGCAGATTTACGCCATAGTATGGCAAGCCCCCCATGGGGTCTGCCTTTACACATGCCAGCTGAAGTGTCCACAGAAGACTTTCCCGTGTAACTGAAATCCTGATCAATACTGTCAAGAAAATCCAAATCATGAACATATAACCACGTTTCTTGTAACAGAACAATATCAGCTGTTTTGCACAGTGAACGTACACAATTAACCGACCTTTTAACATTTTTGCAATTAAAAGTTATCAAGTTCATTTTTGTAATCCTATCCATCATGTAATTTTGTTATTTTCTCACTCTCAAAAATTGTACTATTTTTGTCTTCTTTTCTATTCTTAAAATGAATAAAGCGCCTAAATGTTACGCCATCCGGCCATATCTGGTCATCCAGAAAAACATCCAACTTGCTTTTGTTAACAAGCACTTTAAAAGCATTGTATGGCCTATCTTTTTTCATAGAAATTTTCTCAAGCGAAACTACCTCCGCAGTTTTATTTTTGATGTATTTGCATATGTCATCCACCGCTACCTCTTTGTTTACATTGGAAATAAACAAAGGTATTTTTACATCCGCTGCTCTAAATTTCTCAGATGCGTCCATAGACGCTTTGCCCATTTTACCAGTGAAACGATTCCTGGACCGCCGGTTCTGTACTAAAATCCAATTATCGGTTGGTTTCTTAGGCCGCTTCCATTCACCATTACTTGCCATCTCAGCCATAGTAGGACTTTTTGATTGACTGTCTCCTAGTTTACAAACAGCTGATTCAGACGTCTCCGCGCCCATTTTATTTTCCAACAGCTTTGAGTTAATCAGTGCATGCGCACTCGTTATGATTGCCTCAGTGTGTGTGCAAGCGAGAGAGCGATATTTTGGTGACTCACTACGCTCTGCACTCTCGCGCCGCGTCATCGAGTCGTCGTCATCGTACACTGGCGCCGGTGATAAACCTACCGGTCCACTGTCTAGCAAATACCCTCCTCTTTTCTTCGCATTAATATTTCGTGTTAATAATGATAATGGGGGCCTGCTCGATCCCAATTCTAGCTTCAACTCATCAAGTTGAGTGACTGTTACATATTTGCTTTTTATGTCATTGATTTCAGTACGCATAATCAACAAATCTTTTAATAGTTTGGTCACATCTACATGATCAAAAGTCACTGGCGGTAATTTTTGCAAATCACGCGCAACGAAGATCGGTATAAGATCTGGCTCCGTCACTTTGAAGACACATTAATATCCTCTAAGTCTTTCACTTTTTTTCCCTCCTTGCGTCTAGTCACTTTCTTCTTGTTAGTTTTTATTGAACTAAATAGTAACTCCTTAGCACATTCCACCTCGTCTACAGTAAAGGCCGTGTCACAAATTCTTATTAGGCTCTCATTGTCCATCACATCTATCTTATTTTGGATAAAGGATAGAAGTTCACAAATTACAATATTGCAATTCACACATTTCAGCGTATTCACAGACATTGTCGCGGAAATAGGTAGCGAGACCTATATTCGAACCGTTCGCAAGCGCGTACACCGGCCGACGCGTACATTGCTTGGATTATGTAGGCACTATGAGACATCTGTAATGCAGTTGAAAAATTACATATTTTTTTTATTTTTGTACCTACTTGTTTTGTGTACAGAACACTGATTCGTATGTAAGCCTCTCATTTGATATGTTACAAGCTTTTATTTAGTTTTACCTATCCTGATGTTTGTCTGTCATCAAATCTTGCAAATTAAATTTGATCCACTTCCCGGTTACCGATTGTGCTGAAATTTTGCATGCAAGTGTAAATCAGATGACAAGACAAAATTATTATGACACAGAGCTGATCTGACGATGGAATCGGTAGGTGGCCGTAGGAACTCGGTAGTTAAACGACACAACCCCATCTGGGGTCGTATAATTCGTCTTTACAAGTATTAATTATACAGGTATACTGTGCTATAAAAGCTTGCTATGAAAAAAGATTTTCATTAAAAACTTTTTTTTATTATTAAAATAGCGAGATATTCGATATTTTCTAAAACCGGTCAGTTACAAAAAATGTACCTAAGAACTGCCATCTATGTTTAAAACTAACAGTTACTCACGAAAACCTTTATTTCGCGCCATCTATTACAACAAATGTGCAAAACTACAGACAGCCGCGTAGCGGGCCGTCATTTGATGTAGATTGATATTCGAGAAGGGTAAATTAAGAACTACTTTCTTATAAACAGGGTAGATGGAGGCTTTGAGATCCAGTCAAATTAGTGCAAATTATATAATTTATTGTATCCATAGAACACAGGAATCATACAGCTTCTATTCTGTTATTGTATCGCACGGCACAATTTATTAAAATTAACCTTTCGAAAACCGTAATTAGAGACACAATAGAAAGACAAGAGAGCGAACACCAGCGTTAACTTGGGGTTATGAATTAGGTAATAAAAGAAAATGGGCACCTTAAACTTGATCCTGTTTTTGATGTCGTCTACCCAATACTGATATTATCTTTATAATTATATATATAACATATATAACTTCTCATAAACAGCTAGATAGACCGATTTGAAAATAATTTTGTGTAAGTATATTTGAGTGAGTCTCTAGATGGATTGAAAATATAATTGAACCCATTAGGCAGTGCTGCTATTGGGTTCTTAATTTTTTCTGAGAAAAATATATAAATGATAAAATGAAAAACCAATTGCTCTCGTTCTAAGGGCCGAAGCTGCGTTAAGACGGAGCACTTTTGTATGGGACCTGCTTAACGCAGTGACGGCCGGTTTCCGCGACAGGGACCACCACCATCACACACAACACACGCGACTGCTGCCCGTCGCAGGCGTCTGCTTAACGCAGTTTCGGCCCTTAGGTGGTAAACACACTGCCACGCACCCCGCAGTGTAGCGCGTGAATGCGTGTCTTAACGTTGCTTGTAAGTATCTCCGTTTGTCTAGAAAACACGCACAGTCCTGGTCCAAGACACCGAAAATGCATCCACGCGCGTTCATGCAAATCACGCGTCTACATGCGGAGAAACAATGCACTCAAGGGCGTGGGGGCGCGGTGATACGCAAGGTATGGCACACTGAGTCTCGCATTGCCGTGCGTAATTTTTTGAAATTAAAATTTTTGAAATAAGTGCGTGCCTTCGTGAATTTACAAAACGCACCTACGCGCGTGAGTGCGTAAAAAACCCGCAAAATGATGCAGATCTGCACTCCCGCAAGTACGCGCGTAGGTGCGTTGACACGCAAAATACAGAGTGATGCGTAGCAGTGTGATAACCGCCTTAAAGTTAATTTTAGCAGGTAAAGATAAAAAGTAAAAGAAGAATTTATAGAAAACACAGTTATTAGATAACAACAAGTTATAACAACAACACAACAAGTTATTAAATAACATTAATTTCTGAAGTCGGTTTAACGCCGACTTCCGAAATTAAAGTTATTTTGTAATTTTCAGTAAACATTGAAGTCGGATTTTATAAAAAGATTTTTAACCCTAGAAAGGATAAGAGTCATGCGTAAAATTGACGCATGAACTTTAACCAAATATATTGATGTTTTATATTTATTTATTTGAATCAAACTAATTTCGATTTAATTGTTATATACAGAAATAAATAAAAATAGAAAAAAAATAAAATACATTAAATTATTATAAAAAAAAAAAACATTTATCTTTTTCAGTAATCAACAAAACGTGAAATCATATTTCTTTGAGGTTGATAATATACGGGTCTATTTCCTTCCTGCCAGGCATGCTATGACTTTAATACATTCATTACATTTTTAAACACTATGTAGTATTTATTTATTGTGCACAGGTGTGCTTTGGGTTAAAAAAGACAACATTGGTAGGTACCATTGTTGTCTTGTTTAACCCAAAGGTTGACTGGCAGAGAAAACCGTCCCCCATATACTGTCAAATATCATGTCAATAAGCTTGAGACTACCCATTCAACAAAAACACCAACCCCGTAAACCGTTAATGAAAACCAATTTTATTTATATTTATGCTAAATTTCAAGTTTATGGGCCCAAAAAATATAATTTTGCATACAAACAAATTTTCCCCTATTCACTCCCATAAAAGCTTGGACGGCTCGGAGGACACGGTGGAGTACACGGTAGAGGTGTGCCCCGCTTGGACAAAGAATGGCCGTGTCCTTGTGGGGCCGCTCGGCAGCGGCGATCTGTCGCGCCGGGCGTTGGTAGGCCATTTTAAAACACTGCGCGTAGTATTTTCTAGTAGCAATTGTTATGAATATTGATTCTAGTATGAATTTATCAATTATGAAAGATTTCGTTTTTACTTTTGACTAAACAAAAATATGATCAGTAACGGGTACGGATAGAGCCCCAATTTTTTGTAAGTGGGTACTAATTGAAAAATAAGGGTGTATAGGTAATAATATACCTAATTATTAGGATTCACTGACTGACTGAAAAGATACCTAGATTTTCAGTCAGTAAGTGAATCCTCTTCAATCCGTGCGTTTATATAAACGCAAAGTCTTTAATCACCCTTTTGAATATAATATAATTATTATTAGTGTTTTGTATTGGGTCCCGTCTTTTAAAGGTCCGCTCTCGGCCACTAAAAGACGAGACCTGCCGGATGAATATGCGATAAACCAAGAAGTAGTGGGGCAGGCCAGTGACCGACTTCACGCATGCGCTACTCATCACGTGTTGCCAACTCCAAAAGTTCCAAGTCGCCAGACTCAAGATAAAAAGTCACTAACTACAAAATTCCTAACTGATTTCCGAGACAGGTCCATCAAGCCTATTTACAAATTATATCGTCTGCCATAAGTACTGATAAACATCAACAACAATACACTAGTAAGTAAAGCGTCATGCTCTTTAATCAGTGTATTTTTACACTTCAGTAAATTAGTTAATGGTGGCGTTGAGGTTTAAGTATTGTAGTCAACACACAAAGTCTAGTTACTTTATTGTGTGTCTGAAAATAAAATAGAGTAGGTTGTCTAACGCAACTGTTTAAGGGCCAAGCGCCCGAAAAGTGCCATAAACCAGTGATTTTCTGAGGCCTACTCCTCCTAGGCTAGGTCAATTGGTTTGAAAAAAAATTATGTTTATTATAGATTCATGAACAATAATATCAACATTTGATTTTTTCGTGCAATTAATACTTTTGTCTAAAAAAAATATTTAGCAATTTCGCAACTTTTCGCAACTTTTCCCTACTCCTTCGAAACGACTTGGACCTTTAGAAACATTTTTACACATAAAAATTGGTGGTTAAATATTCTTCAAAGTGAACATTGCATATGTAAATCAATCAATATTTCGCAGAGAAAATGGATTTAAAGCGCTTTCCGGGCGCTGCTGGCCGCAAATAAATGCACAGATTTGCGTACTGCCGCCTAGGCGGGTGCGAGAGTTGCGTTCACATAATTTAATTTTAATATACTTAAACATTTACTTGAAAATTTAAAATTTATTGACTTTTTGTATATTTTTATGTACGCTAAAAGTCGTTAAATAAGTCGCAATTTTTTTTGGAACGAAGTTCCTTATCGCGCGTTGTGAAAGGGGGCTAGACGGAAAAAATTCTCACGAAAAGTTGTAACGACACTTTTTGCTATAGTAAGCTATTGTAAGCCGTGCGGCGTGCGCATGTCTCTCTCTCTCTTATATATATATATATATATGAACTTCGTTCCATCCGGGTGTCCCTTGACACCTCTCAATTTTTTTATTTTCAAGGTCAATGTGTGCAAATCCGTCTACGGGGCTATTCCATACACATGCATTTGCTGTTCATTCCAGAAAATTTACGCTATTACTGGTTCAGTCGATAAATAAGGATCATTTTTTAGTTCCAACTATGATTCATAGATGGCGTAAGGTTGTCTACAAGAGTAAAAGAATACATTTGAAGTTTAGTTGTGCTCCGAACTCAAAACACAAGTGTACAGTGCTGCTGTTTTTTATAAGGTAAATATTATATTTTACATGTTAGGACTTTCTGAGTATGCATAACATGTAGTTTAATAAGTGTTTCAGCGGATTTTACTATTTGATTTGAATAAAAACCAGTAGATACAGAAAGAATTGTTTTAAAAAATACTTAACCTCAAAATGGTCAAGTGGGAAATTCCGTCTAATTTCAATGGGGCTAAATCGTCATATACCGGAATTACCCCATTGCAGATGTCGTCAACCTTTTCATCCTTCCTATTCTTAGTTTTAGTGTTAAACTTTGAAAGTCCATTCATAACTGACAATTGATGCGAGTTGCTACCTGTTTACCCGTGAATATGGCGCTTACAAGTATAAATGTCTAAAACTCAGAATATGATAATTAAGTTATAAATAATACTAGATTTGGCCTATGGTCAGATAATATGTTCATTAATATTATAATTTTGTTTGTTTTCAGTTTTCTCATAATTACTAAATAATAGTAATCATCAAGTTGCAACTAGATCAAAATATGATTCGCGACAGTAAAACGCATAATCCTAAATATAAGAATGATCAATATATTCACTCCTTTCGTTATTACTTAAATGTGCTAAGAATTAGCTACATTTCGGAATTTTTACCAATTTTGACCAAATCTATGTAAAAGCGAATGGAGCGAATGTTTTGAACTTGTCACTGATATGCAAATTGCAAAAAACACAAGAAAATGAGAATTTCGGGAGCTACCACACTGCAATCACTTTATTTCAATTTTTAATACAACAGTAATCTGAAGTGCAACGTTGTTTAAAATTATAATGCTCTTATACCTAACCAAATTAATTAAAAATAACCCTGTTTATTTAAGTCAATACCAAAAATACCATCGTCATAATAAGATAGGAATGTATCAGTGTACCTAAAAAATTAAACTGATAAGTAAAAATATTTAGTTTTCAAACTTTTTGGAAAGGTTTATAGTATCTGGTTATAAAAATAGGCCGGATTTGCCCCCAAAAAAGATTTCAGGGAATAAAACGTAACTTAAACCTTATTTTAATGATGTTACAAAACATTTTTCTTCGTCATCTGCATTTACTTATTAATAAATTACATACTTTGATATAACGGCGTAATTCGAGAAAAATCTGCTATTAGATGGATTTGCCCCTAATCCTCGGGAAAATCCGTCTAACGACTGATTTTTAAAAAAACCTCATTATTTACACATGAAGGGCTGTTTTTTGTTTGGAAAGGATGTATATACAAGACAATAAAATTCTTTATCGCTTACAACCAACAAATTTATATTAAAGTAGTAAGTGTTCCAGTAATAGTTTACCAAATTCAACTTTCAAAAAAGTATGACGGATTTGCCCACATTGACCTCAAGAAAACAAAAAACATTTTTTTTAAGCTAAGACCTTGAAAAAAGTCGCCCTTTTTAGCGATCAAGTTGTTAAGTTAGCAACACTGCGAGTCTGCGCGGGACGAGCGGTCGATATACCCATATAATTAATGCTCATCAAGACGAATCATAGGAGCCCACACTCGATGGGTTGTGTCGTTTAACTACCAAGTCCCTATATAGCCACCTTCCAGTTGCATCATGAGATCAGCCCCATGTAATAATGATTTTGCATTGTCATCTGATTTACACATGTATGCAAAATTTCAGCCTAACGTATAAATTGTATAGTGTATAGAAAAGCGACTATTTGTTTTTAAGGCTGGTACTAAGTGCCCCTCTAGCGTGCCCCCTATAAATCTAAATGGAGTTGGCTAGGGCACATCAGTTCCACGGATATCGATCAGTTCAGATACCTGGGTCATCAAATTACTGAGGATCTTAAAGACGATTTTGATATTTATGTAGTTTTTACAAGTGCCCATGTAGGCCTATGTGAAAATAAAAAAATATTTGAATTGTTTGACTAGTTTTGAAATGCACCAAGTGCAATCCCATTCTATGTCCAGGCAATCAATCCATTTCATGTTGACTGGAAGAGATCGCAGAATGTCTTGGTGTACAATAAAATATAAATAAATGATTAAACCAAGGTATGTCATTTAAAGTGCAAAAACCTTATAACAATTGAAAAGGTCAGATGATCAAAATAACAATTTGTTTACAGAGCAACAGACTTTATTTGACATTTTTTTCTGTAAATGTAAAGAAATTAAACTTTACAGTTATTCTAGAGATAAAAAGGTACGAAATGTAGAGTAAAAGGTATAATTGCACTAAAAATAAAGATAGAAAATGTAGTTAGGCGGAAAAGACTTCGTTCTTCGTTCGTTAAATTACAAAAAAACAATACTTCGAGATTCAAAGGTTTTAAAATCTGGTTTACAAATTTCAGATAACAAGATATCTGTGATACTGAACAGCAGGTCTTGTATCGTCTTCAAGTGACTCTTAAATGTCTTCACTTATTAAGCTCCAAAGATTTTATATAATATCCTACATAAGCTCAAATCACTGACAGAAGTACTTAAGTCAACATGCGATAAATAATCAATTAAAGGAAATCAAGAAAGAAAATGTAAGCCAAAAATTCATTTATTTTAACGCTTGTCTTAAAAAAACATTGTACGCGTACTATATTATTGTTTTTTGCTTTTCTTGTAATAATATTCTAATTCTAGTTTTTGTAATAAAATTCATATAAGTTTAAATATACGTTATTTTTTCGAAAATTCACAAAACTTCGAGCCATTTGCGCGGGCTAAAGATATGACTTAATTGAACTTTTATTTACCAATAATTATTTGTTGTAGAAGATGATTCATCATATCTGCCGAAAGACGTCCGCTGTTGGACATAGGCCTTCCCCAAGCGACGCCACAACGACCGGTCCTCTGCGTCACGCATCCATCGGATTCCCGCGACCCTGACCAGGTCATCGGTCCACCTTGTTGGAGGCCGTCCAACGCTGCGTCTTCCGGTACGTAGTCGCCACTCCAGAACCTTTCCTCTCCATCGACCATCTGTTCTGCGTGCAATGTGCCCTGCCCATTGCCACTTAAGTTCGGCGATTCTAGGAGCTATGTCGGTAATAGCGTTGAAAATTCCCGAAAGAAACAATTGTTTCTTTCAATGAAAAAAACAAATTGTGTTTTTTTCCGTTTTTTTCACATGTTGCATTGAAATTTTGCGAAAAAAAACGTTTGGGAACAAAATAGAAATCTTTCAAATGTTTTATTCATTGTTTCGGTTAATTTCATGAAAAATGGAAAAAAAAAACGAGTTTTATTGAAATTGAAATATATTTATAGTGGGCGAAAATGTACGAGTGGTACATTTTCACCCACTATACAAATGATCTAGCTTTCCTCAGCCAAAATCTCGATTTCACTGTCGTCAGCTTGATCAGAATCGAGCTCCCACAAGCCTCCCCCAAGTATCACCATAATGATCGGTGCCCACTGTTGGACACAAGCCTCTCTCAAGTATCGCCATTTAGGGCTTTAATGACTGCTGTCTACTGTTGGACGCAGGCCTCCCCCTCGCTGTAATGACCTATGCCCGCTGTTGGACATAAGCCTCCCCCTCACTATAATGACTCATGCCCACTATTGGGCATAAGCCTCCCCCTAGTGTCACCACGTAGGCGTTATAATAATTTATGCCCACTGTTGGACATAGGCCTCCTCTCGCGATAATGACCTTTGCCCACTGTTGGGCATAAGCCTCCCCCAAGTGTCACCACGTAGGCGTTATAATAATTGATGCCCACTGTTGGTCATATGCCTCCTCGCGATAATGACCTATGCCCACTGTTGGGCATAAGCCTCCCCCTAGTGTCACTACGTAGGCGTTATAATAATTGATGCCCACTGTTGGACATAGGCCTCCTCTCGCGATAATGGCCTTTGCCCACTGTTGGGCATAAGCCTCCCCCAAGTGTCACCACGTAGGCGTTATAATAATTGATGCCCACTGTTGGTCATATGCCTCCTCGCGATAATGACCTATGCCCACTGTTGGGCATAAGCCTCCCCCAAGTGTCACCACGTAGGCGTTATAATAATTGATGCCCACTGTTGAACATAGGTCTCCTCTTGCGATAATGACCTATGCCCACTGTTGGGCATAAGCCTCCTCCTAGTGTCACCACGTAGGCGTTATAATAATTGATGCCCACTTTTGGACATAGGCCTCCTCTCGCGATAATGACCTTTGCCCACTGTTGGGCATAAGCCTCCCCCAAGAATCGCCATTTAGGCACTATAATGATTGATGCCCACTGTTGGACATAGGCCTCCCCGTACTATAATGACCTATGCCCACAGTTGGGCATAAGACTCCCCAAGTGTCGCCATTTAGGCAGTAAAATGATCGATGCCCACTGTTGGACATAAGCTTCCCCCAAGTTTCACCATTTAGGCGTTATAATCACTGATGCCCACTGTTGGACATAAGCCTCCCCCAAGTATCGCCATTTAGGCGTTATAATAATTGATGTCCACTGTTGGACATAAGTCTCCTCTCGCTATAATGACTTGTGTCCACTGTTGGACATAAGCCTCATAAACTAGTGCGCCTCACCATCAGATTGCGTCACTGCTTACCATCAGGTAGGACCGCAGTCAAGCGCTAGTTTACATTAATTAAAAAAAAAGTACGCGTTTGAAAAAAACAAACATGAAGTTTTCGGTTCTTTTCATATTTTTCCGTTTTTTTCGGTTTTTTTGGAAAAATACATAAAATTTATAATTTATAAATTTCTTGAAAGTTTCGAATGTTACATTGAATAAAACAACAGTATTTGAAAGAAACGGGAATATTCCCTGTTTTTTTCAACGCTAGTGTGGAGCGACACGCAAGCAAGTGCAAATACAAATGCCACACTCACACTCCACTGCGCCCCGCAGTGCCGTACGTGATTTAGGTTGGGCTTGACGTGTGTTTGAAAATGGAACTCGATATCGATCGATTTATATTATGATTTTTTTCGGATTTAATTGAATTTTTAATTTTATTTTTGTTATTATTTGATTAGTGTTTCACTTAGCGAGTCATAACAGTGACATAAAAGACCTCGATTTTGAAATTTGGACGGTGATTGAACAATTTCCTGTATAATAGTCTGTTTTTAACTCTAATTATATCGATAAAACTAAATACTAGTAGCATTACTTATCTTAATGTTACCCAAAGCTTCTCCTCTAGTGTAATACAAAGACGAAAATTTGTATCTTTTTCAGTAATGCCACTTCGTATTTTGCCTAGCAAATAATCAAAAGATGCATTTGACATTCGCGTATAGTTGAAGAATTTGTCTTCATATTTTCTTAAATCCCAGTATTATTATTTTGAACAAATGATCCACGCAACGATCTTGTTTGTAAATAAGGATGTACCCAGTATCTTCTATAGCCACGATTTATGTTCATATGACAGTACAAAAACCATACAGTTAGTAAAACTGCAGCATCTTGAATGAGTTCCACACTAATAACCATTCAAAACAGACGCGACGCTCTGCACTGCTGCCCTGCACTATCTTTGCTTTGGCTTTGAATAAAATGAGTCAGAGCCTGCGTGAATTTACAAGACACACCTACGCGCGTGAGTGCGTAAAAGTCCCGTCACAGCAGATCTGTACTCCCGCAAGTACGTGCGTAGGCGCGTTTTCACGCGCTACGCTGCGGAATGCGTGGCAGTGTGATAACCGCCTAAAGGTGAAAAGTGAAGTATGCTCCTGAGAGATAAAGGTGTATTTGCCTTGGGCTAGCTTGAATCACTCAGTGCATTCAGAATTCTGGAATGTAAAATAAATATTTATCTTTCTATCTTCTTTTTCTTTCAGGTTTTTTAGGTTTGGACGTTTCCACATAGTTTGGGATGCAAGTTTACAAAGACAAATATACACTTGAGTCAATTGAAAACCTAACAAGCAACGAGGATATTGGTGCACTCGTCAAATCGAAACTTCAGTCTTTAATACTGACTTCGAGTTACTAGCCTGTTGATCGGTTTAGCCTATTAATACCAATAATAATAATAATACCGGTTACATTTCGTGTAGTATGCGTTGGAATTGGTCGGAATTAGGTACCTACTGAAAGCCTTCTGATGAGGCCCATTGTAAGCAGCCATGTTTCAGTGCCATATGCACTGGCAAAGTGGCAACACGCACTGGTCATAGACTTTCGTTTTAAAACACTGCCAGGAATGATCAGAAGGCTTACAGTCTCCCAAAGGGCAATGAAAAGGGCTACGTCAGGAGTTTCCTTGCGTGATCGCATCATGAATGAAAATATCCGCAGGAGAACCAAGTTCGCCGACATAGCCCGAAGAATCGTCAAACTCAAGTGGCAGTAGGCAGGGCACAATATTGTACGTAGGACGTATGGACGATAGGGCCGAAAGGTTCTAGAGTGGTAACCGCGACCGACGACCTGGTGAGAGTCGCGGGAACGCGGTGGTTGCGAGACGCACAGAATCGGTCGTTGTGGCGACGCTTGGGGGAGGCCTATGTCCAACAGTGGATGTCTTTTGGCTGAAATGATGATGATGATGAGGTACATTAACTTATTCCGCGAAACCCTAACCATCATCGAACCTCGAGCAGTACGGCGATGCTCCACTGGTATAACATCACACCCATACGCATACCTACATAGGTACATTCATTGTGCGTAGGTGCAACTAAGGAGTGGAATTTCCTGTCGGAGGCTCTTTCCTGATAGTTACAACCTTTTTTTTTATCTGTTATAAACTAGTACTTGACTGCGATCCCGCCTGATGGTAAGCAGTGATTCAATCGTTGATGGTGAGGCGCACTTGTTAATTAAGAGCCTATTCACTCTAGCCTTGAAGACACCCAAATTATAATCAGACGGAAAGACCGCAGCAGGCAAACTGTTCCAGTCCTTCGAAGTTTGTGGTGTAAATAACGAGGCGAAACGCTTAGTCCGGACCGTAGAGGTTTCAACAACGTAAAGGTGGATACTCGCCGTGCGTCGGTTTGTCCGATGGTAGAAATGAGATGGCAGAATCAGGTCTTGCAATTCCTGCGCACACTCTCCAAACTGCAATCTGTAAAACACCGAAAGGCTGGCTACCCTACGTCTGTGCTCAAGGCTTTGAAGATTGGACTTAACCAAATCTGGATCACCAATCAGCCTCTTCGCACGCCTTTCCACCGAGTCCAAAGCTGCCAGGTGGCACTTTGCAGCACCAGCCCATATGTGGCTGCAGTACTCCACACACGATCGGACCTGTGCTTTGTATAACATTAAAAGCTGTCTCGGTGTGAAGTACCGCCGGACTTTTGCGAGAACGCCTAGTTTCCTAGCAGCTACTTTGGCTTTGGACTCAATGAACCGCCCAAAACCTAGATTTAATATGTAGCTATTACTTCTAGGCAATCGTACTCCACCGTCAACTACATCATCGCTTACTACCAGGTGAGATAGCGGCCAAACGCAAGCATATCAATAATATTTTTTTGTTTTTCATTCTAATAACCAATACATTTTTATAAAATCTGAAAAAGAAATCTAACGTACAAATGGCGTAGGTATGTTTCAGGAAAATCATCAGAATTGCATTACATTGCTTGGATTATGTAGGCACTATGAGACATCTGTAATGCAGTTGAAAAATTACATTTTTTTTTATTTTCGTACCTACTTGTTTTGTGTACAGAACACTGATTCGTATGTAAGCCTCTCATTTGATATGTTACAAGCTTTTATTTAGTTTTACCTATCCTGATGTTTGTCTGTCATCAAATCATGCAAATTAAATTTGATCCACTTCCCGGTTACCGATTGTGCTGAAATTTTGCATGCAAGTGTAAATCAGATGACAAGACAAAATTATTATGACACAGAGCTGATCTGACGATGGAATCGGTAGGTGGCCGTAGGAACTTGGTAGTTAAACGACACAACCCCATCTGGGGTCGTATGATTCGTCTTTACAAGTATTAATTATACAGGTATACTGTGCTATAAAAGCTTGCTATGAAAAAAGATTTTCATTAAAAACTTTTTTTTATTATTAAAATAGCGAGATATTCGATATTTTCTAAAACTGGTCAGTTACAAAAAATGTACCTAAGAACTGCCATCTATGTTTAAAACTAACAGTTACTCACGAAAACCTTTATTTCGCGCCATCTATTACAACAAATGTGCAAAACTACAGACAGCCGCGTAGCGGGCCGTCATTTGATGTAGATTGATATTCGAGAAGGGTAAATTAAGAACTACTTTCTTATAAACAGGATAGATGGAGGCTTTGAGATCCAGTCAAATTAGTGCAAATTATATAATTTATTGTATCCATAGAACACAGGAATCATACAGCTTCTATTCTGTTATTGTATCGCACGGCACAATTTATTAAAATTAACCTTTCGAAAACCGTAATTAGAGACACAATAGAAAGACAAGAGAGCGAACACCAGCGTTAACTTGGGGTTATGAATTAGGTAATAAAAGAAAATGGGCACCTTAAACTTGATCCTGTTTTTGATGTCGTCTACCCAATACTGATATTATCTTTATAATTATATATATAACATATATAACTTCTCATAAACAGCTAGATAGACCGATTTGAAAATAATTTTGTGTAAGTATATTTGAGTGAGTCTCTAGATGGATTGAAAATATAATTGAACCCATTAGGCAGTGCTGCAATTGGGTTCTTAATTTTTTCTGAGAAAAATATATAAATGATAAAATGAAAAACCAATTGCTCTCGTTCTAAGGGCCGAAGCTGCGTTAAGCAGCTCGCCGCGACGGAGCACTTTTGTATGGGACCTGCTTAACGCAGTGACGGCCGGTTTCCGCGACAGGGACCACCACCATCACACACAACACACGCGACTGCTGCCCGTCGCAGGCGTCTGCTTAACGCAGTTTCGGCCCTTAGGTGGTAAACACACTGCCACGCACCCCGCAGTGTAGCGCGTGAATGCGTGTCTTAACGTTGCTTGTAAGTATCTCCGTTTGTCTAGAAAACACGCAGAGTGCGTAAAAACCCGCACTCCCGCAAGTACGCGCGTAGGTGCATTGACACGCAAATACAGCGTGATGCGTGGCAGTGTGATAACCGCCTTAAAGATAATTTTAGCAGGTGAAGATAAAAAGTAAAAGACGAATTTATAGAAAACACAGTTATTAAATAACAACAAGTTATAACAACAACACAAAAAGTTATTTTGTACTTTTCAGTAAACATTGAAGTCAGTTATATTAATTTATTTTTTTTTGTAAAAAGTTTTTTAACCCTAGAAAGGATAAGAGTCATGCGTAAAATTGACGCATGAATTTTAACTAAATATATTGATGTTTTATATTTATTTATTTGAATCAAACTAATTTCGATTTAATTGGTATATACAAAAATAAATAAAAATAGAAAAAAATAAAATACATTAAATTATTATAAAAAAAAAAACATTTACCTTTTTCAGTAATCAACAAAACGTGAAATCATATTTCTTTGAGGTTGATAATATACGGGTCTATTTCCTTCCTGCCAAGCATGCTGTGACTTTAATACATTCATTACATTTTTAAACACTATGTAGTATTTATTTATTGTGCACAGGTGTGCTTTGGGTTAAAAAAGACAACATTGGTAGGTACCATTGTTGTCTTGTTTAACCCAAAGGTTGACTGGCAGAGAAAACCGTCCCCCATATACTGTCAAATATCATGTCAATAAGCTTGAGACTACCCATTCAACAAAAACACCAACCCCGTAAACCGTTGATAAAAACCAATTTTATTTATATTTATGCTAAATTTCAAGTATATGGGCCCAAAAAATATAATTTTGCATACAAACAAATTTTCCCCTATTCACTCCCATAAAAGCTTGGACGGCTCGGAGGACACGGTGGAGTACACGGTAGAGGTGTGCCCCGCTTGGACAAAGAATGGCCGTGTCCTTGTGGGGGCGCTCGGCAGCGGCGATCTGTCGCGCCGGGCGTTGGTAGGCCATTTTAATACACTGCACGTAGTATTTTTAGTAGCAATTGTTATGAATATTGATTCTAGTATGAATTTATCAATTATGAAAGATTTCGTTTTTACTTTTGACTAAACAAAAATATGATCAGTAACGGGTATGGATAGAGCCCCAATTTTTTGTAAGTGGGTACTAATTGAAAAATAAGGGTGTCTATGTAATAATATACCTAATTATTAGGATTCACTGACTGACTGAAAAGATACCTAGATTTTCAGTCAGTAAGTGAATCCTCTTCAATCCGTGCGTTTATATAAACGCAAAGTCTTTAATCACCCTTTTGAATATAATATAATTATTATTAGTGTTTTGTATTGGGTCCCGTCTTTTAAAGGTCCGCTCTCGGCCACTAAAAGACGAGACCTGCCGGATGAATATGCGATAAACCAAGTACTTACTTGCCAAGTAGTGGGGCAGGCCAGTGACCGACTTCGCGCATGCGCTACTCATCACGTGTTGCCAACTCCAAAAGTTCCAAGTCGCCAGACTCAAGATAAAAAGTCACTAACTAGAAAGTTCCTAACTGATTTCCGAGACAGGTCCATCAAGCCTATTTACAAATTATTTCGTCTGCCATAAGTACTGATAAACATCAACAACAATACACTAGTAAGTAAAGCGTCATGCTTTAATCAGTGTATTTTTACACTTCAGTAAATTAGTTAATGGTGGCGTTAAGGTTCAAGTATTGTAGTCAACACACAAAGTCTAGTTACTTTATTGCGTGTCTGAAAATAAAATAGAGTAGGTTGTCTAACGCAACTGTTTAAATATCATTGGTGTAAGAATTCTCGTTTCAGAGAAAGAGACCTCTCTAGTAAACGTATCTCAACTACTAATTAATTCTGTCGTTGAGGACTCAGAAATTCATGAGAATGAATGTTCCAACTTTGTACTTAAACATTTACTTGAAAATTTAAAATTTATTGACTTTTTTGTATATTTTTTTGTACGCTAAAAGTCGTTAAATAAGTCGCAATTTTTTTTGGAACGAAGTTCCTTATCGCGCGTTGTGAAAGGGGGCTAGACGGAAAAAATTCTCACGAAAAGTTGTAACGACACTTTTTGCTAAGTATAGTAAGCTATTGTAAGCCGTGCGGCGTGCGCATGTTTGTCTTGTCTGTCTGTCTCTCTCTCTCTCTTATATATATATATATATATATAAATATGAACTTCGTTCCATCCGGGTGTCCCTTGACACCTCTCAATTTTTTATTTTCATAAACAATTTTTTTAAGCTAAGACCTTGAAAAAAGTCGCCCTTTTTAGCGATCAAGTTGTTAAGTTAGCAACACTGCGAGTCTGCGCGCGTCGAGCGGTCGATATACCCATATAATTAATGCTCATCAAGACGAATTATACTAGCCCAAACTCGATGGGTTGTGTCGTTTAACTACCAAGTCCCTATAGCCACCTTCCAGTTGCATCATGAGATCAGCCCCATGTAATAATGATTTTGCATTGTCATCTGATTTACACATGTATGCAAAATTTCAGCTCAATCGGTAACCGGGAAGTGGGTCAAATTTACTTTGCAAGATTTGATGACAGACAAACATCGGGACAGGTGAAACTAAATAAAAGCTATGAAGTTCCGTTGGCCATTTCTGGTCTTCTTCACCAGTTTCACCTCATCAAATGTCACTTTTTGACTGTAAATGCTTAAGTCCTTGATGAAAATATCAAAATGACTATATAGTTGCCTACAATATTTGAGGAGTTCCCTCGATTTCGCCAAGATTCCATCATCAGATCCCGACTTGGTGACTATGGGACCATTTGGAAAGTATACCATTTCTAACAAAAAAATAATTTTTCAAATTGGTTGGCAAGCGACGAAGTTATGCGCGAACATACATAAAAAAAATACAAACATTTGCCGTACCTATTACTTTGTTGACCTATTATAATAAAACTTAAATAAACTGGACAGACAGAAAATCGCAGCAAAACCGACTTTACGTAGTCTTGTCTGCCCTACCCCTAGAGTGTAATTCAAGCCCGCCTAAGCGCGGAGGGGTAGGGCGGCCCGCGAACTGGGGAGCAGGTGGTTTCAAGGCCCGCCGCCGCGGCTGAGGCTGGGCGGCGAAGACGGCCAGCAAGCCGAAGTTGTGGTCATCATCATCATCATCATATCAGCCGAAAGACGTCCACTGTTGGACATAGGCCTCCCCCAAGCGTCGCAACAACGACCGATCCTGTGCGTCACTCATCCAACGGATTCCCGCGACCCTGTTCAGGTCATCGTTCCACCTTGTTGGAGGCCGTCCAACGCTGCGTCTTCCAGTACGTGGTCGCCACTCCAGAATCTTTCGTCCCCATCGACCAACTGTTCTGCGTGCAATGTGCCCTGCCCATAGCCACTTAAGTAAAGCTGCGGTGGTGAGCATTAAAACTTTAAAACCATCTGCGACGATAAGCTCGCGTGGGGCCGCTCAAACCCCGCAGCGCCGAAGCCGTGACAGAAACAATGCTTGCTGCATGTTGCATGCCTACTTGCATGCTGCATGCCTGCTTGCATGCTGCATGCCTGTTTGTATGCTGCATGCCTGCTTCCTTGCTGCATGCCTGCTTGCATGCTACCTGCCTGCTTGCATTATCTATTCAAGTTACTATGACAAAAATTAAAAAGCAATTTTATATACACAAAGTGACAAACTGACAATGATATTTGTCAATCTACCTACATACCACAACTTATAAACAACATTGTAAAGCGTTTTCATCATATTAGACTAAATAAGTGTTATATCTTCTGAGTTGTATATCTAACGATTTTATATTCATTGAATGTTATGTTTATAAAAATTAGTTATAATAAAATTATATCAACTGTTTATTATCCTAACTGATCGTTTTATCAAATAAAATCATAGATTCAGTTGTTATATCTTGTAAATATTAGAGATTTTGTAATTTATTTATATTTAAAAATCATGTATTACTTACCTACCCGCTGAACATAGAACCTCCTCCTTTTTGAAGTCGGTTAAAAACGACATTCTATGGAGAAAGTCATGAAGTAGGGTTACCGTCTGAACTTATAGATACTGTTACAGCAATCAAGTTGCGGGCATCCTTTCAGATGTATAAATTGGAAAGTGGGGTGAGATCGGGTGGCTTGAACTTCCCCGCCTTTTTAATTTGTATATAAAGGCCCTAATCGAGGACCTTAGCAGCCAGCATGTTGGCTGTCACATAGAAGATCTATGTGTTAATAATCATAGCTATGCGGTGAGCGCGGTGCTGAGCGCTTCAGTTTGTGGCATTTGAAAACTGTTGCATATTTGTGAAACTTATGCTTATGATCACGGCCTAACGTATAAATTGTATAGTGTATAGAAAAGCGACTATTTATTTTTAAGGCTGGTACTAAGTGCCCCTCTAGCGTGCCCCTATAAATCTAAATGGAGTTGGCTAGGGCACATCAGTTCCACAGATATCGATCAGTTCAGATACCTGGGTCATCAAATTACTGAGGATCTTAAAGACGATTTTGATATTTATGTAGTTTTTACAAGTGCCCATGTAGGCCTATGTGAAAATAAAAAAATATTTGAATTGTTTGACTAGTTTTGAAATGCACCAAGTGCAATCCCATTCTATGTCCAGGCAATCAATCCATTTCATGTTGACTGGAAGAGATCGCAGAATGTCTTGGTGTACAATAAAATTTTAATATAAATAAATGATTAAACCAAGGTATATCATTTAAAGTGCAAAAACCTTATACCAATTGAAAAGGTCAGATGATCAAAATAACAATTTGTTTACACAGCAACAGACTTTATTTGACATTTCTTTTTGTAAATGTAAAGAAATTAAACTTTACAGTTGTTCTAGAGATAAAAAGGTACGAAATGTAGAGTAAAAGGTATAATTGCACTAAAAATAAAGATAAAAAATGTAGTTAGGCGGAAAAGACTTCGTTCTTCGTTCGTTAAATTACAAAAAAACAATACTTCGAGATTCAAAGGTTTTAAAATCTGGTTTACAAATTTCAGATAACAAGATATCTGTGATACTGAACAGCAGATCTTGTATCGTCTTCAAGTGACTCTTAAATGTCTTCACTTATTAAGCTCCAAAGATTTTATATAATATCCTACATAAGCTCAAATCACTGACAGAAGTACCTATGTCAACATGCGATAAATAATCAATTAAAGGAAATCAAGAAAGAAAATGTAAGCCAAAAATTCATTTATTTTAACGCTTGTCTTAAAAAAACATTGTACGCGTATTATATTATTATTTTTTGCTTTTCTTGTAATAATATTCTAATTTTAGTTTTTGTAATAAAATTCATATAAGTTTAAATATACGTTATTTTTTCGAAAATTCACAAAACTTCGAGCCATTTGCGCGGGCTAAAGATGTGACTTAATTGAACTTTTATTAACCAACTAGCTGCACCCGCGCGGCTTCGCTCCCGCTCTTCCCTACTTCAGCCTACTATACCCTACTCTACCCTACTATACCCTACTCTACCCTACCCTACTCTACTCTACTCTACCCTACCCTACTCTACTCTACCCTACTCTACCCTACTCTACCCTACCCTACTCTACTCTACCCTACTCTACCCTCCTCTACCTTACTCTACCCTACACTACCCTACACTACCCTACTCTACCCTACACTACCCTAATTTTAATTTTTTTTTCCATAAGAACCTTCTCCTCATAATAACGAACACAACAAAAAAAAAATTAGCGAAATCGGTCCAGGCGTTGTTGAGTTATGCGCTTACCAACACATTTTGCGATTCATTTTTATATTATAGATAGATAATTATTTGTTGTAGAAGATGATTCATCATATCTGCCGAAAGACGTCCGCTGTTGGACATAGGCCTTCCCCAAGCGTCGCCACAACGACCGGTCCTGTGCGTCACGCATCCATCGGATTCCCGCGACCCTGACCAGGTCATCGGTCCACCTTGTTGGAGGCCGTCCAACGCTGCGTCTTCCGGTACGTTTCTTTCAATGAAAAAAACAAATTGTGTTTTTTTTTCCGTTTTTTTTCACATGTTGCATTGAAATTTTGCGAAAAAAAACGTTTGGGAACAAAATAGAAACCTTTCGAATGTTTTATTCATTGTTTCGGTTAATTTCATGAAAAATGGAAAAAAAAACGAGTTTTATTGAAATTGAAATATATTTATAGTGGGCGAAAATGTACGAGTGGTACATTTTCACCCACTATACAAATGATCTAGCTTTCCTCAGCCAAAATCTCGATTTCACTGTCGTCAGCTTGATCAGAATCGAGCTCCCACAAGCCTCCCCCAAGTATCACCATAATGATCGGTGCCCACTGTTGGACACAAGCCTGTCTCAAGTATCGCCATTTAGGGCTTTAATGACTGCTGTCTACTGTTGGACGCAGGCCTCCCCCTCGCTGTAATGACCTATGCCCGCTGTTGGACATAAGCCTCCCCCTCACTATAATAATAATAATAATAATGGCTTAATAGCCAAGAGCCTCGACCAACACCTTAGGAGGCTCTCGTTAAGCGGCTGGATCAAGGGCTTGATTCAGAAAGCGGTACTCCTGGACACGGCTCGTATAGTTAGGAGGTTCCTTTCTCTGGAGCCCTGACCGCCGGTAGCTTGGACCCTGTTCCCGATACCGGTGGGACACCATTTTTTATATTTTTAAATGTTTTTTTTTTAATATATTTTTTAAGGAATATTTAAAAATTTAATAAATATGTTAAAATGTATAATAAAGGAAATAATAATAATAATAATTCTTTATTTCAGGCTACTATGGCCCATAAACACTATACATAAAATAATCTTAAAAATAATAAACTAATACATATGAATAACATTTACTTATTAATTAAACTATTGCACACGAAGTGACGGCATCGTGTTCCGCTGCGAGGTCGGTATCCTTCCACGAAATCGTCGATACACGACACCTTTCGGCCAAAACTCTCCTTTGAGGAAGGTGTCCAAATGATGAGTCGGCACCCGCACCACAAACGACTTGAAATTAGTGTTATGGCGCGGCTCCAGTTCGTCTTGACTCGAACATACTCCACGATCTCCTCAACCTTCGTGGAGTGATGTAGCCTCGAAACATACAGCTGCGTCGTGATATAATGACCCATGCCCACTATTGGGCATAAGCCTCCCCCTAGTGTCACCACGTAGGCGTTATAATAATTGATGCCCACTGTTGGACATAGGCCTCCTCTCGCGATAATGACCTTTGCCCACTGTTGGGCATAAGCCTCCCCCAAGTGTCACCACGTAGGCGTTATAATAATTGATGCCCACTGTTGGTCATATGCCTCCTCGCGATAATGACCTATGCCCTCTGTTGGGCATAAGCCTCCCCCTAGTGTCACCACGTAGGCGTTATAATAATTGATGCCCACTGTTGGACATAGGCCTCCTCTCGCGATAATGACCTTTGCCCACTGTTGGGCATAAGCCTCCCCCAAGTGTCACCACGTAGGCGTTATAATAATTGATGCCCACTGTTGGTCATATGCCTCCTCGCGATAATGACCTATGCCCACTGTTGGGCATAAGCCTCCCCCAAGTGTCACCACGTAGGCGTTATAATAATTGATGCCCACTGTTGAACATAGGCCTCCTCTTGCGATAATGACCTATGCCCACTGTTGGGCATAAGCCTCCTCCTAGTGTCACCACGTAGGCGTTATAATAATTGATGCCCACTTTTGGACATAGGCCTCCTCTCGCGATAATGACCTTTGCCCACTGTTGGGCATAAGCCTCCCCCAAGAGTCGCCATTTAGGCACTATAATGATTGATGCCCACTGTTGGACATAGGCCTCCCCGTACTATAATGACCTATGCCCACAGTTGGGCATAAGACTCCCCAAGTGTCGCCATTTAGGCAGTATAATGATCGATGCCCACTGTTGGACATAAGCCTCTCCCAAGTATCGCCATTTAGGCGTTATAATGACTGATGCCCACTGTTGGACATAAGTCTCCTCTCGCTATAATGACTTGTGTCCACTGTTGGACATAAGCCTCATAAACTAGTGCGCCTCACCATCAGATTGCGTCACTGCTTACCATCAGGTAGGACCGCAGTCAAGCGCTAGTTTACAAAAATTTTAAAAAAAGTATGCATTTGAAAAAAACAAACATGAAGTTTTCGGTTCTTTTCATATTTTTCCGTTTTTTTCGGTTTTTTTTGGAAAAATACATAAAATTTATAATTTATAAATTTCTTGAAAGTTTCGAATGTTACATTGAATAAAACAACAGTATTTGAAAGAAACGGGAATATTCCCTGTTTTTTTCAACGCTAGTGTGGAGCGACACGCAAGCAAGTGCAAATGCAAATGCCACACTCACACTCCACTGCGCCCCGCAGTGCCGTGCGTGATTTAGGTTGGGCTTGACGTGTGTTTGAAAATGGAACTCGATATCGATCGATTTATATTATGATTTTTTTCGGATTAAATTGAATTTTTAATTTTATTTTTGTTATTATTTGATTAGTGTTTCACTTAGCGAGTCATAACAGTGACATAAAAGACCTCGATTTTGAAATTTGGACGGTGATTGAACAATTTCCTGTATAATAGCCTGTTTTTAACTCTAATTATATCGATATAACTAAATACTAGTAGCATTACTTATCTTAATGTTACCCAAAGCTTCTCCTCTAGTGTAATACAAAGACGAAAATTTGTATCTTTTTCAGTAATGCCACTTCGTATTTTGCCTAGCAAACAATCAAAAGATGCATTTGACATTCGCGTATAGTTGAAGAATTTGTCTTCATATTTTCTTAAATCCCAGTATTATTATTTTGAACAAATGATCCACGCAACGATCTTGTTTGTAAATAAGGATGTACCCAGTATCTTCTATAGCCACGATTTATGTTCATATGACAGTACAAAAACCATACAGTTAGTAAAACTGCAGCATCTTGAATGAGTTCCACACTAATAGCCATTCAAAACAGACGCGACGCTCTGCACTGCTGCCCTGCACTATCACCGCAGTGAACGGCTTTGAATAAAATGAGTCAGAGCCTGCGTGAATTTACAAGACACACCTACGCGCGTGAGTGCGTAAAAGTCCCGTCACAGCAGATCTGCACTCCTGCAAGTACGTGCGTAGGCGCGTTTTCACGCGCTACGCTGCGGAATGCGTGGCAGTGTGATAACCGCCTAAGGGTGAAAAGTGGAGTATGCTCCTGAGAGATAAAGGTGTATATGCCTTGGGCTAGCTTGAATCACTCAGTGCATTCAGAATTCTGGAATGTAAAATAAATATTTATCTTTCTTTCTTTTTCTTTCAGGTTTTTTAGGTTTGGACGTTTCCACATAGTTTGGGATACAAGTTTACAAAGACAAATATCTGACCCGAGCACCTACGAAACACCTACTTACTTTGATGCACTTGAGAGCCAATTGAGTACCTAACAAGCAACGAGGATCATTGGTGCACTCGTTAAATCGAAACTTCAAAGTCTTGAACACTGACGCCGAGTTGCTAGCCTGTCGGTCATACTAATACCGATTACATTTCGGGGAGTGTGCGTTGGAATTGGTTGGAATTAGGTACCTACATTAACTTAATTCCGCCAAACCCGTTCCATCATCGAACCTCGAGACGTTCGGCGATGCTCCACAGGTATAAGACATCACACCTATACGTATACATTTGCGTAGGTGTAAGTAAGGAGTGGAATTCCCTGTCAGATTCTGTGTTTCCTGATAGCTAAAACCTAGACATTATTAAGTTAAGAATGAATAGCAGAGCCGGTTTGTGCATGTCGGGGCCCCTAGGCAATGCACGTCTCGGGGCCCCCTACCCTCTTCTAACTTCTTAAAATATTATGTGTCTAACACAAATTTATTCATAATTACTTTGTTTTTAGGTTTTTGTGGTCAACTAGGAACTCTTATAGTTTCACCAAGTCTGTCTGTCTGTCCGTCCGTCCGAGAATAATCTCAGTGACTGTTAGCACTAGAAAGCTGTAATATTAAAGTAAAAAAAATGTGCCCCCCCCCCCCCACCCTCTCTAACTTTTGAACTATAAGTTTAGAAAATATGAAAAAAATCTCAAAAGTAGAAGTAAAGACTTTCTAAGAAAATTATTTTGAAATTGATGGATTGAACAGTTTTTGAAAAGTTGTACAAAATAATTTCTGAACTAAGTTTGTAATTTAACCATATAGGTATACAAGCATTTTTTTAACTGAGTTTACATATTTTATTGTTTTTCCATGTAGTTGATGGATTCAATGTTATATTGTGTAAATTGATACAAACAAAATTATCAGCAAAAGCCAATGAATATGCTCTGCACTCACACGTTGCTAATGGAAGATTGTGTTTTATTAACTTCTTCTTTTCACAGCTTTTCGCATAATCCAATGCTAGTATGCTAGTTAAATGTTATGCCATCGAAATTTCTAATTATTTTCTTTACTGTTTATGAAACATAGTCTATTTTTTTTCCTGAAGCGCGGGGCCCTTGAACCTGGCGGGGCCCCTAGGCAGTTGCCTACAGTGCCTAATGGATAAAACGACCCTGATGAATAGGACAGTTACATCTAGGCAAGCATGCTCCACCGTCAACCACATCATCGTTGAGATAATGGTCAAACGCAAGTCTATCAATTAAAAAAAAAAACCTAAGTAGGTACATAATAATTATATTTTTATGAAAACGTAAAATCAAAACAAAATCCAATAGAAAAATAGCGTAGCTTTCAGGAAAATTATCAAAATTGCATTACATTGCTTGGATTTTGTACTTTATTAGAAAAAGATTTACAAAGTTGTTGAAAACTGAAAGACATATACCTATTTGCTTAATTTTTGTAGCTACCTACCTACCTACTTGTTTTTTATACAGGACATTGATTCATATATAGGCCGACCATAATGGGTCGGATTTTATCATGTTTTTATTATAGACTGGTTTCGCAAAGTCTAATTTCAGTACCTACATTACAAGGTAGCCCTGTGGAGTAGAGTACTTTGTAAGATACTGAAATAAGACTGCGAGATATTCAACTTTTTTTCTACAAGTCTGATTAACAGCCAGTTTTTTCATCAACAACTAAAACTATCAGTAAAAGTATTAACTTTTACTTGACTATTACTGATATTATAGCAAATGTGTTTCTTCATCCAAGTAACAGCTAAACTAAAAGTCAATAGAGTTACCATAACACAAACGGCATAATTACCCCAAAAAAACGTGGGGAGCTTTTTTTACGCATGACAACATCGCAATATCCACTGTCAAGTAGTGTCAAAAAGTCGAATGTCAGTTGATTCTGTTTATACGAACGCCAACGAACGAATTTTTTTAGAATTGAATTGATTGATAACATAAGTAAGGCGATTAACACACGGCACCGCGCACCGCCGCGGAGGGCGGTGGCGGTGAAGCGGATTTCTTAGCGGTGCTCCGCGCGATTAGGCGGTTTATGCGCCCAACCGCGCGGATGGATTTAACGCAATTTTAACCAGTTTTATCACAGCCACTGGCGAAAATGGACTCTGAAGTGGTGGCAGCATCTGGCTTTTATGGCGTAGAAAGAAAAAAGTAAGAAGTTATTGAGTTCATCCATTTTTACGTAGCAGAACTCTAAATGGGACTTTCATGTTATCCTACAAAAGTTTGAGAAAACACGAAAATATTTTTTTTGAACTATACACGAATGTCCACTTCTTCATTTGATTATTTGTTAGCAAAGATAAATTGCAACACTTCCTGCATCCACAAAAATCCGCGCGGTTTTGCGGTGCCCCGTGTGTAAGCGCGCTCCACCGCGCGGAAATCAGCGCGGAGGAGCGGTGGTTGCGAGAGCACCGCTCGACCGTGGCTCGACCGCGCGGTCGGGCGGTGTACGTGTGTAAGGTATCAACGGATTTCTAAGTGACCATTGTAACATGAGATCCGCTTCACCGCCAACCGCGGCGGTGCGCGGTGCCGTGTGTTAATCGCCTAAATGATTTAAAAAAATTAATGCTATTAGTTGTTGTTATTGCTATTAACAACTGTTATTGGATTTTTTTTTAAACCGTTATTTTTATACGAGTAGGTACACAAGCGCTAAAGTTCGCAGAGCCTAACTTCACACTCGCCAAGATAGAACGGCCGTACTGTACATTAGTTAATTTAACGTAGTCTTATTAAATACAAACTGAAAATAAACTTAATTTTCTGTGGTTGGCGTCAGTTTATCTTGTAACAACAGGCTGAGGTATGTAACTGTTTCCTTTGAAATTCTGTATCGGAACAGAAAATCAGCGTCGTCCCATACGAAATGATCTTTGCGAACATTAAACTTTTTACGTCTACGCGTTAAATAACTAACGATAAGTTCATCGTCTGATGATCTTGAACTTTCACTGGACGAAGTTCGTGAAGACATATTAGTGAAACCTAAATAACCTACAACTTTGTCAAAATGACAGTGACTTTAGCTTTAACAGCCCCCTAATGAGTAGTAAAAGTTAAAGGCAAAAGTAACAGTTAAATCAACAGTTAAAATTTTGAAGAAACGAATTTGACCGTTACTTTTACTTTATGACGTTACTTTGGCTGTTACTTTAGATGAAAAAACTGGCTGCTAATGTACTTAATTACTGCCATCTATGTTTAAATCTAACAGTTAATCAAGAAAACTTAATTTCGCGCCATCTACTCGTATTACATCAAATTACGAATCTAGATCAAATGACAGCCCACTACACCTTGAACAAGGGTAGATTGGTGATGATGGACTAAACTATTTCCTTAGAAATAGGATAGATGGAAACTTCGTACGATCCAGTCAAATCAGTGAAATCGCAACAAATTAATTAATTGTATCACATGTTACAATTTATAAAAAAATAAAAGAAAATGGACACCATAAACTTGATCTTGTTTTTAACCGACTTCGAAAAGGAGGAGGTTCTATGTTCGGCTGAATGTTTGTTTTTTTTTTTACTTTTTTTAAATGTGTTATGTTCACCAATATCTCGGTCAATTGTGGACCGATTTTGAAAATTATTTTTTTGATTGTAAGGTTATGCTTTCAAGTTGATCCCATAGAAATATTGTTATGATCTGATCATGAACTTCGAAGATATGGAACAGAACTCCTCATACAATTACAGCAGAACTGTGGTTACAAGTAAAGTTGCTTTGTTTATACGTGTAGTCGATGACTGACTGTCAGAAAAGGGGAATCTGATGATGAAGCCAGAAGGAAAAAAATAAATAATGTAGGTAATCTAACCGTGTTTGGGATTATTAGAATCGTTATGAGATGCACTGTACTGTGGCTATAAGTTATTTAAGTTTGTCTGAGGGGTACTTTTTAGTGGTGGTACCATAACTAAAAAGTGTAAAATAAAAAACTTTTTACAAAAAAAAAATATATCAGACTTCAATATTAAAAAACACTGAAAAGTATAAAATAACTTTAATTTCAAAAGTCAGTGTTAAATAACGAAGAGACAAAACTATTATAGGTACACCGACTTCCGAAATTAAAGTTATTTTACACTTTTCAGTGTTTTTTATTAACATTGAAGTCGGTTATATTTTTTTTTTGTAAATTTTTGTTTGATGTCTACTTTCAGTATGTTACAAAGTACTCTGTGATGTCTACCTTTGATAAGTAGCACAGTAGAGTCCTCGCAAGATAACTTGGCGCGTAGCTGGGGGCGCTCTTAATGTTGCCAACCGAACTAATCTATTTTTCCCTCATATAATTAAGAAAAATCTTGCGAAACTCAAATTAAATTTACTACGACCGGTCTCAAGAACAAAATTATCTCGAAAACGAAGGTGAAATGTATTTTATTACGTAATCTTATTGTACATAGGTACTAAGAAGTATAATATGACACAGTATTTTTTTTGCTAATATTATTTTTTTAATTAAAATTACCAATCGAACACTAACTTCTAACATTTTATATAGTTACACAGAACTTCAAAACCTCATACGATAAATCAATAATTTTTCATATACGATTTAGTTCTTGGAATTTGTCGATTAGTTATAATACTTACATTTATTTAGGTGCTTAAAGGAAAGTAAACAAATAAATTGAATTAGAGGTAATTTTCATTGGCATAATTTATAAAAAAAAGTCAATAAACTTGTAAATCTTTTATTAAATATCTAGTAGCACTTTTAGCATCAGGATCCAGCTAGTCTTTATCAGAAGAATTGGATGAGTCCTTTGTTAATTTGTCCATTTTGAGATCCATTTAACTATCCGATTTAAAAATATTTTCTTGTAGAGATACATTGTCATTTTTCTGGCATTACAGTAACGCTTGCGCTTTTTTATTGTCTCTTGTAGAGGCTTTGTTTATTTATGTGCAGTGGCACAATAATGCATTATCCATTACTACAATACAATTCGGTTTTAGATTTGGCACTATTTTTTCTTTCATGGATGAAGTTTGCAGAATTCATATCGTCATGATAGTCACTTGATTAAGATTTAAGCACATAGTAGCAGTCCATTTTCAACAAACTTTGTTGACTTGCATATTTAGGGAAATTATAGTGATGGTCACCCGAAAAATTATTTGACAAATAGGAGTTTTGGAAAATGGTACCGAAGGCCCAATATTTTCTCATTTCTCTTTAGAAACACGTTTGACTTTCAAGATAATATCCCTGCTAGCACTTTTAATTACTATTGGTATAATAATGACGACTATTTACTTTAGAAACGATAAAAAATGCAGAGCACAACACCATCTCCTGACACATGACATAAACGTCAAGATTGATAAATAATAATAAACGATTAGTTTCTTATTTCGGCCACGCGCCAACTCATCTTGCGCTAGAGTCTGACCAACGAATGATGGCACAACAAAAAGGAGGCCGAATTTAAAAATTCTGAAGCTGTTCACCCTGACTGTACGCTGCTTAAACGATGTTGATACTTTCGATTATTTATGAATTTATGCGATGCATGTTCATTTAACAACTAGCCTTTTCCCGTGAATTCGTCCGCGTAGAAGACGAAAATGTTGCTATTAGGTTTTTTGATTGATTTTGTTTTATTATAATCAATATCTCTTGCCCGCGACTTTGTTCGCGTATAAGTTGGAAATATTTGTAAAGTCTAAATAGGTATAACAATGTTAGGCAGTGCATACTGTGCTTATAAAACATTCCTTATTACAATTCGACCCAAAACTCCATATGGATAAGCGACGGAAGGGTAGGGTATGCCAAACTCAAACTGTTAGAACAGCGCACTCGCATAATTTCTTCCTCTTTCTTGGACCTTTTTTTTTAATTTTTAATTTAAAAATACTAAGAATATAGGTACGCATTTGTGAATGGTGTGCACGCCTGTAAATATTTTGTTTGCTCTGTACAATCTTCTGAATGTTAAATGGAAAAATATTGTAAACAAATTGTTGGTGTGCCTTAATAATAAAATAAAAATAAAGTAAAAAAAAAAATGATAGAGTTATAACGCCCGTTTACTTACGACACACAACTCTACTATTTTGAACTGGCGCGTGTGTTGGATCATTTGGTTCCCAATGATCCAACACACGTGCCACTACTAGTGATTTCAAATTTCAAACTAACAATTTGTGCGCCCTAGTGATAGTGGAGCTAGACCAGCAGTCAAGCATTTTTATCTTCAATATAATCCCCCAACTTATATGTTAACTGAACTGAACTTGTATGTTGCTTGCCTGCATAATGTAGGTTTAACTTTTCGAATACTGTTAGATACACAATAGAAAGACAATGAGAGAGAACGCTGGCGTTCGCTTGGAGTTTAATGAATTAACGCCAGATTTAAATTTCGTTTATATAATTTATTTATAACATTCACAAACAGAACATCAAAATTATCCAAATTGGAAACTGTTGCACAACGAGGGCACTTTTTTCCGGGAGTGTTCCACTTTCCTTGATTAATAGACCCTTCTTTTTTATTCTTTTCAGTGTTCTCACACTTAAGTCTGAAAACGGAAATCATAATTATTTTGAAACAGTTTAATGATACCACTAAAAATAAGACATTATTAAAACAATCAAATGTCATAATATACAATATGCCTATTATTTAATTTAGTCATCCATAAGCGTCTCCTATAAACAATAGTAAATTATTGTTAAATCTAAAAGGTCTGAAAGGAGAAAAATACCTATCATTGAAAATATTATTTTTTATGTATTGTGATATTTGTGATTCAGGTATTTTAATTTCTTCAAAAGTTTTCAATGCCTTTGTCGTTCTGGTAATTTAAAGTTTCACCTGCTCATTTAAAGTATTATTCATTGCAATTTGTTATAAATAATCGAAAAGTATCAAGCTATTTTACTAGATATTCAAAACACTAACCTATAAATGAACTTATAGAAATCCAGCCGTCGCATTTTCTGTACAGATTTCCGATTAATCTCACTTTTTTTGGGTTTTGACTTTATCAATCATCTTGAAGAGAAGCCTCCTCGTCGAATTATTTATTGTTTAAAGCATTATTATAATAAAATAAACGAAAATAAGATGCACATAAACACAAGATGAATGAAGTTTGAAATGTCAACGAGTAACGACACATTTTTGACAGTGCTTAATTTTTATTTTTTTAAATGCCATATATACAGCTCCGCCATATATGGACTTTAATAAATAATTCATTCAAGTCTGATACTATACCTTTTTTGTCCTATGATGAGTTCCCTGACAGTTCTTGTCTGGCAATTATAGTGATGTGACCTAACGAAATTTAATCGATTTTTTAAAAATAACGAATCAGTTGGCAAAGAAAATGGAATCAGATTACCGATTTTAGATTTATAGATGATAAATGTGAAAGTTTGTATGTGTGTGTGGATGTTTGTTACTCTTTCACGCAAGAATTAGTCTACTAGTCCAAGATCCTAAGGTCGCCAGACGTCATGTATTTTCTGACGAACGAAATGTGGACAATTGAGTACTATTAGTATGTACTAAGAACGCATGCCTACCTGCTAGCTTGCTTAGACGGCCAATTATCAGGTATCAGGTAATCAAGGTACATAAAATTATTACTTACCTCACGTAAATTCTCAAAGCTGATTTTTACGTATTTTGTAGGCAATATCTTTAAAATCAAGTTGCCAATGCTCCCAAGACACATTCCGTCGGCCGTATTGTTTAACAGACGCTTTAAAGCTCCCAAAAACATAATGTAACTTCACGTATTTTCTCAAGGCTGATTTTTACGTCTGTTGTAGGCAATATCTTTAAAATCAAGTCACCAATACTCTCAGACACATTCCGTCGGCCGTATTGCTTAACAGACGCTTTAAAGCTCTCAAAAAAATGACATAACTTCACGTAAATTCTCATGCTTGATCATTATAGCGTCTTTTAAGCAATATGGCCGACGGAATGTGTCTGGGAGTATTGGCGACTTGATTTTAAAGATATTGCCTACAAAATACGTAAAAATCAGCTTTGAGAATTTACGTGAGGTAAGTAATAATTTTATGTACCTTGATTACCTGATACCTGAAAATTGGCCGTCTAAGAAAGCTAGCAGACAGGCATGCGTTCTTAGTACATACTAACAGTACTCAATCGTCCACATTTCGTTCGTCAGAAAATACGTGATGTCTGGCGGTCCTGGGATCTTACTCTATACGGATTTTAAAGAAATTTTACAGTAAACCAAAAAACCTGACAAAAACTAAAAACCTGAAATAACGTGGGCGGAACCGCGGGGGACGGCTAGTGGTAAATAAAATGCAGTCTGTATAAAATAATAATTTATTTATTATTCACTGTCAGAACTTGACTCTTGATTTGAACTCGTATCCATATCGGAATCGGAATCTTTTCCAACTAACCGCGATGATTAATTATTGGCCCTAATTCGGTCGATCCGGATATATTTATTCCAGTCCTCTGTTATAGTTTTTTGAGTTTTTTCTATTACTTTTTTTCCAATTTTCTGCCGTTACATGCGATTACAAGATGACCGCTCCGATTTTGTCGATTTAGTGTGTCGTCGAGTAGTGTCAATCTCTATTGGCAGAAGTTCCGTTTAACGCATTACACATTTTTAAGTTCTATACTTTTTTATTTTATTTACTTAATTTATTAACAGTTAATTATAACCACAATAATTTACTTATTAATTTACGAAAGACAATATTTTTTTTATCATTTCATTTTTATTTTTTTTGCCAGTTTATTTTTTTGTAATCTAAAGTAGTATGCGTGCCTCGGAAAAAAATGAACTGTCAGGGAACTCATCATAGGACAAAAAAGGTATAGTAGGCCATTTTTAGGGTTCCGTAGCCAAATGGCAAAAAACGGAACCCTTATAGATTCGTTATGTCTGTCTGTCTGTCTGTCTGTCTGTCCGTCCGTATGTCACAGCCACTTTTTTCCGAAACTATAAGAGCTATACTGTTGAAACTTAGTAAGTAGATGTATTCTGTGAACCGCTTTAAGATTTTCACACAAAAATAGAAAAAGAGCAATAAATTTTGGGGGTCCCCATACTTAGAACTGAAACTCAAAATTTTTTTTTTCATCAATCCCATACGTGTGGGGTATCTATGGATAGGTCTTCAAAAATAATATTGAGGTTTCTAATATCATTTTTTTCTAAATTGAATAGTTTACGCGAGAGACACTTCCAAAGTGGTAAAATGTGTGTCCCCCCCCCTGTAACTTCTAAAATAAGAGAATGATAAAACTAAAAAAAATATATGATGTACAGTACCATGTAAACTACCAACGAAAATTGGTTTGAACGAGATCTAGTAAGTAGTTTTTTTTTAATACGCCATAAATCTAAAAAAAAATACACTATTATTAAAACATCGATCAAAGTTACAACGAACTACAAGAACTTTTATATTATGTTATGGTGCTACGGAACCCTCCATGGGCGAGTCCGACTCGCACTTGGCCGGTTTTTTAGTCATTAGAAGTCTGATACTACCTCCCGCTCCGCCCAAGGGCGGGGAATGTCATTTGTCGCGTGTGGAGACGCGAATAAAAGGCTTTATCTTCTTGTCCTGTCTTCCCAGACATATAGGGTACCGTACGGCTTTTTTTTTATGGTGGGTAAAATCATCCAATGACATGTAGGTAGGCATTGTATCTGAAAATTATATTACAACTTGATGCGAAAATTTGGTCCGTTATAATGCGATTACCGTGAAGTGAAACTTTTAATTATTCGTTTTCATGTTTTTGGGTCAGTTTTGTTACTAATTTTGTTTAAGGATTTCATTATTTTCATAGTGACGCTCTGTCATCTAGATGATTTTTACCAACGGAAAAAAAACCCTTCGTAGTGCTCGCATACTTCACAAAAGGAAGCCTCGTGAGTCGTGACCCTTAAATTCTTCCTACAATTTTTCACCCTTTTCTTTCTTTATCAATGTGAAATTAAAATAAAATTACTAGTAAAATTTAAAAATCTATTACTAGTGGTTTCGGCTGTGTGTTGATATGTCATTCATTCAGTTTCTCCTTATAAACACCACTAATTTCTAATTAGTACAAATACATAAAGGGCTAATTAGAAAAGGTCTTGTTATTATTTAAGTAAAATCAAAGTTATAAGTTTTTGTTTATATCCAAAAATGTCGCTCAATTTATGGAAATATTGAACAGGCTATTGATTATGAATTAATAATATGACGAACAAAATTGAAAAACACGCGTAGTATTTTCTATGAGCAATTGTTATGAATTATTGATTCTAGTATGAATTTACCAATTATAAAAGGGTTACGTTTTTTCCTTTTGATAAAAATAAAATATGATCAGTAACGAGTACGGATAGAGCACCATTTTCTTGTATTAATTGAAAAATAAGAGTGTACTATAATATAACTATATTATTAGGATTCACTGACTGACTGAAAAGCTAAATAGATTTTCAATCAGTTAGTGAATCCTCTTCAATCCATGCGTTTATATAAACACAAGTCTTTAATCACCCTTTTGAATATAATATTAATTATTATTAGTGTTTTGTATTGGGTCCCGTCTTTTAAAGGTCCGCTCTCGGCCACTAAAAGACGAGACCTGCCGGATGAATATGCGATAAACCAAGTAGTGGAGCAGGCCAGGGACCGACTTCACGCATGCGCCACTCATCACGTGTTGCCAACTCCAAAAGTTCCAAGTCGCCAGACTCAAGATAAAAAGTCACTAACTAGAAAGTTCCTAACTGATTTCCGAGACAGGTCCATCAAGCCTATTTACAAATTATATCGTCTGCCATAAGTACTGATAAACATCAACAACAATACACTAGTAAGTTAAGAGTCATTCTTTAATCAGTGTATTTTTACACTTCAGTAAATTAGTAAATGGTGGCGTTGAGGTTTAAGTGTTGTAGTCAACACACAAAGTTTAATTACATACTTTTGTGCGTGTCTGAAAATAAAATAGAGTAGGTAGGTTCTTTAACGCAACTGTTTGAATATCATTGGTGTAAGAGTTCCCGTTTCAGAGAAAGAAACCTCTCTAGTAAACGCCCTAAGGCTACCCACTGACCCGTATCTCAACTACTAATTAATAAAACTGTCGTTGAGGACCCAGAAATTCATGAGAATGAATGTTCCGACTTTGTACTTAAACATTTACTTGAAAATTTAAAATTTATTAACTTTTTTGTATATTTTTTGTACTATATAAGTCGTTAGATAAGTCGCAGTTTTTTTTTTCAGAAACATTTCTTTTAAGGACCAAGCGCCCGAAATGTGCCATTAAACAGTGACTTTCTGAAGCCTACTCCTCGGTAACGGCCAGGTTAATAGGTTTGAAAAAAATATATGTTTATTATAGATTCATGAACAACATTATCAACATTTGATTTTTTCGTGCTATTAATACTTTTGTCTAAAAAAATACTTAGCAATTTCATAACTTTTCGCAACTTTTCTCTACTCCTTCGAAACGGCTTGGATCTTTAGAAACATTTTTACACATAAACATGGGTGGTTAAATATTCTTCAAAGTGAACATTGCATATGTAAATCAGTCAATATTTCGAAAAGAAAATGGATTTAAAGGTCAGTCGCGCGCTTTCCGGGCGCTGTTAGCCGCAAATAAATGCACAGATTTGCGTACTGCCGCCTAGGCGGGTGCGAGAGGTGCGTCCATATAATTTTGGCCAGATGGTTCAAGGGACTATAAGCCTTAAGCTAAGACCTTGGAAAAAGTCTCCCTTTTTAGCGATCAATTTGTTAAGTTAGCAACACTGCTAACACTGCTCGTCGCGCAGACTCGAACACTTGTATAACTGTTATGGGAACATTAATTAATAAGACATTAAAAACGTAAAGGTATGAGCACAATGGATAGTCTTAGTGTAAGTATTAATTTCTGACATTCGTATTTTTTTGATAAGTAAGCAGTTTTAGTAGGAGTGTTTTTGGATATTGCGTCAGCTTATGATAATGTTTTACTTCCGGTAGGTACCTACTTAAGGATAAACTTGAGCATCAATTGAACGTTCCTAAAAAATTGGTTCGTTATATTTGTAATCTATTGATGGAGAGAACCATCTCCATTAAAACTCAAAACTCCTCTTTTTCCACTAAGACTATCTGGCCGATGTACTCACCGCCGCAGCAGCCTCTTTGGCCGCCGCCGCAGCAGTCGCCGCCGCACCCGCCGCGGCAGTGCCCTCTAGAAGGGCTCGGGAGGAGACGATAGACTGCCAATAACAGCCCCATTCCGTCTCCTCCAGGCGAATATCAACCACTGCGCCCCCGCTCAGGATCTGTTGCTCCAGAGCATGGCGCAGTGGTCGATAAATGTCGCCGTCGTCTACGAGCCGTACTACGTCCATCCCCGTGGAGACTGGGTTCAGGACCTAGACGGCTCGGTGACGTAAATCGCGTCGGCCGCCGCCGGTACCCCGCCCCTCGAGGCTGTTGCGAGGGGACGGGGTTGCGTGGCAGCACGGTTCGGGGACATTGCAGTGGTAGGCGTCTACCTGTCCCCGAACATCGCAACCCAGTGCTGGGCACGCCACAATCATGGCGGTAAGTCCCCTCTTTGAGGCGTGGCTGGAAAGACCTCACGGCGTCCTTACCTTCCGCATGACGCAGGTCCTCACTGGACATGGTTTGTTCGGGAGTTTCCTGCACCGGATTCGTGCGGAAGTGACGCCCGGGTGTCGCCACTGTGCGGAATGCCCGGAGGACACGGTGGAGCACACAGTCGAGGTGTGCCCTGCTTGGGCGGAGCAACGCCGTGCCCTAGTGGGGGCGATCGGCGGCGGAGACCTCTCGCGCCGGGCCTTGGTTGAGGCCATCATCCGGAGTGAGGAGGAGTGGCAGGCGCAAAGGAGGAGGCCGAACGCATCAGGCAACGGCGTTATCGCCGCCGCCGCCGCCGCCGGGATTCTGATCCCGATTTCCGGCCACCGTAGGCGCAGACTTGCGGACAGTGAGCAATGGGTAGCTCGCTGTCCGGCCGTCCGGTAACTGTCCGGACCAAGCCCAAGTCGTCGACTGCGCGCACTGTTCCCGCGCGCCTCAAGGAGTTCTCAGCAACAGCAGGGACCCAGTTGGGTCGAAGCCTACTGGGGCCAGGGTTATCCGAAAGGGCGCTCGAGCCCCGGTATGAAGGCTAGAAGGAACGGGGTGGGTCTTTTAGTCAGTAAGAGTCTGACACCATCTCCCGCTCCGCCCAAGAGCGGGGGTTGTCATTGGATGATTTTTTCCAACCATAAAAAAAAGGTGTTTGGTGGGGTGCTCACCCATATACTCAAAAACTGATCTACAATGCTATAGTTCGTAGTCATTTTGATTATGGTATGTTCCTATTGGACCCTTGTAACAAATCTGGCCTTCAAAAACTTGATAAAATCCAATCAAAGTGTTTACGAATTATTCTCGGGGCGATGAAGTCGTCCCCAATTAATGCCATGCAAGTTGAGTGTGTTGAGCCTCCCCTTTCGATTCGAAGACAATTTCTAGCAAATAGATTTATTTTTAAACTTGTACAAAATTCTAAACATCCCCTTCTTGGTAAGCTGGACCATTTATTATCCATCTTTGACTCTTGTAGTCGTCGTTCGAATATTGAACTTCCTTGTCTTCTTCGTGCCTGCCTTCAAATCACTCGTCTTTCTAGCCCACTTTTTCAAAACCTCATTTTATATCTGTACTCGGTGCCTTATAATGCTCTGGTATTTCAACCGGAGATCGTTTTGGACTTTGGAATTAACAAAAATACCTTAGAACCGCATAAGATGTTTGTCCAAAAAGTTTCCTCTAATTATAATAACTGGACTACTATAGGTATTCACTGATGCTTCCAAAGTCTCCGATGATAGCCCTGTAGGAGTTGCTGTTTGGATTCCTCATACAAAAATTATTTTAAATTATTAGTGCCCTTCTATTACATCTGTTTTTACAGGTGAATCAATTGCCATTTTTGAAGCTATTTCATTTGTTAAGTCTCATAAGTTAAATGACTCTATAATTTATAATTTTTTCTGACTCAAAAAGTTGTCTTCAAGCCATTTTATCTAATCCTTTCCGATCTAAGTCAAGATAAATTATTATTCTAAAAATTAGAGATCTGCTATTTCAATGTCATGAACTTGGAATTAATGTTGTCATAGCTTGGATTCCTGGTCATGTCGGTATTCTTGGTAATGAGTCAGCTGATTCTTGCGCCAAAAATGCTGTTCTCTCTGGCTCTCTTGCCCATTCTGAAATTTATTCCCATGATATTTGTTCTTCTCTTCCTATAACCTTGTTTACATCTTGATCCAAGGCATGGCAAATCTCTAAGTCCATAAAGGGTAAATTTTATGGAGATATACAACCCGAGATTCCACATAAACCTTGATTTTTCAAATATCAATTGGAAAAAAAAATCACTACCTCAACTATCTGTCGTATACGTTTAAATCATTGTTGCTCTCATTTCTTGGCCAAACTTAGGATTAAGAATAACTCTCTTTGTGAATGCGGTTTGGATGAAGGAAACGTTGACCATTTATTTTTCTCCTGTCCTAAATTGCGCTTCTTTTTTCATGAAATCATTCCTCCTCATATTCCGCGCCCAACCTCGGTCAAATGTCTTCTTCCTTTTGTGTTTACACGTTTTATATTTAAACTATGCAAATTCATTGAAATTAATAAAATTAAGTTGTAACTTTTATAACCTTTTTATATATTTTTATTTTCCCTCTTACAAGATGCTGTCATGTACTGGTCATAATCTGTGGTCATAAGACTTGTCACTTGTCAGTCTGTATCTGCGAAGAAATTCTTTTATTTTCTACTTTCATTAATTCATTAAAAAGAAAGATAATTTTTTACTTTTAATTCACGCTAAATACTCTCCAACGTTTGATGGTTCATTAACAGTCCGCACGTGTTATTGGCAAAATTGTGGTGTCTCTTCCACAAAGGCCATTATTTAAGAGTTGAAGTTGAAATAATTCAGTCCCATCTTTCGTTGGTCAGAGTCTAGCTCCATAGCTCCTAGCTCTACTGTGATTGTGCGTTTCACTAATGAGGTTCCTTTGCCGTAATGTTGGCAAAACGGAAAAACAATGTTGCTATATTTTTAGCAATTAAATTACTTAATATTAGGGAGATACTGATATTTCGTTACTTTTAACAATTGCCTCATAATTTTACCCATAGATTTAAGTTTCTGTGAAATTGTTACTATTTTGGTGTACAATAAAGTTTATTCTATTAAGCTATTGCATAGCTTCTATCGCGGGTCTTGAGCGTGGAGACCGAATCCAGAAATTCCGTAACGAAAATAACCTAACACGGGGGGTGTTAGGTTAGGTTAGGTTAGCTCATTTGTTTTTTGAGCGTGGTGACCGATAAGAAAACAAATGAGTGAACAATCAATCAAAATTCAATTCAATGTGTGAAAGTGTAACTTCAATTAATATGAAAGAAAAAAAAAACAAAGGAAAAAAAATACTGCATAAATAAAATAAATAAATAATTATAATTGCATAAGTTGATAAAAATGCTATGCAATAGCTTTACCGCGGCAGTCCCCGAGTGCCACACGTCTTTTTTTTATTCCTTTTGGAAACTGTAAAAACTATTTTTGAATAAATCATACAACGTTGAGCTCCATTTTGATTGTCCTGCAATTCTTTCAAATACCGAAAACGCCACGCCGCAATATCGTACCTCTCCATCCAACAACTTTCTTTTAGACTTGCTTTTTTTTAATAAATCCCATTCCCCTCATTTATTCTCTATATGAGACTACCGTTAAAATCGATTTAGTTTCACATTTCGTGCAAAAATTTTGGTAGAGTAAGCAACTCTTTTCATTTTTCCCTTCTTTTTTCTGTAGACAGACAGGGGAGCCAATATTACGGCAATATAATGTACTCTGTGCATTACGGCAAAAGAAAGTGAAACGCACTGTAGGCAACTCTTCATTTTTCTTTGCTTTTTTCTGTAGACAAACAATGAAGCCAACATTACGGTGAAGGAACTTCATAAATGAAACGCACAATACGTTTGTCACTTAGCTCCTAAACGGTTAGACCGATTTGGATATAATTATTTAGTTTGAAAATACAATTATACCCGGTAAAGCGGCAGTGCGATCGAGTTCTTAATTTTTTCTGACAGAATGTCTTTTTTTTAAATTGGTATAAACTAGTGCTTGACCGCGATCCCACCTGATGGTAAGCAGTGATGCAATCGTTGATGGTGAGGCGCACTAGTTTATTAAGAGCCTATTCACTCTTGCCTTAAAGACATCTAAATTATAATCAGACGGGAAGACCGCAGCAGGCAAATTGTTCCAGTCCCTCGATCTACGCGGTATAAACGACGAGGCGAAACGCTTGGTCCGGACTGTAGAGGTTTCAACAACATTTTAAACTCGCCGTTCGTCGGCTTGTCCGATGGTAGAAGTGAGATGGTGGAATCAAGTCATGTAATTCTTGCGCACACTCTCCAAAGTGCATCCTGTAAAATAAATAAAATAAAAATAATAATAATTAATATTTTCTTTTTTTTTATGCACCTGCCATTTTGTCTCTGCACTACCCTAGGTTGACTGGTAGAGAATGCCTAAGGCATTAAGTCCGCCTTTGTATCTTTTGTTACATGAAGATTAAATAAATAAATAAATAAAACACCGAAAGGCTGGCTACCCTTCAGGAATAGGGTTGCAGAGAGAACAGACCCCTGAGGAACTCCGGCATTAGTCGTCATGGGTTCTGATGAGCATCCATCGACAACAACTCGGAGAGACCGTTCACTCAGGAAGTCTTTTACCCAGTTAATCAGACCAGGGGAAATGCCGTACGCTGGAAGCTTACTCAAAAGGCTAGCGTGCCATACCCTGTCGAAGGCCTTCGTGACGTCTAAGGAAACGGCAATCGCTTCCCCATTCTTCTCGAGGGTCTGGCCCCACAAGTGGGTGGCATACACTACTAGGTCCCCAGTAGGGCGATTGCGACGAAATCCGTACTGTTGGTCACTGAGGAGATCGTTACCTTCTAGGTTTGCCATGAGGCGCGAGTTCAATACACGCTCTATAATCTTGCATAGTATGGAGGTAACCGAAATCGGCCGATAGTTGGCAAGCTCGGCACGATTGCCCTTTTTGGGCACGGGTTGCACGTTGGCAAGCTTCCAGGACTTGGGCACTATACCAGTCCTAAATGAGAGGCGATACAAGCGTGTCAATATAGGAGACAATTCAGATGCACAAGCCTTGAGAACAATGGCTGGTATACCATCTGGTCCACTAGCTTTGTTTACGTCTAAACGACACAGTGCTCTCAGAACTTCTTTGTTCCTTATGCGAAACTCGGGCATCGAAGTGTCGCAGTGAGGTATAGTCGGTGGAGTAGCAATGCCAGTGTCAAGACGAAAATTATGGGCGAAGAGAGATGCAAAGAGATCTGCTTTCTCTCTCGCCGTATGAGCCAGTGTTCCATCAGGTTTAGCCAGCGGAGGTAGTGAGGGCCGACAGAAGTTCGCTTCGACCGACTTGGCGAAGGACCAGAATGCTCTGCTACCGAACGGCTGTGCAGAGAGCTTTGTGCCAATATGGGTGATGCGGTCGAAGCGAGCCTTCCTTAATGTCTTCTTTCGGGTAGGATGTCTTCCGGGATCGCTAGTCTATTTTAATGTAAAAATGAGAAAACAGATGTTCTCGTTCTAAGACCCACCTAATACACTTTGTTGGCTGTGGCGGATTAGCCATGTAGCAAGAGTAGCAAATGCTACAGGGCCCGCGCGTTCAAGGATCCTGCACTTGAACACAAAAAAAAATCCAGTCTATGTAGGTATTTCTATTGAAATCCGAATACAGCTGATTATTTCATTGAATATGGTGGTCAATCTCTTAGATTTCCTTCATTAGGTACCGTAGTTTCCACATACCTTACCCGATCTTTAAATACACTAGGTTAATGGCATTTGAGAATGAGAATATCGTACTAAATAGGGGCCCCTTGGCCGAATTTGCTACAGGCCCCGCGGTGCCTTAATCCGCCACTGTTCGTTTGCTGTTTTTCTCATGTAACTTTAGCAGACGCAATATGTGCTATACCTTAAAGATAACTTTGGCAGATAAGGATAAAAAATAAAAGACGAATTTATAGAAAATACAGATTATTTATAATCGTGTATACATCTAAGCTGCGATATAGAATAATATAAATCACACAGACAATTCAGTGATGACAGTTATTAATTAAATTAACCATACGTTTATTAGACATCATGCAGTTTAGTAATGCTTAATATTATAGTCACGTAATGTTCTGCCGATTGGTGCTCTAACCGACTTTTCACAATAAAGTAATAACCGTATGTGTGCATCTACATAATACAACAAAGTACATCGCTTTTCAGTATGTATTGTGAAAATAACATTATCACAAAAATAATAGACAAAATTCGTAGAAAACAAAACTATTCTGCAACTCATCATGTACAGGATTCCTTACCCCCTTCTCTCCCGTCTAGCAATGAGTAATGAATACAAATTGCCTCTTTTTAAATTTAAATGGTCACTAGTTATTATAGGTACTACTAAATGTCAAGCTTGAGTAGGCGCTGCTAATAATTTATACCTCATTGCTACACGGGGAAAACTAACTAACGAACACTTCACTCACACTAGTTTTTATTTTTAACCTTATTACTTGGAATAAAGTATGAGTATAATTGTATTTTCTTTTTCATGAGATCGCACATTTTATCAGGTTTTATACAAAAATGAATTTTGCATTCTGGGTTTAGAATGATAACAAAAGAAAGAAATAAATTATAATTGTGTAGATCTGCTTTACCAATTTCGACTCAAAGTTAAGGCTAATTCATAAAAAATATACGAGCTTGGCCCACATCTGTAGTCTTCCAGTGCCTTACATGCTAATCTCTAACCAATCACATTATTAGACCACACCACTATGTTAGACGACTTCGTGGCCTGATACAGCCGAGGATGAGGTCGCCTAGGCGTTCTTAGCGGCATTCAGTCACTGACTTTACTCCAGCAATGTTCAATCAGCTATGGTAACAACTGGTATCGTCGAAACAGTCTTATCGCACCTCTACCCAGAAGAATAAACAAGCAAAAAAGTTCTCACATCATTTACAAGTACTTACTCATCATTATGCCTCAGTAAAACAACATGAAATGTTTGCATTTCGAAATAAATAACAAATTAAAAAGGTAACAAAACAAACTGAACACCAATAGTCCAACGTTTGATCATGACATACATATTTCATTTAACCTAAATATACTTTGAACAGTCCAAAAGCTGTGATGTACAATATTTCATTGTTTATGAAAGCATTTTATCATTGAAATGATTGTATTGGTGTTATAATTTGGTCAACATCTTATCGTCGCATGTATAACAAAATTTCTGAATACAATTAGCGCTAAGAATGCAAATGTTATAATAACACTGTACATAAATTATACCCAAATCGATCTTACACCTTGTTTACGCCTAATTGCAAACAGAAATAACACTTCTTGCCATCTATACCATGATTTTTAACTAGATGGACCAAAGTGACAGCTATAACAATAGTTCAATGACAGTTGAGCATTGTCCACTGCTATCACTTTGATTCAAACTCTCAGGCACCAGTGTACTAAATACAGTTCATCTCATACCAACTAATTTAAACCTTTTCACGTAAAAATACGGTTTAAGTTAGCTTGTAACGAGGTGTACTGAATTCGGTTCACTTATGCCTGAGAGGTTAAATTATGATATAAATATGTAATAAATTTTTAAAACTTAATACAATTACGATAACTGTCAGTTTCGTTAATGCATATTCTATATGCATAAAACATTATAATAATCTGTATTTTATACTAGGTGCAAAAAAAATACAATGAAAAATGGCGCCAGTAAGATAACGTTGAAACGTTAAAACGATTTGGTCAGGTTAAACGCGGAGATTTATCATGGAAAAGTAACACAAGTTAATTTCTCTTTGAATACAACACTTAGGATTCTGAATTAATGATCACTGTTACTTCTTTAGAAGCACTATTTGTTTGATAAATGTGTGAAAAAATTATAAATTCTTTCATCGACGGTAGTCACGGACATAAATAATTGTATTCAAAGCTATAGAATTTAGTTGTAATGACAGTTCTCTCATTCCACAATTGTTTCTGGATTTTTATATCACAGATAGCTAAACCTTAGTTAAGTTAAATGATATAGGTTGCAGCGTTCTCTTACCAGCAAAGTCTTTGAATTTTATTAATAACTTCCATCGTTTTGATTGGCCCGAACTTGGAGTACCTTTTTGTGCTCCAAAACAGTTCCTGTTCAAATGACAGACGCTTAAGTTTTTATTATCATTACAAACATTTCTTTTATTTTTATTTATATCATTTACTGTTAAATTATAACGTAATAATAATTATGATCATTAATTTTCTCACCACAAATTACAGAAGGTGATTCGCTTATGTGTACAGACACAAGTTTATAAATATTTTATGGGAGACTAGTGCCTAAAAACTAAATTTTTTTTTAATCGTCGGGCATGTCACCATCCCCATTTATTAATAATAATTCATGTATTGTTGTGCTGGAGACAATTTTATTTAATTTAACTATCACTGAACAAAAAATTTACAATATTGTCACAAGTCAAAATAATTTAATAAAAAAAATTGTTTGATTGATTTAATAACACTAATTAATAGCAATTAAAAGCATAACAAGCACCGTAACATGGGGTAATTGAGACTGATGGGGTGAACAACAACATTTTCGAAGGACTAATAAGTTATCATAGTTAGCTACATCTAACATTACTATTAAAATACATAATTATGGTAACAAATTAATCCTCAAATCATAATAATTTATTTACATCGACTATTTAGCCTTTAATCTCGAATACCTTAATTAGAGACACAATAGAAAGACAATGGGAGAGCGCGTTCGCTTGGGGTTTAATGAATACACAGAATTAGTTTTTAAATAAATTTCCCCAAGTAGCCCGAGGTCTATGATAGCTGGGTCTACGAAGAAGACTTTTCCAGGTAGGTATATCCTTTTTTTGCGCCATGATATCCACTTCGGTGTACATACCGCGTTCAAATACAATATTTCAAGTAAGTTTATTTGCACCAAGTATAACCAAACGTACCATTTTTGGTATTCATCACTTTGGGAGGATTTTCGACGACTCTTGGGGTTCCATGGATAGCCCATATACGGTTTCACCTTCGTGGAAAAGTCGTGGGGTTGCCAGCAACCACACAAAATATAAATTATACGATTTCGTGATTTCTGATCAGACAGATAGGTGTCTTTTCAATAGAAATCTATGGCCTGCTATGCAGCGTCTAAAGGCTAAATAATCAACGTTTTATGGGCTATAGTCCGTTTATCTCATTTCTAATTTGAAGGATTCCTTTAAATTCAAAGTATTGTCGAATTACACGTTTTTCTGAGGTTAGTAATCAAGAGAACCTATAATTCACATACCATAGAAACCGGTTCTAGTAAATTTGAAGAAACATGTTGTCAATCACCCCAAAATAACGGTTACTATTTTTAAAGAAAAAAAAAGTAATTATTTTACTTATTAACGGCCCAAGATAAGAGGAGTTTATATCTATATTGCAAAATATTGTCGGTGTCTACTTATTTAAATGAATGTTTGGTTACAATAAAAGATCTCAAATAAATGCTCAGGCAGCCTGTAAGGGTTCCGTAGATTCTAGTTAAACATTCTAAAGGTTTCCATGAAGTGTTGTCCTAATTAAATGACAAGTAAGCAAGATGTAATGATATGTACTTAATATACTTTTGACTGCTTCTATCAATTCCTGTACAGGAAAATCAACGCCTATATTATTTTGAAGTACGTATATACATTTTACAACTACTGTTTTATACATAATATATATTTGCTAAATTAACATGAAATGCTAATGAGCATTAAAATACGGAACCCAACTAACTACAAACAGATTTTGTGTTGTAAAACAAAACTCAGGGATACATGCTGTTCCTGATTTAACATAATAGTAATAACTGCAGTGTAAATAACAATGTGTAGATCATCGACTGAGACAGACATATCAGATTGATCCTCCCACCTTTTAAGAATTAAATACTGATATTTTTACTTCATAGCTTTATCTTATTTCACGCAATATCCTTTTCTGTTTCACGACAGAGTCCATAAAATGGCAAGAGGAAAAACAAGCGCACTGTAAACAGTAGGCCTATACCAGGAGTGGACAAGCTTTATCAACATAACATAACGTTACAATTTACAATTCACAGCTAAATGCTTGCCTAACGTCAAATTGGTTGAAATAATAAGAAAAGACAAACATTTACAAACGCAATCATTGTCATTTTATGTACTCATTTGATGACACAGAAGTGAGTTATTAAAGCGGAAAACACTGATGACTTTTTATTGTTGAATTCTGCTATAATTAATATAAAAACAATTAACTAAACATAAATATATGAAGTACAATATCAGAATTCAAATACTATATTGAATATTTACAATGTGATAATCTATTTTCACTATCAGGCCTTCCAAATTGACTGTAATCCTATTTCACTTACGAATCACTCTGCAACTATTCAAACATTTTCTAGAACCTGTCACATTTAGTGAATGTGCATTCAAAGACACACACTTGCAATATATGCTCCTTTTTTATCTGGTTGCCGGCTAGAAGTACCACAAAGGCATAAGAGCCTTCTTAGATTAGCCTAAAGCCTCACTGGGAATTTAAGCCGTGGCTAGCCGCCTACGCGCGTTACCTAGCTATATTTCTTATCCAAGACAACGGCGTTTCAGTGCCAAGCCATTTTGTAAAATGCTTAACTGCTATGTTAAAACGTATAACGAACAATTTAGAGCCGATATATTTGATTTGAATTTAACGTAAGTAAGCGTCAAATCGGAGGATATATTCGACAAGTGTGATAAATGTTAACGAGAATTTCTAATCATGAATTACGATCCGAACTTGAATTTGGTTGGCACTTGCGCTGGTACGGTGAACATGTAGCCTGAAATAAAAATTACAAGGTTAGATTCCTTGTCTTTTACATTAGGAGCTTCGTTTTTTCAGTATATGTCCCTCAGAGTCAGCTTACTCCGAAACGCGACGCAATGAGGCACGTAAGTTTTAAGCGAGAAATACAATACAGAACAAAGAAAAAATTACACACATTTCAGTGAAAGATACGAATAGGTCTCAGCTACAGAGCGATACTTCACCGCTAAACTCGTCTCAATAGTTTTAACTTGCATCTCAATTGTTCGAATGCCCTTGGTTTGGCTTAACTTCATGAGATGCATTGCGACGCCACACGCACTTCGCAGAGCGAAATCACTGTCCGCTATAGCCTCGTGGCTTCGCATCGCATGTCATTGTAAGCTGTCCCGCAAGTTCACATCACTATGACTGATGACTACATACCTCCGCTTTGCTCGATGCGCTTGCTGTCCTGCTGCGCTTTGCGTTGGTCGGCGAGCACGAATACAGCATTCAACTGTTTCTGTTGCGCCTCGTTTAGTCCGCTCGTCAGTGCGTGGTACAGCGCTGGTTCGCTCGTCGCCAGAGCTGTGTGTAGTCATGGGTATATTTATTACATATTAACAGTACAATAGCGGAGGGGAGCGGGGATCTGGCGGCGGGGTGCTCGATGCGCTTGTGTCGCGTCATACAGACGTAGGTAGGTATAGCAAAATACAGAGTTGAAATGTGTTAGATAGAACAACGAAATCTTGAAGGTTTGTTTTTGGTAAATGAATTATGTTTTGTAAAAAGTTACAGAACAGAAGTTGTTGTTTATGATGATAGTATTACAGTCCTGCAATGTTGTTAGTGTTTTACAAATAACCATGTAGAAATACTACGCCTGTTTTTTGAGTAGTTTTGATATTCGAATGTTATAGGTGTACTACACAATCGTTTGTAGCGGCAATCAACGGTATAGTTGAACGGTAAAATCAAATATACAGTACTATTGCTTGGGTAGGCTTTGTTGTTCTACAAATACAGTCAAATCGAATGTGCCGACTATTGCAAGTCTAAATTATCAAAAGCGCCAAAAGAATAGCATCTGCAGCCTTGCCATGGCTTATTGAAATGTAAGGGGTGAGAATGAGAAAGAGGGACAGAGCTATACACCTTACATAGCTTCATCCCTTTTACTTGTTTAATTCGTCAAATGGATCGCGTTAAGAGCTCGTGGTAAAACCTCAGCTCTGTTCTTTTGGCAAGACAATAGAAACATGGCATAGTAGAAAAGAAAATTCATCAAATACATACCATGAAGTGTGCTCTTGAATTTGATGTATTCGTCGACGATGCAATCTTTTTCGTCAAGAGGAGTGGTATAGCATTCTATCGCTGTGTCTTCTGCATCGTAATCGTCATCATCCTGTCAACAGAATGTACCACTTCTAATATTAACCTATTACTAAGCTACAGGGTGACTAGAATCAATACTTTGATCTTGATTCAAACTCAAATACTATGTGCTTCAAATAAGAATAGGTAAGTTAACGACCTGTATCTGTCAAATTTGATTGAAAAGTAGGGTTTGCAGAGAAAATTTATTTACAACCGTTATTGATAAATAACGGTTTTTTGTTTTTTTTTCTGTTTAATCGCGTCTTAGTAAAATCTAATTGATCTTTACATATGTTAGATTTTATTCCTATATTACATTATAACTGATCTTTACATAAGTTAGATTTTATTTCTATATTATATTCTAACTGATTTTAAAATGCCGAGATGAGCGGTATTGAAGAACTGGATATTTATTTTATTTTATCAGGGAAAGCAGCAGTGATGTTGATGATGATAGTGATGGCCATTCAAACAGTGATGCAGGCCTGAGCGGAATTGAATAACTAAATTCGGATTTAAAAAAATTTCGTTCATGAGTCGCAAATAAACGTTATTTAAAAAATATCTTGTTTTGCTCACCCTACCCAATTTATTTGATTTGACAGTTATGACGTCACAACATGGAAGTCGATCTTATTCTTATTTGAAACGCATTGTACACTATTTTATTTTTTATACCGAATCGCTCACTATTAACAACAGACTTTAATGCGTCTAATATTCACTTTTACTGTATTTATTAGAATGAAACGAAGCAGTTGCTTCGTTATTGAATTTCCAAATTACACTATTACATGAAACTAATGCCCTACCCTTAGTTTACAATAAGCATGATAATAACATGTAATGAACACTAGGTAATTGAGAAAATAAAGGTGTGTTAGGAAAATAACTCTTACAAAATTGTCCCATTGTTGACTCTGCTTAGACCCAGCCAATGTGCGGGTTATTGGGTGTTTCTGTTACGAAATACTACATTATTGCTTCTCTTCTTAATAGTGATACAGCGATTCAAGATATGGATATATTACGAGTACAATATAGTCGAAGTGAACTAATTTTTTGTAGGTACTATTATACAAATTCAACATAACCCCATCACCAATAGAAAGTTAGTCATTAATAACTAGTTGTTAGTTTGCGGTAAGCACGTTAGTGATAGAAATATTCACAATTTGATTACTGCAAGTTTACAGACAGGAAAAAAGCAGGTGATTCTTGAGTAGCATCCGTAATTTTAACAGAACAATCGGTGAATGGTACTGTAGAACCACATTACTTCGATGTTGTGCTACAGTACCATTCAACGATTCTCAATATGTTCAGATAAATTGATTTCGTTTTCATGAAAACCGTCATCTATTCTATACTAAAATATGTTAACATTCATTTCTCAAAGACGGCTTTTTATCTAACACTAAATGACATTTTTCATTCTTGTCAGATTCTCAAAACTAAGTAAAAATAAATTAAACTTTATTCACTGCCTTGTAACAGCCTAAGTGCTTGAACTCTCATATCTGCACTTTTTCATTAGAACTTTGGGTCAGGAACTAAACTTGCACTAATAAATTATAAACCAATTTTAAATTAGGAATTAATATAAGAAATGAAACCCATTCTACTTACATTCCAGTCCTGTCCGTGAATCTTCGTCAGAATCAAATTACTGGCCACTGACCTCTCAGCAGGTGCATTTTGAGGAAATGGAAATATACAACATTATTTTAAGTATACGCGAAACCTCAATAGTTAGTTCAGAATCAGTAATTGAATGAATTCCAATAGTTTTTACACCATGTTATATTTTTTCCCAAAAATATTTAAAAAGGTCATAAGTTTGATACTACCAATACTAAGTATAATACAGATCACGGCAGGTTATTGCAGGCATTAGGTGCCAGCAAACAGCTGGGTGCAAGTGCAAAACAACCCCTGTCACCTGGATGGCCCGGTGACTATGTATTTTTGCTGACATAACATTTAATTCTAAATTGATTAGATTCTTTACATAAAAATACTAGACACGTGTTTCGGTTTTCGCATACACTAAAACTAACGTTGTATATCTTACCGTGAGATACTGCTATTCCCGCATCTCAGCATAATTTCGTCGCCCGGCTGCTCCGACGCCCGAGATGATGAATCTTGATGCCAAAACACATACTGCGCCAAAAGCAAGGTAATACTAACTAGTGGACTCACATCGTCACTCTCTTCATAATCCTCGATCTTGGCTGTGAGATTGACGCCTTGCTGTGCGCTGTTCTTGACAGCCATCCGTGCTAAGTTTTCGAGGTATTCATTATTCATTTCTTCTAAATCATCTTCATCGCTTGATAGAACTTCTGAAATGTTTTACGGTTTATTTTTCATTAGCCGTTGCGACTTTGTACAAAGCAGACATGTCGCTAAAATCTATATAACTACAGATAGTCCAAAGTGTATGAACAACAATTCCCTACTTACTATTACCTATTTTGTGTTATTACTTACTATTGTAAAAATGTTAACTACTACTGTAAAGAGTTTATGGCATTGTTTTGTCTGCGGCGGTGCACTGTAGACGATGAACACTATCATCGCGCCGCATGAGTAACTCTTAGCCCCCGCAAGAAAGAGACAGACTCATATTTTTTTTAAATCTCTCTCTTACAGAATGACCACACACAAGTGAATAATCATTACAAAGATATATCATAGTACGGTCACTAAATAGAAGTAGCATCGGATTTAAAAGCAGTGTCTCTCTACCGAATTTGAATTTTCAGATATAAGAAAGGAGCCCACTACAAATATAAACGGAAGCAGATTACTGAAATGACGACAATGTTAACAACTCTCAAGTCTACACAAAGCGAAATTTAAAAAAAAAAACGAATTGAATTATTAAATCCACTATTTTTTTTTTAACTTGCTGTTGTACAAAGCCAAATTAAATCAGTGACACGGTGACGTAAACAAAATGACAATTACGAAAAATTCCCGCAAAAATGTTGAAGATATTAATCATGCAGTTTAATAACTAAATTCTGATCAAAAGGCCTCTAAAGTCTTTCAGCCCAATCGGCAATTCATTTAGTCTGCATTACCTTAGTTCTTCTACAGATCTTCTCATTTCTGATCCGATCATGCAAGGAACTCCACGTATAGCCTTTCCTATTAGTAGTTTTGATTTTAAAGCTGCTGCATCAGGCTGATTGTGACCAACAATGTTTTATATTACTGGCAACACACTCTGATGAAAGACTCTTAAACACCACAGCTCACCGAAAACCGCCTACCCGTTCTGTCCCACTTTTTCTTAGTAAACAGAATACATATTTGTATAGGTAAAAATATAACAAAAAGTGAGCAACACTATTTTGGTAATAAAATGGGTTAGAACTTCAAAAAAGGAATCGGCAGATACGGGCAACTTTCCAGCTGCTCATCCATTGGTATCCAATTCAGACACTGGCCAACTTCACCCATTTACGCCTCTCACCTACCAATGTCGAGGACTAATGGACGAAAGAATCAACCACATCAAATAGTATAGGTAGTAGTATATATTGACTACATTTGCCCAAATTTTAAAGCAAATAATTTCCACATGACCACTATCGATATGTCGTGGCCAGATCATTAAACATTAACATTTGATCTTATGTATGTCAAACCTTGTTTGGCCATATCATTGATGTAGGATTTCAATGATAATAAAAGGTCTAAAGAATGTAGGCCAAACGAAGATTGAAATATCAACAAACTTTAGTGTTTAAAACCATTTGGGCAGTTTTACTTGGATCATGAAGTGATCAATTTGTAAGATCTGGCCATATGTTTATAAACCAGAACCTCTGAAAACGATAACCTACCTTTAATCTACATTTAACTTAAGTACTTTACCACTTTAGATTTTATTTTAAACAATATTCTCTTCTTCTTCTTCCTGCGCTTATCCCATATTACTTGGGGTCGGCGCAACATGTTTTCTTCTTCCATTCTGTCCTGTCACCCGTCAAACTATCACTAACTCCCTTTTCTTTCATATCACTTCTCACACAATCCATCCATCTTTTCTTCGGCCTTCCTCTCCCTCTCCATCATGTTACTGAATAATGTAATTTTATGAGATAAACTTATCAAAACCCTCATTTCAGAGAAACATACATTGATTCTGACTCTGGTTTACCTGGATTATGGGCCAGTTATAATTTTACCCTCACTTTGAGGAACAAAAGTAAAACACTTGGGGCTATATTTCACCCGGACACCATGGTGGCGCGACCAATTGCACCGCCATGGTGTCCCGGTGAAACATAGCCCTAAGCTAGTAAACAAGACACTGTACAGACACCTGAGTCGCCACACATCCGAGCTGATCGCGCCACCAAATTGGTTGCGCAACCAAACGGACACTAGGTGAGTAACTCTCTATAGAGCTGTATACATTTTGTTGGTAGCGACGACTGCTCGCACCGCCATGGTGTCTCAGTGAAATATAGCCCTTACCTTCATCGTCGTCTTCATCATCTTCTTCAGAGGATGTCTCCTCATCGGCCTCGGCTCTGGCCTCGTAAGCTCGCTTCAGTCCATCGAACAGCACCAGGCAGGACGGCAAGAGCTTAGGCACGATCTCTTCAAGGTTCGGCCTTTGTGGGCCCATCTCTAATAGCGTACAAATACCGAGGACGCATAGTTTTCTATCGTGCAGTCTGAAACGGAGAAGTATCAATTATTATTACGAAGTCATTACGATAAAGTAGTTGGACTAGTGGTTGTAATAAATTATCAAGTAGTTTAATTGTAGTCACTCTGTTCTATGTGTTTATCAACATGTTAAAAATACCTTAACAATACTTAAGATGGTAATGTTTTATATTAGTAAATTATTATTATGCAAGGAAACTTGCTTGCTATTTCAAAGGAGTTAGGGCGCTTACAATTTATGCGTACTGCAACCGACCGGCTGCCGCACGTTTACCGTGCCGCAGTTGACCAGTTGCAGTACGTTAGCATATTCGGCTGTCGTGCGTTTGTATACCAGTGATACGCTATTCAACACCGAATTGAACACTTGTGACGTAGCCGTCCTGTTTTCGACCGTACGGTTGTCGCACCGTGCGCTTTGTATGAAAATACGATCGTCCGTTCGCATTACCACTAACGCACCGCATCCGCACCGTACCAGGCCGACAAAAAACACATGAACTGAAAGCGCCCTCATACTCTAGAGAGGAATGTGTCTTACCCCATAAAACAGTCTGTGTCGTGTACCCACTGCTTGAGGAAGTGCTGTGTGATGGAAGCGTTGGGTACTGACTCCTGGAGCTTGTCCAGGATCGTGAATAACAAGTGTGGATTGCAATACAGGATTGCTATGAGAACCTGCAGATTAAAATAAAACATTTTATTAACAGATGCAGCTTATGTCCAAAATTTTTCACAGAACTTTGTCTATTGCCAACTGTTACATAGATCCATTTATTTATTTATTACTATACTTCATGCACACAAAAATACAGAGGCGGACTTAATTCATCATCATCGTCAGACGTCCACTGTTGGACATAAGCCTCCCCCAAGCGTCGCCACAACTACCGATCCTGTGCGTCTCGCATCCATCGTATTGCCGCGACTCTCACCAGGTCGTCGTTCCACCTTGAGTGGGAGGCCTTCTGGTACGTAGTTGCCACTTTAAAACCTTTCGACCCATCAAACATCTGTTCTGCAAGCAATGTGCCCTGAAACCCCAGGCATATCCCTTTCCATTGCCATTTAGGTGACTTTAGGCCTTCTGATGTGAGCGACCGCGTTTCGGGACAAACATATAATATGCTGATAAACACACTCCTTTGCGTCGCGCTATCGGATAAAATACAGCTTACTAAACTTAGTATTTCTATCAAGGTTCTCACCTGCAATAACATAGTTCTAAGTTCGGAAGTCTTGACCTTCCTTGTGAGCCTGTTCAGCACCAACTCTACGAAGGAAGGCAAGCAATGGTCGATCTTGCCCGAACACTGTAGGACCATGACCTCGAGAAGTTTCGCAGCGTAGATCTCAGACTCGTCCTCAGCGTCGGAGTTCAGTACCTGCTCGCAAACATGATTTGTTTTTTACATTTAGTTTTACAAGACCATAATGAATTGTAAATTGATAAGATGTACATTAAAGAGTATATAATATATCCATTTGATGATGATGATGGTGATTTTTTGAAACCGAGAGAACGTCTCATTCATCTGGTCTAGTTTTCGCTATTTTGTGTCGTAAACCCCTGGGTGCCTTTGATACATTTAGTGATCAGGGAAAACTAATATGCAAATAAAAATATCAAATTGCAAAGAAAAAACTAGGTCAGATGAATGAGGCACTTTGTCGGCTTCGAAGAATTACCCCAATATGGCAAATCAGGTTTTAAAATAATCATTTGGTTTTATTGAGCGTATTCCCGATGTCACGCGTACTTGTGCGACAGTCCCATTCTTTAACTCGATGTGCCATACTAATGGTAACCTTATAATAATAATAATCTGTTTCGCAAGTAGTTAGGTAGGTCGTACATAAAGCAAACGCAAAGCACACAGTCTATTCTAAATTCAGTTCGCATTAAGAATTCATAACCTTTGTATTAGGATAATGTTACTTTAATTAGTGTTCGTCTGTAACTGCTTTTGATCACGCTTGTTTTCTTAGCGGTACCAAAGGTGCTATGGTACCAAGGAATCGCTCAGCAATGACAAAAAAATACATAACATCTTAACTCCAGTGTTAATATCTATTAAAATATTACGATCTTTTGTGTGGTAAAAATCCATAACTGGAACTGTTATTTCCATAGAAACAGAAAAACAATAGTCTACTCCTTCGACTTTCATGTTATTCAACGTTATTTATATGCGCATAGCTTGTTGCGGAAACGTCCAAGACAATAAAATCGAAATGTTTGTTCATGAGATAAAATCGAACAACTTTAAAATTCAAAAGAGTTTGCAAATTTAATGACGTGATGACTGACGTATTTACGATATGCATTGAATTAATCTCCGCAGAATAAGAAACATTATTAGCATCTATGAAAGTTAAGGAGCATCAAAATAAGATCAAATATAGATTGCTGATTTTGATAAGTTCAAGCTAGACATGATAACAGACAAAGAGACAGGTAAATTGACATCCATCAGTTTCATTCAAGTCTAGCGTGCCGTGACTATTTCTATACATACACAGTTATGTTTAACACCAGTCAATAAAATAAGTTCAAGGTTTAAAGGGGTCCTAATATAAACACGATCGATACAGTTAAATATTAAAAGCCAGGCCCACTACGCCTTCCGAATGCATCTAATGTACTCGATCAAGCAACAAAAATGAGTAGAAATGTTAGTTTATTGTAGTTCCCTGCCAAAGTTTCTTGAATAGGCCTACTATTATACTGATTTTAGTTAAAGCAAGGTATAATACATACTTGATACTAAAATCGTACCTTCTAAATAAGACGAACATATTACAATAGCATCTTAGCTTGCTGACGCAAATATAGAAGTGTACATGAATAACATTGTACATCGATTTTTATTCCTCTTTACGAGAAAACTGTTTCCTTAGCGTTTAACCGCCGTCTAAGACGATCATAATTATGTGACTCGTAAAAAATAGCACTAAGAAATGCAAACCTGTTCCGCATACATCTATCTAGACAACCAAGCAACCTTGCACTTTAACATGACTACAAAAAGTTTAAATTACACTATCAGTATTATCCGACTGACTTTTGATACTTGTGCAACTAATTATGAACTTTATTGATAACATAAGAAAGCATACATTCAGATATTATCTTTAACAGTCGGCTTGGCCGCTTTCCAATAAAGTTAGACACTGAGTTCATTAACACAAAACATTCGCGTCTAGCAAATAAATGACATTTTCAGCAACACGTGTATTTCACGCAGACTTATATTTATAATGTTTTTTTTAAGTATAACTACTAACAAAAATATGGATCTGTTTTGTATCTGAGGCAAATAAAATTATTATTATTATTATAAGATTAGCACAAAGCTTAGACTTTTGCTTGCATTTCTGAACGGAATTTATGTCAACACGAAACGGACAAATGATTCATTAATTATTATGTGATAAAAAAAATTATATTGTAAAAAAGTGTATAATTATTTTTCCATCCTACAAAAAAATTCACGGGGAAGTACAAAGTGTTGAATAAAATTCATGGGGAAGTACGATCTTCGTACATAGTATTATGTGTGAAGAGCGTTATAAGCGTTTAAAGATAGACATACAATAATAATCTACTATGAAAGTGTGTATTCTACATAATAGCCGGATCAGAATGTTATCAGATGCCTACAAATACAAAAATCGTAATCGCTTTTGCTATCAGCAAGTCGCGCATGTATCAATGGTAAAAATCGCAAGACTGTGTTTTGAAAGTCTTAGAAAATCTGATAGTTTCGTTTTCTTTACAAATATTGTTTATTTAGGAACTTTAATGATAAATTGTCATGCAGATTAAGTCAAGTAAGTAAGCACTCCATGGATTCTATACATATATTATTCTGTCCAGCATGCAGGAAAACTCCGAAAATCACGAAATGAATGGCTGTAAATAAGATCAAAATAAAATTCAATTTAATCAATGCACTTACAGCTTTAGCCATGTTGAACATAGCAAGGATGTGATTCTCATTGGAGAGGAATGCGTTGGTGTCCACAGTGATATAGTTGTGTAGGACTGGCATCATGTCCGTGAAGTAATCAAAACCTTCCTTTTCAAACACTTGATAAAGCATCTCAAGAACCTTCCACATGTCCTCAGATATGGTTTTAGCAGTCAAGTTGCAGAGCAGCGTCATCGCTTCCTCATAGTATTCTGAAAAAGTAACATATGTGTAATGCTATAACTTCATTATAACTTCTTAAGTTTAGTTACAATGTATCCTGTTTCATATATTGATAATAGGTATACAAAAGATACTTTTAATAAAATCTTTAGCTCGAACATTCATTTCATTCGAATTTTGCATATGATGCTAATAGGGTTTGTCGTAAACATATTTAGAATTTCATGAAGCTCTCTTAGAGTTCAGTTATGCATTCTGGTGTCAAAAACACAGTCCCGATGTCTGCAATAACAGACAATGATTGATGTTCACATTAAAATTCAGTGATGAAAATAAATCATGGATTGTAAATCAGTTTACAGTCTAGAAGCATGCAAATGTTTGCGACAAAGCCAATGTGCAGTCAATTAAATAAATAGACTACTTACCAATGATATTGTGATGCAGTATGTGTCCGACGACACGCAGCACTGTCTTCTCGAGCTGAGCCATAATCTCTGGGTTATCCTCCATCACATTGAGTACCGTCTCCATGGTGTTGAGCAACCCCATTGCTGTGATTGCCTTCTCGTCAGTACCCGAATCTGTTTCGATTACTTTACTGAAAGTAGTCGCCAAGTGATCAGTGATCTCAAATGCCATATGCATCAGCTGCTCAGTGTACAAGGGTACAATCTTCTGCAACACGATCGCTATATTATCATTTTCAGTCTCGCGAATTACTTTGAGCAGTTCCGTCGTCACTGCCTTCACTTGTGGCTCTAAGTATTTGTGTACTTTTTCTTGTGAGGATAATAGCATTTGAATGGCTATGGCAGCTTCGACTTTGACGGGTAGTTCGGCATCGTTTAGAAGCGCTGTGACTGTCAGGCGGACAGCTTCGAGAAGAAGCTGGTCGTTCTTGAAGCGGACACTGGCAAAGCAGTGAAGTACCCAGCAAGCCCTAGCCCGCATGTACCCGAGGGTGCTTTGGAATTCTGGGAATACGTATTGGCTGAGGAGCGAGTCAATCTCTTCTTTATAGAACTTCTTCTTGATAAGAATGTCGTTGAGTGTGCCGACCATGTGAAGGGCGCCGTCGCGCTGCCTCGGGCCATACTCGCCATTCTGGCTCGTGAGCACCTGCATGCATAAGTGCATGGTACGCCCTAACATGTCCTTGCGCTTTTTGCAACACGAAACCAGCAGCGTCTGCGCAGCCGTCACAGGCGACACAAAGTCTTCGAATATGTCTAAAAAATATAATTATACACATAAAAATGTGAATTGTAATTGTAACCAATAAAGTCAAGATGCAATTTTGTGTTTAATAATTTTAATTAATGGTCCTATTACCGGTTTCTGGGGTAGTTTCATTGGAGCTTATTTATTTGATACAGCTATTAACATGCTATATTCAGGTTTTTAACATTAAGCAAATTTTGTTAAATCAAAAGCTATTGAGATTATTATTTTGAAGCCTCAGAAACCAGGTTCTAAACTGATATCATTCAACTAAATAAATTACTGAAACGCAATACAATTAGTAATAACATCAACTCAGCCCTCCAATACAGAACCTGAATATACAATATATATACAATACAAAAACCAAACTAATCTAAGATTTTGTATAGTGTTTTTGCAACGGCTTTAATTTTTTATGGCAAATCATAGATTTTCGTAAAATTCCAATATGGAGAGCTGCTTGCCGCACTGTTACAATTAATAAAGACCACACTGACCACAGACCTCCTTGCTACAATGATCAGTCGTAATGCCTTGATCACATGTATCGAATAAACGGGCGAGACTGTGCTCTCGGCCAAATACTCGGTACGTATAAACAAAGCCCCGAATGCTCGGCCTAGAGCTTATCTCTATAACTCGCTTACATCACAGCCTCGGCCGAGCAACATTTTACTGTCTCGCCCATTTACTTGGTATGTGTGATCAAGGCATAAGGGATAATGTCAATTACTGTTTGGCAAAATGACTGACTATACAGTATACAGTACCTTCTAATTAACATTAAATAAAATAAGGAAAATATGATGGATTTTATTTCATAATTTAAAAAAGGCAAGCAACAATAAAAGTATACTTTAAAAAACTGATAAAATGGCGAGTCAAACACTCTGGTCCGCTGAATTGTAGCAAGTGTTGGTCCTTTTAGCCGTGTACTAAACAACGGGTATCGAACAACAGTCAAGCACACACACATTACAAATAAAAATCTGATTATAACTAAAGCAACATTACGATAGTATTCCAACTGGAGTTGGCAGACTGTAAGCAAGCAAAATCGATCCTGGTAAATTTGTTAGAGTGCGGTATATTAAAGATCAGGTTAATTAACGTTTTTACCTACCGAATTTGATTCGTATATATTCGTGAGGGTCAGTTTCCCAAAGTTCTTCGTCGTTTTCGGAGTACGACATGAGAGGGAACAGTACGTCTTGAATGATGGCAAACATGTGAGGCTTCAGGAGCTTCCATGAATGAGCATGCGTCACGCTGAGAAAGAGACAACAAGTATGTACCAAAACTTTTGAAAAAATATCTGGTGTTATATATACAACATCCTAGTCGGCCTTATAATGTTCCATACACACATTCACTGTTGGGACTTAGGCCTCCTCTCTAGGAGAGGGAATGGGCCGTAATACATCACGCGGGCCCAGTGCGGGTTGTCTTCGAATTTTTTGGTTCTTCAGTTTATGCGAAACCTGAATATAGTTTGTTCAGAATCAGTAACTGTAAGGATTCCAATAGTTTTTACACCATGTCATATTTTTTCCTAAAAATATTTAAAAAGGACACAATATGGACACCACCGACAATAACTACAACACAGATTAGGGCAGGTCATAGCGGGCATTGGCGCCGGCGAACAGTTGGGTGCATGTTCAAGACAATCCCTCTGTCGCCTTGATGGCCCGGTGACTATGTATTTTTGCTGACATAATAAGCTTATAACTGTGTAATTTTTCATGATACAGTTATGAAATTTTGTACATAGATTCTTTACATAAAAATAAACTCGTGTTTTGCATTATATACTAAAACGAATGCTGTATGTGAAGCCTCAGATACACTAGGGGAGTCATAGAACAAAAGTTGTTGTTTATGATGTTAGTAATACAGTCCTGCAACTCTGCAAGGTTGTTAGTGTTTTACAAGTAACTGCATATAACAAAAAATATAATTAGACAAAAAAATGCAAAACTGTAGCTGCTCAAAGATGCAATTTATCTCCAATCATTGTAATTTTGCGCTCTGTGTATTACGTACGTACATTATGATACAAATGTCAGTCAAATAGCATTGATGTGAGGCAAGATGACAAGCAACGTCGCGTGACTTCGTGCACTGTTGTTATAAATTGTGTGTTTACACACCCAACTTCGTTAATCGTCGCCATCGACAGGGCTCAAGTCATAAGCATAAAACTGTCTGGTACAATATACAGGATTATTTGTAAAACACTTGTACAATATACAGGATTATTTGTAAAACACTTGTACAATGTACGGGATTATTTGTAAAACACTTGTACAATATACAGGATTATTTGTAAAACACTTGTACAATATACAGGTTTATTTGTAAAACACTTGTACAATATACAGGATTATTTGTAAAACACTTGTACAATATACAGGATTATTTGTAAAACACTTGTACAATATACAGGATTATTTGTTAAACACTTGTACAATATACAGGATTATTTGTAAAATAACCTTGCAGGACTGTATTACTAACATCATATACAAAAACTTTTGTTCTATGACTCCCCTAGTGTATCTGGGCTTCACATACAGCATTAGTTTTAGTATATGCAAAACCCGAAACACGAGCCTAATATTTTTATGTAAACTATTAGCATAAAAAATATGGTACAATATAGAATATCTCACCATTGATCAATGTAGCTGATGGTCTGCTGTAGAACTCTGGGCGAGATGTAAACTTTGTTTCTGTACTGGTCCAGTATACTCAGGAGAACCTCCAAGATTCCACCGGTGAATGTAGTTAGATACCATTCAGCAAACTGCGCATACTCCTCGCGAGTGTTTACTGGACTGCCATAACTGTTGACAACGTTTAAATATATGTCAAAAGTGTAGAAAGTTGATTAAAGAGTACACACAACACTTTAAGGCTGGTTTACATTGAATGGTATTCCCTGGATGGTATATTGGATATACAACCCAGTTATACAACACTAGGGGCCCGTCCCGGCTACGCACAAGCAATAAATATAGCCTTTGTTACTCAGGGTGACTGTAGCTTTCCAACGGTGAAAGAATTTTTGAAATCGGCACAGTAATTTTATAGTTTATTCATTACAAACATACACACAAAAATACAAATTTTCCCTCTTTATAATATTAGTGTAGATTGGATGTTTTCTTTTCTAATATTTTGTTGATTAGTGAAGTTGTTTTAATGCAGTTTGCTAAGATAATTTTGTTAGGAACGATGAACAGTACTATAAAACGCTACATTTATCAATGGTTTAGCTACATCGCCCCATCAAAGGCGTCAATTTTTTTTTTATTTTAAGGTAATCCTGATAAAATTATCTTAAAATAAAACAAAAATCAATCGCGCTCGTGTTTTTCCAGGTGATGTTTTTCTTTACAGTTGCCATCACGGATCTTGAAATCTCGGCGTCAGAGTGGGGATCGCTTTGCGCATTCCATACATTGGCGAGCCAATCGTCTTCGTTGTTAGATATATGCTGCAACGCAATGAACGAATCAGGAGTGACGTCTATGACGCGATGGCGCGGCGAGCCAATCACTGACACTCCCCGCCCCCGCGTCTCACTTCGCACCACTAAAGAGACCGAATATTTTACTTCTGCGCAACTGTTCAAGATCAGTGATGGCAACTTCTGTTTTAGAACCTAATCTTCATAATCCAATAGGTCCCTAGGACGCTTTAGTAACTGCAAATTTAGCATCCCGGCGTCCCCTACTACTTATAAATACTACGCGAACGATGTCACGGGTAACAGCTAGTAATAATCGCACTTTGTACTGGAATTGGTCCATCAACAATGTCAGGGCTATGGTTGCGAATAACCCGGGTATATCGGTGATAAGACTGATTAGTGCGCCGCACAATGATAGTCGATATCACCATCCCACATGACGACTCGTGGGGGCGATCGGCGGCAATGATCTCTCGCACCGGGCCTTGGTACAGGCCATGGTCCGAAGCGAGGAGGAGTGGATCCCGATTTCCAGCCACCGTAGACGCGAGATTTGAGATTTTGAGCCCAAGTCGTAGACAGTGTGTTTTGTTCCACGCGCGCTTCAAGATGACAACCGACCCACCCGCCTCGCCCAAGAGAAGGAGATGTCATTGAAAGATTCTCCCACCTACAAAAAAAATCCCTCATGACGAAAAAGCTGAGAAAGAGAAGCAGATTAAATATGTCAACTTAGCATACGCGGTTGTCGATATGTATGTGGGACTCGGCTGTCTATTGAGTCGATTGTCGTTCCCGCCAACACGACGGCCTGAAGACCAAAACCTCAACGACTACCTGTCGAAGCTGTCGTTGGGCAGTTCGATCAAGGGCCTGTTATAAAGCAGTTTCCGTCCATACGGGTCGCATCATGAGAAGGTTCGAGTTTCTAGGGGCCACCGGTGACCGGTTCATGTATATCGGACTATCAAAATAAAATTAAAAACCCAAAAAATTAAAATAACTAGTGGCCGACCAAAAATTTTCAACCGAAACCGTAACCGAATGTTAGGTTCCTATTCCAGTTTCTGCCGAAATCGAAATCGCCGTGATAACAGAAAAACTGACAAAAATCAAAATAGTATTTCGACATAGTTAGGTATCTACATTTTGTATCATCATATCTAAATTTTGATTTAGAAAGAGCGTAATTTCCTTGAATGATTGCATCAGGAATGAAGATATCCTCAGGAGAACCAAGGTTACCGACATAGCCCGAAGAACTGCCAAACTTAGTGGCAGTGGCAGTCTACGAATTCATGGAGTCCACAGTGTTCTCACATTCACATTACAAAAAAGAGGCTATATAAAAAAGCAAGAAAAATATAAATAATTACAACTATCAATACGATGTTAACAAAATAAATTACTAACGAATTAAATATAGTTGAAGTCAAAATAAATTCAAAAATAACGCAAAAGCATGTTAAGAGAAAAAAAAACTGGGCGTGCGAGTCGGACTCGCGCACTGAGCAAATAGTCTAGTCAAATTAGGTCATTTTTTAATAAAGATTGGAATAAATTCTCTGGAGAGGCAAAAACGTTTCTGATGGTATTGTATGAGTGAAAAATAGAGTATAAAAAAAAATATCATTTGGCACCCCTACGGAAGGGGGTGAAAACTGTTTATTGCTCATAACTAACCAGAGAATATAGGTGTGCTCACCATTTTTTTTTTTATGGTATATTAAACCTCAACCTACATTATTGCATTTTAATTATTTTAATTCGACCAACGCAGCATTAGAAAAAAATAAAAATGTTATTTTTGGCCATTGCGGCATTGGGGAAAATTGTGTAGTTTTGTAAACTGAGGAAAGTGTTAAACATTTCGACCTAAGTACATGATTGATTTTGCACCCCAGAGCGACGTATGGAAATTAGTTTTTCACCTTTTGTTGCTTCTGTACTTCGGGGGAAATTTAAGTAGTTATGAAAATAATCACAATTACATTAACTTGGTTTCCTTTATATTTGCACCCTATAAAAAATTAGCATTTTTTTAAGGAACATACGTTTTTCTAGTGTTGTCTTAATTGCCAAAGAACTATTACGCCATGGAACTGACAAGCGCGCGACACGGAATAATAAACTGACAAGAAGAGATAAGCGTAGTCATTACCTAGGAGTGTTGTGGGATGTATTTTACGAGGAAGGAGTACTTTCTGATTGTAAATGCTCTGTTAGTAAGTGTAAGTAAAGAAACCTAATTTTGTTATTATAAAAAAAAAAACAGTTAAAAAAAACCGTCTATGTTTAAACAAGAAAAACGAGTGTCCTGCAAGCATGTTCTTTATTCATCTTCTATACATACATATAAATAAAATTGGAGTATCTGTTTGTAATATTGAAATAACTGCTTTTTACTACATGCATACATATATACGGTACATAGAGTTTTTTTTTTTTCCGATTGGAAAAATCATCTTATGACAACCCCCGCTCTTGGGCGGAGCGGGAGATAGTGTCAGACTCTTACTGACTAAAAAACCCATCCCGTCCCGTTCCTTCAAGCCTTCATACCGGGGCTCGAGCGCCCTTTCGGATTACCCTGGCCCCAGTAGGCTTCGACCCGGCTGGGCCCCTGCTGTTGCTGACAACTCCTTGAGGCGCGCGGGAACAGCGCGCGCCGTTGACGACTTGGGCTTGGTCCGGACGGTTACCGGACGGCCGGACAGCGAGCTACCCATTGCTCTCTGTCCGCAAGCCCGCGCCTACGGTGGCTGGAAATCGGGATCGGAATCCCGGCGGCGGCGGCGAGAGCGCCGTTGCCTGATGCGGTCGGCCTCCTCCTTAGCGAGCATTACTGCTTCGCAGAAGTCGGCGACCGCCTGCCACTCCTCCTCGCTCCGGACCATGGCCTCGACCAAGGCCCGGCGCGAGAGGTCTCCGCCGCCGATCACCCGGGTCCACGAGGGCACGGCGATGCTCCACCCAAGCAGGGCACACCGCGTTTGTGTGCTCCACCGTGTACGGTACATAGAGTTTGACCATCGAAAGAAGACAACGAATTATTAATGAAACGTTATGTATGGCAGCATTTAAAAAAATTAAGAATTGTCAAAATTGTTTTCCTGCATCTTATTATACTCATTTTGCTTAAAATAATGCCATAAACAATCACTAGTTCGATGGAAAGGCTACTATTTAATATAATGGACAAATTTAAAGACGCAAAAAGTGAATTAAATTAAAAACATGCAGATAAAATGCGACGGTTGGATACAATAATATCATTTCTAGGTTAGTTTTTTAATTACTATTATAAAAACTTGATACTTTTTGACTATTTAATAATTGTAATTTTACTCACACGGTGTATTATACTTTTCAGAAGGTTTCGGCAATGAGTAGACGAAACTCCTAATAATGAAAAAAGTAAAGGACATGGAAAGTTGTATATTTCGTATGCGCGCTATCTAGCAAAGTAGCGGCGGACATTTGAACGATATTATATTCCATACATAATGACATCAATCGTCCATCCAAATTAATAAAAAAAATCGATAATACACAATTTGTTTTATTCAAATTTAAAGATTCCAGGGAAGTGTTCATTGAAAGGCCCACTGGCTCCACAAATGATTGGACCTGTGCTTTGTATAACATTCGATGTTGGCCTGGTATAAAGCGCCGTCAGTGCCGGATTAAACCGACCCGGAGTCTATTGCTAATTCGACCAAGGGTAGCGTTGAAAATTCAGGAAAGAAACAATTGTTTCTTTCAATGAAAAAAACAAATTGTGTTTTTTTTTCCGTTTTTTCACATGTTGCATTGAAATTTTGCGGAAAAAATCGTTTGGGAACAAAATAGAAATCTTTCGAATGTTTTATTCATTGTTTCGGTTAAGCCTACCCCAAGTGTCACCATAATGATCAGTGCCCATTGTTAGACACAAGCCTCTCCCAAGTATCGCCATTTAGGGCTTTAATGACTGCTGTCCACTGTTGGACATAGGCCTCCCCCTCGCTATAATGACCCATGCCCACTGTTGGACATAAGCCTCCCCCGAGTGTCGCCATTAGGCGCTAAAATGGCTGATGCCCATTGTTGGACATAAGTCTTCCCTCGCTATAATGACCTATGCCCACTGTTGGGCACAAGCCTCCCCAAGTATCGCCATTTAGGGCTTTAATGACTGCTGTCCACTGTTGGACATAGGCCTCCCCCTCGCTATAATGACCCATGCCCACTGTTGGACATAAGCCTCCCCCAAGTATCGCCATTTAGGCGTTATAATGACTGCTGTCCACTGTTGGACATAGGCCTCATAAACTAGTGCGCCTCACCATCAGATTGCATCATCTAGTTTATATTAATTTAAAAAAAAAGTACGCATTTGAAAAAAACAAACATGAAGTTTTCGGTTCTTTTCATATTTTTCCGTTTTTTTTCGGTTTTATTGGAAAAATACATGAAATTTATAATTTATAAATTTCTTGAAAGTTTCGAATGTTACATTGAATAAAACAACAGTATTTGAAAGAAACGGGAATATACCCTTTTTTTTTCAACGCTGACCAAGGGGCCCCCTACCACTAATCAATTAATTTAGTAGTAAGATACTAATTAATTTAGTACTTTTGGAAAACCTAGATGATGATCGTTTTTTGCATACCCCGAATGATTAGAATTTTGCTTAGGACGTTTAGGTTTTCTTCTGACAAGTAATACAGAATTAAGGAGTCTTTTCGATGCTGATGGCGAAGCCTTTGTGAATTTATACAGAAAAGCTGTACAGTTAAGATTTACTTAGGATTACCTAGGATGCAACATTTATTTTTCTTTGAAGTAGTCTGATTTAGCAAATTTTTAAGTGGAGTATCTTTCTGAGTGATTTTTCTCATCAACACGCCAACATCGATAGTCATCATCATTTCAGCTGAAAGGCTTCCATTGCTATACAAAGGTTTTTCCTATGTCACCACAACGGCCGGTCCAGTTTATCACGCCTCCATCGAATTCACGTGAACCTTACTAAATAAAAGGTTATTCTTACCCTTGTTGCGAGACCTTTCAACGTTACGTCTTCAGGTATCCGGTCGCCATTCCAGAACCTTTTGGCCCCATCGATCATCTGTTCTGCGAGCAATATATGTACCCAGTTTACTGCCACTTAAGCTTATCTTCCTCTCCATTGCTCTTTGTGTTACTTAAAACTATCTGATGAGGCGCATTGTGAACGACCACGTTTCAAAGCCAAATGTCACTACGCACAGGCAATGTAATATTCACATAGACTAATTATGTAATTATGTCTAGATATGTAATTCCCTAGAAACCTTGCTTAAGCTTATTCTTAGTAGGGTTATTAAGATTGAGCTTAACCTACACATATTAAAATTAAGTGGTTTTAGCTAGCGCTGCTAGAAGCTGCTGGCTAAAGCTACCATTTCTAAAATAAGCTTGAACAAGGCTTTTATTTACCAATAAGTCCGTGGATTTTAAGATCACTTGCGTAAAAAGTACGATGATGGGATAAATTCTAAGAGATCTTCTATTCTGTAGTTTGCTTGCAGGATAGTCTGAAGTAAAGTGACTATCTCATCACATCCAAAAAAATCAGCTGTATTTAGGTTTCACGCAGTACCAATATTTTGACTAGTTTTTTTTTTTATGTTAAAAAATGCGGGATCCCTGAACGCGCGGGGCCCCAAACTGAGGGGGGGGTCTGTAACATTTGCTACTCTTGCTACATGGCTAATCCGCCACTGAGTGCCATCTAACCTTTGCATGAATGTCGAGTTTCCTAGCAGCTACCGTAGCTTTGTGCTCAATGAACTTCCCAAAGTTTAAGGAAATTTCAACTCCCAAGAGCTGAAGGCGGTCGATACACTCCAAGGATACATTCTAAAAAGCAGGTGCTAAGGTGATCAGGCTGCTTTTGGCAGTGAACGGACATGCTTGAGTTTTGGCGGCATTGAATATCGCGGCTAAATAAGCAGCACATGTTTAATTGTTAAATAAACATGCATCATATATATATCGCATACTTATTATTTTCATGAATAATCAAACGTATCAACTCTGTTTAAGTGGCGTACAGCTAGGGTGAAGAGCTTCAATTTTTTTTTAATACGGCCTCTTTTTTGTTTTGCCATCTTTCGTTGGTCAGAGTCTGCACCAAAATATCATTTTTTGCAATTTTTGTCTGTCTGTCTGTCTGTTTGTCCGGGCTAATCTCTGATATGGCTGGACTAATTTTGACGGGACTTTTTTTGGCAAATAGCTGATGTAATAAGGAGTAACATGAGCTACTTTTATTTTAGAAAAAATAAAATCAAAATCCTGTGGTCCACGCGAACAAATTCGCGGGCACAGCTAGTTTCAAATAAATTAGTTGTATTTCGGTTGTCTTTAGAATTATAAATCGTCTGACAGCGCTGATTATTCTACGGCATCGGGTAAGGTAGGAACAATAAAATATTAGTATAAAAAATGTGGAGTTTTAAGTATGCGCCGCAAAAAGAAACTGGGTAAGGGCGAGTCGGACTCGCACTCTGAGGGTTCCGTATCAACTAACTTAAATACAATAAATATCAAGCTTTTGCCAGCAGCAATTATTCCTATACTTATTATGTACTTAAAACTTGCTTCGTGCCAAATTTCAGGGCTCTAGGTCAACGGGAAGTACCTTTATGATTCCCTTGAGTGTCGAAATATATATTTTTTTTTTGCGACGTATTTTTTTTACTCGTTAACTTAGAAGTTTTTACTTTTACACAGCTTTAAGGGACCGCAGTCTTGAGTATACGGTTTAAATTTCAACTTGATACTTGCACTTGTTCCCGAGATAAAGGGACTTGACAGACAGACGTACGAACAACAAAGTGATTCTATAAGGATTCCGTTTTTTCCTTTTGAGGTATAGAAAGAAATAAAGATCGACAGAGAATTGATCATAATTTCTTGTTAAATAAATACTTAATACAGGGGCAGGTCGGGAAGTCACGACAAACAATGCAATACACTCCATAATCCATTTTCACAACACAGCTAATAAAATAGAGGAAATTATAGTTATTAATTTGTATAGCGCAGGGATCGCTTCTTGCCACAAAAATGATCTAAACGCATATACATGCACGCACTTACTTAGTCTCGACCCCGCCGCGCGCGCGCCGCCCGACCCCGCGTTCGTTCTCCGAGTGCCACGAGTCGCAGTATGTATTCACGTTAACTCTACATAAACTTCCAGTTATATATTTCTTATTTTTATTACGTGCGAATGTTTTATATATAGAATACATTATATATTAAAAAATCCATGACTACACTAATTTGCCCCGAAGTACAATCTACAAATATTGTAAAATGCTGTTTTCCTAGGGGTGCAAAAGGGTGCAAAAATAACTGGGTGTATAGGATGCTTTAAAAAGCTTATTATGAGTTTGCACCAACTGGCTAAATTTCCCTTGAGCCGCAAAATAAAAATAATGATTTATTAGTGTTTCATACACCTCACACTTTTTTCGTGAAAAGTAATTATACACCAAAGGGGTATCTACATATATCTAAACTTACCACAACGAAATACTTATGAAATTTTTAAATTTTGGGACTTTAATGTTAAAACCTAATATTAAACGATGTTCCGTACATAACAGGAATGGTGCAAACTCAGAGAAGACTTATATTCATGTCTTCTAATGATTCCACAAAAAATTACAACTACACGAATTAGGTCCAATCTTTTTGCTAATTTGACTAGACTAAAACTACTATTCCCGAATGGAGAATAATATATAATAGAGGAGTCTCGAAGATTTTTCCGAATTGCAATATTTTTTTTGTGACGTAGGTTACAACTTTACGGTTTTCAGATTTTTCCCTATACTTGTACACCTTGCTTTGTGCCAAATTTCAGGATCCTGGGTCAACGGGAAGTACCCTATGAATTTCGATCTTTGAGAGTATCAAAATATACGTTTTTTTGCGACATAAATGGCAGTATCCTTTTTATTCGTTAACTTAGAAGTTTGATTTTTTCACTGCTTGAAGAGACCGCAGACCTGAGTATATGGTTTTAATTTCAACTCGATACCTCCACGCGTTCTCGAGATAAAGGATCTTGACAGACAGACAGTCGGACGGACAACAAAGTGATCCTATAAGGGTTCCGTATTTTCCTTTTGAGGTACGGAACCCTTAAAATATAATAAAACATGTATTTAAAAAAGAGGTAGAGCAGGTTCACAGACACAATATTGATGAGTTACCAGAGTTACCAGGACTTACCAGGGGACTCTTAATAAACTAGTGCTATTGACCATCATGGATTGTACCACTGCTTACCATCAGGTGGGGTCGCAATCAAGTAGGTACTAGTTATCATTAACCCTTAACTATAGTCGGATTAGGCGCACAATGCCACATTCGCAAAATGACATATTGACGCAAAATGCTACATTCGCAAAATGTCATATTCTCAAAATGCCATATCGCAAAACGCCACATTAGCCAAATGCCATCTTCGCAAAATGCCATATTCGCAAAATGACTTTTCGCAAAATGCCACTTTCGCATAATGCCAAAATGTCATTTCGAACTCAGTATTTTTTTATTTGGACGTTAGTATGTTTTTATAAAAAAAAGCCCACTGCAAGAAGTAAAAAAGTAATTTTATCATTTTTTTTATTTTAATTTACGTAAATAAAAAATCATAAATATCGCACATTATGCATAATTATGATTTTTTTAGAATGTGTCATTTTGAGAATGTGTCATTTTGATAATGTGGTATTTTGCTAATGTGACATTTTGAGAAAAGTCATTTTGCGAATGTGACATTTTGCTAATGTGGCATTTTGCTAGTGTGGCATATTGCGAAATGTCATTTTGCGAATGTGGCATTTTGCATCAATATGTCATTTTGCGAATGTGGCATTGTGCGCCTAATCCCTATAGTCGTAGGTCCCCTGGACCCATGTTGAATCTTTAAAGTGCTGTCAAATTCGATACAAGCGACGTAGCTTCCCGTGCTTCTCAGTACCTTTCTGCTGTATGCTGAAGAACCTACTGTGAGACAGACACGTTTCGGTCACAACTCCAAAGAAAATAGTCGAAAAAAAATGGAAAGAAATCGAAATGTTATCGAATGAATATGAATGAATGATGATTGATGATTGTGTGTATGAATGGAATGTAATCGTGTTTAGGTGGGTCTAGGGGACCCACGACTATAGATGCGTAACTTTTTTTTGTTTCATGTACTTTATATCATTTTATGTTTTATTTCGGTTTGTAATCATGGTTAGTTGACAAAGTCAAGTTTAAAAGGTCTTGCGAAATCTTAATGTGAGACATACATGAAAGAATGATGCTACAACCAAAGATAGCTTACACAACTTCGTCAGAGTATTTTGATTGCCCTTGGTGTTCCTCACGCAACACCACAACCTGGAGATCTTCTCCACTTAGGTATAAATAAGCATATCATTTTGTCAGCCTGGCAAAAGAGTAAAAACTGTGCATTAGTATGTCCAACCCATTTGCATGATAATGTAACAATACAGTGTGCAAATCCAGTGTTTTATATGAAAAAAAATAAACAAGGTCAAAATGTTTATTAAGAGTACATATAAGTTTTGTTTTCTTTGTTATTTGAATACTGTGTACCTAAATATGCAAGAAGAAATGCTTTGTTTTTATTCTGACTCTTGTAATTATTTTTTTTTTTTTTTAATATTTTTCGATCAACTGTTTTTAAGTTAGGGCAGTAAAAACAAATTTTTGTAAGTGCTTATAAATACATTAAAAAAAGTTCCTACTATGGTCCTCTTAAGAAATAAGAATGAATTAATAATACGAATACAAAACAATATGGATTACTTTTATTATTATTTTCATTTAAAAATCTGTGGGTCCCCTGGACCCACAGCTATAGATACGGAAATTTTCTCACCACTATAGTTAAGGGTTAAAAAAAAGGTGAAGGTGGAGAGATGAGCTGGCTAGCAATTACCGGAGGTAATAGCCCGCAATGGCCGAGGACAGACATGTGTGGGAAAAGGAGAGGGAGGCCTTCGCCCAGCATTGGGACATAATGCGCTAACTAACTAACAGGTCGAAACCTAATCTTCGGTCAGTCTCTGAAAATAACATCCATTCATCACATTTCTCCAGAGGTTTACTATATAAACTTAATATTATAAAGAGATAAAGCTTGTTTTTTCCTTTTTATGTTGTTTTGTTTGTAGGAGGTAATCTCTGAAAGTACTGGTCCAATTGCGAAATTTTTTTCACCAATAGAAAGCTGTTTTATTCCGGAGTGACATAGGCTTATATTTATTATTATGTATGCGGGCGAAGCCGCGGGCAAAAACTAGTAATATAATATTTTAGTTTCCTTTATATTTGGGAAGATTATATCAGTACGTAATCGGGATTTATCGATGGGGATTTCTGGAATAAACCACGTAAATAGTGATTTTGAAACTGAGAGAATGTCTCATTGACCTGGCCTATAATAAAATTGCAAAGAAAAAACTAGACCAGACGAATGAGACACCCTTTAGTTGTCAAAGCGCGTGCGTGCGTGAGCTATTGCAGTTCCCGAACGTGCACATCCTTATTAACACTGCAATTTATTGCCCCTGTTATCAGTCGCAAAGAGTAACGTCCTATTCGTATTTCAATCCAATCTCATTGAAATGTAAACAAGCTAGTCATTGCAACGGTGGACAGTTCAATAATGGTAAATCGTAGTTCCATTTACAAATCAATCAACTAATTAAATGGTTTGATTTCTCTATTGAATCCTTACTTTTCATGAAAAGTATTTTATTTTCGATTTAATGTTGATATTTAAAGGAAAAATCTTAGAAAAAGAAGTGAGATATTAAGTTTAATGTTAATCAAAGGGAAATAAGTTGATTAAAAATTGTGACATATTAAATAACTAGAAGTAAAACTTCTAGAAGTGCAGTTGAAGTAAATTCGAAAAATAATTAGTCATTTCTTTTGTAGGACATAAAATAGTACAAACACACAGTGTGAAACAAATACCCACATGTAGGTATGTCACAACCAACTAGCTTAATTCATTCAAATAATATTTTAACTTAATAATTAAACAGCACCATTCAACTAGCGCCCTAAGTTATACTGAAAAGAGTACTACTGAACTTACCGTTCAAACAGTCTGTACAAGGTATGAACTGCCCACTTCTTGCACTTCCACCATGGCAGCTCCATACGTTCATCCTCGTCCACCTGCAGAGTGGTTTCAGGCACAGGAGCTTCCATCACCCTGCGCAACACCTCCATCCATTTTGTAAATATGTCCTTCGTAATCAGGTCTAGAGGCAAGATGTACTGAAAAATTGGTTTTATGTTTAAACTTCCTGTCAATTATTACATGCCATTAAAACACATGTCAAAACTAAAAACATTTGGATCATCATACCTTAATAAGGCCATAGAAACACTTTAAAATTTGCTTTTGAATCAGAACAGATTCTGCAGACGGATCAGCATGAAGGTTCACAATCAAATTGTACATCATTGGAAGAAGCAGATTCATTGCTTCTATTAACGGCACTCTCTTTTCAGCAATATGGTATTCATAGTTCTTTATCAACTGGTACAAACACAGAAGAGCACCCATCCAGCTGTTGGGCTCAGGGTTCTGGAGGTATATGTGAATTTTATCCACAATTTGTGTCCAGCGTGTTGGGAAATCATGTTTGATGATGGTCTTCAAACAGACACACAGCTGCACTCTTATTATATCAGGTGCTTGTACGACAGCATCTACAATGATGTCTCTAATCATAGCTCGGTCTTGTTCATGAATGGTGAAGGGGACGGGCTCACCCTCTTCAGCCTCTTTTTCCCGCCAACCGGAAGTGACAAGGTTCTTGAGGTACACTGCACCAGCTTGTCGCACTGGCATGTGAACGTCATTTTGCATAACCACTTCCAGCAGGGTTGGTGCTAAGCCAATGATTTTGTGAATCTGAAAATGATAATTTTTTTTAAGCATCTCAAAGCGCTGCTGTTGCGCTGTGGTTTATTAAAAACATTATAACTCATAAACACCTGAATACTCCGAACTAAAAACAGCACAGCCAATTGGCTGCTAAACTCAATACCAGATTGTGTCTGTGACTTAAAAGACCTAATATTATACAATTACAATGCCAGCACTGTACAATTATGTACAATAAACATTGTACATAATTGTACAGTGCTGGCATGATTATATTTAATTCTGTAATTGTGTGCTAAAGGCAAAGAAACAGTTGACAAACTACATTTTTATATGTACTAAAATAAGGATGGCATAGAATTTACTTTCAGCTATAGGAAGTAAGCTAGCTTTATTGAGCTACTAAGCCATATTATTGCAATTTATAAGCTGTCACAGGCACCATCACTTGTCATCATACAGTGCATCCGGTTTAGATCATTTGTTACTTACATATTATCTTAACTTGCTACTTTTCTATTGATTTTAGATTTATCTTTCTCCCTAACTACTATTTCACCTGATGGTAAGTCTTAAGTGATTATGTGGTTGACTATGGAACATGCACGACTAGAAGTAACCTAACAGTAATGTATATACTGTTTCAGTTGATACTCAGCATAGCCAACATTATGAATAAGAATTTTTAGTTTCTCTACTTGGCATTTTACAAAGTACCTTAAGTCTGTTTAAAATTCGACAAAAGAATGATGAAAAATTCATTGAATTTTATTCAATCAAGTACAATTTACTAGAAACTATTCTTATCCAGTTGGGCTGAAAATTTATTCAGAAAAAATATTGAAAAATTCATGAGAACATCATAAGGTATGTTCTGTAATAAATGCAAACATTATTACAAATTCAATACATTACAAAATGTTTTATTGTACCTATGCCATTATATCTAACTACCAGACATAACGTGTGTAAATAGAAATCTCTTATTGTATACAGTGAATTCGAATATTACTGCTATACTGTTGTAGCTGATGATGTTACATTATTTTATAACTTGGTTGTATCTACTACCAGTAGTAGTTAGGACCATTTTTTAAATGATTTTACAACTTGCCATAGCCTTTCTTAAATAACTGGGCAAGTAATTAAATGTTATCAATCCAATTCATTTGCTTAGGTGTATGATTAAAAGCCTGAATATCATTCAAACAAATGTGTGAGTTAATTAAAGAGTTATGCTGTTACTTGCAATATTTATGAGTCCAATAAAATAAAAGTAGTTTTTTTTAATCTGTGTACGCTGTAGAGGTTTTTGTTGTAGATTTTGGGTAGAATTCTTATTGTTATAGATTTATGAGAACTCAGAAGGTATCATCAACAATGTTATTCATTATTAATCTTCCATTCTTGTGTCGAAAATTGAGGGAAAACGAGCCCAAACTTAAAAGAGTCTTGAATCATTTGGCTATAGCATTCAATAAAGCTTTATTTATCTTCTTTTATTATGAACCCATGCAAGAGAAGCTTGTCTATTACAAATTCTGAAAATGATGGGCAATCCCGTCGAAAATTTCAACTGTAAGAGATCTATTTATAGTAACTAATGACTTTACATGAGCTGGTCAAGTTTGGTTAGAACTTCTTGACGTATTGTACAGATCGCATTCAGTAAGACAGCGTCCAAATACACTGCCCAGATAAAGATAGATCTATAAAGACACATGCCGAGAATTTTCATCAAATAAAACCAAATAATCCAAGAGTTCAGTTAAAACATGGTGCTTCCTATCATACCAGCGCGGCATGTCATTTAGTCGGCTAAATCAAGAATACCTCTAACACAATAGAGTCGCATAACCTCAAATGAACTATGCGATTTGGTCGCATTATAAAATTCTCGAGCATGTGGTTGATGGATGCGAATTTATCACTCACCTGCGCAAGCTGTTCTTCAGCCGCCTGCCTCTGATTCATATCAATGGTTCCACGCAGTATTTCTATAAGCTTCCTTGTGTCCATTGTGAAGTATTTTTCGACAAATTATAAAATATATTTATATAAGAAAATAAATATTTTTTTCCGAGGACACAAGCTGCCGCCGGGCGTGGAAGTACAAAAGACAATTTGTCTATGACGGAAAAGTCACGTGACTCTTAAAGATCCCATTCACTTGACAGAAACATATTTTTAAAGCTTGCTATGAAACAATGTACTATTTTTGGCTATTTTAGTTTTTAAAAGCAGATGTAATCAAAACGATTTTAATCTATTTATTAAGGATTTCAGGATTAAATTATTAAATTATTATTAAATCCTACAGTATAAATCATAGAAAATAATGCAATTCGAGATAGGTATACACACAGCTGATTTAATTGCCAGCAACTCGCTGACGATATTTCAGCAGTTAACAGTGTGGCCGTGGTAGGCGATTTGTCGCCATTTAGGCTACTCAGAACAAGAATTGGCGATGGAAATATGTGAAAGGCGACTATCTAGGTGCCTTTTAGGCTACTTCAGAGACGAGCTATTTAAAATTCTCAAATCACAAAAAAAAAATCTTTCAATAGAAATCATACCCACCCTAAGGTCTGTATTATTAATAAAAAATGACGGTCGCCCTATTAGTTTATGGTTGACTAGTACCGGGGAAATCCCTAAATTTGTCTTAGCTAATATGTAACTAAATTTAGAATGCAATGAAGTGATATGTATTTATTTTGCTAGTTATGACGACCACAATTTTATTATCTATTTAAACACAACACAATTAAGTACAACTATTAATAAAAGCCGCGAATTTAGATTAATACGAAAACTTCAAGCTTTAATCATTTGGCTACTCCCCAGTTAGTAGTACAAGTGAAACAAAATAGAGAAAGAAATAGAAAATGACATCAAAACTTTTGCTTTTAGTATTGCTGCTCATAGCTCTATCTAAAACATAGATCCTCTGGCTAAAGTAATATATAAATCTTTGAGACAGGAAGTGTTCTTGAAAAAATTTTAATTACATACAACGAATTATTCTGCCGATGTTATAAAAAGTGACCTGCTATGCTCAAAGAACTTTTGAAAGAAGCTGGTTATCAGAGTTTCTCTGTAATACTAGATGAATCCCTCGATGTAACAAGTGACAACAGAGAGCTGCGTTTTATTTTATCTAGAGCAATTTTTGACTTTTAGACTTTGTACTTTAGGCTGTAAGTAGCCGACTTCTATAATAAAATTTCGGCTACTCATGATGTGAAAAATGGCGACATCAGGCTCAGCCTTTTTGGCAACACTGGTAGTTAAGTCACTGGCGATTAGTGTTGGGATTTTATCCGATTAAATACTCAAAATGAATAAATACTCAATAAATACTCGTTTTTAATCCAGTATTTATCCAATAAAAACGAGTATTTATTGAGTATTTATTCATTTTGAGTATTTAATCGGAAAAAATCCCAACTCAACTGGCGATGCAGTGAACAAATAATGAGTAATGAATAAAATCAAGACTTTTAAGACTAGGAATGGTATTATAAAAAGACACGTTAAAAAGACCTTGTCGTATTTTAATATTCTGTTCACGATTGCAGAAATGCGCCAGCAAGCGTTTCTAGTTTTAGTAGTTTGCTGACAAGCACTCTGGCCTCACCAATAAGACATTACATTCTTTGTTGCCAATCTGGTTATAATAGTGTCTAGCATCTAACAAAATGGACAAAACTGTATGAACTTCTTCTCGAATGGATGATTTCCTTTTCCCTCAAAGTTTTTGGGCCCAGTAAGAACTGTATGAACATTGGATTGACCGTTTTACTACCCCCTCGGCCCTCGCCAATTTAAAACCATCTCTTAATATTGTAAAGCCACACATGCACGATATGCGCGTGGAGATGCAACGCCGAGTTGAAAGTCCGCTGCCGCGACAGGTCACGGCATGGCAGACAGAGCTCCGGCGGGATCTCATGGTGAAATGGCGTCAACGACTATCGCAACCCGGTGCTGGGCACGCCACAATCATGGCGGTAAGTCCCCTCTTTGAGGCGTGGCTGGAAAGACCTCACGGCGTCCTTACCTTCCGCATGACGCAGGTCCTCACCGGACATGGTTCGTTCGGGAGTTTCCTGCACCGGATTCGTGCGGAAGTGACGCCCGGGTGTCGTCACTGTGCGGAATGCCCGGAGGACACGGTGGAGCACACAGTCGAGGTGTGCCCTGCTTGGGCGAAGCATCGCCGTGCCCTCGTGGGGGCGATCGGCGGCGGAGACCTCTCGCGCCGGGCCTTGGTTGAGGCCATGGTCCGGAGCGAGGAGGAGTGGCAGGCGGTCGCCGACTTCTGCGAAGCAGTAATGCTCGCAAAGGAGGAGGCCGAACGCATCAGGCAACGGCGTTATCGCCGCCGCCGCCGCTGCCGGGATTCTGATCCCGATTTCCGGCCACCGTAGGCGCGGGCTTGCGGACAGTGAGCAATGGGTAGCTCGCTGTCCGGCCGTCCGTTAACTGTCCGGACCAAGCCCAAGTCGTCGACGGCGCGCACTGTTCCCGCGCGCCTCAAGGAGTTGTCAGCAACAGCAGGGACCCAGCCGGGTCGAAGCCTACTGGGGCCAGGGTTATCCGAAAGGGCGCTCGAGCCCCGGTATGAAGGCTAGAAGGAACGGGGTGGGTCTTTTAGTCAGTAAGAGTCTGACACTATCTCCCGCTCCGCCCAAGAGCGGGGATGTCAATGCATGATTTTTTCCCACCATAAAAAAAAAAAAAAAAAAAAAATTGTAAAGCAGCACATATTAGTAAAGGGCCTAATACACTACCTGTTATTCAGACAGTCTTAGTCGATGTCACGTCGTGTCTCGTAGTGTGCTATGGGGTGAATAAGGGTGAATATCGTGTGCTGAATAACCCGTAGTGTAATGTGCGAGGGCCTAGAGTACTATATATAGCAGTATCAAAATCTTCCTTCTCTTTCACCATTTCATATCACATCCTTCTTGTGGCGCATATACACTGACTACATACATCATCACATTCTCTAACATAACTTACATTACTCTATGTCCATTTTTAGGGTTCCGTAGCCAAATGGCAAAAAACGGAACCCTTATAGATTCGTCATGTCTGTCTGTCTGTCTGTCTGTCTGTCTGTCCGTCCGTATGTCACAGCCACTTTTTTCCGAAACTATAAGAGCTATACTGTTGAAACTTTGTAAGTAGATGTAGTCTGTGAACCGCATTAAGATTTTTACACAAAAATAGAAAAAAAGCAATAAATTTTGGGGGTCCCCATACTTAGAACTGAAACACAAAAATTTTTTTTTCATCAAACCCATACGTGTGGGGTATTTATAGATAGGTCTTCAAAAATGATACTGAGGTTTCTAAGATCATTTTTTTCTAAACTGAATAGTTTGCGCGAGAGACACTTCCAAAGTGGTAAAATGGGTCCCCCCCCCCCCCTCTAACTTCTAAAATAAGAGAATGATAAAAATAAAAAAAATATATGATGTACATTACTATAAAAACTGCCAACGAAAATTGGTTTGAACAAAATCTAGTAAGTAGTTTTTTTTAATGCGTCATAAATCGAAAAAAATACACTATTATTAAAACATCGATCAAAGTTACAACACATTACAAGAAATTTTATATTATATTACTTGCTGCTACGGAACCCTTCATGGGCGAGTCCGATTCGCACTTGGCCGGTTTTTATGTATAAAATTTAGTTTTTTTAAAGATATTAACATTAATATCTTAAAAGAAGCATAAAGTGTAAACAATAATAAATTAAAAACTAACACTTAGAAACTATGAATCCCTTTGTAATTGTTTTATAAAATAATATATTTTAACGTGACTTATTTGACCTAAATATTATATTAATTTAATTTTAATGTATTCCACGACAATTTGATGTAATTATTTAACCTTAAACCAAATTAACAATAAAAATTTTGTATGCCTCAATGGCGGGACATAGCAGAACCTATAACTAAACCAATATATTATGAACCTATAAACCTCAATAAACGATTTGAATTCTTTTTTTCTTTGCTTTTATTTGCATACAGTCGTTCACTATAAACAAATTTGTGTCATGACGAGTGTGCCTCCCAGCGAGGGACAGCTACTCAATATGAATGTAGCCATTCTAACCATCTGGTCTGGTTCCAGGATCAAGCGCCGATTCAAATGGGTTCTATGCCTGGTACGTATCAGCTGAACTTCTAGATCAGTAGAATGATTTGCCAGCCTCTTCTTGTAAGTTTCAGTACTGTATTGGATTTCTTCTTTTACGGTGCTAATTTGCAGGTTCCCGTGTATCTCAACATTTGTAATAAACCATGGCACACTTGTTATAGATCTTAGTATTATATAATATTTTGAAGTCGCCGTAGAATGTTCATATTGGAGTTCCTAGCGTTTTCCCACAGCTGGACACCATACAACCAGATTGGTCTCAGTATGCTTTTGTAGATCAAAAGTTTATTTATTTTCAGAAAGTTTAGAGTTTCATACCATTAACCAATAAAGATTATTATAATGAATGTTAAGCTCATCTCTTTTACTCTTTATGTGGTTCTTCCAGGGCCTCAAGTCTGCTATTACAACAGTGTCAAAATGGTCTGTCAATGACAAGCCTGTTATCAAGTAAACAGTTTGGTTTTAGGAACGGTCTATCTACAGAGGATGCGGTAAGCCACCTAACTAAACTGGTAACATTCTACCTGGATAAAAGAGAAAAGTGCCAAGGAGTATTTCTGAATCTCGCCAAAGCGTTCGACACTGTTGCTATTCCCATTCTTTTAAAGAAACTGGAGGTCATGGGCATCCGAGGGTTACCACTGAAGTGGTTTAAATCTTACTTGACGAGTAGACGACAGTGTGTAAAAGTGGGTGATCACATCAGCTGCCAACAAGATTTAAATTTCGGTGTGTCACAGGGAGGCGTTCTTAGTCCGACCTTATTCATCGTCTACATAAATGACATACAAGATGCAATAACTCCAAAAGCAGACATCATATGCTATGCTGATGACACAGTAATTCTCCTGCATGGAAAATCATGGGAAACTGTGCAGGAAGAAACTCAAAATACCATAACAAGTATGAAGCAATGGCTGGATTACAGTCTACTATCTCTAAACATAGATAAAACTAATTTCCTGTGCTTTCACAAAACACAGGCATCAGCCCCCATGCAACATGCAACCCACTCTATTGCCGCTGCGAGAATTAAACAGGTGGATGTGATTAAATATCTAGGGGTTTTAATAGATCAACGACTCTCCTTCAAGCCCCATATTGAATTGGCCGCCAAGCGCTGCAGAAGACTGATTCGCATTAGGAAACTCAAACGTAACACCAACAATAAACATGTTTTACACATATATGAGGCATTGTGTGAGTCAGTTCTCTGCTACTGCATAGCTGTGTGGGGTGAAGTTGGAACTTCCAACATGATGCAAATCGAACGAGCTCAACGTTCGGTATAGAAAGTTATGTACAAAAAGCCATTTCAATATCCAATCGATCTCTTGTACTAGGAAGCCGCTGTATTAATTGTACGTCAATTATATATTCATAAATTAACTCTCAAACAACACAAAATCATCCTCCAATCACCAGAATATCCGCAACTTCTCAAGCGACGAGTGTTTATGTGTAGGTCGGTTAGTACTGGGACTGTTTTCGCGCAGCACATGCAATGTTTTATGCTTAGACACATTTATAATAAAGTAGCCAAAATATGTGACATTAAAACCAGCAGAAAAAGCGCTATCAAAAAGATTGTCCGAAAATGGCTGTTAACGCAATCATACTGTGAAACTAATTCCTTCATAAGAATACTTACGTAGGACGCTGGGTAGGCCAACTTCACACATACTCACATACATACACACACTCATACCCTTACATATATACCTACACCTACACTTACACTTGCACCCATCCTTATGTACATTGTGCAGCAAGTTCGTATTTGTTCCTTATTCCGTTGCCTGCTGTTGCTATTTTTAAATTACTATTAGTCTGTAGTTTGTACACAATGGCGATTTTTGTATGTAACATAATATTATAGTCAAACAGTTCTACCACATTACGCGTTCTCTTGATAACCTCACTCACGGACTCCACAAGACAGGCTTGACCTAGTGTGGAGTTAAACAGTAATTTTCTGTTTTCTTTGTGTACTTTTAACATAATCATGTATTTGTAAACCTAGATATAAGTAGTATGTAAAGAAAATGTAAAGCATGTGTTTTGTTTTTCTCTGGCAAATAAATCATATTATTATTATGTATTTACCTCAATGAGCCATAACAATATTATATTAGGACAATTTCAGTTTATCACACATTTAAGAAAATCCATAAACAGTAGTTTAGGTATGTAGATCATATCCCTAGCTCGGTCAAATCAAGAAAATGTAGTTCTAATTAAGAAAAACTTGGTCATCAACACCAATCGTTTTAAACCAAAAAAAATGGTTTAAAACACAATTTGGTTTTAAACGGTTTTTTTTTTTTTAAAACAGACCGGCCTTACATCTTTAACGGGGTTAATCCATCAATGAATAGCTTGCTTTGTTTACGCTGAGTATAGGTGACGTGACAGGCAGGTTGGTTCTCTTTCCTATTTTTTTTTACGTACAAAGTTGTTTTTAGAAGTGAGTAGGCGTGGGAAAAATGTGTCATCTTTGCTATTAGAACATTTGCCACCTGACCCACTGAAATGTTCCGAAACAGTGATATGTATAAAATGGAACATCGGCTGAAAAGATACAAAGGGAACATTTAAAACATTGACTCACAAGATACAAACGTAACATTTGGAACATCGCACACTGGAACCCGTCCATACAACGCAATGCTCAAAACTCGATTTTCAAAATGAGAATATTTAACAAAAATAAACTATATAAGGGTGAACTTAAGAATGTGTTACATCATTTCTACAAATACTAAATCAGTAACTGCTATCTGCTGTCCAGTGCATCAGCTCAAAGCTTATTTTATACCCAATTATATCCGATAGCGTTCGTGAGTTTTTAGAGGTGAGTTTTCAAGGTTCATAAAAACAATATTAGAATAACCACACCTTGCTTAGTTGCAGTCATGATGCACTTCAATTAAATATGACGATAACTTGAAAAAATAAATGTTTAAATATTCTCTACAAACTCACGAACGCTATCGGATAATTAATGATATGGGTATAAAGTAAACTTTGAGCTGATGCACTGGACAGCAGATAGCAGTTGCTGATTTAGTATTTGTAGAAATGATGTAACACATTCTTAAGTCCACCCTTATATAGTTTATTTTTTGAAATACCCTCATTTTGAAAATCGATTTTTGAGCATGACGTTGTATGGACGGGTCCCAGTGTGCATCGGCTCAAAAGATGCAAACGGAACATTTGAAACATCTACTCACAAGATAAAAATGTTACGAATCGTGATCTGTTAAGTTGCGTCACACTATAAGTTTTATTTAATTTTGATTTGAGAATAATATAAAGCAGATGTTTTTAGTTCATGTCGTCTTCGTACGCAACGAGTATTTTGGCAACTTGAGCTTTTTGACGTTTCCGCGATAAGTATTATCGGGACGATCAAGTAACGGAGTATTTTCGGTTTAACAGTTTGGGACTGATAGTCGATAGATATTCTTAATTAGCTACAGAAAATATTAATGATTATGTAATAGTTTTGAGGTATTCTTTATTCATTGTAACAATGAACCATAAACATTATATTTTTTTGTATGATAAGATATTCTATAAAAACTTACAATTCTATCGTGCGGTAGAATAAACGCATTCACAGGGCCGCGCACTGCGGTGAAAAAAACGCACGTTTTAACCGACTTCTAAAAAAGGAGGAGGTTCTCAATTCGGATGTTTGTATTTTTTTTTATGTGTGTTCGCGCATAACTTCGTCGCTTGCCAACCGATTTGAAAAATTTTTTTTTTTTGTTGGAAAGGGTATATGTCCCAAATGGTCCCATAGTTACCGTAAGTAAGTTGGGATCTGATGTTGAAATCTTGGCGAAATCGAGGAAACTCCTTAAATTCAATTAAATTTTTTAGTGAAGTCGGTTATTTTTTTTTATAAAAAGGTTTTATGTCATTCGAACTCCGGCTGTGGTACTTACATGTCATCGTTATGGACTACCATACAAGAGTCACTTTCTGCATTATATTTGTTATTACCTAAAAAAGTGTACCCAAACGGTATTGGGTACATCCTCCTTTATATAAGTTTCATCTCTAGTTGTTTTAGAAATCGCTAGCGATTGCGAATCGCCGGCGATTAAATAAGTTGCATTTGGATTAGTTTGGATCTTAGTGAGTCAGTTGCAAGAATTAGAAAAATAAAGTTCAATTTATGTCTACTGACTTTGATGTTTTGTTTTAATTTGGAACCCGTTAGAATCCGTTGAAATAAATATCGATGCGTAGGTACTTTGCACAGTAACACATACATAATTATAAAAACTCTGTGGTTACAAGTTGTTTTTTAACTGGGAACACTTTTTTGTCACTGTACTGTAAAGTCAAATCTTCAATTCAGGGACAAAAATTGCAGTAACTTTACCATTTCGTCTAAAAGATACAATTAATAACAACATGCCATAAAATTATCCGTAGAATACAATACTGCCTAACATCAGTTGCCGCTAGGGGCTTCAGTTGCGGTCTTTAAGTAATCTCAATAAAACCTGTATTTACTTTACATTGTTAGTGATTTTGAAAAAATACACCCTATCAATTTACTTTTAGAATGATATTTTTGTACTAATTTCACAAATATGAGATATAATAAGCAAGAATTGGCTGCTCTGGCATCTCAGACTTCGCAGAATTTCGATCGTGAAGGAGTGTTGGTGCTCAAAGAGAGGCAGGATGGCTTCTTTAGGAGAGCTGAAGGTGAGTTATCTTGCATTTAAATTTGATAGACCAGAGGGTTGTCTTCTGTGCTGATTATTATCTATCATCATGAAATACTAGAAAATACTCATTCTATCCAGATTTCCCAATTTCCCATAGATATGGAGAAAACTAAAACTCTAGGTATACCTACCTACAACCATTGTTATACACCCTAGGCTATACCGGACAGGCTTGCCTCTACAGTTGAGTTGTACAGGTAAACCAAAGCGTGTATGTTGCACACTTGTGTAGGTTTCCACAGAAGCTTACCTGACATGTATAACTGTACAGGCAAATCTGTCAAGTACACCGTAGCGTGCATTAAATTATATCAATGATTTTAGGATAAGGAATTTTTGCCTTCCTTAATATTCAACCTGTGGAATAGAAAGAAAATTTTACTGAAGAAAAAGAACATTTTTAAATGTTGAAAAGCTTTGTCGTATTGTTATCAACTTCCTTGTTATAAATGAAGTCATCTGATATCTCTGTCACCTAATAATGTAATAATATTGTGGCTGCGGTATGTACCTAGGTACTGTGATATCGAAAGGAGAACTCATGCTGAGTTAGTCTTTTATAAGGGCAACAAACTGACTTGTAAAATATACTTCTAAGGGTTTTGTATTCTAGAATAGGTTTGAAAATTTGTAGAAAAAAGAATGTGTGTAGTTTTTTTCAGTGTTAAAGTGATTTTTGTAAGAAAAGCTTATGCGTGTTCTACTAAGAAAATATAGTAGTGTGCAGGCCCATGTCTTGCATTTATAGAAAAATCCCAACACGAAGCCTACCGTGAGCTGAGCTACATTACAGTACCTACACATACTTCTTAATTAGTTGTTTAATTCATTAAACCCCAAGCGAACGCCAGCGTTCGCACATATTTTGTCTTACTCTCAAATTGATGGTATCTGAAAGGTTAATGGATTTATTGCATTGCTATTGTGTTGTGTTCATTGTGGCTTGGCTTAAATGGTTTTCTATAATAGAAAGGTTAATGTGTCCTTAGCTACATACTTACAAATATGGAAAAGGTTGATAAGGATTTTTTATGTATTTTTTGTAGTATTTGGTAAACAAATTATTCCTACATCATCATAATCGCACTTCCTGGAGTTTACATACTGGAAGTAAGGCCAAAGTCAAAGAAGCTTCATTTTAAATAGACCAACAAATTTTGTTACGAGCTTCAACAGTTTCAAGAAACATAAATGTAAAGATAATTTTAATTCATAAACCCCAAACGAATGCTGGCGTTCACTCTCTCAATGTCTTTCTATTGTGCCTCTAATTACGGTATTTGAAAATTTAAGTTTATGGAAACAACTTTAATATCAAACTGTTTAGGACCTGTTTGTTACTTATACTGCTTATCAAAATTCTCCATAAATTTGAATTAACTATTTGTTTGACCCCATAAGTGTTGTACTCGTCTATCTCTTCCTTTATCAAATGTGCGTGCTCCTTCGTCAACCACATCATCGCTTACCATCAGGTGAGATGGTGGTCAAACCATCTCACCTGGTGGTAAGCGATGATGCCGAGCTTATCAATAATAATAATAAAACAAAATCAAATGCAAAAACGAGGTATTTTGTACTTAGTTCTTTTAAGCCCATGGTGTTCACCAGACATTTCGAGCGTTGTCTCTTATGAACCTAAGCAGTGAAATGCAACATTTGAGAAATTAGTTTAGTTTTATAGTCTGTCTAATAAGTTAAACGACTTGGGTAATTTTTAGGGTAAAATGAAATCTGATGTAGTCAACACTGGTTCAGAAATCAAGGGATTATGAGATCTTGGTCCTTAATGGAACCTTATAAAAAGTATCCAATTTAAGTTGTTTGTTTTAATGATTTATACTACTAGGGGACCTTTTAACATTAAAAAATGCAAAAGATTTTCGTTTAAAATATACCTATTTCAGTCTCTTTTATGATATTCTTATTACAAAAGTAGGATACATTTGCAAAGACATAATAGTGTCATAAGTAATAAAATAAATCTGGAATCGTACGAGAAATCTGATTCTAAATATTCTATTCCACTTACTGATTCATCATTACTAGCCATACTACGATCAAGATCTGTTGTAGAAGTATCATCATCTCAAAAAACAAGTGAATGACAACTAAAATTCCGGTTGCCAACATTAGATTTTTATTTCCTTAAAAAAAAATCTAAGTCGTTTAACTTGCTAGACAGCCTATAAGCCAGTGTAGGTCATTTAGAGATTTTTATGATTCCTTTATGTACACAACAATAAAATAAAACTAATTAAATGTGCTACATTCTTCTTTGAATTTGTTTTTGACATGCAAAGGCTTTCATAAGGTAATTTCAACTTCTTTTTTTTTACCACAATTGGTCAGTTTTATTCCTTAGTTTGTCTGACAATCTCCTGATTTGTCTACCTTTTCTCCTAGTATCCATTAGTATCAAGAGTTCATTGTCGGTTTTTCTGTCCATTTTTTTCTTTTCCCTCTCAGAATGTGACTTTTCCACATCCATTTTAGTTTTGTAATTTATTGCCACCTTCTGCGACTTCATGATCTTTTGAAATCTTCAGTTCGTTTTCCATAACACTACTTTAGATGCTTATTTTACCAGTTTTTGATAGCTTTTTTGTGAGCATAGCAAAGTTTTGCTACCATAAATCTGTATTGGTAGAGGCAGGTGTTAATTGCAAAAAGTTTGCAATTTAACCGTATATGCAAGCATTTTTTTAACTTAGTTTACGTATTTTATTATCCTGAACGTATTTTCTTTCAAATAAATAAAGAATAATTGAAATCGGTTCACGCAATTCACAATTACCACCGAAAACCCAACATATATAAACAATCTAGTTTGTATAAATTAGCAATCCAATTTCGCGAGAGATGGCGCTGTACTTTTTAGGGTTCCGTAGCCAAATGGCAAAAAACGGAACTCTTATAGATTCGTCATGTCTGTCTGTCTGTCTGTCTGTCTGTCCGTCCGTCCGTATGTCACAGCCACTTTTTTCCGAAACTATAAGAGCTATACTGTTGAAACTTAGTAAGTAAATGTATTCTGTGAACCGCTTTAAGATTTTCACACAAAAATAGAAAAAGAGCAATAAATTTTGGGGGTCCCCATACTTAGAACTGAAACTCAAAAATTATTTTTTCATCATACCCATACGTGTGGGGTATCTTTGGATAGGTCTTCAAAAATGATATCGAGGTTTCTACTATTAGTTTTTTCTAAATTGAATAGTTTACGCGAGAGACACTTCCAAAGTGGTAAAATGTGTCCCCCCCCCCCTGTAACTTCGAAAAATAAGAGAATGATAAAACTAAAAAAAATATATGATGTACATTACCATGTAAACTACCAACGAAAATTGGTTTGAACGAGATCTAGTAAGTAGTTTTTTTTAATTACGTCATACCTAAATCTAAAAAAATACACTATTATTAAAACATCGATCAAAGTTACAACGAACTACAAGAACTTTTATATTATGTTACTTGCTGCTACGGAACCCTCCATGGGTGAGTCCGACTTGTACTTGGCCGGTTTTTTTTAACTCTTAAGTGGGGACACTTATTATGACGAGTGTCGCCGCTTGTCTCCCAACCTTTAACTCCACTAAAGGCAATAAACCAATACGAACGCGCATTACGCAACTAACAGACCACGCACACTTAGATCGCAAGTTTGCTATTGGTTGTGTCCATTATGAGCATGATCATGTTTTGAGGCACGCCTGCCCCGCCTTCCCCAACTTCTTTCATCTTTTCTAAGGCTTGTCTAGGGGCTATAATTCACCGAGACACCATGGCAGCCCGACCAATGGCCGGCGTCGCCGCTACCAGCAAAATATATACAGCTCTATAGAGTCCTGTATACTCACCTGGTGTCCGTTTGGTTACGCAACCAATTTGGTGGCGCGACCAGCTTGGACGTGTGGCGACTCTGGTGTCTGTATGGTTTGGTAGCTTAGGGCTATATTTCACCGGGACACCATGGCGGCGGAACTGGTCGCGCCATCATGGTGTCCCGGTGAAATATAGCCTATGACGATTGTGTCCAGTTACATAACTCGGTTTTTGTGAACAATATTGTTGCCTATATTTATACAGGTCTAATGTACCTATTTGTTTTTTTAACTTTTTGATTACGTATGGTATGTGTAGGTTGGTATGTAGGTATCACGTGATCCGCTGGCGTCCCCTAAAACCCTACGCCCAGGTGCCGCGTACCTTTTGCACCCACGGGTAAAGCGACCCCGCCTTTTTCACTAAATGATAAATAAATGAATTTGTTTAACTTGGGTTGATCTCAATAAATCAATCCTTCTGCCTAACCTTTTTCCAACTATTTTAGGATTGGCTTAGCTAAACAGATGCATTAATATTTTACATAACTTGTTCTGACGCGCTGAATTTTTAAAAGTGTTGTATTTCGATGGTATTACTAAAAATTTACTTTATGAGTTTAGTTTACTTATGAGTTGAATTTTGAAAATAACGTAAATTTGCCTTTCAAGGAACCGCGTTTTTACAAAATCACGAAAAATATCATTAATATTTTCATGAGTTGAAAACAACCTTCCAATTTATTCAGCGTCTGTTTTAGTTCTGTTGCATAAACAATGTTTTTTTACATCCAGACATGTGTAAGTACTGAGAAAAATAAACTAACAAAAATGTACATTTGTGTTTGTTTATTTTTCTCTTAAACAAATTGAGCCAAAGTGATAAGATGTGGTAGGTAGTTATAATAACCTATTTTATGGTATGATACTGAATATCCCATAATTTTATTCTAAGTGGATTCATTTTTTAGCTTCATAAATTGGTCTACTGTTTGCATTTTGATAATAACTCATAGACTTTTTTCATCATAATTTCAGTCGTTATTTGTCCACTGGTGGACATCCTGTTCCAAGCATAACTACCTTACCCTATTCTGTGCTATTACTCACATACAGCAGCAAATTCTGCGTCACACCGTGGTTCTCACCTAATTTGAGGCTTGCTTTATCAATAATTCAGAACCTAAAAAAGTTCCTGTGCTATTTTGCAAACCTAAGTCATAGATGCAGACAGTTTCCACGGCCTCAATAAATATAAAATGAAGTCACAAATATTTATTTCGGCGGTAGAATGACGACTGCCTCTGTCCTTGACCACAGCAGGCACGTGTTTTAAAACTCGTTTGAATAACTAAATATTTTATTTATATCAAATACAGGATTTGTAAAGGAACTAAAAATAGGAATTTTCCTATGTCCTCAAATTTAAAGAGTTGCTGATGATTCGGACACAATATATTCCGACAGTGTCCAAATAGACACTTCATTTTAATTATTTTCAATATAATACACCATCGGTCAGCATTCGGCCGATGGTGTCCAACCAACCAAATTTATTTAAGCGGTTTAGTACAGTCAGATAAAAAGTTTTAAAATGTAATTTATGAGGAAAAAACCGTTACTAAAACTTTTTTATGCTGGATTTAAGGGGGTTACTTCGGGTAATAAATTATAGGTGTTATATTTCAAAACTTTTTTCATCTAACTGTATTAAACAGCTTCAATAAATTTGTGTCCGAATGATGACCGATGCATGATGTCCGAACGTTAGTGACAAAATATTAAAAATAAAATGTGTCGATTCGGACACTGTGTCCGAATTATGAGTACAAATCATTGCTGTAAATAATAAGTGTTTAGTTAAACAATATGTGATATAAGAGTCGTGGCTACTTAATTATTATTTATTTAGTATTATCTTTACGTCATAGCATAACTAACCGCATTTGTTTATACTTTATTGTTACGTAATAGTACTCGTATTCATGAACTGGCACATTATTGAATTTTATCGAGAATAGGTCTCTGATATAAAAGTGTTAGCTCAATATTTCATGACTATCTAGGTCTAAGAATATCAGTTTATATATTTATATATAACTTAGCGATTCTGGGAAAGATTTTTGTACCTAACGGTTAATGACTTACAAGGCCATCTGGGGCCTTACCATGACGTGTTTAAATGTTAGATGTGTTGGGGTAATAGCATACCAAAGAGAAACTTCGTTTTAAGGATTTCAATAATAACTGTTTATTATCCTTTTCTTTATATTGGAAGGTGTGTTTCAGTAATATCACGTGAGACGTGTGCTCCTAAGCAAGGCTAGTAGAATACAGTAACTGTAACCATACTAGGGATTTCAGTCACGTGGTCATGGGGACTCTATCCATTAAATATAATATTTATTGCTTAGAAAGAGAAAGACCACAGTGTTAAAGCAGGATGGATTTGTTTTTGTTATATTCCAACACGCCCCCCTCAAAAATAAATCCCTTTTCCTTTACCTGATCCCAGTATAATATCTATTACATAATACTAAACACCTTTATACAATAATAAAAACACACCTTCCTTCTTTCTGGGAATACAATATCATCATGGTCCAACATTCGTAGCGCAGGATTAGGGAAAACCCAGTAAAACCTAATCAGACCAATCAATCATTTCACTTATTATTGAAACTATGAATCTTATTCGTCTACTTATCATAACCAAGCTCTTATTATTAACATAATATAATAACATATCCTCATGCACACTGCATCTATTTACAACGTCACCCCGAATTTCATTCATATCTAGGTGTAATGCACCTTTGGAAATTTCACAGGATACCAGCTATCTGGTTAAGTTGTAGAAACAAAATATTTTAGTAACATATTTCTCAACCTGATACTTAATATCTATGTGTTCGTTTGTGGCTGGTAAGATTATTCGCAATGCTTTTGCATCCATTATTTTTATTAACATCATAAATAAAAACAGCATTTGCTATAGTAATGCCTATAAATAAAACTTAATATGTAATACTTGTCACCAACGCCTTTAATCACAGCATCTTTTACTGCTTTACATTAAACCATACGTGACCATACTCTGCATTACTACTGTGTACTATCTTGCTATTGTTTGCTACCAATTTGTTTGCCAGCAAATTGTACATTGCTTAAATAATTTAAACAAGTAACCCACAGTACATTTTATATTTATTCATTATTACCACTTCACTCACAATCACAAACACCCACCTATATATTTTATTAAACTTGAGATTTATAGTTCCCTTTAAATATTTTAAGACAAAGGGTCTTATATCTAAGTGTAACCTTTACAAATAGTTGTTTTTGTATGCATATCGACTCGAGATGTAAACTAAGATTAGGGTCAATTGCATAGCATGATTCAGCATCAAGCACCTCATAGGACTTCGACAAGGGGCTCTTATAATTTCTCATGAACTCAACTTTTTGTTATCAACATATTTAACTTTCAAGGAGTGTATGCTGTGTATGGGCAGATTTATTGCCCCTAAAGCATTCTTTAAGACATTTCATTAACTGTTATTTATCTACATTTCCTAATCCAAAGTAATTTTGTTTTCTGACTTATTTTATTTTTTCACAGAAAACATTTTGTAAATTTTATGTCAACGATTTAATAAAAAAAATTTGATTGGGTATGTTTTACTCAACTGCTAGGTTACACATACTGAACTGCTAGATTACACATAGTTGTTAAAATGCAATAACATAGACTTAAACTAAAAAAAAACTTAATATCACGCCTTTATTACCCATAGGATCAGGCATAGGTGCACCTATAGTACACCCACATTTCATCAGTTATGTTTAATTCCCTTATTTATTTATTTATATATATGTACTTTATTGTACACCAATATAATAGATAACAAACCTTATAATAGTGAGCAAACCTATTGCCATCAACCAGGCACCACACATCATACATCATCATCTCCCTAGCCTTTTCCAAACTGTCTTGGGGTCGGTTACTATTCTGACCAGATGCGTCTAAATACCAGTATTTTACATGGAGCGACTGCCTCTCAGGCCTCCACAATCCAGTAACTAGGCAACTACTAGACTTCATTCATGACCTGCATTAAAACTTAAATGCACTGATCCGCTGATGAATATTAGGAATACCCTTTTGTATAAGCTCACCGAAACATTAGGAACCAATAATATACAGATTACATACATCCATATAATGACTTCATTAATATATAAACCACTATTTGTCAGCCAAAATACCCTTAGCAATATTCATATGCTAAAATTTCTTCATCCAGATTCCTCAAAATTATGCTTTTATACCCACATTTAACCATGTCATTACATTGATACACAAAGGCTTTACTAAAACTTTACTATTTATTCAACTGATGCAAAGGTTTCATTAACATTTATCTGATTATAACCAAAAACCACTAAACTCGTTTTACAACTTATTTTCAACTGTACTTATTTACAATCAATGACTTTTCTTTATTTACAATCAATTTGATTTAATCAAATGAATTTTTCTTTTATCTCTCTTTAGAACTATATTTTCAGGTATCATTTTCAATCTGTACTTAATTGAATCAATTATTTCATTGAAAACATTCTTCATTTAAATGCTTATCATACCAGCATTTAATTCTATCGTTTTATGGTCCAGCACACAATAAATAATAACATATTATCAAAAATACGGTTGCCATCGTATTCATTATAAGAAACAGAAAAATAAGTTTTGCGTCCTACACTTCGTCTCTAACTATGTGATGTTTCTCGATCTTAAAATAAAGTTAACTTATTTTCATTGTGATATGACAATCTCGAGATCTCCACTGTTTCCCAAACAGATTTATTTGCAATTACACCAGGTATTGTATCATATGTTTGTTTACTTAAAAACTGATTGATTCTTATCAGATCCATACCTCTTTCCAAACGGGTGTACCAAGTCAGGGTTACCAAGTTATGCTATTTATAGCTCATAACTCATTTAGGCTCAAGTTTCACTGGCCTATTTGATAAGAATTTAATCTCATCCTTTTTACATCTCTGACTCCCACAAACATTTAGTGTTTACCACATTCCACACTTTATAACCATTACATTTGATTCATCATCAACGAAATTCCCTTTGACAACCTCTTTGCCAAATTTCGTTTTTAGACTTTTACTAACTTAGTAAACAGTAGAATCAAAAACATTAAAATATACGGTTTTGGCTTATTATTACGCCATAACTCATCAGGTATATTATCTAATCTCAGTGCTCCCAAGAACAATCTAACTCCAGAACGATTTGTAACACACAGACAGACTGTGTGTGTTTCTGTAGACAGTTATATCGTTCAAGGCTAATTCGATATACCGTACGGGACTCGTCTTATTTAGACTCGTTTTATCGTCGGCATTGTTCATCATACATCAATCGTTTGGCCATACCATTTACAGCCAGAGTATGCGGCACTGTTTAGGGATGACCAAGCAATACCTTCCCGAGCTCAACTCTTCCATTTAATTGGATATAATTTCCCTTTCATTATCACAATATAAAGTTAACAATTCTCAGACCAAAATGAACTTCACATTTTGCAACGTAATCCCGAAACTTAACAAACCTTTTGATTAATCCTCAAAATCACAACATAGTTTTTAACTTCAATAGACGAAAAAAAAGAACTGTTAGGACCGCAAAACATCTGTGTGCACTTGAGATTAAACGACTTCTCTTTTCAAACCTTTTTGTTTTCAATTTATCAAATATCAGACAAGTTTTTGTCATCTACAAACTTCACACAGTGTACCGTTAGGTCCAATATTATTGTATGATTATCAGAAAATAATTTCATACATTTCGTTTCCACCACATATTTTGCATTTATTTCATACCATAATAATTCATAATTATTACTATTTGTGACTTTATCTAACGAGCATTCGCTATTTAAAGCTTTTTCAAGTACTAACCAGTTACCGTTCAATAGATTGTTCAAAGACTTACCCTTTATTACCGGCTTACCATCGTTGAACATATTTACCCCGCCGTTTTTACCAAAAACGGCAGTCATTCCCAATTGCTGCTTTTTCTTCGCCGACGACGTCCATTTTACTGGTCACCTGGTAATTCCCTTTCTTCGTCGCTTATATAGCCGCATCAACATAGCTTAGATTTTTCTTGATTTTCAAATGATTTGCTCCAGATTACCAAACAAAAATAAATTCGTTTGCCCATCATATCACAGCCCGCCATAAAAGCAAATCTAGAAGTTGTATTGTTGGCTCCATTGTTTTCACTAGCGCTTCTGTAATTCTTCAAATCTCCCCTTTTGCCAGAGATAACATTTCCTGGGTTCCAAATTGTTCTTTATTGACTTTTGTTTTTGTCGATGCTCTCTTGAATTGTTTGAAGGTGTGACTTGTGGTCTCGTAAGTTTCAGCCTGAAGTACTTTTAGACTAAGATTTCATACATATCTTGTAAGTTTGATTTCATGATCTCGCAATCTTGTTTTCCAAAGTTAACGTTATGTTGTCTTCAGTCAGTATCTCGATTGCGGTGATAATGTTGCTCCGGACTCATTTGGTAGAGTCATGTTTGGCGGATCACTTTATCGGATTCTAATTGTGCACCTGCAGCCATAGGTTCAGTGACGATTTTATCAAATTCTTGAAAATATTTGGTTAGTGTGGTGTTTCTAACCAATTTCAAATTCAGCAACCTTTTACTAAAAGACAACTTCATCGCCACATAATATTCTTTACTCACTCGGTACTTGTTTCTTCCAGAACTTCAATGTCGACAACGTTCATTAGGTAATTCACTTGATAGTTTTTGAATTTGAAATGTCCAGATACTATCACCATCAAGTTGTTTAATGTCCCTTTTATTTAATTTGATGCACAAAACGTTTTTAATTATTTAATGTTTGTTTATTTTCACTTTAATTATTTGCACTTTGGTTTAGCGCTCTGGGCCCATAACCTGTTGGAGTAATAGGACACCAAAGAGAAACTTCGTTTTAAGTATTTCAATAATAACTGTTTATTATCCTTTTCTTTATATTGGAAGGTGTGTTTCAGTAATATCATGTGAGACGTGTGCTCCTAAGCAAGACTAGTAGAATACAATAACTGTAACCATACTAGGGATTTCAGTCAAGTGGTCATGGGGACTCTATCCATTAAATATAATATTTATTGCTTAGAAAGAGAAAGACCACAGTGTTAAAGCAGGATGGATTTGTTTTTGTTATATTCCAACAAGATGTGCGAGCGAGAAAGAGGGATGGAGCTATTCCTACATCCAATGTACAAGTAACTCCATCCCTTTAACAGTGGAAACTGTTGAATTTGAACATGATTTATCGTAAACAAAATATTTTTTCTGTTATCGACAAATAATAATCTAATAATGATTTATTACAATCATACGGAGTCAGTATTTTTCCGGTGATATTTATAAAAATAATCTGTTACGCCGCAGCTGATGCGGGCACTCTGTACCTACTTTTAATCTCATGGCTAGTAACTCGGACATATTCTGTTGTTTTGAATTTACAATGAATGCCTTATTTTATTTGTTAATAGCTTTTGCCCGCGCGGCTTCGCTCCCGCTCTTCCTTTTTCTACCCTACTCTACCCCACTCTACCCTATTCTACCCTACTCTACCCTACTCTACCTTACAGTACCCTACACTACCCTAATCTAATCTACCCTACCCTAATTTTCATTTTTTTCCATGAGAACCTTCTCCTCACAATAACGAACACAACAAAAAAAGAATTAGCGAAATCGGTCCAGCCGTTCACGCGTGATGGCGTGACCAAGGAAATAAAGATGCATTTTTATACAGCAAGTAATTTTTATCACCTTTCAAAATTTTTTTTGTGTATTAGGTTTCATTCAAACATTCCATTTTTGAAATAAAAAAGGTAGGTAAAATTTAAAAAAAAAAATGATAGACTTTCGTTCGTATCGTTTACGATCCGCCATGGCATGTGGCGGACGTGCGTGTTCCCGCGATCCCGTGCGCCGCTCTGCGCCCGCGAACCATCGCGGCGCCGGCCGGCATCTAGAGATGGGCAATCGACCCACCCGGGTTTATTCCCAGTTGGGAAAATACCGGGTGTTTTGGGTGTTCTGGGGAAAATACCCTATAAACACCCAAATTTTTGGTTTTTTTAAATTTTACACTTAAATTATGCTTTTTCTCGACCTGACCAAATGCAAACTGCATAGTGGGCTACAATTCCAGCTAGAGTCTGTGCGGAAAGTAAACCATCGTGGGATTTGAGGGCGCTGCTGTAGATAAATATCGTTTTTGTTATGTAAGCAACATTGTGACGTCATTATAGTGCGACTGTTAAATCTTGATATTTTGAAACTATGTTAGACTAGCTTCTTCCAGCGGCTTCACCCTATAGTAAAAGTTATCCTATTGGCTGAATTTGCTCACCTAATGAAACTGCAAAGCTTATGCTTATGTGCTATATTATTGCAATGTTTATGATTAAGTTCATCTGACTAGAAGTTTTTGCGCGACACATCCATACATACGAGTACCTCCATCCATCTTCACAAACTTTCGCATTTATAATATTAGTAGCCTATTTATTGAACTTGCTCACGTGATGAAACTTAGCAAAAATATAGGTTATAAGCTATATTATTGCAACGTTTATCATTAAATTCATCCGTTTATAAGTTTTTGCGTAATGAGTAACAAAACCGTTAATTGTGGCGACACCTGTGGGAGGCTTATTTCGAACAGTGGACGTCTTTCGATTGTAATAATGATGAATATTTAAATGCAAACACGAACCGGTAAAGGAAAATAGCGTGAAGAAACTGATGTACTGCCTATCTAGGTAGGTTCCACCAACGACCACTTACCCAGTTCCAACGAAAATGGTTCTATCACTTTGACTGGGATCGGTCTATTATCACCGACTGGAATATTCTAGCTAACAGCAAGTTAATGTTTACCCTGGTTAAATATAAAGGTAAAAATAGGACACACTACCACTTTCTCGTTGTCTTCCTCAGTACATTTTCCCTTTTGCTAATCAATGAAAAATATGAACTTAATGACTATGAAAATAAAGTACACTTCAGAATTTGTAATGTTGCTTCGTAAAAAATCTATTTAGCCTGTAAGGGACCATCTCATATATAAGATCCTTGGGATCACTTGGTTGTCCGTCTGTTTATCTGTTAAGACCCTTTAACTCGAGAACGCTTGGAGGTATCGAGTTAAAATTAAAACCATACACTCAAGTCTGCGGTCTTTGGAAGTTGTGAAAAAATCAGACTTCTAAGTTAACGAAAAAAAGATACGGCCGTTTATGTCGCAAAAAAATGTATATTTCGATACTCAAGGGAATCAAAGTTCATAGGGTGAATCTCGTTGACCTAGAATCCTGAAATTTGGCATAAATCAAGGTCTCATAGAACAAGTACAGGGAAAAATCTGAAAATTGTAAATTTGTAGATAAGCCACAAAAAAAAAAATTGTTTGCAATTCGGAAAAATCTTCGTAACTCAATTCGGGAATTGATGTCATAGCATAGGTTTTGTACAGAATCCTCAGTGCGCGAGTCCGACTCGCACTTGCCCTTTTTTACTTGAGTTAGGTACTGTATCCTTACTCAAGCCTGAAAAGAAATATTCTAAGTTAGTCGAAATGCATTATAAATTTAAAGTATCAATACTCTTTATACTAGTCATCGAAAATATTGAACAAAACAAAATAAACAAATATCGTCATGTTTAAATGAATTTCCGTTTAATTTATATATATTTGGAGATAACAGGGACAGGCGTCTATCTAGGAAGTCTAAAAACATTAAAATAAAAGTGTTAAGTACCAAAAAAACAGCATACCAATGTTTCCCAAGTTCGTGACTTTGTTTTGATCAATAATGGTGTGATTTGCCACTTGTTATCTTTGGCAAAACTGTAATATATTAAATATTGTTTCCCTTGCAGCTCAGTGAAATTTTTTATCACATTTCTGAAGATTTCAATAAAAAATCACAATAAAATAGCATAATCAACAAACCCTCTGTCAACATGATATGACATTTGGCATGTGACGGATGGCTGGGTTGGGTTGCTACTTAAAATCTTTAATGTTGTTTTCACTTTACGCCACGACGGTTCTTTTATCGCACAGACAATACCATTTACCGTTTTTTCTTTCACTTTCATCAAATGGTAATTCTTTGCGACAGAAAGAGGCGTCATGACTAGAAATAAGTATAGTTTGAAAACATCCGCTTTATACATAGTATTCAAATGTTTTTACTCAAAACAACATCTTGGAAAAAAAACATAAAAAATATGATATGATTAAAAATTCATTTCAATATGACATTTAAGTTTCATTTTTTCGGTCTCACCATGTGATTTAAAGCAGGACCTAGGCTACGTAATAAAAAAACTTTGAATTTGATTTTAAAGTAATATATTTTTTCTGATACCGATGTTTTAAGACCAATCTAGAACAATAGAGCCGCGTCATTATTAAATCATTTTTATTGCAAACGTGTACCTCCCTCACTTTCACACGAATTTCAACTCTATTGTTAAACAACGGAAGGTACGAATTCCCTTATTTACATACGTACCTACCTACGAAACCCCATTTAATAATAATTGTGGTAGGTACTTAGGGGCCATTCAATTATTACGTAAGCACTATAGGGGGGTGGGGGGGTTTTAGCATTGCTTATTTTTGATGACATGGGGGAAGGGGGGGTCTAGATGGTGATTACGTGAGCAGTATATTTTTTTCTTAGTTTTATAAGAGAACGATCTCGATGTTCGAAAATCACAAGAAAGTGAGCAGATAGATACAAATCACCAGCAAACATCCAATGTCGTTGAAGATTTAGAGTCATGGATTCGTGCATCATGGACTCAGGACTGTTAATTTAAATTAATATGTCAAAATTTTGAATGAGGTTTGTTTTTTTTTCCTTTATTTCAAGTCCTTTCCTTATTTGTAGACTTACAACTAGTGCTCATAAATTAATAACGAAACCAACTCATTGACAAATACTTGTACCAATGTTTTCGTAAGCATGGGGGGAGGGGGTGAGAGCTTTGCTTACTTTTGCTGACAAGGGGGAGGGGGGAGTTAATATTTGCAAAAAATCTGCTTACGTAATACTTGAACAGCCCCTTATGGCGGACCTTTCTAGAACCTGCCAGGCCTCCGTACGTACTTCCATTCTAGAAGCTTCGCACAGCAATGCGTTTTAATCATTTAAAGCCATTCTTGGTTTCATCGAAGATGCCCCACACTATCATCGTTTCCAGTGTCATCACGAACCGTCTCGCGCGCAGGTTTGACGACTTCCAAGCTCCCGAACAAGCCAAATTCCGAAAAGGCTTTAGCACCGTAGGCCACGCTGCGGCAATTTATACAGAAGACTGAGGAGTATAATCAGCCTCTCTGCTTAGCGTTTGTGGATACGAGAAAGCCTTTGATTCGATGAAGACCTGGGCTGTACTGCAGTCTCTCCAACGGTGCCAGATTGACTATTGGTACATCGAAGTTTTGAAGTGTTTGTACAAAAACGCCACCATGACAGTCCGACTTCCAAATCAGACATCGAAACCTATCCTCCGTCATTTCTCCGAAACTATTCTCGGCTGCAATGGAGGATGTCTTCAAGGTTTTGGAATGGAGAGGACTAGGTATTAATGTCAATGGCGAGTACATTACTCACCTTCGGTTTACCGACGACATATTAGTCATGGCTGAGACTACGGAGGAGCTCAGTACTAGCGTTAAGTTGGACATAGGCTCATAAAATAGTGCGCCTGGACAGTCCAACAGAAGACATCGGTCACTATAGCGAGGGGGAGGCCTATGTCCAACAGTGGACAGCAGTCATTATAGCGCCTAAATGGCGATACTTGGGGGTGGCTTATGTCCAACAGTGGACACAGGTCATTATAGTGAGGTGGAAGCCTATATCCAACAGTGGGCATCAGTCATTATAGTACCTAAATGGCGACACTTTGAGGAGGCTTATGTCCAACAGTGGGCATAGGTCATTATAGCGAGGGGAGACTATGTCCAATAGTGGGAACCAGTCATTATAGCGCCTAAATGGCGACACTTGGAGGAGGCTTATGTCCAACAGTGGGCATAGGTCATTGTAGCGAGGGGAGACTTATGTCCAACAGTGGGCATCAGTCATTATAGCACCTAAATGGCGACACTTGGAGGAGGCTTATGTCCAACAGTGAGCATAGGTCATTATAGCGAGGGGAGACTTATGTCCAACAGTGGGAATCAGTCATTATAGCGCCTAAATGGCGACACTTGGAGGAGGCTTATGTCCAACAGTGGGCATAGGTCATTATAGCGATGGGAGACTTATGTCCAACAGTGGGCATCAGTCATTATAGCACCTAATGGCGACATTATGGGGAGGCTTATGTCCAACAGTGGGCATAGGTCATTATAGCGAGGGGAGGCCTATGTCCAACAGTGGACGTCCTTCAGCTGCGACGATGATAATGACGAATATTATCATCACAAGCAACGAATTGGATAGGTTCCATAACGTCTAAACTACTTTGTTCAATCATTTGATCGATGTTATCTAAGACATTTTCTTTTTCTTCATTACCTAACCTGAATCTTCATCTTCATGTTTAAGATTCCAGATAAAACAAATAAATGTTTTTTTTTCAACTCTTTTATTTGTAAGTCGATTTCTTTTGTTATTGTGTATGTAACCATACTGAAGCGCTCGGTGGCTGCAGAAGTACACGGAGCTAACATAATACAAATCGCTACTTTGCTTAACTCAGTGGAACTGCAAATACCTTTCCACCATACCTACTATGGGCTCAATACTATCCAATGAACTCCACAGAAATTGTCTGGCCCAAAAGGTTTTCTTTAGCTTAGTGACTCGCTAAATCTGCCATTACATTAAACAAAAAGTGTGGGCTTAAATTATAGATAAACTCCATACCATGAAATTGGCTTCCTCTTGTGTAAGTTTGAGTCCTAGAGCGTGCTGCGTGCATGGCGTTCTCACTTCAAATTCATCACCAAAAAGAGTTAACAATACCACTTTTTATAATTATTGATCTTTCTATCCCCTAATATATTGTGTATCTTGCAGTCCCCTAGAATTAAAGTAACGGTTCCTTTAATTATCCACAGTGTAGATCATAAGAATGTATAAAAATAAAATTTAAAACTTGTTTTTAATATTACTTAAGTATTTGCAAAAATAAAAACCCATTTTTTAGTTTATTGGGAACTTATCAAAGCACCGGGAATAAACCCGGTGCTTTGCCCATCACTACCGGCATCGATACCATGTACTCAAATCGCAAATATTGTGAAATGCCGCGTAGTTAAGTTCATGGAGGTCCTGTCCTTTGCTACTGCGGTCACCAGAACTTATGACCTCGACATATTATATCGATATTTTAATATTGTTGTTACTTAATTTATTCAGGTAAGCAATGTAATAATTTGTTAACATCATACAAATGCTTAATAATGGATAAGGTAAAATATCAATGTTAACATTTGCGGATTTTTTTTTTATCAGTTTTCATTTCGCATAATCATAATAATATGTTTTGTTTTTATTGCATAAAGTGGTAGTACATTTTAAATAATTCTATTGTGTGGAAACGAATAAAATAAAAAAAAATGTGCGTTTTGTTTTACTGAAACATTTACCAGTTTTTACAAAAACGGTGACTTTAAAAATCATATTTAATCATAATCGAGTAGCGTAATAAATAAGCTTTTTTATAAGGAATATAACACTAGTGTTCAAGTTTCTTCGGAAAAATAGCCCATTTTTGACCTCTCCATTTATTATTTAAACTCTGTGGTAAATTCTATTTGCGCTTCTTTCTTTTTCATGCAGTCGGACAGTGACCGAGTTTAGGGTTATATCACGCCATTTAAGTCTTTTTGCAATATGTTTTAGGGAAACTCATGAGTCATGTCCATGTTTATTTGATTTTTGCCTTGGGCGACTAATTTACCAAGATAGCAAAAAATTTAGGCGAAATAGGTCAGCGCAGTGGTCTGTTCTTGTTGAGTTAGTGCGCATATGGTAACTTCTATGCAAATGGCTACAAAGATTTTCTTCCAGATGACGCATGCTCGAAATTGTAAATATATTATTTTTATTTCAGGATGCTCTGTTCGATGGTTTCGTCTCCGAGGTAACCTGCTGTTCTACTTGAAAGGACCAGAACCATGGTACGAGCCCATGGGAGTCATAGTATTAGGACACCATCAAATTAAAATACAACCTCCAGACGAGAATGGACACTGGCCTTTTCAAATAAGTAAGTTGATCTGTGCGTTTAGTGCGAGCTGTTTTTACGTAAACGTGAAACTTTTACCGCGTTTGGCTCTCTGCTTGGTTAAGAGTTTAGAGCGGGACAATCCGTGCGCCGAACGTCATAAACATTTCGATTGTGTTGAAATTTTCTTCTTCAGCCTCTGTTTCGACCGCAACCGAAACTTCGATATGAGGTCATGTTTACGTTGGATTTTTTTTTCTTTTCAAACCACTTACTACAAGTTATTATATTATTGTTAATTATTCAATCTCTGATATGTGAAGTACAAAACTAAATTACCTTATAAGGTGCAACATAATATGAAACCACATGAATTCACTTATCTTGCCATCCAACTGAAACTACGGACGGAACCTAAACTAAGCCGAAACTCATGTTTTGACGAAACTGGGCTAAAAACAAAAGTTCAGTCGGATACCAGCAGTCTTTATTCAGCAAATAACAGCTGCTAAATCTGTTTACACAAATGCAAATATCTACATGTGTAGTATAGTCTAGTAATCTAAACTGTATGTGAACTTAGTAAACTGTCATAACAATACACTGCAGAAATATCTATATCTACACTAATGTGCCTTGAAAGGCACTGACTAGAGGTAATATGGTTTAATATCTGTCAAACGTTTAAAAGTTCTAACCATATTTTATAAAAAACCGGACTCGCGCACTGAGCAAACTACAATTCCCGAATGGAATCTCGAAGATTTTTTCGAATTGCAATTTTTTTTTGTGGCGTATTAACAACAAATTTACTGTTTTCAGATTTTTTCCTATATCTGTGTTATAAGACCTTGTTTTGTACTAAATTTCAGGATTCTGGGTCAACGGGAAGTACCCTATGAATTTCGATCTTTGAAAGTATCAAAATATACGGTTTTTTTGCGACATAAACGGCCGTATCATTTTTATTCGTTAACAGTTAGAAGTTTGTCTTTTTCACAGCTTGAAGGGACCGCAGACCTGAGTATATGGTTTTAATTTCTACTCGATACCTTCACGCATTCGTGAGATAAAGGGTCTTGACAAACAGATAGACAGACAGACAGACAGACAGACAGACAGACAGACACACAGACAGACAGACAGACAGACAGACAGACAGACGGACGGACAACAAAGTGATCCTATAAGGGTTCCGTTTTTTCCTTTTGAGGTACGGAACCCTAAAAAGAGTTTTAAATGTCACTTTGTTCCTGGTTCCCCTTGTATATTCTAATTTCAAATAAATAAAAACTGGGCAAGTGCGAGTCGGACCCCATACCTACTAAGAATTCCCTGTAACGTGAGTTTGAATATGATAAAAATCATTCCATATTTTTATTGTAGATTGGGAGAACGGCGTGTGCTACAAAATGGCGACGTTCCACGAGTCAGAACGTACGCTGTGGTTGAAAGCCATCGAGTTAGCGCCCTACGACAACATACAGGCGCAGGCGGACACGCTGAGGGAAAGACTGAACAAAATCAGGCCCAATCTAGATATAGCTACTTATAGACTGCAGAAAGGAATTGTGACAGGTAAGTTTTGATAAATAAAAAACTTAAATATTAACTAAACTATTTATACTAAAACCTAACTATGTAGGTACATAAAAATATAATACAAAAACACAAAGTACACTCAGGTGTCGAAGTACTCCTCCAGATCGCTGGAAATATGCCCAGAAAATAGTGTAATTTAATTTGGCAAATAGGTTTTTCAATAAAACATTTACACGTCAATTTTTTTGTCAGTTTAAACTAGATGAGGCCGGTGTTTCTTAGCTGGCTTCCCTGAGAAGAAACACCCAAACAAACTCAGGATTAAAGTCTCTTTTAAAATCCATACAGCAAACACGTATGTAGAGGAGGGACGAAACGCATGTTGCTAAAAGAGTTATGAGTTTACATGTGGATGGATGGAGAGGGAGAGGGAGGCCAAAGAAAAGATGGATGGATTGTGTGAGAAGTGATATGAAGGAAAAGGGAGTTAGTGATAGCGTGACGAGTGACAGGACAGAATGGAAGACAAAAACGTGTTGCGCCGACCCCAAATAAAACGGGACAAGGGCAGGAAGATGATGACAGTAAACATGTAATAGTCAAAATGTCAAATCATATAAGAACCATGCAGATTGGTGTCTGAGATGGTCTTTTGAGGAAAGAACCACACAGACTTGAGTGGATATGTCGAGTCAGTGCAAGCGTTTGTCAGTATTCGTATAGCTCAACTTAGGACTACTAAAGAGCTCGACGATTTGACGAACAATGATGAACCGATGACCTGGTGAGAGTCCTGGGAATGCGATGGATGCGAGACGCACAGGACCGATCGTTGTGTCACTTGGGGGAGGCACATGCCCAACAGAGGACGTCTTTCGGCCGAAATGATGATGATGAAGTTTTGATATCTGTCCTCTATTCGAAAGTATATCCCGAAAAACAGAGGAGTATAGTCTGTCTGATAAGTCAACCGACTTGGGAATTTTATATAATATTTAATCATTAAAAAAATACTTATATTCGGTACTTTTTATAAGGTTCTTCTGCTAGTAAACAATGATCTCTATCTCTTAATCAACCTTGATTATTGAACCCGTATTGACTACATCAGATTTCATTAAATCCTAATAATTACCCAAGTCGTTTAACTTATTAGACAGACTCTAGCACGCGCCTAACCTAAAACACTGTAGCTTACAGGAAAATGATCTTATGAGACTGCCCGTGATTTTTTTTGAAACTTTGATCTCCGAATGTGTTCATAGATTGATTTGAAAAAAAAATCCGCAAGAAAATTGGCAATTTCCGAGCAAATTTTTTTTTTTGTTGCTTAACGCTCGAACGGCTGAGCGGATTTCAATGCAATTTTGCACACGGGTGGACCATGACATGGAATAGCACGTAGAATACTTTATATCCCGGGAGTATCTATGTTCCCTTGAGACACTTTTATGCGGTTGAAGCACCTGGCAGCAACAGCTACCAGCCATACTACCTAGAATTATAACATTAACCGGATATTTGAAGTGTAGAAGGATCTTTTACATTTCAAATATCTGCAAGGAGCTGGCAGCTAGGCCAGATGCATCTCTGTATCGTCCTTCATAGAAAAAACTCACAATTTTCAATAAAAGCTTTTTGATCCGCAGATATGAACGAAGTGCCGCTATGCGAGTTGGCGCTGTCCTGCGACAATCTTCTCTGTGACACTCACGGCAGACCTCCGTCGCCCCTCATCGTTATCTACGTCAAATACGATAAGGGACTCTGTGTTAGATACGGATCTACTGAAATTGTCGAGGTTAGTTGTTTCACACTTACTGGCACTAACTTATTGTCACAAAATACCCTGCGATCTGCGGTCCTGCTACTTGTGGGGCATTTAAAGGTTGTCTGTAAGAGATTGCATTGGTTTGATTGATTGGTTGTATGGTATTCCGGTAAGGCCTATCCACGGACGTGTAGCTTTATAAACGTGTATACGTCATTATATGCTTGGTGTACGCTTGAGTGAACCTTACATATCAAACTATGGCTTACTGTCCACGGACACGTAGCTTCATAGACGCGACACGACGGCACGTAGGCGACGTTGCCGTTTTGTCGACTCAGTTTCATGGTTTTGTATGTAAGCTTCACGCAGGCACACACCAAGCGTATAGTTGCGAATACGCGTCTATAAAGCTACGCGTCCGTAGTCAGTAGGGTTATAATTATAACATAATGTTACGCCATTAAACGTGAACACGCCATATCTCCGAGAAAATAACGAGTAGCACGTAATAATTAAAACGCATTGCTGTTCGAAAGATCTAGAATGGTTGTACGTAGCCAGGCTTAGAAAAATCTCGAAACATCCACAAAGTACCTACAACTAGTAGGTAGGTATGTATCTACCGATAAAGGAAATGGTACTCTCCGCCATTAACAATAGAGTCGAAATTCGCATGAAAGTATTGTTCTGGATCGATCTTGAGATGTCGGTATCTAGAATTTTCTTCACTCCGCATATAAATACGAGCCCCGACCGGAAGCGAGTCAGTTGTGATTTCGACTGCGATCAAGAGCGAACTACCTAAGTGTGTGAAGTGATTTTATCTAACGACCTAAGCGATAGTGTAACGGTACTCTAGTATTAATTGCGATTCGGATTATTGTTGACTGGACTAATTTGTTATTGTTTGTGGTGAATAAAGTTCTCTGTTAGTAAATCGGCATTTAATTACCCACGTACGTAACAATAATAAATAAAATATATATTTTTACACGATGAATATATTGTTTCACAGACATGCAGCAACCCATCCTTCTCAAAAACCATACTGTTTCGTGCAAGTGACGGCCTCACGGGGTCGGCGTTGGTGCGCATCGTGGTCTATGACGTCAAGGAGCGGGTATCAGAGACCACTGTGCCCATGGGATACACATCTATGCTGCTCAGCACTATACAGGTGATTTTATCATAAAATTATTATATCAAAAATTTCTTTGAGTAAAACTCCAGAAAAAATATGCGTGTTAAAAAACTTTTTATAAAAAAAAATAACCGACTTCACTAAAAAAACACTAAAACGATCAAAATAATTTTAATTTCGGAAGTCGGTGTTTTTCGTCATTGTTTGTTCTTTATTTAACACCGACTTCCGAAATTAAAATTATTTTGATCGTTTTAATGTTTTTTTAGTGAAGTCGGTTATTTTTTTTTATAAAACGTTTTTTATTTCACACTTTTTAGTTGCAATACACTTACAGCCAGAGTACCTTTTTCTCATGACAATTCCAACTAACTCAAACCCTGCTAGAATACATCATTTTATTATGAACTTCCTGTGTCTACCTTCTGGCGCCATCATCAGATGAGTTCGATAGTACCTTATAGCCAAAGTGCATCTCATGACAATTCTAATAAGCCCAAAAACGGTAGGATACATTGATGAATTACGAAGTTCCGGTGCCTATCTTCCAGCTCCATCATCATCACCATCAGATCAGTTCGGTAGTACCTTATAGCCAAAGTGCATCTAATGACAATTTTAATAAGCCCAAACACGGCTAGGATACATTGATTAGTTACGGAGTTCCGGTGCCTATCTTCTGGCTCCAGCACCACCATCAAGCACTTCGATGATACCATTTTCAACATTCCGAACTATTCATTTATTTGTATTGTCATAGTCGCATAACTATGTTCATTATGTATATCTGTTTGAGTATGAAGTTCCGTTCGCCATTTCTGGTCTTCTTCACCAGTTCCACCTCATCAAATGTCACTTTTTGACTGTAAATGCTCAAGTTCTTGATGAAAATATCAAAATGACTATATAGTTGCCTATAATATTTGAGAAGTTCCCTCAATTTCGCCAAGATGCCATCATCAGATCCCGACTTGGTGACAATGGGACCATTTGGGAAGTATACCCTTTCCAACAAAAAAAGAATTTTTCAAATCGGTTGGCAAGTGACGAAGTTATGCGCGAAAATACATAAAAAAAAAAATACAACCATCCGAATTGAGAACCTCCTCCTTTTTTAGAAGTCGGTTAAAAAAATGGCAAGTGTCTTTTTTTGAGGTTGGATATCAATGACTTCTCGAGCGCGTGTCAGAGTTGTCGTTGCGTTCAGGAATTGCACGATTTTTTTTAAAAAATTCCCCGCTGCCCCACCGGGTAATCGGCCCTACTGGGCCCTTACGGTTTTGCTGTTATCTCCTTAAGCCGTGCGTGGAACACTTAGCGCCATCGATGACTCGAGCTTAGTCCGGACTGTTAGTGGAGGGCCGGACAGCGAGTTATCCATGTTTCGTAGTCCGCAAGCCTGCGCCTGTCGTGGCCGGTAGTCGGGGTCGCGGCGGCTGAGGCGTGAGCGTGAGGACGCCCGTCCCCTCACTCGTGCATCCATCTCTTTCGCTAGCATTACTGCTTCTCAGAAGAAGTCTGGCGCTTGTTCGGCATTTCGGTAACCGTGCGGATTGAGTTCGAATCGTCGACGGCGTGTAACTTAGTGCACCAGAAGATTAATATCTTTATATTTCGTAAATGACTTATAAGTTTTCATTTCTCGTCCACAGGAAGCACAAAGGATGCGCGTAGCACTAGTAACTCGGGACCAGAAGACAGTCGGTTTCGTCACAATAAATGGTTGGAGCCTAGAACCTTCTTACATAGGGACAAGTCCTAGCCATACAAACGACAGGAACAGTATAGACATACCACAGAAAGTCCTGTGCCATCGTCGTTCACAGTCCTTACCCCCTCGGCTAGGGTTGAAGCTAAAGTTTCCATCCTACGGAAGTCTTCTGAAGCAAAATTTTGTGAATAGCCATCAAGTGACGTATAGGTTCCATTCGGGACTCGGCGGTGATATTACTGTTCATGAAATTATGGCGGAACCGAAACTGTGCTTCACTATGCCGGTGCAACTGTTGTGAGTATTCGTTTATTTATTATACGCATTTTAAGGTGAAAGCTACAGGCCATGTTCTCGTTAGATGGCGCTAAGCTCCACATTTTCAGTTTGTTTTGTTCTTAATTTATGGGAGCATTATTAAGTCAAGAAATCCGTATTTGGTAAAATTGGATAAAGCATAGCATATATCATAATCAGCCTTATATTGTTCCCACTGCTGGGACTCACGCCTTCTCTCTAGGAGAGGTAACGGGCCGTAATCCACCACGCCGGCTCAGTGCGGTTTGGTGAATGTCACATGTGTTTGTATTTTTTGGTTCTTGGACATCCGGTTTCCTCACGATGTTTTGAGAGCAGTGCTGATGATATAAATTACACAAAGTAATGCGCCTGGCTGGGTTTGAACCCGCGACCTATGACTCGTTAGTAGCGGCCGTTACCACTCGGCCACCACTACTCCTAAAAGTCGGATATTCCACACAAAATCCACCTAGTTTTGACTGTTCATGTAGATGCTTAGTGCTTGAGAATAGCACTACTTATACTTAGACAATAGTGCGTCAAGCTAGTCGATGATACGAACAATCATATATAATCGTCTATAAAGATGTCTCAAATATTTATCATGACTAACCTTGAACATAATATGTTGCCAAATGCACAATGTTTTATGGAGAAAACATCGACTAACGCCCTATATATTGAGTGCATAAAGATATGTCCAGACTAAGCGTTTCGCTTCGACGGTTATACTGTAACTGTAACAATTTCATTGTTGCCGTCTTCGAACAGCGTCTTAATAAACTAGTGCGTTTCACCACAACAGTTACATCTTAGCAGGTGGGAACGCAGTCAAACACTAGTTTATATCATTAAAAAAAAATGTATGATGATGATGTAGATGTATTTAGAGAATAATCTCTTCCAGAGCAGTGGTGGACGAATGGTAACGGCCCCGACTTACGAGTTGTAGGACGCGGGTTCAAACCCAGCCAGGCGCATTACTTTGTGTAATTTATTTCATCACCACTGCTCTCAAAACGGTGAAGGAAAACATCGTGAGGAAATCGGCAAGTCCTAGAACCAAAAATTCGAAGACATGTGACATCCACCAATCCGTGGATTACGACCCATTCCCTCTTCTAGAGAGGAGGCCTGAGTCCCAGCAATTGGAACATTAAAAGGCCGACTACACCACTAAGGCCACTAGAACAGAGACGACTGTTTCGTCGTAGAACGGTTTCCGAAGCGTGGCATTAACTGTTTTTATCATTAAAATTAAATAAAAGACTTATGGTAGAACTACGCTGCTCACACGTGTGCCACACACGCCGTTCTTGGCGCGTTGGTCTCTATACATATTATATGGAAACTAGACTTGTAGAGCTACCCTTGAGTCACCCCACGCGACGTCGTTCCATGTACAAACCTGGCGTGTGCGCGTCGTTCTAGCTCTCAACTAACTAAGACTAAACAGTCTCATACCTCGTAGAAAGTTATGAGACTGTTTAGTCGCAAGCGCAACTTCTAGTGGTAAGGTACATGATATCTGTTCCATCTATATTTAATGTTGTTCACGACTATTATTTCTTGCTAACTGGCCAGTTCTACTGAATAGATGAAATACAAGATTGATGAATAGAGATATTACTTATAAGGGTAGGTTTTGGTACTGGCGTGAGTTTTGTAGAAACCTTTCTATTTATGAATTGCGTCGTGGCATGCAACTACTTATTACTTAGAGTATACTCTTTTATATTTTCATAGCATTCGCAGCACGGAGTCTGGACATCTTAAAAACATTCATAAAAATGACTTTGAGATATATATAACTAGTATCACAATAACACACAGGCGTTATTTTGATACTAATTTCTGCCAGCGGCTTCGGCCGCGTATTCCCTTTGGGGCTGAATTTTGAAAAATCCTTAGTGCTCGTCTACATCATAAAAGAAAGCCTTGTGCATAATTTTACGCTTCTAGCCCCAGAAGTTTCGGCTGTGCGTGATATGTCAGTCATTCAGTTTCCCCTTTTGTATAATGTAGATTATGAGTTGACTGAACAATTCATTTACTTTTTCCAGAGACATCTACATCCAGAGAGAAAAAGAGTTGCTAGAGGAGCTTCTGTCAGTCGGCGAGATCTGTGGACAATGGCAGTCCAGACAGTTGGAGCTCGTAAGCACGCACGTTTCCTTACTGAAGCATTACTGCCACTCGCGGCGCTGCATGATCAATATAGACGGTCAACACTTTAAGGAAAGCAGTCGGAAGGGTAAGAACTCTTTAAGTGAGTTTGCAGAACTATTTTAGGGTTATAAGGTGGACCAAAGACCAGTTGATGGCTGCGGAAGTCTAATATAGGAAGTAATGGACCGGTTGACCGACGACGCTTGGTGGTTAAAATAAAAATGTTTGTTTGCCATTCCAGTTATATTATCTACACTAATATTATAAAGAAGTGAAGTTTTTTGTTTGTAGGAGGTAATCTCTAAAAGTACTGTTCCGATTGCTAAAGCTTTTTATCGATAGAAAGCTGCTTTATTCCTGAGTGACATATGGTTATATTTTATGTACGCGTGCGAAGCCGCGGGCTAAAGCTACTTATAATAATAATTTTAATTTAATATAATAAATGTATGGAATCGGTGTGAGATAATGAAGTACATTACATATAAAAATTTAAGGGCCTGAATCCGAACTAGGAAGAATCTATATTTCGGATTTCAGCCACCGATCCCCTCAAGATACAAGTAATTTACAAGCTCTTGGGGTCCACCATTTTGGACTATAAAGCTAGAATTAAATTAGACCGACACACACGTGTAACATGCCTGATTTGTACGTAGAACGACGTCGCGTGGCGTGGATCAAGTGTAAAGTCTAGTTTCCATATAACATGTATGAGGACTGATGCGCTCAGATCGGTGAGTGTGGCACACGAGTGCGCAGTGTAGTTCTAGCTTAAGCCTAGATGAATACAAAACATGTTAAGCATTTGGTTATTTGGAAGAGAAGTATTACTTTCAAGCAGGTTCATTACGTAATTGCTTATATATCTGCGTGTTACAGATGACGCAAGCCTAGAATTTGCTCCGATAAACCTTCACCTGCAACGCATGTGGGTACACAATGACACGCTGAACAAGACTGGATTCCACGACATCGTGACTGTTGGGGCCTTCGCTGCGCACACGCATAAGGCTGAGCGCACTGGAGGCTTGATTAGGTGAGTTTGAACAACCAGATCTCCTAAAAATTCTCTCTCATCATCATCATCTCATCATTGGCAAGGAAAATAGTATTTAGATATCTTGACAAAAGACAATGTGTGCATCAGAATATTCGAAGTTTGTATCATCGCATCGTCTCGATTCCAGGAATCCAAAGACCACGATATCGCTGCAGCAACCATTACATAATGAACATAATACCATAATTAGGTAATTCTTTGAAGCCGAGAGGGTGTCTAATTCGTCTGGCCTAGTTTTTTTTCTTTATATTTATTTATTATATTCTTTACTGTACACGACAAACAAAAAATACTGGACAAACATTATTAAAAATAATTGTACAATGGGCGGTCTTATCGCACAGGGCAATCTCTTTACAATTTGATATTTGTATTTGCTTATTAGTTTTCCCCGACCATTAAATGTATCAAAGGCACTCATTTGCGCCCAGCAGCTTACGACACAAAATTGATAGGTACGAAAGCTAGCCTAGATGAATGAGATGTTATCTCGGTTTTTAAGAATCACCCAATCACCCTTACCATATTCTCAGTGATGGGACTCAGGCTTCCTCTTTAGGAGAGACCGCAATCCACCACGCAGCCCCGATGTCACATGTCTTCGAATTTTTGGTTGTAGGATATGCTGGTTTCCTCACGATCCTTTACCTGTTTTGAGAGCATTAAATTATACAAAATAATGCGCCTGGCTGGGTTTTAACACGTAAGTCGAGGTCGTACGTCCGTAGACGCGTAATGTTAATAATAACCATTGAGCACAATTTTTGGCTGTCAAATTCATAGACAGAAGACTCGTTATCCGTCTGTTCTTATAACTAAATCAGATCAGATCAAAACGCTTTAAAGACTAAGCGTGTGAGTCTTGCCAACCCTGACAACCCTGGCAGGACTCGCACACAGGATTGTTCAAAAGAGTGATCGTGGCCCTGGGACACAGTTAAAACGGTTTTTTTTTCAGTAAAAGTCTGATACGCTCTCTCGCTCCAGTCAAACCTGGAGAAGGTATTTGATGATTTATTACAAAAAGACGTTAAGTTTTTATGGAAAGTGTTGAGAATACCGTATCTACCAGTGAACGCTCTTTGCTACTTTTTGCTATTTATATGTTTAAAAAAAATTTAAACGTAAATATTTTTTGGTCACAAAAATAACGATCAAATTTAGCTGACGCACACAGATTACCATAACGTTTGCGTTCGAGAGATTTTGTTCGCCTTTTATGCCAAGCTGTAAAAATAAATAGACTATTGTTTGCACCATTAAAGTGTGTTTTGTGACGAACAAGATTTCTATAATGTTGTTCAATAAGTTCTTTAGTTCCTTTGTCACATGCACGATCCTTGAAGGATAACTCTGTAAAACATTCTAACTTTTCATCGCACTTTTGATTTGTTCTTGAATTAGATGACGAATTACTTTGAAGTGTTTTTAATCAAGAAAATCTACACTATAGAAGGCGCCGGATAACCGTGAAATAAAGTACATTGACCTTTTCCTAATATCTCTGCGTAGGTACCCGAAAAACTAACAATGAATTGCTTTTCATTACTGTATCTTTGATATCTACAACTTAGGAACTGAGTAAAATCATAACCCTTGCAAGACGAATTTTCAGAACAATTGGCCCTCTGACTGCCCGATATAACTGTCAAATATCCCCGAATGACAGCCGAGAACAAGGAATTAACGTTATGTCTATTGTTCACGGACGCGTAGCTTCATAGACGCGTAGGTATTCGTCAATATACGCTTCGTCTTGTCGCACCTGCTCACAGCTTACATATAAAACGATGAAACTCTGTCGACGAAGCGGCAATGACATGACGGCGCCAGTTTCTTAGTTTTAGCTACGCGTCCGTACACAGAAAGTAAGTAAGGCTTACTGTGCGTTGCAGGGTCTAACGGTAAAAGATGCTTATGCTATGCTATGATTGTTATTATACGATTTTACAGTCACAATTTAACCCATTTCCAGGTTAGTACAGCAAGTCAAAGATATAAACAGTACAAAAGCTGAGTTCAACTCTGTCACGAATAAGATACAGACGGAGTATGACAACCTTGTGGCGGTAAGGAGGCTGCGAGAGGAAGTCTCCGACGATATGGAGAAGATCCTCATGTTGATGCAGGCTAAGCAGTATGGAGGGGCCACCGCTATTGTCGAAGGTCAGTTTTAACGATGTGCATTAGAATTACACAATTTAATTCCATAAAGTCCGTTGCCATCATCCAACCACTAGACGTACGGTGTTACGCCATCGGTACATGGTGGACATCCCACCATGTACGTAGAAAACGTTTTGGGGACACATCCATTATGTGTACAGATAAGGAGTTCAATTCCGTGCCGGAGTCTTGTTTCCTGATAGCTATAACCTAGGGGTCTTTAAATCAAGAGTGAATAGGTTACCCCTAGGCAAGCGTGCGCCATCGTCGGCCATATTACCGCTTACCATAAGATGAGATAGAGGCCTACACATATTAAAAAAAAACTTGCATACATGAAGTTACTTTTTTCCACCCAGGAAACCTCTTACGATCCTTACATACTACTTTTTATTTTTTTTACGTTTGTCACCATCATTTTATTTAGGCTGCAGGAATGTTCGGATGCAGTTATTGTGGCCCTGAAACGTAAAGAGTAACTGAAATAACTCTGGTGGGTTTTAGTCAGTAAAAGTCAAGTCGCCTGGTCACGACTTCGGTCTTAGCGGCGAGTGGCGCGATGAGCGGGGCGGTATCGGTAAGCGGGCGCGGGACGCTATGAGCAGCGTCTCGTGGCGTGCTTCAAACATTTTCGTTCATACCTTTTATTCTTACTGCTCGCCGCCCCGCGCTTAGCTACCGCTTACAGCAGCAAAGTCGTGAGCCGTTAGTCTTGTAATTTTGAGTCTTGAAAGACTAGATGGTTAATTTAATATTTATCGAATTGTCTGCTTTCACTGCACTGTAGCACAGTAAGTTTTCCAATTAAAGTCATAGTAATCGTATTCATCCTAACATATTTCGGAAAAAACCCCCACCGTGTTTGTTTGCATGAACGCGATTAACTCAAAAACTACTGAATGGATTTTCATGTGGATTTCACCAATAGAAAGAGTGATACATGAGTAAGGTTTTAATGTATATTACATACATACTGTAGAAGAGAAAAGCCGAGAATTCCAAAGATTCTTAACACACGGAATTATTTTACTATTACAGCCTTAAAATTATGATAATTTCATATCTAAATTTGCCCTTATTTTGAGATCAGTATTCTAACTACGATTTATATCAATTTCAGGAATTAAAAGTAAAGTTAAGAGCATACTGGCACAGTGGGAACCGGCTGTGGTTGAAGAGTCGTTGTCTTTTATAGGCTGGCCAAAAAGTAACTGCAGCGAAGAAACTGATCAACAGGTATGTGTCGTTAGCCATTGCATTTATATTTGAATTCAGGATCTGATTTAATTCACAGATGTTAGGAAACACACTTAACGTTTACATGACAAAGTTCAATTTGAGAATTTGAATTATGTCGTTTTTTTAGGGTTCCGTACCTCAAAAGGAAAAAACTGAACAAAAAATTTTTTTCGGCGATGTATACGCTAATGACATTCCAACGTTTTTTCTATGAACCTATAGATGTAGTTTTGTGGCATAAAACTAATATTTAAAAAAAAAAAAACTATTTCCAGACCATGAGCACAATAATGCGACTAACAGAACAACTGAGCATGTTCGACACGAACTCCGACTGCGATACATTTGACGCCTCCTCAAGTTCTAGCTCAAAAGAGACATCACCCACCGGAGACACACCCACCCTCTCTTCGAGCGTTCCCAACATCTCCAACTACCCACGAAAGAAAGTTCTAGAAACAGAACTACAGTTCCACAACGATTACTTCAAGAACGATATAGAAGATAGAGATAGGGGAGGATTGAATCATTCGTTTCGGTCCGTGAGGTTGTCGAAACCGAAGATGGAGGGGCAAAGCCTTTCACTTGATTATAGCAAGAGACACGGCAGCTTGAGGCATGACTTCAAGAGTTCGGCATCTTTGGAGCAAGTTTCATACCGATGTTTGGTTGATGGATTGAGGAATGACAAGAGAAAGGTGGGTTTGATAATGTTGCTCTTTATTATTATTACTAGGTAGTCCCACCGCTGTGCAAATGCGTGTGGAATGGATCACGTGTAGCTCTACAAGTCTAATTTCCATATAAAATGTGTGCGCAGTGTATTTTAGCTTAGTGAGCTTCAAAGGGTTACGATTTCTGCTATACTATTCCATATTTTATTTTATGCACAAATGTATTTGAAGTTCTTATAAGATGCGATTATCTTTTTATTGTGGGCTCTGCGCTGCATTATAATACATTTAAGTCGGTATGGAGCTTTAAACCAGATTCAGCTTTTAGTCCTTCGTTACCATGTATCATTATCTGTTATATTGGTCAAAAATATGCGTATCACCATAACAAAGGTGGAAAATGATCATACTATGCTGTTAAGCAAGAAGTATTAGCATAATGACGTAGCCTATGCGACAGTGTGTCAATGTTTGTTTTAGTCCTATACGCGGTAAATGCGACCTGAATAATGATTAAGATACAACAGAAGTAATATTAATTTCATACTTTATTAGCGAGGACGATTCATAAGATTCTCTGCGATTTCGATATTTGATAATGACAATATTCATCGTAGTTTTTCATCAATCTCCGCTTTTGCGCGTATCTCTATTGGACAGCTTAAGTATCTAATTGTTTATTTTCATGTTATTGTAGGTGCTTTACTACTTTTTATAATTATTTGCGCCTCTGATGGCCTAGCTTTGACAACGAAAAAAAAATGCGAAGTTTATTATTGGAAGATCACGTTCACAACCAGGCAAAGAGTATTTATTAAAAAAAATAGGAAATCCACAGGAGAACATTATAGTTCTAGTAGCTTGTACGTTTTGTTGACATTAAAAAAAAAAATCATAATATATATTTCATGCTTGGCTCTATGAATTTTCAAAATTATGCACTGATAAATCATTATAGTATGCAAGCAAAGCATAACAAATTGAAACTGGCATCTACAAATTCGAACAGTGCGCGCGGGGTGGATTACAGTCCATTCCCTTTCATAGAGAGGAGGTTTGTGTCCCGGCAGTGAGAACATAATAGGCTGATTATGCTTACGCTAAGCTTGTGTAGGACAATATGTAGTCGATAAAATAATAATTGCGTAACGCTTTGGGCTATGCTATGAGCGATTTGTACTTGTGCTTGACTGCGATGCCACCTGATGGTAAGCAGTGATGCAATCCTTGACGGCGAGGCGCACTAGTTTATTTAATAAACTATTCACTCTAGCCTTGAAGATACCCAAAGATACCGTACTTTATTGTCTTGTTCGAATAAGTCCATTTTCTTTTGTTCTTTGGTAGTCATTGCATAACATCGCGATTTAAAATGTGTGTACAGTTTTCAAGCCATTGCCATTTTCATTTTATAGATGATAGAATATAAGCTTTCATCTAAGTTTTAAGCGATGATACCTATGCTCTGCAATTGTAAGGTTATTTGTTCGTTTGTTTCGCTCTTTATAAAGCAATTTCATATGGGTTTTATTTGTGTCTAATTCGTGGCGTAATTGAAGTTGAATTAGATGGTTACATGTGCAATTGTACACAGCGAGCTTTGCCACGTTGCTGAGCGTTTCACCTGTTTTCCAACCACGTCTCGATGTTTTTATACTAAACAAAACTAAGTACACGTGCTTATAGCTCTGAGCGCTTGTCTAGCGGCACCTTTACCATTATGCATGGCGAGATTTATTTTTTGGAACAGCCTACGTTCTAATTCTATGCAAATATATATAGGTATATAGTAAGTATAGGTAATAAGTAGTGATCGGAATATGTAGGGCTAGTTTACCTAAAATTGGCCAGACAAAACCAGCAAAAATTCTTGTTTTTCTGTTTGTTTTTTTTTTTAACCCAGAATCCCAGCAATACTTTTTTTTCGCCCTCGCCCCTCGCATCGCTACAAAATGTCGCCGTGGGCAAGGGCCCTTAAGTACCTCGGTTTCTGATTTAAGGATTTGAAGTTGAGTATTTCTCATACTCTACTTTAGCCTGAAAACCTGACAAAAGTTGGCTGTAAAGTAGGTTTAAGACATGCTTAACTCAAAGTACTCAATTCAGAAACCTGCCTTTAGTATATATGAGAAAATTCAGTATAATAAGTTGGAATATAAATTATGTAGAGTGTGAGTATGATCAATTTTCAGGTGACATATTTTTCTGATTTTACCTAAAGATCGTTTTTTAATTAAAGACGATGATTTGACAAGTGCAAATGCCAAATTCTGAAAATATGATGCCAGATTTTTAGTAAAAGTTGTCTCCAAATTCGATTTTACGTACCGGTTTTTTTAACAATAGAACCTTTAAGGAAAATAGGACTTAGACATAGTAGTATTTATTTATAGTAGAGTCTAATATGAATCGAAAATAAAAATAATTAAAAATATAATCAAATTTTAAAACACTCGGCCTTTGTCCGCCGCGGTTGCGGGCCTGCTACTTCCGTAGAAGGCTAGAGATTATGTAAAAAATTAATGCACATTATTTTCACGACGCTTTTTACGGCTGCGGTGTGCGCGGTTGTTTGCGGCTCCCGCTGCAATGGCGAGGAACTAGTATAATCGCGCGAGCTGCGGTCACCCACAGCCTCGATGGGTTAGGTGGGTAGCGCCCGCACGCTTTGCGGTCGGTTAGCGCCCGCAGTAGCCTTCAGCGGGTAGGGTAATCGGATGCACCCAGAACTATATAAGCTTTCAGTTTTTAATTCTTCTGTGAAATAAGTATGGCGATTATCACTTAAATAGTGTAATTGGCTTCGGCCGTTCTATTTAATTAAATAAATAAATAAATCACACAGCCACGCATCACGTTGCGTTCCGTCTCAACGCACCTACGCGCGTATTTGCGGGAGTGCAGATCTGCATCATCGTACGGGTTTTTTACGCACCCACGCGCGTAGTTGCGTTTTGAAGATTCACGTAAGCTCTGACTCATTTCATCCAAAACCACGCACGGCACTATGAGACACAGTGTGCCATACGTTGCGTCCCGCCCCGCACCCACGCGCGTGAGCGCATGTTTCTCCACTTGTAGGCGCGTGATCTGCATGAACGCGCGTGGATGCATTTTCGGTGTGTTGGACTGTGTGTGTTTTCTATACAAACGGAGATACTTAAAAGCAACGTTAAAACATGCATTCACGCTCTAAGCTGCGTGTGGCAGCGTGATAATACTCTATAAGCTCGTCTCTGGACACACGTCCATTACGGTCCGGGGCTCAACTGATAATTAACCGCCCGTCTTATGATTGTCACCCACCAAGCTTGCGAGCGATAATTACAACTGCAACGGCTGCAAAACCGCTCAAAACTTAGATGAGTTTAAAAATAAAACAGCTGTGTCCTCTACCGCTGCAGGCGTGATTAAAAACCGCTTCGTGAGCTCTTAGCCTTAGTAACAATGCTAGAAAAACGGTTTCGTTACTAGCTGTAGCCATGTCTAGAAATAGATAAATTAAAAAGAAAATGGTTTTGTTTCCCGCATTTCCCGAGGCCAGTAGATGCCTACAAAACCAGCTTGACCAAACCAAAAAAAAACAAATGGATGCAAAGATGGCGTGTAAAGCGAGTTTCCCTAAGTCTCACTACAATACATTCACGTTCAGAAAGAAGCTGTGCCCAACAGTCGAACTTGGCCAGAATATTCTACCGCCATGCAAATGTGTGATTTTACTTGGACCAACGTATGACATGGAATTACCATATTAAGCACAAACTGAACGAAGTAAATAATCGATTCAACAACGTTTTGTGGATGCTTGGCAAACAGTCTGCTCTATTCCTAAGCAATAAACTTAGTCTATAGCTCAGTTATAAAACCGATTTGGATATACGGCCTACGGGATTCATTAGGAAATTCATTATTAATAGTACCTATTAGTAAAGTTGTAATAATGTGTCAGCAAAAATATCAGCTTGAGTAGTTCTATATTTTGGTCTTTTATGAATATTTGCATCTATCAAATTACCTTCAGGAAATACAAAAGCTGACCATAATTAGTTAAATGAAATTATTTTTGCGATTTTTACGAATATTTTTCGTTTTTTTGGTCAGTATCGGTTGCGATACGTCACTATTTATGAAATGGAAAAAACATGCAACATTCGAATTGTCAAATCGTAGTCTTTAATTAAAAAACGATCTTTAAAGGCAGCAGCAACGTCGTGGCGACGTGTTATGTTTGTAAGTAAGCTCTGAGCAGGCGTACACCAAACGTATAATGACTAATACGCGTCTATGCAGCTACGCGGCCGGAATTTGTAAATCAAATGTTTCACTACTCATTGTAAACATCCTTGGTTTTAGGCTGAATTGAGACGAGAGTCGGGCACATTGCACGCTGTTGGACAACTGGACCAAGCGACGAGAGAGACAAACCTAGCCTTCTTAAAAAACGTTGGGACTGTAGTAGAAGATTCGCTAACATCTCTCGTTGAAGAACTGAATAAGATTATTGAGAGTAATGGTAGGTTTAATTGACTTAATATTAAAGCAAGTCCGTTGTATAGTATAGTGAAACACTACTATTCAAGTAGTTTATCGAACTCCCCTTTTTTAGGTGGGTAATCATTCAGTGACTTCTCCTGGCCTTGGGCGAAGCGGGAGGGCGTGTCAGACTTTTACTGATTAAAACCCACTACTATGTTCTTTCGTTACCTTGCATTCCAGGGCCCCGGGTTTTCCTTTCAGAAGCGAACCCATGGCCCCAGTAGGTTTCGACCCTGATGGGCCCCTAAAGTTTTGTTTACATCTTGAGGCGCGCGTGGAACACTACGCGCCTTCGACGTCTTGGGCTCGGTCCGAATGGTTACCGGACGGTCTGACGGCGAACTACCCATTGCTCGCCGTCCGCAAGTCCGCGCCTACGGTAGTTGGAAATCGGAATCGGGATCCCGACATATCGTGGTCGCCGATCGCCCCAACGGGAACACGGCGATGCTCTGTCCAAGCGGGACACACCTCTACCGTATGCTCCTCCGTGTCCTCTGGGCGGTTCAAACAATGGTGATACCCGGGCGTTTATTCCGCATAAATCCGGTGCAGGAACCTCCTGAACTTGCCATGTCCGGGGAGAACCTACGTCATGCGGAATGTGAGGACGCCGTGTGGTCTTTCCAGCCACTCCTCAAAGAGGGGCTTACCGCTTTAATATTGTTTGTCCTAGCACTGGGTTGCGACAGTCGCTGTCGCTGTTTCACACTGAGATCCCGCTGGACTCTGTCAGCCATGCCGTGAGTTGTCGCGTCAGCGGAGTTTCGCACCGGCGTTACATCTCCTCCATCTGCAAAATCGAACTCCCCTGTGCTGCCGGGTGATTGCACCTATCAGTTTGACTTACAGCTTGGGTATATTTTCAATGAGCAACCCATAAACTCTCTTTAAGATAGTGCTAGTCCATGACCGAATCTTTCCTATCAATCATTCTTTTTACGATTTGATAATTTGCAGATTCTTCAGACGAAGATTTAGATACGATAAAAGGGCTCATGGACGGCGTAAGGTCGAGTGCAGACGACGCGGCGAGGTGGATGCGAGTGTCGCACGCAGCGTTGCGACTCCGATGCGAGTCGCCGCACTGGGCGCGTGAACATGCGGCCTTACAAACGAGAAGGGACACTTGCTTCTCTCAAGCGGTACGTATCAACTATAAACAATCTTACTAATATCATAAAGTGAGTGAAGTAAGTACAAAAGGGAACATATTCACGGGATAAAAAGCATTCAATGTGCTATTCCTAGATATGTTTTACCTGTGTGCCAAACAACGTAATCCGTTCAGTGGTTTGCGAGTGAAGAAGTAAAGTACATACATACCTTCTTAGAAACTTTAGCTTTCACAATATTAGTGTAATGAAAAGTCTGTACTAGTAATGTACGCGTACGCATTCGCAAAAAAAAAAATGCGAATGTTTGGCGAATGTTTCTGGCAAACAAAAAGTAAATAGTATTTTGATTGAATGGATGTAGAAAGACAATACAACTAATATAATTTTATATTTACTTTCATATTATTCGGTCACTTAACTTAATTTCACATTTGCGCGGTCCCCCCCTGTTTCTCCAACTGGGGCCGTGACGAGTATGTCTGATATTATATCCATCAGAAGGACGTTCGTAGGGTTCTGCGTAACCTCGATGCAAATAAAGCCAGTGGCCCCGACGGGACACCAGCAGTTGTTCTTAAAACGTGTGCTCTTGAATTGTCTCCAATCTTGACCCGCCTATTTCGCTTCTCATATCAGACTGAAAAAGTGCCCATGGCTTGGAAGCAAGGTAACGTTTAGCCTGTGCCCAAGAAGGGTAGTCGAGCTGACCTGGCAAACTACCGATCCATCTCCGTTACGTCCATTCTCTGTGAGAGTATGGAACTGGTGCCTAGAAGCTAACGACATCCTCAGTGACCGGCAATACGGTTTTCGCCGAAATCGGTCTACTGGGGACCTTCTTCTTTTTAGTCGTACCCTCCTGGCGGAGTGGTCGTGGTCATGGATCGTCTGGTAGTTAGGTTACGGCTTTTGCGAGACTTCTCCATCTCTCTATATTCGTGGCACTGCGTGTGCCTTCAATGAGGGAAATCTTAGAAGATGATTTGATGAGGTCTGTCCATCTGATAGGTGATCGACCGCGAGAACGTTGACTCTCTAATCTACCCTGTACCACTAAATGTTCTAAAGAGCTCTCATTACGGATGATATGTCCAAACATTTTAAAGATTCGCAGTTGCACAATCGATGAAAGTTTTTGTTCGATACGAAGCTCTTTCAGAATGGAAACGTTAGTGCGGTGAGCAGTCTATTTTATCTTCAGTAGACACCTCCAGCACCACATCTTAAGAGCGTTATTTTTTTACGGTGTTTTTTTTTGGATAAGGCTAAGCTAAGAAAATTGGAAATTCAATATTCGCGAGTGCGAATATTGAATATTCGCATTCACATTCACGAATCAAGGTAACGTTTAGCCTATGCTCAAGAAGGGTAGTCGAGCTGACCTGGCAAACTACCGATCCATCTCCGTTACGTCCATTCTCTGTGAGAGTATGGAACTGGTGCCTAACAGAAAGTTTCTGGCATACCTAGAAGCTAACGACATCCTCAGTGACCGGCAATACGGTTTTCGCCGAAATCGGTCTACTGGGGACCTTCTTCTTCTTAGTCGTACCCTCCTGGCGGAGTGGTCGTGGTCATGGATCGTCTGGTAGTTAGGTTACGGCTTTTGCGAGACTTCTCCATCTCTCTATACACTGCACGGCACTGCGTGTGCCTTCAATGAGGGAACACTTAGAAGATGATTTGATGAGGTCTGTCCATCTGGTAGGTGATCGACCGCGAGAACGTTGGCTCTCTAATCACCCTGTACCACTAAATGTTCCAAAGAGCTCTCAATACGGATGATATGTCCAAACATTTTAAAGATTCGCAGTTGCACAATCGATGAAAGACTTTGTTTGATGCGAAGCTCTTTCAGAATGGAAACGTTAGTGCGGTGAGCAGTCAATTTTATCCTCAGTAGACGCCTCCAGCACCACATCTGAATAGCGTTAATTTTTTTACGGTGCTTCATTTTAGATCGTCCATGTTTCAGCTAGGAAAATAGGGAATATTAAACATCTCATTAAGCGAACCTTGGTGTTTTTGGTTATACGGCGATTTTTCCATACCTTCGTGAGCTTCTCCACTGCTGATCGTGTTATGGCACAACGTATCTTGATTTCTTCTTCGCAACTTCCAGTATTTCTGATGGTGGTTCCCAGGTAGATATAATTAACTCTGGAAAACTTCACAATTGGCTATTTCACGTAAATTAGGTTGATTGTTAGTCTTACGATCCACCACCAACATTTTGGTTTTATCGTGATTTATGGCGAGGCCAAAATCAGAACTGGTTGCTGCTAGTAGCGAAAGAAACCGTTCCATGTCAAGAGTAGTGTCGTCTGCATCTCAGGTTTGATATTAAGCGACCTCCAATAGACACACGCTCGCCTCGTCCCAACCATCTAAAACTATCCGCATTATGTATTCGGTATATATAAAGTATTAAACAAGAGATGGGAGAGAAAACAAGCCTGTCGAACACCAGCCTGAGTTTTGAAATTCTTGGAATCAATTCCGTCCACGCGAACAGCAGCTGTACCGTCCTCGTAAAGTCTCTTAATGAGATAAACTAGATGCCATGGTATACCCATTATTAATAGTACTTCCCACAGCTTCCACCACTTAACGTTATCAAAAGCTTTACGAAAATCCACAAAGCAAATAAACAGCGTTTTATTGAACTCACGTGCTTTTTCTATAATTTGGCTTAGCTTGCTTAGGGGACCTTCTAGTGTATGCCATTCAAATCTGGAGCGAAGCCATCGAGAAGCATTGGGTGAAAGTGCTTGCCGTCTCCCTTGATATCTCGAAAGCTTTCGATAGGCTTTAAGCTGGCACGAAAGCCTTATTGCTAAGCTTCTCGAGGGATAGATCTATCCGGGTGGTCATTGAGTGCTGCTCGTCTGGTCAAACGGAAATTAATGCCGGAGTCCCTCAGGGGTTGGTACTCTTGGCAACACTGTTCTTTCTGCACATTAATCACCTACATAAACCCGGTACCTTTAGGTATGCAGACGATAGCACTGTTATTGAGACTTACAACTAATGTCCGGCGCGCGAGCTAGTGGGTCTCAAATCCAGTCTCTCCGAGATATCTCTCAGACATAGACCCTCTCAGAATGGGGCGATGCTAATCTGGTCAAGTTCAATGGTACTAAAACCCACGCGTGTCTTTTTTTCCGCTAAACGGAGCGAATTCTACCCATCGTATCCATCTTTCCGGGGTGGTACCGTGACGGTAACCGACCACCTTGAGCTTCTTGGGGTGCCGCTGTCGTCTACCCTCAATTTCAATTTCTACATCAAGGCAAAAGCCAAAAAATTGGGTATCTTAGCGAGCGTGAGACGGTATTAAATTTCAAGCCGGAACAGCTGCTCAACTTCTATCAAGCGCACATTCGATCGTGTATGGAGTAATGCATCTTTGGGATGGGTCTGCCAAATACCAGATTGATACATTAGAGTCGATTAAGAAGCGAGCCAAGAAGATCGTTGGCACTTGTCAAGTCAAAACTCCACGGTCATCAGCAACTCGCTTATCAAGATCATTATGCGTACAGCTAAGGAGTGGAATTCTCTGCCGGAATCTGTGTTTCCTAAAAAACTTTTTGTGTTAAGCATCATTCGATCAGTCTGTTACGACTCTGTTATGTTCAGTTTAAACTTGGCTGACACGAAATGTGAAACCTGTATGACATTTTGCGCGCTCTTTGTTTGAAAGTCAACATTCGCATTCGCGAATATTGGATTTGAATATTCGCATTCGCATTCGCGAATGTGAGAAATGAGACATTCGTTACATCACTAGTCTCTACGTTGGAATGGTTCTTTTCGATTCAACGCTGTCGAAACCGCTGGCAACTGCAAGAAGACTACCAAATTGGAGAGATCATTTATCTCCAAAAAGGTTGAAAGGTTCTATAGTACTGACCGCGTTCCCTCTAGATAACGGATGATTTGGGAAAGATCGCTGGAATGTGCTGGTTGCTAATACTTCTGCCATTATACTTTTGGACGGACGAAAACCTATCCTGAAGATGATGATGAGGAGGATAATGATGATGATGATGATGATGATGATGATGTTGTTGTTGTTGTTGTAGTAGTTGATGTTGTTGAACAAAAGTTGTTGTTTATGGTTATTTATGTTTTACAAATAACCCTTTATACAACGTGCCGTTTTGAAACTGCACAATATTTCAGGAGGTTGTAATAAAACTCATAACTAATCATATAAAAATACGATACCTGGTCAAAAATCAGTAAATAAACTTCTTAAAATAACAGAATCACCCGTTGCGATTTATCGCACGCTGTGTCACTGTGTGCGTGAGTGCATCAACCTGTACGAGGCTCCGCCCACTTATTTTACGAAATGAATAATTTAACCTTAGATGTAGATGGAATTCGATGATCATAATGCACATTAATGTCTTTTTCGCTATTTAATTATTCACTTTTAAGCATAATTACAATGTGAATGCCAAAGGCATTAAGTCCGCCTATGTACTTTGTATTGCATGAGGATTAAATAAATAAATAAATGTGAAAATCTTTTAAAAGTTCACGTTCACGTCGCGTCGTTAGGTACCTACGTATCAGCTGATGAATAAAATGTTAGGCCGAGATCAATAAGCCTTATGAGGCCTCCGTGCCTCCGTCCGTAGGTATCATGCAGCGCGCGCGCGCGCGAGATTTAGGTAGGCACTGGTACATGTACGTACCTATCAGACGCAGTCGACGCGCTGTAGGTAATATCATTATCAAGGTCAGTTTTCCGTAATAATTTCGTTTTTATTAGTCGATTAAATTGGTGGATGTGAAATTTTCCTTCCTACTTTTTAATGGGCTGAGGACCGATAAAAATACTTCAAGATAATTTGTGCTAGTTAAGTAGATAGGGTTTTTAAGTGATTTATCTTGCCTGATAGGTAAGTATTTTTAGCGTAGTTAAAATTTTTAAATCAACTTATTTACACTAATCAAATTGATTCGGCTAACAACGTATTTACAAATGATTTTCTATGTAGGTACTTAAAAAAAAATTCCTAAGCAGGTACTTATGTTACCTGGAGGTGTTGTTCAAAGTGTCCACCTTCACACTGCAGGCACAGTAGTCTAGCACGAAGTTGCTGATTTTCTTTTAATTTCGTAGCACAAACACATTCGTTTTTAAAGTGTCGAAAGCACTGATCACTAGTGATCACCTTTTCACGTAACGTACTCCACGTAACTCTCGCTCGAAGTATTCCAGGATATTTTCCTGCAAGGCGACAAGCAAGCCTTCGTCGCCGCGACCGTCAGCATGCCGGAAAACGCCGAATCGACGAAATTCGCGGAGTCTTTGCGTAGCAGCCAGCATTATCCTTTGAGATGGACGTTACGCTGTCTCCACTGATAGCTTACAAGTGGACTATCTCCACCAACTCTACATTGGAGTATTGGTCTGTCATCTTTTATCACTAGATACCGCAACCGTTAACCGAAGGCGCATCTGAGGGCGAATATTGCAAGCGTATACACACGCCGGCGACATCGATTACACTAAACTTGATCGATTGATCGATGGCCGCGGGGGCGTGGCTAGGGTGTGCCGTGCGGGAGATGATTGGTGCTTTATGAAACTATCGTTGCGTGTGTGTGAAAGCGCGGTTTGATATCGTTGCGTTTGTGTTGGTGAAAGCGCGGTTATAAGGGAGGTATCAGACTGGCTGCGTTTTAAAAAAGGTAGTTCACACATACCGATTTTCATAAATAAGAAAAAAAAAATTACCTACTCATTTTATTATTGATTCGGGTCAAGGATCACTAACATAATTATCTTCTGAAATTTTTTGCACCTTTAAAACTGCACCTTGTATAGTGATGGGAAATTTCCGAGAACATTATATTAGCGAGAACTTTGCGGTAATGTAATGTTCTCCGAATTTACCAGAACTTAAAAACTGAGTAACAAAACCTAAACTTCATTTAATCCCTTTTTTTAAATTTTAATAATAATATAAATTAATAATAATAATTTATTTATTTCAGGCAACATGCACCCATATCATAAATACCTTAATGATTCATGAAATGTGTATTATTTTATGAATGCACTTTGACCGCTCATTCAGTACTAACTACAGCGAAGTGGAACAGGGGGGGTAGCGGGCGGGGTGGAACGGCAACCACGTACGCATGCAATGTATTTTTTGGTTATTATTTTATAATACACTATTGTAATTTAGATAGGTATTAATTTTCTTTATCATCATAATTTCAGTCGAAAGACGTCCACTGTTGGACATAGGCCTCCCCAAGTGTTGCTATAATGACCGGTCCTGTACGTCTCGCATCCATCGGATTTCCGCGACCGTCACCAGGTCATCGGTCCATCTTGTTGGAGGCTTTCCAACGTTGCGTCTTCCGGTACATGGTCGCCATTCCAGAAGCTTGTGTCTCCATCGACCATTTGTTCTGTGAGCAATGTGCCCGGCCCACTGCCACTTAAGTTTGGCGATTCTGTGGGTTATGTCTGTAATCTTGGTTCTGCTGCGGATGTCTTCATTTCTGATGTGATCTCGCAAGGAAACTCCGAGCATAGCCATTTCCAATGCCTATGAGTAACTTTAAACCTTCTGATGAGACCCATTGTAAGCGACCGCGTTTCGGAGCCATATGTCATCACTGGCAACATGGACTGATCATATAATATAATAATATAATATTCCACAACTACCACACAACGCCGTCTAGTCCCAAGCTAAGCAGAGCTTGTGTTATGGGTACTAGACAACTGATAAACATACTTATATATTTCTAAATACATACATATTATAGATAAATTACACCCAGACACAGAACAAATGATTATGCTCATCACACAAACATTTGTCCTGGGTGGGAATCGAACCCACGACCTCCGGCATAGCAGTCAGGGTCACTAACCACTAGACCAACAGGCCAGTCAAGACTTAGACTTTCGTCTTGAGACACTGGTATATTGGACGAGAAAACACCGGGCAGCTTCCTGAACGCTGCCCAGCAGAGTCAGATTTGACGATTGACCTCTTTCTCGAAGTTAGACCTACCCAACTGGACCGTCTGTCCCAGATAGTAGTCGTCCACAACTTCGAGTGTAGAGTTTCCGATCTTGATAGGAGTGGGTGCTACATGGAGTTTTACCATGAATTTGGTTTTGTCCATGTTCATTTTAAGTCCCACTTTTTCAGAAGCTCTACTGAGGTCACCAAGCATAGTACTAAGCTCCTCCGTAGTTTCAGCCATGACTACTATGTCGTCGGCAAAACGAAGGTGAGTGATGTACTCGCCATTGACATTAATGCCTCCATTTGAGAACTTTGAAGACATCCTGCATTGTGGCCGTAAACAGTTTCGGAGAAATGACGTCTCCTTGCGTCGCACCCTGCTGCAAAAGAATAGGTTTCATGGTGTGGTCCTGAATTTAGGCTGACATGGTGGCGTTTTTGAATAAAAACTTCAGCATTTCAATGTACCAATAGTCAATCTGGCACCCTTGAAGAGACTGCAGTACAGCCCAAGTCTCGATCGAATCAAAAGCTTTCTCGTAGTCCATAAACGCTAAGCCGAGAGGCTGATCATACTCCGCAGCGTATGTATGTGGTCCACGGTGCAGAAGCCTTTTCGGAATCCGGCTTGTTCGGGAGGCTGGCAGTCTACTAGTCTCGTACAGGCTGACGTCCGGGATATCTTCGGTAGAGTGTCGAGTCAATCTAGCTCTTGGGTCTTTTGCTAGTTTTGCTGTGGGTTTGGAGAGTGACGTGTATAACTGTTCATAAAATGCCTCGATCTCTCCCAGAAGCTCCAATTTGGCGGATATAACTCTGCCATCGTCGGTCTTCAGTTTGTTGAGCTGGCTCTGCCCAATAAACAGGTCTCTTGTAAACACCTTGGGGCCCTTATTTCGCTCAATCGCATCTTAAATTTTTCCGGTGTTAAAGTGACGGAGATCGCGTTTCAAGGACTTAGAGACCCGTTTATTGAGCTGCTGATATGTGCACGCATCATCGTCTGAATACTGCAGAATCATCTCACGCCTTTCCTTCGTAAGCTGGAGAGTTCAAGCCTCTTGTTCTTATTTGTACGAGTCTTAAAGAATTTAAACCCGACCGTATGCACAGTTTCCACGAACCCATCGTTGTATACGTCCACGGAGCTTCTTAGACACTCGAAACGATTGTGGAGTTTGAGCTAAAAGTTCTCGGAGAATCTGTGTTGGGCGGAGTATAAACTTCACCAGTTGAGACCTTTCAAGCTTGATATTGATATTCAATGTGCTTCTTACCATGCTGCCGTGATCACTTCCAGTTTTTTTTTGATCACAGAGACATCATTAAGTATTTGATTCTTCGGCGACAGAATGAAGTCAATCTCATTTCTAGTTGCATCGTCGGGACGTTTATTGAGGAAGGAAGGAAGAGGAATTAATTTTCTTAGTATTATTTAAAAATGAAAATCTTTAATGTTTTCATTTTACGCTGCATGCTGGTTATAGCACCACTGGCCTATTTATAGACTACAGTGTAAATTAAATCTAATAATTAAAATCATCATAATTATCTGTTTCAGCACATACACGTTTTAAAGTTCTCTTAAGTTCTCATAAGTTCTCGTATGTCTCTAATCACGAGAATATTCTCGTTTTGAGAATGTTCCTTTTCCCCATCACTACCTGTATGACGATGTCGCAGGATAAACATAGTAAACCAATATTTTTTGACATTATGTTGAATCGTCGTATCAATATTTAATTTAAATTTATTTCATTTCAGTTATCAACAGTGACCGCCGGCTTGCTATGTTGGCTATGTTCAATGCCGGGTGAAGTTGTCGTTAAGTTACTAAGTTCCGGCCTAGGGCCCCTTTGTGGATTCGAAGGCTTGCTGAGTTTGTATTCCACTGAAAAAGCAATGTGGGGAGATATGGTGGTCGCCGTCGAAGATCTACAGACTGTCGTCTTTACCCTCACTAAAGTTGGACATAGGTAAGTTTTCTATGACTTAGCTTTAAAGTATTTTTTTTTTATGTGTAAGTATTTGCTGAAGTACTCGTATATTCATAGATATTATATTATTGCATTACAATGATGTATAAAAATTTAAGTATACAAAAACATTATTTCAATAATTTATGTTTTACTCACTAAAATATTGGCATAATTTCATTATCACAACTGAACTTCATGATAATAAGAAAAATACTTTTGATTTTCATCGGCAAAAAGAATCTCAGTATAGGCTGTCTGGTTAAAACAACAACCTTACAGCCTCTAGACGCCTCATGCTTGAACTAGCGCTTCAAAACAATTCTGTCAACTACTCGAGTTACGGGGAGCGAGGTATAGTGCGTTTCACATAAGTTCCTTCGCCGTAATGTTGGCTCCCATGTCTACAGAAAAAAGAAAATATAGACTGGAAGCCGGCCTCAATATATTGTTGAAAAATACATTGCTAGGTTTGTTTTGATGCCAAAAGAAAAAGAAACGAATTGGTTTTAATACGTAGGCGTCTCTCAATTTTTTTATTATTATTGATAAGCTCGCGTTTGACCACCATCTCACCTGATGATAAGCGATGATGTGGTCGACGATGGAGCATGCTTGCCTAGAATTTTAAAAAACCTATTCACTCTTGACTTAAAGACTCCTAAGTTGTAGCTATCAGAAAACACAGACTCCTGTAGGGAATTCCACTCCTTGGTTGTACGCATAATAAATGTGTTCCCAAAACGCTATGTCCGTATGGTACATCTCATGTATACCATGTATTAGTGGCCGGCGTGCACTGTTCCCGTGCGCCTCAAGGAGTTGTCAGCAACAGCAGAGGCCTAGCTGAGTCGAAGCCTACTGGGGCCAGGGTTAGAATCGAAAGATAGCTCGAGCCCCGGTATGAAGGCTTGAAGGAACGGGGTGGGTTTTTAGTCAGTAAGAGTCTGACACAATCTCCAGCTCCGCCCAAGAGCGGGAGATTGTCATTAGATGATTTTCCCAAAGTACCGGTGGCGCAACGCCGTACGTCTAGTGGTTCGATAGAAAACCGACAGGCTAGCAACTCGGCGGCGATGCCCAAATCTTTGGAGCTTCGACTTAACAAGAGCGTCATTGCCGATGATTCTCTTAGCTCGCCTCTCAATCAACTCTAGCGCATCAAGCTGATATTTGGCAGACCCATCGATATTTGGCAGACCATCAAGATTGAGCAGCTGTTCCGGCGTGAAGTACCGTCTCACCTTTGTTAAGATACCCAATTTTTTCGTAACCAGTTGAGCCTTTGCCTCGTTGTATGAGCTGAAATTGAGAATAGATGACAACGTAACCCCAAGAAGCTTAATTAAGGTGGTCGGTTGTACCGATAACCGATCACACCTCGGAATGATGGAGCCGGGTGGAATTGACTCCGTTTAGCGGAGAAAGACACGCCTGGGTTTTAGTTGCATTGAACTTGACCAGATTTGCATCGCCCCAATCGAAGACCGCCTTCAAAGACGAGTTCAAGCGCTCAACCATAGCCTCTCGGAATGATTTGATCTGCGACCCACTAGCTCGTGCGTCAGACATATATCTCTCAGCAACAGTGTTGTCGTCTGCTCACCTAAAGATACCATTCTGCTGCATTCTGTCAATTATCTCATAAATGTTCTATCTATCTATCAATTCTTAGAATTTTTTCAATATTTTCAGCAACACAGCAGTGCCACATGTCGCAGGGACACGTGGAGCGCTCACCGTCTATATTCCTATCTCTGATTCCCTATACGCAAAGTTTGCGTCTAAAGAAGTAAGTTTTATTTTACTTGCATACTATTTATAATACATATAATTGTGAAGTTGTCTTACAAAAGTAGTAAGATCGAATAAACGACGGTGGATGAAGTGTGTGAAAGATGATATGTCAAGCAAGGTGTCTACCGAGATGATGACTATTAAAAAGTATGAAAAAAGCAGGTATGTTGCTCCAACCTAAGCTACAAAGAGACAACGTCGTTGCCGCTTTGTCGACAGTTTTGTGTGTAAACTGTGAGCAGGCGTACACCAAGCGGATAATGACGAATACGCGTTTATGGAGCAAGTATAGAGAGTAGTAGGGCAATATGAAAAAAAAAAAATAGCAAATAGTGGTTATTGCTAGATATGGTCCTAAAATAATAAATAATAATAAACCTAACGTCTTACCGGTAGTCGATCATCAAATGACTTTCTCCCGCTCTGGGTTGGGTTCTGGGGAGGGAGTGTCAGACTTTTACTGACTAAAACCCACCTATATTTTCCCAGTTACCTAGTTAATTGGTAAGTTAGAAAATCTTAATTTACCAACTATTGTCGTGAAACTGCGAGCGGGCTTTGAAAGAACTTGTCATTGTGTGCGTCTACGACTCACACAACCAGTGCGCTGAAGTAAAACCCATCGCCCACGGCGACTTTTTGTAACGATGCTGTCGCGCGTTTCGTAAGCGCGAGTCGTACGGCATCGTTATTAACGCCCGTTAGTCGCATTTGCAAGCGCTTTAGAACGCGCTACTAACGCGCTACAGCCTCGCGACTGTATCGATGCGATCGCGCTACAGCATCGCTACAAAAAGTCTTCGTGAGCGACAGCCCTAAATACCTATTTTCCAAGTACCTTGTTCGCTCAATGCAGTCGATGAATCTACTTTTTATGGCTTATTGTTTTTGCCTGTAACTACTGACAATTAGTACCTATATTAACTCAATATTTACTTTGTCCCCAGCATCTAACATTTACAATAACCGCAGTTTTCTTCAACATCGGCGTCAATGAGAAGGCGACGCTAGCCGAAGCGTTGGGCGAAACAACACCGCAGTACCATTCCAACAGCGACAACTTAGACCGACTCAATAAGTACTACCACAAGTATAGCAAGATATTTCCTACAGACCACATGGCGGCGAGCAGAGGTTAGTTTAAACTAATATTAACATCTTTTTAGGGTTCCGTACCTCAAAAGGAAAAAAACTGAACCCTTATAGGATCACTTTGTTGTCCGTCCGTCTGTTTGTCTGTCTGTCTGTCAAGACCCTTTATCTCGAGAACGTGTCTAGGTATCGAGTTGAAATTAAAACCATATACTCAGGTCTACGGTCCCTTCAAGCCGTAAAAAATCAAACTTCTAAGTTAACGAATACAAAAGATACGGCCATTTATGTCGCAAAAAAGGTATATTTTGATACTCTAAAAGATCTAAATTCATAGGGTACTTCCCGTTGACCCAGAATCCTGAAATTTGGCACAAAGCAAGGTCTTATAGACAGGTATAGGAAAAAAACTGTAAACAGTAAATTTGTTGTTACCTACGTCACAAAAAAATTGCAATCGGAAAAATCTTCGACACTCCATTCGGGAATTGTAGTTTGTACGGAACCCTCAGTACGCGAGTCCGACTCGCACTTGCTCAGTATTTTTTATATTATTCTTAGATTTGCGCTAGCCATTGCCTGACTTTGATGAAAAGTGACGATGCGGTCGGCAATAGATCATGCATGCTTTAGCCGTGTACGCACGTACGAACAAATTTTTTGCATTGCGCAACAACTTGGTTCGGATGTACCACTAATGAACATCAAATACTCTGTTCGGAACATGTTTGCGGCGATCCTATGTAGGTTCTGATTCATTAATCTTTGGTAAGAGTTTATGTGTGTAGTGAGTGCGGGTGCGTGGAAATATAAGTCACCACTAGTACTCACGGTTTACTCGCACTAGGTCCAGCACATTACATTACACACAACACAGAAGAAGTAATGGACAGAAGAGACACACAATATTCGGTCACAGCACAATACAATAGTCCACATAAAAACATACAAGATCGCGTAACACATATGTTATCTGCGAGTATAATTGCAAGAAAGATGCGCGGGCGCAGGCGGTAGGCGGCGAGGTCTACAACCGACTGACCCACACCTCAAAAAATATTAAAGTTGAGCAGGGGTGCTCAACCGTCTCGCGCGCTGGCCCGCGCGCTGGGTTAACCGACACCATCCGAATGTAGTGTAGTGTTATTGATAAACGTACACGATAATATTACTGTGACTGTGTTAATGTTGTGTTTTATTTGTGGTGTGTTGTGTGAGTTTATTATAAACATAAATAAACTATATGGTAGGGGTGAACCCTCATCACCCCCCTCCAGAGACCGTCAAGGGCGATAAAAATCAGGGAATTTGACATGACGACCAGAGCGTGTGGTCTACTCCTTGCTACCGCTAGGTGGAGTGACTTCCTCTGAGTCAGCTTTGTCTGCCAAAATGTAAGCTGGCTTCAGGCGGTCGATTGAGACCGTGACCTCTGTGCCCTTGAATAATATCCGGAAGACTTTGTCTCCCCTTTGCAGGACTTTGTGCCTTTGCACGTAATGCGTCTTCGTCGAAGGAACACGTGATCAGTGGTCTGCAGATCCTTATATACAAAAATGCTGGCCTTGTTGTGTCGTGATGCTGGAGTTGGTTGCAGGTTTTGAGCAAATTTGCGTATGCGCGCAGTAAAATCTGTGACGCGACGTCACAGATTTTACTGCGCGACGACGACGACGACCGACGTCACTGACGTCGGTCGTTCCTACGTCACTAGGTGCGAAAAATTCACCTGGGAGCCTTAGTGGTTCGCCGTAAACAAGTTCGGCTGAAGACGCTTGGGCATCCTTCTTGTATGTGCTCCGTATACCAAGCAAAACCCACGGCAAGGACTCTGTCCATTTGTCATTCGCATGACATGGGATTGACACTTTGAGCTGGCGGTGAAATCGCTCCACCATTCCATTGCAAGCCGGATGGTATGCCGTTGTCCGCTTGTGCTGAAATCCTGCTAATTTAGACAATTGTTCGAACAGGGCCGACTCGAACTGTCGTCCCCTGTCCGTAGCAATCTATGTGTCTCCATCTGTCGGACAGCCAAACCGGGCAATCCATCCGGATAGCAGCGCTTTAGCAGCTGTCTCGGCAGTTATGTCGATGATAGGTACGACCTCTGGCCACCTGGTAAAACGGTCGACTGCCGTCAGACAGTACCTAAAGCCTTGCGAAATTTGTAATGGGCCCACCAGGTCGATGTGGACTGTGGTGAACCTTGCACGAGGGAGGTGATACGACCCTAATGGCGCAGAAACGTGTCGGTTCACTTTGGCCCACTGGCACTCAAGACAAGCTCGAGCCCACTCCCTTCAGTCTCTCCTTATGTCTGGCCAAACGAAGCGTTCTGCGATCAATTTGGCAGACGCTGAGACACCAGGGTGGCTGAGGGAGTGCAAGCTGTCGAAGACTTGTTTTCGTAGCATCACGGGCACAAAGGGTCTGGGAGGCGTTGTCCTGACGTCACAGTACATAAATGTACGCTCCTCTGGGACCTGCACCTTCTCCAATACCAATGAGGAACCTTCCTGGAGTAGACTAGACAGCTCCGGATCCGAAGTTTGCGATTCCGCGAGAGTGTCGAAGCTGACTGGTACATTTAGCGCTTCCACGCGAGATAAGGGATCGGCTACGACGTTGTCTTGCCGGAAATGTGCCTTATGACGGTGGTGAACTTTTTTTTTTATGGTGGGAAAAAATCATCTAATGACAACCCCCGATCTTGCGTGGAGCGGGAGATAGTGTCAGACTCTTACTGACTAAAAGACCCAACCCGTTCCTTCTAGCCTTCATACCGGGGCTCGAGCTCCCTTTCGGATAATCCAGGCCCCAGTAGGCTTCGACCCGGCTGGGTCCCTGCTGTTGCTGACAACTCCTTGTGGGAACAGTGCGCGCCGTCGACGACTTGGGCTTGGTCCGGACAGTTACCGGACGGCCGGACAGCGAGCTGTGGTGAACTGGGCAATGTAGTCTAGGTACCTGAATTGCCTGGGCGGGCAGTTTTTCTTCCTGTCGTGGAATGCGAAACTGATCGGCTTGTGGTCCGTGTAGACGACGAAGTGTCGAGCCTCGAGCATGTGGCGAAAGTATTTGATGGCCTCGTAAATGGCCAGCAGTTCCCTGTCATAGGGAGAATACTTTGCCTGCGAAGGGCTGAGCTTCCTGGAGAAGAAAGCAAGTAGTTGCCAGCCATCATCGCTAAGCTGCTGTAAAACCACGCCTAGTGCGGTATCCGACGCGTCAGTGACTAACGCGAGATTGGCATTGCAATCGGGGTGAGCTAAAAGAGCAGCGTTAGCTAAGCTCGCCTTGCAGTCCTCAAATGCTTGCAAAGTATTCTCCGTAAGACATATGAGCTGCGAGCCCTTTACGTTGCCGATTTTGCTGCGTGGGTTATGAAGCGACGGTAATAATTGATCATACTCAGAAAGCGGCGCAACTGACGAACTTCTTTGTGTGACGAGAAGTTCCTAATCGCCTCCACCTTTGAGTCTAGTGGTTGGGTGCCCTTCTCGGAGATGCGGTAACCTAGAAAAGTTACCTTCGGGATACCAAAAACGCACTTAGACGTGTTGATGAGCATTCCGTAGTCCTTCATCCTGCCGAAGATAATGCGAAGGTGCTCCTCATGCTCCACCTGCGTCCTAGAAAATATAAGGAAGTCATCCAAATAACTGTAGCAGAAGTCCAAACCTCTGATCATCTCGTCCACAAAACGTTAAAACGTTTGGCCTGCGTTACGCAGACCGAACGTCGTGTACGGAAATTCGTACAGGACGAACGGTGTGGTGATTGCAGGCTTCGGAATGTCGATCCCACCTGATGGTAAGTAGCGATGCAATCTTTGATGGTGAGGCGCACTAGTTTATTAAGAGCCTATTCACTCTAGCCTTGAAGACACCCAAATTATAATCGGACGGGAAGACCGCAGCAGGCAGACTGTTCCAGTCCTTCGACGTACGCGGTATAAACGACGAGGCGAAACGCTTAGTCCGGACCGTAGAGGTCTCAACAACGTAAGGGTGAATATTCGCCGTACGTCGGGTTGTCCGATGGTAGAATTGCGATGGCGGAATCAAGTCATGCAATTCCTGCGCACACTCTCCAAAATGCATCCTGTAAAACACCGAAAGGCTGGCTACCCTACGCTTATGCTCAAGGCTTTGAAGGTTGGACTTAACCAAATCTGGATCACCAATTAGCCTCTTTGCACGCCTTTCCACCGAGTCCAAAGCTGCCAGGTGGCATTTTGCAGCACCAGCCCATATGTGACTGCAGTACTCCACACACGAACGGACCTGTGCTTTGTATAACATTAAAAGCTGTCCCGGTGTGAAGTACCGCCGGACCTTTGCAAGAACGCCGAGTTTCCTAGCAGCTACCTTGGCTTTGGACTCAATGAACCGCCCAAAGTTAAGGTCTGAGGGAATTTCAACCCCCAAGAGCTGAAGGCGGTCGGTGTACTCCAGGGATAAATTCCGAAAAGTAGGAACCAAGGTGCACGGGCTCCTTTTTGCAGTGAAAAGACACGCTTGTGTTTTGGCGGCGTTGAATCCCACTAGATTGGCTTCACCCCACTTGGAGACTGCCTGAAGTGAGATATTCGTTCGCTCTACCATAGCCTCTCTTTCGGACTGGATTAGCTCCTTACTAGCCCGAGCACTGGGCAGGTATCTGCATGCCCATAGATACCGGGCACCAGCAGATCGTTGATATGCAACAGGAAGAGAGTTGCAGAGAGAACCCCTGAGGAACTCCGGCATTAATCGTCATGAGCTCTGATGAGCATCCGTCGACAACAACTCGGAGAGACCGTTCACTCAGGAAGTCTTTTACCCAGTTAATCAGACCAGGGGAAATGCCGTACGCTGGAAGCTTACTCAATAGGCTAGCGTGCCATACCCTGTCGAAGGCCTTCGAGACGTCTAAGGAAACGGCAATCGCTTCCCCATTCTTCTCGAGGGCCTCGCCCCACAAGTGGGTGGCATAAACCAGTAGGTCCCCAGTAGACCGCTTGCGGCGAAACCCGTACTGTCGGTCACTGAGGAGATCGTTACCTTCCAGGTATGCCATGAGGCGCGAGTTCAATACACGCTCCATAATCTTGCAGAGTATGTAGGTTACCGAAATCGGCCGATAGTTGGCAGGATCGGCACGACTGCCCTGTTTGGGCACGGGTTGCACGTTGGCAAGCTTCCAGGACTTGGGCACTATACCAGTCCTAAATGAGAGGCGATACAAGCGCGTCAATACAGGAGACAACTCGGGCGCACAAGCCTTTAGAACAATCGCTGGTATGCCATCTGGTCCACTGGCTTTATTCACGTCTAGACGACGCAGCTCTCTCAGAACTTCTCTGTTCCTCATGTGAACCTCCTGCATTGAAGAGTTACAATGAGGCAGAGTCGGTGGAGCAGCATTGCTAGTGTCAAGACGAGAATTATGGGCAAAGAGAGATGCAAAGAGTCCTGCTTTCTCTCTTGCCGTATGAGCCAGTGTTCCATCAGGCTTTACCAGCGGAGGCAAAGTGGGCCGACAGAAGTTCGCCTCGACCGACTTGGCAAGAGACCAGAATGCTCTGCTACCGGACGGCTGTGCAGAGAGTTTTTTGCCAATATGGGTTATGCGGTCGAAGCGTGCCTTCTTTAATGCTTTTTTGTAGGACTTGGCAGCATGGTTGAAGGCTCTCTTCTTTGAATTCAGATCCGGAGCTTTGCGGTCACGAGCGTCAACCCAGGCGAGAAACGCCGAATGCTTACGCTCTTCAGCCTGAACGCAATCGGCGTTGAACCACGGGTGAGCTGAGCCACCGATGCGTACAACGCTATAAGGGATAAAATACTCTATAGCTTGGCGTATCACATCGGTTACAGCATCCGCACAGCTCGACGGATTTTCAGAAGAGAAGCAGACCTGCTGCCAAGGATAAGACGCAAAGAAATGCCGCATCTCATGCCAATCTGCCGACCTGTATCGCCACATTCGCCGTTCGCCACGTGAGTCGCGGTCAGGTGGGGAGAAGGACGATACAGACTTCACCAGACAGTGATCTGAAGTTCCAAGTGGTGAGGAAACTGTTACGACACATCTGTCCGGATCGGTGGTCAGCAGTAGGTCCAGACAATTGGCAGTATGACCAACTACATCAGGCACCCTCGTCGCTTGCTTTACCAACTGGGAGAGGTCCAGCGACACTGCAAAGTTTCGAGTTTCCCTCCCAGCGTGGTCGGTCCTCTGGTATGGGAAAAGCCAGTCTTGATGGCAGGCGTTAAAATCCCCCAGAGCGACAAACTGCGCATCAGGGTGCCGATGCAGAGACTCATCGGCGGCCTCACTGAGGTGGCCAAACAGCCGAGTCGTCTCCTGGTCGCCACTGTGCGACCGGTAAACACAGGTGTAGACAATTTTGTCCACACCGGTGTCCACCAGTAACCATAAGCTTGAAAAACTGGGGTCTTCAAGGTGACGGAGACGCTGGCAGCAGATGTCATTGCGGACGTATACACAGACCCCGGCACGCTGCAGGAAATGGTGCTCCAAAGAGTATCCCGGGTAGTCGAGATACGCCGCATCAGACGGACATCTGATCTGCGTCTCCGTCAAGAAAAGTAAGTGGGGCTTGTCAGTCTCGAGGTGGTGGTGGACTGCATCGAGATTGGAGTACAGTCCTCGTATGTTTGAGAGGTGCACATGGAACGAGAGGACGTGCATCCGCTGTACACACTTACTTTTCCTTTTATTAACTTTTATGAATTTAATTTTAGTGAATAGGGCTGGTGGAAGATGGCAGTTGAGCGAGGTGATGCGATGTCAAACCCAACAACACAACCAGAGTTGCTGCGCCAATGGAGGGTTGATTTGGAGACTGCGGGGACGCCCGAACCCCCCCAGAGATCGCCATCGGGTCCTCTCATCCGGTCGCCAACCGGCACGATGGGGCCACCCTGGGATTTTTCGCAGTTGGCGGGGCAGCCTTTCGTGTGTGGCTGGCACACTACTTGGGCCCCCAACTATCTGCGGTCGGCCAGCGGAGCACCGTGCTTCGGATCCCGCTACCCTCCATGATCAAACCACCGACACAACAGCAACTGGTGCATCAGACCCGGCGTACATCGCAACACAACTGTTCAGACCCATCCTCCACCTTATGGCTTCACCAGATAACATGCCGGAACACGACGGATCGCTTGGCGGCATGACTTTATCTGGTGGGTGGTAACCTTTAAGCCGGCAGCCGATGTTATGGCCTACCACCGTATTTACTGCTCGTTTAGCACTACCCAGGAGACACGTGTAGGGTGATCAAAAGTCAAGTAAATCCTGTGGACGCGAGCAGTTCATCCCCCAAAATATGCCTAATCGGATACCTGTCAGGGATGGTCCGGGCGTTGAGCATTCTGTAATCACCACAAGGTCGCCATCCGTTGTCCTTTTTGGGAGCGAGGTGGAGTGGTGATGCCCATGGACTCTCCGACGGTCTGGCGGTTCCGGGCAACGGTAAAAACATTTGTGCTACTATCGACTAGTCGTTGATTACCACAGTCAACGACTAGCGAGTAAAAAGATAAAAAGTCCGCACCGATTATAGGCTTGGTAACATCTGCAACCACAAATCGCCACTTAAAGTCCCTACGGAGTCCGAAGTTTAAATTAAGTTCAACATACCCAAATGTCTTGATGGGTGTGCCATTCGCGGCCACTAAATCGTAGTTGGTACACTCACGACTCACGACGGTCACTAAGTAGACGGCGGGGGTAGAGACAGAGGTCGCTACCTGTGTCGACCAGGAACTGCGTCTTCGTGCTCCGATCCGTGACGAGCAGGCGACCAGTCGAGGGAGGGCAATCGCTTGTCGCCACTACCGACTGCCCGCGGCGTTTCCCTGCCGGAAATCGCAGGGTTTGACGCACCGGTTCGCCTTCTCCCCGTGCTTGGAGTGGTACCAACACACAGGGTGCTGCTGATAGCTGGAGTCTGAGCGGGTGGAGGAACGATGACGTGAGCACCGTCGCGCGTCTCGACCACGACTGTGGGATCGGTTATGCGAAAGACTGTCACGCAGCTGCAGCGTCAGGTTCTTCACTGCCCGCTTCAGTACGGCGATCTCGGCGGCCATTTCCCTGCTTGAGGGTCCTGCTGCCGAGGCTGCTGCGACGTGGCTTGTTGGCGCGACGAGGTCCTGGACGCGGTCTGCCAGCTCGGCTAGCGCGCCCAGGGCGCTGTGGGGCTGCGATGCCAGGAAGGGCTGGATGCTGGTGGGGAGTCGGCTGCACCAGATGGTGCGCACAAAGTCCTCTGGCACAGTTGGTCCTGCTAGACCTTAGAGGTGGCGGAGGAACTGCGACGGCTTCCTGTCTCCTAGCTCCTCGTGCATCAGCAGCTGCTTGACCTTGCGCTCCTGGGAGGCCGAGAGCCTCCGCACCAACTCCGTCTTCAGCCTCTCGTACCGGTTGCTGGCGGGAGGGGACATGATTATGTCCTTGACTTCCTTGGACTGCTGGTGGTCGAGATGCCCAATGACGTAGCTGTATTTGGTGACGTCGTTTGTCACCCCTGCGTTCTCAAACTGCGCCTCAATTTGCGCAAACCAAATTTCAGGCTCCTCGGGCCAAAATGGGGGTAGGCTTAAGGCGACGCGGTATACCTCGGCCGGCTCGACCTTTGGACCCGAGGGGCGTCTGGCCTTGCGCGTGCGGTGCGCGGCATGATGGTCGAGCTGCGATGACGCGGTGTGCTCGCTCTCGCTGTCGCTCATGTTTTTTTGATGTGCTCTTTTCGGGGTCACCAGTTTGGTAAGAGTTTATGTGTGTAGTGAGTGCGGGTGCGTGGAAATAAAAGTCACCACTAGTACTCACGGTTTACTCGCACTAGGTCCAGCACATTACAATACACACAACACAGAAAGAGTAATGGACAGAAGAGACACACAATATACGGTCACAGCACAATACAATAGTCCACATAAAAACATACAAGATCGCGTAACACATATGTTATCTGCGAGTATAATTGCAAGAAAGATGCGCGGGCGCAGGCGGTAGGCGGCGAGGTCTACAACCGACTGACCCACACTCCACAAAATATTAAAGTTGAGCAGGGGTGCTCAACCGTCTCGCGCGCTGGCCCGCGCGCTGGGGCAACTGACACCATCCGACAGTATAATGTTAAACATTATGAATGCCGTGAATGTAGTGTAGTGTTATTGATAAACGTACACGATAATATTACTGTGACTGTGTTAATGTTGTGTTTTATTTGTGGTGTGTTGTGTGAGTTTATTATAAACATAAATAAACTATATGGTAGGGGTGAACCCTACAAATCAATACGAACGAAAAACTTTTCGCTATTTCACAATCGACTATTTCCAACGGCGCCGCCATGGCTATTAAGAGAGTTCACGACTGTTGCACGAACTCGATTCGAACTATGTTCGCTTTCGTGTTCGAATATGCCGTCCATACGAACAAACCAAATGTTCCTGTTTGATGTTTGTATTCGCTATGTTCATGTTCGTACTTGCGTACACGGCTTTAGAAGTCACCTATGCAGTTTCGACCGCAGTGACTGATTTGCGAACGTGTTGGCGTGTGGATTATATCCGCGTAGCCGCAATACATTCAGCGGAGGTAAACTCAGCTCCTTGGTGACCTTTGTATCACCTCTGTTGGGACGCTGGATTTAGACCTAATTATAGTTCTAGCTGAACCGATTACATAGCGTTTTAGGGTATAACATCTGTTTTCTATTTCAGCATCATCAAGAACTAAGCCTCTCGAAGAAGTGGTGGAGACCCTGAGGATATGTGTGCATAAGAAAGTTCCCAAGAACGTCGAAGTACTACATTTAGCCTCACTAGCAACCAGACTTATGAATGGTAAGTTTTTTTATTACTTTTAGTGCCCACGCAGCAGATGACTTTTTAACACGTCTATTAATTACTAGCTTTTGCCCGCGGCTTCACCCGCATGCATAAAATATAGCCTTTGCCACTAAGGAATAAGGCAGCTTTCTATCGGTGAAAATATTTTAGCAATCGGACCAGTACTTTCAGGGATTACTTCCTACAAACAAAAAAAAAAAATATAAAAACAAACTTTACCTCTTTTCTTCTTAGATTAAACACGACTCATGTTTAAGCCCTTATTCGCAATTGAATAGCTGTTGTGATTTCGTTAAACGATATAGCCACTGCCACCTCTTTGGTGACATAAAAAAAAATGTACTCACAAAAACCTACGTAATAGTAGGGGAGGTTCCTAACAAAATTATCTTAGCAAACAATGGTAAAACAATTACTCATTGCAACAAAATATTAACATGAACCTTACAATCTAACTTTTTTTCGCCCATTTGCTTATGACATGCTCAAATGTTAGATTATTAAAATATACACTTTTCTGCATGACTTTTTTTTTTAATTGGTATAAACTAGTGCTTGACTGCGATCCCACCTGATGGTAAGCAGTGATGCAATCGTTGATGGTGAGGCGCACTAGTTTATTAACAGCCTATTCACTCTTGCCTTAAAGACACCTAAATTATAATCAGACGGGAAGACCGTAACAAGCAAGTTAAGTTACCTGTTCTTAATCTGAAGCGCTCGAGTTTCTCCGAGGATCAATTTTTTTTAATACTAATTTGACGGGCAGCTCTCAACGAACCACGTATGAACCTTTAATATGGTGGGGACCATATTAAAGGTTCATACGTGGTACATTACAAGGTGCAAGGTTTCTCCCCATATGATTTTCTGACGCGCTCGAGTATTCCGCAAAATCCCCATGTCGCCGCCCCTACTATACTCGTAATGGTAAAACTTACGTATTTGTTTACAACCGGTCAATTTAAAAGCTAAATATACATTAATTACAATTTCAGGTGTAAGGTTCACCTCATGTAAAAGTGCCAAAGATAGGACGGGAATGTCAGTGACGCTAGAACAATGTTCTATACTAGCTTCCGAGTACCATCTCGCTGAACACGAGATGAAGAAAGCACTCAGTATTATGAGAAGGTAAGACATCATTCCAGAGTTTCTAACTTTGACCTTTTTTTAGCTAGTCTTTAAGAAAAAAACTGGGCAAGTGCGAGTCGGACTCGCGAACTGAGGGTTCCGCGCAAACTACAATTCCCGAATAGAGTCTCGGGAAGATTTTTCCGAATGGCAAAAAAAAATTTTTTGTGACGTGGGTAACAACAAATTTACTGTTTTCGATTTATTCCTATACCTTGCTTTATGCCAAATTTCAGGATTCTGGGTCAACGGGAAGTACCCTATGAATTTCGATCTTTGAGAGTATCAAAATATACGTTTTTTTGCGACATAAACTGCCGTATCTTTTTTATTCGTTAACTTAGAAGTTTTGATTTTTCACAGCTTGAAGGAACCGCAGACATGAGTATATGGTTTTAATTTCAACTCCATACCTCCACGCGTTCTCGAGATAAAGGGTCTTGACAGATAGACAGAAAGACAAACAGACAGTCGGACGGACGGACAAGAAAGTGATCCTATAAGGCTTCCGTTTTTTTTTTTTTGAGTTATGGAACCTTCGAGTAAAATAGAATAAAAAAGATACGGCCGTTTATGTTGCAAAAAAACGTATATTTTGATACCCTCAAAGATCGAAATCCATTGGGTACTTCCTGTTGATCCAGTATCCTGAAATTAAACACAAAGCAAGATCTTATGGCACAAGTATAGGAATTAATCTGAAAACAGCAAAGAACAATGACCACTTTTCATACATTTCAAAACCTGATAATAAAAGTTAATGTATAGTTATAAAGTATAGTAGACAGACTACCTGTAAGTCTAGAAAATAATGTCTCATAGTCATTTTTACGATTTAAACGCCACGAAGTCCAAAAAATATTAATGTTTCTTTTTAGGTTAGAATTTGCCGTAAGATGTTAGAAAAATAATTATTAACTCTCAAATTGTAATCTAAAATAGGAATACTTAGCTGAGGTCGAAAAGTTCTTTTTATTTTATGTATTCCTTAATTTACGTCGCTGCTTAGACTCTCGATGATAGGAAAAAATCGAGTGTCGAGCATAATAATTTCTGTTTTTCCAGCACAAATAACTTGTACTTACTATCTAGTAAGTAGATTTTTAGTAAAGAAACATGCCAAATAGTTTGTATAGGTATCTACCTCTAAAAAGTATCTCTTACCTGTTCATCATAGTCATAGTCATAGTAGTCATAGTAATCACTTGATCACTTATCTACCCGATACATTTTATTGGCTTACGGTATGTATAGGTACAGTACATATACTAAACAAAAAGGGAAAAACAAAATTATACAATATGTTTTAGTGAAATGGTATATTAACTATCATCATTATCATCTAATTCTCTTATAACTACATCGTCCAGAAATTCTGCTGGAGCAGAGATTTTTTCTTGATACCTAGCCCACCCAAGATACCACACTAATGTCATAATTGTTAACAAATGAAAAATGTGTTCTACATGTTGTAAAGTAAATGTACTCATGTTATTACTAGAATCATACAGATTACTCCACTCATTACTGTCTATGTTCTGTGCAGACACGGCTATGTATAGGGATATAATATTTATATGTACTGAGTATCGTGGCTCTAAATGAATCTGCCACATTGTGCAGATTCATATTATTACATTGAGGAAAAAGGCAGTGTGAAGCAGTATTTGCTGCTCGTCTATAATTTACTAATGTTATGTTGCTAGATACAACTTCAGAATGTACAGTAAGGCCGCAAAAGTCCATAGGAACGCTAAAGATTACATTGCTACGAACCGAGCGAGCGCGATACTGCCGTGCGTATGTGTGCGCATGTATGAGTATCCACATTCCACAGATAACACACACTAAGGAACTGTCGTCGCAGTGAGCTGTTCTTACCATAGCATTGATAAAATTCGTGCCAATACGTCATGTGCTGGTAGCCGTGTGAACTAAGTGTTGGATTCGCAAATCACGTAACCCGAGTTCAAATCATGGTCGGTCCGTTGCAGTTATTTCTTACTTTGAAAATTCCTAATCTATATTGATATAGTTGTTTTTTTATATTTCTATGAAAAATACTATTGCATTTTTTGCACTAAATAGTTGCAAATTACGAATGTGATCTATTAACCACAAGAAGAATCACATTCGTAATTTGCAATTATTTAGTTGTTACATCTTTTCGATGTTATAAGGTGGAAATAAAAAGACGTGTTTAATAAAAATGTTTATTCTTTATATTTACAAATTAAACATTTATGAGAATTGTGACGTCGAATTGTTACCTAGACAAAAAGTTATCTTGTAACCGTTATCTATGTTACGCCTAAGATTGTTTGTTGGAAGTATACCCACTTAGACCATTCATAATATGAATAACGTAACAATGAACGGATATTCAAATTTTAATAAAATAAAATATAGGTAATTGTTTATATCCAGTTATTTATTGAAAAGTGATATATGATTTGGAATTTGTAAACATTTTATTTTTGTGTAACGTCACAATGAATGTATTGAGGTCATAGCTTAATTGTTCATTTTCTTGACGAAAAGAAGATTGAAACCAAACCTCAATTTCTGTTAAAAGAACTTTAGTTCTCACAAGATAATCGTCAATTAGATGAGAAAAATAAATTGAACTAGTATTATGTTAAAACAGTGCGGGTAGAAGAATAAAAAACGAAATAGACTCATGATTATTGTCAACAAAATTGATAGCGAGTTCACTGCATTCTTAAGATGAGGCGATGGCACAAGTTAAAAGATATAGCTGTTTTAAACGAAAGTAAACACAATATAATACAGTGTTTGTTAACGAATAATCACAGATATGTTAAAATAAAATGGTAGGCCATTTAGTTTAGTTAACATTAAATATTTAGTGCGAAACGTAATCGTTCTTGTTTGTGCCTCTCTGTCAAGTACGGCTTTTTAGCAGGTTTTCTGTGATGCACGCCTTCAGCGTGAAGTGCACGGCGAACAGTATCCATCGAGGTGTCATATAATTCCGCAAAATGTCTCGTTGGTGCGAAACCATTCGTTTCGTATACGTCCACCATATGTCGTCGCTGCGCCTCGCTAATAAGCTTCGGTCTCCCACTTCTCTTTCGACTAGCAAGGCTACCTTCTTCCTCATATCTTTTTAGCCAAAGATTTACAGTATTTTTCTAAAATAAAAAAAAATATATATTAGGCAGCTATACCTACTTCACTTCATTTTCATTATATAAAATGTTAATAATCATAATTATTGAATATAATTTTAAAATAAAACTGCATTTATTAATCCAATAACCAATCCAATAAACCCAACGATTTACGTATTTCTCTTTTAAACCTCATAAAGATACGATGAATGGATTCATAAATGGCATACGTTTTAATTAGAAGATTAATTTGTAATAAAGTTACAATTCATTAATAGCTATTATACTCACATTCAGTCCGGTTTCTTCAGATATTTGTGTTTTATTAAGACCACTTTTATGCAGCCCAATGATAGTCGCCCTCACTTCAATACTAATATTAGCCTGCATTTTGCGAATATTACAATACTGTCAACCTCACGTCACTAACCAACAACTACAACCAAACGACAGTTCATTTCGGTTAAGTTAAAACTCATGTCTACCTCGCAGAAATCTAATTCTTTATTTGGTTTTTTTGTGATCTACCTTTCTAACTCTAAGAAATGTGTGAACAAGTTAAAGAATAATTTAAAATATGTAATGCAAATACATAACTTCCAATCGGGTAAGAACTTACAAAAAGTCAATAATTGCGTGGGATTTGAACTTGCGGCACACTGATTTGCGCTTCAATCTGTGTGCCTATACCACTGGGCCATCTTGACTTATGATAAGTTGATGAAATTGTGGATTTCAATCATTTGTTGGCGAAACTTGAAAATAAAAGGTCGTAAGTCAAACTAAACGTCAAACGAATAAGTTTTAAGAATTCTTATGGACTTTTGCAAGTGATAGTACTTCTAGACTTTCATTAACTGGTTCAGCAGTGATTGGCTCAGTCACCTGTTTCAGCAGTGATTGACCCAGAGTCACCTGTTTCAGCAGTGATTAGCCCAGAGTCATCGGGTTCAGCAGTGATTGGCCCGGTGTCACCTGTTTCAACTTTTTCAGTAGTAGTTGCACCACAAGCTCCATCAGCTTGCCCAGTACGTATGGGAGCACGCTTACAACTCATCCAGCATGAATGGCATATTCTATCAGATGATGACGTCTATGAAAGAAAATATTGAGTTAATATCAGGTATTGTAAATGTATTAATAAAAGGCAACCTCGAGGTCAAAAAGAGAAATCACCACGACCGTAACAGTATGAAGTAATATACTGGCAAATAATTAACAATATAGAAACATAAATACCTGATGTGATGCAATCCTTGTTTGTTTATCTGTTTGGAATTTATCTGTCATAGTTCTTCTGAAGGATTGTCAAAAACAATAGAATGGCTCTGACGATTAAGTGTTGGCCGTCCACAGAGACGTCGTTTATTGCTGGTTTATGCTTCTCATGAGGAGTTCATTACAAGGTTCACAAATGTAATCTTCCTCTGTAAGTAATCTGAAATAGGAAAGACAATTTCATCTTCTTTTATTTACAATTGATATAGGTTATAGTTTGATGCCAAGATTAACAGTTCAAAACGAAACACGAAATAACAAGACAAAACTATTAGTTTTAATCCATCTTTCGGTCATTTGCGTGTGTGTTGTCATACATAATAAAGAAGCGCCAAGCAGTTAGTTTGATTATGACATCATAGATAGTTTTAAGTTAAACATTATAAAAATAAATACTTACGATTACTGGTGATATCCACTCACTAAGAAGCGAAATAACTCTTGTGTTGAGCTCTTAAACAAGATAACGTTGAAACGTATTAGGCAGACGTTGCAGTTTATGCAAAGTATACGTCGGCTTTTTGTTGACGGCGGCATTATCAAGAGGGTGGATTTACAACAATATGGAAAGCAAAGGTCGTCAAGTGAAGAAGATATCGAGGTCCAGGGGGCAGCAATAAGGTCGTAAATAGAGGTATCAGTTCACACAGAAAATAGCACAGTACACAACGAGACGCACACGCACCAACGAAGGGCAGGGCTGCGCCAATTTCAATCGTAGAACTGTCAAATGTAAAAAAAGTCCGTTTCAGTCATCCGAACTCGAATGATTAATTTATTTAATCAATATTTTATTTTCAATGAATCTGTATTGTACAAAGACTAACTAACTAACTAGTTATTCTTTAAATAACATATCGATTGAATAAAATGTAAAATAATATATAAAACTCAGAAACAGAGATTAATAAAGTCAAGTAATACTGCGTGAAATGGAACGTTGTAGCAAAAGGTCTCGGTATTTTTATATAATCTATGGCAAAAGGTAATAGAGATGCGTTCAAAACATGGTAATATGTAACACTAAACGCAAAATAAGTTTATAGAAAAACTTAAAAATCTTTTTTTCCTGCGTTTCTTTTAAAATTGTTTTTAGCGTATTAGACACATAATATAATTGGCTAAATTTTAACATTTATTTCATTACTATACAAAGTCAGGTCAAAAATGGTCATTCCTCTTTGTTGTTACAAATGTCACAAAAAAAAAAAATTGCAATTCGGAAAAATCTTCGAGACTCCATTCGGGAATTGTAGTTTGCACGGACCCCTCAGTGCGCGAGTCCGACTCGTACTTGCCCAGTTTTTTTACCTTTGTGTGCCATCCATATGCCTACGGAATAAAAGTCAAAATCGATGAACGGACATCGAAAAAGGTTTGTTTAAATGCTTAATGTTATTGATAATGGAGTATAAATCTGTTTAAAATTAATAATAATATAGACATACCTATTATTTTCAGTGAGGGCTGTCGCCGAGAAAACACTCAGAAGAACATTGGAATAAGAAAGTATGCGTTTACAAAGAAACAAGTGATGGCCCTACCCGCGGACTACAGACCACCGGCAGGTACTTATGGATCTACTCAAACATAAGTATAGACTATCATAACACAACCTAGAATATATTCTACAATATAAATCTTTTCACGGGTGTGACAATCTAATGTTCCTCATATCATTTGGTTTTTATAATAGTCTAAATCTATTGGAAAGTCAGATAAAGCATCGAGTAATAGAATAAGAAGAACAAATGTAAGCAACTCTGGCAGAAATATCCTTCAAATTAATTTCAGTGTTGCAACTTTAGTACCAAATCTTTGATGAGCATTCAAAAGATATCTGAAGTGATTTCACAGTGATATTAAAATAGAAACACGAAATAGATTTAACATTTGTATTCAAAGATTGTATTTAGTAGTATTGTGCAATAGCCATTCTAAATGCAGGTTGTAATAGAATTCTAAACTAAAAACTAGATAAAAAACATTTCTCTTCAAATCATTTAAATGTACCAATTCAGGGGATGTGTGGTATTTTTATGCATCAGACATATTAAATATCGATGACAAAGATAAAATTGATGTCTTCCAGGCAAATCTAGGTCTGGGACCACTGTACCATACCCTATATTGTTAATTTCTAGAAATCGACTATTATATCGTCGATTTGACTTAAATCCTAGTCAACATCGATTTTAATCGAAATTGAAACTTTATGGATTGAATTTTTTAGGACGTAGATTATAGTTTTTTAGTTTTACATTTTAAGTTTTAGAAATTACCGCAAAGATACTTCTTAGAGATGAGAAGGATATTTCCAGGTTAAAATCACATAATGTTTCTTTTGATTTAGATAGAATATTGAGATATGTAACAGAAAATACTTAAGATTTTTATTTCATATACATTTTTTAAATAAAAAGTCGTTAGTTTACATTGAGTAAAAGAATAAATTATACTAAATGGTAATTTTTATTTTCTGAGCTATGGTTTATTTTATCAATTTTCTTTTACTAAACTATACGTGTTTTTTTTGTATAAATATAATTATAATACGTTTGTATATAAAGACAAATTGATAACCTTTTCCTAGTAATACATTCAACGTTTCTAAAAAAAATATGTTACACAAATTATGCAACGAAGCCGTACTCGAATAGAAAATACCATTCAAATATTGTTTATTATAATAACTTAGACCAAAATCTTCCAATGTAGATGCCAAGATGTTATACTAAGTACTTAAAATATTAACTAAAGACTATTTATCATTATACAATAACTTTGAAGATGTCACTCTTGACTTTAATATTGTTTTTCTTCGATAAAATGTAATTTTGTATGTAAGTTGAGGTGACTGGGAGGCTAGTAGGCAATGTAACAACAATCTGGCTGTGTATCAATTGAACAATAAATTGCTTTACAAGCTTTGCAGACTTCTACGAATTGGTGTGTGTTTGGCTTCACTTGTGATGGCTTGCAAACACTTGTTACCGACCCGATCATCGATTTATATTCTAGTGATAGACAAGCACGTTCATGGAAACTATTTGTCATGATACTGAAAAGTTAAAAGTCGCTGCAACGCTACATTGGCATAATGTCCTCTAAAAGAACTGTTAAAAGATACATCGTTAAGATAACTTTTAGAATCTTAGCCATGGATTTCGTGGCACTTACGCGTTTCGTTCAACATAGTGTAATGTTCAAGGTGTACGGACTAAAATACACCTGAGTCAATTGAAGTGAGTGTTCGGCACGCGTGGTCTAGTGCGTGGTACATATATATCGATGACCCGATCAAATACGTTTTTGTACACACATCTTAAAACTGCGATACATCAGCACGTTTTTGAAGGTTGGTCGTTAGTGCCAAGTGTGTGAACACAGTATAACATTCACATCTTCGTTTGTGTCATACTGGCCTTCTGGTGACTATAAACCTCTGATGCGATAGTACTGACATAACTGCAATAATCAGATATATAATATATAATAAAATTGAGAACAGAGGCTTGAGAATCACACCGGTTGTAATAAATTAAGATCGGGGTTCTTTCTCTGGCTTAGACGATAGTCAGCACTATGGAGCACAGAATAAAGTTGAAAAATCAACAAAACAAAAATAAAGCAAGAAGAAGTTAAGAGTAATCTCGTCGGCACCGTAAGTTTGAAGATTACTATAATTTCCGTGCCTAGATTAGTAATTACTAAAACAGTATTCAACATCAATTTAATCTTCCATAATTGTAGTGCCAAAATATACATATTAGAATAACAACAGTATCCATATATACATTTACAATTTGTAGACAATTATTAAAAAGTAATAATAGATTTTTCCATTTAATAGCATAATACATCCGGTACATAGTATTTGAACAGGTATATGTATGAAGTTGTGATGAAATGAAGACTAGTAAATACCTGAATTAATTTCGAAATTGCAAGAGAAAAGTTTTGATTTTTTAAATAAATGGTCGTGGTTTGGATCCTCTTTGATCACTGTATGTAAAGGTTTTACGTCTTACTTTTTATTCATAAATATGCTTCCATACTTGTGAAGTCTGATTATCGACCTTGCAATCGAAATTAGTTGTATATTCCTCGTAATATTTCCGTATATGACATTCCGCTGAGAACGCCAATTGCGATAACATCGTACAATTCGTCAAAGAAATTCTATATATCCGCCAAAAAATGTTTTCGGGACTCTTATTATAACCGAAAGCGGCAATGGACCTGTGATAACTCAAACTAGCCAAATCAAAAAGTATCAATAGTTTTATAGAAAGTATCAACTTCGTTGTGGTCTTTATTCGCACATCGAAGACTTTAAAAAATGTCTTATAAGTGGCAAGATTTGTCTTTATAAATGTGGAAGATATTAGTGGTACTTGAACAACGTAAAGCAGGCATTTAGTACCATTAAATCAAGAAGTAACTAGAGAAATGTGAAAGTGATATGATTTCTCTAAATAAAAAGTATAAGTAATTGATGCAGTATCATGAAAGGTACTTGACAAATCCATTGTCATGAATTCATCATTCGTTTATTGCATAACTCACTTACGGTCATCTCTATGTCTGAGTATGGTTTCCGCACTTAGTCCTATGCCGACCATTGTACGTAGACTCACTTACAGTTTTCATTATGCTAGTTCAGTAGGGGCTCCCACACAAAACTACGATACGACACCGTATCGCAAAAACCTGCGATGCGAATTGCTACGATGCAATTTCGCGCGGCAAAGCGTCGGTTCAAGTGACTATAACTAATCAGTTCGCAAGTTCTTGCGATTCGTCATGCGTCGTAGATTTTTACGATGCGATTTTGCATCGCAGTTTTATGTTTTGATCCTTAAATACAACGTCAAGTGTACGAATTTAAATGCAATATACTTCTACGGCGTTTTTTCTGTAGTTATTCTTGTTTGTTTGCCCCCAGCGGAATTAAATAAAGCAAATAGATGCCAAAAATTGACTGCTATGATATGAAATGAACCCAGTAATATTTACCCAAATTAATATATTGTGATTATAATTTTGGTTTTCTTAACACTGAATTCTACGCACGAATTTTAGATTCTTTCATAATATCTGTCGAAGTAAGAATTGACAAGATTTTAATATTATGATGTTTACTTAGTTTTAAGCGAAGTTATTGAGAGAAATGTAATTAGAAATGTGTAGAAGTCATAACACTGAATTTAGCGATTCAAATCCTTACATATTATTCAAAACAAAGTCCCACACTGCGTCTATCGTGTCTGTTCGCGATGAACTCAAAAAGTTCTTAACGTATTTTCATGCGGTTTTTACCAATAGATAGTGTTTCATGAGGAAGATTTAGAAGGAAAACCGAGAATTTAGAAGATATGTACATATCTTCTAAGATGTACACCCGAGCGAACGAGGGAAGTAATGTTGTGATACTACTACAGTCGTATTTTTTGCCTTCGAAAGTTCGAAGCACTCGGTGTTATGGGAAGTAGCTGTCGTACACACAAGTAATGTCTTGATAGGTGTACAATGTACTCACGAGTTTTGTGCACCCACGCTACTGAGACCAACATCAATGATTCACTTGTCTCATGAAAGCTCATGAGACAAGTGAATCATGAGCGACATGGTGACGATTATCACCATTTCGCATCAAACAACGCCTTACCTCAGGCACTGTCTCACTAAGAGCCGGGCCACACGATGCGTTGCAGCGCCGCACCGCAAATATTTCGACTAATCGGCGGACACGCGAGTGACACCACCCCGCTCGTACGGCCCGCCGCGAATTATTTGCGGTGCGTCGCCGCAACGCATTGTGTGGCCCGGCCCTAAAGCGGTAATCAGTGACATGATCCGATCTTTGGCACTTTCATATTCCTTTTTTCTTCAATCTAATACATTTTCTCTACCGAAAAAAAGTATGTATTTTCATAAAACTGATGAAAGGTTTATACACGATACCCAATGTGATGGCGATTGTAATTATGTATTATTAATAATGTCATGAGAAACTTTGTATATCTCATAGCAAGTATTAGTGGAGTTACTGAAATATATTATATTTACCAATATATAGGTATAAGACACGTACGTTAGAGTAAGAAAACATTTGTGTATATAGGGCGTTGTTTTGTCATAGTAACATTACATCATAATTTTATGGCAAAAAATATTATTAGTAAACGACTAAACGTACATATTTTATTGATTGTTAAAAATATCTACACTTATTAGGAAACAGCGATAAGTTTAAAATATTTTCATTTTCAATAACAATATTTTATTGTATCGTTTTATTGAATCGTACCTGTTATCATACTCGCATAGTTATTTGCACATTTTTTGATAATACTCCTTAGAGTATGCTCACATTTAGTAAATTTGTTTTTAAATAACAGCTAGTAAGTCTCTGTTATAGGTGACAGAAAGTATCGTGACGAATACTGCTGAGGAGATACGTAACACTACTTTCCTTTTGCTAATTCAGCAGTATTCATTGCCATATTTACCGTATCGAGCAGACAATGTGTATACAACATTATTTTTAGTTTATGCGAAACCTGAATCCAGTTTGTTCAGAATCAGTAACTGAATGTATTCCAATAGTTTTTACACCATGTTATATTTTTCCCCAAAAATATTTAAAAAAGTCACAAGTTGGACACCACCGGCACTAAGTACAACACAGGCCACGGAAGGTTATAGTGGGTAATAGGTGCTAGCAAACAGCTGGGTGCAAGTTCAAAACAACCCTTCAGTCGGCTGGATGGCCCGGTAACCTTGTATATTTGCTGACATAACCTTATAACTTTGTGATTTTTCACGATACAGTTATGAAATTTTATACATAGATTCTTTACATAAAAATACAAGAGACGTATTTCTGGTTTCGAATTTACTAAAACTAATGTTGTATAGTAATTATGTTTCTATAATTCAATTGAACTGATTTACATGCCGTGCCAATTCATTCACATGAGTGAATGAAGTTCGATACATCCGTCGATGAAATCAAATCAATTAGCCTGCATTTTAAATATTATTGTAGAATTACGATTATTTTAAGAACAGTTTGTGATTTTATTGACGCATTAGTTTATTTATAATGCTTATTGTAATTTATATTTAGGCATAGAAACTATACAATATTATTAGCGGGTTTCATATATATAATAACATCGAAAATAAATATCCAGCCCGTAAGCGAGACTTACGACAAGATTCTCATGTGCTACGAGATCGGAGGAGTAAAGCTTCACGATGAGAAGATTACTCTAGCATAGATATTACTGGGCAGAGTTGATCTGAGGATCAATTCCCGTATTTTTAAAAGCATTGGTGACAGTGTAGTCACATTTTAATTAAATTAGATGTGTTTTTGACGAATTGCGATAGAGAGGCGAAGGCAAAAAATACGGGAAATGCGCCTATTATGGCGTTGCTTCATACATGAGAAAGGAAAAGAAACGGTCAGTTGGCGTGGATAAGTAGATACCAGAGAAAGATAGAGACAGAGAGAAAGAAAGAAATAATAGTTACTCTAACATAGAATTTACTTAGCTGGGTAGAAACTTATCTATATTGGTTCTGAATTACCAGGGAAGCATGTGGCTTCCCTGGTAGTGCAGAAGCAGTCAATGTCAAACAAGTATGTCTTCGACGTAGTCTTCAAAAGTATGAAAAAAGACTCCTGAAAAACACGCGCTATCCGCATCACGATCTATTTCAGAAAAGTTAATACGATACATCGAGGAATGTACAAATAAATAAAACACTTCCATATTTAAATTAAAAGTATAATATTCTTAAATTCAGCGTGTTATCACTAATTTTAGATTAGCTTAATATGTAACTTAAATGTTTCAATGATAAAACAACGCGATAAGAAAATAAAATTTATATAAGAAAAGGTGTTACCCTACACAGTATTACACTTTCTTTGCAAAACTTAGTGCATTCGTTTCAAAAGTTTTAATGATTAATATTTGTTTATATTACGGTACAGTGGATGTAATTTAGTAGTTAATATTGTGTGTTAGATACGTTATTAATGCTTCTATATGTTGTTCGTAATATTGATTGGTGTATGTAGTACTGCGTTTGGTATTTCAGTAGCGCTCCTAAATATGTCCAGCACAAATTGTTATTTATGTATAATAATGTCGATTGGATATATAAACCCTTTTATGAAAAACATCGTAAGCAACAGTTTGTATTTATTAAAGAAAAGGCTTTTTTTTCTTTCTTATTTAAAAAGTATTTTCTAACATGTTCCTAAAACAAATATGACATAGAAGCAATAAGGAAAGTTCCTACTAACGTATTATCATAAATACTTTCTAAGAAAGTAAAAATAGCAAATTGCCGGTTACGATGTTCTTCGTGAAAAGGCTCGACATATACATTATACATAACATCGGTCTTTTACCTACGAAAATGCCATTTTATATAACTGACAATTACGGAAAACAAACGGAAAATTATATGCCTCAAGGCTACTACACAAAACTGCGATGCGGTTCGACGCCGCTTCGCAAAAACCTGCAATGCAAATTGCTACGATGCGATTTCGTGCGTCAAAGCATCGGTTCAGGTGATACATTGCATGTGTGATGCGAATCAATTCGCAAGTCCTTGCGATTGCGTCGTGCGAACACGTATATTTTTACAATGCGATGTCGCAGCGCAGTTTCGTGTTTAATACTTCAAATGTAAAGTTTATACAAAATTATAACTCAAGTCAATCTGGAGATATCACAGTTCAAAGTGTGCGATTCATAATTCAATAATTTTATACCCAGTAATAAATCAGCATTTTATTGAAACTAAACCAAAAAATTTGGAAACGTTTTACTGGATCCATATTAAGGAGAAGCGCCATATTAAAGTGTGCTATACTTTTTTATAACTCTCATTATTTCATTAGTTATTATATTTTTCAGTAGTTTAGACTTAAGGGTAACAGTTATGTTATTTGTATTTTTTCTTCTTTCACTGGTATAAATGTGGTTTTCTTAAATTATTATTATACAATTTTAGATTGTACTTAATTATTACTTAAAGTACTTAAAAGTATATTTATTAATTTTGTTTCTTTTTTTCATAAATGGGGTTATTATTATGTGTCATTCAGAGTTCTAAGATCTTTATCGGTACAAATTATTTTTATTTACTTTTTAATTTCTTAGGTGTGTACTTTATAAAAATAGAGATGCTTCGGAAAATAGGTTTGCACGGCCATAATCTAAGGGTGTTTTTAATACCATGCGGGTTTTATTACGTATGCGGGTTTGCACCGCATGCAGAACATTTCTAAAAAAACGAAGAAAAACGCGTCCTGCATGCGTATTCCACGCATTATAATAATTACTTGTATGTAATGGACACTTGCGAGGGATACGCGTGCGTAGCAATCCCGCATGCGTGATCATAACCGCACAATATTAAAAACATCCTGAAACATTTTTATTATGATGATGTAGAAAAGTGGAAAGTTGATACATAATTATAATTTATTAAAGTGTTGAAGCTTGTGGCCCTGGAATCTTATTTTAAGAAATATCCTGATTTTTTTTTAATTAAGAGGCTGATAGCTAGGAAAAAAGATTTTTGAAACTTGTATACAGAATAAATGCAACGTTGTTCGAAACAAATGTTGCTGTTATACTGTTGGTTTATTAACTTCCTTTGCCTTAAGTTGTGTATTTAAGTTCTGATATAATATTTTTAGTTTTCATCCTAGCTATCATCTTTCAATACTATAATTAAGTTAACTTCGTACTGGAGAATGTCTTCCCATATAAATGGCTTTATTTAATTTGTTTAAAATATACATAATATTATTTAAGACATGTTGTAATTACATATATAATATATGTACGTCACTTAAACGCGCGAACTTTATTAGTTACTAGTGACCAGTTTCTGGAAGTTTGTGTTGAGTCTTATTTCAAATATGAGGTACAATTTTTGTATTTTGAAAGAAATTTAAAAAATAGGTTAATTGTGCACAACACAAGACATACAAACAACCAGTTACGAGGTAAAAAACATTAAAAAAAAACTAAAATAAAATATGTCTCACGGCTGTGCCGTAATAGGTCCATCGAAAAGTTTGTATTCACATTTCAGTCGCAAGTATTTTTTATTGATTATCGCTAATAATGTTCAAAAAGCTGCCCAACTTAAATGGGATAGGACGGGATATGTCTGTCGTATGTCTAACGAGCTGTGGGCCCGTAAAACAAGAATAGTGCTCAGACAGCGACACAGGCCATGGCAGACCACGAAAGAGATGCCCAGCTGTGGGACACTATGGGCTATCTATAATTTGCGACTTGAATGTGAGCGTTTTCTAAGTACGAGAGTTCATTTTCTAGTACAAGTGACGGGCTAATTGAATGAACTTATTCTTGTTAAGGGTGCTTGCGTAAAGATACCTACAGAGTAATTATGAAATTATTGAATACCAACTAAATCTGATACTTTTTTTAGCGAAAACAAGCATCCAAGTCTCAAGATGTGAAAGTTTACATTTTCTTTTATATCTGTTAGCCTCAAAACTAATGAAGGCAAATTCTCATACTTACAAATCGATTTTTATGTCACTAAATGTCAACATAGCGACACTAGATGACAAAAACTTGGCAAAAATGTTAAGTAGTTGGAGATTTGGGTCTTGGGACTCTTTGGAGCAGGACCGCGGTCCCGACTTTTAAAAACCATATTTTTTTAGTAGTATTTTGTAACAACAAATGATATACAGTTTTTTTTGTAACTGTAATTGAATGCGTTTTTTTCTTGTGGTCCCAAAATACAACTCAAAAAAATATACACCCTTAAATTTTGATCGTTTCATGTACCGGATCGACCCTCCACGGGATTAAAAATCCCGTGGAGGGTCGATCCGGTACATGAAACACTATCGATTTGTAAAGATAAAGTTAAAAAATAAAGTATCTTTTTTTCAAAACTCGTATTCTATCTGTAGGTAGTTTGTACGCGACGCCGACTACTACCTACAAGTCATTGGACTCGCTCAGCTCACGTATTCTTAAAGAAATTAATTTCGTACATGCGTAAATTAATACGAGTTTTGAAAAAAAGGTACTTTATTTTTTAATTTTATCTTTACAAATCGGTAGTGTTTCGAGTACTGGATCGACCCTCCACGGGATTAAAACGATCAAAATTTAGCGGTGTATAAATTGTAGGTAGAAGTTGGGACCGCAGTCTCGGTCCAAAGAGTCCCACGACTTGGAGAATTTTGTGATAGATACGAGTGTACGAGAATTGCCCTCTCTGAGCAACTGCACAGTTGTCAGGAGGAGGTATTGTTAAGGGCTTGGTCGATTTCTTAAAAATAATAATAATAATAAGAATACCTACTTAAAACCATTTTTACTCATTTTAAGCCTTTCGACTCTAGAAGAGCTAGAGATAAATTCTCGTATTTTTCAGTTCAAGTTCACATCTCTGTCCCAAACTGTACAAAAGGACTTACATTACCTACCGCACATTTTACAAGTTATTGATATTGATTGTCACTGAAATAAGATTGATTGATTGATTATTTTATGCCATAAGTAATTATTGTTGTGGCTATACATGTAAAGTTCGCGCCACAGTTTGCAAGAGATCTGTTGTTTAATGTTCGTTCTTATTTCTGGATTAGGCTGTGAATCTGTACGTGAATCAAGTGATTAATAATAAATTATTATGTTGCTTTTTTCGTGTTTTGATATTTATTCATAGTATTAATTATATTGTATGTATTTATTTAGAAATATGTAAGTATGTTTATCAGTTATCTAGTACTCATACCACAACATCTGCTTAGTTTGGGACTAGATGGCGTTGTGAGAGTTTTGGAGTTTTTTTATTATTTCTCGTGCATTTATTTATCTCAGGACCTTGGAGTCCTGGACCTTTGGAAAACATACCAGGGGCCGAAGAGGCCGTCCACACGGAGCGCACGGCTCGTACTGAGGCGGCGTTCGCAATGAACGTATGACACGAATGCTCACTGTGAGCACACACGTCCACACAGAGCGAGGCATGCGAGACGAACCATTCGCGACGCACGCCTCGCGATGTCTGTACGCGGCTTTGTACGCGCTATGCTAGTGCACCCAAGGGCAACCCTAAGTTGGTGGAAAACTATTGCGACTTGTGAAAAACAAAAATACAAGTGTGGTTTTGGGAGGCTTAAGTGGACGGTTCACCAAGAACTATATTAAGACTATGGCCCCTGTTTGAACAATTTATTAATATATATCGATAAAAAAGGCAGGGGATGATTTTAAGTGTTTTTTTTTTTTTTTTTTTTTTTTTCGATGGGAAAAATCATCTTATGACAACCCCCGCTCTTGGGCGGAGCGGGAGATAGTGTCAGACTCTTACTGACTAAAAAACCCATCCCGTTCCTACAAGCTTTCATACCGGGGCTCGAGCTCCCTTTCGGATAACCCTGGCCCCAGTAGGCTTCGACCCGGCCGGGCCCCTGCTGTTGCTGACAACTCCTTGAGGCGCGCGGGAACAGCGCGCGCCGTCGACGACTTGGGCTTGGACCGGACGGTTACCGGACAGCCGGACAGCGAGCTACCCATTAAGTGTTATTATTATTGTCATTGTCTTTTGCCCGTGGCTTCGCTCCCGCTCTACCGTACTTCACCCTACTATACCTTACTCTACCCTATTCTACTACTCTACCTTACTCTACCCCTGACGGATTGCCCTATATATGCCTTCCCCAGATACGAACTTGAAGCAAGGATAGGGGAAAATGTCACAAAAGAAAACCTCAGCACATTTATTAAAGGCAAAACATACAAAAAGGAGTTTATAGAATATATAAAGAAAATAGTAAACGCAGTTAACAAAAGAAACCAAACCGGAGAATGACTATCTATTAGATAATTTATTATTATTTAATTTGAAATATTTTTTAATGTGAACTATTTTATCGTAAATTTTTTATTGAAAGTTTATTTTATTGTAACCTATTTTATTGTTATTTATTAATTGAAGATTTATTGAACTATTGATTTTATTATTTTACTGCAACTTTTTAACAATTGTATTTAATCATGAAGTTTTACATAGAATTATAACTGTTTACTATTTTAAAGAACCTGAAGTATATAAGTATCTACAGCTCATAAAGAACCGCAGAAGAATGGCCTTTCGCATGGCAGGAGTGCGGTTTTAGCCGGTAGGAGTCCGGCACTACCCGGACTGCCTTACTGTAAGGCAGTCCATGAAGGATTTCCCACTACTACCACAAAAAAAAACCTACTCTACCCTACTCTTTTTTGTATCTGGTATAAACTAGTACTTGACTGCGATCCCACCTGATGGTAAGCAGTGACGCAATCGTTGATGTTGAGGCGCACTAGTTTATTGCCTTGAAGACACCTGAATTATTATCGGACGGGAAGACCGCAGCAGGCAAATTGTTCCAGTCCTTCGATGTACGCGGTATAAATGACAAGGCGTAATGCTTAGTCCGGACCGTAGAGGTTTCAACAACGTAAGTGTGGATACTCGCCGTACGTCGGTTTGTCCGATGATAGAAATAAGATGGCGGAATCAAGTCATGCAATTCCCGCGCACACTTTCCAAAATGCAACCTGTAAAACACCGAAAGGCTGGTTACCCTACACCTGTGCTCAAGGCTTTGAAGATTGGACTTATCTAAATATGGATCACCAATCAGCCTTTTCGCACGCCTTTCCACCGAGTCCAAAGCTGCTAGGTGGCACTTTGCAGCACCAGCCCTTATGTGGCTGCAGTACTACTCCACGATGGGACCTGTGCTTTGTATAACATTAAAAGCCGTCCCGGTGTGAAGTACTGCCGGTATTACAGGTACTTTTGACAATTCAAAAGTGCCTGTAATTGGTCTATTTGAAATAAACGTTTCTGATTTCTTTCCTTTGCAAGAACGCCTAGTTTCCTAGCAACTACTTTGGCTTGGGACTCAACCGCCCAAAATTGAGGTCGGAGGAAATTTCAACATCAAGAGCTGAAGTCGGTCGGTACAATCCAATGATACATTCTGAAAAGTAGGAGCCGAGGTGAACGGGCTCCTTTTGGCGGTGAACAGACACGCCTGTGTTTTGGCGGAGTTGAATCCCACCAGATTGGTTTCGCTCCACTTGGAGACTGCCTGAAGTGAGATATTCGTACGCTCTACCATAGCCTCTCGTTCGGACTGGATTTGCTTCTTACTAGCCCGAGCACTTGGCAGGTATCTCTCTACAACAGTGCTATCATCTGCATACTCATAGATACCGGGCATCAGCAGATCATTAATATGCAACAGGAAAAGAGTTGCAGAGAGAACTGACCCCTGAGGAACTCCGGCATTAGTCGTCATGAGCTCTGATGAGCATCCATCGACAACAACTCGAAGAGACCGTTCTCTCAGGAAGTCTTACCCAGTTAACCAGGAGAAATGCCGTATGCTGGAAGCTTACTCAAGAGGCTAGCATACCATACCCTGTCGAAGGCCTTCGAGACGTCTAAGCAGACAGCAATCGCTTTCCCATTCTTCTAGAGGGCCTCGCCCGTTAGTGGGTGGCATACACTAGTAGGTCCCCAGTTGACCGATTGCGACAAAACCCGTACTGTTGGTCACAGAGGAGATTGTTACCTTCTAGGTATGCCATGAGGCGTGAGTTCAATACACGCTCCATAATCTTGCAGAGTATGGAGGTTACCGAAATCGGCTGATAGTTGGCAGGATCGGCACGACTGCCCTTTTTGGGCACGGGTTGCACGTTTGCAAGCTTCCAGGAATTGGGTACTATTCTAGACCTAAATGAGAAGCGATACAAGCGTATCAATACAGGAGACAACTCGGGCGCACAAGCCTTGAGAACAATCGCTGGTTTACCGTCTGGTCCACTAGCTTTATTCGCGACTAGACGACACAGTGCTCTCAGAACTTTTTTGTTGCTTATGCGAACCTCGGGCATCGAAGTGTCGCAGTGACGCAGAGTCGGTGAATTATCACTGCCAGTATCAAGACGAGAATTATGGGCGAAGAAAGATGTAAAGAGACCTGCTTTCTCTCTCGCTGTATGAGCCAGTGTCAGGTTTAACCAGCGGAGGCAATGTGATGTTGAAGTTCGCTTCGACTGATTTGGCAAGGGACCAGAATGCTCTGCTATCGGATGGCTGTGCAGAGAGCTTTAATGCTTACTCAAGAGGCTAGCATACCATACCCTGTCGAAGGCCTTCGAGACGTCTAAGCAGACAGCAATCGCTTTCCCATTCTTCTAGAGGGCCTCGCCCGTTAGTGGGTGGCATACACTAGTAGGTCCCCAGTTGACCGATTGCGACAAAACCCGTACTGTTGGTCACAGAGGAGATTGTTACCTTCTAGGTATGCCATGAGGCGTGAGTTCAATACACGCTCCATAATCTTGCAGAGTATGGAGGTTACCGAAATCGGCTGATAGTTGGCAGGATCGGCACGACTGCCCTTTTTGGGCACGGGTTGCACGTTTGCAAGCTTCCAGGAATTGGGTACTATTCTAGACCTAAATGAGAAGCGATACAAGCGTATCAATACAGGAGACAACTCGGGCGCACAAGCCTTGAGAACAATCGCTGGTTTACCGTCTGGTCCACTAGCTTTATTCGCGACTAGACGACACAGTGCTCTCAGAACTTTTTTGTTGCTTATGCGAACCTCGGGCATCGAAGTGTCGCAGTGACGCAGAGTCGGTGAATTATCACTGCCAGTATCAAGACGAGAATTATGGGCGAAGAAAGATGTAAAGAGACCTGCTTTCTCTCTCGCTGTATGAGCCAGTGTCAGGTTTAACCAGCGGAGGCAATGTGATGTTGAAGTTCGCTTCGACTGATTTGGCAAGGGACCAGAATGCTCTGCTATCGGATGGCTGTGCAGAGAGCTTTAATGTGCCAATATGGGCAATGCGGTCAAAGCGAGCCTTCTTTAGTCCCTTTTTGTAGGACTTGGCAGCACGGTTAAAGGATCTCTTCTTTGAGCTCAGATCCGGAGATTTGCGGTCACGAGCGTCAACCCAGGTTAGAAATGCCGAATAAGTCACTAAGAGGAATGAAATATTCCATAGCTTGACGTATCACATCGGACACAGCTTCCGCACAGCACGACGGATTTTCAGAACAGAAGCAGCCCCGCTGCCGGATAAGAGCCGGCGCTCACTGCCGGCATGGCACGACAGGTCGCGCTACGGCATGCCGTGGCATCGTATTGAAAGCCCAGCCACTCTGGCATCTATCAGTTTTGCTAATCTCTTGCCGTTCTCAGTCAGTGTGAGAGACAAAAAAAACGCGCGCGCAAGTGCGACTTTTCCCTCCCTTGCCCCCGCGCATGACCGGACCACATTAACCGAAATGACGCCTGCGCAAGTTTCAACCATATTTCAACCGACTTAGCAATAATAATTCCTTGACACAAAGTGACACATTACGTCTCGCGAAATGCAATGGCGCGCCGCGGCAGGCCACAGTATGCCGCGGCGCGTGCCATCATGGTATCGTGCATCGAAATAAATCCTATCGACATCGTGGTATCGAAATAAAGTAACATGAATTCTAAACTCATTGAAATAAGATTCAAAATAACTTGATTAGTAATAAAATCCTTTGCCGTTACATGCAGTGGGCGAGGGCCCTAAGACGCAAAGAAGTGACGCATCTCATCCCAATCTGGTGACTTGTAACACCACATGCCCCGTTCACCACGAGAGTCGCAGTCAAGTGGGGAGAAGGACGATACAGACTTCACCAGACAGTGATCTGAAGTTCCAAGTGGTGAAGAAACTGTTACGATACATCTGTCCGGGTCGGTGGTCAGCAGAAGGTCCAGACAGTTGGCAGTAAAACCAGCTACATCAGGCACCTAGTCGCTTGTTTCACCAGCTGGGAAAGGTCCATTGCCGCAAAGTTTCGCGCTTCTCTCCCAGCGTGGTCGGTCTTCTGGTAAGGGAAAAGCCAGATTTGGTGACAGGCGTTAAAGTCCCCCAGAGCGACGAGCTGCGCATCGGGGTACCGATGCAGAGCCTTATTGGCGCCCTCACTGAGGTGGTCAAACATTCGAGTTGTCTCCTGATCACCGTTTTACGATCGGTACACACACAGGCATAGACAATTTTGTCCATGCCAGTGTCCACCAACAGCAATAGCGTAGAAAGTGTTGTGTCCTCAAGGTGACGGAGACGTTGACAGCAGAGGTCATTACGAACGTACACACAGACCCCGGCACGCTGCTGGATATGATGCTCCAATGAAGTATCTCGGGTAGTTGAGGTACGGACATCTAATCTGTGTATCCGTCAAGAAAACCAAGTGTGGCTTGTCAGTCTCTAGATGGTGGTCAACCGCATCGAGATTGGATTGCAGTCCTCTAATATTTGAGAGGTGCACTTTAAATGAGAGGATGTGAATCCGCTGTTGACCCTTGCTTCTCTTTTTACCTTCCATTATTTATTTTTTTAAACTGGAGTGAATAAGAAAGGTAGAAAGAAAGGTTTAGCACTACCCAGGGGACACGTGTAGGGTGGTCAGACCTCAAGTAAATCCTACGGACGCAAGCAGCTCATCCCCCAAAACTCTACCCTACTTTACCCTACTCGACCCTACTCTACCCTACTATACCCTACTCTACTGTACACTACACTAATTATCATTTTTTTTTCTCCCCATAAGAACCTTCTCCTCACAATAACAAACACAACGAAAAAATAATTAGTGTTATCGGTTCGGCTGTTCTTGAGAGTTGCGCTTAGCAACACATTTAGCGATTCATTTTTATATTATAGAATATTTTCCCCACTTTATCCAAATGCAATGAAAGATTGATTTTTATGTCTTGCCTAAAAGCAAAAAGGTTCGCATCAAACTTGATTGAAAACTGTCACCATTCTATCTTTTTTGACTTTGACGTTAAGTCCACTGGCAATGTGGCACAGGTTCCAATCGGCAGAAGATAATGATAAAATAAATCAAAAATAAAACAAATAACAATTACAAAACAGTCTACAGTGTGTGATCAACAAAATGTCGATTATTCCAATAGACAAATGGCGTCGAATAATAAGAATGATTCGACAAAACGGTGGATTATTTAAAGCTAGTTATAAAATGTGGAGGTTCGATACTTTGAAAGTAAGTCTTCGCCTAAGCTTATGTGGTTTTTAGGAGGTAATCTCAGGCTATAGGAATGATTATATCCATAGGATAACCAAGGTCGCCGACATGTCCCGAAGAATCACCAAACTTAAGTGGTAGTGGGCAGGGCACATTGCTCGTAGAACGGGCGGTCGATAGGACTAAAAGGTTCTATAGTGGCGACCGTGCACCGAAAGTCTCAGCGTTGGAAGGCATCCTACAAGGTGGATCTATGATCTGGTGAGGGTCGCGGGAATGCGATGGATACGAGACGCACAAGACCGTTCGTTGTGGCGATACTTGGGGGAGGCCTATGTTCGGCTGAAATGATGATAATGATGATGAATCTCAGGTGGGTCCTGATCTAGAAAACATATTTTGTTAAAAAAAGCTGAACTATCGCAGGCTGTAAACATGGGTTATTTTATTATCTTGCTTGGAAAAATACATGGTTTCCATGGTTATGTTAGGTTAGGCTACGGAAACAAAGTCGTGGGGAAAAGTTACTACCTATAACATAAAAATGAAAATAACATCACGCCTTTATTTCCTGGAAGGTTAGGCAGAGTGGTCGTTTCCCAGGACAGGATTTGCATGCCAGCAGTAGCGTAGCTAGGCGGGAGCGATGTGGACCCTCCCCTATGGCCTCGCATCCAAAGGGGCCTCGTACAAGCGAGGGCTCTCTGTAACCAAGGGTGTTTTCTTAATTGAGAGGCTCGCTCTTAACCATTATTTCACCTGATGGTAAGCGACGAAGTGATCGAACAATGGGTTGCAACAGTCGCTGTCTCGCTTTCAAATTTATTAAAGAAAAAGGCTTCGCTGATGTTTTCGCCCACGTCTGAAGTAGTCCACGCTACGCATCTGCGTGCCAGGATACGATTCGAGCATAGAATCACATCACCCTAGTATAATATCCCTTTATGGGTCAATATTTCATTTGTATCATTTATTGACAGTAGAAGTAACCAGTTTTCAAGAAACCCCTTCATATATAGGTATTATTACTTCAACAGGACGGCAAGTATGTCGGCTGTGATGCCAACGGTAACAGATACTATATGAATGATAACTACATGATAGGCCGTAGCCGTTGGGTGGAGCACCACATCAAATACAGATGGGATTATGATGCAACGCACGTAAGATGATTTTGATTAGACTGATAAGTACCAAGTACCAAGCACCATAATTTTGGACTGCCACAGTCAAGGTTGACTGGTAGAGAATGCCTAAGGCATTAAGTCCGCCTTTGTATCTTTTGTTGCATGAAGATTAAATAAATAAATAAGGTTAAAGCAAAATGTGCTGGACACGCCATGGTCTCGAATACATGACAGACTTAAACGCTAATAAAACCAGAAGAAAGTATTGTTTTTCTTATTTATGCGTGTTTAAAGGATGAATTTGCCGAGTTGCCCATTGGTTGGCCCCGAGTACGTTTTTGCTTTTTTGATGTGGCGGTCTAAGGGAGAAAAATGGAGACCTGGTGGTTAAATAATTACAACAGAACTAGTTTATTTTTAAGTATAATGATACGACTGCGTGTTCCAAAATACTCCTTTACTTATATAAATGACTAAGCTTGTATACTGTTTAGATACTTACACTAGTTAGCAGACACACAGTCATTCATGATTACATAATGATAAATACCGTGTTTATACAATGCCTGCTTGGTTAATGAAAATTTAGGCTTCTAGTTTTATACAAAATGAAGTTATAGAACCTAGTACTACCCGTACCTAGTACTCGGAAACTCTGCAGAGTTTCCAAGTATTAGGTACTCGGAAACTTATAGTATCTCGAGAAATTTCGAAAATTTTAAAAATATTTGAGCTATTTTCGTTTGGACTAAACACAAGTTAGAAATTCTCGAAAATTCTTGAGCAGAAATTCTACATGAACCTCATGCAAATATCTTCTGGGCTGGATCCGCTTAGACTGGATTTCGATATTACTAAACTTGGGTTGGGAACGCCTAAGCAGACTGAATTAAAAACGTTACTTAGGTACTTCTTTTAACCTTATAGGGAAAGGACAGGAGTGGGTTTTTACCATTTTTACTCAGTAAAAGTCAGACACTATCTCTCGCTCCGCCCAAGATGATGTCATTGAATGATTTTCCCAGGACTGCAGACCTGAGTATATGGTTTTAATTTCAACTCGATACCATCCACGCGTTCCGGAGATAAATGGTCTTGACAGATAAACAGACGGACGGACAGCATAGTGATTCTATAAGGGTTCCGTTTTTTCGTTTTGAGGTACGGAACCCTAAACACGGCCACCCAATTCAACAAAATTGAAAAACGTGACATCTATGTTCGCATAAGATTAGTACTTACACGACGACCGTAGGCAGGTCGTTGGTCGCAGGATGGATGTAAAATAGTGTTCTGTGATGGCTGTGATGTGACCATCGCACTAGCATAGATGGCGTTTAATTTAGCACTAGTAGCGACATCTACGCTCACGGTGCAACACGTAATTTGCTGTACAGCGACAATAGCATTCGTACTTCAAAGCGCTATGAGTAGATGGCAAAATTGATTGTTTTTGTGCTGGTAAGTCTGTACGGAAGAATCTACACTAATTTTGTATTTATGTTTTTTTGTTTGTAGGAGGTTAATCTCTGAAAGTACTGGTCCAATGGCGAAAATGTTTTCACTGATGGAAAGCTGCTTTATTCCTGAGTGACGGCTATATTTTATGTTGGCGGGCGAAGCCACGGGCAAAAGCTAGTTACTTAAGTATAAATTCTGCCGAAAATAGAGACCCAGACTTAGTCAATTGTGTTCTTGTCACCACATTACTCTTGATGATTGTTCCTAATATAACATGAACTGCAACAAAAGCATGAAAAATATGATGATTAAGTTCTTTTGCATGAAGGCAAATAGAACTTATCGTTTTGTACAAGTGAGATTCAATCTTGAGGTTCAAAGATTGATCAAGATCGGCTTATAGGCGGTTATCACACTGCTACGCACCCCGCAGCATAGTGCGTGAATGCGTGTCTTAACGTTGCCTGTAAGTATTTTCATTTTTATAGAAAACGCGCGTTTATGCAGATAACGCACCTACATGCGGAGAAACATGCACTCACGCGCGTGGGTGCGGGACAATACGCAAGGTATGGCACACTGAGTCTCGTAGTAAAGTGCGTGATTTTGTATGAAATGAGTGCGTGCTTGCGTGAATTTACAAAATACACCTACGCGCGTGAGTGCGTAAAAAACTCGCCCGATGATGCAGATCTGCACTCCCGTAAGTACGTGCGTAGGTGCGTTTTCACGCGCTACGCTGCGTGCACCACACCCTCAAAAAAAATAAAAAACTCGAAAAAAAATTCAAATTGAATTTCAAGTTACCGGGATCAAAATAATTATGAGCCGGTTGTGACTCACAGCACGGCAAAGGCCTCCCTTCCATTCTTCCACTCTTTCATGTCAGCCACTTCTGGCCAATCCTTTAAGTAGGAGTCTAAACCATCTTTGACCCCTTATTTGAGTTTGTTTCGGTGTTTCTTCTCAGGGTAGTCACCTAGGAAACACCGGCCTCAAATAGTTTAAACTGACGAAAATTGACGTGAAAAAGTGTTTTTAAAACCTATTTGCGAAATAAATATCACTTATTATTTATTTCAAGTCAAAACTTTAATAAAACATTATTTCAATAGACTTTATACAGAATTTCACCATTCTAATCTAGAGTCATGAAAGCTAGCTTATGATGTAAAATAACAATAAAGTCAAAAAAACGAATATCCTAATCGCCATGTCGAGGAAACAAGCGGAAACAAGTACCAGACTATAGGCAATTAACGCGGGATTGCCCCAAATCCCTCTGTGCAGATGCAGATAACCTACAAGGTGCAATAGTGTTATCCCCGTTACACACATGGCCTGATAGGGATACTGGCTTTTATATTTTTATAATATTGTGTTGATTTGTGCGTCTATTTAGGCGGAATAAACATGTTTTCTTTCTTTCTTTCTTCTTCTTTCTTTAATATTAATCTTTTTGACGAATCTGTATAATATAAAGATAACTTTTCCGACTCATTCACTGATTCATCAATGCCCAGCCCAGCCCTTGGACATAGAACGCTGAAATTTTGCACAGTCCCTTTTATGATGCATACAAAAAATAAGGACAGAAGCAGGTGTTAAAAAAGGCATGAAAATAGTACATTTAGATAAAAGTGCAGAAAGTTTGTGAGGCAGAATCCGCACGAGCCGAGGCGAGTGTGTTGTGGAGCCGAGGGCTGCAGTGACAAATTTGCACGTGTTTCAAACGACTTTTTTCAATACACTCACTGAAATGAATAAACGGGGATTGACCGGCGACTCGTGGGGGACGATGCGCGTCCATCCTGATACGATAAATGTATTAAAATTATGGCGGGGGAGAGCTCGCGCACATTTTTGCACTTGTGCGGGAAATCGCTAATTGCATGCCTGTAAGCGATGGGACAAGAGCGGGTTTTAGAGTGAGAGTATTGAAAAATAAATTCGTAACCATTTCGACAGTGACAATAAAACTGCAAAATATTTTAGGTAACTTCGGAGTGGTTTGGTTGGCTCCACTACAAGACAGATAAGTTGCCGAGTGAAGATTCGGCAAAACACACTCTCTTGTGCTCCCGTGAAGTCCAACGTTGGCTCCTGCCATTTGAAGAAAACATGACCGCGACGAACGAAGCCTATTACCCCTACAGCACCACCAGACCTAGCATCAACATTTGGGACGGTAAATTTTTCTTGATCATTTAGTTATTTTATTTGAAAAAAAAAACGATGCTACATTATATAGGGTGACTGGTAATTAGTGACCGATACTGAAACACGTGATTGTACTCATGATTACAAACAACTTTCCGAAAGAAACTTTTCTTTTTACTCATTTGTTTTATGTTGTATCACAATAACAAAACGCGGCTAACAGTTGATCTATCGCAGGCGCGCGTTCGCAAATTTCAAACAGCTGTTTTGTTATTGTGATAAAAAAAATGAAAAGAAAGAAAGAAAAACTTTTTAATTGCCGGAAAAGGCGCAAACTTAAGACTAACATATTACGAACATTTTTTATTACAAAAAAAAAAGATTATAAAAAAGTTTCTTTGGGAAAGTTGTTCGTAATCATGAGTACAGTCACGTGTTTATGTATCGATCACTAATTACCAGTCACCCTATATATTATACTTATTTATAAGTAGGTACACGAAATAAAATTAATGTACTCGTAATAACCACAACATTTTCCACATTTTTACTTAGAGGTTTTCTATAATGAGGATTCATCAGTGAGTTAAGTATTAACACTTTTATTTAAGTACCTTAATTTGCAGGAATTTTTTAAACCAAGAATTCCTGAAAATACGCATCGGGTATAAAAAGGCTGTTTAATTAACCAATTCCCCCGTTAATCGGTTTTGCTACATCGAGCTAGTACGAGGTTGATAAGCCTTTACATATTGCCTGAAAGCTTTTTCAATACACTTACTTGAAAATCCGCTCGTATCCCACCTCTTTTAGGCACGTTGACGACTGATTTCCGCACTAGTGCGGAAAAGTGCGCGTGCTCTACCACGCCACAATTTTATTACATTTATCGTTTCAGGCTGGGTGCGCTTCGATTCCCACGAGTCGAATTATTATATATAGTTACTGAAAAAAGCCGTTTGATACACGTGCAAATTGGTCATTGCAGCCTTCGGCTCCATAATACACTGGCTTACGGCTCGTGTGAATTCCACCTTGTTCGCTATGACAAACTTTCTGCACTTGTATAAAAAAAGTACTATTTGGTTTTCCATCCTACAGTAATTGTATTTTTTATTGGAGAATTCAACCAAGTCCCCGTTTCATCATCCGACCACTAGACATAGGGTATTGATTGCGCCACCAGACATGGTGGACATCCCACCCATACATACAAAGCGTTTTGGGAATACATTCATTATGCGAACAGCTAAGGAGTGGAATTCCCTGCCGGAGTCCGTGTTGGCATAGCTACAACTTGGAGGACTTTCCGCAAGATTTCCGGTGATAACTGTTTGCATTCCTGTCGATCTTTATAGATGCGATTGTCTGAGGCTGGTTGGCATAAACTCGCGACTTTAAGTAGCCTTAAAGAAAGAGGTCTCTCAAGATCGTCCGATTTATCCGCACCGGTTAAATCGAATAATCTCGCTGGCCATGCTTAAACTCCAAAAAGGGAGATTACGTGGCCAGGAAATGCATCCCTCTCCATATTCATTGTGGCTCGTGCTGTGTGCGTTTGCACGACTTTGTTGAAACCACATGTTCATCAAACCCCTCTCCTCCAATTCCAGCAGTAAGAAGTCGAAGTGTTTAATTAAAATTTGCTGTTCAAAAAAAAGTGATGCTCAATTGTTTTTGGTTACCGGATTGGCGAGCTGCCCAATGCCCATTGCTCATCATCTCCAAGCTCACGCCTACGGTGCAGTGGCTGGAAGTCGGGACCGGGGTCCCGGCGGCTGAGGCGTGAGGATGTCCATTCCCTCACGCGTGCAGCCGCCTCCATCGCTAGCATTACTGCTTCGCCAGAATGAGACGATTAAAGATCTTGACAAGTCCTCAACTTCAAATTCACAGTCCGGTGATATCTGCGAATAGGACATTTTATGACACTTAATTTATTTTTTTAATTGCCCTACACTAAAAATAACTCCCGTATCGGAGGTGCGTTCACAAACATGTAAACTCACATACACAAGACTCCCAGACCCGGAACCACTAGCTGCAGGTCAAACTTACTACAATAAACTTAGCAAAGGTGAGACGGTACTTCACACCGGAACAGCTGCTCAACCTTTATCAAGCGCAAGTTCGACCGTGTATTGAGTACTGTGCTCATCTTTGGGATGGGTCTGCCAAATACCAGCATTGATGCGCTGGAGTCGATTGAGAGGCGAGCCAAGAGAATCATCGACAATGATGCACTTGTTTAGTCGAAGCTCCAAACCTTGGACAACGGCGCCGAATTGCTAGCCTTTCGGTTTTCTATCGTTTACATTTTGCGGATTGTGCACTGGAATTGCCTCAATCTGGAAATGCCCAAATCTAATTCTGCCAAGTCCATTCTATCATCGGACCACTAAACATACCGCGTTGCGCCATGTACAGGTGGCGCATACGGTAGACATTCTACACATACGTACAAAATGTTTTAGGAACACATTTATTGTGCGTACAGCTAAAGAGTGTAATTCCCTGCCGGAATCTGTGTTTACTCATAATTACAACTTAGGGCTCTATAAGTCAAGAGTGAATAGGTTGCTTCTAGGCAACCGTGCTCCATCGTCGGCTACATCATCGCTTACCATCAGGTGAGATGGTGGTCAAACACGAGTCTATCAATAAAAAAAAATAGATCCGTCATCATAGCAGATGCATATTATAATACTCAAACTACTAGACAATCAGTGAATACCGTAATATAACGACCTATATAGCACATGCACTGTTATACCTATTAACTTACTGGCTAGACAATTATACTTTCAAAGATTATACAAATAAAGAATTGGTGTTTTAATTTGTTAGGTAAAAGAAAAAACTGGGCAAGTGCGAGTCGGACTCGCGCACTGAGGGTTCCGTAAAGACTTATCTATGAAAACAGTTCAATTCCCCAATTGAATTTTGAAGATTTTTCCGAATAGCAATTTTTTTTGTGACGTACTACTACTACATATTTACAAATATCAGATTTCTTCCTATACTTGTGCTATAAAACTTTGCCTCATACCAAATTTTAGGATTCTAGTTCAAAGGGAAGTACTCTATGAATTTTGATTGCCTTGAGAGTGTTGAACTATACGTCTTTTGCGACATAAACGGCTGTATTTATTTTTTTTCGTTCACTGAAAAGTTTATTTATTTATTTATAACTTTATTGCACACCTTAGTTTATTATAGGATAAACATTTATAAAAGAATAAGTGTACACTGTACAATAAGCGGTCTTATTGCACAAGGCAATTTCTACCAGACAAGTTTGGTTTTTTCACAGCTGCAGGGGACCGCAGAGAGAGAGTATATGGTTTTAATTTCGTTTTGTTTGATACTTCCACGAGTTCTCGAGATAAAGAGACAGACGGACAACAAATTGATCCTATAACGTTTCCGTTTTTTTCGTTTTGCGAGACGGAACCCTAAAAAAGATTTTTAAGTAGGACGGCTGTCTAGCCGCCAGGTGAATTCAATCTACGAGTATTTTTTTAATACATAAATTTCTCGTGTCACAGTGTTTGTAACAAAACTCCTCCGAAACGGCTTGACCGATTTTTATGAAATTTTGTGTGTATACTCAGTAGGTCTAAGAATAGGACGTAAACTATTTTTAACCTTCAACCTCTAAGCCCCCTTTTTAAAGTTCTGTAACTTTTTAAAGTTGTCCGTCCATCCATCTATCTGTCTGTCTTCGTCTGTCTGTAAAGAGTTCAAGGCCCTTTATCTCGGAAACGCGTTGAGGTATAGAGTTGAAATTAAAACCATATACTCAGATCGGCAGACTCTTGAAGATGTAAAAAAAATCAAAATTGTAAGTTGACGAGAAAAAAAAGATAATTTGGTTTATGTGGCAAAAAACGTACATTTGGACACTCTCGAGGAAATCTAAATTCATAGAGTACTTCCCGTTGACCCAGAATACTGAAACATAAAGCAAAGTCTGAAAGAAGAATAAATCTGAAAACCGTGAATTTGTTGTTACGTCACAATTTTTTTTTTTGCGATTCGGGAAAATCTTGCGAAACTCCATTCTGGAATTGAACTATTAACATATGTAAGTTTGTATCTCTCGCGCAGGTACAACGACTTCCAGCCTCCCGAACAAGCCGTATTCCGAAAAGGCTTCTGCAGGCTTCACACATACAGACGACAGAGGAGTATAATCTGCCTCTCTGCCTAGCGTTTGTGGACTACGAGAAAGCCTTTGATTCGATCGAGACTTGGGCAGTACTGCAGTCTCTCCAATGGTGCCAGATTGACTATCGGTACATCGAGGTGCTAAAGTGAAAACTGTTCACGGCCGCAATGGAGGATGTCTTAAAGTTTCTGGACTGGAGTGGTCTAGGCATTAATGTCAATGGCGAGTATATCACTCACCTTCGGTTTGCCGACGACATAGTAGTCATGGCTGAGACTACGGAAAAGCACAGTACAATGCTCAATGACCTCAGTAGAGCTTCTGAAAGAGTGGGTTTTAAAACGAACATGGACAAAACTAAAGTCATCATAAACAACCATGTAGCACTCACTCTTATCAAGATCGGAGACTATACTCGATGTTGTGGACGATTAGTGCGATTACGTCCTCGGACAGACAGTCCAGTTGGGTAGATCTAATTTCGAGAAAGAGCTCAACCGTCGAATCCGACTCGGCTGGGCAGCGTTTGGGAAGCTACGTGGTATCTTCTCATCCAACATACCACAGTGCCTCAAGACGAAAGTCTATGACCTGTGGGTGTTGCCAGTGATGACGTATGGATCCGAAACATGGTAGCTCACAATGGGCCTCATCAGAAGGCTTAAAGTCACCCAAAGAGCAATGGAAAGGGCTAAGCTCGGAGTTTCCTTGCGTGATTGAGCCAGAAATGAAGATATCCGCAGGAGAACGAAGGTTGCCGACATAGCACGAAGAATCGTAAAACTTAAGTGGCAATGGGCAGAGCACAATGCTCGCAGAACAGACGGCCATTGGGGCCGAAAGGTTCTGGAATGGCGACCGCGTACTGGAAAATGCAGCATAGAAAGGCCTCTTACAAGGTGGACCCATGACCACCTTGTAGGAGGCCTTGAAGGCCGTGAAGGTTGCGGGAATCCGATGGATGCGGGACGCTCAAGATCGTTCATGGCGACACTTGGGGGACGCCTATGTCCAATAGTGGACATATCGGTTGAAATGATGATGATTATGAAGTTTGTATGAAACCCTAGGGGCGCGAGACCAACTTGGAATTGCCAAATTTTTCTTTTTATTTGATAAAATGTATATGGTGGAACAACATTTGCGGAGTCAGCTAGTATCTTCATATATTTGTAATTCATTATTCACATTGCTATGTAAAATTAAAATATTTTCTGTCATCTTGTCGGTTTTGTTCCAATTAAAAGTTAATTATTGTAGTTAACCAAACTGTAACTAGAATTTGATTTACTTTCTTTTCTTTAGGTTGATCTTGTTAAAAGAAAATGAAATCATTTAAGTTTTGGAAACAGCTAGATTCGGACTTTAAGATATAATATTTACCTTCTGCTAGCAACTTTTTCTGCGTGGAAGTAGGTTACCTAGTCCAAACAAACTTTGAACCCCTGTTTGATCCCCTTAAGGGGCGGATTTTTTTTTTAGGGGAAGAATTTTGGAAATACTTTTCTTCTTCTTAACCTCTGAACTTCAGAGTAAAATCTCACCGTTCTAGGTCCAAGGGTTTGTGCTAGGCGTTGGAGTGAGTCAGGATTTTGACTTTTTTATATGCAAGAAAAATCATTAAAAATAATCATTACATCGGACCGATTAGTTTGTGGCAAAATGCGTTTTGCTATCGTAATCTTTCTCGTATTGTTTTGTAGCTTAGATTAGCTCAAATTTTAGCCACAGCTTTGACTGTTTTTTCTATTATTTGTGTGTAGCAAGGAAAGCGTAATAAATCCAATCATTAGACTAGTTTTTGTTCAACATACAATCGGGTTTTTTGTTCAGTTAGGTAGAAATTTTAATATCGAGGGCTCAGTAATATTTTCTGGCTAATTCAATGTCTTGAGATCTGTTACAGATGTCCGTTTACATCACTAAAAAGTACCCCTCAGCCAAACTTAAATACCTTATAGCCAGAGTGCATCTCATAACGATTCTAATAATCCCAAACACGGTTAGATTACATTAATATACCTTCCGGCTCCATCATCAGATCAGTTCGATACATCCCCTCCCCCTTTTCTTCTAGTCAGTCACCGACTACACGTATAATCACAGCCAATTTACTTGTTGCGACAGTTTTGCAGTAATCCTATGAGGAGTTCTGTTCCATATCTTCGAAGTTCATGATCAGATCAGAAAAATATTTCTATGGGACCAATTTGGAAGCTTAACATATCAATCAACATGTCAAAAAAAAAAATTCAAAATCGGTCTACAATTGACCGAGATATCGGTAAACATATACTTATAAAAAAAACATACATTCAGCCGAACATAGAACCTCCTCCTTTTTCGAAGTCGGTTAAAAAGGGAAGCCAACTGTCGTTAGACAGAGTTCTCTCGTGTGCAGTTTTTGTTGCTGTTAGACTATTTTGTCTATTAGACGTCTTGTATCAAGTGTGCGCGTCTGTTTTAAGACTGTTTTGTCTAAAGTGTGCGCAGGGCCTTAAGGGCGAACTGGGCCTTAAGTCTGCTTTTACAATAGTGTCAGAATCTTCTATCATTGATTACATAATTGTTGATTTTGACAAGTTTTGGTAATCTACTAATATAATGGCATCATTATGACTTTCCAATGGTCAACCACTGACACTCCATTGAAAGAAATGGCATAGAATGGTAATCTTGTACACAATGATAAATGAATGTCTGACGTATGCGGTAGTCTGCTAAAATTTTGACAGTTCCTTTAATCAGTGACCTATCATTAGAACATCATTGTGCAGTCAGTGCTTTTAATAAGCTCAATATTGTGATTATACCACAAAGAATTATTCTATTACGAGACCATTGACTGATCAATGATCGATCATTATGAATTAGCAGATTACGAACTTTTAGCAAAATGACAATGGGATCGTGTTGGAATGACGAATTTATAAAAATAGCAGACTTGGGGCTCTGATCGCCGGCGCGTGTTGCGCGCTCTACTGGGACACAAATGCTGCGTCACCGTCCCTACGAAGGTCAATCTAACTCGGAGCCACCTGACCGACCGACCTAGAGATGTGCCGTTGCCGGCAATATTGCCCGAAGTATCAGTATTGGTGGCAATATTGCCCGAAGTATCAGTATTTGTGGCAATATTGCCAGCAATATTCCCACTTCGGGCAATATTGCCGGCAACAGCACATCTAAATATAAAACTCAAAGGTGACTGACTGACTGACATAGTGATCTATAACCGCACAGCCCAAACCACTGGACGGATCGGGCTGAAATTTGGCATGCAGGTAGATGTTATGACGTAGGCATCCGCTAAGAAGGGATTTTGATAAATTCTACCCCCAAGGGGTTAAAATAGGGGATGAAAGTTTGTATGAAACTTTGTAAATTTTAAACCGATCGGGCTGAGACTAGGAAATCTGAAATTTATGTTATCTTTTTTTTTATTTTATTTTTTTTATATTTTTTTTTTTTTTTGAAATCTGAATTTTATCTCTAGACTGACCACTTATAACGTAGTATTTGAGTATATAGGCTAGGCTATGTAAGAGCAAAATATTATATAGCCTAAGATAGCTATATCAAAGCATAATTAGCTTTATATTGTTCCCACTGCTGGGCCTCAGGCCTCTTCTAAACAAAATCTTAACTTTAATGAGTGATATTATATAATATTATACAAATATAATAAATAATGTTACTTATTGAGACTTAAATAATAACAAGACCTTTTCTAATAAGCCCTTCAAGTATTTGTACTAATTAAAAATTAGTGGTGAATACAGACTAGTTCTTGCAAGTGGCTTCGCCTGCGTGAAAGTTGAACATAATATAAAAGTATTCTATGTGCTATTCCAGCTAATGATCTACCTGTGTGTCAAATTTCATCCAAATCTGTTCAGCCGTTTGAATGTGAATGAGTAACATAAAACATACAAACTTTCGCCTCAATACTAACTGCTACCAGCGACTTCGCCCGCGTAAAAATAAATAATAATGCCCTAAAGGACCAAACTATCGGGGATAAAAAGTATTCAAGGCGCTAATCTAGGACATGATCTACTACAAGTTTCATCGAAATCCGATCGAGGGTAAAGAAGTAACAAACATACCCACACACATATACACACACAATCATAAACTTTTGCCTTTTTTATTATTGACTAGATGTGCCCGCGATTTCGTTCGCGTGGACTACAGGATTTTGAATTTATTTTTTCTAAAATAAAAGTAGCCTAAGTTACTCCTTTTTACATCAGCTACCTGCCAAAAAAAGTCCCGTCAAAATCGGTCCAGCCATTTCAGAGATTAGCCGGAACAAACAGACAGACAAAAATTGCAAAAAATGTTATTTTGGTGTATGTACCATAGATATATTCACATGCATGTAGTAAAAAAGCGTTTATTTAAATATCACATGCAGACACTTAAATTTTATTTATACGTATAGATGTATAGATAGGCTCGCGTTGACCACTATTTTACCTCATGGTAGGCGATGATGTGGCCGACGATACTATACTATACAGTATACAAATCTTGCACTAACACTCTTGCCTAAGAGTAACCTATTCACTCCTGACATAAAGAGATTGGCCCCTAACTTGTAGCTATCAGGAAACACAGACTTCAGCAGGGAATTCCACTTCGTAACTGTTAATAATAATATTAGTGTAGATAGCAAATTGTCTGATGTATGAACATAATAATATATGTAAGTAGGTTATCATTTAATTTCTATGTTTATGTACCGTAAAATGGGGTGAATAGAGACTTATGGGTGAGTAGAGACAGAGACAAAACTTTGGTTAGGTTTTTCACTTTGATACCATAACATCGGCCTCTAACAAAGCATCGATTTTTTAGAATAACAATTCATGAATAAATTTATATAGTTAAGTGCTGCAAAAAATATTCAAATATCAAGAAAATGCCCTTTAAAGTTTTGTCTCTATTCACCCCTAAGTCTCAATTCACTTCATTTTACTGTACCGTCCTATTTCTCCCAATCTTTCATAGTTATCTACGTCATAGTTCATGAATAGGTTCTGACTCAAATAACAGATGGCGCTGCTTTCATTTGTTGTTTATAGTAGCTTTAACCGGTTTTGCCAGTATCAACGTCGGATATCATCCTAGTGGGACATATTCCCGGGATACTTAAAAGTATTCAATGTCTTATTCCAGGATATAGGCTACCTGTGTCCCAAGTTTTATCCAAACCCGCTCAGTTGTTAAAACGTGAAAGCGGAACAAACAAACTCACTTTCTCATTTATTATTTTAGTTAAATAAGCTGAAGAAAAACGCTATATCTTTACAAAAATATATTTTTGTATTTTTTTTTTCTCCATCTCTTTTACTTCTTTATCTAACCTGCTAGAACAGCTAGGTCCAGCAATGGGACAACGCCCACGGTTAAAATAAATATACACCGTTAAATTTTAATCGTTTTAATCCCGTGGAGGGTCGATCCGGTACATGAAACACTATCGATTTGTAAAGATAAAATTAAAAAATAAAGTACCTCTTTTTCAAAACTCGTATTAATTTACGCATGTACGAAATTAATTTCTTTAAGAAAAAGTCAGCTGAGCGAGTTCAATGACCTGTAGGTACTTGATCGTAGAAAGAAAAATAATTGATTTGGTACAGCACAAGGCTCAAACACAATAATATCAAATATTTATCGCAGATCAAAAATAAAAGAAGCAAAAAATATAATTGTTGTGTACCCACCTGAACTGGACCTATTTTGGCGGAACCAAAATAGGTCCAGTTCAGCATGAATGCCAGACAACTAGTGCCTGACGCTGGTTAGACAAAGGTCTAAATCACCTTCTACTTTTCCGGTCTCATACTACAGTTACACCAGTGCCAGCGTGTTGTACACTACTCTCGGCGACAACGCCTCTTTGGGGATTTAAAATGACGTGTTAAAGAAAATGACAGTCGTTCAAGAAAGAGGGAAGGAGTTATAGTTACACCCTGTATAGCTCCACACTATTAACAGTTCAGCAGTTCAGGATGGTAAGGCTAGGATAATTACTCGGGCTCCCGGTCTGACGGGCCCCCGAGTCCAAGAAGCCATGAGAGAGACGATTTTTTTGAGGCCTCGTCCAATTTTGCCACGGGCCTCAGGTGATATGGTTATGCCACTGCAGTTCAGTTTACGTCGTATAAAATGGATCGCGTTAAGAGCTCGTGATATAACTCCTGTCTTCCACTGCATGACGACTCTGACCCATCAGTATGTGTGTATTCTGAACTTAATAATACAAAGATTTTTTTTTCTTTCAGGGCGTACGGTGTGCAATAGAAACGATTAAAATGCCATTTTTTTTTGTATAATTATGGACGTGTTGAAACTTTAAAATTAATTTAACTATCGTAATTAAATTAAAGTGGTTTGCGAATTTAATAGATACCTACATATCTACATAATAAGTTGCAAAGGCAACTTTCATTTTATTATATTTCTTCTTCTTAAATTTTATATCAATAAAGAAATTATATGTGATAATTTGGATTTTCATTTAACATTAAATAGTTTCACTTAAAAGCGACAATTATATGTCACACATGAACTAAAAATCCAAAATCCTGCATCACTGTAAAAGAGTTCTCTGCAGAATTAGAATGTAGGTATACAATTGTCCCGAATTATATATAAAATATCAGAGAACAGACAAGCACTAGTTTATAGCAATTTAAAAAAAAAACAACTATTAGGCAGTTCCCCGGACTAGACACAACACCTGTCTAGTCGGAGGATTCTCTCTTTTCAACGGAGGTTTCTTTTCAAAGGTCATAGGTTTTACAAGTTAAATGTCTAACATAATTTGACTTTTCATATATTTTATCGTATTTTAAACAAATTCATTATTTTTAAGACTGTTGATTGCTATTAGTAGAGGATACGGTTAAGAACGACCTTCACCGGTTTGTTTAATGGATGAAACGTATTTTATGATAAATTTAGTATACTAAATAATATAACGCGGGTGGGTTGCCTGAGAAATTCCTGGCCAAACAATTTTTTTTTTTTGCGAAATGCACCGGTATGTTTAACGAATAAATTTAATACTAACCGAAAGAGTGAAGCCTTCAGAACATAAAAATAAAAATGTTGGGTTGCCTATTTGTCTCCTGGCATAACTATGGGTTGCCAGGTATAAACAGGTATGTATAAACAGGTGTGTTTATTTTGATATACAACAAATGCTATATCAAAATAAACGCTGTTTAATTACAAATACGATGTTACAGTGTTGTCTGCAAAAAAATCTGGTATGAATAACGGTGTGCATTTTTCTAAAAAAAAGTAAATTTTCAATTTTTAATTAATAATAGTCTGGCCAGGAATTTTTTAGGCAACCCACCCGCGTTATATTATGTAATACACTAAATTTATCATAAAATATGTTTCATCCATTAAACAGACCGGTGAAGGTCGTTCTTAATCGGATCTTAGACTATATCAACATTTTGGTAATTAAAAACCACGGACTGATTTCAAACATAAAATTTTAATGTACAACACTAAAATAATTAATTTAGCTACTGTGGAGTTTCATTCACTTCCCAACATTTACGATAAAAATATGTGATGAATTAAAAAAAATAAAGTTTAATCATCGGCCATAAAACTATTCAAACAATATAATAATTTTATTATATCAACGAAGCTATAAATTTTTTCGGTACAAATAACCGAAAGGAAAAATTGCAAGCATTTATTGCGCCGAAATGCTTTAAACGGCAGAAAAAAATCATAAACAGATTTGAAAAAAAGTTAATCTTGGTGGGGAGGGGCGTTGCTTTGGGCGGTGATCGGCCCACCTTCCCTGGAGGGGCAAACTGCTTCAGTTAGTTGCGCATCGGCAGCGACAAAGATCGCACGCATGTCTCGCGAGTGAGTGCTGGCAGTGTTGTGGGGCAGAGGCCCATACATTCGAAAATAGCAAACGAAAAAATTGAACCCCAGATGGGAGTATACGAGGAGAGGGGAACGATGCACTGGGTACGGCACTATTTATTAGTTTGGAACTTTTTGTTTTTTTTTCTCTTAAGTTTTGTTTGTTTGTTACTTAAAAGTTTATTTTTATTTTAATCAGTTTATTTTACTTATCTAATTATATGAGTTTAAAAATATTATACAATACTTTTGGTCACTTTTAATCATTTTGTTTTTAAAAACAAATGCCTTTTCCAATTTGAGAATAGACTGAATGTTTCGTAAACTTTAGATTTTAATTCACTACAACCATTTTCATGGAAAGCTCAACAGCGTTAATAAAGTTTGTTTAATTTAAAATACATTATAAAAAATGCCTAGAGATTAATATAGTCGAATGCGTCAAGGAATATCATTCTGTGTATTTGATCCGAATTTTGTTCTAAGTAATTGTTTCTTGGGAGTGATAGATCTTTTATGAAAAAAAAAATATAATGTCCTGTTGAGAAAACATTATTTATTTAATCTTACGAAGTTTTCTTGTATGAGTATTGACAAAGCTCTGACCCTATCCTAATTTAGTCTAGCTAGCCTGTGAGGTGTATGTACGAGTACGATAACGATTAATACGAATAGTTTTTAAAGGATGTTTTAGTAAGTATATCGTACCTATTATACTATGCTATACTATAGCATTCTCATTAGAATTTAACTTGAAACAAATCTTAGGCCGAAGACTGAATACGTTGATGATAAAATGGCTACTATTAAATCGAAATATGTTTATACTAATAATAATAGAGATACTTTATTAATGTCTACACCAACAAATAAACTATTAAGGAATACATATAGGAATAAAATAATCTACTGTAAAAATCAGTCGAAAAGGGACCATACTTTTGTATCGTCGGCCTACTCGCGTCAACACTACTAGTATACCATTATTTCAAGTACTTACCATACATCTATAGCTATTATATGACTACAATACAACCTGTATTGTTTTCATTTGCATTTATTTCATTTATTTATGCATTAACAATGGTCCTATTGTGATCTCTTGCTTTTTAAGCCGAGGTTTTAGTTCATCGGCGCGTGCGCAAGTCTTCCTTGTACAGTTGGTGTATCAAGATTAGTATGCATCTAAGATATACTAGTTTATGTATCTATGTGGATACTTCTATACACCGTACGAACAAACTGTTATAATAATAACTTGTATGTATAATATATAATAATAATAATGATAACTTGTATGTGTATACAATAGCTACCATACAATTTTTTGATAACACAAGTTCTAAGAAAGCATTCCGAGATTGACATTGGTGTGACTGCAAAATAACTGTTATCAATGTAGAGAAACTTTAGCTGACATTTATATGATAACTGTCATTTTTAGGCAGTGATAATATATGATGGGTGCGCTTTCTTAATTTTGTTGCTCAATAACACACATAACAGTGTAAGAAAATATTAGGTATAGCATTTGTTTCGAAATAATCGGAGGCGTGCGCATGCGCAGACTAACTGAATGTTCAGCAAAAACACTTCATAAAATCAACTGTTTTTAGTGAAAATGATATATTAGATATAATATGTAGGTATAGAAGTTTTTATTAAATAAATAAATATCTTCTAACTAATTTTTCAAACCAAGTTTAAGAAAGATACGACAAGGTCTCTATTTTCTTATTTTTCTCATTTATCACTATTTCCCATAATTACTTACATAATATTTAAAAAAAACACGCATATTTCAATATTTATGAAAGTCAATTCTAAATAAATATATAGGAATATCATACTGTTTTGTGATATGTATTGCCTTTAGGATTTCTGTCCTTTTAAGGAAAAGTAAGTCATAGAAGTATCAGCTTCCCGGAATAATTATCCTGGAATATTAAACCCGGAAAAAGACTTTTCCCCAAAGTTGTAACTATACTTTTTGGTTACCATGCTACGTGCTAACCACTACTAGTGCCTACATTATTAAACTCTTTTACCACAGCAACAAATATGCTTCGTACAAATATAAAGTTAAATTATCTATTTTATAATTAAAAATATACGAAGAAATATTACGCTTTAACATTTTGAAATTAATGTTGAAACAGCAAAATAAAGTTTAAAAAATTGTTACACTATATCCAAATGATAAATTATAGTAAAGTCAAAACTTAAAGTTGGCCTGCGCCGGCGCAACTGTTACATCAAGCTGCGCCGGGTTAAAGACAAGTAACTACATATGCTAATAATATTACTCTACTAGTAGCTGTTCGAAAAATACCCAGTGCCAAACGAATTCTAATCATCTAACAATAAACAACCGAAATCTATAATCTAGATTACTGTCTCAAAGTCAAACAACCTATTTTTAGGTATATTGTACCAAGCCATTTCTATTGCATAGGCCGATGAGATCAAAGCCAGTCAAAGGTGAACTATTTAGCTCATCGCTTAATACGTTACTGTCAATTGAATATTCCCAACAGCTCGTGTATGTACGTACGTATGTAGATATCGAAATGGATTTGGTTCAGACGGTTTAGACAGATAAGACATTTGAGGTCAGATCTAGACGATGTAGTGTCATCTACTATAACACCATAGATGATATGGATAAAGAGTTTTATTAGTTTGTTAAACTTCAATTAAGTTTAAATTATAGTTTAGTCAAATAAACTTTTTCAAAGTTTATAGCAGTCTACGGTTGAAAAAAGGCTCTTTCTGAATAATATAATCGTATCTGTTTACTCAGATAATAATAGTTTCACAACCATTACAAATACAGAAAAAAAAGAATGCAATGAAACTGCAGTAATGTGGTTCCTATTTCACACACACACAAGATTTAAGAAGCTAACAATATTGAAACACTAAGTAAGATTAATAAGTGCAAAATACTGTAGAAGTAGAAGCGAATGAAAAAGGGAAAATCAGTTTGGAAATTAATAGGCCCTGACAAAATGCAAATCTTCAAGAATACTGAGAACAACAACAATGCAGCACTGTTAAAGTGAGTGATGGCTTATGTAATATACCCTTGACCAATCTCTAATAATGCTACTTTTTAAAGAAAGGACAACATGAAATTAGAAGCATATTAATTTTTGGGTCAATAGACCCTCATGGGCACTTGTGATGTCAAATATTTTAGAAAAGTGAAGAGTTTGGACCTGTACACAGGCAGATAATAAGAATGACACAGATATAAGTAAACTGACATATCCGAACTTTTAACAAAATATTTACTTTTTAAAAGAGTCAACAAAATAACAATTCAACATTTGGAGGATTTTTAGACAACATTTGGAGATTTTCATTTATTTTACAATAATGGTTTAGGCAGACCGCAAGACTCTTGTTTTGAAGGACTTTCAAATCCAAAATAATAGGAACCAATCAATGAAGAGTCGTTAGATAGGTATACATTGAACGATTTTATTATGTAGAAGAGTGACGATATTGAAATATGAATCTTGGTGTATCAGACCCGTGTGCCAGACATTAGAATCTAAGGGTGAGTTGCACCATTTAACTATAACGATAACAAAGCCGTTAACAGTTGTCAAATCGTCGAATTGACCAATAGGCGGCCGTTTCACGGCTAGTTATGGTATGGTTATCGTTATAGTTAAATGGTGCAACTCACCTTAAGAAGGCTATTACTTTTTCAAGAGCATGAGGTATTCCAAATTATTGAGTACAGGTGAGATGAAGCACAACACCGAGAGAAAGTAATAGAGGAGGCCATGGTCCAGCAGAAATTCGAAAAAGGAACACGCTAGCTTAAAAGTAACTTATACTAAACTTAAAGACCATCACTACACCCAAATTAAGGTTAACCAAAAAACAGAGCTATTTAAAAATATAAAACAGGTTTACAACTAAAGGGTGAAGAGAATCCCGCACTGCAATTCCACAATATTTTAATATTTAAATAGCGGCTACTGACTTATAAATTGCAATCATTTTATTTTAAAATCATTACCTGGTTAATGTTTAAATTACGAAGATTATATACTGTTAATTAATTGTGAGGTTCGTCGAGTTACTTTGGTCAAGTTGTTGCAATCGTTTTGAACAAGTTTTACTATAGTTTTGATATTTTTATTACTCGCCTATTTACGTTATTAAAGATTCCTTGCCAAAAGAATTTACGCTCGCTGATCATTTTTATGATTTTGCGTTTGAGACTATCTCATCTGACGTTGGAGCTTGTTTGTCTAGAAGTAACCTATTAGCTTGGTTTTAGTGTCCATAACAAATGTAAACTATATCAGAAAACAAATATGCAGTGTGACTTATCTTTGCTTTCATTAGCATTCACATCAAGTTGGACATGTAGAACGATATAAATATATTGATTCTGAAAAGGCCTAAATAATGTCTGTCAAGTTCAGAATTACATTGCTATTTCAGTATTAAAATATTCCGTTTACTTTCTACGTCTAACGTCTACAAAATTATTTGCTTTGCTGGTTAATAATATAGCTAAGGACGAACTCTAAGCTTGTGTCTATAAAATTAAAATATCTTTTGTTGACGACAGTGAATTAGTATTTAGGTAAATAATCGTCGCCAATGAAACAGTAACTCGCTTATTAGATCGCAGCTGACTTTCATATCCTAGACCACGTTCGAAGAATTTACTTGCTACTAGTTATTTTACTAACTTAAATATTACAGCTATTGGTGGTTTCTGACTCCTCTTAAACAATGTTTACTTCCAACTGATGGCTATTATTTATATAGGCTATCATTTTTTCACCTAGATTTCAATACCTGTCTACTATCTGTATTTATTTAAGCAGTTTTCTAGGTTTTATGTCAAGAATTGAACTAAAAACCAAACTAATTGTAATTTGCAGATATTTTTGCCAGTCTGCGTTATTATTATAATCATCTCCTTCCTGAAACAAATCAAATTAAAAATTCTCCCCATACCCATAATCCTTTTAAAGGCTTATTATTAATTTTTCCTCTTTGATAAATGAAACTGAAAAATTATGGCTGATATTGTGTCCGAAAAACAGTAAAACGAAGTATATTTTATGAAATGTATGTGGAATTAATATTACACAATTTCTTTTAAGTAATTTGTAAAAGCTTTTCCTTTTGAATCTTAATATTTTTGCTAGTGTGTTTGAATATTGTACATACTCAGTTGAAAGACGTCCACTGTTCAAATAGTGGACGTCTGTTGGTGTCGCCACAATGAACTGTGCGTCCATCCATCGGATTCCTGCAACCCTTACAAGGTCATCAGTCTTCCTTATAGGTGGATTTCCTATTTCCATCAGTGCATCATAATAGTCATTTGAATGCTGGTCTGATTAGCCCATAACTTCTGAGAAGGAATAGATACTAAAATTGCACCGGTTCTAACTATCAGATGCTGCTACTACGCAACCAAATTTAATTACTGCAATTAATTATTAGACAAACAATTTGGTGCTATTTCTTATGATCAGTATTGAAACATTTTACTAACATTAGTTATTATGAGGGAATATAGATAATAAGCTGCACAAAAGCTAAATACGTGGTATGATAGACAGACTGCATATTGAGGATAATTCTGAAAACTTTTACAACGAGTACAAAATTTTAAATTTATTATAAATTATTTTGATTCAGTAAAATATTGATATCTGTGCAAGTCTCTTTTATTTTTCTCGTATGTTTTAATTTTAGAGTTTACCGTCGGAACTTTACTGACTGATTCAGGCCTTAAAAGACATTCATTTAATAAAGGTAAGCCTGTTGCTATAAGCGCTATAGTTGTTAATTACAGTTTATAATTACCAAAAGAGTAATGAGTAAGTAATTGCATTCTAGTTTTAAGTTATTTGTTTTAAATTAAGTTAGTTTAATTCTTTCTCATCACAGTGTGAACAAAATGATTAGTTCCATAAGCTCCGACGATAGTACGTGTATTATTATTACTGTTTTTACTGAGTAAATTTGAATGAAGAAAAATATTAGTGAGTTTTATATTACCGAATAATATAACTTTACACGAAACACAAATTTGTCCTCTTTTGTGAATTTTAATAAAACAAGTAATGTTACTATACCTAATACAATTTATCTGCAATGAAATATACGATTACAAATTTTTAATTTATGTATTTTTATATAGGTATATCGGGGTATTTTTTATAAACAAAACTAAGTATTTCTTATGAGGGTTCCCCAAGTACTGTCTAAATATTAATAAAAAAAATGAATGAATCTAAATATAGTCTATAAAGGTTCCTCTATTTGTGATCGAAGAAGATTAAATTCATAGCTTATCTTTCTTTATGCAGTTAAGCAAAAACTTAACGATAGTAAACTTATAATTTAATTATATTCAGTTAATAAACTAGACTAGTTAATAGGTAAATAATATCACGGTTCGACGGTCATTTCCACATTTTTTGTCGGCGTCAGTTCTAATCTAATGTTTATTTAACTAATCTGCTTGCTAAATAACTTGTTGGCATAAATTATTATAGTTTTGAACTATAATAAATAATTTATTTCTACCCGACTGTGGTATGAAGTTGGTTAGACATTTTTTAATTTGATTTAGTTGTATTGCAGTTCGTTCCGAATTTTACAAATATGAATTGAATACGAGTAGGTGCAAAAACGCTCTTAAATTTGTCTGAAATTTTATTTCTTTGTCTGTTACAATTTTTGGAAAAGGTTTCAGAATGACCAACTCCATTGGTTTGCTCTGACCGCATCCATTTGCATTCACACATATATCACAAATCAGACTAATGAAAAACCCTATTCATAATAAGTTATACAAACTACAACCTCCTTCCTATTTATATATTTCACTAGTAATATCAAGGAAAGTTCATGAATGTATGTGTATTTTTTTTTTTCAATTATTTAAAAATGTAAACAATATGCTAAGAAGACGAATAAAGGAAATAATAATAACATTCCATAGCTTTCAAATAACGTCATTTTTTCCTAAACTAAACACAGCTTGTGGTATGAGTACTAGCCAACTTATTAACATGCTTATATATTTCTAAATACATATTATTATACTTAGATAAATTACACCCAGACACAGAACAAATGATCGTGCTCATTTATTCTGTACCATGAACATGAAGACGCAGGCAGAAGCTATAGAAGCCAGTATAAAAAAGAACACAAGTACGATGTGCGCAGTACACAGTCAATATTTACGTTACATAATACCATCAGACAATAACCGGCCTAGCTCTAAATCTTACTGATAAGACAAGAAATGACCTCACCTCCCTGAACCCGCTGACCCGTAGATTACGCTCGTCTAGACGTGCAAAAATCATTCATAAATACATTTTTCGTCACTTCTTGGTAAAACATTGTAACTAGTGGCGGATTAGTCACGTGGCAAGAGTAGCAAATGCTACGGGCCCCGTGCATTGGGGACCCACTCGTTGGACGTAAAAAACATGTCAAGCTACCTGTCATATGTTTTCTAACCAATCCCAGATTTTAAATAAAGAAAATACCTATAAACCCATCGCTTAGATTCGGGGTTTGTATGAAAATAAGTTAAAAGAGTTTTAGTTCGGTGTCATTTAGGTGTTGTGTGCTTTGGTATTTTTTTGTGATTTCAAATTGTAATTTTAATGTAAAGTTTTAAAAAAATTATTACTAGCTTTTTCCCGCGCGGCTTTGCTTCCGATTTTCCCTACTCTACCCTACTGTGCCCTACTATACCCTACTCTACCCTACTCTACCCAACTCTACCCAACTCTACCCAACTCTACCCAACTCTACCCTACTCTACCCTACTCTACCCTACTCTACCCTACCCTATCCTACTCTACCCTACCCTATCCTACTCTACCCTACTCTGCACTACTCTACACTACTCTATCCTATTCTACCCTACCAAACTTCACATAAACCATCTACTAAATAGTCCGAACAAAGCCTAACAAACATTTGGTTTGGATAGGTGAGCTCGTTCTTGAGTTATAAAATAACAACGAAAAGTGGCATTGATTTTTATGTATATAGATTGATAGGCTCGTGTTTGACCGCCAACTCACCTATGGACATTCCAAGCCTGAAATAAATGTATTTATTATTATTATAAAGATTTAAGAGGTCCCTGGGTAGAATTTGCTACAGGCCTCACTCTAACTTAATCCGGCTCTTATTGTAACATTACCTACGCTTCCTTTTGGTTTGCGGCGGTTTTCTCATCCGTGCCGTGAATATGAGAATGACTTCATTCTCATATTCCTATTAATAAAACAAATAGTGTATAGGTCAAGTATAGTTAAGACAAATAGTATTTTTAGTTTATGGGTCATTTTTCTTTTTTTATCGACAATCGATCAGTATAGGCATCGTTTCGAAACATTAATTCCTAACTCCTTCGAGAGAAACCTACATTTATTTTATTCGTGTTATATTTGGTTTTGTTCGTCTATTATTTATTTATTTTCACTTATATACAGATGCGAGAACCACAGGACTGGGCCTCAAGTCTGGTATTACAATAGTGTCAGAATCGTCTATCATTGATGTCATAATTGTCGATTTTTACAAGTTTGGTAATCTATTGATATAATGGCGTCATTATGACTTTCCTATGGTCTACCACTGACACTCCATTGAAAGAAGAATAGTAATCTCGTATGTCGTCAATATGACAAATGAATATTTGACGTATGCGGTAATCTGCTAAAACTTTGATAGTTTAATTGATCAGTGTTCTACCATTATAACGTTATTGTGCAGTTATATACTCGATATTAACATTCTACCATATCTCTATTACGATACCATTGACCGATCAATGATCGATCATTATGAATTAGCAGATTACGAACTTTTAGCAAAATGACAGTGGCATCGTGTTGGAATGACGAATTTGCACACACACATTGCACGTCTTTTTGGCTAAAATTCCCAACAAACAATTATGCGTTGGTTGCAGGCTATTTTAATGTTTAAGGTACTACTATTGATTTATAATGGATTCAGTTATCGCTAAAGGTGGTTCAGTACACTTATTAAATAAGTTCAGCTCTTCAAGTTGCATTACAACTGTAAATAACGAATCACAATTTCCTTAGTAGTTAGTGTAGTATCAGTGGCTGCGTATATACTTAAGACGTTAAAGCTTGTTTCTGCTTACAACGTTAAAACCTGTTGAAAGATCTTCATTAACTCTCTTTAACTCTTATTGCTACAAATCTGCTATAACGGAGTTGCTTTTAGATCATAAGACTTTATTTCAACTTCAGTAACGTTAGCGGTTCTGCAAGGGAGTTAATTAAGAGTGTAGTAACACCAAACTCTACATGCGTTGTATAACCCTTATATACAGTTTACGCCTGTTATACTAAAGGCAATCATAGGTTAAATAGTTACAGTGGTTTTGTACGATCCTTATATAAAAGGTTTTGGTGTAAGATGAATTACTTGTAACTCTGTAAAAACACCATTAAATGTTTCGTACGCTTAAAGAGTTTATGCATAACCTAACTAACCTAAATGTATGAACTGTAAGCTGTGCATTTTCTTTAAAATGAAACGAATTCATTCCTGGAGAGCACAAAAACGAAAAGGTGCAGTGAGATATAAAATTAAGCAAGAGTACCAAAAGTTTATGAAGTCGATTCAACAAGATGTCGATGTTTCCAATTTAAGTAATTGTGATTCTAGACTAGATTTTGCTGATACGGATGCAGGTTCAATACCAAATAAATGTGCTTTTTATAAAAATGAAATACCTGCTAAGGAGGTAAACGCTTCAACATCTACTAGCCAAGAAGAAGTAAGTTATATTGAGCAACAGGGTTCCGCACAAAATTTTGACGAATTTGACTTTAATGAAGATTTTTTCGATTTTATGCCAAACACTAGCTCGGACGAAAGTGACGATTCATCTGATTTATTGACAAAAAATATTGAATTAAGGGATAAATTAAAAGATTGGTCTATAAGAAATAATATTCCCCAACGTGCATTAAAAGAACTGCTATTGATTTTTAATGAAACTTTTGGCAGCACAATTTCACTACCCATGGATCCACGTACAATTTTGGAGACGCCTCAAGAAGTTAATATTAAAAATATAGAAGGAGGAGAATATTGGCATCATGGCATTATAGAACAGTTAACCAAAATTCTAAATAGTTGGACCAAATTGCCCAGTATTATTCACTTAATTTTTAACTTCGATGGATTGCCAATATTTAAGAGCGCCAAGAAAGAGTTTTGGCCAATTTTAGCTAAAGTGGTTGAAGGATATAATGATCTATTTATAATTGGAATTTACTATGGTACGGGCAAACCAAAAAATTTGGAAGAATATTTAAGGGACTTTGTCGCAGAAACAAAAACGTTACTTGATAATGGAATCTGCATAAATAATAAGAATTTGTGTGTGAAAATCAAATGTTTTGTATGCGATTCTCCAGCGAGAGCCTTCATAAAAGGTATACCTTGTGTTCATTTTTAGGGTTCCGTACCTAAAAGGTAAAAACGGGACCCTATTACTAAGCCTCTTCTGTCTGTCCGTCTGTCTGTCTGTCCTTCTGTCCGTCTGTCCGTCTGTCACCAGGCTGTGTTTCGAACGACAGTGATATATACCTACTTTTTATTTTTCCGTAAAATAAAAAACGGTATCTGTGATTTAAGTTTAAGTACCTAGGTACCAGCAGGTTACTTTGCGCCTGGGGTGACTTGAAGATTAGGGGTTTCATTACTTTGTAAGGAACCCTAATCCAAACATGTATAAATAAAGCTAAAATCAGTATTTTAGTCTCCACAGCAGGTAAATGTCTTCGATAAGTGTATAATTCCTCTCTTATATCAACCCAAGACCGTATAATACTCTTTACCACCGGCGTTGTAGTTCATCAAGTGTCATAATTGATTTAAGGGAAGACTGTAACTTTAAGAAAAAATCGCCATTTTGATTACTTTCTGTAAACATAACCTAAAAATTTATTGGTACAAAATCACTTTCTAATAACGATATATTTACATTTTTCTAATTATTTTACTTAGTTTTATGTATATAATCACTAATAAAACCGAGCAACACTTGAAAATGACGTTTAAAACTATTTTAGGTTATTTGCATTTTCAAATGTTATCCTTTTATTCCTCTAATTCATAATTTTTTGAGGGCGCGTTAAAATTGAGATGAGAAACACGATACACTATCACAGTAAACTGGCAAGCGCACTAATAATTAACTTAACACTTCAAAAATACTTTAAATCCACAATACTTATATTTTGTGATGATAATATTGCAATGTCGGCACTGTCGGCAGATAAACGAAGCACTCATTTAGACAATTAATAGAATTCTTTTTACTTTAAAGCTTTTACAATCTGATTTTGACACAGAAAACTTTTCAAATGACTTATAAGGTATCAACGTACCGGTCTTAGTTCTAACTAACACCACTATAGATATGTTATATAACTCTAGGTTTCAACATAACTCCATTCTAAAGGCGCTATAAAGTTTCAAACTAAAATTGACGTTCTTGTAACACCTCTTACACACTTCAACTAAAGGCTTTGTAGAACCACTATATAGGGATTCATACAGGCTTAGCCTGCAAAATTTTGTGCCAAAATCGAGGGTATAAAGGTGTTATTACACTCTATAACTCTCTTATAAGAAATACGCTACCTCTTAAATATCTAAGTAGAACCGAAATACATGTCTAATAAAGCTTGTCTTAACGCTAATATGTTTGTTGGGTTATTTCTCTGATGTCTGATGAATCTCACTAGCTATTAAAATGTTAATATATTGTGTTTTATTATTTACGTATGCATCACCGTCTGTCACGTCACAACCTCAGCCCCCCTAGCCAAGTTACAACCGTTTCGCTTGCGTCAAACGCTTCGAGTTGGCCGCGTCGCCGAATCTTTAGTTATGACCACGTGACTGAGCGTTGAGATGACGTCATTCCTGTACATTTGAAGCATTCTACTAGCGTTAACTATTGCAGATTAGCAACTTGTATAGGGGTACAGGTTCATTTGACAACCAGTGTCAGGCGCTAGTTATCTGGCATAATGTATAACTGAACCTATTTTGGCGTAGCCAAAAGGCACATTATTTTATTTTTGCTTACTAGCGTATGCGTGCGTTGTGTTGGGTCAAACAAATTTATATTCTTTCTTACAAAAAAATGTGACGGAAGCGTACTTTGTTTACTGTGTTACGTATATGAAAAATAACATTAACCAATTTAAAGTCTTTGTATAGTATAGGTGTGTTTTACTTAAAATAAAATAAACCTACAAATGTAGCTTACAAGAAACTAGAAACTTACGAGTGTAAATACGAGATTTACATTGAATTAGTAAGCAATTGTTGGGAAAAAAAAGAAGAACGTTCCTGTATTATTGGTAAAATACGAAAAATGAATACGGCGTACGAATACCACAGTGTAAATTGTATTAGTGAAGCACTTCCGTAGGGCGTAGCGTGGCGTAGCAGAGCCGTAGCGTAAGATAGTATTGGCGTAGCGGTACCGTAGTGTGAAATAATATTGGCGTAGCAGCGTCGTAGTGTAGAATACTATTGGAGTAGCAGTACCGTAGCGTGGGATAATATTGGCGTCACAGTGTTATACTGTGGGATAGTTTTGGCGTAGCAGTGCCGTAGTGTAGAATACTATTGGCGTAGCAGTACCGTAGCGTGGAATTGTATTGACGGAGCAGTATCGTAGCATGGGATAGTGTTAGCGAAACAGTGCCATAGCATGGGATAGTATTGGCGTAGCAGTGCTGTAGCGGTTGCGCTGCACGCGTTCACATAAAATCCTGAGCTCTTAAGTTCTGAATGATTTGAAATCCTAATTTTGTCGTTTACTTTGTAGTGTTATTTTATATGTTTACTATATCTATTTTATTGATAGGTACTTATTTAACACCACTTACTTAATAATATTTCATAGTTACTCCTATTAGTTTATCTTTGTTTCTATACATTTTTATCGTTATAATGTCTTCTGTTAGTTTATAATATTTCTATTTTATTATATTTGTTTTACCTTCTCTCTTCTCTTCTAAATTGCAAACCTACTTCTCATTTATATTACAACTATTATGTGCAAATCTTTATAGTCTGTTGCTGTAAGTTATGTTTTTTTTTTTTTAAGTCAAACACAATATTTTGTAGAGGATAAAAGTGCAAATATTAACAAGCAATCTAGTATATCTAACAGTTTATTGAGCTCTAAAAACATGGTTGGATAAACTTCTTTGTTAGACATATCACAAAGGAGTCCCCTTGTCACAAGTTTTATGTTCCCACTACGTAGATTTGGCTTAAAATGCGACAGCGATTTTACATAAAAATAATCGTAGTACTAATTATATGAAAAATCGTGTCATCATGTCTATTTATTTGTGCTTCAACACAGAAAAGTAGTAGCGTTAGAATTCCCATAGCCAAGCGGCTATAGCAATTCTGACGCTACTATTTTGTACAGTGCGACTATAGGAGAAGGTATGATAGTCGAACCTCCAGTTCAGTACTTTACTGCCTCTAGTAAGTTTTAGCCGCCATGGGTTTCAATCCGACGAAACTCTCAACTGTACTAGCTCCAACTGTGTAACATTAGCAACGCATTATGAACACAGCTTTGATACTAACAATCTAGAAAATAAAAGAATCTTTTATGAATACACGTTTCGTATTTTGCTCCAGTCTTGTTACTGCTGTACTGAGTTTTTGAGTAGGAACACACTTTGCTGTTTTGTTTTTCGTAGTAGTTTTTCCATTACTGTTAAAATTTTTGTTTCTTTTTTTCAGTCTTTAACTTCAAACTGGTTATCTCAAAAATTTTAACTGAGTGAACATCTTTGTTCGTGTATTACGAGTATATACAAGATTGGTATTGTACACAGTACACTACAATAGTAATCATCAGTGAGTTTTGCATAAAATAAAAGTGATATTTATATGTTACTTGGAAAAAAATGGAATGTGGGTATAGACGAGTAAAAAATAGCCTACGGCCTATTCTCAGACCTGCCAAATATAGGCAACTAAAAATTTCATCGCTCAAGTCGTTTTGGAGGAAATCGATAACAAACACTTTGACGCAATATTTTTATATACTGATAAATGATATTTATTTTGCAAATAGGTTTAAAAAACACTTTAACACGTCAATTTTTTTTTCGTAAACTAGATGAGGCCGGTGTTTCCTAGCTGACTAAGAAGAAACACCGAAACAAACTTAGGGGTCAAAGTCCCTTTTAAGGAGTCCTTATATGACATTTATAAACCAGTTAATTAATTACGTTTCTTCGTTAAAACTTACCTAAATGTGAGGGTGTAACCGTTCAGGAGGAAACGTGGAGGCAAGGATCAGGTTTCTAGAGTAACAACCTTAGTTCAAGCGCTACATTGTATGATAAACATAATACACTTTACTTGATCAACTTGATCAAACATAACAAACTTTGAAAACAGTTTTACATCGACCTTTATAATAAACACTAAGGAGCTAACGCGATGTTCGCTCTCTCATTTCTTTATATTGTCTCTCTAACGGCGGGTTTCTGAATTGAGTATTTTCATTTAAGAACGTCTCAAACCATACTTAAAAGCCAAATTTTGACAGGTTTTAAGGCTAAAGTAGAGTTTGAGAAATACTCAATTTCAAATGCTTAAATCAGAAATCAGGGTTAATTACAGTATTCGAAAGGTTAATCTAATAATGACTGGTCTGTTGGTCTAGTGGTTAGTAGCCCTGACTGCTATGCCGGAGGTCGTGGGTTCGATTCCCACCCAGGACAAATGTTTATGTGATGAGCATGATCATTTGTTCTGTGTCTGGGTGTAATTTATCTATAATATGTATGTATTTAGAAATATATAAGTATGTTTATCAGTTGTGTAGTACCCATAACACAAGCTCTGCTTAGCTTGGGACTAGACGGCGTTGTGTGGTAGTTGTGAAATATTATTATTATATTATTATATTTAGCAATATACAACGCTAAATTGCGTACTAGGTAGTAGTGGCCTTGCGTACTAACTACCTACAGATCATTGGTGTTCATGTGATGAGCATGATAATTGGTTCTGTGTCTGGGTATAATTTATCTGTAATATGTATATATATATGAATGGGTATAATGTATTTTGAGACATATAAGTATGTTTATCAGTTGTCTAGTACTCATAACACAAGCTCTGCTTAGCTTGGGATTAGACAACGTTGTGTGATAGTTGTAAAATATTATATTATTGTACTCGCTCAGCTGACGTTTTCTTAAAGAAATTAATTTCGTACATGCGTAAATTAATACGAGTTTTTAAAAAAAGGTACTTTATTTTTTAATTTTATCTTTACAAATCGATAGTGTTTAATGTACCGGATCGACCCTCCACGGGATTAAAACGATCAAAATTTAGCGGTGTATAAGTATGTTTATCAGTTGTCTAGTACTCAACACAAGCTTTGCTTAGCTTGAGACTAGATGGCGTTATGTGACAGTAGTGAAATATTATTATTATTAACCTTTCGAATACCATAGAGACGCAATAGAAAGACAATAAAAGAGCGAAATATATATATATATATATATATATAATTCCGCTTGGGGTAATGAATTAATCTCCGATCTTGTACATTCAAAGAATTCAAAACAGTACATAAAAGTGTAGCTAGATGCAATTTCGGAATTATAAGCTTAAATATAACTGCTTGTTTAATATATGGACACAATTAAAGCAACTGTTATGTTCATAAGATTCGGCCATTTACATGAATTAGTCGTATGGAAACTGTTTTGATGGCTTCTTGTATATTTTTAAACGTGAAGATGCGCTGGGGCCTTACAATCATCATAATTCTGGTGTGATATAGCGGGGGAGCTGTATAGGCTGTAGTACCTACCTATGGCAGGGCACAAACGTATGTCTTGTGTCAGATTCAAGCTACCGATGAATATTTGACTTTTATAGAACCAGTATGAAATCATCCACTCCCTGTGTGTACGTAAAAATTTGTTGTGTCCACTTTCTTTCAGTTATCACATACTCATGATAATCAAAAAAGGTTCGGTTTCGGTAACTGAAAACTAAAAGTGTCTACATTTGCGCAGTGCTTATAGCGCTTTCCCTAAAACCCTACCACTAGCTCTTAGCCCGATCCATTTTACGATTTACACTACAATTGCTATGGGGTGGCGCGTACCACTACGTACTAGCGTACGAAGCTACTTATTCTTTTCTCTCATTTTATAGATGCATAGTTTCGTTCTGCTGTCATTCTATCCATGTTACGTAAAAAGACCAGGAGGGAAGGAGCTGAAAAAACATACCTACAATGGTTGGCCTTATTTTTTGCAGGGGCCCAAGTCTGATATATTTATAAATTCGTCATTCCAACACGATCCCATTGTCATTTTGATAAAAGTTCCTAATCTGCTAATTCATAATGATCGATCATTGATCAGTCAATGGTCTCGTAATAGAGTTGTGGTAAAATGACAATATCGAGCTTTTTAAAAGCAATGACTGCACAATGACGTTCCAAGGGTAGGTCACTGATCAAAGGAACTGTCAAAATTTTTGCAGATTACCGCATACGTAAGACATTCATTTATAAATATGTACGAGATTACCATTCTATCCCACTTCTTTCATTGGAGTGTCAGTGGTTGATCATTGGAAAGTCATTATGACGCTATTATATTTGTAGATTACCAAACTTACTCAAAATCAACAATTATGAAGACCATTCTGACACTATTGTAATAGCAGACTCGAGGTCCAGGCAACCTGGAATGGACAGAGATTGCTTAGACGAAAATGGGCAGAATTGAACAGACTTGGTAACCAGAAAAGACCCTTATTATAAATCATTATTATCAGATCATCATCAGCCTTTTTAATGTCCCCACTGCTGGGACTCAGGCCCCCTCTCTGGGAGAGGGAATGGGCCGTAATCCACCACGTGGGCCCAGTGCGGGTTGGTATCAGATGCTTTGATGAAATATGTATAGAGATATCGACTAGACTGTTTAATATTTATATTTGAACCTACACTTATCATGGACCTTGAATTTGTAACTATAAGCTAATAGGAGATATCTTAGAATGATATTCACTTAGGAATATAGGGTCTTATCTACTTAATAAGTATGTATAGTCAACAGAATCAACAAATTCAGATTTATTCTTGACGGAAATAGAACACAATGATTATTTTCTATATCTGTATATAAAAGGAGAAACTGACTGACTGACAACAACGTACAGCCGAAACTACTGGAATCAGGAGCGTGGAATTTTGCATGAAACTTGTTTTTATGACGTAAGTGAGTACTAAGAGATGATTTTTCAAAATCCACCACCTGAAGAGATGAAACGGGAGTCCAAAGTTTGTAGGAGAGACCTACTTTTATGCGGGAAAAGCCTCTGGCAGAAGCTAGTAAATCGTTAGCTCAGGCAACGGTTTAAGCGTCCCCGCACACAGGCCTCAAAAAAACGCCGCCACAAAAAAACGCTAGAAGCGGCTGAAAAAAATAGCTGAAGTGCGCGCGACACCTTGTGTCCGGAGAAGCTTGAAGCCGCTTCAAGCGTTTTTTTGTGGCGGCACCGCCGCACACGAGCCACAAAAAAAGGCCGCCTCAAAGAGAAGCTTGAAGTGGCGTTTTTTTGTGGCCCGTGTGCGGGGGCAGTTACAAATACATCTTCGACCACAACTTAAAACTAGGACGATTTGCTTTCCACAAGTCGTTATAAAGATCATTTTCACCATCAGTTATTGTATTTGAAAGTTAACGATAAAAATATTCATTTTCGGTCTCCAAGTATTTTAGTCCCGATTGTTACAAATTTACGTAGGAAGATAAGTCTCTTAGCCTTTCTTATAAAAATGTTTTTATTACATGAATTTGATTGTTGCTTTAATATCGTGAAATTTATTTAAAGATACTGACTACCTACATTTTATGAGTTCTGAGAATTATTGTGTAGGCAAAAGAAAATGTAATTAGCCGTTTTTTCAGCTGAAAGAAAAAAACATCATCCCATTGTCAGACACAAAGAAGAGCTAAGTCGGCTACAGACATCGCTGTGGGCAGATAGAGTTAGACTTTAATTAAGCACATTACTTTTTTGGTTTCTTTATCTAAATCAAACGATTAAAAACTTTGGAAAAGAAGGTAGGTTATGTGCCTTAGTAAAAATATCAATGTAACTTCTTAGCTACGAGTAGGTACATGGTTTCGAATGAAATATTATCGATGTACCAAATTGTTATAACCTTTAGTACGGTGCTTCATCTAAAATGTTTAAGTGAGCAGACGTTCACGTTTCCCGAAGTAATCTAAAGGAAAATAATAACAGAATTATAGGATGTTACTAAACTGCAAAATAAACGCATTTTAATTCATTAAACCTTCTAGTCTTTAGTGACGGTATTCGAAAGGTTAATAATTTTCTTCATGTTTAGGCCGCCCTGTAAGACTCCAACCGGATCACGCTCCTAAACTTGAAAGTCCGGACTCGTTTTCATAAGAATCCTTGTTTCAGCAACAAAGCGAGAGATACCTAACATCGGCGTACGAGGGGGGCGGTGACCTGTCCCCTGTCGCTCCGGCGGCGTCCCCCGGTTCGCCGCGCGACTGTACCTCGTGCCGCAAGCGGGAGCCCCCGGACGAAACGCCCCAACCACCCCCCGAAGACGCTTGTGCCGGCTGCGGCGGCCGCATCACCGACCGATACTACCTTTTGGCTCTAGAACGCCGCTGGCATACTCCATGTCTAAAATGCTGCGAGTGCAAGATGCCCCTCGATTCAGAACAACGTTGCTATGCTAGGGACAGCAATATATTCTGCAAGAATGATTATTTCAGGTTAGTATTTTATTATTAAGGGAGGCGCCAAATAAACGTGGAATATCGGTCATTGACCCTCCTACATTTATTGACATTCTTAATTTCAAAAACGGAATTAAAGACATAAAGCTGTCTTGAATCGGCATCTATCGTGATCCTTCCTTTTCTGAAAAACAATTCATTGATGGTATTTCGGTTACCTTCGATATATTGGAGATATTAGGAAAAGGTCAATGTACTTTATTTTAATTTTATCTGGCGCCTTGTATAGTTGGCCACTGATCAATTGATAACGTCACTATGTCCAATGGCGATTGTCTTTTGATGATTTAACACTAGTGCTATCTTCGATTCAGTAATTTGGTCTAGACAAAAGTTGATAATGAAGAAGAAATAATATCTTCGTCAAAATCACAAACAGGAGTGCAGTTTACGCTTTTTTCAGTCTGTACTTTTAATAGTTACGTACTGTTCACGAGTTCGGTCTTAGCGGCGATCGGCGCGGCGAGCGGACCAGCATCAGTAAGCGGGTACCGGGCGCTATGAGTGGCGTGCTTCAAACATTTTTATACTTTTGTCACGGTAATATTTATATTATATTAATAAATAATAAATTAATATTTATATAATATTATATTATATTACCGTGCTTTTGTTTTTACCGCTCGACACCCCGTGTTTGGATGCCACTCACAGCCGCGGCAAGGTCGTGAACGGACCCTTACGTCTACGACTCAGCTATAATTTTTAAATAAATGCCCAAGCTTCAAAAATTTTTTAGTTATAAAATTAAACTACTCTTAAGACATATTTTACAATCCTCGAGAGCAATTTCGCTCTCATAAAATTCCAAATAAACAGTACCAATGTTCTAAAGTTATGATCAAAAGAAACATTTATGAAAACAACACATGTATCTGTCACTTGTGTTAAATTTACGACCGTTACTTTAATTTACTGTACATTGCGGGTGCGACATGAACAGTGCTCACTCTGCTTGTTATTGAGATAGCAATGTATCTCGTACGTAACGATAATTATGGGCTCCATAATTATATCAACATTGCGAATTATGGGAGTTCGTATCGTGAGCTGTATTAAATTTTAATATAAATGGGATTTTGGTTGCAGTATGGACGATATCTTTTTTTAAATGTTTTTTTTATTTTTTATACTGAATTTTAGTAACTGATTAGCAAATGTTTGGTATTCTTATTACTTATAATACATTTCCCAATACTAGGAACTACTCCTATATCGTGAGTACGTTCATAAACATGTAAATTCACGTCCACAACTCTTAAAACTAATAGGTGACTATGGGCTATACAAATATTTGTTCCTTGCGGGAATTGAACTCGCAACACTCAGCGCAGCAGTCATTCGTTGTACCACTGCGCCAACGGAGCCGTCAAATTCTAATCTATTCTATACCACATTCGCAATACTTAGGTATATTATTTGGCTAATTTACTCGTGTCTCGCATAGTTAAGATCTCACTTAACATACAGATAACAAAGGGACTGAGATCCAGCCACTTAACCGAAGTCAACACACAAAGTCAACTATCCTAAGTTATCTATAATATCCACAGGGAATTCTGAATAGTGTGGTTCACGAATGGACGGTATTTGCTTTGAAACACGATCTAGCATCGTTCAGTTAAATCGCTGTACGTAGTGTGTCCTGCCATCCAGTTATAGTTCCATGTAAATCGACTCAGCTTTGTAGAAATTCATGCAGAATTCTCACTATTCTGATCAGGGAACCCTAGAAATATTAATTTTTATACGTGTCGGGATCAGCGATTTTAAAAGCGTAATTAAATGCAAAAATGCTTCAGTTTTGTTAAGCTGTTTTAATTATAACTATTTTTGCGTCGATTTACGCGACCATGATTACGTTTCAAGTCGTGTAGTTTAGTGTAAGTAATACGTTTGTATCTGAAGAAGTTGGAGTCTCTGTGTGAGCGATTTCTTCTTCCTTCTCGGTATCGCTGTTGACAGAGTAGTCGTGGTCTTTACTTCAGGTGTTGGTGGCAAGCTTCACAACATGCCGCCACTCCTCTCTGATGGTCTCCTTCCTCGTGCATTCGTGCAGTGATGATAAGCCGTTTACTGTCGCTTTTATTTGATCAGTGCACCTCTCTAACCACCTCTTGTAACCTCAACCATTGGGGGTACCGTAGGCCAGGGTGTCTTTGTGAGCGATTTACAGAAATTATATACCTAGTCCTGGCGCAGGGAGAGTCGTACTAAGTTGCGGTCGAACCGGCACATGCGGGGTTTCGACAGTCGTGGAGAGGATATGGCAGTTGGGACTCGAGGTGGCCCTGTACAAGTCCGGGGCCATGTGTTTCTATGGCCGTCGGAACGGACCACCTCCGGGATCCCAAATTACGAAAGGAGGAGTCGACGATGAAGTACCTAGCTAGTGGGGTTTAGAGAAGCACTTCCGCTGTTTGGCTCCCAAACTGGAAGGGGGTTTGGGTCGCCCTTAAGCGGCTCCTGCCCAATCTAAGAGATCAAGACGACACTTGACACGTAGAGCACGCAAGGAACGTGCAATTCATGGACCTTTTACTGCGGAAGTGACCGGCCGCTATGCTGAACGCGTCTCAGAGAGAGGGATCATGGCCATCCGAATAGTACAGGGATACCGCACGGTCTCTCGCGAAGCAGTATGCCTCCTTGCCAGCCTGATCTGCCCCCTTAGCCAAGATAAAACCGTTTCGTTTCGATCGCTTTGAGTTGGCTACGTCTCCGATTCCTTTGCTCTGACGTCATCTCGAAACTCAGTCACATAGTCAGGTAATCGAAACGAAACTGTCGTAACTTGGCTAGGCCTAATGGAGGCAACAGTTCTTGCACATATGCACGATTTGCGCATGGGCTCTCACAGCCACTGCTGCTTGCTATCCCTGAAAACTCTTTATGTAACTCCAGTTGTTTTTCATTTCTTATCCTTGATAAAATACTAAGATACTTCAGTAATTGGCTTCATATACTAACGTTGGTGTCCACGTTATGACATTATCTACACTTATATTATAAAGAGGTAAAGTTTGTTTCTTTTTTTTTGTTTGTAGGAGTTAATCTCTGAAAATACTGGTCAGATTAACAAAATTTTTTCACCGATTGAAAGCTGCTTTATTCCCGAGTGACATAGGCTATATTTTATATATGCAGGCGAAGCCGCGGGAAAAAGCTAGTCCTTGATAAAATACTAAGATACTTCAGTAACATACTTCATAGTGTGCCAGTGGCGATAATTTGTGGTCTAAGCTAAATGTTGGTGGCCATGTTACAGCACTATCTATCAGCTATACATATAATAAATCTGTAGAAGTTTTCAGTTGTGCGCGCATCATGTAAAATGTACGAAATCGATGCAGATAATGACTTTTTTTTTACAAGTTCGCCGGGTCAGTTAGTCTTTTCATAAATAAACACCTTTAAAAAATGTTGGTTCTCAAATGTTACGGTATCTGGATAAGCTTCTCTTCTCGTCCTTCCTCCATATTAATTTAATGAATGATACCTGACTTATTACTGTATAAATATTTCGTCTATAAACAGCAGTGCAAAGCGCAGGTTGCATTAACTCGTGTGAAAGAATTAATAATTACGTAATTACGTGTAACAAACTAGCTTTGCTCCACGGTTTCACCCGCGTCTTAGGTTATTGCTCCCATGGGCTACGACCCATGGGGGCGTAATGTTTTAAGGGTGTTTTTAATATCCTGGGGATTTCATCACGCGTGCGGGACCGCCCCGCATGCATGAAATTTCAAAATGTAAACAAGGCGTCCCACGTGCGTATACTTTTTTTTTAATAATGGATAATCTCGCGTTTGACCACAATCTCACCTGATGGTAAGCGATGATGTGGCCGACGATGGAGCACGCTTGCCTAGAAGCAATCTATTCACTCTTGACTTAAAGACCCCTAAGTTATAGCTATCAGGAAACACAGACTCCGGCAGGGAATTCCATTCCTTAGCTGTACGCATACTACGCATTACAATAAATATTTACTTGTATGTAATGGATATACGCGTGTGGAGCAATCCCGTATGCGTGATCAAAACCGCATGATATTACCCTAAAACCACCCTAAAGCCAAAACCTTCCTCAGTCTAACCTTCCTCGATAAAAGAGCTATTCAACATTACAAGAATTTTCCATTTCGAAATATTAGTTCCCGAGATAAGCGTGGACAAACCTGACCTATTGGTAGTGGTTATTGCCTCTGACTGCTATGCCGGAGGTGGTGGGTTCGATTCCCACCCAGGACAAATGTTTGTGTAATGAGCGCGATCATTTGGTCTGTGTCTGCGTAAAATTTATCTACAATATGTATCTATTTAGAAATATATAAGTATGTTTATCAGTTATCTAGTACTCACAAGACACAAACTCTGCTTTGAGTGAAAGTACGACGTTCACCCAACGTCATCTAGTCTATTGGGTATTATTATTATATTATCTACAGTAGTATTATCACTGACCTCTACTATTTATTATTTTAAAGAGGTAAAGTTTATTTTTTTTGTAAGAAGAAATCTTTGTAAGTACTGTACCCCTAGCCAAGTTGCTAATCTGCAATCGTTAGCTTGCAGAAAGCTTCAAGTGTACGGGGATGACGTCATCTCAACGCTCAGCCACGTGGTCAGAACAAAAGAATTGGCGGCGCGGCCAACTCGAAGCGTTCGTCGCAAGCGAAACGGTTGTAACTTGGCTAGGGGGGCTGGTCCTTATTTTTACAGTACTTATTTTTTCACCGATATTTACTTTTCAGATACCGACAATTTGTGACACAATAGTAAGACAATAGAATAGAATAGAATAAACTTTATTGTACACCAAAAAGACAACAACACACAACACAATCAACAATCGACAATCGATGCGCGAAAGCCGGCGTTCGCTTGGAGTTTAATGAATTAAGCTGATTTATTACTGAGTGACATAGGCTATATTTTATGTAGCTACGCAGAAGAAGCTGCGGGCATTAGCTAGTGATTTATAATATTAGTATAGACAAGCCAACAGGTTCGCTTGCCCGCCTCCGCTTCAGCCTGCCTCACTGACACCCGACTTTTATCGTAATATTTATAGAACACAGCATAAGTTACCCGAATCGATTCCGGTAGGTGTCAAAATGCGTTATGTATTTTAATTATTTCTCCGACAGAATTTATTATTAATTGAACTATGCCTGCAATAGGTGATAAAATAGTTTACAATGACTTACTGTCTTATTCTTCGCCATTGTAATTTTAGAACGGCGTAAATTAGCACAAGTTACAATTAACATTTTGTTAAATTTAATACGCTTATGAAGAAATTAAATTATTATTGAAGTTTTAAGATAATTTTCTGGTCTACAGGTTTAGATCGTTTATCAGTGGATTAAGAAAGAGTTTTAAATGTTGCTGCTGAGTATTATGTATAATTTGAGGCAGTTTACATAATCAGAAGCAGTTTAGTTTTTAATCATATTTAAATTTTTGTTTAAGTGGGTCCCCTTGAATTTGGGTAGGCCAAAAAGCAAAGAAGCCGTGATGAGTTGAATGCAAGTTTTCCAAGTACGGTTTTTTTATCCCTACATGTAATAAATCTGTAGAAGTTATTGGTAGTTGGCGCATCACGTAAAAAGTACGAAATCGATGTAGATAACTTTTATACATTAAAATAGTGTGCATAGCATAATCGGCCTTTTAAAGTTTCCACTACTGGGGCTCAGGCCTCCTCTGTCTAGGAAAGGGAACGGACCGTAATCCACCACGCGGGCCCGGTGCGGGTACGAACCCGCATTCGAAGACATGTGGTCTTCGAATTTTTGGTTCTAGAACATGCCGGTTTCCTCACGAAGTTTTCTGTTCGAAAATTGTATGTAACTTGATATATTACTTAGGCTTTGTTTTATAACAATCTGTTCACTATATCGAAAAATATACCTACTACATTCAGTGACTTCGTCGATACGAAGTTTGCCGGGTTAGCTAGTTGAACATAAGTCTAAACAATCTATCCATAACTTGTAGTTGACTTGTATGGTTCTGTGGTGAGGCATCTCCTAGCTCCATTTGGCACATTTCTATGGACACTCGATGTCAGAATGCTTCTGGTTAGTGAAGCTGTGTTACTACATCCGCAGGGCATTAGTCTTAGGTGGAGTTAAGTGTGTGGTGGGGGTAAGGGCAGCCTTTATTTATTGTGTATTTCTTCTATCTATGGTACACAGAGGCGTAGCGTGGGCTAATTTAGACGTGGGCGAAGGCACATGAGCGAGGCCTATTTCTATTTATATAAAAATCAATGCCACTTTTCGTTGTAATTTTATAAGTGAAAAACGGGCTCACCTATCCAAACCAAATGTTTAGGCTTTGTTCGGACTATTTAGTAGATGGTTTATGTGAAGTTTGGTAGGGTAGAGTAGGGTATAGTAGAGTAGTGTAGAGTTGAGTAGTGTAGAGTAGGATAGGTTAGGGTAGAGTAGGGTGGAATAAGGAAGAGCGGGAGGCAAAAGCTAGTCTTTCATAAATTCGTAAACGAGACAGTGACTGTTGCAACCCAGTGTTTTAGTACATCGTTGCTTAGCGTCAAATGAAGTAATGGTCAAATGTGAGCCTATCAATTATAAAAAACCCTTTAGGTACGAGGGCCCACTTCGCCCACGCCTAACTACGCTACTGATGGTACAGAGATAATGTAGATCTTTGAATTCAAATGCTGCCTAACCACTTAAGTTTTCTAAATAACTTCTTCCAGAAAATGAAAGAAAGAAAACAATGTTTATTTGACGTCACCAGATTCAATACAACAGAAAAAAACGGCCAAGTGCAAATTGCGATTCGCGCACACAGGGTTAAAAAACCGTACCTTCCATAGATGGAAGGTACGGCTTTTTTCTAAAAAAGGCGGCAAAAAAATCACGTAAAGAGAAATGTGAGAGAAATATATCTGAAAAAATTTCAACTGGTTAATTATCATGGTTCTTGAGATACAGCCTAGTGACAGAGGACAGCGGAGTCTTCGCCGGCCCCGTTTTTACGGTTTGTGTCTGGAAACCTAAAAATATGAAAGTAACAAACAATTGTAAAATAAAAATATAATAATATAATATTACACAACTATCACACAACGTTATCTAGTCTCAAGCTAAGCAGAGCTTGTGTTATGAGCACTAGACAACTGATAAACATACTTATATATTTCTAAATACATACATACTATAGATAAATTACACCCAGACACACAACAAATGATCATGCTCATCACACAAACATTTGTTCTGGGTGGGAATCGAACCCACGACCTCCGGCATAGCAGTCAGGGTCACTAACCACTAGACCAACAGGCCTATCATCAAATATTTTCTATGTCTCACGGATGTGGCAAAAAAGATTTCACTACAGGTTCGTCTAATTACAATGGCATGCAAAATCAATCCAATATACCGGGATTATTTCTATTTACCTTTATTCTTCGCTTATGATCAAAGAACTTCAGATAGCACTGAGCCAAACCAAATAATTTACATTCAAAAGCCATTTAGCAGAACTTAGGTGCCATATAAAGTGTTATAGCCTAAAAGCCTAAAGGCATGCCATTCATCGGTTTCCAATGAACTATGGGAACTCATAAATTTTAGCACTATTCATGCTGAGACTATTAAAATATGCGACTAGTGTGGTCAACACGAAATGCCGAGATATACGAGACGTGTTGAATTTGTTCGTCTTTGACACTTTTAAAAGCACAGCTTGCCTTTTGAATTTTTGATATCTTTCGAATTCTTAAGCGTGTCTAGATTTTGAAGACAAACTTATATATGTAGGTGTGTTTTAAAACCGGTTCGTGATAATGTTGATAGATATACAACATAGCTTGAGTGTATGCAACTTTACAGTTTAGTGATTTTCGGTAGGTAATTGCTAAAGAATAAATTCATTTATTTTAAAATTAGCTGAACTAACCTAACCTAACAGTCAATTAATGTAGTATATCTTTCGATACAGTCAACTGATTGCGATGAAACAAAGCCTAAATAATACGTTAAATTACATACAATTGTTTTTGTAAGTACGTGATGTGCACACAACTAAAAACTTCAACAGATTTAATATAAGTAGGTATAGATATAAATTGAATTTCTTGTCTCTTTCATAATTCGATGCTCACAACCACAACAGCATCAGTTTTATTCAAAGGAATGTAGCTATGCTCTGCAGTTTTACAGACTTCTATTTATTACTTGGCTAGTTCAATTTATTACATTACTAGTTTTGCCTTCGCATCCAACTTACATACCTCACCAAAAATCTACCGTGTGATGGTCATAAGATTTACCGACTACGACAACCGGAGTGATTACTGCTTGAAGCGAATCGTTAAAACTAAACTGTTCTATGGTTTCGTCTAAGTGCATCCGGTCAGATTGAAAGGGTACAGTTACGTCTGTACAGATTGATTTCTTCATTATTAGAAGTTTATTACCAGTCAGCATTTTCCCGTCGCAGGGCTCAATCACTGTGCACACACAAGATCATCATTATTTTCATGCCCTTCATTTATTCGCCCACAACATGTTCCTTCTTATATGTTCCTTCTTCCATTGTTCGCCTCATCATCATCATTTCAGTAGTCAACCCCTTCTTGAACATATAATCCATTATACAATTTATCCATCGGTGTTGGTTCTTCTTCGACTCTAATAGCATTGGTTTCATATTTATGATTAGCCTGTTAGTGGTTCTGACTGATATGCTGGAAGTTGCTATGTTGGAATGTTGGTGTGATGAGCACGATTATTTATTCTGTGGCTGGGTGTAATCTAAACCAATATAATTAAGAGGTAAAGTTTTTGTTTTTGTAAGAGGTAATCTCTGGAAGTACTGTTCCGATTGCTAAAATTCTTTCACGGATAGAAAGCTGCTTTATTCCTGAGTGACATAGGCTACATTTTATGTACGCGGGTGAAGCTGCGTGCAAAAGCTAGTTTGTCTATAATTCGTACCTACCTATTTAGTAATATATGAGTATGTTTATCAATTGTCTAGTCTGGGTACTACTAGAACCAAAATTAGCAGAGCTCGTGCTATGAGTAGCATAAGCTTTGCTTACTTTGGGTCTAATTGGCGTTGTATGATAGTTGTGGAATATTATATTGTATTATTTATATTCAAAACTTTCGTCACGACATTTTTCTCATTATTTCGCAAAACTTGCCCATATCCACTTTGACTTCTACAGCACTACAAAGGTCTTTATCAAAGGAGGTCTAGCTCACCTCGCCAGCTCGGTCTGCCCTATGTCTATGAATTCTTTTATTTATGGTATATTCTGTATCAACGTCTAGACTAGGTTCATTGAAATAATCCTACTTACAGTCCTGACTAGAGAGGACTGTAAGTAGGATTATTTCAATGAACACTTTTAAGGAGTGGAATTCTCTATTGTAAATTTATTTATAAATACGCTGGAACGTTCAAGGCAGTCTAGATTTAATAGGTACCTAATACTTTTTTTTTTTTTTTCGATGGGATAAATCATCTTATGACAACCCCCGCTCTTGGGCGGAGCGGGAGATAGTGTCAGACTCTTACTGACTAAAAAACCCATCCCGTTCCTTCAAGCCTTCATCGCTTTCATCAAGTTGACTGTAATCAAAAGTTATTAATATTACTTAGTTTTACTGTTTTAAGTACCTACTTTATTTAGTTTAATAGGGATTTACAGGGGAGAGTTTAGATTCATTTTAGATGATTTTATATTTTGAAGCGGATTTTAATTGTTTTTAAAAGTACTTTGGACGCCTAAGGGTTTGTTTAATATCGTACGGATTTCATCACGCATGCGGATTTGCTCCGCACGCGTAACCCCCGCAAATGTCCTTTTCTTACAAGTATTTATTGTAATGCGGGGAATACGCTCGCAGGAAGCGTGCAGGGCGAGGCAATCCCGCATGCGTGACGAAATCCACATGATATCAAGAACACCCTAACTTCATTCGTTTATAACATAAATTAAATATATTTCAGAATTTCGACAAACGTCTTTTATTACCATAGTAAAAACCTTTCACGTATTTTCGAACCTCTACACCCATTCCTACTTTCCACATTTTCGAAATACCTTAACCATCCGTAAGTGAGTCACCGGCCGGTAGCGTTAACGGCCCGTCACGCGTACATCACCTACGAGCCGTTCTATCTGATGTACGTTTTACATCTTACGTCCTACGGGCGAGGGCTGGCTCCACAAGTCACCTCGTGTTATCTGGCCGTTTACTTAGAACACGTAGCATCTATCTCGGCGGGATGTCGGTGTGGCGCAAGTGATAGAAGGTCGACGGGCTGGCGCTTGTAGCAAGCATACTTATATTTCAATAGTAATATTTTTTGTAGAAATATCTAAAACGTTATCGTTCTGGTTTAACTTCAAGGAGTTTCCAGAGACCCTAATGAGCTTTTAATGCGTTGCATTTGACGACATAAACTGTACTGTTTAAGGACGAGCTATATAAGGTGTAAAGCTCCATCCTTATTTCTCGCTCGCACGACTGACATATTAACACTTCATGGTAACGTTCTTCAAGGACCTTGTTCTATTCTATGCCTCAGTTTTTCAGATATGTACTTAAAAATTCCAGATGATTATGTAAAAGAAAGTGTCTGTAATCTAAAAGTGAACATATAGTTATAAATTTTGGTATCTATAGAATTTTAACAATCTGTTTTGTTGATTATTTTGAGATAGTCCTAGTTGGGTTTGATTTTATCAGTATAATAAGTTTAAAGAATTCGTTTTTAAGCTAGCCCTTGGCTTATTTATTATTACAGTAATTCACAATCGTACTTATGTGAGACGATAATTTTATTTCCAAATCAGTAGGGGAAAATGTATATCCGTGGTTTATTGTAATTTATGTCAACGCTAGAGTTAAAAAATAACATTTTTACTCTAGCGAAAGCTAAAATAGTTAGTGTATATAAAATCTTTGAGATGTTATCAAAAACAAATGCTACATGCTCAAATTAAACACCGTAAGACAAACATGAACATAATAGTAGGTAATCACATACGAACAAAGATTTCTTCGTTTGACGCCAGCATTTTCATTGATCGCTCCTCGCTTATACTTTTCACCGGTCCCACTCCCGATATTAGCCAAGTTTCTTTTTTATATCCCTAATATATTCACTTTTTACTGTTCAAATTGTCGTCGATAATTCACTACAACGTACCAGCTGACGTCATTGTTCACGTCATAAAGTATGAGAGTTATTATGATATTCTGCCTTGTAACTGATACCTTCATACTTTCAACGTTGACTAGATTATGACATATTACGTTATAATAAAGTTATTCTATCAGATAGTAGACATTTACATAAATATACTATTGAGGAAGAACATTAATTTACATGTTGTAATGTTCAGCCAATAGACTTCTGTGTTGGTTTGTTCAAGGTTTTGGGACTATTTTTTTTTCATTGTATTAACAATTTATGCTTAACTTTCTCGCCTGATGGAAAGCGACGATTTGGTCGACGATGGAACACACTTGCCTAGAAGTAGGTAACCCATTACTCTTTTGAAGTAACCTATTGACTCTTGACTTAAAAATCCCCAAGTTGTAGCTATCAGGAAACACAGGCTCTGGCAGGGAAATCCACTACTTAGGTGTAGGCACAATAAGAGTGTGCCCAAAACGTTTTGTGTGTATAGGTGGGATGCCCACTAGTAGTTATCGCTGTGTTTAAATTTATTTGATGGGTATATAATGCCTATATTATACCGATTTGCTACAATATTAATGGAACAAGTCTCAATCACTATAGTAGTTTATTTGATAAAAGTGGGACACATCGAAGAATGCATTTTGTGATTCCAAAATGGTATCGATGTGACGATAAAGACTGTCGATGATACTGGCCGCAAGAATTCCAAATTCAAAACACGAGAACGGAGTGAGGTGCCAAAATCATAACCTTATTGATTTCAAATCGAGTAATTGTTCGATGACAGATTCGATTGCGTGCATCGATATAAAGTATAATCGGTATTGACATCAACCGGTCGTCGCCTTCAATACGAACCGACAAGCTCGTTGATATGTTTTCATTCCGTCATGACAGTTTTGATTAGGTCCGACGCGTTGACTGACCGCGGCTAAAAGCGTATTCGTCTTGTCAAAAATCTGTGATATAGATTTTGTTGATATGAATTTTTGCTTCTCTGGGAGTGGGGACTCAAACGGCAACTTACACTTATGATGCTTTTCAATGCGTTTTTCAGACAAAACCATGCAAAGCTAAGTGAGTTTAAGTTCACAAGAATTCTTAAACTTCCAGTTGCTGTTTCGCTCTGGGTGATATGCCGAAACCATTAAAGCGAAGAGTGTATCTTGATATATGTAAGCAATGAGTATAAATAGCTACCTGTAGGGCACCTATAAATACCCGTGCGACATCTGGATCATGATAGCGATCAGAACCAAAACTATTAGGTATAAAATATTTATCTGGTGTCTTAATATATAGAAATGAAAAGATCTTGCGTCAATTTCTAAACAAAATGAGTTAAAGACAAGAAAATGAAGTCGCCTTCATCTCTTTGAGCCACGAAACTCGTTCAAAAGCCACCACAAATTCCGATCAGCCTCGAAATCTTAAATAACATATCGGCACCCAAACTTGATATACAAGAAACAATAAACGTAAAACGTGCAGTATGTGTACATAAATCAAATCGTGGTTCGTCCACGACACTTGTTAAATTGCTAATAAAAGTCTTCAACGCGACGCGTACGCATATATTAGAGTGGTTTTATTGCGGCCGAGTGCATCGGCGCTTTTGATTGGCCCGCTGTCGGCGGCGATCGGGTGAAGTCGGCTGTTCGAATTTCAAACTGACTGCGAAGCTAAATAGAAGGGTTGTGGGTTTAATGTCTATTTGTTTTACCTTCTTTACATACAGCCGACGTGCTTTAAGATTTCCCTCAGTACCCCATCGGAGGCTATAACAGCAACTAAGCCAATAAAAACTTCAGTTACACATATCTTTCAATCTTTGTTATTTACGCACAAGGATCATACACTAAATTAACGGAGTATAGTCTGATTTTGTGATTACAAGTATCTTTTAATGCGTTAACTACATCTTTTGAAGTATCATCGTTAATTAGTCAGAGAGGTTTAAATTGAGTAAGTCGCATTCAAGTTAGTCTTGTAAATGAGGGTAAGTCAAGATGATTGAAGCCTATTTTAATAATTTATTACTGAGCCATAAAATACCACCACTTAGTGGCGTCTTAGAAAAGCTTACTAGCTTTAACTTAAAAAACTTTATATTATTAATTAAAACAGTACTACTTATTGGATTAAGCTCACTTGTATGGAGATTCTTTAGCAGGGGCGTAGCTATCGCCGTTTTATTCTTATCAACAAAATAGGGCCCCGGGGGCTACAGGGGTCCTGACGTGTACAAAATTTTGTGACGTCATGCTATCCGCAACCATATTGATAAGTTAGACGCACATAGTGAATAGATAATGTCTATAAGATAGTTTTCACTACATTTTCTAATTATATAGCTCATTTCGCTCGTTATTGCTTTTTCTACATAAGACTATAATAAAAATGTTCTAATAAACGAGCTTATTTTCAATAAAGACCGACCTCGAATATTGTACTCTGAATGGGACAGGACAACCCATTCAGAGTACAATATTCGAGGTCGGTCTTGCTTGACTAAATCACTTCTTCCATCTTTTGCGAACTTGCATGTCACATATCTAGTAGTCTGTGTATCTCCGATGCGGCCTATTGTGACTCCATCTCACTGTCTCTTTGCTACCAGTTCTCCACTAGTGGAGCTTAGTTTGCATAAAAATCTCGGCGATTTTTGATACGTCTTAAAGAGCCAACGCCACATTGTATTCCTACGCCACTTTGTCTTAGTTATATTTATCAAAATTGAGTTAATGGATAGATAGTAAATAATATATTTTCTAATAACGTTTTCAAGTTAATACTAGACAACATATATTATAACATATTCTAAATATTCTTATTCTGTCAAGTATTGATTTGCAATCTTTAAGTAGTGTTTCCACACTTCACCTGATTATGACGAAAATAAAATACTAGAAACGAGTTCAACACAACGTTCCATCAGCCACACTCAAAACAAATACGTCTCAAGTTAGAACACATCACATAATATGAAAGTTAATGAAATAAATTATTTTTTACTAAAGTGCCCACCGGTTGGCCTTGATCGCTCATACATCGGCGGAGGCGCCCACATATGGCCCGACTATGTACCGTTAAAAAAACTAGTACAGTTACTAACTAAACTGGATTGCGTACAATTTTTATAATAAAACGTATAATGTTTAATATAATCTCGGATGAATGTGGGAATCTTGCGGCTATTGTTAAGAAGATACGTTCATCTTAACGCTGCGGAGTCGGCGCCATTGCATTTTTTAACTCTTCTTGAAAAGTTATAGCGAATTTTGAATTTCCTGATAGCTACAACCTAGGAGTCTTTAAGTCATGAGTGAATAGGATACGTCCAGGTAAGCGTGATCCCTAATCAATCACATCATTGCTTACCATTTGGCGAGATAGGGATCAAACGAGAGCCTATCAAAAAAAGAAAGTATTCTATCAGTGGTAATGTAGTGTATGTTTCTTGGTACCTACCTATTGACCTGGCTCTGTTATGTCTCTTGCTCGAGACGGTAAGAAGTGGAAATTGTATATTTTGTACTCGTCATCTACTCTTTTTTAGTTAATTTTGTTGCGGGATTCAAGACAGTTTAATGCTTTTTCTATTGTTAATAGGCTTACGCTTGACTACTGTTTCACCTGATGATATCGTCGACGATGGAGCACGCGCGCCCAGTAATGTATATTATGTAGGTTAATCAGCCTTTTAATGTTCCCACTGCTGGGAGAGGGAATGGGCCGTAAACCACTACGCGGGCCCAGTGCGGTTTGGTGAATGTCACATGGCTTCGAATTTTTGGTTCTAGTACATGCCGGTTTCCTCACGATGTTTTCTTTCACTGTTTTGAGAGCAGTGGTGATGAAATAAAATGCAAAAAGTAATGCGCCTGGCTGGGTTTCAACCCGCGCCCTACTCGTAAGTTGGGGCCATTACCAGTTGGCCACCGCTTCTCTGCACACTGCCAGAAGTAACCTATTCACTCTTAACCAAAAAGTCTTGAAGGTTGTAGCTATCAGAAAACACAGACTCCCGAAGGGGCTTCTCTGAGAATCGTCGAGCTTCTTTGATTTCTTAGGTGCTTTTCTGGTGGTCATCTTATTGATTCTGGATATCAGGATTTGTGAATAAATGTATAGGATTGGCAGGGAATGTCACGTAGTCAATACCTTTTTTGCTATGATGTGGAGTCTATCATCGAATAACTTCTACTCTAGGTGGAGCGAGAGGGCGTGGATAAAACTCACCTGGGTTCGGGGAGTGTGGTCGTACTAACGATTGTATTAATATAAATGCGAAAATAACTATCTATCTTTTATCTCTTGATGTCTTGAATGGATCTTGGCATACAGGTAGTCTATATCAAAGATTAAGAGATTCATTTTAATTCGGGGCGTAATTTTCCCTTAGGACAGGTGAAGTTTTTTTTTAGGGTGAAGCAAGAGGTTCTTTCTAGCTCTTTCTAAGAACACCAGTGTTCCTTCTGTTGCCTTTTAATTGCAGTGCTGTGGTAACTCTTTCGAAAAATCCCGCTAGCTAATTCAAGTATAAGGCTTGCATCTTCTGATATGTCCAATATTTTAAGAGTTTAAAAGTCTAAATGTAAATTCATATTCTAGTCCACATCATCCACGGTTCTGACGCAGCAAAATACCTGAAATATAACGGACCCACTAAACCTACCAATATCACTCAATGGACCCATATAATATAATGGTATATGATATATTTAGTGGGTCTATGTTTGAGGTGAATTCGACAATATTCTCACTAAACCTAAAATCAGCGTATTACTCAAATCCGGTTTGATAATTTCGGTGATAGTTCTAGTGCCTGAAGTGTAAATACAATTTAAGTTAGTGTATTTGTAATTAACGTTAAATTACTGCCCGTGCACTTAATTTGTGGCAATAAACACAAATACAGCACGGTTCGCAACGCTACGTCATTAGCGTCATTTTCGATGTACATTTTCATAAAACCGCTCTTACATGATTATGATGTTATTACACATCTTTCTCTAGATATTTTGGATACACAGCTATGTTGTGGATATTATCTAGGCTTCTATAGAAATCAAAACATAGATTTGTATGAAACTAATCTAGCAAAGTCCTCTGAAAATCTGCTATTTTACATGAATTTTGGGTTGATATTAAAAATATAAAAAATTACATCAATAGAAGCTTTGCACATTTAATCGCGATTCTGAATAACGACAATTTTTTTGAAAAACTTTTGAGAGTTAAAAAAAACACACGTATTTCCTGTTTTCTGTGTTCAAGTTTTGTGAAATATTCGAGCAAATCACGGAATTACACATTAACAGAGATTTCAGGCGTTACCTCTAATTTTTTTGCATTGCCTCTTCATCAAACTTAGCGTTGGATTGCGCTAGCTGAAGCAAAGTTCGATTCCCGGGTTTGCTCGACCTGGGAATCGAACTTTGCTTCAGCCAACCCAGACATATTGATTTTTTTGGTGGATTACGGTCCATTCACTCTCCTAGAGAGGAGGCCTGAGTCTCAGCCGTGGGAACATAAAGGCTGATTATGCTGAAAAGAGATCTTGAAGATGACTAGATGAATCACCCAGAAGCGTGTCTTTTATAAGTTGTCTACTATATTCATAATGATAACGATGGCTAATTATAATGTAACTGATACTGTCACTGGTAGCGATTGTATCACTAATTTGCATATAATCTCACCGTGTATCTTGTAAACTGATAGTTTTTCGACGTTATGTGATTTCTTCACGCTTGTATCTACGTAAATTGAGACTAGAAGCTATGGTCATCTGATTGAAGGCTGTGGTTTTTTTTATCTAAGTAAACTAACATTATTTAGAGGTAAAATGGTTTGTTTGTTTGTAAGTGAAATCTCAGGAAGCACTGATATGATCTATATAACTAACTAGCGGCCCGTCCCGTCTTTGCATGGGCAATAAATATAGTCTATGTAACTCAGGGTGAATGTAGCTTTCCAATGGTGAAAGAATTTTTGAAATCGGCACAGTAGTTTTTGAGTTTATTCATTACAAACATACACACAAAAATACAAATTTTTAAAACTTTATAGTATTAGTGTAGTTGTATAAAAATCTCGTCTCACAGCGTTTCGATATCGAAGCCATCCGCTATGGCTTAACTTATGACTTTTTTAGAGGATTTTTCAAAATTCACCCCATACGGAGCTGAAGCGGGAATCCGACTTTGACATGTTATTAAACGTTGCTGCATATTTAATACAATAGTATAATTAACATTGCAATGTTTCCACTGTTGGGACTTAAACCTAGGAACTAACCTAACCTAACCACCAAGCGGACTCAGTGCGGGTTGGTGGATTTCACAAGTCTTCGAAGTTTTGGTTCTAGGACATACCGGTTTTCTCACGATGTTTTCCTTCACCGTTTTCAGAGTAGTGGTGATGAAATAAATTATACTAAGTCATAAGCCTGGCTGGGTTTGAACTCGCGACCTACAACTCTAAGTCGAGACTGTTACTATTAGGCCACTACAGCTAAAACACTACTACAGCGACAACTCTCAATAAATTATATTATAACTAGCTTTTGCCCACGCGGCTTCGCTCCCGCTCATCCCTACTCCACCCTACTATACCCTACTCTACCCTACTCTACCCTACCCTATCCTACTCTACACTACTCTACCCTACTCTACACTACTCTATTCTATACTAATCTACCCTACTCTACCCTACCAAACTTCTCATAAACCATCTACTAAATAGTCCGAACAAAGCCTAAACATTTGGTTTGTGTAGGTGAGCCCGAGTTATAAAATTACAACGAAAAGTGGCATTGATTTTTATATGTATACGAGTAGATATATTTTTAACCGACTTCGAAAAGGAGGAGGTTCTATGTTCGGCTGAATGTATGTTTTTTTTTTAAATATATTATATAATATAATACATTATAATATATTATTTAATATATTATAATACTCATCATCATTTCTGCCGAAAGACGTCCTCAGGTGGATATACGTCTCTCCTAAGTGTCGCTACAATGAACGGTCATGTGCGTCTCGCATTCATCACATTCCCGCAACTCTCACCAGTTCATCAATCCACTTTGTGGGAAGCCTTCCAATGCCGCGTCTTCCGGTGCTCGGTCATCACTCCAGAACCTTTCGGCCCCAACCGACCATCTGTTCCACAAGCGTTGTGCCCTGCCTACTGCCATTTAAGTTTGGCAATTCTTTGAGCTGCGGGCTATTTCGGTGACCTTGGTGCTCCTGCGGAAATCTTCATTCACAAGACAAGACATGTTTACCAGTCTGATGAAATCCAAGATAATGTTAACTAAAGGTCGTTTAAACCAGTGCAGTGTGGAGCAGGCCCGCCCACTTTATTACTTAGTTCCTCCGTTTATGAGATATACGTACGAGCATTATGCAATCTGAGTGAATACCTGATTATTCTCAATGATGAATAGCATAGCATTATGTTCTGATGATGCTGTGTGCTGTAAGCAGTTCACGTGGATAGGCTTGTATTGTTGTTTTTAATGGGACTGCAATTACTGTCATTGTGGAGAGAATTTCGCTTATTGCTGATGCACATCCTACTTCCTCTTATGGTTCCCTGGTCTTGAGCGAAAACGGTTTATTTACTTTTAACTCTTAATTAAAAGTACTTGCTCATATTGTGCCAAGGCTTTTTCTCATATAGAGAAGGCACGTGCGTTGATTACCACGCTCGCTTCCAATTTTTATTTCTTTTTAATTTGGATATTTCGGTTAATGGTCGACCCGTATCGTTTTGTTATGCAGTTAGGAAATCTGTTTCCATAATGACTATTAGGCATGTGACTTGCCTGCCGGATTCTGTGTTTCCTGATGGCTTTGGGGTCTTTAAGTCAACAGTGAATAGATTAATTCTAGGCAAGCGTGCTACATCATCAGACGAATTATACCTTACCATCAGGTGATATGGTGGTCAAACGCGAGCCTATCAATAATAATAATAAAAAGATATTATTAAAAAAAAATGGAATATTATTAGTTCAAGATAAAAGTTCTTCATTTGCTCAAGCATGCTTGTGTCTCTGTAAAATGCACTTTAGTTAGTGAGATATCGTTAAGTTTTGCTTCAAAAGTTAAAGTTAGCAAAATAAACTTAAGTCTCTAGAGGAAAGTTCTAGTTACACCTAAGTTGGATCGAGTAACAAACATTGATTCGGAATATCTTTATCAAAAAGATAACGGTCAATAATAACATTTGCCTTTTATGGATAATAACTGGCTCCCATGGTGTTTTATCACCAAAATCTCCGTGTTTATGAAATTTATATATATTTTTATGGTTTTTCGGCTATCCCTGGGAAAATACAGTGGCTTCATCAAGTTGATATTATATGCACTTGAGTTCGTTGATGTTTATACAAGTTACGACTTTGTTGTGTTGGGATAGAGTTTATTATTTTAGTGTGAGTGGTTTCGAAAAGTTATTGCTGTAATACGAAGAAGTACGTTTTAGTTTTTTACCATGCTGTGTTTGGAATGAAATAAGAAACATACCGAATTAGCTGCTTATTAGTCAATAGAGCGACTGACGTTAAACAGTTTGTATCGCATACTTTACATAAGTACACCATGACTAGAGAGGCGCCAATCACTTCAAGGGATGCCTAAGTTTTTTTTTCACAACTATCACACAACGCTGTCTAGTCCCAATCTAAGTAGAGCTTGTGTTATGAGTACTAGATAACTGATATACATACTTATATTACAGACTAGTGGCCCGTCCCGGTTTCGCACGGGCAATAAATATAGCCTATGTTACTCAGGGTGAATGTAGTTTTCCAATGGTGAAAGAATTTTGAAATCGGCACAGTAGTTTTTGAGTTTATTCATTACAAACATACACACAAAAATAAAAAAAAATCCCTCTTTATAATATTAGTGTAAGTAGATAAATTACACCCAGACACAGAACAAATAATCGTGCTCAACACACAAACATTGGTTCTGTGTGGGAATCGAACCCACGACTACTATCACTAGACCAACAGGCCAGACAACCAGTCAGTTGGCTAATACGGGATGTACTATGTACTAGAAAAATGGTTATAATATTTAATATTTTTTATATAGGTAATATAGTACACATCATATTGGACAGTATAAACATTAACAAAAACTAATTGTACAACGGGCAAGCCTATCGCACAGGGCAGTTCTCTTACAGACAACTTTAGGATGGACTGAACGAAAGGATATTGATTTGGGGCGGTCAGTGTACAAAAATATTAAATAACTAGCATTTGCCAGCAGCTTCGCCCGCATACATAAAATATAGCTTATTTCACTCAGGAGTAAAGCAGCTCTCTATCGGTGAAAACATTTTCGCAATCGGACCAGTACTTTCACAGATTACCTCCTACCAACAAAAAAACATAAAAAAAACTTTACCTATTTATCATATTAGTGTAGATATGAATTAGATATAATAATAATACATATATTATACAATATTAATGAATATACTAATAAAACATATCTATACATCTATACAAATAAATAAAATTGGAGTGTCTGTTTGCAGTATTGAAATAACCGCTTTTTACTACATGCATATGAATATATATACGGTACATACACGAAAATATTTTTTTTTACAATTTTTGTCTGTCTGTTTGTTCCGGCTAATCTCTGAAATAGCTGGACCGATTTTGACAGGACTTTTTGGCAGGTAGCTGATGTAATAAGGAGTAATTTAGGCTCCTTTTATTTTAGAAAAAATAAATTCAAAATCTTGTAGTCCACGCGAACGAAGTCGCGGGCACAGCTAGTCAAATATACAATTGAGAGCGGAGAGCAAAGAAATATTATAGTAAATAATATGTGCTGTGGGTGTAGTGGAGGTGTATATACTCGTATTACCGATAATATGCGTAATAACATAATATATATTAAAATATATAGTTCTTAAAGCCAAAGCCATCCAGCGTAGGTGCAGGCTTGCGGACGGCGAGAAATGAGTAGCACGCCGTCCATTCGTCCGGTAACCGTCCGGACCGAACCTGTCGTCAACGGCGCGTAGGGTTTCATGCGCGCCTCAAGGAGACGTTAGCAAATCGTAAGGACCCAGCAGGGTCGAAGATTACTGGGCTCATAGGTTAAATGAAAGTGAACCTTGGGTAATGGAACAAAGGTAAAGAAGGAACATAAGTAGGTTAAAAGTCTGACAAGAGGAGTGGCAGGCGGTCGCCGACTTTTGCGAAGCAGTAATGCTCGCAAAGGAGGAGGCCGACCGCATCAGGCAACGGCGCTCTCACCGCAGCCGCCGGGATTCCGAACCCAATTTTCGGCCACCGTAGGCGCGGGCTTGCGGACAGTGAGCAATGGGTAACTCGCTGTCCGGCCGTCCAATAACTGTCCGGACCAAGCCCAAGTCGTCGACGGCGCGCACTGTTCCAGCGCGCCTCAAGGAGTTGTCAGCAACAGCAGGGACCCAGCCGGGTCGAAGCCTACTGGGGCCGGTATGAAGGCTAGAAGGAACAGGGTGGGTCGTTTAGTCAGTGAGAGTCTGAGACTATCTCCCGCTCCGCCCAAGAGCGGGGGTTGTCATTGGATGATTTTTCCCACCATAAAAAAAGTCCTCTCGCTCCACCCAAGAGCGAGACTTCGAGCAATGACTTCTACTGTATAATTTCGCACCATAAAAAAGTCAAGTTCTTCTATAAGGTTTGTAGTCCGTTGTAAGTCCGGAGGGATCTAAAGCAGATAAGTAAGTTAAATTACATTTTTACCAGCCATTACGTTATCGTGAACAAATATAAACAATGTTGATACATTGTATGGAAGAGATATGAACACTTAGTAGGAACGTGACGAAGACTTCCATATTTTTGAATGAGTTGATTTCTTTGTAGATGTTTGCAGATGATTGTTGATACTAATTTTGTAATTTAGAGGGAAAAAGTAGGCAATGGAACGATAATTGGACAGTATGAAAGACGATACTTCTTCTACACTAATATAATAAAGAGGTAAAGTTTTTTTTTGTTAGTTATTTTGGTAATCTCTGGAAGTACTGGTCCGATTGCTAAAATTTTTTCGCCGATAGAAAGCTGCTTTATCCCTTAGTGGCATAGACTATATTTTATGTCCGCGTGCGAAGCTGCGAGCAAAAGCTAGTACTATATATATTACAAATTATATTCATTGGAATTGCACATGCACATACTAGAAAACAGTCACTCAACGCGGGTCTGAAACCGCGGGTCGCGGGAATGGATTTTTGGAGTTTCATGCACGTTTTTCTCCATAGAAATTTTTGACAATTCAAAAATGTGCCTGTAATTTTATTGGTCTATTTGAAATAAACTTTTCTGATTTGTGATAGTGATCAAGCTAGAACCCACTAATAAAAAAAAGATAAAGGCCTGAATAGAAAAAAAAATGGAAAAACAAGACAAATTACGTCAATCCAAAATATTAGGATCGAGGGATCGAGGGATCGAGGTAAGATAATGCTTTTTTATATCAAGCTTTTTTTCGATGTGGAGAATTTTTTTAAAAGTTCTCCCGCTCTAGGTGAAGCGAGAGCAAATTTGTGTTCCTTTACCTCCAAAGTTACTCTAAGTGTTCCAAAATTGTGTTCCTTTACCTCCAAAGTTACTCTAAGCGTTCCAGGGCCACGGTCACGGTAACTCATCCTGCTGGCTGAAATAGCGATATTTTGTAGATTATTAAAGTGATTTTTGTAACTGTTTTCCGGTATTATAATTATTTCATAAGTTTTCCTCTATTAATATTTTGTAGGCCAAAAAAGCGTATCGTTTCGGGCCGATACAATTCCAGCACTTAATGAGCATAAGGATAGCACATAAATTATATACACGTCGTTTTTTCACTTTAACTTATCAAGTAAAGTAAGTTACACTTACCGTCACGTTAGAATGAAAGAATAGGTGTTATGTGCACCCAGTGTTACGTCATTTATAATCCTAATCATGTCCCAGTCAGTATTTCATTAGACTTTTCAACAGCCACGTTGAAGGGTGTAATTACGCCCGAACTTCCAGGTATCTCTAGCGTTCCCACCCTTGGACATCGGGAAAAAAATCAATTACTGTTCGCGTGTTCCAAAGGAGTTTGATCGCGCTAATCCGCCGACCAGCGCGTGCGCAAACCGTGACGTCACGCGAGCTTCCGGCGGGAAAATCATTTTAATTCTTTTAATACATCCCAACAACTATTTGCTTGTCCATTTCAAACTTTATTTTGATGTTCATAAAGTTCTTTAGTCTCTATTTTGGGTGCAAATATATTTGTCAAGTTTATGAAGATACGGTCTGATAAAGAAGTGATTTTAGACATCCAGGTCCAAGAGTTATGTCTGTAAGTTTGTGCATCCTACTTATTTATGGTATTCGGTAATACGTTGACTGTGTGGTATGTGTGTGCCTATTATAATAGTTTTTTTATGAGTTTCTGAGTCGAAGGTATGGGGGAAACGGATTATTATTAGTAATGGTGTAGTTAGAAGACGCTGGCATTGTTATTGTAATTATCTCCTGACTGACGCATGTGGTACAATTACTTTTCTGGTTTTCCTCCTCTGACATAGCTATGGCATAGCTAAACCTTGCTGGAGTCTCATGGGAATATGCCTTTTCATAATGTTTTGATTTTTAACCATTGTTATGTGACTAGCGACATGCTCCAGTTTCGCAGGAGAGTCACAAATCTTTGATATTCTCGGCTTTTCTCTGCTGTAATCATGCATAAATATTATACACCTAAACCTTTTTCATAAATCCTGGGCCCTTACGACGCTTTCAATTTATGCGTTTTTTGACGGCCTGCTGCGGTGCGGATGCAGGTCGTCTGCGTACGGACGGTCGTATTTTTCATACAAAGCGCGCAGTGCGGCAACTGTGCTGCGAACGGTCGACAATAGGTCGGCAACGTCACAAACACCACGGGTTCAATTGGGTATTGAATATCGCATCACTGGCCTCTGGCTATCATCTGGCTGCCGTGTGTTTGTACACGGCAGTCAGATACGTTTTCAATTTTGCGCTTGCTGTCGGACGCATAAATTGAATGCCCTTATGGTCCCCATCTTCGTGACCCAGTTGGTACTCTCATGGTGAACGATTAATCACGGATTTTTAAATAGAAATTTTTCACGAGTAAACCAAGCCATTTGTAAAAACTGCATAAAAATCCGTTCTGTGATTTTTGTGCGTGGAAATTATGCGCCGCCGACGACTCAGACTCGGACCGAATAGCTGGAAGGCGAGCTGTCTATCTCTTCGTCCGCAAGCCAATGCTTCTTACATAAATACTCGTACAATTTTGAAAATTTAATGGGGTATAAAAAAATTAATATAAGGTAGTCAAGGGATGATTATATTTATTTTGCAAATAAGTTTTTAAAAACCACTTTTACACGTCAATTTTTGAGTCTTGTGTTTCTTATTACGGTAGTAGTAGTGATAAGCCAAATGGTCTACGCTGAATTCTCAGCGATTTTATTTCCCCCAACATTTCCAACTCTCCCACAGTTTATCTAGCTACAGAACTATAGGCCTTCTTTTATGTAAATCTCGCAGACTTTAACCGCAGTGCGAGCGGCTGGGACACAAAGCCAGTCTTTTAACACCAACTTGCAAATAACTTGGCGCGAAGTTTTAGCCTTTTACCTAGCTAACGCTTAACTTAATCCATTTCTAAAGCTCGGCATCAAAGAATCGCTCCACTGGGTTTATTCACGATTGCTATCGTATGGGAGCGAGGCAGCATTGTCTTTCAGTTCACACAGAGGCGCTTGCGACGGTAAGATGTTATGCCAGAGTATACTAAAAGCAGAAGTTATGCTATTCGCATGATATGATGCGAGCGATGTGTACCTTTATTCAGGGGCGTAGCTACCGCCGTATCAGCCGTATCAATGTTACGGGGCCTCAACATCGCGTAAATTCGTAACATGGTATCCACATTCTTAAATTCCCATATCACCTCGCGCGCGGTCGGGTATTATTATTACATAATTGCGTGTTTTTATTTAAATCTTTTTCTGGACCCCAAAAATAAAAATCTTTTTCAGGATTTTTCTAGGAGAAACAAAGATATACAAACCAAAATTTGCGGTCAAATAAATTAGTAGAAAGGTGTGTACAAAACGAAAATTAAGCGTTTTTCAAGGTCATTCAAGTTGTACAGACGTAGTACAATTGGCGCTCGAGGGGATATTGAAGGCCAGGAGTGAATGAATAACGGTTAAATGAAAAAAAAAGTATTAGTAGTCTGTAAATAGTTTTTAAATTGACACGCTCCTTTCGTTTTAGTATTTTCTACCTACAAGACGACAATGAAAACTCAACCTTTTTTAGTATACATGTACCTTCTAAATGATCCAATAAATGAGCTCATTTTCATTTTTGAGGCCTCTCAAGGCACTTTTTCTATGCTAGCAGAAGATATTTCGTACAAAAAAAAAAAAAAATCAAAAATATTAGATATGGGGCCCCATTAACTACTAGTTACGCCACTGCCTTTATTGCTAAAGAAAACAAGACAGTAGGTATGTGCCAAAAAATTGTTTGGTTATACGTCAAATTCGATCCGAATGTTCTTGCTTTATATTGCTTACTAGACATAATAAGTACATACATAATTTATGTTTCCTTTTGCAGTGCAACCCCATTTTGTTAAATAAATAAACTAGCTTCTGCAGTAGTAGGTTTCTCTGTACAAACTTTGGGGATGAAAGGGGGATCCCCTTTCTTAGTGCTCGCCTCCATCATAAAAGGAAGCTTTGTGCAAAATTTCACGGTCTAGTAGTTTTCTAGTAGTTTCAGTTGTGCGTTGATTGTCAGTCAGTCAGTTTCTCTTTATATATATATATATATATATATATATAAATACCCCGAAGTATCGCTAAACTTATATGGCTTTGGGCAGGGCACATGACTCGCAGAACAGATAGTCGATGGGGACGAAAGGTTCTGAAGTGGAGATCAAACACTGGAAGACGCAGCCTTGGAAACCGTTATTTTAAAGGCTTCGCCAGACCCACAGTATTGGTACTTTAATAATCGCAACAAAAATGTTCAACATTTTTCGTTTTCCACACTCATTAGGAAGGCATCGTGTGAATGAACCGTCGGTCTGCACTAGCGTTGCAAAACGAATAATATGTCTTAAACCAGAGATATTTACTAAGAAATACTCAACACTAAAATGCTCTCAGTAATAAACTCGTAAGCGAAGTGATAATCGGCCTTTTCGAGTCATTATAATCGCATGTAATACTTATCTTAACGCGGCATTTCAGATCGTAATTATAAAGTAATTTCTTATTTATAATAATGTTTGTTTCAGAGTTGAAACTTGCGATTAAGACTTGGCGGACGCATTTTATGATTCTGTTAAAGACACCTTCACTATGTCAGCTTATCTAGACCTGTTTATCTCTTGGTCTTTATCAAAGCTTCAGTTAAACTACTAAAGTAAATAAGCGAACGCAGTGGTAGCTTTTGAGCAAAATATACCTTTCTAGTATCGTAAAACTCGACGTACGGCGTGTGTCCACCCTTACATTGTCGACACCCCTACGACTCAGACGAAGTGTTGTCGCCTCGTCGTTTTTACCGCGTAAATCGACAGACTGGAACATATTGCCTGCTACGGTCTTCTCGTCCGATTATTAATTTAGGTGTCTTCAAGGTTGGAGTAAAAAGGCTCCTAAAAAACTTATTATGCGCTTCACTATCAACGATTGCATCACTGCTTATCATCAGGTCGCAGTCAAGCACTAGTTTATATCTTCTTCTTCCTGCCCTTGTCCCATTTTATTTGGGGTCGGCGCAAAACGTTTTTTTCTTCCATTCTGTCCTGTCACTCGTCACGCTATCACTAACTCCCTTTTCTTTCATATCACTTCTCACACAATCCATCCATCTTTTTTTTGGCCTCCCTCTCCCTCTCAAGCACTAGTTTATATGAATAAAAAAAAATATAGCTCTGTCCTCGCCTAGTTCTCAGTGGTCGACAAGCATAGAACTGCATGCGCGTTTGTCTCAGAATAACGGAATATGAAATGCTTTGTTTTCGGCAAGTGATATGTAAAGGGGATATGATATACATTGGTGTTTCATAACTCAGTTACATGCCGATGTTTCGGTCAAAAACAACAATTAGTTATCTTTCCGGTCGGTTTCTCACACTGGGTACAAGATGCTAAGTGAAATAATACAAGTGAACTGGTTATAAAGTAATATACTTAGTACAGTAGTTGGTGAACTTTCTTTGATGAACTTGGTTTTACTTGAGATTTGAAAGACGTGTTAGATGCAATTAGTTAATATTAAATGATAGGTATGTATTTTGTGGAGAGAGCAGTGGTCGCCGAGTGGTAATGGCTCCGACTTACGAGTTGTAGGTCGCGGGTTCAAACCCTGTCAGGCGCATTACTTTGTGTAATTTATCTCATTACCACTGCTCTCAAAACGGTGAAGGAAAATATCGTGAGGAAACCGGTATGTCCTAGAACCAAAAATTCGAAGACATGTGACATCCACCAACCCGCACTGGGCCCGCGTGGTGGATTACGGCCCATTCCCTCTCCTAGAGAGGAGGCCTGAGTCCCAGCAGTGGGAACATTAAAAGGCTGATGATGATGATGATGTATTTTGTAAATAAGTTTAAAAAACTACTTTTAGACGTAAATATTTTCGTCAGTTTATACTAGGTGAGATCAGTGTTTTCTAGCTGACTACCCTGAGAAGAAACACCGAAACAAACTCAGGGGTCAAAGCAGTCTCTTTTAAAGTCCGTACAGCAAACACGTAATGGTCAAATCATATGAGAACCATGCAGATAAGTGTCTAAGGTGAAGATTATCTGGAGACGGATGTTCTCTTATTGCACTGTCATCTAAGACGGACTTCTTTTTTTTGGGGAGGTAAATCTTCAAATAAAGCAGGAACATTACATAGCATCGCGTCGCGTGGCGTGGACTTAATGTTGCTCTACAAGTCTAGTTGCCATATTTAACTATATTATGGATACCTACCGACAAACCCAGAACGGCGTACATGGCCCACATGGGCCCGATGTACTTTCTACCTTTACTTTTCCTGCTCTTGATCTCAAAGTTAGGGTATGACACAAACCCTGATTTTGTGACTGCCAAAATTTTAGTACATCCTACTTAACATTAAAAATAGGAAATTCAAATATTTTTTAATTTAGAATACAGATAATGTTATTTTTGTTGATAATAACAAATTATGGTGTGAATAATCTTATTTATTAATTATATTCTGTTCATAAAACATAATTTTAATTTTCATTAAAAATTAAAACTTTAAAAGTATCCAGCTCCATGATTTAAAAAAAAAATAATCACGGTTGACCGTGACGAAATAGGAATGACAAAAGCCCTTATGATAAATTAAAAAAAAAAACACGAGGGTGATAAACATGGCATGTCGAACCTATTCGTAGTGTGATGAGAGCCTGTTTTCGAGTAAGTGTATTGAAAAGTAAGTATCGAAATCAATCATCTGTATGAACTCTACAATAACAAGGAAGGAAAAAGCAAAAATGCTTATAAACTTGAAAGTACTACCGCGATTTCAGTTCACAGTTCCTCAAGGGACTCGGTCCAGGGGTCAACCGTTTTATGGCCCCCGCCATAAGACCCCAATAAATTCCTGCAGCATTCGCAATCTGCATTAGTGGTGTGCATTTTAATTGCAGTTATTTATATCTTTAATATTCTGTTGCTTAAATAAAAGAATGGCTATAACTAGCTGGAACCCGCGACTTCATCCACGTCAGACCCAACGTCGGCACAATGTGATTTGATCACATTTGTCAGGCTGTTTTTTTCGCTGAGGCCATTTTTTTTTTCTAAAATAAAAGTCTTGTAAGTTACTTCTCATATAATATCAGCTAAACCACTAGTAAAAGTTCTGTCCGAATCAGTCAAGGTGTTTCGGAGATTAGTCGAGACAAGCAGACAGACAAAAAATTAAAAATGGTTTGGTTTTGGTTACAGGTATCGAATATAATTTTATATTTATATGCATTTAGTAATATCTATATATATATATATTACAAACAGACACTTCCATACTATTTAAACAGAAAAGTTCTGTTTGGTTTTAAACGCGTACGACGGTTTGGCATGTTGCTTGCTTTGTAAGGTTTGATCTTTGTTCTTCATTCGTTATGGCTATAAAATAAATAAAGAAAGGAAACAAAATAAAGAAAGAAAGAAAAACATTTATTACACTTTTACAATGAAAGGGAAGTGCGTAGGGTGCTCTACCATTGCACATATATACAAACCAACTACTGCATATTTTCAGATAACCTTTTTATTGGTAGCGAATGTAAAAGATACCCAGGTATTTGAAAGAAAAAGACATATAGAAAAAAAACAGAGTTCAGACCGTCATTCCCACTAATTCTAATTCATATAAGACGAAACGTATTAAGAAAATGTACCAGAATCGGTGTATCGGTGAGGCGCAGTAGTAGAGTCTATTCACTCTAGCATTGAAAACACTTTAATTAATAACTTATTCTCTTCAAATGATTCCATCCGCAATAGAGAGCAAAAGTAAAGCAAAAGTTAATTTTTATCCGAACTCCTCACAGCTGTACGTGTGACTTTGAATCTGAATGAATTACAACAGCCGAGCAAAGTGCAAAGAAAGATAAGGTACTCTAAGTAGCCTGAAAGGAAAGGTATTAAGATGATCCACATGCTCGCGTGCCACCCATCACAATATCCGGAATCAAGCACGAGCGTAGCAGTAAACATAAACAGTGTTTTCACGCGCCGCGCAGACGAAGTTATCGTTCGCGTCCGGGTCAGCGGGCCTCGAACACTTATCGGTGGAATAGGCAATGTGCACACTGTTAGTGCTGCCATCCGATAGAGCACGACTACGATCTACCACAAATGTGTTTGCTGACGTTGATGCGATCGGTGTCTATACGACCATCACGCTGTAATTGCTGTATTTGATACAGTGATTTTAGTTAATTAAGGTTATGTTGTTGTTTGTGAATTGTTTAAGTGGCAGTGAATTGAACACAGTGAACAGGGAATAAACGGAGTGTGATGCAATTTTTAACAGATTTTTGTAATTATTATTTTAACGTTAACTGTCCCCGCACACGGGCTTCAAAAAAACGCCCCCACTAAAAAAAGCTAGAAGCGGCCCCAAAAAACAGCTGAAGCGCGCGACAACTCTTGTGTCCGGCGAAGCTTGAAGCCGTTTCAAGCGTTTTTTTGTGGCGGCACCGCCGCACACAAGCCACAAAAAAGGCCGCCTCAAAATGAAGCTTGAAGCGGCGTTTTTTGAAGCCCGTGTGCGGGGACAGTTAGTAACGTGGTCAAAGGAGTGGCCAACTCGAGGCGTTCGACACAAGAGAATCGAAACGAAACGGTTGTAACTTGGCTCAGGGGGCTGATTCTTTATGCCAGTAGATTCTTTACTCCAATGTAATCGTAACTTTATGTTGCAATTCCGAGTTCGAAAATCATTGTCTGAAGTATGACCACACCCTAATATTCGTACTCGCATCAATAATTCGAGTAAAGTTTAATCGATATCGTTTTGCGCATTACTTAAGTATGTCAAAGGGCCTGATGCATTAGAACACCACAGGGTCGAGTACTTTGGTGATCGGCAGAAGTTCTCCGCCGATAACTTGTTAGGTGAACTATTTTAAGATTGGTTATCTTGAAGTTATATTCTCAATGGGCGAGATTCCTCTGCCAAATATAGAATGTATATCAGCTGCTTATCGCCCTGCGCATGAGACGCAGAAGTGTGAGTACGTAGCAATGTCTTTAGTGGGTACAGTCAATATTTATAAAAACATTTGTAAAATCAATACTATTAGTAAACGTGATTAATAAAGAGTAATGGGTCTTTGGACAGTCAACTTTGATAAGAGTAAATATCATTGATGACAGATCTATCACCACTTGCGTGGGTGTCAAGTTAAGAAGAAATTAGGTATACAACGAGGATACATCAAATTGAATTAGAAGAGAAATGTTCAGAAAAGACAGTAAATAGGTAGGTATCTATATTAAACACAAATAAAAGTTTTACAATCACCTTATTCTGAGACTCATTCGTCTTTTAGGTCTAAGAAATTGCTTTTAGCATTTAAACAAATGCAGCTTTCTAATTAATATGTAGTAGGGTGTCGATGAAGTACTTTAGACATGACCTTTTCCAACATACAAACATCAATATACATATCAACCATCTAATACTTATAGCACAAGCTTAGTTTGGGACTAAATATATAAAATTATGTGAAAGTTGTAGAACATTATTGTTATCGGACAGATTGCCAAATCACTGAATAAAAAACTACCAGACTTCGCTAATGAAAAGCTGATGCTCATTGCATACAATGCATACTGACAAAATATTTAACAGCAATCACTTTCCTAAGGGAACCAAATCGCTACTCCTCCGAAATATATTAAGGCGTATAGGTCCGAAAACATCTGGCCGGAATTAAATGCACACATACTCGTACTGCCGTCAGCGCCCGGATAGAGCCCCGCTGACCTTTAAATTTATTTTCTTTGCGAAATAATCATTGATTTTCATATGCTATGTACGTTCTGAAGAACACTTAACCAGCAATTTTTTTGTGTAAACATATTTCTAAAGATTAAAGCTGTTTGAAGGAGTAGGGAAAACAAGCGAAAAAATATCATGTTATGTTTTTTTTACAAAAGTATTAGTCTTACGAAAAAAATCGAATATGTTGATAATCACATGAATCTATAATAAACATATATTTTTTCCAAATCTATTGACCTAGCCGTTACCTAGGGTACCGAGTAGGCTTCCGAAAGTCACTGTTTTATAACACTACTCGGGAGTAAGGACTTTAAGTGAGAATCCTTAGCACGAAGCATGTTCCATGTTAAAAGGAGGATGCTGTAACCTCTTGACATTATCTTGTTACTCAAACATTCCAATCAGATAGAAATTAGTAGTTAGTATGTCATAGAGTACGCAGCATTCATAGAACGAAGTGCCGGGGGGTCACAAGTGGATAAAAAGATTAAGATTGTACTACACGATAAACGAATATTTACGGACAGAGAATGTAAACTGCCGAAATTAACATTTATGAATGACAAATATGTCATATCTTCCAGTGGGTGTCGTTTAGGAACTGATATGTCGACGAGATATGACCATCCACCTGTTCGTTTATGATTTTTTATTAGTACCAAGTCTTTTGGCTTAAAAATTGGGAGATGTTGCAATGTTGTTTTTGGTATTGCACTGGTTATATTATTAGCGACCAGGGCTGCGAAATTGTTTGAAAGAGTTGCTGAGGAACGCAGATGGTTTTAGTCAGAAGAAGCCTCGTTTCCGCTCCATCCTGAGCGAGAGGAAACGTTAGATAATTTCCCTCGTTAAAAAGAGTAAAGTGCGTCTACTGAAAGCGTAACCTGGAGTTTTTTTTTTAAATTAAATTGGCAACATTGTTTTAATCTTGATCCTTGTCGACTAATATTATTAGATAGTTATATTAAGGATATAATGTTTTTTTCTTATATTTTTAGATAATCTGACATATTGCGAATTTCATAATGGACAAAAACATCGAACAAAGAAGGCTTTTGGTGAATCGACTTAATCAAAAACACATGCTAGTGAGTGGTAGAGTGCGTTCAAAAGCAGTTGAGATGTAATGAAAGATTTGCCTCACTCTGTCTGGTAGTGCATGAAAGTCTGCAACTGAAGTTAAAATCGCGAAAATCCTAGTTCAAGTCTGAGAGAGATGCTGCTGCAGCAGCTGCTGAACTTTTTGTGTCTCACGAGTCGATCCGTATCATTTGAAACAATCACTGGAGTATAAAACATGTTCCCAATTGACTAATCCCAAAAGATCTGAATTTTCTCTATGCTAAATCGATTCCAACCCAACAATCTTGAAACACATTAATAGTGTTGGCGAGACGTGATGAAGTTGAAATCATGTTGACTATTTTATTTGACTATCACGGTGTTGTGCACTTGGTATTCTTGCCAGAACGCCAAATGGAAAATAAAGAATATTATTTAAATATTATATAGCGACATTTGAGAGATCAGATAAAATAAAATAATTTGGAATACTATCTAACATTTTGTGTGTTATTGACATTTACCATACACCCACTAAATAATTAAGTCTACACACATGTTTTTGACTAGGATTTAAGTTCTTGTACAACTATTCTAAAATTGTCACAAATACAAAAAATACTCTAGTATCAAAACTTTTTTCTCCTACTATTTCAATAATACCACATTCGAAATTTTTGGTTGTAACCTCATTTTCTCAGGTCACGCTTTCATTAGACGGACTCTATTGACTACATAATATCCTCAGAAAAGTATAGTACTAAACAGTTCCGTTTTTTTTTTAAGATGCGAAATTACCTAGTGACTTCTCCCACTCTATGGTGGAGCAGGGGGGAAGGGGGCATCAGATTTTCGCTGACTAATACCACACCTATGTGTCTTCTTTGCCGAACGTTCCGGGACCCTGAGTTCCTCTTTCGGAAGTTAACCCATGATCTCAATTGGCTTCGGCCCTGCTGAGCTAGGGGCTACAGTTCCAATGTGTCGTGGTCATGGAAGCCAAACCGCTGATAAACTAGAGTTTGATAAAGATTTATTGATATGAATGCTTGAGAATATAACCGCTGCCTAAGCCCAAGGCCTTATCGACAAATTAATTAATTTATTATCATCACTTATTATGACTAGTCATCCGTTTAATTCATAATGTTCAAGTTGTTTAAATCGTGCATAATTTTGTTTGCTATGTCATCTACTGGAGTTTCTTTAGTTCATTTGCGACTAACTTTTGCCCGCGTAAGTGAAGTTTTCTAAATAAAATTTTGAACCCCCATAGACGAAGTTAATCCGATACACTTTTGACATGTCATTATCGCTGGTAAAATGAGAAAATGTCACTTAAATTTATCCTTACCATCACTTATTCGAATTTTTAATAGGAGTAATCGTTGATGGTGAGGCTTGCTATTTTATTATGAGCCTCTTTACTCTAGTCTTGAAGACGCCTAAACATGCAAATGGTTCCAGTTCTTCGATGTATATACGCGGTATAAACGACGAGGCAAAACCCTTAGTCCAGTAACCCCTCACTCCTGCAAATACTACTACGCATAGCTCATCCAAAACGCGTCACCATACAAATATAGCCATGATAGTGGATTTAGTAAATAGATCGATTGTCAAGTACATAAGTAGGTATTTACATTTACCTAACAGCTATGTAGGGGCAACCTCTGGCGATAAGTTATCGGTCAAAGTGCACAGACTTTGTGAGGCGTACATTACTTGTGTGCGTGAGACGTACCCAAGATATACCTATTTTACTGGATATGGCTAGTGTGGACTTGGTTTGGCGAAATTATAGCTTGTAACGAAAAAATTCGCTTATTTGTAGATTGTTTTTGCTTCATTTATTTCATTAACAGAGAAATCTGTTAATGAAATCGACAGAGTGAATAGATAGATTGATGATAAATTGCACGCATGCACGATCTCTTGACCACATCATCACTTATCGTCAGGTGAGATACCGGCTTCATCTAGTTTAAATTGACGAAAAAATTTACGTGTAAAATTGTTTTTAAAAACTTATTTGCAAATTAAATATTTACATCTACACTAATATAATGAAGAGGTAAAGTTTGTTTTTTTTGGTTTGTAGAAGGTAATCTCGGGAAGTACTGGACCGACTGTTAAATTTTTTTCGCCGATAGAAAGCTGTTAGGCCATATTTTATGCACTCGGGCAAAGGCTAGTAATTTAAAGTATCATTTATGAAAACGAGCCCTAATTTTTTTAAAATATTTTTTTATTTTAATTGTTTCAGGTGTGTACGCTGTGAAATCAGCGCAATGAGTATGATTAAACTGTTACAAGTTATTATTAAGATTATTACTGACGACTTTATCAATTTTATATTTTATTTTCAAATCAAGATTTATATAAATCAACTTTTATAATTTTATTTTCAAATCAAGATTATTTCTGCTAGTGCTTGATTATTCTGAAACTTCAAGTGTTTTTGTCCCATTGAAATGTAACTAAGTCAATTTCTAGAACGCTTAATTACAAAACTGAGACTGTTCTTATAATATTGCAGTTTCCTTGTGATGTGGGAAAATACATACTATTTCATAAAGAATTTCAAAACTTCATTTCTAATAATAACTTTGTCCTGTACCTATGTATATATAAAACTAAATGGCTATTCATATTGTCCCTGTAGGTTTACCATTGACGCAGATAAAGATAGCAAAATGCACGTGTTAAAAGTCGGAAATAGTTGTATTTTCCCTAATCCTAAATACCTACATTTTTTTTAAAATTTTTGTTGATATTTAGTGCAGTTTTTTCATGACACCTTTACAACTAAATAGATTTTGTCTACGACTTCACCCGCGTACAAAAAATATAGCTTATGTCACTCAGGAATAAAGCAATTTTCTAACGGTGAAAAAATTTTAGCAATTGGACTAGTACTTTTAGACATTACCTCCTACAAACAAAAAAACAAACTTTACCTCTTTATAATAATTTATGTTACTTCTTTATAATATTATATATAAGTGTAGTGGTTTCTGCCCGTAGGTTCACCCGCCTACATAAAATATAGTCTATATCACTCAAGAATAAACCAAGTTTCTATCGGTGAAAAAAAAAAAAGCAATGGGACCAGTACATTCCGAGATTATCTCCTACAATCAAAAAATATTTTCTGTCTATATTTTCTGTCTATATTTTCGGCTACCTCTTCTCGGTCAACTATAATAAAAGTATTTTATAAACAAAAGAAATAAAACAATAAACAAGAAAACACGCAATAAACAAACAGCAATCATTTAATCCGGAAGCATACAGCATTAATGAACGTCCCTTCTAACATAGCCAGACGAAAGCAGACACTGACTACAATTTATGCAAACGAAAACTTTACGGTAGTTTCATGTTTCGACGATGCAACCTTTTAATTTTAATTGGTGGACACTGAATTATTTGCGTCACTGCGTTCAACCGGGGCCTGGTGTCGATTGGACGGAATTTTCAATTATATCTCCAAAATTCTATGAGCCGACTGGCGGGCCGGTTGCGTATAATTATAACGCTCTGGTGACAAAATAATGGCCAGTCACGGGAAAGGACGTGCATTTTGAGTGGCAATTTTATCAATTTTTTTTCAGTTTTTTTTTTATTGCTGCTGTTGTATTGTTTCCCTAACAGAGTGAGTGCAGTGAATGCAAACAATTTCCGATTGTCTTGCCAATTTAAATAGCCCATTTAATTAACTCGTTTCATTAAGTTTATAGTATTTGTTGTCCAATATTTTTGATACAATGTTGGGTTCGATTTTTAAATAGTTAGGTTGCCCATTTATGTCCCACTGCTAGGCGATGACCCCCCTCTCCCTTTTCTAGACACGTCTGTCTTCGGCCATTGCGGGCCAGTCCCTCCGGTAGTTATCTAGCTCATCTCTACACCTTCGCTTGGTCTGGATTAAGATAGGTGATCTTTAAATAAATTGTTATAAAAGAAGACTTGTAGTGCTGGCCTTAAATGCATCAGTGGAATAGTAATGGTCATGATGATGTTATGAAATATCTGTTACCCATAAAATATTTAGTACCAATTTAACTTTATCTCAGTCCAATTCTGCCACCAACCTTGAAGCCCTCTTTTGAGTCACAGTTCCCACGTACTGTACCATAACATACATACATTCACCTCAATTCAAGATACACCCACTAGCACTTCCATTCGCCCTAGCTCCGCGTCTTTATCGGCCAAACATCAGAAACAGCCGCGTTAGTCACCTCTCCGTGATAAACTCTGAGGCCGTTACACGTAAAACAATGCTACTTTATCATCACGTTTATCAAGCACTTATCACTATGCGCCATTCGCATCAAACTGCTTACTTCTTCACTAAGAACGTGTCTATGGTAGGGTGCAGAGGTACATTTTTCTAGAAGAGTGATTCATTTGTTTATTGGTTTCGTCTTGTTTACAATTACATATCAAAGTTGAACTATGCTGAACTGTACATTCCATGCTGATATTCAATTATTTATTTATCCCATTAAGGCTTTACTATATTTTTAACTACCGCAAAAAAAAGTACGTAATCTGTTATTTTCTTTATAAAACCAGTTGCAAATACCAAACTACAGATGGAATACTTGCAATTTGAATGTATAACATAAATTAAGTTCAACGGCCATCAAATATTGTGGAAGATAGGAGTGGAATTTAGTCAGTAAAAGTCTGCATGCCCTAGAGCGTGAGAAGTCATTGGATGATTTCCTACGTAAAAATAAAAAACCAAATGAACAGAATATTTATTGAGAAAGGTCAATTACATTATTCTTTCTACCCCCAAACCATTCAAATGTTAAAATTAAACCGATTTAATTACAAACATGGCACTTGTAGATATAGTTAAAACATTTCACACCTTGAATGTAAAAAATACTAGTTCTTTTATAGGTTATTTTGTAAACGTTGCAAAGTCCAGTATCAACATTGTAGCTCCTACTTTTGCACTTATAATTAATAGTTCTGGCGAGTTTCCTGACACAATTTAGAATAGTAAAATAATAGTTTAATTTTAGTTTGGCCAGAACATTTGACCCAACTTAATAAGGACACCTCTACTCAAACCCGCTTCGCGCTCAATTTCGCTCAATTTCGCGCCGCTTCAGTTAAACATCGAGCGAACGCCGACGTCCACATAGATTATAAAATATTGAGCGTTTTTTTATAGGGTATTTATCCAAGAACGTAAATAAGAAGTTTTTCATAAAGTAGTTTGTAAATATCGAAGACAAGCTCGAAAATGAGTAAACCTTTTCGTTATTTTCTATATATCTATACATATGGAGATTAACGAGTTAAATCCTATCAACCTTTAGTAAAATTGTTGAGCATATGTAAGCTTTATTTTAGAGAAGTTATACACGTCTGTCAAAATACTCAAAAAATTACATTCGATGCTGAGCTTTCAGGACATATTTTACATGAAAAGACAAATGCAATGCCTTGAGCATTTTTTACGATTTGCCCTAGGCGTTCGATAGATTTCTTCGTGAAATATTGATTGGGAAACTACACAATTACGGTATCCAGAGTTTCTCAGTCAATCTTATTACTTTAAACTTGAGGAATAAAATTCAGTCAATTGATTTAAACGGAAAAATATCTCGCAGTTCTGTAGTAAAAATGGCTGCCCCTCAAAGCTCTATTCTTAGGCCAGTTTTGTTTCTTATCTTTATAGATTTTGATTTTGATTATTTTATTTGTGTAATGTTTGATTTTGATTGCTTTATTTGAAACTCTTAGTATGATTTTGATATTTTATATAATTTTGATGTATTATTTGATTATTTTATTTTGATTTTAATGTTTTGACTTTACCAATATTAATTTTATTATAAATTTGACATTGTTTATTATTTTTTGTTACATATGAATTTTATTTGATTTTAATTTGATTATAAGTTTAACGTTATTTATTATTTTGATGTATATTAATTTGATTAATGTTTCATTTTAATTATTTGAGTTTGATTGTAGGTTTGACATTGTTTATTGTTTTAATGTTTGATATTGATTATTTTAATTCGATTTTGATATTTAATTTAATTTTGATGTATTATTTGATTATTTTAATTTTATTTAATGATTTATTTTTTACCTATGTTGCTGTGCCCTTACAGGGTCCATAAATGTTTCTTAGCTTTAAGCCTATTGTAACATCCTTAATCACATTATGGTATGCAAATAAATAAATGAAATGAAGTGAAATGAAATGAAATGATAAATAACCTGTATAAACTCATATAGAATATCTATGAAATATTATGGGTTGTAGAGAAACTTCAGTTTTGTTTATATTTATCATTATAAATTATCGGAAAAACTTAACTTCACAGCACATGCAGAACAGCAAATACAAAATACACAAACTCGAAATTCAACAAGAAAATTAAGATAGAGAAAGTCCGTTTAGTTTACTTTACCAGTTTTTATAAAGTAGAAATGCCGTCGCTATCCAGATAATATTTTTTTCAGAAAAGGGCTATATAAGCAATTTATAAATTAAGTACCAGATAATTCTGCAATTTTAAGATATGATAAAGCATAAATCTTTTTAAAGAATTAAGTGTTATTAAATACATAGTTCCCCAGGCTCGAAAACTAGAGAAGCTCTCTGTTTTTATTTATAAATTGAATCATTAGTAAAGTAAAAATTTTGCCGAAAGCTTTTTTATATTTTAAAAGAATATCACGAGGACAAAGGTTTGGTATTGGGTTGCTCCTTTCATTCATTTCTAAATATTTTTAACCGACTTCGAAAAGGAGGAGGTTTTATGTTCGGCTGAATGTGTTTTTTTTTTATGTGACCGACTTCGAAAATTATTTTTTGATTGATTATGCTTCCAAATTGGTCCCATAGAAATATTGTTATGATCTAATCATGAACTTCGAAGATATGGAACAGAATTCCTCATAGGATCACAGCAGAATTGTCATAAACAAGTAAAATTGCTTTGTTTATACGTGTAGTCGATGACTGACTTAAAGAAAAAGTGGGGGGGGGGGGATGTATCGAACTGATCTGGTGATGAAGCCGGAAGGTAAATTAATGTAATCTAACCATGTCTGGGATTATTAGAATCGTTATCAGATGCACTCTGGCTATAAGGTATTTAAGTTTGTTTTAAAGATATGAATATTTGCTCTGTAAAGTATTACAACAATGTTAACGTTAGTATGTATTTTCTTTATTTTAAAATGAAAGTGACATCAATGTGGATTATTTCTTCTTTTCGGTAATTTTAACGTTTAGAATACTCATTTAGGTAGACCGTAGTCAAACTGCCATGACTACGGTCGACCAAAATGTGTTTTCTTTGATAATGTTCGTTGAGTCGTTGAACTCTTTCGTAGTACTGAGTTGAGGTATACGAATAATGATAAATGCATGCCCTGTCTTGACAGGTCCACTCACTCTAAGCTGTGTGGTTGTTTCCACAAAAGACCACTTCTACCATTAGCTAACATGGTTTTCATATGATTTAATAGTTACCCACATGTTTATTTAATGTAGGTACTTTTTTGTAGTATTTCTTCTCACGATAGACAGCTTCAAAACACAGACTTCATATAGTTTAAATTGACGTATAAAAGTTTTATTTATAATCAATTTGCGAACAAATTTTAAAAAACATACCCAATGAAAATATATATGTATAATATAATGTAAGTATCATCATTCGTTGAGGATATTTTAATTTAACCACATCATGTCATAATGGGCCGATTACATCACCTGGATTTTATTAACATGAAACGATAAAATGGTACGTGAAAACTTTATAAAAAAGTTCAGCGAAAATTAATTGTGGCGCTTGTAAACTTCCGAATTTAACTACTATGCAATAATTTAAATTCGGATATAAATTTTACATTTTCATGTTCCTCTCTTCATTATTTTAAATAATGGACTGTAATGATTTTTTTTTAAATTCAGTCTTTATTAAAGTGATAATAATAAAATAAAACTTAACAAAAAGGATTTACGGCTTAAATAAAAACGATATCTTTGACAGTCTATGACTAAATCTAATCAAGCGAGTTGGATAACTCTATGTAAAAGGAGAAAGTGACTGACTAATATATCAACGCATAACCGAAACTAGAGTCTGTCTAATAATTTAAACGACTTGGGTAATTATAAGGATTTAGTGAAATCTGATGTAGTCAACACGAGTTCAATAATCAAGGTTGATTAAGAGATAGAGATCATTGTTTACTAACAGAAGAACCTTAAAAAAAGTATCGAATATAAGTATTTTTTAAATGATTAAATATTATACAAAATTCCCAAGTCGGTTGACTTATTAGACAGACTATAGAGTCTGTCTAATAAGTTACACGACTTGGGTAATTATTAGGATTTAATGAAATCTGATGTAGTCAACACGGGTTCAAAAATCAAGATTGATTAAGAGATAGAGATCATTGTTTACTAACAGAAGAATCTTATGAAAAGTATCGAATATAAGTATTTTTTAAATGATTAAATATTATACAAAATTCCCAAGTCGGTTGACTTATTAGACAGACTATACTGGGACTAGGTGCGTTAAATTCTTTTTATGATGTCGGCAAGCACTAAGACAGGATGTTCTGAAATTCACCCCCTAAGTGGATAAAACCGGGGTCCAAAGTTTGTATTGAAAAACCTACTTTCAAGTGGATGCTGTCAGATTGATGCTAGTTAGTAGATGTTAACATAAGACATTGCTTACAAAATTACTAGATGATAAAGCCTGTAACAACTAATAAGTTTTTCTATGTTAGTAATAACGATTGAGGTGGTCTACAAGTGACCTACGTTGAGATTACGTTACGATGTAAAAGTTATAACTATGAAAGTCTTTAGAAATTCGGAAACCGAAAACTACACGATAGAACCCTAACAATCCCTGTTCACAAAATAAACTTTACAAACTGAATTCACGGCTTAAATAAAAACTGTAGGTATCTTTGACAGTCTATGACTAAATCTAACCCAGCAAGTTGGATAAGTAGATACCAACATAGGTAAGGGCTTACAAAATTACTAGGTGATAAAGCGTGAAACAACTAAAAATTTTTTTCTATGTTAGTATTATCGATGTTCCACAAGTGACCTACACTGAGATTACGTCACGATGCAAAAGTTATAACTATGAAAGAAACTAAATAAAGAATAAGTCTTTAGAAATTCGAAAACCGAAAACTACACGATAGAGCCCGAACAATCCCTGTTTACGAAAGCATTTGACCTATAAACGTATTGTTGTGGCAGATGCCACAGGCGGAAGCTGTTTTTTTCTATGATCGCTATAAGTCAGTCGTATGGCGTTGTAATAAGGTTGGTTGCATCCCCGTATTGTAAGGGATGCTGACAAATGAATGATGACAATTATATTGTGTGCCTGCCTTTGTGGCTGTGACGACTACATTATGGTGTGGTGAGACCGTTGGATGTTGGATGTAGGATTGTTCCGTGTGCATGTTTTTGGGAAATTATTATTCACTGTAACTATTAGTTTTGTAATATTTTTCTTCTGGGTTATCTTGGATTCTTGAGATGCAATAAGTATTGGATAACTCCGTAGATAACTTGATTTTTCATTTTTCATTTTAAATAATATAAACTAGTGCTTGAGCGATCCCATAAGCGGTGGTGCAATCGCTGATGGTCAGGCGCACTAGTTTATGAGGAGCCCATTTACTCTAGCCTTGAAAACACCCAAATTATAATCAGAATTGAAGACCGTTTCAACACGGCTAATCGAATTTTAGTCAGGATCGTTTTTTATAAAGTTATTTTTACTTAAAACTGCGTAATTTCTCACAACTTTTACCTCACAAACATCGAAGAATTTCGTACTGGACATAAATCTAAAATAAACGATGAAAATATTCTTCTAAACTTTAAAATAATAAACTATACAACATTACATGCCTGTTTACATTCTCGGCACCCTAACAAGTTTTTTATTCAAATAAAAATTATAAATTCCCCACAACCAACCACAATGATCCCGACAATGTACACGCGAAACTAGCAAAATAATGCGATTTCGCGCATCGTGACACACTAACATCGACTAAGCTTAACAATCGACTATTCAGTGTACCGTGCTCCGTGTCCCAACACTATTGTCCACGACTTTTGTTTAGTCGAATTGTTATAATCGCTTTAATAGAGTTGTCATACACTTGAAGGTGATTTTTCTTTATTATATTTTTTTTTTGTTATAAAGGGTAGGTCCAACTGTTGTGTAAATACACTTAAGTGTTTTATATCGATTATTTCGAGTGGGTGAATGAAATGTCGAAGTCGAGTTGTTGTTTCAGTCAATGAGTGTTGTTTTGTTATTCTATTGTTGTTTATTTTTAGTGTACTCATTGTTCTATTCTTCATTTTATGTTTCACTCATCTGGTATATATTTTGTCTTTAGTAAGTTGGCAAATAAATATTGTTTACCTATCTATATTACTTTGTAAAAGTCCTTTTTTACCCGACTACGGCAAAGCCAAAGGAGGGTTATGATTTTGACAGGCTATGTATGTATGTATGACATGATTGTATGTGAGTATGTTCATCTGTTCCTTCATAGCTCTTAATCTACTTATCGGAACTCGACATATGAGGTATCGTTAGAACCATCTTAAACGTCCGCTGAACATAGGCTAAGTGATGTGTCAGAAAACTCAATATGGCGCCCTCTAGCGGACAAAAAGTAAGGTGTTAAAAAAATGTTAAGATAAATATACTGTAATATCGTTTGAAAAGTAAAAAAAAAAAAATATCATCAAAACTCAAAGCGGCGCCCTGCAGTGTTTTGTGTTAAAAAGAATAAGATAAATACGTCTTGTTTGGTATCATTTGAAAAGGATTCACGTAAATAGTATAGAAACACAGTGATTTAACACCTCACCATCATCATCATCATCATCTTCCTGTCCTTGTCCCGTTTTATTTGGGGTCGGCGCAACACGTTTTTTTCTTCCATTCTGTCCTGTCACTCGTCACGCTATCACTAACTCCCTTTTCTTTCATATCGCTTCTCACACAATCCTAATCAGTGATTTAACACCTAAATTGATTAAATAAAAAAAGTAAAAAACTAAAACCCGACTACGACAAAAAACGACGCTGAAAAAGAATGAAACAAGATTTTCAGGATGGTGAAAAACGTTATTAACGTGTTTCGTTTGTTGGTACCTATAATCCTACTATTAAGTACCTACTATAGTAGTATGAATACTTTTAAAAGAAATTTAAAATTCTCATCTTTTAATTATCTGCAACTAATTAAAGAGAGTTCTTTAATGTTACATTTTAGGCTAAATCAATTCATAGTTAATAATTTTTTGTAAAGGGATTATACGAGAAATATTTGTAACTTAAAATTAAAACTTACATAAAAAGGGAAAAACCATTTAAAGGTTTACTCACTGAACCTATTGTACCTATATTAGGTACATTTATATGAATACGTCAATTGAATTCCATTAACTTGTGCTTAAATAAAATTATAAGGAAACTACAAAATAAATTTCAAATGTACACCACTTTTGCTACACGTAGTAATTTAACTTTTTTATATTTCGTAATATTCATATCTGTACCTCGATAATTACTACACAAACTTACCTTTCGTCCCTCGGATATCACAGTCGAAAAAAATATTTATTTCCTATTTCACATGAGAAAGCACGGCGTGCGCGACACGTAGCTGGCAACCCGCTGGTTGGTATTGTGCAACCGGGGTTGCCCAACCTTTGTCCAGTCGCCCCGGGGTTCGGCCGGGTGTTTATTTGCAAACAAACACTACACACCGCCCGCTGCGCCCCGCACTACGACGATTTGTTACGATTTCTGTAATACGATAGTTTTGAATTTTAGTCGATTCTCGTTTCTGTGGTAGGGGTGTGTGAACCGCGCGTGTAATCTACCCCTTCTAGCATCGATGCAGCCGCAGAAGTCCCGTGTAGTCAAATGCTTGCAGACAACAAGCTGAGTCCAACCCTGCCCAGTTTTTATGAATGTTTATTTTATTCATGTAATTACAGTTTTAGGCAAGTTGATGAAAAATTATCATTTTCTTTTTCTTTGGTAAAATAGAAATACATATCATGTAATTAATTGTAATGAGTGTTTATATAAACTAATTATCTCGAGATTCAACATAGCTTGTTAAAACTGCTTAAAATCCTGCTCGAAGGAAACGGAGCGTGACGACGCATCCACGATACAGTTACTTAAATAAACAAATAAAACATTGATTTTATTGACTTACAACATAATATATCTATCACATAACGTTACTATATAATGCCATTAAAACTCTAAAACTCGGACAATCCACTTCGGCATGACACCGTTTGATTTATTATAATTTTTTGTCGAAATCAAATAAAATACTCGTTCCATTAGTTAGGTTCTAAAATCGTTATTAGGTATATACTTAATAAAATTCCCACGGAACTTTTATCGCGCAATAAACTCAAAACGGTAGGCAACCGACCGACGAATAAAAACCGATATATAGATAATTTTAATAGACACTGTAAAATCGAAATGACAAATCCGAATCGAACACGGAATGGTATCGAATCGTTTTATATCGATATCTTAGTCGATTCCTATTATAAAATTTGTTTTACGAATATTGATTGACATTCGGATGTTTTAGTGTATTGAAGAAAGTTTTTAATGCTTTATGTTATCTAAACGGATGAGTTTGCTACCGAAATATATATTTTTTTTTGTGGGAATGTGTTACTTTGGGTAACTTTAGTAGTCATTTTTTTACGTCAATTAAGTACCTGAATAGACATAAATAATAAAAAAGTTACGGTATTATAACTTAAAATGGTTTCGTGATGGCCCAAATGTTTAGTAAAACTTGCTAGTTATGTGTAAAACTTTTTTTATAAATTGAAGTAGTAAATCATCAGGTCCATCAACCAATCAATTCGTCCCGTTTTAGTTGGAGCGATGATGAGTGTCAGATTTTTACTGACTAATACTTGTGCTTCTTCAAGTGCCCTTTTGCGTTATAGGGTTGCGATAACACTTAGCTCCAGGGCCGCGATAACACTTTCGAGCTCTAAATACTGACACTAATTTCTTAAACCTGAAATAATTAAATGTAGTTCATTTATTTTCTTATAGTCAAGGTTTATAGAGGCACCAATTTCAATAATAAAAATCCTGATCTATGCTAAGGTAGACGCCAGATAACCGTGGACTAACTCTCCTATATTTGTTGACATTCTTAATTTAAAAAACGGAAATAAAGACAAAGCTAAATAAAATAAGCAAAAAAATAGAGAGAGAAAGAGAGAATAAAAGAAGAGCAAAAAAAAAGAAGGAGGCTAAGGGGGAGGAGGGAGTGAGAAAATGCGAGGGGTTTTAGAATAAGCTGTCTTGAATCGACATTTATCGTGATTCTTTACATGATCTAGTAATAAAAAGCAATTCATTGTTTGTTTTACTGGTACCTACGTAGAGATATTTGGAAAAGGTCAATGTACTTTTTTCCACGGTTATCTGACGTCTTCTACAGCTTATTATCTGAGTTAAAATAACTTAAAGCCCTTTCTATGATAACAAGATGAGCTAATTCAGCTAAAGCCACACTTAAAAATTCTTGTTTATGGCTTTTATTGGTGGCCGAAGTAAACAAATTAAACTCGAGTGTATTTTATATTCGTGTTAATTGAAAACATTTTGGTGACGACCATCAAAAAGTTTTTAAAGTTTATAAAATTTTATGTTATTATCAAATAGTTTAGATGAGCTTTTTGTCAGGCTGCCGCGGCTTTGGAGTGCTTTTTGTCACTTTTATTTGTTTAGTATCTATAACCGCATAACTGTGTGATATTTAGACACAGAAGTATTATAATATTATTTGTTTTTCGGTGGTTAATCATCTGATGATTCCTCCCACTCTTAGTGAAGCGAGAGGGAGTGTTAGTATTTAAACCATCACATCATCATCATTTCAGTCGAAAGACGTCTACTGGACACTTAGGGGAGGCCTATGTCTAACATAGGCCTCCCCTAAGTGTCCTCAAAAAGACAGGTCCTGTGCGTCTCGCATCCATTGGATTCCCGCGAAGATAGGAATATATTTGAACCAACGCTCACGTGTAAAACGCTTGATTTGTATATAGAACGACGTCGCGTGGCGTGGATCAAGTGTAGCTCTACAAGTCTAGTTTCCATATAAAATGTATGAAAACCGACGCCCTCCCATATGCGTGGTCGGCACACGTGCGCAGTGCAGTTCTGGCATTACGGTTGTCCTGGGCAACTGAAAGAACACATGTGGGTTTTACTCGAAGAACTATCCATACTAATATTATAAATGGGAAAGTGTATATGTGTGTCTGTTTGGCCGTCTTTCACGGCAAAACGGAGCAACGAATTGACGTGATTTTTTAAGTGGAGATATTTGAAGGGATGGAGAGTGACATAGGCTACTTTTTGTCTCTTTCTAACCCCCCACTTACGCGAGCGAAGCCGCGAGCAAAAGCTAGTCTATTAAAATTCGCGCATTGCGCGCAGAACAGATGGATGATGGATAAATGGATGGGAGGTCTCCCACAAGGTGTACCGCTGACCTGGTGAGGGTCGCGGGAATCCGATGGATGCGTGACGCACAGGACCGGTCGTTGTGGTGACGCTGGGGGCGGCCTATGTCCAATAGTGGAAGTTTTTGGCTGAAATGATGATGATAAAATATTGACGTTAGTAAAATGGTCTGTCTTCTAAACGAGAACAGTCGCAGCTGGTCCTCAGATATAATGTGAATGGCCATTATCATTTGTCCGAAAATTAAAAAAGAAAGCCAATGAAATGATCTGATTACGTGTGCCAAAAGTATCTGTTACCCACCTACAAGTTATACTCATTGGCCTCTTTAGCTTTACTTATCTCGTTCGTTACTCAATCTGTAGTTTTGGTTACGTGTGTTCTATTCGCATGAGGAAAATTAAATAAATAATATATTTCATATTTCGTACCTATATGATGAAGTTTACGGAAATAATATACAACATTAATTTTAGTATGTGTGAAACCCAAAACACGTGTCTAGTATTTTTTTTTGTGTAAAGAATCTATGTACAAAACATGACTGTATCATAAAAAATCACAAAGTTACAAGCTTGTTATGTCACGCACAAATACATGGTTACCGGTCCATGAGGGGTTGTTTTGCTCCCGCACCCAGCTGTGCGCTGGCGCCTAATGGCCGCTACGATCTGTCGTGACCTGTGTTGTAAGTACTTAGTGTCGGTAGCGTCAAACTTGTGACCTTTTCTAAATATTTTTGGGAATAAAAATAACATGGTGTAAACGTTATTGGAATCGATTCAGTTACTGATTCTGAACAAATTATATTCAGGTATCGCATAAACAAAAAATAATGTTGTCTAAACGGTTATTTTTAAAACACTGACAATCCCTCAAGACTATGTTAAGAACATCATAAACAACAACTTTTGTTCTATGACTTTAAAAAAAATTATCATACATTGTTTCATCAGATTTTTATACAAAAATAAAATTATTTAAATTGAACGTTAGATAAATAGTATGTATACTAAAAATAAGGTTGTGCAATCTAAAATTCAAACAAAACTTTGTCGTATTAATATTAACATGATAAATCAATGTGAAGCGAGTGTCGAGCAATGTTCCATTCACATCAGAGTAGTTTCAGCTAATGTCCGCCATATTTGGATCTCTAATCGTCCCAACTCACACGTGAGTTGACGTCTCGAGATAAATTTTAGACAAGCGATAGTCGCGCGCCCGTCTCGAGATTGTTTTAAGACGCTCGATCATTCCGTGTGAAAATACTAGAGATGTGACATTATACATATTACACTTTTTATCTCAACTCGGAATGATTCCAATGTTGAAACGAATGCGACTACAAAAAAAAACTTTTTTAGCTTTCAACTTGATATTACAGAGAAAAGGTTTTGTGAAATAGTTATGCTCTAACAGACCGTTACTATTGCATGTAATTTGCACTTTTTTAGCGCGCATAGTGTAAGGTAACGACACTAAGTTCGTTGACACCATTCAAAGCCACTCAAAGACCATGGCGCGGCGTTAAAGGTGTCAAAAAATAAAAGGCCTGTTTTGACATTTGTCAAAATGAATACATAAATACGCAAAAAGAATACTCGCCATATATTCCATCATATTATTTAACGCGCCAAAAAACTGTATGCATGTTTTAAAACCTTTATGTAATTAATTATTATTTTAGTGTTTCTTTCAGTTTCGTTCCAAGTTACTTTCTATGGTCTTTCTCTAATGTCAAAACGTTCCTTTTATTTTTTAATGAGTTTACAGGTTAGTTAGACCATAATCACCAATTCCTGTAATTGAATACAATATTTCCAAAAGTCCAAGCGATACATTTTGAACAAGAAATGAATACAGCCGTAATAACAGTTCCCAGCCGCCGCCGGGATTCCGATTGCGATTTCCGGCAACCGTAAGCGCAGGTTTGCGGACGGCGAGCAATGGGTAGCTCACCGTCCGACCGCCTGGTAACCGTCCGGACCGAGTCCAAGACGTCGACAGCGCATATATTTAAGGAGTTGTCTGTAAACTGTAGGGGCACAGCAGGTCGTAGTCTACTGGGGTCATGTGTTGCGCGAAAGTGAATTGCTTCTGAAAGGAACATTCTGCGCCGGTACGAAATGCAAGGAAGGAACAGGAGTGAGTTTTTAGTCAGTAAAACTTTGATTTTCCGTTCCGCTCAAGGGCGCGAAGATATCATTGGGTGATTTTCCCACCGACAAAAAAAAGCCACAATAACAGTTAACATTTTTATGCGGTGCATCATAAAATAGATTTTCCGAATCATTTGCTGACATCACGTGGAAAAAGCTGCCACGTGCGTGCAAAAAAACTGTACACATTACAAACGGCTATTAAGTAAACTGTCCGAGTGTGTAAACGGGTGTGCTGTTAAATTGCAATGCAGTGTAGTACGTTGTAGTTATGATAGTTTAATTGTATAGAGCGCAGGTATTTCTTGGATTGACTGGTTTTGGTTTGCAGGGTACGGTTTGAGGTGCAAATAAATAGATCGCGCGTGTATTTGTTGTACAGTGCTGTTTATTTTTAAGGCTTGAAATTGTTTTATGTAGCTAAGGGTGTTTTTAATATCGTGCGATTTTGAACACGCATGCGTAACTCCCGCAAATGTCCATTTTATACAAGTATTTATTATACATGCGTGAAATAAGCACCTGGGATGCATTTTTTTCCTTTTAGGATTTATTTTATTGCATGCGGAGCAAACCCGCGTGACATTTCGTCACCGCACGATACAAAACACCGTAAGAGAAGTCCTTTTGCAATTATATTATCCATGCAAACCAAAATGTATAATAATATGTATGAATTTAGAAATATCTAAGTGTTTATCAGTTGTCTAGTACCCATAACACAAGCTCTGCTTAGCTTGGGACTAGACGGCGTTGTGCGATAATTGTGGAAAAAAAAAAATTATATACATACATGAGTACAAAAGTCTGCCATGCAAATATTTCAATCATTTTGTCTTATTTAATACATCCCAACATCATCATCATCATCATTTTAGCTAAAGGACGTCCACTGTTGCAAATAGGCCTGATGAGAGTCAAGGGAATGCGATGGATGCGACACGCATAGGACCGTTCGTTGTGGCGACACTTGAGGAAAACCTATGTCCAACATTCCGACAATACGTAAATAGCTGAGCATGTGTCACAGCCATCAGCCTCAAACCCTGTTATCTCGGAAAACTGTAATATTACAGAAACATGTTACACCATATTACATAGATTCCCGCCTCCCTGTTACGAAACTCTTTTGAAAACAGGAAATATAATCCAGTTACTGTGATCGATGTGTTCGAATACAATTAATTATAATATTATTCAAAATATTTTGTGTTTTATGTTAATTTTACATTTTCTACCAACCGACGTGGCAGTAGGAAATAATTTGTGTAAATATATTGTTCTAATTTTGATTCATTAATGAATCTACCCTACTGTTATTTTGACTTTACCGTTGTTGTGCAACCTAGTATCGGTGATAACAAATTGTATTTAGATTATAAATTCGACTTTATCTATGAGATTAATTAGCTTTCAAGATTTGGCTTCTATATTTAATACTAGCTTTTGCCCGCGGCTTCAACCGCGTTCATAAAAAAAGCCGATGCCACTCAGGAATAAAGCAGCTTTCTATCGGTGAAAAAATTTTAGTAATCGGATCAGTGCTTTCAGAGATTACCTCCTACAAACAAGAAAACAAGAAAAAAAAAAACTTTACCTCTTATTTCTTTATAGATATAGACAATAACAATACTTCCAAGAAATATAGGTATTACAACTGAAAAATTTACAAAAAAATAAACTAAACTTCATTACCTACAACTTGTTAAAAACTGCGGAAAATGATTTTCTTTTGTTATTTAGATTTGCACAAAGAAAATTCCAACACAACAAAATAAAATTATCTAGTCTTATGAATAATATTAATAATACTTCCAAGAAATGTATTCTAACAACTAAAAATTTTACAAAAAAAAAAAAAAAAACAAGACTTCATTACAAGTTTTAGAAACTGCGGAAAATGATTTTCTTTTGTTATTCAGATTTGTCTATAACGAAAATTACAACATTACAAAATAAAAATAAAAAAAACTATCTAAAAGAAATCACTGGCAACTTTCTTTTGAATCTTAACAAAACTAAACAAGAAAAAGATGTAATTTATTTTATTTTTGTGCTTTATATTTTTACACACATAATGATCATTTGTGTTTGTATGATGTGTCTTTAAAATGAATAGTGGGTGACAGACAAGCATCTTGGTACGTGTCGAGATAACTTCTGACATTGCATGGACGAATACGAGACTTATTAGATATAATTCGCATGCAATGACATGGGAGTTTGTGTTGCGAAAGTGCGACAATTTTGACCCATTCTTCGTGCTTAGTTAAATATATTTTTAGGGTTCCGTTTCCTATTACTAAGCCTTTGCTGTCCGACTGTCCGTCTGTTTATCCGTTTGTCAGCAGGCTCTATGTCAAACACCGTAAATGCTTCATCATCGGCATTTTTTTTTGTTCTATTTTAATACTGTAGTACATAATCCTTCGTGTCTGAGTCCCGCACTTGGCTAGCTTTTTATACAGGACTAGCGGCCTGTCCCGGCTTCGCAGGGGCAATAAATATAGCCTATGTCACTAAGGGTAAATGTAGCTTTCCAATGGTAAAAGAATTTTTGAAATCGGCACTGTAATTTTTAGTTTATTCGTTACAAATATATACACACACACAAAAATACAAACTTTCCCTCTGTGTAATATTAGTGTAGACATGGTTTTTCAAAGAAGCGAATTTTTTTTTGGTTTGTTTGAAGAGTTTCAGAAGATTCGGACACTATGCTCGAATATGTTGTGTCCGAAATGTCAATAACTCAATTAATCGATCGTTTTGATTTCACATTTGATATTAAATTGTTAGCAAAGGATGTAGACTCAGGTAAATCTGTGCGCCATCAATCCCTTCTAATTTAGCTATACGCGTGACTCGTCTAACTAAAGTTATGAGTTTAAAAATAAATCCGTCGGCTGGCGCCCTTACTACGAGTATGTACTAGTGATGTTATGACCCCGAAAGAAAGTAGGTGTTACAAAAATGTGATCACGGCAGTTTTGATGCGAGTTATTCTAACTATTTTTTCACTTTACAGATTTTTTGTTTCTTGCTTCGATGAATTTATATAGCCGAAACTGAAAGTGTTAATACCTACCTAGTTTAGTAACCAATACTCTTAACACAAGACGGTAAACAATCTACTACTGACTTATTTAATTACCAAAGAATTTTCAAGGATTACGCTGCTCGCCCACGTCAGACTTTTTGTAGGACAGATAATCGGGCCGATTTTGTTTTGTTCTGTATTTCTGACCGACTTTTTGTATGACGTGTGCGTTGCACTATTGCTATCAGTGTGGTCTATTTTTCTCCGACAAAAAATCGGTCACCGACTATCTGACGTGGGCGAGAGCCCTTAGGGGGTTTTTAATGTCAGTCGGTCTACTTGAAATAAACGTTTTTGATTTCCAACTCCAATTACTTATGTAACAACACCGATTAATTGACGGCAGAAATAACCACACCTCTCAATATGCAGGTAGCTCTAACCAGACTCAGTTTTTAACCCCAAGCGCCACCCTGATCCCTACTAGTTCAATGAGGCGTACAAATATTCTAAAGTCGCAAGAAATGAGTTGCAGCGGTAGAGTCGCGTCGTCGTCGCGGACGATTGACGCGCGACACCGCGACGGCGGCGACCAACGTGCGGGGCTAATTAACGACACCGCCATCTATCGGCGACGCTCTATCAATCTTGAAGCGACAGTTTTGTTGCACATTTGTCGCCGGTATTTGGGACGAATACGTGTGTATTTATGTGGTGCGAGTAGAAGTTCAAGTGTCGCATCACTGGCTGAGGTTGGGAGTCAAATGCTGATTGCGTTTTTTTTTGTTGACAAGGTACGAGTATTAAGGTTGAAAAATATGTTAAAGTTTACTTTATTTATTTTTATGAAAGAAGGCTTTCTTCTTCGTCCAAGTTTTGATCGATTTTGTCAACCATATACAACATTCAAACAGACGACTCATTTTTAGACAATTTTAGGGTTCCGTACCCAAAGGGTAAAATGGGACCCTATTACTAAGACTTCGTTGTCCGTCTGTCCGTCTGTCACCGGCCTGTATCTCATGAACCGCTGTAGTTAGATAGTTAAAATTTTCACAGATGATGTATTTCTGTTGCCGCTGTACCAACAAATACTAAAAACCAAAAAAAAAAATATTTTAAGGGGCTTTCTGAATACAACAAACTTTTTTTTCTCGGCTTTTTTTTTACGGACGGTACGGCCCTTCGTGCACGAGTCTCACTCGCACCAGCCGATTTTTTTTTCTTAACTTCCTAATTACCGTATCTGTGGTACTTAGGTACTACTTAAATTTCCTCTCTACAGCATTCCTTCACCCATAACTTAGAACTTTGCCCATTCTTTTTGAAACCAGGTACCTTAATAGTTCTTACCGACGGTTAGAAATGTTGATCACATATCATATTTTATGTCCCGACACTCAAATTGCGCGCCATTACGGACGTCCGCTGGCATTTTAAACTTTTTCATAAAATGACAGGTGTTGAAAACTGGACTTACCCTAAGTGTAGGGAAAGGTTGAATTCGAAGTGATCTACCTTCCAGTTAGTGGTTCTGATGAAGCTAGAGATAGGTCAAGAGTTGAAGAACTTTTTATTTATTTATTTATTACGGCACTCCAACGAATAGTTCGCCAAAACATTTACAAAGGAATAATCTTATAAATTAACAATTATCACAGCGAATTCTTCACTTATAGTTGTACACAGCACTTACAGAATTTAGTAAACCAATATTATTGTATTTTGAATAAATTGATCATTCACATTTAATAAATAATAACCACGACACGATAACAAAGAAAAAATGATCAATAACATACGGAAGAAGGAATTATTATGGATCAGTCAATTAAATAAATTATGTCAGATTTAATTAAATTGCATTTAAATCCAGTAATAAATTATGTCAGAATAAATTAAATTACATTAAAATACACAAAATTACATTAAAATACGCAAAATTACATTAAAATACACAAAAATATATTAAATTACATTACATTAAATTGCAATAAATTACACTAAATTAAATAGGTGAGTAGGTAATTTAATTTCTTGTCATTGATCTACGTGTTGGTGCAAAAGATGCTTCCGAAACTGAGCCAAGGTATTGGAGAAGATGTCAATGCTCCTGGCACGAGAGTGACTTTCATTAAATGTTCTCATCATACGGTTCAGCGGCGCCGATTGTCCGAGGTTTGTTCAGGCCTGGCTTGACAACTTCGGGGGACTGATAAGTTAATGCCATCCAGAAGTTTAGGTACATGATTCAAACCATTAACAATTTTGTATAACAAAATTTGGTCCTTAGTTTTTTGCGGTCTTCTTGGGTTGTTAATCTGAAGTGGCTTAACCTTTCAGGATAAGTAGCTGTATTATGACAGCTGCTTGTCTTGTACCGCAGATACCTAGTAAAACGATAGTAAACGGTACCTCGATTCTGTTAATTTGAACTCTATAACTAGGATTCCACACCTGCGATGAATAGTCCAGCACACTCCTGATGAGGGTGACGTAAAGAAGTTTCAGAGCACGTACGGACTTAAAGTCATGGCAGACACGCTTCAGAAACCTTCTTGACAATGTTGTCTATGTGCGGAATAAAGTGATAGTCGGCTTATCAAGGTACACACCCAGATCGCGAATCGTGTTAACTTTCTGAAGCGTTAGAACTTGTCAGAAATGACATTATTTTAACTAGTTTAAGATTAATCAGAAAAGGTGTACAAGTTCAGTAGGTACCTACTTACAACGTTTAGTTGAAGTAGGTACCTACTGACCCACTAATAAGGGTACCACGAAAAATATATTTTTTTTACAAAAAAATACAGTAGCTTGAATAAAGACTAAAAAGTGCTAAATAACTTTTCATTTCGGAAGTCGGAGGGTAGGTACCACAACTACCAAGTGTAAAAAAAAGTGCAAAAAATCCAGATTGTATTTTTTTGTAAAAAAAAATGATAATGAAAAACAAAAAAAAGCGCACATTTCAAACCTCACATTTCAGAAGAAAAAAGAAGAAAAAACTTTACATTTCAGAAGTCGGTTTTTAATAACGGAAAAAGAAAACCAGAAACACCAAGTTCCGATATTGAAAGTCATTTAGTATATTTTTGAAGAATTTTTTTTTGCTCGTAGGATTTGATACGAACATATTCCTCCCTTTTATACACACCTAATCATCATCATGTTCCTACACTTGTTCCATATAACTTGGGGTTAATGCAACACTTTATACAAGCTTAATGTCAATCGAAAAAAAATGCCATTGGCTGTGTACCTAACTGACATCGATTATTCATAATTTTAGTATTATTTTTCTTTGTTAATGTCAAATAGAGTTATTAACAGAAGTGAACAAACTGTTATTACATTGTAAAGAAAAAAAATAAACTGAGTAAAAAGTGGGGATTTCGGTTCATATATACTTTGTGCTAACTTTAAAGTATATACAGACTTTATCTCTTTAAATTTTTGTGAGAGTTAGATTTAGGAGCAACCTAAATCTACACTTTTATATTATAAAGAGCTAAAGTTTGTTTTTGTGTTTTTATGTTTTTTTAGGAAGTAATCTCAGAAAGTACTGGTCCGATAGATATTTTTTTTTGCTACAGAAAGCTGTTTTATTCCCGAGTGACATAGGCTAAATTTTATGTACGCAGGTGAAGCCGGGGGCAAAAGCTAAAAGTAAAATAAAGATTGTCTTTATTTGTTTTCAGAACTACCCCCAATAAAACGATGTATGTGGTTTCAATATGTTTGTTTGGTTCACTTATTTCTTGGGTTAATAAACTTAAAACTTTGTACAAATGCTAATCAAAATAAATAGGTAATAAAGACTGTCATTATTAGTGTGAAAAACTAAGAAACAACTGTAATAGAAGCACCGACTTCCGAAATTAAAGTTCTTTTGCACTATTTTAGTAGTTTTTTTTTTTACATTGAAGTCGCTTGTATTTTTTTGTTAAAAGTTTTTTATAAAACATTCTTGCGAAGGACAAACAAACATTCTTGCCTGGTAAAGTGCTAGTGAATAGTGTTAGTCACGTGGATTAGTCTTACGAGCAAAAGAGTCATTGCCTAACTTTGTAAAGCACTAATTAAAACAGCGTTCATTTGTTTCATGGTTCATTTTATTACAGACGACTCTAAAACTGTACTGTTTTTGATTAATTTAAACATTTATACCCGTTGTAACTAACTCTAAGCGTCAACTTATTAACTGCCTGTATAAAAGCACGCTGTTGGATTTTCAACGCTATGTTCAGAAGTTAAAGTTGGAAATCCATTGTATGGCTTTAGTAGGTACGAGATTCTTAACGTACTATGCTCACGTTAACGTAAACGCCAATTTGAACTAAAATTGACCAAGCGCCGCCGTCCGTCTGGTGACAATGACTTGGAATTGAAAAAAATATCACCTTGTTTTCCATACTATTTTTGTATGCCACTAAAATTATACAAGCGAAAGATTGCGTACTTTAAAAAAAAAAGAAAGAAAAATTTCGTTCAAACATTACATTTGGAACAACTACTACTGATCATTATCATAATTATTGTATTTTATGTTATCTCAGCTATAATGTTTTTTTTATTTGTCATTGTGCCTAGTCATTAATTTTTATTTTAGCATAATATAATTATAAATACCAAATCTTACCAACCAAAGCATACCATTTTTTTTCTCAAAGGTTAACTAATAGAAAATAGCTTTTTGCATTAGGTCCGTCTGTGTACTTAAAGATAAATAAATAATAATGAAATGTATTTCTCAAAATTTCCGGGTTTGTAAGTACGAACATTAAGTAAACAAACCAAGATATACCTGTTTTTTCTTCAACCAGCGATAAACAATGTGTCATAACTATGTACATATTTTAATCCTTGACCTCTCACGTTTGGCCACAGGTGAAAGGGGAGTTGAGTATGGATATAAAAACGTAGACAAGACATTTCTGTATCATCATGCAATTTGTTATAGGTCATTAAGTTAACATATACGAGTACTTACACTCAAATAAACTCACAACACAAATAACATGAGTATTATAAGCATAATCAGCCATTTAAACTTCCCACTGCATAAATTACTGTACTCAGTAATTTATTTCATCACCACTCCTTTCAAAACGGTGAAGGAAAAACATCATGAGGAAACGAGAACAAAAATTTTTCGAATTTTTGGTTCTAGGACATGTCGGTTTCCTCACGATGTTATTAGCTTAAATGGCTATCAGGCAACGGCGTTATCGCCGCCGCCGCCGCCGCCGGGACTCTGATCCCGATTTCCGGCCACCGTAGGCGCGGGCTTGCGGACAGTGAGCAATGGGTAGCTCGCTGTCCGGCCGTCCGGTAACTGTCCGGACCAAGCCCAAGTCGTCGACGGCGCGCACTGTTTCCGCGCGCCTCAAGGAGTTGTCAGCAACAGCAGGGACCCAGCCGGGTCGAAGCCTATTGGGGCCAGGGTTATCCGAAAGGGCGCTCGAGCCCCGGTATGAAGGCTAGAAGGAACGGGGTGGGTCTTTTAATCAGTAAGAGTCTGACACTATCTCCCGCTCCGCCAAGAGCGGGGGATGTCAATGCATGATTTTTTTCCCACCATAAAAAACAAAAGCTTAAATGGCTAAATTCAAATTATTTAGGTAGGTATTGATTTGATCAAAATTAATTTATAATATCAGTTTTTCTTTCAATGTAATCCTAGTTGTTAAATGTCATAACATTCTTTATAATAATATGCATACTCGATTTAGCACCCTTAAAACATAAGTGGCACTGTACCAATAAGGTGATTTTTCAGCAGTCACCAAGTTTTCAGTGTACTTATTTACTCAATAAGAAGTTGCGAATCAATTACTGAGGAACATCAACAATTGGAACAAAGATTTTGATAATCAGATTACAAATGAGTTGTGTTAGTTAGATTGAAAAGTTAAAGGTATATCTACAAATTACAACTAAAAAAAACAAGTTTAGTATAGCGCCAATATTGTTTTAAAGGTGCAAACAAACAACAAACAACAAACAAACAACAAACAAACAAATTTTGTTTAGGTATTTAACGTAAACAAACTTGATATGTCTTTTTATTTAAAATAAGTATAAAAGACATACAAAGTTTATTCAAAGTTAGTTAATTACCTAACATCGGTTTAGGTATTTAACTCAAAGTCAAAGTCAAAAATATTTTATTTCACATAGGCCTACATGGGCACTTATAAAACGTCAGAAGTTAGTGAACTAATTATTAGACCTGTCAAGATTGTTTACATTTAGTTAAGTACCTAAACTAATGGAGTATACAAAAACACGATTTAAATTCCAAGATAAAACAACTCAGAAAAAATTATTTTAAACGGAAGTTTAAACCTTCTTTTCTTTTGATTTTCTGGAATTTTGGAAATAATTGTTATACTTACGCAATTTTATTCAAATAAACCTGTCCCAAAAATATCTTCAACTAGCTTTTGCCCGCGCGGCTTCGCTCCCGCTCTTCTCCACTTCACCCTACTATACCCTACTCTGCCATAATCTTCCTTACTCTACTCAACTCTACACTACTCTACTCTACCCTACTCTACACTACTCTACACTACTCTACACTACTCTACACTACTCTACCTTACTCTACCCTACTCTACCTTACACTACCCTACACTACCCTAATTTTCATTTTTTTTTTCATAAGATCTTTCTCCTGTCAAAAACAAACACAACAAAAAATGAATTAGCGAAATCGGTCCAGCCGTTCACGCGTGATGGCGTGACCAAGGGAAATAGGGATTCATTTTTAGGGTTCCGTAGCTAAATGGCAAAAAACGGAACCCTTATAGATTCGTCATGTCTGTCTGTCTGTCTGTCCGACCGTATGTCACAGCCACTTTTTCCGAAACTATAAGAGCTATACTGTTGAAACTTGGTAGATGTATTCTGTGAACCGCATTAAGATTTTCACACAAAAATAGAAAAAAATACAATAAATTTTGGGGCTCCCTATACTTAGAATTGAAACTCAATTTTTTTTTTCATTAAACCTTTACTTGTGGGGTATCTATGGATAGGTCTACAAAAATGATATTTCTTATATAATTTTTACTGAACAGTTTGCGCGAGAGACATTTGCAAAGTGTTAAAATGTGTCCCCCCCCTGTATCTTCTAAAATAAGGGAATGATAAAACTAAAAAAAATATATGAAGTACATTACCATGCAAACCTCCACCGAAAATTGGTTTGAACGAGATCTAGTAAGTAGTTTTTTTTTAATACGTCATAATATATCTAAAAAAAAATACACTATTATTAAAACATCGATCAAAGTTACAACGAACAACAAGAGCTTTTATATTATGTTACTTGCTGCTACGGAAACCTTCATGGGCGAGTCCGACTCGAACTTGGCCGCTTTTTATAGATGGATGAAGCGCAAACAATGTCTCCGTTGTGTTTTGTTTCATATCAAAATTAGGCCAATCATTGTCCACGTTTTCCAATAATATCATAATCATATCGTTTCACAAAGCCACATCCAAATTATAGCAAAATTATTAATAGTGTATAATTATTGGTGTACGATTAAATCTACCTGCATAGCCTAATATGATAAAATAGTTTGATCATCTCCCAGTTAACGCTCGACGTTCCAGCAGTGCGGTACACTGCCAGGGAGCGCTCCCGGATTTCCCGCAGGATGTCTTAGTATTAATTTTTATTAGTGGATGGTCAACAACTTCACAATGACGGACTTTTGTGAGATGGAAGTGCCGCAAATGTGGCGGGTTGATCTCGAAGAGGCTAATCCGAACTTCACAGAAATAGTTCCTGAAGCAGTAGAACTCGGAAGAGTTCTCATGCCAAACTTAGAAAATTGGAATTCTAATGGGGAACAAGAACTGAATGGGTAAGTAAATCATATGTTAACACGGATTTACACGAAAAAAACTAGCTGCTCTCCGCGCTCGCGGTAACCGGCTTGCGTTCGATCCATTTCTCGCATTCTTTTTTCTATCGACATTATCGTCGAGCGAATTGCCGTGTCATATTCGTTTGGCGTAGCATATTTTTACAAATAAAGCTTGCCGCGGCCCATTGTTGTTGACGGCGTGAAGAATCGGCTCGTTTCTAGCTGTGGACCGGCCAAGTGCCGATAAAGGGTTTCGGATACCAAATATTTAATGCGATGCTTGTTAGGCTAACGCGGCGACCGAAACGGGAGGTATTGTGTTGGAGTTCTGTATTTTTTTTTAGTGCAAGTATTTTGTGAGTTCTTAACGTTGTGGACAAGTAATTCTGGGTCGTAAGCTTTTGTTTCAGTTTAAACATACACAATACAAATGAAAATTGTTACACGATAAGCGATAAAAAATTGAAATGCTTTTAGTAACGAGAGTTATATGAGAATAACCGATTTTTATTTGTGTTAGGTATTTTTTTGAGAAATATATTGTTATTAATAAAATTGATCATTTTGTTAATTTTATTTCAGTATCATGATATAGGATAGTAGGTAGGTATATAATAATGTAGGGAATTACTTTATTATCTTTATTTAAAAAAAATGGTTTCCATCATAATAACTTTTACTGCATTTATTATAGAGCCTGAGGTGAAAAAAAAGTTACTTCAAGTGTGTGGCAGGGTGGGACATACTTATATTTATGCATCGTAATGTAGTTTTTATTATTAGTTTCATAATTTTGTTGATTTTATTTGACAAAATAATAAATTATTTAATAAAGTTAAATGAGAAAAGTTATTGATCAAATTATAATTACCGTAAAACGGGGTGAAAAGAGACTTAGGGGTGAATAGAGACAAAACTTTGGTTTGGTTTTTCACTTTGATACTATAATATCGGCCTCTAACAAAGCATCGATTTTTTAGAATAACAATTCATTAAAAAATTGATATAGTTAAATGCTGCAAAAAATATTCAAAATATCGAGAAAATACCCTTTAAAGTTTTGTCTCTATTCACCCCTAAGTCTCTAAACATCCTATTTTACTGTAATTATTCGTTCAGGTTTTTCTCATACGAAATATAATTATAACAATAAAAGAGTTTTAAAAATTAAGACTTTAAAAATATTTTTCTTTGAAATCTAAATGAATATGGAGCTCAAACATATGAATCCACCTCGTAAAAAACTTACTATTATATTAAACGGGCGTGTCAACTTTTACTGACTAAAACACACTCCTGTTCCTTTACTATCGTTCCAGAGCCCCGGGGTTTATATATTTATTTGGGAAAACAAACAGTTACACAAAGTTAATAATAAATCCTTAGTATTTAAAGTTAGTAGTGTATGTGTAAACCACAACGTTATCCACATGCTACCTATTTAATTTTTTTTTATAAGAACTAACTAGGCATGCAAGTGAGTTATTTAGAATAGATTAGTAATAATAATATTAATCGACTTCCTGAAGCAGAAGGTGTATGCATGGGCAAACCGAATCCGCAGGTATAAGTGGCGGGTGGAGCGGTACACCCAGAATCGCGCATTCCAAAGTAATGAAAGGTGGGTATACAGGGTTTGGGAGTGACCGGACCAAGGTGTGACTGACACGCGCCTTCCGGATGATGACGCCATGTGTTCGTTCTGGCGCAACATCTGGTCGGTGCCTGTCAGTCATACTGAAGGTGGTTGGACTGGAGAGGTCGAACGAGCGTGCGAATCAATAACAGAAATGGGGGCAATCACAATCAGCCCCCAAGATGTGGCCCGTGCAGTCCGTCCGTTGCCTAACTGGAAATCTCCAGGGCCGGACGGACAGCACAATTTTTGGATAAAGTGGCTAAAAAGATCGCACGCTCGCACGCGCACGAGAACTGGCGCAAACCTGTAGTGCTTGACACTAACGATCGCAAGGAAGTATGGCAGAGTAAGGAACTGCACGGACGCTTTTTCCGGGCCCTTCATGGGCCCGATGTAGACCAACTAGCGTCCGTAGCCTAATTGCGCGTCAGTGACCTCTTTGGGGAAACCGAAGGTTTTGTCTGTGCAATTATGGACGAAGTTATCATGACGAAGAACTACCGAAGATTTATTGTGAAGGACGGTACGGTTGACATCTGTCGGGCATGTCACCGTCCGGGTGAATCAATCCGCCACATTATTTCAGGTTTTTCTCGTCTAGCTAACGGGGAATACTTGCACAGACACAACCTTGTAGCCAGGATTATCCATCAGCAACTTGCTCTGAAGTACTCTCTTGTGGAATCGGAGGTGCCGTACTACAGGTATGTGCCCGACCCAGTTCTCGATAATGGCGATATCACAATGTACTGAGGATCGGTCCATCATCACTGACAGGACTATTGTAGCCAATAAACCTGATATAGTGGTGGTGGACCGAAGCGAAAGGCGTGCAATGATTGTTGACATATCCGTTCCGCATGACGAGAACCTCGTGAAAGCTGAGAAAGATAAACAAATCAAGTATATCGACTTGGCTCGCGAGGTTGTCGACATGTGGGATGTAGACTCGGCGATCATTGTACCGATAGTCGTGTCGGGTAATGGCTTAATAGAAAAGAGCCTCGACCAACATCTGAGGAGGCTCACGTTAGGTAGCTGGATCAAGGGCTTGATTCAGAAAGCGGTACTCCTGGACACGGCTCGTATTGTTAGGAGGTTCCTTTCTCTGGAGCCCTGACCGCCGGTAGCTTGGACCCTGTTCCCGATACCGGTGGGCAACTATTTTTAAAATATTTAAAAATATAATTTATATGTAATATTTATGAATAAATGAGAATATTAATAATAATAAATTTATTCAGATTAAAGTTATAGTTATAGGTAAGTTTAATTTAATTTGTTAATTTCTATAATATTGTTTTTCGAAATTTATTGAATGTTAATGCAAATAGGTCTTTGTCAAAGAAAATTGTGTTATAACCATTTGCTATACGACGTATAGGTGCGCGAACTCCAGCATTGGTGCGTGCGCGCACCTCGCGTCTTACAACAGTTTTAGGTACAATATATAATTTATTTACCAAATTTGAACAGTCATATCTGCCGTTACATACCTGTGTCATACAGAAACATCATCTCTAAGAAAAGGCGTCTAGACTTCAATTCCATCAACTTAAAATCCTTACAGGGGTCATTAGAACTCAAACTATGGCGGCATCGGTAACGTACAGCCTTGAGAAATTTACGCTGTATATTTTCTAAGCTTTCTACATATTTTTTGTAATAGGGATTCCGTATTAATACAGCGTATTCAAGGGGTTCACTTTGACATAACCCAGTAAGCTTCACACCGTGGTCACCACTGCCCTCAAAAAAAAAAGTAAAAATAAATTAAGGATGATAACGATCCGAACAAACCTAACAAGTTGAATACACTGTAAGCTAAGACTAAGCACTAAGTAATTTGTTAAACTCATCTAATTTACAAGTGAACTAAGTTTACATTTACGCTAGTGTACGATCAAAGATAAACGTTACGGTGACGGGTTCCACTGTGTTACATTGACTTACTTGCCCACAGTCATTTTCACTGCTATCTAGTACACTCGGTTAGATAAAACATTGAATAACTTACACTTGTATTCTTCAACGAGATATCCAGCGAGTTTGATAATTCAACAACAAACATTGCGTTTCCAGCTTTATCGAGATGGCAAACTTTTCAAACATATACACTTATACAGCAATGGATTAGGAATTTCCAGTAAAATTTTTCGGTTCATGATACAAAGTTTAGTACCTGGAGTCTGTCTAATAAGTTAAACGACTTGGGTAATTATTAGGATTTAATGAAATCTGATGTAGTCAACACGGGTTCAATAATCAAGGTTGATTAAGAGATAGAGATCATTGTTTACTAACAGAAGAACCTTATAAAAAGTATCGAATATAATTATTTTTTAAATGATTAAATATTATACAAAATACCCAAGTCGGTTGACTTATTAGACAAATTATACATGACGGTTTTTTTGAAGTGGAAGATCATCAAATAACTTTTCTCTTTCTAGGTAGAGCAAGAGAGAGGATCACGTTTACCGACTAAAACCCACCTGTGTTCCTTTATTAGCCCTTTGTATTTCTTTAGTTTAAGGCCCAGGCACGCGAAAAATGCCGTAAAACAGTGACTTTCTAAAGCCTACTCCTCAGTAACGGCCAAGTTAAAAGGTTTGAAAATAATATATGTTTATTATAGATTCAAGAACAACATTATCAACTCTTGATTTTTTCGTACGATTTAAAAAAAAATAACAATTTCGTAACTTTTCCCACGGCTTGGATCTTTAGAAACATTTTTACACATAAAAAATGGTGGTTAAATATTCTTCAAAATGAACACAACTTAAGTAAATCAATCAATATTTGGCAAATAAAATGGATTTAAAGGTTAGCGGGGCTCGATCCGGGCGCAGATGGCCGCTATTAAATGCATAGATTTAATAGCGGCCATCTGCGCCCGGATCGAGCCGCGTACTGCTGCCAGATCTTGAAGAGACTGTAAGCTTTAATACAGCTTATAGTCCCTTAATACAGCTAAGGCTTTATTGGAAATAGATTGACTGCTTAAGTTCCTATCAGAGCATTCAGTCTAAGTCACTTGAAGTGGATTGAATTCCTAGTGCAATTCAATTCACTTCAAGTTATACTCAAGTTACACTCTAAGTCTTCAAGGAATACAACTGATCTAGATGGAACAGTTGTATTTCTTGAAGAGATGAACAGAGGCACTTCTCAAAGGTTTCTATGTCCTGGCTTAGAAACATACTAGTTATGTTTAATACTATTCAATGCTATATAAGGGGATCATCAGCAATGATGCAATTGTCGAGTCAAAATTCTAAAGTTTTGAGCATCGACGCCGAGTAGCTAGCCTATAGCCGTGTACGCACTTACAAACACGAACATAGCGAACACAAACACCTTAAAAATTTGGTTTGTTCGTATGGGCGGCACATTAGAACACGAACGCGAATATAGTTCGAATCGAGTTCGCGCACAACAGTAGTGAATTCACTTAATAGCCATGTAATGGTAATGTCGTTGGAAGTGGTTTATTGTGAAGTAGCGAAAAGCCGTGTACTCACGTACGAACAAATTTGTTGCATTGCATGATACGCAACAACTTGTTTCGCACGTGTGTACCACTAACGAACATCAAACACTGTGTTCGTCAAACTTGTTTGCGGCGATCTATTTGTATGTTCCGTATGGACAAAATTCTTCATGAACCAATGCGAACACCAAAAAACTTTTCGCTACTTCAAAATCGGCCACTTCCAACGACGCCGCCAGGGCTATTAAGAGCATTCACGACTGTTGTTCGCGAACTTGATTCTAACTATGTTCAGGTTCGTGTTCGAATATGCCGTCCATACGTACAAAACCAAATGTTCAAGTTTAGTGTTTCTGTTCGCTATGTTCGTGTTCGTACGTGCGTACACAGCTATAAGTTTTTTGATGTTCGCATTGATTCATGAAAAACACATTCCATACAGAACATACTGATAGGAATACCGCAAACATGTCTGTCAAACAGTGTTCGATGTTCGTTAGTAGTACAAATGTGCGAACCAAGTTGTTGCGTTCCATGCAACGCAACAAATTTGTTGGTACGTACGTACATAGCTTATCGGTTGTATTTCGAAGAGACCTTGAATGATGATTGTGACGATGGTGATGATGAAATATTTAACCTGTTTATCAAATAATAGTACTGTTTTCACAGAGAAATTAGTGCAGGTTTGATTTTAGCACAAAAGGTAGTCGTATTGTTGTTCGCTATATTTTATTATGACTTAACAGGCAATAGTCACAAATGCAAAGAGACATGCCTTCTAACCATTCACAAACTCCACAGATTTATTTCTAGAACGCACGCACTGCAACCATCAATCTTTCTACCACGTAGTGGAGAATATGGTATCGATATGCACGTCGTTGTGGCGTAGCTGATGTATCGATACTTGGGTATATCGATACTATTGTGATACGATAAACAGGGCTCAACATTACAGCGTCTGGTTAGGAAACCTATTCTAACCGGGAAATTAAAATTGAACAGTTTTTTTTTTAATTAGCAACCAGATAAAGTATTTGGTGCTTATTATAAAGCAGTGAAACAAGCTATTTGGTAAGCAAGCGATGTAGAAGTTACTAATTGTACCGAGTTTTGACTCAAAACATGAGTAAGTATCAGATTTGGAAATTAAAATAATTTTTAGTAACCGCTAAATATATATTATATGATTTAGCTTTATTAGTATACCGTTAAAAAATATCGATAGTATATATTCCACAACTATCACACAATGCAGTCTAGTCCTAAGCTAAGCAGGATATTATGAGTACTAGACAACTGATAAACATACTTATATATTTCTAAATACACACATATTATAGATAAATTACATTACAGAACAAATGATCGTGCTCATCACACAAATATTTGTCCTGGGTAGGAATCGAACCTACGATCTCCGGCTTAGCAGTCAGGGCCACTAATTACTAGACCAACAGGTCAGTCGGTTGATATTTCTCTAGTATCGATATTTTTCCAGTTACCTACCAAAGTTTCATGACGCACACGGCCACCACACGGCATACCGCATGGTAGAATCACGTTTTTCTACCATTTCTTCTACGTTTCTATATGGCTCGGTGACTACAAAACTTATGACCGCGTATATCTCACATGTGGACGATTTATAAGTGACATATGTTTTCAGATTTTTTTTAATCAATCGACTTGTGAACATGCTTCTACAGTTGTAAAATTCTTTTAATAGTTTTGTGTGAGGATCTTTGAAAATGATACTTTGTGTGTTTTATTATGCGTAAAGTTAGAACTAAATTAGACCGACCGACGCTCACGTGTAACACGCCTGGTTGGTACGTAGAATGACGTCGCGTGGCGTGGATCAAGTGTAGCTCTACAAGTCTAGTTTCCATGTAAAATGCAGACCGACGAGCCCAGATCGGCGTGTGAGGCACACGTGTGCGCAGTGTGTGTGTGTAGCTTTAGACGTAACAGTATTACTCATCATCATCATCATCATCAGGCCTCCTCTCTAGGAGAGAGAATGGCCGGTATGAAGGCTAGAAGGAACGGGGTGGGTCTTTTAGTCATTAAGAGTCTGACACTATCTCCCGCTCCGCCCAAGGGCGGGGGATGTCAATGCATGATTTTTTCCCACCATGAGAATGGGCAGTAATCCACCACGCAGGCCCAGTGCGGGTTGGTGAATGTCACATATCTTCGAATTTTTGGTTCTATTACATGACGATTTTCTCTCGAGGTTTTTCTTCACCGTTTTGAGAGCAGTGGTGATGAAAGTGATGAAATAAATTACACAAAGTAATGCACCTGGCCGGCACCCGCGGCCTACAACTCGTAAGTTGGGGCCATTACCAGTCGGTCACCACTGCTCTCAATAGTATTACTCACGGACCGATTATATATTGTGTAACAGATTTTCATTCCACACCGAGTCAATAATTTCAAAAATTTTTAGAAAACTCAGTTTGTTATTTTCGATTTTATTTTAACAATATTACTTTATAGAGCGAACTTTTCTTTGCCCCGTAGAATACATACTAATATTATTAATGTGAAAGGAACTCTGAAAGAAAGAAAGAAAGAAAAAGTGTTTATTCACGTCAAACATGACGCATACCATAACAAAATAAATAAATAAATAACAATATCGATTAAAAGTAGCACGTAAGATATGCGTCACATCCGCGCAAAACGGCCAGCGCTCAGCAAAATGCTGGGGCTCATGAAAAACAGAGCCACAGCGCTGATTTTCAGCACCAGCCGTCGTCGACGATGAGACGCCGATCGGTCAGCAAGGATTTAATCTACTTGCAATCAATTAAAAAAAAATAAACAAATTAAAACATAAAATAACAATAAATCGAACAATAACCTTAATTATACAAAGATAAAGAAAAACACAAATTGACTAAACAAACAAGAACTAGCTACTCTGCCTAACTGTAACGTTTTTATGGTTAAACTACTGATCCGATGTTGATGAAATTTGGTTTGGAATAAGCTTGAACCCTAAGGAAGGTCACAGGCTGCTTTTTATCTGGCTTCGACTTCGACTTCACATCCTCAATAATTGTCCGCTATTCTGATAGCGGATAATGGCACGGAAAATTTCTACGTAGAATAGCTCAGAAGCTATTCTACGAAGAAATGTCGGAAATAATAGGAAAATATACGACCTTATATTATATTTACTTATATTACTTACTTATGTTATCCTACTTATATTACTTACTTACTTATATTTCTTACTTATTACTTATATTATATAATTATGATCTTACAATACCGTGTCCTTTTTCCAGAATTGAAATGGAACGCTTTGATGAAAATAAAATGTAGCTACACATTGGATACACCCAGTCAAACTAAAAAAAAAATACGTAGGAAAGGCGAAAATTTTGAGTTTAAAATTATCCTGATTTAATTAAATAAATCCAGCTGATCAGTACTTAGTCATACTCATAGTAACAAATGATCTAAACTGTCTCTATCTGCACTAATATAATAAAGAGGCAAAGGTTTTTTTTTTTGTTTGTAGGACATAATCTCTGAAAGTACTGGTCCGATTGCTAAAATTGTTTTTACCGACAGAAAACTGCTTTATTCTTGAGTGACATAGGCTATATTTTTAATACGACGCGGTCAAAAGCTAGTTACAAATAAGTTGCTTATCAATGTCAAATAATAAAAGATGTCAAAGAAATCAAAGAAAATACAAGAAATTAATAAATAGAAGATACATCACAAATTAAAATAAAATAAAATAAAAAAGCACAATAAATGACTGTTCAAATGAATAAAGAGAGAGAGTTAGAGTTTAATTCGCATAACTCGATAAAATTATGTTTTTAGGGTTTTGTACATAAAGGGTAAAACGAGACTCTATTACTAAGACTCCGCTATTTGTGCGTCTATCTGTCTGTCCGTCTGTCACCAGGCTGTATCTCATGGACCGTGATAGTTCGACACTTGAAATTATTGCAGACGATGTATTTCTGTTGCCGGAATAACAAAAATTACTAAAAACCAGAATAAATTAAATATTTAAGGGAGCTCCCATACGAAACCCTTCGTGTGCGAGTCCCTCTCGCACTTGACCGGTTTTTTATAAAACCTTAACATTGATTGAACCACCACTAAAAAATAATGATGATTATGAATAAATAAGCTTGTGTGAAAATACTCCGAAAGTAAAACAATAGTTTCGCAGGCCGGGACTCGAGGTCCGTGGTCCGGGGAACTGTGTGGTCAAGATAGGATCGTTCGTGACTCACACCCACGAGCCGTCGATAACTTCATTTTAATGCTGGGCAAGGTATGGCGCTAGTAGCAGCGTAAATAGTGTCCAAATTTGGCGAATGCGACACTCGCAAGCCGCTTGCGAACGGCGTGCGTGCATTTCGCGAGCAGCTCGTTCGTACGAAGCCCCTGCGCCGCGCGCTTTGTATGAACATGACATGCATTCGCGAACGGCTCGCGAGCGGCGCATACGCCAGATCTGAACGCACTTTTAGGCACTGGCCAGGATCGTGCCCATTTTTGAGCACACAAAGCGTTTTGGGAATACATTCATTGTACGTACAGCTAAGGAGTGAAATTCCCTGCCGGAGTCTATACTTCTTGATTGCTGCAACCTAGAAGTTTTTATGCCAAGAGTAAATAGGTTACTTCTATGTAAGCGTGATCCATCGTCAGCCATATCATGGCTTACTATCAGTACGCCTAGCCAAGTTGCTAATCTGCAATCGTTAACGCTAGTAGCAAGCATCAAATGTACGGGAATGACGTCAACTGAACGCTCAGTGACGTGGTCAGAACAAAAGAATTGGCGGCGTGGCCAACTCAAAGCGTTCGACGCAAGCGAAACGGTTGTAACTTGGCTAGGGGGATGGTGAGATCAAACTCAAGTCTATCAACAATAATAATAAAAAAAGTATCAGAAATGTTTTTTGCGTATCCAAAACTGTGGTCTAATCATGTTAGCATGTCCAAAAGCTCCATCCCTTTAACGGATCAGTTTAGGTCGTTAATTGGATCGAGTTAAGAGCCGCTGTTGATTTTTAACCTCGTTCTATTAAAATAAGTCGCGATGCTTTACAGGAAAGTGAGAGCTTGATAGTTGAAAGTTTCCTCATTATGTTATTGCCGCAGATATTCATAGTTTTCCTACTTTAATTATTCCTGTTTTTAAATGGACTTTTTTCTATTTTTACTAATATTTTCTATTTTTACTAAATTCGATTTTAGTATAAACTAATTTCACCTTAGCCAAACCAGTTCTCCTTATACAGGCTTCTTTTTTGGGTTGTTATAACAAAAAATAACCAATATGACTGAGGGGGTGCTCCGCTGGCTTAGTATTAGTAACAGGATCCATTTTTACCCTTAAGGTATCGGAATCCTTTAGAGCATTTATTTCCAAATTCCCAATATCTATCTGTTTTCATTCCTTTTCTTCGTTTTAATCGAATCTAAAACAATACAGTTCTGTAATTCACCAGTCAAATTAACGTCATTTGCACTAATATAATAATTTCTTTTTTTTTTGTTTTGTTATTTGTGGTGGTAATTTCTGAAAGTAGGTACTGGTCCGATTGCAAAAATGTTTTCACCGATAGAAAGCTGCTCTATTCTTGATTGGCATAGGCTATATTTTATGTACGTGGGTTAAGCCGCGGGCGATAGCTAGTTTCTTTATAACTTTTTACACAGCTGGAATGTTCAGCCATAATTATAGTTGAAGTACAGTTAGATTCCAGCCCGCTATCATGGCATACCCACATTCTGCTTAGACGTGCTTCCAAGGTATTCGCACAAAGGAATGTTTTTAACTAAAAATTAAAATTATCGGCCTTCATCCTTTTCGTTTGCGGGAAAATACTTGAACTTACAACAGTTTTTTTTTCTTTTCTTTTAATCAGAATAATCTGTATACAACATCATTTTTAGTATATGCGAAACCTGAATATAGTTTCTTCAGAATCAGTAACTGAATCGATTCCAATAGTTTTTTTTACACCATGTTATATTTTTTCCCAAAAATATTTAAAAACTTCATAAGTTGCTTCATAAGTTCACCACCAACATTAAGTACAGCACAGGTCACGGCAGGTCATAACGGGTATTAGGTGCAAGTGCAAAACAACCCCTCAGCTACCTGGTTGGCCCGATGACTATGTATTTTTGCTGACATAACAAGCTTATGACTTTGTGATCTTTCATGATACAGTTCAGAAACTTTGTACAGAGATTTTTACATAAAAATACTAGACACGTGTTTCGGATTTCGCATATATCTACTATAGCTACTTAGTATCGTATAAAAGAAGGAACTGACTGACTGACATATCAATGCACAGCCGAAACTACTTTTTTCATATTATTAATAGGCTTGCGTTTGACCACCATCTCACCTGGTGGTAAGCGATGATGTGGTCGACGATGGAGCACGCTTGCTTAGAAATAACCTGTGCACTTTTGACTTAAAAACCCCTAAGTTCTAGCTATCAGGAAACACAGACTCTGACAGGGAATTCCACTCCTTGGCTGTACTCATAATAAATGTGTTCCTAAAACGCTTTGTGCGTATGGGTGGGATGTCTACCATGTACCATGTACTGGGACTAGGAGCGTGAAATTTTGCATAAGGTTTATTTTAATGTTGTAGGCGATCACAAAGAGAGGATTTTTTAAAATTCACTTCCTAAAGGGATAAAAGGTCCAAAATTTCCGTGGAGACCCCTACATCCACGCGGGCAGAGGCTAATCTAACCATACATATAATAATAAATCTGTTGAAGTTTTTAGTTGTGCGCGCATCACGTAAAATGTACGAAATCAATGTAGATAACTTTTAAACATTAAAATTGTGTGTAAGTTGATATATTACTTAGGTTTGGTTTCATCGCAATCGGTTGACTATATCGAAAGATATACTACATTCATTGACTGTTAGGCGGTACGCAGTTCGCCGGATCAGCTAGTTTATTTTAAAGAATTAAGTCAATCAGGAATAAAACAGCTTTTTATCGGTGAAAAAATTTCGTAATCGGAGCGGTCCTTTCAGAGATTACCTCCTACAAACGAAAAAAACCAAAATAAACAAACTCTGCGTTTTATAATATTAGTGTCCTTTAAAACTCGAAACTATGGCCTAACTATCTTGTATTTTTGTTTATGTAAAAAATTAAACGTTAAAGCGAGCGGCATTTTAAAATAACATTAACGGTTAATCCTGAAAACAGCGCATGAAATAAAGCAATGTTAAAAGTTATGAATACTGTAATAAAATAAATGTTTTTTTACACCACCTGCTCGATAATGTCGTTTTACAAGTCATACAAACCTCACTTAAAGCAAGTCATTATAATATGCCTAGGGAGATAATGCAGTATGGCCGATCCCTAGGGAATAATGAGATTTGAATTTGGAGCATCAAGAATCGTCAACATTGTTAATTAAAATGTAGGCGCATCGAACAAGTTGACTCGAAATTCAAACCAAAGAGTATGTAATCACTATGATTCGAACTGGCCACTAACAAAAAAAAGAAAATAGAATAAAACGTGCGTACTGACGACACGGGAGCATTATAGAAAATTGAAACTATAGAATCTTGGAGTAGTGAATTTTGTTTGTTTGATGAACTTGTAAATATAATACTTATATTTCTCTAGTATATGATTTGGTCGACCAAATTGTCTTTTAATTATCTCACAGATGGTGTAAAAAGTAGAGTATGCAACACGGGGATAAAGCTGTCTTTGTCTTGGGCGGCTTAAATTCCTCACTTCACTCAGGTTTCTTTATTAACACCCTCGCAATGCTCGGGAGTAAATTTTATAAATCCCTCACTATCGTTCGGGATTAAAATCAGCAACCTTCGTTTCGTTCGGAATTCAACATGCCGCCCGCGACTTAAAGACACTGCTTTATCCCCTAGTCACATAAACTACTATTTTACACCACCTGCTCGATAATGTCGTTTTACACGTCATACAAACCTCACTTAAAGCAAGTCATTATATGCCTAGGGAGATAATGCAGTATGGCCGATCCCTAGGGAATAATGAGATTTGAATTTGGAGCATCAAGAATCGTCAACATTGTGAATTAAAATGTAGGCGCATCGAACAAGTTGACTCGAAATCCAAACCTAAGAGTATGTAATCACTATGATTCAAACTGGCCACTAACAAAAAAAAAAAGAAAATAGAATAAAACGTGCGAACTGACGACACGGGAGCATTATAGAAAATTGAAACTATAGAATCTTGGAGTAGTGAATTTTGTTTGTTTGATGAACTTGTAAATATAATACTTATATTTCTCTAATTTATGATTTGGTCGACCAAATTGTCTTTTAATTATCTCACAGATGGTGTAAAAAGTAGAGTATGCAACACGGGGATAAAGCTGTCTTTGTCTTGGGCGGCTTAAATTCCTCACTTCACTCAGGTTTCTTTATTAACTCCCTCGCAATGCTCGGGAGTTAATTTTATAAATCCCTCACTATCGTTCGGGATTAAAATCAGCAACCTTCGTTTCGTTCGGAATTCAACATGCTGCCCGCGACTTAAAGACACTGCTTTATCCCCTAGTCACATAAACTACTATTATAACACCTCTTTTATGAAAAATGTTTTTACGAATAAATGGAATATTCTGATAAAGTTTCAATAACTTGGTTAGCATTGCAATTCTGGTTTTAATTGAGGCTATTAACACAGCCTATAAAAGAACTAGTATTACTATTAAATTTTTACGTTTTCAGTGCACTGAAAAACTGCTAATAATTCTTTTGTATGTTTGTCATCTATCTCCTCCTAAACGGTGTGACTGATTCGGATGAAACTTTATGTGTAAGTGAGACACTGGATGGTTTGGAAATACAATTGAACCTGGCAGGTGGCGCTATAATATCAGTTTTCGTTTCTTAAGAAACGATTGCCGGCACCGCTAGTATTATTATATATATAATTTTGTACTCATAAATAATGTTGTCTTTTTTTAAACATCGGCCATATTGTCTTTCCACTACCCTAGGTACCCTAGGTTGGGCATTAGAAACACATTTGTGTGCAAATTAAATAAAGAAAAAAGCTTTTTGTAAAATTTGAGTAGCAGAAGAAGCGTTTGTGTAGGCACTACAGTCGTTAATGTACCAAACCATAAACTCAAAGCAATTAAAAAGGGTCATTAACAGAGATTTCTGGCGATGGTCAGCTAAGTATCTAAAAAAAATTCTAACGTTTAGGCGGCATTTCCTTAACGTCTTATTTAAAGCAGCTAAGAGTACGATCTAGATAGGGGTGGGACCACACCGGGACGTCTCACTCCGGAGCGGACCCGCTATCTCGATCTCGAGACTGGCGGATGCATTTAATTATCATTTTAAAACCAAAAGCCTCGCCCGGTCAGCACAGAATGACATTTATTTTTGGACACCGAACGGAGATAAGGATTTTTTTTTAAATCTTCAAACGAATTTCTGTTAGTTTAGAAAATGATCTGCGAATGAGAGAAAAGTATCATTTTATCACTTTTCAGTTAACCTTTCGAATACCGTAATTAGAGACACAACTGAAAGACAATCGAGAGAGCGAACGCCGGCGTTTGCTTGGGGTTTAATGAATTATACCATAATTGAACGATAAATGAAATAACTCTGAAAATAACATGTAATTATATTAAAAATACACACCAATTTTAATACAATGAAATTATTTTACAAATGGTAAATATTTTGCTCTGTGGTTTACCGAATATGGGCTGACTTTGCTTACATAATTATATTACGTATAATTGCCGAGTGATGGAGTCAACTGAAAACCATTTATCAATTGAGGTATCGTTGTAAAACCTGTGTTTATGAATTAACCACAATGAATTTTGCTAAAAAAACTAGACTCCAATACGTAACTTTGTTTAATTTTGTATCAAAATTCGTTTGCGGGCGGATTATCCTGTTTACCATCGAAGGATTTAGATTAATAACTTAGTTGGTATGGTTTATTATTTATATAGTTAGTTACAAAATTAAATGAGGAAATAAAATATTGAGGAAGGTCATTATTATTTAGTAAGTCATCGAATATATTTATTTATTTATTTGTTTGTTGTCAACTTACACTAACGGTTTACGCACACACAAATTATAGGCACACCAGCATTAATAGAGACAAGACAAAAACACGAAAAAAATAATTAAATTAATGTAAAAAATATTAAGTATAATATGTCAAATGAACGATTAAAAATAATAACAGCCTGTTAATAGATTTTTTTTATAATTGTTATGACATAATAATCATAAATAAGAAAGAGGGCTTAGTTTTCAAGTGACTTTTAAAAGTTATGTTTGATACCGATCAACCCATAATGTGATCATCATTAAGGGTTGATCGGTGGCAGTTATTGGTGAGTTTTTTTTAAGTATCTAGGCATTTTTAGTAGGCATTAGCTTTTGCCTACGCGGCTTCGCACCCGCTCGTCGCCTGCTCCACCCTACTATACCCTACTGTACCCTACTCTATACCCTGCGCTACCCTACTCTACTCTACTTTACCCTACTCTACCCTACTCTACCTTACTTTACACTACTCTACCCTACTCTATACCCTGCTCTACCCTACTTTACCCTACTCTACCCTACTCTACCCTTCTCTACCCAACTCTACCCTACTCTGTCCTACTCTACCTTACTCTACCCTACTCTACCTTACTCTACCCTACACTACCCTACTCTACTCTACCCTACACTACCCTAATTTTAATTTTTTTCCCATAAGAACCTTCTCCTCACAATAACGAATACAACAAAAAAGAATTAGCGAAATCGGTCCAGCCATTCACGCCTGATGGCGTGACCAAGGAAATAGGGATTCATTTTTATACGAGTATATAGTAGGCATATGTTTTTAAGTAGGCATATTTTTTTTTAAATGGCTTATTTTTTCTGTCTTTCATTTAACTAACAGTTCTGCTATTTTTATAGTACCTACATTCATTCGTTTAGTGCGTCAATATCTATTCCAGTTTTTTTGAAGTTGTGTCATTAATTTGTACCTTAAAAATCACAAGTGCTAACCTACTTACATTGTTGACAGAACTTACTTGTATCGGGACGGTAACTTATACCTAAGTATTTACCTACGCAGGTATTTTTTAGTACCTACCAAATATGCAGCACACATACGCAAGAAGTGCGAATATGCGTGGGTGTGTGTCTTAATTTGGGCTGAAACAAACGATCTTGCACAGCCTGTGGCATTGGCGCCGGAATGACAGGTGATGAGGTCATTGACTCTCATAAATAAATCATGGTTAACGTCGGCTTCGGACTTTATTTAGGAGCTTCTTGATCTTAATTTATTTAAACCATATTTAAAAGATACTACTAATATTTATACCCATATATTAACACTACGAATCAGTGAAGAAAATGATATTTTATCTGTTGTTTTTTTCAGCTGAATCAATATTATAAAGAGAATGTTTACAATTGATTTTGTCTTCAAGTTTCTGTTAAGATTTTTCGCACGTCATCTTTGTTTCCTAGTATTTAAAGTTTTTTTTTTCTGTAGGAAAAATAATTATTTCTAAGATGTTGCTAAGACAACAAAAGACAAGAATTCTTTAATTATTTTTAATAAAATTTAGCATAACTTGTGAATTTATGTTAACGGCGTATACGATCGACCCTGGGGCTTCGGTAGACAATGAGCGTTCGTGGTTAAAAGCTATAAAACTTTTGTTTTTAATTAGCACACTGATAACACCAATTAATTGCTCGCTTGTGATTTGACATGAGTTTGCTTGAACTCGAGTTGGTACGAACTCATGATACCGTATATAATATTTTTTATGAGTTTTTTTTTTCAATAAAACTTTGCTATATTAATGGGCTTACCCTAGGGCTGCACGCGTTTGAAAGAGATATAGCGGCCATGGAACGCAGTGTGCAACTGGAAGATTACAGATGGGTTTTAATCATTAAAATCTTACCTTTCCCTCCCTCTCGACTCAGAACAGGAGAATAAAGTTAGAACTACATTAGACCGACGCACGTTGACCACGCCTGATTTGTATGACGTCACGTGGCGTGGATCTAGTGTAGCTCTACAAGTCTTGTTTCTATATAAAATGTATGGAGACTGACGCACCCAGATTGGCGTACGTGGCACACGTGTGAGCAGTCTATTTCTACCTTAAGTTATGTGATCATTTTTTACCTAAAAGTACTACCTATTAATGGTCTTAATATTTACTTGTATCATTTTTTCTGTGTATAAAGCTCACTACGAGTAATGACTATTGACGGGATTCATAAAATTTCTTTTTTGCTTTCCTTGTCAAGAATGAGTGGGCAGTTAAGAAAATATTTTCCTTACCGTATATTTGATTAATACCTGTAACAAGCTTAATATATTTTTCTTACCTAAATATTATATTTAATTTATAGGTACCAGTAACAAGCTTATCGTCTTTTTCATACTCACTTTTACATAATGAAGACTATTGATTGATGACTGTTGTAATAAAAATCTTGTACTTTTTTTTTACTAAAGTTTGTTAAGTGAGAAAATAAATTGATTGTATAAGTTATCTGTTATACTGATAGTGACTGTAAAGATTTTGCTAGTTGTGTGCTTCGTCAATAGCTTCTATTAAACCCTTTTGTAAAAAGTCACATTTGGAAAATTTCAACTTTACGTGGGAATGAAGATATTGGAGAACTATGGTTACCGATATAACCAAAGAATCGCCAAACTTAAGTGGCAGTGGGCAGGGCACATTGCTCGCAGATGGTCGCTTTTAGGGTTCCGTACCTCAAAAGGAAAAAACAGAACCCTTATTGGATCGTCTGTCTGTCTGTCAAAACACTTTATCTCGAGAACGCGAAATATCGAGTTGAAATTAAGACCATATATACTCACGTCTGCGGTCCCTTTTTTAATTCACAGGGTACTTCCCGTTGACCCAGAATTGCTGAAATTTGGCACAAAGCAAGGTCTTATAGCACAGATATAGGGAAAAATCAGAAAACAGTAAATTTGTTTGTAAATACGTCATAAAAAACATTTCAATTCGGAAAAATCTTCGAGACTACATTCGGGAATTGTAGTTTACACGGAACCCTCAATGCGCGAGTCCGACTCGCACTTGCCTAGATTTTTTCCATTTTTATTGCCATTATTTGAATCATAATCAATAGCCTGTACAATATATCCATAAATTGAGTGACATTTTGGAATATAAACAAATGCTCATAACTTTGCTGTTTATGAATATTATTTATTGTGTCTTTACTTAAATAATAACAAGATCTTTTATATTAAGCTCTTTAAGTATTTGAACTAATTAAAAATTAGTGGTGTATAATACTGGGGCCGTATTATGACCTCTTAAAACCATCATGTTTTCGGTGTGAAAAAGAGACGGAGCTATACAGGACGAATAGCACTATCCTTTTCTCACACAGAAAACATGATGGTTTTAAGATGTCATAATACGGCCGCTGTACAAGTTTATAGCATAGGTATATCGAAAGCCAGGTCCGCTGCGCCAGTTTTCTAACAAAACATGTTATTAAAACATGTTACCCATTCGTCTCGGCAAACAAAAACTGTTAGGCCACGCTCCTATTCGGTCAACAAACAATGTTATTCTGTTAGCAAACATGAAAACGCGGTGCAGCGGACCCGGCTAAACAATATTCAAAAAATTCTCAAGTTCTCTTCTCTTCTGCAGATTATATGGCTCGAAGCGCTGCGCTCGCTGCCAAACCCCGATCTCGGCTTCGGAGCTGGTGATGCGCGCCAGGGATCTGGTGTTCCATGTACATTGCTTCTCCTGCGCTCTCTGCAGCACGCCTCTGAATAAAGGTGACACCTTCGGCATAAGAGATTCAGCAGTATACTGCAGGTTTGTGTTTGTCTATTTTACTACGGTAGGTCATTTGATAGTATTTTTTTTGGGATAGCGTATCATGCTTTTTCTGATTAAACCTTATTTTCCTTGAGTTGTCATTTGCGGTTTAGGACTACCTGTTATCATAAAAAAAAACTATGTATTGTTAACATAAAAATGTTAAGTTCTGAGGATCACGAACTAACGATAAGCAAATAGGAACTTTTTTGTAACTGACTATATAGATCCACAAGACATTTAGAGGGTAATGCGACATGGCAACTGATAATTAAAAAAAGAATGGTACGGCCGCGCCACTTTTTTGCTCACCTTGGCGGCGGCACTGCCGTGCCCCCTAATAGTTTGATTTGCGCATGAGGAATGAGACAATATTCAGGCATTTAAAGATTCAAAGCTCTAAATTCTGTTGTAATATTAACAATCCCTACTTTCACCTCTCCACAAACCAATGCTAATGTTTCTTTTCGCAGGCTGCATTATGAAACCATGCCGGAGTACGGGCCCCACATGGCTGTGCCAGGCCCCCCTCAGATGTGCCCGGTGCCGTACGCGGGCCCAGCCCCGGGGCCGCATTACCCCCCATACCCCTCCCCTGAGTTCGCTCGGGTAGACAATGATGTTCCTAAAGGCCCGTTCTTCAACGGATCCACCGCGCCCCCACCCCGGCAGAAAGGGCGCCCCCGGAAAAAGAAACCAAAAGATCAAGAAATCATGGCCGCCAGCCTTGGTGAGTGTCGTAACGATGCGCAAAGCGAATTCATACAGCGAACTTATAAACATTTCAATAATTTTAAATCGTCATCGCATGATGCCATCTCGTCGGCTTTACATCGAACATCGGCCCTCGTTTCGCCGACAAAACGTTAACAATTTTATTAACACATTAAAGTCAAAACCGCACTTACCATCGACAGATTATTGGAGTGACTTTCCGTGTGTTTGTTCTTTTTTTTTTAAATTATTTTTTTGTCGAGATACAAAACCTGTCCTTATCTGGCCAGTACGGTCGGGCGACGGGAACTCTTTCTCAGATTTGAAATTAGTACGTTGCGTGCACGCCGAGGGACTTAAGAAATAAATCTTTATACATTTCGGTAGCGATCGGAATTTACCAAAACCAGGGGTATTTATAAACTTTCTTTCAACTACCAGATAAAGGATAGCGGCCAACAGTTCTGAATTTTAGCACCTACAGATACCTACAATATTTAAAAATGGTTTTACTTCTTCCTAACTCTCTCCCGCCTGTATCCAATCGGATGTATTCGACAAACACTCGCGTTTATTTTACCACGGTTGCACATCCACGACCAAATACTCCATCTCGTTAGCTTTTCCGTCACCTATGAGGACTGAATAGCTAAACGAGATGGAGTAGGTACCCAGTCGAAAACACACGACGCTGGCGAATAGGACCTGATAACACTCATCAGACCAGTTAAAGGGTAAATATTTCGGTACTTATAACACCTGACACTAAAGTCCTTACGATACAGCAAGACGCTTACACTTTTCAAAACTTTCTAAACACAGCACCCAGAAGGCTACCGACCTTTCTTTCCAACATAGGTTTTTATACACTTACCACCTGAAATTCTGTTCATACCTTTTCGAAACAATAGAGCTGTTATAATGGCAACAAAATATTATTGCCTCAACACACAACCGTGCGCGTTTTTGCTTTCATTACGTACTTGCATAGTTATTAATTATGGCCCATAAAAATTACCTATTTATGCGCTTCAACGGCTACTGTATAGCAATATTATCGTCACGGTGAATTTGATATGCGGGGTAAGCAGAATTCTAAGCGGTAAAGTGTTTGATTGAGAGATCGAGATAAGTTTGTTAGTAGATGAAAGGTAAATTGAGTATTTAAAGGGGCAGGTAGCCACCACGCGGTAATGCGGCCTTTTTATAGAATTGACTCTGAACATATTAGTCGTTGATTAAGGCCCAAGCGCCCGAGAAGTGACATAAAACAGTGACTTTCTGAAACCTACTCCTCGGGGCAAGGTAAATAGGTTTGAAAAAAAAAAAAGTTTATTAGAGATTCATGAACAACATTATCAACTATTGATTTTTTCGTCCGATTAATACTTTTGTTTAAAAAAATATTTCGCAACTTTTCCCTACTCCTTCGAAACTGTCTGGCATTTTTAGAAATATTTTTACTTACACATAAAAATGAGTGGTTAAATATTCTTCAAAGTGAACAAAACATATGCAAATCAATCAATATTTCGCAAAGAAAGTAGATTTAAAGGGCTTTATCCGGACGCAACTGGACAGAATTAAATGCACAGATACTCCTACTGCCGCCTAAGCGGGTATGAGTGTTGTGTCCATTTAATTTCGGCCAGATGTTCAAAGGGACTGTGAGCCTCAAGTTCTATGGGCTTGTGGACGGTGAGCCATGGGTAGCTCGCCGTAATGCTGTCCGGTATGGACCTGCGATATGTTCCACGCACCTTAAAAAGATATCAGCCAACATTGATAGAACTAGTTAGGGCCGACGCTTGCCAACGGCTTGTTTGAAGGACTTACCGCAGCCCTCTCTAAAGAAAGGTAAATGAGAGAACTCCGTGGGATTTTTTCAGTAAAAGTCCGACACTATGAGAGTTCATTATAATGATTATTCATGTAAAAAAAAGATTAAGTTCTATAAAACTCTTTGTCGCTTTGTCGTGCCTGAAGCTTTTACACATAATTGTATGCCGTTATACACTGTAAAACTTGTAAAGTATTATAAAATAAATACAGACGTCCAAGTTGAAAACAAAAACAAGATGCTCGCATTGTATTTTTCTCTTTAAAGTCACAAGACAGGTCTTTAACCCTTGTTTTGTCAGTAAAAGATAAACGCGCTACGGGATAATACTTCTATATGGTATACCAGTCATGTATATGCCCCCGTGGGTAATGTCCCCAATTGTAAAACTAACATACGTATTAAAAATTTGGTGCTTAATTGAGCCGATCTGGTTAGTTTATAAGTATGACGATGATGTAAACTATATAACACAAGTTTAATTTGTGTTTTATCTATATATATAGAAATCAATACCACTTTTCGTTGTAATTTTATAACTCAAGAACGGGCTCACCTATCCAAACCAAATGTTTAGGCTTTTCTCGGACTATTTAGTAGATGGTTTATGTGAAGTTTGGTAGGGTAGAGTAGGGTAGAGTAGTGAAGAGTAGTGAAGAGTAGTGTAGAGTAGGATAGGGTCAGGGATTACACAAGGTAATGTGCCTGGCTGGGTTCGAATCCGCGACCTACAACTCGGTGTAAAATAAATAACAAAAGAAAATGTAACATGAAATCCATCGAAATCCTCGTTCGAAAAACAAATGAAACCGTAAACGTCGAAATGTATAGCAATTTTGTTGGTTGGTGTTTTAAAATCTCGGTCTAATGTTCTAAAATTTAAATTTTCTTCGTCAGAGTCCATTAAGACTGCACATATGGGTTAAAAAAGGAGCAGCCACCGGCCAGAAGTGGCTGTCACGCGCTTCAGTTTCCTTTGTGGCCGTCTCTAGTTTCTTGTGGCCGCTTTTGTGGCTGTGGCATGTGGTCCATATGCAGCAACACGAAATAAAAAGACGTGTGGCACTCGGGGACTGCCGCGGTAAAGCTATTGCATAGCATTTTTGTCAACTTGTGCAATTATAATTATTTTTTTTTTTTATGCAGTATTTTTTTCCTGTTTTTTTTTCTTTGATATTAATTGAAGTTACACTTTCACACATTGAATTGAATTTTGATTGATTGTTCACTCATTTGTTTTCTTATCGGTCACCAAACAAATGAGTGGGGGTGTTAGGATATTTTCGTTACGGAATTTCTGGATTCGGTCTCCACGCTCAAGGCCCGCGATAGAAGCTATGCAATAGCTTAAAAGCTTGTAAAAGAAACAACAACAAAAATTTAACATGTAATCCATCAAAAACCTCGTTCGAAAAACAAATGAATCCATATACGTCGAAATGTATGCCAATTTTGTTTGTTGGTGTTTTAAAATCTCAGTCTAATGGTCTAAAATAGCGTCGGAACCAGTTTCTCACGTGCGTTCGGGCAGTTTGCGTGCTTTAGGTTCATCATACTCTCGCTATTTCAATGAACCGGGCGATCCTCTTAGGATTTAGTAGTACTGTCTGCGTTAAAGGGCCCAGAGGTTTTACCCAGGAATGGGAATTTTGATCGTGAACTTTTGAGCATATTTTAGTTTTGGAAACGGGATTTTGATGCAAGAGTTTTATTTTTGTTATGGTTTCCTCGAAGATAGTAAATTTATTTGACTATCTTAAAAGCTTTTGAATCTAATGAAAACTTAAAAAAATATATAATAACTAAAACGGCCAAAACATCATTCCTTAGTTTTATGGTGGTTTCAATAATTTATAATGTGGCTTCAGATTTTCAGAATTTTTCGTTATGAAAACAATACAAATTTAATTTTTTTTTTAATTTTGGGAAAATATTTATTCTACGTATAACTGAGGGGTGGAATTCCGCACCGTTTGTGTTTCCTGATAGTACAACTTAGAGATCTAAGAAGTGTCAAACGTGAGCTTATCAATAGGTAATAATAACAAAATCCGAAAAAAATAGACTAACTTAGCAACCACTGGGTGGCGACATTACAGGTGATTTTTTCTCAGCTATTGTCGCAAAACAACAAGCAAGTTCGCGTGATATTACTATATTAACCTCGAATGTGTAACATGCATCTAAATAACCAGGTTACAGTAACCATTGTCATGCAGAAGAAAGCATAGTTTTTGGTGCATTGTTCGCTTATGAACTATGTGGGAAAAGTGTATTTTATATTATGTATATAATTTCTTTTTGTTAAAGTTATGATCGGTGGGTTAGTGAAAAATTGTATGAATGCACCTTTTTGTTGCAGTTGAAAACTTTTACGATGATCTTGCTTGGTTTAATATTTATAAGCTTTGTATTTACGGTTATTAAACCATTACGGAAACCTATCCGTAGCGTGTAGAATTTTTTACTCTGTTTTTTAGGGTACTGTATCTTAGTCGGTAAAAACAAAACCCTTATAAGATCACTTTGTTGCTCGTTTGGCATGAATCCGTGGACGCTGAAATTAATATCAAATTCTTAAGAGTGATATAATTGCCAAAACGGATTTTGAGCGCTCGGTGTCAGAGTGGGGATAGCTTTACGCATTCCATACATTGGCGAGCCAATCGTCTTCGTTGTTAGATGCATGCAGCAACGCAGGGAACGAATCAGGAGTGACGTCTATGACGCGATGGCGCGGCGAGCCAATCACTGACACTCCCCGCCCCCGCGTCTAACTTCGCACCACTAAAGAGACCGAATATTTGACTTCTGCGCAACTTGGAGCCAGCGCCAAGATCCGTGACGGCAATTGTACCCTAGTTGACTCAATCTAGAGATAGCGTTGTTAATGCTCCGTTTATACGCATATTTTGATACTCGCAAGGAAATTCGACCTAGAATCCTGAAAGACCAACGGCAAGGTGTTTTAACACTAATAAACGAAACATCTGAAAACGGTCAATTTATATTTACCTACATCGCAATATTTTTTATTTTTTAAACGATATCAACCAGCGCTTGACTGCGATCCCACCACCATACTTGGTAAGCAGTGATGCAATCGTCGATGAAGCTCGCTAGGTTAATTTAAATCCTATTACTTTTTTGTGATTTGGGAAAAGTCGTCAAGAGTCGATTCGGGAATCGAACTTTTTACATTGTACAGTACATGTATGGTTTTTTGAAATCTATTTATAATTTTACACAGAATAAGAATATTCTAATTCTTTTACGATAATTTATTCACAAGGAAAAGTTTCTGTTAAAGTTGCTACCAAACGGCCATGTTTGTTTACTTTCAATTTCCAATAAAAAATATCATATTTGCTATTGAGGTAATGACGATAAATTTTGGGTTCCAATATTCATTTCCATACCACAGCTTCTAATGACTCAACTTTTAAAAAAGATAACTTACGCTACAAACGCGGGAGGGTAATTATATTTTTTACTGAAATATATGCCTATATTATATCTGTTGAGGGGTGTCACCCCACGAAACGAAACACCGAAATACGAGGTTCGATTCCCGGTTTATGTACACACATTAATCTTTTGTCGGATGGGGGTGGGCTTTTGATTTTTTGTTATGAATTTGTCGCTTATTATAATGGTAATGTCGTGGTGTCATATTGTTACAATTGTTTAGTTGAGGGTTCATAGAATATCAGCGTATGGTCGGTCACATTCTAGAGCCAATAGTCTCATCCCCTTTATTTTTTCGTTAATGTTTTACAACTCTGTATTTATTGTTTTAAATTCTGCAATAATTGTTAACATGGTTAAAATGGCTTATTTGAGCGCAACAGTAATAAAATTTAATAATAATTAATATAAATGTAGAAAAAAGCAGAATAAAATTAGAAAGAAAAAAACAGCGGAAGAAATTTTTAATCGGTTTTTAGGAAAAAACGTTTAAAATGTTTTTCCGCTGCTTTTGTTAAAGTTATGGCTTATTCTGCCTAGGGTTCGTAAAAAAAGACATAATATGAAAATTTGATTTTGAATTTTGAATGTTTAAAATTTTTGATGATGAACGGCATATAAAACTCAAGCGATCAGGCATTTTTCAGTGCTCGGCATGAAACATGACTTTCGAATAATATCTGCCAAATGAGAATTCCAATACATTGGCCAGAATAATACGCTTAATGATACCATTTAGGAACAATGATATCAGGTATTAGTACACTAAGTGGTTCATATATTCACCCCTTAAGGCATAACAACAGAGGAGCCATTTCAAATGAAGCCACCATCATTAATAAGACAATACAATGTATTATTAATAAGACAAACCAGCCGAATATATACACCGAATTACACTCCAAAAACAAATAATCAACCTATGTATACTGACCAATAAACGCCACTGTTTTAAAAACAAGTACTAAAAACTTTACTCTAGAACGGTCGTAATTGGTTGATGACCTACATATAAGAAAATAATTGGCAGCTAGCATAATTCATTGCCTTTTAAAATAACATTCAACATGTGCAAAATACCGATGTTGAGCATCGCCCAACCGGAGTACCGAAGCTGGAAAAAAAAAGTTACCTCGAAAAAAGGCCGCACGATCTCGACTTATACTTTATATACTTTTTTTTTAAAATTTTCTCTTGACGTATAAGGTACACAATTTGCCTAATAGGAGCTAGTCGGCACCTGTCCGCTGAAGATTAAGCGATTACCGCTTACAATGCTGCCGTACTGAGACACCAATAAATTATATGACACTGTATTGGATATTTTAAATAGTTATCGTGTCCGACTTTAGTAAAGCCTCTTTTTGCTGCGTCCGGCCATTTTCCAGAGTCGGTAGAGTTTTTTGCGACCAGTTCTGAAGTAGTCGGACGACGGTATCAATTATATGGGAACGTAGGTTTGCGTAAGGTGGTGAAAGGCGGGTCCCACGGCTCGGTACGTGAGCCTCTGGTACTGGAACAACGCCACGTATGAAGCATATTGCTCAAAATTACGGACGAGAATGTTTCGACATGGTTTATGTTCGGGCTTAGATAAAAAATGACGAAAATCATGGAAAATCATTACAACCGTCAACCATTTTTGTTTATTTAGCTAACGCATATTTTCAGTCGTCATTTTCGCCAGTAAGTCCATTATGTGGAAAGCCTTTTGTTTGTAACTTTAATTCAATTTATTTTCAATAGGATTTTCCTTTTTCAAGGATACAAAATGAGTAATGGAGTAGTAAATTCAATAATTTACAGCTATTTCATAGAGAAACTATTTTATGTCACGTGCACTGTGTAGTATTTTCATTTCGTAACATGAAAAATAAACACATACACGTCTTTTTTAAATCTTGGTTAAATAATATTGCTTTGTGTTGTAATGTTTTGAATCGGAGGATAGATATTAGAGATTTGCATTACGTATTTTTAGACGTAAACAAAATTAGTCAATGTATTTGTGTTGCGCCGAGCCCAAGTAATATGGGATAAAGGCAGGAAGAAGAAGAAGAAGATTCGCGTTCAATACACTTACCTATCGAATTGAGTAGAGCTAAATTTTCGGGGAAAATACGTAATAATATTTTCCCTTGCTATTTAAAACGAACTCAATGACGTAGGCAGTAATTATGAAGAACAAAAACAAAAATGGTCACCGTGACCAAAATCGGCATGGTATGGTATTTCTAATGTGGTTAGTTTTCTACCAACAAGAACACGCCTATGGATATAAAATTACATGAGCTTGCAGAATCATAAAATATATCACCATTATTTTTTTATGTCCATATCAAATTCTTCAATAAAACTACTGGTGTTGTTGTATATGGAAACAACTTTCATCAAGATATCTCCGTTACTGACTGATAAAAGGATAGTAATAATTGTAGTTTTATGCGTATTTTAAAAAAGAAAATAAGCTGATTCAATAAATATTGTGTTACAAACGGTACAATATTCTTAGAAGAGGCTCTAGTTGCATTAAAGGAGTGAAGTGTTTATGCGGAGCTTAGTAAACAATTTCTTTTAATTATTTGCAGACAAGTTTAAATAAAACAGTTTAGTAAAAGCCCTAGGGTTATTTGTAAAAGGTTGCATTGTTTTTAAAATGTAGTTTAATAAATTAATCGTATTTTCTTTGAAGAATAGCTATTGATGCTGAAAAACAGGGCCTCAAGTCTGCTATTACAATAGTGTCAGAATGGTCTATCATTGATGTCATAATTGTCGACTTTGACAAGTTTGGTAATCTACTAATATAATGGCGTCATTATGACTTTCCAATGGTCAACCACTGACACTCCATTGAAAGAAGTGACATAAAATGGTAATCTCGTACATATTGACAAATGAATATTTGAAGTTTGCGGTAATTTTCTAAAACTTTGACAGTTTATTTGATCAGTGTTTTACCATTAGAACGTTATTGTGCAGTTATTGGTTTTAATATGCTCGAAATTATCATTCTACCACAATTCTATTACAAGACCAGTGACCGATCAATGATCGATCATTATGAATTAGCAGATTACAAACTTTTAGCAAAATGACAATGGGATCGTGTTGGAATGACGAATTTATAAAAATAGCAGACTTGGGGCCCAGGTCAGTTGATCTTTATAACAACAAAATGTCTGAACTAGAGCTTCTATAAAATAAATAATATTGTTTCGCCGGTCAATAGACAACAGCTGTCACAAAAAAAAAGAGAATCGATGGCCATATTCCACCATTCATACTTTGACGCTTTGACAATAAACCAATTAAATTTTCATCGTTATTCCAAAAACATAAGACGTTTACTATAAACAATTCTAAAACACTATCGTTCGATCGCCGCAGCTTCTCGGCGAGGTGAGTCTTATCCGATCGTGGCGAGGCACCCAGCGGGACCAGAATAGGGGCATACAATAGGCACGTACTAAGACGTGACGGCAGAGGACGTTGGTAAGTTGGCGGGTTGGCGTGTTGGCGTAATGCACCAATGTTGGCCGTTTATGCAAATTTTCGTTTGGCTGACAGTTTTTGTGTTTCAGAAGGCTAATTCCCGTAATTAAAAATCGTCAGTTATTCTGTCCGATTATAATTTAGGCGTCTTCAAGGCTAGAGTGAATAGGCTCTTAAGAAACTAGTGCGATTCACCAACAACCATCGCATCACTGCTTTCCATCAGGTGGGATTGCAGTCAAGCACTGGTTTATGTCATTAAAAAAAAAACCATCACAGTTGCAACTAGCCTTCTCTATTTAAAAGACTGGAGGAAAATTAGAGAAGTTTTTGAAATATTTAGACTGATATAAGATTGTGACATGGCCTGCCAGGGCCATGGGCCAAAACAGTCATAGTCCTATGAAGGAAAGTAGATCTGGTTTAGTCAGTAAAAGTTTGACACTTGGTTACCGCTCCACTCTTGAGCGCAAGAAGTCATTAGAAGACTTCCCTTCTCCCACAAAAAAATGCCTCAAGCATAGTTTTTTCACCCCCGTTCAACCTGCAAATTACATATGATAAAAACGGCCCTTTAAGAACTTCAAATTCGGCAATTGTGATGAGATAATAGCTATAATAGCATGGTGGTATAATTCAATTAATTATTTAAATATAACGTTTTTGTTTATTTTTTTTAACCACTTATTTCTTTGATAACTTATTTCAAGTGGCGATGTGCCACCGGTATATGGTGGATATCCCACCTACACGCACAAAACGTTTTGGGAACACATTCATTGTGCGTGCGGCTAGGGAGTGGAATTCCTTGTCGGAGTCTGTGTTTCCTGATAGCTACAACCCGGGAATCTTTAAGTCGAGAGTGAATAGGTTTCTTCTAGGTAAGCGCGTTCCATCGTCGACCGCATCGTCGCTTTCCATCAGGTGAGGTAGCGGTCAAGTGCGAACCTATCAACAATAAAAAATAATAATAATAATAATTTATATGGCAGATTAACGTTTGCCGAGTCGGGTAGTGTTAGCCCAAGTCGTCGACGGCGCGCACTGTTCCCGCGCGCCTCAAGGAGTTGTCCGCAACAGCAGGGACCCAGCCGGGTCGAAGCCTACTGGGGCCAGGGTTATCCGAAAGGGCGCTCGAGCCCCGGTATGAAGGCTAGAAGGAACGGGGTGGGTCTTTTAGTCAGTAAGAGTCTGACACTATCTCCCGCTCCGCCCAAGAGCGGGGGATGTCATTGGATGATTTTTTTCATTTTTCACCATAAAAAAAGTAGTGTTAGTATGAATTTATTATCTTTGACATAATCGTGTCTCAAAATGAACTCCTTTTTACCTATTTTTTTTCTTTTAAACCTTTCCTTTGAAGCGATCAATATAAAATTATAATTATTAAACTTCATCAAATTGTTTTTCAGTTTTAGCGAGACTAACGATCAGCAATTGATTTATATAAGAGGATTGTATAAAGCATAGATATACAAAGAATTCGCGTGTCTTCCTATAAGTCGATGTATCTATAAGTAAGCTCTATAAGATTAATTAAATAAATATTTTCATTATAAACCTACCAAATTGAGTATGTATTTTATCTATATATATTTTAATACCCGCTGTTATGACAACTTGATTGATTGTTTAGTACTTATGGGTTGAGTACAGTACGATGTTTAAAAGACACCGCCGTTTACAAATTAGGTCAATGACCGTTAAATAAACATTTTCTAGATAAAACTAGTGGCTTGTTACCTACAGGAATACTTAGAAACTCATTTATTATGTCTTCAATGTGAGGTCTAGACATAAATCATTAGCTGATGCCATTTATGTTCTATCAATTAATTCTCTGATGATTGATTGACACTGACAATCATTGAGGAATAAAAACGGATTTAAACAAATAATAAATTGAAGCTAAGGTATTGAAGCGTATAAAATTAAAAAAATAATAATTTCATTTTTAAACCAATCGCTAAATATTAAACTGCCACCGGTTTTCAGTAACACCACGAAACAGCGAAATGAACACAAATGTTCTTACTTTGTAAAATTTTCAATTTTACACCGAGTTTTAAAAATCTTTTGACGCGTTTTTGATTCACCTTCACCATCATCATTTCAGCCGAAAAGCCGGCCAAAGTGGTCGCCTCTCCAGCACCTTTCGGCTCATCTGTTCTGCGAACAATGTGCCCAGCCTATTGCCATTTAAGTTTGGCGATTCTTTGGACTAAGTCAGCAACTTTGATTCTCCTGCGGATATCTTCATGGTGGGAAAATCATCTAATGACAACCCCCACTCTTGGGCGGAGCGGGAGATAGTGTCAGACTCTTACTGACTAAAAACCCACCCCGTTCCTTCAAGCCTTCATACCAGGGCTCGAGCTATCTTTCGAAACTAACCCTGGCCCCGGTAGGCTTCGACCCAGCTGGGCCCCTGCTGTTGCTGACAACTCCTTGAGGTGCGCGGGAACAGTGCGCGCTGTCAACGACTTGGGCTCGGTCCAGACAGTTACCGGACGGTTGGACAGCGAGCTACCCATTGCTCGCCGTCCGCAAGCCCGCGCCTACGGCGGCCGGAAATCGGGATCGGAATCCCGGCGGCGGCGGGAGCGCCGTTGCCTGATGCGGTCGGCCTCCTCCTTGGCAAGCATTAATCCCTCGCAGAAGTCGGCGACCACCTGCCACTCCTCCTCGCTCCGGACCATAGCCTGAACCAAGGCCCGGGATATCTTCATGGTTCCCTTGGCATATGTTTGTCAACTTTCTTTACGGTATAGACCCCTTATGCAACCCCAAGTCAGTTTCCTCAAACAATGTCCCTTTAAGTAATAAATTCGTCGCGAGTTATAACTGTCAGTGTCTCCACCGTTTAGATGCCGAAGGAGGCAACGAAATACGACACACCCACGCGACATATGGTATCAACTATCTATAGTAGCGAACACAGTAAGAAACGCGAGTTTGCTTACAACACCCGATTCGAGATCGGTAACAGTCGGTATGATATAGGAATCCAGTGTTCTGTTCTGTCATTGTATGAATTTGGATCAGAGCCAACCACGAGATCTTAACGCGATCTATTTGAAGATCTAAACTTTACTGTAAAGGAATAATAATATAATAATAATATTCCACAACTATCACACAACGCCGACTAGTTCCAAGCTTAGCAGAGCTTGTGTTATGAGTACTAGACAACTAATAAACATACTTATATTTCTCAATACATATTACAGAATAATTGCACCCAGACACAGAACAAATACCAACCCGCATTGGGCTCGCGTGGTGGATAACGGCCCTTTCCTCTCCTAGACAGGAGGCCTGAGTCTCAACAGTGGGAACATTATAAGGCCGATTATGCTATGCTACTGAACAAATTGATCATGCTCATCACACAAACATTTGTCCTGCGTGAACCCAGGACAAATGTTTGTGTGATGAGCTGACTGACCTGGCCCTGACGGATTCCACTAACCACTAGACCAACAGGCCAGTCGCAAAGGGATGAAGCTATAGGGTTTATATATCTATCCCTCTTTCTCGCTCGCACGCTTGACACGTCATGGTAATTTAAGGCCCCAGTACTTTCTAAAGTTTCCTAGAAACGTTTGCTCGCTGCAGCAAAGTTTTATTTTACAAACACCAAAGTGTGGGTAAAATCCTGGGATTGTGTTCTACAGAATGAATATGAAGAGTGTAACGTAATATAACGCTATGGATTGAGTGTTAATGAGAGAACAGTAAATAAACAGGATTTGTCCTTGAGAGGTAATTTAATATAGGGAATTTAGTGACACGTGGGTAGGAAGACTGGCAGCACGCAGGCAGGTAGTTGAAGACTGGCAGCTCGCTGGCAGGTTTTGAAGACTGGCAGCTCGTAGGTAGGTAGCAGCAGACAGGCAGACCAACTCACGCGGACCTTGAGGGTGGTCCGCAGGGTCAAAACGGTGTAGCTTGGTGGTGTATATTCTTGCCAAGTAGAGGAGTGCGGCCCCCAGAGGCCCGGAGCACATACAACGTTCTGTTTCTTCGGCAGTAAGGAGCAGGAGCAGGTTCCTCAACTGGCGGCAGACCCACCAGCAACAAATATGCACGAGTAGGATTACCAATCAACCCGCAAAGTACACTAGGTATATAAGAAACACTGTACTCTAATCTACCAATCAACACGCTCCTTTTCTTTTCTAGCTCCCCTCCACATCAATAGTTCTGACAATCTGCTCCGTGTTCCTTCTTTTTCCCATTTTAAAAATGAAGCTTGATGTAAGAACCAGCCAGTATTATTGTCTCACAAAAGAAATATTATATAAAATTATATTTATGAACATGAATGTAAGAATAATAACAATTAATACTTAACTAAAAACATATGATTAATTTATATTAATTCATCATGTTTACTTATGAATACAATATTCGCTACCATACTCTTTGTTTACCATAGCTAACATTCAGTTGAAAAGAACTTAAATATTGACAACGTCATTTCATACAGAAAATAAACAAGACATGAAATATAAAAATTTACAAGAATTAAATAATATAAGCTATCAGAAGACATAATTACAATAAAAAAGATGTGAACAACGATAAGAAATAATTAATAATGTGAGTATAAAATAATAACATTACAAGAGTAGAGTGAACAGTACCTTGTCGTTTTATTAAAAAAAAGTTCCGATTTTAAATCTGATTCGAGAACGTAATTATTCATAAAAGGAATAAAGGAAACGGCACGAATCCAGCTCGGGAATAATCCAACGAACCAGCCAGTGTTTACCATTGTATTGAAATGATTCACCCTTAGTCTCTTAATCCTTAACATGGAACGGGCATACGATTTTAAGCTCTGAATTGATTTGTAGGTAGAATATATTCGCAGGTAGGCTTGTAAAGTTTTAGTCATAGCCGTGAAACACTCAGTTCCTTGAATTATGTAAGTACGTTGGTCCTCCTTATCTTTACATATGGTAAAACATAGTTCCCTAAAGCATTTGTCTGTCTGCACGTTTGCGATAAACTCAAAAACGACTGAGCAGATTTTCATGCGGTTTTCGCCAATAGACAGAATGATAAAAATCACTCGGGAGACGTGACCGTTGTAAGTGGACAAAAGACGAGAATCGCAAAGATTTCCTACACCTGAGTGAAACTGCGACGGGTCGCTAGTAAATGTATTAGAAAACAAAGTCCTCCACCGCATTTATTTACTACATTTAACTCAAAAACTACTGAACGGGTTTTCATGAGGCTTTTGCCAATAGAGAAAGTGGTTTATGAGGAAGGTGTACTCGTAAGTGTTACACGACAAAAGCCGAGAAATCACAAAAAATTTTTACACCCGCGCTAAATTAAGGCAGATTGCTGGTGATCAATAAAGAAATAAATGAATGATGACAAAATAAAATTATTAAAAAGAATCAGGTAGGTTTTACACTAAAACGTAAAGTTAAAAGGAAACTACTTTGAAAAATATTGGTCCAAATATATGAGCATTATATTTTATTCAAATTTTCGTTGGCAGTTCAATCAAAAATTTAAAAAAAGGAATGCTACAACTTTAACTTTAGCTGCTACATTATATCTAAAAAAAAACACCATGTTAACTGTAATAGCTGTAATAGCTTAAAATTAAATGTTTTTAATAGTATGACATTTCCATCAATATAAAAGAAGTAATATTATAATTTTAGTTACTAAACTATACCTAAGAAAAACACCATATTAACTGCAATTGCTTCAAATTAAATGTTTTTAATAGTATGGTCAAATAATCTTTTTCAATCACCATGATATTTGACACCGGTTTTATTGATCTGTCATTTGAATAGGCTTAGAAAGTTGGTAAGACCCACTGCGCAGTCTTTGTGCGCAGCCATCGCGTTTGCCAATCCGTCGGCGGGTCCTTATTTTATAAATACAGTGAGCCCTACATAATATAAGACCTTTACCCAAGTTATAACTGGGAATATAAAACTAAAAGCTTCTGAAATTAATAAATGTATCTATTTGCTTATTCATTTGTAGAATTAACAGGTTATCTGAGCAAGATATTATTTGGCCTAAATTGTAAACTCATTTTACCGTAAATCTCAAGCCGACTATAAACTCTTTTTATCGTCAGCCGACATTTTGTTCAGAAAATCAACAGCAAAATCATGATATAAACAAATGTCAGTCCTAAATTTTAGACGTTTAAAATTCAGGTCTTTCAGTGTGCCCAAAGAACCAGACGGCACCTCACAAAACCGATAAATATAAAGCAATTTATTTAACAACCTACCAAAAACGGACTTCGTAGATAAATATGTCATATAATTACGGTTACCTTCCCTAAATATCCGAGAGAAGTGATAATAAATAAAGCGTTAACGGGCGACCAGTGAAAAAAACATACGTTTCCTACTACGGTAACGGGAGCGGTAATAAGGACCCATCTGCTTGGCTTCATGTGGTGTCACCTTTTTAGAGTTCCTTGTCAACAAAATGGTTACGTTGAAAGGCTCATCGGAAATTCTCAGTATCGCAAGTACTCGTAGCAAATGAAAATAATATTTCAGTAGGTCTGCAAAAAAACTATAATCTTTTATCTACTTACATCGTGAAAACGAAAACGTAAAATTAATCTGGAATTAAAATTGTAATTTAATTTTTGTCCATTTCGTAACGAATTCGTATGAATATTGTCGTGAAAAATGGAAACTGTAACGATATCGTAATAATTTTCCATAATGTAGGTTTTTAATCTCCTCTCTAAAAGGTTCGTAGAAGACCGCGGAACCCACGCATTCAAATCAAAGATGTACACCTTTTTTCGTCTTTTGTCTTAACTTTTCTACCGAGTGCACCGTGTTATACCGCCATAAATTTTGTATAGCGTCCCTTCCGTGATTTATTTCCCGCCAAAATATGTGACATTTCTTATTTTATTTTTTTAAGTATCGGACATTTCGAGTAGCGTCCACGATCGTTGATAGGGTGGGCGCGTTCCAGCTCCGCCGGTAGTTGGTTCAAATACTTTTTACATTTTTTATTTTTCGAAACAAAACGGCTTTTGGAGGTGACTTTATTTTTTTTTATCGTGACAAAAGAGTTTGGGATCGTCGGTTTTGTCTGTTTCCATTTTAGAAAAAGAAAAGTGTTTTGCCGATTGTTATGGCTTCTGTACAAAATGTCGGCTACATTTATGTATTAGGTATATATTGTCTGATGGATATCTAATCTACTGGGCAGTAAGATTATACTCGTACATATATGTATATGTTCACAATCTCTTTTTTGTATCAAAAAGCTTATAGTTTTCTCAATTTTCAAGCTGTAACTTTATATATCAATAAAAATAACAAATAAATTGTTCAATTCATGGCAAAAGCCTTTATGCATAGCAATCCAATTGAAATGCACTTTATCAAAAATATAATGGTGACATTAAAACAAATAGAATGTACGCTTTTGCAAAGTCTAAGTGTTACAATATCTGATTTAAATGTATAAAAATATATATTGAAACCATCCGGCGTTGAAAGGGTACAATCATATTTTATTACACATTTAAATAAACAATGAATGTGTTTATATTAGAATTGTGGTATATTCTTGTAGGAATATATGTCAATATAGTTGACGGAAAGTCTCAAGGGGCTCAACGCAAGCGCGTTCACTCTATTAAAAGATTTATTATTGCAACCTTTGAACAGAAAACTTCGCGACGCTAAAAACTTTTTGTTTGAATTTTTTTCATTATATTATTATTGTTGTTCACAAAAAAAAAAAAAATTCCCTCCGGTTATTGTATTTATACAGTTATCAACCATGCGTTACTATAATGGATTTGGTTTAAATATCATGTTTCATGAGGTGACAATAAGCCTATATGTCCTACAAAACTCCGATTAAACTATGTTTTTCTTTCAATTCCAGATCAGCATGAATCCAATTTTATTGTTCAGGGGCAAAATTTATATTGTGGGAACATTATTATGTTTTATTACTATTTATATTTACATTCAGCCCGTTTGGAGTTCATTCAAAATCTTCACGCTAATATTGTGTTTAAAGGCATTTCGTCTATTTCAATTTCTTGGCTGGATGCAAAAGGCATGTTAAATGTGATTTAAAATGCAAATATAATATTATATTATAATTCGGCTTTAACCGATTATATTCGGTTATATTTATATTTATTTGAGTGCCGTGATCGATTATAGTAAATATAAATAGGTATAGGCGTTTCATATTTATTCTTTGTTCATTTTTTACTTTTTATCTTCAGGGACGATTGTGCACGGAAAAGAACACAATCAATGTTCTAGTAATTTCTTCTGTTTGTCACCTAACTTCTGCTAAACGACTTGACCAATTTAGATGTTTTTATATACCTATATTTGAGTAAGAATGGGAATAGATTAGATAAGAGGAGCCGCAAATAGAGAAGACTGGAATAAGCTAGAAGAGACCTATACCTACCCAAGAAGAGGTTCCTATGACCTTAAAAAAGATAAAAAATAAATTATGACAAGACTGGCCTGTTGATCTAGTAGTTATTGGTCCAGACTGATATGCTGGAGGTCGTGGGTTTAATTCTCACCCAAGACAAATGTTTGTGTGATGACGATGAGCACGATCATTTGTTCTGTGTCTGGATAGATTTTTTTCTAGTTTTGTATTTAAAAGGATAAACTGATTGTCTTACATATCAACGCACAACCGAAATCACAGGATTGTGAAATTTTGCACATGGTTTCCTTTTATAGGGTATGCGATCACTGAGATTTTTTTTTACATAACGAGGGTCCAAAATAGGCGAAGCCGCTGGCAGAAGCTACAATATGTACATATGTATTCAAAACTATATAAGTATGTTTATCAGTTGTCTAGTACTGTGTCTAGCGTTGTGTGAAAGTTGTAAAATATTATTATTATTACAGGCTTTTAGTTTCCCTGTCCCGATGTTTGTCTGTAATCACACCTTGTAAATTAAAGATCCACTTCCCGGTTTGCGATTGAGCTGAAACTTTGCATGCATGTGTATATCAGATGACATGCAAAATTATTATGACACGGAGCGGATCTGATGATGGAACCGGAAGGTGGCTATAGGAACTCAGATAACCCTATCGTGTTTGAGGTTTTTGGAATGGTCTTGATAAGTACTTATCTACACTAATATAATAAAGAGGTAAAGTTAGTTTTATTGTAGTTATATTTTTTTGTTTGTCGGAGGTAATCTCTGAAAATACTGGTCCGATTGCTAAAATTTTTTCGTCGATAGAAAACTGCTTTATTCCTGAGTAACAAAGGCTATATTTTATGTACGCGGGCAAAGCCGCGAGCAAAAGCTAGTTAATTATATAAGTGTATACCACGCCATAAAAGCTTGTTATGTAAAAAAAATATTTTTATTACTGTGCTGGCCTGTTGGTCTAGTGGTTAGTGACCCTGACTGCTATGCCGGAGGTCGTGGATTCGATTCCCACCCAGGAGAAATGTTTGTGTGATGAGCATGATCATTTGTTCTGTGTCTGGGTGTAATTTATCTATAATATGTATGTATTTAGAAATATATAAGTATGCTTATCAGTTGTCTAGTACTCATAACACAAGCTCTGCTCAGCTTGGGACTAGACAGCGTTGTGTGATAGTTGAGGAAATATTATTATTATTATTAAAAACTTGTTATTTCATCACATAAACAAACTTAAAAGATAACTAAAATTAATATGAACGTTCGGAGCTACTACTACTCTCGAGTAAGAATATAAAGAGGTTTAAACCACCTTTCATCATGATGTATGCCGTCACTGGCCTAATGTGATATCCGTGTACATTTTGTTCCTACCGCTATCTGCCGTGGGACATCTGTATCGGTGGCAAGACCAACATTATTGAACTGGTAATTTATTGTCGGGACACAGGGACGAATTAAGAAATTTTCGGTATAAAACTAAGATGTTCGAAGTGTTTTGGTTTTATTTTCAACTTGAATGTGGGAGTTATTAGGAGTTTTGTTGAGTAGCTTATAGAGTATTAATTATGAATTTAATTTTATAAATAAGTGAAAAAAAAAAAAAACACTTTTACATGTCGTTTTTTCGTCAGTTTAAACTAGATGAGGCCGGTGTATTCTAGCTGACTAACCTGAGAAAAAACACCTAAACAAACTCAGGTGCCAAAGTCTCTTTTTAAGTTTAGTGATGGAAACTTTATTTGTTTGTTTAATTTTGTACACACACACGCTTAAAAGAGAAAAGAACAGATAGGTAGGTAGTAGTAATTATTTGACCTCCATAATCTAGCCTCTAGGTAACACTAGTTGGATAGACTTGTGTCTGGTATTCTGGCTTCTGGCTTTCCAATTTGGCTGTCAAAGGTCTTCAAATGACATCTGGAACCAATGGCTTTTCGTGGCTTACGAATTGCGATAAAAGTGATTATATCGCGAATCCGAACAAATTTAATAGTCACAAAGTATAAGGGCTATTGAGCAATAATTGTGACTTTTCGCGTTGGTCGGATTCGCGATATTATCACTTTCATTGCAATTTGGAATGCAGACGTACGTGGTACGAACTGACCTGAACTAGTGTTGCCCTAACTTTGAGGATGGACCCGTGCGGCTTTTATTACTTACTTAGCTAGTAACTCCTTGGGTAAGGAATTTTTGATAGCATGCGAGATCATTTTACATTGGCCTCCTTATATTTATAGTTACAATAGAAAGTTTTATAAGCACTCAACGTGGAGGATTCACTTAGAAAGGCGTCACAGATTCGAATCATGGTCAAACTCAGGTCTCTTTTGTTAGTAAATCGTATAGTTTACAAACAAAGACCTCTATAGAGCCTATTTCTTAAGCGCAGTGTTTGATGCATTCTAACCTAAAGTGTTAACATTTGTTTTCGTACTTTCTAGTTTCTAACTGTGTGTCACTTCAGTACAAATAATATACCTACTGCTTACACGTGCCTTAAACTCATTCACTAATTATACTCACTTCGTTCACCTAATAAAGAAAGCGAGCGTAAAATGTAAAAAAAAATATTGAAGCCTAAAAAACACCCCGGTATCTCTGAAATATGTATAAACAGACATCGTAAGTACCATAACTCATAAAACTGCTGCTAAATTGTGCATAATTAAATAGCCAAAGTTTTTATGATACGCAAAAGTACACAGTAAACGTAAGTATAAAAGTAAATAAAGTCCCATTCATAATGTTTGCTTTATTATATTGTTTAAAAAAAAAACAGAATGTGGATTTTTTTTTGTTTACCACGTCGCGGTCACTCACTTATATTTTTTTCTATTTTCATTTTATTAAACAATTTTATTTCGTTAATTTATGCCAACATATAAAAATACATTCGTGGATACATTAAAAGCAATGTGCTCATAAAATTTTTGTTTAGCCCGTAGGGTGCCATGTTCTATAGTGAAGCGATGATTTTTTGTCGATGAAATTTTATTAGTGCGTTGTATAAAACTTCACAATAAAATTAAGTCATAAAATTATTAATGATTCACAAATTAGCCATTCTTTAATGTGTTTTATAAATGAATGTGTGTGCGGTTTTTTTAATCTGCCATTATAATTTTGTCAATTTTAAACGTCCGTATTATGAGTTTTTAAAAAACTTGGAATCTTGCTTTAAAGTGTCGAGCATTGTAATTATATACTGTACATATGTACTGAAAAAAATACTTGTGAAACTATGGTACCTATAGAAAGTAGTTTCATACGACTGTTACATAACATCCTCATACAAATTTATGTATAAACTTAATTACACAAATGAAAAACAATTTTCGAAACGCGCTCCTCACTATCTCATAAACATTTTAATATTTCGTCGTGGTATCAATGTACGTTTGATATCTATCGTTTCGATATAACTCCAACGTTTTAAGTACTAATAACATGAGACTTGCTCTGTTGCATGATATAGTGTCCCCGGTAGCACCCCCCGTCGCCACGTTATGCGATACGACACATAATGCCGACGAATTTAATAATTTTACATTTTTAATCGCGTCGACGGCTCGAAAAAATCTTTAAGTGAACAAGATTCCTGTCTCCGTATAGACTTCCTCAGTGTAGGGACAGTTTTAAGGTCAGTTATGTAAGGCTATATTTAATGTTATATTTGTGAGTATATTTAATGAGTCGTTTACTTGTCAGGATGTCATCAGCGTACGAAATCTGCCCGTGCCGTTTTTTTATCTGTAGTCTTTTTTCGCCAGAAATACCAGCAGTCAAGCCATGTAGTGTTTTTGATCTACGAGTATTACCAAATTTATCTTAGTTACTTATTATTTCTTTTTTGGCTGTCAAGAAATATAGTTGTCAATTTGCAAATGTGATATTAGTTATTGTAACTTAATTTATTTAGACTTCTAAGAGCTATTATTTATTCAAATGAAACACACCAGACATCAACATTATAAGAAGTGTGTGCTTTTTGGTAAGCCAAAAAGCAGCGTCTAATTCTCAGTCTACGTTAAACTCACAAACCACTTCTTGGCTTAGGAAATACAATGCTAATTTGATGCAGAAAAATGCAAATGAGATCCAAAGGTTACCTAACTCTGCGAACTCGGCTTCCCAAGCAGTTCCGATTTCAACATAAAAACACACTAACTTGTGGCCTTAATCGGCAATAACCAGACTTGTAAAAATAAAAAGGTAATAATGACTATTATAATCCACAACTTATTATTCAATTTCAAAACTACAGAGTCGAATTAATAAAAACAATGATTCTGTCATAAAGAAACATACCTATTACCATTATTACCGCGGTCAACCACTTCAGCGTTTCGTTTTTGCTATTACAAAAAAAATGTGGCCACCGGACGAAGTGTTATCGTTAAGGAAATCTCCTCTTTTTTCCTTTCGGCCTTAAAAACATGAATGGTACGTACGATTTATGATATCACAATTCTTTTTATAACCCTCCCGGTGTTTTTTTTTTAGTTTTTTTTTCGGCCCACGCGTTATCTTCACAATTTTGTGTCTCAATCTATTAATAACGTCTTCTTTTAAGACGCGACGTTTTGTGTCGATGTTTATCGATAGTTGACGTGTCAGATGGTACATCACTAGATTCGTTTTGTGATTGGTCAGATTTATGTGTCGAGATCGTTATTGTTTTAATTCGTGCGTGAATTTTTGTGTTTACGTTATACTTATTGCAGCGTCGCTGAATTTGGTTTTATTTTTAAAGTTAGACCATTATTTTGGAGTTCTAAGGGAGTTTTGGATGCAATTGGTCCTTGCAACATTTTGGGTTTAAAAGTGCTTTAGCTCACATGGTGCTGACGGGCTAAGATCCCGTCATTGTTACTGTTGTGTACAATTGTTGATCCAACACGTTTTGTTCATGTTCAAGTTTAACACGCTAATAGAGTCCTTTGAGAGATGCCGACACTTTTTTCTTTAGAAATACGCAAAGTGTAGGAAAGTGAAAATCACGATGTAGAAATAATGTCAATGTTACACCACCTTCACACTTTGATGAATCCTTGATGACAGTTTACCTGACGTCACTCATTTCAAGAGATACCTGCTCTTTATTTCATTATCATCATCATTTCAGGCGATAGACGTCCACTGTTGGACATAGGCCTCCCTAAGTGTCGCCACAATGAACGATCCTGTGCCTCTTGCATCCATCGGATTCCCGCAACCTTTACCAGCTCATCGGTAACTGCTCTTTATTTATCTTATTCAAACTCTGAAGATTCTACGCATAGATTTTGTTCTTAAATTATAAAACCGTTTTCCTAACATCTGAAGACGTAAAAAAAGCGCATGTCTTACTTTCTGTTTGCGGAGACCGTATCATCAAGTTGGTGCACGAACGCCTCAGGCTGCCTTGTACCAACCAGGACACTTTGACCTTCCCTGCCTCCCTTAGTAACCCATATTTATGGTAAACGAGGGTTTTCCCATAGCTTTGGAGAGGTCTGAGGTTATTGGTGCGAGTTATCGGAGGTTGCGGAGTAAATCATGTCGAACAAACACAGGACGGGCGTCAACGGCGCACATCGCACGATCAGTGTGAATTGTGTGTTTTTATGTTCGCGCTTCTTATGAAGCACGGGGTTGGCAGAAATTTTAAATTCAGTCATAATTTCGGTTGCTAAATTGGGTATTTTAGACCTAAAACTTTGATAAGGAACATGATAATATTCGGAATCTTGACTCTATTTGATATATCTTCACAACTTTGCTTGACTGCTTTCTGAAACCACGCGGGGGAATAAAATATTTGCCACCTAATAAGGCCCCGTAAAAAAATAATTTTATTCGGACATCGAAGCAGATTATTTTGACTCAAGCCATAACAGTTTGCATTTAATTTTTAAGAAATCGAACATTCTCCGCGGTGCGTTCGAAAACGCGGTTCGTTTTACGTATCGGTCGCGGCCATTATATCGCGGCAACGGGCCCCCGCATAATTACTTACACGCTAATTGTTCAGACTTCGGAACGTACAATTGCGGTTGAAACAAAAATTAAACAAATAAATTGTCAATTTTGAATGTGGAATAGGTACTAAAGTTTAAACATTATTCGATATTTGAATGTAAATGACGGTTGGTACTTATGTTTTTGCAACCTGGTTATTTGCTGACGATATTTTGTACGTCACAAATATCGTTGCTGAATGAAATATGAATTTTAAATAAATAAAAAGCTTTTTATTTTTTAAATAACATTTATATTTTTTCCTGACTTTAATCAGGTATCTCAAAAGCATCCATTTATTTTTTATAAAAAATATCAAAGTAATGTTTTTTAAGAATTATAATCGATGTAGTGCCGATACCTGAACCAACCAGATTCTCGTCAGTCTTGGAGCGTTACAGGGAGAGTGCACGTCCACTTCTCAACCAACTTATGCAGTTGTAATTTTTACTCCGAACTTTGCTTCAAGTTCAGGTTATTAAATTACGAGTATTTAATGAAATATATGTAATTTTTATAATATTCCTGAATTTTTATTTTTCATATTATTGTATGAAAAGAATTCATTTGTGATATACCAGGTAGCCAGGTTAATTATGGGTTAAAAAAATAATACTTAATAAAAAAAATGACAAGGCTTCCAGCTCCTCACACTCAATTAAAAACTGCAATCAAGTCTTTATTAAATCAATATTACATAACCTAGGTAGTAACAATCATATTATAATTTGAATATCTTTATTTTAAAAAGTACATGATTTTTATATTGTTTTTTTTTGTTATTCTTTTTCCAGGGAGACATTCTAAGAAAACTCGCTCTTACAACAAGACTTTTAGCGTCATCCAGAAAAATATAGTTGTATTATATGTATATAGATCATAGTAACAGGAAACTGTTTGCCAGACAGAGGTTAAATAACACAAATAAGGAATATTACAAATATTTATTAGTACTTTATTATTGTAATGCTCAGTCAGTAGTGGAGTTCATTCATCTATTTGAAGTTTATTATACTCAGTGGTTGTTACGCAATCGTTCTTCGCACTGTTAACAGAAATTCTTGACTAATTGTCACTTGTCACTTCGATATCGAACTTTAGTAACGAAAAACAAATTGCATCAATCTGCGAGCTGAAACACGTTCAGAAACGTATTCAACAGTAACTCGCCCGGATTAGATAAGGTATTCGGGAACTAATAACGTTTGTTTGCGTACACTTAAATTATTCCTAATCGATCACAACGGTTTTCGAGTTGGTGACGATTCGGATACTGTCCGAATTGACACATTTAGCTTTCAATATTTTTGCAGTAACGATTCGGACATTACCAAATTTATGGAATCGGTTTAGTACAATATGATAAAAAAGTTTTAAAATACAATATTTTTTCGAAGTTGCCGCCTTAAATCCAGACTAAAATAGTTTTGGTAAGGCTTTTTGCGCCTATATATTATATTTAAAATAGTATGTGACTGTACTAAATAGTATGTGTCTTAATCGTTAGTGAAAAAAAAACAAAAATTTAAATTAAAATGTGTCAATTCGGACACTGTGTCCGAATCGTCAGTAACTCAGATTTTCAGTATCATTCTTCAAAATGGCGATACTATTCACAATGCAATACCAATTTCAAGACAGTTTCTCTTGCACTCATTTCCAGTCCAGTCTGGCTGTCCGATACCCTTAACCGCAATTCTCAAAGCGTTTCTGTAAACATCGCAGTAAGTTTCGGTTTATTTATTAGCAGCATTTATCGGTCGTTAAAACCGAAGTCGCGGCACCGTGCCGGCTCCGTCACGGGGACGTCACGGTTCGTATTGTAACGGAAAACAATGCGGCGTGCGTGTTACGATCGATTTATGACCGTAGGCCTGCCATGCGTGCGGATTACGAAGGGACCCGTTTCGGACTTGAAAGATCGAGCAAATTCAAATTTTGAATTTGACGTTCCAAAATTCGCACATTAATTTTCGCATTTGCGTTTGAATTGCGGGTAATGTGGGATTTTCGATTTCAATTTCTATAACTGGATTTCACTTGATGGCTTAGGTATTGAATTTGAAAAGCAATGCGAGTATTTTTTTTTTATAAATTTGAAAGGATGCTTCCAAAATTTCACTGAAAACATTTCTATTATAGGCAAGCACCAAAAGCCGTTTCATGAATGGATTTTTCTTTCCTTGTTTTCAAAATAAGAAGCATCCCAGTTTTGTAAAATAGCATGGTGGACTAGTATACAATACGCTAATGGTTGGCGATTCTTTGCTTTTTACGTCCACTGTTTGATATTTGCCGCCACTGGAACTTGGAATATTTCAACGGAAAGTTTTGTTCTACTTTCCCGTCCTCTTTTACTGAGCATGTTATTGTAACAGTTGCTGTGAACTGTGAAATTACAATGAATATACATCCATCGGATTCTAAAACTGAGAAAAATTATCTAAATATTTTTAGCTCCTTTACAAATCAGATTACAAAATTGTTGAAGTTAGAAATATCCGAACTGTTATTTTGACCTACTAAAATTTTATGTTCATAATAAGGATACTAAGTTTAATCCCAAATAAATATTTCGGATTTCTACGCGTAATTCTACAATAAATAATAAACAGGCAAATTTTCTTCTTTTTTAGCGGCAAAAAACATGACATCCCATAGTTGTTATTCAGTATCAAGCTCGTTAATTAAAAAGAGGATACCGTGCTAACGTGTAAACTCTCGTAAAATACGCCTATGAATTAATGTAAACATTTTATATATTTTTACATACATTATTATCTTCGATAGCCGTTTACGACCGTAATATCGACAATAACAATTAACATAATTAAAATAAACATGTAAATATTGGCATTATCATGCACTGTGCAGATATAAAACAAATTACGATAATTTCGTTAATTGATAGTTGCCGATCGGGTTTTTCGCATTACTTAAGTAGATTTAATTTAATTTCTGCGAATTTTGCCGTGCGATTGCGACATTTGTCGTCTTTTGTTTTCGAATTCTTTTTGTGATTACTGCTGATGCAAACAATTTTGATGTACTAACGTTATTCTTGTTCGATTTAAAGGTTCTTTGTTGGAAAATTACAGTAACTTTTTTTATTAAACTATCGATATATAAATTATTTTCTAGTCCCAACTCAATGATTGGAAGATAAAATTATTATCGATAGTAAATTATCCCGCGGTTCTTTCGTATTTTGTATATCTGATACAATAATGTTAGTACAAAAAATTCAGCATTTAGCAGTGTAACTGTCGTTGCCCAATCAGATCTGAACCCTGAGTATCTGGAGATGGGATTCCGCGGCGGGGCCGGGCTGGGCTCGTCGTCGCGCACCAAGCGCATGCGCACCAGCTTCAAGCACCACCAGCTGCGCACCATGAAGTCCTACTTCGCGATCAACCACAACCCAGACGCGAAAGACCTGAAGCAACTCAGCCAGAAAACCGGACTACCCAAACGCGTCCTACAGGTAATATGAAGTTTCTATTACGGTATCCTAAACTGCTTTGACGACAGTACTGGCTTGTTTGATGACGTTACATAATGTGCACTCCTTTTTCAAAAGATTTTGCTTTTAATTTTATTATTATGCCTTTTGAGACACTTGAGCTGTCAACATGGCTTAATACTGAACATAAATAAATAAACAACCTAATTCATTCACAAACAAACTAAGGTAGGCACGATATAAAAACTAAATCGAAGATAAAAATAATCCATTAGTTATTTTTTCTAAAAAGAACTCTGAGCTCGACGTGAAATCGATAGTATCGAATAATATAGTATTGATTTTATATTCGGTACATAACAAATCGAGAGGTGTTATTTCACGCGTAGGTAGCCGCCTCATTAGCATACTGATCAAGACGTTAGAATATGCTGGACTATGATTACAACCAATATTACTGATAAGATACGTGCCTCGGAATGTTCAATTCTACACTTATTACCGTTTCGATATCGGGTGTAGCGTTCTTAAAAATCTATGCAAATTACGTTGGTTACTTAAGCTTTGATAATTTTGTGATGGTATTTTTTAATATATTATTTTATTTTCCTTCTGTAAAACTGTAGAAAGATCTGTAGACTTTTTTATGTTTTTGTTCGAAAACAGAATAACGGTAATCTAAAGAATTAACAAATAAAATTAGAAAGATGGAAATTAGGTGCGGACATAAAATACGTTTTTAAATTTTATTATAATCAATCAATGTACAAAAGCAGTGTAAAGTTGCCATTAGTCTCAAATGCTAAACTTTAATCGTTCGTTTATTAAAATTAAGTACTTAAAGTTCACTAAAATCCGACGGGCGAGACCTATAGGCGTGAATAACATTACGATTTTGGGATTAATCAACATATTTTAATGAAATTAAACGTTGTAGCTATGTATGGTGGAGCATTAAAAAAATCGTTAGTTTTAATGAAACGGAAAAATTTTGAAGTCAATTTAAACGTCGTTAAATCCATTGACGGTCAGGGAAGGTAATTTTCAAAAGTTTAATTGACACACAAAAATGATATTAACTTTGGTTAACCTTATTACGTAAATATAAGTTTTAAGTAAGCTGGTACCGAGGTGTACAGAGTTCGGTAAACTTGTGCCTGAGAGGTTAATCACTATTTGTGCGTCCCAAATTTGACCCATTCCTATGTTCTTACTGCTCTAGTTTTATTATGCGTAGAATCGCAAAGTACACTAAAATATATATACTAAATAGCATACTAAAATTATTATCAGTTACCAGTTTCATTTTTATACAATCTGTAGCAAAAATAAAATGGCTAAATTTGACATTGACAGTCCGCGCTTTCATGTTAAACGTCAAATTGACGCGGTATGTTCTGTACACATGTAGAAGGACTTGCAGTGAAGTGAGTTAAAGTACAGCAGTGACTCAAACCAGAACTCAAGTGTGTCAAACGCATAAAATAAGTCATAAACAAACCGGTAGTTGAAAGCTAATGCGAATGTAATGTAGTCGCGATACCGCGTCGCTTTGCACACTATCGACTTATCAACATTTTGCATTGCGAATGTTTTATAAAGTTGAATTTTATTTATTCGTTTTCATCATCCGTTTTTTTTTTATCATTACTCGTTTTGACGGCTGACGAGTGGTATAACTGAGCTGTTTTAATTTATACACTGATAAAGTTGCAGGAACGTTCTAAAATTTTAAATTACGTCAGTATTGAGCTGTAAATTCTAATTTTAGATATGTTTTTTTTTTACAGTTGAGAGAAGGTAAGGTAATCGGAATGTTTTTTTTTTTCAAATATGTGATTTGTTCTTCGGCAGGACAAAGGATTGTGGTAAGGATAGAAAAAAAACTTTAAAACTGATATTCCCGTGATCTACACATGACGAGGATGTCGTCATGATTGGTTTCACAGAAATTGCGTGTTGCCAGCTCAAAATTGCATCTCTTGGCTGTGGTAATTGTGGCGTTATTATTGACCGCGGTAATCAATGGTCGCAGGTAAGTCAGGAATTTTGTGAAACCGAACTTCGAACTAGTAAAAGAAAGTGAAAGTTATAAAGTTGTCGATCGAATGATCAAAAGTGTTCTGCGGTTTATGCTCAGAAATATATTGAAACAGACATAAAAGTGTGACCACATTTAAATACTACTTGCTGTTACCCTCGGGTGACAACAATTTACGGAAGTGAAATCTCAGTTTCACTTCCGTAAATTGCTTAGGCTTGCGGACGACGAGTAATGGGTAACTCGCTGTCCGGTAACCGTCCGGGTGGAGCCCGAATCGTTGACGGCGCGCCTCATAGAGATGTCAGCTTACTGGGGTCATGGTTGACTTCTGAAAGGGAAACTGGTGGTCCTGGAAGGCAAGTAAAAGAAGGATCATAGGGGGGGTGAAAGTCAGACACGCCTTCCCGCTCCGCTATAGAGCGAAAGCATTCATTGGATGATATCCCCCATAGAAAAAAAAACTCTCGTAAGTTGTAGCCTGTATCTACTATTCGAAATGAATCTATGAAAAGACTTTTTTAATCCCTCGGTAGACCTAGATATTTGTGCGCTTAACTTTCGAATACCTACCGTAATTAATTATAGACACAATAGAAAAACAATGAGAGAGCGAACGCTGGCGTTCACTTGGGGTTTAATGAATTAAACAGACAAACACAAACTCTTCTACTTTATTATACATATACAAGTTTTCCAATTATAAACAGCCTGTATTGTCCACCACTTAATTTCTTTAATATTTATCAGACTTTTGCTCTAGGTATACGAAATAATTACGAGTACTTTGAGAGTGGAGTTGCAATTGCGATAAAAGCTGCAACCATTGAGTGCATGAGTGAGATAGGACAGAATAAATACACGTAGACAATATTTATTTATTTTGTTGCTGAGTAAAAGTACATGGTATATAGCTCCACAAAACTAAGAGAACCCTCAAAGTTTATTCATGTTAAAGCCAGGTTCTACTTATTTTGAACTTTTTTAAGCCATAGTCATAGTCATAGTAGTTTATTGGTAAGGGATTCTTACAAGTCAATACAGAATATTTAAATTACATGTTAATAAATGATTACATTACAATGTCAAATAATACCCACACATTTGCCTCTGGAAATCCACAAATATAAAAGAGAACACTATGAAAAAATATTTTGTCAAAATTGACCATATGACCACCTGGCATGGCCTGTCAAAACATGATATAAATTAGTTGCAACGATAAAAAAAAATCGTGAATCTGACCCTAACTTACGATTTCAAACGTGTATGTCTACGAGATTACGTCACGGGAATATTTGAAAGTTACAAAAAATAATAAAGCTTGTTTTTTAAAAGGGCCCCCAAAAAATCTTGAATAGTTGTTGTTTTTTTTTTTTCTAAAATAAAACCGCTGTTACGAGCCGCGAAATCGACATAGACCCGGGCGGAGTTCATACAAAATACTCTGTGACTGCAACCGGCTCTTAAGGTACACAAAAATGTTGTGGCAGCCGCCTCCTTTGAGTTCAGGGTATAACTGGAAGCACACACTTCGGCGCGTCTTCCGAAGCATTTAACACCGAATATTGCATTTAATTTGTTTGCTATAAGCGGCACTTTAATGTAGGGCTCGGGTAAGCGCTACCTTTTGTTCTCCTAATTATTCGGGTAACTTGAAATATTTCTTGAGTAACACGTGCGCGAGCGCTTGTGACGTTATAGAGTAGTTGTTGAGTGCTTTTTTGTGTAAATACGGATGAAAAAAATCGTAAAAATGCGAAAGCATTACGTGGCCCACGTGTGCCTAATGTTGTTCTACCTTTAAAGGATTTTGATTGAGAAAGAGTGACAGTGGCAAAGTAACTTAGGGTAACCTAAGCTAACTATCAAAGGTTACAGACGTGATTGTAAGAATCTCCTCAACAGTCGTTACAAGTTAAAATCATGGGCGTAGTAAGATCATTGGTAGGATCCTGGTAGAGTAATTTTTTTAGGCGCATATATTTGCATGTAATTTATTTCATCACCAGCTCTCAAAACAGTGAAGGAAAACATCGTGATCCACCAATTCACACTGGGCTCGCGTGGTGGATTACGGCCTTTTCTTAAAGAGGAAGTCTAAGTCCTGGTAGTGGGAACATTATGAGGCTTATTATTCTTATGCTTATTATCGCTTTGAGACTATAAACGTGAACTGCTTATGAATCTGGAATATGCAGTTGAATATTACCAATTAGGGTAGCCTATTATAAAATTTTAGTCAATCTATTAGTGTGATCTAATATCACACTAATAGCTGTCTCTCTTCAATGCTCAAACGGCTGAATTTCATTAGATTTTCAAGATTTGGATGAAGCATCAAGTCTTGAACATGGCAATGGAAGTTCCCTTGGGAATATTTTTTGCTTCTATATCGGCGAAGTCACTGGCAAAAGCCAGCAAAATAACACGGTTTAGTTCAATCTCAGTTAAGGACCCAATTAGTCCAGTCAGAAACACAACATATCCAACTGCCTAACTAACAAAGCTTCCTATATCGAAACTCGGATCCTACCAATTTGGGCCCAATTCGCCAATATTTGTCCAATGTGTAGCCAATACAACGGTTCAACTATTTTGGGTGGTATTGTTATGCATAGTGCATGCGCAGAGCTAAGACAAACATTTGCATGCACCAATATTGCGGATGTTTGCTTATGAATGGAGCCATGTCAAGCAAATTAGCCAATTTAGTGGCTCCATTGGATATCTTTGATTAGGTGATATTGTTTCAATGATGTACGATACCATGGACGATTTAGGCTTTTGTATAATAATAATAATAATAATTACGTATATTGACTTGGCTAGCGAGTTTGTCGACATGTGGGATGTGGAATTGTGGATTCAGCGATCATTGTACCGATAGTTGTGTCGGGCAATGGCTTAATAGCCAAGAGGCTCGACCAACACCTTACGAGGCTCGCGTTAGGCGGCTGGATCAAGGGCTTGATTCAGAAAGCGGTATTTCTGGACACGGCTTGTATAGTTAGGAGGTTCCTCTCTCTGTAGCTCTGACCTGACCTGACGGTAGCTTGGACCCTGTTCCCGATACCGGTGGGCTACTATTTTTATATTTTTAAATGTCTTTTTATATTGAAATATTTAAAAATATAATTTATATGTGTTGTGAAATAATAAGAATAATTCAAGCCATAATCAAACTATCAAAAGTGAATTTTGGGAACATATTCATTATGCGTACAGCTAAGGATTGGAATTCCTTGCCGGAGTCTGTGTATAACTATAACCTAGGGGTTGCTTCTAAGTAAGCATGCGCCATCGTCGGCTACTTCATCGCTTTCCATCAGGGGAGATAGTGGTCAAACGGGAGCCTATCTATAATAATAAAAAAAATCACTTCAGTGTAATTGGAAAGCAGTAAAAATATTTGAGAATCATATTTAACTTCGAATATTTTCACTTTTATATACATAAAAGTGTAAACAATTTCACTTTTTATTTCAATGGAAAATCGGCAATTGTGTATTTGTGTGGTAAAAATGATTTGTAGTTATTTTTACTTGTTTGTTTTTATTACTTTCGTGTTTTATGCACTGGTGGATAAATTGTGTTCGTTTTTCTTTCATTGAGATATCTTGACTTTCATTCTGTATTTTTAATGCCCGACGGATAAAAAGGTGTTTTATAAGTTTGGTGTCTTTTTTTTATGGTGGGAAAAATCATCCAATGACAAACTTGTGTGTCTGTCCGTGGCATCGTAGTTCCTAAGTGAATGGACCGATTTTGATGCGATTTTTATTTCAAAATTAATTTTCACTAAAATGTTTGACATAGCTCATGTCATTTGCCAATCAGTGTTGCCTTTGTTATTGTATTTTCTGTGAAATTAATTTCATTTTTTTCCGGCACATCCTAACTTTGTATACAACTGAGGATCTCCCTTTTCTCTCTTCATTTTAACGTTCATCGTATCGGATACGGAATCGAAAATGTTTTAGGTACAGACTTCAAAACCATATTTCGCTGTTCATTTCATGATACCGTTTCTGGCTTTTATTACTGGTTTAATAATAGCTTTACGTGGGAAATCTTCAAATGACTTCTCCCGCTCTGGGTGTAGCCAGAAGGAGGATCAAACTTTTACTGACTTACCTGTGCTCCTTTAGTTGCACTCTTTCAAAGACTCCCACAGCTATAAGATACTCGGCGCGGTGTGTTCCACACGCGCCTCAAGGAGATGTCAGCAAACCGTAGGGACCCAGCAGGGTTGGAGCCTACTCTGGGACCATGGATTGCGCGAAAGTTGATCCTGGGGCCCTGGAACAAAGGCAAAAACGGAACAGGGGTGCGTTTTAGTCACTAAAAGTCTAAAACGCCCTCGCGCTCTGCTCGGGAGACGTCATTAGATGATTTCCTAAAAAAATGCTGTTAGATACTAGTAGCTGGATATCTACACAAGAAAGGCGCTGCTTACAACCGCTGTCATCATTCCGATAAGTTAGCTTAAAGCACTGTCAGATACGTGAAAATAGTGTTGAATTACTAATTACTGGCAGGTGCCAATTAATCAAATCAAGTTAAAATATCTATTATATTAAACAAGTAAATATAATAAAGGATAGTGTTTCTGGATTTCATGCTAAGCCAATTAGCATCTCCCAATTGACTGGTAATTGACACAATGGACAATTGGCTGGCAGGTATTAATTGGTCATATCGAGCTGTTGGAGATATCATTTACAGTAAGTACAAATGGATTCCTGAACATAGGGTTCTATCTTCATTCCCCATTAGGGATTATTTTACTATTGGTTGATTTTATTATTATTGAGAGCAGTGGTGGCCGAGTGGTAACGACTTACGAGTTGTAGGTCGCGGGTTCAAACCCTGCCAGGCGCATTACTTTATGTAATTACCACTGCTCTCAAAACGGTGGAGGAAAACATCGTGAGGAAACCGGTATGTCCTAGAACAAAAGATTCGAAGACATGTGACATTAACCAAACCCACAATGGGGCTGGTAGTGGATTACGGCCCATTCCTTCTACTAGAGAGGAGGCATGATGATTACCATTGATTGATTTTTATTAGAATTGTCTCGATGACATAATTTCTCCTAAAAAGGTCTGAACGTGAATATTCTCTGACCAACTAACTGCGCCAGGTTCGAACAAATTGGAACCAAAACGTAAATTACATGAGCCTTGTTTGGACCTCGATAAAAATTGTAAGGGCTCCCAAATGTTTTGTTACTTGCAGCCTGTATATAGCAACCTGTCTTTATCGTGGTCGACCCGATTCCGATATCAGCAGCATAAATATATCCAGTCAACCAATTATGCGAGAGACCCCCCTTCCCCTCGAATATTGATCGAGATTTTTTTCTTGGCAAAAAGCTTTCGAGTCGTCGTCGCCATATTGTGAAGATAATATCTTATTCGTTTTTGCCCCTCGTCGGACTTTTGGCTGTACGCTGCTGCGGACAACTGTTTCGTTTTTCCTTTATAAATCTTGATATTATCGCTTTAGATTTTTTGTTTTATTCGATAGGATTTTCGGTTTTCATTTGTTTTGTTTGTCCGCACACCGCACACTGTGCTACACACAACGTCGAAAGTTCCACAAGAAATTAAGACGGAAATTCGTTTGTAAAGTTTTAATTAACCGTTTAAATTACTAGACTAGGTCACATTGGTTTTATTATACCGCCATATCGAGAGGCTTGTTCAGTCGCTTGTTCAATTGACGTGCCCCAAAGGTCTTTACAACTCAATTCAATCACAAGAAACGGCATCAAAGAATTATAGGCACCAATAAACCCATAAAACCGCTGTCGATGCCGCAATGCCGCAGCATAAAAAGCTAAGCATTTTCAGCTATCCCTAAATAAAACACGACACGAGGGGCTGAAACCAAAAGATTTATGTCTCTCACCTCTCAAGTTATTTACGAGAATTACGAGACTAATTGCTTTTAATGACGAATTTGAACCTTATTGCTGTAGATTTAAGAGTGTAGTGCAATTAAACTTTGCAAGACCTCAAAGGCTGGCATTTGAGTCCACCTTTGGAGGAGAGATGCAGCGCAATGGAGAGTTGCCCCTCACTTTTTCCGCTTTATGTCCGTGGGACGTTTGCCGCGTCGCTGCCGCGCACTTGAGGCCTCAGCCTAAAGAGTATGGTGCATGACGTTCTAAACGTAGTCTATGAATGGCATCTATTTTGTAAACTTTATGCTTAAAGCACCGCTCTTGACGTGCTTTTACGTAACACTGCGAACTACAAATATGTGATAAAATCAATCCAATTTAATTGATTCCGCTTCCCAGATTTTTGTAGTGGCTTCATCTTGTCATCTTTGCCGGCAGTGCATTCAGTAACTTTAACTGAAAGTACCGCAGCTGGAAAATATTTAAATGGATTCACATAAACGAGCGACATATGACTTCTTTGTTCGGCTTTTATGGAACTGCAAACATTATTAGAATGCATTGCCTTTTCTTCTTGCAGCCTGAATAATTTCATTTATTTTTGCGTTCAGAAATAGTTTTGATATTTGTAATAATTAAATGCAAACTGGCCTCACGTTGAAATGAAAACTGAAATGTTTTCACTTTTTAGTATTCCATGAATTTAGTTGAAAAATATTTTTTTAAATGGGTATTCACAACAGGTGCTTGCCCGCCGCCGCCGTCTAATTGCCTCGGGCGCCCCCGTAATATATAGACGTGGTGTCACCCGAACCCGCGCGGGCGCATTTAGAACAAACCACGCCATATATCTCTCCTTGCGTCCGCAATTACGTGATTTGTCACTCCACTCTCTTTTTTTTTCTTTTTCTTTTCTGAAAAATGACTCGAGTTCAACTGTTCAAGTAGCTCAGACGTAATTAGTTGACTGAAAAAGTGCCTTTCCCTGTTCACTTTATTGTGCGATCAATTCACATTGCTACTGTATTTAATCGACTATTAAATTTATCTCATTCGATTAATTAGTCGATTTCCAATAAGACCTTATTGGTTAATTTTTTTTAACGGGTTTTGTGCGCGGCTGTACTTTTTTGTTCCTAAGTGTGACGTTTTTCAAGTTTTAATTAAGTTATTAAGTTCATTTTAACAAGTTATTCTTAAATTGCAGACCGGATTTAATCTTAAATAAATATTGGAATATTTTCCTTCCTTGTTAGTATATGATATGTTAAGTTTAACTCGTATGTTGCTTATTTATTAATCATGCTCGTGTAATTCAATAACAAATAATTAGCTGTTTTGTTTCGCAATTCCTTTTATCTCAAAATTAATTTTGTAATAAAATAATACATAGGTAGGTATAGGTTATCCTGAAGAATATTACAACTTTGTAAATCGCTCACCAAACATGTTATATTTAACACTCATTGAAGAAATAAAATCTGTATGAAAAAGCAAAACATCTAGTGATGTATAGCGTCACTTCTTCCCGATCTCACAAAAATTAATTACGCAGTGCTATTTTTAAAACGTTTTCATGCCATGATTTCGAACACTATAAAGATGCCTCTTAACGGCACACAAATATCCCGGGCAAAGGCGATGGCTCCCAACCCTCGCAATTAGTATCGGATGGTCACACCTTGACGTTCGACCGCGTATAATTTTACTTTCTAAGTACATTTTGTGACAATAATAAGCAAATTCCCACATTCAACTTTAAACTTTATAACATAGCGTTAAAGTCAAAAATTCCACACACAAATAAGATCAAATCAAACAGTCTAGTAATTAGTACAGGCGCGCTCAGCGACGCTCCGTTGGGCAGATAATTTCCGCTGTACGTTCAAAAGACGTCCATTTGTCATTTGGTCGCGCGAAGTCGCACAGAGCGGACGTGCCTCTCCCTACTTAATTTATTCAAATATTATTTATTTAAGGAAAACGGGACTATTAATCACATTTCTACAGTTTTTATTTACATACGCGGAACGCTCCTCGCTTTGATCGTTCAGACATTTATTAGAGGTCCTTATGCGGTATTTTATTTACCAAGACGCAGAAGTATAATTAAATTGGGTGTCAATTTACGAATTATCTATGTATATTGCTTCTGTAAATAGGCAAATACGATGTTTGTTTATCTACAGTTCTTTTCAAATTATTACTAATTTTTGTTTGCCGACATTCGTTTAAATTTCCACCAATTTGTTCGTCAGTTTCATATTTGTATTATACTTTAATGAACACTCTTTCTAATTACGCTTTTCATGTTAAATTAACACCTTTTAATGGTTTTTAAATATTGGTTACACTGAAGTGTTATTCACGGTGCTATTAGGGTTTTCTTTTACACATTTCTTAATTGAACACTGGTTCTTAAATTGGTAATTAACACTTTTGTGGAATGGTAATAGGAATGCTTTGACTGCATTTTTTTTCTAATAAAAGACTCTTATAACTTCAGCATATCGACTGCATTTCATCATCATCATCATCATTTCAGTCGAAAGACGTCCACTGACGAACATAGACCGGTCCTGTATATCTCGCATCCATCGCCCATCCACAGTTGTCTGCTGTTTTTTCTTCGTTCTACTAATCCATTTACCTGTGGGTCAACATAGCATCAGGTATCTACAAACATCAAGTTAACATACCTAAAGCTATTTTTACTGCTAAAGTAGCAACAAGCAGCTGGTGCTCATTTACAGTTACCCATTAAAATTGTCACGAACGTTTTACAATTATTATCGTTAGTATTCGCGACATCTGGCATCACAGACAAACTCGCAGAACATATTGCGAACATTAATATTACAACATCTTTAATATAATCATCCTATTATAGCATGCAGTGACAAAATGACTTAATTTGCCATTCAATTACCTAGGTAGTGTTGGGGCATGAAATGTATGTAATCAGTCAAGTTTAGTTTGGGAACAGACGGAGCGATAGTATGTGGAAATATTCGCGCGACTAATCGGAAAAATCTTTTCATTAACATGTTACAATTTTAAATTAGTACGATTAGCGTCTATGATTTCTTTGTCAATTTGCAAGGTACAAATGATTTCTTAATGTAGAAAAAATATTTAGGCAAATAATTTAGATAGAAAGATATAAAACTGTCGGTTTGTAGTTGCTGCCAAATGTTACGTACGTCCATATGAATTCAAGATAAAGAATAGAATAAACTTTATTGTACATCAAATTAGTAACCATTTAAACTTAAATATAAATCTATGGCAATATGGCATACAATGGCAGTCTTATGCCTGACAGAGAGTCTGAGAGACTGGCTGAGAGTTGAGTTAAAAAAAGAAAGCAAGTACTTTGCAGTGAAACAACACAAGTTTTTTTTATCCACTTATCCGAGAAATTATCACCCTTGTCAAACCTAACAAAAACCTCAAGCTAAAAAAATTATGTCATATCAATGATAAACATTGCTCATTTCCTTGCCCACTGAACCGCAGTGTCGTGTAAACCCGTACTTAATACGCTCAATTTTGTATCATTTGTTCTAGCTGGGGGCGAGGGGCAATTTGCAAGCGTTGGTGTCATTGCGCAGTGGTTAGAGTAATGGTCCGTAACGCAAAATGAGACGTCAGACATCAATGGGGTGGGGTTTTAGTGTGGCAGTTGTTCATTTGAATAAAGAATATAATGGAACGAACATACGAGATTTAAAATTATGATCATTTAAATAAAGAATAGAATGCAAATCGAACGAAAATACGGGATTTAAAATTATGATACGATGGTTTGATGGGACATTACATCGTCATGATTAATTTATATACTTTTATAGAATACTGGTGACGTTGAAATAGATTTAATGTCAATTAACAAATAGAAATTTAACTAAACTGATGCACTAGTATCTCTTAAACTACACAAATAATACACGTGTAGAAGTTGTTAGTTATGCGCGCATCACGTAAAATGTATGAAATCGATATAGATAACTTTTATATTTATATTAAAATTGTGTGTAACTTGAAATATTACTTAGGCTTTATTTCATCGCAATCGGTTGACGATATCGAAAGTTAAACTACATTTATCGAAGTTCACCGGGTCAGCTAGTCCTGAATAAAATGAAAGCCGTAAGGCTTATCACAGAGTGATAATAAGCATATAAAATTAGAACCAAACCTTGAGAAACTTGTGGATTTTGTGTTGGCATACACTTAGTTAGTTCATGTAAAGCCAGTGAACTAGTCTCAGACTATCTAGTTCAAACATTTGAGGCATTTAACAAATCAAATGTTATTTAACATCTCGTCACAAACAGCGGACCGGTGTTCACAAATGGACTCGACGTACAAACGGAGATATAAATACTGTTCAAGATCATTCAGTCAATGTCTGGCGTCAGCTACCGTACAGGCGGAGATCGTATCGGCATGACAAATAGTACTGCTGTTGTACCCCTAGCGTTTAGTGACGATGTATTAGTAAGCTCTTAACCAGTAGCGTAACTATACCATCTGAGGCCCGCGCCAAAATCATTGGATGGGGCCCCAGCGAAATCGTCAACTTTGTAATCTAGTTTAGACAAAATGTGAAAATACAGACATAAAATGTCATATATATCTTTATTATTAATAAATCCGAAAGTTCTTGAAACACAAGGTATTTTATATTTCGTTTCTGAAGGTGGCTTCCCAATGACGTATCTATAAGTTGGTAAGGTAAGGTCTCAGACCAACAAACAAAAATTTAGTTTTTTACTTAAGTTTGTATATTTACTTCTTCTGAGTTCAAGGCCTCTCGGACCGGGGGCTCCACCGGGCTAGGGCCTCATGATATTTTGTCAGCCTTGCCACCCTATACTAACTAGGCTGAGATATTGTGTAACGGCAAAATAATAACCAAGCAACTCCTTTTAGTTTCAAATTGTCTTTAGTATCGACGAAAGAAGTCGTTGACTACAAGTACGAGACTTTGCGTGGACTTAAAACATTAATAAATTATAAAAACAAGCTCATTTTTATTAAGTATTCTTGAGAGTCTTCAAGTCTAGAGCCTAGATCTTGTAGAAGAAATAGCAAAAATATACCATAAACACTTCTTCAAGTCCTACTTGTTGGCATTACTCCTCCAGGCAAATTTTAATATCACTTCAAACTGAGCACTGTTTCTTAGTACGAGTACATTTGATATTTATTGAGAAAATGTTTGCGATCTCGTAACTCTCGGAATATACACGCAAAATACAACTCAATCTCGTTTTCGACATCAATATATCTCAAAAATCTGACAATTCAATTTTTCATTAAACGTATATCATTCAGTCATTTCGAAAAAGAAGAAATACGTGCATAAATAAAAAAAAATCGTTAACACTCGACCGCTGAAAAATTACTCGCATGTATATTTTCAATTGTCTTAAAGTGTGTGTGGGTGAAGCGTATTGAGTCGTATGTTTTGGTTGGTAGGAGTTATATTTGGTTGGCGGTTGTGCGTGACGGTATAACTAATGATGTGTCCGAGGTAGTGCTTATTTATTCGAAATGTGAGCGAGAATAGCGTGGTGTTTTTGGCCTTTGCTTTGAGTACGTACGTGATAGAGATTGTTTTACGTTCCACTAGTTAATAGTTTTATCTTCTCGTACTATCGTATTGTGTTCTTTTTTCATATTACATCTCTTTAGTTTGTTTTTCTGCAAGCATTTTCTCATCTTGCATACCAATGATAGTTAAATTAGTTTTAATACTACGGAGAAAATATTGATACAAAATTCTGTGGCCCTAGTGAAAAAAGATCTAAGTCCAAAAATGCAACTTTACAGGAGACGTAAAAAACACTCTGCGTGCTTCAAATTCGTGTTTGACCTCGTGTGTCATTCAAACCGCTACCAAATGAAATACATGTGATGTTTTTTATAGGTAAACAATTTATGCTCTTTACTATTATTGGGTTATTTTTTATGTAAAGTTAATAGTTTTTAAGATAGTGACTGATACCAATCACTATCTTAAAATAAATGAACTCCATAAGGGTATAAAATAAGTCAGACCCGTTCTCCCATAAGTTAAATATTAATTCATGCACGTGAAAAGGGATACGCATTTGAAATTATTTTTAATAACTAATTACCTAATGGAAAGAAATATTTTTTCTCTTTATTTCGGTGAAAACGGATATAAGTCTAATAATATCCTTTCTAACTTAAACCATTTTTATGGACTAAGTGTTGTTGTATCGATAAACACCAACCAAATTGAAATGTGGTTGATTTATGTTAATTTAGATTAAAAACACAAAAGAAAGTTTTTATTTTTCTGTTTAAAACAATATAAATGGACTTGAAACCAACTTGCGTGGTTTTTTTAATGTCAGTTGAATCCTTTTGCACAAAGTAACTTCCTTATTTTTAGGGCTAGCTTAGATCTCTTTTCACCAAACGATAGAGCATTTTTTTCTGATCATTTTGGTATACTTAACTCATTTTCGACAAAATCGGACTTATACCCCTTTTCACTAGGGCCACAGAATTATTGTTAATTTAAAGATCCATTCTTTAAAGCTTACAAAATTGTCCAATTAACAGTATTTTCAATATTCAACAAATTATGGAAAAATCTGATTATTCCTTCCAAAAGCAAATTGCTGAGTAAGTGATAAACTCGTATAAAATAAAAATGAACCAATATGTAAAGAGACAATTACAAAACAATCTTTAGATGCGAAGATTATGATATTAGGTGTGCCGTTGACGACAAAAATCTTAAAAAAAAAAGTAGATAATAATTTACGTGTGAGTGAAATAATTTCCGGCTGATATGTAGTCAAGTCAGATTGGAACAATTTCCCTGCTGCGGTCTTCCCGTCCGTGAATAGGCTCTTAATAAACTAATGCGCCTCACCATCAACGATTGCATCACTGCTTACCTTCAGGTGGTATCTCAGTCAAGCACTAGTTTTATATAAATTAAAAAAAAAATACAACCAGCCTTACGAATACCTACCGTCAAATATAGAAACAATAGAAACACAATGACAGAGTGAACGCGTTCGCTAGGGGTTTAATGAATTAATTGAGAAGGTAAAGTTACAAGATTGCACATTCCATTTTTAATCGAACTAACAGAAGCAACAAGTCGTTACTAAACAGAAGTAACAGATTTCTAGTAGTTGAAACAGATGACAGAGTGAATGATACAAACACGAACATTGTCATCGGTAGCTGAGCATATTGTCTCGAGACCACCTAGATGGCTTTATCTCTTCGTGACACAGCGCAGTCATCAATCCTGAGTAGCTTTCCAGTCATTCTTTATATTAGTGTTGGGCACGACTATCGACAAAACAGTAGGTTAGTCGATGGATGACCTATAAGTTGATTTAATTGAGAATCAAAGGCGACGATGATTTTGCTTTTGTTTTATTTAGGAAATATCATCAGCATTCTCTTGCCCTTTAAAAAACTAGATAAATAGTATACTGAAAGAATGATACATTTTTTTTAGCGTGATAAATCGATTATGTCAAAGTGATACAATTAGTCGAATGGTAAATTAATTGCTATACAATTGTGATAAATGACAAATTAAAATTCATTTCTATTGCAATTTATAGTTTACTCTTTGCCAACTTGGCGTGGTTGGCATTAATGATTAAAAGTAAAGGTTCTTATGCTATCTGTAAATTATGTAGAGCTGACGATTCATTTAAAAATTACAGTGTTTTAAGTTCTCAGGTTTTCAAATTAAGAGTGCAAAAAATCGATCTAAGTAAGCGTGTTCCATCTTCGACCATATCATCGCTTACTAGGTGAGATAGTGGTGAAATGCGAGCCGAACAATCGAAAAAAAATAATTCAGTATTCACGTAAGTGAAAAGCGTAAACTGCTAGAACGTAACAAACATTATGAAATCACACATACAGATTGAATAATCGACTAAATGATTATCTAATTCAGTGTCACATCACTAGCTGAGAGGCGGACACTCGGGCGGACTGAACGATTAGTTACGAGCACTGGCACTTACAACTATTATTAACGCGATTTTTTTTAACTACTGACTAAATTTACTATTAGTTACTTATTTATTTTACGCTTCGACAATATTTCGTACACCGTGTGAGTATGACGATGTATTGATTTTATAAATCTTTTCTTTTATTTTATTGGTGGTACATTTATGAGAGCAGTTTGTACAAACTCGTAAATACGGAGCCATTACGTCTCGTCGTCTCCCGGTTCAAACGCGCATTAATTTGTGTGATTAATTTCATCTCCACTGCTTTCAAAACGGTGACGGAAAACATCATGAGGGAACTGGCTTGTCCTAGAACCAAAGAAATTGAGGACTTGTGATATACACCTATCAGCAGTGGACCCGCGTGGTAGATTACAGCCAAATCCTCCTACTAGAGAGGAGACAGTCTTAGCAATGGGAATATTATAAGGCTGCCCAGTTACTGGGTTATGGAGGTCGGATAGCTATCCGGTTAAACTGTAAGCTGATTCCAACTTACTGGAAAAAGCTTGGTAGATGCTGAGGTACATGAATTATAGAGAGGTAGTTTCATTCATGAAGTCGTTTTATAAGTAAATATAGGTAATTTTTTTTTAGATATTATGATCTATAATTCAAAATATGTACTTAAGAAACTTTAATACATATGTACATAAAAAAAAACTTAAATACTAACTAAACTATTTATACTAAAACCTAACTATGTACATAAATATAATACAAAATGACAAAGAACGCTCAGGCGTCAAAGTACTCCTCCACATCGCTGTCATCCGGAAATGTGCCCAGAAGACTGGCAGCATTGCCACGTATAATGGCAATGCTAATAAAGAATGGAATGAAAAAGCGAAGAACGAGCCAGCCTTTTGATCATGTAAAGTGTCGATCAGTCGGCGTGAAATTTCCTTGAAAAGGAGACGTGCACTCGGACCCCATGAACCAAGCGTTTCATGGGGTTTCAAATATAAATAGGTTTTTGATATCTGTGACCAGTGCCACCAACACTAGGAACTAAAGGCACATTTGGTTCTTCAACTCACGTCGCGCTTAGCCGATTGGCTGCTTCGACATTCATACAGAATTCACAATATATGGTCGGAAGAGGCGTAGTGTTATGTAACAATATCCACGCAGGCATAAATAAAAGAAAAAAAGGGACGAATGGAATATATATATATATTTTTTGGTTCCGCATTCTTTCAATGAAATCGTAATAATTTTGTTACGATAACTGAACTCAACTTTTACTTATACCTGAGACTGCGTCGTAGGTACCTACAAAGTTATTGAACTTTTCGCTTTTTCCGGACAATCGTCAACCGAATGCCACTTCAGGGCCAGGAAAGAAACGGGCATCTAAATTTGGCGTAAAGCAACATCGGCCGCCATGACGTGGGGGGGCGGGGCCTCGGCGCGGCCGCGCGTGATTGGTCGCGAGATTCGCGCTCTTGCGCCGACCGCACTGAATCTTCAACGCAAACGTAATACAAGTACGGATAAAGTCGGTCAAATCGTCTAGGTTTATAAATATGACCGACATAACCCGTGATTCGGTAGCTTTTCTACAGTGAGCACTTTTAGTACATGGAACAACGCTTCGGAATGTTGCGCCTGCTACGGTCACGCACCGGCCGGCCAGCTCGCTAATTACAGATAAAATCTGCACTTCGGAACGCTCAACGGCGGGCAAGAACGCAATCACGTGCCACAAAAACGGGGCAGACAGGAATCCAGCTTCCGCGTGCAATGCGGTCGGGCGGAAGCCAGGACCGCCAGAAAATTTGGAACGCGCTCTGTGTTTTTTCTTTGCGACATTTATTTTGCGAAGCTTTGCGCCCGCTTGCGTTATTTATCGTATGTGCACACACCAACAGTTATATTTTTTGTTCACAGGTGTGGTTCCAGAACGCGCGAGCGAAGTGGCGGCGAATGGTCACCAAGCAAGAGAACAAGATGTCGGACAAGTGTTCGCCGGACGCGTCTCTGGAGATGGACATGTACCACGGGCCGATGGGTTCCATCCAGTCGCTGCCGCCGCACAGCCCGCCCTACAGTGTGATGGGCGGGCCCCCCAGCCCCAACTCTATGGATTGTCCCTAGCCTTCATTACGCGCTTTATGAGCGCCTTAGACTTTAATAACAACGCATGTGTCCCGGTTTTGCGGTGGCATTTCCCATCTGCCATCCAGGCAGGATAAAATTGACACGGAAATGCATAGACTATATAGAAATAGACAAAACAATGAAATACTTTCTCAACTACCTGTTCATCGACTGCGACGGCAAGTTTTCGCACCATTTTGTGATGTTGCAGAAACTTTTCAGCAGTTTCATTCTAGGCAAGCTTCTGAACAACCTATTCCTAGGTCTTCTCAACAGGCTAATTATGAACAAACTTTTGAAAATAAAATTCCTCAATACTCTGCTATTGGGCAAAAAGTTGAACTTTCAAGATTCAGAAATTACTCGTGAACAAATTGTTTATAGAGCGACATTCCAAAGCCGTGTTTCTGAGCATATTCCTTTTCACGGACCACTTTTACTGGATAGGCAAGGTTTTCTTGAAAGATTTATTTTGAAACAGGCAGACCAAAAACTTCATGATGAGCCAGGTTTTTTCCCACCTGAATTTAGCCAAACACTAAAATGCTAATTAATTCATTAAACCCCAAGCAAACGCATCTGGTCTTACTATTGTGTCTCAAATTGACGGTATCTGAAAGGTTAAACGACGAAACTTCTAAAAAACTTGGTTTTGTACAGATATTCCAACAGCCTTTTCATAAGCAGATTTCAGGCGAAGATTGCCACTACTTGATTTAGAATATTCGTTTTCACAGCTAGATGTTTTAGGAAAAGTTTCTTCTATAAGTAGAAGTTTTGGACAAAAAATGCCACTCACAGAGATAGCCAAAAAGGCCACAACCTGTAGAATTATTATCAATACAACCATATTCTGTCTATTGTTGTAGACTAAATCTGGTTGTTTTGTTGCTGGGATGTTTCCCACAGTCAGATTTTGAGTGAAAACTTCCACCATAGCCGGATTGGACAGAGATTCTAACCCACATATTATGTTGGGCATAGATACACATTTAAGTGTTAGGCAAAGATACACAAACAGATTTTTGAACATTATATAAACGACCTGCTTAGGAGCAAAGTCTAGAAATATTGCTTACAGGCAAGCTTTTTTACGTGGGTCCTTGTTGCCTGCATAAGCATCGTTTTATTAGGCAAACTTCTCTTGGGACTGTTTGTCAATACTCTATTCTAGACCCTGCTTATAAAATAGCTCATACTCAATAATACACCTTGAACTCCTCAAAAGTCTGGTGATAAAACATGCCAACAGCTAGATACACAGAATCCAAGAACATGTGGTGCTCGAAGTCTCCAAGAGCCTAGTGCTGTGGAAACTCAACAGTTTAAATAAACCCTCTGCCGTTGAATAGACAAATTTCCAAAAAGCTTGATGGTAAAGAAATTCAATAGTCTACATTTACACAAAGGTCGCGTTTGTTTAATGGTGAAAGTTCCCAAGAGCTAGGGCGAGATACAATCTCCATAGTCTATTTATTCAATAAGTCAAAGCAGATTAAGATGTCGAAGTCTCGAGGAATCTGAAAAAATAAATCTGATTTGGTGTTTCAAAGAGATTGATGAAGCACACAAGTGGGCTGCAGAAACTGTCCTTCAGAGCAGAATCTCCAAGCGCCTGTTGAAACACGATCTCCACAGTCCATGCTTTCACAAAGTCCTGTTATTTTATGGTAAAACTTCCATACAGCCTCTTGATGCTCAAATCCCAACTTATTCATGCACATGACCAATGGGCTCGTCAAACTGCCCTAGAATCAGACGAAGCACAATCTCCACAGCCCATGGATATTCAAAGTTCACAACAGGTTGCAGCAACCTTTTGAGGCTCAAACTTAACAAAAGCATGTTGTTAGGGAAACCGAACATCCAGTCGATGAACAGTGTAAGAAAGGCCTCGTAAAGAAGAAATTTGAAAGTGGCGAAAAATGTAATTGTTTAATGATATAAACAATAACAATAAATTGTGTTGTGAAACCCAAAAGTGATGTGCAGAAATTAAAATAAAAAGTGATAACATTGACAAAAGCTACAAAACCAGCCTAAAACTGATAATGCAAGTCAGAAGAATTTCAATAGTGAATCTCATTGTTAGATGTACAGATTTAATGACAGAAAGGTTGTAATAATGTGTTAGAATATACCTTTTTGAACATTTATGAAGTTTTAGTGTACTTGCGATTACATTTTCAATATCTAAGTGGCTGTGAAGTCAATTTTTTAAATGTTGTACTAGATGAAATTTGCAATTTAATCAGCTCCACAAATGTAACTGATATGTTCACGATATACTGTATAGTCAAAGGATAAACGCACACCGTTGCTTCCGAGTCCGACCAACACATCAGGCACATTATTTGTCCCATAATAAAGTAAGAAAAAATCATTGCATTCCACTAACTTTTATTGCATTGAAAATAAAAATGCCCATCTTTTCTGTATTTGCATATTGGCTCCGAGTCAAAATATTCATAATATTTATAAGTACATTAATAAATAAATAGGTGAAGATTCCTAGATGCTCGCATTTATATTCTCGGCTTTGAATTTTGTATTGATTGATGTTACTGGTAGTGTCAAAGTAAATGAATACCATACGAGTATTTTGGATGGAGTTGATTTTGAAATATTGTATGATTATTTTACTTTGTTGATGTAAATACCTATAAATTATTATCCGTTCAAATGAGCATTGTAAATACCTAAATAAAAATATCATTAGTCTGTAAAACCGTGTAACCATTAAACATTTTATCCTTTGGATGTACTTAGCTTTGAATGATAAGAGACATGTTTTGCGAATACATATAATATTGTAGATCTGTGTTTACGAGTATCATAATCGCATATTATTAAACTGACTGTTATTTTGAAATTGTTGTAAAAATAAGTAAGTGTACGATTAAATAATAAGATGTCAGAAAACTGACTTTGTTTAAAGCTTACGGATGTTGGTTTTCTGTTATTATTTTTTTAAACTATGGTTCTGTAATTCGGTTCTTTGAACCTTTAAATAATATATACTATTTATTTATTGACAATTCATATTTAATTTAGTTTAAGATGTAGTTTGTAGTTAGGTACGTAAAATGAATGTGAATGTTTTTCCATAGTTTTAATAATTATTATCTAGGCTAGTATAGTCATAGAGAAATTAATACGCCGGCAAAATATTATTTAAAATCTTCGATAATTTACAGTATAATTTTTTTTTTCAAAATTTTACATAATTATTCCTACTGTCTTTTAAGTAGTTTTAAGCAAGCATTAAATAATATTCCGGCTAAATAAATCGCACTGTTAGTTCCTTTTTAAATATAGATTTAAAGTACATAATGATAAAATAATCCACATAATATATAAATGTACCTAGTAGCAGACACGATGTTCGTTCGTTCTTCAATTAAAGTTGAAAGTAGTAACATTCATAATTTAAATGTATGATTAAAAAAGTACATAACAAACTTATTCGAGCACGTTCGGCAACAATTTGGAGTTCCAAAAAATCTGTGACTAAAGGTTATAAAAATCTGTTAAATAAAAAATAATTCAACTGTATTTTTTTTTTGTTTTATTTTTTTTCGTGAAAATCCATTTAGCTTTCCTCATCAGAAGACTTAAAATTACCCAAAGGGCAATGGAAAGGGCTATGCTCGGAGTTTCTTTGCGTGATCGAATTAGGAATGAGGATATCCGCAGGAGAACCAAGGTATCCGACATAGCACGAACGATATCCAAACTTAAGTGACATAAATATTAACCCAAGTTAATAAGAAAGGTTTTAATTATTCGTTTTTTATAAGTGGTAGCCCTATAAAACGATTTAGGGGGAGTTAAAGGTGGTGTGTGTGTGTGTAAAGAATCTTATTCCTTGGGTTTATAAACTTGCACAAATTCTATTCCAGTAGATGGTTTTATGGAAATATTCTCGTGAAGTATAGTGTTAGAGTCTGTCTAAAAAGTCAACCGACTTGGGAATTATAATAGTTTTTATAATTTTAATAGAGGTACTTTATTTTTATTAACATTTCTGAGGGATATTATTCAAATTGTCTACCGTATTCCATTTATGGTAAACAAATCTGATGAAGCGAAAGATTATAATTTTACTTTGTTTGAACTACCCAAGTCGTTTGAATTTTTAGACAAACTACAGTTATAAAGTTAATAAGACAAATATAAATTCTAAATTCGATTTTAATATAAAAAGGTTTTCAGATAGGGGCCAGTGATATCTTCTTATATATAAAATTCTCGTGTCACAATGTTCGTTCCCGTACTCCTCCGAAACGGCTTGACCGATTCTCATGAAATTTTGTGAGCATATTGAGTAGGTCTGAGAATCAGCCAAAATCTATTTTTCATACCCGCAAAACAACGTTTGCCGGGTCAGCTAGTTTTATTATAAATGTGTAAGAGTAGTAGTGTAGTAGCGTAGCCTTTTTATTATCCTCGATCCCTACAGTATTGACTGTTTTACTAAATATTTTACTACTTCCAGCAAAATCTGTTATCAAGTCCAGTTAAAAGATACATACTATTAACAGTGGAAAGGTAAAATTGTTTAACCGCCATTTTTGTCGAAAATGAGTTTATATAACTTACTAGCTTTTGCCCTCAGTTTCGTCCGTGTACATAACCTATGTCAGTCAGGAATAAAGTAGCTTTGTACCGGTGAAAAAATTTTAGCAATCGGACCAGTACTTTCAGAGATTACCTCCTACAATCAAAATAAAAAAAAAATAAAAACTTTACCTCTATATTATTAGTGTTGATTTTTCCACTGTCGATATGTTGGTAAAGTTACTAGTACGGAAGCTTTCAAACAAATGAAAGAGTGGAATTGATGCTGACATACAAACTGTACAATCAAGTTTATAATTTTGTATGGAGAAGCCGAAATTTTTTTTTCGTTCCTGGAAAAACATCTTGTGGCCTTAACGTTTTCGAAGACCTGTCCCTTACACCCTGCATATATTCTGATAGTCTGCCTTTTTTACGTGGCAAATCATCAAACTACTTCTCCCGTTCTATGTAGAACGAGAGAGCATGTCAGGCTTATACTGACTGACTTAAACCCACAGTTTCCCTTAGCTAGATCTACGGTACCTCGAACAATCTCCAGACCTAACCCTAAATCATTTACTACTATGAACAAAATTGTAGATATAAGTAGCTAATGTATCAACAACAAATAATTGTCTAGTTACTATTACTGTTTTAGTTACGTCTAATAATAATAAATAATAATAATAATATTCCACGACTATCACACAGCGCCGTCTAGTCCCAAGCTAAGCAGAGCTTGTGTTATGAGTACTAGACAACTGATAAACGTACTTATATATTTCTAAATACATACATATTATAGATAAATTACACCCAGACACAGAACAAATGATCGTGCTCATCACACAAACATTTGTCCTGGGTGGGAATCGAACCCACGACCTCCGGCATAGCGGTCAGGGTCACTAACCACTAGACCAACAGGCCTGTGTAATACCTCCTCTACGTGATTTACTCCATACATTTCTAATCAAAGGAATATCTTTTAATATCAACCTCACATATTCTCATATTGCATACAATGCGATGCTACAACTTTTTATGTTTTTATTCCACCAGAGCCAAGCCAATCAATTGAATAAAAGAAAAATAACCAACGTCCACTATTCCCCTATAATAAATTATGGTATATCCTAGATTCTTCGTCCATTCGCAGTGTGCTTGTCACAAAGAATCCCCCAGAAGCTTCCTTTAGAGTAACTGGCTGTCAAAGAGGCGCGCGCGCTGTCCTGAGTTATGCTGTTTTAATTAAAACAATAAATAAACCGCAGCTGGGGCGGTTGGGTGGTCCCTTCGGATGCCTCTTTTAAAAATTCCAACTTTTATCAGTACGGAGAATATCTTTTTACGCGTAAAACTGTTTCCTTATACAACATTATTTTTAGTTTATATGCGAAACCTGAATCTGTAACTGAATGGATTCCAATAGTTTTTACACCATGTATATTTTTTCTCAAAAATATTTAAAAAAGATCACAAGTTGGACACCACTGAAAACAGATCATAGCAGATAATAGGCACCAGCAAATAGCAGGATGCAAGTGCAAAACCACCCCTCAATCGTCTAGATGGTCCAGTGACTATGTATTTTTGCTGATATAACAAGCTTATAACTTTGTAATTTTTCATGATACAGTTATGAAATTGTGTACATAAATTATTTACATAAAAATACTAGACACGTGTTTTGGGTTTCACATACTAAGGTTGTATACGCGGAGGCTTGGGGAAGCTTGGTTGGTGTTTAAAAGGTTTTTATTAGGTTGCTCACATCATTTGTCGATAAAATCCGCTGTCTGTTCTGCTATTCTGTTACCACAGTCATTTTTTCCGCTGCTTTATTTGAGCATTAGAGACTTGATGAAGGAAGGACTCAAATCAAATCAAAAATCATTTCTTTCAAATAGACCATTTGCTTTTGAATAGTCAAATTTCGGCCAAAGCAGCTTTCTTTCGGTAAAAATTTTTTCGCAATCGGACCAAGAGGTACTTTCAGAGATTACCTCCTACAAACAAAAAAAAAACAAACTTTACCTCTTTATAATATTAGTGTAGTAGACTAGTGGTCCCGACAGACGCTGTCTTGCCTGAAAGCTGCCTTCTTAACTGAAAAAAAAGAGAATTTTATTGCAGCGCCTCCTGCCGGATTCAATTATATTTTCAAACTATCCAGGACCCAATTAAATATACATACTTTCAAAGCATTATAAAATTTTATTCAAACCGGTCGAGCCGTTTAGGAAGAGTTAGGTGACAAACACACGTACTAAAGAAATTTATCAATATATAAAGGTATGCAGTAGGTATATATGGTACTAATAAAATAGTACTGAAAGAGTTTAATTTATGGTAGACGAAATACTTCAAAATACAGCAATACATTTGTGTATTCTGAAAATAGAGGTACATTTACGTTTATTGCTTATTCAATAATAACATCAGTGGCTATAGAATGAAATATCTCCCATCCATAACAAGTCATTACTACGATTAGTAAACACAAATTATGTGCTTAACAGAAACAGGGGTTAGACTAAATCGCAAGCTTATTTAAACAAGGGGGAGTTCCAACAATGCATTCTGTTGATTCAACATTTATAGTGTTTGCACTAAAGATTGACTTTTTAGTCCAACATGGATTAAGTCCCGACAGATCACACCTGCTGCTTTATGCAAATGTGTACATGCATAAAATTAAGCCTTTGATTCTTGATGGGGCAGTAACAATTAGTTCGAGGCACTACTTGCAATCACGTCTGGCAAATAAACAGCGGTTGGAAATAGCATGCCAATTTCTAAGCTTCTACTTGTATTTAGGAATGCTGTTCATTTTGTATAGTTTAACGTCTTGCTGTATAGTTGGGACTGTGGCGGAGTTATATGCAGCCAGGACGTTTGTGTGCTGTTCATGACTTTGCCGATGTGAGCGGTAGCTAGCGCAGGCGGGGAGCGGTAAGATCAAAAGTATGAAAATGTTTGAAGCACAGAACAGATGAAAGAAGTTAGAATGGCCTTGTGGGCGGTGCATGCGTGCCACAAAGTAGGGCAATGCTCATAGTTCAACAACCAACAGCAAACTTGCGATTTAGGTGCGTGTGGTCAGTTAGTTGCGCAATGAGCGTTCGTATTGGTTTATTGCCTGTAATGGAGTTAAAGGTGTGAGACAAACGGCGACACTCGTTGTAGTACGAATCGGAAAGTATTTTCTTTGTAACCTCTTTCATCTTTTCTGTGGTTTGAAGCATGCCATGAGACACCGCTCATTGCGCAGCGGCCGCTTACCGATGTCGCCTCGCCCGCCGCGCCGCTCGACGCTAAGAACGCGTGACCAGGTCAGAGATTATAGGTATCTAAGCAGTAGTTTTGCATCAAAAATATTGTTGCAAGCATTGGTCAAATTAGCAAGTATACCTATGCATGGCACTGTAGGTGCGAGCGAATGGCTGCGGCGCTGCGTGTCACGCAGTTGATTCCCGTACGGAAAAAAATATTTGTATCAGGGTGATATTCTGGGTATTATGATTATAATTTTACATGTTTGTGAACACTCCATTCGACTGACTAGAAACTCAGAAGTATCCCTCTTTCGGCACCAATTTTTTGTCATCTATGGTTTCAACACCTAAGTTATTCCACTTTTGGCACCAATGAAGCAATTATTTTGTCTACGAGAATTAAATTAAATTCGAAATATACTACATGTATCATTTCAACGAAGTCTATTCATATAAAATTATTCCGATGTCAACAACCTGAGTCAAAGCTCTGCAATGTCCATCCTCTTTAAATGTATAAGTTGTACCAAGCAAAGACGCTACGAACCGATAGCCATTCGATATATTCACACCACTATTATACCTCTGTATAGCAAAATGTGACTCCATGATGATTTCTACAGGAGCCTTCGTTGCAAAAACTGGTCCTGCTGTCTGCGACTTCCATTCAAGGGAGAAAGAGACACCGCTATCTGCTCATCCATTTAAACGACAAAGACAAAAATAGAACCGCATAACGGGATTCGTTTTCGGGTTCTCGGCATTGTTTTTGAGTTCTGAGAAAAGCGACTGGCCTTATATAAGTGCATTATGTATGGCATAAGTACATAGGAGGTTGTTCTGGAAAAAAATCTTGCCATCAGCGCTTTGGAATTCACAACCGATGAATATTCCGAAAGGACTGGGTTTTCATCAGGAACTGGTCAGAATGATTCATCAGCTGCACATCGTTTATCAAAATAAAAAGAAGTATATTTACCTTCTACAACCTTATATTTAGTATATAAGCGAAACCTGAAAATAATTTGTTCAGAATCAGTAACTAAGTCGATTCCAATCATATTTGCACCATGTTATATTTTTTTTCTAAAAATATTTTTAAAAGGTCACAAGTTGGACACCGCCGATACTAAGTACAACACAGGTCACGACAGACCATAGTGGGCATTAGACACCAGTGCACAGGTGGGTACGGGAGCAAAACAACCCCTCAGTCACCCAGATACCTGTGGCCATGTATTTGTGCGGACAACCAGCTTATAATTTTGTGATGATTTTTAGGGTTCCGTAACCAAATGGCATAAAACGGAACCCTTATAGATTCGTCATGTCTGTCTGTCTGTCTGTCTGTCCGTATGTCACAGCCACTTTTTTCCGAAACTATAAGAGCTATACTGTTGAAACTTTGTAAGTAGATGTATTATGTAACCCGCATTAAGATTTTCACACAAAAATAGAAAAAAAAGCAATAAATTTTGGGGGTCCCCATACTTAGAACTGAAACTCAAAAATTTTTTTTTCATCAAACCCATGCGTGTGGGATATCTATGAATAGGTCTTCAAAAATGATACTGAGGTTTCTAATATCATTTTTTTCTAAACTGAATAGTTTGCGGGAGAGACACTTCCAAAGTGGTAAAATGTGTGTCCCCCCCCCCTCTAACTTTAAAATAACAGAATGATAAAACTAAAAAAAAATATATGATGTACATTACTATAAAAACTGCCAATGAAAATTGGTTTGAACGAAATCTAGTAAGTAGTTTTTTTTTAATGCGTCATAAATCGAAAAAAATACACTATAAATTTATTAAAACATCGATCAAAGTTACAACACATTACAAGAACTTTTATATTATGTTACTTGCTGCTACAGAACCCTTCATGGGCGAGTCCGACTCGCACTTGGCCGGTTTTTCATGATAATGTTATGAAATTTTGTAGGTACACAGATCCTTTACATGAAAATACTAGACACGTGCTTCGGGTTTTGCATATACCTACTAAAACTAATGTCATATATGCACAATGCAATTATCTACAAAAGCATTAGCTAGAACTACATTAGACCGACGCATACGTGTGATTAGTGGGTACTAATCAGGAGTGGGTCAAGTGTAGCTTTTCAGGTCTAATTGCCATATAAATGTATAGAGACCGACGTGCTCAGGTTGGTGTGTGTAGCACACGTGCGCGCAGTGTGGTTCTAGCTTTAATGTAGCGCCTGTTCATGTATGAGATCAATAATTAGCAACAAATGTTTAAGATAATAGCAAAATTAAAAAAATTAAAAAGTCCCCGACGCATAAAATCTATAAAAAAAGTAAAAGAACTGCTTAAGACGAGTTTAATAAGCCCAAGCTCGACGTGTTTACTAGTAGGCATTCCAGGGTTCCATTAGCCACCTCCAAGTTCTAGCATCAGGTCCTCGTCATCATGAAAAATATTTAGAACTGGTTAAGATAAAGGTAATGAGCCCAAACTCGATATTTTTACTAGAAGGCGTACCAGGGTTCCATCAGCCACTTTCCAGTTCTACATCAGGTCCTCGTCACCATGAAAAATGTTTAGAACTGGTTAAGACGAATCTAATGAGCCCAAACTCAAAACAAAAGCAGGGGTCCTATGTGGATTTTTTGAAGTAAAGTTAAAGTAGTTGTTTTTAACCGACTTCTAAAAAAGGAGGAGGTTCTCAATTCGGAAGTTTTTTTTATGTTTGTTCATGCATAACTTCGTCGCTTGCGAACCGATTCGAAATATTCTTTTTTTGTTGGAAAGAGTATACTTTCCAAATGGTCCCATAGTCACCAAGTCGGGATCTGATGATGGAATTTTGGCAAAATCGAGGGAACTCCTTAAATATTATAGGCAACTATATAGTCATTTTGATATTTTCATCAAGAACTTAAGCATTTATAGTCAAAAAGTAACACTTGATGAGGTGGAACTGGTGAAGAAGACCAGAAATAGCCAACGGAACTACATACTCAAACAGATGTTACAATGAGCATAGTTATGCGACTTTGACCATACAAATAAATGAATGGTTCTGAATAGTTATAATGAAAATGGTATCATCGAAGTGACCTGATGATGATGATGGAACCTGAAGATGGCACCGGAACTCCGTGACTAATCAATGTATCCTAGCCGTGTTTGGGCTTATTAGAATTGTCATGAGATGTACTTTGGCTATAAGGTACTATGGAACTGATCTGATGACGATGATAGAGCCCGAAGATAGGCACCGGAACTCCGTAAAATAAAATAAACATTATTTTGATCGTTTTAGTGTTTTTTTTTAGTGAAGTCGGTTATTTTTTTTTTATAAAACGTTTATATGGTTATTTCCTAATTGATTCCTGGTAGATATTGTTATGAAAAATAGGTAAAGCTTAGTATTTCAAGTATTTACACAACAAAACAATATGTGGGAGTTTTGAAAAATGCTCGATGTCTGAATTTTATTGTAGCACTAGCTGACTCGGCGAACTTTGTACCGCCTAATAGTTATGTTGTGATACCTTTTAGCTAAGCTGTCAACTCTACCCTACCCTACTCTACCTTACTCTACCCTACTCTACTTTACTCTACCCTACACTAACCTAATTTTTTTTTCCTTAAGAACCTTCTCCTGACAATAACAAACACAACATAAAAAGAATTAGCGAAATCGGTCCAGCTGTTCACGCGTGATGGCGTGACCAAGGAAAGTGGGATTCATTTTTATATATAAACTAGCTGTGCCCGCGCGGCTTCGCTTCCGCTCTTCCCTACTTCAGCCTACTATACCCTACTCTACCCTACTATACCCTACTCTACCCTACCCTACTCTACTCTACTCTACCCTACTCTACCCTACTCTACCCTACTCTACCCTACCCTACTCTACCCTACTCTACTCTACCCTACTCTACCCTACTCTACCCTACTCTACCCTACTCTACCCTACTCTACCCTACTCTACCCTACTCTACTCTACTCTACCCTACTCTACCCTACTCTACCCTACTCTACCCTACTCTACCCTACTCTACCCTACTCTACTCTACCCTACTCTACCCTCCTCTACCTTACTCTACCCTACACTACCCTACACTACCCTACTCTACCCTACACTACCCTACACTACCCTAATTTTCATTTTTTTTTCCATAAGAACCTTCTCCTCAACAAAAAAAAAAATTAGCGAAATCGGTCCAGGCGTTGTTGAGTTATGCGCTTACCAACACATTTTGCGATTCATTTTTATATTATAGATAGATAATTTGTTTTGAAGCTTTCCCTCGATTGTTGCAAAGTCCTGCAAAAATTATAAACAAAAGCGATTAGTAAAGTCCTATTTATACAAGTATTTATTTTATTGCGTGGGATATGCACGCGGGACGCGGGGAGTGATCCCGGACAGCAGCACCGTGCGTTTGTCATCCATTGTACACAAGCACAACGCACAGCAGTCCACAGGAAACTAGATCGTAGGCAAGCGTGTCTCACGCTGCGTGAAATTTTCTGCATGCAATCCTGCATGAAATCTGCACTACAATAAAAACCCTTCGACCCAGCAGCGTTCCATTTACTCTTTGCTGTATCGAACTAGCGTGCCCCTGTCAATTTATTCCACTGTGTCAGCCATTTTGGGCATGAAAACCTACGACTAAAGGTGTGACCAGACTGTTGCGAACTAGCGTTCCAACCAAGATGACCTTGGTTTATGTGTTTGGTTTGTGTTGCGGCTACATGGATGTTAACCACGCGCTAACACGTTCGGTGGTTGGGAAAGCGTACCTCCCAACCAAGGGCGTTGAAGGTTAACTAAGGTTAATTACAACTGCTGTCTACACAGATTTGAACTTGCAAAGTCACCTTGGTTGGGACGTTAGTTTTCAGCTGTCTGGTCACCCTTTTAACGTTATGTTACCTTTGTTTATTTGTTTACATTAAACGTCTTCAAAGCCCTTTGTTTTAATCAAACGTGTTTCGCACAATTGAAATTTTATGAAGAGATAACAATATAAATGATCTCAATTACTTGGCTAATGATGACGGGTTTAGTTTTTGTGTGTTATCAGAGGCAATGAACTGACGGTAACATATTGGCTGGATGGTTTTCTTTTTTCGACTGTATTTTTAAAGATAGCTTTATTTTGAGCGAATGATTTTTTTAACATCGTTTACTGGATGTATCATACCTTCTGAGGGATATATAGATTATATTTAGATGAGTTATAGTGGTTAGGATGTAGCTTAACCAGTGGCGTAATTATAGGGTAGCAAGGCTGGCAAAATGTCACGGTCACCTTGACCCGCTGGGGCCCCCGGTCCAAGAGGCCTTGAACTCAAAAGAAGTAAATATACAAATTTAACTACATTACTAAGATTTATTAAACGAATTCATAGGAAAAGGATCGATTTCCCGCAGTATTTTGCTAGTCTTACCACCTTATAGATACGCCACCTTCAGAGACGAAATATAAAAGTACCTACTCGTGTATTAGAGAACTTGCCGATTTATTAATAAAAAAACTGGGCAAGTGCGAGTCGGACTCACGCACTGAGGGTTCCGTGCAAACTACAATTCCCGAATGGAGTCTCGAAGATTTTTCCGAATTGCAATTTTTTTTGGCCTACTTAGGTAACACTGTCTTCAGATTTTTTCCTATACCTGTGCTATAAGACCTTACTTTGTGCCAAATTTCAGGATTCTGGGTCAACTTTAAGTACCCTATGAATTTCGACCTTTGAGAGTATCAAAATATACGTTTTTTTGCGACATCTAGGCCGTATCTTTGTTATTCATTAACTTAGAAGTTTGTTTTTTTTTTCAGCTTGAAGGGACCACAGACCTTAGTCTAAGGTTTTAATTTCAACTCGATACCTCTACCTCGCGTTTCCGAGATAAAGGGTCTTGACAGACAGACAGACAGACGGACGGACAACAAAGAGATCCTATAAGGGTTCCGTTTTTTTCCTTTTGAGGTACGGAACCCTAAAAAGAATATTTGTACTTCAGTGATTTATCGAAATTAAATTACAAAGTTATCGATTTTCCTGGGGCCCCATGCATCGATTTTGTCACGGGCCTCAGATGGTATAGGTACACCACTGTTAGTAACTATCATAGATTTGACTTGCCAACAGGGCTAGTGGTTGGTTAGTGGCCCTGACTGCTATGGGATATAGGAGGTCGTGGGTCTAATTCCCACCATGGACAAATGTTTTGTGATGAGTATGATTATTTGTTCTCTGTCTGGGCGTAATTTATCTATAATATGTAGGTACGTATTTAGAAATATATATAAAGCGAAAGTTTTTATGTATGTGTATGGTTGTTAAGCCGGGTACTCACCTACGAGTCGTAACTGTAACCGTTGGAGATACAGTAACATAGTTCACGTGTAGACATTTCCTCATTGTAGTAACAGAGCTCACTGCAAGCTCCTTTGTGTTTGCGGCAAAACCGGCAAGTTTCGGCTCGCTGCGACTACCTCACGTCGAACCACAACGGGCTCGCGAACTGCTCGCAAACTACGTACTCACTTATAAAATTTGGTTACTGTACCTGAAACCGTTACAGTTACGACTCGTAGTTGAGTACACGGCTTTACAGATTGAACCTCAAGCGGCTGATAGTATTTGTATGGAATTTGGCACACGGGTCCTGGAATAGTAGAAACTTTATCTCTATATGTTCTCATCAATATCTCACGATATTATACTATCCAATTATCACAATGTTCGCCTCTCATTTAGGACTGGTATAGTGCCCAAGTCCTGGAAGCTTGCCAACGTGCAACCCGTGCCCAAAAAGGGCAGTCGTGCCGATCCTGCCAACTATCGGCCGATTTCGGTAACCTCCATACTCTGCAAGATTATGGAGCGTGTATTGAACTCGCGCCTCATGGCATACCTGGAAGGTAACGATCTCCTCAGTGACCGACAGTACGGGTTTCGCCGCAAGCGGTCTACTGGGGACCTACTGGTTTATGCTACCCACTTGTGGGGCGAGGCCCTCGAGAAGAATGGGGAAGCGATTGCCGTTTCCTTAGATGTCTCGAAGGCCTTCGACAGGGTATGGCACGCTAGCCTATTGAGTAAGCTTCCAGCGTACGGCATTTCCCCTGGTCTGATTAACTGGGTAAAAGACTTCCTGAGTGAACGGTCTCTCCGAGTTGTTGTCGACGGATGCTCATCAGAGCCCATGACGATTAATGCCGGAGTTCCTCAGGGGTCTGTTCTCTCTGCAACTCTCTTCCTGTTGCATATCAACGATCTGCTGGTGCCCGGTATCTATGGGTATGCAGATGATAGCACAGTTGTAGAGAGATACCTGCCCAGTGCTCGGGCTAGTAAGGAGCTAATCCGGTCCGAAAGAGAGGCTATGGTAGAGCGAACGAATATCTCACTTCAGGCAGTCTCCAAGTGGGGTGAAGCCAATCTAGTGGGATTCAACGCCGCCAAAACACAAGCGTGTCTTTTCACTGCCAAAAGGAGCCCGTGCACCTTGGTTCCTACTTTTCGGAATTTATCCCTGGAGTACACCGACCGCCTTCAGCTCTTGGGGGTTGAAATTCCCTCAGACCTTAACTTTGGGCGGTTCATTGAGTCCAAAGCCAAGGTAGCTGCTAGGAAGCTGGGCGTTCTTGCAAAGGTCCGGCGGTACTTCACACCGGGACAGCTTTTAATGTTATACAAAGCACAGGTCCGTTCGTGTGTGGAGTACTGCAGTCACATATGGGCTGGTGCTGCAAAATGCCACCTGGCAGCTTTGGACTCGGTGGAAAGGCGTGCAAAGAGGCTAATTGGTGATCCAGATTTGGTTAAGTCCAACCTTCAAAGCCTTGAGCATAGGCGTAGGGTAGCCAGCCTTTCGGTGTTTTACAGGATGCATTTTGGAGAGTGTGCGCAGGAATTGCATGACTTGATTCCGCCATCGCAATTCTACCATCGGACATCCCGACGTACGGCGAATATTCACCCTTACGTTGTTGAAACCTCTACGGTCCGGACTAAGCGTTTCGCCTCGTCGTTTATACCACGTACGTCGAAGGACTGGAACAGTCTGCCTGCTGCGGTCTTCCCGTCCGATTATAATTTGGGTGTCTTCAAGGCTAGAGTGAATAGGCTCTTAATAAACTAGTGCGCCTCACCATCAAAGATTGCATCGCTACTTACCATCAGGTGGGATCGCAGTCAAGCACTAGTTTATCTTAATTAAAAAAAAAAAAAAAAAAAATGTTACTAGTAAACTCAATGTCAATCGCATTGAGTTCTGGAGATAATTGACAATTAATTCAATTAATGTAGAACCTCGGATTACATTACGTGCGTATTAGCGTTTAGGAAGATCAATGGCCCAGTAATAGCATCCTATCATACAATTCCTAAAATACAAAAGACTTTTGTCTTGCGCCATCTCATCTTTCTAGCTCGTCGTGCTGTGCTGGTGCTGCTGCGGTTGCGAAGAACATCAAGCGGCGGAAATATAACCTCACAGGCAGTTATATTTTTGAGCCGTTTGGGGTTGAAACTCTTGGGCCGTGGGGTCCGAGTGCTCATGCCGTTTTTGAAGAATTATCCAAACGCATAATTGACACTTCGCGTGACCCAAGGACTGGCTTTTACCTCGGTCAGAAATTTTAAGCTTTGTCATACAACGTGGCAATACCGCCAGCCTTTTGGGCACACTTCCAGTCGACAGCGATGCGGAGGAATTTTTTGACGCCATATTATAGGTAAGAGTTATTGTGTATACCTATACAGTTTTATTTACCTAGTTCAGTGTTTGTTAAGTGTTTTTAACTTTCAGGTTCTATTATGTTTTAATAAAAGTTTACTGAATTTTAGACTATTGACTAAGTAGAAAGTTTTAATTTCGAATTTGCAACTACATTAATTTGTTACATAGGTACTAGCTAACCCGGCAAACATTGTACCACCTAATAGTCAATGAATGTAGTATATTTTACAATATAGTCTCCCGAAAACGATGAAATAAAGCCTAAGTAATATATCAAGTTATACACAATTTTATATTTAATGTATATAAGTTATCTATCAGATTTCGTACATTTTACGCGCGCGTAAAAATTTCTACAGATTTATTATATGTATGGATGTTGTATCTTTATAACTTATTATTATAAAGCAACAATCTACTTGCCAGTAGCTTCCACCCATGTGAATGTTCAAAAAAATCCCATAGAAACGTACTCCCGGGCATAAAAAGTATCCTTTGTCCTATTCCTGAACATGGTGTATCCATGTGACCTATTTCATCCTGATCCGTTAAGCATTTGAGCAGAAAGGAATAATACACACGTACACATACTTACTTTTTTAAATTATAAAAATTATTTATATACCTGTGCTGGACTGCGATCTCATCTGATGGTAAGCAGTGATACAATCTGAGGCTCTCACTACTCTATCACTCTCACTTGAGTATACTACTCTATCATAAATAGTTTATAGACTAACATACATAAAGCTATATAAAATTATTTTGTTACTAAATATGATTTAAAACTCCATTCCTTGCCCTTCTCTGGATGTCTTTAAGAAGAAAATTAAAGAGCACTTCCTTTCTCAATTGACATAATATTGGTATATATATTATATCTATCTATCTATATATATATATTTGACGTATTTATATAGGTTTATGTTGTACCCTGGATCCTACCCTCGAATGTGATCTCTTTCTGTCACTTTCGGTTAGCTGGAACTCATTGTTGAGTTGAGCTCGCCTTTGTACAAATATTATGTAATCAATGTATTACGGTTAAGTTTTTTGTGTGTACAATAAAGAATTAAAGTAAAACTAAATGAGTAACACTTTAGTTTGATTGCACACAATAGGTATTGTCTTGATGCAGTCCTGTGGTATTTGTCCCCAGAAGCGACGGAATATCATTATAGTCTATTTATTTTAGAGAATACTGAAGGCATTAATTCCGCTTTTGTATCTTTGTGTTGTATGATGTTTTAATAATCTACACTTATAATATTATAAAGAGGTAAAGCCTGTTTTTTTGTTTGTAGGAGGTAATCTCTCAAAGTACTGGTCCAATTGGGAAATTTTTTTCCGATAGAAAGCTACTTTACTACTGAGTGATATTGGCTATATTTATTAGATGCGGACGAAGCCGCGGGCAAAAGCTAGTATTAAATAAACATAAAAAAAAATCTCTCTTAATACCAAAGATAGTAATATACTTAGTACCTAAAGTGTTTCAAGATCTAACATCACTTTATGATCATTAAACATTTGATTTTAGAACCAAGTTTCATCAAAACCGACAAACTAATGTACGAGTGTGTGAGATGAAACCGCAGCGCCCTCATTTAGTCAGTTTTTGTGGCTTCACAATAAATCATGGTCGAATGTAATGTAGCGTGCAATTTTAAGTTTTTGGGTGTCACACATTTGGTACGGACATCTTGAGCGCAGAGCTATGGGAGATGTGTTATTAAAAATTTGTTGTAATATAGATAAAGTCTATTTTGTTATGAATGTGGATGGAGATAAGCAGATTTCTGAATTAAGCATTTGAAGTTGGTGAATTTTATAATTCTATTTTAACCAAAAAATTTGATAAAAGGTGCCATAAAAATAAGGATTGATTTGTTTTTTTTTTACTCAAAACAACCTTATAGCGGTAGCGGCTGGCAGCGGCTGGCAGCGGCCGGCAGCGGCCGGCAGCGGCTGATTAGGCTAGAACTACTGACGAGACAGACCGCGGCCGCTCGCGTCACCACGGCTAGCCTCGCGACGTTGTCATGCTTTTCAAGCGATATTGGTCGTTTAAGTATGTAAGAGTAGATAAAGTTTAAAATTATTTCACATTAAAAGTGCACGCCGCGTCGCTGCCATTATCGTGACTTGGCCGTACAGTAGGAAAATATCAAAGGTTGGAATAAGACCTTTACTGTCCAGTGGTGTGTAACTAGTAACTGTAGGTAAACTTTTTTTTGAGTTGGAAAATAAATTATCACCCGGGAGCTCTAGAGTGGTTTTAACCCACCTGTGTCCTTCAGTTGGCATCGACTTTCTCTTCACTCCTATCTCTTCTTCTGCTAACTACGCGTCATCGCCTCGGGATTGGTCCCTACCAGACGGCCAGACGGCGAGCTACCTATTGCTGGACGTTCTGTAACCCACGCTTACGGTAAAGCAGAAATATGGATAAGGATGACCTGTTGCGTCAATACGGAATTCGTGGCAGTAAGGGCAAGATAATGTAAATGAAAAAGCATATTTTGGAAGAAACGATTAGATTAGAATATAATAGACCTATCAAGCTTCGAAAAGGACACAGATATGGCGCAATAGGTAACTTATGCTTTACCAGCTTACTGATATCGAATTTATAATCGTATTTAATAAAGGTGAAAGTTATACGTGTGTGTGTTTGTTACTCCTTCGCGCTCAAAAGACGACCATTTGGCAGACGGGAAGACATTGTCCTGACATTGAACTACCTACAGAAGCTAGTTCGAGATGATTATATCATTCCATAGTCAACTCTTTTTTTTTTATTATTGTTTGTGATGATGTGGCCGAAGATGGAGCACGCTTGCCTAGAAGTAACCTATTCATTCTTGACTTAAAGACCTAGGTTGTAGCTATCAGGTAATACAGACTCCGGCAGCGAATTCTACTCCTTAGCTGTACGCATAATGAATGTGTTCCCAAAACGCTTTGTACGAATGGGTGGGATATCCACCATGTACCGATGGCGCAACGCCGTACGTCTAGTGGTCCGAAGATGGAAAGGACTTGACGGAATTAAATTGAACTCAAGTATAGAATCTTGTAAATTTTAGTTATATGTATTTTTAAGTGTGACAAAAATTTTATGGCGAAGTTCTAAGTAGAAAACATAAAGTTCTTAGAACTTTGTCTAAGAACTTTATTTAGATACGGCATTTAGTTTGTTGTGCCAAAATTTGAATTTCGAAATCTAAATTCAAATATATGTAAACTTTTTTTTCTAAATCTCGATGTGGCATTTCAATATACCCAGTTATACTTATTCAAAGATACGTTATGAAGTGAAAGTGTAATTTATGATTTCCGTCAAAATTATGACCTTTAAAAAATACTTTAAATTCTTGAATTGATGAGAATTCCAAAAGCAAGTTTTTAATGAGTTCCAATTATTTGAATTAAGTCAACTAAAGGACAAGTTTACAAGTCAATCTGCATCTAAAGACCATGTTGTGTTAAAAAGTCAAGCATGCGAGTGAGAAAGAGTGATGGAGCATACATCCTGTATAGCTCCATCTCTTTCTAGACCAGTGTCGATACTTTTTGAAACGAAAAAAAAAATTATAGTAGGATGAAACCCATTGGAATAGGAAGAGAATATAAGAAAAATGAGAGAAAAAATAATTTACGGTCGATCTGAGGTCGGGATATGGATGGGTGTGCGTTTTTAAGGGTAAAAAACAGTTTGTTTCGATTTTCGGCAAAACTACAACTCCTATGGAAAAAAATTTAAATCGCAAAGTTGTAGGTAATAGAAAGATCTAAAACTTTTGTTTTTACGCTCTTTTAACATAACCTCAAAATTTATGTGAAAAATTCAAAAATAATTGTTTTTGGTTTTTTATTTTTATCTTTTACAAAAAATATTTTTTTTCTACGAAATTTGTTGAAAACTTATCTTTTCGTGTCAAACATATTGTAATTTTTTTGTTTTAAAATATTTATTTTTTCACCTTTACTAACAGTACAGTTTAAGCCGTCAAATGGTTTGTTCGCTAGAGCTTACTATGAACAAGATCGTCTTGAAATCACTGTTTACAGTCTGGAAAAAATACTAGCATACATCTACACTTAATAATATTATAAGGAGGTAAAGTAATTTTTTTTGGTTTCATGTTTTTTTGTTTGTAGGAGGTAATCTCTGAAAGTAACTAGTCCGATTGCTAAATATTTTTCACCAATAGGAAGTTGCTTTATTCCTGACTGACATAGGCTATGATATATTTTTTGCGGATGAAACCGTGGGCAATGCTACCAACCGATATCCGTGAACGTAACTCTAAATATTAAGTGTTCTATAGATCTGCACTATTATAATTGTAAATCTTCCTGCTTTATTATTGTTTATGCATATTGTACACTTGGTTTATATAAGGCACGTAAATTTTGAATGTAAAGTGTATCTATTAGAGTCCCGTTTTTACCCTTACGGCAAGGACCTTAAACCTTACCGGAACCAAGAAATTAACAATTGAAATATAAATTTCTATAAGTATGACAATCAATGCTCATCATAAAAATTCTCTAATCAAATGTCGAACTTTATTTAAAATTTTAATTCGTTAAGGTAAAGATAAGTACTTTATTTACATTTTCACTATTATAAATTAATTAATTATCTACACTTATAAACAACTTAATAACTATAATTACAGTAAATTACAAAATAAATAAATAATAAAATACCCTACGCTAAAATACACTATCTAAAATATGGCGTCAAAAAACTCTTCCACATCGCTGTCGACTGGTAATGTGCCCAAAAGACTGGCGGCATTGCCACGTTGTATGGCAATGCTTATCCTCTGTCCAAGGTAAAAGCCAGCTTTTGGGTCACGCGAAGTGTCAACAAGACGTTTCGACAGATCTTTAAACAACTTGTGAGCACTCGGACCCCACGATCCAAGAGTTTCAACCCCAAACGGTTCGAAAATATAACTTCCAACAAGGTTGTTATATTTCCGCCGCTTGAGGTAAAGTAGATATTTTTTAATTTTTTAATACTAATCAAACAAATTTTAATATATTTTATAATGGTATGTGCCAAATTTTTTACTGTAAATTTTATTATGTTTGACTAATGTGACTAATGACAATGATGAAATTTCATGACATTATTGTACTATTGTGCATGCTTTAAAATATTTGCACGACTGTTAAGTCGAATATAGTGAGTCTTAAAAATATTTCAACATGTTAATATCTATGTGTACCTATATTCTAGCAAATAAATAAATTTCATTTCATTTTATTTCATTTCATTTCTTTGTAACATACGAGTATTATGTAAAATTAGTTTATTTTAAAAGCACTAAGACAGATCTCATTAATTGTATGTATTTTTTTTATTTATGTTTAAACTGTGTACTTCTGTAGGTAACAAGTTCACTATAATAGTAGATGTATATCTAAGTTATTTTTTTTGTGATATGTAATCAAAGCTCGGCAAATCTAAGAAGTAGGTACCGTTTGACCGTTCTATACGTAGTACATTTTAATTTTAATTTGTTGAATAATAATTGTACTTTGTGATAAAACAGAAATACCTTTATAATTCAATGGTTTTACGGAAAAGAGAATAGAAATAGGGTGAGTTACGCCTTTAAAAAAATATTTTTATAAAAATGTGTGAAACGTCAAACAATACTTCTTAGATTTGTTGTGATATAATAAATAAGTTGCTGGAGTACCTTAATACAAGGTGTCGTTTTGAAGCTGCAAAATATTTCAGGAGGTAATTATGTTAGTGATTCTCGACCCGAATCAATAATAAAATAAGTAGGTAATTTTTTTTTTTAATAACCGCGCTTTTTTTTTCACACACACAAACACGGAACAATAAAGGGAGTCTTCACACACACTAACTCGCAACGATAGTTTCATAAATAATGTATCATTCAATCATCATCCCGCACGCCACACCCTAGCCACGCCCCCGCGGCCATCGATCAATCGATTTAGTTTAGTGTAATTAAAAAATAAAATAACAAGTATTACTGATTATTGACCAGGTATCGTTTTTTTACATGATTATTTATGAGTTTTATTACAACCTCCTGAAATATTGTGCAGTTTTAAAACTGCACCTTGTATAAATAAATAAATCTTATCTCATCTTTAGACACGACACTATTTCTTGCGTAGTCGGCAAAAGACCTCCGGCCGGGCCTCACCACAAGCTAGTTTTTGCCCCAGTTTCGGCCCATTTAGTCCCGGAAGGAGAATCAGATGTTACGACCTATTTGTACGACACTTTTTTGTTACAGGCGCCTTTGCAGCCCTGCCTACGTTACGGTGGCTTTGATCATTTGAAGAAATATTATTAAGAGATTTCATCTATGATTCATAATAGTCTTTAGGGTGTTTTTAGTATCGTGCGGTTTTGATCACGCTTGCGGGATTAGGTTTGTAGAAATAGTATGGTTTGATAGCCTTTTGTTAATTGTTTTATTTTACAAATTAAAACAACACCGTCTAGTCTGAAACTAAACAGAGCTTGTAGTTGAGTACTAGATAACTGATAAACATTCTTATATATTTCTAAATAGGTACATACATATTATAGAAACACGTGCTCGTGAACGTTAACGAAACATTTGTTTTGGGTGGAAATCGAACCTACGATCTCCAACATATAGCAATCAGGGCTTCTAACCATAAACAGGCCTGTTTACATTGTTATATCTATTACTATTAATATGAACATCAGTATTTTGAGATTCGTGGGTTAGTTGGGGTTGACTAGGTAGACCAGTTAATTCATGTCCATTAAGTCGTGGCGACGACTTAATAGTTGATTTCCCTAGAATTTCCTTGTCTAGTTCCAAGATATTGATTGAAGTAAGTTTTTCTGGGAAAATAGGAAACATTACTGAAAATCTCGCCTATTTTCTTCGAAGGAATATAAGAATAAGACTTTTTTATTTAAAAAAATCTGCTCAACCCGCAAAGGGGTACTCCGGATATTTTTTTCCAAGATATCTCTTCTAAAAACGACACTAAATTCATTCACGATCGTCACTTTAGATTGGTCCCATTGTTTTATCATAGATATGACATCTCAAATATTTCCAAACTTAGTTATATCTCTGAAAAACTAAATGACATTGAAAAAGAGTACTTAGCAACTAGAAAATAAAGTTTACCAATTTTAAATAGAACAGTAGAACGGTTACCGTTGTAGAGACGTCATTATTGATCGCCTTCCGATTCATTGACGAGTTAGGTAGATGGCGCTGCTTGACAAAAAATGTGATGAATGCTCATTGACTCGGAGACGATCGTTATCTCCGAAGTGTTAGGAAATGTCTCGACAGACTATGATTACATTTCTTTTTCGATATCTGTCATATTTACTGAGTAAGACAATGATCGTCAGTGGGCGGTTAAAATGTTTTTTTGAGCCGGATGTTGGCCTAAAGCTCAGTTAAGTTTAGCGCGCATGCGTTTTTTAGGGGGAAATTTTTAAATGACTCGTCCCACTCTAGGTGGAGTGGACGTGACAGACTTTTACAGACTAAAACCTATCTATGTTCCTTCATTGTTTTTTGCGAGAGCCACGGTAACTACAGCGAAAAAAAATCACTCAATCACGCAATTGAGGTAACTTTCCATGTTTTTCAACATGATGGATGGTATATTTATTTAAAACAGCTAACAGTTTTGAATGTCAATATTTTACAGTTTTAACTAGAAGACTATTCTCTAGGTGACTACACTGAGAAGAAATACCAAAACTAAATCGGAAATTAAAGTCTTCTGTAAAAGTTCTTATAATCAGTGCAATGAATATTATATTATTATTATTAATTAACAATTGAGAACTATGTGGGTGGTAACAATAGGTACTTGTGATGCAAGTAAGTTAGTTGCAGATAACAACCTAAGCTGGTACATTGTAAAACATACAAATAAAAAAGTACCAGTTTGAAAATCTAATAGGTATATAGGAAAATATCGGTGGAAAAAATAAAATGTAAGTAGACAAATGATTCAATGGACAAGAAATTGTATTGTCAATTATTTTTTGAAGAACTATTTCAGAGTCTCTGGCTTTACTGACGAGCTCTTTCGTCCACTGCACCTTGTTTTTTTTTTTTTAATTTATATAAACTAGTGCTAGACTGCGATCCCACCTGATGGTAAGCAGAGATGCAATCTTTGATGGTGAGGCGCACTAGTTTATTAAGAGCCTATTAACTCTAGCCTTGAAGACACCCAAATTATAATCGGACGGGAAGACCGCAGCAGGCAAACTGTTTCAGTCCTTCGACGTACGCGGTATAAACGACGATTTTAGCATCAGAAAGACAGAGACGGAGATAAGTGTGGCTCTGAAACCTGGTTGCCCACGATGGACCTTTGGGCCCATAACAAGGCTTTAGGCCTGGTCACGACTTGGGCCTTAGCAGCGAGCGGCGTGGTGTGCGGGGCGGCATTGGAAAGCGGGCGCCGGGAGCTATGGGCGGCGTCTCGTGGCGTGCTTCAAATATTTTCATACTTCTGTTCTTACAACTCGCCACCTCGCGCTTAGCTACCGCTCAAAGTGGCCAGGTCGTGAACGGGCCGTTAAGTAACCAGTATCTGCAGGAGAACCAAGGTTATGGTTATAGCCCGAAGAAACGCCAAACTTAAGTGTCAATGGGCAAGGCTGGTGGGCTAGCATGCAAAACAGATACTCAATGGGGTTGAAAAGTTTCTGAGTGGATACTACGTATGAGGTGCTACCACATACCGGAAGACGCAGCGTTAGAAGGTCTCCCACAAGGTGGCTTGATGACTGATGGATAAAAGACCGGAGATTGGTGGTTGAGGTGACATTCTGGAGGTTTATGTCCAAGTTTGGACGTATTTTTGTTGAAATAAAGAAGACAGAGGACCGACAAAAGTATAAACGGTTCCTTTAAAACGAAAACGTGAACAGAAACGGTAAACGGGCTTCGGTGAGAAAAAGCTAGCTCTATGAAATTGATGATATTTTCAGTACAAATCAATACTGAAATAATGGTAATACAAATATCCCCAAAACTATATATATGGCTGAGAATTTATCTAGAACTGCATTAGACTGACATACACGTTTGCGACCTCGGATTTGTACGTAGAACGACGTCGCGTGGCGAAGATCTAGTGTAGTTCTACCAGTAATAGTTGCCATAAAAAATGTATGGAGACCGACGCCCCCAGATTGGCGTACATGACCTACGAATGCGCAGTTCTACCTTTTAATTCATTAAACCCCAAGCGAACGCCGGCGTTCGCGCACCTATTGTCTTTCAATTGTGTCTGTGATTTCCACGATTTGTAACAACTGAAAGTTTATAAAATACTAGCTGCTGCTAGCAAGTTCACTCGCATGATGGTAGAAAATTATCCTAAGAGAACATACTCCCGGGATAAAAAGTATCCTATCTAAGCGCGCGGTTGTGCGCAGGCCAAGTTCCAGCAACAGGCCGCGCGCATGCCGTGCACTATTTACACAAACCGTTTCATGGGTCTAAACGGTTCGTCGAAATTTAAAAGTATTAAACTTGGCATTGAATTGGATTTCAACCCTTTTTTAGGCGAACAATTAGCCGATAAGAACTTGGCCTCCTTTTTAACAGGTATGTAGTCTACCCATGTGCCAAGTTTCATCGAAATCCATTGAGAAGTTTTTGCGTGAAAGAGTAAAAAACATCCAAACATACAATAAGTTTCATGTTTATAATATTAGTAGGAATTCCAGAGAAATCACGACCTTGAATAAAGGGGTGACCAGATGGTGGACCTTGCTAGTTTCAATCCGTGTATACAGCAGTTGTAAACCATGACCTTCAGCGCACTAAGTTGGGTGACGCGTTTTCCCAACTACCGAAAGTGTTGGCGCGTGGTTTACATCCATGTAGCCGCAACACAAAACCAAATTCACCTTGTTTGGAAGTTGGAACGCTAACATGCAACCGTGTGGTCAACCCTTTAAGGTTCTTTCCGTGTGTGTGACGTGATTTTTTTTTACTATCACACAACGTCTTATAGTCCCAAGCTAAGCAGAGCTTATGTTATGAGTACTAGACAACTGATAAACATACTCATGTATTTCTAAATACATACATAAATAGATAAATTATACCCAGACAAAACAAATGATCATGCTCATCACACAAACATTTTTCCTGGGTGGGAATCGAACCCACTACGTCCGGCATAGCAGTCAGGGTTACTAACCACTAGACCAACAGGCCAGTTAAAACTACGTAACTACTAACACACAGCACACACAACAATCACACAGCAACACCGCACAGTAATGTATTAAGGAGCTAATTAGATGCTCTGAATACTCACTAAATACTCTAAATGGATTCATTAAGGCTTGCAATCAATCTATTGAAACCGGTAGTACGCTAGATTGATTCAGTTGTGAGTCCCTGACTAACCGTGATGAGTCGAGCTGCAGGTGGTGCGACTACAGACTGTGAATAGTAGGTATTACACTGAATTAAGTCATGCATGGATTACTGCTCATAGTACGCTTCAATACTTATGGTACTGACGTACCGTTTAGTATAAATCCTAGTTATGATCTTTGTCAGCTATTGACTTTCCGTTCTAATACCAAAACGCAACACTACTTGTATTTGTTTGGAATTATATTTATTTTTCATTCCGAACGAATACCGACTGGATTTTGGTACAGTCAGCTCAGTCAAATGTAATCAAAATAAATGGATTTTCTAATATTTTTACGTATTTTTTTTTCTTGATCTGTTTCTTTTTTTTTGATGTAAGGTCTTTATGATTACTGTACCATATATTATATTTGGATGTGTTTTTAAATATCAGTCCAAACAAATACCAGTGGTATTAGTTGTGGGTTTTGAAATGGAATAAATTCAAACTGAATTCAGAAGAGTTTCCAAGAAAAAAATATTCATAGCGATAGGCACAAAAGTAGTCGACGCGGACTTGACTAGTAGTGGAAGCTAAGTGCCGCTGATAATGATACTAACAGTTGATTTGAATGCAAGTCCGATTATACTTGCTTGATTTAAGAGGGCCCTTTTTCACTCACCTATCGTCAACGTCGAACACGGTTTAAAAGCTTGTTACTTCATCTAACGCAATCCAACGCGATGTTTGATGAAGAGGCAACGAGAAAAAAGAGAGAGAACGCCCGAAAACTCTGGCATTCGGTAATTTCGTGATTTACTCGAATATTTCACATAATTTATTCCAGGAAACACGTGTTCTTTTAAAATGCCTTGAAAGTTTTTAAGAAAAATGGTTGTCATTCAGAATTTCGATGAAAGGTATGTTTCTGTACATATATACTTTTTTATATCTTTAATATATAAGTAGATTATGGAGGTAAGGCCAAAAAATCACGTAAAACAGCAGACTTTCAGAGGTCTTTACTGGATTACTTTTACATAAATGTATGTTTTGATTTCTAAAGAAGCTTAGATAAATATCCACAAGACATCTGTGTATCCAAAATATCTGGGGAAAGATGTGTAATAACAGCATAATCACGTAAGAATGGTATGAAAATGTACCTCGAGTTGCTCTTAATAATTTAACCAGTTGGTAAGCAAATCTGCTCACATTCAGGTAACTGTGAGATCTTTGTCCCAGTCATTAGACAATGACTGATCTGAGGTAAACGTTCCATGTTTTAAGTTATTTTTTTCTCAAATACCCACAACGTAGAAACAATGTCGCAACAGATTTATTTATTGGAAACATCGATAAAATCTTAAAATCATAATATTTTGGAGCGGGCTGGGCTGGTGACACACCGAGCCTGCGCGGGCGCAATGAATCATACATAATTGATCGTCCAGCGAGATCGCCCCGATGACGTTGTCATCTCGAACACGGCTTTTTGTCACTTTCTTGTTACTTTTTTTTTTCGTGACCTTTTCGTCGCTCCATTCGGTTCGATAAATGAATGGTGTCGTGATGATTTCTGTTTTTTTTTTTTTCGTTTTGAAAATATTTTTGGGGTGATCCGGCGAAAAGTTAATGGGATTCGACTGTCATTGTGAGTTTGGTCTGAAAACAACTTAAAGTTTTTTGCGACTGCAAATATAGTTTTTTTTTTTAAATGTAGTATTTATAAACGTAGTTAAATGACCCTTAAATTTGCGACATACATAAATTAACAACGCCTCTGCGTGTCTTCTTCCCACCCTATCATTTTCCCATCCCTAAAATCAGCGTGAAGCTTGTACATACAAATTAATGGGAAATTTACGCCAAATCTATGGTGCGCGTCAGTTATACGGGGTGTAATTGTATCCCGTCGACTAGGGTACACCGTAACCCCGCTCTGCAACACTTGACTAGGCGTTATGACGTATCCGGGGCGCCAAATTGAGATACATACGGGGCTGCATTCGTGGTTGAGCAGCCAAGTCTGGCTTTTGCAACCACCTTGCGAATTTGGTTAAATTCACGGCATAACTTGTTTTCTTTAACTGCCTTAGTAGGCAGTTTATTCTGATACCTACCTATTATAAACGCAGACGGCCCATTGTGTCTTAATAATTTTATGTTCCTACTGTAATTTTATTTGTGGTATACGAATAAAGAGTCGCGAGAATCAGATGGATGCGGGATGCATAGGATCGTTCGTTGGGGCCATACCTACTTCGACTTCGACCTCTTTCAGCTGAAATGTTGATGATGATAACGAAATACCGTTATTATATTGGGAATCCTAATAAGATAAGTTCTGCTTCAATGACATTAGAGTTAAAAACCATAAATCGCGCAATCTCCAATACCACATAAATGTGTGGCTTAATTTTTTCTGTAGAAAGTCATCAAATAACTGCTCCCGCTCTGAATGAAGCGATAGCGATTGTCAAACTTTTACTTACTAAAACCCTCCTGTGTTTTTGTGGTGGTTAATATAACGTATAGCGTCAAAATATAACGCGCCATTTATTCGTAGCTTATAGCGTTTGCTAAATCGAATCTGCCTTCGCGCTATAATACATAATATGACGTCTTGTTCAACAAAACGCGAAAAGCGGGGCCAAAACGGGATAGCAACATAGCACGATAATGCCGCCACGCCGCCGTCCGTAGCGCGTCTGGTGAACTCGGACTGTAGTCGGCTCGGGCCATGCGTGATTTCTGCTATTGCATACCGTTTAAATAACAATTTTGTCACAAAATGATAGTAATACTTAATGAAATTGTACATACTTTATTATACACTGTACTTATGCAATTAATGTATAAAGGAAAGTTCATTGGTAAAACGCTTCATGATATTATTTCGTGAGCAATGCGTTACAAAATAATATTTGTTGCGCCCGTTTAGCGCGTTTCCGAATAAAATGATAATGTCTCCGCGTTCAGACCACTGTCGACTTTTGTTATAACATGTTATAATTATAGCGTATTTATAAAATAGCGCGCCATAAGAATATATTCAATAGCCTATAGCGCGTCTATAGTTTATAGCGGAATTGAACATCACTAGAGCTTCAGTTATTTAGGCCTGGATTCAAATTTCAAGTTGTATAAAGTTCTATTGGGTTTTTCCGTCTGGATTCTTTTCCAAATGAAATATTTAGATGGTAAAACTTGATATGTGCCTAGTTAGCAAATGGATCACCATTTGCTATATGGTATCTAGACATCTACACTTAGTATTATATAGATGTAAAGTTTGCTTTTTTGGTTTTATTGTGTGCAAATTTTTTTTCACCGATAGAAAGCTACGTAATTCTCGAGTGACATAGGTTATATTTTTTTTTTGTATGCGGGCGAAGCCGCTGGCAAAAGCTATTAACTTATGAAGTGAGATTTTTTATTTTCTATCTGAAAAGCGTTAAGAATAAGATACTTTGGAGTTTGTAGAAAATTATCTCTTATATCCATTTAATCTAAAAAGAAAATTTATTTTTGAGTTTCGCATTATTTGAGGGCCGTAACGCACCTTTCTATTGCAATCATGTTAAAAAAAAAGCTGTTCGTATGCAGTTCAACCTCGAAAACGGACCCAAAAATCACCCGTATATTTATTCCAACATCCACCGCAAGATATTTCGCAGCACACCAATTAAAAAAAGAATTTTATTTCCCAGCAATAAAGTTCATATTTAAATGACGGGCCAGACAATGGTTTCGCCAGGCCACGTGGCGCGCCCTAGTGCCCTCTCCTGCCCCATTGTTAGGGTCAAAAAACAAGCCTAAACTCACGTTTCGCCCTTTTTAGGGGTCCGTAGCTAAACCTTTCCTTGTGTCTGTATATCTCTACTTTTTTATTCGCAGGCCTTTACTTAATTAGTGATTTTCGGCCCTTTTTAACCGATTTCTAAAAAAGGAGGAGGTTCTCAATTCGGATGTTTGTATTTTTTTTATGTATGTTCGCGCATAACTTCGTTGCTTGCCGACCGATTTGAAAAAATCTTTTTTTGTTAGAAAGGGTATACTTCCCAAATGGTCCCATAGTCACCAAGTCGGGATCTAATGATGGAATCTTGGCGAAGTCGAGGGAACTCCTCAAATATCATAAGCAACCGTACAGTTCTTTTGGTATTTTCATCAAAGACTTAAGCATTTACACTCAAAAAATTACATTTGATGAAGCGGAACTGGTGAAGAAGACCAGAAATGGCCAGCGGAAGTTCATACTCACACAGATATCACAATGAACATAGTTATGCGACTACGATAATACAAATAAATTAATGGTTCTGGATAGGTATGTTGAAAATGATATCATCGAGGTGACCTGATGATGATGATGGAGTCGGAAAATAGGCACCGGAACGCCGTAATTAATCAATGTATCCTAGCCGTGTTTGGGTTTATTAGAATAATTGTCATGAGATGCACTTTGGCAATAAGGTACAATCAAACTGATCTGATGATAATGATGATGAAGGTAGAAGATAGGCACCGGGACTCCGTAATTAATCAATGTATCCTACCTGTGTTTGGGCTATTTAGAATTATCATGAGATGCGCCGCACTTTGTCTATAAGGTACTATCGAACTGATCTGATGATGATGATGGAGCCGCAAGGTAGACACGGAAGCTTCATAATAAAACAGTGAATTTATCCTAGCAGGGTTTGAGTTAATTGGAATTGTTATGAGAAAAAGGTACTCTGGCTGTAAGTAAGTGTATTACAACTAAAAACTGTGAAATAAAAATCTTTTTCCAAAAAAAATATAACCCACTTCACTAAAAAAAACACTAAAACCAGCAAAAGTATTTTAATTTCGGAAGTCGGTGTTAAATAAGGAATAAACAATATCGAGAAAAACCGACATCCGAAATTAAAATTATTTTGATGGTTTTAGTGTTTTTTTTTTAGTGAAGTCGGTTATATTTTTCTTTAAGTACGTATCATATTTATATTTTAATTCATTAAACCCCAAGCGAACGCTGGCGTTCACGCACCTATTGTATTTCTATTGTGTCTGTGATTTCCACGATTGAAATATACATACGTTCGTTTAAACGGGTTAACTTGTTAGGCACAGTTAATGTATTTTTGGTATGCCTATACCTACTATAATATTATAAAGAGATAAGATTTCTGTTTTGGATGGTAATGAATAAACTCAAATACATATTACAAAAAATATTTTCCAGTGGAATGCTACTTTATCACTGAATAGCATAGGCCATATATTTTCTATTTTTAAACGGGTGAAGCCCTGGCAGGAGCTATTATTGTATACTAACACTCTCAGTAGTACTCAATAATTTTGAAGTTTTACCTACCCTCTCTCAGAACTGAATAACTTCGAAAATATATTATGCTAATCTAATCTAATATAGAGTTCTATATGCTATTAAGAAAGTTTCGCATTTATCAAATCTAAAACTCATCATCATTTCAGCCGAAATACATTCACTGTTGGACACATACCTCCCTCAAGCGTTGCCATAACGACCGGTAATCTAATACTATGTATTATGAAATTATTCAAAACCTGACCTGACCATATTTGTATGCACGCAAAATTATATAATAATTATTTTGACGACAGAACCCTCTATAGTTGGTAACCGGTTCGCTCTTACCCAGTTTTATTAGAACAAAGGGCGCCGTTCTTGGGAAATGGTTTTTCGAAAGTATTGTTAGGTTATTCATTGTGTATTTTTCCCGTGACATGGATCATAGTTCATTGTTCAATAGTTTCGGTAGAGAGGTGCCACGAAATAAAAGATTATGAAAAGGATTTATTTTTTAGATATACTTATTTTATGCTTTATTTTTTTAGCTTAACATATCTTTATGATTTTTTATAAGCGCACTGTAGAATTTTCAACATTACGCTTAATAGTTTATCGGTATTTTAATGTTTCTATAGCTAGGACTCAGACCTCCTCTCTAGGAGAGGAAAAGGGCCGTAATCCACCACGCGCGCCTAGTGCGGGTTGATGAATGTCACATGTCTTCGAATTTTTGGTTCTATGACATGTCGGTTTCCTCACGAAGTTTGCTGCTCTCAAAACGGTAAAGGAAAACCTTTACCGTTTTGAGAGCAGTGGTGATGAAAGTTACACAAAGTAATGCGCATGATTAAAAACTAGATAGACTATTAATTTAGGAGTGGTATAATGTTAGAAATTATCATTTTCCCTAGCCTTATCCCGACTAACTTAGGGTCGGCTTCCAGTCTAACTGGATGCGGCTGAATACCCGTGTTTTACATGAAGTGACTGCCTTTCAGACACTATACTCTTTGTATAGACTGATAGTGTGTCTATGCCTAGTGTTAGTTAAAACGGTTAAACTGTGTCTACAGTGTGTTTCATTGAGGTTCCTTTGCCGTAATGTTGGCAATATGGAAAAACAGTGTTGTTATATTTTTAGCAATTAAATTACTTAATATTAGGGACATACTGACATTTCGTTACTTTTAACAATTGCCTTATGTTTTTTTTTTCTTTTGGAAACTGTAAAAACTATTTTTGAATAAAGCATACAACGTTGGGCTCCATTTCGATTGTCCTGCAATTCTTTCAAATACCGAAAACGCCACGCCGCAATATCGTACCACTCCACCCAACAACTTCTTTTTAGACTTGTTTTTTTTAATAAAAATCCCTTTCCCTCATTTATCCTCCTTAAAGTAGTGCGACTACCGTTAAAATCGATTAAGTTTCATGTTTCGTGCAAAAATTTTAGTAGAGTAGGCAACTCTTTTGATTTTTCCCTTCTTTTTTCTGTAGACAGACAGGAGAGCCAACATTACGGCAAAGGAACCTCTTAAGTGAAATGCACTGTATAATATTTCAGTGATTTATTCAAAGTGAAGGTAGCGGGAAACCGATGGATGCGGGACGCACAGGAACGTTCGATGTGGCGACGCTTGGGGGAGGCCTATGTCCAACAGTGGACGTGTATCGGCTGAGATGATGATGATGATGATGATTCAAAGTCCTTACCATGACGTGTTAAAGACAAGCATGCGAGCGAGAAAGAGGAATTGAGTAAAAACACCATGTTTTTTTATATCCTATAACTCTAGGGAATGAAGGAAACCATATAAAAGAATCAACTGGCAAAATATATGAATTATTTTTCAATTATCTTTTTTTTTTGTATTAATTTTCCAAACACAATAATTCGTTAAATTCACGATTACGTGAAATATGACAGCTTGAATATGTAATGTCATTATTTACGCTGTCATATTTTTTTCTAACTTTAAACTACTGCGAAATTTAAAGTTAGAAAAAATAATATAAAATATACGGATGACAATTTTTGATCTAAATTAATTATGATTGATGATATCTTCGAAACCACTCGTTTTTGGATAACATATTCTAGGACTTTTAGTATTAGTTTTTTCTTATAGAATATAAACCCTGAGTTATGGGATATCAAAAACAACACGTTGTATAGCTCCATCTCTCTAACAGATCAGTTTAGGTCGTTAAATGGAACGCATTAAGAGTTCGTGGTAGGGCCTCGGAGCAGAAGATTCAAAGAAGACCATAGTCATTTTGTTGACTGTTCAGGAAAATTGATGATGAATGCAGAAATCAGCTGGCTCCGACAAGGATATATCTCCAGAACTATACGTGCTTCCAGATGTCATCATCATCATCGTTACAGCCGATACACGTCCACTGTTGGACATAGACCTCCCCCAAGTGTCGCCACAATAAACGATCCCGTGCGTCTCGCATCCATCGGTTTCCCGTTACCTTCACCAGGACATTGGTCCACCTTGTAGGAGGCCTTCCGACGCTGCGTCTTCCGGTACGCGGTCGCTACTCCAGAACCTTTCGGCCCCAACGGACCTCTGTAATAATGGCTAAATAAACAAATTTTTGCGTAAGAAAACGACTATTTTTTAACTTAATTATACATACACCTACTCCGGTTACTCTCAATTTTGAAAGAACATATTATAGTTTGTTAGTAGAACCTAGGTACAATATTTATAAGTTGTAGGTGTTTACTTTTTTTTTTAGTAGCCTATACTGTCCCACTGCTGGGCAAAAGCCTCCCCCAACTTCGCAGAAGGAGGTGAGCGCCTAAAGAATTGTATATATAAAGATGTATATAAAAGCAGTGAAAAGCCGAAACTTGCAAATATTTCTAACATCGCTTCTTAATAAGTAACAGCGTCGCTAACTTTACTTACAAAGAAATTAGTAAAGGCAATGCAACTAATTTCTCAATATGCGAATCAAATCAGCGAAATCAAATCAAAACCGAATATTTGCTATTGAGAGTAGCGCGAATCAAATACATGTAATAGCGTGAAATCTGCTGAATTTCATACCGGTAGCAAGAGCAATCAAGTACGTAATTTCATACCGGTAGCAAGAGCAATCAAGTATGTAATTTGAGAAAGGCTACATTAGTGACGAATCGTTGACTCGTGGTACAATTAACCAGAGGCGTAGAGTAGACAAATTTAGACGTGGGCGAAGGAGTATCAGCGAGGCCTTTTTCTTTTATAAATTTGAAAATGTGTCAGCGACTGTTACAACCCAGTGTTTGACCACATCGTTGCTTACCAATAGGTGAAATAATAGTCAAACACGAGTCTATTTAAAAAAAAAAAAAAAGACGGGTTGCACTCCGGGAGTGCCGGCAGAAGTGAAAACTTGATTATTAACGTTGAGCATGTTTGATATTTTGGAATGGTTAGGGAATAATTTTGCACCAATTGCTTTATCAGTATAAAAGTACTATCATTTATGTGGTAGAATACAATATTCATTTATTGCGCTATCGTACACCAACATGACAATTTATATTACATTAAAAATTTAACACTTTAAAACTATTACAATTATTTTACATTAAAAAGTTTATCTCTCCGAAAAACTACTGAGGTGTCAAGGGACACCCGGATGGAACGAAGTTCCGTTCTGGCTTGCTTTCTATAAGAGAGAGAAAGAGAGAAAGACAGAGAAACATGCGCACGCCGCACGGCTTACAATAGCTTACTATAGAAAAAGTGTCGTTACAACTTTTCGTGAGAATTTTTTCCGTCTAGCCAATACAATATAACTAAAAAATACTATCCTATTTTATGTACATTTTGACAGCACTATTTCAACATCTTCGAAACCATGAAAACGACACTTATGACGAAAAAGTTGATAATTTCTGACATCCGCCATCTTAGATTTACATTTTGACAGCACTATCGGCTTCAACAACCTCGAAAACCATGAAAAAGACACCCATATCGAAAAAGTTGATTATTTATTGCAGCCACCATCTTAGATTTAAATTTTGACAGTACTATCGGTTTCAACACCCTCGAAAACCACGAAAACGACACCCATGACGAAAAAGTTGATCATTTCTTGCAGCCGCCATCTTGGATTTACATTTTGACAATACTATCGGTTTCAACAGCCTTGAAAACCATGAAAACGACACCCATGACGAAAAATTTAATAATTTTTTGCAGCCGCCATCTTGGATTTATATTTTGACAGTACTATCGGTTTCAACACCCTCGAAAACCACGAAAACGACACCCATGACGAAAAAGTTGATAATTTCTTGCAGCCGCCATCTTGGATTTACATTTTGACAGTACCATCGATTTCCACGCCCTCGAAAACCATGAAAACGACACCCATGACGAAAAAGTTGATAATTTCTTGCAGCCGCCATCTTGGATTTATATTTTGACAGTACCATCGGTTTCAACACCCTCGAAAACCATGAAAACGACACCCATGATGAAAAAGTTGATAATTTCTTGCAGCCGCCATCTTGGATTTACATTTTGACAGTACCATCGGTTTCCACGCCCTCGAAAACCATGAAAACGACACCCATGACGGAAAATTTGATAATTTCTTGCAGACGCCATCTTGGATTTACATTTTGACAGTACTATCGGTTTCAACACCCTCGAAAACCACGAAAACGACACCCATGACGAAAAATTTGATAATTTCTTGCAGCCGCCATCTTGGATTTATATTTTGACAGTACCATCGGTTTCAACACCCTCGAAAACCATGAAAACGACACCCATGACGAAAAAGTTGATAATTTCTTGCAGCCGCCATCTTGGATTTATATTTTGACAGTAAAAGTGTCGGTACAATTTTTCGTGAGATTTTTTTCCGTCTAGCCCCCTTTCACAACGCGCGATAAGGGATAGCTGTCTACTCTCCATCCGTCTTACGCTTTTTCGATCAGGTCACGTGTCCTGACGCGAGTTTAAGATTTTATACCCATTACAGAAAAAGTGCTCAACGCCGCTAAAGAAGTTTTCACTTCAAAAAACTCTTGTTCTTAAGAGGCTGCTTTTTCACTTGCCTATCGTCAACATCGAGCTTGTTGCTTCATCTAATGCAATCCAACGCAATGTTTGACGAAAAGGCAATGCGAAAAAAGAGAAATAATGCCAGAAAACTCTGTTATAATGATCCGTGATTTTCTCGAATATTTTACAAAACTTGTTACAGAAAATACGTGTTTTTTTTTAAACCCTTACAAGGTTTTGAAAATAATTGTTGTCATTTACAATCTTGATCAAATTTGCAAGGCTTCTATTTTTATACTTTTTTGACTTTATAAATTTTTGAGTAAATTATGAAGTGTCAAACTTAATGCAAAATAATCGATTTTCAGAGGTCTTTAATGGATTAGTTTTACACTTTATAAATTCATTTCAATAGAAAATAAATAATATCAACAAAATACTGTGTTTCCAAAATATCTAATGAAAAATGTGTAATAACGTCATAATCGCGTAAGAGCGGTTGTATGAAAAATGGTGAAAATGTATGTCGAGTTGCATCTCCTTAAAGAGCCCTCGCACACGCCAGACCCCTTTGGGTACGGGGATGTAGGTGAGGGCACCCTTCGCCCATGCCTAGCTACGCTACTTTCCTCATTAGTAAATATATTAGTTACTTGCATTGATGTTCTGCATCGAAATTCACACTGAATTAGGATATCAATTCTGGCTATAAATCTGAGGATATCGTGTGGGGTTTCAATTGTTCTCGTTAGTTAACGTACACTTTGTATAAGAAAATTATAATTTTCGTTATTACAGTGTTTATTATCTGTGTGTGTGATGTGTTTTAACACAAACTAGCTTGTGGCTATGACTTCATTCGTCGTTTTTTTTACGCAGCATCCTAAATTTTTCTCTAAAATATAAAAGTAGCAGACAGTTAGACTATCAGACAGACCAACAGACCGACAGATATGCATTTAGTAAGTTTTGATATTATTTCTATAACATCAAAATAATACTTAAGACATTATAATTTCATTTAAAATTTATTTCTTATATTAGTTAAAATTCAGTAAAGCGATTGAGTATTTTAAAAACTTACACCGAATACACAGATTTATTTTTAGGGTTCCGTAACTCAAAAGAAAAAAACGGAACTCTTATAGGATTTGTTATCCGTCCGTCTGTCTGTCTGTCTATCAAGACCCTTTACCTCGAGAACGCGTGGAGGTATCGTGTTGAAATTAAAACCATATACTCAAGTCTGCGGTAAGTTAACGAATAAAAAGATACGGCCGTTTATGTCGCAAAAAACGTATATTTTGATAATCTCAGGAAGTACCCTATGAATTTAGATCTAATTCATAGGGTACTTCCTGTTGACTCAGAATCCTGAAATTTGGCACAAAGCAAGGTCTTATAGCACAAGTATAGGGAAACAGTTTTGTTGTTACCGACGCCGACGTCACAAAAAAAAAAAAAAAATTCGGAAAAATCTTCGAGACTCGCACTTGCCCAGTTTTTTTATAATTGTTAATTGTTACTAAATAGGACTGAATACTGTTAATTGTTACTAAATAGGACTGAATACGACACCTGTACCCATAGTAGCGGATTCAATGAGATTATAGACTAAAGAAGGGTAGTTATTATGAAACTCGCAGGTGGCATAGGGGGAAGCTATGCCACCAGCCGCATCAATGGCTATTGTTCACCTCTACTCGCTAACTAAGTTTAAAGAAGTGATTATATGTTTTTTGTTAGAGTTTATTAAATTAAATTTCGATGAGTCTATTTTTCAATAGGACTAGGGTGCTTATGTTTTATACGAGTATAAAAAAATCTGTCGAGTTTTAACATTGTGTTTATTCTTTTTTTGTTTTTTATAGACTCTCGATTGACCATTATCTCGCCTGATGAAAAGCGACAATGTAGTCGACGACGGAGCGCGCTTACAAAGAAGTAATCTGTTCACTCTTGACTTAATGAAACGTAGACTCCGGCTTTTCATTTTCCGGAATTCCACTCCTTAGCTGTACACACATTTAGTGTGTTCCCAAAACGTTTTGTGTGTATAGATAAAGTCTTGACCATCGACGCCGAGTTGCTAGCCTGTCGATTTTGTACAGGTTGCTTTTCTGGGAGTGTGCGTCGGAATAGCACAACCTAATTCCGCCAAGCCCGTTTCGTCGTCGACATACGTCGATGCGCCACAGGTACTACATGATAAAGATCTCAACACATTGAAGCTTCGACTCGACGAAAGCATGTTATGCATGCTTATGAATCCTCCTAGTTCGTCTCTCGATTGTCTGAAGCTTGTATCTGGAGAACGCGTCCTAAAGATGAGAATAAACATAGTAAAGTTTTATTCAACAAAAAATATACGCTTAGCATGTAGTTTAGTAGGATATCAATACTTGCAAGCCTGAAGTACAGGCGTAGAGCATTTTGGAGACTGTACGCGGGAATTGCATGACTTAATTCCGCCATCTCCTTTACATCTCCAACCCAATTTACGATGAGTATCCTTTCTCAAGTGGTTGAAACCTATACGATCCGGACTAAGTGTTTCACCGCGTCGTTTAAACTGCATACATCGAAAGACTGGAACAATTTGCCTGCTGCGGTCTTCCCGTCCGATTATAATTTAGTTGTCTTTAAGTCTAAATCGCAAAGGTTCTTAATAAACTGCTTACCATTACGTGGGATCGCAGTCAAGCACTAGGTTATATCAATTAAAAAAAAACTTGTAAAATTTGATAAACCAACAGCAATTCAATTATTCATACTAATATATCCCCACTCAGCCAATACCCCGCCAAATAAAAGCAACCACAATGGATTAAAAGATTACGCACACAATCCAAATGAGGCCACGAAAACTGTACCATAAACACAAACAAAGTTTGTCTAAATATCAAAAAGTTCGCATAAAAATTCGTTCGAATGCACTCGAACAAATCAGGTATAAGCAAATACGGTTGAGGGTTGGGCCACGCGGCCGGCACGCGTTCCTAAGTTCTCGAAGAGTGGCGAATGTGGAGAATCCGACAGGCTTTGCTAATGACCGTGTGCTAGTCTCAAATAACGCCCCATGGGGCCCTTAATATACTTGAAAATTGAGGAAGTAAAAATGTTTTAGGGTACGAAAAAAAATCACTGCGATTTTTTTTTGTAAATAGTGTTTATCTTTGATGTTAAAGGGTTAAATAAAGAGCTTTTTCTGATACGCTTATCGTCAATTAGGTAAATATTGATAAAAGTGAATTAAAAAAACGGGTAATATTTGCCACTGCAGTCTTCCTTTTCGATTATCATTTGGGTGTCTTCAGGGTTAGAGTGAATAGGCTCCACGTATACTAGTGCTTAACATCATGTGGGATCGCAGTCAAGCAGTAGTTTATATTATTAAAAAAAAAATGTAATACCCGTCCAGTCGTACAAGCAACTGAAAAGTCGTACATACAATTCTCTCAAATAAATCTTGGATTTTTATACTAACAAGTCTGGGAGTGTTATTGTAAAAGTTCATAACGTACAAGATTTTAACAAGCGCCTCCACGTTCTGACGGCGTTTTTTATACGCCTCCAAAAGAAGGAGATTCTTTGTTCTGAATGTATTTTTTTATATAATGTTCACCGAACTATTTATCTTTAAGAGCTTATTGTATTAATATGCAAAAATCTACAATAAACTAAATCGCAACGAAATAACGGATCACCAGTTCATTGCAAACGTTGACCATTAACACCACTATTAACCTCTAGGCCGTTAAATAGCATGTTTATGTTGATCGAATCACATATCAATCGGGATCGACTAATCCCTTGCGATCCGATTACTCGAGTAAAAAAGCTAAAACCGCTATAATAGACACGTGGCGGAAACAATAACGTTGGGCGAATGGTGGGTAATGAGGAGCGGAGCGTGGCGGCCGCGTGGTGGGCCGCCACTGCCGGCCCGGGCGTAATGAGACTCGCACGCGGCCCTTGTTTGACCAGCCCTGTGCGTGCAAATTCGAGATTTAAAAAATAGAAAAAAATTAAACAAAAAAAATGTTTTGTTACCCGATAGGTTTGAGGGCAAAGAGGAATAATAGTGCGCTCAATTACGGGAGGAAAGCGGTGTGAACGAATTTGGAGCGCTTTGATCCGTATCTGTAGTGGGTTGGATATACTTGTTGAGTTTTTATTGGACCGCAGAGGTAGGTAGGTACCCATTGACGTTTTGTTTGATGGGGATGTTAATGTATGTGTGGGTAAAAATATTTGAAAATTTTAAATGAGAATAGTTTTATATGAATGGTACAATTTTTTCAGCTGGTTAGACATTTTTTAGTTCTGTTTTCAATATAGTAAATTTTTCGTTAAAGGTTTCTACCAATTCTTTTATTATTTCATCTATTTTTCTTGGTGGTGATCTGCATCTTGCCTATTCTCGAGGAAACCGTCTAAGGCAGGGATGACGAACCTATGGCATCAAATTAATTTTTAATTTTATTTGAATAATTTTGCGATGCGTAGAGTTCAATTAATAAGCAATGTACAAAATCCTTTAGCGGCACGTCGTGACTGCTGCCTCTTCACAGGATATGCATAGCATCCTTTCCTGCCCAGCATGCACCTGCAGTCTTCATGACTTATACGAAGACAGAGCTTTTCAGGTGGCTAAACAAAATTTGTGTCAAATCGACACGAGAAGAAGAAGTTGACTGCTCTATTTTATTTATTATTTTGTGTTTGATATCACGATCCCCAGTAAAGGTTCGCCACCCCTGGTCTAAGGCATCCCACCATCTCCTAACTGCTCTGATGCGACACCCTTTAAAAATGTGTCAGGGCTTCAGTCTTGCGCTAAACGGCTCCACAGCTTTGGAGACATCTGGCAGACACCAGTCTTACCTAAAATATCAATTTTCATAATAAAAAAGTCCTTCAACAAAAAACATGCAAAACACATTTACAAAATAATTTACCAGTAGGTAGATATCAATTTCTTATTAATAAAAAATCCATCACATATTCAACTACTTAACCCTATCAACGCGCAAGTGATAAATACGACGCGTTCTCGAGAAAGTCGATTCTGTTCCGATTCTTTTAGTCAATTAATCAAAACTCGATCACCTGCGCTGTCTTCGCTTCAGTCGTGTTCTGTCAAAACTCTTAATCCAAAGGTTTAGGTTGTGTGATCGATTGTCATTTGGCCTGTGAATTTTGTGACTGTGTGGCCAGGTAGAAAGCGATTTGTTATAAACTTCCCTCTAGGCATTTGAGGTGTGGTCCTTTTTAATTAAAATATTGATCTTTTCATAAATAGATTTTTAGTTAACAAATGTTTTACTAGCATTTTGCTTGAAGATTCGTCTGCACAGATTGTTTTTTTATTCTTTCTTTATTTATTATAACTTTACGCACAAATAAAAGCACTTTACAAAAATGGATTTAATGATTTAGTTTTATAATTCCTTGTGCTGAACACAGAAGTTGTTTAGATATTTGCTGGAAACTACTCGTATAAATAACTAGCCTTCGCCTGCGTACATAAAATGTAGCCTATGTCATTCAAGAATAAAGCAGCTTTCTATACGTGAAAAATTTTTTGCATTCGGACTAGTACTTCCAGCAATTACCTCCTATAAACAAAAAAACATAAAAACCAAAAAAAAACTTTACCTCTTTGTAACGTTAGTGTAGATGAACCAAAATGAACGAAGAACATGGTGAGAGACTAGCAAAACTGTTGAGTGGGGATTTCATTTGAAGTCTTAGTGGTAGCCTATAGTTTGATATTTACCTCTTTGTGCGAAGAGACTAATTGGCGATCCAGATCTGGTTGAGTCCAATCTATAAAGTCTTGAGCACAGGCGAAGGGTAGCCAGCCTTTCGGTGTTTTACAGGATGAACTTTGGAGAGTGTGCGCAGGAATTACATGACTTGATTCCACCATCTCACTTCTACCATCGGACAAGCCAACGAATGGCGAGTATCCACCCTAATGTTGTTGAAGCCTCTACGGTCCGGACCAAGCGTTTCGCCTCGTCGTTTATACCGCGTACATCGAGGGACTGGAACAATTGGCCTGCTGCGGTCTTCCCGTCTGCTTATAATTTAGGAGTCTTTAAGGCAAGAGTGAATAGGCTCTTAATAAACTAGTGCGCCTTTTTTTTTTTTTTTTTTTTTTATGGTGGGAAAAAATCATGCATTGACATCCCCCGCCCTTGGGCGGAGCGGGAGATAGTGTCAGACTCTTACTGACTAAAAGACCCACCCCGTTCCTTCTAGCCTTCATACCGGGGCTCGAGCGCCCTTACGGATAACCCTGGCCCCAGTAGGCTTCGACCCGGCTGGGTCCCTGCTGTTGCTGACAACTCCTTGAGGCGCGCGGGAACAGTGCGCGCCGTCGACGACTTGGGCTTGGTTTCGGACAGTTACCGGACGGCCGGACAGCGAGCTACCCATTGCTCACTGTCCGCAAGCCCGCGTCTACGTTGGCCGGAAATCGGGATCAGAATCCCGGCGACGGCGGCGGCGATAACGCCGTTGCCTGATGCGTTCGGCCTCCTCCTTTGCGAGCATTACTGCTTCGCAGAAGTCGGCGACCGCCTGCCACCCCTCCTCGCTCCGGACCATGGCCTCAACCAAGGCCCGGCGCGAGAGGTCTCCGCCGCCGATCGCCCCCACGAGGGCACGGCGATGCTCCGCCCAAGCAGGGCACACCTCGACTGTGTGTTCCACCGTGTCCTCCGGGCGTTCCGCACAGTGGCGACACCCGGGCGTCACTTCCGCATGAATCGAGTGCAGGAATCTCCCGAACGAACCATGTCCGGTGAGTACCTGTGTCATGCGGAAGGTAAGGACGCCGTGAGGTCTTTCCAGCCACGCCTCAAAGAGGGGACTTAAACTAGTGCGCCTCACCATCAACGATTGCATCACTGCTTACCATTAGGTAGGATCGCAGTCAAGCACTAGTTTATATAAATTAAAATAATAATAATAATATTAGGATAGATCAATCAGAATGAACGAAGAATGGGTGGGTGAGAGACGAGCAAAACTGTTGAGTGGGGATTTCATTTGAAGTCTCAGTGATAGCCTAAAATTTGAAATTTACCTCTTTATAATATTAGTGTAGATCAATCAGAATGAACGAAGAATGGGTGGGTGAGAGACAAGCAAAACTGTTGAATGGGGATTACATTTGCATTCTCATTGGTAGCCTAAAGTTTGAAACATGGCGTAATACCCTCGTAATACGGAATTAAGCAGTTGATCCTAATCTCTCCCTGATCGATTCAGATAGTCGAACCATTGAACTTTAGCAATGCACCTCTGTTCAAGTACCTAACTATATATTTTACCTACACACTCGTGCGTTAAAACAATATCTCCCGCTTCGATAGTTGGCCCATTGAGATTGGCTGCCATGGCTGAAGTTGGGAAAATGGGGATTTAAATACATATTTGATCGGAGTGTTACCCCCATCGGTGTTTAAAATACACCGTTAAATTTTAATTGTTTTAATCCCGTAGAGGGTCGATCTGGTACATGAAACACCGTCAGCTGAGCGAGTTTAATGACCTGCAGGTAGTCGGCGTTGCGTACAAGCTACCTACAGGTTATTAAACTCGCTCAGCTGACGTTTCCTTAAAGAAATTAATTTCGTACATGCGTAAATTAATACGAGTTTTGAAAAAAAGGTACTTTATTTTTTAATTTTATCTCTACAAATCGATACTGTTTCATGTACCGGATCGACCCTCCACGGGATTAAAACGATTAAAATTTAGCGGTAAATATAGATACGAGTATTATAAGACTATTCGATCTTTATTTTTACCTAGACACGTATTAGTCCTAAATGACAAGTATCGAAAATAAAAATATGGAATGAGATGTTATTAAATAAACCCCGTTTTCTTTTGTGAAATAACTAGCTTCTACCAGCGGCTTTGTCCGTGTAAAGATATGTTGTTCCATACAAACTTTGGATTCCCGTTTCAACTCCTTAGAGGGTGAATTTTGGAAAATCCTCTCTTAGTGCTCGCATACAATACACTTTACGCAATACATTCACATTCCTAGGCTCTGTAGTTTTAGCTGTTTCGCCTTTTATATATATTAGACTAGCTTTTGCCCGCGCGGCTTCGCTCCCGCTCTACCCTACTCTACCCTACTTTACCCTACTCTACCCTACTCTACCTTACCCTATCCTACTCTACCCTACTCTACAATACTCTACATTACTCTACTATACATTACTCTACCCTACTCTACCTTACTATACCCTACTCTACCCTACCAAACTTCACATAAACCATCTACTAAATAGTCCGAACAAAGCCTAAACATTTGGTTTGGATAGATGAGCCCGTTCTTGAGTTATAAAATTACAGCGAAAAGTGGCATTGATTTTTATACTACTCTGTCAAGAAAGTACCGGGAAAAGATCAATAATACACAACATTTTTGTTATTCGTCCAAATTTATTTTATCACCTTCAAAGTATGCCCCTTCAAAAACGATACACGTACGCCAACGAATAATCCAATCATCAAGACATTTTTTAAACGCTGTTTCCGAAATTGAGTTCAGTTCTCGCCGCGAATTCTCCTTTATGTCTTCTACAGATTGAAAACGGGTGCCACGAAGTGGTAATTTGATAAACTCAAATTACCACTTCGTGGCACCCGTTTTAAGTTTTTACGTAACGTTTAAAAAGATAGAAGTCGGCTGGAGCCATATCTGTCGAATATGGTGGCTTCGTTACGGAAATTCGTTCACAATGATGGCCTTGTGCGAAGGCGCATTATCGTGGTGCAAAATCCAAGAATTTTCTTTCCACAAATCTGGCCTTTTTCGTCGAATTTGCTCTCTTAAATGCCGCATAACGCTAAAATAATATTCTTTATTTACCGTTTGACCTTCCGGTAAGAATTCCGAGTGCACAACACCGCGATAGTCAAAGAAAACAGTCAACATGATTTTGACTTTTGATCGACTTTGGCGTGGTTTTTTCGGTTTTGGTTCAGTTGGAAGGCGCCACTCCGAAGCTTGTTGACTTGTTTGCATGTCAAACTCGTAAACCCACGTCTCGTCGCCAGTAACAACGCGTTTCATGAATGTTGGGTCGGAATTGACTCGTTCTAGCATGTCCTCAGCGACTCTCATGCGATTGAGTTTTTGGAGAAAATTCAGGTCTTTTGGGACTAGCCGAGCGGCAACATGTTTCATACCCAAATGATTAGTTAAAATGGTACGGATCGACTCGTGAGATATAGAAAGTTCGGCGGCTATCTCTCTCAAACTTGAATGAGGATTTTCAGTCACTATTTCCTTCACTTTTGCGATGTTAACTTCAGAGGCCTACCAGAGCGAGGTAAATCTTCCATCACATCTCAACCGCTTTTGAATGCTTTATACCACTCATAAGCATGTGTTTTTGATAAAGTCGATTCACCGTTTTTTCATTCGTAAGCCTTCTGTAACATTTTCAGTGACCCTGAACACGAAATTCCATTGGTGATGCAAAATTTAAGACAAACTCTTTGTTCGATGTTTTTGTCCATTATGAAATTCGCAATACACACTACATATGATATAACTAAAAACAGCAATGTTTGAGTTGCATCTGTTATTTATATTAAATAATATAAATAACAGATGTAACTCAAACTCCGCGCCAAAATGGAAAACTGTTGTGCCTATCTAGCAACAACAAAAAAATCTAAAATTTGAATTTGGAACCATCAACAAATCATCCATTCCCGATACTTTTTTGACTGAATGTATATACAGATTAGGTTTTTAAAAATCTTAAAACATGTAGTAAATGCAATTTTTTAGTTTCCACTTTATTGGTGGAAGCATTACGATTCTTAACGTTTAACACCCCCGTTGGGGATGTATAGCTTTGTATGAAAGAATACATAGTTATGTAGTAAGTATCGAAAAACTACTTTTGTTTTTATACATTTTTAATTAACATGTTAACACACGTACGTTATACGTCACATAAAATATAGCCTATGTCAATAAGGAATAAAGCAGCTATCGATTGGTGAAAAAATTTAATTCATTAAACCCCAAGCGAAAGCAATCGCACCTGTACTTTAAGAGATTACCTCCTCCAAACAAATAAAAACAAACTACCTTTATGTAATATTTGTTAGATATTAAGGAGTAAGTATAACTTAGTCTGTCTAAAATCTGATGTAGTCAATACTGGTTGAACAATCAAGGTTGCAAAGAGATGGTCATTGTTTACTAATAGAATCTTATAAAAAGTATTGTATATGTAATATATTAACAGATTTTCTAATTCGTTTAAAAACTTCCAAGTCGTTTGACTTTTTAGACTGACTTTAGCAGTAGTATGAAAATGATTCTGTGTTATACATAGAGCACGTATAGGCGGTGAGTGTGAATTGTCTTTAAGTTAACGTGACCGAAACTTGAAATTTATACAACAGCGTACTTTTAATTCTAACTTTAAAGTCAGTATTGGGCGCCTAATGTCTAAAACCAACTCGCACTAGGCACTCTAGTACCGATTTTTTATTCTATGGAGCTGTTAGTGTTAAGTTAAAATGTTAAATTTTCCTTACTGAATTTAAATTAGGCAAAAATGAAGAGATCCTTTGCTTATCTTTTAATCTAAAATCCGATACTTTCAATATTTTCACTAAAATAAACTCAATGTAAAGTAACTTACTGTTTACAATTTACACTAAGGTATTAAAAGTCTCAGTCTTGCGTGAACAGAAATCTTAATAAAACCTGATGTTAATAGAAGTGCATGTTCCTTTTTGTAGTTAATACAAGTCTGTGTTTTTGTAGACTTAGTTAGCTATTCAAGCCGACTTTATTGTTATTCTCATAATATCCATAATATTATAAAACCTGTTATATAGTTGAGTGGAAGGTGTGAAATAACATCATTAGAATGGTAGGTGTGAAACACATCAACTTGAGAAATAAATATTTGAAAAAGTTTATCTGCCAATTCAATAATTGGTACACATTATAGACTTTAAATTATTAGTATCACATCAATAAAAGTTTTGAGTATACATGTAGATGGATGGAGAGGGAGAGGGAGGCCAAATAAAAGATGGATGGATTGTGTGATGAGTTTTAATTATGAAAGAAAAGGGAGTTAGTGATAGTGTGACGGGTGACAGTATAGAATGGAAGAAAAAATTCGATACATCCCCCCCCCCCTTTTTCTGTCAGTCAGTCATCGACTACACGTATAAACAAAGCAACTTTACTTGTAACCACAGTTCTGCTGTGATCCTATGAGGAGTTCTGTTCCATATCTTCGAAGTTCATGATCAGATAATAACAATATTTCTATGGGACCAACTTGGAAGCATAACCTTTCAATAAAATAAGAATTTTCAAAATAGGTCCACAATTGTCCGAGATATCGGTGAACATACATAAAAAAAACATACATTCAGCCGAACATAGAACCTCCTCCTTTTCGAAGTCGGTCAAAAAACAGAAGACTCTTTTTGGACCCAGCACTGACTATTTAGTGGCCCCATCGGAAAGGTGTCCTCTTTTTGTAAAACTTTTTTTGGAATTAGATACAACAGAACATTTTGTACGTCGGCGCTGTGTTATCGGCTCGGGGGCATCGGCAGAAGGGTTGGCCAGTTCCAATATTCAGCCACTCGTAACGATAAAAATATGGTGTACACAGATAATCAATATATTTAAAAAGAGAAACTGACTGATTTCAACGCGCAGACGAAACTATTTGAACTAAGAACGTGAAATTTTGCTCTTTTCAGTGTAATTGATTACTTATTATATAATTATAGTCAGTAATCAACTACGCTAAAAAAATATTAAGTTACTTTTCGAAAATTAATATTTCACAACAAAACATTTTTTCTCTCTTGAGACAGATTTTAGTGCGCTTCAGTTTACTGATTGGTGTTGGCCTGAGGAACAAAATGCACTATGTGTGCATTCTGGGCAGCTCTTGGTTCAACTGCCATACAAAGATTGGCAATGTACCTTTTTACCTTTAATGACGCAGGAGAGGATTTTCTAAATATCACCTTTTAAAGAGATGGAACGTGAAAGTAGGTTTCTTCATAATAGCTTTGAACCCGGTTTCATTCCCTTAGGGGCTTACTATTAAAAGGAACCTTTGTGCAAAAATTTCAGTGTGTGTGTGTGTGTAAATTTGTGTGTTGTTTCAGTGTTGTGTGTATGGACATATCCATAGGTTTGGGCTGGGCATTGATAAGTCTGAGCCTTTTGTATGTACAGTACACGAAATCGTCTGTGCAAATACGAATCCTCAAGTTCTTCGGAAATATCACCCGTAACGAGGACTCGACGGAACATTTGGTGGTGCAAGGGAAAGTTGAGGACAAAAGATCTCGTGGACGCTCTCCAACACGGCGGACGGACGTCATCAAGATCGTGACACACTGTAGCGTAAATGAAGGCTCCCAAGCCGCCAAACGCAGAGCTGCATGGTGTCGTATCGCGAAAGAGTGGTGCGGGACTCGACCGAGACATGACTACGACCACTCTATCAAGAGTGTAACGAGACATGAAAAAAAAACTTTAACCTAACTAAACCCGTTTAGTTGAGTTGAAAATCAAATCTAACGATTTTAAACGGTTTTGGTGTGCTATATGGGTGAAGCAATCAGATTAGGTGAATTCAGACTTAACATTGTAAATAGAATCATTAACTGGTTTATCTAGCAATCAATATTGCTTTACATTAACTGTCTAACACACGAGAACATTGGTGTGTTCTATCAGATTAAAGTGGGAACTAAATATAGTTCGAGATCCATGTATGTGTCGGTACAATAGTACCGACACATACATGGGTCTCGCCTAATTTGTATGTAGAGTCGCGTCGCGTGGCGTGGATCTAACGTAGCTCAACCAGTCTAGTTGCCATATAAAATGTATGAAGACCGACGCGCCTAGATCGTTGTACCTACGTGGCCCACGTGTGCCCAATGTAGTTCTAGCTTAATTTAACTAATCATCGAAACATTTCAGTCACAAAATAGATAGGTACAGAAGACAATCTCATGTATGTACTTCACTTTTTATACCTACGCTCAGTGGACGCACACTAATGAGCGTTTGAGCCGGAATTGTTCGACGAGTGATCCGAGACGCGACCGAGACATCGTGTCTGTGAGCGGTGTCTTTGTGTGCGTTACTCGAGCGCGCTTTGTATGTAGATTGACTTCTGTACCTATATATTTTGTGTTTCAGTGTTTCTGTTAATCTGGTATATGAGCTTATACCAAATACTCCTCATTAACATACGTATTATATAATTATTTGCTGTTTATGTAATTATCTAATTTCTGTAATATTACCGCATATTGCCTATTGATATAGGCAATATGCGGTAATATTATTAGAGATAATGAGCGTGAAATTGATTGCATTGCTTGTTATCCTATATTCTGTAAGTGACCCGTGATTAGACCTCATATCACTCACGAGTAGGTATTGTATTCAGTTCAATATGTTCAAACGCTATTTAAGAGGGCCCTTCCCGACCCGTATGTTGAGAACGTGGGCGTGGTTTAAAAGCTTTATGTTTAATCTAACGCAATGTTCGAGAGGTAACATGAAACGAGAGAGAGCGCCCGGACGCTCTGTCGCTATTCGGTAACTTCTGTCACTCACTCAAAATTTTACAATTTTTTTCCTGGAATAAGTATTTTGGTCTCTACCTCAAAAGTTTTTGAATTATTTTTTTGTTATTCGTAATGTAGATCAAATGTGCCAGGTCTCTATGAAATATTTTTTAATTTATGAGTAAGTAAAGTAGTAATTACATTATGAAGGGCCAAAGTAAACGCAAAGTGGCAGAGATCTTTACTAGATTACTTTTACAAAAAAATATATTTTGATTTCAATAGAAATTTAGATAAACCACAATATATATCTGTTTTTAAAGTATAAAGTTAGAACTAGACTGCGCACACGTGTGTACGTATGCCGATCTGAGCACGTCGGTCTCTAACTCAGAGTTAAAGACCGGAGAGTTAGTAACTCTCCATATATTTTTTATGAAAACTAGACTTAGAACTACGAATAAATCAGGCGTCGCCCACGTGTGCGTCTGTCTAATGTAGTTCTACCTTAACTAATGTCATCGAAATATTGCAAACAGAATAAGTTTGTAATAAAAATTGCGAGTTAATACGACATGCTTAACCCCGACACGTTCACTACTGGACTAAGATGTGATCCTCGTTAAACATCTTCGAAACGTATTTTCATTATTTCAGAAGCACTCAAAAGATATTTACAATTGCTGAGCGCTGATTCCTAAAAGTAACCGCTGGCGGGTTTATTCGGTAACTATTGAAACTTTGTTTGCTTTGCTTTGGTAATTTACTGTAAATACATGTTAAAATAGAGTAAGAGTAAAATGTTTCCGACGAAGTTGGGCTTTCAAAATTCTAGAAACGCAGGTTTGAATTCTTAATTCTATTCAACAAATGCTTTTACGTCTGTGCATTTGTTAAATAAAGCATCATGCTCTCAAAATGGAGAAGGAAAACATTGTGAAATAACGGCGAAATTTTTTTTTTAATACTAATGCGTCTCACTTGAAGCTAAGCGATGATGTGACGTGAAGCATGCTCACCTAGAAGTGATCATTTGACCAATTCACTCTTGACTTAAAGACTCCTTTATTTTTTTCTATTTGTCACTAAATTTAAATTTAATTAATTATGTCAATATAATGTAAACCTGTTATTTGCATGGTTACTGAAATGCTGATTTTAGATGTTAGTTAATTTGAATTGTTAGCAAGTGTTGTTGGTGTGCTTATCTACACTTAATATTATTAAGAGCTAGTTTTTTTATGTTTTTTGTTTGTAGGAGGTAGGCTGCCCGCCCACGTCCGATAATCGGTCACCGATTTTTTATAGGAAAAAAATAGAACACATTGATAGCAATAGTGCAACGCACACGTCCTACAAAAAGTTGGTCAGAAATACAGAACAATGTTACAAATATACAAAATCGGCCCGATTATCTGTCCCACAAAAAGTCTGGCAGCCTAAATCTCTGGAAGTACCTAGTCCGATTGCTATAATTTTTTCACCGATAGAAAGCTGCTTTTTTCCTGAGTGGCATATATATTATATAAGTCACTCACTATATTATATGTACGTGCGCGAAGCTGTGGGCAAAAGCTATTTACAAATAAATATATATCTTGATGTTTTTTACGAATAACAAGCGAGTTTTCTTACCGTCACTATTACTTTTCCTAGCCAGCCACTATCTTGTTAGCATAAAAAGTTAGCGACCGCACTCCATATGAGAGGTCATTTTACATAAATTTGCCTCCACAGTAATATTTGAGAGGTCTTTTGTAACTCCACTCTGCGGACTGATTACGGACACTGCTCACTCGTGGAGGAGTACTGTGTCTGTGGTCAGTTTTAGGTGTCTAGGTATATTTATTAATTAATTTTCATTTTTCTTTAAAGTACGGAGCTACTTTACTTCTTGTTAAATTGTAAAGCTGGAAATAAAGATTTTTATTATTATTTATTACTATTTTTATTATAAATTTAAAAGATGCATGCGGATTTCATCACGCATCCGGGATTGCTCCACAGGCTTAGCCCCCGCCAAATGGACATTTGCTGGGGTTACGCGTGCGGAGTAAACATATTCATACAAGTACAGTACAATTCACGAATGATGGCGGCCGTGAAGTTTGCGCAGAAGGCTGCGCAGTAACGTGTTTTAGGAACCAAATGGCGACGTGTGTGTGCGAGAAGAGTGTAGTATGCACGAACGTTCGCAAAGGCTAACTTCACGGCGGCCATCATTCGTGAATTGTACTGTATTTATTGTAATGCGTGGAATACGCACGCGGGACACTTTTTTTGCATTTTGAAATTTTCTGTATTTTTTGCTTTTTGCCTGGCTTGGGAATCGAAGCCAAGATCCCACACTTAATAGTTGCGCTTATGTACATAAGATCACGACAACGAAAATAATTAAAACTTGGAGATGAAATTTAAATATTTTTAGCTGTAAGTAAAGGGATGTCAGCGACACCGTAAAGGCCCAGTGGGGCTGAAGCTTATTAGGGCCATGTCTTCCGAAAGGGAAACCTGGAGTCCTGGAACGCTAGGTAAAGAAGGAACTAAGGTGTGATTTTAATCAGTAAAAGTCTGACACGCCCTCTCACCCCGCCCTAGAGCAGGAGAAATCATTAGAAGATTTCCAACCTTAAAAAAGAAACCGCTCTGTGTGGAGCAAGATAAAGTGGCAGACTTTTACTGACTAAACCCGCCCGTGTTTCTTCAGTTAAGTGCCCTTTTGCGTGAACAATCCCGCAGCCTACATAGACCAGTTCTGCATTACAAAGAAATAATGTACTTAGGTACTTCTTCATTTTCGTAGAGAAACAGAAGCAGCAACTCCACGCGTTCAGTCTTGGGGCCCTTTGGACCGGGACCAGAGTCCTAACTTCTACCTATAAAAATAATATTTTTCTTTAGTAGTATTTTGGGACCACAAATAAAATAAAATTCAGTTTTTTCTCAACTGCACTTTGCTGCGTTTTTCCATGTAGTCCCAAAACACGACTCACAAAAATTAACTATTTTTATATGTGGAAAATGGGACCGTGGTCCTGGTCCAAAAAGCCCCACGACCCGTTCAAGGGAACAATACAGCAATGTCGGAATAAAATTATCACGGTCCGATCTCTCTATTATCACAACCGTCATAAACTTCAAATTTTATATAATAAATAGTGATATCTAAACAAACACCCAAGCTAGTAATAATGGCGACACAGTAGTGGCGTGTAATTGATAATATTATATTATATTTGCCCACCAACCCCTGTTGATAACACCCCACGTATTTGCTTTTTTTTTTACAAAGCTCACGACTTGCTTTGTCTGTCTGAGGCTAAGTTATAAGCGGACGGCTGGTTATATTTTTCTGTTATGAATATTTTATATAACTATAACTTGGGGATTAACGTGAGACATACATTGTTAGCTTTTTCGTTTTGTTATCTGTTTTTTTTTCTAAAATGTTTGTATGCCAAATAAAATATTTTCTTTCTTTATATAGTTTTATATATGTGGGTCTCGGTGGGGTTTCAAGGATGCATCGATTTTATACAACGTTGAAGCTAACTTTACTGTCCTAATAATCACTTTTTTGGTTATAGGTAGTTAAGTAGTCATAAATACTGCTTTCTTCACAAAACTCAAAGAAAAAATAATAAAATACCTTTTATATAAAATTTATTTGAATTTGTAAAATTCCAAATCAATCCGAAGATATCACAGTTCAAAGTAACCTATTTTAAACACACAAATAATAGTTTAGGTCAGAATATAAATTATAATAGAAACTCGTATAGTGCTTCTTTGTATGTCTATATATCTGTCAAAGCTGCTTATTTATTTAGTATAGTAATAAAAAAATAATTCAGTGTTTTTACTTTATCCTTTACTAGCTTCTGTTAGTGGCTGCGTTCGCGTGAAGATAGATTTCTCCATAAAAATTTTGGACCTCCGTTTCATCCCCTTAGGGGGAACATTTTGGAAAACCCTCTCTTAGTGCTCGTCTACGTAATAAAAGGAAATCTTGTGCAAAATATCACGCTCCTAGTTCCAGTAGTTTTGGCTGTGTGTTGATATATTCGTATGTCAGTCAGTCAGTCAATCTTTCTAGATTAAAAAGTAAATCGCTAACCGCGTATAAATTAACCCTCTGTAAAAAAACATATTTGTTATTTGCAAGTGTTTTTAGTGACGTTAAAATATTAAAGAGAAGGGTTTGTTGTTTGTCTATTGTTAACTCGAGAACTGTTTGAGTTTTTTTTTTGTTGGAAAACAATAAGCTGTAATTATGACGGATGGCCTGTTAACGTATCGGAGTTTGAGGGTTACAAAATGTTAATTGTTAGCAATAACCAGTAATGCTACCATAACCATAGCCTTGGAAAAGAAAGGGTAATTGGAGAAACACAAGAGGCTTTAGGTCAGTAAAAGTCAGTTCCACTCAAAGTTGATGATTTTCCACCTTAAAACAAGCGTAGAACCTGGATAAAATTGAAATGTTAGGGCTCCTGTACACGATGTCGCCTGACCACCATTCGCCAGTGTTAATTACGGACGCAGTGGCGGTGCGGTGCACTGTAATACATACTCAGCTGTACGTGAAGTCTAGCTGTGAATGATGACGATGATGACAGATGTAGTTTAGTTTAGAAAAAAAAAAACAAAAAGCTGTCTTGCCTCATTATTGTTTATTACCTGTCTGCGGAAACCAGTACAATGCGCTCCTCATAAGCATCGTAGTAGACTCAGGTATTGTTGTCATCTTATTTAAGCTGCGGTATCTGCATTTGATTTGAAGGTAGGTGTTATTGTAATGAAAAATATGTCTTAGAAAAATAGTTAAGCTAGAACTACATTAGACCGACGCACACGTGTAACACGCCTGAATTGTACGTAGAACGACGTCGAGTGGCGTGGAACAAGTGTAGCTCTACAAATCTAGTTTCCAAATATGGAGACCGACGCGCCAAGATCAGCGTGTGTAGCACACGTGTGCGTAGTGTAGTTCTAGCATTAGGCTGCATTCAGACGGACTGTATCTGCATCGCAGCAACCGCGCGCAATCATTACATTTAACTGCATGTAGTTGTAAGTACGTTCGACTTCACTCAGTCGTGGTATTAACTTCACGCGGTCGGCTGCAGTCGTGTGAAGTCTTTAACTGCATACAGTCATGACTTTAACTTTACGTAGTCGGCTACAATCGTAGTTCGACACTACGATTGTCCATCGCTAACCGCATACAATTAGTGTGTGGTTATAGTCAAGGAGCATAATGCCTGTCAGTCGCATCGAATTCACCAATGTGCGTTCGACGCGACCATTTTGCGAGATCAATATCATCTTTATTTTGAGGCTCTTAAAAATCAAATCTTAGAGCTATATCACCGAGAAACCATGGCGGCGCGACCAGTCGCCGCTACCAACAAAATGTATACAACTCTATGAGAGTTGCTCACCTGGTGTCCGTTTGGTTGCGCAACCATTTGGTGGCTTAACCAGCTCAGACGTGTGGTGACTCTGATGTCTGTATGTTATCTAGTTTGGTAGCTTAGGGCTATATTTCACCAGAACACCATGTCACTCTAAGTTCTTAGACTAGATGTATGGTGTTGTAGTGACCTATAATTTCAAGTACCTATACAAACTCATTCCTAGTTTGTTATAAAAACAAATAAAAAAAACGGATAGCTGTCACACGATTTTGTAAAAAGGAAAATTATTTATATTTTTTTTTCCTTCCTACTATATTTGTTATACGTTTTGACTTACTACAGCGTCAACTGCGCAAAGTTAGATCCAACTTCAGATAATAGCTAGCAGTTAAATATATCAACTGCGCATGATTATCCATCTGATAGCAGCCTTAGGTAGATAAAATTATTACTAGTGTAAAATATTCATAAAGGTTTTACATAAAATTATCAACATTACTGATAGAACAATGAAATGCCAATACTAACAATGGTTCTATCAGTTACGGTTCAAAGACTTGGTTCTTTTTGCTATCGCTACTTCGTATCGACCTCTAACATATTACCTAGGCCTAGGTTTAACTTTTTTTTTGGTGAAAAGAAAAAAAAATGCCAGCAATGCATGGAAAAAGTTTCAAAACCCTTTCAGGTTTATTGAAATATCACGTTCAACGGATTCTAGGCGAACGGCGGAATTGACTTATGCGATCATTCCATAACGCTGAAGCGGCTTCTCTGAACAAGCCGTTTTTGCGATGAATAGTCGTAACGATTCCCGATTTAAGCTCCAGAGCTTTGCTCGGGTATCAAACAAAAGGATGGTGTGCCGGATGAAATGGTAAATACTATTGAAATATGCAAGTCTGCTTAAAGCTCTAGAGCCTGGCCAAAGTAACATATTTGCAGTTGTCCCGAATTTCGTCAACTCGAATATTGTATGTGATACAAGTCTGTAATCATAATTTTTTTTCAGTATGTGGAATCATCAATTGACTTCTGCTGCTCGGAGTGGAGCGAAAGAAAGTGTAACACCCGTATACTTTCAGTTGCCCTTTGCGTTCCATAGCAGCGGTGACAGTTCGCTTAAACCCTTTTAATTTTCTACAATCGATATCAAAGGGCAGCCCAATGCTAATAGCCCCAACTTACACGTCGTAGTTTACGGATTCAAACCCAGCCTGGCGCATTACTTTGTGGTAAACATCATGTGGAAACTGGCATGTCCTAGAGCGCGGGCTTGCGGACAGTGAGCAATGGGTAGCTCGCTGTCCGGCCGTCCGGTAACCGTCCGGACCAAGCCCAAGTCGTCGACGGCGCGCGCTGTTCCCGCGCGTCTCAAGGAGTTGTCAGCAACAGCAGGGGCCCAGCCGGGTCGAAGCCTACTGGGGCCAGGGTAATCCGAAAGGGCGCTCGAGCCCCGGTATGAAGGCTTGAAGGAACGGGATGGGTTTTTTAGTCAGTAAGAGTCTGACACTATCTCCCGCTCCGCCCAAGAGCGGGGGTTGTCATAAGATGATTTTTCCCATCGAAAAAAAAAAAAAAAAAAAAGCATGTCCTAGAGCCAACAATTTCGAAGACATGTGACATCCACCAATCCGCACAGGGCCCGCATGATGATTAAAGCCTTTTAGAGAGGAGGCCTGAGTTTCGGCAGTGGAACCATTACAAAGCCAGTTATACTTATGCCTATTAGAACAAATAATATAATATATATAGAAGAAGATGTAAAGAAACCAAAATTTTCGACCAAATAACTTTCGTACAAACTTGGGGAAAACACGAAAATTAAGCATTTTTCAAGGACATCCAAGTTGTACAGACGTATGTACAATCGGCGCTCGAGGAGATAACAAAGAAAAATAGTGCTACCTAAATTAGGTTTTAATCAGCAGTAGGTACCTCATTCAATTAGCAAATTTTAAGTCGGTCACTCCGATACCAAACTGATCATTAACAGTGATTTTATCAATGCACTCCCCATTTCACCCTCAAATAATTGGCAAGGGGTGGTGAGGCCAAGAGGGTATAAGAGAGACATATGTCCCACCCTATGGACCGTTTGATGCGTCATTATCGCAAATCAGACGGAAAGTATTGTGTCAGATATCTTTATGATTTTTTTTTTCTAATGGTGATTTTTTACGAGTTCGATTTTGATGGTGGGGTCCGGTTGAGGTTTTGACATGGACTGTCTGACCTTTGCATTTTTTTTGTACAGTTTCAAATAATAAATTGGTTTTTTACGTTTATTTTTTTTTTACTATATTTTATATTAAATAACCAATAAAATGGGCATTGGGCCTCATCAAAAGGCTTAAAGTTACCCAAAGAGCAATGGAAAGGGCTATGCTCGGAGTTTCCTTACGTGATCGAATCAGAAATGCAGATATTCGCAGGAGAACCAAGGTTGCCGACATAGCACAAAGAATCGCCAAACTTAAGTGGCAATGGGCAGGGCACATTGCTCGCAGAACAGATGGCCGTTGGGGCCGAAAGGTTTTGGTGTGGCGACCGCGCGCCGGAAAACGCAGCGTTGAAAGGCCTCCTACAAGGTGGACTGACGACCTGGTGAAGGTAGCGGGAATCCGATGGATGCGGGACGCACATGATCGTTCGTTGTGGCGACGCTTGGGGGAGGCCTATGTCCAACAGTGGACGTCTATCAGCTGAAATGATGATGATGACCAATAAAAAGAAATGTTTTTGTGAAAAGCTTGAAGGCTTTTTAGATTGTGGTGAGAATATCTCTCTATCATTTTTGTACATATGTAACGTCACATTACAGTACCTGCTTAGGTATATAATATTTAACGGATTTGAAAAATTATTAGTTTTTACTATTATTTCGTTATTATTATTATTTATTATTATATACAATAAGTTGTGTTACTTTTTTGGTGCACAATGATATTTATTCTATTCTATTCTGTCCGTTTGCAATTTTGGATGGAGTTACTAAATGACAAAATTTTTTTTTAAAACAAAAATAAATCAAGTAGTCAATTTAAAAAAAAAATCTCTCATTTGTGTACGTGTACGCCATTTAGAATTTATGAAGAAAAGAAATGTACCTAATTAGTTGAACAATATAAGCGCATTACATTCACCCAACAGATGTCACAAGACTTCCAACAACAGTAATAAGTCAATAACACACTCACATTAAGGCTGGCTACACGCGCGGCAGTTTGGCACTAATGAATGAAGTCATTGCGCGACTACCCGCGTACATCATTTCGTACGTTGAGTGTAACCCTTGCCTTAATTTTATAGCCTTTGCCGGCCGATATGATCATCGTGATTATAATTTACTTGTGCTAGGGTACAAACCACCGAACGGGTTGTTCATTACGTAAATGATACGCTATTTGTATTTTTTTTTTTATTGTTAGGGTCTCGTTTCGCATTGCGGGTTTTATTTTTGTGTGTAATTTTATTACTTATTTATGCATTTCTTTGTGGAATTTTTTTTTTTACTTTTTTATTTATTTATGTACACAAAAACAATTAATAATGAAAAGAACAAATGCAGATAGAAGAGCACAAAGGTACTGCTTATTTCAAATGAAATTTCTTCCAGCAGACCTGCCACAGGATAGTTGAATGACATAATATGTATACCACTGTATACTAAGTTAGAAAAATAAATAAAGTAAACAATAAAATATTAAAAAAATTGTTAATAAAAAGTAATTAGAAGAAGAAGTAAGTAGTAACAATAATTATAATAAGATTTTTGTGGTTTTGAAAAGTTTTTAGCGTATATTTAATTTTTTTTCAGACGGTAATGATTTGATAAGGCATTTTTTCTTTTTTTTTCGCTTTCGAAACAAGACCTAATGATTAAGATGTTTCTATGACACGCAAGTTGTAAAAGTATCAATTGGGTGGTGGTAAGTAATTTAATTTTACGTAATCAAACTTGATGACGATGCAAGTCTGTGGGCGTTGAAATGTTTCTGGCATTACAAAATGAGTAAGTACCTACCTATTTTTTATTAAAACAAAACAATAGAAAACCTGAAAAGGTCCAATATAAAGTTTTTTTTTACAAATTAAATTGTCAAGTAATCTTTATTAAATTTTGTGCATTATTTTAGGCTAAACAATAAATAACACTAAAAAGAAATCTTTTTCTGAATAAAAAACTACTACGATTCACCATCAATGATTGTATTTTTCTTTTCGGTGGGTAAAAATCATCCAAATGACATCCCCCACCCTTGCGTGGAGTGGGAGATAGTGTCAGACTATTACTGACTAAAAAACAGACCCTGTTCTTACGTTGCCTTTCATACCGGGGCCGAGCCTCCCTTTCGAAACTAGACTCTTGGCCCCTGTAGGCTTTGACCCTGCTGGGCCGCTACGGACTTACCATCAGGTTGGATTTCAGTCAAGTACTAGTTTATACAACATTGGTTTTAGTACATGTGAAACCTGAAACATGTATCTAGTATTTTTATGTAAAGAATTTATGCACAAAATTTCATAACTGTATCATGAAAAATCACAAAGTTTAAGCTTATTATGTTACCTGGTTATCAGCACAAATACATGGTCACCAGGCCGTTTGGGCGAATGATTATTTATTTATATTTTGTTTATTTTCTCTTTTCCCTAAAACATAATTTATTTATTAATATTGGAGTTTTTTTTGGCACACAACACCGAGCCGACGTCTTTGTCTACACTTTTATCGGCCCACGCTGAAATCCAGCGCCGTAGACTTGCCGCTTTTAGCGTTGTGGTCTCGGCATTATGCTGAGCGTTCGGCCGTTTTGCTCAGAAGTGGCGCATTCTTTTCTTTAAATGTAATAAGTTATAAATACTTTTTGGCCTTTCCGGCAAATAAAATGTTTTTCTTTCTTTCTTTCTTTCTGATGGGTTGTTTTTTTTCCGCATCCAGCTGTGCGCTGGGATTTCGCGTAAACTAAAAAATAATGTTGTATAAAAAAATAGTCAAGTACCTGTGTAGCCAGACGGAACCTCCGTCTCCTTTCCCAATTCGTGGTTACCCTGATCAATTTGGGTGCACTCGCTCGCTACTGATGTTATTTAATTTTACGACACGTTTCCGCTGTTCACCATCGTTAACGCTGAGCGCAATTTGATTGTCTGTTTGTTCGACACGACCACTGAAACGCATTCACTCAATGTAACGAGGAATCATTGATTAAGTTATTAGCAAAGTAATTTTGCCTGATTGACAACACCTGTGTCTGAATGGGCAATTTTTTTTTTTGTAATTTTTATTACGTGTTGAAGTCGTTTGGGCTTGTTATTGAAACTTTACAATGCAGGAATTTATATTTTTATTACTTTATTTTTTATTTTATGATTTATTTAAGTATCTGTATTGTACCTACACGTTTCGAGTTTTCTATATTACGCTTTGGTGAGAGCCCAAGTCTGACAGCCATATGTCAGGACTGGGAGTATACAAGTGTTATACAATTTTGTTTTGACGTACGTTTTAATTTCCGTGTTCTTCATTATTTCCTTGAACCCCCAGTAGCGTTTCTATGCATTTCCAATCCTTGTGTCGATTTCTTTTGTCATTATATCAGTGATCGAGATTTGTTGGCCCAAGTAAATGTATTCTTTCACAAACTCTACTGGCTCGCCGTTTAGAAGGATAGTGTCTTCCAATGCGTTTGTCATGGCTTTAGTTTTAGTAGTGTTCATCGTCAGACCTACCTTGCGGCTGTCTCTATCCAGATCAGAGATCATGTTTTGTATTTGGTCTTTTGTCGTTGCCAGTACTATTATGTCATCCGCGAACCGCAGGTGTGTAAGATTTTCGCCGTTTATATTAAGTCCATACTGGTCCTTTTCCAGCCTCCAAAATATATCTTCCAGTACAGCTGTGAATGAATCTCCTTGGCGCACGCCTCTGTTTATGTTTATTTGTTTCCCCTGTTTCTCCAATTTTATTCTCGCTGTACTGTTGGTGTATATGTTCTTCAGAATCCTGATGTACTTCTGGTCGAGTCCTTGTTTCTTCAGACATTGCCAGATACTGTTGTGTTCTATTGAGTCAAATGCCTTGTTGAAATCGATGAAGCATCAGTAGAAGGGCACTTTAAATTCTTTGGCTTTTTCAAAAATTTGTCTTAAAACGGTAAGACAAATTTTTGAAAATTTGTCTTACCGTTTGTATATGATGTAATGTTGAATAGCCTACCTGTTCTTTGGGCTTAGACTTTGTTATATCGCAATCGGTTGACTGTATCAAAAGTTATATGTATTTAAAAGAGTTCAAGAAATAAAATATAACGCCACACGTAATTCAGATGCAAAGCCAATAAATACTCAATATAGAAAGATGATGATAGTTGAACTTCACATCTACCTTCATTGAATGTTAGGCGGTACAAAGTTCACCCTGTCCGCTAGTCAATACATATAATAAATCTGTAGAAGCTTTTATTTGTGTGCGCATCACGTAAAATCTACAAAATCAATGTACCCTTTGTACCCATGTACCCCTAATGTAACCTTTTAAACATTGAAACTGTGTTTAACTTGATATAATACTTAGGCTTTGTTTCATCGCAATCGGTACTACATTCATTGCTGTTTGGTGGCACAAAGTTAGCCGGGTCAGTTGTAAATAAAAATCAGTCCGTTTTTATTTTCGCAGTTCAATATTATAGTCTTAAAGACCGAACTTCAGCCACAGAGGGCTACCATGAGTCATCACTGAGACGCAGTGTGATAGCTAGGTACGTAGTACCTACCCGGTATCAGCAGCTTCCAATGTCAGCAGTAGTGGTGATAATCACAACTTACTGGGCTAAGGGGAAGTCTCAGTCACAATCTTAATCTCACCGAGGGCGGTACTGGCCACCCTCATTTTCTGGACTTGCATGTCATCTCAGGGCTCCCCTTGTGCAAGCTTTCTCTTTCGTGGTTGACTTTTCGTAGATTCATAGTGCACAAATATGTGCATAAGTACAGTTTTTTTTTTATGTGGGGAATCATCTTATGACTTCTCACGCTCTAGAGTGGAGCGAGAGGGCGTGTCAGAGATTAAATGACTAAAACACAACTATTTTCCTACAGTCGCCTCTTGCGTTTCAGGACTAAACTCAAAGCCCTAGCAGGTATTGTCCCTGCTGGGCCCCTACGGTTGTGCATAAATACAGATACATTCTCCTTTCTTTACGAAAGGGCATAATTTAATATGCATCTTCTCTTTTTTCTTTTCATTATTATAAACCATCCACTGTTTTGAAATAACCCTTTAATCTCTAAAAAGTTAATTAGATAACGTGATTTTAGCAAGAATTTAAAGATAAAATCATGTTAGAATGTACCCGTCAAATTGCGTTAAAGTATAATGAACTATTATTATTATACTCACTACATGTCAGTCTAAATTACCTAATATGCATAAGCGTATCAATAACAGTAATGATACTCAGAATAGATGCCTAATTAATTAATATTAAAAATCAATAACTCATTACAATAAGTACCATTATCAAATAGGTATTCAAAAGGTATTTGTTAGTAATGTCTAATTAGATATTACTGACAACATTCTATTAAACAATAGACTCGAATCATTTACAAAATCCGCAAATGAAAGATAAATTAATAAAACAATAATAAAAAACTTTTAGCAAAAAAATATAACCGATTTCACTAAAAAAATACACTAAAACGGTCAAAATAACTTTAATTTCGAAAGTCGGTGTTTCTCGGTATTGTTTGTTTCTTATATAACACCGACTTCCGAAATTAAAGTTATTTTGACCGTTTTAGTGTATTTTTTTAGTGAAGCCGGTTTTTTTTTGTAAAAAGTTTTTTATTTCACACCTTTTAGTTGCGATACACTTGTAGCCAGAGTACCTTTTTCTCATGAAAATTTCAATCAACCCAAGCCCTGGTAGGATATAATGTTTTATTATGAAGTTCCCGTGTTCACCTTCCACCTTCCGGCTCCATCATCAGATCAGTTCAATAGTACCTTATAGCCAAAGTGCATCTTATGACAAATATAATAAGCCTAAACACGGCTAAAATACATTGAATAATTACGGAATTCCGGTGCCTATCTTCCGGCTCCATCATCATCATCAGATCAGTTCGATAGTAGGTACCTTATAGCCAAAGTGTATCTCGTGACAATTCTAATAAGCCCAAACACGGCTAGAATTCATTGATTTATTACGGAGTTCCGGTGCCTATATTCCGGCTCCATCATCATCATCATCAGATCAGTTCGATGGTGCTTTATAGACAAAGTGCATTTCGTGACAGTTCTAATAAGCCCAAACACGGCTAGGATACAATGATTAATTACGGAGTTCCGGTGCTTATCTTCCGGCTCTATCATCATCATCATCATCAGATCACTTCGATGATACCATTTTCAACATAACTATTCAGAACTATTCATTTATTCGTATTGTCATAGTCGCTTAACTATTGTGATATCTGTTTGAGTATGAAGTTCCGTTGGCCATTTCTGGTCTTCTTCACCAGTTCCACTTCATCAAATGTCACTTTTTGACTGTAAATGCATAAGCCCTCAATGATAATACCAAAATAACTATATAGTTGCCTATAATATTTGAGGAGTTCCCTCGATTCTTCATGGATTCCATCATCAGCTTTGGATTTAAAAAAAATGGGACCAATCTGGAAGCATATCAATTGAGGGGAAAAAAAAATTTGCAAATCGGTCCATAAATGACGGAGTTCTGAGGTAACAAACATAAAAAAAAATACAACCGAATTGAGAACCACCTCCTTTTTTTGGAAGTCGGTTAACAAAATAGAAATACACAAACACTTCATTAAATGCCGTTTACATTCTACTGAACCAATTTTCGCTGGAGAATTATTATTACAATTAAATTTTCTACCATAATGAATGTATCCATCCAATTATCCGGACATTTTATGGATGTCAGCGTTCAGAGGGGTGTCACGACGTTAATCCCGAAATCAAGAGATGCTTGACTACGCGGTACCCAGACGGGGCGATCACCCCACGACAAAAAAACGCACCTGTTACCCTTCTGATCCCAAAGTTCCCGATAGTTACGATAAACACAAAAAGCTTTAGAAACATTTGCATGTGATAAGGAACAAATGTTTTGTAAAATAAAATGTGTAGTGTATCTTAATTTTTAATCAGAAGGAAAAAGTTAAGAGAGAGCACACACTGGGCGAGGGTGCGTGACGTTAGATGTTGATACAGTTACGAGCGGTGATAGCTTTGAAGTTGAAAGCATTGTCGAGAAATGCTGTCATGTTTGCGAAGCGACAGGTGTACTAAATTATGGATCTATAACTTATCATTATCTTCAGACGATAAAATAAATAAAATATACAGTCAACTATTTAATGTCTCAATATTTTTCAGAAAAGTAAGGAATTACCCAGTAACTCTGCCACGTATTTTAAAGCGTTAGTAGTTTATGACCTCTAAAAACTAAGGATTAATTTCACCATGCAAATAAAATAAAAATACGTATCTAGGTAAATAGTTATTAAATTGTAATTAAACAAAGACATGATCTAGTAGATGAAGCGGATTGTATTCACTTGACCAGGGGTCTCCAAATTACGGCTCACGGGCTAGATACGGCCAACAGTGTCATCAATCTGACGCGCGACAGCCAACGTCTTAGGCCCCTCGCCCACGGCGACTTTTTGTAGCGATGCTGTAGCGCGTTGGGTTTTTTTTATAGCGCAAATATAACAATACAAATCCGACTAACGTTAGTCGACGCGCTATAGTAAAGATGCCAATGCGCTACAGCATCGCGACTGTATCGATGCGAACGCGCGACATCATCGCGACTGTATCTATGCGAACGCGCGACAGCATCGCGACTGCATCGCTACGAACAGTCGCCGTGGGCGAGGGCCCTAAGACTTCAAACTTTGGAGACCCCTGCACTAAACTATGCGCCTCGTCTGCCCATCACACTTCCATAGAACAGATAATTATTTACTCTATAAAATTATCTTAATTTAACATAAAATAATAAAATGATAATGTTTGTTGTGCGTATTGCAAAATACAATATTGTTTAGATTGAAAGATACTGGTATCCCGTGGTGTTCCTTCGCCTTATACTGGGAGAATAAAATAATTGTTAAATGAATATAAATTCGTTATTGAATCGAGATACGTGTTTGTAAAGTTAGTGGGTGTGTAAACACTGTCAGGGCTTTTTTTAATCATTTATTTTGCTAACAGTTTTTAAATTAAATTATTTAATTTATATTCCAGTGCTGTGTATATTTGAATGAAACAAATATCATATTCTCTAGGTAAGTTATTTCGACGATCACGTAGAAAAACTTCGATATTTCCTTAAGTCATGTAGTTTAAATAATAATAATAAAGAAAACGTTTCATTTGTACAAATTACAGTTTTGTAATCACAAATAGAAATAAATTTAAAAAAAAAACTGAATTCTAAATTTTCTTTTTTGATTTTTTCAAAATCAAGTTTCATAAAATAAATTTTCAATAGGGTTAGAGGGCAGTATAGAAGTGATCTTTTATTGAGAGTAGTGGTGATGAAATAAATTACACAAAGTAATGCACCTGACTGAGTCTGAATCTACGACCTACAACTTGTAAGCCGGAGCCATCATCACTAAACCTCTACTGTTTGGAGCGCTGGCCGTTTTGCGCGGATGTGACGCATATCCTACTTAAGTACTTACTAGTTGTAAGGCGTTATTGCTATTTGTTTTATTTTTTTAAGATATGCGCCATGTTTGACGCAATTAAACTCCTAATCTTTTTTTTTCTTTTCCTTTGACATTATAAGTTAAATATTTTTAACACGTTCGGCCCAGCGTGTAGCGCCGCTCTCGTGAGGTGCGCAAATGATAAAATATTTTTTCATACATAATGGACATATGTTGATAAACGTTCTGCTGTACAAGTAGCTCTATATTATTATTTCAAAGTTTTTAAATGTGAGAACCATGGATCTAGTTATGGTTTTTAGGTTACTATTGGTCTTGTTTGACATAAATGAGCATGGCGGTTGAGAGTTTGTCATGCTCACTGAAATGTTTTGGATCATTCGGTTCCCTTTGAAATGTTTGAGCAGAATGTCGCTAATATTTGCGTCATGTCCATGAACGGGTGCTGTCAGTCGAAACTGGTCATCTCTTAGCTGCTGATTTTAATATTTATATTTAGTTTTAATTTTTACTTTATTTACATTGTTCTCACATAATAGTAGCGACAAGAAAATGTACCTAACAGTTATTTGTGATACATAGCATGATTTAAAAGAGTGTTCATGGAGTTTCACAATGTTCTCCATAGAGATCTACGCTTTGGAATGTGCAAGTAGCATAATTTTTCTGACTGACTAACTTCTTGACATTTCAAAAGTGCCTGTAAAGGGTTTATTTGAATTATAAATCTTTGAATCTCTAAATATTTGATATTTGCAGCGAAAAGTTTAACTGATAATAGAATATACTGTCTGCTTGGCGTTATAGACGTAGTGCAAATAATGACATATTTTTATTGGACCACACTAGACGTTGTGTTAACAAAAAATTGTACTTTGGCGTAATAGGACGTTCTTGACCCGAAAGTAATAAGCTTGTAAAAATAAATCGAAGCTAAATTAGCTTCGATTTTTTTTTGTTTAATTGATATAAACCTGTGTTTGACGCGATCCCACCTGATGGTAAGCAGCGATGCAATCGTTGATAATGAGGCGAACCAGTTTATTAAGAGTCTATATTCACTCTAGCCTTGAAGACACCTAAATTATAATCGGACGGGAAGACCGCAGTAGGCAAATTGTTCCTTTGATGTACGCGGTAGTCTTTGACCGTAGAGAAGGCACTATTTCTTCACGTAAGCATAATCAGCCTTTTAATATTCCCACTGTTGGGACTCACGCCTCCTATCTAGGAGAGGGAATGGGCCGTAATCCACCACGCGGACCCAGTACGAGTTGGTGAATGTCACATGTGTTCGGACATGCCGGTTTCCTCACGGTATTTTCCTTCACCATTTTGAGAGCAGTGGTAATGAAATAAATTAAACAAAGTAATGCACCCGGCGGGGTTTGAACTCGCGACTTACAACTCGTAAGTCGGGGCCCTTACCACTCGGCCACCACTTACCTCTGCTCCTGCGGGTTGCTTATTTCTATTGAACTCATTAGTATTAATGTTTCCTAATGTCAGCCATCTTAAAGACAAAAGAGGATCTAAATTGCACTTAACAACGTTCGCAAAAATGATTCCTAAACATGCGATGTCATTTAAAGTCAGCTTCTGTTCTTATGGAATCATCATCAGCACGAATATTATGACGTTATTTTATAATATAGGGTTTGTAAGAGGAATCGAAAGAAGGAGTTAAGTATTAAGTGGGTAAAACGTGGTTACCTGTACGATGTGATTGTTGACTGGAGATGAAAGTAATTTTATACATTCGTAGGTCATGTCTTAGAATAGCAAAATATGATTCGATTTTTATAACCACGTGTATGTACCCTAGGTAAGATGGATGGAGAGGAAAGGCCGAAGAAAAGATAGATGGATCGTGTGAGTGATATAAAAGAAAAGGGAGTTAGTGATAATTTGACGGGTGACAGGACAGAATGGAAGAAAATAAAGTGTTAATTTCGATATAAAGGCGAAGGCCTGTATGTATCAACATACTAGCCTGTCATGGGCTTTACCTGTATGAAAGTAGATAATTACACCTAGGGTACCTACATACACTTCTATCTCTTCCCTTATCCAGTCAAGTGCTAGTTTATATCAATTAAAAAAAAATCGCATATTACTTGGAGTCGGCGTAAGGCCCCTTTTTCCTATCACGCGTATTTTATCCCTCACGCGGGTCTCGTCCGCATACGGGTGATAGCACGCTCCGGGCAAAGATTTCTTTTGCTGCTGCAAAATTGTGCGTGTCGCCAGTGGGTAAGCTTGGTTGCGATATATGCGGACTATGAGCATGCGTGCAACCCGCTTCACAGTAAAAACAACACTTAAGGCAGAAGATCACCGCCCGTATCCGGATAGTGCGCACGCAGGCTGCGCGCCCGCAGCTTATCCACGTTCCGCGCGCGTGCTAGCCGCATGCTAGGAAAAACATGTATCAAATGATAGGATGCGGGCAGTCCGCATGCGGACAAGAACCTCGTGCGGGCTAAAAAACGCGTGTTACCAAGTAATACGCAATTTTTTAAATTGATTTAAACTAGTACTTGACTGGATAAGAGCAGAAAAAAGAAGAAGTGTATATACCCTAGGTATAATTATTTACTTTCATACAGGTAAAACCTTCGCCTTTATAACTAATTAATATTTTTAAAGGATGATGATATTTGAAATAAAAACCACTGCCCCACACTAGGAATTACTCCTGTACCATGGGTGCGCTCACAAACATGTAAACTCGCATACAAAATACACCCAGACACACCTATCTATAAGCTATAAAAATATTCGATCCCTGCGAGGATCGAATCCGTAACCCGCACTGGAAAAGTCAATCGGGCAACCACTTTGCAAACCTCAGCCCCCGAGTGTCACCACAACGAATGGACCTGTGGGTCTCATATCCATTGCATTCCCGCGACTCTCACCAGCCCCCCTAGCCAAGTTACAACTGTTTCGCTTGCGTCGTACGCTTCGAATTGACCTTGCCGCCGATTTTTTTGTTCTGACCACATGACTGAGCGTTGAGATGACGTCATTCCCGTACATTTGAAGCTTTCTACTAGCGTTAACTATTGCAGATTAGTAACTTGGCTAGGGGTACAGGACATGGGTCCAACGCAGCGTCTTTCGCTTCGCGGTCGCCACTCTAGAACATTCGGACCCACCAATAGACTTATCTAGAACTACATTAGACCGACGCACACGTGTCACACGCCTGATTTGCACGTAGAACGACGTCGCGTGGCGTGGATATAATGTAGCTGTACTGTTTCCATTTAAAATGTGTGGAGACCGACGCGTCCAGATCAGCGTAAGTGAACCACGTATGCGCAATGTAGTCTACCTTTAAATCTACACTAATATTATAAAGAGGTAAAGTTTGTTTGTTTGTGTTTTTTGTTTGTAGAAGGTAATCTCTGAGAGTACTGATTCGATGGCGATTTTTTTTTTATCGATAGAAAACTGCTTTATCTCTGAGAGACATAGGCTATATTTTATGTATGCGGGCGCGGGCAAAATGTAGGTTTTAATAATATTGAACATTAATTTTGGCATTGATTAATATAGCACTTGATACCTACTCTACTCAGTGCAGCCAAGAATTTTTTGAATTTAACTTGTAATTGCCGAAGCAATAGATAAACCGAATCTTCTACAAAGCCGTACCTTTAAACGTGTAAGTACGTTCTAAACATAAACAAGATTCAATGCTTTTCGTTTCGGTGGCGGGATCTTTTTAAAAAAACTGAAGTGGCGTTTTGTCAGAGAGTACCGAATTCGGTCGTCATGTGAGTGAGGTGTACAAGTGCTGTCTGCCACCTGTCGATGACGTCACGGACTGACAACCGCGCCTTTGCGCGGCGACTCCGGGTGGTTATTCTGGAAATAAGGTTAGGAGGAAGGAATTAGTTTTTCTTTTTCGTGGATTTAGATTATTTCGTGTGGTTATTTGTAAAAAAAGTAAAAGGAGTATAGAAAGTAAGGATTGTATCACATATGAGACAGTTCGGAGAGTTCGATGTCATAGAAAATAGCTTACACAAACAGAAAAATCGTTGGCCTGGCAGATGTGTTATATCTATTTTAATTATTTATCAACTTATTACTACTCTTATATTAGAGTTCATAATAAAAATTTATATCTTATGAAATATGGAGTAAAACAAAGACAAAATAGTGTGACACAAAGTATATATACGCACACACAAGGATGTCAAGAGGGGTGGCGTAATGGGGACATTACGGCATGACAGTATTCTACCGGTTACCGTCACGGCATTAGAGTCACTTTTACTGCAAACGTGCGCCGAATACCTATAAAGTTATTATTATCTAATTTTTTACAACTTAGGAACCAAATAACTGGCAAAACAAATTGTTTTAACCCCTATTATCAAAACCGTTAACAAAAAAATATTCCAAGTAAAACGCACGGTGTATAATAGTAGACATTTACACATCGCCAGAATAGGTCCCCAAACTTGCATCGTCACCGCCCAGCCTACAATCATACGGTCCTCGAAATAATTCTATTCGTTCATAATTTTTAGTTGAGAAAAAACTTCTGAACAATATAATTATGCTACAAAATGATCAGTTCAGTTGTGTGCATAGAAATATGCGACTCATCGTTGGGAACAAACAGACGTGTGATATTATTAAGCCTTGTGTTTTAAAGGCAAGCGTAGAAGATGATTGCAGGGAATTCTAAGATATCTACACAAGTTCTGACTCCTTATACAACATTATTTTTAATATATTTACACGTGTCTAGTATTTTTATGTAAAGAATCTATGTACAAAATTTCATAACTGTATCATGAAAAATCACAAAGTTATAAGCTTATGTCTGCAAAAATACGTAGTCACTGGGCCATCCAGGCGACTGAGCGGTGGTTTTGCACTTGCACCCGGCGGTTTTCTGGCACTTAATAATCGACGGTTGAAAGGCAAAATGATCTAAGCGACATTAAGTAAACTTTACAAAAGAGTGATTTACTTAAAAAAAATTAGAGTTTACTTTTGTAAAGTTAACTCAATGTCGCTTAGATCATTTTGCCTGCAACCGTCGATATCAGCTATGACCTGTCGTGACCTGTGTTGTACTTAGTGTCGGTGGAGTTCAACCTGTGACCTTTTTAAAAAATTTTGGGAAAAAATATAACATGGTGTAAAAACTATTGGAATCCGTTCAGTTACAGATTGTGAGCACGTATTCAAGTTTTGCATAAACCTGAATACAGTACAAAATACAAAATATTTCGTACAAAGAGCCAAAACTTGTGTAGATATAATAAATTATTTTCTTTGCTATAAGTTTTAGACGGTCGGACAAAAAAATTAGAAGAGTATTTAGAGGTATGCGCCGGGTGTAAACTCTCGTAAACCTTCCTTGAAAATCGAGAACAGACAGTTTTTCTGTCTGGTCCAGACGACTATCCAATAGTTGATTTCGAACTTTTGTATATGTTATAATTTTGAATTTTCAGTTCCTATATGCAGGGAGATAATGTTTGCGTTGTACGGGTACGTACCCATCCGTAATAATAATGCATAATGTTATGTACAGCTGTTTTGTTAGACTAACGATATGTCGCAGCCAATTAGTTTGATTCGCGATCCGGTTAACAGGTGGTTTACAGCTTAGCCTCTTTTACTGAACAGTATTGACTGGCCTCCCGAACCATATTCAGCCTCCCGAGTCTCTCGAATGATATGGTTTATGTAACGGAAGTAGTTATACCGGAGTTTTTGAAATTAGTATAGCGGAACTGGAACCAGAAATGCATCCGAAATCGGAAACGAATGTGCTAAATTAATCGAAAGTTCCGAACTTCCCGAATTGGATATGAACCTCGTTAACATTTTTGGTTTAAAGGAACTTATAATAAAGTTTTGCTCCCGTCTTTTCCTTCGAATTTTAACTTCCCAGATTAAAGACTAAAGTCCCAGCCAGTTCCCGGTACCGTTTATTAACAAAAATCTAAATATTTTAGATTTTATTATCAAAATTCGCCGATCGTATTCCGACAAGAAGCCCTATCACTTTCATTTAACGTATCGATAATACAATTATTAAGATGCTTTAAAAATAGAATCAGCAAAATTTGTTTAAAAAATCAAAGATCAAATATCATTGTTAATTGTTACCTATCTTTTGTTGATCATGTTTCAATAAAATTCATAGAAATAAGTATTTTCAAGCATTTAGAGATGCTTGAAGATTTTTATTTTATTATAAATTCCTGAATTGTGTCTTTATTTTGTTCTTGACTGTACCAAAATATTAATTTCGAATTAGGGGTCGAAAGTGGACGAGGTATCCATGTCCTTTGTATGAAAAATCAGTCTCACCCCCTGGGGGTCGTGTGTGAAATATGTTTAAGGGTTGAGAGGACACAAATATTTTTTTAGAGGTCATGGAGCCGAGAGTGGACTAAACCGAAAAATGCCACGAGAGCCCAACCGCCAGATCAAGCATCGCAACTAGAAATTAATTGGCCACACGCTCCGAAGGGATTTCGATCACATAGCCAAGCAAGCGTTGGTATCCACAAGGAAAATGAAAGCGTGGCCGTCCCCATCAGGTTTGATATGCGTCACACCATGTTGGCAAAAGCGGCGAACAACGGAATGATTTGACGTTTTGAGACGGTTTACGATGGAGGATTAAGGTAGAACTACACTGAGCACACGTGTGACACACATGCCGATCTGGGCCCATCGGCCTTTAAACATTTTATATGGAAACTGGACTTGTAAAGCTACACTAGGTCCACGCCACGCGACGTCATTCTACCAAATCAGGCGTGTTACAGGTGTGCGTTGGTCTAATGTAGTTCTTGCTTTACTGTGGACGCCCTCTGCCTCATCTAGAGGACAGAGGACAATAAGTCAAGTTAAGTTACTGTTCGTCTAAACAAAAAACGTTTCTATTCCTTACTGGGTATTAGACACCCAGTAACAATAGACTGTATGAGCACAAGTGGGTTATAGTCAATAAAAGATTTATGTAGATGTGATTTTTTTGTTTGTTAACTATAGCAGCATATGCTGAGATAGGAGCCTTTTTGGCCTCGCACAACTCTCTTATTTTTAATGTTTTCTTTTTTTATCTTATATCTTAAGTATTCATAGATTCAGTAGTTAATTTTTATTTTATTGTTTTTGTCCTGTGCGAGTCTCAAATAAATGTTTTCTTTCTTTTTATGTTTGACACTTGCTTGATTATTTCTCACTGCAAAAAACAGCCCATTCAAGTGTGGTTGATAGCAGATGTATTAAATTCCAATAATAACAAATAAAATTCTCTATCATTATAATTTTAGCCATTGAAATCAAATAACATACTTATAGCCCTATAAAATTGTTCCCTTATCTCCCATGTAACCGATTATTAAATTATCAGGGAATGTTAATGTTTTTATTTGCTCTTCCATTCCCTCAGGCCTTGTTTACTACTACTGAAAAATAACATACGATGTGTTTAAAAACTGATTATGAATGGCTTGTTTCAATAAATTATTGCTTCTGATCTTCATTTTGTTTTGTTTTACTGATCAACCGATTGTCAATGGAAGATAATTCACGACTTTATTTCGTGTATATACTGACTGTATTTTTTTTTATTAAATCTCCTGTCGCAGGTCTGTTGGAAGAAATTTCTTTTGAAATAAACAGCACCTTTGTACTCTTTTATCTACTCTTGCTCTTTTCTTTTAGCTTTTAAATATTTGTGTGTACATAAATAAATAAATAAAGTCGGTATCTTCCGATCGGCTAGATGATTACAAGTTAATTTTAAGGTCTCAAACACCCAAGTATCAGTGTAGATAGATTAAAAAAAGCAAAATGTCAGATTTTTGGCGCAAGTATTTTATTTATTTATTCATTTCATAAACAAATATCAACAGAAGATTGCAAACAAAAATGAATTCATAATATTTAAAAGTTCTGTAGACAAGTTTTTACTTTTTTTACTTTTAATTTTATGTTACTACTGGCTGTGCCCGCGACTTCGTTTTCGTGGACTACAGGACTTTGAATTTATTTTTTCTAAAATAAAAGTATGTTATGCCTATGTTACTCCTTATTACATCAGCTACCTGCCTAAAAAGTCCCGTCAAAATCGATCCGCCCGGAACAACAGCCAGACAGACAGACAAAAATTGTAAAAAAAATATTTTGGTGTATGTACTGTATACTCGTATATATTCGTATGCAGGTAGCAAAAAGCAGTTATTTCAATATTACAAACAGACACTCCAATTTTATTTATATGTATAGATGTGTAGATAATAAATGTGAATGCTTAACTGTCAATAAAATACTTATTTTTGATTTACGTTTACTTCAATAATATTACACGTTACAAAACAAAGGCTTTATAACACCTCCAATTACGCTGTGTACATAGCAATTGAGCTAACTAGAGATTATTCTAGTTTATATTTTATCCTATAATTATTTAACGGTTTTAGTTTATTGCCTAAAATAACTATTAATTTGTGTGTAAGTTATTTAAAATACACAATAAATAATATAGCCTTAAATTAGCGTTGTAAATTGGTATGTAAGCTCTTTCCAATGAATATAAACTTAAATAATTGTAAAGTACCATGTAAGTCTAATTAATAATATATAAATTAAATTAAGCTGTTGAGCTTTAGTGACGCTTGTAGTTGGCAGATTTCATTTTTGACTTGCTTTTACCAGCGGTGGTGTGAATGACTAACAAATATACACACTCATACATACAAACTGTCACCTTTATAATATTACTACAGTGGATCTTTTACTGTTCGTGCTGTACGCTTTTGGATTTCTCTTCTGGGTTTTAGGGGAAAAAATTAGGGGGCCTATCAGCATGACCCATAAATACCTATGTGTATATAGGTTTTTATTTATTTTATGTATTATGTAGGTATATGTGTATTGTGTGCGCATATTTGTATAGTTTATTTTTAGTTTTAAGTATGAATCACATTTAATAAATGTGCTTAAGTTTTGAAGTGCATTTATAATTATTCTCAAAAGCTCTTTTATATAACGTTCGTTGTAAGAAAAGCCAATTGTGATGTAAGTCCTATTGTTGTTGTTTTATAAAAGTTATGTGTACAATAAAGAATATGAATAATATTATTGTCATTAAAGACAGCCATGGGTAGGGCAAGATACATTTTTCTAAAGTTGTATATATTTTATTTTATTTATTTATTTATTAGACGTAATACCATATTTAAGGCGAGAAGTCGTCTTATTACTTTTCTCGCCTAGGGCGGAGCGAGAGGTCGTATCAGTTAAGTTTTTACTGACCAACATCACACCTATGTTCCTTCTTGGTGTTACAGGACTTTGGGTATCCCTTTCGGAAGTCAACCCATGGCCTCAGCAGGCAAGGCCTTGCTGAACTTTTAAAATATGACATAAATAAGTGTATAAAATGTATACAATAAATTAATTGAATTTTAAATTAGGTCCTAAACATTTTTTTGTGTCACTGTTACCCAAAACAAAAAAAAAAAACAATTAACACAGAATAAGGGCAGGAAGATATTATTATTTAATTTAATATAGTTGAAAAATTACGAAATAGTTGGATTTGGATATTATTAACATCATGGTAATCTAATCCGACTTTCTTTTTAACTAACAAATTTTTTTCTCATAATTTTAACGTTAAATCGCTCTCCTGTAAAATTTGCTCAATGTCGCTTAGTAATATTTGCCTTTCAAGCGTCGATATACTCTTTATTGTATACACAAATACTATAACACGAATTTTTTTATACACATTAAACGTGAAACGAAATAAACACAATTATTGATATAGCTTCAATCTTAGGTACGGCCTTCCATAATGGGATAGCTATCGCTTCCATTATAGATTCGATTCCATGTCCAATAAAATTTCTATATTGCATATAACACTGAAACTAATCGAATCGGCACTTTTATTACGCTCACCGTGACGTGCGGTGATTCGCTTACGTTGGACAGGCGTGCACAGTTTCTAAGGCGGGGCAAATGTAGACCGTATCCCTCGCGATTAAGAGACTAGAAGACTCTTTGCTTAGGCAGTTAGACCACTGCATTGGTTGTGGACTAAGAGGCTAAAAGTGCACTTTAGTATAGCATAGTAAAACCAGCCTTATCATGTTCTCAGTAATGGAACTCAGGCCTCTTCTTTAGAAAAGTTTTGGGGCACGCTGGCCCGGAGCACGGTATATGTCACAAGTCTTCGAAGTTTTGGTTCTAAGGATGTTTTCACGTATACGGGATTGCTCCACACGCGTAGCCCCCGCAAATGTCCATTTCATACAAATATTTATTTTATTTTATGCGTGAAATACGCACTCGGAACGCGTTTTTTTACATTTTAAAGTTGGTAAAGCGGGGCAAACCCGCTTGCTAAAATCCGCACTATATTAATAAAAACCCTAGGACATGTCGATTTCCTTACGATGTTTTGGTTTACCGATTCGATAGTAGTAGTGATGAAATGTATTACAGAAAGTAATTCACCTGTTTTTGTTTGAACGACTCTACTGCAACTCGTAAGTCAGGGCCCCAAGTCTGCTATTTTTATAAATTCGTCATTCCAACACGATCCCATTGTCATTTTGCTAAAAGTTTGTAATCTGCTAATTCATAATGATCGGTCAATGGTATTGTAATAGAATTGTGGTAGAATGATAATTTAGCGCATATTAAAACCAATAACTGCACAATAACGTTCTAATGGTAAAACACTGATCAAATAAACTGTCAAAGTTTTAGCAGATTACCTCTAACGTCAAATATTCATTTGTCAATATGTACGAGATTACCATTCTATGCCACTTCTTTCAATGGAGTGTCAGTGGTTGACTATTGGAAAGTCATAATGACGCCATTATATTAGTAGATTACCAAACTCGTCAAAATCGACAATTATGACATCAATAATAGACCATTCTGACACTATTGTAATAGTGAAAAAAAAAAGACTTAAGGCCCTGGACCATTGTTCTATATATTGAAACACTAGTTTAATAACAGGTAAAAAGCAGATGGAGGGGTGGTAAGTAAGAGACCATTGCAAGCTTAAAGATTAGAATAGTCTTCACCAGACTCTAGTTACATGTGATAATCTTAGGACCATAGCTGAACATAGCCTTCCCAAGCACCATCACATCGGCCGATACATACCATAGACTGCTTTTTTGGTCTCGTGGTTGCAAGCACGACTGCTGAGCTTTGGGTTCTGCGTTTGATTGGGCCAGGCAAAAAGTTTTTTTTTTATTGTTGATATGTTCGCACTTGACCGCTATCTCATCTGATGGAAAGCGACAATGCGGTCGACGATGCAACGCGCTTACCTAGAAGAAACCTATTCACTCTCGACTACGAATTACTTGGTAGCTGCTCGAAGTTTGAAAGTCGATAGTTTGACACCCCCGTATCTCAGAAAACCGTAAATCCGTTGGTCTTGCGTCTGATCTCTCTCTGGTCGTGTTGGATCTGGAGAGTGCACCTGTGTTTGCGCACGCAATTGTGCACTATAATATCTCCTGCGTACTTGGTTAATCTCTGTTGAGATTTGCCACTGCGATCGTAATTTGGTCGGGAGGATTATTTTTATTACCATAGATTGCAAGAATGTGGATGAATTGAGTGAGGAATGATATAGTACATATACCTATATCGATGAATGATATGAAATAAAAGAAAGTAAGTAATAATTTGACGGGTGACAAGACAGAATGGAAGAAAAAAAACTGGGCAAGTGTGAGTCGGACTCGCGCATTGAGGGTTCCGTGCAAATTACAATTCCCGAATGGATTCTCTAAGATTTTTCGGAATTGCAAAAAAAGTTTTTTTTTTTTGTGATGTAACAACAAATTTACCCTTTTCAGATTTATTTCTATACCTGTGCTATAAGACCTTGTTTTGTGCCAAATTTCAGGATTCAGGGTCAACGGGAAGTACCCTAGGAATTTCGATCTTTGAGAGTATCAAAATATACGTTTTTTTGCGACATAAATGGCCGTATCTTTTTAATTCGTTAAGTTAAGTTTGATTTTTTCACAGCTTAAAGGGACCGCAGACCAGAGTATATGGTTTTAATTTCAACTCGATACCTCCACGCGTTCTCGAGATAAAGGGTCTTGACAGACGGACGGACAACAAAGTGATCCTATAAGGGTTCCGATTTTCCTTTTGAGGTACGGAACTCTAAAAACATGCTGCGACGACCCCAGTAAAAGCCAAGGTAAAATTCAACAAGAAGTTTAGATTTTTTTTTATTATACAACTTACGAGAGATGATCTGGAAGGACTTCGGGGAGACCTTTGCCCAGCAGTGGGATAGTAATGGCTAATAAAAAAAATACAACTTACAGCAACAAAATTTATACATAATAAACTTAAATATTAAAAAATGATTCGTGCTAAACCTAACAATACACACTAAAGGCTACTCTTTACTAAAATATGGCGTCATAAAACTCCTCCGCATCGCTGTCGGCTGGAAGTGTGCCCAAAAGCCTGGCGGCATTGCCACGTTGAATGGCAATACTTAATCTCTGACCGAGGTAAAAACCAGCCCCTGGGTCACGCGAACTGTCAACTAAGCGTTTGGACAGTTCTTTAAAAAGCGTATGAGCACTCGGACCCCACGGCCCAAGAGTTTCAACCCCAAACGGCTCAAAAATATAATTACCGACGAGGTTGTTATATTTCCGCCACTTGAGGTTCTCCGCAACCGCAGCGGCGGCATTTTACACTACGAGTGTAATAGTAATTTAAAACGTATTGTTTTAAATGAACGATTGGCCAGGTAATCTGATTAAAATCAATTCGATTTACGTATGTTACAAATATAATTATGTTTTTGTAGCACCTTTAATTTTTATTTATTTATGAAGAACAGTGAGATTACTTCCTCAAAAAAACGAATTTGCTTTTGTAAACGAGCATTTATTATTTAACATAATTTTTTGAAGAAATATTATTTTTGTTTTGTTTGCATCTAGTAAACTACTATTTTTAAAATATTCAAAACTAGCGCTTGCCTACGATTTTATTCGAAGCCGAAGTCAGATGAAAAGGTAGCATATGTCCTTTCTTGGTTTAAGCTTACCTACTTTTTTTATCTGGTATAAACTAGTGCTTGACTGCGATTCCACCTGATGGTAAGATGATACCTACTCCTTCATAACAAATGTCATCAAAATTGATTCAGTAGTTTAACTGTGAAAGCGTCACAGACAGACAGAGTTACTTTCATATTTAAAGTATTAGTACAGGTGACATTGTTTATTAGAAAAATCTCGTATATTTTATTACGCTATAAAATATACGGAAAACAATACCATTGCAAGCGTTACAAAACCCGACGGAAGTGATAATGATAAATAAATGAATAAATATTAATATTTATTCTTTGCAAATCGGTTTTAAAATACACTATAATCTTTTCGTCAGTTTAAACTAAATGAAGACGGTGTTTCCTAGCTGACTATCTTAACCCTCAGTCCGTCGCGCATTTTTAATAACGTGGTTCGTCGCGTGGGGTCCCTCAAGACCCCAACAGTATGATACCTTTGAAATCCTTTATAACTTGTATTTTTCGAACTATTTTAGCAGTTTCTTATTTTTTTATTTAATGCCAATAAAACTACAACAAATTAATCAAAAATATTCAGATATTTACTATCTGAACTTACAAACTAAAATTAGGATCACAATTTTCACTCTTTGAGATCATTTCACAGTTATTTTGGTTTTAATACTACTAACTCAATCAAATTTAAGTTATATTATATCTGTATGATATCACACTAGACTAATTAATAATTTAACATAAAATTTGGATTTTAACAACAAAAAAAATATACAACTTTTATCAAATGAAATCCGACAATTTTTTTTGCTTTATTCGCAGACTGGTACATACCGCTTTGGTTTGTGTTTTTTTTTATTCTCTTGAAAAGGGCATTTGTTGTTGTTTGGGCACGTATTTTGAAAATATGGACCTTCTAGTTGCTTTCCGACATATATTTATAACTTTTTTGGGTAAAATGTAACGGCATCCATCAGAGAAAACCACTTGATCCAGTATTTTGCCGATGTACTGGGCATGAGCATGTATTGGCGAAATCGACACTATCCTCTAAAACTCTTACCATCCATGGACCTTTTCTGACTCTTTTTGATGTATAAAAGTTCTGTGATGATATGTTTATCAAGGGCTTTTCATCATCATTTATATGAACTTCCCAACTTCATGTACTCTTCATCCAACGATTCTAAAACCTGATCTGGTTCCTTCAAAGGTTCTTGATGTTGTTCTGTAGGAACCAAATTATCACATTCTTGTTCCGAATCCGTGTTATGTTCACTTTTTTCGTCCAGGTATGAAGTGATTCCATTTTCATCCTCATCATCATAACATCATCAGATTCATTTTCTCACCAACTCATAATACGTTCTTGTTATCATGCACATATTTTAGTAGTCAATTACAACTTAATTTTAAACCTTAAACAGTAAAAAAATAATAAAAACCCATATTACACAAGAAATCTACCATACATTTTTACTTACGTCGTTCGTCGCGTGGGGTCTTTCACAGCCCGCGCGCACAAAACACGTCTATATCTCACTTCGCTGGTGTGAGAACTTAAATTAGCGGCGATGCATGTGAACTATAATCCAATTTCAGAGGGTACCTAAAGTACCATAACTCGTGGATAGTTTTAAATGTTGTAATTTTACATAATTCTAACACCTAGGCTTTCAAAGACCCCACGCGACGGACCGAGGGTTAAGAACAAAAAAACAAGTATAAGCGTCAAAGTCTCTTTTGAAGTCCATGCAGCAAATATGTAACGGTCAAATCACATAAAATCACATAAGAACCACGCAGATTAAAGTCAGAGATAGTCTTTTGAGGAAAAAACCGTACAGAATTGAGTTGACCTGTCCAGTCAGTGCAAGCGTCTGTCAGTATTCGTAAAGCTATTAAGGACTACTAGGGAATTCAACGACTTGACAAACAATACCACGAAAAGAACATTTGGGTAGGCCACAGAAAATACTTAAATAGCAATATACGTTAAAATTAATAAAAAGAAAAAAAAATGGGCAAGTGCGAGTCAGACTCGCGCACTGAGGGTTCCGTACAAACTACTATTCCTGAATGGAGTCTCAATGTTTTTTCCGAAACGCGAAAAAGTTTTTTCTTGTTACGTACCTAATTACAAAGTTACAGTTTTCAGATTTTTCGTATACTTGTGCTATGAGACCTTGCCTTTATACCATATTTCAGGATTCTAGGACAATAGAAAGTACGCTGTGAATTTTGATTCCTTTGAAAGTGTCGAAATATACGTTTTTTTGCGACATAAACGGTCGTGTCTTTTTTTTTTCGTTAACTCAGAAGTCTGGCTTTTTCACAGTTTCAAAGAAACGCAGATTTAAGTATATAGTTTTAATTTTAACACGATACCTTTACGCATTCCGGAGATAAAGGGTCTTGACAGACAGTCAGACAGACGGACAAACAAAGTGAGTGTGCTATAAGGGTTTTGCATATTTTCCTTTGAGGTACGGAATCATAAAAAAATAATCCACATATTTCTCGCATTCACAATAATAAACCGACTGTAAATTTAAACCGTCATAGTCTGTGGGTTTGTTATGCTTGTGGAAATTGATAATCCTCAATAATGATACCGAGTCTAGACGTTTGGTGCTAAATTAATTGGATTAGGCACATACAATTTTAGTTCAGAAGTGGTATTCTGTAAAGTTCACTTTGAGCTCCACCAAGCGGAGGAGGATTAGACAGGTACGCTATTTGATTTTAATTTGATTTAACAGACAAATCTTACATTCTAGTTCAGTCAAATTAGACCAATTAATAGGGGTTAGGTTACAATAATTCGCACCCAGCTGATAATTGGTAGGATTGTTCAAAATACCATCATTAATAAAACTAAAAAGTCCTCATCGATCCGACACCTGGAAAAAAAATATACGATAAATTACAAGCTGGATTTTGTCACAGCTTTAAGTGACCGCAGACTTGAGTATATATTTTTAATTTCAACTCGATAACTCCACGCGTTCTTGCGATAAAGGGTCTTGACAGACAAACATATAGACTGACAGACAAACATACACAGACAGACAGGCAGACAGACAAACGGACAACAAAGTGGTCCTATAAGGGTTCCGTTTTTTCTTTTTGAGATACGGAACCCTAAAAATACGCTAAGTACACTACCTCAAAGGTGGCGTGAAACTGTGTGTAGTACATATTATGACGATTACCCCCAGAGTTTGTTTCGGTGTTTCTTCTCAGGGTAGTCAGATAGGAAACACCGGCCTCATCTAGCATAAACTGACGAAAAAAAATTGACGTGTAAAAGTGTTTTTTAAACCTATTTACAAAATCATTTATCATTTACCTCTTTCAAGTTTTTGAATCACTATATCTCAAAAACGATGGCTTTTAGGAAAAAAGTAATTAGACAGTTTTGTAGGTAATTATCGATTTACAATTTTGTCTGAGCTCATTTTGTGATAGAACTTACCGTTTTGCTGAAAATCACGAAAAATTCGTTTTTGTGACCTTTGACGCCAAATTTTTTTTTCCAGGTGTCAGATCGATGAGGACTTTTTAGATTTTATTAATGATGGTATTTTGAACAATCCTACCAATTATCAGCTGGGTGCGAATTATTGTAACCTAACCCCTATTAATTGGTCTAATTTGACTGAACTAGAATGTAAGATTTGTCTGCTAAATCAAATTAAAATCAAATAGCGTACCTGTCTAATCCTCCTCCGCTTGGTGGAGCTCAAAGTGAACTTTACGGAATACCACTTCTTCTACTCTCTTTTCTACTTCAAATATTTTTTTTTCCAGGTGTCAGATCGATGAGGACTTTTTAGATTTTATTAATGATGGTGTTTTGAACAATCCTACCAGCTACCCTTTTCAGCTGGGTGCGAATTAGTGTAACCTCGGATGTCTAAATTGACCGGACTACTAACGAAAGCTAGTTCACAATAAAAGCAAAACATGTAGAGCAGCTTATAATAAAACGTCATTATAGTTTCCTGGGAACTAGAAAGGGATTACTGTATGTTTTACCGTTGATCATGACTGGAGACTCGTGGAGTGTTGACCATATAAAATTTATGAAGAAACTAGTCATTTGAGATACGAAATCAGGAGAATTAACGCTGCAGCGCGTGAGCACCATCAAAAGCTGGTTGATGGTGCTCTCGCGCTGGCTCATGCCCGAGCCGCCGCCGGGATTCCATTCCCGATTTCCCGCCACCGTGGGCGCGGGCTTGCGGACGGCGAGCAATGGGTAGCTCGCTGTCCGACCGTCCAGTAACTGTTCGGATCGAGTACAAGTCGTCGACGGCGCGCACTGTTCCCGCGCGCCTCAAGGTGTTGTCAGCAACAGCTGGGGCCCAACTGGGTCGAAGCCTACTGGTGCCAGGGTTAGCTTCGAAAGGTAGCTCAACCCCGGTATGAAAGGCAAGAAGGAACGGAGTGGGTTTTTAGTCAGTAAGAGTCTGACACTATTTCCCGCTCCGCCCAAGGGCGGGGATGTTATTTTGTTTTTGAACTTTCGAACTAGGAACGTCCTATGACGTCAAAGTATAATTTGTTTTTAACACAACGTCTAAATTTGACGTTGTGTTAAAAAGAAATTGTATCACGTCCAATAAAAATATGTCATTATGTATTTGCACTACGTCTTATAACAAAAGTCTAGCAAATATCAAATATTTAGAGCTGCTCATAGAGAGCCGCAGAGAACCGCAGCAGGTCTGGTCAGATCCGATTATAATTTGAGCGTCTTCAAGGCAAGAGTGAAAAGGCTCTTAAATACTAGTGCGCTTGAACATCAACAATTGCATCGCTGCTTACCTTCAGGTGGGATCGCAGTCAAGCACTTGTTTATATAAAATAAAAGATAAAGTGTCGAAGCAGAGAATAACTTCACACCGTTGATTAAGGCTTATAGTCCCTTGAACCATCTGGCCAAAATTATGTGAATGCATCTCTCGCACCCGCCTAGGCGGCAGTACGCAAATCTGTGCTTTTATTTGCGGCCAGCAGCGCCCGGAAAGCGCTTAAAATCCATTTTCTTTGCGAAGTAGTTCACTTTGAAGAATATTTAACCACCAATTTTTATGCGTAAAAATGTTTCTAAAGATCCAAGCCGTTTCGAAGGAGTAGGGAAAAGTTGCGAAATTGCTAAATATATTTTTTAGACAAAAGTATTAATAGCACGAAAAAATTAAATATTGATAATGTTGTTCATGAATCTATAATAAACATATATTTTTTTCAAACCTATTAACCTGGCCACTACTGAGGAGTAGGCTTCAGAAAGTCACTGTTTTATGGCACTATTCGGGCGCTTGGGCCTTAAATTGCGACTCTCTGGTAGCAACAATTTGATGGAAGGATTCCAATAGATTTCTACAGTAGTGGAGAATAAAAAAGACACAACTTAAAACCAAAGGTCATCCACACTCCAAATCGGGCTTTTCATCTTCACAAAACTAAATAGATAGCATTCCATCTCGAATCAAAGGTGTGGCACGCTAAAGTTACCACATCACGCTCGCTATTGTAAGGAGGTTAGCACAATAGGTGCTGCGGTGTTAGACTACTAGTGTTACAGGAACAAAGACTGTTTGAGCTGTTCAGAATGGCCAGTGATTGCTCCTTGTTCACTAACAATTATTTGGTGGTTGGTCCAAGTTATGTGCTTGAAGATTTTTTTTTTATTACAGGTGAAAATTCGATAGACAGTGATTATAATATGATGACCACATATTTTCGTGTGTTAATTTACCTTTCGTGCCTTCGCCGCAAAGTGCCGCGTGACGGCAGCGCGGTTGCCATATTCCAAACAAATTACACGCGCTGCCGTCGCGAGTTTGTTATTTATATGGAATAACAAAGCATCGCGGTGGCAGCGCTACAGCCGATCCGAACTAAGCGTTTTGCCTCCTCGTCTATACCGCGTACATCGAAGGACTGGAACAAGGCCTGCAGCGGTCTTCCCATTCGATTATAATTTAGGAGTCATCAAGGCTAGAGTGAATAGGCTATTAATAAACTAGTGCGATACACCATCATCGACTGCATCGCAGTTTACCATCAGGTGAAATCGCAATCAAGCACTACTTTGTATCATTAAAAAAAATAGTTAATATTTAAATACTTATAAAACTACTAGTGGTCTCGGCAGACGTTGTCGCGCTCAAAAATTTTCTTATGGTCAGAAAAAAAATTGAGAACCTGATTGTAGCGCCGCCTACCGGGTTAAATTGTATTTTCAAAGTATCCAGAGACCCATTCAAATATACACATAAAATTACATCCAAATAGGTCAAGCTATATAGAAGGAGTTTGGTGACAAAAACACATACAGAAGAAAAATATGTTTAAATAAAGGTAATATATTATGCAAATAACTATTACTCTGAACGATACATAACATACATGTATGTACCTATATCAGTTGAGAGAAAATCTAGTTACCAATTTTAAGGAAGTCAACTACCGACTTCAACTCGTTAATTGGGTCATACTCGTACAGTATAACAGATACAAATCCGATTGAATATCACAAATGAAGACGCGTCGGCTCCACAACGCGTAGACGTTCGCTCATTTATCAAACGATGGCAGAATGTGACGGCAATGGTGCATAGATATTTTAACGCTGGATAAGTAATCAAAATCAATGGCTAGTATAGTCGATTAGATATTTTTAAGAACTGATTGAGTATGCAAAGTATACTATACATGGATGAAGAGAGAGAGTGTAAGGTCAAATGTGAAATGGAGCAAGGGTAGGAAGATAATAATGAGAGAGTAGGTAGGTGAGAGGGTAGGTACCTCTGCTATGAATTTTATGATTTTCAAGTTCTGTAACTGATAAGGACAGGTCAGTTGGAATTTGGATTTTAAAGTTTTAGTTTTTTAGCAATTTTGAACGCATACAAGAATCGATTCCTTGTATGCTTTCAAAATTGCTAAAAAGACGACACTTAAGGAAAATAACCCTGATTACCGAAGAATACCTTTAGCCTATTTCTCATAGCTGAGGTGTTTTTACATACACACATACATATTGTCGAGTTAAACACCCACTGCAATCTATTAAAACTTCACACAAATATTTGATAGTGTATAACTTCATATCCAGTCTCCTCGTATCTAAGCCGTAGTCCCGACAATGAGTCAGCAATATGGTAGCGATTGAAATGTTACCGCTTACCACTTTACCCTGCCTCCTTGTCATCATGCGTGATGCATCACAAACCGCCGTATAACTACCAAATCTCATAATGAAGGTCAGAAGTATTGTTTCTTCACATATTCTATAAGAACCGTACGAACAGGTCATGTATTTATTTTATTTTGGTTATGTTTGTTTGACGTTCGTTGGTAGTTGAGAACAACTGTAGTTTACTAAGATAGTTTGACGTTGCAATCTGTTTATTGATTAGAATCCACACATAAATTTTAGTGACTTTGCGATGTTTTTTTTTTTTGCAGCAGAGCGTCATCCGGCCAACTCAAATGAAGTACTTAGATACATTAATTAACGGTAATTTGAGTTTTCGAATTGCAATTTGTAAGGTTTAAAATGAAAATTAACTATCTACTTACAGTATTGGGTGAACTAATATATTTGGGCTAGTTAGTGTATTTAGTGAAATTCATCATGATTTTCGCTAAATAGCGTCCAACGTTGTGGTAACTGGCGCAATAGGTTTTAATTGGAGTGAATCTGAAGCTGGCGTAGTTAGGTAATGATTGGACGTAATGAGAGCCGTGTGAATGAAATATTCGGTCGTTTTGATGAGTGCCTAATATAATTTGATTGGGCCATTTGCATGGTGAGGCACAATCGAGATTATTTAATTGTTCGCCTTTCACGATATAATTCACATTGATTACCAATTTAAAAAATGGTAGGTTTATCTCGAAGTAGTGTCCACTTTTATTTCGATCCTGGTTATTCTTTTTAATATGTTGGGGTCTACCAGTCTAACTAGATGCAGCTCAGCAGAATATCTGACCTCCACGACCTTGATGGCCCAGAAAGACTAGAATGTGTTAATCTTATCGGAGGAGTATACTCGTTCGCAAGGTTTGGTAGACTTTATGAGTACCCGTAGTGACAGTCATAGAATTAAAAATGCTACCCGGGCCAGCGATTAACTAGTTTTGATGGGTCTTGAAATGAAATGATAGTTACACATCCACGGATCGAAGTTGGCAAGCGATACTAGATAATTATAGATACTATTGTTTTTTATGCAAATTTTGATTTTCAATCGAGATAATTTTAATTCCAACAGTAATGTAGACCTGTCTCAACAAATGAGATGCCAGAAAAACCATAAGGGCCCAGCAGGGTCGGAGCTTGGGCAAGGGCTCGCTTCCGAAAGAAAAACCCGGGGTTTTAGTACGCAAGACAAAGAATGAACATAGGATTGTGTTTTAGTCACTAAAGGTCTAACATGCTCTCCCGCTCAGCCCAAGAGAAGCTTTTGGATGATTAACCATCTAAAAAAACCTATCAACTCATGAAAACCTGTATTTTAGGTCATAAATCGTTGTTGTTTCTTAGCTTTGAGCCCCAATATTCAGACAGATAGGTACGCAGGCAGATAGGTAGGTAGGTAGGTCTAAGCCAAGTGGCAAAAACCAAGTGTTGCGAGAGCCAACTTTAGAAACACGAACAAATTATTTAAATCAAAATTACGGAGCCAACCTATTTGGTAACAGCTCCAATTATTCGTATTTATAAGAAAAAATCGTCTATTTAATTTGATAATTTAGTATCATTAGCGAGCAACACCGGCGCATACGTCACTTCCCGTGTCATGGCCGACCACAGATTCGGTGATAATCATTATTGATGATTGCGACTGTACAGATACTTTTTGTTGCAACGGTTTACTTCGTGGGTTAGTTTATGAGCGAGAGCGATTTATTTTACAGAAACACCTTGATACATCAAGTACTTATCTATATAGGTAAGACCCGTACTTTTAGATTTGATTTTTAATGCCAATTTTTATTTTTACCCAAGTGCAAAGGAATTTTGTTAAATAGTAGACCAACAAAATTGATTGCAGTATTTTTTTTCAATACAATTCGACTTGAACTACAGAATCTAGATTACTTTAAATTTTTGCATTTTAGCTCCTTGATCAAACTGTAAATGTGTTAGTAAGGTAATTAATTCCATATTAATTATGTGTAATATTATTTATTTTTTTAAACTTGATGCAATTAGGTATGGGTAGAATAATCACCAAAAACTATGACGTTAAGTGGAGAATCGATTAGACGAATCCATCTTTCTGAAGCGGTCACACCCTGAACACACATAGGAGACACCTAAAGTAATGAGATCCGAACAAGGTACACAAGCATGTCTGCCAAAAATCCGATGAGTTTGTCGCTTAAGACTTTTTCTAGGTGCGAAAATCATCTCCCGCTCTTGGGCGGAGTGGGAGATAGTGTCAGACTTTTACTGACTAAAAACCAATCCTATTCCTTCTTTGCCATTGTTCCAGGGTCCCGGGGATCTCTTTCGCATCACCCATGGCCGCAGTGAGCTTCGACCCTGCTGGGCCCCTACGGTTGCTGATAACACCTTGAACACTACGGGCCGTCGATCACTTAGGCCTGGACCGGACGGTGGCTTAAGACTTGGACCATCTCCGCGTATCAAAGATAGTGCCAACTCACCGCGGTTTGACGACCATACAGACTATAAGCAGACATTCCTCTAAATAATAAAAGTTAACGTGTTACCTCTTGATTGACCGATTCACGTATGCATGACGACTTAGATTTTGAAGACAGGTAGCTTCTGGGTATTTTTTGTGGTTCTATTCAAACTAGATTTTGGCTAGACGCCTTGTTAAAGAACGGTTATTCAAATGATAAAGACCAAATTAAAAGTTAAATCAGAGTAAGAGAAAAAGTTGAAATGAGCATAGTTATATATATATTATGTATTTTTAGTATAAGGTATATATAGTTATATAAGTATTTATTAGTTTAAGATTTCACTAACTCTTCTTTACTTATTTCTGCACACTATTGTCTACATCTCTTCTGATCTTTCCTTTCGCAGGTCTGCTGGAAGAAATTTCTTCATGAAATAAGCAGTACCTTTGTACATAATTTATAATAATGTTGTATCTTCTTCTTTATACTGTGTGAACATAAATTATAAAATAAATAAATAAATAAATAGTTAGGCGAATTGCATCAGCTTTTTCACTTGGTGGAACACATACTAGGTGGATTTAGTCATTAAAAGTCTGATACACCCGCTCAGAATTTTATTGACTAAAATCCTCAAGTCATCTTCAGCTGCCTTTTGCTTTTTATTGATAAGGTTTAAGAAGAACTATAATGAAGATATCTGTTTTAGCTGAACTGGACGTACCGTCGAAGAGACTTCCGCCTGACCACCGCTAAGTTTATTTTTGCTTGCATTCAAAACGAAAACTTCAAAGGGTTTAGTTTGACTCTGCGTCGCAGGATTTAAGCGAAAGAAATGACCGCGATGGTACATATTTAGCGTCTACGTGCGGCACACAGTGTTCTCAGTTTTAATAAGTTTTTACATATTGGTTCCTACATAGGTAGTTTATATCTGTGTGTGCCAAATAAATATGATGAATTTCTTTCATATACTTTTTTATTAATTTTATTGAAAAACAGCTGATGTACTGGTGTGAATCTCCATTGGAACAATAACAAGCTAATAGTAGGCAGCAATTCTATTCAGTCGTAATCAAATGACTCGACTCGACACCATTATAGAAAGACTTAGTTTCACTTTTGCTTCGGGGAAGAAGCATAAGTGGTGGTTACCCCACTACTGAACGAAACGTCTTTTTTTTTAAATAACACTGTGAGTTACTCCTGTTTTTTGTTTTTCCTTTAATGATATCAACCAGTGTTTGACTGCGATCCCACCTGATGGTAAGCAGTGATGCAGTCGTTGATGGTGAGGCACAATAGTTTATTAAGAACCTATTCACTATAGCCTTGAAGACGCCTAAGTTTTAATCGAATGGGAAGACCGCAGCAGGAAAATTGTTCCAATTCTTCGATAGGTATAAATGACGAGACAAAACGATTAGCTTGTACTGACGGTCGCAAACTTAATTTGAAACTGACAAAGAACATTGAGAGACCGGGAACATTTTTGTTGTCCTGTAGAAGTCATTTGACGATTACGCATTTCAAAAAATATGCGAAATCATCAAATGATCTCTCTCGCTCTCCAGTGGAAAGAGTCCCCCGGAAAGAGTGACCCATTATACTACTCTGTCAAGAAAGTACCGGGAAAAGATCAATAATACACAACATTTTTGTTATTCATCCAAATTTATCTTATCACCTTCAGAAACGATACACTTAGGCTAACGAATAATCCAATCATCAAAACATTTTTTAAGCGCTGTTTCCGAAATTGAGTTCAGTTCTCGACGCGAATTCTTCTTTATGTCTTCTACAGATTAAAAACGGGTGCCACGAAGTGGTAATTTGAGTTTAGGAAAAAGATAGAAGTCGGCTGGAGTCATATCTGGCGAATATGGTGGCTGCTCGATGGTATTTGTTGAGTGTTTGGTCAAAAAAATTCGTTCACAATGATGGCCTTGTGCGAAGGCGCATTATCGTGGTGCAAAATCCAAAAATTTTCTTTCCACAAATCTGGCCTTTTTCGTCGAATTTGCTCTCTTAAATGCCGCATAACGGTCAAATAATATTCTTTATTTACCGTTTGACCTTCCGGTAAGAATTCCGAATGCACAACACCGCGATAGTCAAAGAAAACAATCAACATGACTTTGACTTTTGATCGACTTTGGCGTGGTTTTTTCGGTTTTGGTTCAGTTGGAAGGCGCCACTCCGAAGCTTGTTGACTTGTTTGCATGTCAAACTCGTAAACCAACGTCTCCTCGCCAGTAACAATGCGTTTCATGAATGTTGGGTCGGAATTGACTCGTTCTAGCATGTCCTCTGCGACTTTATGCGATTGAGTTGAGAAAATTCAGGACTTTTGGGACGCGGCAACATGTTTCATACCCAAATGATTAGTTAAAATGGTACTGATCGACTCGTGAGATACAGAAAGTTCGGCGGCTATCTCTCTCAAACTTGAATGAGGATTTTCAGTCACTATTTCCTTCACTTTTGCCATGTTAACTTCAGTTGCAGAGGTTGATGGCCAACCAGAGCGAGGCAAATCTTCCATCACATCTCGACCGCTTTTGAATGCTTTGCACTTTTTGATAAAGTCGATTCACCGTAAGCCTTCTGTAACATTTTCAGTGACCCCGAACACGAAATTCCATTGGCGATGCAAAATTTAAGACAAACTCTTTGTTCGATGTTTTTGTCCATTATGAAATTCGCAATACACACTAGATATGTTATAAATAAAAACAGCACTGTATTTAATATAAATAACAGATGCAACTCAAACTCCGCGCCAAAATGGAAAACAGTTGTGCTAATCTAGCAACAACAAAAAAATCTAAAATTTGAATTTGGAACCATAAACAAATCATCCATTCCCGATACTTTTTTGACTGAATGTATGTATATGTGCATGTATAATATACAGTGGTAGTAGTAGTATGTAGGTATATGTATAATAACGCATTATATGGGTTAATAGGATCTTCCAGGTACTGTGTTTGAGTTTTTTGGAATGGTCTTTATGACTATTAATTATATAGGTACCGCACTATAAAAATTTGCTATGTTTTGCTGCTTGCTATGTGCTATGTTTTACGCTTTAAAATCTCGCTTGGAAATAATAGCAAAATTATTATTTTTTTGAAAACCCCCGAAGCATAAAATCTATAAAAACTGGTTAAGACAAATCTAATGAGACCAAACTCGATGTATTTACCAGAAGGCATTCTAGGGTTCCATCAGCCACTTCCCAGTTATAGCATCTGGCCTTCGTCATCAGGTTCTCATCGTCATGAGAGATAAATCAAATAAGCCGAAATTGGTTGTGTTTATTAATAGGTATTCCAAGGTTACGTTTCTTACCTCCGACCTCCATCATCAGACCAACCTGATAGCGTCGGCATGTAGGTACATGAGTATTTTAAACATTAGGTCACATACGAGTATAAGTGTTTTTTAGTAAAGTATACATCCATTAAGTGTTTAAGATCGATGCCACAGTCAACAAACGAGCTGACTTTGAACACCTGAATAGATCTTCATAAGTTGTAGTAAGAACCATTGATCTCGATAACTTCAGCTTTCAAATAAAAAAACCGCATCAAAATCGGTCCATTCGCTGCGGAGCTACGATGCCACGGACAGACATACAGACACCTCAAACTTATGACTTTTCCGTCGGGGGTTGTTAACAAATGATTTTCATTGAAAACGAATATTTTACAACGCATTCACGAGACGCGGGACTTGTTGGAAAATTTTACAGCGTTGCGTGTCATGTTGGGGGACATTTTATCACATAGTGTATCCGAGCTGTACTTCCTACTTTGTCCCTTATGTCTGAACATTTTACAAGAAAATGCTATAGGAGCTTTCTTTGTTACCTAGTGTCCCGCAACTTGCCGTCGAACATTTTACAATGCATTCACGTGACGCAGGACTTATTTGACAATTTGACAGCGTTGCGTGTCATGTTGGGGGACATTTTGTCCCATAGTGTATCCGATCTATACTTCCTACTTTGTCCCTTACTTATGTCTCTTTTTTTTTGGTGGGAAAAAATCATCCAATGACAACCCCCGCTCTTGGGCGGAGCGAGAGATAGTATCAGACTCTTACTGACTAAAAGACCCACCCCGTTCCTTCTAGCCTTCATACCGGGGCTCGAGCTGTCTTTCGAAACCAACCCTGGCTCCAGAAGACTTCGATCCAGCTGGGTCCCTGCTGTTGCTGACAACTCCTTGAGGCGCGCTGGAACAGTGCGCGCCGTCGACGACTTGGGCTTGGTCCGGACAGTTACCGGACGACCGGACAGCGAGCTAATGTCCCTTATGTCCGAACATTTTATAAGAAAATGCTATGAGAGCTTTCTTTGTTGCCCAGTGTCCCGCAACTTGCCGTCGAACATTTTAGAATGCATTCACGAGACGCAGGACTTATGTATTTGACAATTTGATAGCGTTGCGTGTCATGTTGGGGGACATTTTGTTTCATAGTGTATCTGATCTATACTTCCTACTTTATCTCTTATAATATGTCTGAACATTTTACTACAAAATGCTACGAAAATATATTCGCTACAGTCTGAACCATAGATATAAGGAGAAGGTCTGAACTCTTTCACTCTTTTTATGTTGAAAAATGCCTATTTCAATCGGTTAGATGTATTTACAAAACATGTCTACTTCAATCGGTGAGATGTGCAACAAAAATACAGTCTCGTAAATTTAATACAGGCATCATAAATGCAACGAGAATAAAATATAAACAAGCCTCAAACGAGAATAAAATATATACAAGCCTCAAACGAGATTATTTCATATTTTAAGAGCTCATCTCGTCACGGCTTGTTTGGCTACGAGTTTCAGTTCACATTTTGAATACCTATCGTATAAACTTGCACTGAATTGTATAAAACAAATTAACAAACTTTTATTTTTATTTCCTTTTAAACCAATTATGAGCCAAAACAACAAATTATGAACAAACTTTTATTTTATTTTTACTGTTAATTACACCAGATAAAATTGATTAATTTTCATCAGAGTATTGAGAACAGTGAGTTAATAATACTGGATTGTAGGGGTATAAAATATAGCCTATGTCATCTACACTTATAATATTATAAAGAGGTAAAGTTTGTTTTTTTTTGTTTGTGAGAGGTAATCTCTGAAAGTACTGGTCCGAGATCATTTTTTTTTTTGGTGGGGAAAATCATCCAATGTGAACCTCCGCTCTTGGGCGGAACGGGAGATAGTGTCAGACTCTTACTGACTAAAAAACCCACCCCGTTCCTTCAACTCTTCATACCGGGGCTCGAGTTCCCTTTCGGATAACCCTGGCCCCAGTAGGCTTCGACCGGGCTGGGCCCCTGCTGTTGCTGACAACTCCTTCAGGCGCGCGGGAACAGTGAGCGCCGTCGACGACTTGGGCTTGGTCCGGACAGTTACCGGACGGCCGGTCAGCGAGCTACCCATTGCTCACTGTCCGCAAGCCCGCGCCTACGGGTCCGAGATCGTTCAGGAATAAAGCAGCTTTCTATCGGTGACAAAATTTTAGCTCTCGGACCAGTGCTTTCAGAGATTACTTCCTACAAACAAAAAAAAAACATAAAAAAAAAATTATCTTTAAAATAATAAGTGTAGATGACATAGGCTATATTTTATGTACCCAAGCGAAGCTGCAGGCAAAAGCTAGAAATTCGTAAAATGGGAAATCATTACTTAAATAACTTCAGAATAAAAAATTTTACCACTGAAATCCGCCAGTGTTCCTTCAGAGTGCCTAGTGTGAGTTTGTTTTACATTTAATGCGATATGAATGCGATCGACACGGTGCTCCGATTGGCCCGCCTTAAGCTCTAAACCAATCAAAGAGCCGGACGCGGTACACGTATCGATCAGGTTAACGTAAAAACAACTCACACTCAGTGCATGGTTGCTCTTTGCACTATAGATCCACGGTAACTCACAATAGATTTGACGACAGCATCAGACATGCAATAAGTATGCATCAGGCATGCAATAAGTATGCATCAGGCATGTATATTGCATGCCTGCAAACAAGTATGCAACATGCAAGCAGGCATGCATATTGCATGCCTGCAAACAAGTATGCAAGTATGCTCACGGTTCCGGCGCTGCGGGGTTTGGGTGGCCCCACGCGAGCTTATCGTCGCATATGGTTTTAACGCTCACCACCGCAGCTTCGGCTTGCCCAGCCTCAGCCGCGGCAGCGGGCCTTCATACCACCTGCTCCTCAGCTCGCTGGCCGCCCCACCCCAGCGCGCTTACGCGGATTTAAATTACACTCTAGAGTCTAGGGGTAGGGCAGACAAGACTGTGTGAAGTCGGATTTGCAGCGTTACGTTTCTGTTAGTAATAGCACATCATATCGCCTTTTTATGACGCTATTTTTTAATTTAATATTGAAAATGCTACCAAGTAACCAAACCATCATATATTTGTGACCAAAATTCCGTAAAATGTTATTTTGGTGTAAAAAATATGGCAAAAAACATTTGGCAAATTATCGTCTCTCTAAATAAAGATTTTGCTAAACAAAATTATGCGTAATATTAAACTTTCAGCCAACCAATAGTTATGCTAAATATTTTTTATGCCTTATAAATATTCTATTAAAGAAAATTATGCCAAGTGTGTTATGCCGAATAATTTTCGGAGTATAAAGATTCTGCCAAACAGAAGGAACCCTTTTTTGGGTATTTATATTCGTCGACTATCGTGAATTTTACTGCACTCGATTTTAGTTTGGAAGTAGGTAAAATGAACTGCAAATACAAGCCAGTCACGACATGATTAGGCACGTGGACACGGCAAAATGTCGTCGCTTTGTCTAGGCAATAGAGGGTTTAATAAAACATAGTCCAAATTAGATTTTAATATACTCATCATCCAAACCCTACAAGCCCGTAAACAATTTCGTCCGATGAGCTGTTTTTCAAAGGATGTGCAGTGTTTTTGTGCGTTGCGCATGAGTGCCGCCTCGGCCGGCGCCTCGTGCGACGTCTCCTATTACAAAGGACGGCCCGAACGCGATACCAAGTGTCAATATCTCGAAGAGATGGAGAAGTGAAATTAGGTGATTTGGCTTTCGAGTAAAAATACAACGAAATGTTTCAGTTACGAGTAGGTATGTCTTCTAAAATATGACAAAAGAAATAAAATTTTAAATATAAGTTTCGTATAATTTTATAAATTTTATTTTGTTTTGTTTAATCTTGTATGTATATTAAAATGAACTAGTATGTAATGTCAACAACTCGTCAACATTTTAGATTATTATTAGGATCGGATATAATTTGGATGGGTTTTAAAAATAAAATGACCACTATAATATCAGTTTGTAAATATATCACCAGAGAACCAATAAGAAAAAAAGAAATTCGAAATGCACGACACTGCTTAGCAAACGACGCATTAAAAGTTACAAAAAACAATATTTTTATTTTAGTATTTTATAAATATGCAACACATTTCTTTGGTATGAATGAGAAGTAAAGACGGTCTACACTAAATCAAGAGATGATACCTATCATAGTCGAATAAAAAAATATTATGGTCACCTATTATGTTTTTTTTTGAAATGTAAAATTTTTGTTTTGTTTTTTTCTGGAAGTTATTTGTATTTTTTGTAAAACAAAATTGCTTTATCACTTTTTATTTCAGCTGTGATAGGTGTGCCCCATAACTAAAATTAAATAGTGAACTCTTGAAAGGTAAAAAAATACCCACAATGGCTCAATCTACACAACATAACTTATGTATTAGTAAGTTTAATATTGCTAATAGTGAGACTATCATTAAGTTAGAACTAAACGCTAAACAAAATGAATCGACAAGATCGGTCCGTAAACAAACAAAATTATGCCAAAATCGATAACACCAATAACATGATGCAATTGTTAAAAAATGATTTATTCGTTTGCAAATTTTAGACATTTATTATATGTTATTCTGAAATAGTGATAACAATAAACAGCCACACTGTTACCGTAATTCCTAAAGGTTTGCTATCTTTTTTTGAAAAGTTCGGTGGTCTATCTCTCAAGTTCTTATCATCAGATCTTCTCCAAATGAAATAATCGAAATCGGTAGCTTAACAAAAATAACGCTGAACAAGATTTAAAAACATTTAAAAAAAAATGTTAAGTTGTTAAAAGCAATTTTTTTTTTAAGTCGGTTGAAAAGAAGCTTTTATACACACTTTTCTTTTATCGATACTACCTGAATGCTTTCATTCATAAATTTTATGGGGCATATCGATATTGTTATAATATTTTTAATAGGCCCTTATTGTTCTTCACTAATATTATTATAATAATACGAACTTGTTTCGACTCTAACGTGACTTTCATTAGTAAAGGATCGAGTAACATATCGTTGCCGCCGGTTCCTTAAAAAATGGGTGTTATATGTCATATTTATGATACATTCGCATTCTGAATAAAAAAACATACACCATTAAGCGCCTAAACGGTAAACCTCGGATTTAGTTACTTTCCGAAGAAGCATTGGAGACCAACGTAACTTTGAAGTTTAAAAACTTGTTCACATTGGATTTTAAACTTTAGTTTCTAAGGTATAAGGTAAATGAAATTTATGGACAGTGCTCTGATCTGGTTTGACAGTCTATAATTCATTAGTTTATGTAAGGGTCGCTCTCGGTGTTTTTTGAGCCACAATTTTGATTGATTGCAATAGGAAGTCAGCGGGTTCGATTCAGTTTTGAGCCAGAATAATGTTTAACATGTTTGTATGGGAAACCTCAAACAAGATGTGAATTAAGGGAGTTGTGTTTTTTTTTATATTGAGAAGTTATCTACAGTAAACACGATTCAAAGGTGTAAATCGACTCAGATATCTTTTAGGTTGAGCTTTTTGTAAATATGTCTCAAGCCTATAACATATTAGGTAGAAACTTTAATAAAAAAATAGAATCGTGAACAAAATTGCATATGAGATTTTAGACTATTATTAAATACTAGCTCTTGCCCGCAGCTTCGGCCGCGTAAGTAAAATATAGCCTATGTTACTCAGGAATAAAGCAGATTTCTATCGATGAAAAAAATTTAGCAATTGGACCAGTACTTTCAGAGATTACCTCCATAGTAACAAAAAAAAAAAACAAGTATCATAAAAATCCTAACTTTACCTCTTTATAATATTAGTTTAGATAAATTTTTTCATCCATCTTTCATCATCAATCATTAGTACCTAATCCATGTAATAATATTATCCTTATAACTCACAAATAGTTTAAACAAATACTGCACTTTCTAGATTCAAGATTTACCTATTAAGATCTACATATTTATTTTTAAGCAAACAGTGAATAGGTTACTTCTAGGCAAGCGTGCTCCATCGTCGGCCACATCATCGCTTGCCATCAGGTGAGAGTGGTCAAACGCGAGCCCAACAATAAAAATAAAAAAATTAAAAACGAACCTGGAAAAATCAGTATGTCATCTACTTGGATAATTAAGGGCTAGGCGGAGCAAGGCCTCGGGGCCTCAAGCTCGGGGGCTGGGGGGGATATTATCCTGATAAGCAAACCTCTTATTGACCTACTGAATTTACTAACCGAAAAAAGCTAGAACTACATTAGACCGACGCCCACGTGTAACACACCTGTACCCCTAGCCAAGTTGCTAATCTGCAATAGTTAACGCTTGTAGAAAGCTGAAACGCTGAATGACGTCGTCTTAACGCTCAGTCACGTGGTCAGAACATAAGAATTGGCGGCAAGGTCAACTCGAAGCGTTCGGCGCAAGCGAAATGGTTGTAACTTGGCTAGGGAAGATTTGTACGTAGAACGACATATCGTGGCGTGGATCAAGTGTAGCTCTACAGGTCTAGTTTCTATATAAAATGTATGGAGACCGACGCGACCAGATCGGAGTGCGTGTCATACGTGTGCACAGTGTATCTTTATTAATACGAGAAAACAAACTATGAATGCAGCCGGGCTTCTATTCTACTAGAAACGCTGACAATAATTCGAGAATCAGAAATCCACATGAATCTTATTAGAATAGATATGGATGCGGCTAGGAGAAACGCAACATAAATAAGCAGAATTTATTCCACTCAGTATATTTATGCACGTATCTACCAACGTTTATTTCACTACTCGAAACTGGTATTGCATTTATGTTTGAAATCAATCACAGTTAAGAGCCGGTTGTAGTCCCTGAATATTTTGTATAAACTCCACCCGGGTTTATGTCGATTTCGCGGCCTTGTAACAGCGTTTTAATAAAAAAAAAACAACTACTATTCAAGACATTTGATTTTGCAAGGTCCTTTTAAAGAATAAGCTTTATTATTTTGTGCAACTTTCAAATATTTTCAAAACGTAATCTCGTAGACATACATGTTTGAAATCGTTAGATTCGCGATTATTTTTTTTATTAACCCGACTAATTTATATCATCTTTTGATTTGGTCATATAGTCAATTTTGATAAAATAATTTCATGGTGTTCTCTTTTACATTTGTGGATTTCCGGAGGTTTAAAAAATTCAAAATGAGTAGAACTTGGCCTTAACAGACATTTGTGCAGACAGGTCGATGGCATCGGTAACGTAAGAACCGATGTCGGGAAAGTTTTTGAAAAACCAATTAGAAAATTGTTTATTGAAATATTAAAACAGGAGATTTAATTTTTATATAATGAGGAAGAGTATACATCTTAATAGCGTTTGTTTTTAGGTGTATTTGTGTAAGTATTGCGATCATCAACATTATCAAATGAGATTATGTGCCAGTCACCATATACATGGTTATTTGTAAAACACAACCTTACTCTTTTTAACACGCATAAATTAGCTTCACCTGTATGTTTGTAACCAACGCCTTCGAGCTCGATTTTGGCCTACTTTGGGCGATCAGATTTTCTTCAAACTTTGCACACCCATCAAAGACTGATGACAATACAATAATCCGTTTTTTTTTAGTGATAAATAAAAATATAGTTAAAAAAAAACTAAAAAAACACGCTTTCATAGCATATCAAACTAAAAAGTGTAAAGTAATTTTCAATATACTTAGGTAGGAAATAATAATAATGAACGAAAAATATTAATGTCATTGTGAAAAAAGCGTGGGGCGTTTTGTGCCATATTTTTTTTTTCACAATGATTTAATATTTTTCGTTCATTATTATTATTTTCTACCTAAGTATATTGAAAATTATTTGGTAAATGAATTAGTTTTGTAGAAAGTCATAGCACAAAAGTGGTTGTTCATGATGTGAGTAATACAGTCCTGCAAGACTGTAAGTGTTTTACAAACAACCCTGAATAGATTACACGACACGTAAAAATTGCAAATAATTGCACAGTGGTACTAATTTTCTTGGATATTTAAAAAAAGACGTGTGGCACTCGGGGACTGCCGCGGTAAAGCTATTGCATAGCATTTTTATCAACTTACGCAATTATAATTATTTATTTATTTTATTTATGCAGTATTTTTTTCCTTTGTTTTTTTTTCTTTGATATTAATTGAAGTTACACTTTCACACATTGAATTGAATTTTGATTGATTGTTCACTCATTTGTTTTCTTATCGGTCACCACGCTCAAAAAACAAATGAGTGGGGGGTGTTAGGTTATTTTCGTTACGGAATTTCTGGATTCGGTCTCCACGCTCAAGGCCCGCGATAGAAGCTATGCAATAGCTTAAAAATGAAATGTTATGTTAGGTACCGAAACTATAAACTCTAGTTTGCATCTAAAAATATGTAGGTACTACATAAATGGCGTTCAGAAAAGCCCCAAAACAGTAATTTTTTAGGTTTTGGTTGATAACTTCTAAATGGGACAACGGATAAACAAGTAAAAAAAGCATGTAGATTTACTTATCAATATCATCATCATCATTCCAGCCAAAAGACGTCCACTGTCGGACATAGGCCTCACCAAATGTCGCCATAATGCGTCTCGTAATTAACTTATAGAAAAAAATAAAACTTTTATTGTTCAAGGCCTAGGTACTATCTTCTGATGAAAATGTGATTAAACATAAATCCTATCTACAAATTACATTTCTGTCTATGTTCGTCTCAATGGTGATTAAAAGCATAATGTTCTAACTGACATCGATTCTCATCTAACAATACAAATAGCGGTACTAGGAGATCATAAACTAGTGTAGGTCATAACTCACGAGGCCTGAAGGTTGAAGTCACCTCGGGGCAGAAAGTCATATGTGGGAGATATTACCTGTCATTCATTGTTATTTCAATATAAGTACGCTGTGTGCTCTACCAAAATTGTAGATCGATTTATAGTATTTGAAGTCTCATATTTGTACAGCCAACTTCTATAAATAAAAAACTTTTTAAAAAAAAACACAGAAAAGTGCAAAATAACTTAAATTTCGGAAGTCGGTGTTCCTACAATAGTTTTGACTCTTCGTTATTTAACACCGACTTCCGGTCCGATTCACAAATTTTCAAAATCGGTCTATAATTGACCGAGAAATCGGTTAAAAAAAATACATTCAGCCGAACAAATAACTTCCTTCTTTTTGAAGTCGGTTAACCCTTTTCTTGACAATGTATCTTGTCAGATACAGTCAACTTTAAAAATTCCTGGTTTCGAAAATATAGTGAATGACATAAAACTTCTCACAACAATTTATATTTTGAATGATTCAGAATTCATTTTTATTTAGCATGATGTTATTGGTAGTATCGTTATATTTTGAATTAAAAAATTGTGCACAGAGTCGGCACGATCGTAGGCATGGAGGTAAGAATATTATGAATTTTTTATATTGTACCCGGATTTTTATGTAGTATTGAATGTTTTTATATTCCCTATGAAGTAAACATTTGTATCAAGTATGGTTTCAAACCAAATATTTACTATTGTGCAAAAAAACGAATCTTGTTTGTGCATGTATCTCACAGTGCACACCGCTAAGTTATCACAGAATTAGGTACAGCGTACTATGTATCTCTAGGTGCACACCGCCAAGTTATTGTGTACGCAATGTATCTTTCTAAACTTACGGAAAAACTTCAAGAATCATACCATGAGAGTAGATTCATTGACGGGGTGATGGTGCCATGTAAAGGAAAAAAAAACCGCCCATTGGAAATGATATATAAAAAGCAAACCTAAGAAATAGGAGACCAAAATATTCGTTAGAGCTCCAAATGTTGTCTGAATTCATTTACGATTTTACTGTGTATGGAGGTGATGACACATTTCGATACGAAGATTTTACCCCGCTAGATTCTGGCTTCGGGTTAGGGGCTATAATAATTGTAGCCTTTTGCATAAAAAAACATTCCAGAACCAACATTTTCAGGGGTCTCTTTCGATACCTTTTTCACCAGTTTAAAATTAATTCATTATCTATTCTCACTTGGAACATATTCGATCCTTTAAATAGGTTACAGGGAACTGAAAAAAGAGCTGACTATGGACAAAGCGTGGAAAACAAAACCCAAAGGGTTTTATTCCCAGATAGTTTGCAATAGCAACAACATTTGTGTAGCAAAGTGGCATTTTAATAAATGCGTGACCACTGCAAGCAACTATGTTGAAGTAGAGTCCAGTGTTTATAATTCAAAGATATTGTAAACATAATAAGAAGAAGTTTCCAGTACCCTGTCCTGAAATAACCAAGCATTACAACTTATAAATGGGTGGCGTAGTAGCTCGCCATCACCTTTTATAGAACCAACTCTGTCACCGTTGGTATTTGCCCTTAGTTTCCCAAATGCTGAACATGTGTATCAGTAATAGCTGATTGCTTTAGCGCAGGCACACTAGATCTAAAAAATTTATGCCATATATAAAAAAAAATGTTACCAGTTGGTACAAAGTATTAATAAATTTTGTCCCAACTGGTAACGAACGAAACTGGCACAAAAAGAAGACTTCATTAAAGGAATTATACGTAGCAGGGTCTACTCCAGCTATAAAAATTGAAGCCCCTGTTATGCCAAGACCTACACTTTGTGTCAGCTATGGCCAAATTGGATATTTCCCAATATTCAGTACCAAGGGGAGTTGAAAATTATGCATTAAGACAAACCACTGCAATGTGTTCGAAGACAGTCTAAGACTTGGTCTTATGTCTAATAGAAACTTTTTATTTTCCAGCACATACTTATTTTGATGGTAGTTGTGTTATTTTGTAAGATCTAATGTTTGTGTTTGATTTTTTCTGTAATTTTGATTATATTTTTACTTTAATTTATTTATTGAGCAATGTATCTTCTCAGATACATTGCCTTGTGTAGGGAAAATTACGGATACTTGGCAATGTATCTCATAAGATACATTACATATCTCCAAAACTAAACATACAAGATTTTTTTTTCAATTTTTTTTATTCACTAATACTAATTTTCAAAAGAGAATTATACAAAAAAAATAATTCCATACAATTTTTTTTTCTGCCAAGAAAAGGGTTAAAAATTAAAATTTTCTGTCTGGCTAACGACGCGGCGACGTATAAGTCAGATCTTTTAAACTAAATTAGACTGTTTAATTCATCTAGGAAACCTTGATAGATTATATCCATATTATGATAATGATAAGTTGTCTCTTCGTTATTTAACACCGACTTCCAATCCGATTCACAAATTTTCAAAATCGGTCTACAATTGACCGAGAAATCGGTGAAAACAAAAATACATTTAGCCGAACAAAGAACCTCCTTCTCTTTGAAGTCGGTTAAAAATTAAAATTTTCTGTCTGGCTAACGACGTAAAAGTCAGATCTTTTAAACTAAATTAGGGTGTTTAATTCATCTAGGAAACCTAGATAGATCATGTCCATATTATGACAATGATAAGTTGTTTCTTCGTTATATAACACCGACTTGCGATCCGAATCACAAATTTTCAAAATCGGTCTACAATTGACCGGGAAATCGGTGAAAAAAAAACACATTCAGCCGAACATAGAAAATACTTCTTTTTGAAGTCGGTTAAAAATTAAAATTCTCTGTCTGGCTAACGACGTAGATCTTTTAAAACTAAATTAAACTAACTATTTAATTCACCTAGAAAACCTATATAGATTATATCCATAATATCACAATAATAAGCTCTAAATCAACTAAAATTACATTCTATCTAGTTTGATTAACAATCAAACGAGATAGAAGCACAATGTTATTAGACACGCCGCCGCGACGGGAGACGCCCTAGGCGTAGGGAACTGTAGAGCAATCTCCGGCCACCACAAGCGCGGGCTAGCGGACGGCAAGCAATGAGTAGCTCGCCGTATAAATTACTAAACCTTAGCCGTCGACGGCGCATATAATTAAAACTACCCTGTTTCCAGGGTCAAAATAATTACATTTTATTTAGTCTGTATTTTAGAATATAAAAAAATATTGGACACGTATTTTTTCTTTATTCGATTAAACAAAAAATAACAAAGATATAGCCCATTAAAGTCGAAAAAATGCAGCACGGCGCCGACGGGCGTGACGTTACACGTAACTTTAATGGGCTTTGACATTTTTGGTTTAATTTACAAATAAAAAAAATACGTGTCCCTTATTTTTGAATAATCTAAAAGACGGACTAATTACATTTTTTACGACAACTAGCCATTAACATATTCCACGCGTGCCTCAAAGAGATGTCATCAAACCGTAGGGGATGATGCCTGATGTCTGATGCCTGCCAGGGCCATGAGATTGGTTTTGAAAAGGATATACTCATGGTCCTGGAACGCAAAAGGCCGAAGAAACATAGGTGTGGTTTTGGTCAGTAAAGTCGGACACGCCCTCTCGCTCCACTCAGGAACGGGAGAAGTCATTAGGTGGTGTCTCCCAAATCTCGTTAAATCAAATAAAATTAACTTATTATTCTATTATCAACATATATATTCAATTGGATAAAGTAGTTTAGTTCGTGACTTGGGTGTCACGCTAGGGGTTTGCAGTTCGATATTCACGTCGATAGTATAATAAACACGAAAAAGATAAGGAGAAATCGAAATAACTACACATTCGAATCACATAAAAATCCAATGAACGTATTTGGAATTCGTCGCTGCGGCCACCGCTGCGCTCAAGGTTGTTTTCTTAGAGAATAACATTGCTAACGTATGTTCGTTATGAGATCAACATGTGACTTTGTGTGGCTCTCTACTTTTTTACTACTATAGAAGATATCGGTACGATCCCAGTTGGAATAAGCAATCTCGATTTATGGTAAATACCAAAATTGAAATGGTACAAAATTTCTTGCGGTCCAATAAGGGTCTCCTTCTTCCTGCCCTTATCCCATATTACTTGGGGTCAGCGCAACACGTTTTCTTCTTCCATTCTGTCCTGTCACTCGTCAAACTATCACTAATTCCCTTTTCTTTCATATCACTTCTCACACAATCCATCCATCTTTTCTTCGGCCTTCCTCTCCTTCTCCATCCATCTATATGTATACTCAGAACTATTTTAGTAATATGCGCTTCATCCCTCCTCTTCACATGACCATACCAAGACAATCGATTACCTTTCAACTTTTCAGTCACTGGCGCCACAATAGGGGACTATTGAAATTAAAATTGTATATATAGATTGTATATATACGTATGTGGCCGACGATAGAGCACGCTTGCCTAGAAGTAACCTATTCACTCTTTACTTAAAGACCTCTAAGTTGTAGCTATCAGGAAACACAGACTCCGGAAACGAATAAAATAAACGGGCTACCCACTGCTCGCCGTCTGCACACCCCGTGATATTGCCAATAAGTTAAAACTCATCCTGTATAGTATCTAAACGCTCTGCATTTCATCATTGCTCATGCTATATATCTAAGTAAAAGCTTCCAAAAGCTTCAAAAAAAAATTCCAATTGTTAATTGGCACTTGGCCAAATCGTTAAGTGCTAATTCGAACGACGCTTAAGCTTACAAACGGTAAAAAATACATATTTCATCAAAATTATACTGAATATGACTCGTATTTTGCGTCAAAAGATATTTAAATGTCATTTGTTTTTCACGCCGAAATCGATCCCGGCACGAGATGCATTTTTTAATTACTTCACAAATAATAAAATGCTATATATTTATATATGGTAATTTTTTTTCGGCGCCTGTTGTTGCGTCAAACATATTCTTTCATTTCCATCCAATCTTGACGTCTGGCAGTTAAATTTTAACAGTTAATTATTATAGATTAAAACTCAGATTAACAGGTACACTCAGCGCTATAAACTCTAGACCGTTTACTGCGGGTTTTTGGTTTAGTAATAATTGTAATTAAGAATTTATGATTTTTGAATGCGCATCTTGTGAGTCGGGACACAGTGGTCGGTTTTTGAAACATGTTTTCAAGCGAAGTAGATAATATTTTAAGTATGTACTTACGGAATTATTTTATTGTAAGAAATAACTAATTAGAAAAGATAAGACTTTGAAAAACTGTGATGAATAGATAGGTAGGTGTCATCTATTATTTTATTTATATTTATCAACATCTGATGAAACAAAAGAGAGAATATTGGAGCAGTGGAAATGAGAATTCTTCGTTTTTTTTTTAGTTAATATTTGTATGCTTGCGTTTGACTACTATCTCCTTGATGGTAAGCGATGATGTGGTCGGCGATGGAACACGCTTGCCTAAAAGTATTCACTCTTGACTTAAAGACCCCTAAGTTTTAGCTATCAGGAAACAAACTCCGAACCGAGATTATGAACCTGTTGTGTCCCACTGAAGGGCAACGGCTTCCCTTTCTTTTTTTTCATAATTTTCTATCCTTAGCTACATCACTAGCCAATCCTTAAGGTAGGAGTATAAATCGCCACGTTTCTTCTTACTGGGGTACCGCATCTCCATTTCTTGTTGTTCTGCCTCCAGTCAATTACTGCCACAACTAAGTGCCTACTTGTCCCATCTGATGATTTTTAACCTAAAAAAGGTTTCTCTATCAATTATACCCGTGTAATTTCAACTGACGTTCTATTGTAAACCTGACATACGTGCCCCAATCGGTAATTTACCCCACTTGCAAAACTAAGGCACGCACTTCTAATTTGGTGCTTATTTGAGCCGATCTGGTTAGTTTATAAGTGTAATGGCGTTGTAAACTATTCGACACAAGTTTAACTTGCGTTGTATTGCTTATGTTATTTTAAATGCGTGTCTTAGTTTTGAAAGTGGGGCATATTACCGACTGGGGCACGTATGCATGGAGAAAAATACATAATCTGCACCCTGCATTTTTTTTCTTCCAAAAACTCACCTGTGCGAACACCAAAGGCAATAAAACCTTCTCTCATAATCCTAAGCGAATATTTCCTTATTTGCATTTCGAAATGGAATCGACCCACAGTTTATTTAGCGGCCGATATAATTAAACAATCAACGTTTAACACTGCTGTTGTCTCGTAAATCATAAATTATTTCTCCAGTTAATATAAAACTGGGTTAGTCTTACACCGAAGCGATTACAGTCAGCAAAACGAATGCGCGGTTGTGTTACACTCGATATTTATTCGGCTATAAAATGCTCCGAGGTTGTAACAGGAACGCACTGAAACTAAAACAGTTTTGAGCCCAAAGTGGTCTTGGATACTCCATAATTATGGCGGTATACCTATTCCCTCTTTGAAGAATGGCTAGAAAAACGTCACGGCGTCCTCATCTTGACGCACGACACAGATCCGGACCGGACATGGTAAGCTCCCGAGCTTAAAATGACCGGTAATCCGGTCGAAGAATCCGGTACTTGCGGAATTTGTGCTGAAGAAACGCCCGGGTGTCTGAGGACGATAATTTGTTCTGTCTGGGTGTAATTTATATTTAGATAATATGTATGTATCTAAGAATATATAAGTATGTTCATCAGTTGTCTAGTACCCATAACACAAACTCTGCTTAGCTTGAGTCTAGACGGCGTTGTGTGTTAGTTTTGGAATATCATTATTATTATTGTTAATTATTTGATTGCAAAGAATAATTTAATTGAATACGAAATAAATTAAATATGAATATTATTTAATTTATTTTAGTTGTAAAAACAGAGTAAATAATCTGATTACGTAACAAAACTGAAAAATAAAAAATAAAAAATGTTGCGGAATTGGAATGATGTATTCATTCATCATTGTTTATTTATTTAGGTGAATTCGGTTTCATTGCAGGCATTTAGCATATTTAAAATTAAAGAATAAGTTTATTACATTATCTTAGTGATTATTTTGCCTATATGAGAATAAACTATTTGATTTAACTTTTTGAATATCTTTTACAGACACAATAGAAAGACATTGAAAGAGCGAATGCCGACGTTCGCTTGGGCTTCAATTAATTAAATAAAATTATTACTCTTTAGAAGCAGTGGTGGCCCAGTGTCAACGGTCCTGACTTACAAGTTGTTGGTCACGGGTTCAATCTCAGCCATGCGCATTACTTTGTGTAATCTTTCTCATCACCACTGCTCTCAGAAGTCAGAACGGTGAAGGAAACCATCTTGAGGTAACCGGCATGTTCTAGTAAGAGTAGAAATTCGAAGATATGTGACATCCACCAACCCACACTGGGCCCGCGTAGTCCCGTCTTGGCCAATTCCCTCCCCTAGAGAGGAGGCCTAGGTCCCAGCAATGGGAACATTAAAAGGCTGATTACGCTTATTATTAGTTTTTAGTCATATTCTAAGTATAACGGTGTTACAGACAGCCAAGAGAAGTTAATAAGACGTTTTAAACGAGAATTTCTAATTTTCGCTGTGCCTGCGATGGGTTGTAAACCTGCACATCGGCGTATAGCAGGCTATTGCCTAATCACTACCGCCATAGACAAAATTGTTTGCACATCTATGGATAGTCAGGTACCTTCAGAATTATCAAGTACACCCCTATTTTATATCTATCTAATTAGTATAAAAAATTGGATCTTTCCATACCCGTTACTGATCACATTTTTATAGTCAACAGTAAAAACAAAGAATTCCCAAAAATGTCATAATTGATAAATTCATAATAGAATTAATCATTCAAAAATTGTTACTAGAAAATGCTGGGTATGCGCAGTGTTTTTCCATTTTGATCGTCATTTATTTATTTATAATCAATAGCCTGTACAATATTTCCATAATTTGAGTGCCATTTTGGGATTTAAACAAACGCTTATAACTTTGCTGTTTATGAATATTATTAATTGAGACTTTACTTAAATAATAACAAGACCTTTTCTAATGAGCCCCAATTAAATATTAGTGGTGTATATAATTACCTACAATCTGGGCGTAAAATCTTACCTAAGCATTAAAGTTGGTTGTCATCTCAGCTGTGAGCCCGTAATGGTGCTAGTGCAACACATGTTACGCATTCGCGAATGATTCCGGCGCAATTTTGGCGCGTCTGATTAAAACGATGATATCTTCTACGTTAGTTAGCTCGCTACCGGTTATATTATTCGAATCTTTATTAAATTAGCTAAAAATATATGTATAGATTAGTATAGGTTTGTCTTGTAATGTATTAGTAATTGTCGTGTATGTTCAGTATGAGAGGCACAGATTCAGGAGATTCGCAGCGGCTCTCCCACAGACAGACGTTTTTATAGAGAGCCGGAGCGGCTCCGCGCCACAGACAAGGAGAAAAATATGACCTTTTTCCAACTAGCTTGGGATTGGCTTCTAATCTAATTGTGTTTTACATGGAACGGCTGCCTATCAGACCTCCACAACCCGGTAATGCAGAGTATTGGGCACCCCATGGAATTGTACCTTGCAGCCCCTTCAATTACAGGCGTAACTAAGCAAATGTCTACAGGAAAAATGTGGTGACATTTTTAGCAGCTCGACCAACTTCCTTATTCTCATTCTCCTTTATACAGTAACCAGTTGATAACGTTATCAACTGGTTACTTAGCTCCTTTTCTAAAGTATTTTAATGTGATAGGGGTACCCAATTAATTCAGTTATCTGTACAAGTAGGAAAAGAGTTATTTGCTTTGCAGGATGCATTAGAGAACTCATAAAAATATTTATACATTTATAAATATATACTTATTATAGATAAATTACACCCAGACACAGAATAAATGATCATGCTCATCACACAAACATTTGCCCTGGGTGGGAATTGAACCCACGATCGCCGGCTTAGCAATCAGAGCCACTAACCACTAGAAGTCAGCCAGTCCAAATATGACATAGACATGAATGTAAATTACAAATGGTTCAAAATGTGTTTTACCTGTGTTTCCCGATAGCTACAACTTAGTGGTTTTCAAGTCATGAGTGAATAGGTTACTTCTAGGCAAGCCTGCTTCATCGTCAACCTCACCATCGCTTACCATCAGGTGAGATGGTGGTCAAGAGTGAGCCTTTCAATATTAAAAAAAAAATTACTTAATTGAAACTTTCAATAACTAGCTTCTAAACCATGCCGAATGATAACATGACATTATACAAACCTTCACGAAAACATTGCGTGACTACACTCTACAAACATTCGCTCCTAAACAACGACGTCACACGAACCACAGACTATGTACTCTACAACAACACTACTTACAAAATAAAAATATAAATCTAAATCAAATAAAAACGGCCGGCATAGCAGTAAAGCAATTAAAAGGCAAACAATCAGAGTTTACAGCGGACTCGGGTCGTCCCGGTTCTAACCGCTCATAAAACTGAGTAGTCAAAGGAAAAAAAAAATAACCCATAATTGTTCAGTCATAAAAGCTTGGAACTTGTGATGGTAAAACTCCATGGCGAATGGAATGGTGAAGCAACTGATTTTTTCCATAGAAAAAAAAAACGTCGATGTAGCATGGCTGCTGATTTTGGAAGTTTGATTTATTTTGTTTTATTTATTTGCCTAGGCACACCAACGACTTATTTACAATATTATATAAACAATTTATTAAGAATATATTGAGGTGATCCTGTGTAAAGAAGTCACACGTATGCACAATATTTACAATAGGCCTGACTAATTAAAAAGATTAAAAACGATATATAAGTATAAACATTTAATCCAGGTCCGAAAAAAGAGAAAAAAAAAACAATGTCCCAAATTAAGAATATTATCAAATTACAATTAAATCTTACGCTAAATTACATTATTAATATGTCAATTACATTATTATTAAATTAAATTACATTACATTAGAGAAAATGATTATTAATCAATCACAATTAAATAATATGAAAATATTATTAAATTACATTTTTAAAGAAAAATTACTTAATTGCAATTTTTACAATGGCATATATTATGAAACCGATAAGCACAAATAAGTAAAAGTAGAAGTAAGGTGGCTGATTACAAGTCACAAGTCAATCACAACGCAAATTAAAACCTACTAATATTAATTTCTTTGTTTTATTGAATACTGGCTTCTGCCAGCGGCTTCGTCTACATGAATGTTGGTTATTGCGGCGAAGTAGAAGACTGACAAAAAGTAGCCCATGTCCATCCTTGGACTTCAAGCTTCCTCCGTACCGAATTTCATGAAAATCGGTTTAGTGGTTTAACCGTGAAAGCATAGCAGACAGATAGACGGAGTTACTTTCACATTTACAATACCTATTTGTTCGAATGAAACTTTAATAGCCGTACTTACCTAAGTAAGCACAAAAGAAAAAAAAAATACTGAACAATACCTATACAAAGATATACTAAAAACAAACAGACGAATGTGCGAGGCAGCTCTACTATCTGACTGTTGAGGATGTTATGCTGTATCCGATGTATTGGTGACAATCTTTTCAGGAAATCTATACTAATATTATAAAGAGGTAAAGTTTGTTTTTTTTTTGTTTGTTAGAGGGAATCTTTGAAAGTAGGTACTGGTCCAATTGCTAAAATTTTTTCGCCGATAGAAAGCTGCTTTATTTCTGAGTGACATAGGCTATATTTTATGTAGGTACGCGGGCGAAGCTGCAGACAAGAGCTAGTAAGTAATACATCAGCAATTCAGTTACTATTCACATAACCCACGCCCTACCTTGCTTCTCTTCTACTATAGATTCTATGCTATGCTATGCTATACTTCCAGCATGAGAACTTAAAAAAAAAGTTCCAATCAAAGGCCGTCATCAGACGTCATATCAATCAAAGCAAAACTAATCCAGTCATCAGATCACCTACCGCAGTCGCCCACTAACCTCTCTCTGTCAACACATCAAACAAATCGCTCCAATCAGCAGGAGAACCGAAACATCGAAGGCCGTCAACAACTCATATATTTGTCGTCCGTACCAAAACCCATTTGTGCATTGTTAACATGCATACAAATAATTTATAGCCCGATGTCCAGCTCTCCGGGCATAAATACTAAAAACAAAACAATACCGACATCGAAAAAAATGATTAACATTGAAAATGAAGTGTTAATTGTGTAGAAACATTGAAAAATGATCAACATATGTTATATAAATAACAATAAATAAAGTTTCGAAATACAGTTTAAATAATAATAAGTGCAAGAGTGAGGTTCGAATAAAAAAACAACGTGTTATTAATTTCGTGGTTGTAGAGGTGTGAGCTTGGGGCACAGAGGCGGGCGTGAAGCCGACTTCACTAGTATTTTTATTTGCAATCATTTTGGAAAAACTTGAAAGATAAAAAAAAATCTCTTTTATTTCAGACATATTTGATCCATACTATTATCAGTTAAATTTTTTTTATTATATTATTAATTTATTATATTAGATACTTATATTATTAATTTATTATTTTAGATATATATTATATTTTTAATTTATTTAGTATATTATTATTATATTTTATAGAACAAACCCAATATATAAAATAATTTTCTAAGGTGGAAACAAAACAAGTTGACCCGATAATATAGTCATTATCATAAATCATTTTTTCTTCAAACCTGTGCACGTTATATGTATATCTAACTACAAAGTCGTGTTAGTTACACGATTTATATAACTCAAGAACGGCTGGACAGATTTTAATGATAAATGATATTTATTTTGCAAATAGGTTTTTTAAAAACACTTTTACACGTCAATGTAAACTAGATGAGGCCGGTGTTTCCTAGCTGATCTATGCTTTATTAGATTCGTCTTAGCCGAAAAAATATCAAAATTTTATTAAATAACACCAACTGTCAAACATGTTGGTCTCAATCATTCGGCCCATAAGTTTAGCTAAAAGGTAATCACTATTATATTCATTGACTGTTGAGATCAGACGCAGGTACTTTCTGAGACTGAATTGCATCATAGTACTAACTTCCAAACTCTAGGCAGCTCTATAGAGTCTTGCCGGGTCTTGAAACCAAAAAGCCCGTCGGACCGGTTTTTTTTTTTTTTGGTGGGTAAAAGTCATCCAGATGACATCGCCGCCCTTGGGCGGAACGAGAGATAGTGTCAGACTCTTACTGACTAAAAAACCCACCCCGTTCCTTTGTTGCCTTTCATACCGGAGCCGAGCTTCCCTTTTGGCACTTGACCTTTGGCCACAGTAGGTTTCGACCCTGCTGAGTCCTTACGGTTGCTGACAACTTCTTGAGGCGCGCGGGAACAGTACGCACCATCGACGACTTGGGCTCGGTCCGGACGGCAAGCCCGCACCTGCGGTGCTGTTCGCCCTCTCAAGGATACGGTGATGCTCTGCCCAGGCGGGGCACACCTCAACTGTGTGCTCCACCGAGTACTCCGGGCGTACCATACAGTGGTGACACCCGGGCGTCACTTCCGACGAAATCGGTGCAGGTACCTCCCGAATTACCATGCAGTGAGAATGTGCGTCATGCGGAAGATGAGGACGTCGTCCGGCCTCTCCAGCCACGCCTCAAAGAGGGCACGTACCACCATAATTGCGTCGTGCCCACCGGCAGACCGTTCAGTTTAGCCGAACATTTTAGTAATATTTTAAAATTCCAATAAAACAAAAATAAAGTTGACTGATATAATTGATAGTCCGCTCCGCATGCACTAGCAATACAAGGTATGGCTGAAATCTAATTTAAAAAGCCCAACATAAGCCGGACACTCCACGACGAACACGCTATCAAAAAACCTGACCGTAGCCAGCTTTATCCAGACTCCAGGCAACGCTAAGTATATAGATTAGCGCAAAAGCGTTTGCGACCACGAAACAAAGCAGAGCGTTTGCGACCACGAAACAGAGCAGAGCGTTTGCGACCACGAAACAGAGCAGAGCGTTAGCGACCACGAAACAGAGCAGAGCGTTTGCGACCACGAAACAGAGCAGAGCGTTTGCAACCACGAAACAGAGCAGAGCGTTTGCGACCACGAAACAGGGCAGAGCGTTTGCGACCACGAAACAGAGCAGAGCGTTTGCGACCACGAAACAGAGCAGAGCGTTTGCGATCACGAAACAGAGCAGAGCGTTTGCGACCACGAAACAGAGCAGAGCGTTAGCGACCACGAAACAGAGCAGAGCGTTTGCGACCACGAAACAGAGCAGAGCGTTTGCAATATTTCGGTTGTAAACCAAAAATCAAATTGAATTAATTTGCATAACCGCCACTCCACCAGTAGCGGTTGATTAAATTCCATGATTTATTAAACGAAATATGACTCAAATAAAAATTTGTACTACCTGTAAAATTGTTTTCATTTTGGTGTAAAACGGTGTAGGTTTAAAATACAAATATCGATATCGAAATTTAAAATTTAAAACAGGATTATTGTGCAGTCCATGCAAACGTAATTATTAACAATATTATATATAAAAGTTCTTAAGTATTGGATAGGTAGATACTAATAATGTTATAATAATATGATTATGAAATATAACAAGCGTTTTTACTTATGTCCACCTAATTCCGAAACTATCCAACTAATGTACCATAAACCGGTTTTATTAAAAAGCATATCTATTAATTGCTTTCAAAAAGCATATTAAATTATCCTCGCATTTTATAAGAAGATAATTTTAGCCCATTAAAACTGCGTTAAAAACAAGCTATAAATTTTCCATATAACTTTTTGTTGTTACATTGTTATATTACTGTAAACTTACCAATTCTTTTATAAACGAATCCTTAAATTATAATTTAATTTGTGATGAAAAACTGTCACAAAATTATAATTTGAAACGACAAATACACTTGATAAAAAAATAGTTCCAAATTATAAAATTAATCACGTTACAGTAAACACAATTGATACACAGAAATAACAACAGAAGTGATATAGGTTTAAAGTGCACTTCACAAATGCTCCAAATAATTCCATGTCAGCGGTCTACATTCACTAAAAGTACTTAATCAGAAATAATTTGATGAAGCTTTAGATGAGTGTAGTTTTGGGAAATAAACCATTAATCATTTATTTGTTACCCTAGTACAATGGAGTCTAGCAAATAAATGTGAAAGCTCAAGAATTCATGATCCCTTCAATATTCTCGTAAAATTCCCTCAAATCAAACAAATGGTAAAGGACTAATTATTTTGACCGTATTGATTCACAGAAAAGTCAAAGTCAAAGCTAGTTATCTAAACATGGTTATTTGTAAAACAATAACAATTTTGCAGGAATGTATTACTAACATCATAAAAACAACCTTCCCTCTATTATTTTTTACAAAACATAATTCATTTGCCAAAAATAAACCTTCAAGATTTCATTGTTCTACCTAATACATTTCAACTGTGCATTTTGCTGTACCTACTTACGTGTATGACACGCAACGCAAGCGCATCAAGTACCCCGCCACCCGATCCTCACACTTCTCTGCTATTGAAGTCTATGCGAAGCAAGCGATAGCGCTTGCTTCGCATAGACTTCGTAATATTTAGAACGTTCAATTTAAATATTTTTATTTTTGTATGAAAATCTGATGAACTAAAATATGATAAATTTTTAAAAGTCATAGAACAAAAGTTGTTTTATAAGATGTTAGTAACATAGTCCTGAGAGGTTGCCAGTGTTTTACAAATAACCCTGTATATATTAAAGGAGTTATTGACTGACTGACATATCTACGTACCGTACAATTCACGAATGATGGCGGCCGTGAAGTTTGCGCAGTAGGCTGCGCAGTAACGTGTTTTAGGAACCAAATGGCGACGTGCGTGTGCGAGAAGAGTGTAGTATGCGCGAACGTTCGCAAAGGCTAACTTCACGGCCGCCATTATTCGTGGATTGTACTGTACAACAGAAACTACGGAGCCTATGAGCGTTAAATTTGATACAAGGTTTCCTTTAATGACGTAAGCAAGCAATTAGAGAAGATTTTTCAAAATTCATTCCCTAAGGGGTAAACGGGGGTCTAAAGTTTGTACGAAAAATCTATGCAGGCAAGCAGAAGGTAGTTTGTAATAAAGTACACATAAACATAATTTTTTAGCGCAAAGATACATTTCGCCATGAGTTGGCATGTAAATAGTCAAACTATTTTAGGGGTAAATAAGTATATGTTACGGTCGTAGAATTATATTAACATAAAACTTGATACTGTTGCAAATTGCAAAACAATCAAGAAAATTTGAATTGACCCTGAAGCATCCTTAGAAAAAAGGATAAACTTGCAAAATGCTTCAGGGCAACTTAAAAGTATTAATAAGGTGGATCTGGTGGGCTTTTAAGAAGGCAGTACTCCTCGATACGGCTCGCATTGTGAGGAGGTTCCTGTCTCTGGAGCCCTAACCACCGGTAGCTTGGACCCTGCTCCCGACACCGGTGGATAACTATATTTTTATATTTTTAAATGGTTTTTTTCCTTTTGTATAATTTTGTTAACAAATATTTAAAAATGTAATTTTATATGTAAAAAAATTGAATAGAGAGAATAATAATAATAATGCAATCGACTGCGGTACGATAAACGTGCGGCAGCCGGTCGGTTGAAGTACGCATAAATTGAAAGCGACCATAATGATACTTTTCAATATTCCATTGAGTTACCCCATTGATTATTTGAAGAGTTGTGGCAAAATAAATCTACATTCACTTTATTAATCTCGTATTGCTGTGTTAAAATCATTGCAATTTTAATGGGGAAACCACGTACATTGTTAAATGTGAATAATGGTTAGATTTTCCAATGAAAATAATTAATTTTCGTAGAATATGTTTTGATTTTATCTTTTAAAATTAAATTTTATATTTTAAAGTTTATTTTTATTTAGCAATCGGATCAACCCAGGATGGATGAAATGGCGACAGGTCACGGGAACCACTTGTGACCCACGGATGCCCCTCAAGTTGAAGGGTAAAATCTACAAGTCCGTGATAAGGCCTGTCATGCTGTATGGATCAGAATGTTGGGCTGTGAAAAAGACAGATGAAAAAAGATTGCACGTAGCGGAAATGAGAATGTTAAGGATGTGTGATGTGACGAGAATGGATAAAGAGAGAAATGAGTATATTAGGGGACGTTTAAAAGTGGCGCTAGTGACTGAAAAGTTAGTTTGTCTTGGTATGGTCATGTGAAAAGGAGGGACGAAACGCATGTTGCTAAAAAAGTTATGAGTTTACATATGGATGGATGGAGGGGGAGAGGGAGGCCAAAGAAAAGATGGATGGATTTTGTGAGAAGCGATATGAAAGAAAAGGGAGTTAGTGATAGCGTGACGAGTGACAAGACAGAATGGAAGAAAAGAACGTGTTGCGCCGACCCCAAATAAAACGGGACAAGGGCAGGAAGATGATGATTTTTATTTAGCTATAAATATCTGCCAGAGGCTTCACCCGCGTAAAAGTAAGTTTTTCCATACAGGCTTTAAACCTCCGTTTCGGATGAACCTACTTTCCAGGATCTCCAAAATCTCTATCCAGGTTCTTTATATTTCCAGGGATCTTCAGGCGGTGAATTTTGGAAAATTCTCTCTTGTGTGAGTGCTCGCCTACGTCATAAAAGGAAACCTTCTGCAAATTTCACGCTCCTAGTCCCAGTAGTTTTGGCTTTGCTTTGATATGTCAGTTAATTAGTTTCTCCTTTTATATAAAAACTAGCTTCTGCCAGCGGCTTCGCCCTGTGAAAGGAGGTTTTTATCATACAAACTTTGGATCCCCGTTTCATCCCTTCAGGCGATGAATTTTGAGGAATCCTGTTTTAGTGCTCGCCTGCGCCATTAAAATAGAACATTGTGCAAAATTTCTTGTACCTAGTCCCAGTAGTTTTGGCTGTGCATTGATGTCAGTATGTATCAGTCAAAACTGACTGATATATTACACCCCCTTTTATATAAATATAGCATAGCATAGTCGGCCTTATAATGTTCCCATTGTTGGAACTCAGGACTATATGAGAGAGAAATATTTCTCTATATCTATAAATAAAAATTAAAGTGTTTGTTTGTAATATTGAAATAACTGATTTTTACTACATGCGAATATATATACGGTACATATACCAAAATAACATTTTTTACAATTTTTGTCTGTCTGTCTGTCTGTTTGTCCGGGCTAACTAATCTCCGAAATGGCTAGACCGATTTTGACGGAATTTTTTGTGGCAGGTAGCTGATGTAATAATGAGTAACATAGGCTACTTTTATTTTGGAAAAACTAAATTCAAAATCCTGTAGTCCACGCGAACGAAGTCGCGGGCACAGCTAGTATCTATATAAATATCTAGATAAATATTTTATATTTTTTTTTACATAAATTTTGCAACTTAACACGTTCGTGGACAGTAATATCTCACTGACTGCGGCGACTGTGACACTACTTATTTTCATACATTGCCCACGGACGTAGTGTCACAATGCATTGTAAAAAATATATATGTGACACAAATGTAGGCGTAAACGTCGTAAGGCGTTAAAAAGGCGAAAACATGCAGCGACACGCAGGACTACCGAAGCGGCGCAGTACTCGACTGATCGTATGTAAACACGACGCCCACGGACGTAGTGTGCGTAGGGAGGGGAGTATAAATGTGTGCGTGGAAGTACTTTCTTTGACGAATTTTTGTAAATAATGTAGTGACAGTACAAAAGTCGTAATTATATCTGCGGTGACAGTACAACATGTTCTTTATGATAGTATGAAAAATCGGTCGTCGTGTGGCGTACTGATTTTATGCAAGTAAAAACTCATACGTCGACAGGTGTACTGTCATATCACTTTTAACCATCTAGACGCCTGTGGTCGTTACTATCCACGAACGTGACAACATTGGTCATTGACTTGCGTAGGTTACATTATTGATCTACGAATGTACGGAATTATACAAGATTGAATTTTATCAAAAACTAACCTTGGCAATATTCGCAGAAATCATTATCGGTACGTCGCCTTCTGAACTGTGAAATGATAAGAATGTAATATCAATTCTTGTTATAAAAAATAAAAAAAATTCTAGCGTTTGGTAAGGTAGATATTTATTTTTCTCTAGACATATCAAAAATAAATAAAATGATCAAACGAAGTATGTGAATTCAGTGTATCGAAAATAGTAATTAATTTTACATGGCAACATGTAGGTTTTGGAGTGGCGACTACGTACCGGAAGACTTAGCGTTGGAAGGCCTCCCACAAGGTGGGCGGTCATCAGACCTGGTGAGGGTCACGGGGACCCGATAGATGCGAGACGCGCAGGACCGGTCGTTATGGCGACACTTGGGGGAGGTATATGTCCAACACTGGATGTCTTTTGGTTGACGTGATGATAATATTATAATAAATTTATCCTGACATTTATAATGAATTTATTTATGAACATTGAAATAATGTATTTTGACATTTACTTAATAAATTTATAACATTTACTATTTTTATTTACTACGTTAGTGACATTTGTATTTCATTTAATTTGCCTACTTACCTCGATGAAATTGATGTGCCCGTCGGGGTCCATGTGCACTTGTTTAACTATTTCTAAGATCTTATGTAACACATGTGAAATGAAAGAAATTAAGAAGAAAAATTAAAAAAAAAATTGTATCTATAGATTTCTCTGTCCAAGCTTCAATTCCGAAGCAGAGTTTGACTTACGACGCAGGTCTAAATAACTGCCGGCCACTCATTACATTCCAACTCGCTATTTGCATAACTATTGGAATCGAACCTGGGACCCGACGGTGTGTGTTTAGCCTGATGAACGACTTGTGGACGTTAAACGCGTTCGCTGTTTCAATGCAATCTCGTTTTTTTTTTGCAAACTTTTTGATGAACTAACAAAAATATTGCATTTATTTTGTATCGCGGAAATTATGAAAATAATATTGATCGGTAAAATGCCATCAATCATAATGCGTTTTCCTAACGTTATACTGGCTGACTACTTAACTACTAATATTGCTTTCACAGATATTTTGAAATATAGATTTTATTATCTAGTTCAGAAGCAGAGGTTCCTCGCTAGCCCATAATTTGTAATTTCAACATTTTCTACCATATTTTATGTATTGTTTTTTTATTATTATTATTGATAGGCTAGCGTTTGACCACCATCTCACCTGATTATAAGCGATGATGTGGTCGACGATGGAATACACTTGCCTAAAAGTAACCTATTAAAGAACCCTTATGTTGTAGCTATCAGGAAACACAGACTCCGGCAGGGAATTCCACTCCTTGGCTGTACGCACAATAAATGTGTTCCCAAAATGCTTTGTGGGTATGTCGTATTTTTATCGAAACTGTCCACAGCCACAGTGGAGAATGTCTTCAGGGTTCTGGAATGGAGAGGGCGAGGTATTAATATCAATGGTGACTACATCACTCACCTTCGGTTTACCGACGACATTGTAGTCATGGCTTCTTACCTATGACGGACGACGGGGGAGCTCAGTCCAATACTCGGTGACCTCAACAGTGCTTCCGAAAGAGTGAGTTTTAAAATGAACATAGACAAAACTCTGATAGGAGTCTCTGATAGGAGAGTTTGCTACATAGCAACCACTCCTGTCAGAGACTCTACACTCGATGTGGTCCACGATTACGTTTAAGTAGTGGTACATACTGATGGTCCAGTTGGGTGGGGCTGATTTCAAGGAGAGGTTAATCGTCGAACCTAACTTGTTTGAGCAGCATTTGGGAAACTGCGCGGTATTTTCGGTCCAAATGTGCTTTCTCTAGGTGAGTATTCGATGCAAATGCATTTCAGGATTTGACATCTTCATTTTCATCTCATTATGGAGTTTTATCGAAGGTTAGGTCTCATTTCTCACGATGAAGGTCACATGGGAACTCATTTCATTCAAATATCCAAACACTGATAGATCCGACGGCAAAAAAATACGTTTCATGAGCGTAAAATCGGAAATAATCCTCTGCAAAAACATGAGAAACAATACATAAATACCGAAATAAATGAATAAATACGTACGTAAAATACTGGGAATATGCGAACAGTGAATAATTCTAGGAATTCGATCAAATTCAAGTTCATAGCAATCGATTGAATATAATATAATATTCCATAACTATCACACAATGCCGTCTAGTCCCAAGCTTAGCAGAGCTTGTGTTATGACTACGCTATTATTACTAGTATTTCAGGGAAATAAACTTTCTTTTTCCAGGAACTTTTGCTTGTAAGCTGGTTTTATTTTTAGATTAATTTCTCTGAAATTGCTACTGCTACAGTTAGATTCATTATCAAGTTCAAGTTGAAGTGCGCTTCGCTACGTCACTAATGAAAATATAGGTATTATTCATTCGTTGCGTTTACTAGAGTTTGTAGAAAATGTAATCTGTTATTCCATACCTCATCATCATCATTTCAGCCGAAAGACGTCCACTGTCGAACAAAATTACTAGCCCCGACCGATCCGTACACAAAGCTGTTGTGAACCATGAAATAAAATACACTGTGATAACTGTAATTATTTTGTCCTTACTTTTTGCTAGGAAGAGTAATACACAACAGTAGCACCATTTTCGGCACCATCATTATACTCCATCCTAATTTCAATAAAAATAATGTTGCAGACAATTATACAGGTTCGCGTTTTGCGAAGTTGACCAAAAAAGTGGTCATGTCATTGTTGTGTTTAGGACTTTACGCTCGTTGTGTTATAAGTATAGTCCTAACATAACACTTCGGAGTTATTCTAGAAACAGGGTTCCGCTACCCGTGTGTTGTAAGTTTTATTTTTTGTACTATCAAGTTAGTTATAATTGTTATTTATTAGTAGATACTACAGAAATCTTACGTTAATTTAGTGATAACATGGATCTTTGTGAAATATCTTTTAATTTACTATTCACTTAATCAAACTCCATGTGTCGGCTAATTCCTACCACTTATATTACTAGGTATTAATAAATAACAATTATCCCTAAGTAACTTGATAGTACAAAATATAAAATTTGCAACTTACTTAGAGTAACTTACTTAGAGTCACTTACATTTGTATACAAATATACTAATCTCAACCCGGTCCCAAAGATACAGGCTTCGCCGAGTTTGGGGACCACCGTATAGACTACATGATGAAGTTCGCCAATAGTTACATTCCTACTTAAGTTACGATTGTTATAATTTAAGGCAACTCTTGTAACAATGGTTCAATAAATTTATTATTTATTATAACTCACGGAAGTGTTAGGAAAACTCTGAAGTGTTATGTTAAGACTATACTTATAACACACACCTACACAAAATTACTACAAATTTTTACTACCTTTCATGATTTTCAGCGAAACGACCAGACTAGACCTATATTGAATAGTTTAAAACTTTAAAAATACACACCAAAAACAGAACTACTAGCAACACAAGCATTATACGTACATGCAACTACAGAACCATTTCGAAGGAGCCATTTTTTCCGCTTGCTACCGTAAAACTAAAATTCAAACTACACCGCCACACTTTTATAAAAAATAAACATTTATTACACACTCGAACCTCTATTATTCTGAGTAGCAGAAAAAATATAACACCCCAATAGTCCAATAAAAGTAGGATTTGGTCTTTATTTCAGATATTAATAGTCAAAGTTTCTTGGAAGGTTGCTTCTCTGTTCTCACGGAATACTGACATGTAACCGTTTGATTGAGTTAACAGTAATAAATAGTTGATTACAGGGCAGGCGCCGTCGTCGTAAACGTATATAGTGTGGTTCATTATTCACGTAAACATGTGGCTGTAATTTTTTGTTTGGACGTTTTTTGATTTCGCTGATTTTGTTGAGTGACCTGCGACGTGAATGATCGGAGATTTTTATGATGATAAAATTACTTTTTTTATTGGTTGAAGGTATGAATACTGGAGGCATGTAGTGGATGCTTAAGGATGTATGTAGTATGTGTTGTGAAATGTAATGAAAATTCCTCTTGCGAATATAACATGCAATGCTCGCACTGGTCCATGGGCAACAGTTTTTGCAGGAGCACAAAGGCACTCGCAGTTGTATCGAGCATTTAGTAATACATAAGAGCGTCTTTCGAACAATTCACATTAAATTATATGACACTACATTGCATTTAACAGCCATTCTGAGTACTTTGATAGACTGATAGCCAAGTAAGGGTCCGATTCAAGAGTTGAGAAACGTTTGAAATAAAGCAAGTATATGATGCAATCAGAATATTGTAGTAGTAGATAAATAAATGGGAAGGTACTTACCTAAACGATTTTAGACATGTTTTTGTGATAAATATTTGTGTGATGAGCACGATCATTTGTTTTGTATCAGGGAGTAATTTATCTTTAATATCGAATGTATTTAGAAATATATAAGAATGTTTATCAGTTGTCTAGTACTCATACAACAATCTCTGTTTAGTTTGAGATTACATGGCGTTGTATGAAAGTTGTGGAATATTATTATTATTAACTAGCTTTTGCCTGCAGCTTCGCCCGCGGACATAAAATTTAGCCAATGTCACTCAGGAATAAAGCTTTCTGATGGTGAAAAAATTTTCGCAACCGGACCTGTACTTTCAGAGATTACCTCCCACGAACAAAAAAACAAACTTTACCTCTTTATAATATAAATTATAGATTTATTATTATTTTAGTTCATGTTACCCTATTTGGCTACAGTATCATTTACTGGTTATACAGGTAAACTTTTAACTTCAGTTAAACACACAGATTAGCATTATCTGCTGCAGCTATTATGGCCAATATAAAAAAATACTTTTATTCTTATTTTTTTCATAGTGTTATGAAAAGTGACTAAAAGTGACCATATGGGCAAAAATCAAAACATTGTAGAAATAAATTAGTTGGCTTGATAAAAAAAAATCGCAAATCTGACCCTAACTTAAAAAAAAGAAAGATATTAACTTACTATTTTAAACGTGTATGTCTACGATATTACGACACGGAAATAATTGAAAGTTACAAAAAATAATAAAACTTGTTTTTTAAAAAGGCCTCGCAAAAACCAAAATCTTGTATAGTTATTGTTTTTTTATTTAAATAGAACCGCGAGAAAATATTTTATTTAATACAACCAGGGCCTCAAGTCTGCTATTACAATAGTGTCAGAATGGTCTATCATTGATGTCATAATTGTCGATTTTGACAAGTTTGGTAATCTACTAATATAATGGCGTCATTATGACTTTCCAATTGTCAACCACTGACACTCCATTGAAAGAAGTGGCATAGAATAGTAATCTCGTAAATATTGACAAATGAATATTTGACGTATGCGGTAATCTGATAAAACTTTGACAGTTTATTTGATCAGTGTTCTACCATTAGAACGTTATTGTGCAGTTTTCGGTTTTAATATGCCCCCATATTATCATTCTACCATAACTCTATTACGATCCCACTGACCGATCAATGATCGACCATTATGAATTAGCAGATTACGAACTTTTAGCAAAATGACAATGTGATCGTGTTGGAATGACGAATTTATAAAAATAGCAGACTTGGGCCCCAGCTCTTAAGTTGCTAACGTGTCATTACCAAATAATAATCTGAGTAATCAAACCAACAGAACTGCATTCATAAGAACAAACGGTAAATTATTAAACTGTTACTTAACTGACGCTTCAGTTTATAATTTGCACTTAAAGCAGAACAACTTAATTACATTAACGAAACTAAAGTTTAATGTCAACTATTTCTTAGCCGATTTACACCTTTAAGTGATCGCTCGTTAACCAGCTTTATTGGTATTCGTAAAGATAATATCTAGTGTACCGATATATCCCTTAATATAGTTTCGCAAGTACGTGAGTAGTTATACTCAGTGGAACTTTGATACAGCTAGTTTTCTGACAATATTTATTAGTTTTTTGGGTTCCGTACCTCAAAAGGAAAAAAAAACGGAACTCTTATAATCCATTTCCTATAACTTGTTTCCGTCCGTCTGTCTGTCTGTCAAGAACTTTTATCTCGAGAACGCGTGGAGGTATCAAGTTGAAATTAAAACTACCTATATACTCAAGTCTGCGGTCCCTTCAAGCTGTGAAAAAATCAACCTTTCTAAGTTAACGAATAAAAAAGATACAGTCGTTTATATCGCAAAAAAACGTATATTTTGATACTCTCAAAGATTGAAATTCATAGGGTACTTTCCGTTGACCCAAAATCCTGAAATTTGGCACAAATCAAGGTCTTAAAGCACAGGTATAGGAAAAAATCTGAAAACAGTAAATTGGTTTATACATACGTCACCAAAAAAAATTGCAATCCGGTAAAATCTTCGAGACTCCATTCGGGAATTGTAGTTTGCTCAATGCGCGAGTCCGAATCGCAATTGCCCAGTTTTTTTATTATTGATAGGCTCGCATTTGACTACCATCTCACATGATCTTAAGCGATGATGTGACCGAGGATGGATCACGCTTGCTTAGAAGTAACCTATTCACTCTTGACTTAAAGACCCCTAAGTTTTAGCTATCAGGAAACACAGACTCCGGCAAGGAATTCCACTCCTTGGCTGTACGCACAAAAAATGTGTTCCCAAAACCCTTTTTGCGTATGGGTGGGATTTCTAATATGTACTGGTGGCGCAACCATACGTCTAGTGGTCCGATGATAGAACGGATTAATTATCTATTTAACTCTTCGAATGCCGTAATCAGAGACACAATAGAAAGACAATGGCTTATGTCGAACTGTGTAACTTAAGACATTCAAAAGGTTAAGAGGACAGTTGTTAAGTAAAACCAAAAAGGCACTTACAGTTTTCAAAAGTTTAAAAAATACACCGCAGTAAAAAAATATTGAAGAACCTAAATAGATGTCCAACTTGTCCAAAAATAGATTGCCAACAGTTTCACCGCGAGATATTGCAAATAAATCCTTATTTTCGAGAAAAAAAAGGTTGAAATTTAGTAAATCCTGCAAATAGAAAAGGTTGATTTAGTTGTTTCTGAGAGATATGAACAATGAACATTTTTTTCCTTGGGTGATCCCACCAGGCGTGAAGATATCCGCCATGAACAACAATGAACGTAGAACAGATGGTCGATGGGGCCAAAAGATTCGCATGTACCGGAAGACATAACGGTGGAAAATTTTTACAACGTGGACTAAGGGTCACCATGGAAATTCGGTGTATGCAAGGCGCACAGGACCGGTCGACACTTCAGGAAGCTTATGTCCAACAGTGGACGTCTTTCGGCTAAAAGGATGATGATGCAGATGATGAAATTTCTGTAAGTAAAGTGCTTGCCTAGGTTAAAGCCCACAAAATACAACTCGCAAGTTAGCGCCACTGGGCCACCAAGGCCACTACGCCACATACGCATAAAGCAACAATTAACCAAAATAAGATCTGAACTAAGTATCATAACGTATTAAAATCTTAGGTTACTTTCAAAGTCTCCTTAAGAGCGTCCTTTTCGAGGGAAATTTTCGTATAACGTCTCTTTCGTGATTATAATGTTGTTACACATCTTTTTCTAGATACGTTGGATACACAGTTATCTTGTGGATATTATCTGGGCTGTAGTGCTGCTGGTGAATGTACTCATTTATTAAAAATGTAAAAAAGTACTTTAACAGAAGCACATTAAACTTTGCATATTCAATCGAGATTCTGAATGACGACCATTTTCTAAAAAAAAAAGGGTTTAAAAACAAAAACACTTTCCAGAAACAAGTTTTGTGAAATATTTGAGTAACTCGCAGAATTACTGAATACCAACAAAGTTTTCAGGCGTCATCTTCTTTTTTTTGCATTGCCTCTTCATCAAACATCAAACATCGCGTTAGATACCTAGATGAAGCAACAAGGTTTTAAACCAAGCTCGATGTTGACGATAAGCGAGTGAAAAAGAACCCTCTTAATACAAAAAAATAAATAAAAAAAATGTCTAATTTTTAACACACATCACGTAACCTTGCTTCCAAACAAATTGGCTGGACAACAATCGCGTTACTGTTCCCTAACTTACATTTTAACACCTCACAGGGACTAGCAACCTTCGTGAAAAACTTAAGTGGACCCAAGTGTGAACGATTCTGTAGCACCTGTATTTTATACAAAAGATGTTATTGTTGCATTTTGTTTTATATTTTGTTAGAGAAGGGGTGCTAATGCGATGCTAATTAAGGGGCGTCGAGACTGACGCAAGCCGTCATGAATAGTCGAGGAGTTGGCCGTGGTCGTGAGTGCCTTGGAAAGACTTTGGCCGGTTTTTACCGGTTTAAAGATGTGTTCGTGGATTCTGACAAAAGGTTTTAAACACCTGCAGCAGAATAAACTTTTTGTTTTATGTTCATCTTTATTTTGTTTTCAGGGTCTTTTTGATCTATACCAAATCTTTTGAATTAATGAAATGCTTTTCATACTTATTTACAACTAGCTTTTGCCCGGGGCTTCGCCCGCGTACTACGTAAGATATAGACTATGCCACTCAGGAATAAAGCAACTATCTATCGGTGAAAAATTTTAGCTATCGGACCAGTACTTCCAAAGATTACCTTACCTCCTACAAACAAAAAAAAAAAACAATCTTTACCTGTTTATAATATTAGTGTAAATAGTGTGTGTGTCTCATTATAATTTCAAAACTTTCTTGAAATATACTAACTAGAAATGAACGTTACCTTTAAAAGAAAATCGGAACTTAAAACTGAACTTACCTACTTATCTGATTGAAATTGCCATGTTGCATTAAGTCCGCATATGGCCCACTACTGTATATGAAATTTAAAGAAACTTTGAGCTTTTGACATTTTTTACATTATTTTCTGTGTGTGATCTGCTAATCAATAGGGCTCAAAAATTAATACCTCCGTAAGAGGCAAACTCAAATAAAACAAAAAAGAGCTAATACCCTAGGTATCGGTGGTGCATCACCTTACGTCTGGTGGTCCAATGAAGTAGGCAAAACCAGGGAAAAAACATCGTTGTCAAAATTTTGTTTTGGAAAAAGTATTAGTCTTATGAAAAAATCATATATTAATAATGTTGTACATGAGTCTATAATAGACATATTTTTTTTCAAACCTATTGGCCTAGCCGTTACTGAGGAGTAGGCTTCATAAAGTCACTGTTTTAGAGCACTGCTCGGGAGTTACGGACTTGAAATTCAGGGACATCCGTGGCATTGCATCCGTGCGAAGCCGGGGCGGGTTACTAGTGAACTATAAAAATCTCTATAACTATTACAAAATAATGACATAATTATCACTTTAACTGTAAACAAACCTCCATAATGAGGCATGTTCGATTATGTCAATGTAACGCAAGTGAACAAGTCCAACATAATTTGAACAAACAGATTTATTTACTCTCTGAAATTTGACGCAGAACTGCGTTAAAAAATGTTATTTACTTACAATTATTTAAATTCGTAACACATTCAAACGAAATAAAACACCGAACTAACGATTTATTAACAGTAATATTTACTGTGTCGAATTATAAAATGAACAGTTGTTTAGTACTCATAACACAAGCTCTGCTTAGCTTGGGACTAGACAACGTTGTGTGATAGTTGTGGAATATTATATTATATTATATTATATTATATTATATTATATTATATTATATTATATTATATTATATTATATTATATTATATTATATTATATTATATTATATTATATTATATTATATTATATTATATTATATTATATTATATTATATTATATTATATTATATTATATTATATTATATTATATTATATTATATTATATTATATTACATTATATTATATTACAGTTATATAAAAGAAAATATTACAACATGAAATAAAAACTCCTTCATCTATCTATATCTAAGGAGAAAAAGACTGAGTCCATCCAAAGGTTGTCTGGATATTGCCCTGTGCAATAAGACATATTAGCATATTTTACACCATTTTTATAAAGGTTTGTCCTGTGATAAGCTAAGGTCAAGTCAAAGTCAAAGTCAAAAGTTTTTTATTTCACATAGGCCTACATGGGCACTTATAAAACGTCAGGAGGTAGTGCACGGTTCGAAATTGGTCGTTTCCTATGGAGAAGAACCGGTAAGAAACTCCACGGTTACTCTTTTAATTCATTAAACCACAAGCGAACGCCGGCGTTCGCGCACCTATTGTCTTTCTTTCTATTGTGTCTGTAATTTCCACGATTGAAAGGTTAAAAAAATGGTTGTAGTTACAATATTTCCATATTACAGTATTAATAGGTATTATTTAAGAACAGTGTTAACCGGTCTATATTGTACTCAAAAGCACAATAAAATCAATCAAAATAATCATTTAAAAAAAAAGGTGTGCAATAAAGAAATAATAAATAAACTGACTGGTACTACTGGAACTAGGGTCGTGTTCAAGTTATATTGCTCAAGCTTTCTATTATTATACACAGTTACAGCCGAGTACTATGAAGAGATTTTTGAAAATTCAACTTTTAAGGGAGTTCTTTTATGGTCGGAAAAATCATCCAATGACAATCTCTTGAGCGGAGCGGGAGATAGTGTCAGACTCTTACTGACTAAAAGCCCATCCCGTTCCTTCGATGCCTTCGTACCGGAGCTTGAGCTATCTTTCGAATTAACCCTGGCCCCAGTAGGCTTCGACCCAGCTGGGCCCCTGCTGTTGCTGACAGTTTCTTGAGGCGCGCGGGAACAGTGCGCGCCTTCGACGACTTGGGCTCGGTCCGGACAGTTACCGGACGGTCGGACAGCGAGCTACACTTATATGGGGGTGAAAAGGAGAAAAATTCTTTATATGCAAAATTTGGTTCCTTAGGATATACCAGTACGACATTTCAGCAACTAGCTCAGTACAGCAGTTTGTAAAGCCTTTTTCTAACGTTACACACACATATATCACATACATACAGCCACACACAGTTGATAATGAAACAAAGTTGTTGATGTTAGAAAGTAGCAGATTCTGAACTAACTGTGCTTCATTGGTGTAATTCCTGTAAGGAACACCTTATAGGTGTGAGGAAAAACAAAAAATAAATAAATAACCCATTCTCATTTAGTTGGTTTTGCCACCTCTTCTTCTTCCTGCCCTTATCCCATATTACTTGGGGTCGGCGCAACACGTTTTCTTCTTCCATTCTGTCCTGTCACCCGTCAAACTATCACTAACTCCCTTTTCTTTCATATCACTTCTCACACAATCCATCCATCTTTTTTTCGGCCTTCCTCTCCCTCTCCATCCATCTACATGTATACTCAGAACTCTTTTAGTAATATGCGCTTCATCCCTCCGCTTCACATGGCCATACCAAGACAAGCGATTACCTTTCAACTTTTCAGTCACTGGCGCCACTTTCAAACTTCCTCTAATATACTCATTTCTCACTTTATCCATTCTCGTCACACCACACATCCATCTCAACATTCTCATCTCCGCTACATGCAATCTTTTTTCATCCTTCTTTTTCACAGCCCAACATTCTGATCCATACAGTATGACAGGTCTTATGACGGACTTGTAAATTTTACCCTTCAACTTGAGGGGCATGCGTGGGTCACAAGTTGTTCCCGTGACCTGTCGCCATTTCATCCATCCTGCGTTGATCCGACGTGTTACGTCTCGGTCTACCTCACCATCCCCTTGGACGAGTGACCCGAGGTACCGAAAGTCGGAACAGATTGGTATGGGCGTTCCGGCGAGAGCTAAAGGCACAGGGTTGGAGAGACCGCCGAAATCGCAGAACAAGTACTCCGTTTTGGTTCTACTTACTTTCAGGCCAACACTCTCCAGTCTGTGCCACCACACCTCCAATCTGTTTTGGACCTCTAGGCCACTCTCGGCAACCAGCACAATGTCGTCGGCAAACAGCATACACCAGGGACCCTCCTCCTGAATGTCCGACGTCAGAGCGTCCATTATCATCAGGAAGAGATAAGGGCTGAGAGCCGATCCCTGATGTAAGCCGACAGCCACATTGAAATTTCCAGTGGTGCCCACTGTTGATTGCGCCACTGTTGGTTTTGCCACCCTTTTTATCATAAGTGTACTTGCCTCACAATTTTCTTGTTTTCCTTCATAAAAGTCCAAGGTAATTTAAGAAGGAACATAATAAACAAGAACTATAACCTTATTGGTAATTACAGTTTTGAGCCGTTTGGGGTCGAAACGCTTGGTTCATGGGGTCCGAGCGCGCGTCTCCTTTTCAAGGAAATTTCACGCCGACTGATCGACACTTTACGTGACCAGAAGGCTGGCTCGTTCTTTGCCCAAAGAATTAGCATTGCCATTCAACGTGGTAATGCTGCCAGTCTTCTGGGCACATTTCCGGATGACAGCGATGTGGACGAGTACTTTGACGCCTGAGCGTACTTTGTCATTTTGTCTTACATTTATGTACATAGTTAGGTTTGAATATAAATAGTTTATTTAGTATTTAAGTTTTTTATGTACTATGCATTAAAGTGTAAATGTATTATCAAATAAAGTTATATTTTCCAAAAGTGAAATACAAATGTTTCAAGTGATCGTTACTTCAAAAACTCAGAACTATAACTCTATGTAAACTCAACTTGATACATCGCAAACCCCAAATGACTCAAAGCCCAAAATAACGCAGTATGGTCGACGTCTGGAATCGAACCGCGCTCTTTGATCCGCCGTCCCCTTTGTAACCTTACACGGGACAACCCTGGTACCTCTCCACACCTGAGATTATTAACGACCGATGACTGACTGGGGTTACTGAAATAACAGGAGTATGCCGTCATCAATCATGAGGTACCAGGGAAGCAGGAGTAAAGGGAGATGTGTTTGGAGCAATTATCTGACGGTCAGACTGCATGGCTAGGGTGGAGGGTGAACCAATTAAGTATAAAACCGAGCCCTCAAAGGAGCCTAAAAGTTCTTTCCGAAGTTAGTCTATGATGTTGTGCACTTATTCATTATTTTGTAGTAGTTTTGAGCCTCGCTATATTGACTGATTCGCTCTCACACATTATGACACTCACAATAGGTACATCCCACAGGACACTACCAATAATCTGCCCTGTTTGTACTGTTTTTTTTTGTTTTTTTTTTTTTGCCTTGGTTTTATAATTAATATTTTTTTGTTTTTTTCCCCTTTTTGTGATCTGATGTTACCTACCATGTAACCATGGATAGTATTACTAACACTCAAGGTCATCTAACAATGTAGGTACTTTCTTTTTTTTTGCTGTGGAAGGCCCTGGTGACATGTGCCACAGATTTTTTTCCAAAAACCTATTTCAGGCACTAGACTTTTACAATCATGGACTTTAAGTCACATTGTTGTGTCAAAAAAACCTATTGTGAAGAGAGAACAAATTATTTGGATTGAATTGTAATTCTGATCTTCAGTGAAACGCACTAAGATTAAAAAGTCATTAAAAAGTAGGAACCTTCAAAGTTTTAGATTTCCTGCTTAAAAAACAGTGAATGAAATCGATAAAATGAGTAATTCATAAAGTCGTACGACATAATAGAAAATAATCTAAAATATGGTGAACAAAAAAAATCCTTGTGATTGGTAATGTAATCTAAAAGACTGGCCGCATTGCCACACCGCATGGCAATGTTTATCCTCTGTCAAAGACAAAGCCGTCATTTGGGACAAACAAAGTGTGTATAAAACATATTGTATGAAGATAGGCACAGACATATACCTAATAACGTCCGTCTCAACATACGTCTCTATAATTATTAGTTTTCACTACATTGCAGAACTACGATGCCTTAGTTACAGTCTAGCGCTTTATTGCTTCAATTACTGCTTCAAGTTACCAGTCTTAAGTATGGACTGCGACACAGAAGGTGGGGACAAGGTATTAGCTGAAATACTACACGAAATACGTTCGCAACTGAAGACAGGACTCCCCCAAGTGGCGTCACACTTACAAGTTCAGTGTTTCACATCTTTAGTAGACACAAACTGTATAAGATGTCACAACACAAAGCTAAGAATGTACATTTTGGTACAAGAAAGTTTAGCGCAGCACTCGGCTTTATGACCCCCTCGCCTAGTGCTCGGGCGAATTCCACATCAGTCAAAATGACTTATTTCTAGGTGCTTACGAAATTTAAATTATTTACGAAAATCAAACCCGATAAGTAGCGCTGCAATCGGGTAGGTACTCAATTATTTAATCTGACGAGCCTTCGGGTAGGACAAAATCTGCCAGGACCGCTAGAATGTAGATAAATGTGTTAATTAATAAACACTTCGGTTGGTATCATTATCATCATAATTTCAGTCGAAAGACATGCACTGTTGGACAGGCCTCCCGCAGGTATCGCCACAACGAACTGTGCGTCTCACATCCATCAAATCAAAACCACCCTCACCAAGTAAGTAGGTATGATGATGATGATGATGAAACTCGATGTTAAAACTTGTCTATTCAATTATATACTTCTTGCTAAATGTCTTAGTTACTTATGTCTATAATATATACGCCTTTAATCGAGTCAAAATATCCTATAGACGTCGATAAAGCTGTTTTTTTTTATCGAGTTTTTTTTATCTACATCAAACTCAATTCATTATAGGCCCAATATTGAACAACTTCATCATCATTAACTGAAATAAAGCCAATTAACAATTATAGATAATTAACAAAAGCTATCCCATATTCCATTCATTCATTAATTAAACACCAAACCATAAACTAATTAACAGTTTTATTCAATAAACAATCAATTGAATTCTCAAGTTACACTCAATTCATACACTCATATATATGGTAAAAACTTCATGAATATCATAATATTTATTAATACAATACGTAACCAAGTATTAATTGAACTATTTCCATTGAACTCGTTCCTTCATGTCGCCTTATACAGGCTGATTGATTTTTTTGGTATCACGATATAAAGCTGCTTCTGTAACTTAGATAGAGCACTGAATGCTCGTAGGTGACTAAATTAAAATACTAGTAGATGACTAAATTAACAGCCTGTATCATAATTAATAGCACCTGCCTTATAACTCTTTTTCAGTGTTGCTATAGCCGGTGGGATAGACTCCTTGGGACGCTCGACTCCTTTTTTTTATATTTTTTATAGTCATAGTGGTTTATTGGAGGGATTCTTACAAGTTATATACAGAATGTTACGTTATTAAACAATGTCAAATAATAAAAGATGTCAAACCAATAAAAGAAAATATAAGAAACAAATAAACAGAAGTCAAATCACACATAAAAAGTGGTTAGGCTCGCGTTTGACTATATGTTAGTAACTAACGAATAGGTGGTAAGCCAAAGTAAGTGACGATAGGGCAAGCTTGTCTAGAAGTAACCTATTCACTCTAGGTTGTTGTTATCAGGAAATAAAGACTGCGGTAGGGATTCCACTCCTTACTGTATGTCTCGCTTTCTAATATATAGATATTCGCAGCCATCTGGTTAAATTAGCCATCCAATTAGACGCCTAGGGCGTTCGTTAAACGCCGGCATCCTATTGGATTCCTAGGCCGATAGTTGTTTCAACTAAAATCACTCAACGTTTAACAGCTTGGCGCATTGAAAGTTAACCCTTTCGAAATGACTGATCAAGACTTAGCCAATTGATTCAAATTTAGTTCCGCTATTTATTGATTTAATAATATTTCATTATTACTTGGTGGACACTATTACTAAAAAGTAGTTTTATGTTATTTATAAACTCATGTTTACCCTAATAAACTAAATGACTACACAACGTTCAGCCATCTGGTCAAACGTTGCGGTCAACGATATGGCTAGTTGTTCTTCAGCCATTTCATTGGATGCCGGCGTTTAACGAACGCCCTAGGCGTTCAATTGGATGGCTAATTTAACCAGATGGCTGCGACATCTATATCGACTTGTCTAAGAGTAATTTTCTGATAAAGCAACCTGATAGGGTTAGTACTAGACAAGCTTCTGATAATATGACTTCTAAAATATGTTTTAAAATTATAAACTCATAAAAATAATTCGAGATGATGTTCTCATCAATTATATCTCCATAAATGATAATGATAAATGATAAATGATAAATGATCTTTATTTTGCAAGTAGGTTTTATAAAAACACTTTTACACGTCAATTTTTTTTTTTTGTCAATTAATGCTAGATGAGGCCGGTGTTTCCTAACTGACTACCCTGAGAAGAAACACCGAAACAAACTCAGGGGTCAAAGTCTCTTTTAAAGTCCATACAGCAAAACATGTAATGGTCAAATCATATGAGAACCGTGCAGATTGAGCCTGAGATGGTCTTTTGAAGAAAGAACCACACAGTTCTAAGTGGACCTGTCCAGTCAGTGCAAGCATTTGTCAGTATGCGTGTAGCTCAACTCAGGACTACTAAGGAGCTCAACGACTTGACGAACAATGCCAAAGAAAGGACATTTGGGTAGGCCACATCAAATACTCAAAACTGCCAGACATCATGTGAAAATAAAAGAAAAGGAAAGAGTAATCCACATAGTTCTCACATTCACAATAATAAAATTTACAAAAGTGTAAATATTGCAAATTGTAAAAAAAAAAAAAAGTATATAAATAAAAATTCAGTCAAATAGTAAAAATAAACATGTCATAATTGTAAAAAAATAATAAAATATAAATATATATATACAATATCATAATTGTTAAACAACAACAATCGTCAATAAAAAAAAGGCAGTTAAAACAAAAAAAACATTCAAATGATAACAATTATAGTGAGTAGGTATTGGAGCAGGTCAATCCCAAGCCGTTTTATCCTCGAGATACTCTTTTACAGTATAAAAAGCCTTTTGGCAAAGTTTTCGCTTTACAAATGTTTTGAATTTATTAATGCTAAGTTCTTGAATAGGACTGGGTAGACATAGGTTCTACTATAGAGTAGAAACTCTACAGGAATATGGGTTTTAGAAGGAACTAAATTTTTTCGACCTTTAAGACTATTTAAAATTTAATAGGCTTAAATAAGTTTACTTTTATTAAAATGATTTATTCCTACTAGTGGTTGCAAAAAACAATTCTCTATTAGGATTTTATTGTTTTCTGAAATTTTCGATTGTGACTACTTGACAAGAGTCAAAAAACTGCACAACCACCAGGTAGAACCTTCCACCTAGCAACACCGGGTCGAAGCGGTTCCATTCCGGTTTCATCTCGACCGCTCGTTTTTGCGCTCCTATATAAGGCTCGGCCCACAATTGATATTAATTTCATGAGATGCTATTGAGGTAAAAAAACCCGCCCCGGCAAGGCTGGCCGTCTTGTTTTTGCAGCACAAAATGCCTGCTCGCAAGGGCAACTTCCGTGATGAAAGCGGTTGATTGGGGAGTGTCCAAGGAAGATCAGCTATTTGTTCGGAGTTTTTCGTGCTCCTTTGCTAGGCTGTTCGCCTGGTAATAAATATTATCGACTGGTATTGGTTATACTGTGTGTAGATCCTCCAATAAGGTAGCTGATTGTGTAGATCTATGAATCGTCTGGTTTATTTTAAATAATGTTGGTTTGCAAGTGCCGCGTTTTTTTTTTTAATATCACCGCGTATGCTGATTTAGGAGCCTTATTGGCCTCTGTATTTTATTTTAGCTAACTGATATTTTTATATATTTTTCAAGTATTTCAGAGAAGACAATTAGCGCATATGGGAGCGTTGGAAAGCGTCTCCTCAAGGTGGATCGAAGACCTGGTGAGGGTCGCAGGAATCCGAGAAATAGGAGACTCACATGATCGTTAGTTGTAGCAAGACTCGGGGATGCCCTTGGCTAACGGCGGACGTCTTTTGGGCTGAAATGATGATGATGAATCTTTATACAGCAAAACAAAATCGACATCAAAACTAAAAAAAAAAAAAAACATTAAAATGTGCATACAGTCGGTAATTTTGTTAATTCGTTAATTGTTTATTCATTATTTAACAACTACTTCCAAAATGAAATCATTTAAAATCACTTCTAAATACCTTAGATGAGATGGTTATACAGAAACACTAGCTGTGCCCGCGACTTCGTTCGCGTGGACTACAGGATTTTGAATTTATTTTTTCTAAAATAAAAGTAGCCTATGTTAATCCTTATTGCATCAGCTACCAGCCAAAAACCCGTCACAATTGGTCCAGCCATTTCAGAGATTAGCCCGGACAAAAAGACAAAAATTTAAAAAAATGTTATTTTGGTGTATGTATCGTATATATATTCATATGCATGTAGTAAAAAGCAGTTATTTCAATATTACAAACAGACACTCCAATTTTATTTATATGAATGTATGTATATAGATGTATAGATAACTTGTTAAAACAAACAACCGTAAAGATATAACAGCAGTTGCCTGTTGTTTTGTCGCGTGAAATCATGAAATCACAACCGGTTGCTGGCGAAGTGGTGACCATTACAATCACTAGTAATTGGTATCGGTATAAACAGTAACAAGCAATTATTTCAGTTATAATATGTCTTAAATCTGATTGGATATGCGGGAGATGCGTTCCGTTCTATTCCATTTAACTTCGACATATTACAATATACCGAAAAACAATATGTTAAATCGTGAGCTGTTTGTTAAGGGTCACAATCTTTAGATAGTTTACAATCTCTCGAGATAAATTGTAAATTAACAGTATTTAAAATTTTTACGGTGACAGATATAACAATGTAGAAAATACAACGAAATTACAATTTATTCCATTGTATTTTGATTGTCAAGTTATGGTGCATTCACTGGTACAGGCTGGGCTTCGAATCGGAATCCTGCGAAATCCGAAATTGGTCAAAAGAGGTCCAAAACCCCGACCCTGAAGCACAAAAGTCAACTGAAGAAACACAGGTGGGTTTTAGTTAGAAAAAAAATCTTATTCCCTTTCGTTTCACTCAAGCGGGAGAACTAGGGTAGTAATATCATATCCATCACCTGGTATCTGGCTGCTAGCAAAAGAGGAGGCCGACCGCATCTGGCAACGGCGGCGCTCACAGCGCCCCAGCCGCCGCCGGGATTCCGATTTCCAGCCACCGTAGGCGCGGGCTTGCGGACGGCGAGCAATGGGTAGCTCGCAGTCCGACCGTCCGGTAACTGTCCGAAACGAGCCCAAGTCATCGACGGCGCGCACTGTCCCCGCGCTTCTAAAGGAGCTGTCAGCAACAGCAGGGGCCCAGCTGGGTCGAAGCCTACTGGGGCCAGGGTTAATTCGAAAGACAGCTCAAGCCCCGGTACGAAAGGCAACGAAGGAACAGAAGGAGTGGGTTTTTAGTCAATAAAAGTCTGACACTATCTCCCGCTCCGCCCAAGAGCGGGGGATGTCATTAGATGATTTTCCCACCGCTAAAAAAAACCTGGTATCTGGCTGCATTCACTTTCTGCGGTAAATATACTCCTGTCGATATCGACTGCACAGCAATAATAATAAAAATAAGCCTCCACCTTAGCTATTATGCCTTCTGAAGGTCCAGGACCTCAGGGTCCTGAGATATATTAAAATAATGAGAATGTTCCACTACTATCACACAACGCCGAAAAAACTAAATCAATAACGCAATAAATCCTGAAAAATGAAAGAACAAACTAATGTTTTTAGCGTAGACAAATATAGGTTCATTAGTGCAGACTAATGATATCTCATTCATTCCAGTTTTGTTGCGGGAAAGGCCTAGAAAATGGAAAAATGATGAAATTCGCAAATTATGCGTAACTAGCAATCCAACCCGTATTTGCTCGGGTTGAATTTTTTTTTTTTTAATAATATAAACTAATGCTTGCGATTCCGCCAGATGATAAACAGTGATGTAATTGTTGATGATGATCCGTATTAGTTTATTAAGAGCCTGTTCACCCTAGCTTTGAAGACAACTTAAACTACAACAACTAAAAACTTTATTATCGGACGGGAAGACCGCAGCACGCCAATTGTACCTTCGTTTTATACTGTTTAAATGTCGAGGCGAAACGCTTAGTTCGGACCGTAGAGGTGTCAACAATTTAGGGGTGAACACTCGCCGTACGCAGGGTTCTTCGATGCGATTGGTAGAAAGCCGATGGCGGAACCAAGTCATGTAATTCTGATGTCGAATACGCCTTTGAGAGCCAAACTAAACGATGCGATGCGGCGCCGCTCCACAAATATTTCGTCGAATCGGCAGGCCGTACGAGCGAAGTGGCGTCACTTGTGTGCCCACCGATTCTTTGAAATATTTGCGGTGTGGTGCCGCACCACATCAGAGAGGAATCCGTAACTTTAATTTGGTTTAGTTTAGAAGAGAGATGAATATATACCTAAAATGCTAAAACAGAAAACAGTGGTATACTGTAGTGGTATAATACGGGGTCACTTTGACCTCGTACCGCTGCACTTACTTAAAAAAAGCTTTTATTTCTTAAAAGTTACGGGGTCTAATAAGTCCCTTACCGAAGGAATAGAAATATCAAATGTATCAATAAGGACTGCAGTCAAAATGATATAAATTATAGTCTTTGACTATCTGCAATAAAAAAATGTAGCTATTTCCGAATAGAGATAGCTACATTACAAGCACTAGTTTAAATTATCCTTTAAAAAAAAAAGAGGAAGATGTTTTCCAAGTAAGTGTAGCGGTTCTGAAAACACTAAAAACTCACAGAATTCGCACTCTCTATATATTTTGAGTACCTACAGATATGGTCCATATCAAAATTACAAAGCTTCATGGTCCATGCAAATCAGCCAAACCATAATTTGCGTCAGTCATCAAAGCCTCGTTAGATATTGGAAGCCGTTAACATCATTAGCATGTACTGAGGAGAGGGCAGTTTGATCCTTTGTCATTGTGTCCTCTCAGTGGCTGGTCGTAATGATGATTGAGGCCGTCATTTCCTCAGGATCATTCGCATCTGTCGACTTAAGGTTAGTGCAGACGCGACAGGGTGGCAATAAAATGACAGCAAAGTATAAATGTCTATGAAAAAGTGACTTCACACTTGGAGGGTGATTCTTTCAAACGTCTCATTCTTCTGGCCTAACTTTTGTACCTATGTATTTTGGGTTGTAAGTCACTGGGAGCAGATGAGTTCCTGTCATACATTTAGTGATCGGGGAAAACTAACAAATAAAAATATCAAATTGTAAAGAAAAAACTTGGGCAGACGAATGAGACATCCTCTCGATTTCGAAGATTGGCTACTGTGACCAAGCCATATCTATCCAGCCATCGAATTCTTATGCAGTATGGAGCTTGCTTTGGAAGCCGGACCAAGAAATACAAATCGAATTCTGATGAAGCTCCTGCTCCAACGTTAAGTACCAACGTCTAACTTCTTAAGCAAGCTTGCTAGCTCGCTTATGAAGTTAGACATTGGTACTTCGTTTTTTTCATTGGATGTCTTTAAGAAACACCTCTTAGAGTTTTCAAATACACCGCACTGAACTAAAATTAAATTAATTAATAAATAAAATTAAGAACCTACTTTGATGCGCCAATAGTTTCACCGCGACATATTTGCAAACCAATCCTCAATTTCGTGATGAAAAAAAATTGTTCATATCTCTCAAAAAAAGCTAAATCGATACTACTAAATTTTAAATATTTATAATTTTCTCCATATTAAGGATAGATTTTCAGATATCCCTTGGTTAAACTGTTGGCACATCTCGGTTCTTATGTTTTTTTTTGTGTATTTATGTGCAGTGTGTTTTTAGAAATTTAGAAAATTGTATGTGCCTTTTTCTTAAGGATTCTTTTCTTAATGGCAGTCTCAAGTCAATCAAATGCAGATATTATATGCCAAACCCATCCTTCAACTATAGGTCAGAACTATTATGTAGTTGCACACATAAATATCAGCTTCGGTTATTGCAACACATTGACGCATTCTGGCAGGTTCCGTCAGGTGTAAATCGCCCTTAACAGACAGAGTGCCTTGAAATCAGTGTAAGGTTTCAAAGAGCTCTGATTGGTCTGTAATACTCTCAATAATACGCACCATTGGACTTGGTAAATCATAGACTATGAAAACCATGTAAGGAAAGACACTGCACAAAGACTCATTATTCCTTCGCCTTGAATGTAACATTATAACGCTATGTATGACAAATATAAAGATCTACCATATCTGCTTACCTCAGAAGAAAACAAGGATAATGATACAACAAACTTTGTATGAAATCTGTTTGCAATGTTGCTGAGATCATATTTTAAACCTTACGCCTTTGAATTAGGGAGCAGAATTGACGGCATCTGTCAACAGAAATATAATTATCACTGCATAATGAGATGAAAGCTATGGCGACTATTTTAGGATGAATGAGACATACGAGCAGGCAATGTGATAGGCAGTAAACTGTTCACTGTTGTAACAGTTCTTGTTCTGTCTATTCTATTCTGTGTTGTTTTTTTATTGTAGTTGTTGTGTTGTGTTCTGTTCTATTGTTGTTGTTTTATTATATTGTTGTTCTGTGCTGTTTCTGCTACTAGTAGTTTGAAATTCATTCCGAGTTAAGACGTTTCTGAACCAAGCTATTCATTCTTAAGCTAGAACTACACTGTGCACACGTTTGCCACACGCATATCTAGGCACGTCGCCGTCAGTCTCCATACATTTTATATGAAAACTAGACTTGTAGAGCTACACTTGATCCACGCCATGCGATGTCGGTCTGATGTACAGTGCGTTTCACTTATGAAGTTCCTTCGCCGTAATGTTGGCTCCCCTGTCTGTCTTTAGAGAAAAGAAAATTAATAATAAAAGAGTTGCCTACTCTAGCAAAATTGTTACCCGAAATGCGAAACGAAATCGACTTTAACAGTACCTAGTTGCAACACTTTTTGGAGAATTATGAGGGAAATGGGATGTTATTAAAAAAAAGTAGGTCTAAAAAGAAGTCAATGGAGAGGTACGACACTGTAGTGTGGCGTTTTCGGTATTTGAAAAAATTGCAGGACAATCAAAATGGACCCCAGCGTCCTATACTTTATTCAAAAATAGATTTTACAGTTTCCAAAAGCAAAAAAAAGAAAATTATAAGGCAATTGTTAAATGGTGGTAAGTCCCCTCTTTGAGGCGTGGCTGGAAAGACCTCACGGCGTCCTCATTTTTGGCAGGACGCAGGTTCTCACCGGACGTGGTAAGTTAGGGAGGTTCCTGCACCGGATTTCCTGCAGACGGAAGTGACGCCTGTGTGTCGCCACTGTGCGGGACGCCCGGAGGACACGATGGAGCAAACAGTGGAGGTGTGCCTCTCTTGGGCAAAGCATCGCCGTGCCCTCGTGGGGGCGATCGGCGGGGGCAATCTCTCGCGCCAGACTTTGGTACAGGCCATGGTCCGGAGCAAGGAGGAGTGGCAGGCGGTCGCCTCCTTCTAGGTAACTCTTTTCTTTTTCCCTTCTTTTTTCTGTAGATAGACAGGGGAGCCAACATTACGGCGAAGGAACTTCTTAAGTGAAACGCACTGTAGTTCGAGCTTGACTCCTACGCATCAAAAGGATTATTATTATTTTTTAATAAAATAAAAGATTAATATTATAAATAAATTACACCTGGCGTACGATCAACGACCTCCGGCATAGCAGTTAAGGCCACTAACTGCTAGACCGACAGGCCTGTCAAAATAGAACGTAAGAGCCATATTTGTTTGTTTTAAGAAACCATTTAATGGCTTCTAAAATTAAAACAAATAAAACATTTCAATAAAGCTCCTCTCAAACTTGAATAAACAGGAAAAAAGCAATCTCTCTCATACCCACTCGTATTGTTGCAAAACAACGAAATAATTAACATAATAATGATCAGCGGGACATGCGAGCCGTCCCGAGCATCAGTATGTATCGTTTCTAATTATTATAAATCTGTCGTCGCCAATGCGAGAGGACACTGTGTAGTCTTTTTTCACCCAGCGAGTAATTTCACACGGACAAGTGTTAGGGATCGTAATTAAATGCTTCGATTTTATTATTGTGTGTGTCTGTTTTTTATTTGTGTACACTGTGCTTCATGATCAGTGTATATTGTGATTAAAAACGTTCGGGAATTTCGAATGTCGTGTTTGCGAGTTTTATGAATGGCGTTGTGTGTATTTAATGTTTCTTTGTTGGGGAAGATGTTTATGTGGTTTGCATTTTGAATTTTCGATGTTGGATTATCGTTGCTTCAAAAAATCTATAAATATTATGATTTTGTGTTTTGACTGTTCATTTTCCTTCTTCTTCTTAGCGTGTCGTTGTCAAAACTAATTCAATTCCTTGCTGGCTATTCGGCCACGGCAATGCCATCCACTGATGCTGTCATTAGATCCCTACATGAACAGGTTATAGGACACGTTATGCAGGATGGAACTTGGTGTTTTGTCATATCACTAGATACTTTCAGTAAGAAGACGTGATAAACAAGAATATTCGACATCTGCCAGAATTTCGTGAAATGCCTAATATCCTCATTTCCCTGCGACATATAGATCTATCATAAAGAAGGCACGGACGAACAAGAACCACTGCACCTATGTAGTGGTTCAATGATTGTCTGCTGCTGGATCAAATATTTGTATGATCTACAAATATTTGTTCTGAATTTGGGCGTCTTCTTTTTCTGAGTGTAGCCATGATAACTAAGTCATTCATTTATCATTATCATTTTAACCGAATGACGTCTATTGCTGGATGTAAACTTTCTCCAAGAGCGAGATTCCCGCCACACTCAATAAGTCGTCGGTTCACTTTGTAAGAGGCCTTCCAACGCTGCATCTTCCGGTATGTGACCGCCACTCCTGAACCTATTGGCACCATCGAGCATTTTTTCTGCGAGCTGTAGCTATGCTTGAAGATTCTTTGCGTGATCGGATCAGAAATGAAGATATCCGCAGGGGAATTAAGGTTGCGGACATAGTCCGAAGAATCGCCATACTTAGGTGGCAGTGAGCAGGGCACATTGTTTGCAGAGTAATTCCTAGCGAGAAGCATTTTTTTTAATACAAACATTGACAATAATGTGCATTTCTACTAAGCCTTTTTGATAAAAAATGGGTAATGGACGCGATATTGTCCACGCACGTTTAGTGGTTTCTTGTAAAAAAATTAACACGTACACACGTTTAAAGCATAACTTTAAATAGGTAATGAATAAACTACAGTGGGTAGGTGGAGAATCTGAGACTCAGCTGGGTCGAAGCCTACCGGGGCCAGGGTTAGTTTCGAAATACAACTCGAGCCCCGGTATGAAGGCTTGAAGGAACGGGGTGGGTTTATAGTCAGTAAGAGTCTGACACTATCTCCCGCTCCGCCCAAGATGTTGTCATTGATGAATCTCTCACCAAAAAAACAAGACTGCTTTTTTTTGAGGTGGGAAATCATCCATGACTTCTCCCGCTCTAGGATGGAGCTAGGGTGTCAGACTTACTGACTAAAACACCCACCTTTATCCTTTAGTAGCCCTTTCTAGCTTTCTGCCCGTTCTGTGCCCACGAGTTTTCTTTTTAGAAAATCCTCGTGATCCTTGCGGGCAACGGCCTTGCTGGGCCCCTACAGTTTTCTTGGTTTGGGATCACGATGACTTGGGTTCGATCTGAATGGTTACCAGACAGCCGGACGGCGAGCTCTCATTGCTCGCGATCAGCAAGCCCGCATCATCTGAGAACCTGCTGAGTGGGGAGTAGGGATAACCAAGCCCGGTGCGCAGTGCCCCTATTATAACATTGAGGGATTTTATTTCAATAGAAATTTTTCAGCTGTATCCAGGAATTTGATTTGAGAATGGCCCTCCATTCTCAAATCAAATTCCTGGATACCGCATCAAACAAATGTTTTTAACCCCCAAAGTTTAAATAAGGAGTTTTAAGTTTGAGGCCATGTCATTTTTGACAGTTGCATCGCTGGTCATTTACACGTGGCCCAATTTGAATACAGTTTTTTTTTTTACAGAAGAGTATTTTAATCAATGCTACCCCATCGGCGTATAACTTGTGTATTGCTTCTAGAATGTCATTTGAATATCAGATATTTTCAAAGATATTCGACATTTTCCACCATCGTTTACTCTTACTTAAATATAGATAGTACTTGACAGTCTTTTGGCTATCTAATTCTGCAGAACTTTTAAAAGGAGAAACTGACTGACTGACGTATCAATGCACAGCCGAAACTACTGGGACTTGGAGGGTAAAAAAATGCTCAAGGTTTCCTCTAGTGACGAGCTCTGAGAAAAGATTTTATAAAACGGGGGCTTTTTTTTTTTTTTTCGATGGGAAATATCATCTTATGACAACCCCCGCTCTTGGGCTGAGCGGGAGATAGTGTCAGACTCTTACTGACTAAAAAACCCATCCCGTTCCTTCAAGCCTTCATACCGGGGCTCGAGCGCCCTTTCGGATAACCCTGGCCCCAGTAGGCTTCGACCCGGCTGGATCCCTGCTGTTGCTGACAACTCCTTGAGGCGCGCGGGTACAGCGCGCGCCGTCGACGACTTGGGCTTGGTCCGGACAGGAGCCAACGGGGGCTAAAGTTTGTATGGAGAAAACTACTTTGAAGCTGGTGGCTGAAGCTAGTTTGGGCAGTGAAATAATATTGTGCAATTTTCTCTATCATCATTTGCTGATGGATTCAAAGAAACTGAGGTCATTCCTGTTTTTTCTAAAGGGGTGACCAGATGGTCCAACCAAGGTTACCGACATAGCACGAAGAATCGCCAAACTTAAGTGAAAATGGGCAGGGCACATTGCTTCTGGAATGGTGACCACGTACCGGAAGACGCAGCGTTGGAAGGCCTTCTACAAGGTGGACCGATGACCTGGTAAGGGTTGCAGGAATCCGATGGATGCGAGACGCACATGACCGCTCATTGTGGCGACTCTTGGGGGAGGCCTATGTCCAACGGTGGACGTCTTTCGGCAGAAATGATGAAGATGATGATGATGATCAGATGGTTGCAAACCATTCAAGGTGACCTTGCCAGTTTCAATCCATGTAGACAGCAGTTGTAAACCATGATAGGGAGGCGCTTCAACGTCCTTGATAGGGAGGCGCGTTTTCCCAACCTCCGAACGTGTTGGAACGTGGTTTACATCCATGTAGCCGCAACGCAAACCAAACACATAAACCAAGGTCACCTTGATCGGAACGCTAGTTTGTAACCATGTGGTCAACTCTTAAATCCTTTTCTACACTAATGTAATAAATGCCATGTAGCATTAAGTCCGCCTATGTACCACTATTGTACATGAAGTTTAAATAAATTAATAAATGTAATAAAGCGGTAAAGTTTGTTTTTATGTGTTTTCGTTTATAGGAGGTCATCCTTGAAAATTTTGGTCCGATTGCTAAAATTTTTTCACCAATAGAATGCCGCTTTATTCCTTAGTGACATAGGCTATAATTTATGTACGCGAGCTGAGCCGCGGGCAAAAGCTAGTATTACAATAACATACAAACACACTAAGGTAGGTATGCCTAGTGTTATCGTAAAAAGCTGTACGCATCAATGACTTCATTTACACCACTAATGAGGCTTATTCGTTCTAATTCAAATAAAACATTAAAAACCTTGATAAAAACACACATACTGATTGTAGATATTATATGAAATAAAGTTTTTAATGACAATCTTTTTTTCATAGCAAGCTTTTAAAGCGCGGTATAACTATAACTAGCTTCTGCCAGCGACTTCGCCCGCGTGAAAGTCGGTTTTTCCATAAAACTGGACCTCCGTTTCATCCCCTTAGGGGGTGAATTTCGGAAAATCCGTTCTTGGCGGATGTCTACACCCTATAAGAAACCTACCTGCCAAATTTTAAGTTTATAGTTGTTTTCATTTCTAAGATTTCGTGATTAATCAGTGAGTAGTATATGGCTTTTATATATGTACTAGCTTTTACCCGCGGCTTTGCCAGCGTAAAAAAATTAGCCTATGTCCGTTTCCAGGGTCCCAACTATCTCTGCACCAAAATTCATTAAAATCGGGTTTGCCATTTAGGCGTGAAGACGTAACAAACAAACTAACAAACTCACTTTCGCTTTTATAATACTAGTAAGGATAGGTATAGATTAATACTCATAAAAACCATTTCAAAAAGCTCAAACATGATGAGGTTATCTGAGTTCCTATTTTCACCTTCTGGCTCCATAATCAGGTCAACGTGATGTCATAATAATTTTGCATTGCGATTTAATTTACACATGCATGCAAAGTTTCAGCTCAATCGGTAACCGGGAAGTAGATCTTTAATTTTCAAGATTTGATTACAGACAAACAAACATCGAGACAGGTGAAACTAAATAAAAGCTTGTAATCAAGTTGGATAACACGATATAAATACCCATTCTAATAAGAATCGAAGTTCAAAAGTGCTAAAGTAGCTAATTGGTTTGCGTTCAAGGCGTTATAGAATGCATGTAACTGTCAATGGACTATGATACCGCGGAGGCGTGCGTTTGTAATGTGCAATATATTCCCTTGAACTTCTAAAAGGATAAACGTTAAGCCGGCTACCCACGACCCGTAGGTAACTGTAACCGTTGCAGATACATAACCACGGCGGCAGAGACCTCTCGCGCCGAGCCTTGGTTGAGGCCATGGTCCGGAGCGAGGAGGAGTGGCAGGCGGTCGCCGACTTTTGCGAAGCAGTAATGCTCGCAAAGGAGGAGGCCGAACGCATCAGGCAACGGCGTTATCGTCGCCGCCGCCGCCGCCGGGACTCTGATCCCGATTTCCAGCCACCGTAGGCGCGGGCTTGCGGACAGTGAGCAATGGGTAACTCGCTGTCCGGCCATCTGGTAACTGTCCGGACCAAGCCCAAGTCGTCGACGGCGCGCACTGTTCCCGCGCGCCTCAAGGAGTTGTCAGCAACAGCAGGGACCCAGCCAGGTCGAAGCCTACTGGGGCCAGGGTTATCCGAAAGGGCGCTCGAGCCCCGGTATGAAGGCTAGAAGGAACGGGGTGGGTCTTTTAGTCAGTAAGAGTCTGACACTATCTTCCGCTCCGCCCAAGAGCGGGGGATGTCAATGCATGATTTTTTCCCGCCATAAAAAAAAAAAGATACATAACCAAATTTTATAAGTGAGTACGTAGTTCACGAGCCCGTTGTTCGACGTGAGCCAGTCGCAGCGAGCAAAAACTTGTTAATTTTTTCCGCGAACAACAAGGAGCTCGCAGTGAGCTCTGTAACCATAACCTCAAGAAGCGTCTACTGTATCTACAACGGTTACAGTTACAGCTCGTAAGTGAGTACCCAGCTTTAAGTGATAATATTATTATGGCAATTTGTATTGTCGTGACAAAATGTTTGGTCTCTTATCTAACTAACGTCAACATTACATTCTGAAGTTGTCATGAAATTTTTTTGTGAACTGCATCATTTTGGCAATTTACTGTTATTTTGTCCTTGTGTTTCTTAATAATAATTTAATTCAGACTCATCTAATGAGCATAGATTGCTACTTAAGTATCGAACTCGTCTAGTTATTTTAACACTACGGTTCCTTCAAGTGTGGCTTTGTCATTGTCGTTTGATTTGCGATCAAGTTCACGTCCATTGACATTTGTGTAGTTCAGTCTATGTTTCCACCTACAAGTCGTAGGGTATTCGGGTTAAGAGTGTTCTTTTTTTGGTAGGCCCGCGCCTGACCACTCTTTTGATGGAAAGCGACGATGTGGTCAACGCGCACGGTATTCACTCTTAATTTAAAAATCCCCAAGCTGTAGCTATCAGGAAACACAGAATTCAGCAGAGAATTCCATTACTTATCTAAGTGTTTATCATTGTACGTATAGGTATCTATACGATACTGTTAGGCAAGCATGTTCCATTGTGGACCACAACGTCGCTTACCATGAGGTGATATAGTAGTCTCACTCGTGCTTATTTTTTAAAATTGAAATAAACTAGTGTTTGATTACGATGGCAAGCAGTGATGCAATCATTGATGGTGTGGCGCCAATTTACTCTAGCTAAATTAAAAATCAGGCGGGAGACCGCAGCAGGTAAATTGTTCTAGTCTTTAGATAAATATAAAAAAGTCACTATCACACAGATTTTCATAACTTTACATAGGTTACGAAAATCTGTGGGATGGTGACTTTTTTCGAATTTCGAAGACCAAACACATCGCGTTACAAAACTATTCGTGAAAAATTATTTCCGCATCTTTAAAAATCGAAATAGCGGGAGTGCAATGTTAATTGGACTGGGGCGCTGGGCGGACGACATCGGACGCCCGTCGCGCCTCGCTGAGCTGTATGCAGCCCTCGATTACGGCAATGAGTGTGCCGCCAGTTGCCGTCGCAGTATTAAGGATAACTGCGTCGTAGCTCTGTGAGGACGTACGTAAAGCTAGAACTACACTACGCACACGATCTGGGCGCGTCGGTCTCCGTACATTTCATATGGAAACTAGACTTGCAGAATTACACTTGATCCACGCCACGCGACGTCACGCGACGTCGTTCTGCGTACAAATCAGGTATGTTACACGTATGCATTGGTGTAAGGTAAGATCAGAAAGTAAAGTGTGTAAATACGAAATATAAGGAGGTTAATTTTCGCTTCAAATATTCGAGTGACTGCACAGTTTTCAAGAACTTTGGCATCGCGCAATTTTATTCCGAGCACGTTCCATCTTCGGCATTTTTCAGATGTAATGCGCCATCGGAGGATAAGACGTGAAGATCCCGACCTGAGGATATTTTAATTGTGCGTAGAGCTATGACTCCATGTATATTAAAAATATTTTACTTTTAAGGATTACCCGGCTAAAGTTTACGTTTCACCAATGCTGGAGGCACACAGGCTGGATGTTTTTCACATGAGTGAAAAGATTACATCTAGACAATCTTGCTTCATTGTTGATCGAATAATCCATAGTGCATATTTAGGGTCAGGAAGAGAAGAATACTACTGACAGCAACATTACAATAATTATTTTTTGCCAACTCTTGTACATCTCATGAAACCTGCCTTACGTACAGCTTGATAAACATACCTAACATTAAAATGGAAACTACGACGCAAACGTAGGCCTCGCTTGATTTGTACGTGGAATCGCGTCGCGGGGCGTCGCGCGTCTTGGATCTAATGTAACTCTACAAGTCTAGTTGCCATATAGAATGTATAGAGACCGAAGCGGCCTGATCAGCGTACGTGGCCTATGTGTGCGCAATGTAGTTCTACGTTAAAATTCCCACCTCTGCTCCAGTATTCTGCCTACACGTCTCATCGCACTTTTCCATCCCTCTATGGCGCTCCCATCATTCGTCTGCAAGCGGTCATTAGGCGCAGCTAAGTGGTTCGCGCGCCACGTGTCGGGTGTACGTCACCGTGCGTTCGGTATTTTTACCCCACGCCACAATGAACGAAAGGTCAGCCGTTCTGTACTTTATGAACGTGAACTTTGATGGTATATGAAACACTGAAGCAAATATATGTCGTATTTTTATGATACGTGAGGGCTATAAAAAGATCATATTTAAAATTGACGTAACAACATAATCATGTTATTTTACAGATCATATTTAAAATTGATATACTACTCATCTACTTACGTATACGTTACGTATCTACTTAACCCTCTTCCTCTCTATATTACTGTACCCGAAAGAGTCCATTTTGATCGTTGACTATTTGTGTATTGTTATATTAAACCACTAGCTTTTGCCAGCGGCTTCGCCTGCTTACATAAAATATAGACTATGTCACTCAGGAATAAAGCAGCTTTCTATAGGTGAAAAAGAGAGATTACCTCCTACAAACAAAAAAAAAAACAAACTTTACCTCTTTATATTATTAAGTGTAGACATACGTACTAGGAATGCAATGAAGTATTAAGTATAGGTACTATACATTACAGTTATGTCAAATTGTGGTCCATCTTCAGTTTCTAGGTATTCGTAGTTACTTACTTAAATAATTAGCTTTATAATCTTTCTACTGTTGAGGCTCGTCCCTCCTCTCTAGGAGAGGGAATGGACTACAACCCACCAAGCGTTTTAGTGCGGGTTGATAGATATCTTGGTACTCTATTTGTTACAAAAAGTCACTAGAGAAATACTGTTAGTAAAGTAACTTAAATACAACTTTTTTAAGCAATTCGGGATCTCATATATTGCAATTAATTACTTATTGACAAATAAAGATGTACACGTTATTATACTACATAATTATCAGAGGTCGGAATTAAGTAGAGTTATTCCTGTAGGTACTTGCATCGAAATGTTGATACTAATATGGATCTTCCCGGAATTGCTAATGAAAAATCCCGTGTTGCTGCGAAAGCTCCGAGATAGATAAGACAGATGAAAAAAAAAAACATCCATTCAGCCGAACATAAAACCTCCTCCTTTTTGAAGTCGGTTAACAAAGATAATTAACATACAATTTTTATTAGTATTTTTCCTTGAAAAGATCTCTCTTCTTCAACTGAGATGAGGTTAACAATTTTTTACACTTCCTCGTCCTCGCTATTGATGCAGGAAGATTTTTTCTGTTTTATTTCTGATAGTGTCACAAAAAAACCTGCTCTTTATAATTAATCTCGGGATTTGAGGCATCCACTTTATTGTTTCGCTGTATGAAATTAGTATAAGTACCTACAAGAATCATCATCATCATCATCATCGGCCTTTTTATTGTTTCTAGTACTGGAACTCAGGCCTCCTCTCTAGGAGAGGGAATGGGCCGTAATCCACCACGCGGGCCCATTGCGGGTTTTTTTTTCATTGGTTAATGTCACATGTCTTCGAATTTTTGGTCCTAGGACATGCCGGTTTCCTCACGATGTTTTCTTTTACCGATTTGAGAGCAGTGGTGATGTAATAAATTACACAAAGTAATGCGTCTGGCTGGGTCCAAACTTGCGACCTACAACACGTGAGTCCGGGCCAATACCACTCGGCCAGCACTCTGATAATTATAGATAATTTATTTTGTCAAGGAGGCTTAATTCAAACGGTAATTTAATTAATGGAAAATACATTATTTTTTAGGATGTAACTTAAACCGATTCATTGGATTCTGTGAATAAAAACGTATATGGATTTCGGAGAAATACACAAACGAATTTATCAGTCTTATATTCTGGGTAACGTGTGAGTCAATTAAGAGAAATGTTGATAGAACCAGGGTTGGCAGTCCACGCTAATTTCGAGCAGAATGAGTCGATTACTGCCTTGAGGCAATTTCCATAGACTTTGTTTTGTCTTGAAAAATATTAGATGTATCATCGTTCCAAGTCTCCAATGTGTAGGACGCAATAAAATTGTTATTCTGTAAATAAAATATGAACAAGAAGAAATCGTATTGTTCAACAAACTTTTGGTTTCTACCGGTTGCATATAATTTCAGTTCAATGTGCGTCGGAATTACATAACTGAATTGCGCCAAGCCCCTTCCTCTATAGACGTACGGAGATGCGCCCCCGGTACGTGGTAGACATCCTACTTATATAACCAAAAGACTGTCAAGTACTATATATATTTACGTAAGAGTAAACGATGGTGGATAAGTGTCGAATATGTTTGAAAATATCTGATTTTTTTTTTTGGTGGGTAAATTCATCCAATAACAACCCCCGCTCTTGGGCGGAGTGGGAGATAGTGTCAGACTCTTACTGACTAAAAGCCTACCCCGTTCCTTCTAGCCTTCATACCGGGGCTCGAGTTCCCTTTCGGATAGCCCTGGCCCCAGTAGGCTTCGACAGTAGGCTTTTTCTTTTTTAGGTTTGGCCTGATAGCTACAACCTAGGGGTTTTTTAGTCAAGAGTGAATAGATTACTTCCAGGTAAGCGTGTTCCACCATCGACCACCACTTCGCTTACAATTCGGTGAGATAATAGTCAAGCGCGGGCCTATCAATAATAAAAAAAAACATTCATCAAAAGTCGTCATTACTGTGCAGTGTCATTGAAGCCACTTCAATAAAACTGTTATTCAATCTTGAATTGTATGGTACACTCAAGCTTCAGTAGCCACACATGTCACAGGCCCAAACATAGCGGACTATTTTTAATTGCTGAAAAATAGTAGAGGTGGACCTAAGACCCTCGCCTTACAGTCTATTGTCAAAGCTAGCGTAAAAAGCCTTGTTTCATCTAACACAATCTCGCCATATACAATCTTATTCTTAGTATATGCGAAAGATGAAACACCTGTCTAGTATTTTCATGTAAAGAATCTATATACAAAGTTTCATAACTCTATCATGAAATATCACAAAGTTATAAGCTTGTTATGTCACCTGGTTGTCTAGACAGTTTGAATCTACATAATGGTAGCTCATAATATAAAAAACTAGGAAGAAAGCATGGAGAAAACAAGACCATGCAAACAATAATAAATGTATGGACATGGGTTTAAAGACGAATTCATTGTAGTTTTATTTTATACAATAAATATTCCTGTAAGTATGTCTAATAAGTCAACCGTCTTGGGAGTTTTGTATAATATTTAATCATTTAAAAAATACTTATATTCGATACTTTTTATAAGGGTCTTCTGTTAGTAAACAATGATCTCTATCTCTTAATCAACCTTGATTATTATTGAACCCGTGATGACTACATCAGGTTTCATTAAATCCTAATAATTACCCAAGTCGTTAAACTTATTAGACAGCCTTATAAACTCATTAAAGGAAAATAAGACTGGCTGGCTGGACTGTCTTGCGCTGACTTTTATATTGAATTTGCATAAAAAAGTAAATATTATATCACGATTTTCTTTGACGTTAATAAGGTTATCGTCGAAGTAATAAATTGACCCTCTACGATATGCTGATAGACTGAGCTAATTTATACAATATTACCAGGACTTTAATCAATAGTTAACGGGAGCCCTAACACCGTGTGTAGCACACGGTTCTCATTAGAGCTAAATATATAATAATTAATACATTTACCCTTCGGTAGGTGTTAAAGTTTATCGGTGTACACTTTTTTTTGTGCAACTATCAACGGAAGCTACTGATACGTTATCGGTTCTAGTGATGGCGGCTCTATTTATATGTTTGTTATAAGTTTTATACCGAGGTTCGGCTTAGGTTTTTAATTCCTACTTATATGTTGGTATAGAAATGCAAAGCAGCTGCTGTAGGTTTGTGCAAACCTAATGCCCCGTTTATACGTTGGCCCAGTCTCGGCCAATCGCCATCTCTAGTCATTGGGGATTGAACGAGACTGGGCCCACGCGTAAACGGGGCATTAGCATTTCGCCTCGTCGTTTATACTGCAACAATGTGCCTGTTGCGGTCTTTCCATCCGATTATAATTTGGGTGTCTTCAAGGCTAGAGTGAATAGGCTCTTAATAAACTAGTGTGCCTCAACATCAACGATTGCATTACTGCTTATTAACATCAGATGGGATCGCAGTCAAGTTATATAGTCATTTCATATCAATAAAAAAAACTTTAAGTGTTGTACCTACTGTTTGTTTATGTTTACTGACTTCTTTCTACTGTAAACAGTTGCAGTCTTCTGCATAAAGTTTTTACCGTTCTAAAGCTTACCAATAATAATAACACAATGGATCTAAAACTGGACCATTTGCGTAGAACAGGTATATAACTTGGGTCCTTATTCTAGAAATTCTAATTCCACCATAAAAAAAATATATACTCGTATATAAATACTTAACCTAATCAGAACTGACCTACCGAAACCGGAACGGATAGTCGGATACTTTTGCAATTTCTTCATTTCACAACAACATAACAATTATGCACGTGTAACTTATACTTAAACCTGGTCACCGACTGTTAAAAGTATTATTCAGTGTGGGTGACCAGGGCTTAGAGAAACTTTATAACCAACTAAAACAATGTTGGCCACCGTAACGTAATAATTCTCATAAGTACATTGGGAAAACCGTATATTTAGTAAAACTGAGTGAATCGAGAGCAGTGATGGCCGAGTGGTAATGGCCCCAAGCTGTAAGGTCGCGGGTTCGAACCCAGCCAAGCGCATAACTTTGTGCAGGTAATTTATTTCATAACCACTGCTCCCAAAACGGTAAAGGAAAACATCGTGAGGAAACCGGCATGTCCTAGAACCAAAAATTCAAAGAGATATGACAATCACCAACCCGCACTGGGCCCGCGTGGTGGATTACGGTTCATTTCCCCTCCTAGAAAGGAGGCCTAAGTCCCAGCAGTGGGAACATTAAAAAGGCTTATGATGATGATGATGAGTGAATCGGGCAAAACTGTCATGCTAATCAGTTGCTCAAATATACAGGGAGGGAAGATAAGCTACGCGAAAAGGTCGTTTCCGCATTTATTATACCATCACACGTTGGCGTTGTGCCTGTACATGGCGGACATCCTACCCATACGTACAAAGCGTTTTGGGAACACATTCATTATGCGTACAGCTAAGGAGTGGAATTCCCTGCCGGAGTCTGTTTCCTGAAAGCTACAACCTAGGATTATTTAAGTCAAGAACGAATAGGTTACTTCTAGGCAAGCATGCTCCATCGTGAACCACATAGCTTCTGCCAGCAGCTTTGCCCACAGAAGAGAGTTTGTTAATTACAGTAAAGATAAAGGACTACGTTATTCTAATAATAGTGTAAAATAAGAATTTTTTAACTGTACGGTTAATGAGTGTTGTTTCTAAAAGGTTTTGATGTAGGTATGGTTGAGAGAGATGACTTTAATCCGTAGTCCAACATCAGGCTAAATGAGACAAATGATACGACAATTATCGACATAAAATACTCGATTAAGCTAGATATATTTTCCTCTATCTTCACAATATTAATAGCTTTGCTTTTCTTACAACATCTTAGATGCGGAAATGTTAATAGATAAATATCATATGGATACTTATATTTTTTTTTTTTGTGAATATATATTGAAACCAGATAGGAGGTGGTTAACTTTCAATATGTTTTCAGTTGTCATCAAAAGTTGCTAATGTATGCACTAGGGTTATATTTCACCGAGGCGGGGCGACCAGTCGCCGCTACCAATAAAATGTATACAGCTCTATAGAGAGTTACTCACCTGGTGTCCTCGTGTCCTTTTAGTTGCGCCACCAATTTGGTGCGACCAGCTCGGACGTGTGGTGGCTCTGGTGTCTGTGTGGTGTCTAGTTTGGTAGCTTAGGGCTTTATTTCACTTGGACACCGGAACTGGTCGCGCCACCTTGGTCTCTCGGTGAAATGTAGCCCTAAGTCTTCTGCAGGTGTCGCCTGTACCTTGATGTTGTGTTTCAGATATCACCTTGCGGCGCGGACCCACTGCGGCTCCCTATAAAAATGTCCATCTGTGGGAAAACCGCTGCGGTCCACGAGTCTATTTATAGGTGGGGAAATCATCTAATGACATCCCCCGTTCTTGGGCGGAGCGGAAAATAGTACTAGCATTTTACTGACTAAAAACCGGAGCTGGTTTTTAGTCAGAAAAATTGAGACATTGTTCCTTTTTTGCCATTGTTCTAGGGCCCCGGTAATCTCTTTCGTATCAACCATGGCCTCAGTAGGCTTCAACCCTGCTGGGCCCCTACGGTTGCTGACAACTTCTTGAGGCGAGCGTGGAACACTACGCGCCGTCGACAACTTGGGCTTGGATGGTTATCGGATGGTCGGATGGCGAGCTACCCATTGCTTGCCGTCCGGTCCCTTAAGTCTTACGTCATTACGTCAAGAGAGAGAGAGAGAGAGAGAGTGAAGGTCCTTCCACAGACTATGGGCAGAGCGGGTATGGCTCCACAGATTTTTAAAGAAACTAACTAACATTTGCCAGCGACTTCGTTCGCGAATGTTTTCATAAAAACTTTAAGACTCTTCGAGGGTAGTTTTTAAAAATAATAATTATAATTTGGTTAGATTAATATTTGTGCTTACTTTCAAGTATATTGGTGTGTAAAATGAAATTTTGTACAGAAACAAAATTCCCCCTTTTCACCCCCTAAAAGGTTTAATATCCAAAAACCAACAACAACCGTCACGACAACTCTAACAAGAGTACCCGACTAAAAAAAAGAAGAAGACTATTAAGTAAAAATCATTTATAAGAAATAATTAGGTAAGATAAATGTTTACTAAGGATCCATATTATGTGGAATAAAATAATACTGCAAACTAAAATAGAACATAACTCAACCGGAAAATCGAACCAATGGCCTGAACTAAGAAACAGATACGGTCGTTGATCGTCTCGGATTTCCTGGAATCGTAGAAGAAATAATAAATCTTTTTGCAACAATTACTAAATGATTAAGGGCACCGTTCGTTAATTTCGTTCTTTCGTACTTTCGAAGTACTTACTGATGGCCAACGTATCGCTTAATGTAACATTTTTAGAGATGTTTTACATTTATTTAAGGATTACGTTTCAAAAAACGACGCAAGACCAACTGAAAACGCCTGAAACAAATACTGGTCCATGAAAGACTTATTCAAAGCTGAGTAAAACAAAAGCTCATGAACATATTCACCCCATCTTGTTCTATGGCGTACAGACTTGTTCTTTGAATAACTAGAAGTCCAAACTTAAGGTTTGCTAACGAACAATGGAGCGTAGTATTCTAGGTTTGTAATTTACAGATTGAGTTCGAAACACTACACTGGTTACTGGTTTCCAAAACCAGAATAGTTGTTGTGGCTCAAAAGGCTGCCAAACTGAAATACCGACAAACTGTGAGCTAAAGTAGCACAAAGTTGGTGTCCTAAAACAGAGCGAAGGGGTCGCGGCAGACCACGAAGGAGATGGCTTGACAAACTGGACTGATTCCGCCTGAATTGGCCAGTCCACGTGTCCGGGAGTGGAAAGATGGAAGGAGTGGAGGCCTTTGCCCAGGAGTGGGACAGAACAGGCTAACAAATAATAATAATATTAATGTAGCTGTTCTTAACAAAGTTACAGTTAATTTTAAGCATTTTTTAACAGGTTTATAATTTTAAATACACTAAGGTAATCTACCTATATTCAAAATTCCGAGGTCGCTGTGAAATAAATGTACCTAATTATACCAAAAAAAAAAACTGAGCAAGTGCGAGTCGGACTCGCGCATTGAGGGTTCTGTGCAAACTACAATTCCCGAATCGAGTCTCAAAGATTTTTCCAAATTGCAAGATAAGACCTTGCTTTGTGACTTTCAGGATTCTGAGTCAACGGGAAGTACCCTATGAATATCTATCTTTAAGACTATCAAAATTTACGTTTTTTTGCGACATAAACAGCCGTGTCTTTTTTATTCGTTAACTTAAAAGGTTCGTGTTATTTTACATCTTGAAGGAACCGCAGACTTGAGTATGTGGTTTTAATTTCAACTCGATACCTCCACGCGTTCTTGAGATAAAAGGTCTTGACAGACAGACAGACGGACGGACAACAAAGTGATCCTATAAGAATTCCTTTTTTTCCTTTTGAGGTACGGAACCCTAAAAATATGAAAACCTTTCTTTACAGTAAAAAAGCTGCTTAAACTATTTTGTACTATTTAGTATCACTATTTCAGTTTCTCTGAATAACCACGTCAGAAAATCGTGATCAAAATGTCATAAGGCTCCTAACAGATTTTCTATCAATTTGTACACCATTGCAATATTCTGTATACTATTTCACTGTTTCTTTTGTTTTTTTTTTGTCTGTCTCTCTTTTTTCGTTCTCCCTTTCTTACTTCTTCCTTCTCTCTGTTCAATCAATGTGAATGATGTGGGAATGATGTGGTGGGCTTGACCGTTTATGTAAACTTTTTCATCCATACCCCTATTTTTCTCATCTGTATTATTTTAGTTACTCTTTGCGTTTCAGGGCACCGGTAATTCTTTTAAACAATAATAAATGAATATAGAAAACTGGCTTATACCACCAATAAATAAAACAAAGCAACATTATATTCAATGCAACCATTCCGTGCAACTAACACACTATTCTCATTTTTTATTTTCATTATTATAAACATCTTTTTTATGTAGTATAAATATTATGTGTTATAAATTATAATTATAATGTGCTATAGTAGATACAAGCACACAATAAAAACGATAGACGCACAGTCATAATTATTAATATCAGACTTGCAAACGTTAATTTTTTTGCAGACTCTGAAATGCTGTGTAGATATTGTGATCGCCACGGAATAGCCAATGTTATGAACTTATTACCTTAGTATAATTTAATTATTATTTTACAATTTGACATTTTTTTTAAATTTATCCAAGTAATACCAAGTCAGTTAATTTAACTTAAGGGATCTTGCTGACCTAGATTGATTTGGTAATCGCGTGTATATCACAAGTAATACGTATTATATCAAATAATTAGATTGTTTAGTCCGATTGCCAAGTCAATCTAGGTCATCACATGGATCTCACAACTTTTTTCGGTAGAAGAATTGAGTTACGCGCCTTCGATTTTAGACAAATTATGTTTTTGATGGCATTACGACATGAATATTTTTTTTTCTTACTTTTTTTATTATTGTGAATATTGCATGCCCCAATTAATTTTTCTCTGCAGTATTTTTTATAACATTTGCGGTACTTTATGCGGCCTACTCAAATGTCTTTTGTCTGGTATTGTTCGTCAAGTCGTTGAGTTTCTTAGTAGTCCTGATAGCAAGCAATAGGCGCCTGTAAACAGTTGGGTGTCAGTGCAAAACAACCCCTCAGTCGCCTGGATGGCCTGTGACTATGTATTTTTGCTGACATAATAAGCTTATAGACCAGGGTCGATAATTTTTAAAACCAAAAAAAATAATAGTAGGATGAAACCCATTAGAAAAGGAGGAGAATATTATAAAAATGAAAGGAAAAATAATTTACGGGCGATCTGAGGTCGGGAAGGGGATGGGGGTGAGCTTTTAAGGGTAAAAAACGGTTTTTCTCTATTTCCGGCAAAACTAAAAGTCCTATGAAAAAAAGTCAAATGGCAAAGTTGTAGGTAATAAAAAGATCTAAAACTTTTGTATTCACACTTTTTTCACATAACCTCAAAATTTATGTGAAAAATTCAAAAAACCAAGTTTTTGGTTTTTTATTTTTATCTTTTTCAAAAACAATTTTTTTTTTCACGAAATTTTGTGAAAACTTGCCTTTTTATGTCCCAAATACGCTGTAATTTATTTGATTAGAAATATTTATTTTTTCACCTTATTTTGAATTAATATCGAAAAAGCACCCTAATTTTCAATCGAAAATTCACCCGTCAAAATATCAGCTTTTTTCAAAAAGTTGGTATGTTTTCTGTTCGTTGAAATCTCTACTTTCCGATGGTGAAAAAAAAGAATAGTTACCTTAGTAAATCTTCTCAGAAAATGCAAAAAATCGAAAAAAACTCGAATACGAATTTTTTTTTTAATTGCGCCAGCACAGCCTGCCGTTTACTAAGATTAAAAAAATAATAATCTCCTTTATTTTGCACAAACAAATTTAGTTACTCCCATGAAAAATAAAAATATTTCAAAATACATAAAAAATATATTAAAAATCTATAAAAAAATATATAAATATATATAAAATATATAACGTAAATATTGTTAGTTTTTTTTTTTAAGTAAACTTGTCACAATTATCTTAAAGAAACTCAGCGTGCACGTGTATTTTTATAAACGATGTTGTATACTGTACTGTATTTCGAATACTGGCTAGGCTAACGGTTGTTACAGCTGCTACGAAATAGTAGGTATGTATGTAGTAAGACCCAGACCCGCCTAGCCCCTTCCCCACTTCTCTATGAAATACCTTTTGATGGGCTAAAATTTTTCGTACGTCACTCAGGTATATAAGTTATCTAAAAATAGTTATAAATAAGCATCTACGCATATAATTTAAAGAAGATTCGACTACTTTCTCCAATTATTGTAGATGTCTTATTAAATGTTAATTTTATTAACTTATTATTTGTTTGTTAATTATAGTAGTATATTTTGATTTGCAATTTCTTTTTTATCAATGTAATATGTAATCTTACGTTTTTCAAGTAATTAAAGTGTACATTTTAATAAATAGCTCAAAATTGTATATAATAATTTAAAAAAAAATTTCGAATTCGAGTTTTTTTCGATTTTTTGCATTTTTTGAGAAGATTTACTAAGGTAACACATACTTTTTTTTCACCATCGGAAAGTAGAGATTTCAACGAACAGAAAACGTACCAACTTTTTGAAAAAAGCTGATATTTTGACGGGTGAATTTTCGATTGAAAATTAGGGTGCTTTTTCGATATTAATTCAAAATAAGGTGAAAAAATAAATATTTCTAATCAAATAAATTACAGCGTATTTGGGACATAAAAAGGCAAGTTTTCACAAAATTTCGTGAAAAAAAAATTGTTTTTGAAAAAGATAAAAATAAAAAACCAAAAACTTGGTTTTTTGAATTTTTCACATACATTTTGAGGTTATGTGAAAAAAGTGTAAATACAAAAGTTTTAGATCTTTTTATTACCTACAACTTTGCCATTTGACTTATTTCCATAGGACTTTTAGTTTTGCCGGAAATCGAGAAAAACCGTTTTTTACCCTTAAAAGCTCACCCCCATCCCCTTCCCGACCTCATATCGCCCGTAAATTATTTTTCCTTTCATTTTTGTAATATTCTCCTCCTTTTCTAATGGGTTTCATTCTACTATTTTTTTTTTTCACTTTTTATTATTTTTAAAGGCTTCTACCCTGGTCTATTATAACTTTGTGAGTTTTCATGATATAGTATTGAAATTTTGTACATAGATTCTTTACATTTACAAAACATGTGTTTCGGGTTTCACATATATATACTAAACTGAGGTTATAGGCTGTAACGTCCACAAGAGTCTGCTGTCTGTGGGGAATACTGACGCTGTTGATGCAGGGGTTGAGCAATTAGCTGATTCGCTGCATGTCGGGCACGATCCTCGCACAGACAATTGTATGACTTGTGTACAGTTGTTCTAGGTCTACGTGTGTTGAGCATGTTAGTTTACATGTTTGTAAACGCATCCACAAGGTGTAATTTTTAGTATAGAATGAAGTTTAAAAAAAAAGACGTGTGGCACTTGGGGACTGCCGCGGTAAAGCTATTGTATGGCATTTTTATCAACTTATGCAATTATAATTATTTATTTATTTTATTTATGCAGTATTTTTTTTCCTTTGTTTTTTTTTCTTTGATATTAATTGAAGTTACACTTTCTCACATTGAATTGAATTTTGATTGATTGTTCACTCACTTGTTTTCTTATCGGTCACCACGCTCAAAAAACAAATGAGAGAACACCCCCCGTGTTAGGTTATTTTCGTTACGGAATTTCTGGATTCAGTCTCCACGCTCAAGGCCCGCGATAGAAGCTATGCAATAGCTTAATATCATACACAAAAATTTAAGTTCAATGCAGAATAGTATAAATATGAAAAGGTTATAGGATATTATAAAATGGTAGGCAGTAAAAAATAGCTTTTAGCGATAAGGTCACCCGTTGTTACTCCCAATTAATTTTAAGTTCCTATTGTAAATTCATATTTTGTGTACAATACAAGAATATATCTATCTATCTATGAAACAAAAATGATTAGTAGTTAAGTAAGAACCTTGGGAGCACCAAATTTACTCATAGACGCCATGAGAAAACTGAAAAGACTCATCTACTTCTGGAGTGAGGTGGGCTGGTTGGGGTGAAGACCGTAGCTCATGCACAATGGTCCACCAAGGACTAAGTGTGGAAACCAGATCATAATAAGATAGATAGTAGGTAAGTTCTACACTGGCGACGTCTCCTATCTCTATCTGGGTGGGTATTTCAATGAAATTTTCTTGAACAAGCAATGTCTTAAATGATTAGGTATGTATGTATCTATCTAAATCTGAAAATTAGTTTCTCGAGACAAAAATTACCTCTATGACACTTTGCTCGATTTAAAATCGTGGGTAAGTACCAAGAAAAACAGAAATTTATTGTACATCTATCATTTCAACCGAAAGACGTCCACTGTTGGACATAGGCCTACCCCAAGTGTCGCCACAACGAGCGGTCCTGTGCGTCTTGCATCCATTGGATTCCTGCAACCCTTACCAGGCCATCGGTCCACCTAGCGGGAGGATTTTCAACGCTCGTCTTCCGGTATTTAGTCACCATTCCAGAATATTTCGACCTCAATGACAACTGCCGCTTAAGTTTGACGATTTTTCGGGCTATTTCGGTAACCTAAGTTCTCTATTGCGATAACCTGTACCCCTAGCCAAGTTGCTAATCTGCAATAGTTAACGCTTGTAGAAAGCTTCAAATGTACGGGAATGACGTCGTCTTAACGCTCAGTCACGTGGTCAGAACAAAAGAATTGGCGGCAAGGTCAACTCGAAGCGTTCGGCGCAAGCGAAACGAACTTGGCTAGGGGGGCTGGTTCTTCATTGTACATCTAAAATTAGTTATTGGTCGTTTTGATTAGAATCTACGATTGCACCTACTACGGCATCTAATAAACTGAACACTGTTCTGTATAATTATTTTTTTTTTAATTTGTCGTATATCAAATTATGACTGTAAGGTCTGCACTATAACACGCACAAGTAGAGTACCCCCCGAGGCGGGATCAGTAAACATGAAATAATAAATAGGATTCACAATAGCATGTTTACTAATATAATATGAGATATTAATCAAATCAAAATAACGTTTCTTGAGGTAGTTCCGACGACACCTGCTTTTTAAGTTTAGGGTTCCGTACCCAAAAGGTAAAACGGGACCCTATTACAACTGCATCCGATTCATATTTAACTTGCGAAAATGTTTCGAGTTACAGATCTGAGCTCAACTGATGTCCATTCGCCAGAGAAGAAGTTTGCGCGCACTGACTATATTCACTCTTTTCTCTGCTCAACTCTCCTACCCCTCAATCTTATCTTATATCTTATTTTCAATATTTTTGTTCTTCCATTCTAAGAATCTTCGTTCTTCTAACAATCTTCTACTGCTTTGTCCCTCTCATACTTCTGATTTTGTTCATTCTCCCTTTCATATACAGTCCATACTTCTGTGGAATGCGCTTCCTCTCGATATCAGGACGGCCACCAGTCAGTATGCATTTAAGCGAAAGTTGCGGCATTACTTTCAGAACAAATAGCGGAGTCGTTTCTTCTACTTTATATAAATATATAGGTATGTAGGTATATATTATATTAAATATATGTATGTATATTTTATTTATATATATACATTTGAACCCTTATTTTTCTTAATAATCCATTATTTTTGTTTTCTTTTTGTGCACCTGCCATGTTTTCTCTTCACCACCCTAGGTTGACTGGTAGAGAATGCTTAAGGCATTAAGTCCGCCTTTGTTACCTGTGTGTTGCATGCAGTTTTAATAAATAAATAAATATTACTAAGACTCCTCTGCCCGTCTGTTGCCACGCTACATGTCATGGAACCGTGATAATCTGTTGCTCTATAACGACAAATACAAAAAAAAATAGAATAAAATAAATATTTAAGTGGGCTTCCATACAACAAACGTAGCTTTTTTGTCTTTTTTGCTACAGACGGAATGGACCCTTTGTGCGCGAGTCCTACTCGCACTTCGCCAGCTTTTTTTATACAAACAAAGTGTTCACCATCACATTAATTAGTTGTATCTTTTGATCGAATACATTAGAAACTCGAGCACTTCTGTGTCGAAGCAAAGACACGTAAAGGGCATGTAAGGGAGGTGTTTAGACTTTGTTACTAGATATTGTGTTACTAAGAGGTATACTTCTTTCCTCTCTTTTACAAGTTTTCTTCAACTTCAACTTTCTCCATTTCGGGGGCCTGTGTTTCGCCGGCTTCGGAAGCACACTGGGCGGTACCCAGTATCAGGTGGATAAACAGGGTCCCAGGGTGCGGCAAGACAACCTGGATGGTGAAACACTTTGATGAGGAGAGCGATATCATAGTGACCACAACAACCGAAGCTGTTAAAGATCTCAGAGAGAAGCTGGCGCTCCGATTAGGAGATCGTGTCAAGGCAAAGGTGCGCACTATTACCTCAATTTTAGCCAACGGGTTCAGACCAAAGGAGAAATGCCGTCACCTTACGGTTGACGAAGCCCTCATGAACCACTTTGGGGCCATAATCATGGCAGTGAAGTTGTCTGGAGCGAGCGAGGTCGTTCTCATCAGAACACCTTATTCTTGGTCCATACGCAGGAAGAGAGGGCCTCTCTTGCTGACCAAGGCTATGGATCTGGGGAAGGGTCGCGCATTCTCACCATCCACGCAGCTCAGGGGTTGACCTGCGACAGCGTTATTATAATGTCAGTATCTCCCACGCAGTTGTCGCAGTGTCGAGACACACGGTCAGCTGTGTGTATTACACCGACGACGCCGACGATGCCACGGGCCGTTTCGCCCGGAAAGCGATGGATGCGCCTTCCAAAATGGTCGTCGAATACAACCTTAAGACGGCCATGCAGAATCGAGACACCGCAGTCGTAAAAGCTCTGATGGAGTTAGTGAAGACTCTAGGTGGCAAATAAATAGAAACCCAATACCCCAATTCTACCCACCAACCCTAAATGTATAGTCATGTGTAACATGTAAAATGTACCCCGTTATGAAAGGAAAGGGAGGTCCAAATTTTATGGAAAAATCTGCTTTCGGGCATAGCCGCTGGCAGAACTTAGTTCAATGTAATTTCAGAATGTCATTTATTAAATCCATACAATCACACGGACTTGCAAAGCGTATTAACATTGTCACACTATGACGAATTTTGAACCAATCAAAACTAAATTGGATCAAATCTGTTAATACGATTCAACAGCTGATAAACTTGATTGAGGCAAAGTTGCCTTGTTAAATTCAATGCTGCTTGTTTAATATAAGGGGCAAAACCGTATCAATCGTATATATACATGTGCCCTAATGTGGAATCAAACATTGTGGTTTGACTTCCTTATTAAAATTAAATCGAAATTAACTTTAGTTACTTAATTAAAACCCTTGTTTCATCCCCTTAGAACTATATTTCACCGGGACACCATGGCGGAGCGACCAGTTTCGTCGCCATGGTATCCCGATAAATTATTAAAGATTGTTGACATATCCGTTACGCATGACGAGAAGCTCGAGAAAGCCGAGGAAGATAAACAAATCAAGTATATTGACTTGGCTCACGAGGTTGTCAACATGTGGGATGTGGACTCGGCGATCATTGTATCGATAGTCGTGTCAGCCAATAGCTTAATAACCAAGAGTCTCGACCACCCTAAGACACTCGCGATAGGCGGTTGGATCAAGGGTTTGATTCAGAAAGTGGTACTCGGACACGGTTTGTAGTATTAGGACGTTCCTTTCTCTGTCTTGACCAGGTAGCTTGGACCCTGTTCTAATTGGGATAAGCTTAGGAAGATGATGATGTCATTCCCTCTAAGATTTCTTTCGCTCAATCACAATTTAATAAAATCTTTGCCTGCCTGACTCAAAAATGAATTTTCTTGCTTGCATTGTTTTCTTTGAAAAAACTTGCACTCGTTTCATTCTCCTTGTAAAATCACCATAATGTATTAGCTTCCAATTTTTTAGCACATTTTACTTAGTTTTGCATTAGTCTAGGTTCAAACTGCTACAGTTTTTCTAGCTAACCTTATATCTTTACTTTGCCAGTCACATTGACTGAATTCAGGATTTACTAAACGCGAAGCTGTCTCATTTCATCCGGAAGACATTCGCCAGCTAGACATGGGGTGTCCTAAGTGTCGTCACAATAGCCGGTCCTATACATCTGTCATCCATCGGACTCCTGTGACCACCACCAGGTCCACTAAAAAAATATCTTAGTTGCTGTAGTGTGTGCCAAACGTTTGGGTACAGTTACTAAACAAAAATGTTGTCAAAAAATAAAAGACCCGTTTTGACATTTGTATTTTGACTGCCTCACGGCTTGTCCCGTGTAGCGTAGCTATTACTGTAATAGCTAAAATACCTACTACTATACCGGACGTCAAAATTATTTTATTATTTATTTCAGTTTCATTCCAGTTACGGTCTAGGACCTTTATCAAACGTCAAGACGGGTTTTCAGTAACTTAATTTAGATCTTATTATAAAACTGTTTAGTAAAGATAGCCGATGATCATTGGTCATTGTAGGAGACCTGCCAACGCTGCGTCTTACGGTTCGCGGTCACCACCACAGAACCAAAAAGCAGCAGCAGCAATTATGACACCAGTCTTGCCAAAGAAAGGCAGACGCTTCATGGTGTTCAGCTAAATCTGGTTGGACTGGACGCCAACTCCAACTTAGTTGGCTAGGCAGATTGATTGATCACGCAAAGGAACAACTTTCTACCTGTCAATGAAAGGGAGTTCCAAGCTATTCGAGCTGACCATTAAAACTTTCGATCAAAACCTCTATTGAAAGCTTAGCCGATATTACTATAATTAGAACTAGGTATCAATCAAGTTAAAAAAGTCTTTCATTGAATCTATCGAGTTAACAAAGTCTTTCATCGAATCTTCTGCACTAATATTACATATCCTATAAAGAAGTTACAGTTTGCCAGTTGCAGGCTAAACACTAGGCTAAGTATATTATACCTACGCTTGTTTTCCAAATATAAGTATAATTCCGTTTATATGCATTTACCCTATTGTTTCTTCGTCACCCTGTACGTTGAACGGTAGAGAATGCATAAGGCATTATTGGTCTCCCTCTGTGTCTTTGTATTGCATGAAAATTAATTAGCTGAGGTATATTCATATCGGCTAGCGCGAACGTTCTATTTTTTTTAATTAGTCTGGCCAGTATTCGAAAATTAAAAATAAGAAGGTTTTGAAAGAACTAAACCCGACTTGAGTTTTTTATTTTTTTATTAAAAAACCCCTTGAAGTTCTAATCCAATTACGAAAATCTTTTTGATCATAGATAGCTACTATGAATGATGAACAAACGAAGTAACTCAAATCAGGTTAAAAATAAACTGAGGATAAAGAAGTATATTACTAAAGTATTCACGTACCAGTGGTCTGATACTGTCGACTATACCGTAGAAATATTAATTAATACTCGTAATTCATATTTCGGCAACCCTAGCCTGCAGGCTTGTCCAATAACTGCCGAACAGGTGCAAACGCCCCCTCACTCACCCTCGCTTGCCCTGAGTGTGTTCGTGTCATTGAATTGCTCCGTTTTATAGATACCTGTTAAATGAACGTAGGATTGTGTATTGCGGTGCTTAAGGCTTATAGTCCCTTGAACATCTGGCCGGAATTAAAAGGATGCTACACTCGTACCCGCCTAGGCGGCAGTACGAGTATCTGTGCATTAAATTGCGGCCAGCTGCACCGACCTTTAAATCAATTTTCTTTGCGAAATATTGATTAAATATATTAAATTTTTTGAAAAAGTCGCGTTTTTGGCAATTTTTTTTTTACACAAAATTATTAACCGCACGAAAAAATCATGAACAACATTATCATTTTGATCTCTGAATCTATTTTAAACAATTTTTTTTTTCAAACCTATTAACCTGGCTGTTACCGAGGAGTAAGCTTCAGAACGACACTATTTTATGGCACTGCTCGGGTGCTTGGGCCTTAAAGGTAGAACTGCAGTGCGCACACGTGGGCTTTTTTGTTGCATTTTCCATTTATATTATCACTAGATTTTAGCAATCGGTCCAGTACTTTCAGAGATTACCTTCTACAAACCAAAAACAAACATTTCCTCTTTATAATAGAAGTGTAGATAAAGTCCACACGTGGGCCACACCTAACCTGTACCGGCTGTACCTAGAGTCGCGTCGCGTGGCGTTGATCTAATGTAGGTCTACAAGTTTTTCCATATTAATCGGCGTACGTGGCCATCGTGTGCCCAATGTATCTACCTTAACTTTTGGTTTGGAGAAGCTACGAGCCTAAGTTATCCGTCGTCTGCTTTCGTCAAATTTTATCGACTGCATGCATCTACCTATATAATATATATATAAATCAATGCCACTTTTCGTTGTAATTTTGTAACTCAAGAACGGGCTCACCTATCCAAACCAAATGTTTAGGCTTTGTTCGGACTATTTAGTAGATGGTTTATGTGAAGTTTGGTAGGGTAGAGTAGGGTATAGTAGGGTAGAGTACGGTAGAGTAGTGTAGAGTAGAGTAGTGTAGAGTAGTGTAGAGTAGTGTAGTGTAGGGTAGAGTAGGGTAGAGTAGGATAGGGTAGGGTGGAATAGGGTAGAGTAGGGTAGAGTAGGTTAGAGTAGGGTAGAGTAAGTTAGAGTAGGGTAGAGTAAGTTAGAGTAGGGTAGAGTAGGGCAGAGTAGGGTAGAATAGGGTAGAGAAGGGTAGAGTAGGGTAGACTAGGGTAGAGTAGAGTAGAGTTGGGTGGAGTAGGGAAGAGCGGGAGCAAAGCCGCGTGGGCAAAAGCTAGTAGCATATAAAAATTTAGTACCAAATTTGTTCAGTCATTTGAGTGTGAAGTAGTAACGATAACACACAAATACATACCAACAGCCATTATTAATGTGGTTTATGTGATGACAGCGTTAAGTGTGATCATTATGAATTTCCTACCAACTGTTTGGATGGTGATAAAAAGTGATTTACACAATCCCAAACGGGATATTTTTTTGTATTAAATTGTTTTATTTGATAATGGGACTATTAACGTAATAATAATTATAAATAAATACAACGAAAATCTTTTATTTTCGGACAAAGTTCATAATTAGTTACATATACATACAACATTAGCGAAACCCGAAACACGTGAATAGTATTTTTATGTACAGAATCTATATACATAATTTTATAACTGTATCATGAAAAATCACAAAATTATAGGCTTGTTATGTCAGCAAAAATACAAGGTCACCAGGCCATGCAGGCGACTGAGGGGTTGTTTTGCACTTGCACCCAGCTGTTTGATGGCGCCTAACATCCGCTGTAACCAGCCGTGACTTGTTTTGTACTTAGTGTCGGTGGTGTTCAAATTGTGACCTTTTTAAATATTTTTGGGAAAAAATATAGCTTGGTGTAAAAACTATTGGAATCCATTCAGTTACTGATTCTGAACAAACTATATTCAGGTTTCGCATAAACTAAAAATAATGTTGTATAGGTAAGTATGATTTGGTTTTAATAAAACAAAAATCACATTCAGTTGATCTACCCAGACCAATTTTTCTTTTTAGGGTTCCGTAGCCAAATGGCAAAAAACGGAACCCTTATAGATTCGTCATGTCTGTCTGTCTGTCTGTCTGTCTGTCTGTCCGTCCGTATGTCACAGCCACTTTTTTCCGAAACTATAAGAGCTATACTGTTGAAACTTAGTGAGTAGATGTATTCTGTAAACCGCTTTAAGATTTTCACACAAAAATAGAAAAAAAGCAATAAATTTTGGGAGTCCCCATACTTAGAACTGAAACTCAAAAATATTTTTTTTCATCAAACCCATACGTGTGGGGTATCTATGGACAGGTCTTCAAAAATGATATTGAGGTTTCTAATATAATTTTTTTCTAAATTGAATAGTGTACGCGAGAGACACTTCCAAAGTGGTAAAATATGTGTGTTCCCCCCCCCTGTAACTTCTAAAATAAGAGAATCATAAAACTAAAAAAAATATATGTTGTACATTACCATGTAAACTACCAACGAAAATTGGTTTGAACAAGATCTAGTAAGTAGTTTTTTTTTTTTATAAATCATAAATCTAAAAAAATACACTGTTATTAAAACATCGATCAAAGTTACAACGAACTACAAGAACTTTTATATTATGTTACTTGCTGCTACGGAACCCTCCATGCGCGAGTCCGACTCGCACTTGGCCGGTTTTTTTCTTTTTTTTTGGATGATTTTTTTCCACCATAAAAAAAGACCGATTTTTCCCAAAATTAAGGTAAGGTCTAAATTAAGTTTCTACGTAAATTCATTATCTAAATTAAGAAAAGAAATTGTAAAACTACGATAAAAAAGCGAATAGGTACCTACCTACTAAATAAAATTAAAAAAATTGAACTTCCGCACTCAGCAGTAGAAATAACATAAAATACCTATCTGTACAGTCGTCTACGGGCACTTTAACCCGTAGACCCGTAGGGCGTAGTACACACAGTTGCCCGCGGGCAAAAGCGCCCGGACCAAGCACGCGACTCGCCCCCTCATGAGCGTTACTATTGAGCCCAAATATACCTCGTAAATTTTTATACCATTCTGATAAGATTCGTCAAAAACTATATAGAAATAATTCCACAGTGTTTACGAGGATCGTAATTTTTTACTGTTTTTAGATAACTGACTTCTATAAAAATGCGAGGAGGAAGTGGAATGCGTGGATATGTTACGCTTGACGTAAGTTCGGAATTGTGCGCAAGGCCGTTGTCACGGACTCATGAGGGGTCGATCCCTTTTCTAAACTTCTCAAACGTTTGATTCGTAAATGCCAGCTTTGACTGTAGATACTTATCTTTTCGTTCTAATTAATTGGCATTTACTTTTAATTGACAAAGATACAAGTTAAGGGCCTAAAATAATGTTGATCCTTTGTAAATTTACTACAAAAGAACGTACATCTGCGTTGTACTTACACATTTGATCTTCTATATGTGTTTGTTATTTTTTATTTTAAGTATTTGTGAGTACACGCTACACATATACACCGCTAAATTTTGATCGTTTTAATCCTGTGGAGGGTCGATCCGGTACATGAAACACTATCGATCTGTAAAGATAAAATTAAAAAATAAAGTACCTCTTTTTCAAAACTCGTATTAATTCACGCATGTACGAAATTAGTATCTTTAAGAAAACGTCAGCTGAGCGAGTTCAATGACCTGTAGTTAATAGTCGGCGTTGCGTACAAAGTACTTACAGGTCATTGATTGATATTGATTGATAAGGATGCTAAATAATATAAGTAAAACTAGATATGTAATTCACTTGATACGTGTATTGAGTCCACGACCACTAATGATATATAATGTGTTGCTATGACACGGTCCGAATGTGAATTGAAGTTAATGTAAAGTGTGCGTTAATTAATTACAATCCAATTATGATGAGAGAGCATTTACGAAATGTGCGGTTGCACCGCACACATTTAGAAAAAATAAAATAAAAATGCGTCAATCCAACGCGTTAAACTCGTTAAAAAAGGCCCGTTTTGACATTTAAGAAAAACCCTAAAATGTAACTTGGAACGAAACTGAAAGAAACAATAAAATAATAATAAGGGGTCCGCTGTAGTAGTAGCTATTTTATTAGTAGCTATACTACGCTGGACAAGCTGTTAGGTAGTCGAAATACAAATGTCAAAACAGTTTTTTTTTTGACAACTTTAACCCCCGAACGGATTCGTAGTGAACCCGTTCACGGGCATACATACGAACTTGAAATTACCTATTGGTAATGATGACAACATTGACAACACAAGTGTTAACATTGCCCATTTGATTACTACGCAACTTTCGCGTTTCGCCCTCTGCCGGACCGAGAGGCGAATTGTTATAGATATCGGAGTCAAACAGTGGATTCAGTAAATTAGAAGCCAGCGGCTATAGTTGGAACTGACTGCGTTTTGAGTAGTTCTATACCTATTCGTGATAGGTAGGTGGGTGTTTTATTGGAGCGTTTTGTTCTATTGACAAGTTTATTACTCTGTTAACGACCAAGTGTTTTGGTGTTTTAAATTGTAAATTTGTGATTGAGGATAAAAGAAAATCAGAAACGAGTACTTAGGTAGATATTTGTAAAAAAGTGTGTGTTCAAGATTTTTGTGAGGATGAAATTTATTACAAAACAGGTAAGTTGTTACATATGTACTTAATATTTTAGGTAAATAAAAAGATAGATATTTTTATTAACATAAATCCTGTATCTTTACATGCAATAATATAAATCAGCTGAGCCAGTACCTACCTTATATACTTATGTACAATAAAGTAGACATACATTATACTAAAATCAATGATGATTAAGTAGATCTCATCTCATAGATGTCACTTAAAAATAAGTAGTACGTAATGAGCTTAATATTATGCCCAGTCATTGATAAATCTCGTATAGCCGCATTGTGAATTAAAACCACAGTTCACTCACGTACCCAACAGATAGGTAATTTAAAAACCGTGTGCAATAATTTTTAGTTCTTTATATAAATCGTGTGAATTTTATAAAAAATAAATGCTAGAGACAAGTCCAAACGTTAAAAAATGATCCAATATAAGCCAAACGTTTTTCCTATGAGCGAGCCTAAATTCCGCGTCTCGGAGGCTGATTCTTTAAATAATCGATCCTCCACCGCAAACCGTAGCTGTATTTACAGTAACTTGTGTAACGCTTCATTCAATAACTTACTTAAACTTTGCAACGAATGCAATGTCCCGTATCCGTCAAAAAACTAAGCTCAAAATACGATATCTTATCGTATAAGATAGGTCACTTTCAAACTGCAAGCAACTTAAAATATCGAGCAGGACTCTCCAACACTCATTGCTTCGTCCCACTCACACGTACGAGATAATCTAAAAATGAAAGAGACGCTAATACAGAACAAAAGTTTGGAATTCAAATCACATTCGGAGCGTGCGCACGTGTCATTGGTGGGTTAGTATGCAAAGGCGTGGCAACGTCGCACAGCGCCCATCAGATGTCCGCCGCCCGACAGTCGCGCGTTACATGTACGAACAGTTGAATGCTTGCGCGCTCGCTGTCAGCGTACCGACGTTTCGCGACGTTGCCAGTTCGCCGCGAAATAGGAGGTAAAGAAATTGAATTGATTTTGACGTATGATGTGGTAATGTTGGAACAAGTGGACTGTCTTATTGTTTTGAAAACTTTCTAAGATAAGTTTCTGGTCATGTTTAAGTTGTCTTACTGCCAAAAGTTTTCTTTTTGTTATTTTAGGGTTAAGTTAAAACTCTTCAGGCTGATATAACAGGAAAAGTAAAACTTTATTATTTCATTTGAAAAAATTGCGTTACACGGAACCAAATCCTAAATGTAAAAATTGTATTTTAGAAAATATAAATAAAGAAGAAATTTTACGTGAAATTTTATTTTCTGGTGGTTTTTTTTTATTAGTGCGGCAGGTAAAAAATTCATTGGGAAGTTATCACATTTTGGTCCAAAAAATTGAAGGTACACAGAGTTCTCACATAGATACGAACAACATAGCTATGACAACTTGAGCGAATATTTAAATAAAATAAAACTTTTGGTAGGTAGGTATCCGTTAAAAAAAAATATAATTTAAAGAAAAAAAAAAAAAAAAATTTAAAGTTTAAATTTTTATTATCTACTAAATTCCGCTGAAATAGGATTCCTCTTCGAGTTTCTTATTTATAGGAACGAACCGTGGGTAGGTGAATTTCACTTTGCTGGTAATTGTACCCAGTGAATTTCATTGTGTTGGTACTTGGTACCTATAGATTGTATACTGTTTACTGTGTTGGCACAGACTATAATCAGTGAATTTCTATGAAATGTGTGCAGCTTCTATTTGCAACCACATTTACATTAGTAAGTAAAATTACTGCAATAGTTTGGTTTCTACATATTTCTTCAAGTTAATTTTTGTAGGGGTTTTTATTTTGACAAACAACTAAGCTACTATGGTTTCATTTTTAGACTTGTCAATATTATTCATGAAATCCCAAGTGAACGCCAGCGTTCGCGCTGCTATTGTCTTACTATTGTGTCTCTAATTGACGAAATTTCAAAGGTTATTTATTTATCAGATCTGCAGATTTGTCGAATAAAACATGTACCTACATAAATTTTTCAATACGTTGATTCTTTAAATTTTTGTTGATCACATACCTAACTTAGATCGCGTGTTCGTATGAATTTATTATTAGACTTTTATACTATTTACATATTATCTAAAGACTTTAAACTGTATAGTAACTTAGAATTTATTATTAGACTATATATAGTTCTATCCGGTCGTATATTCTTGACATATACAGAATGTATAGGTACATCAAGTAAACATGTAAAATCTGTAAAATGGAATATATTAACACAATTATTGAATTCGACAATCAATGCGTATTTACAAATACGTTGTAATAAACAAATTAGTTGCAATGGCGGTACGTTAGTGATGATACTTTGACGTTGATCTAAACTGGTGTAGTTCAAAACATAGTTGCAATGTCCGTACGTCAGTGGTGATATTTTGACGCTAAGCTGAACTGGCGTAGTTGAAAACATAGGTACAATGGCCGTACGTCTGTGGTGATACTTTGACGTTGAGCTGAATTGGCAAAGTTCAAAATATAGTAGCAATAGATGTACGGCAGTGGTAATACTTTGTGGTGATACTTTGACGTTGAGCTGAACTTGCGTAGTTCAAAACATACGTGCAATAACCGTACGTCAGTAGTGATACTTTGACGTTAAGCTGAACTGGTATAGCTCAAAACATAGGTGCAAAGGCCGTACGTCAGTGGTGATACTTTGACGTTGAACTGAACTGGCATAGTTGAAAATCCCAAAGTTCCCATAATTGTTACTAACCATATTTGTACGCCGGAAACGGCAGAATATTATAATCATAATATTATAAATAAGCACAACAACTTTGTACAATATTCTGACAAATAAATGCATTCTATTCTATTATATTCTATTGTTGCAATGGCCGTACGTCAGTGGTGATATTTTGACGTTGAGTTGAACTGGCATAGATCAAATTTTTAATTGAACTTCTGGCCAGCTTATACTATTATTTTTTACCGGTCTACTATAAATACTGTAGAGATCTTCAGAGATTCAGAACTAATATGCACAACATAAACAATGCAAACACCAAATCGAGTTTAAAGGAAGGTTAGTTTAGGTCATGATGAACAAGTTATTTTTATATAATCTAATACTTAAAAAAAAAATCTCGTATTACAGTTTTTATTATCATACCTACTCTTTTGAAAAGGCTTGAATAATTTCTTTTTTTATTTTCTTTGTGTGTAGGTAGTTGGTATGTTTAATAATAGATCGTAGACCATTTTTTACCAACCTACTCCCACTCCTCATTATTTCTTTGTTAACTTATACAGACGAAACAACGTTTTTCTCGGTACACATCGCAAGAAATTGAATATTGTTTGTTATTCTTGCTCCAACATTACTACTTCATTTGGTACAAAAGTTTTAAGAGCTTTATTTAAAAAAAAACAGACACTAAACAATAAGTACTGTTAAACAGATATTTAGAAAAACAACACAGTTGATTGTGCTCAGAATCTTATAAGCTTTTTTTTGGGAGTATGAATTCATTAAAAAATTTCTCCCGAGAGGCAAGAGGGAATGTCATAGATTTATAACGTACCCGTGATCATTAGTTGGCCTTTGCGAGGGCCACTCTAAAGGATGATTCCCGCTACGCCGTGTCGCGACCGGGCCGGGGCCCGGCCGGGGCACGTCCACCGTGCGCCAGCCGGGCCAGTCATTCATGTTACACCGGGCTGTTAGGGTGACGACTACATCTGTCTTATGTGGTTTTTGTTAGCTCGCTTAAGTAAATAGGCAACATTCACAATTTGAATTGGCAACTATTGCAATTGCCATCGATGACAAAGTATGTATTGGAAAAACGAAGCGAAACTACTAAAAGAAGATGGGGTGTACATCCAACCTGGAGAAAGCGAGAAGCAGAAGGAGAATTTGCTTTACTTTTTTATTTGAAAATGTAAAACCAGATCTAACCAAAACAATTATAAGATTTCAAAAGCCTATATCTCCTATCGACCGTGCCGGAGCCGAGAAACAATACCCACTGACATTTCAACGCCGTGCCCCGTCCGAGTCCGGGCGGCGCACGGCCGGGGCACGGCCGAGCCACGGTCATAGTCTAGTCAAATTAGGTCATTTTTTAATAAAGATTGGATTAAATTCTCTGGAGAGGCAAAAACGTTTCTGATGGTATTGTATGAGTGAAAAATAGAGTATAAAAAAAAAATTTCAATTGGCACCCCTACGGAAGGGGTTGAAAACTGTTTATTGCTCATAACTAACCAGAGAATATAGATGTACTCACCATTTTTTTTTTATGGTATAATAAACCTCAACCTACATTATTGCATTTTAATTAGACCAACGCAGCATTAGAAAAAAATTAAAATGTTATTTTTGGCCATTGCGCCATTGGGGAAAATTGTGTAGTTTTGTAAACTGAGGAAAGTGTTATACATTTGACCTAAGTACATGATTGATTTTGCACCCCGGTGCGACGTATGGAAATTAGTTTTTCACGTTTTTTTGCCTCTGTACTTCGGGGGAAATTTAAGTAGTTTTGAAAATAATCACAATTACATTAATTTGGTTTCTTTTATATTTGCACCCTATAAAAAATTAGCATTTTTTTAAGGAACATACGTTTTTCTAGTGTTGTCTTAATTGCCAAAGAACTATTACGCCATGGAAGTGACAAGCGCGCGACACGGAATAATAAACTGACAAGAAGAGATAAGCGTAGTCATTACTTAGGAGTGTTGTGGGATGTATTTTACGAGGAAGGAGTACTTTCTGATTGTAAATGCTCTGTTAGTAAGTGTTAGTAAAGAAACCTAATTTTGTTTTTATAAAAAAAAAAAAACAGTTAAAAAAACCATCTATGTTTAAACAAAAAAAAACGAGAGTGTCCTACAAGCATGTCCTTTATTTATCTTCTATAAATACATATAAATAAAATTGGAGTATCTGTTTGTAATATTGAAGTAACTGCTTTTTACTACATGCATATGAATATACATGGTGTAAGGGACAGCCCTCCACAAACTTTAAGGGCTTGGTCAGTAGACGAAACTGAACAACCCACCATAAAAATTATTTTCAGGAAACGAAAAAAAAAATCAGCCTCTCCATACAAACTGTCCAATCAAGTTAATAATTTTGTATGGTGAAGCGGATTTTTTTTTTCGTTTCCTGAAAAAAAATTTATGGTAGGTTGTTCAGCTTCATCTACTGAGCAAGCCCTTAAAGTTTGTGGAGGGCTGTCCCTTACACCTTGTATATACGGTACATAGAGTTTGACCATCGAAAGAAGGCAACGAATTATTAATCAAACGTTATGTATGGTAGCATTTAAAAAAATTAAGAATTGTCAAAATTGTTTTCCTGCATCTTATTATACTCATTTTGCTTAAAATAATGCCATAAACAATCACTAGTTCGATGGAAAGGCTACTATTTAATATAATGGACAAATTTAAAGACGCAAAAAGTGAATTAAATTAAAAACATGCAGGTAAAATGCGACGGTTGGATACAATAATATCATTTCTAGGTTAATTTTTTAATTACTATTATAAAAACTTGATACTTTTTGACTATTTAATAATTGTAATATTACTCACACGGTGTATTATACTTTTCAGGAGGTTTCGGCAATGAGTAGACGAAACTCCTAATAATAAAAACAGTAAAAGACATGGAAAGTTGTATATTTTGTATGCGCGCTATCTAGCAAAGTAGTGGCGGACATTTGAACGATATTATATTCTATACATAATGACATCAATCGCCCATCCAAATTAATAAAAAAAAATCGATAACACACAATTTGTTTTATTCAAATTTAAAGATTCCAGGGAAGTGTTTATTGAAAGACCCACTGGCTCCACAAATGATTGGACCTGTGCTTTGTATAACATTCGATGTTGTCCTGGTATGAAGCGCCGTCAGTGCCGGATTAAACCGACGCGGTGTCTATTGCTAATTCGACCAAGGGGCCCCCTACTACTAATCAATTAATTTAGTAGTAAAATACTAATTAATTTAGTACTTTTGGAAAACCTAGATTATGCTATTTTTTTGTATACCCCGAATGATTAGAATTTTGCTTAGGACGTTTTAGGTTTTCTTCTGATAAGTAATACAGAATTAAGGAGTCTTTTCGATGCTGATGGCGAAACCTTTGTGAATTTATACAGAAAAGCTGTACAGTTAAGATTTACTAACAGGATGCAACATTTATTTTTCTTTGAAGTAGTCAGATTTAGCCAATTTTTAAGTAGAGTAATCTTTCTGAGAGATTGATCTCATCAACATGCCAACATCGATAGTCATCATCATTTCAGCTGAAAGGCTTCCATTGCTAGACAAAGGTTTTTCCTATGTCACCACAACGGCCGTTCCAGTTTATCACGCCTCCATCGAATTCACGTGAACCTTACTAAAAAAAGGTTATCGGTACCCTTGTTGCGAGACCTTTCAACGTTACGTCTTCAGGTATCCGGTCGCCATTCCAGAACCTTTCGGCCCCATCGATCATCTGTTCTGCGAGCAATGTACCCAGCTTACTGCCACTTAAGCTTATCTTCCTCTCTATTGCTCTTTGTGTTACTTAAAACCATCTGATGAGGCGCATTGTGAACGACCACGTTTCAGAGCCAAATGTCACTACGCACAGGCAACGTAATATTCACATAGACACACAAAATATGTAAGTCCCTAAAAACCTTGTTTAAGCTTATTCTTAGTAGGTTTATTAAGATTGAGCTTAACCTACACATATTAAAATTAAGTGGTTTTAGCTAGCGCTGCTAGAAGCTGCTGGCTAAAGCTACCCTTCCTAAAATAAGCTCTATGATGGGATAAATTCTAAGAGATCTTCTATTCTGTAGTTTGCTTGCAGGATAGTCTGAAGTAAAGTGACTATCTCATCACATCCAAAAAAATCAGCTGTATTTAGGTTTCACGCAGTACCAATATTTTGACTAGTTTTTTTTTATGTTCAAAAATGAGGGATCCCTGAACGCGCGGGGCCCCAAAATGGGGGAGTCTGTAACATTTTCTACTTTTGCTACATGGCTAATCCGCCACTGAGTGCCATCTAACCTTTGCGTGAATGTCGAGTTTCCTAGCAGCTACCGTAGCTTTGTGCTCAATGAACTGCCCAAAGTTTAAGGAAATTTCAACTCCCAAGAGCTGAAGGCGGTCGATACACTCCAAGGATACATTCTAAAAAGCAGGTGCCAAGGTGATCAGGCTGCTTTTGGCAGTGAACGGACATGCTTGAGTTTTGGCGGCATTGAATATCGCGGCTAAATGAGCAGCACATGTTTAGTTGTTAAATAAACATGCATCATATATATATCGCATACTTATTATTTTCATGAATAATCAAACGTATCAACTCCGTTTAAGTGGCGTACAGCTAGGGTGAACAGCTTCAATTTTTTTTTAATACGCCTTCCTTTTTGTTTTGCCATCTTTCGTTGGTCAGAGTCTACACCAAAATAACATTTTTTGCAATTTTTGTCTGTCTGTCTGTCTGTTTGTCCGGGCTAATCTCTGATATGACTGGACTGATGTTGACGGGACTTTTTTTGGCAAGTAGCTGATGTAATAAGGAGTAACATAAGCTACTTTTATTTTAGAAAAAATAAATACAAAATCCTGTAGTCCACGCGAACAAATTCGCGGGCACAGCTAGTTTCAAATAAATTAGTTGTATTTCGGTTGTCTTTAGAACTATAAACCGTGTGACAGCGCTGATTATTCTACGGCATCGGGTAAGGTAGGAACAAAAAAATATTAGTATAAAAAATGTGTATGCGCCTCAAAAAGAAACTGGGTAAGGGCGAGTCGGACTCGCACACTGAGGGTTCCGTATCAACTAACTTAAATAAAATAAATATCTAGATTTTGCCAGCGGCAATTATTCCTATACTTATGCTATAAGACTTGCTTCATCCCAAATTTCAGGGTTCTAGGTCAACGGGAAGTACCTACCTTTATGATTCCCTTGAGTGTCGAAATATAATTTTTTTTGCGACGTAAATGCCGGTATCTTTTTTATTCGTTAACTTAGAAGTTTTTACTTTTACACAGCTTTAAGGGAGTCTTGAATTCGGTTTAAATTTCAACTTGATACTTGCACTTGTTCCCGAGATAAAGGGACTTGACAGACAGACGGACGTACAACAAAGTGATTCTATAAGGATTTCGTTCTTTCCTTTTGAGGTACAGAAAGAAATAAAGATCGACAGAGAATTGATATGATTATCATAATCTTGTTAAATAAATACTTAATACAGGGGCAGGTCGGGAGGTCACGACAAACAATGCAATACACTTCATAATCCATTTTTCACAACACAGCTAATAAAATAGAGGACATTATAGTTATTAATTTGTATAGCGCAGGGATCGCTTCTTGCCACAAAAATGATCTAAACGCATATACATGCACGCACTTACTTTCGACCGCGCCGCGCGCGCGCCGCGCGACCCCGCGTTCGCCCGGTAGAGGCGCAGTATGTATTCACGTTAACTCTACATAAACTTCCAGTTATATATTTCTTATTTTTATTACGTGCGAATGTTTTATATGTAGAATACATTATATATTAAAAAATCCATGACTACACTAATTTGCCCCGAAGTACAATCTACAAATATTGTAAAATGCTGTTTTCCTAGGGGTGCAAAAGGGTGCAAAAATAACTGGGTGTATAGGATGCTTTAAAAAGCTTATTACGAGTTTGCACCAACTGGCTAAATTTCCCTTGAGCCGCAAATTAAAAATAATGATTTATTAGTGTTTCATACACCTCACACTTTTTTCGTGAAAAGTAATTATACACCAAAGGGGTATCTACATATATCTAAACTTACCACAACTAAATACTTATGAAATTTTTAAATTTTGGGACTTTAATGTTAAAACCTAATATTAAACGATGTTCCGTACATAACAGGAATGGTGCAAACTCAGAGAAGACTTATATTCATGTCTTCTAATGATTCCACAAAAAATTACAACTACACGAATTAAGTCCAATCTTTTTGCTAATTTGACTAGACTAGTCAGGTATGACTTACTTCATACAAAAAGTATACGATAATGTTTGTCCGTAGTCCTGGCAGACAGCAGCCTTAAGGCATATATGGTCCCTTGAACATCTGGTCGGAATTACATGCACACATACTCGTCCCGCCTCCGCGTCCGGATAAAGCCCCGCTGACCTTTAAATCCATTTTCTTTGCGAAATATTAATTGATTTACATTTGCTATGTTAATTCTGAAGTGATTTTTTTTGTGTACTTAAACATATTTCTAAAGTTCAAAGCCATTCGAAAAGAGTAGAGAAAACCAGCGGAAAAATATCATGTTGTTAAATTATTATTCTTTTTGCCAAAGGTCTTACGAAAAAATCATGTGTTGATATGTTGTATAACATGAGTCCATAATAATAAACATATATTTTTCATACCTATTGCCGCTACCGAGAAGTAGGCTTAGCTCTACAAGTCTAGTTTTAATATTATAAAATGTATGGAGACCGACGCGCCCAGACCGGCGTGTGTTTCACACGTGTGCGCAGTGTAGTTCTGGATTGAAAGTTTACTGAATGCGTACTTGAATATCTAGCCTATTTCCAACTAGCTTAGAAGGCGACCCTACGCCTCCTAATCTTACACGATGCGGTGGAATACATGGGTTTTATTTGAAGCGATTGCCTATCAGATCTCCACAACCCAGTTACTGGGCAACACGATTCTCCTTGGATAGACTGGATCAGATTTATTGCAGTATTTGAGTGCTGGAATATACGAGTAGTATAATAGTACATTTTGATACAAATGGAGAAAGTTTATCCTTGCTATGGAGCCGAGTACAACATTGAAAATTTCAATCCACTTACGAAGACATAAATAAAAGAGGGTTGAGGTACGACTCGTGGGGGTCGACGTGCGACTCGTGGGGGTTGACGTGCGACTCATGGAAGTTAACGCGCGCCTCGTGCGCCCAGCTTGATACGGTAAATGTAATAAAATTGTGGCGGGGAAAAGCACGCGCATTTTTATGCAATGGTGAGAAAAGCAGTAATTTGCGTGCCTAAAAGCGGTAGGGAAAAAAGGTGGGTTTTCGAGTAAATGTATTTGTTTTTTTTTTTTTTAACAAAGTCCTAAAACGAACTATTTTATTTAAAGTCTTTGATTTGTTGGACACCATTAGAGTGGTTATTAGTAAAATAACCTTAAGAACTAAAGGTTTTGTTGCTTTAGACTCTACAGACTGTGTTTAAGGCATATGTCCATTGTCTATTATATCCACTGCATCGCCATAAAGGCTCGCGTCAGTCCCACATATCATCATCCCATAGAACATCAATATACATCCCTTGTAATTTTATACCCATTCAATGACTGACAACCTCTATGGCGTTTAAAAGCAGTCTAAACGGTGACTTAAAGACCGCTTAGACGCCGTAAGGGTTTTTTTGTAGCAAGAACCAGAGTTGGCTTGTTGGTTGAAATGTATTGATACCACTGAAAGTTTCCGCATTTTAAATCTTTCTTTTGATAGATACTTTGTCGATGTTGTCATTTTAAAAAAAATGATGTTCTGCAGTTGACTTCTTTCTCACTTGATGGTAAACGATGATGTGTTCGATGATGGATAAAGATCCTCAGATTAAAGCTACAAAGAAATAAATACCCCTGCAAGGAACTGAACGCAGAATGAATGTGTTCCCAAAACATCTGTCACGCCCAAGTGTATGTGGCCCTTCGAGCCGGATTAGATTTTATGCCATACATATCAAAAATAACATTTCGTTTTCCTTCTGACACAGTTTTTTTCCACACCACCAGAATAAAAAAATATATAAATAGTAATAGTTACGAAATCAAACATAAAACTTATATAGTGTATTTTAGGAACCTTGCATCCTTGGTCGCTATACTTAGAATAAAATTCTCAGAATCCTTTATCCGAAAAGAAGCGTCCTCGTTCCACACAGTCTACATGGCAGCAATTACTTACATATTTCACACCACTGTACTATAAAATTAACAGTAGGTACTTAAAACTTAATTGCTTGCTAAGCGCGAGTTTTTACTTTAAGGCCAGGTTCTATTAATTTTGAACTTTTTTAAATCTATGGAAATCCTCAAATATAAAAGAGATTTTTTTTTATTTTTTTTTTATTTGCTATATGACCAACCGCTGGGCAAAAAATCAAAACATGACATAAATTAGTTAGTCCGATAAAAATAAAACGCGAATCTGACCCTAACTTACGATTTCAAACGTGTATGTATGTCTCCGAGATTACGTCACAAAAATATTATAATAAAGCTTGTTTTTTAAAAGGGCTTCGCAAAATTAAAAATTTTGAATAGTTATTATTTTTTTAATAAAATAATAAAACCGCTGTTATCAGTTATGCTGAAATCGACGGAGTTCATACAAAATACTCAGTGATTACAACCGGCTCTTAAGGCGTATAGTCCCTTAAACATCTGTACAGAGTTACATGAAAAGAAAAAAGAAAGAAAGAAAGAAAAAACGTTTATTCGTGCCTCACACAATCATATAAACTAAAAATACACAATGAAAAGAAAAAAGAAAGATATAATCAGTGCGAGGCCAAAAAGGCACCTGACTCAGCATATGCTACATTATTTACAACGATAAATAACGCAGCGCTGATATTCTGTTAGGACCTACTGTGATGTCACGAACATATTTACGGGTGTTACATAATAATAGAAATATCAAAAAAGAATAAACAAAGAAGAGATAGAATATATATAAAATTCGTAAATTTATATTTATGTGTGTAAAATATAAAACACACAAACTCGTACAGCCGCCTGCGCCCTCACAGAACACCGCTGACCTTTAAAATTATATTCTTTGCAAAATATTGATTGATTTACATATGCTATGTATATTTTGTAGAACACTTAAGTATCTAACCAGATTTTTTTTTGTGTAAACATATTACTAAAGATCAAAGCCATTTGAAAGGAGTAGGGATAAAAAAGCGAAAAAGTATCATGTTGTTAATTTTTTCTTTCAGCAAAGGTCATACAAAACTATCATATTACATGGATCAATAATATCTTTTTTTAATATATTAACCCAGCCGTTACCGACGATTAGTTTAATAAAAAAAAAAACTTTTAATTCATACAAAACAGTCCATAAACTTTAGTAACAAGAATTTAACTTCTAACTAATGTTAGTAAGAAACCAGTAATCATAATAATATAGAAGTCTAAACACAAAATCTACTTCTGCACAGTAGGCTCACCAGTCCCGCCACACATGGAATTCAGTGAATCTATTGAGCAGAACAGTAGCAGTTCTGTCTGCAATTATCTTCAAGACGCTGTTCAGGCTCTACCGTACTCGTCGCACTACCGAAAAACTTTTTTGCACATAATTGCATAAAAGTTATCTACGTTTGCGTCAGCAAATGATGCACTGCAATATTAAGAGAGCCTAAACAGAGCCCTTTACGGCACTGCTCGGGAGCTAGCGCCTTAATTGCTTGCTAAGCGTGAGTTTGTATTGTAATCGAGTATCGATAGTAATTTAGTGTGAGTAACATCTATGGCATGAATGGACTATTACGCCGAAGCCTGTTGCGTTTGGTCACGTTCTCCGCTGTAATTAACTAATGAGCCAGTTACATGCGGAAAGTTTCTCGCCTAAGATAGACTAGTATCGAAACGAGATAAAAATTTGTAGTTCGTATAAAGACAATGTTATTATTATAGTACAATGCTTAGGTACTAGTAGGTACAGTTCTTATTATAATACAGTACTTATAGGTATTATAGTACAGTACTCATTATAGTATAGTACTTATTATAGTACAATGTTTACTAGTACAGTTCTTATTATAGTACAGTATTCATTATAGTATAGTACTTATTATAGTACAATGTTTACTAGTACAGTTCTTATTATAGTACAGAACTCATTATATTATAGTACATATTATAGTATTGAACTTTTTATAATCTATGGCTAGAGTTTAAAGTTCCAAACAATCTTTCGAAACTGACAGCATCAAAGTTAATGGGCAGTCGCACTAAAAGATGTCAAGTCACTGATTCACAGTACGCGACATTTGGTGGGTTTCTGAGCTAAGTATTTTGAATTGAGAACCTCTCAAACTCTACTTTTATGCCAAATATTGACAGGTTTTGAGACTGAAGTAAAATTGGAGACATACTCACTTTAAATGCTTAAATTAGAAATATAACTAAACATATAAGTAATTATACAAAAGTATATAAATAAAAAAAAAAAATTAAGAGTGGTTGTATCGTAGACACGTGTATTGTACCATGATTCAAGGTTTAAGATTCAAAGCATTTTATTTCATATAAACCATATACAAGCTCTTTTGATATGTCAAAAAGACAGTCAGTTGGAAAAATTACACATTCCAAAGCGTAGATATCTAGGGAAAACAATGTGCAAAAAAACTCAAAAGTAGTTTTACAATATCTCTGTAAAATGTTTCTTGTCGCTATCATGTGTCATATCATATCAATGTAAATAAAGTAAAAATAAAAACCATTTTATTATATAGATATTATAATAGCCACCCACAACCTACCAACCACCTACATAAAAAGTAATATTTTTTTAAATAAAATTCACTATTTTTTGTATGTATCATAATTATGTTTAAACCCTAAGAAATCCTTTAGGTTTCCATATATTGTTTATTATAACATTTAGGTAAGTGCCAACCGCAACCAGTAAATCCCTAAGTAACAGCGCATCATGCTTTTTATTATCTACCAAGGTTAATGCATAATTAAGAATGGTTTGTGGTTAGCAATTATTTCCTTTCGCCGGGTTCAAGAAAGCAATCTAGTAAACCAATTACAAGCTTTTCCCAATTAATTTATTTTACCTATTCGAATTTGGTTTATCACTTTTGTTAAAACACCTGATTACGATAAAAAATCTTTTGGCAAGTATGGGCAAGGCCACAACTCTGCGTTACGGCATCGCATCGACAAAACGACGTCGCACTGTTGTGCGATGAGACAACGCAACGCAATTTCATCGTATACGGCGTCGCACGAAATTGAATCCGCCATCTTAATTAAACGCGTGTAGCCCGTTCAGAGTGTGGACACTAATGGTAGAACTACATTGCGCATACGTGGGCTATGTACGCCGACCTAGGCGCTTCGGTCTCCATACATTTTATATAGCAACTATGCTTGCAGGGCTACATTAGATACACGCAACGCGCGGCTACGTACAAATCCAGCGTGGTCCAGGTGTGCGTCGATCTAGTGTAGTTCTCGCGTTGCGCGTCAACGCGTCGCAGATTTGTACGATATGGTAGTGCTATTTTTTATATTTCTATGTAGTGTACCAAAAAAGAATCCACGATGCCTAGTGCAGTGCCTTAGATTTTTACGACGCGACGTCGCAAAGTAGTGTTGTGACCTCGTCCCATCACATGGAAATTTTCAACGGATAAGTGAATCGGCCCGTGTAAATGCTTTTTCATTGAAGGAGGCTTACATGTGAATAAACGTCAATTTATTGAAACTCTCGTGTTAATTGTTCATACGAATAGCTCACGTATGCAAAACGATGTTTGTATTTTTCGCTTTTTACTATAACACGTTTGATTTAACAAATTGGTAATTTGATCTTTCAACAGAATTATTCGATGTTTTTCCGACCATTCTTTTGTTTTATAAATGACCGGTTTTGGATTGCACCCCAATTTCGTATTTTTTTTTAAATCATTATTGTGCCCCTACGCAAGGCTCTTAACGAGATTCATTTGACGATCTAAACTGAATTGTTTAAGATATGGATCTATACCACGTTATTTTTAGTAAATGCAAAAACTTGAAAAAATTTAGTTTTATCAGAATCAGTGACTGAATCGGTTCCAATTATTTTTACACCACTTTACATTTTTTCCCAAAATTATTTAAAAAAAAGGTTACAAGATGGACACTACTGACACTAAGTATAACACAGATCATGGCACGGCAAAGCGGGCATTAGGTGCTAGCGCACAGCTGGGCGCGGTGACGAAAAAACCCCTCAGTCACCCAGATAGCTCGGTGACTGTTTATTCGAGCGGCCAACCAGGTAACATAACAAGCTTATCAATTTGAGATTTTTAAGGGTACAGTTATGATTTTTTTTTTTTCGCTGGAACAGTGCGCGCCCTCGACGACTTGGGCTTGGTCCGGACAGTTACCGGACGGCCGGACAGTGAGCTACCCATTGCTCACTGTCCGCAAGCCCGCGCCTACGGTGGCCGGAAATCGGGTTCAGAATCCCGGCGGCGGCGGCGGCGGCGATAACGCCGTTGCCTGATGCGTTCGGCCTCCTCCTTTGTGAGCATTACTGCTTCGCAGAAGTCGGCGACCGCCTGCCACTCCTCCTCGCTCCGGACCATGGCCTCAACCAAGGCCCGGCGCGAGAGGTCTCCGCCGCCGATCGCCCCCACGAGGGCACGGCGATGCTCCGCCCATGCCGGGCACACCTCGACTGTGTGCTCCACCGTGTCCTCCGGGCGTTCCGCACAGTGGCGACACCCGGGCGTCACTTCCGCTCGAATCCAGTGCAGGAAACTCCCGAACGAACCATGTCCGATGAGAACCTGCGTCATGCGGAAGGTAAGGACGCCGTGAGGTCTTGCCGCCATGATTGTGGCGTGCCCAGCACTGGGTTGCGATTGTCGTTGACGACGACCATTTTTCGCCAGAGCTCTGTCCGCCATGCCGTGACCTGTCTCGGCAGCGGACTTTCACCCCGGCGTTGCATCTCCACGCGCATATCGTGCATGTGTACAAGGACTGTTGCCTCCAGATCCCACGGTGGTAGGCCAGCCAGAAGGCTCGCCGCTTCGCGGGAGACCGTGCAGTATCCCCGCACCATCCTTGTTGCCATGTCCCTCTAGCAGGCGTACAGCATGACCGCCGGTTGCGTTTTCAGCGACGCAGCCCACACCGGCGCCCAGTAGAGGGCCATGGACCGAACGATCCCCGCGTAGAGCCTCCGGCAGGAGGCATCTAGACCCCCAAGGTTAGGCAGGAGCCGCTTGAGCGCAGCCCCAGCCCGGTGGAGTTTGGGAGCCAGACGTCGGAAATGCTCCACGAAATTCCACCGGCTGTCGAGGACGAGTCCCAGGTACTTCATCGTCGACCCGACACCGATGTGAACTCCTCCTACCGTTAGTTGGGAACTCAATGGCGGCGCGATCCGAGGGCGGCGACCGTGGAAACACATCGCCTCGGATTTGTGAAGCGCCACCTCGAGTCCCAACTCCTGGATCCTATCAACGACCATCGCAACCCCGCGTGTCGCTAGAGCGACCGCCGCCTGGTACGACTCTCCCTGCGCTAGAACCAGCGTATCGTCTGCGTAGCAAACCACGCTGACCCCGTCAGGGAAGTCGCCGCGCAGCACGTAGTCGTACCCGATGTTCCACAAGGGTGGCCCTAGTACCGACCCCTGCGGAACACCGCACGACATCTCTCGACGTTTCCGGTCTCCCTGGTGACCGGGGTAGACTATAAATCTCTGCGACACATAGGCCTCGACCACTCGACAGAGGTATTCGGGCACCCGGTGGTACCGGAGTGCCCTCCGGATCGTACTCCAGGGCAGGGAATTGAAGGCGTTGGCAATGTCCAAGGACATGCCACGACACACCTACCCCGGAACACCGCGTCCCCCGTCGTGAGGGCTCACACGCGCATGATGGCGTCCACCGTGGAGCGCATCCTGCGAAAGCCGAACTGACCGTCCGAAAGGTAGAGTTACTCACCTGGTGTTCGTTTGGTTACGCAACCAATTTGGTGGCGCGACTGGTGTCTGTATGGTGTCTAGTTTGGTAGCTTGGGGTTATATCTTACCGGGACACCATGGTAGCACGACCAGTTGCGCTGTCATGTTGTCCCAGTTAAATGTAGCCCTAACACTCGTGCGAAACTGGATTGGGTCACTAGCATATGTAAACATATTTGTATAGACTGATATAACACGTTGCAAAAGCTGCTTACTATTTATCCATTATAAATCGTATCAATAGAGATTAACCCTGAAGCTGTAATGAACCACATAACCAGTATTAATAAATAGACAGTGTACATTTCATTAGTGCAGCATAGCGTTCGTTTCCTAGAAACTGGACAGGGTATTAAATCTGCTCATGCAATATATATAATTTCATAATATTAAAATTTTAAAAACTGTTATGACATTTTTGAGATTGTTTCTCTTTAAGTTCGTTTTAATTATAATAAATATGTAACGAAGTTTAAAACGGTTATTTTTAGTATATATACTTTTAATATTTGAAATAATAATAGTTACTTTTAATATTTGTAGGTACGCCTTCACGACAAAACATAGCGCCCATATAATTAATCTAAGACCTTTATATCAATACCCATGTTTCACAAATAAACATTCTGATTCTGAATCCGATTCATGATAAGTGCAGGTAAAATACTATTATAAAGTCACTCAGAACATTTCCATAGTTACGAAATTCAAATTCCACTAACGGGATGAATTAAAAAAAAAAAAAAATCTTTTCCATAAAACAGAAGTTCGCAAAAACTTGTAGAAGCATGAATGGACGAAGTTACAAATTCAAATTAATAACACCAACTAGTTTCAGAACGACGACCAGGGTGAAGGAAACTATAGCATTATGAAGAATGAACTTAGCGAGGAGTTTTAATTACCAAAAGTACCTAACTGCAAAAGTACTTACCTACACTGAAACTGTAATAATAACAAGGTTATAATGCCAGTAGGATGGGAAGTTTTTAATGATCCAATTACTCTGATTTTGAGAATGTTAACCCAAATTATGTTTCAAAGTTCTATTTTTAAATAATAATAATATTTACATTTAGCCTATGCGCTTTGCCCAAGATTTCGTTTGCGAGAACTTTTTCATAAAAACTTTAACACCTAAACCACCTTTTGATTAAAGTTTTGTTACTCATTTAAATTTGTGCCAAGTTTCAAGTTCGTAAACCCCAGACTACAGAATCCTCCATACAATCTTTAAACTCGTTAAAAATAAAAGGTTTCAAAGGAAAACGTGCCTAGGACACAATCAATATTTTTTAGAATATTTTGAACTGCATTCACAAATTTTGGAAAAATTCTAAAAGTGCTAAAACTTCACAAATACAAAAAAAAATATATTCCTATCGATCCAATTTTATGTAGGGATAAAAAGTCTATATCTGCCTTATTCCAAATCGCTGTCTACCTGGGGATCAAGTCTGCTATTTTTATAAATTCGTCATTCCAACACGATCCCATTGTCATTTTGCTAAAAGTTCCTAATTTGCTAATTCATAATGATCGATCATTGATCGGTCAACGGTCTCGTAATAGAGTTGTGGTAAAATGACAATATCGAGCTTATTAAAAGCAATGACTGCACAATGATGTTCTAATGGTAGGTCACTAATCAAAGGAACTGTCCAAATTTTTGCAGATTACCGCATACGTAAGACATTCATTTGTAAATATGTACGAGATTACCATTCTATCCCACTTCTTTCAATGGAGTGTCAGTGTTTGATCATTGGAAAGTCATAATGACGCCATTATATTAGTAGATTACCGAACTTACTCAAAATCAACAATTATGAAATCAATGATAGACCATTCTGACACTATTGTAATAGCAGACTTGGGGCCCTGTTCCTGTGTTGTGTGTAGTTCTTCGATTAGTACTAGATTTAAGACCAAAGGTAGGTTTTCGATTTGGAATTTAGGCATAAAAAATGAAGTTTATCACCAGTTTCTGAACTGTCTAGTAATAAAGTTAGACCGCCGAAACCCTTAGTTTAACTATAGTACCAACTTTGATACTAATCTGTATTATATTATTTAAGGTTACTTTTGATTTTGTGTGTTATTCCATACAAACAGTTATTAATGATTGACTTGACGGATCTAAGATTTGAATATTTAAATAGGCTTGTTCGTCAACTCTCTTAAGCAATACGCGCGAGTCCGCGCGAGTTGGCACCTTCCGATTTCACCTACTTGTTCTGTCGTCATCTCGCTCAAACGTATAAAGTACAGTCAAATAAAAACAGGTTGAAAACAATTACTATAAATAACTAGCTATTGCCCGCGACTTTGTTCACGCAGGCTATACCGGTTATCTACTTAGATTACGGGATATTATGTTAAAGGTGAGGAATAAGGCGAGTAGGATGCGGCCAATGGTACACGATACCCAAGTTACTTTAAAAACATTTTATGTTACTTTTGAACGCGGGGAATTTCTGAAAAGGAACTACTTCCTAGAACGCAAAGGACAACTGAAGGACACAGGTTAATCGTGAAACGGAACGCATCCAAGAAAGATTTTGTTCATTGTGTGGGCGCTCTTGATTTTGTGACACAAAATGACGTATCGATACTGCATATTCATTCACTCACGTGTATTTCTAAATCTCTCATTCTGCTAACTCAAACGAGTGCCAATATACAAATAACCATAGTAACTATATTTATTCATAATATAAGACAAAAATTTAATTTCTGTTTTTTTTTTCAATTAATCTAATAAATAATCACTAGGTATATTTTTACAAACTTAAAATAATAATATGTACAAACGAGTAAAAAAGGCTGAAAAACGGGGAAAAATTCGTCCACATCGATGTCAATGGGAAAAGTGCCAATATTAATTAATATTAATTGTACTTCAACTTTGGTTACTTATTGCTGATTTGTGATATTATTGGTAATTAATAGGTAAATATGCAATGTTATATTTATATGGTCATGTGGATTTATATTAAATATCTTTCTCATAAACGATATGATGTGCTTCATTTTAAAGTCAAGTCGAATACAATTTGTAATACATTTATAGTGTGTGTTAAACATTTTAAAAGAAGTTTTTTTTTAGTTGACAATCGTCAATGGAGCAGGCGCCAAAGGGAATTGTGTATGCGAAATATGAGGACCACCTTCTGTGGATGGTTATGGTCTCAGAAAAGCATGCAAATTATGATTCTGGATGTTGCCAGGAGGCATATTGGTCCATTTTTACGCGACTTCTAAAAAAGGAGGAGATTCTCAATTCGGATGTTTGTATTTTTTTTATGTATGTTGGGCATAACTTCGTACGAACCGATTTGAAATATTCTTTTTTTGTTGGAAAGAGTATACTTTCCAAATAGTCCCATAGTCACCAAGTCGGGATCTGATGATGGAATCTTGGCGAAATCGAGGGAACTCCTCAAATATTATAGGCAACCATATAGTTCTTTTGGTATTTTCATCAAAGACTTAAGCATTTACAGTCAAAAAATGTCATTTGATGAAGTGGAACTGGTGAAGAAGACCAGAAAAGGCCAACGGAAGTTCATACTCACACAGATATCACAATGAACATAGCATGCGACTACGATAATACAAATAAATGAATGGTTCTGAATAGGTATGTTGAAAATGGTATCATCGAAAAGACCTGATGATGATGATGGAGCCGGAAGATAGGCACTGGAAATCCGTAATTAATCAATGTATCCTAGCCGTGTTTAGGCTTATTAGAATTGTCATGAGATGCACTTTGGCTATAACCCCTTAAACGTTACGCAAACTCATTGAGTCGACGTCAAAAAATCGCGCATACGTCGGTCGACTTATTGAGTCTGACATGAGTAGGATCGGATTTAATACGTAATTTCTTAGTCTACAGTACCTTTCCTTGTCAAACTTACACAAATTGTAGGAAAAGGAATAGGGCAGCAATATAACATCACATATTAGACATCTAACAATAATTCGTTACGGAAAACACTATTTATTTTCCCGCGGAAAAATCGACTACTTGACGTATGTCATTGTAAAGCTTGTGTTATGCGCCTCCTCTACAAACCATAGATAAACAAATCTTCTGTCCTTTGAGAATCAAGAGATAACTAGAAAAATAAAATACCCCGCTAGAATGATTTCTAGCCAGAACTTAATTGTAATGTAGATCTCAATAACTTAGGTAATTCTAATTGGAAATAAATAAGAAACTAGTTTTCAATAAGTTAGATGACCTTTCCTCGCGACTTTTAATTATTTATTATTCCTTTCGCAATTTTTAGTTTCTAAGAACTAGGAATTTCCGTTTTTCTTCATGAATTTGCTGTTGTCTAGACGATACATGGCATTATAATTTGTTCAAACTAAAGTCAACCAATTAAAGTTTTAAAATTTATTAGATTTATAAAAGACATCATTATGATACTACATTTTTAATTTTGCACTAAACATTTGGACCTAACTGTAATCTTTTCGATTACAGTTAGGTTAAAGTACTTAGTGCGTACGTTATTTTCCTTATATATATATTTTGGACACCTATTTCATTCCCTTAGGGGTGGAGTTTCGTAAAATCCGTTCTTAGCGGATGTCTACACCTTACAAGGAACCTACCTGCCATATTTTAAGTTTGTAGGTGTTATAGTTTCTGAGCTTTCGTGATTAATCAATGAGTGGAAAGCCAAATGGCTTTATATATTTTTTTTATAAATTATGGCACTCTAACGAATAGTCCATAGAAAAATTGTTTATTACCTATATCATCATCATCACAGTGACCTTTTCACAAGAGGATACTTTTTTTTATGGTGGTAAAAAATCATCCAATGACATCCCCCGCTCTATGGCGCAGCGGGAGGTAGTGTCAGACTCTTACTGACTAAAAGACCCATCCCTTTCCTTCTAGCCTTCATACCCGCGGCTCGAGCGCCCTTTCGGATAACCCTGGCCACAGTAGGCTTCGACCCGGCTGGGTCCCTACTGTTGCTGACAACTCCTTGAGGCGCGCGGGAACAGTGCGCGCCGTCGACGACTTGGGCTTGGTCCGGACAGTTACCGGACAGCCGGACAGCGAGCTACCCATTGCTCACTGTCCGCAAGCCCGACACAAGGGGATGCTGCTGCCCCCATAAAAGGGTGCTTACAGCACTTATGAAATAAGGTTGCCTATATTTCATTCATTTAATGAATGCAAGTCATTAAATTTTGAATTAATTCTTTGACAGTAACTAAGCAAAAAATAACTAAGATACAAAATAAACATATTACATATTATTAATATTGGTATGAAATAGAAAAAAAAAAACAATTTAATTTTATCAATATTCTTCGGTGGGTTAGGTTAGGTTAGCGTTGCTGAATTTTCAGGTATTTCGTGATCATCCCTGCTTTACTCGTATAAATATATATAAATATAATGAAAAATTGACTGACTGACATATCAACACATAATTGAAACTACTGAGTTTAGTAACATGAAATATTGTACAGGGCTTTTTTAGTGTATGCGGACACAATGGGGTTTTTTTTAAATTTACTTTTTAAGGGGACAAAGGGCATTTGTGTGCAGAATTTTATTCCATGAGCCAATATATTTAAAACTTAGCATAAATAGTATATAATAATAGAAAAGTACCTAAGAAAATAATATAGGTTTTCATCAAACGATTTAGGGGTGACAAAGGTGTGTTAAAGTGTTAAACTTGAAATTTGGCACACATTTTAATCAAAATTAATAATAAATAATTAAAAAAATCTTTTTTTAAATGTTTTTAAGGAACATTAAAAAATATATTGAATATGTTAAAATTACAAAAATAAAGAGAATAATAATATAATATTCCACAACTATTACACAACGCCGTCTAGTCTCAAGCTAAGCAGAACTTGTGTTATGAGTACTATTTTATACAACTGGTATACATACTTATATACTTCTAAATACATACATATTATAGATAAATTGCACCTAGTCACAGAACAAATTACCATGCTTACCACGCAAACATTGGTCTGATTAAACCAATGTTTGCGTGGTAAGCACTATCATTCCCACCCTGGGGTGTGAATTGAACCCACGACCTCCAGCATAGCAGTCAGGGCCACTAACCACAGATCAACAGGCCAGTCAAATAAATAATAAAGACTGACATAATTAGTTTTTCAAAACTACCTTCAAAGCACGGTTTAACGTGTGTTAAATTTTTTAATGAAAACACATTCGCGAGCAAAGCCACTGGTAATATGTTAGTTACACTTATATCGTTGGTTACGATGACACTATGAGACAATATGACATATCGTGAGGTAGGCTGTGTGTCAGATGTGATATTTGTGATGCCCATCCTAAGGTTGTCCGGTAGATATCGCTGTCAGCGATAAGACCACCATTGTACTCATACATCCCTACTTTTTAATTAGTATACAAAAAAATGGGGTTCTATCTGTACCCATTACTGATCATATTTTTGTAGTCAAAAGTTGAAAAAACCGAAATCCTAAAATTCACCACGAAAAGGTAAATTCATCATAGAATCAATCTTACATAACAATTGCTAGTAGAAAATACTGCGAGCAGTGTTTTTCCTTAATAATTGTCACTTATTCATTCATTAATCAATAGCCTCCACAATATTTCCGTAAATTGAGTGACATTTTGGGACATAAACCAACGCTAATTATTTTGCTGTTTATGAATATTATTTGTTGAGATTTTACTTATAAAATAACAAGGGTTTTTCTAATAAGCCCTTTAGTTTGTGTACTAATTAAAAATTAGTGGTGAATATTCAAGTTAGTGTAAAAGTTTTGTTACTATTCTGGTGTACAATAGAGTTTAATCTATTTTATTCTAGATGGAGTTTATTTTTCAGTAAATAAATGCTTTATTATTTAAAGAATTTGATTTGTCGTTCACCGAGTTTTCTTTTAGAGTTTCCTCTTTTTTTGTTGTTTCTTGATCGTCGTTTGGTTTCCCATATTTTGGTGTTAGTTTTTTTGGTTCATATTTGCTTATATTAACCACTAACCACCCACCCCGGCTTCATAAGTGAGCGATTTTTTCAGTTTTAAAACCAAATAATTATAATTTGTGTTACTTACTTACCTATATGCTAAGTTTCAAGTATATGCCAAAGAAAATTCTCCTTTTCAACCCCTTAAATGTGGAAGTACAAAACCCTTTTCTATGCTTTTGTCTTTCGGCTGTACGTTGATATGTCAGTTAGTTTCTCCTTTTATATATATTTTAGAACTAAATAAAGGCATTTTGACAAAAATGTTTAATATTAACGCTGTAAGCCATTATTTCTCCATTATTTTATGTTGCGTCAGGTACAAAATAAATATACCTTCAGCGAAATATCCAAAGCGAGCGTCTAGTCTGCAAATTGAATACAAGACCTCCCGAGGGACATCTTGGTAACAAATACGGGGAGTATTCGGGGAGTGCCGGGAGTGCCGCCCAAACTGAGGAGGGCGGATTTTTCAAAACCCCTCATTCGCGCGAAAACTATTGAAGTTACCGAACGTGTTTCGTACAATCGTACCCCTACGGAGAGGGTCCAAAACGGTTTCTAAAAAATAATTGTGCGTTCGATACTTGTTGGGAAAGATTGTGTTGTTTATTGTCCGCGTGTTTATATAAGTATTTTTGTAAGATCTTTGTTTATTAGAAATGTTGCATTAATCGATATTGAGTATCCGTTACAAGTGTTGTTTACTACGGTTTATTTATAAGTAAGTAGTAGTTCGTTTATTTAGTTCGAGTTTCAATAATATTTACGTGGTGACAGTATAGAGATTCACTAATTCGTAGAGGTGTGGAACTTTCCCGAGCTCCCCCGAACTCCTCGCCTCTTCGTGTTATGGTTGCGAATTTAAATGATTTTGCTGGGTGTTCCTTTTCTGCATTTTGTCATATCTATATGTATCTAGTAGCTTCTGCTAGCGGCTTCGCCCGCGTGAATGTAGGCTTCTCCATACAAACTTTTAAAACACCGTTTCATTCCCTTAGGTGAATTTTGAATCCTTTCCTAGTACTCGCCTTCGTCATAAAAATAAACCTTGTGCAAAATTTCATGTTCCTAATCCTAGTATTTACGGCTGTGCGTTGAAATATCAGTCAGTTAGATTCTTCTTTTATACTATTTAAAGAAGATAGAACCTACTAAATATTTAAGAGTTACTCTTTTAGATTGAAAGAGAAACTCGAATGTCGGATGAGCTGTGGGCTAAAAAAGCCACTTATTATTATAATAATAATAATATTCCACAACTATCACACAACGCCGTCTAGTCCCAAGCTAAGCAGAGCTTGTGTTATGGGTACTAGACAACTGATAAACATACTTATATATTTCTAAATACATACATATTATAGATAAATTACACCTAGACACAGAACAAATGATCGTGCTCATCACACAAGCATTTGTCCTGGGTGGGAATCGAACCCACGACCTCCGGCATAGCAGTCAGGGTCACTAACCACTAGACCAACAGGCCTGTCAAGTATGGGGCCTGTATTGGGTCCCATTCATTCATTAAACCCCAAGCGAACGCATCTATTGTTTTACTATTGTGTCTCAATATGACGGTATCTTAAAGGTACGCAAGGCGGTATCGCGGCACACCAAGGCTAAGGCCTGGCCCAATATGGCCGAAGACAGACGTGTGTGGAAAAAGGAGAGGAAGGCCTTCGCCCAGTAGTGGGACATAAATGGGCTAATTAACAAACTGACTAACTCTTTTAGATTTGCACTACCAAACTGGCCTAAAACAAAATTGAAAACTGCACTAAAATTTGGAGATTGCTAGTGACCTTTATTTATGTTTATTTTTACGTTTTTATGCACATTTACATATTTTTTGTCACATCCAAAATGGTTCCTTAATTTTTACCTTAGATTAAAAAGAATTAGTTCTTAACTAGAAAGGTCCTAAACATAATACTGAAAAAAAACAGAACTTATAGTCATAGCCAAAAGAAATACTATAGAAAAACAAACATAAAATTTATCTAACACAGCCATCGTAAATAGATAGATGTCCTCTTTGTCAAAAAAAAACTTCAAATGCTGAGTGTTACTGAAAAGTCTGAAATACAGTAGTATACAGTACCTAGTATATTTATGATATAGTAGTATATTTATAATAATTTTACTAACTGACAGTAACTAAATTTACTATTTACAGTCAACTGGGAACTGAGAAAAGTAACTGTCCCCACACACGGGCCTCAAAAAAACGCCGCCACAAAAAAAACCTAGAGGCGGCCACAAAAAAAAGCTAGAAGTAGCCACAAAAAAAAAGCCAGAAGCGGCCGCAAAAAACCGCTGAAGCGCGCAACACCTCTTGTGTCTGTTGAAGCTTGAAGCAGCTTCAAGCGTTTTCTTGTGGCGACACCGCCGCACACGAGGCACAAAAAAGGCCGCCTCAAAAAGAAACTTGAAGCGGCGTTTTTTTGAAGCCCGTGTGCGGGGACAGTAAGATATTGTGCTTTGAATTGCTTTAATTTCAAAGAACAAAATTTTTAATTCGCCGTTCAATATTTTTTAAAAGAGCGTTTTACACTTGTTTAAGGCGTATAGTCCCTTGAACCATCTGACCGAAATTATGTGGACGCAACTGTCTCACTCGCCTAGGCGGCGGTACGCAAATCTGTGCATTTATTTGCGGCCAGCAGCGCCCAGAAAGCGCTTTAAATCCATTTTCTCTGCGAGATATTGATTGATTTACATATGCAATGTTCACTTTGAAGAATATTTAACCACCAATTTTTATGTTTAAAAATGTTTCTAAAGGTCTAAGCCGTTTCGAAGGAGTAGGGAAAAGTTGCGAAAAGTTGCGAAATTGCTAAATATTTTTTTTTGACAAAAGTATTAATAGCACGAAAAAATCAAATGTTGATAATGTTGTTCATGAATCTTTAATAAGCATATATTTTTTTCAAACCTATTAACCTGGCCGTTACAGAGGAGTAGGCTACAGAAAGTCACTGTTCTAAGGTACTTTTCGGGCGCTTGGCCCTTAACGTAATAAACAATTTTAATTATTTTATCTTTATACTTACAATGGAGTGTGTTACAAAAAAAACCTAATAATTTATCTAGTATTGTGATATCTGAATGAATAAAAAAACTTGTATTATTGCATTTAACTTTTATAACTACCGCCATAGTTTCAGTGTAACACTATAAAGTGTGTTTATCTAAGAAATATTAAAGAATTAACACCTGGAAGAATGTGCGCCTGTTTATAAAGATGGAGTAATTACTTTTTATGATTCGTTTTTTAACCACAAAGTGCCCTTTCATGGTTCGATGGTTTTATAATTTCTATATAGAAGTATTTTCTTTTGTGAGTAGTCTATTTAATGTGGCTATTGAAACAGATACAATTATCCATCATAATTAGATCAAACAATCCTGGGGGCCGATGCGATACCATCAACATGCCTTGCAAGTCTGAATAGTGATATATAGACACATTTTTTTACTTAATCTCTATACAAGGTGCAAGGGACAGCCCTCCACAAACTTTAAGGACTTGCGCAGTAGACGAAACTGAACAACCTTCCACAAAAATTTTTTTCAGAAAACGAAAGAAAAAATCCGCCTCACCATACAAAATGATAAACTTGTTTGGACAGTTTGCATGGAGAGGCCGAATTATTTTTTTGGTTCCTGAAAAAAATTTTTTTGGAAGGTGTATATGTTTGTAGGCGAATGGCCTGAAAATACAATTAAACCCAACAGGTGGCGCTGTAATCAGATTTTCAAGTTTTTTTCTGATCTTTTGTCACCCGGTAACTACTTGGTTTTTCGTAGATAAGTGTCACATCTAAATGCTAGTCAAGTCTTAAAATTCTTAATGTATCGCAGAGTAAGTAACGTGGGTTTGATATAATTTGGCATTAATTTTTCGGGTTCCGTATCCAAGGGGTAAAAACGGGACCCTATTACTAAAACTTCGCTGTCTGTCTGTCTGTCTGTCACCAGGCTATATCTCAAGAACCGCGATAACTAGATAGTTGAAATTTCACAAATTATGTAGGTATTTCTGTTGCCGTATAAATATTTAAGAGGCCCTCCCATACAACAAACTCGTTTTGTTGCAGAATTTTCCTAATGACGGTATGGAACAATTCGTGCGCGATTCCAACTCGCACTTGGCCAGTTTTTCGATATTTCTATCCCAGGAACTGAATTTGTTCATACGTTATAATATCACGATACGATACGCCCTAGAAAACGATTGTGACATTGAACTGAGTATTCTAATTATGCTCATGTATTTTTTATTCACTAGCCTATATAGTGTCCCACTGCTACGCAAAGGCCTTCCCTTCTTCTTTTTTTTACTATTGATAATCTCCGACCGAAACTGGTTTTTCAACCGAAACCGAAAACGAAACCGAACTTCGGCAACAGAAACTTCCTTACAAGGATCATGTTTTGAGGGAAAACGAAAGGAAACGTTATTATAATCAATCTGTCATTTTTTTTTAATGCATTTATAATTTGGGTATTTATATTGGTTAACTATCATGAATTTTACTGCAGTCGATTTTAGTTTGGGAGTAGGTAAAACGAACTGCAGACTCAAGCTAGTCACGACATGATTCGGCACGTGGACATGGCAAAATGTCTTCGAGCTTACTATCTTGGAAGGACTTTAACGCGCTGAACATGACCGATCACAGCACGAGAACTCCTGAGTGCAGTTTTGGTTTCGGTCGTAGTTTCGACAGATTTGCCACCGAAACCGAAACTCGTTTTTTTGCCGAAACTCGGACACTACTTATTGATAGCTCGCGTTTGACCTCTATTGTTATATTGTTTAGTTTGAGAGTTCCTTACAGCCAAAGTGCATGTCATGACAATTGTAATAAGCCCAACCATGGCTAGGATACATTGATTAATTACAGAGTTCCAGTGCCTACTTTCCGGCTCTATCATCATCACCAGATCAGTTCAATCGTACCTTATAGCCAAAGTGCATCTCATGACAATTCTAATAAGCCCAAACATGGCTGGGATACAATGATTAATTACGAAGTTCCGGTGCCTATGAAGATAGGATGATGATGATGGAGCCGGAAGCGGCTCCATCATCATCATCATCAGATCACTTCGATGATACCATTTTCAACATAACTATTCATTTATTTGTATTATCTTAGTCGCTTAATTAATTATTTGTATTATTTAAAAAATAGTGGTGTACATGACATTTCAATTGAGATCACGTGGCATTGAGTGAGCAAAGAAATACGATGAATTTTTCAATCATTGAAGTTTTAATGAGCTTTTGGACACAATCGTTACTCTTTCCCAACAGAGTCGTAACCGATAAAGAACTAAGTTAGATTAATTTAACGATTTCAGTTAAAACGCTACTGATTACTTTTACTGCGCCCGCTGTTTCCTGGTTTATTATTGTCGTTTAAAAATATTGTTTTCACGTACTTTTATCGGTTTAGTAGCGCAACTGTGTAGATAAACTTATCTACAATATTTTTATTTTATAATAAAATTCGTAAATTATCGAGATACGCAGAGACGTAAGCTATTAGGGTTTGACAAATGGGACACATTATATTATCCATCGTTTGTCCGTTGCACACTTACACCCCGGGGGTTACGACCCTTATGGCCTGGGGCCTAAGTCTGCTAATTTTATAAATTCGTCATTCCAACACGATCCCATTGTCATTTTGCTAAAAGTTTGTAATCTGCTAATTCATAATGATCGATCATTGATCGGCCAATGGTCTTGTAATAGAATTGTGGTAGAATGACAATATCGAGCTTATTAAAAGCACTAATTGCGCAATGACGTCGTAATGGTAGGTCAAAGGAACTGTCAAAATTTTTATAGATTACCGCATAAGTCAGATATTCACTTGTCACTATGTATGAGATTACCATTCTATGCCATTTCTTTCAATGGAGTGTCAGTGGTTGACCATCGGAAAGTCGTAATGACGCCATTATATTAGTAAATTACCAAAACTTGTCAAAAACAACAATTTTGAAATCAATGATAGACCATTCTGACACTATTGTAATAGCAGACTTGAGGCCCTGTTCACGACCTTGCCGCTTTGAGCGGTAGCTAAGCGCGGGGCCAGCGGTAAGAACAAAAGTACAGTACAATTCACGAATGATGGCGGCCGTGAAGTTAGCCTTTGCGAACGTTCGCGCATACTACACTCTTCTCGCACACGCACGTCGCCATTTGGTTCCTAAAACACGTTACTGCGCAGCCTTCTGCGCAAACTTCACGGCCGCCATCATTCGTGAATTGTACTGTACGAAAATGTTTGAAGTACGCCACGAGACGCGACCGTCACTTTTAGTTGCATGCCCTCCGATACCGCCCCGCTCGCCGCGCCGCTCGTAGAACAAGCCGTTAGGGTATCTAACAGTGATAGACAAATCAAATAGAACTGCATTTGTCTTAATTGGTAGAGGGTTCGAAAAAAAGAAATTAAAATAATCGTATCATATCAGCTAACACTAAAACAATTCGCAATCACTACAGCTTCTTCCGCCATATGCTGACAGCGAGAAGACAATTTATTTAGGTGTCACCCACTCTGTATGACAATGACGTACCGTTCAATCGGACCATTTTCGACAATAACTAGCTATGAGTACAGAAGTGCAGATTTTAAATTTTGCTGTTCAGCAGATAATTTTCTAAACATATTTTTCGCTTTTATTTGTGGTTTTTTTAGAAAGAGCAGTGGTGGCCGAGTGGTAACGGCCCCGACTTACGATTTGCAGGTCGCAGGTTCAAACCCAGCCAGGCGCATTCATTTGTGTAATTTATTTCGTCATTACTGCTCTCAAAACGGTGAAGGAAAACATCGTGATTAAACCAGCATGGCCTAGAACCAAATATTTGAAGACATGTGACATTCAGCAACCTGCACTGACCCCGTAATGTTGTATTTTTACTCAAATTTTTTCGTACAACCTGTAGCCGTACCTCTTCTTCTTCTTCCCTTATCCCATATTACTTGGGATCGGCGCAACACATTTTTTTCTTCCATTCTGTACTGTCACCCGTAAAACTGTCACTCACTCCCTTTTCTTTCATAATCTCAATCCTCACACAAACCATCCATCTTTTCTTCTGCCTCCTCCACCCATCTACATGTCTATTCAAAACTCTTTTAGTAATATGCGCTATATTAGCCTATAGTCGTACCTATCAAAGTGAAAATACCGAAACCTAAGGTTTAAGTTTATTTGCATCAATTAAAGCTGACCGACTAGCCGATAGGCGATTTTATTGTTTTAAAAACAAATAAAACGGTTTACTAATTGCATAGACTTGCTAGACTAATTGATATTTAGTTAGTTCAGTTTGTCGGTAGTATTTTACGAGCTTTTGACTGGGATTGATAGCGTTGTAGTGATTTGAAATGTATGTATTTAGAATTAACTAAAATTTTTTGTTATGTTTTAAATATCCTTTAAGTACTATTACGATCCACCGTGGACTGATGACCTGGTTAGGGTCATGGGAATCGAATGGATGTGTGACGCACTGGACCGGTCATTGTGGCGATGCTTGGGGGAGGCCTTTGTCTAACAGTATACGTTTTTCGGCTGAAATGATGATGACTATTAAGATGGGTACCTACTAAGATGTCGCACAGGACTGTTCGATGTGCAGACACTTGAGGGAGGCCTATGTGCAACAGTGGACGTCTTTCAGGTGAATTGACAATGATTTCTACCTCGAATTGCGGAATTATTATTAAAATATAAAAAAAAAACTAAGTAAAAAAAAAAGTTTAGTTAAGTTATCACTACATTTATTGACTGTTAGGTGGTACGAAGTTCGCCAAATCAGCTAATAGAGCCCAAGCGCCCGAGAAGTGGCATAAAACACAAGACTTTCTGAAGCCTACTCCTTAGTAACGGCCAGGTTAATGAGTTTGAAAAATATATGTTTATAGACATAAACGTATATTTTTTCAAACTCATGTAGAAAAATATAGATTTCTTTGTGCGATTAATACTTTTGTCTAAAAAAATATTTAACAATTTCGCAACTTTGCACTACCTACTCCTTCAAAACGGCTTGGATCTTTAGAAACTTTTTTAAATATTCTTCAAAGTGAACATAGCATTTGTAAATCAATTAATATTTCACAAAGAAAATGGATTTGTAAATCAATTAATATTTCACAAAAAAAAAAGAAAATGGTTCTTTCCCAAGAACTTCTAAACAAATTGGATCGACTTCTCAATAACTGCATTCGTTTTATATTCGGGCTTCGTAAATATGACCACATTTCTTCCTTCCGTTCTCAGCTTAAATGGCTGCCTATCCGTCACAGGAGATCCCTCAGATCCCTCTGCATGCTCTTCACCGTAATGAACGATCCTTGTGCTCCTGATTATTTAAAACAATATTTTAAAGTGTTGGGCAGTTCTCATAATCTTAACCTTCGTGCATCCAAAAACATGCTTCTTCAGATTCCTTCTCACCGTACTGGCTTTATGTCCAATTCTTACGCTGTTTCCACCATAAAACTCTGGAATTTACTTCCCCTTGACATCAAAAAAGCCGAAAGCAAATTTTCCTTCAAACGTAAAATTCGGAACTACTACTTGAAGTCCTCTCAACCTTAGTTTGTTCTTCGTCAGAATTGTTATTAAGTTCTCTTTAAGATTTGATATTTTTCATAGTATTTATTAGTTTATTATTTTAGCATATTTATGTATTTTATTATATATTATATATAAATAACTTATTTTTTTTCCGTTTTCATTAATTGTTATTTGTTTATTGTGCAAACCTACCACAGTGATCTCTTTTTTAACCCAAAGGTTGACTGGGAGAGAATGCCTTGTTGCATTAAGTCCGCCTATGTACCACTACTGTATATGAAGTTTAAATAAATAAATAAATAATAAATAAATAAATTTAAAGGACAGCAGGGCTCTATCCGGGCGCAATTAAATGCACAGATACTCATACTACCTCGTTGTGTCCATTTAATTTCGGCCAATTCAAGGGATTAAGCCTTATGAACAAAACCCCACAAAACTGTAGTAATCTATCTTCTATAATATAAAAATGAATCGCAAAATGTGTTGGTAAGCGCATAACTCAACAACGCCTGGACCGATTTCGCTAATTTTTTTTTTGTTGTGTTCATTATTATGAGGAGAAGGTTCTTATAGAAAAAAAATGAAAATTAGGGTAGTGTAGGGTAGAGTAGGGTAGTGTAGGGTAGTGTAGGGTAGAGTAAGGTAGAGGAGGGTAGAGTAGGGTAGAGTAGAGTAGGGTAGGGTAGAGTAGGGTAGAGTAGGGTAGAGTAGGGTAGAGTAGGGTAGGGTAGAGTAGGGTAGAGTAGGGTAGAGTAGGGTAGAGTAGGGTAGAGTAGGGTAGAGTAGGATTGAGTAGGGAGCGAAGCCGCGCGGGCAAAAGCTAGTGGTATATAATTCGCCGTCATAAATAAATATGTTGGTCTTTATACGAGCCAAATGGTAAAACATAGAGGTAAAGTTGCTAAAATATTTATCGGACATCGGACCAGATGGTTTTGATAATGAAAAATGTTATTGTATTTATGAGGCAAATGGATGTTTATTACACGACTGCCCCAAAAAAGGAGTGTTATGTTTTCATTATGTTTACCTTATTATTAGTATCAATTAGTATCAACGTAACACCTCCCTATATTACATTTGTCCTAAGAAATACAAAACATATTACATACTCACTCACATGGCGAATTCGTACCGCCTAACAGACAATAAAGGAAGCACCTATATCTTTCGATATAGTCAACTGATTGCGATGAAACAAAGCTTAAATAATATAATCATGTTACACAGAATTTTAATGTATAAAAGTTCTCTACATCGATTTCGTACATTTTACGTGATGCGCGCACAACAAAATACTTCTATAGATTTCAGAATATTATAGAGGTAGATTAGGGAACTACGTTTTTATTATTTTTAAGCTATTGCATAGCTTCTATCGCGGGCCTTGAGCGTGGAGACCGAATCCAGAAATTCCGTAACGAAAATAACCTAACACCCCACTCATTTGTTTTTGAGCGTGGTGACCGATAAGAAAACAAATGAGTGAACAATCAATCAAAATTCAATTCAATGTGTGAAAGTGTAACTTCAATTAATATCAAAGAAAAAAAAAACAAAGGAAAAAAAAATACTGCATAAATAAAATAAATAAATAATTATAATTGCATAAGTTGATAAAAATGATATGCAATAGCTTTACCGCGGCAGACCCCGAGTGCCACACGTCTTTTTTTTTGGTTTTCTGTCTTCCTCTCACACTAATTATTACCTACATAGGCGAACGTTTGTGGGTGTGTGTGTGTTTGTTATTTCTCCACACTCGAGCGGCTAAATGGTTGTGGATGTTTGGCACACGGATAGAACAAGTCCTGAAAGGATATCTACTGTTTATATTTTCGGGAGCATGTTTCTTCGGGATAATCTTGTAATATCACGCGGACGAAGCATTCAGTTATAATGTATAATAAACAACTGCACATAGTTCACTTATTTACAATACCACTTGAGGATCGAATTTAAACATTCGTAGGTACATTTAAAAAGTTTAACCAAGCTAGTAGATTTGTACCATTACATTTTTTGTCCTGTTATGATAACTTTATGAATATTTTTAAAAAGGAGGTAAAAACCTTTAAATCAAAAACCACAAAACATTAATTCAGTTGCTATACATACCTATAAAAAGTGTTTAAAAATATAACAAATATAGTTACTATTTATCTCAAAACAGTCAACACTAAGTCTTACACTTTTTTCTTAAAATATACTTGATGTTTATCATTGTAATTTGGCCTGGTAAATTACATGTAGGTACAGGCAAAAGCAAAAAGTTTTATCTTAAATTTTTCAAGCTTACAACACCTTACAATTTTAGTTTTTAATTTTTTGTCATATTGCGCCTGTGGCCTTCCGCAGTTGATTTTTTAAGAAAACAATACAATATATATAATTATCATCACTATTTCAGCCATAATACTACTTTAAGTCATAGGCCTGCCCCTAGCGTCTCCACAACGAATATTGTCCTGTAAGCCTCAAATCAATCGGATTCTTGCGACCTTCACTAGGTTATCTGTCCACCTAGTGGAAGAACTTCTAATGCTGGGTCTTCCAATAGACGGTCACCACTCCAGATACTCCATAACTTTTTGGCCCCATCGACCAACTAACTGTTCTGCGAGCAATGTGCCCTGGCCACTGCTCCGTTCGCAAGCGGCTCGCGACGCGAGTGGCGCATTTGTCTGGTCTGGACACATCTTAAGGCTTATAGTCCCTTGAACCATCTGACCGAAATTATGTGAACGCAACTCTCGCACTCGCCTAGGCGGCAGTACGCAAATCTGTGCATTTATTTGCGGCCAGCAGCGCCCGGAAAGCGCTTTAAATCCATTTTCTCTGCGAGATATTGATTGATTTACATATGCAATGTTCACTTTGAAGAATATTTAACCACCAATTTTTATGTGTAAAAATGTTTCTAAAGGTCCAAGCCGATTCGAAGGAGTAGGGAAAAGTTGCGAAAAGTTACGAAATTGCTAAATATTTTTTTTTGACAAAAGTATTAATTGCACGAAAAAATCAAATGTTGATATCATTGTTCATGAATCTATAATAAACATATATTTTTTTCAAACCAATTGACCTAGCCGTTACGGAGGAGTAGGCCTCAGAAAATCACTGTTTTATGGCACTTTTCCGGCGCTTGGCCCTTAAGATATTCGCAACATCAATATGTCACAAGTTCCATGAGAATGTTATAAACAGAATACTACTCGATTCTCATATCTCACTGAATTCATTGTCGACTCAGTGACGTTACATTACGGGTGGTTGCTTTTATGAGGCAGCACCTTAGTTTCAAAACCACAATTATTTCATTACATAAGCATCCATTTACATTTATATTTACATCAATTACCTCATTACACACACTAACTAAATCTGCAATTTTAAATTCGCAGTTACCCAAAAACTGACAAATATAAAAAAAAAAAAATGGTCGTTGACTGTACCTGCGTGTACGTCAGTAGGCGGGCTGCCGAGCATAAGCAAGAACTCATATCACTTAAAATATCAATCATTTTAATAAAACAATACGAAAACTAATCCAATAACAACACAATTGTAATATAATTTGCCTGTTGCGGTGTTTCAGTCCGATTACAATTTAGTGCCTTCATGACTAGGCTGAAAAGGCACTTAATTAACTAGTTTGGCTCACCATCAATTATTGCATCACTGCTCACCGTCAGCTGGAATCGCAGTCAAACAATAGTGATTATAAACAAGACATATTTAAAAAAAATCTTATATACTTTTTCATATTAATTTTAAGACCTTCTCTTTCGGAAGCTGTACTGAAGTTATCAAGCGATTATATTGCTCCTAAAGGGTAATGGAAAGACAAAATAATACATCCATTTTTATAATGTAATACATACTAATTTCATAATATAAAGCTTTTACACAGACAACAGTTACCTATTAATAATTTCAAGTCTACACCTAACTCCATATTATTTGCATTTTATTGATAAAATACTTTGAATAAATAACATAAACTTATTTAAATGTTATTCTTTTGATGTGCTTTTGTAGTAAAATATACGTAGTAACGGTGTACAAGTGTACTCCCAAAATAATGACTTTATTTTACCCCTAATTGGTTCTCGGTATACCTATGAAAGTTTCATAAAATTACGCCGTTCCTCTAGTTCGAGACGCAGTACTCGTTCCAAAATGAATAAAAACAGTCGGGTTCGTTCGGATAAAAACGAGGATAAGTTTAATATTAAAATGTTATAATGTTTGTCGTCCTTCGTCTGAGATGGTAACAGCCAGTAAAAGGAGAATATTTCCTGGGCCCGCGAGGGTTGCATGAAAATCTTGTGACATGCAATATCTAGAGGAAAAATAAATAATCAAGTCTAGAATAGTAGTCAAGGTGGCAAAATAAATGTAGATAATTGGCATTATGGGTTATGCATTCTTGATGTGGAATAATAATGGTGCTACCAAAATGAGATAAATATGGACAAATATATATGTACAGTTATCCTTTTGAATACGACATGATATAGATATGGTTTGTTCATCTGAAAAAAATATTGAAAAACACCTATGTTCACAAAATGAATAAATTAATTTGAATTTGGCTTGAAATTGAATTTGACAAAGGTAACTATTAAACATAATTTATTAAAATCAATATCTGCAATTTAAAAAGTAAGATTCGATTTGTATATCGACCTCGTAAAGTTTCTGAATTACTAAACGGAATACTACTATATTTTCCAAGACTTCACACAAAAAAGTATCCTCCATTTTATTCTCAAGTACATTACTGCTGTTCCTTTTACTATAATAATTGTTAATAGAGGCTATTGTTATCACTATTATAATAATATTAGCTTAACAATCTTCACAAACTAGTTTTATTATTTAGTTATTAACAAATTTTATTATTTAGTTATTAACAAATATTATTTCTTTAGATATCGGTTTAATAAGATTGTTTCAGTTTGTCATAAACCTATAAAGGTAAACTTATGTAGTTCCATAGTCCCTGGGTTTCCCTTTTCACCATTTGCCAGCATTCGCCATAATATCGTCCCACCTTCGCATCAGCCATCCTCTCTTCCTATATATAAAAAAAGCTAATACCAATGCATACATATATTCAAAAATATGCGACGGCGACAGTCGGACTTGGATCACGAATAAAAATAAAAAGAATTCTCTCCATTGTCTCATGGAAAGGAACCCATAGGAACCCATTGTGTATACTTATTTGTGCAACCGAATAATGATATGGAAAAGAGCCTTCGATGTTTATTTACGCGTATACGAGTATTTAAATGTATAAGCGAGACGCCATTTCTGTTTGCTTTAATATATTACGAGTGTATGTTTGCACTTAAGAGTGTAGTCGAGACGTAGAAAATTCTTGTGATTCTACATTTACAAATAAGGTACCTAAGATATTTTTATAAAAATACATGGAAATATCTATTCAAAGAGCAGTGATGGCCCAGGGGTAACGATCTCGACTAACGAGTTGTGTATTTGTTTAATTTATTTCACTACCAGTGCTCTCGAAACGGTGAAGGAAAACATCGTGAAGAAACATATCCTAGAACCTAAAGTTCAAAGATATGTGACATCCACCAATCCGCACTGGGCCTACCCTCTTAGTAGATTACGACTCGTTCCTTCTGGAGAGAAGGCCTGAGTCCCAGAAGTGGGAACATGATGAAGGATTATGCTTATACTTATATCTAGTCGGTGAACTCGTTGATAGTACTTAATAATATTGTTAAAGCTTAGTATATTCAGCCTTTTAATGTTCCCACTATTAAAAATGCCTTCTCTCCAGGAGAGGGAATGGGCCGTAATCAACCACGTGAGACCAGTGCGGATCGGTGAATGTCATATATGTTCAAATTTTTGGTTCCAGGACTTTTTTTTTGTTAGGTAAAAGTCATCCAAATGATATCCCTGTCCTTGGGCGGAGCAGGAGATAGTGTCAGACTCTTACTGACTAAAAAACCCACCGCGTTCCTTCATACCTTTCATACCGGGGTTGACCTACGTTTCGGAGCTAACATTGGCCCCTAGGCTGGTTCTAGGACATGCCGGTTTCATCACAATGTTTTCCTTTACCGTTTTGAGAGCTACACTTACAAATCTGTTCGTTTAGGTAAGCGCAATTCACAGGATCGATCGATCCCGCAAGGGTACCCTTGGACCGTGTTGGCGGTGTTTTGTTTAATATTCGTTACAGCTCGAGTGAGGTTTTAGAGAGGAGAAATACTGGGAAACCGATACGGGTAACGGATACGGATACGGACAACCTTACAGACAGACAGTTTATATGATTGCTCTGTGAGATAAAACAACCTATTGTACACTTAGATTTTGTAAATGTTTATCCTGTCCACATTATGAGGTGTACAATAAAGTAAATCTGCACTGAAATAATAAAAGGGTAAAGTTCGTTTTTCTATAACATATATTTATTTTTTTGTTTGTGTGAGGTAATCTTTGGAAGTACTGGTCCGATTGCTAAAATTTTTTCACCGATATAAAGCTGCTTTATTTTTGAGTGATACAGGCTAGGCATAATCGCCTATTCCGCGGACAGTAGCCGCCATTAACGCTCTCCTGAACTCAAACACAGGTTTTGATGTGTTTGCAGATGAATGGAAGGTGATAATGTTAGAATGTTTGAATTTTTGTGAGAAGAATGCATGACTGAGTTAAAGAATTAGGTATAACTTTAAATAGTGTAATTGGCTTCGGCCGTTCTATTTAATTAAATAAATAAATAAATAAATAACATACTATGAAATTTGTAGGACAAGATGACTGTTAAATTATATAAAAATTAACTAAATAAAAATCAGCTGGTTAGTAATAATTAATTTATGATGACCTTGCTATCGATACATGTTGTACGGAGGGGACGCTTTGATCAAACCGTACATTTTGTAGGACAAATACTTTTTCGAATAATTTAGATAATTATCTTGAGATTTAACAAAAAAATCCAGTTAGTAATATTTTTTTGAGAGTTATCCAGTGTACATATTTTATCCTTGCTATCTCTGTCAGCAACCACAATCGAGAATTTCCGCACAGGAAATTGTTGGGCGTCTCTTCGAAACGAAGCTATTCACGAAGCTTCAGCTTGATAGTGAATATTTTTACATCAAGGATCTGTACTACTACTTTTAAGGATAACGTACAATTACCGGCAAGGATCTTGAGCGCTCGGCGTCAGAGTGGGGATCGCTTTGCGCATTCCATACATTGGCGAGCCAATCGTCGTCGTTGGTAGAAACATGCAGCAAGCCAGGGAACGAATCACAAGTGACGTCTATGACACGATGGCGCGGCGAGCCAATCACTGACACTCCCCGCCCCCGCGTCTCACTTCGCACCACTAATGAGACCGTTTGACTTGTGCACAACTTGAAGCCAGCGCTCAAGATCCGTGCTGGTATTTGTACCACGCAATTTGTAGGACAATATGACTGTACAACTTCAGGAACAAGAGTGCGTGTAATAGTGAAGTTTAGTCCAGGTGCTTGATATTCTAAGACCCTTCGAATTTATAAAATATTAATACTAACGATCAGTTTTATGCTATTTCTATAATTTTATATTTTTATGTTTATTTGTATTAGAATACCCAGAACGAATCAAACGAATAAACTCATCTTTTTGTTGACAGATCTTGAAGAATCCCACTTGATCTCAAAGGACAAAAAGTGGACCCAAATCTAGATATTATGGCTGTTCAAAACGGCAACGTAGAGAACAAGGTACAGGGTGAACTGAACCTAGTTATTTGAGATACAGAGTTCAGTTCTGCGTGCAGAACGGAGCAGGAAGGCATGTTAAAGGAACGAGAGAGTTCCGAAGACTCCCCCGCGACCCCTGATGAGTGTGCGGGGTGTGGGGGGAGGATACAAGACAGGTGAGGGATAGATCAAAGGATTGTCCTTGAATTTTGAAGTTCAGTTGAGATGTTCCATATGTTTTGAATTAAGGCTTATAGTCACTTGAACATCTGGCCGAAATTAAATGGACACAACACTCGTACCCGCCTAGGTTGCAGTACGAGTATCTGTGCATTTAATCGCGGCCAGCTGCACCCGGACAGATTCCCGCTGACCTTCAAATTTATTTTCTTTGCGAAATATTGATTTATTTACAAATGCTATGTTCACTTTGAAGAATTTTTAACCACCAATTATTATGTGTAAAAATGTTTCTGAAGATTCACGCCGTTTCGAAGCAGTAGGGAGAAGTTGCGATAATGCCAAATATTTTTTTTTTTTTAAGTATTAGTCAATCAATAATTGATAGTGTTGTTCATGAATCTATAATTAACAAATATTTTTTTCAATCCTATTAATCTGGCCGTGGCCTTGCTTCAGAGAGTCACTGTTTTTTACGGCACTTCTCGGGCGCGTGATCTTAAAATGTTAGTGTATTAGGCACTTATACCTCTGTTTAACCCTTTCGGGCATTTAGACGTGATTTCATGTTATGTACTCAGTGGCGTAGATAAATGTTTATAAATAACATGCAAAACAAAAACTGTGGCTTTTTTTATCGTAGGGAAAATCATCCAATGACAACCCCCGCTCTTAGGCGAAGCGGGAGATAGTGTCAGACTCTTACTGACTAAAAAACCTACGCCGTTCCTTCAAGCCTTCATACCGGGGCTCGAGTTCCCTTTCGGATAACCCTGGCCCCAGTAGGCTTCGACCCGGCTGGGCCCCTGCTGTTGCTGACAACTCCTTGAGGCGCGCCGTCGACGACTTGGGCTTGGTCCGGACAGTTACCGGACGGTCGGACAGCGACCTAACCACTGCTCACTATCCGCAAGCCCTCGTCTACGGTGCCTGGAAATCGGGATCGGAATCTCGACGGCGGCGAGAGCGCCGTTGCCTGATGCGGTTGGCCTCCTCCTTGCTCCTCGCTTCGCAGAAGTCGGCGACCGCCTGCCACTCCTCCTCGCTCCGGACCATGGCCTTAACCAAGGCCCGGCGCGAGAGGTCTTCGCCGCCGATTGCCCCCACGAGAGCACGGCGATGCTCCGCCGAAGCAGGGCACACCTCGACTGTGTGCTCCACCATGTCCTCCGGGCGTTACGCACAGTGGCGACACCCGGGCGTCACTTGCGCTTTAATCCAGAACAGGAACTTCCCGAACTTGCCATGTCCGGTGAGGACCTGCGTCATGCAGAAGGTAAGGACGCCGTGAGGTCTTTCCAGCCACGCCTCAAAGAGGGGAGTTACCGCCATAATTGTGGCGTGCCCAGGGCTCCTTGTTTTTACGTGAGAAATGTTCAAATATCTTCTCCTGCTCTGGATACAGTGGGAAGGAGTGACAGACTTTAACTGACTAAAATGAGTGGTCATGATTAAAGTAGTGTTGCAATTTGTTTTATTTAGATTTCAAAGGTGGGAGAATTTTTCGCTAGATCATTATGAGGTTTGTTAATTAAGTAATGAGGGTCCCCCGAGCTTGAGGGCCCCGGAGCAGTGCCCCCAACCCTTCAGTAGCTACACCAGTGTATGTAATTATCTTCATTTTAAGATATTACAAATGAAGAACTCTAACAGTTTCATAATTTGGGTTAGGATTGATTTAGATAGGGTTTGCACCAATGTCTTACAATAATAAAATATTTTTCAGCGCTTTAACTTTTTCTTGCACGTTGATGGAGGCGGAAGATAATGTAGACACTACACGTAACATCATCAGTATTTGCTTCAGGTGGTGTTCCACTATCTTTCTTGAAAAATGCGTGTTTTACAAAGGCTGTTCTCATCAATTTTATAAATAGAATATCATGAACGAAATCTTCCTTCATCAGATATTACCTGCTAGCAGTGGACAGACAGTGGCACGGCTCCTGCCTCCGCTGCTGTGAATGTCGACTACCCCTGGACACAGAACTCACCTGTTTTTCAAGAGACGGAAACATTTACTGCAAAGAAGACTATTACAGGTAAGCAGTTTGTAGGAAAGACGGTGTTGCTCACTTCAGGAAGAACTACAGATCAGCGTATGTGGCACACGTGTGAGCAGTTCACACGTGTGCCACATACGCTGATCTGGGCGCGTCAGTCTCCATACATTTTATATAGAAACTAGACTTGTAGAGCTACACTTGATCCACGCCACGCGACGTCGTTCTACGTACATATCAGGCGTGTTACACGTGTCAGTTGTCGGTCTAGTGTAGTTCTAGCTTTAGGCAGCTTAACATCGATGGGAAAATAAAGGAATAACGCATTAATACGTTTTGATAAGAAGGAGAAAGTTTGTCATTGCGAGGTGGAATTCGCCTGAGCCGCAGTTGAAGGTACGCCAAGTGCTGCAGAGACAAATTTCCACGTGTATCAAACGACGTTTTTCAATACACTAACAAAGAAATAAATCAACAGGATTTTACCGGCGACACGTGGGGGTCGCTTAGCGCCCAACCAAATGCGATAAATAGATTGAATTGTGGCGTGGTGAGCTGTCGCACTTTTCCACACTAAGGCGGAAAAGTGCGACAGCTCATCGTGTATTTAACAGCAAATTGCGTATCTGAGAGCGGTAGGAATAGGAGCGTTTTCGAGTAGGTGTATTCAATAATTATAAATCGGAGCATTCGAAAAAATTTTCTAGCTTTCAGGCTTGAAAGCTCCCGCCGTCCTTTTAGCGCTTAAATATATTGTACAATTACACGGTATAAAACCAGTAACGAGGTCGGTAAGAAAAAGAAATTTGATATTTCAAAATCAACCATAATACAATAATGAGCAGCGGCCGATCGATTAACTCTCGCATAAGCATACAAATAATATATATCATTTCTACCAATAAAACTAACGAAATGTGGATAAAATTTTAACGAAACAGCAGGTCATCTGCTCCTAAGCTGCCCAGTGATCGCTGAACAGAGTTTCTTAGTACCTACTTCGGAAACCCAGGCACCGTCCGTGAAATGGTCAATAACATCGAGGCGCTGCTGGCCTTCCTTGAGGAGCTAGGGTGGATCGAATGACACATTTGTCCCACCTGTACTCAAAATATGCGCTTTAGTCGTGGAGTTGCGGACATCAGCCCGAAATACAAATAAAAAATACATATACAATCATAGAATTTTCGAACAACTGGTTTGGTTTAAAGCCTACACCAGGCGTGCGCGTTCCTCTGGCGTGTGTTGGGCGTGTGAGTAGCGCGAGCGCCGCGTGCGAGCCGACAAGCGCGCTGCGTGAGCGTCGCGTTTTGCTGCCGTGCGTCGTGTGTATAGAGTGCACACTCGCGCCGCGTACTCACACCCGCTATCCCCGCCGCGCCTCCCGCTACTGTTTTATTAAAACTTACTCTTCAACTCGTGACGCTTACGCAGCGTGCACGCGGCTTTCGCGTCGCTTACACACACGTGAGGAACGCACTCGCCTTATGTGGGAGACGCCTAAACAGAGCTACTTATGAAACGAGAATCGATTGCGACTCAACGCAGACCTGCTCCTTTACAATTTTACATTGGACCTATTTTGACGCAGTTTTAAGGCAAACAATTTTATTTTTGATTCCTTTTTGGTTCAATGTGCGCCAAAAAAAATAATTTATTTTCTTCTTTTTTATTGTTTCCTTTCACAGTTTTTCTTACTTACGTATCTTATCAAACTAAGCTTCTTAAATTAAGAAGGATTTTCGACTTGATTATGAACTCTTTTTCCAACGTATCTATCGTAATTGGTTCTGTAACGTAAGCTTGCGAAGCGAAGTAAATTTTTGAGGAAAATTCTCTCTGCTTTTGCGAAACGCTATGCGATGTTTTTCAGCAAAGAACACTGACAGTATTATCTGCTTTTGTTGTATTTTTAGAGAAGCAGGAAGCGGTAAGTCGTTTCTTAGTTTTTTTTTTTATATTAGTTTTAAAGGTAAACGCTAAACGCTAGTTGACTATTCCAAAGCCATAAGCTCTTAACACGAGCTATTTGACGACCTAAACTGAACTGTTATTGGGATGGAGCTATAAAGGGTGTATAAATTCATCCCTTTTCGTCCCTCGCAGGACTCACATTTAACACGACATGGTAAGGCACCAGATTGTCGGTTTGAATATTAATGACACTATAACGTAAAACGTGTTTTCATCCATTTATCATATTCATCATCATCATCATCATAAGCCTTTTTTTTATTTAACTGCTGGGACTAAGGCCTCTTCTCTAGGGAGGGTTATCATACCATGAGAATATTACACATTCCTTCACCATTTTCACACATTAGGTACAATTTTACATAATCCAACCTTTTCTTGATTAACTTCTTTCCTAAAAATAGAAAAGAAGAAGGAGAAAAAAAGATTTCTTTTATACTTTCTTTAACAATTTTCCTTTACCCAACTTTTTCTTGATTAACTTGTTTCTTTTTTTTCACAAAAAAAGCTAATCAACAGACAACAAACACACAACACCTTACCGCGATAACCATCAGGATTAAAACAAAAACTATTCGCGAAGCTTAATCAATTATGATAATCCTATAATTACAAGTTTCGATGCGACGCGTGGCCAGCATTTACCAGCCGTTGTCAGCCTGGAGGTGATACGCTAGCAATTAGGGAGCAAGGCAACACGTCACTCAAAGTCGAGCACACTCGGCTGTTCGCACACCTGTCCGAGACTTGTTTTTCCAACCATTGCGTCAACAGAATTGTAACTTAAACGAAAATGTTTACGTACTCATACATTGTTTAAATTTTTTCGCTCGTTAGCGTTAGTTCGAATCGGGTTTGAGTTATTGGTTTGTTGTGGTATTTTTGTCAGAAATCAGATTTTTTTTTCAAATAGAAAAATAACAGGCACTTTTGAATTGCTAAAATGTCGGTCAGTCAAAAAAAAAGTGGAGCTAAGTTGCACGTTCCAAAGCGTAGATCTCTATGAAGAAGACCATGCAAGAAACTCCATGGAAACTCTATTTATATATTCGCTTCTATTAATTATGTGAGCACAATGTCAATAAATAAAGAAAAAAGAAGATTTCAAAAAATATTTTGTTGAATTGTCGTTTAAAGACTCCGTTTTAATTACTCCTGCTGATAATATTAAGTCCTTGGATTTTGGTTATGCTGAATATTTCAAATACTAACACGCAAAATTTCAGGAGTTAGTAGTCGTATAGTAAGTAGCCATTATTTAGGTCTTTATACAACATTATTTTTAGTTTATGTGAAACCTGTGTTTTTCAGAATCAGTAACTGAATGGATTCCAATAGTTTTTACTTACACCATGTTATATTTTTCCCCAAAAATATTTAAAAATGTTATACCTAAGTTGGTCACCACCGATACTACGTAAACACATGTCACGACAGGTCATAGCGGATATTAGGCGCCATCAAACAGCTGGGTGCAAGTGCAAAACAACCTCTCAGTCGCCTGGATGGCCCGGTGACTATGTATTTTTGCTGACGTAACAAGCTTAACTTTGTGATTTTTCATGATACAGTTATGAAATTTAGTTCATAGATTCTATACACAAAAAACTAGCTAAAATGAATGTTGTGTATGGTTTTGAATTTAGGTTATTAAATTAATCTTAATTTAGTAACACAGTTCAGATACATATTAACTTGTACGAACATCATTTCATTGAAAGTAATGAAAATGAGCTCTCAATTAATGCCTATTCAAACCTTTAAGCTGATTTGGTGCTCTCCTTAACGTTAAAATAATTAAGTCACACATGCAAAAAGCAAAAACAAACTTTGATGTAAAATATTGAAATTTTCGCCAAAATTGTAAATTCGTTTCGGATTATTATTTTATTAACTACTAGTCAAAATGAAATAAATATTATTGCGATTTCAGCGTGTTTACTAAAAACAATTTCGGCTTTGACCAGACATACTTGTTTAACAGATACATAAATTTGTTGGAAATTCATGTTTCATCCAACACGACTTTATACATATACAACTTATGTTTCGTGTCATGTGAAACTACTGCATGCGAGTCATCTGAACTACGCATGACAAACTGAAACAGGTATAACTCCGTAGATATAAAATAAAAGTCAGTTTCCATATTTCGAGGTCCAGTTACGTCATCCATACTAAGTCCATCCGATATCAAAAGCACATATACAGAAGTAAAATTTATTTCATCTATTTTAAAATTTATTCATCGTATTTTATAATAATTTTGTTCCCTCAACAACATCTAAATATTTTCTTCTTGCGATAAATTTCTAAAAAGGTTAATATAGATATAGATAAAGATTGATTTTAATTAAGACAAGTACTGTTTGTAGTGAATAAAACTTTTATCAGTTTTATCATAACATAAAAATATATCAACGCACAGCAAACGCACACCGTGTTAACTGCAGTGCAGTCTGATTGCTGCGGAAATTCTCCTCTTTAAGGAGTGGCTGGACAGGCGCCATGGCATCGTCACCTTCCTCATGACACAGGTCCTCACCGGTGTGAAATGGTTGGGAACCTCCCGAACTTTAGCTCGCCTTCCGACCGTCCGGTAACCGTCCCGAACTTATCATGTTCGATGAGGACGTTACAGATTCAAAAGCGCAAGAAAAGCGCGAGTGTCCACTATTGCGAGGACCACCCGGAGGACACGGAGCATACGGTGAAGGTGTACCCCGCTTGGGTGGAGTATCATCATATCTCACAGAGGCGATCGGCGGAGATGCGCTGGTATCCTTCTGTGAAGCAGTAATGCTAACGAAGAAGGCCACCGCAAGAGTGAGGGAACGTAAATCTTCACACTCCATTTGCTGCGACAGGCGCTTCGGGCGTCGGGAATCACAGATCGATCTCCAACCCATGTTGGCGCGGGATTGCGGACGACGAGGAATAGGTAGCCTGCCGCCCGCTCATCCCATAAGGACCGACGTAGTATCGTCAATGGTGTGTAGAGTTCCACGCGCATCTCAAAGAGATGTAAACAAAACCATGGAAGCCCAACAGGGCCCAAGCCTGCTAGGGCCATAATACTTCTGAAAAGGATACCTACTCGTAGTCCAAGAACGCAAAAGAAGTAACATAGGAGCAGTTGTAGTCAGTAAAAGTCAGACATGCCTTCTTGCTGCACCATAGAACGGAAGAAGTAACTAGATGTTTTTTCAACATAAAAAAACTGCATTGACCAGTCACTGCAGTTTTTTTTTCCAGTTAAATAACTTTCAAAAGGACATAGCATCAAGTTCAGATTGTGATGCATTATTTTTTCTCGTTCTAGTAGAAATCCAGTGCAAGCACGATAGAAAACTACCCTCAGTGCACCTTCCAATTTTGAACGCATACTGTCAAAATAATATCAAGTTTGCGGTATAATTTGGCTCTCTAGCCACCCCCTCGTTATATGCGGACATATGCTGTAATTGTTTACACGGCGCCTGTCACTTCTAGTGATAACGATTGATTGATTATTGAAGAGGGTGTCTAATGTTAAGTTGTCAAAAACTGGTTATTGGCCTGTTAAGAGTGTCCAAATCGAGATACATTTCCATAGAATCGCTACAAATGATTATAGAACATAAAATAAACTTCAACTAAAAATAAACTTCATTGTACACTAAAAAAATAACAAAACTTATAAACTAACTTAAATCAATGGGTACAATGGCGATTTTATCGCTGACAGCGATACCAGACAACCTTAGAATGGACTGTAAGAACTTGAAATAAAAAGATGAAGTATTAAATTTTACATTAAAAATATATATTATATACATACAATGATATACCTTTTATTAAGTTTAACCTTTCAATCGTGGAAATTACAGACACAATAGAAAGACAATAGGTGCGCGAACGCGTTCGCTTGGGGTTTAATGAATTAAATCAATTTAACTTATTACATACACAACTAAAACTATGATTACAGTAAATTAAATAAATAATAATAATAAAACCGTACGCTAATTACAACTAACTAAAATCAAACTAAAATATGGCGTCAAAAAACTCTTCCACATCGCTGTCGTCTGGTAATGTGCCCAAAAGGCTGGCGGCATTGCTACGCTGTATGGCAATGCTTATCCTCTTTTCGAGGTAAAAAGCAGCCCTTGGGTCACGCGAAGTGTCAACTAGACGTTTCGATAGATCTTTATACAACTTGTGAGCACTCGGACCCCACGATACATACATAGATATAAAATTATTATAATATAGCTTTTATATATAAAAGACACACAAAAAAACTCATGAACATGACGTTATTATAAATATTTCTCTAGATATTTTAAAAGCACAAATATTTTGTGGATTTTATCTAGGTTTCTATTGAGTTCAAAACATGGTTTAAAACTTTGGCCTTTTTTTAGAGATTAATTAAAAAAAAAATCTTAAAAAAAAAACTAGAGCAAATGTTTTTATAGCAACCTTGCACTAATGTAATCTAGATTCCGAAATACGAAAATTGTATCCATATCAAAAACTTAAAAAAAAAAAAATCCTGGAACAAGTTTTGCCCAAAATATTTTAGCCCCATAATTTCGCAAGACGAGCTTTCGTGAAAAAAAAATCTTTAAACATTTTACTCAACTAATAGTTTAAACAAAAATAGATTAATCAACAGAGGCTTTTATTTATACCAGCTTTTACCAACGGCTTCGCTCACGTAAATGTAGAAAATTATTTCAAGGGAACATATTCCTAGAATAAAAAGCACTGATCTGCCCGTGTGCTTTTCATTCAAATCTGTTCAGCCATTTGAGCTTGAAGGAGTAACAAACATAACACAAATAGGTACCTAGGTATATTTATACTATCGCATTTATAGATAGTACTAGCTGACCTGGCGAATTTCGTACCTCCTAACACTAAACAAATATAATATTTCGATATAGTCAACCGATTGCAATGAAACAAAGTCTTCTTTTTCTTAGCGTATCGATGGCAAAATTAGTTAAATTCCTTGCCTGGCCCAGAATTCGGCCACGCTGAATTCGATGCTGTCATTAGGTCCCTACTTGAGCAGGAAACAGGGCACGTGATGCAGGACGGAAGGTGGGACATTTTCTGCGGAGAGACGCCGCACAAACACTGAAGATCGGACGATGAAACCAAGTTATCTGCATCGATTTCGTACATTTTACGTGATCCGCGCATAACTAAAAACTTCTACAGTTTTATTGAATGTTTAATTAAGGTTGATTGACACGGAAAAAGTAGTTGACATTCTGCATTAGGTATTTCGCGGTTCAAAATATTGTTTTTATTTTTATTTTCAAATAGGTATATTAATTTATGTTGAAATAAAAACGATCGAAAACAAACGATCGAAATTCATGTCACGTAAAAATATTTTTACAAATGCATGTGGAAACTCAGAAATAATAAAACTGCAGTTTAGTTCACTGGTGGAAAAGAGAATTATGAAAAAAATACACCATTTGTTGATATACTTACTACGGAACCGAATACATAATCGATTTTTGGTGTGATGTAACGAGACTGGCATGGCTTTAGTTCGTGGATGAAAGGGTTAACAATTGACTATTTGATATTTTTGCAAAATGGTCAAGTGGTGCAGTTTTGGATTTTGAACCACAATATTTTTTAAAACAAACGTGTAGCGAAAATGGCGTCACAAAAGAACCAAACTACGTAATCCTACATCGTGCAATTAGAATTTTTCGCGCGATATGGCCATATACACAAGTCCGAAATCATCTATCGTGCAGTTGTCCGGATCAGACATAACAGGAAAGGTCGGTGGATTCTCCCTTTCAAATTGATGTATGAGGGACTTTAAACTCTGTTCTGCATGCCACCACTCTGGTAACCCACTGATATGACTTACCATAAATGGTACTAAGTGTAGAATTTACACTTTGTCACATTTTTCTTTTGAAAATCATCTCAGAACTCTTTTACATTATGTCGCGTACGTGAGTTTGGTTTATCTTTCATTTGAAATTATTTGTAGATTTGCAATTTTTTTGTTAGATTATTAGACTGGTGTCAGTGGATCAAGATTAAAAAGAACCATCTTCCGCAATCCAATGCTGATGCTGAAATCATGTGCGTTCCGTATTTTAATTTTGTGTATGTTTTAGTACTAGCTGTAATACTGAAGACATTAAACAATTATTTTATTCTGCCAACAGTTCAACTACTAAGCCACAGAGCAAATACAAGTCTCCTTGTTTCAGACTCTTCTGCGTCAAGCGCTGCGCTCGCTGCGGGAACGGCATCACGGCCAATGAACTCGTAATGCGAGCACGGGACCTCGTCTACCACCTGACTTGCTTCACCTGTGTTGCTTGCGGGACGCAATTGTCCAAAGGCGACGTCTTTGGCATGAGAGATGGCCTCGTCTACTGCCGTCCCCATTACGACAGCGCCTGCCTTGACGATTACTGTGATGAAGATATGACTAGTGTCTATAGGTGGGTTCTTTTGTTTTTGATCACTTATGGTATAATAGTGGTATGATCCCGAAATGGTAATGCGTTAACGTCAGCTTCACCTTTGTCATTTACTGTAATGAACATAATACAAGTCATGTCTATCAGTTTGTGCTTTTCTATCCTATTTCTTTTTATCTACCTATTTGGGACCACGTGTGCTATTCAACTTAATCCTGCGTAATAATTATCCTTTAAATTATTTATAATTAGATAGAATATCATGTACATGGGATGAAAGCACGGCCAATGAGTTCGTGACATGAGCACAGAATCACGTCTACCACCTGACTTACTTCAATTGAGTGATGTGTGAGACGTTGTTGTCCAAGAGCAAAAACGGCCTTGCTTATCGCCGTCTCTATTATGACTGTGTCTGTCTTAAAATGATGAGGATATGACTAGTGTCTGTAGGTAGATCGTTTTTCCTGTTTTAATTTATTCTTATCTATATTATCCTTCAGGGTCTTATCTATACTGTCTTTATGGTTCTTATATCAGATATCCTTATCTATAGTTCCTTGACAATTCAAAAGTGCCTGTAAATAGTTCATTTCAAATAGATCCTTTGAGTTTTTATCATGGTTTCCTGATAGAACTGGATCTCAACCAAGACAATATAAGTAATGTTTTCAGGTAAATGGTTTTCTTTATAATATTTAAATATTTCCTTTTTTGTCGAAAGGATATCATAGCAATTGAGTTTTTAATGCGTAGGAACCTCAGCTATCATCTCAGTTTTTTCAAGTACTATGGCTTCGATGATATTGTGACTTGAAGTCACGGTTAGCGGCTATTAGTCGGTAGATTTTTTCTTTATGTAGGAATATAATGGCAAGTTTTTTTGTCACAATGGCTTATCACAGATCTTTAGATCTGAAGACCAAATTAGAGTTTATGTCGTTTTTGTGTTTAGTAGTGCGACAGTACATAAATCGATTCAGTCGACCTAAGTAAAATTAAAAACATTTCGTAATCGAAATATGTGAGTAATGTTAATTTAAATAAAGAGCTTATTAATGGATATTCCGATCAAATTGAAACACTGTCCATTTAAAATGTGAAATGAATTTTATAAAGTGTTTAACTGGGATGAAATGGACGCATTTTGAAGAAACAACTGAACAATACAATTTTAAATTGTAGTACAATGATATTTATAAAACACATTTCAGTTTTCGTTTGGGTTTTGATTTATTTACATTTGTTAATTATGGAAGATATTAATACTGAATACAGGAATATTAAAAATAATGGTCTGCAATAAAGATGTATTTTTATGTACTTACTATATTTATTTTATATTATACTAGCCACTTCCAGCGATTTTGTCGACGTGAACATAATATATGCCTATGTCACTCAGTTATAAAATGGTATACAATGCAAAAATTGCAACAAAAAATACAAATATTTTCTCTTTGTATTCATTTAGTAGTATAAAAATATAGATAAAAATAATCTCAATATTATATTTGCTGACATAAATATAAAAAAAAAAACTTAAGAACGAAAAAAGATTCCAAAAGAAACAAAATATCAGAATTATATTTATCGTCGTATCTATCAACTTAACCCTCCAACGCAAGCTACCGAATATTTCGCCAATTAACTCAGACCCGCTCTTAATAGGCACGAAGAATTTGTATCCCAATTTTTTCAAATACAAATCCGAGAAATATTAATCAAAATTCCACTTTGAACACATTAATATTGAAATCAAAACATTTATAATGTAAATCGTTTGATTGTGTTACTAGGTGTCAAGATCTGCACAGTGAAGGTGACTCACCGCAGTACTACAATGGTGGACCTAGCCTAAAAGGTCGACCACGGAAGAGGAAGCTTGCGCAAGGTTCCCCAGACGACATGCAAGTCCAGACTATGAGGATGGCCAGTACCGCTCTAGGTGAGTTCAAGATTCTGACTAAAACTTCCCCTCAGCCCAGCGAATTGTATCTAATGCGAATTAAATTTCTATCGTGTAATTAAAAAAACTTGCTGACTTTAATTATATCTAAGTCGACATGAAAAGAAGCTTTGAAAAAACGCCCCTGTGTTTCCCTTTGAACTCAGCGTTACTTGTAAGAAAATGAGTATATATTCGCGTCGAGACACAGACGACCCGGCCCCAGACGCTATACATATTTCATAGAATTCGCGCGCTCAAAATTTTAGCAGAAACCTCAGCAGGGAAATCCGAGCGCCTACCCCGATGTCCCAGATGTCAATTCATCCCGTGCCGTAATCACGACTAATGAATAGAAGACGCACTGTCAAAACTGTATCTGTCCTTTTCTCTCTCGTTGTTTATCCGTAAGTCGGAGAGAGAAGTGTGTGTTTACGCGGGTTGGGTCGACTGTCAGGGTCGGTTTGGATTATTCTTTATAACGTAGAAATGCGAGGCACTCATTGAGGTGAATTCAGGTTGTGTTGACTTGTCGACCCGATTAATAAAAGCGTAAGGTTGAATGGGGTGCGGGACAAACGTAGATATTTTAGTGTTGGAAAATGTTACTAGAAACCAAATTGTTTCACACTGTTGATAGTCTAACGCTTACAACATCTTGGAGTTGAATTACGGTTTACGCTAAAAAAACTTAGAAAGTTTAACACTACGAACTACGAAATATAACCTGTAGAATTTATTGTCATTTTAGACTTGATGCAACTGTAAAAGCAGCAATATTATGAAAAAGAAACTTTTTCTTTAAAACTTTTACCTTAACTTATTACGACGTTACCCACTGTCAAAACCCTTTATTTTAGGAACGCGTAAAGGTATCGAGTTGAAATTATATATATAATTAAACGATATAGGTATTCAAGTCTGCGGTCTCTTGAAGCTGTGAAAAAATCCAAACATCTAAGTTAAGGAATAAAAAAGATACGGCCGTTTACGTCGCAACAAACGTACTTCGACACTCTCAAAAGAATAAAAATTCATAGGGTACTTCCCTTTTACCCAGAATCCTGAAATTTAGCATAAAGCAAGGTCTTATAGCACAGATACAGGAATAAATCTGAAAACAGTACATTTTTTGTAACCTGCGCTGCGTCACAAATTCTTGCTAGCCTACCACCGTGGGATCTGGAGGCAACAGTCCTTGCACACATGCACGATTTGCGCAATGCAACGCCGGGGCGAAAGTCCGCTGCCGCAACAGGTCGCGGCATGGTGGACAGAGCTCCGGCAGGATCTCATGGTGAAATGGCGTCAGCGACTCACGGCATCCTCACCTTCTGCATGACGCAGATTCTCACCGGACATGGCAAGTTCGGGAGGTTCCTGCACCGGATCCGTGTGGAAGTGACGGGTGTCGCCACTGTGCGGAACGCCCGGAGAACACGGTGGAGCACACAGTAGAGGTGTGCCCCGCTTGGGCAGAGCATCGCCGTGCCCTCGTAAGGGCGATCGGTGGCGGCGATCTCTCGCACCGGGCCTTGGTACAGGATATACATCATACTATATACAAAGTATCGACGAAAAATATTGCGAAAACGGGGGAAAAACCAACTGCCAACAATACCAATTTTACAAAATAACCAACTGCCAACAATACCAATTTTACCTTTTGTTGTATTGAAAATCTTTTCAATGTGTTGGAACGTATGAAATGAGTATTTTATTGGGATATTAATTTATCACAATAACGTCCCACAAAAAGTACACATTGCGGGAAAGGTGAAAGGTAAATTATTTCATTCATAGTACGGTACTTATCAGATTATTGCTGTAAATATACTACATAACGACTTTGGTAACTGTAAATATGGCTTTTTTGTTAAGTTATTTGCAACCTACGCATTTCGTAATAAACAGTTCAATGTTTTCAAAGTTAATATTGGATCATTTTATGTAACACTAGCTTTTGCCCGCGCGGCTTCGCTCCCGCTCTTCCCTACCCCACTCTACTCTACCATACTCTACCTTACTCTACCCTACACTACCCTACTCTACCCTACTCTACTCTACTCTACCCTACTCTACCCTTCTCTACCCTTCTCTACCCTACTCTACCCTACTCTACCCTACTCTACCCTACTCTACCCTACTCTACCCTACTCTACCCTACTCTACCCTACTCTACCCTACTCTACCCTACTCTACCCTACTCTACCCTACTCTACCCTACTCTACCCTACTCTACCCTACTCTACCCTACTCTACCCTACTCTACCCTACTCTACCCTACTCTACCCTACTCTACCCTACTCTACCCTACTCTACCCTACTCTACCCTACTCTACCTTACTCTACTCTACTCTACCCTACTCTACCCTACTCTACCCTACTCTACCCTACTCTACCCTACTCTACCCTACTCTACCCTACTCTACCCTACTCTACCCTACTCTACCTTACTCTACCCTACACTACATTCATTTTTTTTTTCATAAACACCTTTTCATGACAATAACAAACATAACAATAAAATAATTAGCGAAATCGGTCTAGCCATTCACGTGTGATGGCGTAACCAAGGGAAATAGGGATTCATTTTTATATACATAGATTTCAAAACGAAACCGATCTCTATCGAAGTTCGTCAAAATCACGACCTGACCATCGAAGGAACACTATTTAGTGTACTCATGGTAAGAACAGTTATTCTTACCATGAGTACACTTGATTCTCACGATCTTATGTAGTCACAAAGTATCAGATCGCCTAATTTCCATTAGTACTATGGTCTTCACTGTTCGATTCCTGCAACCGCAAGAGCGCCGATTTTTCGGCACCCTACAATCGTGGCGTTTATTCCCCTCTCAGAGGAATGGCTAGAGGCACCACGACACGTCGCTTACCACCTGACACAGGCCAGTTCAGGAGGTTCCAGTTTCAGAATCAGTCTGAAGAAACACCCAGGGTGTCACTATTATGTGGATCGTCCGGAGAGCATGGTTGGTCCATATGGTGGAAGTCTGCAGAAACATTAACTACCGACATTAAAATTATTTTGAACTTTAAAGTTTTATGTACAAATTGCCAATTACATTGATTTGATTCAAATTCATCAAAGATAAAACACCTAATACAAATATAAAATCCTCTATACATATAATATAACTTAGTCTTCTCGCAAATCATCAGACATTGAGACAATATCTTCTTTCACTCATCAAGAGAGGAAGTCCAGCACGGGTTCAAGGGCCAGCGCTACACTTGACGGAAATTCAGTCAGGGAGGATTCACGACGAAACGCCAATACATATTATTGCATATAAATTACAAATAGCGGGCACGCTTTCTAGAAATCGGAGAAGATCGGTCACTCTGCGTAGTGTACCCTTGACGAAATTTCCGGCAAGTGTAGCGCTGGTCAAGGAGAGCGTTGATTACGACTAGCATTCGCGAAATCAGTGAAATACGTCGCGCAATATTATGGCAACGTAGCACTATGAGTAAAATAGAGATCTGTCCCGGCAATAGTAATCGAAATTATAGATATGAAACAATACTTTTATTTAAATCATTTTGTTAATTTTTCTACAAAATCATAAGGAAAAGTCTAACTTTCAAGCAATTCGTTTTTCTAATGAAGTTTAGCGTAGCAACAAATGTCTGCAGTTCGTGACTGTGAGATCAGATATGGTTAATTTTTCTTTGTATTTTGCATGGACGTTATTTCTACCTTGTAATTTGGGCACTAACCTCTTTATTTCATTCTACCTTGTAATTTGGGAAAACTAATATTTTTCATAAAATATCTTACAGATAAAATTATCTTTAGACTATTACACTGTTTTAATAAACAGCGTACTAGACGTATGTATCATCAATGGTCATTGTTTCTTATAAACTGAGTCAGAAGAAATTGGAACCCTGGCATGGGGAGCCAACGAGACAAATTCAACACTCATTCGATTTTTATCGTCTCTTACTGAAAATTTCAATGTCTAGTTGGGTATACAAACCTATCGTTCCTATATGCACCCTAACAAATTGTAATTGCCGCTATATCTTGATAGAGTCACACGCACTCACACTTCGTTTTCCCGCCGAAACGGCAGCCATGTTGGCACAACAGCGCCATTCGAGTAGCGCGCGTGACGCCTATAATGAGAACTACGAGGGCTCTCGGTAGTGACGTGCCTTATCGATAATCGTAGAATCTATCGAGAATATTGCTTTGCTAGCTGGCCGTTTACATACTAGTTGGATAAAATATTAGCATTGTAGATTTTGTTGATAGTTTCTAGGCGTTACATTTTGTAATGATGTAATAATGCGCCTCCCCCAAGGTGGACCAATGACCTGGTGAGAGTCGCGGGAAAGCGATGGATGCGAGACGCATAGGACCGTTTGTTGTGGCGACACTTGGGGGTTACCTTATGTCCAACAGTGGACATCTTTCGGCTGAAATGATGATGAAGACGTTGATGTACCATTAAGGACAGGGAGTCGGCCACCACACTCTCTCACTCACACGCTCTCTCCACAAGAGAGAGACCCGACTTACGAGTTGTAGATCCCGGGTTCAATCCCAGCCAGGCACATTACATTGTGTCATTTATTTCATCACCACTTTTTTTTTAGTTGATATAAGCTAGTGCTTTACTGCGATCCCACCTGATGGTAAGCAGTAATGCAATCGTTGATGGTGAGGCGCACTGCTCTCAAAACTGTGAAAGAAAACATCGTGAGGAACCGGCATGTCTTAGTACAAAAATTCGAAGACATGTGACACCCACCAAACCGGACTGGACCCGCGTGGTAGATTATGGCCCAGTCCCTCTTCTAGAGAGGAGGCCTGAGTTCCAACAGTGGGAACATTATAAGACTGATTATGCTATGCTATGCTATGCTAATTGCAACAAATCTTTTTGAGCGAGGCACCTAATGTAGGTATAAATAATTGTAAATGAATGGGTGACTACTGTCAACAAACCACAATTGACTAATTAGTCGTTCAGCAAAAGGTGTGTGCTGATGACCACACATTACTGACTACATTTTTGAGTTGAACATGGAATGCGGTTTAGAGATATCTATAGAAACTCGGATATTTTTTTTATCTCAAGTATGTACGTACGTAACATGTGTAGCATCTCAGTTTAAAAAATACCAACTTTTGAAACCAATATAGTGCGTACATCCTATCAGTTTTTCGAAATTTTATGTTCGAATTTAATTTTACCGAAAATTATTGCCTGACGTCTTTTTTGATATTTTTTTTTTTTTTTTTTTATCTGTTATAAACTAGTACTTGACTGCGATCCCGCCTGATGGTAAGCAGTGATGCAATCGTTGATGGTGAGGCGCACTAGTTTATTAAGAGCCTATTCACTCTAGCCTTGAAGACACCCAAATTATAATCAGACGGAAAGACCGCAGCAGGCAAACTGTTCCAGTCCTTCGAAGTTCGCGGTATAAATGACGAGGCGAAACGCTTAATCCGGACCGTAGATGTTTCAACAACGTAAGGGTGGATACTCGCCGTGCGTCGGTTTGTCCGATGGTAGAAATGAGATGGCGGAATCAAGTCATGCAATTCCTGCGCACACTCTCCAAAATGCAATCTGTAAAACACCGAAAGGCTGGCTACCCTACGCCTGTGATCAAGGCTTTGAAGATTGGACTTAACCAAATCTGGATCACCAATCAGCCTCTTCGCACGCCTTTCCACCGATATATGCATTATTTGATATATTTTTAAATCATCGAAGTATCACGTATCATAAGTATTATTTTACTGAACTATGTGTCATTATCATCATCATCAGTATATTTCGCCGATTTACAAAATAACTTTTTGCTATTGGCCGAAGCCTCTGTTAAACTTTTTCATTTGCCATATTTTGTCATATTCTTACCACATCGAAACAACATTTTACGGAATTTTGGTCATAAAATGTATACTTAGACGGTTAAAGAAACGATAATAGATGAAATATTTTAGGTGAAATGAAATTCGGTGAAATATTTTTCGATAGGTAACTAATCTGTTTCATCTTTTTTTTTTTGTTGATAGTCGCGCACATCGTAAAACAAAATTTCATCCATATCGGTTAAGCCGTTTGGGAGGAGTTAGGTGACAAACACACGTAAACGTTTTAACATCAAATGTTAATGTTTAAACGATCTGGTCAATTTTAGTTGGCCATATCATGAAGTGATTAATTCTAAGATTCACGTCATATATAAAGATACAGAAGATCAAATCAATGTCAGATCTAAAAAACTAGACCACGCATTTAACAAATCACCAGAACCTATAGATGTTATACGATTACTTACGTAAACAAAAAAAATGCAGATGCTCTATCTAACGTTTTGCCACCAATGAATAAGACCAATAAAATGTAAAATGCTTTTAATTAACAAAATTCAATGAAAAAAATCAATAGGCATCTTTTAAAATGACATAAATTGATTTTTATCTGTGCCCCTTGAAAGAACTGTTAGCAAACCCACCTAACAATTAAAAAACAACTTTACTTCAATTTGATTAAGGTTCAAAGTTTTTTGGAGTTTATTTTTTTAGTACAAAATTGAGGTTGCCGCTTGCGGTCAAGGAGCAAACAGGGGTTCTTTGTTTTTTATCGATATTATAAAGGATGTGTTATTAAATAGGACGGTTTAGAGTGTGAAGCCTATAAACTGTTTTTTTTTTTTTATATCAATATGAAATATAGTTTTACCTGGACATGGGAGAATTAAAACAATGTAGCATACGAAACTACTCGTGTAATATTAGAAAATATTGGAAATTTTTGGAGTCTTTGACAAAAGCCTAAAAATAGTTAAACATGGCCAAGATTTGTGAGATTTCATTTGCGTTGATTAAATTCAAAAATTACGATAGCAAGTTTTTTTTTAAATATATCTTTCACTCAGAGGGAAAGCGCCGTCGAGGCTTCCCTACAAAGAGTAGGCGAGACGATATGGACGCGTAACACGAGGACTGGTTCGATACGGCGCGGGAGAAGGTCTGGAAGGACTTGGGGGAGGCTTTTGCCCAGCAGTGGGACAGCAATAGCTAGGAAAAAAAAAACTTTCGCTCTACCCACTTTGTCAAAAGCCATATCCTAGTCTTTAAACTTGGATTACATCTGTCAAATTTCCGTCACTGTAACCACAGATGTAACAGCTTTGCTTGCCAATAAAATTAGTCAGTGCTAGTGTGTAGCACCTTTGCATGCCAAGCACTGACTTCTGACTTTATATAAGAGCCCATGTAGACCTATGTGAAATAAAAAAAAAATGAATTTTATTTTATTTTTTTATTTTAATTTTATAAACATGGGATTAATTCATTATGGTTGTGAGTTTCTCAAAGCATTGAATTTATCGCTTCGAAAAGAGCATTAAAATATAATCGAAGTAGCTATTCCTGTTATGAAGTACATACTTAATTAGCAATTACTAAATTACTTTCTTTAGTTTATAGTTTTGTGCACATATTGAGTAATTGATCAAATAAATAATTCCAACTTAACAAGCAAATAATAACCATTACAGTATTCTCGAAAAGAATGCCATCAAAAAACCGACAAAAAAGCCAAAACTTATACCCTTCCATCAGCATAATACAATTTATACTCCCTAATTAAAACTAATGGTACAAAAAATTAATAAACGGACTCCCCGATTAAAACAATAAACAATACTTTAAACAACCTCTGACCACAGAGAAAAAAATTCGTTAACATGATTCCATCACCTGTCTTTGAAAGTGGTCAAGCGTGATGCGCATTCGAGACAGTTGTGTTAGAGTTAGAGAAGTGAAGTATTGATCGATTTTTAAAATTAGGAATAGTTTTGTCTAAAAGGACTTATAGTATTTTGACGTCACGAAGAAGACATTCGAGATCAGACATAAAATGGCGTTGCACAATTATAGTCTAAGATCCGATTAAGAACGACCTTCACCGGTCTGTTTAATGGATGAAACTTATTTTATGATAAATTTAGTGTATTAAATAATATAATGCGAGTGGGTTGCCTAAGAAATTCCTGGCCAGACTATTATTAATTAGAAATTGAAAATTTACTTTTTTTATAGAAAAATGCACAACCGTTATTCATACCAGATTTTTTTTGCAGACAACACTATAACATCGTATTCGTAATGAAACAGCGTTTATTTTGATATAGAATTTGTTGTACATCAAAATAAACACACCTGTTTATACATACCTGTTTATTCCTGGCAACCAATAGTTATGCCAGGAAACAAATAGGCAACCCAACATTTTTATGTTCTAAAGGCTTCACTCTTTCGGTTAGTATTAAATTTATTCGTTAAACACACCGGTGCATTTTTCAAAAAAAAAAAAAAAAATTGTTTGGCCAGGAATTTCTCAGGCAACCCACCCGCGTTATATTCTTTAATATACTAAATTTATCACAAAATACGTTTCATCCATTAAACAAACCGGTGAAGGTCGTTCTTAACCGTATCCTCTATATTAGGAAAGCCGATCCCACGTAATGGTATAATTGAGAAGCAGAAGAAGAAGAGAGGAGTAATAGTTTTGGTTTTACAGAACAACAATAACCGTGCATTTTTCACCCCCAAAAATGACCTCATCACACTAATTACAAAAAAATACCCAAAACTAATTACATTGAAATAAATGATTCCAATAAAAATGATCCTACTTATTGGTAGTACCAACTACATTCGACGATCGTTCTGAAGTAGTGATCTCCGAGAGTCCACGATCTTGTGATAACTGGTAGCATATTTCGCGATATAAGTGTCTCGTGAGTTTGACATCCACCAGCATTTTGCTGAGTGCTGGCAGTTTTGCGCGGATATGACGTATATCTTACTTACGTGCTACTTTAGTCGATATTGTTCATTATTTTATTTTAAGGTATGCGCCATGTTTGACGCAAATAAACACTTTTTCTTTCTTTCTTTCACCACCGAGACAGTAATTGCAAAGGCCATTCTGCAAATCTCTGAACTGACTGCAGGCTCAGGGGGTAAATGGGATATCCTTGGCCCATTGCAAATACAGTGCCAGTGTGGAGCCTCTTCCCAGAATATGCGTTAATGTTACTTAACGGTTTGCTGGATAGTCCACGCATATAAATCGCTTTGACAAAGTCATAGTTAATTGATTGCTGTTTTTCTAAACAATTAGATATTGTCATTGAAACAACCATTCAAATAATGACCAATAAAGTCCCTGTCACCATCCAAAAGCACAATCTGCATGCGTTTGAACTAAGTTCAAAACTATGCATATAATACTTTTCTCATATTTTGCATACTGAACACCCTTTGGCGTCTGCACTACGGGACACTGTTTACTGCTTTATATGGCACGAAGTAGTCTTGCTACGTCAAGATAGTCTCTATTTAAAAAATATTATAATGATAAACACTATTTAGAAGACAAGTCAATAGAACCTATAATGTGCAAGTTAGATTAATTGACGACACTGACTATGAATATATTGACTTTAAAGATATATGATATTATAATTGACAACACTGATTGTCGATTCTAAACTGCAGTGGGGCGCTCATATTAGAACTCAGATCAGCGGCATATGCAGTAAGAAAAATAAGGCAGTGGACAGATGTCGCCAGAGCTAGGTTAGTTTATTATGCCTAATTCCGCAGTATTATCTTATGGCATTTTATTGTGGGAATCAACAGCTGATGTAGACTCAATTTTCATATTGCAAAAGAGAGCAATTAAGGCGCGAGTCCCTCAGAAATAAATTCTAAGAAATCGATATATTGACACTGCCTTCTCTTTATATCTTAGAAAGTATTTTGTATGTCCGTAAAAATCTAGGACTTTTCAAAATTAGAAGCGATTTTCGTAACTTTAATACTCGTAGTAAACACGAAATTATAATATTACCCAAAGGAGATTAGCCACTACGTAACTAGTAAGCATATACAAGGTTAAAGACTATGTCGAAGACACGCTTGTTTGGCAATGACTGCCTCTGCACTTGTGGCCCCCTGGTAACCTATAATATTGTGTAAATGCTGTATGTATGTATTAACTGCTCCATCTTTGTTAGAATATATTCATTTTTTTTTATCTAACACATTGCTTTGGAAATATTTTTTTTATTATCTGACCCGACCACCTTAAAGTCGTTAGTTTTTTTTATTAATGTCTCATTTATTGACAGTTGTAATTTTTTTTTTAAATAGCTTTTTTTTATAATGCAAATGGAAGAACACTGTAGACTCCGCGAATTCTTAGATTACTTCATATTTTGACTCCCTATTTTAAAATGATTATTTTTATTGTGCTTATGACCACAATATAGACCGGTCTACACTGTTCTTACATACGAGTAATTTCTATGAAATGTAATATGGAAATATTGTAAGAACAACCATTTTTTTAAAAGAGTTACTTTGGAGTTTCTTGCCGGTTCTTCTCCATAGGAAACGACCAATTTGGAACCGTGCACTAGCTTCTGACGGTTTATAAGTGTCCATGTAGGCATATGTGAAATAAAAACTTTTGAATTGAATTTTGAATATATTTGCACGCCATGTTATGGCAGGATATGCTGAAACAAATTTACTGTATCACCTTATGTACCATATTCTAGCAAATAAATGTTTTGATTTGATTTGATTGGCACTAATTCAAAAACGTAAATAAAACCTCGTAATTACTCAGTTTTAGCAATGTTTTATCACAAGTCAACAAGCCGGTCTATGTATAATGTTTACGTAGATGTATGTAGGTGTCGGATGGTCCTGACTTGATTGCGACAAATATACGACTACCTACCAGCATAGCAGCTTTCGTTTCACATCAGTATTATTTTACAAGGTCCGAAATTTTATTGTGGTTGTGTTAGAAGTTATAAGAGCTAGCGGGAAAAGGTTAATCAAGTGATAAATTAGTATTAACCTGTCGAATACAAAGACATAATAGAAAGACAAGGGTTTAAGGAATTAAGTAAGTGTTATTTAGTATTAGTATAGTTGTCTAAGTCTAAGTGATTTGAATTTAGTGAGCTAAAAGTACTGCCATTTTTTATTATTGAAAGGCTCGCACTTGACCACCATCTCACCTGATGGTAAGCGATGATATGGTCGACGTTGGACCACGCCTAGAAGTACCCTATTCACTCTTCGTGGATCTTCCCTAAGTGGTAGCTATTAGGAAACACATACACCGGCAGGGAATTCTACTCCTTGACTGTACGCACAATAAATGTGTTCCCAAAACGCTTTGTGCGTATGATTGGGATGCCTACCATGTACCGGTGGCGCAACGCCGTATGTCTAGTGGTCCGATGATTGAACGTACTTAGTGGAATTAGATTGTGCACACTCCCCGAAATGTAAACGATAGATAACCGCAGGCTAGCAACTCAGCGGCGATGCCCAAGGCTTTGAAGCTTCGACTCAACCAGTGCATCATTGCCGACTATTCTCTTGGCTCGCCTCTCAATCGACTCCAGCGTAAATCCAAAAACAAAAAATTCAAAATCGGTCCACAATTGACTGAGAAATCGGTGAACATACATAAAAAAAAACATTTAGTCGAACATAGAACCTCCTTCTTTTTGAAGTCGGTTAAAAATAGATGAAACAACTACAATTCTCAGTCACTACAAACTTTCAAACATCAAACATCTCTGTTTATAAATGATAACTTTTTGTCATGGTTATAAAACCATGACAAAAAGTTATCATTTATAACTCTGTGATCACATAAACTGTAGGTAGGTAATATTTTTTAGAGCTTGACGCAGCAATCTTTAACTTGGACCACAGCCCAAAGAGCGGCGCCTATCTGAGTAATAAACCATACACTGACTTGCAGCTTCTTTATTTTTTTTATAACCTATCGTTAATATCGAGGCTTTTACAACTTCGATGCTTTATTACCAACTTAAAAAAAATATATAATACTTCTCTTTTTCTCAAATTCGGTAACATGTTAATTTCGACTATAAAAATAAAACATTATGTGTGTACGGTGTGTTTATTATGGAAGAAATCACTTTTATTTCCATGGCGAGCTGAGAACTTGGGGAAATCAGTATTATCTTTACTTCGATATATTTTTAGATGGTTTTAGTGGTTGGTAAGTAATACTAATAATAATGTACAAAATCAAAGCGTTTAGAGACGGCAATACTGTGATATCGAAAGGAGATCGCATGAGCGGACTGGCTTGTAAAATATACTTTTAAGGATTTTGCATTTCTAAAATAGGTTTCAAAAAATGTGTGTTGTTTTTTCAGTGTTGAAGTGATTTTTTTAATGAAATGTTGTACTGCGAGCAAAGATATATAGAAGTGTGCCGTCCCGTGTCTTTTCCTTCTAGATAGATACCAATACGAAGCCTACCGTTAGCTGAGCTACGCTACAATATTAAGGGTGTTTTATATGCGGATGTCATCACGCATGCGGAATGTAACAGAATACGATTACTTAAATAAAAAATAAAAACTATTATAATCGTGTGAAGGAGATGAATTTTTGTGAAGTTACTGTAAGATTTATTTCTTTGGTAAGAAATCATTTATTGCAAATACATTATTTTTATTTATTCAATCGCTTTTTCTCTAACCGTAAATTTTAAAGCTTATTGTCCCTTCAACACCTGGCCGGCTAGAGCTCCTCTGACCTTTAAATCCATTTTCTTTGTGAAATATTGATTGATTAACATAAGTTACGTACATTCTGAAGAACACAGCATAACCAGCAAGTTTTTTGTATACTTAAACATATTGCTTTAGATCAAAGCCATTTAATTCATTAAGCCCCAAGCAAACGCCGGCGTTCGCTCTCTCAATGTCTTTCTATAGTTTCTCTAATTTCGGTATTTTTAAGGTTGAAAGGAGTAGGGAAAACTAGCGAAAAGATATCAACATGTATTTTTTTTTTTTGCAAAAGTTAGTCTTCTGGAAAAATCATACGTTGATAATGTTGTACCTACATGAATCTACAATAAACATTATTTCAAACCTTGCCATTTCCGAGAAGTAGGCTTCAGAAAGTTACTGTTTTAAAGCAATACCCCGAGCATTGCTATAAAATGACTTTCTGTAACCTTCAGTTGGGGTCTTAATGAATTTCACGGATTTCGTCTATGTAGGTACATAAATATGTACTCCAATACAATATTATTATAAGGTGGTTTTCGTACAAAACAAATTGTTCTACGTAACTGATACATTATAATGGAATATAAAGGGGTTGTTTTAAGTTACTCCCCTCATTAACCGCTGGCAGTCTCGGAAATACTGTGGAATATAATATAATATGGAAATATTTGCTTGGATACTTAGGCGGGCCAGTAAGTTCGTTACTGGTCGTAAAGACGATTAAATTATACAAGGCACTAGAGTTGCCAAAAAATAAAAGACCCGTTTTGACAAAAAACATCATATTATTTAACGCGCCAAAAAAATTGTTTTTTTAAAACACTTTATGTAATTAATCATTATTTATTGTATCTTTCAGTTTCGTTTCAAATTACATTCTAGGGTCTTTCTTAAATGTCGAAACGGACCTTTTGTTTTTACTACAATTCCCGAATGGAGTCTCGAAGATTTTTCCGAATTGCAAAAAGTATGTTTTTTTTGTGACGTAGTTAACAACAATTTTTCAGATTTATTCCTATATTAGTGCCATAGGACCTTGCTTTGTGTCAAATTTCTGGATTCTGGGTAAATGGGAAATACTTACCCTATGAGTTTCGATCTTTGAGAGTAAGTATCAAAATATACGTTTTTTTTTTGCGATATAAACCGCTGTATCTTTTATATTCGTTAACTTAGAAATTTTATTTTTTCACAGCTTGAAGGGACCGCAGACTTGAGTATATGGTTTTAATTACAACACGATACCTCCACGCATTCTCGAGATATAGGGTCTTGACAGACAGACAGACAGACAGACGGACGGACAACAAAGTGATCCTATAAGGGTTCCATTCTTCTTTTTGAGGTACAGAACCCTAAAAAGTAACCGATTGCAGCGCCAATTAACAGGTCAAATTGTATTTTCAAACAATCTAAAGACCCACACAAATACGTACAAAATTTCATCCAAATCGGTCAAGTCGTTTAAGAAGACTATGGGCGTTTTTAATATAGTGCGGTTTTGATCACGCATGCGGGATTGCTCCGCATGCAATGTCCATTTCATAGAAATATTTATTGTGATGCGTAGAATACGCACCGTTTTTTTGCACTTTGAAATTTTCTGCATTCACATTATTAAAAACACCTTTAGATGGCAAACACACGTAAGAAGAATTATATATGTATTCGTAAATAAATATAAAGAAAAACCCATCTTAGCTCTACATGGGCGTTAAAAATGTACAACATTTTCTACTTTCGCCCGTATAGATACTATGCATGTCGTATACACCCAAACAATCTTTATGAATTACTCTACGTATTGATGAAACCTGTATGATCACCAGGACAGTAGTTTTCGAGTTTATCGCGAACAGACAGACATACAGATTCGGTGGGGGATTTTGTTTCATAATGTATAAGGAAGGTCAATTTACTTTTTACATGACACTGTGTGCTATCAAAATTATATTCTATGTAGTTTGCCATTCCGTTTTCGAGGACCTGTAAAATTTTTATAGAGAGATGGCTAGCACACACTAATGATGTCGGTACTTACTGTAATTAACGCATCTGCGAAGTTCCTTGTCCGTCCATTGGCTTTTGATTAATCAATAAATAAGCCGTATTGGCAAGTTATTTAAATCGTGGTGTGGTGTTGAGTGATGAAACACGGTCTGTTGAGCATTTTACCGCAGATTACTATTTTATGGGCAGGGCACATTGCTACTAGAACGGATGGTCGATGGTTCCGAAAGGCTCTAGAGTGGCAACTGCGCACCGGAAAACGTAGCGTTGGAAGGGCTCCCACAAGTTGGACCGACGACCCGGTGAGAGTCACGGGAATGCGGTCGATGTGAGATGTACAGAATCGGTCGTTGTGGCGACACTTGGGGGAGGCATATGTCCAACAGTGGACGTCTTTCGGCTGGAATGATGATGATTGCTTTATGGTCTCCGCATAATGGATATATTTAGACCTTAGAATGGGCAGGACCCGGCCCGCTCTATCCTATGTCGGAAATAATTCATGAAGTTCAATCGGTTGTCGAGAACAAGCCCCAGGCACTTCATCGTCAACCCTATGCTAATGTGAACCCCTGCTACTGTTATATGGGAACCCGGTATTACCGTGTTTTGACGGCCATGAAAGCACATCGCCTCGGACTTGTGCAGTGCCACCTAGAGTCCCAATCACCAGATTCTCTCCACAACTGTCACGATCTGTTACGATTTTTACATACTCTTCTAACTTCGATCTTTACAAAAAATAATATAATGAATTAAACTGTTGATAAAATAAGAAGAACATGAAATATTTCAACACATCACATCAAGTGCTAAGCATGGCAATTAAGTCGGCTGCACCAAGGCCACAAGGCGATAATACTGTTTTTATACCCTAATTGTTTTTTGTTTCAACCATCGTAAACGGAGTCGTAAAAATGGAGTCCACTGTCCGACCCTAAGCCTGAATCACACAAAACCGTCTAATATATTTAATTATAAATTTAATAATTAGCTAGTTGCGCATCGGCGATTTCGTTACATATAACGCAGCCAACCACCCAAGTTTTGTAGCGAGATATTAATAAAAACCACGGACTTTTTATTACCAAAACCCATTATTATTAGGGGCAGTATGCGTGAAGTTCGTAATTCGGGATACAAAGTTAATTTGGGACAGTTTTATTTGGACTCATCTAGGATTTTACGCAGATGTAATAATTGTAAAGAAAAAACAATTAATTCTAATTTAAATTATATTAAGGTCCAGAAAAATACATTGTAGTTTATTGAAAAAACACGTGGGAGCGATGCGGCGACGAACAAAACGAAGCGGACGCTATTAGTTAGTTTGATATTTTCGCGCGAATACTTCTGGTACGGTAAGACCTTGTCCAGAAGAAGCGAATTCGTCGCGAAACGTTTCGCGCGAATTCATTCGCGCGCTATTGAGATACTAGGCACGAATACATCGCGTCCACAAGCATCGCGCGAATTCAAAATACGCGCGTAAATCGCGTGCATAACGCCAGACCCTCGACTCGCGCGTGATTCGCACGTATTGCGCGCGAGTCGAGATACTAGGGACCCCTTGTTGCGTCCAGTTAAACGCGCGAACTCCGGCCGAGGGGACGTATCGGGAACAATGGATGATTCCTACTGACTGAATTCGTCCCCAAATGCTCGCGCGTTGGTACGCGCTTTCTGGACGCAACGATCGCGCGTGATTCGCACGAGAGAATCGCGACGAATTCGCCCTTTCTGGACAAGCCCTAACTTGTTTTATATAAATCGTTGCCGAAGAGGTAACTTTATGTGAATGTAGTAGGACATGCGTTGCGTTGAATTTGCGTGAATAGCATCGGATCGCTTTGCAACCTCATCGCGAGCCTGTCAATAATAATAATAATAAAGAACTATTACACACTCAAAAAAAACAAAATATAAGGACAAATCCACGCCTCCACAAACGCAGACACCCCCTACTTATTCCGCACTATCTGTTAGATCAAAACTGGTCCAATTATCGAGACATACATCATTCTACGTTATTTGTTTTGACGCACAAGTCACTGGGTGCCTATGTCGGCTGCTTTCCATTTCCGTTCCCTACTAATGAGTATTAACGATGGCTCTGCTTATCAATTAATAGGGGGTTCCTTTACTTTTGTTTAAAAATGTGGAATTAGGTCGAAGTTGACAGGCCTTATATTTGAAATGATACTTTGTATTTCAAGTTGCAGCTACCAAACACAAGATAACGTTTTGAATTTTATAAATAATATTTACACCCTCTAAACTTGTTTTTGTGTTTACTAGTTTTGTTCCTATCTTTTGATTTTTATTTAGCCCAGTAACTTGTATCTTTGGGCATCATGAGGGTGAGAGAGTGGTATGGTATCATGAGAGTTACTTAAAAAAAAAAAACGCTTAAAATATTTTTCTTCACATAAGTTTACATGGGCAGTATGGGCATAAGTGCCCATACTGCCTGAAAAAATCAGAAGCTAGTGTAGGGTCCAAATAGTCGTTACCACAGATATAAGAAAGGAGATTTCTATGGTCGTTACCTATGGAGATGCACCAGGTCAGCAGAACTCCTTCAAAAAAAAAAAGACGTGTGGCACTCGGGGACTGCCGCGGTAAAGCTATTGCATAGCATTTTTATCAATTTATGCAATTATAATTATTTATTTATTTTATTTAAGCATTTTTTTCCTTTGTTTTTTTTTCATTGATATTAATTGAAGTTACACTTTCACACATTGAATTGAATTTTGATTGATTGTTCACTCATTTGTTTTCTTATCGGTCACCACGCTCAAAAAACAAATGAGTGGGGGGTGTTAGATTATTTTCGTTACGGAATTTTTGGATTCGGTCTCCACGCTCAAGGCCCGCGATAGAAGCTATGCAATAGCTTAAAAAATCTCAGATCTATCAAAAATAAAAAAATAAAAACATGAAATCTGTGAAGTCGTTTCGGAGGAATTTGAAAACAAACACTGCGACACGAGATATTATATATTAGACTAGCTCCTGCCAGCGGCTTCGGCCGCGTGAAAGTAGGTTTCTCTATACAAACTTTGGACCTCCGTTTCATCCCCCTAGAAAAATCCTTTCTTAGTGCTCGCCTACGTCATGAAGGAAAGACTTGTGTAAAATTTCTCGCTTCTAGTCCCAGTAGTTTCGGCTGTGCATTGATGTCTGCCAGTCAGTTTATCTTTTTATATATGTCACCGTAAAATTTGAATACCGTTAGATTACAGTCTATCTCGAGAGATTGTAAACTATCAAAAGATTGTAAACCAAAAAAAAAACGAACAACTCACGTTTTATCGTATTATTTTTCAATGCCTAGATTGTAATATATCGAGGTTAAACTGTTATATCACAATACATCCCGCGTTAAATTGTCAACTGTCCAAAGGCTGTCCTTGATTGGTCGGTCTTACAGTAGTCCGTTCTATGTCTATATATACCTAGATTAGCAAAATAAATATCATCTGTTTCATGTATCAGATGATCATCAGATTTATGGGTATTTTAACTGTATCTTTTTTCTTTTTTTAATTGAAATAAATTCGGGTTGTCCGATGATAGAAGTGAGATGGCGGAATCAATTCAATCTATGCTTCATTTCCCAAGCCCCGGAACTTAGCTTCCTCTATTAGCAAAATATGGCATTGTCGTGGTCCGCTGGATGTAACCGCAGTCTCTTACAATCCCTGCTTCCTTTCGTTTAGTCTAAAAACATAGGATGTGGGTTCGAGATGCTGCACTTCAAAATTGGAAGTTCCGTTATTTGATTAGATACGTCGTTATTTTTATCTGCTTGAAATTGTAATGTTTTGGTAACTTTTTGTTGCGAGCACTAAATTTGTATTTTTTCAGGTACTTAAAAATGGTGAAAGAATGATAAAAAATGAAAAAAAAATGATAAAGAAGTGTGGTTTTTTTGTAACAGTAACTGAATAGTTATTCCGGGTCTGGATGTGTTGTGCATGTGGGTTTTCACGTTTGTGAACACGCGATACGATTAAGAGCCGGTTGCACTCACAGAGTATTTTGTATGAACACCGCCCGGGTCTATGTCGATTTCACTCCGTAACAGCGGTTTTATTTTTATAAAAAAAAGAAACAATAACTAATCAAAATTTTTGTTTTTGGTCCTCTTTTAAAAAACAAGCTTTATTAATTTATGTAACTTTCAAATTTTTTTGTGACGTAATGTCGTAGATATACACGTTCAAAATCATAAGTTAGGGTCAGATTCGCGATTTTTTTTTCGAGTCCACTTATTTATATCATGTTTTAATTTTTGCCTGGCGGTTGATTATAATATAGTCAATTTTAATGAAATGTTTTTTCATATATTTGTTGATTTTCAGAGGTTAAAAAAAGTTCAAAATGAGTAGAACCTGGCCTTAAGGGGATGCAACTCGACATTAATTTTTTCACTGTTTTTCATACAACCGCTGTTACGCGATTATGACGCCATTACACATTTTTTATTAGATATTTTGGAAACACAGTATTTTGTGGATATTATCTAGGCCTCTATGAAAATCAATTTATAAATTTGTGTAAAACTAATCCAGTGAAGACCTCTGAAAATTTGCTATTTTGCCTGAACTTTGACACTTCATAATTTACTCAAAAATGAAAAAAGTCAAAAAAGTACAACATACAAATTTATCAAGATTCTAAATAATGACAATGTTTTTCAAAAACTTTTAAAGGTTTAAAAAAAACACGTATTTCCTGAAATAAGTTTTGTAAAATTTTCGAGTAAATCATGGAATTACTGACTGCCAACAGAGTATTCAGCTATTATCACTTTTTTTTTCACGTTGCCTTTTCATCAAACATCACGTCGGATTGCGTTAGATGAAGCAACAAGCTTTTAAACCATGCTCGATGTTTACGATAGGCGAGTGGAAAAGCAGCCTCTTAATCTTTAGTTTGGGGCAACATGTATTTTGAAAAGAGAAGTATAAAAAAGATTAATATTCATCAATTGTTTCAGAAATTCTCCACCGTGGCGATCTGTCGTCATCAATGGAATCGTTGGCCTACGACTCATCCGTAGCTTCTCCCGGCAGCGTGTCAAGCCACACGCAACGTACAAAGCGCATGCGCACCAGCTTCAAGCACCATCAGCTCAGGACCATGAAGTCTTACTTCGCGATCAATCAGAACCCAGACGCTAAGGACTTGAAACAGCTGGCGCAGAAGACTGGACTGTCAAAACGAGTTTTGCAAGTAAGTTTTTTTTTATTATTTTCATACATTTATGTTTAACCCTATTTAAAACTACTAGTTACTTTGCGTCAGATTGTGCGACGAGTGTTTTCGTGTCCATTACGCCAATATCGTATGTTTGTGACCGGGTATTTCTCTCAGTTAGCTCTTTAATTCCTATAGGTGATAGAAGAGCCGACGAAATGGAGTATTTAGTCGTCGTTGAGCGGCCTTGGCGTAATCGACGCGAGAGTGTTTGTCAGATTAATCGAACGTAGGCGGCCAAAGGGTTAATGGAGTGGCGACCACGTATCGGAAAACGCAGTGTTAGAAGGCCTTCCACAATGTGGACTGACAGCCTGGTGATGATCGCAGGAACCCAATGCATGCAAGACGCACAGGATCGATCGTTGTGGCGATACTTGGTGGAGCCTATGTCTAAAACTGGACGTTTTTTGGCTAAAATAATGATGAAGATGTTTAATCACTAATTCTTAGGTACTGGGTCTTTATCGGTTTAGGTCCAAGTTTTTTCCCAGAGAGGGAACAGTGATTCAACGAAAATCTATCCCTTCGAATAAGACCTGTTAACAACGGACTAAGGTTCTTTTCTGTTCCTAGGTATGGTTCCAAAACGCACGCGCAAAATGGCGTCGCAACATGATGCGCCAGGAATCAAGCAACGGGCCTGGTCAATCGAACGGGTCCATCATCCCAGGACCACTGCCTCAGCCTAGCGTTGGACCAAGCACCATGTTGCTATCAGAACCCATGCAGTCCATGGAAGATATGAGGGTCCACACCCCTCATCCGCACCCGATGAGCTTCAATGAACTCTATTGACATATGCAGAAAGATTATTTTCAAATGAATGCTCCCACTTTTGGGGCTGGATAATTGACTTACTGACAATTTGGACACAGTGTCCGAATTAACACATTTTTATTTCAATATTTTTTTACTGTCGATTCAGACACACACTGTTTAAAACAGTCAGTTAAAAAGTTTTAAAATAACATAAACGGGGAAAAAACGTTACCAAAACAATTTTTGGCTGGATTTAAGGCGGGTAATAAACTTTAAATATTATAATTTAAGACTTTTTTTCTGAATGTACCAAAATAGCTCCGCAATAAAGGTGGTATCCGAATCGTCAGAGAAAAAAGTATTAAAAATAAAATATGTTGATTTGGACACTGTGTCAAAATACACCATTGATTTTTAATTAGTACAAATATTTAAAGGGCTTTGGAAAGGTCTTGTTATTATTTAAGTAAAGTCTCATTATATAATATTCATAAACAGTACCTAATGTTATTAGCGTTTGTTTGTTTATTTCAATTAACTAGTGCGCCTCACCATCAACGATTGCATCACTGCTTACCGTCAGGTAGGATCGCAGTCAAGCACTAGTTCATATCAACAAAAAAAAAAAAATCCCGAAAAGTCACTCAATTTATGGAAACATTGTAAAGACTATTGTTGATTTTGAATGAATAAATGACGATCAAAATGGAAATACACTACGCGGAGTATTTTCTAGTAGCAATTGTTATGAATGATTGATTCTATTATGAATTTACCAGCTATGACCAATTTTCGTGGACTATTTTGGGATTTCGTTTTTTTTTTTACTTTTACTAATATAACATAAGTAACGGGTACAGATAGAGTACTATTATTTTTTTGTACTAATTAAAAAGAGGGGTGTATGTTTTCGAATTGTCAGTAATTCGATTAATTTATGTAAAAAGCGCTTGTTTTTACGGGAAAGAATGCAATACTTGAGGGAGAGTGAAGAATCAGGACTGGATGTTAGGAATAAGGTTAAATGAAAGGAAAGAAATAACTATTTGGAAAGGTTTTCATTTCGAATTGATTTTTCCTTTTCATTACAAAAAAAGGCTACATCTGAAGAATATCGTAAAAAGAGATGTAAATGCCATTGTTAGTAACACATGCCTAAAGTGTTCCTGACAAAACCCATTCAGTGATTACAATATTTCTTAAGTTAAGCATTTATAAGCATGTTATTCAACTTATTGAAATACGAATATGAAGATGGTAAATGATGGTGGAAAAATATACTTACATGAATTCGAAACTCGTACACACGTACGTAAACTAAGAACAGATTTCATCTGAGAGTCGACGGATTATTGCAAGTACTGTAAGTTTGTAATTTTAAAAGCGATTATAAGTTTATGGGTTTTTTACCGTGTTCTATCCTAGGATAATCTACACTAATATTATAAACAGGGAAAACTTGTATTTTTGTGTGTTTGTTTGTAATAAATAAACTCAAAAACTACTGTGCCGATTTCAAAAATTCTTTTCACAATTGAAAAGCTACATTCACCCTGAGTAACATAGGCAACCGTGCAAAGCCGGGACGGGCCGCTAGTAATAATATAAGGGGCCTCTGCGAGTTGATTTCGGACCAGGACAGGGTTCCGCGATATATTGACACATAAAATAATAATAATAATTGCTCCTGTAATGTGAGTGCGTTCACAGACTTGTAAACTCATTTATACAAAACTCCCAAACTTGGAAATTTATCTGTGGGCTACACAAATAATTGTTCCTACTGGGAATCGATCCCGTGAAACGCAGCGGAGCAGTAAATCACCAGCCGTGCTGTCATTGATATTGTGAACAGACTATTTTATTTAAAATTTAAGTAATCCCATCCTATTTTATATATGTACAAAAGATGGCATTAATTGTTACGAACTGAAATATATTCCATATATTTGAACTAATACAAGAAGAAAGAGTTAACTGCATGCGATTAAGTAACTGCTTCCAGCGGCTTCTCATATGACAGTAGAAAATTATACCAAGAAAACATACCTCCCGGATAAACGTATCTTATGTGCTAGGACATGGTCTATCCTTGTTCTAAATTTCATCAAAATCCGTTCAGCCGTTTGAGCATGAAGACGTAACAAACATACATTCACTAACAAACTTTCGTCTTTATAATATTAGTTTGATTACGGTATTTGCAATAACCCTAAAACATGAACGAATATTTAGGCTTCTTTTTTATGTAATAATAACAGTTAACCTACAAAAATTTAATTAAATCTCATTTAGAAACCCACAAACAAAATAACTGGTGTAAGGGACAGCCCTCAACAAACTTTAAGGGCTTGCTCAGTAGACGAAACTGAACAACCCACCATAAAAAATTTTTTCAGGAAACGAAACAAAAATTCAGCCTCTCCATACAAACTGTCCAGTCAAGTTAATAATTTTGTATCGTGAGGCGGATTTTTTTTTCGTTTCCTGAATTTTTTTTTTATGGCAGTTTGTTCAGTTTCGTCTACTGAGCAAGCCCTTAAAGTTTGTGGAGGGCTGTCCCTTACACCTTGTATAAAATACTTTTAGTCTTACATATTACGTATTTAGAGGACTCGGTTCTAAGACCTAGGAGAAATTAGTAACAATACCTACTTTATAAAATAGTTCCTAATAAATATTTTGTAGTACTTTTTCTATTCAAAATGTTAAGGCATAGTGACACTAGATCGCTCTCAATATATTTTTTATCTATGTAAACTATTCCGGTATTAAGATTTTTGTAAATATTAGTAGCTACATCTTTAAAATTAACCCGACTACGAAGCTTTTGATCAGAGTTATAATGTGTTTTTAACTTTAAACAATAACCGACGGATTCACAATTTTTTTTTTGTTCATAGCATGCTTAATAAGTCTTTTAATGTTCCCACTGCTGGGACTCAGGCCTCCTTTCTTTAGGAGAGAAATGAGTTTATTCCTGAATAGTCCCATTTTGGAATTTGTTGTCAAAAAATGACGAAACAAACCCAGAAACATTGGCTTCCGAATTTAAAGTTAGTCTGCATTTTTTGGGTTGTTTTTGAAGTTGGTTGTATTTTTCGTACAAAATTTTTTTTTTACTTACCTACCTCGCTTTTCATCCTCTTTTAGCCCTTTAAAACTGTCTGAAACTAGACAATAACCCGAATTAAATTCATGTCCAAAACTGTAACTGAAAACGGTATAAAGCTGTTTTTGATATCGTTTGGATTTCATCACGCATGCGGATTTGCTCCGCACGCGTAACCCTCGCAAATGTCCATTTCATACAAGTATTTATTGTAATTCGTGGAATACGCTCGCGGGACGCGTTTTTTTGCATTATGAAATTTTCTGCATGCAGAGCAAAACCACATGGGTGATGAAATCCGCGCGATATTAAAAACACCCTAATTCCTATTATTTCTACATCCGTATCCGCATTCAGATCCGAAATTAGTTATATTATAACATTCCAGAGCTTTTTTTTTCTTAATAATGATAGACTCTCGTTTGATTACTATCTCATGTGATGGTAAGCGATGATGTGGCCGACGATGGAGCACGCTTGCCTAGAAGTAACCTATTCACTCTTGACTTAAACTTGATCTCCTATGAATTTCCAGTGACTACTGAATCTAGCTGTCAAATGGTTATAGTGACTATGCTTATGTATGTAGGTACATAATACATAGTTTCATGTTTCCATGAGATTCTCTGACCAAAACTCTCCCCCTTAGCTTGTTAGACTAAATTGTTCTGAGGATGATGTTACCTTAATATAAACATAAAAAGTTACGGAAATTATATTTCTATTTTTGACTCTTTTTTCTTCCTATTCTTCGCGGCGTCTCGTGGCGTTCTTCAAACACTTTTATACTTTTGGTCTTACCGCTCGTCGCCCCGCACTTTTCTGCCGCTCATTGCGGCAAGGTCGTGAAAGGGCCGTTAGGATAGCCAGTGAACATTTTGATTTTGACAACTTTTTTTTAAATCATATAATCTAGTGCTTGTTAGCGATCCCACCTGATGACAGGCAGTGATGCAATCGTTGATGGTGAATCGCTCTAGCTTATTCACTTTAGCCTTAAAGTCTCCTAAATTATAATCGGAAGACCGCCGCTATTTCATTTTTCTTGTTTGCAATTTTTTTCTCACCTCTAGTCCTAGCATATATGCGTTTTGCATTTACCCGCTGTCTTCGTATATGACCTTTTCATTGGAAATGGCTTAAGCCGCTTAAACTTTTAAACCATGTACACTTTGACAATTGACGGCTCGGCAAGGGCCCTCTTAATAGCGTTAAGGGGATGCATCTCAACATACATTTTCACTGTTTTTCATACAACCGCTCTTACGCAATTATGACGTTAGTACACATTTTTCATTAGATATTTTGGAAACACAATATCTTGTGGATATTATCTAGGCTTCTATGGAAATCAATTTATAAATTTGTGTAAAACTAATCCAGTTAAGACCTCTGAAAATCTGCTATTTTGCATAAACTTTGACACTTCATAATATACTCAAAAATTAAAAAAGTTAAAAAGGTACACCCATACAAGCCTAGCAAATTTTATCAAGATTCTAAATGATGACAATGTTTTTCAAAAACTTTTAAGGGTTAAAAAAAACACGTATCTATTTCCTGAAACCAGTTTTATAAAATATTCGAGTAAATCACGGAATCACCGAATTCTAACAGAGTTTTCAGGCGTTATCTCTCTTTTTTCGCGATTCCTTTTCGTCAAACATCGCGTTTGATTGCGTTAGATGAAGTAACAAGCTTTTAAACCATGCTCGATGTTGACGATAGGCGAGTGGAAAAGCAGCCTCTTAAATGCAGTTTTAGTCAAAATGATCGTAGTCGGGTACCTAATGATGTGATAATAGTCAATATACGATTAGTACTACCTATAATATCAGTAGTTATTTAGGACTATAGTCGTGTGGTTTACCTACATTAATTAATTCCTCCTAATTACTTGTAATTAGTCTCTACTGAGATAGCCACGTCTATTATGCAGTCATTATTTATATGTACTACTCGAATAAATAGTTGTATGCTTTACGAATAATCAAATTTAATATAACTGAAGTTTTTAGAGTTAATTTAAGTAAGTTTGATTAAAAAAAGTATTGCACCACATATATTATCGCATAATTCTAAAACTTCAAGCGTAAACAATACCCGGTAACTAAATTCATGTTGTAATCTCAAAGGACAGGCTACGGTTGCCTGAAATACCAATTTATAACAAGGTAAACTCGAATCAATTCGATATGTAAGGGCCGATTCACACCGGAATGGCAGCGGCGAGTAGTGATGCGAAGAGGCCGGTAGAGCCGGCCGCAGGCGGCCGCTGCCCGCTGGCAGCCGCGCAAATCTGCTGGCAGCCGCGCAAATCTGCGGACAGCCGCGCAAGTCTAGCGCTGACAAGAAGCGTGTGGCTGCTTGACTGCTGGCAGTACCGCAGGCGGCCTCACGTCCTTTTTGTTGAACTTTTTAAGCTATACTGCAGGCCTAGCCAAGTTACGACTGTTTCATATCGAATCTCTTTTCGCAGTCGGTAACGCCACCGATTCTTTTGTTCTGACCCTGTCACTTAACGTTAAGATGATGTCATTTCCATACATATATGAAGTTTTCTGCTAGCGTTAACGATTGTAGATTGTATAATCAACTTGACTATGCCCTCTAGTCTTTTAGGGATGAAATGATGATAAAGTTGAAAATTATTTCACTCTAAAACTGCTCACCGCGTCGCTGCCGGTGTGAATCGGCCCTTACATAGATTATTTGGTTTAAGGAAAAGCCAAACTTACAAATGGTGTAATGCATTTTATAGTCAGAGTTTTTTCGTTAAAATATAATGTTCCGTAAGTACTGTATACCAAACTGCTATGTCAGTAAAATAATGTTTCTATAGATAGAGGTATGTTTTGTCACGATCTAAAACGAGAGGGTGGGGAAAACTACAAGCTCTGTGTAAATAATATGAATATAATATTCCCGATTATTTTAAATCCACCGAAGATTTTGTTATAAGAACCTTTATAATAGGAACTGGGAATAAGTTTACGAGCTCGTTTAAAATATAAAAACACCGTAGGTACTTCAGAATTGTTCGACAATCCGAGACTTTTTACGATAACAAGTACAACTACATCATTATATTCACAAAAAGACCGTTAGAAACCGTTTTATGTGAATAATACTGTAAACAAAAACTTCACAATCCCTTGAGTGCTCGTGTATTCGTGATAAAGAGCATAAACTCTAATTATAAGAGCAGTAAAACCCTTGTATCGAAACTATAATGAAACAAACATTTTTTTTCCACCTGTTCACTGTAGTAAGAACTAGTTGTAAGTTGTAAATTAAGATAACCGTATAACTATTACTAAGATTCTATCTACAATAGAATAATATATTCCAGGCATTTAATTGTTAAGATATGTAAATAATAATTTTATAATATTTAGACTTGTAATGTTAGACGCCAGGCTAAAGCCATTTGAACACAAAATAGATAGGTACAGAAGATAATCTACATACAAAGCACGCTCGAGCAACGCACACATAGACACCGCTCACGGACGCGATATCTCGGCTCAATCGCCCGGTTGCAGTCATAGTTCGGAGCAACGCGCGTCCGTGTGTGCGATCGTCTAGCATAGGTATAAAAGTGAAGTACATACGTGAGATTAACTTCTGTACCTATCTATTTTGTGACTTGACCCTGTCCTACTGCCAAATTGGAATCATAACCTTAGGATCCAGATAGGTAATGTATCCTGGCACATATGCTTTCATATTTCCTTGCAACAGCTCTGGACTCAGAATCTGAAAAAGTGTTTTTTTTTTTTTTGTATTAACTCTCACTCGCGCTTGACCCCTATCTCACCTGATGGTTATCGATGATGTGGTAGATGATGGAGTACGCTGGTCCTCAGAATGATTTTGATTTACAGTTACTTGTACTTACGGTTATATTGGTGTATTTGTCGTATCCAGATCTTAGAATTGATTACTTCGTGATATGCAACTAAAACAGGCCAGATCGTTTAAACTTTAAAATTTGATGATACGTCAATCCACGTTTGAACATATATCATTGATGTTGGATTTCAATAATTAATAAAAAAAAGTAGGCCAAACGAAGTTTTAAATATCATCAAGCTTAATGCCTTGATCACACGTATCGAGTAAACGGGCGAGATAGTGCTCTCGGCCGAGTACTCGGTACGTGTAAACACAACGCCGAGTACTCGGCCGAACGCTTCTCTTTATAACTCGCTTACATTACTGTCTCGGCCGAGCAACATTTTACTGTCCCGCCCGTTTACTCGGTACGTGTGATCAAGGCATTAACGTTTGCACTATCATTGAAAAGTTCACTGTCCGATATTTCGTACAATTAGTACTAAAGTGGCACTTTACTGAAATTTAATTTAAAATTTAATTATTTAGCAAATCTTTAATTTTTTAATCAAGCCAATACAATCCTCGAATAATTGATATTCTTCAGTAATTGATTCGCTACTTCTTATTGAGTAAATAAGATAATTGAAAACAGTACCATTAATATAGATATGACACTCATCTGAAAAATCACCATTTAGTATTGTGCCATTTAAGTTTTAACCATTTAACCGCTGATGTCGGATTAGTTCGACGAGTATTTTCGAGCACTTTAGTGTCCTGTTCGCCAGGATCGTATCTATATTTGTGACTGGGTACTCAATCTCGTTTTGCTCTTCAATCCCTATAGGTGACAGAAGAGCTGACGAGATTGAGTATTTGGTCGTGGATCTGCGACTCTGGCAGAATAAATTCGAGTGTTTGTCGAATATATCCGACGTTGGCGATTAAAAGGTTAAGGTAGCGATTGATTTTTGAGAAATAAATGTATACTTTGGAAAAGCTTGTGCATTTAATTAGTAGCATTATAATTATTATACCGTAAGTTGTAGATTTCAAATTAAGTCTTAGATTTAGTGAGTAGACTTTAGTCTTAGAGACATATTTATACACGGAAATGACATAATATATTGACATCACATTAAAGTATGTTTCTTTTATTTTCTTACCCTTCCTTAGGATAACCATCCATGCAGAAAACATTTTTACAACTGTAATTACAGCATTATGCATTTCTATTACACTAGTGGGTACTTATGGGTGACTAAACTGTTTAATAAAAAAAAGTGTGCATAGTGGATATACTTCGATGTATCATTCTCCAGTAACTGATACGCGTAGGCCCAAAATTGAGCGTTCTCCCTTTAGTTGCTCGTAAAAGCAATGCTCTTAAATTTTGAGTCTTCACTGTTTTTCATATTTTGACAACCAAGTGTAATTAAAAAAATCAAATGGCTGGCTGAATGAAATGAAAAAATAAATGAATGAGTGAATGATTGGAAATGATACTGGCTGAATTTTTTTTTTTTTTGGTGACAAAAATTAAAAAGTTCTGTCTCCTATGTAGGACATTTGGCGGGATTATTATTAGATAATTATTCACTAATTATTTTCTGGTGGATATTGTGGTGTAAAATTGATATAGTTTTGTAAGTCTGCACAACTGCGCAATATAGGGAATCAATTAACCTGACGCGATCTCGGTAAAATGGAGTTGAGATTTTTTGTATTATAACTACCTCGCGAAGCTCGCCAAGAAGGCTGACTCGAGTTGCTGCCAAATGCTACGATACGTTATAAAATGTTTCATCCGTATTTCAATGGTAAGTAAAGAAGATAAAAATAAAGAAATCACCTAAAGGTCAATAATCCTGAAAAAAAATTATTATCACTGTAAAATTGCCGACATATTTTTGTTTCCTTTGTGATGTTCATATTAAAATTTATTTTTATTTATTGTTTAAGTAATGTTAGGATTTAAAAGAAAATGAAACCGGAGTTCTTGTAACTTCAATCCTGCACGGGGTTAGTGAAACTAATTAAATTAATTCAATAAAATCAATAAGTAACGGTTTGATATCAGTTATAGCAATTCGTTCTCAGAAGTGGTAGGAAAGTCGGAGGATTGAATTATTTTATTTATTCAAGGTTAATTTTATTGATTGGAAATTACATGCTTACATTGCTTACCCATCGAAAATCAATTATCTATTTTGGATAGGTTGTTCGATGGATTTATAAAATGGTGAAGGATAATAGTTTTTTCAATACACTTGCTCAGAAAGTGACTCTTATTGCACTGCACTTAGGTACATAATGGCCCTTGTTACCAAACTGTAACATTTTGATTACCATTACGCACTAGTGTTATAATATAGTTAAAACCTTATAGTTCAACCTCTCTCCCGCCATTATTTTAATACATTATCGTATCAGGATGGGATGCCTTCCCCACAAAAGTTTACTAGTTTTATAGTTATTTTCTTCACCAGTGTATTGAAAACGTCGTATGATACACGTGAGTAATTAATGATTACCATTCTCGGCTCTCCTAAGACCTTCGCCACAGCTCGGGTCTAAATACCGCCTCGTCGGTAATCACTACATTACACACTTATATCATAATGTACTATTATTTAAGCTGAGAATCCATCAAATAATATAAGTTCTCCCACACTGGGTAGAGTAAGAGGGAGTGTTTGACTTTTACTTACATAAAACCTGTTTTCTTTCAGTTGAAATGAACAACCGGTAGGAACCTACGTATTTTTTTTTAATTCACGCAGATAAAGTTGCAAACAAAATCTTATTTAAATAGTTAAATATTACCTTGGTACCTTAGCATATTAAGACCGTCCTTTTCGAGCGATTATTATGTTATTACACATGTTTTTTCAGATATACAGCGGAGCTATCTTGTGGATATTATCTAGGAATAAATCTATAGAAATCAAAACATAAATTTGTGTAATACTAATCTAGTGAAGACCTCTGAAAATCTGCTATTTTACGTGATTTTTTTTGCCCTTCATTAATGTAGGTACTCATAATTATATTAAAAATATAAACAAGTACATCAATAGCCTTGCACATTTAATCGAAGTTCTGAATGACGACAATTTAACTGAAAAACTTTTAAGGGTTAAAAAAAACACGTATTTTCTGGAACATGTTTTCGAGTAAATCACGGAATCACAGAATGCCAACAGAATTTTCAGGCGTTATCTCTTTTTTTGTATAGCCTCTTTATCAAACATCGCGTTGGATTGCGTTAGATGAAGCAACAAGCTTTTAAAGCATGCTCGATGTTTACGATAGGCGAGTGAAAAAGGACCCTCTTAATGCATTCTAATTCTTGTTTTTTTCTTTTCTTTTTTTTTGTTTTGACTGACCTATTGTGTTGCCGGAGGTCGTGGATTCGATTCCCACCCAGGACAACTATTTGTGAGCATTATTATTTGATCTGTGTCTGGGTGTAATAATGATCTATAATATTATGTGTGTATTTAGAAATATATAAGTATGTTTATCAGTTGTCTAGTACTCATAACACAAGCTCTGCTTAGCTTGACACTAGACGGCGTTGTGAGATAGTAGTGGAATATAAAAGAAAAAAAAAAAGAAAAGAAAAAAGAATTCTCACACTAATTTGTGTTTTGTATGCTTTATTGGACCGGGTTATTTTTCTTGGAATATCAGTGATACACAATACAGTTAGATGACAGCTTTATACTACAGACAGACCTCATTAAAGCGTAGATCCCTTGTTATAAATTCATATCGTCGGCTAGAAAATATTTTAACAAGTTCGTTTTTGGAAGGTCAGTGACGCTAATGATGTTTATAAATAAAACTGTCCGGATTTCTGTTAATCACACCAATATTATAAAGGTAACAATTTGTATGTGTGTATGTACATCATTAGTTTTAGTATATCCGAAACCTAAAACACTTGTCTAGTATTTTTACGTAAGGAATCTATGTACAAAATTTCATAACTGTATCATGAAAAATCACAAAGTAAAAAGCTTGTTACATTACCTGGTTGGTCGCACAAATTCATGATAAATTCAAATTCAAAATCATTTATTTCAAATAGACCATTTGCAGGCACTTTTGAATGGTCAAATGTCGGTCAGTCCAAGAAAAGTGAAGCTAAATTGCACGTTCCAAAGAGTAGGTCTCTATGGAGAAGAACGTGCAAGAAACTCCATGGACGCTCTTTTAAATCATATTATGTGTTACATATAATGCTTGGTTACAAATTTTCATGTTGTTTCTATGGTGTAAGCACAATGTAGATAATAAAATAAAAATATAAAATAATAATAATTAAAAAATACAAACTGAATTAAGCCACTGGCAGCTAAGAGATGACCAGTCTCAACTGACGACACCCGTTCACGAAGATGACGCGTGCATCAGCCCCACTCAGCTCAACCATTTTTAAGGAAACCGAATGACCCAGTAACACGTGCCACCAACAGCGAGACATTTGAGTGAACATGACAAACTCTCAACTGCCATGCTCAAATGTCAAAAAAAAAAAAAGATGTAACCTAATAAAAATGCTCCATGGTACTTCACATTTACAAATTGAAAAAAAAAAAGTGCTGCTACATTAAACAATGCTATGGTTTCCAAAAACAAAAGTAATAAATGATCACAAGCTTCAACTATGTTTTCAAATTACAAAAATAATAATAATAATAATGGTTTCCAAACTAATCAATACACCCAAGTGGTAGTGGAGCTGGACCAGCATTAAGCCAAGCATTTTTATCTTGAATATAATCCTCCAACTTATAATATGCTTGCCTGCATAGTTTGCGTTTAATACAAGATTTAAATTTCATTTCATTGAGTTCTAATATTTGGGGAGGTATTTTATTGTAGCATTTTAAACAGTACCCCATGAAAGAAGAGGCCACTTTAGCCAATCTGAAGCCTGGTTGAACTAATTGGTCCCTATGTCTTGTAACATAGTTATGTCTATCGCCTCTTTTGCTAAAAAGATGAAGAATTTTTCTAACGTACCTACATGATGTTTTCATATAAATATTGACAAGGCACCGTCATGATGTTAATATACTTAAACAGTTCCCTTAGAGAATCGCACCGGTGGAGATTGTAAATAGCTCTGATGGCTCTTTTCTGTAGTATAAATATTGATTCGATGTCTGCAGCCCGTCCCCACAGTAAGATACCGTATGACATGATACTATGAAAATAACTAAAAGAGACTAGCCTAGCAGTATCAACATCCATAAATTGGCGGATTTTTCTAACAGCATATGCAGCCGATCTAAACCGTCCTGCAAGAGATGTTAAGTGAGGACCCCATTGTAGCCTAGAGTCAAGAGTAATCCCCAAGAAAACTGTTTTATCAACAAATTCTAGTTTCTCATTGTTCAATACTATGTCGCAATCACTGCTTTTGACATTTGGTAAGGAAAATCTTACGCATTTAGTTTTTTCCCCATTTAGAACTAGATTATTAGCAGTGAACCAGTTTTGGACCTGCAATAAGGCGTGATTTTCATCATCAAGATTATTAGTCCTTCTATTTATCTTAAAAATCAAAGAAGTGTCGTCGGCAAACAACACCATATTAAATTTATTTTTCAACAAATAGGGTAAATCATTAATATAAACTAAAAATAAAAAAGACCTAAAATTGAACCTTGGGGTACCCCCATTTCCACATTTAATCCCGACGAATTGACACCGTTTATTTGAACTAGTTGCTGTCTGTCATTCAAATACGATTTTAATAAGCTTAACGCTGTTTTGCCTAGTCCGTAATGCTCCAGTTTCAGGAGTAATGTTTCATGAACCACACAATCAAACGCCTTAGACAGATCGCAGAAGATGCCTATAGCATCTTGTGCTTCCTCCCACGCATTAAAAATATGTTTTAGTAAGGAGACACCAGCGTCAGTTGTACAGCGTCCTTTGGTGAAACCATACTGTTTATCGTGTAAGATGTTATTGGTGTTAAAATGATTAAGCATTTGATTTAACATCACCTTTTCAAATATCTTGCTAAAAACCGGGCCAACCGGGTGACTGAGGGGTTGTTTTACTCCACTTAGTGTCGGTAGTGTCCAATTAGTGACCTTTTTAAAAATATTTGGGAATAAAATAAGATGTAATAACTATTGACATCCATTCAGTTACTGATTCTGAAAAAACTATATTCAGGTTTCACATAAACTAAAAATAATGTTGCATATTTGTTACTCGTTCACGCGCAAACGGCTGAACGGAGTCGGATGAAATTTGTCACAAGGATAAGCCATTTCCTGGAAAAAAATACAGGATACGTTTTCTACTTTTACACGAGTGAAGCCTAGTAGCAGCAAATAATATTATAAGGCAAAAGTTTGTGTGTATGCATGCGTGTTTATTTATGTTTGTTTCTAATCCACGTTCAAAAGGTTGAATTGGTTGAAAAGGCTTGGAATTGGATGTTTATCACAAGGATAGGCCGCTTCTTTTTCTTTTATTGGATACTAATATTATATATACTTGCTTTTGCTCGCGGCTTCGCCCGTATACATAAAATAAAGCTTATGTTACCCAGGAATAAAGCAGATTTGTATTGGTGAAAAATTTTAGCAATCGGACCAGTACTTCAATAGAGGTTACCTTCTACAAAGAAAATAGAAATTAGTATAGATAAACTAGTGCTTGACTGCGATCTCTCCTGATGGTAAGCAATGATGTTATCGTTGATGGTGAGGCACACTATTTTATTAAGAACCTATTCTTTGTAACCTTGAAGACTTCCGTAAATAGATCGTTAGATACTTTTTATCCTGAGAGAATGTTCCCTTGAGATAATTTTCTACTTATACGCAGTTGAAATCAACGGCAGAAGTTACTGTATTCATAACTGATAAATTAATGATAAATGATATATTTATTTTGCAAAAAGGTTTAAAAAATACTTTTACACGTCAATTTTTTTTCGTCTATTTAAACTAGATGAAGCCGGTGTTTCTGAGCTGACTACGCTGAGAAGAAACACCGAAACAAACTCAAGGGTCAAAATCTCTTTTATAGTCCATACAGTAAATTTGTAATGGTCCAATATATAAAAGAATAGACACTGAAAAATCACAGAAGAGTTGTACACAAATGCTGAAAGAGATAACACTAAAAAACAAATGAACAACATGGTGTCTTCGTAGATGTAAAGGTTGTTGACATGAATCTGTCTGGATGCTGTTTTGACGGGCATAAAAGACACTGAATATTTTTAACAAAATATTGTGTTGTCTTTGATAAAACGTTCCATTGTGATGCTGAAATATATTTTGATAAAATATGTACTATGGAATTCAGGCTTCTTATCTTGGAGAATGATGGAATCACCCCTAATCTACCACAATTTTTTTTTTAGTTTAAAAACCGTCAAATGATATCCCTTGGGGGCGTGTCGGACTTTTACTGACTAAAACCCTAAGAGCGGGGTTCCTTTATTGCATTTCATACCAGGGCCGGGTTTTTCTGTCAGAACCGTGCCCATGCCCCAGTAGGCTTCGACCCTGCTGGACCCCTACGGTTTGCTTACATCTCTTTGAGGCACGCGTGGAACATTACGTGGTCGTAACTTGGGTTCGGTCCGGACGATTACCGGACGGTCGGATGGCGAGCTACCCATTGCTCGCCGTCCGTACGCCCGTGTAATCTATCACATGAGCCCAGTACTAACTGAAATTAAATTAATTTCTTAAATAAACACCACCTAAGTGCCATACAATTTCACTTAAATAACTTAATTTTAGGATTGAGATGTTTATATTCAAGTTGTTTTTTGCCTATTAAACCTCTTCACATAAATAGCAATAGATACAATCAAAATCTTCTTTCACTAAAAAAGTAAAAACGACAACGTACATCGACAATAGACTACCGGAACGCAAACTGTCAAAGCACGCGTCCGCGCGTCATTTTAATTGCATCGTTACAAACTGCACAACAAATCATTACACATAATGCGGGCAAAGTCCCCTGAGAAGAGATCTCGACAAAAACCTGTAAGGCAGCCATCTTACAGGGTCGAGAGCGATAGGAACCCGGAAACTACGCTACAATATTTTCAGGTACTGGTCGCGTTATAAATTATTTATCGATGGGTCAGTTTGACCATGCTTTTAGAGAAAAGGCTCGGACTTTTCTGTGCGTAAACACTTTTGTATGTATGTGCTGTTGTATTCTTTTTATTTCTGGAAGTTTGAAATTTTTGATTTTTATCAAAAAAATCAAACTTCCAGAAATAAAATCATATCTCATGCAAAATTTATTTGAAGATGACTTTCATTGGCAATGACTAATATTTCACACTAAACTTGGCAATCGTCTTAGAATAATTGTGTCTTGGTGTTTGTAGCTGCACTCCTCCGAAGCGGCTCGGCTGATTTTAATAATTTTGTTTTTTGCCTATTTTATTAAGTATTTATTACTGATGTTTTTTTTTTCTTTTAATACGCATTTATTAATTTACAAGCACTTACATACAAATCACATAATATTACTACATATAAACAACTAAATAACTATAATTCAGTAAATTAAAAAAACAATAAAACCCTACGCTAATTGATAACTAAAATTTGGCGTCAAAAAAAGTTTGTTTTTGTATATGAAAATGGGCAGTAAAGTATTTTTCAACTTTCTACCCTCACTCCCCATGTTTTAATTATGATTTTAGTATCTTTGTTTTATTATTTTATACTTACGTTCGATTTTTCTGATAATTTAATTTAGGTATATGGCAGAACAACTTTTGCCGGGACAGCTAGTAACCCGTAGTATTATGTGAAAAATAAAGCATGGAACACTTTTTAGGCCAATATTAAACCTGGCAAGAAAGCAATAAAATTAGATTACGTATACTTCTAGCAGCTTATAAAAAATGTATCTTACCAAAATCAAAAAATCAATCCATCTCACGATTTACCAAGACGTGGTGACACCACGTGTAGACCTTTATTGGTGGTTGTTACGTTTTTGTTGAGGACAATGCGGGCTTTTCACATGTCGGCCGGCCAACTTGCCGACATTTGTAACTTCAGCCGCTTTACCGCTGCGGCTTTTTATATAACACCGACTTTTCCGCTTATGGGAACAGCTGTCAGTTTCAAAAGGGTATTTTTTTAAGAAAGTGTGCCTTGATTCTGTTTAGGGTTACCTCAAAAGAAAAACGGGACCCTGATAGGATCACTCTGTTGTCCATCTATTTGTCTGTCAAGACCCTTTATCTCGGGAACGCTTGGAGTCATCGAGTCGAAATTAAAACCGTATACTCAAGTCTGCGGTCCCTTGAATCTGTGAAAAATTTAACTTCTAAGTTAATGAAAAAAAGGAAAGGACATGGCCGTTCATTTCGCTCTATTTTTATCTTTATTAATCTATATTTCGATACTCTCAAGGGAATCAAAATTCATAGGGTACTTACCATTGACCCAGAATCCAGTTTGGCATAAAGCAATGTCGCATACGTATAGGAATAAATCTGAAAAGTAAAGTTGTTAGGTACGTCACAAAAAGAAAATCTTTTTGCGATTCGAAAAAATCTTCGAGATCCCATTCGGGAATTGAACTATTTACTTAAGTAAGTTTGTACGGTACCCTCAGTGCGAGAGTGCGACTCCCAATTACCCAGTTTTTTTAGAATGCCAAGATTCTTTTTTACTATCATAACTTGGGCAACATGCATATCCATATAGCCAGAACTATACTGCGCAGTTGCGCACATCTGTGCTACTCACGCCGATCTGGGTACGTTGGTCTCCACACATTTTATGTGGAAACTAGACTTATAAAGCTACACTTGATCCACGCTACGCGACGTTGTTCTACGTACAAATCAGGCGTGTTACACGTGTGCGTTGGTCAAATGTAATTCTAGCTTCAATGTTTAAATTTACAGATATCAGTCAATGTGCTGGAAGCGCGCAAACTAACGTGGATAAGTCCCCACTCCTTCAATTCTTACGTTATCGTAGGGCTTGGAAAAAAGAAACATAGAACTAGCATAAGGAGAAATATGGAGGAACCGTATTACAAAGAGGTAAGTAATTTTTATATTCGAACACGAACACCAAACTTGAACATTTGGTTTGTTCGTATGGACGGCATTTTCGAACACGAACGCGAACATAGTTCGAATCGACTACGCGCACAACAGCCACAGCGGCGTCGTTGGAAGTGGTCGATTGTGAAGTATCGAAAAGTTTTTTAGTCTTCTCATTGATTTATGAAGAGCACTGTCCATACAGAACATACTAATAGGATCGCCGCAACCGTGTTTGACGAACAGAATGTTTGATGTTCGTTAGCGGTGCAATGCACACACGTGCGAACCAAATCGTTGCGTTGCGTATAGGGAATCCAATCCCGTAAGCGCGGGATCCCGCACGCGTGCGGGATTGAAGTTTTTTAGAAGAAAATTGGATTCCGACGACCTGCCGCCGTTTTGATTGATTATTTATTAGACCCATCCTCATTAAAAAGTGATGAAACCACTTTACATGGAACGAGTTTTATAGAAATTGTATGGAAAACTAATTACTTATTTTGTTTTCGATTTTACCTTGCAGGTAAATAATTTTGAATTTCTATTTTGTGTTGTGCGAGTCCTATATCGCAACTGGAACGGAACGTAATCAATGTCAGTTTAGGTGTTTTATGACCAAAGATTTCCCAAAACATGTGAATTTATTTTCCCAAAAGATCAAGATCCATTAAATATTTACTATTATATTGTTTCATAAAAGATTAGATTTCCTAGTTGCGTATTATGCAACGCAACAAATATTATGTTCGTACTTGTGTGTACAGCTTTAAATTACAATAATTTAATGTATAAAAGTTACCTACATCGATTTCATACATTTTACGTGATGCGCGCACAACAAAAAACTTCTTCTTTATTATATGTAAGTAAAGATAAAAAAAATAAAGATGTATCTATAGATGATTGCATAATGGTGTCGTTAAATATAAATTTTCTTCATGCACTTGATTCCCTGTAATGATTTCATTACACTAATGTCACCGTAAAGATACTACGGGTGTAATAAAATGTGTGTATGAAATTATGTTATTAGCCATTACGCTTGTTTACTCTGCGGGGTGGGCAAGGTAATGAGCCGAGTGTCGGCCGTCGCGGTGGTCGCTCATTATGGATTGCGTCAATGCACAGCCATTGATGATAGCTGCTACAATTTCTAAATTTGTAGTAACAGCAGGCTTGATGCACCAGGCAATTATGAAAAAACTGCTGCTAAAAAAATAACAAATTTTCTGCCCAAAAAGATGGGGGGGTAGGTAGTTCTATTTATTTATTGTAGGTAGGTGTAACTTGTTTAACAACCTTTCATTTAGTTTCACCTCTGCCGATGTTTGTCCGTAATCAAATATTGTAAATTAAATTTGATCCACTTCCCGGTTACTGATTGAGCCGAAATTTTGAATGGGTGTATAAATCAGATGACGGAAGGACAGGAAGAAGGAACGGACTTCTTCACGCCACAGTCACCGAGACACTGACCTGAATAAAAAGATAAAAGTGCAAAGGTGGCAACATATTCAGACTTTTACTTAGGTGTTGCCTGTTTAGTGCAAGGTAAACATCTTAGGGGTTCTTTATGTCAAGAGTCAATAGGTTAGGCGCCTACTTCTTGGCAAGCGTACTACATCGTCAAATGAGTCGGTAGTATTCAAACAGATTGTTTAATAAAAAAAATACCTAACTTAAAATAGGCCTCAACTTTTAGGTTTAAATATTTTCTAAAGGGTATGGTCCACCATTCAAACAAATTTGGCCGACAGTGGTCATATATTCCGACAACTTCAATTCATAATTTATGAAATGCTAAACCTGTTACAGCTATTATAGGTTTAAAACTAAAAGTTGGAGGAAATGAGTTAAATCAGTTTTAATTGTTACACTATTTTATGGTCAGATTCAAAATGGCGGATGTAGCACAGCAAATTAAATTATACCAGATTATATAATTTGTAAATGATAACATTTTTTTTATTCGTTTGGTTAATATTTTTTTTGTCGTTTAAAATTAGAACAGTCTAGAAACATTATATAAGTGACTTAAGTACCTATTGGATTATTTATTCATCAACAATGATAGGTACTTGTTTTTTTCTTACTTCATCGTCAATATCTGTATTATTTTATTTACATATTTTTATTTTTGTTATTTAAGTTTTGGTACAAATTAAATAATTTATACCTGCCGTAGATATTTCAGCAACTTCCAAATAATGTCGTCTCATTGGTAATATTTAAAGCAAAATTAACACAACGTTGGTTTCTGCTGGTCGAAATATGGTACCTAGGGTCGGTGTCCATTTGTCAGATGCTGGAGTGATTAAAAAAAGTAGAAACAGAATCCGAGATAAAGTGGCCGCGTCATTGTCGTACATAAGTAATGGTTTCAGAATCCATAGGTAGGCTGGGGTTGTGTTTCCACGGTCGCCGCCCTCGGAACGCGCCGCCATTGAGTTCCCAACTAACGGTAGGAGGAGTTCACATCGGTGTCGGGTCAACGATGAAGTACCTGGGACTCGTCCTCGACAGCCGGTGGAATTTCGTGGAGCTTTTCCGACGTCTGGCTCCCAAACTCAACCGGGCTGGGGCTGCACTCAAGCGGCTCCTGCCCAACCTTGGGGGTCCAGATGCCTCCTGCCGGAGGCTCTACGCGGGGATCGTTCGGTCCATGGCCCTCTACGGGGCGCCGGTGTGGGCGCCGTCGCTGAAAAAGCAACCGGCGGCCATACTGAACGCCTGCCAGAGGGTCATGGCAATAAGGATGGTGCGGGGATACTGCACGGTCTCCCGCGAAGCGGCGAGCCTTCTGGCTGGCCTACCACCGTGGGATCTGGAGGCAACAGTCCTTGCACACATGCACGATATGCGCGTGGAGATGCAACGCCGGGGTGAAAGTCCACTGCCGCGACAGGTCGCGGCATGGCGGACAGAGCTCCGGCGGGATCTCATGGTGAAATGGCGTCAACGACTATCGCAACCCAGTGCTGGGCACGCCACAATCATGGCGGTAAGTTCCCTCTTTGAGGCGTGGCTGGAAAGACCTCACGGCGTCCTTACCTTCCGCATGACGCAGGTCCTCACCGGACATGGTTCGTTCGGGAGTTTCCTGCACCGAATTCATGCTGAAGTGACGCCCGGGTGTCGCCACTGTGCGGAACGGCCGGAGGACACGGTGGAGCACACAGTCGAGGTGTGCCCTGCTTGGGCGGAGCATCGCCGTGCCCTCGTGGGGGCGATCGGCGGCGGAGACCTCTCGCGCCGGGTCTTGATTGAGGCCATGGTCCGGAGCGAGGAGGAGTGGTTGGCGGTCGCCGACTTCTGCGAAGCAGTAATGCTCGCAAAGCGCCGAAGCCGAGCCGAACGCCGAGCGGCCGAACGCATCAGGCAACGGCTTTATCGCCGCCACCGCCGCAACCGGGATTCTGATCCCGATTTTCGGCCACCGTAGGCGCGGGCTTGCGGACAGTGAGCAATGGGTAGCTCACTGTCCGGCCGTCCGGTAACTTTCCGGACCAAGCCCAAGTCGTCGACGGCGCGCACTGTTCCCGCGCGCCTCAAGGAGTTGTCAGCAACAGCAGGGACCCAGCCGGGTCGAAGCCTACTGGGGCCAGGGTTATCCGAAAGGGCGCTCGAGCCCCGGTATGAAGGCTAGAAGGAACGGGGTGGGTCTTTTAGTCAGTAAGAGTCTGACACTATCTCCCGCTCCGCCCAAGAGCGGGGGATGTCAATGCATGATTTTTTCACACCGTAAAAAAAAAAGTTAGGCTGGGGTCATCAAGAAAAGCGAGTGCAGAAATCATTATAAAAGCGAATAGTTAAAATAGTCTAGTCACAAACTGAAATATCGCAATTCAAATGTAACGCGGCAAAATAAGACACTTGTTTTTTTCTTTGCCTAGTAGGCTAAGGTCATAAAACTATATCGCCTTATCAGTAATAAATATTTTTCTGAGTTACATTAGATTGCGAGCGCAACACATTATAAAGTTTTTGTAGTATTTGGTAGTACATGTATCGCGCAAGCCTTCTCGGCAAGCTTCGTTGAGGTAAAATGTTTTTTTTTGATACAAAACCACATTAATGTTCCATCACAATATTTACTAGCACTCATTTTGCGAATAATTAAAACAACCATTGAACTTCACTCAACAAATCCCGCCAAAAACACCCAAACATTTTGAACGACACAATTATTTTATTTTTTTGCAATAATAAGAAAAATAATTGTGTTTCGTACGCATTTTTATCGATGAACCAAATGCATAATATTGATATAATAATGATGTTTATTATTTCTCAAATCTCTTAATCTTTATTTTTCCGCCTGAAGGCACTCGGGGACTGCCGCGGTAAAGCTATTGCATAGCATTTTATCAACTTATGCAGTTATAATTATTTATTTATTTTATTTATGCAGTATTTTTTTTCCTTTGTTTTTTTTTCTTTGATATTAATTGAAGTTACCTACACTTTCACACATTGAATTGAATTTTGATTGATTGTTCACTCATTTGTTTTCTTATCGGTCACCACGCTCAAAAAACAAATGAGTGGGGGGTGTTAGGTTATTTTCGTTACGGAATTTCTGGATTCGGTCTCCACGCTCAAGGCCCGCGATAGAAGCTATGCAATAGCTTAAAAAAATACTTCAAAATGGTATCAAGAACCACGGAAACACTAAAAAAATGAATATACTTATAGTTTAACAATATTTTTCCGAACTTTTACTGACGTGTTATTATTTTAATAATTATTTCTAGTAATTATTAAGATTTTTAATATAATATTGTCCGTGGTATTGTAAATCTTCGGCCATATCTTGGCCAACCCCTTTTAAAGACATAGCGAGTAGGTATTATCAATATTAAGTAAATACCTAGGTGTCGTTAGTGTCGTTTTTGAATTGATGTGCTCAACTTGGTAGAAAAACTTTTGAGCGTGTACATGCGGGTACGAAGTTTCATACCAACTTCTAAGTCCAAAAGATTAGGAATGAATAAACCGATTTTAGTAAAAGTTGACACTAATACGCAAAAATCTTATTTAGAAAGTATTCGAAAATAGTAAGTTGAGAACTTTTCCGACGATGCAGTCGACGATAGAACGCGCTTACCTAAAAGAAACCTATTCGCTCTTGACTTAAAAATTCCCAAAACACGGACACTGACTCCGGTCAGGTTAATGCAGTTTTTTTGGTTCAAAATCCCTATCTCTTTCTCTCTAAATAAAATACTATACCGCACATACAGTATAAACGGTAAAATTATAAAATATGTATGTGCAAATGGATACATAAAAAAACTAAAATTCGTGTCTCGTGCGCCCTCTATCGACTGCATATTGTACTCAATGGTGTCAACCATTCTCTCGTTACCGCCAACTCTACGGTCGTCTGCAACTCCGCAAGCTTTCAGCACCCATCTACCAGCTTCGAACGCATGAAGATAGATGTCGCTTTTTACAAAACTTTTAATGCATTGAGTTGTAGTGTAGAGATTTAAAGCACCATTAAATAAAATGATTAATACAGAGTTAAATAAATTGTAATGCCAAGTATTAGAACCTAATGTTTCATATAAGTGAAAATAAGTTTTTTTGGGGTTGCCGCGTTTCTGTAGTGCGTCGTGGATGTTCGGTTCACGGACGCACGTGTTCCGGATTTCAGCTTGCTGCTGCAGCTGTGAATCGCATCACTGCACACTGATGCGTCGGATGCGCGACAGCTTCAATAGCCTCGTGGCTACTGTAGCCGGCAGGATGAGATGGCCTGATGGTGTCTCACTGGATGACAATACACAATAACACAAACCGTCATCCATAACTTTTTATTATTAAGTAGGTAATATTTTAATTTTTTTATTGTGATTATTATATTCAAAGTCAAAGTCAAAGTATTTTATTTGTAGAACATAGTAATATGGTACATGGTATAAAATTTGTATTGTAAAAAATTACAAAATAAATACCTAAAACTGTTTCAAACAAGTAACGTCGTAAACAAGATGGAATACCAAGTGGATCTGACATTTTTTATTTTATGCTTCTATCATCTAAAAACTCATTGATAGAGTAGTAAGCCTTTTCAATTAAGAATTTCTTAAGTTGCGATTTAAAACGGTTTATGTTGGTCATGCTTTTTAAAGTATTTGGTAGTTTATTATAAATCTTTGGGCCCATACCGAGACAACTCTTTGAGAAAAGTGCAGTATTGTGTTTTATTTTTATTTTAGTGTGCCTTGGTGACGTCTAGTATTAAGTTTTTCAAATTTTGACAGATTCTCCTTAACAAATATTGAAATTTCATAAATATAGGGGGATGGAAGCGGAAGTATTTTTAAACTAACGAAAAATGGTGTGCAACTTTCGGTGGTTTTTAACAAACTAGCATTTAATTTAACTGTTGGTAGAGTTACCTCAAAATATTATGCCGTAACGAAGAGTTGTGGAGACATATGCATGATATGCGGTAAGGACAGTATTACGATTTGCAACCTTATTCAAATTATGTAAAGCATAGCAAAATTGATGATTTTTTTTTATCATAATCTCCATGTGTGTTTTACATGTCAAGTTTTCGTCTAGCCAAATACCTAGAAATTTGGTTCGTTCCGTTTTAATAATCTTATTATGGTCATAATTACTGTCAAGAATTTTAGGATTAGTTCTTTGTTTAAATGTCATTATTTGAGTTTTATTAAAATTAATCTGTAAGTTGTTATTATTTAACCATTATAAATAATTATTAGACTTAAGCTATTGTTTATGTCATTTTCTTATGAGTCACTATTTTTACCAGAAAATACTACAGTAGTCATCAGCAAATAGGGTCATAGGATGTGGTATGGTTTTCGGAAGGTCATTTATATAGCATAAAAACAATAAAGGGCCAAGTACCCTGAGGCACACCATAGTAAATTTGGCTCTCTCTCGATTGGTAATTAATTTCAGTTTTAGTTTGAACATCGACTGCTGAAATACTAGTTACCTGTTTTCTGCCAGTAAGGTATGACTTTGTTAAGTTTAAAACTTTGCCCCTAATGCCATATTTATATAGCTTATTTAGAAGGATTTTATGGTCAACAAAATCGAAAGCCTCAGTCATATCCATAAATAAGGCTGTTACAGGTATTTTTTGTAACTATTTCATTGATCAATTCATAAATAGCCATGTTTATGTTTTTACACTTTCTAAAACCATACTGCTCTTTAGTTAAAATGCCATGTTTTTCCAGAAACTTGTATATACTGTTATAAATAACCTTTTCAATTATTTTGGAAAATATTGAAAGAAGAGCAATGGGTCTGTAGTTTTGTATATTTTGAAGATCATCCTTTTTATGTAGTGGTTTTGTTACGGACAGTTTTAAGTCTTCGCGAAAAACACCATGTTCTATACATAGGTTAGTGATAAAGCTAAACACCGGTGAAATTTCAACAGCTACGCTTTTTATTATCTTAGTCTCAATGTCGTCAAAGCCAGAGCTATTCGTATTTTTCAGAGTCGTAATTATTTTATAAATGTCCATTGGTGCTGTGGGTGATAAGAATAATGAATTCATGTTTGAATTTGTTACTGTTATTTTATGGTCAGAATGGTTTGTTGGCTGTATTTGGTCAGTAAAATGATTATTAAATAGTTCTACAATGTCAGTTGGATTTGTTACGTATTTATTGTCAATAAGGAGTTTATAAGGACTGTTCCTTGGAATGTTATTTTTTGATGAGTTTATAACCCTCCAGGTTGCCTTCGTTTTATTTACAGCGTTATTGATAAAATGGCTATTTTGCGATTTTTGGGTCAATTTGATAATTGTTTTTAAACGTTTGGAATACGAATTATATCTTTGTTTATTGACTACATTTGGATGCCGCCTGAAGGTCCATAGCATCTCACGTTTACGTTTAGAGCACAGTTTCATCATAAAACTGGTATTCAAAAGTTACTTAGATTAAGCGTAGAGGAATAAAAATGAACCGTTCTAATAAAGCAAAAACCGGTTGACGCTCAATAGCAGTGACGTCGTGCAAACAATTTTTACGTTGCCTTACTCAATTGCGTAAAACAACATCTTTATCTAGAATATTTTTGTATACCTAGTTCTAAAATATAAAATAATCTATTCACATGAGGAGAATGTTGGTTTTCCGAGAGATTGATAGGAGACGTCTATAGCAGTAGGTAAGTTGTGTCTTTTTTTTCATTTTATTTAAACTTCTTTTTTAAACTTACACAATTTTATGCTGTGACGTAATCAAACATCTTTTTAATTATACTTATACATAAAGTAACTTCTGTTTCGTTTCTTTGTTTCAGAGCAATATAGTCAGATTGTGGTTTAAAACTATAACAAACAATACAAGTCAGGACGTAAAATTGAAATGACTGCTGGTCATCCGTCAAGTCCATTTTGCCCAAGAATATCTGGATTTCTATCTGAGAAAAAAACATGTTATTATAGGTACTGCCGTATAGAACTGGCGGGTATAACTCTGGGTTACTTGTGTTGAATGTCTTCTTTGGAACCTGGTTAACTGGTAGAAGTTGGTGGCCGATTCAGTAATAAATATTACGTGACGTAATGTCATCAGTGCGTGTAAGCAACAATGGATAATTATTTACTACTTGTAAGCAGCCACAATACCTTCTTGACAGTGCTTATGTGTAGTGTATCGGTTAAATAAATCATAGTAATCTTTATTTGTTAGGAGGAAGTGTTTATATAATAAATTAACTGATCCTTGTTAAATTTAAAATTCTACATAAAACCTGTAAAGTAGTTAAAATGACAAAATATTTAGGGCTATTTTCACTTTGATTTTTTGAGCAGATATGAAAGTTAATATAGTGATGCTATTGTTATAAAATAGAAATATTATATATTTCTAATCATGTGACATGTTGATTCACTGTATTAAACTCTTCTTTAAAAATAAAATTAGTATTTCATTGGCACTATTGAAATAAATAAACTGTTTTTTTTTTCATGCACAAAACTGTATTACAAATAATTCTACCATATCAAAAGCAGTTTAATATTGTAACTTCTTTTATATGTTTTACCTTTATATATAGTTATTTAAATTATGTCTATTAGACGAGTAAATATTTTTTTATGTAAATTGTAAATCTTACTTATATTGAATAAATCGTTACCTATCCTAACCATTTTTGTTTTTTATTCATGTTGCTTTTATGTTTGAATAGTTAATTTAAATTTATTAATTTAACTTAATATAAATTATAATTTGATTTCAAAAATCACAATCCAATATTATAAACACAAAACTACTAAAAGAAGCATGACGGATTCGAACTTACGACCATGTCAATATAAGTCTATTGTTATGACCATTAGACTAATTCGACTTACGATATACTGTTGAAATTAACAAGTGCATTACGAGACAAAACCGTATTCATAAGTTTACCTACATTAACTTCTTCTTCCTGCCCGTGTCCCATTTTATTTGGGGTCGGCGCAACACGTTTTTTTCTTCCATTTTGTCCTGTCACTCGTCACGCTATCACTAACTCCCTTTTCTTTCATATCACTTCTCACACAATCCATCCATCCTTTCTTTGGCCTCCCTCTCCCTCTCCATCCATCCACATGTAAATTCATAACTCTTTTTGCAACATGCTTTTCATCTCTCCTCTTTACATGACCATACCAAGACAAACGATTTCCTTTCAACCTTTCAGTCACTGGCGCCACTTTCAGACTTCCCCTAATGTACTCATTTCTCACTTTATCCATTCTCGTCACACCACACATCCATCTTAACATTCTCATCTCCGCTACATGCAACCTTTTTTCATCCGTCTTTTTCACAGCCCAACATTCTGATCCATACAGTATGACAGGCCTTATCACGGACTTGTAGATTTTACCCTTCAACTTGAGGGGCATCCGTGGGTCACAAGTTGTTCCCGTGACCTGTCGCCGTTTCATACATCCTGCGTTGATCCGCTGTGTTACGTCCCGGTCTACCTCACCATCCCCTTGGACGAGCGACCCGAGGTACCGAAAGTCGGAACAGATCGGTATGGGCGTTCCGGCGAGAGCTAAGGGCACTGGATTGGAGAGACCGCCGAAATCGCAGAACAAGTACTCCGTTTTGGTTCTACTCAATTTCAGGCCAACACTCTCCAATCTGTGCCACCACACCTCCAATCTGTTCTAGACCTCTAGGCCACTCTCGGCAACCAGCACAATGTCATCGGCAAACAACATACACCAGGGAGCCTCTTCCTGAATGTTCGACGTCAGAGCGTCCATTATCATTAGGAAGAGGTAAGGGCTCCCGGGTGTCGCCACTGTGCGGAACGCCCGGAGGACACGGTGGAGCACACAGTCGAGGTGTGCCCTGCTTGGGCGGAGCATCGCCGTGCCCTCGTGGGGGCGATCGGCGGCGGAGACCTCTCGCGCCGGGCCTTGGTTGAGGCCATGGTCCGGAGCGAGGAGGAGTGGCAGGCGGTCGCCGACTTCTGCGAAGCAGTAATGCTCGCAAAGGAGGAGGCCGAACGCATCAGGCAACGGCGTTATCGCCGCCACCGTCGCCGGGATTCTGATCCCGATTTCCGGCCAACGTAGACGCGGGCTTGCGGACGGTGAGCAATGGGTAGCTCACTGTCCGGCCGTCCGGTAACTGTCCGGACCAAGCCCAAGTCGTCGACGGCGCGCACTGTTCCCGCGCGCCTCAAGGAGTTGTCAGCAACAGCAGGGACCCAGCCGGGTCGAAGCCTACTGGGGCCAGGATTATCCGAAAGGGCGCTCGAGCCCCGGTATGAAGGCTAGAAGGAACGGGGTGGGTCTTTTAGTCAGTAAGAGTCTGACACTATCTCCCGCTCCGCCCAAGGGCGGGGGATGTCAATGCATGATTTTTTCCCACCATAAAAAAAAAAAAAAAAGAGGTAAGGGCTAAGGGCCGACCCTTGGTGTAAGCCGACAGCCACATTGAAGCTTCCAGTAGTGCCCACTGAAGACCGGATGGTACTGCATCGGCTGTACATCGCTCGGATCAACTGCACATACTTCCCAGGCACACCTTTCCCCTTAAGGGCCCACCACAGAACCTCACGAGGCAGAAAAGGCATATGACCGTGTAGGTCATATGCCTTTTCAAGGTCAACGAATACCATGTGCAAGTTTTTATGCGCACCTCTGTATTTCTCGCACAGCTGGCGTATAGCAAAAATGGCATCCGTTGTACCCCGACCAGGCATAAAACCGAATTGGTTCTGTGAAATTTCACTCTCTTCTCTCAGTCGCCTTTCAATAACTTTCTCCCAGGCTTTCATACTATGTGACATTAGCTTTATTCCTCTATAATTGTTGCACTCAAGCACATCACCTTTGTTCTTAAAAATGGGCACCAAAGAACTGCTGCACCACTCATCAGGTATGGCTTCTTTCTGCAACAACTTATTGAAGAATAAAGCTAACCACGTCCATCCATCCACTCGCAATAACTTCCACACTTCAACTGGTATTCCATCTGGACCAATGGCTTTACCATTCTTCATTCCATTTACTGCTATCCTAACTTCAGCCATACTAACCATTCTCACTAACCCCACATTCACTGGTTTATTCTCTAACCCACTACTCCAATTATTTTCCTCATTCATCAGTCTTTCAAAATAGTCCTTCCACCTCTTTTTTATTTTCTCATCATCCGATATAACCTAAGTTTACCTACCTTAACGTTACGTCATAAAGATCAGATTGACGTAACAGTATTCAATAATATTTGACTACCTACCTCTCATTATGTTCGTTTAAATTATTATGCTCCGAATTACATAATGAGCTAGTTGCAGAAGGTTCAAATTCGTCTAACTTTTAGGATTTCTTATATTACCTTCTGCTGGAACGTGGGTCAGGTCTCTTGTGCCTTCATGTGTACGAAGAAATTTGTAGTACTATACCATTAAAATTTTATTATTATTATCTTAAAATGTTAGGGGCCAAAGGCACAAAAATCAGCTTTTCGAAAATATATAGCTTCAAATCATGTGATAAGTTTTACAATTAGATATTCCTGTGAAGTGCCATGTTTCACGCTCAACAGTTCTCCGTCACCTTCATAGATTATGAAACTAATAATAAAATCTATTTTATTTCAAATCAGGTAATCGTCACTCAATGTATAATAATTTGAATAAAATCCATGATGCCGTGTTTGTCAATACCTACACAACAAAACAAAAACAATAATTGCCGTGCCGCCGTGTGATGTGCGTCTTACAACACGAAATATTTATTACCATGAGCTTTTTATAGGAGAAATCAAGGAATACAGATACGATTTAGTTAGTAAAAGACTGACACTCGTTTTCGCTCCACCCAGAGAGGGAGAAGTTATTTGATGAATTCCTATAAAAAAGATAAATTAGGGTTTTTTAGAACTGTGGCCTCTAGACCGATTCAAGAATTTTAAAGAAACGGTATCACTATCAGTCTAGAAAAACTGAAATTAAAGTCTCACCACAGTTTACTTATTTCGAGTAGAGTAAATGGTTCAAAATTGATGTTATTATTATTCATTCTAGCAATCGGCAATACAGTATAATGCTAGCAATGCTAGAGCTATTTTATGCTAATTTAATAATTCATTTAAATTGTGGAGATTGGTTGCGCCACCTCTTAGTTATGTGTAGAACTGAGTTCGTGAATGTGAAAGTTTACCGTAGTTAGTACAGTGTCGTCGTGACACTTCAAGTTCCCGAAGGTAGATGGCGCTTATAGTAAGGCTCTTCAAAAAAATGCCACAAAACAGAAAGACAAAAAGAAGTTAGGCGATTATCACACTGCCACGAACTTCTTTTTGTTGGCATGGACCTAAAAAAAAAGGTATTCTTATGTACATGACGGTGAGCCAGATTTAAGATTCTTGTGGTTTAGTGTTTTAACCGCATCAAATGTTGCAGAAAACTGGCCATAGTGAAATTAAAACTGCGAGCTAGCTTTATGATAAATTTTTATTTACTGAGGGCCTCCAATTTGAGCAAATGGTCTCAGTCCTATGAGTTTAACTATTAATTAGAATTATATTATTTATTGAATCCCTGTTTCCCTTGATTACGTCATACTGCGTCATACCTTGGACGACAATTTAGTTTATCTTTTTTTCTGAAATTTTATAGTAAGTAGGTATCTTATGGAAAAAAAAATTAAGAAAATTGCGCAGAAAATTGAAAAGTTTCTTTAATCTTCGCGCGTATGATTTTTGCGCACTGCAATGGACGAGGCTGCTTGCTGAACCTAGTTTATGATAAAATTTATTTTAATTAATATTATTGCAAGCGACATCTTTTATTATGATTATGTATCTATGTTTTGTATTTGAGTTGTAGTAACTGCATGTATGAGATCATCATCATCATCAACATTTCAGCCGATACGCGTCCACTGTTGGACATAGGCCTCCCCCAAGCGTCGCCACATCGAACGTTCCCGTGCGTCCCGCATCCATAGGTTTCCCGCTACCTTCACCAGGTCATCGGTCCACCTTGTATGAGATGCATTTTAATTTTATGAATACTTAATTGTCGCTACAACCCGCCGATAGATGGCGCTGACGATGTGAGCGTGAATACAAACTCGCAAGGCGGTTATCACACTGCCACGCGCCCTGCAGCGTAGTGCGTGAATGCGTATCTTAACGTTGCTTGTAAGTATCTCCATTTGTATAGAAAACACGCACAGTCCAATACACTAAAACTGCATCCACGCGCGTTCATGCAGATCACGCACCTACTTGCGGAGAAACACGCACTCACGAGCGTGGGTGCGAGACGACACGCACAGTATGCCACACTGAGTCTCGTAGTAGCATGCGTGATTTTGTATAAAATAAGTGCGTGCCTGCGTGAATTTACAAAACGCACTTACGCGCGTGAGTGCGTAAAAAATCCGCACGATGATGCAGAACTGCACTCGCGCAAGTACCTGCGTAGGTGCGGTTTCACGCGCTACGCTGCGTGGTGCGTGGTAGTGTGATAACCGCCTTTATGCAACCAGACATTTTCCTTGGTCTTGTTTTGCATCTGAGGTCGACAGCTATAATGTAAAACCACAATAAAACTCTGGAATGTGCTTCCCCTAGACATCAAAAAAGTCGAAAGTAAATTTTCCTTCAAACGCAAAATTCGGAACTACTATCTACTTGAAGTCCTCTCAACCTTAGTTGGTTCTTTGTCAGAATTGTTATTAAGTTCTCTTTAAGATTTGATATTTTTCGTAGTATTTATTAGTTTATTATTTAAGCATATATACTATACTACTATATATACTGTATGTATTTTATTATATATTAATTATATAAATAACTTATTCTTTTTTTCCGTTTCAAGTATTTGTTATTTTGTTTATTGTGCAAACCAATCACAGTGATGTCTTTTTTAACCCAAAGGTTGACTGGGAGAGAATGCCTTGTTGCATTTTGTCTGCCTACGTACCACTACTGTACATGAAGTTTAAATAAATAAATAAATTCTTCCTGAGCGCAGGATAAGAGTCACGCAAATGTAATTTTTATTTTCGATTTAATTTTCTTTTTGGTTCCTATGCAAACTTTGTCCTGACAAGCTGGTACAAAGACAAAAAAAACTAGATTCTGCCAAATAGTAGAAGCCATTTTGAAGTTATGCGCTAATTTATAAGGTGTCAGGGATAGGTCTCTGCAAACTTTGAGGGCTTGTTCATTAGATTTTTTTCAGAGAACAAAAAAAACTTGATCTCTTCATACAAAATTGATTTTGATCATCATCATTTCAGCCGAAAGACTCCACTGTTGGACATAGGCCTCCCCCAAGCGTCATCACAATGACTGGTTCTGTGAGTCTCCATCACAGTAAATTAGTAGCTACCTACGTCACCAAAATAATATAGTTTTTTGCAATTCGGAAAAATTTTCGAGACTCCATTCGGGAATTGTGGTTTGCATGGAACCCTCAGTGCGCGAGTCCGACTCGCACTTGCCCAGCACGCTTAGCCAAGTTGTTATTCTGCAATCGTTAACGCTGTAGAAAAGTGATGAAACGTATGGGAATGACGTCATCTCAACGTAAAGTCGCGTGGTCGGAACAAACGAATAGAAAATTCGTAGCCAAGTTCACATCGTTCAAAATGATAGAATGAATTTCTACAACGTTTAACGCTACATCCTTTGATAAACAACGTTACATTGTAGAACGAGCGGCCGACGCAGGTGCGTCAACATGGCTACCCACTTATCGTTTTCTGCAATTGCTGACACCGAAGCGTTACCGATTGGAGAACAGAATTCGACACGATACCGTAACTTGGCTAGGGGGGCAGTTTTTTTTATTATGAATAGGCTCGCGTTTGAACACTATTTCACCTGATAATAAGCAATGATGTGGCCGAGGATAGAGCACGCTTGACTAGAAATAACCTATTCACTCTTAACTTAAAGACCCCTAGGTTGTAGCTATCAGGATAATGGCAGTTTAGTCACGGTTTTTTGTTACAGTACTTTATGTTCGAATTGTACGTCAGTGTCCGAGACATACAGAGGTCGAGCATTTGGCTGGCGGTGATGGAGCCCCGGTGCTGCGCCCCTCCTCGTCTCATGGGCGAAGCGAGCATCGATCTTGGAGCCATTTGGTCGCAACCTCGTGAGTAATGTTTCTTAAATTTTACAGTATACGAAAACGGTGGTGCTTCGATATTAAGGAGATGATAATGATGATGTTGGGGTTGCGTGTAAATGAAATGGACTGTATTTCTATAAGCTCTGGTACATTGCCGTTGAACAATACTTTCAAAATACAACGATCCCGGACAAACAGTAATAAATTCAAAAGATTCGAGAGCGTCGTCCGTCAGCCGGTACGCCAGAAAGCCAGTGTCACCGCCTGCGTCTCCGTTCATCGCTGCTGATGACGTGTGGCGCACGCCGCCCACGCATGCTGACCGCGTCGGCGATGGTTGTTGGGTTCAATTCCCAACAATGATGACCTGCAGGAAGCTGTGACTAGAACTTGTCTAATGCCCTTAAACTAAAGCGAGAACTACATTAGATCGACGCACATATGAACCACGCTTGATTTGTACGTAGATTCGCGTCACGTGGCGTGGATCTAATGTAGCTTTACAAATTCAGTTGCTATATAAAATGTATGGAGACCGACGCGCCCAAATCGGTGTACGTGGCCCACTTGTGCACAATGTCTATTCTACATTAATTATTGTATTGGTCGACCCAATTGCAGCTGGTCCTCTTTGTCCATATTTTTGCCGTGATCTCAATAGTCACCTACTTGCTTGACATCAACAGCAACATAATCCAATTCGTACTGCAAGAATGTAAAAGGGTTACCGGGTTTCATATAAAAAATATCTTTCTGAATCCAAATTACGTTTTATTCGTGTCGTACGTCAAGCATTCCAGCCAAATTAAAACATTCAAGTTCACAATTTATACTTTACAAAATTTTATATTGATTTTCAATATAATGATATCACTACAATCAATCTTGACCTTTTTTTCTATAATAATATTAAAGACTCTTGGACTTGTTATTTTGCCCGCAGAAGGCAAAAGGAAGTAACATAAATGTCAACATTTTCAAAAACTTTGCTGTCTTTTTTTAGTTTTGTATAGCTTGATTTCAATAGAAAAACATTATCCATACATGCTAATTTTATAAATGCTCGAAAGTCTGTGCCTGTCTTGTGAAATACATTTTCATTCAACCGCTCTTAGATACGTGGTTATGATGTTATTACACAACATCTTTTTCTAAACATTTTGGAAACACAGTTTTCAATTAGTTTTTTAAATTCAAAATTAAAATTTTGGGTAAAATGAATAATCCAGTATTTTTGAGATCAGCACAATTTTTGTAGGTATGTAAGTTTTGCACGCTCCAAACATATGACTTGGTTTTTCTATCCTTCTTATATGGACAATCCTGGCATCTGAAATATTGTCCGAATACATTAGCATGTCTAAATAAGGGTTCACTGAGCAGTTTTATGATTTGCTGGCGAATGTGATTTAGAAACATTTTTTTTTTGAGTTTCTTTAATTGAGTAGGTGTTTGTGAATCATTCTTCATTCAAAGAAAAAACAAAATCCAAAAAGAACAAACAAATAATAAAGACAATACACAAAAAGCAACAAACGACTATAAGCCAATAATAATAATTAAAAAAAAACACATAATTCAGTTAAAATTCATGATTAAATCTTTACGTATAATAAACACGTCAAAAATGAGGTAACATAGCCCAGACAACTTTGCGGCAAGTTTATCCCAGCGAATGCATCCCGCCACACTGTGATCACGTCATTTTCCAGTCCCAGACTCTCCTGCCTCCAGCTACTGAGCGAGCTAAGTGTTGTCAGACGAGGATTTCAAAATATACACTACTTTTAAATTTAATCAGGGTACGAGATATCCTGGCTCATGCTCGCCGAATTAACCTTTAAGTGCACTTTTTGGTAACGTTCCGTCACGCGTGGGGTCCCCATATAAAGATGCATTTATACCCAGAATTTCAGATTCATTTTAAATAGTAATTTGGATTTTAATAAAAAGACATGTTATTATTTAAGATCGTATTTTTTAATGTAATTAGTATTTCTACCAGTTAGAAACTTTTAAAAAAGAAACGTCGCGTACGTAGTTTACTTTTCCTTCCATAACTAATAATAATAATATAGGTATCGTTAGGAGGTTCCTTTCTTTGGAGCCCTAACCATCGGTAGCTTGGACCCTGTTCCCGATACCGGTGGGATACTGTTTTTTATATTTTTAAATGTTTTTTTTTTTTTTATTGTTTTTTAAGAAATATTTAAAAATATAAATGTAACATGTTAAAAAAATAAATAAATGGAATATAATAATAATATTCAACAACTATCACACAACGCCGTCTAGTCCCAAGCTAAGCAGAGCTTGTGTTATGGGTACTAGACAACTGATAAACATACTTACCTATATATTTCTAAATACATACATATTATAGATAAATTACACCCAGACACAGAACAAATGATTATGCTCATCACACATTCATTTGTCCTGGGTGGGAATCGAACCCACGACCTCCGGCATAGCAGTCATGGTCACTAACCACTAGACCAACAGGCCAGTCAAAAATAACCTAATGTAGTAAAATTTCACAAAATAGTCGACTTCTGGCAAACGTAAATATAAATATCTTATAAAAAATAAATGAAAATTACATAATCACAAGGAATAATAACAATAATCGAAAAACAAAAAAAAATTACAATGCCTCAATTTTACCATTGTTTACTTTTCCATCCATAACGAATGTACTAAAATTTCACAAAATAGTCGACTTTTGGCAAACGTTAATATAAATGTCTAATAAAATATAAATAAAAATTACGTAAGTAATCATAAGGAATAATAACAAGAACCGAAAAAACAAAAAAAATACTATGCCTCAATTTTACCATTGTGCTCTAAAAATAATTTGTTTTTTTGGGTATTATTCTATGTCAGAGTCACTAAAATTTTGTAGAATTACTGCAATGGCATTCTTTGATAGGTGGTGACTCATTATTATATATATATCATGGAATTTTTTATTACTAAACCTGGTATTTTTATTTATAAACTGTTACACGTGTAGAAGATATTTTTTAAAATAAATTTCATTCATTACGAAGACGAAAATATTTTTTCTTTATTATCCCTTGTTGGCTTCCGAGGGCAGCCAATTAAAATAAGGCTTCCCGATTAATTTCAAAGGTGGATTGTAATCAATAACTATAATTCTGATCTCAATTCAATCGGCCGCCCATCTTCTGCTGCGTAAATAAATTACACCTGACCTTTTAAAATGATACAAAACTTTTACGAACACTATTAAAATTTAGTGAAAAAGAAAAAGTCCAAGTTAATAATAAGAATAAGAATAATAAGAATAATAGTCCGCTTTGGTTCTGCCTAGCTTTGAATCCTCTGAGCACATTGCTGGAGAATTCAGGCCTAGGCTATCGGTTGAAGAGAGGTGGTCAGGTTATATCTCACCTTCTTTATATGGATGACTTGAAGCTCTTTGCCCCCAACAATCTGCAACTGATGGAGCTACTGAAGGTAACGGAAACCTTCAGTAGTGCCATCAGGATGGAGTTTGGTGTGGACAAATGTGCGGTCATGCATATAAAGCGAGGGGAGATTGTGGAATCCGTGGGTATCCAACTCTCGGATTCCATACACCTGAGATCCCTCTCTCCAACCGAAACCTACAAGTATTTGGGTATGTCGGAAGCGTTAGGCATCAATGCCACTGACATGAAGCAATCGTTGAGGGAGCGCTTCTTTGGCCGCCTGAAGAAGGTACTTAACAGCCTTCTGTCAGGTGGAAACAAGGTGCGTGCCTTCAACGGTTGGGTCATGCCGGTATTGATGTACGCTTTCGGTGTACTCAAATGGACTCAAACGGAACTTGACGCCCTGGATAGGAGGGTTCGTACACTGCTGACTGCATATCGAATGCATCACCCTCGGTCGTCGGTAATGAGACTGTATATCCCGCGGAAGTGTGGGGGTCGAGGCTTTTTAAATGCTAAGTCCCTGCACAATCGCGAGGTATGCAGTCTCAGGGAATACTTCCTAGCCGCCGACGGGGGTATGCATCGTGATGTAGTAGCAGTGGACAAGGGACTCACCCCGCTCTCCTTGGCTAACGAGAACTGGCGCAAACCTGTAGTGCTTGACACTAACGTACGCAGGGAAGTATGGCAGAGTAAGGAACTTCACGGACGCTTTTTCCGGGCCCTTCATGGGCCCGATGTAGACCAACTAGCGTCCGTAGCCTGGCTGCGCGTCGGTGACCTCTTTGGGGAAACCGAAGGTTTTGTATGTGCAATTATGGACGAAGTTATCATGACGAATAACTACCGGAGATTTATTGTGAAGGACGGCACGGTTGACATATGTCGGGCATGTCACCGACCGGGTGAATCAATCCGCCACATTATCTCTGGTTGTTCTCGTCTAGCTAACGGAGAATACTTGCATAGACACAACCTTGTAGCCAGGATTATCCATCAGCAACTTGCTCTGAAGTACTCTCTTGTGGAATCGGAGGTGCCATACTACAGGTATGTGCCCGACCCAGTTCTCGATAGTGGCGATATCACGTTGTACTGGGATCGGTCCATCATCACTGACAGGACTATTGTAGCCAATAAGCCTGATATAGTGGTGGTGGACCGAAGCGAGAGGCGTGCAATGATTGTTGACATATCCGTTCCGCATGACGAGAACCTCGCGAAAGCCGAGAAAGATAAACAAATCAAGTATATTGACTTGGCTCGCGAGGTTGTCGACATGTGGGAAGTGGATTCAGCGATTATTGTACCGATAGTCGTTTCAGCCAATGGCTTAATTGCCAAGAGCCTCGATCAACACCTTAGGAGGCTCTCGTTAGGCGACTGGATCAAGGGCTTGATTCAGAAAGCAGTTCTTCTGGACACGGCTCGTATCGTTAGGAGGTTCCTTTCTTTGGAGCCCTAACCATCGGTAGCTTGGACCCTGTTCCCGATACCGGTGGGATACTGTTTTTTATATTTTTAAATGTTTTTATTTTTTTATTGTTTTTTAAGAAATATTTAAAAATATAAATGTAACATGTTAAAAAAATAAATAAATAAGAATAATAATAAGAATGATAATCGATAATAATAATCTTCTATAATGTAAAAATGAATCGCTAAATCTGTGTCCGTAGTGAAAAAGGATCTAAGTCCAAAAATGCAACTTTACAGGAGACGCAATAAACACTCCGCGCGCTTTAAATTCGTGTTTGACCTCGTATGACATTTAAACCGCTACCTAATTAAATACTTGTGATATTTTTATAGGTAAACGATTTATGCTCTTTATTATTATTGGGTTACTTTTCATGTAAAGTTAAGAGTTTTTAAGATAATGACATATATTAACTCATGCAAGTGAAAAGAAATTACCTAATGCAAAGGAATATTTTTTTTCCTTTATTTTGGTGAAAACGGATATAAGTCTAGTAATATCATTACTAACTAATCCATTTTTAAGGACTAACTGTAGTTGTATCGATGAACACCAACCAGATTAAAATGTGGGTGATTTATGTTAATTTAGACTAAAAAACACAAAACAAAAATTTTATTTTTCCGTTTTAAAGGATATAAATGGACTTGAAACAAACTCTTGTAGTTTTATTTGGTGTCGATTGAACCCTTTTACCAAAAGTATCTTCCTTATTTTTAGAGATAGCTTTAAATCCATTTTCACCAAACTGTAAATCATTTTTGACCTGACTACGGCAAAGCCAAAGGAGGGTTATGATTTTGACAGGCTATGTATGTATGTATGTGAGTATGTTCATCTGTTCTCTCATAGCTCCTAATCTACAAATCAAAAATCGACTTATGAGGTATCGTTAGAACCGTCTTAGTGACGTGTCATAAAACTCGATAAGGCACCCTCTAGCGGACAAAAAGTAATGTATTAAAAATAAAAATGGAGATAAATACGCCGCACACTGGGAAAAAATAAAAATGTTTGATTCAGTACATAAAAAATCATAAAAAGTCACATATAATTAGTCATTAAACCAAAAGTACTGATTGTCAAGGTTCATAAAAACAATATTAGAAAAACTACACCTTGCTTAGTTGCAGTCATGATGCACTTCAATTAAATATGACGATTACTTGCAAAAATAAATGTTTTAATATTCTCTGCAAACTCACGAACGCTATCGGATAATATATGGGTATAAAATAAGCTTTGAGCTGATGCACTGGACAGCAGATAGCAGTTACTGATTTAGTATTTGTAGAAATGATGTAACACATTCTTAAGTCTACCCTAACATAGTTTATTTTTTAAAATACCCTCATTTTGAAAATCGAGTTTTGTGCATTACTTTGTATGGACGGGTCCCAGTGTGCGCCGTCTTTGGTATCATTTGAAAGGGCTTAACTTGTACATTTCCTAAATATTGCTCAAATTTATAGTAACGCCCTCTAGCGGACAAAAAGTAATGTGTTAAAAAAATGTTAAGATAAATACACCGTGTTTTATATCATTAGAAAGGGCTTCACAGGTACTTATCAAAAACATTATTAAAATTCAATGTGGTGTCCACTAGTGGACATAAAGTTTTGTGTTAAAAAAAGATAAATACGTCGCGAAGCACAGTGATTTAACACCAAAATTGTTTAAATAAAAAAAGTAAAAAACTAAAACCCGACTACGACAAAAAAACGACACTAAAAAAGTATGAAACAAGTTTTTCAGGATGCTGAAATAAACAAGGTAACTGGAAAAACAAGAACAGATTTAAAAAATCCCTAGTAACTCATTTTCGACAAAATCGGACTTATACTCCTTTTCACTAGGGCCACAGAAATGTGCTGCTAAGCGCAAATCTTTCATTCTTTTTTTGTTGTGTTTGTTATTCTGAGCAGAAGGTTCTTATGGAAAAAAAATGAAAATTAGGGTAGTGTAGGGTAGAGTGGGGTTGTGTAGGGTAGTGTAGGGTAGAAAAAGTTAGGGTAGAGTAACGTGAATCAGCTACCATTTTTTGGCAGAGAGAACTTATTTGTGTTAAGGTACAACCGTCCAAATTTGGTGGCTGGCATCACCCAGGAGTTGCTCGGTACCCATTGGAATCCAATGGACATAGCCCCGACCCTGAGTGAGATATACCCCGAGATTATACTCCTCCAAGACGTCGCTGTCGCGGGTACACTCTCTGAAAGTGGAAAGGTTCACAGGAGCGCGCATACCGATAACCGCCCAGAACACCTTATTCTTGGTCCATACGCTGGAAGAGAGAGCCTCTCTTGCTGACCAGGGCTATGGGTCTGGCGAAGGGTCGCACATTCTCACCATCCACGCAGCTCAGGGGTTGACCTGCGACAGCGTTATTATAATTAACACCAAGTCAAGGAGGTTCCAGATCCACGACAGCATCTCCCACGCAGTTGTCGCAGTGTCGAGACACACGGTCAGCTGTGTGTATTACACCGACGACAAGGACGATGCCACGGGCCGTTTCGCCCGGAAAGCGATGGTTGCGCCTTCTAAAATGGTCGTCGAATACAACCTTAAGACGGCCATGCAGCATCGAGGCACCGCAGTCGTGAAAGCTCTAATGGAGTTAGTGAAGACTCTAGGCTGCAAATCAATAGGAACCGAATACCCTAATTCTACCCATCAACCCTAAATTCATAGTCATAAAAATACATATATATAAAGGGTGTAAGGGACAGCCCTCCACAAACTTTAAGGACTTGCTCAGTAGACGAAACTGAACAACCTTCCACAAAAATTTTTTTTTGGAAACGAAAAAAAAAATCGGCCTCTCCATACAAACTGTCCAATCAAGTTTATAATTTTGTATGGTGAGCCGGATTTTTTTTTTCGTTTCCTGAAAAAAAGAGTTGTGGAAGGTTGTTCAATTTCGTCTACTGAGCAAGCTCTTACAGTTTGTGGAGGGCTGTCCCTTACACCTTGTATATATATTTATGACTATGAATTTAGGGTTGATGGGTATAAGAATGTAAAAAAAAAACAACTATATATATATATAAAAAAAGAGCCAGAGAAAAATAAAATAAAAAGAAAAACATCGAGTCTGAGGTGAACTCGCGTAGTTTTTAAGTTTAGTTTTTTAGTAAATATTTGTCAAAATGAGGACACGACAGAATGCAAATGTAAAAATCAGTAAACAAAACAAATAATGTAAAAAATTGTACGGACTACCGTGTCTGTGGTAGCATAGATACGAAAAAAAAATAGGATAGAGTAGGGTAGTTATTAAACAATTGCTTGCTATACTTTCAGCAACGCACTGAAGTGCTTACTATACGCCAACAATCTACAAAGTAAAAAAAATATGTATATAAAAATATAAATATTTACTCGTATCATACCTTCATCTAACCTATATACATATAATAAAATAGTATATATACATACTCGTATAATAAAACATTAACGAAAGAAAAACTCTACATTGAGAATTTTCGAGAAAAAATAAGTGGCTTTTGTTAGAAAAACGACCAAAAGTGACTTTTTAGAATTTTTGTCTGTTTGTCTGTGTGTATGGTACGGCTTCACGCGAAAACTACTGGATACATTGAATTGAAATTCAGCAAAAATGTTCTTTGTAAACCAAGGAAGGCTTTTTAGATTATGGCTTTTTAGAATTAAGTTTTATTTCATTTTTTTCACAGTAAATAAGATTTTTTTTACATATTTTTGCACACTTAATTTTTTTTTATGTCCATAATAAAATGTGTAAAATGAAACCCAAAGGTAGGAGACTAGGCTCGGGTGACGGTTCGACCCTAGATACAACACTCTGTGCCTCCTGTTACGGTTAAGTTGATCGAAATAAAATGTTAAAATAGTTAGTCGTGTTGTTTAGAAACAACTGTTTTGGCGTAAATGATCTTAAACAGATTTGTTCATTGTTTCTTCTCACCCTCACCTCTAAGAAATAATACTGTAAACTGATTTCAAAAATTCAAAAAAATAAAAGTAAATAAAGAAAGTAGTGTCTTGGTGTTGTCCGTAGTGTTGTCCGACCAGTCTCATCTACATTTCCTCACAATCCTCAGTCCACACTCAGAAATGCTACTCAAAACCGACCACACTCTTGATAAGTGCTCAACGTTGATCAGTCCCGAGTAACACCTCGAAAATCCGAATTCTCGCTTCCGGTCCTGGCCATGCCATATATATGCCAGGCCATGGTATAGAACAAGAATCCAATACAGACAGCAGTCATCACCTCCTTCCACTAAACAATGATGCAAGTCAATTTTCACGCCTCGACCACTGATAAACGATATTTATTTTTGCAAATAGGTTTAAAAAACACTTTTACACGTCAAAAAATTTTTTTTTCGTCAGTTTTAGCTAGATGAGGCCGGTGTTTCCTAACTGACAACCCTGAGAAGAAAAACCAAAACAAACTCAAGGGTCAAAGTCTCTTTTAAGGTCCATACAGTAAATATGTAATGGTCAAATCACATGAGAACCATGCAGATTAGTCTGAGATGGTCTTTTGAAGAAAGAGCCATACAGATTTGAGTAAACCCGTCCAGTCAAGTCCAGTCAGTGCAAGCATTAGTCAGTATTCGCAAAGCTCAACTCAGGACTACTAAAGAGCTCAACGACTTGTCTAACAATACCAAGGAAAGGACATTTGGGTAGGCCGCAAATAATACTCACTGCAGGAGACCTTAGGAGACATTAGGATTCGTAGTGCGATTCCTGGGTATTGTAGGGGCGGATTTGTAGACAGTGAACAATTACTAGTTTGCTGTCCAATAAGGACCGGCCTGAGTGGACTTAGCGTTATGTTCCACGCGCGCCTTAAAGAGATGTCAGCAAAAGCGACGAAGCCCGTTAGGACCAATAGGTTTTATTTTATTGGTTGAATGTCACAACTTTGCAAACTCTACCCGTGAAGATCGCGAATTCAAAGACTGCGTTTGTCCATCAATATGCGCCGGTTAGGAAAAAATATATTTTAAAGTTGAAGACTCTTGGTGGAGTAGTTCCCACTAAAGAAAAACATTCGTTTGATGTATGGGGACGTCATCAGTCAAATACCGCACCAAAAAAAATTCTGGCTGAATGAACGGGTAATTTAAATACCCAAAAATTATCAATGGTGGTATCGAATTGTCATGTGACTCATGACGCCTGGGTTGTCTCCAAGTGACGAATGGAGGGGCTTGAGGATTTATTCTCTCTCGCGGTTTCAGCCACCTTGCTCACCGTTGTAGGTAACCGCTTTCCATTCCCTCTGGCCCCGAGTCATAACCTGAACCAGAGCCAGATGTGAGAGGTCGTCGTCGCCGATAGCCTCCACGAGGATTCTGATTTTAAATTGACGACAATACGACGGTGCTCCGCCCTTACAGGGCAGACTTCCACCGTAAGGTTCACGGTATCCTCCGGGTAATCCGCACAACAATGACACCCGGGCGTCACTTCTGCACGAATCCGGTGCAGGAACCTCCCGAACTTACCATGTCCGGTGAGGACGCCGTGAGGTCTTTCCAGCCACGCCTCAAAGAGGGGACTTACCGCCATAATTATGGCGTGCCCACTATTGCACTTTAAATAGCAATTATTTACTGGTGGTACATTCCAATGTACCGTGTGTCAACATGCTTTTATTGGAAAACAAATCGTTTTAAAATCGTACTTTGTTTTACCGTTATATGAACTGGAAACCTAGATAAACTGACGTTATATAAACTAACGTCTTTTCCCGTGGAGTAAGCAACTATTTAGATCGCCAAAGCTGCTACGACCCTAACGGAATATAAATATAAATAAATAATAAATAACGAAGCAAAAGGAATATCCTTTTAAAGGTTGCTAAAAGGTTGTTTTCGGTATGAATCACAAGCTCAGAATTATTATTTACTGTTTTGTTTTACGAACCTAACGCGGACGAAGTCGCGGGAAACAGCTAGTAATTAATAATCTCGTGACACAGTACTTGTTATCGAACACCTCCAAAATGGCTAGCTAGACCGATTTTTATGAAATTTCTGGTGTACCTATGTTTTGTCGGTCTGAAAATAGGTCGTTATTTTGAGCCTCCGACTAGGGTTTGGGAATTCCCGACAATTTCAAAGTCCCGGGAAACGAGACTGCCAATAAACCAAGTCCTGGTAATTTCCGGGACTTCGAGACTTTGAAGTTGTTTTTTTTTTTAAAGGAGTCAGCCTTTTTTGAAGAATTTGGACTGAGTATTTCTGGTAAAACGTATTAATTTAATAAACACTTAAACATTTATTTAACTCTGTTTTTAGTATTTTTTTGCTAGAACGATAACAAAAATAAATCATATGAAGATTTCAACTGTTTAGCTATTACAGTTTATGATATACAGCCTGGTGATAGACGGACAAACCAACAGATATATAGACTGACGGACAGTGGAGTCTTAGTGATGGTGGGTCCCATTTTTAACTTTGGGTACAAAACCCTAAAAAGTCACTTTTTTTTATAGATTTATATTATTAAACAGAAAATTAAATTTTAACAAGTTTAACGTTAACTTCAGTTTTAATAATTACTTTGTTTATTTCTTTTAATTACACACAGATTCACTTTTAAACAGTTAAATCTTATGGTTATAATATGAACTTAGTTAAACATTATACTAATTCTTAATAACTTTACTATAAATCATTAACAATTTCGAAAATTTTGTCTCGTCCCGAGTCTCGACACAAAAGTCCCGGGGGACTCGAAAAACTAAAACTACGAAAGGTCCCGGGACTTCGAGACACAATACGTCCCGGGACCCAAACCCTACCTCCGACCCACCTCCCTTTGTTTTTTTTTTATGTTTTGTAGGGCAGAACAAAGTCTATCGAGTCAGCTAGTTGCAAACAAACATCGGGACAGATGAAACTATGTAAAAGCTTGTAAAAATATGTCATTTGTCGTTTAGATTCGCCATCAATTATCTTTGTACAGTTTTTTTAGCGTAAGTGACAATATTGTGATCCATCAGTCATCTCGATTAATGGTTTACCGATGAGTGATCAGTGATAAAACAACACTGTTATGGATATCCATCACTATGTAAATGATCATTGAAACCAAAATCCTGTTTCGGATGTTTTGTTTTTTAAGTGAAAAATCATCCAATGACTTCTCCCCCTCTTTTGTGCGGAGCGGGAGGGCGTCAGTGTCAGAATTTTACTGTCTGCGTTCCTTCTTTCCCTTGTGTCCCAGAGCCCCAGGTTTTCATTTCAGATGCGAACCTATGACCGCTGTAAGCTTCGATCCTGTTGGGCCCCTACAGTTTTGCTGACATCTCCATGAGGCGTGTGTGGAACACTATGCACCGTTGATGACTTGGGCTCGGTCCGGAAGGTCACCGGATGGCCGGATGGCGAGTTACCCAATGCTCGCCATTCGCAAGCTCACGGCGCTATCTGGCCAGGTAACCGTCCGAACCGAGCTCGAATCGTCGACGGCGCGCATCCAGGAGGAATTCAGCATAATAGACTTAGGTAACTTAGCCGCCAAACTAAAATGGAACAGGGCAGGTTACATCTGCTGCATGGCGCAACAAAATTGGGCGAAAGCAATTACTGACTGGATTCCGAACAGCAGGAGCCGGCGGTAGGCGGCGACCTTAAGGATTGGCCAAAAGTGGCTAAGGATGGAAAAGAGTGGAATAACGGAAGGGAGCCCTGCAGTGGGACACAAAGGGGTCTTAAAAAAAAGATGCTATTGCTATACAATAACTTTTGAGGCTAGTCAAGGTAGATATCGTTACACGGTACTTTTGAACTTTTACCATACCTTCTTCAAACTTTTTTTTATGATATAAACTAGTGCTTGACTGCGGTCCTACCAAATTGTAAGCAGTGATGCTTGTTTATTAAGAGCTTCTTCACTCTGCCTTGAAGACACCTAAATTACAATTGGAAGCGAAGACTGCAGCCCTCAAATTCTTATTTTTTATTATGGATATGCTCGCGATTGACCGCTATCTCACCTGATGGTGAGCGATGATGTGGCCGAAGATTGTTCCTTCGATAGACGCAATTACCTTATGAAAAGCTGGTAATTGTCAGCCACTGATTATTCTATATCTGTGGGTAAAGATCGAAATAAAATACATATGTTTTATTTAAGATATATTATTTAATTTATATTCTAGCTTCAATACTTACTTGCGCACTTCCAGGCAGTCTAGAAACTTTAAGGCCCCAGCAACGCCGAAGCCTACTGGGGCCATGGATCGACTACTGTAAGAGGAAAGTCTTGGTCCTAGAACGCAAGACAACTGAAAGAACATAGGAGTCGGTAAAATTCTGACATGCCCTCCCAATCCACCCTAGATACGGATAAGTCATTGGATGATTTTCCCACCTAAAAAAGGCATGGTCTACACGTTTTATTAAAGTGCAATCCTTCTTTTTATATGCTTCGTAACTCAACTTCAAAGTCAAAGCATTTATTTCAAATAGACCATTTGCAGGCACTTTTGAATAGTCAAATGTTGGTTAGTCCAAGAAAAGTGAAGCTAAATTGCACGTTCCAAGATCTACACCTCTATGGAGAAGAACGTGCAAGAAACTCCATGGACACTCTTTTAAATCATATTATGTGTTACATATAATGCTTGGTTACATATTACTTGTTGCTTTTACTATGTGAGCACAATGTAGATAACTGTAGAGCCGTACCCGCTCCGGGTCCAATGTGTTTGTGGGAGGACATTGTCATAATATAGTCGCTTTCTTAGTGCTCTTCGAAAATAGTTAATTTTACAGAAAAATGCTAGGGGCATTTTTTTTTGTAGATAATTTCACGACAAACAATTTTGTTCTCTATTGACCTCCGAGCTCCGGTCGTGAGATATTTGCAAAAAACTGATTTTGCCGGCACGGTATCAGTGTCGATTTTTAACATCTTCATTACAACGCCCTAATAAAGGTGCATACAAAACTTCAGCTCACATGGAATTTTTCCGCAGATTGAAGTTTAAAATGCCTAAAACGACTGGACTAATTCAAAATTCTGACAGGTAAAATAGGAATTGTAAGTTAATTGTGACTAACTAGTGCGCCACACCATCAACGATTGCATCACTGCTTACCACCACGTGAGATCGCAGTCAAGCACTGGTTTTATTAAAAAACAAAGAAGTTGGAAAAAGAAACTTAAAAAGTTAAGAAAAGTTTCTTTACTACCTACTCCTTACCTACGTATTGGCTCATAAATCAAATTTCTATCATGCGACGCAACTCTCGTAATGAAACGATTGATTTTCTGAACGCGACCTGGGATGTAAGTACATCCTGCACATAGGCTCCCCAATATAAGGGGCGAAGCAAGGTACATAATACTATCTATGTCTGTTTATACGCAGAAGTAGGGGTCAATGCAAGAGGGAAAAGGACCTCCTGATGCGGACATGCCATCCGTCTCACGAATGTCAATAATATTGCATGTTTCACACAGGAGCAAATTGCGTACTTATTTGAATTTAGTGCGTCTGTGTTACCTGTCTGCTACATAGTACTGTTTCTATCGAACTAGGTTGATATAGAGCTCGCAGCAAGCTGGCTCGCCCGGGGAAAATTAATTCCCTTTGACTACTTTGAGTACTTAAATGAAATGTTTCGTTTAATGTTTGTGATGGATTTTAAATTTAATTATTTTATTCTGTGAGGGATTAATTATTGTATTTTTCATACTGTGTCACATTTTAATTATTATTTTTTATTATTATTGATAGGCTCGCGTTTGACCACTGTCTCACCTGATGGTAAGCGATGATGTGACGATGGAGCATCCTTTTTTTTCGATGTGAAAATCATCTAATGACATCCCCCGCTCTTGGGCGGAGCGGGAGATAGTGTCAGAATTTGACTAACTGAAAACTCCTTTTTAGCCAGTCCCTTCGTTGCCTTTCATACCGGGGCTGAGCTATCTTTCGAAACTAACTCTGGCCCCAGTAGGCTTCGACCCAGCTGGGCCCTTGCTTTTGCTGAAAACTCCTTGAGGCGCGTGGGAACAGTGCGCGCCGTCGACGACTTGGGCTCAGTCCGGACAGTTATCGGACGGTCGGATAGCGAGCTACCCATCGCTCCAGACCTTTAAGTCAAGAGTGAATATGTTACTTCTATGGAGCACGCTTGCCTAGAAGTAATATGCACTCTTGACTTAAAGACCCGTAGGTTGTAGCTATCAGGAAACTTGACGCCGGCAAGAAATTCCACTTTTTAACTATACGCATAATTAATGTGTTCCCAAAACGTACGTATGAGTGGGATGTCCACAATATACCGCTGGCGGAACGCCGTAGGTACGTCTAGTGGTCCGATGATGGAATGGACTTGTTGGAATTAAATAATGCAATTCTAACGCAAACTCCCCGAAATGTAAACGATAGAAAACCGACAGGGTGTACCTATATTTAATGATACTATTGGTATACCGTAAAACAAAAGATAAAGTAATTGTTGATTTAAAATATTACTTAGACACATATTCTGTTGGTCGATATGTCCTAGCTGAATACTTCAAGAAGAGACACAGAAAGAAAAAGTTAGGTGTTGAGCATGAAAAAGTAAAAACATACACACACGCGTGTGCGTGTAAGTGTGTGTAAGTGTGTACTTACATACGTCACAAAGTTAGGCCTATGGTTTTTGAAGTCATAACTGAGCCTCGACTAAGAATCTCAGCGCAGCTTTCGTGCAGATACTACATCGTGACGTCATCATTACATTGCTTTTGAGTAGCGAGCCGTACAGCCAGCACCCCGGCTTTAAAGGGTATCGTAACCACCATCATGGCTAACTGGTCATCAGTCCATTAGCGACGAGGCCCCACTTTTAACGGAGGTATGTGAATATACAACATAATTTTAAGTATACATATGTGAAACCTGAATAAAGTTTGTTCAGAATCAGTAATTGAATGGATTCCAATAGTTTTTACACCATGTTATATTTTTTCCCAAAAATATTTAAAAAGGTCACAAGTTGGACACTCTACTCTTTCTTCTTCTTAACGTTCCCTGATGCTACACAAATTACGGACAGAATTCGTTCTTTATAAGATGCGCAAAGTCCTACAATGATTTAGTTGACTTTTCTGAACTTGATTTATTCATTTCTAAGCTGCGTATATTCAATCAAATACTTACCAAACATTGGTTCGACAACCGTTTCAACTTGTCCTGCAAGACCAAATGTTGTAATTGTGTCGTATTGTTAAAGTGCATACCATCATTGTAATCTCTTCCAAGCATGCTCTCCATAGACAATCAAATGTGAAAACATGTCATTGGTTTACAGTTGCATAATTTATTGTTTTGTTAGTTGTTAATACTGTTTGTTTTCCGATTGTAATAAAATAAAATAAGTATAGTGATTCCAGTCAGAATCCTAGATGTGTTTTGATGTGTTATGATGAAACGACTTGGGTCATGAGCAAGACTTCATTAATTGCAAATTAGAATGACTGTCTTGCACAATGTTTAGTAAAACATAATATTAATAATGTCTGAATATTTTATGGAAACTCTGGGCTTGCCAAAGCTCCCATGCACCCCGAGTCAAGAGGTTACGCGAGGCTGCGCCCAGGGTAAGCGCGTGCACTTGAACGCAAATGCCAATCCCGTGACGTCACCTAGCATTTCAACGCCGTCGCTGTCAGTCGGCCACCCTTAGCATATTTCAAGCAAACGTCTGGTACCACTTGAAATAAAATACGTAAGCCGTGACCATAATTTAAAACCGTCACATAAGATTTGTTCGCTACGGTTTATTTTAACCGACCAACCGACACTGTTAATAACTACAATTGCGTACTTACGTGGCCCTTCGAAGTTATGACTGATGTACTACTGAACAAGCGACCATTCAGCCCCAGATTCAAAATAAGAATTGTACGACTGACCAGATTGCTCCAACTTTCCGCATACACCGGATACTTGACCACTATTGACACGTCGCGTCGCTCTGCAACCACACTCACGTCATGCCTGCGTTTGATATTTGTGATAACCATGATGAAGCACCGCTCTTCAGGGCTTTGATGAGGGCTATGACGAGAGATGAACCTTTGAGGAGGTATTCGTTGAGACCGATATCACTGTCACGGAGGCACACCAAGCGCGTGGCCTGGAATCAGGGTGTTCTGGGTTGAATTCTGGCAGCGTAATTTCAAACACCGTTGTTGGTATTCTTATGATTTCAATTAATCACATCAAACGTCCTTTTTCTTTTTTTTTTGCACTTCAAGCATTGCGCACCAGTGGGAATTAGATTCAGATCCCACTTCTGATGACGGCGCCAGGAGTGGCTGAGCGATATGACCGTCATCATTTAGATTCAGTGGTACTGGGTTCATTTAGATGGGATATTAATAACCATGCACTTGAATTTTCTAGTTACTTATAATGTCAGTTTCACAGTTCACAATTAGTTATAATGTCACTTTTATAATTTACAATAGTGTTGTAAGTACCTATACTAAATAATTACGAATACACGGGTTAACCGACAGTTTCATGTTAGAGGTGTGTGACCCTTGAAACTGTGCAAGCTAAACTGCCCTCGCATCGCGGGTCGCAGCCCCTATAACATGACTCTGACCTCGTGACGTATAAAAAATGACGCCACTGCGTTAAACCCTTTGGTAGGTACCATAATAATAACAAAAAAAGACTCTGTAAGTAGTTCAATATCGTTCTCTACGACATATATATATTATTATTATTTTTTAACAATTATGACATGTTTATTTTTACTATTTGACTGATTTTTTTTTATATACTTACTTTTTTTTACAATTTGTAATATTTACACTTCTGTAAATTTTATTATTGTGAATGTGAGAACTATGTGGATTACTCTTTCCTTTTCTTTTATTTTCACATGATGTCTGGCAGTTTTGAGTATTTGATGTGGCCTACCCAAATGTCCTTTCTTTGGCATTGTTCGTCAAGTCGTTGAGCTCCTTAGTAGTCCTGAGTTGAGCTACACGCATATTGACAAATGCTTGCACTGACTGGACAGGTCCACTTAGAACTGTGTGGTTCTTTCTTCAAAAGACCATCTCAGGCTCAATCTACATGGTTCTCATATGATTTGACCATTACATGTTTTGCTGTATGGACTTTAAAAGAGACTTTGACCCCTGAGTTTGTTTCGGTGTTTCTTCTCAGGGTAGTCAGCTAGGAAACACCGGCCTCATCTAGCATTAATTGACGAAAAAAAAAAATTTACGTGTAAAAGTGTTTTTATAAAACCTACTTGCAAAATAAAGATCATTTATCATTTATCATTTACCGACACTAAATACAACACAGGTCACGGAAGGTCATAGCAGGTATTAGGCGCTAGCAAATAGCTGGGTGCAAGTGCGCCTGGATGACCCGCTGACTATGTATATTTTGCTGACATAACAAGCTCACAACTTTGTGATTTTTCATGATACAGTTATGAAATTCTGTACCTAGGTACATAGATTCTTTACATAAAAATACTATACATATGTTTCAGGTTTCTTATGTACTAAAAATAAGGTGGTATTCGTAGAACATTAAATAGTCATTTAGAAAAGACTTGGACTGTAATCATATTTATTTATTTGATTCGTATACGTCAGTCAAGTGGGTGATGCAGGTGTACATTCTCGTGAGAGATATGCCATACGGCAGGGAGGAGGCCTCTGTCTGTTTAGAAACAATGTAGTTTTATTTCACATTTGTTTTAAATTATTTCATATTATTTTCATTACTTTACATTAAATTTTCACTGTTTTTTTGCTCTTACGCGATTATGACGTCATTTTTCATTAGATATTTTAGAAACACAGTATCTTGAGGATATTATCTAGGCTTCTATTGAAATCAATTCATAAATTAAAAAAGTGAAAAAAGTATAACAATAGAAGCCTTACAAATTAAAAAAAACACGTATTTCCTGAAAAAAGTTTTGTAAAACATTCGAGTAAATCACGGTACCGAATGCTAACAGAATTTGCAGGCGTTACCTATCTCTCTTTTCGCGTTGCCTTTCGTCAAACATTGCATTGGATTGCGTTAGATGAATTAACAAGCTTTTAAACCAGGCCCGATGTTGAAATGGAAAAGCAGTCTCTCAATCTTTATTCTCATGCCTCTTTTATTGTTATAATGTCTTCTGTTAGTTTATAATTTTTTTATTTCATGTTTTTTTTTTACCAACCCGCACTAGGCCTGCGTGGTGGATCGCGGGCCATTCGCTCTCCTAGAGAGAAGGCCTTAGTCCCAGCGGTGGGAACATTAAAAAGGTTGACTATGCCTATGCTACGTTTGATTACTTTCTGCGCGAGATGACGTCATTACCTAAGTTTCTTTTCCACTGAATGTTAGAGACATCAAAGAGTATTATAGTATTGTTTTTTGTTGTTGTTTTGTTTTTTGTTTTCTACTTGACCTTTGTTTCTACGTGTTCCTGGGGCCTTTTAAGGGACGGGTCTTTCTACCAGTTTGTGATCCTGCGGACCGCCCCTGAGGTCCACGGGGGATCCCTGTACTGTCCTACCTTTGCCTACCGGCCTCTGTCAGGGGGTCGAGGGGTGCCTCTAGGTACTTGAAGACCTCCCTGCCTCCTCGTGTTAACTCTCTCTTTTACTTATAAAATAAATTATGAGCTCTACTTCTTAAGGAACAATTATTTTTATTATCTACCTCTCCCCTCACATCTTTCTTCTAAATTTGCATACCTCTACCTCCTTTAACGTTCCCTCTCACTCCCATAACATTTAAAAAAATGGGATCATATCAGAATATACAGTGCATATTTATGTTTTTGTGAAAGTACGAGTATTTTTTGTATCAGATTCTGTCTAGTGTAGATAGCGACCATTTGTTTTTCAAGCAATGTGCCCTATCCACTGCCAACCTTTCAGACGTAAGTGTGCCGATTTTGGTACACAACGGTAGCAGCTAACTTAAACCTTATTTTTAACTGACTTTGAAAAGGAGGAGGTTCTATGTTCCGCTGAATGTGTGTGTTTTTTTTATGTATATTCACCGATATCTCGGTCAATTGTGGATCGATTTTGAAAATTATTTATTTGGTTGAAAGGTTATGCTTCCAAGTTAGTCCCATAGAAATATTGTTGTGATCTGATCATGAACTTCAAAGATATGGAACAGATCTCCTCATAGGATCATAGCAGAACTGTCGTTGCAAGGCCACCTGCCCATGTCAGACTTTCTGTAGGACAGATAACCGGGCCGATTTTGTATATTTGTAACATTGTTCTGTATTTTAGACCGACTTTTTGTAAGATGTGTGCGTTGCACTATTGCTATCAATGTGTTCTATTTTTCTCCTACAAAAAATCGGTCACCGATTTACCGGACGTGGCAGGGCAGCCTTAAATTGCTTTGTTTATACGTGTAGTCAATGACTGACTAAAAGAAAAGGGGAAGAGGATTATCAAATTGATCTGATGATGAAGCCGGAAGGTAAATTGATGTAATCTAATCGTGTTTGGGGTTAATTATTAGAATCGTTATGAGATGCACTCTGGCTATAACGTATTTAAGTTTTTCTGAGGGGTACTTTTTAGTGGTGGTACCATAACTAAAAAGTGTAAAATTAAAAACTTTTACAAAAAAAAAAACTGACTTCAATGTTATAAAGAAAAGAAACTGAAAAGTACAAAATTACTTTAATTTCGGAAGTCGGTGTTTAATAACGAAGATGTTGCATGCCTGTTTCCATGTTGCATGCCTGCTTGCATGCTGCGTGCCTGCTGCATGTTGCATACCTTCAGAAATAAGAGGACCCGCAAGGGGCCTACTTCCACCGCAACTAATGACTATCGATATAAAATAGGGGAATTATAAAACGAGCGACTAAAAAAACTTAGCGACTGATGATAAGATACTGTTTTAATAACTTGAGCGGTATGAATTTGAGTAAGCGACACATTAACTAAACTAACGACAAATATTGACTAACAATAAAATTCAGAACGAGCTTCCTAAAAGTGGGTTATTGAAATCCTAGTTAAACGATTAAATTAGTAAGTGAGCGACTAAAATAATAGGTGAGCGACTAAATTTAGTGAGTGATTAGAAAAAAAAATGAGGAATTGATTTATGTAAAACATAACGAACTACTAAAAAGTTAACTTCAACAAGTGTTTTTACCATTGTCCAATTATCTAATCGCAGGTAGATTCATCATTTTGAACTGGGTAAAATAGGTTAGGTTAGAACTGTGCTAAGACCAAGTTGCTCGCAGATTGTATTTCACCATTTTCTAATTATCCGGATTTGCGCAATATTCGAATTATCAAATTACCTTATGACATACATACTACATAAATATTGATATTTAGGACATTCGATACTGTGTTCTTCTATATTTAGGACATTCGGAACGCTTAATTTAAGATAAAATGCCGCTCAGTGTAAATAAATCATTGGCCAAATATTGAAAAAAAAAATGCAGGACGTAACGTTGACACTCAAACAAATATTAGGTCGCTCAAATATTATGAAGCTTCTCATTTTGTATTTTATTAAATAACTCAAATGATTTCTCATCACTCGCAGTCAGTCGTATTATTTCTATAACCCAAAATAATTATTTTTGTCAATTAACATTTTAATTTAGTCACTCGTTTAAATACTACCCTATAAAATATATGCCAAAAGACGATTATAACTGTAAATCTTTTTTGTCTGGTTCTGCTTTTTAATTATTATGGATATGAACATTATGCCAAAAGATGATTCTGACTAACAAAATTATGACTTTTGAATGTATGACAAATGAAGGTATGCAAAATGTTTTTCTGCGAAAAGAAGTTTATGCTGTCCGTTGTTATGCAAAATAATATTAAGACATAAATAGTTCAGCTAAAAAAGGTAGACCCTTTGATTTGATAAACATAATAGCAATGTTATTTGCAAAAATTGCTAGTGTTGACTGGCAGCTTCGATATTTTATGTGTATTATATAGCATTTGGCCTAAGAAACTACGTTGAAGTATCTTCTCTTTCATAGTTTTTAACTCAGAATATACATTCTAAACATATTTTAAACTGGCCTATTCCGAATTAAGAACCATAAAAGTGAAGATACGTGATTTACGTTCCACGTATTTAGTACTAGCTTTTACCCACGGCTTCACCCGCGTACATAAAATGTAGTCTATATCACTCAAGAATAAAGCAACTTTCAATCGGTGAAAAAAGATTAGCAATCGGACCAGTATTTTCAGAGATTACCTCCTAAAAATAAAAAATAAAAAACTTTACCTCTTTATAAGATTAGTGTAGATAAATTACTAGAACCAATATGGTGAGAAAAGTAGCGTAGTGAGGCATCGATCCTGCTGGGCCCCTACGGTTTACTGACATCTCCTGGCTCGTGCGGAACAGTACGCGCCGTCGACGACTTGGGTTTGATCCAGATGGTTACGGGTGCGTGCGGCCGCCTCCTTTGCTATCATTACTGCTTCCCAGAAGGAGGTGACTGCCTGCCACTCCTCCTCGTTTCAGACCATGGCCTGCACCAAGGCCCGGCGCGAGTCATCGTTGTCGCCGATTGGCCACGAGGACACGGCGGTTGGTTTTGTTTTTTAATATCAAGAGGTTAGGTCTGCTGTCTAGCCTCCAGGCGGAAACATTTTTTTTGTAAACTTTATTTAGTTTCACCTTTTTTTTTATGGTGGGAAAAAATCATGCATTGACATCCCCGCCCTTGGGCGAAGCGGGAGATAGTGTCAGGCTCTTACTGACTAAAAGACCCACCCCGTTCCTTCTAGCCTTCATACCGGGGCTCGAGCGCCCTTTCGGATAACCCTGGCCCCAGTAGGCTTCGACCCGGCTGGGTCCCTGCTGTTGCTGACAACTCCTTGAGGCGCGCGGGAATAGTGCGCGCCGTCGACGACTTGGGCTTGGTCCGGACAGTTACCGGGCGGCCGGACATTGCTCACTGTCCGCAAGCCCGCGTCTACGTTGGCCGGAAATCGGGATCAGAATCCCGGCGACGGCTGCGGCGATAACGCCGTTGCCTGATGCGTTCGGCCTCCTCCTTTGCGAGCATTACTGCTTCGCAGAAGTCGGCGACCGCCTGCCACTCCTCCTCGCTCCGGACCATGGCCTCAACCAAGGCCCGGCGCGAGAGGTCTCCGCCGCCGATCGCCCCCACGAGGGCACGGCGATGCTCCGCCCAAGCAGGGCACACCTCGACTGTGTGCTCCACCGTGTCCTCCGGGCGTTCCGCACAGTGGCGACACCCGGGCGTCACCTCCGCATGAATCCCGTGCAGGAAACTCCCGAACGAACCATGTCCGGTGAGTACCTGCGTCATGCGGAAGGTAAGGACGCCGTGAGGTCTTTCCAGCCACGCCTCAAAGAGGGGACTTACCGCCATGATTGTGGCGTGCCCAGCACTGGGTTGCGATAGTCGTTGACGCCATTTCACCATGAGATCCCGCCGGAGCTCTGTCCGCCATGATTTAGTTTCACCTGTCCCGATGTTTGTATACACCCCTACTTTTTAATTAGTACACAAAAAAATGGGGCTCTAACTGTACCCGTTACTGATCATATTTTTGTAGTCAAAAGTAGAAAAAAAACCGAAATCCTAAAATTCACCCCGAAAAGGTAAATTCATCATAGAATCAATCATACATAACAATTGCATGTAGAAAATACTGCAGGCAGTGTTTTTCCTTAATAATTGTCACTTATTCATTCATTAATCAATAGCCTGCACAATATTTCCATAAATTGAGTGACATTTTTGGACATAAACCAACGCTAATAACTTTGCTGTTTATGAATATTATTTATTGAGATTTATCTTATAAAATAAAAAGGGCTTTTCTAATAAGCCCTTTAAGTATGTGTACTAATTAAAAATTGGTGGTGTATATGTCTGTAAACAAGCAAATTAATATTGACCCACTTCCCGGTTTCCGATTGAGCTGAAATTTTGTGTGCACGTGTAAATCATATGACAATGCAAAATTATTATAACATGGAGCTGATCTGATGATGGAACCGGAAGGTGGCCATAGGAACTTGACAGGTAAACGACACAACCCCATCGAGTTTGGACTCATATGATTCGTCTTGACAAGTATTAATTATTTAAGTATACAGAGCTTGCTATGAAAAAATGAATTTCATTAAAAGCTTGTTTTTAACAATATACCTGATAACCTGATAATCTTCTTCTTATCGTATCGATGGCAAAATTAGTTAAATTCCTTGCCTGGCCCAGAATTCGGCCACGGCAATGCCGTCCGCTGATGCTGTCATTAGGTCCCTACGTGAGCAGGAAACAGGGCACGTGATGCAGGACGGAAGGTGAACCTGATAATGTGGAGCACGAAAGTGTTTCACTAGATGTCCATCTTCACAATACTTCCTCATCCTTAAAGAGATCTGAAAATACTTACTTCTAGTTTTAATACCGTAGATTGCCTCATTTCTTATTCACGAACTGGGTTTAGAACGTGAAGACATTTCGCGACGAATTCCATGACAATAATGCAACGCAAAGCTTAAATTTCACTGGAGGTGATATTTTGTGTTATTTGTTAAAAGGACTTCCTTACTAAATAAGTGAGTTTACTTATTCCTTATATTTTTATGTGAATATTAATATAATAAGCATAGTTGCAGGCAGCAGCGAGAAAAATAAAACAAGGATTTCACACAAATGTTTAATTCGCTTATATATCCCATTCACAAAATATTATTTAGATTGATTGGTAATCGTAATGACTAATTATACACCCCTACTTTTTAATTAGTACAAAAAAAATGGGGCTCTATCCGTACCCGTTACTTACTGATCGTATTTTTGTAGTCAAATGTAAAAAAAAAAACGAAATCCCAAAATTGCCCACAAAGTCATAATTGGTAAATTCAAACGAGTAATAGAATCAATAATTCATAACAATTGCTACTAGAAAATACTACACCCAGTGTTTTTCCGTTTTGATTGGCATTTTTTCATTCATAAATCAATAGTCTGTTCCATATTTCCATAAATTGAGTGACATTTTGGGATATAAACAAACGCTAATGACTTTGCTGTTTATTATTTTATTATTTATTAAGACTTTACTTAGATAATAACTAGGCCTTTTCTAACAAGTCCTTTAAGTATTTGTACTAATTAAAAAATTGTGGTGTATAAAGGTAAGAGAGAGAGAGAATCTTTTCACATGCTCAGGCTGAAAGTGTTTGTAAAGTTCTATTATGCTTGAAGCCAATTCTGCGATGGTTATTGAGGTGGGTTTCCAGCAGCCTGAACGTGTGAGAATAACCTGAGTGCGCAAGCTCTCACTGCAGGTATACGACTGTCCATACACATGCAATGTTTAATACTTTTGAGGGTTACCATTGAAGATTTCAGCGAGTTTCTAATGTTTTGTGCGACTTTCAAATTTGATTGCACAATATTTCCATTGCTTTGAAACTTTTGATTATAAATGTTTATTATGAGAAATTAATTTACCGTATACGCGCAAGCTCGTATCGAACATGATTATACCATTGTTCAAACTTATTGTAGGTGTAAGGGCGGTCTGATTAATTATTTTGCCAATTTCGTTGAGTTAACATACAAGAATTTTTTTCGTACTATCTAAAATTTTAATAACACTTAAAGAGATATGTCAGTCGACATAGTGTTAAAGAGTCAATCTATCTAACGATGATAGTTATTGTTGATTCCAAAGTTTTTTTTTTTTTAAGAATGGTTGAAATGAAGGTTACTTATTACTATTACGACTTTATAGTTAGTTCACATAAAAAGCACACATAGAAAATACATCGCACATCTAACTTAACCTAATTAAATCTGAAGTTGTCGGCAAAAACGTTACCGTTTTTAAACAGCTATGTTTTTTTGATGTGACAAACATGATTGCATTTTGTTGTGTTACAAACAGACACTTTGCACTTTACTACAGCAATACAATAAAGATGTACGACATATAAAACAGTAAGCAAGGTGGGTTGTAATGGAAATTCAGGTCTATGATAAATTCGCAAATTTTTTCAAATTTTTTTCGCATAATTCCTAAAACATCACAATATTTTGGTACGCACGCCTGTATTAATTGGTTACCCATGAGCAATAGTATAGTAAGAATATAAGATCAGTACTAGGTGGGCCCAATCAATGGAGGCGTCTATACTTTTAATAAATTTATCACATTGAATTCGCTTTAAGGCGGACACATACATACATAAACCCTCTCAGACCCAATATGCACAACTGAGGATATGGTATCTGTTTTATATATATAAATCACACTATTTTCACTTGATATTGATTGTTTTTGCTAGTCCACATACAGATTGCGGACATAGTGTTTTTTATTAATACCAAATCACGTTGTTTACACATGAAAACAGTTTATTCGTAGTCTACAAATTGAATTGACCAAATCGGTACTAGGAATGTGATTAAGTTTTCAGAGTTGAGTATTAATTTGATCTAATTTGACCAGCGCAACTAGTGCTCTTCACCAATGATTACATCACTGCTTACCATCAGGTCGAGTTGCAGTCAAGTACTAGTTTATATCGATTACAACAAAAGTTATTTTTTGTAAAATTCAGCAGTTAGTCTGGTTTATTTATTTTAAAATTAAAAATTTTGGTAATTTTATACTTATCAAAATATTTGTATATTTTATTGTTAAATAATAATTTTTCTAAGGTCTCGTGAAAATTAGTCATTTTTTTTTATAGTTTTGTACAGAATATTTGATTATTCGTTTGGTTCTTAAATATGAACATGCAGTCGTGCAGTTTCAACATGGAAATTTACTTAGATAACGTACTCAAATACATATGATCTTTCGTAAATGTAAGGTTTAAATTTTTATGGATTTTTTTTTTTAGTAAAATTCAAAATAAATAATTTTAGTTTTGGACAATTGTAATTGACAAATTCACTTTACACGTAATATCTTATCAATTTTCGGATTCAAACTACTCGTAATTTTCAACAAAAATTTATGACACCGGATGTCGGAAAATGAGAAAATAAAAGGCGTAATAGAGTATTGACAAAAGTTTGTATAACTGCATGTACATTTAACCTAAACCTAAAAAAAAAACAAAATAACGTTCTTCCACCTAATTCCAATGACAAAGAAGTGTTAGCTAAATAGTTAGCAAAATAACATTTCTATACTTACTACATACGTTCCATACATTACTTTCAATAAGCCGAATATCCCCAATTGTACAAATAATATTTAATCTAAGAATTCTAAAAACGGTTACCAAAATACTTTTTCTCATTTTTTTTTCTTCTTTTTCTCAATTACTTTTACCCTCCAAAATTTCACATAATATCCCTAAATTTAAAAAAAAAATCTAAAAAAGTCTGAAAGGGTTATTAATATAATAATAATTAATTATTAAAGTTATATATACGGTTAAATATGTTAGCCTCTGGCTATTATAACTAGGTTGGGTTCATAACCTTCTTTATTTTGATATTGAACCGGATTATCATAATAATATTATGTAAATTTAAAAACACTGAACATCAATATTATCCTTTACCATAATACTAGTATAGTTATCGGCACAAATATTGAGCGCTGGCTTCAGTGATTGGCTCGCCGCACCATCGTGTCATAGACGTCACTCGTGATTCGTTCCCTGCGCTTGCTGCATGTATCTAACAACGACGACAATTGGCTTGCCAATGTATGGAATGCGCAAAGCGATCCCCACTCTGACGCCAAGCGCTCAATATTCGTGCCGATAACAAAAGATTAATAAAATATCAAATACAAAGTGAGGATTAGGCCTAGTGCAAACGAAGAGCCTTTCTCGACCTTCGGGAACTAAGACAGGGTATGTGACTGGCAGAAATCGCCAGGACGTATAATGCAATACGTCGCATTATTGGAAAATCTTTGAAATTAATTTGCGCCGGTAATATGTAGATATTAATTGCACTCTCCACTATATGGAGGCAGACTTATCGTAAAAAAGAGTCTCTTGACAGTTGAGAGGAGAAAAATGAGTTTCTAGACTCTGTAACTACTCATAAATTGTGTTCATAATTTATAGACACGAGACATCACGGCATGTAAACACAAATGAATGCAATAAGTTGTTAAACGATTCGCGCCTATTCTTTAAATTCTTACGTAATATTTTTTTGCCTTTCGATAGCCCAAAAACTTTTCCCAAACAAACATGAAAAAAAAACCCATCACAAAATGAAATAACGGCTACTGTTCAGCCACCCAAGACTTAGAAAAGTAATTGACCTTCTATGTCTCCGCGACCGCCTTCTATGTCTTCGTGACCGTCTTCTATGTCTCCGCGACCACCTTCTATGTCTCCGCGACCACTGCCTCGGCCACGTCCGCGTCCATGAGAACGACCCCGGCCGCGACCACGACCACGGACCCACCTACGACTACGACCCCTTCCTCGAGTGGAATCGGGTGTAGACCTAGACTGGGTCATAAAATCCGAATCGATAGAAGGCCATCTTTCTCTCTGTACTTCAGACGATGCAAGCTCATACCCAGAAATGATACTATTCCCATCGTTTGATCCGGTTTCAGATTGAAGTCTTACTACAGGAATGTATCGTTCATCTGAATCCATGTAGCGCAATATGGCCCGTTCCATATCATCTTTATCTATTAGACAGCCGTTACTGTCAAATATTGTATGAAGATTGAATTCATTGCCTATCCAATAGCCAGACGAGTTAGACGGGCTGTGATCATTATTAGACGAGCAGGATGGAGAGTTGTAATTAAAAGTATTGGACGTGTCTGGAGCAGCAGGTCTAAATATGCCTGTGGCGTTTGAATTGGCAATACTGGAGGTACCATACCCAGGAAAGTTTGGAACGCTGCAGTTATTTAAGTTTGGGAAGCAGTTGTATGCAAAGCCTTGGTTGCTATAGCCTAAAGGGCCTATGTAACCATAAAATCTTGGGTCAGGGTAACCATAAAACCCTGGAGCACTGTATCTATTAAAGATTGTGGCACTATAACCATTCGAGCCTGGGACAATATTCGCAAACGGTCCTGGGGGCCTATGAACCAGCATACCAGGGGCACTGTTGCCATAATAATGGTGTGCACCCGAACCTGTGTAAATATTTGGGGCTAAAAAGTCTGAAGCTGTATCAGTGTATGCTATATAGTTGACATAGCCTGGCGATCGTATATTGGTGTTTATATACACATCTTGGCTGTCTTGTGACATTGGAGCAGAGTAAATAGGAGACAGGGCGTTAAAATAGTGTGGAGCATCATTATAAAAGAAGCTTGAAGCTGGTAAGGGTTCAGCGAATGAATTTGGAGTATCGTAATCAGATGAATCAAGAGGACGATAAATATACGAGTTAATGTTTTCATCAGCAGAAGCACTTGGGGCCTGGTAGACGGTTGATTGCGATGTTTCACCGTAAAAATTGTCTGAGGCGCTGTAACTAAACGCTTGCGGATTTCTAAAACAAAAGTCATTGGGACTTGTATTGTTTCGTATTATGCCATTACGTATTGTATCGCTATGTGTTATGTCGTTACTTTGTATTGGTTTGTGACATTGCGTTTGGTTGTTATATTGTATTGGGTTGTTACTTTGTGTTGGGTCACCACTTTGTGTTAGGTCATTACTTGGTGTTGGGTCGTTACTTTGTGTTAGATCGTTACTTTGTGTTGAATCATTATGTTCTAATGGGTCGTTGCATTCTGTTGGGTCGTTTGGTTCTGTTGGGTCGTTGTATGATGTTGGGTCGTTGTATGATGTTGGATTGTTACTTTGTGTTGGATCGTTACTTTGGTTTGGGTCATTAAATTGTGTTGAAGCTGCGTAATCATGGTTTTCCATTGCTAAATAATGTCCTGTGTTATGTCGATTGTTTGTCGAATGCGGTCCGGTGTAACCTCGATTGAATGTGGCAGTATTGTTAACTGTTTGTCGATCTGTGTTGCCTTGGTTAACTGGGGCGTTATAATTCATTGAGTCAGGGCCTGTGTAATCTTGACTATTTGGGATAGGACTATTGTTATAATTTGTTGACGTCTCTAGGTAACCGTAGTAGTCGTCTTGATTGTTATATTCCGGCGAGTGTAGGCCTGTATAATCACGGTGACCTGGGATGCCGTTGTTTCCGTAGTAAGGTACTACATGACCTGTGGCGTTGTATGGTAGGCTGTATCGGTGATTGTTTAGGGTGCTAATATTTATCGAATATAGAATTGAGTGGCTTATGTAGCCAAAGATCGTATAATAACGAGCTACGTAACTATAACTGTTAGATACATTAAAGTTATTTGACTCCAATGCTCGTAGATATCTGTAATTGTCTGAAACGTTGTAGTGCATTGAATATCTTAAAAAGTTTTGGCTGTTTTGGACACTGTAGATAGTCGGAAATGGACCTGGGTAGTATATGTAGTAGAAAAGAGGATTTGAATATATAGGGCTATTCAGAAAGCTTAAGTGACGCATCAATCGCAAGGTGGCGTAGCCAAAATTACCTGAAGCATAATAGTATGACGAAAAACGGTTGTCCAAATGCGTATCTGAAGTTCCGTAGCTGGATTGAGTCGCACCATGATACACGTTGCCTGGGGAAACATAGCCAGATGTGTGCGAAAAGCCAGCATTTCGTCGAGCACCGTAATAGTCTGGGTAACCAGAGTTGCCTGGCCGGTCATATGAAAACAGATCTTCATCTACAGCATAATTAGGAGTTGAATGGCAGGTTCCGGGAGTGCCTAAAGACTCAATGAAATCATTTTCGCACAAAATGTAAAGGTGGCCAGAGTAATCATACCAGTTAGGATAACATTGATTTATATCATGACTTTGACTGTCTTCTATTTCAAAGTTCCTATAAGCACAATACAATAAGGATGAATCAGAACTGCTTGATGTATCTTCTTGCAGGATATTCCTGGTTTCTTCATAATCGGAAATTTCTGATGTACTATGTTGGGAGTCACTGAAATTAACATGAAGAAAGTTATAGCCGGCATCATATTGGAAACATCCAATAAGGCGCACGCCGTTTTGATTTATATTTTCCTCGTGGTTTCTTTGTTCTTGGGGTTCTTCTGGATTACCACCACTCGGTTCGCTTGGTGTATTTCTTTCTTGGTCTACATAATTCTGACCATAAAATATGCCATCAAATGCGCCTTCACTACTTTGTGAATCGTCAGTATCATTGATATATAGAGCATCTATATTATAAACTAGATTTATTATTCCCTCTGCATTGTGGGGCAAGTCTTCGTCATCATCAGATAATTCATCGTCCGCGTTATCAGAAATGTCATGGAAACCATTTTGCAAAACTTCGTTTTCTGAATCTGAAGTGCTTGGGGCATCAAGATCATAATCATCATTTTCATTGCTGTTTAAACTGCCTTGGCTAGTTTCTGAATGCATTTTGATTATTGTTGACAAAAAACAGTATTGTTTAAATTTTTATAATTACATGTTTTATCTGAAACAAAAAAACAAAAACAGGTGAAATGAAGTTGTAGTTATAATTGGTATGAACTAATAATAAAAAGAACTGAACCTACTAGAGCAGGCGCCAAAGGGAGTTGAATATGCAAAATATGAGGACCGCCTTCTGTGAATGGTTTCGGACTCAGAAAAGCATGCAGATTATGATTCTGGATGTTGCCAGCCAGGAGGTATATTGGTCTTTTTTTTATACCCCTCTTCCTGAAGCAGCAAGTAAATTGACTGAACAAATGCTTAGAATCATTTTATTAATTGTTTAAGTAACAATATCTAATTGTTTCTTATGATTAAATATATTTATAGGAAGTCAACTCCTGGCAATATCCAGAATCATAATCTGCATGCTTTTCTGAGTCCGAAACCATTCACAGAAGGCGGTCCTCATATTTTACATACTCAACTCCCTTTGGCGCGTCCTCTATACGACAATTTGGCAATTTTGAAAGAAAATCAAAAAGTTTATATTCAACCTTTCATAAAAATCGAAAACATGTGACGACCATCAACCCACGCTGGGCCCACGTAGAGGATTACGGCCTATCTCTTCCCATAGAGAGGAGACCTGAGTCCCAGGAGTGGGACCATTACTCGCGTAAGGCTGATTATGCTTATGTTGTGCTTATCAATAACAACAGGTGATTAAGATCTATTTGATCAAAGGTAATCTATAAAATTCAATTAGTTGCTTGCTTTAGATGGACACGAGGAGACTGAAGAGCATATTTCATCAGAACCCAGTTTTTTTTTTTAGTTTAGTTAATCCTGCAAATAGGAAACGTCGATTTAGATGTTTTTTAAACATATGAACAATTTTTTTTTCCAATTGTGTTTTTGAAATTAAGGATAGTTTTGAAATTATCTCGCGGTGAAATTGTTGGCACATCTATTAAGGTTCTTCATTATAGTAGGGGCAGCGAGATGAGGATTTTGCGGGATGCTTGAGAGCGTCGGAAAATCATATGGGGAGAAAACTTGCACCTCGTAATGTACCCATATAAAAAGGTGATATGATGCCTTTAATATGGTGGGGTTCGTGGAGGGCAGCTCGTCAGATTAGTAAAAAAAAATGATCCTTGGAAAAACTTGAGCGCGTCAGATTAAGACAAGGTAGCTTAAGTACATGCAGAAAGGTGTATATTTCAATGTTCTGACAATTTGAGCGTGGCATAAGTAAATGTCATAAAGTTAGATTGTAAGGTTCCCGTAATATTTTGTTGCAACGAGTAATGGTTTTACCACTGTTTACTAAGATAATTTTCTGGATCTTTGAAAATTTTATACTTATCGATGGTTGTAGTTACATCGCCCCATGAAACCGTCAGATTATAGGTTTTTCGTAATCCTGATAAGATTACTTTCAAAATAAAATGAAAATTAATTGCGCCCGAGTAATTCGTGGTCACGATTTTTTTACATTTTTGAAAATTCTTACACGCGTGGGAGAAAGATTCCCACTAAAATGGAAACTTGTCGTACACATTTTTCGTTTTAGAACCTAGTCTTCACAATGCAATAGGTCCCCATGGTACCTTACAAACTGCAAATTTAGCATCCGTCCCTCCCCTACTATTATTTCTTTTTGTGTAATTAAGTGCCATGTATTTATATAAATTTTAAAAACTGTAAGTGCTTTTTTAGGCGTTTCGAACTCTCCTCTTAACCAAAATTCAATGATATAAGATCCGGTAGAAGAGATACATATTTTTTCTATCAAATCTCGTACTGTAATCAACTAATTGGATTTTATAGATAACGTTTCTTCAAATAAATTCAAAAGTACTGTTATTTTTAGTTTTGTTTATAATTAAAAGTTAAAACATAATGTCTCAATAAATTAGTTGTTAAAATCAAAGCAAATACGACGTATCTGTCTACATATATAAATCAAAATAACAGGCTAAATGTGTTGCTAAGTTAAAATTTGAGAATATTTAGATCAATTTGGATAAATTGTTTTTACTGTATCTTCAAGTCTCAGGAAGTTTCTTATGAAAAGGAAATTGAAAAATCGTTAAAAAATATTTTTCTTGCATGTACTCAAACTGTTCTTAGCTGTCAATATTGTGGTTAGTTGTCAATTACATTCATCATTTGCTTTTGACAGACTAGTACACAATAATAAATAACTCGTATTTCGTTTTTGTATACAGATATGTAGGTACGTAAAATAATAAATAACAAAAAAAAAATAGTTTACTATATACACGCATATTATATTATTTCCAGGTAAACATACAAAAATATAAAATATATATTTTTTTTATATTTTTAATATCAAGTAAGAACTTTGTATTCAGGAATAAATCATACCTTAGTTTAGAAGCGGGAAGAAAGAGAAGAATTAGTCGCCTTCTATGTCAGGATGGATGCCGCCAGAGAAGTCCTGTAAAAAAAAATATATTTGAAATTGTGTACCTTTAAGCCGGAAGTGTTCAGGATTATTTAGTTTATGTACTAGCACCCTACCCGCGGACCGCGACTTCGTTTGCAAGAATGTTGTCTTAAAAACTTAAACATCCTCTAAAGCGTCTTTTGAGGTTAGTTTAAAAAAAACTATAATGACTTGATTGCTCATTTAAGTTAGAGCTTGGCACACAAGCTTTAAGTTCATTAAGCTCAGAAATAGGAATCCTCCATACCATCTCGATCAAAAATAAATTATATCAAACTTTATTATTTATTTTTCTAGCTACGTTTTAAGTATTGATATAGAGAAGATTTTGCATATACACGAAATAATTACTTTTCATCACCTTAAAGGTAAAAAATCCTAAAACCTCTTCTTAGTGCTCGCCTACGTGACAATAGAAAGGCTTGTGCAAAATTTCACATTTCTAGTCCCCATTCAAATTAGGAACAAAATGCAGCGCGACTGCAGCGCGGGTTTAGCGCAACAGTTGTGCGTTATTTTCTGCAGCCGTGCTGTTGTAGCGCGGCATGTTACGGCTAATTGGGGGGTGCCCATAGTTTCGGTTGTGCGAAAATATTTCAGTCAGTTTCTCTTTTGATATTATGGTGCATCGACTCCTTAACGTTGGACCACTATTTATGCCACAGCCCTGTATATATAGATAAAAAAGACGTGTGGCACTCGGGGACTGCCGCGGTAAAGCTATTGTATAGCATTTTTATAAACTTATGAAATTATAATTATTTATTTATTTTATTTATGCAGTATTTTTTTTTCCTTTGTTTTTTTTTCTTTGATATTAATTGAAGTTACACTTTCACACATTGAATTGAATTTTGATTGATTGTTCACTCATTTGTTTTCTTATCGGTCACCACGCTCAAAAAACAAATGAGTGGGGGGTGTTAGGTTATTTTCGTTACGGAATTTCTGGATTCGGTCTCCACGCTCAAGGCCCGCGATAGAAGCTATGCAATAACTTAAAAAAAAACTCCTTTACAACTATGATAATACCTAATGCGATATAGTGCGGTCTTAAAATTAACTTACAATATAAAACTACGAAACGGTATAATAGTAATCTATACTATAATTTTTAATTTGCTAGACCAAAGTGATGGCTATAACGATGGTTATATGATAGCGTGATTTTGTTCACTGCTGTCAGTTTAGTTCAGCTAATTAAAAATCACAATATAATCGTACTTAGAATAAAATATTTATTAATAACTACTATTAATAGCTTTTGTCCCGCAGCTCCGCGTACTTAAAATATAGCCTATGTCACTCAGGATGTCAGAAATAAAACAGCTTTCTATCGGTGAAAAAATTTTAGCAATCAGACCAATACTTTCAAAGTGGTAAAGTTTGTTTGTTTTGTTTTTTCAAAGTCAAAGTCAAAGTCAGAGTCAAATATATTTATTTGTTACACATAGGTTTATATGCTATAATACATGGTGTTAGTTAGTTTTGTTTGTTTGTTTGTTTTGGTAAGCAGACAGCAAACTTTACCTCTTTATAATTGGAAATTGCTTCCTTAAGAATTGCAATGAGAAAACAAAGAACCGTGATCATTGGAAAGAATGGAGTGAGGCCTTTGCCCAGCAGTGGGACAATTTAGGCTAGCTATAATTATCTCTTTATATTATAAGTGTAGACTAGCTTTTGTCAGCGGCTTCACCCGCGTGAAAATAGAATATATAGGCCTATGTTACTCAGTGATAAAACAGCTTTCTACTGTTAAAAGAATTTTGAAAATCGGTCCCGTAGTTTTTGAATTAAATCATAGCATACAAACAAACTCAAATCAAATATTTCCTCTTTATATTATTATTATAGATAGAAGAGAGAAGATAATATAATATCAATGTTCAAACCTCTATCCAGATGTCTGGTAAATAATCCATTGTAAAATAATGTATGTTGTCACTTAACATTTCTTTTAATAAGTTTGTTTAAACTAAATCACTTCAAACTTTTACAGGTTTAGGACTATAGTTAGCCGATTCAGTCGTTTTTATAGTTCTGGGGTGGCACTGTATGGGTAAACACGTTTCAGTCATATGCAGTCTTTATAATTGTTATTTTCTTGTATTCACTGTTTTGTCCGGTACCGGTTGTTTACACTCGGTAAAGTGAGGATCTACGCTTTCGACGTCCGTACGCTATGAAGTGAAAACTATGAATAGCGGGCTGGTAGCGCTGCGCCTGTCTAGTCTAGGGTTCTTGAATGTAACGTAGGGCTGTCTGAAATATTATAATGCAGTTTTGTTACCCCTTTTTTGGCGTGAGGAATCATCAAATACTTCCTACCTCCCAAGTTGATGCGAGAGGAAGTGTTGAAGTGTTACTTAATACCCACCTATATTCCTTCGTTTGCCAAAATTTAATTTAGTCTTTCGCGCACGTATTCACCTGGATATTTGTAACTGTAACTTGTTATGGAGTAAACGTTTCCATAATAGTTTTGTCTTTACATTATGTAACACCGACTTCCGAAATGAAAGTAGTTTTGCACTTTTAAATAGTAACTTTTTTTTTTAAATAATAGCAAAGTGGTATTTTATTTAAATACCTGATTAATTACGAAACGATTAGATGTTTTATTGCAATTACTTTATTTTATTGAAATATATATTATCTTATATTTGCTTATAATAATTCCTCTAGAGCTCTAAAGATCTATATGAGACTGTATACAAGTAGATCAAGTCATAAGGAAGTTTTTAGGAAAAAATATAGTGTAACTAGCTGACCCGGCAGACTTCGTATTTACCGCCTAATGATCAATGAATGTTGTGATACCATTGACTTATATTCTAGTGATAGACAGGCCCTTTCATGGAAAATATTTGTCAAAATATTGAAAAGTTATAACGAAAACCTGCTGAAGCGCTACATTAGCATTATGTCGTCTAACAGAACTATTAAAATTTAAAGCGCTGATAGCTTTCAAAGGATAGGTACTTTTTTCGCGATCAAAACGTCTTAAGCGCCATGAATTTCGTAGTACTTATGCGTTTAGTTCAACATAGTGTAATGACATGTTATCCATATAGATTTTTATAACGCAGAAGTGACACAGTTTTTTGCCTACAATACTTCATTACAATAAAACTCTATTTCAAGATTTTACCAATAGTCAACGTTAGTGTAAATTCGGAAAACTACGTATACTAACTACGTCTATCCTCTTGAAGATATTTTATCAATTTTTCTCTTTTCGGCTGTCTAGAGTGAACAAACTTGAAATATAATTATAGTTTATGAAGGACTAAATCTCAATAACAGTAATGATCACTTAGTGATGTTTCACTTATATTACACATATGACTACAAATTCAACTAAACCTAATTTATATTTGAATACTAATCTATGTATACATAATATCTAGGTAGGTACGTAATACCTCAGTGCTTACGAATGACAAAACTTAGCGATGAAAACTGATACTCAATGATTTGCTGGCATTTCTTGCTGAGTCTTTACTGTATCGAAAAACAGACGTATTCCTATTCATAATTATTGAATTTGTAGGAATTCATTGGTACCTATTATTTATACAAAAAAGAAAAAATATTATGTAAATAATATATTTAAAAAAAAAACGGAATAAAACATCATGCAAAGTTCGTGTTCACTAAAGCAGATGTAGGTAAAAACCCGGTTTTTGTGGGATGGAACATCTGCATGTTTTAGTCTATGATTGTAAAATGGAAAAGCTTTTAAATAAAATAATATAATTTCTAACATACTATTACGAAATTTGAAGCTATTAAATTGCTTGAATAATCAAATATTTTATTTTCATGACTACTGAATTATTATTTACGTCCCAAATTCACTTTCTTTTGAATTTATAAGCTCCGCTCTCACACTGTATGAACGTCAAAATTGCACTAAAGTCATCAATGTCAATTTGCCTAGAATTCAGTGCAACGGATTCGTTTGAAGTGAGTGTTCAGCACGCCCTATCTAGTACGTAGTACATATATATCGATGTGTGATACCTTTTAGCTATACTGTAAATTCTTCTTCTTAGTCGTACACTCCTGGCGGAGTGATCGTGGTCATGGATCGTCTGGTAGTTTGGTTGCGGCTTTTGCGAGACTTCTCCATCTCTCTCTATTCGTGGCACTGCGTGTGCATTCAATGAGGGAACACTTTGAAGATGATTTTATAAGGTCCGTCCATCTGGTAGGAGATCGACTGCGAGAACGTTGGCCTTCTATTCTACCCTGTACCACTAAACTTTCTAAAGAGCTTTCATTACGGATGATACTATGTATAAATTATCTTGATACTGTAAATTATTATTATTATTATAACAACATCTACTAGCATTATCAGAACCAGCATAATTCATAAAAAAAATCATTTTAATTAGAGATGGCGTTGCTGTTACTATTCTTTTTTCGTGAATTTTCCATTTTTTCATAACATTTTCCCTGGACTATTATGAATACTTGAAAACCTGCCGTTCTCGAGTTTTAGTGAGACAAACGAACAACTATTAATTTTTACATAATACATATATAGATAAAGATATAAGATGATCGAGAGGATCGAAAGGACTGAAAGGTTCTGGATTTTCTACCGCGCACTGGAAGACGTAGCATTGGAATACCTCCTGCACGGTGGACCGAAGACGATGAGGTCAGACGGACCGATGAGAGTCGCGGGAATGCGATGGACGCGATACGCACCGAACCGATCGTTATGGCGACACTTGGGGAGGCCGATGTCCAACAGTGGAAGTTCTTCGGCTGAAATGATGATGTTCATGAAAATGATGATGATGATGATACTACTGTAATCTCGGTAGTAATTGTCACATTTCACACAGACGTAGCCACTGGCAGAAGCTTATACCTTTTGGGAAAATTCTATCTCTTTACTTTCAGATCACCAGGTTTTCCACAAATGGGCGCAATTAGGCTTGCCCCGAAACCCCGTTGCTGGAGCTGTGGGTTTCCTAAAAGTGGACATTTGCATCTTATTCAGAGGAGATATTCAAATTATGCCCGTTATTGTAAACGATGAGAGAGTTGAAGAGTAAGTTAAATCATTCTTAAACATTTTAAGTTATTATATGACAGCACACTGACAGACAATGGAGCACACTTGCCTAGAATTAGTTTATTTACTCTTGACTTAAAGACCCTTAGGTTAATTTTAGCTATTAGGAAACACAGACCCTGGCAGGGAATTATGAATGATGAGAATGATGTCTTGTATAACCATTTTTAAGGTTTTGTACGTAAATGGTGCCAATGGGACCCTATTTACTAAGCCTCCGTTTAGTCTTCTTTGTCATAAAGTCATTAAATTTTTTGGTGGATTTAATGTTTTACAAGCTTTTATTTAGTTTCGCCTGTCCAGATGTCTGTAATCTGATCTGATGATGGAACCGGAAGGGGCCATAGAACTCTGTAGTTAAACAACATAATCGATCCCTTCGAGTTTGGGCTCGTATGATTCGTCATGACAAGTTCTTCAGTGCTAAATGCCAACCAAGGTCTGATGATGGAATCGGAAGATGGCCATAGAAACTCGGTAATAAGCGCAATAATATAACCCTATCGTGTGTGAACTTTTCGAAATGTTGTTGATGAGTGTTAATTATATACGTATAAACCGAGCTATAAAAGCTTGTTATGAAAAAAATGATTGTCATTGAATACTTGTTTATTTTATATTCAGCAATCTGCTCTTACCCACTGGATCGGAGCAACAGCCCGCTAACTATGTGGTTACGATATACGGAGTTTTCAACTTACCCTTCGGAAGTCACGGACAAGGCGACAAACGTGGGAAACTACCCAGTTCTTTTGTCAGAGTGTCTTTTTGCGGACTTACGGTAATTTTAATACATTCATGGTAAAATATTTTAGTAGCTACGAATTATATAGTATTTACGCGAATTATAGAACGAAACTTCTATTGACTACTAACTTATTACACGTCCTCGTCAAGAGCAGTTTTCAGACTTGGAGCATTTTCAATTTATGTGTACTGGAACCGGCCGGCTGCCCCACGTTTACCGTGCCGGTAGCAGTATGTTAGCAGTCCGAAAACAACCACTTAAATTGAAAACGCACCTGGTTGCCATGCGTTTGTATGCTAGTGATACGCTATTCAACACCGCACTATTCAACACCGAATTGAGCATGTGGTGCTTGTGACGTAGCCGCCCTGTTGTCAACCGTTCGCCGCACAATTTCCGCATCGCGCGTTTTGTATGAAAACTACGATTGTCCGTACACAGTACGACTAAAGCATCGCACCCGCACCGCAGCAGAAAACTCCTGAATTGAAAGCGTCCTAAAACCGCTACGTCGCTCTAAACGTATTTTAATGGTTCTAGTCCCTTATTGACAAAGTTCAGCAGATTCATGTCACATCGAGAAAGGCTCAGAAGGATTTTTGTCATTTATTTCGCTTACATGGGAATTATTGTAATATACCGTCCCACAGCTACGCTATACCGCATAAGTCATTTTTACCAGCTTTACAGGAGACAAAAATTCTGTGTGCTATTGAAAAGCCAACTAGCTTGCGCGCTGTCACTAAAGTCAAAGTCAAAGCATTTATTTCAAATAGACCATTTGCAGGCACTTTTGAATAGTCAAATGTCGGTCAGTCCAAGAAAAGTGGAGCTAAATTGCGCTACTTTTTGAATTACGGCTTGTGATTGGCTGAAAGTCATATCATATGACCAATGATTCGAAACGCAATGAGTAGCAGGTCCGTACCGTTCAGGTCGAAAACAGCCAATTTTCGACTTGAACGGTATTGTAAGCTAAAGGAAGATATGTTTTGCTTCATTTTCAAAGTTTCGTATGTAAAAGAAAGCATCTTAGAACCTGTATTAACTTTGCTTTTCATCTTACAGGCTAAAACGGCTGTGCAGATCCGTACCAACCATCCAACGTACTGTGAGCAGATATCCATAGTGGAAATGTTCCCAAGTATGAGTGATATGATTCGGTTAGAGGTGTGTTCCGGAGACGTTTGTTTCAACAGAGTGCTGGCCAGTGGACATTTGAATCTGAGACAGATTTCACATGATGGAGAAAACGGTATTTTTTTTAATTTACATAAACCAGTGCTGGGAGAGGCCTCCCACAAGGTGGACTGATGATCCGGTGAGGGTCGTACGGTCGCGGAAATGCAGTGGGTCGAAACACACTGGACCGTCCGTTGTGGCGACACTTAGGGGAAGCCTTAGTCCATCAGTGGACGTCCTTCAGCTGAAATGCTGATGATGCTGATGAAACTAATGCTTGACTACGATCCCAGCAGATGTTAAGCAGTGATGCAATAGTTGATGGTAAGGCGAACTGATTTGTCCTCAAGTTCGCGGCACTAACCTTTGACAGATGTTGAATAATGCGCGTGCGCTGTTTGACGTGCCGCGGTAGTTACACATGCGAGTGAATCACTTGACAGCCTATTCGTTCTAGCCTTGAAGACTCCTAAATTATAATCGAATTGTCGATACATTAATTCTTGACTGTTCAAGTTTAAGACCCGTGCCTCTCTGAGACGCCGTGGCGAGTTGGTGCAAACAAGAAAATGATTGCAGCTCTATGGTGTGCACCTGACCTGGCCTCTGTTGGTCACGCAGTCAACCATACATTTTTTGACGTCATGACCTGACTACGCCACTATGGCGTTCCGGTGAGGCATGACCCTTAATAGACCACTACGCAAAAATGCATCATCTATAAAAAGTACTGACTGGGCGGGGCTTAGGAGCGTGAAATTTTGAACAAGGTTTTCAGTTTCCTTTGAAGGCGTAAGCAAGCACTAAGAGAGGATTTTCCAAAATTAACCTGCTTACACGTGGGCGAAGGCGCTGGCAAAAGCTAGCAGAGAATATGCAAGCAACATTTTAATACGCTAAATTAATTACTTTTAGTTCTGGTAAATAAATATGTAAAACGAATTAAAGTATCTTCATCCAACAACGAAATTATAAAGCATCAAGGCTGAAAAAAACCATCGTCTCAAGTACCTAATTGTACATTTCATTAGACTTTCCTTATTTTCAAGGTTTTCTTCCCACATTTGGGCCGTCTCTCCTCCACATGTACGGTCCCACAACTTCGACCACTTTGGCCACAATGAGTGAAGATGGACCCTTTCATCGTGGGGCAATGTTGGTTTCTTTGAGAACCATAGTACCTTACTATCAGCAAGGACTCAGAAGTATCACAGTGGAACCTGTATCGCCTTTGCTACCGGTAAAGTTATATTTTTTTGTTGTAATTATTTCTTAAACCCGGAAAACGCAGCGTCAAAAGGCCTCCCATTCAGTGATTCGATGACCTGGTGAGTGTTGCGGGAATCCGATGCGTGCGAGACGTACAGGACAGGGGAGGCCTATGTCCAATAGTGGACGTTTTTTGGCTGAAATGATGATGATAATGATGATGATGATCTTGTAGAGGTGTTCAAAACTGAGTGTAAAGTCCCGCAACCTCCGACTAGACGGATGTTTTGTTTGATCGGACAACTACCTGATAGATGATTTTTGAGCTATTGTATGTTCGAATTGCGCGGAAAACTCTATTTGCGCAATGCAGGATTTTATATATAATAATAAACATAATCAGCCTTCTAATGTTCCTGCTGGGTCTCAGGCGTCCCCTCTCTAGGAGAGGGAATGGGCCATAATCCACCACGCAGGCCTAGTGCAGCTTGGTGAATGTCAAATGTCTTCGAATTTTTGGTTCTAGAACATACCGGTTTTGTTATGAGGTTTTCCTTTCCTGTTTTGAGAGGATTGAAGAATTTCGTATAGTCTAAGATCCGATTAAGAACGACCTTCACCGGTCTGTTTAATGGATGAAACGTATTTTATGATAAATTTAGTGTATTAAATAATATAACGCAGGTGGGTTGCCTAAGAAATTCTTGGCCAGACTATTATTAATTAAAAATTGAAAATTTACTTTTTTTTTAGAAAAATGCACAACCGTTATTCATACCAGATTTTTATGCAAACAACACTATAACATCGTATTCGTAAAGAAACAGCGTTTATTTTGATATAGAATTTGTTGTATATTAAAACAAACACACCTATTTATACATACCTGTTTATACCTGGCAACCCATAGTTAGGCCAAGAAACAAATAGGCAACCCAACATTTTTATGTTCTAAAGGCTTCACACTTCCGGTTAGTATTAAATTTATTCGTTAAACAAACCGGTGCATTTTTCAAAAAAAAAAAAAAATGTTTGGCCAGGAATTTCTCAGGCAACCCACCCGCGTTATATCATTTAATATACTAAATTTATCATAAAATACGTTTCATCCATTAAACAAACCGGTGAAGGTCGTTCTTAACCGTATCCTCTACTAGTAGTTTAGTTCCTATGTGATGTTATAAAAAAGAATTACCACCAATAAATTAGAGAGGGATCAATAACATCATTATTTATAGTACAGAAATCTCATTCATTATTATATCGCGTACAGTTATGTAAACCAAGCCACCGGTAAAGTTCAAAATAAATGAAAAGTACCGAGCGACAACCCTAGGCCACCCCGCGGGAGGGATATAAATCAATAGATTCACTGGCCCGGACGAGTTTCAATAGGGCGGGAAGGGTTATAGTCATAATTACGACTATTTTGTACTTAGCATACTGAAACTGCATTACAAGTTTTCGAGAAACTTTTTGGAAAAATAAACTTAAATTTTTGAATAAGTGGTCAATCAATCTAATCATCAGAAACTATAGTAAATATAACAGGGAATTATTTTGCATAACGCATTTCCGGTCATCGTGTAACAAGTCCTACGCCTACTGTCCGTCAGAGGCGTGGCGATCGCAGCGAACCTGGCGGGACGCTACTGGAACTACAGCGCCACAGTATGAACTTTGTATGCAATTCTCGATTTTATAGCCACTTGATATTACTACCAAAATGTTATGTTCATCATTTTGTATATCTTACATCCGTTTATAGTTTAATAAGTCGGACATTGATTTATGGGGCCCGGGCAAAGCTTAGTGTGGTGTTCTGAGGCTTCTTTCAAACGCCTCCAATAAGTTGACGTTGGCTTGTTATGGTTTTGAAGTTGTTATTTTTTTCATATAATACGAGTATCAACACTAATATTATAAAGAGGTAGGTAATGTTTGTTTTTTTTTGTTTCTAGGATAATCTCTGAAAGTACTGGTCTGGACATTTTTTCACCAATAGAAAGTTGCTTTATTCCTGAGTGACATAGCCTATATTTTATGCACAATGCGGGCAAAGCCATGGGCAAAAGCTAGTTATTTCTATAAGTACTTATTGATAATTTGATATTTACTTAATGCATCCTTGTATTTGTAAAAAAAAAAAATTTTCTAATTGTTATCATTTTCTTATCCAAAAACGAAAATTGTTACATTAAGATTTTCTTATAGCATTTTTTGACGACAAGATATTTTTACAATTACAATTATATAATTATTTAGTTAAAGTAGTCCCTTGAATATCTGGCCGGAGTTAAAGGCACACATAATCGTACTGCCGCCTACGCTCGCATAGAGCCCTGCTGACCTTCAAAAGCATTTTCTTTGCGAAATATTGATTGATTTATAGTATGCTAAGTGCATTCTAAAGAACACAAAACCAGCAATTGTTTTGTGTAAATATAGGTATTTCTAAAGATCAAAGCCGTTTGAATAGAGTAGGAAAAATAAGCGAAGAAATTCATGTTGTTAAAAGTTTTTTAAACAACGTGAATTTTTGCATAGGTATGAATGTTGGAACCTTATTCTAGAATTTCTAAATAAATATAGAAAAGCTTAACCTAGTTGAAACACCTACCGAAACTATAGCAGATACTTTTTCCATGACTTCAATACTCGTATAAAAATTATGCACGCGTAACTTATACTTTTAATAAATATAGAAAAACTTAATCTTAATCTAGTTTAAGCTGTTCTACCGAAACCATAGCGGGTACTTTTTCCACATCTTCAATATAAGAATTTTGTTATGCACGCGTAACTTATACATTGACCTAGTCACCAACTATTAAAAGTATTTTACAGTGTGGGTGAAGTCTTAGTGAAATTTTATAACCAACAAAAACAATATTGGTCACTTGGTGCATTAATTAAGAACATTGGGAAAACCGTATATTTAGTTCAATTGAGTCTATACTTGTTTGTAGTAAATATACGGTTTTCCATTAGCATTAGCATTAATAATTGCCAATATGCCCGATGGCCAAACTGTCTAAAAGATATATATACCCACTACAGTTGTCCATGTAAGTTCACTCATCAGTGCTGTTTCCTTACCTGCATAAGTTGGTGGTACGAGGGTTCGATTAAGATATTGAAGATGTAGAAGATCCCTGATGCCTTCCCGTTGTCAGCAGAAAGCAGGGCTCTCGATCACAGCCAAGACCTCGCTGGGATGGCTTCGCAAGGGGCTGCAACCGGTCTCACAAAGAAACCAGATGTGTACCCGACCTACGGCAAATAAAAATGGATTTTAGGTCCAAGAATTTATGTAACATATTTACACTTTGTTGTCAGTCTCAATCTAACTATTTAATTGCCAATTTAATAGGGAGTATGCTTAAAAAAATAATCTTATCGAACCTATTTATTGATATATTGCAAAAATAGAATACTAATTATAAAAAGAACATGATATGGTAGAAAAGCAATGACATAAAGCAATTTTAAACAAATATGTCAGTTACTCTTGCCGAGACGCCTTTTTCTATGGCAGTCATACGGGTATCAAGGCCTGTACCGTCAAAGACCATAGCGGGCTTTTCTTTAGAAGAACATGTTTTTTTTTTTAATAATTGTATAAATATTTTCATAATTCATAAGTATTAGTCCGGGTTTCCTAGTACAATTTTTCCACTTGATTACTATCAAGCTAATTTTCCGTGAGTAGCTTCATTTTGATGAGACGCCCAACAATTTCCTATACGAAACTCTCGATCGTGGTAGTTATCAGAGATACCAAGGATAAAATATAGAGATGATGACTCTTAAAACATTATTATTAACAGGTTTTTTTTTTTGTTAAATCTCAAGATAATGATCTAAATTACTCGAAAAAGTATTTGTCCTACAAAATGTTTGGTTTGATAAAAAGTCCCATCCTTAGTCCCTGACTAAGTGCGGAAACCATACACAGACATTTCGTAAAATTATCCTATTGTTTAAACAGGATAATTTTACGAATAAGGACACTACATACATAGGTTCGTAAAAAATATGACAACTATTCGTTGATAAACTTAAAAAATATTCGTATCATTGATTTGGTTATTTTTTTTGTTAAAGCACTGAATTTGTTTACCCACGTCGGGATCGCGAAAGGTCAAGAAGGAAATGGCGGCACGATTTAATTCATTAAACCCCAAGCAAACGCCGGCGTTCGCGCACCCATTGTCTTTCTATTGTGTCTCTAATTCTTACGATTGAAAGGTTAAATGTATTCTTTAGAATTTGTCAATAAGACGTAGCTTAGATTAGGAAACAACAGAAAGAATGGAGGAAAGTCTTTAGCCTGCAGCGGGACAGTTTAAGCTAGATAGCTTTATTTAAGTATATAATTCTTCTTTATGTTTGTCACCTAACTCTTCCTAAATGGTTAGACCGATTTTAACATAATTTTGTGTGTATATTTGAATAGGTGTTTGGATGGTTTGAAAATACAATTAGACCCAGAGGGTTCTTATATTATTTTTTCTGCAACGTGCTAACTTTCGGGCAGTACAAAGTCTTACAGGAACGCTAGTTATATAATAATTACAATACATATCTATGTATAGTATGTTTTTGTCTGTGTTCCCCAATTAATATCCAGCGTAATTCGATAAGGTTGTTACGTATCTATGGGGCCAGTGCATCGGCGCAGTCAAGAGACGTGTAAGCATATCGAATTCTACTTATTATATCGATATGTATAATTGTGTAGGTCTGCTGCCGGAAATCACCCCACCCTATATGTTTTGATACTCGTGAATTATTGTCAGTTTTCAACAGGTTTCAGATATGATTTTTTTTTAATATATAAATGAGGGTTAGTCTAGAGCTGTAACCACAACTTGTGCAAATTATAAGCAACTTAAAATCAAGTTTCCTTTTTTATTTTTTTTCTTTATTTATACTTAAATAAAATAGTTGGACCTGGTTTATTTACTTATTTATTTATTAAATACTAATTGAGAAAAAGCTATGGAGATAAAAATAACCCGGTGCGTTCAAACCAATTAGTCGAAGCTACTCGAATTGCCTTCGCAAGAAATTTATTAGAAAATTATTGTATAGAAATAACATTTTTCCTCCTTGAATAACTAGTACAGTAATATTTTAGTCCATAATAGTTTTTTTATAAGTATTCATTAAGATGTTGAAGAATTTTGTGTGAGGTAATTTTATTGAAAAATCTATTATGGAAACAATCTATTTTTCCATGAAATGGAAAATTATGAAGATAAAAATATCTTCGATGTATTGATTATGGCAAATGTTCTGGGGCTTTATCATGACGTGTTTAATCGTCAGTTGTGCGAGTGAAAAAGATAGAACTATATACTTCATAAGCCTTATTCTTCTAACAATTGAGATTTGATGGGCTTGGTGGTCCAGTGGTCAGTGGCCCTGACTGCTATGTCGGAGATCGTGGGTTCGATTCCCACCCAGGACAAATGTTTATGCGATGAGTACGATCTTTGTTCTGTGTCTGGGTGTAATTTATCTTCCATTTAGATAAAAAGAGAAACTGACTGACAGACATATCAACGCACAGCTGAAACTAGTGGGACTAGGAACGTGAAATTTTGCACGAGGCTTCCCTTCACAATGTAGGTGAGCATTACGAAAGGATTTCCTAAAATTCACCCCTTAAAGAGATGAAGCGGGGTCCAAAAATTGTATGGAAAAACCTATTTTCACACGGGCGAAGCCGCTGCTAGTTTATTATTATTATGTAACTGTATTACACACCTTAACTTAATAAAGGACAAACATTTACAATAGGCGGTCTTATTGCATAAGGCAATTTCTACCAGACAGCTTTTGGATGGACTTAAACGAAAGGAAAAGATTTCGGGCTGACAGTGTACAAAAACTTAAAGAACAATGTAAAAATAAAATAAAAATACAATACATAAATAAAAACCAAATAAGTTTATTACATGTGTGTATGTGTTTAGAAATACATGTTTATAAATAGTCTAGTACACATAACACAATTTCAGCTTAACTTGGAACTAGACGGGGTTGTGCGATAGTTGTGGAATAAATAATAAAAAAATAAACAGTTTTGGTCGTAAAATAAATCGCGATAAGAGCTCGTGGTATGTCCATCCAATATAAATAACTCTTCCTGTTTGGTCGACGTCAGAGTAAATCCTATTTTCTCCAAACACGATGGCATCCGGTACAAGACGAAAGTACCTAGATTTATGCGATAACTTGTTGGTAAAGGGCGAACTGCCTTTTAACAAGGCAGGAAATTTAGAATGATGGTTACAAAATGAAAGAAAAACATATTTTGCAGCACTTATTAAAACATGCATTATTGAGGCGCTGCGCAATCAGAGACACTTTTTGTTCCAGTCACCAACACCGGATACTTTTTGATCGTCATATTCAGTTTGTGTTAAGTGGAAGCACAAAAAATGTTTTCATATGCGTAGGAAATGGATGATTTCGTACTGGCTCTATAGAAATCAAATATTAATCGGTAGCTTGTATCAGACACAAGAAACAATAGTGTCCATGTTTGCGCTCTGCCTATAACCATTAATATTATTTAAGTTGATGTCCAGCCTTAAAAAATGGACTGGCATCTTTAGAAGACGATGAAGAAGAAATCTAGGGCCACACGAGATCATACAAAACTAAATATTAGAATTTAAAAAACACCCATGAAAACAGTTCAATTCCCGAATTGAGTTACAAAGATTTTTTTTTGTAACGTAACTTCAAATTTGCACTTTTCATATTTATTCCTATATTTGTGCTATAAGATCTTGCTTCATGCAAAATATCAGGATTCTTGGTCAACGGAAAGTTTCTATGAATTTTGATTCCCTTGAAAGTGTCGAAATATACGTTTTTTGCGACATAAACAGCCGATATTTTATTCGATAACATAGAAGGTTGATTTTTTTTCACATCTTTGAGAGACTACAGACTTGAGCATAATAATATGGTTTTAATTTTAACTCGATATTTCTACGCGTACCTGAGATAAAGGGTTTTGACGGACAGACAGACAACTAAGAGATCCTATAAGGGTTCAGATTTCTTTTTAAAAAAAAACCTAAAAATCAGTTCAAGCATCAATCATGTGTTTGTCTATCCTTAGATGAAGCTATTATAATCTCTGTGGGAAACGACATCCTGTTCGGAATTGTCATTTGAGCGAAACGGTGCTAATTAATAAATAAAGAAAAGAAAATCACATTTACATGACCTATAAATATGTATTTTTATAAGTATTTATCTGTTGTATATATTATGTTTATGTTTAGTGTGCTGTATATATATGTTTAGTATATTTTTAGTTTTAAGTTAAATTCAATTTATGTGTTTAATTTTTTTGTTGTTGTACATTTAAAGTTCCTCAAATGCGTTTGCTGTAAGAAAACCCAGTTGTGGGTTAAGCTTGCCTATAATATGTACATCAAATGCCCTATTTTTGTTATTTGTTAAAATTTAGATTATGTACAATAAAGAATAAGACTAGCTATGCTATTCACCCAAATGCTGTATGTATGAAAGAAGGTGTGTTACGCGAAAAAAGTGATAGTGATTTTAGGGGTAGGTTTTTGTTGTACCTGAATTGTAAGGCGATGGCAAAATTACACTTTCAATCAGTTACAGTGGTAGTGATTTTTGATATGGGAGCAAAAAGAGTAGGCTTTGTCTGTTAACCCTTTAAAAACGATTTTGAGACGGCAGTCTATGAATTTTTGATGTGCATTAATAGATATTGAAAAATAAACCGGGCAAGTGCGAGTCGGACTCGCGCACTGAAGGTTTCGTACAAACCAACCTAGGAAAACAGTTCAGAGTCCAAATCGAGTCTAGAGAAATTTTTTTTTTGCGATTCGTAAAAATCAAGGATTTTTTGTTTTGTGACGTAACTACAAATTTACAGTTTTCAAATTTTTTCTATGAATTTTAATTTCATTGAAAGTGTCGCAATATACGTTTTTTGTAACATAAACAGAAGTATCTTTTACAAGTTTGATTTTTTCACACAAAAAATGCGCAATTTTCACATATACTTTTTTTATATTAAAGAATCAAGAAAATCTTTTATATTAACTTTTATTTGAGCATTAGAAAAATCATGAAGTTTTAATTGATAGTTTTATCTCTATTAATATAACCCTTTTTAACGATACCTATCGCTGACTACATTTTGAAATTCAATTGCCAGTTAAATAGTTAAGTATCTATTCAAAACTAATATTATTTTACGTAACTTAACAATATCATGTATAAAATTATTGATTACTAGACAGCGTATCGGAAAAATTGTACCCATCCTGTAGGTGATGGAAACTGCAGGACCAACGATAAAATATACTCAAACATCTTAAGGAAAATATTAAGAAAATCAGAGTTCTTGCCTATAAATAGAACAAAGAGTTTCATTGCAATTCCACCATTTTTCTGCCCTTGTCCCATATTACCTGGGGTCAGCGCAACAAGTATTCTTCTTCCATTTATATCCTGTCACCCGTCATTCTATCACTAACTCTCTTTTTTTTTCCAATCTTTGGCCTCACTCCTTTTAATAACATGCGTTTAATCCCCCTTTTCAAATGACTACACCAAGACAAAAGATCCCCTTTCAACTTTTCGACCACTGGCGCAACTTTTAAATTTCACTGCAAGATCATTAAAAAAAATAAGAACAAAGATTTCAAAGTTAACTCACTTGGCTATCTCGATGATGAATCCCGGGTGATGAAGGAAAAGTCACAAATATTCAAGATGAATATTTGCACTCCCGCGCTCACACTTCGTACGGCGAGCGTGACACGGCTGTCCGCTATCACGGCGTCAAGTTAACTGCTCGGGCTGTGCGTGCGTGTTCTCGGATATCGAAGAGAACGACCGATTCTCAACCGAGAACGTAGACAATTGGGAGGCTTCGGGCTTCACACAGAATATTTAAACGCACGCGCGTATCGTTGCACGTTGCGTTGGCGTCTCTGTCCGAATTTTCACAGTAGATACGGAACCAACTTCACGACGGTTCAGTTGTCAACTTTTGTACTTCAATGCAGAAACCTAAGTTTAATTTTAAGACACAGTAATGAGAAGCTACTATACTGTTTATAAATCTATGACAAATTGACAATTATTTACATTATTTTTTAGGGATTCGTACTCAAATGGTAACAAAGGCTGCAGCTAGACAGTTGAAACTTTGTCAGGAGATGTAGTTCTGTCAAAGTTTATTTTTTCTTTAATAATAACAGTAAAATAAATATTTAAGGGGACTCTCATGCAACAAACGTGTTTTTTTTGCCTATAAGTGCCTATGTTGGCCTACTGGGGCCAGGGTTATCCGAAAGGGAAGCTCAGTCCCGGTACGAAAGGCACGAAGAAACGGGATGGGATTTTAGTCAGTAAGAGTCTGACACTATCTCCTGCTCCGCCCAAGAGCGAGGATTGTCATTAGATGATTTTTACCACCATACAAAAAACAAAAAGTGCCTATTTTGAGTAGATAATGGTACAGAAACCATCGTAAGTGGAACCCAATGCGTTATTGGTTGGTTGTTTAAACATAACGCTGTTGTGTGGAAGTCACGTGTTTTTTTACCAAACGTCAACTAAATAAGATGCCACAGACTTAAAGTTCTGACTATGTTTGTCACTGACAGCTGACTATATTTAAGATAATAATAATTAGTAATAATTTTTGCCAACCATTATTTTTGCGTTCGGTCATGTATTGCATTCGGTCATGTTATTGTTCGGTGTGATAGTCAAAGCTTTATTAAAATATCCAGTTGCGGAGTGCTGTGCGCAACTCGGCAACTGCGCAGCGTGATATTGGTCGATACGTCGATTCCTGGAGTAACATCCCACCCAGCCCACACTCCTGATACTTATATAGCTGCATTATATTGCAAATACGGCACAGTCAAATTGAGAGAATGAAAATTAACAATGTGTTTTACGTAACATCATACCTTTGAAAAGGTAGGCAGAGATGCATTTTGCTAGTTTAATTTTATCCTCATACAATAAGGGGTGAAACTATATAAGTTTCCAGACATAGATCCAATTTTCAGGCTATTTTTTTCTTTGGTGGGAAATCATCTAATGACATCTCCCGCCCTTGGGCGGAGAGGGAGGGCATGTCGGACTTTTACTGACTAAAACTTACTCCTATTCCTTCTTTGCCTTTGTTCCAGGGCCCTGGGGTTCACTTTCGCACAACTCACTCAGTAGGCTTGGACCCTGCTGGGCTCCTACGGTTTGCTGACATCTCCTTGAGGTGCACGTGGAACAGCACAGTTCGTCGATAAATTGGACTCAGTCCGGACAGTTGCCGGACGGTCGGACGGCGAGCTATCTATTGCTCACCGTCCGCAAGCCCGTGCCTACGACGGTGGCTGGAAATCGGGATAGAAATCCCGGCGGCTGGGGCGTGAGGGGCGTTCCCTCACGCGTGTGGCCGACTCCTTTGCTAGCTTCACAGAAAAAGGCGACCGACTACCACTCTTAAGGATGATTCACGCTACGATTCCGTGTCGCGACCGGGCCGTACTCCGGCCGGGACCCGGCCGGGGCACGGTCAAACATTAGTGGCTCGGTCGTGCGCCGCCCGGACTCGGACGGTGCACGGCGTTGAGATGTCGGTGGGTATTTTTTCCCGGCTCCAGTACGGTCGATGGGAGACATAGGTTTTTGAAATCTTTTATTTTTTCTGGTTGGGTCTGGTTTTATTTATTTATTTATTTATTTATTTATTTATTTATTTATTTAATGTTCATGCAACACAAAGTACATAGGTGGACTTAATGCCTTAGGCATTCTCTACCAGTCAACCTAGGGTGATGAAGAGACAATATGGTAGGCGGGTTACGGTAGGTTTTACTTTTTCAAGTAAAAAAATAAAACAAATTCTCCTTCTGCTTCTCGCTCTCTCCAGGTTGGATGTAAACCACGTCATCTCCTTTTAGTAGTTTCGCTTCGTTTTTCCAATACTTCGTCATCGATGGCAATTGCAATAGCTGCCAATTCAAATTGTGAAAATTACATATTTTGACAGATGAAATCACTACTAACAAAAAACCGGCCAAGAGCGTGTCGGGCCACGCTCAGTGTAGGGTTCCGTAGTTTCCCGTCCGTCAAAATAAGTGTACCCACTAATGAGTTTAAAAAAATGCTTGCATATACGATTATACTACAAACTTGGTCCAGAAATTATTTTGTACAACCTTTTTGTCTTTTTTGTACAGAAACTGTTCTTTCCATCAAGTTCAAAATAATTTTCCTAGAAAGTCCTTATAAAGTTCTACTTTTCAGAATTTTTTCATATTTTTTAAACTTATGGTTCAAAAGTTAGAGGGGGGACACACATTGTTTTTTGTTTTTTTTGCGATTATTTTCGAAATTATTGACATTATCAAAAACTGATTTTAGTAAACCCCTATTCATTTTTAAATACCTATCCAACAATATATCACACGTTAGGGTTGAAATTAAAAAAAAAATCACTTCCTACTTTACATATAGGGGGGCTACCCTAATAAAACATTTTTTTCCAATTTTTATTTTACCACTTTGTCGGCGTGATTGATATACATATTGGTACCAAATTTCAGCTTTCTAGTGCTAACGGTCCCAGAGATTAAGCGAGGACGGACAGACAGACAGACAGACAGACGGACAGACAGACATGGCGAAACTATAAGTGTTCCTAGCTGACTATGGAACCCTAAAAACACAGAACACAGATAGGTATAACCGTGCAAATAATGCACCCAAACAGCCCGGCGTAACACGAATGACTGGCCCGGCCAGCGCACGGCGCACGTGTCCGAGGCCCAGACCGGTCGCGACACGGTGTAGCGGGAATTATCCTTTATCCAGTTTTCAGGCTGCTGTTTGAATTTACTAAGGGCGCTTTCAAATTAGCAGCAAAGTGCCATACGCAAGCAACCGCCAGGTTCGAGCATGATAATGTTGTTCAACTGATGCGCGGCTGCAGTGCGGGTGTAGCACTGCAGTCGCGCGTCTTTTATTTAATAACAGACTATTATTATTTAATGAAAACTTTTTATGAAATATAAAAAGCAGCGCGGTGGCAGCGTTGTAATCGCTACAAATTTGAATACAGATTATAATCCTATAATAAGTCCAAAAAGCTTACCTCAGATATATTTATAAGCGTATCTATGGATACTATCCCTTTATGTACCCTACTAAGTTTCTTTTAGGTTGTGTAGGGTATAATTCACTAGAGGTCAGAAGAAAACATGAGCAAATAATTACCATGTGTAAAACCCTTCATGGGAAAACTGATACCCCAGAGCTGCATGCCGAACTATCTCAACTATGTGCCCCAGTCAAGTACAGCCGCATCAGGAGACACAGCTTGTTCGCTGTGCCTGCGAGTCACACTGTTGCGCGAGCCCAGTCTCCTGTCCCTCGCACTCTTTCTGCGCTCAACACTCTTTTGGACACGCACCCTGACTGTGATGTGTTCGCGGACGAATGGAAGACGATCATGTCAGTGTGTCTGGAGTTTTGTGAGATGAGTGTGTGATTTTTTTTGTATATTGTCTTTAACTAATGTAATTGGCGAATAGCCGTTTTTGTTAAAGTAAAACCATAAATAAATAAATAAATAAATAATAATAACGGACTAGTACATTTTGATACAAGTGCACAAAGTTTTTCATTGCGACCGAGGCGGAATCCGCACGACGCATACGCGATTGTGTTACGGAGCCGAGAGCTACAGTGACAAAGCACGTGTATCAAACGAAATTTTTCAATACACTTACAACTGGAAGTGGCAAGCTCGCGCTCTTTTCTGCACTTTTGTGGAAAACAGTCGATTGCGTGCCTAAAACCGGTGGGTTTAGAGCAAGTTTTTAGATAGAGTATTGAAAAACTTATCTAGGTACTTTACCTGACTTAGGTGTCGAAATTTTAATAACTAGACGTTTTATGGTACCTATTATTGCTACTGCCACATGCATCATCATCATCTTAAAAAAACTCGTATTAATTTACGCACGTACGAAATTAATTTCTTTAAGAAAACGTCAGCTGAGCGGGTTCAATGACCTATAGTTAGTAGTCGGCGTTGCGTACAAACTATCTATAGTTTGTACGCAACGCCGTAGTAGTCAACCTTTGGGTGATGCAGAGAAAAAGTAGTGGTAGGTGCAATAAAAGAGCGAGAAAAAGGCGAATCCAAGGATTGATATACTAATAGACAACAGAATAGATATACTAATAAACCATAGAATAAATATATACAATTATACAATATAAACTCAAATTAATTCACAACATACATGCACTAAAATAGTCAAATAACACTGGTCGGCATCAAAATAAGAGCAAAAAAGTTTATATGTGGACGTAGAACATATGGATACGTCAAATCCAAAAATGTAGTCAGAATTCACCTATCACGTCTAATTTCGAAGCAATGGCATTTTTTTTTTTCACTGGAACTGTTCTTTTATAGTTGCAGGCAGCAGTATTTGTGAACGTTGGTACATGTATTTAGTTGTGTTCTGTGTTTGGTTTTATGTTAGAAAGAAACAACAAGCTATTATTTACTGCTTTTACTAAATGACATGCGCGAACGCAGTAATTTTTTGAACAAGTGAGCTTTTATTTTGATTGTTTTAGGTTAAAAAATTAAAAATTCATGCAAAAATTTGCCAAAAAAAAATTGTTGCGTTTGTGGTAATTTTTTAATAGCTTACATAGGCAAAAACTAATACCTTCAAGATAAAAGACTTATCATTGTTATTTTGATATGGAAAAAATAATAGAGATATGATATATATCAAATATATGTTGCAAAACATGTGTAGGAAGTCTGGCTGGTGGACTGAAGGGGTCTAAAGACACATTGCGATTTAGCTGTCTTATAATATGAAGAGAGCCATAGAACTATATAAACGACTGCTGCTTTTGAATGACAGAAATTAAAGGATTATCTAGAAAAAATAAACACATAGTAAAATATTTCCACCTTCCTTCTGCTCAAAGACCAATTCTTCACTCAAGGAGCACCAGAAAGTATTAATGCAGCATCTTATGAGCACGGTGAAAATTCCACCAACACATAGCACATATGAAAAAAAGATACAGCGGCAAGTGGACCCTAGCAATACCAGCAGATTTTTGCTGGGAAACAAATAAAAAAATAGCACTAAAAACTTATAAAAGAAAGCGATCTACCAAATAGTCATCATTTTTTACGTCTTTTTATTGTTTTTGTATTCATATTTTATTTTAATTTGTGTTGTAATAGTCATCAATCAGAGTATTTTTTTTTTCTAAAATAAATACATCTATACATATAAATAAAATTAGAGTGTCTGTTTGTAACATTGAAATAACTGCTTTTTACTACATGCTGAATATATATACGGTACATACACACCAAAATAACATTTTTTACAATTATTGTCTGTCGGTCTGTTTGTCCGGGCTAATCTCTGAAATGGCTGGACCGATTTTGACGGAACTTATTTTGGCAGGTAGCTGATGTAATAAGGAGTAACATAGGCTACTTTTATTTTAGAAAAAAATAAATTCAAAATCTTGTAGTCCACGCGAACGAAGTCGCGGGCACAGCTAGTTTTTAATATATACGAATAACGGTACTTTGGTTATATGTAAATATCTGAAAAACTAGACGTGATAGCTGAAATCTGTAAACAGATTTGGAATCAGCAAACTAAAGCCAATAGAAATCACATAGTAAACTTTTTGCTCCCAGACTTTTTTTTTTTGCCGACCAGTGTAATTGGTCCAAATCGACAATAGGAAATCATAAACACTGATGAAACTACTGCCAACTTTTTACGAATCAACTCGCGAACTTTGGTTTTGAATGTAAATCTGCTTGTTGCCATCCTGATCTCCTGGGGAAGCACATTTCACAAAGAAATAGCTTGATAAGGAAGGAATAGTGAAGAAAGTCAGTACGAGCATGATTTTTCATACATTTTACTCAATGCTGGAACCACAGATACGTGTCTATAACTAGAAGAATCACTCTTACTACCTTGTAACCGGGGCTCGAGCGCCCTTTCGGATAACCCTGGCCCCAGTAGGCTTCGACCCGGCTGGGCCCCTGCTGTTGCTGACAACTCGTTGAGACGCGCGGGAACAGATCGCGCCCCCGACGACTTGGGCTTGGTCCGGACAGTTACCGGACGGCCGGACAGCGAGCTACCCATTGCTCACTGTCCGCAAGCCCGCGCCTACGGTGGCTGGGAATCGGGATCGGAATCTCGGCGGCGGCGAGAGCGCCGTTGCCTGATACTTCTAGCTTTAAGTTCACTTCACCAAAATTTTATCGATAAAATGGCGGGCTAAATGACATCCCATGCAACTATCATGCAAACTTTTTGTTCTATCTACTACCTATATGAATGCTTTTAACTCCATTTTGAAACAGGGTGGGGGGAAGCACAACATCGATAATGTATTCAATATAGACTAGCTTCTCCATGTTCACTTTGCATTAATTAATCAAAATCAAATAATATAATAGATCTTTACCTATGAAATTTCCGTTTTTAAAATGGGTTGCTCTGAAGTGTTATATCTTTGAATTGACTTGGAATTATAAGTTTAAATAAATTTCATACATATATCATATTTTTTTTGAAATTATGTACTTATTGGTTTTTGTGTTTTCTGTGATATCGCTGTATATAATACCATTTTTGTATGAAATCTAAGAAAACGCGCATTATTTTGGAATTTGAGTTCTACTGTGGAAATAATATGTCTCATGCAGTATGCAATATTGTTGATGTAGGCAAACTTAAAACGATAGTACAGATCTTAAACTCAAATCGAATAAATCCTCCATTGTAATTATTACGGGTGATTTATTGTTTCTTGTAGGTAATTATCATCTAAACTTTTAAGTTGTGTTACGTTATTTGGTCTTAGCGTATCGAAATGGCCTTCAGTTTCTCGGGATTTAGTCGCAAATATTCCCTATTCTTCAAGAACCTACTAAGATAAGTCCCATCTTACGTAACCTTTCAAGTACAGATCTCAGATCTTTCAAATGCTCAAGCCTGTTGAACACTGTCACAGAAATATCGTCTAAAAATACCACACTCTTGATACCCCATGTAAAGGTTCATCCACATTTTTTTTTAAACTTGCCTACATTTTTGTTTTGCATTACAACTGGTACTATAGGAGTTCCGTAAGCTTACTATACCTTTTTTGTCCTATGATGAGTTCCCTGACAGTTCTTGTCTGACAATTATAGTGATGTGACCTAACGAAATTTAATCGATTTTTTACAATAACGAATCAGTTGGCGAAGAAAATGGAATCGGATTACCGATTTTAGATTTATAGATGATAAATGTGAAAGTTTGTATGTGTGTGTGGATGTTTGTTACTTTTTCACGCAAGAACTAGTCTACTAGTCCAAGATCCTAAGGCCGCCAAACATCACGTATTTTCTGACGAACGAAATGTGGACGATTGAGTACTATTAGTATGTACTAAGAACGCATGCCTACCAGCTAGCTTGCTTAGACAGCCAATTTTCAGGTATCAGGTAATCAAGGTAGGTACATAAAATTATTACTTACCTCACGTAAATTCTTAAAGCTGTTTTTTACGTATTTTGTAGGTAATATCTTTAAAATCAAGTTGCCAATACTTCCAGACACATTCCGTCGGCCGTATTGCTTAACAGACGCTTTAAAGCTCCCAAAAAAAATGACATAACTTCACGTAAATTCTCATGCTTGATCATTAAAGCGTCTGTTAAGCAATATGGCCTCTACCCTCTACTCTATACGGATTTTAAAGAAATTTTACAGTAAACCAAAAAACCTGACAAAAACTAAAAACCTGAAATAACGCGGGCGGAACCGCGGGGAACGGCTAGTGGTAAATAAAATGCAGTCTGTTCAAAATAATAATTTATTTATTATTCACTGTCAGAACTTGACTCTTGATTTGAACTCGTATCCATATCGGAATCGGAATCTTTTCCAACTAACCGCGATGATTAATTATTGGCCCTAATTCGGTCGATCCGGATATATTTATTCCAGTCCTCTGTTATAGTTTTTTGAGTTTTTTCTATTACTTTTTTTCAATTTTCTGCCGTTACATGCGATTACAAGATGGCCGCTCCGATTTTGTCGATTAGTGTGTCGTCGAGTAGTGTCAATCTCTATTGGCAGAAGTTCCGTTTAACGCATTACACATTTTTAAGTTCTATACTTTTTTATTTTATTTACTTAATTTATTAACAGTTAATTATAACCACAATAATTTACTTATTAATTTACGAAAGACAATATTTTTTTTATTATTTCATTTTTATTTTTTTTGCCAGTTTATTTTTTAGTAATCTAAAGTAGTATGCGTGCCACGGAAAAAAATGAACTGTCAGGGAACTCATCATAGGGCAAAAAAGGTATAGTGAACGAGGTAAATCCTTCATTTCTTCCGTCTTCGTTCTTCGTTTCTTCCTTCTTCGTTTTTCATTTCTTCCTTCTTTGTTCTTCATTTTTTCCTTATTAGTTTTGTTCTTATTTATTTATTCATTTTATAATTTATGTACACACAATATACAGAAGAAGAGAACATTATAATAAAACTTTCTTCTTCGTTTCCGCCTTCCTTTTTTTGGCCACTAGATACTTCAGCTTCCGTAAGACACTCTTGCGTAGTACTAGCGGTAAGGGCCTCGCTCGTGGTTCGTCTGTAGTAGCACTTTTTGATTCAGCATGGGAAATCTTCAAATACACTCCCACTTACCTACTTACTAAAACTCACCCCTGGTCCTAAATTAGTTGTTCCCTGCATTCCAGGACCACTGTAACTCTTTTGAACAATTCCCAAGAAGGGATTATGGGTTTTTTTCGGTGGGAAAATCATCGAATGACATCCCCGCTCTTGGGCGGAGCGGGAGATATTGTCGGACTCTTACTACTGACTCAAAACCCACCCCATTCCTTCTTGCCTTCATACCGGATCTGAGCTACCTTTCGAAACTAACCCTGTACCCCTAGCCAAGTTGCTAATCTGCAATAGTTAACGCTTGTAGGAAGCTTCAAATGTGCGGGAATGACGTCGTCTTAACGCTCAGTCACGTGGTCAGAACAAAAGAATTGGCGGCAAGGTCAACTCGAAGCGTTCGGCGCAAGCGAAACGGTTGTAACTTGGCTAGGGGGGCTGGCCCCAGTAGGCTTCGACCCAGCTGGGCGCCTATTGTTGCTGACAACTCCTTGAGGCGCGCGGGAACAGTGCGCGCCGTCGACGATTTTGACTTGGTCCGGCTAGTTACCGGACGGTCGAACAGTGAGCTGGGATTGTTAGTCGTTTTACCTTTTAAAGAAGAACACGGGGAATTTTGTGTATATGCAAAATGTATACCTTGGGATAAAATTTTTGAAACTTGCACTGATTGGCAATCTTATTAAATAATATAAACCTACGGAGAGTTCAAATTATTCTCGATATAGATATAAAAGAAAAGGCACAAAAATCTGAAATAAATTTATTTTGCTATACATATAATACCCTTTTTTAAGGTGGAAAATTATCTTAAGACTTCCTCAATACTCTTCATAAAACGCGAAACCAAATAAAATAATACTCCCCAAAAAATAATTTTTATCCTTCTTTGAAAAATTATTGTTTAGCCACCTTGAGCTCTTCATTGTCGGAAATTCAGTTTCCACGAATTCCTGTTTCCAAGTTCGAAAACATAATATATTGTAAAGTGGATGATTGATTTCTTGGAAACCACTCTATTAAGGCTTAATCCCTTTTTTATGGTGGGTAAAAATCATGCATTGACATCCCCCGCTCTTGGGTGGAGCGGGAGATAGTGTCAGACTCTTACTGACTAAAATACCCACCCCGTTCCTTCTAGCCTTCATACCGGAGCTCGAGCGCCCTTTCGGATAACCCTGGCTCCAGTAGGCTTCGATCCGGCTGGGTCCCTGATGTTGCTGACAACTCCTTGAGGCGCGCGGGAACAGTGCGCGCCGTCGACGACTTGGGCTTGGTCCGGACAGTTACCGGACGGCCGGACAGCAAGCTAACTGTCCGCAAGCCCGCGCCTACGGTTGTCCGCAACCCGCGCCTATGGTAAGGCTTAACCCCTCGAGCGCCGATTGTACATACGTTAGTCCCTTGAACAAATGGCGGGTATAAAATGGACATATACTCGTACCGCCAACTAGGCGAGAGTATCTATGCACTTAACTCCGGCCAGCTGGGCGCGGATAGAGCCCTGCTGGTCTCTAAATCCATTTTCATAGCGAAATATTGATTACATATTATATACTATGCGTACATTCTGAAGAACACTTAACCAGCAATTATTATGTAAACATATTTCTAAAGATCAAAGCCATTTTAAAGGAGTAGAGAAAACAAACGAAAAAAATATCATGATATTAATTATTTTTTTTGGCAAATGAATAGTCTCAACAAAAAATTATGTGCTAATAATATTGTACATGAATCTATAATAAACATATTTTTTTTTCAAACCGTTTTGACTTAGCCGTTACCGAGGAGTAGGCTTCAGAAAGTTTTACAGCACTGCTCGGGAGTTAGGGCCTTAAATTGCCAGCCTTGGCAACGCGCATCGAATGCGCGTTATCGCAAAACACCAGCGTACAGTTTATCGCTTTTTTAGGGTTCCGTAGTCAACTAGGAACCCTTATAGTTTCGCCATGTCTGTCTGTTTGTCTGTCTGTACGTCTGTCCGTCCTCGCTTAATCTCTGTGACCGTTAGCACTAGAAAGCTGAAATTTGGTACCAATATGTATATCAATCACGCCGACAAAGTGGTAAAATAAAAATTAGAAAAAAATGTTTTATTAGGGCCCCCCTATACCTATGTAAACTGGGAAGTGATTTTTTTTTTAATTTCAATCCTAACGTGTGATATATTGTTGGATAGGTATTTAAAAATGAATAGGGGTTTACTAAAATCATTTTTTGATAAATCAATTATTTCGGAAATAATCGCTCCGAAAGTAAAAAAACAATGTGTCCCCCCCTCTAACTTTTGAACCATAAGTTTAGAAAATATGAAAAAAATCTGAAAAGTAGAACTTTATGAGGACTTTCTAGGAAAATCATTTTGAACTTGATGGAAAGAACAGTTTTTGTACAAAAAAGACAAAAAGGTTGTACAAAATAATTTCTGGACTAAGTTTGTCGTATAATCGTATATTCAAGCATTTTTTACACTCATAAGTGGGTACACTTATTGTGACGGACGGGAAACTACGGAACACTGAGCGTGGCCCGACTTGCTTTTGGCCGGTTTTTCTCTTTAATTGCTTCCTTCCAATTATGCATGGTTGCGAAAGATACTGCAGTTGTACTTTGGCTTTTTTGCTATACTTAGGTAATAAGCAAAATCCCTTTCGAGAAAATTTCAAAATGCATAAAAACGTCCCGCGAGCGAGTTCCACGCAGACTATAAATACTTCTATGAAACGGACATTTACGGGGGTTACGCGTGCGGAGCAATCCCGCATGCATGATCAAAACCGCACGATTTAAAAAAAGTTCCAATACCATTAACACTTTGAACTTCCCTCGTAGGTCTTTATTCGTTTTTCAAAAGTACCCTGATGGTGTGGATGGCAGGTGTTCAAGATTATTGCAAATCGCTTCGTCGCGCGTCTAGCACGGGTGTGGCCGAACCTTTCGGACGTCCAGTTCGGCTTTCGCAGGATGCGCTCTACGGTGGTCGCTATCATGCGCGTGCGAGCCCTCACGACGGGGGATGCGGCGTCCCAGAGCAGGTGTGTCGTGGCAGTGTTTTTGGACATTGCCAACGCCTTTAATTCCCTGACCTGGAGTATGATCCGAAGGGCACTCCAGTACCACCGTGTGCCTTTATACCTCTGTCAAGTGGTCGAGGCCTACCTTTCGGATAGGCACATAGTCTACCCCCGTCACTAGGGAAAGTGGAGACACCGAGAGATGTCGTGCGGTGTTCTGCAGGATCGGTACTAAGACCACTCTTATGGAACATCGGGTACGACTACGTGCTGCACGGCGACTTACCTGACGAGGTTAGCGAGGTCTGCTACGCAGACGACAGTAGCAGACACTCTGGCTCTAGCGCAGGGAGAGTTGTACCAGGTGGCGGCCGATCTAGCGACATGCGGGGTCTCGATAGTCGTTGACAGGATCCAGCAGTTGGGACTCAAGGTGGCGCTGCGCAAGTCCGAGGCTATGTGTTTCCACGGTCCTCAAAATGCGCCACTATCGGGTTTCCAATTAACGGTAGGACTCGTCTTCGACAGCTGGTGGAACTTCGTAGAGCATTTCCAACGTCCGGTTCCAAAACTAAACCGGACTGGGGCTGCTCTCAAGCGGCTCCCTCCTAACTTGGTGATCCAGACGCCTCTTGCCGGGGGCTCTACACAGGAGTCGTTCGGTTCATGGCCCTTTATGGGGCGCCAGCGTTGGCGCCGTCGCTGCGTCAGCAACCGTAGGCCCAGCTGAACGCATGCCAGAGGGTCATGGCAAGCCTCCTTGCTGGCCTGCCACCATGGGATCTGGCGGCAACAGTCCTTGCACACATGCACGATTTGCGACAGTCCGCTGCCGCGACAGGTCGCGGCACGGAGGACGGAGCTCCGGCAGGATCTTATGGTGAAATGGCGTCAGCGACTATCGCAACCCAGTGCTGGGCACGTCACAATTATGGCAGTACGTCCCCTCTTTGAGGCGTGGCTGGAAAGACTTCACGGCGTCCTCAACTTCCGCATGACGCAGGTTCTCAACGGACGTGGTAAGTTCGGGAGGTTCCTGCACCGGATTCGTGCGGAAGTGACGCCTGGGTGTCGCCACTGTGCGGAACGCCCGAAGGATACGATGGAGCACAGCTTCGCAGTGCCCTCGTGGGGGCGATCGGTGGCGGTGATCTCTCGCGCAAGGCCTTGGTAAAGGCCATGGTCCGGAGCGAGGAGGAGTGTGGCGGTCGCCTCCTTCTGCGAAGCAGTAATGCTAGCAAAGGAGGAGGCCGACCGAATCAGGCAACGGCGGCGCTCACAGCGCCGATTATTATGATTCCGATCCCAATTTCCGGCCACCATAGGTGCGGGCTTGTGGATGGCGAGCAATGGGTAGCTCGCTGTCCGACCGTCCGGTAACAGTCCGGACCGAGCCCAAGTCGTCGACGGCGCGCAATGTTCCCGCGCGCCTCAAGGAGTTGTCAGCATTAGCAACCCCAGCTGGGTCGAAGCCTACTGGGGCCAGGGTTAGCTCCGAAAGGTAGCTCAGCCCCAGTACGAAAGGCAAGAAAGAACGGGGTGGGTTTTTAGTCAGTAAGAATCTGACAATATCTTTCGGGGGATGTCATTTGGATGATTTTTACCCACCAAAAAAAAGGCGTTCAAGATTATAATATTTAAGAATTCGATTCGTTACGGTGAAGTCAAAAGGTGGTTCGAAGGGTGTTAAAGTTATGAAGTTATAAAATTATGAAGTTAAGTTATGAAGTTATATATGAAGTTATAAAAATGAATAAGAACGATGAATTAATATAATTATCATTATTTACAAATCACCTCCAAACCCTGGGTTTGAGGGCTAGTAGTTGAGGGGAAGTTTGTTAAAATAATCTTAACGCACGGTCCAATTACTTGCACGATATTATTATGAAAAAGTGAATGAAGTACGAGTATTTAGGATGTTTAGTATTTATTGTTACTCTTATGAAATATCAATTGGCTACTTCTAAATAAACAAAGCTCCGTGACCATCAAATGAAAACTGTTGCTCTTTTTTTAAATTTAATGTTTCAACTTTTTTTAGGAAAACTTATGGCTATTGGAAGATTTCTGCATCTTCTGCCCTATTCTTGAAGTTTCTATGTTGGACAGACGCATTTCTGGAAAGCTAAGCGGTATTGCTATCACTGTGGGTGAACTACCTACCACTGACCAAGGTGACGAAGGTACGTTGATTCAACTACTTATTCCGATTTACTTGATATATGACCGTGACAAGTAGAGACCCATCGCGGGAGCCTTAATCGCCAACGAAAATGCAACATATTAACCACGATCACTCTGTCAAGAGTAAACGGCTAAGGAGGATTTATATGACAATCGCTGTCTTGCTTAGCACTGAAATAACAAAATCCGTATAGAGTCTGTCTAATAAGTTAAACGACTTGGGTAATTATTAGGATTTGATGAAATCTGATGTAGTCAACACGGGTTCAATAATCAAGGTTGATTAAGAGATAGAGATCATTGTTTACTAACAGAAGAACTTTATAAAAAGTACCGAATATAAGTATTTTTTAAATGATTAAATATTATACAAAATTCCCAAGTCGGTTGACTTATTAGACAGACTATAGCCTTTATTTTTTCCCATGAGCTCACCATAGTTTAAAATCAATGTGAAGTTAATTTTGAATACTAATTTTGTCATTATAACGAATGAACTGTAATTATGTGTTCAAAAAAGGTTACACATGTATTATTTATAAATGAATTTTGGTTGCAGAATTTGTCGCAATGATGACGGAAATAAGTAAGTATCTACAGAAACCTATGAATATAAGTTAAAAATTGACAAAAAAGCCAGTCTTACTACTTACTATTAGGTTTTCGGCAAACTGGACACTCCAGGAATTTTATAACCCTGGCTTATTATTTTATTGCAAACCATTTCTTACATAGAATCAATCAAACTTAAGTTAACAGCTTTTGTGTTTTAAGGAATCAACTTTAACCTACTCATGGAGTTGTCACGAGATCCATCTCGAACGTAGCGCTGGTCTGGAGCCTCTTCACTGGACACGTTACCAGATTAGCTTCCTGTCTTGCAAAATCAATGCTCGTTCGAGAAAATTTTAGAAAGGGGATTAGAGCAACTCTATTATTAGCCTCAACTAAATGTACGAGGCCGGGTTTTAGCGGGATTCCTTTACAGTGAAGTTCTGTGTTTAGTAAATGATATTCATTTTGCAAATAGGTTTTAAAAAAAACACTTTTACATGTCAATTTTTTTTTCAGTCAGTTTTAACTAGATGTAGCTGGTGTTTCCTAGCTGACTACCCTGAGAAGAAACACTGAAACAAACTCAGGGGTCAAAGTCTCTTTTAACGCCCATACAGTAAACATGTGACCGTCAAATCATATGAGAACCATGCAGATTAGTGTCTCAGATGGTCTTTTGAGGAACGAACCACACTAATTTGAGTGGACCTGCCCAGTCAGTGCAAGCATTTGTCAGTATTCGTGTAGGTCTAACTTATGACTACTAAAGGAAGGAGCTCAACGATTTGACGAACAATACCAAAGAAAGGACATTTGGGTAGGCCGCATCAAACACTCAAGACTGCCAGACATCATGTTAAAATACAGAAAAGGAAAAAGTAATAAAGTAGGCTAACGATAGAGTAGCATCAGTTACTAAATACTGGTCAGACAAAATTAAACTTGAGTTCATCGATACAAAAAGAAGATATTCTTTTTATCTACGGGTGGTATAATTAACTACGGGGTAGATGAACGCGTCTGAGCCTCCGATCAATAATAGAGAAGTTCTTAATAGTTCTTTATTAGTAATCGATGCTCTGAGCATGATAACACTGTCCAGTTTTCATAAAATATTTTTGTTTGTTTTAAAAACACTTATACTCGTATTTTTTTTCGTCAGATTAACCTTTCAATTGTGAGAATTAGAGACACAATAGGAAGACAATGGGGGCGCGAACGCGTTCGCTTTAGGTTTAATGAATTAAAATAGATGAGACCGGTGTTTCCAACCTGACTACCCTGAAAAGAAACACCAAAACAAACTCAGGGGTCTAGCACCGGGTTTCAGAAAGGCTGATCAAACTGTCATTCAACTAACACAACTGTTAAATTAGAGCTAGCGCAAGATAAGTTGGCACTTGGCCGAAATCGGAAACTAATCTTTTGCCGCCATCTTGACATTTGTGTCATGTGTCAGGAAAATGTGTTGTGTTCTGTGTTTTTAATCGTTTCCAAAGTAAATAATTGTTATCATTATACCGAAAGTGATTAAAGTGTTGGCTGGGATATTATCTTGGAAATCAAACGTGCTTGTTAAGAGGAATGAGAAAATATCGGGCCTGGGGTACCATTTTCCAAAGTTAGACCCATTTTTCAAATAATTTTTCGGGTGACCATAACAATATAAATTCCCCTTTATATTTTTACCCGAGCGATGCCTAGCAGGAAATTCGTATTTAAATCTTAATTAAGTAATTTTAATGATGATATGAAATCTGAAAACTTCATGCGATCGATGGATGTAAGAAAAAATTGTGACAAATCTACAACCGAATTATATAGTAGTATACTGGAAATGTATAATGTGTTCCCAAAGCGTTTTGGGAACACATTTATTGTGCATACAGCCAAGGAGTGGTATTCCCTGCCGGAGTTTGTGTTTCCTGATAGCTACAACTTGGGGGTCTTTAAGTCAAGAGTGAATAGGTTACTTCTAAGCAAGCGTGCTCCATCGTCGACCACATCATCGCTTGCCGTCAGGTGAGATGATGGTCAAACGCGAGCCTATCAATTATAATAATTTAAAAAAAATCACTGCATATAAATTAACAATGGATTCATCCAATTCTTCCGATAAAGACTAGCTAGATTCTGATGCTAAAAGTACTACTAGATATAGTCACTTAACTCATCGAATGCCGTAATTAGAGACACAATAGAAAGACAATTGCTTATGTCGAACTGTGTAACTTAAGACATTCAAAAGGTTAATCAAGTGCACATAGTATCAGTCCATTTTCAACAAACTTTGTTGACTTGCTAGGTACCGCTCGGGTACACATATTTAGGAAAATTTTATTATAATGTTCACCCGAAAAATGATTTGACAACTGGGTCTAATTTTGAAAAATGGTACCGTAGGCCCAATATTTTCTCATTTCTCTTTACAAACACGTTTGACTTTCAAGATAATATCCCTGCTAGCACTTTTAATCACTTTTGGTATAATAATGACGACGATTTACTTTAGAAACGATAAAAAACACAGAACACAACACATTCTCCTGACACATGACATAAACGTCAAACGATTAGTTTCCAATTTCGGCCACGCGCCAACTTATCTTACACTAGCTCTAGTTAATTTTGACATTGATCGGCCTTTCCGATACCTGGTGTTAGTCTCTTTTTAAGTCCATACAGCAAACATGTAATGACTAAATCATATAAAAACTATGCAGATCAGTGTCTGTGATGTTCATTTGAGTCCATACAGCAAACATGTAATGACCAAATCATATGAAAACCATGCAGATTAGTGTCTGTGATGTTCATTTGAGGAAACAACCATACAGATTTGGACCTGTCCAGTCCGTGCAAGCTTTTGTCAGTATTTGTATATCTCAACGTTATTTTGTATGATTTTATAAATGAACTAACTTCTGCCAGCGGTTTCGCCCGCCTGAAAGTACGTTTCCCTATACAAACTTTGGACCCTCGTTTTATTTTATTTTATTAGGGGGTGAATTAAAAAAATCCTCTCTTAATGCTTGCCTACATCATGAAAGAAAATCTTGTTCAAAATTTCATGTTCCTAGAATGAGTAGTTTCAGCTGTGCATTGATATTGCCAGCCAGGCAGTTTCTCCTTTTTATACGAGTACAATACATTTCCCAAAAGTTTGACTTTCTGTACATTATTCAAAATAGTTCAGTAGACCTCTTATTGTTTTTATAGAAATTTATTGAACTCATAGTTATCTATCCTTGTAAACTTTTTTTATTTTTTTTTATTTTATATGTACAAATTATTTTAATAAATATGTACATAAAAAACTTAAATAAACTATTTATACTAAAACCTAAATATGTACATAAATATAATACAAAATGACAAAGTACGCTCAGATGTCAAAGTACTCCTCCACATCGCTGTCATCCGGAAATGTGCCCAGAAGACTGGCAGCATTGCCACGTTGAATGGCAATGCCTTGTAAACTAATAAAAATATTATATGTTTTCGTTTGTTTAGTATATACTTCTAAGATATATATATGTTTCTATATGTTTTATCTCTGGCTTTTTTTTTTAACCAGAACAAAGAAAACTGTACTACACTGGCTCGATGGAGGTGTTTAAGACTCGTCCTGTCCATGGCTACCTTGAATTTGAGAACACTTTCCCTGTACTGCAGCTCGCCACTAGGCTGCCAGACTTCAGATTCAGGATGTATAGGAATAATATGGTATACGGCATCGCTACTGATTTGGTAAGATCTTCTCATTATAAAGTGTGTTTAACGTCACAATTCTTCTTATTTATAAGAGGGGAGTAAACATTGTATTAGTTTCAACAATCAATGGTTAAATGTTTACAAAATCTACCACGCTAGGCGACCGCCTACCGGAAGACGCAGCCTTCGAAGGCCTCCCAAAAGGTGGACCGAAGACCTGGTCAAGGTCCCGGGAATCCGATTTTTGTGAGACGCTCAGGACCAGTCGTTATGGTGACGCTTACGGGATACCTATAACCAACAGTGGACGCCTGTCGGCTGAAATGATGATAAAAGCTCCAGACGCAGGACTTAAGGAAATCCAAATATGTTTAATGCTATTATTATTATCACAGCTAATTCGTATGTCTCACTGCCGGGCAAGGGCTTCCCTACATTCTTACCAACACGGATTACGGTTGATTGCTTTCTCTTTACAATTCTTAAAGAAGACATCCAGGTCATCCTGACATCTCTGCTCATCGCGTCGCAATGTCCAGACACCAATGCTGTATTTTACCCACACTCGCCCACAGCTCGTTAGACATGCAGCAGATATTTCCGGCACAGTCCCATTTATGTTGGGCAGCCTTTTGAACCACATCAAATATTTGCGTTTTGGAGCGCAGTGAATTATTTCGAACATGGCCTGTCAAGGCGTATAGTCCCTTGAACATCTGGTCAGAGTTAAATGGACACATACTCGTACTGCCTAGGGCACCTAGACAGTACGAGTATGTGATAGAGCCCCGCTGACCTTATAATCCATTTTCTTTGCGAAATATTGATTGATTTATATTATTATACTAGCTTTTGCCCGCGGCTTCGCTCCCACTCTACCCTACTCCACCCTACTATCTAACCTGACTCTACCCTATTCTACCTTACTCGACCATATTCTACCCTATTCTACCCTACTCTACCCTGCTCTACCCTACTCTACCCTACTCTACCCTGCCCTACCCTACACTACCCTACTCTACCCTACACTACCCTAATTTTAATTTTTTTTCTTTACGATAACAAACACAACATAAAAAGAATTAGCGAAATCGGTCAGTCAGCTGTTCTCGAGATTTGCGCTTAGCAACACATTTAACAATTAATTTTCATATTATAGATTCTATTTACATTCTGAAGACCACTTAACCAGCAGTTTTTTTTGGTGTATACATATTCGTATTTCTAAAGATCAAAGCCGTTTGAAAGCAGTAGGGAAAACAATTGAAAAAATATCATGTCGTAATTTATTTATTTGTTTTGGCATAAATATTAGTCATACGAAACAATCATACGTTGATAATGTTGTACATGCGTTTATAAAAAACATGTGTTTTTCAAACCTATTGACTTAGCCGTTACTGAAGAGTAGGTTTCTGAAAGTCACTATTTTAAGGCACTGCTCGGGCGATTGGGCCTTAACTCACATTAAGCTGCGCTCTATAGCCCACTAACAAAGATTGAGTTTGGACTTTTGGATGTTAATCTAAGACCAAGTCTGTGCACTATAGATCAGAATGGGGAGAATACACATGTATTATAAATTATTTGGTTTTGTAAGAAAAAACTGAGATGTGATGGAATACTTTTATTTGTGAACATGTTTTGTGTTCACAATGAGAAATAATAAAAACACAGTAAGGACTCATAATTTCAAAAGTTTAAAATTAGTTAAAATGAAATGATTTTATTTGCAAATAAGTTATTTAATAGAAAGAAAAAGAGTTTATTTACGTCAAACCTTAAAAAATAAAAACTAACGTAATTTTTTTCGTTGATTTAATTAAACAAGATGAGGGCAGCGTTTCCGAACTGACTACCCCGTGAAGAAACAATAAAATTTCAGTGGTCAAAAATCTATACAAGTGTAATGGTCAAATCATATAAGAGTCATGAAGTTTGAGATGATCTTTTGGGGAAAGAAGCACATAGATTTGAGTTCCAAGTAAATTTGATTTTTATTTTGCAAAAAGGTTTTTTAAAAACACTTTTACTTTTTCTTCAGCTTAAACTAATGAGGCCGGTATTTGTGTAACTGAACTCAAGACTATTCTTGTAAATAGGTCACATTAAGTAGAATCTATGATTATTGACACCTATACATTTCTCAGAGTAGGTGAAAGGCCGTCCAAGGGAACGACGGATATACACGGGGAGGATTTTCATGGTATTATCCGCTTACTGTTTATTTCAGTCGGGCACTAGTGCGTGAAGCTGCGACACACAGAGGATGTTTACGCATATATTTCTTAGAAAAACCTAAGTTGATACACGTGCATAGATTTATCGTGGGTGGCTGTTGAGCAACGCTAACATACTGTTGTAATTATAGTTCATCCCGGACGGTTCTACATCGGGAGCTCTTTCAATTTTTTTTTTTCTGTTTAAGCTAACGAGGTCGGCCGAGTAGTCTAACAAGGCGCTATTTCAGGTCGCAGTTTTCCGTTGTGGGCGTGTCTTTGTATCCCATTTTTCAGAAAGTTACTATCCTGTCACATCTATTAAAGTAAGGCTTTGTTTAGTGCCTATCATGCCTTAGTCTTGTTGACGCATTTGGTTTTATTTACGTATATTATACGTTTTTTAAGCGTTTTATAACTCGTCATAAGAACATGACATTACATCTGTATTTCCAAAAGTAGTTGACAAAAGTAGCCCTCATCGTATTTCTGCCCTTTTTTTTTTTCCTTGGGGTCGCGCAATACGTTTTTGTCTTATATCCTATCCTGTCAACCATCACACTAACAGTTACTCTTTTTTAGGGTTCTGTACCTCAAAAGGAAAAAACGGAACCCTTTTTATAAAACCTACTTGCAAATAAAGATCGTTTATCATTTGATCACTTTGATGTCCGTCCGTCTATCTGTCTGTCTGTCTGTTTGTCTGTCAAGACACTTTATGTCGAGAACGCGTGGAGGTATCGAGTTGAAATTAAAACCATATACTCAAGTCTGCGGTTCCTTCAAGCTGTGAAAAAGTCAGACTTCTAAGTTAACGAATAAAAAAGATACGGCCGTTTATGTCGTGTATATTCAAAACGTATATTTTGATACTCTTGAAGATCGAAATCCATAAGGTACTCCCCGTTGCCCCAGAACCCCAGAATCCTAAAATTGGGAACAAAGCAAAGTCTTGTAGCACAGTTAATGTTAAAAAATCTGACAATTCGGAAAAATATTCGAGTCTCCATTCGGGAATTATAGTTTGCACGGAACCCTCAGTGCGCGAGTCCGACTCGCACTAGTCCAACTTTTCTTTCATTATCATCCCTCATAAAAGCCATCCATCTTTTATTTGACCTCCCTCTCCTTAACCATCAGTCCGCATATATATCTAACCATAAGTCATTTAGTAACATGTGTTTTATCCCTTCTCTTCACATGACCATACCAAGGCAAACGATTTCCTTTCAACTTTTCAGTCACTGACGCTACTTTCAAACTTCCTAACTTACTCATAATAATCTAATCATCTCCCGCCCTTGGATGGACGGGGTGGGCGTGTCAGACTTTTACTGACTAAAAACTACTCCTGTTACTTCTTTTCTTTCGTTCCAGGGGGTCTACTCGCTTTCTCCGAAAAACGAAGTTTCGATCGGAATTCGGCGTGTTTCCTACCATGGTTCATTTCGTTCCCGAAATTTCGTACGATCGAAAATTATTTGATGTACCGAATCTCTAAACCTACTCTAATTCGTTATGTTTCGAAAAAAAATATGATTATGACATACGAATGTTTTGCAATTTTAACGTCAAATTGACGAAACCAAAAGACTTACCTTTTCATTTTCGTTTGTGTTGATTTTGTAAGAAAAGTGCTTAAAATGGCCTCAAGAATGAACCTCTTTTAATTGAAGCAGCTCTACGTTACCAATGTTTAGAGCGTACAAAGACCCGGCAACCAGCTCAAATTCCTGACTTACATGTTGTGGATAATGTGAGACTCAGTCGGCAATTATTTGACGAGTTTTACCAGGAAATAGTGCCTTTATTACCTTCAAGAAGCCTCCAAAGGCTTCTCTTTAGCAAAGCATTAGGAAGTAGAGTACTACTGTGGTGTTTTCAGCTCAAAATTTTGCAAATTTCTAACACACAGTTTGTGGGAAATGAGGGACTCAATCGACAATTATTTGAAGAGTTGTACCAGAAAATATTGCCTTTATTATCTCCAAAAAGCCTCTGTAGGCTTGTCCTCAGCAAAGCACTAGGAAGTGGAGTACCTACTACTGTGATGTTTTCAGCTCAACATTACGCAAATTCCTGACTTACATGTTGTGGATAATGTGAGACACAGTCGGTAATTATTTGAGGAGTTGTACCAGGAAATAGTGCCTTTATTACCTCCAAAAAGCCTCTGTAGGCTTCTCCTCAGCAAAGCACTTGAAGTGGAGTACCTACTATGGTGTTTTCAGGGTACTGTGACTGTCAGTTGTTGTTGTTTAAAGAGACTTTAATAAAAGACTAAAAAATACATTTATAATTTTTATTAACTTGAATCCTGTAGGATTCAGAGATTTTCATGTCACTGGTGGTCGATTTCCTGGCAAGGTCCTATGTCCACAGCTACCTCGGACTGTGAAAAGTTTGGAGGTTAGCTTGATTGCCTGGAGGTGGATGGTATTGGTTCATTGATCTGAAAATAAAACAGATTAATTAAATAAACCTAATAGAATCATAAAATATTGTAATTAAATACGTAAGAATTTGTGGAATTAATTTATAATACTATTTGGTAATAAAATCAATTATTATCGTTTAAAACATTTGGACACAACTAAGATGGTAAATAAAAGAATTCTACGAATGACTACCTACTACTAAAAACAAATAGGTACATACTAAATTGTATAATTATGATAATATTACTTACAAAGATCAAAGATCCACAACAAAACTTGTGGAAGACTGCGACATCCACAGTTCTACTTAAAACTTTCTTACAAACGCGTACCGTGATGACAAAATATGTATGTAAAGAAGCCCTTTGTAACTTGAGTTAGGTATAGGTAAAGTCCAAATAAAAATCTTTTGATTTAAAACTATTATTGCAAGTTGACCAGTGCTGCCAACTCCTTAAATTATTTTCTGCTAAATCTGCATTCAAAAAATGCCAAATATATGCCAAAATTTCCGGAAAATGCAAATAACTAGACCCTCGTGTGTATCCTCTTCGTATGATGTCAGCAGAGCGGAAGAAGCCATTCTTTCAAATCGGACATTAATTCCCACTCTGCACGATAAAGTTGGTTATAGGTTATTTATTGACATTGTGAATTTAATAACTCTTATTCAACGCACGTAACCACATACGAATCAAACAAAACCAAATTACCTTTGATGACAAGTCGTCGAGTGATGCAATAAACCATATGTAGTTCAATCCAAGCGGGATTCCCCTAACCACTAGGGTCGCGTTCAGAAACATCATCTCGTTTATCAGGATTTTATTTTGCATTTAGAAATTATATTCAAACTTTCCGAGTAAAATGCTAAAAATATGCTAAACTGAATTTATGCATGCCAAATTACTTAGAAAAATGCTAAATTTAGCCATAATAATACAAAATTGGCAGCACCGAAGTTGACAATGTTGACAAGTTACACATTGTTTTTTTTTTTGCCCCATTTGGGCCGGCTAAGGTTTTAGACCATACCGCCTCGTCATCAATAATAAATACGTTTTTTTGAGTTTCATTTGTATTCTATGCATAAATATTACAAGAAATATTTAATCACATCAAAGAGGTATTAAATGTAAAGAAAAGTTGTTGTGGCCCAAAAAGGTAGACTGCGACAGTCCGACTTTCTTACGGAATGTGTCATGTAAAAAAGCACTGGCAACATGATATATTTTAAAAAATTCAAACTAAAAATCAAATTCAAGTTGACATTCAAAGATTGACACGTTACGTGTGATTATACAGATATTTTTAGTTGTTATACGTTAGTACCGATGATTGACGTGAAGTAGCACTCTTTATATAAGTCGGTTAACAATGACTGTAAAAAAGGTTGTTTTATGGTGTCTTTTTGTATTTTATCGAAAATTATTTTTTTATGACATATTTATGTTTTATCTATAAATATTACAAGAAATATTTAATAAACCACCTAATAAATGCAAAATTTTAAAATAAAGCAAGATTCAAAATTAATTTAAAAACCGTAATTTACTTTAAATGACATATAAAAAGACCCAAATCATATAGTTCATTCTATTCGGTCACGAAGATTGTCTGTGGGTCCGAACTTCTTGTGTGTGTCCGAAAATGAAACAGAGTAGGTGCACTAACGAAACTTCGTTTGAATATCGTTCGTTTACGAAAATTGCGTTTCGGAGAAAGCAAGTAGACCCCCAGGGCCCCGGGGTTCACTTTCGCACAACTTCCATACTTACTTCATCCATACTTGACAGAAGTAATAGACTTCCTGAAACTTTCCTTTTTCTTCCGGTTAAGATAAAATTCAATTTTACACCTTCAATTTTTAATTACTACAAATACTTAAAGAGCTTATTAGAAAAGGTCTTGTTGTGTTTAAGTAAAGTCTTAATACATAGATAATATTCATAAAAAGCAAAATAATTAGCGTTTGTTTATATCCCAAAATGTCACTCAATTTGTGGAAGAAATTATAATCAATATTATTATTATTAGGCTACTGAAATTATAATCAATATTATTATTATTTACGTATGAATGGCTATTAAAATGGAAAACCAGTTCTGACAATTTTTTGTGGACAATTATGGGTTTTTTCGTTTTTATTACTTTTGACTACACAAATATGATCAGTAATGGACACGAAGAGAGCCCCATTTTTTTCTACTAATAAATAAAAAAGGGTACAATTTAAATGCTCACCAAAATAATTTTTAGACCTTAAGACTAACTACTTACCAAGTAAAATACGTTAACTCCAAACAAAATAAATTCACTCTTTTGAGTTCCAAAATAAATGTACCTATACTCATCAGAATAATTGTGAAAAGTGTTGTATTCATTTTCTTTTTGCCTACCAAAATGGATAAATGCACACCTAATCTTGTTTCCCTGAAATATTAGTACATTAATAAGTAAACGTTGTCTTATTTGGTTTTGTGGGATATTTTATTTTATATTAGTGGTAATGTATGTTTTTTTCTTTTTTTTTACTTTCTTCTTTTATTTCTTGTTTCTGTACAACGCATTAGTTTAGGCTGTAATGTTGTACAAGTAAATTGTAAATAAATAAATTAATACCGAAAATGAATATTTTAAATATAGCTTTAATTTAATAAATTATTATCCAACCTGAAATCAAATTATATTATTGTCAAACTAAAATTATAATCGTTTCCTTTTATTTATCCCCCCGTACGGGTTTTGAAGGGGGGGTAGCTGTACAGCTACCACCTGTGTGACGCACATTAGTACGTACGCACAAAAGCGATCGCAACAATTTAGTCACTTCAGGACCTCTTTTAGGTGGGAAATCATCTAATGACATCTCCTACCCTTGGGCGGAGCGGGATACTATCAGACTTTTACTGACTAAAACCCACTCCTATTCTTCTTTGCCTTCAAGGTACAAGGCTTTCGCACAACCCGTGGCCCCAGTAGGCTTCGACCCTGCTGGGCCCTACGGTTTACTGACATCAGGAGATGTCAGGCGCCGCCGACGACTTGGGCTCAATCCCGACGACGATCGGATGGCCAGCTACCTATTGCTCGCCGTCCGCAAGCCAGCGCCTACGGTGGCTGGAAATCGGGATCGGGATCCCGCGGTAGCTAGGGAGTGAGAGCCGTTTCCTCGCGCGTGCGGCCGCCTCCTTTGCTAGCAGTTTCGCCGAAGGAGGCAACCACCTAATACTCCTCTTCGCTCTGGACCAATCCTGTACCAAGCCTGTACCAATAGCCTGTTAATGTTTCTTGTTAGTATTATATCTGATGTTTGTACACTGACAACCCTTAATCTATCTCCTTTCTCTCAGTCCATCCAAAGGTTGTCTGTAAGAGATCGCCCTGTGCGATAAGACCGCCCATTGTGCACTTATTATTTTAAATGTTTGTCCTGTATTTTTGTTTATTTGGTGTACAATAAAGATTATAATAATAATACCGGCGCGAGTGACCGCTGCGGCCGAGCGCCCCCACGAGAACACGGCGGTGCTAGGCGCAAGGCGGGGCAAAATAATTATTTGGCTATGTTATCATATTTTAATCAAATTCATAAAACAATAAACCAGTAACATGTGTTTGGGATACGCAATATTATATTTGTTATTCAAAAAATTTGTACGTTCGGTCGTTAGGTTTTTTGCCTCACCAAAACAGACTAAATTGAAAGTCGTGAAATAAAATATAGGTACTTAACATCTATTTAGCGATAATATAAAATATTTGATCTGAAATCAAATTTAAAGGCAAATCTTTATGGCATAGAATAAACAGGGAAATAGGTTCATTTCTACAACATTAAGAAACACAATGGCAGGTATTTCGATTTTTTAGGTAGTAAAATGGTACTTTTCTGGTAGGCGTTTAAACCTTAGCCATAAAAAAATAGTGGTGTATAGGTGTTTCTAAACGTCTAAATGATAAATAAATATAACTAAAAAGATATACGATAAATAATAATACTAGGCGGTAGAGTTATAACTATTTAAATCGCCTAGTTTCGGAGATTTGAAATCTATTAACCTTTCAATCGTGGAAATTACAGACACAGTAGAAAGACAATAGGTGCGCGAACGCCGGCGTTTGCTTGGGGTTTAATGAATTAAACTGTTTAAAAGGAATAGAAAGCAGCAGCAAAGAGCATAATCTTTTCTCTCTATATATGCATCCATATTATATCATATAATTTATTTTTAGTATAAAGTATATGTAGCAATATAAGTTTTTTAATTTATACGTGTTATTTGCTACTCTTTAAGATTTCACAAACTTTTCTTTCCTTTAGCAGGTCTGCTGGAAGAAATTTCTCTTGAAATAAGCAGTACTTTTGTACATTTTTTTAGAACGATCTGTCTTCTTTTGTAATATATTGTGTGTACATAAATTAAAAAAATAAATATAAACCCTTCACAGGAGCAAGCATTAACCGAAGTAGAACACCGCCTAAAAAACTCTGACTACAATTCGCCAAGAGATCTGACAGATGATATAAACAAAGCAGTGGATGATGCTGCGGGTAATATCTTCAAGTTTCTGGACATCATACAGTACTCCTGTCCAAACAGTAGTGCTGAGAACACCATGGTCAAGTACAGTACTGAGCTGGATATTAAACAGTTGGCTTTGCAGAAAGAAGAGATTGTAAGTCTGTTTTATTTTGTTTGGAATTTTGATACGGACATCCTCACGCCCCTGCAGCCAGGACCCTGTTCCCGATTTCCAGCAACAGATGATGAGCAGAGGCTAGCTCGCCTAGTCTAGACCGAGCCTTAGTCGTCGACGGCTCGTAGGTAGAATAGAATATAAAGCTAGTGTTCCACGAGCGCCTAAAAGAGATGTCAGCAAAACCGGAGGTGCCCAGCAGAGGTGGAGCCTACCGGGGCCATGAGTTAACTCCCGAAAGAACGTAGGTGTGGCATATTGGGTACATAGCTTGTTAAAAAATAAAGACAGAAGAATACCTGTTTAATTTATTGGAAAATAAATAAACCAATACTCAAGCACCATTCAACATAAATAATTCGATTTACGTCATCTAATTGTCAGAATCTGCCCAGCAAGCTTTTCCCAACTTTATGAAAATCAGCTTACAGTCCAACTAAATACAGTCAAAGAAAAGTATGTTACAATAGACCAACGTCATACCTGACGACCTCAATCCAGTCACTGGGTAATATGATACCTCTCAACAACAACTCTCTTAACTTAACTGCTCCGTAAATATAACTGGTCTATACAATAATTTGTTCTAATTTTAAATAAACTTCGACGTGTATTTTTATTAGACTTATTCGTCAACTCGCTTACGCAAAACGCGTGAGTTCGCGCGAGCTGACCTTCCGATTTCACCTACTTTTTCTGTCGTCAACTCGCTCAAACGTAAAAATCTGACGTATTTATGTCCACTTAGCTACAAAAACTTCTTATAAAATGTATAATATAGGTACCCTCTATAAATGTATTAGAAAATTCTCTGATTATATTAAAATTATATAGTGTTCAAAACGTGTTAGGCATTTAAACAGTTATCTACAAGGGTTTAAGGGAAGGTCTCTGCAAAACTTTAAGGGCTTGCTCATTAGATGAAACTGCTGCTCTGCTCTGCTCAGTAGCAAACCTTTCACAAGATTTTTTGTCCGGAAACGAAAAAAAAAATCTGCCTCTGCATACAAAGTTTACGGAGATTGGTACGTTACACCCTATATTACAGTTTCACGAATTCATATAATGTATTTAAGAAACTACTTTACTTTTTTGTTAGTGACCCGGAATGGTGATGGGCCAGTGTGTTTACGTCCATTAAAAGGTAACATTATTATTGTTTAGGAAAAAATCTATCAACAATTAACGAAAAGGATGCAGCGTTGCTCTTCAACCATCAGTCTCGTTCCTTCTCTGACTAAGTCTGAAATGCACTATAAGAAGAAAGACGTCAAATTGATGCTAGCCGACATCAAAATGATTGCTGAAAACCTGAAGACTCTTATTTACAAGGTCACTTTGTATTTATAATGTTTATTTACTTCATCTAACTGTCAGAACACGTAATCTAATAGTGTTCAGGGTTCTGTACCTCAAAAGGAAAAAAAAACGGAACCCTTATAGGATGACTTTGTTGTCCGTCCGTCCGTCTGTCAAGACCCTTTATCTCGAGAAAGCGTGGAGGTATCTAGTTGAAATTAAAACCATTATATTTAAGTCTGTGGACTCTTGAAGCTGTAAAAAAATCAAGCTTATAAGTTAACGAGAAAATAAGATACTTTGGTTTATATGACAAAAATAAAATTTTGGTTTTGTTTTATTTTGGTTTTTATTTTAGCATATTTATGTATTTTATTATTTAGTATATATAAATAACTTATTATTTTTTTTTCCGTTTTCATTATTTGTTATTTGTTTATTGTGCAAACCTACTACAATGATCTCTTTTTTAACCCAAAGGTTGACTGGGAGAGAATGCCTTGTTGCATTAAGTCCGCCTATGTACCACTACTGTACATGAAGTTTAAATAAATAAATAAATAATAAAAACGTACATTTCGACACTCGAGGAAATCAAAATTCATAGAGTACTTCCTGTTGACCAAAAATCCTGAAATTTAGCATAAAGCAAGGTACTAGGTAGGTAATAGCACAAGTACAAAATTGGATCTGAAAACTTTAAATTTGTTGTTACGTCACAAGTTTTTTTTTGCGATTCGGGAAAATCTTCCGAGACTCCATTCCGGAATTGAAATATTTCCATAGGTAAGCTTGTACAGAACCCTCAGGACGCGAGTTCAACTCACAGTTTGTAGATAGCTACGACCTGGGGGTCTACAGGGACAAGAGTGAATAGGTTACTTCTAGGTAATCGTGCTCCATCATCGATTACATCGCCGCTTTCCATCAGATTAGTTAGTAATAAAAGAGGAGTCTATCAATAGTAATAAAAAATATATTAAATCGATTTCATGTATGACTTCCTTATTGCCTGTCCTTCACACGCCTGGCTCAGTAAGATCTTATTTTTTTACTGATATAACCTAATGCTTAACTGCGATTCCTACCTACCTGATACCTGATGGTAAGAAGTGATGTTATTGTTCCACCACTTTATATAAAACGCAGCGTTGGAAGGCCTCTCACAAGGTGGAATGAAGACCTGGTGAGAGTCGTGGTAATGCAATGGATGCGAAACACACAGGAGCATGCGTTTGTCGTGGCGACACTTGGGAGAGGCCTATCTCCAACAGAGGACGTCCTTCGTCTGATATCAAATTTTTTGTCCTACATATGTTGTGTAGCCCTAATGCTCTAATTGCTATCTGTATATTTTAGACGTCGGAAGGATGGCCCGACATAGTAGTGTGGCTTCTAAATGGTGGATCAAGAGTTGCCTTCTACAAATTGGCAATAGCTGACATAATATACTCAGTGATTCCTGAACAGAATGGAAGGCAATGTGGACGAATACAAAGTATTTACTTAAAGGTAAGACATTAATGTCTTTTATTGGTTACAAACGGAAAGTGTCACTACTGTAGAAAAATTTAAGTCCTAATTTAGACCCACATAGTGGACTACAGAAAAGAAAAAAACAGATTCTTATTTTAGAAACACGGCGTAGAGAACTTCAGAAAAAAAAAACAGATTTAAAAACATGGCTTATGCCTGAAATTTTTCGCGACATTCAAGATGATTAAAATAAAAGTTAACTCACCTTTACAATAATCAACTATAATCTATTGTATAGTTAAATTAAATGTATTATTACTAAGGTAATGAAACTATAATATATATATAAGGTAATGAAGGAGAATCTACTTCAAGGATGGTGAGGACTCTTCCCAAACAAGTTAGGTGGTAGGTAGAGTAGAGTTAACCATGATACAGTTGCTGTTGTTCGTAAAATGAAAATAAATAGGTAACACGTAAGATAACAACTAAGGTTTACAACAATATACTAAGCCTATTATGGCATTATTCGGACCAAAAGTTTTGTCTATCGCTAAGAGAGAGGCTGTTGACGGCAGAGGTAACTGCATCAGACGACACAGGGTGACGGCAGCTGTCGACACGTCGACCAGGGACTTAAAAACACCTTCATAAAGGTTACAGAATTATAAGTGTTACATGTTGAATGTGTAACAGAATCAAAAATGTAACACTTATTTATGTGTTTTCAATGTGTTAACCCAAAACACTTATAAAAGTGTAACCGTAACATATCTGTAACAGATATAAAAGTGTTAACAGTGTTAATTAGTGCAACAGGTAAAAGCAGCGTTGCCAAAGTTACAATTTACTTATTTAGGGTACTGTGCAATTATTTCAGTTACACATATTAACACATATAACAGGTTACAGTTTGATTCGGTAGCACTTCTTAACACATATAAAAGGTTACAGTTTCATTCGGTAACATTATTGTTACATTTAAAAGTGTTTTTCTGTTACAACTGTTTTAAAAAACAGTGTTAAAACACATTATTACGGTTACAGTTTGAGTCCCTGACGTCGACTGTTAACGCGTCGATAGAGGCCGTCGATATTCCAACTTTGAATATCAGCGGCAGCCGTCGTTTGTGGCAAGTGTCACTATAGGTTGACGGCTGCAGTCACCTCTGTCGTTGGCAACATGCCGCTCGTGTATGAGCTCTTACTGAAACGATAGGAAAGGGGACGGCAATGAAAGTTAATTGAATGTTAGGTTAGGGTTCAGTAGCCCGATTCACGTAATGAAAATCATGACGATATTGTAGCGATTTATACCTTTTTTGTCCTATGATGAGTTCCCTGACAGTTCATTTTTTTCCGTGGCACGCATACTACTTTAGATTACTAAAAAATAAACTGGCAAAAAAAATAAAAATGAAATGATAAAAAAAATATTGTCTTTCGTAAATTAATAATTAAATTATTGTGGTTATAATTAACTGTTAATAAATTAAGTAAATAAAATAAAAAAGTATAGAACTTAAAAATGTGTAATGCGTTAAACGGAACTTCTGCCAATAGAGATTGACACTACTCGACGACACACTAATCGACAAAATCGGAGCGGCCATCTTGTAATCGCATGTAACGGCAGAAAATTGGAAAAAAGTAATAGAAAAAACTCAAAAAACTATAACAGAGGACTGGAATAAATATATCCGGATCGACCGAATTAGGGCCAATAATTAATCATCGCGGTTAGTTGGAAAAGATTCCGATTCCGATATGGATACGAGTTCAAATCAAGAGTCAAGTTCTAACAGTGAATAATAAATAAATTATTATTTTATACAGACTGCATTTTATTTACCACTAGCCGTCCCCCGCGGTTCCGCCCGCGTTATTTCAGGTTTTTAGTTTTTGTCAAGTTTTTTGGTTTACTGTAAAATTTCTTTAAAATCCGTCCGATCTTACTCTATGTAAGATCCCAGGACCGCCAGACATCACGTATTTTCTGACGAACGACGAATGATCAAGCATGAGAATTTACGTGAAGTTATGTCATTTTTTTGGGAGCTTTAAAGCGTCTGTTAAGCAATACGGCCGACGGAATGTGTCTGGGAGTATTGGTGACTTGATTTTAAAGATATTGCCTACAACAGACGTAAAAATCAGCCTTGAGAAAATACGTGAAGTTACATTATTTTTTTGGGAGCTTTAAAGCGTCTGTTAACCCGTTGTTTGCCGGAACGCAGATCTACGCGAGACACAATGGCTTTATTGTGTCTCTAATTACGGCATACGAGAGGTTAAACAATACGGCCGACGGAATGTGTCTGGGAGTATTGGCAACTTGATTTTAAAGATATTGCCTACAAAATACGTAAAAATCAGCTTTGAGAATTTACGTGAGGTAAGTAATAATTTTATGTACCTTGATTACCTGATACCTGATAATTGGCCGTCTAAGCAAGCTAGCGGGTAGGCATGCGTTCTTAGTACATACTAATAGTACTCAATTGTCCACATTTCGTTCGTCAGAAAATACATGACGTCTGGCTGCCTTAGGATCTTGGACTAGTAGACTAGTTCTTGCGTGAAAGAGTAACAAACATCCATACACACATACAAACTTTCACATTTATCATCTATAAATCTAAAATCGGTAATCCGATTCCATTTTCTTTGCCAACTGATTCGTTATTGTAAAAAATCGATTAAATTTCGTAAGGTCACATCACCATAATTGTCAGACATGAACTGTCAGGGAACTCATCATAGGACAAAAAAGGTATAGTCGTTTAGACCATTTTCGTATTCAAATCCATCAATCGAGTTTAAACGACACCGATTTTAAAGTCGTTTGGAATTCGTCGATTTAAAAAAAAAATCTGTATTTTATTATCCTGGTAGAATACTTATTAATGTAACTGGAAATAAGTTAATAGATCGTGAATACCGCTTTTGGATAGACCTTCGATCGCACGACTATAAAACTTCAACGATATTTGGCTTGTTTGATTTTACGTGAATCACAGGCTACAGGCCTCCATCCCAAAATAATTAAATTTGCCACAAAACATTACTCCCGCCAAAATTTACATTGTAAATTCATCAATAGTCTTTTGTATTTTATCTATAGAAAGTAGTTTTAAGTTTTCCCTAATAGCATAACATAATTAACAGAGCATCAGTTTTTAATTTTCTCACAGCTGAGTCTAAAGCTTCTTCTCTAGGAGAGGGGCTATAATCCTCCTTGCGGAACCATTGCGGGCTTCCTTCATAAAGAAATTAAAATAAAATTCAGCTTGCTCCTGTTCATAGCGTAGGTATTGATTTACTTTTACTGAGACAAACTTCTTTTTATTGACCTGTTGATTGCATTTCTCATGTGGAAAAAACTAGAAGCGTTACGAAAATTTGAACCACCTTAACTATTGGCAAGTCACGCTATTCAGCCACCGCGGATGTATTCGTAGGCGACCATTACACGGATGACCGTGATGAGCAAGCGTCAATCAATTCCGTCAATCATGAATGATGGTTTTCGTCAATCAGTACTAAAAACTGTCAATCATCGCATTAGACGGTAGGTTTTTCGTCAATGAAAACTTGTGACTGTGGCAAAACTAACAGCAAAACCTACCGTGTAATGTTCGCCATAGAGCGGATGCAAATCGACTTACAACTTTGCCTGTTGATCATATTTCCCGCATGGCAAAAATAAAGACGATCGGCAAGCGGTAGCCGCCCACTGCAAGACTCGGGTGGCCCCGCCAATTTTCGCACACAGCTTCGCTTCATTTTGTGTTAGTAGATACTCTCCGCTTGCTACACACCGCACGTGTCCGCTCCTCTTCGATTTGGCTTTCGCTTAGGTACGTTGTAATCATAATATTTACTAACACACATATGTATATTACGTTAAAGAACTGTTCTACAGATAATCATAACATTATCTCTGAAGCATCAATCTGTGTAATTGCTAGTCTCGATTTGTCGGTGAATATTATTTGTAGAAATATTACACAACGAGCAAGATGATTTGTATTTGATTTAGCTTTCTCATATATCCTCATAATTAACTGTTGTTATTTGGTGTGGTTGGATGAACTAATAAGTTACAACTTATACAAAAATAAGTTACAGGATACATCCTGCCATGTTATTTTTGTTTTCTGCGTAGTATTACGTTTATTCTTTATTTTGTTTCCTTATAAACCTAAAAACATTCATTCATCCGAACCGCCTCCTTTTCGAAGTCGGTTAATGAATAATGTTCTGCAAAGAGAATGTAACAAAGGTCCTCAAGGAAAGTGTTTTTTTTTCGTTTTTCCTTAGTTTCCTTTTTTTGGAACTGTGATGACGTCATACTCGTTGTATCTAAACAAAACTCATGCTTTACTTGACAACGGAAATGATCTTGATCAATGTACCTTTATTATGAACATAATATCGAAAGAAGATAGCGATTTTGTCGTATCAACTTTAGAAAATGGGCAAAAAAGTAATTTAAAAAAATCATATTATTTTGTTTTATAAAGTTAAAAAATGGTAGTCTAGTTTGAAACGTATTTCAATCAATCTAAATATTACTTGATATAGTTAGGAGTCCTTTCCCACTCGATCATTCGTCAATGTGCTAAAAGCTTAAAAACTTGTTTTTTGCAACCACCGTAATGTTGGATGAATTGGCAATCCAAAAAAAGAATAATAACGCCTGAAAACTCTGTTTGGATTCGGTAATTCCACCATTCACTCGAATATTTCAAAAATAAATAGGTTTTTTTTTAAAAAAAAACCTTAAATATTTTTGAAAAAAAATCATCATTCAGAATCTAATACGTATTTTCTTTTTTTATTTATTAGAAGACCAAAAGGTCGAGACGCAAAATAACAGATTTTGACAGGTCTTTACTAGAGTAGCTTTAAACAAATTTAGGATTTGATCTAAAAAAGGTGTAAGGGACAGCCCTCCACAAACTTTAAGGGCTTGCTCAGTAGACGAAACTGAACAACCTTCCACAATTTTTTTTTTCAGGAAACGAAACAATAAATCAGCCTTACCATACAAAATGATAAACTTGATTGGACAATTTGTAAGGCGAGGCCGATTTCTTTTTTCGTTTCCTGAAAAAAAATTTTGTGGAAGGTTGTTCAGTTTTGTTTACTGAGCAAGCCCCTAAAGTTTGTGGAGGGCTGTCCCTTAAACCTTGTATAGAATCTTAAATAATATCCACAAAATAACGGTTGTTTCCAAAATATTTACAGAAAGATGTGTAAAAGCTGTTGTATAAAAATATACCTCGAGAAGGACGCTCTTAACTGGACTTTTTTTTTTATCTGTTATAAACTAGTACTTGACTGCGATCCCGCCTGATGGTAAGCAGTGATGCAATCGTTGATGGTGAGGCGCACTAGTTTATTAAGAGCCTATTCACTTTAGCCTTGAAGATACGCGATGTACGCGGTATAAATGACGAGGCGAAACGCTTAGTCCGGACCGTAGGTGTTACAACAACAAATATTCTAAAGTTGCTACTTTATTGATTTTGTATTAGTGAAGCAGTCGATGTTTCAATAGGTATCAAGTAGCAGAAGTGTTGTGTCGGTGAGATGAAATGTATGACCAACTAAAAGACACTTAAAATATACATTCATTGTATAAAGAATGTAAACCATGCCCATTTTACTATTATTATGTCGGTAATGTCCGACAAAGGTGAACTTGATCCGATCAGTTTTAGAAAAACGACTTGTATTTACATTATAACATTCAATTTACTGACTAATATTATAAAGAAGTATTTGTATTTTTAGATATTTGTTTGTTAGGATTGAAGTTAAAAGCTACTAGATTGATTTTAAAAATTCTTTCAACAGTAGGATGCTAATTTGTCGCTGTGTGACATAGGCTAGAGCTTTTCTAATTTTACGTGAGCAAAACCGCTAGCAGAGGCTGATAATATATTATTATACACCAGTATTTTTTAATTAGTACAAATAATAATGGGACTCTATCCGAACCCAAAAAAAAAACATATCCAAAAATTATCCACGAATATTGGTCATACCCACTTTTTTTTTTTTTTCGATGGGAATAATCATCTTATGACAACCCCCGCTCTTGGGCGGAGCGGAAGATAGTGTCAGACTCTTACTGACTAAAAAACCCATCCCGTTCCTTCAAGCCTTCATACCGGGGCTCGAGCGCCCTTTCGGATAACCCTGGCCCCGGTAGGCTTCGACCCGGCTGGGCCCCTGCTGTTGCTGACAACTCCTTGAGGCGCGCGGGAACAGTGCGCGCCGTCGACGACTTGGGCTGGTAAATTCATAATTAAATCGAATCATCATAACAATTGCTACTAGGAACAACAACGTGCAGTGCTTTTTTTATTTTGATCGCCATTAAGTAATTCATAATCTTATAGCCTGTACAATATTTCAATAGAGTGACATTTTGGGATAGAAACATACACTAATAACTTTGATGTTTATGAATATTATTATTGATTGAGATTTTACTTAAAAATAGCAAGCCCTTATAATAAGCCCTTGAACTATTTGTACTAATTAAAAAATAGTGGATGTAAACAATGCAAAACATTTCCATTTTGCTATTGTTATGTCAGTCACAACAAAGGTGAACTGGTTTTAGAAAAAGGAAAAATATAATTTGTAAAAGTCTACAAGCTTGTACTCTCACTAATGATAATGAACTGCAAGAAGTTAATCTGAAACAGCTGCACAGTTCATTTTGAATGAATCCATCATTCTTACATTCTTTATCATAACAGTCAATTAAAAAAATAGAATAGGTTATGTACACAGGCGAGCTTAACTCATAATTGGCATTCTGGTTCCTACTTATTGTAATGATCTGCTCTTATTGATCACAAAGAGTTGAATAGTGACCCATTCAACAATTTGTAAATGCTAATTACATGGATGGACCATCAAACATAATAAAATTTAAAACTTCACAACATTATAAAGGGATATTAGTAACGGACTTTCTCATAAACAACTGAAGTGCTTTTGTGTGTAACTAGTTTTTATAATGACGCAGTCTGTCTGTCCAGATCTGATCTCGTATGTTTATAAGGGAAAAAGCGCTTTTTGTCATCGTTCGATTGTATTTATATACCTACAAACAAAGGCACAAAAAGTAACCCCCTTGCTGAATTTATTGTGATTGACATAATATAGGATTAACGTTACAAAGAGGTAAATGCAGCTGTAGGTTTCAAGGCTAGCACGCGATCCATAGGGACGAGGGGGCTTGCGTTCGGTGGTCCACAATCACCCTAAATATTAATAATTTTCGTTAGTCTGTATCTATAATTTCTAAAAGCATGATGTTCAGTGCGGTCTACTTACAGGACATCATGCTAGTGAATAAGAATTTATTCAAATACATAATAATAGAATATTCTTGCGTCATCTATGCCTTTAAAATTCATATAATATAACAAAATATTTAGTGGTGTACAAAAAGTTCTAGGTCTACAGTAACTTGTGGAAGGTTGGTAAGAGCTAAGAGTTTTTCTTTTTCTATAAGACATTTTTATTTCGTATAATGGTTCTTTGAATAGTCAGATTTAATCAAATGTCTTAATTTTTTTCGACGGATCTTTGAAATTAATCAATTTTTTTTCTATCTCAAGACACGTCTATATTTAAATTAATTCCTTTTTGTCTTGGTCACCTCGTAACTAGAGGACCTTAACGATTTCCTACATCTTTTATTTTTTACGTTTCCGTACCTCAGATGGTAAATACCATTTTTAATATGAACGCGCAAATATATTAAGCTAAAATTAATATCTAATACTCAAGTCTTCAACCCCTAGGAGCCATGAAAATCAAACTTCTAAATCAATGCAATCTAAAGCTCAATCAAAATTGACTATGATACTCGTAGTTCCCGTTAACTTAAAATCCTGAAATTTGGCAAGAAGCAAGGTCTTGTAGCTCTAGTAAAGAAATAGGTCTGAAACCGTGAAGCTACGTTACAAAATAATAATTTTGCGATTCGGAAAAATATTCGAGACTAGATTCGAGAATCAAATTATTATTTACGGTGAAGTTTTATGAAACGCTCGGTGCACGAATTCGACTCGCAATCTTTCACTTGACTGATTTTTAAGTTTTCCAATACTTTGTAAAACGCTTTCCCGGAAAAAAGAATAAAGAAAATTGGGTATGAAATTGGAAAATTTCAGAGATAAGAGTCTATCGTGTATTTATATCTTTGCGCATATGGCAGGGTTCAGCTCAATTTTATAACTGCAACGATTTGTCACAATATCAAAAAGTGCTGGTTCCTTCACAAAATCCTGGAGTATTCTCAATTCCTAGACTATCTTAATAAAAAATTTAACAGTTTCTTCCGACGTTTCAGCCGTTAAAATGCCCGAAGCACATGAATTCCGTTACGACGAGCTGCTGTTGCATAGCTGGCAAGGTGGAACTTTTCCTTTGGATGGGGCTGTACCGGCAGCTGCAGTCCTTTGAAAATTGCTTACCCAAAGGATACAAGCTTAAAGTTAACGATTATGAAATGTTTCTGAAGACTTCTACGATGGTGAGTATTGCTTTAGTTTATTTTATTTTAATTAATAACTAGCTGTCCCGGCGAACTTCGTACCACCTAACAGTCAATGAATGTAGTATAACTTCCGATATAGTCAACCAATTGCGATGAAACAAAGCATTAGTAATATATGAATCAAGTTACACACACTTTGAATGTATAAAAATTATGTACATCGATTTCTTACATTTTTAACCGACATCGAAAAGGAGGAGGTTCTATGTTCGGCTGAATGTATTTTTTTTTGTGAGTTGTGGACCGATTTTGAAAATTATTTTTTTTGGTTGAAAGGTTATGTTTCAAAGTTGGTCCCATAGAAATATTGTTATGATCTGATCATGAACTTCCAAGATATGGAACAGAACTCCTCTTAGAATCACAGCAGAACTGTCGTTACAAGTACAATTGCTTTGTTTTATACGTGTAGTCGATGACTGAGTGAAAGAAAAAGGGAAGGGGATGTATCGAACTGATCTGATGATAAAGCCAGAAGGTAAATTAATGTAATCTAACCGTGTTTAGAATTATTAGAATCGTTATGAGATGCTCTCTGGCTATAAGGTATTTAAGTTTCTCTGAGGGATACTTTTTAGTGGTGGTACCATAACTAAAAAGTGTAAAATAAAAAAACTTTTTTCAATAAAATACAATCGTCTTCAATGTTAAAAAAACACTGAAAAGTATAAAATAACTTTAATTCCGGAAGTCGGTGTTAAATAACGAAGAGACAAAACTATTATACAAACGTGTTGTTTTTTTAACATTGAAGTCGGTTGTATTTTTTTTATTAAAGTTTTTTTTACCTGATGCGCACACAAATAAAAACTTGTTCTGATTTATTATATTTATGATGATGAAAGGACTTCATTTCTTTGATGTAAATATTACAAGAATCCGATGGTGTGATACCAAAATTACCTGAAAAGCTTTCTTTTACTAGCGTGTCAAAGTCATGTATATATTTTTTTTTTTCTTTCTCCATTTTTATTTTTGTGTTTTCAGTGGCCAGTATTTGTGAGTATGATGAAATATTACTCCTATTTAAATGGTCTTTTTCCTTATTTTTTTATGTTTTTGTTGTGTTATGTCGTACTTTGTTCTCTGCGAAGAACATTTGACTGAATTAGGTTGAAATCCATTAAAATGAGTTGTGCAATTCATGTGCTATGTGAACTAATTGAACAATGACATACTTTATACAAAAAGCAACTTTATTTTATAATACTGAACTAATAGCGAAATGCCCCTGCATGTTATTTTGATTTATATCTGTGTATTAATCAACGACTCAGTTCTTGCTGTACTAGGGAGAAACGAGAAAATAAGATTTAAAAAAACCTGAATACTGCAGCTATTTATGTAGGTTAAATTATACACATACCTTCTGAATTAGAGCTTTGAATAGTGGTGAATTTAAATAAAAAATCAATTCGATCTACGAGAAGGAGGAGTTTTATGACGTCATATTTAACTAGGCATTTAGTGTATATATTATTTTTAATTATTTAAGTTATTGTTTAATTTGTTTATTATTTCCTAGCAATTAATTTTAATAAATAAGATATGTTTTGTAACATTTGCAAAATAAAAATTTACAAGATTCGATCTTAAAAGTTAGATATTTTAAGCAGAGATCGATTGTTTTTAGTGGTCACATATGGATGAAAAGCGAATTTGATTTACAACCTAGCGTAGTAAAGTTGCTACGCTGAGTTACAAAAATAATAATTAAAAGAAAGAAAAAACATTGAGATTGATGTGCCATATTCATATTTTATTTTACTACACAATAGTATCTCATATGTAGGTACTTATATATCTTCGGAGAAAATGTTCAATACGAGTATAATACTGAATATCGTATCAATATCCTTTGTAGTTTATACTTTACTTTACGTTACGTTCTTCTCCTTATAGACCCACGCTTTGGAACGTGCAACTTGGTTTCCCTTTTTTTTTTGACTGACCGACATTTTAACAATTCAAAAGTGTCTGTTATTATTGGTCTATTTAAATATTTTTTTTATTACTTAGAAAACATTAGCGACTTAACGCATGGGTGCAATAGCGATCGTAACAGGAACCTCTGTGCTAAATTTCAGTTTTCTATGTCCAAGGATTTAAACTGGGTGATGATAAGTCAGTTAGTGAGTCAGGACAGCATTTTATATACACCCCTACTTTTTAATTAGTACACAAAAAAATGGGGCTGTATCTGTACTTACCCGTTACTGATCATATTTTTGTATTCAAAAGTAGAAAAAACCGAAATCCTAAAATTGACAACGAAAAGGTAAATTCATCATAGATTCAATCATACATAACAATAGCTAGTAGAAAATACTGCGGGCAGTGTTTTTCCATTTTAATCGTCATTTATTCATTCATAATCAATAGCCTGCACAATATTTCCATAAATTGAGAGACATTTTGGGATAAACACAAACGCTAATAACTTTGCTGTTTATGAATATTATTTATTGAGACTGTACTTAAATACTAACGAGGGCTTTTCTAATAAGCCTTTTAAGTATTTGTAATAATTAAAAATTTTTGGTGTATACAGATTTTATCTACTTATGCAAAGAAATTTCCTAGCTTGCCTTTAGCTAAGCCTTTTCAGATTATAAACATTGTTTATTACTGTCACCACTGTGTACGAGTAAATTAAAAAATAACTAGTTAAGTGTACCCCACAGGCACTCACGAATATCAGCTTTATTGTGATATATTATATATGATATATTACTAATTTTATTGTAAAGTTACATTGTTTTGGTTCGAGGTCAGAATTAGAACAAATTCCGCCATCTTGTTTTTCACTGCAAAATGGCGCCCAACAGCGCTCCTCTGGCAGTCATTAAGGTAGGGCGCAAACGTGTGTCTTGTGTCAGATTTAAGCTACCGATCAATATTTAGTTTCTATTGAACCAGTATGAAATCATCCACTCCCTGCGCATACGTAAACATTTTTATACTTCACATACTCATGACGATCAAAAAGTGTTTGGTGTCCGTAACTGGAACTAAAAGAGTCTCCATTTGCTAGCGCTTCAAGCGACAGAAAAGTTTTGTAGAACTGTAAATAGGTACGTACACAAAGAAATAGCCAAGTTATAAAAGACCTATTTAATATTGTACAAAAGAAAGTTACTGTTTAGTCACTGGCAATTTTGCTCATATTTCCAGATGCTGGAATGCCGTGTGTTCATCTACAGAGCAAAACTAAGTACAAATACGGACCTTACTAACTATGCACAACCATTTGTAAGGATAAATACTCTAAATGCCGTCAAGGAAACGAAGGTAGGCAGTACCACATATAATGTACCTGCATTTAGCGTCAGAAGAAGTACTGTATCTCAGTTAGTGAAATATCCTCCCATAAGGTGGATCGCTGACCTCATGAGGGTTACGGTAATCCGATGGATGCAAGACGCATAGGACCAGTCGTTATGGTGGCATTTGGGGGAGGTTTCTGTCCAACAGGAGTCGTCTTCAAGCTGAAATGATGATGATGATAATGATGAATAGGGCTGTGTTTGAACCTGCGTAAGCCGTTACCACTGTCAGCACTGTTGGCATCCTTACTTTTGCATTTGCCATAAATCTATTAGTAAAAACCATTTCGGTGGTCTGCTTTGTTGATCTAGTGGTTACAAACGCCAGTGCTGAGCATTTAGGATTTTCGTCCCGTCCATAGTAATAGACTCATTTTTTATTAGCTTTGTAAAAATTGTACATACCTACCTGGAAGAATGTGGGTGAACCCGTATTCCTTAACAAGCTTTTAGGCTTTAGGAGTAGCAGGGCGATTCCTGGCAAATGTGCGGGCTTGCGAAAAGCGAGCAATGGGTAGCCCGCAGTCCGGTAAAAGAGATAGACGGGGTCCTCTAAGGCCGATGTTTGGCAGAACTGTGGGTGTTTGAAAAGTTTTTTTATTTGTATGAATAGGCTCGCGTTTGACTACTATCTCACGATGGTAAATGATGATGTGGCTGATGATGGAGCACGCTGACTTAAAGACCCTTAGTCTTTAAGAGTGGGTAGGTTGCTTCTAGTCTTCGGTTATAGCTAACAGGAAACATAGACTCCGGCAGGGAATTGCATTCCTTAGCTATTGAGGCCCTGGCACGCAAAGAGGCACTCGAGGTAACACAGATGGATTCTAATCAGTAAAAGTCTGACTCTCCCTCTCGTTTCTCTCAGAGTGGGAGGATTTCCCACCACAACAAAAACTCTTAAGGCTACATGATGATAAGAAAAGTTATGTATTTAAATGATCTACTCTCAATTACAGGTTCAGACGAGGACACTAACACCAGTGTGGAACCAAGTCTTGAAAGTCCACAAGCTCGTTTCTGCGACCAATGACAGGATACAAACCAGTCCACCTACAGTCATGGTTGAAGTATTTGACACCGAACATACGGTACGTACATTTAGGCCTAGTGTCCACGGATGCGTAAAACGGTAGGGTCGTGCCATGATGTCGTTACCGCTCCGTCAACACAGTTTCATAGGTTTGTATGTATGTAAGCTTCACACTAGGAGAAATGAGTATATTAGAGGAAGTTTGAAATTGGCGCCAGTGACTGAAAAGTGGAAAGGAATTTGTTTGTCTTGGTCATGTCAAGAGGAAGGATGAAACGCATGTTACTAAAAAAGTTCTAAATATACATATGGATGGGTGGAGAAGGAGAGGGAGGCAAAAGAAAATATGGACGGGATGTGTAAGGAGTGATATGAAAGAAAAGGGAGTTAGTGTTAGTGTGACGGATGACAGGACAGAATGGAAAAAAAAAACCGTGTTGTGCCAACCCCAATATGGGACAAGGACAGGAAGAAGAAGAAGCATGTAAGCTGTGAACAGGCATACACCAAGCGTATAAAGACGAAAACGAAGCTGAAGGTACGTGTCCCTGGACAGTTCTGTTGGCCTAAGCAGTTTTTTTTTATTTATAAAGCAATAGTAGGATCTTCGTAAGCAGCAGCTGCTGAATATTGAATGGTCTACTGTATGATAGTTTGTTAAGCAAATTTTCATAATAAGGTAACTCTAAACAATATTAGTTGTTGTCAGCGGCATCGCCCGCGTGATAGACGTAAATTATCCCAAGAGAACATACTCTCGGAATAAAAAGTCTCCTATATGCTATCTCAGGACATAAGGGCCAACCCGTGTATCAAGTTTCATTGAAATCCATTCAGTAGTTTCGTGTGAAAGAGTAACAAACATCCAGCTACCGTTGACGTGGGTTTGCGGACGACGGGTAATTGGCTTTGGCCTTGCTGGGCCTGCTGGGACCATGGGTTGATTTCGGAAAGGAAAACCCGGGGTCTTGGAACGCAATGCAAGCAAAAAAGGCCTATAGAAGTGAGTTTTAGTCAGTATGATTCTGATACGCCTTCTCGCTTCGCGCTAGAGCGACAGAAGTCATGAGGGGATATCACACATAAAAAAAATGAGACCATTGGACAATTAGTGCAACAGCTTTAAAATAAATAGCTAAGGCTTATCAAAGCAGTGTCGATTTTTTATTTAGTTTGAAGTGAACCAAAAGAGCAGTGGTGGCCGAAAGCTAACGGCTCCAATTTACTAGTTGTAGGTCGCGGATTCAAACTCAGCCAGCGCATTACTTTTTGTAATTTATTTCATCACCACAGCTCTCGAAAAAGAGAAGGAAATCATCGTGAGGAAAACGCCCTAGAACCAAAAATTCGAAGACATGTGACTATCACCAACCGCAGTGGGCCCGCGCGGTGGATTATGGCCCATTCCCTTTTTAGAGAGAGGAGGCCTGCGTCCCAGCAGTGGGAACATTAAAAAGGCTGATTATGCAATGCTATGAACCAAAAACATACATAATTTAAAGTTCTCTTTCTTACAATTCCAGGGTAAAAACGAGCTAATCGGGCGTTTGGAAGTCGAGCCCATGGTGGATGATAAAGAGGACTACGAGTATGCTCCTAAGCTGCAGTGGTACGATCTTCACAAAGGACAGGAGTACTCTGGACAAATACTTATGTCCGTGCAAATATGTCCGGTAAATATAAACCTTTTTCAAACTGCAGAGAATAGAATATTAATGAGAACACTTCAGGGTAGCCAAAAAAAGTAAAAGAGATTTTCACTAGTGCGAATATTTCTTAACTTATAATAGAATATGTACTTAAGGGACCTTGATGACCCAAATTGACTTGGCAATCGGGTTAACGTTTCAGATACCGTCAATTTGAGACACAGTGTTTTCACCAACAGCGTTTTTAGAGGTTCTACGCGTGAAATCACTATGTAAAATGTTTATCTGTGACCATTCTATTTTTTTTTCATGTAATAAGAAAACTAACTCATATAAAGGCACTAGTATAAATATATTTCTCTTTGATATAAATAAAAAAAAAAATTAAATATGTCTGTTTCTCAATAACGGTGGTATGTCCGTGATTATTTTTTAAGTGCATGTAGTTATATTAAACATTATTATATTGGCCAATACGTAAAGGGTTACAAAATCAATCCGACAAACTTTAGTACTAAAAGTAGGTAGTCATCATCATCATATCAGCCAAAAGACGTCCACTGTTGGACATAGGCCTCCCTCAAGCGTGGCAACGACCTGTCCTGTGCGTCACGCATCCATCGGATTCCCACGATCTAGTCATCTAGGTCATCGGTCCACCTTGTTGGAGGCCTTTCAACGCTGCGTCTTCCGATACGTTGTCACCACTCCAGAACCTTTCGTCCCCATCGACCATCTGTTCTGCGTGCAATGTGCCCTGCCCATTGTCACTTAAGTTTGGCGATTCTTCGAGCTATGTCGGTAACCTTGGTTCTCCTGTGGATATCTTTATTTCTGTTGTGATCACGCAAGGAAACTCCGAGCATAGCCCTTTCCATTGCCCTTTGGGTGACTTTAAGTCTTCCGATGAAGCCCATTGTAAGCGACCACGTTTCGGAGCCATATGTCATCACTGGCAACACGCACTGGTCATAGGCTTTCGTCTTGAGATACTGTGGTATGTTGAACGAGAAGATACCGCGCAGCTTCCCGAACGCTGCCTAGCCGAGTCGGATTCGTCGATTGATCTCTTTCTCGAAGTAAGACTTGCCCAACTGGACCGTCAGTCCCAGGTAAACGTAGTCGTCCATAACTTCGAGTGTAGAATCTCCGATCTTGATAGGAGTGGCTGTTTACCATGACTTTGGTTTATCCATGTTCATTTTAAGTTCCACTCTTTCGGAAGCTCTACTGAGATCACCAAGCATTGTACTGAGCTCCTCCGTGTTCTTAGCCATGACTACTATGTCGTCAGCAAACCGAAGGTGAGTGATGTACTTGCCATTGATATCAATGCCTAGCCCTTTCCATTCCAGAACCTTGAAGACATCCTCCATAGCTGCCGTGAATAGTTTCGGAGAAATAACGTCTCACACCCCGCTGCAAGAGGATAGGTTTCGAGGTCTGGTCTTGTAGTCGGACTAACATGGTGTCAGACATCATGTTAGACCTCGAAGGCCTAATATGCCTCGAAGGGAGACCTCATTTCTCCAAAACTGTTCATGGCCGCAATGGAGGATGTCATCAAGGTTACGGATAGTCAATCCGGCACCGTTGGAGACGCTGCAGTTCAGCCCAAGTCTCGATCGAATCAAAGACTTTCTCGTAGTCTACAAACGCTAAGCAGAGAGGCTGATTATACTCCTCAGTCTTCTGTATAACCTGCCGCAGTGTATTTGTGTGGTCCACGATGCTGAAGCCCTTTCGGAGTCCGGCTTGTTCAGGAAGCTGGAAGTCGTCGAAACTGCGCGCGGGACAGTTTGTGATGACTTTCGAAAACAGCTTGTAGACATGGCTCAGAAGTGAGATGGACTTGTAGATCTTAAGCAGGGTATTGTCGGCCTTCTTAATGAAGAACATCACTCCTTTGCTCCATACCTAGGGCGTTTTTGCCTCGATTATAATGGATTCGAGCAACTTCTGAAGGGCTTTTAGGACCGGTTTTCTGATAATTTTGTCCTCGCCCGACGCCTTATTGTTTTTTCAACTGCTTCAGAGCCATCCTCATCTCGTAAAGGTTGACGTCAGAGATATCTGGTATAGTGTCAGGTCAATCTAGCTCTTGGGTCGTTTGATAGATTTGCAGCGGTTTGGAGATTGACATGTATAACTGTCCATTAAATGCCTCGATCTCTCCCAACAGCTCCGATTTGGCGGATATAACTCTGCTATCGTCGGTCTTCAGTTTCGTGAGCAAAGCCAGCCCAATAGACAGATCTCGTGCAATGTTGTCGTTTGTTTACTAACTGTCATGAATCATGATGCAATGCAATAAATCCATTTTGGTGTGATGTTGCAATTTCAGTGCAAGATTTGCAATTTCGGTGTAAAATTCTCAATTTCGGTGACCGTCATATTTTCAAAACTACTACAGTTATTTGTTTCCTACTAAAATATCTAGAATACTAATGTGTTCTAGAATAAGACAAGTTTATTTTTTTCATCTGAAAACCTACAAATAAAAAATACCACCGAATTTAGCAAAAAATTGAGCCTACGTGAAATGACCCAATAGTAAGACAATAGATGCGCGTACGCCGGTGTTCGCTTGGGCTTTAATGAATTAAACAATTTAATACGTATTACTTGTGATATACATGCGTCATACTTGTCATCAAGCTCCAATAAGTACGGACGGAATAAATTAACCGACTTGGTATTAAATGGATCTTACAACTTTTTACGGAAGAAGAACTGAGTTGCAAGCCTTGTTTTTTTTTTTACAATATTATGTTTTTGATGGCATTCCTTATTATTTCCTTATAATTATATAACTAGCTTTATCCCGCGACTTAGTTCAGGTTGTCGATTATATGTTGCACACATGAAATCGAAGTCAGCTAAAAAGAAGCGTATCTATCATTACGCTTACTTACTTGAACGAGAAATAACGACAAATACCATTGCTTTTTTTAAGATACCAGAAATTTTAATGAAAAATACAATCTACCATCCGGTAGAAACTACGTACATAGCGTCAGGGATCAAGGATGTGGACCAAGATAATGATGAACTGGAATCTTTGCCACTTAACCTAATACCTAAGTCGACTACGTACAAGTAAATATATTATTTTGTCATCAAGTAATAATATACTACTCTGTCAAGAAAGTATCGGGAAAAGATCAATAATACACAAAATTTTTGTTATTCATCCAATTTTATTTTATCACCTTCAAAATATGCCCCTTCAGAAACGATACCCTTACGTCAACGAATAATCCAATCATCAAACCATTTTTTAAACGCTGTTTCCGAAATTGAGTTCAGTTTTCGCCGCGAATTCTCCTTTATGTCTTCTATAGATTGAAAACGGGTGCCACGAAGTGGTAATTTGAGTTTAGGGAAAAGATAGAAGTCAGCTAGAGCCATATCTGGCAAATATGGTGGCTGCTCGATGGTATTTGTTGATGGTTTGGTCAAAAATTCGTTCACAATGATAGCCTTGTGCGAAGGCGTATTATTGTGGCGCAAAATCCAAGAATTTTCTTTCCACAAATCTGGCCTTTTTCGTCAAATTTGCTCTTAAATGCCGCATAACGCTCAAATAATATTCTTTATTTACCGGTACCCTCCGGTAAGAATTCCGAGTGCACAACACCGCGATAGTCAAAGAAAACAGTCAACATGACTTTGACTTTTGATCAACTTTGGTGTGGTTTTTTCGGTTTTGGTTGAGTTGGAAGGCGCCACTCCGAAGCTTGTTGACTTGTTTGCATGTCAAACTCGTAAACCCACGTCTCGTCACCAGTAACAATGCGTTTCATGAATGTTGGGTCGGAATTGACTCGTTCTAGCATGTCCTCAGCGACTCTCATGCGATTGAGTTTTTGCAGAAAATTCAGGTCTTTTGGGACTAGGCGAGCGGCAACATGTTTCATACCTAAATGATTAGTTAAAATGGTACGGATCGACTCGTGAGACAAAAAGTTCGGCGGCTATCTCTTTCAAACTTGAATGAGGATTTTCAGTCACTATTTCCTTCACTTTTGCGATGTTAACTTCAGTTGCAGAGGTTGATGGCCTACCAGAGCGAGGCAAATCTTCCATCATATCTCGACCGCTTTTGAATGCTTTGTACCACTCATAAGCATGTGTTTTTGATAAAGTCGATTCACCGTAAGCCTTCCGTAACATTTTCAGTGACTCCGAACTCAAAATTCCATTGGCGATGCAAAATTTAAGACAAACTCTTTGTTCGATGTTTTCGTCCATTATTAAATTCGCAATACACACTAGATATGATGTAACTAAAAACAGCACTGTATTTAATATAAATAACAGATGCAACTCAAACTCCGCGCCAAAATAGAAAACAATTGTGCCAATCTAGCAACAACAAAAAAATCTAAAATTGGAATTTGGAACCATAAACAAATCATCCATTCCCGATACATTTTTGACTGAATGTATAATAATACATTCCAAAACTATTCCACACAAGGCCGTTCTAGTCTTAAACTAAGCAGAGCTTGTGTTGAGTACCTACTAGACAACTGATAAATATACTATATATTTCTAAATACATATCATATTATAGATAAATTACACCCAGACACAGAACAAATCATCGTGCTTATCACACAAACATTTGTCCTGGGTGTGCATAGAGAATCTGTCCATAGTACCCCACTATTCTTTTGCTTTTATATCAATTTAATTTATATCGGTGCAACATGTATTTTTCCATTTATCTTTACTACTTTTCTCGAGCAATGTAATCATCTTTCAGACTATCAATCACAATCTACATAATATTAGACTCTTGCCATATGCTGAAACGTGATTCCAAGGCCCCAGCTCTCGATGATAATATAAATTCATCATACACTAAAGCCTAGCATATTATGACGACGTCTGAGGTAAGCCCTCAGACGTCGTCATAGTTCAATCTTTAACGCTAGTAGAAAACTTCAAATGTACGGGAATGACATCATCTCAATGATAAGTCACGAAGGCGTTACTGACTGTAGAAAGAGAATCGAAACGAAACGGTCGTAACTTGGCTAGGCCTGCTGGTTTACTCGTACTCATACTTACATATAAAACTAAGAGACTGTCGATGAAGCGGCAACAACAGGACGGCTAGTTGTTGCCGCTACGTCCAAACGTAACCAAACTAATAAAGCGTTCGTCATTACGAATATGCATCGATAAAGCTGCAGTAGTCTTAAGCCGTCCAAAAAAATACCGATTTAAATACAATTACAGTTTTCTCGCCTTTCAGAGTAGACATATACTGGTGGGGGCTACGTGACGTCACCACCACCAGGAAACCCTGCGTGATCCTTGAAATAGACGAGCTAACAATAAAGTCAGATGTAGTATGTGACAAGAAATCCAACTGCAACTTCCCTAATGGAAGGTCTTCGCAGATTTTCCAAGCACCATTGGATGAAGTCTACTCTCCTCCTTTGAGCATCAGACTTTATGATAGCAGTACTTTTGGAAGGACCCTGTTTCTGGGTACAAATATAGTGAAGAACCCGAATAAATATATTGTTAGTTGGCTGCCCCAAAAAGAAAGAGAGGCTTCTTTGAGGAGTGTGTCTATAACAGCAAATAATTTTTTTCAAGGTTATTTTTTACTGTCACTACTTTTTATAAATATATAATATTGTACAAGCAAATATGCATGGTCCTCACGTGATTTGACTTTGACCCCTGAGTTTGTTTCGGGGTTTTTTCTCAGGGTAGACAGCTAAGAAACACCGGCCTCATCTAGTTTAAATTGACAAAAAAGTTGACGTGTTTTATAAAACCTATTTGAAAAATAAATATTATTTATCTAGTGGAGTGGAGCGGAACTGAGCGGACTTTCAAATAAAACAAATGAACACGCGGGCTTGAGCCAGACAGAACGGAGTGTGCCGAGCGGAGAGCACGATGCGGAAGGTAGCTCAAATTCACGTGGGCACTTTTACCTGCCCTCCACTCTGCTCCAACCAGATCCGTTTCAGTGGAAACACATTAACAGGTTACAAATTAGCTGCAAAGTGCCGCGACAGCAGCGCGTCTGCAGCGCTGCCGCCGTGCTTCTTTGTTATTCCATGTAAATGACAAAGTAGCTTACAGCGCGACTGCAGCGCGATACACCCGCGCTGCACGCGACGCGCAACAAACGCGCGTTTTTAGTGAAGGCGCCCTAATGATGGTGTTTACCGGTAATTAGAGAAACAACAAGTACAAAATCATGATGTCTCGCGTAGATCCGCGTTCTGGCCTCGAAACTTGTCAAACAAAATGAGTTTGATTCTTTTTATATCTAAAAAGTTCAATAAATTATGATTATTTTTTTCAAAATATTGCAGTTAATCAAGTCCTACACATACGAAAGAGTTCGCCATTGATTGCAGAAAAAGGTAGCAATACTTCACTACACAGTATCCAGAAAACTAAGAAGTCACGATGGAAAAGTATATTTTGTCCAAAAAAAGCAGATGAAGAAGAATACGTTCTTCTTCCAATGTTCTCTAAAGATAAGGAAGCAAAACTGGCAAAAAATAATTCTCTAGAAACTTCTGAGCCAACAGATTGGTGGATGAGATATTTTGCTACACTCGAGGTACATTCTAGTTTTTTATTTTGCTATTCATATTTCAGTAGCTGATGTGATCACCCAAGGAAACTACGAGCATAGCCCTTACTATTGTTCTTTGGGTGACTTTGTCTTCTTATAAGGCCCATTGTAAGTGGCCACGTTTCGGAACCTTATGTCAACACTGGCAAGACGCACTAGTCTTTCATTTTGAGATACTGTGGTATAACCGCAGGAGATCTACTACCACTGACATAGCTCGAAGAATCGCCAAACTTAAGTGGCAATGGACAGGACACATTGCAGCTGATCGATGGGGACGATCACCACAGCGTTGGAAGGCCTCCTACAATGTCGACCGATGACCTGGTGAGGGTTGCGGGAATCTCTGGATGCAAAACGCACAGGAGCGGTCGTTGTGGCGACGCTTGGGGGAATATCCAACAGTGGACGTCTTTCGACTGAAATGATGATGATGATGATTTCAGCAGCTCTTTGTGTCTGTCTAATTGACATACATATGTTTATATGTCGGCCTGGGTGACTGCACCTCCATGTCCGAACGTATTTATTCGTGTATCTCTTAGCACAGTAGATCAGCGTTCTAAGAGTTAGTGTAGCTGCCTTCATTTTTATTGTAGTATGTACAGGTTTATTTATTTATTTATCTACACTACAATATTATAAAGGGGTAGTTTGTTTTAAAGTTTTTTTTTTTTTATTTATTGGAGGTAATCTCTGAAACTTGCTTTATTCCTGACTGACATAGGCTATTTTTTATGTACGCGAATAAAACTGCGGGCAAAAGTCAGTCATTTATACAAAAAAATACAGGATTGTCTATATTAAATAGCAACCAAAAACCATTAAGGTTTAAACTTGTGCTCACAATACAGGTTAGCCTTTGCAGGCGTTGTAGTTTGTTTACGGCCGTGACTAGCTTGGGCCACCAAACTAATGCTCAATAGGCGATCATAGGCCAGATTATAGCACTACACAGTCAAAGTTAAATTTTTATAAAATGGGCCTTGCTTCTTACTTATCACATTCTCTCTAGGCTCTATTTAGCTTACAATCCCTAGATGATTATTGCACTTACTGTTTAGGATAATCTTAAGCTAACATATAATACACACAATTACTGCTGTTTAATAAACATAAGCATAATTAGTCTTATAGTTTTTCCACTGGTGGAACTCAGGCCTTCTCTCTAGGAGAGGGAAGGGGTCGTAATCCACCACTCGAGCCGGGATTGGTGGATGTCACAAGTCTTCGACATCGCATTGTTTTGGATCCAGCTTCGGACATGCCGCTTACCTTGCCATGTTTTCCTTCATATATTTCCTTTTTTTTCTTTTCCTTATAACCCAGTTGGTGAGAATCAGAATGGCGGGTGTACCTCAGTGAAATAAATTATAGCAATTACCGTTAAAATGTACCTAAAATGTACTATTCAGTACCTAGCTCAAAAATTTTTGTACCTTCTTCAGAATTAAATTATTTCAAAATTAAGGTACACCCGCCATATTGACGTCAAGATGGCGGGTGTTCTGTAATATTTTATTATTTAACCATTACTCATAAAATATAATTACACCAAATAAATGTACCTAAAAAGTACCACACTCTTGATCAGTTAGATAGTTCCTGAGAAATAAAACCATCGTGTGACACACGTAGTTAACATTCTAAACAACTAGCGCCATCTCTGATATCTTCCGAAAACTTATTTAATTAAAGAAATCAGAAAGAAAGTTATCAGAGATGACGCTAGTTGTTTAGAATATCAATGACGCATGTTACTTGACTGACACATGATATTGTCTGTGCGATAAAAGAACCGTCGTGGCGTAAAGTGAAAACAACATTAAAGATTTTAAGTAGCAACCCAACCCAGCCATCCGTCAAATGCCAAACGTCATATAATATTGGCACCGGTTTGTTTATTATGTTATTTTATTGTGATTTTTAATTGAAATCTTCAGAAATGTGATAAAAAATTTCACTGAGCTGCAAGGGAAATAATATTTAATATATAACAGTTTTTCCAAAGATAACAAATGGCAAATCACACCATTATTGATCAAAACAAAGTCACGAATTTGGGAAACATTGGTATGCTGTTTTTTTGGTACGTAACACTTTTATTTTAATGTTTTTAGACTTCCTAGATAAACTCCTGTCCCTGTTATCTCCAAATAAATATAAATTAAACGGAAATTCATTTGAACATGACGCTATTTATTTATTTTGTTTTGGTCATTATTTTCTATGGCTAGTATAAAGAGTATTGATACTTTAAATTTATAATGCGTTTCGACTAACTTAGAATATTTCTTTTCAGGCTTGAGTACGGATACAGTAACTAAAATAAAAAAAGGGCAAGTGCGAGTCGGACTCGCGCACTGAGGATTCTGTACAAATTTACCTATGAAATCAATTCCCGAATTGAGTTACGAAGATTTTTCCGAATTACAAACAATTTTTTTTTGTGGCGTATCTACAAATTTACAATTTTCAGATTTTTCCCTGTACTTGTTCTATGAGACCTTGATTTATGCCAAATTTCAGGATTTAAGGTCAACGGGATTCACCCTATGAACTTTGATTCGCTTGATTATAGAAATATACGTTTAATTGCGACATAAACGGCCGTATCTTTTTTTTTCGTTAACTCAGAAGTCTGATTTTTTCACAACTTCAAAAGACCGCAGACTTGAGCGTATGGTTTTATCTCGATATTTTAACTCGATACCTCCAAGCGTTAAAAGGTCTTAACAGATACAGACGGACAACCAAGTGATCCCAAAGATCTTATATACGAGATGGTCCCTTACAGACTAAATAGATTTTTTACGAAGCAACATTACAAATTCTGAAGTGTACTTTATTTTCATAGTCATAAGTTCATATTTTTCATAGATTAGCAAAAGGGAAAAATGTACTGAGGAAGACAACGAGAAAGTGGTAGCGTGTTCCATTTTTACCTTTATATTTAACTAGGGTAAACATAAACTTGCTGTTAGCTACAATATTCCAGTCAGTGATAATAGACCGATCCCAGTCAAAGTGATAGAACCATTTTCATTGGCACTGGGTAAGTGGTCGCTGATGGAATCTACCTAGATAGGCAGTACAGCAGTTTCTTCACGCTATTTTCCTTTACCGGTTCGTGTTTGCATTTAAATGTTCATCATCATTACAATCGAAAGACGTCCACTGTTCGACATAGGCCTCCCCGAGGTGTCGCCACAATTAACGGTTTGTTACTCATTACGCAAAAACTTATAAACGGATGAATTTAATGAGAAACGTTGCAATAAAATAGCTTATAACCTATATTTTTGCTAAGTTTCATCACGTGAGCAAGTTCAATAAGTAGGCTACTAATATATAAATGCGAAAGTTTGTGAAGATGGATGGAAGTACTCGTAAAAACTACTAGACAGATGAAAACTACTAGATGGATGGAGGTACTTACTCGTATGTATGGATGTGTCGCGCAAAAACTACTAGACAGACGAACTTAATCATAAACATTGCAATAATATAGCACATAAGCTATAACTTTGCAGTTTCATTAGGTGAGCAAATTCAGCCAATAGGATAATTTTTATTATAGGGTGAAGCCGCTGGAAGGAGCTAGTCTAACATAGTTTCAAAGTATCAAGATTTAACAGTCGCACTATAATGACGTCACAATGTTGCTTACATAACAAAAACGATATTTATCTACAGCAGCGCCCTCAAATCCCACGATGGTTTACTTTCCGCACAGACTCTATTAACTGATCAAATGTGTGGTCTTCTCTACTTGAGGTACTTTTTAGGTACATTTATTTGGTGTAATTATATTTTATGAGTAATGGTTAAATAATAAAATATTACTGAACACCCGCCATCTTGACGTCATTATTGCGGGTGTACCTTAATTTTGAAATAATTTCATTCTGAAGGAGGTACAGATATTTTAGAGCTAGGTACTGAATAGTACATTTTAGGTACATTTTAACGGTAATTGCTATAATTTATTTCACTGAGGTACACCCGCCATTCTGACTCTCACCCCAGTTGACCGTAATTAGATCACTGTAGGCACACTCAACTGAGATTAGCCAAGTACGCTGAAGATATTATAGTGTTCAAGTGCGTGCGTAAACACAGGTGCACTCTATGTTCCTTTAATCTCATAGTCCGATAAGACGGCAATCCGTTACGATCGGAGAGATCAGAAAGTTTAGCCAAGTTGATAATCTACAATAGTGAATGAAAACTTCTGATCTTCATTTGTGGAATGTCAGCAGCTGCAGTTACCTCTATCGTTGGTAATTTTCCGCTCGTGTGTATGAGCTCTCAGGCGCCTCACCCATGACTATATATATATTATTTTTGTAGCGATACTCATTTGGTGCGTTTCGTCAGCGCACGACAGCATCGCTTCTAAAGCGCGTTAATCGCATTTGCAACCGCTATAGAAAAGATGCTAACGCGATACTAACGCGCTACAGCATCGCTACAAAAAGTCACCTTTCGCCTTTTTTTTAGCCTTTGTAATTAAAGAATTAGTGCCTGTTTTCCAAGAAATCTTTGGAAAGGCGACACTTATGCTGCAAAAGTTTGTTTTATCCATATTTAAGAATTTAAAATAAATTGCTTCTTTTATCCGGCTTACCACCAAGTTGAAGGGCGGATTCTCTACAAATCTAAGCGCACGGCCGTGCGCAGGCCAAGTTCCACCAACAGGCCGCGCGCATGCCGTGCACTATTTACACGAACCGTTTCGACCCACTTTTGACCCCCCTGTAGCTCAGTGCCTATTGCAAGTACAGAGATTAGTTTGTGCTTACGTTATCATATACTAGTATTAAAGCAGTATGCCAAATTTCATAGATATAGCTTTAGTAGATCCTGAAATATTACTTTTTACCCGATTTTCAAAAACAAGGAATAGGTTCTCTGGTTCTCATCTCAGTCTGAGTTTTTTTTATTATTCATTTTAATTATTTTTTCCTTATTTTCAGGGTAATGCGGATGATGATGAAGATTTGTCAGGTTCCGACAAAATCATTGTAAGTGTTTTTAACCAAACCCATACAGAACAATTAGATACTCTGTCTAATTGTTCATAATGAACAATTAGTTAACGCTTTGCTATCCAATCTGAACTAGCAGAACACAGGATTGTGTGGTAAAACGTGCATCAGGCATTAAGGCCTATGCTTTACAGAGAGGAAAAAAATAATACCTGACCTGTTTTTTTAATGAAACATTGCTCTCTACTAGTAACAACTCCTGCATTACCGGTGCGTTAATAAACATATTTCTTGAGGCGCGACCTCTGTAGCTGCGGAAATGGTATTAAAACCGGCCAAGTGCGAGTCGGACTCGCGCACAAACGGTTTCGTAGCGTCCGTAGCAAAAAATGGCAAAATATCACGTTTGTTGTAAGAAAGCCCCACTTAAATATTTATTTTATTCTGTTTTTAGTATTGGTTGTCATAGCAGAAACAAAAATGCATCATCTCAGAACAGCTGTGTAGCTGCAATGGTTCATGAGCCTGATAACAGATAGACGGACAGAGGAGTGATAGCAATAGGGTCCCATTTGTATCCTTTAGATCCGCAGGCAAAGAGATATTTTTTAATTACGTAACCTCAAAAATGAGCTTGCTTGAATTGATCTCACAATACTGACACCTAGTAATTATCTGGTTCCAGGTGTACGGAAGCGAATTAGAAGCACAGCCAGGATTTTCCAAGTTCAAAGACTGGTGTTCGACACTAAAGCTCTACAGCGGTAAGAAGACTGGGATCCCTGAGAAGGATGAACAGCTCTACTGTGGCTTCCTGAAAGCTGGCATAGCTATATACCTGTGGCCTCCTCCCGCTGATACTGTTGCTGTTAGCTACCATGGTGTCGAACTGAATGATGGGTAAGCAGCTTGTATTTCTTCTTTATATTGTCATGTTAGAGAATTAAAATTATGAGTTTTTACTACCTTCATCTAGAAATCAGTGGACAGATAAGCGGGCACAATTGGACGGGTGTACTATGCCAAATCGAATGCCAAATAGTCGAACATCAATTAATCGGACACTTTAAATCGAACACCTAAATACTCGAACGTTAATAATATCGAATGGTTAATAAATCGAACACTCAATACGTCGACTGTTCAAAATATCGAATGTTTGATCGAGCGGCCAATGCATCACACATTCACCCGGAGAACATGGTGGAGCATATATGCCCCGCTTGAATGAAGCACCGCCATGTCCTCGTGAGGGCGATCGCCGGCAACAACCTCTTGCGCCGGTGCCATGGTCCGGAGCGAGCTCCTTTGATATATTACTTGGGGTCGGCGCAACACGTTTTCTTCTTCCATTCTGTCCTGTCACCCGTCAAACTACCACTAACTCCCTTTTCTTTCATATCACTTCTCACACAATCCATCCATCTTTTTTTCGGCCTTCCTCTCCCTCTCCATCCATCTACATGTATACTCAGAACTCTTTTAGTAATATGCGCTTCATCTCCTCTTCACATGACCATACCAGGACAACCGATAGCCTTTCAACTTTTCAGTCACTGGCACCACTTTCAAAATTCCTCTAATATACTCATTTCTCACTTTATCCATTCTCGTCACACCACACATTCATCTCAACATTCTCATCTCCGCTATATGCAATCTTTTTTCATCCTTCTTTTTCACAGCCCAACATTCTGATCCATAAAGTATGATGATAGGTCTTTTTTTATGGTGGGAAAAAATCATCCAATGACATCCCCTGCTCTTGGGCGGAGCGGGAGATAGTGTCAGACTCTTACTGACTAAAAGACCCACCCTGTTCCTTCTAGCCTTCATACCGGGGCTCGAGCTCCCTTTCGGATATCGCTGGCCCCAGTAGGCTTCGACCCGGATGGGTCCCTGCTGTTGCTGACAACTCCTTGAGGCGCGCGGGAACAGTGCGCGCCGTCGACGACTTGGGCTTGTTCCAGACAGTTATCGGACGGCCGGACAGCGAGCTACCCATTGCTCACTGTCCGCAAGCCCGCGCCTACGGTTGCAGGCAATCGGGATCAGAATCCCGGCGGCGTCGAGAACGCCGTTGCCTGATACGTTCGGCCTCCTCCTTTGCGAGCATTACTGCTTTGCAGAAGTCGGCGACCGCCTGCCACTCCTCCTCGCTCCGGACCATGGCCTCAACCAAGGCTCGGCGCGAGAGGTCTCCGCCGCCGATCGCCCCCACGAGGGCACGGCGATGCTCCGCCCAAGCAGGGCACACCTCGACATTTTGACAATTTGAATTGTCAAAAGGTCGGCCAGTCAAACAAGTGAAGCTAAATTGCACGTTCCAAAGAGTAGGTCTCTATGGAGAAGAACGTGCAAGAAACTCCATGGACACTCTTTTAAATCGTATTGAGTTACATGAATCTTCGTTACATATTTCTTTTTTGCTTCTATTATGTGAACACAATGAAGATAAGTAATAAAAATTAAATAATAATGGTAACAATAAAAATAGAAATTGAATAAGTCACTGGCAGCTAAGAGATGACCAACCAACTGATGGCGCCCGTTCACGAGCATGACGCTTGCATCAGCCCCACTCAGCTCAACTATTTTGAAGGGAGCCAAATGACTCAATAACATGTGCCACCATCAGCGAGACATTTTAGTGAGCATGACAATCTCTCAACTGCCATGCTCGTATTGTCAAACAAGTTGTAACCAAATAAAAATGCTCCATGGTACTTCACATTCACAAAATTGAAAAAAAGTGCTTCTACATTATACAATGCTATTATTTCCAAATGTAACAGGTAATAAATCATATGTTCTAAAATAAACAAATAAAAATTAAAAAAAAATAATCGGAAAACAACAATAGGAAAAGGCCAGCAGCATCGCTTCCAATATAAATAATTAAATTAAAAAAAATAAAAAATACGACTAATTAGTAGCTAAAAATGACTATGACTGTGGAGCAGGACCGGCATTTATCCAAACATTTTTATCGAGTAGATAATCTTCTAATTTATAATATGCTTGCCTACATAGCGTGCGTTTAATGCATGTTTTAAATTTTGACTAGTTTAATTGGAGAATTTAAAGTGGAATTTTGTTATAAAATTTGACACAGTACCCCATAAAATAACTAGATACTTTAGCCAATCTGAATCGAGGTTGATCTAACTTGTCTTTATTTCTAGTATTAAAATTGTGCCTGTCACTTATTTTAGTAAAAAGATGAATATTTTTCCTGACATACATAATATTTTCATAAATGTATTGACAAGGAACCGTCATGATGTTTATATCTTTAAACAGTTCCCTAAGAGAATCGCACCTGCGAAGATTGTATATGGCTCTGATAGCTTGTCTGCAGAATAAAAATAGACTCTATGTCTGCAGCCCGTCCCCATAGCAGAATACCGTAAGACATGATACTGTGAAAATAACTAAAATAGACCAGTCTCGCGGTATGTATATCAGTAAATTGACGGATTTTTCTGACAGCATATGCTGCTGAGCTAAGCCGTCCTGCCAGAGATGTTAAATGAGGACCCCATTGTAGCCTCGAGTCGAGCGTGATTCCCAGGAAAACCGTGTTTTCGACGAATTCAAGTTTCTCCCTGTTCAATACTATTCCCAAATCATTACTTTCAACATTCGGTAACGCAAATCAATTATTGACAGTAAACCAGTTTTGGACCTGCTGCAGAATGTTGTTTACGTCATCAAGATGTGTGGAGCGTCTATTGATCTTAAATATTAAGGAAGTATCGTCAGCAAACAATACTATATGTGGTTGTCTTTACAATAAATGCGGTAGATAATTAATATACACCAGAAAGAGGAAAGGAGCCAATATAGAGCCTTGTAGCACATCCATTTTGACTTTTAAGCCCTGTGAATTGACACAATTAATTTTAACTTGCTATTGCCTGTCATTTAAATAAGATTTCACTAAGCTTATTGCAAGTTTACCTAATCCGTAATGTTCTAGCTTTAAAAGTAAGGTTTCATGATTGACACAATCAAAAGCCTTAGAGAGGTCACAGAAAATTCCAATAGCATGTTGATTTTTCATGACACAGTTTTGATATTTTGTACATAGATTCTTTACATAAAAATAATAGAGAGGTGTTTCAGATTTCGCATAAACTAAAAATAAAGTTGTATACTTATTTATCCCAGATCGTTTGGGATACTTTTTTTACTAACATACAAGCAAAGCCAAGCTACATTTAATATATTTTTTTCTTACAACAATTTCAGTTTCTTCACCGACTTTCCTGATAATGAGCCATCAAAGTTTTTAGTCCGTGTATACGTAGTCAAAGGAGTGAACCTGATACCTAAAGCTTTCACTGGCAAGCTGGACCCTTATGTGGCAATCAGTTGCGGCCGAAAACACCTTGGAGATAGGAAAAACCACGCGAAAAATACGCAGAATCCTATTTTTGGGAAGTAAGTAGACCTTAATTGCACTAGTTTATTGGAAACTTGCTTTTGCCCGCGGCTTTGCCCTCGTCATCTGATTATTCTACTCTGCCCTACACTACCCTACTGTTCCTTACTCAACCTTACTCCACCTCATTCTACCCTACTCCACCCTATTCTACCCTACTCTGCGCTATTCTACTTTACCAACTCACCCTAGCTTGCCTACCCTAAATTAAACCTTTCCTGTATGCTGATGAACAAAACAAAAAAGGAAGGCCAGCCGTTCTTAAGTTAAAGCGTGATCGGAAATTGGGATCGGAATCCCGGCGGTGGTTGGGGCGACGTGCGCCGTTGCCTGATGCGGCTGGCCTCCTTCTTTGCTAGCATTACTGCTTCGCAGAAGGAGGCGGCCGCCTGCCACTCCTCCTCGCTCCGGACCATGGCCTGTACCAAGGCCCGGTGCGAAAGATCACCGCCGCCGATCGTCCCCACGAGGACTCTGCCCAAGCGAGGCACACCTCTACTGTGTGTTCCATCGTGTCCCCCGGGCGTTCCGCATAGTAGCAACACCCGAATGTAATATATGGTTATAAATATGAACCCCTATTAGATAATTATAATATTTTTGACAACGAAAATTATTTTGGTCCAGTCTACACTTGCCCTGAGCCGCAACAACTTGAAATTATAGAAAGAAGTCTTTGCTCAGCTATATAATATGTATCAATCCAAACTTGCATTGTCAGTTTTGTAACTGATATTACAAAATTACTTACCAAAATTTTAACAACAATTTCAGAATGTACGAATTCCGATGTACACTGCCAGACGACTATCTCCTGACAGTGTCCCTGTATGACTACGATGCCTTAGCTCCTGACGAGCTGATTGGCTCCACAACCATCGACTTGGAAGACCGTATATATTCCAAACACAGAGCAAGGGTTGGATTGCCTACTGAATATACTACGTGAGTTAACTTTCAATAAGCATAAGCATAGCATAATCAGCCTTTCAATGTTACCACTGTTGGGACTTAGGCCTCCTCTCTTGGAGAGGATCCACCATGCGGGTTCAGGGTGGGTTCGTGAATGTCACTTGACTTCGAAATTTTGGTTCTGGGACATGCCAGTTTCGTCACGATGTTTTCCTTCACCGTTTTGAGAGCAGTGGTTATGAAATAATATACACAAAGTAATGCGCCTGGCTAGGTTTGAACCCGCGACTTACAACTCGTATACGTAAGTGGGGGCCGTAACCACTCGGCCACCACTGCTCCGCTTTTCAATATTGCTTCTTAATAGATTTTAAAATGCATTTTTATTTACGGTATTAGGAAAAATATATTTTTCATTACCTTACAGTCTTAGGTAACCTAAGACTGTCAATCTATTTAATAAATTTTATGTCCGTTAGTAACGGTCCAACATCTAATGGGCCTACGGCACGCTCAAACTTCACCACAGTTTTGCCTGCGCTAGTCGGTTTGTTCACAAAACACCGTGTGAGTGCTAGGTAAAATTCATATAGTTTTACACGGTTGTCACATTATTATTATCATCAGTGAAAACATTGCCCGCAAGCTACCATATAGATATAAGTATGTCACCATCATCATCGCCAATTCAGCCGAAAGACTTTCACTGTTGCACATAGACCTCCCCAAAGTGTCGCCATAATGACCGGACCTTTGCGTCTCGCATCCATCGGATTCCTGCAACCCTCACTAGGTCATCGGCCTACCTTGTAGGCCTTCCGGTACGTGGTTACCAATCCAGAAGCTTTTTTCTTCATCGACTGTCCACTGCCACTTAAGTTTGGCATGTACATATTTAAAAAAAAAATAAAATAAAATAAAATAAATTTATTTCAGACTAATTTCAATGTCCATATTATGTTAGTGACTGAAACTTAAAACTACGTTAGTATAATAGTATTCCAATGCATTCAATTATAATTCGTTCATAAAATAAATAAATAAAATTACAATCATTCATTCCAAAACACATAATAATCATAATACTGTCAAACATAACACACAAAAACAAAAAGTTTATTTATGAGCTTATAAAACTGCATGCTTAACATGCAGCTTTATAAACCTATCCCACACTGGTGACTTTGGGCTTTCAGCGATCATCTTTAGGATTCTGTTACCACCACCCCTAATCCGACGCATGAGTGAGGCCGACCTTTTACGCATTATTGCATAAAAGTCATCCACACCCGCGTCCGCAAACATGCCTGAGGCACTGCAGAATCGAGGAAGTCGCACCAGAACCCTAAAGGCATTGTTGAACTGGACTCTAAGAGCACTGTAGGCCCGCTGCGTATAATTGGTCCACAGGGCACTGGTGTAAAAGCTTTGACAGTAGGCTCTGAATAAAGTTACCTTTACTTGTACTGTACACTTAGCAAACCTGTGCACCAACATGTTCGCGCGCACCGACAACGCTCTCCGTTCCCGCTCAATATCTGCGTCATCATTTAAGGTCTCGTTTATAACGTGTCCTAGGTACTTAAACTGAGAGACTCGACTCAAAGACACTCCGTTCAAATACACGGGTGGTATCTGCTCAGGTTCCTTGTTCTTACCTCTGATTACCATATACTCACTCTTTTTATCGTTGTACTTTAAGCCGTGTTCCTTCGCGTATGACTGGCAAATACTGAGCAGCCGTCTCAGTCCACCAACAGATGGACTCAGCAACACCATGTCATCCGCGTAACTGATATTATTCACGCAAACGTTATGTATATGACACCCGACATGGCTATTGCTGAGCTCATCAATCAGCTGATTAACATAAATATTAAAAAGTCTTGGAGAGGTTAGTCCCCCCTGCCTCACGCCACAATCTAGTTTATATTCATCTGAATAAACATTTCCCCACTTAACCATGTTTTTCTGATGTCTGTACCAGAAAGAAAATATATTTATTAGTTCAGCGGGAGCCCCAATCTCCCCAAGCTTAGCCCAGAGCTTATTATAATCAACAAGGTCGAAAGCCTTTGACAGGTCAAGAAAGCATGCGTAGATGGGTGTGCTTCGATTTATGTAATATGAGACCGTGTGCTTTAATGTCAAAATAGCACTCTCAGTCGACAAGCCTTCACGAAACCCAAACTGTGCGTCATGCAGAGAGGTGTACTTGCTGAGCTGCGCATCTAACAACCCATCAAAGACCTTCGCCATCACAGTGGCTAAAGAGATAGGTCTATAATTATTCTTATCAGTCACATCCCCAGTGACATTCTTTGCTATAGGCACAACAATGGTTTCCATCATTTTAGAGGGTAAATATGAGTGTCGTATGCAGAATGTAAATAACATAGCTAAAACTCTAAACAAGTGGCTACCCGCGTGCTGTAAGTGCTCAATGCTGAGACCGTCACTGCCAGGAGATTTGCCTCTTTTCATGTTTCGGATGATATTTTTAACATCCCTGGTAGTAAAACCAATTGGGTTCTCACGGACAATCACAGTCTCACCACTCGCGGTCGCAGCCTCTGTATCTAGAGATGACTTAACCCTAAAATGGTTTTTAAAAAGGTTAGCTATGTCCCTAGGCTCACTACAATGATCCACACTAACTGGTAAACTCACTTTTCCATTCAATCTCTTAGTGCCCTTCCAGAAAGCACGAAAGTTTTTTCCCTTAATATGTGAGGCTAGCGTATCCATTGGAAGCTGGTCTTGGTGGTTCTGACAGTACTTGAGTCTAGACTTAAAGATTTTACGTGTGAGGTACATGTCGTCATAAATAGGCCCACTATCAGGTTTCCCGTATTTTAGGTAACTGTGATACGCCTGCCTAGCCCGCCTATGAGCATCTCTCACGTTTTTGTTCCACCCCACAACATTCTTACCCCTTCTAAACTTTCCTACTTTCCTGCTTTTCATAGAAGCTTCACAAATAATGTTTACAATGTCATTGTATAGGTTGTCAATTACTGATCTATGTTCCAAATTACTACACATACTGTCCGCACACACGCTTAACTCACTGGGAAAGTGTAGGTCCTTTAATTTAGTCTTACAAATGTCAGAATAATTTTCTATTTCGTCAGCCTTTCTGTCACCCCAATTAACATCATTTTTATAAAAATTTACACATACACACTTCTGTTTAATAATGTCAAGATTACAATTAATTATCACAGGTAAGTGGTCGGACCAATACACTCCATAGTCCACACAAATGCTAGTTATTGTTTGCCAAGCTGATTCCGTTGCTAAACAATGGTCTAACCAGCGGTTACATCCGTGTGCTTCACTATGGAATGTATGGGTATCTGACGACCTGCCCAACATAGCCATGTCCGCACATATCCAATTATTATCATTACAAAAAGCAAGTAATTCGTCACAAAAAGGAGAAGTAGGGTGAGCGTTAAAATCACCTAAAATATACACAGATTCTACGTTACTTTGCTGTACAATCGCACTAATCTCGCCTAGACAATTCGTAAATAATGTTAGATTGTCTGGTTGGTCCGTAGGCATGTACACACATATAACTACAACTTCACAATTCATACCTGTTTTCGCTCTTATCGCCGTAATACGCTCGCTTTCGCACTGCACTATTGACACACTTGTAAATACACTTTTACGCCATAGGATAGCAACCCCACCGAAAGGGCGACCTCGTCTCACTCCAGATGATAAGTCCATCGCCGACTTCCCCGTATAACTGAAGTTATTATCAATAGTTCCGAGGAAAGGTAGGTCCTCGGGCACCAGCCATGTCTCCTGAAGAGCTACCAAATCCGCATCCTTACACAGTGACCGAACACACTGTACACTCCTTTTCACATTTTTACAGTTAAAACTAACTAGTTTGCTGCTTTGTGGGTGATCCATTAAAATATTGTTTTTCAGACCCCTTTCTCATGTCCACAAAACGGCGAAATTTAATTCCGTCCGGCCACAGATTGTCATCAAGATACGTATGCATTCTATTTCTTGAGACAAACAATTTAAAGGCATTGCACCCTTTATCTTGTTTCATTTTAATTTTTATTAGTCTCACTTTTTCCTGGGTTTTATTATAAATATAATTACTTATGTCCGTTTCCTCTGTATCTTTATGCACATTGGAGACAAAAAGGGGTACTTTGGTGTCCGCTGCCTTAAAATTACATACAGGCTCCGTCGCTGCCTTGCCTAATTGAGTCACGAAACGATTACGAAGGCGTTTTCTCTGCACTGTAATCCAGCTAGAATTTGGTTTATCTTCCTTGAAATCCCCATTTTTTTGTACGATTTCTGCCAAAGACAGTCGCTTCTCAGGCACTTCAGTGGACTCAATTGCAGAACAAACTGGTTTTATTGCCTGTAATTCACGATCAGCTCTTTGCGATAATTTAATTTCCATACAATCATGTTGTTTTCCAACTTGCGCGACTGTTGTCAATTCTGTGCCTCGATCTACTATACCTATCTCGCTCACTGACTCATCATCAGATCGTGGATGCGACGGAGATAGCAAAAACGGTGTGCTTATACCCCCGCGTTGCCTTGGCGCCGGCTCCTTAATCTTCTCTAAAACTGGTGATATGCCTACCGGCCCACTATCCAAACAAAAAGCACCTCGCATACGTTTGTTCATATTACAATCATCTAACCCAATAACTGACCCATATTTGCAATTATGTAGTTCACTCCTTATTTCCTGTAACTGCTCCACAGTTGCGTAATTATTCTTCATATTGTTCAACTGATTTTTTAGTACAACTAACTCCTTAAGCAGCCCCGTCACATCTATGTGATCAAATGTTACGGGTGGTAGCTTGCACAAATCTTTGGCCACAAACATGGGGATTAGTTCGGGATCCGTATTCTTGAACAGGGTTATAATGTCTTCCAAATCTTTGTGACGTTTGTCTTTTCTCCTGGATATTTTTCGCTTGCCCGCTGCCATAGATTCAAATAGTAACGTCTTTGCATGGTCAATATCCTCCACAGAGAAACCACTTGCACAAACACTAATGAGGCTCTCATTGTCCATAACATCAAGTTTATTTTGCACAAACGCTAACAGCTCGTTTATTACAATATTACACGACGAACATTTTACGATTTTTGCACTCGCCATATTTTTTTTTCCACACACCCTCATGGGACGGCGCATGCGCACGTACTATTTAGGTACTCGTACTAATTAACCTGGTGAACTTCGTACCGCCTAAAATTCAATGAATGTAGTATATCTTTATAAATAGTCAACTGAATGCGATGAAACAAATCCTACATAATTATAGTTCATTTTCAATTTTCAGGATTGGTCCTAACAAATGGCGTGATTGTCAGAAACCTTCTGTAATACTGGAAGATCTCTGTGTTAAAAATCACTTACCTGCGCCCATTTTTCCCGATAATTCTACGGTGGTGGTTAACGGTGTTGAATATAAAGATAATGACAGCAATGGTAAGAGAGAGAATTACATATTATGAAATGCTCATAACGTTTACAGTATCATTGCTGTATTGAAGAAGAAGCAGCGTAAAGACAGTGAGAGCAATGGTAAGAGAGAGAGAGATACAGAGAAACTGATATCGACTATCGACATCTGCTTCGAACAAGGTAGTAACATTATTTCAAGTATTTTTCAGAATGAACCAAAAAGTGATAGTGCCGTGATTGAATTTTGTTTAAAAATTTATTAGTGCATCAATGCTAGAAATACGTCGTTATTACTGTCGTGTAGCTCATTCCAAAACCTATATTAATAACTCAAATTGGTCTGTAATCCGAGATACTGCCTTGTTCGATACTGGTGTCGATATTATGAAACACGATGCTCATAACATTTACAGCATCCTAGTTGTTGGAACATTAAGTATAGAAGAAGAAGCAGCATAAAGACAATGGGAGCAATGGTAAGAGAAAGAGAGAGAGAACACGCATATTATGAAACATAATGCTCATAACATTTACAGCATCGTAGCTTGTGGAACGTGTATCGAAGAAGTAAATGCAGTTATTGTTGATTTTGCACCTATCGAGGATACCGTCTAGTTCCAATATATGGTGTCCCCAATAGGTGGTTAGTTGACGAGACTGTTTCCACCACTATTCAAGATAGCACATTTGAAAATGAATAGATATTTTTGCTTGCATTTTTTAAGTCTGGAGATCTGTTTTGTGTCCTATAAAGGTATTGCAAATACTACTATAGATCGACATTTCTGTTTTGAAGGTTGTAGGGAAAAACGCCTTAAGCTCAGGCCTTATTTAAAATACGTATTATTTCTAAAAAAAAACAGATAATCATACTGGATGGATTTTTGAGACGGGTTGGTAAACCATTAAAAAAAAAACTGGGCAAGTGCGAGTCAGACTCGCGTACTGTGGATTCCGGTCAAAATACAATTTCCGAATGGTGTCTCGAAGATTTTTCCGAATTGCAAAGTTTTTTTTTTGTTACAGTAACAACAAAGTTACTGTTTTCAGATTTTTCCCTATACCTGTGCTATAAGACCTTGCTTTGTGCCAAATTTCAGGATTCTGGGTCGACGGGAAGTACCCTCTGAATTTCGATCTTTGAGAGTATCAAAATATACGTTTTTTTGCGACATAAACGGCCGCGTATCTTTTTATTTGTCAACTTAGAACTTTGATTTTTTCAAAGCTTGAAGGGACCGCAGACCTGAGCATATGGTTTTAATTTCAACTGGATACCTTTACACGTTCTCGAGATAAAGGGTCCTGACAGACAGACAGACAGACAGACGGACGGACAACAAAGTTATACTATAAGGGTTTCGTTTTTTTCTTTTGTGGTACGGGATCCTAAAAAGTAAGAGCTTTTCAATTTCTGTCAGTTCGACTAACCTACTCATGGTTCCATAAAGTCTTCATAATAGGCATAATTTTTTAATGTAATGTTTTTAGGGTTCTGTAGTCAACTAAGAACCCTGTCTGTCCGTCCGTCCACGGAAAATCTCAGTGACCGTTAGCACTAGAAAGCTGAAATTTGATACCAATATGTATATCAATCACGCCGACAATGTGGTAAAATAATTTTTTTAGGGTACGGGGGTACCCTAATAAAACATTTTTTCATCACCTAGGTACATGTAAAGTGAGGAGTGATTTTTTTTTTTTCAACCTCGACGTGTGATATATTGTTGGATAGGTTTTTAAAAATGAACAATTGTGAAGAAGTAGCCGCAGTCAATAGCTCTGTTAATTTTCTACTTATGGATCATATTCTCTAGTTTCTAATACAGTAGAATATGCTCCATAAGTTTTTAATTAACAAAGCTCTTTTCGCCCCTCTCCAGGATAAAACAATTGAAAATAAGCAGACAGGTATTTTTGGTTTCTTTACTTGCATTTATTTTAATCGTGTTGTCTGTTAATAAAATATGAACATTGACATTTTCAGTTTGTATAATATTATTGATAACAGGCGGGAGCGCAGTCAAGCTCTAGGTTATATGTTTAAAAAAAGCCGTTCCAGCGTGAATTTTCGCTATTTATTACTATTTGTAACTAGAAAACCCGTCTTTTCACAGTACGGTGTTACCGTTTAGCAGCAGATCGTAAGGAGAACATCTGTCTCAGCTTGCTGCACAGTTGGTACACACTACCGATATGTGGGTACCGTTTAGTGCCCGAGCATGTGGAGACTCGGCCTCTGACGAATTTTGGAAAGAATGGATTGGAGCAGGTAATAATAAAGAATAGGGGGTTTCAATTCCATCGCGGCAGACTAAGGTGAAGGTGGAGAGATGAGCTGGACAATTACCGGAGGGACTGGCCCGCAATGGCCGAGGACAGATAAGTTTGCAAAAAGGAAAAGGACGTCCTTGCCCAGCAGTGTGACATAATGGGCTAACTAACTAATGGGGGTTTCCGGCACCAAACAAATGTTCATAATTTTGTGTTGGCAAAGTTTATATGAGTAATGGGCGTCCTCGTGTAGATTCAGGGCTGTGCCGTCAGCCGTTTAAATGCAAAATAATATTTTTATTTCTGTAATTTTTAAAATTTGCTAATGCTTGAAGTACTGTTAAAGACTGACTTACAGAGCAGAATTTGAATAAATAGTAGCAAGTACTGTTATATGTTTTGTTTGTGTCGTAGGATGCACCGTTTACAATTTAGAAGACAAAAGTTGAAAAGTGACCAAAAAATCCAAAGCCCGTGTGTGGCGATATGTTAACCGTAAACTCAGAAATAAAGAAGTATCCAAAAAATAATAGCTGCCAATAGAGAAAAATCTGAGTTTAGACTCAGGAATAAAGAAGTATCTAAAAGATTATTGCTGACCCTTGAGGAAAAACACGTATATACTCGTAACAAAATTTCATATCTGCATTTCAGGGTAAACTTCAAATGTGGGTGGACATCTTCCCCTTAGATGCGGATGTGTACATACCACCTGCAGTGAACATCACTCCTAAGAAGCTAGAAGACTATGAGCTTCGGGTCGTCGTGTGGGATGTCCAAGGTCTGAAGCCAGTCCATGGAAAGAAGGTCACCGATATTTATGTCAGAGCGTTAGTATTGAGTTTTCTTTTTTCTGTTTTCTACAAAAACATGATGAATAAAAGCTATAAAAACATGGTAAATTTGGTTGTGCGTCTTTTCCAAAGTATCAGTCACTTTGGACGTGCAGTTATTATTACAAATATTATATACGTACAGTCATTTAAGTGTCAATGTGAGATGATGTGAGATGCAGTAAAAGAAAATCTTTATTCCATAAGACAACGCACCGTGTCACACCTCAGCGGTTACCACGGCAAAAATCTACGAATTACGGTTTGAACTGCTTAATCATCCACCTTACTCACCAGATACAGCCCCAAGAGAATTCTTTTTGTTCACTTATGTAATAATTATGCTCAGAGGATAGAGGATTCCATCAAATGCGGAGGCAATCACCGTCGTGAACAATTGTTATGTAAAGAAAAGGGTACTATTTAAATGGGTTTGAGATGCGGGGCCATTGCTGAAAGAAGTGTATAGAGTTACAAGGAGGTAATGTAAAAAAAGAAAATGAAATTGTAAGGAAAAACGTCTTGTATCTTTGTTAGGTCAGAAACTTTTCAGACCACAAGTGTATATTTTTATGCACTAAGGTTTTATATATACGAATAATATACATTTTAATATATTATTTATTTTTTATATGGGATTTTTTGTGCACCTGCCATATTGTCTCTCTACCACCAAGTCCATTCATTCATTCTCTACCAGTTAGTCGAGATAAGACATCAAGTCCGCTTTTTATATTTGTGTTGTATGAGTATTAAATAAATTCATAGCTTTACATTCCTACATTAATTTCTACAATTTATACTTTTCAGCTGGATAGACGCTGTAGAACAGGCGCAGTACACGGATGTTCACTACAACAGCATATCTGGTGAAGGAAGATTTAACTGGCGCATGATATTTCACTTTCAATACCATCAGGCTGAGAAAAAGGTTAGCGTTTTCTGTTAGTTAGGACTAGCTTTTGCCAGCAGTTTTGCCCGCGCGATTCTCTTAGTGCTCGCCTATGTTATGACAGGAAACCTTGTGCAATAGTCCTTGTAGTTTCGGCTGTGTGTTGATGTCAGTAAATTTCTCCTTTTGTACATTGAAAACTGAATATAGTTTGTTTAGAACCAGTAACTACTAAAAACTATTAGAATCTGAAAGGATTCTAACAGTTTTTACTCCATTTTATATTTTTTCCCAAGAATATTTATTAAAGTTACAAGTTTGACACCACCGACACGTAAGTGTCGGTGTTGGTGCCTGCTATAATCTGCCGTGACCTGTGTTGTAGTAATACAACACAGGTCACGGCAGATTATAGCAGGCATGAGGTGCCAGCAAACAGCTGGGTGCAAGTGCAAATCAACCCTTCAGTTGCCAAGATGGCCCGGTGACCATGTATTGTTGCTGACATAACAAGCTTATAACTTTGTGATTTTTCATGATATAGTTGAGAAAGTACATTCTTGACATAAAAATACTACGTGTTTCAGGTTTCGCATATACTAAAAATAAGGTTATACAAGGTGTCGTTTTGAAGCTGCAAAATATTTCAGGAGGTAATTATGTTAGTGATTCTCGACCCGAATCAATAATAAAATAAGTAGGTAATTTTTTTTTTTTTTATAACCGCGCTTTTTTTCACACACACAAACACGGAACAATAAAGGGCGTTTTCACACACACTAACTCGCAACGATAGTTTCATAAATAATGTATCATCCAATCATCATCCCGCACGCCACACCCTAGCCACGCCCCCGCGGCCATCGATCAATCGATTTAGTTTAGTGTAATTAAAAAATTAAATAACAAGTATTACTGATTATTGACCAGGTATCGTTTTTTTATATGATTATTTATGAGTTTTATTACAACCTCCTGAAATATTGTGCAGTTTTAAAACTGCACCTTGTATATAGGTCATGGACCAGGTATGGTTATGGACATGCCACAATCATGGCGGTAAGTCCCCTCTTTGAGGCGTGACTGGAAAGACCTCACGGCGTCCTTACCTTCCGCATGACGCAGGTCCTCACCGGACATGGTTCGTTCGGCAGTTTCCTGCACCAGATTCGTGCGGAAGTGACGCCCGGATGTCGCCACTGTGCGGAATGCCCGGAGGACACGGTGGAGCACACAGTCGAGGTGTGCCCTGCTTGGACGGAGCATCGCCGTGCCCTCGTGGGGGCGATCGGCGGCGGAGACCTCTCGCGCCGGGCCTTGGTTGAGGCCATGGTCCGGAGCGAGGAGGAGTGGCAGGTGGTCGCCGACTTCTGCGAAGCAGTAATGCTCGCAAAGGAGGAGGCCGAACGCATCAGGCAACGGTGTTATCGCCGCCGCTGCCGCCGCCGCCGCCGCCGCCGCGATTCTGATCCCGATTTCCGGCCACCGTAGGCGCGGGCTTGCGGACAGTGAGCAATGGGTAGCTCGCTGTCTGGCCGTCCGGTAACTGTCCGGACCAAGCCCAAGTCGTCGACGGCGCGCACTGTTCCCGCGCGCCTCAAGGAGTTGTCAGCAACAGCAGGGACCCAGCCAGGTCGAAGCCTACTGGGGCCAGGGTTATCCGATAGGGCGCTCGAGCCCCGGTATGAAGGCAAGAAGGAACGGGGTGCGTCTTTTAGTCAGTAAGAGTCTGACACTATCTCGCGCTCCGCCCAAGAGCGGGGGATGTCATTGCATGATTTTTTCACACCATAAAAAAAGGTGATTAATGCGGGCATTGTTTATAATGTACGAGCATTATGAATAATGTCTAGCTCTATCGGGCTAACTGATTAAGTACTATTGTGACTGTTCCAATAACACCCTAGGCTGATAAAATTTTCATTTTTCCTGAATTTCCCTACATGAAGGTATGAAGGTCGGCTTCCCCCTTAGGGGGAGAGGGCGAGCGCCACCATTCGCCCGCCCTTGTAGCTTTCAACCAGAGACTTGGACAAGCTCCCACCGACAGTAATGGATTTCCAAGGAATATGTCACCTTCTCCCGACTTAGAAAGCTAGGGGATTAGGTGGGGAATTGAGAAAAACAAAGTTAAAATCAAATAGGGTTGGAAATCCAAGGGATAAGGAAGGATAATCTACTTTTCTTTTTAGTTATGAATATTATGAGACTGAGAGGGCTACAAAAGGGTATATAGCACGTGACGCTTGTATTTGCAAGTTATATAATTTTGGAAATTACTTTAATCCGTTTCGCTCGTGCGTGTCCTGACCAATCCTACGGCAAAGGGTTGTGAGGCCTCTGCTATTGGATAAGACACACTCCTTCTATCGTAGTACCTACTCCAGAACCTTTCGTCCCCATCGACCATCTGTTCTGCGTGCAATATACCCTGCCCATTGTTACTTAAGTTTGGCGTTTATTCGAGCTATGTCGGCAACTTTGGTTCTCCTGTGTATATCTTCATTTCTGATGTGATCACGCGAGAAAACTCCGAGGATAGCCCTTTCCATTGCCCTTTGAGTGACTTTGAGTCTTCTTATGAGGCCCATTGTAAGCGACCACGTTTCGGAGCCTTAAGTCATCACTGGCAACATGCACTGGTCATAGTGTTTCGTCTTGAGACACTGTGGTATAATGGACAAGAAGAGCTGAGTGGACAAGAAGAAGAGCTGAATCGGACCTCTTCCTCTAAGTTAGACCTACCCAACTGGACCGTCTGTCCCAGGTAAACGTAGTCGTCCACAACTTCGAGTGTAGAGTCTCCGATCTTGATAGGAGTGGGTGCTACATGGATGTTTACCATGACTTTGGTTTCATAGACGCTACATGGACGGTTCGTGATGACTCTGGAAACGATGATAATCTGGGGATGATAATATTGTTTGCTGAAACTTGAACACGCCATATCTTTGATGAAATCAAGAGTACCTTTCAAATAATTAAAATACATTGCTTTGCGAAGCTACTAGAATCAAAGTACGTACACAGGCCTGGCAAGTTCTAGAAAGGTTCGCCATAAGTACTGTAACGGGAGAAGACGCTAATGAAAAGCTTTTAGTTTAATTACGACTAATTATATTGAATGAGGCCTTTAAATTATGTTAAAATACAAAATTAAATTAATATTTTTTCTTGTAGACAACTATCTATCATATTCGAATCTATTTTTTAAATACCATAAACCTTAAACGATCCACTATTTGGCCAGTTTTAACTACAACTAATATGTGTCCTTCATAGTCGTCACATTACCTACCACTATTATTATTAAATGGGATTTAGTTGGTAGGTACGTACGTAGGTAGATAAGGGAATTCGTACCTTCCGTATTTAACAATAGAGTCGAAATTTGCGTCAAAAGTGAAGGAGGTATATGTTTGCAATAAAAATGATTTATTGTTCCTCGACGCAACTCTATTTTCTAGATTGGTCTTGAAACGTCGGTATCTAAAATAAAAAATATTACCTACTTTAAAATCAAATACTAAGTTTTTTTTATTTCGTAGCCTAAGTCCTGCTTTGAATCACATGGTGAGACCGAAAAAATGTATCTTTAATGTAATATTGAAATGAATTTCATATCATTTTTTTACGTTTTTATTTCACAAGACGTTATTTTGAGTAAAAATATTTGAATATCTAAATAGAGTGGATCTTTTCAAACTGAACTTACTTGTTCTGGTCATGACGCCTCTTTCTGTCGCAAAGAATTACCGTTTGATGAAAGTGAAGGAAAAAACGGTAAATGGTAGCTGGAATTGTAATCCACTGTGCATCTTGCATTTGGTCAGGTCGAGAAAAAGCATAATTTGAGTTTACGATTAAAAAAACCCAAAAATTTGGGTGTTTAGGTCTAGGGTATTTTCCCAAACACCCAAAACACCCGGTTTAATCTCATCTAATAATAAACCCGGATGAGTGGATTACCCATCGATAGGAATATTTGATTTTAGCACTATTTTATACACTAAAAACCAAATAAACTAAAAATTAGTTCAACGCCATCCACACTTAGATAATATTATAAAGAGGTAAAGTTGGATTTCAGGTTTTTTTTGTTTGTAAAAAGTTTATTTTATGTTTTTTTGTTGAAGTAATCTCTGAAAGTATTGGTCCGGTTGCGGACATTTTTTTATCGATAAAAAGTTTCTTTATTTGAGTGACTTAGGCTATATTTTATATATGCGGGCGAAGTCGCAGATAAAAGCTAGTTCACTTTAAGTTGAAATCTTTAATAGGACAGACGTTTTTATACTTAGTTTTTTTTTTACTTTTTACAGTTGGTGAGAAAAGAAAAAGGCCCGTTTACAGAAGTGGAGGAACATATGACTCCGATATTCGTAGTACAGGTCTTGGATAGTGATGCCGCTTCTCAAGACGATTTTTTGGGTATGTATTGAAAACCATTTTCTCTTGTTTGTCAGTAAAGGCTTTATTTTAGTGGGAAATAATCCAATGACATCGTGGCAAACCCTCATATTATGTCTCTTCGCACAGTATATTATTTTGCCTCAGATTTGATCATTCTGTTTTATTTACTAATTTGACCCTTTACATCAAATTAAGGCTTAGAGTAAAACTCCCATACTTTTATTTAGCGTAGTTTTAGAAATATTTGAAAACTCGATAAAAGTCCTCATAAACCAAAAAAGTATTTTTCTCACTTCAGGTAAATTTTTATTTAATAATTGTAATATAGGTGCATTAATATAGTATTTAAGTACCGGTATCAATAATATTAATTTAAACAATACGATTCTGTACCAAGATTCATGTGTTTTTCTTAAATTGAAATTTTTTTTTTTTCTCGATAATGAAATAATATTGGCGATTTTTGTTTTCACAAAATGATTCTGTATAATCATACAAATTCTCAATTAATCATTATATGAATTTTCAAAATATTATGTTAAGGTTGTCACATTGCATAATGTGAGAATTTAGCAAAATTTTGAAGTACCTACTAAATAAAGGGGTCTAATGATTCGAAAGCACAGCAAAACATGTCAAGAATTGTATGAAACGGTACTTCACAAACAATAAAAAAAAAACCGGCCAAGTGCGAGTCGGACTCGCCCATGAAGGGTTCCGTAGCAGCAAGTAACATAATATAAAAGTTCTTGTAATGTGTTGTAACTTTGATCGATGTTTTAATAATAGTGTATTTTTTTCGATTTATGACGCATTAAAAAAAAACTACTTACTAGATTTCGTTCAAACCAATTTTCGTTGGCAGTTTTTATAGTAATGTACATCATATATTTTTTTTAGTTTTATCATTCTCTTATTTTAGAAGTTAGAGGGGGGGGGGACACACATTTTACCACTTTGGAAGTGTCTCTCGCGCAAACTATACAGTTTAGAAAAAAATGATATTAGAAACCTCAGTATCATTTTTGAAGACCTATCCATAGATACCCCACACGCATGGGTTTGATGAAAAAAAAATTTTTGAGTTTCAGTTCTAAGTATGGGGACCCCCAAAATTGATTGCTTTTTTTCTATTTTTGTGTGAAAATCTTAATGCGGTTCACAGAATACATCTACTTACAAAGTTTCAACAGTATAGCTCTTATAGTTTCGGAAAAAAGTGGCTGTGACATACGGACGGACAGACAGACAGACAGACAGACAGACAGACAGACAGACAGACAGACAGACAGACAGACAGACAGACATGACGAATCTATAAGGGTTCCGTTTTTTGCCATTTGGCTACGGAACCCTAAAAAGTGGTTTGTTGGTCTATTTCTTTTTGATTTTTGCGACTTTCACTGACATATAACTGATGTTATAATTATCAGTTCAAACTATTTTTTACTTTAGAAGAAGAATTGGGGTACCATAAACAATCCTTTACGTGGACAAAGTCGCGGGCAGAAGATAGTATAACCTTTTTTTTCCGATAGGAAAAATCATCCTATGACAACCCCCGCTCTTGGGCGGAGCGGGAGATACTGTCAGACTCTTACTGACTAAAAAACCCATCCCGTTCCTTCAAGCCTTAATACCGGGGCTCGAGCGCCCTTTCGGATAACCCTGGCCCCAGTAGGCTTCGACCCGGTTGGGTCCCTGCTGTTGCTGACAACTCCTTGAGGCGCCCGGGAACAGTGCACGCCGTCGACGACTTGGGCTTGGTCCGGACAGGTACCGGACGGCCGGACAGCAGGCTACCCATTGCTCACTGTCCGCAAGCCCACGTCTACGGTGGCCGGAAATCGGGATCAGTATACCGGTGCCGGCGGCGGCGGCGATAACACCGTTGCCTGATGCGTTCAGCCTCCTCCTTTGCGAGCATTACTGCTTCGCAGAAGTCGGCGACCACCTGCCACTCCTCCTCGCTCCAAACCATGGCCTCAAACAAGGCCCGGAGCGAGAGATCTCCGCCGCCGATCGCCCCCACGAGGGCACGGCGATGATCCGCCCAAGCGGAGCACACCTCGACTGTGTGCTCCACCGTGTCCTCCGGGCATTCCGCACAGTAGCGACACCCAGGCGTCACTTCCGCGCGAATCCGGTGCAGGAACCTCCCGAACGAACCATGTCCGGTGAGGACCTGCATCATGCGGAAGGTAAGGACGCCGTGAGGTCTTTCCAGCCACGCCTCAAAGAGGGGACTTACCGCCATGATTGTGGCGTGCCCAGCACTGGGTTGCGATAGTCGTTGACGCCATTTCACCATGAGATCCCGCCGGAGCTCTGTCCGCCATGCCGAGACCTGTCGCGGCAGCGGACTTTCAACCCGGCGTTGCATCTCCACGCGCATATCGTGCATGTGTGCAAGGACTGTTGCCTCCAGATCCCACGGTGGTAGGCCAGCCAGAAGGCTCCCCGCACCATCCTTATTTCCATGACCCTCTGGCAGGCGTTCAGAATGGCCGCCGGTTGCGTTTTCAGCAACGGCGCCCACACCGGCGCCCCGTAGAGGGCCATGGACAGAACGATCCCCGCGTAGAGCCTCCGGCAGGAGGCATCTGGACCCCCAAAGACCGTTAGTTGGGGACTCAATGGCGGCGCATTCCGAGGGCGGCGACCGTGAAAACACATAGCCTCGGATTTGTGAAGCGCCAACTCGAGTCCCAACTCCTGGATCCTATCAATGACCATCGCAACCCCGCGTGTCGCTAGAGCGACCGCCGCCTAGTACGACTCTCCCTGTGCTAGAACCAGCGTGTCGTCTGCGTAACAAACCACGCTGACCCCGTCAGGGAAGTCGCCGCGTAGCACGTAGTCGTACCCGATGTTCTACGAGGGTGGCTTTAGTACCGACCCCTGCGGAACACCGCACGACATCTCTCGACGTTTCTAGTCTCCCTGGTGACCGGGGTAGACAATGTACCTGTCCGACAGGTAAGCCTCGACCACTTGACAGAGGTATTCGGGCACCCGGTGGTACCGGAGTGCCCTCCGGATCGTACTCCAGGGCAGGGAATTTAAGGCGTTGGCAATGTCCAAGGACACTGCCACGATACACCTGCCCCGGGACACCGCATCCCCCGTCGTGAGGGCTTACACGCGCATGATGGCGTCCACCGTAGAGCGCATCCTGCGAAAGCCAAACTGTCCGTCTGAAAGGTCCGGCCCCACCCGTGTTAGGCGCGCGACGAGGCGGTTTGCAATGACTCTCTCAAAGAGCTTGCCCACCTCGGCGCCCTGGCTTTGCTATGAGGACCAGTTTCCCCGTCTTCCAGCAAAGTGGGAACTGGCCCCTCTCCATGCATGCGCTGAAAAGCCCTCTCAGTCGAGGCACAAGAGCCTCCATGGCCAGGTCCCAGGCCTTCCCAGGCAAGCCGTCGGGTCCTGGGGCGATGTTTTTGGCACTGAGCCTTCGCACCGCCACTCTCATCTCTACCTCGGTCACCTCTGGAGCATCGTCGTCGTCGTCGCTATTGCAGTCCGCGTCAGACACCGCTGGCGGAGGCGGAGCCATGGGCGGGGGGGAGTTTTCCCCTCGCGCAGGGAACAAAGCGCTCACCGCACCCTCCACGATTTAGGGCCGGAGACTCTGAGTCAGCGGGGGAGCCCAGGGGCGCAATTTTTCCCGTACTGTTTTGTACGGCCGCCTCCACGGGTCCGCGTTCAGAGATCCCAGCCACACGTCGCGGGCCTCCAGTTTGGCCCGCTTTATCTCCGCTCGGAGGGTGCGTTTTGCCGCTCTGTATCCCTCATACAGCTCCGCCTCTCTGGCCTCCGCATCTGGCGGGCGAATGCGGCGCCTGCAGTGTCTAACATACCGGCGTCGCGCGTGACTGCATGCGTTGCCCAGTGCAGCCATCTCCGGCAACCACCAGCACACCTGGCGCTTAGCTCGCCCTGGACGGACTCGGGGCATTGCCGCGTCGCAGATTTGCGACATGGCCTCCCGGAACCACTCCGCCTCGACGTCTATGTCGACAGGCCTGTCCGGTGCTTGTACCCAGGCCTGGACCGTCGCGGCTTCCAGGAGGAGCTCCCGGTCCATCTGCTTAAGCGCCCACCACGGACCGCAAGGGCTCTGTCGGACAGCCGCGGCCGAGGTTTCGGCGGATAACACACTGCTTGGTTGCCAGGTTTGCGTTCCAGGTTTTTCCCTGAATCCCGGGTTTTACTTTTAGAAGCGAACCCATGGCCCCAGTAGGTTTCGACCCTGCTGGGCCCCTGTGAGGCGCACGTAGAACACTGCCCGCCGTCGAAGACTTGGTTTCGGTACGGACGGTTACCGGACAGTCTGACGGTGAGCTACCCGTTACTCGCCATCCGCCTGCACCTACGTTGGCTGAAAATCGGGATCAGCATCTGGGCTGGGGCGTGAGGGCTGTTCCCTCGCGCGTGCGGCCGCCTCCTTTGCTAGCATTACTGATTCGCTGAAGGAGGCGACCGCCTGCCATTCCTCTTCTATCTATTAGTGAAAATCAAAATTCATTGAGTGATGTTAGAAGGAGTTAGCAGATGTTATAAGAGACGCAGAAAGGGACTTTAATTTATATTATGCAAATATGCAATATACATAATGTGGTTATTTGAATAATTAAATCATTAATCAATTCCAAATTTCAGCATCAGCATCCTTCAACTTGAACTCGATGTACAGGGGAGAGAAGAATCCTAGTAAATGCAACATAACAGCAATGGAGAAACAAAAGAAGATCAACCTGTTCTCAACCATGAAGGTCAGAGCCTGGTGGCCGCTCATCCTCACCAACCGGAACACTGGCATGTCTTCAGCTGCTGTAAGCTTTTATTCTAGTATTTTTTCGCAGTTTTAATTTACTTGGAATTTGTAAACAAATATTCTATTTGTAGTGTGTCCTTGAATTTATTGGCTTTTCGATAAATTTGTTTAGAGAAATGCTAATAAATTCAAAAATGCGAAGCTGGGGCGTTGTGTGTTTGTTATTTCTTTATGTTTGAATGGCAGAATGGATTTGGATGAAATTTGGCACACACCTGGAATAGCACATAGGACATTTTTTATCCCCGGAGTATGCTCCCTTGGCACCGTTTTCTACTTTCACTTGGGCGAACCTGCTGGCAACAGCTAGTTATTTTAATAAGTGATAATAAGTTAATAAGTGATATGTTTCGTACGTAAAATACGCTTTACATACATAATTGTGGACACCACCCCGTCATCATGATCATCATCATCATTTCAGCCGAACGGCGTCCATTGTTGGACTTAGACCTTCCCAAGTGTCACCACAATGAACGGTCCTATGCGTCTCACGGCCATCGGATTCTCGTAACCCTTACCAGGTTCCATCGCTCCGCACTAGAGACTAGAGACTAGGGTCCGGGAGGCCATGTCGCAAATCTGCGACGCGGCAATGCCCCGAGTCCGTCCAGGGCGAGCTAACCGCCAGGTGTGCTGGTGGTCACCGGAGATCGCTGCACTGCGCAACGCATGCAATCACGCCGGACGGATGTACGCCAGACACTGCAGGCGTTGCATCCGCCCGCCGGATGCGGAGGCCAGAGAGGCGGAGCTGTATGAGGGATACAGAGCGGCAAAACGCACCCTCCGAGGGGATATTAAGCGGGCCAAACTGGAGGCCCGCAACGTGTGGCTGGGGTCTCTAAACGCGGACCCGTGGGGGCGCCCGTACAAAACAGTACGGGAAAAACTGCGCCCCTGGACTCCCCCGCTTACTGTCTCCGGCCCCAAATCGTGGAGGGTGCGGTGAGTGCTTTGTTTCCTGCGCGAGGGGAACATTCCCTCCCACTCATGGCTCCGCCTTCGCCAGCGGTGTCTGACGCGGACCGCAACAGCGACGACGACGACGATGCTCCAAGGTGACCAAGGTAGAGATGAGAGTGGCGGTGCGAAGGCTGAGTGCCAAGAACACCGCCCCAGGACCCGACGACTTGCCTGGGAAGGCCTGGGTCCTGGCCATGGAGGCTCTCGGGCCTCGACTGAGAGGGCTCTTCAGCGCATGCATGGGGCCAGTTCCCACTTTGCTGGAAGACGGGGAAACTGGTCCTCATCGCGAAGCCAGGGCGCCCGGTGGACTCTCCGTCCGCGTACCGGCCCATTGTGCTGCTCGACGAGGTGGGCAAGCTCTTTGAGAGAGTCATTGCAAACCGCCTCGTCGGGCGCCTAACACGGGTGGGGCCGGACCTTTCGGACGGACAGTTCGGCTTTCGCAGGATGCGCTCTACGGTGGACGCCATCATGCGCGTGCGAACTCTCACGACGGGGGCTGCGGTGTCCCGGGGCAGGTGTGTCGTGGCAGTGTCCTTGGACATTGCCAACGCGTTCAACTCCCTGTCCTGGAGTACGATCCGGAGGACACTCCGGTACCACCGGGTGCCCGAATACCTCTGTCGAGTGGTCGAGGCATATCTGTCGCAGAGATTCATAGTCTACTCCAGTCACCAGGGAGACTGGAAACGTCGAGAGATATCGTGCGGTGTTCCGCAGGGGTCGGTACTAGGGCCACCCTTGTGGAACATCGGGTACGACTACGTGCTACGCGGTGACTTCCCTGACGGGGTCAGCGTGGTTTGCTACGCAGACGACACGCTGGTTCTAGCGCAGGGAAGATCGTACCAGGCGGCGGTCACTCTAGCGACACGCGGGGTTGCGATGGTCGTTGATAGGATCCAGGAGTTGGGACTCGAGGTGGCACTTCACAAATCCGAGGCTATGTGTTTTCACGGTCGCCGCCCTTGGAATACGCCGCCATTGAGTTCCCAACTAACAGTAGGAGGAGTTCACATCGGTGTCGGGTCGACGATGAAGTACCTGGGACTCGTCCTCGACAGCCGGTGGAATTTCGGGGAGCATTTCCGACGTCTGGATAATCTCGTCTGGTAAAATCACTTCACACACTTAAGTAGTTCGCTCTTGATCGCAGTCGAAATCCCAACTGACTCACTCACGCGTGGAGTAATCGCTACGACCCCCTAGGGGGTCGCGGCAGGCGAGATCGGGGCTTCGCCCCCTGCTCGCGATTTCGTATGGCACCCGTAACAACGGGTGCTTCCTTGTGTTGCCATTATTTTGGCTAGGTATTCTTGATTGTGGTACAGTGGGAGCGCCGCGACGCTGTTTCTAATACAGCGTCGCTACTTCGCGACTCCTCGGCGGTCGGACCCCGCCAGGTGGGACCCCCAGTTTCCCAGGGGAGGCCTAGCGAAGAACGACCTGCGACGAGGGAGCCGACTTTGGTGGCGCGCCCATCTGTAGGTGATTGACCCCCGCCCGTCACGCTTCCAGGTCGAGCCGGTCACGCTCCGGGCCACGGGGTCGTGTTGGTGAGTGTGTGGGCGGCATTGTGTGTGTAACACCGCCCATGTTAGCACCCAAGTGCGTGCCTGCGCCACGCAGCTTGGTGCGTGAGTTTATTCGAATGTAGAGTCGTGCATGTCTGGGATTCAGTGTGCGCTATGCCTATATTAACTTAGCACACAGCGCGCACCGAGTGTGTGTAGTGTTGTAGAGTCGTTTTGGATGATTAAGTCGCGTGTAGGTGCGTGCGACTTAATCATAGGTCAGTCCGGTGGGGCATGGGAGTCAGTGTCCGGTAGCAGGTCGCGAGGGAGTCGCCTCGCATCGGGTGGCCGCGCGTGCCATGGCGCTATATCCTTGATATGAGGCCAGTCAGAGGCGTCGGCACGCGCGAACATGTTCGACGCGAGTCGACTGCAGAACTGCTCCAGGCTCTCGATTTGGAAGTCCCGCTGCAGCACATCGTTCCTCACATAGCGAGGTGCGCCGGCGATCCTTCTCAGGGCGATGTTTTGTTGCGCTTGCAGTGTCTGCTTGTTCCTCTCACCAGTGAGGGCGAGCCAAGCTGGGGCGGCGTAAGTTAAGATGGGGCGCAGGTAAGTTTTATATACGCCCAGCTTGGTGCGTAGCGGGAGGCGAGACGAGATCACTGGGTAGGGCGCAGAGCGCGGGCTGCTCTTCCCTTTGCGACTACTTGTCGGACATGACTACCTATGGAGAGCCGACGGTCGATCGTGACCCCTAGGTATTTAACCGTGGGGGACCACGTAACGTCGGCCTCAGCTGTAGAGGTGGTGGGAGGCGTCCCCGCGCGCGTCACATTCACCGATAGCCGCCATTTTGACAGCCAGTCGGGGAGAAGGTCGAGCGCGCGCTGCATCTTGACGGCCATATGTCTCGCGTTCAGCGAGGTCGTGACATATGCGGCGTCGTCGGCGTACAGCGCGAGCGTGGCGTCCTGGGTGGTGGGGATGTCGTCAGTGTATTGTGAGTAACACTCAGGCGAGACACAGCTGCCCTGATCACGATCAAAGGCCTTTTCCATGTCGAGGAATACTGCAACCGCCTGCTCCCTCTTGTTCAGCGTAGCTGTCATGAGGTGCAGAATCCTCGATAGCTGAAGCGTCGTGTTATGTTCCGACCTGAACCCGAACTGTTCTGGCCTAGGCGTGACGTGTGAGGTGTCGCAGCAGGAGCCGCTCAAACACCTTCGACACTGTCGACAGCAGCGTGATGGGTCGATAGCTCTCCGGTAATGCGGTGTTCTTTCCCGGCTTGGGCAGCATAATGACGCGCCCCTCCTTCCACGAAGCGGAAAAGGTCCCGGTGCGCAGTATCCCTGTGAACAGGCGCGCCAAGGCTGCTACCGTGCGGTGCGGCAAGTGGCGCAGCGCTGTGTTAGTGATACCGTCGGCACCGGGAGCCTTTCTAGGCAACGTTCGCAGGATGGCGCGTCGGACCGCGCTGGGCGGGAAGTAAATGGGGTCCTCGTCATGAGCTATCGGCGTCTCGAAGTACTCCTTCAGGTGCCTCTCAACTGCTGCGACATGCTCTGTGTCGGTGGTCGGGTTAGGCTGGAACTGACGCTCCAGGTGTCCGGCAAAGATCTCCGCGCTGTCTGTCGCAGCGTATCTTAGCGCCCCGTCGCTGTTTCTCAGCGGGCGCACCGGAGCTGGGGTGTTTGTGAGCTGCCAGCACAGTCTGTGTGTGGCCAGCCAGTCGCCCTCGGCAGCATCAATTGTAGGCTCCCAGCTCGCGGCGGAGTGCGCCTATAACTTGGCCTTCACTTTCTCCGCGAGACGGTTAAGCTCTCGCTTCACTGTCGGGCATCTAGTAGCCTGCCACCGCCTGCGTAGTCGCCTTTTGTCGGCGATCATGCGGTGCAAGGGGAGAGGCAGGGGTGGAAGGGCCCCCTGCGGTTGCGACGAGGTGGTTGTCGCCGCCTTCAAGGCGCTCTGTATGCAGGCGGTGAGCTCTGTGGTTAACTCGTCAACGTCCGCGGCAGTGTTAATAGGCCGAGTGGGCGTCGTGATTTCCAGCGCTCCTGCAAACTGTGTCCAGTCTGTTTTATGACGTGGCGCTGGAGGAGAAAGTCGGGTCGGGGCCCCTTCTAGGACGACGAGAACTGGCTAATGGTCTGACATCATCTCGTCGTCTAGGACACTCTGGGTGATCTGGAACTTCAGATCACTATGGGCCACGATGTCCAGCACGTCTGGTGCGTATTGGGCGTAGTCGGGGTAGTGAGTCGGTGTCTCGGGGCCGGACACCGTGTACCCATGGGCCTCCGCGTCAGCGAAGAGCCGTCTCCCCCTGGGGTTGGTAGAATTACAATTCCACGCTGGGTGCTTACTATTTAAGTCGCCGGCAAGGATTGTCGGAATTGGAGAGTTAATTATTAGCCCCCGTAGCTCGGCTAGGTCTAGCGGCTGGTCCGGGGGGATGTAGACGGCGTAGATGTTAAGATTCTTGCCGGCCAAGTGAATCTGGACACCCAGCGCGTAAAGATTGCTGAGTGACGGCACGGGGAGTTCCTGATGTACGACTCTACGCCTCACAATTACCGCCAGACCTCGGTAACTGTGGTTGTTCGCCGACTTCTCATCTTTCCTGTAAACGAGATACCCCGGGAACCCGGCCCTGTCCATGGGTCTCAGTAGTGTCTCGCTTATGAGCGCCACGTCAACATCCTGCTCTCTGAGGAGGTGGCGGAGGGGGGCGACCTTAGATTTAAGGCCGCGGGCGTTCCAGTTTAGAATCCTAAGCGGCTTATGGGGCATGGTATAGTGCCAGTAAAGCTGCCAAGCCGTCTAGGATCACCAGGGCAGGGTCTTGGCCCTGCCTGATGGCCTGTATAAGGTCCATCAGGAGCTTGATGGCGCAGGCGGTGAACTCCCTTCGCTCTTCTAAATTAGCGGGGGGAGTGACTCCCATCGCTGGGGTGGGCACCGCTGCTACAGCGGCCGGGGGCGCACGTAGTAGTGTGCGCCCTACTTGTTTTGTTTGAGAGACCACTTTGGTTGCGGCTCTCCTCTCGCTCCGGGTTGCGAGTGTCGTCGCCTGCGCCATTCCTGGTGCTGGTTCGGCCCGCGCTGGTCGCTGTTGTTGGGTGGGGGGGGTGGGGGGCTTCTTCCCCCTTCTCCTCCCTCCCCTCTTCCCCTTCCTCCGCCCTGTGGAGGGGGGGTGGCCGCTGGTTTGGTGGCCGTTCGCCACCGCCATTAGCGTGGTGCTTGGGGCCTCATTATCGTCCACTGTGGGGGCCTGGGGGATGGTTGTCCCAGGCCGGGTAATAGTTTTGGTTAGGGCGGTTGTACCCGCCCTTTTATTCTTCGTCTCCTTGACGAAGACGGGGCACTCTCTATTTGAAGCTGGGTGCGGCCCGCCGCAGTTGGCGCACTTAGCTGGTTCGGAGCGGGGGCGCGGGCAGTCCCGCGCAGAGTGCCCCTCTCCGCATCTCACGCACACCAATGGACGGTGACAGTGCTGGGAGCTGTGCCTGAACAGCTGGCACCTATGGCACTGTGCAAGCCCCTTTTTCCCCCTCCAAGCTTCTATTTTGACCCCCCGCATGTACAAAAATACGGAGGTGTTGTATATGCGCCTGAAGTCCTGGGTGCGTTTCAGGACAGCGTAGAAAATGCAGCCCGGTCGGCCCTGGCGGGCCCTTATGTGTCGCACGTATTCGGGCTCGTACCCCAGGCGCTGAAGCTCCTCCTCTATGAGAGCAGGGTCAGTCTCGGCAGGTAGGCCTCTGATGGCCACCCTCACGCTCCGCTCCGCTGGCAGGGAGTAGGCGAACCAGGGTAGTCCCGATTCCCTTTCCAGGTTGGTTAGATATCTCTGAATCAACTTCCGGTCAGGGGCTCGTATTTATATGCGGGGCGAAGAAAATTCTAGATACCGACGTCTCAAGATCGATCCAGAACAATAGGGTCGAGTCGCGGAGCCATAAATCATGTTTATTGCACAATGTACTAAGAGTTACCTTCACGTGAATTTCGACTCTATTGTTAATGACGGAGAGTACCATTTCCCTTATCTTCCTACATTCCTACCTACTATTATTATTTGAATAATAATAGTGGTACCTACTTATGTGGACGTTTCGAGATTTTTCTTACGGACCACCATTCTAGATCTTTCGAACAGCAATGCGTTTTAGTAGTTGGGTGCTACTCGTAATTTTCGAGAAGATATGGCGTGTTCAAGTTTAATGGCGTAACAATACAATAGTACAAAATAGATGTTTTTGCTTCAAAATCTGACTAAATCTATAAAACTCTTAAAAAAAAAATTGTTTTTTCTTCTTAATAATAAATATACAAAATTTTGTCGTTTCTAGGGAGTGATAGATTTGGAGATGACTCTACTGCCAAAAGAAAAAGCCTTATTGTTACCGGTGGGACTTGGGAGAGAACCACCAGTACCTTTACCAGAACCAAAGTAAGAGCAAAATGCTGTCCATTTTAAAATTAAAACAGTTATGGGTGAATTTCACAAATGAAAGTTAATACTGTCAGCATATCTAAGACTTTTTACCAGTCAGTTTTGGTAGTTTACTGACCTTTTCATGGCCTTGTGTGCCAAAAGATTTGAAGTTATTTCAGTTTTGCAGCTTTTTTTTGAGGTCAGCAAACATCTTATCACTTCTCCCACTGTAACGGTCCGTTCACGACTTTGCCGCAGCGAGCGGGAGCTAAGTGCGGAGCGGCGAGCGGTTCCATTAAAAGTATGAAAATGTTTGAAGCACGCCATGAGACGCCGCTCATAGCGCCCCGCGCTCGTTTACCGATGCCGTCAGTCGTGACCAGGCCGTAAGGTGGAACGAGAGAGCGTGTCCAATTTTTACTTACTAAGACCACACCAATGTCCTTCAGTTATCCTAGGCGTTCTGAGACCACAGGTTTTCAGAAATATCCAGAGGGCATCGACACTCTGCTGGGCTCCTATGGTTTTTATCTCTTTGAGGCGCGCGTGAAACGCTGAACGCTGTCGACTATTTCTCGTCCACACTACAAAAAACAAAGTTTATGACCAGTGTGTGTTGCCTATTGCTGATATGTGTAGTGATGACATATGGCACTGAAACATGATCGCTTACAATGGGCCTCATCAGAAGGCTTACTGTCGCCCAAAGAGCAATGGAAAGGCTATGCTCGGAGTTTCCTTGCGTGATCGCATCAGGAATTAAGATATCCGCAGAAGAAACAAGATCGCAGACATGGCCTGAATAATCGCCAAATTAAAGTGGCATTGGACAGGGCACATTGTCCGTAGAACAGATGGTCGATGAGGCCGAAAGTTTCGAGTGTGACAACCAAGTACCGGAAGACACAGAGTTAGACCGATAAACTAGTGAGAGTCACTGGGATGCGGTGGATCAAAGACGCACAGGACCGTTCGTTGGGGCGACGCTTGGGGGAGGCCTATGTCCAACAATGGACGACTGGACGTCCTTCGCCTAAAATGATGATGATGATGATGATGTGGAATACTCAGGTACGATCCTTACCGAACGACTGGACGGCGAGCTATAGCTGAATACATTTCAGCGGCAGCTATCTCTCGCGTCGAACCTTGGTACAGGCCGTAGGCGCGGGCTTGCAAACGGCGAGCTATGGGTAGCTCGCTGTCCGACCGTCCGGCAACTGTCCGGACCAAGCCCAAGTTGTCGACGGCGTGCACTGTTTCCACGCGCCTCAAGAAGTTGTCAGAAACAGTAGGGGCCCAGCTGGGTCGAAACCTACCAGGGCCAGGGTTAGTTTCGAAAGATAGCTCGAGCCCCGGTATGAAAGCTTGAAGGAACGGGGTGGGTTTTTTAGTCAGTAAGAGTCTGACACAATCTCCCGCTCCGCCCAAGAGCGGGGGTTGTCATTGATGATTTTCCCACAATAAAAAAAAACCTTGGCACAGGCCATGGTCTGCGAAGAGGAGGAGTGGCAGGCGGTCGTCTCCTTATACGAAGCAGTAATGCTAGAAAAGGAGGCGGCAGCACGCGCGAAGCAATGGCTCTCGCGCCCCAGCCATCGGGATTCCGATCCTGACTTCCAGCCACCGTAGGCGCAGGCTTGCAGACAGTGAGCAATAGGTAGCTCACCGTCCGACCGTCCGGTAACCGTCCGGACCGAGCCCCAGTCGTCGACGGCGCGCATTGTTCCACGCGCGCCTCAAGGAATTGTCAGCAACAGCAGCGTCGAAGTCTACTGGGGCCAGGGTTAGTTTCGAAAGATAGCTCAGCCCCGGTATGAAAGGCAACGAAGGAACAGGAGTGGGTTTTTAGTCAGTTAAAGTCTGACACGCCCTCACGCTCCGCTTAAGGACGGGAGATTAGATGAATTTCCCACCTAAAAAAAAATAGCTCAATACATTAACTCGAAGATCATTTTCGATTTGGACGACGCAAAAAAACGGTTTAGTTACGTTAAGTCTCGTTGATGAATATCAGTCGAAGACATTAAAGAAGTCTACTTTTTTTGGCGAACTGCAGGTCAAAGTCAATTGAAAACAGTTCAAACACTTTTCTATTTTTCTCGATACTGTCGAGTTTGTTGAGCCAAACTTGTCTATGGCCATGTCCCACCTTCCATCCTGCATCACGTGCCCTATTAGGTACTTGTTCATGACAGCATCAGTACACGGCATTTCCGTGGCCGAATAATGAGGCAGGGCCAGGCAAGTAATATTAAGTTTGCCATCAACACGCTAATAAAATAAAAGTAACAAAACTCTCATTTTATTTTTCAGCCGGCCAGTATCATCGGGCTTAAAACTCGCTAAAACGTTGAATGTTAATAAATGGCGAAAGGATTACACAGTGGTGGCGTGTACAGCTGGAACAGTAGTTGCTGTGGTTACCCTTGTTTGGTACTTGGAGTTACCACTACTTCTTCTTAATATTTTCACAGTAAGTTCTGTTACGTACGTACAGTTGTTTACGTGTGGGGTGTATACGGGGTCCCAACCAACATCTGTCGGGACCCAAGCCAACCTCACCTGCACGTGGTGCACCCTGCTGGAAAACGGACAAGGCTATGGCGACCCGCCAACACGCACTGGACCAGCGTGGCGGGTTAATGTCCGAACCCCCCCAATAACAATACACACAGGCCCCAAATGCCCAGCGACTCCAGTGGTTGTGTTGACGTGGCGTTGACGGGCGTGGGCGCAGCTCTGGGGTCAGGGGGGCTAAGAATCTCCGGGCGGGAACGTTTAACCGTCGACAACTGGACCTGGCACACTATAACGTACGTACACTCCGGTCCGACGAGAAGATCATCGAACTGGAGGAAGAGTTGAGCGGGTTACGATGGAGTATTGTGGGATTATCTGAAGTCCGAAGACAGGGGGAGGACACGATAATTCTCAAATCCGGTAACCTACTTTACTTCCGGGAGGGTGATCAGCAGTCCCAGGGTGGTGTCGGGTTTATCGTCCACAGGTCTTTCGTGGACAATGTGGTGAGAGTCAAGAGTGTGTCGACCAGGGTGGCGTACCTGATACTCAGAATATCATCAAGATATTCGCTGAAGGTCATACAGGTTTACGCCCCGACCTCGACACACCCCGATGACGAAGTGGAGTCCATGTATGAGGATATATCCAGAGCCATGCATGGTTCTAAGACTCACTTTACCGTGGTCATGGGGGACATTAATGCGAAACTGGGCAAACGAGACGGTGATGAGCTGCGAGTGGGGCAATTTGGATTTGGACATCGGAACCGCCGGGGACACCAACTGGCTAGTTTTATGGCTCTACATGATGAATTCCTGACTCGGCCTCGACTGATGAAGTCTACGCTCCGTCCTGCACAGATCCAGATGCAAAACTCCGAAAGCTTTCAGCTCGAACTTCAAAACCGTTTCGAGTGCCTAGGAAGCTCTGTGGACAAATATAATGATGGGTTCGTGGAAACTGTCCATAAAGTCGGGTCTCAGTTTTTTAAAACTCGTACAAGTAAGACCAAGAGGCTCACGAATCAAACTGTCGAGCTCATGAAGAAGAGGCGTGAAATGACTTTGCAGTCTTCAGATAATGCGTGCACGTACCAGCAGCTCAATAAACAGATCTCGAAGTCTCTGAAACGCGACCTTCGCTGATTTAATACCGAGAGGATTAAGGACGCCATTGAGCGGAATAAGGGCTCCAAAGTTTTTGCACGGGATCTGTCTATTGGGCAGAGCCAGCTCACGAAACTAAAGACCGAAGATGGCAAAGTCATATCCGTCAAATCGGAGCTTCTGGGAGAGATCGAGGCTTTTTATGGACAGTTATACACGTCAATCTCCAAACCCGCTACAAATCTGGCAAACGACCCAAGAGCTAGATTGACTCGACACTACACTGAAGATATCCCGGACGTCAGCCTGTACGAGATTAGGATGGCTCTAAAGCAGTTGAAGAACAACAAGGCGTCGGGTGAGGACGGAATTACGGCTGAGCTCCTGAAGGCGGGTGGAAAACCGGTCCTAAAGCCCTTCAGAAGTTGTTCGATTCCGTCATACTCGAGGAAAAAACGCACATGGAGCAGAAGTGTGGTGGTATTCTTCTTTAAGAAGGGTGATAAAACCCTGCTGAAGAATTACAGGCCTATCTCACTTCTGAGCCATGTCTACAAGCTGTTTTCCAGGGTCATTACGAACCGTCTCGCGCAGGTTTGACGACTTCCAGCCTCCCAAACCAGCCGGATTCCGAAAAGGTTTCAGCACCGTAGACCACATACATACGCTACAGCAGGTCAAACAGAAAACCGAGGAGTATAACCTGCCTCTCTGCCTAGCGTTTGTGAACTACGAGAAAGCTTTTGATTCGATCGAGACTTGGGCTGTGCTGCAATCTCTCTAAAGGTGCCAAATTGACTATCGGTACATCGAAGTGCTGAAGTGTTTGTACGAAAACGCCACCATGTCAGTCCGACTCCAGGACCAGACCTCGAAACCTATCCTCCTGCAGCGAGGTGTGAGGCAGGGAGACGTCATCTCTCCGAAACTGTTCACGGCCGCAACGGAGGATGTCTTCAAGGTTCTGGACTGAAGTGGACTAGGCATTAATGTCAATGGTAAGTACATCACTCACCTTCGGTTTGCCGATGACATAGTAGTCATGGCGGAGACTATGGAGGAGCTCAGCACAATGCTCAATGATTTCAGTAGAGCTTTTCTAAGAGTGGGTCTTAAGATGAACATGGATAAAACCAAAATCATGATTAACAACCACGTAGCGCCCACTCCTATCAAGGTCGGAGACTCTACACTCGAAGTTGTGGATGATTACGTCTACCTCGGACAGACAGTCCAGTTGGGTAGGTCTAACTTCGAGAAAGAGGTCAACCGTCGAATCCAACTCGGTTGGGCAGTACGTGTTGCCAGTGATGACATATGGCTCCGAAACGTGGTCGCTCACAATGGGCCTCATCAGAAGGCTTAAAGTCACCCATAGAGCACTAAAAAGGGCTATGCTCGGGGTTTCCTTGCGTGATCGAATAAAAAATTAAGAAATCCGCAGGAAAACTAAGGTTGCCGACATAGCACAAAGAATTGCCAAACTAAAGTGGCAATGGGCAGGGCACATTGCTCGCAGAACAGATGGCCGTTGGGGCCGAAAGGTTTTGGAGTGGCGACCGTATACCGGAAGACGCAGCGTAGGAAGGCCTCCTACAAGGTGGACCGATGACCTGGTGAAGGTAGCGGGAAACCGATGGATGCGGGACGCACAAGAACGTTCGATGTGGCGACGCTTGGACGCTTGGGAGGCCTATGTCCAACAGTGGACGTGTATCGGCTGAAATGATGATGATGATGATGATGAAGTTCTGTTATAAACCCGAGTCTTGAGAGGGAAGTTCAAAACGTATAGCAGCTATGAAAGAAGAAATATGGTCACTGTTGTTTTTAGTTCAATACCGAAAACTGGCAGTTCTATCTTGTGACTATATTTATTATCTTTATCTTATAAATTTTAATATCCTTTGACTTTTGGGATAGAACTACCTTCATACTTACAAATTATATGAACCCATCGAATTAAGTGCATGTGCATGTTTGCGATTTTACATGGTTGCGATCGCGCCCACGATTCGTGATAAATTTCTAGTTTGAGCAAAGTTTTATTAAATAGAAAAAAAGAAAATATATGCCTTCGACACAGGGAAGGGTATCTAATTTTCCCAAATAAAATAGTGTAATAATATTTTCATTATCTTTATTAAAATTAAAGCAAATTAAATAGACTCATTCTAAAAACTGTAAAGTACGCATTTTCTACAAATATAACATAAAAAAATAAGTCGATAAATTCTACTACTTTTCAGAATTGTTGGATACTCCCCGAACTTTAACTAGAATTATCCTACTAATATTATAAACGCGAAAGCTTTTATGTATGGATTTTTGTTACTCTTTCACGCACTAACTACTGAATGGATTTCCATGAAATTTGGTACACAGGTAGACCATGACCTGGAATAGCACATAGAAAGCGTTTGATTCCGGGAGTACAGAGCGTTTCACTTAAAAAGTTCCTTCGCCGTAATGTTGGCTCCCCTGTTTGTCTATAGAAAAAAGAAAATAAAAAAAGACGTGTGGCACTCGGGGACTGCCGCGGTAAAGCTATTGCATAGCATTTTGATCAACTTATGCAATTATAATTATTTATTTATTTTATTTATGCAGTATTTTTTTTCCTTTGTTTTTTTTTCTTTGATATTAATTGAAGTTACACTTTCACACGTTGAATTGAATTTTGATTGATTGTTCACTCATTTGTTTTCTTATCGGTCACCACGCTCAAAAAACAAATGAGTGGGGGGTGTTAGGTTATTTTCGTTACGGAATTTCTGGATTCGGTCTCCACGCTCAAGGCCCGCGATAGAAGCTATGCAATAGCTTAAAAGAAAAGAGTTGCCAACTTTAGCAAAATTGTTACCCGAAATGCGAAACAAAATCGATTTTAACGGCAGTTGCAACACTTTTTGGAAAATTATGAGGAAAATGGGATTTTATTAAAAAAAGCAGGTCTAAAAGGAAGTTGTCAATGGAGAGATTGTGGCGTGGTGTTTTCGGTATTTGAAAGAATTGCAGGACAATCGACATGGAGCCCAGCGTCCTATAGTTTATTCAAAATAGTTTTTACAGTTTCCAAAAAAAAAAAAAAAATAAGGCAATTGTTAATAGTAACGATATATAACTGATATTACTTTTACGTTACTTATAGTTATCGTTACTTTTCTCTCCCTAATATTAAATAATTTAATTGCTAAAAATATAGCATCACTGTTTTTCCGTACTGCCAACATTACGGCGAAGGAACTTCTTAAGTGCAACGCACTGTAAGATCTCTGGGGTTAACTTTCTACTATCATGCAGGAAAGCCGTTATCAGCGTCAGTATCTATTTAATATTATTATTCTGATATTACTTTGCTTTTTTTCAGTAAAAGCCCCTGTGTTGTCTTGAAACATCTGAAAAATGAAGAGATAAAAGAAGATACTTGAAGATCTTAAGTATGCGCAGTATATATTTTGTTATTATTTATAATTACTAGTCTTTTATAAGTAGTATACATAAGTTTTAAGATGTAAATAGGAACAATTTTTAGATTTCCATTGTTTAACTAAAATGTTTTAATGTAATTTTTGTTTTCTGTTTTTATTGTGATAAATAGGTTTATTTTTGCTAAATTGTTGTTTTATTTTGTTCTTAAATACAGTATTTTTAGGGTTCAACGAAACCTTTATTGGATCACTTTGTTGTCCATCTGTCAATACCCTTTTTCTCAGGAAAGTAAGGAAGGAAAAAGAATAGAAAAACTATTTGTGCGAAAAACAATTTATTTCCAAAATGATGCAATCTCAAAGTGTAGTTGTATCAAGTTAATAGTAATAATATTCAGGATTGCTGCCTCAAAAAAAAAAAAACAAACGATACTTCAATCCAACGCATTTTAAAGATAAAGCCACTCTGTTTATGGTGCATAATTTGGACTTCCCGTTTACCTATAATCAAGAAATCTTTGGCAAGAAACAAAATTAAGGGGATAATCCGAATATCATTTTATAGTTACGTCGCAAGATAAATACTTTTTAAGATTGCTTAACTTTGTACGGAACCGGTGCACTATTCTGATTCACAGATGACCTGTTTCTATCTAAAGAACAGACTGATGTGACTAAGAATGGTGACGATCTACCTCACGAAAACCGTTTGGTGTTGTATATGTGTGTAGATTCACGCAAACATTGTGTGTGGTTAACTTTTTTCTATGATGCGGGGCGTTACAAGTTTACACACACACTTGGAGATAAAGTGTTACACATTAAATTTCATAAGCCCAAACACATATTCAAATTATCCACGATCATAATAGCGAATTCGCCTTGGTGAGATAGAACAACTACCGGGTAAAATGGGGTGAATAGGAACTCAAGGGTGAATTGAAATTGTGTTTGTCACACTTTCACGCTCCAATGACAAAACGGATTTGAATAAAATTTTGCATACCGGTAGACCAGGTAGTAGAATAGCACATAGAATACTTTTTATCCTGGGTGTATATACTCTTCAAGGGTATATACGAGTACCTATAGTTATATACCCTAGGAATAATTTTCTGCGTTTACAAAAGCGAATCTACTGACAGAGGCTAATATCTATAAGTCCTGGTCTTTGAGGAAAGTTATGTTTGTTTTGGAAAAAGTTTGTAAATAACACGTCAACTTGTAAATAAACATTTGTACCGCACGCTCAAACCGCACTTGAAGTACTACACTTCTTTCAAGGAGATTTATTTGATTGAATGATGAACTTCGACTGAGAAAAATAAATCATAAAAATAGTAGATAGTCATCATATTTTGATTGCACATTTTCCACCAAAAACAAAATGACTTGGCATAAACTTTATTGCGGTTCTGTGTAAAGACGCGAAGACTAGAATTATTTGCTATTTTTTTGGACTAAATAATAGTAATAAATAAATTCATATTTTTATGTGCCAGTATTTAAAAATAAAATAAGTAAATGAAAAAAAAATAAAGCAAATACAGCATTACTTTTAGAGACAGTCGGCAGTCTAAAGTTTATTTAGCAACAAAATCCACTTTAGCGTTTTAAAACAACTTTCTGCTGATATGAGAATCATCCGTCAAAGTAATGAAACATTACCCCAATTAGTACCTTTTATGCTTCTTTTATGTAACCTTTAATTCGTTGTAGAAATAAATTGACGGATCTATTTTTGTGAAGTAAGTCGGGAAAAAGAAAATCTGAAAACTATCAAAATATTTGGGAATGGAAAAAGAATGTTTTGAATTAAAAAAAACCATCATTTTGACTGCAAACGAAGAAAAGAATATGTCTGCAGTGAAAAACTTCGATACTGTGCTATAAAAAATCTGTATAATTATTATAGAATTGATTGAACTATTGAGAAATAAAAGATGAAGACAAAATACAGATGGATTGATGTATTTTACATGAATAGATGAAGTTGACCCAATTACAAAGTTTCCACTGTCGACCATTACGTCAGAAACGGCGCAAACCATTCGCGGAGCGGTTTGCAAAAAAGTTTCACAAACTTCACAAAGATGGTGCTGTACAGATTTGTTCCTCGACTAAGCATAAATATACTATTACACTGATCATGTATACAGCCTACAATTGAATGTGAATAAAACAATAAACTAAATCAAACTCAAAACGATAATATAACGATATCTCGGTGTAATTTTTTTAAGAAAATAAATAATTATCTCATCTTTATTTTTCTTTATCTTCTGGTCTTTATTTTTTGAACTAATGAAAAAAATCGCACTATTTTCTTTATAAGTCTATAGGTAGACTGTATCGAAGTTTCAATTGTTAGACAAACCCAAATCTTAAAGACCAAGATAAAAAGGCTGCAAGAAATGTTTTACGCATCATAGCAATACAATAGGCATTCAAAAGCTTATGCCATTTGACTTTGGTACAATTTCCCGATTCGGCACACCAAGAAGCCTTTGAAAAGTTTGGTCCACCGAAAGGGCGCTTACACGCATGTCTACACAGAGAGGTGTGGGGCTGGCGCTCACTACACAAGTACACATTCACCGCGATGACCATAATAACCGCGGCCGCGCTCCGACGCCTATCCGAACGCACGCAACTCTTTTATAAACTTTAAAAAGGAAAGTTTAAAAAGAGAATAGAAAAGTTATTCAACCTTCGCGCACCAGTGAATGATTTGTGTTTTCGTGAATTCGCGGTAAGTTTTGACATTTGATTATCGGTGAATACTTTGAATAAACATTCGGCAAAGTATTTTGGTTTTAACGTTATTAATTTGTAATGAGCGCGGAGTTCATTAAACTATGTAAAAAATTTTTTTGTGTTAGTTAATAAAATACAAATTATATTTTTTTTTTGTCTTAAAATTAACTAGTGTTATTTAATTTTCCGCACGTAGATTGCATGTAAAAGTAATACCAAGAATAAATTATTTTCGTTTTATTGAATTTACATTTCTTTTACAAATTTTACGCATGCGAACTGAGCCTCGTCTTATGATAAGGATAGCAGCAATTTGATAAGTTTGGTGATCTAGTTAATTGGTTGAGTTTATGATTGTTGTTATAATAGTAATGATTCAATATCGGTGTTATTTTGTTTCACAATTTGTTGAAACTCTTTGTTGGTTTTAACATACATACAACACTAGTGTTAATTTATTCAATCACAACCAACCGAATCCTTACCATTGACAATTAAATATTTGAATTTAGAACTAAATTGAAATTTGGAACTCTTATTAAGTACTTAGATGACTTTTTCTTTATACTAATATTATAAACTGACAGTTACTTTTTTTTGTTTGTATGAGGTAGTCTCTGAAAGTACTGGGCCAATTGCAAAAATTTTTTGATCGATAGAAAGATGCTTTATTCCTAAGTGACATCAGCTATATTTTATGTACGCGGGTAAAACCGCGGGCAAATGCTAGTTTTAGATATGAGAGAGGCGTATATATAGGAGTGGGCTCATAAGTCATAGTACATCTTCTAAGGGCTCCCGCTATATTAATTTATCACGAAGCCGTATAATAAAACGTTTTACTAGGAATTCAGTTTAATTATTTTTGGCGGCGTAGTTAGTGGTAACTGATAAACAAGATAGAAATCATATAATATTATCTAATATACAGAAATTTCGTGCCACAGTGTTTGTAGGAGATTAGGTATCTCTGAAAGTACTGGTCTGATTGCTAACGTTTTTTCACCGATGGAAAGCTGTTTTATCCTGTCAGGTGGAACCAACATCTCCATATGCTTTCAGAGTCACAGAAGAGCAACGACTAGTCTTCTTCTTCTTCCTGCCCTTATCCCATATTACTTGGGGTCGGCGCAACACGTTTTTTCGTCTATTCTGCCCTGTCACCCGTCACAGGGTAGTCACAGGCTAGGCTCCTGAGTGGCATAGGCTATATTCTAATTACGCGGGCGAAGCCGCGAGAAAAAGCTAGTAATTTATATGGCAGAACAAGATTTGCTGAGTCAGCTAGTAGTTTTATAAATAACCTTTAATAGAATATTTTAATAATATCAATGTGCCTTAGGTATAATGCTGACTGCTTACCAAATCCTCATGGAAAGATAAATAAATAGTTTATCAGTTAATTCTCTGTCTTTAAGATCTAAACTAGATACCCTACTATCGACCTTGATATGTAGCTACTTAAGCTCAATGTTATTATTTTTTATATATTTATCTATAGGTAGGTATATGTCGCATCCAGATTTTATCTAATTGATTACTTCATGACGTGATCGAATATTTTATGAACTCTATGCATTTTCGATACATTAAGAGGAGAGAAAAAAAATGTTTATGTAGTAAATCCTGCAAATAAAAAAGGTCTAAGGAGATGTGATCAATTTTTTTTTTTCAAAATTAAGTGTGGGTTTGCAACTATCTCGTGGTGAAACTGTTGGCACATTTATCCAACGTGGACCTGATATTCATGTCTAGAATATGATATCTACATCATAAATTAGTCGCACTAAACGTAAAAAAAAAACTAGACCGATTTTGTTTTTGTTTTGTTCATTTAAATACAAAGGTGGCTTAACCCTGTCATCGCCACAGTATGATATATGGAAGAAATCAATTTCATGTCTGCGCCCGCCGCCGCTGTCTGATATATGAGACAAGTAAATGGGTTAAAAAAATATTCCCTTTTTATTACAACATACTAGTCTATTACGGTAGCCTTAAAGGTAGGTGTTGGTTTTTCGAAACCCGGAATTTTTTGGTCACGGCATTTGGTATTATTTTTTTAATATTAATCAGTGGCGTTAAAAAGGTTAAAAGTAAAAAAAAATACAGTTGTAAAATCGAGATATATAGAATTGGTCATTTTGAATGGAAACCCCCTTACATCTGAGATGTACAAATTTCACGGAGGTTGGGCCTAAGTAGTATTTAATTACTATGAGATAATATCCAAGCTTACCTTAGAAAATCAAACTTTTGGAATACTAAAGCCTTGATTTCTGCCTATCCCTGAAAAGTCTAGTTTCGTGTTGACACTGAGGACTAACATACTCCTAAACCCACACTATTGGAGTTTTACCGTAGAAGTTACTAAGAAACTATTGTATCACTTGTAACTTTAAATTTTAAACAAGATTGCACGGAAGGTATACGCTTTTATTTACTTGGTTAGAAGAAATTGGACGTCGTAATTTAACACTCATTATTTGTAAAACTGGGCGTAGGTAGGAGGTTTTCCATGGCTTTCACGCAGAGGCGTAGCGTAAACTAATTTAGACGTGGGTGAAGGTGCATCAGCGAGGCCTTTTTCTTTTGGGTACGCCACAGTTATGGCAGTAAGTCCCCTTTTTGAGGTGTAGCTGAAAGGACCTCACGGCGTCCTCACCTTTCACATGACGCAGGTTCTCACCGGACATGGTAAGTTCGGGATGTTCCTGCACCAGATTCGTGCGGAAGTGACGCCCGGGTATCGCTACTATGCGGAACGCCAAGAAGACACGGTAGAGTACACAGTGGAGGTGTACCCCGCTTGGGCAAAGCATCGCCGTGCTCTCGTGGGGGTGATCGGTGGCTGCGATCTCTCGCACCGGGCCTTGGTACATGAAATGGTCCGGAGCGAGGAAGAGTGGCAGGCGGTCGCCTCCTTCTGCGAAGCAGTAATGCTAGCAAAGAAGGAAGCCGACCGCGACCAGCGGCGGCGCTCACAGCGCCCCAGCCGCCGCCGGGATTCGGATCCCGATTTCTGGCCACCGTAGGTGCTGCCTTGCGGACGGCGAGCAATGGGTAGCTCGCTGTTCGACCGTCCGGTATCTATCCGGACCGAGCCCAAGTCGTCGACGGCGCGCACTATTCCCGCGCGCCTCAAGGAGTTGTCAGCACCAGCAGGGGCCCAGCTGGGTCGACCTACTGAGGCCTGGGTTAGCTCCGAAAGGTAGCTCAGCCCCGGTATGAAAGGCACGAAAGAACAGGATGGGTTTTTTAGTCAGTAAGAGTCTTACACTATCTCCCGCTCCACACAAGAGCAGGGAATGTCATTTGGATGGTTTTTACCCAGCGAAAAAATAAAAGGCCTTTTTTTCATGAATTCAAAAAGGAGACAGCGACTGTCGCAACCCAGTGTCCGAACACATCGTTGCTTACTATCTGGTGAAATTACGGTTCACAGGGAGTTTTTAAGTTAAAGGTAAACAAAACCCTCGTTGCTAAATAGCCTTCGCACACGCAAGGCCCTTTTGGGCGCAGTGGACCCTTGCCCACGGCCTTGCACCCAAAGGGGCCTCACGTGTGCGAGGGTCCACTACGCCCACGCCTAACTACGCCACTGCTTTCATGGCTGTAGCAAGCTATGGGATCATCGGCACAGTCAATTAGTGGAGTAGGTACACGATCAATGTCTGACATCACTACACAAAGCATCGCGAAACTAATATAATACCATTATTTTCTATTTTTGGATGTGGTGAATGGAAAAGACCGCAGAATTTTATTACTTGCCACGCACGTAGTAAAATCTTATTTTGAACGTTTCTATGCATCAAGTCTAGTCGTTTTTTTTTTTTCTATTAAAACTTTTTGTTTGGCTTAAAGATAGGACATAAAATGAAACTAATATCTTTATTTTACAACAAATCAACTCTAATTTTTTTTTTAGTTTTAGTGTAGACAGCACTCTTGCACACTCGTAGAGTCGAAGCTTCAAAGTCTTGAGCATCAACGCCGAGTTAATCACGTCGAGAAATGTGCGTCCGAAATCCATAACTTAATTCCAGCATGCCCGTTCCATTTTTAAACCGCTAGACGAATGGCTATGGACTACTCATGGTTGACATTCCACTCAAACGCACAAAATGTTTTGGGAACATAGTCATTGCGCGTTCAGCTAAAGAGTGGAATTCCTTGCTGGAGTCAGTGTTTCCTGATGGCAACGACCTATGAGTCTTTAAGTTACGAGTGACTAGGTTACTTCTAGACAAGTGCGCTCCACTGTCGACAACATCATCACTTACCATCAGATGAGATAGGAATCAAGCGCGAGCTTATCAATAATAATAATAATAATTATCCATCAGCAACTTGCTCTGAAGTACTCTCTTGTGGAATCGGAGGTACCGTACTACAGGTATGTGCCCGACCCAGTTCTCGATAATGGCGATATCACAATGTACTGGGATCGGTCCATCATCACTGACAGGACTATTGTAGCCAATAAACCTGATATAGTGGTGGTGGACCGAAGCGGGAGGCGTGCAATGATTGTTGACATATCCGTTCCGCATGACGAGAACCTCGTGAAAGCTGAGAAATACTTGACTTGGCTCGCGAGGTTGTCGACATGTGGGATGTAGACTCTGCGATCATTGTACCGATAGTCGTGACGGGTAATGGCTTAATAGCCAAGAGCCTCGATCGACATCTGAGGAGGCTCGCGTTAGGTAGCTGGATCAAGGGCTTGATTCAGAAAGCGGTACTCCTGGACACGGCTCGTATTGTTAGGAGGTTTCTTTCTCTGGAGCCCTGACCGCCGGTAGCTTGGACCCTGTTCCCGATACCGGTGGGCAACTATTTTTTATATTTTTAAATGTTTTTTTTTTATATTGAAATATTTAAAAATATAATTTATATGAATGCTTATGAATAAATGGAAATAATAATAAAAAAAATATTCGCGTTATTAGTTTTCCATTGGTGTGGTATCAAACAAAAGTCGCGAGGCTGCCATACTAGCCTCATGGCTTCTGTTTGATTGCGTAGCTATTAGCTCCTAGATTGAAACCAGATAAACTTTTTTTTGTTGGGAAATTATCTAATGACTCCTTTCGCTTTATAGTGGAACGGGACGGCGTGTCAGACTTCTACTGGCTAAAACCCACAAAGGAACATAGAAGTCTGTTTTAGTCAGTCGAAGACTGACGAGTTTCCCGCTCGCTAACCTACCCTTGCGTTCCAGGATTCCGGTTCAGCCAATGTGGAAGCTGCGACCGAAATAGGTTAGATGGCATCATCACCATACTCCAATAAGGGCCTGAACACAAAAATGCGATGCGTCCCATTACAAAAACAAGCTTGTACAACGCATCGCAAGAACTTACTAATTGATTCGCATCGCACATTGTATGGACACCTGAACCGATGTTTTGCCGCACAAAAACACCTAGCAGGTTTTTGGGATACGACAGTGTATTGCATCATCACAGTTTTTTGGACCTATAAAAGACATCAGATGATGAGATTCCTGGCCTTGTCCCATTTTACATGGAGTTGACGCAACACTTTTTTTTTAACTCAAATATATCGCAAAAAGATTTGCCTACTTTTTACACTCGGCTGCCAACTTAACGCTAACTCACCTTGGGAATGCTTTTAACAGTGGTTTACCCGCAACTTTGCGTTAACCTAAGGTGCAACTGTAGTGAAAAAAGAAAAAAAACCGTTCATTCGTAATTCAAATATACAGTAGAAATAAAATAGGCATAGAAAAACAACATTAAAATCAGTGCAAGGCCAAAAAGGCGCCTAGCTCAGCATATGCTGCGATATTTAAAAACGATAAATAACGCAACGCTGGTATTCTGTCAGAGCCCAAGGTGATGCCACGATCGCAGTCACGGTATATGTAGGATTATGCTCAAGCTCTTAGGCCGCGTTCTCACTTTGTCGTGACGACAGATAATCGTATAGTTTTAAGTGTCGTTGCTTAAATATTTAAATTGAGGTGTTCACATATAGGACGACGTGATAACTGTCGTCTACGACTTCTTTTGCGGTGACAACAGATTGATATGATAGTGGAAACGATGCTAGACGTTGCAACAGTCGTAAAACGATAAAAAATTGTTATGATTAAACCGTGACGGCAAATCATGTTTCGTTGTTGCGACTATCAGTCGTGGCCACGACAAACAGTTGTTATAATGGTTACAGCTAGAGACGATAGCTGTCCGACGATAAATTACGACATAGTAGAAATGTGGCCTAGTCTCGTCTTAGGATACCCACAGGAATTAATAAACAGGGATAGTCCTATTCTTTAAATCTGACATTATACAGTACAAAGATTCAAGATTCAAAGCATTTTATTTAAAATAAACCATTTACAGGCACTTTTTAAATGTCAAAAAATCAGTCAGTCAGAAAAATGATTCTAATTGCACACGCCAAAGCTATGGAGAAAAATGTGCGTAAAAAACATCAGTAATCACATGTTTATTTAATCAACATTTGAAAGCAAAACACATGCCAGCATTTTACTGCAGCCGTCTAAACCGACTCTTGGAAGAAAGCCAGTATCCAAGAGAATCTAAGTAAGCAAACACCTGTCACATAATAGACAATGCCATAGCTTACTCGAGTAATTCCGCGTGGTCTGCTATAAGAAGCTGGTCGGCGACATTCTACACGATTAACATTATCTCTTGTTTTTCCTGAAGCAGCAATTTCTTTAGTTGCTAAAGAGAACACTTTCCTTCCTTGTGCATTTTGTTTAAACCACTATAATAATGGACCAGACAAACAGATACACACACCTTTTATTGATATCCAATTATAGTATTCCTACAGATTCCATGCACTTTTAAGAATAAAATAGAGGACTTCCAAGAACAGTGCTCGGATAAAGAAATCGTTTTGAAAGTCTAGTAGTTTCACAAACACACGCAAATAAATTCTTGTATTATATAAACTTTTATCATATCATCACTTAAAATGTATGAAATCGATGTCAATAACTTTTATACATTAAAATTGTGTGTAACTTGAAATATTGCTTAGACTTTCTTTCATCGCAATCGGTTGACTATATCGAAATACATTGTTTGACTGTCAGGTGGTACAAAGTTTGCTGGGTCTTCTAGTACTTAATAGAATTAGGCACTCTAGCTCTATCAGTGGCTTTGATTGTACGTAGGTTAGAACTGTGACGAACCACGCGTGAGCCGAGCGAGCAAAGCAAGCGGTGTCGTGACCGTGACAGCGGCCAGATTTGGCTACGTCCAATTTTCTTGCAGATTTTCGCAATATCCAAATTATCAGAATACTTTGTGATACATAATAAATAATAATCGATATTTAAGACATTCGATACTCTATATATAAACCATTTACCAAATATTGAAAAGTATGCAGGACGTAACGTTGATACTCAAACAAATATTAAGTCGCTCAAATATTATAAAGCTTTTCATTTTGTATTTTAAGTAACTCAAATTAATGTCTGTAAGTTGCTGACCAAGATCCATGTCCAGCTGTGAACATATTTTCACTGAAATGATAATTCGACACTCAACTCAATTTTAAATTATTTTTATAGCTAAGTAAGAATCTTTTTAATATTATTAAGAGATAAAGTTTTTTTTTTCTACAGTCTGGCTAGACTTTTTCCAATTATATAGTTTTGAAACCGACTTCCAATCTCAGCGGATACAGCTGAATATCAATATATTATATGGAGCAACTGTCTATTTGACCTTTACAACACACTAGCATAATAGCACAGCATAATCTGCCTTATAATGTTCTCACTGCTGGAACCCCTTCCTATTGTCACTTTAATCCACGACGCGGGTTTAGTGCGGGTTAGTGGATGTTACATCTCTTCGAATTTTTGGTTCTAGGACATATCACTCGGGATCTTTTCCTTTGCCGTTTTGAGAGCATTAGTGATGAAATACTCGTAAATTACACAAAGTAATGCACTTAGCTCGGTTTGAACCTGCAACCTGCAACTCGTAAGTCAGGACCGTTTTTACTGGGCTACTACTGTTCTTAACAACCTACAGTTTTTTTTCTTTTATTCATAAGATTTTATACTTCAGATTTCATTGCTCTTTCTACGTCAAATTTTGCTACCTTTACGTATTCATACCGTCAAGTATCCGTCGTAGCTATGAGATTTTTCACCCCTATAAAAATACCGAAGAAATATTCATGGCCTTCCTTCAAATAAGCTTGTTCCTGATTTAATGTCATACTCCAGTGCACACGAGGTCCAATGTTATATGAAAATGTGTATCTTTCTTATGGATAAGATCAAGTCGTTACGGGAAAATATGAAAATTTAAATAATCTGAGTAAAAGTAATGGCTTTATGTGGTCATGCTAGAAGTGCATTGTTCACTATGATTCTCTTCTGCTTAAGGAAGTCCATGAAATTCAAATCATACGCTTTTTGGAATTCGTAGTTCAGTATTAAAAAGTAAGGTAAAAAATATATGTTTTCGGTAATGACATGTATAAAACTTACCATACTATCCGACACTCAGTTGCAAATTGGAAAATACTTTCTGAATTTGGAATTACTTGGAGTACCCTTTTTTTCAGGCAAGAAATGATCCAATAACTATAATCCAATGTATTGCGGTTGGCACAACACTTCTTCTTTTATACTTCTATGAGTCGTAATTACAGTAACCTCTTTCTAGATGAATCATTTTCACACATTCCATCCATTGTTCCTGTCATCCTTACCCTATTCTTACTGTTATTCAATTCATATTCAAAACTTTCCTCATTCCTTCCTTCTTTCCTTTAATTTCCAATGCCAACTAATTTCCAAAAAAACTTTTCGGTTTCCGGTGTCATTTTCGGACATCCTCTTTTCGGCTATTTTTTTTATTCTATTCATTCGTAAAAAGTCCTTAAAAATGTAGCAAAACTTGCAACATTACAGAAGAGAAAATCATAAAAGAAGATTAGCTTCCTAAAAAAAGCTAAAAATGTGTTTAAAATCTTCGTTAGTGCGAGTTTAGTACATACATAAAAGTCAACGGTCGTGTTTTGTCAAATCAATTTCATTGGGAAGGGTGACGTCACTAATGCTATCGTAAGCCATTACATCTTTATAATCTCATCAATTATACTTTATGCAAGTCATGTTCCTCAGCTAAAAAGTAATGCAAGACCAGAGGGCCTACCACAAGCTCATACCATGATCCATTTTACGACATAAAGAGAACTGTTAAAGGGAGAGAGCTTTACAGGGTGTATAGCTCTATCTCTCTTTCTCGCTCGTACGACTGACATTTTAACGCGTCACGGTAAGGCCCCTGAACATCAGTTTGAATTTTGGTAGCTTCATATTTCAGTGAGTTTATCGTTAGCCATCATTATTCTTGATTTATATATCTTTTTTGCTCATAAGTATGAAGAACTAGTCTTATCGTGGTTTTATCAAACACTAGCTTTTGTCTGCTATCAAATAACTCTTGTCTGCGGCTTTGGTCGCGTACATAATATTTAGCATTTGTGACTCTGCAATAAAGCAGCTTTCTATTGGTGAAAAAAATTTTGCGATCGGACCATTAATTTCAGAGATTACCTCCTACAAAAAAAAAGAAACAAAAATTCTAACTTTTCTTCTTTATAAAGATTGTGTAGATTGGCTCGCGGTTGACCACAACCTCTTTTTTTTATGTGATATAAACTAGTGCTTGACTGCAATTCCACCTGATGGTAAGTAGTGATGCAATCGTTGATGATGAGGCACACTAGTTTATTAAAATCCTGTTCACGCTAGCCTTGAAGACACCCAAATTATAATCGGACTAGAAGACTGCAACAGGCAAATTGTTCCAGTTTTTTGATGTACGATATACCTCACGTCTTGTAATTTAAGCGATATCATTGTTCTTCTGTAGAAACAGTGTCCGTTTGTACCGTGGAGACTTACACAGCCCAGCTATAAAAGGCAGTCTTTTAATATCGAAACGATCATCAACGACAGATGGTAAGCATTAAAGTCGGAAGATCGTCCTTTTTTGCAAAAATATATGTTTGTAACATCAGTTTTAGTAAGATAAAAGTTTATTGGTATGAATATACTACTTTGTAACGTTTTTACGTTACATACCTTAGTTTTTTACTTAGTTTATACAATGAAAACGCAAAACACGTGTCTAGTGTTTTTATGTACAAAATTTCAAAACTGTATGATGAAAATACACAAAGTTATGAGCTTATTATGTCAGCAAGTCGCCGGGCCATCCAGGTGACTGAGGGGTTGTTTTGCACTTGCACTATTTGCTGGCGCCTAATACCCGCTATGACCTGACGTAACCTGTGTTGTATTCAATGTCGATGGTGTCCTACTTGTAACGTTTATAAATATTTTTGGGAAAAAATATAACATGGTGTAGAAACTATTCTAAAATTTATAAAAAAATATTTCACATATGCCTACATGGGCATTTATAAAAAGTCAGAAGCACGTGTCCAAATTGGTCGCTTTTTGTGGAGAAGAACCGGCAAAAAACTCCATGGTTACCCTTTAAAAAAATGGTTGATGTTACAATATTTCTATATTACAGTATTAATAGATATTATGTAAGAACAGTGTAGACCAGTCAATATTGTACACAGAAGCACAATAAAAGTAATCATGAAAATTCCTTTTAATTTTAAAAAGTCTTAAGTTTTTACGAACAAACAAAATGCTTTCTAAGATATAAAAAAAAGGCACAGTCAGTAGGTATATCGATTTCTTTGAATTCATTTTTGAGGGACTCGCGAGGACGCATTTTATAAATAACCCGGATAGCTCTCTTTTGCAATATAAAAATTGAGTCTACATCAGTTGCAGATCCTCACAGTAAAATGCCATAAGACATAATACTGTGGAAATAGGCATAGTAAACTAACTTAGCTGTGGCTACTTCTTTCGATTGCCTTAAGATATTAGAATCAAGTCAGTTACTGATTCTGAACAAACTGTATTTGGGTTTCTTAAAAACTAAAAATAATGTTGTCTAAGCTTATGGCTTTTTCTCCTGCTTTGGTCCTTACATGACCAGTACGTATTGCCGGTGATGACATATGGCTCCGAAACATGGCCACTTAAAATAGACCTCATAAGAAGACTTAAATTAACGCAAAGGGCAAGGGCTATGCTTGGAGTTTTCTTGCGTGATCACAACAGAAATGACCGAATGAATGAAGAAAACCAAGGTCACCGACATAACTCGAAGAATCACCTAACTTAGTGGCATTGGGCAGGGCATGATGCACGCAGAACAGGTGATTGATAGGGATGAAAGGTTCTGGAGTGGCGGCCCCAGTTTTTTTTTTTTGATCATTTAGCTACGCCACTTCTTACATAGAATACACACTCTTTTGCTCCGTTCGTGCATGTGAGTACATCTTCTGGACACATACACACACACACTAGTTGTGAGTACCTTCTACGCATCTGGGCTTTATAAATTTTTATTGGCACTGCCGTGAGACACAATCTATTTAAGTTTAAGTAGTTAAATTTTTATTATTGTTATTCATTGATATACAAAATTCAATGTTGTTATTTCATTGTTTGCACCTATGTGTCAAATAAATGTGTTTCTTTTTCTTTCTTTTTTATAAAGTCCATGAATGTTAGTCTAGAAAAAAAATTACTTAAATTATAATTAGAGAATTATAATTTGATGTCACAAGACATCATGCTATTTAGCTTGGTATGATGTGGTACATGTGGATGGATGGAGGGGAAGAGAGAGGCCAAAGAAAAGATGGATTGATTGTGTGAGAAGCGATATGAAAGAAAAGGGAGTTAGTGATAGCGTGACGAGTGACAGGACAGAATGGAAGAAAAAAACGTGTTGCGCCGACCCCAAATAAAACGGGACTAGGGCAGGAAGATGATGATACTATGTCATTTATTCACGTTTATTTTTAGCCACATGATATTGATCTAAGATCCGTAGAAGAAATCGCTTCCCTCATCGATAAATATTATGTGCTACATAATATTTATCGATGAGGGTAGCGTGTTTTTTTTCTTGGAGGTAGAAAGTCAAACAATGACTTCAGCTCAAAGATGGAGTGAAAGGCCGTTACTTTACTGACTAAAGCCACACCTCTATCCTTAGTGACCCTTTCCTTCAGGTAGAAACTCCCTTCGGAGCACTACCTCTTTCTAGTTGTCTTTCTCGGTACATTTTTCCTTTTTGCTTGTCAATAAAAAATGTGAACTTAATTTTAATGAAAATGAAGTAGTACACTAGATTTTGTAATATTGCTTCGTAATCAATCCAGTTAGTCCATAAGGTGTAAAAGATCTTTGGTAAATGCAAATTAAAAAAAAAATACCTTAGCATAAACCAGGCGTACAAGTTCCTTGGAATAAACTCTTTACTGACTGTAATGAACGATAGATAACCTAAAATTGGTTACTCATGACTGCTCATGACTAACACTTATTTTTTAGATATCTCGTTTTGTGACTTTTACTAGGGGCTAGTTTCTCTGTATTTTGAAATAGAAAAATATAGCAAATTTTTTATGCCATATCTTAACATAATACTATTTTAGCCCAGACTTCCCCGTCTCCTTTTATTGTTTAACATCATTGGCACCAGAATTAGCTACGCATGGTGGTTGGAATGTCTTAATAAACGCATTATTTAGCACATAATATTTAGCATAATCCAATAACAGATGAAGGAAGAGATTTCTCCTGCGGATCTCGTTCTATATGCTCACTCGAAAATAAACGATTTCTTTTGAACTTTTTTGTCACTGTCACTACTTTTAATCTTCCCTCTTTTTAGACTTTCCGCACATCAATCATCGCCTCAACATTTTCAGGTTCTTACTATATACTATTTTTTATATCTTCATGTATATTCTTCATGTTCCAGCATTTCGATCTTGTATATCTATACCCTTACTTGAAGGTCATTCGTACATACATATTAATATCTTCGTATCTCATAACATGACTGATTCATTATTCATAATATAATTTATTATTTGTACTAAACTTCTCATATTACTTAATGTAATGGTGCTGTGCGCTGAGTGCGAGTTCAAAAGGTTTACCACATTTGGTTCCCTGATTGGTTGAGAAATTGGAACGGGCTAGTAAAAACGCCAAACGTTATACATACAAACTCACATTAGGCACTCTGAAGTGTTTTGTGGAGACGCCAATTTTGCAGGATCAACCTTTTATTTTATTGATACATTCTACAGTATGACTCTCAAGTTAGACTCGATTTTAATTTTAATTATAATGATTATGAGTATTTTAAAATATAGACTGGTAATTAAAACAGTGTCCCAGAGAGAATTACATCATAAAATCTGATCGGAGCTTGGTAAATTGCCAGTATATTAAATTTATGGGATAGGGTATTCCGCAATTTTGTACCACTGGAAGACTGATATAGAACCATTTATTTTTTGACCATGTTATCGTGATGACAAGTAAATTGGTTTACGATTTGTTAAATTAATTATTTTGGACATAAATTAATAAACTAATAATAAATCGCCATAGCATCTATAAAATTGCAACACTAAACTTTTATTTTCAGGAACAGAAAAATCCCAATCTTAATTATGTTAGCACACAGATTACATTGTAGCAACTATATTAAATAAAAAAGTAATCAGAGCGTTATCTATTAGCTCACCAGTTTCTTTAAAAGATCGTTTATAATATATTTAAGTCAGTTTAAAAAATATTTTATACGGACGAGCGTCTTTTAAGTTTTATTCATTTGATTCGTTCTCGTGTTATAACATTGAAAATGGATGGAAGAACGAAGAAGCGTAATGAAATAAGTCATACAGATGTCACTGAAAAAACTGCAAATGTTGATTACGATGAGCTACTTTCATCAGCTGGTGAATTTGGGCGCTACCAGATACTCTTGTTCTTGGCAACAGCTCCATTTTACTTGTTTGGTGCATTCTCCTATTTCTCACAAGTCTTCTTAACAGAAACGTCACCAAACCATTGGTGTATGATTCCAGAATTGCAGAATTTGACTGTACTAGAAAGAAGGAATTTGGCCATACCCCTCGATACAGAGTCACCGTTTGGATATTCTCGTTGTCTGCAGTATAAAGCTAACTGGAGCGAAGTGATATCAACAGGAGTAACTTCAAATAAATCTTTGACTATCGTGCCTTGTCAGCATGGTTGGGAGTTTAATAAGACAGAATTTGCATATCCAACCATAGCAAGTGAAATGGGGTGGGTGTGTGAGCAAAACAGCAACCAAGCACAAGCCCAATCGATATTCTTCGTTGGATCTATCGTAGGAGGTTTAATTGTGGGATGGATAGCTGATCGCTTTGGAAGAATACCAGCCGCCGTGTTTAGCAACATGGTCGGAGCCATAGCGGGCACAGCCACAATATTCGTCAACAATTTCACCGAATTCGCCATCTGTCGCTTTTTCATGGGAATGTCTTACGACAACTGCATGATAATGACCTACTTACTATTATTAGAATATGTTGCACCGAAATACAGATCAATGTTCACTAATTTATCATTCGCCATTTTCTTCACTATTGGAGCAGTGGCGCTGCCGTGGATTTCATTAGCTTGCGGACACTGGCAAAAAGTAGCACTTGCAACAAGTTTGCCTATGTTGTTATCTTTGATAGCACCTTTTGTTATCCCGGAAAGTCCAAGATGGCTATTGTCAAAAGGAAGAACTGATGAAGCAGTGGAAAAAGTTTTAAGTATTGCTCGCGTAAATAAAAAAGTGATTCCACAAAGTGTAATAGATGGATTTAAGTATACTACATTAAATACCAAAGAAGTTCCCGGCAATATGATGGATATGTTAAGACGGCCACTACTCTGTAGAGTTTTTATCTGCATATGTTTAGAATTTCTGTTTACTATGCTTATTTTTGACACGCTGATTAGATCCATTGGACAGTTACAGTTCGATTTTTATGTGTCGTTCACTGTAATATCTTTAACAGAATTTCCATCTCTGGTTATTCTATCTTTCGTGTTAGATTATACTGGAAGAAAGCTTATGATGATTATGGGGTTGACCTTGTGTGGTACATTTTGTTTTTTGATACCGTTTGTCGGTGGTGGTTTGTCCTCTGTGTTGTGTGCAGTTGCAGCAAGATTTGCAATGAATATGGCGTGCAACGTTACTATGCAATGGGCAGCAGAAATGTTGCCAACTTCTGTAAGAGGTTCTGGGACGTCAGTTGGACATATTTGCGGATATGTTGGTACTGTGATTGCACCATTCGTGGCATATCTTGAAATATACAAACCTTGGCTACCAATGGTTATTGTTGCCATTATTTGTGTTTTAGGTGCTTTAATTAGTTTAACTCTTCCCGAAACTGCTCACAGAGATATGCCCCAAACGTTTGACGATGCTGAAGAATTGATTAAGAGTCAAGGTTTCTTTGATCTTCCGTGTACTAAAAAAACTGTTGATAAGAATTAATACGACCAATGTGTAGATAACTTTAAAATAAATTGAATTTTCTAATTTTTCATTTGAAAACTAATGAAAATAATTTTAGTACTTTGAATCGACACTTAATTGAACGTAGTGTTGGTTAGTACTTTGAACGATACCTTTCATGCTGGCGAATTTAATTAATTAAGTGTCTTTACTATTTAATAATAGGTCCCTGTGTAGGTACTGTACATCCGAAGAGCGAAATGTTTTTGTTTATTTTTTTTTTTTTTTCATTTAAATTACCCATCGTAAACAGTTTGAATGGTCGTATATAAAAGTACTGTAATTTTTTTTGGTATGTTGTTGTTATATATGTGTATGTTTTTTGCGACTTAAGTTGTTTTAAATGACTGGCTTAAATTATTATGTTGCCATACCCTAGTCAGTTGTATTAAACTATATTTTGAAATGAAATACATTGTTTTTATCGTTTACTATAATAAATTTTGTAAAAATTCATTAATTAACTCTTCTTGGCACGAATGTATGAGCAGTATAAGTTATGTTCTTCACTCATTTCCCAACATAAATCTTCTTACGTAGTTTATCTTAAGCAGGCGATTAATTTACTCACCACTAAGTCCTTTCCACTTTATAAAGTTAATTTTAAGTAGTAAACGTTGCGACAAAGACTGGCCTTAAATTATTTATTGCGCTGCGAGGGTTTTACGTAACTAGATACACACACATGAAGGATATCACCGTGAACATTATAGAAAAAAGGAAATAAGTATAGCGTAATAGCATAATCAACCACACAGAATTCCCACTGCTGGGACTCTGGCCTCTTCTCTAGGAGAGAGAAAGGGCCTGGGCACCCAGTGCGAATTAATGGATGTCACAAGTCTTCGAGTTTTTGGTTTTAGAACATGCCGGTTTCCTTACGATGTTACGTTTTCTTTCACCGTTTTGAGAGCAGTGGTAATGAAATAATTACACTAAGTAATGCGCCTGGCTAGGTTTAAACCCGCGACCTACAACTCGTAAGTTGAGGCCACTTCTGCTCAAAAAGAAACACATACTCATTAAACAAAGCAACTTATAAATAATGAGATCCTTACATTATAAAAAGAGTCTTTAGATGGACACAATAAATTTAAAAAAAAAAAGACGTGTGGCACTCGGGGACTGCCGCGGTAAAGCTATTGCATAGCATTTTTATCAACTTATGCAATTATAATTATTTATTTATTTTATTTATGCATTATTTTTTTTCCTTTGTTTTTTTTTCTTTGATATTAATTGAAGTTTCACACTTTCACACATTGAATTGAATTTTGATTGATTGTTCACTCATTTGTTTTCTTATCGGTCACCACGCTCAAAAAACAAATGAGTGGGGGGGGGGGGTGTTAGGTTATTTTCGTTACGGAATTTCTGGATTCGGTCTCCACGCTCAAGGCCCGCGATAGAAGCTATGCAATAGCTTAAAAATAACCGTACAGGTTTAACTGCATTTTTTTTTAAAAAAACAGATTGTTTCAGTAGAAAGGTTTAAGTAATACTATATGTACGGAATCGTAAATAAAAACCGAAAAAAAAAAAAACAATGTGTGAGACTAAGGTGGGTCACCAGTTTTAAATAAATCCCACTTGAAACATTAATACTCGTAGGTAATTGAAAGCATAGAGTGAAACTAGATATTTATATACTAAAACGAATGTTAGATAAACCCCCATAACTTAAGGTTCAAATTGGGTAGTTTAATATTAGCATTTCCACAAAGCATTATTTGGGTCTAAATTACAACATTCGATGTTATTTCAGGCTTTGGAAATCGCTCAATGAAATATGCATTAGGTGCTTTTTCATCCACTTCATTTTACTTTGAGATTGTATAGGACTATTAATTCGCTCACTTAGTTTGGTACTTTGTCACAGTCAGTGGACACATGAACTGTCAAATACATGCTTTTACCAAGTGGATATTAGTCGGTAAATTACATATGCGTCGGATACAGCCTCTAAACACTAAAGCCTACTGTCCACAGACGTGTAGCTTCGTAGACTGAGCTGCTTTACTTTTATAATTTTTTTCTTTGCTTTTTATATATATTTTTTTCTCTTTTTTATATTCATTAGTAATATGTACATTTTTAGCTGAACAATAGATAAGGGAAATGCGCGGCAGCCCTAACATAAGTACTCCTTACTGGGGCTGTTTCAATTTATTAATTCTTATAGTGTTATAGATGAAAAATAAATATTTTGAATTTTTTTCTATTTGTCATCGGAACTCTACCGAAGGAGCATCAACTTGGTGCCGTCGTATCGTTGCCGCTTAATCGACAGAGTCTTGTATGTGAATTGTATGCTTTACGAAGTCGTACACCAAGTATATACTTATATAATGACGAAAACGCGTCTATGAAGCTACGCGCCCATGGACAGTAGGCCTAAGATGCGTTAGTGGCTACTAGATACGGTATTATCAAAACTTTTAGTACAAATCAATCGTATCGGTAAGAGGCATCGTTTACTCCTACAAATAAATCGAGATCTCGTAGCGATTTTGTCCATGACATTACCTGTGGTCTGCGCGCATCACATTATATCTATTATTTTCATTGGGATAGCGTTTCTAGTCGCTGCTAATGCGGTTATTCCAAAGTCTATGAATCCAGCCCTTTCGGGATTCTCTAGCCTTCATGGAACACACTGATTTTTAACTGGTGCCAGTGCATTGTTATTATTGTTTGTTATAGGGATACATACCTTAAAAAATCTCTTGACATAACACCGCGTCATGAACTTTTTTCAGACATTATTTTTACTGTGCCTGCCTGCCTTTTGTAACGTCGGCGTTGCGTCGGTAGCTAATACACTATTGCCTAAATCGAACCAATAGACTATTTTGGTTATTAAAGAAGATTTTAATACAGTACTTGAAGTATAATAGGTAATTTAAACTGTCAGTTTGTCTGTTGCCTTTCTAATTAAAAAAAAATCTCTTAATTCTCACAAAAAACTTAATACTACACACATTAATTGTGCTACTAGACAATTAATGTCCAAAGATAAACTCACCAATGAATTTTCTCCCAGTAAACCATGAATGTGGTCTCTCTCTATCACACATTAGTGATTGAGAGAGATCATATTCAAGGACAAAATCCAGTGTACAATATGAACCTTAATAAATAAGTCTAATATACACCGTTAAATTTTAATTGTTTTAATCCCGTGGAGGGTCGATCCGATACATAAAACACTATCGATTTGTAAAGATAAAATTAAAAAATAAAGTACCTCTTTTTCAAAACTCGTATTAATTTACGCATGTACGAAATTAATTTCTTTAAGAAAAAGTCAGCTGAGCGAGTTCAATGACCTGTAGGTACTTTGTACGCAACGCCGACTATTAACTAGTTTACTACGACTATGTTTCATGTACCGGATCGATCCTCCACGGGATTTAAACGATTAAAATTTAGCGGTGTATAAAAATATACATCCTACATACTAATAAATATTATGTCAGTTGAGATAGGAAGTCAGTGCTCTGTAATTTTCTTCTTGAATAAACATAAACTAGATAAAACATGTACGATAGTGTAGTTTTAAAGATAGTGATTACTTCACTAGCTGGCGTTGTTTATAATTTATAATAATTAAACTTTGGAATATTCTCTATTATATTAATAATAAATTTCGTCATTAAGTCATAAACCAACCGAAATCTTAACTCTGTTGTTTATCAATATGTACATTTCGGTGTAGGCCTTATCTAGTTACGTAAACATAGCAAAGTCTCGTGATGAAGAAGTATTTTGAAATAAAAGACTTTAGTTATGTAAATAATTATAATTATCAATGAAATTGCTTCTTAAACTAGGGTTCTCTCAGTCTGAAGTTCACAGGTTTTTTGGTACAGAATAATTGGGTATTCAACTCATTTTGTTTTATGGTTTGTATCAAAAAGTAACTTTATGTAGAATCGGTCCGGACTAAGCGTTCCGCCTCGCCATTTATACCGCGTACATCGAAGGATTGGACCAATTTACCTGCTGCAGTATTCCCGTCCGATTATAATTTAGGTGTATTCAAGGCTAAAGTGCTCTTAATAAATTTCTCTTAAGGCTCTTAAATAAATTAGTGCGCCTCACCATCAACGATTGCGTCATTGCTTACCAATAAAACAAAAATGAGAAAACCGCACATAGAGAGAAATTTTCAAATTAGTTCAATATTAATCAAGTTAGACACCTTTCAAATCTGGCGGAAGGGGAACTAGCAAATAACAGTATAAGGATGCACATACTGAAATGTGACGTCACCGCTATTAGGTTACGTGTGCTCAAAAGAGATAGCGTTATATTTCCCACCACGCCTTCACTCTTACTCAAACCAATATTTTTAATGCTAATTGCTACTTCATTTAATAACTACTTTTGATTCTGTTTTCAGAAAAAGGTTTTCAAAAAAAGCCATACTTACCAATGCTAAAAGTTCACAATTAATTGGTGTGTGCCTAAAATTATAACTTCTTATATTATTGGATATCGAATAATTTAATTAGAATTTTGCTGATTATGTGGTTGACTGCCAATTTCTTATCAAACTGTAGGTATATATAATATAATATATGTCAATATATATATCACAGTCAAAACTAGTAATTTGTCGAAATCACTTTTAACTGTAGTTATTTGTTAGAAGTACGTACTTGTGACCAATTAAAACTATAAAACCTTGCTATAGTACGTTTTGAAGGTTATTTGTGTAACTTTTTCAAAAACATTTTTTGTGATGTTTCAAGGTACCTACGTATGAAATGGGACACACAATAGACTGTAATACTACTCTGTCATGAAAGTACCGGGAAAAGATCAATAATCCACAAAATTTTTGTTATTCATCCAAATTTATTTTATCACCTTCAAAGTATGCCCCTTCAGAAACGATACACTTACACGCCAACGAATAATCCAATCATCAAAACATTTTTTAAACGCTGTTTCCGAAATTGAGTTCAGTTTTCGCCGCGAATTCTCCTTTATGTCTTCTACAGATTGAAAACGGGTGCCACGAAGTTGTAATTTGAGTTTAGGAAAAAGATAGAAGTCGGCTGGAGCCATGTCTGGCAAATATGGTGGCTGCTCGATGGTATTTGTTGAGTGTTTGGTCAAAAATTCGTTCACAATGATGGCCTTGTGCGAAGGCGCATTATTGTGGTGCAAAATCCAAGAATTTTCTTTCCACAAATCTGGCCTTTTTCGTCGAATTTGCTCTTAAATGCCGCATAACGCTCAAGTAATATTCTTTATTTACCGTTTGACCTTCCGGTAAGAATTCCGAGTGCACAACACCGCAATAGTCAAAGAAAACAGTCAACATGACTTTGACTTTCGATCGACTTTGGCCTGGTTTTTTTGGTTTTGGTTCAGTTGGAAGGCGCCACTCCGAAGCTTGTTGACTTGTTTGCATGTCAAACTCGTAAACACACGTCTCGTCGCCAGTAACTATGCGTTTCATGAATGTTGGGTCGGAATTGACTCGTTCTAGCATGTCCTCAGCGACTCTCATGCGATTGAGTTTTTGGTGAAAATTCAGGTCTTTTGGGATTAGCCGAGTGGCAACATGATTCATAACCAAATTAGTTAAAATGCCATATCTCTCAAACTTGAAGGAAGTAGTGACTGAAAATTTTCAGTCACTATTTCCTTCACTTTTGCGATGTTAACTTCAGTTGCAGAGGTTGATGGCCTACCAGAGCGAGGCAAATCTTCCATCACATCTCGACCGCTTTTGAATGCTTCGTACCACTCATAAGCACGTGTTTTTGATAAAGTCGATTCACCGTAAGCCTTCTGTAACATTTTCAGTGACTCTGAACACGAAATTCCTTTGGCGATGCAAAATTTAAGACAAACTCTTTGTTCGATGTTTTTTTCTTTTCTTACTTTTCGAAATTCGCAATACACACTAGATATGATATAATTTAAAACAGCACTGTATTTAATATAAATAACAGATGCAACTCAAACTCCGCGCCAAAATGGAAAACAGTAGTGCCAATCTAGCAACAACAAAAAAATCTAAAATTTGAATTTGGAACCATAAGCAAATCATCCATTCCCGATACTTTTTTGACTGAATGTATATTACGAGAATATAGGTACATCGAAAGCCTACTATGTTATCAGAGTATAAAGAATTATTATGCGGTCCGTTACGCTTAAAAATATGATTAACAGGTAATATTCCCAAGTTCGAATTTGTGGTTCTAGAACAGGCCGGTTTCCTTACGATGTGACATTCACCAACCCGCACTGGGCCCGCGTGGTGGATTACGGCCCATTCCTTCTTCTAGAGAGGAGGCCTGAGCCCCAGCAGTGAGAACATTAAAAAAAAGGCTGATGATGATGATGATGATGATTCCCAAGTTCGTCCAAACAATTTACATTGTTTGGTTTATACTACAGATGGATTCTTTTCGGCCCCACTTTAGATAGTCAATTATAGCGATGGTTGTTTATGTTTAATACTAAAGGAGATCACCCATTCTGGGATAAAATAAAGCTATATATTCTTTTGGCGCCCATCAATAATACCTAATTACCTACCTACACATTTTTAAAGCACACGTGTTACGCATTATTTTTTACTATGGCGTCTAAGTTGAAAACTATTTGAGTACGGAGATACATACCGGTAAGAATTAAAACGACAACGACGGAAAACAATTGTATTTGGGATTGAAATCAGTATCACACCGATTACAGATGGGTTAGTTAGTACCTAGTATTGTTAGTGTCAACAGTAACCACATCATTAATTGAAATCATCCTCTAATCATTGTGAAATAGTGAAATAATAATTATAAGGAATTTTACACAAAATGCTGGTCGTACATTAAAAGATCGTTCGGTGTATTTAAAGATATATCTTTGTTCCCAAATTCAGTACAGGGGCCTAAGTCTGCTATTTTTATAAATTCGTCATTCCAACACGATCCCATTGTCATTTTGCTAAAGGTTTGTGATCTGCTAATGCATAATGATCGATCATTGATCGGTCAATAGTCTTGTAATAGAATTGTGGTAGAATGACATTATCAAGCTTATTAAAAGCACTAATTACGTAATGACGTCGTAATGTTAGGTTACTGATCATAGGAACTGTCAAAATTTTTGCAGATTACCGCTTACGTCAGATATTCATTTGTCATTATGTACGAGATTACCATTCTATGCCATTTCTTTCAATGCAGTGTCAGTGGTTAACCATTGGAAAGTCATTATGACGCCATTATATTAGTAGATTACCAAAACTTGTCAAAATCAACAATTATGAAATCAATGATAGACCATTTTGACACTATTGTAATAGCAGACTTCAGGCCCAGCACTGTCCCTATCCCCAAGTTCGTCATCCGGTAACCGTTCGGACCGAGCCCAAGTCGTCGACGGCACGTTTTGTTACACTCTCGCCTCTAGGAGATGTCAGCAAACCGTAAGGGCCCAGCAGGGTCGAACCCTACTGAAGCCATGGGTTCGTTTCTGAAAGGAAAACCCGGCCCTGATATGAAAGGCACTGTCCCCATACAAAGAAATGTTTCTACACCAGCCACTAATTAAATAAAACATAATTCATTCCTGACCCCCGACTTTTTTATTTAGTCCCAAATCATCGAATAAAATGGGCGTTCTCCTTTCAACATAATACACAACTTCGCCTCATGACGTATTACATAAAAGATAATTTTAAATGTCACACATTATAATAATTAGAGCATTTTACAGCACACTAATCCGTGAGCTTTATTCTAAATTAAGTGGCAGTAATAATAAACGTGTGGCGGCCGGTGATTTCACACTATTTACCTGTATTTACCCTATCTTGTTTGTTCTGTTGATTAGTTTTCTGTGTGACACTGATAGCTCGCGTATTCATTTATTTTCATGGCGCAACACGCGGTTTATTTGTGGGGTAGATATTGTTGTAAAAATTGTTAGAAGTATTTTGATACTAGCGGGCAAAAGCCTGCGGCTTCGCCCGCATACATAAAATAGCCGATGTCTCTCAGGAATAAAACAGCTTTACGGTGATTTTTTAGGGTTCCGTAGTTAACTAGGAACCCTTATAGTTTCGCCATGTCTGTCTGTCCGTCTGTCTGTCTGTCTGTCTGTCCGTCCTCGCTTAATCTCTGTGACCGTTAGCACTAGAAAGCTGAAATTTGGTACCAATATGTATATCAATCACGCCGACAAAGTGATAAAATAAAAATTGGAAAAAAATGTTTTATTAGGGTAGCCCCCCTATATGTAAAGTGGGAAGTGATTTTTTTTTAATTTCAACCCTAACGTGTGATATATTGTTGGATAGGTATTCAAAAATGAACAGGGGTTTACTAAAAGCATTTTTTGATAATGTCAATAATTTCGGAAATAATCGCTCCAAAAGTAAAAAACAATGTGTCCCCCCCCCCTCTAACTTTTGAACCATAAGTTTAGAAAATATGAAAAAAATTTGAAAAGTAGAACTTTATAAGGACTTTCTAGGAAAATTATTTTGAACTTGATGGAAAGAACAGTTTTGTACAAAAAGACAAAAAGGTTGTACAAAATAATTTCTGGAGTAAGTTTGTAGTATAATCGTTTATGCAAGCATTTTTTTAAACTCATAAGTGGGTACACTTGTTGTGACGGACGGGAAACTACGGAACCCTACACTGAGCGTGGCCCGACACGCTCTTGGCCGGTTTTTTTTTAATTTCCGCAATCTGACCAGTACCTACCTACTTTCAGAGATTACCTTCATCAAACAAAAAAACAAACTTTACCCTTTTATAATATTAGTGTAGATTATCATATTCACATATAAATTACATTTTAAAATAATTCATAAAAAAAAAAAATGTTTAATAATATAAAAATATAGTAGATAGTTTACTGGTGTCGGAAACAGTGTCCAACTTCCTCACAATGCGAGCCGTATCGAGGAGTACTGTTTTCTTTATCAGGCCCTTGATCCAGCCGCGCAACGACAGCTTCGACAAATGGTCATCGTTATTATTAATATTAATGTAAATCCGTATTGTTTTACTGTTGGAAAAAGGCCTCCCTTAAATCTATTCCATCTTCCGGTATTACGATTTTTCTTTCTAATTCTAGGCCTAAAGCAGGAGCGCAAGACACAATGCTTGCAAAATATGAAGCATTTTATCAATTCCCTAAAATCTACAAAGATTATATAACTAAAACACTAAGATTATAACGGTTAAATGGATTGTTTATCAGACTATTCTACAAGCATTGCAGAATTGTCAAACTAATGATCCAGCCACCCACCACACTATCATTAACTCCCTTTTCTTTCATATCACTCCTCACAAAATCTAGCAATCATTTTTGGTCTCCGTTTCCGTCTTCATCCATCCACATGTATACTCATAACTCTTACAATAACATGCGTTTTATCCCCCTTCTTCATATGATCATACCAAGACAAACGATTCCCTTCAACTTTTAAGTCACTAGTGCCACTTTCAAACTTCCTCTATTACAGTAATTTCTCACTTTATACATTCTCTTCATACCTAATAATTTAATAATTATAATAATTAATTGATAATTTATTTATTTATTTTCTTTCCACAAATTACAGAGAAATGAAACAGACAGTGTACAATCAGAATAGTGAAATTAATTTGTGGAAGACTGGTGCCTGAACTAAGTTTTTTACAAAACCTGCGTGTCAGGTCACCAGAAACCACTTAACCTAACAACACAAAATATATAAAATACTTTTTTTTTATTTAATTTAGCAATCAGTTCTGCCACAACCTCTACTGGATTCTTTCAAAATAAAAATGGGGATGGGATGCTACACTATGCTTTGTCAAATGTGACATAGCATGTATGTGTATACTTTTCATAGAAAAGTAAATAAAAAGTCCATTCACAATCTATAAGAGGATCAAATATAAACCAATCCTCATAGAATACTGATCGTCTCTCGATCCAGACGGCTTTAAAAATGAGCTCCTCAATTTTCTCCGTATAAGTTAGTAGTTACAATATGTTGTAAAGACTAACAATGCAAGCGTTGTGTTGCATGCAGATTTCATGCGACGCTAAGGAAATATAAAGAGTTGCTTAGAAAACAGCATCAGTTCCATATTATAGATACGTGGGAAATACTGTCATGAATTCATTAAACATGTTAGTTAAATGCAGGGAAACTTTTCTGAACTAATACAAGTATTATGTAGAGGCAAAACGGCTTGTTTATTAGTAAAAAGTCTTCTACCGATTTAGGAGGAGCTTTAGGGAGTATCAGACTTTTACTGACTAAAACCCACAATGTCCCTTCAGTTGCCTTTTTGCAAGTGCCACGATGACTCTTTCGAACAATCCGCAGCCTTGATAGGTATCTGCCATAACTGCTGCTGCAATTTTGCTAATATTTTTTTGATGCGCACGTTGAAATTAACACGACGTCGACCCGAGTTTGATCCATACCGGGAGACTAGACGGTGAGCTACCGATTGCTCGTCATCCGCAAATCCATCTATAGTGCCCAGAAGTCGTCCTGTGACTCCCGACGCTCAGATTATCTCCGCAGGGGGAAATTTGATCTGTTACATAACTACACTGTCGCTATAGTCTCAAAGACTACTTTTATTATTATTATATCTAGTCTGTACTGTCCCAGTGCTGGGTAAAGGCCTCTCTCCTTTTTTTCATTACTCCCAGCTCTAGCCTACTTCTTGCGATTTCCTAAGGAAGACTTTAAAGTCGTTCCGCCACCTCGTTCGTGGAATGCCGCAACCTCGTCTCGAATTCAGGGTACCGATTTTGCGCTAAGCATACTAAAAGACTACAATTTGTCCGGAAAAACATACTATTCTTGTGGAAATTGCTATGGGAAAAGCTAGTCATTTAATGCTTGAAGATAGATTGTCAGCCATGTAGAGCAGCTACATGGATTTTTTTAATACATGTTGGGTTTTATTTGTTTGCCCCAATTACAAAGGCTAAACCAGCTGTTCAAAGAATTAACCTGGTCGTAAATTCTTTGCCATTTGGATTTTGGGGCTCTTTTATGATAAACCTGTAACATATTGCTAAGTAAACTGAATCCTTAACGAAATTATCTTTATTAAAAGTCCAGACTTCGACATTGACGTCTTGATTAATTTGATTTGAATTTTGATGAACTCTAGTTCACAGGTAGTACTTAGATCAGATCTATCTGAAGGGATAGGATACTTTTTATATTGCACAACAGCAGTAGGCTTTATGTTTATAAAAAAGTTTTATAATTCTGATTTGGGAAACACACGTAATCTAAGAAGTTTTTAAGTATCTCTACTCATCAGCGTCATCATCATTTCAGCCGAAAGACGTCCACAGTTGGATATAGGCACTCTCAAGTGTTGCCACAACGACCGGTCCTGTTCGTCTCGCAATCGCCGGATTGCCGCGACTGTCACCAGCTCATCGATCTTGCTTGTGGAACGCTACGTCTTCCAATACGTCGTCACCACTCCAGAACTTTTGATCCTCATCGACTTTTTGTTCTGCAAAAAATGTGCCCTACCGACTGCCACTTAAGTTTGTCGATTCTTCGGGCTATTTCGGTAACCTTGGTTCTTTAGCGGATATCTCCGTTTCTGATGTGATCACGCAATGAAACTCCGAACATCGCCTTTTGGGCGACTTTAAGTCTTCTGATGAGGCCTATTCTAAGCGAAGATGTTTCAGAGGCATCTTCATTGAGTGAAACTGGTTTTAAATACCCAAGCGATACCAGGAATAGAGCTAGTGCTGTAAAACCTTATTATGTTGTTTGTACACAAGGTCATGTCACTTGTCTATGGCTCATCTGTTCTTGTGAGCGTAAATGAAGGTCTGAAGGTAAATAAAACACGCTTAAAGACAATATATAATAGGAAAATTTTATTTAAGATTCAATATTGTAGGTACCTACTCTCCAATATTGATATGGATGAATAAGAATGTTATTTGGTAAAAATACCATACAAGTGCTGGTTGAATAGATTTTGATGTGCTTCTAAATTGTGTCGTACATACGACTTAATTTACAAGGTCGATCGCCTATTTCGAAATACACGACATTAAAGCTAAAGACAAACAGAGCCCACGTATGCCACGTATGCTACGCATTATGACAACTAGACTCTTGAATTTGCTTGAAAACGACTTACGTGTGACGCGTGTGACAGTGTTGCGTATACCAAGTTTGTTTTTAAGTTATCCGTTATTAAGCAAATTCGAGAGTTCAGATTTCATAATTATACGTAGAATACGTTGCATTCGTACATAGGTTTAGTTTGTCTTGAGCTTAATTCTTATGAGCTGAACCGATTCTGGAATTATTTGGATGATTCGCAAGCTCAGTTCTCCTAAACGACCTGACCGATTTGAATGAAGTTTTGTGAGTATATTTGAATGGGTATCTGGTTTGGAAATACTATCAAACCGTAGGTAGTACTGCAATCGAGTTTCCATTTTTTTTCTGACGATAAACCAGTCTTCGGGCAGGATACAACTTTTTTTGGGAACGCTGGATATATAATTGTTAGTATAGCAGATAAAGATGATTTTCATGAAATAAAAACGTATGTGTTAGTACCATAAAAGTGGAATTTTACTCACTGATAAGCTTTCCCATTACGTGAGTGTACCTATTTATAAAAAATATAATAAAAACGTGTTTAAACTACAGCGTCGACAAATTGTTGTACAAAAACCCACATCAATATGTAGACAAGTTCGCACGTACGAGGTATATATTTTGTGTCGAGCAAACACGCTATTTTCGTCACCATTTAGGTGACTGTGCGTGAAAGTAACGAAATTATTCTAGATACCAAAATAAATATTCTTAATTAAAACATTTAGTTTGGCATGCCGCTTCGGTGACGTTTGTAAAATATTGTCCTGAAAATTGGGAATGTTCCTTATTGAGATTGTTTTGTATACGGTCTGAAAATAGATGTGAAAAGATTATTTTAAAATTCGATTATCTTATGCGTAAATATTAAGTGATGATAGTGACTAATCAATTTTAATTATTTACAATGGAAGTGTTCAATAATCAATTTTAATATTTTTATTTTATATTATTAACTAATTAATACCATAAAATAAACTTGGAATTGCTAAATTTGTTTTCATCGAGCCTGTTCCATCATCTACATGGTGGACATCCCACCCATACGTACAAAGTGTTTTGAGAACACATTCGTTATGTGTACAACTAAAGAGTGGAATTCCCTGCCGGAGTCTGTGTTCCCGACAGCTACAACTTTGGAGGTCTTTATGTCAAGAGTGAATAGGTTACTCAGGTGAGATAGTTGTGATAGAATGGAGGGGGAGGGTATAAATAGCTTACGATCCTATTCTCAAACCTGCCAAATATACAAGAAATTTTTATAAAAAATTGCCAAGCCATTTCGGAGGAGTTCAATTACAAACACTCTGACACGAAATTTTTATATATTAGATTTGAACATGGTGTATTCAAATATGTAGTCATGATTTCTTCAGTACGCCGAATTTCGATATAATTCCCTCGTAGAAGTAAGGCCAATTTCAATCATATTGATTGGTGATCTAATAAAAAAATCTAGAGACTCTGATCTGATAAAAAATACAACCATTACGATATGTCGTTTTATGTTTATCTTTTTTAAAGAAATTTGTATTTAGTAAGAAAATAGGTACCTACTAGTTATTTAAATAGCAATTTCACAAGAACCAAGACCACACAGGGCTAATTTGTGAAAAAGGTTTGGATTCAGCGAACCAAAGCCGATAGGAGTTACATGGCCATATTCTTCCTTTCAGTTTTTTTAACGACCAATATTATTGTAATTGGAATAACTTGATAACCTATTTGTTAATCTCTCTCAATTAACTAAAAATTAATACGAAATGTTATATTTATTTGTTTTCGGGATTCTAGGTCAACGAGAAGTACTCTATTAATGAGTTTTTGGTAATTTCAACTCGATACCTGAAGGTTTGTCTAAGCGCGGGCGCTTTTCCGAGATAAAGGGTCTGGACAGACAGATAGACAACAAAATGAGCCTATAAGAGTTAGATTTTTTCCTTTTGAGATACGGAACCCTAAAAGTACACTACCTCAAAGACGGTGTCATAACGTGTGCTTATTATGACGATTACCTCTTTCTTTTTTTGAATCAATTATCTCAAAAATGGTGGCTGTTAAGAATACAATATTAAGTCATTTTTATAGATAATTTTTATGTGAGTTAATTTTATAACAAAAGTTGCTGTATTGCTGAAAATTACGAAAAACTCATATTTGTGATCTTTGACGCCGAGTAGATATGGTTTTTTTTCCAGAATGATGAGGAATTTTTAGATTTCATTTATGATGCTGTTTTGAACAAGCCTACTAATTTTCAGCTGGGTGCGAATTATTGTAACCTTACCCCTATTTTTTGGTCTAATTTGACTGGACTCGTATGGGCATTTTGTTAATGCTAAATGCTCTTGTGATGTCATTTGGTTATACCATTTTGAACTTTTGAAAATGGTTATTTTTGAAAGAAACATTATTACTAACTAGGTCCTCAGGTCACTGCTAATATTTCAACCACATTACCTGTTCTTTTCAACACGAGTGAGTGAACAAACAAAATAGGTATCTGTGATGAATTCGGCGCCCGCATCGATAGGGACAAATATTTGCACGTGTACCCGTTTTTGTCTGAACGTATCCGCAGTGTGGATAATTTACGACACGCACTTGTAATGTGTCCGTGGTACAGGAAGTAAGCGAATTATTTCCATACATAACATGTAGAAGGAAACGTTTCATTGATCCTTACAGCTTGCTTTATATCAGGCTTTGTTTACTTTTAGACTTTATGTTTATTTTCATTACATGCTTAGTAGGATCCTCTTACATGACTTTGTTTTCCAACATTCACCTTGGTAAACAAGTGAATATCAGATAGCTTTCATTTGATGTGATTGTTAGCCATAATCATTGTATCATAGGTTGTGCGAAAGTGAGCCTCGGGGCCCTGGAACGAAGGCAAAGAAGGAACAGGAGTGGGTTTTAGTTAGTAAAAATCTAACACGCCCTCTTGCTCTATATAAGCGGAAGATGTCATTGGATGGTTTTCTGCCTAAAAAAAGCTATAATCAATGTCTGATTAAGTAAGTAAGAGGAATATTTTAACGCACAAAAAATAATCATATACTGTAATTTCTAATTGATTAACGTTAAAACTTATTACAGTAAAGCATATCATTTAGTGAGCGGAGGTTTTCGTAACGTAAGGACGAAAAATAACGATGATAATGATAGGCTAGCTAGCTAGCCTATTTCGGCCACAGCGATCGCATTCCTTAGCTAAACAAAGTGGTTGTCAGCTGAGATATACTGTCTGTTATGCATCTTCATGTGATGAAAAGACGCTATCTATATGCATAAACTTCTTAATGCCCTTTTTCCATGGAAAAAACGCCACGATTCTAAAATACTCCCTTTCGTCACATCTTTCATGTAGGTACAACCAATTTCTTTCTCAAAACATGTCTTCAAACCGAATTGCCGACGCATTTGTTCATGCTGAAACCATCAAGTCAAACGAAACGTAGACCACAATACCACAGAATAGATAGGTACAGAAGACAATCTACATACAAAGCGCGTTCGAGTAACGCCCTCATAGGCACCGTTCACAGTCACGATATCTCGGTTCAATTCACCACCATGCGAGCTCGAGTGCTATCCGTTTCAATCACGACAAAAATAAAAGTTTTTTGAACTGTTCATTGGACAGTTGTTTAAATTCAACATAAAATGGCAAATTATCGTTTTTTAAGCTAGTATCCCTAGCGCGATCTTGAGCTTAGGTATGAAAAGTGACGTACACTCATGAGAGTAACTTCTGTACCTATCTATTTTGTGACAATACTCTTATACTTACATTACGACCGCATATCGTCTCGAGAAGGCTTTTTTATGCATTCCACGTTCAAGACATATTACGAGAGCATTGTTATGTTTTCACATTATTGTGTTTCACAAAACGGAGAGGGTCTTCTAAAGAAACTCTATTTGGTGAAGTACAATTAGGACATGCTGTCATTTGTTTCGTTTGGGGTACGGTTTTCTAAGTTACTGATGCTAGGACAGAATAAAATGAAAAATAGTTATGTTATATCAGTTTTAAAATAAACAATGACAAATTAGTAATATCAATGTGAAATCGCCGAAACTACTGGGACAAGCAGTGTGAAATTTCGCACCGGACTTTCTTTTATGAAAATAACAAAATTCACCCACTAAGGGGATGAAACGGAGGTTTATTTTCCCACGAGCGAAGCCGCTGGCAGAAGCTAGTCTTCTCCGTGTATTAGACATAAAAAATGATTCTACATATGTATGTATGTCCACATTGGCCGTTATAGATTTTGAAACCATTCAATCTAACCGCTTTTTTAGACCGACAAAAATGCGAAGATGGTTGTAATCCACTAAAATAACGCATTAGGTACAAATGTAAAATGTACTTATTTTCTTCCGCTATATTATAAAGAGGTAAAGTTGGTTTTTATGTCTTTTTTTGGTTGTGGGAGGTAATCTCTGGAAGTACTAGGTCCGATTGCTATTTTTTTCCACTTTTAGAAAGCTGCTTTGTTCCTGAGTGACATAGGTTGTATTTTATGTACGCGGCAAAGCTGCGGGGAAAAAGCTAGTCTTTTTTAAAGTTACCAATTCAATCTAATCAATTAGCTTGTATTTTCTTTAGTTTCTCCAAGTCGTAAAATTTAGGAGATAAATCCTAATTGAGGCCTATTTTATTTGTAAAAACTTGCAAAGAAGTAATTCTGTAAATCTAAGCAATTAAAATTGGAAAGAGTTTGAAATTAGTTGAAAACTGGTAGATAGTTAATTACAAGTATTTAGTACTTCTAAATGCCTACTTCCAATTTTGTATTATATTTGCTCACCACTGGACCCCTATCCAGCTGGGTTGAAACCTACTGGGGCCAGGGTCTGTTTCCAAAAGGAAGGCTCGGGCCTGGTATGAAAGGCCAGAAAGAACAGGGTGGATTTTTTAGTCAGTAAGAGTCTGAGACTATCTCCCGCTCCACCCAAGGGCGGAGGACGTCATTTGGATGATTTTTACACATCGAAAAAAAATAACATTCCAATATTGTATTATATTTGCTTGGCTGGATAACGACATAGATTAGTAGCATTTAGGTATTGGACAATCATTTAAACCGTCACCGTCACCTTCTATTAGTTGCCAGATTACCGGTACTTTATTTGGAGTGAGAGATCATCCTATGACTTCTCTGGCTTTAAGGTAAAGCGAGAGAGCGAGTCAGACTTTTATTGACAAAAACCACACCTTTATCCTTCAGTTGTTCTATGCTTTCTAGGACTACGGGTTCCCTTTTCAGAAATTCTCTATGGCAGGCATCTGCTCTGCTGAACTTCTACGGTTTTGCTGACACCTCTTTGAGACGCGCGTGGGACACTACGCACCGTCGTCGGCGTGGGTTTGGTTCCAACAGTATACGGACGGCTGGACGACGCGTTTTCCATTGCTCGTCATCCGCAAGCCCGCGCTTTTTGTGGCGGGGTCACTGTCACAGCGGCTGGGGCGAGAATATGTATGATTCCTCATGCGTGCATCTTTCTCCATCACTAGCATTACTGCTTCGCAGGAGGAGGCAACCGCCTCTAATTCCCTCTCGCTTTGGACCTTGACCTGAATCAGGGTCGATAGTTGCCAGGGCCGCTGGATTATTCAAAAGAGTTACCACAGCCCTGGACCAGAAAGGGCAAATGAAGAAACACGAGTGGGAACTAATCAATAAAAGTCTAACACTCCCTACGACTCCACCCAGAAAAAGGTTCCTTTAGTTCTTGTAATCCAGGAATGGTTAAAATCTACGTTCAAACGTCGTCTATGCTCAACACAAATTGGGTACTTAAACACATATTGGCGTCCTTTAAATATTTTGCTATGACATTAGTCGTTGACCTTCCAGCCCTGAATCAACATGATCTATCTCTCATGAACGTGTTGCCAAACAGGTAAACAGACACCACTTTGCGGATTAAAATAGATAAAAAATAAACTGTGTTGTATCCGTTGAAAGTATTGATGTATATGCATAAATAATCGTCTATTTTAATTTGTTTGGAGAAGATTCGTTTCAAAGTCAAAGTCAAACTATTTTATTACAAATAGGCCTACATGGGCACTTATAAAGCTAGTGCACGGTTCCAAATCGGTCGTTTCCTATGGAGAAGAACCGGCAAGAAACTCCATGGTTACTCTTTGAAAAAAAGTTTAAATCAAAAATAGAAATAAAAAAGGTTTTTTAAGTTTTAAATAGATATTATATAAAAGTTTGACGTCTATACTTAGGTATGATTTAACAAACCTGTCTTCCGGTAGTTTCCTAATTAGGCTAGTAGCCCAAAAGCTGGTTTTTTAACCTTTCAATCGTGAGATACCTATAGAGACACGATAGAAAGACAATGGGTGCGCGAACGCTGGCGTTCGCTTGGGGTTTAATGAATTAAGTAGCTTTTTCCTGCAGTATTGTGAGCTTAAAATTAAAATAATATCCCAAGGGAACATATTCCTGGAATAAAAGGTATCCTATGGGCTATGTTAGGACACGGGTCTATTATGCCAGATTTCATCCAAATTCGGTCAGTCAATCCAGGACGAAGAAGTAACAAACATACTCACCAAACTTTCACCTTTTAAACACGCTTATATTAGCTTCACCTGTATGTTTGTAATCAACGCCTTTGCGCTCGATTTTGACCTACTTTGGGCGATCAGATTTTTTTTTTAACTTTGCACACCCATCAAAAACCGGTGACAATACAATAATCCGTTTTTTTTTTAGTGAAAAATAAAAATATAGTTTAAAAAAACTAAAATAACACGCTTTCATAGCATATCAAACTAAAAAGTGTAAAATAAATGAACGAAAAATATTAATATCATTGTGAAAAAAGCGTGGGGTGCTCGATTTACAAAAAAATATGGCGCAAAACGCTTTTTATATTTTCAACTATATTTTTTAATAATAGCGTGATATTTGAATAAAGTTGGTTCAGAATCAGTAATTGAATGGATTCCAATAGCTTCTATACGAAGTTATATTTTTATCTAATAAATATTTTAAAAGGTCACAAGTCGAAGACCACCGACACTAAGTACAACACAGGTCATGGCACGTTATAGCAGGCATTAGAAAAACAGCAAAAAGCTGGGTGCAAGTGCAAAACCACGCCTCAGTCGCTGAGATAACAAGGTTATAACTTTGTGATTTTTCATGATACAGTTATGAAAATTTGTACATAGATTCTTTACATAAAAATACTAGACAGGTGTTTCAAATTTCGCATAAACAAAAAATAAGATTGTATACGGTTTCTGTTATCTTATCTCAAAATGATTGTAGCATATATGATATTATTTGTTAGAACCTGTGAAGGTATACATAACTCTCTCTAGAGTAAGATAGTATTTTTATGTAAAGAATTTATTTGTTTACATAAAAATACTAGATACGTGTTTCAGGCTTCGCATATACTGACTGCTGACTGGCCTGTTGGTCTAGTGGTTAGTGACCCTGACTACTGCGCCGGAGGTCGTGGGTTCGATTCCTACCCAGGACAAATGTTTGTGTGATGAGCATAATCATTTGTTCTGTGTCTGGGTGTAATTTATCTATAATATGTATGTATTTAGAAATATGTAAGTATGTTTATCAGTTGTCTAGTACCCATAACACAAGCTCTGCTTAGCTTGGGACTAGACGGCGTTGTGTGGTAGTTGTGGAATATTATTATTATTATTATACTAAAATTAATGTTGTGTAAGACCTCCCCTGATTTATTTTTTTCTCTTCAAATAATCTGTTTGGAGATTTCTGGCTTCAGTTATTTTATAAAAACAATGACATGTATATCCTATTTGCATGATGAACAATTACTACTTCCTGGTTGGAAAGTTGGAATGGACTAATGTGATTGTACTATCTGCAAAATTATCTATGGCTTATCAGTAACAATCCGATTAATTATACAGGTATTTGTCAACCAGTATTGATCAATGATCGCACGCGGCTCTCTATGACCAGCCATGGTTAGTTTTGAACCAACGGTCAATTTAGTATTGTGTTATTTTAACTGTGGGCTGATAACGCCGTGAATATTTTTGGACTTTGTTGATATTAAAAATTGCATGATGACCAATTATCATATCAATAGTACGGAGAAAGATGAAGAAGCAGGTAAGTTTACTTATTTTATTCTCAAATAATATTTAACGCTTAATAATATGTACATACATATTATAAATTTTTTGAAGTTTTTAGTTATGCGCGCATCTCGTAAAACGTTTAGAATCGATATAATAATATGCATATTTTATACATTAAAATAGTGTACAACTTGACATATTATTTAGGCTTTGTTTCATTGCAATCGTTTGACAATATCAAAATATAAATACTATACTATATTCATTGACTGCTGCTGAGGCGGTACTAAGTTTGCCGGGTCAGCTAGCTTAGAAATGTCACTGATTTGTAATGTGTAGTAATTCACATATTACTCGTATATATAAGATAAATATTATCCAAACTGTTCCGTATGGTGTCCGGACGTAAAGAATAACACCATCCCATTTCTTCCCGTGGGTGTCGTAAGAGGCGACTAAGGGACATATTGAGACCGTGCGTACTGTTAAGCACCTGAGGTCACCGCGTGGTGGCGGGTATACCACCAGCAACAGCATTCCCAAGGAGGGTTAGTGTCAGGCAGGCGGCCGACTGTAAAATATTTGCCAAATCCCTAGCAACATGATTGGAATAAATGATAGAATGCGCGATAGGGTTAGGGCGTACCCCACAGGCGACGCGCAGGGGCAGCACCCGGCTCCTGTGGGAAATGGACCAGGGTTGTTGCACCATCCCGGGCGGGGGCAACGTAAGAAGCTAGCCCGGGAAATGAGATTGAGGTATGCAAGTTGGAATGTTGGGACCATGACTGGAAGGGCGAGAGAGTTAGCGGATGTACTGAAAAGAAGACGGATAAATATAGCATGCCTGCAGGAGACTAAATGGAGAGGAACAAAAGCGAGGGAAATTGGTGAGGGTTATAAGTTTTATTATTGTGGAAGTGATGGAAAAAGAAATGGAGTAGGAATAGTGCTTGATAGTAAACTGAAAGAAAGCGTGATGGAAGTACAGAGGATTAATGATAGATTAATTGTTGTGAAAGTTATGTTAGAGAATGTGATGTTGAATGTAGTTAGTGTGTATGCACCACAAGTAGGATCTGATGAAATGGTGAAAGAGAAATTTTGGGAGGATTTTGACACTGCTTTAATGGCCATCCCTGTACATGAGGAACTGATAGTTGGAGGTGATTTTAATGGACATGTGGGAAGAATGAAAGGTATTTATGAACGGGTACATGGAGGATGGGGTTTTGGCAGTCTAAATAAGGAAGGGGAGACGTTGCTGCAATCCGCTACCGCCTTTGACCTTGCAATAGCCAATACTTGGTTTAAAAAAAGTGAGGAACACCTGATCACTTACAAAAGCGGCTACCACAAGACGCAAATTGATTACTTTTTAGTTAGGCGCAACAATATAAAGCACGTCAAAGACTGCAAGGTACTACCAGGAGAAGACCTAGTCTCACAACATCGACTCCTGGTAATGGAATTAGTTGTGAAAATAAAATGCAACAAAAGCAAAGAGCGTCCTCCCCCCAAAATAAAATGGCATATGCTATAGAAGAATGATTGTGCGAACAAGTTTAGAGAGCGAGTGGTAGACAAAATGATAGAGATGGGAGACATGAATGATCGAAGTATAAATGAAAGCTGGAATGAGTTGGCGGAGTGTATCAGGCACGCAGCGAAAGATATTTTGGGAGAGACGAGAGGAAAAGGCGCAATAGATAGGGATACATGGTGGTGGTCGATAGAAATTCAGAATGTGTTGAAAGAAAAGAAAAGAAAATTCAAGGAATGGCAGCACGTAGAATTGGAAAACGGTAGTTTGAAAGCGGAAAAAAAGAGGGAATATGACGTTTTGAAGAAAAAAGCTAAGAAAGCCGTGGCATTAGCAAAATCAATGGCCCAGGACAAACTGTACAACACACTGGACAGTCCTGCAGGCCAAAAAGAGCTGTACCGGCTAGCTAAAACAAGAGAGCGTAAGACGAGAGATGTTTGTCAGGTAAGATGTGTAAGGAATGAAGCGGGAGTGGTCCTGTCGGATGATGAAAAAATCAAAGAGAGGTGGAAGGACTATTTTGAAAGACTGATGAATGAAGAAAATAATTGGAGTGGAATTTTAGAGAGTAAACCAGTGAATGTAGGGTTAGTGAGAATGGTTAGTATGGATGAAGTCAGAGTAGCAGTAAATGGAATGAAAAATGGTAAAGCCATGGGTCCAGATGGAATACCCGTTGAAGTGTGGAAGTTATTGCGAGTGGATGGATGGACGTGGTTAGCTTTACTCTTCAATAAGTTGTTGCGGGAAGAAGCCATACCTGATGAGTGGTGCAGCAGTTCTTTGGTGCCCATTTTTAAAAACAAAGGTGATGTGCTTGAGTGCAACAATTATAGAGGAATAAAGCTAATGTCACATACTATGAAAGCCTGGGAGAAAGTTATTGAAAGGCGACTGAGAGAAGAGAGTGAAATTTCACAGAACCAATTCGGTTTTATGCCTGGTCGGGGTACGACGGATGCCATTTTTGCTATACGCCAGCTGTGCGAGACATACAGAGGTGCGCATAAAAACTTGCACATGGCATTCGTTGACCTCGAAAAGGCATACGACCGGGTACCTCGAGAGGTTCTGTGGTGGGCCCTTAAGGAGAAAGGTGTGCCTGGAAAGTATGTGCAGTTGATCCGAGCGATGTACAGTCGATGTAGTACGCAAGTCCGGTCAACAGTGGGCACCACTGGAAATTTCAATGTGGCTGTCGGCTTACATCAGGGATCGGCTCTCAGCCCTTATCTCTTCCTGATGATAATGGACGCTCTGACGTCGGACATTCAGGAGGAGGCTCCCTGGTGTATGCTGTTTGCCGACGACATTGTGCTGGTTGCCGAGAGTGGCCTAGAGGTCCAAAACAGATTGGAGGTGTGGTGGCACAGACTGGAGAGTGTTGGCCTGAAAGTAAGTAGAACCAAAACGGAGTACTTGTTCTGCGATTTCGGCGGTCTCTCCAACCCTGTGCCTTTAGCTCTCGCCGGAACGCCCATACCAATCTGTTCCGACTTTCGGTACCTCGGGTCACTCGTCCAAGGGGATGGTGAGGTAGACCGAGACGTAACACGTCGGATCAACGCAGGATGGATGAAATGGCGACAGGTCACGGGAACAACTTGTGACCCACGGATGCCCCTCAAGTTGAAGGGTAAAATTTACAAGTCCGTCATAAGACCTGTCATACTGTATGGATCAGAATGTTGGGCTCTGAAAAAGAAGGATGAAAAAAGATTGCATGTAGCGGAGATGAGAATGTTAAGATGGATGTGTGGTGTGACGAGAATGGATAAAGTGAGAAATGAGTATATTAGAGGAAGTTTGAAAGTGGCGCCAGTGACTGAAAAGTTGAAAGGTAATCGGTTGTCTTGGTATGGTCATGTGAAGCGGAGGGATGAAGCGCATATTACTAAAAAAGTTCTGAGTGAACATGTAGATGGATGGAGAGGGAGAGGAAGGCCGAAAAAAAGATGGATGGATTGTGTGAGAAGTGATATGAAAGAAAAGGGAGTTAGTGATAGTTTGACGGGTGACAGGACAGAATGGAAGAAGAAAACGTGTTGCGCCGACCCCAAGTAATATGGGATAAGGGCAGGAAGAAGAAGAAGATAAATATTATCCAAACTTTGTGTTTGAACTTAACCTAACAATGTACATATTATTATATACAGAACACAAAATACAGGCAGATGTTTTTTGTTTTCGCGGTGGAAAAATCTTGTAATGACATTCCCCGCTCTTGGGCGGAGCGGGAGATAGTGTTAGACTTTTACTGACTAAAAACCTACTCCTGTTCCTTCGTTGTCTTTCGTACCGGGGCTGAGCTATCTTTCGAACTAACCCTTCGGTACAGTCAGATGTCAAAGTATTCCTTCAAATTGCGGTCATCTGGAAATCTGAAGCTGACCCAGAAGAGCATTGCCACAATGAATGGCAAATCTGTAATAGTAAAAATGTGTTATACAATAATAAAAAACAAAAATAAATGAATTAACAATTAACAGACATAGTTAAGAAGACGGAAACAAAAAAAGAGATATAAAAAAAAATCTATAAATATCGTCATCATCATTTCAGCCGATATACGTCCACTGTTGGACATAGGCTTCCCTCAAGCGTCGCCACAACGAACGTTCCTGTGCGTATCGCATCCATCGGTTTCATCACCTTCACCAGGTCATCGATCCACCTTGTAGGAATCCTTCCAACGTTGCGTCTTCCGGTACGCAGTTGGCACACCAGAACCTTTCGGCTCCAACGGCTATCTGTTCTGCGAGCAATGTGCCCTGCCTATCACCACTTAAGTTTGGCAATTCTTCGTGCTTTGTCGGCAACTTTAGTTCTCCTGCGGATATCTTCATTTTCTATAAGTATACAAAAAGAAGAAACTAATTGACTGACATATAAACGCTGAGTCGAAACTACTGGGACTGGAGCGTGAAATTTTGAACTTTTGAAAAGTTTCTTTTTATGATGTAAGCAAGCTAGTGCTTATCCAAAATTCACCCCCTAAAAGGATGGGGGTCCAAAGATTTACGGAGAAAACTTTTACGCGAGCAAAACCGCGAGCAGAAGCTATTCTAAATATATATTTCTTACTGTCCCCGCACACGGGCTACAAAAAAACGCCGCTTCAAGCTTAATTTTGAGGCGGCCTTTTTTTGTGACTCGTGTGCGGCGGTGCCGCCACAAAAAAAGCTTGAAGCGGCTTCAAGCTTCACCGGATACAAGAGGTGTCGTGCGCTTCAGCTGTTTTTTGCTGCCGCTTCTAGCTTTTTTTTGTGGTCGCTTCTAGCGTTTTTTTTGTGGCGTCGTTTTTTTTTGAGGCCCGTGTGCGGGGACAGTTAGATATAAATTTTTCCAAGTTATTCTAGAACGTTTCAAACTCACTTTAGTTAGCATATTATCAGAAAACGTTGACAAAACTGTCTACAAGAAAGTGTATTTTCCTTTTATCTGATTTATTTCGTAATGGATGCCGAGACAGTTGTCATCGTAACTCAATGGATTTTTAAATGATAAATGATGTTTACTTTGTAAATGGGTTTTCAATTTTTTCGTCAGTTTAAACTTGATGTGGCCTATGTTTCCTAGCTACCCCTGAGAAGAAACACTGAGTTTGTTTCAATGTTTCTTCTCAGGGGTCAAAGCATCTATTAAAGTCCATACAGCAAACATGTAATGGTCAAATCTTATGAGAACCAAGCAGATTAATGTCTGAGATGGTATCAGAAAGAACCATACAAATTTGAGTGGACCTGTCCAGAAATGTCCAGTTTTGTTTCGATAATCTTAATGTTTTTTGTTTTGCTAAAAGTATCAAAAATATTTTTTTTAATTAGTTTATTACCAATCGTTTGGGTAGACTTTCTGCCTAACTATTATTAGTATAAAATAGTTTTTATAATAATTGTAACTAAAATGGTTAACTAGCCATTTCCCAAAGCGAAAGGCCAAAATTAATTCGTTCAGTGAACTTTTGTGATTAACGAAAAGTAGTACAAGCATTAATTGCCGGCAAAAATAAATGTGTCGACTTTTTTTGAGGTAGGATCATCAGATAACTTCTGACTTCTCCCACTCTAGGGTGGGGCGAGTGGGCATGTCAGATCGTACTGACTTAAACCCACCATAGAGGTGGGTTTAAGTCAGTACGATCTGAGTTGTGAGAGTGAGACCTTTAGTCGCCCTTTGCATTCTATGGAAACTGTAATTTTAAAGATCTATGCGCATACCTAATGGCGTCGCGCATGATCGTCCCCGCACTAGCATCTTTGAGATTCGAATATGGATTGCGCGCCCTTTTCACGTGGTCATACGAGTACTTTTTGAATAGTTTGAAGTTGTAATTAAATGTATTTTATATTAAAACTACGTTTATCTCTATTATTATACATACATAGGGACAGACACAGGGAAGGACTTTGTTTTATACTATGTAGCGATAATGCAGCTTTGTATCGCGATTATAATTCATAGCATTTTTAGCTTCTATTATTAAATGTATATGGTGTAACTAATATGGGCTTGCAGTCAATGAGCACTTCGGATGCAGGTATGGTACATTTGTGTCAACGAAATCTAGACCAACGAATGTTAAGTAATATTTGGGACCATCTTTAAAAGGTTTAAAAAAAAAATTTGAAAACAAATTATTGGTATGCTTTATTAATAATATAAAATACTAGCTTTTGCCCGCAGTTTTGCCCGGGAACATAAAATATAGCCTATGACACTAAGAAGTAACCTAAAAACAAAAAAAAAACTTTACCTCTTTATAATATTAGTGTAAATTTATTCTTACAAGAACAATACTCATAGCTACCTACTTTACCTAGACCTTTTATTCTCATGAATATCTTAACATTACTGATATGGTCAATCGTAGAATTAGGTAGATATCATCAAACGTTAACGTTTCAATGATTTAGAAATTAACATATCATAAAATGATCAATTCTAAGATTTGATCACGACATAGATGAACTCAAATGAATAATCTAAACACACCCACTTATCATTTTTCTCAATATTCAGCCCATAGAAGAAAAAAGCAAGGCGCGTGACGGTGTCACGTGTAGCCCAACTATTTCTGTAAAGAGTCTTGTGTTGAGCGTGTAGTATCTTTAATATCGCGATGTTTACCAACTTTCAAAGTCACATGCAACGGTAACTTGTAGAGCTAACTTACGTAAGTAGGTACCGGCTTATATGTTTATATTATCCACGTTTATAATACGTTTCTGCGCAGTTTGCTACAATACTTAAGACGTATAGTCCTTTGAACATCTAGCCGGAATTCAAATCAAATCAAATCAAAAACGTTTACTTCAAATAGACCATTAGCAGGCACTTTTGAATAGTCAAATGTCGGTCAGTCCAAGAAATGTGAAGCTATGAGTAAATTATCTATTATTATATTAATAGATCTCTATGGAGAAGAACGTGCAAAAAACTCCATGGACACTCTTTTTAAATCATATTATGAGTTACATAGATCATGGTTACATACTTCTTGTCGCTTCTAATATGTGAGCAGGATGTAGTTAAGTAATAATACGAAGACGAAGTCATTCCCGTTCATTTGAAGCTTTCTACAAGCGTTAACTATTGCAGATTAGCAACTTGGCTAGGGGTACTGATGGTAAGCGATGATGTGGCCGACGATGGAACACGCTTGCCTAGAAGCAATATATTTACTCTTGACTTATAGACCCCTAAGTTGTAGGTATCAGGAAACAAAGACTCAGGCAAGGATAAAAAAGACATACGTTAATTATGTTGTATAGAAATAAACATATATTTTTTTAAACCTATTGACCTATCCCATACGGAGAATTAGGCTTCAGAAAGTCACTGAACCTATAATAGTGCTGCTCGGAAGTTAGCGTAAACAACATTTATCATAATAAACACTCGTCATGAAAATATTTTTTTTTTATTCTAAAATAATCAAGAACTTTAGAACTAAAAACCCTATTTTGATAAATTCTTAATATTTAGGTTTGCTTATCACTATCGTGTTTGTAAGTATTGCGTTGGTACTAATACTGAAGTCTTACGAATGTAGTGTATCGATGCCTATTATTTGCCCACAATTAGGATAATTAATTCCTTACCTAACTTAATTTTCTAACTGAGGTGTAATAAGGGTGTACATAAAGCTTGAACTACACTGCGCACACGTCTGACACGTGCAGATCTGGGCGCGTCGGACTTCATACATTTTATATGTGGAAACTAGACATGTAGAGCTTGATCTACGCCACGAGACGTTGTTCTACGTACAAATCAGGCGTGTTACACGTGTGATTCGGACTAATATAGATCTAGCTTTATTTTAGTCGCATGTGGTATATATGTACAGCGATACTGAAGAGTTTCTACGTCAGAGGCAACTTGAAAATATGGCGGAACTACTCCGCCCTACTCCGTTGTGTAGAACTTATTTTAAGTATAAAAAACCTTTTTCAGAATTTTCTTTATAAATAATATTTAAATAGCTATTCGGGAACCATACAATTTTGGGTAGTAGGGCACGTCTGGAGAGCATAAGGTACTTAAATAGGATTACCTAACCTAAACAACATTAATACTAGCACTTTGTTCGCGACTTCGTTCACGAGAATAATATTATTTATTTTTAATGCCAATTTTCAAGTTTATTAACCCAAGAAATAAAATTCTTTACCATCAAACAAATCGATTTAGGGGAGTAGTTTTGAGAAACAAAAAAAAAATCTTTATTGTTTACTTCGGTTATTATTTGTCCTGAGTTTTACTTACGGAATAAGATTTTGCGCTCAACAATCGTAGTCCCCCTTTTACACCTTATCGCTCGGACTTCCAAAAATCCTTTTTTAGTGCTCGCCTACGTATTAAAAGGAAGTCTCGTGTATAATTCCACGTTCCTAGTCCCAGTACTCTCGGCTGTGTTAAGATATGTCAGTCAGTCAGTTTCTCTTTCTATACTCGTATACATAGACTAGCATCCGGCAGCTCGCGTGAATGTAGGTTTCTCAATACAAACTTTGGACACCCTTAGAAGGTGAATTTTGGAAATTCGTCTCATAGCGTCGCATCATTTTTTTTTTAACCCCCGCTCTTGGGCGGAGCGGGAGATAGTGTCAGACTCTTACTGACTAAAAAACTCATCCGAACGGGATGAGTTTTTTCTTCTTCTTCAAGCCTTCATACTGGGGCTCGAGCGCTCTTTCGGATAACCCTGGCCCCAGTAGGCTTCGACCCGGCTGGGCCCCTGCTGTTGCTGACAACTCCTTGAGGCGCGCGGGAACAGCGCGCGCCGTCGACGACTTGGGCTTGGTCCGGACAGTTACCGGACGGCCGGACAGTGAGCTACTTATTGCTCACTGTCCGCAAGCCCGCGCCTACGGTGGCTGGAAATCGGGATCAGAATCACGGCGGCGGCGAGAGCGCCGTTGCCTGTTGCGGTCGGCCTCCTCCTTAGCGAGCATTACTGCTTCGCAGAAGTCGGCGACCGCCTGCCACTCCTCCTCGCTCCGGACCATGGCCTCGACTAAGGCCCGGCGCGAGAGGTCTCCGCCGCCGATCACCCCCACGAGGGCACAGCGATGCTCCGCCCAGTCTCATAGTGCTCAACTACGTCATAAAAGGAAATCATGCTCAAAATTTCACGTTCCTAGTCCCAATAGTTTCAGTTGTGCGTTAATATGTCAGTCAGTCAGTTTCTCCTTTTATATCTAAATAGATTATTACAAGGGGTAACGCTGGTTTTTAGTAAACTGTGTAAAAGTTATTCTACCAAGCTTCAAAAGAAATCAAATTGACCTCTTTCGTGTGTGAAAGAAGTCCCTCGTGCAGTATTTAAAGAGTGGGTGCTATGCTACGGTTTTCCTCAAATTTAATCTTAGCAGTAATAAATCAAATCAAAAACTATTATTTAAAAAAAAAAAAACTACTGAGGTGTCAAGGGACACCCGGATGGAACGAAGTTCCGTTCTGGCTTGCTTTCTATAAGAGAGAGTGAGAGAGACAGACAGAGAAACATGCGCACGCCGCACGGCTTACAATAGCTTACTATAGCAAAAAGTATCGTTACAACTTTTCGTGAGAATTTTTTCCGTCTAGCCAATACAAGATAACTAAAAAATACTATCCTATTTTATGTACATTTTGACAGCACTATTTCAACATCTTCGAAACCATGAAAACGACACTCATGACGAAAAAGTTGATAATTTCTGACAGCCGCCATCTTAGATTTACATTTTGACAGCACTATCGGCTTCAACAACCTCGAAAACCATGAAAAAGACACCCATATCGAAAAAGTTGATAATTTATTGCAGCCGCCATCTTAGATTTACATTTTGACAGTACAATCGGTTTCAACACCCTCGAAAACCACGAAAACGACACCCATGACGAAAAAGTTGATAATTTCTTGCAGCCGCCATCTTGGATTTACATTTTGACAATACTATCGGTTTCAACACCCTTGAAAACCATGAAAACGACACCCATGACGGAAAGTTAATAATTTCTTGCAGCCGCCATCTTGGAATTTATATTTTGACAGTACCATCGGTTTCAACACCCTCGAAAACCATGAAAACGACACCCATGACGAAAAATTTGATAATTTCTTGCAGCCGCCATTTTGGATTTATATTTTGAAACTTTTTTTTAAAAAGTGTCGGTACAATTTTTCGTGAGAATTTTTTCCGTCTAGCCCCATGGAGTCAGTCAGTCAGAAAAAATTGCACGTTCTTCAGCATAGATCTCTATGGAAAACATTTTGAAAAACAATACTACAAAAATATTTTTGAAATGCCCTTGGATTCTACCATCCACTTAAAAAGTAACTACAGTAGCGCCTCGCTAATCCAGCTGGGGAAAAACAAGAACCCTTCCGAATTATCGAGGCGTCCGGATTATAGTATGCAATATTTTAATAGGCACAAACATGAAAAAAAATTGCATTCGCGTTAAAAAAAAAACTAGAAGTTAATTCTTAAAAAAGTCTTTTCTGTTTATAATTTTGGCACTTCATTTCACAAGCACGGCTTCTAAGTTGACAGAGAAACTAATAAAATGATTGAATATTGACACGCTGTGGCCTGCACCTACCGTTTCTTTTGCGAACGTCCCCGCGTGATCCTTTCGTCTGTCCGGATTACAACGTGCACCGGAGTAACGGGGTACCGGATTAACGAGGCTCTACTGTAGTTTTGTCAAAAAAAAAACATGCTTGTCAATTGTCAACCCATATTTTGCTTTCGTTGGGGCATATCACCAGTAACGAAAACTTGATGGAACGGTAGATGATTTTTCCCATCGAAAAAAAAAAAAAAAAAAAAAAAAAAAAAAAAAAAAAAAAAAAAAAAAAAAAAGGTGGTTCAAAAGAAAGTCGAAAACAATAGATCCTGCAGGCGCTCTCCAACACGATAGACGGACCTCATTAAATCTGTGAGACACTCCAGTATCAATGACAACTCCCAAATTGCCAAACACTACATAGCGTTGCATCACGAACGAAGAAATTGTGGTGCAAGACTCGACTTGGATATGATCATGACTACTTTGTCAAGAGTGTATGACTGAGGAGAAAATATTTTGCCTTACCAATGATTTGACTGCCATTAGTTGGTGCAACTCATTTTGAGTCTCTAACTCTGGTCAGTACGTGACAATCGCTGTCTGGCACCTCGTGCCTCGGAAAGCATGTAAATGCCATTGATCCCGCTTCGTAAATTTTTGACAGTCGTTACAGTTAAACGCCAGAATTAGCCAGTTATTGCAGGGTTGTGGAGGTCTGATAGGCAGACGGTCCATGTAAAATCACGGGTATTTAGCCGCATCCGGTTAGGGAAAATGAGTCATGATGACGAGATATTTGTTGATGGAAATAAAACTATTTTAAATAGAAGTCTTTAAGTAACAGCCACCTCCGACTTCTGAATCAAGGAAGTGCGACTTTTCTTCAGTATTTCTAAAGCCCTAATTCAGCCTGAAAAGTGGTCAAGTGTTGGCATTAAAGGTAGATTTGTCAAGTTCTTGACTACGAACTAAGCGATCGAGCACCAAACGAATATTTTTCTTTCTTTAATTCTTTTTTCAGTACTTTACATAGAGTGACCATCCATCTGGTCCCACAACCTAGTTACTGGTTGATATGGCAAATATTTTTGGCAAAGATTTGAATTCACATAAAACTTTCAAAGACTTACTTATATAAAATAAAATACATAAAATGCCTACTTAATTACAATAATTGAGTTTCTTAATTCATATTCATTTATTAATTACTACACTACACCTTATTACCTATTTAATAATACGCTTTATACTACTCGTATGCTCCATGCTACTAAACCTTACGATACGACATTAGAAATAGCCAAACGGCTCTATAAATAAAAATCTCAGGGGAATACCAGCAATAATTTTCTGAGTATTCCTTACAACCATTTAATATAATTCCTCGACGTGAAAACAATACTAAATCCTCTAACCCCGAAACAAACATCATTCGAACGAATTAATTACAATTTTCACCTCGAACTAAGCAAAACGTTAACCCAACCCTACAATGGCGATTGCCCAACCAGCCAAATTATATATATTATGCTTTTAATTAATTTATGAAGTCCCAAAAGAACCACGTGGTGGTACACGCTTTGCTGTTGATGTACGAAGGAGGGGAATTAACATGGCAACCATTTTTTTGGAGCTTCTTTTTTCTAATCGTACAATCTTTTCATACGGAAATAAAGTGCGCCCGTACCAAAATTTCAATTGGCTTATTAGAATCGTTCTTATAAATACTAATCAAGCCAAATGTCTTTTCTTTTGACTTCAGAATATTATAGTCTTTATAAGAAGAAAAAAAAGTTCGCATACTCTTTATTGTACACCATAAACAATTACTGTAGGAATTATTCTCAGCATCCCTTTATTTTCCTTCTTTATCACTGAATTGTAGTGCTTATTTCGAACAATGTTTTTCTCTAAAATAGTTTTCCGCTACGAATCTATTTACTATATAAATTAGCAAAAGATTTGACAGGCGATTGATTTTTACCGCCCTGATAAAAAGCGATCGCGACTCGACTGCAGATCTGAAAAATGATTGTAAAATATTTTTATTACAATAACATACCGGATCTACATAATGCAAAAATGCCGCATCCAAACTTTTCTAGCATTGTTGTTACTTAGTGATTGAATGGCTTAATCAACGCTCGAAGCCTTGCGTCGTCTCCGCCATTTAGGAGCGAATACCGCGTATTCTTTGTTTCTGTATTTATACTACGAGTATTTAGGGTTAGGTTCATTGGTCCTCTGGGTACCCACGAGTTAGGATATTAACGAAGTGACTTTCCAATTTTGTAGTAATAGTTTTTAGTTTTCTATATGTCAGGAAACTTAACCTTTTGAATGTCTTAAGTTACACAGTTCGACATAAGCAATTGTCTTTCTATTGTGTCTCTAATTACGGCATTCGATGAGTTAATGACACTTTTGAATGGTCAGAATGACGAAGCTAAATTGCACGTTCCAAAGCGTAAATCTCTATGGAATCCATGAATCATCTCAGTATTACAAAAAGATGTCGATTACATATTTTTTGTCGCTGCTATTATGAGTATGTGAGCTTATTGTAGGAGCAGTGGTGGCCGAGTGGTAACGGCCCCGACTTAGGAGTTGCAGGTGGCGGGTTCAAACCCAGCCAGGCGCACTACTTTGTGTAATTTATTTCATCACCGCTGCTCTCATAACGGTGAAGGAAAATATCGTGAGGAAACCAAAAGGTCCTATAACCAAAAATTCGAAGACATTTGACATTCACCAGTCCGCACTGGGCTCGCTTGGCAGATTACGGCCTTTTACCTCTTCTAGACAGAGAAGGCCTGAGTCCCAGCAGTGGGAACATTAAAAGGCTGATTATGCTATATGATGCTATATCATACAGCGTAATCGGTGCCCAGCCACAAACCTAACGCCACCATAAGCCCCACTCAGCTCAATAATTTTGAAGGGAACTAAATGACCCAACAACACGTGCAATCGTTGAGAGTCGATTGCACGTGTCCCTTGCCCTTGAACTAAAACAACCTGTATAAAAGGGGTTGAGGTATCCGCGACAACATTAGCCTATTGTGCGAAAGCTGAGACAGTGCTGCAAGTAATGTTAGCAAAGGAGGAGTCCGCACGTGTGAGGCAACGGTCCTCACGCCCCAGCCACCGCAGGGATTCCGATCCCGATTTCCGGCCACAGTAGGCGTACAATGGGTAGCTCGCCGTCTGACCGTCCGGTGACCGTCCGGACCAAGCCCAAGATGTCGACGTTACGTATTGTTACAAGTGCGCCTCAAAGAGTTGTTAGCAAACCGTAGGGGCCAAGCAGGGTCGAAGCCTACTGGGGCCAGGATTTTTGGATTTTTTGGAAAATGAATACTCGGCACCGGTCGAAAGGTAACGAAGAAACAGGAGTGGGTTTTCGTCAGTAAAAGCCTGACGTCATTGGATGATTTTCCCACCTAAAATAAAGACAGTGTTGCAAATACTAAATTAATTTACAAAACAAAAAAAAAAAATATGGTAATTGATAAAAACTAAGAATGATAAATCAAAAATGAAGGTTTTCTAAAAACACTTTTATACGTCGTTGAGTGAATTGAAAAGAAGCCAAGATAAAATAAAGGTACATAATTAAAGAATTGGCAAAAGTTTTGTATTGGGGTTTGCCAGAGAGATATGGAGCGTAGCATTTGGGTGTAAAAAAAACAGATCGAATACAGAACAACACGCTGCACTCTAAAACGGGCATAATAGACGTGGACATAAAGGCTGCCAGGTTCAAATGGGATTGTATGGGTCACGACAGCCGCATGAACAGTGATCTCTGAGCAAGTGTCACCACGCAGTGGGTTCCTGAGGAAGGAAAGCACCGTTGAGGCTGGTATAGAAAAACGTGGTGCGATGATCTAGGCGCGTACTAGGGCTAGTTCAAAATGGCGTAGTCTGGATGAACTTGGGGAAAACCTTTGCCCAGCAGTGGGACAGTAATGACTAGAAAAAATAATAAAAAAGAAGGTGTATTTGTGAGATAATAGTTATTTGTTATACAAGAGTGCAAAGTTGTTTTCTAACCGTGCGGTTAAAGATGACCGAGCAAGCGAAGAATTCTAGAATTGAATCACGAGCGCAGCCCGTGATTCATAAATTATAATCCTAAGCGTTAGCAAAAAAATCAAAACAGCACGACGTGAAAAATCTTTGCACTCGATTGCAACACGTAACTTTTCATTACACCTCACCGAGGAAATGACTAAATGCGAAAAAAAAAAAAAAAAGTACACAAGGAAGTTTCCGAGTCTGCGTTTTTAACAAAAAAAAAAGTTATATGATAAATTTGGCACCATAGAGGTAGAAGTAAATAAGGTTTAATGATGTTTTGAATTCACAAGCTTAGTGCACACGATGTTCTAAATTCAATTTACTTTAACCTCTAGCGGATTAAGGCCCGGCGCCCACTATCGGTGGGCATCGGTGCGGCTCGGTAGAGCTCGAGCGCTTTACGCCGGCTTCGGGCGGCTTTGGGCGCCTTAGAGCTGCGTCGGGCGACTTCGGGCGGCTTTGGGCGCCTGAGAGCTGCCTCGGCAGTCGTAAACACGCCTAAGGACGCCGTAGCTGATTTTGGGTAGCCTAAGAATAGTTCTGGCTGCAGAAACATCGCAGAGCAGTCACTCGTAACGTTCCGTGAAAACAGTTATGTGTGTGTATTTATAATGGTGGATTGGGACTTAGTTCTCATTGTTCATCTTGCTGATATTATTATATTGTTTTGTTTTTGTTTAGTTTTTTTTAAGTTTGTTTTTGTTTAAGTGTTTATTCATAAGTTATTTTTGTAGCTTTTAGTCTCAAATTGTTTTGATATTTATTTTATTTTTACTTGGTACATTTTTATTAGTATTTTGGTTAAAAAAAAAATGCCAATAACAGTTTTCTTTACGAGCCTATGTTCAGGACTGCCAAGTTATTTTGCGTCTACTTGTACGATACGATAATGAAGGCGCGTGCGGTGATCGAAATGACTGTTCTGCGACGTGTCTGATCCGAAAATGCCACCCGAGCTACCCGAAGACCGCCTCGGCATCCTTAGCCATGCTTACGGCTGCCGAGGCCGCCCGAAGTCGCCCGACGGAGCTCTAAGGCGCCCTAAGCCGCTCAAAGCCGGCGTAAAGCGCTCGAGCTGTACCGAGCCGCACCGATGCCCACCGATAGTGGGCGCCGGGCCTAAAACGGCTTTTGCACTCAGATATCGAAGAGCAAAAATACTCTTTCCGAGATGGGGGATGAAAAGGTATGTTGATCTGTGAGTGTTTGAATGTTTTTATCACTAGGAATACTTTTAAGAGTTTCGGTGTCATCGAAGCTTTAGTTTTCCAGCCAAAGTAATATTTTTTTTTATAACTGGAAATTACTTACATGCCTACAAATAATTAATAGTATAATTAATCATTATTACATCTGTGGGCAGTATCTCAAGAACTCTCATTGAAAACCAATTAAGGAGTTGTTTGTGTTTTATTTCGTGCAAAAAATTAGGTGCCACAGGCACTGGCGCGTTGGCCCTGATTGGCCCTATTAATTTGGTTAACGCGGTTAGGACGCGTACCGCTCATGTCCTTTTATGCATGTAGAGTAGATTAGTACATAATAATTTACATGTGTGTCATTAAAAAAACTATATGTTCAGCCCTTTTCTGTCTCTATAAAAATATCCGTCTGTGGGAGAGCCGCTGCGGCTCTCTTGAATTTGTGCCTCATTATTTGACATACATGACAATTACTAATACATTACAAGGTAAAACTATAATAATCTATACATCTCTTGCTAGGTAATTTAATAACGATTCGAATGATATCACTGTAGCGAGCTAACTAACGTAGTTTCGAAGATATGATCGTTTTAATCAGATGCGTCGAAATTGCGCGCGAATAATTCGCGAATGCATAACATGTCAACACATGTGCGCAACCACTGGCGCCATTACGGGGCCACAGATGAACGGCATTCCGGCATTCATTTTACCACACTCAAGGTCTGCAGAGGCATAGAAGTAGGGACGAAGCTTACTAGAGCCATGAGTTTACTCCCGAAAGGGAAACCCGTGGTCCTGGAACGCAAAGGCCAAAGAAGGAACATAAGTGTGGTTTTAGTCAGTTAAAGACTGACACGCCCTCCCAGTCCACCCTAGATCAGGAGAAATCATTGAATGTTTACCATCTTAAAGAAGAAAAAAAACGATACTCAAGGTATTTTTAGTCAAACAGGTTTTCATAACTTCATACTTCTTGAAAGGAGGCCTGAGAAGTCCCCTCTCTAGAAGAGGGAAAGAGCCGTTGGTGGATGACACAATTGGCATCGAATTTGGTAGGATCAAAAATTCAGGCCGGTTTCCTCACGGTGTTTTCCTTCACCGTTTTGAGAGCAATGGTGATAAAATAAATTACACAAAGTAACGTGCCTGGTTGTGTTTGAACCAGTCGGCCACCGCCGCTCTAATGGTTGGTGCTGGCTAGACTGTCTAATTCATGATAAATCACAAAGTTATAAGTTAGTCCAAAAGTGACTTTTATAGTGATGGCATTACTTTGTGTAACATAGTCATATGTCAACCGTAGACACAGCCAGCTATCTAAACACACAAAAAGAATATATATCCAAACACTTAGTTGACACTTTGCGTGACCCAAGAGCTGGCTTTTACTTCAGTCAGAGATTAAGTATTGTCATACAACGTGGTAATGCCGCCAGCCCTTTTGGCACACTTCCAGTCGACAGCGATGCAGGGAAGTTTTATGACGCCATATATTAATTAGTCAGTAGTTATTGCCTTTAGTTTATATTTTGTTTTAATTAGTTAAATGTTTTTATTTTTCTTGATAATACATGAAAATTCATTTAATAAAATCTTGACTCTATTATAAGAAAGAGGAAAAGAAAGCCGACCACACTAAAATAAAATCCCTATGTTTTCTTAACAAACCTCTTAACCTACTCCAGTGTGATTTAGTGAGAGTAACGAAAATTTTGTTTACGTTTGTGCCACCGCAGCCGGATTATCCTGACGTAGTCAAATTACGGCGTAAATCCGTTAAGTTTGTAAAATCCGACCTGTGAAAGTAGCCTCACGTTTAAAGTTACGTGGGGTCTTTCGTGACAAACTAAAAGGAATATCTTAAAGACAGATGTGTGACTTTAAACTTAGAAAGGTAAATCTCTATGATGATGTGATAGTTTGTCGACAGAACGGTAACGTTACGCCGTCACGCGTCGTTCCGTTGCCGCTTTGGTTGCATAGTTTTGTATGTAAGCTGTGAGCAGGCGTACACCTAGCCTATAATGACAAATACGAGGCTGTGAAGCTACAGTCCGGGTACTGTAGGCCTAAAGGTACTTTTAATATTAAGTGGTTTTGATCACGCATGCAGGATTTCTCTGCATGCGTAACCCCGCAAACATCTAATTCTAACAAGTATTTATTGTAATGCGTGAAATACGCACGCGGGATGCATTTTTTTTGCATTTTTATATTTTCTGCATGTGGAGCAAACCTGCATGCGTGATGAAATCCGCACGATATTACAACAATCTAAGTAAGTTTAGGACAAGTGCAATAGGTATCTCTATGGTATTACCTAAGTTGCAAAATGAGTCAAAGCACAACTAAAACCAAACTAAGCCTCCAATCAGAGAAGATCGAAATAGAAACCTATCAACAGGCATATTTCTCAGAAATCTCTCGTAGAACGAAACCAGACCTGGAAACAAGAAAAAGCTACCATAACGCTAATTAGAATGACATTAGTTAGTTGTTTATTTTAATTATAATTCAAAGAGATTATGATTGTGACAAGCGGCTTTAGCGCACACGACTGTTTCATATTTTCATGTATCTTTCATCTTTCCACCACTTTGATCAGTTTTAATATTGGATTTCACTTTTATTATTTCTGTTTTGTTTTGAAGTGACAAAAGATCCTACGATTATGACCGTCTTAGCGTGAAGCACGTTGCTTCACGCTAAGACTGTCATAATCGTAGGATCAGCATAAAATTAATTCCTAGTCATGATGTAAACATATCTATCAAGTTCCCTTCAGTTAGATTTTTCATCACTTCACTTATAAAATTTTATGGCTGTAGATATCGAGTATCTTAATAGTTATCATAAAATGTTTCATGCAAACAGCGTGTGAGACTCCATTACTCACTGTCATACGAGATGAAATATGAATGTTTAAAAATGTTAAAGTGTTGATTCTTCTCGTCTCGTCCAGATTTTTTTTTTTTTTTTTTTGTTTAAACTGGAAAATTGATACTGATGAGAAACAATGACTAAAGAAAGAATCACATCAAATAAACGTAAACTGTATGCAAGATTATCTTTCATTGCGGCTATTGATTTTTACGTTTTAAGAGAGGTTTCCTAACTTGCTTTCTTTATATAAATTACAAGCTTTTGCGCGCAGCTTCGCTCCCGTTCATAAAACGTAGTCCATGTCACTAAGAAATAAATCAACTTTCTATCGATGACAAAATTTCAGCAATTGGAGCATTACTTTTTGAGATTACCTCCTACAAACAAAAAACGAAATTCTTTATAATATTAGAGTAAATAATGTGGACTAGCATCTGCCAACTTTGGACCTTCGTTTCATCCCCTTAGGGCATGAATTTTGGAAAATCCTCTCTTAGTGCTCTCCTACGTCATAATAATCTTATGCAAAATTTCACTCCTAATCGGTGTTCAACCAGTTTCGGCTATGCGTCAGTCAGTCAGTTTCGGAAAATAATCCAATAGCAACCCCCGCTCTTGGGCGGAGCGGGAGATAGTGCCAGACTCTTACTGACTAAAAAACCCACCCCGTTCCTTCAAGCCTTCATACCGGGGCTCGAGTTCCCTGGCCCCAGTAGGCTTCGACCCGGCTGGGCCCCTGCTGTTGCTGACAACTCCTTAAGGTGCGCGGGAACAGAGCGCGCCGTTGACGACTTACTACCCATTGCTCACTGTCCGCAAGCCCACGCCTGTGGTGAAGCATCTATACATCAAACAACCTTCATCGTGATGTGGAATTGTTAGGGATGATCAAAGAATACATGAGCTATCAAGTAACTTAACCACAAGCGAACCTTTAACCATCAAACCCATTTAACTAATATGTTTATAATTGATTTTCACGCCAATTATTTTAGGGCATAATCAGAATATAATTCCAAATTCCATACGCATCTATGAAGCTACTCGTCCGTGGACATTAGGCCTAAGTCTTCTATGTTAGACTCCTAACACTGCTGTAAGGTTGCCAGTTCGGGAAGATGAGTAAAACAAGTTTCTTCATTGGAATCTCGTATGTTCCTGCCCATAGAGTACGTACAATCTTTGATATATAATTCTTAATATTAGAATAAAGATGAGCAGAAACTTTTTATTTTTCAGTTATATGAATAGCGCCACCTTTAATACTAATTTTACTTCAATATTATACTTATATAGGTAATATATAGAAGAAAAAGGATATATTAGTAGGTTTCAGGCAAATTCAAAAGTAATTTCTAATGTTACGTACACTAATAGTCATTTTATATATGGTCTGGTTCTATTGTTGTGTGCTATTGCTTCTTTACCTTTATACAGTATTTTTTAGTTAGGGTTACAATTTTCTATTACTTGGTATGGTCCTTTATATAATAGATTTTTGTTTACAGTCTTGTCTTGCGTCATATTGTGATTTTTGAAGTCTATATCTGAGTTGTTGTGGATAATCGTTATGGCTTTAAAGCGGTTCGATATCTGAAGTTAAATTACTTGGTAAATTGCAACGTTTTCCAAATATGAGTTCGTACGGAGTGTATCTAGTGTGTGTATACAGTTGCGTTAAAACCAAAGCACCAATATGGAAGCCATAAACTCCAATTTTGAGGTCGGTTCTCTGTTTGTATGCGTAGGAATGATAGTACATTTTTATGTGTATTTTCTAGGCATCTTATTGTTTGATGATTCACATACTTCATTCATTTCTTTAGAAACGAATTCGGTTCCGCGATCTGATATAATATTTCTGTTTATGCCATATCGCAATACAAAATTAAAATTTTATTATAAAGCCTTCGCCACTAAAATTATATCCTTATTTATACCATTTTCCTTTATTTTCTATTAAGAGCAATAAACATATTTGTATTTTGTATTTATTCTACGCAGAAAGCTTCTACATACTTGTTAAGATCACACTGGAGTGTGAGTACATAAATAAAATTATCACTATCTTTACTTGGCCTAACTAGATCTATAAATACTCTATCAAACGCCGAATGACTTGTATCAGTCAGGACCATTGGCTGTTTTATGTTTCTAAAATATTTCTGTCGCTTGCATTGTCGCAGCGATTTACAAACTCCGTCATTTTCTACTTTTGGCCAAGAATAACGACGTTTTTCCTTGGAATGGTAGTCATTTAAGATGACACGTTTTGTATCGTTATCATTTATAACTTTTACACCTTTTATAATAATATATAAACTTGGTCCAGGCCAATTAGGTGTTATATCTATGCTTTGAATTATCTCTCTTGTTAAGTAAATGTTTTCACTACTTTGTACAGTGTACCACATTATCAAGTTTCATTTGGTTGCAGTAATTAGCCAACCCTGACATTTCACGAGTATTCAGTATTTGTACACTTATATGTTCATATTTTGGTTTACAAATACTTCCCGCTCTTAAAACTTCGTCACATAATTGTTTCAATAAAATTACGCAGTCCTCGTTAAAATTATTGTCTAACATATAATATTTTCTCACATCTCAGTGGAATTCTTAAGTAACTGGTTTTATTTAGTGAACTATTAATCGATCATGGGCAGAGTCAAATTATTGTTATTTTTCTTTAATGTTATTGAATTATTTTCATAATTCAAAATAGCGTTATATTTGTTCATAAAATCTCTGCCAATTATACCATGTTGTAGGCCAGATATGTTGCGCATAACATAAAATTTGTGTAAAAATACCTGTCATTTTGCGATCAATGTACTTGTAACATAAACATAGCCTGATGCTAGTACTTTGCACCAATGCTATTTATAGCAAAGTTTTCCGATTGGACTAGAATATTCCAACGTGTCACTGTTTCATATTTCAATATTGAAAGTGATGCTCCAGTATCTATCTATAAGGAATCCATATTTGGCATCTTGTCCTACGAATTAAAGCGAGCTGTTGTTGTTACAAGCAAATATAAAATGATTATCGAAAATACTGTAATGGTTCAGCAATGCGTCTTTTTGTGTTGCGTTCGGTTCCCGTCACTTATATTAATACTATTCATGCCATCTGTACGTACATTACCTATTCTTGTGAAAATCCTACTGCGATACGAACCCCGCATGTGACCACGATTGTTACTGAACTGTTCTGAATTCTTTGGTTTTCGGTTTATGTCTATGATTTTGAAAAAATCCCCTACTATTTCTTCTTTAAATGTATTCACGAACGGGACGGGAGAAATGCTTCGAACGGTTAGGACGTCTGTTGTTATTGTAAATATATCCGCGATTTTTAAATGAGCCTTTTTTTTCGTAGGAAAAATCATCCAATGACAAGCCCCGCTCTTGGGCGAAGCGGGATATAGTGTTAGACTCTTACTGACTAAAAGACCCACCCCGTTCCTTCTAGCGTATCCGACATACACAGATGCGTCCGAAGATTGCCGACTGCATGACAAATCCTCATCTTTAGCTGCTGTTATAGCATCTTTCAAAGTGTCATAATAGCGCGCTGCGAAAATAGTGCAGACTTTGCGGTTTTGCAAGCCATCAATGAAACATTTAATTGCTATTTTCTCATTTTGAGGGTGTACCTAATTATCTATAAGCAATTTGATCCTCATCTGCCTGCGCGACCGTCAGATCTACAAATAGCTCCTCGACCCTTGAACCATATTTTTCTATCGAAGAACCGTTTTGACTGATATGTGTCAACTCATAAGTGACTCACACTGTCATAAGAGGCTGACAATCTTAATTTAGCGTTCTCGTTTAATCTGGTTTTTAACACATATTTAACTAGCATTTTGTTGCTTTTTTCGGTAAGTCAAGAACTGTGTCTATTAGTCTATGGCATCTATTAAACCTTTGGTGACAATTTCGTCGTCATTCATAACTGGCAATAATGTTACGGCAGTCTTGTAATTAAAAACTTCCATATTGTCTACTTCTGTTCTAGCCTCGACTGTATCTTCAGCATTTGGTTGAGAACTTATATATTTTGATGCAAAAAACTTCGGCCACAAAAAAAGCTAGAAACGAGAACCGGAGAAGAAAAAAAAACAAAAAAAAGCTAGAAGCCGCTTTTAGCTTCTTTTTGTGGTGGCCTTTTTTGTGGTCCGTGTGCAATGGTATCGCCGCTTCTAGGTTTTTTTGTGGTCGTTTCTTGCTTTTTGTTGGCCACACTTATCTATGAGTAATGACATTTTTGGTACACTTTGTATACTGCATATAGTCCTGCGATTCCTTGTAAGGTGCAGATGATGAACATCAGAATACTAATGTTCGATAAGTGGTACTCCTACATAGAAGCCGATTTTGAACAATCCGATGAACTTTGTGATACAAAAACGTCCTCTTTTTTATATTCGACCAGCACATTGTAACCAATATATTAATCTATTTTTAAAAACCAGTTTATAGAGACTAGTACCATAGTCCAATAATGTTTCTCAATAAATTAAGTAACACGACCGAACTCAACACCCGTCTCAGATGGCAGGGTCGCTATGTAAGATTGTCAGTTCAGGATGATGAGTAAACCAAGTGACTTCATTGGAATCTCGTATATTACTGCCCATAGCTCGAAGAATCGCCAAACTTAAGTGGTAATGGGCAGGGCACATTGCACGAACAGAAGATGTTTGATGGGGATGAAAGGTTCTGGAGTGGCGACTACGTACCGGAAGATGCAGCGTTGCAAGGTCTTCAATAAGGGGGACCGATGACCTGGTCAGAATCGCGGGAATCCGATGGATGCGTGACGACAGGACCGGTTGTTGTGGCGACGCTTGGAGAGGCCTATGTCCATCAGAGGACGTCTTTTGGCTGATATGATGATGAGTATGATGATATTACTGATCATACGTACAATCGTTAACATCAGATGAGCATGCATTCATAAGTTTTATACTACACTGCGGACGAAATCCTAACGGTCCTGTGGGAAACAAGACCTCCTCGCGGCCGCTTCAGTTTACAGTCTGCAAGCGGTGTTTATTATTCTAGTAAGATCAAAACATATTAATTAGACCCTCAGCATCGCGTCGTTAGTTTTACTCTTAACTGATCTACTAAGAAATTTATTTCGCATGCTTTTGAATGGCCTATATAAAAATTGTATTTACTTTGTAAATGGAATTAATAATAGTTATTTGTTCTACAAGAGTGCAAAGTTGCTCTTTAAACGCGTGCTCAATTTTGATAACCGAGCAAGCGAATGATTCTAAAGTTAAAAAAAAAACATAGAATCCTGGGCGTTAGCGAGAGAATCAAAAGAGCACGAAGTAAAAAATCTTTACACTCGAGTGCAACACGAAAATTTTCATCCCACCTCAGCGAGGAAACCACTAAATCCAAAAAAACACGGTACACCGGGTTCCCAGTCTAAGTTTTTAACAAATTAAAAAAAAAGTTGTATGTTTTTGGCAATATGGAAGTAGAATGATGTTTTGAATACACAAACTTAGAGCATACGATGTTCTAAATATTTACTTTACCTTCTAGTAGATAAAAAAGGGCTTTTGTAGTCAGATATCGAAGAGCAAAGATACTCATTTTGAGATGGGAAGATGAAAAATACTTTTTAATTTAAACTAGACGAAGCTGCCGTTTTTAGTTCAAACAGCAAACATGTGATGGTCAAATCATATGAGTACCATGCAGTTTAAGATTCTTCGGAGGGATTGTTCAAAAGAGTTACCGCTGCCTTTGAAAGCAAATTAAGGCATCTTAACAAACACATGTAAGTTTTAGTCAATAAAGCTTGAGATACATGAGAGTCAAAATGTTCCTTAGGGCTATATTTCACCGGAACACCATGATAGCGCAACTGGTTGCGCCACCAACAAAATGTATACAGCTCTATAGAGCGTTACTCCTGACTTAACATGACGCGCAATGCTGTCAAACCGTCCAACATCGTGTCTTGCGTCCCGTGTATGCGTTGTAAAGTCTTTTACTATGCCCTCATCATTGTTATTCAATTAACACAATACGTATAGGCTATTAAACTTTTGTTTTTTTAGTTAGGCCGGCCTGTGTTAACTCCTACTGTTTTTGTAAATGAGTAGGAAGCTAAGTAGGCATACAGTTTAAATTATAAATGGCGTAGGTTCTGTTATGGCATGTAAAGGGTGTTGCTCTCACTACCAGGTGTTTTCAGTCATCTTACTGTTGTCACCCCAATAAGTATACTTACACTTATGTATCACTTTTAGCCACACCATTTTAAATCTTTTACTATAATGCAACATCATATTCATGACCTTAATTTATTTCGTGTGACAAGACCACTTATAAAACTGTAAAAATTTTTAGCTGAAATATCAAATTTACTTTCAAGACTTAGAGGCGGGCTGCGGAGTTGAGATAGTTTGTTAGTTACCGCGATCCTAGAACGCGGAAAGCAACTGAAGGAATACAAGTGAGTTTTAGTCAGCAAAAGTCTTCTAAAAGTATGGTATTCGTATCTCGACAGCGATTTCCTTAAGAGCATGCAATTTGACATACATTATCACTGTTTTTCATTTTTCATTAGATATTTTGGAAACATAGATATCTTGTGGATATATGTATTATCTAGATTTCTATTTAAATAAATTTGTGTAAGGCCTCCGAAAATCTGCTCTTTATGATCCTTCATAAAACTATTTGATCCTTCATAATGTTCAAAATGAAAAAATATATATAACAATAGAAGCTTTGCAAGTTTAATTAAGATTCTGAATGACGACAATTTTTTTTTAAACTTTTAAAGGTTTAAAAATAACACGTATTCCCCTGGAACAAGTTTTGTGAAATGTTCGAGTAAATCACGGGATTGCTGAATTCTAACAGAGCTTTCAGGCGTTATCTCTCTTTTTTCACGTTGCGTTTTCATCAAACATCGCGTTAGATGGTGTTAGATGAAGCAACAAGCTTTTAAACCATGCTCGATGTTGATGATAATCGAGTCGATTTTTCCACTCGCCTATCGTCAAGCAATTCTTCAAAGAGTCTCTTAAGAACTGTCTTTAGAACAAAGATGTTTTCATGGTCAAACCAAACCAGATTAACTTTGATTGATAGCAACGCTGTCCTTCGAAAAACTCTTGGGAAAATACTATTTCAGAACCTTTTTACTATCGGTACCACGGAAAATGTGCGAAAATAAATCAAAATATTTTCATCTAGATTGTTCATAAGTTCTGTTTGCGGATGAATAGATAGAGATTGTGCTGGTACGAGATGATTTCATTGTTTTCAACTGTATAGAAAAAAATATTATTTTTTATATGAGACACGGAATAATTTTGATTCATCTTTCGTTTCGAGAAGATTCTAATTAATGAACTAGGTTTTAATGTTGCCACAGTTTTGGTCTTATCATAATCAGTTTTTTAATGCGGCCACAGCTGGGTCTTTGGCCCCCTCTCTATGACAAAGAATGGGTTGTACTCCACCACGCGGGCTCAGTGCGTGTTGGTGGATGTCATATGCCTTCGAAGTTTTTGGTTTTATAAAATAAAATACTTGCTTTGGTTTAACCCACGACGTACAACTCTTGAGTTGGGGCCATTACCACTGGCACCAATACAACATGTACCTATTTCATCATCATCATCATCAACATTGCAGCTATCCGCTGTTGGACGTAGGCCTCTCCCAAGAGTCGCCACAATGAATGGTCCTATGTGTCTCTCATTTATCGCATCCCTGCAACTCTCAAAAAGTCATCGGCTCATCTTGTGGGAGCCCTTCCAATTTAGAACCTATCGGCTCCAATGACCATCCGTTCTACGAGTAATTTTCACTGACCATTGCCACTTAAGTTCGGTGATTCTTCGCGCTATGTCGGCGACCTTGGTTCTTCTGTGGTTATCTTCATGTACCTTTTTATGAAGAAACTGGCTTTTGCCCGCGGCTTAGCCCGTGTACATAAAATATACCCTATGTCACTCAGGAATAAAGCGGCTTTTTAATGGTGAAAAAATTTAAGCAATCGACCTTTTTTACGTTTGCTAAATCATCTAAACCTGCCTTACCTCTTTATAATATTAGTATAGATTAAAAGGATTAAATGTGGAATGCGCTCCCCCAGGAGATCAAGATGGCAACAAGCCGATTAGCATTCAAAACTAAAGTTCGCGAGATAATTCCTAAGAAGTTGGCAGTAGTATCATCACAACGTTAATGTTTTCCAATTGTCGATCTGGACCAATTGTTTGACTATATTAGTTGGGTATGTAGTTTATTAATTTGAGTATATATTGTATAATTGTATTATATATATGTACCTATATATGGTTTATTAGTACTTATGTCTATTTTTGTATTCGTTTCTCTCTTTCATTTACTGCACCTACCACTATTTTTCTCTGCATCACCCAAAGACTAAGATTGGCAGAAAATGCCTAAGCCATTAAGTCCGCCTCTGTACTTTTGTGTGCATAAAGCATTAAATAAATAAAATCTATTTTGTGTACCTACCAAGTTACTACCCACTTGTATTCCCGAAATCAGTAGGTATTGCAACTTCGACTATAAATCTTTCATACGTTTGTTTTCATGTAGAAGGTAATAAATTTAACATTTATTGACCCCACAAAAACAGTCGATCAATAAGTTTTGTAAAATGTTTTTCCGAAGTTCCTTTCCGCATTGTACAAGAGAGTTGATGCATTGGCATTAATAATTTGTTCATTATACTCGTACTTAACTTATTTTTGTGACATGAATAGTACGATTATCTATAATATAAAAATGAATCGCAAAATGTGTTGGTAAGCGCATAACTCAACAACGCCGGGACCGATTTCGCTATTTTTTTTTTTGTTGTGTTCGTTATTATGAGGAGAAGGTTCTTATGGAAAAAAAAATGAAAATTAGGGTAGTGTAGGGTAGAGTAGGGTAGTGTAGGGTAGTGTAGGGTAGAGTAAGGTAGAGGAGGGTAGAGTAGGGTAGAGTAGAATAGGGTAGAGTAGGGTAGAGTAGAGTAGAGTAGGGTAGGGTAGAGTAGGGTAGAGTAGGGTAGAGTAGGGTATAGTAGGGTAGAGTAGGGTATAGTAGGGTATAGTAGGCTGAAGTAGGGAAGAGCGGGAGCGAAGCCGCGCGGGTTCAGCTAGTATAGAATATAAGTAACTAGCTTCTGCAAGTAGCTTCGCTTCCGTTGAAGTAGATTTCTCCGAAATCATCTCTTAGTACTTGCCTAAGTCATAGAAGGAAACCTTGTGCAAAATTTCATGTTCCTAAACCCTATTCGCGTTAAGATTAGACATTAAAAGAAACCTTTTTTACTGTCTGTTCAACCGATTTTAACTTCTATTTCGTAGGCATAAGGATGGCGTTAAAGGCAAAAAAGTGACTACAATACCAACTTATTTACTGCAGCCGCCATTTGCCATGTAACCAACGTAATAAAAATCAAAATCGGTTAAACGCACATTAATGAAAGGTTTTCATAAATGTCTAATGTTATTTTGAACAGAGTATAGTCTCAATAGATTTAGCTGCCCGTTGATATGTCTGACAGTCAGTTTCTCTTTTATATTTATAGATTAAACACTTCGAAGCGAATTTGAAGTTTCCGTAGGTTGATAGAACGTTCAACCCTACGCTGCAGCGTGGAATCTATATAAGATTTCTAATAAAATTACGAATGGCTTGGTTTCGAAACTTTGCCAACAGTTGACGTAATACGTTTTAGTATCAATACGAGCGAATCGTCTTACCAGAGACAGGTCACAATATATAAGAAAATATTGAAATTAAATCCAAATGTTTAGTTGTTGTTTGTTAGTAAATGGTTGTTTTTGTTTTTATGTTTACTTTCTATTTGAACAAGAAGATTAGCAGCTACAGTTATAACCAAACAGCGGCTATTAACAATGCAAAGGAGATTGCCCATTTTGTTAGGAGATTTGAGCCCCTAGAAAAAAAACGCGGGCAACGGTGGTATTAACTTGATTTTGAAGAACAGCAATTACATTTTTAGATCCTGAAAATAATTGTCAGTTTTTCAGCCTAATTTCAGAGAAATTTTATTTTTTATAGATGATGACATTGAGGTAATAAAATAATATTTTTATTATAAAAATATTTGAAAGAAAAGTAATAATATTGTTTAAGTATTAATATTGATGCCAGAATTAAATAAAAACATTACTTAGCATCTTCTGTTGTTCTGTTGCTAAATATTATGTTGAACGGACTACTCGGCAGTCAGCATTATGTGAGTTGTGCCCTCACCACTTATTAAAAATAAATTCTGACCAACGGCTAAAAGCTTCAGTTGGAGTTAAAATAAAATTGGACTTATAAAGTTACGACTTCATGTTTGATAAAAGTCCCCGCCTGGCACCGCAAATAAGGGGCCAATCGGCGGTCATTCTCCTTTGGATGCAATTAAGAGAGGAAGAGTAATCCCATTTAAAAGGACGCTAGAAATAGGTCAAGGCCAATAGTGATCAGTTCTTGCTTTACAGCTTTTAGATGGAAAAGGCTTCATTGATCTGTGGATAGGAATAATAGTAAAAGTCACAATAAAATATTATGTGAATCAAATTATTATACTCGTAGATATCAAATTCGTTTATTTTAAAGTATGACGTGTTAACATTTCAGTCGTGCGAGCGAGAGAGAGGGATGTAGCTATACTGCATATATAACTCTATTATTTATCAGTTCAGTTTCGGTCGTACAATGGAGCTCGTGGTAGCCTGACACTATCTCCCGCTGCGCTCAAGAGCGGGGGATGTCATTGGATGACTTTTTACCACCATAAAAAAAGGTGTAGTGTAATGCCACGATTTTATGGCACTTAAGCCATTTTAGTCGCGAAAAAAGTATCCTCTAAAAGCTATCTTAGCGCTGTATAATATAATAATATCATGTGTTGTGCTTGTCTATCACTAGAGTATTTAAAGTCGACGATAATATGTATGTAGGTATATATAAGTATGTTTATTAGTTGTCTAGTATTAATAACACAACAAGCTCTGCTTAGCTTGGGACTAGACGGCGTTACTTTGTGAAATATTATTTAAAAAAAAAGTGAAAACTGCTGGGCAAGAGTCTCCACAAAGCCTAGTTACCTGATTGAAGTGCCGAGACAACCTAGGCACTTACCGCAAGGGCTGCTTCGAGGTGGCTCAAGAAAAGACAACTTGGAAAAATTTTCCGGAGCCCCTTACCCAGCAGTGGGCAAATATAGGCTAAACATTAATTCTACTTCATTCGCTTTCATACGAGTACGTACACGCTCTAGTTAAAACATCCTTCCGGCTCACCTACACCACTAACTATATCCACTATGGGACTAATAAAAGTGACTACCCCCAAGTAATTGAAACACTTAAGTGAAATGAAGCTGTAAAACGGAATATAACTTTTTTAGTCGCAAAAATGTTTAACCTTGTCTGCAGTTTTATTCTATAGATACTAGTCTACTTGCGTAGTTCGGTACTTGTGTTGTTGTTGCGTTGTTTGTTCATAATTCTAGGGGGTAGTGTTACTTTCTATAACCACTGTCTTTACGGCTTCGCGGTTTTTTATTAATTAGTTTTCTTTGTAGGGCAATCATTTTTGAAGACCTGTAATTGATGTTTCTATTATCATTTTTTTTCTAAACTGAATAGTTGCGCGAGAGACACTTCCAAAGTGGTAAAATTCAATATTAAAAGAGATCGGAATGGATGATTATCAATTACATATCTTCCACCTTCTTACAGCAACCTTCTTCGTATACCTGGTGACTATTTTTGCAAAGAGGAATCGTGCTATCAATAACTGAGTTGTGGATATTATAAAACATTCCTTTAGGGTGAGTTGCACCATTTAACTATAACAATAACCAAACCATAACCAGCCGTGAAACGGCCGCCTATTCATGGTCAATTCGACGATTTGACAACTGTTAACGGCTTTGTTATCGTTATAGTTAAATGGTGCAACTCACTCTTAGTATTCATCCTGCAGTTAAACTGGAAGCCGATCCTAACTTTTCGTAAAAATGACTATTATTATATATTTGCTGTATGAACTTTAAAAGAGACTTTGACCCCTGAGTTTGTTTTGGTGTTTCTTCTCAGGATAGTCAGTTAGGAAATCGGCCTCATCTAGGTTAAACTGGCGATAAAAATTACGTGAAAAAGTGTTTTATAAAACCTATTTGCAAAAGAACTACAATTTATACCTATAAATCGATGGTGAAACGGTGATGATTGATGGATGGCTGACGTTTTGTCTAGCGTTTTTATACTCTATACATAGTCCATTATATTTCTATCGATTCTTCATCACTTTATATTCTAGTGACAATCTTAGTACCACTCGCGAATAACTTAGGTATAGTTTTGTGTGACGATTACATTTTAGTACTGAAAACAGTTAGTAACAGTTTGCTGTTATGAAGAAAAGTGAGAGTATAAATGTAAATTTATCGCCGTTCGCACCTATTCAGGAAATTATAGCTATTACTTCTAAAAATGGACCTTACTAAATGAATCGGCGACTGGAATAAAAAATCTTAGATTAAAATGGAACGGTGACATTAAACTCTAGACAAGGTGTAACTAACTAGAATTAGAAATCTTGTATTAAGGCATTAGAGTCTCTCGTGTGATTAAAACACGACAGATTCTATATCTGGTTTGGGCAGTTACCCAAACCAGATATAGAATCTGTCTGGTTGGAGGATCTTCCTTTTTCAACGCAAATATGAGACTTTACGCTTTGTTCTGCATACTTCTAAGTATGTGATAGCAATTGCCGGAATGCCAAAATACCAAGACTAAATATTTTGATAGCCCATAATATATTTGACTTCCTCATGGTTACTACAGGTATATCAATTTTCTTTAACCCTGTTAAAAGTAAATATAATAAAAGTAGAAAAAAATACTTATCAGTCATTAACTAAGGCTTCACTCGCATTTCCCTTTAGTACCACACGCACTTATGGCAATATAATAACTTTGCCTTAGTAACAAGGCAAAGGTATTAACCTGCCAACACGTTCACACTAATGTTTATATAACTGATTCCCTAATGAACATTTAAAAAAATAAACTTAATGAAGAAAGTCAGTATGCTTCTTATTGCCAACGAAAACCGTAAAGTTATTTAAAAGATAGCATTTAATAGGAAGCATTTAGTCATCATTAAAGAGTAAAATATTCGGTGTCGAAGGTCATTTACGAATGTTCCAGATCGAAGTTCATCGTCAATCAGTTTTTATTTGTGCAATTCAAACTCTGTTTGAATGTACTTAAATTCCATCATAGGGGGTAATTACTGAACTGATTTCTATTTATCCTTGTCAAGAAATAATGTAAATATTGTATTTTTGCCGTGATTTAGAAGTTCCTCAAATATCTTTTTAGGGTTCCGTACCTCTAAAGGAAAAAACGGAGCCCTTTTATGATCACTTTGTTGTCCGTCCGTCTGTCTGTCTGTCTGTCAAGACCATTTATCTCAAGAACGCGTGGAGGCATCAAGTTGAAATTAAAACCATATACTCAAGTCTGCGGTCCCTTCAAGCTGTGAAAAAATAAAACTTCTAAGTTAACGAATAAAAAAGAAACGGCCTTTTATGTCGCAAAAAAAAACATATATTTTGATACTCTCAAAGATCGAAATTCAAAGGGTACTTCCCGTTGACCTAGAATCCTGAAATTTGGCACAAAGCAAGGTCTTATAGCACAAGTATAGGAATAAATCTGAAAACAGTAAATTTGTCGTTAACTACGTCACAAAAACAAAAATATAATTCGGAAAAATCTTCGAGACTCCATTCGGGAATTGTAATTTTGCATGGAACCCTCAGTTCGCGAGTCCGACTCGCATTTGCCCAGTTTTTTTTATTTAGTATTTATATTTAGTAGGTTATAATTAAATACCTACTATTATTCAAGTTTGTGATATAGAGTGGTGAAAATTACTCGTCCAAATACTTAATTGTATCTACTAATCGGCTGTTGAAAAGAAGAACGTCCAAAGTACAACAAAAAAACCGAGGAGCAGAAAATCAAATATTACTGTATTATATTGAATTTATAAATAAATAACTTTTTCATTGCTTATTAGTTCTGGTTAATTGCTTCTGACAAAAGTAAAATCGGAGAGTGTCTAGGGTAACTTTGTTTTACGTTAATGCGATTCACACGTTTATGACGTTCGACATTCTGATTGTCGCTCCAAACTTGATAGACCAATCAGAGAGTAAACGTTTCGATCGCGTTGACGTTAAACAAACTCGCACTAAGCACTCCAATAGTAGTCTTTGATTGTACTTTTGACAGAAGTACAAAAGTAACGTAAAAAACGCACTCGGCGCATAAAAGGTCATTTATAAAATAAATAAGCAGACGAAAACAAAGTTTTTAAAACGAAAGAGCCAAGCCGATGCTTGTTTAGGCTAAAACCGTATTTTTTATGAAAAATAATACTTTTGATTCTTCAATATTTTGGAGGAAATTGGCAAATAAATTAAGCCGGATTAGTTCTCAGGGACTGCGAATTATTTATCGTTTAATGTCGTTTTCAAGGTCAGGTCAAAACTGTATTATTATATTATAAACAAGCATAGACCAATCATAATTTATATAAGTTTTGTTTTTGACTTAAAACTTAATTTATAAGTTAACTCTACATTTATTATAATCAGCCCATTGAAAATAAATATAAAAGCTGTTTGAAAGAAAATGGCGTCTGTCAACTTGAGAAGTTTTCCACTTTAATATTTACTTATTTTACTAAGAAACACTTCGCTATTTTTGCAATAGACTTATTAAAATACTAGCTATCCCTCATGGTTTTACCCGCCTCTTTAGTTTGTTACTGCTCCGTGTAGAATAGCATGAAGAATTTATGGATATATGGTCTATACTAAACAAATATTTTTTTCAATACGAACTCGTAGTTCCTGAGATTAGCACGTTCAAAAATACAAACCAACTCTTCAGCTTTTTAATATTCTTCTTCTTTTCACGATGCACTAAATTTTTTTTTCTGGCTTTATTTGGTATTTAGCAACCTGCACAGCTCTGCTAATGGAATCGCATAGATCCAGAAAAGTGAAAGCGGTTGTGCAGGATGGGCAGCATAGCAGGCAAAGCATGTCCTGTGCAGCGCAGCGGCTCCACACTGGCACTATGTTAGAGACGGGTTGTCAGCATTTTTAGGGTTCCGCAAAAAAGATATTGGCGTCTATATCGCCAAAAACGTATAAACACTCAAGGGAATGAAAATTCATAGGCCACTTCGAGTTGACCAAGAACCCCGAAATTTGGCATGAAGCAAGGTTTTATAGCAGAAGTACGGGAATAAATCTGAAAACTGTAAATTTGTAGTTACTTTACAATAAAAAGACTAGCACTTGCCCAATTTTTTTTTTTATATTAGAATATATTGAACTGGGGAAGGCCTATGTCCAACAGTGGACGTCTATCGGCTGAAATGATGATATATTGAATTGACCCTACCTTCTCTTATCTGTTTAATTTTCCAATGAAGGTTGTCAAAGACGTCGAAGACGATCTGAGGGAGTGGTTGCAAGCTTATTGATGCGTTTTCTAGTACTCGACAGCCCTGTAATTACTCTAGCCCTCTCAGACTTAAAGGCGTGGTACCATTACCCGATGAGCGATAAGCCACGTCAAATTACGCTATTAATTGATTAACATGTCCACCTGGTAGGAAAAATAAACGTCGCGTGTACTTCGACCTTAGGATTCTTGTAATTGGCCCAGGTACGACTGTAAGTGGGCCACATGCCGGAACCACAAACGCCGCCACGAAAAGCTAGAAGCAGCCACAAGCCACTTGTGGCCAGTGTCAAACTATCTGAATTCATTAAACTCCAAGCGAACGCCAGCGTTCGCTCTTTCATTGCCTTTTTATTAACCCCCGACGAAAAAGAGGGGTGTTATAAGTTTGAGGTGTTGTGTATCTGTCTGTGGCATCGTAGCGCCTAAGCGAATGGACCGATTTTGATGCGGTTTTTTTTATTTGAAAGCTGACGTTATCGAAATGGTTCTTAGATACTATTTATGAAGATCTGTTCAGGTGTTCAAGGCCATCAGCTCGTTTGTTGGCTGTGGCAGGCATCTTAAACACTTAATGGATATATATATATTTACAAATAAACACATATATGTGACTTAGTGTTTAAAATACTCATATAACTACATGCCGGCGCTGTCAAGCTGGTCTGATGATGGAGGTTGAAGGTAAGAGACGTAACCTTGGATTGCCTATTAATAAACCGGTCGAGTTTGGGCTCATAAGATTCATCCTAACCAGTTCTAAACATTTTTCATGATGACGAGGACCTGATGCTAGAACTGGAATGCCTACTAGTAAACACGTCGAGCTTGGGCCTATTAGACTCGTCTTAAGCAGTTCTTTTACTTTTTATAAGTTGTACCTATGCGTCGGAGGTTTTATAAAATTTTTAATTTTGCTATTATTGTGTCTCTAATTACGGTATTCCAAAGTTTAATCCATGTTATACTACTGAGTATAATAGACTCTGTCGAAGAAGGTTTAAATAGCGAGTGGCGTGTGACAGTGTTTTGTATCGGCGTTCAGAGGCTAGTGCGGGCCAGGAGAAGCGAGCAGCAACTTTTTGTAGCATGTGCGGCATCAACCGTGTCCGGCGAGTCCATATAAAATGTATGAAACCTACAGGAAATATACCGGTGGCGGTGTTTTGTGGTTGTGGCTGGTGACTCGTGTGCAGACACCTTTATACTAGACTGTCAGAATGCTGTCCGGTCGTAAACATCTAGTATTGTACCTACCAATTAAGTTTCACTTTTCATTACATATAGGTTCGGAATTTCACTGCTTACTAAGAACGTTGACCTTACATTCATTTTTTCCTTGTATTGTGAATTATTTTAATTGTTCGGTTCGGCTGTTATGATGTCATTTTTAGGTCTAGGTGGCAGGGGATTTGCCTCGTGCCTCTGTAGTTCATGGGTACGGGGTTAACGGTATCATCGGTATCAGAATCAAGATCCGTAAAACCCAAGGTTGGCATAATGAGATGCTTAATATTTCCTCATTTCCTTTATGGAGCTGAAACATGCACAATCCAAAAAACGCAACGGAAAAAGACTGACGCCCTTAGATGTGGTGCTAGAGGCGTTTACTAAGGATATAATGGATTGCTCATCACACTATGGTTTAGAACCCGAAAGAGATTGGTTGATATACTTTTTATTGTACACCATAAAGAAAATTACAGTAAGACCTTAAAGTGAATAAGGTGTCACAAACGGCGGCCTTATCGCTAAAAGCAATTTTTATAGACATTGGATGGATTTGACAGAGATGAGAAAAAGATACGCAGGTAATAGCTTCGTATCAAACAAATTCTTTCATCGATTATGCATGTGTGAATCAGTATCAAACTGGTTTACTAATTCAAATTAGTAGCTTAAGGGGATGCAACTCGACATATGTACATTTTCACTGTTTTTCATACAAACGCTCATACGCGATTATGACGTTATTACACATTTTTCATTAGATATTTTGAAAACACAGTATCTTGTGGATATTATCTGGGCTTCTATTGAAATCAATTCATAAATTTCTGTAAAACTAATCCAGTTAAGACCTCTGAAAATCTGTTATTTTGCATGAACTTTGACACTTCATAATTTACTCAAAAATTTTAAAAGTCAAAAAAGTATATCAATAGAAGCCTTGCAAATTTTATCAAGGTACTAAATCACAACAGCCGCCACTCTAGATTCTTTCAGTCTAGTCGACCATCTGTTCTGCGAGCAATAGCCACTAAAGTGTCGACCATCAACAGATTCTGTTCTGCGAGCAATAGCCGCTAAAGTTTGATGATTTTATTATAATTATCACTTCTAATAGTCCTCTTGTAACACGTATGGCAAGGCTTTACAATTAAAGGTCCAATTTGATGAAATACTCTATCGATGTTTTCTCGATGAGTTTTGCTTCATACAGACGCTGCCTGTATAAACAGTGTGAATAGTGTACGTTTTTATATTTAGGTGTGTTTTGTCTTTGTAGTGTTCTGGTTCTAGGTGTACTGGATACACTTTTTGTTTTTCTTTGTCTCTAATTTCTCATTTTTTCAATGTCATGCATACCTGTTATTTGCGTGGTTACTGAAATGTCATTTTTTAGATGTAAGTTTTATTTGTACTGTAAGTGATTGTGCTGTTGGTATGCTTATTATTAATAAATAAATAAATAACGGTAACCTTGGTTCTCCGACGGATATCTTTATTCCTGATGCGATCACGAAAGGACACTTAGAGCATAAAATTTAGGTTGGTTTGAGACTTCAATTCATATTGTTGAAATAACGTTAATACGGGCTCTATTCCTTCGTCAGTTTCAATTCTATTACCATGTTATTTTTACGGCCTATTAGATGTCAAGTCTTAAGTCCTAGTTAATTGATTTCTCATTAAAACCTCTCATAATATGAAAGTATCCAAAAGTTGATTTTATTTCCGTACCAAAGGAAATTTGGAATATTATTCAAAAATATATATCGTGAATATCTTTCGATGCTCTGAATGAATATTTCTTAGTAAAAAAAGCTCAGGGCCTGTTTTAAACGCACGTTTAACGCGCGTTTGTAGTGATTCGCGCGGGAGTCAATCGCAGCCTGTAGATCTATAATAGGATTATGGAGGTAGCCGGAACAGAGAGTAAAGTCCCACATACCTCCAGACAGGTGATATGGTCTGGTGGGCAACTGCCCGATAGATGATTTCGGGCTGTCCTATAAGTTCTAATCGCGCGGAGAACTTTGATTGCGCGATGCAGGATTAGTTCTTATGTGACACTATAGATGTCGTCGTGAGTTGACGTCACGAAGTAGTAGCTGCACGAAAGCTGCTCTGACGTTCTTTGTCGAGGGTCACCAGTTTGGAGGTAACGGAACAAAGAGAAGTCTCACATACCTCTATTGAAAAGGGAGGATCGTCCGAGCAGGCAGGTGTTATGGATGCAGGATTAGTTCTTATGTGACGCTATAAATTTGACTACAGGATAAAAGCGCGCCGTCAACACACATTTGCAAATCGCGCGTCTAAAAAACGTGGTGAGCGTGCACAGCACAGGGCCTTAGAGTTGGCATTGTGCCCAAAAACTGCTACATTACTAAAATCTGCAAACTTCGATCTCTGGACTCTACTAATGGACATAATTCTCGCCCAAGTTACGCCATTATCACCTATTATGGTTGATTATATCACGTTCACTTAAGTGCCTTTGTATCTCTTTTGATACTATCATCTATATCCTGAAGACACATTCAAGGACTTGTCTGCTATAAGTTTATCTTTGACTACTAATTCTGTTGACTAGGCACTTATCTTATTGAGAGTAATCAGTATATTTTTATTTGATTTGCTAAGAGCTTAACTTTAAAATAATGAATATTACCATCAGTTTAAGTACATGTTATTTATTTGTCTTTATTTAAAATATATTTTAATTCATTAAACCCCAACCGAACGCCGGCCATTCGCGCATCTATGGTCTTACTATTGTGTCTCAAATTGACGGTATCTGAAACGTTAAAGGGCATCAACATGAATCCAGCTATGTTCGGCCGTTCGGTAACTTCCGGCAGCCGTCCGGTAACTGTTCGGACCCAGCTCGCGTCGTATTCCACGCGGGCTACAAAGAGATAGCAGCAAAACCGTGGGGGCTCAGCAGGGCCGAAGCCTACTGGGGACATGGGTGGACTTCCGAAACAGAAATCCGGTGTCCTGGAAAGCAAGGCAAAGAAGGAATATAGGTGTGGTTTCAGTCAGTAAAAGTCTGACATACCTTTCCGCTGCGCCTTAGAGCAGGATAAGTTATTGGATGATTTCTCATATTAAAAAAATGCTTTCCAGCTATACCTTTGTGTGCAGTTTACTCAGATCATTTTTCCAGTGTTGCATGAATGCGTAGTAGTAGTAGTATCTTTATTCATAACAACATAAATTGTGTCGAACAGATTGAAAATTATAAATATGTCTTAAAAACTAGACTAAATTAAATTCTAAAATAAATAAAATCATTACATTGTCATAATTATCACATGTACAATAATAATAAATAAAAGATTCTCATAAATTAAATCATTAATGTAAAAATATTATAAATGCAATTACCCTCTCAAAATATAATACCAAAAAAGAGCTCACCGACTGAACATAAACACTTTTCTAAAAGAAACGCTTGAAAACTGGCTTTAAAAGTACTACTATACAATTCCTGTTTACCCCCTGTTTAAACTAAGGTTGCCGACATAGCACAAAGAATTGCCAAACTTAAGTGGCAATGGGGAGGGCACATTGCTCGCAGAACAGATGGCCGTTGGGGCCGAAAGGTTTTGGAGTGGCGACCGCGTACCGGAAGACGCAGTGTTGGAAGGCCTCCTACAAGGTGGACCGACGACCTGGTGAAGGTAGCGGGAAACCGATGGATGCGGGACGCACAGGAACGTTCGATGTGGCGACGCTTGGGGGAGGCCTATGTCTAACAGTGGACGTGTATCAGCTGAGATGATGATACAATTCCTGTTTTAATGAAGCAGGCAATTTGTTATACAATTTTGCGTGACAGACCAGATAATATAATTCCTCTTCTTCTTCCAGTCCTTATCCTATATTAATTGGGGTCGGCGCAACACATCTTTGTCTTCCATTTTGTCCTGGCACCGGTCAAACTATCACTAACTCCCTTCCTTTCATATCACTCCTCACACAATCCATCCATCTTTACTTCGGCCTGCCTCTCCCTCTCCATCCATTTACATAAATACTAAAAACTCTTTTAGTAATTTGTGCTCTTCACATGACCATACCAAGACAACCGATTTCATATTATATAATTACTTCTTTCTTTTGTTCCAGTATCTAATGTTAAACCCACCATGTGGCTACTAGGCGGTGGAGCGGCTCGCCCGCCCCCGGAGCGACCAGTCCGCGGACCCGCTATCCTGGCCACGCCTGACGGTGCAGTTCCCCAGGTGCAGTGCATCACGCATAACTACGCTACTGCGCCGAGGAAGCGAGGACTAGCTGTAAGTTTTTAAAATGTTTGGAATTAATTGACAGGCGTAGGGTAGCAAGGAAAGACGATGGAAACTTCAAAAGGCTAATCGTGACCGGTAAAGTAGATGGAAAAAAGCCTCGCAGGCGCAGCCCAATGCGTTGGTCCAACCAGATCCGCACCGCTCTTGATTCCACGGTATACAATGCTCTTCATACCACCAGGGACAGGAATTAAACGAGAAACATCATATAAATGAAAGTGATGAAGCAAAAAGGTCACGACCGTCAGTATTAAGGAATACGACGCAAGGAGGAGGGTAGGGTAGCCAGGCTTTCGGTATTTTACAGCATGTATTTTGGAGAGTGTGCACGCGAATTACACGACTTGATTCCGCAATCACCTTTTACCTTCAGACATACTGACGTGCCGAGCTTTTACGTTGTTCACACCTCTATAGCATTATTTTTAGTTTATGCAAAAACTGAACATTGTTCAGAATCAGTAACTGAATGGATTCCAATAGTTTTTTCAGCATGTTATATTTTTCCCAAAAATATTTATAAAGATCACAAGTTGGATACCACTGACACACAGTACAAAACAGGTCACGGCAGGTCATAGCGGGCATCACGAGCTAACAAATAGCTAGGTGCAAGTTCAAAACAACTCCTCAGTCGCTTAGATGGCCCGGTGACTATGTGTTTTTACTGACATAACAAACTGTGATTTTTCATGATACAGTTATGGTGGATGGGTGACCATCTAATACAAACCAAGAATTCTCCACGCTTTGAAAAGTACCACCTGTTTATTCGACCCTATATACCTTCACAATTTCGTCGCTTGGCTGGAACGCAAGATTGCGATTTGTTAATTCGTTTCTAGTACCTATAACCGAGACAGGTGTCTGACTTACGATGAAAGAAAACTAGGGCAAAGAAACTGGACTTATTAATCATGAACCTTCTTTTATTCTACAATTTGTTATTCGCACTTAGGTGTACTTAATATTGCCATTGCTGCGACATGTTCGAAAACGTTTCCTGATATCAACAACCTACGAGTCTTTAAGTCAAGAGTGAATAGGTTACTTCTAGGCAAGCGTTTGCCATCGTCGACTACATCATCAGCATCATTATCATTTCAGCCGAAAGAAGTTCACTGTTGGACATAGGCCTTTCCCAAGCGTCGACACAGGGACCGGTACGGTGCGTCACGCATCCATCGGATTCCCGCGACACTGACCAGGGCCTCAAGTCTGCTATTACAATAGTGTCACAATGGTCTATCATTGGTGTCATAATTGTCGATTTTGACAAGTTTGGTAATCTACTAATATAATGGCGTCATTATGACTTTCCAATGGTCAACCACTGACACTCCATTGAAAGAAGTGACATAGAATGGTAATCTCGTACATATTGACAAATGAATATTTGAAGTTTGCGGTAATCTACTAAAACTTTGAAAGTTTATTTGATCAGTGTTTTACCATTAGAACGTTATTGTGCAGCTATTGGTTTTAATATGCTCGAAATTATCATTCTACCACAATTCTATTACAAGACCATTGACCGATCAGTGATCGATCATTATGAATTAGCAGATTACAAACTTTTAGCAAAATGACAATTGGATCGTGTTGGAATGACGAATTTATGAAAATAGCAGACTTGGGGCCCAGGTCATCGGTCCACCATGTGGGAAGCCTTCCAACGCTGCGTCTTCCGGTACGCGGTCGCTGATGGTCAATGGGGACGAAAGGTTCTGGAGTGCAGAACCTTTCGTCCCCATCGACCATCTGTTCTGCGGGCGACTATATCATCTTTTAGCATTAAGCGAGATAGTGGTAAAACGCGACAATACCAAAAAAAAAAATACCGTGACCCTTTTTAAGGGCAATTGAAGGCATACAGGAACAAGATGAGTTTGCCCGGAGTGGGCAGAATTATTTAATAATACCCTAAAAAAGAGGTTAATTTCTTAACACTGAATGAATATTACCCATTTGGAACAAAGTAAGCTTCTACCCTACTCGCAAAGCTTGTTAAAAAAAATGCTCTTGTACCTACAGTATTACCGAAGTAAAAAGTAGGCATCCATTTTTACATTTAATTTACGCAAAGTATCGCATAAAAGTAGTTTATTCGTAAAGCGCTTGTAGAAACACGATAAATACTCATTCTTTTGCCAACTGGGTTGCCATATGCATGTTAAATACGAGCTTACCGCAAATTTTGCGAAATAAAGCCTTAACAACACGTATGGAGCCCACAATGTCTCCAAAAAGTTTTTTGCTAGTAATTTCAGATGTTTACGTTTTTGCGAAATTGTTGTCATAACGGGGAAACAGTAAAAAACACTCACATGCTCCCTTGACGACGTCCAAATATACCCGGAACTGTAATTACTTACTTGAACTTTCTCGTAATTGCTCTTTAAAGTATAATACTCAAAGTGAAAATAATAATGAATTTAAATTCAAGCTTATTCATGAAAATAATGAATGAAAAATATTAATATCATTGTGAAAAAAGCGTGGGGTGATCGATTTACGAAAAATATGGCACAAAGCGCTATGATATGCTATGAAAGCGTGTTTTTTTAGTTTTTTTTTAAACTATATTTTTATTTTTCACTAAAAAAAACGGATTATTGTATTGTCATCAGTCTTTGATGGGTGTGCAAAGTTTGAAGAAAATCTGATCGCCCAAAGTTGGGCAAAATCGAGCTCAAAGGCGTTGGTTACAAACATACAGGTGAAGCTAATATAAGCGTGTTAAAAAGAGGAGGCAGTCGCCTCCTCATTTCGTACAAAAACATTAATTGTGCTTACAGCCAAAGAGTAGAACTCCCTACCGGAGTCAGTTGAAGCGCATTCCATCGTCGACCACATCGTTGCTTTCCATCACGTGAGATAGTGGTCAAGTGCGATTCTATTAACAATAAATACCTCGACAATTTTGACTTACCTATTGGTGTAGTAGTTAGTGGCCATGACTGCTATGCCGGAGGTAGTGGGTTTGATTTCCTTCCAAGACAGTTTTTTTTTTTTTTTTTTCTTTTTTTTTATATAATGCGATACACCGAAGACTTAAATGCTAGTTTTTTACAAATTCCCTGTATTTTATTGTTAATTACAAAAAAAAAAGGGTTTAGGTGCTTTGAGTGAGTGTATGTGTATGTGTGGAGTGTAAGGTATGGTGTGTGGGTGAGAGTGGAGTGTATAGTGGATGTTTGCCTGTTTTTAACACGCTTATATTAGCTTCATTTCTTTTGATGTAAATCATTTTACGACTGTATATGTAAAAGGTCTTCCGTTTGGTCATAATTTTTGGGATGTAGCCATTTATAAACTGCATTTTTAAAACATCTATAGGTTAACATGGTTATATTGCTATTGTGTGAGTAGAATTTAGTGTAGAGGTAGGGTCCGAGAAACGGAAGAGATCTTCGTGTAAAAGAAGAGTGAAACTGTATCAAAAGCTTTTGCTAAATCCAGGAAGACACCGACACATTTTTGCCTATTTTCCATTTTGTTTATGACAGAGTCAATAAGATGCGAGACGGCATCCTCCGTGGACCTGCCTGCACGAAAACCGAATTGATTCCCGGCCAATAAACCGTTTTGTTCGAGATACTTTAGCAATCTCACGTTAACTACCTTTTCAATTACTTTCGACAGTGCACTGAGAAGTGAAATAGGTCTATAGTTTGCTGGTTGACGTGAGTCGCCTGCTTTCAGTATCGGTATCACATTGGCTATCTTTAGGTCATTAGGCACCACACCTGAGGATATGCTTAAGTTGCAAATATATGTTATAGGACTTGCTATAACATGCTTTGCTAGTTTTAGCATATCATTGCTAATATTATCATGTCCAACAGCAGTACTAGGTTTGAGTATACTTATTAGTTTTATTATTTCAATTTCATCTGTGGGTGACATAAATAGTGAGTCTGGTGAGGTGTTTCCTGCATAACATGTGTTGCTCGCCAGTTCTGTTTCCGATTTTCCTAATTTACTAAGTACCGTACTTGCCAACTGGTCACCAATTGTGCTGAAGTAGTTGTTAACTTCATTCAACGACTCAGTACAATTAGGTCTTACTTTAAGTAAGTCTTCATTTTTATTAACTATTTTACTAATATTACAAATAGTTTTAATTGAATCCCATGTTTTTTAATATTATTTTGATTGTCAGTTAACAGTTTTCGCTCATATTGTTCTTTTTGTTGCTGCAATATATTGTTACAGTAATTTCTGTACAGTCTGTATTTTTCCTGTAAATTGCGGTCATTATTACTTTTTCTGGCTTTACTATGTAACTCATCACGGCGTCTAATGCACTTTAAAAGACCAGGGGTTATCCATTTTTTAACAATCACTTCTGAACTGCTCACTTTACGAGTACATTTATTTTCTGCAAGGACTGAATTAAATCTCTTAATAAAAAATTTTGTGGCTTCGTTAACTTCGGTTTTATTATACAAGTCAGACCAATCAATTACCTTGAGGTCCTCAAGTAGGTTTTTATAATCAATTGTGGTACATGTTTTTTTATTTTTGTTCTTAGGGAACGATGATCCCATAATGCACAATATCGAGCTATGATCTGTTATATCAGAATGACAGACAATTGTTGTAGAGGCAAGTTTAGATTTTATCATGCAATGATCTAAACAATTTGGACCACGCGTTGGAAAGGTGTGCCCGGGAACATACCCACAGTGAGCTATAAGGCTTAAATACTCATCAGTGCGAGTATCAGTAGATGTTTCCTTAATATCAAGATTAATGTCACCAACTAAAACACAGTGCTGGCCGGTGCATTTACCCAGGACATTTTCTAAGGAAGTCAAAAAGTTACTTATGTTATAAAACGATGGTGACCGATAGATAATTATAACAGAGTATGATTGGCCAATATCTACTTGCAAACAATTGGCATGGTTGAAAGGGGGCTCTGATATGAGAACGCTAAGATTTGATTTGGAAAAGACCACTATTCCATCCACCAAGTTTCTTCAGTTAGTTAACAATTATATCTATGTCTTAATCAACCTTGATTATTGAACCCGTGTTGACTACATCAGATTTCATTAAATCCTAATAATTACCCAAGTCGTTTAACTTATTAGACAGACTCTAATGTGGATTATTAGAAATAGAGTACCTACAATAAAGAGGTCGCCAAAATGTTGCCTCCGTTAAATATATATTTGGTGTTAGTATATTATTTTTAATCTAGGTACATTTATAATATTAAGGAGAGGTATAGTTTGAATTGTTTTTTTTTTTTGGTTTGGTAAACTCGGAAAATACTGGTCCGAATGCTAAAATTTTTTCACTGATAGAAAGATGCTTTTCTCCTAAGTGACATAGGCTATATTTTATGTACGCGGGTGAAGCTGCGGGCAAAAGCTATTTCTATACTGTATAACCGTAGGCGTGAGTTTGCGGACAGTGAGCAATGGGTAGCTCTCCGTATAGTCGTCCGGTAAGGACCAAACCCGCATTGTGTCCCATAAGTATTTAGGGCGTGCCAGGGCCGCGAATGGTTCTGATAAAGAGTAACTGAAGGAACAGTAAAGGTGTGATGCACCTTCCCGCGAGAAGTATTTGATGATTTTCCACATAAAAAAATAAATAAACCAATCATAAAATATGGCATCAAAGATTCCTCCCCACCGCTGTTGACTTGAAGTGTAACAAAAACACTGGTGGCATCATCACGGTGTTTGCTCTGGTCGAAGTAAAAACCAGCCCTTAGATCACGCGAAGTTTGAAGTATGTGTTTCGATAAATCTGTAAATAGCATAACCAACCTTAACAATATTCTCGCTGCTGGGACTCAAGCAAAAGAGAGATCAGGCCGTATTTCACCGTGCGGGACAAGTAACCAATCGTACTTGTCCCGCACGGTGTCGATGTCACATGTTTTTGAATTTTAGGTTCTAGGACATGTCGGTTTCCTCTGAAATAGATTACTTATAGTGAAGGGCCTGCCTGGGTTTAAACCTTGTGAGTCAAGGCCGTCAAACTTTTACTAACTAAAACCCACTCATAGTTACTTCGTTGCCTTTCATTGCAGGGCCGCGTTTTCGTTTCAAAAGCGAACCTATGGCCCCAGGAGGCTTTGACACTGCTGGACCCGTACGGTTCGCTGAAAACACTTTCGACGTAAGGGGCCGTTTCCTCGGGCTTGCGTGTGCGGCCGCCTCATCCATTTAGCAGTTAGATACATCTCAACAGTAGCTTGGCTTTGAGGAATCAGTTTTTTAGTCTTGGGTGTAAACGGGATACTAAAATATTTGTCATGGCTTGTTATGCCAAGGTTGTTACAGAGAGTTCGTTTTATCCTTGTGACATTATTTACTTTATTTAAAAGCTATTGCCGGAAGGAAAGTAAAGCTGTAAGTAAATAAAGATTGTGTAATAATGTTCAAGGTTCAGAAGATGGGCTGAAGTCGTAGTTGTTTGTTGGTAATAATGTAATTCGATACCCAGTCTGTTAGTCTGGTGAGGTAACTTTTTTCGGGTTTAAAGACTCTCGAAGAGGGGTGCAACGTGACAATACGACTACACTTTATCAATACTCTATTTCCTGATAGCTATAACCTAGGAGTCTTTAAGTCAAGAGTGCTCCATCGTCGGCCACATCATTGCTTACCATCAGGTTACATATTGGTCAAACGCTAGTTAGTTGGCCCATTGATGTCCCACTGCTGGGCGAAGGCCTCCCTCTCCCTTTTCCACACACGTCTGTCCTCGGCCATTGCAGCCCAGTCCCACCGGTAGTTCAGTTCATCTCTCCACCTTCGCCTTGGTCTGCTGCGATGTCGCCTTGCGTTTAATGGGACCCAATAAGTGGGTCTTTTACCCCACAGCTCATCCAACGTGCGGTAAACATGTCCGGCCCGATCCTACTTTAGAGAGGCAGCTTTTCGGGTAACATCTTTTATCTCAGCTCTGGCGAGCAGCATTGTGTTCCTTACGTGGACTGAAATTCACTTACTTAACAAATAAAAATTTAAAAAAGAAAATTATCAAAAACCAAAAAGGTTCGCAGACGGGTGCAGAAGGCTTTATGTGTCCTCTGTAAAGGTACCAAGGTATCTAAAGCTCCCATGAATAAATCACGTTCATTTAAAGCATCAATTTCCTGATTATTAGAACTTAAGATGCTTGTTAATATTCATATTTAAGGTATTTCCTGGTAACCGTTATTTATGCCATTACATGACTGCAAAACAGTCGTACGCATACTTATAGGAAAACAGTATGATTGCTGTTTACTCAGTCATATGAAACTTGAATTTTCAATAAATTCATATTTAGTTTTTATTTTAGCAATTTTTAGTCATAATATACACTTGAGAGCAAAAAAATCGCACATGGCTTGTAATTTCGTTTAATACTGTTTTTTCTTAAATCTAAAGATATTTAGTACAAATTATTAAGCAAAATTGAAGCATACAAAGTTAGCTTTATAAAAACACAACATTAAGATCATTGACCTTCACGTAACTCACAAAAACCAGCAGTATACCTAATTCCCCAAATTCACCCATTTGCATTTCACTACTTGCACCTTTACCTGGAGCTGCAAATAGGGTGCTGTTTTGGAGTTTTAAGCAGTTTCCGTTAACGTGATAACGTCTCTATTAGAAATAGACGGATTTACTGGAAAAATATGGATACCACGCCCGCAGAAGCCGTTCAAGTTATTGCCTTGCCCAAAGCAGGCCATAATCAAAATGAAGTCGCTCGATAGCTAAATTTTAGCTGCTTTCCTGTTCGTCTGGTATACCAGAGGTTTTAAGAGACCCGTCGGAGTATACGGCGACCAGGATATGGCCGGTGGTGCATAGGATCAGGGCGTGATTATCGCTTTTCTGTAACAAGTACTTTGAGAAATCGGCTACTGAACACAATTGAACTGACACAAAAGCTTCAAGAAGTTTGCAATGTCAGTATAAGTCAGTGGACGATTAGGAAAAGACTGGGTAAAGTAGGCCTGACTACACATCACTCCTCAAATGGAACCAAATTGACAACAGCTCACTGACAAGCCCGGCAATAATTTGCCACGAAACACTTAAATTGGATGTATGCCTAATGACAAGCTGTTGTGTTTTCTGATAAATGCAGAATGACTTAGATGACCATGATCGATGCTGTAGGGGTCTACAGAAGGTCATCAGGGCAATTTTAACAATACTGCTTAAGCGAAGAAGTGGGTTTTGGAGGCAAATTGGGGTGGCATAATGTTGGACACTAAAACTGACATTGTATTCATCACTGGGCCTTTACTGGCCTGATATCGAGAGGGTTGACGGCTTTATGATACATCAAAAAAGTGCTCGAAGAATATGTGAAGCCACTTGTGTGGCTTATGATACATTTTTATTCCTTAATGCAGAACAACACCAGATCGCATGTCGCTAGAACAGTTTGCGACTACATGTAAGATGTTTGGAATCATTGCGATAGAGAGGCCAGCTCGTAGTTCTGATCTTAAACCAATTGAGCATATCTGGAATGACCTTGAAAGAAGACTTAGTGCAAAAAGGCTGGCTCTCCACGCCTTCAAGAACTTCAATTTGTCATTGACGAGAAGTGGGACGTTATACCCTAAGATTTTATGGTAAAATTAATACGGCTGATGAAATATCGAGTAACAGCTGTAAATAAGGCTAAGAGAGGGAATACACTTTATTAACAAACAGGATGACCAAGAATTTTAAGTTTGACTCTCATTCTTTTTAAGTGAAATTTGGTAATTTTTCCCATTTGTTGGATTTTGTGCTCTAAACCCTTTCAAGGATATTTTTTTACACTGTATTTCATATCATTAGAAAGGTAATTAAATAAGCTTTCAATTAATGTGCGACATGTTTTCAATAACTATTCACATTCATGACAAAAACTGCCATAACAAAAAGAGTTATGATGTGCGATTTTTTTGCATCTCGAGTGTATAAAGAAAAGACTACATAGCCATAGGATATAAGCCATTGATAAACAATTACCTTTTTAAACACATTCCATTGAGTTCTCAAATTATCCAAAAATCGAATTCGGCTTCGGGATTTCAAAAGCCCATATTGTTTCAGCTAATAAATACTCCAATCAGAAAATTAAATCGTCCAAATTTTCGATAAGACAAAGGATTGAATTTTAATAAAATGAATAAGGTCATACAGCTAAGGAATTATAAACTTTAAAATCATAATTTAAAATTTACTTTACGTTGCCTCTCAAATAACCTTATGACCTTTTAATTAGTTGTAGTCATTCAAAAATTAATTCAGTCCTAATTAAGTTAAAGTTTAATTTCGTATCGTTTTAGTCTTTCTATTATTCATATTACAGATGCTATTCCGTCGTGATCGTAAAAGCGATGCATATAGCTCTGGAGCCGAGGGACATTGGCATCATATATGCTAATTAATTGTTTTGCACCCGTATCTTGTTTTAACACCTACGAAGCTTGTTTACTTAATTAATAGAACAATAAACATTTGTTTATTAAAAACGTACGTTTAGGTAGGTGCTTAGATTTTGGCTTGTCATGGTAGTACAATGACCTTTATTAACTACCTATGAGAATAACACATAAAAAGGCATCTGATCTCATCATGACACATTGTAGGTTAGGCATTACCATTATTACCAACATACTCGTATTACCAAGAAATATAAATAATTTTTCAATAAACAACAATACCGCTTTTACCCAATTTACCGTTTTCCAAACTAGCGCGGAAAAGTGCGCCAGCTCAACCCTGCCATAATTTATTGGCAGGCTGGACGCCAAGCAACTGTTTCTTTGTAGTCATTGAAAAACGTAGTTTGATACATGTGAAAATTGGTCACTGCAGCACTTGGGTCCATAACATTCCGCCTGGGTCACTATGACAAACTTTCTTTACTTGTTTTAAAATCTGTTGTTTCTTCTGACATTCCATCTATCTATCTGCCTTCTATCTGCCCATACAATGTTATGGTGAATACAGATGTGGCGGAAAAGCCGCTCGCGACCCGCTTGCGAACGGCGTGCGTGCGTTTCGCGCACGGCTTGTTCGTATGAAGCCTCTGCGCCGCGCACACTTCGTAAGGACATGAAATACACGCGCGCAGTTCGCAAGTGGCTCGCGAACGGCTTGTGAGCGGCGCATTTGCCAGATCTAGACGCACCATGAGATACATAATAGATAGATTAGATTAGGATAGGTCCTAGAACTTGGAAGTAATGGTTGGATGGTTGGGGTAACCCAGCAAGACGCATTACTTTGTATAATTTATTTCATAACGATTGCTCTTAAAACATCAGGAGGAAACCGGCATGACCTAGAAACAAAAATTCGAAGGCTTGTGATATTTACCAATTGACACTGGTAGGTAGATTACGACCGATTCCCTCTCCTGGAGAGAAAGTTTAAGTTCTTGTAGTAGGAACGTGTTTATGCCATGAATACAAACAGATGAGAAAAATATATTAAATAAACATAAAAATAAACATTCCTTTCAATTGAGAACGTCTTTTTTAATTTTCTGCAGTACTTGCAAGTATCTTTTGACTTAAATGACATTGTCATGCGTGGACTGCTGTGTGTGAATGTTTATGACATTGTCGGGTACATATATTTATAGTTCTTATGATGTTGACATTATTAGTTCTGATATTGGCCACGCGCCAAGTGATCCTTTTCGCCCTTGAACTAATATAATACTGTACTGTAAAGGTTTTAGTGAATATGAAACGGTTTTCTACGATAGACTTATTTATTCCTAAAATACTACTTTATTCTATTAGTTATATAAAACTAGCTAATCCAGGCGCAATTACACTTGGTGGTTACTCAAATTCGGGCACCCAATACGTTAATTTCGTTCGGGTTCGGGTAACCAAAATGAAAGCTGTTCGTTTACGGGCGTACTCGACTCCGTTCATTTACATTAGTCGTTTGTCCGAATTCCATGCAATCGAATACGAGCTAATGACCAAGTGTAGAGTCTGTCTGAAAAGTCGACCGACTTTAGTAATCTAATAAAATAATAAAATTCTTGAAATCTCATGTAGTCAACACAGGTTGAACAATCAAGGTTGCAAAGATATGATCATTGTTTACTAATAGAATCATATAAAACGTGCTGTATGTAATTTAAATAACAGATATTTTAATTCATTTAAAAATTTCAAATCGTTTAACTTTTTAGACAGAGTATAAGTGAACCTCGTTGCCCTGTCTTACTAATAATCAAGCTGTCCAACGTGTGCACTGCGAAATGAGTGAACGCTAAATAGTTAATAAGTTTTTTTTTATTTCTTTTTTCTTTAATAACACAACCTTTTTCTGACAAAAACCAAAACTTATTACAAAAAAAAAGTCAACTTCAATACAAAAAAAAGTACTAAAAATTGCAAAATAACTTTAATTTCGGATGTCGGTGTTTCTACAATAGTTTTGTCTCTTCTTTATATTGCAATACCCGCTAATTTCGTCAGACATGATCGTTCATATTAATAATTCCTTATATAATAATACAACGACTTTAAATGATAGGCCTCTCATAGTTAGACCCATTAGTTGTTGATCCATGCTTTTAATATTTAAAGTATTTTAACATATTATCAAACAAAACGAACAATGGAAAATCTTATTTTCTTTTTTATTATCAGCCGTTCCTTTCAAGAATAAATAATAAATTGATTAGATAATAACTAAAATGCTACTTAAGTACTCGTAATATGATTTATAAAACGTATCTTGACAATGTTCCTGATTGGTTCAAATGGGTCCTTTAATATTTAAATGTGTTTATGTTGAGACTAAGGCCCCTCGCCCACGGCGATTTTTGCGACTAACGCGCGTTAGTAGCGATGCTGTCGTGCGCTTACGAAACGCGTGATCGCTACAAAAAGTCGTCGTAGGCAAGCGGCCTGAGCTCTCGAATTTTAGAGATCAACAGCATTTATTCGTTATTGGATTTTAGACACCCTTTTGTGTGGACAGCATTCAGAACAGTTTCGCTTCACTGAACTGTGTTTTTCATTTACCGATATGGAATTTCATTATTTTTCACATCTCCTCTTCAAAGGTCTAAAAAGAATCAATCATTCCTTGATTTTCAACACATTTTTAGTTACAAAATTGTATAATAGATATTGTAATAATCGGCTGGCTTGATTGGAGATTTGCATCAGCAATGTGCTTAGGAAAAGGATGTATAATATTATAACCCAGTAAGAAGTTGGCAAGGATTTTAACCGCACGGGATTGTCCTGATTGTGGCATATCTCTTCACTCCTTAAGTACCTCAGAATAGGTTGCCCCTTATTGCTACGTCAATTTGTGCTAGCAACTGTTTTTGGGGTCCATTTATTGAGCGTGCCTGCCTACCTACCTTTTTTTTCGATGTTCATTAACAACAGCAAGCCGAAGGAATGGGATGCAGTCACCTCTTTCTTTGAAGTAGTAACGTCAAACGTCGTTTGAAGAAGTAGATAGTCGCAACAGGAGATGTTCCAGGTATTGAAAGTCACAGGGTGATCCCCCGCTGTCGTAGGTGCGGGCTTTGTGGACGACGTGCAATGGGTAGCTCACTGCCTGACCAAGACGGAGTCAGCAAAAGCGTAGGGGTAGGTCCAGTAGGACCGATGCCCGCTAGGGCCACGAGCAATTTCTGAAAGGGTCAAATAAAACTGAAGGGCGCAGGTTGGTCAGCAAAAGCTTGACATGCCCTCTCGCTCTACTTTAAAGAGGTGGAAGTCATTAGATAATTTCCCACCTCGAAATAAGTCGGTCCGAGCAGGAACAGGGTTGTTAAAAAAAGAAGACCATAGAAGAAGCTAGAGAAGGTAATAGGCAACTAAGACATTACAGAATTTTAGACAAAAAAATTAAAAGTTCAAGTTCATGATTGATGATGAAGTAATAGTGGAAAGTTATTAGATGCTTGCTGACTTTGAATTCAAGTATTCTATCTACTTACTTAAGTAATTGAATTTTCCTGTTAGAAAAATTTCAATCATTTATTATGGATAAGGAACGACAGCAGTCTTGACCTTGCTAGCATAATATATACTGTGTTTAGACATACAATTATAACGTAATTTATAATACGTGTCGTGTATATACGAAGAAAAACTTTTAATCTCTTGTCATGTGATGTCAGTCATTACAGGTATTAGTATATTAACTTTTGCAAGTGGCTTAGGCCGCGTAAAAGTGGGATTCTTTATACAAACTTTGGACCTCCGTTTCATCCCCTCCGAGGATCAATTTTGGGAAAGACTTAGTGCTCGATTACGTCGTAAAAGGAAACCTTGTAAAAATTTCACGCTTTAGTCCCGGTAGTTTCAGCTCTGTGTTGATATTTACTGTGCGTACATCTAGGGAGTTGGATTCAGTGCCGGAGTCTGTGTTTCATGATAGTTACAACTGAGGGATCTTAAAGTCAAGAGTGAATAAGTTACTTCCAAGCAAGCGTGCTTTATCGTCTGTCACATCATCGCTTACAATTACTTGAGTGAGATAATGGTCTAAAGCGAAAATATAAAAAAAAAACAAATAACTGATATAGATCACTTCAGTGTGATTACTATAATGTTAGCCCAATGGGAATCTAAAATATTAAGTTTGATAAAGTAATGAACGACATTTTCACTATTTAGCTTTGCAGTCTAATTACGAAAAAAGGTAAGTTGTACACCCGATGGAATTTTCCCGTCGCAAATTTTCTTCATTTTAGTTAATTTACTTTCAGCGAGGGTTTTTAATAATCCTTTCTTTTATCATTTAGGGAACGCTGGTGTATATATTATATGCTTCTAATTTCTTTTTTTTTTTACATAGATAATTATCAAATGATTTCTGGGGCGTCAGATGATAATTGATTAGTTAGAGTTCCTTTGCAAAGGAAACGATAACTCTATCAATCAATCGTGCAGCTCTGATGCATCTTATCTTCTTGTAGTTTACACTATACATTTAAGAGGACCCTTCCTGAGCCGGTTATTATTAATATGAGCATGGTTTAGAATTGTTTGTTTCATCAAATGCAGTCCAATGTAATGTTTGATAAAAAAGCAACGCGACGAAAAAAGAGAAATAGCGCCTGAACACTCTGTTGGTATTCAGTAATTCCGTCATTTAAAATAACCTTGTGTTTTTCGTTTCAAATAACCAGCTTTCGCAAAACATTTTGTTCATTTGTAATCTCGGTTAAATATGCAATGATTAATCTACACATAATATAACAAATCTGTAGAAAAGTCTTAGCAACACGTAACATGTACCTACGAACACGATGTAGATAACTGTTGTACATTAAAATTGTGTGTAACTTGATATAATTACTTAGACTTTGTTCCATCACAATCGGTTGATAGAAAAATATATGAATTTAAAGTATTCAAGAAGTAAAATATTACCACACGCAATTGACTACGAGTATTAGGCGGTACAAAGCTCGCAAGTTAGCTAGTAGATACGTATAGGTATTTTTTTAGGATTCTGTACCTCAAAAGGAAAAAACGGAACCCTTATAAGATCACTTTGTTGTCCATCCGTCTATAATATGTCTGTCTGTCTATCTGTCAAGACCCTTTATCTCGAGAACGCTTGGACGTATTGAGTTGAAATTAAAACCAGCTACTCAAGTCTGCAATCCCTTCAAGCTGTAAAAACAATCAAACTTCTAAGTTAACGAATAAAAAGATAAAAGAAAAAAACCTATATTTTGATACTCTCAAATATCGAAATTCATAGAGTACTTCCCGTTGACCTAGAATCCTGAAATTTGGCACAAAGCAAGGTCTTATTAAAAAGCTGAAAAGGGTAAACTTGTTATTATCTACGTCACAAAAAAAAAATGCAATTCGGAAAAAATTTCGAGACTCAATCGGAAATTGTAGTTTTTTTTTAAATTGAGATAAACTAGTGCTTGACTGCGATCCCACCTGATGGTAAGTAGGGATGCAATCACACGGAACCCTCAGTGCGCGAGTCCGACTCGCACTTGCCCAGTTTTTTAATTTATGGGTTCATTATCAAGGCCCAAAATTACGCAAAATAGCAGATTTTCAGAGGTTTACTGAATTTATGTTTTAATTTCGATTGAAAACTAGATAATATCCACAAACATCTGTGTTTCCAAAATATCTAGATAAAGATCTGTAATAACGTCATAATTATGCAAGACAGATTGTTTGTGAAATGTATCTCAGGTCGAACGCTCTTAAAAAATGATCATCAAACAAATGTACAGAATTAATATTTTCAAAATTAAAAATTATCTCACTTTTAAACTCTAACAGAACAGCTATCCATAATTTTTATTAAAATGAAATAAAGAACCCTGAAAACATGGGTATACACTAACTATGATGATATGTTCCCTATATAGAAACGTCACTAACACAGACAAACATCGTTTAGTAATTTTATTATAAAATTTATTCATTCAACGTTAAAAGCTTGCCTTTATCGCTTTATCTTCTGATTCCTTTGTTACATGAGTAATTGGATTTTCTTGTTCGTAAAAATATAGAAAATCCCTTTGGTTCTAAGTGTCGTCGCACATGGACATGCCAGAGAAGCTAGAAGTGGTCATAAAGGAAGCTGAAGCGCGCGACAGCCACTTGTGGCCAGTGGCTGCTGCTTTTTTTAACCGATATGCGCAGTATCATAATGGACTCTGACAAAAGCTTAAATGCGCGAGTAGTGAGTGACGGCGTTTATGCCTTGATCACACGTACCGAGTAAACGGGCGAGACAGTGCTCTCGGCCGAATACTCGGTACGTATCCACAATGCGCCGAGTGCTCGGCCGAGCGCTTATTTCTACAACTCGCTTACATCATTGTCTCGGCCGAGCAACATTTTACTGTGTCGTCCTTTTACTCGGTACGTGTGATCAAGGCATTAGTGGTCGGTTCGGGCCACAAGGAGCGAGCAGCGGTGATTTGTAGCGGGTGGCGGCCACCTGCGGCAACCGTGTGCGGCGAATACATATAAAATATATGAAACCTACAGAAAAATATAGCTAATAGTAGGTGCGTTTTGTGATGGTGGCTGATGGCACGTATGCGACGACCTTAATAAGTGTTTTTGTTTTGTCAACGAGTAGGTAGAAAGTGAAGGGTACGTAAGAGTTAAGAATGATATCATTACGCTTGCTATTTTAGAAGAGCAAGCAGGTTAAGAGGCTTTTCACTTTGAGGCGATGAAGACAACATTTTTTATAAGCATAACATAGGCTGATTATCAGTCTAATATTATTCCTACTACTAGGACTCAGGTCTCCTCTGTTAGAGTAGAAATGTTTCGTTATCCACCACGTGGGCCCATACAGGATTAGAGGATGTCAAAGTCTTTGAATTTTTTGTTCTAGAAAATGTCGGTTTCCTCCGAAGTTTTTCGTCACCATTTTGAGAGCAGTGGCGATGAAATAAATTACAGTTCTTTATTTGAAAGGTTATGCTTCCAAGTTGGTCCCATAGAAATATTGTTATGATCTGATCATGAACTTCAAAGATATGGAACAGAACTCCTCATAGAATCACAGCAGCACTGTGGTTACAAGTAAAGTTGCTTTGTTTATACGTGTAATCGATGACTGACTATCAGAAAGGGGGGGGGGGTGTATCAAACTGATATGATGATGAAACCAGAACGAAAAAAATTAAATTAATGTAATCTAACCGTGTTTGGGATTATTAGAATTGTTATGAGATGCACTGTGGTTATAGGTTATTTAAGTTTGTCTGAGGGATACTTTTTAGTGGTGGTACCATAACTAAAAAGTGTAAAATAAAAAACTTTTTACAAAAAAAAATATAACCGACTTCAATGTTAAAAAAAAATTAATAAAACAATTAAAAAAAACCCGACTGCGTAAAAAAATACTTCAAATAAAAACTGAAAAGAATAATAAACAAGTTCAGTCCACAGTTCAGCCTATCTAATGTGGGTCCCGACTGTTGAGTCGGGACCCACATTTAGATAGGATGATTTTAGTCTAGATTATTTTAGAAGTTACACTTTAACACATTGCATTGAATTTTGATTGATTGTTTACTCATTTGTTTTCTTATCTGTCACCACACTCAAAATACAAATGAGTGGGGGGTGTTAGGTTAATTTCGTTACGGAATTTCTGGATTCGGTCTCCACGCTCAAGGCCCGCGATAGAAGCTATGCAATAGCTTAATAATAACTATAATTTCGGAAGCCGGTGTTAAATAACGAAGATACAAAACTATTATAGAAACACTTACTTCCGAAATTAAAGTTATTTTATACTTTTCAGTGTTTTTTTAACATTGAAGTCGGTTATATTTTTTTTTTGTAAAAAGATTTTTTCACAAATATGTTGACGCCTGTTTCCAGTATAATCGGATATAGTTTTATGTTTTATGGTGGATAATCTAATGACTTCTCCCACTCTTGAGTGGAGTGGGTGGGAGTGTCATACTTTTACATATTAAAACAGCACCCAAGTTCCTTCAGTCACGGGTAGCCACGGGACCCTAGTAGGCTTTGGCACTGCTGGGCCTAATCGGATACAGCTAGATTAACACATTGCCTCTGACTTCGTGCCGACTTCTCGAGAATGTTTTCATAAAAGCTTTAACAACTTCTCAAACCGTCTTTTGAGGTCAGTTATTAAAAACTAATAGTGAAAGTCTTTATCATTCTTTTACATTAGAAGTTGTACTAAGTTTCAAATCAACCCCAGAAATAAGAAACTTCCATACAATCGTCATGGCATAGCATAATCAGCTTTATAATGTTCCCGCTGCTGGAATCAGGCCTCCTCTCTGGGAGAGGAAATGGGCCGTAATCCATCCCACGGGCCCAGTGCGGATTGATGGATGTCACATGTTTTAGAATTTTTGGTTCAATATAATCTTTATCACCCCCAAAATCTTCTTATGGTAGTTTTATAGTTTTGAAAAACAAATAATGCCAAACTCATAAGGCGAGCTTAACTCATTGCTGAGTTAAGCTCTCCTTTGTACGTGAACTGTCTGTATCTCTACATGCTATGTAATCTCTTTGTGTACAATAAAGAATTATGAACTTTATTATTTAATTTGATTACTATTCCCGCTAAGTTTCAAATACCTAATTACTAATGGGAACGATGACAAGCACGAGCTTATACCATTTGAAAAAAATAAAACGTTATGCTGGTCAATTTACTAAGATAAAAGCAGAAATAATCCTGTACCTACTTTTCCAAATGCAAACTATTTTTAAGATTTTCTTAATTAAACCGTTTTGTAACCGCTGTTGCACTTGAGGTCAACAAACGGAGCTACAGTTTTTCTTTCATTATTTAATCCAGGAGTTCCCAAACTGTGCGTCGCGCCCCAGGGTGTCCTGTTCGAGAGTCCTAGCAACCCGGTACACTCGGGCACATGCACTTTCAACTGTCAATAAAGAAGAGCTGCTTGAATGGTTTTGTGATACGAGTTAAATTTTACCAACAATGTCATACTAATTCTAGATTTTTTGAATAAAATTGATCTGGTCGCTCGTCAGTATATGCATAATTAGCCTTATATGAGCTGCTGGGACTCAGGCCCGCGTTGTATTAGTTTGGGTTGGTGAATGTCATATGTCTTCGAATTTTGATTCTATAACATGCCAGTTTCCTCACGATGTTTTCCTTCACCGTTTTGAGAGCAATAGTGATGAACCCGAACTGGGTTTGAGCCCACAATCTACAACTCACTCGGCCACCACTGCTTTTACGTCTACGTTGGTATACTTCTTACAATATAATCTGCCATCTTTCTTTAAAAGGGTTTTGCCAAAAAGTTAGAACATGTAAAGGGAAGCGAACTGTAAAAAGATTGAGAACCGCTGCCTTAATCAGTTCAGTAACAAACTAGACGTAATAGTGAGTAACATCTCGCTCTAAATCCTAGGGGAGCTACCAGTAGTAATAATAGAAGCTTGCCTTATCTACGACTTTTCCTTTTACTTTTGCAGCAAAACTTTCATTTTCTAGAAATGTAATTGAAAAACAAATGAATCATTTTCGTGATTGCGTTTTCTGATCTTGTTCGTTTTAGAAGTAGAGAGTTTTTTTTTTCATTGGGGTTTATTTTTAAAGAACAAACTAATAACGTAACGACAACAAAATTTGAAGTCAGCTGTATTTTTTTTTTGTAATTTTGATTTAAGATTTCGCTCGATTGTTTGAAGTTGTTTGCAATCGACCCTCCAAACTTTTTAGAGAGATTTGTTGCTACTGATGAAACTTGAGTTCTTTATATGAGTCAAAAAAAAACAATCAAAAGAATGATGGGGACGCGGCTCACCGCCTCCGAAGATGTGTGTGATTTTGTCTTTATGCAAGGTGATGGTATCAGTATTTCGTTACTCAAAGGGAGTCATTATGGTCGGTTACCTACCAAAAGGAACCACCATAAACTCGCAGGCGGTCACCTCTTTCTGCGAAACAGCAATGCTAGCAAAGGAGGAGGCCGACCGCTTACGCTTAAACCGCCGCCGTTATTCCGATCCCGATTTCCGGTAGCTCGCTGTCCGACCGTCCGGTAACTGTCCGGGCTGAGACCAAGTCATCGACGATGCGCACTGTTCCCGCGCGCATTAAGGAGTTGTCAGCAACAGCAGGGCCCAGCTGAGTCGAAGCCTACTGGGGCCAAGGGTCTGCTTCTGAAAGGAAGGCTCGGCCCTGGTATGAAAAGCAAGAAAGAACGGGGAGGGTTTTTTAGTCAGTAAGAATCTGACACTATCCCGCCCAAGGGTCATTTGTCATTTAGATGATTTTTACAGAACGAAAAAAAAAAACACCATAAACTCTACTTATTAGTGCATGCTGTTACGTCGGTTGCGAAATGAAATTAAGAAAAGACGCCCAGAAATGTTAGCCAAAAAAGTGTTGTTTCATCAAAGATTTCAACACCCCGCTTAGTCGCCTGATTTGGCACTATCTAACTTCCACCTCTTTCCTAATCTAAAAAAGACATTTAGGAGGACAGAAATTTTCAAAGCTGCCGTTAATGCCTATTTTATAACAAGATAAGGCATTTTTTTAAAATGGTATTAGGCCTTTAGAAGCCAGATAAAAGAAGTGCATTGACAAAAGTAGTGACTGTGTTAAAAAATAAAAAATAATTTTAAAATATTAGTATATGTAACGCTATAGAGTTTGTTTAATTGTCCGGACCAATAACTTTGACAAAATCTTTTAGTGTTGGATAGCCTCTTTATTAAGAAACAACACAAAAAAATCTCACTACGACCTAAGGGAGCGAAGTAGTAACCAAAAGCGCGGTTGTAGCTACAGGGAACAGCTAGTCAATACTTATAATATGGAAGATCCCAGAGTGATATTTTTTTTTTATAGTGGAAAAGTCATCCAATGACAACCCCCGCTCTTGGGCGGAGCAGGAGATAGTATCAGACTCTTACTGACTAAAAGCCCACCCCGTTCCTTCGTTGCCTTCGTACCAGGGCTTGAGCTATCTTTCGAATTAACCCTGGCCCCAGTAGGCTTCGACCCAGCTGGGCCCCTGCTGTTGCTGACAGCTCCTTGAGGCGCGCGGGAACAGTGCGCGCCGTATCCCAGAGTGATCTGACGTAACTTATTTTCACATGGATGAAATCACGGTTTGTTCCTTCTTTGTCTTTCGTTCCAGGGCCCCGGAGATTCAATTTCACTTAACCAATGGCTTCAGTAGCCTTCGACCCTGCTGGGCCCCCTAGATTTGCTGACATCTCATTGAGGCGCGCGTGGAATACTCCGCACTGTCGACGTCTTGCACTCAGTCTGGACAGTAACCAGATGACCGAACGGTTTGCCACACATTGCTTGCCAACAACAAGCCTGCGCCGGTGGCTGGAAATCAGGACCAGGATCCCGGTGGCTGGGGCGTGAGTGCTGTTTTCTCGCACGTGCGGCTACCTTCTTTGCAAGTATAACTGCTTCGCAGAAAGGGCGACCGCCTGCCATTCCTCCTCGCTTCAGACCATGGTTTGTACCAGGGTCCGGCGCGAGCGGTCATTGCCTGTTTCTTACGATCCTACAGTCTATTATACACAAATAGGTCTTTTGGACTAAACGCTAAGACCTTTATATGTATTATCATAGCAACCTCGCCTATTAATAACCAGTCGAGGCCGGCAATACTTATTACCAGAATGAGTTATTATAGTACTATAATAAAAGCTTAATTTAATATGAATTCTGGCGGTTATCCATAATCTCCTGGGGCTGTAAGCTATATGTTTGAGAATTAACATAGTGTATGACGCATAAGGGACCACAAATGTTACTCTAATTTACCGTACAAAAGTTTAATTTATTTACTATACGAGTAAGTAAGTTATACGAAACCCTCGCAATGAATGTGTCGATATAAATTTTGTGAGATTCAGATCACGTTTATACTGGTAGGTATCTGATTTAATGTCATAATTAAAGTAGGTTCTAGAACGTAGCACTTCGTCTGGTTTGCGAATGAAGACTGCGCAATGATTTACGAGTAAAAGAAGTCATACTATTATCGATATTCATTAAACCCCAAGCGAACGCCGGCCTTCGCGCACCTATTGTCTTACTATTGTGTCTCAAATTGACGGTATTTGAAAGGTTAATTTTATACGTCTAGTAAAAAAATTATAATAATAAGCATCAGCAAATATAATCGGCTTTGTAATGTTCCCAAAGTTGAGACTCAGATCGCCTCTCTAGAAATGGGAATGGGCCGTAAACCACCAAACGAACCCACAGCGGGATTGGTGAATATCGCAAGTTTTCGAATTTTTGGTTCTAGGACATGATGGCTCCCTGAACTAAAGGATATAAAGTAATGCGCCTGGCTGTGTTTGAACCCGCAACCTACAGCTTATAAGTCAGGACAGTTAGCACTAGGCCACCGCAGGCTGCTGTCAATAAAAAAATCAGTTAGTAATATGAGATGAGTAGGACATTTAACTAGACGTGGAGATACCGAATGCAAAACGTTTTGGGAACACATTCATTGTGCGTACAACAGCTAAAGAGTGGACGTCGGTGTCAGTGTTTCCTGACAGCTACAACCTAGGAGCTTTAAGTAAAGATTGAATAAGTCACTTCTAAGCAAGCGTGTTCCGTCGTCGACTACATCACCTCTTATCATCAGGTGAGATAGTAGTCAAGAGCGAGCCGATCAAAAAAAAAAAATCTGCGTGTAGTAGAGCCCTGACAAAATGGTTGAAAAAAATGATTCCAGTACTCAGCCCTCGCCTACCTCTTCTGACTATTGGTCAGCTAACACTCTTTCCTTTTAGTGAAATTAGGATAATCACAAGTTGGTTAAAGCAAGAAACCTGGTTGAAGCAAAAAATAAACGAGAAGCTCAGCAATTGGTAGAAGAAGAGGTGATAATGAGATGGTCAATAATGAAGATGACTTATGTTTGACCGTAGTAAATTCAATAATGTTACTGTAACTTTATAGGCAAGGCGCACGCCTTGGAGCGTGCTCACAACACGAAAAATCGCAACACTTTTTTAAAGTCAAAACCATAAAAATGCAGCAGGCAAGATATTTACAACAAATCATAAAATTTTCTTTCAAAGAGTATTAAAGTGGGGTTTTAATCAGAAGCTGTAATAAGTCGGAACAAAAGCACATTTTATTGTGAAGTTAATTGCTAGTGCAAAAAATGCCGCCATGGTTGAGAACCACGTGAAAACTATTTTTTCCATAACTTTGCTATTATAACTTTAAACTTAAAGGTCTATTTAAGTGCAGTAAGGAGATCGGGGAGAAGGTTTGCTTGTGCCCATGAAACAAAGCGAAACCTGACTCGATTAGCATATTTAGGAAAATGGTAATGAAAAAACAGCACTTTTAACAGAGGGGAACTTAGAAGGGAAGTCGACTTTGAAAGTAGCCGAGAAGCTCGCCTTTAATGCAAAGTGTACTTTGAAATTCTACTTTTCTTAATATAAAAATTTACGAAAAAAAGGATAATCTTGGAGATAATGAATTGTAAATCAAGTGTTAGCAAGGCATTTAGGTCAGCGTAAGCGAGACCTAACATTAGGAAAATACTTTTTAATTTTTTGAAACATCAGTATTATAGAAAGGTTTTTTTAGCGATGCGGTCAAGGAACTCCAGTGTTCTCACGGTTTTTACTAATACCGATATTTTGTTAGTTGTTATACATTTTTTGACAGGCCTGTTGGTCTAGTGGTTACTGACTCTCTCTAGTCTAGTGACACTGCTATGCCGGAGGTCGTGGGTTCGATTCCCACCCAGGACAAATGTTTATGTGATGAGCACGATCATTTGTTCTGTGTCTGGGTGTAATTTATCTATAATATGTATGTATTTAGAAATATATAAGCATGTTTATCAGTTGTCTAGTACCCATAACACAAGCTCTGCTTAGCTTGGGACTAGACGGCGCTGTGTGATAATTGCGGAATATTTTTATTATTATTATTACATAGTTTCATAGTTTCATTAATGCTACAGATATTTTATTTTCCTTTTTGATAGATGAGAATTCTTGTCTGGTCTAAGTCCCTTTTTTTTTCATGTTATATCGAGTAAGTGGTAAGAATAGCTTAGAACAGTAATTATAAGAGTAACTCGTTAAAAATTAAAAGGCCCGTTTTTACAGTTGAGAAAAACTCTAGAACTTTTAATGAAACTGAAAGAAACAATAAAATCATAATTAGGGATCCAGTTTAGTAGTAGCTATTTTTGAACCCCGACGGAATAGAGGGGTGTAATAGCTATTTCAGTAGTAGCTACACTACACCGGAAAAGCTGCTAGGTAGGCAACACACAAATGTAATAAAAATGGGCCTTTTGTTTTTTGAAAATTTTAAGTTTTGTCAACGAATCTGGTTGGTATCCCATTAAAAAAAAAAAATCTGGGGCCTTAACATGACGAGTTAATAGGTCAGTCGAGCGAGAAAGTGCGATGGAGGCTATACACCCTATAAACCTCCAGCCCTTTAACAGTTCAGTTTAGGTCGTTTAAATGGATCGAGTTAAGAGCTCGTGGCGGGGTCAGGCTAGTTGCCGTAAAAAATGTAATAAATCCGTCTTTTAGATTAGGTATTCAAAAATAAGGGACACGTATTTTATTATTTGTGAATTAAACCAAAAATGACAAAGATATAGCCCATTAAAGTTACGTGTAACGTCACACCGTGCTGCATTTTTTCGCACCCGGGAGTGACGTCACACGTAACTTTAATGGGCTATATCTTTGTTATCTTTTTTTTTTGTTTAATCGAAAAAAGAAAAAATACGTGTCCAATATTTTTTTATAATCTAAAATACGGACTAAATAAAATGTAATTATTTTGACCCTGGAAACTACCCTATTGTTTTCACTTCCTCTTGCTCTAGCGGAAGTCAATGATCTATCGGTCTAATGTTCTTGTCTAGCGTTCTATTTAACCAGAGGCTGTACTGTGACGTGTTAAAACGAGAAAGAGAGTCTTTACATTGCACGGCCCGTTCACGACCCTGTCGCTGTAAGCGGTAGCTAAGCACGGGGCGACGAGCGGTAAAATCAAAAGTATGAAAATTTTTGAAGCATGCCACGAGGCGCCGCTCATGTTGAAAACGCGCGCGTTTACCGATGCCGCCCCGCTCACTGCGCCACTCGCCACTAAGACCGAAGTCGTGAATAGGCCCTTAAACAGTTTAGTTTAGGTTAATATGTAAAATGGATCCTGTTGAGAGCTCGTGGTTGAGTCTCAAGATGCTTTCTATGACAGCTATCAATAATATTATCATATAATGGTTTATATGAGATGTTAATCCCCTACGCATTATCCATCCACGTTTACCATCCATGATCAATGTGTGACGCAGTACTATAATGTCCTAATAGTAATCGCAAAGTATCGGGAAATATTCGCGATATAGGACGCATTTTTGGTTATTTTAATAAAACTTTCATTGTTTGTAGATAAAGTTTGAGCTAGACTATGTAAGTGCAACATAGTTTATCTTCTTATAGTGTTAAAGGTTTTTAAATAGTCGTATTATTGAAGTCCAGTTGATGTTTATTGCCAACATCTATTGCAAGATCGCTGCTTCTAATTGGTCTTCGCCAATACCCAAAACGAGATTGCTGCTTCTGATCAAACCATGGCTTGCTTGCTCATGTGTCCTAAGTTTCCTATTCAGTTGCTCCTTTGATGATTTGAAGAGTGTCACAAAATAGCTAATTTTGCTAGTGCCAGAGATAGCCATAAACGTGGAGAACAACCATCCTAACGTCCCAACTACCGCTACAGAAGACGCTTCGGGCGTCGGGAGTCGAAGCGCAATCCCTGGCTGCCGTAGGCGCGGACTTGTGGAACACGAGCATTGGGTAGCTTGCCGTCCGCCCGGCTGGTAACGACCTAGCGTGATTAGTTGACGGCTCGTAGTGTTTCTCACTTACCTCAAATTGAAGTCTGCAAAGTCGTAGGGGCCTAGCAAGGCCGATGCTCGCTAAGACTGTTGGAAATTTCTAAAAAAAGAAAACCGTGCTTCTAAAACGTAAAAGGGTAACTGAAGGACTCATTTGCCGTTTCAGTCAGTAAAAAATAAAGGTCCTCCTGTCCGATTATAATTTGGGTGTCTTCAAGGCTAGAGTGAATAGGCTCTTAATAAACTAGTGCGCCTCACCATCAACTATTGCATCACTGATTACCATCAGGTGGGATTGCAGTCAAACACACTAGTTTATATCAGATAAAAAAAAGTCTTCTCGCTCCTACGTACGGGGAGAAGTAATGAAAATTTTCAACCAAAAAAAAAATTAGCAAAAGACGTTTAGTCAGTTACTAATAGACATGTCCTATATAGATCACCGCTTTGCAAACAATATATGAATGCTTCGTAAGATGTTGCTTAGATCTCGACAGGTCATGGCCACCATTTATTGTTATCCTTCAAGATTGATAATGTCTCTTTATCACTAACTTGCCTTTTATCTGCAGCCCAACAACCCCCTCCCCCCGTAGTCTTTCCCACTGAACCGTATATATTTTCTGACATATTTCTTCTTAGTAATAGCGTAACTTTTCATTACAGAGAATTCGTAGTCCTATCAACGCGTTTAGAGATTTTAGATTTTGCTGTTATACTTTTTTATATAAATTATTTATTCCCTGATTTATCCAAACTAATATTATAGAGGACAGATTTGATTGTTTTTTTTTTGTTTGTTGGTAGGTATGCTACGAGTTAAGTACTCAAAAACTAGAAAGCTACTAATTTCACGCGGGCAAAGCCGCCGGCATAAACGAATATATTATAATATAATTAATGACTCTACACGTGTTGGTTTCGACTGAGCAGAGAGTGTATATAATAGATTATACATATTATATTAAATCTGTAGAAGTTTTATGTTGTGCGCGCATCACGTAAAACGTACAAAAGTGAAGTAGATAACTTTATACACTTAATATATTACCTAAACTTTATTTCATCGCAATCGATTCACTATATCGAAAGATATACTGTATTCAATGACTGTTAGGCGGTATGAAGTTCGCCGAGTCAGCTAAGGCAATTTTTTCATTCAAAAATTACTTCTTTCCAGGAATGGGTGTGGACCTTGACTGGACAGAATCGGCATAATCGTGAGAAGGTGGACCCTGGCGGTGAGCTGCAGATCATGTTACCTGCTCAGCCTGATAAAGCGACATCTGGAGAGGTCTGCTTACTGGCCGAGAGCCCCTTCAGGATTTTAAGGGTAAGTCCATTTTTCTATTTAGGTAGACTGCTGAAATGGAAAGGACGATGCGGCAAAACGTCCACTCAACTCTCATATTATCTCATATTTTTATAAATTTAATTCGTGTGAAAATTTAGAAGAACGTTTTGAAATTCATCTTCAATACGTTTTCAACAACATATAAAAAAAAAAAAAAATAAGTCTTCAACTTTAAATTGCTGTTTGTAAAACAGGTTGCTTGCGATATTACAGAAAATACAAAACACAAAGAACCCAAAAAATACCTAATTTCGAAAAAAATAATAATGTACCTTTAATATAAAGTTTATTTGATCTTATAATTCCAAGTCAATCCAAAGATGTAAGGTTTCAAACAACCTGTTTTATAAAACGGCAATTTCATAGGTAAAGAACTATTACAATCGTATTACTTACCGTGTATTATTTAATGGTTGAATATTTTTATAATAGAAATTTAAATATTATAATATACCGTATTCTCACATTCAAGTCGATAAAAACTCTTTATGAAGTAATTTGAAATTGCCATTTTGGAACTCACTTTACAGCAATAAATTTAATAAGCATAAGACCGCAAGTTTTTAATATTAAAAATTCTTTTGAAAAAGTTTAACAAAGAATTCGTATGTTGAAGGGTTAACAAACTTCTTTTAAGTAGCTTAAGGCCCTAGCGCCCGAGCAGTGTCATAAAACAGTGACTTTTTGAAGCCTACACCTCGGTAACGGCTAAGTTAATAGGTTTGAAAAAATATATGTTTATTATAGATTCATCACTTGTACTCGTACAACATTATCAACATACGATTTTTATGTATATATAATACTATAACCAAAAAAAAAAACTACTTAATATTTTTTCGCTTCTTTTCCCCAACTCCTTTCAAACTAGGCTTTGATCTTTAGAAATATGGTTACAAAAAAAGAAAAATTGCTGGTTAATTATTTTTTAGAATGTAGGTACATAGCATAATTATATAAATTAATTAATATTTCGAAAAGAAAATGGTTTTAACCTTTCGCATACCGTAATTAGAGACACAACAGAAAGACAATGACAAAGCGAACACCAGCGTTCGCTTGTGGTTTAATGAATTAAAGCTCAGCGGTGTTCGGTGTGGGCGTAGGCAAGTAGTACGAGTATGTGTGCATTTAACTCCGGCCAAATGTTCAAGGGACCGTACGCCTTAAGGAACATCTGTTGGGAAGCTCGTTACTCAGAGCTTCATTAGATCTTGGTTGCACTAATCTTGAAATGCAATCTTCAAGAAGTTTTCAGACCCCTCGATACTGATATTTCTTTGGTGCACCAGCTGCAAAATTATTATACTGAAAGGTTTTTCCAGCAATTTCGATAGTAAAGGAAGGTAAAGTAAAGCATACTTTATATCAAAATTAGATATTGATAGAATGTTTGTGACACTGTTTACGCCATTTGGTTAAGTAAAGAGAGTAGGTACTGTGTACTGTGTAAAGATAGTAGGTGATAAAAACTGGTCAAGTGCGAGTCGAACTATGTTCTTCAACTGTCCCATTTTTGTTGTTTGTTAAAATTGTGTTTACAATCTACACTAATATAATAAAGACGTAAAGTTTGTTTTTTCGTTTGTTAGGTAATCTCCGGAAGTACTGGTCCGATTGCTAAAATTTTTTCACCGATAAAAAGCATCTTTATTCCTGAGTGACATATATTTTATGTACGCGGGCGAAGCTGCGTGCAAAAGCTAGTAAAGAATAAATTAAGTAAGGGTTCAGTACCATTATCATCTATAAAACATTACACACTATATTGTAGCCATTTTTTGAAAAAAAAAAATCTTGAAATATTTATTTCACATAAAATATCTTCAACTGTCTAGCAATCACGGTTTATGAGGTACAGCCTGGTGATAAACAGACGGACAGCGGAATCGTAGCAATAGGGACCCGTTCTTATTTAAACCAGAAGTTTCTGAGATTAATGCGTTAAAAAAACAACCTTTTTTTGCTTAATAATATAAGTATATTTAGCTAGATAATATGATACGCCTGACAAGCTAGAATGCGCCAATAATCGCTTCCTATGTTCTACTTAAAACACTTTTGACGCGGCGGTCGAACCTATCATCACCATTTCAGCCAAAAGACGTCCATTGTTGGACATAGATCTGCCACAAGTGTCGCCACATCGAATGGTCCTCTGCGTCTCGCATCTACCGCATTCTCACGACTCTCACCGGGTCATCGGTCCGCCTTGTGGGAGGCCTTCCAACGCTGCGTATTCTGGTGTGCGGTCGCCACTCTAGAAGCTTTCGGCCCCATCGACCATCCGTTCTAAGAGCAATGTGCCCTGCACACAGCCACTTTGCGAGCAATATGACAGGTTGAAAAATAGACGCGTGATAGACGTTCCAATTTATACTCGTAATCTAAGATGAATTATACGTCAGATAACACGCCATGACCACGTGTAAAGTCGTCACAACACAATACACCCACACATTACAAAGGTAAGCTTAACTCATTAAACCACTGACACCCTTAATACAGACTAATGGAGTGGTAACCACTTTAGATACCATTATCAATGTCATTCTGCTTAAATCCACTTGTATGAGATTGCACTATGATCGATAAATTTGCGATAATGACGATATTTTTGAATAAATTGCGTATTGGGAAATAATTTGGGGTCATTGGTCTTCTAAACGAGTTGGTGACGATTCGGATACTATATTAGGACTGTGTCCGAATCGACACATTATATTTTTTCACTGATGATTAGGACATCATCAAATTTATTGAAACTATTCAGTACAGTCAGATAAAAAAGATGATTTAAAATGTGCTCTTATCAGGTGTGCCCGAAAGATGGCGAAACTAATAGATTTTGTTTTTGTTGTTGTTGATTAATTATACTAACATGGCATAGATTATATACTAACATAGGTTTAATAATACTAACGATTTTATGGGTAATCTGCCTGATTTAAAGATAAATAAATAAACAAAATATTAGGTTCTTACATATGAAATTGGCATTTGCGACAAGCGCTTCCGATTATCGAAAACTATCCACTTTTCATCTCAAGTAATGATTCCATTTAAATAAAATCCCTTCATAAATATATTGTGTCGGTTGAGCAAAGTAACACAGCAGTCGACGCGTGTTTGCAAGTTCAATACCCGATTTGCTTCAAGTGGATTAATACAGTTTTATCACTTACCCCGAAGCCTGCAGCTGTCACTGAAGTGCTTTGTGATGGATCCATTTCTACAATAGCCTTTAATTCTTAATTTTCCACTTTGGTCTTTGGTCCACGGGCTTGCTTCTAAAGCTCGAATTTTCCAGAACAAAAACGTTGAAACCAAAAACGTACCGTGCTTTCTTTTGCGACATCAGCGCCGTACACATCATTAATCCTTTGAGCTATTTCTGCAGCACTGGTGCCACGGTAGAACTCGTACTCATAAATTTACCGATATTTCATGTTTTCCATTGTGCGGTAATAAGCGACGTCAAAGAAAAAAATAATGAGGAAAAAACAAATTAATTACTGTTTTCAAAACTCAAATGAATTTATAAATTTGAATTTAGAATTCTTAACCAAAGAGGAGATATTTTAGATCAAAGTGGTCAGTATGACAAAACGCTAATTTCATATGTAAGGACCTAATCTATACTAATATAATAAAGAGATGAAGTTTGTTTTTATGTTTTTTGTTTGTAGGAGGTAATCTCTGAAAGTCCTGGTCCGATTGCTAAAATTTTTTCACTGATAATAAGCTGCTTTATTTCTGAGTGACATAAGCTATATTTTATATACAAGGGTGAAGCCGTTTTTAATTTTTTTTATCTGAATGTAATAAACAGCGTGCGTCTGAATCGTCAGTGAAAAACATATTGAAATAAAAATGTGTTAATTCGGACACTGTGTCCAAATCGTCAGTAAGTCTTTTAAACGGTCAGCTGTAATATATTAGATGAGATTCCAAGGCCTATTTAAACAGGATGTGTACTGAACCAAACGAGTTTGAACAAAATGACCGCATTACGACGGCTGGCGTTAAGCAAAGCTGAAGGGTTTAAATTGGTAGGATGTTTGGCAGATTTCTTGCTTATAAAATAGTATGTCTACATTTAATGTATCCAATCATATCTTGAACTGAGATATAGTGGAATTTCGTTCATAAACATGCAAAGTACGTGCTTAATCAAACAGCCTGAGATACAAATGATACAATACAGTACTAGAATTTAACAAGAAACTTACACCAAAATCAGACAAGTTTTGTATACCTACTCGTATTACTTTATTCGTATTATGCATCTTTCCTTCTATTGTGATGGTTTCATTATCATCATCATCATCATATTATCTGCCAATAGGCGTCCACTGTTGGACATAGGTCTCCCCCAAGTGTCGCCACAATGAACAATCCCGTGCATCCATCTGATTCCCGCAACCTTCACCAGGTCATCGGTTCACCATGTAGAAGGCCTCCCAACACTGCGTCTTCCGGTACGCGGTCGCTATGAATGTTGTGATGGTTTACTTGAAAAAAAAAAAACTGTATGTATATAAACTCCATTATCACTAACATCATAGCCTAAAAGTAAAATTTAATTCTTCTCTTGGAATATTTTCCAAAACAGTGTATTCCACATTTCAGTTATAGAAAAATGTAATTTTACGAAGACATGTATTTAGAAAGTTCTACTTAGGCATTGCATGGTCCTTAGTGTCATCATTATTTGGAACGCCTGGTGGATACGGTAAAGTATACTGTCGAAGTTTGCCCCGCTTGCGTGAAGCACTGTCGTGTCCCCGTGAAGGCGATCGGGAGCGACGACCTCTCGCATCCAGCCTTGTTTCAGGACATGATCCGGAGCGAGAGTGAATTGAAAGCGATCGTCTTCTTCTGCAAAGCATTGACCCGAACGATAGCCGCAACCGTGAAGGGACGAATTTCTTCACGCCCCAGCCGATGCCGCAGAAGCCCCGAGTGTCAATAAAGGCACCTGACTGGGTTTGAAAACTTTCTGTATTTAATTAACTACTAATTATACTACGTTGTTAAATACACACTTGCAGCCATGTTTCGTTACTTGCGATATTCCGAGCATATTCAAAGCAACAGAAGTAGTTATGGTTGTAGAAAGGGCAACATAGTCTGGATACTGCTCAAACGAAAGGCGGAAGAAATCTTTCAAGCCAATTGTGCGTGACCAGTTTTTCTCTGTAAGTACCTTTTCCGTTCCTCAAATCGTCTGTGACCTGCTCAAGTCAAGGCAAACCATATCGGGGCACAGATAACCCGGGACGCGAAAAAAACACTTATGACTCTTGTATCATTTTGAATAAAGTAAGTAAGTAATCATTTATTGCGTAACAAATTATAAGCCATAACATCAGTGATGAAACATTAAAATGAGAGTGGCTATTTCATATAAATCACTGATATACAAGATCACTGTCCTTAAAACTAGGAGACAATCCTGTATCTTGAAGAACAGTAGGTACATTTACCAATACGTTTGATACAGTTACATAAACAACAAAAAAGTGAACGCAGACAAGTAATAACATGTCATCCCGCACAACAGCGATTTTAAGAAAACGCGTTTCAATGAAACTTTCCTTAAATTGAATAGTAGCGAGATCGATCAAACATAGAATTAACTTTATTGCTAAAATAGTAACAAAACTTTTACTCAGAAACAATGGCGGTCTCATCGCTGACAGCGATATCTACTTGGACAGTATGACCTTAAAATAAAAACAGAGTTGTCTGCTACTGCTAGCAAATTAATTAAATATAGTTTCTTGTCGGTTCTTTTCTATAGGAAACGACCAATTGAAACTGTGTATTAGCTTTTGACATTTTATAAGTTTCCATGTAAGCCTCTGTGAAGTAAAAATATATTGGTTTTTTTTCTTATGAGATAACTAGTCGAAAAATTTTACAGGCAGAGAAAGTTCTAAATCTTCTTAGATTACCTACTCGACTTATTTGTTGTACATAATGTACATCCATCTCAATTAATTAAAAACACATTCATTATGCGCACAGATAAGGAAAGGAATTCCCTGCCGAAGTCTGTGTTTTCTAATAGCTATAAGTAATCTAGCTTTAAGTCAAGAGGTCTCCATCGTCGGTCACATCATCGCTTACCATCAGGTGAGATAGGGGTCAAATGCGAGCATACATAACAAAAAACAAAAAAAAAATACTCGTTACATACTATCCCAAGTTAAACCAGGAAAAGTCCTCGACTCGTAGAAGTTAATATTCCCTGACCTCGTCCTCAGCACGATCTAACGCAAATGATCCATAAGCTTGCTCAAATCGCAGGCGGCCCTTCTCAGAATACAAATACGATATTATTCATACCGAATATTGTTTAACTTTCTCTTAGAGGTCAAACACGCTTCCTAGATGAAAACAAAACGATACGCCTATAAAAATATGTTATCGATAAAACCCCTTGGTGAAAGGACAAAATTATATTGAGTATTGAATCAATGGCACTATTTTTTTTATGACAAAATTGAGTCAAGGTAGACTGGGGAAACTCAACAATCAATAAAAGGTGAGGGATCTAAAAACAGTTACAAAACACGACACTGGAAATACCCCAGCTCATCATTAATTATCATTTGCCTCACTGTTGGACATAGGCCTCGGTCCTGTACGTCTTTACCAGATTATCGTTCCACCTTGTGAGAGGCCTTCCAACGAAGCGTCTTCCAGTATACGTTTGCTACTCCAGAACCTTTCGGCCCCATCGACCGAGTTCTACGAGTCTGCCCACAGCCACTTCCCGACCTTGCTCGGATTGGCATATTTTATTTCATAGAGAACAACCAAGATGCAAGTCATAATCGACACAAATAGCGTCTTTCATTTTCCGATTAAACTTTCTACTACACCTACGTGCGTAGGAGTATACACGCAATACCATACAAAAGTTATCACCTAATGTAGCCAATTCTGTCATATAAAGTCATAAGCCATGTACGTTAATAAGCAAGAGTGTCCGCTTTCGCTCTTCGTTACTCAAGTTGTTATAAGGGAGCGGATACAGTAAGGATGCGTAGCGGGTTGAGTTGTGTTTATGTTAATGCTCTTTTTTATTTGATAATAAATAAATATGTGCTGGAAAACTCTCTTGATGGTAAACCACTGAAGATAGATCACGCTTATCTAGAATAGTTCTTTTCATCTGTATGGACCTTAAAAGAGACTTTGACCCCTGAGTTTGTTTCGTGTTTCTTCTCAGGGTAGTTAGCAAGGAAACACTGGCTTCATCTAGGTTAAAATTAAGAAAAAAATATTGACGTTTAAAAGTGTTTTTTAAACCTATTTGCAAAATAAATATCATTTATTCACTCTTGACTTAAAAAACCTTAGATTCTAGGCAATAGGAAACGCATACTCTGGTATTCTGGTAGGGCACACCATTCCCTAGTTTTAGGCATAATGTAAATATTTCTGAAAATTTTAGTGCTTATGGGCGGGTGTCATTTACACTTTTATATGAACTAAACAACATTAAGTTAAAAGAAAAAAAAAAGTTGATACAAGGTATTGGCTGAGCTTATTACTATCGGTTCATATATACGAGTAGTTCACTATTTTTAAAACATTTGAACCATTTTATGCTACGTCATTAATGCGATCATAAATCTGGTCTAACAGCTAAGTTATTAGAATAAAAATTAAGACCAATTACAAGTTTTCATTTACAATACAACTGAATAACAGTGTTCTAAGCAGTAGATCTGCATAATCAGCTTTTTTTAAATGTTCCCACTGCTGGGACTCAGGGCCCCTCTCTAGGAGAGAGAATGGGCCGTAATCCACCACGCGGGTTGGTAAAGATCTATGCGTTATACAATAAATATATATGTACGAGTAGGTACTGCCAAAAACGAATAATGTTTTCAAATATTGTTACTTGTTTTCAAACCTTAGCTTCATAAGGATGGATGTCAACTTCTCATTCATCTATACATTTATATACTGTTACATTATCTAGACCAGTGTCATACTTTTACTTAATTAAACTGATCAGTTATCGTTCAGTTGAACTCTTTTGAAAAATCCTACAGGTTGGATGACGTCCAAACATAAGCATTCATTTTCTAACTAAAAGTTCTGAAAACTAATAGCAAGTTTATCTTTAACGTATTATTGCTAAGTACCTGTTGTGGAGGCCAAACGGTTGTTTTATTCATTTGGATTATTGTATCGTGTTTATTCATATTATATTGCTCACGCTTAAGCCAACTTAATCGGGCTTAACTAAGTTGATGTTAAAGATAAAAAAAAATCCGGATGTTTTTACAATAGCAGCCACTTAAATATCAAGGACATAGCATGTTTAAGTAATGCTTGTAATATAACCTTTACTCAGAGTTTGCCTGTAAATACTTCTTGTTACAACCTTGTTTTGAGAGAGCAGTGGTGGCAGAGTGTTAACAACCCTTACTTACGAGTTGTAGGTCATGGTTTCAAACCCAGCCAGGCGCATTACTTTGTGTAATTTATTTCATCACCACTGCTCTTAAAACGCTGAAGGGAAACATCGTGAGGAAACCGGCATGTCCTAGAACCAAAAATTCGAAGACATGTGATATTCATCAACCCGCACTGGGCCCCCGTGGTGGATTACGGCACATTCCCTCTCTTAGAGAGAAGACCTGCGTCCCAGAAAAGACTGATTATGCTATTATACAATGCTATGTATGTATGCTACAAACTTGTTTTGTGTGAGAAATTTAATAATTTTCCCCATCTGGATAAAACTAAAAGTGTCAGACTTTTATCTCTTTCTTCCGTCAATATATAATATATATAATATAATATTCCACAACTATCACACAACGCCATCTAGTCCCAAGCTAAGCAGAGCTTGTGTTATGGGTACTAGACAACTGATAAATCTACTTATATATTTCCAAATACATACATATTATAGATAAATAAATATGGATGTAATATAAATGGAGATATAATGCAAAACTCACTATGAAGCCTTGGGCTCGCTGTAGCCGCTGTATCCAATCTGCTGAGTACGTTACTAGATAAATGAACACACTTAAACCCACTCGCGTTTCTTCGGTTAGACCTAGACTTAGAGTTCCAGGATCTCCTCGTATAGCTAACTTAGTGGAACAGTGTGACAAAGTGATTCACTATTGAAGTTCTAGGGTAGCATGAGACATGAGCCGAGGTCTCCTGGATCTACCCGTGAGCTCCCAGAGTCATGTCTTGTGTCTCCGCTAAGCCGCTGTGTCTAAGATTTTATTTGAAAACAGGGGTCACTTAAGTGTTCTTCCATAAATTGGTTTCTTTTATAATTAATGATTTGCTTACTACGGAAGGACGAGGTTGATTCTACCATAAAAATATTTGGATAATAATGCTCATATTTACTTCGCACAATGCCACCGTAGTGGATTTTGGCCCATTTCCTCTTGAGTCCCGGTAGTGAGAAAATTATAGAGATTTAATTTTTTTATGATAGGAAATCATCCAAAGACTTTTTCCGCTCTTGAGTGGAGCAGAAGAGCGTGTCAGAATTTTATTGACTTATATCACTCTTACGTTTCTTCAGTTGCCTTTTCCATTCTAGGACAACAGTGTCCCTTTCATATGTTTTCCCATGATTTTGCAGGCATCGGCCCTGTTGGGCTCTATGTTTAGCACACTATAAGGCTGATTATGCCTTTAAGTTCATATTTATCTTCTATCTGTCACAAATTAGCATCAAATAATGATTCTGAAGAACTCGTTTTAAATATCACTAGGCTGGTATTTTTTAATAATCTGTGGAGGTCATACGTCTAGGCAAAAGGTTTAAATAGGCCCAATTTCAATCGTGGAACTCAAACAGATAACGTTTATATCACTATCCTATTGGTAATTAGTAAAATAGTAGAAGAAAAGTAGTAATCAGCCAGATTAGGCGAATTTAAAGAGCAGAATAATATGCAATCTGCATTATTTCCATAGAGTGACAACAAAAACAATAGCAACAAAATCATACGACGTAAACTTTGCACAAATTGCACCACACACCAATCCGCTACCGCTACCATAACATGACCGCGTCCTCCCCCTATAAAGTTCCACGGGTAGATAATCGCTAAACTCGTTAACCTGTTAATGGTCTATCGTTGTATCTCGATTATGTAAGATAACATCGGTCCGTGTAATCCCGTCCGCCATTGTATACCAGTGTGTGAATAGACATGGATGGCGTAAAAATGTGGCTATTCAGACGCGCTAATACAGTGCCGAACATACCCGTGACACCGACTAAGATATACGCGGTGAGTCTACTTACTTATGAAACTTAGCTCCTGAGCAGTGTCGGATAGCAACGATTTTTTTAAGCTTACCCCTTCGTAACGGCTAGGTCAATAGGTTTGAAAAAAATATATATTATAGACTACCTGTCCTTTTAACTAAGCTGTCAAAAGTTAACGCCATCTACAGGCAGTACCAAAACCAGCATATTTTATTTCAAAATGACATTTTAATTAGAGACCGTTTAAACCTTCTCTGGGCTATCACGAATATTTCAAGATCAAATTGATCCAGCCATTCTCGAGTTTTAGCGAGACTAACGGACAGCTATTCACTTTTATTTATATAGATTCATAATAGGGTCGAGATGCCTATGGACCGGCTTGTAAATTGTACCACTTCAAAATCTACCAAACCATAATATTTAGTTTTGAATGGGTGACAATTAAACTACTAACATGCAATCGCTGCTATATTGGATTCGTAATTTTTGTGACAGCTTGTAAAGTTCGTTAACTGAAACAATTTAGCAAAATAAACCAACAACCGGCAACCTTCCTATTTAACAATCCCAAAATATTTTTTTTTGTATGACTAACCATTTTGCAAAAAAGAACTTTTAACAACGTGATATTTTTTCGCTAGTTTTCCCTACTACAAACGACTTTGATCTTTAGTATATGTTAACACAAAAAATTGCTGGTTAAGTGTTCTTCAGACGTACATATGCTACAAAATCAATCAATATTTCGCAAAGAAATTGGATTTAAAGATCAGTGGGGTTCTATGCGGGTGCAGGCGGCAGTACGAGTATGTGTGCATTGAACTCCGGCCAGATGTTCAAGGAATATACATTTCATGAAAATACCCCTTAATGGGTAGTGGAAATGTAAAAGAGCTTATTATCTTACTATTGCATCTAAATTGCTAGCTGCGTAACCTACAAAGAATTATATTATGTCAAGTAAATAAAATAGCCACGAACATAATGGCAATTGAAACCGATAATTTAGAAGCTATTAGTTTGTGATTTAATAGTCTAATAATTGTATGCCGAATGTTATTTTCGTTGAAGCATAAAATGAAGTTATTAAGTTTTCGAGTTTTCTTTCCTAATACTGTGAGCAGTTTTGTACGAATCAATTGAGTTTTCTATAGATTATTTTTCCGACCCAAATATCGACCAATAGAATTGCACCATTCGACGTCACGTGGTACAACCTACATGGTATTATACTGATAATTTTTTTTGAAAATTTTCTCTGGTCCTTGACATATATAAAAAACAAAACATGATCACTGACAGGCTGAATTCAATTGTGAAAATTGGAGATTTTGCAACATTTGGGACGGAAAAATAATCCCCCGAATACCACACGAGCTTCAAAATTATTTGGCGAATATTTCCCTCAAGGTTCCCTGCAAACAAATAAAATCGTCAAGTTTTTCAGGAAAAATCACTCGTGCCGCTCGTGATTTTTTAACCTGAAAAACTTGACTCCTTCATTTGTTTGCAACCATTGACTTATATTCTAGTGATAGACAGGCCCTTTAAAGGAAAATATTTGTCAAAATATTGAAAAGTTATAACGTAAATCTGCTGCAGCGCTACATTAGCATTATGTCGTCTAACAGAACTATTAAAATTTAAAGCGCTGATAGCTTTTAGAGGATACTTTTTTCGCGATCAAAACGTCTTAGGCGCCATGAATTTCGTAGTACTTACGCGTTTAGTTCAACATAGTGTAATGACATGTTATCCATATAGATTTTTATACCGCAGAAGTGACACAGTTTTTTGCCAACAATACTTCATTACAATAAAACTCTATTTCAAGATTTTACCAATAGTCCTCCTCCTTGCGTCGTATTCCTCAATGCTGAGGGTCGTGCCCCCCTGTTTCATCACTCCATCCCTTATGATATTCCTCCATCTGTTCCTGTCTCTGGCGGTGTGAAGGGCATCGTACATCGTGGAGTCAAGGGCGGTGCGGATCTGGTCGGACCAATGTATTGGGCTGCGCCCGCGAGGCCTTTTCCCGTCCACCTTACCGGTCACGATTAGCCTTTCGAGGTTGCCACCGTCTTTCCTTGCAATGTGACCGAAGTATTGCAGAACCTTGCGAAGACACTCGGACGACAGCCGTGAGGAGATTTTGAGTTCTTGCAAAATGGATGCGTTGGTCCGAAATGCTGTCCAAGGAATACGGAGCATCCTTCTCCAACACCACATCTCAAAGACGTCAATGCGTTTGCGGTCTGCAGCCTTAAGCAACCAAGTCTCAGCGCCATACGAAAAGATCGAAAAGACTAGTGTCCGTACCAATTTGGTTTTGGTCTTTACGGAGATGTTGCGATCCCTCCAGACTTTATTAAGCTGAGACATGGCGCTCTTAGCCATGCCGATTCTCTTGCGAACTTCCCCCTCGCACGACCCATCGTTACTGATATTGGAGCCCAGGTAAATAAAGTTGTCACCCGTTTCTAGGTCTAAAGCGCCAGTGAGCTCCAATTTTCTAGTTCTATCCACCACCATGACCTTGGTTTTGGACCTGTTTACGGAAAGCCCCATCTCCCCGCTGATACGCTCCATTCGGGCTAGGAGCGCCACCATTTCTGACTCATTTGCTGCAAGTAGAGTAGTGTCATCAGCGTAGCGCAGGTTGGTAATTTTTACGCCACCAACTGTGATGCCTCCTTCCCAATTCTCGCAGGTTCGTCTCATGATGTATTCTCCATAAATGTTGAATAGGATAGGCGATAAAATACATCCCTGGCGCACTCCTCGGCGAAACTTAAAAGGTTTTGATGTTGTTTTATCGACTCTTACGACTCCCTGGCTTGAGTCGTACAGGGTGCGAAGTAGGGCAATCAGATGATCCGGTACTCCCAGTTCGTGTAGGACCCTCCACAAACAACCCTAGTTGTCCACGTTACGTCCACCAATAGTCCACGTTAGTGTAAATTCAGAAAACTACGTCTACTACTTTAATAAATGAGTGAATTCAAAATCGTGTAAAATAATGAAACCATTTATTGTAATCATCATTGTAAAGGACAGCTTTCTTTAGTGAATGATGGTCAGGACTGCGCTGCTATTTACTAACAAAATAATCAACAACTATAGCATAATCAGCTTTTTAATGTTTCCCACTGCTGGGACTTAAGCCTTCTCTCTAGGAGAGGGAATGGGCCGTAAACCACCACGCTGGCCAAGTGCTGGTTAGTGAATGTCGCATGTCTTCGAAATATGCCGGTTTCCTCACGATGTTTTCCTTCACCGTTTTGAGAGCACTGGTGATGAAATAAATTACATAAAAAACTAAAACTTTTTAAATCTATTTTCAACTTAATTTTTCGGGGCGAATCAAAAATTGATTCGGAGTCAGAAATTTGCACTTGGTATTAAACCAAGTAGATGTAGGGGAAAGCTATAAATGTTTGAAGGCACATTCTGAAGGAATAGAATTACTGCAAGGAATAGCCGACTCATTAGAAAACGTTTTCCAGCTTTAGTATCATCAGTTTGAAAGTGTGCAGAGCAGATCATAAACGGATATTTTGTAGGAAGCCACGTGTTTTCACGTCTATCCTCTTGAAGTTATTTTATCAATTTTTCTCTTTTTGAGTGAACAAACTTGAAATATAATTATAGTTTATGAAGGACTAAATCTCAATAACAGTAATGATCACTTAATGATGTATCACTTATATTACACATATGACTACAAATTCAACTAAACCTAATTTATATTTGAATACTAATCTATGTATACATAATATCTAGGTGGGTACGTAATACCTCAGTGCTTACGAATGACAGAATGCTTAACCACAAAACTTAGCGATGAAAACTGATACTCAATGATTTGCTGGCATTTCTTGTTGAGTTTTTACTGTATCGAAAAACAGACGTATTCCTATTCATAACTATTGAATTTGAAGGAATTCATTGGTACCAATTATTTATACAAAAAAGAAAAAAATATTATGTAAATAAAATATTTAAAAAAAAAACAAACGGAATAAAACATCATGCAAAGTTCGTGTTCACTAAAGCAGATGTAGGTAAAAACCCGGTTTTTGTGGGACCACATCTGCATGTTTTAGTCTATGATTGTAAAATGGAAAAGCTTTTAAATAAAATAATATAATTTCTAACATACTATTACGAAATTTGAAGCTATTAAATTGCTTGAATAATCAATTATTTTATTTTCATGACTACTGAATTATTATTTACGTCCCAAATTCACTTTCTTTTGAATTTATAAGCGCCGCTCTCACACTGTATGAACGTCAAAATTGCACTAAAGTCATCAATGTCAATTTGCCTAGAATTCAGTGCAACGGATTCGTTTGAAGTGAGTGTTCAGCACGCCTTATCTAGTACTTAGTACATATATATCGATGTTTGCAACGAACCTATCGGGAAATATTCGATAATTTTGAAGCTCTTGTGGTATTATATATGAATATTGACTAATATAACTTTTACAGCCTGCTGTACAATGTTGGTAACCTCTGGTAAGCTAGCTCTCTTGAACAGTTTTTAGGTCATATTTATGTTGATAAAGGAAAAAGAAATACATGAGGAATGAGGCTAAAAGCCTCGTATGTGTCTTCCTTGCGGTGCGCCTAAAAAGACATAGTCTTCTCTGCCATGCGGAGGCCATAATTTCAATTTGGTTTGGTTACGGAAAGGGATAAGTATACGGAACCTTCTCTCGTACACCTGTACGAGGGGCTAAAGTCGGATCACAGAGGCGTCTTAGACACTTTTCATGTAGCATGATACCAACCGACGATGATCCCTGGTTTACGTTATACAAGCGTATGCAAGGACGACCCTCGGTTGATGGAAAACTATTGTGACATTATGGAAAACAAAGATCTCTTTAATTTACACTATAAATACAATAATAATTACAGTGGGAGCTTAAAATGGCTATGGTTTCAGGGGACTTAAGTGGACTGGTTACCAAAAACCATGTAAAGACTATTGGCTATGCCTGATCATTTTTTGTATTATTATTATTTAACCCCACTACAAATACTCTTTGAAAGATAATAAGCAATACGTGAGGCATACTGAAAGTCCTGGCCATTTACAATAAAATAATGAAAAAGCAATGATAGAATTCGAAAATGGAACTCTTTGCGAGTATGTTATTTTTTTAATTTGCGAGACTGTCATTTGGTTTTTCGTTGTGGCGTCCGCTCAAGAGCGGGATAAGTCATTGTATGATTTCTCGCCTAAAAAAAAACCCAGAGCGGGAGAAGCCAAAAACAGGAACATAAGAAAATACTAATACAAGCACCAATAATTACCTACTTATACCTGGCGAATATGTGAAAGAAATATTAGTGCTAGTTTTTCTCTAAATTATTGCGCTGCTAAAACTTCAGAACTAAAGATAGTCCTTAAGAAAATTCTCCATTATTTTTTTAAGCAGACGTTGTTTATTTTTCTGAACTAATAGCAATATCCATCGACACTTGGAAAATGCGCAAAACCCCCAAAAGTTAAGACCGTCTTTTGTATTAATATTTCCGGTACGGTGTCGATTTTATTGATACAGTATCTTCAAAGCGGATACGGTTCATTTATCACACGTTTATATTTATCTTCCGATATGTCTCTTAAATCCATTTCGTAGCTTCATCTCGCCATGACGTAGCATACTGCCAAGCTAAGCTTCCTTACATTAAACTGAAAATAACCAGTTTTTTTTTTACCATTAGATTAGGAATGTACACATTTTAATATTATGGTCATAGTTGTCAGCAAATGTATCAAATCAACCTTCGACAAACTACGCTGAGGTAGTCAACGCTACAATAAAATTCTAAGCTCCATTTTACCGAGATCGCGCCTATTTCAATGATGTCACATAATGTACCCAGTTGCGCAGATACTTGAGATACTAAACTACACCAATCGCATATCACAATATCCTGAGATGCAAGACTGCACCAATACATCACAATGTCAACTAAGACTCAATTTGTGCACGCAAGTGCATCAAGCACCCCCGCCGCCTGACCCCGCTCCGTTTGCTATTGTACTATCGCTTGCTTCGCATGGATTTCGTAAATTGGATTTCTTTTATTTTTGTATGAAAATCTGATTAAATAAAATATGATTAATTTTTGAAAGTCATAGAACAAAGTTGTTCTTTATGATGTTAGTAGCATTACCAGTGTTTTACAAATAACCCTGTATTAGTAAAAGGAGAAAATGACTGACTGACATATCAACGCCAAAACTACTAAAACAAGGAACGTTAAAGTTTGCACAACACTTTTTTTTATGACGTAGGCGGGTATTAAGAGAAAATTTTCAAAAATTCGCCCCATAAGGCGATGAAATGCAGGAAAGTAGCTGGTATATAAGCTGGTATAAATGGTTCGCTAGAAATAGCGAGTAAAATCCGTATGTGATATTTAATTAAGCACACACGGGCGCTACCCGTCGTTTCTCCCTTGTCTAGAACTATTTTCCTTAATTATCCTTAATTTTACCACAACCTTGCTTGAAATATTAAAACTTATCCTGACTTATTAAAAGGTTAATTTAAAATCATAACTTTATGAATCATCATCATTATTTCAGCCGATAGATGTCCACTGTTGGACTTAGGCCTCCCCCAACGTTGTTTTTTTTTCCAATTTTTTTCGTCTTATGAATATTTTTTTTTCGAAAAACTACATATAACAAACACAATGACAAAATAAAAATATCACATTAAAAAATGAGTCATCGACTTCCAAATTAAGCACTGCTCGTATCTTGAATAGTCGGCTTGGGTATTTTTATCATTAACAAGGTAAAGTGAAAATCTTCCAACGAACTGTAAAAATTGCATTTATCTATATTAAATTTATAATAAATCTGTAGAAGTTTTTAGTTGTGCGCGCATCACTTAAAATGTACGGAATTGATATAGATAACTTTTATACATTAAAATTGTCTGTAAGTTTTTAAATTACTTAGGCTTTATTTCATCGCAATCGATCGACATTCACTGACTGTTAGGAGGAAAAAAGCTGGGGATTCTAGGAAGCGTCTGTTTTTCCTGATGGCTACAACCCGGAAATCTTTAAGTCAAAAGTAAATAGGTTTATTCTAGGTAAGCGCGTTCCATCGTCGACCACATCATCTTTCCATCAGGTGAGATAGCAGTCAAGCGCGAACCTATCAACAATAAAAAAAAAGCCGGTTCAACTAGTCATTACTATGACCATTGACTTATTTCAGAAGCTTCACACTGAAGTTGCTGCATTATTAGGAATTCTTACTGTTCCGGAGAACAGTATACAAAAATTTTATTTACGCTTACGGCGTGTGGTTTAATCGAGAGTGCATAGTTTTCAAGCTTATTGACGTCTGACGTCCTACCTACAAGCTTAAAAGACTATATTGCACAATTTACCCGTTAACTGTGACGTCTCGACTAGTCGGTAGTCATGAATCCGTTGTAAACAAACGATAGCGCGATCTAACTCGATCCCAACACCATCTAGGGGTAAAGCGGACACTAAATCAGCTCCCTTCGGCCACAACACACGATAGCACAAAAGAATCGCTCTGTACGACCACCGAAAATAGGGGACTGTACACATAAATAACCACAAAACTATAGCAAATGCATTTAAATACAGGCCCCAAGCCTAGTTTAGGCACCAGACTCCCACAACATGTTAACTGTATCAATTTTAACCTAAACTGTAATTACTGTATATCGAGAAAATAAACTATTATTACTGTGTGTTGATTAATTCATTAAACGTTCACACTCTCATAGTTTTTCTATTGTGTCTCTAATTACGGTATTCGAATGACTAATTGAGTACTTAGATAAGATTTGCATCTTATCTTCTAGTAGTAGTGCTATCACTAGTAGCACTATAGGCGTAGCTATTATCGACGGATTCACATACATGAAAAAAAAATCATAATCAAATCAGTACTTCCTGCCTTCTGCAAGTAAAGAAACAAATATTTCACCAGTTATACGAGTTTGATTCTCTTATATTTTTACTTGTGGAATTAACACGTTCTTCTGTACTTATCTGCGTGATGCCTTGACATCTACGCACACTAGCGACAAACCGGTTTGAGGGATGTTTTGGAATTAAATCCTTTTGAGTTAGGGCGTTTCAAGGTCAGGAACGTCAAAAACCAATAAAAATCGCTTAAAATAAACACAAAATTTGTTTTTGCTGTTGTGTTTCATTACAATCAAATACAATAGAGAAAGTCTTATATAAAACAGTTTTTAATTGTATAGTTACTTTACAATTAAAAAGAATAAGATCGATTTAACGCCATGTTGTGACGTCATAGCTGTCAAATCGAAACATGTAAGTAGGGTGAGCAATCGAAGATATTGTTAAAAATTAAATTTATTTACGAATCATGAAAGAAAAAACTTTAATCAGAATCTATTTTTGCAATTCCGCTCAATTATTTACCATTGTATGAAGTGTCTGAGTAGGTAGTGGCGTATGGAAGAAAAAGATGAACTGTTGCCAACAATAAAAATAAGAACAGAGCAGATTTAACAATATTCTTTTTTTCGTTATTTACATTAAATTTATTAAAAATCGGTTAATCAAAGTAAAAATAAGGGTTATATACGCAAGTAAATTTTCAGATAGAGGTCATCGACGTTCCTATTCTTATTTGAATCGCATTGTACTTGATGTTGTGGCTGAAGAGTTAGTGTGCACATTTTGCACTAGATGGTGTTTTTTAACACCATGTAACGGAAAGTGTGCACACGGAACAACCTTTATCGCCATTTGTTTTATGATTTACTGCATTATAAATTAAAATCTTAACTGTTCAACGGAACAGTACACAAAAATTACCCGCATAAGTTTCTAACAAACGAGGGAATTATGATCAGTATTGATGGGTATATTGCACGACCCCAAATGTACTGTGGGGTAAGTAGGCCACGGGTAGTCATGAATCTCTTGTAAGCTAACGATACCGCGATCTAACTCGACCCCAACACCATCTAGAGATCATCATGGAAGCTCAACATCCTTTGGCTAGCGATAACCAGTTTGAAGTTTTTTTTTTATATTTTATTTCAACAGACAATTATGGCCCTTATGTGAATTCAGATTTAACATCAGATTGTACCTTTTGATTAGGGTGATTCAAGGTTACATCAGATCTGGTTTTTCTGTCTCAATTGGTATTATTAACCCCTTGGGCGCCGATTGTATATACGTTTGTACAACTGGGATGTCCTTGAAAAATGCTCAGTTATCGTTGAAGGTAAACATCGTGAGGAAACCAGCATGACCTAGAACCAAAAATTCGAAGACATGTGACATTCACCAACATGCACTGGTCCCGCGTGTTGAATTACGGCCCGTTCCTTCTCCTAGGCTGGTGATGAAAAGACAATGCAGTTTTAGATTATTTTTGTCTCATTTTTATTCACTATCATTTTATACGACGAGTTTAATACCAGTGATTCCAAAACAACATAAAGTACACATGTCTCTCCGATAGATCAATTGATAATTTATTTCATTTCGTATTCGTGCATTTCTGAATGAGTGAGATTTAAAATTTGCATTATGTTATTTTTATCTAGGGTGACTCAGGGTTATACTGATGTTTCTTTGTCTCTAACGGTGTCATAAACATTTCTACAACAGTCATCTACAACTTTGATAAAAAAAATACAGTAATCCAATGGTTTTCACTAGTGTGTTCAGGCCAAGGGTTCTGAGATTTTAGCATGATTTCTAGATGATAATAGGATCGAGTTAGGCCACGCTGTCGTTTGATCGCATGGTATTCATGACTACTGGTGCGGCAGCAGTTTGTGTATAGTGTTATACAATGCAACGAGGAAATGCACTATAGCTAGAAGTTACACTACAATAGCTATATAATGGTGCGGGTCACAGCTGTCGAATTCATACAATATAGCTACCTATCCTTTTCTCTCATACTAAAGATACATATTTTTGTCCTGCTGTCATCCTACTCATGCATAAATATGGACGTTAAGAAGACTACAGAACCTAAAACGCGGATACTATCAGACTACAGACAGATAAAAAATGCATACGTGGCAACAATGGCATAATGTTAAGTTAAGCCGTTTTGGCAATAATTTTTTTTTTATTTGATATAAACTAGTGCTTGATTGCGGTCCCACCTGATGGTAAGCAGTGATGCAATCGTTGTTGATGAGGTGCACTAGTTTATTAAGAGCTTATTCACTCTAGCCTTGAAGACACCCAAATAATAATCGGATGGGAAAGCCGTAGCAGGCAAATTGTTCCAGTCCTTCGATGTACGCGGTATAAGCGATGAGGCGAAACGCTTAGTCCGGACTGTAGAGGTTTCAACAACGTACGGGTGGATACTCACCGTACGTCGTGTTGTCCGATGGTAGAAGTGAGTTAGCGGAATCAAGTCATGCAGTTCCCACGCACACTCTTCAAAATGAAACCTGTATAACACCGAAAGGCTGGCTACCCTACGCCTGTGCTTTAGCTTGAGCTTTGAAGATTGGGCTTAACCAAGTCTGGATCACCAATTAACCTCTTCGTACCCCACAGAGATCAAAGAGTCCAAAACTTTTCTTTAATTTCGTGCATATAAACGTAGTTTTCTTTCTTTTTTATTCGGGACAGATACAGCACAACAGTTGGCTATTGCTATTATGTATGTTAAAGTTAAAAAAAAGTTATGCAATTTTTTAAACCTTGCGTAATTTAAAAAGGTCAATAATAATAAACAGAGTTGAAAACAGTAATAGTAATAATAGAATAACAACTTCTGACAACGGTTTTGTCGGCGTGTAATTTGAATGTTAACCCCAGGGAACATGTTCCAAGTTTATCTATGGTCTACTTTGCTACCAAGCTTTATTGAAATTCGTTCAGCTGTTAAAGCTTGAAAACTTAATATACAGACACACATTGGCGTTTATATACAGGGTGTGGCGTAAATAGTGGTTCAACGTTAACGGGTCGATATACCATGTATTTAGCTATCACATACCACAATTTAAAACCACTTTTTTACCATAGGTCTCCCATTATTGATTTTAGTACGTTATCGATGTTGCAAAATATCTTGGATCTAATTATAAATAATATTTAACATAACTATTAACCAGTAGTTATTTATGGTAAATAAGGGTCAATCAATTCCCAGAAATCGGTATCTGGCCGGATAACAAGTCAGACTATGTTAAGATGTAATAAAAATCTAATTAGTCAATTTTGACTGAAAATGCTTCGATGCGATCTCGTAAGTTGCATGCGCTTCTAGTTTCTGTGTTTATCTTTACCGTTGAATTCCTCCTTTTCCTTCCTGGACTCGTCGGCATTCCAGCTGTTTTGGAACCTCATGGCCTGGCAAGCGACGATGGTAAGAAACCAGACGGTATGTCTTTATTTCCTTGGAACGCGTGACTCAAGGGCTGGCTTCTACCTCGGTCAGAGAATAAGCATTGCTATACAACGTGATAATGCCGCCAGCCTTTTGGGCATACTTCCAGTCGACTGCGATGCGGAGGAGTTTTATGACGTCATATTTGGTGTATATATATTATTTTTAATTATTAAGTGTATTTTATTGTTTAATTTATTTAATCATTGTTAACTAATTTAAGTATTTTTTAAATAAAATCCTTCAATTAAATATCTCCTGGACTCTGATTTGCTTCTGTTTGGACTTTGATTTGCTTCAGTTTGGACTTCTTTGTTTTTGTGATCCCTATGACATTGGCTACATTATTTGTACTACGACTTGCTCAATGATTATACAAACCTGCAGTGCAGTGACGATTTTACGATGTCACAGTACACACAGCAGGATTATGCCGAAATGCATTTTATTTATGGCGAATTCAGATGCATTCAGCAGTAATATACAAAAAACAAAATAGGAAAATAATGTTATTTGTTGAGATTAGAGCCAAATTAGTGTCGCAAGTGTTGTTTTTTTCAAAAAAAATATAAAGATCAGTTTTTTTCATAGACCTATGGTAAAAAGTGGTTTTAAATTGGGGTATGTGATAGCTGAATACATGGTGTATCGACCCCTTAACGTTGGACCACTATTTACGCCACACCCTGTATAATTGACTGTCCTGTTGGTCTAGTGATCAGTGGCCCTGACTGCTATGCCACAGGTCGTGGGTTCGATTCCCACCCAGGACAAATGTTTGTGTGTTGAGCACGATCATTTGTTCTGTGTTTGGGTGTAATTTATCTATAATTGTACATGTATTAAGAAATATAAATAAGTGTGTTTATCAGTCTTCTAGTACTCATAGCACAAGCTCTGCTTAGCTTGAGACTAGACGGCGTTGTGTGATAGTTTTTTGTAAGGTTGCAAATCATCTAATGACATCTCCAGCTCTAATTTCTGCAGAAATTTTTGTTGCAGTTGTCCTTCAGTAGTCCTTTGAGAAGCGCATGAAAACCTACGCGCTGTCCGTCGCGCTAATCATTGCTTGTCGTCCGCAAGCTCGCCAATTAAGGCTGATTGTTGGAGTCGGGGTAGAGCGTGAAAATGGGTGTTCCTTCACGCGTGCGGCCGTCTCTTTCACTAGCATTACTGCTTCACTAAAGAAAGCTTGGTGGAAGAGACCCTGGTTAGGTTAGATAAATAAGTGTGGACTTGTTCGACGATTGATTCTGTTCACTCATTACGTATTTTTTTAAAACCATTAGTTTTAAACCAGTGTCTGCGAATCCACCTGATAGTAAACACTGAAGCAATCATTGATGATGAATCGCATTAGTTTATTAAGACTTACCACCTTGATTTATGTTTGAATTGAATTTTGTTTACAATTATAAATCAGGTCTAATTTGTGTTTCGCATTTCTTCGATTAGTTTTACGCCTTTCTGACCCTTTATCAAAATGTGATCATATCACGAGGCAATCAACTCAAACACGTGAGAGGTAACGTAGCTAACGTTAATAATCGTAGGTAAATAATAATATATGGAATATCGAAATCGGAGGTCATTGATACTGCTTCCAAAATGAAATTTACAAACAACAAACTTCTCCCAGTTGCTATAATTGCTTGAAAATTGAAAATATATAGCTTATGTCATGCAGTGATTAAAGAATAGGGCATTATAAATAGAAAAAAAAACACAACATTTTTGTACAATCGAACCATAAAAATGCATTTTTTTAATTTAATATTTTAATATTTTGCGCGTAATTTGATGAAAATGTGATATTAAAAATTAAAATAACAGATACTTCAGATGACATCTGACACTTTTTAGTTTACAAGACCCTGTGACGTAATATGATGGCAAGCTACTGTTTTGCTTATTAAAAATTGATTGAAAATGTGTGAAATATATTATGTTATTTTTACTAAAATGGCTTTAAAATAAATTTACTGAGTGCTTATTGCCTTAGTTATCTCAATTGTATTATACATTATAAATATTTTTTCTCGTAAACAATAAAATATCCTAATATACAAGTAAAAGAATTTTTAAAATCTGTCCTGTACTTTTGAATTCATTCATTACAAAAAAAAAATCATTACTGAGTTGAGTAATTTGCATCATGGATCCTGATACTGTTGTGAATCGTATTATAATATTTAATTTGATAATTATTATTTAGAAAAGTGGCGACCTAGTGGTCACAGCTCTGAATCACGAGTTGTAAGTTGCGGCTCCAAACCCAGCTAAGCACATTAGCATAATCAGTCTAATAACGTTCCCACTGCTGGGACTCAGGCCTTCTCTCTAGGAGAGGAAATGGGCCGTAATCCACCACACGAGCCCAGTGCGGTTTGGTGGATGTAACATGTCTTTGAATTGCTGGTTCTAGAACAAGTCGGTTTCCTCTCAATGTTTTTCTTTACCATTTTGAGACCAGTGATGTAAAATTAAATTACACAGAATAATGCGCCTGGCTAGGTTTGAACCTGCAACCAGAACTCGCAAGTCGGGTTGCATTAATTTGAGTAATTTATTTTATCACCACTGCTTTGGAATGCATAAAGGAAATTATCTCAAAGAAAACAGTATGGTCTCGAAACCAAAATTTGGAGAAATGTGTCATCCACCAATCTGCACTAGACTCGCGTAGTAGAATACGACCGATTTCTTCTCCTAGAGAGGAGTCCTTAGTCCCAGCAGTGGGAACATTTTAAGGGCGATTATTATTCTAATCTATGCTTATAGAACAACGATATTCTTGCTGTAGGGATGGGCGGCATACATCGATTCAATTTTTATACTACAGAAAAGAGCCATTAGAGCCGTTTACCAAAAATAGGGACTAATTAGTTCAACAAGATTTAAATTCAGACTGGCTAGGAACGACCTTTCAATCTTGAATCCTATTAATTAGGCTTTTAAATGAATACGTTGTATAAATTTGTATATGGTCCCTTTTTTATCATCACGAACCACCAAAGTATGGATCCTTATTCCCTTACGGAATATAGACACCGTAATAAATAAATATCTTCAGTATTATAAAAAGGGCTAAAAGATCTTTAATGGAATGAAATGGTTTACTTTTGATGTATAATATAAAGAGAAAGCCAATCAGTGGCAACATATACTTTTATAACGATGTAAATTTGTTTTTCCTAAAATAAAGACGTTATACTTGAAAAAATTACAGTCGGGGCTAAGTGTTTTGTCTCGTAGTTATCTCTTACATCGAAGGACTGGAAGTTTATTGCTTATTTTATTATTTATTATTAAGAACACCAATAACATATTAACAAGATATTCTACATGTAAGTAATTGTATAAATATTTGATTCTGTGTAATTATGTCAATTAAAAGTGTACACACCTTGCAAAATTTAAAAATACATGTAAACTAACATTGAATGTAAATTAAATTAGTTAAGAAGTTTTAAATTAGATATACTATATTTTTTTTTTAATATTAAGGGGCGGCGACGGATGAATTTCCATACAAACGTAATACCACGCCCATTTGCAGTTGGAGCATATTTCCAACATTTATGATGATTTTCGGTTATAGACAATATTTATCTAGATTCCTACGTCAAGAATATTAGAAATATTGTTAGTTTTTAATACAGGAAAAGCCAAATGGCATGTTTTGCCATTTACGCTGTAAAATAGTGCGAAATACAATTCGCTTAAATTTCTTTTTGTTTTTTTTTTTTTTAAGAAAAACGTAGGATCCTAGATAAATATTGTCTATAACCGAATATCATCATAATATGTTGGAAATATGCTCCAACTGCAAATGAGCGTGGTATTACGTTTGTATGGAAATTCATTCGTCGCCGGCCCCTTAAATTTTAATGATTTAAATCTTTATAGATTAAATTGATTTGAATGATAAATTGAGATTATAATAATGGCTAGTTGCTTCCAACTAGCCATTATTATAAGCACTTCTGCTTCCCGTCACATTGTAATTTAGGTGTCTTGAAGTCTAAAGAGGCTCATTTAAACTGGTACGCTTCCCCATCAGCTACTGTATATTTGAATACTATCAGTTGAGATAGCAGTCAAGCTGTAATTTTTATCATTGAAAAAGTACAAGTCATGTACATAACTAGACAAGATAACAACGCTTTACAAAGTTTACTCTTACTACGCTCTGTTTACACTTTCATAAAAGTCAGTTCATGTCACTGCCATAATATTCTCGTCTGCCGAAGTTACCTACTTACTTTATTAAGCAAAAAAAACAAGATTTAGTCTCGTAACACCGCCTTGAACCCGGCACAATACGGGGATTACTGGACCGTTGGCGAGACCAAATATTGTTCTAACTGTTGCTTGCTGTTATAGGTGTCCGTATATGGGTACAGTGTTCATTTATTTGTGTGAGATCTACACGAGTGTGGGTTACTTGCAAAAAATATTTTGAAGTCAAATACTTCTTTCGAAGCACTGAGGGCTATTGTGGGTATCGTGGTTGATTACTGCGATGTAGGAGGAAGGACGGGTTAAGTAAACAACGTGATGTGCACTTCTCCAAGAGTCTACTGATGATACTCCTTTAATTAGTGACATCTACATATATACATACTTTGTATGTTACAATATGCTAAGAAAGCTACGAACACAACATACCTATATTAACTTAAACTATGTGCTGTTGAACGAGACTTAACAGATGTTCGATGCCGGAAGGTTCTGGTGTGGCAACCGTGCCCCGGAAGATGCAGTATTGGTAGGCCTCCCACAAGGTGGACCGAGAGACCATGACCTGGTGATGGAATGGGATGGATAAGAGACGCACAGGACCATTCCGCGACACTTGGAGGACGCCTACGTGCAACAGTAGACGTGTTTCGGCTGAAATGATGATGATAATAATGATGATTGAATCAATGAAACCAAGCTGTCACGTTTGGCTTACCAGTAACGCTCATTCGGGTAAAGTCGGCAGATTTTACCTGAACGCTACGATTTTTTATGCCCTGATAAAAATTTCAATTTTACACACAATTTTTTACCGTTTACCGCACGCCATCTACTGTTAAGGCTGGCAACTGAATGACGAATTTTCAAAGCTTGAATATCAAAGTCATCATTTTCGTCAAAGGCAGTTAACAATGTCATGGCATCTCATGTAACTTCACAAATGATCTTAGCACCGCCATTTTGTTTTTATTCCAAACCCAAGCGCTAAAAGGAGATCGCCTAGTTCTTCAACTTTTCGAGAAACAAATCTTATCGCCTGTAAGCGCAAAGAAAAACCGAGAATAATATCTTTAGTTAGAAGCTCGTAGCCTTCGTGCTACGGCGTAGCCAACCTGTAGAGTCTGAGTGCCTACGGATTTACTACGCCGTAGCCGTAGACTAACTTCTTTATAGCCATACTTGTTCTATACAGTTTATTGCAAGCATTTCCATTGGAAAACAACGTGTACTTTGTTTTTGCATGCAAAAGAATGTACAGGAAATAAATTGTATTGGAGAATTACTAGAGCTCTATTAGAGCGATTTCTAACATTATGCTTAAAGGAATTTTGCACGTGTTTTGACAGTTAAAAAAAATGATTAAGAGATTAAAAGCAATCGATACAAAGTTTATTAAATATGAATCAAAAGATATGTATAATATACAACATTTGTTTTAGTATATTCGAAACCCGAAACACGTGTCTAGTACTTTTACCTAAAGAATCTATGTACAAAATTTCATAACCGTATCATGAAAATCACAAAGTTATAAGCTTGTTATATCAGCAAAAATACAAAGTTACCGGGTCATTTAGGCGACTGAGGGGTTGTTTTGCACTTGCACCCAAATGTTTGAAGGTGCCTGATACCCGTTATGACCTGTCGTGACCTGTGTTGTACTTAGTGTTGGTGGTATCCAACTTGTGACCTTTTTTAAATATTTTTGGGAAAAAATATCATCATCATTTCAGCCGATAGACGTCCACTCTTGGATTTAGGCCTCCCCCAAGCGTCACCACAACAAACGATCATGTGCGTCCCGCATCCATCGGATTCCCGCTACCTTCACCAGGTCGTCAGTCCACCTTGTAGGAGGCCTTCCAACGCTGCGTTTTCCGGTACGTGGTCGCCACTCCAGAACCTTTCGGCCCCAAAGGCCATCTGTTCTGCGAGCAATGTGCCCTGCCCATTGCCACTTAAGTTTGGCGATTCTTTGTGCTATGTCGGTAACCTTGGTTCTCCTGCGGATCTCTTCATTTCTGATTCGATCACGCAAGGAAACTCCGAGCATTGCCCTTTTCATTGCTCTTTGGGTGACTTTAAGTCTTTTGATGAGGCCCATTGTGAGCGACCACGTTTCGGATCCATATGTCATCACTGGCAACACACACTGGTCATAGACTTTCGTCTTGAGACACTGTGGTATGTTGGATGAGAAGATACCGCGTAGCTTCCCGAACGCTGCCCAGCCGAGTCAGATTGGACGGTTGACCTCTTTCTCGAAATTAGATCTATCCAACTGGACTGTCTGCCCGAGGTAGACGTAATCGTCCACAACTTCGAGTATAGAGTCTCCGATCTTGAAAGGAGTGGGTGCTACATGGTTGTTTATCATGAAAAAAAATAATGGGAAAAAATATAACATGGTGTAAGTAAAAGCTATTGGAATCCATATCTACATACTGCTATACTCAAATTTCGCATATAGGTACTAAAAAATACTAAATTATGTTTTATATTATGAATTCAAAAGACTGACTCAGACACCAATCTGCATGGTGATTTGACCATTAAATGTTTACTTAGACCCCTGAGTTTGTTTCGGTATTTCTTCTCAGGGTAGTCAGCTAGGAAACCCTGGCTTCATCTAGTTTAAATAGACGAAAAACAGAAAAACCTATTTTCAAAGTAAATATCATTTATGAATAACATTTATTAATTGTTTTATCTTTATGTTCAACTAAGATAAATTCAGAAAATTTATATTATTATACTTTTTTAAATAAAAAGTCCATCAGTCGGTCCGCCAGTTTTGTTAACAGTTTTATTTAGAGATGTTTCAATAAATTTTGACGCCAGTTTATACTGGTTTGTTACCGCTGACGTGCAGCTGATAGTACCTGTTTATTTATTATCAACATTTTAATGCTTGTTGAGTCACGTTCTACAGTTCAACGTTCAAACAACGTTATATTATTATAACGTTGTTGTTGATTTTTTCTTTCTCATATTTTGATCCAGAAGTTAAAATATGTGTAAGACAAAATATTGATCTTATTGCTTCGGTCGTTTTTCGTCTTTAAGTCATGAGTGAATAGGATAGTTCTAGGCAAGCGTGCTCTATGATCGGCCTCATCATCGCTTACGATTAGGTAACATAGTTGTCACACGCAAGCCTATCCATAATAAAAAAAAGAAAACCTCACAAATTAAATGCTATCAATTAATTCAGAAATGGCAACGGTCCTGTGACAGCCGAAATATTTTTACCTATTTTAGTTAATAAACTAAAGTACGTAATACTGAATATTCTACATTAATATAGAATATTCCCGAGCTCAGGTAAAGTAGGATATACCACACTACGGTTTTAACGAGAAATCTATATTTCTCGTTGAAATCGTCTCTAAATAATAATTTTACTTACTTTATACTTGAATAAAATTTTATTATTATTATTTTTACTATTTAGCGCTCATAATCTACACTGATATTATATTATGAAGAGGTAAAGTTTGTTTTTTATTTTTTTGTTTGTAGGAGGTAATCTCTGAAAGTACTTGCCGAGAAACAGATAGAGAGTCATATGTATACACACACGGGCCACAAAAAAAAGCCGTGTCTAGCTTTTTTTTGTGGCGGCCTATTTATGTGGCCCGCGTGTGGTGGTGCCGCCACAAAAAAAAGCTAGAAGCTGCTTCTAGCTTCTTTGAAGCTGTCGTGCGCTTCAGCTTTTTTTGTGGCAGCTTTCTTTTTTTTGGCCCGTGTGGGCGTAGACATATTATGAAAACTAGCTGAAATCAGCGACTTCGCCCCTAGTTCCAGTAGTTTCGGCTATGCGCGGATATGTCAGTCAGTCAGTTTCTTCTTTTTCTCTTTTTTTAGTTTCACCAGTACCGATGTTTGTCTGTCATCAAATCTTACAAATTAAATTTGATCCACTTCCCGGTTACCGATTGAGCTGAAATTTTGCATACATATGTAAATCAGATAACAATACAAAATTATTATAACATGGAGATAATCTGATGATGGAACTGGAAGGTGGCCGTAGGAACTCGGTAGTTAAATGACACAACCCCATCGAGTTTAGGCTCGTATGATTCGTCTTGACGGGTATTAATTATACAGATAAATATACTGCGCTAGAAAAAAAGATTTTCATTAAAAACTTGTATTATGTATACAGATTAAAACCAAGTCAAAATTCTCTTAACTAAACATGCACATCTTTGAAACTACACATTCATTTTGAAATAATTTCCGTTTTAGAAACTGGATCTACGTCATTTTCTCAGTTACTTATTTCATTCAACTCGAGCGTACCACAAAGATATTGATTGTTATAAGCTATACATTGTCATATGTAGCTGTTACATGTAACTATTTTGTGTAAAAGAAGAAATAAAAAAAATAAAAATTTGTCATAATTGGTAAATTCATAATTGAATCAATCATTCATATCAATTGCTACAAGAAAATACTACGCGCAGTATTTTTCCATTTTGATTGCCATTCTTTCATTCCATAGCCTGTGCCATATTTCCACAAATTGAGCGAAATTTTGGGATATAAACAAACGCTAATAAGTTTGCTGTTTATGAATATTAATTTATTGACTTGACTTAAATGGTAACAAGACCTTTTCTAATTAGCCTTTTAAGTATTTGTACTAATTATAAATTAGTGGGATATACATTAATTAGAAAATTTAATACATCAATTAGAAAAGTTACAATCGTAATAAAGCACTAAGATTTTACTTAAAAACGTTCACGACCCCTTACGCGCTTGGCGGTATATCCCCTCTTTGAGGCGTGGCTGGAAAGACCTCATGGCGTCCATATCTTCCGCATGACGCAGGTCCTCACCGGACATGGCAAGTTCGGGAGGTTCCTGTACCGGATTCGTGCGGATGTGACGCCCGGGTGTCGCCACTGTGCGGAACGCCCGGAGGACACGGTGGAGCACACAGTCGAGGAGTGCCCTGCTTGGGCAGAGCATCGCCGTGCCTTCGTGGGGGCGATCGGTGGCGGAGACCTCTCGCGCCGGGCCTTGGTTCAGGCCATGGTTCGGAGCGAGGAGGAGTGGCAGGCGGTCGCCGGGGAAATCGGGATACCGGGTCACCGTAGGCGCGGGCTTGCGGACGGCGAGCTATGGGTAGCTAACTGTCCGATCGTCCGGTAACTGTCCGGACCGAGCCCAAGTTATCGACGGCGTACTGTTCTCGCGCGCCTCAAGGAGTTGTCAGCAACAGCAGGGGCCCAGCTGGGTCGAAACCTACCGGGGTTAGGTCGAAACCCCTTACGCACTATTTTACTCATTGTTGGGGAAGGTTTCGAGGCAAACTGGGAAGCAGCTGGTAATCAGTAAGATTTTATATGGAGTAACCGTCTATCTAGCTTTCACAACCCAATATGAAAAGACTTTGTAAGATTTCCTGGAATCTGAATCAGCGGCTTAGCATGCTTGCTGAGGCACGGAGATGTCTCGGTATTTAGAGGCTAGCGGAACAGAATTTAACCTTCTGCAAACCCTCCGACTTGACAGGTATTACGTCTGGTTTGGGCAACTGCCCTGTATATGATTTCGGGCTGAAATAATATATGCTCAAATCGCGCGGAGAACTACTACTACTACATGTCTTAAGGCGTGGTCTCTCTCGTAATGCATACAACAGAAAGGGGTGCGTAAAGACACAATTCCTGCAAATAAGAAACATTTTAGTGAATCATTAAAAATCTACAGATTTGTTTGTAAAATTATAAACTTATAATGGTAAAATGTTGTTTCTAGAATAATTTAATGTAGAGTACCTACCTATATTATTCCAGTTAAAAATCCATAAACGTATTTTTAGTGCCATTCGCAATTTTTTTCTATTGTACTAAAGCAGCTGAATTTATCCTGAAAATTAACATATTTTTAGGGTTCCGTACCTCAAAAGGAAAAAACGGAACCCTTATAGGATCACTTTGTTGTTCGTCCGTCTGTCTGTCTGTCTGTCTGTCTGTCAAGACCCTTTATCTCGAGAACGCGTGAAGGTATCGAGTTGAAATTTAAACCATATACTCAGGTCTGCTGTCCCTTTAAGCTGTGAGAAAATCAAACTTCTAAGTTTACGAATAAAAAAGATACTCTTAAAGATCGAAATTCACAGGGTACTTCCCGTTGACCCAGAATCCTGAAATTTGGCACAAAGCAAGGTCTTAAAAGCACAAGTATAGGCAAAAATGTGCAAAAACATTAAATTTGTTGTTAAATACGTCACAAAAAAAAAATTGAAATTCGAAAAAATTTTCAAGACTCCATTCGGGAACTGTAGTTCGACTCGCACATGCCCAGTTTTTATCTGATTTCATTTATTAAAGTGAATCGTACACTTTTGCGCATTATAAAACTCGCGACTAGTTCTTGTAGTCCTCTTAAACAATTTTCCCAGTACTCTCTGTTCGTTCCCTAAATACGCATTAATTTATTAAGATTCATAGACTCCAATTTATTCTAATAACATCACAAACCGTCGGAGATGAATTAATTTTTTTTGGTATACTATAGTAATACTTTGTAGTGTGCAATAAAATAAAAGTGATTGCCCATAGACCTGGCTCACTTTATATTTTTGATTAAAAGCGTCTATATTCAATAATGCATTAATAGTATATTAGTTTACAATTTAAAAAAATTGCTTCAAAACAAGCACGTGCTTAACAGTTTGACTAACACATTAAACTTTAACACCTACCTGACAAATGCTACTTAATTATTTATCATAAGCCGTAAAACAAACTAAATAAACTATCTACTATTAATGCCTGATAAAATAAGAAAGATATTTAAAGAAAGTCTGCCCGAAATACTGAATTTTCCTGGCACCATATTTCGTTATATAAGGCGGGCAACTCCGTGTTGAGTGTTTAGTCGAAGTCATGTAGCCGGCGACGCCGCTCGCTTCACTGGTACGCGAACATGCCACTCGAACCGTTGCTTTTTCACAAATAACTTTAACTTCAGTTCATTCAAATTAACTTCTTTTTATTTATTGTGCCTAAAAACGTTTTTTTAGTGCTTTAATAATCCTCTAATTGACCGCAAAGTTTCAATTTTATTAGTGATGGGTTCATTCAGTCAGTCGAAACGGTTGAAGAACCTTCAGAATTTAAAAAGTGGCGCCATCAAACTGCCGAGGCACTGGTCCAAGATGCTTGGACTTGTTAACGTGAGCAAGGCTTCGGCTGAAGAGATTCTACAAGTAAGTAGATAGATTACTAACAAACAAGAAATACTTAGAGTGTTTTACAGTGACGTCTGAAAGAAAAACAAATATGTTACATGCCTAACTTAACACACCGGTGGATGTACATGGTGAAGAAGAGTAACCATGGAGTTTCTGGCCGGTTCTTCTCCACATGAAACAACCAATTGGAACTGTACACCAGCTTCTGACGTTTTATTAGTGCCCATGTAGGCCTATGTGAAACAAAATATTTAGAATTTTTATTTTTAAATTTTTGGCGACCACCTATATGCTGAAAACGTTTTGCGAACACATTCGTTTTGCATACAGCTAAGGATTGAATTTCCCTGCAAGAGTCTGTCTTTCCTGATAGTCACAATAAATTAGGAAAATTTAAGTTAAGAGTGAAAAATGTACTTCACCGTCGACTACATGATCGCCTCCCATCATGTGAGAAAAAAAACCTTTGTAATTATGGAACCAAGCTACAACTCCGTAGTTGTGCCACTTAAAAACCCGTGAGGGATGAAGGAGAAGTTAGAATAGGTTACTTCTAGGCAAACGTTCTCCATCATCGACCACATGGTCGCTTACCATCAGGTAAGATAGTGGTCAAGCACAAGCCTATCAATAATAATAAAAAAAACATTAAACATTTGTCATCATCATCATCATCATATCAACCGATAAACCTCCACTATTGGACATAGGCCTCCCCCAAGTGTCGTCACAATAAACGATCCTGCGCGTCCCGCATGCATCGGATTCCCGCAACCTTCACCAGGTCATCGGTCCACCTTGTAGGAGTCCTTCCAACGCTGCGCGCTACGCTTTAAACATTTGTAAACATTGTAATTATAGTACCATTTATTTGTAAATGTTATCGCCGAACAAATTAAGCACAAAGTTACTAATTATCGGTCGACGAATCTTAGGCCGATGCTTGTAAATGTTAAACTTTAGTTCAGTGGTACTTTACAAACTTAATTATAAGGTTAGGAATTTATTCACTTCAGATTCTGTAGTAACAAACTGCCTTGAGACAATTATCGTTGATTACTGAATTTGAATACTGATTTCAAAACACCATTCATGAAAATAAACTTAAAAACGAAGATAAATTATGAATATTTATTATTCATAGAAAATCTACAATTTAAAAAATTGTTACTTCGACTTTCGACTACTATAACATTTTTTCAAAAGAAAAAGTAAAACAACATAAGCATTAAAATTGTGAGGGAAAAAATATTTAGTTCAATAAAATAAAGGAGCTTTTTATAAAGTGAACCACTGGTGCTCAGTCGACACTCGAAAGGTTAATAAAAAACAGAAAGAAAAAACATTCCAATATTAAACATAAAAAAAACATAATTTTGTTGAACGACAGTACTAAGTTAACTCGTTGTTTTGATAATAATAACAAAAAGGTTTACGAGCCTAACGGAAAAATCATATTTCGTCTCTAAAACGATTCTTGTCCCAGGCTGGGCGCCAACTTAGTTCACGAAACTTTAAGTAATTTCAATAAAAGGAGTTTAATTGAAACAGCATCTAATTAAAATGGGTAGGCGAAGAGCTCTGAGGAAATTGTTTGTTTAATTTGATTCTGACAGAGTATTGCCTTTGCTTTGAGTTTTATATAACATAATAATTTTTTCGAAAATTTAAAAGATCTTCGTTGAAGCCAATTAGGTCACTTTTGCTGTCTTTAATATTGCAACTACACAATTTAATATTATTTCCACGGGCTAAAGTTTGTCATCAATAGTATATAGTAGGTATACTCCACAACTATCGCACAACGCCGTCTAGCCTCAAGTTAAGCAGAGCTTGTGTTATGAGTACTAGACAACTGATAAACATACTTATATATTTCTAAATACATACATGTTACACCCAGACACAAACACACAAAACACACAGACAGAATAAAAACTATTACGTTAAAAATTCATTTTCCACCAGTTTTCCAAATAGATTTGGTACTAAAACTAACAAGGCTATTCCTATGCGTGGTTTTTTGGCTTCTTGAATGTTGACATTAGCATTAAAAAGGAATTTGTTTTTAAAATATTTTTCTATGGATCAAGTGCTGATAGGTTTGATTCTAAAGACTGATCTACATTCGAAATGGAGATCAATCTGAAGATTATCTAAATATTTTCATGTTATTAAAGCAAAATTGAACAAATTCATACAAGTTGTAAGGGACAGCCCTCCACAAACTTTAAGGGCTTGCTCAGTAGACGAAACTGAACAACCTTCCACAAATTTTTTTTTCAGGAAACGTAAAAAAAAATCCGCCTCACCATAGCAAATTATAAACTTGATTGGACAGTTTGTATGGAGAGGCCAAATTTTTTTTTCGTTTCCTGAAAAAAAAATTTGTGGAAAGTTGTTCAGTTTCGTCTACTGAGCAAGCCCTTAAAGTTTGTGGAGGGCTGTCCCTTACACGTTGTATATGTAGCCTTTTATCTTAAACAATTCTTTGATAAATAGAATAATACTCTTTATTGTACAAAAAATTACAAATAAAAATAGTGTTTTCTATACATATTATCAATTTATAGAAATTTTTAGTTCTGCGCGCATCACGTAAAATGTATGAAATCGATATAAATAACTTTTACAAATTTAAATTTAGTGTAACTCGATATATTATTTGGGCTTTTAGTCAGTAAGAGTCTGACACAATCTCCCGCTCCGTCCAAGAGCAGGGGTTGTCATTTGATGATTTATCCCACCATAAAAAAATGGTATTCAAAAATTGTATTGGTATGCACATGTTATAATGGTGGTAGATAAAATTCGTGAATTTGATTCGTCTTCAATTCATATCATCATTGTCGCTTTCTATTAGGTGAGAAAATGGTCAAGCGCGAGTCTAACAATAATGAAAGAAAAATTTTCGTACATTTTCATCACCACTTTCTTGAGAATTCAATCCTGGTATTGGGATAAGTATAAGTACTTGTATGTTATTTAAAAGGGTACTATTTGTTTTCGTAGTTGACCGGAAAATTAAAAAAGAAAATTGTCTTTCCAATATAATGTAAATCTATTCTCTTTTATAGTTTTATTTTAAAAAATATTCCTCACTAAGCTGCAAAGTGTTCGACAGTTCTCAAAATGGTTCTTAACACCAGTATTTATATAAAGTGCCTCCTTCGTGATCCTGGAAAATTGCCTAAACCCATTAACAACCAAGGACATTGCAAAACGGTTGTTCAGTTCTTCACGTGACCAAAAAGCTATCATATATTTTTCGGCCATAGAATAATTAATATTGGCAATTAGTGTGCAGACTTGCAAGTCTGCTGCCGTTTTCCCGTCCAATTACAATTTAGGTATCTTCAAGGTTAGTGTGAATAGGCTCTTAATAAACTAATGCGCCTCGTCATCAATAATTGCATCACTGCTTACCTACTTACCATCAGGTGGTATCGCTGCCAAGCACTGGTTTATATTAAATAAAAAAAACATAATTATAAACCAGTCACACCTTGGTATTGTGTTAACCAATTGCTGTTGACTTTGTGAAGATCGAGGACCTTACTACATAAGCTAAAATCGCATGTAAGCAATAAGAGCTGGCCGTCACCCCTTTAGCCCTTTTTTTTGTAGGTGGGGGAATCATCAAATGACGTCTCTTGCTCTTGGGCGGAGCGGGAGGGTGTCAGACTTTTACAGAATAAAATCCCACTCCTGCTCCTCCGTTGCCTTTCATACCAGGGCCGAGTCTTCCTTTCCTTCCTTTCCATTGGCCCCAGTAGGTTTCGAACCTTTTAGGCCCCTACGATTTGCTGACATCTCCTTGAGGCGCGCGTAGAACAGTACGCATTATCGACGACTAGGGTTCGGTCCGGAAGGTCAGAAGGCTCGCTAGCCATTGCTAGCCGTCGGCAAGTCCACGCCTACGGTGGCCGGTATTCGGGATCGGGAACCTCCTTAGCCCTGGAACATTAGTCATGGAAACGATACGTGAAGAGCTTACTAGAAGTATTCATTAGTCACTTTACCATGACGTGTAGTCAGGCATGCGAGCGAGAAAGAGAAATTGAGCTATACACCCTATATAGAGCTTCATCCTTTAAACAGTTCAGTTTAGGTCGTAGAAGAGATCGCTTTAAGAAACCTATTGTAGGATTCTGGTAGGCAAACGATCTATATAAAATACTAGCTGTGCCCGCGACTTCGTTTGCGTGGACTACAGGATTTTGAATTCATTTTTTCTAAAAAAGTAAGCCTAAGTTACTCCTTATTACATCAGCTACCTGCCAATAAAAGTCCCGTCAAAATCGGTTCAGCCATTTCAGAGAACAAACAGACAGACAAACAGACAGACAAAAATTAAAAAAAAATGTTATTTTGGTGCATATACCGTATATATTTTTTATTCATATGCATGTAGTAAAAAGCGGTTATTTCAATATTACAAACAGACACTCCAATTTTATTTATATGTATAGATTGAGTCAAGTATATTTCTATACCGCGGGATTGTCCGAAAGAGTTACCGCGGCTCTAGAACGCAAAGGGCAACTGGAGGAACACATAAGGGTTTTATTCAGTAACACTAATTCTCGATGCACTAAAAATTGGAGGAGTTAGATGATTTACCACCTAAAAAAAATATTTACTGGCATTTGACTGAAATAGATGAATAAGAATAAGAATAAGAATAAGAACGCAAGAGATGCCAACACAAAATGTTTAGAAACAACGGTAGATGATGATAAGTGACTTTTGAAAAGTAATAATTTATTTCCCGTTTAAAAACAGTCTATTCATTATAACATTGAAAGTAAGGCGCCTGTTCTACAAAACTATAAAATTTTTAAGCTTATCGCATTTTCTTTGTGATAAAGCGGTAAGAACTTAGTGAATTTTTTAAGTTATCAGTTTTTATCGCTGTTATGAGCGGTCGTCTCTCAGTTATATTAAACTGATCCAAAGTTTCACAATTATCCAAATAGGTTTAACTTTCTTCTGTTTAGGTATTCTTAGTTCTATTGAATAAGTAATCTGTATGAATATAAAAATATACACCGTCGACATGTTTCAGGTGTTTCCCATATTTTTTTTAGGAGTGAAAATCATCCAATGACATCCCCCGCTCTCCGGCGAAGCGGGAGTCTGTTTTCTGTCTGATCTGAAGTCTATCTCAAAACATACAAACATACAAAAGATACAAGGTCCATGTTCCACAGCACCCAAGTGATTACTTACCGGTTATCCAGAATTAAATCTTAAGAGCTAAGACAGAATTTATTTTTCGTTTGATAGAAAACCAAACGCAAATGTTCATGGTTCTTAATGAGATTTTGGGCTAGTTATTCAAATTCAATATTAAGGGCTAAGGTATAGAATCTAGTTTGGTTGTTCGAAGGTATGTTAAAAAAAAAAACATGAGTATTTTTTATATATTTAGTTGATTCAAAATTTGTTTACATTAAACATTACAAAAATTGTGCGAAATTGTAAAACAGTTTGTCAAAACTGAACTATGAATATTGGTAAACTATTGTGAACTGTTAAACAGTTTGTCGGCCGTCATTCTCCTTTCACATTTTCACAAATTTTATTAAGACGTGACAATAAATTTTATGCTAAGCTAACATCATGAAATAACCAACACACCCACAAAATCAAACAATCCTACGTTCTACATCCATGAACCATTTTCACAGTTCACGGATACAAAATGCGGGGCTTGTTACAGAACCCACATGGCTACGGACACAGTGACAGACAATGCTTTTTGTTAATGTGTGTATCACGCAGTTTAGTTTAGTTTTAGATTCGATTAAGCTGTTGTTTTGTCTGCCAACAGCAGATTATGACACTAACAGCTAAATAGTTATTAGTTTGTCGCCTCGTTGCTTCCGATTCACAGATTATGCTCTATCATAACATTTGATAGATATTACGTTGTTTTCAAAACAGTACACGTCTATAATCATCGGATGAATATTATATTTTGCAGTACCAATAACCTAACGTTGTTGATAAATATAATGTTTTTTACCTTTATTAAGGTTAAAAAATACCTATACTGTTGTTAATTCAGGAAGATAAACAGATAATGCAATCATCATCATCATTTCTTTAGCAAGACGTCCACTGCTACTGGGCACTTCTTTACTAAGATCAGTTTTGTGTGTCTCTCACTAAGTCATCGGTCTACTCTATGGGTAGCCTTCTAACATGTATTGTATATAAAAAACCATTGAAATTCGCACCTTTAAAAACAATAAGATTTTCCAAAACAAAGAATGCTCGTCATCTCAATCACCACTTAAAATACCACACCTAAGTTGATTTAAAACTTTCTTTTCTCGAGACAGTTCAAAATATTACAATGGTGAGTTAAAAAAACCCCATGAAAATTAATCACTAAGCATTAAATCCGTTTCATACATTTGTGTTACATATCATAGATAATAATATAACTGTTATTAAATACCAGGGATACCATGGTATTTCGTAATCATAGCTAAACAATCAAATATCCGAAAAAAAAATGTAGAATAGTTTTGCATAAAGGCGAAGCCTAAATGATAAGTTTCGACAGGACTTAAAAACTAGTATAAGAGTACCACTAATACTACAATAACCACATTTAAAATGTAAAAATAATTTATGGAAACCAAATTGCTTCATTATTACATCCCTTTCCGAAACCAATATTATTTTATTCCTGTATCTGTATCCGTATCTGTATCCGTATTCAGACCCGATATTTTATGTCCATAACATCTTAGCAAAATTAAAGCTCTGAATGTTTTTAAGTCATAGTTAACAATTTTAATTAACTCTTGAAAGATTGTTTGTCTTTATAATAGCTTGGGTCTCGAATTAAAACTAAGATAGCGCTGATTGAAATGAACTTATGACTAAAAAAAATATTTAAAAATGTAATTTATATGTGTTTATGTAATAATAAAGGAAATAATAATAATAATAAAAACCTTTATTCGCTGACTATATTACAGTTTTGCTTTATACTTACTTTAATAAAATCAAAATTCTTAATCTAATCTTATTTTTAAATGAACGTAATTTTTAGACAGGTGGTCTTTTGACATAGGCCTCCCCCATTTCCTTCCAGTTATCTCTGTCACGAGGTATCCTCATCCATCCTTTCGGCAGATCATCCTGCCATCTTTTGAATTGACGTCCTTTCAGTTTTTTCCATTTCCAGGGTACCATTCCATTACGTCCTTCGTCCATTTTTTTACACTGTTCGTCCTCATTGTATGACCAGTCCAATTCCATTTAAGTTTCCTTATTTTCTGCAGTACATCTATCACCTTTGTTCTTTCCCTTATTTTAAATTTTGTCCACCGGTCCCATAGTGTTATGTTAAGCATGCTTCGTTCCATGCTGCGTTGGCAAACTAAGAGTTTTTTGCAGTTTTTACACGTAGCTGGACAAGTTCAACATCCGTAGGTAAGACATGGGAATATGTACATATGTTATATAATTTTTTCTTCACAGCCATAGACTTCACAGACTAGTACCGCTTCCAAGTGTTGCTTATTCTTCTATTTATTTCCTTGGAGTATTGATCTGTTATTGATATTAGTTGTCCTAAATACGAGTATATATACTCATCTACATATTCAATAACCTCTTGTCCTATTTCGATAGTTTCTCTTGATCCATTCGTCATTATTTTAGTCTTCATTGGGTTCATAGATAGACCTGCTTTCTTGCTTTCGTAATCTAATTGTTGTAGCATAGTTTATAGTAAATCTGGTCCCTCTGCGAATATCACTATGTCGTCAACAAACCTTAGGTGATTCAAACTTGATCCGTTAATGTTAACTCCAAAATTTTCCCTGACCAGTTGTCTGAATTTATTTTCTAATTTTTAGGGTACTCATAATTATTCTTTTATTTTTCATCAACATCCCAAGTCATTTAAAAGTAGCAGTTAATACAGAGAGAGTGGTTTTTTAATACTAACATTAAAAATGAATCTTAAAAGTAAGTAAAGTCGTTCTGACGTCATAATAATAAAATGCTGTGGTAGCTAGCTGCAGATGTGGCGTGATGGCCCAATGTTTAAAGCACCCACCTCTCATGTATGATGTTGCAGGTTCGAAACCGGGCAAATATCAATGTGAATTTTTCATTATTGAAACCCCGTCCATAATTAAAAAAATCAGAAATTAACGACGACATAGCACCAAGAATCGCCAAATGAGTAGGCACATTTCTCGCAGAACAGATGGCCATTGGGGCCGAAAGGTTCTAGAGTGGCGACCGCGTACCGGAAGACGTAGCGTTGGAAAGCCTCCTACAAGGTTGACCGATGACTTGGTGAAGGTTGCGGGAATCCGATGGATGCAGGACACACAGGATCGTTAATTGTGGCGCCTCTTGGGAGAGGCCTATGTCCAACAGTGGACGTCTATCGGCTGAAATTATTTATTTACTTTAACATAACACGGCCAAAGGCCAATTACATTAGTTAATGAATTATGAAAAATTATGGAGTAACAATATAAAATAATAACTACATCACAGTCATACACTCATCTCACAAATCTCCAAACAGAAAGACAAAATGTTCTGTAAATGATGATGATGATACCCCGTCTCTCAGAAAGCACGTAAAGCCGTCGGTTCCAGTCGTCCCTCGTAGTTCTTTGACAGTCTTTACAGGTCATATGCCAGAAAGATGTTTACTTTTCTCACAAAGGCTACAACAACATTGTTGAAGGTCATAGTTCAAGTAACATAGTATAGCATTATCAGCCTTTTTAGGGTTCCGTAGTTAACTAGGAGTTTTGAACCCTTATAGTTTTGCCATGTCTGTCTGTCCGTCTGTCTGTCTGTCCGTCCTCGCTTAATCTCTGTGACCGTCAGCACTAGAAAACTGAAATTTGGTACCAATATGTATATCAATCACGCCGACAAAGTGGTAAAATATAAATTGGAAAAAAATGTTTTATTAGGGTAGTCCCCCTAAATGTAAAGTGGGAAGTGATTTTTTTTTTAATTTCAACCCTAACGTGTGATATATTGTTGGATAGGTATTTAAAAATGAATAGGGGTTTACTAAAATCATTTTTTGATAATGTCAATAATTTCGGAAATAATCGCTCCAAAAGTAAAAAACAATGTGTGTGTCCCCTCTAACTTTTGAACCATGAGTTTAGAAAATATGAAAAAAAATCTGAAAAGTAGAACTTTATAAGAACTTTCTAGGAAAATTATTTTGAACTTGATGGAAAGAACAGTTTTTGCACAAAAAAGACAAAAGCGTTCTACAAAATAATTTCTGGACTAAGTTTGTAGTATAATCGTATATGCAAGCATTTTTTTAAACTCATAAGTAGGTACACTTATTATGACGGACGGGAAACTACGGAACCCTACACTGAGCGTGGCCCGACATGCTCTTGGCCGGTTTTTTAATGTTCCCTCTGCTGGGACTCAGGCCTCCTCTCTAGGAGAGGAAATAGGCCGTAATCTACCACGCGGACCTTGTGCGGGTTAGTGAATGTCACATGTCTTCAAATGTTTTTCATTGTTCAAGTATTGAGTTTCAATTACACCAATAACAATAGAATTGTTCATTAATGAGAGCCAATTAGGTGCCTATGATAAATTTAATAAAATAATTAGTAGTATGCATATTGATTGCAATTTAATACCTTTTTTTTTTTTTTTTTTTTTTTTTTTTTTTTTTTTTTTTTTTTTTTTTTTTATGGTGGGAAAAAATCATGCATTGACATCCCCCGCCCTTGGGCGGAGCGGGAGATAGTGTCAGACTCTTACTGACTAAAAGACCCACCCCGTTCCTTCTAGCCTTCATACCGGGGCTCGAGCGCCCTTACGGATAACCCTGGCCCCAGTAGGCTTCGACCCGGCTGGGTCCCTGTTGTTGCTGACAACTCCTTGAGGCGCGCGGGAACAGTGCGCGCCGTCGACGACTTGGGCTTGGTCCGGACAGTTACCGGACGGCCGGACAGCGAGCTACCCATTGCTCACTGTCCGCAAGCCCGCGCCTACGGTGGCCGGAAATCGGGATCAGAATCCCGGCGGCGGCGGCGGCGGCGGCGGCGATAACGCCGTTGCCTGATGCGTTCGGCCTCCTCCTTTGCGAGCATTACTGCTTCGCAGAAGTCGGCGACCGCCTGCCACTCCTCCTCGCTCCGGATCATGGCCTCAACCAAGGCCCGACGCGAGAGGTCTCCGCCGCCGATCGCCCCCACGAGGGCACGGCGATGCTCCGCCCAAGCAGGGCACACCTCGACTGTGTGCTCCACCGTGTCCTCCGGGCGTTCCGCACAGTGGCGACACCCGGGCGTCACTTCCGCATGAATCCGGTGCAGGAAACTCCCGAACGAACCATGTCCGGTGAGTACTTGAGTCATGCGGAAGGTAAGGACGCCGTGAGGTCTATCCAGCCACGCCTCAAAGAGGGGACTTACCGCCAAGATTGTGGCGTGCCCAGCACTGGGTTGCGATAGTCGTTGACGCCACTTCACCATGAGATCCCGCCGGAGCTCTGTCCGCCATGCCGTGACCTGTCGCGGCAGCGGACTTTCACCCCGGCGTTGCATCTCCACGCGCATATCGTGCATGTGTGCAAAGACTGTTGCCTCCAGATCCCACGGTGGTAAGCCAGCCAGAAGGCTCGCCGCTTCGCGGGAGACCGTGCAGTATCCCCGCACCATCCTTATTGCCATGACCCTCTGGCAGGCGTTCAGTATGGCCGCCGGTTGCTTTTTCAGCGACGGCGCCCACACCGGCGCCCCGTAGAGGGCCATGGACCGAACGATCCCCGCGTAGAGCCTCCGGCAGGAGGCGTCTGGATCCCCAAGGTTGGGCAGGAGCCGCTTGAGCGCAGCCCCAGCCCGGTTGAGTTTGGGAGCCAGACGTCGGAAATGCTCCACGAAATTCCACCGGCTGTCGAGGACGAGTCCCAGGTACTTCATCGTCGACCCGACACCGATGTGAACTCCTCCTACCGTTAGTTGGGAACTCAATGGCGGCGCGTTCCGAGAGCGGTGACCGTGAAAGCACATCGCCTCGGATTTGTGAAGCGCCACCTCGAGTCCCAACTCCTGGATCCTATCAACGACCATCGCAACCCCGCGTGTCGCTAGAGCGACCGCCGCCTGGTACGACTCTCCCTGCGCTAGGACCAGCGTGTCGTCTGCGTAGCAAACCACGCTGACCCCGTCAGGGAAGTCGCCGCGCAGCACGTAGTCGTACCCGATGTTCCACAAGGGTGGCCCTAGTACCGACCCCTGCGGAACACCGCACGACATCTCTCGACGTTTCCAGTCTCCCTGGTGACCGGGGTAGACTATAAATCTTTCCGACAGATAGGCCTCGACCACTCGACAGAGGTATTCGGGCACCCGGTGGTACCGGAGTGCCCTCCGGATCGTACTCCAGGGCAGGGAATTGAACGCGTTGGCAATGTCCAAGGACACTGCCACGACACACCTGCCCCGGGACACCGCAGCCCCCGTCGTGAGGGCTCGCACGCGCATGATGGCGTCCACCGTGGAGCGCATCCTGCGAAAGCCGAACTGACCGTCCGAAAGGTCCGGCCCCACCCGTGTTAGGCGCCCGACGAGGCGGTTTGCAATGACTCTCTCAAAGAGCTTGCCCACCTCGTCGAGCAGCACAATGGGCCGGTACGCGGACGGAGAGTCCGCAGGGCGCCCTGGCTTCGCTATGAGGACCAGTTTCCCCGTCTTCCAGCAAAGTGGGAACTGGCCCCTCTCCAGGCATGCGCTGAAGAGCCCTCTCAGTCGAGGCCCGAGAGCCTCCATGGCCAGGACCCAGGCCTTTCCAGGCAAGCCATCGGGTCCTGGGGCGGTGTTTTTGGCACTCAGCCTTCGCACCGCCACTCTCATCTCTACCTCGGTCACCTCTGGAGCATCGTCGTCGTCGTCGCTATTGCGGTCCGCGTTAGACACCGCTGGCGAAGGCGGAGCCATGGGCGGGGGGGAGTGCAATTTAATACCTAATAAGACAGCTAATTAATTCCAAGAAATTATCATGTTACACACAAGACAGCTCAAGTAACTGGAGCACGCAGAAATCTATAATTAGACAAGGAGTTTCACACATATTAGACAAGATCTTGTGCTATTATTTGGTTGGGTGGTTTACTTTTATGGTTTCGATGAAATGAAGGCTAAATAACATTTTTCTGTTCTTCATAATCCCAACTACCCTACCCTATAAATTTCAATTTCCTCGAGAGTGTCGAAATATACGTTTTTTGAGACATAAACGGCTGTATCTTTTTTTGTCGTCAATATATAAAAAAATAATTTTTCACATCTTCAAGAGACTACAGACTTGAGTATATGGTTTTTAATTTCAACTTGATACCTCCACGCGTTCTTGGGATAAAGGGTCTTGACAGACAGACAGACGAACAACAAAGTGTCCGTTTTAATTGACTTTTTTTTCCGTATTATAATTACATTGCAATCCAAAATATATTGACAAAAAAGTAATCAAATTCTTTTATCTATCAACTTCGAAACCTATTCCCAAAACCCTTAAAAAATTAAAATAGATTTCCGAGATTCGCCTAACCAGTCCGCAAGTTATTGCGCACTGGTTTGGTTAGAGCAATAGAGTAAGTCATACGATATTATAATATTTTATGAGACAAATATCAGAAGTTCAAATTTTATAGCATTGACATAAACTACGGAAATGTTGTCGGCAATCATAAGCATTTAGAATTTAGAAGAAAATCGTTGTCACCACATAGATAAATAAAACCGGTAGTGAACTGAAAGAATGTCACTTTTCTGGAGTATCTTATCTTTTCTTTGGCCTCTCTCTCCCTCTACCCATCTACATTTATACTCAGAACTCTTTTAGTAACATGCATTTCAGCCCTCCTCTTCATACGGTCGTACCAAGACAAACGATTTCCTTTCAACTTTTCAGTCACTGGCGCCACTTTCAAACTTCGCCTAATATACTCATTTCTCACTTTATCCTTTCTCGTCACACCATACATCCATCTCAACATTCTCATCTTTTACATGCAATCTTTTTTCATCCATCTTTTCCACAGCCCAACATTCTAACCCATACAGTATGACAGGTCTTATCACGGACTTCTACAGGTCTTATCCGCGTACGTCAAAGGACTGGAACAGTTTGCCTGCTGTGGTCTTCCCGTCCGATTATAATTTGGGTATCTTCAAGGCTAGAGTGAATAGGCTCTTAATAAACTAGTACACTTCACCATCAAAGATTGCATCGCTACTTACCATCAGGTGGGATCGCAGTCAAGCACTAGTTTATCTCAATTAAAAAAAAAAAACTTGTAAATACCCTTCAACTTGAGAGGTATCCGTGTGTCGCAAGTTTTTCCCGTGACCATCGCTATTTCATCTATCCTGCGTTGATCCGATGTGATAAATCTCGGTCTACCTCACCATTCTCTTGGATGAGTGACCTGAGGTACTGAAAGTCCGAACAACTGAGAAAACTTAAATGTTTTAGTCAGTAAAAGTCTGACTCGTCGTCTGAGAAAACATTAGACGCTATAGTCTGTCTAAAAAGTCAAACGACTTATGAATTTTAATAGTTTTTATATTTTTAGTAGAGCTACTTTATTTTAATTGGTTACCATTTCTGAGGGCATAATAAATGACGTCAAATTGTCTAGTGTATTCCGTTTATGGTAAACAAATAATTTAACTTTGTACGAACTACCCAAGTCTTTTTTTTTCTTTTTGACTTTTTAGACAGACTATATCCAACCTAAATAAAAATCATGAGAACTTTTAATCGTTAAGATGTTCGTGACGTTTTTAATTAACTTATTTTACTACTAATACTGTTTACAAATAACACTCCACGCCTATTGGACCTACCTTTAATAATAATACAATTAATATTGCTTTTAAACTCGAAAAACTTGGTCTAAGTATCTAATAAAGAGTCGATTTTATTAAATGAGCGAAAATTTATTCGTAATGCTAAGCTCGTTAAAAATATGTTATTATATTGGATATATTTTAGTAATTAGCTGAAGCTACTAGCTGTTCCCGTGACTTTGTCTACATATACATTAAAATCGAAAATGTACAAAAAAACAGTCATATCAACGGGTGATCACTGATCCCTTAAAAGTTTCGCCATTGGTGCTTTTCGATTTAATCCTTCATTTAATTCAAACCAACATTACAGATGTGAACGTAACTCTATCTGTTTGTTTCTGCTTATAACTCATAACTAACTGCCAAATCAAATTTTGATGAGTTTTCGCATAGTTGATATTAGAGAAAGATGTAGTAATTTTTAATTCTCAATGTTTCCTTAAGTGATAAACAACCATGTAGCACCCACTCCTATCAAGATCGGAGACTCTATACTCGAAGTTGTGGACGATTACGTCTACCTCGGGCAGACAGTCCAGTTGGGTAGATCTAATTTCGAGAAAGAGGTCAACCGTCGAATCCGACTCGGCTGGGCAGCGTTCGGGAAGCTACGCGGTATCTTCTCATCCAACATACCACAGTGTCTCAAGACGAAAGTCTATGACCAGTGTGTGTTGCCAGTGATGACATATGGATCCGAAACGTGGTCGCTCACAATGGGCCTTATCAAAAGGCTTAAAGTCACCCAAAGAGCAATGGAAAGGGCTATGCTCGGAGTTTCCTTGCGTGATCGAATCAGAAATGAAGATATCCGCAGGAGAACCAAGGTTGCCGACATAGCACAAAGAATCGCCAAACTTAAGTGGCAATGGGCAGGGCACATTGCTCGCAGAACAGATGGCCGTTGGGGCCGAAAGGTTCTGGAGTGGCGACCGCGTACCGGAAAACGCAGCGTTGGAAGGCCTCCTACAAGGTGGACTGACGACCTGGTGAAGGTAGCGGGAATCCGATGGATGCGGGACGCGCATGATCATTCGTTGTGGCGACGCTTGGGGGAGGCCTATGTCCAGCAGTGGACGTCTGTCGGCTGAAATGATGATGATGATGATGATGAATGTTTCCTTGGAATAATTACCGACTTACACACAAACAATGCCACTAGCAGAAGCAGTTACTTCATTTTATCATTCCTTCTTATGGTGATTTGTCAGTTTTAGAGTATTTGATGCGGCCTACCCAAACATCTTTTTGTTAGTATTGTTTTTATTAATATTACTATTGTTCGTCAAGTTATTCAGGCCCTTAGTAGTCCTAAGTTTGAGCTACAAGAATACTAACAAATGCTTGCAATGTCTGGACAGGTCCACTTAAATCTGTGTGGTTTTTTCTTCAAAAGACCATCTGAGAAACTAATCTGCATGGCTCTCATAGATTATAGCCATTACATGTTTACCGTATAGACTTTAACCTCTCGTATGCCGTAATTAGAGACACAATTAAAAAGCCATTGTGTCTCGCGTAGATCTGCGTTCCGGCATACAACGGGTTAAAAGAGACTTTGATCCCTGAGTTTGTTTTGGTGTTTCTTCTCAGGGTAGTCAGCTAGAAAACATCGGCCTTACCTAGTTTAAACAGACGAAAAGAAAAATTGACGTGTATAAGTGTTTTTTAAAACCTATTTGCGCAATAAATATCATTTATTATTTTGATTAAATATTCCTTAGAGTATGCGATTTATATCACTACGAGACACAGGGATAGGGGAATAAATATCCCCCCGCCATTCCTGTTTAAAAGTCAATCTATTCCTAAACTTACTGGCTTCTACCTGCGGCTTTGCCCTCGTTGAAAGTAGATAGGTAATTATGCCAAGGGAATAGACGTCCCTAGACAAAAACTGCGTAGAAATGAACAAAGTTCGATTGAACAAAACTAATTATGGAATATTTTGAACCAGCGGCTTTGTCTGCGTGAAATTTGAACGTTAACCCAGAGGAACGTAACTATTAGGATGAACGGCATTCTGTGTCCTATTTCAGGACTTGGTCTACCTGTATACCTACAGGGAATTTCTGAAAAAACTCAGAGTTCTAGAACGCAAAGGGCAACTGAAGGACACAGGTGTGGTCTTAGTCAGTAAAAGACTTGACTCTCTAAAGCGAGAGAAGTCATTAGATGATTAACACCCTAAAAACACCCCGTATGCAAAATGTGATTTGAATCCGTTCAGCCGTTTGAGCATGAAAAAGTAAGACATACACACTCACCCTTAAAATATTAGTAAGAAAAAACAAACAACTCCTCCTTCTTCATCTTCCTTCCCTGGTCCCATTGTTTGGGGTCGGGTCTCCACACTTTCCTGCGCTAAGTGGTTTCTATCTTGGATTGTCAATTTTGGCGACTGGGCTTCCTTGAAAAAAAAAAAAACAAAAACATCAACCGCAAAACTGCCTTAGATCTAAAATATGTTGCACTAGTCCACATTCGATTCCATTCAAACAATTATTTGCATTTTTTAATGGCCCTCTAAACAATAAAATAAAGTATAAACCTTGTTCAATTACTGCTTATTGAACTGATGACAGCTAAAACCTAATAAATCAAGTATAAAATGTCAGAAGCATTATTAACTACTGCTATCACATTTATATTTGCATATTATACCACTATTTTAGTCGTTTGTGACAAGCCAAATTACGCAACAACGATGCCAATGAGTTCTGTCACCAGTACGACTAGTATTTGATTTACTACTGTAACTCACAAGTAACCTTATTAAGATTTTAGGGATGATAAACAACTCAAAAGTTACAAGTGGCATAAGCATTTTTTTTTTAGCTGGATTCATTAAATATTTACTCCGTCTGAAGATATCCGCGGGTTATACGACATAGCCCGAAAAATAGCTAAACTTAAGTGGTATTGGCCAGGACAAATAGCTAGCAAAACAGATAGTCAAAGGGAATAAAAGATGGGTGTGATGACTATTGGCGACCGCGCACTGAAATACGCAGCATTGGAAGGCCTTGCACAAGGTAGGCTGATGACCACCCTCACCAGTGAGGGTTGCGGAAATCTGATGAATACGAGACGTACAGGACCGGTCTTTATGACGTCACTTTGGGGAGGCCGACGTTTTTCGGCTGAAATAATGACTATGAACTAGTCCCGCTCTAGAGAGAAGCGAGAGAGCGCGTCAAAAGATTCACTTAAAATTCTTTCATTTGTCTATTGCGTTCTAAGGCCACGGTAACTTGTTCAAACGTCCTCATAGTCCTTTTATTACGTGAGAAATAAACATGAAGCGTTTCTGATATTTATTGTCTAAAACCAGCAGCAGGCAACGACAACTTGTTCCAAGTTTCCAGCGAACTGACACTCCCTAGTCAGACTTTTTTTGACTAAAACTCACAATATTCGCCTAGATGCCTAAGTTTCGAGAGAGCTACGGTAAATCTTACGAATAATCCACCAACAATCCATAACTGCCCCAAAAATGTTTCTGTAACTTCTTTGTGGCGCGCGTGCAACAGAGCTCGCCTTAGGCCGCGACTTGGTCTTCGCTAAACGGCTGTACGGCAATGTAAAATGTTTCCGCAACCGGCGAGCTAAAATGTTTCCGCAACCCATAAAGGTAGCTAGCTCTACTAGGTTTCCCTTAGCCAGTATCTCCGATATGTCTATGCCATCTGAGTATGGTTTCCGCACTTAGCCTTATGTGGACCATTGTGCGTGGGCCATGGCGGCCTTAATCTTAGGTGGGCTTATTCCAACCGGCCCACCTCTCTCCAAGAACAGATTAGGCCTCTCAGGTTTTTCAGGGCATCAATAAGGGAGTTTCGGATCCTAAGGGAGGGGAGGAGCACATACACAATTTCTAAGAGCACATGCATCTCCGATTTAATATCGGACATGCATGTGCTCCTAGTTCAGCTCATAGTTGCTAGAACAACTGTACATGATTCAAAACTTTTAGGGTGTTCATCACGTTCATACACCCGAAGCTGTTCTCACCAGTTGAACGCATAGCATAGCATAGTCGGCCTTATAATTTTCCCAATGTTGGGACTCAGGCCTCCACTCTAGGAGAGGGAATGGGCCGTAATCCACCACGCGGGCCCAGTGCGGGTTGGTGGATGTCACATGTCTTCGAATTTTTTGGTTCTAGGACATCCGGTTTCCTCACGATGTTTTCTTTTACTGTTTTGAAAGCAGTGGTCATGAAATAAATTACACAAAGTAATGCGCCTGGCTGGGTTTGAAACCACGATAACTCGTAAGTCGGGGCCATTACCACTCGGCCACCACAGCTTTCCACCAGTGAACGCACCATTTCTATACTGAAAAATATAAACGCTGTGTAAAAGTAAAATACACGCTTTCCTGCATATATAAGTACCTTACAGAAGTACATTGTACAAGGTACTCGTGGCTAGAATAATAATAGACGCAGGGGTCGATTTCCAAGGAAAAGCAACACTTCTCGAGGTCGGTGGGTAGATGGATGACTATATTAACAGGACTCTTTCATTTGAGAAGAATTTCGAGTCGTTGGTCTTGGCTGGTATTTGTTCTGGTTAGCCAGAAGCTAGGAAATTTGGGTCGCGGGACTTTGGACCGGGACCGCGGGCTCAATTCCCAGCTATAAAAATAATATTATTTTTTTGTAGATAATGTTTTAGGATCAATATAATAAATTTTTTTTTTTTTGGTGACTTTTATACCTTGTTCCTTGTGGTTCCACAATCTACTCAAAACATATTTTTAAAGGTGGAGGTTGGGACCGCGGTCCCGATCCAAACAGCCCCACGACCCAGAAATCTGACATTAGTGTTGATGTTACCCAGTTACTGGGTTGTGGAAGTGAAATAGGCAGCCGCCCAATGTAAAATACTTTTTTAGTTTCTTTGAAAGTTTTGATTGAAAACTACCCTAACATCGATTGCTTGGCAAATCATACTATTATTATGAATAGAAAAATTGGTTTGTTCATTCTTCACTCTCAAACAGCTGACAGGATTTCAATAAAACTTGGTACATTGGTAGACTATGTCCGGAAATAGCACGCAAGATATGTTATAGTTCTCAACTATGATGTTGGCGAAGTCGCTGAAATTTCATCAAGTCTATTCAAGTTCTTAATACACGCACACACAATTAGTGTGATGAATACAAAGATAACAATGTAATGTATAAAAGGCAACCTTCAATTAAAAAAAAAAACAAATTGACGGCCTAGTTTCATTTCGCCATTTCTTCTAGGCGACATTTACGGTAACAGAATGCTTTAGATTTGTAAAACGCCCCGAGATGTGTTCAATCCAAGTTCCAATGCCAAATCATACCGAGCCAACGCCATCTTACGACAACTTGGAGCCAAAGACAAAACCAAAATGTCAGCCAAGCCAGCCAGTGACTTTTGGAGTATATCTAATTATAAACTCGGGTGGCGCAGTTTTGTTTTCGAACTTTGCTGTGATATTTCGCAGCAAATCTCGAAAACAACTTGACAGATCAAAAACGCTGTAAAAATATAAAACCAAGTATTTGTCATCTGCGTGATAATAGAAAGATATCCCAAGGGAAAATAATTCCAGGATAAAAAGTAACCTATGTGCTTTTCTAGGACATGGTCTACCAGTGTAACAAGATTCACCGAAATCCGTTCGTAGTTTTGCGTGAAAAAAGAGCAAACATTCATATTACAAACTCTCAATTGTATAATATTAACAGGATAATTCAATTTTTTTTTTAAATCTTATAAATTTAGGGAATTTTGGTCACAGTACGGCCATGCCAGCCCCATCGTAACCTAATACAAATCAAGCTACTTAAGTAAAATAATTCTGATTCTAAGGGTGAGTTGCACCATTTAACTATAACGATAACAAAGCCGTTAACAGTTGTCAAATCGTCGAATTGATCAATAGGAGGCCGTTTCACGGCTGGTTATGGTTTGGTTATCGTTATAGTTAGGTGGTGCAACTCACCCTAAGTATATAAGCCAGTTGTTTCATCCTCGCTTCAATATCAAATAGTAGGTTACCTACCCAGTTATAGGCAACCTTCATGCTAACATAAAGCTCTGAAAAGTAATTTCAATCATAACTTTAGTGAAACCTAATTTTCGGAATATTATCACAACCAACATTATACAACTAATTTGTAAAAAATCTATGAAACTGTATCCAAAGCTGTCTCATATCAATAATTCTCCTTTGCCTACTAACAAACCACAATATTCAGATTCGAGAACACTTATTTATACATAGCTCAATCTTGTGATAAGATTTTTTATTACCAATAAAGTTACATAGGCTTGTTTATTACTTTATATAAGCCTGCAGGAATATCACAAATGAGATCTTAAATAACAAGTTTTCACTTATTTCCTATACTATACGAGCAAAGGAAAAATAATAGCTTGTCTGGTTTTGAATAATAGATTATTGAGATCAAAGATAAAGCTTTATCGCATATTAGAGCAGGATTTGTTCTTACAAAACTCTTTGACCTTATTACTCATAGCCCGAAATAGGGCTGGGGACATTGCTCGCAGAACAGACGGTCAATGGGGCCGAAAGGTTCTGGAGTGGCGACTGCATGCCAAAAGACGCAGCTTTGTAAGGCCCACAAGGTGGATCGATGGTCTGGTGAGGATTGCTGGTGTCTCCTGGATGCAAGATGTATAATATAGGACTAGCTGTTGTGATGACACTTGGGGGAGGCGGACGATGATTATTTTATTGGTAAAATTTATTAATCACTCGCGGCTTTCCGCCTGACAGCTTTCCTTAATTTTTATCTCTGACTACCATATTTATTTTAAAACCCGAATAATTTCATAACGGTAGCATCCAGAAACATGTAACTGTTTTTTTTTAATTAATTAATTATCTACACTTATAACAACTTATTAGCTATAACTACAGTAAATTAAAAAAGACGTGTGGCACTCGGGGACTGCCGCGGTAAAGCTATTGCATAGCATTTTTATCAACTTATGCAATTATAATTATTTATTTATTTTATTTATGCAGTATTTTTTTTCCTTTGTTTTTTTTTTTCTTTGATATTAATTGAAGTTACACTTTCACACATTGAATTGAATTTTGATTGATTGTTCACTCATTTGTTTTCTTATCGGTCACCACGCTCAAAAAACAAATGAGTGGGGGGTGTTAGGTTATTTTCGTTACCTCAAGGCCCGCGATAGAAGCTATGCAATAGCTTAAAAAAAAAAACCTTACGCTAAAATACACTAACTAAAATATGGCGTCAAAAAACTCTTCAACATCGCTGTCGATTGGTAATGTGCCCAAAATATTGGCGGCATTGCCACGCTGTATGGCAATGCTTATCCTCTGTCCAAGGTAAAAGCCAGCCTTTGGGTCTAATTAGTTTACATCTATGTAACTTCTAATGTGCCATTAGCTCTAAAACTTCTAATGAAGCAGAGAAGAAAGACAATCTCTACAGTGTGTAGGTAGTCAATTTTCTAATCAAGATTTCTGAGGTATCGTAATCAATATATTCCAAGTCATGTCTTTCAGCTCGACTTCACCTCAAATCATCAAATTGACTGTTAAAGATTTATCATTTATTTTATTAACATTAATCGAGGGTTTCAAGGGCTAATTCCGTTGTCATAGCGCTCGAGAGAAGTAAGGGTCATTGAAAAAAGCTGAGAGTAAATTTTCCTTCAAGCGTTAAATTCGAAACAACTACCTTAATTCTTTCAATCTTAATTTGTTCTTCGTCGTAGTTATTATATATTTTTTATTATTAATGGGCTCTCGTTTGACCACCATCTCACCTGATGGTAAGAGATGATATGGCCGACGATGGAGCACGCTTGCCTCGAAGTAACCTATTTTTTTTTTTTTTTTTTTTAATTGAGATAAACTAGTGCTTGACTGCGATCCCACCTGATGGTAAGTAGCGATGCAATCTTTGATGGTGAGGCGCACTAGTTTATTAAGAGCCTATTCACTCTAGCCTTGAAGACACCCAAATTATAATCGGACGGGAAGACCGCAGCAGGCAGACTGTTCCAGTCCTTCGACGTACGCGGTATAAACGACGAGGCGAAACGCTTAGTCCGGACCGTAGAGGTTTCAACAACGTAAGGGTGAATATTCGCCGTACGTCGGGTTGTCCGATGGTAGAATTGCGATGGCGGAATCAAGTCATGCAATTCCTGCGCACACTCTCCAAAATGCTTTATTATTTCCTCTTGATTAAGTCAACGATTAAGACCGCTAAGTTGTAGCTATCAGGAAACACAGACTCCGGCAGGGAATTCCACTCCTTGGCTGTACACAATAAATGTTTCTAATTACCAAAACGCTTAGTGCGTATGGGTGGAATGTCCACCATGTACCGGTGGGGCGCAGCGCCGTACGTCATGTGGTCCGATTATAGAACGTAAATATTTTGAGTTCTTCAAATTTTAGTGATTTGATGTATAGATAGTTCGTTGATAGGAAGCTACAAAAAGATTATGATATATATGTAAAAAATGAATCACTATTTCCCTTGGTCACGTCGTCACGCATGAACGTCGTCAGCTGGACTTATTTTGCTAATTCTTCTTTGAGTGTTTGGCAGTTCATAACTAAGACAGGACAACGTCCGCTCCTCGGTTTGCATTGTGTTTTAAGTTGCACACAATTTTAATGCATAAAAGTTATCTACATCGATCTCCTACATTTTACGTGATGCACACACAACTAAAAACTTCTACAGATTTATTATATGTACAGATTATAAGTGTACATACATTATACCATAATGATATTACACACACGATTAGTACATGTAGTAACATTTTAGTCAGCTAGGAAACACCGGCCTCATCTAGCTAAAACTGACAGAAAACAAAGTTAAAGCGTAAAAGTGTTTTTTTAATCTATTTGCAAAAAAAAATATTCTTTATCATTACTATACATAACGTTGAAATCATCATCATCATCATCATATCAGCCGAAAGACGTCCACTATTGGACATAAGCCTCCCCCAAGCGTCGCCACAACGACCGGTCCTGTGCGTCACGCATCCATCGGATTCCCGCGACCCTGACCAGGTCATCGGTCCACCTTGGTGGAGGCTTTTCGACGCTGCGTCTTCCGGTACGTGGTCGCCACCCCAGACTCTTCCAAAAAAAAATCTCTCAGAATTTTTCCTTCCTTTTTTGAAGTTCAAATAAAATAGATTAAATTAAACTGACTTTGAATACTAGTATCGTCCTTCAACCCTACGACATTGCCTGAATTAAATAATGGTTTTCTATCTCCTTTAAATCTTTACTAAGCAATGAACAATTTAATTCTTTGTTATTTGCTCTTCTTTTCCCCAAATCCTTTGAGGCCACCATATAAACAACGCAGATCTAATTTTGCTATATTTTCGTTTGCTTAGAGCCCGATTATTGTAGGTACCTACTGTGATATACGAACAGAATTAACTTAATTTCATAGTAGATGAGTAGAGTAAATGTTTTGTTACCTTTTTAGGTGGAAAAATCATCTAATGACATCTCTCACTCTTGGGCGGAGTGGGAGGGTATGTAAGGCTTTTACTGACTAAAAACCCATTCCTGTTCCTCCTTTGCCTATCATACCAGGGCCGAGTTCTCCTTTCAGAAACAACCTTGGCCCCAGTAGTCTTCGACCCTGCTGGAACAATACGTGCCTCCGACAACTTGGGGAACCGTTTTGTTACCTACTGTAAGACAAACAATAAAGCCTTGTACACATTAAAATTGGGGTAAACTAACTAGGTTGTACTAAATATGTATCTATTCTCGTAATCGATTATATCGAAACGAAAATTCCCGATATGTATTTTTTATAAACAACAACGACTAAACAAAAGAACACTGCATATAATAGCGTCTTCCAGGCATTCAAAGATACCCAAGGATGTTCTTGTATAAAAAGACAAAACACCACTTTAAAAATAGAGTAAACAATCATTTCTTCACGTTTTTACGTCTACTAAAAGACAGAGAACAGACATTATGTCTCGTCTCTTCTCACGTAACTGCTGTTCTAACAGTGGGTGGTTGGGAGCGTGTTTGTCGCGGGCGGTTTCACTGCCCCCCGCGCCTCAGCATGCGCTTTCCCCGCAAACATACGACTTTTATAAGTAAAATATGAGGTTTTTTTTTTTATTAAAAATTGCTAGAACCACCACTTATACACCTCTATATTTTAATTACTTAGTATAAAAGAATGGGGCTCTATCCGTACTAATTACTGATCATATTTTTGTAGTTGTAAAAAAACGAAATCCCAACGTTGTCCACGGAGTTTTGTCATAATTGGTAAATTCATAATTATCAATCATTCATATCAATTGCAACTAAAAAATACTACGCGTAGTGTTTTTTCATTTTGATCGTTATTTTTTCATTCATATATAATCATAATACGTACAATATTTCTTTAAATGAAGTAGCATTTTGAGATATTAAACGATAATAACTTTGCTGTTTATGAATGTTATATATTGAGAATTTACTTACTTATACAATAACAAGACCTTTTCTATATTTCCCATTAAATATTTGTAATTAAAAATTAGTGGTGTACAGTATAACCTACCAAAACTTAACATTTACATCCGTACACTCAAAGTAAAGTTCAGTTGAAAACCAGCGTCTGGCAATTGCCTGACGCTGGTCTTCAACTGTACCTTACTTTGCAGTTGCCACAGTTACCTGGCATTATGCTGAACTGGACCTACATAGCGCACACACATTGACTCAATGTTTATGACACATATTATTGTTTTTTTTTTATTTAAGTTTGTAAAAACACGTTTATGTATATATCCACGTGTTTTTTTTTTCAAGTATCTTAATAACAATTTCCATTTTCGAATCCAGTATTTAAATTATAAATTATTTTTTAAATCTTATAAATTATTTTGGTATCTTTCGCTACAGTTAAGCGAAAGATACCATATCATATTGTCATGACCAGCAATAAACAAAGATGAACGCAAATGTTTCGACATTTCTGAGTTCATCACTTAGAAATTTAAAAACCAGGTCCATCACTTATTAGTGTTAATAATAGTGTCCATTTCCTAGTACAATATTTAAACTAGCTCAAGCCCGCGGCAAGAGGAATAAAGCAGTTTTTTTTCACCGATAGATCGGTGAAAACATTTTAGCAATCGGATCGGTACTTTCCGAGATTACCTCCTACAAACAAAAAAAGACGTGTGGCACTCGGGGACTGCCGCGGTAAAGCTATTGCATAGCATTTTTATCAACTTATGCAATTATCATTATTTATTTATTTTATTTATGCAGTATCTTTTTTCCTTTGTTTTTTTTTTCTTTGATATTAATCGAAATTACACTTTCACACATTGAATTGAATTTTGATTGATTGTTCACTCATTTGTTTTCTTATCGGTCACCACGCTCAAAAAACAAATGAGTGGGGGGTGTTAGGTTATTTTCGTTACGGAATTTCTGGTTTCGGTCTCCACGCTCAAGGCCCGCGATAGAAGCTATGCAATAGCTTAAAAAAAAAAAAATACTTAACCTCTTTATATTATCAGTATAGATGATAAGTTATTTTTGAAATATAGGCTATAGCGAAAGATAGAGCAGTGGTGGCCGTCTGGTAATGGCCCCGACTTACGAATAGTAGGTCGCGGGTTCGAACCCAACCAGACGCGTTACTTTGTGTAATTTATTTCATCACCACTACTCTCAAAACGGTGAAGGAAAACATCGTGAGGAAACCGACATGTTTGAAGACGTGTGACATTCACCAACCCGCACTAGGCCCGCGTGGTGGATTATTATCACTCATAGAGAGGAAGCCTGAATCCCAGCTGAGGGAACATTAAAAATGCTGATGATGAAAGATGCTAAGGCCGTAACATATTTTTATGTTAATCAATAAGTAAAAGAAGAACACAAATGACATATTACTGCTACTGTGTGTGGGTGGGAGGATGATTGCCGCGACTATTTTCACTGCCCCCTTCACTTCAGCTAACGCTTACCCCGCAAAACACACATAAATTTTTCATCAATAAAAAGCCTATTTATAGTTTTCATTGCAATCAAATAAATTACTTATGATGATTTTTTTTTCTATGCCATAAGTGTAACGTAAACCAGGCATAAATGCCCCAAACGGAAAAGAGCCTCACTTGTAAAACTAAGACTCGTATTTAAAACTAGCTTTTGACCGCGGTTTCACCCGCGTATCACTCAGGAATAAACCAGCTTTCTATTGGTGAAATAATTTCAGCAAGCGGACTACTACTTTCAGAGATTACCTCCTAAAAACAAAAAACTTAAAAACAAACTTTACTTCTTTTTAATATTAGTGAAGTATTGATGCTTATTTGAGCCGATCTGGTTAGTTTATAAGTAAGACGGCAATGTAAACTATATGACGCAAGTTTAATTTGCGTTATATAGTATAAGTAATTTGAAATGCGTATTTCGGTTTCACAAATGGAGCACGTATGGCTGGTTTCCTAAATAGTAGTTACATATAGGTACACCCAGTAAAACAGCTAAGGCTTTTCCAGACTGGAATCAACCTAGTCATCCTTTAATAGTTTTTGTTAGTGGGTGGCTGGGAGGGCGATTGTCGCGATCTGTTTCACTGCCCTCCGCGCGTCTTTCCCCGCGCTGGAGTCTCGTCTCGATAAAAATGGCCTTCGAACTGTAAAATTAAATACGCTTGTTTTACTGAAACTTTACAACCCTTTAACTTTCTGGGGTAACAGCCCTATTAAAATTAAATCTGTTTAATTTTTTCCCAGAACATTTACCCTACCTAATAACTTTAATATCGATCATCATTTCAACCATGAAACACCCATTACGGAGTACAAGACCTTCTTGATGTTGTTTGAAATAAAAACGCTGAATAATACTTATTTGCTGTTTTATTGTAAAGGAAAATTCTCATTACAAAATTACGTAGAACGTCTTCACAAAGGCCGACGGTAAAGTTCAACGACAAGCAGAGTACAGACCACAAAGAAATAAATGTTGCCTTTCTTAATAAATGTAGGAACATAGCACATATTTTAAACACTTCCCTTATACTTCCATACTGCCCGGTTTCGTACTTCTCTCCAATACACTTTCCAGTTCCGCATGTACCACATTCAGGTGTTTCTCATCAGCTACCTACCCAAAGTGTAACCAATTAGACTCTGTAAAGTGCGTATTTCCCTTTCATTTATCGGTCATAATTATGTACAATCTATACTTAACTACTATCCCGCTATAAAATACATTCCAAATCAGAATAGGATCGGTTTTTACGCCATAACGTCATAACTGTCAAAACGAAAAATTGAGTAGGGTAAGAAAAACCAGAAATTGTTAAATGAACGCATTGTACCATATTTTACACAGTCCATCCATCTTTTCCTTTGAATTATTTTTTTTTTGAAGAACTGAAAGAAAAAAAAAACATTAGTTGCATTCGAAGTGAGCTAAAAGGCATTTAATCAATCAACGGGATACAAATTATGGCTTGGCATTCGTCATATGTAGTGGGTGGTTGGGAGGCTCTGGCTCGCAGTCAGTTTCACTGCCCCCTTCGTCCCGCGTTTTCGCCCATGCGGTTGCGACAAAGGCGCGAACATTAGACTCCGTTCAAGTCCATACATCATACAGGGTTCATTGCCTTTAATATTAAAATTCCTTTAACCCATCTTCGTAAATTTCCAATGACATCTAAAAATAACAAAGCGTAGATAAAGTTACAAATATATACCTTTCATTTCAAGCTATATCCTTCTCGTTGTTTTGATAAATGTACAAAGATTGCGTTATTTATTTATTTTTTATTTCAGGCAGTAATTAGCCCAATATTATTGAATAAAATAAAATTATTATAGGATAATACATAAATTGAATTAAATACATTGGATTAAGTAAATTTGATAAAATTTTCCATTTATTTCTTTTCATAAGATAGGTATTCGTTTAAATTATATTTTTTTAATATTTCGTTAAATAAAAAATATAAAAAAATAGTATCCTACCGGTATCGGGAACAGGGTCCAAGCTACCGGCGGTCAGGGAAAGAACCTCCAGAGAAAGAACCTTCTAACAATACGAGACGTGTCCGAAGAAGAAGATTATTATTTCAGCTTTACTTACCAATGTTCCCCACAAAAAAAAAACATTGAATTAACATATGAAGGATTTTTGAAAAGCCCTATTATGGGGTTTACTAAAATTTTGTTCGGACATTCGTCATATATGATGATGCAATATTCTAGAATATATGAACGCAAATCGCTATAATAATACTAGCTTTTGCCCGCGGCTTCGCTCCCGCTCTGTCCTACTCCACCCCACTATACTTTACTCTACCCTATTCTACCCTACTCTATTCTACTATACCCTATTCTACTCTATTCCACCTTATTCTACTCTATTCTAGCCTACTCTACTCTATCCTACTCTAACCTATTAGTATAGGCTAAGCGCAAAGTAGGGTAGACCCTACTTTGCGCTTAGCAACACATTTAGCTATTATTATTTTTTTATTATAGATAGAAAAATAATTGATTGAAGGATGATGTGAAATGAGACATGGCTAAAAATGATAGACAGAGTAATTGCACAGAAATTATATGTTTGTACAAAAAAAAAAAAAACTTGAAAAAGAAAACAAAAGATAAAGATGATGAATATGTTCAATCCTAAATGTCAGAAGCAGCAGTTACACGGATTAATTTAAACTAGATCCTTCTCAATGCCGATTGTTTTATGACAAAGACTTTGCCTTTGAAATTACCTTACCAATCACCATTCAACATAATAACTGGCACTTTCCAAGGGTGATTCCGTGTTCCCTTTTCGAATGTCGGCGTCCAATTCGATTCATAGTGATCCGAACTGATCTGCCGGAGGATTCTCTGGACCATCGGATAATGCCATTGTCATATTGAAATGTTCCATTAAGACGGTCGCGGAATTAGTATTCATAATTTATTAACATGTCTCTTGTCGTCTCATGAGACTTTGGATATAATATATAAAACATAAGTTTTTGTATATACATGCGAAACCCGAAACACGTGTAAAGTATTTTTATGTAAAGAATCTTTGTACATAATTTCATGAAAAATCACAAAGTTATAAGCTTGTTGTATCATTCATATTTTCAGATCATTTTATTCACATCATGGTAGACATCCCACCCACACGCACAAAGCGTTTTGGGAACACATTTATTGTGCGAACAGCCAAGGAGTGGAATTCCCTGCCGGAGTCTGTGTTTCCTGATAGCTACAACTTAGGAGTCTTTAAGTCGAGAGTGAATAGGTTACTTCTAGGCAAGCGTGCTCTATCGTCAACCACATCATCGCTTACCATCAGGTGAGATGGTGGTAAAACGCAATAATAAAAAAATAAAAAAAAGATGTTTTAGCTACACATAGTCACTGGGCCATCCAGGTGGCTGAATGGTACCTAATGCCCGCTATGACCTGCCGTAGGTCACAGCAGGTTTTGTGCCTAGTGTCAGTGGTGTCCAACTTGTGACCTTATGACCTTTTTAAATATAAAATGGTGTAAAAACCATTGGAGTCCATTCAGTTACTGATTTTGACAAACTATACCTATTCAAGTTTCGCTAATAAAAATAATGTTGTATATGTCGTGGCCAGATCTTAAAAATTTATCACTTTATGATAGGTATGACCAATTGAAATTGACCAGATCGTTTTAACGGTAAAGTTTGATGAAATTTCAAACTTCATTTGGCTTAGACCTTTTATTATCATTGAAATCTATGATATGGCCAAACATATTTTTTTTACATTTTCATGTCATTATAACTATCGATATATAATATATGTATTAAGAATATTTAGCAATGACAATCGTGGCAATGTCGCCAGCTTTCTTTGCACACTTTCAGTCGACAGCGATGCGAATGACGCCATATTTTAGTTAGGTTAGCCTATAATGTATACCAACATACATAGTTATAATTAATTAAGTGTTTTGAAATAATCGCGTAAAAAAATAAAAATATTCAGAATATTTAGTCGATGATTATAACGTTTTCATAAAACCAGATGATAAAAGCATTATGACGCCCTTGAAGTGTGAAAGAGACCGGATCCGAGCGTCAGGATGTTTATTTAACGATTCTAGTAAAAGAAAAACCAAATTGGTAATATTACTATGTTTTCTTATCATGTAAAATTTTATTGAAACAAAAAATACAGTCTACAGCTATTTATATTTATATAATCTATACATATAAAAGTCTGTAGTACAAAATCGATGTAGATAAATTTTATACATTAAAATTATGATGTGTAACTTGGTATTTTACTTGGACTTTGTTTTATCGCAATCGGTTGACTATATCGAAAGATATAGGTACATTAGTAGTACATTTATTGACTGTTAGGCGGTACGAAGTTTGCCGGGTCAGCTATTAAAATAATAAGAATGTGAGCACATTTCGTAACTTTTAAAATGTTGATTAAGTGTTTCTTTTACCATTCTTATTATTTAATATTTTTCACAAAACGAAAAAGCCCTCTCACTTCCTCCTGCTTGCGTCGTATTCCTCAATGCTGAGGGTCGTGACCTCCCTGCTTCATCACTTTAACCTTTATGATATTCCTCCATCTGTTTCTGTCACACCTCTCACTTAGAGAAGGCTTTTTCGTTTCGTTGCTGATGAGACTGATAAGCCCTGTTGGAGTATGAAAACATTTGAATCTGCGCGTCTTAAGTTTTAGAATCAAATAGAAAAACTTTATTTCCGGACAGACACGGTTGCTTTTGTCATAAGATATCAGTAAAAGAATTCTAATATGAAGTTGAGAACAATGATTTTAATAAAATATAAAAAAATTGCAAATCCGAGGTTTTCACTCAAAGCCATCGATTTGCTTTTCTTTAAGCATATGAGACAGATAGTCACTATTAAAGCGAGAAAGTATTTGAATCCACGCGACATGACTGTTTGTAGGTATTACAGAAAACTCTCTGAGTAAAGAAAAACTTAAATTGGTAATCTAAAATTATTTTGCATTGTAGGAATTTGTAAGTTTATATAAAAGGTCTTAACTATCTAATAATTAGGTATTTATTACGGTGGGTCTACACTAGAAGAGCCTAGGACGAGCCGAGCTCAAATTAATGATGTGTGGACCGCCTCTTGAGCAGTCGAGCACGAACGACACTACACGAATTTGTGCTCTTGCTCCACTCGTGCTCCGCTCGTGTTCCGCTCATGCTTCGCTCGCGTTGCGCTCGTGCTTGGTTCTTCTAGAGTCGATCTACATGAATTTGAACTCGGCTCGTGCTCCACTCGTGCTCCGCTCGTGCTCGGTTCTTCTAGAATTCGGTCTACACCGTCCTGGGCGACTAAAAAATACATTTTAACCGTAGTTCTGATTTCAAAAACTCGCCTCGTTAAGAACCCATTTTACGAGGGCAAGTAAGTGTCCACGCACACGGGCCACAAAAAAAAAACTTCCAGAAAAAAAGCTAGAAACGGCCACAAAAAAAACTAGAAGTGCCCACAAAAAAAGCTGAAGCGCGTGACAGCTTGTGGCTGAAGAAGCTGGAAGCGGCTTCTAGTTTTTTTTTTAATTGACATAAACTAGTGTTTGACTGCGATCTCACCTGATGTTGAGCAATCTCTAATGGTGAGGCGCACTAGTTTATTAAGAGCCTATTCATTCTAGCCTTGAAGACACCCAAATTATAATCGGACGGGAAGACCGCAGCAGGCAAACGGTTCCAGTCCTTCGACGTACGAGGTATAAATGACGAGGCGAAACACTTAGTCCAGACCGTAGAGATTTCAACAACGTTAGGGTGGATATTCGCCGTACGTCGGGTTGTCCGATGGTAGAATTGTGATGGCGGAATCAAGTCATGCAATTCCTCCTCACACTCTCCAAAGGCATCCTGTAAAACACCGAAAGGCTGGCGACCCTACGCCTGTGCTCAAGGCTTTGAAGGTTGGACTTAACTAAATCTGGATCATCAATTAGCCTCTTCGCACGCCTTTCCACCGAGTCCAAATTTTTCTGGCACTAACAAGAACCACAAAAAAGGCCGCTACAAAAAGAAGCTAGAAGTGGCTTTTTTTGTGACCCGTGTACGGGGACACTTAGAGACTTTGAATGAATAGTCAGTGTGCGAGCGAAAAAGCATTCGGATCTACGCGTTTCGCATGTTATTTAAATAAATTCTTCAGCTGTATAATTTAATCATAAAAAATACAGTTCATTTTTACACTCATGTAACTTATAAAATTATTTTACTAATGGAATTAGATAAACATGTTCTATTTCTCATGCAAATTTTTTTCCTGAAAAAATATCAAGTTTCACCTTCATAATTCAGCAGTCTATTTGGATACCTCCATGTAAAATACCGATACTCAGTTATATCCGTTCAGACTTAAATCCAACTCATCGTAGTCGAAAAGGCAAGGCAGGTTGAAATATTATACTATATGCCGAGAGGTAACGGCGCCGACTTACGAGTTGTAGGTCGCGGGTTCAAACCCAGCCAGGTGTATTACTTTGTGTAATTTATTTCATCACCACTGCTCTCAAAACGATGAAGGAAAAAATCGTGAGAAAACCGGCATGTCCTAGAACCAAAAATTCGAAGACACACGAAAAAAAAAAATCTGATTCACTAACACGCACTGGGCCCGCGTGGCGGATTACGGCTCATTCCCTCACCTAGAGAGGAGGCTTGAGTCCTAACAGTGGGAACATTAAAAAGGTTGGTGATGATGATATAATAAAACAAAAAAAAGCATATATTCAGCCGAACATAGAACCTCCTCCTTTTCGAAGTCGGTTAAAAACTTATCACTTAACACACAAGGAAGGTGGGATGAGAAATTTTATCAACTAGAAAACTTTAAACCAGTTAGATATTTCTCAGTGTTTACTTTACTACTGGACAAAGGGCTCAGCAAGACCAAAGCCCGCTAGAGCCTCCGGGAATATTTAAAAATTAAAGCCGTGGTTCTCGAACACAAAAGGTAACAGAAGGACACCGGTGCGGTCTGATACGCCTTCCCTCTACTTCCATGTGCCTCTACCTTGGAAGAATTTATTCGATGATTTCCCACCACAAAAAAGAATTTTCTCTTCTTCTCAATGAGAAAAGTCAAGTTTGCTCAAGGTGAATAAAAAGAAGCAAACTCGATAAGTACTGAGTTTCAAAATACTAGACTGATAACAACTACTTCCAGTTATAATTCCTAATAAATGGATGTAGATGTAAATGAATGGACACGTAGATGGATGGAGAGGGAGGCCAAAGATAAAATGGATGCATTGTATTGTATGAGGAATGATAAGAAGTTAGTGAAAGAGTAACGGATGACAGGACAGAATGGAAGATAAAAACGTGTTGCGCCAACCCTAAGTAATATGAAATAAGAGCAAGAAGAAGAAGAGTTATTTTTTTAATTCCTAATAAAGAAAGAACAATTTGACAGTTTAGCGATTACTAAATTATGTAATGTCGATTGATTACACCTATGTAGGTATGTACAATAGGCGACATCGTTCGAAAGAAATGGAAAAGTCGGCAGTATTTTAACACGTGCAGCATTACTTAATTTTGTACTGGTTTGAATTACACAAACAGGCTTAACTAGTTCCTCGAGCCTCGTGCCAAAAATTAGCTGAAATGTCGGTATATTGGAAAAGTTGGAGGTACTCGTATATAAAAGTGTACAGCGTGGACGCGACTTAAAAAACGCAAGACTTGCACTGAATAGTGTCAACGGAACAACTATCACAGTAATGTCACAAAAAAGCGAAAAAAATTTTTTTCTTAATTATGCTTGATTTAATCGGATATCGTAACCAAAAATTTGCACTTTTTACAGAAAGGACGAATTTTCTTCCCTATTCAAAAAAAAAAACACGTGACGTTTTATAAGTGTCCATGTAGGCCACATGGGCACTTATAAAACGTCAGAAGCTAGTGCACGGTTTCAAATTTGTCGTTTCCTATGGAGAAACAATTAAAACACTTAAGATAATACTCGTACCATTCTAAAATTGTTTGTTATTCATTAAACTATAGTATTGATCTATTAGAAATTATTGGCATATTTTAATAAATATACTTTTATTAAGATAGAAAACACCTATTTTAACCTAATTATTCTATAAAAAAATTAATCTGTCTTTTGCTGGTTTGATTATACCAACTATATAGGCAATAAGATTTTTTTTTTAATTCTCTAAATATTTCAAATTAAAAAAAAATATTTAAACAATTTAAAGTAAGTATTTAAAAGATAGTCACTCAAGCATTTGGTTGGATCTACAACTCTAAATTTCACATGAATGCCTGACAGGGTTATTTTTACTCATTCAGTTCACTAACTGAGAAGGTTGATGTGGGTTGCTCGCTACCCTAAATATAAACTTCCAAATTAAAGGAATTTAATCAAAGTAAAATAATTTGTTTTCGAAATTAGCATGAAGTTGGACATTAGGTATGGACTTCCTTTAATTAAATAGTTGATGAATAAATTAATCAAAGAAACAAAAAGTTATTAATATAAGGATGAAAAGAACATCTACAAAGAAATCTGTTTAAATTATAATCTATCTATTTGTATTATAATATATACCTTTTCTTGATTTTTTTTTTGTTTTCGGGGAGAAAACCTTCGAACGGCGCCTGGACTTTTAGTAAAAAGACCGGGAATGTGGGATTTTCACCCCACTAAAACCACCCCGGTTATCACCATCGGCCCATGGAAGAGCCCCCAGAACCCCCTTTACATTACTTACCTTTAGCCATTATTTGACGCAAATAAGGAATAACATATACAACTGTGATTTAAAAAAAATTGTTTGCAAAAATGTACGGAATATGTTTCAGTCAAGTGACTTTTTAAGTAATCTTTTTTTTTCGTAACTGTGTTAACAATTCTATGATAAAAAAAATTAATTCTATGTAATTAAATGTCAGGGAACAGGCGTTTTGAACCGACGTACTATCGAACTAATAGATTACCGAAATAATGAGCAATCGCGGAAAAGTTTTTTGCAGCATTATTTTTCGTACTAAAGTTTTATAGCACCAATAAAGTATCGATGGAATAAAACATCATACAACTGAATTTGATGACATTCAATAATCGACACACCGAGTTTGATGTAATAAAAATCGAGTCATCAAGTTTCGAAATTAAGTATCCCGGGAGCCCATCAGCTGTAAAATATACTTTATATTTTCCAAGTTAAATAAAATAATAAAATTGTTCAATTGCACCTTCAAGTTAACAAATTTACCAAATTGCAGTAAATTAGGTTGAATAGTTAATTAACAGCTGATAGGTACCTAAGCCACGATAACTTAATATCTTGTATCTAGAGGTATCAGTACACACCCTCATAATCACTAGCAGATTGAAAATATCGTCATAATCACAACCAATTGATGCAAAAATTAAGACTAAAAAAAGGGAGTAGATAACGGCATGAGTGACATGTGTGTGGCGTGTGGTCTGTGGTGTGGTGTGAGTGTAAAAAGAACATCAACACACATAAAGATAGTGTAAGCTAAACTATCCTTATGTGACTAGATGAAATGAAATAATTTACAAAATCCGATCAATAATTTCTGAGCACAGATTCTTTTTTACACACATACAACATTTTTTTTCCACTTTTACATCAATTTATATTTATTTTACGTAGACTACGATCACTCTATGAAAATAAAGATTTTGTCAAACTATTTTGACGGAACTTATTTTGATCCTATTTATTTATTTTATTTATTTTTCACAACTATCACACAACGTCGTCTAGTCCCAAGCTAAGCAGAGCTTGTGTTATGAGTACTAGACAACTGATAAACATACTTATATATTTCTAAATACATACATATTATAGATAAATTACACCCAGACACAGAACAAATGATTGTGCTCATCACACAAACATTTGTCCTGGGTGGGGATCGAACCCACGACCTCCGGCATAGCAGTCAGGGCCACTAACCACTAGACCAACAGGCCTGTGTATTGTGTGTACCAACATAAGTAGGATTGATATAAAACGCAAGTAGAAAACTGATAATAATATTTAAGCTTACAATAGCATAAAATGTAACAAATTGTCACTCAAATGTTCTAATAAAATGAACAGGACACAGAATAGTTTTCAATTCCATAAAGCATTGAGAAGGGTAGAGGAAATTAAAGACTGAGAATTGGTAAAAGTTAAAGCATTTCCCAACAGATAGTGATCAGAAATAGACACTCGCAGGACATAGGTACCTAGCGAAGGAGGCGGCCGCGTGAGTGAGGTTAAAGTCCTCACGCCCCAGCCGCCGGGATCCCGATTTTGATTTCCAGCCACCGTAGACGTAGGCTTCCGGTCGGCGAGCATAGCTCTCCGTCCGACCGTCCGGACCGAACTTGAGTCGTCGACGGCACGTAGTGTTCCACGCGCGCCACAATGAGATGTCAGAAAACCGTAGGGTAGTAGTAGTAGGGGGTAGGGGCCCAGCAAGATCGAAACCTACTATTGGCTATAGGTTATACGAAAGAGAACCCCGGGGCCGTGGAACGAAGGCAAAGAAAAAACAGTTGTGGGTTGTATTCAGTAAAAGTCTGACACGCCCTCCTGTTCCACCCAAGAGCGGGAAAAGTCATAGGATTTTCCACCTAAAAAAGAAGGATAAAGATAAATCTTTTCACTGTATTGTCTCAAGACTTTCCTAAAGCCATTTTTGACTAGCAAAGGATTTTATTTGCTACAGTAAAAAGCAATCGCATACTGTCTAAAAAATCTTACGAAAATCGTATCTAGTTTTGTTTTGACTGAAACAAAAAACTTGAAGAAACCTTGAAAAATAATTTGTTCAATAAGTATTCCATGTTCCGATATTCTACAAAACAATTTTGGCAAAGAATAGTAGAAAGAAGTCAATGAAGGTACAAGTTTTCTCATAATTTCTGTATTTATATTACGTTATGTAATATTTTCTTCATTAAAATATCTGTTGAGACACAATATATAATATAATATTCTAAGCTCGTAAATGGAATTTTGGTAATATATTTTATTACATTTTTACAAAGAAAAACACGAGAACACATCCTAATTTAATATAAAAAGTTTAGGAATCTGCTTCATCATCAATCTTTGTTACCTATACATTTGCGGCGGTCCCACCTGGCTTTTCGTTAGAAAAAAATTAAGAAACTGATGCCAGCGCCACCTACCGGATCCAATTAGGAACCTACTCCCATAAATATACAGTCAAAAAAATTCATCCAAATCAGTCGAGCAATTTTGGAAGAGTGCGGTGATAAACACACGTACAGAAGAATCAGGTGTCATTAGACGATTTCCTGGCCACATAGCGGGCTTGCGGACACGAGCAGTTGGTAGTTCGCCGTCCGGTTAGAACAGAGCCCGTTAACGGAGCGTAGTGTTCCACACGATCGTCAAAGAGATGTCAGTAAAGCAGAAAGGCCCAGCAAGTGCACGGCCGTTGCCGCTGAGGCCTTTGGGAATTTCTGAAAAAGAATTCTGTGATCCTAGAACTCAAAAACAACTGAAGGACGGTGGCGTGGTAGGTGGTTTCAGTCAATAAAAGTCTGACACACTCTACCGCCCTATCCTAGAGCAGTAGAAGTCATTGGATGATTTCCGACAGCAAAAAACACTCATATGACAAATAAATAATATATAAAAATAAAATTAGTGTCTTCTCTGATAGCGAGCTTTACGATAATAACTTGAAATACACAACATACATCTAAAAAGGTATACAAATTGTATAGTAAAAGTGACTTTGAAAAATAAATTGTACCTATAATAAAAAAGGAAGTATTTTTCTGTCTTCCTTTACATTTCCTCTTTTGCATTGTGCGGTTAGTCTACGACGACGTTATGCAACATAGAAATTCTAAAACAACTCTTTTTATAATGAAATATGTCAAAAGGAATCTCGCCGCGGGTCAAATCGGGCCAAGTTATTTGACCAGTAAACTATAAAATTTTTGTTACTACAATCAGGACCGCATTCTATTGATGTCTTTAATTCATTAAACCCCAAGCGAACGCCGGCGTTCGCGCACCTATTGTCTTTCTATTGTGTCTGTAATTCTCACGATTGAAAGGTTGCTGTTAGAAATAGGCTTCCCTTTTCCAAAAAATCGTGCATTGAAATCCCCCGCCCTTGGGCGGAGCGGGAGATAGTGTCAGACTCTTACTGACTAAAAGACCCACCCCGTTCCTTCTAGCCTTCATACCGGGGCTCGAGCGCCCTTTCGGATAACCCTGGCCTCAGTAGGCTTCGACCCGGCTGGGTCCCTGCTGTTGCTGACAACTCCTTGAGGCGCGCGGGAACAGTGCGCGCCGTCGACGACTTGGGCTTGGTCCGGACAGTTACCGGACGGCCGAAAATAGGCTTCCCTCAAACGTTGCCATAACGACTGGTTCTGTGCGTCTCGCATCCACCGGATTCCCGTGACCTTCACACCTAGTGAAGGTTCACATTGTGGGAGTCCTTCGAACACTGCGTCTCCCGATACGTGGTCGCCATTCCAGGCCCTATCGACCATCTGTTCTGCGAGCAATGTGCCCAGCCTACTGCCACTTAAGTTTGGCGATTCTTTACGCTATATCGATAAACTTGGATCTGCGGATTTGAGGTTTAGGTACTACGAGTATATGAAAACTTTCTAAGCATAGAATGCCTCATAAAATTCCTACTGCTGGATCTTCAGCCTCTTCTCTAGAGGAGGAGGAACGTAATCCACCACGCTGGCCCAGCTTGATTGGTGGATGTCACATGTTTTTAGGGTATTGGTTGACATACCGGTTTCCTAACAATGTTTTCCTTCACCTTTTTAAGAGCAGTGGTGATTAAATAAATTACACAACGTGCCTACACCTCGTAAATTGGGTTGTCACTGGGCCACCATTTTAATGTCTGTTTTTAATTTTAACACCACTGCTCTCAAAAGAAAAATAGATGAAAAACATCGTGAGATCCTCTAAAACCAAAGAAAATTATTGTCTGTGTCCCACCTACCGTTTTCTTTGATCTGTGGTACCAGCTGTGAGAGAATTATAGACTGATTGGATTTAATGGCTATGTCAGACAAATAGTTTTATTCATTGAAATGTTGACTAGCTAAGGCTGAAACTGTTTCAACTATAAATCAGTTCTTTATTTTCTTAGCGTGTGGAAGGCTAAACTAGTTAAATTCTTTGCCTGGCTCTAGCCCAGTATTCAGCCATGGCAATGCCGTTCACTGATGCTATCAATAGATCCCTACGTGAACAGTTATAATATCAGTTCAGTTTTTGATATTCAAGTCTTGAATTCCAGTTTTTATCATGTCACGAAACGTACCGAGGTATCTACTTAATTTACTGTTTTCGTAAATTACTTACTAGAACTAAAGCTTATCTTTAGTTTCAAAGGTATTACTTTAAACTTTTAGCATTATAGATTCATGATAATAAATTACATTTTCATCCCCCCATCTCGGAAAGAGTATTTTTGCTCTTTAATATCTAAGTGCAAAAACCGTTTTTATCCGCATAAAGTAAATTGAATTTAGAACATCGTGTGCACTAAATTTGTGAATTCAAAATATTCTACCTCCATGATGCCAAAATCATACAACTTTTTTTAATTTATTAAAAACTCTGACTCTGAACGGAACCTCGTTGGTGTACTTTTTGTTTTTTTTTTTCATGTAGCCATTTCCTCCCTGAGGTGTGATGAAAGTTACGTGTTGCACTAGAGTGCAAAGATTTTTCACCTCGCTCTTGCTCTTGATTTTCTCGCTAACACTCAGGCTTCTAATCTAAGAATCACTTGCTGCGTTCGTGATTCAATTTTAGACTCCATCGCTTGTTCGGTCATCAAAATTGAGCACGCGGTTAAAAAGCAACTTTGTACTCTTTTAAAACAAATATCTATTACCGTACTTTCAGCTCACAAGAAAACCGAAAATTAAACCCACTGTTATCGTGTTGTTGTGTCTGTTATGTGTCTGTGTCTGTTGTGTTGCTGAAATAGCGTTCAAACACGAGCCTATATAAACAAATTAAAAAAATATCCTAAGTTGATATGCATTATTGGATTACATGATCCATTTTTCCCCTTCAAGGTTCATCGAACTTTGTATTTTTTGTTTTTTCATTCATCGATCATCATATAAAATAGATGCAATATGACAGCCATAGTAATATCTAAATGCTCGAAAGGTTCCAAAAGCAAAACAATGAGAGCTATGTTTAATAATCCACCTTACATAAGTAATAAGTATGTGAACCTAGACTACAATGTACGCACAGTGAAAGAATAAATTGAGTCAACCAGCAAGAAACATCAAAACAGATTAGACCAACACATAAATGAGTTTGCTGCGGAACTGCAAGGAGTGGGCAGTCTAAGATTCTCTCGCCTTAAGAAAAATAGCATATCAGATCTAGCGCAAAGATTTGCAGACAAAAGATGATAATTGCACCACTGAGTGCACATCTCAGCTAAAAGACATATTTCATTATGAAAATCTGACAGCATCTTAGATTATTGTTTAAAATAAAACAGATTGCTAATAAGCAGGATAGAAAAAAAAAAGAAAAGATTAGATTTAAAACTTGATCTTTGAAACCTGTCGAGCGTATTTGACAAGCTCTCTGAGTGGTTTTAGTTTTTATAGGTACTTTATCTTGCTAAAGTTCAGTAGTCAGTTTTAAGAACAGTTCTTGAGGAAGTGTGAGGTCTCCGCCGCCGATCACCCCCAAGAGGGCACGGCGATGCTCCGCCCAAGCAGGGCACACCGCGATTGTGTGCTCCACCGTGTCCTCCGGGCGTTCCTTCCGCTTTAATTCGGAACAGGAACCTCCCGAACTTGCCATTTCCGGTGAGGACCTGTGACATGCGGAAAGTAAGGACGCCGTGAGGTCTTTCCAGCCACGCCTCAAAGAGGGGACTTATCGCCATAATTGTGGCGTGCCCAGCACGGGGTTGCGATAGTCGCTGACGCCATTCCACCATGAGATCCCGCCGGAGCTCTGTCCGCCATGCCGTGACCTGTCGCGGCAGAGGACTTTCACCCCGGCGTTGCATCTCCACGCGCATGTCGTGCATGTGTGCAAGGACTGTTGCCTCCAGATCCCACGGTGGTAGGCCAGCCAGAAGGCTCGGTGTCCCCGCACCATCCGAATTGCCATGACCCTCTTGCAGGCGTTCAGAATGGCCACCGGTCACTTTTGCAGCGACGGCGCCCACACCGGCGCCCCGTAAAGGGCCATGGATCGAACGATCCCCGCGTAGAGCCTCCGGCAGGAGGCGTCTGGACCCCCAAGGTTGGGCAGGAGCCGCTTGAGAGCGGCCCTAGTCCGGTTGAGTTTGGGAGCCAGACGTCGGAAATGCTCCTCGAAATTCCATCGGCTGTCGAGGATGAGTCCCAGGTACCTCATCGATGTCCCGACGCCGATGCGAACTCCTCCTACCGTTAGTTGGGAACCCGACGGTGGTGCGTTCCGACGGCCGCGACCGTGAAAATACATGACCTCGGATTTGCGCAGCGCCACCTCGAGTCCCAACTCCGCGGGGTTGCGTTAGTCAACGACTAACGCAACCCCGCGTGTCGCTAGAGCGGCCGCCGCCCAGTATGACTCTCCCTGCGCTAGAACCAGCGTGTCGTCTGCGTAGCAGACCACGCTGACCCCGTCAGGGAGGTCGCCTCGCAGCACGTAATCGTACCCGATGTTCCACAAGGGTGGCCCTAGTACCGACCCCCGCGGAACACCGCACGACATCTCCTGACGTTTCCAGTCTCCCTGGTGACCGGGGTAGACTATAAATCTTTCCGACAGATAGGCCTCGACCACTCGACAGAGGTATTCGGGCACCCGGTGGTACCGGAGTGCCCTCCGGGATCGTACTCCAGGGCAGGGAATTGAACGCGTTGGCAATGTCCAAGGACACTGCCACGACACACCTGCCCCGGGACACCGCATCCCCCGTCGTGAGGGCTCGCACGCGCATGATAGCGTCCACCGTAGAGCCGCAGCCACCACCTTAGCTGCCGCCGCTATCGCCGCCGCTCCACGCGCCTGGCTTGCCCCGACGGGCTTACCTTAGGTGCTGCAGTCGTCGTGGCCGCGGTGACGGCGGCATACGATGCCGTCTTCTTCTGGCCGGAGGCCGCGAGAGGGGGGCGCAGAACAATGTCCTCCAGGACGGAGAGCTGGCGCTGGATGTGCCCCTGGAACTGTTGCTGTTGCTGCTCCCTGAAGGCAGCCAGCTCTTGCCGCAGCAGAGACACAACCTCGCCTTCCGCTTGGGGCGAGGGCCGGGATCGGCCCTGCTCCTGCCTGCTCCCCCCTTCGGGACGAGAACCCTGGAGAGTGGCCACAGCCTCCTCGAGCCGGCCAAACCTCCCACTGAGGGTGCGCTCGTAGAGCTCAAAAACGATCCCCAGCGCCTCCTCAATCGAGGTGTTGGCCAGCTCAATAGATCGCTTCTTGGCCACCCTCTCCCTCTTGTTGGCCATGCTCGTGATTGCGGCTGCCACAACCTCCCGAAACTTAGCCAGCGCCTCCACCATCCCTTCTGGCAACTCCTGAGGGATCTTCGGCACTAAGGCGCCTGGCGTCCCTCGCTGGCAATCTCGGCGGGGAGCCCTCTTCCTATGTCCGTTTTTCGGGCTGCGCCCCGCCCCGACGACGAGATTTTCCGGGCAGGTCCCGTCTCGTCGTCGGACACAGAGCGCATGAACGCCTCCTCTTGTTGGACGTGGACTCCTCCACCTCCATCAAATGGAAGGGCTCCTGTCTCCCTATTACCTCCGAGGTGAGCAAAGACGCGGTATCAGAGTCCGACGCCGTGTCTCACCTCCCTGAGGCTGTAATTACGGCCGGCCTCCACTGGCGTCGCGGACGTGCTGGGAACTGGTCCCAGGGACTCCGCGCTGCCGAATCGTGAGCCACCCTGGCTCGTTGCGTCCACGAAGGACGGTACAGGGTACGGAGACCCGAGGCGGTAGGTGCCCCCCCCAGAATACGAGGGGCAGCCCGAGCTCTGCTCGGGGAGGGATTCTCCAGCAAGCTGGTACCCTCCTGGGGCAGTATATTTTTTTCTACTCGCACTCATATTTTGCTGAACACAGCTTTGCCTTTTTTAATAGGGTGGGGTCCCCATTGCACGTTCGCCATCCTGGTGATGTCTGCTGAACAGACACGTACCGGAGGTGAACCCTATCTCTTCAAATCGCTATCCAGAAGGAGCCAACAGCTGTTGGTGCCAGCGCTCCTGGACAGCGCACCCTCCGGGCGGTCCGACTGGACTCCGCCGTGTGTTCCTCTTGGTCTGGTCTCTCGCTTGAGGCCTTCCGGCATGAGTAGCTCTACCGGCATAGCCCTCAAGGTCACTGAGACACGCAAGCCCCACCACGACGTCAACGTGGGAACACAGTTGGTGGGGGACATTCCCTGCTAGATTCTGTGTTTTTTGATAGCTACAACCTAAAAATCTTTAAGTCAAGAGTTAATACGTTACTTCTAGGCTAACGTGCTCCACTATCGATCACATTATCGCTAACCGTCAGGTGATATAGTCATCAAACGCGAGCCTATAAATAAAAATTAATTTGAAAGCCCAAATATACTCGTATTCTAATATACGCTTCATTCTTCCAGCGTAGAGACAACCAAGTAGACGTCCAAGTTGGCCTAATGGTAGACTATGTAGTCTACCATAAGGTAGCAGACAAAGAGATAAGGCGTTGATCGTTGTCTATAGCTGACCAGTCGGAGCTATAGACAACGAACGTCTGACGACTTATTCGACTGATTTCTGAGCCTGAATTTCGGTCATGCGCACTGCAACGCTTCGTAAATGTCACAGAGACATCATTGAATCAGGTTTAGCTGCAATTGTTCTAGCTTTTATCAGTCATAGCTTTATATTACGACGATGTTTAGTAAAATAACTCATACTATTCAATAAACATGTTACTTTTATTGTAACACATTCGTTAACAGAAGGAACACTATTTTATATCTGCCCACTATCGTAAAAACTGTAATTGATTGAAGAAATACGAAACTCGACATTTCTTTGTGTGACTATAAACGTTGTGTTACTGCTACTTTGGAACCGAACTATAGAGTGAAATATATGTAGTAAGGCGAAGGGGAGGGGGGATAGATATTAGCAATTTGGTGATATTTTTTTGAATACTGTACCATACAGTTTCCTATGCATAATATGTTACTAGTATGAACTTATTTATCCTCACGTTCGTAACAACTTGCTTGCACTGTCTCATGAATGTGCTTGCTTGGAACTGTGTGGTATTCTGTTTTAAAAAATATCACCACTTTACTTACTTATATCATCAATATACCTTCCTTAACTCTACAACACTTATTGGTCGCGCTTGAAGAGTAGATTTGATTTAATTACGCTTTGTTTTTTTTTTTTTTAAATACCATTAAATACAGTTATATTCTTTGTCGGTATAATTCAAATGCTCAGTTTTTTTTTTTATGGTGGGAAATCATCTAATGATTTTTCCGGTTCCAAGGTGGGCGTGTATTTTTCGTTGGATAAAAATCATCCAGATGACATCCTCCGCTCTTGAGCGGAGCGGGAGATAATGTCAGACTTTTACCGAGTAAAAAAAACATTCCGTTCCTTCGTTGCCTTTCCAGACTTTTACTAACTAAAATCAAGTCTATGTTCCTTCAGTTGCTTTTTGCATTCTAGGACCACGAGTATCCCTTTCATACTTTCCCCGTGGCTCTAGCAGCTATGGGCCCCGCTGGGCCCAGCCTGTTTGCTGATATCTCTTTGAGGCGCGCTTGAAACACTATGTGCCTTCAACTTACGACTCGGGTTCGGTTCTCATAGAACGAGCGGACGGCGAGTTATCTTTTTTTTTATTGTTGATAGGTTCGCGCTTGACCGCTATCTCACCTGATGGAAAGCGACGATGGAACGCGCTTACCTAGAAGAAACCTATTCACTCTCGACTTAAAGATTCCCGGGTGGTAGCTATCAGAAAACACCCCGGCAAGGAATTCCACTCGCTAGCTGCACGCACAATGAATGTGTTCCCAAAACGTTTTGTGGGTGCAGGTGGGATATCCACCATGCTGCACCGCCGCCACGCATGCCGCGCGCTGTACCGGTGGCGCATCGCCGTACGTTTGGTAGTCCGATGATGGAACGGGCTAGGCGGAATTATGTGATGCAATTCCGATGCACACTCCCCGAAATGCAACCGGTAGAAAACTGACAGGCTAGCAACTCGGCGTCGATGCTCAAGACTTTGAAGCCTCGACTTGACGAGTGTACCATCGCCAATTATCATCTGGCTCGCCTCTCAATTGCCTCAAGTGCATCAAGCTGGTATCGGGCAGATCCGTCCCAAAGATGAGAGCAATACTCCATACACGATCGAACTTGCTCTTGGTAAAGTTTGAGCAGCTGTTTCAGCGTAAAGTACTGTCTGATTTTTGCGAGGATACCCAGCTTTTTTGCAGCTAGTTGAAGAGCGGGGGTTGTCATAAGATGATTTTTCCCATCGAAAAAAAAAAAGTACAACATCAACTATCATCATCATACATCGAAGCAAATTCGATGTATGACCTAAAGTTGAGTGTTGATGTCAGCGTAACACTAAGAAGGTCGGTTATCGGCACGGTTACACCCCGGAAAGTTGGAGCGGGGCTGAATTGGCTCCTTTTAGCGGAAAATAGACACGCCTGGGTTTTTGCAGCATTGAACCTGACCAAATTGGCATCGCCTCATTCGGAGACTGCCTCCAAAGACAAGTTCAAACGCTCAACCATAGCCTCTCAGAGAGACCCACTAGCTCGCGCGCTGGATATGTAACTCTCAGCAGCAGTGCGTATCTATTGCTCGTCAAAGGCAATTCCTTGCCTACAGTGGCCGGAGATCGCTCTGCGATTCCCGATGCCAGGGGCGTCTTCTGTCGCACTGGCTAGGTTACGTGAGGATGTACGTTCTTTTAATCTTTGTCAGTCTACATAATATGTTTATCTAAAATCGATTTTTTAGAATACAAAGAAAGCTTTCTGCGGTTGTTAACGAAAAAAAAAATTGGAAGTACTGAATATATCAAATTTCGTTGGCACCGAATACATTTTGGCACAATACCACTTTTTCAAGAATTGCAATACAGTACAATGCAAATCATGGACTTTCGTTGTTTATACTAGTAGGTACTAGAGTCTGTCTAAAAAGTCAAACGACTTGAGTAATTAATAGAGCAAAATGAAATTTTATGTAGTTTAACACTGGTTCAATAATCAAGGTTGATTAAGAGATCTTGCAGATCATTGTTTACTAATAGAAGAACCTTATAAAAAGTATCGAAATGATTAAATATTATACCAAATTCCCAAGTCGTTTGAATTTTTATACAGACTATATCCAGTATTTAGACGTCTTGTATTAAAATCTTTATGCATGTTATATATGTGTGCAGACTGCAAATAAAATAATGCAAGTGTTGCGAAAGCCGGTTCATCAAGTAAAGCTACATGATCGACTACAAAGTGCTTACATCATTGCGTAAGGCAATGGACAGACAGTGACATAGAAGACATGTCGCAAGCTCCCGATAAGTGCCATAAAACTGAAGCTCACTCCTCGGTAACGGCTCAGTCAATAGATTTGAAAAAATAGGTCATCTCGAAAAAAATATATGTGATTAATGTACAACATTAACCACATAATGATTTTTTCGTATGGATTTTTGGCACTTTTGCCAAAAAAAAAATAACTACATGTAATTTTTTCCCTATTTTTCCCTACTCCTTTAAAACGGCTTTGATTTATAGAAATTATATTTACACAAAAAAAATACAGGTTCTTCAGAATGTACATAGTATACGTAACTCAATTAAAGGAAATGGTTTTAAAGTTCAGCGGGTTCAAGTGGGTTCAGGCGGCAGTACGAGTATATATGCATTTAACTCCGGCCACATGTTCAAGTGAACGTTCGTTGTGGCGACGCTTGGGGGAGGCTTATGTCCAACAGTGGACGTATATCGACTGAAATGATGATGATGATGATGACATGTTCAAGGGATTGTAAATCTTATCATTGAAACATATATTTATAGATTCAAATACCTTCTATTTTGAGTTAGTTTTCTTTATGATTAAACATGCGGTGTGACATGAGTCAAACAGTGACAATTTAACAAGACCATCTTTATAAATAACGTACAGAAAGGTGACATTTGAACGAATATTTGCTAACTTACCTAATGCCAAAGACGTGATAAATGGTACCCATAATGGAAGCGAAATATGTGTGCTAGACACTCAGAATTAATATTCCTTTTAGAACATTCTAGAAATAAACAAAAGCAATTCGTCAAAGTACATTCACAGACTATTTGCTTGATTGTTATTTCAATTCGCATTCAATAGTGCTCTTCGTGTGAGTCAATTACTTGATGTCCGATGTATGTCTAGATATTGTCAGTTAAGTGTCATAGCTTCATTATATTTTGGCTTGAAGCAACAGTTCGCCTTTTAAAATGACCGGGTAATGGAGAGTACACGACCTCGTCAGTTCGTGGTTTATTTCAAAAATATGACTGAAACAATTATGAAGAGCCATTTAAATAATACTTTTAGTTACCAGGTGTTTGAAAGTACCTAGTTACATTTGTATCCCTGTCAGTATCATATCATGAATTTCTTAAATTTAAAATTTCAAATAACGAAGAGACAAAACTATTATAGAAACACCGACTTCCGAAATTAAAGTTATTAAATACTTTTCAGTGTTTTTTAACATTGAAGTCGGTTATATTTTTTTTATAACAAGTCATGGTAAGTACGTCCCATAAACAGCAATTAGACACGTGATAGTTTAAACACTCAATATAACTGTTCTAATCATACTGCTATCTCACTTAGTTGATAAGAAAATGAAAAGGATAGGTAGTACCTACTTAAAAATTCCTTTTACAAGGTTCACGTTTTATGACATAGAGTTTATAACAGCAATCAAATGAGTAGGTATGTACGTACGAATATGTGCTAAGCACTTATAAAGTTAGTAGGTACTTAAGTTAGTAGTAGTTATATTTCAATGATAAGTACACAAGTCCAAGCTCGTGAAATTTTTAAAAACATCTACCCATCGCTAATTTATTTGGTGTCGCACTTGATGTTAATTTCTTCCACACGTGTATCGATCATATTATCAGTGTCTACTTATAATCTAAACATTTGAAAAGCACTTGATGAGCGCTTTCTTTCTTTATTGACATAATAATTAGTATTAACTGACAAAGGTCAGCCAAATGTTGACTGGTAGATAATGCTTTGTTGCTTTAAGTCCGCCTATAATATAATAATAATATTCCACAAATATCACACAACGCCGTCTAGTCCCAAGCTAAGCAGAACTTGTGATATGAGTACTAGACAACTGATAAACATACTTATATCATCATCATCATCATCATCATTTCAGTCGATACACGACCACTGTTGGACATAGGCCTCCCCCAAGCGTCGCCACATCGAACGTTCCTGTGCGTCCCGCATCCACCGGTCTCCCGATATAACATACTTATGTATGTATATATTTCAAAATATATACATATTATAGATAAATTACCTCCAGACAAAGAACAAAAGTTCATGCTCATCATACGAAAAAAAAATCCTGGGACATCGTGGAATCGAACCCACGACCTCCGGCTTAGCAGTTAGGGCCACTAACCACTAGACTAGACCATCAATCCTAGCCACCCAAGTATCTAGGTATATATATCCATAGTCCAAGCTTATGTAACACTACTGTACATGAACTTTAAATAAATAAATATCCCATAGCAGCCTCAAGATAATAATGTAGCTAGGGTTGTCTTGGCTTTAACTTCAATGTCTTACGTTTATTTCTTTTTTCTGTAATAAGATTACTTGCAGTGTGGCTTGCACTCTAGTACATTTCCACTCGTATTCCTGTTAACTGTATAATATAAAGTATACAAACGTATTCTCCTACTAGGAGCAGTTGGTAGTTTTGAATAGAATAGAGTATAATAAACTTTATTGTACTTCCAAAAAGGACCACAACTTATATATGGATGTGGACGAATTTTTTGATGCCCTCTTAATTTTCCCCGTTTTTCAGCCTTTTTTACTCGTTTGTACATATTATTATTTTAAGTTTGTATATTTATACCTAGTGATTATTTATTAGATTAATTGAATTGAATTAAAAAAAATACTATAAAAAATAAAAAATTATTACAGAAACTTATACCTATATTGTTTTAATTGTTTTGGGGGATTTTTTATTTTTGTGGCAATGTATATGTGTTTTCTTTTATTCCTTAGTTTCTATTATACAATGCATTAGATATACCTGTAATGTTGTACAAGTGCTTGTAAATAAATAAATAAATAACATTTTCTCATGACAGCGATGTGGAGAAGTACATCGACGCTTAAGTATATTTTGTGTCTATGTATGTATGTATTATGTTTTGTGTATGTGTACATAGTTAGGTTTAGTATAAAAGTATATTTTATAGTTAATATTTAAGTTTGCGATGTACTTTGTAATAAAATAATAATGATTCTTCGTTCTATTTAAAAACAAAACTTATATATTAAACTTAAATCTATAGGTACAATAGCGGTCGTATGGCTGACAGCAAAATAACTAAATAACCTTAGTTCGAATCGTAAGAACTTTAAATAATACAAGGAGTAGTATCTACGATGTACTGCTAAACATTTTGGAGTTCCTCTTGAATATTATAAGACAAAATAGCGGTCTATCTTGATCTGTTTCTAACTTACCACGTAATTTTTCTACAAGAGTTTTGATACAATTTTAACTAAAAGGAAAAAAACTGAGCAAGTGCGAATCGGACTCGCGCACTAAGGGTTCCGTGCAAACTACAATTCCCGAATGGAGTCTCGAAGATTTTTCTGAATTGCATTTTTTTTTGGGTCGTAGGTTACAACAAATTTACTGTTTTCAGTTTTTTTTCCTATACCTGTGCTATAAGACCTTGTTTTGTGCCAAATTTCAGGATTCTGCGTCTACGGGAAGTACCCTATGAATTTTTATCTTTGAGAGTATAAATATACGTTTTATCTTTTTTGTTCGTTACCTTGGAATTTGATTTTTTCACAGCTTAAAGAGACCGCAGATCTGAGTCAAAGGTTTTAATTTCAACTTGATACCTCCACGCGTTCTCGAGATAAAGGGTCTTGACAGACAGACAAACGGACGGACAACAAAGTGATCCTATAAGGGTTCCATTTTTCCTTTTGAGGTACGGAACCCTAAAAATACGAGGAAGTATTGTGTGTGTATGAATTAAACCTGTAAAGCTGAGTGGGTTGTTAATAGTATATAAATTCATGAAGTACAGCAAGTATCAGCAAACAAAATCCTGATTTAAAGACTTATTACAATTTCATATTTATCTAGTTGCACAACATGACAGACAACTACGCGAACAGAATAATTTATAACATAATAAGGATTATAACCTATTTCAATGCTCATTTTAATAAAATATGCAAAGCTGGTTTAAAAATACATGAGCTCTTTTACCGGAAAATTAGAAATATCATGTGAGAGAACATAATAACATCTGTCATACTAGAGCAGTGGTGGCCGAGTGGTAACGGCTCCGACTTATGAGTTTTTAGATCGCGAGTTCAAACCCAGCCAGCCGCATTACTTTGTGTAATTTATTTCATCATCATCGCTCTCAAAACGGTGAAGGAAAATATCGTGAGAAAACCGGCATATCCAAGAACTTAAGATTCGAAGACGTGAAATTCACCAACCCGCATTGGACCCACGTGGTGGATTACGGTCCATTGTCTCTCAAATGGAGGAGGCTTAAGTCCCAGCAATGGGAACATTAAAAGACTGATGCTATTATTATGCTATACGATTTATTTGAGCTTCGATCAAATAAAAACAAAACAACGGGTTGGAAGAAGAATGAGTTTAGATAAACCAGTGTAAATAAAGTAGAATCCATCTTCTGTCAACATCAAAACGTGAAATCTGGTAGAAATAGGGGGATTCTTCTCTCTAATACAGATTTTGTTCGGTACAAATAACGCTATCTTAGCTTTCATGGACTATAAAGTTGCATTCTATGTTATCGTGCAGTATCTTTCAGTAATTTTCTAAAGAGGTTTGACTTTATAGTTATAAAATAATTTAAAGTGCTCTGTTGATTGATTAATGGTCAGAGCAATATAATGACGCAACTTACTTCTAAAATATTGCCTCCTTCTAAAAGGCTATTGTAAGCAAATTGCTACAACCTTGTCAAAGGTCATACTTAAATAGCCCCCAAGAAAAAATACGGTGCTTCTGCATCTTACTGATTAGCTTATTCTTAAAATAAATGAGCTTGGTTTGAGACAACCAATTTTGAAAAAAAAATTAGTGACATTTGAGTGATCGAAAATTTTTATTATTGACTAGCTGACCCTGTGAACTTCGTACCATCTAACAGTCAATGAATATAGTATATCTTTGATGCCTGATTAATATTCAAAATACACACAATTTTAATGTATAAAAGTCATCTACTCGTACTCGATCTCACACATTTTACGTGATGCGCGCCCAACTAAAAACTTCTACAGATTCATTATATGTATAGATAGGCTCGCGCATGACCTCTGTCTTAGCCATTAAACAATGGAAGATACTTGCCTGCAAGTAACCTGTTCACTCCTGACTTGAAGACCCCCAGGTTTAAGTTATCAGGAAACAGCTTTCGACAAACAATTTCACTCCTTCCCTGTAAACACAATGAATGTGTTCCCAAAACATTTTTTGCATAAGGGTGGCTGGCATATTCACCATAAACCGGCAGCACATCGTCGTACGTTCAACGATTTCGAAAATAGAACGGGTTTGGCAGATTTCAACTGTGCAATTTTAACGCATATCTCCAAAATCGAATCGTTAGTAAACCGATGGTTTAGCAACTCAGTGTCGACGCTTTTAAGACTTCACAGTATTTTAACTTTTGGTACAATTAGTCACAAACTATTAAAGTTATATCGATACCTACTAAAAGCGATGTTAGTTTGTTGGTAACATCAGATTATTGCAATTCCAGTAAGTCTTCGATCACGTTATCCTTGTTGGAATTAACCTACGTGCCTTCACACGACACAGTTGTCACATCTTCGGTACCTACCCTGTAATTTTCCCACTTTATTTTCTTCTGAGCATGTCGTTGCCAATCTTATTTGTGTCATCTTGATATGAGATACGAGTAGAGCCTTTATTAGTGTAACCGGCCTGGAGAGATAACGTTTTATTTATTAATTTATTTAATGTTCATGCAAAAAAAGATACAAGGGCAGACTTAATGCCTTAGGCATTCTTTTCCAGTCAACCAGAGACAAAATGGCAGGAGCATAAAAAAAAATACTATTTAAAACAAGTATTACAAAATTATATATAAAGCTAAAACTAAACCACTTAGCAACTTCCGCTTCTAATTGCGATGCGATTGTCTCAAGTCCGCATTGTTTGAGATTGATCAAAAAACCACATGCACATGTCAATTCTATCCTTTTTTTGAAGAATAATTTTAACTTTTTTAGTAATTATTTTTGCCCTTCATTAGAAATTACCTACTATATGGCGCCGTGTAAAAGTTGTGGAATATTATTATTATGTCTTTATTAGTCATTTTAACTTATTTCATACATTTTTAAATATTCATTAAAAAAAAAAAAACAATAATAACATTTAAATTCCTTATTATTGACGTAAGAGAATAAAAATGAAATGATAGTAACTTGGCTAGGGGGGCAGAATGCTGTTGTCAGTATGTTGTTAGTATGACCATAACTGCGCTGTCATGATATCATCATCATAAAGAACGCCACCGAAGGTTGTTGTGAAAAGGGTGTCATATATCAATATAAGCTCTTTCTAGACGACGTAAATATCAAGATACATCATTTTGTATTGAGTTGGTTTGGGGACTGGAATTGGTTTACTCGATCTTTACAATAACTTACTTTTAATTTATTTATATACTTATTTCTACTAGCGGCTTCGCCTACGTGAAAGCAGATTTCTCCATACAAACTTTGAACCCCGTTTCATCCCTTCAGAGGGCGAGTTTTGGAAAAATCATTCTTATTATCTTCATACATCACTAGCTTTTACCCGCGGCTTCACCCGCGTTGATAAAATATAACCTATTTCACTCAGGAATAAAGCAGCTTTGTATCAGTGAAAAAATTTTAGCAATCGAACCTTCAAAGATTACCTCATACAAACAAAAAAAATAAAAATCGCTACATATTCAGCTTTGGATATGAAAAAGATTATTTCCGTAGATTAAACGAAGAGGTTGGCACAGACCCAAGATAGAAAACGTGCGAAGTAAGGGTTACCTTTTTTATGTAAAAAAATATTTTTCGGTAATAAAAGGTCACGTGAAAAGATTCGATAGCTTTTGAAATACATGAATGTAGCTGAAAGGATAATAATCTGTTATAATATTGTGTATAAAATGCCAATTTTATAAAGGAAATAACTAATAGGTCACACCATAACTACCATCACAACACACCTAAAAAGGACCTTTGTATTTTTTTCCAAAAGACCTACCTAGTTTTTTTTAAACAGGTTAAAATAACTAGGTAATCTGTGTTACAAGATTTCCTAGTGCTGATGCCAGTCTCCCAAAAGGGTATACTTGTTCCACTTACATAATACTAGGTTTTGCCCGCGGCTTCGCCGCATACGTAAAATATAGCCTCAGCTTTCACTCAGGAATAAAGCAGCTTTCTATCGGTGAAATTTTTTAGTGTAGATTGGTTTTTAAAGCACCTGGAAAAACAACGGCTGAAAACAAGCGATTTAAGCCAAATTCCTGGCTACATTTGTTTTGAATGTGAATCTAGCCACCGCACTAAAATGGACATGTTTTATGAGACCATAATGATACTAGTATAAAATTATGCAAGAGCGCCTATTTGTGCAGAAGATATTGATATTTTGTGAAGAAAAGCTACATACGTTACATACATACATACACTAAAGCTACATACATTTATTTTATAGGGCAACCAAAAATTGTATATCCTGATATAATATATGTTTAAAAAGTTTAATGTAACAATTTCTTTTACGTTAGCACCGCATTTGTCGTAAATAACATAGTTTGTTGTTTCAAGATTCGGTTGAAAGACATTTATTTCTGTAAAAAGAACATTACGGTTCACTTACATAATGAGAAATTTATAGAAATTATTCATATAGTGCCTTCGTAATGTTGGCTTCCCTGTCTGTCTACAGAAAAAAGAAAGTAAAAAAGAAAAGAGTTGCTTACTCTAGCAAAATTATTGCACGAAATGCGAAACAAAATAGATTTTAACGATAGTCGCAACACTTTTTGGAGAATTATGAGAGGAATAGGATTAAAAGGAGGTCTAAAAGGAAGTTGTCAATGGAGAGTTACGATATTGTAGTGTGGCGTTTTCGGTATTTGGAAGAATTGCAGGACAATCGAAATGGAGCCCAAGGTCGTATGCTTTATTCAAAAATAGTTTTTACATTTTCCAAAAGAAAAAAAAAATTATAAGTCAATTGTTAAAAGTAACGAAATATCAGTTAATCTTTTTTTTTTAATATTTGTGTTAAAAAACAGTTATACAATACAGAATCAATTTACAGTAGTTTTATCAGAGAAGTAAAAAAAAGTATAACCTACACCATTGTCCACGGAATAATACGTGAAGTAGGATAACGAACGCGTGTCAAATAAGAGTAAAAGTTATATATAGGAACATATTTACTCTTACAATATTATAAGAGAAAAAAAAAATACATATGACTCCATCTTAAGGGCGGTGAGCCAGCAGATGACAAGCCATTCTTCTAAATTTAGATCGAGAAAGCGCTAAAATATCTAAATCTATAAATGTGAGTTATATGTTTCCACCAGTTGGCGGAGAGGCGCCCGAACCCCAGCATTCGTCCTACAACGTGCAGTGTAGAACAGTCGAGGTATGCGCACCTCCCGCCGGATAATAGTTCTAGGTACTACATAACATAACTCGCTGGATAGTTCAGTACAATTGAACTTATTGTTACATATACCATATAGCATCATAACCATGATTAATGAACGTCTAGAATCCAAGCTTAAGGGCCAAGCGCCCGAAAAGTGCCATAAAACAGTGATTTTCTGAGGCCTACTCCTCCGTAACGGCTAGGTCAATTGGTTTGAAAAAAATATATGTTTATTATAGATTCATAAACAATAATATCAACATTTGATTTTTTCGTGCAATTAATATTTTTGTCAAAAAAAAAATATTTAGCAATTTCGCAACTTTTCGCAACTTTTCCCTACTCCTTCGAAACGGCTTGGACCTTTAAAAACATTTTTACACATAAAAATTGGTGGTTAAATATTCTTCAAAGTGAACATTGCATATGTAAATCAATCAATATCTCGCAGAGAAAATGGGTTTAAAGCGCTTTCCGGGCGCTGCTGGCCGCAAATAAATGCACAGATTTGCGTACTGCCGCCTAGGCGAGTGCGAGAGTTGCGTTCACATAATTTCGGTCAGATGGTTCAAGGGACTATACGCCTTAATATTTTGTAATGCTTCAACAAATCTGTATAAGATATTTTTGTACGGAAACACTTGTAGTGGGTGGCACGAAGAAACCTCTTCTGTATCATTTCTAGAGCATTCTTATATTTTTCATATAAGCGACACCAAATGGGTACCGCGTATTCTAATTGGGAACGGATTAGAGTTTTGTATAGGAAGAGAAACGTCGAAGGCTTCTTGAATTCCCTGCATGACCGCATGACAAAACCATACATCTGATAGGCTTTATTAATTCTGTTGTCAACATGGGTATCCAAATGTAATTTGCAGTCTAGTAATACGCCAAGGTCACGCGTGCACTCATTTTTATTTAATTTTATGTCGTTCAGAGTACACTGGTACTATTTGTTTTTAGTAAACGATATAAAATAACATTTAGGAAGACTAAGATGAAGTTTATTATCAAGACAATACTGTGAAAGCCTGCACAGGTCCTCTTGCAGTAGCAAGCAATCTTGAACGGTCGTACAGGCCTTATAGATTTTAATGTCATCGGCATACAATAAGAATTTAGAATTAATTATACAAGATATTATGTCGTTTATAAATAATATAAAAAGTAATGGGCCTAAGACAGATCCCTGAGGCACACCTGACTCGACAACTACATAATCAGATTCGAACCCATTGACGACTTTCTGAGTTCTACGAAAAATGTAAGATGCAAACCATCTAAGTAAATTGCCTCTAATGCCATTGAAGGCAATTTTATCGAGGAGTAATTTTTGGTTCACCTTGTCGAAAGCCTTCTGAAAGTCAGTGTACACAGCATCAACTTGCGTGCGCATGTCCATGTTTTCAAACAGAAATTGGGTAAAGATCATTAAATTTGTAGTAGTTGACCTGGATTTGACGAAGCCATGCTGTTCAGGTATAATAAGGTGACTCATCTGTGGAAATAAGTGGCTATGAACTAAACTCTCAAAAAGCTTAGACTTAAAATATGTAATGAAACACAGATGCTTTGTGCCGTGTTCTTAAATAAAGAAGGAGGCAGACCATCCGGTCCAGCACCTTTAGTCAAGTCTAGTGTGGAAAGAGCTTTCAGTATGACACTCTTTTCGAGATAAATATCTGGAATATATGCAGAATTATCATGTGTATCAGGGGGTGTCCACGTATCAGGGTCAAATGTTGAGGGCTCGTACACAGAGTTAAAGAAAGCAGAAAACAGTGAACATATCTCACTGGGGCAGTTGGATGACTCATTTTTGTATTGCATGTTTGCTGGGAGTCCCGAACCTTTCTTACGGTTAGAAATGTATGACTAGAGGTGCTTGACATTAGAAGGAATGCTATCCTCTACCAATTTTAAATATTTACTATAACACTGTTCACAGACTAGTTTGAAGGGTTTACGATGACTAGAAAACCTTTCATAGTCAGATAAGTTGCGTAGTTTTTTCCACTTTATCCATGCGCGTTCTTTATTTTTGAATATTTTAATTACTAGGGCAGCACTAAACCAAACAGGAAAACCAGTCGTTTTTTGACGTGAAAGTGGAACATGTAGACGGATAATGCCATATAAATAATCATAAAAAGTGTCTACGGCCTGTTCACTCGAAAGATTTAGAAACAACTCATCCCAGTTCGTCTTGTTTAATTCAGCATTTATTTCTTTGTAATTTGCTTTGAAGTAATTAAATTTTATTGTGTTTTGTCGTTTCATAGGTGAGTATTGTACTTCCAGTGAATTTAGAACAGAGAATGGGGGATGGTGACCGTCAGGCTGGAGCAGGAAAAAGTCGGACTGAATATGGCATTCTGTATTGCTAATAAATATGTTTAAAATACGACCTAAGTTGTTTTTAATCGTGTTATATTGTAAAGCATTTGTAATGGCCATCAAATTAAATAAAGAGCGACACACACTGCCCTGGGGCAAACTAGATACATGCCCATCATCACCTGACCATTCAATTCCGGGAAGATTATAGTCGCCGGCTATATAAAATGATTCGACGCGTGGTGTGGTGAGAATATTTTCTAATGCAGAAAAATGTAACAAATACATATCGTCCAGTGTGCTAAGTAGTATGTAGGCAGCGCTAATAATATGATGAGTATTGAAACGCAACGCGGGCACTTGGATCATAACGTGCTCGATGCCAGTGGGAGAGGGACGCGTTAATATCCTCACTGGCCGCAGTCCACGCTGCACGGCTATGAGAACACCCCCACCCTCGCGCTTGTTTGTAGCGACGCGGTCGCGATCATCTCGAAAAACTAAGTAGCGGTCATCAATGAATTCTTTGTCCATTATATTAGGTGTTATCCATGTCTCAGATAGTATAATCACGTCAAACGACATGGAAAGAATGTTGGTATAAAGTGTATGCAATTTAGTACGGATCCCTCTACAGTTTTGATACTAAACAGATAAGTCATTGTTGCTAAGCATTGTGTCTAGTTAGGTAATAAAAATGAATAAATAGCACATATTTTTTATTACAAGTATATTTATAAACTTGGATTCAGATCGTAGTGCGTAGCGGTATAAAATTGAGTTACATACATGGCTATGATTTACAACGACAGATAATAAGCGAGTTTCAAATAACGAGTTTTGTAGACAAATTAGTGATAAATATGGCATAATAATATAATATAAAGTACTATCGCTAACGTATTTAATCGCAATATTGTAATAACTACAAGGGCGAGAAACATTACAATACAAAAGGATCGAACATAATTTTGTACATTTAAACTGAGCAATTATTTTTTTTTGGGTCAAAACATATGTAAACATGACAAAAAGTAAGGCTATTCACACGGCACTGATAGTTACATTGCGCAATCTTGCCGACATCTATATGACAACGTACAGCGTCATATAAAACAAAAGAAGTTTGATAATTATCAAATACAAGATAGCACAATTATCTCTAGTTTTCTTTATTCGAATAATACTCGATTATGAAAAAGAACGACACGAAAATAAGAACATAAAATTATTCTTAAAACGTTGATACAAGTTTATATTCTGTATTAATTCAACTGATACAACAGACTGGTGTATTCGGTTGGCTAAAGGTAAAGTAGTGGGGTAACGATTCCCTAGATGGCGTTGAGATCGAATTAGATCGCGCAATCGTTTGATAACAAGCATTAAATGACCCTCCGGGAATTCTGAGGGACTGATAGACAAGTGTAATATGTAGTGGTAATCATTCAAACTTGCAATTTGCTACCAGTAAACCAACTCCCGTAAGGATTCACACTTGTCGTTATTATACCAACAAAATTTTTGAAAACTGTTTTCAACAAACAGTTAAGAATGCCATAATGTGATATTGAAGCTGTGGTGGCTGAGTGATAACTGGAACGAATTACAAGGCGGATCACGAGTTCAATCTTAGCCAGGCTGATTACTTTGTGTAATTTATTTCATCACCACTGCTCTCAAAACGGTGAATGAAAACATCGTGAGGAAACTAGCGTATCCGCTAGGACATGTGATGATGTGACATCCATCAAGGGCAATAACCCGCACTGGGCTCGCGTGGTGGATTACGGCCCAATCTCTCTCTTAGAGAGGAATCCTGAATCCTAACAGTGGGAACATTAAAAAATTGATTAAGTAAGTTAAGTTTAAGTAAATTAATGTGAAACTGTCTATGCTGTCATTTGACTAGATACATACTTGGTTTTATAAACCTAGCTCGGGCAAGTCGCTAATTATACATAATTTTAAGTTAATAAAGTAAATTTTCCTGTAGTTTAAATATTTGATAAGTCAATTATACTCGTAGTTATTACTTGGACACAGCATAATTGTTTAAGATTTACTTGTGGCTGTTATGTGTAATTATTTTGTGTAAACGATGAAATAAATTATTATTATATTTTTATATACTGACTCACTTTTTGACAATAATAATAATTATAATGTTGTTTTTAGAAAAACAATTTATTATAGTGTTATTTGTTGTTTATTTTACAGTAAAATACCTAATTACCAACAGTTTCACTAACTCATACTGGAGTTATTGTCAACTCCGAGTTAGTTACTAACTCGGGCTTATTTTGCTTAAAATATTTGTCAATTAACCTCGCGTTATCACTAACTTTAGTAATTACTTGAATATTTTATAAAATCTTAGTAATCTATATCACATATAATAAATCTGTAGATTTTTTTACTTGTGAGCGCATTACGTAATCTGTTCGAAATCGATATAGATAACTTTTATACAATAAACTTAAGTGTAAATTGATATATTACTTAGGCTTTATTTTGTAGCAATCGGTAAATTGTATTGAAAGATATACTACGTTTATTGACAGGCGGCAAGAAGTTGACTGGGTCAGCTAGTCACTAATAAGTAAGGTGAAATAATATTCAAAAGAATCTATTGATGTAATCATTTATCAGATTGTCAAAAATGTAGCATCAAGCAGATTCAACCTTTACAAATCTCTAAAACCTTAACTACGAGTTTACGCTATTACTTATAAAGAGAACAGGGGGCTTACCATGACCTCTTATAGCAGGGCTGAAGTTGAACTGCCCGGCATTTTTGTACTATCACTTCGTTATAGCAGGCCTGTAACTGGCCTGCTAAGTGACGTTTACGAAATCCGCTCAAGATTCGTTCACCTTTTTTTTTGTGTAGACTTTTTGTAATATGGCGTGCTATTTGACGTGTATTTGACAGCAGATGACCGTCTTTTGAGCGTCTGTAATGTCAAATTAAGCGATCTTCAAGCGTAACTGTTCACCTCTGTACAAAAATCGTTCAACTTTAGAACTGTAATGGTACGACTTTTAGCGATTCAGAAGCAGGCTTGCTTTTGAAAGGAATTTGACTCACTGGGAATTGCACGTTTCCATAAGAGGTCATGGTAAGCCCCCAGAACCGCCTTTACATCTCGACGTATACTGACGAAAATGTTCCTTAAGAATTCATATCTAGCGGTTATGAAGGTTCCTTTGCTATACAGATAATCCTAGGTAAGATTCTAAATCATGAAAATCATAATGACAGTAAACGTGATATCTATATTTATAAGTTCGTTGAAAATAAAAAGTCGCCAACTTGATTTGGCGCTGTAGAGTGATGTGCATTCAACGTTGAAGGTCCGCCCTTTGACCTTGAATACACTACACCCCTGTGAATAATTCCAAAATTAACCATAAGCTCCCTAGATGGCGCTGGGATCGAGTTAGATCGCGCAATCGTTTGCTTACATCAAATTCATGACTACCGGCGACTTGCTAGTACACAGTCAACGTTAAGAATGTGCAATATAGTTTTTAGCTTGTAGGTAGGACGTTAGACGTCAATAAGCTTTAAAACTATGCATTCTCGATTAAACCACAACCGTTCGCTTTTGTAAGCGATTTAAATATTATTTTTGTACACTGTTCATAGATGAACAGTGAGAATCCTCATTTGTAATGATGCAGTGTTCAGTGAGAACGGTGTATAATGGTTGATCATGGTTATAATAATTGCCTACGTAAGTTATATAATAAGTTATATATTCATTATTATTATATAACAAAATCTATCAGACCAGGTTTTGATGGCTATCAAATTTCCTACGTTTTCATCATCAGCCTTTTGGTCTTATGGTCTTATCTATTGAGATAAGGGTAAAAGGCTATTAATCCTAAATGAATTGTTATTTAGAAGAGACACAGTATTTCTTTTTATCTCAGTTTAAAAAATTAGCTTGATTTGCCCAAGGCGTCGACTCTTAAAAATAAATACCAGAAGAAAAATTTGACTTGTGTGAGTCAGATCTTTTTCTGCTTTACTGAAATCAGTGAGTGAGTCGTAATTTTTCTTTACGTAATGTACGACGAGTATCCATCCATATGTTGTTGAAACCTCTACGGCACTCTACGGTCCGGATTTAGCGTTTCGCCTCGTCGTTTATACCGCAAACTTCGAAAAACTGGAACAAGTTGCCTGATGCTGTTTTCCCGTCCGATTATAATTTGAGTATCTTCAATGTAAGAGTAAATAGGCTCATAAACTAATGCGCCTCATCATCACAGATTGCATCACTGCTTACCATCAGGTGGGATCGCAGTCAAGCACTAGTTTAGATGTATCTAATAAAAAAAACCTCTGAAAAGCTAAGGCTCGTTTTTACGCGGTCGAAGCCGCTGGCAAGAGCTAGTCATTAATAAACAACTAGTAAACTGAAAAACAGTAAAAATAAAATCTAATAGAACAAAACAAAACAAAACACAACAAAATAGAAAATAAAGTTAAATTACATGTTACTAATAGTTGTTCTTCTTTGCATAGGGTAAACAAGTAAATAACGAAAGTTTTTTCGTCACTTACTGCTGTATGTGACGAAAAAACGTTACATAACAGAAATTTAGCAAAAAGAGTGGCGTAATGTTATCTGACAGATTGCCATGTCGCAGAATAAAAAAAAAACATTCAGCATACGGTATTTAAACTCCCTTATAATATAATGTACTAGCTTTTTGACCGCGCGACTTCGCTCCCGCTCTTCCCTACTCCACCCTACTCTACCCTACTCTACCCTATTCTACCCTATTCTACCCTACTCTACCATACTCTACCCTACTCTACCCTACTCTACCCTACTCTACCCTACTCTACCTTACTCTACCCTACTCTACCCTACTCTACGCTACTCTACACTACTCTATTATTATCTATAAAACATGAGAAAAATATTATCTGAAAATTATCGTTTATACGACATGTTGTACAAGCGTCTGATGACGATAACACGTCTTAAACTAGAGGGTTTCTGTATACTTTTTCCCGACTAACTCTCACCGCATAATTGTGCTGTAAATATCTTTAATAAGTTGGGCCGATCGGAAGAATAGAGGCACTGTCTGCGTCTTTTTTTTTTATTGGTATTATAAACTATAGTACTTGACTGCGATCCCGCCTGATGATAAGCAGTCATGCAATCTCTGATCAACCTCTCTTAAGAGGTTGCTTTTCTACTCGCCTGTCACCATCGAGCATGGTTTAAAAGTTTGTTACTTCATCTAACGCAATCCAACGCGATGTGTGACGAAAAGGAAAAGCGAAAAAAGACAGATAACGCCTGAAAACTTAGTTGGCATTCGGTAATTCCGTGATTTATATTTTACAATACCTGTTCCAGGAAATATATGTTTTTTTAAATCCACAAATGTTTTTAAAAAAAATTGTCGTCATTTAGAATCTTGATAAAATTTACAACGCTTTTATTGTTATACTTTTTCAATTTTTGAGTAAATTATGAAATGTCAAAGTTCATGCAAAATAGCAGATTTTCAGAAGTTTTTACTGGATTAGTTATACACTAATTTTTAAATTGATTTCAATGGAAGCCTAAATAATTTCCACAAGATACCATGTTTCTAAAATATCTAATGAAAAATGTGTAATAACGTCATAATCGCGTAAGAGCGGTTGTATAAAAACCAGTGAAAATGATTGTGTGATTTCTTTTAATGCTCAACCAATGAATTTTAACGAGTGCCGTAATATAATCTTTTAAGTTAGGCTGAAGATGTAGAAACGAAATCCAAAGTTATGTGCATTACACCAAAAAGCTTGAAAATAGACATTAGAAGCGACAATACATTTCCAAGAATATCTATAGTAGAGCCAATTAAACGAGGAAAGTCAAAACAGTAATCGCAAGAAAAATTAAAAAGCCTGGGAGAACTACTGGCCCCTGACGGATATTGCTATTTAAATGTAAGTTGCCCAAGGCACTCTTACACGAGTTTACGGTACACTTTAATACAGGCTCATGGCCATGTAAAGAAAGCCATCCTTTTTGTAATTTGGTATCGATTTGAAGCCTTATGTATGTAAATGTTACATAATTTTAGCTAAAGAGCTTAACTTCAGTATAATTAATCAATCTGCTTAGCCATGGTCCAACTTTTTAAGATTGGTTTTTAATGTAACCGGGTGCTGCTCGGTATAAAAATCTAAATATTTTTATTTCACATAGGCCTACATGGGTACTTATATAACTGTCAGAAGCTAGTGCACGGTTCTAATTGGTCGTTTTCTCTGGAAAAGAACTGGCAGAAACTCCACGGTTACTTCAAAAAAAATAATTGATTTTACTATATTTTCATATTACAACATTAATGAAGGTATAAGAGGATTGTGTAGACCTCTCAATATTGTACCCAAAAGCACAATAGTATACCATAAGCATAATCAGCTTTTTAATGTTCCTACTGCTGGGATTCAGGCCTCCTCTCAAGGGAAGGAAATGGGCCGTATTCCACCACGCGAGCCCAGTACAGTTCAAAGGAAGTGCGATGCCGGTGGTGGTGATAGGTGTTCTTCGATTTATATATATAAAAAATAAAAATGAGGAGGTGGATATAAAGAACTCCACGGTCTTTATATCACACCAGCCAGCTCCAATGCCCAGTAAGCGGGTATAGTGGTCTTATTTCAACAAATTGGATTGAACTTGGATGTGTGAACAGTGGTAGCCCAGTGGTAACAGCCCTGACTTACGAGTTGTAGGTCGCGGGTTCAGCTTTGAGCAATTTATCACCACTGCTCTCAAATCAGTGAAAGAAAACATTGAGAGGAAACCGACATGTTCTAGAAACAAATATTTCCACCAGTCCGCAGTGAGGTGGTAGATTACGGCCCATTTCCTCTTCTAGAGAGGAGGCTTGAGTCCTAGCAATGGGAATATCACAAGGCTCATTATACTATGTGGGAATAGATTGACGTGCACATTGCACGAAGGAATCTACTTTTTTTGCACTCGTCAGCTTGAAACAATTGGAGTCATAGTAAATAGATCACACACATAAGAAGAAGTAGCACCTCCTCGGTAAATAGAATACCTCTAACACGTTACCCCTTGGTATGGTTAATGTCAGATTTTCTGGGGTTCGATTACCATTAACGCCTGTCAAAGTTGTCCTACCGGCTGCCAGGCCCAAAAGGATCTAAAGTAGATGTCAGCAAACCGTAGGGGCCCAACAGGGTCGATACCTACTGAGGCCATGGGTTCGCTTCTGAAAGAAAAACCCGGCCCTGGTATAAAAGGCAACAAAGGAGCTAGGAGTGGGTTTTGGTCAGTAGATGTCTGACAAGTCCAAAGGTGGGAGATGACATTGGATGTTTTCTGACCCAAAAAAGAGGCCTAACAGAGTAACATGCTTTCCAAGGCACAAAGGACTCTGTAACCATATTTTTTGAGCAGAGCTTGCCACAATATACGGCCCTGTATATAACGGATGGTCGACCTCGGCCAGCGAGGCTTAACTTCAAAGATCAACCCTTTCAGCAAATTTTATTTCGCTACAAGAATTCTATTTCTCTACAAAGGATTTTTAAATTAAAAAAAAACCATTTTGGCAATACAAACAACCTTTGTAGCCAAATATTGGACTACTACTGTATGATTCTTGTGTTCTTTGTATAGGACTACTGAATACATTTCGATTAACCATTTAGGAGGAGTGATTACCGCCCACATGGCAGTTGCTGCTGTTACTGTAGCTAATGGCTGTGAATGGAAGTGGCTTTTGTAGTGGCTTCATCAAATAAATCAGAAGACTAAAGATTCCAAAACCACTAGACGCACGGCGATGTACCTCCGGTACTGAGGGACATTCCACCCAAGCATAATAAATACATTGTGTCTGCTAGGGTAGTTGCTGATGTAAGGTTTGGCTATATCAGCGGATGCTGTTTACTTAATTAAAATATTTAGTAGCAGCTTTCTGATTTAACTTAACACTTAATCGTCTATTCTGGATGCTTAAACTGTAGTCATTTTTAATGAAGTATTTGAAAGTCCTTTGCAAGAATTAGTCTTTTTTACAAATATGGTATCCTCGTTTATTAACGAGAAATATTTCCATATTACACTTTCATCATCAGCATTGCCACATTGTCGCTTATGATATGCCTGGCTTTTTGAATAAGAAATTCTTACTACAGTAGTGAATTTGACTCGTAAACTCTCTGTGCCCGCCTACAATACACCTACGTCATAACCAAGATTCGAGGTCGCGGGGAATATCTGTTGTCGCTGAAGTAACTAGATGGTGTTGGCGTCGAATTAGATCGCGCTATGGTTTCGTTCCCCGAGTTTATTGATATACCAGACCGAAATGTACTGTACTTACTATGCTTACATTCCATATACATACGTTACATGACGTACGTAATAGGAATATTTTTGGAAAAAACTGTCCCACGCTATTCGTGCCGACAGTTTTATTATACCATAATTATTACAAGTTTAAAAACTATGCTCGTTAATAGTGTTGGATTAATATTGAAGATATTTTTCGCTAAAACTTTTTCTGTATACATACGTTATAGGACGTACGTAACTAGAATATTTTTGGAAAAACTGTTCCACGGTATTTGTGCTGATAGTTTTATTATACCATAAATGTTGTGTGTGTGATGGTGTGGTGTTTGTTTAATATTAAAGATATCTTTCACGAAAACTTTTGCTCTACAATTTTTCAACGAATAACTGATAAAATTAATGTGTTATTCACAATTCAATACTCCTAATACAGTGATACTGACTTAAATTTAAAATTGTGTTTACGTTCATTTTTTAACCGACTTCGAAAAGGAGGAGGTTCTATGTTCGGCTGAATGGTTGTTTTTTTTATGTATTTTCACCGATATCTCCGTCAACTGTGGACCGATTTTGAAAATTATTTTTTTTATTGAAAGGTTATGCTTCCAAGTTGGTCCCATTGAAATATTGTTATGATCTGATCATGAACTTCGAAGATATGGCGCAGAACCCCTCATAGGATCACAGCAGAACTGTCGTAACAAGTAAAATTGCTTTGTTTATACGTGTAGTCGATGACTGGCTGAAGGAAAAGGGGGAGGGGATGTATCGGACTGATCTGATGATGAAGCCAGAAGGTAAATTAATGTAATCGAACCGTGTTTGGGATTATTAAAATCGTTATGAGATGCTCTCTGGCTATAAGGTATTTAAGTTAGAAATTGTAATTTAAAAAACTTTTTACAAAAAAAATACAACCGACTTCAATGTTAAAAAAACACTGAAAACTACAAAATAACTTTAATTTCGGAAGTCGGTGTTAAATAACGAAAAGACAAAACTATTATAGGAACACCGACTTCCGAAATTAAAGTTATTTTGTACTTTTCAGTGTTTTATTAACATTGAAGTCGGTTGTATTTTTTTTTTTTGTAAAAAATTTTTTATTACTAGGGTAAATTTATTGTATGTTTTATTCAAATCTCAAAAATTGATAGGATTTTATTTTATTTTTCACTTTATCTATTTTTTATTTAATTTGTTCATTTTTATGTTCATTTCTTATAATTATTTTTATAAAATATATCTTCTGTCACCGACTTTTAAAAATTATCCCAAAATAATAGGCTCTAAAAGTTTCAATTTGATTAATTTTTACAAGCTTGTAACATTTTCTTACTTTCAAGGTTTCAATTTGTTATATTTTTTACAAGCTGGTAAAAAATAATATCAAATTGAAAGTTTGAGAGCCTCTATAGAAAAGTTGTTAATTTTCACATTAGGCCTTATACATAGGACCAATCAATGTGTGTGTACGGCTACCCGTGTACCTTGTTTCATCCCAATCCGTTGAGTCGTTAAGACGTGAAGTAATAACAGGCAAGGTTCCTTTCGTCTTTATAAAACTATAAGATCCTACTATACTTTGTATGGCTCAGAGGTAACTAGTTAGTTATAGTCGTATTTTTAAATATTAATTTCCTATCGTACTGATTGACGTGTATCACGTTTTGAACACACTATCTAGCATTTATCCTGAAGAATAAAATATATCTTCTGATCCTATTTATAGCATAGCATAGCTGGCCCACTGTTTGAACTCATGCCTCCTCTCTAGGAGCCACGTGAGGCCCAGTGCGGGTTAGTGGATGTCACATGTCTTCAAATTTTTGGTTCTAGTACCTACATGCCGGTTTCCTCACAATGTTTTCATTCGCCGTTTTGAGAGCAGTAGTGTTGAAATAAATTACACAAAATAATGCGCCTGGCTGGGTTTGACCCGCGACCTACAACTCGTAAGTCGAGGCCGTTACCGCTCGGCCACCACCACTCTCCTATTTACTGCAGGGGATTATATACTTTTGCGTATTATATAACTTGCGATTAGCTCCTATAGCTGTAACGGAAAATAGGTACGAGTAAATACAAGAATCGAAAAATACCTATTGAATGTTGTAAAGGTCCTTCTACAATACAGAGTATATCTACTTAACTATCTTGAGATGGTCACGTGTTATCAGCAGGATCAAATGTGTAGGGATAACGACACCATTGACAATGGATCTGTAACGAGATAGATTGAGTTCTTATTTATATACAGTCCTGGTTGATTAAAGTAACACCTGAGCGGTTTCTAAAATAAATCTTTATTTATTATGAATATCGAAATATTGGAAAAGAGTATAAGGTTTTTTGGAGAACATTCATCTGATGTAGTAGAAATGATTATTCGTTATTTACGTTTTCACCTGCGACACAAAATCAAGTGTTTTGATTAACCTATACTAAAAAAAATAATATTAGATTAGAGAAACATAAGATTTTTTTTTTATACTTCATTCGAAGTAAGATTAGACATTCAGACGAAACTTATTTACTGTCTTTTCAATCAATTTTAACTTTTATTGCGTTAGTGACATGATAAATGGCGGCAGCAGTAAATAGTTGGTATTGTAACCAATTTTTCAATAAAACGAATAAATTGTAGCGAAGTAAGCTCACGCACAACGCTTGGGGGAGGCCTATGTCCAACAGTGGATGTCTTCGGGCTGAAATGATGATAATAATGATAAAGCTCGCGCACTTTTCCGCACTAGTGAAGAAAAAAGTATATTTCGTGCCTAAAAGTGATATATTTAGGAGCAGCTTGTCGAGTAAATGTATTGAAAAATACTTTGTGAATTGACACGACGGTTTCTTTCGTTCTACAGGCAGCAGAGAGTGGCAATGTCGAGGACTTCATGCGCCTGTACCTCAGTGAGCCATCTCGGCTAGCAGTGAAAGACGGACGAGGCCGCACCGCAGCACATCAAGCTGCTGCCAGAAACAACACTAACATACTGCATTTCATCAACAACTATGGAGGAGGTATGTAATAAACCAATATAAAAACTTTCATGCGTCGTAGACTTTCCTTTTTTTGAGGCGGAAATCATTCAATGAGCTCTCCCGCTCTAAGGTGGCATGGGAGGCCGTATTTGACTTTTACTGACTAACGGCTCGTTCACGACTTTACCGCTGTGAGCGGTAGCAAATCACGGGGCGGCGAGCGGTAAGGTCTATAGTAAGAAAATGTTTGAAGTAGGCTAAGAAACGCTGTCCATAGCGCAGCGCGCCCGCTTACCGATACCGCCCCGCTTGTCGCGCTGCTTGCCGCTAAGACCGAAGTTGAGAACAAGCCGTAAAACTACATCGCCCTTCAGTTGCCCTATGCGTTCTAGGACCGCAGGTTTCCTATTCAGAATTTCCCTGCGACCTGAGGCATTGGTTCCTGCTGGGCTCCTGTTGTTTTCTGAGATTTTCTGGAGGCGCGTATAGAACACCACGCGCCGTCGATAACTTTTTATTTATTTGATATAAACCAGTGCTTGACTGTGAATCCACCGTATGGTAAGGAGTGAGGCGCACTAGTTTATTAACCTTTCGTATAGTGTAAATTAGAGACACAATTAAAAAGTTATTGTGTCCCGTGTAGATCCGCGTTCCGGACATATAACGGGTTAATATTATTCAATCTATCCTTGAAGACTCCTAAAGCTAACATCAGACGGACTGCATCGCAGCGACCGCGTGCGGTCGATAGGTATATTTAGCTACATGCAGTTGTACGTTCGACTTCGTGCAGTCATGATATCAACTGACAAGACAGACAGGCCTGTTGGTGTAGTGGTTAGTGACGCTGACTGCTATGCCGGAGGTCGAGGGTTCGATTCCCACCCAGGACAAATGTTTGTGTGATGAGCACGATCATTTATTCTGTGTCTGGGTGTAATTTATCTATAATATGTACTTATGTATTTAGAAATATATAAGTATGTTTATCAGTTGTCTAGTACCCCTAACACAAGCTCTGCTTAGCTTGGGACTAGACGGCGCTGTGTGACAGTTGAGGAAAAAAAAAAAAACTGCACGCGGTCGGCTGCTGTCGAGTAAAGTCAATATCAACTGCATGCAGTCGTGCCTTCAACTTTACGCGGTCGGCTACAGTCGTATAGTGTCGACGCACGCTGTCCATCGCTAACCGCTTACAGTCAGTGTGCAGTTAGTCAGTTGCATTACAAAGAGCAAACGCACATTGACATGTCAACTTTATTTTGAGGCACTTAAAGATCAAATCGTACACTAAGCTCCTGGGCTAGATGCGTGGCGCCAACTGCGCAAAGTCAGATCAAACTGCATGCAGTTGAATATATGGACTGCGTGCGGTTGCTGCGATGCAGTTCGTCTGATGGCAGCCTAAATCATAATTGGATGGGAAGACCGTAGGTGATTCAGCCGCCAAACTAAAATTGAACTGGGCAGGTCACATCTGCCGCATGTCGCAATATAATTGGGCGAAAGCAACTACTGACTGTATTCCGTAGGCTCAGAAGGAGATGGCGTGACGATTTGGACTCCACCTTAAGGATTGGCCAGAAGTGGCTAAGGACAGAAAAGAGTTGAATAACGGAAGGGAGGTCTTTGCTCTGTAGTGGGACACAACGGGCTCATAATAATAATAAGACCACAGCAGACAAATGGTTCCAGTCCTTCGATTTACTTGAGCTCCATCCTGGGTTATCGGACGATGTCATAGTTCCCTGAGGATGCATTTTCTAGAGAGATGAGTTACATGTTCGCGCTAATACAACGCGGTCGGCAAGATCACGATTTTACAGGAAAACCTTATTTTCTTTATTTAAAGAGTACTTGAAGAAATTTAATAAATTTCCTATTAATAGAACGGGTAGTATTTTATAATCTATATTAGCCTGGTATTTAAGGGAATGTCGCGATTCAAAAAGAGAGAAAAAAAGATTTGAATATTTTTTCCGAAAAAGAATCCAAATCCACAATTAATGCCACATAAACAGAATGCGACTAGAAATAATCTCTGACTCGCACTTGACCCTTTTTTTTTTTTTGTTAATTTACGTAGTTAATTCAAATTTTTATTTTATTCTGTTCTTTGTCCTTTTCAAGTCTCAAATAAACGTTTATCTTTTTATCATTCTTTGAAACGGTCAGGTTAACTGGAAACCTATTCCAACATAGTTCGGAAAGGACCAAACTTTAAGTACCTACTTTTAGTTTTACTTTGAGTCACCCTTAAACTTTTTATTGTAAGAATCGGAAAGCGCCCCTTAATCTTGAATTAGAAAACATCGTTCATGACCTTTCACTAAAATGTGTTCAATAATACTAATAAACCTTTTAGAATATTTTATCTAAGTTTATTTTCATTTTGTCATTCGCTATCACTGAATGTCTACCTGTATTGAAGTATAGTTGAAATCTTATTTACCAAAATATTCTGATACTAGCTGACCCCGCGAACTTTGTACCGCCTAGCAGTCAATGAATGTAGTATATCTTTTGATATAGTCAATCGATTGCGATGAAACAAAACATTAATAATATTATCAAGTCACACACAAAAATTGTAATGTATAAAATTTTATTATTTATTATCTACGTCATTTTCATACATTTTACGTGATAAGCGCACAATCAAAAATTTCTAAAGACTTTTTATGGGTCATATGTATGGATTATTATTTATTTTATACTAAACTAAAACACAGATACAAACACTACATACATTATATTCGCAATGGATCTAAAAATAGATACCCCTATCAAATTCAGAAGTATCTCATTAAAATCATAAAATATTATTTTCACTATCATCCCAAATTAGTATTAATTTTAATGAACTAAAAAATCATATCTGCTTACACCAAAGTGAAGCGTCCCGGTATCCGGCGTCCGCCATCTCACCCCTTCGCGAGCGGGGATAACGCAGGCGCGCAGCACCCTAGGCCGGTGAAATAAGCCATTCAGCACTTTATAAAGGTCCGTGGCCGCGTATACTTGTTGCACCTTTATTATGTAGTTAGTGAATACCGCAAAGATGTCTCGAGTATTGCAATCGGTATTGGATATGTCCATGCATCTCGCAAGCTTCGGAATTAGAGGTGGATGCGGCTCTCATTGCTTCACACGGCAGAATAATACGTCAGTGCTCGGATTTCTCATTGATGGAGGTGCTGGTGAGTTTTGTTTTTGTTTAATTAACAGTTTTATAATAAAATAGGTAAAGAATTCATATCACGCCACGTCAGTTTAAGTGTAGTTACAAATTTTGAAGATATTTTCCGGAATGCAGTGTTTTTCTTTGGTTATGTTTACGTATCGTTTTGTTTCCATAACAAAACATTGTGTTCGTAGTCGCAGTGTCAATTTATTGTTCTTTTAGGAGTGAGTATTTTTTAATAAACATTTTTTAGTACCTAATTTAGCTAAAAATAGACTTCTGTTGAGCTTTCGAAGTGTTATTAAAATCAGCGTACATTGGGCTGACAACGTTTTTAGGTTATGTTTTGAACTCAAATCATAATCTTCAAAAGTCCAGTAGGAATTATTTAAGTAATGACAGATTAATTTTATATAAGTTCTGTTTGTTATATAAGTCCTCTTCGAAAAAATACTCGTATTAATTGATCTTTATCTGTAAGCGTCTCTTAATAGCAGCAACAGAAAATCAGCTCTTTTGTTATTTTCTTAGCAGTCTAAGGAAGGTTATCAAATAAACATTACAAAATATATAAAAATATATAATCGTTAAGGACTATTTAGAAGATAAGTCAGTAGATTCTATAATTTGTAAAATAGATTAACTGACATTACTGATTGTGAATACATTTGTGCGCCATGTTTTGGCAGGATATTGTTGAAACAAAACTGAGTAATTATGTACCATCTTCTAGAAAAAAAAGATTTTGATTGATGATTGATAGTTTTTTTTATCTGATATAAACTATGCTATGCTTGACTGCGGTCCTATTTGATGGTAAGCAGTGATGCAATCGTTGATGGTGAGGCGCACTAATTCCCCCAAAATGTTAAAAAATTGTTGTGTTTTTCTTACGTTTTTTGTATGAGCTAATGAACAGTATAAGATTAACAGTAGCTAGTTATACATAAAATACATTTTCCAGTGACCTATAGAGGGCTAAAGGTCAACCAATATTTCATCCGTAACCACTGGATTGAAGCTCACAGATTGCAGATTAAATTGTTCACAAAATCTGGTTTCCGAAAGATAACCAATTCACGATTGCAATGGAAACAAACGAACATCAAATTAGTCCAAACATGAAGTCTAATAGAGTGACATAGATATTGATTCTGGTATGTTTTTGTTTAACAATATTCTGTATGTAGGCTTTTGAGCGTACCTACATATGTTAATTTTTGCCAAATGGTTATTAAGACTTAATCTATTATTAATATATAGTATAACCTGGCACAAGGTGGACCGACGACCTGATGAGAGTTGCGGGAATGCGGTGGATGCGTGACAGGATAGGTCGTTATGGCAACGCTTGGGGGAAGCCTATCTCTAACAGTGGACGTTAGGGTGGGTCACTAATGTATGGAGATTTTTTATTTTTATTTAATCATCTTTTAATAGTAATATTATGCTGTCTAATGTCTAAACATACAATTATTGGTAATTAAAAGTTCAATTAAGACACATCTTCAGCCCGCGCATATGACTTAAAGTTTTGGGAATTTTCGAAAAAATAACGTACGAGTGAGTATATTTAAACTTATCTGAATTATTCATAACTAAAATTAGAATAATATTACAAGAAAAGCAAAAGAAAATAATATAGTACAATGTTTTGTTAAGACAAGCGTTAAATTAAATCAATTACATATATTAATTCGGCCACAAAATATTGTTTAGTCTCAAATCAACGCATCAATTTTTTGAACAAATTTTTAACTTCCATTTTCTGCCTTGATTTCCTTCAATTGATTTTTATCGCATGTCGACATAGATACCTCTATCAGTGTAGTGATTTGAGCTTAATAAGTGAAGAAATGTAACATTTAAATATTACATTAGTCACTTGAAGACGACACGATCTGTTGTTCAGTTATCTTAGTTTTCTAAAATTTGTGGACTAATTTTTTGAAGCTTTAAATCATGTATTATTAGTGTTTTTGTAATATAACTAAAAAAACACAGTCTTTTCTCCCAATATATATTTTTTATCTTTATTTTTTGTTCAATTATACCTTTTACTCTACTTTTCGTATCATTTTATCTCCAGAACAACTGTAAAGTTCAATTTCTTTACATTTACAATAGCAAAAGTCAAATAAAAGTCTGTTGCTCTGTAAAAAATATATTATTTTGATCATCTGTCCTTATTTTCACTGATTATAAGGTTTTTGAACTTTAAATGATAAGCTTTGTTTAAATGAAAATTAAATGACTTTTATATGCGAAACAGTAAGAAAAGATGATTTTCTCCAAACATCCTTACATTTTTTGAGAAATACTAAGAAAAAAATCATTTTTTAATATTGCCGATCTGGTATTCAAAAATGATGATTCTTTCTTAGTATTTCTGCAAGGTTTAGTTATAATTAATTAATAATCGTAACATTTCATGTCGCCTTCGTAGCTCGGCAGCACATTTTGTGTTTAATATCTTCAACACTTCGATACGGGACACTGATAGCGGTATCTTCTAGTTCCCATGGAAATTATTATCAGTTACAGGAGTAATTGATGTATTATTAAACGGAGTGCAGAATCATAGGATTATAATAATATTACATCACTAAAACCAAACAAAATAACTGCGCTGTGCGCCATGAACAAAAGTATCCACTTTAATTTTATAAAAAACTAAAATATAAGTTAGTAAACGATATCACAATCTTACTAAATCTCATTTTCGATACAATAATATTAATTTTGCTTACAAATAATATTATTTCCGTAGTTTATTGAAGTCATGTCTATAGTCACTATTGTATTAGTTCATATAAAATTGGCAGTTCGATGTGCGGGCTCTTACACTTAAAATAAATTAATAATATTTTACACATTTCTTATTGAACTAGTAAGACAACATAATTTCACTATTACAAAAGGAGTTGAGGAAAAAGACGTGTGGCATTCGGGGACTGCCCCGGTAAAGCTATTGCATAGCATTTTTATCAACTTATGCAATTATATTTATTTATTTATTTTATTTATGCAGTATTTTTTTGTCCTTTGTTTTTTTTTTCTTTGATATTTAATTGAAGTTACACTTTCACACATTGAATTGAATTTTGATTGATTGTTCACTCATTTGTTTTCTTATCGGTCACCAGGCTCAAAAAACAAATGAGTGGGGGGTGTTAGGTTATTTTCGTTACGGAATTTCTGGATTCGGTCTCCACGCTCAAGGCCCGCGATAGAAGCTATGCAATAGCTTAAAAAAAATTTTGACCCACCCTAGTGGACGTCTTTCAGCTGAAATGATGATGATAAATGATGACCTGGTTATTGGGACCTCAATGGACCTAGGATTTTTTATGACTTAATAAGAGATAGTTTCCTAGGTTTAAAATGAAGGTGTCAGAGGGATATTTGAAATGGCAATGCCGAACTAATGTAGGGGATGTGGACGTATAAAGTAAACCACTTGATTATCGTAAGGGTGAAGGGTTGGGAGAAGCAAACACGTCTGTGCGCAATCCTTTGTAAAGATCACTAAACTGGTCTCACTTTCTTCTTAACGTGTCGATGGCAAAAATTTGTTTTTTTTTTTTACAATTTAAAGTTCTTGCCTGGTCAAGTCTTATTTGGCCATGACAATGCCATTCGCTGATGCTGTCAATATATCCCTACGTGAATAGGTAACAAGACACATAACATCTCATTTACTGAGGCTACCTATTGATTTAAATCTAAATATTGGGAAAAGAAAGACGTGAGAAAAAACATGAGACGGCATTCTAAGTAACAGCTGTATTTCAATACCTACAATTTTTTTGCAATTTATTGTAATTACCAGTAGCAGATTTCACACATATCCGCGATCCACTTATCCCGGTTTATTTATTTATTAAAACTTCATGCAACGCAAACATACAAAGACGAATTTAATGCCTAAGGCATCTTCTAACCAGTCAACCAAGGGTGGTGGAGAGACATGGCAGGTGAATAAAAAAATCAATAAAATGAAAAGTTTATTTATTTAAATAGTAAAAATAAACATACATATATTTATTTAAGTTTCACTAATGTCACGAGTTTCTGTAACGTAACAACTCGTGACGAAGAAAAACGTGAAGATGACGTCATCTTCCTGCCCTTTTTCATTCCTTAGGGTCAGAGTAACACGTTTTTAGGATTCCGTAGTCAACTAGGAACCCTTATAGTTTCGCCATATCTGTCTGTCCGTCCATCCGCGGATAATCTCAGTGACCGTTAGCACTATAAAGCTGAAATTTGGTACCAATATGTATATCAATCACGCCGACTAAGTGGTAAAAATAAAAAGTGGAATAAAATGTTTTATTAGGATATACCCCTACACGTAAAGTGCGGAGTAATTTTTTTTTTCATTTCAACCCTAACATGTGATATATTGTTAGATAGGTATTTAAAAATATTAATATTTTCGAAAATAATCCTTCCAAAACTAAAAAAAAAAATGTATCTAACTTTTGAACCATAAGTTTAGAAAATATGAAAAAAATCTCAAAAGTAGAACTTTGTAAAGACTTTCTAGGGAAAATGTTTTGAACTTGATGGGTTGAATTTTTGAAAAGTTATTATTATTATACAAATTTTATTATCCTGAACGTATCTTTTTTCAAATAAAAAAAGAATTACGAAAATCGATTCACGCAATCCAAAATTACCACCGAAATGTAATATGTTGGGTACATACATAACTCGTCTAGTTTGTATAAATTAGTAACCTTGCAAAGACTTTCTAGGAAAAATGTTTTGAACTTGATGTGTTGAACAGTTTTTTAAAAGTTGTACAAAATCATTTAGAAAGAAAGAAAGAAAACCTGTTTATTCCGCCTAAATAGACACAAATCAACACAATATTATAAAAATATAAAAGCCAGTATCCCTATCAGGCCATTTGTGTAACGGGCATAACACTATTGCACCTTGTAACCATAGACAACCAAGTTGTCTATGTTATCTGCACAGAGCGTACTTTGGGCTACTTCGCGCTGTTAAGATTTTTCCTGAGTTGATGGGGTCTGGATGGATCCTCCTTGCGTCGTATTCCTCAATGCTGAGGCTCGTGGTCAAAAGCGTCAGTGAGCTCCAATTTTCCAGATCTGTCCACCACCATGACCTTGGTTTTGGACCTGTTTACGGAAAGTCCCATCTCCTCGCTAATACGCTTCATTCAGGCTAGGAGTGCCACCATTTCTGACTCATTTGCTGCAAGTAGAGTAGTGTCATTAGCGTAAAGCAGGTTGGTAATTTTTATGCCACCAACTGTGATGCCTCCCTCCCAATTCTCGCAGGTACGTCTCATGATGTATTCTCCATAAATAGGATAGGCGATAAAATACATCCTTGGCGCAGTCCTCGGTGAAATTTAAAAGGTTTTGATGTTGTTTTAGCAACTCTTACGACTCCCTGGGTTGAGCTGTAGAGCGTGCGAAGTAGGGCAATGAGATGATCCGGCACTCCCAGTTCGTGTAGGACCCTCCACAAGCATCCCCAGTTGACACAGTCAAAAGCTTTGCTGTAGTCGACGAAACACATTACCACTGGCGTATCAAACTCGTATGCCTTCTCAATAAGCTGTCTGATATTAAGAATCTGTTCTCGAGTGCCTTTGCTCTTGACGAAACTCGCTTGCTCCTGCGGGATTTGCCAATCCAGATAGTAGCGGATGCGATTATTTAGAATATGGAGCAAGATTTTGATAATGAGGGACAAGGTTCGATAATTACCGCAGCTCTTGGTTGACCTTTTCTTATGCAGCGGAAGTGTTACGGATTCCGACCAGTCATGCGGCCAATCACCGTTCTGCCAGATGTGTGAGCAAACCCTGTGGAGTGCCTCTACACCCAAGTCACCCATAGCCATAAGCACCTCCTCCCAGTCCGGGAAGGCTTCAGGGTGTTGAATGGGGATCTCTGTACAACTGCTCGCAGCAGGTACGCCAACTCTCGGCAATGTGGTCAAGCTCATGGAGTACAGTGCCATTGGCATCTTCTATGACCCACGATTTAGCCTTAAATTGTTTGGAAAGGACTCTGATTTATTTTTATTTAAATAGACTAGCTTTTGCCCGCGCGGCTTCGCTCCCGCTCTTCTCTACTCCACCCTACTCTACCCTACTCTACCCTACTCTGCCCTACTCTGCCCTGCTCTATCCTACTCTACCCTACTCTACCTTACTCTACTTTACCCTACACTACCCTAATTTTCATTTTTTTTTCCATAAGAACCTTCTCCTGACAATAACAAACGCAACAAAAAAAAGAATTAGCGAAATCGGTCCAGCCGTTCACGCGTGATCGTGACCAAGGAATTATGGATTCATTTTTATATATACCGCTAAATTTTGATCGTTTTAATACCGAGGAGGGTCGATCCGATACATGAAACACTATCGATTTGTAAAGATAAAATTAAAAATAAAGTACCTTTTTTTCAAAACTCGTATTAATTTACGCTTATACGAAATTAATTTATTTAAAAAAACGTCAGCTGTGCGAGTCCAATGACCTGTAGTTAGTTTGTACGCAACGCCGACTACTACCTACAGGTCATTGGACGTGCTATCACGCTAGTAAAATGCATAATTGAAAGTCTGAATCAAAAATCTAAGATAAGTTGCGTATTTTTAGACATGACAAAAGCCTATGATTTTGTTTGCCATATAACACTACTCTCAAAGCTTGAACATTATGGAATCCGCGTTAAGGCCAAAGACTGGATCAAAAGTTACCTTTCTGAAAGAGTAAAATGCGTGGAAGTAACAATAAAACATGTCAAAATGAAAAAAAAACCTATAGGTCGGAAAATAAGCAAAATAACTATGGCACCCCACAGGGAGGTATCTTATCCCCTCCACTTTATTTAGTTTATATCAGCGATATTCTAGAGGCGATAGGTGAAGATTGCATACTATTTGCTGATGACACGACAATAATGCTTAAAAGTGAAACTGACAAAAATTAAGAAAATGAAATTTGCTAAAAGGCGACGAAAAGGCTTTGGATAATGCAATCAATTGGCTTGAAAAAAGCAACTTGAAAATAAATATGACTAAAACAAACATCATACAATTTCAGACATATAATTCAAACATAAATAAACTCATAATAACAGATCGTTTTATATGTCTTAAAAAAAATTAGACAAACGGTACACCATGATACAGCAATGCTGTCTTACCATGGTTATGTATCATCCGTACTTAGATACGCTATTAAAATATGGGGTAACTCAGTAGATTTTGACAGAGTTTTTAAAGCTCAAAAAAAATGTAGGTATTCGTGCCATTTGTGGAGCTCACTTTTTAGACAGCTAAAAGCCACTATTTCAAAAACTTAAAGTTTTACCTTTGCCTTGTTTATATATTTTTGAAATATGTGTTTTTGTCAAGCGTAAAGACAGACTTCGGCTGCCACCAATCAGGCTAAAATTATTTTAAAAAAATGTATACTGCATGTCGATTATTACAATCCTTTACCAAATTGTTTACAAGATCTACCACTGACAATGTTTAAAAAAATACTTTTTAATCTGTTACAATTTAAAAAAATATTACACTGTTAAAGAATATTTAGAGGACAAGTCAATAGAACCTATAATGTGCAAGTTAGATTAATTGACGACACACTGAGAATATATTTGCACGCCATGTTATGGCAGGATATGCTGAAACAAAATTACTGTAACTCCTTATTGTTAAGTATCTCGAAAATCCACGGCCCTCAGAATGCGCCACCACCGACATCCCAACTAACACGACGGTATATAACTTTTCTAAGCAAAAATATATGTCAGATGTCTTGTTTATATGTGCTTAAAACCACAGACATCTTAGAACGCGCCCGCAATACAGAACCAGGCGTTTAATTATCACTACAAAGCTGTATTTTATAATTTTATTTTATTTGGGTGGCTTACAGTAATAACACAAAATATATCAACATGGTAGCCCGCATGGTAGCATGGTTACCCTTGTCTCCACATATAAAAAAGAAGAAACTGACTGCCTGACATATCGACGCACAACTGAAACCACTGGGACTGTTAATGTGAAATTTTGCACAAGGTTTCGTTATATGATGAAAACGAGCACTAAGACAGGATTTCCTAAAATTCGGGGTGAAGTAGAAGAAGTTTTTAGTTGTGCGCGCATCAGAAAAATATACGAAATCGATGTACATAACTTTTTTTGTGTAATTGATATATAATTTAGGCTTTGTTCCATCGCAATCGGTTGACGATATCAAAATATATACTATATTTATTGACGTAGGTACTATATTGTTAGACGGTACGAAGTTCGCCGGGTCAGCTAATATTGTAATAACAATTAAAAAAAAAAGTGCTCGCCTACGTCAGAAAAGGAAACCTAGTTCAAAATTTCACACACACAGTGTGTCTTATGGTCCGATGATGGAACGGATTTGGCGATTTTAATTTTGTGCAATTCCAATGCACACTCCCCGAAATATAAACCATAGAAAACCGACAGGCTCGGCGTCGATGCTCAAGACTTAGGAGTTTTGACCCGCCAAGTGCATCATTGCTGATGATCTTGGCTCGCTTCTCAATCGACTCTAGTGCATCAAGCTGGTATTTGGCAGACACATCGAAAAGATGAGAGTAGTATGTATACACGATCAAACTAACATTTGATAAAGGATCAAATATAGGCAAAGTAGATCAAGGATATTTTGCCCTTTTTTGTTTAGCTATGTAAGTATTCGATAAGGAACTTTGCAAAAGGGTTGGTAGGTTGGCAGCGAAACTCAATTACACTTTTTTATTGGCCTTCACACTATTTGTTCGTATAGCCAGCGTCAAGTGTAGAAAATATCTTATGTTTCATTCACTTTGTTTTCCATTATAATGCAGAACATGTCTACTATGATAAAATTCTCAGTTCCATTTTATATCACAATCTATACTTATACTCGTATAATATAATAAAGAAGTAAAGTTTGTTTTTTGGTTTGTAGGAATCCCTGGAAGTACTGGTCCGATTGCTAAAATTTTTTCACCGATATATAGCTGCTTTATTCTTGAGTGACAGAGGCTATATTTTATGTATGCGGGTGAAGGTGTGGACAAAAACAAGTATTTAATAGAATTAATTGGCTAAATTAAACCAGCTACTAAACTCAATTTGAAGAAATCCTAGCAAAAACCTCAATTACATACCTATGTCACAGATGCAGGGATCTTGGTGCCAATCTCGGCAACCGTCATTTAGACGTACCCTGGATCTGACTAATGAAAGAAAAGACAAGAAAGTCACTCACCTTTTTCTGACTTTTTTTTATTTCTGGATGTTTCTGAGAATGTAAGTGCCGCAATATTGCACATGGATTTCAATAGAAGACCTTTCTGAGTTTAGCTGCGTCTTTTAATCTATTTCAGTAAATATTTTTTTTAACTCGCATTATTATCAATTGAATCATACTTCTAGGCTAGTTTGCTATCTCATTTAACTATTGGATTTTAATAAAAGACCTTTACGCTTTATTTATTTCAGTACATAAAATCTTTAACTCACACTATATATTTATCAATTGAATCATACATCCTGGCTAGTTTACTATCTTATGTAACTATGTTTAGTTTTTAGCTATTATATCTTGGAAGCTGTTGCATCCTTAGATCGATACGGGGATTTTCTATTAACGAGTTCGTTATACACACCCGTTTTCAATAATACAGTGAAAAATATTGAATCATTATGCTATGCTATCTTACGTTTTCAGTTAGTAAAAGTCTGGGACGCTCTCGCATTCCAAGAGCGATCACTCGCTCTCGGTCACTGGTCACTTCTCAGTCATTGGGTGTTTTTCCGTCTAAAAAAACAGTAACAGATGTAATTTTTTTTTTCGCGGTCGGAAAATCATTTAATGACATCCCTCGCTGGGCGGAGCGGCAGATAGTGTCAGACTTTTACTGACTAAAAACCCACTCCTGTTCCTTCGTTGCCTTTCGTACCGGGGCTGAGCTATTTTTTGAATTAACCTTGGCTCCAGTAGGCTTCGACACAGCTGGGCCCCTGCTGTTGCTGACAGCTCTTTGAGGCGCGTGGGAGCAATGCGCACCGTCTAACGGTTGAGATACGATTTGATTGAATAGTTAAAATAAAGTTTGGTAAGTATGTGCAGCCATGTTTTGAATACAACAAAGCGACAAGATTTTTTTTAATATCAATTTGGTTGATTGATAGTTTAAATTTTGGCCAAACAAAATAATTAATTTATAGGGTTTATGCGTAATAAGGAGAAAAGGTGGGCCTTATTTGAGAGTAATTTAAAGTCCGCCAAGAATGAATTCAATGAATTATACAACATGCAGCTTGTATGATTAATTGAAATGACTTTGACATCATCTATCAATAAGTCTTTTTATTTTAGGTGAGAAATCATCCAACGATTTCTCCTACTCCAGGGTGGAGTGGGAGGGGGAGTATTAGACTTTTACTGACCAAAAGCCACTCCTGTGTTCCTCTTAGCCTTGCTTTCCGGGTTTCCCTTTTAGATGCTAAAATATGGCCCCAGCGTCAATCACTGGTACTTTTAGATATTAGCAATCTATACATCTATACATACAAATAAAATTGGAGTGTCTGTTCGTAATATTGAAATAACCGCTTTTTACGACATGCATATTAATATTTAATATACGGTACATACACCAAAATAACAAATTTTACAATTTTGGTCTGTATGTCTGTTTGTTCCGGCTAATCTCTGAAATGGCTGGACCGATTTTGACGGGACTTTTATTGGCAGGTAGCTGATGTTAAAAGGAGTAACTTAGGCTACTTTTATTTGAGAAAAATTAAGTTCAAAATCCTGTAGTCCACGCGAACCAAGTCGCGGGCACAGCTATTTTGTTAATAAGAATGAATTTCTTTGTTTTAGATTTAAACGCTAAAGACAACTTTGGTAATACTCCTCTACACGTGGCTGTGGAGAACGTCGCTCTGGATGCCCTCGAGTTTTTGCTGCAGCAGTAAGTATTCCAATACTTTAAACATACTTTTTGAACAAGTACTTTTGGATTCAAGTTTAAATTAATAATAATGATTTATTGCAATTAATACACACATCATATACACAGAGAGAAAATAATTTTATACATTTGAAGTGCAAAATGTTGTTGAACTCTGGTACCCTAATTAAGATTCAACTTGTGTTAAGAGTACCAGAAATTAAACGCCCTAAGAGAGATCAAATGTAATTTCTCGATATCTTTTATACGAATAGATTATATTTGTATAATGGATACTTACACGTGTGGCAGCATTTGAGAGTTTTCTTTAACTTTGAGAAAAGAAAGAAAAGCAATTAGCACAGATAGCATCCTCAAAAAAATTTTCGAATTTCAAATCAATTTATTTTATCCATCGATATATTCTAGTGATAGACTAGCCCTTTCATGGTAACTATTTGTCAAAATACTGCAAAATTAAAATAAAAGTTCGCTGCAGCCCTACATCTAATTGGTATTATGTCGTCTAACAAAACTATTAAAACATGCAGCGCTAATATAGCTTTTAGAGGATACTTTTTCGCTAACAAAATGTCTTAAGCGCCATGAAATTCGTGGCACTTACGCGTTGCGTTCAACATAGTGTAATGTTCAAGGTGTACAGACGACAGTACACCTGAGTCGACTGAAGTGAATGTTCAGCACGCCTAATCTAGTGCGTAGTACATAATTATATTATGTATCGATGATTTTATCAGAATATAGTACTTAATTATGGTCTTGAATTAAATTAATGATCTCATTACATTCGACCGTGTCGCGTGCTAATATTTGGTACATAAAATCCTTTTTTAAAAACAAAATATTTGGGTTTTTATTTTTAGTCAATATACACCGTTAAATTTTAATCGTTTTAATCCCGTGGAGGGTAGATCCGGTACATGAAACACTATCGATTTGTAAAGATAAAATTAAAAAATTAAGTACCTCTTTTTCAAAACTCGTATTAATTCACGCATGTACGAAATTAGTATCTTTAAGAAAACGTCAGCTGAGCGAGTTCAATGATCTGTAGTTAATAGTCGGCGTTGCGTACAAAGTACCTACAGGTCATTGTACTCGCTCAGCTGACTTTTTCTTAAAGAAATTAATTTCGTACATGCGTAAATTAATACGAGTTTTGAAAAAGAGGTACCTACTTTATTTTTTAATTTTATCTTTACAAATCGATAGTGTTTCATGTACCGGATCGACCCTCCACGGGATTAAAACGATTAAAATTTAACGGTGTATATAATATATATTTTTTTTACTAAAACAAAAAAAATAAAAACATTTCAATAATTAAAACAAGCTAAAATAAAGGGTCATAAAACTCCTCCGCATCGCTGTCGACTGAAAGTGTGCCCAAAAGGCTGGTGCATTGCCACGTATGGCAATGCTTAATCTCTGACCAATGTTAAAAGTCAGCTACTGGGTCTCGCGAAGTGTCAACTATATATTAGATTAGCAAATATTAAAATGAAATATGTTAATCAGATTTATTACATTTTGCCGGACTGTTACGACTATTCTGCTTACATAAGAGTATTATAAAATTGGAAATGACATGGCACGTGTACTATGTTGACTTCATTCCGGGAAAATTGGATGTTGTGCAAAACTAAAACATAAAACATTGTAAATTGAAGTTGCCGTCGTTTGTGGAAGTGACTTTGCTTCTTTTACATTTTTCTGCATATGACTGTTAATATAAATTGGATTGTTCTCGACTTTTATATGAAACCTGCTAAACAAATTATAAGTTGCGCTGACGTCATTTAGTAAGTACTCTACGAATGATAATAAAGTTACATATAACTTTTTTTTTTTTTTTTGGATCTTCAATAATGAGCATATTGTTATGGTAAACCAGGCATCCATGCCCCTGTCGGTAATGTGCCCCGCTTGCGAAACTAAGACACCCATTTAAAATTGATTGCTTATTTGTGTCGATCAAGTATGACGGTGGTGTAAACTGTACAACGTAAGTTTAACTTGCGTCTAAATCTTGCAATCTGACCAGAACTTACAGCGATTAACCTCATATAAAAAAAAAAACTTTACCTCTTCTCTCTTTTTTTCTCTTCTTTTTTTTATTAGTGTACAGTATAAGAATACGCTGGATCCTGTAATACAGTTTTTTACTAGCTCAGAGCCAGGGGTCATTTATAAATAGATGTCGATCCTAACCTAATTAATGTCCATAAATAATTTTATTATTATTCCATTTATTTCATTGTGCACCGTAAAAGTAACACAACTTATTGTATATAATAATAAATAATAACGAAATAATAGTAAAAACTAATAATTTTTTTAAATCCGTTAAATATTATACACCTAAGTAGGTACTGAAATGTGACGTTATATGTGTACAAAAATGATAGAGAGATATTCTCACCACAATCTAAAAAGCCTTCAAGCTTTTCAGAAAAACATTTCTTTTCATTGGTTATTTAATATAAAATATAGTAAAAAAAATAAACGTAGAAAACCAATTTATTATTTGAAACTGTACAAAAAAAAAAATGCAAAGGTCAGACAGTCCATGTCAAAACCACAACCGGACCCCACCATCAAAATCGAACTCGTAACAAATCACCATTAGAAAAAAAAAATCATAAAGATATCTGACACAATACTTTCCGTCTGATTTGACAAACATATCATTTGCATTTTTAAATATTAACGTAAACAATAATTTATTATTTCTTTTATTCATTTTTCATACATACGAGTATTATAATATATTTTTTAAAAATCCTTAAAAAGTAATTAAAAATATAAAAAATCAATATCCCACCGGTATCGGGAACAGGGGTCAGGGCTCCAGAGAAAGGAACCTCTTGACTATACGAGCCGTGTCCAGGAGTACCGTTTTTTATTATTATTAAATTTGTATTGTTCTTCGTTTATTTTTCTCTTCTTTCGTACGTATTCTTAAACATATTTCAATGTTTTACATCAGGTTTTGTATTTTAAACTCAGAGAAAATTCCCTCTTCAACTTTCTCGGAGGAACACAAATACCTGTGATACAGATTTCTTAACTTTTTTTTTGTTTTCAGTCGTGTTGACACCAACATCTTGAATGACAAGAGTCAGGGTGCACTTCATCTCGCTACTGAATTGAACAGGGTAAGTTTTATATCATACATAATATATAGCGCCACATAATACATGGTGGAACTAAAAAAATCAAAATCCTGCATTGCACAACTAATTGTGCGATGTAGGATTTCGAAATTTTTACTAGAACTATAAAGTTCTCCGAAGTCATCTAACGGGCAGTTTCCCGGACTAGACTTAACACCTGTCTGGTCCCAATATCCTCCCATTCCAATCAAGGTTTGCGGGACTTTAAACTCTGTTTCGCATATCTCTAAAGTTTACTTGTATTAAAAGCTGGTTCACCACTTCGACTAAAGATATCACTGTACATTTTCTTGGTTTCAACATTAATACAACGTTTTCTATTATATGGGAAACTCCTATGGCATCAACAAATGACCTAAAGAATAGGAGAAAAGAAGGGGTTACATACAGTCCTATACACCGTTGGCACAGATAAGAAAATAACTGTAATTTTGGTTCATGTGCGTTTCAGCCTTGTCTTGGACCTTAAATATTGACATCGGTTGACAAAACCTAGGTCACGAAGGCATGGAAATTATAAAATTTCCATGCCTTCGTTAACCCACCAAGCAATATAATTAATTCTTATGCCTTCTACTGCGATTTTCCTTTTAGAATTACTCTATAGCTACTCGAAGTTGGAGGCATGATATCACCATGTTTTGGACAGCACGTAAAGCCTGTACTCTCTTCGGTCGTGTCGGATTGCCGTCCCATCGGACTATGAAAGTTTAGGAACAGAGAGTACACCTGTATTTGCACACATACTTGTGCACTATAATATCTCCTACGTACTTGGCAAATTTTTGTTGACCACTGTGATCGAATTTGGTCGGAAGGATTATTTTATTATATTGTCACTTTATCCTGCAAAGGGAAAGTTATAAGCTAATATTATTGACAAGATGATTTGATTATGTCATCGAACCAAGATGTTGCTCAACCATCATTGTCGTTTCAAGTGCATTATAATATACATGTACAGATGTTTTTCAAATATATTTCCAATTTCTAGGTCACAGTACTCCAAACCTTCGCAAAATACAAGGATCAGTTCAACGTGGAGCTCGGAGGCGAACACGGCCGCACTGCGCTACATTTTGCCGCGATACACGATCATGACATATGCGCCAAAATATTGGTAACGTATACATTTTCCCACTACAGTTTTATTACAAATATCTTAAATTTGGTTGAAAACTTGTAAAAACTGGTTGAATATCAAATCAAAAGTATTTATTTCAAACTAGCTGACCCGGTGAACTTCGTACCGCCTAACAGTCAATTAATGTAGTATATCTTTTGATATAGTCAACCGATTATTATACATATAATAGATAAACTACAATTTACAGGCACTTTTGAACTGTCAAAATTACGGTCAATAAAAACACCTATTCATCTAATTCAATGTACAAAAACATAGTAAAAGCTAATTCCAAAAATAAAAAAGCTATTACTATAATGAGCTGGGAAGAAACTGTAAGAAAAGTGAAGACAGTTTGAATTGAACGACAAATCGAGTCTTGAATATTCCTTTCCTTAAATTGTTACATTTTCCTAATCTTTCAGCATTACTAAAACATTTTCATATATTAATCCTAGTTTAAATCGACACAGATAACAGATTTAGGCGCTGAACTGAAGAGAGCTTGCAATAACGGATATTACCCCATCCATGAAGCTGCCAAGAACGCCTCATCAAGAACAATGGAGGTGTTTCTCCAATGGGGGGAATCTAAAGGCTGTTCGAGGGATTCTATGATATCCTTGTATGATAATGAGGGTAATGTGCCGTTGCACTCGGCTGTTCATGGAGGAGATATCAAAGCTGTCGAGCTTTGTTTGAAATCTGGCGCTAAGATATCAACGCAACAGTATGATTTATCTACGCCTGTGCATCTGGCCTGTGCCCAGGTTTGTCCTTAACTAATATGTTTCTCTTTCCCCCTCCAAAAGCAGGGGTAGCCCAGTGGTAACGGCTCTGACTTCGAGTTGTAGGTCGCGGGCTAGAGCCCAGCCAGTCGAATTGCTTTGTGTAATTTATTTCACCAACACTGCTCTTAAAACGGTAAAAGATCGTCGATCGAGGAAACCGTCCTAGAACCTGAAATTCGAAGACAGGATTGTGACATCACTAAACCGCACTGTGAATTACGGCCCATTCCCACTTTTAGAGAGGAGACTTAAGTCCAGCAATGGGAACATTACAAGGCTGATTGGCTTATGCAGTTTCATGTAAACTTCTATATGAAGTTTATATGTTACATATATTACTTTTAGTTTTTTCCCAAAAGCGTGTATTTCAAATAATTTTGGTCAGAATTCATTGTTCTTTATTTCCACTAAGCTCCATTTTTATGTGGATTTTATTTATCAATAACTTCAGCATACAGTGTTTTTTAGACTTTTCCTTTACCGTTTTCCTAAATTTTCCAGGGAGCCCTTGAGATCGTGAAGCTCATGTTCACGATGCAGCCCACAGAGAAGCTTGCTTGTCTGACATCTTGTGATGTTCAGAAGATGACTCCAGTTCACTGCGCTGCGATGTTTGACCACCCGGACATAGTGAACTATCTTATAACTGAGGGTTCTGACATCAATCCCCTGGATAAAGAACGCAGGTCACCGTTACTGTTAGCTGCTTCGAGAGCTGGTTGGAGGACGGTGCAGACTTTGGTAAGTGTTCCTAGTTAAATAAGGTAGTTGTTTTTATAGATACTAGTGCTTGACTACAATTCCACCTGTTGGTAATCAGTGATGCAATTGTTGATGATACGCACTAGTTTATTAAGAGCCTTTATTAACACTTTAGCCTTGAAGATACCTAAATTATAATCGGAAGGGAAGACCGCAGCAAGCAAATTGTTATAGTGTATTGATTCGGTTAGGAGACCAGTGTCCAGCCCTTTCATCTGTTCCGTGATCCAGCCGACAGGCAGTGACAGCCAAAAGAGACATCTTTTATCTGAAATTATGATGATGATGCAAGTTGTCACAACTTCAGCAGATCTCAGTCAATTCATATCTACTTACCTAACATTCACAGTAATATATTCACTCCAATAGTCAGATCAACGACCTTTAGTTCCAAAAGCTTAGACTTTGGTTTTGTCAAAGATCGTAATCCCCAGAAGCCACTCTCAGTTTGTCTTACAAACAGTAAGACAAGATTTACTTAGTTACAATACGAGCAACCCACTTTAGTCTTAATTTTCTCTTTGAGCTTCAATTAAACAAAGTTACTTAACAAAATGGATGAGTTAATCTTAAAATATCCAAAGATGTCACGATGAAGTGGTTAAACTTAAGGAAATGCCCTTAATTTTAATTTAGATATTTCATGTCGGACCGCTGCCGCACGTTCACCGTGCTGAAGCCTCGTAAACAAGCGCCTAAATTGAAAATGTATCTGGCTGCCGTGCGTTTGTATGCCAGTGAGGCGTGCGAAGAGGCTGATTGATGATCCAGATTTGGTTAAGTCCAATCTTCAAAGCCTTGAGCACAGGCGTAGGGTAGCCAGCTTTTCGGTGTTTTACAGATTGCATTTTGGAGAGTGTGCGCAGAAATTACAGGACTTGATTCCGCCATCTCATTTCTACCATCGGACAAACCGACGCACGGCGAGTATCCACCCTTACGTTGTTGAAACATCTACGGTCCGGTTTAAGCGTTTCGCCTCGTCATTTATACCGCGTACATCGAAGGACTGGAACAGTTTGCTGCGGTATTCCCGTCTGATTATAATTTAGGTGTCTTCAAGGCTAGAGTGAATAGGCTCTTAATAAACTAGTGCGCCTCACCATCAACGATTGCATTACTGCTTACCATCAGGCGGGATCGCAGTCAAGTACTAGTTTATAACAGATAAAAAAAAAGTGATGCGTTATTCAACACTACACTATTTAACACCGAATTGAACACGTGGTGCTTATGACGTTGCCGTTCTGTTGTCGATGTTTCGTCGCACGGTTGTCGATCAAAAAATACGATCGTCCGTACGCAGTACGGCTAACGCACCGCATCCGTACCGCAGCAAGCCGTCAAAAAATGCAAAAATTTAAATCTTTTTATAAAAATTTGAACTAAAAGAAAAATAGTCAATTCTATTGCGTAATATTTGGATAGAACGAAGACACTAAAATATCAAATATCATTTGTAAATGTCTCAGTGCTAGGACACAGTTGCCATAACTCTTGTCCACTTTGTATGAGATGAAATGTCGTATACAGTAGTCTGACATACGACAAATTGGCACTATCGTTCATGTGACAGGCGAGACATGTATCGCCAAGTATGTAACATTGAAGCGCCAGCGGACAGCCCATTTGTTTAACCAACGGTTGCAGTTGGATCAGTGTCGGTCTTCTATCGATTACATTCCGAGGAGTGTGCGTTGGAATTGCACAATTTAATTCCACCAATTCCGTTCCATCATCGGACCACTAGACGTACGGCGGTGCGCCTTCGGTACATGGTGGAAATCCCAATCTTGCGTACAAAGCCTTTCATGAAAACATTCATTATGCGTACAGCTAAGAAGTGGAATTCACTGCCAAGTCTGTGTTTCCTGATAGCTGCAACTACGGCTCTTTAAGTCAAGAGGTTACTTCTAGGCAAGCGTGTTCCATCGTCATCTTCATCGTTTACCATCAGGTGAGATAGTGGTCAAACGCGAGCCAATCAATAATAAAAAAAAGAGTTCAGCACCAATTCGTTTTCGAGTAAATTTTTCAACGCTAACACGGCTGACTAATGATGTCTAAGTATTATGTGTAGTAGTTAGTGTGGGAATTAAGACCGATTCAGGTTGTGTTGGCAAAACTGTTAGTTAAATATTAAGACGTATGTATAGTCCCTTGGACATCTCAGCGGAATAAAGTGCTCACATATTTGTTCTGCCGCCTGCGATCGCATAGATCCCTTTCAGATGCCGTCGATTTGAGAGACAATAGTAAGACAATAGATGCGCGAACACCGGTTCACTTGGGGTTTAATGAATTAAAACCATTTTCTTTACGAAATATTCATTGATTTACATATGCTATGTAAATTCTGAAGAGACTTAACCAACATCTTTTTTACCCGACTATGATGTGTAAACATATTTCTAAAGATCAAAGTCATTTGAAAAAAGTAGAGAACACAAGCGAAAAAAATAGCATGTTGCTATTTTTTTTTTGGCAAAAGTATTAGTCGTACTAAGAAATCATATAATGACAATGTAGTTGAATCTATAATATAAAAATGAATCGCTAAATGTGTTGCTAAGCGCAAATCTCGAGAACAGCTGAACCGATTTCGTTAATTTTTATTTGTTGTGCTCATTATTGTGAGGAAAAGGTTCTTATGGATAGAAAAATGAAAATTAAGGTAGTGTAGGGTAGTGTAGGGCAGTGTAAGGTAGTGTAGAGTAAAGTAGAGTAGGGTAGAGTAGTAAGTTATAATAGGGTGGAGTAGTGCAGAGCGGGAGCGAATCCGCGGGCAAAAGCTAGTATTTTTTTACCAAGCGGTTACCGAAACGTAGGCTTTAGAAAGTCACTATTTTGTGGCACTAAATAAGAGTAAGGCTTTTAAGTTCCTGAAGTATACATCTTTTGTTTGATAAGGCACTATAAAAACACTGTGTTGTGGAACAGTACCTAGTCTGCAAGCGCCCTAAGTTTGTTGTAGAGATGTTCATTGTTTACATTGAATCTGCGGCGATGAATAGCAATAATGTCTTTTCCCATTTTAAAAGATGATGTGGGTCGAGTTTTAATTAGTGGCTTCAAACAAATATTTGTTCAACGTAATAACAAAATTATGCTCGCGAAAAATTAAGTTTGTTTTGGAGAATAGCTGCAATAACAAAGCCTTTTATTGTGTGCCAGGCATTTAGCCTCTTAGCTTTTATGCTAACCTTAATAAATGTTTAACCTTTTAACAACAAATGTCTCATATAAACACATAACGAATTATAACTTTGTTATCTGCAAGATATATCACATCTGTACTGTGGTTAACTTACTTATATACGACCAAAATAAAAATAAAAACTGAATCTGAAAAAAGATTCTTTAGAGATTTTTTTTTTTTGGGATGCTTCCAATAGATGAGGTGAGAGCAATGGTGACCCAGTGGTAACGAACGACCCCGAGTGACGAGTTGTAGGTCACCGGTCTGAACCCAGCTAAAAGTATTATATTGTGTAATTTATTTTATCACCACTGCTCCCAAAACGGTAGAGGAAAACATCATGAGTAAACCGGCAAAAATTCAAAGATATATTGTGTCATCCACCAATTTGCACTGGGCCCGCGTGATAGATTACGGCCCATTCCCTCTCATAGAAAATATGCGGAGTCTCAACAGTGGGAATATTATAAGACCGATTATACTATGCTATAAGTACTGATTACGACAAGCAAACGCCTTAATTAGTCTACTCTCAACGAGATTTACTTCGTTCAAATAATGATAAAATTACAAATCATATTTCAGATTCGTCTTGGCGCCGACATCGAGTTGAAGGATATTAACTCAAGGAATGTTCTCCATCTGGTCGTGATGAATGGCGGAAGACTTGAGGAGTTCGCAGCTACATGCAAGGTTTGTATTAATGTTCATTTTGGTGAAAATAAGTATATTTGCAGTAACGTGAAAAAGCTTATTATCAAAATACAATGATGATTGTTTAAAATCTCAAATATTTTGGTAGTGCAATCTGAATGAGCTGAAAAATCTAGAATCTTTACTAAAATCTATAATTAGAGATTTTAGTAAAGATTCTAGATTTTATAAAGGGAGCAGGGTCGATTCCCGCTAGGGTCATGGGGAATTTTCACAAAAGGAAACCTGTGGTCCTAAAACGCACAAGGTAACTGAAGAACACAGGTTGTATAATTGTTTCCATTCATTAATATTTACCATAATTTTTTTGAGATGGGAAATGATCAAATAAGTTGTCCCACTTGAGGGTAAAGCGGGCTATGTTTTTTCTTTGCCTTGATTTCCAGGACTCCGGGTTTCCCTTTCCGAAACTAACCCATGGCTCCAGTAGACTTGGGCTCTAATGGGCCCCACCGTTTTGCTGACATCTTTTTAAGGCGCGCGTGGAATACTATGCACTCTCAACATCGGTCTGGGACCGGACGATAAACAGATGGCCGGACGGCGGACGACGAGCTATTCATTGCTCGTCATATGCCAACCTACGCCTTTCGGTAACTGAAAATCAGGGTCCGGATCTCGGCGGCTGAGGTATGAGAAAGTCCGTTCCCTCACGCATGCGACCGCCAAGGAGGCGCTAACATTAATGCTTCGCAAAAGGAGGCGACCGCCTGCCATTCCTCCTCGCTCTGGACCATGGCCTATATCAGGGCATAATTCTGTACCAGGGCATCCAATGCTTTCCCACTTAAAAAAAACTTTAATAACTTACGAGACAATCTGTTAGTTTAAAAGTTTCTAAAAGATGACATCGAAATCCCTTCGAGTTTTCAAGAGCTTATCGAGTGAATCCTTTGGGGATGAAATGGCTTGCCTTTATGTAACTGTTTACATTGAGTTATGAACGTGTTATCGAACTGAATTACATATTAGAGTTCCGGTAGCTCTTACGTAATATGGTATATTTTTTTATTTATTTTTTGTGGTGGGAAAAAATCGTCCAATGACAACCCCCGCTCTTGGGCGGAGCGGGAGATAGTGTCAGACTCTTACTGACTAAAAGACCCACCTCGTTCCTTCTAGCCTACATACCGGGGCTCAAGCTCCCTTCGGGATAACCCTGGCCCCAGTAAGCTTCGACCCGGTTGGGTCCCTGCTGTTGCTGACAAGTCATTGAGGCGCACGGGAACAGTGTGCGCCGTCGACGACTTGGGCTTGGTCCGGACAGTTACCGGACGGCCGGACAGCGAGCTACCCATTGCTCACTGCCCGCAAGCCCGCGCCTACGGTGGCCGGAAATCGGGATCAGAATCCCGGCGGCGGCGGCGAGGACGCCGTTGCCGTGCCCTCCGGATAGTACTCCAGGGCAGGGAATTGAAAGCGTTGGCAATGTCCAAGGACACTGCCACGACACACCAGGACGGAGAGCTGGCGCTGGATGTGCCCCTGGAACTGCTGCTGCTGCTCCCTAAAGGCAGCCAGCTCCTGCCGCAGCAGAGACACAACCTCCTCACTATCCGCCTGGCGCGAGGGCCGGGACCGGCCCTGCTCCTGCCTGCTCCTCCCTTCGGGATGAAAGTCCTGGAGAGCGGTCACGGCTGCCTCGAGCCGGCGAAACCTCCTGTTAAGGGTGCGCTCGTAGGGCTCGAAGACGAGCCCCAGCGCCTCCTCAATTGAAGTGTTGGCCAGCTCAATGGCCATCGCTTCATCCATTCCTTCTGGCAAATCCTCCGGAATCTTCGGCACCAAGGCGCTGGCCTGGCGCCCCTCACTGGCGATCTCAGTGGGGAGCCCTCTCTCTCTGCCCGACTTTCGGGCCGCACCCCGCCCCGACGACGAGATTTTCCGGGCAGGTCCCGTCTCGTCATCGGATGCGGAGCGCATGGTGCGCATGAACGCCCTCCTTCTGTTGGATGTGGATTCTTCCACCTCCATCAAAAGGAGGGGTCCCGCACCTCTTCCTCCACCTCCTTCCCGTCTGAAATAAGTAAAAACGCGGCATCTGAGTCCGACGCCGCGTTTTCACTCACTTCTCTGATGCCGAACCTACGGCCGGCCTCCACCGGCGTCGCGGACGTGCTGGGAACTAGTCCCAGGGACTTCGCGTTGCCGAATCGTGAGTCACCCTGGCTCGTTGCGTCCACGGAGGACGGTACAGGGTCCGGAGACCCGAGGTGGTAGGTGCCCCCCCCCCCCAGAATACAAGGGGGAGCCCGAGCTCTGCTCGGGGAGGGATTCTCCAGCTAGCTGGGACCCTACTGGGGTAGTATTTTTTGGACTACACGCACTCATATTTTGCTGAACACAGCTCTGGCTTTTTTTCTATGGGGTGGGGTCCCCATAGCACGTTCGCCATCCTGGTCATGTCTGCTGAACAGATACGTACCGGAGGCGAACCCTATCTCTTCTATTAGCTATCCAGAAGGCGCCAACAGCTGTTGGTGCCAGCGGTCCTGGACAGCGCACCCTCCGGGTGGTCCGACTGGACTCCGCCGTGTGTTCCTCTTGGTCTGGTCTCTCGCTTGAGGCCTTCCGGCATGAGTAGCTCTACCGGCATAGCCCTCAAGGTCACTGAGACACGCAAGCCCCACCACGACGACAACGTGGGAACACGGTTGGTGGGGAAGCTTTTGCATGCTGACAATATATTACTTTTTGTCTTAATTTTTATAAATTGTTGTCCTATCTGTGCTGTCCATTACCATTTACTAATTTTATTTCATGACCTTATTTTTTTATTTATTAAAACTTACAAAAGGTACCAAGATGAACTTAACGCCTTAGATATTTTCTACCAGTTATCCAAAGGTAGAGAACCTATGTTCACTAAACAGTTCACATTTCAGGACCGCTGTGACAAGAGTCTCGCGCAGCTCCTGAACGAGAAAGACAGTGCTGGCTGCTCTCCTCTCCACTACGCCAGTCGTGAGGGTCACATCAGGTCCTTGGAGAACCTCATCAGGCTGGGCGCTTGCATCAATTTGAAGAATAACAACAATGAGAGTCCTTTGCACTTTGCTGCTAGGTAGGTGGAGATTACGTATAATATACAAGATCTTTTTAGAGCAGAACACTTATTATTACATTACCTTAGAGCAATCATGCTCAACAATAAGAGCCGGACTAGTCGTTTCCCCATGGGTTGTGCTAAAATGAACCCCGGGGCTCTGGAACGAAGGCAAAGCAGGAATAGGAGTGGCTTTTAGTCAGTAAAAGTCTGACACGCACTCCCACTCCGCCCTATTTTGGGAGATGTTATTAGATGATTTCCCATCTAAAAAAACTCGTTGTTCTTCAAGGTTAAGCACCGCTTACTGAGGACAGTTTCTAGGGTGACCCTCTTAATATTTTAGATTTACGTTAAGCTGTTGGTTTTTGCTGCCACTATTAGATCTTTGATAGTCGTTACTGAAAGTCAGAAGCAAATCTAAAAACAGTCATGCCAAAGGGTATTGTGTTATGGAAGTTCGATAGGTAATCGTTTAATGTATAACTCTGGTATCCAGCCAAACCCAGTTTGGCTGAAAATTAATCCTATCGTAATTTAAAAGGCTAGGCTTAAACTTGTATGTCACACAATGGCTGGTATATCAAAATTAGTACTTTGCCCATTTTTTTTTTAAGGAGCCGTTACTCAAATAATATTCTTACCAGTTTCAGTCAAATCATAAAATGTAATCATGTAAGTTGGCCTTACAACGTTTACTAGAATGATTTTCTCTGACTAGCTCTGTACAATAGCTAACGTCTAAAGTTTTATATAATCATTTTGGAATTGAACAATCTGATGGCCTGAGCTCTTTCGAGAAAGGGCTTTTTTTATGGTAGGAAAAAATCATCCAATGACACCCCCACGCTTGGGCGGAGCGGAAGATAGTTTCAGACTCTTACTGACTAAAAGACCCACCCCGTTCCTTCTAGCCTTCATATCGGGACTCGAGCTCCCTTTCGGATAACCCTGGCCCCAGTAGGCTTCGACCCGGCTGGGTCCCTGCTGTTGCTTACAACTCCTTGAGGCGCGCGGGAACAGTGCGCGCCGTCGACGACTTGGGCTTGGTCCGGACAGTTACCGGACGGCCGGACAGCGAGCTACCTATTGCTTACTGTCCGCAAGCCCGCGCCTACGGTGGCCGGAAATCGGGATCAGAATCCCAGCGGTGGCGGCGGTGACGAGAACGCCGTTGCCTGATGCGTTCGGCCTCCTCCTTTGCGAGCATTACTGCTTCGCAGAAGTCGGCGACCGCCTGCCACTCCTCCTCGCTCCGGACCATGGCCTCAACCAAGGCCCGGCGCGAGAGGTCTCCGCCACCGATCGCCCCCACGAGGGCACGGCGATGCTCCGCCCAGGCAGGGCACACCTCGACTGTGTGCTCCACGGTGTCCTCCACGCATTCCGTACAGTGGCGACACCCGGGCGTCACTTCCGCACGAATCCGGTGCAGGAACCTCCCGAACGAACCATGTCCGGTGAGGACCTGCGTCATACGGAAGGTAAGGACGCCGTGAGGTCTTTCCCGCCACGCCTCAAAGAGGGGACTTACCGCCATGATTGTGGCGTGCCCAGCACTGGGTTGCGATAGTCGTTGACGCCATTTTACCATGAGATCCCGCCGGAGCTCTGTCCGCCATGCCGCGACTTGTCGCGGCAGCGGACTTTCACCCTGGCGTTGCATATCCACGCGCATATCGTGCATGTGTGCAAGGACTGTTGCCTCCAGATCCCACGGTGGTAGGCCAGCCAGAAGGCTCGTCGCTTCGCGGGAGACCATGCAGTATCTCCGCACCATCCTTATTGCCATGAGCCTCTGGCAGGCGTTCAGCACGGCCGCCGGTAGCGTTTTCAGCTATGACACCCACACCGGCGCCCCGTAGAGGGCCATGGACCGAACCATCCCCGCGTAGAGCCTCCGGCAGGAGGCATCTGGAGCCGCTTGAGCGCAGCCCCAGCCCGGTTGAGTTTGGGAGCCAGACGTTGGAAGTGCTTCCTGGGCTTTCCACCGGCTGTCGAGGACGAGTCCCAGGTACTTTATCATCGACCCGACACCGATGTGAACTCCTCCTACCGTTAGTTGGGAACCCGATGGCGGCGCGTTCCGAGGGCGGCGACCGTGAATAGCCTCGGATTTGTGATCTAACAACGACCATCGCAACCCCGCGTGTCGCTAGAGCGACCACCGCCTGGTGCGATCCTCCCTGCGCTAGAACCAGTGTGTCGTCTGCGTAGCAAACCACGCTGAACCCGTCAGGGAAGTCGCCGCGCAGCACTTAGTCGTACCCGATGTTCCACAAGGGTGGCCCTAGTACCGACTCCGCGACTGCGGAACACCGCACGACATCTCTCGACGTTTCCAGTCTCCCTGGTGACCGGGGTAGACTATAAATCTCTCCGACAGATAGGCCTCGACCACTCGACAGAGGTATTCGGGCACTCGGTGGTACCGGAGTGCCCTCCGGATATTATTCCAGGGCAGGGAATTGAAGGCGTTGGCAATGTCCAAGGACACTGCCACGACACACCTGCCCCGAGACACCGAATCCCTGTCATGAGGGCTCGCACGCGCAAGATGGCGTCCACCGTAGAGCGCATCCTGCGAAAGCCGAACTGTCCGTCCGAAAGGTCCGGCCCCACCCGTGTTAGGCGCGCGACGAGGCGGTTTGTAATGACTCTCTCAAAGAGCTTGCCCACCTCGTCGAGCAGCACAATGGGCCGGTACGCGGACGGAGAGTCCGCAGGGCTTCGCTATGAGGACCAGTTTCCCCGTTTTCCAGCAACGTGGGAACTGGCTCTTCTCCAGGCATGCGCTGAAGAGCCCTCTCAGTCGAGGCCCGAGAGTCTCCATGGCCAGGAACCAGGCCTTCCCAGGCAAGCCGTCGGGTCCTGGGGCGGTGATTTTGGCACTCAGCCTTCGCACCGCCACTCTCATCTCTACCTCGGTCACCTCTGGAGCATCGTCGTCGTCGTCGCTATTGCAGTCCGCGTCAGACACCGCTGGCGGAGGCGGAGCCATGGGCGGGGGGGAGTGTTCCCCTTGCGCAGGGAACAAAGCGCTCACCGCACCCTCCACGATTTGGGGCCGAAGACTCTGAGTCAGCGGGGGAGCCCAGGGGCGCAGTTTTTCCCGTACATCTCCGGCGACCACCAGTAAACCTGGCGCTTAGCTCGCCCTGAACGGACTCGGGGCATTGCCGCGTCGCAGATTTGCGACATGGTCTCCCGGAACCACTCCGCTACGACGTCGAAGTCGACAGGCCTGTCCGAAGCTTGCACCCAGGCCTGCACCATTGCGGCTTCCAGGAGGAGCTCCCGGTCCATCTGCTTAAGCGCCCACCGCGGACCGCAAGGGCTCTGTCGGACAGGCGTGGCCGAGGTTTCGGCGGAGACGTCCAACCGGATGTACCAGTGGTCGGAGTACGTCTCCACCTCCTCTATAATGCGCCAGTCGGCTACACGCGGCGACAGAGCGGGGCTGGCGAACGAGATGTCCACCACTGATTCACCCCACATCCGCACCAACGTGGGGACAGAACCTCGGTTCAGGACGACCAGGCCCAGCTCCAAAGCCCAGTCCTCCACCATCCGACCCCGTGGTTTCGTGTACCGGGAACCCCAAGCCGTGTTCCAGGCGTTGAAGTCCCCGCAAACGACCACGGGGAGGGAACCAAACCCAGCGACGACGGTATTAAGCTCCATAAGGGAGACTTGGAGTTCGCTGAGAGTTCTGTTCGGGGAAAGATAGACGCCTACCACTGCAATGTCCCCAAACCGACCCGTCCCCTCGTGATGGCCTCGAGAGGCGGGGTACCGGCGGCGGCCGACGAAATTAACGTCACCGAGCCGTCTAGGTCCTGAACCCAGTCTCCACGGGGATGGATGTAGTACGGCTCGGAGACGATGGCGACATTTATCGACCACTGCGCCATGCTCTGGAGCAACAGATCCTGAGCGGGGGCGCAGTGGTTGATATTCGCCTGGAGGAGACGGAATGGGGCCGTTATTGGCAGTCCATCGTATCCTCTTGAGCCCTTCTTGTGGGCACTGCCGCGGCGGGTGCGGCGGCGACTGCGGCGGCGACCAAGGAGGTGGCTGCGGCGGTGAGTACATCGGCGGGGACGGGCCTACGGGCCTTGCCCTTGGCCCTGGCGGGGGGGGGGTCGCAGGACCTGCCCCCAGCCCGGTGGTCGGCCGGCTTGCCTGCCGCCGTACATGCGTAGCAGTGCAACGTAGCACGGCATTCTATGGCCTTGTGACCGGGCTGGCCACACTGATGGCAGCGATCGCTTCGGTCCTCCTCCGCGACGCAACGGAGCAACGCAGAAGTCTGGGCTCCAGCAGTTTTACCCGCGCAGAGACCCAGCCCACCAAAAGCCGTCGGCCCTCCCCGGTGATGTTCTTGGCCGCTGATACGGGGCAGCTGACCGTTACTGCCCCGTTCAAAGCGTTCCTATAGACAGAACATTCGCAGACGGCCATCGAGGCCCCTTAGGCAGCAATACCCAAGGGGGTCATTGGCCGCCTCCCAGGGTGCACCGTCCCGCAGACTGGCCTTCGCTTCGGACGTATCCGCAAAGGAACTACAGGCTGCGGGCACTCGTGGAGGTTTTCTGTCGTGGCACCCCTCGAGAAAGGGCTGGTATGGCCACGCCGCTTTTTTGCTCGTCTTGGCGGGGGCACTGCCGTGCCTCCAGAAACGCGTTTTCCCCAACCCAAAATCGCAGCTTTGTGGGATGTCATTACTTGTCTGTGTTTACTAATCTAGGAAACTGTATGTTATTACTTGTCTGTGTTTACTAATCTATGAAACTGTATGAACGGATTTGAAAATGTACTGTTCTTCAAGATACAGGATTATTTCCAAGTTTGAAAGTGTTTCATGAGAAACACCCACTATCATTCTTGGTGTTTCATCACCAGGAGTCGGAATTAGGTAGAGTTATTCATGTACTTGCATGTATTAATATGGATCTTCCCGGGATTTCTAATGAAAAATCCAGTGTAACCAACAATATTACAAATAAATAATAATAAAAACCTCAGAGATAGACAAGTAAAATAAAATAAAGATAATTAACATACAATTTTTGATAGTATTTTTCATTGAAAAAGATTTCTGATAACGTCTTAAAAAATGTCTGCTCATTAAAATTAATCACGGGATTTGAGGCATATTCACTTTATTGTGTCGCTGTATGAAATCGGTGTAAGTACATAAATAATTCAACCTAATTCCGATCGACTCTGTTCATAGGCTTATAATTTTTTGAGTAATAAATGATTACTTACTATATTCCAGATATGGTCGCTACCACACCGCCTGCCAGCTTCTTGACTCCGACAAAGGGACGTTCATCATCAACGAGAGTGACGGAGAAGGCCTGACCCCTCTCCACATCGCTTCTCGTGAAGGTCACACCAGGGTCGTGCACCTCCTTCTGAACAGAGGGGCGTTGCTGCACAGGGACCATAATGGACGCAACCCCTTGCACCTGGCTGCGATGTCAGGGTATACGCAGACGATTGAGCTGCTGCATTCCGTTCATTCGCATCTGTTGGATCAGTCTGATAAAGATGGGGTATGCACTTTTTGATTATGATAAACTCATATTTTTTTACCCAGAAGTCCGATCGCTGTTAGATCCGGCAGAGTCTGTTTGTCGATAAATCAATAGACTTTTGATAAAATTTTGGGTTTAAAAAATAAAAAAAAACAATGTCAAAGGTTTTTTTCGAATGGTATCATATATTATGATCTAGTAACTGCGTTATATGTACTATGTTATACACCCATTTTTTAATTAGTACAAAAAAAATGGGGCTCTATTCGTTCCTGATAATATTTTTGTAGTTATAAATAAAAAAAAAACAACGTCACAAAATTTTCCACGAATCATATAATGATAATTCGTAATAGAATCAATCATTCAAACAGTTGCTAACTACTAGAACATAAAACGTGCGTTGTTTCTCCATTTTGACTGTCATTTATTCATTCATATCAATAGCCCGGTTTCACTTAAGAGGTTCCTTCGCCGTAATGTTGGCTCCCCTGTCTGTCTACAGAAAAAATAAAGGAAAAAAGAAAAGAGTTGCCTACCCTACCAAAATTGTTGCACGAATTGCGATACGAAATCGATTTTAACAGTAATAGCAAAACTTTTTGGAAAATTATGAGGGAATGGGATTTTATTAAAAAATACCGGTCTAAAAGGAAGTTGTTAATAGAGAGGTACGATATTGTGGCGTAGCGTTTTCGGTATTTGAAAGAATTGCAGGACAATCGAAATGGTGCGTCCTATATATTATTCAAAAATACCTAGATTTTACAGTTTTTAAAAGAAAAAAAAAGAAAATTTTAAGACAATTTTTAAAAGTAACGAAATGTCAGTTAATCTCCCTAATTTTAGGTAATTTCATTGCTCAAAATATAGCAACACTGTTTTTCCGTATTGCCAACATTACGGCGAAGGAACTTCTTAAGTGAAACGCACTGTACAATATTTCCATGAATTAAGTGATTTATAAACAAACTTTGCTGTATAAGAACATTATTTATTGAAACTTAACTTAAATAATAACAAGACCTTTTTCTAATGAGCCATTTAGGTATTTGTACTAGTTAAAATTAATGGTGTTAATGATATCTATAATATTTGCGTTTAGCTATATCTGATTAGTCGGGAACCCAACTCCAATATAGTTGCGAACCTTGTCCTGCGACGCCACCGTCCATCACATCAGTCATGGCATATTTCATACGAAGAAAAGGGCCATTTCACGCAGGCTCAATTTTTTGCTAATTTCGGTGGTTTTTTATTTGTAGGTTTTCAGATGAAAAAATAAACTTGTCTTATTGTACAACACATCAGTATTCTATATATTTTAGTAGGAAACAAATAACTGTAGTAGTTTTGAAAATATGATGGTCACCGAAATTGCCAACCCACCGAAATTGAGAATTTTACACCAAATTTGCAATCTTGTACTAAAATCGCAACATCACACCAAAATGGATTTGTTGTATTGCATCATGATTCATGACAGTTATTAAACAAACGACAACATTGCACGAGATGTGTCTATTGGGCAGATCCAACTCACGAAACTGAAGACCGACGATAGCAGAGTTATATCCGCCAAATCGGAGCTTCTGGGAGAGATCGAGTCATTAGGTTCAGCTAGGCTGACCCGACAGTATACCGAAGATATCTCCTCTAACGTCAACCTTTACGAGATTAGGATGCCTCTGAAGCAGCTGAAAAACAATAAAGCGTTGAGTGAGGACGGAATTACCGGAAAATCGGTCCTAAAGCCCTTCAAAAGTTGTTCGAATCCATTATAATCAAAGGAAAAACGTCACAGGCATGGAGCAGAGGTGTGGTAGTACTCGTCTTTAAGAAGGCCGACAATACTCTATACTTAAGAATTACAGGTCCATCTCGCTTCTGAGCCATGTCTACAAGCTGTTTTCCAAAGTCATCACAAACAGTCTCGCGCGTTTTTTCGATGACTTCCACCCTCACGGATTCCGAACTTCAGCCGAAGACTTCAGCATCGTGGACCACATAAATGCACTGGCAGGTTATACAGAAGACTGAGGACTATAATCAGCCTTTCTGCTTAGCGTTTGTGGACGAGAAAGTCTTTGATTCGATCGAGACTTGGGCTGAACTGCAGTCTCTCCAACGGTGCCAGATTGACTACCGGTACATGAAAGTGCTAAAGTATTTGTACAAAAACGCCATCATGTCAGTCCGACTTCAGGACCAGACCTCGAAACATATCCACTTGCAGCGGGGTGTGAGGCAGGGAGATGTCATTTCTCTGAAACTATTCACAGCTGCAATGGAAGATGTCGTCAAGGTTCTGAAATGGAGATGGCTTGACATTAACGTCAATGGTCTTTGACGCTTCAGCAGAAGTCCAGTCTCGAGGTTTGTCAGCGAGCGAGCCATGAACCGCAGTATCCTAGGTGTTCGAATTTCCAACTGCGTAAGGAACACAATGCTGCGCGCCAAAACTAAGTTAAAAGATGTTACCCGAAAAGCTACCACTCTAAAGTATATCTACCGCATGTCGGATGAGCAGTGGGCAATATTACTATCGGCGGCAATAAAGTTATCACCGAAACCACCGATATTTCACCACCGAAATTAGAAACATGAAGAAAAAGTTAAATAAAAACAAAACTATTGATGCACGAAAGCATCAGTAGTTTTGTTTTTATTTAACTTGAAATATACGATTGCTAAGGGTACCTAATAACACATATATACTAGCAAACCGTAACGTTAAAAAAATCATTCATTCGTACAGGAACCCACCGAGATTGCATAACTTCGTATTCCCTCTCAGATTCAAAAAGTATTTATGTAATGGCGCGAAAACTCGACAGGATCGGACCCGTCACTACTACAAGAACGCAAGTGCATCGGCCTCCGTGAGCGTAAGAAGATAGTTCTTTAAAATAGACTTGTTTACGTTATAGATCGATTTCAAAAAAATACACCGAAATTGCACTTTTGGCGTGGACGTTTCTTATCACAATGGTCCTGATGTCTGCATGATAGCAGAAGTAACGGAAGTAATAAATATAGTTACTTTATGTATTGACCAACATAATAATGTTTAATTGAAGTACTAAATTTTCCATCACAACGCATTGAAAGAGGTAAATGCGCTTAAAAGTTAATCACGGACAAACCACCAATATTGAGAAACAGACATATTTCTTTTTTTTTTTTATTTATATTTATGAGAAATATGTTTATACTTGTGCCTTCATGTGAGCTAGTTTTCTTATTACACGAAAAAAATAGAATGGTCACAGATAAACATTTTACATAGTGATTTCACGCGAAGAACCTCTAAAAACGCTGTTGGTGAAACCACCCAAAAATAATTTTTATACCAATTAAAGTAGAATAAGTCAGTCACCGTACCGATTAAACGCGTTGGGTATCAAATAATTGCGCTATACTGATTTCTCGCGATATTGTTCGGGATACCAATTGTTTGTAACCAAGATAGCAGCTTCTATAGGCCAGTACTAATGCGTGATCTTTAGAAAACCTAAAGACAATTGGCGATTCGGCAGTTTGAAGACTAGAAGGAAGAAAGACCATCTCGAAAACTAATCTGCATGGTTCTCATATGATTTGACCATTTTCATCATCACAACATTGGCAGTATAAAAATAATAATATTCTTTTTACACCACCTGGTCCATAATGTCGTTTTATATGTACGTCGTACAAACCTCACTTAAAGCAAGTCATTCTATCCCTAGGGAGATAATGCAGTATGGCCGATCCCTAGGGAATAATGAGATTTGCCTTTGGAACATCAAAAATCGTCAACATTGTGAATTAAAATGTACGTGCATCGAACAAGTTCACTCGAAATTCAAACTGGCCACTAACAAAAAAAAATGAAAATAGAATAAAACGTGCTTACTGACGGAAGCATTTTGAATAGAAGGTACTAAAATATTCTCTCTCTGTATATTTTTTTTTATTGAAATAAACTATGACCGAAAATTTAAACTATTCGAGTAGAATCTTGGAATATTGAATTTTGTTTGTTTGATGAACTTGTCAATACTTATATTTCTTTAGTAAATGATTTGGTCGACCAAATTGTCTTTTAATTATCTCACAGATGGTGTAAAAAGTAGAGTATGCAACACGGGGATAAAGCTGTCTTTGTCTTGGGCGGCTTGAATTCCTCACTTCACTCAGGTTTCTTTATTAACTCCCTCGCAATGCTCGGGAGTTAACTTTGTAAATCCCTCACTATCGTTCGGGATTAAAATCAGCAATCTTCGTTTCGTTCGGAATTCAACATGCCGCTCTCGACTTAAAGACACTGCTTTATCCCCTAGTCACATAAACTACTATTATTACGAACAACAACGAAACGCATTTAGTGTTAGTAACGCAACATTAACATGCAATAAAATAATCATTGCTTCAGCATTCCAGCTGAGATACTGGAGCAACGATTTACTATATGGCAGCCCAGTGGTCCAGTTTCTAGTTGGTAGTATGAACTTTAAAAGAGACTTTGATCTCTGAGTTTGTTTCGGTGTTTCTTCTCGAGAGTAGTTAGCTAGCGAAAACAGACCTCTTATAGTTTATATTGACTAAAATGGACGTGTAAAATTGTTTTTTTAAAACCTGCTTGCAAAACAAAATATCATTTATCACTTATCTGAGGTTGTTCGTTTAAAAAAATATTCTAATTACTTTTTAACCCTCTATTACAGAACACGCCACTCCATCTAGCTACAATGGAAAACAAGCCCAACTCCATAGCTCTTCTGTTGTCAATGGGATGTCGTCTCAGTTACAACAACCTGGACATGAGTGCCATCGACTACGCCATTTATTACAAGTTCCCTGAGGCCGCTCTCGCTATGGTCACCCATGAACTCCGGTGAGTATCCCTTATTGTGTCATCATCATTTCAGTCGGGAGACGTCCACTCTTAGACATAGGTCTCCCCTAACTGCCGTCATAACGACCACGGTCCTCTGCGTCTTGCATCCATCGGATTCCTGAACTTACCAGGTCATCATCCATCTTATGGTAGGCCTTCCAACGCTTTGCCTTCCTGTACGTGGTCGCTCCAGAACTTACCTGAACTTATTGTATACTGCAGCCAATATATTTTCCATCAGTTTCGCGTACATTTATTATATTATGGGTTAGAGAACTTGTCATTTTGTTTAGTAATTTTACGGAAGTCTTTAATTTGGTGGTTCTTTAGTAATTGCACATAAGTGTCTTTTGCTAAGTGTCAGAAATGGATTCATTAATCAAATTAGCAGATCGGTTAATGGTAGCTACTCTAAACTAACTGTTCTTCACATAATTGATAGCACTTAAGTGACAACACATTTTCAGTGTTACCGCGAGCTCAAAACGGCCATTTGACGACTTAAACTGAACTGTTAAAGGGATGGAACTACTACGCGTTCCAAATAAGAAAAGGACCGATTCCTATGTTTTGACCTCTCGTCGTACTGTCAAATCGAAGATATTTTGGCAAAATTAAAGTACTCATAGATGAGTAAAATTGAAGAACTGGATTCTGATTAAACTTTTTTCGTTCACAGTTCTTAGATAAATTAAATTTTTCGTAAATTAATTAATATTTAAAAAATCTTTCCTCGATTTGACAGTAAATCGTGACGTCACAGCATGGCGGGCGATCCTATTCTCATCCATCCTCGTATTTCACACGCACGCTTAACATTTTAACACATAATGGTAAGGTGACTAATGAATACTTCTAATAAGCTCTTCATTTATCGTTTCCATCACTTTTCCAGGGCTAAAGAGGTGATGGCTCTTCGTTCTGATCGCCATCCTTGCGTGACCCTCGCTCTCATTGCGTACATGCCTCGAGTCTTCGAAGCTGTACAAGATAAGTGCATTACCAAAGCCAACTGCAAGAAGGATTCCAAGAGCTTTTACGTAAGTTTGAAATACTGGTGTATATTGGCTAGTAATATAATTAGTTGATTTTTCAGTAGTCACGCAAAATGAATCAGGAAAAAAAGGTATTGTAGGTATTGGTAATAATAATTGCAATATTTAAGACTGAATCAAAGATAGCCAAATTAGATAATATTTGGCCTATAAAAGATTTCTGTTTAACACGAAATTTTAGTAGGCAGAGATATTCTATATCTTGAATGCAGATAAGTGGACGAAACTTAAAAAAGAGAACAAAGTCGCGGGCGAAGTGCTATTAAGTATATAAAAATATATAATCTTAAAGGTTAAGAGGGGTTTTTCCCGAGGTCGATCTGTGGTTGGGGACTAAATTACCATAACCAAATTCTTTTGTTCCTCGGTAAGCAGGCTAAGCCGTTACGGCTGTCATTTCTAGATATTTGTTTGGCTAAAAATCTGACAACAGTCTTTCCAAGAGGTAGCGTGTTACCATTTACTGGATTTTGAAGGTCAGATAGGAGATAGTTTCACGCAAAATGCTGGTATTCAGCTCCGTCGGGTTAGACTGGAAGTTGACTGTAAAATTATTGGGGAAAAGCTAGACAAATTGATTGATTTCAAGAGGTAAGAATGAACAACATCTCCAAAGCTATTGCTAAATAGCGTTGAATTATATTCAAATGTTCAACCATCTAACCTTTTCAAAACCTATTTAGATAAAATATAGCTTCGATGCCCTGTGTCCACAACTAAAGTTGGAAGATGGCAATAACGTTCGTCGGAAATCGGAGAACGTGCCGAAATCCCAGAACATACCTTTACCCGCTCTAAATGTAAGTTTTAACTAATATATTTTATTTCTATACATTTTTTTCTTTCATTTGCTGCATCGCAGATTAAGTATTCTTTCAAATTCTACCAACGTTCGAAGCTTGAAGTCGACGCATTAAGACTGGCCCTTAGTGACCCCAAGTATCGGCCAGAACCGTTGTGTGTTATCAACGTGAGTCAAAACTCTTTGCAGAGTGGTGCCTAGCTTTTATACACTAATGTGCCAGGATTTCAGTGCTATAGTATAAAAATTTTATTAAAATTTGCTAGCAATGCTTACGGTTACTCGAATAAAATACAAGAAAGTTTACAATAAATTTGTTGATGTAAATAAAAGTTGAAATGTATATAATTTACTAAACATTAAAATAATGAAATTATTCGATTACGATTACTAGTGTTAGTAAAGCCAGTAATAAACCAGCAGCCTAATGATTTGAAATAAATAAAAATAATAGAATAAAGTAACTTTTTTCATCATTATAGATAGTCAAACTATTGTAGAGATCAATAAAGTGGCTGATTAACAAACCACATTATTTCAAATAAACAAAATGGTGACGTGTCAAAAACTCATAGCTACTTTAGGCATCAGACTCCTGGCATTTTCTAAAATACACGGCAACTCACGACGCTTTCACTAACCTACACTATATGTATGGGTGGAGGATTTTTGTGTTCCGTTGGCTTAGTTTTTTGGTTTGTTTTTGTAAATAGATCTAACATTCACCGCAATAACATTAGCACGATTTTTGACGTAGTTACGAGCATGTATGGTAAAGCTTCGTTGATTACAGGGGACATGTTGTATCCTCTTTTTGCACAGAAACTGTACTATAGATACATAAATTGTATGTGCCTTTATTGAAATCTTCTGGCAATTCGGCAAGACATTTTTTACAACGTATTAATTCTCAAAATCATCGAAGCTTCACCATATCAATGTTTCAAAATAAATCTCTAACTAATGATTTATTTTAAATAATTTCAGGCCATGGTTGCACACGGCAGAGTCGAACTCCTAGCTCACCCACTGAGTCAAAAGTATCTGCAGATGAAATGGCACAGCTACGGAAAATACTTTCACCTGGCCAATCTTCTTTTCTACTGCATTTTCTTAATCTTCGTAACGGTGTACACATATTTACTAATGATGAATTCTGACTCTGCATCTCCAACGAAAAAAGCTGGTAAATGTAACCAATCAGATCCTACTAGCGCTGAACGCGAAAATAAAACTGAAAAAAATATTGTATTTAATCCGGGTACGTTTAATGATTATAGCTATATATATATATTATAGCTTCAGTTTCTTTGATAAAAACATTTTTGCACTTAAATTTTGATTTATATTATTGTTAAAAAAAGCTTATAGGTACTTAATTGTGTTACTGACATTTCAGATTTCGAATCAAAAGTCGCCATGTATACAAGTACAGTAGCGATTTTGGTGTACAACTGTATATGTCTAATTCGTGAAGCATACAATATGAAACAACAGAAATGGCATTACATGGTCGATCCCTCAAATTTAGTGTCATGGATGCTGTACATCAGCTCGACTTTGATGGTTTTCCCGACGATCTTTAAATGTTTCCATGAAATTCAGGTAGGTCCTAGTATTGAACCTTGAGTGACACCTTGCTACTTAAAGAATTTTCATTTGAATATTTAAAACTTACCTACTTTTTTAATCAAAATTAATTTTAATTTAAAATTCATTGTGTTTCAGTTCTCGGCTGCTTCAATAACCGTGTTTCTGTCATGGTTTGAGCTGCTTCTCTTACTCCAACGCTTCGACCAAGTCGGAATTTACGTCGTCATGTTCCTCGAAATACTTCAGACCCTGATTAAAGTTTTGATGGTGTTTTCAATCCTGATCATCGCATTTGGGATGGCGTTCTATATCCTCCTGTCTAAAGTGGGTCCTGACGAGACGGTATTTATGTATATTGCTATTTTTGTAGATTTTTGGTAAGATATATATTATAATTTTAAAAAAAGTTACCACAGCCGACGCTATCGCACAATAAAAAGTAGAAAATAGTGTTAGTAAGTGACGCAGTACTAATAAACTAACTTAAAAGCAGGTAAGTGAATATAATGTGGTAACTTGCACTTTTGAGAACCCGAGTAGTAAAGCGCTATTGGGTCCACCTTGTGTACAGGGTTTTTTGGTTTTTATTCTCAAAATTATTCAATGTTTGTATAGCACACACTTGTGCGAAGTCTGAATGTTTGTATACGTGATTTGTGCCTGTAATGATATCTTTAACACAAAGTTTTTGGTGTGAGTGTTTACGTGTGAATTGTTCATCCACGCCTTAAGCAACCTGCATTACTTAAGGTTATACACCCCAGCTTGCGTTCATGACGTCATGAAAACACTTGATCTTAAAAAAAAAAAAGTAACATTTCACAATATGCGATTTGAATTCCACTACTAATCAAAAAAGCACACAAAGCGAAAAAGCTCTCATAGCACGAAACATTTGCTTTCACCTTCATTCGAGCGACCGAAGATCACCATATACTTATACTTCAAGCAATTGCGACATTTGCTTTGCGGAACCCCCCCTACATAATTTTGTTACAATTTGTTCACCTATACTTTTTCCAGGGACACCACTTGTCGTTTAATAGCATACCGATGTCTCTTATGAGGACATTTGCTATGATGCTTGGAGAACTAGACTTCGTTGGGACATACGTGCAGCCTTATTACAAATCTGAGACGGATATACTTCTGCCGTTCCCAATGCCCACGTTCTTCATTCTTGGTTTATTCATGGTACTGATGCCGATATTGCTGATGAACCTCCTGATTGGTTTGGCTGTTGGAGATATTGAGAGTGTAAGGAGGAATGCACAATTGAAGAGGTTGGCTATGCAGGTAAAGTATTTATTGGATATATTAGGCTTAACGGACACTTCCTATTCGTATATGTGTGGACAGAAAGATGAAACGCTGCCGAATATATTAGTCAGTTGGGAGTTTAAATGTTGTTATAGCAGCTTCATTAGATTAATTCTAGTTCCATATTAAATTCCATTTATATTCCCGGTTACCAATTCAATATAATTTAAGAAATCAAGATAATAATAATAATAGTTTTTTCTCACCACTTACAATATAAAGGAACTTAATTTAAAAGTACTCGATACAAAGCATACAATGTCGTGCAGTTTAATTGTACTGCAGTATATAATGGTGATATGCCTCATGGTGGCTGTGATACGCCTCAAACAATTTAGATCCTATCCCTTGAACTAGATGGTAACTTGTATCTCAAGGGGTACCTAGTGTTCAGCCATTAATTTGTACAATAGGTATTTACCACGAGTGCCACTACTATATAGATGAGTCAGTATTAAGCGTCACAGTGGTGTGTAATTGCAAAGATGTGACTGGGGAATTGTAAGTATGGATGTATACGTACATATGTGTATGGAGAGTGTGTGAATAAGTATGAAATGATCTGCCTGTTATGTATATGTTAAATGTATGTCATGTGATTGCATGTGATTCATCAAATAATTTGTGATTTCCAGGTTGTACTCCATACTGAGCTTGAACGTAAACTGCCAGCCATCCTACTTGAAAAAGTAGATAAAGATGAATTGATTGAATATCCAAACAACAAGAAATGCAAGCTCGGCTTTTTGGACCTGATCCTGCGCAAGTGGTTCTGCAACCCCTTCACTGACGATAGTATGTTGACTCAAATTAATATTTACTGTATATGTATTATTATGTATATAATGTACATATTTTTAAGCGAATGAATCCATATTATTTTAACCAACTTCTGCGATGTGACCTAACAATATTTTACTGTATTCTAATTTCACATATTGTATGTGTGACTATTATCTTTCAAATTTGCGAAATTGCTGTCTTAACGAAACATACTGTGTCTATATTGAGCACCTGAATAATATTCTTTAAATAAAATAATAGATTTTAACCCGTTCCTGCATGCTTAAGATCGCGTGTATCAAAGAAAAGTCTACTGTTTAGTATTTTTATTTCACAAACGACTGTATCAAAATTTTATACAATATGTTCACCAAAAACAAAGTATTATCTATTACTCTTTGTTAACGATGTTTTAGTTCAACTGTGCGAATTTTATGATGCCTATAGTTCAATACCTAAAGCATTTGCCTTTATTGGCACATCATTTACAGCCGGCCTCGACTTGGTACTGGAGAGCAGTGAGGATTACATTACAGCTGAGCTGGAGAAACAGAAGCGCAAACTACGAGACATATCAACGATCTTGGAACAACAACATACTCTTATACGCCTGATTGTGCAAGTACGTTTCATTGTCTTCATTTGTCATTATCATTCAGTTGAAAAAATCCTTTGCTAGACGGGTAGGTAATCTTCATCCCTCCTTATCTCATGGATATTGAGGAATGAAGATTTACTGGAGCCAACGCAGTAATAATCTATCTTCTTCTTCTTGTATATTTATTATGTATAAAAGGAAAAACTGACTAGCATATCAACGCACAGCCAAAACTACTAAGACTAGGAACGTGAACTAAGGATTTTTCAAAATTCAGCCCGTAAAGGGCTTAACTTGACTTAATGTCCTATGTCCCCTAGATGAGGCAGAGGGCGTTCACAGTAATTCTCCATTGCGAACGGTCCTGAGCTTCACACTTCACCTCGCTCCACGTCGTTCCATTGCTCGCCGCTTCAGCCAACACGGTGCGAAGCCAGGATTGACGGGGACAGCCACGCTTTCTTTTTCCTTGCGGATTCCAGTCCAAAGCTTGCTCGGGGATGTGATCGGAATTCCTTCGAAGCGTGTGGCCAATCCACCTCCACTTGCGACGCTCGATCGGGCTCTCGTGGCATTTTTCCGACAGCTCTACGTTGGATATTGTCTCGGGCATTAAATTTAATTCCGAGGATGCGATGGAGACAGCGGTTGACGATAATTTGGATTTGGCGTGAGATGTCCTTAGTGACCTTCCACGTTTCGCACCTGAAGAGCAGTAGAGATTTCACTTTGGAATCGAAGATTTTAAGTTTAATTCTTCGGGTCAGTTTCCGCAACTGCCAAACAGGTCTCAGCAGCGCGAAGGTTGCTCAGGCTTTGGCAATCCGTGAAGTGATTTCCTGTTCACTACCTCCGGTTTCTGAAACGACGCTTCCTAGGTAGGTAAACTTGAGTACCTACGCGTTCCACTACCTCTGAGTTCAACATTAACGGTGAGGGTTTTCTCACACTCTTTCTCATCTCCTGTGTCTTCCGGATGTTTATTTTAAGACCAGTTTTTGCAGCCTTCTGACTTAAATCTTCCAACTTTGTTTGCATGTCGGATGGGTGGCTCTAAAGTTTCTAGGAAAAACCAACTAGGTTTGCCTGCGTGAATAGGCAAAGCTAGTTACAATATAAATTTGAGCAATAGAGAGGAAGCTAAAAGACTTTGTTGATGGAGTGATAGTAAATATGACAGAAAACAGCGATAGCGTGACCGTTAACAGGTGCTAATGGAAAAGAAAATCTTTCACAGTGCAGCAAATAACATGAAGAAACGGCAGAAAAATATTATGATGATTCAGAAAAAAAATGTAATCTACTAAATAGATAGAATAATAGACACATCGGCATGATTGTCATGCTCTGTGGGATCTGTTTTTTTTTACATCCAGTCGCTTCCCGTGTCCTTCACCGCTTTCGTCTTTGGGGGGTTTACCCACAAGACGCCAACCGGGTAAACAATCGACACTTGAAAATGTTTCAGTCATAATTGCCACTGCCACATTGGTTAGGCAATTCTCCATTTTCGTCCTTTAGTTCTCGAACGATATTCAATTTTTGATTGTCTTTGTTATATTCATTACTGGTCATCATTCATCTGGACTACTAAATTCTAATACTGCTAAGCATTCCATTAACTATGTTAACATGAATTTTCAGAAAATGGAAATTAAGACCGAAGCTGATGATGTCGATGAAGGTGTTTCTCCTGGTGACACCCGTGTGATACCCCGCTGGAGCTCACCCAGGATCCGTAAAAAGCTGCGCACTGCCTCCTCGTTCAACAAAGGTGGCTAAATAAGATAGTGAAACCAATAACCTAATAAGCTGAGACCATCACTGATATATCAATTAACTGTTTATTTGTAAGTTCACCTTCAACTGCATCTGTATTTCCGTCGTTCATTTTAAAATATTTCTAATCTATATTTTCGTTGTTTTTTTCTTTAAAATTGTTAGTATTTTGTAACATTTATTTGTCATTCAGTATATTTTGAACTAACATGTTATCGTTAGCTATATTTCAAAATGAATTAGCGTCTCGAATTTATTGTTGTAGTTTGAAATATTAATTCTAAGAATAAATGTCAGTAGATTAATAAAATATAGTTATTGTGATCATGATTTCTTGTCATACATACTCCTTTACTCGCTTGTTGTGATTTATTGCATATATCACCCATTTTTAAAATTGTTGTTTCGAAGTACAGGATTTCCTCAAGTGTTATAAGGCATTCCTGTTATGATATATATTTTTGTGATTTATTATTTACATATATTTTTATTTTGAGAGAAATCTCGTTTCATAAATGTTGTTATTTACAAATTCTATACTATTCTTATTCTTTCAAAAGCAAAAGAAGACATTAAGAATTCTAAATTTACCAATATTCTAGCAGAGTTCTTTTACACTATTTTATTTTTGGTTTCGTTTGGATTGTCTACAATTTAGTTTCTAACAGTAAATTATAATTATTTCATAGATGTTTAGGACTTAAGATTTTATGCTACGTCTAACTTATGTGTAGCCCTTTTTGAGCGACTAGCGCTTATCCTTCACGGCCTACCTATGTACGGAGCAGGTGTGATGGTATAGTTAGGTCTAATGTCTAAGATATGGCACAGAGCCTATTCGATGTAACTTAGCATGATTATATCATAATTGTTAAATAAAGACTATCTTATAATCACTTATTAGTATATTTAACTATAATTCTGATCCGGGTTAACCTACCTAATAGTTATATTCAAAGATTATAAAATATCCATAAACAAAAAATAGCTGTATATAAATAGGTATTTCTTCAATAATATTTCATTCATATACCAGTACATTTTAAAACGGTTCTAGGGTTATAGTCTTGACAACCCGTATTTTCGGGTTATTCTCGAAAATTATTGAATACATTACGAAGGAAAGTTCTTATGTTAAATGTTACGCGTGCAAGAGGACCGCTTAACCGATTATGTTCTAAGCCATATATATACTAGTCGATTTGTAAGGATCTTTTTCTTTGAAGTTAATTTTTGTTATAAACGTAGGTAAATCTAGTCTTTTATACCAAATAATAGAATTTAAACATACAAATTTTAAAGTTAATAAAACTATCACAAAACTTATGTTAATTATTTTTTATTGATGAGATTATTTGTTCATATCGCATAAATTATATTTAATAATCATCATTATCAATGATCTGTTTTCTAATTTTGTTAAAAACAATTTATATTTATTTCACCCCTACTTAAAACTAATATAAACGTGCAATTAGATTCTCCTAACATAAGAATAACTTTGAAGGCCTCTTTACAATTTGCGGTTGGTCACCAACAAGCAAATCTATATATTTTTTGGAACGTACATTTTTAAAATATCAATTAATAAATTGATTTCTTTGAGCACGCTGAATACTTTATTTTATGTGTATTGAATGAAACTAAGCCATGGCCCTCGGCTATGTAATGCTCGTTCGGATAACATTGGCTTGAATCGTCTAAGGGAGCGAGAAAGATATAGTACAAAGATTTGCTGTTATGTTCGCATACTTTGTAATAATAAGATTACACGACAGAAGTAAAAACTACTGGCTCTGCTCTCCTCTTCTCTCTTTTTTTCTTCTCCTTTTTAACCGAATTCAAAAAGAAGGAGGTTCTATGTTCTGCTGAATGTAATTTTTTTCTTTCTTGATTTTATGAAGTTCTGTCGTGTCGTCTTTCAAAGTTTTCGTAGTCGTTTTGAAATTTATTTAGTACTAAACCTTTTTTTTCTTTACTTAGTACCCACAAACTACCAACACACAATGAAATGTAAAGAGGCCTGAAGTAAGTTATACGTTATATATAAGTCCAAGCTTTACTTGAGAGCAAAGCTCTTATATATTATATGACATTCGGCTAAGAAAACGGAAGTTTACGACTTCTAACGACCATACATTGTATGAAATTTTTAAACTGAATATTTATGTATAATTTGATATACATTTATCGGTAGTGTTTGTACGTAATTTTTATAAGAACGGATAGCGGTGTTACCATCCTAGTTGTCATGATTTCTAATTTATTATAACTTTTTATACTAACTACTTTCTTTTTGCAAAACAACAGACATTCTTATATGTAATATTTTGCAATTTTAGAATGTTGTATTGCAAGAACTTATTCAAGGTACTATTATATTATATTTTTATTGATAGACTTACGTTTGACAACCATCTAATCTGATGGTATGCTACTATTATATAAACATAAATATTTATTCATTTTAATTTAAGAAATAATTATGCCCAATCTGCTAATAGCAAAATCTCCAAGTACTATTAAAGTCACAAATGAGACTAGGTTGGTAGTGCCTAAAAGATGTGTATTTTTGGACGAACGTGTTTTAAAAACATGTTAGATGTTTTGGATAATGCAGTTAAGAGCTTGGAACGCGTAAACGCACGTAGGATAAGTTACGAGGCCAGTCCAATGAGACTTTGACCTCGAGGGTATCGAGAAGTATGGCCAATATAATTTTGTTTCACATATAGTAACGCCGATTGTACACCTCCGCTACAGATCACACGTTAAAATACCAAAAGAACCTAAACATACCAAAAACAGTAAGCGGCGGTGAACACTCAGCATAAACTTCAAAAAAACATAGAATAACCCGACTATTAAGATCCTTAGTCGTATACAATCGCATTTGTAATCAAATAGATTATATAAAAATGTTGGTGTCATGTCTAGTAATATCAGTATACTCTAGAATACTAGGAGACTTGCGTCATCGTTGCCATCTAGGCCATAGTCTCAATCATGTAACAACATAGTTGATGTTAATTTTTTTGAAATAAAGTCTTTTCTGAGTAGAATATGTTGTTGTTTATTTTTTCCTTTATCCATTCCAGTTTTTATAATTTTACCATGTATGTAAAAATCTCGTGTCATAATGTTTGTCTCGTGCCAGTGGGTCGGAACCGATGCCGCATAGTTCTCGGTGAGTCGGAACTGTCTGCGGTGATGCCCCAGTGAGTCGGGGTGTTGCTATCCCTGTGAGTCGGGATGATGGCCCAGTGAGTCGGGGTGATGATGTCCCAGTGAGTCGGGATGATGCCCCAGTGAGTCGGGGTGGTGCTGTCCCAGTGAGTCGGGATGATGCTGCAGGCTCCAGTGAGTCGGAGTAGTGCTGCTTGGCTCCAGTGAGTCGGAGCGGTGCTTGTGCGACGTAGGGCTTGACTGCTGGCGTCGACAAGGAGAGGTTCTTCAAAGCTCTTCATGTGACTGGCCGAAGGTGCGGTGTGCCAAGGTCGCTGATGAGGCTGAGGGGGATGACCAGGTAGTCTTGCTGATGGTCAGGATTCCCTTCATAGCCGTGGGTGCCGGCTGTATGGCTCGCTGCTCGAAAGCATGAGGAAGTGATGATGACGTCACGAAGTAGTAGCTGCACGAAGGCTGCGCTGGCGTTCTTTGTCGAGGGTCACCAGTTTGGAGGCGGAACAGAGTGTAAAGTCCCGCAAACCTCCTTTTGAAAAGGGAGGATCCTCCAACCAGACAGGTGTTATGATCTGGTGGGCGACTGCCCGATAGATGATGTCGGGCTGTCGTATATGTTCAAATCGCGCGGAGAACTTTGATTGCGCGATGAAGGATTTCGTACTTTCTTCGTAGTTCTTATGTGGCGCCATAGATGTCGCTACAGGTATATTTGTTAGGTATAAGTGTGAGAATATGTCGTAAAATACATATTTATTTAGTTTTTCTTCAGAATATAGATAAAAAATATTATAATTATATAAATATCATGTCAGTCTTCTCGGTAAGCTTTGTCGAAGTAGTCAATTAATACAAAACTATATCGATATACAATATTACAATATTATAACTAATAGGAAATAATTTTACGATAAATTAAGACAACCACAGCTGTCGTTCATTCAAAAAATCCCGCCAATAAATTCTCAATTAAATTGATACAGAGTATGTTCAGTATTGGTCATGTGAGGTGCGTTCACTATCATCACGTTGGGTCACTGCCCATAGTGAAGTGAACGCCCAATAAATATGGATGGTGAATGTGTGAAAGGATTGGTAGAGCACACTCACCAATCTCTTCACACATCCACTATCCATTTAATTTTCTTAACACAAAAGGATTTTTTTCGAAGTACAACTCGAGTTTAGTAATGAAAATCCTCAATAGATGGCGCTACTAGTTACATAAGAACGTTTTCGAACCTAGTTTTCGTATTGATTATTTCCTCGCGCAGCTGCGCAGTTCAAAAATAGATGACAGGCATTTCTAGGAAATGTCTTTGTTTGAATCAGTTATTTTCGTATGCAACTGGGTTTTTGATTAAATTTTCAGAAATAAGTGCTAAACTTAGTAGGGTTAATACCTATTAGGTTTAACTAGATACAGGTCGTGCTAAAACAGTGCTAGGTAATTTTTTTTTGTTCGTCGTCTTGCAGCAAAGACTGATACTTTGGAAAGTTTGTCGTCATAGGCCGATTTCTCCGTTTGTGTATCATATCGCATTTAAAAAGACTGTGCTCTGCTAAATCGTGTTCAAATGTCGGTATAAACTTACGTCCAACGGATTTCACCAGTTCCATCCGGGTCACGTTCACGAAAGTATGGTTCTATGGCATTGAATGTAAATGTTCTCAGTCGTGCACTCTTGACAGAGTGGTCGTGGTCATGTCTCAATCGAGTCCCGCACCACCGTCTCTCTCGTGATAGGACGCCATGCAGCTCTGTGTTTCGCGGCTTGGGGGCCTTCATTTACGTTGCAGTGTGTCACCGTTTTGACGAGGTCCGTCCATCCTGTTGGAGAGCGTCCACAAGATCTTTTGCCCTCGACTTTCCCTTGCACCACCAAACGTTCTATCGAGTCCTCGTTACGGATGATATGCCCGAAGAACTTGAAGAATGTAAATATTGACGTAAATCACAATGCGATTACAATTTATTATTATATGTTTCGAATTGTTATCTGAAATCGATTAATAGCTTGTGAGCAATGCGGTTTTACAATTTTGACATTGATATCTAAAAATCACAATGATTGTTAAATCATAATAATTGCGAATGTGACGACCTGTTTATAGAATTTATTTAATATTATTAGATTTTTTTTCTTTGTACAAAAACCCTGGGGTTCTGGATTTTTGGAAAATGTACGAGGAGCCGGGGCCTACTTGCAGAGGATCCTTAAACACTTTTCATGGAACATGGTACTAATCTATGATTATAATCATAGACCGTACCACGTTCTAATTAATTATCCATGTACGCGCTATGCAAGTGCTCCTAAGAATGAACAACACTTGTTGGTGGTAAACTTTTGCAATTAATGGAAAACAAAGATAAAGGGCTATAATTTTGAAGGTTTATACTGCGCACTTCGAGAGACTGGAACTGTTTGCCTGTTGCGGTCTTCCCGTCAGATTATAATTAGGGTGTCTTCAATGCTAGATATTGATCTAGGTTCTTAACAAACTAGTGCGCTTCACCATCAACGATTACCATCAGATGGGATCGAAGTCAATCACTACTTTTTTACAATAAAAAAGGCCCTGCCTGAACAATGTAATTAATATACAGACGATAAAAAGACAGACGCCTTCATTTGTTGATAAGCAAATGAAGGCGTCTAACACACGTAACACTACACACACCACGTGTACACGTAGGTATAACTATAAATATCTATAAAGTTATAATTTTTCTTTGTGTGTTTCTCACCTAACTACTTCTTGATCAATGAAACGGCTTGATAGATTTGGATGAAAATGTGTGTCTTAAAATCTTTGAATGCCTGTAAAATCATAATAAGAATCAAATTGAATAATATCTTTTAAGCAGGAAATTATTCAATGTCAGACTTGTACTGCCGTGTTGTGTAAGACTTGTACTGGCTGAAACCAACTACCTTGTTCCTTACGATAGAATACAGGTCACATCGCAAATTGAAATGAAATCGACATCTACGTTATAAATACTGTGATAAAATTATATCAGCCCCAGGATCTTCTACAGGATGGCGCCAAAACAATGTCATAGCTTGAATTGGCTTCCATTTAGTTAGAAAAAAAAAGATTTTGTTGTGATTTTGTTTTTATAAAAGTTTACTTGAAAGTTTGAAATTGAGGATATTAATGGAAAAAATTGCCACCTCCCGACCTTAAACACAGTGCTCGTTGTTAGGACTGTGACTCGAAAAACATCTAGCTCCAAATTAGCGATTTCTTCTTCAATATTAGGTTCTCAGACTTGCAAGGTCTGTTGTTTAAGTTGTGGTAAAGGAGAGATTTTAAAAAGTCCAAAAAAAAGAAGTCCGGCACTGTTTGACCTGGCGATCTAAATGGTCAACCAAACCAACAGATTGCGGTTTTAGTCAGTAAAAGTCTGACACGCCACCCCGCCCAACGACGGGAGATGCCATTAAATGACATGACCGTGGCTTATAGACAACCAATATATATAAAAATAAATGTTAAAACACAGTAACATTTTGTGCCATCTGCAAAAATTAAGAAACATTTACATTGTGCACTTTTACACCACACGTTATTTCTCTTCTTCAGGCTAAACTTATTATTATTTTATTGTTTAAAACATTTTTAGTTTACATTCATCACAGCAAAAACACTTACAGTCTGAACCTTTCAGAATTGGATAAGCTGCACTCAACACACATCGCCATTTAGGCTTGCCACAGACAGATATCCCTACCGTATCCTAACAATTTCAATCAAGCTAATTGTTTTATAGTTTTCATCCATCAAACAATAAGTCTTACAAGAACAGCTTTGCAAATCTCGATGATCAATTTTATGATGTCACTAGCGACATGCTCCAGCTTTGCTTCTATATAACAAATCAAGCGTTTCGCCTCGTCGTTTATACCGCGTACATCGAGGGACTGGAACAATTTGCCTGCTGCTGTCTTCCCGTCTGATTATAATTTAGGTGTCTTTAAGGCAAGAGTGAATAGGCTCTTAATAAACTAGTGCGCCTCACCATCAATGATTACATCACTGCTTATCATCAGGTGGGATCGCAGTCAAGCACTAGTTTATACCAATTAAAAAGAAAAAACAACTATATTCAGAGCTTTCTCTACTAAAGTATCCTACTTTGTCGTTTATTTTATTCTTATTTTATTTAAGGTAATCTGCGATGACAAACTTGCATTTTAATTTAATGCTAATGCAACTTCGGCCCTCAGAATACAAATACCGTTTAGTAGGGATTGGGGACCATTGTAATAATTATAGTAAAACTAGCTTTTGCCCACGTGGATTCGCTCCCGCTCTTCCCTACTCCACTCTACTCTACCCTACTCTACCCTACTCTACCCTACACTACCCTACTCTACACTACTCTACACTACTCTACCCTACTCTACCCTACTCTACCCTACTCTACCCTACTCTACCCTACTCTACCCTACTCTACCCTACTCTACCCTACTCTACCCTACTCTACCCTACTCTACCCTACTCTACCCTACCAAATTTCACATAAACCATCTCCTAAATAGTCCGAACAAAGCCTAAACATTTGGTTTGGATAGGTGAGCCCGTTCTTGAGTTATAAAATTAGGTACAACGAAAAGTGGCATTGATTTTTATATTTATAGATATAAAATATAAAGAACTCCAGTTACCGATATGCAAGTAATTCTATAATTATGTTTAAGAAAATACTTATAACACTGGTTTAATAAATTTATTCTAATTCATAATATATATATATATATATATATATATATATATAATAGGTACACCTAAACTTTCCTCTTGTGTTACAATGTATTTTAGAAAAAATGGTAGGAAAATCCATTCATAAATACATTATTTTTGAGTTTATTGCAAAATTACAGACACACGGACTCGGTCCCCACCGCGTCTATACCATCCTTACAACAATACAAAAATTAGCAAGTTGTTGGAATATAGTTCTAAATTACAAATTCTTCAAAAGCATCAAGTTTTCATTTAAAATAATGAAAATAGTAAAATACATTTCCTCATTTTCACAATGCAGTTATCTAAGTCAGTAAGCCAGGAAAAACCACTCGTGCAACCAGTCAGTGTCCTGAATTTTCATTTTGAAAAATGTTAAACCAAACTAAAACCTCTACACTCGAAATAAACAATGCATTTTCTTGATAAGCGCTAGACATATTAAGCCGCTCGGCATACAGCTGAGAGCAGTATGAAAATGGGAAATGTATTTTCAAATTTTTAATTCCCTGCTTCGTAGACTACATCATTTGCACTTTTGAAAATAGAATAGAAATTTTTATTCTATTTTATCTCAATGACTGACAGTACGTCTATGTACATAATATAAAAATAAATTCATAATTCCCTTGGTCACACCATCACGCGTGAACGGCTGGGCTGATTGCGCCAAATTTTTTTTTTTGTTGTGCTTGTTATTGTGAGGAGAAAATTATTATGGAAAATAAAGGGAAAATTAGGTATTTTTACTTGTTTTATCACATAATTGCTACACTTTTATAAAAAGAAGGTATTTTTTTGTTTAATCTCAATAATTGCTTATTGTTAGAACACATTAAAAATATTTAAAAAAAATTTTTCGTTCGCAAATTGTTTGTTATCGATAGATTACTGTTATTATAGATTACTGCTTAATGTAGGTTCAAGTGCCTAAGTGCCTACTCCTTTTAATTGTTGTTTTTCTCAATATTTCACCCAATACAAAGTATTGTTCATTGTTTTAAAAATATCAAAAGCTCCTAGAATACAAGAGGGATTAGTTTGAACAGAGGCCCTACCACGAGTCGAACCGTTTGAGAGCCTTACCTTTACTGTGAAAGGGACGGAGCTATATAGGTTGTATAGCTCCATCCCTCTTTCTCGCTCGTACGACTGACATTTTAACATATAATGGTAACGCCCCTGTTCTCTGAAAAACCTCTTACTACGAGTAAATTGTAAAAATATTCCAAGAGATATATTGTTTTTGTTTTTTATTTTTATTTTTTGTCTTTACACAAGTAACAAAGCTTTTCTAGTACCCAATTAGTCGATCACTGGAAATACGAAACAAGTCAGCTTTCGGAATTGATAGACCGATGGAATTGTCTGTTTCGAGAGTTTAATTTTGCGAATTCCAATTTGCGTGGTATGCAATACCAATTCTTTGTAGTTGATTGCAATACAGTAACCAGGACGGTGCCTGTGTCGCTGGAGGGACGCACACATTTTATATCTAGTTTTTTTTTTTTGTATTGTACTGTCTAGTTTTAGGTGCGCAGTCAGAGCAGCTCGAATCGGACGTATAAAAGCTTAATTACGGCACTGGTTGATTGTGATTATGTCGTGGCCAGATTTTAGAAGTGATCACTACATTATATGACCAAATACACAGGCCAGATTGTTAAAATGTTAACGTTTGATGATATATCAATCTTCGGCCTATTCTAATTAAGGCCAAATCTTATCATTGATGTAGAATTTCTATGATAGTAAATAGTCTACAGAAAGTAGATCAAACGAAGATTGACATATCATCAAATTTTAACGTTTATAACAATCTGGCCAGTTTTACGTGGCCATATCATTAAGGGATCCATTTCTAAGACATTTACATACGATTGAAAAACAATGCTGTATATTTGGCCGTTGAGCAAGTGCCTTTAGCGACATGTAATTAGCAACTGCTACCTCTGTATTATCAACGAGAACGACTGAACACTAGAGCTATATCAACGTAGGTAACTCATCTTGAACTTTCACTCCAGAGTGATAAGGTTAAAAATCTACTGACACAAATCGTATAAAAGTCATTCACCACAAAGACGGTAGAAGTTTAAAATTGTTTTATGATTTGCTCTCGAAGCAAAGCAAGTGGTTAGTATTCCAGCTATATTGCATTGGACTGCGGGAAAGCAATTACAAGTGATTGACACACTAACAGGTAGTTATACGCCTTTGAGCCAGGACTATAAAGCTGCTTTTCCACTAGAGATGTGCTATGCAGCTATGCTGCGAGGATGTAATAACTAACCTGTGAAATTATGTGCCCGTTTCCAATGATACTAATGGCAGGTTTACACAGTGCGAGCTAGCGTATGAGTCAGCCTGGCGAGTAGCTGCACTGCAGTAACTCGCACTGTTTGGACGTCCCTTACGAGTAACTCGCATGTGCAAGTTGGACAGTAGCTTGCATCCGAGTTACTTCAACATTTTTTTTTGTTTTCACTCACCTGCTCGCCCAGCAGTAGCTGGGCCGTCGCTTTGGGCAGTAACTCGCCAGTGCCAATCAGTCAGAGAGTGGACATCGCGACGCGATAAAATCGCTACAAGACTGGACAGCTACTATCATTGTAAAAACAACTAAGGCGAGCCGAGCTACTGTCATAGGACTAACCAATACGAGTAGCTGCGCGAGTAGCTGTCTAGTCAGTAACTTGCATTATGTAAACCAGTCATAAGCTATGTAGCGCTGCGAGTAAGATGTGCTATGAAGATGCGCCGCCGCGAAGTAGTTGCGCGAGGAAGATGCGCAGCTTGAGCATCCATAGCAGTATAGCAAGTATCCTTCCATATGAAAAACATATTTTAGTTGAATCCGTTTCCACCAGTGCTACGCTATGTGCACTAATGAATATGATTGGTGGATATCAAACGCATCCATAGCAACGTAGCATAGTACGAGTACATCTCTGGTGGAAAAGTCCCCTTATGGGGCTGCCAATGTCTCGCACAGCTGTTATCTGAAAGTTGGTTTATCTCATGGCTTTGGTTGAGAAGGTGGAATTAAATAACTACTAACGCTTGAAGATGAAAATTGAAAATGAGGTGGGTTTAATATGTTGTTGGGTTAGGTTACATTTCCTATTCGTTGACCATAATTATTACAGTTTTAACTAATACAAAAATTTTAAATCTTACTTTTGATAAATATGATTTTTACAACCACTTCGTCTTTTGACATAGGCCTCCCCCTTTCTTTTCACTTACTACTCTGTCAAGAAAGTACCGGGAAAAGATCAATAATACACAATTTTTTTGTAATTCATCCAAATTTATTTTATCACCTTCAAAGTATCAGAAACGATACACTTACGCCAACGAATAATCCAATCATCAAAACATTTTTTAAACGCTGTTTCCGAAATTGAGTTCAGTTCTCGCCGCGAATTCTCCTTTATGTCTTCTACAGAGGTGCAAAATCCAAGAATTTTCGTTTCACAAATCTGGCCCTTTTTCGTCAAATTTGCTATTAAATGCCGCATAACGCTCAAATAATATTCTTTATTTACCGTTTGACCTTCCGGTAAGAATTCCGAGTGCACAACACCGCTATAGTCAAAGAAAACAGTCAACATGACTTTGTCTTTTGATCGACTTTGGCGTGGTTTTTTAGATTTTGGTTCAGTTTTTTTTTTTTTTTTTTTTATTTATTTAATAAAACAAAGGTTTTCCCTTTTATATAATCAAAGGGATTTCCTTAGGTTTACAAAAAGGCACACAATTAGACCCCTGGGGTCTGTCTCAGCGTGCCACAACCTGACAATTAGTCAACGCGCTATAAACTGTCAAGGTCCAATTGACTCGATATAGTAATCTTTCAACTTACGCTTTATGTTTTTGGTATTGAATGAGCATCTGACGTCTACAGGTATCTGATTTATTAGATTAGGTATTGAATAAGAAGCTATACGCTTGCCATAAAAATTATTTTTGCGTGGCACTTGAAGGAGCTTAGATTTAGCCTGCCGTGTGTTCACGTCATTTTTTAGTGGTATTTGAATATCGCTATTATCAAAATGTTCAATGAGGAATAGATACTCAGCGCGCGCTTGAACAGGTAATACTTTGCAGTGTTTAAATAACCCAATGTAATTGTCTCGGTATTTATTTTTCACATATTTTGGTACTACGAGTTTCAGTATACGGGTTTGTATATTATGAATTTTATCGAGGTAAGATTTAAATGTGCGCCCGTAGCTTGTAAGTCCATAAGATATTATCGACTCTGCAAGAGCCGTATACATATGAATAAGGGTTCTGTATGGTATATTGCGTTTTATAATAGAAAATTTGGCGAGTATGGCGCGTAACTTACCGCATACTGATTCCACCTGGTAGCTCCAGTTGAATCGGTCGTCAATGATTACTCCCAGATAGGTATGATATGGGACTTGCTCTATCGTTGCACAGTTGCAGTCTGATAAGTTTTTATGGAGGCAATCATGACTATGGGCTATGATTTGAAATGGTTGAGAGGTATTCATATGACTTGAGTGTACGTGTATAACTTTAGTTTTTTGTGGATTCAGAACAAGTCCCATGTCATGTGCCCATTTAGTCATAGACGTAAAATCTTTTTGCAAACATTCGGCGGCCTTATTTAGGTTCTCATTTGCAGAAAGTATACATGTGTCATCAGCATACTGATAGAGGGAACACTGTGTTGTAATATTTTCTAGGTCACTCACGTATGCTAAATAGTGGAGCGGACCAGACACTGATCCCTGCGCTGTGCCTTTTGTCACGTATACAGGTCTGCTCAGTCTATTTTCCCGGTGAGTTTATTTAATATTTCCCACAATTTTTTTGGATTCTTTTTGTTTCCTGCTATTTCATCTCTGTAATAATTACTTTTAGTGTTTAATATTAATTTATTTACTTAATTTCTCGTTTTATTGTATAGTAACTTAAGTGTTTTATTATCTGGGTCATTTTTCCATTTGATGAATAATTTGTCTCTTTTGGTGCAACTTTTCACTATCTTATTATTAACCCACTTTTCACAATTTCTTTTGCTTAGATTATTTATCCTTTTAGTGTATTTGCATTCATTATAACACTTAATAAAGTTTTCTTTTATGTACTTATAAATATCCTTTGCGCAATCTAACTCATCTATCAATCGATGTTAGCTAAGTGTGTTTTTAATTTTTTATTATCAATAGACTCTATTAACTTTAAATCCCCAACTTCAGGAAAAGATGCGAGCGTGACAATCGTCATGCGATGGTCGGCCAAGACAGTCCCCAGAGCAGCTGAGTAAAGGTCATCAATGCGAGACCTCACGAAAATATGGTCAATACTCGTTTTAGTGACTATGTTACCTTTGGACTCAACTCGCGTAAAGTCTGAGATCGCACATTCAAGCCCGCACTCAGGAAGTTTACTCAAATAATAACAGTTTACATTATTGGTAGTTTTAAGGTCCATATTTATATCGCCTAACAAAATAAGATCGCTTTTCTTAACATGATCAACATTAATAATACTGGACAGTTCATTAACAAACAGATGTTTACTTTCTTTTGGTGGTCTATACACTGCACATATATAAATAATATGTTTTTGCTGGGTCGTTAATTTACTTAGTATACATTTACAAAGTTTAGTTTGCGTCTTTATCGGTTGAAACTTATGCTTATTATTCACTTAAATAATAATCCCTCCACCTTTTCTGCTTTTACGTAGGATACTATGCAGTGTATAGCCATCCAATTGATACATAGATACAATTTGTTCCGAAATCCCCACTTCCGTGAGTACCACAATATCTATTCGTGTTTTAGCAGAGAGTAAACAGTTAGTAAGATCAGCAAATTTTTTTATGAATGACCGAATATTGACATGCACTACATTTAAATTATTTGTATTTTTCGGTAGTTTACTAATGTAGGTAGGTAAATCAATGCAATCAAATTGTTCCCTAATATCACTAAATACAGTCATGATACTTATTATTAAACATAAACATTTGTTTTTTTATATGTATACATTTATATATAATATATTTATTACTCGGTGCTACGCGATTTATTTTTATTAAGATGTTTTATGTCGTCCTCACATCTAATCGTAAATATCTTGTCTTTTCCGTTACTATCGACCTCTCCTTTCTTTACCAGTACCTTTCCATTTTGAAACCATATGTATTTAAAATCCTGTAGCAGCTGTTGTTTAGCCATCCACATAAGTTTTCTGTTTACTTGTGATAACGCAAATCGCAGGTATATTTTAACCGGCGCTTGATTGCTAGGTACGTTGGACAATATATCAGCTGTTGTAAGATTAAATTGCTTAGCGGAGCGTATCCAGCCTTCCACGACTTTATAGTTCCCTAGTTCTAACTGCAGAACGTCTAGGTTCTGGTGCGTATTCGGACGTTTTACGCTTTTTATCAAGGACTTGTCTATGCTCATTTTTTCAGCAATTTTATCTGAGATTTGCAACAGATTTTCGTTTTTTATAAAAGGGATTCCGGTTATTTCAATAATGTTCTTCAATTTATCTTGATCTAATTCATTTAAGCGTTGTTCTAAAGAAGAGATTTTAATTTCGTAGTAAGTGATTTTATTACAAACATAATTACTTTTGTTTTCCATATCTTTCAACTTTTGTTTCATCATCTTAATCGATTCCACAAAATCATCTATCTTCCCAGTACAAAATTCGATAGAGAACTATTTTTTGAACTACTTTGGAAATATTTGTTAACAATTGTTTCATGTCTATCGGAAAGTTAGACGATGTGATCGGCAATGAAGTTGGTTCGTCAATCTCATCATCGTCTTCTTCTGGAACTATAAAAGATTTCCTTACAGGAGCATGACGGTGACACTCGCTGCAAGTCCATTCTAGGGTTTCCGAGTTACGAATAGCTAGTATTTGCTTTTGTGTGATACCAGTGCATGTTATATTTGCATGCACAATTTTCCCACATTTGCAACATTCTAATCCTGGGCTTTTAGTTGTAATTGTTTTATTACAATTATCGCACTTCGGCATATTGTTGATTTAAATATGTACTCGTAGTTGGGTGAATGAGATTCGTACGTACCCACACCAACGCTGGCAACATATCGCCTCGGTAGTTAACGTCGCGACCAAAAGGTCTTAAACGCCGGGCACAGCTCGTCGCTTACGCGTTTCAACACAACACACGTTCGATGTTCTCACAAAACTAAGTTTTAATTATTGTTTATTTTTAAGTTGTAAAATCACTACAATGTTAATAAGTTTATATATATTTTTACAGTTAATGTTTTTGCATTAGTTGTATACTATAGATTTTATACAAAACTGCACACAGATACTCGTAAAAATACTAGATTTTAATTAAGGAAGCGCGTTGACCTTGCCGTACACACGGACGAAAGTTAACTGAAGGCGAAGTTGGAAGGCGCTACTCCGAAGCTTGTTGACTTGTTTGCATGTCAAACTCGTAAACCTACGTCTCGCCGCCAGTAACAATGCGTTTCATGAATGTTGGGTCGGAATTGACTCGTTCTAGCTTGTCCTCAGCGACTCATGCGATTGAGTTTTTGGAGAAAATTCAAGTCTTTTGGGACTAGCCGAGCGGAAACATGTTTCATACCCAAATGATTAGTTAAAATGGTACGGATCGACTCGTGAGATACAGAAAGTTCGGCGGCTATCTCTCTCAAACTTTAATGAGGATTTTCAGTCACTATTTCCTTCACTTTTGCGATGTTAACTTCAGTTGCAGAGGTTGATGGCCTACCAGAGCGAGGCAAATCTTCCATCACATCTCGACCGCTTTTGAGTACTTTGTACCACTCATAAGCACGTGTTTTTGATAAAGTCGATTTACCGTAAGCCTTCTGTAACATTTTCAGTGACTCCGAACAGTAAATTCCATTGGCGATGCAAAATTTAAGACAAACTCTTTGTTCGATGTTTTTGTCCATTATGAAATTAGCACTGTATTTAATATAAATAACAGATGCAACTGAAACTCCGCGCCAAAATGGAAAACAGTTGTGCCAATCTAGCAACAACAAAAAAATCTAAAATTTGAAGTTGGAACCATAAACAAATCATCCATTCCCGATACTTTTTTGACTGAATGTATATCTGTCATGAACTATCCTTCCCCATCGCTTTGGTAAATCATTCTTTTTAACCGACTTCGAAAAGGAGGAGGTTCTATGTTCGGCTGAATGTATGTTTTTTTTTATGTGTGTTCACCGATATCTCGGTCAATTGTGGACCGATTTTGAAAATTCTTATTTTGATTAAAAGGTTATGCTTCCAAGTTGGTGCCATAGAAATATTGTTATTATCTGATCATGAACTTCGAAAATATGGAACAGAACTCCTCATAGAATCACAGCAGAACTGTGGTTACAAGTAAAGTTGCTTTGTTTATAAATGTAGTCGATGACTGACTGACAGAAAAAGGGGGGTATGAATCGAACTGATCTGATGATGAAGCCTGAAGGTAAATTAATATAATCTAACCGTCTTTGGGATTATTAGAATCGTTATGAGATGCACTGTGGCTATAAGTTATTTAAGTTTGTCTGAGGGGTACTTTTTTGTGGTGGTACCATAACTAAAAAGTGTAAAATAAAAAACTTTTTACACAAAAAAATATAACCGACTTCAATGTTAAAAAACACTGAAAAGTATAAAAAAGGGCCGGGTTATAGATGGGACTAAAATGGCAATGTGCTTTTTAAGAAAACCATTAGATATTCGGTCCCAACCCATGGCACATTCATTGCGGAGAGATAATGTTAATTTCGTAACTTCAGTCTATTGTGGGCTACTGCAGGAAATATCGTCTAGCGATACTGACGACCGTTTATCAATTTTTTCATCAAAGGTTTTGCCAATATCTGCGAAAAAGTTATTGACTTCGTTGACAGACTGTTCTGGTGTAGAAGAGATTGATAATAATTCCGAAGTGTTGTCTTTCTTCTTGACCCTATTCGTTATATTGTTTATAGCTGACCATAGTTGTTTGGGGTTGTTGCCAGCATCACTGATTTATTTTCTATCGTGTACAGTTTTAATTTACTTCAACAGCTTATTGCAATAGTTTCTGTATCTAGTATATGTGGTTTTTAAAATAAGACTTTCCGGGTTCTTTTTGAATTTTTGGTGAAGATTGAACTAGTTTGTATGCAACGAAGAAGACCGGGAGTGATCCAGGGCTTAACAATTCTTTTACGGTTAGGGACCTTTACTGTTACTTTGGTGTTAGGCTTAATTACCCACATAATGAGACCAATCAATAAATCTGCCGCTATCTGCGGATCTTTAGTCATATATAACGCTATGATTTATGCGATGAACCGTTTTTTGGCAATGATTTTAACGTTACTTTTTGCAAGAAACAGCAAGACAGTTTCGTGGTCAATGAGAGCGAAATGAGCAACTAAGGTATAGGTTGGAGCAGTTGTTTTAAGAATCAAGTGATCCAGACACGATTGTTGACAAGTGGGCAGAACATGTGCGGGTAGGAGACCATGTGAGGTCAACAATTTTAAATCATTATTTTTCGCAGGGTCATGACATTTGTTAACTATATTTATATTTATGTCACCACAAACGATGATGTCTCTATGACTCGCTATGTTATGAAGTGTGGTGGGTAATGAATTTAAAAAATTTGTAAACATCTCTATAACCAGGTGGACGATAAATTGCTAGTAATATGGTATCGTTGCCTAGTTTTATTTGAAGACAGTTTGCTTCCAGAAGTGAGATTTCTTCCACAGAAACTTTTAGATCTTCATGCACATAAACAACGACACCTTCATTTTGGGTAAGTTTTTTATCCGTCTTAAAGTAATTGTAGCCGTCAAGGTTTGGAATGTAGTGCAAGCCTGGAAGCCCGCATTCAGTCAGTGTGATTATATCCCATTCAACCTTAGTTCTAGCAAGTAAAGTTTGAAACCCTAGCATGTTTTTATGTATACTTTTGATGCTTTGATTGAGAATCTTCAAAGATTGCTTGAGCGGGAAGTTAGGCGGACAGCAATAATCAAGATCACACGTAATTGAGTCAGACACTGAGACACAGTCTATGTTATTTGTATTTTGTTCTGCGTTATCGAATTTTGAGAATAAAAATTCTACAATTGGTGGTCATTTGCAAAGAGATAACTTAAATAGTTAAAAATTTACTACAATTATTGAGTGGCTTTGAACATTTAAGAAGGAGTAGTTAAATAGAAACAAGTGTGCCTCATAATAGGTCAGTTTAAGTGTATAATACTGCTTTTTGTAGTTAAGTCAAAAAAGTATCGGGAATGGATGATTTGTTTATGGTTCCAAATTCAAATTTTGGATTTTTTTGTTGTTGCTAGATTGGCACAACTGTTTTCCATTTTGGCGCGGAGTTTCAGTTGCATCTGTTATTTATATTAAATACAGTGCTGTTTTTAGTTATATCATATCTAGTGTGTATTGCGAATTTCATAATGGACAAAAACATCGAACAAAGAGTTTGTCTTTTTTGCATCGCCAATGGAATTTCGTGTTCGGAGTCACTGAAAATGTTACAGAAGGCTTACGGTAAATCGACTTTATCAAAAACACGTGCTTATGAGTGGTACAAAGTACTCAAAAGTGGTCGAGATGTGATGGAAGATTTGCCTCGCTCTGGTAGGCCATCAACCTCTGCAACTGAAGTTAACATCGCAAAAGTGAAGGAAATAGTGACTGAAAATCCTCATTCAAGTTTGAGAGAGATAGCCGCCGAACTTTCTGTATCTCACGAGTCGATCCGTACCATTTTAACTAATCATTTGGGTATGAAACATGTTTCCGCTCGACTAGTCCCAAAAGACCTGAATTTTCTCCAAAAACTCAATCGCATGAGAGTCGCTGATGACATGTTAGAACGAGTCAATTCCGACCCAACATTCATGAAACGCATTGTTACTTGCGACGAGACGTGGGTTTACGAGTTTGACATGCAAACAACTCAACAAGCTTCGGAGTGGCGCCTTCCAACTGAACCAAAACCGAAAAAACCACGCCAAAGTCGATCAAAAGTCAAAGGCATGTTGACTGTTTTCTTTGACTATCGCGGTGTTGTGCACTCGGAATTCTTACCGGAAGGTCAAACGGTAAATAAAGAATATTATTTGAGCGTTATGCGGCATTGAAAAGCAAATTCGACGAAAAAGGCCAGATTTGTGGAAAGAAAATTCTTGGATATTGCACCACGATAATGCGCCTTCGCACAAGGCCATCATTGTGAACGAATTTTTGACCAAACACTCAACAAATACCATCGAGCAGCCACCATATTCGCCAGATGTGGCTCCAGCCGACTTCTATCTTTTTCCTAAACTCAAATTACCACTTCGTGGCACCTGTTTTCAATCTGTAGAAGACATAAAGGAGAATTCGCGGCGAGAACTGAACTCAATTTCGGAAACAGCGATTAAAAAATGTTTTGATGATTAGATTATTCGTTGGCGTAAGTGTATCGTTTCTGAAGGGGCATACTTTGAAGGTGATAAAATAAATTTGGATGAATAACAAAAATTTTGTGTATTATTGATCTTTTCCCGGTACTTTCTTGACAGAGTAGAATATATTATTATAAGACAACAACCAAAAAGTAGTGTGTAAATATTTCTGGTATTTTAAGTGGTGAGTGTGAGTGTAGTTTAGTTAAATGACATAATAGTAGATAATTAATGGTGAGTGAGAAATGACAAGATAACTTTTTCAATGTGGTGGAGTTCCGCAAAAATCGCCGTTTTTGCGTTTCCTCTGATTACTTTACTATTTGTATCAGGACTCGAGGACGGTTCCGACTCAGTCTTCTGAAGAGATGGCGACGATGTAGGTTTAGGGGGCGAGCGACCAATGATTATTTTTTTATTTTCAGTGTATACGGTCAATACAGGATTAGATTTCCCGCCTCACGTATGATGGAGAATAGGTTGTGCATAACAAGCATGCCAATTCTTGCTTGTACTTGTCTTGTATAATTCATTTCCGTCCCATTATAATCCTTTTCCGTTTACAAATGGCTTGCCGGTGTATTGTTTGTTCTTTTAATTTTCTTTGCTTTGGTGTTTTTGTCCATACTTTTCTTTCAATAGAAATTTTATTTATCATATCCTTTATTGTTTATTCCGTATTCATAAACATTAAATACAGGGCAAATATCGCACAGAGCAATTTTTACAGACAACCTTTGGATGGACTGAATTAAAGAAGAAAGATTAAGTTAAAAAAAGGAAATAAAAAAGACGTGTGGCACTCGGGGACTGCCACGGTAAAGCTATTGCATAGCATTTTTATCAACTTATGCAATTATAATTATTTATTTATTTTATTTATGCAGTATTTTTTTTCTTTTGTTTTTTTTTTCTTTGATATTAATTGAAGTTACACTTTTACACATTGAATTGAATTTTAATTGATTGTTCACTCATTTGTTTTCTTATCGGTCACCACGCTCAAAAAACAAATGAGTGGGGGGGGTGTTAGGTTATTTTCGTTACGGAATTTCTGGGTTCGGTCTCCACGCTCAAGGCCCGCGATAGAAGCTATGCAATAGCTTAAAAAAAAACACTGAAAAGTACAAAACAACTTTAATTTCGGAAGTCGGTGTTAAATAACAAAAAGACAAAACTATCTATTATAGAAACACTGACGTCCGAAATTAAAGTTATTTTGTAACTTTCAGTGTTCTCTACATTGAAGTTGGTTTAATTTTTATTTTTTTGTAAAAAGTTTTTTTAATTTTCACTTTTTAGTTATAGTATCACCACTAAAAAGTACCTCTCAGCCAAACTTAACTACCTTATAGCCAAAGCGCAACTCAAAACGATTCTGATAATCCCAAACATGGTTAGATTACATTATTTTCCTTCCGGCTTCATCACCAGATCAGTTTGATACATCTCCTCCTCCTTTCCTTTCAGTCAGTCATCGACTACACGTATTAATTTTACATTTTACGACAATTCTGCTGTGATCCTATGAGGAGTTCTGTTCCATATCTTCGAAGTTCATGATCAGATCATAACAATATTTCTATGGGGCTAACTTGGAAGTATAACCTTTCAATCAAAAAAATAATTTTCAAAATCGGTCCACAATTGACCGAGATATCGGTGAAGTTTCAAACCTATTAACCTGGTCGTTACCGAGGAGTAGGCTTCAGAAAGTCACTGTTTTATGGCATTTTTCGGGCGCTTGGGCCTTAAAGAGAGGATTTTTTATAGTTATTATGACATAAATGTGTCCTAACAGATATGACATACTTCTACAACAGCACAATATCAAATTTTAATATAATCAGCTTTATAAAGTTTCCACTGCTGATACTCAGGCCTCCTCACTAGTAAAGTGAAGTCAAATAACAGATATAAAGATATTTCTTGTAGATGATCAATATAATTGCCTCCATGCTGACATTCAAAATCCGAAAAACTATCGTCTCTTGATGTACTGGCTGTGTAACCTTTCACACATTGATAATGCAGTAGGCCACAAAAATAACGGGTCACATAGAAAAACTGTAGTATTGGTTATAGGTACACCTAGATCGCTTATACAAATATTTCCTTATAAGCATATTAGTACTGCTTATTACGAATTTCAGAAGAGGTTTTATTTGGTCAATTTTTGTTTTAAACTGAGCGATTATTATAGTATTCAAAGTAACATTATACACACTTGCCTGTGTTAGATTCTTTTAATTTTTTATGTATATCGTTAGTAGTATTTTATACATTGGTAACATTTAGGTATTAAGCTTGAATCTAATGTTGAAGTACCTGCAAAAGATAATATTGTTGTGTTTACAAACATAAAACGCTAAACTTATAAAAGTCGTATTGATGATAATCTTCTTAATTGTTATGTTATTATTAATGATCTTTATAATATATTATCTTAGATTGTATGTCTACTTTAATCTAGTTTGTATCAATAAATACTTTTATGTTCTCTCACTTCAACCAGACCTTTACTGGCTGCCAAAGCCTGTTTACTTAAGTTGTCTAATATTATGTCTTAATAATTATTATTGCTAATGTTGTATTGATTCTGTGTTTTTGTTATACTGTGAGTTTTGTTAAGTATAAGTTCTATTAGTCTTTTTTATATTAAAAAATAGACTTATTATGTCGGTATGAAAACTGCGATTTTACGGAAACAAAAACCTAATTTTTGGACACGTAATTTTTCTTTTTTCGATAAAACAAAAAATAACAAAGATATAGCCCATTAAAGTTACGTGTAACGTCACGCCGTGTTGCATTTTTTCGCACGGGGTGACGTCGAATTCAGAAATAAAAAAATACGTGTCCCTTATTTTTGAATAATCTAAAAGACGGACTAATTACATTTTTTACGGAAACTAGCCTATTTAAGAAACTATCGCACTTTTTACTAGCGACCCGGAATTTTTGCTTCCCAGTGTATGTTAAAAAGTAACGTTGGCAAATAAGGGATGATTTTAATATTTAAACACTGCAGTGAGCCCAACCCCAATTAAATGACATGACCAAAGTTATTGCAGTTTCCACTCAATATATGTTGTTGAATTAAGCAAAGTAACATTATTATGTAATTATGGTGCTTCTTGGCGATAGCGCTTTTGATACCAAAAACATTGAATGTTAGTCATATTGTACTTTAGCAACGCATTAATTTGACTAGTATGTTGTTCTAGTGGTCAGTGGGCCCTGACTGCTACCCCGCGGGTCGTGGGTTCCATTCCCACGCAAGACAGATTGCTGCCTATATAATTTTTAATTATCTATAGTTATTGATAAAAGAGGAAACGCCGAGATTTTTGAATAATGCAGTTTTACGTATATTTACTGAGAAACATATTTGGAGAAGAAGTCACGGTTATAATTTAAAAAGTGACATAACAGGGCTGTACAATCGGGCCAGGTCCGTATAATCGAGAGCAAAATCAGGACATTTCGGATGTAAAAAAAAATCACAATAAACTTTGGTTTTGGAACCAGAATGCCTATTTCTCTTGTTCTGAATAAAAATATCCCTCTCCTAGAGAAAAGACTTCAGTCCCAGCAGTGGGAACATTAAAAAAAGGCTGATGATGATAAAAAAAAATAAAACTTTTTCGCTCCTGAATCTTGAGTGCGATCGCAGACATGTAAACTCACTTAAGACACCAATACCGGAAAAACTATCAGCAGATCATACAAATATGTTTTCTATGTGGAAATCGAACCAACAATATGCAGTTTAGCAGCCATTCTCTCAACCACTAATCATACAGGCGCTAATTTTTACGCCATACGTCCATTCATAAAACTTTCGCCACCACACACATCGCAGCTCATTACAAATATTAGCAATACTTTAACATTTACTCACACAATAAACTTAGTACAGTCAACGAAATTACAAAGCGATTACCTATGTAACTGGTATCATTAAATGTAACAAAGGTGATGCGTTCCATGCTGGTAACCAAAAGAAAATTATCACTATCCCATTGTCACCATCTGTGTAATAGGTGAAATTCGCCATTGTTTATTTCCTACAACATTATATATATAGAAATAGCACTATTATATCCGTCCCATACCTCTTTTGGTGATAAAACGGTGAAGATGAGAGGTAATTTCGTGATAATAGTGCTTTTGTACGGCGTTTGTGAAGCCAGTGAAGGTAGGAGCAACGGGAGGTTTCGTGGCGTTTCGTTCGCAAATCGAAATAATGGAAAAGAGGTATCGAAGGACCAGCGGTTTTGGCCGCCAGGACCAAAAGAGAGTAGATGTAAGTACTATCCATAATGCAGGGCAGCTTTTAAATCCTTTGTTGTCTTTCAAGGGCTGAAAATACTAATTAATATAATCATGTTTTACTGAGACATCAACTGCATAATAAGAAAAAATGGTCAAGTTAAGTGAAGTCAAACGTACTGATTATTTGACTTCACATAACTTGATGATATGTTGACGGGAACAGCTAACTTCTTGTCTACGCTTGTATCTTCTACTATCACATATCACCAAATAATTAGTAGTCACTATAGAAGAAGATGTCCACATAGTTCTCAATATTTTTTCATATGTTTAATTATGTTAAACTTTTTATTATTTTTGATTACTCCTATATCATGGGTATTGACAAACATGTAAACTCTCATGCACAATACACCTAGATAAGGAACAAATTTTGTAAGCCATTCAAATAGATATTCTGTGTCGATGTCGAAGTCATAATAGCAGTCAATCACTCAGCCATAACGCCAAAACATGTATAAACAAATTTGTTTATCAGTCCACTTTCCGCCAGTATCATGTAACACGGTACTAATAGGGAGCAGCGAGTAACACGGCTTTGTGTTGAACGTCTGCTTTGCGTGGACGAGACTCATATTTCTCTTAATTGGGATTATGTATGGATTTCTTTTTTATAAATATAAATGTTATCTAACTAGATTATCAATTATGAACTCTTTCCAATTCAGCTTCTGGCTTTTCTTATAGAACATCCACACACCAATAGTTTTATTTTGAAGCTCGCAATTAATATACAAAACTAACAGTGAAAACAATATCAAAATTGGTAGAAAAGCAATAACAATTATAAATCTATACGTACATTAATAAATTTGCCGAAGTTTTTAGTCGTTCACGCATCACGTAAAATTTACGAAATCGATGTAGATAACATGATAATTTTTACATCAAAATTTTGTGTAGCTTTTTATATTACTTGGGGTTTGTTGACTATATCGAAAGACTACATTCATTGACTGTTAGGTAGTACGAAGTTCGCTGGATCAGCTAGTTTTATACGTATAAAAATATCTGTCTATTACGTCAAAACGGCGTTTTCGATGGCAGTCGTGTCCAGATCCATCGAAATGTCTCGCATCCATCGATTTCCCGCAACCCTTACCTGATATTCGGTCCACCTTGTAGGAGGCCTTCCAACGCTACGTCTTCCGGTACGTGGTCGCCATTCCAGAACCCTTCGGTTCCAACGTCCATAGGTTTTGCGAACAATGTGTCCTGCCCATTTCGAGCATAGTCCTTTTCATTTTCTCTTTTTATTATTAGCTTAGAAACTTTATGGCTTCTTAATTTGAATATTCTTTCGTGTTTGTTTATTAATGCTATTAATTTTTTTATTATTTTTTGTATTTTTATAGTTGTTTAAGATTTTTAGATAAGTGTTAGCCATAAGATTAAGTATATAAGATTTATTTTGTTCCATTTTTAAAACCACTATCGTATTGGGTCCAGCCTGTAAAGATAGTGTGTGTTTTTAATAAATAAATAAATTTAGGTCGGTAGTAAGTATAAAAATTGTACCTATGTTAGTTTTTAAGATTGCGTCATTTCGCGTTAATAAATTGCTTTTGTTTATTTATTTGTATTATGTAAGACTATTTTTTATATTTGCCTTAGCTATTCTAACAACAAGATGACACATCATAATATAACCGTGACTTTTCCTATTGAATAACTTTATTTTTTAGTTATTTTTAAGTTTGCTGCTATGCTTTAAGTAATCTACAATTTTTATTACAAACGCTTGTATTTTTGTGCCTACAAATTATTTTTGTTGCATTTAAAACAAGCAAATTAACTAACTAATTCTGCTGTTTAAGCTAGATACCACCGCATTTTTATTTTTATTACTTACTAGGTGAATTTAGTTCCGCCTAACAGTCAATGAATGTAGCATATCTTTCAATATAGTCAACCGATTGCAATGAAACAAAACTGAAATAATATAACAAGTTACACACAATTTTAATGTATAAAAGTTATCTACACCGATTTCGTACATTTTACGTGATGCGCGCACATCTAAAAACTTGAATAGATTTATTAAATGAACGCATAGACTAGCTTCTGCCATCGGCTCCGCCCATATGAAAGGTTTCTCCATTCAACTTTGGACCCTCATTTCATTCCATTCCGGCTGTGCGTTGATATGTCAAGCGTCAAAACGTTTTGGGAACACATTCATTATGCGTACAGCTAAGGAGTGGAATTCCCTGCCGGAGTCTGTGTTTCCTGATAGCTATAACCTAGGGGTCTTTAAGTCAAGAGTGAATAGATTGCTTCTAGGCAAGCGTGTTCTATCGTCGACCACATCATCGCTTAACATCAGTTGAGATAGTGTTCACACGCGAGCCTATAAATAATAATAACAAAAAAAAACAAAATGTCAATGTTAGTTTCACCTTATCATACACATAAGGTGAACTAACTAGAAATGTAGACATTTTGTTTTTTAAAAACATAGTCCCGCACTAGGAATTTCTCCTGTATCGTAGGTGAGATCAAAGAAATATATTTACACACAAGAAAGCCAGGCTATACAAATATGTGTTACGTGCAGAAACAGCAGTAAAGAAATGATAAATGTTTGAATAATTTTTTTTAGTTCATAGTTTGTTGGCTTGGTGCATACTGTAAGTATAGTAAGCAACTGATAAATAAATAAATAAATAAATCAACCTCGCTATACGCCAAGCAGCATCCATTGCAACCACTGTGCGAACCGTGTCGAAATCATCTCAAAATAAAAAAATTGTTCTTCTTTCATCTTTTGTAACAAGCTACGTGCGTACATGTTCTACCTACGCAACCCGAAGCCATACAGCCACTTATAAAAAGAGAAGTCAAAAGCGCTTCTAATTGCCAATTTCTTTTGTCGCTCCGCTTCCGAGCATAAGCCCTCACTCACACCACCACCCTTCCACCGTCTATCAAAACATAATACTGTTGATGCTCACTAAGACCGAGCTTAGAGTTACAACACCCAAAGTACTGGGGCCTTACCATGACTTGTTTAAATGTCACTCGTGCGAGTGAGAAAGTGGGATGGAGCCATAAACATCCTATACAGGTGTAAACGAAACTGAAATCTTCCATAAGATCTTTTTAGTACGAAAACAAATATCGGCCTCTCCATACTAACTGTTGAAACTAGTTTATAATTTTTTATTGAGAGATCGATTTTTTTTTCGTTTCCTAAAAAAAAAAAACTTGTGGAAGATGTTCAGTTTTGTTTTACTGAGGAAGCTCTTAAAAAAATTGCGGAAACCTGTTCCTTACACTCTGTATAGCTCCATTTCTTTAAAAGTTCAGTTGCGATCGTCAATTAGATCGCGTTAAGAGCTCGTAGTATGGTCTCAGTGTACTAATTGGGACTGTTCATAACGTTTCGGTATAAACTTAAGGTATGCAGTATTCAATTGAGTTTGCATTTCCATTTCACTCAAATGGTTCTGAATAAGCTTCTAGCTTCAACTATGTTGACTTTAGTGAAGCAAACCTTCCTGCTGTGAAGTTATGACCGTGTTTGAATGGGAATTATTACAGATCACTGATTTCAGTCCGTTGGTGATCGTGTTAAAGTGATTATTCAAAGTGGTAGTTCCACTTTGAATAATCACTTTAAGACGGTAGATTGTATTAGCTAAAATAATACCTGGTTTATCGATTTACACTTCGAGTCGGGGCTCAGTATTCAGGATATCTGCGCTCAATTGTCTGGGTAATTAGTTTGCTGCTAAGCTTAGATTTTATTGTCTATATGTCTATGACTTGAAGTGATATTTGTAATGGCAACTAAGGTACAATTGTTGTCTAATGTATTTTAATAAGGTAAGGTAAGATGACCTGGTTAAGGTTCTAAAGAGAATAGGGATGGGAATCCGAAGGACACGAGACGTGCAAGACCATTCGTTGTGGCGACACTTGGGGAAGCTTATGTCCAACAGTGGCTGTCTTTCGGCTGAAATGATGATGATGAAAAAGACAGAGTATATTTCTAAAATTGTAATTTTATTAAAAAGGTTTTATCTTTCTTTTACACGATTACTATAGGAGAGAACGGAGGAATCGGTTTTATACGAGTACTATAAAGAAGAAAGATTTCATTTTTTTGTTTGTTTGTATGTTATGATTTGACTCAAAAACTACTGGACCGATTTTCAAAATTCTTTGACTAGTAGAAAGCTACTTTATCACTTAGTAACTTAGGTCTATATTATTTGTTTTTATGTAGGTGAAATTGCGGGCAAAAGCTAGTAATTCTGTAAAAGTCCTATGCCTGTCCTGGAAGTGACCTGTATTCACATAATTATTTTCATTCACAGTTCTATCCCTGTTCACGGTGGTGACATTCCCGAACGGCGGGTGCGCAGGCGCCTCCGGTGATAACGGTACATGCATGACTGCACGTGAGTGTACTGCTCGCGGTGGATCTGCCAACGGCTACTGTGCCAACGGCTTTGGACTCTGTTGCATTTGTAAGTATGAAATAATGTAATTATTCATTTGCAAATGGTGATAACCAGAGGTCGGAATTAGGTGGAGTTATTTATGTACTTACAATAGTTTCATACAGCGAAAGAATAAAGTATATATGCCTCAAATCTCAAGATTTTATAGAGCAGATTTTTTTATGACAGTCATTATCAGGATTATAGTAGAAAAACATTCTTGCTGCATTAATGACGAGGAGGAGTAAGTGTATTTTGTTAACTGTACCTCAGCTTTGACGTAGAGAGATTTTTTTGAATGAAAAATACTAATAAAAATTGTATGTTTGTTTATTTATTTATTTTATTATTTATGCACAAAAGCGTACAAAGGCGGACTTAATGCCTTAAGGTATTCTCTACCAGTTAACCTTTTATTTGTCTTATCGTATCTCTGAGGTATTTATTATTACTTATTTTATTTATAATATTGTTGGCCACGCGGGATTTTTCAATGGAAATCCCGGGAAGATCTATATTAATATCAACATTTCGGTGCAAGTACATAAATAACTCGAACTAATTCCAACCTCTGGTGATAACAGTATACGTATTAATAAGTGCCTGCGTACCCCGCGCAGTGAGTCTACCAGCTTGCGTAGTATTTATAAGTATGAGTGTAATTGGCCTATAATGATTCAACTTTTAGGACAGTGCCACTTTGAGAGGGCTTACCATGCTCATCCAGTGTAGTTTGGTGAATGTCATGTGTTTGAAGTTTTAATTCTTTTTACTTTCTATCCTTAAATTGTAATACGCTTAAAGACTCGAAACAGTGAAGATTATTAAAAGGTTGCTCATTAAAAAGATTTTTTTTAAATAGAATTATATGCCTATAAAACTATACAAGCCTTCTAAATTACTAAGTTAACGAGCCACCCTTAACGAGAGTCTGAATGATACTATCTTAGCCACAAAGACTAAAGCGAGAGTTCTGCTCTGCTCCCGTTTTTGCCTTATAACCTAACATAGCAGTGTCAGAGTGCCTTACAAATCCAAGCTAGCTTCGCTCACTCTTGGACTGAGAATATTTAGTTGACGTTCTAAAAAATACGAATTTTAGTTTAATAGAGGCTATCTCATTTGGTCATTGCTTATTTATAAAATAAAAAGTTTGATCCCGTGGTCAATAAAGAAATGTGTGGCTTAAATTTCTCCTATTAAAATTCAAGAGATTCTGCTCACTAATAAATTTTCAAAAAAAAAATGCCAATATATCATATATGTTCAAATGAAATTCTACTTATTTTTATAATTGTAACGCCTGAAATTTATTTTGCAGGATCAGCTTTCAATATTGTTGACTTTAACTTTATTTAATTTCGTCAATTTACACCATACTCTCTGATAACGGTATATCACCATCATCATCAGTTTCTATTTTAATATACGCTTCTCATTTAATCACCTTCCTGCCCTTGGCCCGTCTTATTTGGGGTCGGCGCAACAAGTTTTTTTCTTCTTTTCTGTCCTGTCATCCGTCACGCTATCGCTATCTCCCTTTTCTTTTAATACCACTTCTCATACAATCCATCCATCCTTTCTTTGGCCTTGCTCTCCCTCTCCATCTGTTCACAAGATTCATAACTATTTTAGTAATATGCGTTTCATGCGACCATATCAGGACAAACGCTTCTTTTTCAACTTTATAATATAGCGTTTGTGGACTACAAGAAAGCCTTTGATTCAATCGAAACTTGGGCTGTGCTGCAGTCTCTCCAAAGGTGCCAAATCGACTATCGGTATATCGAAGTGCTGAAGTGTTTGTACGAACACGCCACCATGTGAGTCCGACTCCAGGACCAGACCTCGAAACCTATCCTCCTGCAGCGGGGTGTGAGACAGGGAGATGTCATCTCTCCGAAACTGTTCACGGCCGCAATGGAGGATGTCTTCAAGGTTCTGGACTGGAGTGGATTAGGCATTAATGTCAATAGCGAGTACATCACTCACCTTCGGTTTGCCGATGACATAGTAGTCATGGCCGAGCTGAGGATGTGAGACGCACAGGAACGTTCGTTGTGGCGACGCTTTGGGGAGGCCTATGTCCAACAGTGGACGCATATCGGGTGAAATAATGACGATGATGATCTCACAACGCCATCTTGGCCTAAGTATACAATCAAGCCTTTGATTACAACTCTAAGTAATTTCCTATCAGCATCACTGCGCAATATGTGCAGGACGTACCGTTATTGAGAAATCGAAACCGCGAAACTGACGGCACGATTCAATTGTGGGAATATGGTCGATATGTATTATGGTTTGTTGACAACTACTGGGAAAGTGAACTATACAAATAATTTAGTTTCTTTCACAAAAAAAGTGCTACATCTAAAGTGGTTGAAGTGAACTTTTAGACAAAAATTGCCTGTTAGGGCACTTCGCTCTTCCGAAACTTAAAATTACGAGATGTACTTACTAACAATTCAATTCAAATTTTAAATCTTAATAGTTTTAGTTTTACAAAAGTCTTAAAAATTTTAGTTTTACAAAAAAGAATAAATATGCCAAATTAAAAATGACAAAATGAACAATACCTGCAAATGATTTCAACAAGGTACTTGTAGGAATTGTACATTTGAATTTAAAACTAGCTTACAAATAATAATTGTATCCCATATTGTAGGTATTTTTACCCGATTTCAAAAAAAGGAGGTTATCAATTCGACCCGTATCTATATAATATTTCCAGAACTGCCCAAACTGGGCAAGAGTAGGTCTTAAAATGAACATGGATAGAACCATGTAGCGCCCACTCCTACCAAGGTCGGAGACTCTACACTCGAAGTTGTGGACGATTACGTCTACCTCGGATAGACAGTCCAGTTGGGTAGGTGTAACTTCGAGAAAGAGGTCAACCGTCGAATCCAACTCGGTTGGGCAGCGTTCGGGAAGCTACGCGGTATCTTCTCGTCCAACATACCACAGTGTCTCAAGACGAAAGCCTTTAACCAGTGCGTGTTGCCAGTGACGACATATGGCTTGGAAACGTGGTCACTCACAATGGGCCTCATCAGAAGGCTTTAAGTCACCTAAAGAGCAATGGAAAGGGTTATGCTCGGGGTTTCCTTGCGTGATCGAATAAAAAATGGAGATATCCGCAGGAGAACTAAGGTTGCCGACATAGCACGGGGAATTGCCAAACTTAAATGGCAATGGGCAGGGCAGAACAGATGGCCGGTGGAAACCGATGGATGCGAGACGCACAGGAACGTTCGTTGTGGCGACGCTTAGAGGAGGCCTAATGTCCAATAGTGGACGCATATCGGCTGAAATGATGATGATTAATAAAATGTAAACAGCTCTATAGAGAGTTACTCACCTGGTGTCCGTTTGGTTGCGCAAAATATTTAGTGGCGCGACCAGCTCGGACGTGTGACGACTTTGGTATCTAGAAGCTTTAGTGACTAATTTGGTAGCTTATGGCTATAATTTCACCGGAACACCATGGCAGCGCAACTGGTCCCGGTGAAATATAGCCCTCAATGGGAGGCCCTTAAATAGTTGGTGAGTTTAAATATAATGAGTCTATGTAAGGACGGTTACTAATAGTGAGATCCAGATGAGATTGAGGTTTTCAGAAACAATAAACGCACTTTAATTGCTAAAGGTAACAATAAAATTTAAGTTTTTGGTCTAGAATCTGATATTTTTATTATGTTTTACTAAACAAAATTTTGTGTCGATCATTATGATTTACGGTAAAACTCAAATGAGTTTGTGATTTTCAACATCTAATTGCAATTATGTAAACCCAATGCTTAATTGCAATTAGATGTTGAAAATCATAGAACAGAATAGAATAAACCACAAAATGATGCACCTCAGCATTTGTAGCAATTATTATAATTAAAGCGTACTACTAATTGCTAGCAAGTTTACGTTGATTTGAACAGCAGAGCAAGCTTGAATTATTATGTTACTTGACTATACTAAGGGTGAGTTGCACCATTTAACTATAACGATAACCAAACCATAACCAGTCGTGAAACGGCCGCCTATTGGTCAATTCGACGATTTGACAACTGTTAAACTACTGTCTGGCTTTGTTATCGTTATAGTTAAATGGTGCAACTCACCCTTAATGTAAACTCTAACTACTACTACTCTTGGGCCGTGGGGTCCGAGTGCTCATGCGCTTTTTAAACAATTATCTAAACGCCTTGTTGATACTTCGCGTGACCCAAGGGCTGGCTTTTACCTCGTCAGAGATTAAGCATTGCCATACAACGTGGCAATGCCGCCAGTCTTTTGGGCACACTTCCAATCGACTGCGATGCGGAGGAATTTTTTGACGCCATATTTTAGGTAAGAGTTATTGTAACGAGTTGAGTTGAGTTGAGTTGTTGTGTGTTGTTGTTGTTGTGTTGTGTTGAGTTGTTGTGTTGATGTATGATTGTGTGAGTTGTTGTGTTGTGTTGTGTTTGTGAGCTATAGTTTTAATTAGTTAAGTATTTTTATTTTTCATGTTCTTTCTATGTTTAAACAATCTAAATATAAATGTTTTATTATGTGCACTATGCGTGAAGAATGGGATTTGAAAAGTCATACTCAATTACAACGAAAAGTTAGGACTCTATAATATGGTTATGATGGTCAAATGGTCGATGGGGACGAAAGGTTCTGGGGTGGCGACCGCGTGCCGGAAGACTCATTGTTGGAAGGTTTCTCACAAGGTAGACCGATGACCCAATGCGAGACGCACAGAACCGTTCGTTGTGGCGACGCTTGAGGAAAGCCTATGTCCAACGGTGAACGTATTTCGGCTGAAATGATGATGATGATGAAGATGGTTAGCCTAAAAGAAAGATGGCCGTATACTGATTTACTTATACTTCACAAAATTCTAAATGGTTTCATAGATTCGCAGTTGATTAACTGTTTAACTTTAGGACTAGCCAACGTAGCAAGAGACTTCATCATATTTTTCAATTACCTACATCCACCTTAAATATCACCTTTATTAGTCTTCGAACACGTATGGCAACGCTGTATAACGAAAGGTCCAACTTGACAGGTTAGTCTATCGATGTATGAGTTTCGCTTCATACAGACGCTGCCTATATAAACACAGTCCTACATCTTTGTACCTAGTTCAATTCGTTTTGTCTTTGCAGTGTTCTGGATTTAGGTTTATTGGAGACATTTTTTATTTATTTTTTTTTTGTCTTAAAAAAAAAATATGTCTTTTTTTTATCTTTTATAAATTTAGGGACTTTTGGTCAATGTAAGACCATGCCAGCCCCATTGTAACCTAATACAAGTAAAGCTACCTTGAACCTTATCAACTTTTAGAGCTCTAAAACCTTACTTCATCATCATCATCATCACCAGCCTTTTTAATGTTCCCACTGTTGGGACTTAAGCCTCCTCTCTAGGAGAGGGAATGGGCCGTAATCCACCACGCGGGCCCAGTGCGTGTTGGTGAATGTCACATGTCTTGAAATTTTTGGTTCTAAGACATGCCGGTTTCCTCACGATGTTTTCCTTCACCGTTTTGAGAGCAGTGGTTGTGAAATAAATTACACAAAGTAATGCGCCTGGCTGGGTTTGAACCCGCGACCTACAACTCGTAAGTCGGGGCCGTTACCACTCGGCCACCACTGCTCTCCACTCTCTCTCTAAAACCTTACTTACTAATTTATAAAGAGCGATAGCTGCGTTAGAGAGGGATTCGGATAGTATACTTTGAATAAAACCAATATCAATCAAATTAGTTTTGAATGTATTCATAACCACCTCTCTAGCAGTTCGTGTCCTGACGCATTCCACAATGTCATACATAAAACCTGTTATGTGCATAGTTACTGAAATTCCGATTTTAGATGTAAGTTTATTTGAGTTGTAAGTGACAGTGCTCTTATTATTAAGAGGTAGTTTGTTTTTTTGTTTGCAAGATTCTCTGAATATACTGATCCAATTGACACATAAATATTGTAATAAATATAACTGTCGAAAAATGGATCATGTAATAATGCTTCTACATTAAACAGAGGAGAAATGTAAAACTACATCTCTGTTTACCCTTTGCAAAACACAAGCGTGAAAATAAGTAACATACAAAAGGTTTGAAAACGTACGCATGAATATATGACGAACAATAACGATGCTATTGTTATGCGAATGGAATCACAACGTTACGCAATAAGAAACAAAGCTTCAGCTGAAACAATACTTCCAAAGTAGGTGTGTCTTTTTCAGTGGGCGTGTCCTTTCATGAACTGAAACAAAGAGGTGTGGCTTTGTTGCCAACGTCAGTGAGACGTACGAATATTTAAAATGATGTAGCTGTAAAACGCTGAGAATTTGAGATACTAATCTCACAAAAGAGATCTAAAAGGATCGTGCTACAATATTTTTTTGTTTCTAGGAAACATTTCTCCTCATTAGGAATTACTCCTGTATTGTGGGTACATTCAAAAACATGTACCTAAACTCAAAAACAACCCTTCCTTGTGAGAAACCAACCCGTGACTCGCAGTGTAGCAGCCACTCAAGAATCCTCATAGCGAAGCCAGGGCGCCCTGCGGACTCTCCGTCCGCGTGCCGGCCCATTGTGCTGCTCGACGAAGTAGGCAAGCTCTTTGATAGAGTCATTGCAAACCGCCTCGTCGGGCGCCTAACACGGGTGGGGCTGGAGCTTTCGGACGGACAGTTCGGCTTTCGCAGGATGCGCTCTACGGTGGACGCCATCATGCGCGTGCGAGCCCTCACGACGGGGATGCGGTGTCCCGGGGCAGGTGTGTCGTGGCAGTGTCCTTGGACATTGCCAACGCCTTCAATTCCCTGCCCTGGAGTACGATCCGGAGGGCACTCCGGTACCACCGGACTTCCCTGACGGGGTCAGCGTGGTTTGCTACGCAGACGACACGCTGGTTCTAGCGCAAGGAGAGTCGTACCAGGCGGCGGTCGCTCTAGCGACACGCGGGGTTGCGATGGTCGTTGATAGGATCCAGGAGTTGGGACTCGAGGTGGCGCTTCACAAATGCGAGGCTATGTGTTTCCACGGTCGCCGCCCTCGGAACGCGTCGCCATTGAGTTCCCAGCTAACGGTAGGAGGAGTTCACATCGGTGTCGGGTCGACGATGAAGTACCTGGGACTCGTCCTCGACAGCCGGTGGAATTTCGTGGAGCATTTCCGACGTCTGGCTCCCAAACTCAACCGGGCTGGGGCTGCGCTCAAGCGGCTCCTGCCCAACCTTGGGGGTCCAGATGCCTCCTGCCGGAGGCTCTACGCGGGGATCGTTCGGTCCATGGCCCTCTAGGGGGCGCCGGTGTGGGCGCCGTCGCTGAAAACGCAACCGGCGGCCATGCTGAACGCCTGCCAGAGGGTCATGGCAATAAGGATGGTGCGGGGATACCGCACGGTCTCCCGCGAAGCGGCGAGCCTTCTGGCTGGCCTACCACCGTGGGATCTGGAGGCAACAGTCCTTGCACACAACGGCGTTATCGCCGCCGCCGCCGCCGCCGTGATTCTGATCCCGGTTTCCGGCCACCGTAGGCGCGGGCTTGCGGACAGTGAGCAATGGGGAGCTCGCTGTCCGGCCGTCCGGTAACTGTCCGGACCAAGCCCAAGTCGTCGACGGCGCGCACTGTTCCCGCGCGCCTCAAGGAGTTGTCAGCAACAGCAGGAACCCAGCCAGGTCGAAGCCTACTGGTGCCAGGGTTATCCGAAAGGGCGCTCGAGCCCCGGTATGAAGGCTAGAAGGAACGGGGTGGGTCTTTTAGTCAGTAAGAGTCTGACACTATCTCCCGCTCCGCCCAAGAGCGGGGGATGTCAATGCATGATTTTTTCCCACCATAAAAAAAAAGCCACTCAAGAGTCTGGACACCATCTCCCGCTCCGCCCAAGAGCGGGGGTTGTCATTGGATGATTTTTCCCACCATAATAAAGGTCACTAAACCTCTGCACCAAAGGGTGCTGTTCAAAAAAATTTAACAGTTTAACGATTGACACATAATTACTGCGTACATTTATATCGATTTGGGAAAAAGCATCTGTGATAATAATAATGATTTTTTACTTATCTAATTTGTCAAATTTGATGTGATGTATTTGTTTTACAAATCTGCCTCGTACAGTTCATATATTTATTTTTTTAAATCATAAAACCCCTAGCGAACGCCGGCGTTCGCGCTGTCATTGTCTTTCTATTGTGTCAGTAACTGACGGTATTTGAAGGGTGTTATCCTACTACGTTGTAATGTTCTATTGCAGATAAACATACAGATATAAATACAATAACTCATTTATAAGGTGAACACACCTGTATTAACATCGATTGTGACACCAATGATGTGCCAATTAGAAAAATTACCAAAAATTAATGTTCATACTTTAAATAAAAAGATGTCAATGCACTTATTTCTACATTTTACCTACCTAACTAAACCCACTGGTTAAAAGAGACGTGATTATTTTGTGGAACATTAAAGTTGAACTTTGATAATATAATTAATCTATGAAAATTCTTAGCAAAACTACTCATTTATATTTATATTTTGACCATCCAAATCATTCTGAGTCAGCTTTTTAAATCAGATAATTCAACATAAATCAAAATCTAATAAAAAATATAAATCCTAAAATGCAATGTAATTTTAATAATTTCAACATTGCGCAATTTTATTTATTTGTGATGTTTAAAATTAAAATAAATGTATAAAAATTATATCTTAATATATTATATTTAATATTATATTATATTATATAAAAATATATCTCAATTATGTGTAATAAATTATCAAACGAGCATACATTAATTTAAAAAAAACCGGCCAAGTGCGAGTTGGACTCGCCCATGAAGGGTTCCGTAGCAGCAAGTAACATAATATAAAAGTTCTTGTAATGTGTTGTAACTTTGATCGATGTTTTAATAATAGTGTATTTTTTTCGATTTATGACGCATTAAAAAAAAAACTACTTACTAGATTTCGTTCAAACCAATTTTCGTTGGCAGTTTTTATAGTAATGTACATCATATATATTTTTTAGTTTTATTATTCTCTTATTTTAGAAGTTAGAGGGGGGGGGACACACATTTTACCACTTTGGAAGTGTCTCTCGCGCAAACTATTCAGTTTAGAAAAAAATGATTTTAGAAACCTCAGTATCATTTTTGAAGACCTATTCATAGATACCCCACACGCATGGGTTTGATGAAAAAAAAATTTTTGAGTTTCAGTTCTAAGTATGGGGACCTCAAAATTTATTGCTTTTTTTCTATTTTTGTGTGAAAATCTTAATGCGGTTCACATAATACATCTACTTACAAAGTTTCAACAGTATAGCTCTTATAGTTTCGGAAAAAAGTGGCTGTGACATACGGACGGACAGACGGACAGACAGACAGACATGACGAATCTATAAGGGTTCCGTTTTTGCCATTTGGCTACGGAACCCTAAAAATCAACAAATAATTACTTATAATTTGTAAACAAAATAACATGAAATAGGTATAACGTGCCATTCCCTATTTGAATATTAATTGTATTTGTATTTTTATTTTAAGTTCAGTTGATATCTTGGGCTACCTCAGCTCAAGATATCAGCTGAATGACGATGAAACTCACCGACGAGTACTGTCTCGTACAGTTGGATGCTCCCACTCGTCGCCCATGCGCTGTACGCGCCATATATCCCTACCTGTTATTAATAATTTTGCAGGGAATTTCAACCTTTTGTAAAATTTGGACAGGTAATCAAAATTTATTGTTTAACACAACGAGTAGCAACGATCGATATATATGTACTATAAATCGATATAGTACTTACCAACTTACTAACATACTACACAGGGTATTATTTTGGGTCCTACCTTGTTCCTTATTTATATAAATGACCTGTGCAATTTGACCCTTCAAAATGGTGTAATTATTTCGTATGCTGATGACACAGTTCTACTTTTTGCAGCTAAATCAAAGACCGAGGTCTATGATCTAGCACAGAAGGGTTTTGATAATGTGTCTAATTGGCTTTATAATAATCTCTTAAGCTTAAATGCAGATAAAACCAAATACCTATTATTTACAATGAGAAACACTTATCCAACGCTGACTAATCTAAGTATTCAAGCGCATAACAATTGTAATTTACATTTTGCTGATATTGCATGTACTTGTCCCACTTTAGCAAGAACTAACCATATAACTTACTTAGGTGTAACGATTGACACAAACTTGAATTTCCGCAAACACATCGATTTATTATGCACCTGTGTGCGTAAACTAATATATATTTTTAAAAATTTACGTAACATTGCCGAATTTAAATTAATTAGACAGGTCTATTTGGCTTTGTGTCAATCTATAATTACCTATTGCATGACATCATGGGGTGGTGCTGCTAAATCAATTTTACTACCTTTAGAACGCGCGCAAAGAGCAGTTTTAAAAGTTGCTACTTTTCGCCCATTTCGTTTTCCTACAAATGAGCTTTATAAGGCATGTAAGGTGCTAACAGTACGCCAATTATTTGTTTTGAATGTAATTTTGTTCCAACACACTGAACTTTATTTCAACCCAATACCCTCAGATAGGAGAAGAAAGGATTTGGTTTGTGCTAACTCTAAGACTAAACATGCTTTTGCTAAACGATTTTATTTATTTTTAGGACCCTACTTATACAACCAGTTTAACAGAATACTAAAGATTTATAGTTTAAGTTACAATAGGTGTAATTTACTAGTTCAAGAATATTTGGCAAAACACAATTATGCAGACACGGAAAAACTTCTAGAAATTGTAAAATAAAGTTTATCTAATCTAAATCACTTCCTTTACCTAATTAATAGTCTGCACTATAACTGCAGTATTATTATTCGTTAATTTGTTTAAACATAATATATCGTAACTAATCTAGTTTTAAAATATTTTTACTCTAATGGTTTATTTTTAAGTCCTTGAAATTATTGTCTTCGTTTTAATTTAGCTTTCATTTCTATTGTTGTTTTTCTTTTTTAAATGTTTGATGTAAATGGATGGCCTGAAACACAGGTTTTCATTAACCTAGATCAGGCAGATCTATACTACAGTTTGAATTAAATTTATGTCGATTGTAATTAATGTAAATTATAATGTCGCTTACCTTATACCTGAATAAAGAATTATTATTATTATATTATTATACTTTCTGTTTTTTTATGTTTTAAATTACTCGTCATTTTCTACGTGTTAAAATTCCGGCATTGGTCAATTTATTTGACAATGTATAGCTTGCTTTAATGCTAAACACATAAATATTTGCTCAAAAGTTCATAAAATGTACAAATTGAGCAACAGGTAATGATTTTAGAAAGAGGAGAGATGAACAGGGAAGCCAAGAAGAGGATAAAACATAACGACAGCATTTAACACAATCAACCTTATTTTGTTACCGCTGCTGGGACACAGGCCTCCTTTTTAGGAGAGAGAATGGTAGTAATCCACTACGCAGGCCCAGTGCAGTTTGGTGGATGTTACATGTGTTCTCATAAGTGGGAGACATTATCACTGAGCCATCACTGCTCAGGGAGGATCAAAGATTATAATTATTATATGATAGTATGAAAGTTTTTCATTTTAATAACATAAACACGCTCTCTGATTTTATCTTTCTATTGTATCTCTAATTACGGTATTCGAAAGGTTAATCAGTAAGACAATATGACTTGGATAATAAAATATTTTTGCGGAATTTCTTCATTTTAAATAATATTATTCTAATTTATAAAGAACTTAACGTTATTTTATAATAACATTAAAGATTTTTTTTATACTAAAGTGTTATTAAATACGCTGAATGACTTATTACGTTTTAGTAATTTTATAATTACGCTCAACAGCTCTTACCCTACAAAATTTGTAAAGTTATAGCTATAAAACCATGTGTGTCATGTAACATTTTGATTTCAATGGCACCGCAGTCCTACGCGAAAAAGCAATTTGTATTTTACATTTAACAATATTTCGGTTATGAAATTGTTTAGCCGTAATGAATACAAGTTTTCTGTTTATTTTTCTGATGAACTGACAGACTTTTTCTGACCAAAATTCGGTAGTACACACATATACAGTAATTCTGAGTATTCGTTTTTGTGGAAATTTTTGAGTGTATGTGTGGTTGATATTATAGTATCTACTATTTATCTCACTTCATGCCTCTTATGAAAGAAAAACATCGTGGGGAAACCGGCATGTCCTAGAACCAAAAATTCGAAGACATGTGACATTCCAACCCGCACTGGGCCCGCGTGGTAGATTACGGCCCATTCCCTCTCTAAGAGAGGAGGCCTGAGTCCCAGCAGTGAGAACATTAAAAAGGCAGATGATGATGATGACGATGCCTCTGATGGACTGGTGTGGGGATACCGCACAAATTTCCCGCGAAGCGGCGAGCCTTCTTGCTGGCTTACCAACGTGGGATCTGGAGGCAACAGTCCTTGCACACATGCACGATATGTGCATGGAGATGCAACGCCGGGGTGAAAGTCCGCTGCCGTGATAGGTCACGGCATGGTGAATAGAGCTCCGGCGGGATCTCGTGGTGAAATGGCGTCAGCGACTATCGCAACCCAGTGCTGGGCACGTTACAATTATGGCGGTAACTCCCCTCTTTGAGGCGTGGCTGGAAAGACCTCACGGCGTCCTTACCTTCCGCATGACGAAGGTCCTCACCGGACATGGCAAGTTTGGGAGATTCCTGTACCGGTTTCGTGCGGAAGTGACGCCCGGTTGTCGCCACTGTGCGGAACGCCCGGTTGACACAGAGGAGCACACAATCGAGGGGTGCTTGGCCGGAGCATCGCCATGCCCTCATAGGGGCGATCGGCGGCGGAGACCTCTCGCACCGTGCCTTTGTTCCGAGCAAGGAGGAGTGGCAGGCGGTCGCCGACTTCTGCGAAGCAGTAATGCTCGCAAAGGAGGAGGCGAACCGCATCAGGCAACAGCGCTCTCGCCACCGCCGGGATTCCGATTCCGATTTCCGGCTACCGTACGCGCGGGCTTGCGGACGGCGAGCTATGGGTAGCTCGCTGTCCGACCGTCCGATAACTGTCCGGACTGAGCCCAAGTCGTCAACGGCGCGCAGTTCCCGCACGCTTCAGCCTAGAGGTAGAAAGTCAGTTTCAAATACTTCAGAGCGCTCTTATTTTCAGTTATGACGTCCTGCGGGAGTTCCACATCGGAGAATGGTACTTACTTCGTGAACTCCGGCTACCCCTCAGTGTATGATGGTACCGGGTCCTGCGAACTGACCGTTCTCAAATCACATCCCGATGTCTGCCAAATCAGGTGAGATCGTACAGTAAGGCCGCAAAAGTCCATAGGAGCGCTAAAGATTACATTGCTACGAACCGAGCGAGCGCGATACTGCCGTGCGTATGTGTGCGCATGTATGAGTATCCACATTCCACAGATAACACACACTAAGGAACTGTCGTCGCACTGAGCTTAAAAACATTATTACTTTTCTGTTCTTACCATAGCAAAATTCGCGCACATACATCATGTGCTGGTAGCCGTGTGAACTAAGTGTTGGATTCGCAAATCACGTAACCCGAGTTCAAATCATGGTCGGTCCGTTGCAGTTATTTCTTACTTTGAAATTCCCAATCTATGTTGATATAGTTGTTTTTTTATATTTCTATGAAAAATACTATTGCATTTTTTGCACTAAATAGTTGCAAATTACGAATGTGATCTATTAACCACAAGAAGAATCACATTCGTAATTTGCAATTATTTAGTTGTTACATCTTTTCGATGTTATAAGGTGGAAATAAAAAGACGTGTTTAATAAAAATGTTTATTCTTTATATTTACAAATTAAACATTTATGAGAATTGTGACGTCGAATTGTTACCTAGACAAAAAGTTATCTTGTAACCGTTATCTATGTTACGCCTAAGATTGTTTGTTGGAAGTATACCCACTTAGACCATTCATAATATGAATAACGTAACAATGAACGGATATTCAAATTTTAATAAAATAAAATATAGGTAATTGTTTATATCCAGTTATTTATTGAAAAGTGATATATGATTTGGACTTTGTAAACATTTTATTTTTGTGTAACGTCACAATGAATGTATTGAGGTCATAGCTTAATTGTTCATTTTCTTGACGAAAAGAAGATTGAAACCAAACCTCAATTTCTGTTAAAAGAACTTTAGTTCTCACAAGATAATCGTCAATTAGATGAGAAAAATAAATTGAACTATAGTATTATGTTAAAACAGTGCGGGTAGAAGAATAAAAAACGAAATAGACTCATGATTATTGTCAACAAAATTGATAGCGAGTTCACTGCATTCTTAAGATGAGGCGATGGCACAAGTTAAAAGATATAGCTGTTTTAAACGAAAGTAAACACAATATAATACAGTGTTTGTTAACGAATAATCACAGATATGTTAAAATAAAATGGTAGGCCATTTAGTTTAGTTAACATTAAATATTTAGTGCGAAACGTAATCGTTCTTGTTTGTGCCTCTCTGTCAAGTACGGCTTTTTAGCAGGTTTTCTGTGATGCACGCCTTCAGCGTGAAGTGCACGGCGAACAGTATCCATCGAGGTGTCATATAATTCCGCAAAATGTCTCGTTGGTGCGAAACCATTCGTTTCGTATACGTCCACCATATGTCGTCGCTGCGCCTCGCTAATAAGCTTCGGTCTCCCACTTCTCTTTCGACTAGCAAGGCTACCTTCTTCCTCATATCTTTTTAGCCAAAGATTTACAGTATTTTTCTAAAATAAAAAAAAATATATATTAGGCAGCTATACCTACTTCACTTCATTTTCATTATATAAAATGTTAATAATCATAATTATTGAATATAATTTTAAAATAAAACTGCATTTATTAATCCAATAACCAATCCAATAAACCCAACGATTTACGTATTTCTCTTTTAAACCTCATAAAGATACGATGAATGGATTCATAAATGGCATACGTTTTAATTAGAAGATTAATTTGTAATAAAGTTACAATTCATTAATAGCTATTATACTCACATTCAGTCCGGTTTCTTCAGATATTTGTGTTTTATTAAGACCACTTTTATGCAGCCCAATGATAGTCGCCCTCACTTCAATACTAATATTAGCCTGCATTTTGCGAATATTACAATACTGTCAACCTCACGTCACTAACCAACAACTACAACCAAACGACAGTTCATTTCGGTTAAGTTAAAACTCATGTCTACCTCGCAGAAATCTAATTCTTTATTTAGTTTTTTTGTGATCTACCTTTCTAACTCTAAGAAATGTGTGAACAAGTTAAAGAATAATTTAATATATGTAATGCAAATACATAACTTCCAATCGGGTAAGAACTTACAAAAAGTCAATAATTGCGTGGGATTTGAACTTGCGGCACACTGATTTGCGCTTCAATCTGTGTGCCTATACCACTGGGCCATCTTGACTTATGATAAGTTGATGAAATTGTGAATTTCAATCATTTGTTGGCGAAACTTGAAAATAAAAGGTCGTAAGTCAAACTAAACGTCAAACGAATAAGTTTTAAGAATTCTTATGGACTTTTGCAAGTGATAGTACATACAAATTATAGCTGGAGAGCTAGTGAACCCTGGGAGTAACGGTCTCCCTGTAAGGTTAGAAATTTGTATATTGACGATTTATGGCATGCTAAGAGCAATAGCCATGACCTGGCAGGCGTCAGCCCTGCACGTCATCAGCCCCTTTATTTTTCGAACTGTTAAGTAAATGGGGTTTCAAAACTTGTTTCTGTAAGTTTGAAAATTTAATAGAGTAAAGTTTATTTATTGTACATTTAAAAAAAAAATTGCCAGGCGATTACAATAAGCAGAAGTATACGACAGATCAATTAGAAAACGCACAGTTGATGAGGTAAAATAAACTTTGTTCTGTATACTTGAAATTTTTATATGTTTTCAAATAAACGTCTTAGAGTAAGTATGTACAATGCCAGGCGGTTTTGAACAGCATAAGACCTTGACAGGCGACGGGACAGCTGCTAAGGGCGTGCAAATAAGAAATGTTACATGAACGCATACAGTAAATGTAATGTATTTTATTGGGTTTTATGCAATGTACATTATTTTTAACACTCATTTTCTTCAGCATCATCCGAAATTTCGCTTTCACTGTTTTCATCATCATCTGATTCTGCAACAATGTTTTCCTCATCTGAAAATAGTAAAAAAAAATATTTTAATGAATCAATAAGGTTGTTGAGAATTAAATATCAAGCTCAATACATAGGACTGCATATTAAATGATACAGAATAAAATAGTTGTATGTTACCTGAAATGCATTCCTCAGTTTCAGTCGATTGTGCTGTGGCAGTATCAGCAGGTCCTTGTAAAAGTATGTCGTATATAGAAGATGGAACCGTATTCCCCTCAAACCAATTAAAATCGTAACGATTATCAATTAAGTTCCAACCGTTATTTTCAGGTGTAAGAATTGTTGGTTCTTTTAAATGACAATTTCGCCATATATTTGTGATGTAGGCAGTTCTCAACAGTTGTTGATGTAGTTCACGTTGGCAGGGTGGTAAATTCGATGAATCATAGCTTACTACTTTTTTCATAAACACTTTAGGATTAGTTGTGTTGTACGTAGCAAGGAACTTTTCATATCGTGCATTATTTAATTTTGAAGATTTCAAACCATACATTTGGCACACAAATTTCTCATACATGCCAAATGGATGAAGATGTATCAAACGTATTAATAAAAACATGTGACACAGACATTTTAATATTACTGCTCGGAAACATGGACCATCTCCACAACAATAATTTAAAAATCTATATGGAATATGGCACTAATAATTGTAAAAAATCGATAAATATTTCTGAACTATATACAAAATTGGGACCTTCTATATGCCAAAGCTTACCTGGATTTCATGCATTAACCGGTTGCGATTTCAATCCGTCATTTTCAAGAAGAGGTACAAAAAACCATTCCAAATATTGCAGAAATCGAGTGTATATCAGAAAGCATTCAAAGAATTAGGAAACGCAGAAATAGTGCAGAAGAAAGAAAAAAAATTCCCGATACTAGAGAAATTTGTATGCCAAATGTATGGTTTGAAATCTTCAAAATTAAATAATGCACGATATGAAAAGTTCCTTGCTACGTACAACACAACTAATCCTAAAGTGTTTATGAAAAAAGTAGTAAGCTATGATTCATCGAATTTACCACCCTGCCATCGTGAACTACATCAACAATTGTTGAGAACTGCCTACATCACAAATATATGGCGAAATTGTCATTTAAAAGAACCAACAATTCTTACACCTGAAAATAACGGTTGGAACTTAATTGATAATCGTTACGATTTTAATTGGTTTGAGGGGAATACGGTTCCATCTTCTATATACGACATACTTTTACAAGGACCTGCTGATACTGCCACAGCACAATCGACTGAAACTGAGGAATGCATTTCAGGTAACATACAACTATTTTATTCTGTATCATTTAATATGCAGTCCTATGTATTGAGCTTGATATTTAATTCTCAACAACCTTATTGATTCATTAAAATATTTTTTTTTACTATTTTCAGATGAGGAAAACATTGTTGCAGAATCAGATGATGATGAAAACAGTGATAGCGAAATTTCGGATGATGCTGAAGAAAATGAGTGTTAAAAATAATGTACATTGCATAAAACCCAATAAAATACATTACATTTACTGTATGCGTTCATGTAACATTTCTTATTTGCACGCCCTTAGCAGCTGTCCCGTCGCCTGTCAAGGTCTTATGCTGTTCAAAACCGCCTGGCATTGTACATACTTACTCTAAGACGTTTATTTGAAAACATATAAAAATTTCAAGTATACAGAACAAAGTTTATTTTACCTCATCAACTGTGCGTTTTCTAATTGATCTGTCGTATACTTCTGCTTATTGTAATCGCCTGGCAATTTTTTTTAAAAATATACAATAAATAAACTTTACTCTATTAAATTTTCAAACTTACAGAAACAAGTTTTGAAACCCCATTTACTTAACAGTTCGAAAAATAAAGAGGCTGATGACGTGCAGGGCTGACGCCTGCCAGGTCATGGCTATTGCTCTTAGCATGCCATAAATCGTCAATATACAAATTTCTAACCTTACAGGGAGACCGTTACTCCCAGGGTTCACTAGCTCTTGGACTATTAGGTGAGTAAGTAAACGTACACCAAGTTACAAAACTTAAAAATTAAAATAAACTACATGTTTAGTGCGCACTTAATATGAAATTAAATAAAAAAAAACTTAAAGTTAATTATTAAAAACGCGCGCAGTCACTACATGTATTCAAAACACTTGTGAAGAAATATTACTTGTCCTTGTAATTTTGTTTCGTTTTTAGCTGTATTAATATTAGTTGTCACTTGTTTTATTGCCTATATAATTATTTAGTATGTATTTAAGTGTTAAGTATAGTACTTTGTTTTTCTCTTCACCAATTGTTTAGCTTGTTTTTAATGCACCATATGCAACCCCATTTTATGTCCAGTCAAGCCTGGAAGAGATCGCGGAATGAGATAAGGCCGCCAATTGCATTTATGTTCTAAATTAAGGCTCAAACGTATAATTTATTATCTTGGTGTACAATAAAGAATATTTAAATATAAAGTTAATTCTTCTTGAAAAAGTCTGTAGTATATTTTTGCCATTATATTTGCAATGCTATAATAATTTTCGCAATTTATCCAAAAGCATGGTTTCCATGTTGACGAAAAAACAAATAAAATGATTTTATTATGACCTACACCTTCTACGCTTCTCTTGCGACCCTCTTGCTTGTCCGGATTACATACGTCTTCGTAGGGGTGATTGGTGGTAATGACCTCTCGCACCAGGCTCTGGTACAGGCCATGGTCCAGAGCGCGGACAAATAGCAGGCTGTTGCTTCCTTCCGCAAAGCAGCAATTAATGCTAGCAAAAGAGGTGTCCGCACAGGGAACGGACTTCCTCACGCCCCAGCCACCGGGATCCTGTCTGACACTCTGGCTATGCCCTAGAGAGGGAGAAGTAATTGAATTATTTCCGACCTAAAATAAAAGGGTGCACTGAAAAACGGGGTTCCGGATTAGCGAGGCTCTACTGTATTTCTAAATTCAACTCTTTTTACACGACTGCTTAAAAAAGGACTGTAATGTTTCTCGTACCTACAGCATTGTACACCAATTAAATAGAAATGCAATACTCGTACGGTGGTACTACAAAATAATAACGTAGCAAAATGCTACGAAATTCTCGTAGCAGTGCTACGCCACCTACGGTGCGCTAGGTGTGTTCGCGGTTCATTAAATCACGCAAAACATGCACTGCACTAAATACAATTTTGGGCAGCTATCTACTTTACTGAACGTCAGTTTCAAACTCATTTACCTATATAAACAGCACAAAGTTACGACTCCTCATTCCAGGATGAAAACCAACCAAAAAGTGAATACATTTTATAAAGTTTGGATGGAAAATGTTTTACATGATTAAATATTAAGAAGCATTTGCCAAACAAATGTTTGTAAGGCGAGTGTTTGTAAAATAAAACAGTTTCGGAAAGGTAAAAAAGATATGATTATTATTATTTTTTGGTGAAATTAATAGTATACGAAACGCGTCGGTCGTTCATTAGTAAACCAACAATGTTGTATAAATAAATATAATTATTATAATTCGTGTCTTGTTACCAGATTGGATTTCAACCGCTTCTCAATCGCGGGACCGGAGCAGATGAACAATGTATGCAACCAGGATCAGTTTATTGTGTCAGGAGGCAATCCCGTACCAGCCATTTGTGGAGTCAACCAAGGAAGCCATAGTAAGTGCCCTTTGCTACTACACAAAATCTCTTAGAAAATATAATGAAAATTAAGAGCAGTCTACCCGAGATACATTTGGCAACCTTTAAGGTTAAAAAAACACGTATTCTTTGGAACCAGTTCTGTGAAATATTCGAACAAATTGTAGCAACATCTATGGTGCCAGATATGAACTACGAAATCATGCATCCTGCAAATTAGAGTTCTCCGCGCATTTCAAGCATATTCAACAGCCTAAAATCATTAACCGGGCAGTTGCCCACCAGACGCAACACTCTGTCGTCGTACGCATAACATTGTCTGGTCGAAGGATCCTCTCTTTTCCAAAACTTTACACTCTGTTCTGCATAGCCTCTAAGAATGATGGAATTATCGAATGCCGACAGAGCGTTCTGGCTTTACGTTTATTTTTGGGAAATAATAATGGTTCCGAAAAACAATTTAATCTCCAGCGATCTGTGGCCGACTATTATTCTAATTAACTAGCGTTATAATGAATTACCGACAAAAAACCCAAAACATAAACGAAAAAAAATATCCAATTTAACAACAAATAAGAGCATGTTCAAATTACATTTTCTCCTAAAAAAAAAATGGATCTTCGAATAAAAAAACTAAACTTCCGAATAGAATACTGAACCTCCGACAAAATTACTAAGTTACCGACAACAGAGGTTTGGTCAAAATAATCATATTTTTACAACTTGCATGAACTGTTTTAATTTCTATTGTTGGTTATCAAATTTATTTTTTAGCTCTCAATAATGATGTAAATTCCTCAACTGTTCGGCCCGCGCGATGGAGTTCGGATCTACTACGTAACTACATTTTCATAATAAACTGAGTTTTGTTTTATTTTTATCTTTGTTCTTACTGAAATTATAAAAGTTAGGAAATTTGTCGATTAATAATACAGTATAATATTCTAGGAAACCAAAGTCTACTTGGTTTTCGATTAAGGCATGAATAGGGGTACGTATCAAAATCCCGAAAGTTCATTATACCTATGGCTGAAATACCGACGTGCAAAACACCGAAATTCAAAATACCGAAAGGTTTAAATGCCGATAGTCGTTATATCGAAACACAAAATACCGATGTTCAAATGCCCGAAAGGACGAAATCCCGAATAGACGAAACAACTTGAACGTAGCGGTTGGTCACAGTTCTAATGTTACCTAACCTATTTCACCCAGTTCAAAGTGCAATCAAAATACAATCTACCTGTGACTAGACTATTAGACAATGGTAAACACATTTTTACGAGAGATTGTGGCTGAAATAGGTTAGGTTAGGTTAGAATTGTGACCAAAAGCGCGCGAGCCGAGCGAGCGAAGCGAGCGGCGCCGCGGCAGCGGCCGGCGAGTGCTACTTCTCAAAATAAAACAAATCGGGACCTTAGGGCACCCCGACACGGATGAGTCGGGATTTTGAACTTCGGGATTTTAAACATTCGATCAAATGAACTTTCGGGATTTTAAACTCTCGACCATACGACCATTTGGCGTTTCAATTTTCGGGATTTCGTCCATCGGTAATTTAAAATTCGGGATTTTTATACGTACCCATGAATACGACTGTTTTAACTTTTTAACGCCTGAAATAGGTACCGATATCGAAGCATACCCGTGGTAAGTAAAATTCATGATATATGATGCAATTAAAAGTTATTGTTACAAGTACATTTTTATATGTTTTTATAAGTTTCTATATAGCCACTCAGAATAATATTTTCAGTATAATGTGGCAGTTAAAATAGCACCACAATCTATGAAATATTAAAGGTAATTTATGAATTAATAGTAGGCAAGTAAAGATAAAAATTACAAAGCAAAGTTTTCAGTAGAACGTAATTTATGCTGGTAGAAAAGTATTATAGCAATAGACAGTCATGTTTATTTTTCGAAGATTTCAGTATCTCATTCGGTCGTTTCGTCATTTTTATTCGGACAAAAGTAGTCGGGAAGTTAGTATTTTAGGCAGTAGATTTAATATTTTGAGTAAGGACAATTCTTCTTTTTTTGTCGGAGCTTTTATTACTACCCTTTATTTTTTCATATTGTCTCTTTATCAAACATTGCGTTGGATTGCATTGAACGATACGACAAGCTTTTAAACCATACCCACGTTCGCGAGTGGGGAAGGGAACTCTTATTTGGTAATCTCAACAGATTATTCATTAAGTTACATGAGTCAATAAGGCTTACCCCACTATCAATGAATCGAATGATAGCGAAATGATGACAATTATCACTTAAACCAATCACAGAGTTTCACGGTATTTATAAAACTAGGTTAACTAGAAAGTGGTGTAAGGAAAGATTAAAAAAGATTGAAAGGGTAAAAGTATTATTACATTCAATCAGGAGAACCAATATGAAATAGGGAAATCTAAAGTTAGATTTAATTTACATTCAAATAATTAGAATACGCTCAACTGGTGAAATACTCATACCTATAAAATTATTAAAAAACGAAATGTGTTACGGTTTTGTCTACTTTATTGATAATGACAGTTTTTAGCTTTAGCCGTCCGGGGTCGTAACCAGAAGGCTGGCTCTTTCTTCGCTCAAAGATTTAGCGTTGCCATTCAACATGGTAATGCTGCGAGTCTTCTGAGAACATTTCAGAATGACAGCGATGTGGAGAAGTACTTCGACACCTGAGTGTACTTTGTGTTTTAGTATTAAATTTATGTACATAGTTAGATTTCAGTATAAATAGTTTAGTTAATATTTAAGTTTTTTATGTACATAATGTAGCTATTACTACTTGCCAAAAAAAAACATAACATAACAAAATTTGTCTTAAAACCAATGTCTATTTAACTTGTTTCCAATGAAATATGTTCTCTTATGGCATCAAAAATATAGTATCTGTTGTATTATAAATCAGAATATATGTAGTTACTCATCATAACACGTAACTTATTTGTGAAGCTTCATAAATACTTTAATTTAGTCAGTAAAGTGTTTAGTAAGTTAAGTAAGAATGCTTTTGACGGCTTATATCAGGTAGAAACCTGATAAGCCGTCAAAAGCATTCTTACTTAACTTTTACTTCAAAAACTAGCTCAAAGAGACCTGTACTCCTTTATTCTTAGTAGTCACGTTCACAGGAAACGCTGGAATAAAATATTCTGCACCATTATATTTTGTTTTGTTCGAATATTTTCTATTTTTATCTATTTTTACACACTAACCATACACATTTAAGATCTTCTATCTGCATTTGTTCTTTTTAATTTTAAGTGTTTGTGTGTACACTTAACCATCAACCTATATTCTAGTGATAGACAAGCATGTTCATGGAAACTAAGCGAAGTGCTCTGGCTAATAAGAAGCAAATCCAGTCCAAACGAGAGGCTATGGTAGATTGTACAAATATCTCATTTCGGGCAGTCTCCAAGTGGGGCGAAACCAATATGGTGGGATTCAACGCCGCCAAAATATAGGCGTGTCTGTTCACCGCCAAAAGAAGCCCGTTCACCTCGTCTGCTACTTTTCAGAATGTATCATTGGATTGTACCGACCGCCTTCAGCTCTTGGGTGTTGAAATTTCCTCCGAACTCCATTTTGAGCGGTTCATTGAGTACAAAGCCAAAGTAGCTGCTAGGAAACTAGACGTTCTTGCAAAGGTCCGGCGGTACTTCACACCGGGACAGCTTTTAATGTTATACAAAGCACAGGACTGAACGTGTGTGCAGTACTGCAGCCACATATGCATATAGTGGTAGTTAGTGAGGAACCAAACCAAAGTTTTGTCTCTATTCACCCCTAAGTCCCTATTCACCCCTAACTCCCTATTCACCCCGTTTTACGGTACACACATGTTCTAAAGCTTCAAATACATCGAACTACCTGTTCTAAAGGAGATGAAATCTAATACATTAATACATTGAGTCTGTGACGTATAGCACGGGGGAACCACGACGTGGATGTTAAAGGCAGTATTGACAACACTATCCATTTAGAGCAAACATTGCATTGAATACTCGTATGCATGTCCCGTAGAAGCTGTCGGTTCGTTGCTCAAAGGACTAATGCAGACAGGAATATCGCTAGCAATGTCGATACCGTGCTTTACGGTACGTGAGCTTTGTGAGGATTGGTCAAATTAATGGATTGCGTGCGGTGATGCAATAAACTTGTTAAGCTGAAAATGATACCCATGTGGAGTTCTTGGAGAAAGATTTTAGCTTATACAACATAATTTTCAGTTTATGCGAAACCTGAATATAGTCTGTTCAGAATCAGTAACTGAATGGACTCCGATAGTTTTTACACCATGTTATCACAAATGTCACGGTCACAAAACAACACAGGTCACGGCAAGTCATGGCGGGCATTAGATGTTAGCAAACAGCTGGGTGCAAGTGCAAAACAACCGCTCAGATCGCCTGGATGGCCCGATGACTATGTATTTTTGCTGACAAAACAAGCTTATGACTTTGTGATTTTTCATGATACAGTTATGAAATTTTGTACATAGATTCTTTACATAAAAATACTAGATACGTATGTCGGGTTTTGCATATACTAAAATTAATGTTGTGTTCGTAAAATATTCCGCCAACTTTGCTTGTCAGCTTTGACTCTGTCCTGGTGAATTTCTCGTACTAAAGAGCGAACAAAAAACTATGCGCTTAAACTTTGTAAGGAATAAGATAGGATGTCTGCCACCGTATTATCCGCTCGAATATATTCTGAATTCCACCTTTGTAATAGAAATATGGAATTTTATTGTAATACGGGAACTTTGATGAGAATATTCTTTGAATTTCAACCTTTGAAGTGGTTTATCTCAGAAAATTAGTAGTTTGACTATGATTATGACATTTCCCAGTACCTATACCATCTAATAAACTTATAAGTAAGTTACTGAGATTCTATAGAACTCTATTGTTATTAAAGTCGATTAAATTATTTGTTTATAAGTTTGTTTGTGTGCTTATTTGTTACTCAAACATACCAAGCTATCATATTTTTTATGCTCAAACCGTTGGACAAGATATATCTTGGAATGAAATAAATTAATGGATATTTTTTTGATACTATTTTTTATCCCGGGAGTTCTTTTGAAATAATTTTTATTTAAACATCACTTTGCAATTTCACCAGAAATTTTACCATCGCTACACCGGCTTTTATTTCATTAATTATTACTTTAAAATTTTCAAAAGCTACCGCGTACAGACTGCCTCCGCTCAAGTGTCATACATATACATCTATAGTGTACCTTACAGAATTTTTAATATATCGGAAATGTTTCTAACAGAATATTTTATAATATTTTTTGATCGATAAAATTGTGGTTTCGAATCTTAGGCGACATAACTACTATACTACTATACATAGAAGTAGGGCCACATCCACCACGTTCGCGACGCTTTTTTAGCGTGTTTATAATATAGTGCATAATGTCCATTTCACACAAGTATTTATTGTAATGAGTAGAATTCGCACGCGGGGTTGTTTTTTTTTTGCATTTTGAAATTTTCTTCTGCGGTTAGCGGAGCAAACCCGCATGCGTGAAAAAATCCGCACAATATTAAAAATACCCTTAGTGTTATAGGCTTGCGCTTAATCACTATCTCACTTGATGGAAAGCGACGATGTGGTTGGCGATGGAGCACGCTTGCCAAGAAGTAACCTATTTACACTACCCTTTACGCGCTATTTGCCTCAAAAACTACGATTTTCAAACCTGTTTATATCCTTAGATGACTTATTGTACAAACATGTAATTTACTTATAACATTAGGAAATATTCGTGTCTAAATAGGTAGATCAAATGCAATTTAAATTAATAGCACATTTATGAACTATATTCGCATATGTAAACAGATATTTTTTTATTTTACTTTCAGAGTCAATTTCGAAGCTTGAGAACGTTTAAAGTTTTTACATAATTAAGAAACAAAAAGTACAAACTTATAGCTAGAATCCTCATCAAATTAGTTAAAGAAAAATATTTACTGATTTAGTTTACTAATTAAGAAAATTAAAATAAAAACAATGTCAAATTATTAAGAAATTATGGGTAAATAAAATGATCATTTGCACTGATTTAACTTCATAATTATGATCATAATATTAAAAGCTTATTCTAACAGAAGAACATGCTATTTAAAACATATCATTTAAAATTTGAATTAAAATAGCTTTGTAATTTTTTAATAAATACCACAAATCTCGGCACGCGAGCGTGATGACGATTATTATTGGGCGACTGAATTTGCGACGCTCGTGCGCCGAGATTTATGGTATTTTTAAAATATTTCTTAGAAATTCATAAAGTTATTTTAATTAAAATTTTAAATTGTATATTTTAAAATAAATGCTCATCTATTAAAATAAGCTATCATTGTAATGATAAAATGAATTCATTTCAATGCAAATTATCATTTTATTTACCCATGATTTCTAAATAATTTGATTTTGTTTTTAATTTAATTATCTTAATTAGTAAGCTAAATCCATGTTTTCTATAACTATTTTGTTAAGGATACTAGCTACTAGTTTGTATTTTTGTTTATTAATTCTCTTAGGACTTTAGAAGTTCTCAAGCTTCGAAATTGACTCTGAAAGCATAATTTAAAAAACTCTATATATTAAAATATAAATGAACATAGTACAGAAGCGTGCTATTAATTTCAATATAATCCTGTCTAACTATTTAGACACGTAAATGAAATTTCCTAACGTTATTGGTAAATCACATGTAATCACCCGTTTATATACATGAATGATTTATACAATAAGTATAGAAATAAGTATAGTTATATACAATAAATCATTCATGGATAAAAACGGGTCTGATAAGAATCATGGTTTTTAGACTAAATAGCGCGTAATTTGCAGTTCCAATCTGTTAAGAGCGTTCAGCTTTTATCAGGTTTTACAAAATATAAAAGCGCATATAGAAAATCGTTGGTTATTTTTTTGTTGTTTTTATGTTTTTTTATAGGGTACACAGACCAAACTTATTTTATTATTTATTATTTTATACTTGCAAACTAATGAATGGTTTTTTAACAGTGTACATAGACGCTGGCATCGGTATGACAAACCCTGTGAAGCTGACGTTTGTGACCAGTGGGACTTCGTTCGAAAGGCTTTGGAAGGTTAAAGTAACCCAGATACCTTGCAGCTCTATTTATAAAGGTTACATTTTTTTTATATTATTAGTTTTAAGTTTTACACGCACTTCGCTCCCATCAACTGACTACCTACGCTTCCTGTCGCCGTCGTTATGTATTTTGGAATATTGGTCTTACGGCAATATACCAGCACTTAGAAAGATACAGTCCACTTTTTTCCACCCAACCTAAATACTTCCTACCTACCCTACGCTTCCTACTTGCCTTACGCTGCCTACCATACTTTACCTACCTTCTCTACTCAGGTAGGTATGATAGGTTGCTAAAAAGCACTCAGTATTTTACCCGCGCCGGTCATCCATCCTCATCACGAGCTCATAGTGAGACAGACGACTTCCTCTCACCTAAACTAGTACTCACTCATTTTATACCAGCCGTCATCTATCTTGATTTTCAGAGATGATACTAACCCCAGGTAACTTTGTATTATAACTCCTGGCCAGTATTATCTGGATTCGTTCCTGCTGCGACAGTTGACTGTACCTAATCTATTTCACTTAGCTCAGTCTCGAAACTTTTGCAGATTGAAAGATAACCTTGACTGTTTTGCCGGTGGTACCTTCACCCATTTTATATTTTCAACTTCAAAAAGGAGGTTCTGGTCCAGTCAAATTAGACCAAATAAGGGTTAGGTTACAATAATTCGCACCCAGCTGAAAATTGGATTGTTCAAAATACCATAATAAATGAAATCTGAAAAGTCCGAATCAATCCGACACCTGGAAAAAAATATATTCGGGGTCAAATGTCACAAAAATGTGTTTTTCGTGATTGACAGCAAAGCGGTAAGTTTAATCATAAAAATTAGCTAAGACAAAATTGTAGATCAGATAATTATCACACCAGAATGCACTGAAGAGGTATGCAGATGATAATTCGCCCTAGTACCTCATTACCCAAACAACATCAATGTATAGATTAATTATTACTTCAAAACCAGGGATTCCCAACCTTTTTATGATCTAGGACCACTACGGATTTTTGTCAGGCTGGGACTAAAAGCCCAGAAATAAATTTAACTTTTTAAATCTAAAAATGTATATACACAAAATGATAAGCAGTGATGCAATCGTTGCCGGTGAAGCGTACTAGTTCATTCAGAGCCTATTCACTCTAGCCTTGAAGACAACTCAATTTAGAAATACTTTTTAATATCCACCATAAAAATTACAGTTAGAGCTCAAACAATGCATCAAATTTTACTCTAAAGTAGAAAACTTAGAAATTTGAAATTTTTCGCTGACCATATTTTAGTTTTTACGGACCACCAGTGGTCCGCAAACCACAGATTGAGGTTAAGAACCACGGTGCTACACTAAAAATACCGCTACTGAAACTAACAACCTCGCAGACGACATAGATATCGACATTTAATGCCTCAGTCGATCATTTTTCAACTTTATTATTTCAAACATAAGAGCGAAATGTCATCGACCAAGGTCTTCAGTTCGTGATGATCGGTTTTGACAACGCAGTCGTTTATTATAGTGAGCGGTGTCCTATTAATATCAATAAGCTTAAGCGATTATAGATCTAATTCAATGAATTGTAACAAACCAATTGAAGTGGGTGTATTGCTAGGCTGGTCATATTATATGAGCCCTAACTGAAGGTACAGCATATACAAGTAATAGCATAATGCTATTTTAGCCTTAGAATTTTTGGCTCGCCTATTAGTCTACTGTTTAGTGGCCCTGACTGCTATGTCAGAGGACGTGGGTTCGATTCCCGATTGTGGGTGGGACAAATTTTTGTGTGATGAGCACGATTATTTGTACATTGTCTGGATGTAATTTATTAACCGACTTTGAAAAGGAGGAGGTTCTATAATGGTTGTTTTTTTTTTTCATTTATGTTTACCGATATCTCAATCAATTGTGGACCGATTTTGAAAGTTATTTTTTTGATTGAAAGGTTATGTTTTCAAGTTGGTCCCATAGAAATATTGTTATGATCTGATCATGAATCATGAACTTCAAAAATATGGAACAGAACTCCTCATAGGATCATAGCAGAATTGTCATAATAAGTAAAATTGTTCGGTTTATACGTGTAGGCTATGACTGACTTAAAGAAAGGGGAGGAGGGCGATGTGTCGAACCGATCTGGTGATGAAGCTGGAAGGTAAATTAATGTAATCTAACCGTGTTTGGGATTATTAGAGTCGTTATAAGATGCACTTTGGCTAAAAGGTATTTAAGTTTGGCTGAGGGGTACTTTTTACCGGTGGTACCATAACTAAAAAGTGAAAAATAAAAAACTTTTACAAAAAAAAAATAACCGATTTTTTTGTAAAAAAAAATTAAATCAACGAACACAATTTCTTGAAACTTGATTGCAATTTGCATTAATTAGTTATGCAGTCAAAATCAATATCGAATTTAATACATAATTTTCTTATAGCTGTCAAACGACGTACTTTGCGGAGAAATATATAAGTATGTTTGTCAGTTGTCTAGTACTCATAACACAAGCTCTACTTAGCTTGGGACTAAATGGCGTTGTGTGAAAGTTGTGGAATAAAAAAAATTGAATGTTCCCCCTGCTGGGACTCAAACCTCCTCTCAGTGTGGATTGGTGGATGTCACAATGTCTTCAAAATTTTGATTCTAGGATAATTATGCCAGTTTCCTCAAGATCTTTTTCTTTCACCGCTTTGAGAGAACCGGGTAGAGTAGGGTAGAGCGGGAGCGAAGCCGCGGGCAAAAGCTAGTAATAAATATATAAAAGTTTTTATTAATCTATATTATTAGTTTTGGAGCTTTTATCTACAAGGTAACATTGGTTAAGGTAAGGTACAACCACATTGTACCTTAAAAAATATATGTAAATACATTTTACAATACTTTTATTATTACACTTTTTTTACTTCACGCAGCGTCGCGTCGCATCGCGTCTCAGTGTGAACTGACCCTTTTATGAATTTCTGTCGTACCTTCACCATAATTTAATAAATAATAAAGTCTTTTCTATCCCATAGCTGATGAAGGATGTCTGCAGTACTACACAGGAGTATCAGGTCAGCTACGCTCCTTCAACTATGATCCAGCTTCGGGTTTGCAGCTCAGCAACCAAGATTATGGGATTTGTGTCAGGATGGAACGGAACTTCTGTGGAATACAGTACACCGCGTGCGCAGATACAGGTGAGGAATTTATAACGAACTCAAATTCGATTATGATAATTATTATACTGTGTTAATTTTTTTACAATATTTTATACAATACTATGAATAAGACTACAAAGAAATCTTTTACTGAAAACATCTTCATAATTGTTTATTAAATGAAGCAGAAATTGTCATATCAAATATTGATGTAAGGAAGAATGAGAGCGGTAGTGAGGACATCACTCTCTTAAAAAAAAATCTTTACACAAAATCATAAATACTAAAAAAAGCTTGGTCATCTATCTACACTATAATATAAAGACGGAAAATTTGTATTTTTGTGTATGCTTGTAATGAATAAACTCAAAAACTACTATGCCGATTTCAAAAAAAAATTCACCATTGGAAAGGTACATTTGCCTTGAGTAACATAAGCTATATTTATTGCCCGTGCGAAGCCGGGACAGGCCGCCAGTAGGTATAAAAAGAGAAACTGACTGACTGACATATCAACCCACATTCAAACTTACTGGGACTAGAAGCATATACAATTGCACAAGGTTTCCTTTTTAGCGTAGGTGAGCACTAAGAGAGGGTTTTCTAAAATTCACCCCGAAAGGAATAAAACGGTGGTCCAAATTTTTTTACGGCGAAACCTGCTGGGAAGTAGGTTAGTTTTTAAAGCAGGCTAGTTATTAAATGAGATAGATTTTTTTTTTAAATATATACACCGGTAAATTTTAATCGTTTTAATCCCGTGGAGGACTCGTCATCAACTCAACTCGTCGTTTTTTTTCAAAACGTCAGCTGAGCGAGTTCAATGACCCGTAAGTAGTAGTCGGCGTTGCGTACAAACTACCTACAGGTCATTGAACCCGCTCAGCTGACGTTTTCCTATAGAAATTAATTTCGTACATGCGTAAATTAATACGAGTTTTGAAAAAAAGGTACTTTATTTTTTAATTTTATCTTTACAAATCGATAGTGTTTCATGTAAAGGATCGACCCTCCACGGGATTAAAACGATTAAAATTTAACGGTGTATATATAAAAATCAATGCCACTTTTCCTTGTAATTTTATAACTCAAGAACGGGCTCACCTATCCAAACCAAATGTTTAGGCGTTTTTTCGGACTATTTAGTAGATGGTTTATGTGAAGTTTGGTAGGGTGGAGTAGAGTATAGTAGGGTAGAGTAGGGTAGAGTAGGGTAGAGTAGGGTGGAGTAGGGTAGAGTAGAGTAGAGTAGGGTAGAGTAGGGTGGAGTAGGGAAGAGCGGGAGCGTAGCCGCGCAGGCAAAAGCTAGTTAACTATAAATTCTTTTATACTAAACCTATCTACATATAATACAACTAGCTTTTGCCCGCAGCTTCGCCCGCGTATCTACATAAAATATAACCTATGTCACTCAGGAATAAAGCAGCTTTCTATTAGTGAAAGAATTTTAGCAATCGAATCAGTACTTCCAGAGATTACCTCCTACAAACAAAAAAACAAACTTTACCTCTTTATTATGTGTAGAAGACACAAAAAACCAGAAAAATAAACAGAGATCTTCTTCAAATCTGACTAAAGAGGCAACTGTCAAGAAACAGAATAAGGATGCATACACTGAAATGTGACATCAACCGTCAGAGGTTTCTTGTTGCAAAAGAGAAAGATGGTCTCACTTTTTCACCAACCAGTATTTGAATTACTTCTCGATTTTATAACCAATCTTAATGCTGTGTTTAGAAAATGATTTATTTTCATATTACTGTAGTTTGGTTTAAAATATAGTACAAAAATGATTACAGAAAAATAACAAAATTACGAATAATCTAACAAACCCCCTCTTACGGTATCCTACCGAACCGTGCTATCCTTTAACATTAAAAAAAGCAAATCAAAAGTTAGAAAAGTAGGTTTACGTCAAAATTTTCCTTTTTGGTGAAACCAAATCGAAACTTATAAAATAATCAACACAAATCGAACATTTAGTGCGTGTCTAATAAATCACAGCTAAGCTAATAAATCATCTATATAATTTAATTTAATATACCACAAAATTAATCTGATAATGTCATGTCATCTTACTAAATGAATCTAAGTGAACATTAAATATCTTAGTAAGCAGGGAAAATCGATGGTATACGGTATACGTATTGATTTGTTATCACTTAGGTCAAGTAGGTCAAGGTAGAAGCCTTCTTTAATAACAGTAGGTACCTAATTATAGAGAACGTCTCTTTTAATTCCTTTCTTTTTAAGGTTGCGTTTTTCCTCAAAAGAAAAAACGGAACCCTTCTAAGATCACTTTGTTGTCCGTCTCTCTGTCTGCCTGTTTACTACTACTCCACGCGTTCCCGAGATGAGGAGTCTTTATCTTTTTATTTTTATGTTGGGGAAAATCAAGGAGTCTTTATCTCGGGAGTGCGTGGGGTATCGAGTTACAACTAAAACCATATACTCAGGTCTGTGGTTCCTTGAAGATGTGAAAAAGTCAAACTTCTAAATTCTTTGATACTCTCTAGAGAATCTAAATTCATACGGTACTTCCTATTGACCCAGAATCTCTAATTAAAATTTGGCAGAAAGCAAGGTCTTATAGCACAGATATATAAATAAATCTGAAAACAATAAATTTGCAGTTACGAAACAAAAAAAAAATATCATTAGTAAGTTTGTACGGAACCATCAGTGCGCGAGTTTATATATGATCAGCGCAATATCATTTATATATGATCAGCGGTCCGGCAGACGTTTATCCTGCAGGAGAGCAGGCTTTTCATCAATAAAAAAAAAAACAAAATTGAAAACCCAATTACAGCGCCACCTGCCAGGTTCAATGGTATTTTCAAACCATCTACCACAGTCATCTGTTCTGCGAGCAATGTACCCTTCCCTCTGCCACCTAAGTTATCTAAATATCTTACTTACTTTGGTATTACTTAGAAATATATAAGAGGTTTATCAGTTGTCTAGTACTCCTACCGCAAGCTCTGCTTGGTTTAGGACTAGATGGCGTTGTGTTCTGGAATATTATATTATTATTATTCATCCAATACTTGAGCTCCATAAAGTTCTGAGTTCTTAGTCGAGTTTATCATCAATGCTGGCCTCAAAAAGTTTAACGAGTTTACCGTCCATACCAAAAGAAGAAGAACACAAAAGAAGAAGAAGACACAAATGCATGCATTGTCTGGACGGGTCAACTTAAATGAAAGGACCATACATCCTTTCCTCAAAAATACTCTTCAGACATTAACCTACATGATCCTCATACAATTTGACAGATACATTTTTACAGAGATGTAACCTTAAAGTTCTTTTTGGTGTCTCTTGTCGTTGAAGTCATCTAGGAAACACCGGCCTCAGTAATATTTTTTTTTTAGTTTGGTTTATTTAAAAAAAAAAAAACATCTCGCCCTACGAGTACGAGTTACTCCTGTAAAGTGACATGCACCCAGAACAGCTATCTGCAGGCAATACAAATATTTGTTTTATGCAGGAATCGAACCTGCGATACGCAGTGTAGTCACTCCACCACTGCGCAAACCGTGCCGTCAAAATCATACACGTGTAAAAGTGCTATTTTTTTCCTTTTGGCAAAATAGACATCATTTATCATAACAAACCTTGAAATATGATCCTAATTGGCCCGACTTATTATTTATTTACCTTCACAAATTGATTTTGATCCACCCACATGGAACGCCCTAAAATAACTTAATCATTTTTCTTTTGCGAATATTTTTATGAAGACTACTACGACATTAAACGTGTAACAGATTAGTGTTCTTCCACGTGCCGATTTTATTTGCAGATGAATTTAAAAAGTATTCTGAAGAGCGTCCAACCCAAAGTACATTTCAATACAACACGCTCTTTCGTTATTATAGTAAATGATATTTATTTTGCAAATAGGTTCAAAAAGCACTCATACAAGTCAATTTTTAAGACGTTTTTACACATCAGTCTCTAGATACTTCGGAAACACAGATACGCTATGGATAGGTATAATCTAGGTCTCTATTGAAAGCAAAACATAATTTTGAAATCCCGTTTATGCCTGAAAAAAAAGTAGCTTACTTTGCTCCTTGTAAAATAAGCTATCCGAATGTCAGTGAAAATCAATCCTGTCATTTCTGAGATTAGTCGCAATAAAATCGCATTTTTGATATACGAATATACTTTCATGATTCGTTTAGATATTACAAACAGACACTTTTTTATTTATTCGAGTAAATAATATGCATGTATGTATTCATATATAGATTTGTTGTTGAACATGCCACGTTTTTTAATAAATATTCTAATTAGAATTTATTTATCTGTATTTCCTTTGTGTAAACATAAGCTGGTGTAGGTGTTCAGTTCAGAGGTTTCGCTTTTGACGAACGAGCAACGTGCCTACTACCAGGATAAAAGTATTTATGGATATTTTTATTTATTTCCCGCTTTGGGTAGAGTGAGAGAACGTGTCAGATTTTTACAGTCAAAAACCCATCTGTGTTCTTTCTCTTGTCCTTTGCATTCTAAGCCCACTGTAACTCTTTCGCACAATTCTCGATCTCAATCTCTAACATTTTTGTTGCCAAGGGATAGATAATCTCGGGCCTTGGTACAGGTCATGGCCCGGAGCGAGGAGGATTGATAGACAGCCGCCTCATTCTGCGAAGCAATAATGCTAGCGAAAGAGGCGGGTACACGCGTGCGAGCACGGACTTCTTCGCGCCCCAACCACTGGGTTTGCGATTGCGGAAAGTCATCGGATGATTTTTCCACCTTAAAAAAAGAGGGATAAACACTTACCGGTGACTAACAATTTTAATTTCATTCAAAATTCGCTTAAATATAAATTTACGCGTCATTGATTTAAAAAAAACGAGTATACCTACCTAATTTCATCAAATTAAGATAATTTTATTTCACATAAACCACCATGGGCACATATAAAAGGTTAGAAGCTAGCGCACAATTCTAATTCATGTCCTATGGAGAAGAATTAGCAAGAAAACTCAACTCTTTAAAAAAAAAGATTGTATTTACAATATTTCCTTATTACAATAATAGACGTATGAGAAGAAAGTTTAAAGCGGTCAACATTGTACCCAAAGAATCGAAATAGATAGTAATCTATGAATCCGCGGAGTCTACAGTGTTCTCACATTCACATGACAAAAATAAGACTATATACAACCTAAATGAAATCAGTGGAAGGCACAAAAAATCTATTACCTTTTAGTCGTCAAACACTCACTCAACATATAACTATCGTTTAAATTTATAAATACGTAAAAATCGACGCTAAATGATCGTGTCAATTTGTAACCAGTCATTTTCCGAATAAAAATCAAGGACTAAAGTATTTTTCAATGCAATAACATTAATTGTTATAGTGGTAAAATTACAAACAAAATTAATCTATCTTTTGTCTGTTGTAACATGTTCGAGGTGGGCTCTGATCCCGAATATTAAGCCTGCCTATTGACCAGTGAGATATTTCTTAATCATGCTTGTTGAACTGGAAGCACGTTTGTACCAGTTATACTGTATGCCACAGTTACGCTATTATTGTTTTATAGCTTTTCTCTTACGACCGATTTTGTACCACATTATGTTTATTATATGCAAAACCGAATATAGTTGGTTAAGAATCAGTAACTGAATGGGTTCCAATACTTTTTACACCACGTTATATTTTTCCCAAAAATGTTTAAAAAAGATCACAAGTTGTACACTACTGACACTAAACACAACACAGATCACAGCAGCTTGTAACGGACATAGACACTAGCGCTTAGCTGGATGCGTGTATAATATAACCCCTCAGTCGCCCGGATGGCTCGGTAACCATGTATTTGTACGGACAACCAGGTAGCAAAACAAGCTTATAACTTTGTGATTTTTCATACAGTTATGAAATTTTGTACATAGAGAGTCTATTACATAAAAATGACACGTGTTTCGGGTTTTGCATTTAAACTAAAACTGTTGTAGAGTATAAATAGCTCATGAAAGCTCCATGTACCTACTTTTTTTTTATATTTTTTAGGTAGTAAATCATCTAATAATCCCGCTCTCGGGTGGAGTTCAAGGCGTGTCATACTTTTACTCATTATAACCCACCCCTATTTTGTCTACGGTTTCGCTGACATTGCCATCATGATCATCGCCGAGTTGCTAGCCTGTCTCTTTTCTATCGTTTACACTTCGGGGAGTGTGCTCTAGAGTTACACAATTTAATTCCGCCAAGTCCGTTCCATCATCGGACCACAAGACGTACGGCGTTGCGCCACCGGTACATGGTGGACATCCCACCTATACGTACAAAGCGTTTTGGGAGTACATTCATTATGCGTACAGCTAAGGAATGGAATTCCCTGCCGGAGTCTGTGTTTCCTGATAGCTATAACCTAGGGGTCTTTAAGTCAAGAGTGAATAGATTGCTTCTAGGCAAGCGTGCTCCATCGTCGGCCACATCATCGCTTACCATCAGGTGAGATTGTGGTCAAACGCGAGCCTATCCATTATAAAAAAAAATCGATAACTCGGGCTGGTATGGATGGTTACTCATCCACGCCTACGGTGGGTTGGAAACGCGTTCAGGATCCCGGCGGCTAGGGCTTTGTGCCTCCCAATACATTTAGTTTTTCTTACTCGTAATAAAAACTTTGTATATTTACCGAAAAATTGCAAACTCTGTATAGTTCGTATGATTGTAATAAATCTTTCTTAGATTATAATTATTTCTTGATATATACATTTTTTTTTTGGTGGGTAAAAATCATCTAAATGACATCCTCCGCCCTTGGGCGGAGCGGGAGACAGTGTCAGACTCTTACTGACTAAAAAACCAACCCCGTTCCTTCTTGCCTTTCATACCGGGGCTGAGCTACACCTTTCGGAGCTAACCCTGGCCCAGACTTGGGCTCGGTCCGGACAGTTACCGGACGGTCGGACAGCGAGCTACCCATTGCTTGCCGTCCGCAAGCCCGCGCCTACGGTGGCCGGGAATTGGAATCCCGCCGGCGGCTGGAGTGCTGCGAGCGCCGTTGACTGATGCGGTCGGCCTCCTCCTTTGCTAGCATTACTGCTTCATAGAAGGAGGCGACCGCCTGCCACTCGGGCACGGCGATGCATTGCCCAAGCGGGGCACACCTCCACTGTGTGCTCCACCGTGTCCTCCGGGCGTTCCGCACAATGGCGACACCCGAGCGTCACTTCCGCACGAATCCGGTGCAGGAAACTCCCGAACTTACCAAGTCCGGTGAGAACCTGCGTCATGCGAAAGGTGAGGACGCCATGAGGTCTTTCCAACCACGCCTCAAAGACGGGACTTACTGCCTTAATTGTGGCGTTTTGTATACGATACACATACAAATTCATTAGTTTCCAACATATCATTGTCATATTTATATAAAAATAGTTTACAATTTCTCGCGGTATTTTACAATCTTACGACTTTTGCAATTTTCCGGTGACATATATATAATTTACGTGAGAAAAAAATCAATACCTTTGCCATTCTAGGGCCGCGGTAACTCTTTTAAAACATCTCTGGCAAGCCAAAGTGAGCCCTGTTCACTGGGTCATAAGATTTTCTTCAAGAATTCTAGGTATAATTAAAAAATATTTTTTTGAAAATAGGGTGACGAAGAAGAGTTTGATAAAAGAACTGAATAAAAGGATATAGGCAGGAATTCACGTTGATCTTAAAACTGTGTACTTAACTCATATTAAGATGATATTTAGCACCTTTACAAACAAATTAAAGACTTTATTTTATTTGTAAAGATAGGTACTACATATCGCCTTCCATACCCTCTTCAAACAATACTTAGTATTGTATAAAGATGGTTGACGGGCATTAAACGGTTAACTTTTAGTGGTTTGATCACTATTCAATAGTACACTTCTGGACACATCTATTGGCCCACCTTATATTTTCAGTTTCGTTTGGTCCTAGCTAAAATTTTATATTAGGTCGAGCAAAAAGTTTATATGCAGTTTTGAACCTGGCACATTCACAATTTCATTCAATAGTCTTTTTTTGAATTTCGAACACAGAATTTAAAGAAACAAAAGACAATTTGGAGCCTGTTTGTTGATATCAAACAATCGAATACTAAGAAAACTTGGTTTTATTGGTTTACTTGGATTTAATTCTTGAAAAAGTGATTGATATCTTTGGTTTTGCAACAAACATTACTTATTCTTAACATTAAGGTGAGGTTCTATCAATAATCTATGGATACTTCACCTGAAGTCGCCGCCCAAGCTGTGGCACTTATTCAGGCCGGACACAGCCAAAGAAACGTGAGTGCTCAACTTAATTTAAGTCGATCTGCGGTCCGAAATGTTTATCGGAGGTACCTAGAGACTGGCGGCTTTGTTCGTCGCCAAGGAAGGCCACGATCTTGGGTCACAACTGAAAGGCAGGATCGATTCATCGTGACGACCAGCTTGAGAAATCGTCATCTTATCTCCATTGAGATACAAAACCAACTTCGCGACTCCCACGGAGTATCTGTGAGCGCTCGAACTGTTCGGCGAAGGTTAAAAGAACGCGATATGGTACCACACAAGCCAGCTAATGGGCCCAAACTAACGCGAGCCCACCGAACAGCGCGCCTTCATTTCGCACGCAGTCATTTAAATTGGACACAGCAAGATTGGAGCCGTGTACTCTTTTCTGATGAGTCTAAAATTGTGTTACATGGCAATGATGGAAGGAAGAAGGTCTACCGACGTAAGGGAGAGCGTTTCGCACAATGCTGCTTTGAAGAGAGGGTTGCTTATGGCGGTGGCTGTGGACTGTCTGGGGCGGTATATCCGCGAGCGGCAAAACTCAACTTGAGGTTGTTACAGGACCACGGCTGCGAACATTAAATGCTGAAAGGTACATTCGTGAGTGCTTAGAACCTCACGTGATACCATACGCGGACTATGAGGGCCCAAATTTCCTTTTTATGCATGATAATGCAAGAGCCCATGCGGCCGGCATCGTCAGGGCATATCTTCGGGATGTGAACATCACAGTTATGGACTGGCCAGCCAGAAGCCCAGACATGAACCCCATTGAGCACATGTGGGACGAGCTAAAAAGACGTGTTAGGGCTCGTCAGCCAGTTGCCCAGACGATGCAGGAGTTGAAAACTGCCATAGAAGAGGAATGGGAGATGATCCCTCAAAATTTCATAGAGCGGTTGATAAACTCTATGCCTAATCGTATGAGAGCTGTGGTAGATGCCCATGGAGGTAACACGCGTTATTAAATTAAACCTTTATTTGATAAAACATGTTTTTTATTCAAAAATCAATTGCCTTTAACAAGGCGCATATCCGACTTGTTAGGCGTAGCTCCATGTCGTATGGTATTCTGAATTCAAATTTAAAACAATACGATCGAAAAAGATGGTAAAATGTATCAGGTTTAAAACTGCATCAACAGTTTTTGTTCAATCTAGCAATCATATTTCGGTAGGGGCCATCGAAACCTAAACTCTAAGGTGGGCCAATAGATGTGTCCAGAAGTGTATGAACTGACATAATCAATCAATACGGTCGACCGTACGCACACTAAACTAATATCAACTAAATAATGTATTGTCTACAGAACAAATAAATGTTATTTTCCTAGTATGGCCATAAATTCAGTTAAAAATAAATTGTAACTTCGAGCGTTTTATAAATGTTTGCAGCTTCCTTTCCCACTGTATGCAGAGCAATCACAGCAATTCTGTTTTCTTTAAAAGCCATTTAATTAAGCATTTTAATTAATTATGGACTTACTCCTGCCTGTGGCTTCACTTGCGTGAAAGTAAGTTTCTTCATACAAACTTTGAACTCCATTTCATCACCGTATGGGGTGAATTTTGGGAAATCATCTCTTAGTGCTAGCCTACGTCATAAAAGGAAACTTTGTGCACCAGTGCACTGTACGTTGATATGTCAGTCAGTCAATTTCTTTCTTTATATAGGGTGACTGGTAATTAGTGTACGATACTTAAACACGTGATTGTGCTCATGATAACCAACAACTTTTACTATGAGAACAAACCAGAAATCGCGAAAAAAAATCAGCTGTTCAGTACTTATTTATGTTTGCCTAATGTACTGAACAGCTGAATTATGTTTTTCGCGATTTCGGCTTTGCTCTCATAATAAAAAATTTTTGTTATCATGAGCACAATCACGTGTTTAAGTATCATCGTACACTAATTGCCAGACACTCTATATTTAAAGACGATAGCGGAAAAAAGTACACAGAAATATGTTAAAACTATACTGCAATTAAATGAATAGCACGATCCAAATTTCAATTCGAAAATAAAAACAGTACATTTTGATACAAGTGGAGAAAGTTTGTCAATGCAGCCGAGGCGAGATTCACCCGAGTACAGGCGAGGGTATTATGGAGCCGAGTGGTTAAGTTTAATTTGTTGAAATAACAAATGATTGTGTAAATAATCATATTTATTTATGATATTCTATTCACAAAAACAATTTAAATTTTCATTAAATATTAAATACTTAAAAACATATACGCGATCAACGGTGATTATTTTTTTTTAAAGTAAAGGCTTTAAAAAATATAATCACCGTTGATCGTGACGAAATAGGAAAGAAAAAAGGCCTTGTGATAAATAAAAAAAACACGAGGATGATTTACATGACATGTTGAACCTAAATGCGATAAGAACCAGTTTTCGAGAAAGTGTATTTGAAAAAGATATTTTTAACTGTATCAAAATTTGTGGCCAGACTGGTTGAAGTATACGTAAACACATTTAGTTGATTAGACTACTCTACTGGATTGTTTGAAGGAGTTACCACGACCCAGGAAAGCAAAAGGCAACGGAAGGAACAGAAAAGTTATAGTCAGTAAAAGTTTGACACTACCTGTAAGGTGATAGAGGTTTGAGTTGCCAAGTGCTTTTTTTTCGGTGGGGAAAATCATCGTATGACAACCCCCGCTCTTGGGCGGAGCGGGAGATAGTGTCAGACTCTTACTGACTAAAAAACCCACCCCGTTCCTTCAAGCCTTCATACCGAGGCCCGAGCTCCCTTTCGGATAACCCTGGCCAAAGTAGGCCTTGACGCGGCTGGGCCCCTGCTGTTGCTGACAACTTCCTGAAGCGCGCGGGAATAGTGAGCACCGTCGACGACTTGGGCTTGGTCCGGACAGTTACCGGACGGCCGGACAGCGAGCTACCCATTGCTCACTGTCCGCAAGCCCGCGAGTTGCCAAGTGCTGCTTGTCGGTCCAAACCCAGCAAAAAAAAATATTCAGCAGTAAAGTGCAGTGCTTTGACTACTATTGTTGTTGTTTTTATTGTTTGTATAGTGAAACGCACATAAATTCACGCTTTTTACCAATGTTATGTATTATTTACTCCGTGAGTGTGACCGTGGCATCACCACGGGCCCTAACAGAATACCAGCGCTGCATTATTTATCTCTTTAAATATCGCAGCATATGCTGAGTTAGGCGAAATTTTGACCTTACACAGATTTTAAAGTTATCTAAAATCCGTTATGATTATCTGTTATCTATCCTAATTCTGTTTTTTTTTTTTTTAATTTAAATTTATGTGTGAGGTATAAATAAACGTTTTTCATTTTTCTTTTTTATTGAAATAGAAATTGTTTGTGTGAGCATACTTACACCGTAACATACTTCTCTCGCCTCTTCTGTCAGACTTTTACTGACTAAAACCACACTAAGCTCTTTCACTTGCCCTTGGCGTCCCAGGACCACGTTTAGAAGTCATCATGGACCCCCGTAGGCTTCAGCTCTTCTAGGCTCCTACAGTTTTAGTGATATCTCTTTGATATACACGTAGAAAACCACGCGCCTTCGTCGACTCGGACTCAATCCGGACGGTTACTGGATGCTTGGACGGCGAGCTACCCATTGCTTTTCGTCCGCAAGCCCACACACAGTAATAGTAGAGTTACTCCTTCACATTCAAATCTATATACTAGAAATAGGACATCAATAATAATTATTACTCCAGAAATATAAATATTCTTTCAAAGTAATTTTCTACTTTTCGCAAACGAACTAACTGGATCCAATAAAGGTACAAACCTTGAATTGCAGCAACAAACAGCAACCATGCTGTGATGAAAATATAATCTTACCTTGGTTTTATTTTTCAATTGAGAGTAAAGAAGAAAATTGGAATAGTTTTCCTCGGAATCTTACCAGCAATCAATTTATGAGTTTTAAAGGTTGAAACACACCGTACATTTATGATTTTACAGTTCTATTAGGACCAATGTCTAAATATTTAACTAAGCAATTAGTTAAGGCGTAACTTGTATCTTCCAGTCACAACCTTATAAAGTAGCCTATTTAATATTAAACAGAAGTGCCTTATTTTAATGTATTACTTGAAGTGTTTTGTTTATTTCCTTGAGTTTTAACAGAATATGATTTACGTTAAGTCGATTTAATAGGCTTATTTTTATGTAGGTTATTTTTTATAATGTGAATGTGAGAACATTACTTGTACATTTTTTTTTAATTATTTGTTACTATGTGGACTAATCTAGAGTGTTTTCGCATACATATTAACATTGCAGTATACAAATATTGTAAAATTAATTGAGTAATCGTGCACTACATTTTTACATTTAATGTTTGGCCATGTAGGCCTATATGAAATATTATTATTATTATATAAATCTAGCCTGTACTGTTCTCTTAGATCAATCACATAGTGTCGCTTTTTGTATTAAGTCCTTTATATACTTATATGTGTTAAAGTATAAATACTAGTAAATCAAATTCATCATATTTTTGTAGTTAAATATACTTATCATGTACTTATCATAGAGTTCAATAACACAGTATTTTATTTAACTCATAGGTACAAAATATGAAACAGTAAAAAAAAAGAATGTTCAATAAATGAAACATTTGTATATTTCGAGATACTGTACCTACTTCTTTTCTCGCTAGCTTAGTATACTTCCTATTGTATCCCGTACAAAGTTGTTTTATTCTTTTTTGGCAGTCAACAACCGTTCCCGAGCCTTTACTTTGAGCGGCAACAGCAATGGTCCAGTCAACGCCATGATTGGCTCAGGAGCTGGGCCCAACAATTGCGCCAACGATTGGCTGCTGTTGCCTTGTGCTGCCAACGTTGGTCGAATCCAGCCCGCTCAAGCTTTGTGTACGGACAGAATCTGCGGAGGGACCTTTTCGGCTGAGCTTTCGATGCAAGCGGCTACTGTTTTGAGTAAGATATTTTATATTACATACTAGTAATTAACTGTTGTCTTTCTAGATTAATGGCTAAATGACATACACCACCTTAGGGAAACACCATACCGTCTATACCACAGTGTGGACATACATGGTATTTCCCTTAGGTCGGTACAAGTTTCTACAGAAAGATGCGCCACTGATTAGGGCTACATAGTATTGCGTGAAAGTTGACCAATAAAAACAACTATAATTCTGAAAGCTTTAAATTTAAAAGGAAAATAAAAACACTTTGTAGGTAAATGTATTTTGATCATAGTGAAAGAGGAGCCTAGCTTTTCAATTTGTATAATAAGGTATTTCTAATGCAAATTATTTTCTGTTCTATTCAACAAAATTATTCTTGAATGCTTCCTAATCCTCAACTCGAGGATTTTAATTTCTTTAGACAATGCCTTAAAGGAATGAATGCTTCGCTTGAAATATTAAATTCAAATCCTATAACGGAAAAAGTGCAATGAAAATGAAATCAATTTTATTGCATTGGACTTCAGCGCTTTCATAAGGAATTCTACAAATTGTTCTGAGGCAAGAAAAAAATAAACGAATAAATAATAATCGAAGTTGTGAAGTGAAGAATTATTTATTTGTTTATTTTTCTGCAGCTTATTTTATTTTTTATTTTATTTATTTAGGGAAAAACAGAAGCACAATAAGGGATGATCATGCTACCCACTACGTTCTCCATAGAATACAATTTCAAATACTTAAAACCAGCTAGTAATACAGTTTATATAACGCTAGTTTTAGTATACGAGAAATCCGAACCACTAAAGTACTATGTAAAAAAATTATGTACAAAATTTCATAACTGTGTCATCAAAAGTCACAAAGTTATAACTTGTTATGTTAACTGGTTGTCCGTACCAATACGAAGTCACCGGGCTTGAGGAGTTGTTTTACTCCTCCCTGATGTGAGCTGGCGCCTAATGCCCGCTATGACCTATTTACGGCGACCTGTGTTGTACTTAGTACGACTGTCAGTGGTGTATAACTTGTGTTCAGTTAGTTATAGTTATACACCACTGAAAAATTTAAAATATTTTTATAAGCTTCCAATAGATACGAGTATAAGATACCAAACACGACGTATTTAATACACGTAAATAGTATAGAAGCATAGTGATTTAACACCAAAATTGTTTAAATAAAAAAAAAAGTAAAAAACTAATACCCGATTACGACAAAAAAACGACAAAGAAAAAGTATGAAACAAGTTTTCAGGATGCTGAAATGAAAAAGGTAACTGGAAAAACAAGAACAGAACAAAAAGAATCGCGGTGGTCGCACGTTATTAAAGTGTTTCGGTTGGTGCCTCAACGTGTGACTGCGGCGTTTCTTTGATGGAGTATTTGTCGCATAAACGTGAGAGTGTTTGTCAGATATAAACGACGTAGGCTGTTTTTTTTTCTTTTACTTATTACTTATAACCTAGTGCTTGACTGCGATAAGTCCTGGGCCCCAAGTCTGCTATTTTTATAAATTCGTCATTCCAACACGATCTCATTGTCATTTTGCTAAAAGTTTGTAATCTGCGAATTCATAATGATAGTAGGATGTGAATAGTAGATGTAATAGAATTGTGGTAGAATGATAATTTCGAGCATATTAAAACCAATAACTGCACAATAACGTTCTAATGGTAAAACACTGATCAAATAAACTGTCAAAGTTTTAGCAGATTACCGCAAACGTCAAATATTCATTTGTCAATATGTACGAGATTACCATTCTATGCCACTTCTTTCAATGGAGTGTCAGTGGTTGACCATTGGAAAGTCATAGTGACGCCATTATATTAGTAGATTACCAAACTTGTCAAAATCGACAATTATGACATCAATGATAGACCATTCTGACACTATTGTAATAGCAGTCTTGAGGTCCTGGTGGTATGCAGTGATGCAATCGTTGAAGTTGAAACGCACTAGATTATTAAGAACGTAATCACTAGCCTTGAAGTCAACATTATAAAGGCGAATGTGAGTGTGTATGTTTTGTTACTTCACGCTCGAACGGCTGACCAGATTTGGGTGATGTTTAGATCACCGGTCTACCATATTCTGGAAAAGCACTTAGGATACTTTTTCTCCTGGGAGTATGTTCTCTTGGCACAATTTTGTACTTTTACAGAGATGAAGACGCCGGCAGTAGCTATCATCATCATCATCATATCAGCCGAAAGACGTCCACTGTTGGACATAGGCCTCCCCTAAGCGTCGTCACAACTACCGGTCCTGTGCTTCTTGCATCCATCAGATCATCGGTCATCGGTCCACCTTCTAGGAGGCCTTCCAACGCGCCGCTTCCGGTACGCGATCGCCACTCCAGAGCCTTTCGTCCCCATCGGCCATCTGTACTGCGTGCAATTTTCTCTGCCTATCGCCACTTAAGTTACATTTAAATTCCTAAAACTATTACATCTTTGTGCCAGCAAAAGTTCACCACAGTCAGCTGAAACAAAAGCCAGCCAGTAAAATAGTACGGAGCAGTCGACCCGCCACCAGTCAAAGCTCATGTTAGATGCACTATTCCAAATCCGACAACGCTATTGTCTATTACGTGTCTACTTAGCACTCAGAGATATGCACTGGTTTTCTATTCAATGGATCCAACGAAAGCACTCATGGTTTATGAATGCTTATGCATAAATGTAAAAGCGTTTAATGTAAAAGCTCTCCGTTATGAACTTTCTACTTTAAGCTGAGTTGAGGTTATGTCGTTGTATGGCTCTTTGTAACCTATTCTGGTTATTGGTGCAATTTATTCATAATAATTAAATTACTTTTAGTGATGAAAAGATTTTTTTACTTAATATTCAAACGGGTCTGACTCGTCATAGATTCAAACCCAGCTGGGCGCATTACTTTTTGTAATTTATTTCATCACTACTGTTTACAAAATGATGGCGGAATACATCGTGACGAAACCGGCATGTCCTAGAATTAAAATTAGAAGATATATGGCAACCAACAACACGACCTGGTTCGTATATATATAGTGGATTATCGCCCATCCCTCTCCTAGAGAGGAGGCCTGAGCCCCAGCAATGGGAACATTAAAGAACTGATTATGCTTGTATACAAAAGAATCATTCATCAACTTTAATTCACATCTCTAAATGCATGTTTTACATTGTTATGTTCATAATCAGGGGGCACGACAGTGCGGGGGTACGTCTTGGTGGACCAATGCAAGCAAAAAAGAGGCACGCCGTACCATCCTTTTCTCGAAACAGTTCAGGTTATTTTCAGTCCCCTACAACTTAGTTATGTATAAAACTAGAAGCTTGAATTTTCAGTAATCAAAGAGGCATTATATAAACACGGTATATTTAAAATTTAATTCAATTTGAACCGGTAGTTTAAGAATTATATCTGGTTGAAGTAATTAGAAGTTATGTTTTTGATGGCATATTACCAAAGATCCTCTTCAATAAAAATTGCTTGTCAAATTCTAACTTTAACGAACTATCATTTGATGAAATTATGAACTAATATTAATCTTTTCGTGCTAAACAGTCACCAAAATTATATACGAGTAGGTTTAACACGTGTAACGGCCCACAATGACGCCTACACACTTTCCACCGCACACCTCCCACACACTCACTTTCCATTATCCTATTAATTTGTACTGACTGATTATTTTTTCTTCTAACTTTAAGGTAATTTACAAAAAGAAACTTGTATTCAATGTTTACGATAACGCAATTCCAGTCCCCAAGATACAGGCACCGTCTAGTTTGGGAGCCATTGTAATAGTTCTGGTAAAATACAACTCCTGTTACCGATATGCAACTATGTTACACCTATAGTTAAAATAATATTTGTAACAATAGTTAAATAAAGTTATTATTATATTGTATTTCTGGAAAAATGTAAAACGTTATGCACACGGGCACATTGCTTATAGAAAATGGTCGATAGGGCTGAAAGGTTCTAGAGTGAAAGGTTCTCGACCGCGCAACGGCAAACGCAGCGTTGAAAGGCTCCAAGGTGGTCCGACGACCTGATGTGAGTCGCGGTAACGCGGTAGATGCGAGACGCACAGGATTGGACGTTGGGGCGACGCTTGGGGGAGGCCTATGTCCAACAGTGGCGTTGAAAACGTTGTGTTCTGTTTTTGAATAATGAATAATATAAATAATATTAGGTTTGTCACGTAGTAGTTTGCTAATGTCATCTCCAATATATATATTTTTTTATTTCACAGGTACAGTCAAACCATTTCGTCTATGGTTTCACACAGACAACGTAGAAGCTCCTGTTGACACGGGTAACCGAGGATTCTGTCTCAACTATATTCAACAGCCTTGTACTAATAATGTAGTTTAAATTTATTACAATAGTTATATAGCACTGAAAAAACCAGTTCTTACACGGCATTTACCTAACATAATTTAAGCTGCTAAGTCTAGATTTAAATATCAAATACTTACAAATATTTTCGTTTATTAGACTAATTCAATTATGTTTATTATATAATAAATTTATACATATAATAAATCTGTAAAAGTTTTTAGATGTGCGCGCATCACGTAAAATTTATGAAATTGATGTAGATAACTCTTATACATTAAAATGATATGTAACTTGATATATTACTTAGGCTTTATTTCATCGCAATCAGTAGACTATATCGAAAGATATACTACATTCATTGACTGTTAGGCGCTACGAAGTTCGCCGGATCAGTTCGAGTGATGTTGCATCATATGACTTGTATTTTTTTGTAAAAAAAAATTGTTTATTACTGTCTCATTTTGTAAGTACACTTTTGATTTTGAGATAGGTTCATAATAGCACAAGTTTGAAACTTAGTGGTTTTTGGTTGCTATATAACATATCTAGATAATCCTGTATTCTTTTGTATAAATGATAAATGAAAATAATAGGTACTTATCAAACAATGCATCTCGTACAAAATATTGAACTAATGAGTGAATGCAATGTGATTAGTTAAGTCGACCTAAACGAAGCCAACGACAGCGCTGTCCAGGTGGCTAAATATTACTCGGACAAAATTTGAGTCAAATCAACACGAGAAGAAGAAGAAGTTAAGTTGTAATTTATAAAACTGGTTTTCCATCTATAGCCAAAAGATAATATGGTACAAAATATTAATAACTTGCTTTCGCCCGCTGTTTCACCCGCGTACATGAAATATAGCCCATGACACGCAGGAATAAATCTACTTTCTAATGGTGGAAAATTTTTAGCAATCAGACCAGTACTTTCAGAGATTACCTCCTACAAACAAAAAAAAAACAAACTTTATGTACGTCTTTATAATATTAGTTTAGATAACGGGACCATGAGAGACGAAGAGAAATATCTCTCGGTATCATTTCGCATGTTTATACTAACGTTGTCTACAATAAACACAAACGTATTTGAATCTCATTTAAAATCTATCTATATAAAACGAAGAACTGACTGGCTGACATATCAACGTACAGCCAAAACAACTAAGAGCGTGAAATTTTGCACAAAGCTTCTTTTTATGCTACGTCATAAAAAGAAGCTTTGTGCAAAATTTCTCGCCCTTAGTTCAAAATTCCACTGGCACCATGAGAGAACATTCTAAAATTAGATCACGTGGTTCGCCACTGGCAGGAGCTAGTCTCTAACAAACAAATTAAGTTTTCTATAAAGGTCGGGTTTACACGTGCACACAATTTAAAAGCGAACTCACAGTTTTCCGGCTTTCTTGGTGTCAAAACACCATGTGATTTTTCGAACATTTTATGTTTATTTTAGTGAAAAATGGTAATATTATTATCTCATTATTAATAATTGCTTACTTAAATATAAAAATAAAATAAAAAAACTTAACTAAATAAAACTTACTAAACAATCGATAAAAATATTTTTCCAGACGCGCGGCGCGGCGGTTTGATTTATATTCCATTAGCTGACCCGGCGGACGATGTTCTGTCTTAGCTATGACTATAGTAGTTTTCTATAATTTTCCAATGTTAATATATTTATAAGTACCTTCTATTAAAATAATAGAAATCTTTAAAAAAATGCAATTGAAATCAGTAAAGTCATATTCAATTAATGGCGTGACCAAAAAAAATCAAGATTAATTTTTATACAAACAAGTATAGATAAGTACTAATATAGTCAAATCGGTATATTTTACTTATTTATAAGAATCTGAATTCAAAGGCCTATAAATTGTCCAAAGATAATAATATAGAACCATACACGATCTTATATAGTTCAAGGGATTTCTTTTTTCCAACCCAAGCCAATTTTACAATGAAAACGAGAACACTTTAGTTGTCTACGGTAACAAACAGTCGTGTGAATTGTCAAATTGGGTTATAAATATAAGCTCGTTTGCGTTCGAAGGCAATGGACAATTTTGCTGAAATCCTAAGTATGCGGTCATTTTAATTGTACTAACAACTTATTTTTTTAATGTTCTGTACCTATACATAAAAAAAGAGTAATTGTATAAGAAACACGAATGCTTTTTTGTAGTGCCTAAATTAAAGTATTCTTTCCTACCTAAGTATAATTTTAGCAAAGTTTACTTATTAGGGGTCGACATAAGTAAAAACTAAATAAATGATAATAAACATATTTTTTTAAATGATAGCACTAGTTATTCCACTCTTTTCTGTACTTAGCCACTTCAGATCAATCCATAAGGTAGGAGTCCTAACCGTCACGACATCACCTTCTAGGCCTACCGCGTTACCGTCGGCATCTACTGTTAGGAATCCAGTCAGTAGTTGCTTTCGCCCAATTTTGTTCCAGCAAAAGAGTGGAATAACGGAAGGGTGACCTTTGCCCTGCAGTGGGACACAAAGGGCTCTTAACAATACGAGTAATATAAACTATTGCTTGACTGCGATCCCACCTGATGGTAAGCAGTGATGCTATCGTCGATGGTGAGGCGTACTAAGGACTTCTGAGGAGTCTATTCACTTTATGTAATAATTAATATATTTTAATAGTGTTGTGTTCATAAAATGTGTTTGTACTTTTTTTTACTAATAAAAGATTATTTTATAAATAAAATTTGCTTTATTAATATCCAGAGACGGCTGCAAAATAAAATAATCATACAATTAAATCAAAAAATCAAAATACATGGTTAGCAGTAAAATTGCCTATTAATTTTGTTTTTGATCATCTGTACTCGAAATTCCAAAAATCACATTTTTTTGTCAAATGTGGTTTTCTTAATAAAATATAACAACATCGACGCTATATATAGATAGGACTATCTACTAATACTACGGGTATTCTTAAAAAAAAAACGCTGGAAGTACTGAAATGAAAGAGTAACTGAAATGCATTTTCTCGTGATCTCTCATTGAACGGCCTACTTGACAATAAGACTATCTTTTGTATTATTCCTTCCAATTACATGATGAATCGCATAAAATGAATAGTCATGGCAAATAATGACGATAATATAATATTTATACATCAATTAGTTACCACTTTAATAGCATGCACATTATCGAGTCCTTGCCAAGCCATAATATTCTTTATAAAAACATAAAATCGTTATTTTTTCCCATCGGATAAAAATACATTCGTATTGTTAATTTAACTGAAAAATGACGACTTTGTGCCGTGTGTAATTTATACGACAAGGAAAGACGTCATACTTCAGTTAAAATATTTACTAGTTATTCGAAGAAACATTCGTCCAACTGATTACATATTTAGTTACCGAAGTTGTAGAAGACGTAAAGAGTTGTCCCCTACTAAGAAATATAACTCGCTAATGGTGTCAAAAAAAGGGTAACCTTTCGGGTTTCAGATGGGAGGAGCCTTTAAACCTTGAAATCCGTACCTAGGTTTAAATGCATTTCAGTGGACCAATCCAAGCATAGGAACTCAATGTTTATACATACCATATCACATAAGACCTGCGCAAGTGCACTCAAGGGCCTTAGACCTTATAAAAGGAGTAGCAACCAGGCTGTGTAGTTATTCCGCTTTACGGCTTCTTTGAGTTCTAGTTACCTTTATCAGTCTTTTAGCTGTCTCCGTTCAATTCACACGCTATATAATAACAGAAGTCACAATGCCGACCTATTCAGAGTCCACCACTATGGTGGTGACCGAGGCCGGTAAGTACAAATTCCCAATAAATTTATTTAAGAATATTTTTCTATTAAGACATGTGGTAGTTTTCACCTTTAGATTCCCACGTGAATGTTTAATAGGCCACCGTGAGCATGCAGGGTCAGTAAATATCAGACGCTTGCCGGCAGCGCTTGGTGGTTTCGTGTTCTAAATGTTGTTTTTCTGAATAATAATGGAAATGTCGAGTCGACAGCAATTATATCCGACTATTACAAACAGCAGTGAGCTTTCAACAGTCAATTTAAACCCAGCTATTTGTTAGGTTTTTTATTTATTATTCCAAGATTTTTGTGGAGAGGTTTAGAAAGTGTTCTTATTTTTTTTGGTGGTTTTCAGTCAACGACGACTCGGATTCCGAAAGCAAAATATGTGGCAAGATCTTAGTTGTGCTGTCATGGATCCTCGTTTGTTTGACAATGCCGTTTTCTCTCTTCATTTGTTTCAAGGTAAGTTAAACTTATTTTATTATTTTTTTGGTGATTTATTTTGTTTTTTCTACTTTTACGTTAAATATAATATGTTGCTCGCGATGCGAAACTGCTGTGTCGACCTTTTAAAAATGTTGTACCAGATATTTTGGCTTTTGGTAAGACAGGCAAACACGTATATTGTTTTTGCATTCAAGTAAAAAATTACGTTATTTTTAAAAAATATATCGTAAGTTTTTCCTTAAAAAAACCGTCTCTTGCCTAAAGTTAAGGTTAATTTGAACTTTTATTGCACACGATAAGATAGCAAACTAAAAAACTGGAAACGTGGGTTTTATTTCTCACGACCTGGGATCAAACTTTGTTCCCTACAATCCAAAGTCAAGCTGCGCGCTTTTTAAGTAGGTCACTCGGTCACTAGGTTGTTATTTTATATTTTCGGGTATAAAAGTACCATAATATATATAAAGTATCGTATTTCCTATCGAAGCTTTGTTGTACTCCTGAGCGGAAAGTGATTGGCGATAGGAATAAAGTGGTTTATACCGACCGACGGAATAACTTTTAGTATAAACTACGTCTTCTATAGACACGAGAAATATTCGCAATAGAAAGCATTTTAAGGCTTGAGAAGACCCTCTATCGTGAATATGGTTTAAAAGCTTGCCGTTTCATCCAACGCAAATTTTGATAAAGAGACAAAAAAGAGAGATAACGCCTGAACTATCTGTCGGCTTTCGATATTTCCGCCACTCACTGGAATATTTCACAAAACTTGTTCAAGGAAATACATATTTTTTTAAATATTTCATCGTTCAGGATCTCGATTAAATGTGCAAAATTTCTATAGTTATATTTTCTTTACTTTTTAATTTATGAGAAGAACCACTCACTGTTCACGTAAAATAGTAGATTTTCAGAAGTCTTTATTGGATTAGTTTTACACAGTTTAGTTTTTATAGAAACCTAAGTAATATCCACAAAATATCTGTATTTCCAAAATATCCTGAGAAAGATGTTGAATAACGTCATAATCACGCGCTGTTGTAGAGAAATGTATCTCAAACTGGCCATTGATTTTTTTTTCTACTTGTAGACTGATTTAAAGTCAGCCGTTTAAAAACGAGCTTTGTCTTCGAAGAAAATATAGCACAAAACTAGAACCTTGGCAGCCATTAAATATCATTATTTTATGAATAATTAAGTATATTATCAGGTGTCCTAGTTCTCATACAGGTTGGTTGAACCCAACGCCAATATGAAAATGGCCGTTGAGACAAAGCTTCGAAGCTAGATCGATATTCGTTTATTATTAATGCATTGCTGCGATTTATTTACCATGAACATTGGTTAAAATATTGATTTACGCGTAACTTTCAAAGGATCAACTAATAACTGTCACTGAAGCCGCAAATTTGCGAGTTTCAAAAATAATATGACACGTCACTATATTATATAAATAACATATAATTGAAACCATACAATGTAAAATTGATTTAATTTTTAACTTTGTTGCCTCAATAGTCTTTTCAAGAGGTTTTGCTCTGTAAAAGTTGCGAAAGCTGTAGAAAATATAGAATCCGCAGCTCCCGAAGGTCACCCAGTAAAAACCGCCCACGCCTCGCTGTGAAGCTTCTGATTGGCAGATGCAGCCCGGTAAATTAGAGGAGTACACGATGGGGGTGGGGGGAAGCTGGAAAATAGTTATTTCCTGCTGCGGAGGCTGAGCACAGTTGCTCACAGCCAGTCCTAGTGATCAGACGTGGTCCAAAACTTAGCTCCGTACCCCTTCACCTCTTGTCAAACCGCCTCCGCTTCTGCGCCCGCTCCCGCTTCCTCTACCGTCTTTCGCACAGCGGTGTCTTTTTACCTTAAGTTTCTAGAAACACTTTAACTAGTTTTTAAGCCTTACCAGGGCTGAGCCTGGCCCGTCATGGGTCAGGCTCAGCCCTGGTAAGGCAGAAAGAGTGTTCTTTTCCCTTTCCTTTCAATTTCCCTTTCCTTTTCCTTTCCTTTTCCTTTCCATTTCCTTTCCTTTTCCCTCTTTCCTCCTGTCTTTCTGCTATATGCTTTTTCTTCAAGTGTGTGCGCCTAAGTAAAAGGTAAGAATTTTTTTGTGTTACTTATATATCAGTGAAGTTCTATTTAATTACGGTGTCGTCAATATTTGATAAGCTTTTACGTGGGAAAATACAGGTGATTTAACTTGGTGACTTCGATTTTATAATTCGGGGTTGAATAAAAAAAATATTCATGCTGTGCGTAACTGTTTATTTTTTAATGATTTTATTTTATGTGTTAAAAATGTATTTTAATATATTTTTACTTTTTAATTAAATGTTACTTAAATAATTATTTATTTTTGGTTTTTTCATTTTTATTATCAACTTTTAAAATCAATTTCCTGAATCGTGGTTTTTTGTATTTATGGAAATAAAACGTTACTACAACCCTTAAATAAAAGTAATTTTAGCTCAACGACACAAATATTTTAATTTATTTCATTATTTATTACGTGAATAAAATCTTAAACTCGGAGAATTATTTCAACTTTATTAAAAACTAAGCTTTTATAAAGTAGAAAACTCACGCTCATAATATAAAAAATATTTTTTTGTCAAAATCTATTCCATTTTTCATTTCTTTAAATTGCGTGTAAATCTGAAATAAACAACCAAATAAATTTGAGTTTAATATTTAAAAGTTTTTAAAATAACAAAAAACGAAAATCTTAAAATTCTCATTGATTTAAAAAAGGAATAAAATTTCAAAATTCATTTAACGTTTCAATATACTGCCGCAAGATAAAAAAATACCTATAAACACAATTTCAATGTCTGAAATCTCAGCATAGAAAAAAAGAAAAAAACAATATTTTCATCAATCACAATTTCGCCATGCGCTTTCTGTGTGACCGACGCTTTTCTATTAACCAATGGTGCGACCTCGCCCTAAGTCGATAGCTGACCTTCACCAGAAATAATAATGGGAAAATATTGATCTCCGTGCAACTATAGTTAATTAGGGGGTTGCCCAGTTACGCTAACGTTAACTAAAGTGCTCCCTGTAGTATTGTTATCTTCTTACATGTTTGTACCATTAAAGATAAAAAAAAACATAAAAGTGTGAATCGGACTCGCGTACTAAGAGTTCCGTACCGTCCGATGGTAGCAAAAAGAAACGGAAAAAAAAAATGTCCCCTTAAGGACAAACGTGATTCAACCGTATTTATTTTATTAAATGGAACGTATTTATTTTATTTTATTGTTGGTTTTTTAGTATTTATTGTTATAGCGACAACAGAAATACATAATCTGTGAAATTTTCAACTGCCTAACTAATACGGTTCATGAAATACAGCCTGGTGATAGACGGACTGACAGCGGAGTCTTCGTTATAGGGTCCTGTTTTACCCTTTGGGTACGGAACCCTAAAATATGAAATCGATTCTACTTCAACTTATTTTATAGATAATATTCTAATGTTACTTTCAACCTAATCATTTCTATATCGGTTGTAATTAGCTTTATTAGACAAGAAAATAGACAAGATCAGCAAACGAAAAATATAGGTAGTAAATATCTACAGAAAATGAGTATCGTTGGTACTTGTACTAATGAAAACTTTGTACCACAGACAATCTCCTAAACTATTGTACAAATAAAAAAAATGACACTGCATGGACAACAGTGTAGAAATAATAGGTAATTGTATCAATTATAAAGATGTCAATGAAAGATATATAATAAAAAAGAATAAAAAGAAAGGAATATATAAAAGTCCTCTACCGCGTTTATCTGTCTGTTTGCTATACCTAAACTAAAAACTACTGAACAAATTTTCATGAGGTCTTCACCAATAGAAAAAGTTTAGGTTTAAATGCGTTTTATAGAAGACAAAAGCCGTTAAATTGATATGTATTATTCACATAAAGCTGGAGCGGTCCGCTAGTAAAATATAAAGGACTAATTCCCGAGTATTATCGGACGGCGAGCTACTCGTTGCTCGCTGTCTACAAGCCCGTGCCTAAGGTGGTAAGGAATCGCCCTGAGGCTTCCGACTTCCAGGGCATCTCGTGCGCTGGAGCCCGAGTCCTTAACGTAATCATATGGGTTTGGGTGATGAATTTTTCGTGTTGATACTTATGTTAGTTTGAAAATGGTCCCTGATTTATATTTCTAAAAGTAGTGCAGTTATTAAAAAAACGCTATTGGTAATAAAAAAAAAGCCTTGCAAGTGATCGAGCCAGAGTCCCAGCAGTGGGAACGTTATAAGGCTGGTTATGCTAGGCTATGCTTATGCTTGGCATGTAGCATGCAAGCAGACATGCAGCATGCAAGATGGCATGCAGCATGTAAGCAGGCATGCAGTATGCAAGCAGGTATACAGTATACAAGCAGGAACGCAGTATGCAAGCAAACATGTGGTATGCAAGCAGGCATGCAGCATAGAAGCAGACATGGAACATACAGCAGGCATGCAAGCTGGCACGATGCATGCAAGCAGGCATGCAACATACAACAAATATACAACAAACAGGCTAATGCTTATGTTTGGTATGCCGTAAGCAAGCAGACATGCAGAATGCAAGCAGGCATACAGTATGCAATCAGGCATGTAGCATGCAATCAGGCATGCAGCATGAAATCAGGCATTCAGCATGGAAGCGGGCATGTAGCATACAATCAGGCATGCAGCATGAAATCAGGCATTCAGCATGGAAGCAGGCATGTAGCATGCAATCAGGCATGCAGCATGAAATCAGGCATGCAGCATGAAATCAGGCATTCAGCATGGAAGCAGGCATGCAATATATAGCAAGCTCGCAGCATGCAAGCATGGAGTATGCAAGCAGATACGTAGTATGCAAGCAGGCATGCAGCATGAGAGCAGGCATGCAGCACACAAGCAGGCACGCAGCATGCAAGCAGGCATGCAACATGTATCAAGCATACAACACGCTGCTCCGGCTTGCTGGCCAGCCAAGCCTCAGCCGCAACGGCGTTCTTTCAAACCGCTTGCTCCTCAGCTCGCGGTCGGCTCTACCCAACCGCACCTACGAGGACTTGAATTACATTCTAGGGGTAGGGCAAACAAGACTGTCTGAAGCCGGTTTTGCAGCGATTCATTTCTGTACTTAACTGAATTTTGTAGCACAACATATTGACTTTTTATTACTCTATTTTAATTTAATATTGAAAATGCTACTAAGTAACTGTCTTTATATCTATGATCAAAATTTCGTAAGATGTTGTTTTGGTGTCGAAAAATATGGCAAATAAATTATTTGGCAAATGAAAAAAGTTCAAGAGAGAATTGTTTTGAAATTCAAGTCCAAGCGAGGTATATGCTTTGTTTCTGGTGGGTAAAAATTTCCCGCCCTTGGGTGGAGCGGGAGATAGTGTCAGACTCTTACTGACTAAAAAACCCTCCCCGTTCTTTCTTGCCTTTCATACCGGGGCCGAGCTACCTTTCGGAGCTAACCCTAATCCTACTTGGGCCAGTAGGCTTCGACCCAGCTGGGCCCCTGCTGCTGCTGACAACTCCTTGAGGCGCGCGGGAACTGTGCACGCCGTTGACGCCTTAGGTCCGTACATTTACCGGCCGGTCGAACAGCGAGCTACCCATTTCTCGCCGTCTGCAAGCCCGCGGCTACGGTGGCCGGAAATCGGGATCGGAATCCCGGTGGCGGCTGGGGCGCTGTGAGCGCCGTTGCCTGATGCGCTCGGCCTCTTCCTTTGCTAGCATTACTACTTCGCAGAAGGAGGCGACCGCCTGGCACTCCTCCTCCTCCGGACCATGGCCTGTACCAAGGCCCCGCGCGAGAGATGGCCTCCGATTTGAAAACAGGCTTGATTAAAGATGGGAAATCTTCCAATGACTTCTCCCACTCCAGAGTGTCAGACTTTCACAGACTGAAACCACATTTTGGAAATGGGCTGGATATAACTTTTCCTACTTTCCTCCCAGATTAGTACAAACAATGTGGTAAGATAGTGAAAAACTAATTTTGGAAACAAAAACCATCAGACAATCGATTTCATAGGCACGATGTGAGAAATTACAAGTGACGCACATAAAAAATGGTTCCATGTCACGGTATATTCAAAAACACTATTTTCTAATATCCCGTACGTTATCCAATCCATTACTGGTCATGACTAACAAATTCGTTAAAAGCCTTGAAAAACTAAATATGAAAAATAGATAACACTTTACAAAACTGCATATTCGTGTAAAAAAAAAATCAATATTTACAAACGCGATCGGAGCCATTACGTGATTTAAAACCATATGTGCCCAGTGGCGTAAAATATAAAAGCCTGGCCTAATCCGAACATGCCAGTACATAAACAGAGGTTTGTTTGCCAATTCATACGTGCACTATGTGTACAAATATTTTGTGCTCTAGTTTACTTTTGTGGGTGGTGGGTGCATTGGTTTGAAGTTAACAACTCACTTAATAGTATGAAAGGGTATCTAGAATAGAATAGAATAGAATAGCATTTATTCGGCGCAAGCAACGCAATATACAACAACATAAAATAATAAAAAAAAAAGAGTACAGACATACAATACAAGTTGCAGTGACTGTGCCTGAACCGAAAGGGTCACCAACTCAGCAATTGCTGGGCGTCAAAACCCAGCGCTGATTTTCAGCTGGCACCCTGCAGTGACGCACGGATGATGGTAAATAAAGTATACTTAAACAAAATATTTTATTTCACATACAAACCCACATTGGCACATAATTAATCAAAAGATTCTACATAAACAAACAAACTTAAACTATTTATACTAAAACCTAAATAAATACCTAACGTATATAAATAAAACACAAAAACACAAAGTGCACTCAGGCGTCGAAGTACTCCTCCACATCGCTGTCATCCGGGAATGTGCCCAGAAGACTGGCAGCATTACCACGTTGAATGGCAATGCTAATTCTTTGAGCGAAGAACGAGCCAGCCCTCTGGTCACGCAAGGTGTCGATCAGTCGGCGAGAAATTTCCTTAAAAAGGAGACGCGCATTCGGACCCCATGACCCAAGCGTTTCGACCCCAAACGGCTCAAAACTGTAATTACCAATAAGGTTACAGTATTTGCGCCGTTTAAGGGTCTCAGCAGCCGCAGCGGCAGCGCCAGCACAGCCCGCCGTACATGGAATGTGGGATGGCGCAAGGGTGTCGACACAGGTTGCGTCCCACACCAGAGGCCTACCCACCTTCCACGGTACCAACGTCATACCATCTGGTCTCTTTCCATCATCACGTACCAAGCCATTTGGTTCTAATACAGCGGGTACGCCGGCGGTGACAAGAGCTCGACGAATAATATCGTTGATGCTAGCGTGTCGAGCTATGCGGCCTGCGCTCCTGCAGCAGGACAGGCCATGGTGTCCGAGACTGTCGACAGCTTCGCCGCAGTGGCACCGATGTGGAGCAACACAAGGTGCGCCTAAGCGAAGACAGGTTGCGAGCCGAAACGAGGCGTCATCCATCATAGTGCCTATGGTGGATGACGGGAGTGCCTGAAGCCATAAGCCCGACTCCCATTCCCCCACAGCCAGCAGACGCGCACGCTCAGCAGTATTTGAAGACGTATTAATTAGATTGTTACGTATAATACTGCAGAGCGGCACATCCCACCGTCTCTGCGAGGCCAGGTTGTCGGGCAGATCCGTGTTTGGACAAGCCATTTTCCAAGCATTCAACGCATCGGACAAACACGGTACCTCAACATCAACCAGTGAGGAAGATAAAATATTCCTGGTTAATGTATCAGTACCATGCACCGAGGAGAGGAATGCTGGTAAACTTATACTTGCAATTTTGCGGACGCCGAGGCCCCCCATTCGGATGGGAAGCGTAGCTTGCTGCCACGCTCGGTCGTCCAAGGCCACATTTTTAAGATAGAAGAAAGAGTGTTCCTAATAATTTGATCGACTTTTTCCAAAAGTTGTGGGTACTTCCAAAGATGGGAGGAGCGAAGGCTATATGTAAATTTTGGCCCAAAACAACAGTATCGAATAAGTGTAAAAGCCGAATGCATATTAATTTTGAAAAGTCTATCCGAGACGTCATTAAATTTTTTTATTTTCTGCTCAATAAATTTTGGAAAGGATTCATCGAAAATTGGAGAGCCCAGGAGGTGAAGAGAATTCTTATCAGTGATTTGAATATTTGGTGCTATTGTATTAAATTTTGCTAAAGTCGTCTGTCTGTCAGTCGTTTGAGGGAGGTAAATTTCGCATTTTGAAAGATTAAGTTGTAGGCCAATAGAACTGAATTTATTTTCCAAAAAAATTAAATCGTTTAGGACTGTGTCTACATCACCTCCTAGGGTTCCGTCATCTAAATACCAGACATTGAATTTTGAATTTAGCTGCCGAATGATTGGATTTATTGCCAAACTGAAAATGACTGGCCCAAGAGGGTCACCCTGTTGACAACCGACGGCTGATTCCAAAAGATTTTCCTTATATAGTAATTTAGAGGGGTGCCTATAACATTGGTAAAGAAAACTGTAAATTTTGGGTATAAACAAATAAATATAATCTATATAAATATAACCCATACTTAAAATAAATATTGATACTAGTGTATTTGTGTGATAATATTGTTATATACAACCACGAGTAGTAGATAATAACTTAGTGAGGATAGCAACTCCTTGAGATGATTGCAGAAGGATAGTTCATCGCTTTGTGATTTTTGTTTTGAAAGGCATTGAACAAAACTCTACCACATTTAGTTTTTGTTTAAGCAATAATCCAAATACAGGCTAGTATCCATGGGTATTTCGGTAGTTCTGGAAACACTCAATGAATGGTCACTGAGTCACAGAGTGTAAACAATGAATAGGCTCTTAATAAACTGTGCGCTTTACCATCAATGATTATTAGCACTGCTTACTATCAAGTGGAATTGCAGTCAAGTACTAATTTATCCTACATAATATTTTTCTTTTCTCATATTCAGGTTTTCATAGGTTTTATGATTATTTAGAAGCGACTATAGATTTTATGTTTTCGTCTAATGATTTTGGGCCAAATAAAATCTATAAATATAATTAACACTTACTCTTATTTCACATGAACATCAAAATCAAAATCAAATCAAAATCAAAGCATTTATTTCAAATAGACCATTTACAGGCACTTTTGAATAGTCAAATGTCGGTCAGTCCAAGAAAAGTGAAGCTAAATTGCACGTTCCAAAGAGTAGGTCTCTATGGAGAAGAACGAGCAAGAAACTCCATGGACACTCTTTTAAATCATATTATGTGTTACATATAATGCTTGGTTACATATTACTTGTTGCTTCTATCATGTGTTCAAAAAAGACTAGATTAATTTGCCAAATATAAACAAAATTGGCTTAAAACTTAATTAAAATATACTGACCTCACCACAGAGAGAACAGTGGTGGCCGAGTGGTAACGGCTCTGACTTACGAATTGTAGATTCGGGGTTCAATGCCAGGCGCATTGGTTTGTGTAATTTATTTTATCACTATCTACTGCTCTCAAAACGGTGAAGAAAAACATCGTGAGGAAATCAGCATGCCTTAAAACCAAAAATTCGAAGACATGTTACATCCACCAACCAGTACTAGGCCAGCATGGTGAGTTCCAGTAGTGGGAAAATTATAAGGCTGATTATTTATTTATTAAAACTTCATACAACATAAAGGTACACAGGCGGACTTAATGCCTTAGGCATTCTCTTCCAGTCAAACAAAAGTACTGAAAAGAAAACATGGCAGGTGCATAAAAAAATTATTAAGAAAACAAAGGTTCAAATATATATGAATAAAATAAACATACATATATATTCAAAATAATATATACCTAATTAAATATTATAAAGTAAAAGAAAGTGGTTTTTGAGACAACTCCGCTATCTGTGTAGAAAATAATTCCACAACTTCCGCTTAAAGGCATACAGACTGGTGGCCGTACTGATGTCGAGAGGAAGTGCATTCTACAGAAGTATTATGCTATGCCACGACTTCACCACAATGATAGTAAACTACAATTAAGATTATTATTGAAAATAAAACGTAGTTCTGGACTACCTGTATAATAGTGTATTATGGATTTATTCAATTATATTTTATTTCCATTCAAATGTCCTGAAAGCTGATTTGTTGACCTACGGATTATGTTAATGCTGAAAATGAAAAGGGGATTATAACTTTGTTAAGTGGTTTACGGTTGTGCAACAAATTAACATAAATTGCCAAATTGAGATTTAAAATGTAGGCAGTTGCGAACTGGAAACTATTTTGAGTACTGTTGAGTACTATAAAAATTCGGCAAACTTTACGTATTTTATTTAGGCCTACTGTCCTGAGACGCATAGCTTTTTAGACGCGTATTCATCATTATAGCAGCAACGTCATGCCGTGATATCGTTGCCACTTCTTGGACAGAATTTCATAGTTTTGTGAACAGGCGTACACCAAGCGTATAAAAACGAATACGCGTCTGTGAAGCTATGCGTCTATGTTGACCTTAGCTGGCGTAAATAGGTGTACTAATTAAACATGTATTTATCAATTGAAGTGTTAAGCACGATTTTATCTAGTAGTATGTTTAAATATTTGTTTTCTTTTATTCAAAGGTAGTTCAAGAGTATGAAAGGGCTGTAATTTTTCGTTTGGGCCGGCTGTTATCTGGAGGTGCCAAAGGACCGGGTAAGTACTTAATAATATTAGAATAACAAATGACATTTTGATACAATTGGAGTAAAATCATTGCGACCGAGGTGGAATTCACCTGAGCCGCAGGTGAGGGTGTTATGAAACCACTGCAGTGAACAAACCACGTCTATCAAATGACGTTTTTCAATATAGTTACTTACGAAAAAATCAATTAGGGCGCCTTCAAATTAACCGCGAAGTGCCGCAAGTGGGCCGCAGTGCGATAGCCGCGCTGCAACCGCGCACCAGTTCATCGGTCGACTAGAGATGATACGCACTTAGTTTTTGTTTTTGATAGTCAATAGCGAATACATTATGTAATTCTGAAATTTTGGCCACAGTCTTATACTTTATGAAATTCAGTTCGTTAACGTACACCAATTAACGACAATCTTTTCTTAGGTTGAGGTTCTTAGGTTTGATCTTTTTTCGTTGTAAATAGTTTCGTTCTATTTAAGAAACCAAAAGTACAACACTATAATGCTCGAACGTAGCGGTTCTAGTCTGGTGGCCGCGATGCTGCCGCGCTGCTGTCGCGCGACACTTCGCGGTTAATTTGAAGGCGCCCTTAACGCGGGTCGACCATTGACTCGTCACTTAGCGTCTAGGCTGATCCGATAAATATAACTAATTGTGGCGGGGGTTAGCTCGCGCACTAATACAGAAAACTATATACTGCGTAGCTAAAAGTGGTAGGAAAAGAACAGGATTTCGAGTAAGTACCTATACCTATTGAAAAGAAAATTGAAATTGGAACTCCTTCCGAAAAAAATTCACAAAGGCAACTTTTTCCTACCAAATTCTTTCTTCTAAAGAAATGTGACTATATCTGTATTGTTTTAGGAATTTTCTTCATTTTGCCATGTATTGACACCTATGCGCGCGTGGATCTACGAACCCGTACATATGACATCCCGCCGCAAGAGGTACTGTACAATTTAAACCTAACTTGGCATCATTTTTTTTTTATTATTAGTTTTTCATTAAAAATACAAATTACTGTCTATTTTTCTTCATCATCGTCACCAAAAACATCATCATCATCATTTTAGCCGAAAGACGTCCTTTGTTAAACATAGGCCTCCCCCAAGTGTCGCCATAACCACCGGTCCTGTGTGTCTCGCATGTATGGACTTCCGTCAACCGTCACCAGGTCATCGGTCCACATTGTGGGAGGCCTTCCAACTCTTCGTCTTCCGGTACGTGACCGCCACTCCAGAACCCCATCGATCATCTTTTCTTCTTATTTTCAACTAAATAAAAACTTAGGCCTACTAACTACGGACGCGTAGCTTCGTAGACGCACGAAGCGGCAGTGTCGTGCCGTTACAACTTCGTCATAGTTTTGTATATAAGCTTCGCGCCAAACATATAATGACGATTACGCGTCTATGAAGCTACGCGTCCGTAGACAGTAGGATTAATCTGGCGGCACACGAAGCGTCGCAGTGACGGTGTCGCTACGTCATTTTACATAGAAATTTCACAATGGATTTGCAACCACCGAGATGAGGCGGGGAGGGGTGAATACGTCGCGACGTTGCTGCGGCGTCAATGCTGTTGGGGCACCGACGCCCATAACAAACGTTGCGGTCCCGCACCGCTCGTGTGCCCGCCGATACGGCGAAATCTTTGCAGTGCGGCGCCGAAACGCATTGTGTGCTCTTGCTATTACTCATTCAAGCTCACATCACTACCCTAGAAATATTTTGCAGGTTTTAACAAAAGATTCCGTAACCGTATCAGTGGACGCAGTGGTCTACTACCGTGTCCACAATGCAACCATCTCAATCGCCAACGTTGAAAACGCCCACCACTCTACCAGATTACTTGCTCAGACTACGCTCCGCAATACCATGGGAACCCGACCTTTGCATGAGATTTTGAGCGAACGTGATACCATCTCTGGCACCATGCAGCTGACTCTTGATGAAGCCACCGAAGCTTGGGGAATCAAGGTGGAACGCGTTGAAATGTAAGTTTAAACCTTAAGATCATGTTGTTTAGGTTTTTTTGCACGAGATGCTACACGGACGTGTAGCCATTTCTGTCACCAAGCAGCTGAACCTTGATGAAGCCAATGAAGCTTGAAAAATTACAGTGGAATGTGTAGAACCTTAAAATTATGATCTTTAGGTTTTTTTGCACGAGATGCTACGTGAACGGATAGCCATTTCTGGTACCTAGCAGTTGACCCTTGATGAAGCCAGTTAAGCTTGGGGAATTAAGGTGGAACGTGTTGAATTGTGAGTTTAGACCTTAACGAGTTGGTCTTTAGGTGGTTATTTGCTCGAGACGCTACGCGAACGTGTAGCCATTTCTGGCACCATGCAGGTGACCCTTGATGAAGCAATTGAAGCTTGGGGAATCATGGTGGAACGCGTTGAAACGTGACTTGAGACCTTCAGGAGTAGTTCTTTAGGTTTTGGTTTACACGAGCTTCTACGCGAATGTGTATCCAAGTCTGGCACCATTCGGGTGTCTCTTGACGTGGCCACCAGTGCTTGGAAAATAAATGTAAAACGCGTTGAGATTTATTTTTAGACCTTAAAGTGGTGTACTTTATTTTATTTTTTTGACAACATACGATCACGATCTCCGTATTTGCTTGTAAAATTAAGGTGCACCGCAATAAGATGTAAATGTTGCCCTTTAGGAGTCGTACTTTAGGTTGTTGATGCCATCTTTGGAGGGGTAAGTTAGATAAGGTTAATACTTATGCGCCTGTTTTCTACCAAAAACAGGGCAGAGGTATTGTGATCTAAAATTAAAAAATACTTTACCACAAAAAAACTAAATTAAAAATAAAACATACAAAGAACACACAAACATAAAAAAAAAAACAAATGACAAACTAGCAACATCTACGAACAAGTCAAAAGTCAATTTATACATAATGTAGACAGCAAGGCAAAGAATATATTTCAAAAATAGAACCCAAAATTCGAAGCCACAAGCATAAACAATACACCGACAAACAAGCACAAAATTTCGCAAAATCATATCAGCCACATGGACGGATATAGCACTATTTAGACGCACGCATCGACACTGGCTACATGCGGGATCAAATTTTAAACAAAGAATCCACTCAGCCAGCGGATGCATGCTCTGAATCTATCCAAGGACGTACAGTCCACTAAAGCGAATTTAGAAACAATTGTATTTCGTGGCAGTAGAGTTTTGGATATAGTTCGAAAAATGTTATAATATTGTAATACAACTTTTAAAGTCCGTACATAAATGAATAATTTCATGCAAGCACTGCACCGTCAGTTCTCATTTGTCGGATTCGTATATTAATTGCCGATCCGATAACCGGCAAATGTGAACAAAGCCGTATCGACGGTGCACGGACGAGGGAGGCTAGTAAAACATCAGACATCTTGCAAATAAATTGTTTATTTTTACTTCTTTGTTTCTTTCTATTCTTCCTTCCTTCGTTCTTTCTTTGTATTACATTTATTCGCTGTTGGATGCTTCACATAAAGACAGAACTGCTAGCTGGCTTCGTGATCGAGTCATTGCTGCGCCGCCTCCGCTGCCGCCCCGCCGCCCGCTGACTTTGTATCCGTGGCCAAACTGTCTAGCCACCAAAATACCTGACGTTTTGTCGGGCCCGATACTCTACAAGTGGGAAGGGGCTCATAGGATCTTGTTTTATTATTTAATTCATTAAGCAGATTAATTTTTAAATTTTTCTATTGTTTTTATGTTTTGAAAGCGGGTTTACAAAGTAATCCGTTGAATATTATTTGCTTTTGCTTCAAAGGAAAAATATTTAGGGCAATATTCTGAAATTCAATTTTATTTCGATTAAAAATAATTGCTATTTTTCGTAATAGCATTAAACTTAAATTTAAAAAATACGTTCTACAGTTTTGTAATGTCGGAATAAACATACATTCATATCCAATTTCGATTAACCCGTTTAAGAGCTACGTCTCCCAGACAGACAGATAGCGTCAAACACATTACACCCCTTTTTACGTCGGCAGTAGTAGAAAAATCGCATTTAGATTAAAAAGAAACCGACATCCAGGGACTCAAACTGTAACCGTAATAATGTGTTTTAACACTGTTTTTTAAAACTGTTTTAAAAGAGAAAGACTTTTAAATGTAACAGATACAATAATGTTACCGAATCAAACTGTAACCTTTTATATGTGTTAATAAGCTCTACCGAATCAAACTGTAACCTGTTATAAGTGTTAATATGTGTAACTGAAATGATCAGTTTTAGTATAGCTTTAGGTATAAGTAATTGCACAGTACCATAAATAAGTAAATTGTAAATTTGACAACGCTGCGTTTACCTGTTAACACTTATCAATCACTATTAACACTTTTATATCTGTTACAGATATGTTACGGTTACACTTTTCTAAGTGTTTTGGGTTAACAAATTAAAAACACATTTATAAGTGTTACATATTTGATTCTGTTACCAATCCAACATGTAACACTTATAATTCTGTAACCTTTATGAAGGTGTTTTTAAGTCCCTGCCGACATCACTATTAATCATTTATATTTGAATCAACATAAATCAAAATAGAACTAAATTTTAAAAATTTTGATCTTACAATTTTAAAATCATTGTGAACATAAATTATTCTAAAAAGTTAATTTTCATGGGCAAACTGAAACTCATATTTCTTAACAGAAAAGACGTGCGTCTGCCGGTTCAGCTCCAAAGGGCAATGGCTGCAGAAGCTGAGGCTGCCAGAGAGGCCCGTGCCAAAGTGATCGCAGCTGAAGGGGAACAGAAGGCTTCGCGTGCACTCCGAGAGGCATCTGAGGTCATCGGTGACAGTCCAGCGGCACTACAACTACGCTACCTTCAGGTAAGTTTCTCTTATTGACGGCTCGACATAAAGAAGAAGAGCGTCTTCAACTTAGCCACAAAGCGCTGCACGTTGGCAGCGTGGCTGTAGCGCTGCAACCGCTAACTTCGAACATGATAATGTTATTGAACTGATGCACGACTGCAGCGTGGGTGTAGTGCTGCAGTCGCGCCTCTTTTATTTATATGAAACTAGCTTTTGCCCGCGGCTTCGCCCGCGTTCTAGAAATATAACCTATGTCACTCAGAAATAAAGCAGCTTCCTATCGGTGAAAAAATGTTAGCGATCGGAGAACTTCCAAAGATTTTGGCAATTTGAAGGCGCTCGAAAAAGCGAGATCGTTTTTTTTTAAATTTAGAACTCTTTATTTTTTTTTTCTATCGTGCTTTCCCAGGTACGGAGGAATCTTGATATATCGCTATAGTAACCCAAACACACGAGGAGGATCTCCTCGGTCTATTCGATACCCACGCGGAGCGGGTTGTATCCAAGATAATTTCGCGGCGGGCAAAATTATTTTAGATACAACTTCCTTTCTGGGTACTTACATTGAACTGACCATATTTGTTCATTGTGTATTTGTATTTGGTATCAAGTTCGTAAAATAAAAATAAAAAGTAAATATTTTTATATTGACATAAAGTTCTTACAGAATATAGGTATGCAATGAAGCTCTCTGATTCATGTCTAGTTAGAAACTATTTTACAGGAGCCAGGGCCACGGGAATTTTCTGAAAACGAAACCCGTGGTCTTAGAACTAAAAGGGCAACTGAAGGACACAGGTGTTGGTACCGTGGAAGGTGGGTAGGCCTCTGGTGTGGGACGCAACCTGTGTCGACACCCTTGCGCCATCTCATATTCCAAGTACGGCGAGCTGTGCTGGCGCTGCCGCTGCTGCTGCTGAAACCCTTAAACTGCGCAAATACTGTAACCTTTTTGGTAATTACAGTTTTGAGCCGTTTGGGTTCGAAACGCTTGGTTCATGGGGTCCGAGTGCGCGTCTCCTTTTCAAGGAAATTTCACGCCGACTGATCGACACTTTACGTGACCAGAGGCTGGTTCTTCGCCCAAACAATTAGCGTTGCCATTCTACGTGGCAATGCTGCCAGTCTTCTGGGCACATTTCCGGATGTGGAGGAGTACTTTGACGCCTGAGCGTACTTTGTAATTTTGTATTATATTTATGTACATAGTTAGGTTTTAGTATAAATAGTTTATTTAGTATTTAAGTTTTTTATGTACATATGTTTTAAAGTGTATAGGTTTTTTTTAAATAAACACAGGTGTGGTTTTAGTCAGTAAAAGTCTGACATGCTCTCTCGCTCCATCCAGTGAAGTCATTGGATTATATCTCAACTTAGAAAAAAGCCGATAAATACTTTTATTTTTAGTACTCGTAGTGTTTATCATCACTATTTTATTCATAGTCAAAGTCAATAACTCGTTATATTTTCGAAAAATTATACCATTAGATACCAAGTTCAAGAATCACACAAGGGTTGCAAAAACGAAAGTGTGTATTATGTGTCTATACGTTTGTTATTCCTTCATGGTCAAACGCCACACGAATAAATTGCATTTCTGGAATACAACATAGTATGCTTAGGATACCTAGACACTTAGGGGAAACCACTGGCAGAATTAAGTTTGAAATAAATTTTAAAATAAAGGAATCATCGTTTTTTGGCAGTTGGACATAGGCCTCCCCAAGCGTCGCCACAACGACAGGTCTTGTGCGTCACGCATCCATCGGATTCCAGTAAGGGGGAGACTTATATATGTCCGACAGTGGACGTCTTTCGGCTAATATGATGATGATGATGATGATGGCAGTACTTTTTCTATAGCAGGTTGAAAACACATTAAACTTTCTTAACATTAAACTATTTTTGCAGACGCTGAACACCATTTCTGCAGAGAAGAATTCAACAATCGTTTTCCCTCTACCAATAGACATGATAACATACTTCATGCGAGCCAAAGAAGGTTCCAATAATAACAACATGTAACTGCTATCCACCGCAATTGTATTTGTGTTGCAAAACTTTGCATTATGATTTAAAATTGTATAATCTTAAATAATCGTGCATATTCTAATTTAGTATTAGGAAGGGATATTACAATTATCCTTTTAGTATTATATTCCAATATCTATTTAACGTTACTTAGATTTAATTCAATAAACAGGGTCTATGGTACAGGTTTCTTGAAAACAAATCTTGTGGAAGATTTCTCTAAAATGGGTCCACTGAGCAATAAAGTTTGTGGAGACCTGGCCCTTACACCCTTGTACCCTACTTAGATAAAAAACACTAGAATAGAGTGACACCGTAGCAAATAAACTAAAAGCAAAAAATCACGGGCCCGTATTTAACCGCATTTAATCGCAATTAATCGCATTTAATCGCACTTAATCGCATTTAACCGTATTTAACCGCATTTAATCAAATTAATCATAAGATAAATTAAAATGAAATCTCCCTTTTATAGGCTAGGAAGATTTGATTTTTTTGTTTAAATATACCGTAGCGAACGTAGTAAATATTAGATTGTACTCGTAGATATAGATAACAATAGTCTAATAATTAATTGTTACTGGTTATCTAACCCTAGTAAATAGACAACATAAAATTCAATTTAAATTCAATTTTAAGTTTATACTGGATATGTATACCTTGTATGTCGTAACATGAACTTACAAGTAGTGCCCGGCAAAATCTGACTCTCATAACCTAGTCTTTATTATTGCTCCAGCGAAAGCATATTATTGCGGTAATAATTCCATACAGTTTTTAATCTATAAAGAAAGTAATACTTGCATATTTGAATGCTAAATTTCTATACAGTTATATTTAAATTTACAATATTCAAATCGGATAACCGATTTTCATCAAATGGCTGTGGATCAATAATTATGTACTGTACTTGGTTATATAAAACGGTACAGAATTACAACACGTAAGTATGAACTTTACCCAAATAAATAAAACTAACACAAAATAAAAACAATTTGTCTACGAAATAGACGCCAATTAACAGTAGTCAGTTTTAAAATTTTAATATACATAATAATAATAAATAGGCCATCGCCGTATCTCTACGTTGACGTCGTGGTGGGGCTTGCGCGCTCCAATGAACCCTAAGTCTGTGTCGGTAGCGCTTGCTTAGCCGTAACATGCCTAGGGTGAGGGGCCAGACCAAGAGAGATACAATCCGCAGGGCAGTTTTGTGGCGAACTGTTGGGCATTAGCGATCCCACGGACCCGATCTCCCGGGAGAATTCTTGTTCTTCATCTCCGACTTGCCTTTATTGGCCGGTCGTAGTGAACACTGACGAGGATCAGAGCTCCCACCTCTCTCTTGCCTTTATTGGCTGGCTTGAGTGGAGATTCGCAAGAGCAAATGCGCTCGGGAGAAGGATGTGTAATCCAGTAAGGTGCTGGTAGGGATCTTGACCGTACTTCCGGGATTGTCCTGATAGCCGTGGTATACCTCTCCACTCCTCAAGCACATCAGGATATGTTGCCCTCTTGTTGCTACGTCACTTCGTGCTAGCAACCATTTTGGGGGCCCATTTGTTGAGTGTGCAAGTCACCCCTTGCCTTTTTATCGATGGAAATTAAAAACATTGTTTAGGCAGGGGCCATAGTCTTAGTCCTCAGGATAAATAAATGTATAAATAGGTATATAAATGTAACCGATTTTAGAAAATAAGAATGTTAGAATTATATTCCAATTTCAAAATATACTCGTATACTCTTAGGATAGACTAACAGTATTAACCATATCTAGTGAGAATACATGAGTTTGAAGGGTGCTAAGTTGGTTGTTGATGAAAAGGTGAGTACAAGATTTACGCAGATTGAGGACAGACAAGATAAATGGCACCAATTAGTTGAACAACCCGCGAAAGATGTACAAGAAAATATACAAAACAAAAAAAAAAAAAAAAAAGCGCGCTAAATTGTAAAAAAAATATTAAAAAATAGACGAAAATGACAAAAAAAAAATATAAAATAAAGAAAACGTAAAAAAAAATACGGTATGAAGGCAAATCGTTATCGATTGGTATCGAAGTTCAGGTTGATTTCAGTTTGGACAACGGATTGGTTGCTATTTATATGTCTCTCCATCGAATTTATTTTTGTAACACAATATTGTACCTAGTACGAGTTTTGCACCTTTGCTGTCATTTTGTAGCCGTCATGTGAGAACAAGTCGATATAATCGGGTCATTTTGCATGAATCGGCCACAGTTAAGGTGTGAAACCCGCACTTCGCTTAAACTGTCCATCAATATTTCCATAGGTAGGAGTTTGTTGATGTTATATTTTTGCTGAGCGAATTGTGTTAAGTCCTTACATACCAAGTTGCCGTTCTATAAAACGGTTCCTTCGAATTGTGATCACTTGGATTCGCTAAAAATTGCTTTTATAATATAAAAATTGCAAAAAACAAATAAATAATTAGGTACCATCTAAAATAAAATATCATACATAAATAAAAAGTTATTTTTAACTTTGATCTCCAAGTTAATCCGAAATGATCACGGTTAAAAGAGCGCAAAAAAACACAAAAATATATTAGTTTGCATTAGAAAAAAAAAAACAAAAATAACAACCATTTTTTTTTAATTTATCGTTCAGTACGCTCACCAAAAAATAATATTTCAGAGTTTATATAATGTTTCTGTTATGAACATACATATTTTTATACAAAATTTAGCGGAATGAAAATCGATTTACACATGTTACGAATGAAGACAGCATTTTAATGTGTAAAAATAGTGAGCACCTGAAACAAAAAAAAAATAATTAAAAAACATATCAAGAAATAGTGTTCATGTTTTCACTAAGCACATTACATGTTGATGAATTCTAACATGTGCTTATTTTTGTATCGATAGAATTAGGGATGCTGCACAGCGAAAATTCATCGACTAAATATTATTTAGCGAATAGCAATGCAGCTTAAAATGCACTGCATTACGCGCTACGAGTAACTTTTATTCAATTTATTCTCCGGTTGAGTAGGAAAGACTCGTTGCGCTATCGCCTTTTGTAACTTATCGTGAGCCCGACATGTTATGAAAGTTTTTAACAAATCTAACTTCTCCGAGTTAATTGTTTGTTAAATATTGCGAAGATTAGTGCTAGTGCATTTTTACAGTTGTATTTTTATTTTAGCCGTGCTTAAAAATGGTTTTGGCAGTGCGTATCTAAGAGGCAGTTGCAGTAAAAGACAGTGTACAATGCCTTAATATTCCAAAGGTCATTGTACCTGTTTCAAACTGCATGTATTTTTACAGAATAGTATTTAAGTAGATAATAAGAAAAAAAACGACATCAAAAATATCCTATAATCTTTATTTTACATAGATTTAATTATTGAATATATTTTTTTTCTAAATAAGACAACTGAATAAGATAACTAAATATATAATGGGCCCAAAAATGCGTTTTATTACCTACATAATTACTATACACATACTGATAATTCTCCACAAGAAACATAAAATAATTAATTGTTGACTTGTTTGACATAATGAGCATAGCAATTTTAAATCATTCAAATGACATCCCCTCCCCTTGGGCGAAGCGGGAGATAGTGTCAGACTCTTACTGACTAAAAAACCCACCCCGTTCCTTCTTGCCTTTCGTACCGGGGCCGAGCTTCCCTTTCAGATAACCCTGGCCCCAGTAACCGGCTGGGCCCCTGCTGTTGCTGACAACTCCTTGAGGCGCGCGGGAATAGTGCGCGCCGTTGACGACTTGGGCTCGGTCCGGACAGTTACCGGACGGTCGTACAGCGAGCTACCCATTGCTCGCCGTCCGCAAGTGGCAGTTGAGAGCAAGGATCTTGTATACCATTCTTGGTTGAGAGTTTGTCATGCTCACTCAAATGTGTTCATTCGCTTCCCACTAAATGGTTAAGCTGAGCAGTGCGTATATAGGTGTCATATCCGTAAACGGACGTTATCAGTTGGGATTGTTCTTTTTTCTATTTTTTTTTTTCAACTTTAACTTTGTTCTAATGGAAGTGACAAGAAATATTGAGATATTTGTTGATTGAACTGAGATATTTGTAATTTACCTTACATAGTTATAATGGTACCCATATCAAGATAAAGTGTATCTATGGAGTTTCTAGTTTTCACATTCTTCTAAATAGAGGTTTAATCTTTGTAATGTGTAAGTACCTGATAATAAAAGAAAACTGACATAAATGACCAGATGCCCCTTACTTACAAAACTTTAGCGTCTGACTATCCGGTAAGGACCCAGCACAGACGTCGATTTCGATGTTAACAAAACCGCAGGGACCCAGCAGGGCTGATGTCCGCTAAGGCCATAGGGAATTTCTGAATAGGAAACCTGTGATCCTAGAACGCAAAGAGCAGCTATTAGAACATAGGTAGGTTTTAGTCAGAAAAAGTCTGGCACACCGTCTCGCCCCACTCTAGAGATGATATCTCTAGGGCGGAGCGCCGAGAGGATGGAGCGAGAAATTAACACGTCAGGAAGTATACATACCTAGCACGTTGTCAAAATCTTCATAATGCTATTATACAAAAAATATCACTTTAAAAGTTTTCCCAGTGATCTCCAATGGCAGGTCTGCCGTCCGGTCGTCCGGTAACCGTCCGGATTGAGTTTGAGTCGTCGACGGCACGTAGTGTTCTACGTGCACCTCCAAGAGAAGTCAGCAAACCGTCGGGGCCCGGCAGGATCGTAGCCTACAGGGGATGGCACAACCCATGGCGGTTGTGCGAAAGTGTACCCCAAAAAAAAATTTCTTTCTTTCTTGTTTTTTTCTTTCTTCTTTTTTCTTCTTTCTTTCTTCTATCTTTCTTTTCCCGGAGCCCTAGAATAAAGGCGTTACAACAAGATCAATACTTACTATATATAATTATATCGTGTTAAGGTTTATTCAGCGATTCTCAACATTCACGGTTCAAAAAACGCTTCTTCTGATCTGTATATAGACCTCATCTTACATTTGCTACCGAGCAAGATTTTAATCAAGTTGGTGGTCTCACGCTGCCCATAGTCGTTCAGCAATAATAGTAGCATCACAGAAGCATCGTAACAAAAGAATGTAAGTATAATGGGACAGGAGGAGTGGTGGCCGGGTGGTAACTGCCCCGACTTACAAGTCAAACCCAGCCAGGCGCATAGCTTTGTATAATTTATTTCATCACCATAGCTCTTAAAACGGTGGAGGAAAACATCGTGAGAGAACTAGCATGTCCTAGAACCAAAAATTCGAAGAGATGTGACATCCACCAACCGGCACTGGGCCCGCGTAGGAAATTATAGCCATTCCCTCTCCTAGAGAGGAGGCCAGAGTCCCAGCGGTGGAAACATTATATGGTTGGTTATGTAAAGCATAATCAACCCTATAATGTCGCTAGTAACATAATAACATAAAAATAGCCTTTATTCTATCATATCCAACAATGACATATTCAATATTAATTACTTATTAGTACAATACAATTTCAATCTTTGTTACAATAATAATATATTCTATTCACTTGTTAATAATTACTAATTAATAAGTTAATAATTTAAGCTTTCATCTTTATAGAAATATTTATACGCCATAGGATAGTCGAATATGCTGGAACGAATACTGTAACATCTATTATACCTTATTCTGACAAATTTGATTTGATTTAATTTTACATGGAACTGTGTTGTGCTAAAATTAACGAGAGATCAAAATCAAGAGTAGAAGAAATCATGTTATTACAACCAACAATCGACACTTATTACAAGACGTTCCGATGCGCCCACATGTGTTATACACAGTGATATTTCATCGCGTGACTTTGTGTGGGGTGGTAGAACACCCTGCGGGGTAGACCACCCTACACGGTAGACAGGATAGAGTACCAGTAACTATCGAAATAATTATCATCAGTGCCATGACACAAGCCTGTGTGTAGGTATGTGTGTGAACTGAAGGTTCTGAATTTATTATAAAAACATAATTATAATAATAAATGTAGGGCATTGCGTTCATTGTAAAGAAGTTTCCGTATCTTGGTGTCTTCAAAGGTAAGTAAGGATAACAATCCCACTAATTTTGCCAAAAAAATTCTAACGACTCGCATTGTTCGAATTTATAACAGAAAAAATAACCAGAAGGGTTAAGGTGGGAGCTCTACTCAGCTCCACTTAGCCTAGCCTTTCCTTCTAACATGTCCGTGTCGGAGTGCACTAGAATTTATTCAACTACAATATATATACTTTCAAAAAAATATTTCTTAAAACTATAAACGGAGGTAAATAAATGAATGGCAATTAATCTCTCCTATTAATTCAATCTTTTTTTTTCTAATTTTTATTCCAAAAACATGAAACAATATTGCAATGTATGATGTTTTTATCGAACTTTTCTTATTCGCCCGTTCGCATGATAATTATTTAAATCCCAGTTATAAAGAGAAATCTATAGAAGAAGATATCGCACAGCTTCCCGATCTCTATCCTATTACTCCTGCTTCGCTACTTTTGGTTACCTAAATAAAGTGAATCGGAATCTGTAACAGTTACATTTATTTACATTGCTCTGGAGTTCGGACATTATCTTTTTCAAACTTATATTCTAACGATCCCCCGTAAGAATATACCTAAGTCTCTAGAAGTACTCTAACTTACCTATAACTGATACCTCATTAAGAATTTTTCAAGCTATGAACACATTGTTGTCACAACCCGACACACCAATATTCACCAAAAAATACTTATAAAATTTATTGTATTTTCAAAATGTTATTATTTAATGACTGGCCTGTTGGTCTAGTGATTAGTGTCTCTGACTGCTATGACGGAGGTCGTGGGTTCGATTCCTAGGACAAATGTTTGTGTGATGAGTGTGATCGTTTGTTCTGTATCTGGGTGTAATTTATTTATAATATGTATGTATTTAGATATATATATGTTTATCAGTTGTCTAGTACTCATAACACAAGTTCTGCTTAGGTTGGGACTAGACGGCGTTGTGTGATAGTTGTGGAATATTATTATTATTTACATACAACACAATGTATTATGACAAGGCGTCGTAAGACATGGAACTTCAACACAAGTCCAAGATTTAGTTGGTTTCGTCGAAGGTCATGAGTGTAATGGTCATTAAAGTGATATTCTAGGAACGATAAAAATTGTGAAAAGTTTTATTAACTTGCTTCGATCGTAATGTCTTGTTGTAGACAATAAATTAGTAATCGAGTTAAACAGTTCCTGTAATTAGATAAAGTTTAAAGTTACGATTCTTCTATAACTTTGGAGATAATGTAACAATTTGATGGAGCCATCAGAACTCCTCAACCAAATAAGATAGCACCATAGTGTAGGTGCTTGTCATCAAAACGGTAGAGATGACCGAAGTCTACGAGTACCGGGGCCATGGATCGAATTCCGAAAGGGAAACGCAGGGTCCTGAAAAGCAAGGTAAAGAGGGAACAACAAGTAAAAATCTGACACGCCCTCCCTCAGCCGATAGACGTCCACTGTTGGACATAGGCCTCCCCCAAGTATCGCCACAATGAGCGGTCCTGTGCGTGTCGCATTCCATCGGATTCCTACAACCTTTATCAGGTCATCGGTCCAGCTTGTAGGAGACCTTCCAACGCTGCGTCTTCGATTCGATGATTTCTCACAAAAAAAAACCATGTACGCTAATTGGACTTTTAAAAATCTTTTTTTTAATAAAAGTTACTGGTACTGCATTCCATTGCATTGCACTGGCATTGCCTAGCTTTACTGCTATAGGCTAGCTATGTCCACTATTATCAGAAAATCTCTTTGAACACCTGATAGTGTTGGGTTTGAGCATCAACTAATTGCTTAGTGATTGTTCTCATGTCCCCGATATGAAACACAAAGCCATGCCTATCCACGTAACAGAGATATTCAAACTTTTTTTAAATAGTCATATTTTAGAACAATTTTTTTTTAAATTTTGACATAATACTGCGCAGTCTTTAAGCAACTAAGACGACTTTGTAATGGAATCACGTGAAAAAGAGTAAAACACTGAATAATTTTAAACTTTATCAAACTCTATCCATAAAAGACCAGTATCACTTGAAAGGTTAAAAAAACTGGGCAAGTGCGAGTCGGATTCGCGCACGCAGGGTTTCGTACCGTCCGTCGTAGAAAAAAACGGCAAAAAATCGCGATTGTTGAATGGGAGCCCCCCTTAAATATTTATTTTATTTTGTTTTTACTATTTGTTGTTATAGCGGCAAAAACACAAATACATAATTTGTGAAAATTTCAACTGTCTAGCTATCGCGGTTCTTGAGATACAGCCTGGTGACAGACAGACGGACAAATCCCACCTCCCACCACTGTAGGTCCTACCCGCCTTGTGGTATACGGACCGTTGGAGACACTCCCGGCAATTGCGTGACGGCGTATATCTTTACAGCTTGCTCTACCGGGACGTGCTTTGTAAACTCCTTAAATTCTTTTATCCTGTCCCTCTCCGCTAATTTCACTTCTCCCCTTTCTGGGGTGTGCTACACCACACAATGTGACTTCGCGCACGAGCAGCCCTCACTGGCTTGCGGTTCAAACTAAAAGCCTTGGCTATTCCTAATCCTAACATTCCTACCGCTAGTTAGAATTGCTACCTACTACCTATCTAACCCTGTCCTAGCAGACCCTACTGCAATTCTAGCGCTTTTCTCTTACTGTGCCATTTGTTAGCAAAAGACCTCAGCCTTCGGAAACCCTCCGGACTGTCTACAAGTTCTCTTTGGTTGACAGCCCCTATCTCTCTTCTATCCTAGTTACCTAACGTCTCCTCCCGCTAGACAGACAGACGGACAGACCGACGGACAGACAGCAAGGTCCCCGAAGCCCGTACCCGAAGGGTAAAGGCGGGACCCTTTTACAAAAATAGGGTCCCGCCTTTACCCTTCCGGTACGGAACCCTAAAAACGCGGGCGACCGCGGCTGTCTCCGGCAGTGTCTCTGTGTTGCTGCCGGCCGCTACTATTCCGGTATGAAACGGCCTTATTGGTATACGTAATCGCAGTTAATTTAGTCTTGATGAAGCCATTTAAATCTTTACTAAGCAGATATATTTGTCAATCGAAAAAATATGCTACCACCAAACTTATGTAGAGAAGATTTGCTGGAGATTTAGTTTACTTTGATTTACGAGTTACTAAATTAGAAATAATATTTATTTTGCAAACAGGTTTTAAAAAAAACACTTTTTGAGTGTGTCTAAAAAGTCAAACGACTTGTGTAATTATTAGGGTAAAATCAAATCTGATGTAGTCGACACTGGTTCAATAAAGTTCATTAAGAGATCTTGATCAGATCAGTGTTTACTAATAGAAGAATCTTATAAAAAGTATCGAATATCACTTACCATCAGGCGAGATAGTGGTCAAACGCGAGCCTATCAACAATAAAAAAAAGTATTTTTTAAATTATTAAATATTAAACAAAATTTCCAAGTCGTTTGACTTTTTAGACAGACTATACACGTCAATTTTTTTTCGTCATTTTAAACTAGATGTAGCCGGTGTTTCCTAGGTAACTACCTTGAGAAAAAACACCGAAACAAACTCAGAGGTCAAAATCTCTTTTAAAGTCCATAGTTTCCTAGGTAACTACCTTGAGAAAAAACACCGAAACCAACTCAGAGGTCAAAATCTCTTTTAAAGTCCATACAGTAAATACGTTATGGTCAAATTACATGAGAACCATGCAGATTAGTCTGAGATGGTCTTTTGAAGAATGAACCATAAAGATTTGAGTGGACCTGTCCAGTCATTGCAAGCATTTGTCAGTATTCGCAAAGCTCAACTCAGGACTACTAAGGAACTCAACGACTTGACGAACAATACCAAGGAACGGACATTTGGGTTGGCAGCAGAAAATACTCAAATTGCTAGACATACGTTAAAAACATGTTTGTGTTAAAAGGAAGATTGTAATGTCTTTAAAAAGCTACGTTTGTTTTACCACGAAATATCTACAGAAAACGACTTATGAAATTATGATATGTAAAACATTGTGGCAAATATATTGTCTACCTGTAAAAAGTAAAAAAGCCACATTTCTAGATAAGTTAAGTTCTACGCAGTCAGAATTATTTTACATATCGATGGCTTTATAGTGAATACCTCGTAATTACAAAATGCGCAACTTTTCTTGAAGCAAAAAAAACTAAATTAGATCCTTATTACTATTTAAATTTAAATATGCTTCTACGTACTAAAGCTTAAGCTATGGTTGCCTATAATTGAGTGTTCATTATAGGACCAGGTTACTTGTACCAATTTCAATTTCTTAAGTTTTGTTTATTTTGTAACACTCGTTGGTGATCCTTAAATAAATAAATACTTTATCCAAATATTAAGGACATTTAATTATTTCATACACTTATTTATCTTGTTTTTAAATTTTTCGACAAGTTTTGATGCTTCATCGCGAGGTTATCCCACCAAACTGACTCCAGCAAGGTATGCATTCAACATCATAGATGACGCTACAAGCATCGTATCTTGCGTGATACAAAATTGTGCATTACGAGCTTTTCTTTCCAGAAATGTAATAAAATAAATTTAGCTAAAATTGCATACTAGAGGTTTTCACTCTAAGCCGTCGATATTACTCCTAGCTCCCATAAATGAAATTCTCTCTATAGAGCGTTGCATAATAAGTATAACCTATTACGTAACCTACACATATTTCATACTTTTCCTTCCGGTTTTAAAAAGTAATAAAATTCTGCTTGAGAACATCGTTAAAGGATTTTTAGATTCACTTGACTTCATATTATAATATCATAGGGATCTTAGTGCTCCTTTGAGACATATTAAAATTGCTATTACGGTGCAGGAGATGTAGGAAGGGCATAATATGTAATATGCTTCAATCAAATTCTGTACATTGGAGTTTAAGTGACCCCGCACACGAGCCACAAAAAAAAACCCGCCACAATAAAATGCCGCCACAAAAAAAAAGCTAGAAGCGGCCACAAGAAAAAGCTAAAGCGCATGATAAAAAAAGACCGCCTCAAAAAGAAGCTCGAAGTGGCTTTTTTTGTGGCCCGTGTGCGGGGACACTTACAGGTAAACCGGAACGTGTATGTTGCACAACTGTTCAGATTTCCACACAAGCTTACTGACAGGTATAACTGCACAGGTGTACCCTAGCGGGTATTGCTACCTTTAGAATGTGATCAGACAGAAAGATAGAGCAAGAAGAACTGTAAACATCCGAGCATGTGATCTTATATCTGTGGTCCGGTACTGAAGTCGAGAATTTAATTTGAAAACCGAAAAACTTTTTGTGAATGATTCAATCGAAGCAGTATGTATTTTTTTTTTAATAAAAATCGCAGAATAAAGATTTTATACCTAAAACAACAGCTTTTATTAGAAGGCTTATATTTGACAGTGTGAGTCCGGAATTTTAGATAAGATAGTTTTTTTTTTAACACTGAATAATTAAAGTAAATAAGAAAGAAACAGAAGGATATTACAAAGGTGATGCATATTTCTAAAGAAATCTCTTCCAGTAAACCTACGAAAGGAGAGTTGGACAAAAATGAGGAGTAGACGCTGGGTGTAAAAGTAAAAGGAAAAAATATATATAAATGAAATAATGTGACATGCAAAAAAAATATTATTATAAATAAGTACATACACATAGTACATTTGTTTGACATGAATACAAATTATATAATATTACTACTTATAAACAACTAAATAACTATAATTACAGTAAATTGAAAAAAAAAACCTTACGCTAATTACAACTAACTAAAATATGGCGTCAAAAAACTCTTCTAGATCGCTATCGACTGGTAAGGTGCCCAAAAGACTGGTGGTATTGCCACGCTGTATGACAATGCTTATTCTCTGTCCAAGGTGAAAGCCAGCCCTTGGGTCACGCGAAGTTCATAGTACATTAGTTTTGTGTGTTTTACATTAAATTTAAAGATGGTATTAAATAAATATAATAAGTAACAATCCAAAAGTCTAAATGTAAAAATAGAGGAAAAACTTTTTGAATGTTTGACATACACTGGCATTCATTATGGTATCTAATATTGTTGTGGACGCAATTTAATCAATTTCCTCTTGCATTTGGGAGCTGGACCTCGCCCGGTACCATGTAACGCATAACACAGACAGCTCGAACACAAAGGATTAATCAAAACTAGGTACCGGTTAACCAGTGCACATATTGATTTTGTATTTGACGCTACTACCAGCCATCGTTAGTTCAAACGCACAGCTTGAACTAAATATTCTGTCAGGAACAGTATTCAAATTAAAACATTTTAGTTTGCTTGTGCGATCGCATTAGGAATATAATGAATGGCTAAAAGTAACCCAAAGTGTAATGAAAGGGAGCTTCCTTGAGTGATCGTATCAAAGTGAAGATATCCACAGGAGAACCAAGGTTACCAATATAGCTCGAAGAATCGCCAAACTTAAGTAGCAGAGACCAAAACACATTGCTCGCAGAACAGATATCTAACAGTTCTCGAGTGGCGACGGCGTACCGGAAGACGCAGCGTTGGACGTTCACGCAAGGTGAACCGATGACCTGGGACGTGAGAATGTCATGGATGCGAGACGCACAGAACCGTTCATTGTGGCGACACTTGTGGGAGACCTATGTCCAACAACGGACTTCTTTCAGTTGAATTGATGATGATGATGAAAGATAAATTCTGTTAATAACAGGATTAAACTTAAAACAATAATATTGACAATGACTATAGAGTAGTTTCAAGGGTCAAAATAATTACATTTTATTTAGTCCGTATTTTAGATTATAAAAAAAAATTGGACACGTATTTTTTAGGGTTCCGTAGCCAAATCGCAAAAAACGGAACCCTTATAGATTTGTCATGTCTTTCTGTCTGTCTGTCTGTCCGTATGTCACAGCCACTTTTTTCAGAAACTATAAGAGCTACACTGTTGAAACTTTGTAAGTAGATGTATTCTGTGAACCGCATTAAGATTTTCACACAAAAATAAAAAAAAAAAAAACAAAAAATTTTGGGGGTCCCCATACATAAAACTGATTTTTTTTTATTGTTTTCATCAAACCCATACGTGTGGAGTATCTATGGATAGGTCTTCAAAAATAATATGGAGGTTTCTTATATCATTTTTTTCTAAATTGAATAGACAAAGAGACACTTCCAAAGTGATAAAATGTGTGTAACTTCTAAAATAAGAGAATGACAAAACTAAAAAAAAATATATGATGTACATTACCATACAAACTGCCAACGACGTTTTTCTAGTAAGTAGTTTTTTTTTTAATACGTCATAAATCTAAAAACATACAAATCAATTATTAAAACATCGATCAAAGTTACAACGAACTACAAGAACTTTTATATTATGTTACTTGCTGCTACGGAACCCTTCATGGGCGAGTCCGACTCGCACTTGGCCGGTTTTTCTTTTTTCTATTAACCTTTCGAATGTCTTAAGTTACACAGTCCGACATAAGGTAATTGTCTTTCTATTGTGTCTCTAATTACGACATTCAAAGAGTTAAACAAAAAATAACAAAGATATAGCCCATTAAAGTTACGTGTGACGTCACCCCGTGCGAAAAAATGCAGCACGGCGTGACGTTACACGTAACTTTAAGAATCTACAAGACGGATATAATAACATTTTTTACGGCAACTAGCCTATTATAGTAAAGGCACCTTTTTTTGGTGATAAATAATCATGTCTCTTTCCGATCTAGGTGGGGCGAGAGGGACTGTTAGAGTTTTACTGACCAAAACTCGCTTCTGTTCCCTCCGTTGCCCTTTGCGTTCCAGGACCGCGGTAACTCTTTCGAACAATTACACAACCCTGCTAGGGCTTACCAGGCCCCGTCAGTTTCGATGATATACTTACATCGCTCCGTCGAGCGCGTCTTATCGCACGGCAAGCTAATCGCAAAGACATCTAATGTGCAATTCTATCATGACTATAAATGAAAAAAGACTATATCACGGCAGATCTATGCGAAGTAACAGAACTCTTTTGAAATCAATTGTAAAAAATTACATTAAACATTTTTAAGGCACTACAAAAATTAGACTTGCGATATCATCACAAAAATATTTCTGAGTGAAGTAGGCCTCATTTCTAAGACAAAGAAAATTGTCCCTATTGGAATTAAAAAGATTATTTTAATGATGTGTTTTATTCATTGACTTATAAATTCTTCCACTGAAATATAGTCTTGTAAATATATTAAAGATTGGCAAAATTATGAGTCATGAGTATACATGTCGATGGATGGAGAGGGAGAGGGAGGCCATAGAAAAGATAGATGGATTGTGTAAGAAGTGATATAAAAAAAGGAGTTAGTGATATTGGGAGAATTGGTGGCCGAGTGATAACGGCCTCGACTTACAAGTTGTAGGTCGCGGGTTCAAACCCAGCCAAGCGCATTACTTTGTGTAATTAATTTCATCACCACTGCTCTCAAAACGGTGAAGGAAAACATGGAGAGGAAACCGGCAAGTCATAGAACTAAAAATTCGAAGACATGTGACATTCAACAACCCGCACTGGGCCCGCGTGGTGGATTACGGCCCATTCCCTCTTCTAGAGAGGAGGCCTGAGTCCCAGCAGTGGGAACATTTTATGGCCGACTATGCTATGCTAAGCTAATGATATTGTGACGGGTGAAAGGACAGAATGGAAAAAAAAAACATTTTGCGCCGACCCTAAATAAAACGGGACAAGGGCAAGAAGATGATGATAGATTGGCAAAATTTAATTTAAAAAGTTTCTTAAATTATTAATTATATATTTATTGCTGACTGTACTGAACTATAGCATTCTAAGCACAAAGCCAAGTCAAGCCATTTCTGGTAGTAAAGCAATACAAAGGATTGACGTAGAATTCGAGGTACATTAATCAAAGCTCAGGTTCCTATCTGAATATTGGAAGTGCTTTTAGACTAATTTGTGTAGTGCGAACGTGACTGGGACCACATGAACACAAATACTGCTCTGCACGTATTGGTTTATACTATTAGTGCAGAGAGTTGCTGAAATATGCACATATACTAATGGTCCTGGCAGACGAAGCCCTGCCTATAAGCTGGCATTTGGTCAGATTAACTGTCCTCGCCAGCAGCGGCGATTTGTAGCGTGTGGTGGCTACTGGCATCAACCGTGTGTGACGACTCCATATGAAATGTATGAGAACTATAGGAAATGTGCCTGTGGCATCCTTTTTTGGTTGTGGCTGGTGACCCTTAAACCTTCTTCGACCAATTACATTAGGATAGTACGCGCATGGGTTAAAAAAGTAGAAGCCACCGGCCACAAGCGGCTGTCACGCGCTTCAGCTTCTTTTGTAGTCGCTTCTAGCTTCTCGTAGCGGCTTTTGTGCCTGTGGCGTGTAACCCGTGTGCGGTGACACCAACTGACCACTTTTGTCTATGATAAAGCTATTATTGTCTGTGCGATAAAAGAACCGTTGTGGCGTAATGTGAAAACAAGATTAAAGATTTTAAGTAGCAACCCAACCCAGCCATCCGTCAAATGCCAAACGTCATGTCATGTTGACACCGGTTTGTTTATTATGTTTTTTATTGTGATTTTTAATTGAAATCTTCAGAAATGTGATAAAAAATGTCACTGAGCTGCAAGGGAAATTATATTTAATATATTACAGTTTTGCCAAAGATAACAAAATGGTAAATCACACCATTATTGATCAAAACAAAGTCACGAACTTGGGAAACATTGGTATGCTGTTTTTTTGGTACGAAATACTTTTGTTTTAACGTTTTTAGACCTCCTAGGTAAACTCCTGTCCCTGTTATCTCCAAATATATATAAATTAAACGGAAATTCATATAAACATGACGATATTTGATTATTTTGTTTTGGTCAATATTTTCGATGGCTAGTATAAAGACTATCGATACTTTAAGTTGATACGTTTCGACTAACATAGAATTTTTCTTTTCAGGCTTAAGTAAGGATACTTGCCCTTTTTTATTTTAGTTACTTAAATTAAAAAAGGGCAAGTGCGAGTCGGACTCGCGCACTAAGGATTCTGTACAAATTTACCTATGAAATCAATTCCCGAATTGAATTACGAAGATTTTTCCGAATTGCAAACAGTTTTTTTTTGTGGCGGATCTACAAATTTACAATTTTCAGATTTTTCCCTGTACTTGTTCTATGAGACCTTGATTTGTGCCAAATTTTAGAATTCTAGGTCAACGAAATTCACCCTATGAACTTTGATTCCCTTGAGTATCGAAATATATATTTTTTTGCGACATAAACGGCCGTATCTTTTTTTTTCGTTAACTCAGAAGTCTGATTTTTTCACAACTTCAAAAGACCGCAGACATAGTTTTAATTTTAACTCGATACCTCCAAGCGTTCTCGAGTTAAAGGGTCATAACAGATAAACAGACGGACAACAAAGTGATCCCAAGGATCTTATATACGAGATGGTCCCTTACAGGCTAAATAGATTTTTTACGAAGCAACATTACAAATTCTGAAGTGTACTTTTTCGTAGTCATTAAGTTCATATTTTTCATTGATTAGCAAAAGGGAAAAATGTACTGAGAAAGACAAAGAGAAAGTGGTAGTGTGTCCCATTTTTACCTTTATATTTAACTAGGGTAAACATAAACTTGCTGTAAGCTACTATATTCCAGTCAGTGATAATAGACCGATCCCAGTCAAAGTGAAAGAACCATTTTCGTTGGAACTGGGTAAGTGGTCGTTGGTGGAACCTACTTATATAGGCAGTACAGCAGTTTCTTCACGCTATTTTCCTTTACCGGTTCGTGTTTGCATTTAAATGTTCATCATCATTACAATCGAAAGACGTCCACTGTTCGACATAGGCCTCCCCCAGGTGTCGCCACAATTAATGGTTTGTTACTCATTACGCAAAAACTTATAAACGGATAAATTTAATGATGAACGTTGCAATAATATAGCTTATAACCTATATTTTTGCAGTTTCATTAGGTGAGCAAATTCAGCCAATAGGATAATTTTTATTATAGGTTGAAGCCGCTGGAAGAAGCTAGTCTAACATAGTTTCAAAATATCAAGATTTAACAGTCGCACTAAAATGACGTCACAATGTTGCTTACATAACAAAAACGATATTTTTCTACAGCAGCGCCCTCAAATCCCACGATGGTTTACTTTCCGCACAGACTCTATAAAACAATTTGTAGACAAAACATAATATTATATTCTCTTTTCTCTTATGACGCAGGTTATTAAAATGTATCAGAACAATTTTCTTTCACCACAATAAAGTCCACAAAATGGTTTTAAAGTCATGCAGTTTTAATGCACTAATAGTCAAGTATGGTTCTACAAACGTTTCTGATCGATGGCCAAAGGAATATAATTGACGGGATAAGTGGCAACGGCAAGTAATGCAAATAGCCACACCATTATTCTCTTTGTGAAATATTTCCGTCAAACTAATGTTTTGTGGTGTATAATAAAACAACGTTTCACATTTTCAATATTTAAACCTGTAAAGTTGTGTTCAAAATTGCTGTCGTTTTAGAATAGAATAGAATAAACTTTATTGTAAACCAAAAAGTAACATGACATTTTTTTTTTTTTTTTTTCGATGGGAAAAATCATCTTATGACAACCCCCGCTCTTGGGCGGAGCGGGAGATAGTGTCAGACTCTTACTGACTAAAAAACCCATCCCGTTCCTACAAGCCTTCATACCGGGGCTCGAGCGCCCTTTCGGATAACCCTGGCCCCAGTAGGCTTCGACCCGGCCGGGCCCCTGCTGTTGCTGACAACTCCTTGAGGCGCGCGGGAACAGCGCGCGCCGTCGACGACTTGGGCTTGGTCCGGACGGTTACCGGACGGCCGGACAGCGAGCTACCCATTGCTCACTGTCAGCAAGCCCGCGCCTACGGTGGCTGGAAATCGGGATCGGAATCCCGGCGGCGGCGGCGAGAGCGCCGTTGCCTGATGCGGTCGGCCTCCTCCTTAGCGAGCATTACTGCTTCGCAGAAGTCGGCGACCGCCTGCCACTCCTCCTCGCTCCGGACCATGGCCTCGACCAAGGCCCGGCGCGAGAGGTCTCCGCCGCCGATCACCCCCACGAGGGCACGGCGATGCTCCGCCCAAGCAGGGCACACCGCGATTGTGTGCTCCACCGTGTCCTCCGGGCGTTCCGCACAGTGGCGACACCCGGGCGTCACTTCCGCTTTAATTCGGAACAGGAACCTCCCGAACTTGCCATTTCCGGTGAGGACCTGTGTCATGCGGAAGGTAAGGACGCCGTGAGGTCTTTCCAGCCACGCCTCAAAGAGGGGACTTATCGCCATAATTGTGGCGTGCCCATGATGGGGTTGCGATGCCCGCCGGAGCTCTGTCCGCCATGCCGCGACTTGTCGCGGCAGAGGACTTTCACCCCGGCGTTGCATCTCCACGCGCATGTCGTGCATGTGTGCAAGGACTGTTGCCTCCAGATCCCACGGTGGTAGGCCAGCCAGAAGGCTCGCCGCTTCGCAGGAAATCGTGCGGTATCCCCGCACCATCCGAATTGCCATGACCCTCTGGCAGGCGTTCAGAATGCCCGCCGGTCGCTTTCGCAGCGACGGCGCCCACACCGGCGCCCCGTAGAGGGCCATGGACCGAACGATCCCCGCGTAGAGCCTCCGGCAGGAGGCGTCTGGACCCCCAAGATTGGGCAGGAGCCGCTTGAGAGCGGCCCCAGTCCGGTTGAGTTTGGGAGCCAGACGTCGGAAATGCTCCTCGAAATTCCATCGGCTGTCGAGGATGAGTCCCAGGTACCTCATCGATGTCCCGACGCCGATGCGAACTCCTCCTACCGTTAGTTGGGAACCCGACGGTGGCGCGTTCCGACGGCCGCGACCGTGAAAACACATGGCCTCGGATTTGCGCAGCGCCACAAGTAACATGACATAAACATTATAAACTTAAATCTATGAGTACAATGGCGGTCTTATCACTGTCAACGATATCTACCAGACAACCTTAGATGGATTGAAACGAATAAAACAATAAAGAAGTAGTCTGTGGTGTACTGCTAATAGATTCTCAATCAATGACTAAATAACTTTGAAATAATATATATTACAATATTTTTTTTTTTTTTTTATTAATGATAGGCTTGCGTTTGACCACTATCTCACCTGATGGTAAGCGATGATGTGGTCGACGATGAAGCACGCTTGCCTAGAAGAAACCTATATGTTACACAATTTCATTGAATAAAGGAATTTTAGGTACTCTGTGGGCTGGTAAATGAAATGACTGACTACGTAATATAATATTTATTGTCCGACTGATACATGGGACGGTTAGCGCCGCATGCCGGGCTATCGGTTACTGCAGCTATCTCGTAAGACTTACTGTTCTCCACTATCTTGTCTGCTATAGCTGCTAAACTGTCCAGCGACTGATCCTGGCATACCGCGATAACCGCGCGGACGGCAGAAGGCATCCTGGACATCCATAGGCTCTTTAACGTGAGGTCCGATACCTGTGTCGTGCGACCTAAATCTCTCATCCTGCGCAATAGATGAGTAGGTTTTTGCGAACCAAGCTCCAGCTCAGAAACGAGTTTCTGGAATTGCCGCTCAGCGCTCTCCTCATAGACTTGGAGTAGCCGTTCTTTTAGTGTGACATACTTATTACTTGCTGGCGGTGTCGTTACAAGATCGCTTACTTGTTGAATAGCGTCCTTTGTCAGCTTTGAGATGACCATGTTGAATTTGGCCTCTTCTCCCTGTTTTTGTGGAGCCATGACCGCCTCAAATTGGGCGAACCACAACCGTGGCATATCGACCCAAAAATCAGGCAACTTTGAAGACACGCTGATAGCAGCTAAGGTTATTCCCGAGGTCTCCTGCTCTTCTTTCACTCTAGGCTGAGGCGTTTGCCCACTACCTGCCGCTGCTTGCGCTGGAGGAGAGTTGTACATCCTGCTTGAGTCGTTCGCTCCGCTAACTTGAACTTTAGAAATTGTACACCACAATTTGCCCAGTAGTACCAAAAAAAAAGTTAAAAAGGTATATTGTCACTATCACTGTATTTATGCACTGTTCACTATTGTCGGGGTCACCACTTTAGGTACTCTGTGGGCTGGTAAATGAAATGACTGACTACGTAATATAATATTTATTGTCCGACTGATACATGGGACGGTTAGCGAGCGACTGCTCCTAACCGCTGACGTTACAGAACATAATACATGCCTAGACAGACCCCACAGAATAAATCCTTTTTTTAGGGGGGAAATCATCTAATGACATCTCCCGCCCTTCGTGTCAGACTTTTACTGACTAAAACCCTGTTCTTTCAACACAACGCATTGCCCCAGTAGGCTTCGATCCTCCTGGGCCCCTACGGTTTTGCTGACAAGTTGAGGCGCGTGTGCAGCACTACGCGCCGTCGACGACTTGGGCTCGGTCCGGACGGTCCGCAAGCACGCATTGTCCTACTATACTAATTTTATTATTTCATCATCATCAGCCTTTTTAACGTTCTTACTGCTGGGATTCAGGCCTCTTCTCTAGGAGAGGTAATGGGTCGTAATCCACCACGCGAGCCCAGTGCAGGTTGCGGTTGCGGTGGTATCAGCATTGCACCCATGCGAAGTCGAAGTGGGTCGCTAGTAAAAAATAAAATAATAAGCCTTTTAATTCTTGCAAATTAAATTAATAAATCTTGTACTGGGTGTTAGTACTTCTTAGGTATCTATTTGTATGCTAATTCTTAAACAATTTAACTATTGAATTGAATCAACAACATAGCATAATCAGCTTTATAATTTACCACAAATTTTGTCCATAGCTGGGAATCAGGCTTCCTCTCAGGCTCAATGCGGATTGCCAGATGTCACATGCCTACAAATTTTGGTTTCAAAGACTTGCTAGTTTCCACACAATAATTTATTTTACCATTTTGAGAGCAATGGTAATGCAAGTACAACAAAAAGTAAAGCGCCTGTTTGGGTTTGAACCAGCAATGTACAACTCCTAAGTTGAGGCCATTATCACTAAACCAATACTGGTCTCAAAATATCGGCAGACGCAGCGGGCAGAATTTACTGTCCCCGCACACGGGCCACAAGAAAACGCTAGAAGCGGCCGCAAAAAACATCTAAAGCGCGACACCTCTTGTATCCTCATCGGATACAAGAGGTGTCGCGCTTTAGATGTTTTAGCTTGAAGCCGCTTTAAGCGTTTTTTTTTTTTGTGGCGGCACCGCCGCATACTAGCTCCAAAAAAAGACCACCTAAAAGAATAATGATGCTTGAAGCGGCGTTTTTTTGAAGCCCGTGTGCGGGGCAGTTAGGGTTGTATCATAATAATAATGTGGCGTAGCATTCAAATTACTCTTAGCTCGTAGCGCGTAGCTCTCGTAGCCTCGTAACCTCGTAACCTCGTAGCCTCGTAGCCTCTTAGCACTATAATGACATTTGACCTGATGAAAGTGTTATAATATTAAGATATTATGATACAACCAAGGCAGTGTGTCAACCTGTTCTCAATACACTTTTTTTTTTGTTCAGGCAAATATTTTTTATTATATGAATGGCAAAGGTATCGTAAAGCCAGTTTCTGTTGGACCCAATCGTAATTGACAAAAGGAGAAAAAGGGTGAGCCGCTCATTCTAAACTACTAGTACCTAAGGCAGTCTAAATTGTTTGTGAATTAATAGCAATACGATCGCTGCTTTCAAATATTTGTTTGATACTTATCGACATTGTATTTTTTTGTCTCCGCCGATTTTGACTGTAGGAAGACATGGGTAATGTGGAATTAAGTGGATCAAAGAAAGTGGGAAATCATAAAACGGACTTCTTGGGTGGAGCGGAAGGGCGTGTCCAGACTTCACTGGCTAAAACCCGGAGTGGGTTTTAGCTAGTGTTGCCAGTGTGTGTTCCTTTTTTCCCTTAGTTTCAGGGCCCCGGATCATACTTTCGCACAACTCATGGCCCTTCAGGACCCTGCTGGGACCAAGACTGGGCTGTGTGCTGACATTTAGGTCAGTCAGTCAGTTTCCCCTTTTATTTATTTTTCATTATCATTTACTTTTTGCGGCCCAGTGTACATTTATTTGTAAGACGATTACCAAGTCGGTACGAACGGAATCGATCCTGTGATGAATAGTTAAAACAGTGCCATAGATGATTAGTCACTATTAGAAGTTAGTTTAAAATGCTTGATAGCGTGTGTTTAAAGTAGTTTTCCTATACGGTTTCATAAATTGTTAATAAAGGAATAACAAACTAACGTTTCAATTGTTATGAATACTTGGAAATTGATAGGAAATAGAAACTTTTTATTGAAGTGCCCTTTTAAAGATCTAACTGAAAAGTTTCCGCAATTATTTTTTAATGCATAAGTAATTAGGAAACTTTGTGATAAGCTATTTTGGTAAAACTTCAGGAAACATTTTTTTTGTGTAATCTCAACAAACCCCTGCACAATCCCCTAGTTCCCTGCCACCGTATGCCTACACTTGTCTACGGCAAGCAACGGGTAGCGCGCCGGCCGACTGACGAGTATTTATTTTACCTTCCAAGCAAATATATAGAACAGTTTTTTGGGATTCCGACTTTTTTAAACCACATATTCCTCTAGTACTTTTTCAATCAATTTAGTTCGAAATAAACCACCATTGCAAGGTCTTACAGCACAAAAAATCGTGCTACTACACTACTACCCTGGAACAGGTTTTTTTTAAGCTATTGCATAGCTTCTATCGCGGGCCTTGAGCGTGGAGACCGAATCCAGAAATTCCGTAACGAAAATAACCTAACACCCCCCCCCCCCACTCATTTGTTTTTTGAGCGTGGTGACCGATAAGAAAACAAATGAGTGAACAATCAATCAAAATTCAATTCAATGTGTGAAAGTGTAACTTCAATTAATATCAAAGAAAAAAAAACAAAGGAAAAAAAATACTGCATAAATAAAATAAATAAATAATTATAATTGCATAAGTTGATAAAAATGCTATGCAATAGCTTTACCGCGGCAGTCCCTGTGTGCCACACGTATTTTTTAAAATAAAAATAGGTAGGTATCTATTTCGTATTTCGACTAACTTCGTTCGAATAATACGAGTAGCTTCGCTAACAATGAAATACGGAGAGCCGGGATTTCGTAAACCTCAACTCAACGTGAACTCGAAATACGAAACTACAAATTAATAATCCCATCCTGAAAGTTTAAAGCCAACGGCAAAGGTAACTGCTGCAGCCATCAACCTATAGTGATACTTGACACACACGCCGGCTGCCGCTGATCTCCCCAGTTGGAATATCGATGACCGCCGTCGACGCGTCAAATTCTGGCGTCGACATGACGACGGCGGCAGCACAAAATTAATAGGTACTGAAGTCAATCTATATACAAAGCGCACTCGAGCAACGCGCATATAGACACCGCTCACAGACATGATACCTGTCTCGGCTTAATTCAGCTCATTGTGAGCGCGTATGCACGCGACTGTAAACTTTTTTCGGAAAAAATGGAGCAAAAAAAGTTATACAACTTATAACTGTTTAGTGGACCATTTTTTTAAATTCAACATTAATAAGCTGAATCATCGTTTTTTTAAGTTACCAGTACCCCTAGTCAAGTTGCTAATCTTTAACGCTAATAGAAAGCTTCACATGTACAGGTCCGGGAATTACGTCATCTCAACGCTCAGTCACGTGGTCAGGGCCTCAAGTCTGCTATTTTTATAAATTCGTCATTCCAACACGATCCCATTGTCATTTTACTAAAAGTTTGTAATCTGCTAATTCATAATGATCGATCATTGATCGGTCAATGGTCTTGTAATAGAATCGTGGTAGAATGATAATTTCGAGCATATTAAAACCAATAACTGCACAATAACGTTCTAATAGTAGAACACTGATCAAATAAACTGTCAAAGTTTTAGCAGATTACCGCAAACGTCAAATTTTAATATTTATTTGTCAAAATGTACGAGATTACTATTTTATGCCACTTCTTTCAATGGAGTGTCAGTGGTTGACCATTGGAAGGTCATGATGACGCCATTATATTAATAGATTACCAAACTTGTCAAAATCGACAATTATGACATCAATGATAGACCATTCTGACACTATTGTAATAGCAGACTTGAGGCCCAGAACAAAAGATTTGGCGGCAAGGTCAACTCGAAGCTTTTAACGCAAACAGACGGTTGTTACTTGGCTAGGGGAGCAGTTTTGAGACGTAATTAGGTAGGTATTTGCTTGTTTTTGTGTAACGCAGAACAGTAGGTAGGTAGATAAGTATAAGACTTTGTGTTTTGGCAGAACGGCGCGGACAGAAGCGCGATTGCTGATCATAGGTATGAAAGTGAAGTACATACATGAGATTGACTTCTGTACCTATCTTAGAATTTTTGGCCCAAAAGACATGCTTGTTTGTCTCACGATGTTTTCTTTTACCTTTTTATATGTTTTGAGAGCTATGCTAATGAAATAATTTTCACAAAGTAATGTGCATCTAATTCAATATCCTAATTTGACTTTTAGGTCATAGTAACAATGTACAATTTGGAGCATCGTACTGATAAGAGAGATCCAGCAGAATATCAGCGTCAGGTATATTTGCCTACCACGTACTGAGCTGGACTACTATTGGTGCAGCACAGAGATGCACGCCGCAGTATGGGTCTTGTCTATGTATTTCTCTTTTTTTGTCTACCTACATGTGTTATTATTTTTTCTTTGTTATTGTTCTTAGTTTTTTTTTATTATAATTTGTGTGTAATTTTGTGTTTTGGTGTATGTTTTGTGTTCGCAGAACAGTTTTATGGTGACCCCACGAACTTGATCTTCTAGGATTGTTCTTGTTTTTTTAATTTAATTGTTCAGGTAGAAACCTTAGTCTTAACATAGTTCTTGGTGACCAGTCCACATAAGCGAACGTCAAAACTGTAGCTCTATATTTATATTTGAGTTGAAATAGAAAAAATAGTTTGAAATGAGTTTAACCTTTCGAATATCCTAATTAGAGACATTGGGTGACACAATAGAAAGACAATGGGTCAGTGAGTGAGTGTTCGCTTGGGGTTTAATGAATTAAAGGTAAAAAGTATAATTTAAACCTACAAACTGAAATTAATTTTTCTCTGACTAGTATTTATCAACCTTTACAGGTTTATAATTGGTCTTGTAAATAAATTCTGATTTAATAAGCAACAGATAATTCTTGCTTTCTTTTTTACTCCTTGAAACGGTAGGTACAGTCACTAGAAAAAAAAATTGTTATTGTCACAAATTTTAACTATCTTAGCTTCTGTCATTCAAGGAATGCCTGTCTCCCTTCGGCTGACGAAGTGTAGCGATGGCGGCGGCGGTCGGACAATTAAATTGTATACAGTCCTGGCGGGCGAGTGCCCATACCAATTTACTTCTCACTATGTGCAGTGAGAAGTAAATTCACTTGACACTAAAAACTCTATACTGGAAGTCTCTAGTATAGTATTTTACTGTCTTTGTCAATTGGTTGATCAATAAGACTATTCACGACAACTTTGTCGACAAACTGTACTGCAATTTGGCAGAAGGTAAGGTAAAGTATTTATTTATTTATTCTTGAATAAACCATAAAAAATAAGTGTACCACAACTTGTTATTAAACATTACCAAAACATCAAATTGTTAATTTAGTACAAAATATCGTACTTCATTTATTTCTTAAATGAATTTAGTAAATATGACAATGTGTATATCTTATTGCTTTAGCTGTACTCTATTATATTTTTCAAGAAAAATCTCAACGGAGCTCGCAGATAAAAAACTTAAACTTTTTATGCTGAAGTCTAGGAATTGTTTACAAGAGCTTTTAAAAGGTAAAGAAAAAATATAGAAGGTATAGAAAGGCTTTTAGAAAAAATGGCCGTCTATTTATAAGCAATCAATATAATATTAAATGAGGTTCTTGTCAAAGTAGTGAACGAATGAACGGTGCATAGTGAGTAGTTTATCATTATATATTACGACAACATTTGATGATATATTAATCCTCGTTTGGCCATAGGATTTCAGTGATTTAAAAGATCTTAAGACAGTAGGCCAAACGAAGATTGAAATAATATCAAATACTATAGACGACTGAGCTTGGGCTCAGGCTACTCTTCCTATCCGTACGGATGGCCGCGGCGCGGCGTCCGCAAAATTTCTAGTATTAGTTTACCAGCCTTTATATCCTCTGTTCACGGCACTGAGAAATTAATCAGGAATAAGTAATAATAATAATATAATATAATAATATAATATTACACCCTCTGGAATAGCAGTCAGGGCCACTAACCACTAGATCAGCAGGCCAGTTAAAGTCAGTCAGCTCATATTCTATCTCCCTTAAGTCCCTTACTGATTGATTTCAATGTGCCGTGCTTCATCAAAGCTATAGATGCCTAGAGACTCGCTTACCTGAGTTCTAATCCGCCCGACGAACCATTATCCCAAGGACGGTGGGATTAGCCGGTCTGCAAAGTAGAGCGCGTTTGTTGGCTGTGGGAGAGGGGGAGTCGGGTCTCTGGCTTCGCGCACTACCATCGTCGAACTTTGGCACCTTGCTCGATGATAATAGGTACTTTCCGCTTCGCTGTTGCCTTACGTCTAGGCACTCGCTGCTGTTCTCCTCATCGCTGCTACTGTGGCGAAGTCGTCAACGGCCTCGGATACCTCGGTCTATCATGCAGCCGCACTGCGGGTCGCATAGCGCGACACGCGAATATCAACGACATCATCAGACGCGCTCTTGTCACCGTCGGCGTTCCAGCCGTATTGGAACCCCATGGCCTAACATGCGACGATGGCATGAAACCGGACAGCATGTCGTTATTCCCTTGGAAGATGGTAGGCCTTTAGTAAAATAATAATAAAAATTAATAATAACTACCATTTAGGGTTGAAACACTCGGATCGTGGGGTCCGAGTGCTCACAAGTTGATAAAAGAACTTTCGAAACGTCTAGTTGACATGTCGCGTGACCCAAGGGCTGGCTTTTACCTCGGACAGAGGATAAGCATTGCCATACAGCGTGGCAATGCCGCCAGTCTTTTGGGCACATTACCAGTCGACAGCGATGTGGAAGAGTTTTTTGACGCCATATTTAATTTGATTTTAGATAGTTGTAAATAGCGTAGGGTTTTTTTTTTAATTATAATTTACTCTAAGTAAAAGTGGCAGTATAATTTAAAATACTTTATTAAGGGTCGTGATTACACTGCTCGGAAATTAAATAATGCTTTGTACAACAAAGCGAAGTCAAAACGAGTGTGTTTTGTTTCAAATCATGAACACAAGCGCAGGTACTTGTAGCTACTTTAATTAATTCTTAGAAAGAAGTACATTTTCTATACCTTTAAGTTTTGTTTACAATCCAGGAAAATGTTGCGGTAGGGTTCTCTATACAAACTTTGGACTCCAGTTTTTATAAAACAAAAATTAATTGAATGGTGAATTTCCACGGAGTAGCTACTCCGTGTGAATTTCGGAATGTCCTCTCTTAGTGCTCGCCTAAATCATTAAAGAAAACTTTGTGCAAAATTTCATGTTCCTAGCCCCAGTAGTCAGTTTCTCCTCTAACCAACTGGGAAATGTCTTTATTTATCATTTTTACTAATAAGTAAAAAAGTATTATGTAATTATTAGTAAATTATATAATTATAAGAGTAAATTATAATAATTTTATTTTATGTAAGGACGAAAAGACAAAGTGCATGATAAAATATTTTTCCTCCGACACTTATTGCACTAAAATTAGGTTCAACATACAACGTATCTCACCTTCGTGTAATTTTATCATTTGTCTTGACAAGGATTTTTGCTTTTTTTCTGATTTCATCTCATATAGTGGTTTCTAATGACAGCCCCCGCTCTTGGGCGGAGCGGGAGATAGTGTCAAACTTTTACAGACTAAAAACCCGCCCCAGTTCCTTCGTTGTTTTTCGTACCGGGGGCTGAGCTACCTTTCGGAGCTAACCCTGGCCCCAGTAGGCTTCGACCCAGCAGGGCCCCTGCCATTGCTGACAACTCCATGAGGCGAGCGGGAACAGTGCGCGCCGTCAACAATCGCGCACTGAGGGTTCCGTGCAAACTACAATTCCCGAATGAAGTCTAAGATTTTTCCGAATTACAATTTTTTTTTTGTGACGTATGTGACTACAAATTTACTGTTTTCAGATTTATTCCTAAACCTGTACTATAAGACCTGGTTTTGTGCCAAATTTCAGGATTCTGGGTCAATGGGAAGTATCCTATGAATTTCGATTTTCGAGAATATCAAAATATATGTTTTTTGCGACATAAACGGCCGTAGTTATCTTTTTATTCGTTAACTTAGAAGTTTGATTTTTTTCACAGCTTAAAGAAGCTGCAGACCTGAGTATATGGTTTTAATTTCAACTTGATACCTCCACGATTTCTCGAGATAAAGGGTCTTGACAGACAGACATACAGACAGACAGACAGACGGACGGAGACGGACAACAAAGTGATGCTACAAGGGTATCGTTTTTCCTTTTGAGGTACCTACGGAACCCTAAAAAAGAACATTGAAATTAACCTGAAGAATCGGAGTCTATATCGTTGATGATAGGACCATTTGCTTCAAAAAATATTAGGCAGGACATAAAATAACGTAGAGATGACCGTTAAAGTAAAGTTTCGACTAAATATTGGTCAAAATTGATCAGAAAAATCAGTGTCGTCCACTACCGCAAAGGGCTGACAAAGAACAACGGCGAGGAAACGGTTGATGAAATTATTAAGTGTCTGCTTATATATGTACTTCCTTGTTTATGTTACCATATTTACCAACGAAATAATTGACTTTGTTTTATCTAATCAAGATTATGGCTGATTAAGGAGTGCAAAAAAAGTCGTCATAATTGGAAACTGAATTGACTAGATTTTTTACGAAAATAAATAATCATGGCTTAGTTTTTTTATGCTCATGGCTTTCGTGGCTTTTGGGTAAATTGAAAGTTTAATGTTGCTACTACTATAAATCTTGGTCAAGTAACATTATATGCTATGATTTATGTATTGTTAATAAATACTTCGGAAATACGTTTCCGTATTAAATAATAAACATAAAAATAAAAATAACTGTTTGTGCTTAGAATATAGTGACTAAAATGACACAATATATGATGTTATCACAACAATAAATACAATATCGAGAATCACATAACCAGAAAAGGCATGGCATTAGACATTTCAACAGCCATCCAGCCTAAAGACATAGAGAAAAAGAAAACAAGCGTTTTTGCAATTCATAAGGAGGTACGTAGGTATTATTGACATAATATACGTAATCTCACCAACCTTAAACTGGAATATCTTTATTACTTGATAATTAATAGTAATGTCTAAGACGCTAAAAAAATATGCCATCAAAATTTTGTTCGGGATTTCGCCATAATCCTTTAAAAGTATCGACAAAAGAAAGAATTTTAAAGAAAGAAAATTATTCAATTGATGACTACAGTGATGTTTATAATCCATACTGTACATTAATAATACAAGTGAAAGTAAACTATTGAACCAATTTTTATGAAATTTAGTACGAAGTAAGTTTGAACCCCAAGGAAGGTCATAATCATATAGTCATACTATTTAGCTTTTTTTTAAGTAATATAAACTACAGTTTGACCGCGATCCCACCTGATGGTAAGCAGTAATGCAAGGCTTTGACTTCACGTCCTTAACCCGGATACACACAAACAAAGTCGAGAGCAAAAGTTAATCCAACAACAAAATGATACTTTTAAAAATATACATTTGTTGAATTCCAGTCAAAATCCTGATGGTGCCACATTCAAACAAATACCATACGCCCCGGAGCAATGTGAAACCACATTGTTGAAATTTTCCATTTTCAACAAGAAACTTAAATTCGAATTGAAAATACACTGACTATCATTTGGCACATTTACCTACACGGAAAGAGTTTTTCGCTTGAAATAACTAATTTATCAGGAGGAGATAAAAATGTAGACAATTCGAACTATTTACTTTAGATGAATCTTATTTTTTCAGGCTTGAACCATACGCTTTTTTTCAAAGGAATATCCAAACAAGTTACTTATCCCGCTCTGGCTGGAGTTAACTTTACTGATTAAAACCAACGTGTATTCTGCAGTTGCTCTTTGTATGCCAGCGGCACAGTAACTATTTTCCTTAGTTGGTTCCCGTCCATTTGGCTAACATCTCTTTGAGGCACATGTCTAACATGTCCTACCTTACCTGTACTTTTAGGGCGCTTTGCTTTGTCGGACAGCTGCCGCACGTTTACCGTGCCACAGCCGGCCGGTTGCAGTACGTTAGCAGTCCGACAACAAGCGTCTAAATTGAAAACGTATCTGACTGCCGTGCGTTTGTATGCCAGTAAAGTGCCATTCCACACCACACTATTCAACACCGAATTGAACACGTGGTGCTTGAGAAGTTGCCGTCCTGTTGTCGAACGTTTGCCGCACAGTAGCCGCACTGCGCGCTTTTTATGAAAAATACGATCGTCCGTACGCAGTATGACTGACGCACTGCATGCGCACCGCAGCAGGCTGTTAAAAAAAAAACTTTTTACAAAATAAAATAACCGACTTCACTAAAAAAATACACTAAAACCATCAAAATAATTTTAATTTCGGAAGTCGGTGTTTCTCGATATTGTTTGTTCCTTATTTAACACCGACTTCGGAACTTAAAATTATTTTGATGGTTTTAGTAGTATAATATTTGAGGAGTTCCCTCGATTTCGGCAAGATTCCATTATCAGATCCCAACTTGGTGACTATGGGACCATTTGGGAAGTAAAAGGTATACTAACTATCCAAGAAAAAAAGAATTTTTCAAATCGGTTTGCAAGCAACGAAGTTATGCGCGAACATACATAAAAAAAAATACAATACGAATTGAGAACCCCGTCCTTTTTTAGTAGTCGGTTAAAAACTCATAAATTGAAAGCGTCCTCCAAGCGAACTAAAAATGTATCTAATTGCCTTTTGAGTTCGCAAAATTCTCGTTTAAATTAGCCCGTAGATTCCAGTGCAACATGCAGTTCAATCAGAAATTCCAAAATTCCTACTGTGTTTAGTGCCCATTAATTTCCCGTTCGTAATATGTATATTCAAAGAGTACAGTATTTCAATTTAGTTTCATTAATAAAATGTGATATTGGTTGAAAATCAAAACGTTTTAAATGCTAGGTAAAACGTTTTGATTTTGCCGACCAATACTTGTTGTATTGGTTGGTCTGCAAATATTGCAGTGAACAAATTGTTTCATTTCCTCATTTTGTTTTTCGATTTGCAGTTTATTCCGTTTCAATAAATTTGCTGTTTTGCTGTTGTACTTAATTTATTGATACTACAACATTATTTGAAATATCTGTTAATTATTTATTGTGCACACCTACCACAGTGTTATCTTTTTTAACCCAATTGTTGACTGGTAGAGAGCTACTGTACAGAAAGTTTAAATAAATAAATAAATACAATGGTCTCTATGAGTAAGTAAAAAAAAATGTTATTATTGAAGAGGGTGCCAGTAAGCAATTAAAGGTCCTTTTAATAAAATGTATGAAAAGTTGAAATGGCATTGTTTGTCTTGGTATGAAGTAATATCTTGATGAAGGAGGAGGGATGAAACGCATGTTAGTAAAAGTTGGCGCAGAGGTTGAGCGTTTTGCTTCTACGCTGCGTGTCGCCGGTTCGATTCCCGCTTGGATCAAATATTTGTATGACCTACAGATGTTGTGGTTTTTGACTCATATTACAGGAAAAATTCCAAGTGCGGTGTAAATTAACCCGTTGTGTGTCCGGAACGTGGATCCACGCGAGACACAATAACTTTTTAATTGTGTCTCTAATTACGGCATACGAAAAGTTAAAAAAAAAAATAGAAAAGTAACTTCGGACCGGCACGATTGGCATAGACTTTTATGTTCTTACTAGCTGACCCGGCAAACTTTATATCGCCTAACATTCAATAACATGTGGGTTGTATTTTATTTCATGAACACTTTAAATTCATATATCTTTCGATATATCAACCGATTTTGTTGAAACAAAGTCTAAGTAATATATCAAGTTATATTCAATTTTAATATATAAAAGTTATTTACATCAATTACGTGTCATTTTTTTTAAGAGCAGTGGTGTCCGAGTGGTAACGGCCCCGACTTACGAGTTGTATTGTAGGTCGTGGGTTCAAACCCAGCCACTACTTTGTGTAATCTATTTCAACACCACTGCTCTCAAAACAGTGAAGGAAAACATAATGGGGGCCGTAATCCACCACGCGGACATGCCGGTTTGCATGTCCGCGTGGTGGGTTACGGCCCATTGCCTCCAACAGAGAGGAGGCCTGAAAAAAAAAGAAATAATAAAGTCCCAGCAGTGGGGAAACATTAAAAAAAGGCCGATTATTGATTGAAATAATAATATGATGTTTTAGTATATCTTGCTTATTTTATTGAACTAGTTTTTTAATAACATCAATAAGAAGCTAATCCAGCGCAAACTTCACGACCCTCAGTAATGAGGAATACGACTCGAGGAGGAGTTTTATAATATTAGTGATAATCTGCTCTGATTTAGATAAACCAGACATATTTGAAGATTCTATTAATATAATTGTTCTACTAATTAGCGAAATACTTATATATCCAGTAATTATTGATTGACAGATTAATTAGACGTCCGAGGAATAATAATTAGATTGGCTTAGCTACTAATTATGGCCTTAGGGTTTGTATTGCGAGACTGTAATATTAGGTAATCAAGCGACCTAATGTTAAACTATCTAGCGATTTAGTCTATGTGTCCTGATAAAAAGTAACTTATGTCTTTGCTTGGGATTCAAGCTCATTTCGTACAAAATTTCATCAAAATCTGTTTAGTAGTTAAACCGTAAAAGCGTAACTGATTGACAGAGTTGCTTTTTTTTTTTTTTCTAAGAATTATTAAGTATGATCAATTAGTACAGAATAGATGGTCGTTGGGGCCGAAAGGTTCTAGTGTGGCGACCGCGTATTGGAAGACGCAGCATTGGAAGGCCTCCTACAAGGTGGACCGATGACCTGGTGAGGGTTGCGGAAGGCCGATGGATGCAGGACGCAAGGGATCGTTCATTGTTGTGACACTTGGGAAAGGCCTATGTCCAACAGTGGACGTAATATATCGGATGAAATGATGATGATATACCTATAAATGTGCTCCGCATACGCATCGTTGTATAAAAAATAAAGAAGAAGGAAAAAAATAAGAGAAAGAAAAAAATAATAAGAAAATTATTTCTGTCATTCCATTTATTCATTAAAATAATATGTAAATTATGTTATTAAATATTTCAATAAAAAATTAATTAACGTTTAAAAATAGAAGCCCACCGGCATCGGGAACAGGGTCCAAGCTACTGGTGGTCAGGGCTCCTGAGAGAGGAATCTCCTAACAATACGCGCCAAGTCCAGGAGTACTGCTTTCTGGATCAGGCCCTATTATTATTATTATAAAAGCAGTCGACGCTATTACCGTAAACATACTCGAGGCAACTATGTCACCACAGCTTGTAGTTTACTTACTTAATTAATATTAAAAATTAATGGTTACAACTGAATTGATATTTACCTAACAACAAGTTTCGTAACATATTATTATATTAACATGGACCGTGGTTTGTAATAAAGTGTGTGTACCTCAACAACAAAAACGAGAGTATAATTAAAGTGCACTTAATGCGAGACGTACTGCAACTCAAACAGAAAACTCAGTAGAGTAACTATAGGGTAGCCGGGCTGGCAAAATGCCACGAGACTCAGGCCTGATGGACCCCGCCGACCAAGAGGCCTTGGGCTCTGAAGCAGTAAATATACAAATCAGAGTAAATTATTAAGATTTATAAATCGCACACTTAAGAAAAGGAACAATTTCCCGTAGAATTTAGCCTTACTACCACCAGACCTTAGAAGCCCACCTTCATAGATGAAATATAAGTCCTCGTGCATTAAAAAAATTACCAATTTATTAATATAAAAAAATATTTTATGTCTAAAAAAAGTATTTTTTTTTTTATTATGTATAGGCTCGTGTTTGTCCACTATCTCACCTGATGGAAAGCGATGATGTGGCCGACGATGGAGCACGCTTGCCTAGAAGCAACCTATTCACTCTTGACTTTACCCCTAAGTTGTAGCTATCAGGAAACAGACTCCGGCAGCAAATTCAATGATTTGACCAAATTGAATTACAAAGTTGACAATTTTCCTGGGCCCCCATCAAATGATTTTGCCACGGGCCTCAGATGGTATAGTTACGCCACTGAGAGAACGGTTGAGTAAAGTTCGAGCACAACAGGAATGCAAAACCAATTCAAACAATACTCGATAGTATACTGATCATACTTTTAACCCATTAATCTCTTCAAATATTTTCGTATCCAAATCGCAAAATACTCCAAATACTTCCACCTCGTTAGCTCTTCCATCACGAGATTAGAAAAGTTCTTCTTGAAGCGATGGTTTTCTTTCCTTCAAAGTATTTGGACGCTTGGGGGAGCCCTATGTCCAATAGTTGTCTTTCGATTGAAATGATGATGATGATGATTTAGGCCCAGTTGGCCAAGTTAACAGTGACATTTTAAGGTCTTCCAAAGTGCAGATGTAGGCACCCCTTAGGCACTCTAGTAATTAAAGAGTAAATGTACTTAGGCTGACCTCACATTAAGCGTGCGATAAAATTAAAGAAAATGAAGTAATATACATAGGAGGACATTCAAAATAATAAATTCAAAAATTAAATTAAATTTCCAAAAATGTATACAAATGAGCACACAATAAAGACGTCAAAGCCTGTCAATGCGTTTCCGTACGCCGCTGTTCATCCACAGTATATCCGCCGGTGGTTGTTGGCACGGCTTGCGGTGCTACTTTCTCTTTTGTTGTTCAATGAATGCCAAGTATGATTCTACCCGGACTTTCTTTACGTAGGAGCGTACATTCAGAATAACTTTGTTTTAATACCGAGCTGTTGATGTGAAAAAATACTTTGTGGAATTGCAAATATATCAAGTAGAGAGATATAGGATAGTTATTATTATTTTGCAACTGAGTATTTGGAAGAAATATTCATATTGAAATTCAATTAAAATAGTAAGACAATTCACTCTATAAACGCATGATATTGATTAGGTGTCTCGTATGTCTCGTGTCTGCAACCTGTAATTAAGTCTGAAGCCGGTTAGCTAATTATATACCCATAGTCTAGTCCTTCATTGCAGTCGATTTCCGCAGAGCATACTCGTAGTGCAAGGGAAAATGACAGCTAATAATTTAATTGCTGTTATTAGCTCGTTCTTAGTTATTAAATTCTAAGTTTCGCCGCGGGTGCGTCTTCGCCCAAGTCTGAATTAGTCCACGCTACGCTACCGCATCACATTTATTATTAAAAAGGCAAACAATGCCTGAAATAGGCACAAACTACCAATTTAATAATTATTCTTTGTTGATGAAATTGTCGTTTTATGAAACTGTGGTATCTTCAGTCTGATTTGGAATTCGTTTTAAGTTAAATTTAACTTTGTATTTAAGGCACGCTATTTCCGTTTTAAATTTAATTTATTAATTTGTTTCCTTGAGTTTTGGACCAATTATTTTCGCGACACTGTCACCGCACATGGGCCACATACTAAGCTGAAGCGCGCGACAGCCATTTGTGGCCAGCGGCTGCTATTTTTAAGCTATTGCATAGCTTCTATCGCGGGCCTTGAGCGTGGAGACCGAATCCAGAAATTCCGTAACGAAAATAACCTAACACTCCCCCCCCCACTCATTTGTTTTTTGAGCGTGGTGACCGATAAGAAAACAAATGAGTGAACAATCAATCAAAATTCAATTCAATGTGTGAAAGTGTAACAAAAACAAAGGAAAAAAAATACTGCATAAATAAAATAAATAAATAATTATAATTGCATAAGTTGATAAAAATGCTATGCAATAGCTTTACCGCGGCAGTCCCCGAGTGCCACACGTCTTTTTTTTATTTTTTTTAACCCATACGTGCAGTATCATAATGGACACTGACGAAGAAAGAGTAGCGTGTGAGTTCGTTTTGTATCAGCGTTTAGTGGCCAGTGCGGGCTACAAGAAGCGAGCAGCAGTGATTTTTACTTGTGGCGGCTACCGGTTTCAACCGTGTGAGGTGAATCAATGCCAGTGGCGTTTTGTGGTTGTAGCCTGTAGCCCGTGAGCCTGGCTCTACGTGTATCGCAATACGAAGTCAAATAATTATCTAATGTTTCAAGCCGAGTTTCCAAATAAGATTGTGTTAGTCTTTCCTGAAAGGCCTACGTCCAATTGTGGACGTCTTCCGGCTGAAATGATGATGATGATAATGAAGACTCTTATTCATTTCTTTAATAAATATTTAATACTAGCTTTTGCCCACGGCTTCGCTCGCGTAAGTGTGGGATTAGAAAGAGACAAAAAGTAGCCTATGTCACTCTCCATCCCTTTCAACTATCTCCACTTAAAAAATCACGTCAATTCGTTGCTCCGTTTTGCCGTGATTAATATTTGTTTAAGTAAAAAGATTAGAGAAAACTGTATGAAGAGTATGATTGTGTAAAGGTGAGAGCCAACACCTGTGCACGAACAAAGAAACTAGAAGAACCTCATGTGAAAAGCTTTCAATAATAGATTCAATGCACAATGCGTTCAAATTCCACATATTCCTTTTTCCCGACGTTCTTGGAAATATGGACTGGACATTCAGAACACAGATTTATTCCACAGTGGGCTTTGCACACAACCGGATTACTTTGAACATATTGTCGTATGATTCCACAGTATTCGAAATGCATAAATTCGGCTCCCCTTCAACGGATGTACATCGTGTGATAACACAGACAGATTTTCTTCAGGTTTTAAAAATTCATGTGCTATTTTGCACGACACAAAGGAGTGTTGCAGCCTGCATTTACTCGTGTAAAATATTTTATATTCCAGGTTTCTCCGTGTTTCGAAGCTTATTGTGTTCGGTGTTTATTAATCCGCGTTATAAGTTTGAGGTGTCTGTGTGTTTGTTTTAAGTACCATGCGAGGACATGCGCTTGAATACACAAGGCACATCTGAGGACCTTTTCAATGCGAGGACCTTTTCGTACGTCCTCGGATGGCCCGACCCAGTTCATCGTATTCTACGTTCGATTTTGAACCTTTCTATATACTTAATAAGGAAAAGTTGATATCAACCTTGGTGGACCTCGGTTTGGTTGCGAAATTTCATGTTCACACACGACCGTGTGTAACCGCTAGGCGGCGCCACTTAAAATTTTTACACACGACTTTTAACACTTCAGTCATGTTTTTAGTACCTTGTGGAGACTTATGTGTAAATCTTCACACAAATGTCCTCGGATTGGTAGCTTTTCCGGACAGTGTGTATGTAAGTCCCCACATGGGTAGCTTTTCAAGACAAGTGTATTTAGGTCCCCATTTGGATAGGTTTTCCGTGTGTATTGATTATTGAAATTTCAAAAGTATCTAAACTTCTGTTCTGAGAGGGTAAAACTTCGGATGGTTTTTTACGTAAAAGTATGTCATAATGTACTGTACGAGACTTGAGAATGCACAATATATATGTTTTTGAGAATAGCATTTATAAATAAAATATGTCAAGCACTGAAAAACAATACACTAAGTTCTAGAATTTCAGTTTATTTAACCAAAGAGTTCTTATACATTGCTAGATGTCCTGAAACATTATTCTGAGTGCAATTAATTATCTATAAAAAAGTCTATTTAATTCAATAGGTTTTAAAATTAACCAAGCCTTTGGCATGAAGAATTGACTACTACGTCCTTGATATATATTTTTTTTATGATGGGAAAAAATCATGCATTGACATCCCCCGCTCTTGGGCGGAGCGGGAGATAGTGTCAGACTCTTACTGACTAAAAGACCCACCCCGTTCCTTCTAGCCTTCATACCGGGGCTCGAGCGCCCTTTCGGATAACCCTGGCCCCAGTAGGCTTCGACCCGGCTGGGTCCCTGCTGTTGCTGACAACTCATTGAGGCGCGCGGGAACAGTGCGCGCTGTCGACGACTTGGGCTTGGTCCGGACAGTTACCGGACGGCCGGACAGTGAGCTACCCATTGCTCACTGTCCGCAAGCCCGCGCCTACGGTGGCCGGAAATCGGGATCAGAATCCCGGCGGCGGCGGCGGCGGCGATAACGCCGTTGCATTACTGCTTCGCAGAAGTCGGCGACCGCCTGCCACTCCTCCTCGCTCCGGACCATGGCCTCAACCAAGGCCCGGACGTCCTTAATATTTGGCCGATCTTAAGTAGAAAGCATAAATTGATCCGCATTTTATGCCCTTTTATTAATTGCCATACTCAATTTTATTACATAAAAATAGTAAACATAGCAATGATTAACATAACTCTTTCAGTTAAGAGGGACCACTCCGATCAGCTGATTGAATACAAGTCTAAACGATACTAAGAAGGCCAAAACTCTCTTAATTGCGTGAGGTAAATAAGAGTGCCTTGTGCAGAATAAACATTACTTTTTCTTAGATAACAAACACATGGCGAGCATAATTTTGAAAATAATAAGCTTGTTAATTTAAACTTATTAAATTAAAGACATAAAATACTCGAAAATTACAATTTAAAAACTTTTAAACTATAAATAAATAGCGTTTTTTTTTGCCGGGTAAAAATCATTTAGATGACATCCCCTGCTCTTGGGCGGAGTGGGAGATAGTGTCAGACTCTTACTGACTAAAAAACCCACCCCGTTCCTTCAACAGTGCGCGCCGTTGACGACTTGGGTTTGGTCCGGACGGTTACCGGACAGTCGGACAGCGAGCTACCCATAGCTCGCCGTGCGCAAACCCGCGCCTTCGGTGGCCGGAATCGGGATCGAAATCCCGGCAGCGGCTGGGGCGTGAGCGCCTCATGCGATCGACCTCCTCCTTTACTAGCATTACTGCTTCGCAGAAGGAGGCGAGAAGGCGACCGCCTGCCACTCATTCTCGATCTAGACCATGGCCTGTACCAAAGCCCGGCGCGAGAGATCGCCACATGGACACGGCGATGCTTCGACCAAGCGGGGCACACTTCTACCGTGTGCTCCGCACAAATCCGGTGGAGGTATGTACCTCCCGAACTTACCATGTCCGGTGAGAATCTGCGTCATGCGGAAGGTGAGGACGCCGTGAGGTCTTTCCAGCCACGCCTCAAAGAGGGGACTTACCGCCATAATTGTGGCGTGCCGAGTACTGGGTTGCGATAGTCCGAATTCCCGCCGGAACTCTGTTCACCATGCCACGACCTGTCGGGGCAGCGGACTTTCGCCCCGGCGCCGGCGTTGCATCTCCATGCGCAAATTGTTCATGCGTGCAAGGAATGTTGCCTCCAGATCCCATGGTGGCAGGTCAGCAAGAAGGCTCGCCACTTTGCGGGAAACCATGCGGTATTTCCGTACCATCTGTATTGCCATGACCCTCAGGCATGCGTTCAGCTGGGCTCTCGGTTGCTGACGCAGCGACGGCGCCCACACTGGCGACCCATAAAGGGCCATGGACCGAACGATTCCTGCGTAAAGCCTCCAGCAGTAGGCGTCTAAACTCCCCAGGCCCCGGTTGGGCAAGAGCCGCTTGAGCCAGTCCGGTTCAGTTTAAGTGCCAGATCTCAGAAGTGCTGCACAAAATTCCACTAGCTGTCGAGGACGAGTCTCAGGTGCTTTATCGTTGACCTGACCCCGATGTGAACTCTCCTACCGTTAATTGGGAACCCGATGGTGGCGTATTCCAAAGGCCGTGGAAACACATAGCTTCGGACTTGTGCAGTACCACCTCGAGTCCCAACTGGATCCTATCAACGACTATCGCAACCCCGCATGCTGCTAGATCGTCCGCCGCATGGTACAACTCTCCCTGCGCCAGAACTAGCGAGTCGTATTTTGGTGGGGGCGATCGGTAGCGGCGATCCCTCGCGCTAGGCCTTGGTACAGGCCATGGTCCGGAGCGAGGAGGAGTGGCAGGCGGTCGCCTCCTTCTTCAAAGCAGTAATGCTAGCAAAGGAGGCCGAGTTCCCGCGCGCCTCAAGGAGTGGTCAGCAACAGCAAGGGCCCAGAGGGCCAAGGGTCTGCTTCTGAAAGGAAGGCTCGGCCCCTGTATGAAAGGCAAGAAAGAACGGGGTGGATTTTTTAATCAATAAGAGTCTGACACTATCTCCAGCTCCGCCCAAGAGCGGGCGATGCCATTTGGATGATTTATACCCACCAAAAAAAAAGATTATACAAGTAACTGTTGAAGAGCAGTCTTACATGGAGACGATTCAAGCTGCAACTTCATTTCACTTACTTAACTGTAATGCTATGCAATGTTAACATACAGCATGCTTAGTTTGAAGACAATACACTTGACCGTTAAAGAGTTGTGTCACATGTAGATGATTTCAGTTGCAGCTTTGTGACATTAACACAACTGTGTATTGATATATAATGTCAGCAATCCAGATACAGCGCGTAATGGATCTAATAGATTAATGAATAATAGTTGAATATGAATGTCAACTTGTTATCTTACCTGTTACTTTAGATTATTATTGTGGATCCAAAGTTGCGACTATAAAATCTTTCAATTGCTGTCAAATTGTAATTGTCCACGTGTTTCTTACACAACTAAAAGTCTAAATCAATTTGATTAGTCGAGACGTAGTGCTTAGAATAATACCTTCCCTTTCATTTTAAACATTATCAGTTAAATCATGCTAAGTCCTCTGATAGTACTTAAATCGAGAAATTGGTGTGTGTAACTGGTTAAATATCTAATAATATAGCTCAAATATTATTATGGCAAAATTATAAGTGTGTAAGAAACGGCTATTGGAAATTCAGAAAAGGTCCTCGTTTAGTACAAGCCCTACCTGGAAAAACGTCCTCGTATTGTTCGTGAATATTCTAGTACTAGGTCCTCGCATCATGCAAGTAATAAGATAAAGTGTGAAAAATTAAGTCCTCGTATAGGCGTCTCTGGTCACATGGTTAAGGTCCTCGTTTGGCTCACACACAGGTCCTCGGATGGTACTACCCAGGCGGGTTTGCGAGTGTATTTAGGTCCCCGCATCGTTTACAGAAATTCATACTAAAAAATGTTGAGATAGCGCTATACGAATAGTTTCGTCACCCCAAATATTGTTTTCTCTTTCTTTCTGTCTTGTTAATAAGGTCGTAAGTCGTCTCTAACCTAGTTTTCTAGGAGGTCCTCGGATTGTGACTTATGACTATAGTCCTCGTATGGGTGTCTGTACAAGTAATGGTGTGTCTGTGTGTATGTGTGCCTGTGTGTCTGTCTGTGGCATCGAAGCTTCTCAGCGAATGAACCGATATGGATGTGGTTTTTTTTATTTGAAAGCTGACGTTATCGAGATGGTTCTTAAATTCAATTTATGAAGATCTGATAAAGTGTTCAAGGTCATCAGCGCATTTGTTGGCTGTGGCAGAGATCTCATACGCTTCATGGGTGTAGACTTTACTAATAAACACATATTTGAGACCTTTGAAATATTCATGCAGGTACCTATATGCCGACACTATCAGGCTGGTCTGATGATGGAGGTCGAAGGTAAGAGACGTAACATTGAAATGCCTGTTAATACCCATCCAGTTTCGGCTACTTATTATTTAGATTTATCTTAAAAATAGTTCTGTTCGTGTCTCATGACTATGAAAACCTGATGACGAAGACCTAATGCTAGAACTGGGAAGTGGCTGATGGAACCCTGGAATGCTTTCTAGTAAACACATCGAGTTTGAGCTCATTAGATTCGTCTTAACCTTTTGAATGTCTCTTAAGTTACACAGTTCGACATAAGCAATTGTCTTTCTATTGTGTCTCTAATTACGGCATTCGATGAGTTAATTAGTTTTAAATATTTTTCATGATGACGAGGACCTAAGACTAGAACTGGGAGGTGGCTAATGGAACCCTGGGATGCCTACTAGTAAACACATCAGGTTTGGGCTCATTAGATTCGTCTTAACCAGCTCTTAATATTTTTCATGATGACGAAGACCTGATGCTAGAACTAGGAGGTGGCTAATGGAACAACCCTGGAATGCCTACCAGTAAACACATCGAGTTTGGGCTCATTAGATTCGTCTTAACCACCGTTCCTCGTTATTTTACTTTTTATAGAATTTATACGTCGGGGGTTTTTATAAATTTACAATTTTGCTATTATTAAACTATATAATATTAAACAATAAAGCCGGTGAAATAACAAAGTAGGCTTAATTCTTTCGACAGTTCTGTCATGATCTTATGAGGAGTTCATTTTCAGATTATGTCAATAATTTATATGGGACCATTTATTCACCGTTTTGAGAACATTGGTGTTGAAATAAATTACTTGTTCTGCGATTACGGCGGTCTCTCCAATCCAGTGCTCTTAGCTCTCGCCGGAACGCCCATACCGATCTGTTCCGACTTTCGGTACCTCGGGTCGCTCGTCCAAGGGGATGGTGAGGTGGACCGGGACGTAACACATCGGATCAACGCAGGATGGATGAAATGGCGACAGGTCACGGGAACAACTTGTGACCCACGGATGCCCCGCAAGTTGAAGGGTAAAATCTACAAGTCCGTGATAAGGCCTGTATGAATCAGAATTTTGGGCTGTGAAAAAGACGGATGAAAAAAGATTGCATGTAGCGGAGATGAGAATGTTAATAATAATAATAATACTCGTTTATTTGCTTAGAATGTAGGTACTAAGGTGTAAAATAAGGTGATTACAAAGAGTTGTGATCCTGATACAATCTACCTTAAATTAGGTATGCAAATATTGTCAAAGATTTGAATTGCGACAAAATAATAATAAGAGTAATGGAATTTATATTATTATTGATCATAATAAGGAAATACATAATGTCAAAACAAAATCTTAATAGTAACGTCATTTGAAATAAAAATGAAGTTTATAGTATTCATAATAGGCAAATATCAAATACATAATGTCAACAACTAAATCTACTATTATCATTTGAAACAATAATGAAAATTGTAAACATAATAAGGAAATGTCAATACATAATGTCAAAAATTACGTGTGTATTTGAATTGGCGTCGTTTGAAATAAATATATTAGGTATCATAAATTTACAATGTCAACAATTACATAGCAGAGTCATTTAAAAAATCACTATTTGAATAATAACATTTATCAATTAATAGGGCTGTCAGTTTTTTTTAAACATTGGAATTGGTTCATTTTTTATAGTATCCGGTATTTTATTATATACCGTAGGACCCATGACAAAGACACATTTCTTACGTAATGCTGTGTTGTAGCTACTATTTTGTAATAGATTCCTATATTGACTTCTAACAGGGCCCCTTCGAGTTTCTGATACTGTTAAGAAATAATTCTTATTTGTTCTTACAAAAATGGCTATTTCCAAAATATATAATGCTGGAAATGTCAACAATTTTAGAGACTTAAACATAGGAACACAACTGTCGGTCATTTTTAAGCCACACATTGCCCTTATGCAAAGTTTCTGTGCCTTGAATACTTGTTCTCTCATGCTACAATTTCCCCAGAATGTTTCCGTAACGCAGTATCGATGCCACCAATCCATGGTAAGCTAATAATGTTGTGGCTGTACTGACCTTTTTGTTCAAATTAAATAGCACGTACGCAGAAGTGCTTAATTTTTTACATACCTCTTCGGCTTGGGGTTTCCATGTTAACTCACTGTCTATCAATATTCTCAAAAATGTAGCCACTGTTACTTTGTCAATTTCTTGCCCGTTGTATTATATAGTCATTTGTTGTAATGGTAAACGTTGATAGAAATGCATTATATTGGTTTTTGATAAATTAATAATTAAATTGTTATTGTCAAGCCAGTTTACCATATCCGCAAGAGTATTATTTATTTCCTGTTCGTATGTATTTACGTCGCTACATTTCATCAATATAGTGCTATCATCAGCAAATAATACCATTGGGTGTTCAATGTAACGTGGCATGTCATTTATATAGACCAGGAATAGTGGTGGCCCAAGCACACTGCCTTGTGGCACACCATACTTAAAAATTCTACATTCAGATAAATATTTATTTTCCCTTCTGGTCTTAACGCAAATCTTAGATATTTCCGTGTATTGCTTTTTGTCACTGAGATACGATTTTATGAGGTTCAAGATGTTACCTCTGATACCATAAGCATTGAGTTAATTAAGTAATATTTCATAATGGACACAATCAAACGCTTTGGTCATATCAGTAAAAATTGCGCATGTATGTACTTTATTATCGACGTTTTTCATGACGGTGTTAAGTAACTTGTATACTGCCGCATTAATATCTAATTTTTTTCTAAAACCCATTTGTTCGTCACATAAAATATTAAATTTCTTTAAAAAGACGTTTAAAGATTCTGAAATTATCTTTTCTATGACTTTAGAGAATACAGGAATTAAAGCTATCGGCCTGTAGTTGGCTAAATCTTGGTCACTGTTCTTCTTTTTAATTCGTTAAACCCCAAGCGAACGCCCCGATTCGCGCACCTATTGTCTTTCAATTGTGTCTGTAATTTCCACGATTGAAAGGTTAAAGATTGGTTTGACTACAACTGTCTTTAAGGCATTTGGAAAAACACCCGAGCAGACGCTCAAATTTATAATGTGGCTCAAGTGTACAGCAATGCAATCGGATGCAAATTTTACAACTTTAGTTGATATGCCGTCGTACCCGACACTCTTTTTATTTTTTAATGATTGAATTGCGCTCATCACATCTTGGGGTAATACTGGAGGCATAAACATAGAGTGAGGATTGTTAATTAACCCAGAAGTTTCAGGAAAGATTTTAGTGTTAGTTTTTATTTGGTCAACAAAGTAATTATTGAATGCATTAGCAATTTCATCTGGGTTTCCTTTTTTTTGGGGCGTTGGTTTTGGGTTTGGGTTTTTTTTTGGGTTTGGATTGCCTTTTAAACTGATTTTAGATATAGGCTCAGGAAAATGAGATTTATTATTTATAATCTGCCATGATGCCTTTGATTTATTACTATAGGTTTTAATGTAATAATTATTTTGTGCTTTCTGGGTCAATTTAACAATTTTCCGAAATCTCAATGAGCAACTTTTAAAGTTGTTTTTATTTTCGGTTGATGGACTATGTCTATATTTCCATAATAAATGTCGCTGTTTTCTACTGCATACACGTATACCGCGTGAAACCCATTTAATTTTTTTATTTGCCTTTATTGTAATAAACGGAAGTTTTCAAGTCTTTTTTCTCGTTTTTTTATGTGCCAGGATCTGATTCTACAAGTTTTATTTACCTTGACTTCCAATATCTGCGCAGTGTGGTCAGATAGGGCTAAGTCAATCAGTTCACATTTACATTTTAAACGAGAGCTACAGGCAAAGTTATCTAAGCAGCTACTACTGTAGCTGCTTAGATAACTTTGCCTGTAGCTCGGTAGCCCGGTTAAGTAGTAACTTAACCGGGTTGGTTGGAATAATTTTAATTTGAGATTGTAGCCTAAAAGAAAATATTCGAAGTCAAGAGTCATATTATTTCTTTTCAGTATGTCTATGTTGAAGTCCCCACATACAATTATTTTCTTATTTGAATTGCAACATAACATTTTTAAAATCATGTTTAAATTTTCATAAAATACATTCAAATGGTTTTGAATGGGTGGTCTATAAATACATATAATTATTAGTTGCTGATTAACCATTTCTATACCGCAACATTCGATAGTATTTGTTATTGAATAGCGGGAGATGTTCGATAGTTCTTTGTGTTCGAGATTGTTTTTAATCAGAATGCACGCACCTCCACGTTTCTTCGCTCTTCTCGCATAGCAGGCCGCCAACTTGTAATTTGGCAAGCTTATGAGGTAAATGATAAATGATAAATGATGATCTTTATTTTGCAAGTAGGTTTTATAAAAACACTTTTACACGTCAATTTTTTTTTTTTCGTCAATTAATGCTAGATGAGGCCGGTGTTTCCTAGCTGACTACCCTGAGAAGAAACACCGAAACAAACTCAGGGGTCAAAGTCTCTTTTAAAGTCCATACAGCAAAACATGTAATGGTCAAATCATATGAGAACCATGCAGATTGAGCCTGAGATGGTCTTTTGAAGAAAGAACCACACAGTTCTAAGTGGACCTGTCCAGTCAGTGCAAGCATTTGTCAATATGCGTGTAGCTCAACTCAGGACTACTAAGGAGCTCAACGACTTGACGAACAATGCCAAAGAAAGGACATTTGGGTAGGCCACATCAAATACTCAAAACTGCCAGACATCATGTGAAAATAAAAGAAAAGGAAAGAGTAATCCACATAGTTCTCACATTCACAATAATAAAATTTACAAAAGTGTAAATATTACAAAATGTAAAAAAAAAAGTAAGTATATAAAAAAAAAATCAGTCAAATAGTAAAAATAAACATGTCATAATTGTTAAAAAATAATAATAATATATATATATACAATATCATAATTGTAAAACAACAACAATCGTCAATAAAAAAAAAAGGCAGATAAAACAAAAAAACATTCAAATGATAATAATTATAGTGAGTAGGTACTGGAGCAGGTCAATCCCAAGCCGTTTTATCCTCAAGATACTCTTTTACAGTATAAAAAGCCTTTTGGCAAAGTTTTCGCTTTACAAATATTTTGAATTTATTAATGCTAAGTTCCTGAATAGGACTGGGAAGCTTATTATAAAAATGTATACTTTGGCATCTAAATGAGCGTCCTATTTTTTTGAGCCTGGTGGCAGGAACCACTAACTTGTGTTTGTTCCTAGTATTAACGTTGTGAATGTCACTGTATTTTTTAAACATGTTTTTATTTTTATGAACATACAAAATATTTTCATAGATATACTGAGATGGCACAGTCAAAATATTAATATTTTTAAATTTATCTCTGAGGGAGTATCTGGGACTTAATTTATAAATTGAACGAATGGCTCTTTTCTGCAAAACAAAAATCGTTTGGATATCGGCGGCATTTCCCCATAATAGAATACCGTACGACATGACACTATGAAAATAACTGAAGTAAACTAAACGGGCTGTCTCTAAGTCAGTTAGATTTCGAATTTGTCTAACAGCGTATGCGGCAGAGCTAAGTTTTTTCGACAACTTATCTATGTGTGGGCCCCACTGAAGCTTAGCATCAAGAGTTATACCCAAGAACACTGTGGTGTCTTCAGGACTCAATTCTTTACCTTTTATTAGCACACTAGTTTCTACCTGCCTTACGTGAGGCATCGTAAATTTAACAAATTTGGTTTTCTTTTCATTAAGAAGCTGAAGAGGTGATCATGACCACGCATCATAAAATGTTCAGTTATACAAACTACGTCAATGTTTCTGTCTTTATTAGATAGCTCTTGGAGATGTTTAGTTAGCAAGTCTGACTTATTTAAGAGACCGGCAATGTTTTGATGAACAATGTTAATGTTGCTATACACGAAAAAAAACAGTATTTTCTGAGGAGTTTGTGTCGTGGATATCATCCCGTTGAATGTCATAAGTAACCACAGTTTCTTGGCTAAAATCATAGGAATATTTGTCCACTAACCATTTTAGATTTTGGTATATTTTTTTCATGCCATTGTTATTCAGACGACCAGTGCGCCTAGAGAACATGCTATAATCATAACACAAATCCAAATTTGTGTCAAGAATTTCGGCATAACCATGGGTTTGATTGTCCAAGTATAACATATTATTGAAGGTTTCGATCCTCCAATTGAATATCGCTGCGTTGTCCTTATAAGTGGGAAAACACAATACTATGTTCGTGTGTCTTATTTTATTTTATTTTATTTAACGATACTCTTACTTGAATGATGAGGTCATAATAATTGTTTGTTTTACGAAAATCTTCTTCGCCGATAAAAATAAAGCAGAAATCTTCTTGTGTGAAGTTCGTTAATTTTGTGTCTATATTTTCAATTAATTTCAGTGTTCCGCTATTTGGTATAAGATAATGGCATATTTGGTAGTTGTAGAAAAAGTCTTTTGCTATTTGTAACATTTTATTGGTTTTGTTACTGCTTATAATGCATATTTTCTTCTTTTGTGTTTTGGCTATATTTTTTGCTGGCAATTTTGCGGTCGTTGTGTTCTCAACCTTATTTGGTGTCAAACCAGAACAAAAATCGGTGTTCGTGGGCTTTCTAGCTGATTTAGTTGGCTGGGTTTTTAATGGTGTTTTAAGCTATTGCATAGCTTCTATCGCGGGCCTTGAGCGTGGAGACCGAATCCAGAAATTCCGTAACGAAAATAACCTAACACCTCCCACTCATTTGTTTTTTGAGCGTGGTGACCGATAAGAAAACAAATAAGTGAACAATCAATCAAAATTCAATTCAATGTGTGAAAGTTTAACTTCAATTAATATCAAAGAAAAAAAAACAAAGGAAAAAAATACTGCATAAATAAAATAAATAAATAATTATAATTGCATAAGTTGATAAAAATGCTATGCAATAGCTTTACCGCGGCAGTCCCCGAGTGCCACACGTCTTTTTTTTTTATTTATTTCTTTTTAGGAGTGTCAACAATTTGAGATGAAATTTCATTTGCAGCTTTTTTCACCATCTTATGCTTAGCGTTTAAATCTTCATAATTCTGTTCTCATGTTGATTAATGTTAAACTATTAATTTCTTCGTGAGCTGCGCATAGTTGTTCTTTAAGTTGCTCTATTTCATTTTTTAGTTCAAGTATGTCTGCATTGCACTCGTTGTCGGATATGTTAGGTAAGCTACTGGTTGTGCCATCTAGTGGCGCAGCATTTGAATTATGGGCGCTCTCATTGCCTAAATTGTCTGACGACACTGCTCGAGATTTCATTCGAAACGTTATGTTTTCAAAGAAATCCATCTCTTTTATTTTATAAATAGTAAGGAACAATTAGAAAAAGTCCTTTCGATGAGCGGCTGGGGTTTGAACTCGCAACCTACACAGCGTGCACGGCACCGCGTAAAAAAACAGCGTCTGAGACCACTCGACCACACAGTCTTACGTCGATGTGGTCGAAATAGATGTTCTTGTTATAACTTAAATTTTTTGGCTTTTTTTCTCATTATGTACTTGTATTTTGATGGTTCACTTTTATACTAGTTAAAGGTTAAAATCACTTTGGTTCAACTATATCACTTTATTGGATAATGGTTGGTGTTCGTATTATCACTAAGTTTAAACGTTAGTACTTAACTCATTTTAGTGCACAATATTGTTTGTAAACATTCACTTTGACATTGTTTTGGTTTTATTTACTTATCACATTTAATAATCCTTTGCAAACACTGGACGTTGATTATTATATATTAAGCAACCGATATATTATAAAATTTGACTCTAAAACGATTATTTACTATTTTTTACAATAACTTTAGTACAGAGCTGATGTTGACGTTGTACCTAGACGTATGTACAATCCCATTGAGATGGATGTATGGTGTGACGAGAATGGATAAAGTGAGAAATGAGTATATTAGGGGAAGTTTGAAAGTGGCGCCAGTGACTGAAAGGTTGAAAGGAAATCGTTTGTCTTGGTATGGTCATGTAAAGAGGAGAGATGAAAAGCATGTTGCTAAAAGAGTTATGAATTTACATGTGGATGGATGGAGGGGGAGAGGGAGGCCAAAGAAAAGATGGATGGATTGTGTGAGAAGTGATATGAAAGAAAAGTGATAGCGTGACGAGTGACAGGACAGAATGGAAGAAAAAAACGTGTTGCGCCGACCCCAAATAAAACGGGACAAGGGCAGGAAGAAGAAGAGGTGTTGAAATAAATTAAGTCAAGGCTGATCCCACTGGGCCAACAAGGTTCTCTTAAAAAAAAAAAAAAAAAACATTCAAATCCAAATGGTCAGTATTAGATAGCTTGATGTAATAGCACTCTATTAATCTTCGTTGATAAGAATATCACTATCACTACCCAATATTGTGTTTTGCCACAATGGAAACGCGGGTGCAGGGCGGGCGCGGCGCGGCTACCTCAAACATAAGAACTTCATTTGAGTGTTCATAGTGGGCACGCGGGCGCGGGAAGCGGTGTGCGTTGTTCAACTCGAGACACGCGCGTGTAACTTAACGCCATAGCTCGTTCATACAAGTGGCCACAGTGAGTGCGGCATACCTGCGCCTGCACCGCTCTCCGCACCACGCTACCAGTGTGGCCAAGCACTGTGGGTTACTAGCTGCTGCTAGTGGCTTCGTCCACGTTTTAGTAGAAAACTATCCTAAGAGAACCTACTTTCGGGATGAAAAGTATCATTTATGCTATTCCAGGGTATGGTCTCCCCGTGTACCAAGTTCCATCGAAATCTGTTCAGCAGTTTTTGCGTGAATGAGCAGTTAATAAACATCCATATAAACTTTCATCATCATCATCAGCTTATCAGCCGAAAGACCGTCCTCTGTTGGACATAGGCCTCCCTCAAGCGTCGCCACAACGACCGGTCCTGTGCGTCACGCATCCATCGGATTCCCGCAACCCTGACCAGGTCATCGGTCCACTTTGCTGAAGGCCTTGTTTTCGTGTTCGCTTACATTGGGCCTCATAAGAAGGCTCAAAGTCACCCAAAGTGCAATGGAAAGGGCTATGCTCGGAGTTACCTTGCGTGATCACATCAGAAATGAAGATATAAACTTTCTCGTCAATAATATTAGTAGGATTTCTCTCCGAAGAAATGATATACAAAATATTACTATTTTTACCTATGCAACAATGAAAATCATTTTATTTTACGTAAGCAGTGAAGGAGATGAGGCAAAAGGCGATATACGTATTTTAAAAATAGCCAGCCAGCCCATATGTGCCTGCAGTCACATATGGGCTGGTGCTGCAAAATGCCACCTGGCAGCTTTGGACTCGGTGGAAAGGCGTGCAAAGAGGCTAATTGGTGATCCAGATTTGGTTAAGTCCAACCTTCAAAGCCTTGAGCATAGGCGTAGGGTAGCCAGCCTTTCGGTGTTTTACAGGATGCATTTTGGAGAGTGTGCGCAGGAATTGCATGACTTGATTCCGCCATCGCAATTCTACCAACGGATAACCCGACGTACGGCGAATATTCACCCTTACGTTGTTGAAACCTCTACGGTCCGGACTTAACGTTTCGCCTCGTCGTTTATACCGCGTACGTCGAAGGACTGGAACAGTCTGCCTGCTGCGGTCTTCCCGTCCGATTATAATTTGGGTGTCTTCAAAGCTAGAGTGAATAGGCTCTTAATAAACTAGTGCGCCTCACTATCAAAGATTGCATCGCTACTTACCATCAGGTGGGATCGCAGTCAAGCACTAGTTTATCTGAATTAAAAAAAGCTAGCATTTATTCGTCCAAAAATGATGTCACCATAAATAGTTTTTCAACAATCCCAGTCCTTTTTCGGTCAGTTTGTTAAATTCTATAGATCATCGAAGTGGAAATAAAAGTGTTTTATTTCCACTTCGATACCTAATCGTCTTTAGAAGATATTCCCGGTAAATATGCGTATTGTGACGAAAATATCCCTATTAATATGTAAATACTTTGTAAGCTGCTTGAGTTACGACCTTTACTCCTACGCGCATTTGGAATCTATCATATTTGCCTATTGATACATGTAACCATTTTGTGACCAACTTTTTTGTGGAGGGACGCTGTAGGGTGGAGCGAGAAAGATTCCATCATCAGATCCCGACTTGGTGACTATGGGACTATTTGAAAAGTATACCCTTTCCAACAAAAAAAGATTTTTTCAAATCAGTTGGCACGCGACGAAGTTATGCACGAACATACATTAAAAAAAAAATACAAACATCCGAATTGAAAACCTCCTCCTTTTTTAGAAGTCGGTTAATAAAAGTAGCCTATTTTACTCCTTATTACATCAGCTACCTGCCAAAAAGTCCTGTCAAAATCGGTCCAGCCATCTCAGAGATTAGCCCGGACAAACAGACCGACAGACAAAAATTTAAAAAAATGTTATTTTGGTGTATGTACCGTATATATATTCATATGCATGTAGTAAAAAGCAATTATTTCAATATTACAAACAGACACTCCAATTTTATTTATATAGATGTATAGACAAGTAAAATATACGATCTATAATGTTAGTAAATATGTAGCTTCCGCCCGCGACTTCGTCCGCGTGGAATAGTTACTTTCGCTAACGCTAACTTTAACCCGCGACTTCGTTTATATAGGTGAGTAAGTACTGGGTCTTATAATCTTATATTATGTAGATTGTTGGTTATTCTTAAAAAAAACTAAACTTACGTTATTTAAAAGTACTTACTTCTGCGTATTCCCCCTCTCATGTCTGACCGCCGCCGCCGCCGGCTTTGCACATTGTGCGCGCAGTACTCGATCATTATTTTGCTGTGATGTTATTTTAAAACTGCGATACCTCCTAAAATATTTATTTAAATCTAATGATGTAAAGGGTAATTTTGTTTTAAATTAAATACTTGCGATGAATAACGTATTTATTTGGATAAGGATTAATATCATGTTTATAAAAACACCTTCGCAAATAATGCATTATTTTAGAACAAATTTGGTTAGCATAAAAAAGGTTATAGTAAGCTAACCTTAAAAGATATACGTATGCTGTTTCAGACTTTTTTTTAGAACTTTTAAAGGGGAACAATTCTGTCATACATGATTTTTGCGAAACTTTAACCATTTACGCAGCGCACGCAGCGGAAGCTCTCAATAGGAAAAAAATCCCCCGATTTTGAAACATTCTTCTAGCTAACATGTTAGCTATTGCTAGCTAAGCACCAATGAATATATATTGGTCTTAGCGTTATGATATATAGCCTATAGCCTTCCTCGATAAATAGGCTATCTAACACTAAAAGAATTTTTCAAATCGGACCAGTAGTTCCTGAGATTATCTCGTTCAAGCAAACAAACTCTTCTGCTTTATAATATTATATTATTAGTATAGATGAGTGTAGGCTTACATCTTAGAACGATCGGTCAATCTACAGGTAGTTACTTCCATATGCTGATGGTGATCACCAGGGTGGTTTTAGTGAGGTAATAATGTCGCACTTCCTTGTCTTTCCTCCAAGATGCCAGCCGCCTTCTTTCCCCATGAAAACAAAAAAACCGGCCAAGTGCGAGTCGGACTCGCCCATGAAGGGTTCCGTAGCAGCAAGTAACATAATATAAAAGTTCTTGTAATGTGTTGTAACTTTGATCGATGTTTTAATAATAGTGTATTTTTTTCGATTTATGACGCATTAAAAAAAAACTACTTACTAGATTTCGTTCAAACCAATTTTCGTTGGCAGTTTCTATAGTAATGTACATCATATATTTTTTTTAGTTTTATCATTCTCTTATTTTAGAAGTTAGAGGGGGGGGGACACACATTTTACCACTTTGGAAGTGTCTCTCGCGCAAACTATTCAGTTTAGAAAAAAATAATATTTGAAACCTCAGTATCAGTTTTGAAGACCTATCCATAGATACCCCATACGCATGGGTTTGATGAAAAAAAAATTTTTGAGTTTCAGTTCTAAGTATGGGGACCCCCAAAATTTTTTGTTTTTTTTTTCTATTTTTGTATGAAAATCTTAATGCGGTTCACAGAATACATCTACTTACGAAGTTTCAACAGTATAGCTCTTATAGTTTCGGAAAAAAGTGGCTGTGACATACGGACGGACAGACGGACAGACAGACAGACAGACAGACAGACAGACAGACATGACGAATCTATAAGGGTTCCGTTTTTTGCCATTTGGCTACGGAACCCTAAAAAGGTATTAAATGTTAAAAGTACGTTAATATCTACCTAGATATTTTTTTTTATGAAGCTTTAAAGCGTCTGGCAAAAGTTACCGTTAGCGGCAAGTGTCTGGCAGAATTGATTATAATTTCTTCATCCCATGTTCTTTGAGACATAGGTACATTCAAATCAACCGTTAGAAATTAAGAAAAGTAAGTCTTTTTTTTATTGACTTAAACTAATGCTTGACTGCGATCCCACCTGATGGAAGGCAGTGATGCAATTGTTGATGGTGAGCCGCAAAAGTAAAACACTCCGCTCTTGGGCAGAGCGGGAGTATGTGTCTGATTTTTACTGACTAAAAACCCACTTCTGTTCCTTCGTTGCCTTTCATACCAGGGCCGAGTCTTTCTTTTTGGGCTCGACCCGGACGGTTATCGGATGGTCGAACGGCGAGTTACACACTGTTCGCCAACCGCAAACCTGCTGGACATTCAGTTCAGTGCGATGCACGCTCGAGTACGGACGTGTTTCTACTGTGCACGGTACGAATTTTATTCGTATGTTGTGCGGCAATAAGCGCCGCCCGAAAACACTATGGGTTCCAAAAAACTCATAGTCAATGAATTTCTGGCATTCCTAGTCCATGCTTTTGACTACATGGACGAAGTGAGCATCCTGCAGATATGCCGCTCCAATTTCAAGGAGGACGAGATCAGCAGTGGAAAACTGCTATTGTTCCAGTCTCTTGAAAAACTGGACGAGATGCCGTCTCGCCGAAGAGATGGAACTGAGAAGAGTATTCAAGATATCATTGATATGTTGAAGAAGACAGACCCGGACGACGTGCCAGATTTCGTGGCGAAGGAACTGAGTAAGCTGCCCCCCGTCACTTTCGATCACGTCGACGTTACACGGCTGCTAAAGGACATTACTACCCTGAAAGTGGAGATGACCAAGATGCAGTCTCGAATGGAGGCGTCAGAAAAATCCAATGCTGAACTACGTGTGGAAATAGAATTATTGCGCAAAGTAGGTTCCGTAACTGGGTCACCTGAGGCCTCAAAGGTGAACACACGTCAAGAGGCGCAAAATACATCAGTCAGCGGCTTTTGAATCGACGAACACAAGTGCGTCGCCAGCTGCCGAAAATGCTGATCAAGCGCCGCCCGCCGTCGCCCGCGCCTCTACACCGGCTGCGGAAACGTCACACGTAGGTACGTTGACCCCTAAACGTGCCTACGCTGCTGTTGTCACCACCAGAAAACCAGGTACATCGCAACCTAAGCGATCAGCAAAAATAGGGGACAAAGGGAAAACGGGTTCTCAACCTACCCTGACAGCGGTCCGTGGCTCCTTGCCAAAAACGGGCCAAGTTGATGAAGAGGGTTTCACTAGAGTGGAAAAGAAGAAGAAAAAGAAGCCCTGTTCCCGTAACCTATGCGGTACCGCACTCACTGGACAAAATATGCTGCTACGTCCTGCTGTGCCTACGACGCAGCTGTATATTTCGCGTCTGCATTGCTCTACGAAGGTTGAGGAAGTCGTGGAGTACATGAAGATAAAGAGCAACTGGACTCTGAGGGTCGAAAGGCTGGATTCGCGCCACGACACCAACTTCAAGTCGTTCGTGATACGAGTTCCAACCCACCATCTGGAGACCTTTTTGAGAGAGGACTTTTGGCCGAAAGCTGTCGTGTATCGACGATTCCGAGGAAGGCTACGCGACATCACGCAGCGGAACACGACGCCAATGTTACGTGTTTAATTATAAATAGTTTATTGTTTGAAATACTTGAATATGTATTAGTTTATTTTGTTTATAAGATTATAATATTGTGTTATAAATCTATGGGCCTTAGTTGCCTGACAATAAATGAATAATAATAATAATTAAACATAAACGTTTTTAAAACTTGTGTTCGACCTTTTAACTTAAACGTCTATTTTCACAAAACAACATTGCCTCCTTGTGAAATATGTAACCCATTTTTATGCCATAGCTACTAGGAATGTAACCTGGCCACAGTTTATCGATTGGACAGGTAGTAGCGAACGACGAGAGCCAAAGTTGATAAATAGTTACACACTTGTAGCATGTCTGTCCAATACATATTTATCAGATAATCTTCCAACATAATTATTACTTTCTTACTTTGGCAAATAGGATTCGCTAGTACTTTTTCACTATTGAAAATGAGACATATGAATTGGGATTGTACTATTGATAGTGTCGCAGCCATCTGATTAAATTAATCACCTAATTAAACGCCATTTTTGACTGGGGCTTGATTGAAATTAATTGATATGTTTGCACGTGGAGCTTACCAATTCCTATACAAAGTTTAACTATTTAAGAACATTACAACGTTTTTTTACTAACCGCACAGTAAATTTATAAGCTCCAGATTTTATATAAAATTTTTGCAACATGTATACCTATGTATAAATTACAATCATTATTGACATAATTATGCATTTTATGAATTTCCTAGCCCCTGCGCTACTGTAACACTGTATTACAGGAGCTATTGTCATTCCCTTTCTACTAAAATATAATTATATTATTTATGACATTTATAGTAGTTGTTGCTCAGTTTCAAATTTTATAAGTGTTTAACATGTTATTTTGATTTCCAGTTATTAGTGTAAACAATTGTTAGTAGACCAAATAAATATCTAATAAAAAGCAAATCAAAGAATTGAGAACGATAAAATTAAAATCAAAGTGATTTAAAATAAAATTGTAAATCACAATACGCGTGCTTGGTATCTAATTTGTCACATTAACATCGTGATAGTCATCATTCGTAAAACTAAAGGTAATGGTTTTAATTGTCCACAATTGGGACCATCTACAAGTTGGACCATCTAGATGTCCGTGTGTACGTGTACACACGGCGGGCCCTCTAATGATCACGTGGCAATTTAGTAGTGATTGATATTACCACACAAAAGTATCGATGCTTTCAATGTAATGTCCATTCCTATCGCCTATGACCGTCATGCGTTGGCCGCTTCACAATATGGATAAACCTTGATCGATTTGTATTTGGGGATAACAGTATGTGTAAAGTAATTGTTTAATCAACTTAATGCAGTTTATTTACAGACTACTGATTAACCCCTCGAGCGCCGATTGTACATACGTCTGTACAACTTGGATGTCCTGGGAGCGATCGAGGCTTTTTATGGACAGTTGTACACGTCAATCACCAAACCCACTGCGAATCTGGCAAACGACTCAAGAGCTAAATTGACCCGACACTATACCGAAGATATCCCGGACGTCAGCCTGTACGAGATTAGGATGGCTCTGAAACAGCTTAATAACAACAAGGCGCCAGGTGATGATGGAATTATTACCGAGCTCCTGAAGGCTGGTGGGAAACCGATCCTTAAGGCCCTTCAGAAGCTGTTTGATTCCGTCATACTCGAGGGAAAGACGCCACAGGCATGGAGCGAAGGTGTGGTGGTACTCTTCTTTAAGAAGGGCAACAAGACCCTGCTCAAGAATTATAGGCCCATCTCACTTCTGAGCAATGTCTACAAGCTGTTTTCCAGAGTCATCACCAACCGTCTCGCGCGCAGGTTCGACGACTTCCAGCCTCCCGAACTAACCGGATTCCGAAAAGGCTTCAGCACCATAGACCACATACATACGCTGCGGCAGGTTAGACAGAAGATCGAAGAGTATAATCTGCCTCTCTGTCTAGCGTTTGTGGACTACAAGAAAGCCATTGAGTCCTTGAAAAATGCTTAATTTTCGTGTTTTCCCCAAGTTTATACGAAAGTTATTTGGTCGAAAATTTTGGTTTCTTTACATATTCTTCTTTAAATATTATATTAAGTATTTGTTTTTCCTTGTTTTTTTTTGTGATTTACGTAAACAGTGCAATTTTCCGGGTCAATGAACCCCTGGCGCTCGAGGGTTCAATAAAGAAAATGTTACATCTATGTACCCTGAAGGTTTGGAATGAGGTTCAATACTCCCGAGTTATTTTTAGACCCCCCGCAACAAGGGAGAGCCAGTAGCTTCTAACCAGGCACTAACCTATACTTTGGTTTGCTAGCTAAATCATTTTCTTTGAAAAACCCCACTAACATAGAAAGTCAAACAGCTGACTTAACAAGAATTACTGTGATTTTTTAACCCCTCGATCGACAGGGTTTAATGACCTGGAAAATTTCCGTGGAAACTGTCCATACGGTCGGGTCTAAGTTTTTAAAACTCTTACAAATAAGAGCAAGAGTCTCACAGATCGAACTCTTGAGCTTATGAAAGAGAGGCGTGAGATGATTCTTCGGTCTCCAGACGATGCGTGCACATGTCGGCAGCTCAGTAAGCCGATCTTTAAGTCCTTGAAACGCGATCTCCGTCACTTTAATACACTTATATACAATAAAAATTAAAGACGCGATTGAGCGAAATAAGAGCTCCAAGGTGTTTGCAAGAGATCTATCTATTGGGCAGAGCCAGCTCACGAAACTGAAGACCGAACATGGTAGAGTCATATCCGTCAAACCGGAGCTCCTGGAAGCGATCGAAGCTTTTTATGGACAGTTATGCACGTCAATCACCAAACCCACTGCGAATCTGGCAAACGACTCAAGAACTAGATTGACCCGACACTATACCGAAGATATCCCGGACGTCAGCCTGTACGAGATTAGGATGGCTCTGAAACAGCTTAATAACAACAAGGCGCCAGGTGATGATGGAATTATTGCCGAGCTCCTGAAGGCGGGTGGGAAACCGATCCTTAAGGTCCTTCAGAAGCTGTTTGATTCCGTCATACTCGAGGGAAAGCGCCACAGGCATGGAGCGGAGGTGTGGTGGTACTCTTCTTTAAGAAGGGCGACCAGACCCTGCTCAAGAATTATAGGCCCATCTCACTTCTGAGCAATGTCTACAAGCTGTTTTCCAGAGTCATCACAAACCTTCTCGCGCGCAGGTTTGACGAATTCCAGCCTCCCGAACTAGCCGGATTCCGAAAAGGCTTCAGCACCATAGACCACATACATACGCTGCGGCAGGTTATACAGAAGACCGAGGAGTATAATTTGCCTCTCTGTCTAGCGTTTGTAGACTACGAGAAAGCCTTTGATTCGATCGAAACATGTGCTGTGCTGCAATCTCTCCAACGGTGTCAGAATGACTATCGGTACATCGAGGTGCTGAAGTGTTTGTACGAAAACGCCACTATGTTAGTCCGACTTCAGGACCAGACCTCGATCCTCACCTAACATGGTTCGTTCGGGAGTTTCCTGCACCGGATTCATGCGGAAGTGACTCCCGGGTGTCGCCACTGTGCGGAATGCCCGGAGGACACGGTGGAGCACACAGTCGAGGTGTGCCCTGCTTGGCCGGGGCATCGCCGTGCCCTCGTGGGGGCGATCGGCGGCGGAGACCTCTTGCGCCGGGCCTTGGTTGAGGCCATGGTCCGGAGCGAGGAGGAGTGGCAGGCGGTCGCCGACTTCTGCGAAGCAGTAATGCTCGCAAAGGAGGAGGCCGAACACATCAGGCAACGGCGTTATCGCCGCCGCCGCCGCCGCCGGAATTCGGATCCCGATTTCCGGCCACCGCAGGCGCGGGCTTGCGGACAGTGAGCAATGGGTAGCTCACTGTCCGGCCGTCCGGTAACTGTCCGGACCAAGCCCAAGTCGTCGACGGCGCGCACTGTTCCCGCGCGCCTCAAGGAGTTGTCAGCAACAGCAGGGACCCAGCCGAGTCGAAGCTTACTGGGGCCAGGGTTATCCGAAAGGGCGCTCGAGCCCCGGTATGAAGGCTAGAAGGAACGGGTCTTTTAGTCAGTAAGAGTCTGACACTATGTTCCGCTCCGCCCAAGAGCGGGGGTTGTCATTAGATGATTATTTCCCACCATAAAAAAAAGAACCAGACCTCGAAACCTATCCTCCTGCAGCGGGGTGTGAGGCAGGGAGACGTCATTTCTCCGAAACTGTTCACGGCCGCAATGGAGGATGTCTTCAAGGTTCTGAACTGGAGTGGACTAGGCATCAATGTCAATGGCGAGTACATCACTCACCTTCGGTTTGCCGACGATATAGTAGTCATGGCTGAGACTACGGAAGAGCTCAGCACAATGCTCAATGACCTCAGTAGAGCTTCCGAAAGCGTGGGTCTTAAAATGAACATGGACAAAACTAAAGTCATGATAAACAGCCATGTAGCACCCACTCCTATCAAGATCGGAGACTCTTTACTCGAAGTTGTGGATGATTACGTCTACCTCGGACAGACAATCCAGTTGGGTAGATCTAATTTCGAGAATGAGGTCAACCGTCGAATCCAAATCAGCTGGGCAGCATTCGGGAAGCTGCGCGGTATCTTCTCGTCCAAAATACCACAGTGCCTCAAGACGAAAGTCTATGACCAGTGCGTGTTCCCAGTGATGACATATGGTGCCGAAACGTGGTCGCTCACAATGGGCCTCATCAGAAGGCTTAAAATCACCCAAAGAGCAATGAAAAGGGCTATGCTCGGAGTTTCCTTGCGTGATCGAATCAGAAATGAAGATATCCGCAGGAGAACCAGGGTTGCCGACATAACACGAAGAATCGCCAAATTCAACTGGCAATGGGCAGGGCACATTGCTCGCAGAACAGATGGCCGTTGGGGCTGAAAGGGTCTTGGGTGGCGACCCCGTACCGGAAGACGCAGCGTCGGAAGGCCCCCTACAAGATTAAAAAAAAAGACATTTATTTGCGTACTTACACAGCCAACAACACACTCAACAAAATTATTTAAAATCACAAATTTCACTAGCTAATTGTTAGCTTACACGGAACTGATTCACCCTGTTCCCCGTACTAGTATAAACTGTATTACGATGGATATTTAGATGGACCGATGACCTGGTGAAGGTTGCGGGAATCCGATGGATGCGAGACGCACAGGATCGATCATTGTGGCGACACTTGGGGGAGGCTTTTGTCCAACAGTGGACGTCTATCGGCTGAAATAATGAAATTGCCGTTTTGACATAAATCGACAAAAAAATAAAAATAAATTAAAAAAAAAAGACTTTTTCTTGATTTTTCTAGGAAAAAACAATTATACCTAAAACAGAAACCAAAATTTTGGCCGAAAATAAATTTCGTACAAACGTGTACAAAACGAAAATTAAGTGTTTTCGGCACTCGAGGGGAATATAAACCAATTATCGACTTTCACATATCCAAATCTGTGTCCCAGACATCAACGCACAACCGTATGCAGATTTATTTAAAAACAAACTGATTCAGACTCGCGCATTGAGGGTTCTGTACAAACTTACCTAATAGTTAAATTCCCGGATCGAGTCTCGAAGATCTTTCAGAATCGCAAAAAAGTATTTCTTAATCAAATAATACCGAACAGATAGACAGATAGAGTCTGTCTAATAAGTTAAAGGACTTACGCCTCACCATCAAAGATTGCATCGCTACTTACCATCAGGTGGGATCGCAGTCAAGCACTAGTTTATCTTAATTAAAAAAAAAAAAAAAAAAAAAAAAAAAAAAAAAAAAAAAAAAACTTGAGTAATTATTAGGATTTAATAAAATCTGATGTAGTCAACACGGATTCAATAATCAAGGTTGATTAAGAGATGGAGATCATTGTTTACTAACCGAAGAACCTTATAAAAAGTACCGAATATTTGTATTTTTTTAATGATTAAATATTATATAAAATTCCCAAGTTGGTTGACTTATTGGACAGACTTATAACAAAGTGATCCTGTAAGGGTTCCGTTTTTGCCAACTCTATACAGAATCCTAAAAATTATGTCAATACCGACAAAAATATTCTAAAACTCACACTTGTACTGGATTCATGGTACGGGATTGTATATTGATGTCTGAAACACAGCGCATAATCTGTAAAATACGTACATCCGGCGCACTGTGCAGTCAGTCCTGCTACTCTTTGACGGCACAGTTGGCGCACTGGTTGAGCAATTGACAATATTGCCTACTTATAGGTGTTTTAGATCTGGGTGTCTTGTGTACGCGAGTTTACATGATTGTGAACACACCCATGATACTAGATTAATACTTTATGTGGGGTATCATTATTAAAAAATAGGCAAGTGCGAGTCGAACTCTTGTGCACTGAGGGTACCGGGCAAACTACAATTCCCGAATAGAGTCTTGAACATTTTTCCGAAATGCAATTTTTTTTTTTTTTTTACTAAAGTAACAACAAATTTACTGTTTTCAGATTTTTTCCTATACCTAGCATAGTATAAGACCTTGCTTCGTGCCAAATTTCAGGCTTCTGGGTCAACAGGAAGTACCCTATGAATTTCGATCTTTGAAAGTATCAAAATAAACGTTTTTTTGCGATATAAACGGCCATATCTTTTTATTCATTAACTTAGAAGTTTGATTTTTTCACAGCTTGAGCAGACCTGAGGTTTTAATTTCAACTCGATACTTGCGTCCTCGAGATAAAGGGTCGTGACAGACAGACAGACAGACGGACAACAAAGTGATCCTATAAGGGTTCCGTTTATTTTCTTTTGCTACGGAACCCTAAAAAAACTGCTGACTTGCTAAACATCTTATCTCTGCTATTACATATATGTATCTGTAAAAATGTGCAGTGGTCTTATACGAGTGTTTTAATTGGTTTCGTTCACACGTTCCTATTACTCCATGGTTCGCAAATAGGTAGAACCATTTCCAGTCTTAAGTCAGGACGTAGTTTCTATTTCAGTGACAGCGCAGGTACGAGTTTACACAATGCACGCGGTACACGCTGGCTTCATTAGAAATGCTTTGACTCATTAAGAGAATTTAAGCATAAATTCCCAGACAGGCATTCATTAGAAATTCAGACTTCTGAGAACATAAGATGGGAATTTAATATAATCTCATGTCTCGAGATGGTGTAATATGACAAGGAAACTTTGGTGAGGCAAGCTCTTTGATACTGCAAACTGTGATATTGGAAGAGATCACATACCTGCTTTTGACTTTATTAACTTGTGAACTGGCAGCATAATTATTGAGGTTTGTGCTTTACTGGCTTCGCGAGCGTGAAAGTAGATTTCTTCATACCAACTTTGAACTGCCATTTCATCTTCTTAGAGAGTGAATTTTAGTAAATCCTCTCTTACGAGTAGTACTCGCCTACGTCATATAAGAAAACATTGTGCAACCTTTTACTCTCCTAGTCTCAGTACTTTGGCTGCATGTCAGTCAGTCAGTTTCTTCATAAAAACATATATATAGGTATATGTTGATTAGGAGTTCGTATTGATACGAAGAAAAGGAGGTGTGTGAAGTGAGGTCGGCTGTCAAGCCGCAAGTCCGAAATAATTTTTTTTTTATATAATAATAACATGTAGTGCAATATAAGTTATGTTCCAACAATATTGTTTAGTTCCAAATTAACTGTGAATTGGTTCAGACAGTAGAATAGAATAAACTTTATTGTAATTAAATAATTGATCAATATTTATGTAATCCAATGGATTTGATTTAATTTATTTATTATGATAATAATATAATAGTTTAATTTAATTTAATTCAATAATGTTATTATGGGTTAATTAATGCCTGAAATAAACGATAAATAAATTAATAGGCTAGTTGCCGTAAAAAATTTAATTAGCCGTCTTTTAGATTATTCAAAAATAAGGGGCACGTATTTTTTTATTTGTAAATTAAACTAAAAATCGACGTCACCCCGTGCGAAAAAATGCAGCGCGGCGGGCGTGACGTAACTTTAATGGGCTATATCATTGTTATTTTTTGTTTAATCGAAAAAAGAAAAAAATACATGACCAATATTTTTTTATAATCTAAAATACGGACTAAATAAAATGTAATTATTTTGACCCTGGAAACTTAATATTGTACACCAAAATAGTAACAATTTCACAGAAACTTAAATCTATGATTACAATGGCGCACAGTTTCATCTCGAAACTAGATAAATTACTGTTTATTAATTAATCTTTTGTGACCCCTAAAGCGAAACAACAAGATCTCGTATTTAGTAAATTGATCTCTGGCCTTAAAAGCTGAAATGATACACACTCACGACTAGCCGGCAAATTTAATGTATACGTTTTACTCTTGTTTTAATACCAAAATTTTCTTTTGGTATATTGTCCCTTCACCATCCTAGGTTGAATGGTAGAGAATGTTCAATGGTAGAGAATGTGAAAATTCCATATTGTCTCTTCACCATCCTAGGTTGAATGGTAGAGAATGCCAAAGGCATTAAGTCCGCCTTTGTACTTTGCGTTGCATGAAGATTAAATAAATAAAATTAATAAATGTCGTACTCGAGGGTTGTTTTATTTTTGGTTGGCTTTGCGGTAGAATTTTAGACGATAATGTAGCACAATCAGACTTTGATGTTCCTACTGCTGGGACTCAGAATCAGGCCTCCTTTCTTAGGAGAGAAAAGGATCACATGTAGTATCTAATTCTACTTAATGAAGTGAAACGAAATACATACAAGCTTTTACCAAATCTTAGCCTATTACTTCGAAATACATCATTAAAACTTCCCTCAGTACGTGCACCTTTAAATTACTCGGTACATAAAATTTTAATCATAAATATAGCTTCTTATAAGGATGTAAAACCTGCTACTGACTCACCGATCATCATTGATGATTTCTTTTTAACTCCAGCTTCAAATAGAATTGTGTTCTCAATATAAAATCGTTTCGGCTTCTAATTCAAAATGATTTTATTTCACACAAAATACGAAACGAAACGAACGAATCACATCACGAAATACGTCAGAAGCTAGCGCACCGTTCCAATTGGTCATTTTCTATGGAGAAGAATCAACAAAAAACTCCTTGGCTACTCTTTTTAAAAATTGATTTAAAAATATCAAATATATCAAATATATTCCATATTCAAATTTCAATAGTTATTACGAATATATGAGGACTGTATAGGCTAGTCAGTTATTATTGACTGGCAATATAGTATTGTAGTAAAAAGCATGAAAAAAAATCGTTCTAAATAGAAAGTAATCTATGAATTCGTGGAGTCTACTATGTTCTCACATTAACATTAAACAAAAAAGACGCTATATATGTAAAATTAAAAATAAATCTATTACTAATGAAGTTCCACAGCTTGTGCGAAAGTGAACCCTGGGACCCTGGAACGAAGGTAGAGAAGGAACAGGAGTGGGTTTTAGGTAAAAGTCTGACACGCCCTCTCGCCCAAGGACGGGAGATGACTTTAGACTATTTCACACCTAAAAAAAATTACTGATGAAGTTAAGATCAGCTTCAGAATTCACTGTCGTGGAGTGGTCGTGGACTAACATAACTACGAATCATGTGAATTGAATGTTTTTAAGTTAGAATATTACACTAACGAACAATCAATTGAATTGAATTGATTTTATATCGGACACGAAAAAAATCCATGCAGTGTTTGTAATCTTAATAAATAACTTATTAATTAGTGTTAGCATAAGAAATTTTACAATCAGGGAGCTATAACTCTCCGCTACAGTTCTCAAGATGCTGTTGCAACTATCTCTCATTCTCCTAAGCAGCGAAGCACTTTTTTGCGAACAATCGCGTGAAACCTATCAGGACGAGCCAAATGATACGTTTCTTAATATGTAAGGATATCAGTGTTATATTGGTTTTACTGCACGATTTCCACCATGCTTGTAGTTGTATTTACCTTTGTATAGGGCCGCAAAGTCCTCAAAATTTTCGGGGACTTATGCCAATCATATCGTAGATATAATAAACAACAACGCCGAACAACTCCGTTGTCTACGGTACAAGATGCAGTATTGTTAAGGCCCAAGCGCCCGAAAAGTGCCATAAAACAGTGACTTTCTGGAGCCTACTCCTCGGTAACGGCCTGGTTAATAGGTTTGAAAAAAATATATGTTTATCTATAATTATAGATTCATGAACAACATTATCAACATTTGATTTTCGTGCTTTTAATACTTTTGTCTAAAAAAAATATTTAGCAATTTCGCAACTTTCCGCAACTTTTCCCTACTCCTTCGAAACGGCTTGGATCTTTAGAAACATTTTTACACATAAAAATTGGTGGTTAAATATTCTTAAAAGTGAACATTGCATATGTAAATCAATCAATATTTCGCAAAGAAAATGGATTTAAAGGTCAGCCGCGCGCTTTCCGGGCGCTGTTGGCCGCAAATAAATGCACAGATTTGTGTACTGCCGCCTAGACGGGTGCGAGAGGTGCGTCCACATAATTTTGGCCAGATGGTTCAAGGGACTATAAGCCTTAAGCTCGATACACACATGGCCTGACAAGGGAAACTGGCTTTTTAATTTTATATTTTTGTATTATTGATATTGTTATTATTTGTGCGTCTATTTAGGCGGAATAAACATATTTTCTTTCTTTCTTTCTTATTCTATCTCTCTTTCTCGCTCACATGCCTGACATCACCCTCCATAGCTTCATCCTATTAACAGTTCAGTTTAGGTAATCAAATGGATCTTATTAAAACTCGCAGCAGGGCCGCAGGGAATTTCAAACTGTATAAATGAAACCCCTTTGACGTCGCTAAAATCCTGCATCAAAATTAATAAAAAGTGATATTTATTTATATATTGTATGTATTATGTATGATATATATTTATAGTCGAAATTATATATTATTTTTATATTTAATTATATGATACTTTGGATTAAGACTTGACACATTCTTCTTTTGCTTCCTACACGCTATTATCTACATTTCTTTTTGATTTCTTCTTTCGCAGGTCTGCTGGAAGAAATTTCTTTGGAAAATAAGCAATACCTTTGTACTAATGTCTCTTATATATTATTTTTTCTGTTATTTTTGTGTGTACATAAATAGTAAAATAAATAAATAAAAAGTTCAATTTGTCGTCAACTATTTTTTTGTTACAGTTTATTTGGCCAGTAAGCCAAATAAAACTGTGATTGAAAAATACGTCGAAAGTTTTTATTTATTAATGTTCTACCTTTGTACCATATAGGTACATTTCCATTCGTCACAAACAGAATTCGCAGAATAACAAATATTGGACTGTTAATATTTACATTCGTTTGAATGATTTTTTTTTCGTTTGTGATTCTCGGAGTTCAGTTTTACATGAAAAAAGTTTTTGTTGGATTCCGTACTCAAAGGGTAAAAATGGGACACTTTTACTGATACTCCACTATCCGTCTGTCTATCACAAGGCTGTATCTCTTGAACCGTAATGGCTAGACAGTTTAAATTTTCACAGATGAAGAAATTCTGTTGCCACTATAAGAACAAATATTAAAAACAGAATAAAATAAATATTTAATTGGGGCTCCTATACTACAAACTTGATTTTATTACAGTTTTTTTTTTCAATATTACTAACAGCAACAGTTAGATGCTTGCTTAAATATGCACAGAAAATTTAATTGGAAATTCACTTTAATTTAAATTAAAACTAAAATAAATATTTAAGTATACCATACAACAAACGTGATTTTTTTGTCAAAATATAGTGCCTAATGTCCTTTTTTACCAAAACGACTACCAGTAGTAATAGGTACTGTTAATTTGATTTCCTTTCATACAACTGCAATATACTGAATTGGTAATTACAATTTGCTATTATTACTACCTCTACTTGTACCTCAAATATTTTTTGTCAATAAGTGCCCTTATTACTTACTACCTCTGATAAATGGAAAAAGAAAGGAACCCTTCATGTGCAAGTGACTCGCACCTAGCCGGTCGTATTATGTTTGCAACACGCTTATTGGACTTTATTAATTCCTTTTCAATTTAAACCACCCTTGCTGCCACCCCACGAGTACCGCGGAGCTGACAATATGACTAATATTCGAGTAATACTGTTACAGCGAGCCGATGAATTCACCCAACGGGATGGTAGCCCTGGCAACCCACGCACCCCATGACCACCCCTAAAATTCCACTATTTATAGGTACTTTTCAATGCAATGGAAATTTATTTCGCATGTTTATTCGCATAGACCTTTGATGCTTTATTTCTATTTTTTAGAAGGGTTGTGAGTTTAACAATCTGTTTTTATGCACGTATGTTCCACTGTTGCGATTCAACTACTGAACTAATGGTAATACGTGACGTAGGCTGTTTTAAAGAATAAAATCTGATAAAATCAAACGCTGTGTTTTCTTCTAACATTCTTCACTTCTTTTTAATGTTCCTCCATGTTATACTCAAAAACAAAATGCAATCGTGTCATGTGGACAGTCAAATGAAAGAGGGATGCCTATAACATTTAAGTCGCAATCATTTAAAAACAAGATTTAAATTAAAATGATTTTTTCGTCAAGACGAATCATACGAGCCTAAACTCGATGGGGTTGTGTCGTTTAACTACCAAGTCCCTATAGCCACCTTCCAGTTGCATCATCAGATCAGCCCTATGTCATAATGATTTTGCATTGTCATCTGATTTACACTTGCATGCAAAAATTCAGCTCAATCGGTAACCGGGAAGTGGGTCAAATTTAATTTGCAAGATTTGATGACAGACAAACATCGGGATAGGTAAAACTAAATAAAAGCTTGGAAAAAATCTGGTCAAAGTGTATGAACAATGGCTGTTATAACCGTTTACGATTAGGTTGCGAAAGTGAACGTTCTTAAAAATACGAGAATTGCCCTTCTGTTAACTATAAGGGTGGTGAGTGTAAAATCGATGCAGCCACGCCAATTTCTGTTTTTAATTGTTCTGTTCTTTTATCAAATTAAAATGCTTGTTTATTTAGGTAAGTAGGTACCTTTTTATTTTTTTCGTTTCCCTAATAATGTAATAAGGGTCCATAAAATAGTTACATCAGAAGAAAAGTGGAAAAAGTAAGTGAATAAACCCAACAACTTCGTACATATTGATTTTAATATTATAATTTTATTGTTACAGGTACTTCAATACTATTGATACTGATTTATGACCGCTACTAAATTACAAAAATAATTTTGATCCCGCTATCTGTATGTTACGTTCCCAGACCTTAGATTCTTTTGTTCTTCTTGCACTCCAAGGCGGGGCGGGAGGGTATGTCAGACTTTTAATAACTGAAACCACACCTATGTTCCTTCAGTTTGCCTTTGCGTTCTAGAACCACTGTTAATCTTTTCAGAAGTTGACTTAAGTTGGCTCTAGTAGCTTCGGCGCCGCAAAAAATCGTCAGCGATAGCGTGGGCTTCTTCCCTACGGTTTGGTGAAGTCTTTTTGCGGCGCGCGTGGAACACTAAGCGCTATCGATGACTCGGGCTCGGTCCGGACGTCTGCACGGCTGCGGCCGTATTATGACATCTTAAAACCATCATGTTTTCTGTGTGAGAAAAGGATAGTGCTATTCGTCCTGTATAGCTCCGTCCCTTTTTCACACCGAAAACATGATGGTTTTAAGAGGTCAGAGAGGGCCGTATCGACGGCGATCTACTCATTGTCGTCCGCAAGCCTACGGTATCTGGTAGTCCGGGTCGGGGTCTCAGCGGCTGGGGCGTGAGGATGTCCGTTCCCTCACGCATGCGGCCGTCTCTTTGTTTTACTGCTTCGCAGAAAGAGGCTGCCGCCGCCTATTATCCCTCGCTCCGGAGCATACCCTGTACCAGGGAACGGGGCCTGATACCGCCGTCGGCGATCACCTCCACTTTTTTTTATGGTTTGAAAAAATCATCCAATGACAACCCCCGCTCTTGGGCGTAGCGGGAGAAAGTGTCGAGGCGCGCGGGAACAGGTCGCGCCGTCGACGACTTGAACTTGGTCCGCCCAGTTACCGGACGGCCGGACAGCGAGCTACCCATTGCTCACTGTCCGCAAGCCCGCGCCTACGGTGGCCGGAAATCGGGATCAGAATCCCGGCGGCGGCGGCGAAAACGGCGATCACCTCCATGAGGGCACAGCGGTGCTCCGCAAACTTTAGGTACTTAAGGAATTTGTGTCATTAATACTTTCAGTTTTTAAAAATACATACGTCTGACCAATGGTCAAACGTATAATCTGCGTCGACCTTACGGTCCATACCTTAGTATCAAGCCTATGCAGGAAGAACAGTGAGCTATTTTTAAAAGTATTTTTTTTCCGGTGGGAAAATCATCTAATGACATCCCCGCTCTTGGGCGGAGCGGGAGATAGTGTCAGACTCTTACTGACTAAAAACCAACTCCTGTTCCTCCGTTGAATGATTTTATTCTTTCCTAATTAAAAATTGCTTATGATAATGTACCAATAGTGTCAATTAGCGTACGCATATAAAATGTCCGAATGGCAGATTATTGAATACTCGTATAATCAAAATTATTTATGACGTCATTGAAGATGATAATATACACTATAGGTACGAAACCATTCTACTTTCAGAGCGATATTTTTGCATCCTTTTTAAAGGTAGAACTGAAAACTAAGATAATAAATTGTCGCTTTAAGTAATACTTAGTTACGCAATAATTTATTTTAAAGTTTATTCTTGCAGTTATCGTAGCAAATATATGTTTTTTTAAATCAAATCTTCTACCTAAGCCTGCAAACTTCAGAGCCACCTGTAGATATTTTCAGTGCCTGTAATTTCAGGCCAGTCGGTTACCGTGCCAACCAATCACACAAAAGCCACGCCTCTCGATTTCGTAGCTTCACGAAAATTGCGTATTTTCAGCAAGAATACATAAGTAAAACAATACATTTCAGCGTGCGGTCCCTGAAAATTGGAAAGAGACAGTAATAGTCCCCGACTCCGACTTCAAAGTATTAGAATATGAAGAAACTTTTTGTTTTAATTCTACTGTTCTGTTTAATAAGTTATATGTGTGAGGACCAAATAAACATTTATTCTCTCTTTCTCTCTTACTGTATATTTTATTATTGTACCTGAATAGCCTGGATTCTAACCAAATTAGTAACGTACCAGAATTTATCTTACATTTCCATTTCGTCTATGACGTTTATAAACAAATTCAATAAAGAAGGAGATATTAAGTTCGACAGAATCTTTAGCTAACTGCCGGGTGATCGTGAAATATTATCATTTTGTTAATGTGTATTGGTACCTTTATACTGGTATACCTTTAATATACTTTATGCAACTATATATTTATATATAGACAATAGCCATCCAATCAGCAATATAATGTTCCCACTGTTGGGACTCAGGCCTCCTTTCTAGAAGATGGAATGGGCCGTAATCCATCACGGGGTCCCGGCGCGGGTTAGTAGATGTCATGTCTTCGAATTTTTGGTTCTAGAACATGCCTGTCACGATGTTTTCCTTCATCGTTTTGAGAGCAGTAGTGATGAAATAGATTACACAAAGTAATACGCTTGGTTTGAAAGTTTGCACCCGCGACCTACAACTCGTAAGTTCCCCCTGTTACCACTCGGCCACCAGGCCACCACTGCTTTACAATGTAGTACTACCATTTAAAAAAATCAATAAATAATAAAAACCAGTCAAATGTGAGTCGGACTCACTTGCAAACCTTCCCCGTAGACCGAACCATGTTATTTCGCAATACAAGGTACAGGACAAGTCAAAACATATGCAAGTCTGCTTCATATACGTATATTGTGTTCACAATCAACAACATCTGCCAATTTTCGTCCTTTGCCCTTGCTAGATATTTTAATTCCTGTTTTTATAAACGTTTTATCAATCGAAAATATTTTTTGTGAAGCTATTCTTTTTACTTCAGCTATATGTTGCAAGTAACTTCTACTTCAAATTGAGTTAAACTCATAATTTTTAATTTTCGACATTATTATGAGTAGTTGCTGTTTTAAAATTCTTCATTTTTATACCCCTCATTGAAAAATGCTTTCCTTTATGAAAAAAAAACCATTTTTAAGATTTCGTAGTCTCTTATCATTTTACCATGTCCATCTGTGTTTATGTCACCCATAGCTTAAAGACTTAAGTACTTGAAACCTTGATTTTGCATGGATATACCTACCAATAGAATGACCTTAAAAAATTTCGTTCAATATAAAAAGTCATAAGAAAAGATAAACTTATTTGAAGTCGTTGTTTGTATAAAGCAATCTGTAAACATGTAAAATTAAGGAAAATAATTGGTTTCTTTCACAAAACTAACAACTAAGGGCCTGTGCACACCATGTTTTTAAACGCGCCGTTGACGTGCCTTTGTAGCGATACAGACGCGACGTGTGTCAGACGCAGCACAGAGACCTTTGTGTAAGAAAAAGCGCGCCGACGACGCATGTCTGCAACGCGGTGTGTACAGGCCCTAAGTGATATGGACAACATTCAATTATGGGAATAATAAATTATGCAAACAAAAGTTAAAGCAGCTGGAGCCGAACTAAGAAGAATCCCGTAGGGGCCCAGCAGGGTAGAAGCCTACAGGGGCCAAGGGTCTGCTTCTGGAAGAAAGGCTCAGCCCCAGTATGAAAGGCAATGAAGGAAAGAGGTGGGTTTTTTTAGTCAGTAAAGGTCTGACACTGTCTCCCGCTCCACCCAAGGGCGAGGGATGTCATCTGGACGATTTTTACCGTCAGAAAAAACAAACTAAGAAGACCTTATATTTTGGCTAACAACACCAAACCCTCGCTTTACATTTCATAATGTAAATTAAATACTTTCATTATACCTATGAATATGGAGTACCTACTGTGATATAACGCTGTTCCTCTAATTGAGTTTGTACAATAAAGAGTATATCTATCTGTCTACGTAAATAAGTGAGTAAAATAAAATCTTAACATACAAAACGTCACGACCTTTAACTCAAATGGTGTAAATGCTTGGGTGTTTAAATCAGTAAAATCTTTAATGCTTAACTCAACATCCTAAAGGCTTTTAGGACGTATAAAAGTGCATAGTCGTGATAAGGGATGAGCCCATCAACACCGTCCCTTGGTATTGAACCGTTTAACCGTGAATTCAATTAGTGTGTTCATAGTCGTGTAGCGACATCTATCGCGGCACATATGAACTAAACTACGTATACGGCGAATTTAGCCAAATTTTGCGCGTTTACTCCAAACGTTACTTGTAGGTAGCATTTTTAGGAAGACAATTTTTAGTGAACATTCCTAACCATTATTTAACATCCCAGAAGATAACTTTTACACTACGAAATCCTGCATCGCGCAATTAAAATTCCTCGGAGCGAGGAGGAGTGACAGGCGGTCACCGACTACTGCGAAGCAGTAATGCTCGCAAAGGAGGAGGCAGACCGCATCAGGCAACAGCGCTCTCGCTTCTTCTCGCTCGCCGGGATTCCGATCCCGATTTCCAGCCACCGTAGGTGCGGACTTGCGGACAGTGAGCAATGGGTAGCTCGCTGTCCGGACCAAGCCCAAGTCGTCGACGACGCGCACTGTTCCCGCGCGCATCAAGGAGTTGTCAGCAACAGCAAGGGCCAAGCCGGGTCGAAGCCTACTGGGGCTAGGGTTATCCGAAAGGGAACTCGAGCCCTGATATGAAGGCTTTATGTCGGTAATCTTTTTTTTAGGTGGGAAAATCATTCAATGCCATCCCCCGTTCTTGGGCAATAAAAGACATAAGATAGGGTCAGACTTTTAGTGACTAAAAACCCACTCCTATTCTTTCGTTACCTTTCGCACCAGGGCCGAGTTTTTCTTTCAGGACCAGACCCTTGGCCCCAGTAGGCTTCGACCTTTTTTTAAGGTGGGAAAAATCATCCAATGACAACCCCTGCTCTTGGGCGGTGCGGGAGATAGTGTCAGACTCTTACTGACTAAAAGACCCACCCCGTTCCTTCTAGCCTTCATACCGGGGCTCGAGCTATCTTTCGAAACTAACCCTGGCCCCAGTAGCCTTCAGCAGGCTTCGACCCTGCAGTGCGCGCGTGGAACAATACACGCCGTCGATGTCTTGGGCTCGGTAAAGTTGGGTTCCAGGGTACCAGGTCAGTGGCCCATCTGGGAGCTGGGTGTGAGAGGTCTTCCAAATTCAAACGCTGCGTCCTTCAGAACACAGTCGCCACTCCACAACCTTTCGACCTCGTCGACCTACTTGATTTATTTACGACGAAAATTTAATTAAGGCTACAAAAATATTTTAGCACAATAGCCTTCTTTAGAATTAAAAAAGCAGATCAGGGTCTTCGATTCTGAGGAAAATTAATTATTTTTTTACATAGATAACAAGAGATTACTTTTTTATTTTACCTACTTGTGAAGTCCACTGATGTACTTGGGCTTTTAAGCTCCCTGCTAGTGTTTTTTTGTAATTCATTATACCTATATTGAATAGTTAAACAATTAAGGCCTTGCATAAGTGATACTTGATATCGTATATCATAAAAATCCGAACAAGTTATGGTTGGTAAGTCGTTGAGTCTTCACAAGGTTCTGCAATACTTCGGTCACATTGCAAGGAAAGACGGTGGCAACCTCTAAAGGCTCATTGTGACCGGTAAAGTAGATGGAAGCCCTCGCGGGCGCAGCCCAATACGTTGGCCCAACTAGATCCGCACCGCTCTTGACCCTACCATATACAATGCCCGTCACGCTGCCAGAGACAGAAACAGATGGAAGACTATAATAAAAGTTAAAGTGATGAAGCATCCCAGATCACGATCCTCAGCATAAAGGAATACGACGCAAAGAGGAGGAGTTTGGTAATGAGGTCAGGGTGGCACTGGAATGTAAAAGCAACTGAAAATAATTTTTTTATCAGTTAAAGTCTGACGTTTCTTCTTGCTCCACCCTAAGCAGGAGGAGTTATATGGTGGTTCCCCATCCAGAATACAAAAGGTCGGTAAATTCTCTAGGACATCATGCCAGTGATATCCAAGAGTTGTGTGGATCGCACGGAGGACACGGTGCAGCTTACAATAAGTTTTTACTCGATCGGTTTAGGTAGTTAACTAAACGTAAACAATCTTAATATGTCTTTTTATTTAAAATAAATCGTATTATAGACATGCAAAGATTATTTAAATTTAGTTAATTACCTAACATTGGTTTAGGTAAATTATTTTAAACATTTTTGATACTCTCAAAGATCGAAATTCTTAGGGTATTTCCCGTTGACCCAGAAACCTGCACAAAGCAAGGTCTTATAGCACAGGTATAGGAAAGAATCTGAAAACGGTAAATTTATTGTTACCTAAGTGAAAAAAAAAAAAATTGCAATTCTGAAAAATCTTCGAGACTCCATTCGGGAATTGTAGTTTGCACGGAACCCTCAGTGCGCGAGTCCGACTCGCACTTGCCCAGTTTTATCTATTGACATGTATCTCTTCTATCAGGACTTTTAAAAGGCGTACGAGGGGGCAAAAACAACTCTCAGAAGTCTCTTTAGACATTTTTTGTGGACCGTAATATCAACCGACAAATTTATCCTTACACGCGTTATGTCAGTACATAAGGACAACCCACGATTGGTGGGAAAATATTGCAAAGCTTATGTAAACTGGTTACCAAAAACTATATAATTAAGACTACGGCACTACACATCCATTAATAAAGCTGGGGTTGACTTTCACACACAATAAACGGGCCCCAAAAACGGTCTATAGCACGAAGTAAATTGGTATTATGTACCTCTGTTCTTTTTATTGTAATGTTTTATTTATCCTTATTAATTATTAGGAATTCTATTTATTTTTTACGTTATATGACAATATCATTTTTTTGTTTTTTTTTTTTATTATTCAATTTTATTAATATTCATTGTAAATTAATATTCACAGACTTAATTTGGTTTAGAATAAATATATCATTTACCTAATTGCAAGCATGCCTATATTTTTTTTAGAGTATTCTCGTTTTCTTCTCGGTTCCATTAAAAATCCTTACCTCACAATCCTTGAAAGTTTACCATTTTAAAAACTAAGAAATATTTTTTCAATCGACTTATTCGAAAGCGGTAATAATGAGAGTGGCTCATCCCTACCACTTTTAGGCACGCAATTAACGGTTTTCCGCAATAGTTCGTATAAAAGCGCGTGTTCGCCCCCGCCAAAATTGATTTTATTTATCATATCAGAAGAACGACGTCTGGTGGGTGTTGCGCCTCAGCCCCCGCTAATTATTTTTTTCTTGAACTGCTTTATTGAAAAAGGTCGTTTGATACACGTGGTATGACTCTGAGTAATCCGCCTCGGTCACAATGATTGACTTTCTCCGCTTAACCTTTCGTATGCCGTAATTAGAGACACAATTAAAAAGTTATTGTGTCCCGCGTGGATCCACGTTCCGGACATACAACGGGTTAAATCAAAATGTTCTATTCCTAAACGGTCCAGGCGTCTTAGAGTAATCAGGGAATATACATAAAAAAAGATTCCAATAGATAGAGAACCCTTTTTTGAAGTCGGTTAAAAATCAAGCTTAACTCTTTGAATGTCGTAATTAGAGACACAATAGAAAGACAATTACCTTATGTCGGACTGTGTAACTTAAGACATTCGAAAGGTTAAATTAGTTTACCTAATCATCCTCACGATGTAAATCGCAATTTGGTTTCCTATTTATTTAATTCACTTCATAGACAGGGTCATTGACTTACATTCTAGTGATAGTACATATATATCGATGGACAGGGTGAATTCGCCAGGCTGGGCAGTAGTACCCCAGTTTTGGTACAGACGTACGATAATTTATCTGTAGCAGCTAAAATAGAACGTTATTGAGGGCTGTCTTTATCTTTTTGAGTTAATGCTAACTACATTTACAGATTAAAAAAAAACTGGGCAGATGCGGGTCGGACTCGTGCAATAAGGTTTCCGTGCAAACGACAATTTCCGAATGCATGGAGTCTCGAAAATGTTTCCAAATTGCAATATTTTTTTTTGTGAAGTAGTAACAACAAATTTCCTGTTTTCAGATTAATTCCTATACCTGTGGTATAAGACCTTGCTTTGTGCCAAATTTCAGGATCCTGGGTTAACGAGAAGTACCCTATGAATTTCGATCTTTGAGAGTATCAAAATATACGTTTTTTTGCGACATAAACGGTCGCATTTTTTTATTCGTTAACTTGAAGTTTGATTTTTTCACAGCTTGAAGGGACCTCAGACCTGAGTATATGGTTTTAATTTCAACTCGATACCTCCAAGTATTATTGAGATAAAGGGTCTTGACAGACAGACCGACAGATGGACGGACAACAAAGTGATCCTATAAGGGTTCCGTTTTTTCCTTTTGAGGTACGGACCCCTAAAAAACAAACCTTAAGGACTCAATAAGAACCTCAAATACTTCTATTAAGTTCAGTAATAAATAGAACCCTGTCAGGCGCATTACTTTGTGCACGATGGCTTAAATATGAAATGATGCAATCGTTGATGGTGAGGCGCACTAGTTAATTAGGAGTCTATTCACTTTAGCCTTGAAGACATCTAAATTATAAAGGAGCGGATAGAACACAGCAGGTAGATTGTTACCTACACTTTTACCAATCATGCTAATGCCAGCTTCTAGTTTATACAGTTGCAAGTGAATATCAGTATTTTACTTACCACGACTACCTCTATAAACTATTCAATACGACAAGACTGGTATCAGAGTTTCTGGGTTCTGACTGTCCTTAATGCAGTGTGCTAAAAAAAAATGATAACCGTATTCAACGTCTTGACATGTTTTTCAAAGTACGAAAGGGTAAGTATGAAATTAATGGTCTCCCGTTCATGGAACGACGATAAACTTGAAAATCAACCTGTAGCTATTACTTAGGTCTACTATCCACGGACGCGTAGCTTCATAAGCGCGTATTCGTCATAAATAAATCCTGCGTAAAGCTTACATACAACATTATTAAACTCTGTCGACGAAGCGGCAAAGTTGTACTATCGTATTGCCGCTTCGCCAACAGAGTTACACTGTTGACAGTAAAAGGTTTACGCAGGCGTAGTACACCAAACGTGTAATGACGAATACGCATAAAATATAAAGCTACGCGTCTAGGGACAGTAGACCTAAGCCCGGGGCACCTCTGGTTATCAATATTGTCTGGGACGACAATACATATGCGTTCTGCAATGCCTGTTAACCGTACTGAACCAGACTTTTGCATCGTAATAATATCCTTCGCATAGAACTTTACAGAGCTTAAAGTTATACAACTCAGTACAAAGATATCATATTTCAGTCGCGAAGCACTGGCGAGGCTCAAAGTTCTTAGAATTAAAAAACACATCACATAAAAATGATCGCTAAGGCACAGATTTTAAATAATAGCATAGCTTTGATAAATATAGTACAAGAGCATGGCACAGCAATACAGCGTAGCATCAATATTCTAATATCCACAGCTTTCCAAGTCGCTACGTACTGTTCGGCTTATGTCGCCTATCCAAAGGAAAAATGACGTAATTACATTTTGACCTTTATTCAGAAGAAGCTTTTAAGGTTACGAAATAAAGATTAATTTTAATTTAAAGTTTTCTGCAATTACGTCATTGTTCTATAGAAGGACGAAGTATGAGTTATCAATACCAGCAGGAGAAAATTGAAGACGCTCTTTGGCAAGAATGCATACTTAGATATTATGTTTCGAAGAATGCTAGACATGATGAAGACGATTGTATTTCGTTTGAGAATAAAAGTATTCGGGTATGTACGATGTAGGTAGGTTAAGTAAAAGACAAATATTTTACTATTTACAAACATTTAATAACATTCACATTAACAATAAAACATTTATATTAAAATAGTACAAATTTTAACCTAAACACGTGCGTATTGACGCAACATTTGTTCTTAAGTTTATTTAAAAATTTACCAATCAAACAATCTATCTCAATTTTAAAATCGACTAAATAGTCAAACATGTTTCAAAATTTATAAATTTTTCTAAAAATGACACTACTAGAAGCCCTTAGAGATACTTACAGTTAGAGTTAGATACTTAATAGTTTGATAAGTTCTTGTTTTTATTTTTTGTATTGGTTATTTTGGACTACTACTTTTTTATTTATTTTTTAGTTATTTTTTCGCTACAATATATTAAGAACTATAAGCAATTTTTTTAGGTTTTGGATTATGACTTTTTTTTTATATTTTGGTACGTTTTGTTTAGTTTTTTTTTTTACATTTATGACACTGAGGCGGCCTAGTGGTAGCGGCCCCGAGTTACGTGTTGGTCGTAGGTTCAAAATCAGCCAGGCGTATTACTTTGTGTAATTTATTTCACCACCAATTTTCTCAAAACGGTAAAAATATCATAGGCAAATTATATATCTGATAACAACAATACATATAAATGTATTGTTAAATATTTTTTATTTACTCATTTTATTTTATTTTTTTTTAGATTTGTTTATTCTAAAAAAAAAAAAAGTTTTATTTTTAAGCTGTTTAAAAATTTGGAATATAACGACTGAAATCCATGGAATATTACTAAATAATCTAAAGACCCGTAATTAAACTGGTTGATACAAAATGGTACATTCAAATAGCCATGGAATATCATGAATACTTACAAACACTTTACTTCGCAACACTTTTTTTTCAGCTCCTGATTTTACATACAACACTTAGAATTTTAATAAAAGTTACTTAAATCTAAAACAAGATTCTTCCTTAAACCAGTTATGCTACACGAATCATTATACAATTCGTATACAACCCTTTATTCGTTCACTTCACAGCTCTTCACATCACACACGTTTTCACTTCTTAGCTATCAAGTTCCTCACATCTATTCATTTATGTTCTAATAAGTACCTTTGCTGTACCTGCCATTAGATAATTATATAAAATAAGCTATGATAATAAAATGGTTATAAATTCTACATTGAGATATCGTTGTTTGAATTTTTTTTTTATTGTATCGGTACAATCAAGCTCTTTGCATTTGTTCTATTTTAATTTAAAAGGTACTATCCTAGTAGGTACAAAGTTTAAAGTCATTTATATAATAAATAAAGCTTTTAGATAGTAGACACAAACTCGAAGTAGTGCATATAAATAAGATTTTTCTAACTTAAACAGGTACAACATTCATAGAAAAGTCTTAATATTCTTAATTGACTTTTGATCACAACTAAAACGATTTTTAAATTTTGTAAATAGTTTTTTAACCGATACAGAGTAAACTAAATGTTTCCTAAACGGGACTAATTGTTATTTCCTATACAAATAACCAGCTTTAAAAATAAAAGTGAAAGTTTACAATAAAAGTAGCAGTACCTGCTAGTACTTGGTACTCAGTTTCAACCTTATTACGAGCCGTGCTTTTCAACTTAAATCAACCACTGACACATTTACTGATTAATATTATGCATTCACTCGCGTCGACTCATCTGCCTGCGACGTTTTGAGACAGGCTCAGTACTGGAGTCTGACGACTCATCATCGGTGATCCCACGATCAGCCCGAGGCACCGCACGAGACGGCGGCGGGATCGGGATTGGCTGCGAAGGTGGGGGCTGGCCTACAAACCGTCCAGAGGCAGGTGCTGCCGAGCCCGCAGCCAGTCTTCCCGTAAACCCCACATACACCGTTCCATTTTTGGGAAAGGGTCCACGGCGGTAGAATGAAAGTGGGAGGTTGTCTTCGTCGCTACTATCTGTCGACGTCGTCGTGGTATTACTTTCACTACTACTCAAACTGCTGACTCCTTCTTCGACTGGATCGTTCGAGCTGTCATCTTGGTCAGCCTCAAAGTTGGCTGCGCCGGCGAGGACCGGTCGCGGTGCCGGGTTCGGAGGCGGGGCTGGGACCGGATTTGGTGCTGGGGCTGGAGGCGGAGCTGGGGCCGGGCCCGGAGCCGGAGCAGGGGCCGGACCTGGAGGTGGGGCTGGGACCGGGCCCTCTACTGGAATGGCCTCAACAACAACAGCTGGCCCTACTGGGGCTATACCGTAAATGGGGCCAGCCCCGGGCCCAACGACCTCCACACTGAGCGAAGACACACGAGCGTCAGGCCGGTTTTGTAGCTCACTTCGGACCATCAGTTGTATTGGACGGTTTACTGACAAAGCTTGTAGCCCTAGATCCGGTTGAGGAGGACTTACTTGTTCAGCATCAATGCCTTGCATTGGAGGATGCCCATTAGAGTGAGGTTCGATGTCATGATAAAGGGACCCCATTGGCACCGGTGGTTCGACATAATTTGCCATATTTTCCTCCCGTCCGATTGGTTCTCGTGCAGGTGGCTCTACAGGGTTCTCCCGGCGTCCAGCATCAGCCTCAGCATTGGCAGGGCCGGCAGCATTGGAGTCTTGAGCCTGGGGTATTAGGTTTCCGGAAGGCATTTTTGCGTCTGGTTATAATATACCTATTACAAAACTGCAGACAAACTAGTTTATACTATTCAAATTATTTGAAATCGCTTTTATTTCCAAAAACGTCTAATTTAATACGATATTATATAAGTTTAAAGTTCGCGCACAAAGTGAGGTTAAGTTTGACGACGGACAGGTAAACACGTCACGTCCGCGCCTCTCTGTTGACTGCCGGTGAAACACAACGGGCGCCCGGATCGGCGATAAACACCCGACTTGACCCGACTGCATTGGCGGATTGACGGAGTGGGATGCGCCAGGAAGGACAATAATAGGCTTTGATGTCCTGATCGGCCGCGCAACGATCTCACCGTTCGACAACATAATTAAGTATTCAGATTAACCTTTCGAATACCGTAACTGTACATAAGAGACACAATAGACATCAATGAGAGGGCGACAGCCGGCGTTCGCTTGGTATTTAATGAATTAATTTAAATACGTAACTGAATTATTGGGTACCTTAGCCCGTATTACCAGAAAGTGTATGTATTTCAAAAAGTAAACATACTTTGACTTGTACTGTTTTACCTGTTGACATTTTTGATTATTGAAAATCAACCACTTATAATTCGCGCCGGCAGCTTTACTCGTGCCTTATAGTTTCGGTAACAATTAAAATAGCTGTTATAGCTACGATTAGGTTTAATAAGATTTTTATTTGTAGTTAATTATATTTTTCTTACTATTTTTCTAAATACATCATTGTCATCCTGCCCTTGTCCCGTATTATTTAGGGTCGGAGTTACACGTTTTTCCAGCGCTGCGTTATTTATCTTTTTAAATATTGCAGCATATGCTGAGTTAGGCGCATTTTTGACCTTACACAGATTTTAAAGGTACCTAAAAAACCGTTATTTGTTGTTAAGTTTTTTATTGTATCATAATTCTACTGTTTTAGTTAAATCATAATCATAATATTCCACAACTATCACACAACGCCGTCTAGTCCCAAGCTAAGCAGAGCTTGTGTTATGGGTACTAGACAACTGATAAACATACTTATATATTTCTAAATACATACATATTATAGATAAATTACAGCCAGACACAGAACAAATGATTATGCTCATCACACAAACATTTATTTTGTCCTGGGTGAGAATCGAACCCACGACCTCCGGCATAGCAGTCAAGGTCACTAACCACTAGACCAACAGGCCTGTCAAAATGGCATGTATGTGTCAGGTACAAATAAACGTTTTTCTCTCTTTCTTTTCTTTCTTTTTTCTATTAAGTCCTGTCACCCGTCACACTAACAAAAACTCCCGTTTCTTTTATAACACTCATCACATAATCTTTTCTTTGGCCTCCCTCTCCCTCTCCGTCCATCCTAATATGTATAAATGTGGATGGACGTTGGAATATAACATACAGAGCATAGTATTGCGTACAGCGTTAAGTAAAATTTCCTACTGGAGTCTGTGTTTCCTGATACCTTCAATCTGGGGTCTCCAAGTTAAAAGTGAATCTTCTAAAGGAATAAAACGGGGTTCCAAAGTTTGTGTCGGAAAACCTACATTCACGCGGGCGAAGCCGCTGGCAAAAGCTAGTGAAAAATAACTATAGTTGAAACATTTAGCCGAGATTCTGAATGAAAATTACTTCCAGAAATTTTTAAGGTTTTTTAAAAAACACGTATTTTCTGGAACAACTTTTGTGAAAGAATAATTCTAGGCCTAATAAGGAGGTAACAGTTTGACTGGGGACGGCGAGCTCGTCACGCCCCGGAACCATTATGATTTCGTTTCGTTTTTCTTTTGTTTCCGTTCGACTTCATTTCAATTGCAATCAAAAGTTTTTAGGAACTGAGGTAGATGGCCTACGCCCTAGCATTGCTAATTTACTGGTGCTTGGAAATATTTTCTGTACGGATACTTTTCTTTTTCTTTACTGGCTTTAGTCGTTTATGTTTTTGATATAACCTATTTTTTAGGGTGGGAAATCATCCAAAGACTTCTTCCACTCTGGGCGGAACGGAAAGGCGTGTCTGACTTTTACAGACTAAAACCAGACCCGTGTCCTCCAGTTGCCCTTCTCGTTCTAGGACTACAGTTTCCTTTTCAGAAATTCCCCGCGGTCCTAGCTAGCGGGAACGGCCCTGCTGGGTTTCTAAGGTTTGATGACATCTCTTTGAGGAGCGCGTGGATCACTACGTGCTGTTGACGACTGGGCTCGGTCCGGTCAATTACCGGACGGCCGGACGGTTACCCATTGGCCGACGTCCGTAATCCCGTGTCTACTATGGCTAGTAGTCGGGGTCGGAATCTCGGAGGCTGGGGTGTAATGACATTCGTTCCCGTTGTTGCGTGCGGTCTCTTCCTAGCTCTATAGTTAAAGCTAATTGTCGCGCCGTGTCTGTCTCGATTATGCGTCATCACGTGTTTGTTTGATATATTGCATTATTGTGACTATAGTAAGCAATCAGTTGTTAACCAGTGTGGCACTATGTAATATTTTTTTTTATTATTTTACTCTATTTACGTATTTCAATAAAGTTATTAACACAAAAGCCGACCAGATTCTCATACGGTTTTCTCTGATGAACAGAGTGATTTATGGGGATGATTTAAATGTGTAAAACAAGCTTATTTTATATTAAGCCAATACTTTACCACTACTGGATAAAGACCTTCCCCAACATCTTTCAGGAGGCATCTAGGTCATCTCGCCACCTCTTCTCAGGTCAACCTCAGCGGTGCCTAATGGTCAGTGTCCATGCGGCTGATATGACCTGCCCAATACCGTTTTAGCCATCGATATATATGTAGTCAATGGTTTTAGCCAGGTAGCCTTTTTTCTTGACCAGCATGGTGTTTCTCAGTCAGTCGCCTCTTTTGACACCCTTAATACTGCAGTCCATAGCTCGTAGACAAACCCTGATCTGTTGCCCCAGTAGCGTAACTTGGCGTGGGCGACGAGGGTTTTGTTTTATAATTTATAGGTTCGCGCTTGACCACTATTTCGCCCGATGGTAAGCGACGATGTGTGGTCGAACACAGTGTTGCGACAGACGCTGTCTCGTTTTCAAGGGCAGTGGTGTTGTGCCCGTTACACACATGGCCTGATAGGGATACTGGCTGTTATATTTTTTTTTTTATATATATATAATATTGCGTTGATTTGTGCGTCTATTTAGGCGGAATAAACGTGTTTTCTTTCTTTTCTTTTCTTCCTTCTTTCTTTTCGAATTTATAAAAGAATAGGCTCCACGTTACGCCTCTGCAAAGTTCCCCACCGCGTACCTCTGTATATGTATAGTCACGGCAAATTAAAAGCTGCTGAACAGATTTTCATGCACATTTCACTTAACTAAGTATAAACAGAGTCATTAATGAGGAAAGTTTAAAACAAACATTATTTTATTAGAGTATTTCAAAAATAAGTTACACCCACGGGACCATCCACGGGATTAAAACGATTAAAATTTAGCGTTGTACATATTATAGATAAATTACACCCAGACAGAACAAATCATCGTGCTCATCACACAAACATCTGTCCTGGGTGGGAATCGAACCCACAACCTCCGGCATAGCAGTCACGGCCAACAGGCCTGTCAAAAATGACTTAGATGGTTTTGTGTAGGTATGTAAAGGGCGGTGATAAATAGCTAGATCAGGCCCTTGACTTGACCGAATAAGCTAGTCAAAAAATTGTACTACACATCTCATATCTCTAACAGACTGCCAATTATAGGTGGACATGACACGCTTGTAGATAGAGTTAAATGAAAGTAGGATAGCTAAACAAAACATTCTTTAATAATGTACCAAGTATTAGAACAAAAAAAAAATACAGCTTATAAAAATAATAAAGTGAATAAATAATTTCTTTAGTTAATATTAGGTACTCAAACATACTAACACGTGAAGAAACTGCTGCAAGATACAGATTGTTTGGCCAAATAATTAAAGTTTATGTCACATCTTAGAACTGATCAATCCATGATATAGCCAACTAAAACTAGCCAGATAAACGTTAAATATTAATTAAATTATATAATATAAATATTCGTTACATATTCTCGTTTGACCATATCATTGACTTAGGATTGAAACCCTAAGTTCTTTAGATCTAGTTATAATAACATTGAAATGTTATTATAGGTCTAAAGAAACTAGGCCAAACAAAGATTGAAATGCACCAAACTTTAAAGGTATCCATACACGCTAGGGTATACCTGACAGGTTTACCTGCACAGTTATACCTACCTGTCAGGTAAGCCTGTGTGGAAACCTGCATGGTTGTGCAACATACACGCTCTGGTTTACCTGCACAAGTCACCTGTACATGCAAACCTGTCCGGTATACCTTAGCGTGTATGGCGGGCATAACGTTTAAAAAAATCTGGTCAGTTTCACTTGGCCATTTCATGAAGTGTTCATTTTCTAAGATTTGGCCACGACATTAATATATATAACAATAATAAATATTCATTTTTATTTTAATACATAAATTAATGCAAAACTAAAATATTTACCTAAGGGCAAGTTATTTGATCCGTAATTTAGTCAAACAATAGTTAAAAATATATTTACAATAAAACCGGAAAAGTATAAAATGCTGACTTTTTATATGTCTGCCTAGTCTTTCATCTTGGCACTGTGTATTTATTTAAAGTAAAATATTTTACAATTTTATTATTCGGTGAAATTAAAATTGACTAGGCAAGCCTACGAGTAATAACGATAAGTAATAGATAAAAAAACGTATTTTTACAAAAATCCTCGTAATTTATGCCCTGGTTTTTTCGATAAAACACTAATAATACACAGTATCAAACATTTTATTGGGAACTTGTATTCAAAACGATTAGTTCACAAAATATTAGGGTGTCTATACACGGTAAGATTTACCGTATTGTGAACGGTAAATCTTACAGTTACCGCATACGGACGGATTAGTTTCGTAGGGTCCATGATCTCGTCGTCCCCTTTAAAGGTTTCTATAGAAAGAAAAACAGAAATAGCCGACCTGCGGCCGGGCTCCATCCGTCAGCTTACAACCATCGTCAGCACATTTCCGACAGAACATTTTTGGCATTGTATAAAACCGTGGTATAAAAGACCTAGGTAAAATATATAAGTACTCGTAATACTTATTTTATACATTGTCTAAGTAAATAACAATACTTTAAAAATTACTTACTATTTTTAACTGGCGGTTAAGATAACGGATCAAAATACTGGTTCTTAGTTTTAAAATAACTTAGTAAAAACAACTGGGTTTAATTTTCTATAGAAGCTACCTACGGGGTTAGCCTAACCCTCATTTCGATATTGAAGACTTTTTAAAATTTCAATTACAATCCATTTTATGAAAAATAAGGTGCAGAGGTCTAAAGGTAGAACTACACTATTCACAGGTGTGCCTAGAGATGTGTCGTTGCCGGCAATATGGTAATATTGCCATATTCATACATCGGGCAATATTCTCGACAATACATATTCCCGGAAATATTCCCACCAACATTCCCACTTCATGGCAATATTGCCGGCGACGGCACATCGCTAGGTGTGCCACACACGCCGATCCGAGAGCGTCGGTCTCCATACATTTTATAATTATGGAAACTACACTTGTAGAGCTCCACATGATACACGCCGCGCGACGTCATTCTCCGTACAAATCAGCCCCTCTAGCCAAGTTACAACCATTTCGCTTGCGCCGAACGCTTCGAGTTGGCCGCGCCGCCAATTCTTTTGTTCTGACCACGTGACTGAGCGTTGAGATGACGTCATTCCCGTAAATTTGAAGCTTTCTGCAAGCGTTAACGATTGCAGAGTAGCAACTTGGTTAGGGACTAAGGCGTGTTACACGTGTGCGACGATCTAATGTAGTTCTAGCTTAAGATTTCTTGTAAAATTGTTTGTCTTTTAAATAAACATGGTTCTTTCATTCTACGCTCAAGCTTTGGAGAAATATGTTATCGGGGATGAATATAATAGTCTGTCTAAAAAGTCAAACGACTCAGGTAATTAATAGGGTAAAATGAAATCGGATAGTCAACACTGGTTCAATAATAAATTAAGGTTGATTAAGAGATCTTGATCATTGTTTACTAATAGAAGAACCTTATATTATTCTTATCGAATATAGGTACCTACCTATTTTAGTCTTTTTAATGATCACAAAAGTAGGATATACCTGATAGTGTTTTAAGTAAGTTTAAAGTAATAACATAAATCTGGAATCGTAAGAGAAATCTGATTCTAAATATTCTACTCCGCTTATTGTTTCTTCATCACTAGCCATATTATGATCAACATCTGTTGTAGAACTATAATCATCTCAAGACACAAGTGAATGACAACTAAAATTCGTATTGCCAACAACAGATTTTTTATTTCCTTCAAAAATTCCCAAGTCGTTTAATTTTTTAGACAGACTATAATACCAATTCGGTTCAATGTCCTTATATTAATAGCTAAACCGTAATTGCTTAAGCACAAAAAACATTTGTTTGCATTTTATGAAGACTGGTCGAGATGGTGTTATTGTATCGTATTGTTTTTGGATTCGATACGTTCACGTTTTCTACTTCAATCCAATTTTGTGGAAGTGGAATATCTTTATTGACATGAACCAATACATTAAAAAAACACTGGTAAAATTTGAACGGTAAATAAGACATCATACTATCAACCTGCATCATAAATTCTCTAATTTCCTCTTGGATTTTTTTAATGTTTTTTCTGCCAATTGTTTTATTTTTCATTTTGTATAATGCGGCCTCCCCATCTTCATAATAGATGTTGAAGTCCCAGCATTCTACAACTTCATTATTTTCTTCTTTGCGAATGATGAGAGAGAGCTTGAATACTTTCTTTTGAACCATCCATTCTGAAATTTATACAAGAAACTGATTTTGTTTCTTTTTTATCAACTTATAAAAAAAGGCTTTGCTTTGGCCATACAAATATTTATAATGTGTGGGTAACGAAACCGCGACCCGCAGCGCAGCAGCCAAACTGCTCAAAGTGCTTAATCCAGTGGTTAACCATTCAAAAAAATACCAATTAAGAAATAATTCGCAAGATAAGTACGGGTGTTTCCACTATTTCTATTAGGTAGGTATTTCTATTGATAGAAATACTGGGCCTGATTCAGACTGATTGTCCCACTATTTCTATTGCAGTATTTATATTGAGTACAGTCACAAACAAGCAGCCATACATCTGCGTAGTGACGAGGTGACTTTGTGTGATTTGTACTGTAGAGTATGTGGTGGAGAATTATTCTAAAAAATGGCAGATTATTAATTTGTTCTTCATTTTTTTTTAAACCGAGATGTCGTGTTTTAATTTTAATATATTCATTAAAAGTGGTACCTAAACTTTTCAAATAACATAACTGCGTTTTTTTGTTCAATAGAAATAATGGGATATAATTTGTAAAAAACGCTGGTCCCACTTTTTCTATTTTGTATTTCCATGGAAATAGTGGGATACACCCATAAGTACTTATTATTATTTACTTAAAGTAGGTAGGTACGTACCTTCAGTTTGTGTAAGAAGACGGTTTAGAAAAGCCTTGACAATTGGATCTTCTAAAGTAAAAAGGGTTATTCCATATTGAATGTTAACTTTAAAACTCCCTGGTGGAAATAACACTCTACCGAACAAGATTGCATTTATGGCGTAATCTGTAAAAAAAAAAATTAAATAAAAATTAAATTGGTGCTCGAGACCGAGTTCTATGTTCAAATGCATGCATGATGTGCATGATTATATTTTCTTTTATTGTTAAAAAAGAGTAGAAAATACAAATAGGTATTATTTTTGTATTGGTTTGGGGTACCTACTTAATCTCTTGCTTATAGGTATCTAAGCCTTTATCTAAGATGATTATTGATATTAACTTACTGAGATATTCACAGATTATTTGGGCCGAGCTTCGAAGTGTTATATAGTTTTTCGTATCTTCTTCGGACATCATTAAATAAATAAATAATAACAGCTGTTTTCACTAATTTATGAGATTTTTAAACTATTAATAAATATAACGTGAAATCCGAACCGAAATGTTTGACGTTTCAGTATAATCGAAATGTGGGTAGAAGAACAAAATAATTAAAATCTTATAATAGAGGGTAGGATTTCTTAACGTGTTAATAGAAACTTTTTTTTTTCTTAGGGCCATTGAGACGACTTTTAATAAAAACTAACTACCAAAAAAGCACGAAAAAGGGTTCCGATTACGATTTTGATTTTTATGACTAAAATAATAAGTTTGTATTTACTAAAATTTACTTAAAAAAAAAATTAAGCAATACGATTAAACCTTTCAAAGTGACAAATAAGTAGGTACCTAATGACTTAAATAAAAAAGTTTTTCAAAATTATCAGAATGTTATAAAATAAAATTATACTAAGCTCCAACAAAAATACGACACTAAGTATACGTTTTCTTTACCGATCGATTATGTACGTACGTGTATGACGTGTCTTTAGTCTGAAAGTTTCACACAGTATGTTATTTGCCTCTCTGATCGGCGTCGTAAACCTATAAATTAATAATAATTTAAAAGACATCCGACAAATCATGCTTGACTCCATAATCTCCTATTTTTTTATTATCAGCACCATCTATCAGCCTACTTTTGTTACTAACGTTTGCTATTATTAAGTAATGTCGTATTTTTTTAAAACCTGTTATCTACTTAGGTAGGTAGGATTAGAGACCAAAGAAAACTTTTGGAAATGGCTTGTGAAAAGAAAACTAACTTCTGTTTTTCAGACACTTGCCCTTAGTTCCAAATTAGGTATGTCAAAAGCGATTAAATCGCGAATCCGACCAAATTTAATAGTCACAAAATATAAGGACTATTAAGTACTATTTGTGTCATTGCGCGTTGGTCGGATTCGCGATATAATCGCTTTTGACGCAATTCGGAACGCGGGGTTAGTCTCTGGTACTACGTTTCGTTTTGTCCTATAATGGAGCTTTTTAATAGCTTACAGAATAAATAATCAAATCATATAAAAAATAAATAAATACCAAAACAAAATTTTTCGATTTTTTTCAATATTATTTGTTCACACATCACGTTACATTTTTACTTACAATAATTTTGACATCGTAAAATAACTGTTATCGAATCAAAACGCTATACGTCATTGTATGTCAAAGTCATGTCACGCGCGACATCAAATTATTATTACTGAAAACGAGTTTTCGAAAATTGTGTTGATTTTAATTAATTGTTAAATAAACGCAATGCCTTTGCAGCGAGTGATAGCTTTATCGAATTTAGTACTTCAGACAAATCGCTCCAGTTTCATATTAAACACGAAATATCAGCAGTTAAATAAGTACAAGTGAGTATTTCTTCTGAATAAATACGCAATCCGTCGTAAATAACATGCTTTGAAGCCAAAACTGCTTTATTTATAACTTTTCTTTGTGTTAGAAGGGAATCTATTAGTAGATCGCTGAATCTAGCGTGTATTTGGTTTTGCAAGGCCGTATGAATAATTCGCGAATAACTATTTCTCCTTCGGTTATACATTCTTCTATGACAGAAGCTATATGATTAATGACTTGTTAGTTCCTTGTCAAGATTATCTGCTGATATTATGAAAAATTTCCTCAGGGTAAACAAAAACCTAATCTAAATGTAAATTTATAACCTCATCATAACTAGTTCGTTTTTATTCTCTGTACATTCTTTCATGATGTGTTCTCAAATTTTTATGAAATAATTATTAAGTTTAATTAATTATTACCATAGCAGATAAAATATTTTTTATTTTATATTTGTTTATTACTTAATGTATGCTTTATTATAAATTTTAAACTTGCAGATGTCTGACGATAAACAGAATGAAACACACAAAAGTACTAAGAAGCGAAAAAGAAAAAATGCGGACATATGTCATACAGAGATATGTCGACTATGTGAAGAACTACACAAAAGTTTTAGAAAATAGATTCCCTACTGCTGTGAAAATGTACAGAGTTTTCAGTGTAGGAATTAAAGATTTTCTAAGGGATCTAAAGACATACATATCATTACGATTAAAAGTCAAAAGTGATAAAGGATTCAGTGAAATGACTAGACAAGAAATTGAACTGTTCCAAAAAATGCCATCAGATATGTGGAGGATAGCCCCAGTTCTAATATTGTCTGCAATACCTTTTGGAAACTATGTCATTTTTCCATTAGCGTAAGTATGGTTTATTATGCATATACTACACAGAATACCTTCAATAAATATCTTGAATAGACAATGCCTTGTTGTAGCAAGTTTGCCTATTATTATTATTGTACTGGTACTATACATTAATTCATTAAACCCCAAGTGAACGCTGGCATTTGCGCTGTCATTGTCTTTCTATTGTGTCTCTAATTGACAGTATTCAAAAGGTTAAGTTTAAGTGAACAATGGCACAGGTGCTCAAATAGCCCAAGTGCCCGTTCAAGGGTCTAAAATACGGCAATGATAATGACAGTGATATTAATTTGGTCTCCATAAACGCAAAATGAAAGATTAATTAACCTTTCTTGTTTTTAATAAGTGGATCCACATTCGAAAAATCTTTACCCTTTTTTGCCTAAACATGGATCCACATCAAAACAGTGTACTAAATAAGTCTTATGCGGCTGGCCATTAGGAAATAGATTTTATTACAAGAATGACAAGAAAAAATTGTTACATGTAGAGTATACCTACAATGATTATTATTATGAGCACACATGAAAGGTCAATAATCACTGTAAAGTTCCATTTAATCTTTTACTATCTCATTTTGTGTGAATATGTTTACAAGAATCTTCTTAACTAGATAGGCTACTAATTCATTACAGCACTAAGCACTTGAATCATAAGTCATAGTTTTTAATTTAAAAAAAAATGGTATTTCAGATTCTTAAAACCAAGGACACTTCTTTGTTCCCATTTCTGGTCTATTCAACAAAAATTAGAATTCTCCATACAAGATTTGACTGATCGCCTGCGGAATAATAAGCAAGTGTTCCGTGCACTGCAAGCGAAAGTAGACTCTATACCAGATGGTGAACTTAGGGATAAATGGAAAACAATAATAGGTTTATTAGGGTCTGGAGTGCACCCTAGGCCAGAAGATGTTGTAGCGTGCAAAGATCTGTTTGTTAAGGAACCTTACCAGCTCAGCAGCTTGACCTATGCACATGAGGTTAGTATCAATCATCTTTTTAATGTCTGTTGTATGGTCTTTTTATATTGTTATCAACTAAGATAAAGCTAAATGAAAAAAGATTGAAAAACTTCTTACATATAGAAAACATAAAAGAAATGTAATATTTTTACAAGCTTTTATTTAGTTTCACCTGTCCCGATGTTTGTCTGTCATCAAATTTTGCAAATTAAAATTGACCCACTTCCCGGTTACCGATTGGGCTGAAATTTTGCATGCATGTGTAAATCAGATGACAATGCAAAATCATTATGAAAATGAAGCCGATCTGTTGATGGAACTTGAAGGTGGCCATAGGATTCCAGATAACCCTATCGTGTTTGAGCTTTTTAGAATGGTCATGATGAGTATTAATTATATAGGTTTAGACCGTGATATAAAGGCTTGGTATGAAAAAATGATTTTCATTGTAAACTTGTTTTTTTGTTCTTAGAATGTAAGTTACAAAATTGCAACTTAATCATTTTCAATTAGCTTACTTTTATTTGGTACTAGTGGCGCCCCATACTTACATAAGAATTACAAGCTACTAACATTAAGTAGGTATTCAATTAATTTCTCTTGTGTCTCATACTGGCTGGCTTGCTGCTTTTTCACATCTTGCTGCATATTGGCATACTGTTTTTCATGTTAAAACTCCAATTATTCTTTAAAAGTTTGCTTTATGTGTATATCTTTTATTCTTCTGTATGTGTATTTGTCCCATGACTAAACCTAAAAGACTTGACCAATTTGTATAAAATTTTGTGTGTATATTTGTGTTGATCCCTGGATAGTTTGAAAATATAATTAGACCCGTTAGGTGGCAGTGCAATCGGTTCTCAATTTATTTCTGACGATAAGCCAGCTTTCAAGCAAGACAATGTTTGTTGGGACCACTAATATTTTTAATTAATATTGAGTAGGCGCAGGCTCCATGTAAAATACTGTTAGCTGAATAAATTTAGACTGGAGGCTGAACCAGTAAATTCAGTGTTTGCAATTTCAATTAATTTCTATGTCTCGTGTATAACAGTTATTTAGTCTAACACTGCTGCCAGTGGCTTCGGCCGCGTGACAGTAGAAAATTGACCCATATGAACATACTCCCGGGATTATAAGTATCTTATGTGCTTTTCCAAGACATAGTCTACCTGTGTACGAAGTTCATTAGAATCCGTTCAGATTTTAGAGTGTGATGAAGTATAAGAGCGTCTGTAAGAGTATCTTCAACAAATTACCAACTGCCAACATTATAAGTTTAATAATTAATTTTACAACACACATTCCAGGGTCACCTTCTAAAAATGCATGGCTTAAGAAGAACCATCTTCAGAAGAAACAAGTTAAAGTACCGAGCATTCTTACTGTGGGAGATGGACAAGGCTATTATCAGGGAAGGTGGAGTAGATGAACTCGCCATGGACACATTAAGAAACGCATGTCTTATAAGAGGCTTAAACGGCAGCCACCTAACGAACCAAGAAATGAAGAATTGGCTCAAAAAATGGCTAAAAATATCCAAACATGTGGATAAAAATTCTTACTCTCTATTATTACACACTCCAATATTCTTAGCTTACAACCATCCACAAAACTGGGTTTTGATATATTAGCTATTAATACATTAGATTTGGACTCGCTAGTCAGATATTGGGCATGAACATAGGAAAATTATTGCAAGTTCTTGGCACCTTTTAAAGTGTTAGATACCATCTAAACTTGTTTTAACATGATTACATTTACATTTAACAATTGAGGCCTTATTTATAAAAAAAAATAACGTCAAAATCAAAATGTCATTACTTTAAACACTGATTAGGGGGTTCTTAATTCAATAGTGTTTCTAATTGTAGTGTTTGTAGTCTTGGCACAGTTTGTGCATTCATACCGTGTCAAGTGTAGTAAGTTTTTAGAGTCAGTTTGAGTTACTTTGATTTCCATTGGACATTCTAACATATTTAACATAAAATATTCAAATGTATTGCTTCGTAAGTTTATTTTTACCGAGATGGCACCTGTTTAATTTTCTACATCAATTCCATTTGTGTAGAAAATTGCGCTACAAAACTACACTAATTTTACATCACAATATCCTTTAGGAATCAAATTGCAAAAAATTGAAACTATTCGAAGGAAAATTTAAATTTAGAATCTCTTAATCAGTATTTAAACTAAGCATGTACCTAGTTAGCTAGTTTCTAAATAAGGTGGTAAAAGAATAAAACATTTTTAGGGGCTACAGAACTCAATAAGTAAAATGGAATACTAACTTAATATGATGATAAATTGACTATCACGGCACAAATTATTATTTATTCTGTAAACTGTACAGGTGTACATTGAGGTGACTATGTTTAAATTAATATATTTGATTATATTACTAATGTTGTGAAACGCTATTATTATTATTATTTAGAAGATAAGGGGCTAAGCATCACCCATAGTGTAGGGGATGTAGTCACTGCGACCTAAAAGATCTATTGTGACTCGCCACCTTGTTAGAGTAACTCTTTTAGCCCGGAGGCTTCTAAGAAATTTAGAATACTCCTAGCTTTTAGAGTTACTGATACGCTAAAAATGTTGCAATAATTAAGTAAGCAATAACTCATGACGAGCTTAAATTAAAACAAAAAATATGAAACCTAATTTATTATGTAGGTACATTCACCAAATATTTCTTCTACTATCAAATGCCTTATATATTAATAGTTTCATGTCTATATACTATGGATTTCCTTCTTGACTGTTCCTTCAAGCTTTTCTTTATTTCAATGGTTATTTTCATACAACAGTAACGTTTTTTTTTTGTTAGAAACTTAAGAAAACATTGAGAAAAGATATAAAGATAAAATAAATTGTTAAAAAATAACAACAAATCATGAAATTCTGTGTCAAACTCATTGCTAAGACAACACTGCTGTCATGTGTTATCAGAAAGATTTTGTACTTTCAGTACAGTAATGATGCTTCCATTTCTCTTCCTATTTTTACATTGACTCTAATTACTTTTCGTAAATAGTACATTTTTCTAATATCTTTAGAACAAGTTACCATTTCTTCTTCTTCTTCCTGCCTTTATTCCATATTACTTAGGATTGGCGCATCAAGTTTTTTTCTTCCATTCTGTCCTGTCACCCGCAACAAGTTACCATTTGTGTACATGTAAATGGTAGTCAAATAATAGGGTATTTTCAATTCAATTAATTTATTCATTATAGGTAAATGTTTAGGTAAAAGTTGGCCTTGAAGCTTATAAGCAAGTGAATCTAGAGCGTTTTAATTTCTGTGGCATTACTAACTTAATAAGAAATATTTTTACTACGTCTAAAACAGCTGGCGTACAATTTATGTTGGATTAATAATCAATTTACTGTTTTATGAATAATTTCGGAAAAAGCTTTTGTCTAAAAGTAAAGATGGTATCCTCTGCTGATATGAAAGGTAGAGCCGTTCTAACCAACAATGCTGTCTACGTAAAAATCTGGTACTAGTTTTAAACATTGTCAATTTAGCATTTATTTAGAATTTCCTACCTTTCTATGTGAGTTAACCACATGTGGTTTTCACTTAAGAAGAGAATTGGAAATTTTGAATACATGCAGAATTATAAATGTGATCTTATTAGTGTAAGATCTTGCTTCCTTATCGCCTTAGGTACTGTGTGACTAAGGGCCGTCGCCCACGGCGATTTTTAACGCGAATTTCGAACACGCGTTAGTTGTATTTGCAAGCGCTGTAGAAAAGATGCGAACGTGCGATAGCATCGCTACAAAAAGTCGCCGTGGGCGAGGACCCTTAGGGTCAGTATATGACTCAAGATATAATCTAATTTACTTCACGAAAAGATACACTTTTCAGATCAAGATGCCTCGCGGTGTAGCTTTGCGTGGTGCAACGTATTATGAATTGTCACGCTCTATGAAATGTGTGTCTTTCGTGTAGTATCTAAATTAAGTTATATTTTGAATTACACTTCGCGCAGAGTAGCGACGCATCGCGTCTCGGTGTGAACTGACCCTTATTATTAATTAAGCACAAACATTTTTTTTAGCTTTTTGACCGCCACAGTTATATATACATGACAAAGGAAAATGTGACTAGTACCTACGCCACGGTCACGACTACATAACAGATTAAAGGAAACAATCACATGTTGACGCCGGGAACACGCTTTTACTTTTTTTCACGTGGTGATCAAAAGGTTAACGAACATGTTATTTTAAAGCTTTCTTACCACAAAAGTTATGGCTAAGTAAGTTAGGAAAACAGAACGAATGAATAATTAACCGTTTAACCGCTTGTGTCGGATTGTTCCGACGGAGTGTCTTCGTCTCCTATTCGCCAAGTCGTGTTTTTATGACTGGGTACAACTCCATATCGTTTATCTCTTCAATCCCCATAAGTGACAGAAGAGCTGACGAGATGGAGTACTTGGTCGTGAATGTGCGACTCTGGCGGAGTAAACGCGAGGGTGCTTGTCGGATATATCCGAAGTTGGCGGTTAAAATAAAATTTTCATTCATTTATAAATGATACAATAAGGGTGAGTTGCACCATTTAACTTTAACGATAACCAAACCATAACCAGCCGTGAAACGGCCTCCTATTGGTCAATTCGACGATTTGACAACTGTTAACGGCTTTGTTATCGTTATAGTTAAATGGTGCAACTCACCTTAAGCGTTGCCCGGCTTTTTCGTTCTCTGCTTCCTCGCATAGCTGTGGAAAGCAAGCCTTGTTCCGAGTGAACGCACTAAGTGTACCACTCATAGCAATTCGTTAAAACGAAAGAGTTTGAAACTCAAACACATAAAATGTTATATTAATGTATTAGCCATTCTAGTTCCTAAAAGTACACAGTACATTTTTGTTATTTATTTTTATGTAAGTATATAATTTGATAATTTTGCACTAACAGTATTATCTAAATCTATAAGAATAAACAGCTGGAACATAAATAATTTCATGGTTATTTATACCAGATTTACAATCAGGACAATTTTGAATAATATTATGTTACTTTATTTCTGTTATAAGCTTAAGAGCGTCCTTCCCGAGGTACATTTTCATACAACCGCTCGTAGGTACATGATTGTGACGTTATTACACATCTTTTTCTAGATATTTTGGAAACACAGATATATTGTGGACATTACCTAGGTCTGTATTAAAATAAAATAATTTTGTGTAAGACTAATTCAGTAAAGACTGAAAATCTGCTAAATTAAAAAACAAAAAAAAATGCATATGATTAAATGTGCAGGGTTTAATCAGAATTATGAATGATGATTTTTTTACTTGAAAAATTGAGGTTTTTAAAAACACGTACCAAATGCCAAAAAGAGCCTTCAAGTTTTATCTCTCTTTGTTCGCATTGTTAAAGTGTTGGATGAACCGACAAGCTTTTAAACCAAGCTCAGGTTGATGATAGACGGGTTGGGAAGGGCCCTCTTAAGATGCTTTATTTAATGTTAAGTGTATTTTGTGTTGTCAAATAAAAATAAAGAATTGATTTCACCGTATTTCACTTTGATATAGTGTTTTTATTGATTGTCAATTTAACGGGGTTTTGTGAAAATGTTTGGTATTCAAAGTATATTGGAATAAAATTCGATAAAAATGTGTCGCGTTTAAGCTTTTCTCAAGAGTGTATCTTACGATTATCCCTCGATTTAGGTGCAAAGAAAGTAGCCATGATTTCAGGATATGATAAGTAATTTTAGCTTAAGCTTCTTTTTAATTTTATTAACCATTAAACTTAACACGAATAATTAAAATAAAATAACAGTAAAGACACGCTAAATTCAGTTGACAGTAATTACCGGGTACCAAACAAAAGTTACTGTTATGTCATAAAAAAGGGACAGTACTGCCCGTTCTGTATAGCTCTATCTCTCTCTCTTACTGATGGTGGCTATAACTCGTCCTAATACGGCCCTTGGTGGTCTTCAAAACTAAGGTTCTTCACATGTACCAAACCGTCATAATAGGAGACCAGGTAGTTTTTCAGTGATTATAAACTACCACAATAGGTTTAGAACAATTCTTTAATTGAGAAACTAAATCGTCGCAAGTCAGTTTGTCGCCAAATTGTAGCATTCATATAGGAATAAGTTCACAGCAGCGATATTATCATTATTAAATTGTGCATTATATAGCCCTTGCGATTTTATAACAATCACTGAACAAGCTATTGCGAGTATACCTACCTGTAGATGTTGTGAATTTTATAAAAATATTTTAATAAATACTTGTGATGCTATTCTATTGTTATTTATTTATTTAACCTTTCGTATGCCGTAATTAGAGACACAATTAAAAAGTTTATTGTGTCGCGTTGTGCGTGGATCCACGTTCCGGACACACAAAGGGTTAATCCTGCTATGCTGCCTCCTTTCTTGCTCAAAGCGAAATTATTATTTATAAAATGTCATGGTTTGTCATAACATGTCAATGTTTTAAATAATTATCCTACAAGTTACGTCGGGGATTTCTACCTATAAAATGCCTATTAACATACATAAGTATTTAACTGTCTGGGTAGTGTGCTTACTTATGATCCAAACAAAGAAACCGTACGGCAAGCGGCAGCAAGCTGTCTGGCGTCTTGAATGTGAGCTAGGCACCATCACTGACCCTGACTGCCCTATAGATGGAGGGTGGTCACCTTGGAACCCATGGACTTCTTGTCAGGGTGCTTGCGACGACGTAGGGCACCGTCACAGGACAAGGGAATGCACAAATCCACCACCCTCACAAGATGGAGCGCCTTGTACTGGCTCTGACGAACAAACGGACGTCTGCTACCTCACAAACTGTACTGCCACAGATTTCCGCAAACTTGTCAAAGGGGACACCACTAGAATGGATGCCCTACATCAACTAGAAGCCGTCCCTGCTCTAATGGAACGCTGCCTGCAAATGGAATGTCCTTTTGAGGCAATAGAGGCCGCCTTAGCATTCGACAATACATGGCAACTTAATTCTGAATCGCTGTGGAATTCATTACAGTGTGTCAAGCGGAATCTGGGTTGTCCTGTAGTCGGTGAGTGGGGAGCTTGGGGTGCTTGGTCATCTTGTGGCGCTCGGTGTGGACGAGGCTTGAGATGGAGACTACGACGATGTGACACACCAGCACCTTCTGACGCGCGCCTGACTTGCGACGGATCTCCTCTAGTAGCTGAAATATGCATAGGCGAACAATGCGCTAGTACTAACAAAGATTCTGGAGGCACTTGGGGTGAGTGGAGCCCATGGTCTCAGTGCTCAGAGAAATGTGGAGCCGGAGTCAGACGTCGAAAAAGAGTATGTCACGAAACTGATACACCACCCGCTTCCGTGACATGGGGAACACATTGTCAAGGACAACACGATCAATTAGAGATTTGTCAAAACAGTCAATGTTCATTAGATGGTGGTTGGACGGGATGGGGTAGCTGGGGGCCATGCTCGCAAACATGTGGTGCCGGGCGGCGGTCTAGAACCAGGACTTGCACCAGACCACAGCCTCAAGGAAATGGCATACCTTGTGTTGGCCAAAGAATTGAAGTCGGAACTTGCCATTTGTATCCTTGTGAAACGCTCTCTCATGTGGTTGCTATTTTCCATGGTGATTCGTCTCTGCATTACAACTTCGAAAATAAACGTGCATCGCTATATCATTTTTACATAAGGTTCATGCCTTTGGCACCACATGGGACGCTGATCCGTAGAGAAGCCGGTCAAAATTCGTTTGTTCGCCTTAGCCTACAAAAATGGCATGTTTGCTTGGACGTGTGTGGCTCTAGTCGGTCATGTTGTCTACCCAGATCCTGTGCACATGTGGAGGTAGACCCAGCTGCTTGGCACTCCGTACTCCTCACTGTTACAGGCCAAGCAGCTTTATTAAGATTAGACGACGCTGTTACACCTCTAAAAGTTGTATGGCAATGTGATCCAGATTTACCTGATGACAAATTGAAAATTTACGTCGGTGAAAAGTATCAGGGACAAGTTCAGGAGTTAATTTTAAATTTCATTCCTTTGAATATGGTTATAAACCGTAATCTGAGATCGAGAAAGTCAGAGTTCCATCCGACCGCTGCCTCAAACATTGAATATGAAAAAGCAGGCATGGAAGAAGCGTATCTGCATATTAATAACGATCAGTACTTACGTTTACCTTGCTTTCAGGACCAACAAAGTTGGCAATTGGAATTTACTTTGAAAACCAAAGAGGAATCGGGAACTATCCTATTTCTAACAAATGACACTAGCACCAATTGGTTCCACGTATATATACAAAACAGGAGATTGAAGATGAAGTTAGCTCTCGAAGAGTTCCGCTCAGAGAGCAGCAGTACAACAGATTGTTCACCAGATCAGTGGCTTGACGTTATTCTTACAAAAAAGCAAGGCACAAGTGCGATTGAAGCGTCTATCAACGCTGGAGAACGTTTGCATGTACTTTTCGATGACGAAGCGACTAGAAAAAGACGTTTTTTTTATAGAAGCCCACAATCAACCAACGTATCGAATAAGGTCTGTACACAATGCCCGACAAAATCTTTAACAACTACACAAGTTACTGTTAAACAGACAACATTGTCAAGCAATATTGTCGTAGGAAAACCAACAAAAATCGTACTGTGCTCTGATGAGTTCTACATTGGAGGTGTACCTAATGACATAAAGAAACATGTTAAAGAGGAATTTGCTGTCTTCTCTGGAGTAATAGCATCCATTAGACAGAATGGAGTACTTTTGGATTTACATGACTACAGTAGAGAAAGATACAAGGACGACAAAGTTCAGATATCTTCAAGGGCTGCAAGTATATCTGGATCTTACCATGAAACTGCTTGGGGTAAATCTAACCGACTAAACCTAACATGCCTTCATGCAAGGACGGCTAGGTCTCCACATAACGCTAGATGGTTTTTCTTAGACACCGCTGTTACCGCTACGCTAAGAGACAAACCGGTGAGATCGATCGACGACGGCCGCGTCCTTAGACTTGTAGCATCAGCCGACCAGGATTTGAGAGGATTCTATACATGTCGTGCACACAGCAACAGGCACACTCGAAACATTGTAACCTATGGTGTGGTTGGCAAGATTCAATATAAACTGTCTGGTCCTGATATGACTACTGCTATTGCTGTTGTGACGACGTTAATTCTTGTATTAAGCACTTTAGCCTGGCTTGCCGTTGAATGTTTTCACGACTTTCGCAACGGTTACGGCTTTTTTAGAGATGCACATTTGTCTCCCAAGGAAGAAGCTGAAGCGGTTTGCAGCTATATCGATCAAAACATGAACTTGTTTGGTTCAAAGAGCGCTGCCAAACTAGCTAAGGCTCGTGCAAGAAAAAGAGGTAGGCTGTTAGCAAGTCGGTCAAATTTCGCCGCTCAGGAGCCACAAGGACTGATGCAAGAAAGTTTGCAACCGGAACAAAGTGAGAACACACTGAGTGAGCCTGAAGGATTACCAGCATTGCCTGAAGCGAGAAGTTCTACTGTTGAGCGTTCTCACAACGTGTACAGAATGGAGCCTTGTTACGTTAGCTCTCCTTGCCATGGAACGGGCTCGTCACCGAAAGGGAAATGTACGTCATCGTCATCTTTCGACCTGGTGTCACCCAGAGTACTTTGTTCGCGGCTGCTAATGTCCAAACGCAGCAGCTCCAAAGATAGTTTTGTTTCTAAAAAGATATCAGCTCGTAGCACTGAGTCCCTAAAAAAGACTCGGACTAGTCACATGACTGTAAAGTCTTCATCTTTCATATCGCTAACTCCGGCCCAGAAGATTCTGCATAAGTTTCAACAACTGAAGCCAGAAGACTCATAATCGTGTCTCTTTTGAAAGAATTAATAGAACAAGTAACGGCCATACTAAAAGTTGTTTGTTAGGGTTCGAACTCGAGCACATATCTTGTGCATTTTGTTCCAGCAACACTGCTCTTAAAACGTTAAGGGCAAAAATTGTAAGAAAGCCAGCTGGCTCTAGAACCAATGTTAGGACGCACAGAGCTCGGTGAATTATTCGGACCACTCTCTAAGCCAAGAGCTTCACCCACGTGGATTTAGTAGATCCTCTTTTATAAATAGCCTGATTATTGTGATGATTAAAATCCGTTCCGACACAAACAAGGTCTTACTTAAAAACTTTCGCATTTATAATATTACTAGCTTTTGCCCGCGGCTTCGCTCCCTCTCTACCCTACTCAACCCTACTATACCCTATTCTACCCTACTCTACCTTACTCTACCCTACACTACCCTAATTTTATTTTTTTTCCTATAAGAACCTTCTCCTCACAATAACAAACACAACAAAAAAGGAATTAGCGAAATCGGTTCAGCTGTTCTCGAGATTTGCGCTTAGCAACACATTTAGCGATTCATTTTTATATTATAGATAGTAGAATAGGATTGGGCACCCCTTATAAATGGCGGTAAGCCCCCTTTTTGTGGAATGGCTTAAGAAAATTTGAATTTCGCAGGCTAGCCGAGTACTAATCATCGTAAGCAATTTTGTACGACACCGAGCATTGTAAGTTTATGCACACAGTAAAAAGTGTATGTAAACCTTACTACCACATCTTACACTCGTATTTACAAAGAATAAGTTACTTGTATTGTTAAGTAATTTCTTAATTAAGTCATTATTTAAGGTTAGAATTCTTAATTTCATTATCTTAGTTGAGTTTTACACTTTCCATAATTAAGGAAATGCACAAGTAACACTCGACGCTATAGTCCGGTCAATTTAGACATCCGATGTTACACTAATTCACACCCAGCCGAAAATTAGTAGGATTGATCAAAACACCATCATAAATGAAATCTAAAAAGTCTTCATCAATCCCACACCCGGAAAAAAAAATATTGGAGGTCAAAGGTCACAAAAACGAGTTTTTCGTGATTTTCAGCAAACCGGTAAGTTTTATCATAAAATTAGATCTGACAAAAATTGTAGATCAGATAATTATCTAGAAAATTGTCTAAATACTTTTTTTCCTAAGAGCCACGGTTTTTGAGATATATTATGATGATTCAAAAAGATGTCCGTTTGGATTGAGGAGCCACTTAATGATTTTAAAAGGAAACTTACCCCTTATTTAGTAGGAAAGCAGATAATTTTGTAGGCCAAACCCCGAAATTTGTAGTAAAACATATCCAAAGTTATATCAATTTTAAAGTGGCTCCTCAATCCAAACGTCTGAACTGAGGAGCCAGCTAGAACACCGAAAGTACTCAATGAATATTACTGAAAATTTTGTATCATTTAGTAGTAATTGTGTATTGTACCTACTAAAAATTTGAGTCTAATACTGTTGATATTCAAGAACATACAATACTTTTAATGTGGCTCCTCAATCTATACACATGACCCGTCATTTTTCAGAAAAGCATTACTTCAATCGATACGCAATTTCGTTATCATTTAGTAGTAAGTATATTAGATTTGTAGGATAAGAACCAGATATCAAACATGAGTGGATCAAGAGATATAGGACATTTAATGTGGCTCCTCAATTGAGATGCTTCGGTAAATAAATTGGCCTCTAATCTACTATACTTGTGATGAAATTTGGAACAAAAAACACCTATATTTAGTATAAAATTCTACTAAATGTACGTATAATCCCCGCCTTAAAAAAATACATATCTACGAAGTTATTAGCTATTCTTTCATTTCCTATGAAATGGTTTTGAAGGGTGACCATGAATACATTATTTACTAAGACAATCTTTGTTTCATGGCATAGAAGCACAAAACTGCAAATTTATGTCGATACTTATTATCTACCCTCAATAATATTTATTTAGTAACCTAACGTTCACTAGCAATGAAACTCACTTGTTTGCTCACATATTGACATAAACATAAAGGAGACGTTCAATAAATGTATGGGGCTTGGGCTAAACATAATTAAGAACAGCAATCTGACTTATACAGGCTAAATGGGCATAATTATTTTGATTTTTTCGAGCATTAAATAAGATTTTTCGCCCCCCTTTTTTTTAAAGGTAATTAAAACATGAAAGTGTATCTATGTGTGTACATTTGTGGTACTAATCCCCGCGTTCGGAATTATGATATCACCGCTGTGTCAAGAAATCGCCAGGCGTACGGTACGGTACGGTACGGTAATTCGGAAGAAGTGTTGGCGTGCTAACATCGAAAATATCGATTTTCGGAACGCGGATATTATATGTGTGTGATGACGGCGAAAAAATATCAGACGGCTTTTCGACATAACTCTGGCCCCAGTAGGCTTCGACCCAGCTGGGCCCCTGCTGTTGCTAACAGCTCCTTGAGGCGCGCGGGAACAGTGCGCGCCGTAAACGAATTAGGCTCGGTCCGGGCAGTTACCGGACGGTTGGACAGCGAGCTACCCATTGCTCGCCGTCCGCTAGCTCGCGCCTACGGTGGCCGGAAATCGGTATCGAAATCCCGGTAGCGGCTGGGGCGCTGTGAGCGCCGCCGTTGCCTGATGCGGTCGGCCTTCTCCTTTGCTAGCGTTATTGCTTCACAGAAGGAAGCAACCGCCTGCCACTGCTCCTTGCTCCGGACCATGGCCTGTACCAAGGCCATGGTCCGGTTACCGCCATAATTGTGTCCATCACTGGGTTGCGCCAGTCGCTGACGCCATTTAACCATGGGATCCCGCCGGAGCTCTGTCCGCCAAGCTACGACCTGTTGCGGCAGCGGACTTTCACCCACGTACAAGTCGTGCATGTGTGCAAGGACTGTTGCCTCCAGATCCCATGGTGGCAGGCTAGCAAGGAGGCTCGCCGCTTCGCGGGAAACCGTCACCGTGCGGTAATCGACCTACCGCTTGTGTTTACTGGACAGATATTCTTTGTGATTTGGATTATCGTTTGTTCGAAAACCATGGCTGTATGTGTTAATTGCACTATTTTCCTGTATCCATAGAAATAATATGTACCTATGGATTTGTGCTGCATAAACATTGTTTTTTTTTTTTGTAAAGGTATCCACCATTTTGTCAGTGTTACACAGGATTGGCAGTAAAGCGAAACGTTGAGAAAGACATCACGGCGTCCTTACCTTGCGTATGACGTAGGTCTTCACCGGACATTGTAAGTTCGGAAGGTTCCAGCCTTGGTACAAACAATTTTCCGGAGCAAGGAGGAGTGGTAAGCAGTCGCCTCTTTCTGCTTAACAGTAATGCTAGCAACCGTCCGGTAATCTTCCAGACCGAGCCCAAGTCATCGACGGTGCATAGTATTCCATGCGCACCTCAAGGAGATGTCAACAAAACCGTAGGGGCCCGTTCGTTTCGTTTTTTGCCATTTGGCTACGGAACCCTAAAAATCAGCCTCTCCATACAAAATTATAAACTTGATTGGACAGTTTGTAGGACTTTACACCCTGTTCTGAATACCTTTAAACCCAAAATATATGAAGAATCTCTGTACCTACCTACTGTGTCGAGTTGTTAAAAATTAAATTTCAAAAATACTTATCGTGATTTCATATAACATCATTTATTTTTTCATTTTATTTCAGCCGAAAGAGATCCACTGTTGGACCTCCCTTAAGTTCCGACTTTATTCTTAACTCGATTTGCTGCTGAGAACCTCCAAGCACAGCCTTCTTCATTGGCCTTTGGGTGACTTGAGTTTTCTTATGAGGCCTATAGTAAAACGCAACGATTCATTGTGAGTGAGTCATAACTGGCTACACACACTGGTCAAAGAATTTTGTTTCGCGATACTGTGGGATTTTGGAAAAGAAGATGGCTTGACTTCCCTAATTTAACAAAAAATTGACTTACCTAGTTTGACCGTTTGTCCCAGGTACAATCACAACATGGTCACCATTAATAGCAAATTCTAAATGAATATTGAGAAGTATTTTTTTATCAAATACCGAATATGTACAATTTTGATTTGTACATATGTATTTAGTAGACATTTATACTAAATGTTAGTGTTTTTGGTTTTTGATTTCATTGTGATATCAGGCACATACAATCAATCATTTATTATGTAAAACGTCAGGACTGAGGTGCCAAATAAAATGCATTTATTTACTAAATTTAATCAGTTTTACTACTTTCTCTGTATGCTACAAATTCAAACATACTTACTACTAAATGTTTTTTGCAGTGGAATTATAAATTGACCAATTACTTTCATGTAAATTCACGCTCTTGTGTATAGATTGAGGAGCCACATTCAAAGTATTGTATGTTCTTGAATATCAACAGTATTAGACTCAAATTTTTAGTAGGTACTGTACACAATTACTACTAAATGATACAACATTTTCAATAATATTCATCGAGTACTTTCGGTGTTCCAGCTGGCTCCTCAGTTCAGACGTTTGGATTGAGGAGCCACTTTAAAATTGATATAACTTTGGATATGTTTTACTACAAATTTCGGGGTTTGGCCTACAAAATTATCTGCTTTCCTACTAAATAAGGGATAAGTTTCCTTTTAAAATCATGAAGTGGCTCCTCAATCCAAACGGACATAAAAGTTAAAAGAGGTAATCGTCATAATATGCACTCGTTTTCATGCCACCTTTTTTTTTTCGATGGGAAAAATCATCTTATGACAACCCCCGCTCTTGGGCGGAGCGGGAGATAGTGTCAGACTCTTACTGACTAAAAAACCCATCCCGTTCCTTCAAGCCTTCATACCGGGGCTCGAGCGCCCCGGTATGAAGGCTTCATGCCACCTTTGAGGTTGTGTACCTACTTAGCGCGTTTTTTGGGTTCCATACCTCAAAAGGAAAAACGGAACCCTTACAGGATCATTTTGTTGTCCGTCCGTCTGTCTGCCTGTCTGTCTTTCAAGACCCTTTATCTCGGGAACGCGTAAAAGTATTAAGTTGAAATTAAAACATATAGGTACTCAGGTTTGCGGTCCCTTGAAGCTGAAAAAAATCAAACTTGTAAATTAACGAAAACAAAATACGTTTATGTTGCAAAAAACGTATAGGTACCTATTTAGACACTCAATTTATCAAACGGGCGCTCACACCACACGCACACCAAAACTTCGGAATCTAAATTCATACTTCCCGTTGTCCAAGAATCTTGAAATTTGGCATAAAGCAAGGTCTCATAGCATAAGTACCTATAGAAAAAAATCTGAAAACTAAATTTGTAGCTAGGTCACCAAAGAACAACACTTTTTGATTTGTGTTTTTCGGAAATTGAACATAAACAGCCGTATCTTTTTTTTTTCTTTAACTTACAAGTTTGATTTTTTCACAGCTTCAAGTGACCGTAGACTTGAGTACCTATATGGTTTTAATTTCAACTCGATACCTCCACGCGTTCTTGAGATAAAGGGTCTTGACAGACAAACATATAGACAGACAGACAGAGGGACAATAAAGTGATCCTATAAAGGTTCCGTTTTTTCCTTTTGAGATACGGAATCCTAAAAATACGTTAAATACTACCCCAAAGGTGGCGTGAAAACGTGTGCATATAAGGCTGCTCGCCTACGTCAGATAATCGGTGACCGATTTTTTGTAGGACGCGGACAGTGTAATGCTGCACGCGTTATGCTGCCCGCCCATGTCAGACTTTTTGTAGGACAGATAATCGGGCCGATTTTGTATATTTGCAAAATTGTTCTGACCGACTGTAGAACGTATGCGTTGCACTATTGCTATAAGTGTGTTTATTTTTCTCCTATAAAAAAATCGGTCACCGATTATCGGACGTGGGCGAGCACCTTTATGACGATTACCTACCTCTTTCAACTTTTTGAATCATATCTCAAAAACGGTGGCTCTTAGGAAATAAAGTAGGTATTTAAACTTTTTGTATATAATTATCTGATCTACAATTTTTGTCCGAGCTAATTTTATGATAAAACTTACCGTTTTGCTGAAAATCACGAAAAACTCGTTTTTGTGACCTTTGACCTCCAATATTTTTATCTCCAGGTATTCACCTGGAGATAAAAATAACGGTGAGGACTTTTTAGATTTTATTTATGATGGTGTTTTGATCAATCCTACTATTTTTCAGCTGGGTGCAAATTATTGTAACCTAACCCCTATTAATTGGTCTAATTTGACTGGACTACTAGGTGGTTGTTCCTGTGTGGCAAAACAGGCATATAAAAGGAAATGAAAAATGTGTTATTCTATATCATTTATTTTATTTCAAATAAGTTCAGTGACATCTTCAGTGACATAAATCAAATTAAATAGGCTAGGGCCATTATTTGGCACTGTGGGCGCTACCTTATTATACATGATAAAATTCGTTTTTTTTTTTTCATATAAAAATAAATGGCACCAAATACTTTGTAAAAAATAAATTCATTTTGTTTCAAAATTGTGTTCCATAATATTTCTGTAATATAAAAATATAATTTGATATAAATTATCACCAAAATAAATAGAAATAGGATTGCACGAAAAATGTTATTAAAATTAAAGATAAAGTTTGTCTTTTAATGCTAAATTAATGAAAAGTATTGCACAACAATGACAAGCTTTAAAGAATAATTTTCGTACTCAAAACAGTAAGTTTGAGGAATGCCGATTATTTAAATATTTTGCTGCCAGTACAGTTTGGAACAGAGGGTCTAAAAAGGCCGCATCATAATATGAATCATTAGCTAATGATCTGCTCCGAATTCGAGAAATGATTTGCTTTTAGATGAATTCTCAATGTCGCCTTTTTAGGCCCGCAGGTCTCTCTAACATTCGCTAAGATATTATATTTGCCGATGTCACATCAGTTGTAACAATACAATCACTAGGTCGTTTCATTAGCCACATTTACTGATCAGGTTCGTTCTGTAACGTATCAAAGGAAGCATCGTCCCGTAGTGAAAAGAGATAGTCGACATGACTGTATAGTTCAGTCTCTCACACGAGCACAATGATGGCTTCAACACGTTCGGTCCCAGAATGGTAATTCATTCGATGAATGTGCCAGACCTTTGGGAAAAATTTGAATTTGATCTTAAGGCTGGTTACACACTGTCTACTATTGTAATAGCTCTGCAAACTTGCCGTCGCGTTGCTTCAATACGTCGAATCACCCCATCCGCTAATATATGTATATAAAAGGAAAAACTGACTGATTGAAACTACTGGGACTAGGCGTGTTAATGTTGCACAAGGTTTCTTTTTATGGCGTCGGCAAGCACTAAGAGAGGATTTTAACTGTCCCCGCACTCGGGCCACAAAAAAACGCCGCTTCAAGCTTCTTTTTGAGGCGGCCTTTTTTCGTGGCTCGTGTGTGGCGATGCCGTCACAAAAAACGCTTGAAGCGGCTTCAAGCTTCTCCAGACACAAGAGATTTCGCGCGCCTCAGCTATTTTTTGCGGCCGCTTCTAGCTTTTTTTGTGGCCTCCTCTAGCGTTTTTTTGAGGCCCGTGTGCGGGGACTCATAAATTCACCCCCAACGGCATACCGTTGGGGGTGAATTTATTACACTGGGGTTCAGTTTGTACGGAGAAATATATTACTTTCACGCGGACGAAGCCGCTGGTAGAAGCTAGTAGTTCATATTATCTTGAATCGGTTACTAAAATATGAGAAAACTGACATGTAGAAACGAAGACATTTTCAACGGGACTACAGAGTGCGTTCGTCTGCGAAAACAATACAAAATTGAGGCCGATAGTAGCCAAGTATGTAACCACCATAAAAGCTAACAATTTAGAACAAATCATTTATTGTTATAAGAAATACAGATATTTCTTTTTTGACACAATATTTCGGATTTAATGACTCGAATAATATTTTGAATAAATAACAATATTCAAATTGGTACAAAGAATACCACATAAAATCTATCAAGATTAAAATTACATTACCGTTTTTATTTTATTTTTTTCATAATTTGATAACATTTTTTTTTCAAAGCCATCAAAATTGCTTCAGTGACTAGAATATAGATAGATTTTATAGTGCTCATAGACATAAGAATACTAGTTATGTAACCTAATACTAGCTACGATATTAATTTGAATAACAAATATTTCAGGAATATATTATGAAAGTATTTTAGGAATATATTATACACTGGTTTGGCAAGACTGGCAAGACGAGACCAACTGTAGTCTATATTTTTTTTACTCTCCAACGCGTTCTAGTCTAACTAAAACAGCAGTTGGGGTATGAATGTTATCTCGCATTATACTGCCTTGCCTTGAAATTCTAAATAACCAGTGAATTAATTCATAACTAGATATACACTAAAACAAATCTAGTAAAATAAATCCACATATAACAATCATTATTATTATAATTTGATACAAAAATCAATAAATTTATCTACAAAACATTTCATAATAATATATTTTTCATAAGAGGTAAAAAGATTCTATAAGTAATTTAAAACTAAATGTACATGAGATACATGCTCGCAAGGTTCAGTATATTGTGCGATGGGTTAACATTTTTAACAATTCCTTAATTATTTTGCATTGAAGTGTACGTGCATCGGTTTATAACAAAATGTATGAAATCTGTACTCTCTGTATTTACGAAGGCTAAGAACTTACGAAGCGGCGTTCGCCCGCGTTCGTCGCAGTTGCGGGCCCGCAGAATGCCGGTATACAAGAAAAATTGAAACACATTTCACGACACGTTTTACGCCGGCGGTGTGCACGGTTGTTTGCGGTTCCCGCTGCACCGGCGCGCAACTAGTAGAATCGCGCGAGCCGCGGTCACCCGCAACCTCGGCGGGTTGCGCCCGCACTCTCTGTTATCGGTTTGCGGCCGCAGTGGCCGGTGGAGGGTAGAGATCTCTATCCTTCATCAGTGGGTGCACACAAAACTGTTTAGACCTTTTTTCATACTCCTGTGAAATAAGTATAATGCAACTGCTCGTTTCTGGTGTATCCATGGCTTTTGGTGCTCAACTGATAATTTAAACGCATATCTTGCGATAATCGCCCGCCTAGTTTGCGGGTGATATTAGCAACCGCGACGGCTGCGTATCCGCACAAAACTCCGGTCTCGTGAGTTTAGAAATAAATCAGTTGTTCCTCGAGTTCGGTGGGCGCGGGTGAAAACCGTTTCGTAAGTTCTTAGCCCTATTAGGCGATTACGACATAATCAATTCTTTTATAATATTCTAATTTTAACTTGTTCACAGTTTTGACGTGCAACATCCTTTTCTTTTTTCTTGCCGCAGAGTTCTAGTCAAGGTCCTTTTGGGGACTACAGAAAGACTTATATTTTTCTCTCTTTACATCTTTGCGTTGTCTACATTCTTTTATTTATATAAATAGTGATGCGAGTCTGAAAATTCTTCGTATGTTGTAGCAGTACCTACAGACACAAATAAAGCTAGAACTACACTAGACCGACGACTCACACGTGTAACACGCCTGATTTGTACGAAGAACGACGTCGCGTGGCGTGGATCAAGGGATCAAATCTAGTTTCCCTATGAAATGTGTGGAGACCGACGCGTCCAGATTGGCGTGTGTGGCACACGTGTGTGCAGTGTAGTTCTAGCTTTAACAATAGCTTTGCGTATCTAAATATCCAGTCTAATATTTATTATTAGTCCTATGAAATATACTATGTATTATCAGTAAAATATCCAAGACCAATCGTTTGAATTATAATTTTTAATATACATATTTCTGCAGTTTAGGCAAGTTCGTTCCGCGATTATGTGCACCTATTAGCAATACATATAAGTATGTGTCAACGTGCGATATGCTTGCTTCATCTACTAGCAATTGTAAACTATACAATTTTGCGTTTTAAAACGCGTCACCATCAAGTTAGGATATTAAAATGCAGTTTTACGTCTTTTGACATCTACCTCACGTCCAGAACTCTACGAGTTACAAAAACATTATCATCTACATAATAATTTCTTAATAAACTACAAATCTATAGAGTTTGATAATATTCAAACGCAGTATTTTCAGCGATATTTACTACGTCCAAGCGGAAGGAAAAATTTACAAATAATTTATAATATGGCATTTCTTTTTTTTATTATACATAATCTATTTCTCACTATTAAATTACAATGTTATATTTACGTTCATTCTTAGTGACCTAAGAACGCTATTTTGTACATTTCCCATTTAACTATTTTGTTTTAAATTGTATGAAGCTGCCTTATATTTGACTGGGCGGTCACTGACGCATAAATTGCGAATTTATCAATAATATTGCTGACAAACACGTATACTAACTGAGACCTTTTTAAATAAATTAGATAAAAAAAAATAGGATTGACGAGGATTGAATAAGTTACTAAAAGTAAAAAAAAAAACAATTCTTACACAATTGCGCTTTTTTACGAGTATTCTCTAGAACTATGAGTGACTAATGACTATTTTGTTTAAAAAGTTGCCGTTCTTTCGTAGAAATAAGATCTGGTTGTCAACAAGTGGAAAAAAATAGTCTAAACAACTGCTGGCTGCGCAATTTGATATTTATTGTCTTGACGGAGTACCTATTGGGTGTTTACGAGACTTCAGTTTTATCCCATTAAATTGCATTAGTCAAACACAAACTCTGCATAATATTCCCTGACGCCTGCATGCGGGTAAAACACTTCAATCTCGAAATCTTGCTTCTTATTCATTGTGTTATATTTTTATCGAAATTCTGATTTTTCACGCTAAATCTTGATAAGCTTACAAATTACCACAAACGAGTACGAAAAAGTATCGTACAAGTTTTACAAGCAAGCAAGACTCCTATCACTCGGGTTGATCCTTAAAGGACCTATTACACTGCGCTGAATATCGCGTGCGATATTCCGACTCGTACTATTTTTCATTCATAGAAAGACAGTTACAGTACGCGATACGTCGAACCATAGACTAGACTGTCTTTCTGTGAATGAAAAATAGTACGATCGCACGCGATATTCCGCGCAGTGTAATAGGTCCTTAACCAGTGACGGAACTATAGGGGTAGCAAGCCTAGCAAAATGCCACGGGCCCCTGCTCCGACGAGGCCCCTAGTCCAAGAGGCCTAGACCTCAAGAAGTAACCCAACCTACTTTACAAAATTTATCAAAATTAAACCACAATGTGACGATTTTCCCCCATCTAATTTCCACATCAATTTGCCACGGGCCGCAAATGATATAGTTACGCCACTGTCCTCAACATATTTTTAGACCTTCAACAATATTATGCATACATTTATTATACCTCTAACTACAATAAATAAGTGAACCTAATCGGAATGGCTGTGTCTGTGGACGCAAGATTTGCGAGCACGTCGTGGTCCCGTGCAGTCTGGACGACAAATCTTCTTGTAGTACAGAGCAGTACCCAGCACCGCTGAACTCAGGATCGTCGATATCAAGAAGTTAAGCATCAGCTTCTTGTCCCCAGAATCCACGTAGATGGTGAATATCCGGGCTGAAACGGTAATATTATTTAAATGAATAAACAAAATCGGATCAATACAGGATACTTTGCGTAACCAGAGGGACTGCTTGTTCTTCGCCCAATTAGCATTGCCATCCAACGTGGCAATGCTGCCAGCCTTCTGGATACATTTCCAGATGACAGCGATGTAGAGGAGTACTAAGACGCCTCAGTGTATTTTGTGTTTTTGTATTATATGTACATAGTTAGGTTTAGTATATAAATATTAATATTTAGTATTTAAGTTGGCTACGTAGTTTGTTAAACCAATAAAATATACAGGATGGACAAAATGGCGACAGGGCACTGTAACAACTTGCGACCCACGGATGACCCTCAAGGTGTAAGTGAAAATCACAACACAACAGAGGAATGTTGAACAAATCCGAATCAGAATGTGGGATTGTGAAAAAAAAGAACGACAGAAGATAGTAAAAACGTGTTTAGACTGATTGAATATGACAAACGTTGTTATGGTGCGTCCAGAACTGGCGAATGCACCGCTTGTCTTTGCGCGCATGCATTTCATGTTCGTAAGAAACGTGCGCGGTGCAGGGGATTCGTACAAACGAGCCGTGCGCGATATGCACGCGCGCCATTCGCAAGCGGTTCGCGGGCAATTCGCGAGCGGTGCATTTGCAAGGTCTGGACATATCATTAAACTGAAGGTGGTGCCTAAGGTCTGATGATGATAGTCCATAACAACTTTTCAATCAAAAAAGATAGTGGCTGACGCAGCGCAATATTTTGTTACAAATACAAAACTAAACACTAGTGCGTGAGCCACGCGAACGAGGTTAATACGGTGCGTAGTAGTGGAGATAGTACTTATATATTTATATGGCGATATAATTATTTTTATTTTAATAATCCAGCTCATACGGACATTTCTTTTTGGCCTTAGTTTCCTGCCTTATAGAATTCATTGAGGGATAGTTTCTGTCTTCTGCACCAACATGAGACAGATGTGACCAGCCCAGTCCCACTTTAATTAAGGCTTTGTTAGCTTTAGAAGCAAAAAAATCTCACCTAAGTTTGTTGCCACGGAAATGACCCACGTGGTCAGCGATATAGCGTCAGCATTCTCTTCGCTGACGATCCCGTAGATGTAGGTGACTTTTGCGAAGCCGCTGAGTGGAGTGCAGAGGGGCTGGAATCGTCAAATTAATACTATGTTAGATTTTAAGGCCATTTTATAACTACGTTGGTTCTGCTTCCAATGACTCAGTGTGTCACGCAATTGGGATATCAGCAGATATTTTTGTGGCATGTAGGAAAGATGAAGAGCTTAATTTCAGTATAAATAAGTTATCCCAATACGTCAAAATTACCGAGAAAAAAAAACATTAAAAACCTCGTATAAGTCTGAATCTAACGAAGTTCCGAGGTTTACTTGTACTTTGAAATATGCAGCATAAAAACGCCGTCGATGATTCTAAGACCATAATTGCGTATCATATTTAGTTTCAGAGATTTTTTTTTTCTTACTAAGTAACCGGTTGAAAAAATGACAAATTAAAAAAAAATCTCAAAATCTAAACATATCAGTGAAATGGGGGGATACGAAATATTTTATTTAAATAAACTATCAGGTTTTTACATAAAATAGCAATGTCAAAAAATGGTCTTTATAAAAGACTGTGCAATGAAAGGAAAGTTTACAAAGGCAAATAAAATCGGGTGACGAGTGACAAATTGCAGGATGACACTATTAGAACGTAAGTAATAGCTGCGGGTTTGCGGATATAATTCCCTAAGGATGTCGCCGATTTAGAGCACGGCACGATGCTAACAAGTCTGACTCAGATTCAATGGTTATTGAGCTTTCGTTTTTATGAATACCTGTACCCCTAGCCAAGTTGATAATCTGCAATCGTTAACGCTAGTAGAAAACTTCAAATGTCATCTCAACGCTTATTCACGTGGTCAGAACAAATAAAAAAAATAAAAAGAAATTAAAAATAAAAAGTATCGGGGCCGTGGCCAAATCGAGGCGTCCAACGCAAGAGAAACGGTTGTAACTTGGCTGGTGTTTCATTTCATGCAGGAACTGTTAAGAGTCCCACAAACGGTCAATTGATATTGATGTTTACGTGAATGATAATTTCAAATGACGGGCGAATGAAGCTAGAACAACAATAGACCGACGCACATGTGTAACACGCCAGATTTGTACGTAGAACGACGTCGCGTGGCGTGTATCAATTAAGTGTAGCTCTACAAGTCTTGTTCCTGTCGTGTTGGTTTAGGCACCTACATATATGAAAATGGTTTCAAACGCAGACATGGTACTTTTGGTAACCATTTTTATGTACTATTTCTATTTGAAAATATATATATTGGGCCAAAGAATAGTACAAACTAAAATATTGTTATTAAAACATATTGAACATATTGTTTTACTTATGAACATCAATGTCTGAAATACGCGACGTGTCAATTGTTCACCATTTGCTGTCATTGCCCTAGTAGTTATTGACAATGGCTTCATTTTTTTAAAGGAAATCGTGTTTTTTTGCCTTGTTTAACGTCATTCACGTAAATATTGACATTCGCAAATTACCGTTTCGAGGACACCTAAGATGTGATTTTGACGTGGTACATATTGGCTAAGAGAGCAGTAGTGGCCGAGTGGTAATGTAATGGCCTCGACTTACAAGTTGTAAGCCGCGGGTTCAAACCCAGCCAGGCGAATTACTTTGTCTAATTTATTTCATTATCACAGCTCTCAAAACGGTGAACGAAAACATCAACAACAAATCGGAAGACGTGACATTCATCAACTCGCACTAGGCATTCTCTCTTCTAGAGAGGAGGCTTGAATCATAGCAGTGGGAACATTAAATAGGCTGATTATGGTATTAGCAAGCTAAGTGGATTAACGCCTGCTAGATTTCACAGTAAACATACTTATTTCTAGGATAGGACTTAAATATACTCCTTTACATACTTATTTCTAGGATAGGACTTAAATATACTCCTTTACATTTAAAAGGCACCCCTTTTATAAACCGAGACCATTTCGCTGGGCGTCAAACATTTTTGGCGTAAACAATATTACTAACGAAGATAGAATATAACTTTGATTAGGAAAAACGTAGGTATCTAGTGGTAAAAGAAGCATTTTAAAATCGGTTCAGTAGTTTCATTACTTTCTTATAAATAAACTCACAAACAAACTTTGCTTCTTTATAGTGTCAGTGAAGATATTCCACGCAATTACTATAGATACAGTTGCTTATACTATAATAGATCCAAGCTCAAACGACAAGTCTGTCATGTAATTTCAATGGCATCAATCGGCAGGGTCAGTGACGGGATCAAATGTCTTTGTACATAATAAGACACATATTCGACTATTAAAAATTTTAATATTAAGTATCCAATTTCAGTAGACAAGTGTAGGTACCTTAGTGACCTCTCATTAGCATATTGCATCGACTTATATTCTAGTGATAGACAAGCACGTTCATGGAAACTGTTTGTCAAAATACTGTAAAGTTAAAACAAAAGTTCGCTGCAGCGCTGCAGTGGCATTATAACGTTTAATAGAACTATTATACGAGTTATGAAACTCGTAACATACAGCGCTAAGAAAACTTTTAGAGGATACTTATTCGCGACCAAAATGTCTTAAGCGCCATGAATTTCGTGGCACACACGTTTAGTTCAATATAATGTAATGTTCAAGGTGTTCGGACTACATTACACCTGAGTCGACTGAAGTGAGTGTTCGGCACGCCTAATCTATCTATACATATAATAAAATCGTAGGAAAGTCAAAACTGTATGTTCCGAATGGAACCTTTTTTTTATAAACTTTTTGTTTTGTACATATTTTAAAAACTTATGAAACAAAATATATTTTAAGTTGTCAATTGCATGGTGTGGTTGTCATTTCTCCTCATCCTCAAGCTCCTCAAATTCCTTGTCTCCAACTCCTCATCACTAACATTTGGTCCTTCTCCCACTTTTTTTTTTCGAACCAGCAAAACATAAGTTTTAAAAATTCGTATGGTGGAGACAAGGAGCCAAGCGAAAGCTCGAGAGGAGGAAGGCAACCACCAAAGCAACATGAGCGAAGCCCCAGTAGTGCGCGGTGATCGCTCCACGACGAGTTCCAGGACGTCACGGTCGTCAGCGACAATCCGTGCCCAAAAGTTGGCCTTACAGGCGGCCCACATTAGGAAGGTCGCCGAGGCTGATCGTGCGGCTGCGGCAGCGGCGGCGGCAGCAGCAGCAGCCAAATCGGAGCGAGAAGCTGCTAACTTGGACCTAGAGGCTCAGCTTGCAGCTTTAGAAGCCGACAGTCGAGGGAGTCGCAGAAGCTCCATAGAATCAGAAAGGCAAGTACAACAGTGGTTAGTATCATCCGAAAAGGCTATTCCATCCAGTCAGCCTCGGATTCCAATCCCTGACAGCACTCAAGAACCTGCTTTTAATTCTTCAGAGATTAAACAACAACCCTCTGATATAACTTTATTAGCACAGGCTATTACGTCGTCGCTAGCGAATGTCGGTGGAGGTTCAAAACCCAAGAATGGCGATGGACGCCTCCCTATCTTCGATGGCAAGCCATTGGACTGGCTCGCCTTCAAGCGAGTCTACGAAGACACGAAGTCTTCCTTCTCCGCATTTGAGAACCTGACACGGATCAACCTAGGACTTCGTGGAATAGCACGTGAAACGGTAGCGGTGCTCCTAGTTTCTGCGCGTGATCCTGTGGAGGTAATGGACGCATTGCAACTTAGGTTCGGTCGCCCCGAATTTATTGTTTTGCAGGAAATAGCTTCCGTACGGTCGTGGCCCAAGTTAAGTTCCTTAGATTGCAATGATCTCAACAAATTCACCTGCAAGGTAAGAAATTCAGTTGAAGTTATGAAGCTCTTGGATCAGAAGAGTTACCTAGATTCTCCTGAGTTATTTCAAACTATTCTAGGTAAACTCAACCCATTACTACGAAATAAATGGACGGATTTTGCTGTAGCTCACTTCTCACAACAGGGTAAGACTATGCTCGAGTTGTTAGTTTTATTTTTGACTCGTGAAGTTGAAAAGCAACTCAAGTTTGGTTTAGTATCAGAACCCTCAATTGTTGTTAAAAAGTACGAGAAGGTACATTCCGCCTCATTTTCAGATAGTACCCAAAATACTTCCAAGACCTCATCACCTAAATTTTCGGCTAAAAAACTAGAAATTTCAGATGACATTGAAAAAAAACCCTGTCCTATGTGTAAACATAAACATAATTTAGTAGACTGTAATAGTTTTATGACATTGTCAGTTAGTGACCGATGGCAGTTCGTAAAAGAAAATAAGTTATGTCATAAATGTCTTAAAAAAGGTTCACATAGTTATAAGTTTTGCAAAAATAAGAAAGAGGTTTGCAATGTGACTGAGTGTAAATTCCGACATCATAAACTTTTGCATGACATAAATTTATTAGCTCATACAGTTTTAGTGAATGAACTAAACTGCGATAATACCAAATCACCGTCTGATAATCAGGTAGAGGTGCCGCGTAAAGAACCTGGTGAATTAATAGCGTATACCTCCTCTTTTTCAAATTTATCTGACGAAAACTATAACCATATGAGACCTTTGTTAAAAGTCGTGGCAGTTACGATTTCGGGACCGCTATGTAGTGTCGATACGTTTGCTTTGTTAGACGATGGCGCCACTGCTACGTTCATTGATGCCCAACTATGTGAACAAATTGGTGTCGCAGGGCCCGAATCACACGTTAGGCTTGACTGTGTCAGTGGTTTAGGAAAAGACGTAAAGGTTCAGTACGTCGACTTTGATATCAAAGGTTCACAATGTACGGAAACGTTCACCATTTGTAAGGCTCGGGCAATCAATAGTCTAGGGTTATCCAAACAGACTGTTCGAACTGAAAGTATCCAGCAGTTCCCCCACTTGCGCGACTTAAGCAACGTTCTCTGCTATATGGAAGCCGAACCTAAAGTAATTATTGGTATCGACAACTGGCATCTTACGATTCCTAAATCAACTCGAAGAGGCAGCAAGTCTCAACCAGTCGCAATTAACACGAGTCTAGGTTGGGTTTTATTTGGTTTTCAGTCAAGTAGAACAAAGGCTATTGACACAATCAATCATGTTAGTACTTCCAGTGAGTATAATGATCTTGACGCACTTATTCAGTCTTATTACAAACTAGATTCTCTTGGAATTACTAAAAGAGAGTGTCGTAGCGATAACGACATTAAAGCCATCAAAATACTAGAAGATAGTACCCGTCATTTACCTGACGATACATATGAAGTTGCGCTTCCTTGGAAGGATGAGCAATTTAAAGTTCCCGATAGTTTTGGCCTAGCTATGTCGAGGTTCAAAACCTTAGAGAGAAAAATGCTCAAAGAGCCCGCCTATGCTGAATTGTATAAATTGAACATGCAATCAACGTTTGACAAAAAATATGCGGAAGGTCCTGTAAGCAGCCATTCGTCCAGCTCTAAATGTTGGTATTTACCGCATTTTGGCGTTACTAATTCCAATAAGCCACGCAAGCTGCGCATAGTTTACGACGCGGCGGCCAAATCAAACGGGGTGAGCTTAAATACCATGCTTCTTACTGGACCTGACTTACTTAACTCTATTATAGACATTCTCTTTCGCTTTCGCGAAGGCAAAGTCGGGCTCTCTGCTGACATAGAAGAAATGTTTCCTCAGGTGAAAATACGCGAGGCAGATCGGGATGCCCAACGCTTTCTTTGGCGAAATTCACCCGAGGAACCAATTCGAATATATAGGATGTCGTCAATGATATTCGGTGCCGCTTCTAGCCCATTTACGGCACAATATATAAAGAACAGAAACGCCACTGAGTATATAAGCGACTTCCCAGAAGCTGTGGATGCTATACTCCATAACCATTATATGGATGATTGCATTGTTTCGGTAGATTCAGCAGCCAAAGCAGCGCGCCTTGCTGCTGATATTGTAGAAATTCATAAAAAGGCTCACTTTAAAATGAGATCTTGGGTGTCAAATGATCCGACAGCCCTAGCTCTCATTCCAAAAGAGCACCTATTAGATCCATCTTTAGATAATGTAAATGTTGATATGGGTAAAATAGCTAAGTCTGTTAGAACTCTTGGTTTGGTGTGGCAGCCCGGTGAGGACTGTCTTAGTTTTGAAGTTAAAGGCCTGATCGGTAAATCCATTTCCGATAGTTTTACAAAGCGTGAAGCTCTCTCTTTGTTGATGTGCGTGTATGATCCTCTAGGCTTTTTGGCCCCACTTGTGGTGAGGGCAAAGATCATGTTCCAAAATATATGGCGTAAAGCAGTCGATTGGGACCAACAACTCACTCAAGATGACTCATCGGCTTGGAAAGAATGGCACGAAGTTTGCCTTAATTCCATTTCTAATTTAAAAATTCCTCGTCGTTATAATTTGAGCGAGTTTGATGTAGCGCAGAGAGAACTTCATGTCTTTTGTGATGCTAGCGAATCTGCGTATGCATCTGTAGCGTATTGGCGTTTGCAATTCCCGAATAATACCATTGCGGTAGTACTGATCGGTAGTAAAGTCAGAGTAGCTCCATTAAAACCCTCCTCCATAGCACGGTTAGAACTTCAAGGTGCCTTGGTAGCCGCTCGACTTGCCGACACCATCTGCAATGCTCACACGTTTAAGCCAGATAAACGAGTTTTCTGGTGTGACTCCATGAATGTCTTAGGTTGGGTGCGAAACGACGCTCGTAAATTCAAGCCTTTTGTGGCCAACCGTATTGGTGAAATTTTAGAGCTTTCTAGTGTCCGAGAATGGCACTGGGTTCCTACCGAAATGAATGTAGCTGACGATGCAACACGTATAGATAAAAAGCCGCTAAATATGGAGTCACGCTGGTTTACTGGTCCTAATTTTTTATTATCATCAGACCAGTGGCCTGTAGAACCAATTATCACAATGCCGACGGCTGGTCAGACTGAGCTGAAACCAAGGCACAAAGTCATATGTAATGCAATATCTGATGAACCATTTCATCCCTTAGTTCCCGTTTCAGCTAGCCCGTTGCGCATCAGTAGATGGTTATGTCTCGTTCGAGCCACTGCTCTAGCTCATTTGTTTGCACGCAAGCTTCTTAACATTTGCCGTAGAGTAGGTAACACAAAACTAACTCCTTTTGACTTGTCATCGGTTGACCTACAATTAGCGGAGAACCATATACTATGGCAAAGCCAGATATATTGCTTTGAAACAGAGATAGTTTGCTTAGAGACAGCAACCTCCCTGCCACGCTCTAGCAGATTGTTGAACCTGTCTCCTACCATAGGAGAGGACAACCTACTTCGGTTATCAGGACGGATCACTGCTGCTTCTGGAGTCTCGAGTCAAGCCAAGTCTCCAATTATATTAAATGGAAAACACCCGGCAGTACGCCTTTTAGTGCTTCGTTACCACCAGAAAGCTGCTCATGCTAACACAGAGACAGTTGTGAATGAACTTCGCCAAGTCTACTGGATAATTCATTTAAGAAGCACAGTTCGGTCAGTAGCAAACCATTGCCTATTCTGTCGACAGCGAAAGGCTACGCCATTCAACCCGCCAATGGGAAAACTTCCACCAGCAAGATTAGCTCACAGTGAACGACCGTTCTCCTATACAGGCCTGGACTACTTTGGCCCCATCCAAGTTACCATCGGGCGCAGACACGAGAAACGATATGTTGCTCTCTACACCTGTTTAGTCGTCAGAGCAGTCCATCTTGAAGTTGTTCATAGCCTCTCCACCGATGCGGCGGTAATGAGTTTGAGAAGATTTATCGCAAGACGCGGTTGCCCCCGCCAGATGTACTCCGACAATGGGACAGCCTTTGTGGGTCTAAATCGTGAACTGAAGAAATTGTATGGTAGCCAAGTTTCCTCTTTCGCTACAAATGAAGCCATTGAATGGAATTTTATCCCACCGGCAGCGCCGTTCATGGGCGGGGCATGGGAGCGTTTGGTGCGAAGTATTAAGACTGTGCTAAAGGTGACACTAAAAGAAAAGTCTCCATCAGATGAGGTCTTAACAACCCTTCTTGTCGAAGCGGAAGCAATTGTGAACAGCAGACCACTCACGCACGTTTCTCCCGATCCAGATTACCCGGAGGCATTAACACCTAGCCATTTTTTAATCGGCACCTCTTCTGGAAGAAACATTCCGGTCAACTCGAGCGAAGGAGATCTGAGTGGCAGAATTTCGTGGCGGAAGGCCGTCCAACTGGCAGATCAATTCTGGCGTCGTTGGGTATTAGAATACTTGCCTCAACTGCACTTATCTAGAGGTGCCGGACAACGGCCTGATATTAAAGTTGGAGACGTGGTGATCATTGTTGATTGCCGCGAGGAGTGTGGCCTAAAGGCCGAATAGAAAAGGTCTACCGTGGCAGGGACGGAGTGGCCAGAGTGGCCGATGTACTTACGGCAGCAGGCATTTTCAAGAGGCCGCTTAAAAAGCTAGTACAATTATAAGAATCCCACTTTTAAAAAAAATGGGCGGATGTTCCGAATGGAACCTTTTTTTTATAAACTTTTTGTTTTGTACATATTTTAAAAACTTATGAAACAAAATATATTTTAAGTTGTCAATTGCATGGTGTGGTTGTCATTTCTCCTCATCCTCAAGCTCCTCAAATTCCTTGTCTCCAACTCCTCATCACTAACACTGTACATTGAATATTTTTTAAAAAGAATATTTGGGGCGCGATCTACAATCGATATCGAAGCCAAAAATATAGATTTTTGTCTGTTTGTCTGTATGTATGTCCGGGCTAAACTCAAAAAGTATCTACTGCATGGATTTACTTCAAATTTTGCATGAATATTACTAAGAGGTCGGGTCAACATATAGGCTACATATTATCACGCTATCACCTACGGGGGAGGAGATGTGAATCTTTATTTTTCTTAAGCATTCTGTGACAACGTGTAATCTAACGATGCATATTTAAATGTTGTTTTTGAGTAAGCCATGCTATTATCTAGCTTTACACCATAAAAACTACGCCATTTAAGTAACTTGGGCAGAGAAACATAGTTTAATGAATGTTAGTAGTATAGAGACAATTTTAAAGCAGCGCCATCTATGAGATTTCATAAAAATAAAATCAAGTTACATGTTAACACTTTTTGGAAATTAAGAATTTAAATTTGATCATGTGATTAGTTATTCTTAAAATTCATAGATGGTGATGTGATGTGATGTGCATTTTCTTCATAAAAGTTGTATCATATAGTTCGTTTTGACAAATTCAAGTTCCAACAAAACCCTGAAAAAACTTGAGTAGAGTTGAGGAAGACAATTAAAAAAAAAATGCGGTGTTAAGTATTACATGGTGACATTTTTCCAGCTCTGTGAAGTCGACCAGTTTGCGAGAACCCTTACGTATGACGAGGTGCTTTCATATTACACGTACGACAAGCAAAGGGGTCTATTTAACCGACATCGACGAGGAGGTGCTGTGGAAGGTTTTCCGGGAATTTTCAAGGACGCCGCATTGGGTAGGGTTTATACCGTGGTGAATGCTATTTTCTGCGTTTGTTACTTCACACTGTCCGAGGCCCAACGTCTTTCGTCTTTCTGAGGACATTTGATAGCGTGGAGTATCCCACTTACCACGTCACCTTCTCGACGGTGACCAAAATTAGGATCCTCGCGGAGGCGAACGTCAGTGACAGTCCCAGCCGCATGCGTCATCTTTTTGCCGTCATCTTGGTGTTTTGTGGAGTCGTGAACCCGGTAGCTTTGTGGGAGAAGTATCGCCATCATCTGTCTGAAGATTTTCTACGAGCTTTGAGGCGTGCTACTGGAGACGAAGTCGAAGTAACTGATGAACGCGTGCCGAAGACCTGTCTCAGTTCACTTCAAGATGTGGTCATTTCTATGGGCGGCAATCCGCTGATCGAATATGGGTTACCAGCTCCCCAATCATCACCGCATCAAGGCCGTGGAAATCGGGAGTATAACGCTGAGACAAATTACGAGCCGGGCGAAATTACCACCTTACGAAATGACCATGTCACTATGTTCTCTTCAGAGCAAAAACAAATGACACCGTCCTTGAAAGCGTTGGGCAAAACCAGGGTAAAATATTTTTCTTGGATGCTCCTGGTAGAACAGGAAAAACATTTGTTACCACTGGCATACTTGCAGAGGTCAGGAGGCAAGGCAAAATGGCTATTGCTGTAGCGTCGTCGGGAATCGCTGCCATACTGCTTCCGGGTGGCAAGACAGCACATGCCATGTTTAAATTTCCCATCGATTTAGAGAGCGCCGAAACGCCTGTTTGTGGTGTGTCACGTAATAGCGATAAGCGACACGTGCTCAAGGATTGCTCTCTGATCGTATGGGATGAGTGTACGATGGCCAATAGGAAGGCAGTTGAGGCCGTGGACAGAAAGGAACGAAAATTTGATGGGTGGTGTCACAGTACTGTTCAGTGGCGATTTCCGGCAATCACTTCCCGTGGTGACGTGGGGATCGAGGGCTGACGAGGTGAACGCTTCGTTGAAACGATCTTCGTTGTGGTCACGAGTTCGTACGCTGTGCTTGACCATTAATATGAGAGCTCGGCTCGGCGGCAATGCACGTGCATTGCAAGAATTCTCTGATGTCCTTCTAAGTCTTGGCGAAGGCACTCTGATAGGTGGTGCTTCCAGAGTCTCTCGGTAGAGTGGTATCCAGCTTAGAAGAACTCATTTGCTGTGTGTACGGGGACATCAGTCGTATACCGCACCAGCTTCTTGGGTGTGTGAGGGATGACGCCGACGCCCAAAAATGATCAGGCTGCAGCAAATAACGAATGCATTCTCTCGGAAATTGAGGGGAATGAAGTGGTCTACACCTCGATAAACACTGTTGTCGAGCAAGATGACGCCACACATTATTCGTGGAATTTCTGAACTCCCTGTCAGCAAGTGGACTTCCAGCGCATACCATCAAGCTGAAGGTCGGTGTCCCGATTATGCTTCTTCGGAACCTATCTCCTCCGAAGTTGTGTAAAGGGACCCGCCTTAAAGCCATCTCGCTCCACAGACACACCTTTGAGGCGGAAATTCTTACGGGTTGTGGCGTCGGCGAGGCAGTATTTATACCACGCATACGCGTACAGTTCTCCGTGAGTGTTTGCTTCGCGATGACCATCAATAAGTCACAGGGGCTGACACTGAGGGCAGCGGGTGTCGACTTCAGGACGAGTTGCTTCTCACACGGGCAACTGTACGTCGCTTGCTCCCGCGTCACCAGTCGTCTCTTTACATTTTGGCTCCTGGCAGCAAACTACCAACGTAGTTTATAGGGAAGTGTTGTAAGGTATGATACCTTTGTACGTATAACTTATATTTTAATGCTATTTTAAAAGTTGTTTACTTATAATACTATAGCGACACTGGCATCTTAGGTATTTTTGGTGCTGTAGAGCCTTCATGCAGACGATGTCGCGGGCAGCAGCTGATATATTATAATATATATCGATGGAATATTGTAATCGAAACATTGATTCGAACACTCGAACTGTCTATTGAGTCTAACTATCGCCGCATACAATGTCTAATAATATGCAATCGGAGTGGACTACAGTATACTACTAATCACGGAACACAGGTAGGTTTAAGTCAGTGAAAGTCTGAAGCTTCATCCAGAGCGGGAGAAGATATTTTATAATTTCACAACCCAAAAAAATAAAACCATGTAGCGGACCATAGGAGCTAACCACATATCATTAGAAGCATAATCAGCCTTATACTTAATGTTCCCGCTGCCGGGAATCGGGCCTCTTCTCTAGGAGCGGGAATGGGCCGTGATCCACAAAGCCGGCCCAGTGCGAGTTGGTGGATGTCATGTCTTCGAATTTTTGGTTCTAGACCATGCCAGTTTCCTAACGATGTTTTCATTCACCGTTTTGAGAGCAGTATGATGAAATAAATAACACCAAGTAATGCTGGGTTTAAACCCGCGATCTACAATTCATAAGTTCAAGTCGTCACCACTGGACCACTACTGTTTTGCAGCTGCTACCCTATTGGACAGTTTTCAGAAAACTGATTGCATCCAAAAATACCGAACACATACATAATGTTGATAACATGCAGAAGTCCCGAATAAATTCATTTGAATGGAATTCTCGCTATCTCCAAATTACCGGTCACTCTCCGTCGGGTAATCAATTTGCGAATTGAGGGTTAAAAATAACACTATTATAAGTTCACGTGGATATTTGGCGAATACATCCATGAGTTTAATATGTTTTGTAGTACCTACACGCGTTATCTTCAAAACTACCTACAGGCTTAGCCCATAGTAGCTCGAATCATTGCCTCCTTCAGTCGTCATAGTGCAAATAGACGAATATTTAGGACTGGGACTGACTGGCAATTGAAACACAGGTCTGGTCAGGAGCATCAATATGGATTCTCAGTGAGGGATGAATTTATAATCCACTAGCTATTCCACGCGATTTCTTACGCGTCAAAACTATTTAAAAAAAAACATCTCTTTTTCTGCAACTGAAAGTCTCATCAAAATCGGTTAAGAAAGACAGACAAACTTTCTAAATAATTTTAATTTATTGCCACATGACGCATGGCAAAGAAGGAACATAGGAGGGGGATTTAGTCAGTAAGAACATAGGAGTCGATTTAGTCAGTAAGAACATAAGAGTGGGTTTTAGTCAGTAAGAATATAGGAGTGGGATTTAGTCAGTAAGAACATAGGAGTGGGTTTTAGTCAGTAAGAACATAAGAGTGGGTTTTAGTCAGTAAGAATATAGGAGTGGGATTTAGTCAGTAAGAACATAGGAGTGGGTTTTAGTCAGTAAGAACATAAGAGTGGGTTTTAGTCAGTAAGAATATAGGAGTGGGTTTTAGTCAGTAAGAACATAAGAGTGGGTTTTAGTCAGTAAGAATATAGGAGTGGGTTTTAGTCAGTAAGAACATAAGAGTGGGTTTTAGTCAGTAAGAACATAGGAGTGGGTTTTAGTCAGTAAGAACATAAGAGTGGGTTTTAGTCAGTAAGAATATAGGAGTGGGATTTAGTCAGTAAGAACATAGGAGTGGGTTTTAGTCAGTAAGAACATAAGAGTGGGTTTTAGTCAGTAAGAATATAGGAGTGGGTTTTAGTCAGTAAGAACATAAGAGTGGGTTTTAGTCAGTAAGAATATAGGAGTGGGTTTTAGTCAGTAAGAACATAAGAGTGGGTTTTAGTCAGTAAGAATATAGGAGTGGGTTTTAGTCAGTAAGAACATAGGAGTGGGTTTTAGTCAGTACCGCCCCGCTCTAAGAAGTCATTGAATGATTTCCCGCCTAAAAAACGGGAGGGGAGTTATTCAGTAAAAATCTGACGCTTTCACTTTCCTTTGACAATTGCCATATGACGCATGGCAAAGAAGGAACATAGGAGGGGGATTTAGTCAGTAAGAACATAGGAGTGGGATTTAGTCAGTACCTAAGAACATAGGAGTGGGTTTTAGTCAGTAAGAACATAAGAGTGGGTTTTAGTCAGTAAGAATATAGGAGTGGGATTTAGTCAGTAAGAACATAGGAGTGGGTTTTAGTCAGTAAGAACATAAGAGTGGGGTTTAGTCAGTAAGAATATAGGAGTGGGTTTTAGTCAGTAAGAACATAAGAGTGGGTTTTAGTCAGTAAGAATATAGGAGCGGGTCTTCGTCAGTAAGAACATAAGAGTGGGTTTTAGTCAGTACGAATATAGGAGTGGGTTTTAGTCAGTAAGAACATAGGAGTGGGTTTTAGTCAGTACCGCCCCGCTCTAAGAAGTCATTGAATGATTTCCCGCCTAAAAAACGGGAGGGGAGTTATTCAGTAAAAATCTGACACTTTCTCTCGCTCCGCCAAGAGCAGGAGCAGTTATTTGACGATTTCTCATATATGAAAAAGCAGAGTAAAATCTAACACAGGTACCCATGAGTCACAGAGATATACGATAGTCTGTAGGTAGATACATGCGCGCCATATTACGGATATAGATACCTACTGTTCGTGCAAATGCACATAATTTTACAATCGACTTAATTAACCTAAAGTCCTGTCCAATTGACCAGTTCATCAGCTATATTTCAAGGCACTGAATGATATTGTCAAACAAAATCATCATCAGAACAGAGAGATACAATAAAATGGCATGAGACCAATGTGTATTTGCTCATAGATTCTGTAAATATATAATCACGATAGTAGCAACGTCAACAACGCAAAGTTGTAAGAGGGCATTGACACTTGTAACCAGATCACGCTGTCCACAGTTTATGGTTGGCGGTGTAAAAACAAGAAGACGCTATGTGAAGGACCCACCTTAGAGCTAGAGTATGTTCGCTGCGGAGGAAGCCCAGGGCGTTGGGAATCCTAAGGCGATTCCCGGTCTTCAGTGGCGCGTACGTCGGGCCATCGGTACTATAGCTCGCCGTTGGTTCGTCCGATAAGGACCAAATCCGGGGCGACGTGCGATTGGAGTGGAATTCCCTGCCGGAGTCTGTGTTTCCTGATAGCTACAACTTAGGGGTCTTTAAGTCAAGAGTTAATAGGTTACTTCTAGGCAAGTGTGCTCCATCTTCGACCACATCATCGCTTACCATCAGGTTAGATGGTGGTCAAACGCGAGCCTAGTTTTTTTTTTTTTTTTTTTCGATGGGAAAAATCATCTTATGACAACCCCCGCTCTTGGGCGGAGCGGGAGATAGTGTCAGACTCTTACTGACTAAAAAACCCATCCCGTTCCTTCAAGCCTTCGATACCGGGGCTCGAGCGCCCTTTCGGATTACCCTGGCCCCGGTAGGCTTCGACCCGGCTGGGCCCCTGCTGTTGCTGACAACTCCTTGAGGCGCGCGGGAACAGCGCGCGCCGTCGACGACTTGGGCTTGGTCCGGACGGTTACCGGACGGCCGGACAGCGAGCTACCCATTGCTCACTGTCCGCAAGCCCGCGCCTACGGTGGCTGGAAATCGGGATCGGAATCCCGGCGGCGGCGGCGAGAGCGCCGTTGCCTGATGCGGTCGGCCTCCTCCTTAGCGAGCATTACTGCTTCGCAGAAGTCGGCGACCGCCTGCCACTCCTCCTCGCTCCGGACCATGGCCTCGACCAAGGCCCGGCGCGAGAGGTCTCCGCCGCCGATCACCCCCACGAGGGCACGGCGATGCTCCGCCCAAGCAGGGCACACCGCGATTGTGTGCTCCACCGTGTCCTCCGGGCGTTCCGCACAGTGGCGACACCCGGGCGTCACTTCCGCTTTGATTCGGAACAGGAACCTCCCGAACTTGCCATTTCCGGAGAGGACCTGTGTCATGCGGAAGGTAAGGACGCCGTGAGGTCTTTCCAGCCACGCCAAACGCGAGCCTATCAAATTATCAATAATAATAATAAAAAATAAAGATTTGTTCCATGAGAACCTCACAGAAATTTCTGAAAAATGGACGGGGCGCAATATGGCTAACGCCTGCGGGATTGTTCGCCCTGGAAATCAACTGAAGGAAAGCTGGGTTTCAGTCTCGCTTCACTCGGAGCGAAAGAAGTTATTTATCTCAAAAAAAGATAAAGAAGAACTAAGCCCAAACATTTTCTTGAGCAAACAAACTAAGAAGCCACTCCGCCTCAGTAAAGTAAGGCTCATCATCCACAATTAACACTAAAAATAACAGCATAAATATTATTGTACTGAAAATTTCAAGATTTCAGAGAATAGTGAGATGTTTCACCACCACGCCTACATCTTTCCTCATACTATACCTTTTTTTGCCCTATGATGAGTTCCCTGACAGTTCATTTTTTTCCGTGGCAAGCATACTACTTTAGATTACTAAAAAATAAACTGGCAAAAAAAAAAAAAATGAAATGGTAAAAGAAAATAATGTCTTTCGTAAATTACTAAGTAAATTATTGTGGTTATAATCAACTGTTAATAAATGAAGTAAATAAAATGAAAAAGTGTAGAACTTAAAATGTGTAATGCGTTAAACGGAACTTCTGCCAATAGAGATTGACACTACTCGACGACACACTAAGGCCCGGCGCCCACTATCGGTGGGCATCGGTGCGGCTCGGTAGAGCTCGAGCTCTTTACGCCGGCTTCGGGCGGCTTTGGGCGCCTTAGAGCTGCGTCGGGCGACTTCGGGCGGCTTTGGGCGCCTGAGAGCTGCCTCGGCAGTCGTAAACACGCCTAAGGACGCCGTAGCTGATTTTGGGTAGCCTAAGAATAGTTCTGGCTGCAGAAACATCGCAGAGCAGTCACTCGTAACGTTCCGTGAAAACAGTTATGTGTGTGTATTTATAATGGTGGATTGGGACTTAGTTCTCATTGTTCATCTTGCTGAAAAAGAAGAGAAACTTGGAGCCTTAAGACAGAGTATTATGACATTTTTATTAGTATTTTGGTTAAAAAAAAAAATTGCCAATAACAGTTTTCTTTACGAATGTACATGCGCAGAAGTTCGCAGAGCCTATGTTCAGGACTGCCAAGTTATTTTGCATCTACTTGTACGATACGATAATGAAGGCGCGTGCGGTGATCGAAATGACTGTTCTGCGACGTGTCTGATCCGAAAATGCCACCCGAGCTACCCGAAGACCGCCTCGGCATCCTTAGCCATGCTTACAGCTGCCGAGGCCGCCCGAAGTCGCCCGACGGAGCTCTAAGGCGCCCTAAGCCGCTCGAAGCCGACGTAAAGCGCTCGAGCTGTACCGAGCCGCACCGATGCCCACCGATAGTGGGCGCCGGGCCTAATCGACCAAATCGGAGCGGCCATCTTGTAATCGCATGTAATAGCAGAAATATGGAAAAATGTAATAGAAAAAACTCAAAAAACTATATCAGACTGGAATAAATATATCCGGATCGACCGAATTAGGGACCAACAAATCATCGTGGTTGGAGAAGATTCCGATTCCGATATGGATATGAGTTCAAATCAAGAGTCAAGTTCTGACAGTGAATAATAAATAAATTATTATTTTAAACAGACTGCATTTTATTTACCACTAGCCGTCCCTCGCGGTTTCGCCCGCGTTATTTCAGGTTTTTAGTTTTTGTCAGGTTTTTTGGTTTACTGTAAAATTTCATCAAAATCCGTAGACTAGTTCTTGCGTAAAAGAGTAACAAACATCCACACACACATACCTACAAACTTTCACATTTATCATCTATAAATCTAAAATCGGTAATCCGATTCCATTTTCTTTGCCAACGGATTCGTTATTGTAAAAAAATCGATTAAATTTCGTTAGTTCACATCACTATAATTGTCAGACAAGAACTGTCAGGGAACTCATCATAGGACAAAAAAGGTATAATATTTGAGATGCTAATTGCTGCTTGATTTAATAACCAATTAAGGTGCTATTTTCAGAAATATATTTCAGTGTATTTTGTTTTTTATTAAAAAATATTTGACTTAAAATACTCGTAAACACCGGCCGCCGTCACCTATACGGGATTAGGAGCACCAACTCCCACTTGGGTTAATGAAGAGTCGAGTAAAAGTTTTTTAAGATTTACGACCTCCTCTGAGAACAGCGCTTCGGACCAAAGACGGGAACTGTGGAGAAAAAGATATCCGTCTCCTCCAAATTTCATCTCTCCGGCAGAACATCTGCCACCGGGACACGAACTTCGGTGTCCAGTTTGAAAATCTCTGAACCGACTGCGAGCTCAGGTTAGCCGCTGCAGAGATAATCTGGCAAAATGGGGTATCGCAAATACTGTGCCAGTGTCCCTTTCTAGGATATGCGTCATCTCCTTTCCTGCCCATCTTGCACAACTACATGTACCTTCCACGACTTATGCGAGGCCAACCACAAAGCGGTAAACATATTTCTTTTACATCATTCCCGCCCAAAGTCTAGAGATTATCTGAAGACTAAAGTTAAAATTTGAAATAAACAATTTTATTCTTTAATATTTTTAAGTTTACAGTAAAACAGTTTATAGCACATGTATTCAGCAGTAATATACAAAAAACAAAATAGGAAAATAATGTTTTTTGTTGAAATTAGAGCCAAATTAGTGTCGCAGTGTTGTTTTTCAAAAAAAATATAAAAATCAGTTTTATTCTGAGACCTATGGTAAAAAGTGGTTTTAAATGGTGGTATGTGATATCTGAATATATGGTTTATCCACCCGTTAACGTTAGACCACTATTTACGCCACACCCTGTATTTATACGTATATTAAAAAAGACCAAAAAAAAACAATGAGTCTGAGGTGGACTCGCGTAGTTTTTAAGCTAATAATCAGCTAGTTTTTAAATAAATATTTGTCCAAGATGAGGGCACGACATAATGCATAATATATGTAAAAATAAATCTGTAAACAAAACGAATAATGTAAACAATTGCGCAGACTACCATGTCTGCGGTAAAATATATACGAAAAAAAAACCAGAGCGGTTCAGGTGGCTAAATATTGGTCTGACCAAAGAGTCAGATCGACACAAAAGAAGAAGAAGAACTGCTGTCATTATACTCAATTCTGAAGTGATCTAGCGTTAGTGAAATAGGGGCGTAAGTCTATTCAAGCTTATCCTCCGATATATCTATGGGACTAAACGAGTAAACGATGTAAATAATATCATCAGGAACCATACAATAATAATTTATCAATGTCACGAACACTCAAAGAAAATTAATAATATGGCTACTTTCCAATATCGTGCAGGTATAGATACAATATGTTGGTACCTAGTTAATTTATTGAGACTAGTTAATTTATTTGGACTAAGACCAAAACGAGTAGACAATTCATTGTTCTAGTAAATCAATTGCATATTTGACTTCAAAGAGATTATTGGCTTAACGTACATACTTCGCACATCTTGAGTTTTATTAAACGAATATTTATTTATTTATTTAATGTTTGAAAAATTTCATGAAATTTTCCTATCTCTACTTGGGCTTTATCCGTAAGATTACCTACTTCAAGCCGGACGGCGAGCTACCCATTGTTCTTCGTCCACAGAGTCACATCGTGGCTAGATCTTAGAATTGATCACTTCATGAAACGGCCAACTAAAACTGGCCAGATCGTTTAAAGGTTAACATTTGATAATATGTCAATCCTCGTTTGACCATATCATTAATGTAGAATTTCTATGATAATAAAAGGTTTAAAGAAAGTAGGTCAAAGGAGGACTTGATCAAACTTCAAGGTTTAAAACGATCTGGCCAGGTTTAGTTGGCTATATCATGAAGTGATCACTTTCTATGATCTTTTTTTTTTTTTTTTTTTTTTTTTTATGGTGGGAAAAAATCATGCATTGACATCCCCCGCCCTTGGGCGGAGCGGGAGATAGTGTCAGACTCTTACGGACTAAAAGACCCACCCCGTTCCTTCTAGCCTTCATACCGGGGCTCGAGCGCCCTTTCGGATAACCCTGGCCCCAGTAGGCTTCGACCCGGCTGGGTCCCTACTGTTGCTGACAACTCCTTGAGGCGCGCGGGAACAGTGCGCGCCGTCGACGACTTGGGCTTGGTCCGGACAGTTACCGGACGGCCGGACATTGAGCTACCCATTGCTCACTGTCCACAAGCCCGCGCCTACGTTGGCCGGAAATCGGGATCAGAATCCCGGCGGCGGCGGCGGCGATGGCGGCGATAACGCCGTTGCCTGATGCGTTCGGCCTCCTCCTTTGCGAGCATTACTGCTTCGCAGAAGTCGGCGACCGCCTGCCACTCCTCCTCGCTCCGGACCATGGCCTCAACCAAGGCCCGGCGCGAGAGGTCTCCGCCGCCGATCGCCCCCACGAGGGCACGGCGATGCTCCGCCCAAGCAGGGCACACCTCGACTGTGTGCTCCACCGTGTCCTCCGGGCGTTCCGCACAGTGGCGACACCCGGGCGTCACTTCCGCATGAATCCGGTGCAGGAAACTCCCGAACGAACCATGTCCGGTGAGTACCTGCGTCATGCGGAAGGTGAGGACGCCGTGAGGTCTTTCCAGCCACGCCTCAAAGAGGGGACTTACCGACTTTCTATGATCTGGCCACGACATTATACCCTTGGCTGGGATAGTAGGCTAGTTGCCGTAAAAAATTTAATTAGTCCGTCTTTTAGGTTATTCAAAAATAAGGGACACGTATTTTTTTATTTGTAAATTAAACCAAAAGTGACAAAGATATAGCCCATTAAAGTTACGTGTAACGTCACGCCGTGCTGCATTTTTTCGCACGGGATGACGTCACACGTAACTTTAATGGGCTATATCTTTGTTATTTTTTGTTTAATCGAAAAAAGAAAAAATACGTGTCCAATATTTTTTTATAATCTAAAATACAGACTAAATAAAATGTAATTATTTTGACCCTGGAAACTACACTATTGTCTCGTTTCACGCGGACAAAGCCGCTGACAGGAATTGGTTGTCCCGTAATAATTTCATAGAATTCTATGCCTACGCGTCAGTCAGCCAAGTGTGAAACGCGACGCACTTGATCAAAACATGTTATGTGTTCCATGATAAATATATGTACAATACACATAAGAACTATCCACACATGTATGTAAGTATAATGTTGGGGCCAAAATTTGCATATTAAACGAATCGATGTGATTGGAAATTCCTAAGTCGCTGTGTTGTTTGCACGTCCATTTTACCCTTAATGAAATTGTTGGACTCTTTCAAAAATTTTAGTTGATATTGTTTTCAGTTTCATGAAATGGCGACAGGTCACTGAAACAACTTGTGACCTACGGCTGTCCCTCAAGTTGAAGCGTAAAATCTACAAGTCGGTGATAAGGCCTGTCATAATGCTTAGGTAAGAAGTTTAGGTTGTGAAAAAGACGTATGAAACAAGATTGCATGTAGCGGAGATGAGAATGTTCAGATGGATGTGTGGCGAGAATAGATAAAGTGAGAAATGAGTTTGAAATTGGCGCTGATAACTGAAGTTGAAGGGCAATCGTTTCTATTGGTATGGTCATGTAAAGAGAAGGGATGAAACGCATGTTATTAAAAGAATTATGAGTATACATGTGCCTGGACGGAGAGGGAGGCCAAAGAAAAGATGCGACGGATTATGTGAGGAGTGATATGAAAGAAATGGGAGGGTGACAAGATAGAATGAAAGAAAAAAAACTGTTTTTTTTTTAATTGATATAAACTAGTGCTTGACTGCGATCCCACCTGATGGTAAGCAGTGATGCAATCGTTGAAGGTGAGGCGCACTAGTTTGCACCTACCCCTAATAACACAGGACTAAGAGCAAGAGAATGATGACTGTTTTGCGTTCCTAGAATTCTGGTAGATAATGTGATTAGTGTGAAATTTTGTTTGATACCCAAGGCTGTTTTAGGTAGGTACATACACGTATGTTTTCGTTCACGTGTTTAATGGTAAATGACAAAGAAGACGCGATAACATGTTGCTCATCTCTCTTAGGATTATATTATCTTAAGTTTATGTTTAGATTAAGATAGATAGCCAAAAATGGTAATTTGTTAAAACAGCTTTAAAAGTACAATAATTGGTCAAAAGTACTTTTGATTAGTTAAGACTACTTTAAAATTTACTAAAATCGGGCCAGTCATTAAAGACTGGTCAATAAGGCGACACTTGGGGGAGGCCTATGTCCAACAGCGGACGTTTTTCGGCTGAAATGATGATGATGACTCAAAAACCTGTTAGGTCTAATTTTTGTGGTCTGGTTTCCGCACTTAATTCTTAAGAATGGAACCATTGAACGTGGGCCATGGCGGCATTCATCAAACCCGTTAGGTTGGTAAGTTTTATTTTTAAAAACATTTTAAAAACATCCCATTCCTTTTTATCGGAACCGAAATCGAAGGTACAAAAACAATGAGAAGCTTTGAACCTTCGGAGATGTTACTTTTTTTTATTTTGGTCACTGGGTCGTCTTAGGGGTTTTTCACATTTTAATATGTTTCAAGTGCAAATAGGTGCTGGTCGTTCAAAAAATGTTATTTCTAAGTTAAGCTTCCTAACTGTGCCCACTTCAGTGCAAAAGAGGTCAATGCCGGGTTCACATGAAATCTTGAAATCTTATTAAAACTGCGACTGGGTCTCAGAAAATGCATTACGCCTATAGTTAGTGTTTGCACTTACGGAGACATAACATAGAGATGTTTGAGGCAACTAGATGTCCAGTAGAGTACATCTAGTTGTCAAATCAAAGCTCAACTTGCCAAGTCGCACTATTAAATTAACTCCACTTGACAAAGAACTGACAAATTTTCTTTTAAAATAACCGAAGAACTTTGTACATGGCATGACAGGAGCTAAGATTTACCTTACAGTGACGCAAAATGAACGCCTATATTACTAACGATGACACACGTCTCTGATTCTTATGCTAATATAAACAATTAGTGCAGTCTAGACCAAGTTAATTACTTGGGTGAAAACAATCTAAATTTGAAATTTATTTTAAATGTTCCGCGAACAATCTCTACGTGCATTGTTTTTGCTGAAAATTATTGAACTATGAAGCCTAAAATATACTATATTCCTTACAAATAAATTGTCAGAGTACTTGAAAACATACTACAACATGAGACTGATCATCAAAACGCAAAAAAAAAATAAGACAATTTGAATTTCGCGGGTTACCCTAGCACAAAATAGATAGGTACAGAAGACAATCTCATGTATGTACTTCACTTTTTATATAAATGCTCGGTGGACGCACACTAATGAGCGTTAGAGCCGGAACTTTTCGACGAGTGTTCCGAGACGCGACCGAGACATCGTGTCCGTGAGCGGTGTCTAAGTGTGCGTTGCTCAAGCGCGCTTTGTATGTAGATTGACTTCTGTACCTATCTATTTTGTGACCCTAGCTACGCTTTCTCCTTAACGCTTTGAATGTCTTAAGTTACACAGTTCGACAAAAGCAATTGTCTTTCTATTGTGTCTCTAATTACGGCATTCGAAAAGTTAATTAGGTACTTAAAATTATTAAGAATATAATAATATTATAAAATTTTTAATTATAATTATTGTTGCTGTTAAAATATACATAAGAGCGTCCAATCCGCGATAAGTACATTTACATTATTTTTCATAAAACAGCTCTTACGTGGTTATCACGTTCATTATCATCATCATTTCAGCCGGTGGACGTCTTCTGTTGGACTTAGGCCTCTCTCAAATGTCACCACAACGAACGCTCCTGTGCGTCTCGCATCCACCGCATTCCCACGACTCTCACCAAGTCATCGGTCCACCTTGACCTTGGTTTGAAACGCAGCGTTGAGACGTTCCACCGCTGCGTTATCTGGTGGGGGATGCCACTCTTGAACTTTTCGGCCCCATCGACCGTCGGATCTACGAGCATTGTGCCTTGCCCACTGCTACTTAAGTTTGGCGATTCTTTGGGCTATGTCGGTGACCTTGGTTCTCCTGCGTTATTATGACGTTACAATTTTTTCTCTAGATATTTTGGAAACACAGATATCGCGTGGATGTTGTCTAGGTTTCATCTCTCTTTCATTTCTCATTCTAACGCAGAGCTACTCTTTACAGACATAGTAAAATGCTTCCTTAAAATATGTCCCCTCATGTATCATACTACTCAAAACATGCCACGATGGATGTTGCCGATCGACCGCGATCTAGTTGCATGCATCCTGGAAAATCTGCGTGCTTCCAATACACGTCCGCTTGAATAATTTGCCTCGTGTAAACAATAGGGAACTGTTGAATCAGTGCCGTGTAGCTGATTGCCATCGTAAATTACATGTATACCCATGCGTTTTAGTGGCATTGTCTGCCATTAAGGTAACCATACACGCTAGGATATATCTGACAGGTTTGCCTGTACAGTTATACCCAGACCCCTCTTCTCCACTGGGCACACTGGGCACGTGCCCAGGGCCCCGCGATCGATTGGGGCCCCCTAATCGACCAACTTGATTACCAAACGACAGCTACTCTCGCCTAAAAATCAGACTTACCGATTACAGAATGTTTAATAAGTTTAGATTAACTTATTATTTTTTAATTATGACAGTTTGTCTCTAATAATGTCGATATTATGTGTTAACTATGCTCGAGAACACAGATTTTGAAGATGTGATTGACGATTTTGCTTAACTTAAAGCTAGAAAGAAGGGTACTTACCTCTTCAATAAGCATTTTCTACATAAAATGACCAATCCTGGTTGCTAGAAAGTGTCCCCACACACGAGCCACAAAAAAAAAGCCCGCCATAAAAAAAGCTAGAAGCAGCAACAAAAAAAGCTAGAAGCGGCCACAAAAAAAAAGCTGAATTGCGCGACAGCTTGTGGCCGGATAAGCTAGAAGCGGCCTTTCTTGTGGCTCGTGTGCAAGGACACTAAAAAAACTGTGTGAACTGCGTATGTATATCCACGTTATTTGTCTGTTCTAACAAAATAGTGCCTTATTATGCGCATAGGGGCCCCTTTATCCTAATGTGCCCAGGGCCGCTAATAAGTGAAAGACGGCCGTGGTTATACCTGTCAGGTAAGCTTGTATAGAAACCTGCACAGTTGTGCAACTTACACGCTCCGGTTTACCTGTACAACTCGCCTATGCAGACAAACCTGTCAGGTATACCCTAGCGTGTACGGCGAACATTAATTCATTAAACCCGAAGCGAACGCCGGCGATCGCTCTCTCTTTGTATTTCTATTGGTTAAAATTAAATTAAGATTGCTTCGATTAAAAAATGTGTACAAAGCTGAAACCGGATGATGTATTCTTGATACTTTTTAGTCTTGATACTTTTAGTCTTGATGCTTTTGAGTGTTCAATATACAGACTTATTAAGTAGGTAATATGTATAGATAATCGTTGCCCCACACTAAGAATTATTCTTGTATCGTGGGAGCGTTCACAAATATTGAAAATCACATACAAAGACACCCAGACCCGAAACAACTATGTAAGCCATATAAATGTTCCGTGTGAAAATCGGAGTCGCGATATGCAACGCAGCAGTTCTAAATTCAACTACAATGCCAACCGGATAATATAGTTGAATAATTGGACATCAGCAAAACCGGGTTATGCGGCATCCAACTTTTAAGGATAGCATAGCATAGTCGACCTTATAATGTTCCCACCGTTGGAACTCAGGCCTCCTCTCTAGGAGACGAAGTGGGCTGTAATCCACCACGCAGGCCCAGTGCAGGTTGGTGGATGTAACATGTCTTCGAATTTTTGGTTCTAGGACACGGTTTCCTCACGATGTTTTCCTTCACCGTTTTGAGAGTAGTGATCACAAAGTGACTCGGCTGGGTTTGAACCCGCGACCGTATAACTCGTAAGACGCAGCAGTTATCACTCGGCCACTTTTAAGTACCACCGTCTAATAGATCATGTCCTAAGTTCCCATGCACCCCTAAAAACGTGTTATCAATCACTAATTTGCTATTCGTATCTTTCATCCAACCTTAAATCAAACCTTAATCATACACGGAACCATCAACTCGCCTAGTTTGCTTGGGAAGCTGGTACGATTTTTGTCTCTGATAACAGTAGGTTAGAGGGCAAAAATTTTACGCCTTGCCTTGCCGGGCAAGACGGTATCAATTATTTGTTGTGCCATTTTACAGGTTGCGCGAAATTCGTCACCCATTCTGCGAATATTAATCGCACTCAACGCTCTCTTTGAATCCAGGCCGGGACTAGATCTGTTCGCTGATGAATGGAAGGAGATACTGGCTGAATGTCTGGTGATTTTGTAGAAGACTGAGTGAGAGATTTAGGCATATATCTGTGTTATATTTTCTTTAATATGTTTTACATAATATGTACATATTTAATCAGTGTAACTGGCATTTTATCGTTCTGGTTGATTATATAATGTTACGCCATTAAACGTGAACACGCCATATCTCCGAGAAAATAACGAGTAGCACTTAATAATTAAAACGCATTGCTGTTCGAAAGATCTAGAATGGTTGTGCGTAGCCAGGCTTAGAAAAATCTCGAAACATCCACAAAGTACCTACAAGTAGTAGTTAGGTATCTATCTACCGAAAAGGGAAATGGTACTCTCCGACGTTAACAATAGAGTCGAAACTCGCATGAAAGTGACTCTTATTACCACGAGCAATAAAAATGATTTATGACTTCGAGAAGCGATTCAATGGTTCTGGAATTCTGGATCGATCGCGGGACGTCGGTATCTAGAATTTTCTTGGCTCCACATATAAATACGCGCCCCCGGCCGGAAGCGAGTCAGTTGTGATTTCGACTGCGATCAAGAGCGAACTACCCCAGTACTTGAAGTGATTTTACTTAACAACCTAAGCGATAGTGTAACGGTACGCTAGTGTTAATTGCGATTCGGATTATTGTTGACTGGACTAATTTGTTATTGTTTGTGGTGAATAAAGTTGTCTCTTAGTAAATCGGCATTTGATTACCCACGTACGTAACAAGAAATAAATTGATTAAAATTATTATTATTTTATCGAAGAGATGCAGACCACGAAGGAGATGGCAGGACGACCTGGATGGCTTCCTTAAGAATTGGAATAAGAAAACGAGGAACCGTGATTGTTGGAAGGAGTGGAGGGAAGCCTTTGCCCAGCAGTGGGACAATATGGCCTAACTATAATAATAATAATTATTATTATAACTAGCCTTATACTGTCCCACTGCTGGGCAAGGCCTCCCTCCACTTCTTCCATTGTTCCATACAGTTGCCATAACGGATCTTGAGCGGTTGCGCAGAAATCAAATATTCGGTCTCTTTAGTGGTGCGAAGTGAGACGCGGGGGCGGGGAGTGTCAGTGAGTGGCTCGCCGCGCCATCGCGCGCCATATACGTCACTCCTCATTCGTTCCCTGTGTTGCTGCATGTATCTAACAATGAAGACGATTGGCACGCCAATGTATGGAATACGCAAAGTGATCCCCACTCTGACGCCGAGCGCTCAAGATCCGTTGTACCCTACTGTAAATTAAAATATATTTTTCAAAATCTACTCACCACCAAGTACGAAAGTATGGTCTTCGGTATAGCGCCCACCATGAATCCAACCGCCGTACATGTGTATAGTATAGTAATGATAGGCACCATCGAGCATGCCAACAACTTCTTATACTTCAAGACGTAGTAGAACATTACGTAGACTTGCAGCAATATTATTGGATACTCCAGATACGTCATGATGCTGTAGCTGTTCGTGTAATTGTATAGTGTCATTATTGAAAACCTAGAAAGAAAAAACTTTTTAATTCTTTATCATCAACAATTCTACTTAATATACCCCGTTAAAATTTGATCGTTTTAATCCCGTAGAGGGTCGATCCGGTACATGAAACACTATCGATTTGTAAAGATGGGTAGTAGTAGGTAGGTAGTAGTCAGCGTTGCGTACAAACTACCTACAGGTCATTGGACTCGCTCAGCTGACGTTTTCTTAAAGAAATTAATTTTGTACATGCGTAAATTAATACGAGTTTTGAAAAAAAGGTACTTTATTTTTTAATTTTATCTTTACAAATCGATAGTGTTTCATGTATCGGATCGACCCTCCACGGGATTAAAACGATCAAAATTTAGCGGTGTATAAAAGGAGAAACTAACTGACTGACATACACATAAACGCACAGCCGAAACTACTGGACATAGGGGCGTGAATTTTACAGTCCTCCCCCTCCCATAAGGGATGAAACAGGGGTTCAAAGTTTGTATGGAGAAATCTACTTTCACGCGGGCACAGTCGCTGGCAGAATATATTTTTTGATACACTTATTCGAAAACCCGATCCTATCGAGCCTACCCCTTTTAGACACGCAAATTAGCATTAGCGAAAGCTCGCTGCCACCACAATTTATTGTATTTATCGTAACAGGCTGCACGCCGAGTAGCCCCTACAAGTCGGCGGGTAGTCCCAGTTTATTTATCTAGTCGCAAGTGTATTGAAAAACTCCGTTTGATATACGTGAAAAGACACTGCATCACTAGGCTCCATAACACCCTCGCCTGCAGCTCGGGCGAATTCCACCTTGGTCGCCATGAAAATCTTTCTAACTATTGTAAAATGATTATAATATAATACATTCCGGAATTGATTTGTTAAATCAACAATCTATTTTACATAATAGTAATCATCATCTCAGTCAAAATACGTCTACTGGACATAGGCAAGCGTCGCCATATTAACCACTCAATTTTTTTTCTATACCTGTGCTATGAGACCTTGCTTTGTGAAAAAATTCAGGATTCTAAATCAACGAGAAGTGCCCTATGAATTTCGATCTTTGAGAGTATCAAAATATACGATTTTTTTTGTGACATAAACGGCCGCATATTTTTTATTCGTTAGCTTAGAAGTTTGATTTTTTCACAGCTTGAAGGGACCGCAAACCTGAGTATATGGTTTTAATTTCAACTTGATACCTCCACGCGTTCTTGAGATAAAGGGTCTTGACAGACAGACAGACAAACGGACGGACAACAAAGTGATCCGATAAGGTTTACATTTTTTTCTTTTTGAGATACGGAACCCTAAAAAGAAAAAATAATCCTAACTAATGGCCTGCATCAATTGAAAATTTTAACGAATTGTCGTTTTAATAGCATTGCCCGTTTATAAATGCAGTAATCATGATTATTTTTATTGGGCAATTTTAAAGTAGGTAGGTAGTACTTTAAAATTGCCTATTAAACACTTTTTACTGAAGCGTAAAAATCATAATAAGCAAATATAAACGTAGAATTACAATGCGCACACGTGTGCCACGTACGCCGATCTGGGCGCGTCGGTCTCCATACATTTTATATGACAAATAGACTTGTACAGCTACACTAGATCCACGCCACGCGACGTCGTTCTACGTACAAACCAGGCGTGGTCGACGTGTGTGTCGGTCTAATGTAGTTCCCCCGCTTAAAAGCTTCAGTATGTATAGTATATGCATGTATTTATGTTGTGTGTCACGCATACAGTGTGTGCTTAGTGACAATTATTTGTGAAATAGTTTGAACATCACATGCTATCTAAAGAATGTCTGGTGTATGTACGTAATCTAGTTTATGTGACGCAGCGAAATAGCTTTATTCGCGATTCAGTTAGCAGCCTAGATTTATAACTAAACGGCACCGTTCAATTAGCGGCCTCTATGATATTTAGCTAATGCGTCTAAAGGTGGGTCTATGCTAGAGGAGCCGGGCATGAGCGGAGGACGAGCCTAGCTCTTTGTGTAGTGTAGAACGACACTACACGAAATTGAGTTCGGCTCGTAATCGGGTTTTCTAGCGAAGATCCATTTATTGAACTGGCTAGCATTCATAAAATAGGGTGACCATTTGACGAAAAAAAAACTTCGGGTACCCCGACACGAAGAATTTGGATTCGAAGGTGATGACGGGGACTCGACTGAGCAAGCAGAGACATAGCGTGGACTAATCTAGAAGTGGGCGAAAGCGCATCAGCGAGGCCTTTTTCTTTTATAAAATCAAAAACTAGACAGTGACTGTCGCAACCCAGTATTCGACCGTTGTCGCTTACCATCGGGTAAAATAGTAATCAAGCGCGGACCTATAAATTATAAAAGAAGACCTTCGGCTTTACGGCTCTCGCACACGCGAGACCACTTTGGGTGCGAGGGCCAAACGAAACTATAAAACACAGCAAGCAAAAGAAGCACCCATCATCTCCTTAACTAGAACTAGGAGGACCTAGGTCCTAGTTCTTTTTCAGGGTTTCCTATATTTAAAGGGACCTCCAGAGTTGATGTCGGTTTAAATTGCTTACAGCTGTCGTCTACACAAAAAAAAATACGAATTATCACAGCCCTCTCCCACATATCTCGGATAGGTAAATCGTAGGAGCCCAGCACGGTCGAAACCTACTGAGGCCAAGGGTCTGCTTCCGAAAAGAAAACTCGGTCCTGGTATGAAAGGCAACGAAGAAACAGGAGTAGGTTTTTAGTCAGTAAAAGTTTGACACAATCTTCCACCCCGTCCAAGAGCGGGGGATGTCATTGGATGATTTTCCAACAAAAAAAAAACATCGATGCAGGTCATTTATCTAGCTGTTTGATTGAATGGCTGAATATAATTTCGAAAGCTAGTTGAATGGCGCCGTTTAGTAAAAAGGCTAGGTTATTAACTCAATGGCGAATCAAGCCAGTTGGCTGTGACGTCTACCCACTTTGTTGTCTTATGATCTGATAAGCAAGCTAAACTGTGATTAAACTTTACAGAAGCAAGTCTATCTACATATACGTTATACCACACAGACAGCGATATTTTATTATCTTTTAGAGATAGTGCTGAAATCACTAATCACCTAAGATTACTGCTGCCTCATAAAAGAGCATTGTTAGGTTTTATGTAGATTTTGCATTGTGCAAGCATAAGTTTCTACATAAAAGGTATTACACCAAATCAAAACTATGATAACGAGACAGCAGCACATCTGCCAACAACCTGCCTAACTAACCTGCCCAGTTGTCGCCGGATACAGGGCAGAATACTTCAGAAACCCAGGAGGTTAACCGCGAAATGGTCAGTAACACCAAGGCGCTGCAGATCTTCCTTGAGGAGCTGGGGTGGATCGAATGACACATTTGTCCCACCCGTACGCAAAATACGTGTTTCAGTCGTGGAGTTGCGGACACCAGCCCAAAATACAAAAATTATATACTATGGCAAAATCATCATTATTTCAGCCCAAAGACATCCACGTTTGGACAAAGGCTTCCCCCGGGTGTGGCTACAACCAATGGTTCTGTGTATCTCACATCCATTGTTTCCTGCATTCAGTGTTATTCACACCTTGCTGTTCTTTTTTTTTTTTTATTATGATAGGCTTGCGTTTGACCACTATCTCACCTGATGGTAAGCGATGATGTGGTCGACGATGAAGCACGCTTGCCTAGAAGAAACCTATTCACTCTCGACTTAAGGACTCCTAAGTTGTAGCTATCATGTTCACATAAACTCTAGTCAAAATAAGCCAAAAAAAATATTGTTTTTTAATTGCTATATATCTAGTGCTTGACTGCGATCCAACTGATGGTAAACAGGGATGCAATCGTTGATAGTGAATTGCACTAAGAGCTTATTCAGTTTACTCTTGAAGACACCTAAATTATAATTGGATGGGAACACTGCTGTAGGCAAATTGTTACAATTCTTCGATGTATGCAGTACGATGAGGCAAAACGTTTAGGACCATAGGTATCAACAACAATGGGTTAATAAAACTTACCCGAAAACTTCCATAAGCATTGCTTGAATAAAAATTCCTTCTGCAGACTGTTTTTCTCGAATGTAGATAATCTGTGGTACTTTTAGGAATAGGCATGACAGTATCGTCAGCGTGCTGAGTATGTTTGCAAAATTTTTTAAAATAACTCCGTCCATTTTGAATGAGTATTGTTCTGTGCTATCTGCAAATAAATTTACTTATTTAGGTTTTCAAAATCAGGTTTAGTTATAGGGAAATTGAGTCAAGAGGGATCTAGATACAGAGTAACGTCTTGTTCGGAGATCACCATTCCAACAGCCATGTATAACGTACTTGATCTACACTAATGTTATAAAGAGGTAAAGTTCGTAGGAAGTACACTCTGAAAGTACTGGTAGACAGCTGCTTTATTCCTGAGGGACATAGGCTATATTTTATGTATGAAGACGAAGCGACGGGCAAAAGCTAGTTATTAATAAACTTATTATTATTATAACTGATAGTTTATAAAATGAAGGATATAATTCATTCATATTTATTTTATTTATTATGTTTATGTATTGTGTGCTATACACATATTTGTTTAGTATATTTTTAGTTTTAAGTATGAGTAATTAATATGTTTAAGTTTTGTTGTATATTTATAAATATCGTGAAGTACCAAATTTCTCATAGGTTTACTGTAAAAAAACCCAATTGTGGGTTAAGCTCATCTGTATATCAGCTGCCCTATTTTGTTTGTTGTATTAAAATAGAGTGTCTAATAAAGAATAAAGAAGGAAATTAGAGCATGGAGTGTGAAATAGGTTGATATATCTGGTTAACAACATATTCTAAAACAAACATTTAAGAGAATTTATTTTTACTAGCTGACCCGGTTAACTTTGTACCGCCTAACATTCAATTAATGTAGTACATCATTTGATACAGTCAACTGATTGCGATGAAACAAAGCCTAAGTATTATATCAAGTTACACACAATTTTAATGTGTAAAAGTTATCTAATTGATTTCTTGCATTTAACATGATGCACACACAAGTTTTTCTACAGATTTATTTTATAAATAGATAATTGGTGAGGCCCGCAAAAGACGGATGGAGTGGACAGAGCTGAGCAAAGGCACATAAGTGGCAAAGAAGAAGCAAGTAAAAAAAGTTGGTAAAGAATAATCTCAGGTTGTGATGATCAGATTATGAAAATTCTTTCGCAGACAGAAAGCTACACATTAACGAGTATTGTGTTAATTTTTGTCATAAAAAAGAAACATAGTTTTTGCAGTATGATCTATTGGAGCAAAACCACAAAAAAAAGCTAGAGTCCAATATGATTATAATAGGACCAAATATTTTGATACAGTTCTCAGTTTGAAAAGAAATAAATCACAGTGAAAATTTAATACCTTCTTGCTCAATAACAATAGATTGTAGCCCCTAAATCAATTATAAATGGTAAGTACTAACAATATCAATGTACAAAGCTGTTTTGTAGCAAATGACAATAGTTGGAGAGTTGATTTGCAATGCCAAAATAAAACAATTGGTTTAAATAAGTGTAAATAGAAGCTTCCCTCTAGCTTGAAGTAAGAAACTCTTAAAACAAATTAATACACAGTTGATCCAGTTAGGCCATTTCAATATTAGTTAATGAATAGAATTTCAATATTAACTATGCTACAATATATACTTTTCCAATTTAAAGCAGCAAAATAACAAACCTGATCTACTACACTGAAAACACAATTAAAAAATATGTATAATAAGCGGCTCGTTGGAAGCGGGAATAATACAAAAATATTTAAATACCGGGCCGTTATCACTTACGTCCGGCACTATTATGAATAATAAAATATTAAATTGGTGTCCACTCAGGTTACAATACTGAACGGGAACATGCCATTTGACACTCGATGTTGGCCACTACTGTTGCCAAAGGTGTTCTACCGGTACTCAATCAAATCAACCGCTGTTTTACAATTGATATAATGCCAAGGTCAAATCGTTTTTATAATTTCGTCCACATTACTTACCGACGAAAGAATAATATTGTACACGTTTACAAGTCAAAACTGTGCAAGGAATGCTCCTGAACGTACTCAGCGGTATCATTAACAATTTTTGATGACATTGTAATTTATAATTCGGTAAGAACTAGAAACAAATCGAATTTTAATTTAATCTAAATCGCCAACTTCATTTTTTTTAACGTCGTGTTGACGGTGTTGACTTACATGTTTGATGTTGCCAGCTTAGTATCTGTCTCCCTACTAAAATGTATTTATCAAATGAATAATGATTTTTGTTTAAAGATTTTGTTTCCCTTTTTTTAATAATTAGCCACGAAGTTTAAAACAATAATTTAACTACAGTATTGAATACTGATTTTAAAATAAGCTTTAATTTTTTAATAAAATTAGAATAGAATATTATCATTTTATCGGTACCTACTTAATTCAAAATTAGTTATTTACGTATTAAGACAGCAAAAAGAATAGTAAAATGTAGTACAGTGCAGGTGTACAAAAATATTCATGAATTGCAAATTTTAAATAAAAAGTGAGGGTAGATTATAATAGTACGCGTCGTTTAAAAATAACAACAGTTCAAATCAAATCGAGCATAGAACTATACTAAAGCAAGTGGAGGTGTAACCAATTTTGTAAGTACATAGTATGAATAATTATTTAGATACGGAGTTTGTTTTACAACTTACTTACAATATAAAGTTAATCAACACTAACTAAAAATTTGAGTGATTAAAAACGATTTAAGGTTGTATTTACTAATGTTGAGAAATTACAAAGATAAGACCAGCATGAGTAATTATAAAGTTTTCTTTTTTTATATAACTATGATGACAGTTTATGATTTGAAATGAATATTACCATTTTGTAGTATATTTTATTTGGTTGGCAACCTAAGAATTAGAACTGTCATTTGGTTTACATAAAAATAAACTAGATGTCGCTAGTTGTTCAAAACATTGAAATTCTCACCTTGTTTTGGATGTTAGCTGCTGTTGTGAATTACTTAAATCATATCCAAGTTTTCTCAGTATCTACCTACCATATACTCGTACTTAGTAACAAAAATTCATTAAATAAACTAGTAAAAGTTTTAAACTTTATTTTGTTTTACACGATTTTACCAACCTGGTACCAACCTGCCTTGAAAGATCAACTCTTTGAGAGATACCTATACCTAATATCGTCGCCTGTCTTTGCGTATGGAGCGTGCGGACTTGTCAGAGTTATTGACTAAAACTACACCTTTGTTCCTTCAGTTACTATTTGCGTACCAGGACCATGTGTAACCCTTTCAGAAGTCGACCCATACTCCTAGAAGATACTTACATATAGGCGCTGCTGGACCCATAGGAACGGTTTTGCTGACATCTCTTTGAGGCGCTTGGAACACTATTATAAACGCTGTCGACGACTTGGGCTGTATCCGTACGATTACTGGACGGGTGGACAGCGAGCTACCCATAGCTTGTCAACAGCGCGTTTCTATGACGTGGTGTGCACAGATCCTTAGGTACTGACGACCCTTCGGTGTTCACGTTGGGTAAACTTATGCTAGTGAGGTAGTAGAGGTGTAGGTAAGTAATTACCTACACCTCAACTTCCACTGTCCCGTCACTTGACACTCACTAGCAGGACCGGATTAGCCATGTAGCAAGAGTATAGTTATCGGCACGGATATTGAGCCCTTGGCGTCAGTGGGGATCGCTTTGGTGTGCCAATCGTCGTCGTTGTTGAATACATGCAGCAAGCGCAGGGAACGAATCACGACTGACATCTATGACACGATGGCGCGGCGAGCCAATCACTGAGATTCCCCGCCCCCGCGTCTGTCGTCACGTCGCAGCACAGAGATCGAATATTTGACTTCTGCGCAACTCGAAGCTAGGGCTCAAGATCCGTGCCGATAACTATAGCAAATGCTACGGGCTCCACGCATGGGGGAGCACCGCTTGAACGTAAATAAGAATTCTAACGGCTTCTGGATTTTCCATAATGACAATGTAGGCTAACTACCCATGGGCACATAGCTAGGGGCCGGTTTAAAAAAAAAGGAGATTTAATTTGTGGTAATTAATAAAGATTAGGGGGCCTACATAGCAGCCATGAGATAGATACATTTTTGCTACAGGCCGCACGCCGGCTTAATCCGCCACTGCTCGCTTTTACCTAGTTTACCTACCGCGTGCCTGCTAGGGGTGCAGGAGTTCCTAATCAAAAAAGTTAGGCACCGCGAGCTTGCGTAAAGGCAATTGAAGAAATATTTACAGCCAACACTGCTTGAGGAGTTGTCGGGGTTGTGATCTTGTCAGAGGTACATTACAAGTTATTTTTGGCTTTCAATATTCTGTTCGTGTTCAAGTCAAACATTAGGTACATTTAGTGGCTCATTGGCGTCTTATGTTATGTCGCATGTCGCATTATTCGTTGACTTGAATTTGGAATTCTAAAAATTAATTCGGAATCAAGAGGAAATAACATTAGAAGCTACCACTTTGTCCACGAAAAGAAAACACTATGTTGTAAACTGTCAATAGATGGCGCTAGTGGTCTACATGAACACTTGTGCTATGGAATGTCTCAGATATTTCAGATATTTTTAAATACTGCACAATTTTAGTTTATGAACTCAGTAATTCTTTAAATAATTCCTTTGATAACCCATTCGATATGACAAGGACTAATACAGCTAAGTATTTTTTTATTTTGCAGTAGTTTCGCATATCTATTGCGTAAACGCCTGTCCGCAGGGTGTAAGTCCCTCGAAATGCTCCAAAGCTACATTTATTTACCAAACCTATCTAAAAAAGGTTCTAAAATAAATTTTCAAATCAATGCATTTATTTCAAATAAAAAAGGATTATAGGCCGAATACTTAATTACGCAAAAAGAATACTTGCAATATATTCCATCATATTATTTATCGCGCCAAAACAATTTATTTGTTTTTTTAAAACACTTCACCTTCCTCTACCACCCCCATTTTGTGTTCATCACCACTGCTCTTAAAACGGTGAAGAAAAACATCGTAAAGAAATCGGCTTATCCTAAAACCAAAAATTCGAAGACGTCACAATCACCAACCCGCACTGGCCCCGCGTGGTGGATTACCGCCCATTCCTCTCCTAGAGAGGAGGCCTGGGCCCTAGCAGTGGGAACGTTTTAAGGATATGAGATTGATGTGCGCCAGTGCACTGCCAAAATATCACGTGCTTAACCTGTTCAATTTTCAGGCATTGTTATCGACAATTGAATAGCACTGTACCCTCTAGTGTTGACCTAATGCAAGTACAAGATCGCTGCTGACTCCTCAGAGCAAGGAGTCGTTGCGATAGCTTAAGATAGTTAAGATAATTTTGGTCTCTACTATATTTTCGTTTAAAAATCAAAAAAGTGTTTTTTACTTTTTTTAGTAATTATTTGAAAATCGAGCAATTACATAATAATAATATCCGCCTGCGTGCGAGGGATAAGTACCTACTGCCATACACACTTTTGTGTTAAACATCACCCATACTAAATGTGAACGACCCGTAAACGAAGAGACAGGGTTTTGATTTGGTTGACCGCAAACCGCATAGGTACAATTCACAAATTAACATGTCCCAAAGCGAGGCGATGCCAGCCCGTTACAACGCTGTGTAAGCATAGTATGAATAAAGTTTCATTGGTACTGAACGGATCAGTTTAATGCGATGCATTCGGTGACAAACTGTTGAACTGATAATTAACAACATCGTTTATTTATTACTAGCTTTTGCTCGCAGCTTCGCCCGCGTACGTAAAATATAGCCTAATAGTTTTCCCGCGGCTTCGTCCGCGCACACAAAATATAGCCTATGTCACTCAGGAATAAAGTAGCTTTTAATCGGTGAAATAATTTCAGTAATCGGATCAGTACTTTCAGAGATTAACAGAGAGAAACAAAAAAAACATAAAAACAAAAAGACACACTTTACCTCTTTATAATATAATATATATATAGATATCACTCACGAAAAAAAACAGCTTTTTATTGGTGAAAAATTTTTAGCAATCGGATCAGTACTTCCAAACATTACCTCCTACAAATAAAAATAATAATAAAATTAGTGTAGATTTGTTAATTAAAACCAAACCTACCTAACCTACTATTTGTAACTTTTGCTTTCCCACTGTTGGGCAAAGGTGCGTCATTTTCTCCGACCAATCCTCCACGAGAGTCATCGAGTCATTCGTCATTCGACACATTAATACATAACTACATATAATAAATCAGTAGAACTATTTAGTTGTGCGCACATCACGTAAAGTGTACGAAATCGATGTAGATAACTTTTATACCTTTTAAAATAGTTTGTAACTTGATATATTACTTAGGCTTGGATTCATCGCAATCGGTTGACTATATAGAAAGATATACTACATTCATTGACTGTTTGGCGGTACGTAGTTCGCCGGGTCATAAATATTTAATTACGAGTATACTAGCGGTCACGACACAACAGACGCAGAGCAAGCTATTTGTCAAAAAATAATCGAGAACCCTATAGTAACGCCACTTGCCGGTTCCTTTACAAACCTTCCAGGGACCAACTCAAATAAACACAAAATTTCATTTCGGAATTTGGTGGCCAACGCACGTACATCTTCATCATCATTCATTATATCTAGCCTGTACTGACCCTCCTCTGTAAAGGCCTCCCTCCATCCCTTCCATTTTTCTCGGCTCTGGGCCACTTCTTGCCGATACCCACGGAAGACATTTTAATCTTCCCGCCATCATCGTGGTCTGCCTTTAACGGGTCTATCGCTCGATCAACATGTGGGAGACATTCCAACCTAGTATATTAAAAGAATAAAAAATGTACCTAAATACACATAGCAACAACAATAATAACAACAACATCAACACTGACATTGATATGTCGATTGATCGACATATCAATTTCAGTTCGGAATTCTCAATAAAGCTGTACCTACTTTTCAGTAAAGCTATGCAGTGAGTTAACCGTATTGGTCGTCGTTGTCAAACATATGCCATATAAATATGTTTCTACAGTAGTATTTGACTACCGAGGTGCAAAGATGGTCTAAAGCTCAGTCATTATCATCATCAGCCTTTTAATGTTCCCACTGTTGGGACAAACAAGCTCAGTATAAAAATTATATATTTATAAATAAACTAGCTAACCCGGTGAGCTTCGTACTGCCTAACAGCCAATGAATGTAGTGTGGAGCCTATATCTTTCGATATAGTAAACCGGTTGCGATTAAACACAGCCTAAGTAATATATCAATTTACACAGAATTTTAATTTATAAAAGTTATCTACACCGATTTCGTACATTTTACGGGAAGCGCGCACAACTAAAAACTTCTTCAGATTTATTATATTATGTAGGTATACATAGATTATATAGACCGGTATTAAAGTTAGTTTAAATAAGCGTTCTTTTTTTTGGTAGGATATCATCATTATCCCGTTCACCGAGAGCGCTTGTTACACTTTTACTGACTAAAACTCACCTGTGTTCCTTCAGTTGTTCTTTGCGTCCCAAGCCCACGGTGACTCTATCATCTATCGTAGAAAAATTGCGCAGCAAAGTTAATCTAAATAAGCTGTTTACACGACATAATTAGAACCATCTCCACAGACGTAATGGTTGTCAGGGTGGTAGTGAAACATCAAACGAGTTCAAATCGCGCGCAAATAAAATTGTTCCTTCTGTTTTTAGTATTAATTGTTATTGCGGCAAAAGAAATATGTCATCTCTAAAAGTTTCAACTGTCTAACTAGACTATCACGGTTCATGAGATAGAGACAGACAGACGGACAGTGGAGTATTTGGCGTAAGTCGAAGTCTAGGCTTTATATCTGAATACAACTGTAATTTACTCGAGAAAATGTGATTGAAGCTGTAAGTGATTAATAGTAGCCTCTTTGTAACTCCTGTTTTAAATCATAGACATCATTCAACATTCATTTATTAAACGTATCTATCTACCTACAACTCTGCCAAACCCTCGAGAATCACGGGCATTATATTACGATTGTCAGTGCAAACAGAAAGATGTGAAGTTTTTGCATCTAGTACTAAACCCGCGAAATACGGTCGTTGTATTAACACCTCTTCCTATTTCTGTCTCCCTGGTAACTTCATTCCCGTTTTGTTAGTTTAAAAAATAAATTAAATCAGGCCTTTAACACCCGTCTTACTGCTAACATACTTGACAAAGGATTTCGTCATATTATCTGTCTGTTTTATGTCCATCTCATTTGTCGTCATCCGTCTTTCTGTCGCCATTGTTTAAACGAAGTTCGTCCTGAAACCTGCGCAGAGGGATGGAACTACCCTACGACGCAGCTTCCTCCCCGCACCAACTTCCCCACCTCACCTACCAATATAAACCGATGCACTTCCCCTGAACATCCACTTTTTTCTCAACGGTAGGATCGGTTACTAGTGCATCGTTCGCGAACACCGCACTTCTGCCTTTGGAGAATTAAAGTACATTTTTCAATTTTCTCAGTGATTTTTGTTTGAATTAAAATCATGATTAATTTTTAAATAAATTTTGAAGCTGTAATTTTATTCGGCAGAATTTAAAGTGCGGGTTTCAAAGTTTATCGAAGTTTTCTTTTACCGAACTTAGTTACGAGTTTTCCTGCGTTTGGCGTTCAACCAACAAGTTGCTGTGCTTTCACGTGAGTAAACTAAGCTAGTTTGTTTGTTTTTTTAATCTATGATTTGCGTACGAGGACTCGGAGAGTGCTGGAGATTTTTTTATGCTGCATCAGGTGCGTAATGCTTTTTTTGTTCTTTTTTTTGTAGTGTTTTCTTAGCGCTTCTTCGAGCAGCAGCCGACGTCTTCATATCCAGGCATCATTTGTATCTTCAATATGTGTTCTTTGTCTTCTTGAAATAGATTCTCGGCAAGTCTTCAATCAACTAAGCCGGTGGGAGATCATGGACTTGCGGAACGATTTTGTACGCTTTTTTAGCTTTAATTTCTCGCGCACACTTTTCAGATTTAAAAGGAGGCAGAAGCAGACTTTATGTTTAGTTTTAAAATTGTTTACGGAATTTTATTTGAAACGGAAAAATCTTGCAATGCCTTTGCATTGCAGATATCGAATATATTTAAAGAAAGAAAGAAAAAAAAACGTTTATTCATTTGAAAATTCGTCCCTTCAAAAACTTTAACACGACACGGAAAGTCATTAATTAGCGTTTTAAATTAAATGAAAAAAGTAGGCCTTTGCCTAAAATTATACATAATTAACTTAAAAACCTATTTACTTAAAATTTAAAATTAAACGCAGTAAAAATGCATAATTCCATTTAAACACATGAAAAAACTCTTGCCGACGGCTTTTTCAACTCTTTAAAACTAAAACTAACTTCCGTAAAAGTTTCAAACTGATTTGGAAAACGCGCCCAAATTCTTATCCGCAAGTCGACCCAAAAAACGTAAAAATTGGGTGCTTCGTCGGATAAAATTGTCATTTCTTTGTTCCCACCGTTTTGGGCTAATTAACACTTATTCCCATTTATTGGAAAAGATCTTCACTTGATAGCAAAGAAATTGAGTAGAAGACGTTAATTCGAACTTATTCAAAATTTTACTCAAAAATTACGTAACTAATAAAAAAATAGGCCTTTGCCTAAAATTATACGTAATTAACAGGCCCTATTTACTTAAAATTAGACATAAAATGCGTACATAAAAATGCGTAATTCTATTTAAACACATGAAAAATCTCTTGGCTCTCATGGCTTTTTCCACTCTTTGAAACTAAAACTAACTTCCGTAAAAGTTTCAAACTTATTTGAAAAACGCGCCAAAATTCTTATCCACAAGTCGACCCAAAAAACGTAAAAATTGGGTATTTCGTCAGATAAAATTGTCATTTCTTTGTTCCCATAACCGTTTTGGGCTAATTAACAGTAATTCCCATTTAATGGCAAAGATCGTCACTTGATGGCAATTAAATTGAGTAGAAGACGTTAATTCTAACTTATTCAAAATGTTACTCAAAGATTACGTAACTAATAAAAAATAGGCCTTTCCCTAAAATTGTTCATAATTAACAAGCCCTATTTACTTACAATTTAAATGTAAACGCAGTAAAAATGCATAATACCATTTAAACGCATGAAAAAACTCTTTCCGACGGCTTTCTACACTCTTTGAAACTAAAACTAACTTCCGTAAATGTTTCAAACTGATTTGAAAAATGCGCCGAAATTCTTATCACCAAATCGAACCAAAAAACGTAAAAATTGGGTACTTCGTCGGATAAAATTGTCATTTCTTTGTTCCCAAACCGTTTTGGGCTAATTAACAGTTATTCCCATTTATTGGCAAAGATCGTCACTTGATAGCAATGATACGTCAATGAAATTGAGTAGACGTTAAGTCGAACTTACTCAAAATGTTACTCAAAAATTACGTAACTATTGAAAAAGTCAATTTCAAAGTAAAACTGCTAAGAAAACTTAATCACAGGTTTATTTGGCTTAAAAAAAAGTACCTAATTGAAAGAGTATTCACAAATAAAGCTCTAAGTACTGGGAAAACTATTCTCAAAAGCCCTGAAAAGTTTGCTTTAACTCATCCGCATATTTTCAATACATAAGGCTTGCGGAAACACATAATTGTTTTATCCTTTGTTCTAAAGATGCAATAGTATGTCAACCTAATCAAAAATTTATCAGACTATACTATAACGGATCATCACTTTCACGTAAAGCTATCTAGTCCCGAAGTACGCAGAGGTTATGCTATGAGTATGGCAATATGGCAATAAACAAGCTGAATACATACATATAAAATACCCAGACAGCTCTTTTGAGTAGGATTTAATAAAGTAACGCTCCCATTCCGGTCGGACTGGAAGAGGGAGTGTCAGGCTCTTACTGACAAAAACTCACCTGTATTTTTCATTTGCCCAAAGCGGCTCTTTCGAACAATCCCGGAGCATAGGTACTCGTCTTAACCATCGCCTTAACTTGTCTTAATTAGGCCTTATTATCGTACAGATTTTAAAACAGACAGATTTCTTAGATTTGATATCGGAAGGATTGTTACACGCCTTCAAATTAGCCGCAAAGGGCCGCGCGACGCGAGCGCGGCTGCAGTGCTGCTGCCGCGCTGCTTTGTTACTTCATGAAATAATAATAAAATATACCAGCAAGATCTTAAAAAAGTTAAACATTTTAATAAAGGTATTTTAGTTAGAGAATAGAACTCGAGACAAAGGTGGTGCCGACGGCTTACCGTCAAAGCTCCTTAGTTCCTTGAATGTTTTCACTGCAACTGAAGATCGCTGAGAAAATGACCCTTCTTCTTAATTTTATGCAAGAGAAATATGGCTGCAAATTCTTTAAAAATTACTACTCGTTATTCATCTTTTTTCTACTTTTCGGAAAATCAACTTTGACCTTTCAAAATAATAGTGGGTTGTTGGTTTTTCCGAATGAGCTTTACCCACTTTTTTATTACGGGTAGGCTCGCGTTTGACGGCTATTTCACCTGATGGTAAGCGATGTTGTGGAGCACGCTTGTCTAGGAGTGACTGGCTAGGTTTTGGCTTGATGAAAAATTCTGGGGGTTACATCTTTCTAGATAGTGGTTACATTGTATCGCGCTTGCTTTTCCAGAAAGGGTATGCAAAAGTGTAGGAGGGTAATTGAGGGTAGTTTTTTTAAAACATTCCGTTCAGCAACAGGGGAGACAGATGAATTCATAAAAGATAAATACACTGAATTTATTTATTTTTTAGATCAATAGTCCTATCACTGTTCAAATTAAGTGGTTAAGTTTGGCTGGCGCGCGGCGCCCTGTAGACTCTGGCGCTCCGGGCGGCCGCCACGGCGCCCCCCCCCCCGCACTGCTGGCGCTGAGCACACGTGTAGGGAAAATTTTGAAAGTATTGAAGGTTATTTTTTGGAACATTACGTAACTTAACTTTACGACTGGGTTTTTTTGGAGTATGCAAAACTGTAGGTAGTAGGTACACACAAAGGTACTGAAAGTATTGAAGGATTTAATAAATTATATTTGTTATTTTACATCAACGGCATAGGCCCCGCTTTACCAGTTAGGTTAGTCACTATTGTAGGTACGGGAAAACCTGGTAGCTTATCGATATTTTTTTTACATGCGTGAATTGTAACATCGTCATTTATGATATAATTATATAATATTAGGGGGGAAACTCGTGTTACCGTGATTGATTTTTATAACAATGTAACATCATGCTGACCTATTAAAAAAGAGGTAGACTGAAGATAGTAGTTTCGGGCAAAATCACTGAGCTTTTTAGTCATTGGTTTTTTGGTACATAAATGACTATCGTCTGTGTTATAAAGGATCTTTAAGATATTATGATGGAAGTATTTGGGAAAAACGTTTAGGTTTTTAATCATTGATTATAAATAACATAGTAGATCATCACGTTTGTGTTTTAAAAAGGGACTTTTGGGATTTTATGATGGAACTTTTGGGAAAAAACACTTAGGTTTTCAATAATTGATTTTATAGGATATGGCGGATCAACACGCTTGTCTTTTAAAAAAAGATCTTTGGGATATTATGATGGAAGTGTTAGGAAAAACACTTGGGTTTTCAGTAATTAATTTTATGGAACATAGTGGATCAACACGCTTGTGTTTTAAAAAAAGATCTTTGAGATATTATGATGGAAGTTTTGGGAAAAACACTTAGGTTTTCAATAATTGATTTTACGGAACATAATGGATCAATACGCTTGTGTTTTAAAAAAAGATCTTTGGAATATTATGATGGAAGTTTTGGGAAAAACACTTAGGTTTTCAATAATTGATTTAAGAGCACATAGCGGATCAACACGCTTGTGTTTTAAAAAAGATTTTTGGGATATTATGATGGAAGTTTTGGGAAAATACTTAGGTTTTCAGTAATTGATTTTATGGAACATAGTGGATCGACAAGCTTGTGTTTTAAAATAAAGATCTTTGAGATATTATGATGGAAGTTTATGGAAAAACACTTAAGTTTTCAATCATTGATTTTATAGGATATGGCGGATCAACACGCTTGTCTTTTAAAAAAAGATCTTTGGGATATTATGATGGAAGTGTTAGGAAAAACACTTGGGTTTTCAGTAATTAATTTTATGGAACATAGTGGATCAACACGCCTGTGTTTTAAAAAAAGATCTTTGAGATATTATGATGGAAGTTTTGGGAAAAACACTTAGGTTTTCAATAATTGATTTTACGGAACATAATGGATCAATACGCTTGTGTTTTAAAAAAAGATCTTTGGAATATTATGATGGAAGTTTTGGGAAAAACACTTAGGTTTTCAATAATTGATTTAAGAGCACATAGCGGATCAACACGCTTGTGTTTTAAAAAAGATTTTTGGGATATTATGATGGAAGTTTTGGGAAAATACTTAGGTTTTCAGTAATTGATTTTATGGAACATAGTGGATCGACAAGCTTGTGTTTTAAAATAAAGATCTTTGAGATATTATGATGGAAGTTTATGGAAAAACACTTAGGTTTTCAATAATTGATTTTACGGAACATAATGGATCAATACGCTTGTGTTTTAAAAAAAGATCTTTGGAATATTATGATGGAAGTTTTGGGAAAAACACTTAGGTTTTCAATAATTGATTTAAGAGCACATAGCGGATCAACACGCTTGTGTTTTAAAAAAGATTTTTGGGATATTATGATGGAAGTTTTGGGAAAATACTTAGGTTTTCAGTAATTGATTTTATGGAACATAGTGGATCGACAAGCTTGTGTTTTAAAATAAAGATCTTTGAGATATTATGATGGAAGTTTATGGAAAAACACTTAAGTTTTCAATCATTGATTTTATAGGAAATTGTGGATCATCACGCTTGTGTTTTAAAAAAGATATTTGGGATATTATGATGCCAGTTTTGGGAAAAACACTTAGGTTTTCAATAATTGATTTAAGGGCACATAGTGGATCAACACGCTTGTGTTTTAAAAAAAGATCTTTGGGATATTATGATGGACGTTTTGGGAAAAACACTTAGGTTTTCAATAATTGATTTTATGGAACATAGTGGATCGACACGCTTGTGTTTTAAAAACAGATCTTTGGGATAGTATGATGGAAGTTTTTGGAAAAACACTTAGGTTTTCAATAATTGATTTTATGGAACATAATGGATCGACACGCTTGTGTTTTAAAAACAGATCTTTGGGATATTAGATGGAACTTTTGGGAAAAATACTTAGGTTTTTAATTATTGATTTTATAGGACATAGTGGATCATCATGCTTGTGTTTAAAAAAAAGGTCTTTGGAAATTAGATGGTACTTTTGGGAAAAACACTTAGGTTTTCAGTAATTGATTTTATAGAACATAGTGGATCAACACGCTTGTTTTTTAGAAAAAGATCTTCGGGATATTATGATGGAAGTTTTGGGAAAAACACTTAGATTTTCAACAATTGATTTTATGGATCATAGTGGATCGACTCGCTTGTGTTTTAAAAGTAGATCTTTGGGATATTAAAATGGAAGTTTTTGGAAAAACACTTAGGATTTCAATCATTGATTTAAGGGCACATAGCGGATCAACGCGCTAGTGTTTGAAAAAAAAAATTTGGAATGTTATGATGGAAGTTTTGGGAAAAACACTTAGGTTTTCAATAATTAATTTTATGGAACTTAGTGGATCGACACGCTTGTTTTTTAAAAACAGATCTTTGGGATGTTATGATGGAAGTTTTTGGAAAAACACTTAGGATTTCAATCATTGATTTAAGGGCACATAGATGATCAACACGCTTGTGTTTTCAAAAAGATTTTTGGGATATTATGATGGAAGTCTTAGGAAAAAAACACTTAGGTTTTCAATCATTGATTTTACAGAAAATTGTGGATCATAACGCTTGTGTATTAAAAAAAAGATCTTTGGGATATTATGATGGAACTTTTGGGAAAGACACTTTGGTTTTCGATAATTGATTTTATGTCATATAGTGGATCAACACGCCTGAGTTTTAAAAACAGATCTTTGGGATATTATGATGGAAGTTTTGGGAAAAAACACTTAGGATTTCAATCATTGACTTTATGGAACATAGTGGATCAACGTGCTTGTGTTTCATTATCAATATCGACCTATAAATATCAATTAAATTATTGAATTATTATTATTATTATTTTTGACCTATTGCTAACTAATTAGTGACATCAAATTGTATTTGTTTTTATTTTTAAAAATTTTATTGTGCACATTTTGTGTGTGAACATTTTGACTTATTAATGAAATCAATTCATTTTTTTTGACATATTTTTAATTACTTTTTAATGACATGAAATTGTATTTTTTTTTTGACATGTTATTTTATAATTATTAATGTGAACAATTTGTACAATTTTATCTGAAATAATTAACCAATACGAATATAATAATTAGGTAAAAAATATAATATAAAACTATAGTATATAATCTTAGCAACAGATCTAATAGATATATAGATAGAAAAATTAAATAGGTACTTATATTAGCGCTCTTCCTCTCTCCTACCATTTATAATGTTGCCGTGCCCGGCAGGGTCCATAATTGTTTCAATTTTTTTATTATTTATCACCTGACATGCACACTGAAGACTTGAGTTTTGATTTGAGATTTAAATAGGATATGCATCACATCCGCGCAAAATGGCCAGCGCTCAGCAAAATGCTGGGGCTTGTGTAAGATAGAGGCAGAGGCTGATTTTCAGCACCAGCCATCGAACCAAATTATAAAATTAGCTGTCCCCCGCGGTTTCACCCGTGTTTTGGAATACTGCTCCGCTTCTGTGGGTCGTTGTGTGATGTTGTATAGCTTATATTATTCGTCATGAATCTAGTTACCGCAAAAAATATTTTTCCCAGCCCGAATGGGAAAAAAATACTTTTACAAATAAAAAATCTCTATTGCTTTATAACAGACCCGTACGTGGCCGCTTCATTGCTCGAAAAATATTTTTTTATTCAGCCTGTACTTTCCCACTGCTGGGCAAAGGCCTCCTCCACTTCGAACCAACTCTTGTGGTAGGCGTCTGTCACCTCTTCCTAGATCGACCTCGACGGCGTCAGAAATATTTTTGGGATAATATAATATTATTGATTACAATCAAATATAGCCTATGCCACTCAGATATAATGTAGCTTGATACTGGTTAAAGAATTTTCAAAATCGGTTCATTAGTTCCAGAGATTGAAGTATTCTTTAGTATAAACAAAATTACAAAGTCTACCTCTTTAAAATATTAGTGTACATAAATGTAAGATAAGAATAGAAGACAGAAGTATAGACTTCATACATTGCGAAATAGAATTTAAAACATTCCAACCGTTCATTTTGACTGTCACCTTCGTCATATCAAAGGCGTAATTAATTATCTTCATCACAAACTTAATTACGCTGAAATTTATTTACACTGTTATTTGGGCCAATAGTTTCCGACAAACGCCTTCCATCTGGCCGTACTAACTAACGTCAAACTCCCATAAAACTAGACAATAAATGGGGAACAAACATAAATACAGCATTGTCAGGAAAAAACAAAGGAATAACGACCTTATTTGGATTAGAATAGAACAGTTAATAAATCTTGCGTGCAATACTTTTTCTTCGCGGAACGCGTTAATTTCGCCTGGTCGTGACTAGTGTGCGACTATATCGTAGTAGTTATTCCCGTTTTTTAACAACTCATTTGATTTTTTTTTAAGTTTTCTGTTGCTTTTGAGGTGTCCATTTACTCCGCGAATCATTAGGTATCTTTTTTTTTCTGGGATTAATTTAAATGTAGTACTTAATTATAGCTTTCATTTTTGTTTTTTTTTGTTCACAGCTTCTCATAGCAGCCTTTGTGCTGTTTTTCATCTCTGAGACCATCAGGTCGGAGAGAAGGCGATTATATGGTAACAGTAAGTGCAACCTACATTTTAAATCCACTTATATTCATATAATTTTAGACGGGAAACAGCCACTTGTATTTTCTTTACTAAAAAAATCATCATAATTTTAACCAATATTAAAAGATAATAAAAAAACATGTCGTAGATTAAAAAAAAACTTTGGTAGTTAAGTCTAAATTGACGAAATGAAATTATTAATTCAATTAAAAAAAAAAACTTTTGACATTTTGTAATAACGCCATCCCCCAGCACGAGTGAAAATCTTCTTGTTTAGTTAGCGCTATGCCTCCCTTTCAAAGAGAAATAACAACAAAATGCTTCGTATTTACCAACTAGTTCACTTACTACCCAACCAATATATAAAATAGCTTTATAATAATGTTATTAGAATTCCCAATAATTGAATGGTATTTGGGAATTGTGTACCTATTCATTCGCGTCACACTGAAGTCTACTTCCAACTTTCGTGTTCATTGTGCTACATGACATACCAGCTCCATCTACTAGATGGCGCTAGTATACACAATATGACTGAAGAACCCATTTTATTTGTATGATTTTTAACTACACAAAGATGTAGAAAAAAATAGAACTATTTACATGGTGTGTTACTAATTCGATAAAATCTTGATTCTAAAAAGTCTACATATACAGTATTTTTAGTGATTTTTAGCGGTAAAAATAGGTTTCATATATGCAATACTAGCTGATCCGGCGAACTTCGTACCACCTACAGTCAATGAATATTATGTTTTTACCTTTTAGCTAAACTTATTGACCGTGCGGTCGATTGATACCAATGTATTTGACAGTTGCTGTCATTTTTCGATGTATTTGATTGAATATTTTCTCATTTTTTTACGATATTTTATAGCTATTTTTCGGGGCGAAAACGAATCAAATAAAGCAAACGAAACGGCTTCGTTTGACTAGCTTCCGCCGGAGGCTTCACCCGCGTGGAAGTAGGTTTCTCCATACAAACTTTGGATCCCCTTTTCATCCTTTTACGGGATAAATTTTGGAAAATCCTCACTTAGTGATCGCCAACGTCATAAGAGGACACTTTGCGCAAAATTTCAGGTCCTTATGCCTTGATCACACGTACCGAGTAAAAGGGCGAGACAGTAAAATGTTGCTCGGCCGAGACAGTGATGTAAGCGAGTTGTAGAGATAAATGGTAGGCCGAGCACTCGGCGCTGTGTTTACACGTACCGAGTACTCGGCCGAGAGTACTGTCTCGTCCGTTTATTCGGTACGTGTGATCAAGGCATTATTCCCAGTAGTTTCTGCTGTGCTTTGATATGTCAGACAGTCAGTTTTCCTTTTACATTTAAAAGTATGCATAGAGACTATGACCACATATTTAGTATGTTTTTCAGTGTATTAAACAGACTCATTTTATTCTTCAAAAGACTGAAAGACATGTATGTTTAACTAAAATTAATACTAGCTACAGATCCCGGGCAAAGAGCTTAGTTCAGCTATACCCCTGGATGCACAGGTTTTATATTTATGATATAACCTACATTTTCTTGATAAAACTTCACTGTATAGTATAGTAACTTAAATAAATAATCTCCGTTGCGACTAACAGACAGAATATATCCTGCAGTTTATTTAAATTGTTTAGAGGAACCATATATTTATTCCCAAGCTGTTTCAAGTAGGTATATAGGTTAGGTTTACTAATGAAATAAATTTATTTTTATTTATTGTATGGAATAGTAATTAAATAGTTTCTTTGTAATTAATAACAAAAAACATGTATCATGTACCTACATAATTATGTGGGGTAAACTTTTGTTCTTTTGCATGCCTTGTTATTGGCAAAATATGGCTTGTTCTCTGTTTGTTAAAACATTGTACCACCATCACATGTACCCATATTTGCGAAATAAATCTTATCTTATCTTATCTTATCTTAAAAACTTGTTCATTTAAACAAGATATGCAGTTAATTATTATAAATTAAATAATTAATTATTACTCTTCTTGTAGTAGAGGTAAAATTTTCTCCAGAGTACTTTGATAAAAGCTAATTGGAGCACTATTTAAGTCATCACGGATTATTACCTGGAGTCTTTGATGCCTGACTGTGAGGTATAATCTGAGTTAATGTGATTTGAGATTGAGATCAATACGATCCCTGGCTTAACGTCTCTCAGTAACCAAATATAGGCCAAGGCAATGATGGCAAACCTATACTGGATAACGTGCCATTGAATACAAAAAAAAGTTGATCATGACGTGCTACCAAATAATCTTGAGTTAGTGATTCAATGAAAACCAAAAATAACTGGATGAAAGTAATTCTTAATTTGCAACCCTATTAGCGTTCTCGCACACGGGCCACAAAAAAAACCGCTTCTAGCTTTCTTTTGTGGCGGCTTTTTTTTGTGACCCGGGTGCCACCACAAAAAAAAGCTAGAAGCCACTTCTAGCTTCTCCGGCCACAAGCGGTCGCGTGTTTTAACTTTTTTTGTGGCCGCTTCTACCTTTTTTATGTGGCCCGTGTGCGAGGATACTTAGTGTTAACAGTTATTGTTTATTAAATTAAAAATAAAAGATAAAAGAGAAAGATATTGTAAATTAATGCAGTTTCAATTTACCTAGGTATTCATTTGCCACGTGCAGTTTCAATTTACCTAGGTATTCGATTGCCCGAAAATGTCATCGCGGCTCTGGCTTTAGTCAGCGAATGTCTGACAATCGATCTCACTCCACCTATTGAGACGAGTTATTTGTATCATCCCACCACAAAGGGAACTGGAGAAACACACGTGTGGTTTTAGTTAGTAAAAGTCTGACGCGCCCTAGAGCAGGAGAAGTCGTTAAATGTTTTTTCACCTAAAACAAAAAAGGTTACGGCTGGGCGTTGACGAGTCAGACCTTTCTTACATATTTAGAAGACGTATAGATGTAACATTTACGTACCATCTTTCAACCATCCATCCGCAAACATATATCAGGAAAATATGTACACAAAGGGGAAGATTCCCGCCGTCAATGGGCAATGAAAATCTAAAGTCAATGACCTGCTTAGTTCCGGATACTGCCGCACGGCGCTGTTACAATTTTCATTCATGAAAGCGTTTTATCAATGGCGGCGTACGTCTGGCCATTCAACAGCTGAGTCTCTATTATTTTGCTAGACAAACGTATGGAGCGGGGTTTTATATGTAATTTTACCTATATTTAATACTGTAAGAACAGTTGGGACGATATAATTTACATTAAGTTCGGTATCAAGCTTCGAACTGCGACCGACGTAGTTATGAATGAGTTTCACGTTGGTGGTTGTTTTAGAAAATTCCTACAGATGGAGCGCGAGGGCTGAAAACATTCAACAGGTTGGTTTCTTACGTTCAAGGACAGATTGGGGTAGTCTGAGGCTCAATTCACACTGAGATGGCAGCGAAGCGGCGGGCTGTTTCAGTGTCACATAATTTTAAGCTTTATTTTTACTAGTATAATACTTAGTATCGCTTGAGCCACGGGAGTCGTTGGCGATACTACGTATGGTTTTATTTGGCTTTTTATATTAACGTTTTTTGATAGTAAAAAATTAAAAATTTAGATAATAATGTGGTCGTTTTTTACAAATGCAAACGTGAAATCAGTTTTGTAATAAATCTCGTAATTTTAATTATTGTAGGTATTTTGACAAAAATGAGATGTGCGCTTGCGCATGTTAAAAATTAAGGTAGAGTCTTTTGAAAATAACTTTTAAATGCAGACTCAATTGAATGCACTAATTAAAATGAAAAACATTTACTATGGGATAAACTTGTAGTACTTAACGGAAAAAAATCTGTTGCTTACAATTAAATTTTTCATTGAATCTCCCATGAGACGCGCAGCTTTCTGTGTATAATATAGATTTGTATTTATTGATACATACAACAAGTTTTAAAGAAAAATTAGAAATATACAAATAGGAATGAAGAAAATAAATAAAAAACACATTAGAGGTGGCTGTGGGCCCCAAAATAGGCACATCCTCTATCTTGGTGGCCCAGGGCTAATTAGCCTAAGCGGTATTTCAAAGCGCTTGTATTCTAGAACTTAACATATTTATAGCAAAACTAAATTACCTATTATTTATTATTAAACAACTAACGCATGGCGTCCAATAGCCTGTTAAAGCTTATAAACTTTGACTATGTTATCACAACGAAGTCATCTTACGTTTAAATGTATCTGAAACAAGAGAAAATCACTCTAACGTAGAACGTACCTATTTGAAACATATTTTATTATGACATTAACTACATAGCTAACTTTCAGGATCATTTTATAGTGTAGCTGTAAACTGGCAGTCGACACTGTCTCAATGTTGACAACTTTACAGGATGAAAAAAAAAATTGAGAGGTGTCAAGGGACACCCGGATGGAACGAAGTTCATATATATATAAGACAGAGAGAGAGACAGACAGAGAAACATGCACACGCCGCACGGCTTACAATAGCTTACTATAGCAAAAAGTGTCGTTACAACTTTTCGTGAATTTTTTTTCCGTCTAGCCCCCTTTCACAACGCGCGATAAGGAACTTCGTTCCAACAAGACTGTTTGCGTCAATAATATGACAGAATTACTTACATTGTAATTTGTGGTAGAAAATAAATAAATTATTATTATTTATTATTATATAGAATATTGAACAAAAAGTCGTGTTTTTTAAATATTTCTATTGCAATTTAAAACAAAAGCAAAAATTTCTTAGTATGCTTTCTTCTAATATTAAAACGAGATAGGACAATATAAATCAACAAAAAAAGTTAGAACAAATTAAAAAAACTGAATCATCAAAAAAAATAATTAAAAAACATATCTATCTACACTAAAGAGGTAAAGTCCGTTTTTTATATATTTGTAGGAAGTAATCTCTGAAAGTACTGGTCCGATTGCGAAAATTTGTTCACAGATAGAAAGCTTCTTTATTCCTGAGTGACATAGGCTATATTTTATGTATGCAGGCGAAACCAGTCTCTAATAAATAAAATAAATTTATTCCGCGAACCATAAACGAAAATTTCTAAATTAATTATGCACTCGATCCCCTGCTTTGATGCTCTAGTAACTATGTAATAGGAAAACGTTGAACTGCATCTTTGTTGGTAGACCGCAATAACGTTCACCCGGAACCCGAATGAAAGGCAGGCCGAGCCTCGAGCTGTATCTAGAGCATCCCGGGCGTCCTAGTTCTGTACTAGATCCTATTCTATAAGGAACTGGGACGCATAACGTAGATACATATTGTGTTTCAATATTAGAGCTACATGAAAGAAAATCTTATACAGCACACTATGCACTCCAGTTTATAACAAGTTGGGGGATATTATATCATACTGATATTATAAAAGGGAACCTTTTTATATACTGCCATTCAAATAAGATTAGGATCAATTTAGCTCCATGATGTGACGTCATAACTGTCAAATCGAGTTAGTGAGGTAGGAGGAACGAAACGGGATTCTTAAATTAAATTTCGAATCAATTTCGCCATCTTTGCATCATGAGCAGTGGTGGCCGAGTGGTAACGGCCCCGATTTACGAGTTGTAGGTCGCGGGTTCAAACCCAGCCAGGCGCATTACCTTGTGTAATTTATTTCATCACCACTGCTCTCAAAACGGTGAAGGAAAACATCATGAGGAAACCGGCATGTCCTAGAACTAAAAATTCGAAGACATGTGACATTCACCAACACGCACTGAGCCCGCGTGGTGGATTACGACCCATTCCCTCTCCTAGAGAGGAGGCTTGAGTCCCAACAGTGGGAACATTAAAAAGGCTGGTGGTGATGAAGATGATGAATATTTTTAACTCATTTATGTTAAACAATAACGTTTTTACTACATTTAGATTTAACTAAGATTCGCGTTATTGAGTTTTCTTTTCAAACCATACTTTTTAAGTAACATTTGACAGATAGAGGTCATTGACTTTCATATGGGAATATCGTTGGACCTTGAAGACGTAATACCATATTTTTGACCAGCGACTAGAACACTAGACTAGACAGCGCGGCCGCAGCCCGATAGGATAAATACATAAGTTGCGGAGAGAGTGAATTCGTGCACTTTTCCACACTAGTGCGGAAAACAGTAAATTTTGGACCTAAAAGTGGTAGGGATAGAAGCGGGTTTTCGACAAACTGTATTGTATTGAAAAAATATTAGAACTAAAATTCTTCGTAAAACGTTTGCATCTTCAAACGCGTTGAACTCTTTAACAGGAACAATTCAATCTACGAGAGATTTTAGTACAAAATGTAGATGTTTGCGAAATATTATCGTTTTTTTTTTATTGGTCTCATTAGCTGATCTAAGTAGGTTATTGATATCCCTTATATTCCCAGCAGCCCTGTCCCACCCAAAGGCAAGGGATGTCATTAGATGATTTCCCACCTAAAAAAATAAGGCTATTATGAATTTATGATATTGTGTGCACACGGGCCTTTTTTTGTGGCTCATGTGTGGCGGTGCCCCCAACAAAAACGCCTGAAGCGGTTACAAGATTCTCCGGACACAAGAAGTGTCACTTCTAGCGTTTTTTTGAGGCCCGTGTGCGGGGACAGTAAGCTTGCTATCGACGTTATTCTTGATACGAAATATTTAGTTTCGTAATTTTTTCTAGGACTGGGACTAAAACTGTGAAATTTTGCACAAAGTTTCCTTTCGTGACGTAGGCGAGCACAAAGAGACGATATTCCAAAATTCACCCCTAAAGGGATGAAAGGTTTCCAAAAGTTTGCATGATCGCATGAGCGAAGCCGTTGGCAGAAGCTAGAATATAAATCATCAGACCAATAAAAAAAAAAGACGTGTGGCACTCGAGGACTGCCGCGGTAAAGCTATTGCATAGCATTTTTATCAACTTATGCAATTATAATTATTTATTTATTTTATTTATGCATTATTTTTTTTCCTTTGTTTTTTTTTTCTTTGATATTAATTGAAGTTACACTTTCACACATTGAATTGAATTTTGATTGATTGTTCACTCATTTGTTTTCTTATCGGTCACCACGCTCAAAAAACAAATGATTGGGGGGTGTTAGGTTATTTTCGTTACGGAATTTCTGGATTCGGTCTCCACGCTCAAAGCCCGCGATAGACGCTATGCAATAGCTTAAAAATTAAAAGAATATTTTTTTGGGACCAAATATTTTCTTCCCCAGGTACAGTAATCATGGAGGTGGACCAGATCATCTTCCCAGGGCTGAACAATGGCACTCGCATCTACTCTCCCATCACCCTCAGCAAGGAGTGGTCGACCCTGGCACGTTTGACGACTATGGTGTGCGCAGCTTGTTTTGGAGCTACAATGAATGGTTATTTTCTATCGAGTTTCGTGGTAGAACCCAGACTTCAGCGCTACCGTAAGTTTCAGACAAAGTACTACCTCAGCTTGCGATTTGTGTGCGACTTGTTCTTGCCCGCGGCATTTCGTTAGCGAACTTTATTTATGACCAGCTTGATTTGAACAGAAAGTGTTTAAAATAAGTAGCCTATGAAACATCATCAGGGACGCAAAAGCCCAAATAAAGTCTAGTATTTATATGTAATGAATCAATGTACAAACATTTCATAACTGTATCATGAAAAATCACAAAATTATAAGCTTGTTATGTCCGCACAAATACATGTTCACCGGGCCATCCGAGTGACTGAGGAGTTGTTTTGCTCTCACTCCCAGCTGTGCGCTGGCACCTAAAGCCAGCTATGACCTACCGTTACCTGTCTTGCATTTAGTGTCGGTGGTGTACTCGTGTTCAACTTAATATCTTTTTAAAATATTTTATCTAAATGCCTTCTCTTTGATGATGTTCCTAGTGTTCCTACTCTTACTTTTAGCAACATGCACATATTACAGTGAACGGTTAAATCAATTTCGAATGTCGTTGAACTGAACAGATTTGATTTAACCAACTTGTAACCGACCAAATTTGCATAGAAAACCAAACCTAAAGCCTGCTGTCCTGTGGAAATGCGTAACTTTATAGATGCGATTTCGTCACTATATGCTTGGTGTACGCCTGCGTGAAGCTTACATACAAAACTATAGAACTCTGCCAAAGAAGCGGTAACCTCTGTCGTCATGTCGTTGCAGCTTCGTCGACAGAGTTTTTTACGCGTCTATGAAGCTACATATCCGTAAACAGTACGCCTCCGGAATTGCTGCTGCATACCTTTCAGACGATGTTTTGCTGTGCTTAAGATCAAAGTTTTATATTATCCAGATTTTGACTGGTCTAGTGGTTAGTGGACCTGACTGCTCTGCCCGAGGTCGTGGGTTCGATTCCCACCCAGGACAAATGTTTGTGTGATGAGCATGATCAGTTCTGTGTCTGGGTATAATTTATCTATAGTATATATACATATATTTAGAAATATATAAGTATGTTTATAATTTGTCTAGTACCCATAACACAAGCTCTGCTTAGCTTGGGAGTAGACGGCGTTGTGTGATAGTTGTGGAATATATTATACGGGGTGTCTCTGACATCGACGCACAAACGAATACCATGGATCCAGTACATGATTTTGGACCCCCTAGTTTAGTTTTAGCTAAGTTTTCGTTGGATTTTTCCTAATTTTTGAAAAAAAAGTCTTTTCTTTTTTTGTATATTTTGTTCTGATATTATTAGCGAAAAAATAAAAAAGAAATTAATTTAATAATTTATTAATTAAAAAGTCATCAGGGTAGATAAAACTGTTGTTCTAATCAATCCTAATGACATTTTTAATTTCAAAGGTAATTCGTTGATTTTTTATGCACTAAAATGTTAAAATGACGATTTTGTATAGTTTAAATTAGTAAACGTAAATAAACCTTCTTGCAGTTGGGTAAAAATAAAAAAATAGGAAAAAACCGACGAAAAATTCCACCACTGGGGGTCCAGAACCATGTACTGGATCCATGGTATTCGTTTGTGCGTCGATGTCAGAAACACTCTGTATATATTATTATTATATTTTCTGAATTATCATAATTATTGTCATTTGTCAACCAGATAACGTGTTCCTTTGTGCCCTTGGTTTCGCCGACATGATGATCACAGGGGGGGTAATACCCATGGCTACAGTGGTTCTGCTCTCCGGTGTGTGGGATATTTACCCGGTGTGTCAATTTCTGCAAGCATTGACTGCAGCTTCAACCTACAGTTATTCGATCTTATTTGCAGTAAGTAACCTAACCTTTTATTATACATAACCTCTTTATTCAAATTCCATAAGGTTGATTTACATTTGCAATAGTTAAATTGCCCTTACGTGAGAATTAACAGTAATAAACTAATTATATTTGACTGTTATTTGGACATACTTATTACTTGGACTTTTTGCTAAACTATTGCAAACATAAATCAGTCATAACAGCCCCCCTAGCCAAGTTACAACCGTATCATTGGCGTCGAACGTCTCGAGTTGGTCACGCCCCCGATTTTTTTATTATGACCACGTGACTGAGCGTTGAGATGATGTCTTTCCAGTACATTTGAAGTTTTCTCCTAGCGTTAACGATTGCGTATTATCAACTTGGCTAAGGGTACAGCTAAGAATAACTGTTACTAGAAGATTTAGCATTTTTTATATAAGAACTGTGTGATATTTTGTGTGCAATGCGATTGATACTTCTAACTTATAGCTCAATACAAATGCGAACTCAAGTGCTGTTTTGCCGTTTCTATTTTACAATTGCCTAGTTCTTAAATGCATGGCTAAAGTGTTCACTATCTGCAATACAATAGCGAGAGTGAAACTTTTGTGGCGGTTAAGTGACATTACCTTTCCACTGTCATAACATTTTTTTTGAAAACAGTGCACATACATCATCTTCAAGTTATATAGACGAAAACCCCAAAATCAATCAGCGTCGATCACTTAATACCTGTGGCACATTATCTGAGAAATAAAAATATATTAAATCAAGCCGAAAGACGTCCACTGTTAGACACAGACCTCCACCAAGCGTCGCCACGACGACCGGTCCTGTGCGTTACGCAATCATTATAATGGCATTGCCTAAATCCAGGGAGTACAAGAAATGTTTAGCAACAAGTAAAGTGCTGAAATGTTTCTTTTGCAAACAATTATTTTCGTATTTGTGAGTTTTGGACTAAACTGAGCCAAACTTTCGGCATAGGACGTTATTGTGGGAGGCACCCCCCCTGGATGAAGAACAGCTAGGGGCGGGTTGGATCGATCAATTACAAATTCTTTAAGATTATTTTAAAACTGTCGTTTGTGTTGAATTGCTATGCGGTGTTACTTGTTTCTATATGACTGACTTTTTTCACAGATGGTGGCTGTTGAGAATTACTTCCGAGTGGTTCACCTTATAGAAGTACATGATCATTGTAAGGAAATCGCTCTAGCAATTAGTGCTGTTCTGGTGTTTCCATTCTCAATGGTTTTGGCGGTCTACGGAACCTTCTGGCATTTAGACTATGACTACTGTGGACGTCGTTTCTTCGGTGACCCTCTATTCCGATACGGAACCTCTATCCTGATCCACGGCACTTGCTTCATGATAACAATGTCGGGACTGATTTGTTGCCTTATTCAAATTCAGCGGGAGAACAGGTTGCCGGTCATATACCGACTTATTCATCAACGCCCCGGTAACCTTCCTAATATGGTCAGGCTAAACTTTTTTTCATACATCTTGTATCTCGCAGCTTGGACGCCGTACCTTATTGTCGTGAATCTATATCCGAATATTGCTGACGGAGTATACTATAAGTTCACATGGCTTGGCATTGGTCGTTCTTTGATCACTAGTTTATTTTACGGATGCCTAAGTCCAGTTTTCGGAGATGCTTACTCGAATATTTTTTTATACTGCTACTGCAAAACTAGTCTGTATAATTTTTATCCCACTCGTGCTAGGCGTCTTTTAGAACGTTATAATCGCCGACGAACCCCTCGCACCGCTGAAGTCCGTACTCATATTATGCAGCAAGCCGTGAACCTAAACAGCCCTCAGCGCGCCTCGTCTTCCACGCGCGAGACTCTAGAATTATGAACTTTCACGGAGCCTAAGGTCAAATTCTCTTTTGGAATCGACGTGTGGAGAATTCCCCAGTTGTCAAGGAACTGTAACAAGGGAAGGCTCAGTCGTCAGATGAACCGGAAAATTCGGCAAAATTTAAAAAAGGAATTGGCCGAGGAAAAGCGACAAAAAAAATTAGAATTCCTTAAGCAATTAGAGCTCAATGAAATTACGGAATAGGCTGTGTTAATACTTTGTACTTTACGAAAAGGAAAGGAATAAGATTTGTTTTAATTTTCTAAAAGTTATCTTCTATTAAAATTCATTGGCTAAATATATTGTTTGTAATTGGTTTCAGAATGTTATTTCTAATTATGGCTGCATATTGTCTTTGGCTATGAAATTGTTTTATCTAGAAAGATAAAACATTTTTATAGTCAAAGAGCGCCTTTTCTATAGTTATTTTAATACTATATTATATATTTCTTACATCTTTATCTTTTATACTTTACACAATTGTCATCGGAAAGAAATCGCACAGAATTATTCGGTTCTGCTTGATTCATAAAGATCTCTATGTGTTAGATGATGTTGATTGTAGTGTTGTTAGTAGCCTATTTTACTAGTTACGAGGTTCAATATACAGATATGTAGTAGAAATTTGATTTATTGTTCTTCCTCTTTACAATTTCAATCGAATAGTATTCGAATACTATTTGATTTTCCAACCACTTTTCTTATTTCCTGAAATCTTATTCCTTTTTTATTGTTCTATCCTTAAGCCTACATTTTGAACAATATTGTAAAACTATTGGAGATTACAGGAATAATTTTGTATACGAGAACTCATTAATAAATAGTGCATAGCCACGGAGACAGGTCAATTTCTGAAACTTTTATCGAAACATGTATAAAAAAAGGAGCCAGTTTCCGACAAATATATTTCTATTTACAAACTTCGTTTATTAGATTTATTTAATAATAAATTTAAAAAAAATGTTTACAAAACACGTTCGAATTTAAAATGAAGACTGTTTTGGAGTATTAAACTAGAAAAAAACATTTTAAAACACAATCTTGATTTAAAAAAATTAATAATTTTCAAATAAATTAAACATTAATTTTGTTAATTAGAAATTTTGATTAAGTTTCATTAAAAATGATTAAAAAAATAATGTTTTAAGAAAAAAGAAAACTAAACTTTACTAACCCCATATCTAATTTGTCCTTATCCTGAAGATTCAAATTAATCGTAGCTTATTAAAAATATATATAGTATTGGCATTTAAAGTCAAAAATAGGTAGTTGTGACCCGCTGTGCACGTTGGCCGGCCAATTGCACCCATTGTTCTAATACTGTTACGGTCAGAATATTCTAGAGAATATTGTACACTATTTTTACCAACTCTGTAGGTTACTGTGCCTCTTCAATGCAGCGCAATGCCACTCCATGTGGTTTAGGTCTTTTTCTCACGATGTTTTTACACGTGAGATCCGTATGTGTGTCAAATGGGCCACATGTTACAGCCACTAAAGCCGCAACGAGAAGCTACAAGCAGCCACTTGTAGCTGGTAGCTGCTGCTTTTTTAACCTATGAGCAGTATCATAATGCACTCTGACGAAGAAGAAGCGAGCAGTGGCGGCAATCCATACCAAATGTGTGAATCCTACAGGCAACATGCCGCGGCGGCTTTTGTGGTTGTGGCCGGTGGCCCTTGTGCGGCGACCCTTAGGTCTCTCGCCCACGGTGACTTTTTGTAGTGATGCTATCGCGCGTTTCGTAAGCGCGCGACAGTATCACTACTAACGCGCGTTTGACACATTTGCAAACGCTATAGAAAAGATGCTAACGCGCTACAGCATCGCGACTGTATCGATGCGAACGCGCTACAGCATCGCTACAGAAAATCGCCGTGGGCGAGGGGCCTTAAGCGTTTTTAAGCTCCAACCTATAATATAGAACGGTGTAGTTTAATTTGTCCAGACAGTGTGCACATACTGAGGAGATATGAGCGTTAAGACTGCCTTCTTCTGTAATTGTTGGTTTCAAACAAGATAATAAGGCGTAATCCTTTTTGATGACGTGTTTCCACGTTTAAATTTACACATATCTATTTTGAGACCAGTTTTCTAAAAGAAGCCTTTATTTACTTAAAACTAATGGGAGCACAAAAAGTGTTCATTTAGTCTTTTTCGAAGTAATTTTCTCTGTTACTTGTTTGAAACCTCCAATTATGAAGATTATGAGGGATATGTGATAGGATCCATTGGATTTGTATCAGGTACTTTTTAGTTTTTACAAAGAGATTAAAGTATAAAAGACAATCAAAATTTACTACTTTGATACAGCTACGATTATATCTACAATTTTCGCACTTGTAATTATATTACATAAATTCTGTCAAAATTGCAGAACTTAAAACAAATATGGCCATTTAATTTTCTTTTTAGTTCTGTATTATCTTGTTTCTTTACTTCTATCTATTATATTTTTCTGTGCCATATAAATCATATATTACGTATCTACCGAATTATTATTACGAAAAGTAATAAAATTGTACCAATTTTGACGCTACTAATGTAATATGATTCGTACGGAAGTCGCTATTCTATTATTATCACTATTTCTATTAGATTATTTTCTCTGTATTTTTGATGAATATAGATGTTAGATATAAGATAAAGTTTTGATCATTGGTGTTAAGTTAGTTTAGGATTTAAGCGGCAATAGCCCATCGGTTGAGGTCAAACCCACCCCTGCACTATTGACGTAAACCCACTCTGGACTAGTTGGAGGGGTTAACGGACTACTAGTATTAGTATGGGGATAAGGTCCCCATTGCTAGTAGTCTATAACTTATATCAAACAAAAAAAAATAAAAAAAACATATAAAAGCACAAAAAATGTAGTAGTTATTAGTGACTAATTCAATTTATCTGAATGTTTAAATTCATCAACTGAATAAATACATTTCTGTAGTAAATTACATCAATTTATTGTAACAATAGCAGTTTTGAACCAATCTCTATGTATTTTAAACTTAATAAATTTTAAAATCTAAATGTTCAATATCGTTTTTTTTAACTCTTTTGAAACCTATGTACCTACTATGCAGTGAGAATCATAACTATTTATACACTAAAACTAATGAAGGTGAAGTTATTTTGGATCACCCAGACACAGACTCTTCGTGGTTATTTTTGTTATAACCACTCGGAAATAGAAGCCTTACTTTAAACCCCGCAGACAGAAATAGGACCTGAGTACTTGTAAGCAAATTCATCATTTTACTTCAAGCTATAAAAAATAATGTTATTATGTATTAAGTATTACTGTCCGCGGGATTTAAAGGCTCCTATTTCCGGGTGGTTATAAAAAAATAACCATGAAGGCTAACGCAGGATCTCTGCTCCACTTCATTCCCACCTTAGTCTTCAACCTAACCTCTCCATGTCAGGGTGTCCTAAAATTGCGTCAATTCCTACCCTTTTCTCGTCTTTCACACACATTGATTTTAGGTTATAGAACATTTTTCATTTACACCTACCTCTAACATGACATGATAAGTCATTTTATAGGTAGGTTAACATTGATAAATATAGTTAAATCTATTTATTTTACACATTGCCGGTGGGCGAACAGGTACTCTATACAATCCCTAGGATTTGTATATATTACCTAGGTAAAGTATGTAAAGGACAATAATATTCATAATATTTCATATATTGCCTGGACTCCAGGTATTCTCTATATTGCCTAGGCATTGTATAGAATGCCTGAATTATACAGATTGCCGGTAACATATACATAAATTGCAATCAAAACCAGCTGAACGAAGGTGCAAGAAGATATGCGCATGCGCACTTACACGACACCCTCAACGAGAATACCTCCGTTAATACCTATACAGTAGGTGACGCTGTCTGACGAAGGAAGGAGCGTAAGTATAAAAAACATCGGTGCTACTCTGTTCCGGGGGCGTCGTTTTCGTTTCTCTTTTATGATTTTATGATTTTCGACAAGAGCACTAACAGTAATGTTTCTTCGTCAGACTATATGGCTTGACTGATGTCGCATCACTGGCATACAAACGCATGGCCGTGGCAGTCAGATACGTTTTCAATTTAGGCGTTTGGTGTTGGACTGTAACTGTAACACAATTAATCCACATACAAATGTTAAACACATATCTAGTATATTTCGAGATACGTGAGGGTAGTATTTTCTCAGGTTAGCGGATTGAGTGTTCCAGTTAACTACTTTTTTTCCATCGATTTCACAATTGTTTTATATTCACCATGAAGTTATCACAATTGTTTTCTAAATCCTTTCTTGATTTCGTATAAATATAATGAACTTTTAAAAGAGAACACTCAATCCACACGCACACGGCTGTGGACGTAATCAGTAAAACCACGGCAGCGGTCCTTCTAAATTGAAGGCGCCATAAGACCTTATTTATCTATTTAACTTGAAAAGAGGGGTGTTATAAGTTTGAGATGTCTGTGTGTCTGTCTGTCTGTCCGTACTGGCATCGTAGCTCCTCAGGGAATGGACCAATTTTGATGCGGTTTTTTTTATTTGGAAGCTGACGTTATCGAAATGGTTCTTAGATACAATGCACTCGTATGAAGATCTGTTCTGGTGTTCAAGGTCATTAGCACGTTTCTTGGCTGTGGCTAGGATCTTAAACACTTAATAAATGTATACTTTACCAATAAACACATTTGTGTGATATAATGTTTGAAATACTCATGTACCTACATGCCGACTCTATCAAGCTGGTCCGATAATGGAGGTCGAAGGTAAGAGACGTAACTTTGGAATGCCTATTAGTAAACCCAGCCAGTTTCGGTTTATTTAGATTTTACTTAAAATAGTTCGCTTCTCATGACGATGATATCCTGATGACGAACACCTGATGCTAGAACTGGGAAGTGGCTGATGGAACCCTTGAATGCCTTTTAGTAAACACATCGAGTTTGGGCTCATTAGATTCGTCTTAACTAGTCCTAAATATTTTTCATGCTTTTAATGACCTGATGTTAAAACTGGGAGGTAGCTAATGGAACCCTAATAAAATACTTAATTGACATAAACTAGTACTTGACTGCGATTCCACCTGACGGTAAGCAGTGATGCAATCGTTGATGGTTTAGACACCTAAATTATAATCGGACTGGAAGACCGCAGCAGGCAAATTGTTCCAAGACTTCCATGTACGCGATATAAACGACGAGAGAGGTGACGTAGACATGTAAACAATGTAAGGATGGATACTCGCCATACTTCGATTTGTCCGATGGTAAAAATGAAATGGTGGAATCAAGTCATGCAATTCCCACGCAAACTCTCCAAAATGCATCCTGTAAAATATCGAAAGTCTAGCTACCTTACGGCTATGCTCAAGGCTTAGTAGATTGGACTTAACCAAATCTGGATCACACACAGGAGAAGTAAGCAACGTTCTAGTTTTTCTGTGTCACATTATTTAAAGATACTTTTGGTCCTATACTGCAGATTGTACCACGCTTTCAACTTTAAAGGTCAATACAATGTGAAACTGAAAAGGTTTGTACGAAATAAATAAACTTAAACATGAGACTCTTCCAACACTGTGTCTTCCGGTACGTGTCATTCCACAACCTTTCGTCCCCATCGACCATCTGTTCTGCGAACAATGTGCCCTGTGTTGTGTAATAAAACACCGAAGTTTGTTTAGCGACTGACCAAAGAGTCGACTGACTTTATTATATAGGTTGAAGGTTCTACGAGTATGTACAGAAGATATCTATGATACCCACAACATCTTCTCCTTATAAACAAACTTATTAATAACACCAAATAAATTGTTTCCTACTTAAAAATAAACTAATAAAACTAGAACTATTAAACTGGTTTTATTTTTTGTTTCTTGCTACGTGTAACAGGTGGTGAATAAGAACCTTGCATACTTTCATTTATTTTATCAGTAGGCACATAGTCCTTATCATCTTCATTACCTAAAAGGTAGATACCATCGTCATCATCGTCCGATTCTACAACAACATTATCATTCATTATTTTTTCCTTTTGATTACTCAAATGTCGGCGATTACGGTGGTAGAGACCCTTTTTAACCGACTTCGAAAAGGAGGAGGTTCTATGTTCGGCTGAATGTATGTTTTTTTATGTATGTTCACCGATATCTCGGTCAATTGTGAACCAATTTTAAAATTAATTGAAAGGTTATGCTTCCAATTTGGTACCATAGAAATATTGTTATGATCTGATCATGAACTTCGAAGATATGGAACAGAACTCCTCATAGGATCACAGAAGAACTATCGTAACAAGAATAATTGCTTTGTTTATACGTGTAGTTGATGACTGACTGAAAGAAAAAGGGATGTATCGAACTGATCTGATGATGAAGCCGGAAGGTAAATCAATGTAATCTAACCGTGTTTGGGATTGTTAAAATCGTTATGAGATGAATGAGAGAAGATTGGCTGAGGGGTAATTTTTAGTGGTGGTAGGTTTAGTACCATAACTAAAAAGTGTAAAATAAAAAACTTTTTACAAAAATAATATAACCGACTTCAATGTTCACTGAAAAATACAAAATAATGTTAATTTCGGAAGTCAGTGTAAAATAACGAAGGGACAAAACTATTATAGAGACACCGACTTCCGCAATTAAAGTTATTTTGTATTTTTCAGTGAACATTGAAGTCGGTTATATTATTTTTGTAAAAAGTTTTTTATTATTTTTCACTAAGTGTGAACGCGGTGCTGGTCCCTTTGCTACTACTTTGCCATGGATTCGTTCATTATTATTTTCAAACATGATAACGTCATCGCCTACATTTTCAGGTAACGACTTACAATGTTGATCGTAGTATGTTTTACTTTTATTTGTTGCTTCAATAATATTTTATGTTGTGCATCGTCATTACAATGGTTTCGTTTTAATAGATCAGGATGAATAGACAATCTACAATTTAAACGCCTTCCTCATTTATCTACATCATTAGTCGCACTGGAGAATCCAAATTTTCTCGCGGAGTGTTTCTATAGTTTAGTAAACTTAAATAAAAATCGGTATTGCTCTGTAAAGACTTTTTTAACATCCTCTTTATAGTCTGCACTGCTCTTTCACTTTTCCCATTTGATTGTGCATAATATGGGGAAGTGTGACGTGTTTGAAACCCCATTCTAACGCAAAAGTTTTAAAAGAGCGAACAGAATATTGTGGACCATTGTCACTAATGACCGTATCAGGTATTCCATATCGCGCAAAATTTTCCTTCATTATTTTAATCACCGAATTAGAGCAAGTATCCCTCAATTGCTCTACTTCTACAAAACCTGAATAATAATCAACTAAGATTAAAAAACTTTTCTTGGCGTACTCAAATATATCCGTCCCAATTTTATTCCTTGGTAACTCTGATATAGACACAGGTATCATTGGTTCTTTACTCGGCTTGTATGAATTCTCCTGACACACTTTACATTTTTTAACAAAACATTCGATGTCTTTTGATAAACCCGGCCAAAACAACACTTCACGGGCACGTCTTTTACAACGTTCAATACCTAAATGACCTTCGTGAATTAGTTTCAACATCTCATTTTGAATGGACTGATGTATTATTACCTGTTTATTTTTAATCAAATCTACAGAATATAGTTCATCTCTTATAGACCAATAATATTTTATATCATTAGATACATGTATTTTATCAGGCCAACCCTGATTAATATACAATTGTAGCAATAACTTAAAAGTTTTATCTACCATTGTTGCTCGTTTCACATGAGTAAACTTATTTTGTGACTTAGGAACGTTACTAACAATCATTTTAATTTGACAAAGAATATCCTTACTAATACCATCGTTATACAAATCCGGAAGAGGTGCGCGTGACAATGTATCAGGAATATACATAAACTTTCCCGGTTTATAAGAAACCCATAAGTTTTCAACATCATACGTTGTAAGCGTACTGGGATCACATCTAAAGGTTTTTTAAAAATACTTTCTAATGGTTTGTGATCAGATTCAACAATTATATTATTTTTACCGTAAATATATTGATGAAACTTTTCACACGCGAACACTATAGCTAACATTTCCTTTTCGATTTGTGCATATCTTTGTTGTATTTCGGTGAGCGTACGAGATGCACACTCGACCGGACGTCCGTCCTACATGAGCACGGCCCCCACCGCGACACTGCTCGTGTCCACAGACAACAGAACCGGACCGCGAACGTTAAGCCGCGTTTTCACTAGGACACATGTCGCGGAGACATGTCGCCCAACATTCACGTGGTATGTCTCTGCAACTTTGTGGGACAATGTCGCTCGACATTTCCCTTGTTCACATTGGTCAGTTGTGATCAGTATGTCGCCCGAGGAGGTAGTGTTGTTCAGTGCAGCTTACATAATTATTCGGACGACAATAGCAAAACGTAAAAAAAAAGAGGTGGTGGGCCCGAGAATATTTGCTACAAAGGGAAAGTTCAAGTTTAATAAACGCAAATGGCACGTGTCGACGCTCGCAGAGCATCGACTAGCGACAAGTTGCGCGACCCGTAAAAATCCCGCGCGACGTCGGGCGACATCGCGCGGGACACGTGAATTTCGTGTCGAGCGACAGAGTCGCGGAACAAATGTCCCCTAGTGAAAATGCGGCTTTATACAATGACAATACGCATTACATATTAACTCCTTTAATTTGTTGAATGCTTGCACATGCCCAATTTCCCAACGCCGTAGAACATATTTTTTTAATAATCTTGTTAATGGAAATGTATGTTCTGAATAATTAGGTATAAATAAAATTTTGACAGGAAGTTAACAACCCCTAAAAATCTCTCTAAACCTTAGCGATCCGTTGGCTCGGGCATTTTTTGAATAGCCCTAACTTTTTCTGAGTCCATTATTATTCCATCTTTGTTTAAAATATGACCTAAATACGTAACCTCTTCCACACATATTCGACATCTATCTTTGTTAAAATTTAACTTGATTTCCCGGACCCTATTCAACAGAGCTTTTAATCGCATGTCGTGCTCATTTTTACTCCTACTCCAACAAATAATATCCTCTATAAAAGAATCTACCCCTTCTGATCCTTCTAATAATTGTTTTATTTTCGCATAAAACACTTCAGGTGCAAAATTCAGACCAATTGGTAATCGCAAATACTGATATCTCCCAAAGGGAGTACTAAATGTACATAGGTCTGCACTCGCATTATCTAGTTTTACTGTCTAAAATCCTGAGTTGGCATCTAAAACGGAAATAAAATTAAAAGTAAAAAATACTTTTTAAAAATAAGTTTTTAATTAAAGGCATTAAAAAGAATAAAATAAAACTTTCCTTTAAAACTTTTACTGTTAACTTATAACGTCATTAACCAATTTATATGATATAAAAGCTTGTCGCGAGATTGAGGTACCTATTTAATTTGTTTAATAATAATAAAATTAAAATAAAATTAAAATCAATCAGATCAAGTTATATAATTCACTTATTTATCAACACAGGTAAATCTCGCGATAAGCTTTTATGTCATACTAGCTTTTGCCCGCAGAGCAAATCCCGCTCTTCGCTACTCCACCCTACTATACCCTACTCTACCCTACTATACCCTACTCTACCCTACTATACCCTACTCTACCCTACTATAACCTACTCTACCCTAGTCTACCCTACTCTACCCTACTCTACCCTACTCTACTCTACCCTACCAAACTTCACATAAACCATCTACTAAATAGTCCGAACAAAGCCTAAACATTTGGTTTGGATAGGTGAGCCCGTTCTTGACTTATAAAATTACAACGAAAAGTGGGATTGATTTATATAATATATATAGATAAATTGGATAATGACGTTATAAGTTAACAGTAAAAGTTTGAAAGGAAAATTTTATTTTATTCTTTTTAGCGCCTTTGATTAAAAGCTTGTTTTTTAAAAGTTTTTTTTTACTTTTAATTTTATTTTTAGTTTTTAGTGATAACTATTTTTAACCGACTTCGACTCGTACAAAAATAAAGTGCAAGCTAAATAAAAGCATAGAAAAAATCAAACTTCAAAAGTGAACGAATCTAAAGATAACGCCGTTAATGCTCCTTGTAGGCGCATAATTTGACACTCGCTAGGAAATCAAAACCTATAGAGTACTTCCAGTTGACCTAGAATCCTGAAATTTGTCATGAAGTAAGTTCTTGCACCAGTATAAGACTGTAAAAGTCTTCAGACTTTCTCCAATACTTTTGCTATGATGTTGTTACGTCACAAAAGTACTTTTTTTGCGATTCGGAAAAATCTTCGAGACTCGATTCGGGAATTCAAATATTTACATAATATATGTCTGAAAGTTTGTACGGAACCCTTAGTTTAACTCGCATTTAACGAGTATAGAACAAAAATGATCCTCTCCCCGCTGAGGTCCATTGTAGAGGGATAAGAGTTTCAGTACAACAGGGACCGCCCTGGTACCCTGAGTCACTGCGTTAGCGACATATCATGTTTATAACTCTCATACCATTCAGCTCATGGCATGAGCTCTCTTTATTATTGTCATTCATCTTATCAGACAGAAACCACATTCATACTAAATGAAACGAACTTTACGTTAGATACATGCAGCAAGCGCAGGGAATGAATCATGAGTGACGTCTATGACACGAAGGCGCGGCGAGCGAATCACTGACCCTCGCCGCCTCCGCGTCTCACTTCATACCTCTAAATAGGCCCGATATTTGACTTCTGCCCAACTTGAAGCCAGCGCTCAAGATCCGTGCCGGTATCTGTACAACATTCACGTAAAAAATAAGTAAGGGAAAGTAAGTGCTTTGATCATTTTAAAATAATAATAGGGTTGCTTGCAATGAATCTTGTTTTCAAGTGTCTCAGATTGACTAAGATCGTTTTAAGGAATCGTTTTTCTTGACCTATAAAATCGACTCTTCGATTAATCGAAGTCCCATCGCCATTACTAGCGTGGGTCTTATGAGGAAATAACTGGCAAAATTTGGGTGTTCGACAAAGGTAAGTAATGTTATGAATGCCATTGGCATTTCAGCTATTTATTAGCACTTTCGAGCAAATTACGGGTATGTTGTACCTAATCCTAGCTTTATATACGCAGAAATGATTTCAGTCCGAATTCGGTTCTGATTTTTTTTTTTTAGAAAGTGTGTCAACAGTTGAACAATCTCAATACCAGCCTGCTATCGAGGAATACAAATATTATTTTTATGTACTCGTATGAATGTGAGCATGTGACCCTACTATGTTCGCTCTAGGCCACCACTGCAGTGTGATGGCCCAGTGGTACGACCCCGACTTACGAATTGTAGATTGTGGCTTCAAACCCAGCCTGGCACATTACTTTATGTTATTTATTTTAACACCACCACTCTCAAAATGGTGATGGAAAACATCGTGAGGAAACTGGTATATTCCTAGAACCAAAACTTCAAAGATTAATGTGACTTCCACTTATCTGCACCGGACTTGCGTGGTGGATTACAGCCCATTCCTTCTCCTAGAGAGAAGGCCTGAGTCCCAGTAGTGGAATCATTTAAAGGCTGATTATGCTTATGCTAAGCTATATGAATGTTTTTTTTTTTTAATTTTTCTAATGAGTTGCGTTTTTTATCTCTTGGTGCATTAGTAATTATGTATAGTTGGCATTCAAGAACAACTACATAGAATTATGCCAAATTATATATATAAAAAAATCCAGTGTTTAAAGATAACACTGTTTGAAAAATAAACTTTTTATTGTTGGTGATAAAATTTACAAGACTTAACTAGACTTATGAGGTATGTGACACTTGAATTATGAAGATGAACTGTCTGTATTTTCTTATGAGCTAGTTTTATATAGTGTTACAGTTGTGAGATACTCAAACATAGACAAATGATGTAAACAATATTAGTACATGATTGTAATTGATTTAGTAAATATACAATAACAGAGTAAATGCGCTAACTATCTAATGAGTGTAAACAAAGTAAATGAGTTATGTATCTAAAGAAACTAAAGTACTGAGGAAGGGTCACAACATAACAGTTGGCACCAACGGCTCAAGTTACATGACGAGTCAGACACATGTTCCCCACCCCTTAGCACTTGGTAGGTTACGGACAGGTACAAGGGGTAATAATTTAGACAGTTAGGGTTAGTGCTAGCAAACAGACCTAAAATTAAGAGAAAATTCATGAGGGTGGTTTCTGAAAATTTTGAGGAAATTTACTTAGAGTGATTTGTACAGATCTCGGTGAGCCTGTTTTCGCCAACAGTTGCGATTAATCTCATGATAGACGGCCGTATTAGGATTTAACAAGCGGCCCATATACGGAGCTGTTACTAGAAGTAAACACTCTATTTCCGTGTAGCAAATGGGTCGTTTTTGTTGAATGTCAATCGTCATATAGCCTTGCTCAACGTAGTCTTTCGAGTTACGAATTGTAACGGTGAAAGGCGTCTCGTGGTGGGGGCAGGCGGCTGCGCAGGCGCCGACTCAGTTCGCCGCGAATACTCGAGTGTGTCGTGTTCCCCGCGCCGTCCCGAACGTCGCGAACCAAGTGCTAAACTTTCGCGCCAACATTTGAATTTAGAATATTGGAAATTTCATCTGTGCATGTGTGTGTGACGTCATGAACCAGTGATGCTCGTCAATATAAAAGACGATTGCAAAATGTTTCTGTGTTTTTGTCTCGTTATTTGGAGCGCTCTTTCGCCGGCTCTGGCCCAAGGTGAGTTGAACAATGCACAATCCGTTCCTTTATTAAAGCGAAAAACCGCAGTGGTGGTGAGATACTGATATTAGATAGATTTAGCCTCCATTTATATTGCTATGATACGTAGGTAATAGAGAACTTTGTGAAACTTAGCAAAAACTGCGTGGTTCCATGTTGCAGCCTTTGATACTATGTATAACGAGATATTTCAATATAGCAGCGTATATCCTTGTAGGAGCTTGCTTAGTGGTCAGATAGGTATTTCGTCAACTTATGACTCAGTCTGTTCAAAATATATTTATGCGGCGCATGCGCGATAACCTAATAATATGTAAAGTTTATATCTACATATTAAGTTTAACTTAAAAATGATAATTATTTCTTTTCACATTTCTTCTTAGCAATTTTTTTCCTGTATAAATGCAAATTGTGGACAAAGTCGTAAAACTTAATTGGCAAAATTTCACTTTTTGGTTCGATGAAAAAATGTTCCTTCACACCAGTCGGGATTCAAAATTAGGCAAGATTTCACATTGGAACAAAGTGACATTCATGTGACTTCCTGCAACGGTCAGACCGCGGTAGGAAAGTTTAAAAAAGAACAAAAGCGAAGCTTTACATAACGCAATTAAGTTTAATCAAAAAAATCCCATAAAAAGGGAAACAATTAACAATTACATATCGTTTTACCCACAATAAAGGTGTGATTTCGAAACCGCATGACGTAAACTCTATAGATATAAGTAATTAGCTGCTTCTGCCATTGTCCACTAGCTATTATCATAATTATGTCGCGAATTACGCTAAGACTTCTTCAACCGTGTCTTGTCGGTGGTTTAGCATAGTGCGGGTTTTTTGCGCCATAAAATATCCGCTTTTACTTTTTATTTTTATATGTCAGTCACTCATACGCCAGCATTTAAATATGTTGGATTTCCTAATTTATTTATTGTTCAATCCAATATTAGTGTTTTTACGGTCTTAAGGCCAATTATCTTGTAAAAAAGTTCGAATTAAAATTGCAGTTTCATTTCTGCAACAATCACGTCGAAAACTTGATAAATTATAGAAAAATTAAATGTCCTTCTTGATAGTTACTGAAAGTTCCATAAAATTAAAAAATTTGCACTTTTTTGAGTATGGAATACCAATAAATAACGTCTCCCGCTCCATGTGGTGTGAGAGGAAGTGTCAGACTTTTACTGACTAAAACTCACCCGTGTTTCTTCAATTGTCCTTAGCATTCCAGGGCCGCAATGACTCTTTCATACGACTCCTCTGCCCTGGACGTGAACTGCCCTTCTTGTTCTAAATTGACACCACATTTATCTTTATATCCAACCTGGGGGATAGTCCCACTGCTGAGCAGGAGCCCCCATTCTCTCTATTGGTCCTGACTCTAGGTCACTTCTTTCCAACTCCTAAGGAGGACATCTTAGATACTATACATATTTTAAAATTACACTTTTTATAATTAAACTAAGCCAAGCTTTCTTAAACTTCTTTAAATAACAATTGATAGCAAACCTCGAAGAGTTTTAATTCTGTATCATCATCATCTATAGTCCGACTTCACTCACTTTTTAGGCTTCAATTTTTTGTACCAGTCTACGTTTATGTGGTAGTTTCATCCAGTTTCTAACTACGTTTGCAAAAAAAACATTGTCTGAAGAGATGGCAAAACTGAAAAAGATTGGTTTTTGAATTGATTCCAATCGAGGTCTAAAGAATCAATTTTTAAAAGTCGATCTCATATCGCCCTCCCTAACTGTCGACCGATCTCGCCGTCGAATAACCAACATTTCTGTTTCTGGTCCTTAGACCATATTCTGCCACTGTAAATTAAACAAAATAGAAATATAGATAATCTACATAATATAAAAGGCAAAAACGACTGACGCACAGCCGAAACTACTGTGACTAGGAGTGTAAAACTGACTTAGAATTTTGCATAAGGTTTCCTCAGCACTAAAAGAGGATTTTCTATAATTCGCCCTCTAAATTGATGAAACAGGGGACCAAAGTTTGTATAAAGAAACCTACTGTCATGCAGGCAGTATAAAAACGACCTACTTGCTTTGGTCTCGTGATCGGCTGGACCAATATCGCCAATTATTTTTTTGCTGTGATCGTTATTATCAGGAGATGGTTCTTGTGAAAGAATATACCTAATTATGAAAGTTGCGCAGAAAATTATGAAATTTCAGAAAACTATGCTGACTGTTTAAAAATGTGGAAATTCAAACCAGGCACAGCGCGTACAAGGGATAAATTTCGTGCGTTTGACAGTTCGTGCGTTTGACAGTTCATAGCTAAGTCAGGACAACGTCTGTCAAGTCAGCTAATAATATCTATCACAGAGTACATACTATTTAACAAATTGAAAATATCTATTTTTAAAAGCTTTTATTTAGTTTCACCTGTCCCGATGTTTGTCTGTCATCAAATCTTATAAATTAAATTTGACCCACTTCCCGATTACCGATTGAGTTGAAATTTTGCATGCATGTGTAAATCAGATGACAATGCAAAATCAATATGACGTGGAGCTGATCTGATGATGCAACTGGAAGGTGGTTATAGGAACTTGGTAGTCAAACGACACAACCCCATCGAGTTTGGGCTCGTATGATGCGTCTTGACGAGCTTTAATTATATAGGTATATCGAGCTATAAAAGCTTGCTATGAAAAAAATATTTTCATTAAAATCTTGTTTCAAGTAATGTCGTAAATTGTGCTAGTTGTCCTCGATTTGAGACAAAAAAATCTGCCTTACGAGTCTGTCATGCTGATACAGTACAAAAACGTTGATTGCGAAACTGATTTCAAATGGTAATGGTTTTTTATCCCATGCACTAGCATATATATATTTTACTATAAATAGAAACTATTAGAGAATTTGTAGCGTTTTCTTTTCTCTGACATGTTACTATTTCTGCTCTGGGGCCTTACCGTGATGTGTTAAAATGTCAGGCATGCAAGAGAGAATGAGCTATACAGCGTCATCAATTTAGGGTAATTCTTTAAATGCGAGAGACTGTCTCATTCATCTGGCCTCGTATTTTCTTTACAATTTGGTATTTTTAGTTTTCCCTAACTCACTAAATGTATTAAAGCCACAGTGGCTTACGACACGAAATACATAGGTACGAAAACTAGGCCAGATGAATGAGACGTTCTTTCGATTTCAAAGAATCACCCTTTAACAGTTTAGTTTAAGTCGTAAAATGGATCGTGTTTAAATCTCGCTGTCGGGCGTCTGTGGTCCCGTATTCAGGACATCGATGTGCTTAGAAGAGTAGTCGTTGAGTCACTTCTTCAGCTTAATTTAAATCGAATTTTGGCTCTAAAATAAAAGTTGTCATCTCTAACGGCAAATTCGCTATAAATGTTAACTGTTTAAGCCATTAACTTTAGTGTCTCGATATTCATTTTTATCTAGTTTGGTGGTGTTCTAGATTTTACTTTTAAAGAGTTGGAAGTTTTTTTCCACTATCAATTTCAAATTATTGGCAAATAAGTAGTTCAATTTAGTTTCTTTTAGGACCGGGATCGCGGCCCCAACTTCCACCTACACAAATATTTCCTTTTTGTAGTGTTTTGGAACTTCTTTTCTTCTTTCAAATCACTTATCATGATCTCTTGTTCTACGTAAGCTCTTACCTAAACCTACTTGTATAGGCTACTGGGTTCACTGACACAGTCCACACGTTCGTTCAATATTTGTGGACCACCTGTTGTCCTCGAAATCCCCTTTCCAAACTTTATTTACGCCCGAGCGCTCAAGGTCGGTAGGTGACGTGTATTCCAGTTGTTTTGCGAACGAGGTTGGCCAATAATTTAAGTACTGAGTTTATATGATATGCTAGTTGTACATTTTACATATGTAAATGTACAGTAATTTAATTCGTCACTACAGCTCTCAAAGCAGTGATGGAAAACATTGAGAGGAACCGGCATGTCCTAGAATCAAAAATTCGAAGACATGTGATATTCACAAACCTATTACGGCCCATTCCCTCTCCTAGAGAGGAGGCCTGAGTCCCAGCGGTAGGAACATTAAAAGAATGATTATGATATGAATGTACAGGGCCTCAAGTCTGCTATTACTATAGTGTCATAATGGTTCATCAATGATTTCATAATTGTTGGTTTTGACAAGTTTAAGTAATCTACTAATATAATGGCGTCATTATGACTTTCCAATGGTCAACCACTGACACTCCATCGCAAGTAGTGGCATATAATGGTAATCTCGTAAATATTGACAAATGAATTTCTGACGTACATATGTGGTAATTTGCAAAAAAAATTACAGATCCTTTGATCAGTGACCTGCCATTAGAACGTCATTGTAAAGTCAATGCTTTTAATAAGCTCGATATTGTCATTCACACCACAACTCTATCACGAGACCATTGACCGATCAGTGTTTGACCATTATGAATTAGCAGATTACGAACTTTTAGCAAAATGACAATGGCTTTATAAAAATAGCAGACTTGGGCCCAAGGTCTTTCGTGTATTCTGGTCAGATAATATTTCTCGCAATTTAACAGCAATCTTATCAAAACGGAATAGCCTGTCGGGGCAGGCGCATCGTGTTGACTTTAGATACTTAAAGCACAGCCTCTGTATCGACATGATAGGTACATTAGAGGACTACCTACTACCTATCACTCGAATACTGCATCAAATCCTGTTTAACTATCAGTAATCTGAATGAATGAAGGTCAACCATAGGACATCTAAATAAAGCTTAATACATCTACAACACACGTATAAATCCATCAATGGTTGCAGACAGCATTCATTTAAAAAAAAAATCAATTCATATCAACACTACTACAGAAACTCACTGCTGGCAAGCTATTTGCTGTATGTGATTATATAAGTAATTAATTATAATAATAAAGTGCATTAGTGTAGTTCTACAATATGGTTACTGGTTGGAAAATGATTGAGTATTAGCTTTTGCCCGCGCGGCTTCGCTTCCGCTTTTCCCTACTCTACCCTACTCTACCCTACTCTACCCTACTCTACCCTACTCTACCCTACTCTACCCTACTCTACCCTACTCTACCCCACTCTACCCTACCAAACTTCACATAAACCATCTACTAAAAAGTCCGAACAAAGCGTAAACATTTGGTTTGGATAAGTGAGCCCGTTCTTGAGTTATAAAATTACAACGAAAAGTGGCATTGATTTTTATATATACGAGTATATATGATATTCGTCGAGGATGTTAATGTTGTTGATGATGGAAGTTAGTAGCCTCTGTACGACGATAATTCTTAAATATTAATTGTTAAAAATAATAAGTTATAATAAGTGCTTTTGATTCATAGTTACTAACTATAAGTCATAATAATATTATCATCTCTATATTTGTGTGTTAGTGAGCTTATAGCTCAAGAAATGCCAACTAAACGTGTACATTTTTTAAAGTCATTATACTCTTTCTGTTTAGGTAATTAACTAAACGTAAACAATCTAGATATGTCTTTTTATGTAAAATAAATCGTATAAAAGACATTTGTATGTCTTTAATACGATTTACTATTTAAATTTAGTTAATTAGCTAACTAAGATATCATTATTAGTTTTCATCTTATACCTAGAATCAATGCAATACCCGTGTACTGCGTAGTTGATCTCCCCAATTAATGTTACTGAAGAACTAAAAGGTAGGATCAAGCCTGCAAAAATGGCTAGGGTCACGGCCACCCGAAACTAGGTCAAACGTGTTCAGGATGCCTCATTCGTTCCCGATCGATACAATGCACTCTGCAGAAAAAGAACACAAAATATTATGATACCCCAGTGAAAAATCTTGACCGGTGTTAGTCCAATAGGACTAAGCTTCTAACTGATTTTTAAGCATATAATGTGCAATATTCGAGCTTATATTAAACTTATGCAGAAAAGCTTCAGATTGATGAGAATTTATATATTTATATTAAAGTACTCCAACGACCTACTCACTCAATTATTGTGGTGAAATTGTCACATAAAAGAAGTACACAGCTTAGACGTAAATAAAAAAACTGGGCAAGTGCGAGTCGGACTCGCGCACCGAGGGTTCCGTGCAAATTACAATTCCCGAATTGAGTCTCGAAGATTTTTCCGAATTGCATTTTTTTTGTGACGAAGGTAAAAACAAATTTACTGTTTTCAGATTTTTCCCTATACCTGTGCTATAAGACCTTGCTTTGTGACAAATTTCAGGATTCTGGGTCAACGGGAAGTACGCTATGAATTTCGATCTTCGAGAGTATCAAAATGTACGTTTTTTTGCGACATAAACGGCCGTATCTTTTTTATTCGTTAACTTAGAAGTTTGAATTGAATTTTTTCACAGCTTGAAGGGATAGTAGACCTAGGTATATGGTTTTAATTTCAACTCGATACCTCCACGCATTCTCGAGATAAAGGGTCTTGACAGACAGACAGACGGACAGACAACAAAGTGATCCTATAAGGGCTCCGTTTTTCCTTTTGAGGTACGGAACCCTAAAGAAACCTACAATTAATGAGATATATCATAAGAGTGTTTTTAAAATAAACTAATTATTATTTTATGTTTCAAATTTAAATAAAAAATATAAAAAGTCTAGAATGCAAAAGGATATTTAATCAGGCCAGGTAACAGAAGCGTATGAAATTAAATCATGAGGTATCTCGTAATAAAAGAAATAATAATGCACATGTATTTATTTAAACTTAGTGCACTAAAATCACCCTTAAAAATCAACCTTACAGCGACAGCAAAAATATTCAAGGTTACTCTTACCATGCCATTAATAGTAGGGCACGAAAATCGAAAACTGGCCGAGTGCCAAAGTCTCGAATTGGTTCACGGGTTCAGTAAGCCCGTGGCCCAGACGTGACGTCTCTCTGTTTACATTTTCATAACTACCCGTCTGTGTCTCGCCGTCCCCCGGGACTGGGATTACTAGGGGTAAAAAGGTCAGTGTGCTCCCGACAGTCGGAGCGAACGGTCGTAGGGATATAGAGAATTTTTCATTTCGAACTACGATAACTTGATCGAAACAAGCGAGAGTTTTTTTTTTCTATGAATAGGATCATCTCAGTGTTTCTTAATATGTTCAGAAGAAGAAAAAAAGAATATTTAAGTAATTTTATAAGGTGTTTGGTAATAAAAACCTGTTCACGCAATAATTTACCATGAGTGATTTTTTTAACAACTGCTTACTTAAAATTTTCTCCTCATATTCAAGAGTTCAGTGGCCTAGAGTAATTGACTAGTTAAAACTACAGCCCTATGTTTTATATAAGCACATGGTTAGCCAAAATGCAAACGAAGAAGAACTTTAAGCGGCCGCAACAAAAACACATTTGCGTTAAACATAAAATTCGGTATTTCGGATTTTCAGCGGATGCAGCTGAAAATAAAGAAAAGTCGACGGCGAAGTAGTTTTTGAGCATGGGGTAATAAGCAGGAAGATGAAAAGAAGAAAGAAAAATATTTTTTGTACACATAGATAAACACAATACAGAATCAGTTTGACCCTTAGATTTAAAAACCAAAGAAAACTAACTGACGATATTTAATTTCCTATAAATTTAATTTAAAGGCTGCCCAATATCACATATACACGACCTCCCGCTGACTGTTTAATCTTCTCTAACAACCACTTGAAGCAGTTCAATTCTCTGTTTGCTAATATAAAATACATTTTGGACCAAAACGTTATATATGAATAGCTGACCCGTTAACTGGCAACCGTTTTTTTTTTTAACTTTTATTTGACTTATTTTGATCTCTTTTATATTCCAACTGTTTATCTGTTTTGTAGGAATTTCGCGAACCACAAGCTTTTATCATTGTCAACAGACTGAATTGCATTCACTTGTAGTGTGAAAAAGTCATACCACATTGTACACAAATATAGAAAATATCTTGCGAAATAAGTACATAATTTATATCTCTAAAAATTTTCTTGAGGAATTTATTAGCATCAAGTATATTTAGCACACTTAACATACATCAATTGCTTGCTTGCATATTTAGTGTGTGTTAAAAGAACAAGCAAGTGAATTGATGCCTATTATTATCTATCACTGAATAAATCATCTTGATTTGATAAAATTTTATTATAAAATAAAATTATTCTCGTTCATTAATATTAAGTCATTAAAATTATTCTATAGATAATATACACACTTACAACTCCTAATTAAATATCTAGAAATTTTAGCAGCATATTAAATATGGTGTTAAAACATATCTCCGTATCGTTGTTGACTGAGAACGTGCACAAAAGATTGGTAGAATTGCCAAAATATGGCAGTGCTCGATCTCTGACGTAGATAGAACCCAATCCTTTGAGCCACATGAAGTGTCAATTAGGCGTTTGGATAGATTTTTAAACGACTTCAAAAAGGAGGAGGTTCTACGTTCGGCTGAATGTGTTTTTTTTTTACTTTTTTTTATGTTTGTGGATCGATTTTGAAAATTCTTTTTTTGATTGAAAGGCTATGCTTCCAAATTGGTCCCATAGAAATATTGTTATGATCTGATCATGAACTTCGAAGATATGGAACAGAACTCCTCATAGAATCACAGCGGAACTGTGGTTACAAGTAAAATTGCTTTGTTTATATGTGTAGTCGATAACTGACTGTCAGAAAAGAGGAATCTGATGATGAAGCCAGAAGGAAAAAAAATAAATTAATGTAATCTTTTGTGTTTGGGATTATTAGAATCGTTATGAGATGCACTGTGGCTATAAGTTATTTAAGTTTGTCTGAGGGGTACTTTTTAGTGGTGGTACCATAACTAAAAAGTGTAAAATAAAAAACTTTTTACAAAAAAAATATAACCGACTTCAATGTTAAAAAACACTGAAAAGTATAAAATAACTTTAATTTCGGAAGTTGATGTTTCTATTAGTTATTTTTTTTTTTTTTGTAAAAAGTTTTTTGTTTTATTAAATAGTGGTTGAGCACTTGGAGAACTCACGGCTGGAGAGTTCCCCCCTAAACAGTTCGAAAATGTAACTATCGAAGAGTTTTTTATAAATTTTATTTTCAATACGCCACTTGAGGTTCTGGAGAATCGCAGCGGCAGCACAGCACGACGAGTTCGGAAAAGGTAATGGCGCAAGAATATCGACACAAGTAGCGTCCCATACAGGCCATACCATATGGCCTACCCATATTTCTCACCATTTAATCTTTTGTTTTTTTTTTTAATTTTTTAATAGTTTGTCCTCTATCTATATATATATATGAGTAACTATCTTTTGCAAGCAAATTCGCCTGTATGAAAGTAGAAAATAAATAGCTTATGTTACTCAGTGAAGATTTAGCTTTCTAATGGTGAAAGAATTTTTGATATCGGTCAAGTAGTTTTTTAATTAAAAACAAACAAACAAAAATTCAATGTTTCCTCTTTAAAATATTCGTTTAGATAGGATCGGTAGTATAATGGAATTTTGTACATGAGTTTTTATTTTATTATGAGTAATCGAAACTGTATTCAATAACACACTGTATACTAAGCTACTCCAAAAATATCGTTGTAGCAAAAATAGAAATGATCTTAAAAATATGTGTGCCGTCGTGAAACAATGATGGGTTTTCAGATTTATCGTTATAAACAAAGATATTTTTTTTAGTTCACACTTATTTTTAGTTCTAGGGTGAATGGACAGGCCACTTAGATTCAATTTTCATTGTATTGCTAATCGATCTATTCTCAGTATTTTTTACGAATAAACTATCTAGTATGGTTTTTTTTTGTCTAATGGCTAAGATCCTTTAATAAGTTTTTTCGTGACAAGATAATGCTTGCAATTATTTACCGAATAGTAGTGCTAATAAATTAATATTATTATTATAGTTAGCCCACATTGTCCCACTGCTGGGCAAAGGCTTCCCTCTACTCCTTTCGATCACTGTGCTGCTAAATTAAACCATTAAATCATAATAAATCACATCGTGAAAAGTGTTTTTTTTTTTTAAGATTGGGAATCATCCAATTACTTCTGCGATGGGTGGTAGCTATAGGGCGTTTCAGACTTTGATTGCCTAAAACCCGCCTGTGTCTTTTATTTGCCCTTCGGTTACATCCAGGACCAGGGTATCTTTCAAAAAAAGTCGTAGCCAAGTTTGAGCTGTCACTCACTACATTAGTTGAGACGGTGTATGATGAGATTTTTTACCAGAATAGCACTACACAGAATGTCTCATAGTTTTTAGGAAACTTTTGAATTTCCATCGCAGTCACAATTCGTCAAAATCTCGTTTAATTTCCGTTGAATGAAACTGAAATAGTATTGCGACTTCAATTTTAACGTTTTTTCCTGAACGAGAATTGGCCTTCAGGTCTGAAGTGGAAAGGATGCAACGCTATAAGTGTATAAAATATCGAAAATTCGGCTCTTGACATTTCCAAAAATACATACATGCATACCGACTATATCCGTCGATAAACGACTGTATCCGATGCTTAGTTACCGGACTTCATTTATTAAAAGCGGAAACTTTGATTTCATGCGTAGTAAAATCGTTTCTTCGTGCGATTTTAATCGCTAATATTATAAAGGCAAAAGTTGGTCAGTGTGTGTGTATGTTTGTCACTTCACTGACCTCAGCTGAACGGATATCGATGAAATTGGGCACACGGATAGGTCATGTGCTAGAACAGCACATAAGGATTATATCCTGGAAGTGTGTTCCCTTGGGATAATTTTCTACTGTCAGGCGGGCGAGGTCGCTGGTAGCAACTAGTTTTCTATAAGGCTTACAAGTGATTGCAAGGTTAATAAACTGATGCGCCTCAACAGCAACGATTGTATCACTGCTTACCATCAGGTGGGATCGCATTTAAGCACTGGTTTATATCAATAAGTTATCTATACTATACAATATTATAAAGAGGAAAGATTTGTCTTTTTGTATGTAACGAATTAACTCAAAAACTACTGTGCCGATTTCAAAAATTCTTACACCATTTGAAAGCTACATTCACCCTGAGTAACTTAGGCTATATTTATTGCCCGTGCGAAGCCGGGATGGGCCGCTAGTTTATTATATATATGCTAAAATAATAAACTAATAAATACTATGATCGAGTAAACATGGTGCCCCAAATGGATTAACCGAACCAAACATATATAGTGCAACCATTTATTTAGGTATAGCTTGGTTCTAAAGGTCGTCTTTGAATAATACTATACCTTTGAGAGCCTATGCTTACAATAGATGCTAGGAAATTGCACCAGACATGTTCGTCAACCATCTCCTGTATCAAGAATATAACCGTTACAGGTTTCAATATTACAACAATATAACCATTCACTAGGTTCCCATGTTACAATAATATCTCGTTCACAAGCTTCCCTTATTAACAACAATATCTTGTGGTAAATTTATTTATAGAACCTCAAACATCAAAGTTACCAGTAGGTATATTATACAGAACTTCAAAGTGACCAGTATATCACATCTGAACACAAAGGATTGAAATTAAATACAAACAACTAATACATTAATATGCTTAACTGGGCTTAACTTAATTAATATTAACTTACAAAATGAATATAAAAGCCCTAAAGAACTTAACAAGCAATCTAAAGTACGGCGTCAAAAAGCTTCTCCGCATCTCTGTAACTCCACATCTACTGGTAAACTGTATAACGCTTTTTTTTTTTTACAAACCTTCTTCAGGTACTTACCAGTCTCTTACCGACCGGTCCTGTGCATCATACATCCATTGGATACCCGCGATACTCACCAGGACATCAGTCCACCTAGTGGAAGGCTGTCCAACGGAGTGACTTTACTTCTGAACCTTTCGGCCCCATCGCCCATTTATTCTGCGAGCAATGTACCCTGCCCACTGCTACTTTAGATTCTTCCTTTCTATTATAATGATGAAATAATAAATAGTTTTAGCATTAATTACAGTTGCCATCACGGATCTTGAACACTTGCGCAGAAGTCAAATATTCAGTCTTGGTCTTCTAGAGGTGAGAAGTGCGACGCGGGGGCGGGGAGTGTCAGTGATTGGCTGGCCGCGCCATCACGTCATAGACGTCACTCCTCATTCGTTCACTGTGTTGCTGCATGTATCTAACAACGAAGACGATTGGCTCGCCAATGTATGGAATGCGCAAAGCGATCCCCACTCTGACGCCAAACATTCAAGATCCGTGATGGCAACTGTACTAACGGCGTGATGACCTGGTGAGGGTTGCGGGAATCCGGTGGATAGGACCATGTATTGTGGCGACACTTGTGGGAGACCTATATCCAACAGTGGACGTCTTTCGGTTTAAATAAAGATGATGTTAATTTTTAAAACACATCAATATTGGTCTGTGATTTTAAATAGGTACTGGTTACACAGGTTAGAGGGATAGGTTAGGAGTACGAGTATCTCTGGGAAAAGTGTGTAGAAGTTACAAAGAGACAATGTAAAATGAAATAAAAAAAATTGTAAGAAAAAATGTCTTGTATCTTTAGTAGGTAGGAAACTTTTCAGACCACCTGTGTATGTACCTACATATGTACTGATAGCTTTTTCATTTTTATGTACGTCTCAAATGAAGGACACGTGTAAGCTTGGTATTGACGCCAACGCTCTAAAAGCGTACCTGTGGCGTGTACCTATCTCAATCACAATCTGTCGCTCAAATCTTTTTGTTTCACTATTCTGCTTAGTGCATTGTACCGTTACATTAGCTTGATTAAATTTTTGTTGAAGGGGTTATCCAGCTCTGTAGCAGAATACACGTGGCAAAAGACGAGGTCTGCGTTGTGGCCCATTATACAGTGTAGCTTTACTAGGCTTTGGAAATTAACGTAGGTGCTGCGTGTACACCGCGTAAATACTTTTATTATTGAATGATTTTTTTTGAAAGGTATGTTAGTTCAATTTTTTTGAATGCACTGGTTTATTTCATTAAAAAAAAATAACTTTGAATGTGTCATAGTTGTATTTTGGCCGTGGTATGGTAACGCCCCGATTTACGAGCTGTAGGTCGTGGGTTAAATCCCAGTCAGGCGCTTATTTGTGTAATTTATTTTCTCACTACAGCTCTCAAAGCGGTGAAGGAAAACATCGTGAGGAACCGGCATATCCTGAAACCAAAAATTCGAAGACATGTGACATTCGCCAACACGCACTAGGCCCGCGTGGTGGATTAGGGCCCATTGCCTCTCCTAGAGAGGAGGTTCCAGCAGTGGGAACATTAGAAGGCTACGCTATGTTATATTATGTGTCTAGGTAAGTAGGTACTATGGGAAACAATGCCAGTGTCAAGACTAAGATAATGATATCTTAGATAAATTTCCTTTATTCTTGACTAGATTTCTCGCGGATTTGCTTCTGTGACATTATTGTTACTGAAGGCATTCATCGTGTAACATTCCATTAGTGGAAGAATTGTTCCATTTTCAGATTAGCACTTCTAGAAAAACTGAACTGCGCGGTATCTTCTCGTCCATCATACCACAATGTCTCAAGACGAAAGCCTATGCCACAAATAGTTAAGAAACGTGGTCGCTCACAATGAACCTCATCAGAAGGCTTAAAGTCAGCCCAAGGGCAATGGAAAATGCTAATACAAAATCAACGCAAATAAACAATTTTATGTTTAAGATGTTTTTAATCATTTATACAACATATTATGTCGATGTTAAAGTTGCCGGCACTCACTACATGTATACAGCCAAAGATAGACGCCGATAGTAATCTCTGGAAGAGGCTTTCATTTTCTACTAAGAGGATTACTTGCTGTTAGGACAAATCGTTTGAAACATAATGTTTTTTTATTTTTTTGTTAGTAAGAGGTAATCTCTGAAAGTACTGGTCCGATTGTTAAAATTTGTTCACCGATAGAAAGATTTTTTTTTTTTAAGGTGGGAAAATTTCATGCATGACATCCCCCGCCCTTGGGCGGAGCGGGAGATAGTGTCAGACTCTTACTGACTAAAAGACCCACCCCGTTCCTTCTAGCCTTCATACCGGGGCTCGAGCGCCCTTTCGGATAACCCTGGCCCCAGTAGGCTTCGACCCGGCTGGGTCCCTGCTGTTGCTGACAACTCCTTGAGGCGCGCGGGAACAGTGCGCGCCGTCGACGACTTGGGCTTGGTCCGGACAGTTACCGGACGGCCGGACAGTGAGCTACCCATTGCTCACTGTCCGCAAGCCCGCGTTTACGTTGGCCGGAAATCGGGATCAGAATCCCGGCGACGGCGGCGGCGATAGCGCCGTTGCCTGATGCGTTCGGCCTCCTCCTTTGCGAGCATTACTGCTTCGCAGAAGTCGGCGACCGCCTGCCACTCCTCCTCGCTCCGGACCATGGCCTCAACCAAGGCCCGGCGCGAGAGTTCTCCGCCGCCGATCGCCCCCACGAGGGCACGGCGATGCTCCGCCCAAGCAGGGCACACCTCGACTGTGTGCTCCACCGTGTCCTCCGGGCGTTCCGCACAGTGGCGACACCCGGGCGTCACCTCCGCATGAATCCCGTGCAGGAAACTCCCGAACGAACCATGTCCGGTGAGTACCTTCGTCATGCGGAAGGTAAGGACGCCGTGAGGTCTTTCCAGCCACGCCTCAAAGAGGGGACTTACCGCCATGATTGTGGCGTGCCCAACCGATAGAAAGCTGATTTACTCCTGAATGACATAGGCTATATATTATGAACGCGGGCGAAGCTGCGGGCTAAACCTAGTAGGTATGTAAACACGATGTAGAAATGGTATTTTTTTAATTTAATTTAAATTACGATTGCATCCAGATTTCTAAACAAAAATGTTGTAATTTGTTGATTTGAATTATTTAATTGTGTTATTGTTTAGCAAGAAATAAAAGGCTTTTTTATTTTATTTCAGACAACATAATTATATCATGATACACGCTCATCCTGTAAGTAGTATATGTAGAACCGGTTACTGCATCGATTCCATTTATTTTTAAAATAAGTAATATTCTTATACAAAAATAATAAAGAATTATTCTGAGCTAAAAATCACTTATTTTGAAAAATTCTTGATAAATCAGCGGACTGGCTCGATAAATATAGTACTTTTAGGTTAAGGTTTAGGTTTAAAAATTTGATAGGAGAGTTGTGTTGATTGCGTCACTTATAGTGTGTTAGTGTGTGCGTGCGTAGATATCATTACAAACTTATGTAGTACGTCGATACCTTATTATTTGCCTACAATAAGGATAACTGGTAAAGGTTTTAGAGAGGCGACCGCGAAACGGTAGACGCAGCGTTGGAAGGCACAAGATGGACCGGTGACCTGGTGAGGGTGGCGAGAATCCGATGGATACGAGACTTGCAGGAGGCCGATGTCCAACTGTGGACGTTTATCGGCTGGAATGATGGTGATAATGAATTAGGATAACTACTTTTTTAAAACAAAACACTGCCTAAGAGTGTTTTTAATATCGTGCGAATTTCATCTCGTTTGCGGGTTTGCTCGGCATGCACAAAATGTCAAAATGCAAAAAAGCGCATCCCGCATGCGTTTTCTGCGCATTACAATAAATACTTGCATGAAATGGACATTTGCGAGGATTACGCGTGCGGAGCAACCCCGCACGATATTCAAAACATCCTAAGTGCGTTTAAGTGTTTCAGTGTTTAAAATACGATTGTTACCTAATTTTGTAAATGAGGTGTATTAATCCAGTTCATCGATATATATGTACTACGTACAGAGTTTAAGTCAATGTTCCAGTTATATGTTGAAAAAAAAAACCAAAGATAAATCCGCATATTTCCTGTAAGAAGCTTTATTAAATTCTCGATTAGGAACGTGAAAGTGACACAGTAGTATGAGTAGTTTAACTTTTCGTGCTTCAACTTTATGTGGGTCAGCTAATGCTGGCATTAGGTGCTCTCACAGCTTTGAGCGGGACTAACGCTATTAGTGTTAGTACCAGTCAGTCTCATCTAGCTCTCAAAGTTTCACTAACAATACCGCGTTTCATAGCACGAAATCAAACCTCGAGTTCGGACTTTTGGATGTTAGTTAAAGACCAATTCTGTGTACCATAGATCAAGATGGTTAGAATTCACATAAAATAAAAGAAAGAAAGAAAAGTATTTATTTTGGTGCACAAAACATTGTAGACAACAAAAACTTAAGACAAACAAAAAATAAAAATAAAATAAAAAGTAACATTGTATGTCACACGCTTGCGCCAAAAAAGGTCCAGTTCAGCGAAATGCCAGACAACTACGAGGTAGTTGTCTGACGCTGGTTTTCAACTGAACCTTATTTATAAAATATATATTAAGCAATCATAAATCTGTTTTGGGCACATTACTCGCAGAACAGATGGCCGTCGCAATCGTATGAAATTCTAAGTTGCAATGCTAAGGTGATTACCTTAAATTAAGTTCACGTATTTACATCGACTCTTTATCTATTTCTTACTCTACGGTTTTAGGTCAGCTCTTGGAAACTAGTTCAGAATATCCGAAGATGCGACCGCCGACCGGGCAACGACTTCTCGAAACCAGAAAGTTCAATTTCGAAGTTCTGTTAAATGAAGACAAATCAGTTCTTGAAGAGAAGAAAGAGACAGAAAATACTTCGTATGCTGCTATCTTCCTATTGTATCATCTGTATAAATAAAAGAAAAAACTGACTGACTGACATATAAACGCACAGTGGATACTGCTGGGACTAACACCTGTATTTATAAAGAAGTAATTACTTGAGGTTAGAATTCTTAATTACAAAGTCTTATTCTTTACCGTGTGTCCAAACACGGTACTTACTTGAGAAAATGCTCATGTAACACTCCACGCTAGGTGGTGGTTGTTGTTCTTTGATGGCAGTTCTAACTTTAAGCAATTTCCTAACTATAGGATACTACTTTTACTTTTTTATAAATACGGGTGTAAGAGTGTGAAATTTTGCACAAGGTTTCCTTTCATAACGTAGGGGAGCACTAAGAGAGGATATTCCAAAATTCACCGCCTAAGGGGATGAATCGGGGGTCCAAGGTTTGTATGGAAAAACCTACTTTCACACGACCGAAACCGCTAGCAGAAGCTAGTGTCTCATATTATAATATACCCTATGCGCGTTAGGAATAGAAATTAAAAAAAAAAAACTTTTTTACTGTCTGTTCAACCGATTTTAACTTCTATTTCGTTTGCGAACAGTTGTCATTTTTGAGGACAGTTTTACGCAATGCCCTTTGTTAAACATTTTTGTAGAATCGTTACAGTGCTCGCCGAGCCGCATTCAGAAATGTACGATAATACTATGTTATGGGTATATTTAAGGCCTTAAATACCTAGGTTAGGTTAGGTTAAAACAAAAAATATTTTATAAAACCTAAATCCCATACTTTTGAGGTATGTCGCCATAATAAAATAAACTCTATTCAACTAGACGCTTCGAATGACACCTGTTTCAAATCTCGCAGTAAAAAATTCTCGCCTTGTTAAGATCTTTTGATTGACATACATTTCAAATCTGTTGGTCGACGTTTTGATGTATCATCCTTTCTAATGTTATTTTGAACAGAGTTTAGGTAAGCTAATATTGAACTCCTTCATAGTATTTGCTTTACAACTTATATTTATATGAAGCTCCGACATCAGACAACATGCTTTACTTTATTTCCAGTAATAACTTCCTGTGGTATCGTTTTCTCTGTTTCCTGTATACATGAGCAATCTTAGATTTCTTGACTTTAGAAAACGTGCTTTACAACTGAGGTAAATATTTAAATTTCTGTTATTTCTATTTCTGATTTATTACTAGAGTTTTCTATATTTAAAATTTGTTTTTTTTTTTTTAATTTATTTACATTGTTCTCGCATAATATTAGCGACAAGAAATATGTAACCGAGATATTTGTAATACATAACATGATGGAAAAAAAGTGTCCATGGCGTCCATGGTGTGACATGGTGAGTGAAGCTTATTGCTTCATAATAAGCTTTTAAACCAAGCTCGATGTTAACGAAAGGCGAGTAGAAAAGAACCCTCTTAATTGACAGGCCTGTTGGTCTAGAGGTTAGTGGCCCTGACTGCAAGTACAAATGTTTTGTGATGAGCATAATCATTCGTTCTGTGTATGGGTGTAATTTAACAGTGTATTTAGAAATATATAAGTATGTTTATCAGTTGTCTAGTACCCATAACACAAGCTCTGCTTAGCTTGGGACTAGACGGCGTTGTGTGATAGTTGTGGAATATTATATTATTATTATATAAAAAAGTGTATAACTACGCTTTGGAGTAATAAGCATATTTTTTTTTTAACTGACTGTCTTCTTGACAATCACAAGTGCCCGTAAATGGTTTATTTGAAATAAATTCTTTGCTTTGATTTATTTAATCTACACTAATATTACAAAGTAGTAAAATTTGTTTTTTTGTGAAGAGGTAATCTCTGAAAGTAAGTACGATTGTGATTTTTTTATTCACCAATAGAGAGCTGCTTTATTCCTTATTAAGTTTCCAAAGTAAATGCAAATAGTTAACCTACACTGCAAAACTAATTAAGGACGAACATTTAGAGTAAGAGAACGCTTGCCATTCTTTGAGGCCATTTAAATAGATGTCAAGACACGGAATGTGCGCCAGTGTACACGCTAAGTAGCTACCTCTTAAACACGTCTTAAATTATACATGTAAACACAAAAATGGGTTACAACTGTACTCGTGGGTTTTTGAATAGCAACCGGTCACAGTTAGTCACTTTTACTCTTGAACAACCTTGTTGATCGCGGCTTAGAATAAATATTAAGCCATTATTCTTATAGGAGCTCGTGGCTAAGTAATAACTGTTGTTCGAGTAGATGTCTAAGGTTAAGCTACAGTTAACGAGGTCGGGATGTAGATGGGTGACCAATGTGACCATCTTAACATTTATCGAGAATTCTGCTTGTCTCGAAAAGTATGTTAAGCTATATTGAATATTCGACTTTCAAAATTCTACAAAAGACAGCGAGGATTAGCTGATTCAGAAGTCAGGAAATCAGACGTCAGTCTACCTTGATGTCAATCTATCAAAAGGGAATTGTGTTACCACCCGACTGCTGGGTTGTGAAGGTAGTTTTGGCACGCAAGAGCAAAGAAAAAACATAGGTGTGGTTTTAGTCAGTTAAAGTATGACGCACCCTCCTGCTCCGTCTTCGAGCGGGATAAATCATTGGATGATTCCAATGAAAAATGCTTTATCCTGATGACTTACTCGTACAACAACAAAAAAACATGGCATTACATACTAACACTTAAAAAGAGAGACCTCAATATTGTTGAAACAACTTTGTTATTTAACAAAACATTTTTCATATTTCTCAATTTTTATTTTTATTTTTCATTACGTCACTAGCAGCACCACCATGTGATCCAAAAAAAGATAAAAAATTCACAGCAATTTACTTGGCGATACCTATAAAAAAAAAGTTATCGACGGGTAGAGTTGTGCTCTGGTAATACAATCATATAAACAGCATTGTCTCCGCATCGAATGAGGCTAATGTATAGCATTGTCCTGTACATGGCGATAGACGCCTCCGGCTCGCTGCGAAGCTCTCATCCATTTCTTTTAATTTATGACTACCTGGTACTTCAAACAACATTGCATAGCATAGTCGGCCATAAAATGTTCCCACTGTTGGGACTCAGGACTCCTCTCTAGGACAGGGAATGGGCCACCACGCGGGCCCAATGCGGGCTGGTGTATGTCACATGTCTTCAAATTTTTGGTTCTAGGACATGCCACGGTTTCCCCACGATGTTTTCCTTCACCATTCTGAGAGCAGTGGTAATGAAATAAATTACACAAAGTAATGCCGCCTGGCTGGATTTGAACCCGGGACCTACAACTCGTAAGTCGGGGCCGTTACCACTCGGCCACCACTGCTCTCAACTTCAAACAACTTACTAATGGAAAATTCCATAGTTTCCTCTAGACACAAAGAGGGAAAATAAGATTTATGTTTTGTAATCGAATAGGCCACGTTCTAATAAAAGTAAAAACAACACATAATCTAGTTGATTTCGTTTTCGTACTAAACACAATAGTTGGACAAAAAGTTCTATCGACTGCTCGGAATCGCGTGCGACTCAGATACTCAGATTGCTTTCACTTATCCTCAGCGGCTATGTGTGTGTACATATTTACATTGTTTATGTGTGTTCGCGCATACTGGTGCGTTCGTTGAGCGATATACCGCGGTATACCGGTCTTAGGGCCAGGACACAATCACGGTGCGAACTCGTGACCGATCTGACCGAATAACTTGAGCTTTCGATCAGTGGCGTAACTACAGGGGGCCACGGGCGCCTAGCATGGGGGGCCCCCGGTCCGAGACGCTCTGTAGAAGTAAAAATACAAATAAAGTGTTAAGATTTATTAAACGCATTCCTAAGAAAAGGAATTATATATACGCCATTGGGGAGCCAACCATCAGAGAAGAAATAATAGAACTGTACCTAATACAAAACTTGCCGATTAATTAAAAATCTACACTAATAGGTATAATAAAGAGGTAAAGTTTGTTTTTATGTTTTTTTGTTTGTAGGAAGTCTCTGGAAGCACTGGTCGGATTGCTAAAATTTTTCCACTGATAGAAAGCTGCTTTATTCCTGAGTGACATAGGCTATATTTTATGTACGCAGACGAAGTCGCGGGAAAAAGCTAGTTAAGAATAATTTAACGTCTGCACTTCAGTGATTTTTCCAAATTAAGTTACAACATTGACGATTTTCCTGGGGTCCCATCCAATGATTTTGCCATGGGCCTCAGATGGGAGATTTACGCCACTGTTTTCGATCTATAGCCTCGTTAAGACCAGGAACACACGTGATCATTGAATCGTGATCGTAGGATTATTTCTTTGCTTTTTCCTTCCGCTTTGAAAGGAACTGGTTTTTATGTGGAGGTTTTGATACAGCTTATGTCAAATGCGATTGTTTGATAAAACAAAATTTCTTCGGTAGGCCTAGAGCCTTGATGGCTCTTACAGACAGGCGTGACAATCGAGTGCGAAGTTTTTTATCAACAATAAAAAAAACCTATAAAATCTTTTTCATAGGAATCGTTCTATTGGTAAATTATAATTTTTATTTTGTTAATAGGTTATAAATAACACTTTTACAAGTCAATTTTTTTCCTAATTTAAACAAGGCCGGAGTCTTTTGTTATAAAACATCGTCGCAACGTAAAAGACTAAGTATGAGATGGCACTGATTTATAAAATCAGCATGCCTAAATAATAAATAAATTATTATATTTATGTTAACCAAGACACATATCGAAGCATAGGTTCAATTGCCTGCAAAAAAACTTAGAATCCTAGCAAACGATACTAATGCTTCACGCCGGAACAGCTTCTTAAACTTTATCTAGCGCAAGTTCGATCGTATAAGGAATACTGCTCTCATTGTTGGGACGAACCTGCCAGAATAAAGCTTGATGAACTTGAGACAATTGACAAACGACCCAAGAAGATCATTGACAATCATACACTCCTCGAGTCATAGCTTCAAAGTGTTGAGCATTGACGCCAAGTAGCTAGCCTGTTGGGTTTCTACCAGTTGCATTTCGAGGAGTGTACATCGGAATTTCGTTAATTAATTCCATCAAGCCCGATCGGATGACCACCCGACATAAGGCGATGTGCCACCGGAATGTGGTAGATATTCCACTCGTAAAATATTTTGGGAAAATAGTCCATTGTACGAGTACATACAGCCAAAGAGAGGAATTTCCTGCCGAAGTCTGTGTAACTAGCTAGGTCTTAACGTCAAAATTGGTAGGTTACTTCTAGGCTGGCATGCTCGATTGTCGACCATATCGTCGTTTACCATCAGGTCAGGTAAAGATCAAGCGCGACCCACAGAGTACTTTGTATCATACTGAAAGCGCGACCCTTTCAATATTAAAAAGAACCTTGTAATGATAACATTGCTTTCTGTAAAGTTTCTGTGTGGGTTAGTGGTCATAAATAGCTTTATGAATAGTTTACTGTTATCAGATTGTTAAAGAACTTGAACTTGCAGTGCAGCTGTTTCTTGATCTAGAGAACGATAGTAATAAAATCGTTGAAATTTTCTCCTCTTTCATGAAAAGAACATTTTCTTTAAAGTGCCACTTTAAGTCTTCTCTTGTTTATGAATTTATAACCATTTAATAAACAAGAGAGGAACTAAAGTAACACACAGAACGACAACTGCGGAGAGAAAAACCTAGACTTATTTAAAGTGTTTCCGTAAAATGAGAGATGACGGGAAAAGGTTTTTAATTGTGTTCACTGTTTTAAAAACAAAGCAACTGAACAAATAAACAAAAGAACTACAATTGAATGTCAAGTTTACTATTGTAGTACGAACAGTATCGATCACAACGTCTAACCTAGTCCTAGAAATTAGTGCGGGACAGTGCCGCAAATAGAGCGGTGGCAGTGGTGTCTAGACGCAGGGCACAGTCCATGGAGGGGCGCATTTTTTTTTATATCTTGACCTTTTTGTTTGTTTTGTAGTTTTTTCTAGGGGCGCACTTATAGAAACACGCCCCGGGCGTATAATCCTCCCGACTCTATTACAATCACGGTGGCCACTCACTGTTGTACTCTCTGTTTTTTTACTCTCATAGTCTGATAGGACGGCGTCCGACACGACCAGGGAGATCAGGCGCAGGCTTTAAGTACGTGCTTTCTGGAGCAAAAAGGGTGTCATAACTTCGGGACAAAGTAATTCGTAATGAAAAAAAAATATGAAAGGCTAGTTAAGCACTGGTTCGGGATCAAGCATATTTTAGGACTTCCGTAGACAAGAGCGATGCAATAATGGGTCAAAGAAGTGAGAATGTATTTTTTGCCGTGCGTGTTACGTTGTAAACTGACAATACACAAAACACCCAGACCCGGAACACCTGTCTGTAGGTTATACAAATATTTGCTCCGTGCGGGAGTCGATCCCGCAATATGTAGCGCAGCAGCCAATCGGTAAACCGTGCCGAAATATTGCTGTTTAGTGTTTAGTTCATAATCATCATCGTTTCAGCCGATAGACGTCCAATTTTGGACAAAGACCTCCCCCAAATGTCACCACAATGAACGGTCCTGTGCGCTCCGCATCCATCGGATTCCCGCAACCTTCTCCTTATAGGAGGCATTCTAACGCTGCGTCTTCCGGTACGCAGTCGCCACTTCTGAACTTTTCGGCTCCAACGGCCATCTGTTCTGCTAGCAATGTGTCAGGTCCCAATCAGCTCAGCAATCATTTAACAATGTCAATGTTTAAGAGTGTTTGTGGTGTTCGAGGCGCATTACTTAGTGTCTTTGATTGACTTCACATAATCTAGTCCGCTCTAACCCTCAATGAGAGCAGTGGTGGCCGAATGGTAATGGCCCCGACTTACAAGTTCGCGGGTTCGAACCCAGCCAGGCGCATTACTTTGTGTAATTTATGTCATCACCACTGCTCTCAAAACGGTGAAGAAAAACATCGTGAGGAAACCGGCATGACCTAAAACCAAAAATTCGATGACATGTGACATTCACCAACCCGCACTGGGCCCGCGTGGTGGATTACGGCCCATTCCCTCTCCTAGAGAGGAGGCCTGAGTTCCAGAAGTGGTAACATTAAAAAAAAGGCTGATGATGATGATGATAACCCTCAACACACTTTATCCAGCGGTTCGCGTATTTGGTTAATGTCATTTGAGTAAGTAATTAATGTTAGTGTTCTAGAACTAGCATCATTATGTTGATAGTTGTATACTGGAGACAATACAAGACCGACGTCACCTATACTTGCTCCTAATCAAACAGAGAGCTCATCTCAATAATGACGTGCGTGACCTTGATCTTCATGTTTGTGATTGTTGAGAAATCATGCAGTAAAATCATGAACATTAGTGTGGGTTGTAAGTGATTGGTTTCTAGTCTTAACAGATTAAGCTGTGTACTGGTAGGTATTTTACTTAGACTGCTTAAGAGAAACGCCTCTTACAGTTTGCAAAAAAATTCAAAAAATACACCGCACTGAATTACACAAAAAAATATAATGAAGAACACAGACAGTTTTACCACGAGATAATTACTAACCTGTCCTTAATTTCGAGAAAAGAAATAGTTTATATCTCTCAAAAACAGCTAAATCGACCTTTACTATTTGCAGGATTGTCACAATTTTTATTAACTTTTTTTTTTTATGTCTAATAAGTCGGTAATCGCAAAAAAAAAATGTTTTTCGAATACCGAATTTATTACCAGACAATAAGTTCGTAAATGAAAAACAATTTTTTTTTTGCGTTTACCGACTTATTGTTCGAGGACGTTAAAGTAGAAGATACCATCATGAAATCCTTCCTCGAATCTAGATATCAGAGTAGAACTTTAACTGCAAAATACTGCTAGCGATGTCACTTCACTTGGTCGTATTTAGCTCTACCTGTAAGTAACTCTCTTTCCGAGAACTAAGACGAAACACGAAGACGAACAGCAAATAAAATATCAAACTACTTATATATGTATTCTGTTCTATGTGATCATTTTGTTAAATAATAACGGCTTTATGTACATTCCGAGGCACGAGATGTCAGTAATATCCTAAATAAAGTTATGTAGGATAGAAAACCTTACATTGAAACCCGCCCGGTTTTGAACCAGCAATCTCATGTTGGAAAGACGTGTGCCACTGGACTATCACGACCCATTATTGCAGAATAGATATTACAAAAGTTATAATCGTACTGTTTACTACAATTTTTATTTGATCCATCTAAACTTTAATCGAGCCGACAAATGCTTAACCTCACGAACAGTCCGACCTTCAACGCGAACGCTATTGCAATATTTACGGTATTTTTATGTGTAAATTATACGAAGCTGTTTTGACCGGCTTTCTCTAGCCATTTGTTTGACCAGAGGTCAAGAAGCAGTGACACATGCAGAAGTGCACGAGAACTGTGAAAGGGGTAAGCGAAGTCGCTGGACATGCACTGGCTTCGCGACTTTGTTCCTGTGACCTATTTAAGAGGAATCGGACCTTTTTCAGGAATAAGGTCTCTAGATCGCGGTGTCTTTTTGTAGCGATGCTGTAGCGCGTTCGCTTCGATGCAGCCACGATGCTGTAGCGCGATTTTAGCGCTTGGAAATGCGACTAACGCGCGTTAGTAGCGATATTGTCGCGCGCATAATATGAAACGCGCGACAGCATCCCTACAAAAAGTCGTCGTGGGCGAGGACCCTAAAGTAGCCGGCGGCCGCGCAATGTTAGTGAATGAACGGCTTTTCTTAACTGCAATACTTGTCTACACCGATATTTTATCTTGAAAAACCCTAATTTCGATAATATCATGCTATTTTTGGGGTTATTTTAGTCAGTAAACGTCTGTCACATCCTCTCGCATCGTCCTAGAACGAGAGAAGTCATTGGGTAATTCACCACTTTAAAAAAAGACACTTCATGGAACTTGTTACCAACCAAAAATTATCCCTGTACGCGCTATGCTAGTGCACTCAAGGACAACCCCGGTTATTGGAAAAGTATAATAAATTCAATTTTAGTTGTGAACTAAAACTATTAAGATAAAACTGGTAAACTACATCATCATCACTTCAGAAAAAAAAACGTCAATTTTTGGACATAAGCCTCCCCAAAGCGTCGCCGCAACGACCTGTCCTGTGCGTTTCGCATCCATCGGTTCCCGCGACCCTCACCAAGTCATTGGTCTTGTGGGAGACCTTTCAACGCTGCGTCTTCTGGTACGTGGTCGCCATTCCAGAATCAATAAAAAAAAAGACGTGTGGCACTCGGGGACTGCCGCGGTAAAGCTATTGCATAGCATTTTTATCAACTTATGCAATTATAATTATTTATTTATTTTATTTATGCAGTATTTTTTTTCCTTTGTTTTTTTTTCTTTGATATTAATTGAAGTTACACTTTCACACATTGAATTGAATTTTGATTGATTGTTTACTCATTTGTTTTCTTATCGGTCACCACGCTCAAAAAACAAATGAGTGGGGGGTGTTAGGTTATTTTCGTTACGGAATTTCTGGATTCGGTCTCCACGCTCAAGGCCCGCGATAGAAGCTATGCAATAGCTTAATATTTTATAATGAGATTCTAACAAAGTTACATAAAAGTGACATGCAAAAACTTTTGTAAAGCCGTACTCGTACCATTACTAAATATTATTTCTTAGTAAGTACATTTTATTGACATTTGAAGTGATTGTAATCGACGAATTCGATAATAATTACATCATGAAATTGGTAATAAATTGAACTGTTGAAATTGGGCGACTGTATAGAAAGAGATCAGTCACGACTACATTGCGTATTTTAAATTAAAGCTGTACTAATATTATAGAGGTAACATTTTTAAGCTTGTATGTAGGGCATAACCTCTGAAACTACTGAACCGATTCTGAAAATTCTTTCACTAATATATTTGGCAACACTATCCTTGAGTGCCATAGGCATTTTTATTTCCATGCCGGCAAAATCGAAGGCCGAACCTATATATAGTCTATAAATGAGTACAAATGCAAGACAAACAGGGAATGTAGATGAGTATCTACGAATGTATATACAGGGTGTTTATGAATACATTTACCATATTATAGTGGGTAAAAGTAGTAATTAATTAAATCTTTTATTTACGAATAAAGCTAGAACTACATTAGACCGACGCACACGTGTATCACACCTGATTTCCATCTGGGCCGACACATTATTCGCCCGGAGGAGATTAAAACTCTAAAAGCTAGGAGTATTCTAAATTTCTTGGAAGCCTCCGGGCTAAAAGAGTTACTCTAACAAGGTGGCGAGTCACAATAGATCTTTTAGGTCGCAGTGACTACATCCCCTACACTATGGGTGATGCATAGCCCCTTATCTTCTAAATAATAATAATCACACCTGATTTGTACGTAGATCGACGTCGCGTAGCGTGTATCAAATGTAGTTCTGCAAGTTTAGTTTCCATCTATACTAATAAAGAGGTAACGTTTGTTTTTAGGGTTCCGTAGCCAAATGGCAAAAAACGGAACCCTTATAGATTCGTCATGTCTGTCTGGCTGTCTTTCTGTCTGTCTGTCTGTCCGTCCGTATGTCACAGCCACTTTTATCCGAAACTATAAGAGCTATACTGTTGAAACTTTGTAAGTAGATGTATTCTGTAAACCGCATTAAGATATTCACACAAAAATAGAAAAAAAAAAAATTTTGGGGTCCCCGTACTTAGAACTGAAACTCAAAATTTTTTTTTTCATCAAACCCATACGTGTGGGGTATCTATGGATAGGTCTTCAAAAATGATATTGAGTTTTCTAATATCACTTTTTTCTAAACTGAATACTTTGCGCGAGAGACACTTCCAAAGTGGTAAAATGTCTGTCCCCCCCCCCCCTCTAACTTCTAAAATAAGAGAATGATAAAACTAAAAAAAATATATGATGTACATTACTATACAAACTACCAACGAAAATTGTTTTGAACGAAATCTAGTGAATGGTTTTTTTTTAATAAGTCATAAATCTTAAAAAATACACTATTATTAAAACATCGATCAAAGTTACAACGAACTACAAGAACTTTTATATTATGTTACTTGCTGCTACGGAACCCTTCATGGGCGAGTCCGACTCGCCCTTGGCCGGTTTTTGTTTGTTTGTAGGCAATTGTAGGAGGTAACTTCTGGAAGTACTGTTCCGATTGCGATAATTTTTTCACTGTTAGAAAGCTGCTTTATTCCTGAGTGACATAGGCTATATTTTATGTATGGGCTAAGCCGCGGGCAAAAGCTAGTATAAAATATATGGAAACGCGACCAAATCGGCGTGTGGGCACGTGTTAGCACTATAGTTTTACCTTACTTGTGTACACGTAAAGGTACTACAAAATATATTGAAAAACCATTTTTAATTCATAATGGTTTTTTTTGTAATCATATAATTTCTTCTCTCGCTCTATGTTGGAGCGAGAGGGCCTGTTAGATTTTTACTGTTTAAAATCACACCTGTATTCATCAGTTGCCCTTTGCGTTCGAGAACCACGGTTTTAGTTTTCAGAAATTCCCCAAGGCCTTAAGGCGTATAGTCCCTTGAACCATCTGACCGAAATTATGTGAACGCAACTCTCGCACTCGCCTAGGCGGCAGTATGCAAATCTGTGCATTTATTTGCGGCCTGCAGTGCCCGGAAAGCGCTTTAAATCCATTTTCTCTGCGAGATATTGATTGAATTACATATGCAATGTTCACTTTGAAGAATATTTAACCACCAATTTTTACGTGTAAAAATGTTTCTAAAGGTCCAAGCCGTTTCGAAGGAGTAGGGAAAAGTTGCGAAAAGTTGTGAAATTGCTAAATTTTTTTTTTTGACAAAAGTATTAATTGCACGAAAAAATCAAATGTTGATATTATTGATCATGAATCTATAATAAACTTATATTTTTTTCAAACCAATTGACCTAGCCGTTACGGAGGAGTAGGCCTCAGATAATCACTGTTTTATGGCACTTTTCGGGCGCTTGGCCCTTAACGGGCGTCGGTCCTGCTGGTCCCCTTCTGTTAACGCAATTAAGGAATAAAATGAGAATAATATTTTGATTAATTCACTCATAATACAATAGTGTTTAGCTTAGCAGACAGACAGGTGATTATATAAATGGTTTATTGTTAACAGATAAAAGGTCAATAGAAATGATGAGACGATGACATCAGAAAGCCTTAAATGGATGACCTCTTGATGTCATATATTATGCATTCGATAGTAAATATTCATACGTCCGAGAACCGAGGAATAAATAAAGTATATAAACACAATTCATTTACTAAAAAAATATTTATTTATTCATTAAACAAAGAATAATATGATAAAGCAAACAATTATTCATTCACTAGCTTCTGATCTATAGCTAGAGGTCTTTTTCAATGAAAAATACTATAAATAAATGTTGTTTATTTGTCCTAAACATAATATATCTCAAAGGTTTTTATTATTATTTATTTGTAACATTTTTGGCCACATTTTTTCCCGGGATTTTTTATTAGAAATCCCGGGATCCCCATATTAATATCAACATTTCGAAGCAAGTACATCAATAACTCTGCCTAATTCCGACCTCTAGTTATTAGGTTCGTAAATGTAGGACAATATTTAGTGCACGCACTGAAATATTTTCATGGGTGGGAAACGCGCCGAAAGGATGCATGGCTTGCAGGTTGCAAGTGGGCATAAGCTTCTGAATAATAGGTTATTTGTACGTAAGTTTATAAAATACTAACTGCAGAATACAAATTGCAGATAATTTTAATAGTTTGTAATGTGTGTTTACACCATTATTATTTAATTACCAATGAAAACTATATTATATGTCTATAGTACAGTATAGCTTTTAATGGTGATTGTGCATCTATACATGTACATACAGTACCTAATTTACGATTCGAATATCAGATGCTGTGGAGACTCTTGGTCCAGTAGGTCATTTTTTTTTTAGTACGGAGACCATCCAATGATATCTCCCGCCCTTGGGCGGAGTGGAAGGGCGTATCAGATTTTTAATGACTAAACTTACTGACCCTCCAGAGAAAACTAGAAAGCTTATTCGACTATATATTCATTCTGCATAACATATTCTACATATGTTATGAACAGGGAGCTATAAATATGTTTCCAATAAAAGTCCTGGCGGTAAGCGAGATATTATTATCTTATGACAAAATTTCGAACCTGTGTGTAACGATGACTGAGAAGATAGTAATCGTAAGGGCCAAGACATCCCCAAGCAGTTAGAAAAGTTATAAAGTCCAGCCTGCCGCAAACTGCAAACTCTACCGCTTTCGTCTCAGCGCTAACTGTTCACTCAGTCTAATCGATGTAAACATATTTTAAACAATATTTCAACAAAACTAAGGTCGATATTTGTTTAACCTGTAACGTCTTGCGGCTTCCAATCAGCTGAGCGGGAGAAAGTTCCGAGTTTACCGCCGGTACACCTACATAATGTTGCCGGCTACCGGTTCTAACCAACTTACAGATTAGAACCACTCTATCAGTTTTATGACACGCGAAATTAGGTCCCGATACGATGAAAATGTTTTATAATAGAATAGATTATTCCGTGATGCGTTTATTAGAGCTCCTTTTGAGTGTACAACTAATTGGGAAAACCCGAATATGTGTGAAAAGTCCGTTAAACAATAGTACTATAAAAATTAAGAACACGGTCATCTCGGCCGAGTAGAGTGGTAATTGATTTCTAATATTATAAGAACTCGAATGGCTGAACAGAAATCGACAAAGCAGGATACATACTTGTGTCCTCTAATAGCCCATAGGAGATATTATAGTGAGTATTTCAATAGTAACGTGTGTACTTACCTAGTTAATATTGTTCAGTAGGAGCAAAAATACTTATTTTATTAATATTTGTATGCCACTTACTGTGGCAGGACACAGAGATACCTATATAAAATTTTGTAACAACTGTAATGTACCTGTGTGCACAAATAAACGTTTTGTATTTTGTATTTGTATTTGACACATTTTTGTTTCCTTGGAATAATTTTCAACCGTCACGCGTGTGAAGCCTCAGGTAGCGCCTTATGTTATAAATATTCAAATGTTTTTATTTATTTTATATTATGTTTTTTTTTTTATTACAGAGGTGGTTTAAAAAAAAATAAATAGAGAATCCCATAGAAGCAGTTGAAAATATGAAAAAATCAAAATAAATGATTTCTTATAGGAAACGAAAATTAGGTTGAATGAGCATTTAATATGACCAATTTTAATATTGCAGTATTGACATGGCAATCTGTTGTCATGCAATTGAAATTACTTCATTCTTGAATGCATTTTAGTCCAAAACAGAAATGTTTAAAGGAAAAAGTGTACACGTTTTGACTGCGCAGGAGTTCATTAACCGGTCGTCACACCTAATTTATGAAGCAGGTAGTCTTTACTTATATAATAGGTACAGGTTACTGGACAGGAACTGGATGTTTAGTAAAGGGAGAACAACATAATTTTTAGTTTATGCAAAATTTGAGTTTGTTCAGAATTAGTAACTTAATTGGAAATAGTTTTTACACCACGTTATATTTCTTCCCAAAATATTTAAAAAGGTCACAAGTTGGACACCGCCGACACTAAGTACAACACAAATCACGGCAGGTCGGCTCGGCAGGTTAGGTGCCAGCAAACAAACCCTCAGTCGCCAGGATGGCCCGGTGACTATGTATTTTTGCTGACATAACAAGCTTATAACTTTGTTTCATGAAACGGTTATGGAATTTATACATAGATTTTTTACATAAAAATACTAGACACGTGTTTCGGGTTTCGCTGCGGTTTACTAATGTTGTATTGGTGATATTTTCTTTGAACACGAAGTCTTTGAAGTTTCGCATAATATGATACTAGTATGAAGATATTTATCCTCCTCACGCTTGTAACAACTCGCTAGCGCTGTCTCATGAATGTGTTTGCTTGGAACTGTGCGGTATTCTGTTTAAAAAAAAGTATCACCAAATTACCTTATACAATTTTGTTTTTTTTTTTTCAACAACTCAAAACTTTTAGTGCCTAAAGTACGAGAATGCGAGACGCACAGGATTTTGGGTTAGGGCTATGTTCAACAGTCTTCATTGACCTCGACTCGCCCCCTTAAATAATTTCATTGAAAAATTCAGGAATAGTCAATTTATTCTCGAAAAAATAGGTCGGTTTTCAATGATTTTAGAACTTTATAACAAAAAGACTGAAGTTAAAATGATGATTTTGGTCTCAAAAAATATCCAAAACAAAAATGTCATACTTTAATATCAACCAACAACAATAAAAATTGGCCGGAAATCAAAATGATGGCAATACGTTGTTGAAACCTCTACGGTCCGGACTAAGCGTTTCGCCTCGTCATTTATACCGCGTACTTCGAAGGACTGGAACAATTTGCCAGTTGCGGTCTTCCCATCCGAATATATTTTGGGTATCTTCAAGGCTAGAGAGAATAGGCTCTTAATAAACTAGTGCGCTTCACCATCAGAGATTGCATCACTGCTTACCATCAGGTGGGATCGCAGTCAAGCATTAGTTCATATCAATTTAAAAAAATAAAATAAAAAAAACGATGTATAGACTGGATTTGGTCACCCCATAAATGTATCTCACGTACATCACGTGCATCACGTACGTACATGTAAAATGAGGATCTCCTGCAACTTCAATTTACAAAGTTAAATTCTAAAACACATGTCCATATTCCGGTGCGCTAACTGTATTAGTGCCCCGCAGAGCTGTGCATTTCGGCAAACCAAAGCGCTAATGAAGCTCTCAAAGCTTGCTACGGCATAGATGAAAACTCTATTTTCCATTGCCAATGTCATGTGCCCGACGTAACTTTGTCCGTATGAATTTTACCGGGTTCAGAATTTGAATGCGTTCACGGTCATGTGACGCGTTACGCCGTGCAGGCGCGTACGAACACAAACATAGCGAATACTGACATTTGAACTTCAATATTAGGTTTGTTCGTATGGACGGCATTTTCGAATACGAACGATAGTTTGAATCAAGCTCTCTTAACAGTGGCGGCTCATTGGATGTGGTCGATTGTGAAGTAGCGAAAAGTTTTTTGGTGTTCGCATTGATCCATGAAGAACATCATACAGAACATACTAATAGGATCACAACAAACATGTTTGACAAACAGAGTGTTCGATGTTCGTTAGTGGTACACACGTGCGAATCAAGTTGTTGTGTATCATGCAACGCAACAAATCTGTTTTAAACTCCACGAACTTGTTGAATGCCCTTGATAATTTGTGCTCGTGTAACAGGAACATCGACCGTGTGTGTTGTCATCCATGTGTCGTACTTCATTGATCGATTGGTTTGTAGTCAAAGGATTGCATTGTACCCTCTGTCTAGCTATTAGCTGAGTCTGAAAGCTTTATTTTATTTTTTTGTATTGTCGTCCACTTTTGACTTCTAACTTTCTGTATCAGTGCATTCTCGTTGTCACTCATTTGTTCAGGAATTTGTTCATCGATGTAAAAAGGTCGAATAGATTTAGACTTTTCCAATGTCACGGTTACTCGCTACTCGCTTTTTCGATCCAGAGAACTGGGAAAATGTTTCGAGTATTTGCGAAGTACTTTTTGAAACGAATCCGAGTGGGTTAAGAATGAGCTTGGCTGCAATTTTATTGAAGTGGCTTCTGTCTTGCTGTACTCCGATTAGGTTAGGAAGTAAGAAAGAATTCCATTATATTGTGACGGCCAAACGCCTCTTTACTAAACTTTTATGAGCCTACCGGAAACTGCAATGTATTTAATGGATGGGATGAGATTTAATTTATTGGAATTTTATCCATTGCAGGATTGCAAGGCACTAAATTCTCATGTTTATTAATTATGAACAGCTATCACTGCGATACCGACCCTAAAATACTATAGAAATTTGTGATTTGTGTCATTTACAGCAAATTTTATAATCAGATTTGTTTGTTTACATAGTATTGATATTTATATCCATATGAACTGTACTGCAAAGTTTTAAATAGATATAGTTAAAAACCTTCAAAACCATTCTCGTAAATTCAATACTAGTAATTGCAGCTTCATTCGAAAGACAAGGGGCGTTACCATGACGTGTTAAAATGTCAGGCATGCGAGAGAGAAAGAGAGAATATAGCTATAGGTATATACACCCTAAATAGCCCTTTAACAGTTCAGTTCAGGTCGTCAAATCGCGTTAAGAGCTCGTGGTAGGGTTTAAGAAGAAGTTAACATAGCATATGTGAAATCAGCCTGATAATGTTTCCACTGCTGGGACGCAAGCCTCCTCTCTAGGAGAGGGAGAAGAAAAAGTTGTAGCGGAGAATTTCTCCCTAGCGTCTTTTTCAAGGTACTACCGAGGTTCTAACAACTGCTCTTACATGATTATGATGTTATTACACATCTTTCTCTAGATATTTTGGACACACAGCTATGTTGTGGATATTATCTAGGCTTCTTTAAAAGTCAAAAAAAAGTCATTTTGTGTAAAACTAATCTAGTAAAGACCTCTGAAAATCTGCTATTTTACGTGAACTTTGACCTTCAATAATGTATGTACTCATAATTATATATTAAAAATTACATTAATAGAAAAAGCTTTGCATATTTAATCGAGATTCTGAATGACGACAATTTTTCTGAAAAATTTTAAGAGTTAAAAAAAAACACGTATTTCCTGGAACTAGTTTTGTGAAATATTCGAGTGAATCACGGAATTACCGAATGCCGACAGAGTTTTCAAGCGCTAGCTCTTTTTTTTGCATTGCCTTTTCATCAAACACCGCGTTGGATTGCGTTAGGTTAGGTTTGGTTAGCGTTAACATCGAGCTTTGTTTAAAAGCTTATTGCTTCATAATAAGCTTTTAAACCAAGCTCGATGTTAACGAAAGGCGAGTAGAAAAGAACCCTCTTAATTGACAGGCCTGTTGGTCTAGTGGTTAGTGGCCCTGACTGCTATGCCGGAGGTCGTGGGTTCGATTCCCATCCCCGACAAATGTTTGTGTGATGAGCATGATCATTTGTTCTGTGTCTGGGTGTAATTTATCTATAATATGTATCATCATCATCATCTTCCTGCCCTAGTCCCGTTTTATTTGGGGTCGGCGCAACACGTTTTTTTCCTCCACTCTGTCCTGTCACTCGTCACGCTATCACTATGTATGTATTTAGAAATATATAAGTATATTTATCAGTTGTCTAGTACTCATAACACAAGCTCTGCTTAGCTTGAGACTAGACGGCGTTATGTGATGGTTGTGGAATATTTTTATATATTATAATTCTCTTACAAATCCTTTGAACCAAATAAAGCGTGTTCAAGTTCAAGAACTTTCATAGAACTTACAAGATTTACTCTCAACAAGTCTGGAACTCGATGCATTACATTAGCCTTGACGTTCAGCTTTTGTTGGTCTTTCCAATCCTCTTAACGCTCCAGTGCATCGAATGTGTTCCACGAAGGTTTGAAGGTCTAGGGCGCTTTTATCAAACTTGTAGAGAATTTTCAGTTACACAGAATTTTCTGATACGTTTCTATAAAGTTTGTAGTCGGATATTCACTCTTTCTTTCTGAGAACGAGTTTTGGTATTTGTTTATTATCTCACTGTGTTTCGTGTATTCTATTTGTAAAATTGCTTTACAAACTGTGATACAAGATGTTATAGGAGATTTTCGGTTATACTATACTAACTTTTGCCCGCGGCTTTGCCCGCCTAGGTACATAAAATATAGCCTATGTTACTCAAAAATACAGCAACTTCCTCCCGTTGGAAAAAATTTCGCAATCTGACCAGTACTTTCTGAGATTACCTCCTAACATAAAATACACATAAAACCAAACTTTACCGCTTTATAATATAAGTGTAGAAGAATATTACTAGCATCTGCCAGCGAAATCGCAGACTAAATAGTCTACGTGAATGTCTATTATTGTAGATGCGAAGTCGAAGTAGAAGCCAAATATAAAGTAACCTATGCTCTTCCTTGGGGTAAGTTTACTCCATACTAAATTTCATCAAAATCGGTTTAGTAGTTTAACCGTGAAAGTGTTAAAGACAGACCGAGTAACTAGTACATTTATAATATTAGTATAAGTAAAGGACACTCGAGCGTTGGTGGTCGCTGCTAATTAACCGACTTCGAAAAGGAGGAGGTTCTATGTTCGGCTGAATGTATGTTTTTTTTTGACATTTTTGTATGTCTTCTATTTATTTCCGCAAATGCTTTTATTATACATACAGCTAAGAAGTTGAATATTTTCTGTTGGAGTCTTTGTTCCCTGGTAACTACAACCTAGGGGTCTTTAAGTCAAGAGTGAATAAGTTACTTCAAGGCAAGAGTGCCCCATCGTCGACCAATCATTGCTTACCATCAGGTGAGATGGTGGTCAAACGCAAGCCGATCAACAACAAAAAAAAAATAACTCGTGGGTGGATTGTCTCTAGAATTTGCGCGCATGCAAAGCGGAAATCTGACATTTCGACTGGCCGGTAGCAACCTTGTGAATATATCACGATCGATTTTTATCTTTTTATTTAATTCGAGAGTTTCATTAACGTCATTGTTCTCTGCTCAATTTAATAAATAATTTATAGAAGCTGGCCACTCAGAAAGATGAAGCCAATTAAATAACAAGTTATACTCTTGGTATGGGACCATTGTTTTACCGTAACAATAACAATTTTTTTTCATTGAGCTTTTTGCTGTAAAAAGTTCGCTTTTCTCAGTTTTTTTTTTCTAGCATTACTGTACCGGGCAAAGGTTTTCCCCAATTCCTTCCAAACTTTCTTCTCCTGCGCTGTCTCTAACCATTTCTTTTCTCTGTACAATTTTTAATTGTATTTGATGGTCATCTAGTAGTAAATCGCAATAACAGAACTTGCCTTAACAAATAATAATAACATATTGGTTCTTTATTTTTTCTTTTACACAAAATAGTTACGTGTAACAGGCACAAGAAAACCAAAAAAAAAAAATTGTGCTAGTGTCCAAGAAATACTCGTAACTTTAATAACCTATCAATATTTAAGAATTAAAGCAAATTGACTTTATTAATCTAGAATTATGTAGATATAATAATAATTAGCGACTTGCCCGAGCTTGGTTTATAAAACCTGTATTTCGGGCGAATTTAAAATAAAAATATAGTCTCAACATAATAATATACAATCCAAAGTTTATTATGGTTACAATAACTATCAACAATCATTCATGAACTCTACTTATGCTGGTAAGAAACAGAAACGTTAACAGTTTCCTAAAACTTAAAACAAGTCACCGTTACACACGTCACCTTAAACAATATCAACATGTTTCAAAATATGAATAATGACAAACCCACGCCACATTCCGGATCTCACGGACATGTCTAAAAACTCGCAAACATGTCCTACTTACAGAACCAACGTTTTTACTGAAACACTCCTTTCAACACAAACTGATCAACCAAAATAGGCGAAATACAATAAATATTAATACGATACTGCCACTTCAATGAATGAGAGTCACTATTCCAATTAACACAGTGCCGGTTGCTGACAGAAAATTTAAGTGACAGATCGACACTGTGTCATTGTTGGAACACGCTGTACGATTTCGGCCCACACACTGACGTCATGATACCGGACCGGTTCGAAACTACACTGCATTCAATTTTATAAAATGAACTAATACAGACGCAAACCGGAAAATATGGAATGCATTTGTAAAGAAAGTACCGATACATTAACGAAATTGCTAGTTGACCTTTAATATTTTCCCTGGACAACTGAAAAGGTTGGATTCAATAAAGATAGTGGTTTCATTTCTGTCTTTAGTGTTTTACTACACTAGGGCTGCGGATTTTTCACGGTCACGGATCTTGAGCGCTAGCTTCAAGTTGCGCAGAAGTCAAATATTCAGTCTCTTTAGTGGTGTGAAGTGAAACGCGGGGGTGGGGAGTGTCAGTGATTGGCTCGCCGCTCCATCGCGTCATATCACTCCTGATTCGTTTCCTGCGTTGCTGCATGTATCTAACAACGAAGACGATTGGCTCGCCAATGCGCAAAGCGATCCCCACTCTGACGCCGAGCGCTCAAGATCCGTTTCGGCAATTGTACATTAGACCATCAACGCACACGTGGGCGATTTGGACGATATTTTGGGAGAGCCCTGGTAAAGCTTTAGTGCCTAACCATGACGAGTTAAAATGTAAGACTTGCGAGCAAGAAAGAGGGATGGAGCTGTACACCCTATATAACTCCATCTCTTTAACAATTCAGTTTAGGTAGTAAAATGGATCGCGTTAAGAGCTCGTGGTAGACCTAAAGCCTAACTTTAGTCACCATTCGGTTAAAATTGTAATCTAACTGCATCTTTCATCTGTTTAAAACTTTATCTAACGCCAGCTTCTGCCAGCGGCTTCGTATGTGTGAAATTAAGTTTCTCCATACAAACTTTAGTCCCTCGTTTTATGTTGTGTTGTATGGGCTGATATTTAAAAAATCCTTTCTTAGTGCTTGCCTACATCACAAAAGGAAGTCTTGTACATAATTTCACGTTCTTAGTCCCAGTTGTTTCGGCTGTGCTTTAATATGTCTGTCAATATTTTTTTTTAAATATAAATAGACTAACTTCTGCGAGCAGCTTCGCCCGCATGTAGGTAGGTTTCTCGATAAAAACTTTGGACCCCTGTTTCATCTTCTTAGGGGGTGACTTTTGAAAAAATCCTTTCTTGACGCTCTCGTACTTTCTCTCCTGAAATTATGTACAAGACTTCCTTTTATGATAAAAGGAAGTCTTGTACATAATTTCACGCTCCTAGTCCCTGTAGGTGCAGCCCCAGTCCCAGGCCCTAGTCCTAGGCTGTGTTTGAATATGTCAGTCAGTTTCTCTTGTTATTTAAATAGATTTCAGTCAGAAGCTTCATTACCTTAAGTATCAAAGCAACAAAATGATATATAAAGATATTTGATATGACAACGAGTTGCGACCGCGCGCCGAGGTCAACTGCTTTGTCGAGTTGTGGCGGACACCGCTGTGACCCTTACGCGAATCAGAGCTCGAGTTATTATAACTTTATTACTTTGATCATTTATTTTGTGTAGTCTAGAATGTGTTTGTGACTAGAAACATTGATTAGTATGTAGATTTTATTTAAAATCTTGGCCTAATTTACGACTATTTGCGTACCAGAGGGCCTTTTTTAGGTAGGAAATCATCGCTCTCCCGGCCTTGGGCGGAGCGGGAGGGCGTCTCAGACTTTTACTGACTAAAACCCACTCCTGCTCCTTCTTTACCTTCGTTCCAGGGCTCCGGGGTGTGGCCAGAGGGCTGGCTCGTTCTTTAGTTTACCCAAACATTTAATATTATCATTCACAGTACCAATCCTGCCATTTTGCGTTCATTTCCATATGACTTCGATGTACAGTAGATCTGCGACGCCTGAGTCTTTTTTTTGTATATTCAATCATATAGGTGTAGTATAAATAGTTAGTTATTATAATATTTAAGTTTCTTTTGCCCGTATATATATATTTTTTCGAAACAGACCTTATACATCTGTAATTTTAATTCCGTATTTTGTCATAAACAGAAGTTAGTGAAAGCTTTATAAAAAGATTATCATGTAACGCGAACACACAACTAAAACAGGTAATAAGCAAACTAAGTTTATTAGTATAGATTCTTGAGGTACTCCAGCATGTAAGCCAGGTTCTACACAGGAGCTTCTCACTCATATTGACTATAAGACAGGTCTAAAAAACCTTTTTCACTAATACACAGACAAAACAAAATATTTATTTTTTTAATTCTTTATGCACACAAGAAGCGGACTTAATGCTTATAAAAAAATTATATTACGTGTAAATATTGAAGGTACGTTGTTTAATATCAAGAAGTGCAAGCTCCAATGCCCGTTTCATCGTGAAGTATGAATCTAAGAGCAATTATATCGGATGAATGGATCCATCATACATAGAAGTACGAACTTAAAAGGGAAACAAACTGTGCGAAGCATCGCACAATTGGTTTCTCTGTACGATAAATGAGAAATATTAATGAAAGTCTCATATTCTGTAAAATATAAAATGTGGATTTTGATCTGAAGATCTGTTTTTATTCTGACAGCTTCAAAACTATATGAGTTGGTATTATTTATAAGTAGTTTTGATACTGATAAGTCTTAAAAAAATATGTCATCTATTTTCTAAATTAAATTCTGTGCGAAAAGAAAACAATTCTAAGATAAGATTTGAGGGCTGTATATAAATATCGTATGTTAAGAAAATTTAAAAAAAAATACGTCATCGTAATGCGACTGTAACATCTTGATACTTTGAAAATGTGTTAAAAAGATTAACTAAGGAGGCTTGGGTATATGTTAATGAAGACTTTTTTCTTCCTTCTACACTGAATGCATGCATCTGTTGGTACATCTGTTCGGTAAGTACACGGTACACACGCCCATTATTGTATGCACCTGACGTTTCATTTACCTGTCAGACTTACCAACAAACATAGTTACTTAGCCTTCCAAGTATCGACAAGTCCGCTAATCGCCTACACAAAAATGATTTGAATACTGCTCAACATTATAGCATATCGTCCAAGGTTTTAAGACCCATATAAAGAGCAGTTGGTTGTCCATTGTTCACAGTTAAAGGTCCGTTTCCAAACAAATCGTTATAGGGCAAAGGCCTGCGCCCACTTGCGAAATGAACGAGATTTTAGAACATGAGATTATTTGGTTAGAAACCGCCTTTTAGAGACCGAGCCTAGTCGACAAGAAATGCACACGGTGACAAAAATGGCTCGAATCAGCTCTTTTTTATTTTATTGTCATCTATCCTGTGAGAGTCTCAAATAAATGCTTTTCTTTCTTTCTTTCTTTTATTATATAGTAGTTCGACTTATTAAGTGACGTTAGAGAGAACTTTATATTTTCATAACGTCACGAATGTGGGATAATCTACAAGGGCTGATGGCAGCCAGAGTTACGGGATTGTGCAAGGGCTACTGAAAGAACATGGGTAGGTTTTATTCAGTAAAATTCTGAAATTTCCTTTCGCTCCTCCTAGAGCGGGAAAAGTTATTTGATGATAAAAAGGATGACTCCATAATCTACAGCGTGACTTTGCCCACAGCAAGCAACAAAAGAGAGGCGTATGTCCAGGCCTCTCTTTAGTTATACCTCCAAGCTCTTGTGCTCCATTTCATACAAAAATGTTTTTGCAATATTGCAGAAAATACAAAACACGCAAAAACCAATAACAACAAACAAAACAAAATCCGAAGATATCACAGTACAAAGCAACCCGTTTTAAAAACGGCAATTTATCTGAAATATATTTTCAATACACTTACTCGTAAACCCGCTCTTATCCCACTGCTTTTAGGCACGCAATAGACTGTTGTTTGCACTAGTGCAGAAAACTGCGCGTCCCGCCACAATTTTATAACATTTATCGGGCTCGAGTCGCCGGTCAACCCCCATTTATTCATTTCTTCGTGTATGGGAAAAAGCCGTTTGACACAAGTGCAGATTTATTACTGCAGCCCTCGGCTCCATAACACTCGCCTACGGCTTATGCGAATTCCACCTCGGTCGCAATGACAAACTTTTTTTTTTTTTATAATGTGTAGGCTCGCGTTTGACCACAATCTCACCTGATGGTAAGCGAGATGGTATGTATGTATGCCTTTTATGTATCAAAATGGCCCCTACAAACAAAAGACTACTGCAGAACCTATTATAAATTAATAAGCCTCTTATTAAAATATTATATTCACAAGCGGTCTCACGTCGATTACTGAATACAAGGCCTATAGCTCCCACGCATCATATTTTACGTAAAGAGCATTTTAATTGACCCTGAAATTATTTTCCGTGTATAACCGAAAATATCGCATTTAATATGTTCATAATTCAATTTCATTATCATAATACTCTTAGCATAATAAACCTTTTTCAATACACTTGCTCAGAAAGTGACTTTTATTGCACTGCACTTAGGTATGAAGGCTAGAAGGAACGGGGTGGGTCTTTTAGTCACTAAGAGTCTGACACTATCTCCCGCTCCGCCCAAGAGCGGGGGATGTCATTGGATGATTTTTTCCCACCATAAAAAAAAAGTACAAAATGGCCCTTGTTACCAAACTGTGACATTTTGATTACCATTACGCACTAGTGCTATAATGTAGTTAAAACCATATTGTTTAACCTCTCCCCGGCCATAATTATATTATGTACTACATGTATCGTATCAGGATGGGCGCAGGTCGTCCCCCACGAGTCGCCGGTCAACCCCCGTTTATTCATTTCAGTGAGTGTATTGAAAGGTAAATAAAAAATAAATATGGCCTTGGCCGCGCATATGAAAACAGATTTTTACTGCCACAAAAGTTTACTAGTTTTACAGTTATTTTCTTCACAAGTGTATTTAAAAACGTCGTATGATACACGTGAGTATTTGATTACCGTTTTCGGCTCTCTTAAGACCCTTGCCACGGCTCGGGTCTAAATACCGCCTCGTCGGTAATCACTAACATTACACACATAGATCATAATGTACTATTAACGTTCCTAGAGGGAATGAGCCGTAAGCCTGTAATCCACCACGCGGGCCCAACGCGGGTTGGGAATGTCACATGTCTTCAAACTTTTGGTTCTAGGACATATCGGTTTCCTCACGATGTTTTCCTTCATCGTTTTGAGAGCGGTAGTGATAAAATAAATTACACCAAGTAATATGCGCCTGTCTGCCGACCTACAATTCGTGAGTCAAGGCCGTTACCACGCAGCCACCACTGCTCCATTATATCATAATGTGGTTTATATAAATTGTGGTTTTTAGCCACATTTTATTAAAATTGTCATCAAACATCGTGTTTTTGATAATAAAATATCTACCTCGTCGAAAGTGTCGTTGTTATGTCCAAATATCTATCTACGTATTTGGACATTTTTAAAGCTTGATTTACGAGAGAAAGACAATCAAAGGAAATATCTTGTATATGTCTATAAGTAATTACACCGGCCATGTTTTAGGGAGTTATCAATAGTTGATAATGTTGTTCATGAATCTTTAATAAACATTTTTTTTAAACCTTCACAAACTCACTGTTTTATGGCACTTCTCGGGCGCTTGGGCCTTGAGGTTATAGTCCCTTGAACCATTTGTCCGAAATTAAATGGACACAACCCTCGTACCCGCCTAGGCGGAATTGCGGCTAGCTGCGCCCGGATAGTGCGCGGTTGACCTTTAAATCCATTTTCTTTGCGAAGTATTGATTGATTTACATATGCTATTTTCACTTTGAAGAATATTTAACCAATTTTTATGTGTAAAAATGTTTCTAAAAAAGCCCAGCAATCCAAGCAGTTTCGAAGGAGTACGGAAAAGTTGCGAAATTGCTAAAAATTTTTTTTTGACAAAAATATTAATCGCACGAAAAATCAAATGTTGATAATGTTGTTCATGAATCTATAATAAACATATATTTTTTTTTAAACTTATTAACCTGGCCGTTACCGAGAGTAGGCTTCATATCAGAAACTCACTGTTTTATGGCACTTCTCGGAAAAACAACTCGCATTAATCGCACTGCTACCAAAATCGTCTTCAATTACTCGCTCCGGTCAACCAATGTTCTAAAGCTATCGCTTACAATGGTAACCTCAATTGCAAGCCGAGGCCGCCGTAAGAATTTCATAGAACGTTTTTTTAATCACATTTTTTTACATTCGACAGGTGTTAATATTGAGAATGAACCGCTATGTAGCATCAATTACAGTTGCCCGATGCGAATTAGTCAGGTTTTTGTATCTTTTTATGAACACCAATAAATGTTTTAAAGTTTAGGAGTTTTGATGTGCTTTTTTAAAGTATTTAGGTGATTGAGTTTGGTCGATGTAGGTAACTGGAGCAATAAGTTTCGATTTTGAAATAGTCTCTTATTACATGAAAACTGATGGACTATGTCATGAACTTGCAAATTAGAGGCAAAAAGAAATTAATGGAATTACAATCGATCGATCGATCAATGGTTATAAGTACTGCGATATTACAAAAACACAAAACACAAAAAACCTACAAATACCTAATTTCGAAAAAAGAATACACGTAAGTAACTTTAATATAAAGTTTATTTGAACTTATAATTCCCAGTCAATCTAAAGATACAATACTTCAAAGCAAACCGTTTTAAAAAACGGTCATTTCATAGATATTTTTTGCCGTTTTTTTATTCGATATTAATAATAAATAAGAAGCGAACGAAGGGTTTTGAGCCAATATATTGTCTAATGGCTCGAAACCCTTCGTACGCGTGCCCGACTCGATCTTGGCAGGTTTTTTCTTTATTTACATTCAAAAGGGAAAATAAAAAAACTTACTATAAACAAGATTTTAAATCACTGCCAAAACAGTCAGACAGGTTCCTAAAAAGCTAAAGAACCAGTTTCTAACAAATGGCAACCTTAACATTTACATTAGTTTCACTTAACGAAAAAAGTGCGACAAAAAGTGCGATTAATTTTATTAAGTTTGTAAAGATTGCGACATCGCAGTCGCCTTGCGAAAGGTACTCGTAGATCGGCGCGGGCGCAACTCTAATAGCCGCCTGTCACGAGTTCACGACCAACGTGCGTTATTTAGAAAATAGTTCAAATAATTATGGCTAACGTTGTTTTTTTTTAGGTTGGTAGTTATCCAATGACTTCACGCACTAATAGGCGGGAGGGCAGGAGTCAGTAAAAGTCTGCAACTTTTAAACTCGGTTCGGACGGTGAACGGATGGCGAGCTACCCATTGCTCGCCGTCCACGCCTACGGAAGCGTTAGTTGTTATATACCTACGTTAAAGACGTGTTTAGAAAGAATTTACTTACGTTACGTTTTTACTTCAAGGCATTTTTCTCTACGAAGCTGTTGTACCAATTATAATTATGTTACAAAAAACTAAAAAAAAACATTGTGATGAGATGACCAAATTCAAACCACATTAAACAGCAAAAGATAAAACCTGTTTCTTATTTTTCATCAAAACAGGATATTATAAAAGTACTCTTAATAGCGCTATGTCACTAATTTAATCAGATCTGATTCCATTTCAAACATGGCAAATAACTAGTGGCTATTAAAAATGTCTCCTTCAGAATTCTCGATGTTACCATTTAAAGGCAAGCTATCGCCTTTCAAAAGTCACCAGGAGCCCTACCATGAACTCCATTTAAAGATCTAAACTGAACTTTTAAAAGAATGGAGATTTACAACATTAGTTTTAGTATACATGCAAAACCCGATACACGTGTCTAGTCATTTTCATGTAAAGAATCTATGTACAAAATCTCTTAATTGTATAACGAAAAATCACAAAATTATATAAGCTTGTAATGTTACCTGGTAGTCAGCACAAATACATGATCCCCGGGCCATCCGGGCGATTGAGGAGTTGTTTTACTCCCGCATCCAGCTGTGGGCTAGTGTCTAATGTCCACTATAACCTGCCGTGACCTGTGTGGTACTCAGTATCATTGGAGTCTAACTTGTGATCTTATTTGAATATTTTTGTAAAAAAATATAAATAATTCAATGAGTTGTCAGCAACAGCAGGGCCCAGCTGGGTCGAAGCCTACTAGGGGCAGGGTCTAGTTCCGAAAGGGAGGCTCGGCTGTGGTATGAGAGGAAAGAAGCAACGGGATTTATTTTTAGTCAATAAGAGTCTGACACTATCTCCCACTCCGCCCAAGGGCAGGGCATGTCATTTGGTTGATTTTTATCCACTAAAAAAAAACATGGAATAATGATTATTGGAATCGGTTCAGTTACTGATTCTGAACAAACTATATTCAAGTTTCACATATAAGTATGCTAAAAATTATGTTGTATAGGGTATGGATTCATCTCTCTTTCTCGCTCGCACGATTGACATTTTAATACACCATGATAAGGCTCCTGGAGTAAGCACTCTCAATCGAAATCTAAATTGATTACATTCCGTCGTTCTACTTCCAATCTTCTGATCCCAGCTTTTTTCAGTCAGTTATAAATTGCTTCTATGCTTTTATATCAGTGCTGGCCAGGTTTCAGCACTCAGTAGTTCTTTATTACATTTCGCAGAAATTGAACTCCTCGTGGCGACACGGAACACCAAGCTGCGCAAAGAAAAACGAATCACAGTAAAAATTTTAACCAAGTTTCTTAAGGTCCTTGCTCCCGTTTAGTGCCATAAAACAGTCACTTTGTGAAGCCCACTGCACGGTAACGACTGGGTTAATAGATTTGAAAAAAAAAATTGTATATTTACTATAAAGTCATATGTAACATTATCCACATAATTATATGATTTTTTGTTATGACTAATAAAATTGTGCCAAAAAAAAAACTAACGTCATGATATTTTTTCTGTTCTGCGTGCAATGTGCCCTGCCCATTTCCACTTAAGTTTGGTGATTCTACGTGCTCTGTCAGTGACCTGGCTTCTCCTGCGGATATCTTCATTTCTGCTGTGATCACGCAAGGAAACTCCGAGCTTCCCTTTGGGTGACTTTATGTCTTCTTATAAGGCCCATTGTAAGACGCACAGGACCGGTCGTTGTGGTGACGCTTGGGGGAGGCCTATGTCCAACAGTGGACGTTTTTCAGCTGAAATGATGATGATGATGATATTTTATCGCTTGTTTTCCCTACTACTTTACACAAAAAAAAAATCTGGTTATTAGTGTTCTTCAGAATGTACGAAAATGGTTTTAAATGTCAGCGGGGTTCTATGCGGGCGCGAATGGCAGTACGAGTTTGTGTACATTTAACTTACCCAAATGTTCAAGGGACTATTCGCCTTAAACTCCGTTCCACATTTTACGGACCCGGACGTATCTCTAACAAACACATGTTTTTCTTAACAGCATAACAATTATAAGATTAATTATACAAAACGCATCTGCCGCCAACACAAAAATTCCGGTGTTTGAGACCATGGATACGATCATTCTTATGACAAAGACATAAGGTTTAATTTCATGTGGCAATAATAAGTTCAACTTGAACTTGAAAATAATAGTTATAAATAATGTTCTGTCAAGTTGGGTAGGCGACGATGTTATGCTATACCATGAGTATTTTTATTAAGCTTGTTTGGCTCGAGTTCAAAACAAGGCCGTGTTGGCAAGTGTTACGCATAAGGCGTCGCCGAGAGGCCTGGAAAACTGTTGCTGGTTGGTCCACAAGCGCAAAAACAAATATAAGTATATTTGATTTTTTTTTTATTTATGTCTTTCCTTCAGTTAGTTTGTTCTGGTTAATTTAAACTTTTACTGGTAATAACTGCTACTTTAAGGTAGCTGTTCACAGTAACTTAGGCTACTTTTTCTTTGCCGCGGGAACGGCACTTAATATCTGGAGAGACACCTTAATTCCCGGTACTGAATCTCTCTCATCTTCAAAATGGATAATATTTTTTACACGAGTACCATAAATAAGGAGAGTAATGTTCTTAAGTCCACGCAAACATAGTCACGGGCAACAGCTAGTTAAGCTACAAGTACACTGTGTGCTTTGTATAAGATATTATCCCACACAATTCTTTCTTCAAGTTATGAAAAAAACCTTCTTGTAGTTGAAACCTTCACAAGAATTAAAGACGCTTAAGAGCGGCCAACTCGAAGTACATTTTCATATGACCGCTCTTACGTGATTTTAATGATATTAGGTACAATATTTCTCCAAACATTTTGGAAATACAGATACTTTGTGGATATTAATAACAAGGCCTAGCTTGGAAACAAAAATATAAATCCAGTAAAGACCTCTGAAAATCTGCTATTTTAAGTGAAATTTCGCCCTCCATTGTAAATATATTAGAAGTTTAAAAAAATACATCCGTAGAAGCCATGCACTTTTAATCGGGATTCTGAATCATTTAAAAAAAAAACACATATTTCCTGGAACAAGTTTTGTGAAATATTCGAGTAAATCCCGGAGTTACCGAATACTAACAGTTTCTACACGTTATCTCTCTTTCTTGCGTTTTGTCTTCGCCTAACATCGCGTTGGTTTGCGTTCGATGAAGCAACAAACTTTTATATCATGCTCGATGTTGACGGTAGGCAGGTGGAAAAGGAGCCTCTTAAAGAGACTTGATAATCTGTTTCTGAATGATCAGATTTCAAGGAAGCAAAGATTCTAAAGTACTTCAGCACTCAATAGAACTCGACTTCTTCAGAAATTCTTGGTTGCGTTGTAGTTTAATCTCTTCTAATCAGTAGCGCATTATGAGAATTGCAGCCCTACTGCGCAGTACAGATAAGAGTAGCTGATCCTGTCGATCGAAAATCGAGACAATTCTGCGAAAGTTTTAATACCATACCGTTTGCATGAGTTACTTCTTCGTAAAGTAGTAAATAACTGTAACAATAATATAATGTACGAAAACTTTCAATCAACGCTAGTTTTTAACTAAGCAGAGCTTGTGCATTTCTAAATACATATATATTATAGACTAGCTGACCCGGCGAACTTCGTGCCGTCTAATAAAATCAATCAATGTAATCTAATCTTCCGATATAGCCAACATATTGCGATGAAACAAAGTTTAGATAAGTAATTTATCAAGTTACAAACAATTTTAATGCAAAAAAGTTAACTATATTGATTTCACGTGATGCGTGCACAACTAAAAACTTCTACAGATTTATTATATGTATAGAATACGTACATCATCATCATCATTTCAGCCGATACACGTCCACTGTTGGACATAGGCCTCCCCCAAGCGTCGCCACATCGAACGTTCCTGTGTGTCCCGCATCCATCGGTTTCCCGCTACCTTCACCAGGTCGGTGAATACGTACATATTCTAGATAAACTAGCTTCTGCCACCGCCTTCGCTCGCATGAAAGTAGACTTCTCCTTACAAATTTTGGGCCCTCGTTTCTTCCCTCCTTGAATCCTTTCTTGCTCGCCTACGTCATAAAAGGAATGCAAAATTCCACACTGCAAACTGTCACACTCTTAGCCCCAGTACCTTGGGCTGTGCACTGATTTGCACAGAATAAAGATAGAACTACACTGCTCACACGTGCACCCACAGAAATATAAAAAACAGGTAACACACAAGCCCTGTATGGAACATTTTATATGGAAACTAGACTTGTAGAGCTACGCACACTTGATCCACGCCACGCGACGGCGGCGTCTTCTACGTACAAATCAGGCATGTTACACGTTTATGTCGGTTTAATGTAGTTCTAGTTTAAACGATCGTGCTCATCACACAAACATTTGTCTTGGATGGGAATGGAACCCACGACCTCCAGCATAGCAGCCAGGGTCACTATCCACAAGACCAATAGATCTGTCAAAACTAAGTTACAATGCAAAATTTAGAGAATGTTTTACATTTGCTTTATTCTGTTATTCTCTCATAGTTCGGAAAAGAAATGAACCTGTTTGAAAAATAAATATAATTCATCATTTAGTACAATATTTCTGTTCAACCATTTCTATTCATCGGATATAAACCAGTATCTAAAGTTAAGTTTAGAACTATGAATAATTGAGTTTGTTTTGAAACTGTAGCCAAGAGATACTGACACCGACGATTTGTGAAAGCTTGAGCTTATGCATTACTTATACTGTAGGGTAGAAACGGAAGGGACATGGAAGTTGAAGTTTTATGACCTACTTATAAAGCTTCAGGTCTACGTTTTTTTTTTTACTACAGTACTAGTTACTGGAAATCATTACTCTAGCAGAAAGACCGCTGTTGGACATAGGCCTCCAAGTGTCGCCACAACGAACGATCCTGTGTGGCTTGCATCCTTCAGATTCCCGTGACATCAGGTCATCGGTCTACCTTATAGGACGGGGTTTACGGTCCTCCAGAACCATGTCGGCTCTACCGACCATCAGTATTCTGGGTGTACATTGATCTGCCACTGCTACTTAATTTTGATGATTTTAAATCCAACATCACGTCTAAACGGCAAGTCCGTATATTTTGAAAAATATATGTATATATTAAATTACACTACTCGCCTAATAATTTGATATACAAATATTTACATTTTAATTTTCATGAAACTTGGTGTAATTTATTTTCAAAGTTACGTCCAACACAGACAAAAAGCGAAGATCCGGCAAAAACTATTGCATGTATTTTTATGAAACTTTCACAAATTAAAAGTTATTTTAATTACCAATCTCTTGAAATAATGGTTTTTATTCATATTGTGTTTAACAAATGAAGGACATAATTTACTATTCGATCAATCTTGATGCGCGGGGAGTGATGCTAGCTCCTCTTTTGTTCGCAAAGTTGTAAAGTCGCTGGCTTTGATTGTCGCTTTAATAGTTTATTGTAGAAAATAATAGAGATTAGTACATTATGATACAAGTGTATAATGTTGGTAATTACCGCTGAGGCGGTATTTAGATCCGAGCCGAAGGCGAGGATCTTAAGAGGTAATGACGGTAATCGCCAATATTCACGCGTATCATACGACGTTTTTCGACACACTTGAGAAGAAAAATTTTACAAATTAATAAATTTTTGCTTTATCAGCAAAACTGTTTTTTTTTAATACTCAATACTCAATACTTTATTACATTCCATATTGTATACATAGGTGGTATAACATATTTTGAAGATCAATATGGACCCTGTCGGGCACAGTAAAGTTAGGAGAGAGGATGAAGGCTAAATTACAATGCATGGAATTTATTATTTGACAGATCTAATAGATGTAGTTATGTATGTATATGGTGTAATGTTATAAATTATGTTTATTTTTGTCATCGTTATTATTAAATTGTATATGCATGTTTATTTATTATGTCTATGTAAATATAAGTATTGGTAGATTTTGTTAGAATTTTATTTATTTTTTCGTCATTATTATGAAATAGGTAATATTATTGTTGATTAATCTATGTGTGTAATGTATAAAATAAGTAAATTAAATGTCAGAAATTTTAATTTATTGTCGTCAAAATTTTTAAATTATGTCAGATTTTTATTTATTTTTGTTGTAATTGTTATGAAATTATGTCATTATTGATTAATTTATGAATGTAATGTCTTAATATAAGTAAATTAAATGTCAAATATATTAATTTAGTTTTGTCGTCATTATTTTTAAATTATGTCAGATTTTTATTTATTTTTTGTTGTAATTGTTATGAAATTATGTCATTATTGATTAATTTATGAATGTAATGACTTAATACAAGTAAATTAAATGTCAAATATTTTAATTTAGTTCTGTCGTCATTATTTTTAAATTATGTCAGATATTTTATTTAAATTTGTAATCATTATTATTAAATTATGTTATTATTGATTAATTTATGTATCTAATGTCTTTATAAGTAAATTAAATGTCAGGTATTTTTATCGTCATCATTATTAAATCATATATTTATTTAAATTAATTATGTATAAATTTAATTTAAATTTTACTCACCATGGTATCTAAATTATTTTGCGCTTCTGTAAGTACTTACATTTATTACAGTATAATTAATAGTTTTTTATTGTAGGCGATGTTTATCGTTATAGTATTCGTCTATAGTATAGTAGCATTTGTCTATTAGAAACTGTTTCAGTTTATTGATAAACATATTATTACTATCTGCATTTTTGATGAATTCTGGCAACTTATTATACATTTTAATAGACATAACAAATGCGCTAGAAGAGTGCATTTTCAATCGTGAAGCGGGTATGTTAAGCCTATTTTTATGTCTAAGTGTAATTTTAGTTTGGATGTCCTCTCTTTTGGTATAGAATTGTGGATATTTCCGAACAAATTTGCAAATTTCCAATATATAAAGACAGGGTACGGTTAATATTTTTAGCTCTTTGAAGTAGGGTTTACAGGAGTCGGTGTCTTTAATATTCATTAATATTCTTATCATTTTTTTCTGTAAAGTGAACAGTGTCGGTGCATCTGTGCTATTTCCCCATAACATAATTCCATACTTGAGCCATGCAAATGCATATGAGTAATAAGTAACTAAGGCTGTTTTAAGATCTGTTGTTTTTTTTATTTCTCTGAGGGCGTATGTAAACTTAGATAATTTAGCTCTTATTTTTTGAATGTGGGATTTCCAATCTATATGTGAATCTATGTCTAGGCCTAAAAGGGTGAATTTATTTACAACTTCTAAGTTTTGTCCGTTGTAATTAAAGTTAATATTTATCGGTGTTTTTTGTCGCGGGTAGAAAGTTATTATTTTTGTCTTATTATAGTTAATTTCAAGGTTGTGCTCGTTCATCCAGTGTGTTGTATTGTCAAGTATGGAAGTCAGTTTTTGATTTAAATCTAAATTGTTGTCGCATGGTGTTAAAATAGAAATATCGTCGGCGAACAACACGCATGGCTCATTGATGTGGTCAGGGAGATCGTTAATATAAATAAGGAACAGCAGACATCCTATCACAGTTCCTTGTGGTATTGATGCGTTTACGGGTATGTTTTGAGATCGGACTAATTTAATTTCTCGTGTTTTGCTATTGTAATATTCAATTTCTACGACTTGTTCTCTGTTCTTTAGGTACGAGGTGAACAAATCATGACTTTTCCCGCGGATACCAATGTTATACAGCTTATTTAGTAATATATCAAATTGAACTTTATCATACGCTTTCGTCATATCCAATAACAATCCTGTAGCGTATTTTTTATTATTAATTATGTTGAGAGCTTCTTGGATATATTTGTAAACAGCCAACGTGGTCGATCGATTTTTGCGAAAACCATTTTGACTGTCGTTGAATATATTATATTTTTCACAAAATGCATAGACGCGGTCGCACATAGCTTTCTCAAATATTTTCGAGGCCGTTGGTAACAGAGCAATTGGACGATAGTTGTTTGGGTCGGTTTTTGAATTTTTCTTATGGATCGGTTTTATAAGAGCTTTTTTTAACAAATCGGGAAAAATGCCTGTTTCAAATGATTGGTTGATGAGTATATAAAATGGTAAAGTTAATTCGTCGGCGCATTGTCTTAATAGAGTAGGTGGAAGTTCGTCAATTCCGTGGCTTCTTTTATTTTTAAGATTTTTTATTATACTATTTACCTCATAGGGATCTACTGGGTTAAGATACAATGTGTTTAGTGTAGTTGAACCCACTGGTGGTCGTTTTGGTTTATTGCTGATATATTTTTTGCTATCCTAAATTTAATTTTGTAGTATGGCTGCAAAAAATTGTTCTTTCTTCTTATGCGCGCGCATCCAAATTGGCCGCCATAGACTAGCTACTCTAGCTAGGCTGTTTGAATAAAAATAAGAATGAGGTTGCTTAAAATATTTTTATTTTATGAAAGGTTTTATTTATTAAACATGTAAAAGTTAAAATACGAGTAGTTTATTTAAACACAAATTAGCATAAAATAAGCAAGCAAGACATTAATTTGTACTATTGAACGCCATAACTAATGTTTTTTTTTTCGAATTCAATGTTTGATTTGAGAACAGAGGTTTAACAAAAAAGGTTATCACTATACATTATCACATTTGTGCATAATAAGTCACAGTTTGGTTACAAGCTACATTATATACCTAAGTTTAGTGCAATTATAGTCTTCTGAGCTAGTGTGTCGAAAAAGAATATTATGTTACCTAGAGATATCAAATACGTAGATAGTCGCACCAAGCTAAGATATTTATATGCATCAGGTTACACTAGAACTCTATAACAATTGCGAAAAGGCTGGACAAATTAATGAAAGACACAATTCTCCTCGCCTACATTTTTTCGACCTCAAAATATTTATGTACCTCAATCATTTTGAAGTGAGTGCTAAAAGTCCTTCTGTTTTTAGTTAACTGCCGTCTGAACAGAATGTCCATTCAACAGTTAGGCCGTGGGAGAATAGTCAAGGTTAAATATATTAACAAGATATTTGTACTACTGTATAACAGCGGCTGTAATCAGTGGTGCTACTGGCTTTGTTACGACATTCATAATTGCGGCAATGGTCAAAGCTAAGGGCCCGGGTTCAAATTAATCATATTTTTTATTAATGTATAATAAAACTACATTAATTACTACAACCTCGTGTTATCATGCCGAAAAGTTTGTGAAATAGCTAGCAATTACATTAAACGATTAGCGAAATAAAATTCCCCGTCGTTGCAAGTCTTTAGCCGCTGATCTTTAACACAAATTGGAAAAAAGAAAGATTTTTCTTCTTCTTCGTCGTGGTCATCACATCAGGTGTTGGTGGCAAGCTTCACTACACGCCGCCACTTCTCTGTGATGGCCGCCTTCCTTATAATAAATTTTCTCAAGTATAAGATTTTTACTAACTAGAACTAGGGATGTTATGGATATGAAATTTTGGATACGGATTGGATACGGATATAGAAATGATTATTATACCGGATACGGTTACGGATACGGATATGAAATTATTTCAGATTATCCGGTAGTTTCGGTTACGGATATTAGATTTTTAAGGAATTTCAGAAGTAAAATATAAATAGCTAAAAAAATTGGTTTTATTTGGTAGGAACCACAGAAGAAAACAAACAATGCGCGCGTGTGTCGGCCGCTGCCCGACCGATCAACAAAACAACCTGTCATAACGTGTCACAATTAGGTTCCGCCCCTATCCGATATTATCCGAAACTTTTATTTTGGATTCGGTTACGGTTATGGATATTATTTTATATCGGATATCCGCTAGCTTTGGTTACGGTTATGGAGCTCCCTAACATCCCTGACTAGAACCCACCGTGTTCTTTCAATTGCTCTTGCGCATTAGGATTTCAGTAACCTATTAAATAATCCCGCAAATCTGGTAGGTTGGTATTACTGCGTTAGTGGCGTTTTTTAGTTACCGCAAAATGCAGGTGTAGGGAAACTTTGAGCACTCCAATAAGTGGGCCATCGGCTGGTCAGGAGCACCGCACTCGCACTGGGTGTCGGATGAGTCTATAATCCCCTCCTATAATCTGTGCGTTGATATATCAGCCAGTTAGTTACGCCGTCATTATAAATTTATAAAAGATCGGTTAATCACCATAAACTTGAATATTTTTTTAACCTTGATTTCAAGTGCCAGTTACTATTAAATCACATCATCATCATCATTTTTCAGCCGATATACATCCACTGTTGGACATAGGCCTCCCCCAAGCGTCGCCACAACGAACGTTCCTGTGCGTCTCGCATCCATCGGTTTCCCGCAACCTTCACCAGGTCATCGGTCCACCTTGTAGGAGGCCTTCGCGCGCCACTCCAGAACCTTTCGGCCCCAACGGCTATCTACTCTCATCGGCCATCTACTATTAAATGCATGTTCTAAATTCGAAAGTCGAACAAGTCTTTTTCCAAGTAACCTACTTAAATTTTTAAACATTGCTTGTGAAATCAGGGCACAACGACTTTTTAGGTACTTTGAAATGCATCGACCCATTCGCTTATGTCTATCACTCGTGATAGCTAATCCAAAATGGACGTTTGAAGAGACCTTTACGTGCTGCACTACAATTTAAATTAAATATTAGACCTTACACGTGTATTATCATTTTCTTTGGTTAATAATAGGTTTGAAAGTGAGAATGAGGTGGTTTAAACCTGTATTATAGAGATGACGGAATGAGCCAAAAAAAAATATTCTTGGTAAATCCAGACGCTGAGCGGTAGAAAGAGAATACAGTGAGTAGTTTATAGGGAGGTTTGTAAACTTGTTCGGCTGAATGTAAGTATGTTTATGTATGTTCAACGATATCTCCGTCAATTGAGGACCGATTTTGAAAATTCTTTTTTTGATTGAAAGGTTATGCTTCAAAGTTATTTTGTACTTTTCAGTGTTTTTTAGGGTTCCGTAGCCAAATGGCAAAAAACGGAACCCTTATAGATTCGTCATGTCTGTCTGTCTGTCTGTCTGTCTGTCCGTCTGTCCGTCCGTATGTCACAGCCACTTTTTTCCGAAACTATAAGAGCTATACTGTTGAAACTTTGTAAGTAGATGTATTCTGTGAACCGCATTAAGATTTTCACACAAAAATAGAAAAAAAGCAATAAATTTTGGGGGTCCCCATACTTAGAACTGAAACTCAAAAATTTTTTTTTCATCAAACCCATGCGTGTGGGGTATCTATGGATAGATCTTCAAAAATGATACTGAGGTTTCTAATATCATTTTTTTCTAAACTGAATAGTTTGCGCGAGAGACACTTCCAAAGTGGTAAAATGTGTGTCCCCCCCCCTCTAACTTCTAAAATAAGAGAATGATAAAACTAAAAAAAATATATGATGTACATTACTATAAAAACTGCCAACGAAAATTGGTTTGAACGAAATCTAGTAAGTAGTTTTTTTTTAATGCGTCATAAATCGAAAAAAATACACTATTATTAAAACATCGATCAAAGTTACAACATATTACAAGAACTTTTAAATTATGTTACTTGCTGCTACGGAACCCTTCATGGGCGAGTCCGACTCGCACTTGGCCGGTTTTTAACATTGAAGTCGGTTGTATTTTTTTATTGTAATTTTTTTTTTCAGGATAACCGTTAATTTTTATTTTTTTCATTGGTAATGTTAATTTGCGAAACACTTTAACGGATGTTTTATGTTAATAAATTCTTGCCATTTTCTACTTTGGGTCTATCTAAAGTACAAGCCACGGAGGCTTGTACTTTGTCTTCTTATTGCTTCTTTCTTTAGATTTTAATAGACCTTCCTTTATTATGTTCCTGGTTAGATCATCTTTCCTGTATTTTTTCTTTTATAAAGGACAAGGCCCATTGTTATTTGTATGCGGCTCTAATGCCATTTTTTCTCAAACTGAAAACAAAGAGTTTTAACTATGGTCCTACACCATGACTCAATAATGGAAATAACGCATGTACCATAGTCTAACAGACCATGCTGATTAATTTCGCAGATAGCAATCAACTATAATGGCTGGTCTTTGAACTCCTACATTTTCGCAAGTCGCATTGGTAAAGTTATTTCGGGTGTACTATTGCGAACAATTTTGTTGTACGACTTAAGTCGTGGAAGAACAGTTGATAATTTTGCAAGAGAGTTTGAATGAATAAATAAAAACCGGTAAAAACGGTGTCGATTGCCGTTGAAAACCAAATAATGATGCCGTTATCTACAAGACGAGTGTACGACAACAAGTTTCTGGTTTAACTACAACTGAATATTTTTGCTATGACGTAATTCATATTAGAGTCTAAACAGTGTTTGTCTAACTGAAAGAGAACTGTGCAGTTAATTGGCAGTATGACTGCACTTATGATACCTAACTGCAGAGAAACGGCATCCAAAACTTCAGTGTTTGTAACTGGCCTACAGTTTAAATGCAATCCGTTTCTTAAGAGCCTTAGCACAATTGTATTTCAAATCAAACGCTCCAACTAATCGAAAATATATCATTATATTATGAAAAATGTTGTCACTTTGCGAAAGTTCCTTGTGATGTAGTTAAGTTTTTTGCAGACGCAGTGCTGAAATGTTTCTAGTTACAAATAAATAAGTGTACCTGAGCCTTAAAATTTTTCATTGTCCATGAATTGGAATTTCAACAATTTGTTTCTAAAGCCCGCCTTCTAAAGGTCCAACAAAAATAATAACTTTAAATTGTTTTTCACCAAATATCGCTCACTTTTCATCACTTGTGCCATACAGGATTAGCGACCTCATTCCTATTATATTCTCATGCTAAGTCCGCGAAGGTCTATGTACCTCGAATTAGAAGTACACTTCCAACCAATTGTCACAATTAAACTTTTGTTGGCACAACCATTATTTTTATGGTACTGCTTGACCACTTGACTCACGATGTCAACTCAGACCTACATTCGGGTCTGTTTGATGAACTAATTTATTTTTGCAGAGATTTTTGTAACAACGTCCTTTTGTACTTTGCCGAAACGACGTATTAGGGGATATAATATAACCTATCCACTAGAAATATTAAGAAAGTAATGTATGAGCTAGTTATTATAAAATAGTTTTAAGAATTAGAAGACTAGAATTAGAAGTGTTTTAACGAACTAGATTTATTAACTTAGTAATTATAATATTTTGTAGTCCAGCATCGAAAGCCACCATTTTTTTGGATTGGGAAATCAACAGAATAACTTCCACTCTCGGTGGAATGAAACAGAGAGTCAGATTTTAACTGACAAAAACCAGCTTGAATTCAAACTGGGTGAAAAATTCGGCATTTCGTGTTCCAAGACCGCGGTGACTCTTTTAGGCTATTCCACAAGCCAATTCCAGCACGATAAATTGTTCAGGAATTATTCAAGAAACAAGCACACAGCAAAAAAACTTCTTCATTTCATCCACGACAAACTATGAAACTACCATCATAAAAGTAAATCACGGTTCGTGTAATACTAGGGTCTTGTCGTACTACGGAATCCGGGAACTAAATACTCGTTCGTATATGGAACGTTTTTCAAATTCAGGGAACTGTACGGGTGAACCCAACGAGCAAATAGGACATCGACCGCCTTATTCCAAAACACGGTCCTAAATGTCGTGTAGTACCTGGATTATTACTAGGTTTAATACCAAAGGTAGGTAGGTAGTTTTGAATTTGGAATTTAGGTATAAAAAGTGAAGTTTTGTGAATTATCACTAGTTTCTGAACTATTTATGGTAGTAAAGTTAGACCGGCAAAACCCTTAGTTCAACTATGGTACCAACTTCGATACTAATATCCATATTTTTTTAACTCTTGTACTAAAGCTAATACTAAGGCATTTTTAAGCTATTGCATAGCTTCTATCGCGGGCCTTGAGCGTGGAGACCGAATCCAGAAATTCCGTAACGAAAATAACCTAACAACCCCCACTCATTTGTTTTTTGAGCGTGGTGACCGATAAGAAAACAAATGAGTAAACAATCAATCAAAATTCAATTCAATGTGTGAAAGTGTAACTTCAATTAATATCAAAGAAAAAAAACAAAGGAAAAAAAATACATAAGTTGATAAAAATGCTATGCAATAGCTTTACCGCGGCAGTCTCCGAGTGCCACACGTCTTTTTTTGTAATAAGACGGCGGGAGTCTAAAGCGAGCAAGGCGGCTCTGTCAATTACTACTAATTAAGCAAAATGGTTCCCCTCAGGTAATAAATGTTTCATGAGATATGAACTACGCAAGGAGGTATAAACATAAAAATCATTGCGAAAACATGTTTTATCAGCGAGGCGGCTAACCGTGACTGGCACAATGGTACACGACATTATCATAGACAATCTTGGATACTGGTCGAGTCTATTAATGTATGGTGACGTCACTAATACTAACTTAGTAATAGGACTTGTGTCTGGCTTCTCGATGCTTTCAACATAGATCCAGGTCACATATTCCTGATAAAGGTAAATCAGGTCAGAATATAAAGCCTAAGGATCAGTGGTAACCCAAGGCAACGACCCCGACTTATGTTGTATGTAGGTCGTGCGTTCAAACCTATTCAGAGTCAGGTGCATTGCTTTGTGTAATTTATTTCAACACCAACTGCTCTAACGGTGAAAGGAAACGTAAGAAAACGGAAAAAACCGGCATGTCCTAAAACCTAAAATTCGAAGACAAGTAAAATTCACCAACTCGTACTGAGCCCACAAGGTGAATTACGGCCCTTTCCCTTTCCTAGAGACGAGATCTGAGTTCCGGTAGTGGGAACAGTACAAGGGACTAAAAGAAATAACAGTTTTTTTATAGAAATAAAAATTGCTTGTTTTTTTATTAACACAAAATTACCCCACACTAGGATTCACCCTACATATAGGGTAAATTCTAGTGTGGGGTAATTTTGTTTTGGTCAAGTTTACAAACATATTATATTTGACTAACATTCACAAACAGCCAGACTCGAAACTATCTGTAGGCAATATTTTCCAAATACCTATTTAAAGCTCACGGGAATCGAACCCGCGACACGCAACGCAGCGGCCAATCTTTTAACCATTGCGCTAACCGTGTTTTCATTTCGTATACCAGAGGCCAAGGCTGTAACCTAATTCTGAAGACGTACTAAATATGTTTATTTTCGAGATATATCAGGTAGTTACCATGCAAGCTTCAACGTTCGCACTACAACGCATTCTGATTACTATTAGTACGCAAGTCGTATAACCGAGTGCGGTGTGTCGTTGCTAGTCGCATTAATCGGAGTTAGTTGTATTTCATCCAAAATATTGGGGAATGTGGTTTAGTACTTTTTTTTTGGTGGGTATAAATCATCCAAATGACATTCGATGATTTATACCCAACCATTCCTTCGCTGCCTTTCATACCGGCCCGTGACCTGGGGGGGGGGGGTAAAGGGTCTAGTTCCGAAAGGGAGGCTTCGACCCAGCTGGGCCCCTACGGTTGCTGACAACTCCTTGAGGCGAGCGGGAACAGTACGCGCCGTTGACGATTTAGGCCTCTGCCTCGAATTTTGCGGGCAGCGGGGCGGCGGCGGCGGCGGCGCGGGAGCGAGAGGATCTAATGCGTAAAATCAAATGGACCGGTTCTCGAAAACAGCGGCGCGGCAGCGGCGAGCCGGCGGGCAACGAGCGGTGCGCGCCAGTCAAGCGGGACCGCCCGCGCGTCTGCATTGCAGTGTTGTGCAATTTATTTTAGTCGTAGAATTTGTCAGGACATTGTCTATGTTCTTCATAATTTCGATAAAACTAGCCTTTTCTTTTCCTTGCCCTTATAGTAGAGATTCACTTCTTCTTTTGCCCACAATAAATCGAGCGTTAGGAATAAATTTGAATCAAAAAGATGTTGTCGCCGTTGTTCAGACATTTCGTTCGCGAATAAAAACAAATATCTGGACGGCACAACCACGAAAATAACACTACGCCGCTATATTGCCGCGCGATCTGCCCGCTGGTTTCGAGAACGGGTCTGAGTTGCCCGCTCCGCTCCCGCGCCGCCGCCGCCGCCGCCGCCCCGCTGCCCGCAAAATTCGAGGCAGAGGCCTTAGGCTCAGTCCGGACGGTTACCGGACGGTCGGACTGCGAGCTACCCATTGCTCGCCGTCCGCAAGCCCGTGGGGAATGTGGTTTGGTATTTCAAATAGTTCGATTTTTTCTCTCTCCATATAGGTGACTGTTGGAATATGGAATTATAAAAATGTGACAAATGGAATATAGTGGCTCTTAACAAACTAGTGCGCCTGACCATCAACGATTGCATCACTGCTTACCATCAGGTGGGATCGCAGTCAAGCACTAGTATAAAATAAAAATAGTTGGAGACAGTAAAACTATAGAAATCGGAGTTTAACCGTATAACACATTATGTAATAGTTAATTTATCGATTTATGCAATGTGTTTAAACGAGATTTTTTTAACCATAGTAGTACCGACACAGTGTATGACACAACACACACTTTCTCCCTTTACCTCTGAAAAAATCTTAGAGCTCATTACTTCAATTCAATCATTAATTTTAGACTTTTTCATAACCATCGTTACTGATAGACCATCATTTTGTCTTGTTGTTCTTGTAGATTAGTGTCACACATAAGTCACACTTAAAAAAAAACCGTTTGTTTTGAAGAGAAATCTTCCATTAACTCCTCCCGGTATGGGTGGAGTTAAAGGGAGCGTCTAACTTACAAATCCCACCGTATTTCTTCGCTCCGCCCGTCTCAATACACCCTAACTCATACCCACCTCCGTCACGATTACACAACCTTAGTTTCAGTACCTACCTTTAAGCGAAACCCGAAACACGAGTCCTTATGAAAAGAGAATTTTTATGTAAAGAATCTATTTACAAAACATAACAGTATCATGATAAATCACAAAGTTATAAGCTTATCCAGGCAACTGAGGGGTTGTTTTGCACTTGCACCGCTATAACCTGCCGTGACCGGTATTTTACTTAGTGTCGGTGGTGTCCAACTTGTGACCTTTTTAAATATTTTTGGGAATAAAAATATAACATGGTGTAAAAACTATCGGAATCCATTCAGTTACTGATTCTGAGCAAACTAAATTCCTCCTCCTCCTCCTTGCGTCGTATTCCTCAATGCTGAGGGTCGTGACTTCCCTGCTTCATCACTCTAACCCTTATGATATTCCTCCAACTGTTCCTGTCTCTGGCGGTGTGAAGGGCATTGTACATCGTAGAGTCAAGAGCGGTGCGGATCTGATCGAAACTGTATTCAGATTTTGCTTAAACTAAATATAATGTTGTATAAGCTGGCGATGCCTCCGCAACAAGATAACAATACAACAGAAGCAATTCGCCTTAGTAAGTCGTATTATCTAACATCTCAGCGTGCTAGGAATGTGCTAGACGGAAGCCGGTCAATGTTAATCGCAGACTTCCCTGGAGCCTACAGAAGAATTGTTGTTGTAATTGACACGCGTGACAAGTGGCGCGTTTAGCGTGTGTACTGCGCAGGTCGATATTGTAACTAACACATGATCTTATGTCTAAAATTTTAGCACCCATCTATTTGATAGAAAACGGGTAGAAAATTTTGTAAAACTTCCTACCCGTATGAATAAAAAAAACTTTTTTTTTAAGTTGTTAGCGATGGCAACGTCGCTTGTGTATCTGAAATTTTCAAATGACCTATAGATTTTTAATAGATTTTAGAATCCAATTTAGGACCGTCTCATTTGAAAACTTTAACTAGGTTAAAGATTCAGTAAAGGAGATATAATAACGGAAAGAAACTCAGAGCATTTGTAAGTTTATGGTAGGATTTTCCTTAAATTAGTAGGTATGTCAGTATCTGAGTGAAACCGGATATCAAAGCTCATATGTCATAGCATAAGTCACAAACAATCTCTACTGCATTTGTGTATGTGTGTGAACACGCATTAGTGTGCCTACGCACATACCACAGAGAGCTATAAAATGCTGCTTAGACATTGTTTAGAGCGTAATTTTTTTTTGTTTTTTTTTTCAAAAATATTTTTTGTTGTTTCAGGTAAACAATAAAGCCATCATTGCCTATCCAGGAGCAGTTGAACAAAGTCTCTACAAGTCGATTGTCATCAAGATTACCAGCTTACAAGCCCTCAGTCTGATCGGAATCTCATACGGAACCGAAACGTATCGTACGTTTCGGTTTTATATAAAGATTGTAAAGTTTTATGTCACACGTTGCGAACGGGTTTTGCATTAAATAGTGTGTGTCACTTTCACTTTTATAAGCTTCTATTTGCCCTTGTCCTTGAAACCTAGGACAGTTACAGTTACACATGCATAAAATTACCCAAATCCTCTACAATTTAATTGAATTATGAAATAACAAAACAATATTCCCAATGTTCCGCACTAAAAGGATTAGCATAATTGCCAAATAGTACTTACAGTTATGCAACTGAAAACATTTCAGATCTGATATATTTTAAAATTTATTTACGAGTATGTCGGCTAATGAGACGAACGCCCACATTTTAGCTGCCCACGAAGGCATTGGGAACTTTGTATGAACATAGGTAGATGAGTACGTTGCACTCGACTCGCGAAAATCCTTGACTTTTCACTCAAAATCAAGTCTAATGAAGGAGTAAGTAAATAAATCACGGTTCCTGTAGGTGGTACTCAAAAATAACTGAAAATACACTAGGAAGATGAGTACCTGCACGATGTTTCGTAAAATGGTTGCTTACTGATGACGTCATAAAAATGCAGACTTTATTTTAATTTTTCCATTTGAAAAGGACTTAATTTAGAAAGAAAATTATTACGTTTTTAGCACACTGTTGTTAACATACTAGCTGACTCATGACCAGTTCGCCGAGCGTGAAATATTTTTGGGAAAATATGATTAACTGCCTTCAGAAAGCGGCTTCACCCGCGTGGAATTAGGTTACTCCACATAAACTTTAGACCCCCGTATTACCACAAATGGTGGAATTTAGTAAAATCCGTTCTTAGCGGATGTCGACACCCTGTAAGGAAGCTACTGAATTTTAAGCTTGTAGGTTTTATAGGTTCCGAGATCTATTGATTAATCAGTGAGTGGTATTTTACTTTTATATATATAGTTTATAATTAAATATATCACTTTGTGATAATATAGCTTGAAATTAATGAAAGAATTTTCATAATCGGTTAAGTAGTTCCAGAGATTACTTCTTAAAAACAAAATTACAAACTCTTACTTAACTCTTTATAATATTAGTTAGTTAGCCTATTATGTCCGACGTGTGTCCCTCCGACCCGACCCTTCGGTAGTTGTCCAGCTCATCTCTCCACCTTCACCTTGGTGTGCCGCGATTTCGCCTTTTAATGGAACCCAATAAATGACTCTTGTAGCCGGACCCCCCGTCTTATTTGATAAATGGTTGGGTAGATTTATAATTAATAGGTATAAATTTGTAAAATGAAATGTGTTCATGTTTAATGCTCTAGAGTCTAGGGTATTTTTACGAGTAATACTGTACGGATTTCATCACGCAGAAATTTTCAAAATGCAAAAAAAAACGCGTCCCGCGTGCGTATACCGCGCATTGCAATGAGTACTTTTATGAAAGGAATATTTGCGGGAGTTACGCGTACGGAGCAATCCCGCATGCGTTATCAAAACCGCACGATATTAAAAACATCACACCTACCACAATTTGTCACTCCATCACAAATCTTTGGCACATTTTCAATTTCATCCCTTTTATATGTGTGAGTGAAGTGCTTTTAACTGCATGAAAGCGCTGCAGACGTGTGAGTAAAGCGCTTTTACGCAGTTACCTGCAGAATTGTTATTGATAACATAGGTAGCTTGTAGGTGTCAGCCGATAATGACCAGCACGTGATAAATTATGCTCTAATCACGTTAAAACGCGGTTTCATGATATAGGGAAATTCCAGCAGCTCGTACTTTAGTCCTTAAATTTTAGAAAGTGTTTCAAACTAATTTTTAGATAAATTATTGAGCAAATATTTAAAAATAAAATAAAGTAAAAATGTTTCTTTCAATTAGGTAGGTACCTAATTATTTCGACACTTGGGGGAGGCCCTTGTCCGACTGTGGATGTCTTTCGACTGAAATAATGATGATGATGACGATTTCAATTACAATAGGCGTTTTGATACATATTATTGGAGATCACCTTATTGTTTGTATTAGGTGACTCCGCACTTCCACTTGTCATTTTTATGCAATTTATATGTAAACATGCATGCAATGCAGACATATTAAATAAATAAATAAACATGCAAAACTAAAAAATAAATAAAATAAAAAGGTAACTAATAATCTTCATATTATAAATATTTTATTTACAGAGTTTGCTTTACTACATGGGCACGGAAAGTAACGAGATATGTATTTATTTACACTAATAAAGAGGTAAAGTTTGTTATTTTTGTTTGTTGGAGGTAATTTCTGAAAGCACTGATTCGATTACTAAAATTTTTTTCACAAATAGAAACCCGATTTATTCCTGAGTGACATAGGCTATATTTTATGAACGCAGTCGAAACCGCAGGCAAAAGCTAGTATATAATACAATATGTACTTCATTACGTGTATTTGTCACCAAACTGATCTAACTAAAACTTGACTAATATGCGATTGAAATTTTGTGTTTAATTATTTAAGCGGGTCGCTGGATAGTTTGAAAAGACAATTGAACCTGATGAAGACGATGCAAATCAATTTGTTTACTGCCCAAAAACCTGCTTTCGAGCAAGATAACGTCTATCACGCTAGTTATAGATATGTATTTTTCAAACCAAAATGCCCCAGATTATAGGGATTTTTAATTACGAGTATGTAATGCAAGTAAATATGTACGTTGGTTCACGAGTACGTACCTGTAGCTCCAAGGTTATTCAAATTTATCCGAAACTCGTGTAGCCAACTACACGAGTTTCGGATTAAATTTAAAAGTTACATAAGACCAATTCCACGATTTATTTTCTCATAGACGGCAATATTCCAACAATAATCCTTAAACAGAATGACTTTGTAAAACTAATCACATTGCAGTGGTGGCTTCAACCGTTGCGAGGATCTGGGCAGCAGTCCAATGGGAGGGACTTATCCTTTTTTTGAAATTGAAAGTAGGAATTTCTGAAGATAAATGAGAAATGCAAAAAGCTTTCGTTTATGTATTGATTCTGTTAATATTTTAGACGTGCTCAAGCTTCGGAATTAACTCCAAAAGTAACATAAAAATAAAATGATCACAAGTGTGCCATTAACTTAAATAAAACCCTGTCTAACTATTTAGACTAGAATACTTCCAAATGTCATTAGTAAATCACATGCTTGTATAGTAAGTCATTAGTGGATTGAAACGGGTTCCAAAATCATGGCTTTTGAGCCAAATATCGCGTATCTAAGGGGTAGTGAATGCTCGGTTTTTCAACTTGTATTAAGTACCTACCTTAAAACAGTATTATGAAATTCTATAAAATGTATTATATACAATATGCATGCATGGTCTTCAATTTTATACAAATATTTTATTTATTTATTATTTTACAAACAATAAAAAAATGATTATTTGCGTTTATTGTTTATGTTTAAATTTTTTTACTTAAGCGATTACCTACACGAATAAATATATACCTATGTAAAGAGTTGTAGGTATACCTTTATTGCTTTATTACTAACAATTATTTTTTTTGTTATATAACGACGTCAAAATGTCAAATCATAGGTCGGCTAGCTCTTGAATTGGTGGACGTAGCGTAGGTCATTTTTCTCGCCAAAACGCTCTCGTATTTATGTAGATGTATCCTTCAAGTGTAACAATATGTGGACACGGTGGAGCATACGGTAGAGGTGCGCCCCGCCTGGGCAGAGCACCGCCGTGTCGTCGTGGGGGCGCTCGGCGGCAGCGATCCCTGACGTCGGGCCTTGGAACGGGCCATGGTCCACAGCGAGGACCATGTACTAACCATGGACTCGGAGGCGGTCGCCTCCTTCTGCGAAGCAGTAATGCTAGAAAAGGAGGCGGCAGCACGCGCGACGCAGTGGCCCTCGCGCCCCAGCCGGGATTCCGATCCTTATTTCCACCGTATGCGCAGGCTTGCAGACGGTGAGCAATGGGTAGCTCGCCGTCCGACCGTATGGTAACCGTCCGGACTGAACCCAAGCCGTCATTGGCGCGTAATATTCCACGCGCGCCTGCCACCTAAAAAAAAGTATATAAGAGTTATCGGTTAATAGGTGCATATCGTTTAATCAATTTCTCGATATTCCAGTAATTTACATTTCAATATACACGGAAATACGGAACGTAAGTCCTCTCAATCTGCTTAACAAGATTTATCGGTTCATAAATTCTTGTTTACTATATAAAATTTTCAATAAAATAAAAACTCAACAAGAGTAAAATAAAATAAAGTAAGGAAAAGAATAGAAAAAATCAAAGTGAATTTCTATTATTCAGTTCAACGTTCTCAAAGCTTGATTCCTTATGAAATCTTTGCTTTGTTTTATATATTTCTATAGGAAACCTAAAGATATTCAGTTGAGCAAAACATTGTTTGTTTTCATAAAATCGTAAAGTCTGCATGAACGTAATAACAATGTTATTATGTAATGATTGTTCGTCCGAACTAATTAGTTGATTGTTTACCATCTGACAATACGAAATAACAAAACCGTTCCACGAAACTAAGGAAATGTCGTCAAAAAAAAAAAGTTTTTGTGTCTTTCTCCGAAGATCACGCGCATCTAATTTGCAGATGGTCACTTAAGACCAGATAAGCAAGACATGCGTTTAGTCATGACGAATTTGTTTTTTGTTACGACCCATGTTAACATATGGCCAGCATAGAAACAATAGCAAGAGTGGATGGTTTTCACGCCATCATGCGAAAGCGTTGTGCATCTGTGATGGAGCGCATGCGGGTCAGCTCGAACAGCCTTCTGAGTGTGTTCGTGGGTCGCTGGGACTCGCCGATGTGGCAGCACTGGATGCGACTACACACTGAGGGTGGTCGCGTCCAGGGCCTGGCATAGACTGGTGCTACTGTGCGGTGCCGCTTTGAGTGTGTTTGTGTGTCTTTGTATGTACTAACAATAGCTTTATAAGGTTTCTTGTGTTACTAACAATATATGGACTTTTGTCTGAAATAAATGTCATATTATTATTATTATAGCTCCAAAGATATTCAGTGCCGAGTGCCGATGTAAACCCGGTGGATAGAGGCAATACTTGCTACTATTGCAGATTGTAAAAACAAATGGCCTTTAAAAAAAAAACTGGGCAAGTGCGCGTCGGACTCGCGAACTGATGTTAATAGTTTCATTTCCGAATAGTCTCGAAGATTTTTCTGAATCGCAAAAAACGTTTTTTTTTTTTTTTATTGAGAGATTTGGACGGCATAGTTTGTGCAGTGGTTGAGCGATTGGCTGTTGATTCCCGCACATTATTTTTATGGCCTATATTAATTATTTATATGTTTTATACTTTATTGCACACCAAGTCACAGTTAGTTATAGTTGTTCTGGGTCTGGGTGTCTTGTATATGTTAGTTAACATGTGTGAACAATACAGTACAGGAATTTCTAGTATGGGATTAATTTTTTTTTTTTAATACATAGGTAACACTGAAAACTTTCATAATTGCTTTTTCATCAAATTGCAAACACAATAGTTCGCTAATAAAATAAAAAACATTTATATCATCACTAGCTTCTGCCAGTGGCTTTGCCCACGTGAAAATAGAAGTACCTAACTTAGCCCAACTAACTAACTTAGCTTACTGACGGAATAAATATTTAGTCTGTTCAGGACTTGATCTAACAGTGTTCCAAATCTAACGGATTTGGAACACTGTTAGATCAAGTTTCATATTTCAAGTTTCGATCCCAAACGGTTCAAAATTGTAATTACCAATAAGGTTGTATAAGGTCTCAGCAGCAGCAGCGGCAGCGCCAGCACAGCCTGCCGTACTTGGAATATGGGATGGCGCAAGGGTGTCGACACAGGCAGCCTCCCACACCAGAGGCCTACCCACCTTCCAGTTTTTTTTTATTATTAAAAATTGCATTTAAAGTAATTGACATTGGATGGATCGCAATACGTTTCTTTTTCATTTCACGGGTGAATACGTAACATCCAAGCATTGAAATAATGTTTTACTGATTGCATGACAGATTACCTTTGTCCGTTAACTGGTGAGGAAACAAAATATTCGCTTCAACAGGCAATTTTATTAAACGATTCATTAAAAATATGTATTGGTGAAAGCCATACAATTCGTGTCGAATCGATATACCGAACACAAGGGTCACACACGATTCAATTAAAATTTTCAGCATTTACGCAACTTTAACTGTTGTACAGATCGTAGGCGTGGGTAAATATTACCGTGGCGTGGGTTTGCGGAGGACGAGCAATGGGTAGCTCACCGTCCGGACCGAGCTCGAATCGTAGACGGCGAGTAATGTTCCACGCGGATGTCAGCAAACAGTAGGGGCCTCGCAGGGTCGAAGCCTAATGTAGCCATAGGTTGCACGAAAGAGAACCTTGGGGTCCTGGAGTTATGGCAAAGAAGGAACAGGAGTGGCGTTTTAGTCAGTAAAAGTCTGACACGCCCTCATGCTCCGCCAACGAGCGGAATAAGTCAATGGATGAATGTTTGAACCTTAAAAAAATCACCGTAATAAAATTCTAAAATAGAATGTATGCATTTATCGATATCAATTTCTTTTAAGATAGTGCTAAAATAAAAAATGTATCAGTCTATATTTTCGAATTCAGGGCTTCTCGTAATGGCTGTATGGCACAATCGTTATAGCTGAAGAATAGCAGTCGATGGGGCCGCAACGTTCTGGGGTGGCAACGACACGTACCGGAAGACGCAGCGTTGAAAGGTCTCCCACAAAATGAACTGATGACTTAGTGAGGGTCGCGGGAATCCGATGGATATGATACGCACAGGACCAGTCGTAATGGTGATACTTGGGGGAGGCCTGTGTCCAATATTGCACATCTTTCGGCTGTAACGATGATGATGATGATACCTATACATATCTCGGAGTGTCATGAATGGACACCCTTCAACGAATCGATTTCATTTGTTGCTTGACCTTGAAAATGGACCTTTTTTGAGGTTGGAAATTACGAAGTAACTCCTCCCTCTATGGGCGGAGCGAGAGGTAGTGTGAGACTTACTTACTCACTTGAATTTATGTCTTGGCGTTCTAGGCACGATAACTCTTTCAGTAAATTCCACAGCCCTCGCAAGCATCGATCCTGGCGGGCCCCGTCAATTATGCACACAATAGTGAAGCATGGAACTGTTCAGCTACGCGCGCGCAAATTAATTGTTACATAGATAATATTGCTTACAACTTAATGGGACTGGGCAGGACAAGCCTGCCGCATGTCTAACGAGCTGTGGGCTCATAAAACACAGGATTAGTGCCCAGGCACAGCGATGCAGGGCCTTGACAGAGAGACAGATGCATCGAAGAAGATGGCGGTACGACCTGGATGTCTTCTTTAAGATTTGAAAACAGAAAAAAGGAACCGTGATCATTGGAAAGAATGGAGGGCGTTTGCCTAGCGGTGGAAAAATACGGCCTATAATAATAACTAGCTTTTGCCCGCGGCTTCGCCCGCAAACATAAAATATAGCCTGTGTCACTCAGGAATAAAGTAGCTTTCTAACTATGAAAAAATTATCGCAATCGGACCAGTACTTCCAGAGAATACCTCCTACAAACCAAAAATACATTAAAAAAAACTTTACCTCTTTATTATATAAGTGTAGATAATTGTTTACGAGATCTTTGTACAAATACTTAGAACTACGTCTAGTCTACGTGGAAACTTAGTTCGAAAATGCTTTCTCTTTGTATTCATAATTCCTATAAAGGTCTTATATAAACAATGGTTTTTCGTACCACGTGTAAAATATTACATCAACCTAAACGAAACGCCAGAAAACTTTTCATGAATAATATTTTCCCAGTAAATATTTAAAATAATAAGTTCCACGAAACATCTAAGAGCTTAACATCAAACATCTCTCATTACTGGTTCTAGTATTCTGTTGTAAGGTCACCTACGTTCTTCTTTAAAAGTTCCCAGTATTTGTATTTAGAAGGTGTAAAGATGCATTCATCTTTTAGTGCGAATTCGAGCACAAGTCGACGGTATTATAACTTTAACTGCCACCCACATCTCTACCCACCCCTATGAAAGTGGTAGGTAGGAACTTTCCACCTTTATGAGGTGATTCCACCCCTGTGTAGATACAAGTGCGTACAAAAAAAAGTATTCAAGTTGTCTTTGACGAAAGACGTCTCCTGTATGACATAAGCCTCCCCTTTGTCGACACAACGATCGGCCTTGTATGTCTCGCATCCATCGTGTTACTGTAAAAGCTTGAACTACGGTAAATCTTATGATTTTCCATAAAACCTAAGTTTTACCGATTATTAATGGTATATGTCCACAAGGTAGGATTTACATTAAAGGCACGGTAAATGTTGAAAAAATCATGTCATAAAATGTAAAACGCATTGACTCGTACTCGTGAGCAATCAGCCGCCCCTGCGACCCGCGCACCGTCTCTTTTATTTGTTAAAAACCAAATAATAAGAAGAAAAATTATTCAATTAAACTAGCGAATATAAGCGTTATGTTTGTATTCGTTTGTTCAATGCTAAATAATAAGAAAAATACAGATTCAGATAACGTAAGCGTTATGTTTGTGAGAAGATAATTTTACTTGTGTTACTTTTTACTGCTTATGAAATCAAATATTCAAAAAAAAAACTTCCTAATTTTATTAATACAACTCCGTAATGAAAATAATTTAAATAGGTTAGGATTATACCTAAGTTTTTGACTAATAGTTACTTGAAATAAATGACGAAGGATTAAGTAATCATTGTTTTATTCCTAAAACCAACATTTACCAGTCCACATTAGTAAAGCATGCTAGGTTTTACTAATGTGGACTGGTAAATGTTGGCACTGAATTGGAATGGTAAAAGTCCGAAAAAATCGTTCCATTATAATAAATACTTACATTTACTAACTCATATCGGTAAACCTTAGGTTTTACTGGAGAATCTTAAGATTTACCGTAGTTCGAGCTTTTACAGTAGCATAGTAACATAGAAGATAAACTAAAAAAAAAGACGTGTGGCACTCGGGGACTGCCGCGGTAAAGCAATTACATAGCATTTTTATCAACTTATGCAATTATAATTATTTATTTATTTTATTTATGCAGTGTTTTTTTTTTCTTTGATATTAATTGAAGTTACACTTTCACACATTGAATTGAATTTTGATTGATTGTTCACTCATTTGTTTTCTTATCGGTCACCACGCTCAAAAAACAAATGAGTGGGGGGTGTTAGGTTATTTTCCTTACGGAATTTCTGGTTTCGGTCTCCATGCTCAAGGCCCGCGATAGAAGCTATGCAATAGCTTAAAATGACTGAATCATTATCATCAATTAAGTTTTCTGTACAAAAGTTTTTTTTTTAGTTGGAAAATCATCCAGTGACTTCTCCTGTCAATGTGTCAATGAAAATGAACATCGTTTTCGCAGAGAAAAATAAGATACGCATTTTTCGAAGACACAAAATTCGAAGACACGTGACATTCACCAACCCGCACTGGGCCCGCGTGGTGGATTATGGCTCCTATAGAGGAGGCCTGCCTGACTCCCAGCAGCGGGAACATTAAAAGGCTGATTATGCTTATGCTATACTATTCTTTATGCAGATCTTATTTTTCAATCATCGATGTCATGGTCGTGATCTTACCAGTGATAAATAATTGTATTTATTGGACATTAAATTGTCATTTTACATGCATTATCAGTGGAGATTTTTTTAATGTTTTGCGTAATGCCCGCGCATGATTCAACACTAAACTAGTGCAGGCCTCAAAGTTTTCGTACTGAGCTAATTAACCTTGGTCTTATTTTTAACTTTATGAAAGTATCTTAAGTTGAGAGGAACTTGCGTAATGGCGGTGCACCGTTTTAAACAAAACCACTCACTCTTTATTGTTTTTGTATCGAATCTGCGCGGTGATATGGAAGAATTTTTCATTGAATGGAATCTTTTGATTTAGTATCAGTTATTTCAGTATTCTCATTGGTTAATTATGTACTTTGTTAGATACTTACGAAACGGCAGCATCGCGACGCTTGCACTTAGTCGAAACGCAGGCGTACACTAAGCGTAAACGGACGAAAACGCGTCCGTGGACAGTAGGCATTAGTATTTATTGATTTACAAACAATTTGTGACGCTGTTGTGGATTCAGTAATAACAGTGCATTATTGCTTTGCAGTCCACACTTGTAGATATTGCCAACAAAACTTTACGGTTGAATTGGTTTAAACGCTAGCGTTTAGTAGACAGGTATAGCGTTTAGTAGACAGTAAAATAGTAATTGTAAAGGTGACCTACTGAATGGAAACTTGCATCATGCAAGTTGACAGAAAATGGTACTGGCTGATTTTGCAATATCAGAATCTGTTTAAAAGAAAGGCTCGTTTTTTTTTGCAGGGGATTTGGTTCTACACAATATGTTAATATAGCGTTTTACTAAACGCTGTTTACTGACAGCAATACTGGTATTTTAAAGGTGGCCTACTGAATGGAAACTTGCATCATGCAAGTTATGTTTTGTTAGCTAGTTTTAAGATTGCGTCTTTTTCACGTAAATAAACTGTTTTTCTTTCTTTCTTTCTTATTTTTCAAGTTGATAGAAAATGGTACTGGCTTATTTCTCTCACCCAACTCAGTCTCATCGGTCAGCAGCTTTCAAAGGCAGTTTCCAATACGCTGTTTCTAAGGTATGGAATAATATTCCGCCACCGTTAAGAGTACTGGGCAGTATCTATACGTTCAGAACGCGTTAACGGCAGTACCCGATAGATGCGCAAAGAAACTAGATTTGGTCACTCTTAATGTCTCATTCACATACACCGCCAACAGTGAATTTTAACTACGGCAAATTTTTCTTCAGCAATGTGGAATATGTTGCACGTTAATATAAAATTATACGTATAACCAAAATATATGGATGGTGAAGATTCAAATTCAAAGTCAAAGTCAAATATTTATTTGTTACACATAGGTTTATATGATAGTACATCATGGTGTTAGTTAAAAAATAACGTTTCACTATGTGTTGCCTTGCTGGGCATACAAATATTGTTTCACATGGTACATAAAACATTAGATACATTCTCATGTTGTATGTTCTATGACTAATTAAAATTAAATCTTTAACTAAGAAATTATAACTATTATAATTCCCTGCGCACTAGTGACTGCTCATTTCATTTAGTTAAGTCTGCGACCCGGAGGTGTTAATCTATCATCCGCAACACTATACGTTCCCTTGTGGGTGGACGATCTGTAGGAAATAAAGCACAAGTTAATTGCTTAGTTATTTAAATAATAATATTGCTAAGTTTAGTCGTTTGTTTTATTTTTTTTGGTTACTTACCCTACGTGTCTGGTCTACTTGCATCGGGCACTTGCATTAGTGGTCATCCTCGTCGCCACCCATCTTGGTGACATACATGGCAGTCATTGTGACACGCAACTAAAAATAATATATATATATAGGTATACAATTTGATTCATTTAAATACATAGTACTTAGTAAGTGCGACTTACCTTCTGTTATAAATGTACATAATTATGTAGTATTTTCAATTCCTTCTTCTAAATCACTTACATTCACTTTACTGATAACGTTACAAAACACACTATCTGATTATGATCTTTTTTCAAAGTACCCGAAGTTAACAACAACTTTTTTCTTAATTTTTTGAAAAAATTAAAAACATAAAGTACCTTTTCTTTCAAAACTCGTATTGATTTACGCATGTATGAAATTAATTTCTTTAAGAAACCGTCAGCTGAGCGAGTCCGATGACCTATAAGTAGTTTGTACGTAACGCCGACTACTACCTAAACGTCATTGGACTCGCTCAGCTGAAAAAAAAGGTACTTTATTTTTTAATTTTATCTTTACAAATCGATAGTGTTTCATGTTTCAGATCGACCCTACACGGGATTAAAACGATCAAAATGATCAAAATTTAACGGTGTATAATATAATATTACACAACTATCACTCGTCGTCTAGTCCCAAGTTAAGCAGAGCTTGTGTTATGAATACTAGACAACTGATAAAACACACTTATATATTTCTAAATAATCACGTATATAGATAGATTACGCAACACCAGATTCAGAACAAGTTTTAATGAATAAACTTATCACACAAACATTTGTCCTAGGTGGGAATCGAACCCACGACCTCCGGCATAGCAGTCAGGGCCACTAACCACTAGACCAAAAGGCCAGTTAGATTGTTACATCGATATATATGTTGACACTTGTTACAGCTTTGCGCTAAATACGTGCTCTGGGCATAATTTAGTCAAACTATCTACATACCCAAATGTACTATCTCTCTTTAACATTCACTACAAATCGCATACCACCATTGTCTGTAAGACACGGCTATTATGTTTCAGTCTGTCGAAAATCTATTTCGACACCGGTCGACTCAATCTACGTAACAAATAAGCAATAAAGCTTTGTACTAACAATTGTAAACAGCTGTCGAGTTGGGTAACGAATATTTTTGGGAAAATAATAACCCCAAGGCCGGTTTCTTTCGAAATGCAAAGTTGATTTAAAAGGGATTTCTGAGCAGTGAACTGATTTTGTCAGCTTGATTTTTGAGAATATATATTATATAATTTACAAGCGATCCGGAATACTTCATACCCATTTGTATGTTCGGTCACATTGCAAGGAAATACGGTGACAACCTCGAAAGGCTCATTGTTAACGGTAAAGTTTTTATTACATTAGCTTTTATACGTATTTTATTATTATATGCAACTTAATTTAACTACTCTACTTTCTATATCTGTTATTTATTTATTGTGCACACCTACCACAGTGTTGTTTTTTTTTAACCCAAAGGTTGACTGTCAGAGAATGTCTTGAGGTATTAAGTCCGCGTATGTACCATCACCACAACTTCATGCACATGAAGTTTAAATAAATATCACTAACCGTGTATCTTCATTATGTACCCAAGTATCTATCTATATCTATAAAGCTCTTAGTAAAGAACTTTCTTACCTCCGTCGCCATCGCCGCGGAAATTTCTCGGTACTAGTTTAAAATTCAAACTAAAATCTACAAACCAACTTCAATGTTGTCATAAAACTAACATTTCTTACGATGTAATTTAGTTGCAAAGTTTACAGGTAAGTTCTTTTAAAATGCTCGTATTGCAGAAATATTTAAAGTTCTACCTCGTCCCCCTCCTCCTCGAGTTGTATTCTTCACTAGCTGTGCCCGCGACTTCGTTCGCGTGGAATACAGGATTTTGAAATCTTTTTTTCTAAAATAAAAGTAGCCTATGTTACTCGACAGACAGACAAAAATTGTAAAAAATGTTATTTTGGTGTATGTACCGTATATTCATATGTATGTAGTAAAAAGCAGTTATTTCAATATTGCAAACAGCCACTCCAATTTTATTTATATGTATAGATGTATAGATTACTGAGGGTCGTAAAGTACCCGCTGCATTAGCTTCTTATTGATGGTGTCTCTCCATCTGTGACGATTCTTAGCGTCACGAAGTGTGACGTGCAATTGGGTGTCCAGTGTGGAGCGGACCTGCACGCTTAGCCAAGTGGTTATTCTGCAATCGTTAACGCTATCGAAAAGTGATGAAACGTATGGGAATGACGTCATCTCAACGTAAAGTCGCGTGGTAAGAACAAACGAATAGACAATTCGTAGCCAAGTTCATATCGTTCAAAATCGTTTCTACAATATTTAACGCTACATCCTTTGTTATACAAACGCTACATCATAGAACGAGCGGCCGACTCAGGCGTGTCAACATGGCTACCAACTTATCGTTTTCTACAATTGCTGTCACCGAGGCGTTACCGATTAGAGAACGGAATTCGATTGTAACTTGGCTAGGGGGGCTGATCTGCCCATCTTTTTGGGCTGCAGCCAGCAGGTCGTTTGCCATCATCCGTGCCAGTTACGATGAGCTGTTGAAGGTTGTGGCCGCTTTTCCTGCCAATGTGGTCGAAGAGCTCAAGTACTCTGCGCATGCAGGTAGTCGACAGTCTGATCTTGATGTTCAGTTTCAAATTCTACATGTGCAACAAAAAAAACACCCGTATTTTTTTCTTTTTTTTTAGTAGTCTACGAAAGAAAAATACATCGGTTGAATACAAATTACTAGCTGCTCCCCGCGGTTTCGCCCGCGTGATAGTTGAAAATTATGTTGACTATTCCAGGATTTGATCTACTCATGTGCCAAATTATGTCTAAATCCGTTTAGCCGTTTGCGCGTAAAATTAACAAACATACACACTCACAAACCTGTGCTTTAATTAGTGTTATTCTTCCAACTGCTAATAAACAGTCCATGGTAAAAACCTTTTATTTCAAGACAGACAAGGGGTGTCATCAAAGCGTCTTATTCTCAGAGAATATATCACTTAAAATGGAATAAAATTGTTTCAAATACCTATCAATTTTTTCCTATCAACAGTAGGTATTTAAGCGAGACAGAAGTGACAACCCCGCTATTAGTATACAGTACTCTAACAGAATATTTTCTAAAGCACTGATATTATGCACTTTTATTTCTAAACCACAAACTAACTGAAGGAGCATTTTTTATTGTTTTATATCCTGGAATTGACACGCAAGCTTCGTTTATGTACCGATTTTTGTTCCTGTTTTAATTCAGATTACTTTATTTATTAAAATATGAATTCGAGATAATAATGTTAAAATAAAATAAAATACAGTTATTAGGAGGGTTTTTTTAAAGGAATTTTGTCACAATATTCACTATGTCGCTTCATCATCATAGCCTTTCTGAACTAAGTATTTTGAGTTGAGGGCCTATCAAAGCTTTTTACAGGTTTTCAGGCTAAAGTACCTACAGTGGGTGAAGATAGGAACTACACATTTCGTAACAAATTCTACGAAAATGCTTCGTCACATCATAGTATTGCACCAATCTAGTTCGTCTTATCTATGAACTGTACATAGACGCGTGTTGTGAAAATCGATTTTGTAATTAATTTTGAATCTAATTAGTAATGAGATTAGCAGGCCCCGGGCGAGCCAGATTAATCTGCTATAGAATAATCTGATTGACCTTGGACCTGCTCTGCTCTAAAGCTCTATCATAATAAACATAAAAGGATGTTTGCCGTAAAAAAAAAACGAAGCTACACCACAGCTGACTGCTTCATTCAGTACACACAGCATCCGAGTGAGTCATCCCATCAAGATCAAGTCAACTCACTCATCACTCAAATAAAATAGACCACACAACCCCAGTATTTGTTCAGTGAGGGTCAATTTTGTCGTAAGCCCATGGCGATGGGTACAAAAACTTGCGCCCGCGACCCGAGAGGCTGTAAATCAGTCGGCGAGGCATCTTTGACGACATCTGGTGAACAGGCACCGTGCGCTTGAGCATAGTTATGCGCCGCATGCGATTGCTGTTGTCTCGGACTGTCTTGAAATATTTTTCGTCTTATTATTTCTTTCTTTTGTTTAAAATTCCTATTTTTTTTTTATTTGTTAATCATGCCAAATAACTTAATGTATTTTTTTGCGTATTTTAGCACATGGTAGGTGTCCGGTATTTTACAATAAGTTATCAATGGCTATAAACAAAAATTTCATAGCAAACATCATTTAGATCATGAAACAGAAACTAAAAGTCGCAATTATATCACGAGTGAACAAACTTCACACCGGTTGACGGCTTGTACAACTGCGCTCGGACTGCTAACGCCATCTGTGAACGAATAGGGAAAGGTCAAGTTTTGTATGAGGGAAGGACAATGGTAGTCAGTATGGACGAATTCTACTATGATAAAATATTAAGTAGTGAAATATAGGGCTAATATGAACCTTACATATACCTAAATACGATTTTTTTAAAGGTGGGAAATCATCTAATCTCTTCTCCCGGTCAAGGGCGGAGCGGGCTTGTCAAACGTTTACTAACTAAAACCACATCTATGTTTCTTCAGTTGCCCGTTATGTCTCAGGACCAAGAGTAACCCTTTCAGAAGTCGACCTTTGGCCTTGGTATCAGTAGGCTTCAACCTTTCTGGGCCCGTATGAATTTGCTGAAATCTCTTTGAGACGCGCGTGAAACACTACGCGTCGTAGACAACTACGCCTCAGTCCGAACGGTTACCGGACGGCTGGACGGCGAGTTACCAATTGCTCGTCGTCTGCAAGCCCACAGCCTTAAATACCATGGCTTAGTAAAATGCTATGAATTAGCAGATAAGGTAGGTAATTATCGCCAAACAATGGCGTTAACTTTGACGTGCCTTGATTTAAAATTATCGCTGATGCTTGACTTTCACATTTACGTACATAAACTCTATACATAAACTCAAACCATTTTCCCATGCATCAAAGATGTTCAAAAATATATAATTGAGCATCAGTCGTTCATTAGTAGGTACAAGATCGTTGTTATATAATATATCTCTTAGAAATAATCACGGTTCATCTTCACTTTATATGTACCTATAAGATATCAGTAATAGTAGCATCCGATGACTTGATGAAAGTCACGGGAATACGGAGGATGCGAGACACACAGGACCGTCCGTTGTGGCGACAGTTGGGGGAGGCCTATGTCCAGCAATGGACGTCCTTCGTCTGAAATGATAATGATGATCAATAGTAGCAACTAACCGTTATAACCTGCTGGCAGCATCGACTGCGTAAAAGTAGAAAATTTCATATCCTTTGTCTCTCAAAGAATAATAGAATATTTGTGTTCTCGTACATCATAAAAGGAAAATCTGTGCTAAATTTCAGCGTTCTAAATTTGGACCTAGAACACTGAAATTACATCGGGTTTTGGGTGTTCATGAGTGAGTTAGTCAGAACTCTATATATAAAGTTAAGCTAGAACTACATTAGACCGCAGAACACGTGTAACACGCCTAGTTTGTAGAACGTCGCGTGGCGTGGATCAAGTGTAGCTCTACAAGTCTAGTTTCCATTTAAAATGTAAGGAGACCGACACCCACATCGGCTGTGGCACACGTTTGCGCAGTGTAGTTCTACCTTTATAGTCATTTTCGATTGTGTGAAGCAGGTCACTAGTACTGCATAAATGTTCTACAAGGTAAATACAAATCAAAATATTTATTTGCAAGAATATGGTACTTACATATAGTAAATTTGTTTCAGCATATCCTACCATAACATGGCGTGCAAATATATTCAGTGTGTCCGTCAATTAATCTAACTTGCAAATTACATGTTCTATTGAGTTGTCTTAATATTTTTTAAATAGTAACAGATTGAAAATCATTTTTTTGAACATTGTCAGTGAACATTGTAAACCATTTAGTTAATGATTGTAAATAATCACATATCACGTATACATTTTTCTTAAATAATTTTAGCACTATTGGTGGCAGTCGAAGTCTGTCTTCATGCTGCGTTCGGCTATTTGGCCTGTCAGTGTACACATAACGAGGTATACTTGCTTACCCAGCATTCGGGATTGCGGCAGTTGGTCGGATTCACGATATTATCGCTTTTGACACAATTGGGAACGCAGGGTTAGTATTCTTAATATGCGATCCACGTATGAAACCGGTATAAAAATAACATGAACTGCAACCTTTAAAAACTGTATCAGTTTGTTTCTCATCAAAATACCAATCATACCGCAATGTTATTTGTCTTCTCTCTTAGGCAGTGGTCCGACTGCCGACGACGAACGAGAAACAAGTAGAACTAGAAACTATAAAACGAGTTGGCGATCAGCGGAAAGCGTGTGTTTAGTTTCGATAGTTTTGTCGCCGGGCTATATGCGAGTGTACTTTCAATGCCACACTGTAAAGAAATGATCAAGCGAGCGAGCATCGCTGAACGAGTACCGCTGAGCGAGTTTATTTTTGTTTTTCGTCAATCAGCGACAGTAAACTAAAGTAAAGCGAGTCGTCGCTGGCAGTCAGAGAGCAACTTTTAATATATATAGATATGCATCTCTTTCGTTTACACGGAATGTTCATTTATTATGCTTTTCTTGAGAGAGAAAATCGCCGATAGTTAGTCGTTTTCTCGCCGGCGGTCGTACCACTGCCTTACCCGACCTGTAGGCACTAAAATTCCTATATCCACCTGTGTTTTCAGTGCGATGTATTTATTTACATTTTACCACCAATCAATGTTCATATTTCGTTTATATTTTTGCACGCTCATGATGTTCTGTAAATATTGATATTTAGGTATGAAGGAACAATTGCCGTACTTTATTATCAATAATGTTACGACACTATTGATAATTCACTTTTATTGACTTTTCTCCGACAAGGTGGACGGACGACATGGTGAGAGTCGCGGGAAAGCAGTGGATCCGACACACACAGGTTCGGTCGTTGTAGCGACGCCTGGGGAAGGCCTATGTCCAACAATGGACGTCATTCGGCTGAAATGATGATGATGATGAAGTCTTTCAAAATTAAGAATGTAACTACAATAACCAAAATATTGACCCATGAAGTTGAAAATAGCACACCAACTATTTCTATTATTTTTCTCACAACAGTCGTGATATAAGCTTGCTTATAGAAATGCAATGAGTCCAAAGTCTATTGAAAACTATTATGGACTGTTCAGTCTGAATTAAAGGATTTTTATTATGTTTTATTTATTTACTGATGATGAAACACAACATCTACGGCAGGGTCTGTAAAATGTTTCATTATTATAAGTATTATACGTAGTATCATTTGAGCACTACGTATAATAATAATAACAATATTCCACAACGATCACACAACGCCGTCTAGTCCCAAGCTAAGCAGAGCTTGTGTTATGAGTACTAGACAACTGATAAACATACATTATACTCGTATATTATTTGTATCGTCATACCGTATTATCTATTTGAACATTTGTACATTATTTTGGCTGAAATCCAGATGTAAAGGCACAATTGCACTTATCAATCTAATTTTATCGATAACATTTCAACATATCGTATTTCTAAATAAATACGTTAAATTAACTAAATAAATTAAATTTTCAGAATTAAATACACTAATTCTGCCATTTCAAGTTCACTTTAAAAGAACCACATCAAACAACAGCCAATTAAACAATTATTCACACAAACATCAATTGCCTTTCCCTGGAAATACGATGCATGATTGTTCAAAATATTTGTATGATCCTCAAACCATTTATAATTGAAGGTTATCAATTAAAATGGTTCATATTTCTAGCATATTATGAATTGTGGCACGTTTGTATTGAATTTAAAATTGGTTGAAAGTTTTCGCTCAAAAATATTTTTTTTAGGATTTCCAACATCACAGGCACTGGGAATTTACAGGTTAATTATATATCACTATTCAAGTGCTGCGTCACTTAGAGACAATCACTACATTAACACAAAACATTTGATTTTAAAACACTTAAGATTAGTAAGTTAATTTTTATCGTAGAATATGTCAAGGAGAATAATAATAATAAGAATTATGTCAGTAATAATACCACAAAAACACAGAACAAGAAATAAAAATGGGAATTAATAATTAATTACATTTCATTATAGTAATGTATATTAATGTCTAATTTAATTAAATGATTAAATTAAATATTCTTATCATGTTGAAGTTGAAACGCTATGGAATTCTTATTGTCTCTTGTTCATTTATGCTCTGACAAATGCACAAACTCACATTCTTGTAACCAAATAAAAAATAAATAGTGTAAATGTCGCAGGGAAATGAGGATATCAGGGATTTCACGAAATCCCGGTAAATTTCGAATATTCTTGTCTGTTACGTTGTGTGTTTATGTAGTGATATGTCGTTTCACTAAATTAAATCTACTAAAATGTCAGAAAAGCGGATACTACCGAATAAAAATCGATCCATGCATTTATCTCGCTCGTTCTAGTACCCACAAGGAAAAATCAAAGGTCCAGTGCAAAACGAAAATGGGCGCGCCATAATTATCGCGGCAAGTCCCATGTTTGAGGAGTTGCTGGAAAGACAACACGGCGTCTCTACCTTCCGCATGACGCAGATCCTCACCGTACATGGTCAGCTCGGGAGATTCCTGCACCAAATTCATGCGAAAGAAATGCCCGGGTGCCACCTTTGTGTGGACCGCCCGGAGGACACGGTGGAGCATACGGTTGAGGTGTGCTCCGAATGAGGAGAGCATCGCCGTGTCCTCGTAGGGACGCTTGGCCATGGAGCGAAGAGGAGTGGCAGGCGCGATCCTTCTTCTGCAAAGCAGTAATGCTAGCGAAGGAGGCGGCAGCGCGCATGAGACAATGGCCCTCACGCCCCAGCTGCCTGGATTCCGATCCCAATTTCAGACCACAGTAGGCGCGGGCTTGTGGACGGCGAGCAATGGGTAGCTCGCCGTCCGACTGTCCGGTAACCATCCGGACCGTGCCCAAGTCGTCGACGGTGCGTAGTGTTCCACACGCGCCTCAAAGAGTTGTCACGTCATCTGACATTTAAATAAATAGCAAGATTTTCCATTTTCCATCAGGAGTTAGTCATCGTTAACTGTTCACCATCATCATCATTTCAGCCGATACACGTCCACTGTTGGACATAGGCCTCCCCCAAGCGTCGCCACACCGAACGTTCCTGTGCGTCCCGCATCCATCGGTTTCCCGCTACCTTCACCAGGTCATCGGTCCACCTTGTAGGAGGCCTTCCAACGCTGCGTCTTCCGGTACGCGGTTGCCACTCCAAAACCTTTCGGCCCCAACGGCCATCTGTTGTGCCTTGCCCATTGCCACTTAAGTTTGGCAATTATTTGTGCCATGTCGGCAACTTTAGTTTTCCTGCGGATATCTTCATTTTTTATTCGATCACACATGGAAACCCCGAGCATAGCCCTTTCCATTGCTCTTTGGGTGACTTTAAGCCTTCTGATGAGGCCCATTGTGAGCGACCACGTTTCGGAGCTATATGTCATCACTGGCAACACGCACTGGTTAAAGACTTTCGTCTTCAGACACTGTGGTATGTTGGACGAGAAGATACCGCGTAGCTTCCCGAACGCTGCCCAACCGAGTTGGATTCGACGGTTGACCTCTTTCTCGAAGTTAGACCTCCCCAACTGGACTGTCTGTCCGAGGTAGACGTAATCGTCCACAACTTCGAGTGTAGAGTCTCCGACCTTGATAGGAGTGGGCGCTACATGGTTGTTAATCATGATTTTGGTTTTATCCATGTTCATTTTAAGACACACTCTTAGAGAAGCTCTACTGAGGGCATTGAGCATTGTGCTGAGCTCCTCCATAGTCTCCGCCATGACTACTATGTCAGTTTAGTTGATTAAAACTTTATTTTCTAATAAAAAAAAACACCATTTAATTTGTAATTTTATTTTATTACTTCTCAACAATATTCTTCATTTCACTACATTTAGTTTATTGAAATGACATGTCTCTGACTTTATACAAGTATTAGTATTTTGTCATAGCACTAGATACTTTATACATATACATATTAAGATGACGTAATAAACAATAATATTCGACATCTAGCGGGATTTCATGGTATCCCTGGGGATTTCGTGAAATCCCTGATATCCTCATTTCCCTGCGACATATATAAGTTAGATGGTATGTATATTTCTTTGCCTATGAAGTAATCAATTTTAAAACGACATGCTCAAGAATGTCCTACCTACAATATGGTATCCCATGCGCGGGAGTCGGGAAATGGTGTTTTGTGAACGGCCTATAGTGACGTCATTTGTGTCGAAGACAAATTATGTTACTTTGGTTTAAAATAGAGCACTATTGACGGATTAATTTATGACCGATGACCGAAATCTCAACAATACCAGCATTGTTTTAAAACGAACAATGACCAGAAATTGCCAGTTATGTTCTAAATTTTCTTTTCACAATGTAATGGAATAAGTGGGGAATCTTGTGTATATGAGTTTACATGTTTGTGAATGCACCCATGATATTTAGAGTATATCCTAGTGCTCGAATGTTTTATAAAAAATGAGAAGAGAGACTAGACATGTTGCTTTGGGAGGCAAATTATTATTATTATTTTTGTTGAAAATACTATTAGTATGTTTTTTGACAATTTGGTAAGATGAATCAACAAGGAGAGCACAGTTCAAAAAAAATAGTAACCGCTTCTATCTTATAAACTACCAAAAAAGTTCAAGTTAAAAATTTACAAAAACTATTTTTTCTTCGCCGCAGTGTGTTACGTTTTTCTATCGTTTCTTATCTCCTTGAAGACACTTGTTTGCAACCCGAACATGATTTAAAACAAGCCAGACATGTCCACTTTTGTTTTCTTTACTGCTTTAACCCAGATGTGGTTTCTTCATAGAAATGTAAGATGGCGATTGGTCTTGTCAGTTTATTGAGGTTACCTGTGTTCATAAGAAATACGTTCAATTTTATGCGTGTTAGGAATTTCAAGAAAAGTACTTTAAGTTTTGAGAGCTATAATAATAACTACAAAACCCACACGTTCTAATAGTATATTTAGAATTTTATAGCTTAGTCTCCTGTAAGACGTAATTAAACATTGTACTTACCAGGGAAACATGGTACGAAGGAGGTGACATACTCAGCATTGGGTGTACGGAAATATAGGTTGACAATTTTATGTCCTGCATTATTATCAGTGTAGTATAGTACAATTCACGAATGATGGCGGCCGTGAAGTTTGCGCAGAAGGCTGCGCAGTAACGTGTTTTAGGAACCAAATGGCGACGTGCGCGAGGCAGGGATATGCTAGGGATTGACTCTATTTAAACACAATCGTTCCTTTGTTCAATCAAAATTGTAATCGATTTTTATCGATTTGCAATTTATTGATTTTTGTTTATATAAGATACTGAACGAAATAGATTTAAAAACTTATTAAACATTGTCGTTAGTAAATGAGATTTCAAACTTTAATTAAAAAAAAAATAGTAACATTTCATTTTCTTAGTTCAAAGACATAATTTAGTTAAATATCAGTTATTTATTAACTACTACTTCAATAACTACTGTTCGAGAGTAATTTAAACCAAGTATAAAATTGATTATAAATATATTTTTATAATTCAATTTTAATCGATTCGAAAAAAAATCGACTAAACAACATCCTCGGAAATGCATATTGGACATCCCTTTTTGTTGACATCGTATATCTTCGTGCATATTCGGCAACTCTCGGTACGCGATCATGTGTCTCAGTCACACGTTAGCATTGGTGTCGAGTTCGTGTTGTTATCTCTCTCTAGAGTACGTCCCAGTTACAAAAGTTTTCGATAATTTGTTGTTAATTATTTTGTCGAGAGATGAGTGAATCCTTAATTTATTACGTTATTTTTATAGCTTTCTGTCTCATAGCGTTTTGATATTACTTTTATTTGTACTTGGTTCCTGCATAAGGATTTTTTTATTCGTATTTCGGTTTAAAATAAAATAAATGACAATAACAGTTTTTTCTATGAGTGTACATGCGCGAAAGTTCGCAAAGGCTAACTTCAGGGCCGCCATCATTCGTGAATTGTACTATACATGTACAACGTAATCGTCTTTAGTATTTTGTGACATAACGTCAATCATTTAGTAACATACAGGATATTTAGTAATTTACTTATGTTTAGTCTGGTTACTTCAATATGGCCGCACAGTTGCAATCTTGTCACATCAAGGTTTGATATCAGAATCGCGATTTTTTTTTAAGAATTTCAGTTCCTGTTTTAAGTATTTGGTATGTGATTTCTAGTAGAAATTGTGATTTAAAATTGATGTAGATTTATATCTCAGGTGTGTACACAACTGGGCACTATGTGAAATAACTAAAACTAATAACTAAACAGCAAAGCTTGCAAATCAGTCTGACTTGTTCATTTTTCTGACAAATAATTCGATATTATTAGAATGTATCCAGTCGACAGCGATGCGGAGGAGTTTTATGACGCCATATTTTAGATAGTAGTTTTTACCTTTAATGTATATGTCGTAGCCAGATTTTAGAATTTATAAGTTCATGATATGAGTAATTAAAACTGCCAGAAGAAACGGCCGGATCGTTTAAACGTTTGATGATGCGTCAATCCTCGTTTGGACAAATCATTTATGTAGTCAATGATATAATAAAATGTCTAAAGAAAGTAGCCCTAACGAAGATTTAAATATCATCAAACTTTAACGTTTAAAACGATCTGACTAGTTTTACTTGGCCATATCATGAAATGATCAATTTCTCACGACAAAGGTATAGTTTTAATTAGTTAAGTGTTTATTATTTTTCTTGTTTTAGAATGGCATTAAGTAAAATACTTATATATGGTGACTGGTAATTAGTGACTGATAAGTACACACGTGATTGTACTCATGATTACAAACAACTTTCCCAAAGAAACTATTTCATTATACTCATTAGTTTCATCATAATAACAAAACAACTGTTCGTGCAAATTCGCGCCCACCGCGGTCGTCCATCGATTTCCGTCCATCAGTATTCAGTTTTCGCGTACATTGATGGGTTCTCAAGTGGCAGGGGTACTCTATCACTATTGTAGGTAAGGTACATGAGACAACGGTGTTACGCAGCTAGTTGCCGAGTTTTGTTTTGGTGATATACCTAATGAGTATAAAAAAAGTTTCTTTAGGAAAGTTATTTGTAATCATGAGTACAATCACGTGTTTAAGTATCGGTCACTAATTAACAGTCACCCTATTTAAAAAAGTGTTGCTTTTTTATAAACATGATACAGGTCAACCAAACGTTTATATTATTTATTGTACAGAAAATAAATTCACCAGAACTGCTAATGTAGGTATCTATTTACGTTTCAATGACGTACCTGCTACCTCAAAAATGTCAGTAAAACCGTAAGTGCCTAGCAGGAGCAGGACCGACGCTTACTGAGGCCATGGGTTGACTTCCGAAACGGAAACCCGGGCTCCTCAAACGCTAGGCAGAGGAGGAACATAAGTGTGGTTTTGGTCAGTAAAAGTCTGACACGCCCTTACTCTTCGCCCTAGAGCGGGAGAAGTCATAGGATATTATTTTCCATCTTAAAAAAGCCGTATTCCACATTTTTGCTTTTATCTATTGCTAAAGCTTAATAAATCTAACTCTCAGTTAAGTCATTAAACACCTATTTTTAATTATCATTTTATTTAAATGCCAGACAATGTACTGAGCTCTGCGTTATTTATGAGGCGTAAAGATTTGCTCCTGATAAAAATAAGCAAAGATAGTTATTATATTATTGTAACAAAAATAATATGTAAATTAATCATTGAATTTCGACAACTCGAAGGTTAACAGACAAAGAAAGAAATTAATTTACCACCATTTAACTAACAATATATAAGTGTAAATGGCGATTATTTTTCACTAAGCGAGAAAAAATAACAATAATACGATATCCTGTTAATTATAACAACATACTTATTATGTTGTGGGAAAATAAAACAATGAACCACCATCTTAGATATATCCTTGACTTGACTAAAAGCGTTTTAACTTAATCACATGTATGTGTTCATAAGAACTTGCGGTAGGTATCACCTTGTGTGAGAATTTAACATACGAAGCCAAGTAGTTGAGCGATTGGCTGCTAGGATAGTGTGTCTAAAAAGTCAAGCGACTTGGGTAGTCTAATCAATTTCTTGAAATCTGATATAGTCAACACTTGTTGAACAATCAATGTTGCAAAGAGATAATCATTGTTTACTAATAGAATCTTATAAAAAGTATTGTATGTAATTAATATACACCGCTAAATTTTGATTGTTTTAATTCCGTGGAGGGTCAATCCGGTAGGTACATGAAACACTATCGATTTGTAAAGATAAAATTAAAAAATAAAGTACCTTTTTTTCTAAACTCATATTAATTTACGCATCTACGAAATGAATTTCTTTATGAAAACGTCAGCTGAGCGAGTCCAATGATCTGTAGGTAGTTTGTCGTGCAAATCGATAATGTTTCATGTACAGGATCGACCCTCCACGGGATTAAAACGATCAAAATTTAAGGGTGTATATACTAGATGTTTTTAATTCGTTTAAAAATTTCAAGTGGTTTTACTTTTTAGACAGACTATACGCTGGGGGTCTAGGGTTCGATTCCCGCACGGCACATACATTGCCTACAGATAGGTGTTCCGGATCTGGGTGTCTTGTTTTTGTGAGTTACACCCACGATACAGGAGTAATTTTTAGTTGGGGGGGGAGGGGAACCCTTCTCTTTTTTATTTATCATTTTTACAAAAGAATACAGGATTATCTTACTTAAATGAGAACTAAAAACCACTAAGGTTTAAACTTGTGCTATCATGAATCTATCTTAATATCGAAACAAAATGAGTTCTTGTTCGAGGTTTTGTGAAAGACCTATTTTTCATTAAATTTAAAACCAGTACGGTTGCTCATCCTGCGGAGTTTCCTTATAATTTTCACTACAAGCAACCAGTAGCGCCCCCCGCATCGTTCTCGGGTAAGCTCATGTAATCTTACAGTGCATGCACTTCTCACTTTTTTGACTAAGTATAGATTTTCATGAATAGCTTTGTTTCAAAACCTGTTTCTTTCATTTACAATTTCTAAATATTGATTAATTGAGGCGTAAGGAGCTCTTGGTAGAGCTCCTTACGCCAAGATACTACGACCACAGTGTTCAAAATCAGTCGCGAAAATTATTATTATTATTTTAAACTGGTTTTGCAACACTTTATGCTTCTAAGAGCAGCTTCCCAGAGTCGGAAATCAGTGGTGGCCGAGTGGTATTTATTTCATCGCTACTGCTCTCAAAACAGTGAAGGAAAACATCGTGAGAAAACCGGCATGTCCTAGAACGAAAAATTCGAAGACATGTAACATTTACCAGACTGCACTGGGCCCGCGTGGTGGATTACGGCCCATTCCCTCTCCTAGAGAGGAGGCCTGAGTCCCAGCAGTGGGAACATGATGATGATGATGATGAAGCTTCTTAACTCTAGATATTTGTTAAATGAAAATATAGTGAACCTACATTAGTATTCACAAAAATTATAAATAAAAAATATCACCATATCTATCTCCATTGATGGCTAACACCGTTACAACCACATAAAGGTGAGGAGGAGTAAACATGAACATGACATGCTAACATTCAACACCATAACTTTTTGCTCAAAATGCGAAGGTGGGATATTTTGCAAGTTAATTAGATGGTCCCATTATACCATTGTTAATTGTAACTGTTGCTAAAAGGTGCTCGACCTGCCAATGATTCATGAAGAATATGCGTGTCATCTTAGTACATAGGTAATACGGAGATATGTATAACTCAAGAGAGGGTTCAAAAATCTTTGATGTGTTAAATGACGCTAATGTGCAAGAATTCTATGTAATTGTTATGAACAATGGTTTCGATTGTCTGAAATGTACATACAAAGCACTAAAAAGGTAAGGTCTATCAATGCTAATGTAAATTTGTAAATTTTTATGAGAGCTTTTAACCCCATGGTGCATATACTTGGTCTTTGACTGACATTCAATAACCCAAACTCAAGGTTTGCCAACTTGCTATGGAGCACAGCACACTTTGCAAAGGCTTAGGCCCACTGTCCATGGACGCGTAGCTTCATAGACGCGTACGCTGCGCGTGCGCGTGCGATACGCTTAACGTCGTGTCGTTGCCGCTTCGTCGACAAAGTTGCATAGTTTCATATCGAAGCTGTGAGCAAGCGTACGCCAAGCGTATATTTATTTTTAATATTTAAAAATATATATAAATACGTCTGTAAAAGAAATAATAATAATATTTCTACGGAATATTTACACCACAACTGCAACTATTGGTTAGTGAATCTTGGACGTTGAAATTAATTTACGGATCATGGAAAACGCAGCAAGTAACAGGTATATCAAAGTAAGACCATCCGTTGAAGGATTTCTTTTTAATATCAATAAGGAGATGAAAAAATATATATTGAAGACGCGACCCAATTCCTTTCCAGTAACGATGTCGTATAATTTTGTACGATAGTTGGAAGAAATCTTAGTACTCTCTCAGTAGTAGTACGAGCAGTTTGCAGGGTACTTAGGCAATTCATGGAAATAGTTTACCTATTGGAGTCACATTTCCTTTGTCTTGGACTGACCTATTTACATAATTTATTGATCTAAAGTAATATGTTTGTTAGCTCTCTGTACACGTTGTTAGACATTTATTTTTGCTGTAGAATTTGCATCTAGGATTTCTAAAAAAGTCGGTACATACTCTCATGGCCGCTCTTTTCTTTGGTAAGTAACTTATGTTCAGCTTTTAATAATTAAGGCCCAAGCACCTGAAAAGTGCTTTAAAACAGTGACTTTCTGGAGCCTACTCCTCGCTAACGGCCAGGTTAATAGGTTTGAAAAAAATATATGTTTATTATAGATTCATGAACAACATTATCAACATTTGATTTTTTCGTGCGATCAGGCAGTAAGAATACTGATGGAAAAGCATCGTGTGAACAAAGAAGATCTTCATTTCGCATTTATTGATCTCGAAAAAGCGTTCGATCGAGTTCCGAGAAGACTTGTGTGGCAAGCAATGCGAGAACAGCTAATCCCTGAAGAATACATACGCCTGGTCCAAGATATGTACCGCAATATCCACACTAAAGTCAGAAGTCCGGCCGGCCTTAGTAAAGAATTCGCCGTAGAAGTGGGAGTTCACCAAGGCTCAGCACTCAGTCCTTTGCTGTTTAATATGGTTATTGACTATGTTACAAAGAATATCCAACAGCCTTTACCCTGGAATCTCCTGTATGCCGATGATGTTGCGCTGGTAGCTGAATCTGCCGAAAAACTGCAAGTCTCACTAAACGAGTGGATCAATGTTTTGGAAAACTCCGGACTTCGAGTAAGCAGATCTAAAACCGAACATCTAGAATGTAGATTCGGTAACACGGCAATCAGCGCCAACATATACTACCCAGATGGCACGCAAGTACCAAAGGTCGACCAATTCAGATACCTGGGCTCAATAGTAACGCGAGACGCAAATGTCGAGACCGATGTATCCCACAGGATAAATGTCGCTTGGCAAAAATGGCGCACACTCACTGGAGTTCTTTGTGACCCGCGCATGCCCATACGCACTAAAGGAAAAGTGTACAAGACAGCAGTAAGACCAGCGATGCTGTACGGGGCCGAATGCTGGACAGTGAAGCAAACAAATGCTCAGAAGTTACACGTGGCCGAAATGAAGATGCTCAGGTGGTCGGGCGGAGTGACTAGACTGGACAAAATTCGAAACGAATACGTCCGAGGTAGCTTCAAAGTCACTCCAGTCCAGGAAAAACTCACCGAAACACGCTTAAGATGGTACGGCCACGTCATGCGAAGAGACAGCGAGCATGTGGTCCAGAAGGCCATGGCAATCCCAGAGGGCAAGAAAGGAAGAGGACGGCCGCCCTTGACCTGGTGGACTAGTATGGCCAATCTAATTAGGAAGTCCTAACTGCCTGACCCGACAACCCAGGACAGATTGTCCTGGCGCAGAAGGATAAGGAGAGCCGACCCCACCTAATGTGGGAAGAGGCAAAGAAGAAGAAGAAGATTTTTTCGTGCGATGAATAGATACTTTTGTCTAAAAAAATATTACAAACAACAACATCACATTCGCAATTTTTCCTTACTCCTTCGAAACGGCTTGGATCTTTAGAGACGTTTTTACACCTAAAAATTGGTAGTTAAAAAATATTCTTCAAATTGAACATTGCATATGTAAATCAATCAATATTTCGCAAAGAAAATAGATTTAAAAGTTAGCGGGGCTCTGTCCGGGCGCAGCTGGACGCAAACAAATGCACAGATAGTCGTACTGTCGCCTAGACGGGTACGAAAGTAGTGACCATTTAATTTCGGCCAGATGGTTCAAGGGACTATAAGCCTTAAGTTTATGAACATCAAATAGGAAATCTCTTGTTTTTACAAGCTTTTACTTAGCTTCACCTGTCCCAATGTTCATTTGTCTGTAATCAAATCTTGCAAATTACACTTGATCCACTTCCCGGTTACCAATTCAGCTGAAATTTTTCATGCATATGTGTAAATCAGATGACAATGCAATGTTATAATGACACGGAGCTGATTTGATAATGGAATCGCAAGGAAGCCATAGGAACTCAGATAACCCTATCGTGTTTAAGTTTTTTGAATTGGTCTTGATGAATATTAATTATATAGCTGCGCCATAAAAGCTATGAAAAAATGATTTTTATTGAAAACTTGTTAATGCAGCCCAAAAAAGTGTGACGGAAGAATGTTTTGTCTACTCTGTGAAGCAAAAAAAAAGTATTAAAAATATTAGAAATAAGACACTAATAGTACATAATACATACATATAGAATCTATTTAATTTATAATGGAGTATGGAGATGAAAATCATGTATTTTAATGTAACTAACTAGATGACGACGCTATCTGTACCTACCTACTCTAGACGAAATAGTAAGAACTACTAAAGGCGCTCAAAATAAATAATATGCTTTCTGTTAGAAGACCAACTATTACATGGCATCAGCTGATTAAGATTCAACGCAAGACGTCACCTAGTGAACTACATTTAAATAGGTCGTTGACCTACGTGCTGACTTTAGTGTCACAATCTGTAGAAGTAGCTACCGAGTAGAGATATATATTTATTACGTACAGGATATTTATTTCTTCCTTCCGTCTAGGAAAACTTTTTCTACATTAATTTTAGTTCTCATTTCTATTTCAGTCGATTACACTTTTAAGATAAAAGACTTTAGAGCATTTTAGGCATAGGTGGGTGATTCTTTAAAATCGAGAGAACGTCTCATTCATCTGGCCTAGCTATCGTACCTATATGTATATTTTGTATCGTAAGCCACTGGGCGCAAATGTGTGCATTTGATACATTTAGTGATCGTGGAAAACTAATAAGCAAATAAAAATATCAAATTGTAAAGACAAAACTTGGCCAGATGAATGAGACACCCTCTCGGTTTCAAAGAATTACCCAGGTACACATGCCACTGCGCCATCTTGGTTTTAATTTTAAAAGTTTTAGGGTGAGTTGCACCATTTATCTATAACGATAACCAAACCATAACCAGCCGTGAAACGGCCGCCTATTGGTCAATTCGACGATTTGACAACTGTTAACGGCTTTGTTATCGTTATAGTTAAATGGTGCAACTCACCCTTAATGCTTAATATTTTGTGATTGTCAATTATTTCTCTAATTAATTTACACAATCTCAGGTTCGTACGGATTATTAGGAGCTTAGGTGGACAGTGCCGACTGACACAGCTCGATAAGCTGCCAGTCATGTCAAGTGCTTATCAATGACAGTTTTCAACGACACATTCAGTTGCCTGAACGATTGACAACTTGTTTTAATTTAGGCTATCTGCGTCCACAATTAATTAGGTTACAAACGTCAAGAAGATAAAATATGTATTTCAAATAGGTAATTTATATTTTCTTTTATGTAAAACTTTCTTTTATTAGTGCAATAATTTATAAATTCTGCGAGTAGAAATGAGTATGTAATTTCCATGTAGGTATCTAAATACATATAATTATAATAGTTTTAAAAACAGTAATAATGACACCAGTTTTTTTATACCATCTCTTTTTATGGACCACTTCCCTATACAATATGTCCGATGTCCTTTATCGCATTATAAAATCAGGAAACTGTTAGAGATGCAATGGTGATTTCATTACTGGCGCGAGTTGCTGGGCTAGTGGGTCAGTTTCCTAGAACTCATGAGTTCCTGGACGTCGTACGGTGTGTCACTAATATACGAGTGTAGTGCGCGACGCGTGGCTTACTGGCCCAGCGCGGTTTAGCTACTACACACATACATACTTTGCAAGTTGGTGGTCCAAGTAAAAGATTTACGCGACCTAAAAAAAGATTGTTTAATGGAATGATTATTTTATTCCTTAGAAATATTAAGGAGATGATGTCTTTCAGTTGAGTATTTATTTTTGACATTGGCAGTATAAGAGATTTTTACTTACCAACAAAAAAAAAATCTAAATGGCAGTTTGTGAGTAGTAAAAAATTGTATTTTTTTTTATACATTATTAATAATAATTAGTTATTTGAATTTTTTGTAGCAATTTAATTTATGAATTATATAATGACGGTGATTTAATTTAATATTTTTATAGTGTAAATTGTTAAGTGATTATTACATGGGTATAACTTAGTACATATTAGATATATTATTAAACTGGTCACTGCACAGTGACCAGTTTAATAACATATCTAATATAGTCACATTAACATATCTCATGAGGTTATTACATGGGTATAACTTACTACATATTAGATATGTTATTAAACTGGTCACTACACAGTGACCAGTCTAAGGCCTTTTTTAGGTGGGAAATCGTCTTATGACATCTCCCGCCCTTTGGCGGACGAGAGGGCGTGTCAGACTTTTATTGACTAAAATTCACTCCTGTTCCTTCTTTGCCTTCGTTCCAGGACCCTTGTGCGTCACCCTTGGCCCCAGTAGGCTTCGACCCCTGCTAGGCCCCTACGCTTTTACTGATATCTCCTTGAGGCACTTATGTAACACTACCCGCCGTCGACGACTTGGGATCGGTACAGACCGTTACCGGACGGTCGGACGGCAAGCTACCCATTGCTCGCCGTCCGCAAGCCCGCGCATGGGCAAGGTCTAAGACGAGCTTAGGACGACACTTATTTGTTTATTTGAATTTGCACAATTCCTGTCTTCTGGTTATTCACTTCACAGTTTGATCAATACACCAGCTGCATGGAAGGGCCATCTGTCAGTGCCAAATAGAAAAGCGAAAACGTTTATTTACAATAGTAAATCAGAGAAATCCGCACGTTCAGGGATTTGAAAAGCTAATGAGAGATAGCTTCGCTTTAATGTGTCGATTGTAGAAAGATTACTTCATCACAACTTCATGTGAAAACACTACGAAGGTAACCAGTGAAACTCAAATTTTTGTATTTCTTTTCTAATTTTGCAGCTAGTAAAAAGTCTATAGTAAGAAAAATACGGTACTTTTTTTTTAAAAAAAGCACATTTTACCTCTTCTTGACGTACTTTCCAAAGCACAGAGGTCTTAGTATTGACAATACTGCACTGTTGGAGTTACATATACATACATGCTGAATATATTTTGTATAGCATATAGACAGCTGTTTCGAGTCTTGATGTCTTGTGTATGTCAGTTTTCATAATTGTTTACGTAATGTACGTATCCACGAAGCAAGAGTAGTTCCTAATGCGGGGCAATGTGTTTTTTTGAAAAGAGAAAAAAATGTAATGACGATTCATCCATCGGATATTTTTTTGGCCTGACTTTGAAAGATCAGCCTCGAGTGGTTGTCGTTGCTAGCAGCGAACCCCTTTTTTATGGTGGGAAAAATCATCCAATGACAACCCCCACTCTTGGGCGGAGCGGGAGATAGTGTCAGACTCTTACTGTCTAAAAGCCCACCCCGTTCCTTCTAGCCTTCATACCGGGGCTCGGGATCCCTTTCGGATAACCCTGGCCCCAGTAGGCTTCGACCCAGCTGGGCCCCTGCTGTTGCTGACAACTCATTGAGGCGCGCGGGAACAGTGCGCGCCGTCGACGACTTGGGCTCGGTCCGGACAGATACCGGACAGTTACCGGACAGTCGGCGGCGAGAGCGCCATTGCCTAATGCGGTCGGCCTCCTCCTTCGCGAGCATTACTGCTTCGCAGAAATCGGCGACCGCCTGCCACTCCTCCTCGCTCCGGACCATGGCCTCAACCATGGCCCGGCGCGAGAGGTCTCCGCCGCCGATCGCCCCCACGAGGGCACGTCGATGCTCCGCCCAAGCAGGGCACACCTCGACTGTGTGCAACAAAACATTGTACAGCATCATGTTCATATTTTATTTTCTGTCAAAAAACCGCTTTCACTTAACAGTAGCACCACACTGTAAAGTAGGGCACACACGTCTCCACATATAGGCATTTGCGGCTAGAACAATCACACCGTTATCCGGTATGTCGGCCGCGGCCCTTGCGTCGCTTCTTGAATAAAAATCGACCGTTTAAGTATGAACTTGTCTGTATTGACTTCTTCAGATTTGGAAATAGAATATAATTTGCTACGGTGATGCTCTTATGAGCGGCCAATACCTTTTTACACAACCACTCTTACGTGATTATGATGCTATTACACATCTTTCTCCAGATATTTTACATATACAGATTATATCTTGTGGATATTATCTAGGCTTCTATAGAAATCAAAATACAAATTTGTGTAAAAGTAACCCAGTAAATACCTCTGAAAATCTTCTATTTTACGTGAACTCTGGCCCTCCATAATGTACTCATATTTTAAAAACTACATCTGAAGCCTTGTACATTTTAATTAAGATACTGAATGACGAAAATTTTAATACGTATACACGTATTTCTTGGAACAATAGTTGTGAAATATTCAACTAAATCACGGAGTTACCGAATGCCTCCCGTCCGATTATAATTTGGGTGTCGTTTTAAAAGCGTAACCATGGTGTTTCTTGCCGGTTCTTCTCCTTAGGAAACGTCCATTTGGGATCGTGCGATAGCTTTTGACGTTTTATAAGTGCCTATGTGAAATTAATAAGTTTGAGTTTGACTTTAAGTTAATCAAAGATCTGCAGAAAAATATAGTTACTTTCTCTTCTTCCTGCCCTAGTCCCGTTTTATTTGGGGTCGGCGCAACACGTTTTTTTCTTCCATTCTGTCCTGTCACTCGTCACGCTATCACTAACTCTCTTTTCTTTCATATCGCTTCTCACACAGTCCATCCATCTTTTCTTTGGCCTCCCTCTTCCCCTCCATCCATCCACATGTAAACTCATAACTTTTTTAGCAACATGCGTTTCATCCCTCCTTTTCACATGACCATACCAAGACAAACGATTCCCTTTCAACTTTTCAGTCACTGGCGCCACTTTTAAACTTCCCCTAATATACTCATTTCTCACTTTATCCATTCTCGTCACACCACACATCCATCTTAACATTCTCATTTCCGCTACATGCAATCTTTTTTCATCCGTCTTTTTCACAGCCCAACATTCTGATCCATACAGTATGACAGGCCTTATCACGGACTTGTATATTTTACCCTTCAACTTGAGGGGCATTCGTGGGTCACAAGCGGTTCCCGTGACCTGTCGCCATTTCATCCATCCTGCGTTGATCCGACGTGTTACGTCCCGGTCCACCTCACCATCCCCTTGGACGAGCGACCCGAGCTAAAATTCAAAATTTAACGTTATTAACGCATCTCTTGTAACAATCTACTGAGGCATGCACTGTTACTTAATGATATTATTTGGCCACGCTACCGAAGCGAAGTGCCGATGATATCTCGCTTCGTCGCTCCTTCGCGCCCGTATCGTGTGTACGACTGTCGCAATCTGCGCCAATATTCGTGATTCTAATGTCAATGTAAGCAGTTACCAGGTTTAGTTCCAAATAAAACTAAGTGACATAATATATGTGAAACACGAAATACGTGTCTAGTACTTTTTACGAAAAGTATGTACAAAATGTCATAACTCTATCATGAAAAATCTTAAAGTTATAAGCTTTTTATGTCAGCAAAAATACATAGTCACCGGGCCATCCAAGTGACTGAAGTTTGTTTTGCACTTACGCCCCTAAGACCCGTTATGATCTGCCGTGATCTGTGTTGTACGAGTACTTAGTGTCGGTGGTGTCCAACTTGTGACCTTTAAACGTTTTTGATAAAAAATATAACATAGTATAAAACCATTGGAATCGATTCAGTTACTGATTCTGAACTAACTATAGTCCGGTTTTGCATTAACTGAAAGTTAAAGTTGTATAAATGCATTCATTGCAGATACTATTACGTATTCGAAGACTGGCAGAATGTTGAAAAGGCGAGGTATTGCTCGAACGAATTTTACAATTTTTTTTCCCTTGAATTTTAAAGTAGAATGAATTCGATAAAACCCATTCGCAACCCACGTTTAATAATTAAAATATTATATAATACTCCGCATTCAGCACAAAGATAGTATCGTAAGCTTATTGAAATTAATTTATAGGAAATATGATTCGTGCAGCAATTGGAAAAATGCTGTATTCGAATTATATTTTCCACCCACGCACGGATAAAAATATATTTATTTATTTATTTTACAATTTATGTACACACAAATATACTGAGGAGGATAACATTATTAGAAAACTTTGTACAAAGGTACTGCTTATTTCAAATAGAAATTTCTTCCAGCAGACCTGCGAAAGGAGAAATTATAAGAGATGTAGACAGTAGTGTGCAGAAATGAGTAAAGAAGAGTTAGTGAAATCTTAAATTAAACCAATAAATACTTATATAACTATATATACCTTATACTAAAAATAAATATTTATATATATATGTATATATATATATACATATATATATATATTTGTCTCTTTGTAAGATAAGTCCTACGCATGCATGCTAGCTTGTAAAAATATCTCAATTACCAACATTAGCATAAATTAAATTATTATCACGTTGGAAGCTAAAATAAAAACTCTAAATATTTGTCTGACACAATGATTACTTATCTACATTGTGCTCAGCAACAAGAAATATGTAACCAAGATTTATGTAACTAATAATATGATTTTTGTTGAGGAGTTTCCTGCACGTTCTTCGCCATAGAGATCTATGCTTTGGACCGTGTCAAGGAGATACCTGGGACTCATCCTCGACAGCCGGTGGAATTTCGAGGAGCATTTCCGACATCTGGCTCCCAAACTGAATCGGACTGGGGCCGCTGTCAAGCGGCTCCTGCCCAACTTTGGGGGTCCAGACGCCTCCTGCCGGCTCCATGCGGGGATCGTTCGGTCCACAGCCCTTTACGGGGCGCCGGTGTGGGCGCCGTCGCTGCAAAAGCGACCGGCGGCCATTCTGAACGCCCGCCAGAGGGTCATTTAGTTTTTACTTTATTTTTTTATCTCCTAATCCCCAAATTTTCCTAGTATAATTTTTTTTTAAATATAAGTGCACAATCATTACGTATCTATTAAGTCTTATCACTACACAATGAATGGATGGATCTCCTCGCCAATTGTACCATAATATAATTGTGTACTTTTGTAAATAAATTATCATTATTAAGTATATTATTTTCAAAAACCCTCATTAACAGATTCTGCAATTACATTGAAACAAATTCAGTGCATTACTTAAAAACCAATCACAATTAACGCTATTAATGAAATTGTTACCGGGGTTTATGTTATATATTTATTCATGAACTCATCCGATAGTTGAATCATTAAATCGTTGCGAAACCGGACTCCTTTGACATTAAGTGTTTAAATGTCAACTATGAAGTGTGCCCAATGGCCCATGTTCAATTGACTTGACCATTAAACTAACAGCAGGCATAGATTTCCTGCCCACTTATCAAAAAGTTAATTACAGGAAAATGAGAATTCCTCTTAATCGAAACACAGTTGGAAGCTACACTATTTATTGCACACGGCCTGCTCTTTGTAAATTAAACACGTGTATTTAATAATTAAAACTTTATGCATGTACAAAGGTTAAAGCCCAAGCGCGCAAGCAGTGCCCTAAAATACTGACTTTCTGAACTGCCTACTCCTCGGTAACAACTAGATCAATAGACTGGAAAAAAAAAATGTTTATCATAAATTCATGTTTATCATTATCAACATATAATTTTGTCGTATGACAATACTTTTTCAAACGGATTTGATCTTTAGAACATACTAGCTTTTGCCCGCGCGGCTTCGGTCCCGCTCTTCCCTACTCCACCCTACTATACCCTACTCTACCCTACTCTACCCTACTCTACCCTACTCTACACTACACTACTCTACACCACTCTACCCTACTCTACCCTACTCTACCCTACCAAACTTCACATCCAACCACCAAAACCATCTACTAAATAGTCTGAACAAAGCCTAAACATTTGATTTGGATAGCTGAGCCCGTTCTTGAGTTATAAAATTACAACGAAAAGTGGCATTGATTTATATTATATAGGTACGAGTATATAGATTTTGTTTACACAAAAAAATGCTGGTTAAGTGTTCCTCAGAATGTACATAGAATATGTAAATCAATCAATATTTCGCAAAGGAAATGGATTTAAAGATCAGCGGGGCTCTATGCGGGCGCAGGCGGCAGTACGAGCATGTGTACATTTAACTCCGGCCAGATTTTAAGGAACTATACGCAGTAATGCCTTAGACATTTTGTAATTCGACCTACGAGACATAACATGGAAGGTGCAACTTAATAAATAGACAAACAGAAAAAATAAACACTTTGAACTTCATCTTTCTTTGTCAGCAGAAACTTCAGACTTCAGAAAGTCGACTTTACAAAGCTTACTTTAAAAGTACTCCTTTGTAAAATAGACCAACAAGTGTTAAGTTGATATAAAAATTCTAGGATCTGGAAATTCTGCTTCAACGCTTAACCTTCAATTCATCATCATTTTTTCATTTAAGTTCCTGTGTCCCCTAGATGGGGCAGAGGGCGTCCACAGTGCGCCGCCATCCCATTCGGTCTTGAGCTTCGCGTTTCATTTCACGCCAGGTCTTCCCAATGTTCTTCGCCTCTGCGATGACTGTTCGTCGCCAGGTCTGCTTAGGGCGACCACGTTTACGCTTTCCTTGAGGGTTCCAATCAAGGGCTTGCCTTGCCTTCAATTCAGGATATTAAATAAATCCGACCTAATTAATTTCCAATAAACCGTGAATGTAATATCTGCCCATCGGCATAATATTACATTGAAAACTGCGAGGATCAGGCAAAGATGTTTATGTACCAGCAAGTGTAGTACAGCATGTTCTAGAACTAAAAATTTAAAGACAGTGACATCCACCAATCCACTCTAGCCCCGTGTGGTAAACCACGGCCCATTTTTTCACCTAGTTATTATATTATATATTATATTACCTAATTATTATTATTATTATTACCTAGATATAGACCTAAGTACGGGTAAATGTGGTTTAGTTGTGGTGCTTTCATTATTGACATAATATTACCATATATAGTATGTATAATACAATTGTATAGACTTAGAACGGTTTACATCGTGCACTGGATCCTACCCTCGAATTTCTTAACTTTATAACTCAAAGGTTTGCTTGGAGAAAAATCATTGCTGAGTTAAGCTCGCCTTTGTACATGAACTGTGTTTATCTCCATATATTATAATTACTATGTACAATAAAGAATTAAGAATTAGTTGCATCCTGAAATGGATTGATGTTGCTATTATTACATATACATTTATACACTCGGACCCCATCCTTTTTTTGAAGTGAAAACTTCTTTAGCGGCGTTGAGCACTTTTTCTGTAATGGGTATAAAATCTTAAACTCGCGTCAGGACACGTGACCTGATCGAAAAAGCGTAAGACGGATGGAGAGTAGACAGTATCCCTTATCGCGCGTTGTGAAAGGGGGCTAGACGGAAAAAATTCTCACGAAAAATTGTACCGACACTTTTACTGTCAAAATATAAATCCAAGATGGCGGCTGCAAGAAATTATCAACTTTTTCGTCATGGGTGTCGTTTTCATGGTTTTCGATGGTGTTGAAACCGATGGTACTGTCAAAATATAAATCCAAAATGGCGGCTGCAAGAAATTATCAAATTTTTCGTCATGGGTGTCGTTTTCATGGTTTTCGAGGGTGTTGAAACCGATAGTACTGTCAAAATGTAAATCCAAGATGGCGGCTACAAGAAATTATCCAATTTTCCGTCATGGGTGTCGTTTTCATGGTTTTCGAGGGCGTGGAAACCGATGGTACTGTCAAAATGTAAATCCAAGATGGCGGCTGCAAGAAATTATCAACTTTTTCATCATGGGTGTCGTTTTCATGGTTTTCGAGGGTGTTGAAACCGATGGTACTGTCAAAATATAAATCCAAGATGGCGGCTGCAAGAAATTATCAACTTTTTCGTCATGGGTGTCTTTTTCATGGTTTTCGAGGGTGTTGAAACCGATGGTACTGTCAAAATGTAAATCCAAGATGGCGGCTGCAAGAAATTATCAACTTTTTCGTCATGGGTGTCGTTTTCATGGTTTTCGAGGGTGTTGAAACCGATGGTACTGTCAAAATATAAATCCAAGATGGCGGCTGCTAGAAATTATCAACTTTTTCGTCATGGGTGTCGTTTTCATGGTTTTCGAGGGCGTTGAAACCGATGGTACTGTCAAAATATAAATCCAAGATGGCGGCTGCAAGAAATTATCAAATTTTTCGTCATGGGTGTCGTTTTCATGGTTTTCGAGGGCGTGGAAACCGATAGTACTGTCAAAATGTAAATCCAAGATGGCGGCTGCAAGAAATTATCAACTTTTTCGTCATGGGTGTTGTTTTCGTGGTTTTCGAGGGTGTTGAAACCGATGGTACTGTCAAAATGTAAATCCAAGATGGCGGCTGCAAGAAATTATCAAATTTTTCGTCATGGGTGTCGTTTTCATGGTTTTCGAGGGCGTGGAAATCGATGGTACTGTCAAAATGTAAATCCAAGATGGCGGCTGCAAGAAATTATCAACTTTTTCGTCATGGGTGTCGTTTTCGTGGTTTTCGAGGGTGTTGAAACCGATAGTACTGTCAAAATGTAAATCCAAGGTGGCGGCTGCAAGAAATTGTTAACTTTTCCGTCATGGGTGTCGTTTTTATGGTTTTCGAGGGTGTTGAAACCGATAGTACTGTCAAAATATAAATCCAAGATGGTGGCTGCAAGAAATTATCAAATTTTCCGTCATGGGTGTCGTTTTCATCGTTTTCGAGGGCGTGGAAACCAATGGTACTGTCAAAATGTAAATCCAAGATGGCGGCTGCAAGAAATTATCAACTTTTTCGTCATGGGTGTCTTTTTCATGGTTTTCGAGGGTGTTGAAACCGATGGTACTGTCAAAATGTAAATCCAAGATGGCGGCTGCAAGAAATTATCAACTTTTTCGTCATGGGTGTCGTTTTCATGGTTTTCGAGGGTGTTGAAACCGATGGTACTGTCAAAATATAAATCCAAGATGGTGGCTGCAAGAAATTATCAACTTTTTCGATATGGGTGTCTTTTTCATGGTTTTCGAGGTTGTTGAAGCCGATAGTGCTGTCAAAATGTAAATCTAAGATGGCGCATGTCAGAAATTATCAACTTTTTCGTCATGAGTGTCGTTTTCATGGTTTCGAAGATGTTGAAATAGTGCTGTCAAAATGTACATAAAATAGGATAGTATTTTTTAGTTATATTGTATTGGCTAGACGGAAAAAATTCTCACGAAAAGTTGTAACGACACTTTTTCTATAGTAAGCTATTGTAAGCCGTGCGGCGTGCGCATGTTTCTCTGTCTTTCTCTCTCTTATAGAAAGCAAGCCAGAACGGAACTTCGTTCCATCCGGGTGTCCCTTGACACCTCAGTAGGTTTTCGGAGAGATAAACTTTTTAATGTAAAATAATTGTAATAGTTTTAAAGTGTTAAATTTTTAATGTAATATAAATTGTCATGTTTGTGTACGATAGCGCAATAAATGAATATTGTATTCTACCACATAAATGATAGTACTTTTATACTGATAAAGCAATTGGTGCAAAATTATTCCCTAACCATTCCAAAATATCAAACATGCTCAACGTTAATAATCAAGTTTTCACTTCTGCCGGCACTCCCGGAGTGCAACCCGTCTTTTTTTTTTTTATTAAACCACGGCCCATTTTTTCACCTAGAGATAGACCTAAGTACGGGTAAATGTGTTTAGGTGTGGTGCTTTCATGATTGACATAATATTAATATATATAGTATGTATAATACAATTGTATATTAGACTTAGAACGGTTTACATCGTGCACTGGATCCTACCCTCGAATATGTTCTTAACTTTATAACTCAAAGGTTTGCTGGGAGAAAAGTCATTGCTGAGTTAAGCTCGCCTTTGTACATGAACTGTGTTTATCTCCATATATTATAATTACTATGTACAATAAAGAATTAAGAATTAGTTGCATCCTGAAATGGATTGACGTTGCTATTATTACATATATATTTATATACTCGGACCCCATCCTTTTCTTTTTTTTTTGAAGTAGTAACTCATCAAAACACTTCTCCCGCTCTGATTAGAGCTAGACTGAGTTACAGACTTTTACTGAACACACACCTGTACTTCTTTAGTTCCAGGGCCATGGTAACTCTTTTAAACAATTCCGAAGCTCGGATCCTATCCTTTCTCAGCAGAGCAATTAGTGACGTCATCCAACCATTAACAGATCTTGATAACGTTCTATTATTATCACTTCGGTTAGTTCAAGAAACACCTCCTTAGGGGTGTCTGGTAAGACCTTTCCTACCACCAGCTCTTACCGCGATCCGTTTTACGACCTAAAATGAACTGTTAAAGGGATGAACCTATATAGGGTGTATAACTCCATCCCTGTTTCTCACATTTTAACACATCATGGTAAAGACCCTGCTGAATGTCATTCCATATGGGAAATTGCGTGCGGTTCGTTAATAACAAACTCGACTGCAGTAAACTTAATCATATTTTGACCGCTAATCTCGGAACTGGATCGCCTACAAACCGCTAATACACATTGAATAGTACTCGATGAGCAATAAACATTAAATACAAAGAAATTACATAGTTTAGCAATCGACCATCAAACAATACGTTAGCAAAAATAATGATACTCTAGACTCGTTTCGACCCCCTTTTGAGCCGTCCAATCCGTCACGGTAAGTACGTGACTGACGCGACACGGTTACCGAGGTTCCAACTTATGAGATGACAGCGGTTGGGAAAAGCGGTGGTGTACGAGAAAAGTGACCCCACAGAGCCGTGAGTGACCCAATTTGGCAAAACTGGAGTTACCAGAAAGGCCAATTCTCGTGAAATTCAAGTAGATTAAGGCACATTGCTCGCATCATAGATGATTGATGGGGATGAATGGTTCTGGAGTGACCACGAACCGGAAGACGCAGCTTTGGAAGGCCTCCCACAAGGTAGACAGAGGACCTGGTTCAGGTCGCAATCCGATGAATGCAGACAGGATCGGCCGTTATGGTAACACTTGAGGGAGACCTATGTCCAACTGTGGACGTCTTTTGTCTGATATGATGATGATGATGATGATGAATGAACAAAGCCTGAGATGGATGATGAATGGAATAAGCCTGAGATTGGAATGCTGGTATTTCATAATTGTTTCTCAGGTGGTGAAATCATGACCTTTCTAAATAATCGCTTTAAAGCCAGCCGGAACAAAAGATTAGTAGTAAAAACGTCGTTCAGTTTTTCATTTTCCGCTAACATTTGGTCACTTGAACCACTCAATAGTTTTTACTGCATTATACTACGCTTGAAAATTGGACACAAGTTATGAATGTCATCGGTAGTCGCGTACTGTTGGGCTAAGTTTTTGTGTCATTGAGTGCACGTAGCGAAACGAAAAAAAAAATATTTAAAAAAAAAATATGTTTCAAATGGTTAGTTCGAAATACTTCTTGGCATACATAGGCCTAGAGAGGACTTGACGTCAGAAGCTAACTTAGTGCGTGATTCTAATTTGATATTTCCTATACAGATACCCGGCAAGAAACTTCACGAGCATTCATTCAAATAAAATAAAAGATTTATAATAAAGCAGAGTGGTGATGGCCGTGACTTACTGCAAGTCGGGTTCAAACCAGCCAGAAACATTCCTTTATGTAATTTATTTCACCACCACTGCTCTCAAAATGGTGAATTCGTACGTTTTCACGATGGAAAACATCGTGAGGAAATCGGCAAATTGTAGAACCAAAAATTCGAAAACATGTGACATCCACCAATGACTACGACCACTCGTGAAGGATTATGGCCCATTCCTTCTTCTAGATGGCTCTCAGGCCTGAGTTCCTGCAGTAGGAACATTACAACCCTAATTATGCTATAGATTTTTACAGTATGTAAATAGGTATTTCCATATTTCTATATTACAATAATAATGCGTACGACAGTGTAGACAGGTCCTTAAGATACCCAATAAAAAAATAAAGTGGATCGAAATGGAAAACAATGAGTCTACGGAATCTACAGTGTTCTCACATTAAGATAATAAAAAACAGCTTTTTTTAAATCAAAATAAACCTAAATAAATGGCATGATTACATAAGAATAATAAATTACTAATTAAGTTAGACAGTGATCAAAATAATATAAACACATTGCATAAAAAATAAAAAAAAAAACAAAGAGAAATCATTTGTTTTTACAATACTAAATAAAACTAGATATGACACCTAATTAAAACTAATTTACAAAACAAAAAAGAACTAAAAAAACTGGGCAAGTGCGAGTCGGACTCGCGCACTGAGGGCTCCGTGCAAACTACAATTCCCGAATGGAGTCTCCAAGATTTTTCAGAATTGCATTTTTTTTGCGTTGGTAACTTCAAATTTACTGTTTTCAGATTTTTTTCCTTTACTTGTGCTATAAGACCTTGCTTTGTGCCAAATTTCAAGATTCTGGGTCAACGGGAAGTACCCTATGAATTTCGATCTTTGAGAGCATCAAAATATACGTTTTTTTGCGACATAAACGGCCGTACCTTTTTTATTCGTCAACTTACAAGTTTGATTTTTTCACAGCTTGAAGGGACCGCAGACCTGAGTCTAAGGTTTTAAATTTCAACTCGACAACTTTACGCGTTTTCGAGATAAAGGGACTTGACAAACAGGCAGACCGACGGACGGACAACAAAGCGATCCTATAAGGGTGCCGTTTTTTCCTTTTGAGGTACGGAACCCTAAAAACAATCTAAAGTTAGGCTATCTTGTTTTAACTGTGTTTAAGATTAATTCTGTTCTCTGGGAAATAAGACAAATCCGCATAACAACGGTTTCTGTATAACATCGGTTTTGATTCGCGCTAAAACCGAACCAGTGGGAAAATCTGTATCAGCGAATATTCCGCATAAATGTACATTTTGACAAGGTTCCGATTGATAGTTCCTGGAACCCGAAACCAAGGGTTTATACAAACACCGATCGATACTGTGCAACGAACGAAAGCTACACGAATACTGACAAAAGCTTACACTGACTGGACAGGTCCACTCAAATCTGTGTGGTTCTTTCTTCAAAAGTCCATCATAAACACTAATCAGATTTGACCATTACTGTATGGACTTTAAAAGAGACTTTTACCGCTTTTTTTTATGGTGGAAAAAAATCACCCAATGACAACCCCCGCTCTTGGGCGGAGCAGGAGATAGTGTCAGACTCTTACTGACTAAAAGACCCACCCCGTTCCTTGTAGCCTTCATAACGGGGCTAGAGCTCCCTTTCGGATAACCCTGGCCCCAGTAGGCTTCGACCCGGCTAGGTCCCTGCTGTTGCTGACAACTCGAGTGTGTTGTTTCAGTGTTTCTTCTCAGGGTAGTCAGGTAAGAAACACCAGCCTTATCTAGTTTAATCAGACTGAAAAAAAAATTAACGTGTGAAATGTTTTAAAAAACCTATTTGCTAAATAAATATCATTTATCATTTAACGCCCCATATTGAAATCATAATACAAACTATCACTGATCAATAATTGTAACCTGTCGTACCGCAACGAGTGTTGGGGATTCATAAAATCAATGAAACTGTATACGTAAAACGTAAAGCCGAGTAGAGACTGCTGTACCGTAACACGCAATGTAACACGCAATGAAAAACAATTTGCCCTGCACACTGGGGCACTAGCGTAGTTAGGCGTGGACGAAGCGAGGGCTCCATAAAAACGAGGATTTTTTATAATTGATAGGCTCAACTTTGACCACTATTTCACCTAATGGTAAGCGACTACTCGAACACTGGGTTGCGATTGCGACAATGAAATGTCTCGTTTTCGAATTTTTGAAAGAAAAAGGCCTCACAAATGAACCTTCGCTCACGTCTAAATTTGTTTATTTATTTATGTCTCTGTATTGCCACAATGTATCATGCAGAGTTACAGATTTCCCATAGTGTGGATGCCTTGCGCGCGCAAACCGTGCACACTACGCGCGTGAGCAGAGCATTTCAGCTATGTGAGTAGGTTCGTGAGCGCGCTTCGTTCACATTTATGAAATGCTTCTTACATGTTACCGTAGTCTGTACCTAGCTTAACAGTGCTTACATAACGCACGTTTGCATGCGCATCCAAATTTGGTCGCTATTTATATTTTCCTCACGTAGCTTTACACAATTCTGTAACAAGGCTCAGTTATTTAACACTAGGCTTGCCCATACAAGTGCCCAACACAGAAGAGGCATCGTTGGATGCATGTGGTATGCTGCCTGCGGGAGCCAAAACGCAATATCTCAAAATTGTCGTAAATACTGTTTTATTTTGCTCTAGCTTTTGCCCGCGGCTTTACCCGCGTATGTAATATAGCCCATATCACTCAGAAATAAAGCAGCTTTCTATCGGTGAAAAATTTTTAGCAATCGGACTAGTACTTTCAGAGATATATCTCCTAGAAACAAAAAAAGAAACTTGTCCTCTTAATAATATTAGTGTAGATTCTCCACATCACGCAGTCTTGTCCAAAGATTCGTAAGTTTATTGGAACAATGAGAAAAACACTTTCCACATTTCCCTTATTTTAAAGACGCAAAAATAATTCTGTTATTTTAAAGTACGCCTTAGCTACTAAACCGATCTAGATTATATTTAAAATACTTAGATATAACCTTGGACCTGGAAAAATACTTCCGATATTTACTTCCTATCAACATTCCTTGCAAGTGAAAGCACAGGCAGAAGCTATTTTTAAATATACATGTTATTAAAATCGGATTATATTTTTTTTTTACAAAATCTTTGTTTTCTCGAAAATCATTTTGATTGAGTTACCGCTTTTTGGCTTCCGGGGGCAGTATGGGACGTCGATGCGACTATTTGTGTGTGGGTAGCTCACCGCAACGCCACCCGCTCCCCTTTAAGCGGGAACTACATTAGACCCACACACACGTGGGCCACGGCTGATTTGTACAAAGAGTCTCGTCGCGTGGCGTGGATCTAATGTAGCTCTACAAGTAAAATGTACGGAGACTGACGCACCCAGATTGGAGTACATAGCCAACGTGTGCCCAATGTAATTCTACCTTTAGCCGTGCTGCTTCGACGCGCATCCCTGTGACATCATTACCAAGGCTTCCAAGTTGATTGACGTACAGCTTTGAACATTAAAAAGAAAGACGACCTACATACCTACGATATATAGGCCTTCGTACCGAGGACGCAAAAGTACGGATCCGGTCGTACTTTAAATATTAATTGCTAAGTTAATTGGCCATAATAATAATGTAGTACGTCAAAACAATACATTTTAGTTTGATTAATAGATGCATTTTGGAATATTTATTTATTACGGCAAAACGAATAAAATTAGCTTTGGATTTTGTGATTAGATATGGCAGCGTGTTAAGCTAAGACAGAACCTTGCTTTTTATAAATTAATTTCAAGATTTTTTACAGAACTTGGTACTGTTACGTCCCTAAAATACACCCTTAAGTTTGTAGCGACATCTATGGCGTGACATATAAAGTTCTCCGCGCCATTTGATCATATAGAACAGCCCGAAATCATCTATTGGGCAGTTGCCCACCAGACATAACTCACGTCTGACAGGAGGATTCTCCCTCTTCAACAGAGGTTTGCGGGACTTTACTGTCAACGTGTCCTTACAGTAGGTACTTATTTAGATCTCAATTCTTTTGTCGGTGAAGTCGACAACGACACCATAACACAATATTGAACAGTCACGTTTTGACATTTATGATTTTAGTGGATTTTAGTCAACCTCATTTTTCATTGAATGAAAACTTCCGTATACTTGCGAGGGTTTGCTGTACCACTATATTCTAACATCTTCAAGATCACATGACATTGGTCATGTATGTAGGAGGGAAGAGTTCGTGGGATGACGGAAAGAAACATTTTTACTAACTTTTAAAATACCTTAATATTTTTCACAACTTTCATCTTTGATCAATTTACCATCTCTTTTTAGGGTTTCGTAGCCAAAAGACAAAAAACGGAACCCTTATAGATTCGTCATGTCTGTCTGTCTGTCTGTCTCTCTGTCTGTCTGTCCGTCCGTATGTCACAGCCACTTTTTTCCGAAACTATAAGAGCTATACTGTTGAAACTTTGTAAGTAGATGTATTCTGTGAACCGCATTAAGATTTTCACACAAAAATAGAAAACAAGATTTTCACACAAATAAATTTTGGGGGTCCCCATACTTAGAATTAAAATTCAAAATTTTTTTTTCTTCTAACCCACACGTGTGGATACCCCACACGTGTGGGGTATAGATAGGTCTTCAAAAATGATATCGAGGTATCTAATTTTTTTCTAAACTGAATAGTTTGCGCGAGAGACAATTCCAAAGTGGTAATATGTGTCCCCCCCCCTCTAACTTCTAAAATAAGAGAATGATAAAACAAAAAAAATATATGATGTACATTACCATATAAACTGTCAACGAAAATTGGTTTGAACGAGATCTAGTAAGTTGTTTTTTTTTTTTAATACGTCATAAATGTAAAAAAATACACTATTATTAAACACCGATCAAAGTTACAACGAACTACAAGAACTTTTATATTATGTTAATTGCTGCTACGGAACCCTTCATGGGCGAGTCCGACTCGCACTTGGCCGGTTTTTTTAAATTATGCCCCTAGCCTTCGTTCAGAAACAATATGGATGCATCTTTTCGAAATAGCATAATCGACTAAGCATAGCATTTTCGGCCGTATAATATTCCCACTGTTGGGACTCAGACCTCCTGTCTAGGAGAGGGAATGGGCCGTAATCCACCACGCGGGCCCAGTGAGGGTTGGTGGATGTCACAAGTCTTGGAATTTTTGATTCTAGGACATGCTAATTTCTTTCACCGTTTTTAGAGCAGTGGTGATGAAATAAATTACACAAAGTAATGCACCTGGCTGGGTTTGGACCCGCGACCTACAACTCGTAAGTCGGGGCCGTTACCACTCGGCCACCACTGCTCACTAAAGTTAATAATGTTAATTTAAATTATTTGTTATGCCCACATTTATTAGATATCTATTTGTCAATAGATGAGTACCACTTTCCACCAGTATAGCAGGGACACAAACGAAGGGGCACTTTTATCGATGTCAAAATATTAATATTCTCGATTCCCTGGTTTCGAGGAAACGAGAGCCAATAGAATATATACGGATTCACGATATTTCTGCAATAACCGCAACACAGCAGTCCAGTTCCTGGAAAACTTATTTAACAGTAGCTTTTGCCCGCGGCTTTGCCCGCTTGCAAAAAATATAGCTCATTTCACTCGGGAATAAAGCAGCTTACTAAGGGTGAAAAATATTTCGAATTCGGACCAGACCCATTTAGGGATTACCTCCTACAAACAAAAAAAAAACAAACTGTACCTCTTATAATATTAGTGTGTAGTCTGCCAGTAACTTCGCCTGTAACTAGAGAATTCATCCAAGCTAACTTTTCGGGACAAAATAATTCTATGTTCTTTTCTTGGTTTCATCCAAATTCATTCGACTGTTAAAACTTTAACTAACAAACAAACAGACTCACATTCAAAAAGTATTGCCTGTAGAAAATCTTTTGTTGGGTAGTCATGTCCGGTAAATGAAATTGGTTCCTTTTAAGAACATGATACAATAAAGAACTTGTCAGTTTTCTTCCGATGTAAAACGTCTCGTGCATAGATGCAATTTCATTTTACTTACTTGTCAAAAGGATCTAATAAAGTGATATTCAATACTAGATCAGCTTCTGCTAGCGGCCTCGCACATTTGATAGGCCTGTTGGTCTAGTGGTAAGGGACCCTGACTGCTATGCCGGAGGTCGTGGGTTTGATTCCCACCCAGGACAAATCTTTGTGTTGAGCATGATCATTTGTTCTGTGTCTGGGTGTAATTTATCTATGGTATGTGTGTATTTAGAAATATAAAAGTAAGTTTATCAGTTGTCTAGTACTCATAACACAAGCTCTGCTTAGCTTGAGACTAGATGGCGTTGTGTGACAGTTGTAGAATATTATTATTATTATTTGATAATAGGTTTGTCCGTACAAGTTTTGGACCCCCGTTTCATCCACCAAATTTTGGAAAATGCTCTCTTACTGCTTGTCTGAATCATTCATATAGTTTCGGCTGTGCGTTGATATGTCAGTCAGTCAGTTTCTCCTTCCTTCTACACCAGACTAGCTTTTGCCAGCGGCTTCAACCGCGTGTAACGAGGCTATACAGACTTTGGAAGCTCATTATCGAATTTTGAAAAAAGGCCAGCACTAAGAAAGGGCTCGCCTTTGGCATAAAATGAATCCTTGTGCAAAATTTCACGTTCCTAGTCTCAGTAGTGTTGGCTGACATGTCAGTCAGATAGTTTCTTTTTATTTTCTATACTAGATAACTACTATCAAAAAGTCGATATCCGAACGTCGGTATGCATTTAAGGCGTATAGTCCCTTGAACCATCTAGCCGAAATTATGTGAACGCAACTCTCGCACTCGCCTAGGCGGCAGTACGCAAATCTGTGCATTTATTTGCGGCCAGTAGCGCCCGGAAAGCGCTTTAATTCATTAAACCCCAAGCGAACGTCGGCGTTCGCGCATCCATTGTCTTACTATTGTGTCTCAAATTGACGGTATCTGAAAGGTTAAATCCATTTTCTCTGCGAGATATTGATTGATTTACTTAAGCAATGTTCACTTTGAAGAATATTTAACCACCAATTTTTATGTGTAAAAATGTTTCTAAAGGTCCAAGCCGTTTCGAAGGAGTAGGGAAAAGTTGCGAAAAGTTGCGAAATTGCTAATTTTTTTTTTTTTGACAAAAGTATTATTTGCACGAAAAAATCAAATGTTGATATTATTGTTCATGAATCTATAATAAACATATATTTTTTTCAAACCAATCGACCTAGCCATTACGGAGGAGTAGGCCTCAGAAAATCACTGTTTTATGGCACTTTTCGGGCGCTTGGCCCTTAAGCGGAGGTTGCGGAATCATTTTCTACACCTATAGCAGAATCGTCTCAAAACTTCTGACCTTACTTTATATTAATATATATGTAATATGTATATTATATTAAATATATATGTAGTATGTATATTATATTAAATATATATGTATGTGTATTTTAAATATATGTATACTTTTTACTCGTGTTTTCATAGTAAATTTTCTTTTTATGGCGCCTACCATGTAGTCTCTGCACCACCGTAGGTTGACTGGCAGAGAATGCCTACGGCATTAAGTCCGCCTATGTACTTTGTGTTGCATGAAGATTAAATAAATAAATAAAACAAAACTATAGCAAAATATTTGGGATTGACTAGACAGTTTTGTACCGCATTTCTATTCCATATGTTCGAGAGAGCTCAGTAATACTCGTAATTATAACTAATAATACTCGTATTTACACTCTGTCTTCTGAAATATTTACTTTGTGTCGCTCTTGAGCCTATACTTTATTGATTCTAATGATCCAACATTGCGTAAATAGTACATACATTAGGTACCTACCTAATTCTTATGAAACTCATTTCGCTTAAGATCTTAAAATTGCCTAACAAGTGAGAGGTCTGTACTCATCTCATGTAAGCAATTGAATCTATTACCTAAACTGACCCGAGCCTCGTCTCTAGTTTATTTTTGAACTAAAGCAGTAACAGTTAAAACTTTCGGTCATTACGGAGCGCGTTTTAACTGTAGAAATCAATTTTCACAGTAACTATTACATTTAGTGAAATGTAGACCATTGAGTAATTTTATAACATTGATGTTTCAATTCTTGAAACATAATTCTGCTAACATGTTACTTTTCTATAAGATACATTGAGTAATAGTAAGCATATTTATAGTACGTACTGCCAACTTTTCTTGGAGATTTTCACAATATTTTTTCCAAATAGGTCAGTTTACATTATTGGATGCTCCAAATATGATCAGACTATCGTCTTTTGACTGGCATGTTGTTCTAGTGGTTAGGGACCCTGATTTCTATGCCGGAGGTCGTGGGTTCGATTCCCACTCAGAACAAATGTTTCTGTGATGACCATGATCATTTGTTCTGTGTCTGGGTGTAGGTAATTTATCTATATATATGTATGTATTTAGAAACATATAAGTATCAGTTCTGCTTAGCTTGGGGTCTAGACGGCGTTGTGTGATAGTTGTGGAATATTATTATTTCCTTTATTTAACTTTAATACATATTATATTATATTTTTAAATATTATTATTATTATTATCGTCGTCATCCGAACTCAGTCGTTCGTAAGTTTCAGTATGAGCCTCTAAAATGAAATACGTGCTCATGGTGACAACAGTCAGAGTCAAACGGCTTCTGCAAAATATATTAGAGTTGATGTAGCATGCGACGCAATTATAATTATGACTAATTACTTGCATCTTTAATCAGCCAGTTGTCTGCGAGTCTAGCTGTCAGACCTTATATTGTAATGAAATTGTTTCTATAGACAAAACAGCACACATACTTTCACAATGGAACGTAAGTACTTGCGTACTAATTTCGCACGACGTCTACTCTTCCTATCCATCCAATTTAGTTAAAACTGCTTTTACAATTACATAAAGCCCATTATAATTTACGATTTAAATTGCCTGATGGCCGTTAGAACAAATTTAAGTATTATGTTTCCTAGAACGGTCGTGTAAGAACTCATACACACAAGCGGCAAGTTTCCAACGTCAGACGTAACTGCAGCAGGCCTGGCCAAGCTGCGACCGTTATGTTTCGATTCTCTTGCGTCGAACGCCTCGAGTAGGCCACGCCTCCGACTCCTTTGTTCTGACGTCATCTCAAGTCAAAGTCACGTGGTCAGAACAAAGAAATCAGAGGCGTGGACGACTCGAAGCGTTCGACGCAAGAGAATCAAAACGAAACGGTCCAAACTTGGCTAGAGGGGCAGCTATCGACACGGGTCGACGGCAGCCGCCGACTTAAAGTAACACTTAACATTCACGACGGCTGTCGCTGATCTTCAAAGTTGGAATGTCGACTGCTGCCGCCGCCACCCCGTCGACTGCGGTTACCTCTGCCGTTGGCTACATGCCGCTCGTGTGTATGAGCTCTTATGCCGCTGTTAACCGAGTTTCTAAATGATTGCCGCTGCGTGCGCGCAACAGCCGCCATCTTGGATAAATCTTCAGTTTTATCCAACAATTGTGAAGTGATAATTATGTAGGTAATTATGGCCATCAATCTGTGGCGTATTACGTCGCAACACCGCCTACTATATTTTTGTGTGACAACACCAAACGTTTCCGGCGCCAGACTAGAGTCTGCCGCCATATTGAAAGACATAGACTGTTACCGCTACTCGAGACAGTGTGAGCTCTGGTTGTAATTTTGACCCTCGTGTAAGTTATTACTGTTTACTGCAAATAGAAGACATTCCGAAATCCACGACGTGTTTCATTGTGTGTGTACCTCCAAATTGGTGACCCCGACGTGATACGAGACGCAACTACACAGCAAGGTATCTACAGCAGGAACGTGGAACCGGACTTCAGCAGTAAACATCGCTGAGATCTTCAGCCTGCTTAATTTGACAACGCCCCGCAACGTTCCCAGGCTGGTTTTATCACTAACCGCCGGGAAATCGCCGAACGAGAAGTTGCCGAGTAGATACCTACCTACCTACCGGCTCACACCAGCACGCTACGCGCCTCTCCGAGGATCGGAAGGCGTACCAACGGTTCGCAGAAAGTTTGTGTTAACTAGTGCATCATTTTTCAAGCAGTTTTCGTCATCCTACGCATCATTTTCGCGTTTTCGCGAGTTTGGAATGCTCCGAGGCCATCGACCCGGAAACGGAATTTCGTGAAGACCTGCGACTAGTGACGCCATACGCTACCTATCGGGGAGTAGCGGAACTTCTCGGTTAGTGATCGAATCGAATGAATGATTGAACTGCCGTCAACCCTATACGTCACTGTCATCTGTCATCGCAACGCGGGATTTCGAAGACTGGAAATTGAAAATAGAAATACGACTGCATGCCTGCATGTGATACTGATCCTACTAAACATTTACTAAAGAACTAACTTGTGGTGTGCTCGGTGGTTTCAAACGTTAATAACAAAACTTTATCAAATCTATCTCTTTATATCTTTATTTTTACACATTTTTGTTTTTTCGGTTTACATATTTTTGGTGTTTGGTTTATCGTGTGCGTGTTTGCTTAGAAGTTAGCTCTGTCTGAAGCTCATTTTAAGTCGCTAATGGTACAAGGTATTGTATTTTTAAATTAAGCTATTTGCACCCATTTGTTTTGTGGATTATTTTTATATTCTTGTTGTCTGCAGCACATGCATAATTATCTTGCTCATTCTGTATATACCTTGTCTTCAGTGTTAAGTTGCTTGTTATAGTTTTAAGCAACCTGACTGAGTGGTAACTGCAAAAAACGTATACCTCGTTTTATAATATATTTATATACACATTCAACATGGAGAGCCAACAAATTGAGGAGCGACTCAACCAAATTTTGGCAAATAACGAACGACTGATGCAACAAAATGCAGACCTGCGGGCACAACTAAATGCCCAAAGTGTGCAGAATCCAGCAGCATATGCGGTCCGTCCTAAACTGCCTCCTTTTTGGCATGAGCATCCCGCTGGATGGTTTGCTCACCTGGAATCACAGTTTGTTTTATGTAATATATCGGTGGATGAAACAAAATACAATTATGTCATTTCACAATTTGATTCCAGGATATCTCATGACGTAGAAGACCTGGTCACTAACCCTCCTCCTAAAGGTGGCCGGTATGAGTGGATAAAGGAGGAAGTTATCAAGCGTTTCTCCACTTCCGAGTCACAAAAAGTCAGACAACTACTATCAGGTGAGGAGCTCGGTGACCGGAAACCTACTCAGTTTCTCCGTCATCTGAAGTCTCTGGCTGGTAAGTCGTTCAAAGATAACACTATAATTAGAGAACTGTGGCTACAACGTCTACCAAAACATGTTCAGGCAATTTTGACTGCCCAAGGTGATCTCACCCTGGACAAAGTTGCCGAACTGGCTGACAAAATATTAGAGGTCAACCCCATCTCCGTCAATGCCATTTCTCCCAGTACAGCTAGTGCTCCTGACCTTGCTGCCATAATGGTACAAGTTCAAGAACTTACACGTCAGGTGGCCGCTTTAACTACAAGGGAGTCTAGCTCTAGGCGACGCTCTGATCCTAGGTCCCATCAACCTAGATCTAGATCTGCGTCCCAGGCGGCCCGACAGCCTCTGTGTTGGTACCACCATAAATTCGGTGCAAAAGCAACTAAATGTACCAAACCGTGCTCGTGGTCGGGAAACCAACAGAACAGTCAGTAGCAGCGGCGACTGATTGCTTCAATAGCAGCCGCTTATTTGTTGTGGACAAAGACACCAAATTCAGATTTTTGCTAGACACTGGATCCGACATTTGTTGTTTTCCTAAAAAATTGTTAGGGAATAAAGTAGCAGACGTAAACTACAATTTATGCGCAGCAAATGGCAGTACCATAAAAACTTATGGCTGTCACACTTTCACACTTAATTTTGGTCTCCGCCGCTCTTTTAAGTGGAACTTTGTAGTTGCCGATGTTGATACCGCCATCATTGGTGCTGACTTCATGGCCTTCTACAACTTGCTTCCCGACTGCAGAAACAAAATAATACGCTGCGGAGTTACTGGTCTTACTGCTCCAGCCTCCGTAGCTAAATTTAACCAGGTCAGTGTAAAAACCGTTAAAATCGAGGATTCAGATTTTCATAAAATTTTATCTGAATTTCCAGCTATTACGAGACCCCCTGGCATCCATCGCGAGGTGAAGCACAACACGGTGCACTACATCAAGACGACCGACGGCCCACCCGTGGTGTCTAAGCCGCGACGCCTCGCGCCGGACAAACTGCGGGCAGCGCAGAAGGAGTTTGCAGATATGGTGCAAGCAGGCACCGCACGCCCTTCCAAGAGCCCGTGGTCATCGCCACTGCACCTAGCCCCGAAGAAAGACTCTTCATGGCGCCCTTGCGGTGACTATAGAGCGCTGAATGCTCGTACTGTACCGGATAGGTATCCCGTGCGCCATATAGGGGATTTTGGTCATGCTCTCGCTGGTTCTACCATCTTTAGTACTATTGATTTAGTTAAGGCTTATCAACAAATTCCAGTAGAGCCAGCTGACGTCTGCAAAACTGCCATTACAACACCATTTGGTTTGTATGAATTCCCTTATATGACGTTCGGGCTCAGAAATGCTGGACAAACATTTCAGCGTTTCATCGATGAAATTGTCCGAGGGTTGGATTTTTGTTTCCCATATGTCGATGACATTTTAATATTTAGCAGGGACGCCACGGAGCATTGTAACCACTTGCGCACGCTCTTTGAACGATTGGCTAACTACGGTGTAGTAGTTAATCCAACTAAGTGTGTGTTAGGCACATCTGAGGTTATTTTCCTCGGTTATAAAGTCTCTAGTAAAGGCATAAGTCCCCCGGAAGAAAAAGTCCAAGCCTTGAAAGATTTCCCCCTTCCCAAAACAGCCCAAGGTCTCCGCAGGTTCTTGGGCATGATAAATTATTATCGACAGTTTCTGCCCAATGCTGCCGAGACTCAAGCCCCGCTCATTGACTTCCTTACAGCTACGAAGCTTAAGGGAGCCAAACCCATGCCCTGGACTCCTGAACTGGAGCACGCCTTCACTGCATGCAAGGACAGCCTCTCTCAGGTCACCAGGTTAGCACATCCTGTACCTAACGCCCCATTGGCGTTGTACACAGATGCTTCTGGCACACAGGTGGGCGCGTGCTTACAACAGCAGACTGAACAGGGCTGGCAACCACTTGCTTTCTTTAGCAAGAAGCTTACGGCAACTCAGTCAGTGTGGCCAGCGTATTATAGGGAACTGTTGGCAGTATATTCGGCAGTGCAGCATTTCAGGTATATATTAGAGGCGCAACACGCCACAATATATACGGATCATAAACCTCTTTTGTATGCTTTCAAGCAACGTAGAGAAAAGCTGCCACCCAGCCAACTTAATCAGCTCACCTTTATCTCCCAATTTACTACCGACATACGACATGTAAAAGGAGACGATAACGTCGTTGCCGACACGATGTCGCGCATCGAAGCCGTCTCGCTCGAGTGCGATTATACCGCGTTGGCTCGAGCACAAGACACTGACGATGAATTAAAAACCTTATTTGACTCGTCTCTCAATATGCAACGTACTTTAATTCCAGGCACGGACACCACCGTCCAGTGTGACGTCTCAACAGGCAAGCCGCGCCCCTACTTGCCAGCACCTCTGCGCCGCGCCGCCTTCGAGCGCCTGCACGCGCTCAGCCATCCCGGTGCTCGCGCCAGCGCGCGCCTCGTGGCACAACGTTACGTGTGGCCTGGCGTTGCACGCGACTGCCGCACCTGGGCAAGAGAATGTCTCCATTGCCAGCGAGCTAAGGTGACGCGCCACGTGTCCGCGCCACTTGGAACTTTTGCCGCTCCATCTTCCAGGTTTCGCCACGTCCACTTAGATATAATCGGCCCCTTGCCAACATCGAGAGGCTACTCATATTGCCTGACGGCGATTGACCGTTTCTCTCGATGGCCTGAGGCTTGGCCGATGACTTCGATAACCGCCGAGGAGGTAGCTGATCGTTTCGTCGAAGGTTGGATTGCTCGCTTCGGCGTTCCTACCACAGTCACAACTGACCAAGGCCGTCAATTCGAGTCGGACCTTTTCAAACGGCTCATGAATGTTGGCGCGACTGAGCGAAGGCGAACCACCAGCTACCACCCTCAAGCTAACGGCATGATCGAGCGCTTTCATCGACAATTGAAAGCTGCTCTCATGTGCCACAGCGACACCTGGCACCGAGCCTTACCGATCGTGCTTCTCGGCATTCGATCTGCCTTGAAAGAGGATCTCGAGTGTTCGGCTGCCGAACTTGTTTACGGGGAGCCGCTTCGCCTACCGGGAGAATTCCTGATAGCCAGCACGTCCCATAACATTGACAACGTCAACGATTTTGTGACGGTTCTGCGCACGAAAATGGCTAATTTGCGTCCAATTCAGGCCTCACGACACATGCGGCCGACGTCGTTTATTTTCAAGGACCTTCAGAATGCCTCTCATGTTCTCTTGAGAGACGATACTGTTCGCCGTGCGCTGCAGCCGCCCTACACAGGACCCTACAAGGTAATGTCACGGACTGACAAGTTACTCGACATTGACATTGCAGGTAAACGCGTGACGGTCAGTATCGACCGCGTGAAGCCTGCATACATCGCACCTGACTTAGAGAGCGACCTTTCCCGGGCAACCGCTCCGCAACAGATCGTAGCGCCCGCGCCTGACGTGCAAGCGCCTTCCGCGCCTGCGCCCGCGCCACCTGCGCCTTCCGCGTCTGCACAGCCGACTGTGCCCCCTGTTGCACAACAACCAGTTACCACCCGGTCAGGTCGCACGGTTAGATTTAAGGATAGGTTAGATCTTTAGCTTAAGTTTTATTTTTTTCTTTAACTTTTTGTTGCCTATCTTGTGTCATCAAGTGTATGTATATTTTTATTTGTAAATAACTTTTTGTTATTTTCTCCGTAGGGGGGTGGTTGTGGCGTATTACGTCGCAACACCGCCTACTATATTTTTGTGTGACAACACCAAACGTTTCCGGCGCCAGACTAGAGTCTGCCGCCATATTGAAAGACATAGACTGTTACCGCTACTCGAGACAGTGTGAGCTCTGGTTGTAATTTTGACCCTCGTGTAAGTTATTACTGTTTACTGCAAATAGAAGACATTCCGAAATCCACGACGTGTTTCATTGTGTGTGTACCTCCAAAAATCATTTAAGTTCATTGTGGTATTAGGAAAAAAAATCTTAAGCCAATCATAATCATTATTAAATCGATTAAGTAGTGACCTATATTTCTGCTCTCAAGATTCTATACATTTCTTCTGTTGGATTACTTTTAGTTATTAAATTGTAATATAATTTTATAAAGACACCACAATGGAATGGAATTTAACCTATTAGTAAAACTAACAACACTCGTAGCACCAGGCCAAACTTGTCAAAACTAAGCCAAAAAAATATTGCGCAGACACATAATAGACCTATCAAATACTCGTAAACAATACACCATTGCGTCATGGGCTTTCACGGGTGTCTTTGAACTCCCGCCTTTCATGTCACATTATTTTTCTAGTCGTTTTTCATGTCTAGCCGTACAAGACAACACAACTATTTTCTTGAAGCTGTAACATCACTATAAAGAGTAACACAACAACATAAGTTACATAACGTACCTATCCATTATTCATAGTACATAAACTTTGACTTTCGCCGTGTACTAATGCTGCGGCTACATTATCGGGAATCAGCGAATCGCGTCATCGCGACAAATGTGGCCGAATAGTTCGTTGAATCGCGACGTATTTAGGCGATCACGAATGCTTGTAAATACTTTCGCAGCCGCATCGATATGCGATGGGCTGCTAATGTAGACAACAACATTGTGTATATATCCGAATAAGATGTTTTTATCGCGACTAGATGACACGAATATTCGCGTGTTAATGTAGCCACAGCAGAAGAACCGTATGGAGCGTGTCATCACATGAACGTAAACATAGTCCAAGCGCTAAAGCCAGCGAATACACATCACAAAGTCTCTCAAGTTCGAAAGAGTAAGCGGTAACACGTGTGCATATTAGAACCTACAAGTAATAGGGAGCGGTGGCGCAAATACAATTATTGTTTATCAAATTAGTACTGTGCATCGGGTTGTAAGTGGACACGGGTGACCTATAAATTAATAGAATGTAAGAACTAATGCCTTGATCACACGTACCGAGTAAAAGAGCGAGACATTAAGGCCGGGCTCCCACTATGCCGGACCGGTAAATCTACCGGAAGTCGGATCGCGGAACAGATTGTTCACATTAGGTACACCGGATCCCGGACAGTCAAGTACTAACCTCAGTTGAATTTGGACCTGTGCGTCTTATCTTCTTCGGTCTTATCCCACAGAACAGGTCTCTCTTGGACAAGCGTATTAAAGTTTGTACTTGAATATCCATGTGAGCCGAAAGACGTGAGGAGAGCACGGGCGGGGCGAGTGATCCGGCACAAACTCGTTCACATTACTCCGGTCTGGTATTTTTACCGGCACTTCGCAGTGGCAAAACGCTCGATAAAAATGCTCGGGATAATGTGAATAGCTTCATATAAATTGTACAGTCACTAGCCCTTCCGGCAGTTTTACCGGTCCGGCACATTTGCCGGTCCGGCATAGTGGGAACCCGGCCTAAAATGTTGTTTGGCCGAGACAGTGATGTAAGCGAGTTGTAGAAATAAGCGCTCGGCCGAGCACTCGGCGCTTTGTTTATACGTACTTACCGAGTACCCGGCCGAGAGCACTGTCTCGCTCGTTTACTCGGTACGTGTGATCAAGGAATAGTCACGTGGACTAGGTACCTACCTCTATACTGGTGATCGTTTACAGAGGACAATAAGAATGCTGTGTCAGTTCATTGATGCTAGTTTCGCTTGAGCCGAATATACAGGCCCTAAACTTGCCGAAACCGAAACCGAACCTTCAATCGATCTTTAGTCCGCCTACCGCTGATTTATCAGTTACGACCTACAAAGTATCTAACGTAGTGCACATGTTTCCACCGACTTAGTTCTAAAGCAGGTTTACAGCTCTGCTCGTTCTAGATATTTCCTTGTCTATATTAACGACCGCTTTTGAGCCAGCAGTGGACACAGATTAGGAATGTAAAGGACATGCGCTTCCAAATGAAATCGGAGCTTTTGTAAATAGGTACATACAAAAGGTTACAAATCTAAAGGTTAGAACAGTAAATTTCGGTTCCAAGATTAATAAATGACATTTATTTTACAAATAGGTTTTTAAAAAACATTACTTGTAACTTATTTTTTCAATTTAAATTAGATGAGACCGATGTTTCTGTTTTAAAGTCTAAACTGTAATAAATATATAATGGCCAAACTATATCACGAGAATCATACAGATTAATGTGTCAGATGGTCTTTTGAGGAAAGAACCACACACATTTGAGTGGACCTGTCCAGTCAATACTAACACTTGATAGTATTCGTGCAGTTCAACTCAGGACTACTAAGGAGCTCAACGATTTAAGGAATAATAAAAAAGAAAGGACATTTGGATAGGCCACATTAAGTACTCCAAACTGCCAGTCATCATGTTAAAATTACGTTTAAAGGAAAAAGGAAACTATATAGACCCCACATTGACAACAATAAAAAAGACGTGTGGCACTCGGAGACTACCGCGGTAAAGCTATTCCATAGCATTTTTTATCAACTTATGCAATAGACCTCGCCAACAGCTGCTTAACCCCACCCATCCAAAACCAGACCTCGCCAACAGCTGCTTAACCCCACCCATCCAAAACCAGACCTCATCAACAGCTGCTTAACCCCACCCATCCAAAACTAGACCTCGCCAACAGCTGCTTAACCCCACCCATCCAAAACCAGACCTCGCTAACAGCTGCTTAACCCCACCCATCCAAAATGAGACCTTGCCAACAGCTACTTATCCCCACCCATCCAATACCAGACCTCGCCAACAGCTGCTTAACCTCTTCCATCAAAAACCAGACCTCGCTAACAGCTGCTTAACCCCACCCATCCAAAACGCCAACAGCTGCTTTCACTCATTTGTTTTCTTATCGGTCACCACGCCCAAAAAACAAATGAGTGGGGGGCGTTAGGTTATTTTCGTTACGGAATTTCTGGATTCGGTCTCCACGATCAAGGCCCGCGATAGAAGCTATGCAATAGCTTAAAATAAAATTTACAAAATGTAACATTTTACTTGTAAAAAGTGCTGATCATAATATAAAAATAATCATCAAAGTCAAATAATTTCGTACGAGAGAGAGTATCAGACTTTTACTGACTAAAACTCACCTGTGTTCTTTCACCCTTTGTGTTCCGGAGTCATGTTAACTCTTCAAATAATCCGCAACCCTGACCGGCATCGATGCCGGTCGGATGTCGGCTCCCAATCGTCGACCCTTCGGGGCCTGTCATTGTTGCCGACATCAGCTGTCGGCAAAATTACGATTTAATTAGTATCTGCCAATAACCCAAGTCTGGTACTATTGCTCCAAATCACTATTATCCTACACATAACATTGTATGTGCACTGTTTACCTTTCATGCAACCCGTTAGATAATGGAAAACACTATAGATATAGTCTGTCTAATAAGTTACGACTTGGGTAATTATTAGGATTTAATTAAATCTGATGTAATCAACACGGGTTCAATAATCAAGGTTGATTAAGAGATAGAGATCATTGTTTACTAACAGAAGAACCTTATGAAAAGTATCGAATATAAGTATTTTTTAAATGATTAAATATTATACAAAATTCCCAAGTCGGTTGACTTATTAGACAGACTATACCTAACTATCTAAATGGTGAATATGTAACGAAACATTTGACTCATGTAATCGTATACAGTTAACAGATTAAGGAAACTTGTTTCCTGTGGATATCTAAAGTAGTTAATTTTTAGGTAGGGTGAATTACTTTTCAATATCACAAGGTGGGTCTACGCTAGAGGAACCGAGCTGAGCTTAAATTCGTATAGTGTGGACCGACTCTAAAAAAGTCGAGCACAAGCGACACTACACGAACTTGACCTCTGCTCGTGCGGCAGTCACATAAAATAAAGGTTGGTCTACGCTGGAGGAACGAAGCTCAAGCGGAGTATGAGTCGAGCTCAAATTCATTTAGTATGGTCTGACTCTAGAGGACCCGGAGAGTTTTTTAATTCAGTACTTAGTTCAGAATTATATCTATTTCGGTACTCAGTTGTTTTTTTTACAGGATGCTAAATAAAAAACTTAAGTGCCGAATTAGTACCAAATGGTAAATTAAATCACGAGTGACCAGGCCATACATTGGTATATATGCACGTCACAGAGCAGCATATCTGAACTCACGATCACTATGAAGAGCCAAACAATGCGGTCGCTGTGGCCGAATCGACTAAATGGCGTCATTATCTTCATAAATATTATAAAACCTTAAGTTTGTATGTTTGTTTGTACATTGGTTACTACCACCATGACCTGGAATAACACAGGATACTTTTTATTCTGGGAGTGTGTTCCCTTAGATTAATTTTCAACTATCACGAAGCTACTGGCAGCAGCTAGTATATATTATACCTACTTCTATAATATGGCAAGTTCAAAATCCTCACGAGTAAAACCATTGGTAGAACTTAGTATCTCATGTTCGTGTTAAAATATTAAACGTCCATATGTCCACATTCCCACATGTTGTGATCAATCACTATTTGCTTTCAAGGATTGTCAAGTAATACAGTTTCCAACGATGAGATAAATGCATTGTTGATTTAATGTGAAAATTCAATTAACACGTTAGCTGTCAAATAGAAAATTTATTAAGTTAATATGGTTTATTTATTTAAATTAAGTACAAAGGAAGCCCGTGGAAAGAGTAAAGGGAGGTCTTTGCCTAGTAGTGGGGCAGTACAGGCGAACAAAAAGAAAGTACGGCCATCGATACTCCATTCGTGTTATGATTAGACATTTAAACAAACCTTTTTCTACTGTACGTTCACCAGACGCACAATAGTGTCCGAACGAATGTTCGGTTTCGGTCGAATTTCGGCAAAAAACGACCGAGAACATTTTGTAATGTCACCCGGCTGACGGCTGACCATATCTACACTTCTACACTAATATTATAAAGAGGCCACCAGGCCCCCAAACACAAGGTTTGACATTAATCATTATTGTACTTACTGAAGACGATTTGATTCACGTAAATGTATTACAATATACTTCTAGTTCTAGCAGATTATATTACCAATTATAGCAAAGTTATAAACAATACAAAGAATCACAATAGCAGAGTATCACTTACAAACGGATGCACTAGAAGCCAGCTCGATAATTGGAAAACAGTAAGAAAATATTTTAAGTTCAAACTCAAGAATTCCCAGTACTCCTAATTGGAAAGCTGTACTTGATCCTGCATTCATTTGTTAATTGTTTCCGGAACGAGGTCAGGGTCGTCGACGGCGCGTAGTGTTCCACGGGCGCCTAAAGGAGTTGTCAGCAACCGTAGGGGCCCAGCAGGGTTGAAGCCTACTGGGGCCATGAGTGACGCGAAAGAGATCCCCGAAGCCCTGAAACAATGGCAAAGAAGGAACAGGGGCGGGTTTTTAGTCAGTAAAAGTCTCAGTCTCCGCCCAAGAGCAGGGGATCTCATCAGATGATTTTCCCATATAAAAAAAAAAACAAAAAAATTGGTTTATTCTTACAAATTGCAAAGATTGTCGGAAGATACTGGTAAACTGTTTGATATTGTTTTCACAGTTATATTCTAATTTTGTATATTTATCCATAAAGTTGCAAGAAAACACCATATTTTTTCATGCATATTATTTCCTATTACCCATTTTAAAAACAGGTTCTATAAAGTCGCCTACGTGGAACCTTCTACTTTATTAGGTCAAGGTTCTTAAAACCATTTTTAGAGTTCCGTACACCAAAAGGAAAAAACGGAGCCCTTATAGGATCATTTTGTTGCCCGTCCGTCCGTTGTGTGTCTGTCTATCTGTCTGTCAGTCTCTCTTGTCTGTCTGTCAAGACCATTTATCTCGGGAGCACTTGGAGGTATCGAGTTGAAATTAAAATTTGCAAAATTAAAAAAAAAAAAAAAATTAGTTCTGCGAATTCTTGAAGCTGTAAAAAAATTAAACTTGTAAGTTAACGAAAAAAAAGATACTTCGGTTTATATGGCAAAAAATGTACACTTGAGGAAATCAAAATTCATAGGGTACTTTCTAGTTCCTGTCAACCCAGAATCCTGAAGTTTGGCTTAAAGCATAGTATTATAGCCAAGTATAGGAATAAATCTGACAACTGTAAATTTGTTGTTACGTCACATTTTTTTTTTTTTGCTTTTCGTGCAAATCTCCTAAGACGGCCATTCCGGAATTGAACTACATATTTACATAGGTAAGTTTGTACGGAACTCTCAGGGCGCGTTCCGACTCGCACTTGCTCAGTTTTTAATATAATGAAGTCCTTTTAAAAAACTTCCCTGTAACTCTGTTTTGTAGTCAAAGAGACCACCTACACTCATAACGAAACTATATTAAAAGGTTATTAACGGAGGAAACTTTTCCGAAGTGTTATATTAAAATCTCTCTACCAAGATCAGCCATTTTGTTTTGTATTGTGACAATATATAGATAATAAATAAGTGTAATAAATAAATAAATATATTCACTGACACTCTAATATAATAAAACATCCATACAAATATTAAGGGAGGTTTCTGAAATGAATATACTGAACTAGCTTCAGATTTTCATACAAAAAACAAAAATATTTAAATAGAACGTTCCAAATATTATGAATTGCGAAGCAAGCGATTACAATAGCGGAAGGGAATTAGGATCGGGATTCGGGTGGCTGGGGTGCTTGATGAGCTTGCGTCGCATCATACACACGTTACGGTACGATAGCAAAATACAGAGTTGAAATGTGTGAGATAGAACAACGAAATCTTGAAGGTTTGTTTTTGATAAATGTTCTGTAAAAAGTCATAGAACAAAAGTTATAATACAGTCCTGCAAGGTTGTTAATGTTTTTCAAATAACTCTGTATACAGATTTAAGAACATCTCAAACCTTAAGGGGGTGCATCTCGACATACATTTTCACTGTTTTTCATACAACCGCTCTTACGCGATTGTGACGTCATTACACATTTTTCATTAGATATTTTGGAAACACAATATCTTGTGGATATTATCTAGGCTTCTATGAAAATCAATTTAAAAATTTGTGTAAAACTAATCCAGTTAAGACCTCTGAAAATCTGCTATTTTGCATGAACTATGACACTTCATAATTTACTCAAAAATGAAAAAAGTCAAAAAAGTACAACATACAAGCCTAGCAAATTTTATCAAGATTCTAAATAATGACAATGTTTTTCAAAAACTTTTAAGGGTTTAAAATAAAACACGTAATTCCTGGAACAAGTTTTGTAAAATTTTCGAGTAAATCACGGAATTACTGAATGCCAACAGAGTATTCAGGTATTATCACTCTTTTTTCACGTTGCCTTTTCGTCAAACATCACGTTGGATTGCGTTAGATGAAGCAACAAGCTTTTAGACCATGCTCGATGTTTACGATAAGCGAGTGGAAAAGCAGCCTCTTAATGCCAAATTTTTACAGGTTTTCAGGCTAAAGTAGAATTTGAGAAATACCAACTTCAAATGCATACATTAGAAATTGTAGGTAATATTTATTGCGAACTTATACTTAAAGTATACACCACACATACGAATTATAAGCACACATTCATTAATTTGACACAAAACAAACACATTAACGAAATGATAGGATAGGATATTGAAAGCACTGTTGAAATGAAAATATATAATAAATGCAGCAAGCAATCAACGTCTCTCATAAACTTTATCATAACGGTCGAAGAAATTAATCCCTCCTCAAACTAGACTCTAGCACAAAATAGATAGGTACAGAAGACAATCTCATAAGTACTTCACTTTTTATACCTACGCTCGATGGACGCACACTAATGAGCGTTTGAGCCGGAACTGTTCGACGAGTGGTCCGATTCGAGACACTCGACATCGTGTCCGTGAGCGGTGTCTATGTGTGCGTTGCTCGAGTGCGCTTTGTATGTAGATTGACTTCTGTACCTATCTATTTTGTGTACTATATAATTATGTTGATAATGTTTTACATGAGTTTATAATACACCTTTTTTTTTCAAGCCCATTGACTTAGCCGTTACCGAAGAACATGTTTCAGAAAGTCGCTGTTTTATGACATTGCTCGAGCGCCTTAATGTTCCCACCGCTGGGACTCAGGCCTCCTCTTTAGGTGAGGGAATGGGCCGTAATCCACCACGCGGGCCCAGTGCTGGTTGGTACACACACATGCACCTACCTATCTATATGTACCTACCTATAGGTCTTATTATCACGTCACCACCGATGTGACAACATGTTTTTACTTTACCTCAATAACTTTAAGCTTTCCCCATGGAAACCTGGTATGAACCACCATAAAACCCCCCTGTCAATTAGCTCTCTCAACATCCATAAGCGGATTAATTTATTACATCGCAAGTTTTTCTCAAGTTCCCGTACCAGTATTGCATTCAGTTCACTTATTACCTAACAATCGCATCACCGGAGACGTTACGAGAAGATCGCGTTACACTGCACCACTAGTGAGCCATCTATTTCAATTACCTGGAACATTACCAGCAATGTATCACGCATGTTACGATATCATTTAACTAGTCTGAATTGTAATAATCTATGGAGTACGTGATTGTGGCTTCCGCGTTTCTTTTTGCATGGCATTAGTGCATAAACGAGCATTCTGTAAGATATTTCTGCAGTTCCGTAACACTGGCTTCTTTAAATCTAGACTCTAGTGGTAAAAAGATAAGATTTAAAATTGAATGTGTTATTGTTTTAATAAAAAATATTTTTAAATGTAATGCCTATTACATTTGTCTGGCCTCGTGTCGGTAACGGAACAGCGATAGTAAGGCCTTCCTATAGGTCGTTGTATGGTGTGTGGCCTTAAAGAAGTCTCAAATTAATGGATTATTCTTTTATTCTGTCCCACTGAATGAAATGAGGATTTTAATTACTCCGTTACATTTTTATTCTATTTTTATTTGAAGACTAGCTGACCTGGCGAACTTCGTACCGCCTAATACATAGTTATATTGTGATACCTTATAACTAAGCTGTCAACTTTACCCTACTCTATCCTACTCTACCCTACTCTACCCTACTCTTCCCTACTCTACCCTACTCTACCCTACTCTACCTTACTCTACACTACCCTACACTACCCCACTCTACTTTACCCTACACTACCCTAATTTTCATTTTTTTTTTCTATAAGAAACTTCTCACAATAACAAACACAACAAAAAAAGAATTAGCGAAATCTGTCCAGCCGTTCACGCGTGATGCCGTGACCAAGGAAATAGGGATTCATTTTTATATATACTCGTATAAGATAGAACTCGTCTGGGCGCGTCGGTCTCCATATATTTTATATGGATACTAGACTTGTAGAGCTACACTAGATCCACGCCTCGCGACGTCGGTCTACGTACAAATCAGTCGTGTTACATGTGTGCTTCGATCTAATGCAGTTCTAGATTGATTGTTATGGTTGCTACTTCACCTGTCTGGCATCCTGTTCTAGCTTGATTGTTGTGGTTGCTACTCCACCTGTCTGGCATCCTGTTTTTCAGAAACTTGAATGCTTAGGCCACTCAGCCGTGCAAAGCGAGACGGTCTAGTTATTTGATCATTGTTTAAGTGGGATAATCAATGTAGTAATTAACTAAAAATATACCGACGTATATTACTAACAAAAAAGATTAAATTTTTACGAGTATTTTAATTAAAATTATATCCGATGTAAAGGTGTTTTAAATGATATCTAGTGCTTGACTGCGATCCCACATGATGGTAAGCAGCGATGCAATCATTGATGGTGAATCGCTCCGGTTTATTAAGAGCCTATTCACTCTAGTTTTGATGACACCTAAATTATTATCGGAAGACCGCAGCAGGGAATTTGTCCACGGGTACTGTGATAGTAAAACCTAGGGCTCTGGGACAAACGCAAAGAAGGAACAGGAGTGGGTTTTAGTCAGTAAAAATCTGAAATGCCCTCACGCTCCGCCCGAGAGCAAGGGATGTCAATAGATTATCTTCCTACCTAAAAAAGGGCTAATTGTTCTATGTAATCTTATTTATTTATTTTATTTTCACGTACAGTAGTGGTACATAGGCGGACTTAATGCAACAAGGCATTCCGTTTACGCGGTATAAACGACGTGGCGAAACGCTTAGTCCGAACTGTAGAGGTGTGAAAATAAAACTAAATGCAGACATTTAAAAAAATGACTCGTTTATTTTGTTGTTTTGTTTTATTTATCATACATTTACACACCGTTTCGCTTGACGAATACACAATGAATACACTGCTTCTTATTTCATGATTTTAATTATTATTATGAGATTATTCATTAGTTGTACGTAATAATAAATGATAATGCGATGTTGTCTAGTGGTTCGTTATATATTGTCTGTAAACAATGTCTAATTCTGTCATTGTTAACGATTGTTAAAATACCAAAATGTAAAAGATATTTCTAGCGACATCTATGTTGCGACATTTGAACTAAATTACAAAATCCTACATCGTGTTATTATAGTTTTTTAAATTAATTGTAGGGCTGTAGCCCGGACCAGTCACAACGCCTGACTGGTCGGAGGATTTTCCCTTTTCAGTAGAGGTATGTGGGACTATAAACCTGGTTCCGCAAATCTCTTGGTGACCTCATTTGATCAAATAATATTTCAACAGTAGGTATCAACTCGTTTTTCATGTGGATCATATCTGTAGCTGTCGCAACTCCATTGATAACAGGTAATCACAAAAACAGGGTCTTGAGTCTCTTTTCCTAGCTCAGAGAAAGTTATGATTTTATATTTGTTTAGCAAAAACCTAGTGGTTTTTACTTCAGGACATTATATTGACTCAACTTGACTACGGCCCGGCTATCGAAGCTCTTTGCTCAACCACTATGCCATTTTATGTAACTGTGTTTTAGTCTTTTCTTCCCTTCGAGCGTCAAAATGTATGTTCACACGGTCAAAAATGCCCTAAGCGTCGTTTATACACACGGGTGTACGAACATTGATCGGCCGTCATTGGTCGGTCTAAATCTGTAGTTTATTTGCTCATGGCAACATGTTTGACGTAAATTTTAAAAAAGTTAAAATACTAAAACTCAATTACGACTAAAAACGACACTGAAAATGTATGAAACAAGGTTTTCGGGATGCTGAAATTAACAATGTTACTGGAGAAACAAAAATAGAACAGACAGAAAAGCCTTTGTCACACGTTATTACTTTTCCGTTTGGTACCTATATTTATCTTTTTTAATACAATACTTTTTTGTCCGCTAGAGGACGCCACATTGAGTTTTGTGTCATTTCACGGCTGTTTAAGCAATATTTCCTGTTCACCACAGCCTAAACATCGGTTATTGACGTTAACTGGATGATTATCTTAACCGAGCTCCGAGACGTTGTTAATACATTGGTTAAATATTAACAGGCCGGCTACGAAATCAATGTTTAAATCTGTTTCGGTGAACATGGCCCTAAGTGCTATGACAGAACAGATGAACACAGCCTGTCAAAATCATAACCCTCCTTTGATTTTGCCGTAGTCGGATAAAAAATAGTTTGCTCACTCACTATTTTAAAAACTATCGACGTGTCAAAAGTTAAGTATTAACTAACTAAACTGTAACTCTGTTCTTTCCAGGTGACCGGCGCTGTGGGCATCCAGCCGTGCCTCCGAACGCCAGGGTATCTCTTTCCGCGGCAGACATAGTACCAGGCACGACCGCCACATATGAATGCGATGAAGGGTATGAGCTGTTCGGGGCTCATCAGCGGGAATGCACACTAAGAGGGGATTGGACTGCTGACGCTCCTTTCTGTGGTGAGGCACTAATCTTTTTTTATGTTGTCTTTTGTCCAGCGATCTGTATTTTCGACATTGATCTGGATTTTAAACATTTTAAACAATGGACAAATTGGTACTAGCTCCTCATGCAATCAGGTCTTAAGGAGCACGTCTTATCAGCTTGAAGACAAAGTTTGGATCTATGCTCATCTGCTCCTTAGCCAGGAGGTTTGGGTGGTGAATAAGTTTTTTTGAATATTTTTAAGGCCTTAATATGGTTGAAATTGATCCTTTATTTTAAGCTCCTTATCACATTTTGGCTTTTTGTTAACCGGTGCTAGACAGTAGCTAAAATATTTAAAATGGGTAAAACGACCGAATTGTATTGGTATGTTTGAAAGCCTTAGCACTGCATATTTACGAAAATACGACAGTTCCTATGATGCTTTCATTTATACAAGGTGTCGTTTTCCGCCTAGCTGTTGCCCTACGCCTTGGCGCTCCTTGTTGTTCTCCTCATCGCTGTCACTGTGGCGAAGCTGTCAACAGCCTCGGTCACCACGGCCTGTCATGCAGTCGAAGTGCTGGACGCATAGCGCGGCACGCGAATATTAACGACATTATCCGACGAGCCCTTGTCACCGTCGGCGTTCCGGCTGTTTTGGAACCTCATGGCCTGGCACGCGACGATGGTAAGAGACCGGACGGTATGTCTTTATTTCCATGGAAGTTGGGTAGACCTTTAGTGTGGGACGCTACCTGTGTCGACACTCTTGCGCCATCCCATCTTCCTAGTTCGTCGTGCTGTGCTGGTGCTGCCGCTGCGGCTGCGGAGAACCTCAAGCGGCGGAAATATAACAACCTTGTCGGCAGTTATATTTTTGAGCCGTTTGGGGTTGAAACTCTTGGGCCGTGGGGTCCGAGTGCTCATATACTTTTTAAAGAGCTGTCAAGACGCTTAGTTGACACTTCGCGTGACCCAAGGGCTGGTTTTTATCTCGGTCAGAGATTAAGCATTGCCATTCAACGTGGCAATGCCGCCAGCCTCTTGGGCACACTTCCAGTCGACAGCGATGCGGAGGAGTTTTATGACGCCATATTTTAGTAGGAAGTAGCCCTTAGTGTGTATAGTTAGGTTAAGCATACTTAAATATTTTAATTTAAGTTTATTATGTATATATTTTGTTGCTTTAAGTTGTAAATAAATAAAGTTTATTTTAGGTGTCGTTTTGAAGCTGCAAAATATTTCAGGAGGTAATTATGTTAGTGATTCTCGACCCGAATCAATAATAAAATAAGTAGGTAATTTTTTTTTTTTTTATAGCCGCGTTTTTTTTCACACACATAAACACGGAACAATAAAGGGCGTTTTCACACACACTAACTCGCAACGATAGTTTCATAAATAATGTATGATCCAATCATCATCCCGCACGCCACACCCTAGCCACGCCCCCGCGGCCATCGATCAATCGATTTAGTTTAGTGTAATTAAAAAATTAAATAACAAGTATTACTGATTATTGACCAGGTATCGTTTTTTTACATGATTATTTATGACTTTTATTACAACCTCCTGAAATATTGTGCAGTTTTAAAACTGCACCTTGTATTGTTCTAAAATGTTCCTTACATAAAAAGTTTTCAATTAAAAATATCGCAGTTAGGGAATCCAATCAAATTTTTTGGATCAAAAATGCGAATGCAATGCGGGATCCCGCATGAGTAATACTCGTAATTGTGAGGAAAGAAACGGAATCATTGTCAGTTAAAATACTAGAATACTTGTTCCTAAATCTGAAAGATGGAACATTTTTTTTCTATCGTTCCTGATTTTGTTATGGCATTTTACAGTTCAGAGTGGCCACCCCCGTGCCTCGGAAAGCACGTAAAGCCTTTCTACGCCTAATCTCTACTCGATGATGATGGGTTGCCGTCTTATCAAGCGTATGTTTGTCACACGCTTGAGCACTATGCTACCTGTATCCTGCGTATCTCGCTAATCCTCGTTGACACTGACCACTGTAACCAAAATTCAGTCGGAAGGATTGTTATATAATGTCGCAATACAATTTTCTAGATAAACCTGACACATTCAAGTTTTACCTATGACTGGCCTGTTGGTCTTGTGGTTATTGGCCCTGACTGCTAAGCCGAAGGTCCTCGGTTTGATTCCCACTCAAGACAAATGTTTTTGTTTGTTCTGTATCTGGGTGTAATTTATCTATATATGTATGTATTTAGAAATATTTTTATCAGTTGTCTAGTACTCGCAGCTTGGGACTAGATGGCGTTGTGTGGTAGTTTTTGAGTTTTATTATATTATATATACTATATTACATATCCTACATTTTAGGCACAAACGTGGCATTCAGAAAGCCAGCTAACCAGTCGACGACGGTCCGTGGCGGTGCCGCCGCCAATGGCAACGACGGCGAGAAGACCACGGAACACGACGGCAAGCGGTGCACGGAGACGCAGAGAGAGGCGTCGCCCTGGTGGCAGGTCGACCTGCTCAGGCACTACGCTGTCAAAGTCGTCAGGGTCACCACTCGAGGATGCTGCGGTGAGTTCACACTTCTTTTTCTCCCCATCTTCCCGCCCGATTATAATTTAAGTGTCTTCAAGGCAAGGGTGAATAGGCTCTTAATAAACTAGCTTACCATTAGGTGGGATTGCAGTCAAGCACTAGTTTATATCAATTAAAAAAATCTCCTTATTTTCGAAATCAACGATGTACTTTAAATACGTTTTGTAATAGAATTTTATTATGACGTGATGTAGTTACCAAAAAAAAAATGTGAACGACACCCCACAGGTCCTTCTTTTAGCCTTGAGTTTCAGGACCCCAAGTTTTCATTTTGGAAAAAAAAATGGACGAAATTTTCAATCTTAAAACAGCACCATTCAATTTTAATTTAATTAAAGCACGTTAATTCAATTGGCCGAATTCACTGGCCGCTGAGTACGTATTGCTTGAAGTTCTAACATGACAACATAAACAATGTGTTGTAAAATTTATGAAAAAAGAACAATAAACCTTTACTCTTAAATATATGAAGCCTATTTTTCTTGGAAGAACATGGACGAAGACAACGCAGAATCGTATTGAATGAAAAACAGAGGAGGCCTTTGACAAAGCTGGGCTTACAGACCAAGTTGTTAATATCGACTCGATAACTTTACTCAATTATGAATGAAATGTTCATAACGTTATATTTGTGTCTAAATAAAGGCTTAAATTGTAAAGACAGGCTATTCGTTTCTGAAAGTCATGACGAATGACTCAAAAAGAACGAAGTATCTTTAAGTCAAGAATGAATAGGTTTCTTTTAGGTAAGCGCGTTCCATCGTCGACCGCATCGTCGCTTTGCATCAGGTGAGATAGCGGTCAAGTGCGAACCTATCAACAATAAAAAAATATTCTCTCTTGAGTACCTTCAAAAATGTACGATTTAGTTCTAGCTCTAACCATCTCAAATTACGTATACAAGTGAGATGTCTATTGAGCATTAGAAAAGTAATGACATTTTACAAATTGGAAACGGTCATTGCCCCGCCTGGTACAAGTAGCGGAGCCGAATGTTTTGTAAAACTTACCCAACGTTGCAGGTATTGGTAATTAAATAGATAATTTGCGTGAAAGTTGCCGTTATGACACACAAATAATACCGAGGAAATCAGCGTAAAAGAAACATGTTGTTTGAGTTTTTCGTCACGGTTTAAATATGCGTTGTTTCTATGGCCGGACTCCTATTCTTTTTTTAAAATCTTCTTTATTTAAGGGACACTAAGGCCCGGCGCCCACTATCGGAATCGGCAAGGAAAAGGGTCCCTAAGCATCCATAAAAGGATCCATCAGTATCCCTACATGCAATCGGCACACTGTCGGAAACTATACCTTGGCATGTATGGATGCCGAGGGATTCTTAGCCGTGCCGATGCCGTTAATGGGCACCGGGCCTAATGCAACGATGTGAATCCATCGTCCCTACTGATACACTTCCATTACAAAAAAAAAATACTTTCTTGAATCTATGAAAGAATATAAAACTTTTACTGCCCCACAATTAGATTTGGCTGAAATGTCATTGAAAACTCCTACATCCATTGCGGATAACTTCAACGACTTTAAAAGAATGTTTATCTTGCTTTGACTTTAAAATAGTGTTTATCGGACACATTCGACCAACGTAAGCTGTACGTCTTCCTTTTTGCTACACACGTCACGGCTTCTATCTTCCTAATAATACAGACCATGAAACTAAGTTTTATTTATATTTTTACTATCTAATAGCTGACCCAACGAACTTCGTACCGGCTAACAGTTAGATAGATATACAATTTAGATATTATTTATTGTACACCAAAAATAAAAATTACATTAGGGACTTAAAATTAATAGGGTGGTCCCAATGGGCGGTCTTATCGCTAAAAGCGATTTTTTACAGACAACCTTTTACAAGTTAATGAATGTATATCTTTTGATATAGTCAACCGATTGCGATGAAACAAGGCCTAAGTAATATATCAAGTTACACACAATTTTAATGTATACCTAATACTTTTATATGTACATCGATTTCGTATATTTCACGTGATGCGCGCACAACTATAGAAATTTACTGATTTTTTATATATGTGTATATTATATATATTATCTCCCTTACAACTATCATTACAGCCCTTACAGGTATATAGTAGGAACATAATTTATGTATATCATATCAAGATTTATAATCAATGATTATTTTCATTTACCAGGTCATCAGCCTCTTCAGGATCTAGAAATCAGAGTAGGCAACAGTAGCACCGACTTACAAAGGAACCCTCTATGCGCCTGGTTTCCTGGTACCATTGGTAAGTACTGACTTTTTATTTTCTACTTAAACCTTTTTTTTTGTTTGTTTTGAATTCTTACGTTTTGTGCATTTAACCAGTGTTAAATTTAGAAAGTGTTTAGTTTTTATAGTCAATAGGATTGCTTTGAGTTCTATTAGAATGTGGAAGTAACATATCTTAATGTAACGAGTTAGCCTTCTAGGCAAGCTTTGCTGAGTAGTCGTATACTACGAAAAAATTCTCAGCTCCATTTTCCGAGACCGCGCTTCTTTCAATAATTCTACATTATTATCCAGTTTAGATACAAAACCACAATGATTTTACATTAAGGAAATCTGATTTTATATTCACTAGGAATCAGTTTGCGAATAATTAAATCAACCACCAAACTTAACTAGAAAAAAATCCACCAAAACGATTTTTCCTTTTTTGGTCTATCTTTTTCTGAAGATTTAAATCTCGAATGACATTTAAAACTAGTTTGTATTTACCATTCATTTCCTATATCTGTGGAGAAGCTACCAAAAGTCATGGTCTCCGTAATAAAAATGTCAAATATATCCTTGATTGTTAGTAAGTATTAAGTACAACCAATCCATGGTAGGAAAACTAAAAATAAGAAAGAAATGAGCTATTTTTCAAGCTCGCGTTCTTCGATTTTCTGTTGTTATGCTTTCCTTAATTAGTAAATAATAATAATAAGTTAATAATAATAGTTTCGTTGGTAGTATTCTGTTTTTTTTTTTTTAATATTTTTGACCTGATCCTTTAAGCGATGTCTTCTTATGGGCCAGCCAGCTCTTTTAGCTCCAAAAAGGCCCGCGAAAAACTCTATGCATCCTATTATACCAACCTATTCGCACTAGAATTAAAAAAAAAAAAAAAAAGCATAAGGTTTGCCACATTCGTTCTTGCACCTCGCCAGTGTATGGATATGTCAAAATGAAGTTTTCCTCAAAGATTTTTTATATGGTTTTCCCCCACAAAGATTTCGAGCGGTTTAAAGCTATCATTTACCTGACCTATCAACAATATTGAAAGCTGACCCTACCAGTTAAAAATTCGTTTGTTTCAAAATAGTCAAAGTTTTCTTCTGATTATCGTGCAAACATTTTAATTTTAATGAATACCGCGTCAAACCCGGTCAGAAGTCTGTAAAGGTTTGGTTAGTTGGTAGTAGGTTTTAAATTGAATTGATTTTTTAAATAGAAATCGTCTTTTGAATTTAGCATCACGGAAAATATATTTTCTGTTCTGTTTATATTAATTAAAGATCTCGACTTAAATACGCAAGGAGCAAAGGATCGTATTAAAAAAACGTGGCGCAAATAGATTTCATAATATAACTTTAAAAAAAAAGACGTGTGGCACTCGGGGACTGCCGCGGTAAAGCTATTGCATAGCATTTTTTATCAACTTATGCAATAGACCTCGCCAACAGCTGCTTAACCCCACCCATCCAAAACCAGACCTCGCCAACAGCTGCTTAACCTCTTCCATCAAAAACCAGACCTCGCTAACGGCTGCTTAACCCCACCCATCCAAAACGCCGACAGCTGCTTTCACTCATTTGTTTTCTTATCGGTCACCACGCTCAAAAAACAAATGAGTGGGGGGTGTTAGGTTATTTTCGTTACGGAATTTCTGGATTCGGTCTCCACGCTCAAGGCCCGCGATAGAAGCTATGCAATAGCTTAAAACATGAATAAAATATTATACCTAATGGTAAATGTTGTTTAGTTTATTTGCAGGTTTAATAGAGCTTCATATAAAGAAGAGGAAACTAGGTCAGATTTCTATGATATTAAACTCTTGTCGAATCGAAATGCAGAATCTATTGTTCCTAGCATTAATAAACTTGTTTTGATCAATCCCAATAGAATAAAAATAAACATTGCATTTTCTTAAAGCATTTGCTCTGACCATTTTATATGAAAAACCTTAAAGCTTTTAGTTAATAAAAAAAACAATTATGCAGATTTCCGTACAGCCGATGAATAGCTTAGATATTTTCGTAAATAAATTGAACCTGATTGATAATAATTTTGTCTTGAAAAAGGAGTATCAGCCCAGTGGTGAAGGCCCCAATTTACGAGTTGTACTTCGAAGATTTAAATCCAGGCAGGCACTTTACTTTCTACAATCTATTTCATCATCACTGCTCTCTAAACCCCCAAAACGGTGAAAGAAAACATCGTGAGGAAACCAGCATGTTCTAGCACCAAAAATTCGAAGACATGTGACCAATCCGTACTTGGCCCGCGAGGTGGATTACATCTCATTCCATCTCCTAGAAAGTTGACCTAAGTCCCAGCTGTGGGAACATTATAAGGCCGATTATACTATGCTAATATTTTTGCTAGTTATAAATAGAAGTTACTAGACGTTCCTGAAGGAAGAAATGAAATACAATCTATTTTACCAAACTATATAGTAACGGGAGATATATTATTGGTGACATAATAGGTGATATTTTTTTACACAAAATACCATACAGTTTCCTATTAGATGCACAATAATATCACTAATAGGAAGATATAAAATTTATCCTCATCACGCTTGTAACAACTAGCTAGCGCTGTCTCATGAATGTGCTTGCTTGGAACTGTGTGGTATTCTGTTTTAAAAAACAATATCACCAAATTACTTATATCATCAATATATCTCTCTTTACCTTGTTAAAATTCCTACTTATCCATTTACGCAATACTCGTTGGCTAACTCATTTCGATTGTACTTGTGACTCTCAGAGTCTCACAATAAACATATCCCACTTTACAATTTAAACATTTATTTATCTATTGCACCATTACAAAATTGAAACTAAATATAAAAACAAACGAGGTTAGCAAAGGGATCCAGGGTCTTGCCCCATCGGCCTTATTTCAATATAAATAGAGTATGCAATTCAGTGTTTACAAGATCCATAGTTCATTTGTAGTGATGTTCTCGCAAGTCGGTCATGGTGTAACGTTTACGATGTGAGAGATTTATAAAGTGTTCATGGAGATTGGGCCATTTTTATCGACACATTATCAACTCCTCGCATCAACATCTTCTCGTATATTTGCATTCGTAATGATTCATCTCTCATTTCTGTAGAAATGTACTCATTGTCCAACAATAGGTCAACAGGTATTATAAAGGTAGAACTACACTACGCACACGTGTGCCACACGCGCCGATCTGGGCGCATCGATCCCCATACATTTTTTAGGAAAACTAGACTTGTAGAGCTACACTTGATCCACGCTACGCGATGCCGCGCTACGTCGTTCAAGTACAAATCAGGCGTGTTTCAAGTGTGCTTCGGTCTAATGTAATTTTAGCTTTACTTTTTTTATTTTTTACTGACTAAAATCTTTGAAAAGAACAACCGAAGTATCACTGAGCTGAGTGATACTTCGGTTGTTCTTTTCAAAGGTCACTGTAACTCTTTCGAACAATCCCATAGCCCTACAAAGAATTGAGACGCGCGTGCAACACCACGCGCCGCCGAGACGGGCTTGTTCCTTACCGGACGGCGATTTACCCATTGCTCGCCGTCTGCAAGCCCGCGCCTGCAGTAACCAGGAATCACCCATAATAAGTTTCTGCTCGAATAACCATAAGTGCCTTATATCTAGCAATATTATTATATTTCAAATAAGCACAAACATATAGATACGAGTTATACCAACTCGTTATATTATAGTTATACCAACTTCGTTAGGACGTTTGATTAACGAGTGAGCTTTTAAATAGTTTTAGTCAAAATTTAATATATTTCAAACCTGACACGTGTAACAGAAACTGCTATAAAGCACGTGTATTACAATGAAAATTTCATATCGTTCGTATGAAAGCAGCAAACTATGTAATTAAATAGAAAATGTGGTTTTCTGATACTCGAAAACTCTCGGAACACGAGTATGCACCAGTCAAATTACTTGCATATCTGACCTCTAAGGGTCTTTCACAACGCGCGGCGTAACCCCCGCAGATGTCCATTTCATACAAGTATTTATTATAATGTGCGGAATACTTCAATATTTTTTAGTATGTGCGATGAAACACCTGTCTAGTATTTTTATGTAAAGAAGAATCTATGTAAGAAATTTCAAAAGTGTATTATGAAAAACCACAAAGTATGAGCCTGTTACCTGAGTAGCAATATAAATACATGGTCACCGGGCCACCCGGGTGACTAGCTCGCTGTCCGGCCGTCCGGTAACTGTCCGGACCAAGCCCAAGTCTTCGACGGCGCGCGCTTTTCCCGCGCGCCTCAAGGAGTTGTCAGCAACAGCAGGGGCCCAGCCGGGTCGAAGCCTACTGGGGCCAGGGTTATCCGAAAGGGCGCTCGAGCCCCGGTATGAAGGCTTGAAGGAACGGGATGGGTTTTTTAGTCAGTAAGAGTCTGACACTATCTCCCGCTCCGCCCAAGAGCGGGGGCGGGGTTGTCATAAGATGATTTTTCCCTTCGAAAAAAAAAAAAAAGGCCACCCGGGTGACTGAGGGGTTTTTTAGCTTCTAATGCCCGCTATGACCAGCCGTGACCGTGTGCTGTTTAGTACTTAGGTAGTGTCCAACTTGTGACCTTTTTAAATATTTTTGGAAAAAAATATATAACATGGTGTAAAAATTATTGGAATCCATTCAGTTACTGATTCTGAACAAACTGTATTCAGGTTTCGCATAAACTAAAAATAATGTTGTATAGCTCAACAGTACAGTTTAGGCTAATGCTCATGGTAGGGCAGCCCAATGATTCTAAGGTGATGTGTTGCCAGATTGCGTCACGCCAGAGTCAGGTCTCGATTGAGATTGACTCTTTGTATCTGGGAGCTGATTGTATTGTAAGCTATCCAGGTTGAATAGTTAACTTATATCTAGGTCATTCAGTGCAAACTGGAGTAGTGAGCTAAAGCACTAGTGGATTTCGAATAACGTTGTAGATAGTTCTTTTATTTAGATACTCTTTTATATCCTTTTGCATAAGATCTTTTTCAAACTTTTACTATGTTCATAGAATAGCATAGCATAATCAGCCTTTTAATGTTCCCACTGCTGGGACTCAGGCCTCCTCTCTGGGAGGGGGAAAGGGCCGTAATCCACCACGTTGGCCCAGTGCGGGTTGGTGAATGTCACATGTTTTCGAATATTGGTTCTAGGCATTTTCCTTCACCGTTTTGAGAGCAGTGGTGATGAAATGAGTTACATAAAGTAATGCGCTTGGCTGGGTTTGAACCCGCGACCTATAACTCGTAAGTCGGGGCCGTTATCACTCGGCCAACACAGTTTATCTAATTTTTATGTTAATTAGGAGATAATGAATCTCAGAATTTCTTAGGAACCTTACGACCCTCCGGTTCTTTTAGTCATCTTTGTGTTGGAGTCAGAAGTGTAACCCCATAGCTTAATACCAATTATAATGATTATTTACAGTGAAATACATCGTAACAGCAAAATACGTTACTTTTCAGGAGGTACAAAAAATTAAGTTAGACCTTTATTATCATGCAATTAAATGGGCTTCTAGGTTTTTTTTTTATATTTAAAAGTATTGATTTATCGTGTCTGTGTATTCTGTAATGAATTTAATTAATAGAATTTTTGTATTTAGTTATTTTTTTAATCCAAACGTGAATGATTTTTCTATGGTTTATGTACCTGAAATATATATATATTTTTAATATTAAAATACATTATTCTCAGTCTTACTAACTCCAATACTCAAATAATGAGCAAAACTAGCAGAAATAAATGCAAACCAATGACTAACTCAACCAAAAGCAAGCTAAATGAGGCATCAATCATAAGAAAGTTGAAATCGTGTCAGTCGGTTCTCATGCTCTCTACGCGGCGTTGGGAACCGGTGTGGCGCTGTAGAAGCGGGTCAGCGAATGATGTCATCATTGTGTTCAAGCGCTTTATTGCTGATGGGGATCAGCTGATCAGAGAGCTAAGAAAAGAAAAGCTGCTGTCAATAGCTTCTGAAAATTCTCGATAATACTCAGGGGAAAGTGTGTAAAAGCCGTATCGGTTTTCTACTGTTTAAAACCTTGAAGTGACCATCTTCAGCTACTTCGAGTAGCGATAAGGTATATGAAGACACGCTATGCGCTCAGCTTGTTTCTTCGTACCAAAATATTCTTCAAGATTATCATCATCATCATTTCAGCCGAAAGACGGTCACTGTTGGACATAGGCCTCCCCCAAGCGTCGCCACACCGCATTCCCGCGACACGAGAACGGATGGTCGATGGGAAGTATAGGTTCTAGAGTGACCGCACACCGGAAAACACAGCGTTCAAGATTATATTGTCATTTAATTTTTTTACAAATATTCCATAACAATATATGTTTCTCTTATTTTCTTTCTTTGGCATCAACTTTTTAAAGTTGCTCCGGCAAATTACGGAAATTCTAAAAATCACTATTTCATGCTCATATATACTAGGTACCTACTGTATAACGTTCCTATTGCTTTCTTCAGATATTAACATTAAAAAAATACTTGACTAACTGTCGATATTTATTCATACCAACTTAAAGCTATTAAAATACAAAGTTTGAAAACCAATTGTTGAAAATATTGAATTTACTAATAGTTAAATTACGCCACAAAATATCTAATTTGTTTCTTATTTTTCTTGACTATGACTATTATTTATTTGACTATTGATCAATCTAAAAATTTATTGAATAATGGTTTAGTGACTACAAATTGTATTCTCCTCACCTCATCCTCTGGAATATCTTACAAAAATGGCCGCCATTGGCAAGCCACAGTGAAGGACTAATAGGAGCAAAGAAAGTAGGCAACAGTGCGTAGGTGAGGTAATCCTAACGCCCGGCCCCTGCCGCCGCAGGAGACGCCCCGGGCACAGTGTACATTGATACAGGTTAGCCTCAGGCGACGGGCGATGCAGGGTGATTCCCGGCCACTGTAGGCGCGGGCTTGTTGACGGCGAGCAATGCGTAGATCAGTGTCTGATAAGAACCAACCTCGATTTGAAAACGTTGTTTTCCTCGGGTCCCTTGAAGAAGTTGCCAGTATAATTGACAGAGCCTGCTGTTACGGCGGCTGCAAGATTTTCAAAAAGAGTTATCGCAGTTCTGAAATGCAAAGGGCAACTGAAAAAAATTTGATACTTCCGCGAGAGGAAGTACCAGTATTTTTCCTTTCGTGTTACCTATTGATTTTAAAAAAGCAAAAGAAAATTAACGTTTTTCGCAAGAAGAAAAACGTATTTATTTATTGTATTTTTTATTCGTTTATATTGGTAGTTATCGAAAATACACGCTACTTGAATTCAATATTTTAACATTAATGTAATCTAATTAGACCCGAAATCAGTTACCAATAGAAATCAGTCAACCACGTTAATAAAAAAAATCTGTAATACTGTAACGATGAGCTCACCCTTCCTGCTCCCCACTGTGTTTTTCTGTGACTTAGTTTCACAGAAAAACATGTTACCTGGAATATTTACTGACGTCAAAGCCATTACTAAAATTAGACATACTTTTATTGCAATTTTTTTTTTTTTGTTTATTTGGCGGTGACTTTCATAACGATTTATAAGGTCAAATTGATCGATGTCAGGAAAAACAAACTTTATTTTATACAAAACAAAATTCAAATTGAATTACAACTTAAACCTTTTTTGCCCCTTTTTGTAGACACTTAAAATCAGACGGTGTGTCAGACTTTTACTGACTAAAACCCGCCTCTATGTTTCATCTTTGTCTTACATTACCCTTAGTACCCCAAGTTTTCCTTACAGAAGTGAACACATTGTCCTTGTAGGCTTCGGCCCTGCCAGACCTCTACGGTTTGCTGATATCTCCAGCCAACACTGAATTCGATAGTTGATTTCGATTTTTTAATAAATAAATGGAACTATGACTATTCAAGGCCTATTCTTTAGAACAATGACAATCACGTTAATCAATGAAATCCGACTTAGTTTTAAACGACAACTCTATAGTTATCGGCACGGATCTTGAGCGCTGGCTTCAAGTTGCGCAGAAGTCAAATATTCGGTCTCTTTAGTGGTGCGACGTGAGATGCGGGGGCGGGGAATGTCAGTGATTGGCTCGCCGCGCCATCGTGTCATAGACGTCATTCGTAATTCTTTCCCTGCGCTTGCTGCATGTATCTAACAACGACGACGATTGGTTCGCCTATGTATGGAATGCGCAAAGCACTCTGACGCCGAGCGCTCAAGATCCGTGCCGATAACTATAACTGACTGAGAAAACCGTCTATTAATATACGAGTATACATACAGTGAAATAGAGGATATAGTAGATACTGAATCAATATTAGTTTTAGACCGGGATATCAAAGGCCAAACGACCTTCAACCTATGCAGTATGCAATATGCTTTGAGGAAATGTAAATAAAGTTCTAAATGGCTTTACTCGATATATATGTATCGCTAGAAAGCCTATAATTATGTCAATGGGTTTACTCTATAAGATAATTTCCAATTAAACACCGGTATGTTACACAAACATTTCTAGAAAATTTATGCTCGAATGAATTGCTGCATGTGTGTAAATTTACGTCATCAGGCCCCTGAATATCTTATTGCCCTTAAACTTGATCAAATATTATTCACATGCTTAATCACTAAGAGGCTCATAATGAAATAGGTATATGACTTATGTTTCAATTTTGAAATAGTTCTTTTTTGTGTTAGTTCTTTTTAGATTTCGTTTGGATTTTTTAATTTTAATTCTTAGGCCCCTCATCCACGGCGACTTTTTGTAGCGATACTGCAGCGCGTTCGCATCGATACAGTCGCGATGCTGTAGCACGTTTGTAGCGTGTTGGAATTTTTTCTATGGTGCCAATGCGACTAACGCGCGTTCGTAGCGACGCTGTCGCGCGCTTACGAAACGCGCAACAGCATCGGCATCGCTACAAAAAGTCGTCGTGAGCGAGGGGCCATAGGAGCATGCTGAACTTTTTGGTTGAATTTTATAGAAAGAATTCAGAAAGATATAATTGTTTGGAATAGTTCTTGATTCATGTGTAAAATTGAGAATTGACTTGTTGCAGTAACGTCTAAGGCTGCTATCAGACGGACTGCGTGGCAGCAACCGCACGCAGTCCATATATTCAACTGCATGCAGTTTGATCTGACTTTGCGCAGTGTGCGCCACGCATCTAGCCCAGGAGCTTAGTGTATGATTTGATCTTGAAGTGCCTCAAAATAAACTTGACAATGTCAATGTGCGTTTGCTCTTTGTAATTAACTGCACACTGACTGTATGCGGTTAGCGATGGACAGCTTGCGTCGACACTACACGACTGTAGCCGACCGCGTAAATTTGAAGGCATGACTGCATGCAGTTGATATTGACTTCACTCGACTGCAGCCGACCGCGTTCAGTTGATATCATGACTGCACGAAGTCGAACGTACAACTGCATGCAGTTAAATATATCGACCGCGCGTGGTCGCTGCGATGCAGTCCGGCTGCTGTCAACCTAAAGAGTGGCATACATTTGAATACATTAATAGTGCTGATTTACGTAGCACTCTAAAATAACTGTTTTTATTCTTAATCCCTCAAGTATTTTATAATTATCTCTTTGATTAAAAGTATTTATTTAAACGAAGAAACGTTAATGAATTTCAGAACTTCTGCGAATAACTATTGACCCAATAACATTTAAACAGGAATTGGGGCAAACAGGTATAGGTATATAAACTCTTTACAAATGAAAGTTTTTGATTGAAATTTTGTAGTAAACGCTACCTCGGGTTTTTGGAATCAATTTGTAATGTTGTCTAGGAATCACTAGTAGGTGCAGACTGCGGATGATCCTTTGTCATAATCTGTATGCTACTCGCAGTTAATTAATCTAATGAATTAGCGAACTAAGGATAATTCAATTAATCTTAGACCTTAAATTAGTTTTGCGAATAATGAGCTTCGACCAGGGAACTCAAATCTCGAGTCGAAGACAGTGGTCATATAAAGCTCAAGATCTTGGAGGAGTGCTAGGCGGTCGCCTCCTTCTGCGAAGCAGTAATGCTAGCAAAGGAGGATGCCGACCGCATCAGGCAACGGCGCTCTCGCCGCCGCCGGGATTTCGATCCCGATTTCCGACCACCGTAGGTGCGTGCTTGCGGACGGCGAGCAATGGCTAGCTCGCTGTCCGACCTTCCGGTAACTGTTCGGACCGAGCCCAAGTCGTCGACGGCGCGCACTGTTCCCGCGCGCCTCAAGGAGTTGTTAGCAACAGCAGGGGCCCAGCTGGGTCGAAGCCTACTAGGGCCAGGGTTAGTTTCGAAAGAGTAGCTCAACCCCGGTATGAAGGCACGATGGAACGGGGTGGGTTTTTATTTAGTCAATAAGAGTCTGACACTATCTCCCGCTCCGCCCAAGAGGGTTGTCATTAGATGATTTTTCTACCATAAAAAAGCCTTAAGGGTTCAAGTCTTTTAAAGGCTCAAGACCCCTAAAGAGAAGGCTACAGTCGAAGCTCAAAGATTATTTATTTAGCAATCTGCCGTATTCTATTCCATCAGAATGTTTTTGTTACCTTAGTTTAAAACCTTCTTAAAATGTTATTCACGTAGAGACGTGATACACTCACGACTCACGTTACATTTTAAAAACTATTATCAGACCATACCTTTATTATTTTACAAAAATTATAATATACCACCTTGCGGGAGACCTTCCAACGCTGTGTTTTCCGATGCGCGGTCGGTACTCCAGAACCTTCCGGCCCCATCGACCATCAGTTCTACGAGCTATGTGCCCTGCCCATAGCCACTTGGCGATTCTTCGAGCTATGTCGGCGATATTTCTATAAAATTACATTTATCGTGTGGCTTAAATTCATTTAATTTAAATTTTATTTGGCTAGCTTTGCATACTGAGACTTATAGGCTCTGAAACAAACTCAGTGGTCAAAGTCTTTATGAAGTCCAAACCTACAGCAAATATGTAATCGTCAAAACATATGAACACCATGCAGATTAGTGTCTGAGATGGTATTTTGAGGAAAGAACCACACAGATTTGAGTGGACCTGTTCAGTCGATGCAAACATTTCAACTCAGGACTACTAAGGAGTTCAACGACTTGACGAATAAGGAAAGGACATTTGGGTAGGCCGCAGAAAATACTCAAATTGCGAGACATATTATGTCAAAATTACTGAAAAAAAAAAACAATCCATGCAGTCCTTCTACATTATTGTTTATTTTCATCCTACCATAGCGTGTTTTTATGTCTTCTTTGTAACTTCCTATATCCGTACCTAAAGGTTCTACGAAACTTACACTGTTCGCTGCAGATGCATATTGCAATGAATTTTAATAAAATGCTGCATAAAATGTTAAGCTTTGGTTGAATTAATCCTTTTCAGTCGCTACGTTCATTTTTCCAGGAAAGAAAGCCATGGTAAAAAATAAATAAATTGCATTAGCAAAGATTTTACTATGAACAAAGGAACAAAGGGTATTTGAGTCTTGAAGCGAGCATAATTTAAAACAGTGTCTCCACAAAATAGATAGGTACAGAAGTCAATCTACATACAAAGCGCGCTCGAGCAACGCACACATTGACACCGCTCACAGACACGATGTCTCGGTCGCGTCTCGGCTCACTCGTCGAACAATACCGGCTGAAACGCTCATTAGTGTGCGTCCACCGAGCGTAGGTACAAAAAGTGAAGTACATACATGAGACTGTCTTCTGTACCTATCTATTTTGTGGTGTCTCGGTCTGCCGAACAAAGAAAGGTAGTTGGTACAAGTCTGACACTCCGTCTCGTTCCTAGAGCGTAAGAAGTTACTTAATAAACCAACAAGGCATTGTTTCTCCATAACAACCAACCGTAAGGTTGATTTTAATATCGTGCGGTTTTGATCCCGCATGCGAGATTGCCCCACACGCGTAGCCCCCGCAAATGTCCATTTCATACAAGTGTTTATTGTAATGCGTGGAATACACACGCGGGACGCATTTTTTTGCATTTTGAAATTCTTTGCATGCGGAGCAATTCCGCATGCGTGATGAAATAAGAATTTCACCAAGCCCGTTCCATCATCGGACCACTAGACGTACGGCGTTGCGCCACACGTACTATCAAAGACACTTCCGCCTGACCACCACTAAGTTCATTTTTGCTTACACTCAAAACGAAAACTTCAAAGGGTTTGATTTGGCGCCGCGCCGCAGGATTCAAGCGAAAATTTTTTAAGTGGTCAGGTAGAAGTTACCGAGATGGTACATGCTGGATATCCCACCCATACGTACTAAACGCTATGCGAACACTTTTATTGTATGTACATACAACTAAGGAGGGGAATTCCCTGCCGGAGTCTACGTTTCCTGAAAGCTAAGTCCAGAGTGAATAGATTACTTCTAGGTAGACGTGCTTAGACCACATCACAGCTTACCATCAGGTGAGATAGGGGTCAAGCGCAAGCCTACCAACAAAAAAAAAAAAACTTGGAACATTCACAAATATGCAAGGGCAGTAGGAAGGAACTAATAATATGTTAATGTTCAAACTTTTCCATCCTCATAACTTAAAGTTCATGTTGAAAAATGCGGTCGAAAAATAACTACGTATGTTTATATTAACAGCGGTATTTATTGCGGTAATCAAATTCAAGGTCGAAAATAATAATTAATTTTATGTTTTTCGGAAATCAAAGGTTCGTTTTGTTTCATAACATTCTCGTGGCTACATTCTTGAATGGACAGTTGATTTGTTGAGCGATAGTAACCACCGTTCGCAATAGTTCTTGGACTAATTAGCCAACGTGTGTGACGCCCGGTAGTGGTTTTATTGTGAACAAGAGCGGGAGCGTATATAGTCTGTCTAATAAAAAACTTAAAAAAAAAAAAAATACAACCGAGTTCAATGTTAAAAAAACACTGAAAAATAACTTTAATTTCGGAAGTCGGTGTTTCTTTATGTAATAGTTTTGTCTCTTCGTTATTTATTATTTATTTCTATATCTTCGTTATTGTTATTTATTTCTTTTCAATGCTTCATGTCTGAAGCATTGAATAGAAATTCGTCTAAGTTCTGTGGCTATTTAAAGGTAATTTGGAAACCGAAAATGAGATAATCATTATATTAGTCTTTGGCAACATTGTATTTACTGTTTGCCTTTGTAACCTCCGCCCCGTCTTTGATATGTAGCAAAATTACAGTTAAGTATGCTTCACAGGTCCTTGTCGTCGTAGATTTTTCATGATCATAAAATCATTTTTTTTTTATTGAACTTTTTGTGTTTCTGTGTGCTAAATAAAACTTTATCTCTTTCTTATCAAATTACTTCTCTCGCTCTGGGTGGAGCGAGTGGGAGGGAGGATTAGTGTTTTACTGATTCACATGAGTTCCTTCAGCTGTCCTTCGCGTTTCAGGATCATGGTTACTCTTTCGATCAATCCAGCAACAATAACAACTCGGAAATCTTTTATTTTAAGATGGGAAATCATCCAATGACTTTTCCCACTTTTTTTTTTGTACTCAGAGGGCGTGTCAGACTTTTCTGACTAAAACCACACTTATAATCCAACGTTGCCCTTCGTTCTAGGACATTTTTTTTTATGGTGGGAAAAAATCATCCAATGACAACCCCCGCTCTTGGGCGGAGCGTTCGTTCTAGGACCCTGGGTTTCTCTTTCGAACAATTCCGCTGGCATCAGTCTTAACGAGCTCTTTCACTCGTAGCTTAACCTAGGGTCTCAATTTTTTTTTTTTTAAGATTTTCAATAACAACCAACACGATTGCTTGTAAACCTCATAGTTTGTTTACCCAGACTACACTATTACATACCATAGTTAATCGATTCCGTAAGTACTCATCAATAGACACATTTTAATATACTCTTGTGTAAGCAATCGGATAATTTAAAAAAGAAAGTGCTATCCGCCCGAGGATTATTGATGTTGATGATATTTTCGTGCGTTGAAACGCATTTATTTAAGTTTATCTTTTAGAGTATAATACGTTTCGTTTCATTATCGTTATATACGTATAATTACTTCATCACCCACTGCTGAGTAGACGTCTTTTTGGTTGTGCCTATCCCCATACCCTGTATCAGTTTTCCAATGCATGCTGGTACTCAGGCCTCCTGTCTAAGGGCCGAAATTGCATTACACGGTCGCCCGCGCGGTCCCATACAAAAGTGATCCGTCGCGGGGAACCGCGCCCCGCGCCCCTTTTGCTACGTAATCTATACATCTATACATATAAATACAATTGGAGTGTCTGTTTGTAATATTGAAATTACTGCTTTTTACTACATGCATATGAATATATATACGGTACATACCTACACCGAAATAACATTTTTTACATTTTTTGTCTGTCTGTTTGTCCGCGCTAATCTCTGAAATGGCTGGACCGATTTTGACGGGACTTTTTTTGGCAGGTAGCTGATGTAATAAGGAGTACACTACATAGGCTACTTTTATTCTAGCCAAAATAAATTCAAAATCCTGTAGTCCACGCGAACGAAGTCGCGGGCTCAGCTAGTGATACATTAAAGTTCTCCATCGATACGACTACATGCACACCGTTAAAGTTGAACTAGCGACACTGCAGGTAATAATCCGGTTTCAGTGATGGAGACCGTCGCACATGACCCACGCGCGACTTCACGCGACGGGTGCCCGTTGCGGGCGCACGGCTCTAAGAGATGGGCCGTAAATCCTCCACAAGTCTAAAAAATTTCGGTTTTTAGAAAATGTCGGTTATCCCATGACGTTTTTCGTCACAGCTTTGAGAATAGTCGTTATGAATAAAATTACGTAAAGTAATGCGACTACCTGGGTCTAGTACCCATGAAGTCAGCGCCGTTATTACCTACTGGCCCACCACCACTTCTACCACGTGTTTCGCTTTTAAATAGTTCTTAATTTCTACATTCATATTCTTCAAATATTATAAGCGATTTAGGAATATTATTATTGTATAGAGCAAGACATGATTTTCGCACATTTGACTCATCATATTTCTTTTTTCTTGTTTTTTTCTCTAATGTTGAACTGGACCTCTTTTAGCGCAGCCAGGCACAATATAGTATTTTTGCTTCTTTTTTTTGTTTCGTGTTTACCTAACTATTAAATTGTGTGCCTTGTGTTGCACTAAATAAACTCATTTTCTTTCTTTTTTTCCCACGTAGCGAATCGCGCCAGCGCCCGCGCGCGCTGTCTACGCATAACTACCTCACACATTAAAATAATTATGTAAATGTAACCAGATTGTTTACTGTTACATAAACTATAGTTTTCACTTCACTGCCTATTGTTTTTAACTTCGGATGGGAGGACCACACGATTTTATTTAATGAAGATATAACTTTGGTATGTACCTATTGTATAATGAAAAAAAACTGAAATTTGTGAGCCATGCCTTTTTTTTTTTTTTTTTTTTTTTTTATGGTGGGAAAAAATCATGCATTGACATCCCCCGCCCTTGGGCGGAGCGGGAGATAGTGTCAGACTCTTACTGACTAAAAGACCCACCCCGTTCCTTCTAGCCTTCATACCGGGGCTCGAGCGCCCTTTCGGATAACCCTGGCCCCAGTAGGCTTCGACCCGGCTGGGTCCCTGCTGTTGCTGACAACTCCTTGAGGCGCGCGGGAACAGTGCGCGCCGTCGACGACTTGGGCTTGGTCCGGACAGTTACCGGACGGCCGGACAGTGAGCTACCCATTGCTCACTGTCCGCAAGCCCGCGTCTACGTTGGCCGGAAATCGGGATCAGAATCCCGGCGACGGCGGCGGCGATAACGCCGTTGCCTGATGCGTTCGGCCTCCTCCTTTGCGAGCATTACTGCTTCGCAGAAGTCGGCGACCGCCTGCCACTCCTCCTCGCTCCGGACCATGGCCTCAACCAAGGCCCGGCGCGAGAGGTCTCCGCCGCCGATCGCCCCCACGAGGACACGGCGTGTGAGCCATGCCTATTGTTGTTAAAAACTACACTGGGCTCCGAAAATAACGGGTCAATTAGAAAAACTGTGATATCTCCCAAAGTTGGGTTGCTCGTATAATATTAATAAATAATGTCTTGTAAACAGATTAGTAATGTCTTTTATAAATTTTAAAACCGGTTTTATTTGTACAAGTTATCTGATTTTTTAAAATTAGGATATAAACGCATTAATTACAAACTGAGCCGTTAAAGTGCATTTTTTTAGTAATCACAAGTAATTAAAATTGAATAGAGTACAACACTGTTACCTATTTTTAACCGACTTCTAAAAAAGGAGGAGGTTCTCAATTCGGATGTTTGTATTTTTTTTTTTTTTTTTTATGTATGTTCGCGCATAACTTCGTCACTTGCCAACCGATTTAAAAAATTCTTTTTTTGTTAGAAAGGGTATACTTCCCAAATGGTCCCATAGTCACCAAGTCGGGATCTGATGATGGAATCTTGGCGAAATCGAGGGAACTCCTCAAATATTATAGGCAATTATATAGTTCTTTTGGTATTTTTATCAAAGACTTAAGCATTTATAGTCAAAACATGACATTTGATGAAGTGGAACTGGTGAAGACGACCAGAAATGGCCAACGGAAGTTCATAGTCACACCAATCTCTCAATGAACATAGTTACAAATAAATGAATAGTTCTGAATAGGTATGTTGAAAATGGTATCATCGATGTGACCTGATGATGATGACGGAGCTGGAAGATAGGTACCGGAACTCCGAAATTAATCAATGTATCCCAGCCGTGTTTGGGCTTATTACAATTGTCATGAGATGCACTTTGGCTATAAGGTACTATCGAACTAATCTGATGATGATGATGGAGCCGGAAGATAGACACCGGAACTCCGTAATTAATCAATGTATCCTAGCCGTGTTTGGGCTTATTAGAATTGTCATGAGATGCATTTTGGCCATAAGGTACTATCGAATTGATCTGATGATGATGATGGAGCCGGAAGGTAGACACGGGAACTTCATAATAAAACAATGTATCCTAGCAGGGTTTGAGTTAATTGGAATTGTCATGAGAAAAAGGTACTCTGGCTGCAACTAAAAAGTGTGAAATAAAAAAACTTTTTACAAAAAAAATAAAACCGACTTACTAAAAAAAACACTAAAACTATCAAAATAACTTTAATTTCGGAAGTCGGTGTTAAATAACGAAGAGGCAAAACTATTACAGAAACACCGACTTCCGAAATTAAAGTTATTTTGATAGTTTTAGTGTTTTTTTTAGTAAGTCGGTTTTATTTTTTTTGTAAAAAGTTTTTTAAGCATTAATCAGTCATCTAAACATACTATAGTTTCATGAAATTCATCTTTTGTATTTAAGAAACTACTACACTTTTTATTAGCGACCCAGAAATTTTGCGGCCTAGTGTAATATTCTTAATGGACTGTAAATGCCATAGACGCGAGTAAAAGTTGCATAACCTAAGGAAAGTTTGTATGTGTGTTTATTTGTTAGAACGGCTCAACTGATTGCCGTGAAACTTTCATCGTTCTATTGTTTTATGTGTGCGTGTAATTAGTTCAGAATGATGAGGTCCATAAAATAGAAGTGGCGTGAATCATATTCAAATTAAACTAAAATATTGTTTAAATATTTTCAAAAGGTCAATCATCATCATTTCAGCTGAAGGACGTCCACTGTTGGACATAGGCCTCCCCCAAGTATCGCCACTATGCATAGTCCACCGCATTCCCGAACTCTCACCAGGCCATCGGTCCAGCTTACAGAAGGCCTTCCAACGCTACAACTTCCAGTACGCGGATGCCACTCCAGAACCTTTCGTCGCCAACGACCATCTGTTCTGCGAGCAATATGCCCTGCCCATTGCCACTTAAGTCTGGCGATTCTTCGTGCTATGTCGGCAAACTTGCTTTGTGCGCGTGTAATTAGAACAAAATGATGAGGCTGATAAAATAGAAGTGGCGTAAACCATAATATTCAAATTAAACTAAAATACTATTAGAATATTTTTTAAAGCCCATCATCATCATCATTTCATTCGAAAGGCGTCCACTTTTGGACATAGGCTCTATTAAAAGCTTTATCGCTTTGTCGCCTCACCGACGCACTAGTATTAATAAAGCTTATCAACGATTGCATCACTGATTACCATCAGGTGGAATCGCAGTCAAGCAATGGTTTATATAATTTAAAAAAAAATCAAGTGGCTTAAACCATATTCAATTTAAACTAAAATAGGTATTGTGTGAATATTTTCAAAATGTCCGATTGGTTTCATTTCATGGAACTAACATGAACAAAGCAATATCCAGATATTGCTTTGATCATGGAAAATATATTTATTTTATTTTATTTTCTTGCACAAATTACTGTACAAAGACGGACTTTGTTCATGTAAAATATAATGTTCAAAAAGAAGCGTAAACTTTTTTTTTCCAGAAAATAATGCAGCTGTAGCTCTTTTAGGATGGAATAAATGGGATTTCTATACAAAGTCAATCGCTGTGTATTCGAAATATACAGCGGTTGACTTTGTATCATACCTAGAAATCACGGCTCACCCAATAAATAAATACAAGGTGCAGTTTTAAAACTGCACAATATTTCAGGAGGTTGTAGTAAAACTCATAAATAATCATATAAAAAAACGATACCTGGTCAATAATCAGTAATACTTGTTATTTAATTTTTTAATTACTCTAAACTAAATCGATTGATCGATGGCCGCGGGGGCGTGGCTAGGGTGTGGCGTGCGGGATGATGATTGGATGATACATTATTTATGAAACTATCGTTGCGAGTTAGTGTGTGTGAAAACGACCTTTATTGTTCCGTGTTTGTGTGTGTGAAAAAAGCGCGGTTATAAAAAAAAAAAAAATTACCTACTTATTTTATTATTGATTCGGGTCGAGAATCACTAACATAATTACCTCCTGAAATATTTTGCAGCTTCAAAACGACACCTTGTATTTTTCACGGAAGTATAAAGTGACACAAGGGAAAGTAAAGAGAGGACCAATCATAATTTTATAGAAAATACAGCAGTGTCAACACGAATGCCTCACACGACCACCATTTATAATTACCAGATTTAAAATCTCTAGCACACGATCATTCGCCTAACACCCAGTCCAATACTTCATTACTTCTAACGATTGAGTCACAGTGCCATAACAGACAAGCAATGTAAAAAGTCCGGTAACTTACGCTTTCGAAATCGTAGTACGGTTTCTATTAACGACAATGAAGATTCCCACAGCCAATAAGTGTTTCTAAAGAGTTAGCTATGGCTGCCTGTCACACTGTAGCTGATGTTGGGTAATTAAAAACGCGTCAAAAACACATGTAACTTGTTTTTGTTGCGATCATTGTTAGGTGTAGAAGCAACGGTGTTAATGAAGTCATTAAAGAGATGTTTTTCTTCTTTATGTAAGTTTATGGCGTCTTGATTGTAACTAAGACTGAACAGACAGACTGACGCTGGCACGTCTTGGTTTAAAATATTTGTTACCTAAATCCTTCAGCCGTGTATGCTCGTACGAACAAATTGCGTACACATGTGCGAACCAAATTGTTGCGTTGAACGCAACAACTTGGTTCGCACATGTGCACGTGCTCGTACGTGCAATCGTACGTGCGTACACAGCTTTAAAGTTGCATTTACTCGTTTATTGACTTTTAGATAGTCCCTTCATTGGAACTGCAGGCAAGCACGGGTACATTGATCCAAAACGACTAGATTTAGGTAGTTTTCTTTACTATACTATTACGACATTCATATGGCTCTCCCTCTCGGAGTAATCAAAACTATTTACAGAGTAAGTTATTTTTACAAAAAAAACGATGTGTCACTGGAAATCGTTAATTGTATTAGGTACCTATTGATCAGCACTCTACGGAAATCTATATGTACTCGTAGAAAAGCAAAAACTAATTGACTGACATATCAACGCACAGCCGAATCTACTGGGACTAGGCACGTGTAATTTTGCGTGCACTAATAGAGGATTTTCCTAAACTCACACCATTAACGATTGCATCACTGCCTACCATCAGGTGGGATCGCAGTCAAGCACTAGTTTATATCAATAAATAAAAAATAAATTATAGACATCGTCAAGCAATAGGTAGTAATGGGATTACGTCTCGCTAACTATTACCAACTATTATCGTCTGGTTTTGAAACCAGACAAAAATATGGCGAATTAATGGGTCCGTTCAATCATTTTGTTCAATTTACCTAACGATACACGTGGCTCCCGGAGTGCTAGCTAGAATAGATGAAAGTGCCAACAGATAACATGACAGTTATATTAACCTAGTTCAAGTTTCGTATTGTGTGTTTGTAACATATTGTCACGCGTTCCATACAAAGTACATCCTTTAGTTCTTGTTTCAGAGTATTAGATTAGGCATGCTTTTTAGTGTAGCCAGAGGTACAAAGCTTGCAATAAAGGTGAAAGAATTAAGACTAAAACTTAACAGCCTAAAAATGTTCTTTAAATTTTCTAATTTTTGCTTAATAAGTTTAAGTGAGTTGAATTACTGAAAAACTATATTTGACAGCACAATTTTGCGGTAATGCAGATTTACAGAAGTTTTCAAACATGTGGAAAGACTGCCACAGTGACACTGTTTCTAAAGTAAGTACAGTGCCAATAGGTACTGTACCAACAGGTAATGTGCTTAAAAACCGGAAGAAAATTGATACCAGTCTTCTAACTGGTTGCAATTTCACAATAAATGATATTTTTAATTCTTGGGCAAAGAACGAGCCTAAGTTCGTTCAGGGCCAAATTGGAAACCAATAAATATGAGGGTTTCATGTACCTTTGATTATTTTATTTATCAACCTTGTATACAAAGGAAAGATTCATTGATAATTTTTATTTGTTATTGAGATTTAAAGAAATTTTCTTTGTTTCAAGGAGCAGAATTCGTGCGAATACTGTTTAAAAGTAGGCCGAGCAGAAAGCTTTACACATGATCCTATAATCTGAAACTAAGAAAGTCGTGTAATATTTTAAATGTATCATCATCATGATCATATCAGCCGAAAGACGACCACTGTTGGACATGGGCCTCGCCCAAGCGTCGCCACAACATGTAAAATGCATACACAGTATATTTCTTAACAAAGACACCACTGTCTCGGAATGATGCATTTTGTTTGTACTTTTACGAAACGCATTTTTGTTGCATATTCAGCTAACTTATTACTGTCATCAAAAATTGTTTTTTTTAATGATAGTGACCATATAAAAAAAACTTTATTATTTCGATTTAAACCTTTCGAATACCGTAATTAGAGACACAATAGAAAGATAATAAAAGAGCGAACGCTGGTGTTCGCTTGGGGTTTAATTAAGTCATAGAATGACGTAAAACAAAGATAAGTCGATAGGCCTATCTACTTATTTTTAAAGTAATAACCAGTCATCATGTTTGTAAACTACGAATCTTTAACTGTTATTTTCCTACAACTAACATAGATACTCGATTATACTAACCCCTAAAAAATCTTTACTTTTACATTCCCCTGCATATTTCTAGCAGTTACAAAACAGTGTGACAGGCAGCCATAGCGTGCATTTCTCCTTTCGCGCGATAACAGCGCGCGCCAACATGCGACCGGCGCGTACGCAGTAATCACTGACAATTGTCTAGCAGGAAGAGATGCTACTATAAATAAGTTACATAAACAGGCTGTTTAAATTATCTTCTTTCTGAGGTTGTTGAAAGTCCAATTCTATCAATTGAAGTAGCGGGGCAATGCTTTGAAACAATTGGCAGCTGTACCAAGGAAGTGTTTGTAGATCGTGCTATGTTTACTTGTCTGATTTATTCAACTGATATCATCTGAATAGCTTTTTCTTTGTCTTCGGCTTATGAACGGTCGTCGTCATCAGATAGGCTCAATCTTTTCACGTTTTTCCGGACCATCGTGATACAGAAAGTTTTTGGACTACCTCATCTAGAATCTTTTATAGCCACTGAAAGGTACTAAGGAGTGCGTCCAGCATGTTTGTCGACGCAAACGTCGACAGTTTTTCTTGCATCATGCGCAAAAGGTGTGCCTCTTATTGCTATGCCGAGTACGCGCCAGCTCCAACACCATTCTCAAAACGCTGGCTGACAGGTTGGACTTCCGGATCTAGGGGCAGTGGATACGACTGCGCGCATTGACGGATTACTCTTGTAGCAAGAGTAGCTAATGCTACGGATCCTGCACATTCGGGGGCCTCGTGACCATGAAGCAAATAACCTCTCTTTGCTCGTTACCGTAATCAGATTCGGTGAGCCTCACCCAGCTTAGAATTAAGCACCTATTTGCTTTGTTACTAACATGGAAAGTTTCCGAAATAAACGTTTTATTATTATTATAGGGAAACACTTAAAGTTATACCGTCGGCATCGTAACCTAGATTCTATGTAAATAACTAAAAACTTATTACCACTACATACAATTTTTTTAATTCTTATAACGTAGTCCACAAATAACCCTGAACTGTTTTGTTATTTCGCTTAACAAATTCCCCCTTGCGGACCTACTTATTTGTTTGACCTGCGAGCACAGTAGCAAGTTCAAGGCCCTATCAGAATCTGGGGCCAGGGTTATCCTGGGGCCAGGGTTATCCGAAAGGGAGCTCGAGCCCCGGTATGAAGGCTAGAAGGAACGGGGTGGGTCTTTTAGTCAGTAAGAGTCTGACACTATCTACCGCTCCGCCCAAGAGCGGGGGTTGTCATTTTTTTCCACCATAAAAAAGGCCTTATCAGAATACCAGCACTACGTTATTTTATAGATACTTTTTTTGTAAAATATCACAGCAGCAGCTTTTGTTCTGACCACGAGACTGAGCGTTGAGATGACACTATTCCCGTACATTTGAAGTTTTCTACTAGCGTTAACGATTGTAGATTATCAACTTGGCTAGGGTACAGCCCCCCTAGCCAAGTTACAACCGTTTCGCTTGCGCCGAACGCTTCGAGTTGACCTTGCCGCCAATTCTTTTGTTCTGACCACGTGACTTAGCGTTGCGACGACGTCATTCCCGTACATTTGAAGCTTTCTACAAGCGTTAACTTATGCAGATTAGAAACTTGGCTAGGGGTACAGGTCTTTTATTTTTATCTTTTAATATAATTGTTTTCTTTTATTTTTTACTTTAAGTTGAGTATTTATAGGTAATTTTTTCTATTATTGTTTGTCCTGTGCGAGTCTCAAATAAATATTTTCTGTCTTTTTCTTAATTTCTTTCTTTCTGTTTCAGACGAGGGCATAACGAAGACTTTCACGTGCGCCAGACCGCTGGTCGGCCAGCACGTGTTCCTGCAGCTGGTTGGAGTCGAGGGTTCCTTGTCTCTCTGTGAGGTCGAGGTGTTCACTACAGAAGGTATGTAAACATATGTGAGGGTTGACCCACAGTAAAAGCCTCAAGGTTTTGTGGTTTGGTCGACTAAACGTGAATCTTTCTGTTACACTCGTAACATAAAGTCCGCGTGGGTAGTTTCAAGACGTAAACTGCGGAAGAAGATAGAAGTCTTTTTTTTTTTTTATAATGGATAGGCTCGCGTTTGACCACAATCTCACCTGATGGTAAGCGATGATGTGGCCGACGATGGAGCACGCTTGCCTAGAAGCAATCTATTCACTCTTGACTTGAGGTGAGCAGCAGCAGCTTTTGTTCTGACCACGAGACTGAGCGTTGAGATGACACTATTCCCGTACATTTGAAGTTTTCTACTAGCGTTAACGATTGTAGATTATCAACTTGGCTAGGGGTACAGCCCCCCTAGCCAAGTTACAACCGTTTCGCTTGCGCCGAACGCTTCGAGTTGACCTTGACATAGTTAAGCGCAAACTCGCGCTTAACTATGTCAATAAAGAAGTTGAGGACTAAGTAGGGACAGTTGCCCTTACAAACACCAGGTAATTGAACCATTTAAAAATCCAAATGACTTTATTTAACTTTATCAAGACCGTGAGGATTTTCTAAAAAGGAAACCCATAGTCCTAGAACGCAAAGGGTAATTGAAGGACACAGGTGTGGTTAGTCAGTAAAAGTCTGACCCACCCTTCCGTTCCACCCAGACCGGAGAAGTCACTGGATGATTTCTCACCTTAAAAAGACAAATTTATAAGTGGAAGTTCAAAATTTGTATGACGAAAACTACTATCACGTTGACGAAAACGCTGGTAGAAGCTCGTCTATGAACTAATTGTAGGCTTTTTAAAATCACTTCTTAACATATTTCTCTTGACAGAATTTTCCAACGACCGCTGCGCCCCAGCCGGCGCTCCAGCTGAGATCGAACTGGCTGCTTTCTCCAGAAACTGCTACGAGTTCAATGTAGCCAAGGGAATGTCCTTCGATGACGCTAGGAAGCAATGTCAGTCGCATGGAGGAGATCTCATACATGGATTTCAGGTAAGATATTCTGATGTTAAGAATGATGAGAAGGATTAAGGGCCTGTGCACAAAACACCGCGTTTTTTAAACGCGCCGTTGATGCGTGTTTGTAGCGATACTGACGCGATACGCACGCGAGTCAGATGCAGCCTGACACGCGTGCGTATCGCATCTAGACCTTTATTAAAAGGATAATAGCGCGCCGTCGACGCACTTTCTAAAACCAAATTCACCCAAAAGGCAATAGAAAGGGCCACTCTCGAAGTTTCCTTGCATGATCGCATCAAGAATAAAGATATCCACATGAGAATCAAGGTCGCCGACATAGCCCGGAGAATAGCTCAACTTAAGTGGCAGTGGACATATTGCTCGTAGAACGGATGGTCGATGGGGCTGAAAGGTTCTAATGTGACGACTGCGCACCGGAAGACTCAGCGTTGGAGGGAGGCCTTCCAACGCTGAGTCTTCCGGTGCTCAACAAGATGGACCGATGACCTGATGAGAGTCGCAGGAATATATAAAGTAGGATAAGAAATTCGAGCCACCAAAGTACTACCCAAGTATATTGGTCAAAAAATCCGTACATAAATGTAGCTACCACGGAAGAAATCCAAACATTGAAAGACAATGTAACGGTAGAAAACATGATTGTAAAATAAACATGACTACTTAAAGTTACGTATACGCTTACACGTGGCCTCATCAAATGCACTTTCTACACGTATATCTAACACAACGGACTCTGGACTCAATAGGCAACATTACCGCATAATGTACCAATATTGCACTCCAATGTCCCTAAGGAAATCAGTAACATATATTTAGAAGTATATTCAACTGTCATCAATATTAATGCGTTTGTTGTCATTGTAAATCTCTAATCAGACAGTGATTTGCATGATAATATAATATAATAATATAATATAATCACAACTATCACACAACGCCATCTAGTCTCAAGCTAAGCAGAGCTTGTATATGATTATATATATATATAATAATGAATGACGAACTTATACAACATTAGGTTTAGTATTTAAGCGAAACCAGAAACACGTGTCTACTTACTTACTTTTACCGTCCGTCGTCGTAACTTTGTTGACCGTCCGTCTGTTTGTCTGTTTGTCAAGACCCTTTATCTCGAGAACGCGTGGAGGTATCGAGTTGAAATTAAAACCATAATCAAGTCTGTGGTCCCTTCAGGCTGTGAAAAAATCAAACTTCTAAGTTAACGAATAAAAAAGATACGGCCGTTTCTGTTACAAAAAGACGTGTGGCACTCGCGGACTGCCGCGGTAAAGCTATACTTAGCATTTTTATCAACTTATGCAATTATAATTATTTATTTATTTTATTTATGCAGTATTTTTTTCCTTTGTTTTTTTTTTCTTTGATTTTAATTGAAGTTACACTTTCACACTTTGAATTGAATTTTGATTGATTGTTCACTCATTTGTTTTCTTATCGGTCACCACGCTCAAAAAACAAATGAGTGGGAGGTGTTAGGTTATTTTCGTTACGGAATTTCTGGATTTGGTCTCCACGCTCAAGGCCCGCGATAGAAGCTATGCAATAGCTTAAAAACGTATATTTTGATACTCTCAAATATCGAAATTCGTAGGGTACTTCCCGTTGCCCCAGAATCCTGAAATTTGACACAAAGCAAGGTCTTATAGCACAAGTATAAGAAAAAAAGACGTGTGGCACTTGGGGACTGCCGTGGTAAAGCTATTGCATAGCATTTTTATCAACTTATGCAATTATAATTATTTATTTATTTTATTTATGCAGTATTTTTTTTCGTTTGTGGTTTTTTCTTTGATATTAATTGAAGTTACACTTTCAAACATTGAATTGAATTTTGATTGATTGTTTACACACAATAAAAATTCATTTGTTTTCTTATCGGCCACCACGCTCAAAAAACAAATGAGTCGGTGTTAGGTTATTTGCGTTACGGAATTTCTGGATTCGGTCTCCACGCTCAAGGCCCGCGATAGAAGCTATGCAATAGCTTAAAAATCTGAAAACAGTAAATTTTTAGTTACCTACGTCACAAAAAAACAATATAACATAGTGTAAAAAACTAAAAACTATTGGAATCCATTCAGTTACTGATTCTAAACAAACTATATTCTGGTTTCGAATAATCTAAAATTAATGTTGTATTGTTGTGGCGCGTAAGGTCCGGCTTTCGGCCCGTAAAGAATAATATTCCACGACATTCACACAACGCCATCTAGTCCCAAACTAAGCAAACTTGAGGTATGAGTACTAGACAATTGATAAACATACTTATATGTATACTGGCTTTTGCCCGCACGGCTTCGCTCCCGCTCTACCCTACTCTACCCTACTCTATCCTACTCTACCCTACCCTATCCTACTCTACCCTACTCTGCACTACTCTACTCTACACTACTCTACCTTACCAAACATCTTATAAACCATCTACTACATAGTCCGAACAAAGCCTAAACATTTGGTTTGGATAGGTGAGCCCTTTCTTGGGTTATAAAATTACAACGAAAAGTAGCATTGATTTATATATATATAGATTTCTAAATACGTGTAACATGTTATACATAAATTACACCCAACACAGAACAAATGATCGTGTTAATCACATAAACATTTGTCCTGAGTGGGAATCGAAACTACGACCTTCGGCATAGCAATCAAGGCCACTGACTACTAGATTAACAGGCCAGTCAAAACAATGCGATTGATCACTGTTTCGACGCAACAAACCCTAGCCAACAACACAATATATAACTGTAAGTTAGTCTACCCACTACATGTAAAAAACACAGAAATACAATATATTACATATAAATAGCACTGCTTGGTTACGGCAAAACTAACATGTTAAACAAAGTATAACTTTGAAGGGGCTAAGATTTAGACCTTGGTACTGTAACTTTTATGCGGCTCAAAAATACCTAACCAACCATGTACCAGACGTAGCTATTGGAAGGTAGGCCCAGTACCCCTAGCCAAGTTGATAATCTGCAATCGTTAAAGCTAGTAGAAAACTTCAAATGTACGGGAATGACGTTATCACATCGCTCAGTCACGTGGTCAGAACAAAACAATCGAGAGCGTGGGCAACTCGAGGCGTTCGACGCAAGAGAAACGGTTGTAACTTGGCTAGGGGGGCTGGATTTGCATCTAAACGAAGCGCGGCGCGGCGAGCGGCGCAGCATCGGTTAGCGCGCGCGTTTTCGCTATGAGCGGCATGCTGCAGACATTTTCATGCTTTTGATCTTACCGCTCGCGATCCCACGTTTAGCTACCGGTCACAGCGGCAAGGTTGTGAACGGGCTGCTATGGTAATTGAGTCGCGATTGTCTTATTGGTAGCTAATGAAGCGTCACTGGTACTGGACGCTCGTAGGTTTTGCAGGTAGTCAAAGAGCGATTCCCTTTAATAGGTAAACAATGAAATAAGAATTAGGTGTTGTTTCAGAACTGTGAGCAGTCAATCAATGCACCATTGATTGCTTCTACAAATACAGACAAATACAATTTTCACAACAGAATGACTAGATATGTGCTTAATTAAACACGAGTATTCGAAGACACGTGACATTCACCAACCCGCACTGGGCCCTTGTGGTGGATTATGGTCCTTTCCCTCTCCTAGAGAGGAGGCCTGAGTCACAGCTGTGAACATTAAAAAAAAGGCTGATGATGAACACGAGTAAAGCTAGAACTATATTAGACCGATGCACACGTAGTACGATGTCGCGTGGCGTGTATCAAGTGTAGCTTTAAAAGTCTAGTTTCGGTCACTGTACAAAAGTACAGTCCGTAGCAAAAAAAAAAACATTTGTTGTATGAGAACCCCACTTAAATATTTATTTTATTCTGTTTTTATATAATTAGTATTAGTTGTTATAGCGGCAACAAAAATACATAATCTGAGAAAATTTCAACTTTGTAAATATCACAGATACAGCCATGAAATGCAGCCTGGTAATAGACGGACAGACAGTTGAACAGACAGCGAAGTCTCAGTCCCGTTTTACCCTCAGAACCGACGAAAACAACCCAAGTTTTATATAGTCACCTTAGTCTTAAAAATAAAGCCTTGCGAGAGAACCTTTACATGACATATGCTAGACTTGTATTTCAAGTTCAAATCAAATTCAAATTGTAATGTGGCCAATATTGAACTCCTCGTGTGATACAGCCAATAAGCCTGGTTATCAGCCGCCTACATTTCAGCTTATCTCGATCATGCAGGCTAAATACGGGTATTGGCAATATTTACCCACAGTTATTAATTATAGCGAAATATTTAAAAATAAACCTCTGCACCGCCGGTGGGAGTTTATAGACTTATTCAATTTAAAGTTTATTTAATGGATGCAATTTCTCCAAAAATGTTAAAGACAATCAGTAGAAAATATATACAAAAAAGATACTTAAATTCTTTATTGTACACAAACTTTTAGATAAAATAAAAAGTAGGACAGCTGATGTATTGGCGAGCTCAACCCACAACTGGGTTTTCTTACAGCAAACCTTTTAGGTATTACACATTTGTAAAGTAATCTTATACGGAGGATAACTGATACAAATGCATGCAAATGATGATGATAATGACACAAATAAGTGCACAGTACACAACGCATAAACACTATATACAAAAAATAAAAACATAATTAAAAAGATTAGGAAGAAAGTAAAATTAAAGTTGCTTACACATATGCCGTTATGACACCGTGCTCAAAGAAATATCACCCAATACCGTGGGGCCTAGCAGGGCCGAAGCCTACTGGAGCTTCAGGTTGACTTCCGAAAGGGAAACCCGAGGAACTGGAACGCAAAGCAAGAAGGAATATAGGTGTGGTTTTGGTCAGTAAAAGTCTGACACGCCCAGCCGCTCCGCCCTAGAGCGGAAAAAGTCATTGGATGATTCCTTGATAAGCTCTGTTAGAGAAAAAAGAAAGTCCATTATGGTTAGCTTTCGTAGGGTTAACACACGCCAGTACCTACCATGACAAAAGAAAGAGTACAAACGGTAATATTATTCTCCAACGCGCATCAGATTCATCACGAATGGGCTGGCATATTAGTAGATGCGTGTGTCATAAGTTACAAGTCGTTATTCACAGTTATTTCGAAATATAAACCGTTTTTAGGGTTTCGTATCCAGAAGATCACCAACGGAACCTTATTAATAAATTTCCACTGTCCGTATGTCTGTATGTCAGCGGGCTGTACTTAGCAAAGTGTAATAAAAAATTAAAAATATTTATTTCAGACAAAGAATCCATATGCAAGGCAAGGTACTCAGTAACAAGAATTTTACTTATAAGTAGCTTTTGCCCGCGGCTACGCCCGCGTAGATAAAGTATAGCCTATATCATGCATGAAAAAAATTTGCAATCGGACCAGTACTTCCAGAGATTACCGCTTAGAAACAAAAAAAAACAAGAAACTACTTCTTTATAATATCAGTGTAGTACATTATAAGTTATTAGATAAACAATTGTCATTTTCACAAAGCCTGTATTTCTATTGCTGCTGTAATAACTTTAATAATTTCATAATATTAGTAACAATTTATTTAAAAACTATGTTAGTAAACCAATACAAGAACAAAACAATACAAAAACAGTCAGCGACACCACTGGCAAGGCTCAGACGAAACCTTGCAGCAGTAGAAATTCACGAACGCGAGGTCTAGCCAGCTCCGCTGCAACAGATGGTGGACAAACGCGAGCCTATCATTAAAAAAAAAAGTCAAAATGCTGTTGGTGCTGGCCCACGCGTCACGAGAGAGAATGAAGTCGCTTCCGCATAACCTCATAAAAGCAGTCTTACAATATTCTCGAGTTTAAATAAAGAGAGTCACATACAAGTTTCCGGGTCCTTATTCAGGTTTGTGATCCAATTGGAGGCGAACACTTATTTCTGCGAAGCAGTAATGCTAGTGAAGGAAGCGGCCGCACGTGTGATCCGGGAACGAACGTCCACCGGCCCCAGCCACCCCGACATTCATCCACCTTAGCCGTGGGCTTGCGAATGACGAGCAATGGGTAGCTCGCCGTCCGGTTGTCGGGTACCGTCCGGACTGATCCTGAGACGTCAACTACGCGAAGTGTTCCACGCGCCTCACACAGATGTCAGCAAAACCGTAGGGGCCCAGCAGGGTCAAAGCCTACTTGGGCCATGGGTTGACTTCCGAAAGAGAAATCTGTGGTTCTGGAACGCAGGAATCCATGGTTTAGGAAAAGTATGACCGGCCTTTCTACTCAGCTCGAGTGGAAGAAGTCAAAAAAATAATACAAGAAATATAATTTTAACGGTATTTTAAAAAGTACATAATGATAAAACTTGTATAATGGTACTGAACCCGCGACTCAGACTCGTACTTGGCCGGCATTTTAACTTTTCATTGGCTTGATCAACGCGAGGTCACTTGTGTAACTGTGTGTTTCGATAGAAAGTTCCTACCGATTGTTCCCAAGTCGTACCTACGTAAATCATGAGAAACTCAGTAAAAACCTTTACAATTTTACATAAAGGTTTTTGTAAGGCTGCTGAAAAAGTTAGCCTTAAACGGAGATGTGTTATGTAGGTAGTTAGGCTGCGAAGATGTGAAAGCTAAGCTACGAAAGTATGTGACTGTTTCCACTGATACTAGACTATATTACGGGGCGAGTAAGATGTGCTATGAAGATGTGCCGCCGCATGGTAGTTCTGCAAGGAAGATGCGCAGCTCGAGCTATGCGATGTATGTGTCGATAGTATAAAAGATACGAGGAGCTACGGTGGCCATTAATTGTACACCTCCATATAAAAATATAGCTTAGTTGAACCAGTTTCCACTATTGCTAAGCTATTGACCAGCAGCATCGCCCGCGCCAAACTAGGTTTCTACATACATACTTTGGGCCCCTGTTGGATCCGCCATAGGACCGCCTACGTCATAAAAGCAAGCTTTATCCATTTTACGTTCTTAATCCCAGTTATTTCGGCTGTGCGTTGATATGTCAGTCAGTTTTTCCTTTTATGATGACTATCATTGGTGGATATCAAAAGCATCCATAGCAACGCACACCTCTGGTGGAAAAGCACCCTAATTTCTGAAACATAAATCTTATAAGTAAAGGAATTGTGACAGATTTATGTATTACAAAAAATTAAAATCATTTATTTATTCCGTATCCAAAATAAATAAAAGGTTAATCCTTTTGAGTCGGCGTTTCACAACACTTTGTCGAGGAACTATTCACGTTACTTTTAGCCAACAACAAAATTAAGGGTTGGAAACATAATTTCACAGAATTGTGTCTATTTCTATTTATGGCAATGTCGCTGTAACTGCCTATTCATACGAATATTTTAAAAAAATATACTGTATTTTGTTAATGTAAAAATAACTGCCTCGAGTCTCGTGGCCGCAAACTCTTCAGCCGAGCATCTGAGGTGCTTCATAAGTCTTATTAAGTTTTTCAGCAAATAATCTAGCATTAGCTTTATAGCAATCAGACTGTTACTGACTAAAACTCGACACGTGGGTTCTTTCTGCTGAATTATATAATTTTAATTTTCTTTCTGCTGAAATATTACCTTTTGAGAATAGAATAGAATAGAATGGAATAGCATTTATTCGGCACAAGCAACACAATATACCACAACATAAAAGACTAATAAAAAAAAAAGAGTATTACAAACATACAGTACAGTTGCAGTGACTGTGCCTGAACCGAAAAGGTCACCAACTCAGCAATTGCTGGGCGTCAGACACCCAACGCTGATTTTCAGTTGGCACCCCGCAGTGACACACGGATGGAAGAGCCATGGTACCTATTTTCGAACAATCCCGAAGCAGAAAAATTACACCTCTGAGTGAGCTTACCGCACATACAGTCGGAATGTCATGTGTATGTATAATTATCTAAATAGTGTAAAATCGTACAAACCTCTGTTGAAAAGGGAGGATCCTCCGACCAAACGGGTTTTTGGTCTGGCCACTACCCGATAGTTAATTTCAGGCTGTTGTATACGTTCTAATCGCGCAGAAAACTCTAATACAGCAATGCAGGATTTCCAATTTTAATTTCTATGAAGCATATTACATGTCGCTACGATATCTAAAATTTTTCTCTTTTTTATCAGGGAGCAACATTGAGTTTCTTGGTTCAAGAGTTGGAGCGCCGGAAGCCTCAGTTGAAGACACAATTGGTCTGGATCGGCGCCCAAAAGGAACCGGGATTGACTTCTAGAACCTGGAAATGGGTTGATGGTGAGAAACTGGAGTTTTTTGTTATTATTTGAAAATAGTAGTTTATGTGACTAGGGGATAAAGCAGTGTCTTTAAGTCGCGGGCGGCATGTTGGATTCCGAACGAAACGAAGGTTGCTGAATTTAATCCCGAACGATAGTGAGGGATTTATAAAATTAACTCCCGAGCATTGCGAGGGAGTTAATAAAGAAACCTGAGTGAAGTGAGGAATTTAAGCCGCCCAAGACAAAGACAGCTTTATCCCCGTGTTGCATACTCTACTTTTTACACCATTTGTGAGATAATTAAAAGACAATTTGGTCGACCAAATCATATATTAGAGAAATATAAGTATTATATTTACAAGTTCATCAAATAAACAAAATTCACTACTCCAAGATTCTATAGTTTCAATTTACTATAATGCTCCCGTGTCGTCAGTACGCACGTTTTATTCTATTTTCTTTTTTTTTGTTAGTGGCCAGTTTGAATCATAGTGATTATATACTCTTTGGTTTGAATTTCGAGTCAACTTGTTCGATGCGCCTACATTTTAATTCACAATGTTGACAATTCTTGATGCTCCAAATTCAAATCTCATTATTCCCTAGGGATCGGCCATACTGCATTATCTCCCTAGGCATATAATGACTTGCTTTAAGTGAGGTTTGTATGACGTGTAAAACGACATTATCGAGCAGGTGGTGTAAAAAATATTTTTTTTTTTTCTAGGAAAAGCTTATTTATTTATATATAGAAACCAACATTTTCGGCCAAATAAATTTCGTACAAACGTGTGTACAAAACGAATATTAAGCGTTTTTCATGGTCATTCAAGTTAAACAGACGTACGTACAATTGCCGTCACGGATCTTGAGCGCTGGCTTCAAATTGCGCAGAAGTCAAATATGCGGTCTATTTAGTGGTGCGAAGTGAGACGTGAGGGCGGAGAGTGTCAGTGATTGGCTCACCGCGCCATCGCGTCTCAGACGTCACTCCTGATTCGTTCCCTGCGTTGCTGCATGTTTCTAACAGCGAAGACGATTGGCTCGCCAGTGTATGGAATGCGCAAAGCGATCCCCACTCTGACGCCGAGCGCTCAACATCCATTTCGGCAATTGTACGATCGGCGCTCGAGGGGATATTTCACCAAACGCTTCCCATGTACGAATGTCACAACAACTAATCTCCGAAACTTTACAGGCGAGCAAGTACAAAAGCCGACTTGGGGCAAAGACCAGCCCAACAACTACAACGGTGAACAGAACTGCGTGGTCCTCGACGGCGGCCGAGCCTGGCTCTGGAACGACGTGGGTTGCAACCTGGACTACCTCCACTGGATCTGCCAGTACCGTGAGTGTCATACATAGGTACATATCCCTTTCTAATGATTGCAAGCGACTGTGCGGTGCGAAGGTACGTTGCGAATTTTATTGTAGATAATTTGGTTTTGTGTTATTAGTTCTTTGAAGCGCGAAATATGTGTTTCCTGATGGCTACAACCCAAAGGGAATCTTTAAGTAAAAAATAAATAGGTTACTTCTAGGTAAGCGCGCTCCATCGATCGCATCGTCGCTTTCCTTCAAGTGAGATAGCGGTCAAGCGCAAACCTAGCAACAATAAAAAAAAATATATATATCAATGTCAATTTTGGTCATTGTATACTACAGTAATATGGAGAGATGAAACGAATGAAAATGGCAACTCATAAAACAATATTTTTATTATACACGTATTTTGGTGTACTTTGCGATCCTATTCACAATAAAACAAGGGCAGGAAGAACATAGGAATGAATCAAGTTAAGGTCGCCCGCGCTTCCAGTTATATAGTAATGATAAATACTTCAAGCCAAGGAAAAACTCAATAACACTTTTCTCAAGTCTAGAATCGATCCCAGGACTTTCTCAGACCAACGAGACAGTCCCACAATAGGTCATGATCTAGTAGAAATATAAGACAGAAAGCTTGGTGGTCGGGAAGCATTAAATGTATATTTTTAGTATTGCCATTCGATTGATTGCTATTTTAATACATCCCTCTGGAAAATACAATCTTTGCTGCTCAAAATGTGTCCGGAAGCTTAACGTGAGGTTCACTTCTGTGACTTAATTTTCCTTGGTTCTCAGTAAAGCGAAAAATCAGCTTTTAAAATGAAAAAATAATTCACAATATAATTTCATTTCTTTAAAGTTGCCAAGCCTTGACAAGGCCATGGATGCATTTCCGGCCCTGTTGGCGCGTGCCGCCAAGATAAAGTAGATTTATAAATCCAAAGCAATGAAACTGTTTTATAAATAAAAAATATTTTTTCTTTAGAGTTCCCTCGGTGCTGAACAAAAACCTGATTTAAAAGTATCATTTTTCTCTTATTTACTTTTCATGATTGGCTTCGGGAGTTCATAGTTTCCGCGGGATAACCCGACAGGTCAAGGTCCGATGCAACGCGCCACGTGTTGTAAATAGTGGGAAGTTTTACCGTGACCATTGAATCCCTTTGACCCGAGCCCTTTGACCGTGACAGCGGCCAACGATGGCCCAGAGATTGGCCCGAATTTTGGCTTTACGATTTCCTAGTATTATTTTATTAACTTAGTTCTTATTGGCTAGCATTTTGTACAAACTATGGCTTTAGCGATTCAAACAAAGTGCAGAATTGTTTCAATGCATTGCTTGGCTAAACCGCGCAGCGCGGTACAATTGCCGAAACGGAACTTGAGCGCTCGGCGTCAGAGTGGGGATCGCTTTGCGCATTCCATACATTGGCGAGCCAATCGTCTTCGTTGTTAGATACATGCAGCAACGCAGAGAACGAATCAGGAGTGACGTCTATGACGCGATGGCGCGGCGAGTCAATCACTGACACTCCCCGCCCCCGCGTCTCGCTTCGCACCACTAAAGAGACCGAATATTTGACTTCTGCGCAACCTAAAGCCAGCGCTCAAGATACGTAACGACAATTGTACGGGAAGTGGGTCGGGTGCAGGGACGCGCGCCATAGTGCCAGTCTCGCGCACTCACTGTGGCTACACAAAATAGATAGATACAGAAGACAATCTCATGTATGTACTTCAATTTTTATGCCTACGCTCGGTGGAAGCACACTAATGAGGGTTTCAGCCGGAATTGTTCGACGAGCGAGCCGAGGCGCTCCGAAATATCGTGTCCGTGAGCGGTGTCTATGTGTGCTAGGGAATGCAATCCCGATCTCGCGGGATCCCGATCTCGCGAGATCCCGTGTAATTTTTCGAGATCAATCCCGAAGCATAATATGACGAGATCCCGTTCGCGATTGACGGGACTGAGCGGCCCTAGTTGACCTCTCACTCAGTTCCAATTCAGACTATTTTTTCACGGATGAAGAACATGCAGTCCTTATCGATTTGGAAAATACATTTCAGCCAGTGAAATTGGCTGTTGAGGTACTGTACTGTCGAGATACTGATTTAGTTAGTGCAGAACATACGTTGCGTGTCATGATTCGAAAGCTAGAAGACCTAAAAACTCCTCTCTCCGAAAATTTGGTATCTTCGATGAACAATCCTATCTCCGAGCGTCGCATAAAAGCAACTGCAGCGCTATTATATTTGAAAAATCCGATAAATTATCAAGATTTGGAGCAATGGAAAGGCAACGAGACTTTCCAATTGCCAAGTAAATATCTCATAAGGAAAGAAATTAAAAATATAATCACACGATTATATCGTGAAGAACCAACCAAGTAGAGATTAATACGACAGTATTAAACGAAAATAACTTGCCACTTTCCATGATTGCAGAGGATTTACATTTAAGTGCTACTGGTACACAAAGTAATACTTCACTTCAAGAGAAATTAGAAAAAACTCTGCGAGCGTCTAAAAGCCCTTTTACACGTGTATCCAGAGTCGGAGTAGGCATTCTCAGCAGCTGGCTTCATTGCAACGGATATTAGATGCCGATTAGCAGATAGTACTCTGGATACACTTTGTTTTTTAAGAAGTTACTTTCAAAATCACCCGTAACTACTTTTTAATCTCCTTGAGCTATACTATACCTACTTTTGTTTTGATTATGTTCATGTCAGTAAAACTGTTAATTATTTAGTTAGTAATATTAAGGGGCCGGCGACGGATGAATTTCCATAAAAACGTAATACCACGCTCATTTGCGGTTGGAGCATATTTCCAACATATTGTGATGATATTCGGTTATAGACAATATTTATCTAGGTTCTTACGTCGAGAATATTAGAAATATTGTTATTTTTAATACAGGAAAAGCCAAATGGCATGTTTTGCCATTTACGCTGTAAAAAAGTGCGAAATACAATTCGCTTAAATTTGATTTTTGTTTTTTTAAAAAAGAAAGTCGTAGGAACCTAGATAAATATTGTCTATAACCGAATTTCATCATAACATGTTGGAAATCTGCTCCAACTGCAAATGAGCCTGGTATTACGTTTGTATGGAAATTCATCCGTCGCCGGCCCCTTAAAGAATATAGGCTTTTGTTTTCTTTCAAATAATATTTTGTTTTAATTAACCTCACTATCACAAACAAGCAGTTTTCATCGTATTCAGTAAAGCGATTTTTTTTTAACTAGACGAGATCCCGAACATTTCGGGATCCCGCGGGATTAACATTTCTAATCCCGAGGGATCTCGAATTTACAATCTCGAGTCGGGATTGCATTCCCTAATGTGTGCGTTGCTCGTTGTTGCTCTTTGTATGTAGTTTGACTTCTGTACCTATCTATTTTGTGGTGGCTACTTGTATGAACGAGCCATGTCGTGAGGTGCCCGCTCGCGTCCCGCATTGAGCAACCCGCGCCGCTTCCAGCGCTTGCGTGGCCCCTGTGGACACTCAATAAAGTCTTGCATTTCCCAAAACCCTTACCACATTATCTTTATTTCTGGTTCTAACCCTATAATGGGGAAAAAAATTAATACCAATTTATAAGTACACCTAAACTTAGAGCTGCTTATGCGAATTCAAAAATAAAAATAATGTTTTTTTTTGAGAACTCATTTGCCCAACCCGATGACCTCCATACTTGACTGCCGAGGTTTAATCCACCACAACAACCAGGAAGTGAAGTAATTACCTTCTGTAGGAACCTCTAACAATTGATATTCATATAAGCGAACGCCTCTTAAATGTTCTTGCTGCAAGCTGTTATTAGTTGTAATTTGCATAAACAGTGTGTGTTACACAGACTGTTACCTATTGCAATACTAATTCACATTGCCTTCTCATCCTGCTTGTACAAGTAACACGGACGCTAGTGTCGTATCTGGTGTTTTTAATTGGTTGTAGTACATATTCTATGTTATGGTAAATACTGACCAGTAATCGCCATGCTTTAGTCTTCTGATTCGCGTGGACGCTACACCGTTGTCACAATTCTAGACATATCTCCTTGTAGGTTTGAACAACACGTTATTTCTCTAAAGGCCAAGTCACACTTGACTGACCTGTTGGTCTAGTGGTTAGTGGCCCTGACTGCTATGCCGGAGGTCGTGGGTTCGAGTCCCACCCAGGACAAATGTTTATGTGATGAGGAGCATGATCATTTGTCCTGTGTCTGGGTGTAATTTATCTAATAATATGTATGTATTTAGAAATATATAAGTATGTTTATCAGTTGTCTAGTACCCATAGCACAAGCTCTGCTTAGCTTGGGACTAGACGGCGTTGTGTGATAGTTGTGGAATATATATATATACTTGTTTGTTAAGCGAAGAGCGCACTTATAGATTCTTTAATAAACTCTTCCTTTGTAAATTCAAGTGAAAAAGATAGCTTTACACCTCTCGTAAAAATTCAAATTCATGTGTACCCAATTTCGGATGCAGTCCCAGCGCACGAGCGGAAAGAACTCGTGTGACCTTCACCATGAAAAACTCATCATGGAGGAAAAACCAATTTGATTGCGTCGACACGTTATAACTTTTTGCAGAGACACAGGTTGTGTCGAGTCAATATAAGGGTTAAAAATAGAAGGATCGCAGTGGAGGCAACATTCATTAATATATACACGAGTTGTAAAGTTACCACACACTGCAAGATAAATCTTGAGAGTAGTATTTTATATTTTAGTTGCTACGTAGTTTTATTCGCGCACGTGTGCACATTGTTTATTTTTCACTGTTATATAGTAGGAATTATGTTTTAATCGCCAAATTGAGTACACAAACATACAAATAGTTCAATATTTACGGGATTATGTTCTTAATATACCAGCTTCTACCATCAAAATTAACCCGATGGAGTTAAAAAGTGTTCTGTGCTCTTCCTGGCTTTGGTCTACTCTTATATCCAAAGCGTAAAGCAGTAACAGACATCACATTCACACATACATTCACCCTCAGACACTAGATTAACATAATTTAATAGATTTAATACGAAACTAAATATAATATGTCCAGGGCCCCAAGTCTGCTATTTTCATAAATTCGTCATTCCAACACGATCCAATTGTCATTTTGCTAAAAGTTTGTAATCTGCTAATTCATAATGATCGATCACTGATCGGTCAATGGTCTTGTAATAGAATTGTGGTAGAATGATAATTTCGAGCATATTAAAACCAATAACTGCACAATAACGGTTGTGCAGTTATTGGTTGGTAAAACAGTGGTAAAACACTGATCAAATAAACTGTCAAAGTTTTAGCAGATTACCGCAAACTTCAAATATTCATTTGTCAATATGTACGAGATTATCATTCTATGTCACTTCTTTCAATGGAGTGTCAGTGGTTGACCATTGGAAAGTCATAATGACGCCATTATATTAGTAGATTACCAAACTTGTCAAAATCGACAATTATGACACCAATGATAGACCATTGTGACACTATTGTAACAGCAGACTTAAGGCCCTGTTTGGCTTCATCATACTTTTGTTACGGAAGAGTAGAGTCTCCTTACACAGGCATTATCTACCTAAAACCATGGAGGCTGCATTTAAGTTCTAGATACTTACTGTCCACGCACACGGGCTTCAAAAAATCGCCGCTTCAAGCTTCATTTTGAGGCGGCCTTTTTTTGTGGCTCGCCACAAAAAAACGTTTGAAGCGGCTGCAAGCTTCACAGGACACAAGAGGTTTGACGCACTTCAGCTGTTTTTTGCGGCCGCTTCTAGCTTTTTTGTGGCAGCGTATTTTTTGAGGCACGTGTGCGGGGACAGTCTTTCTTTAATAATAAATTATTAAATATTAAAAACTACTAGCTTGTGCCTTTGTAATATTAGTCTCATGCATATAATTTATAGATAGCTAGTATACATGGCCCAGTCTTGTAGACTACAAGGAAATTTAGAAGCCATGCTTAGTACTAAGTATAACTGTAAGGAATAGCAGTACTGCACTTGCAAGCACAAACTCGGGTCATTATACGCTTACCAAAGAACTTTAATAGACGTTTGAAAAGAAAATAAAACAGTTTATTCCCAAAGTGAACTACCTGAGCAATGGCGCTTCAATCAATCAATCAATCAATCAAAACATTTATTTCAAATAGACCATTTACAGGCACTTTTGAATTGTCAAATGTCGGTCAGTCCAAGAAAAGTGAAGCTAAATTGCACGTTCCAAAGAGTAGGTCTCTATGGAGAAGAACGTGCAAGAAACTCCATGGACACTCTTTTAAATCATATTATGTGTTACATATAATGCTTGGTTACATATTACTTGTTGCTTCTATCATGTGAGCACAATGTCGATAATGAAATAAAAAATGTAAAATAATTAAAAGATAGAAACTGAATTAAGCCACTGGCAGCTAAGAGATGACCAGTCCCATCTGACGGCACCCGTTCACGAGCATGACGCGTGCATCAGCCCCACTCAGCTCAACCATTTTGAAGGGAACTGAACGACCCAATAACACGTGCCACCAACAGCGAGACATTTGAGTGAGCATGACAAACTCTCAACTGCCATGCTCGTAATGTCAAAAAAGAAGTTGTAACCTAATAAAAATGCTCCATGGTGCTTCACATTCACAAACTTGGAAAAAGTGCTTCTACATTATACAATGCAATTGTGTCTTTCAAATTAAAAATAATAATATTAGTTTCCAACTAATCAACTAATTAGTACGCCCTAGTGGTAGTGGAGCTGGACCAGCATTGAGCCAAGCATTTTTATCTTGAATATAATCCTCCAACTTATAATATGCTTGCCTGCATAGTGTGCGTTTAATACAAGATTTAAATTTCGTTTCATTGAGTTCTAATATTTGGGGTGGTATTTTATTATAACATTTCAAACAGTACCCCATGAAAGAAGAGGCCACTTTAGCCAGTCTGAAACCTGGTTGAACTAATTGATCCCTATTTCTTGTAACATAATTATGTCTATCGCCTCTTTTGCTAAAAAGATGAAGATTTTTTCTAACATACATGATGTTTTCATAGATATATTGACAAGGTACCGTCATTATGTTAATATCTTTAAACAGTTCCCTTAAAGAATCGCACCGGCGGAGATTGTAAATAGCTCTGATGGCTCTTTTCTGTAATATAAAGATTGACTCAATGTCTGCAGCCCGTCCCCATAGTAAGATACCGTACGACATGACACTATGAAAATAACTAAAATAGACTAGTCTAGCGGTATCAACATCCGTAAATTGGCGGATTTTTCTAACAGCATATGCAGCCGAGCTAAGCCGTCCTGCAAGAGATGTTAAGTGAGGACCCCATTGTAGCCTAGAGTCAAGCGTAATCCCCAAGAAAACTGTTTTATCAACAAATTCTAGTTTCTCATTGTTCAATACTATGTCGCAATCACTACTTATGACATTTGGTAAGGAAAACGGTTCAATTAGGCTTAGTTCGTCTTATTGCCGCTAGGGAACGCTGTGTGCGATTGTGGAACAATAAATAACTCGATAAGACCGCACATTGTACACTTATTTTTAATAATGATTGTCCTTTATTGTTTTTATGTTATGTACTATTATACTGTTGCAAGAATAACTTTTCGTTGTAATTTTATAACTCAAGAACGGGCTCACCTATCCAGACCAAATGTTTAGGCTTTGTTCGGACTATTTAATAGATGGTTTATATGAAGTTTGGTAGGGTAGAGTAGGGTATAGTAGGGTAGAGTAGGGTAGAGTAGTGTAGAGTAGTGTAGAGTAGGGTAGAGTAGGATAGAGTAGGATAGGGTAGGGTAGAGTAGGGTATAGTAGGGTAGAGCAGGGTAGAGTAGGGTAGAGTAGGGTAGAGTAGGGTATAGTAGGGTAGAGCAGGGTAGAGTAGGGTAGAGTAGGGTAGAGTAGGGTATAGTAGGGTAGAGCAGGGTAGAGTAGGGTATAGTAGGGTGGAGTAGGGAAGAGTGGGACCGAAGCCGCGCGGGCAAAAGCTAGTTGTCTATAATAATATGTATGTCGTCTTCAGATACCTATTTCTTATTACAGTCAACATAAGAGATATAAATGATAAATGATATTTATTTTGCAAATAGGTTTAAAAAACACTTTCACACGTCAATTTTTTTTTCGTCAGTTTATGCTAGATGAGGCCGGTGTTTCCTATCTGACTACCCTGAGAAGAAACACCGAAACAAACTCAGGGGTCAAAGTCTCTTTTAAAGTCCATACAGTAAATATGTAATGGTCAAATAAGATAAATAACCAGGGTCGTCGATGTAGTTGAAATTTTCATGAAAACCTTGGATGGTTATGAATGAAGCGTAATTAAATTCACTGTAAATAAACAACTCATCTACACTAATATTATAAAGAGGATTTTTTTTTTATTTTTGTGTTTGTTTGTAATGAATATGCTCAAAAACTACTGTGCCGATTTCAAAAATTCTATCACCATCGGAAAGCTACATTCACTCTGAGTAACATACGTAGGTAGGCTATATTTATTGCTCGTGCAAAGCCGGGACGGGCCGCTAGTCTATACATATAAATAAAATAGGAGTGTCTGTATTTAATATTGAAATAACCGTTTTTTACTACATGCATATGAATATTTATACGGTACATACGCCAAACATACACCAAAATAACATTTTTTACGATTTTTGTCTGTCTGTCGGTCTGTCGGTTTGTTTCGGCTAATCTCTGAAATGGCTGGACCAATTTTGACGGGACTTTTTTGACAGGTAGCTGATGTAATAAGGAGTAACTTAGGGTACTTTTATTTTAGAAAAAATAAATTAAAAATCCTGTAGTCCACGCGAACGAAGTCGTGGGCACAGCTAGTTAATTATAAATTAATATTCATTCATATACCTACATCCATTGGTTTCCATGAAAACATCAACTATATCTGACAACCCTGGTTATTTAAATATCTTTTGTTTCGTTCATTTAATCCTGATAACTTAAAAAAAATTTTCGCTTGTATCCTGCAGCGCGGCGCTAAACTAAACTATTCGAAGTTTTCGTTTCGAGTGCAAGCAAAGATGAACTTAGCGGTGGCCAGGCGAAAGTGTATTTGATGGCACATAGGCAGATGTAGATACTTACTTATATAATACCACTACAGATACGAATTAAGCATTTAACGCGACTGTGTGAAAACCTAACCAAACTCTAAGCTAAGCACTTCATCATACAGATCATTATCCCTAAATCTATCTTCTCCAGTGCCTCCCTCATGTGGAAGTCCAGACAAGCTGCTGAACACGACGATCGAAGGGAATAACTACCAGGTCGGAGCGTCCATCGGGTACCACTGTCCAGAAGGTCACATGCTTCTGGGAGACAAGACCAGAGAGTGCAAGAAGGATGGCTTCTGGTCTGGCTCTGCTCCAAGTTGTAAATGTAAGTTGGATTTGGTTTTTATGATTCTAAGGAAGTTAAAATTAAAATTGTATTAATTTTTATTATGTACTAGAAAACTTTTATTAATTACAAACGAATAATTTACATTTAAAAAATACTTAACCAACTATAATTACTGTAAAATAAAAAATAATAATTTAATCCAACAGTTTTCGGTTGAAATTAACTTTTGACGTCGTCATGGTAAAAACTGGGTCGAGGACGTTTCCATCAAAGGACGTAGAATACTTAAGGCGTGGAATGGCGTATTTCGTAATTTTAATTAAAAATATGACAATATGAAACAAGCTATCTCAATCAAATTGATTGAGGGAGGCTGTGTCTAGTCGGGGAAAACGGCTTATAAAATGTAGAGGTTAGTTCACAAAGTTTTGAAACGACAATGCTCAAAAATGTGTTTAAAATCAAAAAAATCACACAAATTACCATTACGTTGATCGATTTATACATGATACATAACATTGATCGACATCATTCACGGCATATCATAGCATTAGGTTCAGCGAGATTGCCTTGTTTTTATTTAATAGTAATCGGTGCTGATCACCTCACCGTTATTCGATCAACTTGCGACCCGAGATACATTAGATCGACTGTCGATGCAACATCAAGCCACCTCTCAGTAAGCCCATTAATATTAACTGGCTGAGATGGATTGTAAACATAAGACTATCCTATCTGTATCCCACATGAAAGCTATCATCCCACTATTAACTCTACAACCTAATTTTTAGTACCTATATGAGAAAAACCTAAAACACCTATCTAGTATTTTCATGTAAAGAATCTGTGTATGAAAAATCACAAAGTTATAAGCTTATTATGTTACCTAGTTGTCCACACAAATACATGGTCACCAGGCCATCCAGGCGACTTAGAGGTTGTTTTGCTCCCGCACCCAACTGTGCGCTGGAGCCTAATGCCTGCTATGACCTGTCGTGAGCTGAGTTGTACTTAATATCGGTGGTGTCCAACTTGTAACCTTTTTAAATGTATTTGGGAAAAAATATAACATAATGTAAAAATAATTGGATCGATTCAGTTACTGATTCTGAACTATTTAGGTTTCGCATATATAAAAATAATGTTGTGTATGATTTGGCTATCTTCTTATAGCTCTATTTTGAAGTCGAAATAATCTTACAGATGTCAACTGTGGAGGACTTACACCAATCCAGGACGGAGAAGTATCTCTCGTCGATGGCAGGACAACCCACGGAGCGAAAGCAGTATATACCTGCCGAGAGAACTATACCCTTGTTGGAGAACCAGAACGAATGTGTGCTGACGAGGGCATCTGGAGTGGAGAGGCTCCCAAATGTTTGTTTGACTGGTGTCCAGAACCACCTCCAGTTAGCGGAGCTATTGTTACTGTTAACGGTCACAAAGCTGGGTCTTTGGCTACTTACACTTGCCAGAATGGATTCATACTTTTCGGGTCTCCGGTAAGTGAAAATTTATCAATTAGAACATTTTTATTCATTTTTTCACAACATTTCAGAACATAAACGCAGTTTTAACACATAAAACATTTAAATATAACTTCAAAACTGAAAAGGGCTCGTAATTAAAAATTCGACTGTCAGAGATGCTAGTGCGGTCCGCGACGACAGTAGGGATGTGCTTATTCATAGACTTTTAGTCTAACTTCGAAGGCAAGTATACTCATTGGAGTGGTGATGTGATGCCAAAACCAGTGTTGGTCTTTCCGTGGTATAACCGAAATCGATCACGGCTCGGAGTAAATATCCCACAATTTTTAAGGATTCAAAAAAAGTATAGCTTAACTCAAGAATCTCTTCTTCGATAAGTATAAATTATTTTTCTGCCCGCAGAAAAACAAAGACGTTAAAACAAAATATCGTTGGATAATAAAAACACTACGATGCATTAAATAAATTCAATTTATTAATGGTATTCCCTGGTAATCTGGCGACCTACATAAAGCGAGCTAAATTTAGACAATGCAACTATATATAGGGTATCAAATTAAACCGATTCCGGGGCCTTTTAAGGGGATGCAACTCGATTTACATTTTCACTGTTTTTCATACAAACGTTCTTACGCGATTAGATATTTTGGAAACACAGCATCGTGCATCGTATAGCAGCGTGGATATTATCTAGGCTTCTGTTGAAATCAATTTATAAATTTGTGTAAACCAATCCAGTAAAGACCTCTGAAAATCTATTATTTTGCATGAAGATGACACTTCTTATTATACTCAAAAATTAAAAAAGTATAACAATAGAAGCCTTGCAAATTTTATCAAGATTCTTTTTGACAGTTTTTTTTTTTCTAAAAGTCAAGGGTTTATAATAAAAAAAAACCTATTTCCTGGAACAAGTTTTGTCAAATATTCGAGTAAATCACGGAAATACCGAATGCTAACAGAGTTTTCAGGCATTACCTCTCTTTTTTTGCATTGCCTCTTCATCAAACATCGCGTTGGATTGCTTTAGATGAAGTAACAAACTTTTAAACCATGCTCGATGTTGACAATAGGCGAGTGGAAAGCAGCCTCTTAATAGGCTGTCACAAACCCCGGGAACCTGCCGGTAGCTCCCTTAATGGTGACCTAGATAGAAGTCAATAGCATCCACAGCATGTATTCAATAAATTAGAGCACGCTATTTGTGAATTAAATGACAGGTATTAGTTTCGTTTCCAGTCGAAAAAACAGGACAGCGAGCTGAGCGCATATCCGATTCAGTCAGTTATTATTTGGATATCATGAGTTCAATATTGGAACAAAGGGACGGATATTTAAACGGGTATTTCTGACACATTACCTATTATACTTGCAATATTTCTCTATACCTATATTTATGTATGTCGGTCCATTAGTAATAGGAGTATTATTACTTAAAACCGTATTCAGCTGATGATATTATCATGACTGTTGGCTCCTACATTCGAGTATGTGTCGCCGCACAAGGGCCACGTGCCACAGCCACAAATTCCGCCACGAGTAACTAGAAATGGCCAAGCCACTTAATATATAATATAATAATATATTCCACAACTATCGCACAACGCCGTCTAGTCTCAAGCTAAGCAGAGCTTGTGTTATGAGTACTAGACAACTGATAAACATACTTAAATATTTGTAAATAATAATAATATAATAATAATAATAAATTACACCCAGACACAGAACAAATGATCATGCTCATCACACAAACATTTGTCCTGGGTGGAAATCGAACCCTGGACCTCCAGCAAAGCAGTCAGGGTCACTAACCACTAGACCAACAGGCCAGTCATGTGGCCAGTGGATGCTACTTTTTTTAATCCAAGTGCGCAGTAGTATAATGGTCTCTGTCGAAGAAGGTTTAAAAGCGCGAGTTACATGTGACAACGTTTTGTATCGTCGTTTAGTGTCCAGTGCGGGCCACAAGAAGCGAGCAGCGGCGTTTTGTAGCGTGTGGCGGCTTCCGGCGTCAACCGTGTCCGGCGAGTCCATATAAAATGTATGATACCTACAGGAAATATGCGCTTAATATTTGCACTGCGTTACGTGTTGCGGGATCAATTTCAACAAAGCACAAAATTTAGGATTAGGGTTTATACGCACTATGCATAATGAATATTACATACATAATTGCGCTTGCGGTCAGCCGCACGGCTAGCCACATTGCGGTTATCCGCATACGTATAAACCCTTAGTGTTAAGATAAATAATCATTTATTGTCAATCTTTTTATAATTTTCAGAGCGTAACCTGTACCCTCGGAGGGTCTTGGTCGGGTATCCCGCCGTCTTGCAAGTACGTGGACTGCGGCACCCCGGCCCAGGTCCACAAAGGTTCCTTTACCTTGCTGAACGGCACCACGACCTTCGGCTCCATCGCCCAGTTCAAATGCGAGACTGACTACTGGCTGGCTGGAGCTGAGACCCTCACGTGCAACCGAGACGGGAAGTGGTCCCATGATATACCATCTTGTGAATGTAAGTTTCCAAAAATATTTCAGCATTGATCATATTTATGAATTTATTGGCACAACCGCGGTAGATTGTTAATTGGTTGAGCAATTGGTTGCTGTTCTGCGTGTTGTGAGTTCGATTCCCGCATTGAACAAATATTTGTATGGCCTACACGAAACAAATAGTTGTTCGGGTCGGGGTGTTGTGCGTGTGAGTTTAAACGTTTAAGAAGGCACTTACTACACAGGTGCAATTCCTAGTGTGAGGCAACGTTTATTAACGAAAATAAGTGATACAAAATTGTGAGTTGCGATAAATTAGCTCAAACGTCATACCCAAGGGTAATCTGTCACAGAAACAAAGTATGTGTAAGTTTTATTTTAGTTTTGCACAGCCTCAACCCCTCTCTCCCTTTTCGGTTACTTCCAAAAGTCACCCGAAAGCTAGAAGCGAACTAGACAAGCCAACTAGCCAACTAGACTCTCGAGGGTTTACAAACGATTTTTGGAGTTGCATATACTTTTATTACGAAACTGGTAAAATAATTCCTTCCATAACTAAATTCTAGCTCTAACTAAATCACATATTAAATCCCACCATTTCAGAAAGATAGACAATGATTTATCTAAGCGTGAATTTATATTGGGATATCTGCAAATACCCAGCTCGTAGTTTCCGTTGCTTACATAGCACCTGGTTAAAAATAACCAATCGAGTTAGTAAGGCCTCTGCCTCGAATCTTGCGGGCAGCGGGGCGGCGGCGGCGGCGGAGCGGGAGCGGAGCGGGCAACTCAGACCCGTTCTCGAAACCAGCGGGCAGGGCGCGCGGCACTATAGCGGCGTAGTGTTGTGTTCGTGGTTGTGTCGTCGAGGTATTTGTTTTTATTCGCGAACAAAATGTCTGAACAACAGCGACAACATCTTTTTGATTCAAATTTATTCCTAACGCTCGATTTATTGTGGGCAAAGGAAGAAGTGAATCCCTACTAAAGGGCAAGGAAAAAGAAAGGCGAGTTGTATAGAAATTATGAAGAATAGAGACAATGTCCTGACAAATTCTACGACTAAAATGATTGCACAACGCTGTAATGCAGACGCGCGGGCGGTTACCGCTTGACTGGAGCGCACCGCTCGTTGCCCACCCCCGCGCCGCTGTTTTCGAGAACCGGTCCATTTGCTTTTACGCGTTAGATCCTACCGCTCCCGTGCTGCCGCAGCCACCGCCCCGCTGCCCGCTAGATTCGATGCAGAGGCCTAACAAACATCTTCGAGAACAATAACACCTTGTATTGTCCGAAAAAAGGAAATCATAAAAAAAAATATTTATTTGCCTTATCCTGTACAACAGGATAAACTCATCGAACTATTACATGAGCAGTATCACTCCAGTGGTAACGGTCCCGACTTGCGAGTTGTATGTCGCGGGTTCAAACCCAAATAATGGCTGTGCTAATAATTTTATCACCACACTGCTTTTATACCTAACTGTGAAGGAAAACATCGTGAGAAACTGACATGTCCTAGAACCAAAACATAAAAATGTATGTAGCGTGCGTATAAGAAGTAAGGGTCACAGGAACAAATCAAATCAAAAACGTTTAAATAAATAAACCAAATGGTTTATTTGAGTTTTGGTTTGGTTTTTAATGCCTGTAAATACACACAGGCACTTTTAAATTGCCAAAATATTGAAGCAAATTGCACGTTTTAAAGCGTAGATCTCTGTGGAGTAGAACGTACATCATCATATTATAAAAAAAAAACCTTTTATTTCAGGCAAAAACCTGAGAATAAGAGAACTCAATCAAATAAAATAAAAATACAATCGGAATAATAAATAATAATGCCAAAATGTTAATAAATAAAGAATAATAAATAATAATTCCAAAATCAAAATAGTTAATTAATTATTATGAGTAAGAAAAATCTTATTTACTTCCTCATCAAAGCCAGCTAACGATTTCCTTTGTCTTTTGTTAATTTATTCTATATATTATACTCATTATTGTACACGAGTAAACATTGACAGGAAATGAGAAGATACTAGAAATCAAATAAATAGTGATCACGTCCTGTATAGAGGTGTGCCCCGCTTGGGCAGAGCTTCGCCGTGCCCTCGTGAGGACGATCGGCGGCGGCGATCTCTTGCGCCGGGCCTTGTTACAGGCCATGGTCCGGAGCATACCAATAAGACACTTTGGAGATAACAGGACTTATTACTGACGGCTTTTTTATTCCACCTGACCTGTTTCAGCCTGTAAAAGGAATGTTATAGATATTAAATTTTGATCTGGATACGGATACGGATAAGATAAGATAAAATAAGATAGATAGATTCGGATTTAAGAATCATATTATATTAATAAATTAATTAATATTAATCATTTAAAGTTAAGTACGCGGGCGAAGCTGCGGGAAAATGCTAGCAGTCAATATTGTGACAAAGCTCCTTAATACAGAAGAAAAAAACACATTATAGAATAGAATAGAATAGCATTACACACAGGAACCTCAGTTCATTTCACTGAGGTACACCCGATATTCTGAATCTCACTCAATTAAACTTCGCCTTTATACAAGACTATCCGAAACACACACAACCAAATGTCGAATATCCGATAGTTCCGATTACGGTTACGGAGCTCCATAACAACCCTCGTCTGTTACCAAGCCACCATTTATAGCAAGCAGAATCTATACAATGGCGACAAAATATTCGCAGAGCTTTTAAATAAAAGAAATATTTCAGCCAATCTTCGTTTAAAAGGTTTAAACTATTAACCGGATCCGACTGCATTAAGGCCATACTTAATCTCGGTCCCTATTTCCGTTTAAAGCGTTGAAGAATAGATTAATTGATAGGTTCGCTCAGTGTCGTAACTAGATCGATGCCATCTATGCCATGGCGTAGGGCATTAACCCTGATGTGCAGCAGATATGATCAAACTATGGCCAAGTTTTTATCGTTCATTTCATCAAAGGAAGGTGCTCATTCCCTCTCGGCCCGTAACATGGCCTGAACCAATTCGGGTCACGAGAGTGCCCATCGGCCCAACGAGGACGCGGCGGGGCTCCTCCGAAGCGGCGCAAACTTCCGCCATAAGCTTCACCTTATGCTCTGGGCGATCCGCACAATGGTGACACCCGAGCGTTTCTTTCCACCAGATCCGAAATCGCTACCAAAATTCTGGTGGCGAAGTGGATTACACTTACCCAGGTTGGACTGTATTTTCAGGCACCTTTCAGAATCTGGCACCGGGTGCAGAAAAAGTTGTAAATGTGTCTAACTGCTCAACCTTTGTTTTGATTATAAACATTTTTTTTTTTCTTTTTTTTACATCGCTTTTGCAACATTTTTTTTTTATATTATTTAGACTTTAATTCAGTCACCTTAACTTCATTAGCGATAGGTTTACACAGCCTCTTTTTATAGTGTGAATGTGAGAACACTGACTCCGCTGATTCGTAGATTACTTTGTATTTTGACCCAAAGTGGGTCAAAATACATAGTAATCTACGAATTCATTATTTTTATTGGACTTTGAGTACAATAATAACGCTCTACACTGTCCTCGTATACCTAACAAATAATATGGAAATTTTGTAAAACCAATATTTTTTCTAAAAAGACCAAACCACCAACCAAGGACCAGGAGTTTCTTTCCGGTTCTTTTCGTGGAATAAAATAACTTTGAAATTAAATTTTGAATTTGAATTTGGCTAGCTACGGCACTGGGTTCAGCACTACCTACATCACGTCAATCCCATTAACATGAGACTGGATTTACTTGAGCTGTGTCACCGGCATTATCTACGACCTAGTAAACACCGTCAGGTGTCACATATAAGGAATTAGTTTGCATGTATCGGTGTAGTCTGTACGCTATCAGTGAATAGTTATTACGAGAACTATCTATTGGTATTAATTAGTGCAACAATAAGAACCCCTCATTAGTTCACTTGACGCCAGCGATGCTGCGAAATGAAGGGTCAATGTCCTGGATTGAGGTCATACGCTTGCAAACGACTTAGCAGGAAATTCACTAATTTACTAAAATATAATAATAACAATAATAGCCTTTATTAACAATCTAATACACCAAGACACCAGACAAGCCTGTTGGTCTAGTGTTTAGTGACCCTGACTGCTATGCCGGAGGTCATGGGTTCGATTCCTACCCAGGACAAAAGTTTGTGTGATGAGCACGATCATTTGTTCTGTGTCTGGGTGTAATTTATCTATAATATGTATGTATTTAGAAATATATAAGTATGTTTATCAGTTGTCTAGTACCCATAACACAAGCTCTGCTTAGCTTGGGACTAGACGGCGCTGTGTGATAGTTGTGGAATATTATATTATTATAATACACTGTTTAGTTTATGAAATGTAAAAAAATATTTTCCGACATCGGTTTCAGAAGATTGTTTTGCTTTAGCCTAGGCCTCCCCCATATTCTTCCACAGTTCCCAGTCATGAGTTTTCCTCTTCCACACTGACGCCGCTTTTACCTTTATATCGTCGTCCCATCTTCTTATCAGGCGTCCTCTCTTCCGTTTGCCTTCTCTGGAGTACCAGTCAGCTACTAATTTCGCCGATTTCTCCTTTCTGTTTCAGAGAAGGTGATTTGCCCTTTTCCACTTTAGTTTTTTGATGTTATATGCCATGTCCGCTATTTTTGTTTTCCCTCTGATGTATTTAAGGCTTAATTTGTCCTTTCTCTTAACATTAAGCCTACTTCTTTCCATGTTGTGTTGGGTTTGCAATTTTTTACTAATTTGGTTTAACACACATAAAATGGCATCACGCTAACTTTTGTTTAAACTTTTCCCACGTTAGGCTCACATGCACGAAACACCCAGATCCGGAACATCCATCTATAGGGTATTCAAATATTTACTCCGTGCGGAAATTGAACTCGCGATACGCAGCGCTGCAGCCAATCGGTTAACCACTGCGCCAACTGTGCCATTGTACCGGCTTTGTTCCCCATAGAGTTATGCAGATGAGCGTACCAAATAGTACAACAATACGTCAATAGTTATCTTTCATTTTATCGTCGTGATAGAGGCGAATGTTTTGCCAACAAAGGGACACCAATTCAAAAATTCTGATAGTAGAACACAACAGCTGCCAATTCGATAAAAAAATATCATTACCTACTTATATTTTTACACAAATAACGATAGCTACGTAGTCGAAGTCATAATGGGTCCGAGAAAAAGCTACAAATGTCATTGCTTGTATTAAAACATTGTACAAGCATGTTTTTTTACCATGCAGTGATAACGTGTGCCGACCCCGAGGTACCTGCCGGCGGCTACATGGAAGCCTACGACTACAACGTCCACTCCACCATTGACTTCCATTGTGAGAAGGGACACAAGCTGATCGGAGAGCCCAGCCTCATGTGCACACCCGACGGAGAGTGGTCTGGAGAGTCACCGAAATGTGAATGTGAGTGTTTTTAGCCTTGAACGTTCGAAGAAAAGTTATGCTTGGTTATGGAACGTAGGAGACCAGTCAAATGGGAGCCTCGCAGCCTCGACTTACGAGTTACTTTGTGTCATTTATGAATAATTTATCAGTTCTCTTCTTGGAAAATTGTGATGAAACCCACATATAAAATGATTTAGGGCTACTGTCTACGGACACGTAGCTTCATAGACGCGTATACGTCATTATAGGTACAGATCGCGTGATGAATCAAGATCGCTTGGCAAAAGTGGAAGGGGTATGCGCAGTATTTAATTCTAAGGTCTATTTGGAGAGGTGCGGGCAGGTGTGCGCCGACGGCGACACGTCATTGGGAGATAGAGTCGCTCTTCAATTCACGCGTCTCATTGGATACTGTTGTACTTGGGTACTGTTGCGTACAGCTTGTGTTATCGTATTAGTAATATATAGTGGTAAAAAAAAATGGTTATAAATAAAGTTTTAAAACGGCAAGCCAGAAGAATGGTTTACGACGTGAATTGTTACGTTAAGAAAGAAACTAACGAAATTATTTTTTTGTACCTTAGTTTTAATTTTAAAAATTTTAATTTTTCTGAAATTACCTACTTACAAGATAAACTACAAGCAAAAACTATTGTTATTATAAGTTATGTTACTAAGGTTCTAACATACGAAATTAAAAATAAAATCCTAACATACTAAGAATTTCTGTGCGCAATTGTACACATGCGCCGATTGCCCCCACTACTTTCACCGAGCGATCTTGATTCACCGCGCGACCTGTACGCTTGGTGTACGCCTGCCCGAAGTTTACATACAAGACTATGACACTCTGTCGACGAAGTGGCGACGTCTGCCGCTTGTGAGCAAGCGTACACCAATTTTAGAACTCTAATTATGGTTGTAACTTAATTAATAATGTAATGCATGAGTAAGTAAGACCTTTGCCAACTGTCTCGATTTGTCAACTAATTTTTGAAGCACTTGATACCTATAACCAAAATTATAATAGTCATGCTAATGAGTTTCAAAAATCGCACAAAGAACTGGCTACTCCGTGGAACTGGCGCAAAACTCGATTAAAAATATACAACCCTAATTTTATTTAGGTGACTAAAGTCTGTCTAAAAAGTCAAACGACTTGGGAATTTTGTATAATATTTAATGATTTAAAAAATACAGTGATTAAGATCTTAATCAACCTTGATTACTGAACCAGTCTTGATTACATCAGATTTAATTTAATCCTAATAATTACCCGATTCGTTTGACTTTTTAGACAGACTCTAATTAAAAATCCAAATAATTAATTATAAATCCTCTTCCAGATGTTGACTGTGGCAAGCTTCCATCTCTGACGTACGGTTCAGCCGAGTTACTGAATGGCACCACCCACTTGGGCAGCGTCATCCAGTACTCATGCACCACCAACTTCAGGCTCGTCGGCCCAGTCAGGAGGGTCTGCACTGAAGAATACCAATGGAGCGATTCTTCACCCAGATGTGAAGGTAAGGGATTCTTTATTTTTATTTATTTATTATATACTTTATTGTAGACACAAAAAAAATTTTTTTTTTTTGCAATTTGGAAAAATCTTCGTTACTTACTCCATTCGGGAATTGTAGTTTGCACGGAACCCTCAGTGCGCGAGTCCGACTCGCACTTGCCATGTTCTTATCATATTAGTGTAGATATCAGAGGACAAACACTACATAAGTTCAGCCTTCCCAATCAACTATGTCTGCTACGCAAAAACTAATACCAATGTACGTTTCCAGAAATCCGCTGCACCGACCCGATAGTACCGGAGAACAGCATCGTTTCGGTGACTGGCAACGACCGCAACCACGGCCGCACGCTCATCAGAACCGCTGTCACCACCAGCGTCGGGAATAGCTACCGCATCGGGGCCTTGGTGAAGTACCGCTGCGAACGAGGATACAAGGTTGTGGGCGAGAGCATCTCCACCTGCGAAGATAATGGCCAGTGGAGCGGAGTCACACCAAGGTGCCAATGTAAGTAGACGTCTGATATTAATATAGCATATTTTGATACAAGTGAAGAAAGTTTATCATTGCGGCCGAGGCGGAATTTCTCGTGTATTAAACGACGTTTTTCAACACACTCACGAAGAAATAAATAAACGGGAGATGACGGGGGGTCACTTAGCGCTCAGCTTAATACGATAAATACAATCAATGGTTGCAGGGGTGAGCTAGCATACTTTTCCGCACTAGTGCGGAAAACAATAAAGCGGTAGGGATAAGAGTCGAATAAGTGTATAAAAAATGATTAACTATTTAGAGTAGGAAAGAGAAAAAAGAACCAATCAAGTGTAGGCACGTCAGACTGGCGTACTAACAAAATCTTTCGATTCACTTTATTATTTTGTCATGATAGAGACTTCATTCACAAATAAGTAGGTAACTCAACGTAGAAAGTTTCAGGCAGTAATACAACTACTAAAAAGAAAGAAGAGACCAAACCTTTATAATCTTAGATCCCGATGGCACTCTTTGGCTACAGAACCTTAAAATCAGCATGTAACGTACTTACCGAATGGGTCCAGTAATCTTCTTGCTATCTTTTTCCCCAGACGTGGACTGCGGTAACCCAGGTCCGATCCAGAACGGCGTGGTGACGCTTGCGACAAATGCGACATACTACGGCGCGGCTGTCCTATATGAGTGCCATGAGCACTGGCAACTTGATGGCGTTTCCAGAAGACTGTGCCAGGATAACGGCACGTGGAGCTCCGAAGCGCCAGTGTGCAAAGGTAAGCTTCTAAGTTCAAATAATTTAGGAAATAGTTAAGAAAGTTGGTACTTAGTACTTCGACGCCTGAGTGCACTTTGTGTTTTTGTGTTTTATTTATATACGTTAGGTATTTATTTAGGTTTTAGTATAAATAGTTTAAGTTTGTTTGTTTATGTAGAATCTTTTGATTAATTATGTTTAATAAATATAAAATTTGCAATATAAAGAAAGTTGGTAACAGAATTCCTCTGTCGTGGCCAGATCTTAGAAATATGATATGGCCAAGTAAGACTGGCCAGATCATCTTAGACCTTAAAGTTTGATGATAATTATGTCAATCCTCGTTTGGCCTACTTTTTTAGACCTTTTAGTGTCATAGAAATCTTACATCAATGATATGGCCAAACGAGGATTGACATATAACGAATGTTAACGTCTTATCAATCTAAGATCTTGCCACAAAACATATGGTGGTGGTCACCTCTAAACTTATGGTGACTATGTTATCGAGTCTATTCGCCGCTTATTGTGCTGAACCCGATGTGATCCACATAGCTCCATTGGAGGTATGTGGATCACATCGGGTTCACCGATTTAGAAGTATATATGAAACAGAGAGTAAAGTCCCGCAAACCTCCATTGAAAAGGGAGTATCCTCCGACCAGACGGGTGTTTTGTCTGATCAGGGTCACTGCCCGATAGATGATTTCGGCCTGTGCCCCTAGCCAAGTTGATAATCTGCAATAGTTAACGCTAGTAGAAACCTTCAAATGCGCGGGAATGACGTCATCTCAACGCTCAGTCACGTGGTCAGAACAAAAGATTCGGCAACGTGGCCAACTCGAAGCGTTCGACGCAAGCGATACGGTTGTAACTTGGCTAGGGGGGGTAATCGCGTGATGCTGGATTTCGTAGTTTAGCTTTTATGTAACGCCATAGATATCAGTACACCACTAAGGTTGATTTCCTGAGAAGTTAGTTGAAAATATCAATAGTTGGTTTAGTACAAAGAGATTTAAAGTCTTTTCAGATATATTTAATGCCTTTGGTTTAGTCTAAACAATTACGTTTCATGTTGTCAGACATATTTTTAATGTAACATTTTAATGCCACTGCCTATAGTACCTACTCCTTGGACCCAGGCTTTCCAAAGTTACGTTTATATGTACAAATTTTGATTTTTGTTATTCTGTCTACAGAAATAACGTGCACAGACCCTTCGATCCAGATCAAGAGCAGCGTAGGTCTCTTAGTAGCCACTTCGACGCTTAGTATCGGAGGAGAAGCACACTACCGCTGCGAACGAGGGTACGGCTTGCAAGGAAACCAGACCCGAACCTGCAAACCGAAGGGAGTGTGGAGTGGGGCACCACCTGTCTGTATACGTAAGTCTTTTAAAATTGGTTATTTAAAAAAAAATCCGGAACTAAAAGATCCTGAATACTGGTAATTTTATTTACCAATTACTAAAAGTATATATAATAATAATAATTCATTTATTTTTTCTCACCAGAATATCAAAACTAAAACATCAAAATTTGGATTCATACTGTGAGAGACTGGTGCCTAAGCTAGGCTTTTGGCTTGTATTTCAGGTCACCAGGTCTTCCCCTCTTTTAATGGATGTGCTTACAATAATGCATCTTCATAACCACACCCCTTCCTTTCACACAGCAATCGACTGCAAGTCACCGGGCACGATCGAGAACGGTCGCATCATCATCTCGAACAGTTCCACACTGTTCGGCAGCTCCATCGAGTACCACTGCTTGCCGCAGTTCCAGCGTGTGGGGCCCTTCCTCCGCAAGTGCTTGGACGACGGCAAGTGGTCCGGGGAAGAACCCAGCTGTGAGATCATATCCAACGAGGCCGCTGAGAACGGCACGCTGCCGCTCAGCGTCGGCGTCGGATGCGGCGTTGTCCTATTCCTGCTGATGCTGCTTGGAGTTATTTATTTAAGGCTGTGAGTAATTTAAAAACTTTACTCTTCAAAGCCGTTTAGCACTCTAAATATGCTTGGAATCGTTATTTGCAATAGTGTCTTAACTAAGCCTAAGTCAGAAGAGGCAAGAACTGTTATATAATTATAGAATATATTAAAATCATTTGATATAACTTAAAATTCAAAATTTGGCTTTGATAGAGCGACAAAGTGAATATTGTGACAAAGCTCCATAATAAAGATTGAGAAGAATTGCTACATGAACAATCGTTTCCTAGATTTCTTATTTACATATTATTCTCAACAGCCGAAAAGCCACGCCAGTAAAGAACACGGAGAACATCGAAGGCGCTGAGCGCAAGGAAGACCAAAACGCCGCAGTCATGAGCTACGCGACGCTCCACGACACGAACGGGCGACATATCTACGACCACGTGTCGGACAACGTGTACGACTCGCCCTACAGCGAGAGGATCACCGACAACGTGGCGTACGGGCGACGCAGCGACTCCGACGCGTACGAGCCCGAGCCCACGGGGCCCAGCGCCGTCGTCACCATCAACGGCGTCGCCGTGCGTTGACCGACGACCGGTGACCAACATATAGTGCCTCGAAAAACTTTTTAGGTAACCAAATCCGACGCTAAATTGGTGTTCCTCAGTGTAAATGTTACCTGTAAATTTCCCCCTTCCAGTGGTTACCATGGACTCGAGTGTTCAAACCATACGATAGTTTTAGGGTTAGTTATTAATCCCATTTGCTAGTTGATCACCAACCCTTACTAGGTATTGTACCAAAGATGTAAATGTGTTGGATTCGTGTGGAATATTCAAGACTGCAATTCTTATTTCCCTCCTATACCTACTCTAAGACTTATTACTACTCGACATTGGGGCTACGTAGCGGCTAAGGCTAGCTTAGCATGACAGTCATCATATAGATTCCCTACAGACGTAATAACCAGAAAAAGTCTAGTCTATCGTCCGAACGGTTTCCTGAACGCAGTTTGACTGACCCTTTAGCACATAGAATTGCAGTCTTAAATCGTGTGTACTTTTTGTTCATGATTATTTACACAAAAAACTTACAATACGAACAAAAAGTATTACGAATACTATATGTATTTAGAAATTAAATGTATTTATTGTCGTATTTCGAATGATTAGAATTTGATGCCAAAATAATTCTGCTAATGCTTTTGTAAACGCGTTAAATTAAAGAATATTAGTTTATATTCTTATTGTTCCTTTTGAATTATGTATTTAGTTTCTTAATCGGGATATTTATCTAAGTACCTAGTTAAAATTTTTCAGAATTATTTAGTGATAACCATGGTGTCTTATGGTGGAGTACTAACATAATACATGCCTATTCCGTATTGCTTAATGTTTTCATTGTTTTGTAAATATTATTTAAGTTAGACTTAATATTAAATAATCCGTAGATACCCATCCAATGCCTGTATAAATCAAGGTTATTTGCTACGAACTGTAAATTATTTGACATAACTTACCTACTGGAAATAAAATAAGCAGTGTGAACTGCACGATCAATATTTTTGGAGTAGTTATTATTTTTTTATTATATTTTAAAAAAGAACAATTAGATAGGATCTTTTTCATTTCTGTTATTATTTTAACTATTCACAAAAACTAATACAAAGTCGACAATTAATTTTAAGTATAGAAACGCTCAACAGCTCCAGCTACAATATATAATAATTAGATAAAAACCGTGGCTGTACAAAGATCTACCTACTGAAATAATTTACTAATTGATCTCGATACAATACATCACTCACTGGATTCATTCCGGCCTGCCACTGCCAACGCCATGGGTTTATAAAAAAATATATTTTAAAGAAATGAAACACTAGCGACATTTAAAACTAATAATATTGTGATTAAATATTAAGTGTTCATCATTTATACATTAATATTTTTTGTTATATTTTATATGTACAATATGTATTTTTTTTTAATTTAGACGGATTCGTTAAATAAATGTTCTGAATGTGGAATTGCGTATTTACTTGAACCTTGCATACACTCAACCGTACAAAAATGTGTAAGTAGAACAAATTATAATTTATTGGAACAACGGCGAGGAATTTGATGATGAAATTATTAAGTGTCTGCTTATATTAGTACTTGTATAAGTTACCATGATATATACCAACGAAATAATTGACTTGTTTTATCTAATCAAGATTATGGCCAGTTTATAGACTGCAAAAAATCGTCATAATTGGAAATTGAATTGACTAGATTTTTTACGATAGTAAATACAATACCGAGAATCACATCACCAGAATAAGTATAGCATTAGACACACTACTCTACTCTACTCTACCCTACCAAACTTAACATAAACCATCTACTGAATAGTCCGAACAAAGCCTAAACATTTGGTTTGGATAGGTGAGCCCGTTCTTGAGTTATAAAATTACAACGAAAGGTGTAATTAAAAAATAGAAATTAGCTATAGTATGTTTTTAAAAAAAAGTTGATTTGTTAAAGTTTTAACGGATAAATTTCAACGTCAAAATAATTTCGTCACATTCACACAAAAAGGCAACACTATTCTAACACTTGGCTTCGTCCCCATCAAGTTTATCAGTGATCAATTCCAGGATAGTTTTAGCTCTTCTTTATAAACTTGCCTCATTTCGCTGCGAGGGTCTCGTAGTATTTGCTGCGTCGTTTTTTTGGCACAATCACCAGTGACTGTGATAGCCACATCGCATCTTTCACCATCGACCAGCTGTGTACTCACCGGTAAGTCCCTTCTTTGAGGCGTGGCTGGAAAGACCTCACGGCGTCCTTACCTTCCGCATGACGCAGGTACTCACCGGACATGGTTCGTTCGGGAGTTTCCTGCACTCGATTCATGCGGAAGTGACGCCCGGGTGTCGCCACTGTGCGGAACGCCCGGAGGACACGGTGGAGCACACAGTCGAGGTGTGCCCTGCTTGGGCGGAGCATCGCCGTGCCCTCGTGGGGGCGATCGGCGGCGGAGACCTCTCGCGCCGGGCCTTGGTTCAGGCCATGGTCCGGAGCGAGGAGGAGTGGCAGGCGGTCGCCGACTTCTGCGAAGCAGTAATGCTCGCAAAGGAGGAGGCCGAACGCATCAGGCAACGGTGTTATCGCCGCCGCCGTCGCCGGGATTCTGATCCCGATTTCCGGCCAACGTAGACGCGGGCTTGCGGACAGTGAGCAATGGGTAGCTCACTGTCCGGCCGTCCGGTAACTGTCCGGACCAAGCCCAAGTCGTCAACGGCGCGCACTATTCCCGCGCGCCTCAAGGAGTTGTCAGCAACAGCAGGGACCCAGCCGGGTCGAAGCCTACTGGGGCCAGGGTTATCCGAAAGGGCGCTCGAGCCCCGGTATGAAGGCTAGAAGGAACGGGGTGGGTCTTTTAGTCTAGTAAGAGTCTGACACTATCTCCCGCTCCGCCAAAGGGCGGGGGATGTCAATGCATGATTTTTTCCCACCATAAAAAAAAAAGCTGTGTACTCACAAACCGGTTCGTCCTTCTCATTCAAAGAACAGACGCCGTTGTGCTTGTGGCATCCGTAAACTTCGCACCTCTCCGTAGAGAAAATTAGTGTTATTCGATTAGTTAATTTAATATTCCATCTGCTGGGACTCAAGCCTCTTATTTAGAAGAGGTAGTGGGCCACAATCCACTACTCGGACCCAGTGCGGATTGGTGGATGTCACATATCTTCGATTTATTAGTTCTAGCACATGCTGGTTTCGTTTTGATGTTTTCATTCGCCGTTCTGAGAACAGTGATGATGAAATATATTACAGTAGGTCGCGGGCATGTTGAGTTCTGATCTAGTCACTTGAGCATACTAAAACAAATGATTCTCCTTCATGTTTTCTTGCCCTGGCGCCACTTTCAAACTTCTAATAATATTAGAGGAACTTTGAAAGTGGCGAGTTTAGTAGATATCTATGATCTACTCTTTTGTCACTTTCATCAGCCGGTTCGCTCTTGTGAAAGTAGAAAATATATAATAATATAGCCTATGTCACTTGGTGCTGAATTGGCATTCTATTGGTGGAACGGTTCAGTAATAATTGATAATCATATCACACAAACCGTCGAAGAATTTATATTATTACGACCAAAATATAAGTTCAAAGTCAGTAGGTACAAAAATATAAAATCGAAATTTAAAATGTATATCGGCATTTAGAAAAGATAAAAAAAAAACAGAATTTTATGACTGCCCTCGTTACAAACATACCTACTACCACAAATACTACGCAAATCATGATAATGTCGAGATACAGCAAAGACAAACTTGCACTGTTCACAGTGTAAAAAAAATATCCCTATCCGTATCTGATAGCTGCAACTCCCTTTTTATGAACCTGAATTTTTTTTTTAACTTTGCCTTGTATATACCTGTATACTTGAAATATTTAATATGTAAGTTCGCTCACAAAAACCAAGACTTTTACACTAAAGGCCTACAAACAAGACAAACCCTCTGACACAAAACACGACTCAACCTACCAATAACCCGCCATACACTCAACAAACCCTCTAAAATATCAAACAAAATGTACAATATCTTACCCAAATCAATAAGAGAAGAAAAATAACTATTTATTCACGTACCTACAATACAAATCAAAAAGGCATATAATAAGTAAATATTACCTACTATAGTATCACTGAATTATTTAAACGATAAATCCTTGAAATACATGTATAAAATAAGCAAAATATTTAATTACCTACTATTAATTAATTATTTTATAAAAATGGGCCTCATCAGAAAGCTTAAAGACACCCAAAGGGCAATGGATAGGGCTATGCTCGGAGTTTCCTTGCGTGATTGCATGAGGAATGAAGATATCCGCAGGAGAACCAAGGTTACTGACATAACCCGAAGAACCATAAAACTTAAGTGGCAGTGGCCAGGGCACAATATTCGCAGAACAAATAGCCGCTGGCGTCGGAAGGTGGCGGTTCTGGAGTGGTGACCGCGCACCAGGAAAACGCAGCATTGGAAGGCATGATTGACCGATGCCCTGGTTAAAGTTGCTGGAATACGAAGGATGCTAGACGCACAGGATTATCCACAAGGTCGGTCCTGCCACCACTAGGTGATACTTAGAGGAGGCCTATGTCCAACAGTGAACATCTTTTAACTGAAATGATGATAAGAAGATTTCCGCCTCGATCGCAATAACAAACTTTCTCCACTTGTATGAAAATGTACTATTTACAGACGAATTGCTATTTTTAATAACAAAATTGTTGCTAGTCTCAAAATAAAAGAGATACCTAATGCCTGAAAAAATGTGTGCCCATAGAAATAGGTATAGGTACATCCATGTTTAAGTACTCAACCCAAAATAAAATGACAAACAATAAACCAAAATTCACAGTATAAGGGTCAACTCACACCGAAAGAGCGGCGAAGGGCAGCGAAGCGGAGCGCAGTTTCAGTTTCATATGAATTTTAACTTTATTCTTATTTTATGTACATGTTATAATATATTTTTAAATATTCCTTAAAAAAAAAATTAAAAAAAACATTTAAAAATATAAAAAACAGTATCCCACCGGTATCGGGAACAGGGTCCAAGCTACCGGCGGTCAGGGCTCCAGAGAAAGGAACCTCCTAACGATACGGGCCGTGTCCAGAAGAACTGCTTTCTGAATCAAGCCCTTGATCCAGTCGCCTAACGAGAGCCTCCTAAGGTGTTGATCGAGGCTCTTGGCTATCGGTACAATGATCGCAGAGTCCACTTCCCACATGTCGACAACCTCGCGAGCCAAGTCAATATACTTGATTTGTTTATCTTTCTCGGCTTTCACGAGGTTCTCGTCATGCGGAACGGATATGTCAACAATCATTGCACGCCTCTCGCTTCGGTCCACCACCACTATATCAGGCTTTAACTTTATTATCATTACCATAATACTTATTATCGCATGAGAAACTCGTACGAGTCGCGCGGATGCCCGCGGCGCCGCGGGAATTCCAGCGAATTCTATAAACGGTAAACGGGTCGCTGCGATTCGCTGCCCTTCGCCGCTCTTTCGGTGTGAGTTGACCCTAAAGCTACATTAGATTTATACGTAGAACGACGTCGCTTGGCGTTGCGTGACGTAGATGAAATGTAGCTCTAAAAATCTAGATACCGACCCAGACCGGCGCGTGTGTCACACGTGTGCGCCGTGTAGTTCTAGCTTAAGAGATACTCACCCCACGAGAAGCAATGCGCAAACCCTACGAGTAATGCTAACAGCACCAAAACACATGTAATAAGCTCGTATGGGTTTGTCCTAATTATATTTTCTTTTTCTTTTTTTAATGAATATGAATTTCCGCACACCGTAATCTTACCGCTGGTTTCCTGAAAAAATAAATCTATTTATTTTTTTGCAATGAGCTTTTCATGTAGGTCCTAAAGAAGGCGCCAGATAACAATGGAATAAGGTACATTAACCTTTTCCTAATATCTCTGTGTAGGTACCTGAAAAACAAACAATGAACTGCTATTCATTACTAGATCATGTAAAGGATCATAATACATGTCGCTTCAAGACAGCTTCATGTCTTTATTTCCGTTTTTGAAATTATGAATGTCAACAAATGTAAGAGGGTCAATGACCGTTGTTCCGCGTTTATCTGGCACCAAAAATTTTATACAGGGTGTGGCGTAAATAGTGGTCCAACGTTAAGGGGTCGATACACCATAATATATTCAGCTATCACATACCACAACTTAAAACCACTTTTTACCATAAGTCTCAGAATAAAACGAATCCTTATGTGTTTTTTGAAAAACAACAAAAATCATTTTTTTACCTATTTTGTTTTTTGTACATTACTGCTGAATACAGGTGCTATAATATGCAAATTTTACTGTAAACTTCTTGAAGTTTACAGTAAAATTTGCACCTAAAATTTGCACAATTTGAAATAAACACATCTTTTCTTTAATATCTTTATATTAAAGAAAAAATGTGTTTATTTCAAATTGTAACTATAGTCTTCAGATAATCACGAGACTTTGGATGCGAATGCTGTAAAAAAAATGTACTACACTGTCAGTGCCCATTATTGACTAAATATGTCCATTACATGCAGATTCTAATGTGGAAAACCACTGATACCATGATGTAAAAAAAAGTTATTGCGATGCCTACGCTGGACAAACGCTAGTGTGAAGGCGCTCTTACGTAGCTTAATTGAAATTGAGACATTAGAAATAAGTATTATGTAATATTTATAATGACAAACAGGGAAATTAATTGGAATTGTCCATCAAAATTGACATCTCATGTTCTTATGGCCCCGAAGATAGGGTAGAGAAAAACCTAGGAAACGCTGGCGTGACGACTTACGTTAGATACCTACATTCTCAAATTCTTGCTGAAAAATGTTGGGTTTTTAAGATTTCCGTGCGTTTTTATTTAGAAAATGAAAAAAAAAATGTATTATGTATATTGTTTATTTATTGGTAACATTTACAATACGTACATGTTTGAACAATCAGTAGGTATGTAGGGACTAGGAAAGATAGATACACGTATAATACATTTATTCAATAGTTTATTTAAAGTATTCTATAGTATAGTATCTCTAATTAACACGGTATAACTTTTTATATGGACCAACAAATTCAAGACATAAATATATTCACAAACTGCATACACAGAAAAATCGAGAAAACGCTTTTTAAATTTTCGAACACTGTTAAATGGTATCTAAAAATATCAAAAATAAATATATAATCTAGTTATAACTAAGTTCAGGACAGGATTCTTTTTTTACATTCAAAACGATAGCCCATGGGCATGCAAAATTTCATTGAAGTCCATTTTCAATTAAGAAACGGCGAAACTTCAGCAGGCCTAGCTAAGTTACGACCATTTCGATTCGATTCTCTTTCGTCGATCGCCTCGAGTCGGCCACGCCTCCGACTGCATTTTTCGGACCACTCCTTTTAGCGCTCAGTGTTAAGATGACTGTCGAGTACCTGCATGCGCACAGTACTGGAGTTTTTTGGCCACATTGCCAGGAAAAATGGCCACAACCTTGAACAGCTCATCGTAACTGGCATGGTTGATGGCAAACGACCAAGAGGCCGCAGCCCAATAAGCTGGGCAGATCAGGTCCGCTCCACACTGGACACCCAATTGCACGTCGCACTTCATGACGCTAAGAACCGTCACAGATGGCGAGATACCATCAATACGAAGCTAATCCAGCGGGAACTTCACGATCCTCAGTAATGAGGAATACGACTCGAGGAGGAGGTTAAGATGACGTCAGAACAAAGGAATCGGAGGCGTAGCCTTCTCGAGGTGATCGATGAAAGAGAATAGAAATGAAACGGTCGTAACATAGCTAGACCTGCTGTACTTTGAAAAGGTATCCTAACTATAAAAATAAATATATTTCTGAATCCATATTGTGTATAATATTGATACGATATGAGAATGTTGACGATAAACAGTCGATGGACAAGCCATCTGTTGTTTACCAAAATATATATTGTTAAATGGCTCTTGTGATACAGGATATCCTAGTACAAGAGCCAGGGCGACATTGATGTTTGTATACAAGTGATTTCAATAAAAATATTATTATTATTATTATATTATTATATATTGTTAAATGCAATAGGTATAATATGTAACTTCATAGTATGAAGTCTCGCTAGTCAATCGAAGAGGGGTCCACTACAACCAACTGGACCTTTTCTATTGACTAAAATACTGGACCTTGTTACAAATTATCTAGTCAAAAATAGTAAAATAAATAAAAAACAATGGCCGTCCTTTGGCAAGTGTATCTACCTAGGTGTTTTGTTTTAGATTTACCATAAAAAATAATCAAAGAAGATCTCAGCAGATATAGGGATCAGGACAATTCAATTTAATGATATGCATAAAATCTAATCTATTTAAAATATTTTATCTAATTATAAACATTACCTACTCGAAGATTAACGTACCTACATATCACATGAATTTTCTTTTCTTCTAACAATCCTTTTAATAATTTCTTGGGGCGGGTTTTAGTTTTTCCTAGAAAAGCTGCTGTAAACAGGATACACCCTACCACGAACTCTTAACGCGATCCATTTTACGATCTAAACTGAACTGTTGTTGAAGGGATGGAGCTATATTGGTGAATATATTTTTTTACAATTTTGGTGGCAAAATCGTTACTTCACCTTTCATTCTTCTCTTCAGTTTCTTGTCCTTGGTTTTCGCGAGAATTAAGGTCCTGGATCCCTAATTTTCACAAAAACCAAAGAAAAAGTTTCGCCACCAAAATTGAGAAATTTGAAAAATGTGTTTATTCACCCATATACCTAGGGTGTACAATTGCCGGCACGGAACTTGAGCGCTGGCTTCAAGTTGCGCAGAAGTCAAATATTCGGTCTCTCTAATGGTGCGAAATGAGACGCAGGGGCGGGGAGTGTTAGTGATCGGTTCGCCGCGCCATCGCGTCATAGACGTCACTCATGATTCGTTCCCTGCCTTGCTGCATGTATCTAACAACGACGACGGTTGGCTCGCCAATGTATGGAATGCGCAAAGCGATCCCCACTCTGACGCCGAGCGCTCAAGATCCGTGACGGTAATTGTAAGTATAGCTCCATCCACAGAACGGACTCCATCCCTCTTTCTCGCTCGCACGGCTGATATATTAACAACTCTATACGTCATGGTTGGGTCCCTGATCTGCGATAAAGAAATGAAGAAATGCTGTCACGAAGCGCAAAAACAGTTTCACAAAATTACTTTAACTCGTACATTCGAATTCGAAAAGCCCCTAGTCGATATATCGCCTAATATAACGAGGCGTGGGCGAAGTGAGCAATCGCCCACAGCTTTGCATCAAAAGAGACCTCGCATGTGCATAAGGGTTTTTTAACGAGGGTTTGTTTTATAATCTATAGGCTTTTCTTATGGTGGAAAATCATCCAATGCCAACCCCCGCTCTTAGGTGGAGCGGGAGATAGTGTCAGACTCTGACTGACTAAAAAACCCACCCCGTTCCTTCAAGCCTTGATACCGGGGCTCGAGTTCCCCTTCGGATAACCCTGGCCCCAGTAGGCTTCGACCCGGCTGGGCCCCTGCTGTTGCTGACAACTACTTGAGGCGCGCGGGAACAGTGCGCGCCGTCGACGACTTGGGCTTGGTCGGGACAGTTACCGGACGGTCGGACAGCGAGCTACCCATTGCTCACTGTCCGGAAGCCCGCGCCTACGGTGACTGGAAATCGGGATCGGACCCGGCGGCGGCGAGAGCGCCGTTGCCTGATGCGGTCGGCCTCCTCCTTTGCGAGCATTACTGCTTCGCAGAAGTCGGCGACCGCCTGCCACTCCTCCTCGCTTCGGACCATGGCCTCAACCAAGGCCCGGCGCGAGTATAATCTATAGGCTCGCGTTTGATCACTCTTTCACCAGATAGTAAGCGAGGATGTGGTCTAACTCTGGGTGGAGACAGTCGGTGTCTTATTGTAGAATTTCTGATTGAAAATATGCCTTCGCCAACGTCTAAATTAGTCCACGCTACGCCTCTGGTAACATTTAATTAAGAATTTAAAATGATTAATAAATTTTTTTTTTAATTTATAGCTACAATTGCCGACACGGATCTTGAGCGCTCGGCGTCAGAGTGGGGATCGCTTTGCGCATTCCATACATTGGCGAGCCAATCGTCTTCGTTGTTAGATACATGCAGCAACGCAGGGAACGAATCAGGAGTGACATCTATGACGCGATGGCGCGGCGAGCCAATCACTGACACTCCCCGCCTCCGTGTCTCACTTCGCACCACTAAAGAGACCGAATATTTGACTTCTGCGCAACTTGAAGCCAGCGCTCAAGATCCGTGATGGCAATTGTAATATATGTATGTATTATAATTTCTTATGTTACGTTTATTCTGGTTTTACATAACAATATTAATGTAGGAATGAGAAATTTATAGATATTTAATTCTGAGCGTTCTAGCAGTTTTATGATTTTGAATGCTTTTTACTCTAGTTATTCCACACATAGGTAGGTATCTGAGGCCATCAAAATCTAAAGGACCTATATGAAATATTATTACATATATTTCATTTCGTTTGCTTACTACTAATTCAATCCACTATATCGAAAAAGTGCCGTCGCGAATTTACACTCTGCTTTGAAATTTTGGTTTTTTACAAGTAGATAAGAAAAAAATGCAAATGGCGAAGCCGCTACTAGCTATACTGTTATCCACCATTCAATAGGTTAAAGAAATCAAAGTTTTTCATTTTCTCTGAATAGGAACGCCAAAGTTGGCCATTTAATGTGAAAATCACAGAAGCGATGATGAAAGAGATTAGAATGGCCTTGTGGGCGGGGCAGGCGTGCCACAAAGTAGGGCAATGCTCATAGTTCAACTACTAATAGCAAACTTGCGATCTAAGTGTGCATAGTCTGTTAGTTGCGTTATGCGCGTTCGTATTGGTTTATTGCCTGTAGTGGAGTTAAAGAGTAGGAGACAAACGACGACACTCGTTGCAGTACAAATCGGAAATTATTTCCTTTCTAACCTCTTTCATCTTTTCTGTGGTGAAAATCACCGTCGAATTGAATTAGGCTAATAATTATCTTGGGACTTGGTTGTCTGTTTGTCCGACTGCTTTTCATAATAAATAGGTACTCATTTCATTGCACTTGCTACCAATAGCGTAGCCAGGCGAGGGCAAAGTGGGCCCTTGCCCTAGCACTCAAAGGGGCCTCGCACAAGCGAAAGCTCTTTAAGAACGAGTTTTTTTTTTATAATTGTTAGGCTCGTGTTTGACCACTATGTTACCTGACGGTAAACAAAGACGTGGTGGAACGCTCGTTTTTGATTCGTTCGAATTTATGAAAAAAGTCATGTAAGGCTCCTGTACATTTACAAATGTTTTACCTTTATATTCAGTTCATACTAACTAAATATCCAGGTAGGGCTACCAGGTAGCGATTGTTACACAAAAAAAAAGATAAGACTTCAAAATAATTTTAATCTAACGCCACCAATTCCAGTATTGACTTTAATATTGTGCGTTTAAGTTCATTTTTGTATGACTCCGACTTAAAAAATCTTAATAAGGATGACATGAAATTTTGAACTTTATCATAAATGACAGAGTTTGTTGTTTTAATACACAGGCTCTTCTTCCAGCTATTGATTTTTATAATGTTTGCCACGCCCTCTTACGGGGACTGTGGGAAGTGCCACATTGACACGAGAGATTGTAAGCTTGGCATAAAGAGCTATTTTATCCAACTATAAAAAGATACGGCACAGTAGTCGATAAAATGTGCCTAGGCGGTATCGACAACAATGCCTAGTTTCAACTATAAAAATACGCATTCATAACAACGGCCATAAGTATGAGGCACATACCTAGTGGTAAGACTTGCAATTCGATAGTAGCCCTTAGGTATTAAATGGTACCTACTGTCAATGAAACGGCTTTACGTATTTAATCAGCCACATTCATAAAAACTTAGTAGCGGAAAAACAGATGCTTGGCGAAGTCTTTCTGACAACAATCCCAATATCTAACCGTTAGGACGGCATTCTCGAGTATTGTCATTTTGTCAGGCCTTAACATTAGTCAACTAGGTACCTTACAAAAGCGCCTACAGAAAATATAATACTATGCGCAAGCGCAAGCCACCAGTGGAATAAGGCAGTCTTGTAGCCCATTTATAATGAGCATTGTATAATATACCTAATTTGAGACTAGTTAGGTTAGAACTACATTAGACCGACGCACCCGTAAATCACGCCCAATTTGTACGCAGAACGACGTCGCATGGCGTGGAGCAAGTGTAGCTCTACAAGATTCCATATAAAATGTATGGAGAATGACGTGTGCGGCACACGTGTGCGCAGTGTACTTCTTATTTAGTAGCGCAGTATAGTATTTATTACCCTTTATACTATGAACAGCTCAAAAAGTAAAACAAAAATTGAAATTACCTACAGAAGACAGTTCTCCAAAGTTGTAATCACCATTATATTATCAAGTTTGGTATTAAATATATGCATTATTCCGAGTAGCTTATTTTAGTAGATAGACTTTAGCATTATAATAAACACTGAAAGTATCTTAATATTTCGTTAATTTTCTATTCTAGTTGGCTCACTCTCTTTCATCGATTTAGCCAAAAGTTACAAAACACTGGGGTCTCAGTCTCGGATAGGCAGACCTACTTTATATTTAACCAAGAATAATTAAAGCCCAGCAAATATAAGTACCGTTTGACGTTTTACACTTTTCTATAAAAATAGCTTTGTCTAGGCGTAACTCACACTATTTCTATTATCTTTTCCGTAAAACTATTGAATTATGAAGCTATTTTTATTTTATCAGAAAATATACAATTTTTAATCAACAAATTAAAATATAATACGGGTAGAACTGTCAAACGGTACTTCTTAGGGATCTATTACACTACGCGTTATTCAGACTCGTTTTGTCTATGGTTCGACGTATCACGCAGTGTAATTGGACATGTACATAATATACACTACTATCGTACAATAATCGCGATATTCAGCGCAGTGTAATAGGTCCTTTAGATTTGCCGTACTTTAGTAATCTTATTTTGGAGATCCTTCATCTCTCAGTTGCAGGACGATAAGTACCTTCTTATACTTAAAGACTGGGAGATTAATTAATATTGTTCAGTATCCAAAGGCACGCGTCAGTCATATTATAGGCAGTAAATGTTGTATTTGAAATGCAAACTCTTAGGCACACCTAACTGCATACGGTTCCTGTGCCTGGGGCCGAATTATCAGCATGGAACGTTAAACTATACTCTGTTCAAAATAACATTAGATATTATGAAAACCTTTTATTACTGTCCGTTCAACTGATTTTGACACGTTGGTGGCATGAAAAATGGCAGCTGCAGTAAATAGTTGGTATTGTAACCACTTTTTAGGGTTCCGTAGCCAAATGGCAAAAAACGGAACCCTTATAGATTCGTCATGTCTGTCTGTCTGTCTGTCTGTCTGTCTGTCCGTCCGTATGTCACAGCCACTTTTTTCCGAAACTATAAGAGCTATACTGTTGAAACTTTGTAAGTAGATGTATTCTGTGAACCGCATTAAGATTTTCACACAAAAATAGAAAAAAAGCAATAAATTTTGGGGGTCCCCATACTTAGAACTGAAACTCAAAAATTTTTTTTTCATCAAATCCATACGTGTGGGGTATCTATGGATAGGTCTTCAAAAATGATACTGAGGTTTCTAAAATCATTTTTTTCTAAACTGAATAGTTTGCGCAAGAGACACTTCCAAAGTGGTAAAATGTGTGTCCCCCCCCCTCTAACTTCTAAAATAAGAGAATGATAAAACTAAAAAAAATATATGATGTACATTACTATAAAAACTGCCAACGAAAATTGGTTTGAACGAGATCTAGTAAGTAGTTTTTTTTAATACGTCATAAATCGAAAAAAAATCACTATTATTAAAACATCGATCAAAGTTACAACAAACTACAAAAACTTTTATATTATGTTACTTGCTGCTACGGAACCCTTCATGGGCGAGTCCGACTCGCACTTGGCCGGTTTTTTGTTTTTAATCCCATCCTATCTACGAAATAGAAGTTAAAATCGGTTGAACAGACAGAAAAAAAGGTTTCTTTAAATGTCTAATCTTAACACGAATAGGGTATAAAGTACCTATTTAAAATCCAGCGGGATCAATACTGAGCATAGAACTACCGTACCGATAGCCAGTAGAGACTGATAATATTAGATATGGAAAATGGAGCCCAGCACTAGTAGTTTAAGTGGCAGTTTTTGTTATGCCCATACTTATTGACACACTTAATTTGTCAGTTAAATGTGGAATACGTCAATAGCCTCCCTGCCAAGGCATCTTCGAGCTCCGGGGGTATTGTCTTTATTTTGTCAAGCAGCATACGATCGGCTTCGATTTTCAATGTCTCGGCTAGTCGTTCACAACAGAACAATATTATGAAAACATCATAAGCATAATATACCTTATAAAAAAGTACAATTTGGTTTACAAGAGTGATCATTATAAAGGTTTTTATTGTAGTTATAAGTAAGATGAGAATGTTAAAGACATTTATAGATTGAGTTAAGTCACGTGTGCTAAGCTAAGGTGAGTTACACATTGAAATAGTTTTTTTTTTTATCTAAAATGTCTCGATGACGAACACTTTTGTAAATGTAAGGTATCATGGAATGAGGAAAGACGGGAAACAGTTTAGAAAAGAAATTATATCCACAGAATGTATCGAAAATGGGCAGTCATAGTTTTGGATACTACTTCTGCGTATAAAAATAAACAAATTTTTCAATAATTTCGGAAAAAAATGGTCCATCCATTTTTCATAGTAATTTTGATTAGCTAATTATAACTTTGTATGAAAAATTAAAATTTTTGATACCCTTTTCCGTTACATCCGGAAGATTTTATTTAATTCTACTAATAAGCGGTCTGACAGAAATGCAAAAAGAATAAGAAACACTGCGTCAACAAGGGCACTATCTATAAATGAGAAAAAAACAAAACAATAGAAAAATATAATGAAGAACTGTTTATTTTAACTTTCTTTTCAAATAAATAAAAACTTAAATGACCAAAAATAGTCAGGATTACTAAGAAAAAGAAAATGTAGGTTTACAAATTTTATACAGATTATAGTTTATACGGACATCATTTTACCACTTTAACAAACTAATAAAGTCCCTTTTAATCTTTATCAATATTCACGTCATTACTTTTAACAAGCTTACATAAACGTTCTTTTAATAATAATAATTAACGTTAATTTTATTTTACAGCTCGGCAAAAAAAAACTGAGATAATAAACAGCTACATAAACATACGAGGTCTTTCAAACCTAATTACGTATTTATTGTCAAACAAACGAGTGGCGAGGCCGGTTTATGTAGGCCAGAAACGGCACATCGACCACAATCTTTGACTGGATAGATATGAAAGCCTCAAATAATATTATCAATAACTGTTAACAGTACTACATAATTACAAACAACTGCTGGGAACATGGCAAAGATTGAATGCAGACAAACGTGTTTGATTCGTACGTACGAGGCCGTTTGGACCGCATGTAAAGCGGGAAATATTCGCCGCTAATTTAGACTAGCATTTAAGTGCCCTACTGGGGCCAATAGACTCGACAGTATAATGTAGGCATCACCAGTGACTTAATATGTTAAACAGATGAATTACAAACATTTCATAGGCCGAGTCACGTTGCTGTGTGATCGAGTCCCTGGCCTGAGTCATGAGTGATATCATCAGACCTAGGTATTTGAGAAAGTCTCATCAATGACGAGGTCTTCGCTAGTCATGACAACGTACGTCGTACATAGTCGTCATACAACGTACGTATATAGTCTTGGTCCGTAGAAACCTTAGGCCTTATTCAGTACAGGCAGAACATATAAACATTCACTTTATGGCCCCGATAAATTCATATTAAAGGTAATCAACAGTCTATTTCGCTAATACAAAAAAGTTTCTATGATTGTCGTACAAAACCGATATATCACAAATCAATCCAATCGGCTATAGACTATTGCCTAGAAAAACTATACATTAATATATTAGTAATTCGAGATACGTATGTCGCGAGGATATTGTTTTTTTTTTTTAATATAAATTTTGAGGTACATGTCAATGAGAAGATGTTCATCAACACAATATCTATGCGACATACATAGCTATATATAACATTTATGTCGGGTGAATCAAGCCCTCTACAAAAAAAAAAAAAAACAGTAAAACTAATCTACTTTACACTTATTTAGGAATAGGTATGTCAAAAGATATCGACAAGAAATACACCTCGAGAAATAGCGTACTTTGTTGTAAAGTCTCATCTTAATAGCAACTATGAAGTTAACACATTTACAGTTAACAATCTCATTTGGAAGTTTGAGACATGATTATTATCTCTACTATCCTACAGATTTGTACATAAACCATTGTTTATGTGAGTCTGTTCAACATTATTTCTGCAGCTCATCTAACAATTCAACGGTTGACCATGAAAACAGTCAGGAAATAAATAGAACTATTAAAATGAAACATTACCCGCGCAGGCACGCAGCCCATGCGTCCAAGTTAATATTCCGCGACGTCACTAAGTACGAATGACGTTCAATAAGTACATAATACTTTCTCAAAAAAAAAAATGTATAGGTGCTTATTTAAACAAAAACACACTTTCAATACAACACAGTTCTCAAATCAGTTTAACTAAAGCAATCTGAATGTGGAGGAATTCATCGTTGACGACTAAGTAAAGGCAGATTACCAGTTCATAGGATACATATATATTTAATTATATGTTGTGATGATAGTCATTAACGCTCAGTGGCAGAGGCAAAAGGTAATTGTATGTCTCGCCAAGACACAAATTTTAAATGCATTGGATAATGCGTTCTTGGAAGGTATAGAAATTTCATTATCCATTTCCATACTGGTTTCCTGCCTATACACTTTTGACGGCACTGTCAAAGCTGTCTAATCTTGTTTACAAAATTAACCTTTTTCGCTTATAGCTGTCAACACAAAGGTACTTATACCAAAATAAATAATAAAATTATCGAAATAAATTGTATGTCTAATGTGAAAATCTATAGGGTTTATTTATTACAAAAAGTGAGTGATACGCCGTAGTATTAAGTTCACAAGTCAGTTATTTTCAAAACTATAATGTTGATAGTAACCTTTCCGAAATCACAGCGCTCATAAGTTGTATCATAAGAACAAACTTATGATACTCATAAATGTGATTCAGAAAGCCAAATCAGTGTACTGTTCTTGGACATATTATTATGATTTTATAATAAAAGCCAATTAAATTAAAATTAACCAATAACTTGATGATGGCAAAAGTTTTTGAGTAAAACAAGTTGTCCCAACAATACGTCATCATTTATACCGCGTACATCTAAAGTCTGGAACAATATGCCTGCTGTGGTCTCCCCGTCAGATTATAATTTAGGTGTCTTCAAAGCTAGAGTGAAGGCTCCCTTCCTACATTCAATGATGGCTCTTGCGGGATATGGTCCGCCTTACTCTTCAGCTCCTGTTCAATGAGAAGAGTTTTCAGAAGATAAGCATGACATTGCTTCTGCTATCGAAGAAACAATAATAGATCTAGGCGCTCAAGCTGAAGAAAAAGGATTTCTCAGTCCTGAGGACCATGAACGGATTCCAACTTGTATTTTTTATTGGAAATTAACTTCAGCAGGCGTGATACCCCAAAAAAATAAGTTGAATATCAACAGAAAGAGATAAGTCATCAAAGTAAGAAAGAAAGTAGCGCAGGAGCTTGTTAACCATAGGTACGGATCTCAGTTCATATGATGCTTTGTTTTGTAATTTTGCAGCACTCAAGAAATTAAATGCCAGAACCAGATATGGTAGATGGTATTTGGCGAGAACTGGGTTTATAAATCTTATTGGGATAATGGGCGCAAACCCATCTATGTATTCGCTGTAAATTCAAAATACTCTCATCCGAATATAAGATCTACATCCTGCAACGCCATCAAGTAGAGGTGGAGACTCCGCATTAGCTCTTAGCAATTCTATACGCATTAGCACTCTATCCTGTGATATACTTTCTGAATTCACTGAATTACCGAAAACTCGGCTAGGGATCAGCGCAACCCGCCACCCCTCTCCTGCGGCTTGCGATAAACCAAATTCATCAAGACTTTTCGAACATCAATATTATATGTAAGACCATGCCGTTTAATCAAATAACGTTATTTTATTACATAGATGTATAATTTTTTATCTTTTTCTGTATAAGAAATGTCAAAACGCTAATATTGTCACTTTTATAAGAATATGCACTCACTTTCAATAACAAATCATGATATTAGTGAAGGTTCTCAGGTTTAGCAAAACTGGTCACTCAACTGGCAAATATTTCCAATGTATTAACCAATTTCTTGTCAAAATGCTTTATTTATCAGTTGTTGAAAGAAAAAGCAGACGTATAAGCATTAAATAATAATACTCTAATATTGATAAACTACATATTAGAGGAACATGCAGATCTCTTTGTTATAATGTTTACGATCTCTCTTACTAGGTTGTGTAAAGCATCAAAATGCAGCCATGACGATTAATAAAAGCCTTTTTCTGGAACCTCATTACAATCAAAAACATATACAAAGGTTACGTCAGGAAATAATAGAAATTTACAAAATAAAATACATAGTATACAGTGACGGAAAAAATATAAATAAAAGACTGCTATAAAACATGGAAGCATAATATACAGATTTTGTACCGCAGTCATCTTTGTCTAATTGTAAATATATTGCTGGATAAGCCGTTGTTATAGTGTTATTCAGCTGCATCTCATAGACTGTGAGCCGACCTAATTTACTTTGACTAAAAATTAAAAGTGTTAAAACATGGCGAAAAGTTCATTAATAATTTCTATTGGCTGTAAGACTTTTGTAAATAAATCATGACACTTTAAAATAACTTAAATTCATAATTATCATTTTAGATAGCAGCAACAAAGTTTGGCGGATCGTCTGTACACATTTGTTTTAGAACAATTTGGACGATAAAACATTCGCAAACTAAAATGATTACATAACATTTTTCGATTAGCTCAAGTGCCTATCAACATTGAATAAATAACACGAAATATTTATGGATATACCTTTGAAATAACAGACTAAAGAGCACGTCGATAAAGGACGTGTTGCCGATGAATAGTTGGCGAGTTATACTAGAATATGTTACTATATGATCGTAGGAGACGCTAGACGCGCGGCGCGAGGTGGCGTCGTTCACTTGGACAGTTTACTGATCACCCGGATGAGGGCCCCGTTCTCGTCCTTCAGCCGCTGGTTCTCAGCTTGCAGCGTTTGTTGATACTGCAGATATCATAAAAATTGTGTCAATGTAATCTTTTTATAAATACAGGTGTTGATATAATTATGTTAGAAGACTGCGTTTTCATTCATTATTAGGTACATTTGAAATATAATTCTGTCATCACGAATCAGGTATTCAAGTTACCATATTACCTTTTTTGGATGAATACGCAGATAAGTTTGCCAAACATAACGAACAAGGTACAACGGGGGGTACATGGGAGTTTCACAACCAATCCTATGATACAATGACATAAACGGATCAAACCAATGGGAGCGACACAGCTGTAACTGTAGCTGTACATTTGCTTAGTCACATTTTCGGTACAAAAAAAAAAATTCAGATAGGGGGACAAATTATACATTCAACGTTCATGTAATGGAGTACACACGATGCGTATGTGAAATGAAACCATTCTGATAACCGAGGCCCTACAATGAACTCTAAATGCGATTCATTTGACGACTTAAAATCAACCGTATAGCTCCATCTCCTTCTCACTCGCACGCTCGTTTTATCACGTCATGGTAAGGCCTTTAATACGTAACAATATTACCTGCAGACAATTAAGTGTTTATTCCAATCCAATACATATTTTTGGAAACTACAAAAGGTATAGTGTAGGTTACGCATCGCGTGTACGAAAACAGTTCAATAATTTATAGTTCAAATATATCCAGAATTCGCATCAAGCCCTATACACATGACTAATATAAAATAGCATCAAGAATTCAATAGATAATTTATATAAATCTTTAGTGAGTATCAAATCACCGATGTGGTATTTAAACTTGTCTTTTACCCCTGGTAAATTAGACAACTGTAATATGTTAAAAATCTACTCAACTCGTGCTCTACCTTCTAGGGCGGAAAATGCTAAAAAAGGTCAGTAACATGTAGATACCACGATACCGTAAATTCGGATTATTTAGGCGTTGGAATATAACATTGGCATAAGCCGAAACGATATTAAACGATAGAATCACGGTAAACAGTCGCGTGTTTCTATATATGTACATATATGTCGTGCCCGGATCATAGAAATAAATCAATAGCCATATCATTGATTAAAATTTCAATAATAATCTTCTTCTTCTTCTTCCTGCCCTTGTCCCATCTTATTTGGGGTCAGCGCAACACGTTTTTTTCTTCCATTCTGTCGTCACTCGTTATGCTATCTATAACTCCCTTTTCTTTCATATCACTTCCCACACAATCCATTCATCTTTTCTTTGGCCTCCATCTCCCTCTCCATCCATCCACATGAAAATTCATAACTCTTTTATCAACATGCTTTTCATCTCTTCTATTTACATGACCATACCAAGACAAACGATTTCCTTTCAACCTTTTAGTCACTGGCGCCACTTTCAAACTTCCCCTAATATATATCTTATCATTTTCATCTCCGCTACATGCAATCTTTTTTCATTTGTCTTTTTCACAGCCCAACATTCTGATCTAAACAGTATGACAGGCCTTATCACGGACTTGTAGATTTTACTCATCAACTTGAGTGGCATCCGTGGGTCACAAGTTGTTCCCGTGACTTGTCGCCATTTCATCCATCCTGCGTTGATCCGATGTGTTACGTCCCGGTCCACCTCACCATCCCCTTGGACGAGCGACCCGAGGTACCGAAAAATTTCAATAATATAATAAAAGGTCTAAAGAAAGTAGGGCAAACGAAGATTGAAATATCATTAAACTTTAACGTTTAAAATGAGCCGGTTTTAGTTGTCCATGTCATGAAGTGATCAATTTATATGATCTGGCCACGACATATCTATACATATAAATAAAATTGGAGTGTCTGTTTATAATATTGAAATTAGCGCTTTTTACTACATGTTTATGAATATATATACGGTAAATAGTTACATACACCAAAGTGACATTTATTAAAATTTTTGTTTGTCTGTTTGTTCCGGCTAATCTCTGAAATGACTGGGCCGATTTTGACGGGACTTTTTTTGACAAGTAGCTGATGTGATAAAGTAACTTAGGCTACTTTTATTTTAGAAAAAATAAATTTAAAATCCTGTAGTCCACCTAGTACATAAATAAAATTGAAGTTGAAGTTTGTAAATATGTTTATTTAAAAAAAAAATGCATATATTATGAAAATATATTAAAATTAACTTTGGACTTAAAATGGAACTTGCAATAACAGATAGCTTAGATTTGTGTTATATTATAACAACTAACAATTAGTCCCAAACAGAAGATAAGAGTAATGTTTTTAAACCCCACGCGGACTAATTCGCGGATAACAACTAGTTAGATAATAAACTTGAGCCAAAGTTGTACTCCAATGCCAAAATAACCTGACTGTACTGTATTCTTCACCTGTCATTACTACACACCTCATACGGTCACGAGTATAGGGCTTCAAGCGAACAGAAAGCCCATATCAATAATACTAAAAGCTATATCACATATTTACAAGTGCGCAACTGTGGATGTTAGGGTCGTCCAAACTTTATTGTTATAAAGCCTTTCATGTCATATGCTGCACCTATTCATGAGTGCCTAGTACAACTTGGATTCAAGTCTCAAGAATCCAGTGTATAAAATAACTTGCTTAACGATCACATAGTGAATCAATCATTAAATTCAGCGACAAACATAAGTTTTATCGACTTGAAGGTTGGTGGTAGATTCTTGCATGACAATGAGGAATTACTGCAAATATTTAATTGATGTTTGTCTACGAACACAGTACAAGTAATGTATACTCCTTGCATCACAGGTCATGCAACACACGCTAGCCAACAGTATTAAGCATTGTGTTTTATTCAGACTTTCAAAAATGTTAACATCTACTACAGTACGCCCGACGGATTTTGGCAAGCCTGAACATAGGCTCTGCGTATCTCTCTCTCACGTCGTTCATGGCAAACGAGTGTGAGAGAGAGAGAGATGCGCAGAGCCTATATTCAAGCTCGCCAAGATCCGTCGGGCGTACTGTACCATTACTTAGAAAAAAGGATAAAAGCTTAATACTGAGTCTCTGTATGAAAAGTTTAAAGTTTAGAACTCATCCCACTGTACTTTAATTTCAAATCAATGTATTATTGAACAAATAATAAATTCAGTTACCCAGTTTTATTCATTTTCCTTATTCCGTACATTATCTATCAGCTGATAAAAGGACAAAACGGATTTCATCGAAAATATATTATTATTACTATATAATGTTTGAGTCGTACTGTTGATCGTCATGCCGTCGATCTATTTACTAACAGTAAAAATACATTTTGGTTGATAAAATGATGTGTCAAGTTCTGATAAAACACAATGAATGAAGGCGCATGTATGAACTACATACGCACACGCGGCGCTTACGACACGCATACGACACGTTACGTACGTAGACGACTCCGGCAGATGACGAAAATCGATGGCCGTATGTTCAAAAGTAGATCTAAACTGCAGTCAATCGAAGACACGAGTTAGTCTAATCAATTTAGGGTGATTCTTTGAAACCGAGAGAATGTCTCATTCATCTGGCCTAGGTTTTCGTACCTATTTTGTGTCGTAAGCCACTAGGCGCAAATGAGTGCCTTTGATACATTCAGTCATCAGGGAAAACTAATACGCAAATAAAAATATCAAATTGTAAAGAACAAACTAGGCCAGATGAATGAGACATTATCTCGGTTTCAAAGAATCGCCCTTTAGTCGGTTTGGTCTGCTTTACAGTACGCAACTAAGTTGCTTTATAATAGCGTAAACAATTTATTTAAGATGGATCTTGAGTAGACATCACGCTATGGTAATAGTCATTAGTTACCTACATGTTTTATTAACTTGATAAAATATATACACCGCTAAATTTTAATCGTTTTAATCCCGTGGAGGATCGATCCGGTACATGAAACACTATCGATTTGTAAAGATAAAATTAAAAAATAAAGTACCTTTTTTTCAAAACTCGTATTAATTTACTCATGTACGAAATTAATTTCTTCAAGAAAACATCAGCTGAGCGAGTTCAATGACCTGTAGTTAATAGTCGGCGTTGCGTACAAACTACCTACAGGTCATTGAACTCGCTCAGCTGACGTTTTCTAAAAGAAATTAATTTCGTACATGCGTAAATTAATACGAGTTTTGGAAAAATGTACTTTATTTTTTAAATTTATCTTTACAAATCGATAGTGTTTCATGTACCGGATCGACCCTCCACGGGATTAAAACGATTAAAATTTAGCGGTGTATACTTACTCGTATACTTACAATTATACCCACAGACATGGTTTTAATTTAACAAACAATATAGGTACGTTTATCATTGTCTGGCGAGCTCTTTTATCGTACGGACCGTAAAAGTCAGTGAGAATAGAAGTAATAGTACTCACAAATCGCTTAAAAACTTTCAGTCATAAATCAGTCACATAAAAAAACTTGGTCCTAAATTGGTCACCGACAAAAAGCTGTGTCATCGACTGAACCGTCCCTGTTAGACCAATTTCGATTGACAGCAGTTCAGATGCACCTTTCCGACTACGCTACGGGTACGTAACATGGACGCGATACGCGCGCCTCTCTTTCTGCACGCAAGTTAGACATGTACCAAAGCATGCTCGCCATAACACACTGTTAATCATAGTGGGGCGGGGGCTCGACAAATACCGCGACGCTGCGCGACTGTGCTCTGGCTATCGTGTCGTCTCGCTCACACGCTTGTGTTATGAGTGGGATAGATAGTGTGTCGATGAAGACCTCTTTCAAGTGACCCTGTTACTTTAGATTAGCTCTTAATACTGCTATAGTGCTATTATATCGCCGACCGCTAGCCGTGTCTGTTCAAGCATGAAATTTCTTAACCATGGAGAAAACGATTTTTTTTTGTTCCCCCCCTTTTAGTTTGAAAACTTTTGTTATACAGGTGAAAAAAGTATATTTTCTATCACATTTTCAAATTAAAAAACCAATCATTAAAATTTACTGACATTCTACATCATTAATAATTTTGCGACAAACGGTTGTTATTGTAATTTTAGTTACAAAAATTGTAGTCAAAACCTATATACAAAATACGATTTTTAATCATTCTAGCATACTGCATTCAGTATGCATCAGTTTAGTTAAAAAGCCAAACAATGTGAAAACTTCAAAAAAAAAAACTTTTAAAAAGTGAGTAAATCGAAAATATCACTCTTATGCAAGTTAGGTCATACACATTCTCATTTTACCACTTCCGTCAAAGTTAAAAAGCGTGCCAAAGCGTATGAATTTAAATAAATCGCTTATTTCGCTGACATTGTGTTCATGCGATGCTACTTTAAGTTCATTTAATATGGTAAAAGGAGGACGTGTGAGATTGCCTAGCGAAAATATCAACAGTGTTTGTATGTGAGAAATGTGAATATCAACGTGTAAGCGAGAGCGACGATCGGTTTAGTTCCGGCGCAAGCCGCACGGTGTCGCCACTGAGCTGGATCGCTCAATTAATATACACATTTACCTATTTGGCGGCAGAGTTGGTCAATTTGCTCACGACCCGCGTAAGGGCACGATTCTCAGCCCTCAGCCTTTCGTTCTCGGCTTTTAGTTTTTGCAATTGCTATAAAACGAACACCAACATGTCAATTTTATTATTATCTCTTCTTTTCTGGCGGCAGCAGCTATCTTGACGTCCGCCGTTTCGGTTTAGATTCAAACTTGACAAGCTAACGGTTATGCAATATTTCTCAAATCAAGTAATGTTTGCAGATATATATAATGTGTTGTGTATGTGTCAGCCACTAGTATGTTTAAGAATGATCCGAAAGTTACCTTTAATTCTTCCTCCATTTCTGATAGTTTCCTCTCCATAGCCCTTTTTTCTCGTTTTTCCGTCTCCGACGACGAATTTTGGTTCTGTAATTAATGAGAAATAAACTTCAAACACCTACTTAAAATAGTACACAAACATAAATAAAGTACAATTAATTGACAATAAACAAATCACAAGCGAGCGACGCAACACCAGTAATAAACGGCATACGAACTTTCGCTTAGCAAATGTAATAAAACATCATACGCGCCTATCAATATTAATGTTAAGGTTGGGAACTCGCGCCAATCTGTCAGCTGTTTATGCAAATAATTAGTGTTGTGCCGTAGGCGGGAATTAGTCAAACTATCGAAAATAGTCGTGCTAATTACGTTAGAAAAACACGCAGTCACGGCGAAGGTGAAACTCGCGTTTGAAATATTAATAGATCAATGTGTCAATTTCTGGGTTAGCATTGTTTTAAGAAAGAGATAAATAGCTAATAGATAGTTATGATGTTAACTGTGAAATCTGAAATTGGAAGCGGAAGTACTTGTAATCATTTATTTATATTATTTGGATGTATCGCTGCTCCACCGTTCAAAGTGGTAACACGAAATTTTTTATGTTAGAAAAAATATAACACATTTTTGCTTAATATTTCACGTACAGCAAATAATATTATAATAATTTTATGAAAACCTTTAGTCACAAAAAATGACAAAATAAAATAAAAAAATACTAGCAAGCGTAACACAAGTCAAAATATTTCAGTTAAGATTACCATTTCATTCAGTGGGAGCGTGGATACGATTATGTTAAAATAATATGCTTATATACGCGAAGCAAGAAAAAAAATAATCTTCAAGATGTTGTCGGTATGATTTCCATGATAAGTCAAACAAAAAGATATGCGAGGCAAGTGTTTCGGTAAGCGCTATAAATATTTCGTTTATCAACAAATTGCACATGCAAAACAAACCTGTTGAACGTTCGCAAAGGCATAGAAACACAAATAGGTGGTGTTCGCTACATTTTAAACATTGCAGTTGTAAGCACATAACATGTTGTTTTAAAATTGGTATTACATAATTGCGTTTATAGTGTTGCTTATGTGAGTTGATACTAGTAATTGTTTTGAAGAAATGAAGAATATGCTGGTGCTGATATCATCTAACTGGCTTGGACTCAGAGGAAAGGTGTACGAAAAGGCCAATTGATGATCCAGATTAAACACCAATCTACAAAGCTCGGAGCATAGGCGTAGGGTAAGGTAGGGGTGCGATATACCATCAACGATTGCATCACTAGTTACCATCAGGTGGGATGGCAGGTTAGCACTAGTTCATATCATTTAAAAAAAAATGTATACTATGCTGTATATGGGACATTGGCGCACACTTTCTGCTTTCATGCATGAAAGCTGGTTTAGGACCGTGTACACAAAAGGACGCCGAATGAAACCAAGTGCTGTTGATGAAGCTTTACCGCCCGTTCACGACTTCAATCTTAGCGTCTAGCGGCGCGGCGAGCGGAGCGGCATCGGTAAGCGAACGCGCGGCGCTATGAGCGGCGTCTCGTGGCGTGCGCGAAACATTTTCATACTTTAGTTCTTACCGCTCGCCGCCCCAGGCTTAGCTACCACTCACAGCGGCAAGGTCGTGAACGAGCCGTTAGAGAAACAACGAGTTAGACGAACGTACACTTAACGCACTTACACACCGTACTTTTTTTAGACATAATGAAACTGCACAATAAACACTGGAGATGTCATACAAAAGATTATAATTCAACTGTTCTGCTCATTATAAAAGGACAGGCTCAATATGCATTATGAATTTGCTTATCTTATTGTCTTTATAGTCAAGATTATCATTTTGATTCATATAGGGTTTGTCTATACAAGCTCTGAACCTCCGTTTCACCTCCTTAGGGGGTGAATTGGGAAAATCCTCTCTTAGTGCTCGCCTACGTCATAAAAAGAAAGTTTGTGCAAAATTCTATGCACTTAGTCCCAGTAGTTTTGGTGTGCGTTGATGTCGTTGCATCACCAAGCCTCAGAATACCAGCGATGCGTTATTTACTTTTTTGTTTAAATATTGCAGCATAATGCTGAGATAGGAGCATTTTTGGTCTGCTTTTTAACACGCTTATATTAGCTTCACCTGTATGTTTGTAACCAACGCCTTTGAGCTCGATTTTGACCAACTTTGGGCGATCAGATTTTCTTCAAACTTTGCACACCCATCAAAGACTGATGGCAATACAATAATCCGTTTTTTTTTTAGTGAAAAATAAAAATATAGTTTAAAAAATACTAAAAAAAAACACGCTTTCATAGCATACCAAACTAAAAAGAGAAAAATAATTTTCAATAAAGGTAGAAAATAAGAATAATGAACGAAAAATATTAATATCATAGTAAAAAAAGCGTGGGGCGCTTTGTGCCATATTTTTCGTAAATCGAGCACCCCACGATTTTTTCACAATGATATTAATATTTTTCGTTCATTATTCTTATTTTCTACCTTTATTGAAAATTATTTTTCACTTTTTAGTTTGATATGCTATGAAGCGTGTTTTTTTTAGTATTTTTTAAACTATATTTTTTTTTATTATTGTTTGTCCTATTTATTTTACTATTATTACTATTTTACCGGTCGTTGTGGTGACGCTTGGGGGAGGCCTATGTCCAACAGTGAATATCTTTCGGCTGAAATGATGATAATTGTTTGTCCTGTGCGAGTTACAAATAAATGTTTTTCTTTCTTTCTTTATATGTCCGTCGGTCAGTTTCTCCTTTTGTACAGATAGATTTCCTACCTCGAAAACTAAGATGCAACTATAATCTGTCTAAAAAGTCAAATGTTTTGGTAATTTTTGAAAATTGATCATATCATTTAAAAAATACTTATATTCGATACTTTTTATTAGGTCCTTCTATTAGTAAACAATGATGAAGATGTCTTAATAAACCTTGATTATTGAACCAGTGTTCGACTTCATCAGATTTAATTTTACCCTAATAGTTATGCAAGTTGTTTGAATTTTTAGACAGACTCTACTCGTTATTGCGTGTATAATGTGTGTTGACAGATATCCATCGCCGACTAAGCAGCGTCTAGAGGCTGAGCAGTCGACGGTGCTACCACACATAGTTAGTGAACATCGTACCACTTGAGTGAGCCTGGTGATGGTGGCGCGGGCTTCGCGCAGCTGTTGCTCCGAGGTGGTGAGCAGCTCGCGCAGGCGCTTCACTTCGTTCTGCGACGCCTCGTACAGTGCCTTGTAATCCTTCTCTTCTGCCTCCTCTGTACGTTCACTGCCAGACTGAAATGATACAAGGTCATGTGTTAGTCAGTTGTAGATTATAAATTTCTTTAAACTGCAAAAGTCATGAACTACTACAGAACCCAAGCCTCAATCTTCCTGATGTAACTTCAACTGCGTAAACTGGGAATAACAGCAGCAGACCTCTAAACTATTCATGCATCCTCATATTCAGTCAACTGTACTACAAAAAAATGCAAAGTGACCTAGGTTGGTAGGCTAACCTAACCTATCCCAGGTAGGAAATGCAAAGTGACCTCAAAACTGCAATGTCGTGGAAGTGACAAAGTAATTGGGACATATAAAAAAAACTGTCGTGTCACAGCGACACGAAGGAGAAGAAGAATGGAGTATTGAAACTAATTGCTACTGTATTTTGACCCTCTTTGGACCTTTATTAGATGATAATGAGCCACATGATGTAAATAGTACCTAAAGCCATACACGCTAGGGTTTATCTGACAGGTTTGCCTGTACAGTTGAGTTTTACAGGTAAACCGGAGCGTGAATGTTGCACAACTGTGCAGGTTTCCACACCAGCTTACCTGCCAGTTATAACTGTACAGGCAAACCTGTCAGGTATACCCTAGAGTGAATGGCTACCTTAAAAAATTCTAAAATTTAATTAAAAAACAAAAGTATAGTAAAATATGGTAAACAACAGCAAACTTCACATTAATTTAATGTGCATTGGTGAAACCTTATAAAGTTTAACTATCAATAAAAAGGTCCAATAAGGATTAAAATTAATGATGACCATATTTGTTTAGCAATAACAGGGGAAACATCAAACAGAATAAATTCGATATCTAATAAAAACGAATACGAGCGCAGTTTAAATACTAAAAATAAAACTTCTATAAATAACAATGATGAACTAACACCAAAGCGATAAAAAATATCATGATTGTTCTTGATATCGTTCCCATGAATATAGTTTGCTTTCACAACACGCTTTAAGCAGGTAAACAATACAATCACATACGTATGGCATTGCTTCTAAAAAAATATTTTCTTTTTTATTATATTGTTTATATGGTCATAACCATATGCCAGACTTGTCTGCACTTTCACATTTTTGTATATAGGGAAAGTTAACAAGATTTTTATTTTAATTTTTCAGTTACATATTTGTTTTATTATGATTTACCTACATTTATTGTTACCTATCTTCCCTTAAATTAAGCGATTCGTTAGATAATATTCGATGTATAATGTTATACATCGAATATTTGTTTCCCATAAAATTTAAACATTACACTGTTAAAGTTAGTTTTATGGTCTTTAAAACAACAATGCACTAACAGAAAACAGGTTGTTTGTACGTCACCACTCCAAGGATAGACATACACTTTGTATGTGAGAAACCCAGAGGAGAATAAGGCTATCCATCCATAAGTTTATAAATAATAAACATAAAGCTTCAACGTCGCAAACATTTCATTTAAAAAAATACTAAATGCAACGTTTAACAAATCAGTAAATAAACAATCAGATTATCTCCGAATATTTTAGGGACTGTTTAGTTCTTCCTTTGAAGTTATAGAACATGACAACTTTATGATGAGCAGCTTAGTACGTACACAGTATCCGTCTGAAGCGAGAGAATTTAAGCTGAGGGAACGGGAGCCTAGTGCGCCCAACGTCTCTAAGGAGCTGAGTGAGCGGGAACGCTCCTTGTCCAAGTTGCCGGCCTTGTTGGCGCGGGCCTTACGCTCTGGCCGCACAGGCGGTACGTCCAGCAGCTCCGGCGCCGCCAGCACCGCCGGCGCCTCCGCCGCCGGCTCCGTCGGCTCCTGAACCTTCGCCAGCGGCACGGGCTTCGGCTTAAAGTCTTTTTTACTCGCCAACAACCTTTTGTCCAACTTTTTCAACACTGGCGTCATCAAATTTAACGATCCCAAAGTAGTACCACTTAAGTACACGCCCCCATACCCTGAACTCGTACCGCCATATATACCGAGATTAGACGACGGCCTCCCTAGACCCGCACTGTAAGGATTGTAGTTCCTGTACGCGCTAGAACTGTAGTTGGAATAATTGTTAGAGTAAGGACTATATTGACTACCGAGCATCGTTCCCAGCATGCTGGGAGATGAGCTGTAATGCGAAGTAATGCTTCGCGGTCTGGAAGTGTACCTATCTTGTTTACGACTCATTTTTGCACATTTCACTGAGAGAGAATAGTCAAACAGTCGGCGGGCGAACGCCGCGCGCTACGTAAACACACTGACCGTTTCCCGAGTTTTATTCTACGCGATGTGAAAATATTGCGTGCGCCCACGTCGCGGGGACGGAGCGGCAGGATCGCGCGAGAGAGACGCTGGTGACGCACTGACATGTTCATAGGAGAGGGCGATATCCACGGGCCACGTGAGACTGACGCAGACCATCACCTGTAAATATAACGGCGTAGCGCAGAGAGCGCCGTCCGCCGGCCGGTGCGCGGCCTGCGCGTACTCCGCTCCCGCCGCAGCGCAAGGACGTCGCAACGCAAATAGAGATTACAGCCCTCTATTATTATCGGCGACGCCTCATCAATCAGTCGACGGTTTACTTCATAATTAGTACGCTGATCGAAGGCCACCCGCGGCCGACCCGCGCCTCCGCCCTGATCGTACAGGTACACAACGTACGCGCTAAAAATAAGCCCGCACCTCCTATAAACATTGTATGTTACACCAAACAAGCCCTACAGATGTATAGAAGCGAGTGCATCGTAAACTGTACTCAGACGTTTCTGAAAGCTACCGCATCGTTCCATCGAAGTGCAAATTTATGAAACACGCATCAGTTTCTTGTCTTCGTATAATATGCTATATTTAAATTCTATTTCAAGTTTACGCATCTCGGATTCCGAAAGCGATGACCCAAATACTATCTTGTTGGGAACTATCTAAAAATTTAACTGAAAATTTTAACCACTCGCCTTCGAGAATCATCAACCAACCGCAACGCGTTCCAAATCTTGTATAGTTTTGATCACTGACCGGTCAGATATCCACAAGAGTACCAGGAGAACATATTCTTAGAAAGCTTGCAATCATGTGGTGAATTCATAGAGCTAGTGGCCTAATTCTATTTCCCACAGTGAAGTCAAGTCGACGGGGCCAAATCGTTTTTCAAAATTTCGTCATTTACTACAAATTTATTTCGAAATTGTCTCGGGAAACTCGGCCGTTAACTCCGCGTCCCACGTGGGCGATAGACGCTACGCATACGACACGATATCTGTCCTACATTATGGACATTGACAAAGTAGTTATAAATTGTTCGTGAACCATAAAATTAGCACTTTAGCACTTGGCTAATGAAACGTTATAGGAATCACGGCGTACCTAATTCTTGGATTTCCCGATGCAAAGTAGCGGGTCAAGGGTAATTTCCTATCTCCAGTTTTTATTTTTTGAATTTACGACAGTCTGTTTTTGGCTCACTTCCTGTTTTATGTCATCAAAAATGAAAATTATTTTTCAGTGAAACTACAATCAGGAAAAGTTTCTCTATGATCTGCTGTAATGATTAATATTTCCCGTGAATTAACATGATAAAATATAGCGGCGTATTACTGTGCTTTGGTAGTGTGGGCCACCCACGAAAAGCACTTGGAGTTAGATATCGTAATAATGTTAGAGGCGGTTACATTGTGGACGGGTCAGCGACGTCACCGGCCATGTGTGCTGGAGAGCTGGCGTCACGGACGGATACGCTAAAAATAATAAACCTCCAGATCAGCGTTTAATAGTAGCCACGATGATAAATGCCAGACTCATAGATTCGAAAATATTGTTTACTGGTACTGGATTTCCTTGATCAGAACCCCCACGAAACATGTCGATTGTTACTGTCTTTGCAATTACACATCTATTAAAATCTGGTGTCTCTATAAGCCCTTTATGCAGATAGGTAATTTCTTTCGAGTTTGATACTCATAGCAATCACCTCAGCTGATGTCTCAAACGGTAAGCAGTATACTCTTCTTTTAATCTTCTATTATCCTTGATTAGTCATTATAAAGATTTCGGAAATAAAGTAGGATAATAGGCAGATCTCTTGATGTATGGATATGGCATTATTGGCATATCTTGCATGTCAAGTTCCACTATAAAATACCAGTATGGATTTTAACCTACATTGAAAGCATTTCAACACGTTAATGCACAACTTTCAAATGTTTCAAGGAATTCATTATGTTTATTGTTTACTTCCTTACTGCTGAATGGTAGCCACATTTGCAGGAAATGCAAATTGTTTCAACTTTACTCATGTTATGCTAACACTTTAATGCAAGATACGGCAAGCAACCTTCCCCGGAGGGAGATGAAGGTTGCAAAGTTGAGATACCTTAATGGCTATATTTCACCGGGACACCATCGCGGCGCGACCAGTTGCGACAAAATTGTGACCCGGTGAAATATAGCCCTAAGAGGCTTGGCCTGCTTGAAGGCTCATCTGCCAGCTGCTAAACAAATGAATTGGCGCTGACGGGTTAAAACAACGTATACTTTAGAAGTAAAGAAAATGGTTAGGCTGCTCTACACTGCTGCAGCTGCTGGCTCTACACTTAACAGCATTATTCGCTTTATAGTGACAGCTTTTAACTTCGCTGTAAGTATACTTGTATTGAAGACTAGCTTCAAGCAGCGTTTCACACGAGTAAAAGTAGTTTTCTCCATACAGCTTTGGAATCTCGTTTCATCCCATTAGGGGGTAAATTTTGAAAAATAATTTCTTATTCTTTGTACATATTATTATCAAAATTTCAGCTATATCGATCCAAGGGTGTGGGTTGGGCATTGATGAGTCCGTAAGTGAGTCAGAGCTTTGTCTTTTCATGTACAGATACTCATAAATAATATATCAAAACATTCACCAAGTTATTTACGTTCTAAACAACCTAAAATTATTTTGTTCCTAAACCCTAATTAATAAAAAAAAACACGTAAAAACAGAAGTCAAAGGTAGATAAATAAACAATGTTTACAAAATCAGTAAACGCGGTTGAGTAGTGACCACTCAAACGCAATTTATGTGTCGTTCATAGCGATGCTGGAATCATGCCAGTTCTCGCCACGTTGACCACAAAAAACCTGGATATATATTGTGAGCACGAGACATACAATGATATATTACTTTTTTGTACTTGAAATTTACTTCCTGAATGTCGAAAATGTTAATGGACGCGATTGTACACAATGACTCTTGAATTAGACCAGAAGTGTCAGTAAAGGTAGAACTACACTGTGCGCCACACACGCCGATTTGGGCGCGTCGGTCTCCATACATTTTATATGGAAACTAGACTTGTAGAGCTACACTTGATACACGCCACGCGACGTCGTTCTACGTACAAATCAAGCGTGTTACACTTGTGCGTCGGTCTAATGTAGTTCTAGCGTAATAATTCTTGTATTGCTGATTCTCAGCACGTATTCAGTGATACATTAAGCCAAGGTTAACTTGGCTAATAGAGATAACTTTGAAACTGGTTGTCTACCTAACTGATAGATATCACGAACGATACTACGCTTGACTTGAGACTTTACACATTGATTGACACATTTGGCACAGAAAGACAAACAAACGTTACGACTTAAAGTTCGATTTGCTGGCGGTTTCACCCGAGTGATAGTATAGAATTATCCCAATGGAACATAAGGATCTATTACACTGCGTTGAATATCGCGTACGATCGTACTATTTTTCATTCATAGAAAGTCTAGTCTATGGTTCGATGTATCGCGTAGTGTAATAGGGGTAGACTGTCTTTCTATGAATGAAAAATAGTACGAGTCGGAATATCGCACGCGATATTCAGCGCAGTGTAATAGGTCCTATACTTCCAGGATAAGAAATATCCTACATGCTATTTCAGGACACACGTGTACTAAGTACTAAGTTTCATTGAAATCCTTCCGTTTAAGGTTTAAGCATGAAGACGTAACAAATACACAAACCAACTTCAAAATATTAATATAATTAAAAGTCCATTAAAAGTCGGCGTATATTTGGAATTCAAAATTCCTGCTAACAAGTGGATTTAGGTACGAAAGCTGCACAAACTATATATATACTGTGAGTGCAGTATGCTCGCGCAATTTTATTCATATCAGATTCGACAGAAACGTTGCAAGTTCTTATGACAGCTGCTCATCACGCACACGTGAACTGGAACTTAGCAAACGAATAACTATCCGAAAGCGAAGAAAGTCAGCACAGGTTTTTAAACTACTTCCGAATAAAACGATCTGAAAAATAGACTTCTTTCGCGTGACCCAACGAATAATTCCTATTTATAAGACTATAAACCACACTATGCTTTTTATTTCACACTTAGACCACACTCGCGTCGATTCTTTTTGCTATAAAAACGAAACTTTATAACATAAACATGTACACTATTCACTTTCTCTACTAACTAAATATACAGGGCCATGTCTCCGTTAAAACTGAACTAAAAACATGGAATGATGCCAAAGCAAGCACAGCTATCGTAGATTACTTGAAGATATCAATAAGAAAGATCTACTTTTTAAGAAATCGGCATCGCAATCTATCATTTGGAGACAGTGTGATTATGATGTGGTGACAAGCTGTCGAGTTATCTTTAACAAGAAGTTTTTTTTATCACGAATTCTGAAATTAGAACGGAGATGTAAGGTTGCCATCAGACAGACTGCACCTCAGCAACCGCGCGGAGTCGATGTATTCAACTGCATACAGTTATCTGCAGTCGGATCTGACTTTGCACAGTTGACGCCACGCGCCTAGCCCGGGAGCTCAGTTCAGTGTAAGATATGATCTTTATGAGCCTCAAAATAAAGATGAGATTGATCTCATATTTAACGTCAAAATGCTTTCGATGCGACCGTCGCGCGTAATGCTCCTTGACTAAATGCACATAAACGGTATGTGGTTAGTAATGGACAACATACGTCGACACTACACGACTGTAGACGACCGCGTAAAGTTGAAGACAACGCTAAGCAGTTAATATTGACTTCACACGACAGAAGCCGACCGCGTGACGTTGATATCATGAATGAACGAAGTGGAACGTACAACAATATGCAGTTGATAATATCGACTGCGAGCGGTTGCTGTGATGCAGTCCGTCTGAAGGCAGCCTAAGACTATTAATCTCATTGCTTCATCGTATCTCCAATTCTGTACGTTATTGACTTTCGATGAAAACGTACATTATTGGACGTGTTCAATGAGGTTGTGGAAAAATGATGTAATTTACATGAAAATGTCATTTTTTAAATGTTTTGTGATGTCAATCAGCTCTGGTAAAATCCATCTTCCTAGTTTTTCCCAACAAGCTTGGGGTCGGCTTCCAGTCTAACCGGATGCGACTGAATACCCGTGTTTTACATGAAGCGACTGCCTTTCAGACCTCCACAACCCAGTTACTGGGTAACACGATACTCTTGAAAGACTGACGGTCAGATTTTCTGGCGTACCGTGGCGACCTGTTAAGACTGTTAAAGATCTACAATAGACAACCGGGACCAACAAATTTATTTGCCTTCTGAGGCACGAGGCATTTTAATTTAAAAAAAAAAAACCACATTGGTACTTGCCCGGTTGGATGAAGAACCTTAACCAAAACCCACTCATACGAAGTTTTCAAAGTAGACGTTACAAGGAAAATTAGCACCTTGTGTGTGTCACATTCGTAGATGACTATTAGAAAATTGGCTTAAGCGGGGAATACACTACGAGACTGCCGAGACGGGCTGTCCGTCACGGGCAAGTCTGTCCCATGTCTGCTCATGAATGCTAGGCAACGGGCACGGGCAAGCCCGTCGGTCCGTGCCCGCCGCCTGCCCGGAGAATCGCATTTTGTCTGCGCGGGCACAGAATAATGATGGCCCGCTATGTCACGTGTTCTTAATACGGCCGGGGCGGGCGGCCCGCGGGCTGTCTGTTAGTGAATTCCCGCTTAAATAACAGGTAATCATCAAAATACATGATACTACTTTGTCTACAATCATGGAAAGTCCCCAAGGAATGTCCGCCAAAAGGAAACAAACCATTAACATCCCTTGACGCACAAAGCTTTCAGCGGAGCAAATTCATTTGCAGAAAACACATGTTGAGAGTGAGAGATGCACATGAGTTGCTAAAATTGAGTCCCTTTTGAAATGGTCGTATTTCACCGACCTTGCACATGAGCTCGTTAATAACGTAGTGTCACTCATAACATTAGCATGTGAATCATTGCGGGTAAGCGCGCAGTAGCTACGAACTGACATTTCTAATAAGTTCATTATCATAGCAATTTCTGCAGTGCTACCTCGAGCGATTTACGCGATCCATTTTACGACTTAAATTGAACTGTGAAAGGGATGGAGCTATATAGTGCGTATAGCTCCATCTCTCTTTCTCGCTCGCACGACTGACAATTTAACACGTCATGGTTAGTCCCCTGCATAAGCAAAAGCTTTTTATCCAATAGGTATTATGGCAGAAATTCACCGACTTCCCAAATATCGATAAAGGTTGAGAATCATTTGAGTAAAATACTCAATTATAGAGGTTTAATAATAAACTTTTAGTATGTAGCTATGTACAACAGGAGACCTTAAAATATTTTAAACGCGTGTTAACAACCAATAACTTTTTCAAAAACAGAAATGAAAAATTGCAGGAAATATCAATACGACATTCTAACATAACATTGACATGATTTCACTAGCCTTTGACACGAGAAAACTGTCTACGATCACGCAATTTGATTACAAGACGAGGTTTTTCCCGTATTATTTTTTGAGTTTATAAAGTGGTTTAACCTTTCAATCGTGGAAATTGCAGAAACAATAGAAAGACGCGTTCGCTTGGGGTTTAATGAATTATTTCGTATTATTTGTGGTAAAGCGATTTTTTTGTGACTTCTATGACGTCACATAAGAACTAATCCTGCATCGCGCAATTAAAGTTCTCTGCACGATTTGATCATATAGAACAGCCCGAAATCATCTATAGGGCAGTTGCCTACCAGACATAACACCCGTCTAGTCGGATGATCCTCACTTTTCAATGGGATGTGGGACTTTACTCTCTGTTCCGCATATTTCCAAAAATGTTAGAAAGATTTATTTCAAAGAGTTTTGCTGTGTCGCTGTACGCTGTTCCTACTACCAAGCTTTAGGTAGCGGTGCTACCTAAATCTGGCTCGCTTTCTGCTGCTGCTATAATTAAACTTTACAAAAATATTAATACGAAACTATATTCTGCATTGTTAAAGCATAACACGCAACAGAAGTTACTCTCTAGCCAGTTAGAATAGTCCGAATAATTCGCTAAACTTGACTCATTATTGGATAGAAAAAAACATAGATCTGACTAAAATCGTTATTATACCATACGTGGATTAAAATGTAGAGATAAAAATATCAGTGAAAATTTCACTTCAAAATTTCAGTTCATACAAAAATGAACAACTGGGTATCAAGAACGATGAAAACAGAATTGAGATCAGTGTGGAAAACTTTGTTTACAACTGAATATTTAGGTCTGCGTTGAATTTGTGTATTTATATTCTGCCAACGCCTTCATTTCCCCTAAAAATACCTTGGAATCGCATCAAAGTTATGTATTTTCAGCCATAAATCACCGCAAATTTCCAGATTATAGGCATGAAAATATTTTACACAAAGAACATTGCTTACATCAAAGTTCACGTGTATCGCAACAATAGATTTTCACGAGATTGGTCTACTAAGACATCATGTAGCTACAACGTACTAACAGCCACTTATCTTAAGAGCCTCTAAAACAACAGATATACTAACATATAAATCAAACGTTGTATCTGCATTTGCGATGCCTATTAATTTTCTCCGCCACCCACGTTACTATCTGCTGCATAATGGAACATCTCGATTGAGTTATCAAATACTTCTCATTTGACAAGCTCAAGATAGAGTGGTAATCAGTCAATAGAAATGGAATTCTAACCATCGTGCCAAAACCATGAGGTTTTATGCAACGGTAAGAGCATTGCGATGCTGAAACGGGGCTCGTATCTTCTAATGAAGCGAAGAGTTGCAAAAAAATATGTACCACTCATGGTTTAAAGTAGTAATTTGAAAACATTATAAGTTCTTAGTTTTATATTTACAGATTTAATAACATTATACGTATCTAAGTTCTATAAAGCTACTACATTAGACCGACGCACACATGTAACACGCCTGATTTGTACGTAGTACGACGTCGCGTGGCGTGGATCAAGTGTAGCTAGCTCTACAAGTCTAGTTTCCATATAAAATGAATGGAGACCGACGCGCCCAGATAGGCGTGTGTGGTACACGTGTGAGCAGTGTAATACCATCTTAACAATTCTTTTATTTCTAAAACTATTTTTAATTTCTTCTGAGCATAAAAAAGAGCCGACCAGTGATATGTCAAGATCGTCGCTCGGAAATTGAAATATCAAAATAAAATTCGCTGAAAAATTATTAGCAGTTGCAGTGACTTTTACATGAGATATTTCCTCTAGAAATTCTACGAAAGAAATTGACGTGTCAAAAGTGAAATTACGTTGTTAATTATTTCGTTGTGATGTCAAAACACGGAAATCGGGAGACGCATGAAGCTATATATTAGCAACATTGTCGCATAACCAGAAGAATGACGAACGATCGGAAATTACAGAATTGGAATTAAATGAGTATACATTTGTTTCAACTATTCATTGATTTCAATACACGCTAAGGTATACCTGACAAGTTTGCTTGTACAGTTGAGGTTTGCAGGTAAACCGGAGCGTGTATGTTGCACAACTGAGCAGGTTTCCTTACGAGCTTACCTGACAGGTATAACTGTGCAGGCAAACCTGCCAGGTACATCGTAACGTGTATGTGTGCTACCTTAATGTATGAGGACTGTTCATTTTCGTGAAAAATGGAAAGGGCTCGTTTTCGTATCTGATCAGCTAAGATCTATGAACAATGCATTATTCTCTGTCAATTATAATTACACTATTATTGCACAGCTATGTACTCCTTAAAGCGGATTGTCTATAATAGTAGATTTGCTGAATGTATTGCATAAGAACTTACTTTATGAAATCTGAGTAAATAGTCAGCGGTAATTTATGAAGCGCTCTATCTCAAATAATCCCCACATCAAAGAACTGGTGTAGGGAAAAGCTTTTAAACTTGAGAAGTTTGTGCTTCTTGAAAGATAATTATTTATTTTTGTATCGCACGCGGTCTATCTGCTGTGATCAAACAAAACTACCGACATTAACACTAGATAACACCTGCCCTGCTAAAGAATCGCCAAACTCAAGTGGCAATGTGTGCCCTGCCCGGCAAAATGCTCGTAGAACAGGTTGATGGGGCCAAAAGGTTCTGAAGCGGCGGCCGCGTGCCAGAAGGCGCACCGTTGGAATGCCTTCCACAAGGTGGACCGATGACCTAGCTGGTGATACGAGACGCCCAGAACCGTCGTTGTGGTGATACTTGGGACCTAAGACCAACAGTGGTCGTTTTTCGGCTAGCATTGTAATATTAGTAGAAGTAATACATGCCCTTATCTATTGATAGATAGTCGTTAAGCTGCACATAGAAACGGATATATGTAAAGAACACCGTTTTATTGCAATGAATATACGTTCCGGTAAAATGAAGAAATTCGTAATTTCAAACATATACAACAGCTTGCAAGAAATAAAAGTTCCTAAATATAGTTTTGCACGAATTTAAACGATCGATATAAATCATATGGGCCAGCTGAGTTCATAGCATTTGACGAATACGAGTTACGATATAACATCCAGAAATACCCCGCACCTATTGTTCGGTGACGTCAAGCAGCGAGGTGAACGCCGCTAAAATGACGCTGTAGCAAATCCCAAAGAATATTTTTGAATAAATATGAGGGCCGCGTATTTTATGCAATTTTCAAGGATTACAAATAAAATTTTTTGTCTAAAAATTACTTTCATGTTTCATGTCAATTATTTACATAGCACATAATTCTCTTATTTTTATATTAAACTCCTGAGGGGACATTTATTTATTGCATAAAACTATTTAGGAGGGAAGGGGGTCGACCACGTCTTATTTTGTCTTACAAGGGAGCAGGAGGTCTGATAGTTCTTACGTAAGATCACAAAAATACTCAAAATTAGGATTTAAAAACGCTGTGCACTCGAATGCATGTAGGTAAACCATTTCCTTGGCAACGTCACTGCGCCTTCCTGCTTGTGAACTAAACGTTACGTACTTGTTTGCGTAAAAGACACATTTGTAAACGTTCCAAAAAATTGTTACTTTTAAAAATAAACATCAAAACCAACCGAACTTATATTCATTTTTTCCTTTAGATTTTTACGTATAGGTACATATTAAACAGTGGGGGAGGGATCGGCCAATTCTTATTTTTCTTATTGGGAGGAGGGGTGTCAGAAACTAGTAAAAGTCGTCTTACGTAATAAATTATTGACCCATGAGGTAATCCGTACTACCGCATTATGCAGCGTAAATTAATAAAGCTTACACTGTTTCTTGATTATAAATGTTAAACTGAATGCAGGATACGGTTCTCTCGAGTGAATCTATTAGTCAGAAGCTTACTATTGACTCATGATTTATTTCAGAAAATATGTTCCGTCGCAAAGAACACAACTGCTACGAAATTGTACGTTCCATTGAAAGATTGACTGTTCTATGTATAGCGTTCTCAACAACTTATCACTCAACGCAGCATTTTAAGACTCGTTCAGCTAAATTCAAAAGTAACAGGTGTCAGTAAACTGTAATGAGTGCTACAGTGTCGTGGCCTAATGACACAGTGATGCGATAATTGCAGGCATGAAAATAATTAGTGCATCTTCTAACAACTCTTTCAACTTGGTTAAAAGGCATTCAGAGGGCTAATGTCCAGGTCATTGGCGTTCTTACTCAAAGAAACCTGAAGGTGAATGGTGGAGACCAGTTATTAGTATACTTTATAGAGATATCACTCATCGATTTTTATTCTTATCTATTAATAAAACAATTACCACTATTTTTCTCTGCATCATCCAAACGTTGACTGGAAGAAAATGCCTAAGGCATTAAATGCGCCTTTGCACTTTTGTGTGCATGAAGAATTAAATAAAAAAAAAAAATTAACTGTACATTTCTCATTACTGTTTAAATAGAAATACGAAAAATTTATATCAGCATAAACGTAAGTTAATAAAAAAATAAAAAGTTTTTTTAGGAATCTGTATCATCTTCAAAAATGTACATTTTCAATGCATGTTAATACTAACGGACAAATTTCAAACGAGTTAAAAGGTACTTAAAAAGAAAAACAAAACAATGTATTACATCGAATGGCAGATCATTAGTTGTCGTGTCATTTTGATCACGACCTAAATACTTATCGCATAGGTGTGACTATGACTATTACTACTGTCATGTTCTAATAGTACTATAGTATTTTAATTGTTCGCTGTCATTGCTTCATAACTCACAAGTCTACTTGGTCTACATGCGAGAGTCTGCTGGTTAGCTGTGCAGTTTGAGTTCCGCCACCTTTTATTTGATCAGGGGCATTACCATGACGTGTGAAAATTATAATTGTGCGAGCGAGAAAGAGGTATGGAGCTGTACACCCTACATAAGACCCTTTAACAGTTCAGTTTAGGTCGTCAATTGGATCATGTTATGCTCGTGATAGGGCCTCGGGTCGACACAAGGTTTGGCCTACTTGGCGTTTGGCGGTTGGAAGTTGAGGTTGTGGTTTTTAAGTTACATAAGGGCCATTCAAGTATTACGTAAGCACTATAGGGGGGTGGGGGGGTTTTAGCATTGCTTATTTTTGATGACATGGGGGATGGGGGGTCTAGATGGTGATTACGTAAGCAGTATATAATTTTTCTTAGTTTTTTAAGAGAACGATCACGATGTTCCAAAATCACACGAAAGTGAGCAGCAAACATCCAATGTCTACTCTCTAAGATTTAGAGTCATGGATTCGAATGTATCATGGACACAGGACTGTTAATTTTAATTAATATGTCAAAATTTTAAATGAAGTTGTAGACTTACAACTAGTGCTCATAAATTAATACCAACACATTGACAAATCCTTGTACCAATGTTTACGTAAGCATGGGGGGAGGGGGTGAGAGCTATGCTTACTTTTGCTGACACCCCTTGTTGAGGGGGGAGTTAATATTTGCAAAAAATCTGCTTACGTAATACTTGAACGGCCCCATACCGTGGGTATGGGGCCGTTTATATCGCTTTACTGTGGGTAAAGCGATATAACAAACCATGACCAATTTGAGTGATTTTGTGTATGTAGTTTTTCATAAAAGCTATAGAAGCTTTTCTCAGCACTTAAATTGAAAGATTGTAATATCGATCCCTCATCTTTTCTAACGTCACGTTTCACAAACAGCGTTATTTTAGCCCTCCTCTGCTAAATACGTCATCAGCAGGTGCCTCAGCAGTCACGCGGTCTAATGACCCAATAAACAACAATACAAGATAATCTGGTGTACTCAATCCTAATTAGTAAGGATTAGGAGATTATGAAACAAACCGTTTCGCGCCAAGATCCATGTCGACAGAAAATTGTTTTGACACTTTGATGTTAGATTGATTGTTTAAATAAACTACAATGAATCTATAATTGCATGAACACCTTGGCACTCTATATGTACCTGCTAAGATTATCTTGAAACATTAAGAATTACTTTGTTTTTCTAAACTACTCAATTTTACAAATTCACTCTGAAATAATAAATCTCTCCAAAACATTGAATATACAATATTATTAAAACTCTTATATCAATATGACAAAAAGAAGCTTACGATAGTCTGGCTGTATGAAATATTGCAAACAACAAAGTCATAATTTCATACGCCCCCTTCAGATGCTGGCAGCAAACTCAGGCCATTGTAAAGATACAGATTCATTGCTCTTCTCGCACACTTAAGATTGATTCAATTAGTGAGAAAAGTCGGCAATGGATATCATCCGTTGGCCTTGATTTGCCAACGAGTTACAAAGATGGTTCCGTTGAATGCAGCACCACGATTGATTGATAAATAGCCGGCATGAATAATATAAACATTGTTTGTTAGTGGCAAGTGCTAAAAAGTTAAATGTGTCTACGTTTTTCACGTTGACAGGTTGACAGCGGTCATCGACCGACGAACAAAACATAAATATTTTTGTAATAGATATTTTACTAAACTACTACGCCCAGTTTAAAGAACTTTTGGAATACTCGTTAGCGACTGTGTACCCATTCAAGAATTGTGATATGACCACGTTTCTTGACCGGAAAGCAAGTCAAATCCGGGGTTTTTGTGTAATTATCATACTGTCAGTAAAGAGGCAGACCTTCCTTGGCCCGAGAATATGCAGCATAATCCTTTTAAATGGCTTTCATAAATAATATGGAACTGCACCTCTACACCTCACTAAACATCATGTATAACATTAAAACAAGCCGAGATTAGTCCAAGGATAATAAAATTATTAACTGGTGACTAACAGGATTCATAAAATTAAATTGCCGTACGTGTCCAAACGAAGCTATTTTGGAGTTTCTCGTGACGCATAATGACGAGAGTGTTCAAACCTATATGACTATTTTAGTTCCTGACGTGGGCTTAATGAATGGCGAATGTCCATCTGTTTTGATTTCAGATTACGTATCTTTAATTTGATTAAGATACGAATAATTCTCTCAAGGCATGATACAGTACGTAGTCTTACATAGTCTCTGGTTGGGCGGTTGCCGAAATCAAATAGCAAATAGTACAAGTACCTACTCTATTTGCTTTCAGTTATCATCAAAGTTTCGACACAACTATTAATTCAACAAACCCATCAATATCCACCTACTATGACGGTATCGTCATTTCTCTATTAATAATATAAGAGACGCACAGGACAGATCATTATGGCGACACTTGGGGAGGCCTATGTCCAACAGTGGAAGTCTTTCGGCTGAAATGATGATGATGATGATGATGATGAATATAAGATTCTGAGCAATCCCTTACCTCACTCCAAAACGAAACAAACATAACTAGATTACAAACTACTCAATAAATAACGGTTTGAAGTATACTCTAAGAAGTTCAAATGTAAACACAGCTTGATAAAACAAAAATCAGTACCATTACCTCTACCCGTAATATGGCAAAATTATGAGAGGAATTCGTTTGTTTGTAAATCACATATAAACTACCATTCGAATTTGAATGGAATTTGGTAATTGTACAAATATATTATGTCTCGTAGAAAAAATTGAACAGTTTCTACTTGCATAAGCTAAATACTCCATTCAACTTTCTCCTAGGAACCAGGAGAACCCACAAAAAGTTGATTTAAAATAAATTAAATGTACATACCGTTGGGGCCTCGTTGTCCACATCGCAGCCCTCGCCGCCTCCACCGCGGTCATTCACAATGTCCTGAGAACAGATTATAGAGTGTTAGATATTATAAAATAAGACAGTTTAGTTAACAAGCTCCAAATTAAGCTCTTAAACGATTGTTTTTTTTTTTTATTGTTAGCGCCCTGTATTTGACAAAACATGCGAGTAACTCGATCGGGTTACCATCTGCGGCGCCATATACATATAAATTTTGATTACACTTTTCGCACACACATCATTACCAACATATTTTACAAAAACACACAAATACAGTGCGTTTCACCTAAGAAGTTCCTTCGCCGTAATGTTAGCTGTCTACAGAAAAAGAAAGAAAAATGGAAATGTTGCCTACTCTACTAAAATTGTTACCTTTTACACACTTTTTGGAGAATTATGAGGGAATGAGATTTTATTAAAAACAAAAGCAGGTCTAAAAGGAAGTTGTTAATAGAGAGGTACGATATTGTTGCGTGGCGTTTTTGGTATTTGAAAGAATTGCAGGACAATCGAAATGGCGCCCAGCGTCCTATATTTCATTCAAAAATAGTTTTTACAGTTACCAAAAGAAAAAAAAAACTTATAAGACAATTGTTAAAAGTAACAAAAAATCTGTTAATTTCCCTAATTTTAAATAATTTTATTGCTCAAAATATAGCAACACTGTTTTTCCATATTACCAACATTACTGCGAAAGAACTTCTTAAGTGAAACACACTATACATAATATATTAAAATTATTACCTCAATCCGGGCCTGAATGCTTTACAATGTTATTCGACTTAAGAACTAGTTGGACGACACAACACATAACATTAAATGGTGCGATCATTTGTAACACAGAAAGCAGACGTAGAAAAACTGTCGACATGCCTTGATACAGTCGATGGTACGTGATGTCGGACACGAAACAGTTGAGTGCTTGAAGAAGAAGATGTAGAGTTGTGTCAATGTCGTATACTAAGGCCTGCTGTCAACGGACGCGTGGCTTCATAGACACATATTTGTCATTATACGCTTGGTGTACGCCTGTTCACTGCTTTCATACAAAACTATGAAATTCTGCTGACGAAGCGGCAGTGTAGTGCTCGCATCGCTGCATGACGCCTGCTGTACCTCATGTCATATTATGTCTGTCGGGGCGTACATCGAGCGGAAGCACGTTTTTAATATTGTAAAAATGGCAATATATTCGTCGCCCGATAGCATTGCAAACATACGCCTGCATTACGCCTCGTGGACAGCGTTCAGTACACCGTGCTCAAGCTGTCTGGCGTATTTTGACGCTACGAGTTAATGAAGCTACGCGTCCGTGGACAGTAGGCCTAAGTCTTAAGCTAGAACTACATAAGACCGACGCACAAGTGGACCACGCCTGATTTGTACGTAAAACGACGTCGTGTGGCGTGCATCTAATGTAGCTCTAGTTGTCATATAAAATGTATGGAGACCGACGCGCCCAGATCGACGTACGAGGCCCACGTGTGCGCAGTGTAGTTCTACCTTTGATAGTTAATGTTTATCGTCAACATAAACTCACACAAACAATAGTTTGTCCTGTGACTCATCCCAACAAGTAGGCCGCAGCGTGCGCGTGAGCGTGACATTTTACAAACCCATGGAACGTAAATACATGCCGCGGTAGTTGTCATCAATTTCCAAATAATAATATTTAACATTGTTATTTTTGCTCGACTTCGGAATTCGATCTAAATATGTATTAAAATAAAGTGTGCAGTAAGCCCGACGGATCTTGGCGAGTCTGAACATAGACTCTGCGCATCTCTCTCTCTCACACACACGTCGTTTGCTATGAACGAGGGATGCGCAGAGCCTATGTTCAGGCTCGCCAAAATCCGTCGAGCATACTGTAATACGTTATGTCAATATTCAAATACTACACTGATTTAAGTTTAGGGTCGCTGCTTTGTATTTGAACCTAAGTGGTATAATCTAATCGATGTTGCCTTTTTATTAATTTTAATTGTAATCATTCGGTTTCGTACTGACAATAAAACACAGATTGACTGCGAAATGTAAATGTGTGAATGAATGTAAATCTGTGGTGGTTCGAATTTATACGGCTTACCTATAGGTTTATGTACTTTTTCAAGACAATGTTCTAGGACACCCAGTGATATCCGTGATTTTTTTCAACGTATTTCTGAACTTAGAGTACGTTCATGAAGAAAGCAGGTAGCTGATGCCAGTTTTTCGGCACGAACTGATGCCAAACTAATCTAATAATCAGAACTGAGCATAAAGGCGCTTGTGTAAACTGGCAAACCAGAACCATCAGCTTTCTACGTGAAAGCACCCTTACATTGAAGAAAAATATCGTGTGGTAGCCTGAACTTAAGTCTAATATCACATGCTTGACTGTGATATCAATGAACGTCATTAAATTATCTAAGATGAGGTCGTTTCTACATCTACAATGAAATCACAACATGCTTGTAAAGTCCAGACCACTGGCAGATGTGCAAATTATTATCTCAGACCTGGTAAATAATATTGAAACGTTTATTACCAGCCTTATTTATAACATTCTTTTACCATAATATATACCACAAATTTTTAATTAGTACAAATACTTAAAGAGATTATTAGAAAAGATCTTGTCATTATTTGATTAAAGTCTCAGTAAATAATACTCATAAACATAAAATTTATGAGCGTTTGTTTATGTCCCAAAATGTCACCCAATTTATGGTTGTACAGGCTAATTGATTATGAATTAAAACCAAGGAAAAACACTGTGCGTAGTACTTTCTTGTATCAATTGTTATGAATAATTGATTCAATTATGAATTGATTCAATTGAAAAATTTTAGTGGACAATTTTGAGATTTCGTTTTTTTTTTTCTTTGGCCTGCACAAATTATGATCTGTACGTATAGAGCTCCATTTTTTTTTTGTACTAATAAAAAAATGGTTGTGTATATTATGCTTAGACTAAATCCTAATTAGCAGATTATAAGAGACTTTTATTACCAACACTACAAAAAATAAAAATAGTTTACAATGCCTCTTGTTTCCAAAAACCACCATGAAGAAACTGCTAATCAGTGTCTAAACTAATAACATAAATTATGTTTTTAAATTAGTGTTTCGAAGATTGTTAAAAAGTTAATCATAGATTTATACAGGAATACATTGTAACTTTGGCTATCTATATTGTGAAGAAGTTTGAAATAGACTTTGCACCTGTCATTGCCCCGGACAATATCACAATAAGTTTTCGCTAACCACTTACAAATACCGAAACACTTGGCAGACTGGGTCAAATACAAAAATGTCGGAGTCACACCTGACGCACTGCGTCGGAACGGCGACGCAACGAAGACGTTTGTGGTAGTGGTAGGAGGTGGCGCGCGATGCGTTGCGCGTCTGTCGCATAGCGCCTGGCCGTGGCGAGAGCGCGGCGCATCCGCTCTGCAGCCACGAGCTCCGGCAGTAACGTAGGCTGCCGATCGCCCCCGACCGGATGCCGACGGTGCCAAAACCCGCGCGCACCCCTCGGCAGCCGGTCGGATGCGGACGGATCCAGACCCATGCACGAACATTCCGCGGCGTACGATTGGTGCTTTAGATGTTTACAGAACACATAATGAACCAAAAATATACATGTATTCCGCTATTAAAAATATGCATATGACACCAAAGGGTTCCATAATGAAAACACATAACAATGGCGCTTAATTTATAGTCATAGTTGGTTTTATAATTTTTTTGATAACTTATTTGGTTTTAATAGTATGTTTAAAGGTATGCGACAAGGGTTACAACTGTGATGTGTGTATTTAAACTAATTATGTATAATTACATAGATATATTTATTCATTACGTAAACACGGGCACGAAGATATTGATGAAAGTCAATGTTATAATTTCAAACATATTAACTGTACACATTTTACAAAGAAAACTTCGAATTTTGTTTTTAAAAATTTTAATAAAGTAATCGTGCCTCAGCGCTTCGGAGCGCTTAGTAAAGTGAGAGACGGGCGAAGGCGCAGAGAGCTAGGGCTGTTTACTACACGCGGATTATCGACAGTTACTAATTAAGACAAATTTTGGATAAATTATCGATAAAAGTGTCCGTACTTAATCCTAGTACGAAGTAAAATCAAGAGCCAGCCTGCCAAGGGCACAGGCACTCAGCAAAAAAAAATCTTAATTAATGAAATGGAAAAAAATACTGAAAAGCTACTATCTATCTAAGTAGAATTTTACAAGGAAGTCAGGAAGCATTAACTTTAATAGATGCAATTAACAGAGGAATCTAATGATAGTAATGACTAGAATATACAAGACAGAGTAAAATATATTAATTCAACGATAAATAAACAATCAGTAAGCAGAAGTGCGCGTGTTGAAAGGACAGGGCCAGGGGGGATCAGTTAGTAAGGGGAGGGGACGAAATGCGTTAGTGCATAGATTATATATTTACTTATTATTCTCAAGGCATTACTGTACTTTTTACAACCTCTAAACTATTAATTAAGGCGGCCGGATTAATTACTTTTTTCATAACGGCCGGCGGCCGTGTCATTCGTACAACTACATAAGCAAAATTACGTATGTACAGGACCTCGACTACGAACCCTATTATTATGTAAGTGAGGTGTTATTATAATAATTGTTATGTGTTTTTAACAAGACTTACCATTTATTACATTATCTTATAAATATTACAAAAAAGTTGATGGCTTACGAACCTGGGGTCGTCAGTACTCGAAACCAACATCTATTTTCCAGTTTGTATCAGGGGGAGGGGGGTGTTAGTATTTACGCTGGACGCACATGCATAGATATTTTTGTAATCTACGGATTTTACTTAATTACCCAATTGCACGCGTTTCATACAAAGCATTCTACATGGCGAATAATTCTTGTCTGATTTATTTTCGTAGTCAAGGTAAAAATCTAAACAATTGAAAGCAAGTTCAGCGCTATGTTCGAATGAGTGAACTGTGCATGTACGGTCAGCCTTAGATCTACAGGATCGAAATTAAATTAGCTAGTTAAACTTTACAGTGAAGGGTATCGATAAATGTACAAACCCAAAAAATAAACTGATTTACTAAACTAATATTTATTGCAATTATCTACGAAGTCTAAATAGTACGTTTACTACAAATATTAGTTTAGAAAATACATATTCTTATTCTATATTATTAAGTTGAAGCCTATGCCCAACAGTAGGGCAGAGGTTAATTAGGCAATTCAGAAAGAAGTGTTTTAATTTCGATGCCCATCACTTTTCCATTTTGTTAGCTAAATCAATTAGACCCTTTATAAATATTAGTTATACAAGGTGTAGGAATGAGTTTGCGTACGTCCATATCGACGTGTCCTACGCCTGTGGAGCGTCGCTTGGGCCTGCGCCTGCGCTGAATCACATTGAGAGCGGCCTGCGTGCTCGCCGGTGACGCGTTGCTTGATGACTTGCTCTCTGTACTGCTCTCGCGTTCTTTATCTTCCTCCGTAGTGGGTTCTGAGATAGAGTGACCAAGAAGTCTTAGTAAATCGGCTTATCTCAGAATTGTGATTGTTTTAAAGAGCTATTGGTGTCGAACAATGACATTGACCCTTCAGATCGAACTGTACTCCATTCGCGTTAAGATTTGACATCCAAACAAACCTTTTTTACTGTCCGTTCAACCGATTTTGACTTTTATTGCGTTGTGGGCATGATAAATGGCGGTTGAAGTAAATAGTTGGTATTGTTATCACTTTTTTGGTTTTAGCGCCATCTTTATGTTTAAATGTATAATATTAAAGCGAATGAGTATAGGACCCATGAAAAGGCCCTAGCGCGGGTGAAAGTTTACTTCCATAAATGTTGAAACTGTTCAAATCATTCATCAATCACATAGCTCCCGAACGAAATATATAATTATCAACTTTTGAATCGATCAAAGTCAACACTCTAAGCACGCTCCATCGTCGCTTACCATCAGGTGAGATGGTGGTCAAATGTGAGCTTATCTATATCTACCTTTAAATGGGTACCCATTATATTTTAGTTTCGAAATAAAGGTTATCTAACAAAAATTTCAGTGCAAACCTGCAATTTCTATATTGACTGCTGTAATTGTACTAGTCTACCTGACATGAAAATGGTACTCTTTTTACCATGGTACTTTTTTTTTTGTGGTGTTTAATTTCAATGCACTGTATCTTCTTCAGTTTTTGTTTACGTGAAAGTGATACGTGTCCAAAATTATTTGTCTGACAAACGATCTAATAATTTTTTAGGAATCTACCGAAGGTTTTGGCGAGTTTTCTTCGAGTGAAGTTCAGTTGACAGTTTTGTTGTAGCATTGAGTACCTCAACGAAGTTTACCGAGATTTGTAGTATTTGGCAGCAAATGTTTCAAGGGAACCAACTTGAAACATTTGCTGCCAAATACTACAAGACATTAGAATTCGTCATGGTAAACAAATACTAATACGAAGCTATTAAGACGAAGTCCTGGCTTAAAGGACTTTGTATCCAAGTCAAAAACATTACCACAAAAAATGAATTAACCCTATTGTAAATTAGGATTAAAATATACTTTACCTGTCCGATTATCATCTTTAAGTGATGAGCCGGTTGTGTTGGCGTTGGAGCCGGTGGGAGGGCGACGGAAGGGGAGCGTCACAGTCGCCTCGGCAGCGGTCGTGGTCGGTCGCGGCGAGGAGCGCCCAGCGTCCTCTAGCTCAAACTGTTGCGACATTACAACGAATTAACACATGAAAATGATGTTTGTTTGAGACATCGTTGTTTACAAGGGGAGCTAAGAATTTTTGATTTTCAAATTCGATTCCTGTCTTTTTTATATTTGTAACAAAGGTTCTGATTATTTAGATAACATGTGCTACAAAACGATTGTAAATTGCTCTTCTTCACTTTACCTTTAAGACATTGGTTTCAAGATAAGATAATAGATTTCGACTATGATGCAAGCGATCAGTATCGAGTCAAGATACTTGAGGTATTGTAATATAAACAAACTATTATATTTTCCATAAAATGCACCTTGTGGAGAACCCACACATACATGCATTTAGTACCTATATAAGAACACCGTGCGAAAAGCAAATACAAACAGCTTTTTACTTATCATAATCCTCCTCAAAATGGTGTACCTGCTAAGATCATAGGCTGAGTCTTCCAAACCCTTCTTCTAGCATTTCCTTTGCCAAAAATATTTAAAACTATTTTGCGACTTTAGAACGCTTAAATATTAATAATTCTGGGTTTGTGTAACTATTAAGGTGAAGCCCATTAAAGTGAACAGTCATGTCTGTCATACACACAACAAAAATATTGTACATCTTGTTAGTAAAATCTGTTAATAAGTACGTGAATCTAAAAGCATATTACATTTATCTAGTGATATTAATAAAGCATGCAAAAGTAAACTTAAACTACATGAATTTACTTTATAAGGATTATAATCTAACCTAAAGTTACAAAGAATCTATATATGGGCGAAAAATATTGTACGGATTATATTTAACTACTAACATACCAGTACCAAAAAATATAATATAGTCTTACTTTCAGATTAAAGCAAAAACTGTCCTAAGAGTTTTTATACCAGTGCAGTGGAACATACATGCAAACAGACAGAAGAAATGTGTGGTAACGTCTTGTGGCAATAGACAGGAACTAGAGGCATGATTCACAGATACTAGACTTCCTTTAATAGTATTAGTCACCGTGCGCTTACTTGTAGCGCATAAAGCATAGAAGCATGTTTGTAGGCGTCGACTAAATGATTTATATCACAGAAAAGATAAAAGAGATTAGAAAGGAAATACTTTCCGATTTGTACTACTACGGCTAACCCCACATTAGGCGTGCGCGATCCTCGGGCGTGTGAGGAGCGCGGGCGCCGCGAGCGCGCTGCGTGAGCGTCGCGTTTTCCTGCCTTGCGGCGTGTGTGGAGAGTGCACGCGGTGCGCATGCGGCGCACACGCGGCGCTCGAGTCGCGTTCTTACCTCTTCACCCGCTATTAGATTGAATACACCGTTAAACGCCAAGGCGAGCGCCGCGTGCGCGCCGCGTGCGTGCCGCGCGCTCGCTGCACACACGTCACACGACGGCAACACGCGACGCTTACGCAGCGCGCTCGCGTCGCGCACGCGGTGCTCGCGTCGCTCACACGACCGAAGAACGCGCGCGCCTAATGTGGGGGAGGTCTACGAGTGTTGGTAGTTTAACGAACGCGCATTACGCAACTAACAGATCACGCACACTTAGATCGCAAGTTTGATGTTAGTAGTTGAACTATGAGCATTGCTCTACTTTGTAGCACGCCTGCCCCGCCCACAAAGCCATTCTAACCTCTTTCATCTATTCTGTGAATTATATCATCGTAAAATTTCATACCAGGACGTCAGACTACGCCGGGCGATGTAAGACGTCCAGAATGTAAGTCGAGTGTCTGTGTAGGAAGTAATTTGTGCAGAAAGATTCACACACGGCACGCGGAGAATGTGGTGCACGATACAACTGACAGAAATGCTAAGAATACGCGAATTCTGATGTTGGGAGAGAATGACACTAAACACGCGATGACAACGATGACGTGCGCTTCGTTGTTTTACACTTTAACCTTTTTACCGCCACGGACGTTTGGGCGCGACTTGAAAAATATATTGTGTTGTGGAACAAAAAATTATCACCAATCATGTAATGTTTTCTTTAAATGCAACATGAACCTAAAACTAGGGGACATCCAAGTTGAACGGTGAGAAAATATACTAGAACTGTATAGGTATGAACATTTGGACGGCCCTAATCACAGTTTAAGGATATTTAGATTGGTGTAAGGTGGCAATCTGTGGTACGAGCGTGGCGGTCAGAGGGTTAAAAATATAATTATATTTTTGAATACTGTTGCATTTAAATTTGGCTTATACCCTCTTATTGAACGGAACTACAAGCTTTACCAATCCGGTAATACTTTTAGTTTACCGCAAGAAGCCATACAAAGCAGATCTTTAACAACTACTTATACTGACTAAAGTCCCAAAATCAGAATTTTAACACCGATTTGCGAAAAAGAATTTATTTCACACCATGCGCGTCCCGTCCAGCGACTGACTCGAACAAGGTTGTCGACAGATGACTAAGGCTCTACGACCAAATGATATTCATAATCTTATAACAATCGTCGAAAACGTCAACTATATAAAACTATGCGTAAGCGCATGTACTTCTTGATTTTAATGAACATAGTGATTGGTTGTCGAAATATTTGTTTTTGTTACGATGCTGTTTAATTAAGACCACATAAATAGCCAAAAACATATTAGCTATTGTGCATCACAAAAAGAAACAATCTGTTTGAGTACAATAACGCATTTAATATAATTATCCTAAGTCCTACACTTCACCAGAACGCTAGTTGTGGCGAGGCCAGTCGTGCTGCCGATAAAATATTTTATACGGTTTTGTGCAACAAAGCGGACATCGGGTGAGGTCCTACCCATTGAAACATTTTGTGGCGAATGGTTGCGCCGCCACTGGTGTCCTAGTGAGGTATAAGCAAAAATTAACTATAAAAAAAAATCGTATAAAAGGGGGCTAAAATGAGTCTATCGACAATCTGGTTCGGTCATCGCGGTGCTATAGCCACCTTGTTAGTGGGGTCGAGCCTCAGCCGCCACGAGGGCCGGCGCTCGCTGTTGGCGGCGATGGTCGCCGTCGCCGTCGCGGACGCGCACGCCAGCGCTAGCGACACAGCCACGTCGCCGCCCGGAGCTGACGCACGCGCCTATTCACATCCCACACGTCAGTCAGACACGAGGGCGTATACAATAACTATTGATATAGTTAAGTCGAGGCAGACCTCGCATGTTTTGGACGACACAAATGGTGCGCGAGCGCCTCGAAACGGTTGCTCACCATCAATCATACGTAGCAGTCGTCTACGGGAGACTCTAAGGGCGCTTGTACACACTAAAAATTTCAACGTGTTTGAGGCAGATGGGACCAATTCATAATGTACACGATAAGAATTTTGTCGGATCTAGGCACGAAAATGTATCGTAACATCCCCTCATCTACCCTGCCCCTCTACTGCACCATAGCAACTTCACGCGTTGTGTCTAGCGCTGACAAGATTTTTTTGCTTGATTGAGCGCAGCGTGTGTAGAAGGGAAACGAATTCTTGCATAGACCTAATGACTTTTCTTAACGTGTACAAGCGGTCTAAAAATGCCGTGTTTCTTGAATATGAACGCGTATTAGCAATCTATTGGATGGCCCTATCTTTTGATACTTTTGGACTAACAAATTGTCCGAGGTAAACTTAGATAGGTTACTTATAATGGAATAATCATTTAGAAAATCAAAAGAGAATCGGGTTGTTTTTCCTTTTGACATGATGATCATTAGAACGAAGGTATCATGGTCGAATTAACACGAGACGACATGGAAATAATAATAAAGCAAACATTGGACCAATGAGTGTTGGTGGAAAACTACAAAAAGAACACTTAACAAAATACAAACTCAACGTATGTACAAGTATTGCAAGACCAGTGTAATTTTATGTGCATATCTAACAAACTGTTTGAGATTTGATCTGACTTCTTATGCCTAAGCAAAAAGTGTGTCTAACATAGTCTTGCCACATCCAATACATGTTGCTTAGTAATCTTACTAATCCTCAAATTACACTAGTCTACATTTTATGTCTGAAATTTTCGCAAATCAATATTGAGATCAAAACATTATTTCATGTTAAACTTTTCTTCGGTAGTTAATAGCCTTCCCTTGTACCGATTAGTCACTGTGGTAAGCAAAACTTTTTGAAAAATAATTAGTTTCCTATCCCTCCTTTTAACCCTCTACTAGCGGGTAACTAATGGGTTAGTTGTAATGTGCGGTGTGCTTACCGAGCTGTTATCTGGTGCGGGTGCTGGGGCGGCATCAGGCGTGGGTTCGTCCTTCTTCAGGCTGCCGGGGGAGGGACTTTCTGTGGTGCCATTACCAGCTTTCTTCTTGACGAGTTGTTCGGCAGACTTGATCTCGTCCAGTGTGACACCTTGGGTGGAGCGCCGCGTCTCACGCACGCGCTTCGCGTGAGCTTTCCTTTGAGTTTCACTCTCCTCATCCCGAACAGGGGGTACAAACGACCTGTTAGAATAACTCTATTAGTTTTCGTCCCTCATATCCTAGATTTCACGAAAACCAAGCGAATAATAACGAATTATTGCAGATTCTCTATTCAAAAACAGTTAAGACATGCAACACGTCTAAAACATAATAAATATCAAACTTGTCATGCTTGATATTAATAAAATCATAACACGAATAAAACGCAAATAAAATCGTCCGAGCACAAAACAGACGAAGCGCAAATTATAACTAACACACAAATAAAACCGAGTTTGCTTGAACACGAGAACTGTCTAAGGACATGAGACCAAATGTTAATTTTTTTTATTCTTAAATAAACGTCATTAATGTAGCAAGTCAATCCAAAGTTACGTTGCTACTGACAGTTAACTTTAAGCAAAGAATAGTTATCCTTTCAGAAATAACGTGCACAGTAAAATCTACTTTAATGTACAGCAATAAGGTCATCCCGTGTCCAAGCATTGTACATAACATCACGGTTACTTGAAAAAGTTCTTGAATATGTTCCCGGGCGACAATTTGGTTGGCGTGGTCGAGCTGGGTGTCGAATTGGTACTGTTCGACTCTACGCTCTCCGGGGAACTGTTGTAATACAATACAATACCATACTTGTGTATTTTGAGTAATATGATGGAAGTCTAACACTTCCTTTTCTTAGCATTTATTTAATTCCTTTATAATCGTCCTTACAGGGTGATAAACAGACGATACATGAAAACATTTTAAATACAGTTATGTACTTTATATAATAAGTAAACGTTTATATGTTTTCTAAAGTTGCTTCTAGGACAAACACGAATTATCTAACACAGTCACACTGCTATCTACTTACAAAATAGTTTAGATATAATTATTTGAAATAAATACATAAGAGTCCTACTAATATTAAACACATAAGATATGTGGACGAGTGCAACGTGGGCAAGTTGGGTGTAGAATTGGTAATCATGGTGAAGTAACCGAGGCTAATAAACAACTATTAGAACATACATTTATTCACAATTATAATATTAGTAGGATTACATATTTTTCAGATTCCTTTCGATTCAATTTTGAAGTTCAAGCAGATGACGTCGCGGGTAATATAAGTGTGGCTCGAAACTGAAGGAGCGCACAGGACCAAAAACTTATGATCAACTACTTGACCACAATAACCTGCGCAAGCGTAGATGCTCTTGCGCAGACAATGTCGATGTCGCCCAAATTCAGAACAAGAGACTAGTAATCAAGTAAGTCAATAGAAAATCTACTCTAACTTAACTTCATAGACGCGTACTCATCATTATACGCTTGGTGTACGCCTGCGTGCAGCTTACATACAGAGGTATGGAACTCTGTCGACATAGCGCAGCTTGCAGCTTCGTCGATAGTTTCATAGTTTTGTATTCAAGCTGAGAGCAGGCGAACATCAAGCGTACAATGACAAATAAGCGTCCATGGAGATACGCGACCGTGGACAGTAGGCTTTAGTGTTTACATGACTTTGTTCAGTACAATTTTTTCCATTCGAATTTTTGTACTCTAAGGCAGGTCCATACTGCAATTAGTTTTTAAAGGGTGGACAAGACGGTTGCAAACTAACGTTCCAACAAACGTCACCTTGGCTGGAGCTTGGTTTCTGTGTTTGGTTTGTGTTGCGGCTACACGGATGTAAAGCACGTACCAACGCGTTCGCCAACCAAGGACTTTGAAGGTCATGAATTACAACTGCCGTCTACACGGATTGAAACTAGCATTCGGTCTCCTTGGTTGGGACACTGGATTACAACCCTCTGGTCCACCTTTAACTGTATGAAGAGTAGAGAAGTGTAATTCCGACTACCCCAAAATGAGAGTAATGGTTTTAGTGTAAAACATAGTACAGATCAACACGTTTAACAACTGGCCGCATAAGATTCCGCGGTCAATTCTCTAACAAACAGTTTCCAGCCACACTCGATATCAAAGTAAATGAAAGTCTACCATACCTTCTGACTGTCGTAGTGGTCGTGGTATTAGTGGGGCTGGCGTTCGGCGTGGTGGTCGTGGGGCCACTCCAAGTGTTCACCTCCCTCTCCCGTCTCTCCGTGGGGTTTATTCTAAAGCACGAGAACGTGTATACACTGACTATGATATCATAAACATTCAGCTACTACTTCATAGTATGTTATAATTGTATAGGATGAATTTTTCATGTGAGTGTGGACTACTTTGGGACTAATCGCTATTCCTAGTTTCAATTTTGGCCATCCAGGTCCAGATCCACTTGAAAGTTCACCCTGAATATTTTTGTTTGTGTCTGAAGCTAGCAGTAAAATTCTTCCATGTGTATTGTGTTCCAGGAACCAAACGAGTATGTAATAGTTTTATTGCTTTTCAATTATTATAGAAAAATCGTAACGATAATTCATAACGACTTTTCCGAAACCAATATATTTATTATTATTAAGCTTATAGTTAACTAGAATTGTGAGTGTATATGTGTATAAAATAAACATAAAAATATATACAATATAAGTAGCAACATATAAACAAATAAACATATCGAACAACAGTAATAAGCGTACATAGCGAGACATAAATAACAGTTATTTTGATGAATATTAAATATTCATGTTTCCATGAATCATTACGATCATTGCGGTTCGTTTCTGTAAGATACTTTAAATCAACATTTTTAAGTAAAATTTCATTATGTTAAATTATTATGTTATTTAATTTAAATAAATATAATTTAAAATAGACAATTATATCCCAGAGTCAATACAGAAATGGCTAATGTGCCTATAACTACACCAGTACCTATACTGGCAAACCAAAAAATATAAACACTGTTTTGAGGCACAATAATAGTAGCCAATCGTAATTTTATAAAAGTACTCGAAACATTTTTCAATATCGCCAAGATATGAGAATGTTCTAGCCAAACTTCAACTTAAGAAAACTGCATAAAAGTTTGATGAATTTATTACAATTGGAGACTAATGCAGAATATTAGCTTATTTATGATTCACAGTCTATTGGTGAAAATCGCAAACACAATCAAACATGAAAATCCGTGCAGTAGTTTTTGAGTTTATCACAAACAGACATACAGATGAGGTGGAGGACCTTGTTTTTGTAATATGTAAGGAAGGTTTCCGTTTTTATGGTTCCATACCCAAAGGGTGAAAACGCGGAGTGATAGCAATGTGCCCCGATGACTATCACTCCGCTGTCCGTCTGTCTATCACCAGGCTGTATCATAAAACAAAAAAAAGACTGTATCTTATGAACCGAGCTAGAGGCAGTTGAAATGTTTCACAGATGACGTATTTCTGTTGCGGACTCCCATAAAACAATCGTGTTTTTCTCCGTTTTTTGCCACGGACGGTACGGAACCTTTCGTGCGCGATTTTTTTGTGCCCTTTCAAACATTTCCTTTCTCATCATAAGTTGAAAACGAACCGCATCGATCGCCATCTTAGATTTAACGAGCACCTTGTTTGTACATCGTCGTTAGTACTCTCTGTCGCATTGTTAGTGTGCTCTTGAGTTTTTTTCCTCTCCGCTGCTGGCTGCGCCGGCGGTATCGACGGACACGACGACGCCTTAATACGCGCGGTCACGTCTCGGTACCGTTGGTAGAAGCTACAATGCACACAAGCATGCAACATGTACGTAGCGTATGCGATGTTAAATGTTATATAGACTTGAAAATTTGAATAGGAGGAACTGTCATCAATTGTCATGAAATGAATGTTTTCACAAAAGTGTATGGTGAAGTTTTAAATTAAGTATAGTATCTTGATGGTCGCTTACAATGGGCCTCATCAGGAGGCTTATAGTCACCCAAAGGGCAATGGAAAGAAGATAACCTCAGGAGAACCGTCACTAGCCAAACTGAAGTGGTCGCCGACATAAACCGAAGATTCGCCAAACTGAAGTGGCAGTGGGTATAGAGCACATTACTCGTAGAACGGATGGTCGATGGGGCCGAAAGGTTCTAGAATGGCGACCGCGCAACGGAAATCGCAGCGTTGGAAGGCCTCACCAAGGTGGACCGACGACCTGATGAGTCGCAGGAATGCGGTGGAAGCGAGACGCACAGGATCGGTCGTTGTAGCGACGCTTAGAGTAAGCCTATGTCCAACAGTGGACGTCTTTCGGCTGAAATGATGATGATGATGATAATGATGATAATCTTAATCCCAAAGAGCTATGGAGCGCAGCTTTCTGGGTGTAAAAAAAAACAAACCGAGTTCGGAATAACACACTGCGCTCCAAAACGGGCTTAATAGACGTGGGCAAAACGACTGCCAGGCACTAATGGGATCGGGCGGGTCACGTCAGCCGCATGAACAGTGACCGCTAAAGCGCAGAAGGAAAGCGCCATCAAGGCCGTCGTAGAAAGAGGAAGCGAGTTCATCTGGGTGCGTATCACGAAGACTCGTTCGAGACGGCGCGGGATAAGAATGTCTGGAAAGACTTGGAAGAGGCCTTTGCCCAGCAGTGGGACAGTAACGGCTAGGGGAAAAAAAAACGATGACACAGCATGTTACAAAGATGTTCCAATGTGCTGTACCGATATTCAACATAGCTGAATGTTAATTTATGCTAAACTATAAAAATATATTTGTTGTTAAGATTCTATTCTTCTAAGAATTGCAGCCTATTGATGCTGCTTACAAAATCTAATAAGTTCAACATACACTTTTGTTTGAAGTTCTCAAATTTACAAGAAAGATGGACTATTTCTTTTTTCTCTTTTTAAAATGATTATTATATTGTTTTCAGCCATTTTCAGACGTTAGCACATTGTTAAACGTTATTTTTTTATCAGTTTATTTATAGAGTGCATCTACTGAAAGCGTAACCTGGAGTTTTTTTTTTAAATAAAATTGGCAACATTGTTTTGCCGAAAAAAATCACGTCAATGTCTATGGTTGCAATTGTCAGTTTTTGTAAACAGATATTATTTTTCAAGAATAATTGCTTAATTATGGGAAAAACAATAAACAGTAACGTGCAAAAACTGCTACACACTATGGTTAATAAATTCAAACAAAAACAAGAAGAGAAAGAAGGTGTTTTCAATGAAAACCAACAATGTTTATATACGATTTCTGAATTTAAGTTAGTATGACGTTATAATCTTGATCCTTGTCGACTAATATTATTAGATAGTTATATTTAGGATAAAAACATCGAACAAAGAAGACTTTTGGTGAATCGACTTAATCAAAAACACATGCTAGTGAGTGGTAGAATGCGTTCAAAAGCAGTTGAGATGTAATGAAAGATTTGCCTCACTCTGTCTGGTAGTGCATCAAAGTCTTCAACTGAAGTTAAAATCGCGAAAGTGAATTAAATAGTGACTGAAATCCTAGTTCAAGTTTGAGAGAGATAGCTGCTGAACTTTTTGTGTCTCACAAGTCAATCCGTATCATTTGAAACAATCACTGGAGTATTATAACATGTTCCCACTTGACTAATCCCAAAAGATCTGAATTTTCTCTATGCTAATAAAACGAATCGATTCCAACCCAACAATCTTGAAACACATTATTAGTGTTGGCGAGACATGATGAAGTTGAAATCATGTTGACTATTTTATTTGAATATCGCGGTGTTGCGCACTTGGTATTCTTGCCAGAAGGCCAAATGGTAAATAAAGAATATTATTTGAATATTATATAGCGACATTTGAGAGATCAGAAAAAATAAAATAATTTGGAATAATAACTAACATTTTGTGTGTTATTGACTTTTAACATACACCCACCAAATAATTAAGTCTACATACGTTTTTGACTAGGATTTAAGTTCTTATACAACTATTATACAATTGTCATAAATACAAAAAATACTCTAGTATCAAAACTTTTTTCTCCTACTATTTCAATAATACCACATTCAAAATTTTTGGTTGTAACCTCCTTTTCTCAGGTCACGCTTTCATTAGACGGACTCTAGTTTTGGTTAGTGCTAGCAGATCAAAGAGACGACCTTTGAATAAAAAAAAATATGTCATCGACATTTTCTTTGGACAATAGTTTTCATGGGACATCACAGAAGCTGTTACGTCATTATGCAACATAGTTCTAGCGTACCGCAAAAACCAGAATAGCCATCCCATAGTACCTTTCCAATTTGTAGAGATTTTAAGCCCAGGGCTAGTTATTAAGATTCGAGTAAAATTAGTGTTATCACCTAAGATAAAATACTGAAACTACCTGCAATATACAAAATTAGTTTTAGTATTGCGAAACCCAAAACACGTGTCTAGTGTTTTTATGTAAAGAATCTGTAACGTATAAAATTTTAAATAAAAAAATCACAAAGCTTGTTATGTCAGCAAAAATACATAGTCACCGGGCCATCCAGGCTACTGTTTTGCAATTGCACCTGGCTGTTTGCTGGCGCCCGCTAATGCCCGCTATAACCTACCGTGACCTGTGTTGTACTAAGTGTCGGTGGTATCCAACTTGTGAACTTTTTAAATATTTTTGGGAAAAATATAACATGGTGTAAAAACTATTGGAATCCATTCAGTTACTGATTCTGAACAAACAATATTCAGGTTTCGCATAAACCAAACATAATGTAGGCAGTCACGATGTCACATATCTTTGTCGAAGCCCAGTAAGTAACCCAGTACGTCACATAACATCAACACTCGCCAATTTGTATGCCAGCACTAATCATAAAACCCTGGTACATGACTTTAAAAAAAGCTTTTAACATTTCTAAAAAATTGTGAGCAAAATAATAACTAAAAAATTAAATGTAGCAACAAAAAATTAAAATGCAGAACTAATTGTCTAACATTTAAAACCACATTGCAAACAGATATTTATCACTACGTGAAGAATAAGTTACAGTTGTTATATCCTAAGTGTTCATTGACTTTTATTTATAAACTGTATGAAAGTGTGACAAGTTTTCTATTAAGATGTCGACTAACATTTTCATGATACCAGCTGAAAGGCTGTATTGGACATAGACTTTCTATAACCTGTTATGAGCCAGTTATCTCCAACGGCAACCCACAACCTTCACTAGGTCGTCTGTCCACCTAATGAAAACCATTCAAACATATAGATTCAATAAGCTAGAACTACATTAGATCGACGCAAACGTGGACCACGCCTGACGTAGAACGACGTCGCGTAGCGTATATCAAGTGTAGCTCTACAAGTCTACTTTCCATTTAAAATGCAAGGAGACCGACGCGCCCAGACCGGCGACGTGGCACACGTGTGAGCAGTGTAGTTCTACCTTTAAGAAGTACTCCATGCTCACAATTCTCTAAGAATGTTTATATTTTAATCGATATTTTAGTTGTCATGCCAAATTTTAACGACATACAATCAATTTTATATATACAGTGTTACTTGAACATTGCACAACCGTTTAGTTTCTGTAGGCATTCAATAAAAATAAAACCTGGCTGTCTGCCATTTGCGGCATCCTACATATAATTATAGATACAGTTAAAAAAAAAAATTAAAATTAATTATTTTGATAGATATGTCTGTCTTTACTAGTGTTGTGTAGTTAACCTTTATTTTAGATTTAAATCCAATACTTAGTTTAAACTTATGACAAAACTGTCAGTTCTATAGATTATCTTTGACCGAACAGTTTTATATCTTTTTATAAACAACAACAGATAATTATTATTTTATATAGTGGATATAAAGATACTTGATGTATTATCAGAACTATTGCAGATGCATTACAAACTCAAAGCTGAAATACCTGATACTCTCGAGATGAGGCTCAAACTTTTCATGCCTTGTAGTGCTTTCCCAGAAGAACGTGGAACTCTTTAAAAGGTCTTCTTCTACTACTACCGTTTATTTTTATACAGAACGTCTTTATATTTTTACAGAACGTGTTTGTAAAACGTGGTGCACTGTTCAAGTACGAGGGTAGGGGACGGGTCCCTTTGAATCGGTACCTCTTATCGTTTTCAAAGCTGTGTGTCCTCCTCAGGATTGTGTCGGTGTCACTGACTGCGTTGTTAGCAGGCTTGTTGTTGTCCCCTGGAAATGTAACAAGCATTGGAGTTAAATTACAAAAAAATATATTTCACAGTTTTTAAGTACTTGTAGTTGGGTAGACTTTGAAGAGATTATTGATATGATGTGGTAGATTCTGTCCCACCTATTCACCTGATTGTATAATGATCAGACCTAATTAAGGAAACGCACCAGATATCGACTCCACAAACTATGAGTAAACCATAGGCAAGCCATAAAGGCACTTTCCTGATGATCGCTTGACGAAACAGTCCCAACAACTGACTAAACTCAGTTGCGCAATCTCATATCTGTTACTGTCATAGGAGTTACAGACAGCCCATTTTGTAGAGCCTGCATGGATCAGGATGAGACAGCAGCTCATCTGCTTCTAAGCTGCCCAGTGATCGCTGGGCAAAGTACTTTGGTAACCCAGGCACACAGCGCAATGGTCAGTAACATCAAGGCGCTGTTGGCCTTCCTTGAATAGCTGTGGTGGATCGCGTCATTCGATTCGATTCGATCGTGTCATTTGTCCCACCCGAACGCAATATACGCGCTTCAGACGTGTCGTTGCGGACACCCGCCCAAAACATAATTCATTAAGACCTACACGAGTTCCATTAGTATTCACACCTACCTACAATGTCAACAATTTTATTACCTGTAAGAACCATACGAATTTGACTAGTATTTACACCTACCTACATTCTTGCAGCATATGGACATCACAAGAGTTTTAAGACCTTTTTTTATCGTATTCCAGAGACAAAGCAGCTTGCAAACAGTTGAAATATTTTAAGTTGTTTAATATCGACTATTCAGATAGATCCATTTTGGTTAACCGACGTTGTTAGAGCTATCAGCACCCGTAGCCAAGTTACGACCGTTTCGTTTCAATAGTCTTGTGTCGAACGCCTCAAGTTGGCCACGCCTCCGATTCTTTTGTTCAGACCACGTGACTGAGCGTTGATCTGGCGGCGATTGATTACGATAAATATCGACTGATCGACGACCATCACCTATTATTTTTAATTGTTAGACTAGTGCTTAACTGCGATCCCACCCGATGGTAAGTAGTGATGCAGCTGTTAATGGTGAAGCACACTAGTTTTAAGCCTGTACACTCTTACCTTGAAGACACTAAATTATAATCGAATGGGAAGACCGCAGAAGGCGACGCGGCGAAACGCTTAGTATGTAGAAAGTAAATAGCCCACCACTAGATATTCGTGACAAGTGGAGACGCATCGCGGGAGCCTCACTGCAATATTGTCAACCACGACCAATCTGTCAAGAGTGAACTACTAAGGAGGAGATAATCCCTATAGTTAATAAAACTTACTAGGCGGGTCTGAGTGCCTGTTACGGAACGATGCAGATCGGCGCCACGAAGGTGCATCTTCTGGCGAGGATTCTGTCTCGGTGGTCTCGGGCGACGGTGGGCGGCCGCGCGGTGGCTTCGGCTCCGTCTTTAAAATCTCCGGCGCCGGCGGCTTGTCTGTCGTGGTAATGAATGAATGAATGAGTGAACGGTTTGAACAACATTCATTGACAGATTTAAACGTCGAATTCTTTAATGACGATTTGTTTTTATTTGAATATTTGCAAAGGTTTTTGTATTGTTTTCTTATTTGATGTTGTCCAAACCTTTATATGAAGTTAAATGCGACCTCGGCCAGCTCATCGGGCGAGTGGCAGTTAGCACAACAAACAATCGTACCCATTACAAATAATTTATGATTTACTTATGTAGCAGAATCATTTCACTTTGGATGTTTTGGTTTATCAGTGTTTTAGACTTATTCAACACATTTAATTAAATCTACCAAAATTCGTAATCTGTTGGCAAAACCGTCAAATACCTTTCTGCATGCACAACATCACTTATTTATTTCTAATATAATCTACAAACTTATCAGAATATTATCCCAAGCTGCACATATTCAAATGAAACACCTTGACCAATTGTCTAATATGAATCAAAATGTTCTGCAAAATGAACCTGCTACATATTGTGTGCAACTAGGACTACTTGCAAGCTTATCGTTCACCTTATCAACTGCAACCACAGTTAGGGAACATGGGCTTATTTCAACATAAACTAATAGTTGTTTAAACAAAGTTAATATGACAGTCAGCATTAAAATAACTGTTAAACAGATATCAAATACTTCACTATTCTACTTTTAAATGCTTTATCCTGGTGAAACGGGTTACTAGCGCATTGATTTCAGCGGGTTCTTTAATTCATTAGTGTACACTATGACAACTTATAAAATAAGTGGATAACAAAATTCATGTACATAGGCGAGCTTAACTCAAAGTTGAGTTTTCTTCCAGCAAACCATCTTACTTAATAACTTGACCAGCTATATCTAGACCGCCGATGGCAAGCCCTATATTGACACTTGAAGTTTCAAGTGTAAACTACAAAAAGCTACAAACAGAGTCGAAGATTTACAAACAGGATGACTGGTATACAAAAAAGAATAAGCAGTTTTGTATGGACTCTGTGCCCAGAGCTGTTTCAAGTTCTGATATGTCATTTAAAGGTCATTAACAAACACGTACAATGCCCTTTACACCACCAGAGACAGAAACAAATGGAGGAATATTATAAAAGTAAAAGTGATGAAGCAGGGAGGTCACGACCCTCAGTATTGAGGATTATGACGCAAGGAGGAGGAGGAACACACGTAGTAGATTTATTTTATCGTATGTCGAAATCGTACTAACAATCAGGCAGTTGCAGGGACTTAATTATTTTGTTTCAGTAGGATATCATTTATTTAGACATTGTTTTAATTCCATTATGTACCTAAGTAACTTAACTTCGCTTCTTTACTGAACTCTCTCTATAGTGAACACAGGTACTTACTAACCTGAAGTAACCTGCGTAAAGGTAGGCAGAGCCTGGATCTGACTCAATGTATAGTACAATGACTATATGTATAATGTCCGATATATTTAAATCTGTAATCTAAATAATTAATCGAAAGAATAAATCCTAACAGTTGCGACCTTCGGTATCATTGGATCAATTCCGTAGTGGTTTCTTACTCAACCTACTAATGTATATTTTTGAGCGGCAGAAAAATACAGGGGGAAAAAGTTAATCTCGGATTGGTTTGTATTCAATATCTAATACATGATTGGACAAATATAGCAGTGTATGGCCATCTAATCGCCGTGCAATTGGCTGAAAATATGATGCATACCTACGCGTTAACGCAACGAGCGCAATCAAGGAAAGGCAGTATGTCGGCATTAGTTAAACGATTTGATCGCCATGAAAATCAATAAATGAGGGACAGATTGTGCATAACCGTGTTGTCACTAGGGCCTGGCTCCACCGACACTGTTTTACTCGAAGTACTTCAAGAACAACTGGAAAGTCGTGTTTTGGATTATTTCCATTGTTGAATTTGTTTCATGACTGTGACTTTCTAATCTACCACCTACCCTTAGCTGATTAACCTTTTAATTGATTGAACTGCAAGTACTTACGTTGAATGTTGCACATTGGTCAAGCGTGGACTCGGACAAAAAAGCTAGCGAAAGCCATCATGCTAATATAATAACAAATGAAAGGCACCTTCGGTCTTACCGTTGACGACTTTCTCCGGCTGCGGCGTGATCTCGATGTCGACTCGCTTGGTTTCGTGCTGCGGCGGGCTGCGCTTGCGTATGACATTGTTGTTGTTCGCCTTACGACGTGCCGCCTTCATGGCATCGTGGAGGAACGACAGCATGCCTGGGTCGACCAGCTCTAGGCAGGTTTGGCCCTGGAATAAGAATCTGTTAGTGAGTATAATTCATTAGACACATAAGCTGAGGAGAACCTGTAGTACCTACAAATTTAGACAGTTCTGTTAAGTCCCAAAGTCGACAGCGGTAAGGTGCTATCATGCAGTTTGTCGGCTAGTGCCGTTAAGTAGGTACAAAACCAATCTCTGGGCTGCTACTGAGGTATTCCAAGACGGCTAACCCTTCAGGTAATACAGGCGTCGTGTATTGTTTTTAGGGTTTCGTACCTCAAAAGGAACCCTTATAAGATCACTTTATTGGCCGTCTGTCTGTCAAGACCCTTTATTTCGAGAACCCATGGAGGTATCGAGTTGAAATTAAAACCGTATACTCAGGTCTGTGGTCCCTTCAAGCTGTAAAAAATCATACTTCTAAGTTAACGAATAAAAACATATGGCAGTTTATGTCGCAAAAAAACGTAAATTTTGATACTCTCAAAGATCGAAATTCATAGGATACCCCCTGTTGACCCAGAATCCTGAAATTTGGCATAAAGCAAGGTCTTACAGCACAGGTATAGGAATAAATCTATTTGTTGTTACCAAAGTCACAAAAAAAAAATTTTTGCAAGTTCAGAAAAATCTTTGAGACTCCATTCGGGAATTGTAGTTTGCACGGAACCCTCAGTGCGCGAATCCAACTCGCACTTGCCCAGTTTTTTCCCCTTAGTATTTACATGGCTATACATTGTATTACCGTGTATTTGGAAATGATTACAAATATCATCTGATGGAGGTAATTTTTTTTTTGGCGTCCCTTGAATTGTCATACAGACTGGTTGTCTAATTTCAGCTTCTTTAAAAAACACTGGTTCATAACGTGTTGGTGAACCTGGCATTCAGGAGTAGGTGTCCAGGATTGGCCAAAAGTTTACTTGAATGGGCACCGGGAAGTAAAAATCAGAATTTTCTTATGATAACGACATGAAGAAAAAGTCTTTTGTTTAGCTTCAGTCATAAAACGGTAAAGGGAGTCAATATGATCTATATTGACCGTGCTTATCGCACGTTAAAGTCACATTTTTTTACAGTTCAATCTCAATGAGTGAACTCGGTTTAACAAATCGCCTAGTACCAGCAATCTCTATAGTCACTTCGTGTTAGTTCTAGCTTTCATGACTGCAACTGCCACGCTTAGTTATTAAAAGAACCATTATACCAGTACTTACTGAATAATTCTTGAGGAGTGGATCGGCTCCGTATTTGAGTAGCAAGGCCGTGGCCTCCTTCTGTCCCCAGAGCGCAGCTGCATGCAGCGGGGTCCAGCCGTCATAGTCCAAGCAATCGGGGTCTACACCACACTCCTCGAGCAGGATCTTAGCCACCTGGACACATAATACAGGTTAGATATAAACAAAGTATAACATAATAGCAAGCAGTAGTGTTGCAGTGTTGATGAGGCTATGGTAGTGGCATTATTTTTGTTTTAGCAAGTGCTTGTATCACTTCTAGGAAAAGCAACCAGTGGTATTCGTCTAGATCGTTTGGCCACCTTTTCTAGACTAGTTTCGACGGTTCATCACCTAAGCTCTCAGATCAATGTCGTTTGAATATCAGTGGGAAACAAGGTGAGTGCATGCACCAAAAAACTGCACTGGCCCGCTGGTTTTGTTTTTTGTTGTCACAGGCGAATATTGAGTGCTACTAATAAATTATAGCAGGAAGGTAGGTGTGTTGTACTATAACCTGAGCTCATATTAAGCTTAAAGTTTGCCGCCGCTGCTCTTAGTAGGCGTGCTTGCGACTTTAACACCCATTTGGATTGCTTAGTTGGACTGCGATTCCGCGGAGTTTATTTTACTCTGCATCGCCATACATCATCGAATGTCGTTTTCAAGAATAAGTAATAGCATAATCAACCTTTTAATTTTCCCACTGCTGGGACTCAGGCCTCCCGCCTAGTAAAGGGAACGGGTCGTAATCCACCACGCGGGCCCAGTGCGGGTTGGTGATATATGTCTTCGAATTTTTGGTTCTAGGACATTCCGGTTTTCTAACGATGTTTTCCTTCGCCGTTTTGAGAGCAGTGGTGATAAAATAAATTACAAAAAGTAAAGCGCCTTGCTGGGTTTGAAACTTTGAACACCCGACCTACAACTCGTAAGTTGGTGCCGTTAACTGCCGTTACCACTCGGCTACCACTGCTCTGCCAAGAACAAGTACCCAACTAGCCAAATTATGATGACGTATGATGGTAGTCAACAGATAATACTAACATCGACATATCCTTTAGCTGCCGCGACGTGGAGAGGAGTACCTCCATTGGCGTCCCTTACTTCTTCATAGCCGTTTGCTACCCATTTGCGGCAAGCGCTCAGCAAAGCGTCCACCTCAGCGTTGCGATACTTCTCGCAGTCCACTCCTGAGAAATAAAAAAAAAAAACATTGTTAATTAAAAGTTGAATATTTTTTATATTTCACCATGTCCAGAAAATGTCGCAGCCAGATCTATATCAGATCAAGTAGTAGTAGTATTAGGAAATCAAGTTTGATTTCCTTATTAAATCAATATTTTTATTTCAAGTAAGAAAAAAATATATTTTTATATGGTCAGTAACCTAGGTAGTTTGTGTTATAAACATAGGTAGTTTGTGTTATATATAATACAGCAAAGTTTATTTTAACCGATTAGAAAATTTCTTTCAATATCTATCCTACGAAGCTGAGAAGACCGTCCTTTGTGACACCCTATTCATTTTAAGTTTCTCATGTAATTTTTATTTTTGGTGTACAATAAAGAATCAATCTATCTATCTATCTGAGATAGGATGACCGAACCAGACGTATTTCATTCAGTCAGATATTTTTTATTAAGAAATCAGAGATACCCATATTGTTGTCAACATATTGCAAACACTTTAACTCTATCATCATCATCATCATCATATCAGCCGAAAGTCGTCCACTGTTGGAAATAGGCCTCCCCCAAGCGTCGCCACAACGACCGGTCCTGTGCATCACGCATCCATCGGATTCCCGCGACCCTGACCAGGTCATCGGTCCACTGTTAACTCTATCATGAAATCAAAATTCATTGAATCTGTATCTTATTCTTATTGAGAAGAAAGAGTTTAAAAACTGTTTTTTTTTTTTCTTTTTAACCTTTCAATCGTGGAAATTACAGACACAATAGAAAGACAATAGGTGCGCGAATGCCGGCGTTCGCTTGGGGTTTAATGAATTAAAAACCCGGTGACATTTTTATTGCAATAAGTTTGCTGGTGGGTTGATGTTTGGGGTACTTTTAGAGGTAAAATAACTACACTACTAACCTTTCTCATCAATGATCTTCTGCAGCATGTCAGCCATCGCGTCGCTTTCAGCGATGTCCACGGGCAGTTCCCCATCATAGTTGACGGCGGCAACGTCTGCGCCATTCTCTAAGAGGTATCTGAAGCAGAAGTATAAGTACACGTTGTAATAATTATAAAAGCTTAAGAGTGACCTATACTAGAAGTTTCTTGAAGACATCTAATACTACTGATCCATGAAGGAACTATTTAAGGGCCCTTTGCCCATGTCACTGAAGCGTAAGCTGATGGATATGTGTATTCTCCCCATTCTGACCTCTGGTGCGCGGACTTGGTCTTTGGCTAACATCCAAAACTCCAAACTCAAGGTTAGCCAGTGAGCTATGGAGCGCAACACTATACTATGTGTTAAATGAACAGAACACGATCGAAACATTATACTGCGCTCCAAACCGCTAATTGTTGATATGGCTCAAAAAGTTACCCAACTTAAATGGGACCGGGCAGGACATGTCTGCCGCATGTCTAACGAGCTGTGGGCTCGTAACACAGGATTGGTGCCCGGACACAGAGACGCGGGGCTGCGGCAGATTACGAAGGAAATGGCGGGACGACCTGGATGTCTTGAATTGAAAACAAAAAGCGAGGAACCGTGATCGTTGGAAGGAATGGAGGGAGGCCTTTGGCCAGTAGTGGGACAATACGGGCTGGCTATAATAATATATATAATAAGTATATAAATATATAAAATAATAAGACTATATTCTTTGAAGCATCGACAGCCACCGATTAGACAGGCAACGATTGGCGAAGTCTGCACTAAAAGTAGGTTACCAAATCTTGAAAAAAGTGGCTATAGATAAATTGGATAAGGGAAGGCTAAAGGCGGGTACCAGGTGTTGTGGCGCTTAACATATGTAGCAGAATCTGACATTTAATGCCTCTGGAAGAAAATCTGGAAATACCGCCCAAGTCGGCCAAACCAATACAGCAGTAAACCCAGTATTAAGAGCCAAGAATCTATCATTCAAACACATTATGAAAACCATTCAAGATGTCGAGAGTGGCCTACACGTACATAAATAAATATACTACGCAGATAAAGTCGTAGGTGGCACTATATTTAAGTGTAGTAGTACCATTTTTTTTTCTCGTCAAATACTTTTATTCATTTAGTTGAAATACCACGATCTAACTTATTCAGCTTTAGATTTTGAGGATCTGAATATACATGAATGAACACCTAAAACTAGTTCACAGAACAGAAACTAATAAAACTAGGAGCGTGAAATTTTGCACAAGGTTTCCTTTTATGATATAGGTGCAGCACTAAGAAAGAATTTTCCAAAATTCACACTCTAGGGGAATGAAACGGGGTCAAAGTCTGTATAAAGAAACCTACTTTAATGCAGGCGTAGCCACTGCCAGAAGCTAGTTTTACATATTATGATTAATAATTAAATTATATAATCATTTACGCTACTTCGATTTTCCCGTTACGCACGTTAAATTGACGTCAACCAACCATGTTATTCCTGATTAGGAAGAATAATGATCCGGTAGCGGATGGAAAATAGTACACCAGCCTCAGCGGTCGGTAATGCGCCAAAATGCAAAGAAAGTGCTTCACTGAATTGGAAGCGAAGGTATTTTTGGTTGTCGTCTGCCTTACCGAACTTTTTGTTGTTATAGACCCGCGTTTGACCACCATCTCACTCGATGATATGCGATGACGAGGCAGACGATGGAGCACGCTTGCCATGAAATAACCTATTCACTCTTGATTTAAACACTCCTAAATTGTAGTGATCAGGAAACACAAATTCCGGCAGGGAATTCCAACTTGTTGGCTATAGGTGCTCAAAACGCTTCGTACATATGTGAGTGACGACCTCAATAAATTTAACCGTCCAACCAGGGCATGCGAAGCTATTTTTTTTTTTTTTCGCAGTCCGCGTTTTTGACCACTACGACGCCTCTTAACGTATTTTCAACGATGTTTCAAGGTTTAACCACTGATCTGGATTACAATCCATACACGAAGCAAAGATTGCCTTCACATGAGAATCTCAGTGACATCACAATTATTGTTTGTCAATATAGACACAATAACAAAGGATAGATTATTAGGAACACTAACAGGAAAACCTAATCAATTTCTTGGAACATAGTGTAATATTCTCAAAATGACGTTCAGTAGATTGATCAGTGTCCCTTATGATCGAGAATATTCTTAGTTCAGGCTGAAATATGCGTAATGTATTAGTTCATATTACTATCTTGGACCGGCCTAATGCAGTGATCAATAATGCTAAGAAAAAGTAAGTACCTATTCACTGAATGCAATAAATAATAAATTTAAATTTGTCCTCATTTTTTTTTTAGTATCAGTTCAGTCGAATAGAAATAGATAATAATTTGAAATAAATTACTCTGATCTAGCAGCAAGTGAAGCATATTAGAGTGATGATTCTTTATTGCATACTTAGGTATGTTTATGCACGTTGTACAACACCGATCGATTCTCCCAATTGATCACAATTTGTAAGGGTTAATTGACAACTGATGCGCATTTTATTAATTTAAATATTCAAGACAGACAGACAGCTACATCATGTGAACTTGGCAAAATCCCATTTCCTACATCGGTCTCAATAACTCAACCAACTCGGTGGAGTCAACTCGGTGGAATTTTTTTTTTTTTTTTTTTTTTTTTCGATGGGAAAAATCATCTTATGACAACCCCCGCTCTTGGGCGGAGCGGGAGATAGTGTCAGACTCTTACTGACTAAAAAACCCATCCCGTTCCTTCAAGCCTTCATACCGGGGCTCGAGCGCCCTTTCGGATTACCCTGGCCCCAGTAGGCTTCGACCCGGCTGGGCCCCTGCTGTTGCTGACAACTCCTTGAGGCGCGCGGGAACAGCGCGCGCCGTCGACGACTTGGGCTTGGTCCGGACGGTTACCGGACGGCCGGACAGCGAGCTACCCATTGCTCACTGTCCGCAAGCCCGCGCCTACGGTGGCCGGAAATCGGGATCGGAATCCCGGCGGCGGCGAGAGCGCCGTTGCCTGATGCGGTCGGCCTCCTCCTTAGCGAGCATTACTGCTTCGCAGAAGTTGGCGACCGCCTGCCACTCCTCCTCGCTCCGGACCATGGCCTCGACCAAGGCCCGGCGCGAGAGGTCTCCGCCGCCGATCACCCCCACGAGGGCACGGCGATGCTCCGCCCAAGCAGGGCACACCGCGATTGTGTGCTCCACCGTGTCCTCCGGGCGTTCCGCACAGTGGCGACACCCGGGCGTCACTTCCGCTTTAATTCGGAACAGGAACCTCCCGAACTTGCCATTTCCGGTGAGGACCTGTGTCATGCGGAAGGTAAGGACGCCGTGAGGTCTTTCCAGCCACGCCTCAAAGAGGGGACTTATCGCCATAATTGTGGCGTGCCCATAACGGGGTTGCGATAGTCGCTGACGCCATTCCACCATGAGATCCCGCCGGAGCTCTGTCCGCCATGCCGTGACCTGTCGCGGCAGAGGACTTTCACCCCGGCGTTGCATCTCCACGCGCATGTCGTGCATGTGTGCAAGGACTGTTGCCTCCAGATCCCACGGTGGTAGGCCAGCCAGAAGGCTCGCCGCTTCGCAGGAAATCGTGCGGTATCCCCGCACCATCCGAATTGCCATGACCCTCTGGCAGGCGTTCAGAATGGCCGCCGGTCGCTTTTTCAGCGACGGCGCCCACACCGGCGCCCCGTAGAGGGCCATGGACCGAACGATCCCCGCGTAGAGCCTCCGGCAGGAGGCGTCTGGACCCCCAAGGTTGGGCAGGAGCCGCTTGAGAGCGGCCCCAGTCCGGTTGAGTTTGGGAGCCAGACGTCGGAAATGCTCCACGAAATTCCACCGGCTGTCGAGGACGAGTCCCAGGTACTTCATCGTCGACCCGACACCGATGTGAACTCCTCCTATCGTTAGTTGGGAACTCAATGGCGGCGCGTTCCGAGACTGGCGACCGTGAAAACACATCGCCTCGGATTTGTGAAGCGCCACCTTGAGTCCCAACTCCTGGATCCTATCAACGACCATCGCAACCCCAACTCGGTGGAATCAACTCGGTGGAGTCAACTCGGTTCTGGGTCGGTATTATTCAGCTGGTACTAGCCTATCCGCAATGGTCGTTGCTGCTCTTAGCCTAGCCAGAGACCGTCCTACAGTTGCTTCATGACCCACGAGGATACGTCTACCTTAAATCACTTCTACCAATGAGCGACCTTATGACACATCACTTTAATTTTTTGTAGTGGTTAGTCGATCACTCTAGATGTCTGTCGTCATCCTTAGAACGTCAATACACTAGCAGGACAGTTCCTCATTTTGACCCCATGACAGCTTAACAATTTGAATACCTAATAAGGAATATACTATAACCCATAATAGGTAATAAACTACAAAACAATAAACTTTTAAATGTTATCATTCTTAACTGAACACAATGCAGCTCCGTTCACAGAAAACCCGGTACCTATTGGGTCATTGTGACTCAACGTTTGTTTACAGTCGCCTATCGTGTGTCGCACGCTGCGTCAATGTTGCGTTATTCATCATATTATTATTATGGTACAAATAAGTAATTATTGATCGGTTAGGAAAATGATTCGGGAGAGTACCGGAACGAACGTTTTCTTTACGCGTCCACCCAGACCGATCAAGGGCCATTACTTATGGATTGACTAAAATAATAACAGCGGTTAACCTAAACTACTTAATTCTGTTTCCTGCTAGATCGAGCCAGTCTTTTCAGTAAAAATCGAGCTCGCCCCGAATAATGCTTGTAATATACAGATCCAATGCAAAGATACCGTCATTTGTTCTAAACCAAAGAATCGCAAAAGCAAGAGAGATAAGCAAATTGCAAGGAGAGGAGCATACACCTTTTCACGAATCCGTGAAACCCAGAGAATAGTTCGATCTAGAACTACTGCAGTGGCAGTTTAGACCTACATATATGGAAAGCTCTAAATCGACTCCCAACTTGGTAAATCTCATCTCATCCAACACATAGTGTGAGTGCGGTGCCTCTGATCAAACTATGCTCTTATCTGAAGTGTCCCAAATGTTCTTTTACCTGCATCCACGAGTTTCTAAAATATTCCGCCTCGATACGAAAAGAAGAAGATCCCGTCACATGTAAGTCTTATAGTTACCTAGCTATGCTGAGAAAGCCACATGAAGCAGTGGCGTGCAGTGGGGTCCATCCCTCGTTGTCTCCGCGGTTGACGTCAGCGCCATGCGTCACGAGGAACTCCACCATGTCCAAGTTGTCGTCTATGCATGCCTGAAAAAAACACGTTGGGGATTTGTGTAAATAGTTTAGGTTTTATGAATCAACGTTATTACTATGGGAAATGTATCCATACTACTTATTACTACGCTGTAACGGTTAATGTACGGAACTGATTTTGATAAAACTTGGTACGAAGTAAGCATTTGACGTGTAAAAGTGTTTTTCAAAAACCTATTTACAAAATAAATATCATTTATCATAAAACCCCAAGGCCACTTTTTATCTGGCTTTCACCTTGCGTCCACTATAACCGACATTCACGCGACCGAAGCCGCGAGAAAAAACTAGTTCAAAATAAGTCAAACTTTCGTAAAAAAAAAACCTTTCGTTAGAAGTGCAAAAAATATCTTTTACTGAAATGCCATTTATTAATGTTGTAACTTTTTGAAAATTATAAGTGTCAAATCAAAATATCATAGGAATATTGGTCACATCACACCCTTTTGTCGTTGAAAATATATAGACATATACAATTGCCGCCACGGATCTTGAGCGCTAGCTTTAAGTTGCGCAGAAGTCAAATATTCGGTCTCTTTAGTGGTGGAAGTGAGTCGCGGGGACGGGGACTGTTAGTGATTGGCTCTTCGCGCCATCGCGTCATAGACGTCACTCCTGATTCGTTCCCTGCGTTGCTGCATGTATCTAACAACGAAGAGAATTGGCTCGCCAATGTATGGAATGCGCAAAGCGATCCCCACTCTGACGCCGAGCGCTGAAGATTCGTTTCGGCAATTGTACATTTATATATTTGACCAAATTCTAAAAATTAAACTAAACCCAAAGAGATTAGGTATCGCACAGCAAAAGACTAATGTAAATGAAAGCTAAATGTCATCTAGATGACTTATTGACTCTCCTAATATAATTGAGTATTTCATTCAAAAGGTGAAGGTTCGAACTGTGTATGTTCTGTATGTCGTGTCAGAGCCAGTTCAAAGATGGCTGCACAGTTCCCAACTCAAGGCCGTCGTCTAACACCATGACTTGTTTTTCTTAAGGCCCTCGCTAACGCCGACTTTTTGTAGCGATGCTGTAGCACGTTCGCATCGATAAAGTCGCGATGCTGAAGCGCGTTAGTAGCGGGTTGGCATTTTTTCTATAGCGCTTGCAAATGCGACTAAAGCGAGTCAGTAGCATCACTACAAAAAGTCGCCGTGGGGGAGGGCCCTTAGTCGCTTTTTATTACTTTTACGGGATAGTACTTTTATTTAAATACATATATCACGGGAAACACAAATATAGTAAATCTAATAAATAATTGAATAGATATTCAATTAATAATTGAATAGATATTCAATTATGTATAACGCAAAGCAAAATTTAGAATTGATAGATATTGAATAAAAAAACACTGGCATGAGAATATTTAAATCAAAAAAATAAACCAGCCTCGCAGGTCGTACAGTTCAACTAAAATCACTGTCAATGGATGGAAAGTCATTTACTTAATGAATAAACAATGATACGCAGAGCATAATACAGTTGGAGCAATTTCAATGCATTTGCATGAATTTTAAACAGGTAACAGTTGCATGAATGCATACATTTGTGGTAATTGAAATCATATCCGATAAGAACGAGTTCACAGATTTCCTAGTTAGAGTAAGATTTATTGAAGTATTGTGCATTGACCACCCTGTGTGATCCTGTTTTTGATCATAATCATCATAATCATTTCAGCCGATATACGTCCACTGTTGGACATAGGCCTCCCCCAAGCACGCCACAATGAACGATCCTGTGCGTCCCAAGTTGATAATAATGAGGAAAGAGAATTCACAAAACACTTTTCGTTCAGACATAGAGAATAAACTAATGAAAGCATTGGGGTGATTCTATGGTAAATCCAATTAAACCTAGTAAAATTACAGTGTCTGTTGATGACAGGCCGTGTGACAATGTACGATTCCAGAACATTTGTATTTCCCGTCATGGTTTTTCCCTTGCAAATCAATCATTCAGTCCTTAAAGTTAGTTTATAGGCAGCACAAATCATTTTTGTAGAAAGTCTATTAGTAACGCCTGAAACCATTTCACTTATGTATATAGATGGAAATTCGCATCAAAGCATAACATGTAATAAGTAATTTTTCCGCCAGTGTACACCGTACAAATATATAGTCGCATAATTCGCCAAGCAGCATTTGCAAACAAATCTGTGTGTCGTAGACAAGCACCATTTTATGACTACATCATTTTGAAAGTGGAACCCTAGGGCTCAAAGCCACGCCCGTGCTGGAAGTTTATTTCTTAAATTGATCAATGTCCTGTCTCTCAAATGTTTACGCTAACAATTTCCTTACAGCTTTCACAAGCGGAACGACTGCAGTAACAAGCTGAAATAAGTTATGTTTTTCTTTGCCTTCAACTGCGTGGAAGTTTAATAGCATGAATCCGAACAATAACACGTTATGTTAGCAGTAAGTGAAGCTGTCTGTGCATCAGTTCGGAACCAGCGCAGGGTCAGTGCCGCGGTTACTGGCGCATGCAGTGCCGGACCGACGAGCTCGCTGCCAGCGAGGATGGACTGACTTTTGTAAAGACATTATAGCATTGGGGGTAAGCGATAAAAAATATAAAGGTTATCATCTACTTGTTCTATTGAAAAAATATCGCTAGCTGCTATATAGTCACAAATTTTGCAATTTCTTCTTTTAGCAATACAGACCCTATCAAACAAGAGAACTCATCAAAAATAATTTTGATATATAGGACAGTGATAATTCAATCTCGCACAGCCCGAAAATTCTTTATACACAGAACAATCGTTTACTTTTTGACATTTATACCTCATAAAACATGACGGCTCTTGGCAAGCCATTGGAAGTTATTAGCATAATGGAGCTGGCATAATTACTGCCAGATACCCAGATAGCAGGCATTTTATGTTCTGTATAATAAAAGAAATAAGTCCAATTTATATATCTGAAATTACGGAAACAGTAGCATAGTCGATAATATAAAGCCCCTGTTCCCGATTTTGTCGACTTGAAATGGGCGGCTCCACTCTGTCGCGATCTGAATGGTTATGTTTACCTTCCTACTACAATGGCAAATAAAAAATGTTATTGTGAATAAATAATGTTACTTGACCACCAATGAGGAGGACAACAAGCAATTTCCACCAATTGACCCTTACAATTAAAGTTGATAACAAGCAGCGGAAACAAACCACGTCTTTCTTCTCTGGCCAATCAATATTGATATGAGAAAAAAAAAAGGAGTTTGCGTAGGAACTGGCTTGATAATGATGTAGCAAGCATCATTCATTAATTTATAAAATAAATAAAACATAAAATATGTTAAAGATCACTTTCGCTGTAGCAAAGGTGTTAAAGCGTTGTTCTTAAACATTGGCTGTGCAGAATAACACGGACATAAAAATAATTGACATTAAGCTCAAATGCCACACAGAAGCTTTCAGAGGTGAGGTGTGACCTATTGGATTTTAAAGTAAACATTGATAAAGTTGATATAAGGATGTAAGTGCTTTCGCGGTACAGCGGTGAGCCAGAATTGATAATGGATATCGATGTGGGTATATCATTATGTGAGCACTCCGGATGTGACCGATATTTGAGTTGTGGACGCGCACCGTACAGTGCAATTAGCTTTTCATTATGTAATTGTTTTAATGAGCACTTTTGTATCGGCCCTACAATGGAAAGACTGACATGATATGAACAATTAGGAAATATTCTTTGTAGGACACTAGGCTTTGAAATGGAAATGCTATAAACTGGTATGAATACCTACCTATAACAGTATAAATTATTTCAGTGCTAGGCTGGGTGCTGTAACAAAGATGTATTTAACTTGACGATATCGCCAGACCATCAGTTTATAGATAGGACATAGAACAAAGTATTACGAGATTTCATCATGACGCAATCACAGCTTTTTCGAACTAACGTCGATGAAGTATTCGTCGAACGTATACGCTGCGCAAACGCGTTACCGCAGCGCAGCGTCTTCGCCGCGTCAAAAATTGCTAGATGCACAGACCACATTTTATTAATGAACCACATTTAAAAGTTTGTTGTCTTAATTACAATATGCTAAATGGTTTCCATTATTCGAAGAATAAAGGACAATAAACAAAGCAGCAGAATTATATATATATAAAAAAAAAAACAAATTGTATCAAGTTGGTGTAGTATAATTTATCATTGTGTACGCTACAGGTGTTACTCCATAGTATAAAAAAACACTGATAGCTATTTGAGGTCATAGACTTCTATCACGAGAAAGCAGGTTTCCTATTGGTTATTTTGTTACAAACTCCATCACTACATTATTTGTTAAAATAAAATGTAGTTTTTTTTTTTAATAAAAACGGATCTCCATCAAACGGTACATGATTAAAATGCTAATTTTGTTCTTTAAATCTAAAACCAGAAATACTACAATTAATTATATAAAATATCCTAAAGATAAATTCTTCTTGTGCATTTAACAGTGACCTAAAAGGCAAAATGCCGTAAAAATATTTCTTATGAGCCAATTATGCGTATATTACCAATTTAGGGCAATCTTGTTGGCAGTTTAGTTCAGACTGACGGAGTTTTGGGCAATTGTTGTAAGTGCCATGTCTACTAAAAAGTTCTTAATCAGAACTTTTGAATGTTTTAGGGCAAAGTAAAAAATTCGCAGTCTAATGATTACTTTTTAGGGTTCCGTAGCCAAATGGCAAAAAACGGAACCCTTATAGATTCGTCATGTCTGTCTGTCTGTCTGTCCGTCCGTATGTCACAGCCACTTTTTTCCGAAACTATAAGAGCTATACTGTTGAAACTTAGTAAGTAGATGTATTCTGTGAACCGCTTTAAGATTTTCACACAAAAATAGAAAAAGAGCAATAAATTTTGGGGGTCCCCATACTTAGAACTGAAACCCAAAAAATTTTTTTTCATCAAACCCATACGTGTGGGGTATCTATGGATAGGTCTTCAAAAATGATATTGAAGTTTCTAGTGTCATTTTTTTCTAAGTTGAATAGTTTACGCGAGAGACACTTCCAAAGTGGTAAAATGTGTGTCGTCGTCCCCCTCTAACTTCTAAAATAAGAGAATGATAAAACTAAAAAAAATATATGATGTACATTACTATGTAAACTACCAACGAAAATTGGTTTGAACGAGATCTAGTAAGTAGTTTTTTTTTAATACGTCATAAATCTAAAAAAATACACTATTATTAAAACATCGACAAAGTTACAACGAACTACAAGAACTTTTATATTATGTTACTTGCTGCTACGGAACCCTCCATGGGCGAGTCCGACTCGCACTTGGCCGGTTTTTTATAAGACATAAGCTTCACATATTTAGCTACATAAATATGCAAAGTAATTATGATAAATAATAGTTTGTTGTCATTTTTTTCTTCTGAATATTTTATTAGGCATTTATTAAATTATATTCGCTACATAAATCAATAGATTTTATAAGACAAATTAATGATGTCTCCTATTTAAAATGGCTGACATCATCACAATGTGTCCCTGTCTTCAGCCGTCTGTCTGTCTGTATGACACATAATCATGTTTCATCACATGACAGGACCCATTAAATATGAATTAAAATAGAAATAATGTCGTAAAAAATTTCGACAGTCACCTGTTTGTAATAGACCATAGTTTGATTTTACGTACAAAACACATTCAAGATTAAATTCCTCTTTATGATAAGAGTAATAAACCAACATCATTAGGTATCGGATGGGTGACAGTACACAGACGGTACCGACTTCAATTACAGTCAGGAGAGCAAAACTTTGCCAAAAACTCGAATTCCAACACTGGCAAAGTTAACGAAAAAAAAATTACGTCGCGTGCGCAACCTATGACGTAATATAACTCCAATATCAACGAATAACTGTCTCTGACGCGACCTCGAAATCAAATTTTCTCGCCCAATTCTAAAATAACGCGGCGCTATGTCATTCAGTTACGAACGTCATACCCCCTGAAAATTTGGGTCGGTCAATGACAGCGCAGAACATCGTATCTAGACTGTTGTTACCATACCTATATCTAGAAACTGGGACAATAATTGGTGCGGCGGCGTTTTAATCAGACGGAGCGTTTACGATTTCACAAAATTCTAACACCGGTATATTAACAAAAAGTTTACTAATGAAATAACATAATTGATAAGCAGCAGCACTAGATGGTGCATGCAGAATCGGTAGCAACGAGTCATCGACCCAATTTCCTGGACTATCTAACGAGATGACTATCGCACACTATAAATACCGAGTGTTATGTTAGACGTATAGAGAAGACAAAACGCATCCGCGATCAGACGCTGCCAAAATAATAACTCATTGGGCCTGATGGCAATAACAGATAGCACAGTGTTTACAATTATAATAAATAAAGTAGTCGCGGACATAATGCCTTTTAATTGCAATTTGAAATGATCTACAAGATCGGATTTTTTTCGATCTGTGGAACGCGATCTACCGACTCTAAATAGGTAATGATGTTATTGTTATGTGAAATGGGTCGATCTCGCAATCAAATACATAGTGACGTAGGAAGAGTCCGCATTAATTTATTTTGGAGCTCAAATAGTTCATTTAATGTCGGCCATGTGATCGATTAGCGAAATTTCGTTGGACGAATGTTAAATATTTTAAGTGAATGAGAAAATCGGCTAGGCAAGTAAACGTGCCAAATCTGTGGACGTAGACTGGTGGCAGACTCGCCCATTTCCACCTTGATAAAATCATATTAAAACTGTGTGAACAGCAAACGGCATCGCAGACAATAATTATAAAAGTGACGCAATAGGTAATCGACACACTACACTACACCGGCTACTCCATACGTACGGCGTGAGAGATTGATGAATATTAATACAACAGATAGGCTATTATACAGAACCCGGCGATGGTCTTTGCGAGTGGTCAGTTCGAACCAGTGCAGCGTGCAGGGAGGTCTTGAAAACTTATATATTTAACATTTCAACATTCTAAATCATCTACCAAATAAAAGGAAACCTTCGGAATTATTTTTTGCTAAGCGGTTCCTATTCTACAGGAAATAGTGTAAAAAGATAAGTGGAAATCACAGAGCAAGTTCATTCATAACACTTGGTCACAGATCGGTCAGACCAAGATCATGAAAATAACGCTTTATTGCAGGTCCAAAACTGGTTCACTGCTAATAATCTAGTTCTAAATGGGAAAAAAACTAAATGCATAAGATTTTCCTTACCAAATGTCATAAGTAGTGATTGCGACATAGTATTGAACAATGAGAAACTAGAATTTGTTGATAAAACAGTTTTCTTGGGGATTACGCTTGACTCTAGGCTACAATGGGGTCCTCACTTAACATCTCTTGCAGGACGGCTTAGCTCGGCTGCATATGCTGTTAGAAAAATCCGCCAATTTACGGATGTTGATACCGCTAGACTAGTCTATTTTAGTTATTTTCATAGTGTCATGTCGTACGGTATCTTACTATGGGGACGGGCTGCAGACATCGAGTCAATCTTTATATTACAGAAAAGAGCCATCAGAGCTATTTACAGTCTCCGCCGGTGCGATTCTTTAAGGGAACTGTTTAAAGATATTAACATAATGACGGTACCTTGTCAATATATCTATGAAAACATCATGTATGTTAGAAAAAATCTTCATCTTTTTAGCAAAAGAGGCGATAGACATAATTATGTTACAAGAAATAGGGATCAATTAGTTCAACCAGGTTTCAGACTGGCTAAAGTGGCCTCTTCTTTCATGGGGTACTGTTTGAAATGTTATAATAAAATACCACCCCAAATATTAGAACTCAATGAAACGAAATTTAAATCTTGTATTAAACGCACACTATGCAGGCAAGCATATTATAAGTTGGAGGATTATATTCAAGATAAAAATGCTTGGCTCAATGCTGGTCCAGCTCCACTACCACTAGGGCGTACTAATTAGTTGATTAGTTGGAAACTAATATTATTATTTTTAATTTGAAAGACACAATTGCATTGTATAATGTAGAAGCACTTTTTCCAAGTTTGTGAATGTGAAGCACCATGGAGCATTTTTATTAGGTTACAACTTCTTTTTTGACATTACGAGCATGGCAGTTGAGAGTTTGTCATGCTCACTCAAATGTCTCGCTGTTGGTGGCACGTGTTATTGGGTCGTTCGGTTCCCTTCAAAATGGTTGAGCTGAGTGGGGCTGATGCACGCGTCATGCTCGTGAACGGGTGCCGTCAGATGGGACTGGTCATCTCTTAGCTGCCAGTGGCTTAATTCAGTTTCTATCTTTTAATTATTTTACATTTTTTATTTCATTATCGACATTGTGCTCACATGATAGAAGCAACAAGTAATATGTAACCAAGCATTATATGTAACACATAATATGATTTAAAAGAGTGTCCATGGAGTTTCTTGCACGTTCTTCTCCATAGAGACCTACTCTTTGGAACGTGCAATTTAGCTTCACTTTTCTTGGACTGACCGACATTTGACTATTCAAAAGTGCCTGTAAATGGTCTATTTGAAATAAATGTTTTGATTTGATTTGATTTGATTTGATTTGATTGGCACACGCGTAATCGCTCGAACCTCAGCAGGTATCGGTACTTCGCATAGTCATATTTTTCGTCATTGGCACGTCTGTAGTTTATATCTGCTCTGAGGTAACTAACCGCACTTTATAAATAGGGCAGGCACACACGCCCGTCCAGATGCGGTACGCACACGGAACATAAATATAAAAATATATAGCAATCGATAAAATGATCAGTGCGGCTCGGACCGATGATGTAAACAGAGATGAATGCGTGAAGGGCTATGAACGGATAGCAACCGATTCCAACCGCTATAAAACCGATAAAAACTGCAGATTGTGCCGTTATCAATCTTGATTATTTTCTATTGTTTCGATAATCTTTCTATCTGTAGACGTTCCATTTTTTTAAAGAGGTAACTCGATGAAGGAGTACTAAAACCTATAAACGTGTAACCGTGTTTTTTTTATATTCCACAACTTCCACACAACGCCATCTAGTCCCAAACTAACCAGAGCTTATGCTATGAATACTAGGCATACAGACAGACTCGTCGACTCGTAGACTCGACTCATAGAAATATAAGTGTGTTTATACCCTACACTTACACTTTATATTTCTAAATACATACATTATTGATAAATTACACCCAGACAGAACAAACGTTCGTACCTTAACACAAACATTTGCCTTGGGTGGGAATCGAAGTTCTCCAGCATAGCAATCAGGGCCACTAACCACTAGACCAACTGGCCAGTCAGGGTAACGAGGGTTACAGATAAACTTGTCTGAACAGTAAAATTGTCAGTAGTGACTATCTAAAACCTTATCAATATTATCTAACATATAAAAATCTCGTGTCACAGTCTTTGTTTTCGAACTCCTCCGAAACGGCTTAACTGATTTTTATAAATATGGCAGAACATTTGCCGGGCCCAGCAGGTAAACCTACAGTAGTCTAACGTAGAAACATATAACGAACTAGCTTCTGCCAGCGGCTTCACCCGCGTAAAAGTCGGTTTCTACATACAAGATTTGAACACCCGTTTTACCCCCTTATGGGTGGAGTTTTGTAAAATCCTTTCTTAGAGGATGTCTACACCCTATAAGAAACCTATCTGCCAAATTTTAGGTTTGTAGGTGTTTTAGTTTCTGACATTTCGTGATTAATCAGCGAGTGGTATTTCACTTTATATATGTATATTTACGTATATAACCTATCCTATACACACACGTTACTTAGTTGACAGTTGAAACCGAATCAATATTTAATGCAGAACTAAGAGCAACGTGTTATGAGAACAGTTTCAAGTGTGAACTGAAACAATGGAAGAAAATCAAAGAAACAATACTTGGATTGAATTTGTGAACCGCAAAGTTTAGAAAGAAGATGGTAAAATATACTCTGCGTCCGCCAAACAAATTGGGATAAGTGCAAAAATATGATCTTTCAGACAGTTACAAACCTTATCACTTCTTTTCAAGGACAACTGACCAGTGGCCCTACTACGATCCATTTGACAACCTAAACAGAACTGTTAAAGGGATGAAGCAATACAGGGTGTTAGCTCCATCTTTCTCGCTCGCACGCTTGACATTTTAACACGTCATGGTAAGGTTCCTGACTGTAAGACAGGCACGCAAGACACACCAGACTTGCGTGGTTAATAAATATTATCATAAATCATCATTCTAGAGAAAGTTTTTACTTATTACGGTATATTAAGCAATCGTTTCTTCAAGACAATAAGTACATGAAGTACGACATTATTTTTACTTCTAAATTAGAAAATAACGTACATGATATACCTACTACAGTACGAAAGTATTGCACAGTTTCTCTTTAACTTTTAACTTTGCGTGACAATCAGGCAAGCACAACGACATTACAAAACTGACATTGAACATTTGCTAGCACACGTTCGCTTTTTTTTTTGTAAAGAAGTCTATTCGCAATTGTTTTTATAAAACTATAGTCTTTACTACCAACTTGAAACACGACCATTCTTAAATTCAATTACCCCATAAACTTTTTTTTCACACCGAAAGTTGCTGTCAGTGTTACGACTACGTTGAGGCCAACAAAGAAATGTTCAAGCGCTATGAGATCAGCAGAATTTCAAAAGTAAACCAACTTAAACTCACAAGACTGGAAGAGCATTACGGTGTTCTAAATTCAATAAATTTAGTGTAGGGACACTGCTCATACATACACCTGTAAATTGGGAGCATTTAATGAGTCCCACCGATGCTTCAGTTAACGTAACCACGTACTGGGCTCAAACGGTTTAAAGAGTTTACCATCGATTCGAAAAGGAGAAGAAGAAATCAGAAACTTTATTTTAAACTAGCTTTTGCTCGCGGCTTCGCCCGCATACATAAAATATAGTCTAAGTCACTCAGGAATAAAGCAGCTTTCTATGGGTGAAAAAATTCGCAATCAGTACTTTACAGACCAGTACTTTTACAGATTACATTCTACAAACAAAAAAACAAACTTTACATCTTTTATAATATTAGTGTTGATAAACCAATAACAGGCACATTTGAATTGTCAAAATGTCGGTTAGTCAAAAAAAGTAAAGCTAAGTAAGAACAAATTCAATGCGTTTAAGTTTTAAAACTAGACAAGCGTTTGCGTTTCGAACGCGACTGTAACATAACGTTTATCTGTACCAAATATAATTATGTTTGTGACGTATGTAGAAATCACAGCTAAATAAAATACGCATGCCAAGTTCGTAGATTATACATAAAAAAAATGGAAAAAGACTTATTTTCGATTCAATCCTCGAATGTTGTGATATTGGACCACTTTTCTTGGTTGCAGTACTGATCGGCACGAGAAACCAAGGGCTAAAGCTGGAACTTTATTAGACCGACGCACAAGTGTAGCTCTACAAGTCTAGTTTCCATATAAAATGTATGGAGACCGACGCGACCAGATCGGCGTGTGTCACACGTATGCGCAGTGTAGTTCAAGCTTAAATTAATCCTAAAATCAATAGAGCTAAATCGAGGACATGTGACATACACCAACTCGTACTGGGCCCGCATAGTGGATTACGACCCATTCCCTCTCCCAGAGAGGACGCCTCCAGCAGAAGGAACATTAGAAGGCCGATTATGCTTAAGTTTTACAGAGCTAAAAGAAAACACTACATTTTCACTTAGAGACTTCGGGTAAAAGATTAAGTTATTCCAAATTACTTTAATAGATTGACTATTAACCTCAGTACTAAGTATAAGGTTCTAAAAACGCTCAAGTCAAATAAAAAAGACATTTGCTCTAGTTAGATTTAGAGACCTTTACAAAATGGCCAATATATTGCCAATTGTCATGCAATCTGGGTAGACAGCAATTTTCATTTCCATTGATGACCTTCCTCGCCTCGACCTAGGGCATTTTAGCAGTCTAATTGAACTGGGTATTAGTCTGATCTTTTTTCTTTTTTAATCTCATCGTCTGCCTTTAGAAGTACGTTGCTGAACACAGGTATCTCTTATTACATCTGCAGCTTCTCTAGCTACTATAGCAGGCACTATAACACTATCAACATCATGAGGACCGTTGATCAACAGTGGTTTCCAAAATGTGGTCTGCAAGAACTAAAATATGGTGCACAGAATCTCAAACTATTCAACAGAAAAGTTTTTTTTTTTTTGAATAATATGATATAGTGCTTGACTGCAAGCCTACCCGATAATAAGCAGTGATGCAATTGTTGATGGTTAAGCGCACTAGTTTATAAGAGCTTATTCACTCTAACCTTGAGGACACCTAAATTATAACCGAACGGGTAGACCGCAGCATGCAAAATGTTCCCGTCCTTCGATGTACGCGGTATAAACAACGACGAAAACGCTTGTTCCTGCTAACAACAAATACTCCTTAGATAGACTGATGGTTAGACATTCTGGCGTCGGCCTACCTGTAACGACTACTTCCTAGATTAAACTAAGTTAAATAGACTATTTCTGTGAAAGAAACTAAAGTGGTCCCAGGTTCATAAAAGTTTGGAGACAACTGCTCTAACAGCCCTGAGGTAAGACTTAACTTAACAGACGTGTAGCTTCATAGACGCGTAGAAGCGCCAACGTCGTGCTCTTGTTTCCTCGACAGGGGTTCATAGTTTTGTATGCAAGCTTCACGCAGGTCTACACCAAGCGTATAATGACGAATACGCCTCTAAGAAGCTACGCGTCCGTAGACGTTAGGCCTTAGGGTACCTTCCTTCTACGCACTTACTTTCGATGACCTGCGACCGTCACTCAATGAAATGTCTACCCAATGATCATCGTACGACACAAATGAGACAATATAGTGTGTTACAGGCTTTTTTTCGCAGGATTTCTTCGAGTGAAGTTCAGTGGTTACTTTAATTATTCACAAATTGATTCCTTGTGGATCTTTGATGCAAAATTGGTGTAGTTTAGTATATCAAGTATCTGCAACAACTGGACAATGTATGAAATTATTGAAACAGGCGCGATTTCGGTAACACGGAGCTGAGAATTTTATTGTAGTGTTGAGTGCCACAGCAAAGTTTTCCGAAAACGTTGACTTGATAAATTAGTTACCAAATACTACAAAACATTAGTACTCGTACATTCATCTTGTAATGGTAAACAAATAAACTATAAATATCTACGAAGACATGACTTAAGGGACTTAGTATCCAAGCCAAAAACATTAACAAAAAAATATGTTACAATTTCCGCAACACTTCCAGTCGTCCACTGAAAACGTTTTGGGTGACACTTATTTTTACAACAAGGTTGCACATATCCGAATCGTCTGATCTTGACACGGGCAAAACTGTGCACAGTACCCTGTCAATTTCTTAGTTGTAAATAATTCCCGAGCTAAATATAAATCACGGTGTTAGCGTTGAAATAAACTAGAGCTTTTCGAATTGAAATTTTAAAGAGATTGATGTTGGCTCGAGTTAGCATCACGACGGAACCGTCTCCGAATAGACCATCGCATTAGTTCTGGTGGGTGTTGTAATGGCTCAGGAACCACTGAGTGGGATTTACAAGTTCTATTTATGTGAACTACTAGATCATATCTATACATATACTTACTATTCAATGAAAAAAGTACGTACTATATGAGCTGTGGGCTAAAAGAGCCACTTATTGGGTCCCATTAAGCGCAAGGCGACATCGCGGCAGACCAAGGCGAAGGTGGAGAGATGAGACTGGCCCGCAATGGCCCAAGAAAGACGTGTGTGGAAAAGGGAGAAGGAGGCCTTCGCCCAGCAGTGGGACATAAATGAGCTAACTAACTAACTATGATATACCTAAATAAAATGTGTCTATAAGAATTAATCCATACTAATATTATAAATATAAAGGTTACTCTGTCTATCTGTTACGCATTCACGCTTAAATTACTAAACTGATTTTGATGAAATGCTTATATCACAAAAGAACAAAGGTTACTTTTTATCTAGTTTCAACTTCATGTCTGCAATAACCAAAATTCACTCGGACGAAGACGCGAGCAAAAGTTAGTTTTATATAAAAAGAACTAACAGTAGGTGTGATGTAAATTCCTTCATTAAAATATACCGGATTAACTCTTTCATTAGCAGCAAATCACATTCGTTGTAATTAAATATATTACTTTAGTTCAAAGAAAGATGAGTAGATAATTAAATTTAGCAAGCTGACAATGTTAAAAATATCTCACAATGGCTATAAATAATTCCCAAACGAGTCAAATTTTTCACTCGGCTAAAAATAAAGTTGACATAGTTTCTGAATTAAGTCATCAAATTGTGAGGTGATGACGATCATCATTACATTCCTTATGGTATAGTGAAGACGTAATCTATTAATGTGATGCTTCGCGCTCTACATTGGTCGTTGGCAGCAATGCATATTTAAAAGGACAACTTTGAGTATGTTCAGTTGCCAAAAAATAATCATTATCCCTTTATTTTACGAAAGGAATATTAGTGTTCAAAATTTGAAATCAGGACATTAAGTTTCATGGTTAACGAATTTATCCTTACGGAAAATCCTCTCTTCAAAAATCACCTTTAATGGGTTTATATAAGGTGTAAAGAAATCACGTGGGTGAAGCCGCTAGGAGAAGGTAGTACTTTTATACAAAACGTAACTGTAGACTTAAAACAAACCATCATAAAAACAAAACGTTAAACCCTTCACTCCTTACCAAATGTTATTTTAAATGTTTCCATTCTTTAGAAATACTGAAAAGAAAACAATAGGAAAGGCTTCTTATTCAAACTGTAGGCAAAATTTTCAACTGTTACATGAACTTTCAGCAAACCAATGTCGAAATATGAAAACATTTCCTGTTCATTTCACCGAAGACGTATAAAAACTTTAGCTACCCGCAATTTTCGACACTTTTTCCCCTTTGTTACGTGTTTGGTACCTGCTTTTATAATATTTTGACATTTAAAAGTTTTCTTTTGTGCTTGGTACTTTTATTATGTACAATTTTCTGAAAAAGAAAACGTTGCCAAAAAAATTGCAAAAGAGGTTTATCAACTACCCAACAATGTTGAAATGTAAAACGTGCCTCTCGTTACGTGCTTGGTACTTTTGAAAAGAAATTTTGAAATTTTGAAAGAAATATGTATCGTGAAAGGTCAAAAGTAGCACGCACCCCTTTACATTATACATTCTGAAATACATAAAACAGCACGTGTTTTATGCCATATTGCCGATGTCAGATTTCTTTAGTAGAAAGCCAAGCTTACAAACTAGGTTGTCATTTAGTCAAGGTTCAATATAAGGGCCCTCGCCCACACCGACTTTTTGTAGCGATGTTGTAGCATGTTTGCATCGATACACTCGCGACGCTGTAGTGCGTTAGTAGCACGTTGGCATTTTTTCTATAGCGCTTGCAAATGCGACTAACGCGCGTTAGTAGCGATGCTGACGGGCGCTTACCTACATAACGCGCGACAGCATGGCTACAAAAAGTCGCTAGCTATCCAAACATTGGCTGACAAAGAGTGTTCACATAACCTATAAAACTGTTGTAAGTCACAGCATAGTAATGGCTGTCTAATGCGATATTTGACATTCATTTGAGCTTTAGTTTGCAAATTGTACTACTCGGATCATATGTACGTGTCGGTATGGCTAATGACTGCATCATTGTTATCTGAAACTCATTCATATCAAATGAAACTGGAATAAGAAGTGTTCAGACAACGACGAAAATTCATTTTTATAGATTTAGTAGATTTTTGTCATTAAGTTGCACCTGCCATGTAGTAGAAGATGCCTAAGGCATTAAGTTTGGATTAACAGTGTCACATATTTATAATACTTATTTTTTTGAAATCTATGCATCAAATTCTAGACGAAAATCACATGCATTAAAAGATTAAAAAATGGGCTAGTATTCATTTATTTATTATAACAACCACATAGCATTTTCTTAGTTTTTTTTTTTATGCCTGTGTTACTCAGGACGACGCAAAGATTCTAACGATACCTCATACACGGAAATTAGATCAGAAATTTAGAAGTTATCTACATAAATAAAAAGAGAAGCTGACTGACATATCAACGCACAGCCGAAACTACTGGGACTTGAAGCGTGAAATTTTTTACACAAGGTCTCCTTTTATGATGTAGGCAAGCATTGAGGGAGGAATTTCCAAAACTCATCTTTAATGGTAAACCCATTAACAGAGTTTGAGTGGAGAAAACTACTTTCACGCGGTTGAAGCCGCTGGCAGTAGTCTTTTTTTTATTAGGTAGTATTGTTGATAGGTTCGCGCTTGACCACTATCTCACCTGATGGAAAGCGACAATGCTGTCGACGATGGAGCGCGCTTACCTAAAAGTGGAATGGAATTCCCTGCCGGAGTCTGTGTTTCCTGATAGCTATAACCTAGGGATCTTTAAGTCAAGAGTGAATAGATTGCTTCTAGGCAAGCGTGCTCCATCGTCGGCCACATCATCGCTTACCATCAGGTGAGATTGCGATCAAACGCGAGCCTATCCATTATATAAAAAAAAAAGTAACCTATTCACTCTTGACTTAAAGCTTTATACAAAGGATTTTCTAAGATTCAACCCCTAAAGGGATGAAACCGAGTCTTTTCGTATAGAGAAACCTACTTCGCTGGCAAAGGCTACTACTAGTGAAATAGCAAAGCGTTAAAGTTTTCCAATTGTCGATTTGAACCAATTGTTTGACTATATTAGGGTATATATGTATGTAGTTTATTAATTTGAGTATGTATATATTATATAATTGTAAGTGTATTGTAATATTTATGGTTTATTAGTATATCAATTCTTCGAATCACCCTCTTTCTTTTATTGCACCTACCACTGTTTTTCTCTGCACCACCCAAATGTTGACTGGAAGTAAATGCACTATGCGTATGTGTGTACATAAATAGTTAAATAAATAAATAAATAAATAAATAAGGCATTAAGTCCGCCTCTGTACTTTTATGTGCATGAAGTATAAATAAATAGAAACTCACATACTTAATCACGTGTGTGTTGTATGTATCCGATTTTCATACCCTGAAACCATCCTTTATATGGCAGTCTTGTAAAAATATAGCGTAGTTTAATCGAAAAATTTGAACGACTCGTGCATATCTGTAGCTTCACAATAGTTGAGCCGTCATATTTAGCCACCGGTGCGCAGATAGCCCGCACGGCTAACGTGCGAGACGACTGCCAACCCGGCAACCGATACTAAATAATAAATCTTGACTGTCACATAACACAGTTGCGAATTATACTCTACGTATAGTAACCTCATTTTGAGACTGAATCTCGTCACTGCAAGATTCGGGTTCGCCCGATTTTTTAAATCAGAGCAGTAAATATTTCATTTGTAGGTACGTTGCTCTTACCCCGTTAGAGCTGTTACTTGCTTCCTAGCTGTTACCCGGTAGGTACTAGCATAACATAGGGACCAATATTATATTTAGCATAATCTATACATACTCGTCGCATCACGTAAAAATACGAAATCGATTTAAATAATTTTTGTACATTAAAATTGTGTGTAACTTATGCTTTGTTTCATCGCAATCGGTTGCCTATATCGAAATTTATATGCTACATTCATTGACTGTTAGACGTTGCGAAGTTCGCCGGGTCAGCAAGACTATACATGTAAAAAGAAAAACTGTCTGACTGACATACCAACGTACATCCGAAACACTAAGGTATGTAGAATTTTGCACAAAGTTTTCTTTTGTGATGTATGCGAGCACAGAGAAGGGGTTTTAGAATATTTAACTTTTGAGGGGGGAAAAGCGTACGTATGCAAAATTTTATTTCTTGGGTACGTTGCAAGTACATGGAGTTACTTTACCGCTTTGAGAGCAATGGTGATGAAATAAATTACACAAACGAATGCGCCTGACTGAGTTTGAACCTGCGACCAACAACTCGTACCTCTCTTTTTAAATCTAACTTTCATACAATAGTTCAGTTCATTACAGCAGAATGCACAGGAGTTATCCCCACAGTATTACAAAAGGCATTCTATATAACATTGGAAACTAGACCGTAAAGCACAGTACACTCCATTCATGAAGGCTCACAACTTTTTCAATAAACGAATGAATTCAGACTTATCCCACCATTCCTTTCAATGTGCCTACTCTAAGTAGGATTAGGTTCACTTACTTGAACACTTATTTAATGGAAAAAAGTGTGAGGTAATGTAGCTTCGAAGTAATTGATTTCTGGAACATAACGAATAGATTTTTTTTTAGTTTGGAAGAATGACTCCCCACCAAGGTCGACCTGAGAGAAGGGGAGAAGAGACGAACTAGACTGAGTTTGTTTCGGTGTTTCTTCTCAGGGTAGTCAGCTAGGAAACCCCGGCCTCATCTAGCATTAATTGACGAAAAAAAAAAAAAAATTGACGTGTAAAAGTGTTTTTATAAAACCTACTTGCAAAATAAAGATCATTTATCATAGACACATACCGCAAGGGCTGGTTCGAGGTAGCTCAAGAGAAGAATACCTGGAAGGAATTGGGGGTGGCCTTTGCCCAGCAGTGGAAAAGTATAGGCTAAATAAAATAATAATAAAAAAACGAAAGTCATGGCGAAAACAATTCCTATATGTTAAACATACGGTTCTAACAGAACTAAAAATATAACAAAATAATACAGAAACTGAACTCGGTCACAGCTGCCAAACACTTTATTACATCAAGTATTATCTAATTACTTTACAAAGATAAAGATGTAAATATTCAGATAAGAACGTAAGCTTTTCTAATTCTAATCTCCATCAAATGACGACTACGGATTCAGAAATCATGATCAATGTATAGTAACATTCGGGATGTTCGTCGACATGTACTTTTAGTTCATGTAGAATACAAAGTAACAAAAAACGGAAACATCCATTAACACATGCGCTACGCATACAATGTACCGAAAGCGTTCAAAATATTAGCAGCAGTAAGAATAGTTAGCAGGAACATCTCGTACAATTATGATCCGCAAATAAGGTTACCGACTTTGCCCGAGACTAGACCAAAAGATAGGTAAGTAAAGCTCCTGGTAACGTCTTTCCTGATGACCGTTTGAGGCAACTGCCAGATACAAACTATTGTCTGGTTGCTAGATGGAATACTAAAACTACTCTGCGCAGACGTGTGCCACACACGCCGATCTGGGAGCGTCGGTCTTCATACATTTTATGGAAACTAGACTAGTAGAGCGTCACTTGATCCACGCCACACTACGTACAAATCAGGCGTGTTACACGTGTGCGTCGGCCTAATGTAGTTCTAGCTATCGGCCTAATGTAATCATCTTATGACAACCCCCGCTCTTGGGCGGAGCGGGAGATAGTGTCAGACTCTTACTGACTAAAAAACCCATCCCGTTCCTTCATGCCTTCATACCGGGGCTCGAGCGCCCTTTCGGATAACCCTGGCCCCAGTAGGCTTCGGCTTTGTAGTTCTACCTTAATAGCAATGATATCAGAGGACCGCTGAATTTACATATTGGAGGTACTGTCCCCTGAATAAAGAAAGTATGCCAACGATTGTTAAAGAGCACTCCAAATCCCGGATAAGACGAATTTGCTAGCCCGGTTGCTTGATAACTCAGTCAACATCACCCGCAGCCTACACGATTGGCATGATGGAAACGAGGAAAATAGATTCAAATAACAAACTGTCTATTCATGACCTAATTACTGTAGTTTTGAGATACGAAGGAAAACGTTCGTAAAATTGTTTTGAAGTAAACAGTAAAAATATTACGGGTTTTAGTGATCTCAAAATAAAAACGGCCTTGGAATAGTTGGAAATGAAGGAGTCAATAGATACATCAGTAGTTTTGTTAGTTTCAAGTATGTAGATGAAACAAAGTCTTATGCACGTAAGTGACAATATTTCTTACGTTACGCACGCAATTTGCATTAGACGGTGTTCCACGCCCTTTTTAAAGCCTACATACATTGACAAAAAACAACAGCTTTAATTAACAATATTAAATCCAGAACTAATTCTTTATTTGTGCATCGCTTGGAATTAAAAAAAAAACAGATATAATTCGATTTGTGAAATAAAGGACCCGTGTTTGAAAGGGACAATGTGCGCTTTAAATAGATGATAGATGTCTATCGATCCTAACTGATAGGCTGAAAAGCCTGGCATATTTACTCAGTCAACCATCAAGTGCCAAGATGTCGCAGATGGAAGTAGCGCTGTCGACCCAGTTATTGAAGCGCGAAAAATACGTGATACACACATGCCAGAAGAACTTAATATACAATGTACGACATAAAAAATAAACCAAACGTTACAGTATTGAAAGATTTCGAACATAATTTTGTTTTATTCTTACAACAGATAAACTGTAACTACACAAGAGGATTAAGCACGAGTATAGGAAACAATAGGGTAGAAACTCAAGTTAAAAGTTAATAAAACCACAGTATATGTGCTTCTGCACAGTACATTTATATAGTTCTCTCTTCTCTGCGGCGGATTTACCGGCTCATGCGTGTAGATAAGCCATTATTGCTTTTCCATAACTCCTACGTCGGACCGACGTACTCTTGCCACCACAATTATTATACAGTGCTTTTGCGAATTCTGTTTTAATACCAGCACGATCATAGCCAACATTTTATTCCGAATCTGGATATGTGACGGTACATTTAATAGACTTTGTGCAACATCACCCACGCTACAGGGAATTCAAATGCATGGCTATAATTGTAAGACGGTTAGATAAGTATTCCTTAGTGTTGGCGCTCGACCTTATCTAGCCAAACACAAATTGATCGCTAAATCAATTCCGCGTGATACTGTTAGAATTGGAATAAACAAACAATATTTCAGCTGCGTCTCTGCAACTTGTAACAGGGAAATGTTTTATCGTAGTACTTATGGCGAAGTGCAAGATATGTCATTATTTATCTACAATTAATGGCTTCTGCACACAATGGTCTACTTTGGCCACAATTCAATTTCTACCGTGATATTTCTATGGGCGTAGAAGTCCGGGCAACGTCGCGTATTGCGGGTAAAAATCACGAGACCTACCGAACTGAAAAGTGAACAATATACTACATTAATCGCGTAAAGATGTCAGTGGTTGGTTGGTTGGATGGCAAAAACTTTAGGAGGCAATACTATAAATTGACACATTGGTTTAGTTAGGAGTTCTGAGTATACATGTAGATGAATGGAGAGGGACAGGAAGGCCGAAGAAAAGATGGATGGATTGTGTGAGGAGTGATATGAAAGAAAAGGGAGTTAGTGATAGTTTGACGAGTGACAAGACAGAATGGAAGAAAAAAACGTGCTGCGCCGATCCCAAGTAATATGGGATAAGGGCAGGAAAAAGAAGAAGTTGATTTAGTTAGGAGGTGTTTCCACAATTTAATTTGATGCAGTTGCAACTAAATATCAGTTTCGGAAATTACACATTTAAATTATAAGTGCTAAAAAGTAAATTTCTCGAAAAATTAGTTGGAAGGTATTGACAATTTGGCACCTCACAGTCGAAGTGCTGAAACGACGACGTGGTGAAATAATACCTCCGTAACGTAATATTTTCGTTGCCAAGCAAACATGATGATGTTAGTGGAAGTATCAAAGCATTTCCTTCTTGAAATGGAACAATGGCTGTATTCTTAACAGTGCACCAGTACACGCGCATACATGATGAAAGTTTTTAAACTGCCGTTAAAGTTTTAGTAACATTTTGGCTAGTTTTACGACTTGTTTTAAACACTAATGATACTTTTTTATTGCTTTATCTCATTTTGATGCCATCATCAACCTAAATTCGTTGTTTGTGAATATCGAGACGGCTTTTGCGTGAAACGGGTTGGTTGTGGTGTGTTGCTGCTCTCTGGTTTCCATTAGGCCTGTCCACGGAGGCGTAGCTGGAAAACTAAGAAACTCTGTCGACAAAGCGACAACGACACAACGGCACGACGGTGGCACTTCGGTAAGCTTCACGTAGGCGTACGCCAAACGTAATGGCGAATATGCGTCTACGTAACTACGCGTCCGTAGACAGTAGGCCTTAGGTTTCATTTCCATATAAACGTCAAATACTCTCGCGCAGGGAACTTCTTTATTTAAATAAATATTTTTTTTTTTTAATTTTCATCCTTATCCTTACATATTATAAAAAAGTCCACCACCGCGTGTCTGTCTGTTGGTTCGTGATCAATTCAAAAACAACAGAACGGATTTTCATGTGATTTTCGCCAATAGACAGACTGATTCATTAGGAAGATTTAAGTGTATTTTCATACATATTACAGTAGGGAGATCTCAAAAAATTTAAAGTTTTTTAACATCTCAAGCTCAGCTGGGGCGAGTCGCTACTATTTCATATATCATTCTAGAAATGTATTTGTGATCCATAAAACTTAACGTGTTCCTACTATAGCCGCAGCAACTTTAACACAACAATGTGTGTTATTGATTCGGCCAAACAACAGTTGTGTTTACGGATACATCCAACATTCACTGTCAATATTTTCTTTGGAAGCCGTATTTTTGCAAACTATTACTCGGAACTTCCTTGGATTAGATTGTAAAATAGTGTTGCTACCTCGTAAAGTTGCCTAGACATCAATTGATATCTCTTTGTTTCTCCAAGAATACAATGAATTAAATTACAATAGTTATCTCCTTTCAGACGGCAAAAGTCAAAATAAATGTTCTCATAGTGTTTATTTTTTCAGGATACGAGTAATTTCAGCCTCATCCTGTTGGTATAACGTACAATACCACATTATAAACTAATTGGGTGCCTAATTAATGTATAGGATCATATTAATAGTGCAAAAATTATGATTGATTGCTTCCTCACATTATTGTGTCGTTCCAGTGTGACATTTTGTCACGGTCATGTCATTCTAGGCAAGTTTTATTCAGCTGACATTAGAACATAAAGAAATTGTATTTTGTAATTTGATGGCTAGCCTATACTTATCTGATTCTATCCGTGCAGTTGTTCCTTCTGCTGTCAGATATATTTAATTTCATATATCATATATAACAATCCCAATTCAACTGAGTGGCAGACTAAAACCTAGTCGTAGTCTATCGCAATATGTAATCGTAAATGTCTATGTATCTACAACGGGTGCCAGCGCATGAGATGCGCACGTGTCCCCAATTTTCTACTATCCCCATGCGAACGGAATTGTTGAACTTTAAATCGATAAGCTTCTTCCTCGTAATAAAGTGGCAGTAGACAACAAAGCTCGTAATCATGGATAAAGAACAGTGGTAAAGTTATTAAAAGTTTGCAGCCTGAGCCTAGCCGGCTAGCTTTTACAGCAGATAAGATAAAAAAGCAATTAAAGGACCTTATCGAAAGCAATAACGGCTTAATTAATATCGTTGATGTATCCTTATTTATTTTTGTCACAAATAAACGTTTTATGTGTTCTGAACAAAAGTTATACCATTTTGGAAATGCAAATTTTAGAATACCAAAATCAGTTATAAAAACATTCCCTGGATATTTAGAACTTTGCGGCGTTAAAATACGGAATTAATTGAAATGGAATCGTCGTAGGAGTTATAGACATTGCTTTTAAATTGTAGATATTTCTATCTTACAAAACTTCACCGTAAATGATGACTTGAGTTTACTAGAGTTTCAACAGTGCAGGGTGCACTGTTGAAACTCTAGTGAACTAAAGAAAAACAAAAGAAAGCTTGCGTAAACATAAAATTCGTCCTGAAGATGAAATCACTTTCTACAATAACGTTATCGCGGGTCAATCTCATTTAATTTTTAATGAAATTTATGCCATCATAGTAAACTATGAAATATCAAAATATTTCAATCTAGATCGCAACGGTAAATATGAGGATACATAAATCTGCGTGCGACATTCATATCGTGTGGCAAGTAGGTTGTCGCGGGCCATCCACTGGCTGAGATTACCGCGCATTCACAATAAGACGCTTGCGATTTGCTAGCGCTCGTTAGCAGGTCGATCGATGTTGGTGATGTTGTTTGTAAGTAAGGTATAAATGAACTTTTACTAAAGCCTCTGTAAACGAAGATGTTGAGATAAAAATGAACGTACTATGTACTTAGATCCTAGAGCGATCTGAGATAACTTTTTTTACACGGATTGAGTTCTCAGTAGCGTCTCATGTGTTTTAAACAAAGAGAATTAAACCACTTGAGAGCTGATAGAGCGATTTCGTCTAGGCACACGATTCACTAGCGCGGGGCGGGGGACGGGGGAACATGCAGCGGTTGTGATTGGCAGATGCAACAATGTCAGTAAACATAGTGATGCACAAGTCAATTTTGCATTAATAATATCGTTATCGATAAAATCGACATCGATTAATTCTGCTTGTTTTTTTAATTTTGCTTTGTAAGGAAAAATAAATGAAGATAAACCGAAGAATTATCTTCTCTGTCTTTATTTGTTATTCTTACTTATTTACTACATTGCTAAAAAAATATTAAAAAATATTTTTTTTTTAAACTAAGACATCTTGAGATTAATCCACTTTTCTTTAACTTCCGGAACATTTGGAAATCTAAAATGTTAACATTAAAATGTAACTTAATTTTTTATTCACCGTTGAGAATAATCGATAAAATAATTTATCAACTATGTTTTGGAGTTATCACATCACTTCAGCACTCAGTAGAAAGTACTTGGGATAGAAAGGGATAGACTTATCTAATATTCTAGTGAAAGTAAAGGACTTTTCAAAAGACATCAACGCGGTATCACTTTTTTCGTAACCAACCATTTTAGCTTGAGCTCTCTAATTACCAATAATGTAAATAAATATAAACATATTTTACTTACTGATGAAAACTTTTGCCAACTTTTTTATATCTAGATGTTCTAGATGATTTCCCGCGCCATTTAATTGCACAGGAACTCATTTTTGCTTCGGTTTTATGCAATAAGTGTTTTTTAAGGTACCAAAATTAAGGAATGTGCACAGATCCAACAACTGGTCAGTACTAAAAAATGCACTCATATCGGCATCTAATATAAGTGCAAAATCATGTATGTGTCGTGAGCCAGAGTCGCCCGTATGAGCGGTCAAGTGGTTGTATAGTCATTGGTTTTAAATATCTGTGTGCTTGTAAAGCTCCCCCTTGGGGAACCTGGGCAGGTACCAGGTGAGAAAGGGAACTAAAAATAAGAGTTACTCAAGTTAGTTTTATATGGCTGATTCGTAGGTATAATATGTTTTGTAGAATATTAGGGGGGCTCCACATGCACATAGGTATTCAAAGCACATGTGACGCTACTGAGAAACTAAGGTATCATCCATGTGAAAATAAGTTATGTCAGATCGCTGTGGGATCTTAGGACTATTACATTCAAACTCAGATACTTGAACGCAATATCGCATTAGAGGTAATGCGTTGTCTATTCGCAGCAGAGACCACGCGTCGCTGCAATTTCAAGAATACCTACAGCGGACTATGCCCACAGTTACACCCAACAGTAGGGTTATGATCTCAATAGTCTATTTACGTAAGGAATCTGGGGAATGTACGGAATGTTGCCAGATTGCGTCTATGTTGGAGCTATATCGACAAATGAGGTGTCAGTGGCGTAACTATCGACACCTCACGTCTATAACACTGGCAGTGACACTTCTCTGCAGTAGTGACGCAAAACTGATCTGTGGGTTGAATCTCTTCAGAATCAAAGCACTTAAACAATTGACGTTAAAGTGTCAGCCAATGGTTGTTGCGATTCAGTAGCCCGCATCAAGATTTATTTATTTGATGACACTTTAAGCACGCAAATGTACATGGCGGACTCAATTTTCGACTGTTTAATTGCGGTGCATAAATGTTTTCAAATATGCAGGCTATGGATTAATAATTGTCCAACCTGTAACTTAGATATTTATCCCCGGGTACCTAAAGGTTTTTTTACGGATTTTCCATGCGCTCACCACCAGGTCTTCTAGTAATCTATACTTAAAGCTGAAGACTTGGTTTGAACGCACTAATCTCAGGAAATTTTGGTTCGAATTGAAAAAATCTTTTAGTGTTCGATTGCCCATTTATCAAGTTAGGCATCGTCCAACGACCAAATAGCGATGAGAGAGCGGAGCAGTAACCACAGTCAAGGAGGGCAATTACCTTATGAACGAAAATACTGTAAAATTAATACCTATACTGTGGCACGAGGTTTAAAGCTAGAACTACTTTAAACCAGCACACGTGTAACACGTCTGATTTGTACGTAGAACGACGTCGCATGGCGTGTATTTAATGTTGCTCTACAAGTCTTATCTCCAGATAAATAAAATGTACGGAGACCGACGCGCCTAGATCGGCGTGTGTGGCACACGTGTGTGCAGTGTAAATCTACCTAAGTAGTCAAAGTCGGAAAATGACGTAAGCAAATACTAAGTAGAGTTACCTCGTGGTTCCCCAGTATTCTGCTAAAAATACAAAGTAATAACGTCTTTCAAATCAATGTTTCCTGTTCCAACTAATTGATTGTTGCAGCTTTCAGGCATGTCCGTAAATATTTAGAAATTCAACTGCATGTACGGAATCAATGTTACTCCACGTTTCGTAGGGCTTTTTAGTCATGTCTGTCATTCTAAGAAATATCGATAGTTCCAAGGATTTTTTCGACCTGAGTCACCGGACCGTTATGCTTTTAGTATTCAATTGAAAAGAATGTATAGTCAAAAGACTTTTTATTAAAAATATAGCCGACTTGTAACATAAAATTTAAACAATTGTGGAAGATTCGTTTCTTAGTTATTTAACACCAGTTTCCGATATTGAAAGTACTCGAATTCGAAATTGTAGTCTTTCTTTAAGTTTCAAAATAAAAAATAAGTCTCAAGATTGTATTTTTTATTATTTTTCACTTTTACTTATAAGTGCCTCAAATCTAAACAGAAATATTGCGCAAGATGATATAAGGTACCTACAGAATATAACCAGTAAAACCTTTTTTTCCGGTGCATACCTTCTGGATTCATCATCACATCCGTTCGACGGTACCTTATCACCAGGGTGCAACTCAAGACAATTCTAATAAGCCCAAACACGGATAGGATACTTTGTCGTATTGCGGAGTTCCGATTCCCCCTTACGGCTTCATCACCAGATCAGTTCACGGGTATAATCAGCACAATTTATTGAAATTTGTTTCGTCATAGTCGCTTAGATAACGATTTTAATCGTGATTATGTGTGTTTGTAAAGTTCTATTGGTCATCTGTGGACTTCTTTATCGGTTCCACTTCACTTAAGTACTTCTGAATGCAAAATTGCTATAAATAGGCCTATAACATTGTAGAAATGCCTCATTTATTTATGGATCTCATCATAAAAACTAGATTTTGATTTTTTTTTAATCCTAATAGGCTCATAAATGACAGAGTGGTAACAAACATTTAAACAAATACAACCGAATTGAGAACCTCTCCGTTTTTTTTAAAAAGTCGGTTTAAAAATGTAAATGACAATATCACATTGAACTGTAAGTCCCTCCAAGACTCGTATGGGAGAGCATTAATTGTCTCTATTAAAACTTGTTAATACCTTCCTGCGGTCACTGACTGGGTTATTAGACAAATCTTGTGAGTGGGCGCGTCTACCCTACGACCTTAGATTGTTTTAATGGCGCTTTTAATTCCGGTCAAAGGGCCCTAGGTACATTACGACTCACTGCTTTCATATATTCATAGAACGTCTTGCGCATTCAATTCATGCTCATAAAATAAATTAAACATATTTTAATATAATAAGCCTGCGACTTTTATTTACATGAGCAGTCTTCTTAAATTCATCAAACTAAATCCATCGCGACATTGGAAAACTCAACTGGGCTGCGGTACAACGCCGCTATGGTAAATGTCAGCGGACGTGTCGCTTCGATTTAAGCCAGCAATGTACTCGATGACGTATGAGATAGTGCTGTAGACAGTCAGAATCTAATTCTGTACCGGTGACGTTACGTTCGGTCGAAACAATCGAAAGTTATTCCGAGTGCTAAACCGACACACGTGACTCGGTATGCCGCGTTCTATTCGAAACACCGATTTGCGGAAGTCGATTAAAACTATATCGATTAGACTTTAGTACGAGCTAAAACGATATTGTTTACGTTCATAAGATTTTAATTTATATTCCTAATACTCATTCCACGTGCTATTTCTCAACCTAAGGTCGTTAAAATACTAAAACCAAGATTCAACCAAGTCAAAACCATAGGGTTTTGACTTGGGTGAATCCACAAATTTGAGACAACTTCGATTGAAAATAGGTAGATATTCAGATTGACACTAGAATCGGTTTAAATTCGTACAATTTTTTTTTTTCGTTTTAAATTTTGATAGAAAATATTAAATGACTGACAGACATATCAACGCACAGCTGAAACTACTAGGGCTAAACGTGGAATTTTACACAAGGCTTCTTTTTGTGTCATAGGCGAGCACTAAGAAAGGATTTTTGAAAAATCGACTTCTAAAAGCTTGCATAAAAACAAAGTTATCGCCCAATGTTTTTGAAAATAGAATAATATCGAAGGCGGTTTTTTTGTGAGATGTTATATTAAATCATCAAACAATTTCCCCCACTCTCGATGGAGCGAAATTGTGTTCCAGAATTTTACTGTTACCCAGCTATGTTCATTCAGTTGCCCTTTACGTTCCAGGTCATCCAGGGACTTTTTCGAACAACCCCGCAGCCCATTGGCGACGTTTATGGTACCTTCATCTAGAATTACCAGCTCTGTTTTGCCCACCTATCAAATTGCAGCTAATATCATCAAACTCAGCTTCTCTAAACGCCATGTTTCATGGAAACATGGTTCAGTAAAGTAAAGCATTTGTCTTGTTTTCCCTACACGCGTACTTGTTTGTTATCACTAAACTACTTGACTTTACATTCGTCAGAGTACCTACAGTCCTCCAGTTATCAAAATTCAAAATGTTTTTTTTTTACATAGGCCTACATTAGGCACTTACAAAACAACAGAAGGTAGTGCACGGTTCAACTGGTTGGAGAAGAACCGGTAAAAAAATTCATGTTTATTCCTTTAAAAAAAAAATTGTTTTATAATATATACGGTCTTATTAAAATGCTCGCGTTCCTGTAGCCCTGCTCGAGAAGCTCGACCATTTTCCTAGACATTGCTGCAAACGATTTTGTAAGGACCGGGCCAACTGGCGTTCAGTTAAGGTAGAACTACACTGAGCACACACGTGTGACACACGCCGATCTCCATAGATTTTATATGGAAACTAGATTTGTAGAGCTACACTAAATCCACGCCACGTGACGTCGTTTTACGTACAAATCAGGCGTGTTACACGTGTGCGTCGGTCTAATGTAGTTCTAGCTTTAACCTGATATATCGGTCTTCCTGGGTAGTTGTGACTCTATGCTTTCTTGAGGCCCTAAGTTTTCTTTGCAAACCTGCTTTCTTGAGGCTCTTAACGCGATCTATTTGGCAACCTTAACGGAATTGTTAAATGGAGCTACATAGGGTGTAAAGCTCCACGCCATTTTAACATGTCATGGTAAGGCTCCTAATCCTAGTCTCCTTGCCACATTTTCTGTTTTCTGCTAGCGGTCCCACACGTTTCGGATAGCTTACCGCATCATAACGAGACATGTTGCTACAGATCTCCGAGTAAGCACAGCAACTGCCAACCTCTCTTGTTGCATGACCATTATAGTGGCAAGAACCGTGCATATTGAATCAAAAATAACAGATAGGTCAAACTAAAATGTTAAGGAAAAATGTTTCAGAGCAAAACCTAGAATTGGATGGAGAATATTATCATCATATCAGCTGAAAGACGTCCACTGTGGGACATGGGCCTCCTCCAAGTGATGCCATAACAACCGGTCTTATGCGTCTCGCATCCATCATATTCCCTCGACCATGGAGAATTGAAGTGTTGGAATTTGTGCATTACATGTTTTTCAAGCACTTCACTGTTTTTTGCTCACCCACTTTAAAATCAACATTAAAATTGTCTGGAAACTTTGAAAAGGACTTTTAAACATATTATTGAGTATGACTATGCGCTTCAATTAAGAATAGGATTGACTTAGCTCAGTGTTATGACGTCGTAGCTGTCAAATCGTATCGGGTAGGGTGAACAACAAGTAGGCTGATTTTGACTTAAATCATATATTGTTTAGCTAATTTAGATTAAACAATAACATTTTTACTTCACCTAGACAAGACTCGTTGAACAAAGTAAAAAAAAAAACGCAAATAAGTTTTCTTTACAAACCATACTTTTCAAGTAACATTTTACAATAGACGTCATTGACATTCCTATTTTTATTTGAATTGCATCGCATTGTACGATTGCTTCACTTCGCTAATGATTATAAGTAACTATTGATTATAGTCAGAAAAAAACAATATTTATTTTAAGGTATTATGATATTATGGGATCTATTTTACTTAGTGTTAATAAAACCTGCTTTTTTTTTGAAGTCGGTTAAAAAACAGGAGATTATTAACTGCGAGTTAAATTCACACAAGAAGGGTTCCATTACTTAAACTACTTGCACACAATAGGTTTTGAACCATAAACTGAAAATAGAAAGTTTCTTGAACTATGATGGTGGCCCCCAGGTTAATAGTTTGAAAATTTAAATTACAAATCTATCCTCTATAGTTCATCATAAAAGCTAACGGACATACTGACAGTAGAAGTTTACTTGGGGTTCTGATCACTACTCTGTGGGTATGAAACTTTAAAACTGATGTGGTGATCAACAAATACAGAAACAGACTTCAAAGAATTATTATTTTTTAATTCAGTTTCTGAACATTTTATTAAATTAATAAAAATTATTATTCAAATAAATTATATTTATAAGTTATACATTTTTGTTGATTTTATTAACAGATAAACTTTTGCATATCCTTAAATTCTTAGTAGTACAAAAGGTAGTGATAATAACAAGACAATGTTTCTTACATGGTTGAATAAAAATGGAAACTGGGAAAAAATATATATTTTTTAATATGTGTGCAGCATTTGAAAATTATTTAATTCGCTTGGGGAACATAATAATCTTGGCTGTTTATAACGGTGAATTGCCCAAATATTTCAGCCATGTCAGAGTTCAATCTTCCAATTTAAAACCAATAATTTTAAAGCTTTTAGAGTAGCATATCACAAGAACATAATATAGAAAAATTGCCATTCATGGTTTAGCTGTATGTGGATTCAAATTATATGTCAACTTTGTCAACCCAATGGGGAAACCTCATGACAATAACAGTGAATGATAACTCATTCACCAGCCTTATAGATACTATTTCAATTATTATACAATGCTGTTTGTTTGTGTTTACATCACTTGAGAACAGTTGGACCAATTTGACCATATTTAAAACATAATTTGTTTTATGTATTGTCTAATTTTCTTACATTTTTTAAGTAGATCAGGTAAGATCGCAATCAAGCACTAGTTCATAACGAAAAAATTGATAGATTTACGATTTTTATTATTTCGAATTTAAAATGTTTTTATTGGCCTACATGGGTATGTACGCCAATAGATGGTAAAGTTGCTTGAGTCTTAATTTCATAAAATCCAAATATTTTTATATAAATTTAAAAGCAACCCGATTAGTCATCCCGACATTGTGTTACCATCAAATCAGAATTTTATATTAGTTTTTCCACCAAATGTTAAGCCTACTGATGTTTAAAAAAGAGAGAGCAAGGTAACTTACGAAAATCCGACATGTGACCAATGGGATTAGAAAAATGCTAGGTTTTTGTTTAGACAACAACGTAATGCTAGACTTTTACACAGCAGTCCAACCTTACCAGGAACTTTTATCCCACCTAAAAACCATCATGAATAAAGATTTTCTGTGAAAAAATTTGCTTCTAAACCATTTCAACAGCATGACAACGTATGTTAGTAATTAGTGAATACTTTTTTTAACTCTCTTCTCGCAGCTACACTGGAGGAGTTTTCTGTAGTAAGAAGCATCTCCTTTGTACTTATTTTTCTGTTTCCTTCTTCTTGTGTTTTAATTATATGTGTGTACATGCCTTAAATAAAAAAAGCTTTCTATTATTTTTGAAGTTAACTTTAGAATATAACAACAATAATTTATAAAACCAGTCTGCAACCATGCAAGTCTTGCACCAAGTTTCCTCAATGGCACAAAATTCATTAATCATTAAATCAATGAGGTATTTAACTTGCCCTTGATCAAGACTCGTGAAATTTTTAGATGACTGATGATAAATAATGCCAATTACCTATACACATAAAATATATTCAATTAATTCATTAATAATTTATTTATTCTCATTAAGTTAATTCTATATTTAAGGACAGAACCTTTCATCCCAAATAGCCCTCTAAAATCTAGTTTATAAAGTGAGTATATACTTTTTGATTCTTAATAATTACATAATGGTACTACATAAACCATGTTAAAAGACTGACTGTAGTGACCTAGTCTACATTTGACATTATCATTAAAAAAAGTATTGTCTATGACATATTTTGTTTATATACAAAAATGTTATAGATAATGAGTACATATACTAAAACTTTCCAAACTACTGATATAGTCTGTCTAATAAGTCAACCGACTTGGGAATTTTGTATAATATTTAATCATTTAAAAAATACTTATATTCGATACTTTTCATAAGGTTCTTCTGTTAGTTAACAATAATCTCTATCTCTTAATCAACCTTGATTACTGAACCCGTGTTGACTACATCAGATTTCATTAAATCCTAATAATTACCCAACTCGTTTAACTTATTATACAGACTATAATGATGCGGACCTTTGGTGATGAGTTATTTATTTATTTATTTATTTATTATTATAAGCACATACAATTGTTTTAACAGGTATACCTACCCAAGGTAGGTTAGGGTATCCGGTCTAGTATTTCACTCACAAATATTGTTCTTTTTTCAAAAGGAATTAACTAAAACTACTAGTCCCGTTGACTGGTTGTTGTAAACATTAAATTATTTTGTTTTATGTAATGTTAATTTATAGAGGCTATAACATGATTGGCCTTCATTATTCATTTAATTGTTGTTGTATTTGTATTTTCGGCTGTGGGAACTCCATCCCTAAAGCGCACATTTTTTAACATACATCGGACAAATCATTGTCATGTCATTCGATCCATCGTAGCTCTTCAAAGAAAGTAAACCGATGGTGTTACTGACCATTTTGCAAAGGGTATCTTTCAAAGTACTTTGCACTATTAAATTGTTGTAATACTTATATGGTTCATTAAAATAACCCAGCATATCAGCTCACCATCAACAATTGGAATCACTGCTTACCATTTCAGATGAAATTGCATTCAAGCACTACCTGTTCTCTGTGTACACAGAAAAACAAGTCACTAGACAAAATAAAAAGCACGGTGTTTGATGATAGGTAAGTGTGAGGTGACAACGAGGCAGCATGACATAATGATTTAAAACTATCAGAAGAAGTAATAAATTAATTACATTATATTGGATCCATGCAATTTTTTAAAATGCTAATGATCGTCAACTATCACAATTAAATGTTATAGCAAAGCTTTCTTGTTTACCTACATTTAAATCTTAATTTTATAGTTTTTTGATTTTTAAAGGTGCATGATGATGATCTGAACGGTTTTGTTGTTAAATAAGATTGATTGTGAAAAAACATAAGATTTTCATAGAAACAGCTGTTATTGAAAGAAGTTAAACAATGTAGGATAAGTTTAAATTCAGTAGTTACTGCTCAATATAACAACAAATACAAAATTTAAGTGCCTGTAGGTTTTAAGTTTTACATGAACCAATTTTTTAATAATATTACCTATAAATAAACAAACAGAATGAAGGTTGAAACTCGAAATTAGTAGTTTATTGTGGAGAAAGGTGAAATAATGGACCCAGCTTGCTAGTTGGACACAGAAGTTAACATTTTGATGTCAAACCATAGCAATTTATGAGCACTGATTCATAAAATAAGGATGAGAGTTGTGTTGAATGTGACAATGAGGTGGGGTTACTTTACATGGATGGATTAGTAATGTAGGAAGGCTTTCTTACCTGATGCAGGGCAGTGAGGCCGTCGACATTGGCGGTGTTAATATCGGCGCCTCTCTTCAACAGTCTCTGCACCTCATCTTTATCCCCAGCCGTGCATGCCGCCAAAAACACTATCCCCGAAGAAAACTGAATCCTTGTAGCCCGACGCGGCATCGGGGACTGCTTGTTCGTGTCCGATTCCTCCCATCTCTTCAACTGCTCCGCTCTCTTGAACAACGCTGACGAAGACCTATTATCCGTCATTTTAACTCTGGACATAACACTTTGCACTCAATATGGTCCATGCGAACACTTTTCACGGGGCATAGATTGTGTTTTTACTGCATACAGTACACAAACGCCGAGTCCATAACTTAATTGCCAAAAAAGGAAACATGAAAGAGGAAACGTTCCAGGGAGATTGATATTAAGAAGCATTCACGCGACCATTGTTCCACACACTTGTTGAATTATTTGAATTTCACATCCGGACTACTATTCTATGTACATGACATAACCAATAAGCTAGACATTTAGCGTGGCAGCCATTACGAGAATAAATTTAAACAGCCTACCAAAGTACCTACATACCGAATGCAAAAAGAAAAACTAGGCAGCGAATGAGAATGACGGAAGAAGAAAACGCCTAGCGCCACCTAGCACAACAATGAGTTTGAGTTGCCATAACACAATAATTTTAGGTCATTTCTCCGACAAAATTGTAATTGAAAACGTACTTGGATTAAATTCTCGCATTACTTGTTGAATTTAAATATCATGGCTATATTCCTCTGTTTGCAGTATATGTATGAAAGTAGATTAATTTCTAGAAATCATTTATTTATTAGTGATCACCACATTGGCAATAACATAAGTTTCAAGACTGGAGTCACAATCATTAATTAAATCATTCACCCATTAACCCAACAAATAAGTAACAACACTGGCGAAATTGATTTCAGATAGCCTGGCTTTTAACTTTCTGTACAGAAACAATGACAGACAAAACAAAAGATTAAATCAGATTTACAAATGACAGCCAGAAACAATGGCTTAGCGTGGTCACCTATCCACAAACTAGCCTCGGCAAGAGTAGTTTAAACTTCAACCCGATCGACTGTTCCTTGTGCTCAGCCACGAACTCCTCAGTGCTCACTTTAGATGTAGGTTTAATTTAAAACGTAATGCTAGTTGTACTACTTGGAAATACAACTTGTTTTTGCGCAAATAAGATATTTTTAACCGACTTCGAAAAGGAGGAGTTTCTTTGTTCGGCTGAACGTATGTTTTTTTAAGTACATTCACCGATATCTCTAATATTGTTATGATCTCTGATTATGAACTTCGAAGATATTATTGTGGAACAGAACTCCTCTTATGATCACAGCAGAACTGTCGTTACAAGTAAAATTGCTTTGTTTATACGTGTAGTCGATGACTGACTGAAAGAAAAGAGGGAGGGGATGTATCAAACTGATCTAATGATGAAGCTAGATGGTAAATTAATGTAATTTAACCGTGTTTGGATTATTAGAATAATTATGAGATGCACTCTGGCTATAAGTTATTTAAGTTTGTCTGGGGGATACTTTTTTGTGGTTGTACCATAATTAAAAAGTGTAAAATAAAATGCTTTATACAAAAAAAAAAAAAAATATAACCGACTTCAATGTTAAAAAAACACTGAAAACCACAAAATAACTTTAATTTCAGAAGTCGGTGTTAAATAACGAAGAGACAACACTATTATAAAAACAGCGGCTTCCAAAATTAAAGTTGTTTTGTGCTTTACAGTGTTTTATTAACATTGAAGCCGGTTATATATTTTTTGTAAATAGTTTTTTTATTACAAATGATTTGCGAAGATGGAAACGCTTTATTTGGGCAGCGTTCTACCCCATCATCTTAACTTTCATTATACCTAATGATTGTAGTGCCATGATATTTAAAAAATACTTCTTTACTATCATCTGTGACTCTCTGCCCTTGTGTTTTCTTTCTCCTCATCATTATTGTACATGTGCAATAATGATAAAATAGCAAACATCTTAAACATTCATCAAGATAGGTTTCTTTTTGACTATTTTAAACTATGGATACCTACCCTATATTTATTTTCAACAAAAATACTCGATTAACTGCAATTTATTATACGTATTACGCTATAATACCGAAATATCTCAGTGAACGAAAAATTTTCTCACAACGCGATATGGGTTCTTTCAAACATCCACAATTTATATCACGATTTACGCGACGTTAAAAGGCTTGGGGCTAAATCATTTCTGTACCTCAGAGGTAGACAACAGTATGTGCCAAAAAGTAAATTTTACAGGAGAGGCAAAAACGCGCGGATAGTATCCTTAATTCTTTTTTAGTCTTATAAAAATAAAATACATAAGTACCTCTTCAATGAATTTTGTCAAACCCTCAATGATGAGGATATTTAGAAAGTGTTATCGGTGAATGTGTATGTTTGTGCTAGACAAAAGGAGCTACATCTGTCAACAAACTGCTTTACAGTTTGGCAGAGGTAATATTTATTGTGCTAAATATGTATTTCCGTGAATAAACTATTTTTCATTTTCATTTTAAATGTATTTTTAACATAATTGCTTTATAGATATTGAAACAAACTCAATTGTATTTTTTATACACATAATTACAATAAAGTTTAGAACAACATTAAGTGCGTGTAAAGCTGGGGAGTAAACAATTTCATTCATCATTTTAAGTCCTATACCCGATATGTTTTTGTCATATACCATTGGATATTTCTCTTCCTAGATGTCGTAGGATTTGATGTCCTATAACATTACGTAGAACTGGTTCTTAGGATTTTGACAGTGGAATAAAACATATTTTCAAAAAAGTGGAGTTACTATTGTTTACCTCTGAGGTACAGATTTGTTATTATTTATGTTTGTGTCTTTCACATTTTCAATACCCTGAATTTCCTGACGTTCAGAAGGTGGAGGGCCAAAGTCCATTTGCACAAGCTAAGAGTCCTCTTCTTTTCTTCAACTTTTATCTGTTTAACTCGTCAAGTTATCTCTTTCTGGGCCAACTGCAGGGTGTTCTTCGGAATCAAGCCAGAGGTTCCCGTCACCCAATTTGATTGAGATATGCGGCAAACATGTTTTGCTCAGTTTCATTTTAGTTTGTTAGTTAATATACCTACGTTTGCCATTTGTATTTTGTAACCAAGTGTACTGTTCCGTAGGCAGTTTATGATTTTGGCTCCGAGAACACTTCAATCCTTCGATCGAATACTTTCGACCTTTGACCTTTCATTAAAGACCACAATTGTGCTCCGTAGCTGAGACTATGAGAGTGGAAAGAAAGCATATCCGTGAGTTTCTTTTTGACGTAAAGGCGAAGTGATTCGTTTTAATTTTATATTTCATCAACTAAAATCACTTTCAGACGTTCTCAATACGTTGACCAACTTCTTTATTGTGCCTTGCCTGGATAGAGACTATTTGGCAAAGGTATTGTGGATTTCAAGAACACAGTCATGCTACACTTTATATGTTTATTACGGTGTCCGGAGCTTGGGTTTGACACGTCTGACTCGCTCGGTGGCTAGCTCACAACTAAGGGCCAACTAGAACTACCCCACCACCTAGCGGCCAGTCTACGCACTATACGTCACGTGCATACCACGGGTATTATGTACATAATCATGAACATACATGAACATCTTCACTCCCTCGATGTCTACTTTACGTTTTGTATTGTTTATAATAATAGAGATCAGTTAAAAATTCTATTATAGAATGTGACGTTCTACGTTTGCTGTCCCTGTACGCACTATTCCAAAACACCCAAAGACAATCCACGGCTGGATTGGAACTCTTACTGAGTGTGGAAACTTGATTTCTATTGTAAATTGGGTGTCTTCAAGGCAAGAGTGAATAGGCTCTTATTAAACTAGTGCGCCTCACCATCAAAGATTGAATCACTGCTTACCATCAGGTAGGATCACAGTCAAGCTCTAGTTTATATATATAAAAAAAAAAAATAAGAAAAGAGTCAGAGAGTAATATGCAAATATTTTGATGAAGAAATAAGATAATGCTCGGTTTAGAGTACTATAGCAAATTCATAAAAAGAATGCTTACCTTAGTTTCATGTTTTGTATTCGGGCAACCTATTTAGGTACTGAACGTGTGTTGATTTCAAATAAATTTAATAAAACTATTTTTTAAACTTTGACACTCAAATTAGTTGAGAAATCAATTTAGAGCGTTTTCAAAAAGTTGAATGTGGTTCATTGCAATCTAATGCACGCCTTTCGGTCTAAATGTTACTTTATAAAGCCTACGTATTAAAATATTGAAAGTGTTAAAATATTTCAAAATTTCAGCATAATTTATCAACTTCTCTAAGTTAAAGATGTAAGAAGAAAAGTATTTTATTCATCTGTAAAGGTGCTGTGAATTTAAGTGCCGCCATGTTGGCATATATTTTCTGTGGTGCCACGACTTTAAAATTGTAACACTTAAAATTTAAAAAATATAAATGATCTATTTTGCAACTGACCAATTTAAAATCATTGGAATCTTGTTGCAGTAAATCACAATAAATAATTCAATTTCTTATTCAATTAATTTATATTTGTTTAACACTCCCTAATATTTATCATCAAGTTTAAGTTGTAAATGAGAACAAACCAGCTTGCTCTTCGCTAGCGGTCTCTGGTGTTCACAATCAGTATCAGTAGTTGGCGAGTCGGAGTCAGAAATTATTCAAAATTCAAGATGGCCATGTGTCACGATGGTTTCTTGAATTGTAATAGTTAACTTTATTTGTTTTGTGTGAAAAAAGTGCTTTGCCATGATGGCTGACTTAAGTGTTGATATATTAAAGTTGCCGGAGGACATACGAGATAAATTAGCCGAATTAGACTTGGAGTTATCAGAAGGTAAGAATGCAGTAAGTCTGCGTTACTCGTAGATCGATAATTTGTTAATTTAGATTATTTTTTTTAGTAAATTAGCTTTTATTAATTTATTTATTGGTTATTACTAGATTTAATTTAAATACTTTTATTGTTAGTTTCGTGTTAAAAATAAGTTTTTTTGACGCAATTCGCCAGCTGATGTCTTCGGTAAATAAAGTATGGGTATGAGTTTACAGTGGTTGATTTTGATATGTTGTGATAAAGTTATGTGTGTTAGATGTTCACGCTCGAATAGTTTCGTTGTCACACATGGCGTACTAAGGAATGCAACACACTGCACGGGACGACGACGCTTCTTAGAATACGCTTTACTTACTCGCAACTTTGTATCGTTCTTACTTTTGTTAGGCTGAGAACAAGTCTGGCGGCCAGGCGCCGTTCCTTTAGCCCCTTCAGAAAAGTAGTCTCTGCTGCTAAACTATACTTTAAACTTGTTTAAAAGTATCTTTTTCAACTTTTGAAGCAGATCAAAACAGTAGTGCTTGATGTCGTATTATGAAGACCGTGCGTCTTTCCTCGCTGCTTATCAGTGTACGTACTTACTTATGGTCCAATAAGACGACCTACTCATTGTCGGATCCTTTGTGAACAAATCATCCCAACTATGGTCAAGTTGGTAAGAATAAATTACTCATATCCTTTGCAGGTTTATACTCCCAATTTAGTGTTATCCTTTACAACTGCAGGAAGTGAGAGGGCATCAAGATTGTACTGGATTTAGGCTTCATTGTATCTTCCTTGAAATGATAATAACTTTGCAGTACAGGCAGCTTTATAGGTTTTTATTACTATAAACTGAACAGGATAAAAATAAAAACAAATTGCTATAAAAATATAAAACATTTAATTATAGAAGAAATTGGAGTAGGCCTTTGCCCAGCAGTAGGAAAGTATAAGCTAAATAATAAAAAAAATTCTTATAAGAAAAACTATTGGAATTGGACTATTGAAATCCTAATACTTTTGTATAACAGTCAATATACTCACTATCTCTTGATTGTCAAGAATTAAGATGAAGCATATTTTAAAACAGGTATTTTGTGGCCTTAAATTTAAATAACAATGAAGAGTACTACATCGCTACCAAAATTCAGGGTTGTCCCCAACCAAAATATTTTAATCTTTTTACATTCAATGTTCGAACGGCAATCCTAATTGAATATTGAAATAATTTCTATATTATGTTTATTAAATAAACGCACACACTAAAAATATTTAAAAATACCCAATATAGATGAATATGATGTTATAAATTGTTAAAATAAGTTCAAACCTAATCATAGAAAAAAAAAATCTTATAATTAGAAAAGATGAAAGTACTGTTGATTTGAGTAAAGTTTTACTATTGATGCAAAAAGTATTGACAAATATTGTCACTAAATGAAATTGGAGTCAAAGAAATAATAGCTGAAAGATAAAAATATCAGTGAAATAAATAAAATGTTCTCCGTGTAGGACAGAGGGTTCAATGTGGCCGTACCAACGGTCTTTGTGTTTTATATTTTGTTATGCAAACACAGTTTAAAACTAGCAAAGGGTTTAAAAAATGTTGACATACAGAAGTAGTTAACAGGTAAATAGGTATTGCAAAGTGTAGGTACAGGTATTTAAATAATTTTCAGGATGATTTAGTAATATGAATGAATTTATAATTGCACTAATTTCCTCATTATTTCGTAGGCACAGTTAATTCATATGAATTCAGGTATATTGATACAGGTATTGTTTGTTTTGTAAAGTTATTGTAATCCTTATCATAATGTTTTAAATTTAGAATGTTTATTATTCATTCATTCAGTATTTGGCTTTATAATAGGGATATAATGTTATTGATGTATTCAATCCGGGAATCGTCGTAAATAATTCCGGTAGAAATCCGCACCAAATCCGATGGGCAGCTCATTTGCGATGTATTAATTTATAATTAACTTAATTATGTAAATAATATTTCAAGTAGTCGAAATCCGGATTGTGCTTTATTATTCATAGGGTATGAGGCCAACTTGAATGGTTGTTCGGTACTTCCGCTAAAACGAACATCGGTATTTTGGCATTATTTAAATAGTTGAAGCCGATGAAGATTCCTTTGTTATCTGGCGTCGGTTGACGTAGTATTCGTTAGTCGACACGATGGTTGATCGATCGAAACTGACGTTGCGTTTGCGCAGCGTATAGTTCCATGAACGCCAATGTTAAATGGTAAATCATGTTGGTACGTACGTTGTGTATGTACTTGTATATTTCTTCAACTTAGGAACTCCTTAATTATCAAGTACCTCTTTCCCTCACATTATGAACAATATTTGATTTGATAAAAATCCAATGTTTTTAAAAACTGTTTTTTTTTTTTAATTTTTTTTTTTTTTTTGGCACGTGCATGCAAACAGCTATCTGAGGTCAGCGTTCTTTTTGATGTAAAAAAAAGTAAAGGACTCGATACGCTACGTCTGACCCTTTGAAATACATGAACGTAGAACGCGACACTCATGAACGCTTTCTGTCTGCGTGGGTTCTTTACCCATCACTTATCATTTATTACGGTTTTATTCTTTTTAATCAATCAATAAACTTAACAATAATTATGTAATAAATGATAATTTGACGTGCAAGCATAGCGGCGCGATGCGAATGTTACACATTATGTTTGTTTATTTGTTTATAGTGCGTTATAACTAAAAATATTTGTGTTTGGAAAGCGTTAAATCAAGAATGCAGCTGCGAATTCTTTAGCTACTCGACTGACTTTATTGTTTTATTGATATTATTGAATGCGCTCGATTTTTTTTTCCTTTTTTGAATGGTGGTGGAATTATTGATAGTGTCCTTATTTACAAAAATAATAACACAATCTATACTTGACCTGATCCGAGTGAAATTTTCGACTTTTCTCTACTAAACTATGCATGTATTATGCACCGAAACCTTCCGCATGAATCACTCCAAGTATTTGTGAAAAACGTGTAAAAACCCTAGTTTTTGTTTAGTAGTTGTTTAGTTAAACGTGGTACACTTTGCTTCATATTATCTAAGTATAAAGATTTTATCTCTCAACTTGAACGTTTGTGTCCACCTTCAATGGTTTAATCTATAGAGTAGGTAGAATTCACAGATAATGGATTAGTTTTTCAAAAATATATTTTGTTCTTCTATAAATCCCTTGATCAAACTATGTTGTAGGAATTAACACAACTCTGAAGATTATCCGCAACGCTAATGGAAACTACATTTTAAGCTTACTGATTTGCAAAATGTCTGATATATACCGCCGTTCATTTACTAGAGGGATTTGTTCATCGTTAGTAATAATACACGTACAAGTATGGAAAAATTACTGATGTGTAATAAAAAAAAAATATTCTTGATTTTCTAGTTTCTTTAGATAGTAAGTATCTTTAGATTGTGTAGAATAAATAGTACATAATATGATCAATAGTCCTGTACGTCTGACTTAATACACAAAAGAAAGCATTCCAACTGACTAATGCCCCTAGCCCACGGAGACATTTCGTAGCGATGCGCGCGACAGTATCGCTACTAACGCGCGTTAGTCGCAGTTGCAAGCGCTCTAAAAAAAGATGCCAACGCGCTACAGCATCGCGACTGTTTCGATGCGAACGCGCGACAGTATCGCATCGAAAAATCGCCGTGGGCGAGGGCTCTAAGATATGTGACAACCCTGCGTGTACAACCCGAGGCAAAACCACATCGCATGGGATTGCACTGAGTTGCTTCACAAAGTCTTACCTAAAGTATTATTAAGCGATAAACGGTAACATTATACGGCGACAGGTGTGGTTGGTGCGACACGTTCAATAATTCAATTGAGACCACTCGCAAGCGTGACCGTGTAATACGCAACAATTACTGCACTAAGTACTCTAAATCTTGTAATGTGATATGTGTAAGCTCTTTCTTTTCGATTTGGTTTCGAAGTCAACCTCTGTAACTCTGTACCCACTACTAAACGTATCCAACCGGTTCTCCTTTAAGGTAATGGCTCGTGAACACATTCGCAAGAAGTTGGCGGAATCATCACAGCAGTGATTTGTTATATTCATTTCTCATAATAATTTTGTTTATTTGTATGTATTTTTATAAGTATTTATTTATATATTTTTGTATTTATGTTGATTTTAATTTTCTTTTTGTTTGTTTGCCTTTAAGTTGCACCTACCATGTTATGTCTCTGCACCACCCTAAGGTCGACTGGTAGATAATGCCTAAGGCATTAAGTCCGCCTTTGTACAGTTTTTTGTGCAAGAAGTGTCAATAAATAAAATAAATAAATAAATAAATAAACGCCTTACTTATAAATCCATGAAACAGCTGAATGCCGAAAAACTTCAGATCGTTATTGCTGATATTATTCAGTTTTGCAGATATTATCCAACTTTGTAAATATTATCCAGATTTGCAGATAATTTACCAGTAAGTTAAGACTGCTTTTTAACGACAGAACAATTCGCCTTTGCTTGTTTATTTTTTTTGTGAATGTTTTAAGAAATTCTTCTCACCAAGCAGATCAGTCTCAAAATTTATACTTGCAGACCAAAGCCAGCAGTAAATTCCATTGCCCCAGCGTTTTTAGATAGTAAAAGGGAGCAAGATAAGGGGCACGATGGTGCCCCGCCAAGGCGAGCAAAAAAGTGGTACGGCTGTACCATCCTTTTCGCGAAACAGTTCAGCCCATTTTTGACCCCTTATAACTTCGTTGTATAAGACTGAATTTTGAGAATATTCTTTTTCGTTTAAATTGATTCCTTAATTTTACTACCCTAGGTTAGATACAAAATGTTATGTTTCCCAACCGGTGTACAAAAGGGAGATGTAAATACATCGTCTTTTCATTCGCTGATCTGTGGATAAATACAATCCACTTAATGGTCAAGTATACATAAAAAGTTCCACAACACACACACTACTCATAAAATTACTGGTTTCATAACGATACTTGGGGCATGAATACCCTTTCCTACACGGGAATAAATATTATGAATCAAGGAGAAATAAATCATGCAAAAAAAAAGTTTATCAAATTTCTGATCGTAATTTTTTTGTATTACCGCAATTATGTATTGCGGTAATGTAAAGTTCCTCCGAATGATTCCAGTCATTCGGAGGAACTTTATTCTCCACTTCAAAAGTTGCTAACATCCCTCTGAGTCTTTTGCGACCAGGCTAATGACTGCTGCTTAGGGCTAACTTCGTTATATGGCTTCCTGGACATTAACAGTTTGGGGGAGAGTGGTATAAAAAAATTATTTTGACTGTGGATGACATAATAGTGATTGTACAGAGGCCCTACCACGAGCTCTTAACCCCTGGGACCCCAAGCATTTAAATAGGTATAAATACGAGAAACGTGAAAAGGTTGCTTATTTTCTGAAGAACTACTAAAAACTCTGAACTACTATTTTATGAAGAATTTCTTATTTACATTCTTTAAAATATATTTAAAATACATAAACAATAAATAAAACCCTCAAAACTTTAATAATCTACGCGGACTTTTAATAATCTTAGTGTTCAACCGAATGAAGCGAAATCACGCGCGAAAGCCGGCGTTCGCTTGGGGTTTGAGGGGGAGGTTGCTTCTTTTGATGACCATCCTTTTGATGACCTAAACTGAACTGTTAAAAGGATGGAGCTTTATAGGGTGTCTAGCTCTATCCCTCTTTCTGACTCGCAGGCCTGTTATTTTAACACGGCATGGTAAGGCTTCATTAAACCCCAAGCGAACGCCGGCGTTCGCGCACCTATTGTCTTTCTATTGTGTCTGTAATTTCCACGATTGAAAGGTTAAATAGCAATATATTTACTTTTTCAATACACTTCAGAAAGTGACTCTTATTGCACTGCACTTAGGTATATAATGTCACTTGTTACCGAACTGTGACATTTTGATTACCATTACGCACTAGTGCTATAATGTAGTTAAAACCTTGTTGTAACCTCTTTGTTCGCAAAACAAATTGAGTACGAAACGTTCAATAGTATAAATTTGTGTTATTTTTACTTATTTCATGCAATTTTGTCCATTTTAAGTTGTACAAAATTGATTGATTGATTTGAATGATTAAATAAATAGTTTACAAACAATTTATTTAATAAAAAAAAAACATTTAGTAAATAAATCGTACATTCAATTTTTTTTGTGATCTATGTTCGCCATTTTAAGATGCGCGCGGTTTTTGGCGTGATTTGGCGAAGTTCAGTGGCTTTATTAATTAAATAAAATTAAATACTACAAAATCGTATTCTGTTGTCACTACGAAAGACATTATTGTAAAACTTTTAACGTAAACGTAAGACTAAGCAGTATGATTAAAATACCTTAGCCTTCCCCTAGGGGTAAATAAAAAAAAATTATGCGCGCACATAATTATGAAATCAGATTTTTATAATTTTGAAAAAAATTACTAGTTTTACTGTTCTTTTCTTCACAAGTGTATTGAAAAACGTCGTATGATACGTGTGAGTAATTAATGATTACCGTTCTAACTCTCTTAAGACCCTCGCCACGGCTCGGGTCTAAATATCGCCTCGACGGTAATCACTAACATTACAAACTTGCATCATAATGTACTATTAATTAGTAGTGATGTAAAAACGTCAATCAATATATTCTTCGTACCTTTTAGCAAGTATTTTATCCTTATTATTGTGGGCTATTGTTCCTCAAGTTAAGTCGACTCGTGCGCTGGCGCATACGACCTCTTTCTATTCACTGTCATGACGCATCACCTAACCCGTTTTGTCGTCATGACTCGCTCTGACTAAGCCGAGTTGTGGTCACTATTACGCCTCTCAAATAAAAAAATATGTTGTTATTGTTAGGTATTCTGGAAAAAAGCAGTTTTAACAACATAATTAAACTATCTGTGATATAATGAAAATAATCGCATTATTTGCCTAAAATCTTGATACTTTTTTAAATGTGGTTATGATTGATAGGCTCGCGCCTGGCCCCTATCTCACCTGATGGTAAGCAATGATGTCGTCGACGATGAAGAACTAACCTTTTCACTTTTGTCTTGAAGACCCCCAGGCTGTATCTATCAGGATACATAGACTTCTGCAGGCAACTCCACTCCGTAGTGGTATGCACAATGAATGTGTTCCCACCATATGGGCGAGATGTCCAATTGGCCACCATGTAACTATGACGCATTGCCATATGTCTTGTAGTCCGAATGGAACTGGCTTGACGGAATTATACTTATTATATACACTCCCAAATGCAATCAACAGAATTCCGACAAGCTAGCATATCGGCGTCGACGCTTAAGGCTTAGGAGCTTTGACTCGAGTGAATCATTGCCAGTGATCCTTTTGGTTCCTTTCTCTATTGACTCAAGCGCATCATACTGGTATTCGACAGATCCGTACTCCTGAGCAGTACTCCATACGCGATCGAACTTACGCTTGATAAAGTTTAAGCAGTTATTCCAACCTCTCCTCCTCCTTCTCTCGTCTCACCTTTTGATACCAGCTGATACTTGATCATCAAGATCCTTGATGGATGGTAACGTAATAAGAAAGATCAAGATGATTGCTTATTGAAACGGTAACACACCAGAAAGTTGGACCCGCACATTAGCGGAAAAAAGACACACGATGTGTTTTTTATATTTATGTACTTATACAAACTTTTCGTTATATCAAAAAAGCCTTAAACAATTATCTAAGATCACAAGCAAGGCCGATACTTTACAATAAAAACGTCATTTCCACAAAACATTTCGGCCTTTTTACAAATCCTACCATTTAAAATCAAATAAAAAGAAACGGTAGCTAGTAGAACATTCCACATTGTTGAACTGAAGGAATTGTTTGAATCTACATAAGAATGTGATACGCGAGTGGCTCCATAGCGTCCTGTGACGGACGAGATTCGAGCATACATTTTCATCTGGAATACTAGCTGGCAAAAACAGTCCAGAATTTCTACAATGTAACAGCTGTAGCAATGTCTCTATTTTTAGCGGACAAAACATTAAATATTCAGCAAGTAAAAGCCGAAATACGGTTGAGCTGAAAATTAACAGGTCAGCAGCGGACACCGCCCGGCGACCTGTCGCGCGATGACAATGACAAGACACGACATGCGGTCACTACCACACGCTTCCGGAACACGGCGGCGTAATAAAATGGCCGGACTGCACTTACTCATAATTATGGTAAACACGTCCGATATAGCTACCGACGAAAGCTAAACAGTCCAGTGCTCGCGAACTTTTGGCTACACAACACCTACTAAATTGGTAATTTTTCTATCTTGTTTACTCTCTGGACGGTTCGATGTACGAACCAAAAAAAAATAAATTCATCGCTTAAATGCAATGTTTGGGCGCTGAACCATGTGTTACAAATATTGATGGGTATTTTCATTTTGCTCTTGGTTGGATCTTGTAAAAAAGGGAATAGACTAGGTAGGTACCTCATGAAAACTTATGATTGTTAAACTTATATCTAATAATTAAGACTAATTCACGCTCTGCGATCATAAAAGCAGCAGTGAAATGTTGTTGACTAAATATTTAATCGTATTCTTTTTTGTTGCATTTTTTTTGTAAAATGTTTTGTGTCACTATTTTTTTCCCTAATAAATAAAATAAACCAATTGCTTTAGATAAAATTTTCTGTTCAACACGCCTGTTCCCGCCATAACAAACCGTTAAGCTTCAGTTGACCGTGATACTGAACCCGACACTTAAGCGCGCATGCAACACTATTATATGTGCACTAATATTTGATGCACGGAATAAATATACCGTACTACAGACATGGAGTTGATTATTATATAAAAGTAGCGGTCCCGACAGACGTTGTGTCCGAAAGATGGCTTGTCATCAGAAAAAAAATGAGAACCCAATTGCAACGCCACTCAAAGCTCTCGTCTTTTTTAACAATATAAAAATCGCGTGTGGCCAGTCTCCGCACCCTCCGAGCTCACAGTCCCCGCATACATCCTGTCTAGCGTAATATTTAAAACAAAATTTGTCGCAGGTCGGAAAGTTGCTCTACTAACTATTAGTCCGGTAAATTTAGACATCTGAGGTTACACTAATTCACACCCAGCTGAAAATTGGTAGGATTGTTCAAAACACCATCATAAATTAAATCTAAAAAGTCCTCATCGAACCGATACCTGAAAAAAAAAAAAACGGTGTCAAAGGTCACAAAAAACGAGTTTTTCGTGATTTTCAGCAAAACGGTAAGTTTTATCATAAAATTAGCCCAGATAAAAATTGTAGATTAGATAATTATCTACAAAATTGTCGAAACACCGTTTTTCTAAGAGCCACCGTTTTTGTGATATGAAGATTCAAAAAGTTGAAAGAGGTAATCGTCATAATATGCACACGTTTTCACGCCATTTTTGAGGTAGTGTATTTAGCGCGTTTTTAGGGGTTCATACCTCAAAAAGAAAAAATGGAACCCTTATAGGATCACTTTGTTGTTCGTTCGTCAGGTTTTCGTGCTGTACGTAACACTTGATTAATTGTATAATTAAATTTATTATTTATATAATTAAATTAACCTGCTAAGTTCAAATTTAATGATGATCAGACTGTTGATGAAGATAGAATAGAATAGAATAGAAATACTTTTATTCGGTACAGACACAGCACAACGGTTATATACACAAAATAAATATTAATAAAAGTACAAAGTACGCCGAGCGTGCCCGCACTGAAAGGGTGACCACCTCAGCATTTGCTGGACGTTAGACACCCAGCGCTGGATGATTATGATCGATTTTAAAGTGCATCTAAACTTGGCATTGGATTGGAATTCAACCCTTTTTTAGGCGAACAATTAGCCGATAGGAACTTGGCCCCCTTTTTAACAGGTATGTTTTTAGTGGGATTTCAATACTTTTTTTCAAGAAATCGAACCTATTTTTTTCTTTACGTGCCACGCCCGCGTCCATTGTTAACCTTAGATCGTATTCTCATTGTATCACTGGGTCATAAATATTTTATTTAAAATTTGATATTCGATTAAGCCAACTCACGCTTGACCGATTTCTTAATTTTTTTATGATATATTTTTTACCCCCTCCCCCTTTCCTCCCACCCTCCTCTTCATATTCTCATATCACTGGTTCATAAATATTAGATTGAACCAACTCACGCTTGACCGATTTCTTAAATTTCTTTATTTTTTTGTTAATCTACATATAAAACACGACCTGTGTGCCAAATTTCATAACCGTAGGACAATTGGAAGTAGCCTAAAGGTTTTGATTACCGGTCAGTGAGTCAGTGCCAAAATTAGCTATATTCACAGGGTCATATTTCGGGACCTACTGAAGCTATATCCATGAAATTTGGCATACTACTTAAGTTCTAGTATATGATTACGTAGATACAATTTTATCTCTGCACTTGCAATAGGCACTGAGCTACAGGGGGGTCAAAAGTAGGTCGAAACGGTTCCTGTAAATAGTGCACGGCATGCGCGCGGCCTATTGATGGAACTTGGCCTGCGCACGGCCGTGCGCTTAGATACAGATGATGCAAATCATTAACCCATTAGAGTTTTGCCGTCATCATCATAATCATCGACACAAAACTAAGCTTAACTAAAACTCAACAACAAGATTACATTCTCGATAAAAACATATTCAAGGAAAGTTTAAGTCAAAAACTGGATAACGTGCAAACTGCAATTCCCAAATGGAGTCTAGATTTTTTTTACGAATTGCAATTTTTTATTTTTGTTACAGATCAACAAATTTATTTTATATATATACGAGGGATGCCTTTTAAATTTTGTCGTTTGAAGAAAACAACACAACTACAACCTTAAAGTATTATTTATTGTTTTTAACCGACTTCAAAAAGGAGGAGGTTCTATGTTCGGCTGAATGTATGTTTATTTTTTTACTTTTTTTTATGTATGTTCACTGATATCTCGGTCAATTGTGGACCGATTCTGAAAATTCTTTTTTTGATTGAAAGGTGTGATGTCATAGCACAGGCACAGGGCTAGTTGTTATAGTGACACTTGGGGGGATTCCTATGTCCAACTGTAGACGTCTTTCGGCTGAAATGATGATGAAATAATGAATCATATGTATATCATAGAAAAACGAGTCTAGATTTATTTATTGGTATATTATATTATACTCGTACTAGTCTGTCAAGAAACTATCGGGAAAAGGTCAATAATACACAAAATGTTAGTTATCAAAATATGCTCCTTCAGGAATGATACATCTACGCCAAGGAATAATTACAAGCGTATTTTTTACTTTTTCAATCTATTTTGAAATATTTTTTTTACAAAACTTTTAGTTCTGTACACCCACACTCGAAAATCTTATACAAAAAAAAAATAAAGTAGAGCAACATTCAATCGTAATCTATGTTAGAGTAAGAGCAACGTTAGAGCGAGAGGGAGGGACATCGTAAATTCGGCGTGGATCACATATCTGTACGCTGCGGCCGTGCCACGGCCACTGAGGAATTTCTCTTGCAGTTTTAGATGCACATTTTTTGGACATCTTTTAAAATAATTATTTTTGTTAAATTATGGTGTTTTTTTTTTATTATTTGCTTTGTTGAACTTTTTGGCATAAAAATAATCTAAATAAGATAATTATCTCTATGATGCTTAGTTATTGTAAAAAAAAACATTTACTAAGAGACAAAAGTAGAGAATTTTGATGAAATTGTGACTTAAAAATTAAGAAAATGAAAGATAATTAGAACAAACTAAAAATGCATTTTAAAGATGATAATGTTGAGCTAATTATTTATTAAAGATTTGTAATTTCATTCTTTTATGGCCAGTAACGAAGCTCACAAACATAACTCGAAATGATGTTGGGCACAAAAGAGCTAACGCTTGATTTACCAAACATAATACACCCAAAGTGACTTAAAAAAATAACTAGCTACTACTCATATTATGGTTAAATATGTGCTATAATAATACACTTGCGTGCAAAAAAATCGGCACTCCCCAACTTTTTCGTTTAAAACACGATTCTTGGAGGAAAAAGTAAAATTAATTAAATAAAGTTTTTGACATCAATTTATAGATAAAGAAGGAAAGCTTCATTGCACTTGTTTTAAAAGTCACAGTTTTTTTTATTAATTTTACAGACTTCTTTATAGCACGATCAAATTTATACCACGTTTAGCGATGCGCACGAGATAATTTCGGATCATTGGCAGGCTTGTGTGGATGTAATCTCCTTTCTGCGTCTTCGTCGTACAATCCACTCACTTATTGAGAATCTAGGGACATAGAGCAGTTTTTATTGCACCTGAACTCCAGTGAGATGTCGATTACGTCAAGACATTTTTACCAAAAATCGGTCATCGCGCTCTGATGTCGCCCGATTTCTGCCTGAACCCGATCGTCTATTGAAACTTCCGGTCTTCAACAAATCTTTGGCGCACTCGTCTTACTGCAGATTGACTTAAATGAAGACTTTTAGCCGCGACGTCCTGGCTCAACTTTAGCGGCCTCAGTTGGACTTGTATCCATTTTTACATGAAGTAAACACGCTTAAAATTATGTTAGACAAAATTAACCAACAAAGTTACGCAAATTCCAAATAAAGAAAGGTTTGATTCAATTTAAATGCGGAGCAAAATTAGAAACATTGTTTTAAAAAGTGTAAAATGAGGGTGTTATACGATTTGAGTCAATAATGTGAACAATGGTACATTTACTAAAATAAAGAGTATGTGTAAAAGAAGTTTATAAACATTGAATAATATTAAAAGAAATTTTACAATTTTAAAATTTTTTGGTTAATTATTAGGTTCCAAAGCGCTGCCTATGGGGTGGGCCGACTTTTTTGCACGCAAGTGTATTTCATGTTATTACATTATTTTGTTAAAAAAGCAAACAAAGATGCGCTAATAATTTGCCATGGGTGAATTTTCACAATACTATAGCCTTAACGAGTTCATACATCCAGGGATACAAACAAAATTTCATCCAGATCGGTCAAACCGTTTAGGAGTTAGGTGACAAACATACGTACGGAAAAATTGTATTATTTTAAGATATTACATACATGTTATAAGTAGCATCATTAAACATTGGCAAAAAAATTATCGCATTTAGCATTGTCATCGAAACTTCGGAAAAGTATTCGTGCAAGATTGTAGATGTTCAAAACGTTCATCTGGACTAGTGTTATTTTCACGTTTTTACCAACCCTTTTGACGTATCGAGATGGTACAAAATGCGCTTGTACGGTGCTGAACTTTTTGGTGGGAGTTTTGTTGCATCAGTTTCCATCCTTTGACTGGCATTTTCGATTCACAGGTAATTTATTGAATTCTCATGGTTTGAACCTGCAGAGCCAGATTACAGCCTGCTTTGACGTATTTTTTTTTATTTTTATTATTTACTAACTAGTGTTTTGTGTCTGTGTTTGTGTATTCGACAATTTTTCTATAACTTTACTCTTACAAAAATTAAGAAAAAACAAGGATAATCCTTGTCCTTGTCTAATCATACGACGGACTGTCATTCTGTCTTATGATTAATGTAACTGCTCTTTAATATATCTGGGCTATCTTCTTATAGTCAGGCTATTGTCGCGTTAAGTGTCTCAATCAACGGACAGAAAGTCGGGGCGTGCGCTGGAATCCGACACAATACACGTACACATATCATAACAGTCTAAAGCCTGCAATACACGTTGGCCGAGCGTTGCCGAGTGAAGGCCAATACCAATATGTAGACAGTATATTTGCCTTGTCTTGCCATCGCTCGGTGTCGCTCGCCTAGTTGGTTGAGTAGACTTGCGCCAATCAAAGCAAATGTGCGCCAATGTGTATAGACCTCATTTGGAGTAGCTTGTCACGACTCGCAGCCGCTCGCGATCACTTGCCTCACTTCGGAGCGGTGTCGGTTTTTCTGCACAAATCAAAGGCGCTCGCAAATGTGCGCCAACGTGTATAGACCTCATAAAGAAACAATTGTTTCTTTCAATGAAAAAAACAAATTGTTGTTTTTTTCACATGTTGCATTGAAATTTTGCGGAAAAAATCGTTTGGGAACAAAATAGAAATCTTTCGAATGTTTTATTCATTGTTCCAGTTAATTTCATGAAAAATTGAAAAAAAAACAAGTTTTATTGAAATTGAAATATTATAGTGGGCGAAAATGTACGAGTGGTACATTTTTGCCCACTATACACATAATAATAATAATAGGTATTCCTCAGCCAATATCTCGATTTCACTGTCGTCAGCTTGATCAGAATCGAAATCCCTCAAGCCTCCCCCAAGTGTCACCATAATGATCGGTGCCCACTGTTGGACACAAGCCTCTCCCAAGTATCGCCATTTAGGGCTTTAATGACTGCTGTCCACTGTTGGACGTAGGCCTCCCCCTAGCTATAATGACCCCTGCCCACTGTTGGACATAAGCCTCCCCCAAGTGTCACCACCTAGGCGTTATAAAAATTGATGCCCACTGTTGGACATAGGCCTCCTCCCGCGATAATGACCTATGCCCACTGTTGGGCATAATCCTCCACCAAGTGTCACCACCTAGGCGTTATAATAATTGATGCCCACTGTTGGACATATGCCTCCTCTCGCGATAATGGCCTATACCCACTGTTGGGCATAAGTCTCACCTAGTGTCACCATATAGGCGTTATAATAATTGATGCCCACTGTTGGATATATGCCTCCTGTCGATAATGACCTATTCCCACTGTTGGGCATAAGACTCCCCAAGTGTCGCAATTTAGGCGCTATAATGATCGATGCCCACTGTTGGACATAACCCTCCATCAAATATCACCGTTTAGGCGTTATAATGACTGATGCCCACTGTTGGACATAAGCCTCCCCCAAGTATCGCCATTTAGGCGTTATAATGACCGATGTCCACTGTTGGACATAAGTCTCCCCTCGCTATAATTACTTGTGTCCACTGTTGGACATAAGCCTCCCCCAAGTATCACCATTTAGGCGCTATAAGAATTGCTGTCCACTGTTGGACATAGGCCTCATAAACTAGTGCGCCTCACCATCAGATTGCGTCATCTAGTTTATATTCATTTTAAAAAAAGTGCGCATTTGAAAAAAACAAACATGAAGTTTTCGGTTCTTTTCATACTTTTCCGTTTAATAATAATAATTATAAGCGCTTATTAAAAAAATAGCAGCAGCCGCGATGACTTCTACGTCGTCCATATTGTTTAAATGCACAATAACAACTGACATGTGGGCGTCTCCTCAAAACTCGTCTTATTGGCCATTTGCATTGGTTCAAGCTTGCCGAACGTGTAGAGAGGCGCTTGCCGAACGTGTAGAGGCGCTTGCCGTGTGTCAATTTGCCTATATTTGCTTAGGCTCGCCAAGGCTCGCGTTGGTCTCAGCTCGGCCAACGTGTATTGCAGGCTTAAGCAAACACTTAACATTCAATATGATTACGCATACAAACAAACATACCATAGCACTTATAGCGAGATAGCCATAAAAATAGTTGGCGGTTCATGCGCTAGCGCAAGCGGAGTTGCGAGACGTGAGTTTTATGACCGTTGAGTGAACAGTAGTTTCGTATTACAAAATGTGTGGTGAGTTTATAAACAAATGTAATCGATGAGATAAAAATTGAAAGGATTACACGTATAAATGTTTATACAGTTGTCTGAAATTGTGATAAATATTACCGGGAATCGATGAAAATGTGTTTTACAATGGTACTCGTACTACAACGCGACAATAAGCCACAATAAATTCAATAACCTTTTAAAATATTCATGCAATATTCGTAAGAGGTGCGGCAGCTATGTGCGCGAGTTTTGTATTTGATTTGCAATTCAGCTGTTTACTTCACTACATAAAGACACGAAGCATTCTTTCGAAACAGTTGTGAATATAAGGACGAATTTTTGGAACGAAGTTCCTTATTGTGAAATGTAGGTATATCTGTAATAAGAATAATGATTTTAAGCATTCATTTCAAATCTTAATTCTGTACAGAAAGACACAACATACATAACATTTTCACTTTTCACGTCATAATAAAGTTGTGAATGTGACAGTTTCGTCCAAATATTGATTGACCACCAAAAAAATATGGAAATCAACAGGTCAATAACTCATAACAACAAATATACACACCCTACCCTGAATACTGAATCGGCCAACTACTCCACACGTCTCGGGTAGCACCATTTCATATAAATGGGAGCTGTCATAAATGAAAGATATATCAGACAGATCTGTGAATCATGGTAAAGTGTGAATCGCTATTATTTGTGCAATAGTCGGGTTCGGTTAATTAAACGGGTCCCTCTTTGCCTTAGTAAGTGTGACTGACGGAGTTAATTAAGTCTTTACATTCATAAAGGAACAGCTTAAGTTTTGCTTATCAAGGTTGGATCGTGAATGGGTGACCGGTCCATACCGAGATTCCTCCTTGCTTTGGAAAACACGTTATGCGGTTAGTGCCGGCTATAGTTTACATCTATGACAGAAGTCAGAAAACCCAGGTTTACTGCGTAGTGGAGTTCAGTTAGACAACCGCTCCATCCAGTTAGTTTGGAAGCCGACTCCAAAATAGTTGGGTAAAGACTATGCAGATAATGAAATCATGACAACCCTTTTGGCAGCCATCCTAGTCTAGTTAGTGGTAACAAAGCGCGACTGTTGAGCATGACTGGTTTCTCTTCGTGGGTCGGGCTAAATTTTTAAAAAGTTTTTCCATTAGAAATTTCTCAGTAGCAGCTCGAAGTTTGGGAGCCGGTGGTGTGGTAACTCCGTGTCTCGGAAAACACGTAAAGGCTTACGCCTGGACTCTCCCCGATTGTGTCGGATTGCCGTCCCATCCGACTATGAGAGTAAAGGAATAGATAGTGTGCTTGTGTTGGCGCACACTTATTCACTGTAATGTCTCCTGCGAACTTGGTTAATCTCCGTTGAGCTTGGCCACTGACCGGAATTCGGTTGAAAGGATTATTATAATTATTAACTAGCTGTCCCACAAAAATACTGAGAAAACTTTAGAATCCCGCATTCTAATGGAAACAAAGTGACTATACCATATTAAAAACGAAATACTTTATAAACTTGACACTGGTTTATGCATAATCCTGACCTTACCTGGTCATAACAACCTAGAAGACGTTGTAAAAAATCCGACATCAAAAATGCTCAGACAAAAATGTAATATTCTTAGACGGCAACAGCTAACAGCAGTTACTAGAAATACTTAGGAAAAGCGCTAGCGCTAAGTGTATACAGAAAAACTTATGGAACATAAAATACACGATTATTTGGATCAGTGGAGCTATTTCTTAACTAGCTGCTGTCAGTGGCTTCGCCCGCATGGTAATAGAAAATTATCCCTAGGGAAGATACTCTCGTGATAAAAAGTGTCCTATGTATTATTCCAGAACTTAGTCTACCCTTGTACCTAGTTTTATCGAAATTCTTACAGTAGATTCTGCGTGAAAGAGTAAGAAAGATCCATATATACAGACATCCATTAATGATAAACGGTACATAATTATTTTGAAAATAGGTTTTTTTTTATAAACACTTTTACACGTCAATTTTTTCTTCATGAAGTCGTCCATCATACATACAAACTTTCGCGTTTATAATATTAGCAGGATCTTGCACTAAAATTGGTCATGAATCAATCAAATGTGAAAAATAAATATTACGTACCTACGTCGTGAAAACTTTACTGAATGTAATATCATCTTGTAACTAGGTAACCTTGAATAGAAACACGTTTTGGTACTATTTTGCAAAGTAAGAAGGTAATTTTCGTTAAGGACCAAGCGCCTGAAAAGTGCCATAAAACAGTGATTTTCTGAGGCCTACTCCTCCGTAACGGCTTGGTCAATTGGCTTGAAAAAAATATATGTTTATTATAGATTCATGAACAATAGTAGCAACATTTGATTTTTTCGTGCAATTAATACTTTTGTCAAAAAAAAAAAATTTAGCAATTTCGCAACTTTTCGCAACTTTTCCCTACTCCTTCGAAACGGCTTGGACCTTTAGAAACATTTTTACACATAAAAATTGGTGGTTAAATATTCTTCAAAGTGAACATTGCATATGTAAATCAATCAATATCTCGCAGAGAAAATGGATTTAAAGCGCTTTCCGGGCGCTGCTGGCCGCAAATAAACGCACAGTTTTGCGTACTGCCGCCTAGGCGAGTGCGAGAGTTGCGTTCACATAATTTCGGCCAGATGGTTCAAGGGACTATACGCCTTAAGGCCCAAGCGTCCGAAAAGTGCTTTAAAACAGTGACTTTCTGGAGCCTACTTCTCGGTAACGGCCAGGTTAATAAGTTTGAAAAAAAAATATATGTTTATTATAGATTCATGAACAACATTATCAACATTTGATTTTTTCGTGCGATTAATATTTTTGTCTAAAAAAAATATTACATACAACAACATCACATTCGCAACTTTTCCCTACTCCTTCAAAACGACTTGGATCTTTAGAAACGTTTTTACACATAAAAATTGTTAGTTAAATATTCTTCAAAGTGAACATTGCATATGTAAATTAATCAATATTTCGCAAAGAAAATGGATTTAAAAGTCAGGGGGCTCTGTCCGGGCGCAGCTGGCCGCAAACAAATGCACAGTCGTACTGTCGCCTAGACGGGTACGAAAGTAGTGACCATTTAATTTCGGCCAGATTCTTCAAGGGACTATAAGCCTTAAAAATTGAACTTTAGAACCGGGTATGACAATGCGGTGTGTTTTCGCGTCGAACGGGGACGGATGCCCTGGTAACGCAAATTCCTTAAACTAATTTATAGGTAGAACACTATGTTCAAAATCATCTCTGCCTCGTCGCAGTGAATCATATATTTTCATTCATGTAAACCACTGCATTCGACATCTAATTAAAGCCGAAGCCTACTGTGGTTATGGGTTCGCTTCTGAAAGGAAAACGCGGGGTCCTGAAACGCAAGGGAAAGAAGGAACAGGAGCGGGATTTAATCACTAAGGCCCCTCGCGACTTTTTGTGGCGATGCTGTAGCGCGTTCGCAAGGATACAGTCGAGAACTCGTGATGCTCTAGCGCGTTAGTAGCGTGTTGGCATCTTTTCTATAGCGCTTGCAAATGCGACAAACGCACGTTAGTAGCGTAGCTGTCGCGCGCTTGCAAAACGCGCGACGGCATCGCTACAATAAGTCGCCGAGGGTGAGGGGTCTAAAAGTCTGACGCGCTCTCGACCAGAAGTCATTGGAAGATATAACAAAGTAGAATTAAAACTTAGTTACAAAGGAAAAAGTGGCAACTACAACAAATATACTTATTGTTGAAATATGTTTACAATGAAAATGTTTGCCCTTAGGTTTAGACGAGCCTTCGTGAAGTAGGTACACTCTCACCAATAAATAGTTGTTATTTGGGCACGTTCCGTTTCACAACCATTTCGCACGTTCGTGTCAATTGCGTTGCGTAAACTTGTGAAACTCTATTTGTCTGTTCGTCTTAGAATTCATAGAATTAGGCATTTAAGATTTTTTTTACAAAATACGTTCCTTTCGTGATAGTACCTAATAGTTATATGAAGGCAAGAAATTATTACTATAAAATACTAGCTTTTGTCCGCGACTTCTCTCCCGCTCTGCCCTACGCCACCCTACTATACCTTACTCTACCCTATTCTACCCTACTCTACCTTACTGTACCCTATTCTACCCTACTGTATCCTACTCTACCCTATTCTACCCTACTCTACCCTACACTGCCGTATTCTACCCTACTCTACCCTACACTACCCAAATTTCCATTTTTTCCCATATGAACCTTCTCACAATAACAAACAAAAGCTGTGAAAATCTAAAAACCATTTTGAAAAATTTTAATATTGAATTGCATATTAAAACGCCCACAAGACAACTGTCATGTATAGATCAGATAGCAAGTAACATCAAGCAAACTAAAGCGGAGGTACATCATCTTGCCTTGTCCGATCATGAAACAAGACAGACGCTTTCGATAAAGACCAATGAAACGTACGAAACACGCAGTTTGTATGAGGAGGTCAGAGACTTTAGTCAAGAAAACATGGACAAGTTCTATAGTTACTTATCATCTCTCTCTTTTTCAAGCGTGTACGAAAAAAATAGTTTTCAGGAAGCGTTTGCAGAATTTCACGGTCTAATTAAATTATTTTTTGACTTGTGCTTTCCAATATACTCAAAAAAGAGGTCATATTGTAAAGGGGCTTCTTTATCTTAGTCAACAACACAGTAAAACTAAGAAACTAAAACTAAACAAAAAGTATAAAACATATAGTGGCATTCTCAAAAAATGTATATATAAATCTAGACAATTACAAAGTAAGAAGTATATTGACAATAATAAATATAAGTGTAAAGCCACATGGGCGGTAATTAATTAAAATATTAATGACTTGAACGTTAAGACGCAAATTGACAAAATAACTAAAGATAATCGGACAATTCAAGACCCTAAGGAAATAAGTGACAAGTTTAATCAATTTTATATACAATCGACAAATAATAATAATTTCAAATACAATACTGACGAGATAAATAAGACTATCGATAGGAATAATGAACATACCATATTTTTCAACCAATTGATGCTACTGAAGTATTTGGTATTATAAAAAATCTTAAAAATACAAATGCAGTAGGACAGGATGAGATAACAACAAAGGCAATTAAATTATGCGCTTCATGTATTTGCCAACCACTAAGTTATTTGATAAACTTTTCTTTTGAAGAAATGCACCTTCTTCAAAAGAAAAGTTTATCAAATAACTTCCAGAGATTTAAAAAAAAATCAATTGTAAAGCAAATTTTTAAAAAAGGTAATTTATCTGACATGAAAAACTATAGGCCAGTGACGCTGTTACCAATAATGTCTAAAATCTTAGAAAAAATCATGCTAAAAAGGTTACAGGAATTTACGATCACTCATTGTGTACTTAAAGACGAGCAATTTGGGTTCAGGAAAAAAAGTACTACATCATTGGCGTGTTTCAATTTGTTGAAAAATGTCACCCAGGCAATAAATGAAGGCATGCCAGTAGCGGCAATCTTCTTAGACATGACCAAGGCGTTCGATTTTGTGGACCATGAATGGCTCTTGCACAAGCTTGAAAAATATGGAATAAGAGGAAAAGCGAACGACTGGTTGAGAAATTACTTAAAAAACCGACAACAATGTGTGGAAATTTCCAGAGTCGATAATGGCAAAAAGGTGTCGTATAGAAGTGACTTTAAGGCAAATAATTTCGGAGTGCCACAGAGCAGTGTATTGGGGCCTTTTTTGTTCCTCCTCTACATCAATGACCTCCCAAATATCACTAGCCACACAGTAATTTTATTTGCTGATGACACAACCCTTGTAGTGAAGTGTGAAAGAGGAGACACCTATGAGAATAAGATTAATGAAGCCATAAAAAATATAACACGCTGGTTGAACTCTAATAACCTACAAATTAATATGGATAAAACGAAAATGGTCCAATTTCAAACCTACAGGAGGAACCCATTACAACTAAATCTATAATATAAAAATGAATCGCAAAATGTGTTGGTAAGCGCATAACTTAACAACGCCTGGACCGATTTCGCTAATTTTTTTTTTGTTGTGTTCGTTATTATGAGGATAAGGTTCTTATGGAAAAAAAAAATGAAAATTAGGGTAGTGTAGGGTAGAGTAGGGTAGTGTAGGGTAGTGTAGGGTAGTGTAGGGTAAAGGAGGGTAGAGTATGGTAGAGTAGGGTAGGGTAGAGTAGGGTAGAGTAGAGTAGGGTAGGGTAGGGTAGAGTAGGGTAGAGTAGGGTATAGTAGGCTGAAGTAGGAAAGAGCGGGAGCGAAGCCGCGCGGGTACAGCTAGTATTAAATATAATGATACTACGGTCGAACAAGTAGTAAGTACTACATTTCTTGGCATCCAGTTGGATCAAAATTGCGACTGGAAAAAGCATGTCGAGTATGTTTGTGACAAACTGGACCGATTTGTCTATGCACTAAGACGATTAAGTGCCACGGTTTCAAATGAAGCAATCTTTGTATAATATCTGACATTTTTAATTAAATTAAAGTGATTAAATAACTGAAGAGATATTATGACATTTATTATTAAATTGTATGTACTTAATCTAAAATTAAATATTTGCACACCACATGTAATGGTAGAATGTAAAGGGGCCTTATTTTATTGGTATGATCATACTAGTTTGTATACCTACATTCTGGTAAATAAATTATTATTATTCGTTTATTCATTACCATAACATATAAATTATATTTTTAAATATTTAAATAAAAAAATAAAATAAAAACATTTAAAAATATAAAAAATAGTGTCCCACCGGTATCGGGAATAGGGTCCAAGCTACCGGCAGTCAGGGCTCCAGAGAAATGAACCTCCTGACTATACGAGCCGTGTCCAGCAATACTGCTTTCTGAATCAAGCCCTTGATCCAGTCGCCTAACGAGAGCCTCCTAAGGTGTTGGTCGAGGCTCTTGGCTATTAAGCCATTGGCTGAAACAACTATCGGTACAATGATCGCTGAATCCACTTCCCACATGTCGACAACCTCGCGAGCCAAGTCAATATACTTGATTTGTTTATCTTTCTCGGCTTTCACGAGGTTCTCGTCATGCGGAACGGATATGTCAATAATCATTGCACGCCTCTCGCTTCGGTCCACCACCACTATATCAGGCTTATTGGCCACAATAGTCCTGTCAGTGATGATGGGCCGATCCCAGTACAAAGTGATATGACCATTATCAAGAACTGGGTCGGGCTCATACCTATAGTATGGCACTTCCGATTCCACAAGATAGTATTTCAGAGCAAGTTGCTGATGGATAATCCTGGCTACAAGGTTGTGCCTATGCAAGTACTCTCCATTAGCAAGACGAGAACAACCAGAGATAATGTGACGGATCGATTCTCCCGGACGGTGACATGCCCGACAGATGTCAACCGTGCTGTCTTTCACAATAAATCTCCGGTAGTTATTCGTCATGATAACTTCGTCCATAATTGCACAGACAAAACCTTCGGTTTCCCCAAATAGGTCACCGAAACGCAGCCAGGCTACGGACGCCAATTGGTCAACCGTTGAAGGCGCGCACCTTGTTTCCGCCTGAAAGAAGACTATTGAACACCTTTTTCAGGCGTCCAAAGAAACGCTCCTTCAACGATTGCTTCATGTTAGTAATACTGATGCCTAGAGCTTCCGACATACCCAAATACTTATAGGTTTCGGTTGGAGAGAGGGATCTCAGATTTATGGAATCCGTGAGTCGAGTGCTCACGGACTCCACAACCTCACCTCGCTTTACATGCATGACTGCACATTTGTCCACACCAAACTCCATCCTGATGGCACTACTGAAGGTTTCAGTTACCTTCAGTAGCTCCAACAGTTGCAGATTGTTGGGGGCAAAGAGCTTCAAATCATCCATGTAAAGGAGGTGAGATATAACCTGACCACCTCTCTTCAACCGATAGCCTAGACCTGAATTCTCCAGCAGTGTGCTTAGAGGATTCAAGGCTAGACAAAACCAAAGCGGACTCAAGCTATCACCCTGGAATATTCCTCGCTCGATCCTTACAGGTTCGCTATTCCTCTGGATATTTCGACATCCTGGATAGCAAAGGACCGTACTCCATTGCCTCATACACGACATCAGGAAGGTGCGTAGTGTTGTATCAATTTTATACAATTGTATAAAATTGTATATAATTTTATTATTATTATTATTACAACACAACAAAAAACGAATTAGCGAAATCGGTTCAGCTGTTCTCGAGATTTGCGCTTAGCAACACATTTAGAGATTCATTTTTTTATAATAAGGAAGATAGTTTATTCTTGAGACTGTTGCTGCAGATTGCGTCTTATCACTTTTTCTGCCTTATCTTAGTACCTACTTCTGCTGTTTTTGCAAAATTTATTCACGATGAGCATAAGCAAAGACAAAATTGCTAAATCGGAAATATTGTATATATTTATTTTTAAGTAAAAAGAACAAAGACGGCTTTTGAATAGTATATTAAAACCTTTAACAAAACCATGAAAAATAACAGACAAGTTTATGGAGCACTTATGAAAGTGAAGTTTTGATGAATAAAAGAGGCGAGGAAGCTTCCAACGCCGATATCGGAAAAGAAAATAGATAATACTCTTTTATCCCGCCAGCTTGCTCGAGCAGCACTCTTAAATCTGGCGAGCAATATTGTTATATTTAAACCTAAAGAGTGAAGCTTGAACTACACTGAGTACACGTGTGCCACACACGCCGATCTGGGCGCATCGGTCTCCATATATTTTATATGGAAACTAGACTTGTAGAGCTACATTAGATCCACGCCACGCGACGTCGTTCTACGTACAAATCAGGCGTGTTACACGTGTGCGTCGGTCTAATGTACTTAATTCTAGCTTTATTGTCTTGTCAGCTTGTTGTCTGAAATTTAGTGCAAGTTAATAAACACAACATTTTTCAGTAACGATGCTATTTATGACTAAATCTGTAAGCCGTCGAAGATAAAGCATCTCTGTTACAATATTCATGTTCAAAAGTCAACCACAAAGAATATACCAACAAAGGAGCAATATCTAGATACACGTGGAGACAGATTATCGCATGGATTTATATAAACAATATTTGGCTGCCTTCGACTTCAAAAACTTACTCCATTGTAAGAAACTGACACGACCAGATCAGAGCGTAAGATTATTTAGATAATAAACATGACATAATATTGCGTCCCTCAGCAGCCAGACCAGTTTTTTGCCTATCATTCGGTCCCCTGCACAGTTTTGATGTCAATGGGTTAATGCTCAATTAGGATGGGTGACGACCGACAGGCTACAGACTAGCAACGCAGTTGTCGGTTGCTCCATGGTGCGACGATTTTAAATACAACACTGAATCGAACAATGAATATTAAAACCGGTATGTTTCTTGATTTTATAAGTATAGCAGGACGACTGGTCCTTTTTAAATACACAGGATCGTTTCCATTGTTAGTTTGGCTTTGTAGAAGCAGTTGATAGTGGATAATGACTCCCTTATTCTAATGGACTTCACGTCTGTGATGAAAAGATACTGGTTTTTCTTTTCAATTGAAGGATTAAAGATGGACTTATTATTTTATACAGAAAAAAACACGTGTGCACTTCACTTGACCATGACTTACATATGTTGGGTGTTTTTTTTTCTTACCTTTTATAAGAAATCAATGAAAAAAGATAACAATATTTATACGCACGAAAATAACCAAAACACTTGCCATTTCTACATACGTAAAAAAAAAACTACAAAAAATAAACAAAATAATTCATGGCATGCATGATGCATGATCGTTCTACATGTATTCCGAATTATTTATGAGTTATTTTTTACGTATATATTACACGTATTTCACGTGAATATTTTCATTTGTACACATCGACGTGTTACATTTGAAATCTAGCGATTATTCGACGATTGAACATGATTATAATTTTCTGTATTCATACTATTTCAATTTTAATATGAATAGGTGCGGGAAATTATACGTCTATTAAATGTTTAAATACCTGATTCTATCCATTAGGAGAATTAAGTGCAACAGGCTTTTATAACAGTCATGCTATTCATATGCAATATCATTTGTTAATTAGGCGACAGTTTTCATACGCGAATTGAGCGCCACTTCAGACGGGAATTTCATAAATGTTATTTCGTGTCATTGAAATTGACCTTTATTCGTAACTGCAGAAAGTGCAAGATTGAATATTAACGTTTTTCTATGCTGGACGTTGTTGAGTATTTTTGCTCGACTATATTAAAAAACGGACACGGCCCTAATGTATTAGCTGTGTTTTATTGCATTTTTATGAAAATGGACCGACTGTCGTTTCTGTATCAGTTATTTACTATTTTCGTTCATTTGGATACTATCCACTTATGAGAGTGTGCTATTTATTTCCTAAGCTTTTTGTAAAAAAAAATCCGTATGTACTAACGATTTTGCAGTATACGTATTAAAAGACAATGTGCCGATCTAATTAAATATATATGTTAGGTGTTCTGCTGATTGCTTTCCCAGTCGTGTGGTAGGATTCGCCTCAGGGAAATCACGAATGTGGTTACGAATGTATCTACCTACTGTTGAATTCAAATGCGATGCCTCTAGTTGCTGGAACAACAGTAGGTAAGGCGTTACCTTTTTCGCGAATTCTTGAAATAACAACTGATACATCATGCGCTACGTGAAGTAAAAACAAATGGGCAAATGCGAGTCGGAATCGCTCACTGAGGGTTCCGTGCAAACTACAATTCCCGAATGGAGTCTCCAAGATTTTTACGAATTGCAAAAATGATTTTTTTTTTGTGGCGTAGGTAACAACAAATTTACTGTTTTCAGATTTTTCCCTATACCTGTGCTACAAGACCTTGCTTTGTGCCAAATTTCAGGATTCTGGGTCAACGGGAAGTACCCTATGAATTTCGATCTTTGAGAGTATCAAAATATACGTTTTTTTGCCACATAAATGGCCGTATCTTATTTATTTGTTAATTTAGAAGTTTGATTTTTTCTCAGCTTCAAGAGACCGCAGACCTGAGTACCTATATGGTTTTAATTTCAACTCTATACCTTTACGCTCTCTCGAGACAAAGGGTCTTGACAAACAGACGGACAACAAAGTGATCCTATAAGGGTTCTGTTTTTGAGGTACGGAACCCTAAAAAGGTTGTAACATAGAATGAAACAGACGATTATTGCACTCAACAACGTCGTAGTCGTTCGGAACTGAGTAATTCAATGAGAGTCGTGATTCAGAGCAGTCTCCTTGCTATTGGCTTATTATGTCGGGCCAACCGTCCGAAGGCTACAATTATAAAAAAAAAATGTAGTGTTTCACAGGCGAGAATAATAGAAATAAAGGATCTCTGTCGACGTTCTCACGGTCTTGAATAAGGACTATTTGAGAACTTCCTTTATTTGCACTACATTGTAGTAAGCAGAAGAAAATTAAAAGATTGCGTTTGATCCAGCTAGCGTATTTTTTTTAAAGAAACGTTTCTCTTCGTCAGTCTACACTCTTGCCAGAGTGGCCATGGTTATCACTGTGAATCACGATAAGTGATCATCTTGGCAATACGGCGCTATTCATCGTGGACTGCAGATTTCCGGGTACAGTCAGTCATAAACCGTGCACTTATTTGCGGCCTTGATCTGGTCTGTCCATCTCATTGGTGATCTACCACGGAGCCTAGTGCCCTCAATTTTGCCCTGCACTACGAGACGCTCTATGAAGAAACGTTTAAACCACCATTAAAATAAATTCCCTGCCACTCCTCCATTTCGGATAGAACCGACACATAGATGTGAAATGTGTTGTGGAATAACAAAACTAACAGAATATCCGGTGGCGGTTCAAATGCAGCTCAGTAGCCATCAACGGATTTGTATGCCTAGGATAAACATGTTGAAAGCCTTGTTTGAAAAAACGGATCGCATTTGATATAAAAATCTATATAGTAGCCGTCCAGTCAAAGGCTTTGGAAGAACCCCTGACCGCAGTTCTATAATGTTGAGTACTAAAGACAGTTCCTATGTTGTTTATTAAAATCCAGAAGTGAGTAATGTCTACAAATATGAATAAGCAAGAAACACAACTTATCAGTTTCGTTGTCTATTCAGGCATTCCCGAGCGTCTGGCCGCCCGCCGCATTCTCTCAACAATTTACTACATTTTCCTAGTACCCCTAGATAAGCTGATTGTCTTTAACTAAGGACTACTCTTGCGGCTGATTCACCCAGTAATAAATCAATTTATTTGTCGCTGGATATATTGGTGTTAAGCGCGGCCAATCCGCATCGTTTTCATCCAGATTGAACGATAGCAGTCACCCTCCCTAGTCGTGTACTAAGTATCTAGTGCCCTACATAAGTATCCGGTCATTTAAAACTGATTTGCATTTTGATGTTGACGGAATAAGTCGAGAGTTTAGATAGATAACGGTCTATTATCTGTTCAGTTTTAAGAATATTAAAAGCATTAGCTGTGATTTCTTGCATCTGACTTCTTGATAACGCAAAATGGTCACGAGGTCCGGTTGTGTTCCTCAGTCCGTAGGCTAGGTCTGAAAAGCGTGGGTGTGCCTAGCGGCTATTTAAGCTTTTAATGCAACCAATCATTCGCATCGCTGGTTTGTTTGTCCAACTCCAACGAGAACACTACTCTGTGTATTTACGAGTGTAAACAGGTTAAACAGACGTGAACACTGATAGTGTTGCGCTCGACTTTGCTTTGCAACGAGCGACAAGCATCAATATTGTCGAGTCGCACCGTCACTATTTAACGTTCATAGCTCCACACTGACAGGTCTGTTGATGACGATTCCGTTGCGAGTATGGCGCTAACCCGTATTCTGACCCCTTCACTCAGCGTTTCACTGCCGTTGCTTTAGTATTTAGCCTCTGGCAGTTAATCTGTCCATTTATTGACGATTCACAGCGGTCAGCTTTACGTCGGTTATCTGTAAATCACGATTCGAATATTTGTACAGCCCTTAAATCGTCATTCGAAACTTCTATACAATGCCATTTTAGATTAGAATGCAACGTGGATTGCGGGGATCAGGTGCAGTTCAAGTTGGAGATTCGAATAGATTCGAATCGATTGCGTGGAACCTGAACTTTGTACATAAATATTGTTGTCAATTCCGTTTACGATGTGCCGATATTTTCTTTCTTACTATAGATAGGTATAGGTTAGATTGGTTATTAATTTTCATAATACACGATGATAAAAACAAAGACTTTAAACCGGAGTAATTAAAATAATATAATTAGAAAGTCACTAGTTTGAATAGAATGGCCACATAAAAACTTGGAATATTAAACACTTTCCGTTCAGCGCAAAGATTCGCAAAATCATGCTTTCAATTTCCTACGCGTTGTTTACAACATGGAGTGGTATTATATTTCCTCTAGAAGAGTTAATTAGAAAGGACGTGATGCTAACAATTGAGACTAGTGTTAATTATTTCTCAGCGTGGTCGGACTTCTGTAGAGGTCCCCACATTACACCTAATAGTTTAATAAGGGCGTATCACGTCTCGTGTACTTCCTGTTACTTGTACGTCTGATCGATAAGTTAATTAATTCGAGTTTAATTCCGATACACGAAACTTGTTAGTTGGGTGACTAGATAGAGACTAGTTACAGGCAGAGAACAAGCTTGAAAGTTCTACATTTGTAATCGTACGTGCGCAGAAATTTTTGAAGCTTTCATCGGTAGGACTCAATTACATTGGGCACGGCACAATCGCGGCGGTAAGTGCCTAGAGGAGTGGCTAGAGAGGCGCCACGGCATTCGGCACTTTCCGCTTTACGCAGGTCCTCATCGGACATGGCTGTTTCGGTAGGTACCGGAAAAAAACGCCCGTGTGTCACCGTACTGATCTGGCTGCATGACACGATGGTTTTAATCATTAAAAGTTTAACACTCGCTCCACCTAGAGCTGAGAAGCTATTTGATGATACCCAACCAAAAAACAGGCCTAATTACATTAATTGTGCCCTTGAATCTGATCTAAAACTTTACTGCCCTAATTAAAGCTTATACAAATAACGTCTATTCTAGTCTTATCAAGTACCTAATCATTAATTTCATGAACTCGGTTTCCACTGCAGATGAATCCTTAATCTCAAAGTGAAAAACCTTTTACAGCGTTAGACATACTCGTAAAACTCAAAATAAATATTCTAGATACGCGACTTTTTGAACTTTAATTGAGTTCTTTCAAAGGATCTATCTGAAGGGCAGACAACGTAAACTGCATAGAAATAAATGGTTGTTTGCGCACGGAGTTTTAGTTAGAAATACTTCATTCACTCTTGATTGACAGTCAAAACAAGTTTATTTTGTAGCAAAACTATTCATCGGGGTTACGCATGGCTGATGAAAGGTCCCTGTACCTACAGTAAAAATCCGCTTGTAAACATGGCCATCCAGTTTAAAAAAAAACCTCTGTACAGCTTCATTTCTGTCACCTGTGTAACTGTCTCATTCTAAAACTCGATGTCGTGTTAGGCGCTGCGCGAACGTAGATACTTTTAAGTTTCCTGTTACCCTGACACCGAACACTTTTCGATCGTCATGAGTATGTGTTAAGTAGAAGCAACTGGACACAAAAAATGTTCACGTATGCGCAGGGAGTGGATATTTCATGCTGGTTCTATAGAAATCAAATATTCATTGGTAGCATGTATCTGACACAAGACACGTTTGCGCCCTGCCTTAACGTTTAGTATAGCAACTGTAATTGTTCTTCGAGTTTTCTTTTGACTTCTATATTATTTTAAGTTTTATTTTATCCTCATCATGTATTCAAGCTGTCTCTTAGCTGTCGTGTTAGTGTCTCGTTTATTTTCTACAGAGCGTTAGTCAAATCTGTGGTTACCGGAGTGTTCTGCAATAGCAAAGTCTTTTCTATGAACTGAGTTCTTCTGATTATTCGCGTCTCTCATGTCAGTTTGAACTTTGTAAAGGCTTGTATAGTGACACATTTTTACCTTAGAAACTTCATTCCGCGAGATTCTTTTAATACTATACCAAAATCTGGTCATTCATGAATTACCAAAGGGATTGATAGTTTGACACATGTACGTACTTTAGTATCTAGTGTGGTTGAAACTGTATTGAGTACTTTGGTTGTTTCTCATCAAATCCCTCTTTTTAATTGGAAATCCCTTTGATAGGAAAATAGTCAACGTTGCTCTCACAAACGAAATAGCTTTTTGCTATCCCATTCCGGATCATGGAAGGCCTGTGTCAATTTAGAAGCAATTCTCACTAGAATTGCTCAGATTTTCAGTTTTGCGACGTACATCGATACCCTTTGTATTCATTAATACAAAGGGTATCCAAGTCCAGAACTTCACAAAACTACAAAATGTGAGTTTTAAATAGTAATAAGCCCAATTCAAGACAACCAGCCAATCATCTGTGACAAGCCTTCGACATAATTAAGCAATTGATACCAACAATGCAGACCGTTCATGGCGCTAGGTTGCACATTTGATCAAAACTAATCCGCTTCAGTCTGCCAGACAATAGAGGTGTAGAGGCGGCATTGAACGGAATTGTACCGCATCGGACGAACTATCTGCGGAACTTGCTGCCGAAATATACAGAAGCAATCTCCTTTAAACTTAGTTGAAGATTGTCAGTACCTACAGATCCAACTAGCATTGCTATTGGCGTCAGGTCAGGCTTTTTGGTTGCGTGTCCGGCCAAATTAGAGCGAGTCTAGCCTGTCCGGTTTTTTTAGGCCTTATAAAATTGACCTTTTTCTAGATATGTCATGCGTTCTACTTCATCATGTATCGCTAGAGCATGCGAATCGGACTAACAATTATATTATTATATATTAGTCAATTTTATTGTTATTACATTAGAATTAAAAAAATATGTAAGTATGTCTATAATAAAAAAAAACTGGTAATTTTACTTAAATGTCCGTTTAAACTGGCTGATTTATCCGTCTTTTGGTTTGAAGACCTGCCAACCCTAGATCCAACGATATTCTAAACTTTATTAATTCAACAAACATGACAAGTTTAGGTTTACTTATCGTTAAGTTGGATCTCTTTGATGCATAGTAACACGATGCACACTCCTTTCCACCACTTACGAGTTGAAAACTTTTCATGCAAACCTTGGTTCCACAAGAGCTACCTCGAGCTAAAGTGTAGGCTTGCGCTTCTTGTTATTGGCGATCGATGCCCGTTATGTTCCGATATATCTACCTTTCGATTCTAATTGGAAAACGAATTTTTTTAGGTAGTAAAGTCGTCTAAATGACATCTCCCGCTCTTGGGCGGAGCGTCAGACTTACTGACTAAAAACACACTCCTGTTCCTTCTTTGCCATTGTTCTAGGGCCCCGGGGATCTCTTTCGCATCACCCATTGCCCCAGTACGCTTTGACCCTGCTGGGTCCCTACGGTTGTTGACAACTCCTTGAGGAGCACGTGGGACACTACGAGCCGTCGATGACTTGGGCTCGGTCCGGACGGATACCGGACTGTCGGACGGCGAGCTACCTATTGCTCGCCGTTCGCAAGCCCGCGCCTATGGTGGCCGGAAGTCGGGATCGGAATACCGACTGGGGCGCGAAGGCCATTGCCTCTTTTGCTAGCATTCTGATTAAATAACGACTTGTGTGAATCAATGTATTTACAATTCTTTTTTACCTTTGATAAAGAAAAATAGTCGGTCGAAAGGTTCGCATCGCAACAAGTTTTACTCGTTAAACTGTGTGAAATGCGTCAGTTTTACCGACAACCCACGTTCATTTACCAATTTTATTGCAAAATGAATAAAAAAAGCCAATTCGGTGTCCATCATTGGCATTATTGGTTGTAAATATTTTACTAAATTAGTTACAATGCTAACGGTTATTTCAAAACGTGAAAGACTGAAACTTGTGAAATTTATGCACATTGTTTGTGTATTTATTCATTTGTACCTAAATGAGTATCTATGCTAAACCAAAACTCATTTTGTTAAACATTCCCAGCCAGAGTCTGTTTTCTAGCAACAACCTGGTGTCTTTAAGTTAATAGTATAGGCTACTTCTAGGGAAGCCCGCTCCATCGTCGACCACATCGTCGTTTTCCATCAGGTGATGTGATAGCGGTCATGCGCAAGCTTATCAACAACAACAACAAAAAAATATTATGGCTCATAACATAGTACATACAGGATGTCTACAAAGTATAGAACTAATCAACTATAAACATGAGTTGAAAAGTAGACTCATTTTATGTATTTTTGTGCACTTGTGTAAATCTATACCCCCATAAAGAAAAAAACATCATTGTGATTACAACCTTCGGGGGTAAAATGCGAGATAACAGCCCCGAGGTACCAGGCGATCATAAATTATGAGGAACTCGTAGAATCGAGCCTGCGACCACTCGTGATCGTTTCTTTAGTGGTTAATATTGCAAAACCATCTCTGATTAAATGTAATTAAAATACATTTTCTTTTGCAAACAAAAAAAAACTTTGCCTTAACATTAGATCTCGTCTACATTAAATATAAATTCGATGCGGTCCATTTACGGAATATTTAAGGATGGAATCCTCATCTTTCCTTGATGTCGGATTTAATTTTTCTATAGAATCTTCTTTCTTTCTCATCTTTCCTTTTAGCTTACCGACTTTTAGTGCAAGTATGTCTTCGTATTTCTACAGTTTATTTTGCTTATACAAATAATAATAATAATATTCCACAACTATCACACAACGCCGTCTAGTCTCAAGCTAAGCAGAGCTTGTGTTATGAGTACTAGACAACTGATAAACAAACTTATATATTTCTAAATACATATCTACTTATTATAGATAAATAACACACAGATAGACCAAATGATAGAGCTCAACACACAAACATTTGTACTGGGTGGTAATCGAATCCACGACCTGCGGCAGAGCAGTTAGGGCCTCTAACCACTAGATGAGTAGACCAACAGGCCAGTCAATACAAAATCGAAGGATGTTTTTGAAAACGTTGCAGTAACTGGTTTTGAATATATGTTCAGAGTTTGATTTTCCAAATGATGTTATGAAACGGTTAGTATAATGTTATCGTTGTTTTTGTCCAAATATTTTCCCGCAGATTAGATCTCTAATTAATCTCCTAATGTGATCAAGGTTACAACTAGTTTCCTTGTTGAAATATCATTACCTATTTTTACACTAGCGAATTTTGCTACAAGTTTAACCTTAACACTAATAATAGTTTAAAAAACTAAAAAACACGCTTTTAGCAAACAAACACGCTTGGACAAAACGCTCCACGCTTTCTTTCATAATAAATCATAGTAAATATTTAATAAAGATGATTACCTACTTATAACCATTTCGCATAGGTAATTATTTATCGTTCGTCACGAACTGAAATTGTTTATGTTTACCTGCGATCTAATGAAGATTTGGCAAAGGGAAAACTCTTGAGTCATCAAACTAAATGTCCGAATTATTTTGTAATTAAAACTAAAAAACACGCTTTTAGTTTTTTAAACTATTATTTTTATTTTATACTTTTTAGTCTTCTTATTATTCAAACTTCAATGTTGTTCCCACGAGTAGTGGACAAGTAGACGGTCGACTCCCCCAGAGGTCCATGTAGGGGAGCAAGGCTAATTGCAATAGGGTTGCGCCCGGTGCCCTAAAGTGACGCTAGCGACATGATATTTTTTACCACCCTCATACCATTCAGCCCTCGGCGCGTATCCTACCTTGGCTTAGGTGGGATCTCATAGACTCAAAGTCCAATCTTCGTATTCCTCTCGTCGAACCTTATTGATTGATACCTATGACATGATAATTTGGTAAGAAAATGACATTTCGCATTATTTTCAGCAAACCCTTTCATTTAATACCTATATCATGGGGTGCATTTCAAATAGCCAATCCGCCATCTTGGATGTCCGCCATGTTGGATTTAAGTCACGTGAATATTTTTTTTCGTATTCTTGACAGCAAACCATTTCATTTGATACCCATATCATGGGGGTGCATTTCAAAGAGCCTGTCCGCCATCTTGGACGTCCGCCATATTGGATTTAAGTAACGTGACTATTTTTTTTCGTATTTCTGACAGCAAACCTTTTCATTTGATACCCATATCATGAGGGTGGATTTCAAACAGCCAGTCCGCCATCTTGGGGAGGCTGCCATATTGGATTTGTAATGACGTTTCTTAGCTAGTCATGTATTGTCATCAGAATTCAGAGCGTGTGCAAAATTTCATCCCAATCGAAGACCGGGAAGTGGATCAAATTAAGATTCCAAGATTTTCTTACATACATAGTTATATATTTAATCTTCATGCAACAAAATATAGGCATTCTCTACCAGTCAACCTAGGGTAGTGCAGAGACAAAATGGCAGGAGCATAAAAAAAATAAAGAAAATATTATTTAAAACAATTATAGAATTATATATAAAGCTAAAACTAAACATACATATACAAAAGCATATTTAATAAAAGATATAGCTATACATACATACAAATATGTACTATATATATATACACAAAGAAAAGGAGTTTTGAGATGATTCTGCTATTTGTTCAGAAAGTAATTCCGCAACTTCCGCTTAAATGCGTACTGACTCGTGGCCGTTCTGATATCAAGAGGTAGCGAATTCATTAGATTATAGACTGAATATAGAAGGAGGAATGAACAAAATCAGAAGTATGAGAAGGACAAAGCAGTAGGAGATTGTTAGAAGAACGCAGATTCTTGGCGTGTGAAGAACAGAGATATTGGAAGTGAGATATAAGATAAGAAGGAGGAGTAAGAGAGTTGAGCAAAGAGAAAAGAGTTGTCAAAGCTCGTAAACTTCTTCTTTGGCGAATAGGCAACCATTTGAGGTCCGATCTGAAGCTTGATACATGGTCATATTTCCTCAGGTTAAATATGAACCTGATGCAGTTGCTCAGGAGCCTATCAAGCTTATCCAGCAAGACTGCGTTCAGGTCATAGTAGCACACATCACCATAGATATATATTAATATATATAAAACACCCCCCCTCCCCCCGTCCTCGTCCTGTTTTTAGGGTTCCGTAGCCAAATGGCAAAAAACGGAACCCTTATAGATTCGTCATGTCTGTCTGTCTGTCTGTCTGTCTGTCTGTCTGTCTGTCTGTCTGTCTGTCTGTCCGTCCGTATGTCACAGCCACTTTTTTCCGAAACTATAAGAGCTATACTGTTGAAACTTAGTAAGTAGATGTATTCTGTGAACCGCTTTAAGATTTTCATACAAAAATAGAAAAAAAGCAATAAATTTTGGGGGTCCCCATACTTAGAAGTGAAACTCAAAATTTTTTTTTTCATCAAACCTATACGAGTGGGGTATCTATGGATAGGTCTTCAAAAATGGTATTGAGGTTTCTAATATCATTTTTTTCTAAATTGAATAGTTTACGCGAGAGACACTTCCAAAGTGGTAAAATGTGTGTCCCCCCCCCTCTAACTTCTAAAATAAGAGAATGATAAAACTAAAAAAAATATATGATGTTCATCACCATGTAAACTACCAAAGAAAATTGGTTTGAACGAGATCTAGTAAGTAGTTTTTTTTAATACATCATAAATCTGAAAAAAATACACTATTATTAAAACATCGATCAAAGTTACAACGAACTACAAGAACTTTTATATTATGTTACTTGCTGCTACGGAACCCTCCATGGGCGAGTCCGACTCGCACTTGGCCGGTTTTTTTTATATTGTTATTTTTTTTTATTTGATATATATTTTGTCTTCGTCTTTGCAGGCAGAAAGTTCCTCAGACGACGCTACCGCGAGGCGTCTAGTTAGTTACAAGTGAAGCCAATAAAAGCGTGTTAAAAAGGAACTGAACTTTGATAATTGTACAGTTTTTTAGGGTTCCGTACCCAAAGGGTAAAAACGGAACCTTATTGTTAAGACTCCACTGCCCGTCTGTCACCAAGCTGTATCTCATGAACCGTGAAAGCTAAGGTACCTAGTTGAAATTTTCACAGATGATGTATTTTTATTGCCGCTGTAGGTTTCAACAAATACTGATAACAGAATAAAATAAATAAATATTTAAGTGGTTCTCCCACGCAAAAAACGTGTTTTTTTTTTCCATTTTTTGCTACGTATGTTAGGGAGTTTTTCGTACGCCATAGTCTGACTCGCACTTGGCCTATTTTTTTTTATTGTGTATTATTATTTTATAGTTATCAATACAAAAGATACAGAATATGATTTATTAAAAGAGTGAATAGATTGCTTCTAGGCGGTCATGCTCCATCGTCGGCCAAATCGTCGCTTTCTATCAGGTGAGATAGTGGTCAAACGCGAGCCTATCCATAATAAAAAAAAAGAAATTCAGAATATAATCACATAAGTACGTGTTGCGCCGACCCCAAGTAATAGGAGGCCTATAAGGGCAGGAAGAAGAAGAATAAGAAGAAGTACATCTGCGTCCAGCTTCAGTTCTGAGAGTATCTCGTCTTCACGCACCCATCACTGCACTCCATCCATATAAGTGTTGCGTTTATAAATAGCGGCGATAATAGCATAATAATAACGTTATGAGCGCAAACGTTACCATATCGATTACAAATTCAATCGAATTGAATAAGATAATCGGTATCGGTTCATTGCTGCTTATCAATATGAGGTCACTTGCACGCTCGTCATCTGTTTATCGTCGAGTTTTTGTCCGGGTTGACTTTTTCGTACCGCGCGTCGAAATTTTACGAAGCTTTGACAACATATTTTGGAGTAGCTTTGATCGCCGCTTCGCCCGCGTACAAAAGTATAGCATGTGTCACTCAGGAATAAAGCAGCTTTCTATCGGTGAAAAAAATTTAGCAATTGGACCAGTACTTTCAGACAAACATACAACCAAAAAAAAAATGCAAACTTTACCCTCTTTATAATATTAGTGTAGAATGACTGGCCTGTTGGTCTAGTGGTTAGTGGCCCTGACTGATATGCTTGTTCGATTCTCACCCAGGACAAATGTTTGTGTGATGAGCATGATCATTTGTTCTGTGTCTGTATGTAATTTATGTATAATATGTATATATTTAGAAATATATAAGTATGTTTATCAGTTGTCTAGTACTCATAACACAAGTTCTGCTTAGCTTGAGACTAGACGGCGTTAATATTATTATTATATTATCGTGGATTATAATGGGAGCCACGTTTTGAAAGTTCTATTTTGCTCTTCTAAAATTCTAAGTTTCAGCTTCAATTGACGTTCTTTTTTTTTCGTTACCTAGTCTAAATGGTATTATTGCTTAAACACAGTCGAACCTTTATGCCTCCATAACGCAAGAATTGTAAAATTCCAATTATTAAGCATATTATTTATTAAGGATACTAATCCTACTTTGGCAACGTCCGTAATAACTACGGTTGAAAAAGTAACACTACTTAATATACAGATTGCAGGCATTCATACAATAAAAGCTGGCCAAGTGCGAGTCGGACTCGCACACGAAAGGTTACATATTAATCGAGTAAAAAGTCACGTTTCTGTTTTTAGTATTTGTTGTTATCGCGCCAACACAAATACATCATCTGTGAAAATTTAAACCGTCTAGCTATCACGGTTCTTGAGATACAGCCTGGTGACAGAGAGACAGTGGAGTCTTTGTAAAAGGGTCCCGTTTTTACCCTTTCGGTACGGAACCCTAAACAACTTGCGCGGTATTCTATTACCTAGTTGCATTACAGGGTAACGCGACGTACCAGCCATTGTGTGCACAGATAGCAAAGTGCATTCATAGTTACAAGTAGTTTGTCTGAGGGCCATTAGAACCCATAGGCTTACGACTGTAATTAGATGATCCACCATGTTTCTACTTTTTAGAATCTAGTATGAAAAGACCATTTGTCTTGATTAGGACGTGTTTCTTCTTTTTTTTCATAATACGGGTTTATTATAAAAAATTCTGAGAATAATCGCTTTCAGCAGAATTTTTTATACTGATTTCGTTACTTAGCATAATCAGTCTTTTAATAACATTAAAAGGGAACATTAAGTGGGAGGACGCCTGAGCCTTCTCTCTAGGAGAGGGAAGGGGCCTTGAATGTCACATGTCTTAGAACTTTTGGTTCTAGGACATGCCGGTTTCCTCTCGATGTTTTCCTTCACCGTTTTGAGAGAAGTGGTGATGAAATATTACACAAACTAATACGCCTGGCTGGGTTTGAACCCGCGTTCTAGAACTCGTAAGTAGGGGCCGTTACCACTTGGCCACCAATGCTCTATGATTTCAGTACTTACATAAACCTAAATATTTGTTTTTACAAATAGGTTTAACATTCTAAAAATATAGACAGTGACACATTGAGGTCGTTTCATCGTTGAATGGATACTATAATAGCGATTAGTACACCAATGCAACAAGTGGCTGGCGTCGGTCATTGACCGGCTCTTTTTAAAAACGGACGTCCGTACGTTAACATAACAAACGGTCTATACAAGTTGAAATGTGATGTTTTCGGTAGTTTTAGATCCTTGTTTGTCACCGTCTGAAAGTCATAAGTTTAGTTATCTTCATCAATTAATTCTCAAAGTAGACCCGCTGGACATACACAGTTAGCAAATAGGATGTATGTATGATGGTGTAGCAATATGGTTTCCTTCGGTCGTTGTGGAGATGCTGTCCACTGTTGGACACTGATGATGATGATGATGATACGTCAGCCCAAAATTTTTAACCATAGACATAATAAATCATATTATTCTCTTGGTGTGTCTCGTATACTGGCTGTTTGGATTAGCTTCATTAAAATATTTGGCATCGGCTGATCTTTATCATGAAAAGTAAGTAGTGGATGCAAGTCAAATAATAAAACAAATAGAAGGCTCGGCGCAAACGGGCCGTCGACCACAGCCGCGCTGGTGGCAAGCGACAGCGACCAAACAGTTTTTTATATATTTTGTATAGACGTGCCGCATACGTGTAGCCGGTGACTGCCACTCGGTAAAACAGTATCCGCCACTCGCCAATTGTGGTCGCTAAGAGCCACTCAAAACTCCGACACCCGCCACTGTCGTACTGCTCCACCCCCCGCGCAGTAACTGTTAGACGTTCTACGTATTGTACGCGTTATTATGGCTGGAGCACAATGCTTCAATGGATGTTGATACATTCACATCGTAAAACTAGTGTGGGTTATAAAATGTAGCGTCTTCCGAACACCTGTGGTTGTCGCTCGCTTCTGACACTGTTCAATCATGTGGCGGTAGCGCGCGACAGTCACTAGTGGCTGTGGTCGGTGGCCCGTTTGCGCCGAGTCGAAGACTTGCTCCTGAGATATAGGCAATTTTTTCAAATTTATTCCACCTTAATACAGTGCTAATCCATAATACATTCAAATATGTATATATCATGATGTATTAACACAAATATCTTGATTGAATAATGCATAACATGTTTTCACAAAAACCGTGAATAATAAAGAGATACGGGCCAATCTTATCGGAGTGACGGGCAATCACTATCTCCACCCGATGCGTTGATAGTGACAATAATTTTACTTTTGAGCGTTGAAACGTTCCCCTTTCCGGCCGGGGATACTGTCGCTAATCTCTTTATCTGTAGGTACCCAAAATAGATACGAGTGAAATGTACCCATGACGTCATGCTTGTTTTGGGCGTCGTTAAATGCTGCAATGAATTTGGAACAATTATTGTATGAGTGTATTGTCACCACATTGTCACATTCTGTTCTTAGAACCGCCAGTATCTTTGTAGTTTAGATACCGTTCAGTTGTGTGTCAGTGGTATTCATACCGATACTCTTTCAGCCTTCTTTTTAGCGTGTCGATAGCGCAAATTCTCTTTATGTGGAAATCAAGAAGTCTTGTTAATTGCATGATCCTAAATATGGATTCCTAAAGGACAACATGCTGTTGTTTATTCAATTTATCGATATATTTGTAAATTATGTTTTGCATGTTTGCCGGGGTATCGAATGGAAACAACTGGGAAAATGTGAAAGTACTATAGGTGCTGCGGCAAAGGTGTACAGTACCATCACGGTCATATCTGCTTGATCACTTAAAAAACATTTTCGCTTGAATCCTGCGGCGCGATGCCAAACCAAACCCTTTGAAGTTTTCGTTTCGGTGCAAGCAAAAATGAACTTAGCGGTGGTCAGGCGGAAGTGTCTTTGATGGTACCTGTAGCATGACAGCCAGTTCCAGTAGGTTTATACCTCAGCCTAACACTTTTGTACGCTTGCATTAAGCGTAAAGTTATATGAAACAAAGAGTTGAACCATTGATTGACTACAGCACTGCGTATTACGGTTTCGGTTCCTGCACGGAACTAATATTTACATATATGGCAGATAGGTTTTTCGGAGATGGGTGTTTTTTGCATGACGTGTTGATGAACGCAATCACGAAACCTAGTTCCTAGTGTGGAGCACATATATTAAAACAAAAAAAGACCAGTCGATATCAAGCCGATACAGATATCGTTCGGTCTCGAAAACAAAATGTTATCCGAACCCGATAGCTTATCGAAATATCGAGAGCGGAGCAATATCTGCTGTGTTAAATGACATAAAAGGGTTCTATACTTAATTCTTAGTTCGACATGAATTGATGTTACCTAATTTTGTGTTGATGTACCTACTCTTAAATAAATGATATACAATACAAACAGTCTTCATACACCTGTGGTGATCATCTTATCTTAACCTTTGTACGTGCGTTTTGCAATGAGTTTGTACGTAAATGTGATGACGTAATCACGATTTTTATAGTGATGAAATCATGTTTCTCATATATAGGTTTTTAAGAATGTATTTAGGGAGAGACATTGATAAATTCATATTTTATTTACTTATTCACATTCGTGTTTGCGGCTCAAAATGACAAAAGAAAGGACATTACACGCCGTTTGTCAGCAACTTGTAAACATACTAAGTACGTATACCTATTATAACCTTTGACTCACAGACAGACCGATGACACAATGCTGGATAAATACTTAACTGTGTAGTAGCGTCAGCCCAAAATTATTTTTTACGGCCGAAACTGAATTTCGGCTTCCGTCTCAGTTTTAGCCGAAAACGAAACCAAACCGAAACTTCACATATAACAAGGTCATGGTTTCATGGAAGAAAGAAATAGTCAATATTAATCAATCAGTGCCTCTTTATTTTTAAATCACAATCCTGTTGTAACCTATATCGAAATAATTAATTCCCACAAATTTTGCGGCGCAAACACAAACTTAAATCAACAAAACAGCTCACGACTTGACAATGAGCGCAGACGCAGCAAATTGTCGCTTTGTCGTTCGCAGCTCAGTGCATCGAACATACCTGATCAATGCACGAAACCTCTCGAATACCAGCTTAGGTTTCGGCCGTAGTTTTGGCTGGATGGCAGCCGAAACTAGGTTTTTGGCCGAAAAGAAAACTTTGGTCGTGTGTGCTGTTCTTATTTTAAATGACCTCTTCTAATGATCACGAACGATATTGCTTCGCTTCTAGCAGCTTCGCAACTAAGGAAAAATCCAATAGTCGCATTATTAGTTTTTCACTCAAGGACCATTAGATTTTACTCATTGTATTTGTGAATAAGACATTCTAATTTGCTCAGCGTCTTTGTTGCTGATAAGATCTGTTTTGAATAATAATGTAACATTTTAATATGTGTAAAAATAGTACCAGGAAGTCTCCTCCTGTGTATCATGCGTTGTCATTGAAAAGAAGACAGACAGCTGATAACGCTTGCATAACATTTGTAGCTTGTTTACATTTACATTAGATAAACTAGCGACCTACCCCAGCTGCACACGGGTGTTATAAAACTTTGAAATTGTCAGCTTTCCTCTATTATAATCATTATCTTCCTGTCCTTATCCCGTTTTATTTGGGGTTAGCGCAACACGTTTTTTTTCTTCCATTCTGTCCTGTTACCCGGTCACGCTATCACTAACTACTTTTCTATTATATCACTTCTCACATAATCCATCCATCTTTTCTTTGGCCTCCCTCTCGCTCTCCATCTATCTACATGTATACTCTTAACTCTTTCAGTAACATGCGTTTCATCCTCTATATAATATGCTGGTATTAAACATCTAAACCTTCATCATCTTCCACTTCTTCTTTGCAAGTCGATGGCAAAACTAGATTTTTTCTACAAGTTAATTTCCTTGCCTGACTCAGTATTCAGCCACAGCAATGTCGTCCGCTGACGCTGTCATTAGGTCCCTACTTTAACAGGAAATAGTGCATGTGATGCAAAGCCCATGTCGTCGACGGCGCGTACTGTTCCCGCGCGCCTCAAGGAGTTGTCAGCAACAGTAGGGGCCCAGCCGAGTCGAAGCCTACTGGGGCCAGGGTTATCCGAAAGGGAACTCGAATCCCGGTATGAAGGCTTGAAGGAACGGGGTGGGTTTTTTAGTCAGTGAGAGTCTGACACTATCTCCCGCTCCGCCCTAGAGCGGGGTTGTCATTGGATGATTTTCCCCACCAGAAAAAAAAGCAGGATTGCTTGAACACAGGTTGGCCACCATTATCAACTTGTGTCCAGGCGAGAGGCTCTACGACGGCTTGATAAAATAATGTCTTTTGGTAAAAAGCGCCTGGAGATGGAAATGTTCAGTAGTTTTCGAGTTTAACGCGAACAGACGGTCAAATAGATGCGGTGGGGTACTTTAATGTATGTAAGGATAGGGTGACGGAGTCTCAGTGTCCTGAAAATGGTTAATGACAGCACATAAGATTTCACTTACTTCTTAATCTGACAACTAGATTCGCTATAGGTTCTGCAGTACGGCATTCGCCTTGCAATCTGCAGTTTCAAAGTCATTAGATAACGTAGAATGCTGCTTCCTACGTAAATAAGAGGCCTTAAGAACTTAGGCTCGAATACAATAGATAACTAGCAGACCTAATGATTTTTTAAACCGTCTAATACATATATTATGTACTACGTTTTAAACACAATCAATCGCATAGAGCGCCGTTGCCTGATGCGGTCGGCCTCCTCCTTAGCGAGCATTACTGCTTCGCAGAAGTCGGCGTCCGCCTGCCGCTCCTCCTCGCTCCGGACCATGGCCTCAACCAAGGCCCGGCGCGAGAGGTCTCCGCCGCCGATCACCCCCACGAGGGCACGGCGATGCTCCGCCGAAATGTTACCACTGCTGGGAATTCAGGCCTATAAAAGAGAATACATCACGCGGGTCTGGTGCGAAGAAAAACTGAATATACGATGCCGCCGCCGTCTGGGGACAATAATGGAAAACCCCCCTTTTTTGTACTCAAATATTGATACTAGTGAACGTTTACGGTAACGCGATCGAGTAAGTATAATCACATCGTAGTAAAAACATCATAATTAACTTTTTCCACTTTGTATTGTGAGTAAATACTGTGGGAAGCGTTAATATTGATCAACATATTTTTTTATTATAAAAATAGAAAAATACTAGCGGGCCGTTCGTACCTACTTAAAATAAGCCTATAATACTATCGTTTGCCCATGGCTTCGCTCGCGTATATAAAGTATCTCTCAATATGTCACTCAGGAATAAAGTAGCTTTCTATCGGTGAAAAAAAATTAACAATCGGTCCAGTGCTTTCAGAGATTACCTCAAACAAAAAAAAACTAGCTAAACCTCTGTATAATAATAGTGTAGATTGTGAATCCACTAAGACCAGATCAAAAATGAGTTAAGTCTCCGTAACTAAGAGGCAAATATAATAATAAATCACTAGCATTAATTAGAAATATAATTGTTTACTTACAAAGCAAATTGATTGCTCGTATAATAATAGCATCTTAGGTGACACAATGATCTTTTATCTTCATGTAGTCGCGTGTTGGGATGAGAAATAATATTATTAACCGCGGACGGCTGCGCACGCGTCGCTTTTGCGCTGAAATCATTTTACAGAGTAATAGAAATTATGTTTATTAGTTACCATATTGTTACATTCATCTTGTTAAGCAAAGTTTGAGCAAGATTACTATTTATCATTATTGGCCAGTTGATTGCTTCCCACTGCATAACAAACGCCATTCTAATCTCTCTTTATACTTCTTTGTGTTTAGTAATCTGAACAAAATCCTTTACTTCTGGGTTTACCAATCTGGGACCGTAACTGTTTTTCCACTGCCTCCTTATGCCAATAAGGAGTCCGTGGAAAAACAGTTTAACATGTAAAATATATATTCCACCATATTCTTCTTCCATATTCTTCTTGTTTTAATCTTAATATTTTAGCTTTTTTATGGATTATAGATCCCCAAAGCAATAATTAATCGTATACCTATTATCTAAGGACCTGTCGTTTAAAAAAGTTGAGTTAGACTGCTTTAGGCAGGTATAATAGTGCCATTACCTTCTGGGATTACGACGTCACCGGTTCCACAATTACACTCAATTCCGTCTTATTTTAATGCCAGAGTGAGGGAACGTACCTTACCAAATCGCCATCACCCCGGATGTCGTCTCCGGCTACCGGTGGCGAGGTTGCGAACGATGAGCAAATGGTAGCTCGCCGTTCGCTCTTCCTATAAAGACCGAGCCCGAGTCGTCGACTGCGCTTAGTGTTCCACGTGCACCTCAAAGAGATGTCAGCAGCAAACTGCAGGAGCCCAGTAGCCAACGCCTACTAGGGCCATGGGATCGGTTCTGAAAATAATATACCTATGATCTTGGAACGCAAAAGGCAACCGAAGGGACATAGTCTGACACACCCTCTCGCACCATTCTAGATCGAGAGAAGTCATAAGATTATTTCCCACCTCAAGAAAAAACCTTTGACATTATTTTCATCTCAAACAATTGATTTTCAAAATACACAAATCCATAGATAGTAGAAACAATGTATGTTATGCAGTTATTGTAGACAGTTATCAAGATAAAATAGATCGATCGTAAATAAAGTAAATCACAAGTTGATAAGCGACTATCGAAATAACCCAATTTTAGCCGCAGAAATGTGCAGCCTATTGCCTTGACAGGTTTATTGCGATTATATTGCATTCAGAATTGGTCCAAAGGCGAAAATACAAGCTCAAATCTAACTATAGAGTTTTGAGCAAAATATGCAAAGGCTAATGTGGATTTGTGGAATATTCAAGATGAATGTAACCTATATCCAATTTAGATTCCATGCAAATCTTCGTTAAAGATTAGGATCTGTTTAATCAACAGGATTGATTGAAAGCGTTACCGTTGCCCTGGAAACCAAAGGGAAACTTTTTATTTTTTATTATTATTATTAATAGGCTTGCCTTTAATCACCATCTAACCTTATGGTAAACGATGATGTGACCGACGGTGGAGCACACTTGCCTAGCAGTAACCTATTCACTCTTAACTTAAAAACCCCCAAGTTATAGCTACCAGAAAACACAGACTCTGGCAGGGAATTCCAATCCTTAGCTATACGCACAATAAATGTGTTCCCAAAACGCTAAATACGTATCCGGGTGGGATGTCTACCATGTACCGGTGGGGCAACGCCGTACGTCTAGTGGTCCGATGATGGAACGGATTTGGCGGAATTAGATAGCGCAATTCCAGTACACTCTCCCCAAAATGTAAACGATAGAAAACCGACAGGCTTACAACTCGGCGGCGATGTCCAAGGCTTTGTAGCCTCGACTCAGTCGACATGAATCAGCAAGTGCATCATCGCCGATGATTCTCATTGGCTCGCCTCTGAAGGAACACAGATTTTACTTTTATATGGGAAATCATCCAATGACTACTCCCGCTTTAAAGCGGAGCCAACCTTCGCCTATGTTCTTTAAAGCGGAGCCAACCTACTCCTATGTTATTTAAAGCAGAGCCAACCTACTCCTATGTTTTTTAAAGCGGAGCCCACCTACTCCTATGTTCTTTAAAGCGGAGCCTACCTACTCCTATGTTCTTTCTTTTGCCTTCTGTTTCAGGACCCCGTGGTTTCGGGTTTAGTCAGTAAAAGTTTGACACTTTCGTTTTGCCCAGAGATTATAGTTTTTCCACTAAAAGTAAGGGTCAGTTCAATGATTTAGTTGTGCTATGGCGGCAAACAAACAAAAACTTCCGCGTTAATAGTATAGTGGTATAAGTGTTCATCATTGTCATCAATTCAGCCGAAGGACGTCCACTGTTGGACATAGGCCAGTATTAGTGTTGTGAAACATTGTTGGAGAATAACAAAAACAAATCTATCCTACTTTAACACTTTCTTTTCCTAACCAATATATATTGAATTTAATTGGTATGAGCCTCTTGTCAGAAACTTGACTGAAATTCCTAGTATGGTTACAGTTACTGTATTCTTTTATCTTCGCTTAGGAGCACACGTCTCACGTAATATTACTGAAACACACCTTCTAAAATAAAGAAAAGGATAATAAACAGTTATTAATGAAATCCATAAAACAGTCAGTGCTTTGGTGTCCATCTACATCTCCATGTCATCTAATAAGTATTCAGCATTATGTAGCTATAGTCTGTATAAAAAGTCAAACGACTTGGGTAATTACAAGGGTAAAATGAAATCTGATGTAGTCAACACTGGTTTGACTAAGATATCTTGATCATTTTTCTAATAGAAGAACCTTATAAAAAGTATCGAATATACGTAAGTATTTTTTTTTATTAACAATAAAGTTCAAAAGATTTTCTATTAGAATATACCTATTTCAGAAGGAATATCCTTATAAAAGTAGGATACATTTTCAAAGATACAATAGTGTTATAAGTAAGTAAATCTGTAATCGTAAGAGAAATCTGATTCTAAATATTCTATTCCACTTCTTAATTCATCATCACTAGCTATATTACGACCAATATCTGTTTTAGAACTACGAGGGTAGATCGAAATATTCGCGGCCTAACACTAATACTTGAACTATTTTAATGTAACTGACCTCATTCGATTTGCTTACTCTCTGGTTGTCACATTGTAAAATTCTATCGCAATAGCATTATCTGTTTTTAAATTAGATTGAATTTTGTGAGCCTAAGTGCAGCGTTTTTAAAGAATGGAGAAAATTGAGCAACGTGCGGTCATCAAATACTTGTTTTAAAAAAAAAACTAACTCCAAAAGAAATTCACGAAGATATGTCAACAACATTGAGGGAATCTACTCCGTCGTATACGACTGTGAAAAAGTGGGTTGCAGAATTTAAACGCGGACGAGAGAGTATTGAAGATGACCCTCGCTCCGGCCGGCCTACGACTGAAGAAAACATCGGGAAAATCTGTGATCTGTGTGATATTGGCAGATCGGAGATTGACCATGAGGGAGATTGTAGACACTATTGGCATCTCGAATGAACGAACACAAAACATCATAGCCAATGAACTTAGATTTTCTAAGGTTTCTGCGCGGTGGGTACCCAGATTGCTTTCAGTTGAACAAAAACGAATACGGCTCACGATTTCTCGCGACTGTTTGGAAATGTTTGAGACTGATCCACAAGATTTTTTGGCCAGATTTGTGACAATGGAAGAAACCTGGGTACACCACTACACCCCAGAGTCAAAACAGCAATCCAAGTAGTGGAAAAAACCTGATGAACCGACTCCAAAAAAAGCCAAAGCAATTTTGTCAGCTGGCAAGGTGATGGCGTCAGTTTTTTGGGATGCTAAGGGTGTCATCATGGTGGACTACCTTGCAAAAGGTGAAACTATAAACTCGGCTCATTACCTACTGCGCCCTTTTACGTCGTTTGCGTGAAACAATCAAAGAGAAAAGACCAGGATTACTCAGCAAGAAAGTGTTGTTCCATCAGGATAATGCATGCGTTCACACGTCTGTTGAATCTATGGCTCAAATTCGTGATTGTGACTTTGAATTACTGCCCCATCCCGCCTATTCCTCTGATTTGGCACCTTCAGACTTTCATTTATTCCCAAACCTAAAAAAAACACCTTGGAGGTCAAAAATTTTCACCAAATGAGGAGGTCAAAGCTGCGGTGGGTGACTTTTTTGAAGGCCTTGAAGAAATTTTTTTTATGACTGGCATAGAGGCGTTGGAAACCAGATGGAAGAAGTGCATTACTATATATTACTATTACACTGGTACTTTTTGCCTAGGATTTTCTTTTCATCCAAAAATGCCAGGGATAGGTACAGCTTCTTTCTGGTAGGTACCCAAAAATATGGTGAACATGCAGTCTTTGCAGCCATAAGTCACGAAAGATCAGCAAAGCTCAATCGGATGCGGCATACAATATAAAAGTCAATACACCATCAAGATCTTAACCAATATGTCAGAAAGACACAATAAATGCATTAAACCGTCGCTCATCCACTTTACGTTGTCAATCACGGATCGACCGGTGGTGAGATTGAAACGTTGGCTTGGACAGGCTACTGGCCTCACTCAAGATGTGACGGCCTCAGCCCCGTCACCACGCTACGTTAAACTCGTCGCTTGCCGTTTAGCACTGGTATTCAATTATATAGGTAAAACGTAGTTTGACATCGAACGGCAACGCAGTCTTTAACTGCTGCTACTAACATAAATATTCATAGAATTCTACTGGCTTTTGAAAATGTCACCAAACGGACTGATTTACTAAGTACTGATTTTGATTACATAATTATCACTGTCCTGTCCTGTTGTGATCCTTTTTTTGAGAATGAAAAATATTATAAGCTTTTCATATTCACGAGTATTGTTTGTTGGTTCTTATTTGCACAGCGCAAAATTGAGCAAAAAGAACTATTGATTGCACTTTATTTAATTAAAAATTAATACCCAACAGAGTTCAGTACTATAAAAATTTTCAATATTTAATTTATGAGAAAGCCTTTTAAAAATACGTGAAGGTACTACGGCTTTCACCATTGAAGAGTTTTCTTAAAGAGAAATCGTAGAACATTTGCTTTGACTTGAAAAGTTTATAGTCTAGTACAAAGCAGAAGCTTTTTACTAAAGCAGACGCTTTGTACTAAAGCAGACGCTTTGTAATAGACAATAAATTTTTTCCTTCACTGAATTTTAAACGAGATTTTCACATAGACTGAAGAGTCCGTTCATGTAAAAGAAAAAATAAAGCTTATTATAAAATAAACTAGCCGACTCGACAAGCGTTTCACTGCCATATAAATTATCAAAGAAAAACTGGAGGGTAAGGGTAGGAAGGTAGAAAAGGTGGTCTAACAGAAAAAAAATCAAATCTCGCATGAATAATGCCGCATTTCTGATACCGTGAAAAAAGTTCGGGATCCCGCATTTGCGGGAATGGACATCCTAGTTAATATAATAATATAATATAATATTCCACAACTACCACACAACGCCGTCTAGTCCCAAGCTAAGCGGAGCTTGTGTTATGGGTACTAGACAACTGATAAACATACTTATATATTTCTAAATAGATACATATTATAGATAAATTACACCCAGACACAGAACAAATGATCATGCTCATCACATAAACATTTGTCCGGGGTGGGAATCGAACCCACGACCTCCGGCATAGCAGTCAGGGCTACTAACCACTAGACCAACAGGCCAGTCAATTGGATGGTTTCAAAGTTGATAGGTAGTAGAAACAATTTTCTTGTTTTATTTATTAGGATTTTAAAACTAATTTATGTGCTAATTACAACCAATACATTTAGATTAATAACCATCCTAAAATGTCAAAGATCGATAGATGATAATACGGTGCAAGATTGTCCTTAATTAAGGTTTGAGGAGCTGCTAATTCGGTCGGGGTACCCTTAACCTAGAACTACATTAGACTGACGCACGTGTAACACGCCTGATTTGTACATAGAACGACTTCGCGTGGCGTCGATCAAGTGTAGCTCTACAAATCTAGTTTCCATATAAAATGTATGGATACCGAGGCGCCCAGATCGTCGATCGGCGTACTAGATATCCGGTCGGCGTGTGTGGCACACGTGTGCTCTGTGTAGTTCTAGCTTTACTCATCCATCCGACAAATAGTATACACGTACTCTATTTCAGTTCACAATTTGTAATACGCAAAGTATTGTGGTTTTTATCAAGAATTAAATACAAAGAAGATTGTTTTTCATCAAGGTCGTGCTTCCTAGTTTTTTGTTTGACGTTTTTGTTAATTAATTGTGTTAGGAGTGCCTAACCGAGAACGAGTAGGTAATTAAGACAAAAAAAATCATTAAATATTATTTGTATTCGCTGTTATAACTGGGTAACTATTTTTTTTTAGATAGTAAATCATCTAATGACATCTTCCGCCCTTGGGTGGAGCGCGAGGGCGTGGCAGACTTTTAACTGACTAAAAGTCACTCCTATTCCTTCTTTGCCTTCGTTCCAGGGTCCCAGGGTACTCTTTCGCATCACCCATGGCTCCAGTAGGTTTCGACCCTGCTGGGCCACTACGGTTTTACTGACATCTTGAGGCGCGCATGGAACACTATGCGCCGTCGGCGACTTGGGCTTGGTCCGGACAGTCGGACGGCAAGCTGAACTGGGTACCTATGTAGCGTTATAAAAATCGGAAACACATTGATGACGGCAACACTATTACGGTGTCCTGAATTGCGCTAAAGAAGCAAAGAAAGAACTTCTTTGCTTCTTTAGCACAATTCAGGAGGCTTAACTGTACAGGGATATGTACAATTGTACACGTGCGGGGTGCGAGGTCGTAGATGATATAAAAACACTGATTGGTTTTGGATAGTTTAATAAAAGTTCTTCGAATGTTATGTTAATGCACCCGGTCCGTTTGGTGTCTCGTAATGCACTGATGTTAAAGTACGATTGTAGTAAATTGCTGCGTTAGCAGGTGTTCGGTTGTTTAGACCGAAAAGTACAATTAAGCCATAACTTCTTTTTTAACAAAACGTTGCCCCACACTAGGAATTGTTTCATCACAAACATGTAAATAGTAGCGACATCTGTGACGCCAGATAGGAACTAAAATTCAAAATTCTGCATCGCGAAATCATCATCTTCAATCATCAGTATCGGGCAGTTGCCCGGACCTGACCCAGCATCCCTTTTGGACGGAAGATACACGGAGACTACACCATGTTACACAAACTCTAAACAACTATCAGTAAACCCTAAAAATATTTTTTCTCTTGCGGGAATAGTACCAACAATCAATCAAAATCATTTATTTCAAATAGACCATTAGAGGCACTTTTGAATAGTCAAATGTCGGTCAGTCCAAGAAAAGTGAAGCTAAATTGCACGTTCCAAAGAGTAGGTCTCTATGGAGAAGAACGTGCAAGAAACTCCATGGACACTCTTTTAAATCATATTATGTGTTACATATAATGTTTGGTTACAATTTTCATGTTGCTTCTATTGTGTAACAACACGCAGTGTAGCACACATTTGCACAACCGTGCCGATCATAACTATGACTGTGTGTACATTAAGCTATGAACAAATAATGAATTAAAAAAAAGTCCTTCGTCAAAATGGCCCAAAAATACTCTTCTTAGTCTAACCACGATTTTCGTTATAGAAGTTGTCATAAGAAGTTTTTCAAATAATTAATTATAATTTCCAAGGTTTTGGCGACCAAATCATTCGCTCCACGAAGCGCGGACGGCGACGGGTCAAGTGTTCACAACTTTTTATTTTATTTACTTACTTGTTTTTGTATGACTTTAATATACAACATTAGTTTTGGTATATGCGAAACCAAGTGTTTAGTATTTTTATGTAAAGAATCTATGTACAAAATTTCACAACTGCATCATGAAAAATCACTAAGTTATAAGCTTGTTGCCTTCTCTTAGAGAGGAGGCCTGAGTCCCAGCTGTAGGAACATTAAAAGGGCTGATGATGATTATGATATAAGCTTGTTAATTGCCGCCAAAAATACATATTCACCAGGCCATCCAGACGACTGAGAAGTTGTTTTGCACTTGCGCCCACCTATTTGCTGGCGTCTAATACCCGCTATGACCTGCCGTGACATGTGTTGTACTTGGGTCGGTGGTGTCCAGCTTGTGACTTTTTTAAATATTTTTGGGAAAAAATAAACATGGTGTAAAAACTAATCGGAATCCATTCAGTTACTGATTCTGAACAAACTATAATCAGGTTTCGCATAAACTAAAGATAATGTTGTATACAAGGTGTAAGGGACAGTCCTCCACAAAGTTTAAGGGCTTGCTCAGTAGACGAAACTGAACAATCTTCACAAAATTTTTTTTTCAGGAAACCAAAAAAATATCCGTCTCACTATAGAAAATAATAAGTTTGATGGAGAGGCCGAATTTTTTTTTCCTTTCCCGAAAAAATTTTTTGTGGAAGGTTGTTCAGTTTCGTCTACTGAGCAAGCCCTTAAAGTTTGTGGAGGGCTAAGCTTAAGGATTTACTTCTTTATAAATACGGGTGTAAGACTTCATAATGCACTGGCTCACATCAACACACGTTCAACTAGCTACAAGAAAAAATAACCTCAAATAATTTTAAAATGCAACTGCGCCCTCAATTATTGCTGGTTGGACGCCATCGCCAATAACTACTTTAACAGCCCCCGGGAGCAATCAGTCGCGAACTCGCGAGAGGTAACAGGCATGCAAGTAGGTAGATGTCAATCTCGCCCTCATGCTTCGCTTTAATTCCACGGTTACCTAGCGCCTTCTATAGTAGGTATAGAATGTAGTGGCTATTTGCAACTTATATTATCATTAGAGTTTCGAAGATGGAAAGTGTCAAACCCTATCTTTAAGAGCCGGGTTTAGTCATTGAGTATTTTGTATGAACTCCGCCCGCGTCTATGTCGATTTCGCGGCCCCGTAACAGCGGTTTCATTTTTATATAAAAAAAAAAAAAACTATTCAAGATTTTTGTTTTTGCGAGGCCCTTTTAAAAAACAAGCTTTATTATTTGTAGTAACTTTCAAATATTTCCGTGACGTAATCTCGAAGACATATACGATTGAAATCGTAATTTAGGGTCAAATTAGCGATTTTTTTTTTATCGATCAAACTAATTTATTTCATGTTTTGATTTTTGCCCGGGGCGCTTGGTCATATAGTCAATTTTAATAAAATAATTTTTCATGGTGTTCTCTTTTACATTTTTGGATTTCCAGAAATTCAAAAAAATTCAAAATGAGTAGAACCTGGCCTTAATATGTTTCCTGTAGTTCGTCACAGATGCCATTCCTGCAGTTTGTCACAGATGCCATCGAGCTTTACAAGAATCACTATCGAGCTACGAACCAATAAAATTTCAATGGCACGGGAAACCTTAATAAGATGATTTGATTTTTATCGTCATAATAAAAAACGATCCTTTCAGCAGACGTCTGCAGACAGCTTTTCAAATTAGATTTCGATTTAAAACACTTTTCTTGCTTCTTTAGATTAAATTCAGTTAATGTTATAATAATGTCATTATATCATGAATATAAGTATTTATTCCCTGTCAGTGAACATTAGTAGACTAATTTTATTTGCATATCCTGAAGCAGTTTGCTGAATTATGCTTTAAATTAAATCAGAACCAGCACAGCTTTGTGTTAATATCATTTTGGAAACAATATATCGTAATCAGTTTAGTATATTTAGAATTAGTTGGATACTACATTTGTATTTGTCTTTTGCGTTATTTATAAAAACAAAAAACTGTCAGGATTTAAATTTAATGAAAACTCATTTCTTTTACAGTTTCATGTGACCTTTCAATGTATAGTAATATTTTTGGCGTTTTATTGAAGCCCTATTTGAAAATGAACTTATACGATGGAACCTCATATGGTTTAGTGCAAAATTGTAAATGAATACTAACAAGATAGTTACTTAAGGTTTCCGTAGACATACGGTTTTACATAGAAATGGCTTTTCTAAAGTCGGTGATATCGAAAGTCTTCGAGGCCCAGAAACCAAAGCACTATACCTTCCTTTGAAAACGTAAATTTAGAAAATTCTCTGTAATTAAAGAGAAGAGGCTAGATCTAGTAAGAGAGACATAGTCACAGTAATTCGGTAGATAACACCTAAAGAAGTAATGAAATCATTATGGTTGTAATAAATTTCTGCATAATTGTTTGAATATTTTTGAGAAGCGCAGTTTTTTAGACAACTTTTTGATAACAACTCTATTTTTCAGTTAGGTTTAATTTTATGGGAACGTTTGAAAAAGTTACTGAACACAAAGGGCAGTAGAGGTAATTTAGGTGGGTTTTAATTAGTAGAAGTCTGAGACGCCTTATCGCTCCACCTTGGAGCAGCGGCCATTTGAAGATTCGTACCTCAGAAAAAGACTTAAAAATTTTCACTAAGGAATCCAATTACACTTAGCCTAAGTTCTCGATTCGAACAAAGAAGTTTGGAATTGAAAGATTCGGTTTCGTAGTTTTTACTGTTTTAGCTTTTAATTAAGCTTGGTCCATCCTTCGTCCATCATCGCTGATGAATGGATGGAGATACTGACTGAATGTAATGTCTAAGGTTTAATTATATATCTCTATTATGTTTTCTTTAATGTTCTTTATATAATTTATATCTAATGTAATCAGCAGTGTAATGGCATTTTGTCGTTCTGGTCAATTAAATAATTCTTCTTTTATTATTATGTATTTTTATCAATTGTGCAGTGCATTCGCAGGTTGACTACCACCTGACTTCTATCAGTGTACAAACGAATTTTAGTTTTACACACAAACATTAAAATTACATAGTAAATATTTCCTGGAACTTCGCCAGTAGTAACGTATCGGTATATGGTAAGTTCCAGTAAATGAACACAAAACTGACCACCACGCTCAGTTGAAAAAGATTGATTCATTTGATACAGTCCAGAGTTAATTAAATCATGCCGAATGAGTTTCATATTAAATTAATATTATACGGAATTCAATCGGCATTGTTTCCAGATTAACAATAACCATATTTGACACCGTGACAACCAAATTCCTGTGATTTTATCAGCAAATAAATAATTAATTATTATTCGCGTGGTCTTTTCATTGTTTGCCATTGTATAATTAGCAAATTTCACTCTTCCATTTTAAGAATTTCTTCGAAATGTACTATTATTTAAAAGCCTATTTTAATTTTAAAAAGGTTTTGGATTGAATAAAATTCTACGTATTCCCAATCGAAGCTGAATTTCTCTATAAATAAAGAGGTCATTTATTTACTATTGTTGTTTAATTCAATTAATCTAATAAATAACCACTAGGTAAATTCTTTATATATAGTTAAACAATGTATCTGGTATTTTTGTTTGGAAGTGTCTATATATTATAATATGAAGGTAAGTTTGTTAGTTATCTACCTAAATATTAAAGTCGGTAGTTAGGAGAGAAAGAATCTTTGCTTACATTTCATTTGGTGACACACTACATGCCATTTCAACGCACAAAAGGACAAGAGTTTAGCGAAAGAGAGTCAGCGCTGTCCACTTATAAAAAAAAAAGTTTACAAAGTTACAGATGTAACTGCTTCGCGTTTCTCACTCATACTTAAAGAGAGTTCGTCTACAAAGGTAGAAAAGGCGGCTGCGCACAGGTCCTACTCCAATATTCTAAACAACGAAAAAACCGGCCTGTGACATCCTAGCCATCGCTTATCTCCTAGTACAACAGTAACCGTTTCCCTCTCGACTGTTACGACCGCATGCAGTTATTTGCACATAGAACGTTTTCCTTTACCGCTGGATTATGCGTCGAACATTTTATACCTTATGCGGACCTGGTAGTTTTTATGCGAGAACTTTGTTCTCTGACTCCGTGTAGTACAGTGAACTGCGGGTCAGGTTTCATGAACCTTCACGGGTCTGCACAAATACAATATCCATAAAGCTCTCTTTACTAGGAATTAAGGTTTACTGTACATTCTATATTCGTTCTAATAGTGTAGAGGGAAATTCGTGTGAATGAACTTATACAGGGTTAATTAATTTACTTGAATGTTGTGGTATGTTTTTTTGTATTTGGTGGGAATGTACCGAAGCTTGAATGAACCTTTGAATTTAATCAACATTCTCTTTATTCAAAATTGCTTTTGATAAATTGGTTTATTTGCGAAAATACACGTACTTATTCGTTATTATTGTAAATAGTGCAAAATCGAGAACGGATGCTATCTGTTGTCACAAGTGTCTCAAACGTGTTCAGATCAATTTATTGACCGAGTATACACAAAGCTCAATGTTCTTAATGTAAGTATCTATTATATTTACCTATATTGTATTATTTTGTTCCAGGTGACATCACACAAAAGGGCTATGAGAAGAAGCGAACGCGTCTCCTCACCCCGTACATCCCACAGCAGCAGCCGCAAGGTAAGTTCAACTTTCACACATTAACAATAAAACGCAATATCGCTGCTAACACCGATGCCTGAACTAATAAGGTACCTTACCAGGCCCATCAGTACTGGCACGTTTTTAGTCAGTGACGTCACGTGTTCCATAATTACAGTACCGTGGCGTCCAAGGCCGCGACAGAAGCGTCGCCGGGGTCAAGTGTCAATTGATCGCCGTCGATGGATGTTGGACAATCGCGAAATTATCGAGACGGCCCGTCCCGATTCCGCAACGAGGGTCAAACGGTGAGGCCATCTTGAATCTGGACCCCCGACTACACGTATTTAGAACGAGAGTACGATGAACCGCTGATACACTTGCCGGCTTTAAAATATTACTTACACTTGAACGACTTTCACAATACTGATAGCAGCTGTATTTGTGTACAAACATAAGTAAGCAGTAAAATGTGTACTTGCACTTCCTAATAGAAACTAAGCCTAAATAATGTAATAATTTTTTCACAAACAATCCGTAATGACAACTTTCTAGCTTAATTGCAAAACACATGATTGAAAACACTTGTTGTCAAGGTTAAATTACTTTTAGCCAGACAGTGTATTTTAAAGCCGTCATCAGATAATTTTGCATCGGTTCAGCGGTCGAAATTATTAAAATAATGAGGTCGGCCTTCACTCAGTGCTGACACAAAAAAGAAACTAAACAACCAACGAGCATTGTCCAACTGCCATCGATAACGATATTTTTTTCTCAAATATATGTTTTTTTTCCTTTTTCCCTTTTTAGTTGTTATGGTTTAGTTAGTCGGTAATCCACACGCACACAACCACACTTTATCACGGTACTATTTAGTAAATGGCACTTTATTATAACACTGTCGAAATGTACCAGCTTTAATCGCTTGCGGTGCAGTTTCGCCTACAAAACGCTCACTAAACCTTGGCCCGAGGTGAAGCGTGAGGGGTATATTATTTAAAACTAACTAAACGATTCGAGACTTACTTTAGGGGTAATTAACTAGTGGGTAAACTTCGAGTTTGCTTTGCAGCAATATAACTTAGACTTGTCTATTGATTTCTACGTGCCGCGTCCCTTTTAGCGTGCTGTAACAAACAAGATTAGACCTCGTTAATACGAGTTTACAGACGTCTTCACATCTACTCGAGTACGTAATTGAAAATGCAGTTATATTTCTCATAATGTTCGTCAAAATTCGTTGAGCATGTTGCTTTCCCGAATCAATCCAGTAATGTAATTGCAGTACGATTCGTTGGATACGTACCGTTGTTTCATTGTGTTCAAACTGTCGCATCGCTGCATATTGTTGTATAACAATAAATGGTTAATGCACTGAATATATTAAAAGCTATACAAGTGAGTGTAGGCGTCGTTTGTCTGCTGTGTGCGCATGACGTAATGACAAACCTTTCCCTATCAGGTTCCTAATGGAAGTAGTAATTGGCGTAGTGTTGGAATGTACATAAATTAGCTATTAATATGAGGTGAAATCGTTTAAAGCAGACCCCGCGTCGTGTAAACGTGGCGAGTCAAGTGCGACGGTCATTTTGCATTACTCTGCTGATAGTTGGGTCCAAAGTAAACACTATCGATATACAAACAAATTCACTATCTTCAAATGAAGACGGTCGTTGAGTATCATGTGCCATCTTCTTCACTAAAGTCCTTTTCTTGTCCTGACAGTCTTGCAAACACCTATCACTTTCAGACTAATGATTGTAAATATAACATAATGTTGTAATAACATTTGTGATTACAACTGCATTACTGTACCAAAGCGATAAAGATATCCAAACAACATAATTTTAATTAATTTTTAACACCTCGAACGCGTTCCGCTACACTGCTGTATCTCTGTAATCACAAAAGAATTTCAAAACGGTACGCATTATTTTGTTCACATAAAAAAAAACACATTAAACAGGTAGGTACATACATACTTATTACAACTATTATGTGCCTACATAGCTTGTTGCGTGTGAATTCATTCTATTTTTTTTTTACGAGCAAAACGTAACGGCCGAAGAGCCGAGATTTAATAGATATTATTTCCCCTGTACGAGATGTCTAACACTACAGTTCGTGATGCATTGTGTAAACAGAAAAAATAAATGAAAACTTCCATAAGTGCGACAAAAAGTCAAAAAAATAAATGAAAACTTCCATAAGTGCGACAAAAAGTAAAAAAAATAAATGAATACTCCCATAAAATAAAATAAATAGAAATAAAGTAAAGGGCCTATTACACTACGCGTTATTCAGCACACGATATTGAGACTCGTCTAATTTTTCATTCAAAGTAAGACAGTCTAACCCTTTTTACACTACGTGACATCGACTAAGACATTGACTGTCTGAACATCGAGCGGTGTAATAGGCCCTGAAGTGCCACGAAAAGCCCAAAAAATATATGAAAAGTTCCATAAGTGCCAGGAAAAGCCAAAACAAATACTACACAATATACAGTAAATATTGCTAGTAGAGTTTATCGATTCAAAACAACAGAGGAGGTATACTGATCGTAAATTAGGCTAATCTAATAACGGATCATTTCTGATGCCCAGATAAAGCGAACGCGGCAGTAAATACTGCAGATGCTATACTTGCAATGATTTAATTGGCTGTTCATGCTCAATAAACTTTCTGATCTTTTTTTAAATAGCATAGTTTGCCCGATCCGTTCCAATATCTGACGTTATCAAGGCTACCATAAATGGTCAATTGTAACAGCAAATCGCTGATCGTATTAAAATTCTTATTATGTGTTTGTCTGATACATCCTCAAGACCTACCAGACACTGAAGCCAATCGTGCAATCCGACGAGTAGTAGTATTTGTGTTTACGAACGCATCCGGTCAAACTAATCTGCTACAGTCTCGTCTGTTTAGTCAGATTCCCCACAGAAAAGATGAAAGAGGTTACAACGGAAATACTTTCTTATTTATACTACAACGAGTGTCGCCACTTGTCTCACTCCCTTTAACTCCACTACAGGCAATAAACCAATACGAACGCGCATTACGCAACGAACGGCAACCCCGCGCACTTAGATCGCAAGTTTTCTATCGGTTGGGTCAATTATGAGCAAGATCATATTTTGAGGCACGCCGCCCTGCCCACAAGACCTTTCTAATCTCTCTCATATTTTCTGTGAGATTCCTCATGTAGGTAAGCCAGTTCATCCCAGAAACGCCCATTGTCCATATATTCTTCTTTGAAGTTAGTTCTGCGTATCAATTATGCACAGATTCCAATTCATAGGACGTCACAACCTACTGTTAGTGTTTCACAGCACTTGACGCACTGGCATCAAAGAACGTTGATTAAGTGCGTTGCATTGCACCAACCCCTTCGTACTTGCGTATAACTATATCCTCCTCTTTCTATTCACATCTTTGTCTCTCTGTACGCAGATCTCCGATCCTAGATATTTATAGATCCCGAGAGTGAGCACTGCGACTATAACGGCTGTTTTCCGTCAAACCTTAAAAATATCTTCAAAACGTTTTAACCATTCATATTCCGAAAAAACTTTTTGTTCTAACCAAAAACAAAAAAGTTACTTCGCATTTCCATTGAACACTTCAGATTGTGTTAGACTGATATGACCCAGATAAATTAGTTTACAGGAACCAAAAAAATCACATATGATAACATTCCCAAATTATCTTTATACGTTAGCCGTCCTAGTCTCGTCTTCCGTTATGTGTTTAACGCCCTCATTTAGGTTATTATTTTGGTAAATCACGAACAATGGTTAACAGAACTGTTTTACGGAACTGTAGTAAAGTATTGATTGGCTTACCTTAGGCATAGTTTTTGGGCCTGCATTGCGGTACCTGATAACGTAAACGACGCTTATCAAACCGGCCAGGTCGTTGACCCCGCGTGATAACCCGCGCCGAACGCACGTTAAAACCTTGTAACACCACGCCCGCTAACTGTGGTTACTCACGACCATTGTGACCGAGCTCGAATAGGGCTTTTTATTATTCTACATTAGTTCAATCGAACGAGGAAAGTATCAAAATATTTTAATTGTTTAAATTGATAAAAAGTAAGCGAAATGTAATAAAATTTTGTTTTAATTAATCATACATTCCGTTTTTCGCTGTAATCAGTCATGTATTGAGTTAACACGACAGTCAAGCATTTCCGCATCAGCAGATCCGAAATACGACGTAACTGAAACGGGAAAACAGACGCTTTTATTGAAAATTCTTTGAATACGGTAATTGCAGGCAGTAATATAATAAAGTTTTCATTCAATTTATCATGAATTCCAGTATCATGTAGAGCTGAATATAACAAAGTTACAATATATTGATCAGGTTAAAAATAAGGCTAAATAGATTCAATCAGGGACTCAATGAACCGATTAACGTTCCGCTAGTAAGATACTCGTTAGAATATAATAGAATAGCATGTATTCGGCGCAGGCAATATAAAAACACTATAAAATAATTAAAAAAGTGTACAGAAACAACACAATAAATATACTTAAATACAATTGTTGTCATCAGTAATTATTTCGGATTTTTGTTATTACAACTAGAATTTAATAAAAATGCATAATTATGCTAAAAATATAAGATAGAGGCTTTGGTTCAGGTTAATTCTAAGTTTTTTTGAGCTCCAACTTCGAAGCTCCAATCTTCAAAATTCGGAGCCAACCAGTATTATTCTGGTTAAAGATTAAAAACAATACTCGTGTAAACATTTTTAATAAAATGGTGTGACAATTCAGATAAAAATACATGTCGAATTGTAAAATATTTTTTTTTTGACGTATGTTATATATATTATTATTCTTAGTTCAGTTTATACAAACAATCTCTGTACAGTTGTTTTAATTTTCAGTGGTTTAAAATTAATCAAAAAATTTAGTTTTATTGTTAGCTGTATCATACAAAACGTTTCATGCAATTTGTTGAATTTTGAGTTTGTGAAATATTCCAGAATATTTTCCGACAGACCAACACACTATACATGTTAAAATTTTTACCCATTGTTATCGGTCCATTTTTGGTTTATGTTCTTTTATTTAGATTTCAGTTGGATTTATTTTCAAAGGCATTTTCAAAATAAATGTTTCGTTGTCGTTTGTATTGAAATTTATTTTGTTATTGCAGTGACCAGAATTCCTGTGCTCTGAATGTAATAACAAATGTTGTGTGTTGCTATTTTCACAAATTACATTTATGTTTCAGCATATTCTGTAGAAATTGTGGAACGAACAACAACGGGTACTTTATAATAATGCAGCCCATAAAAATATTATTTTAAAATGCCTTTGAAGTGACATTTGACCCGATTTCGTCATGAAAGTATTTTTCTTAAGATCTTATTGTGAGTTGAAGGTGTGCTGAAAAAGGCTTTTTGTTGTCAAAGCGATGTTGTGTTTCTCATCTTCGTCACCATCAGATTTTTTTTATGTACATGTTTGTTGTTAAATAAATATTCGTCAAAGATATCTGCTAACGGCAGTTTAGTTTCAAAATTTAAATTATCATGAAAATTATAAAAAAAACCTGGAATTTTGATTCCGCTCGTAAATCATGAGCCTCATAAATCTTGTTTGTTCGTATATCTCCAAACTGACGAATATTTATTTAACGTCTAGGCGATGAAGTATAAAAATTGGTTGCCAATATTGGCTATGGCTTGTTCTGGACGCAGTTCAGCCGCCTCGGGGCCCGCGAGGCGACGGCGGCAGCAGCCGACAGCACACGAGGAACCGACGCACACATCGTCGCGTCACGCACAATGAGAAGAGATACCATTCAGGTATCCGAAACGGAGCCCTCCGATTGGTAGCTGCCACACGCACATACACACGCACCCAACACTAACAGGATGTACACAGGATACTTTTTAATGATACTCTCGAGTACAAAATCCTCTAGAAGGGTTCTCGCGCCCCTGTCTAAATAATGAGTTAGACATCAATACATACAGAAAAACTTATCTTGTATTTTTTACATTAGTTTTTATAACCGACAATAGATTACGTGAAGTCAAAGATTCGTGCGAGGATAAAATTATGCGCACGGTAATGTCGTAAAATCTTTATGTCAACATGTAAGATAGGATGAAATTACCTCCTCGATTTGAGTAATTTAACTTGCGTTACACACAAACATATATCTAACAACAATTTTCTTGAACATAGACGACATTTGATTATCAATAATACATTGCGAACGTTCACTCATTACGTACACTAATTGTGCAGTAAATTTCAGTAGCGTTCAAAAAGTTTAATTGCGTGGTAACTGCACGAACGTACGACTTGTAATATACAACAGGATATAAGTAATAATAGACCATTATCTCATTGTTATAGGGACGAGAGTTCCGTGCGCGGTTTCGTCTAGGATTTATTCCGGTTTAAAAAGAAACATGAGATTACTGTACACACAAAACGCCTCGGGAGCTCGTTTGCACTATTCGGTTAATCTACGGTTTTAATAAACTCTCAGTTTATTAAAATTTATTGTATTAACTTAACAACATTTTAAGTGCATATGTAAACATGCTGTGAAAACGGGTGGTCCTTTTAAAGAGTTTTGGAAGATTTAAAAAAAAAGCGCATCAAAACTTTGTTTGAGGTATCGAGGACCAACACTAAACTTTTGAAACAGAAAATAATATACATCAAAAAGCATAACTCATAAATTGGAATAATTCAAACTATCCCCGGCTAACCACTAGTTGTAGGAAAACTGGTACAAATATTACGAACCGCTAAACGATACAGAAAATTAGTTTACACGCTCAGTTTTCTTAATAAACAACACTGGTATTTGATCGGTTCGCTGTTCACAAACACACTAAATCTTCACAAGTGTTTTTAATTACAGCAAGTTATCTCACGAAACCGAGAAAAACAAATAACGGGAAGCAAACGATACGTTACGTATTCGTCAAATATAGGCCAATGGTTTAAAAAAGTATTACGGTACTCGTGTAGTTTGTTTCGTAACAGGAGAGCAGTACTGATGAAATTGTTGCATCTCTGATGTCGCGATCGGGGTAATGAGGACGCTTGCTTATCTTTGCGCTCTTTGAACGCGCCTGAGCAGTTTTGGGATCGAAGAAAAGACCGATGAATGATTTATGAATATAGTATGTGATTTTTTTAAACTAGTGCTTGACTGCGATACGTTCTGATGTGATGTAGTGATGCAATAGTCTATGGTTAGGTGCACTAATTTATTAAGAGCCTATTCACTCTACCCTTGAAGACATCAAAATTATAATCGGATAGGAAATCCGCAGCAGGCAAATTTTTCCAGTCCCTCGGTGTACACGGTATAAACGACGAGCCAAAACGCTTGGTCCGGACCGTAGAGATTTCAACAACGTAAGGGTGGAGACTCGCCGTTCGTCTGGTTGTCCGATGGTAGAAATGAGATAGTGGAATCAAGTTAATCAATGTTAATGTTAAATTTTACACATTTTGTTTTGATGTGGAATCGTAACTGTGCACATGTTCAATTTTTTTATGCAACTAGTAATCCTTTACCCGCTCACGTCGGATTGGTCCGACGTGTGTTTTCGCGTTCTCCTTGTCAGGGTCGTGTGTCAGCTACTAAGTAGGTACTCTATCTCGTATAGTCCTTCAATCTCCAAAGGCGACAACAGTTGACGAGATAGAGTATTTGGTCGTGGATGTGCGAACCTGACCGAATAAACACGAGTGTTTGTCGTATATATCCGAAATTCGCGGTTAATAGGTTAAAAGTACATCGAGTTCTTCAATTATACCTTAAAAAACTGGTTTTCCATGATAATTGCCTAACGCTGATGTACTTAGTTTACCGCAAGACCAACTAAGTTCCCTCGGTCGGCTTTGGACTAAAGAAAATAGAAGAAAGAACCTAGATTGGCTACAAGCTCACAAAGGCAGGCTCTATTGCTTAGAAAAACTTCCCATGTTAAACTGATTACAAACTTCTATTGCCGAGCGTTTTTATTCTTTACTGAACAGTTTCTGTGAAAGACCCCTTTGAGATAAAATATAGTAAGAAATCGATAAAGCCATATTTTTTGGAGGTTAAAAGTCTATGTTTGGAAGATTGTAGGGAATTTTATTTATATCAAGAATTTTCTCATGCTGAGAACTTGACTCAAGTTTCACAGTCACAGTTTACGTGAGATAGAAATGAAATACAGAATGTGTAAACTAGGGCTGTAAGTCTCGCCTCATTTCTGAATTCCGGGATAGAAAATAGTCTCTAAATTCCCGAGAAAAACAACACTTCCGAAAATGTTTCAAAAGCAAGTTAGAACGGAAAGGTCTACCCATTTCTAAACAGACGATTATCCTGCAAGTAGGTACAGTCAGAAGCAATAAATGTAGCCCAAACTCTAAACTATAATTTATGGACAAACTGAAGCCAACCGATGTATTTTTTATAACCGAACGAGAAAACCGGAGTAGGGAAATTGTTCCAGTCCTTCGATGTACACAATTGCTACATTTACTTAATGTGTCCCTGTGTAATAGGTGTAGAAATACCTATTTCAAACACGTGTTGTTTTTGTTTTATACATGCTCATTACAAACACGAAGTAAAAATCGCTAGACTACTTTGGGTACTTATGGTCTCGAAATTCTCGTTTTTCCCGGAACCGAAATTACGTGTCTCAAAAATATCAAAACATCGTCGAAACTATGAAAAGATATTAAAAATTAATTAATTTGAGGAGGAAAATTAATAAATTAATTTTAATAAAAGAATTTTTAAGTAAATAATATTTTTGAGGGTATTGGTATATTGTTAAAGTATCGAGACCGCGTTTCCCGAGATGAAAGCCCTACAATAAGCTGCTTATCTCGTTCTGAATAGAGAGCGGCACATATAAATTGTCAAAGGAAAACTGGCGCGGTTGGACTTACTAAGAGTTCTGACCAGTTTAATATTAAACTACCGTTTGGGGTTGAATATTGACGACGAGCGCTTTCTTTTTTAGGTGGGAAAATCATCTTATGACATCTCCTGCTTTTGAGCGGAGCGGGAGATAGTGTCAGCCTTTTACTGACTAAAAACCCACTCCTGTTCCTTTCGTACCGGGGCCGAACCTTCCTCTCAGTAACGAATCCTTGGCCCTGGTAGGCTTCGACCCCGCTGGGCCCTTACGGTTTGCTGACAACTCCTCGAGGCGCGCGTGGAACGATACGCGTCGTCGACGTCTTGGGCTCGGTCTGGACGATTATCGGACGGTCGGACGGCGAGCTAACCATTGCTCGCCGTCCGCAAGCCCGCGCCTACGGTATCCACAAGCCCGTGTCTCCTTTGATGAAGAGCGCTTAAGTTAATGTTGTGGCACTTCAGTCAAACAATCCAGTCCATTATATTGGAAAACTTTAAATGAGATCCAGAACTATTTAAAAAGTTAAAACGCATCTGGATCTTTATAAGTGAAATGTATTGTTCATTGAAAGTTGATACAGTTTAGCGGTCCGGACTCACAATACGATAGATAGCACTCGCCAAAGAACCACAACTGCGCCATTGTCTCTGTCTTTTTTTTTACTCGCCTCCGAAAGAACGTTACTGCAGGAATCACCATTTTGCTGTCGATACGCGGTTTATTTTTGTATTATCTGCCCATGGATTGTGCTCAAACGAAAGTGTAATTGTTTGCTTATTGGAAAACCGGTTATAGAAGGTTTTTTATTTAGAAAAATGTAAAATGGTTTCTGTTTTGACGTTTAAATGCGATAACAGGGGCTTTACAAATGACGTGTTGTGTAAGAGCGGAAGATAGTGTCAGACTTTACTGACTAAAAACCCACTCTTGTTCCTTCTTTGCCATTGTTCCAGGGCCCGGGGGATCTCTTTCGTATCACCCATGGCCCCAGTAGGCTTCGACTCTGCTAGGCCTCAACGGTTGATGACAATTCCTTGAGGCGCGCTCGGAACGACTTGGGCTCGGTCTGGACGGTTACCGGACGGTCGGGCGGCGAGCTACCCATTGCTCGCCGTCCGCAATTCCGCGCCTACGTTGGACAATGACCTGTTAAAATGTCAAGCGAGTCAGAGAGAGGCAAGGAGCTTTACAATTATACATGTTCCATACCTACAGTTTAGTTTAAGTCTGCAAATGGATCGCTTTTAGAGCTCGTGGTAGGGCCTCTCCTCTACTAGAGTTTTCAGAAAAAAAGATAGATTCTCATAGTTCTGCTAGTACAAATACCGGCACGGATCTTGAGCGCTGACTTGAACTTGAAATCGCGCAGACTTGAAAGAGAAGTGAAGTATTAGGTCTCTTTAGTGGTATGAAGTGAGACGCGGAAGCTGGGAGTACCTACATCTTTGTAGTTACAGTGATTGGCTCGACGATGTGCACGATGCGCAAATTGATCCTGACTCTTTCGACGAGCGCTCAAGGTTCGTGCCGGCATTTGTACAAGTAGATTTGATTTTCTAACCTACACCACGAAACACTAAAATATATTTTAGGCCGTACAAAAAATGTATCACTATGCACAGTTTTCCAATTCCGAGATCTCTAAACATTCTAAACCCGTACGGAAACGTGAAATCCCTACCTTAATGCTTAAATAAATACATTCAGCTTCTAAGCTAACACCAAAAACCTCATTAAATACTTGTTATAGGTACTCACTTTAGAGCATACTTTCTTTACGTCTACAATAATTGTGCTGACGTTACTTACAGCCTTATATCAATAAATCTGACTTTTTTGGTCCTACTGGAAGAGAAATAAATTTAAAAAAATCTTTTTTCCAAGTGATAAACCGTACAATGACTTCTCCCGCTCAAGGTGTAGCGAGAGGGAGTACCAAACTCTAACTGACTGACTAACACCCACCCACCGTGTACCTTCAGTTACCCTTTGCGTTCCAGGGTTGCGGTAAATCTTTTAAACAATTCCAGATGCAAGCAACATAATTATCCTCTATATATTTCTGGAAATCCACAAATATAGAAGACAACACAATGAAAAATTATTTTACTAAAATGAACCATATGGCCAACCGCTAGGTAATAAAAAAAAATAAAAAATAAAAATATAACCGACTTCAATGTTAAAAAAACACTGAAAAGTATAACTTTAATTTCGGAAGTCGGTGTTTCTTTAATAGTTTTGTCTCTTCGTTATTTAACACCGACTTCCGAAATTAAAGTTATTTTATACTTTTCTGTGTTTTTTTACCACCATCACCACTAAAAAGTACCCCTCAGACAAACTTATATCTCATAACGATTCTAATAATCCCAAACACGGTTAGATTACATTAGTTTACCTTCTGGCTTCATCATCAGATCAGTTCGATACATCCCCTCCCCTTTTTCTTTCACTCAGTCATTCTATGAGGACTTCTGTTCCATATCCTGGATGTTCATGATCAAATCATAACAATATTTCTATGGGACCAACTTGGATAATTAAAAATTGATATAAATTAGTTGGCTCGGTAAAAAAATCACGAATTTCACCCAACTTAACGATTTCTAACGTCTAAATCTACGAAATTACATCACGGAAATATTTTAAAGTTACATAAAATAATAAAGTTGGTTTTTTTTAAAGGGGTCTAGCAAAAACAAAAATCTTGAATAGTTACTGTTTTTTTTTATGAAAATAAAATCGCTGTTACGGGGCCGCGAAGTCGAGATAGACCCGCGTCAGTACCTAGAAAATACTCGTGACTTTTTTTTAAGGTGGAGATTCATCTGATAACATATCATCTCATCGACTTTTACCCACACCTGTTCCTTCTTTGCCTTCGTTCCAGTGCCCCGGTGTTCACTTTCGCTCAACACATGGCCCCACTAACTGCAAAATAATCTGTGATTGCAACTGGCTCTTGAAAGGTACAAGCACTAGAATCAGTTTAGTGCTAAAGCGGAGATGAAGTGAGTGTTATTTCCTCGAGCGGTTCAGTGTGCCGACTGCGATTCGTATTTACCTCGGCGTTTGCCGCTAATAGGATTATTAACCTGTAGTAGGTGATCAAGCGATTATCTGTTGATTAGTACTGCTCGATTTACTCCATTAGCTTATTTCAGAATTATGTTCAGAATTCCGATTACATTATTACGTGTTATTGAAGCTTGTCTTTACTATTTCACGTTTGAAATGTTATACTTTTTGACATAGTTGTTCTTGAAACCACTCCCAAAGATGGTTCATTACAAAATGTTTGAAAGGTTTTCCGTGGCCTTAGAACTCAAAGGGTAGCTGAAGGACACATGTGGATTTTAGTCATTAAAACTCTAGAACGACCCCACGCTCTACCAAAAAAATTCAACTAAAAAAAAATGTGTTGTTCATTCTGTGTTTCTCGTTACTTAGTTACACCTTCAATTTAATATTTCACTTCATCATCATATATAGCCCAACTTAGCTCATTACTAGCCATTGGGTTATCTTTCCTTGTATAGACAGCTGCAGCAATTGGGTACCCCTCTCACATTAAAATGCCTTAAAAAAGAGGGCGACCAGTTGATAACGCTGACCGTACCAATCCTCACGCGTCTTGCCTCAGCAAGGTTTACCAACTTTTTCTTGGTAAATAATACATCAGATTAGCGATTTAGAACTGTGTGGGGGCAGTGCTACGGGGCCTCAAGCTCGGGAGCCCTTAAAACCTGATTAGCATCTCTTATTGAACTAGTGAAAAATTTTCCCACCTTCTAAATATGAACAAAATATTGCAACACTAATCATGGCAACTTGGTAAGTCTGACACTTCGTAGACTCCGCCCTGAGAAGAAGTTATTTAAAAATTTTCACGGAAAAATATAACCCCAGATATTTTTTGCCACAGAGAAGTTCGTCCTAGCTACGTTACTGATTAGCAGAGATATTTAGATAATATAATTGTTTTTGGTTTTACGATATATAATCACTCGACACGTCCGTCACTAGTCGCTCGTCCTTAGCGTCTGATTCAGGGCCCTGAATCAGTGAACAGTGTAAATCAAGAGCTTCGGTGACTTGTCCTAAATCGGACACTGAATATCGGATCCGATATTCAGGATTGTGTATTAACTTAATAACCTTTTTAATCTAGAAGAAAACACTAATTCCATAATACCGCCCCTAATTGTACAAGCATGATCATTAAAGAAAGACGACAAGTTGACCCAAAAAAACAACATAAACTTTGTCAAGGTCGCTTTGATAACGTTCATTGCACGACGATATTTTTCGAGTAGATAGAACATTTCTTCATGGTTTAATATTAATGAAATTTTATCCAAGTTGTAGCACTAAAGAGATCACCTTAGTACAATAAATCTACACTAGTCTATACTATAATTAATAATACTCGTATAAAGAGGTAAAGTTTGTTCCTTTTGTTTGTAGAAGGTAATCTCTGGAAGTAGGTACTGGTCCGATAGCTAAAATTTTTTCACCGATAGAAAGCTGCTTTATTCCTGAGTAACATAGGCTATATTTTATGTATGCGGGCGACGCCGCGGGCAAGAGCTAGTATATTATAATTAAGGAACTTTTAATGGTCAGGAACTGAAGAGCAACTCGCGCTAGAAAATAAGATACGCATCGCGGATACAGGAAGTGTTCGCGGTTTGTTACAAACGATCGGCTTTCCCGATAGTACACCGGGAAAACTACAATATAGTTTATTAGTTTACAAAACTATTCATATCTAGTTTGCCATATAGAACATAAACTCACACGGATCAGAACGCCAGTATATAGTAACTCTGACGTTTTATTAGAACCCTAAAACGAATAATACCGACACACATACTTTCAGAATTTTTGGTATACTGCCAGGGCTATTATGGTGCATAAAATCGGCACGATTGGTAAACCCGCACTCAAAATAAAGAATATGAACTGTATCCGTACAAATGGTTAATTGATCGTGACTAATGGATCGGGTAAGACAAATAAAAGTGACGCGGCTTCTATTCTCATGTCGGTCCGTTTTCGTTTTGTGGTGTTTAGTGTGTCAGTGGAGCGCACCTGCCGGTCGTGACGTCACACCGCCAAACACCAAAACTTTACAAGTCAATGAACTTTTTCATAACAGAATAATACCTATATTTAAAAAAAAAATAGATAAGTATATCTTTAGTGTTTTATGTATTTCCGTTGTGAGCTAAATACAAATATAATTAGCTTGTTGTTTCGCTTAGTAGGTATTAAAAAAATACAATGTAAACAAGAAAAAAATCTGTGACAAATTTAATAAATAAATCTTTTACCCACTCACAAAAGCTTTTTAAAATAGATACGACAACAATGCACACAATCAGATTGTATTAAAATAGAACTGAAGCTGTGAAAAAGCAAGAACTTTTTATAAAAGTCAAACCAAGCCAAGCCAGCGCTAAGAAGATTATCAGACCTACTTTTCTAACAATTCAGGACCAATAAGACGTCTTCAAATAAAAGGTATTATATTTCTCCGATTCTCTTGAGGCCTTCCATAAAATTTATTAAAAGACGACAATAGGCGACATCTCGGCTGCGGCTTACAGAAAACGACAATAAAATAACAAGTCGAAACATATAAAACTCAAATTGGTTGTATTAAGAGCGCACAAGTCGAACCACAACACTCTTTGCTTCATTGAGACTGTTTCCAAATCAAAATTCTAATTTTGTTCAGAAAATGCACTCATGTTTTCTAGTAAATTTCCCATTCCATTCATCGACTCAGTATACTTTTTATTATGTAAATATCAAAGGATGTTTATAAAATAGTGTACATGTTTACCGCATCTTCGTTGCTTGGTTAAACATGTTTTATTGCAACGAAAAAAACGGTTGTGAAAAAAGTATCTGTTAAACATGCTGTGTACAAACTACAGTACGAAATGTTTTCGTAAAATATATTTTATGCAGAGAATAAATTTTCTTTGCCATTTTTTTACTTTCGCTGAGCGTTTGTTACTTTGAATTTAATTTTATGCACGCGAGAGAGCTATCTTAGTATTTTCACAATATGCAGGTCGTACGAAAACTGCATTTGAGTTGAATAATGTATTTAAAATTACTTATCGTAACGAAACGGAAACTTTAACGTTCGCGTAGAAAATGCGGGCTACATCGGTTTGCTGTTTCATAAAACATTGTCTTTTGTGGACGCAGCGAATTCTGAATATAACAAACTCTGTTTCTAACCCAATAAAACATACCGAACCTTACAGTTTGCAGTATTTTGTAAGAGTGGAGAGTCGATTTTTTGTTTCTTATTAATGCTTGTATGAAAAGGACATTTGCGGGGTTTACGCACGCGGATTTACGCCGCATGCATAATGATGAAATTCGCACAATATTAAAAACACCTAGAACTTATCAACAGCGTATCACACCCTCACGGGTAAGCCGAGACAACGCTTAGCATCTTGAACTTCACAATCGGGCGTATCGTACCCTTGACACAGTTTCAAAATACGTCCGTCCATACTACATATTATCCACCGATCATGATGACACGTATCCGATATGGCATGTATCACGGTTACATATGAAATGGGGTGTTTTAACCACGGCATGTGTCATGATCGACATGATCGTGTATCATTTCGCATCCAAACTAAAAGAAACAAGAGAAAAGAAGGAAAGAAAGAAAGAAAAATATTGTATTTGGCACTCAAACGCATTGAGTGCCAAATAAAATATTTTTCGTTTTGCACGTTTTGTGAAAACGAAATTTTAGACAACTTAAGATCCACGGGTAGTATGAAACCCGGGGTTTCCGCCCAAGTGCGGGAGATTTTATTGGATGATTTTCCCACTTAAGATACTTCTATATGAAATAACACTGACACCAAAAACTAGCTACAATGATACACGTCGATCCCATTCGGTGGAGATCTGATTCGCTTAATTAATACAAACGTGTACCTGGCCTATCGGGGTTAGTAACCGTAGCTTCCGCATATCATCCGCCTGTCCTATGCAATGTTGGAAAAATATTTACACATTAGTGACTTACTTCGTATGGATATCATTTCAATTTGATTAATTATTGATTTTGTAAATATTATAACTAGAAAAAACACACATTCATCCACTAGCTTTTGCTCGAGGCTGCGCCAGCGTACATAAAATATAGCCTATGTCACTCAAGAATACAGCAACTCTCCATCGGTGAAAAATTTTAGCAATTGGACCAGTACTTCTAGAGATTACTTCTTACAAACAAAAAACAAACTTTACCTCTTTATAATATTAGTGTAGATGTAGATTTGCAATGGGTTTAGATCATATGAGTATGACCAGTACACCACACACACACATTCCGCATGACGCAGGTCCTCACCGGACATGGCACGTTCGGGAGCTACCTGTTCCGGATTCAGGCGGAAGAGACGCCCGGGTGTTGCCACTGTGCGGAACGCCCGGAGGACACGGTGGAGCACACAGTCGAGGTGTGCCCTGTTCGGGCGATGCATGGCCGTGCCCTCGTGTGGGCGATCGGCGGCGGAGACCTCTCGCGTCGGGCCTTGGTTGAGGCCATGGTCCGGAGCGAGGAGGAGTGGCAGGCGGCCGCCGACTTCTGCGAAGCAATAATGCTCGCCAAGGAGGAGGCCGACCGCATCAGGCAACGGCGTTCTCGCCGTCGCCGCCGCCGCCGGGATTCTGATCCCGATTTCCGGCCACCGTAGGCGCGGGCTTGCGGACAGTGAGCAATGGGTAGCTCGCTGTCCGCCCGTCCGGTAACTGTCCGGACCAAGCCCAAATCGTCGACGGCGCGCACTGTTCCCGCGCGCCTCAAGGTGTGGTCAGCAACAGCAGGGACCCAGCCGGGTCTACTGGGGCCAGGGTTATCCGAAAGGGAGCTCGAGCCCCGGTATGAAGGCTAGAAGGAACGGGGTGGGTCTTTTATTCAGTAAGAGTCTGACACTATCTCATGGATGGGGTTGTCATTGGATGATTTTTCACACCATAAAAAAAAAAAGTTTACCCGCACCAGCCGTGCAGGGCACGCAACGGCGTTGGACGGTAATAGAAAAGTCTAGTGAACGTAGTTTTTTTTTATATGTAAACTAGTGCTTGACTGCGAACTCACCCGATGGTAAGCACAAGCAATGATTCACTTGTGGATGATGAAGCGCACCATTCACTCTAACCTTGAGACACCTAAATTATTACCGGACGGAAAGAATGGTCTCATATTTTTTCAATACAAAGAATATTTTTTATCTGATATGTTTCACGAACATGGTGTGGTACGATGTAGTGGTAAAACTCCTAAATTCCCGATAATAATGTGACGAATTGAAAGAAAGCTAAAAGTTGTAAGCAATTCCGTACAATCGATAGGTATTATAATTGCCGATATTGATTTAAAACCTATGTCTAGCCATAATTTGCATCCTCCAAACCGCGAATACCATATTGCTATTCGCGTTTTAGAGGATAGATTTGGAAACTATTTATCAACCATTAAGGCTATCCTTACATACACACAAACACTTAAAATCTAAAAGAACAAATAAGGATAAAAGAGTACAAAGAGCAAAAGGTAATATTTCTGCCACATTTTCATTGAAATTGAAGAGTTAAATAGAAAGTTTCACTGTTGTCAGCTGGCATAATATAAAAGGCAAATAAGGCTTTCAAAGTTAACAATTTAAGTAGCATAACAGAGCAATTTGTCGCTGCACGCTCTCTGATATGATTATGAACATTTTAAACTTGTGTGTAAAGGACGGCCGAAATATTTTGAGAGCTCTGAACTACGAACATTTGGCCGCGTAGAATAATAATATGGTGAATGCGATTGTGTATTTTTTAGTGTGCGCAAAAGTTCGGAACGCCAACATCAAAGTGGCCAAAATAATCTTGACCGTACTTTAGTTTAATGGCATTGTACTTAAAGCGCACACTAGTATTTATTTTACTGAAAACTTTATGTTGAAAATATATCATTTTTGAATGATCTAATAATTTATAAACCACTATCTTTTATTCCGTACGATTCCAACTCATCTCAATCTAAAAGAACTAAATTAGTTTGAATTTTAATTCTATTTGAAAACACTTCCACAGTTGAATGGAAGGCACTGCCATGCTATCTGTGCTTGACAAACCACCTACCAGGTAATAGTTCTATCGAGTTTTTAATTAATCCGGCTTCCCCTCGTTTATAATGAATACAATAACTAAAAGGGTTTTATTAGAAAAAAGTTAATTGCTTCAGTTCGCAGTAACTGGCAGTGTAAATGATGCTCAGTTCTTTTATTGGTAATCTAGCCTTCCTTTTAATTGAATGTGTTGGCAATTCGTTTCATAGTTCACTACTTGCCCTGTTTCCTACGTAATAAAGGTAATATTACCTATGTTAGTGGATGGCCCTGGGAAACAAGGAATTTGAGGAGTTTGAGGATGAGGGGAAATGAGAACCACACCATTCATTTATGTACACACAAACACATAAAATCGAAAAGAAAAAATATGGATAGAAGTGAATACAAAGGTCCTGTTTATTTCTAACGTCTTCCGCTATGCAATTGACCACTGAAAACTTTGTGTTAGTACTTCCTCTTTTAAAAAATTTTTACAAAAAAAAGGTTTATTAAAAAAGATTCCATTGAGAACAACCTATTTTATTACATACATATAGGTTTTTTTTTAATTGTTATAAACTAGTGCTTGACTGCGATCCCACCTGATGGTGATGCAATCGTTGATGGTGAAGCGCATCAAGCGCATAAGTTTATTAAGAGCCTATTCACTCAAGCCACCTAAATCATATTCTGACGGGAAGACCGCAGCAGGTAAATTAGCAGACACGAATAAATTATGATATTCGATTTTATTCTACGACAGAAGTATTGTGTTGATAGCTAGATTGACGACATGATTACTTGTACGTCAGGCAGTGGGTACGCGGTTTAAGAGCTTAATTTTTCGTGTGATTGATTGGTAAACTATACAGCTATATTCAGGCCCTTTGGGTTAGGATAGGTTTCTCTAGAGATGTGCCATTGCTGGCAATATTTCCGTGAAGTGGAAATATTGGTGGGATTTTTGCCGGAAAAATTGCCCGAAGTATGATTTTTGGTGGCAATATTGCCAGCAGCACAGCACATCTTTAGGTTTCTCCTTTAAAGATTAACTGTGTACATGTATATGTAGAAGAAGAAACTGACTGACAAATCATCACAGCTGAAACTACAGAGCCTAGAAGCGTGATATTTTGCACAAGGATTCCCTTTATGACGCAGGCGACCTGCTAAGAGAGGATTTTCCAAAATTTACCCCTTAGCTGGGTGGAACGGGGGTTAAAAGTGCGGTCGAAGCCGTTAGTAACAGCTACTCTAATATCACAGAGCTAGACGGTAGAAGATGCATAAATTAAATTACGTGCATAATAATCTCCGTATTAGTTTTGACTATTGACATGTATTTAATAACTATTCGGCACATGAGCACAGCCACAGAACTTGAGCAAACATTAGTTAAAGTGTTTACACACTGCGTGCAGTCGGTAACTCTTGTTAGTTCGCTAAATACAAGTTGCCAACTACACAGCTAGCGGAATGTTCACATGGACAAACTTGTACTATCAAAGTCGATATATTCACAAGTCGTACATTGTTCGAAAGTTTGGATTTCTGATAAGCCCATGCAACAAACTGACATGTATATGTCAGTGTGTTGCAGTGTTTTACAAATAACCCTGTATGATTTATTGCTAAAATAGTTTTTGTTGTTAATTATTAAAATGAATCTATATATACTCTGTTCAAAATTACATTAGACATTTTTGAAAACCTTTTATTGCTGTCCGTTCAACCGATTTTGACTTTTATTACGTCTGTAGCATGGAAAATGACGGCTGCAGTAAATAATAATTGGTATTGTTACCACTATTTTGCTTATAATGCCATCCTTATGCCTATGAGATAGAAGTTAAAATCGGTTGAACTGACGGCAAAAAAGGTTTGTTTAAATGTCTAATCATAACACGAATAGGGTATACTATAGTCATGTAATTATATATATTATATATAGTGTATTTATATCTTATGTATTTGTATGAAGAATTTTAATAATATGTTGCACCTACCACAATTTGTCTCTGCGTCACCCAAAGATTGACTTGTAGAAAATGCCTTAAGGCATTCCGGTTCCAGTCCGCTTTTGTACTCTTTTGTGCATGAAGAATAATATAAATAAATATAGACATAAAATAATGGACTTTCTCGCTCCTCTATAAATGACGATACGAAATAACATCATTGTCATATTTGTTCATTGGGAATATTAATAAACACCTGTTGAGAGAAATTTATAGTTATTCAATAAACATTTATTAATTATTTTACGATGTGGCCACTTTACTTACATTTATTGGACATAAATAAATTTTCTAATTACTCTTGCGTTACCTGGATATTCGAAATCCAAGTTGTACCTACTTGGTTTCAAGCAGGCTTGTGAGCCAAGTAATTAAAAACTACGTCACGCCTACATCTTCTTGGGAAAAATTTAGCATTATTTTCGCGTCCTTTATCAGTACCCGTAGCCAAGTTTCTAATCTGCAAAAGTTAACGCTTGTAGAAAGCTCCAAATGTACGTGAATGACGTCGTCTCAACGCTCAGTCACGTGATCAGAACAAAAGAATTGGCGGCAAGGTCAACTCGAAGCGTTCGACGCAAGCGAAACGGTTATAACTTGGCTAGGGGGGCAGATTATATTTTAACGAGGCAATCTATATAGCAGGGGCCTTACCATGGCGTGTTAAAACGTCAGGCGTGCTAGCCAGAAAGAGGGATGGAGTTATACTCTCTCTAATATCTCACTTTAACAGTTCAGTTTAGGTCGTAAAATGGATTGAATGACTTAATCTTACGTATAATAAATCTTTAGAAGATTTTATACATTAAAATTGTCTGTAACTTCATATCTTACTTAGGCTTTATTTCATCGCAATCGGTTTACCTGTACAACTCAACTGTAGGTAGCAGGTAGCAGGTATACCCTAGTGTGTATGGCGGCCATTAGTCACTTTGTCATTATTTCAAGCAATTATAAGATAATCTCAGGTTTTCTTGGACTGGACGAAAATCATCTTAAGCTTTTGCTAGCAAATCGAAACAGAGACATTAATAGACCCAAAACCTATAAATAAAGCTGTTTATGATTAAGAAGTAGATATGCGTTTCCACGTGGTGTTTTTAGTAAAAATAAAATTGTTGTCTTCATCAAGATATTGTTTCTAAGAAATTATCGTGTGATTAGGTACTATACAAATACCAAACAACAGTATAATATCATAATAGGTATTAGATATTATGTACTTAAGTAGCCATGCATAACATTCGATTGAGGTAAATAAACAAGTAAGTACGCACAGGCGAAAGACGGTGACCTGTCACTGATGTACCACAGGTTTCTATATAAGTTCGAGTCGAACACAGCATAATATTGAATGCCGAAATTGTGGAGAGTTCGGTCTCAGCACTCTCTACTCTATGCATTCAAAGAATTACTTGCAATTGATTAGACACTAATGACTTTATCCTAACGTTTTTTTACATTGACCTTTCCGATATTACCAAATGTGCACAGTTACGATACTATTCAACTTTCACAGCCACCAACGACAAGATGGAAATAGAAAATGACAAGCGAGACGGTGGGCTTGCGGAACTCAGCGACAAACAAATTGTATCTGAAGAGGTTTTCCGAGAACAAAATTTAATATTTCATTTCAGTATCATACCTGCAGTGCTTTTCTAGGCATCCTTTTTATAAACCCATTTCAATTCGCGGAGCCACCGATTCAATCAGAGTCTTCAATGAAACCTATACGGCAAGGGAATGTAACAACATAATATTGTTCATATAAAATGTTACAACGTAGTTAAGTGTTATCCTTAAAATATCGTTTAATTTTTTTACATCGAAACGTTTATATTTAACACACGGTAGTTGCCACACCTTGGCAACAAAAAAAAAATCTAATGGCATTTTTTAATAATTTCCATACACTAACAACACACACTTGGCAGTTACCAATACGGGTCCCTTTTTAACCTTGTATGATTGAGTCACGTATTACTGGGCCCGATATTTTTTCAGCTTGTTTTTCGTTTCTTTTTTAGTTAGGCAAAGGTTTTTATTTATTTATTCTTGTTACACTTAGTCACTGTGGCATGACTGTCGAATGCATTGATGTGCTGGTTGTTTTCTTTTTTTTTCATTTGTTTTGACAGGCGCTGTACCCGTTTTATGGATAGGCATTGTAATTCGTTCGTGGTGTGGTAATGGGGCAGAGAGTTAAGCCACAAAATAGATAGGCACAGAAGTCAATTTCATGTATGTACTTCACTTTTTATTCCTACACTAGGCGGTCGCGCTAGGGTCAGCGCGTTGCGCCGAACTGTACGAGTGCGACCGGGCTATTGAGCCGAGATATCGTGTCCGTGAGCGGTTTCTATGTGTGCGTTGCTCGAGCGCGCTTTGTATGTAGATTGACTTCTTTACCTATCTATCTTGTGTAATGAGGTAAAGAGTTAAGCTTCGTAAAGTAGTTAGAGATGCACATAATTAGAATTTACTGCACTTTCCACTTACGCACTTATCACTGGTGTTGTAGTTCAGTAGATAATTGTTGTTGTTAAGACAGTTTTCGTTACACGGTAAGTATGCAATGTTATCATCTTGGAGACGTATTGATAAAGTAACTTCTGGTAATTTGATCATAATAGGTACCTCAAAGATACTTCCGCCTGACCACCGCTGAGTTCATTTTTGCTTGCATTCGAAACGAAAACTTCAAAAGGTTTGATTTGGTGCCGCGCCGCAGAAATTTTTTTAAGTGATCAGGCAGAAATGACCGCGGTGGTACGTTGTCAATCGTATGTACAACTTTCTACTACTACTCTTGCAACTATTTCAGGAATTTTAATAATTAAATACCTATCATAACATTATGTTATAGACTTAAGTATTGACTTTATACCTGTAATTTACTCGTATTTACCTGATTAAAACTGCTTCAAAGGTGGCTATCAAATGTAAAGCAAACTGAAGCATATTCTGACGGGAAAACATTTATATGCAGTTTAACCTGAATTTATTGGTTTTCTCTCAAAGCTGAGCCACTGAGAGGCGAGTCAACGTAGGATACGTTTACGCTTCAGAAGTATGCTTCTATATTGATATTGCTTCCCTTTGAGGGCTTTTGACGGATTTTCTAGGATTACTTACAAAGTTTAACAGATATCGACTGTATTGCACTTATGGTGTAGGTGATGGACAATTCAAATGCTAGAAGAATGTTAGATTACCGAAGTCGATTTAGGATGAAAAAAGTTCAGTATTAACTAGGCTGCTGTGTTTTTCTATGATATTTATTTCTGAAAATTGGCTTAATTTAGAACTAGAGTAAGTCAGTTGTTTCATATCCGAGTCTTACGAACTTAGAGGGCAACAGTCTTCTTTTTCTTTTAAAGTCCAGACCTTATACTGGTCGGAGCATATAGCTCATCCAATATACCATCATCATTCATCATTTCAGCCGAAGGCCGTCTATTGTTGGACATAGGCCTCCCACAAGTGTCGCCATAATGACTTGCCCTGTACGTCTCGCATCCATCGGATTCTCGCGACCCTCATCAGGTCATCTTGTTCCACCGTATCCACCTTGTGGGCCTTCTAACGCTTCGTCTGCGTACCGGACGCGGTCGTCACTACAGATCCTTTCATCCCCATCGAACATCTGTTGTGTTCTATAGACTTAATGTAATCCTTCAACGAGTATACGTATGTATGCAAATTATCCGCACCTCCTCGGACCAAGGACTCCGCCAAGTTCAAATTTAACGATGATCAGGCTGTTGATGAAGATGATCGATTTTAAAGTGCATCTAAACTTGGCATTGGATTGGATTTCAACCCTTTTTTAGTGGAACAATTAGCCGATAGGAACTTCGCCCCTTTTTAACACGTATGTTTTTAGTGGGATTTTATTCACAGCAAAAGTTCTATACCAACTCACACAGCACTATTTATCGCTACTAGTAGTTATCGTTTCCCTAAGTCAATCTAATTTCTGTATTTTAACTCGTAAGTCTAGATGTATGCTGATTTCGCAAGAACCTTTTATAACTCAGGTCAGTAGGCAATGTTATGTAAACCAAATAGCTATTTGTTCTGTTTATGTGACAGTTTGAAGAAGCTTTGCAAAGCTACGGTTTTATTGCCGCGAACAGCGTTAACCTAAAAAAGACTGAAGCTTGATGTCTGTTCGTATCTGTCGAGTAGCGTAAAAGTACTGTGACGAATTTCATGCCGCATTCACTTTTACTAGGTACGAGTATTTCAAAAAGTTATATTGAGTATGAAATACCTCGTGTCTATACTTTCTATTTGTCGTCAACGATTACTTTTTAACCAAATTATCAAACTTAGTTTTCGATTAACACATAAAGCTAAACATAACTTGCTAACGACCAGCTGGTTACTCGAGGAACAATGGCGCGGCCTTGATTGAAAACTTGTATAACAACTAGCCAAACAGTTAATATGCTGGTTTGTTTCGTGTTGCACATTCTTGTGTACCGTGTACATGACATGTACTAAAATATTTCATTGTACCTACATCAACAAAACTACCATACACTTGCTAATTTTTTTCACGAATCCCAATTTAAATTTTTGTGCTCTCGTTCATAAAGTTTGAACTATTGCGCATACTGACACTAGTGCAGTTTAGTGCCAGTTTTAGTTTTTGGAAAAATAAACTGTTCATTTGGAAAGCGAAACGTTAAATGTTTTATCCGATTCAATTCAACTGAGCAAAATCCATGGCGTGAAAAGGTTGATACGCTGCGTTTTTCCTCCAGCCTAAATGGCCGGATATTGCTGGAAATGTTCATGTGTACAGGTTACTGGGGCAAAATATTGAAATCGAAAGGAAATTTTGTTGTAGTTTCCATCAAATCTAATTTTTTAGTGACGAAAACCAGATACATTTCCATTTTATGATTTAAGCTTTTCGAATCGATAATAAAATTGTTGAACTGTTAAGGCCCAGTACGCTACGTTAACTGCAGCATCGGTGGTGCTCATTATATCCTCCAAAGTGAAGGTGTATGGACTCTTGGGGAACTCTGAAGTGTGGTTCATGTTTTAAACAGGGGCACCATACTCGCATTGAGTATCCAAACCCGTCGATAAAACCCCATTTCGAGAGATTTAAGCACTTAGAAAAGTGCTTCCTTTTTGTGGTGAGAAGTCATCAAAAAACTCTTTCCGCTCTGAGAGGCGAAAAGGCGGGTCAGACTTTTACTGACTAACCCACATGTGCACCAGTTGCCTTTTCCGCTCCAGGGTCGCAGTAACTCTTTCGAACAATCCCGCAGCTCAGCATCTGCATAACCCATAATGAATTTTGAAATTGAGACTGGCCTGTTGGTCTGGTTCGATTCCCACCCAGAACAGAACAAATGATCGCGTTCGTCACACAAATGTTAACATTTGTGTGACGAACGCGATCAGTTATTATAGGCTTGCGTTTGACCACTATCTCACCTGATGGTAAGCGATGATATATATATATATATATTACAGTAGATATTCTATAAGTAATCTAAAATTTCTAATATTTACTAATATTCTATTATCTAAATCTTTAATTTGGAACTATACTCGTATATGTATGTTTATCAGTTGTTGGGCAGAATGTAAGAAAAAAAAACGTGTTGCGCCTACCTCAATAAGATGGGACAAGGGCAGGAAGATGATGATGTATATTTATCAGTGGACTAGTACTCGCAGCACAAGTTCTGCTTAGTTTGGGACTAGATAGCGTTGTGGAATCGTTTTTTTATTTCGTCGTAAGAGATGAAGATATCTATAATTTAAGAACGTTCAGTATTTTATTTCTCACTTCACATTTAGGTCAAGCATTTGTTCCTCTAGTTCCAATTTTGTCAAGCAGGACAACTTCAATAAATCTAAAGATATTAAGAACCTGCTAACTTTTCTTGGCGACAAGGCACCCTTTTTTCTTTCGCAGAACTAATTCATAGTCAGGTCTCCGAAGCTTTTCAACGCTTGCTTTTAGAAGTGAGTAGTTTCTCTCATATTACAATGGCATTTGTAGTTGCATTCCAAGCAGAACTTTTAAAGAACTAAGTGCTACTGTTTTCTTTTAAAAATGCCTATTTATGAACGATGTTTAATTAAAAAACCTGTTGACTGCTTCTCAACAAGTACTTATATATTATATACATGGTGTTTTTTGACATCGACGCAAAAACGAACACCATGCATCTAGTACATGATTCTGGACCCATAATGATGGAATTTTTCGTTATTTTTTTCTATTTTTCTTTTAATTTTTTACGTTTTTTTAATTTAAATTGTATAAAATCGTTTTTTTTTTAATATTTGAAATTTAAAATGTCATCAGGATTGATTAGAATAACGATTTTATCTACCCCGCTGACTTTTTAATAAATTAATATATATTTAAATGAAAAAAAAAATCTTGTTTTTTCCTGATGATATTTTTTGTGTCACTAAAAATATCATCGGTGTTGGTTAGAATAACGATTTAACACAGTTTAAATACAAAGAAGAACAGTTTTTTTTATTATTAGGAATAAGCGGACGAAAAAATCCACCACTGCGGGTTTGTGCGTCAACGTCAAAGACAGCCTGTATATAAAAGGAAAAACTGACTGACTGTAATATCAACACACAGCTGAAACTACTGAGACTAGGAGCGTGAAATTTTGTACACACGGTTTCCTTTTATGACGCAAGCGCGCACTGAGAGAGGATTTTCCAAAATCAATCCCCTAACGGTATGAAACGGGGTCTGAAGTTCGTACGGAGAAACCTAATTGCACGCATGCGAAGCGCTGTCAGAAGCTAGTAATACAATACTTCAACAGGTTAAAGTTTAATATAACTAATTACAAGATATTGAGTATTATTGAGACTCGACTTGGACGTTCTGGAGTAAACTGGTTTTTGGTGTAGCGACTGTTTTTACCAAACTATTGATGAACCAGTTTACTTATATCAAAGATTGATTGTGTCTGTCTACCAACACCAAATCCATCAAACTTTTGATCCAATTTAGCTTTGTGTTCCTAATTGTATAACGAAGACCTGCGAACAGGTCCGACAGTTCATTATTTTCTTACTAAATTGTTTTGTCCTTAGAAAAAGTTAGAGAAGTATTTGTTTGTGGGCTTCAAGAATGTACTCTTATATTTCTGGTGCGTGGGAACTATGACACATGTTTGGCTTCCGAACTTCCAGTCCACTTGTACAGCGAGAAACATACGAAACGACATAATAATACAATTTCTTTTTTATTAGTCATTTCCAACGCTGGCTTGACTCCATGACCCTTCTAATAAAATATGAACGAAATTAAAAATAGCTTTGAGGAAGTTCAATTGGTTCGGACACGATTGAACATTTAATAAACTGGTTTTGTTCGTTGCCGGTCATTAGAGGGGTGGATATTTGATTTGTATCGCTATTGATTCATGTTACTAGTATAAACCCATTATTATACTTGAAACACAATATTGTAAAAACCTGATCGCTGTCGACAGCTAGATAAAGCTTTTCAAATATGAGGTATTTCGCGAGTTGATGGAGCTGAAAACCGCGTTCGCAAAAACTGCTATTTAAATTTCAGGAATTATTGAAAGTACAATCAGTTTATACCAATCATAGTGGTTGATTAGTTGGTGGACCGCACAGCCAATAGTTCATTAACACGTTAACAATAAACATAACATTCCATATTAACAGAGGTGATAACCGCTGACCGATCAGCATTGTTTTAGTTTAGTGAGTGTGAAACCATGCTTTCCATTCCATCGAGCGTGCGGTGCCGGACCTAATTACGTACAGGTATTTAGGTAGCCATGTAAGTACTACACTACGGAAACCCACATCCGCCGCCTTGTAACAATGTTTATTATGATATAATGAGTCTGCACGTGAGAGAACTTATGCGACAAACCTACTAATTAGTGCCACTTACTTTGAAGAAGTTTTAATTGATAGTGGCTTACCCTTTTGAATGTCTTAAGTTACACAGTTCGACATAAGCAATTGTCTTTCTATTGTGTCTCTAATTACGGCATTCGATGAGTTACTATTAGCGGAATATGCCTTGTGAATATGGGGAGCGGTAACGACAACTTATCTTTCAAAATGAAGCTGGCAGTGCATATAAACTGCAGCCGATCTGCTCTAAACTTTCTTAGTTCAGTCTCAAATTGTCAACACACAAAAGCGGTGGAATTTTAATGTTATAACCGTGGAATAAAGTAAATTGACCTTTTGATAATATCTCTGCGTAGGTGCCCGAAAAACAAATAATACATTGCTTTTCATTAATAGATCATGTAAAGGATCATTATACATGTCGATTTAAGACAGCTTTGTCTTTATTTCCGTTTTTTAAATTAAGAATGTCGACAAATATTGGAGGGTCAATGACCGTTATTCCACGTTAATATGGCACCTACCTTAGTTTATGTCTAGTTAGATTAAACTTAAAACAAGCAGTCTGAAGCGAATAAGGTTCATCTTCCTAATTGAAGCGAAATAACAGATATTGCGAACATGCATAATCTCTTCATCTTTAGTCTTGTTACGATTCGTTTCGACACGTCCTGCGGAAAATGGAATACTGAAAAGGTTTTGCGAATTTATTGGAAGCAATTGCTCTCCGATATCTGTCAAATCAGCTCATCTCGTTCCCGCTAGAATTGCACTTCGTGCGAATGTCAACGACGTTCCTCTGTCTCTTGGTCTTGGAGGGCCTTATTATACAACCGAGGGACCGGGACGCCTTTCTATCTGCGCTGAGCCCACTCGAACCTTTAATTGTTTTTTCGTTACTTGAACAGTATTGTTTTTTACGAGCATGCTTTTGTCTTCATGGTAATTTGAGAACGAAGAAAAGAAATGCAATTTTGGCCGTTTTGGAGTACGAATTACAAAGGAATGAACTTGCGTAATGAAGTTTATGTCCTTGTCTCGGCATGATTTTTATTCATTATAACAAATATTCATGAAATCCTTCTATGAGGTATGTCTAGGCTTAGAAGCAACTAAGAAAACGTAGTTATTTTTTATCACGATATCTTTCTAATAAAGAGCCTTTGAGCAACTTTTTTCAGAATCATTTTTCTTTCATCCCAGCCAAAAGGAAATAGAGAATATCTATACAATTGTTGTGTGAAATATTTGGGTGATATTACCATTTTAGCTGCAAAGTATATTATGGTCAACGACAAGCCAGTAAGCTGACCGCGGTACATAATGTTGCCGTACTTACGGCTTAGTCAAGCGACAACTATTTACTTTATCACGCAAAATCTGGAACTTATTGTGGCGACTTTGGCACTATGAATTACTTTCTTATACAACTGGTAGTCTGAGTCTGAATATAGTAGGGATAGGTAAGTTCTGAGTCCTTAATACCGTACAGTTTTAAGGTTTCTTTTAATGTTTTTTCTCTAAACTCCTCCAACCCTTTGTTGTTAATCCGTCTGCTGTCAGGATACGAAGTACGTTGCAATCTTATTTGCATTGTGTTGTCTTCAGTATTCCGCTAGATAGTTAATGAACTCTAAAGTAATCTTACACATTGTTCTGTCAATGAAAGACGAAGCTCTCTGTAAAATTAAAGATACTTGACATGCTTGTACAATTTAACTTAGCTAGCCTACTTATAAGAGCAATCTGAATTGCATAGTGGCGCGTCTTTTATTAAAATAACAATAGGCGTTTGAGACGCTTGTCAGAATAGAGCATCATATAATTTATCAGGCGTCATACTAACTCGGTTAAGGTCAACCCCTGCTCCTTTAGAGGTCCTTTCTCAATTTCACCTTTGTCTGTCTGTACTTTAGGTTCAAAGGTCCCAAATAAAACAAAAACACAACGATAAAAAATAAATGGGCAACGTTAAATCTAATAAGTTGGTCATAAAAGTCGTAGTAAGTACTTATTGAAGCATTTAAATAGCTGCCGATAATTTTCAGATGCCTTTCGTAAAAACAGAGTTCATTGGTAGTTAAGAGATTATAATTAGAATATCGGAGCGTAAGTTTAATTTGACATTTTTTTAAATCGTGACCATATTTCTTATTTATTCATTTTTTAATAATAATAATAATAATAATAATAATAATAACACCAACACCTGTACGCCGACCGGGGAGAGGCCGGCCACCGAAGAGCATGGGACCTAGGGGCCAACCGGCTCCGAGCCGGGTCCCCGCTGCCGGTGGTTGTGTGCAGCGCATGAGATGGACTCAGTCAATGAACGAGAACGTCATGCGCGCATATTACGGGTCTACAGAGGGAGGAACTAACCTCACTGCGTACCGTGAAAGGATGCTGTCTCTTTTTCAGGACCTGGAACCAACCGTGAACGTCTCGGCTCAACGATTATCGGATCAGGTGCGGGTTATCCAACGCAACCACAGGTTGGACGACGCTGCACTTGATCGGCTGCGCTCAGAGATACTGAGCAACCAAATCGTCTCGACATCTACACAAACACAGACCGCGGCAACGCCGACTACTAACGCAATCTCGCCGCGGTCCGACCATAATAATGATGATACAGATGATAGGGTTGTCACAGTAAGTAGCCAGTGCAACGAAAGATTGAGGAGCGCACTGGAAGATGCGTTATGTGAGTACATGTCGACTCCGACTGAGCTTAGGCCCCGTTTGCCACGGTTACCCATGCACAAAAAAAATAGGGCGCTGGTGTGTGCCTTGGACTCGTTGCTCAAAAATATCTTTGAGAGCAGCGAGAACCTTATTGATACGCACTCAATCTTGTATTGTGGGGCTGTTGCGGCATGTCGTTTAGCCAACATTAAGTTTCCCAATATAGATGGAACTATTCGACCAAAATCTGCTGTACCAGCCTGGCAATGCAGGATTGAGAGGCGTATCGATGAGGCCAGGGTACTCATCGGCAAACTACACTGCTTCAGGGAGGGTAATACACGACCACGAGTGATGCGCTTTGTGAGACGGGCGTTTTTGGGGACAGGTATTAGTCCTCAAGGATACATGTCTCGTGTCACAGAGCGCATCGACTTCCTGAAGCAGAAAGTTTGTGCATGGGCGAGCCGCATTCGGCGGTATAAGCGGCGAGTTGACCGGTACTCACAGAATCGCATGTTCCAGAGCGATGAGAGGTGGGTGTACAGAGCTTGGGAGCGGCCTGAACACAGTGTGATTGACGGGTGCCGCCCGGATGATTTTGCCACGATTACGTTCTGGCGAAACATTTGGTCGGTACCTGTCAGTCACGCTGAGGGTGGCTGGATGCGTGACGTCGAGCGTGTGTGTGAAGCTATACCAGAAATGGAAAAAGTTACCATCACCCCAGAGGATGTAGCCAAAGCAGTTCGTCCGTTACCGAACTGGAAATCACCGGGACCGGACGGACTGCAAAATTTCTGGCTGAAATGGTATAGCAGCTCACACGCGCTCCTGGCGTCGCAATTCCAGTCAATCTTAGAGTCTGGGTCGCTACCAGAATACCTGACAACTGGCATTACCCACCTGCTCCATAAGACAGGTAACCCCGTGGATCCCAAGAACTATAGACCAATTACATGTTTGTCAACGGTCTATAAACTTCTTACATCCATCCTGAGAGCAAAAATTAATATACACATAGAGAATCATCAGATTATTTCTCCCTCTCAGAATGGATGTAGGAATGGGTCCCGGGGTACTAAGGAGCTACTCCTCATAGACATGGCCATAAGCCAACAGACTCGTCGATCCCGCAAGGATCTGTCGACATGTTGGATAGATTACAAGAAGGCCTACGACTCTGTTCCACATACATGGCTCATGAGGGTGCTGGAGTTATACAAAATAGATATAACTTTACGCACCTTTCTTGAGTCATGTATGAGGCAATGGAAGACGGTCCTTCGCTATCCAGGATGTCGACCGATCCAGGGGAACGATGAGCCTATTTGGATTAAACGGGGAATATTTCAGGGCGACAGTCTGAGCCCGCTTTGGTTTTGCTTAGCCCTGAATCCTCTTAGCACATTGCTGGAGGATTCAGGACTAGGCTATCGGTTGAGAAGAGGTGGTCAGGTCATATCTCACCTTCTTTACATGGATGACCTGAAACTCTTTGCCCCCAGCACTTTGCAACTGATGGAGCTACTGAAGGTAACTGAAACTTTCAGTAGTGCCATCAGGATGGAATTTGGTGTGGACAAATGTGCAGGCATGCATGTAAAGCGAGGGGAGATTATGGAATCCGAGGGAATCCAACTCCCGGATTCCATACACCTTAGATCCCTTTCCTCGACCGAAACCTATAAGTATTTGGGTATGTCAGAAGCCTTAGGCATTAACAATGCTGACATGAAGCAATCGCTGAAGGAACGCTTCTTTGGCCGCCTGAAGAAGGTATTAAATAGCCTTCTGTCGGGCGGAAATAAGGTGCGCGCCTTCAACGGTTGGGTCATGCCGGTTTTAATGTACTCTTTTGGCATACTCAAATGGACTCAGACCGAACTTGACGCCCTGGATAGGCGAGTTCGTACATTGCTGACGGCAAATCGGATGCATCACCCACGATCCTCGGTGATGAGACTGTACATCCCGCGGAAGTGTGGAGGTCGAGGCTTTTTAAACGCAAAGACCCTGCACAACCGCGAGGTGTGCAGTCTCAGAGAATATTTTCTTAAAACCGATGTGGGTATGCACCGAGATGTGGTCGCAGTGGACAAGGGACTCACCCCGTTATCCATGGCTAAAGAGGACTGGCATAAACCTGTAATAATGACTACTGATAACCGCAAGGAAATATGGAAAGGCAAGGAGCTCCACGGGCGCTTTTTCCGGGCTCTTCACGAGCCTGATGTAGATTTCTTGGCGTCCGTGGCCTGGTTACGTTTCAGTGACCTCTTCGGGGAAACTGAAGGTTTTGTCTGTGCGATTATGGACGAAGTTATCCTAACGAACAACTACCGGAGATATATAATGAAGGACGGGACGGTTGACGTGTGTCGGGCATGCCACCGTCCGGGTGAGTCTATCAGACATATTATCTCTGGTTGTTCTCGTTTGGCTAACGGCGAATATTTGCACAGACATAACCAAGTAGCCAAGATTATCCACCAGCAACTTGCTTTGAAGTACAACCTAGTGGATTTAGAGGTACCGTATTACAAGTATGTGCCCGACCCAGTTCTCGAAAATGACCATGTCACTTTGTACTGGGATCGGTCTATCATTACTGACCGGACTATTGTAGCCAATAAGCCGGATATAGTGGTAATAGACCGATCAGCGCGCCGTGCAATGATAGTCGATATCACCATCCCGCATGACGAGAATCTCGTGAAAGCTGAGAAAGAGAAACAAATGAAATATCTCGACTTAGCACACGAGGTTGTCGACATGTGGAGTGTGGACTCGGCTGTCATTGTGCCGATTGTCGTAACCGCCAATGGTCTTTTTGCCAAAAGCTTCGACGACCATCTGTCGAAGCTGTCGTTGCGCGGTTGGATCAAGGGCCAGATACAAAAGGCAGTACTCCTCGATACGGCTCGCATTGTGAGGAAGTTCCTGTCTCTGGAGCCCTAACCACCGGTAGCTTGGACCCTGCTCCCGACATCGGTGGACTACTGTTTTTATATTTTTAAATGTTTTTTTTTTTTTTATTTAAATATGAAAAATATTTAAAAATATTAAAAATATGTAATATAAGAAAAATAAAGGACATAATAATAATAATATAATAATATATTTATTTGCATAAAACATGGTATAAAAAGGTGTTAAATACTAAATGGCACAAACATGTTTAGCTAGGTTATGACAAAGCATGCAAATTTTAAAAAAAAAATAAGGCAAACATGTAAGGAAACATCAATAGTGAACAATTTTAAACATTAAAACTTTTTATCTATAAATTCTTTTAAACTATAAAAACTATGTTCAAGCAACCATTTATAAAATCTAGTTTTAAATAAGTTAAAATTCAATGTTTTAAAATGCCCCGGTATTTTATTATAAATACGCACACACATTGCTAGGCAGTTATTATTATATTTAGCTAATCGAGGCAAATCATTCAGCACTAGTTTGTATGGATCTCGTCTGTTTCGAGGGTTAACATCATTTGCAGTCTTAAATAATTGTTTATTTTTTATCACAAACATACATATTTCGTAAACATAAAGTGACGGTAACGGTAACAAACCAAGTTTCCTAAATATTGGTTGACATGAGTCATCAGGTTTGAGTCCACAGATTGATCTCATGCACTTTTTTTGAGCGATAAATGCTCTCTGGAAGTCGGTGCTATTACCCCACATTACAAGCCCATAACGTAGTAGTGATTCAACGTAAGCATGGTATGATATTACAGCGGTTTTCACGTTAGTTACATTTTTGACCTGTTTAAGTGCGTATACAAATTTATTGATTTTAGTACTAACATTGTCTACGTGTTCTTTCCAGTTAATATCTTTATCTATAACTACACCCAAAAATCTTGTATGCGTTACTTGTTTGATTTTATTAATATTGAGTTTGATGTCATTATTATGATTATTTGATTGATTGAATTGAATGTAAACTGATTTGTCTAAATTTATTCTTAAATGGTTAATGTCAAGCCAATTTAGTAATTTTTCAATTGTATTATTGATGTCAAGCTCGTGGTCCAAAACTGTATTATACTTTTTATCAGATGTCACTATAATAGATATGTCATCGGCAAATAATATGCATTTGTGGTCAGTTATTTCTATGATGTCATTTATATAAATGAGGAATAATATTGGGCCCAGCACGCTTCCTTGCGGTACGCCATATTTATTATGTCTATACTCTGATGAGTAGGATATTATGTCATTATTTTCATTTTTTTTATTTATAATGACACATTGCTTTCTATCACTTAAATAGGACGATAACCACTGGAGTGCCGGTCCTCTAATCCCATTAGCTTCTAATTTTTGCAGCAGAATGTCGTGTGAAACGAGATCGAATGCTTTCGATAGATCGAAGAAAAGACCGGTAGTCAGAAAATTATTATTAATATTTGTTAATATTGCTTGCATTAGAGAATAAATAGCTAATGATGTTGATTTGTTTTTTTGGAATCCAAACTGCTTGTCACTAATAATTTTAAATTTAGTACAGAAATTAATTAGTCTTTTATACATACATTTTTCATAAATTTTAGACAAGATGGGTATCAAAGTAATAGGTCGGTAATTATTGATGTCACATTTGTCTCCTTTCTTGAATAAAGGCTTAATTATAGAAAGTTTTAATTTATCAGGAAAGATTCCATGGGAAAAGGACATATTTATTAAATGAGTGATAATACTAGTTAGTTCATTACAACAAGCTTTTATGATTTTAGTGTTTATTTCGTCATAACCCTCCGACCTGGTGTTAGACAGAGACATTATTTCCTGTCGTACCTCGTTTACTAGCATTGGTCGAAGGAACATTGAGTTGGCACAAGCATTTTTCCAAGGGTTTTGACGTGCGCTTTTACCCCCTTGTGTATGCGTTACGTTAACATAATGGTCATTAAATACTGTGGCCATTTGTACAGGGTCTGTAATAATAGAATCATTTAATTTTATACATTCTATGTTGTCTTTGTGTGTGTTATTATTCATTTCATTTTTAATGACAGTCCATGTGGCTTTACACTTGTTATCTTGGGTATGAATATATTTTATATTTGCATTCTTTTTGGAGTTATAAATACACTTCTTTAGCAATCTAGAGTAATTATTATATTTAGTTTTATTATCTATATTTTTATTTTTGTAGTAGCGATATCGTAGCTTCCGTTTAGTTTTGCAACTTTGTCTTAAGCCTTTACTTATCCACTTTTGTGTGTTTTTATTATTACAATTGACTTTCACTCTTAATTTGGGAAAACAGAGATCATAAAATAGACATACCAGTTCATGAAAATCATTAAATGCGCAGTTTGTGTCCGTGTTTAGATATATATCAGACCAAGAAAGATTTTGTAAGCATGCCTTAAATTTTCGAATGTTGTCTAAATTATAGTCTCTTTTATAAGTGTAATATATTGTTGATCTTTGTGGTTTTTGTTTAGTTGGGAAGCTTAACATTTGTGCTGTCTCATGATCTGAAAGATACAGGGGTAGTACAGAGGCAGTGGCATTTGTAATGTTGCTTAGGATATGGTCAATACAAGTCAGTTTGCGAGTAGGAACATTGATGTGGATTTGTAAATTATAATTGTCAGACAAGTCTTGCAATCTACTTGCGATGTTACCTTTTTTGAGTGTATTTATGTTGAAGTCACCGGCTACAACTATTTTTATTTTATATTTGTATTTCGTTAATAACTCGTGTAAAAGATTATGCAATTTTGTTAAAAACAGATTCGGATCATTTAAGACCAATAATGATGTGATTGAGTAACAATAATAAGTTTATTTGAAAATATTATTAATTTAACTGTATAAATTGTAAGATTTTGAGTCTTAACACTTTAAATATGATACCTGATTGTCTATGACTAAAAATTATTATTATAACTAGCCTGTACTGTCCCACTGCTGGGCAAAGGCTTCTCTCCACTCCTTTCATTATTTCCGCCTCTGGGCCAATTCTTGCCAATTTCGAAGGACGACATTAATTATCTATACCTACCATTAGATAATAACTCCTATATTTAAATTAATTACTATTCTGAAATTCCTATTTTGCAGAAAGTACTACTTTAAGTCCTTCGAGCCGGATATGCATTACGTAGGCATAAATTTGTGGCCGGAAGTCAATGACAGTGGCGGGCCGGTTATTAATCCTAAGTGCAATGGGCGAGCATATAGTACGTGGCATAATGCATCGATAGGGTGGAAGGACTTCCTCCCTGTTGTGGTCAATACACCACCGACATCATAATTACCAACGCCGCACTACGTAGCATCAACGGTTAGAAGATAATGCGCTTATCTCAGAGGAGTTGCTGGTTATTTTATTGTTTTCATTGAACATTTTGATAACCCTCTTTTCATTCAGTTCTATGATGTTTTCCTACTAGCTGTTACCCGCGACTTGATTCGCGTGGAGTCTTAAACTCGGAATGAGTTTTAGTCAGTAAAAGTCTGACATGCCCTCCCACTACGCTCAAGGGCGGGAGATGTCATTAGATGATTTCCCAACCAAAAAATGGTCTACCCGTGTACGAAATCTATTCAGTAGTTTTCCGTAATAAACATCAAACTTTCGCATTTATATGTAGAGTAGGATTCTCGTCTATGTGACGGTTGACTATATTCCCAGCTTTAATCTAGTTGAAGGTTTCGAATTCAAAATTTTGCAGCCAGGCATTTTCTACCTTCGCGCGCCGGCGGATTTCAAAGCTCGCTCTCGTTATCCGATTCCAAGAATGGCATCATCACTATTTCATTATGTTTAGACCACTTTGTGCTCCCTCTGTGCACATCAATCTAATAAAAGGACCAAACATTCTTTTATATCCTACGTTCATATAGACTTCGCAATTACGTACTAATAGCATTTACTGTAATAATAATAATGTTTATTTAGAAAAACTTCAAAATATTAAATAATATACAAAAGCTACAAAATATTTTAACAGGCTAATTTGGATCAGTATATGTGGTGTAGTCATCTGTAGCCGAACTAGGCAGAGCCTGTATTTCAATTATCAGCGCCAAACCCATGTGAGTACACGGGCTTGCGGACAGCGAGCAATGGGTAGCTCGCTGTCCGACCGTCCGGTAACTGTCCGGACCGAGCCCAAGTCGTCGAAGGCGCGCACTGTTCCCGCGCGCCTCAAGGAGTAGTCAGCAACAGCAGGGCCTCAGCTGGGTCGAAGCTTACTGGGGCCAGGGTTAGCTCCGAAAGGTAGCTCGTTCCCAGTATGAAAGGCAAGAAGGGACGGGGTGGGTTTTTTAATCAATAAGAGTCTGACACTATCTCCCACTCCACCCAAGGGCGGGGGATGTCATTTGGATGATTTTTACCTACGAAAAAAAAAGCCATGTGATTATTATAAATTATATTTGCCTGTAACATTTAATTTTTATTTTGTACCTACAGAAATAAAAATGGTTCAAAGCAATCGATTTTTAATCAGATGTAATCCGAACTTTAGTCTAAAAGTTTAGTTGAATAAACATTGATTAGTGACGTGGTCCGTTTGTTTTAACTAGATGCTGATCTACGAAACAAGTTTTAATGTTATTCATAGAAGCCTGGTTTCGATGCTATCAGTACCTAATACAGGTAGTCGTTAAGGATATTTTTATCTTAAAGACTTAATCACTGCCGGAATAAGAAGGTTAGGAACATGAAATATAGTCATTAATGACTTTGTAGCTAAGTACAAACTCAAAACTTATTTTAAAAATAGAGACTCGTATTTGTATTTCAGGCTGGTGTTCGCAACTTCACGTCTAAAGCTAGAGCTACATTAGATCGACGCACACGTGTGACAGGTCTGATTTGTACGTAAAACCACGTCGCGTGGAACAAAAGTGTAGCTCTACAAGTCTAGTTTCCATATAAAATGTCCATACATTTTGATTGTCAGACCGACGCGCCTAGATCGGCGTGTGTGGCACGCGTATGAGCAGTGTAGTTCTACCTTAAAGCAATTTTGCGTACGGGTGGGACAAATGTGTCATTCGATTCATCCCAGCTCCTCAAGGTAGATCAGTAGCGCTGCAATACCTTGGTGTTACTGACATTCCGCGGAGGGTACTTGGATTGTCGAAGTACTTTCCCTTGTATCCAGAGACGTTTGAGCAGTTTGTAAGCAGATGAGCTGCTGTCTCGTCCTCCTCGTACTTGTTGAAGGTCCCGTGGCCAGTTGTAAGCGCCGCGCCGTGACTCGTTAAATTAAACCCCAAGCTAACGCCGGCTTTCGCGCTGTCGTTGTCTTTCTATTGTGTCTCTAATTGACGATTGAAAGGTTAACATAACTAAAAATAACGTCGTCGAAAGGCCAAAATTCAGTAGAAAGACTTACGAATATTAATATAGCACTGCTGACGAGCACACACAGCGTATTCATACAATATATTCTTTCTAATATTTTTTTAGTCTTTGAAAAGTCCAACAAAAGTCAAAACTTTAAATGAACGCCGAGTTATCACTAATCGCGCATCAAGAAAATTTGAATAGCTCTATAAAATAATTTAGCCAAATTTTTCAATTATGTATTGTATTGTGAAACATCTAAGGTACCCATACCTATACGAAACTATTAGGTGTTGTTTATCTCAGTGTAAATGTTAGTGATTTGTGTCTAAACTAGTCTTCTTTTTTAATCCCGGCGTATAATATAATATAATCCTCATAGTATTTAAATAATTAATTTGCAAACTTTGACTGTTTAGAAATGAGTTTTGTCCTTCGTAATCTATTTTTGGTTGTAATCATTCTTCTGTTCTGTGGTTGTAATAAATAAACTCAAAAACTATCGAAAGATTTTAAAAATTCTTTCGCCAGTAGAATGCTTGTTTATCACTGAGTGACATAAACATACCTATGTTATTTACTTTCATGAAGGCGAAGCCGCTGGCAGATGCTAGTTAAATAATAAAGTCAACAAAACATGACAATTTTTTTTTTGTCTTTCTTCGGTGGAACTGAGCTTTAATGCGCTACCATGTGCAACCACGCCTCAACCCTCATGGCCAATGCCAATGCCGGTTGCCAATCATAAATTAGTAACGGTTTAATAGCGCATTGTTCTAAGTTAGAGGGTATTAGACTATCCTCTTCCTCCAAACAATAATAAAGCTTGAACTACCGACCTAGAGCTAGACTGACGCACACGTGAACCACGCCTGATTTGTCAAGTGCGTAAGACGACGTCGCGTGGATCTAGTGTAGCTCTACAAGTCAAGTTTCCATATAAAATGTTTGGAGCCCGAAGCGCCCAGATCCAGATCAGAGATTGCATCACTGCTTACTATCAGGTGGGATCGCAATCAAGCACTTGTTTATATCAATTAAAAAAAAAAAAAGACGTGTGGCACTCGGGGGCTGCCGCGGTAAAGCTATTGCATAGATTTTTATCAACTTACGCAATTATAATTATTTATTTATTTTATTTCTGCAGTATTTTTTTTCCTTTGTTTTTTTTCTTTGATATTAATTGAAGTTACACTTTCACACATTGAATTGAATTTTGATTGATTGTTTACTCATTTGTTTTCTTATCGGTCACCACGCTCAAAAACAAATGAGTGGGGGGTGTTAGGTTATTTTCGTTACGGAATTTCTCAATTCGGTCTCCACGCTCAAGCCCCGCGATAGAAGCTATACAATAGCTTAAAACAAAATCTGCGTAGATACGTGGCACACGTGTGCTCAGTGTAGTTCTACGTTAACTATATCATGATCTACTTGAATTTGACCCGAGCATTCTAGTCAGTAATAGGTTAAATTGCAGTTTAATGAAAAATATATTAATGAATGAACTATAGTTAGCCACGTGTTTTGAGAACCAGTGTTTAGACGAGACTGGCAGACTGGAATTCTGCAACTATGTTTGTTTAGATACTCCTGTAGTCAAAGGACTCGATACTTCGCCCTTCTCGTTTATTCACGCTTCGCTTTATGAATAAAAGAACAACAAAATGTGTCGGCCGGATAAAATGGTGGCATCGGAAAAGGTTTTTGTTTCTTTTGGCTCTGTTCACTCGTTGATTGTCGACCATTGACCTGTTCTGTGTTGGCCACAAAAGCCTTTAAATATCCAAATAATTTAATGAATAGTTTACGCTTTAGTTTGGTAACGAATATGATATGAACCAATTCAATGAAATCAACGTCAATGGGAATTCAAAAGTAGCTTTAGAATCATGAATAAATTATTTTATTGAATATTTCTGTTGTACGATATTTTAATTAAAATAAACTTTTAATCGTACAGAATTTTGAATGCCGATGAGTCAAACATTCAGGAAAACGGTACTGTTTAAGTTCAGATTCCATTAAATTAAAACCGTTCATTAGTAATCGGATGGAGCTTTCAAACGGACAACTTTTTGCTTCGCTCCTGGCACTTTTAACATTTTATACGTTCAAAACCTGTTCTCTGTTTTATAAAAGAGAGGGCCTTTTATCAAACAGAGAATAAATTCATTAAAGAGAACGTTCAATACTGTTACAATACGTTGATGTATCAAAACTTAAATATTTGTATTACTTAACAGTATAGAGACTATAGGGTGATTCTTTGAAACCGAGAGATTCTCATTCATCTGGCCTAGTTTTTTTTTTCAATTTGACTTTTTTATTTGCATACTAGCTTAGCTTATGCCTGCGGCTTCGCCCGCGTACATAAAATATAGCCTATGTTACTCAGAAATAAAGCAGCTTTCTATCGTTGAAAAAATTTTAGCAATCGGGCGAGTATTTCTAGACATTACCTCCTACAAACTAAAAAACAAACCTTACCTCTTTATTATATTAGTGTAGGTAGTGTAGATTAATTTTCCCCAGTCACTAAATGTATCAAAGACATTCATTTGCGTCGAGTGGCTTATACAAAATGGATAGATACGAAAACCGAGGGTAGATGAATGGAATATTCTCTCGTTTTCAAAAAATCACCGTATATGCATGTCTATCATTCCAAGGACCAGGAATTAATTAACAGGTTTTTGCTTTATTTGAGTTGAATCCATCCGTTCGTACACAGTTCGCTCGGGTCCCGAGGGTGGAGGTAATGTGATAACGCTGGCAGGTAGACGACGGAAGCCATCCCGTAACTTATTTATTTCTTTAAGACCGCACAGGTTACACTGTATTTAACCTACGCTAGTATTTATTAGATATGTCCCGAGAAATTTTGTTTAAAACTTGAAGTATCATATACATAAAGTTGGTTTTTATTTAATTTAGTTAAGTTGAAGGTAAAAGTTTTAAATCAAACGAAGAAATACACTTTACTCCTCGTAAAATTAAAACAGCATCCACATAAACAGACATGACTACCTTATTACTTTAAGTAAAATCAAATGATAAGTGCTTCATTTGCTATTTGAAGGAAATCATTAACGAGCGAGATTTATAGTGTTTAAAATTCGAGATTATTATCTTAGAACCCAATTAAGTGCAGATTAATCAGAAGTGTATCGTTAGTTTTATGAAGACGTCACTTTGATCGACTTTGATCGTTAAATCTTGTTAATATTCACGAATCTATTTTCCTGCCGACTAGTTTTCCAGCTTTCTTTTTTTCACATAATTCTTTTAGTAATACTCGTATTTGTTGCAAAATCAGTAGATAAAATTTTTCTCAAATCTTTTTTAGGGTTCCGTATCCAAAGGGCCCTATTGCTAAGACTCCGCTGTCCGTCTGTTTGTCGCCAGGCTTTGTCTCATGAACCGTGACAGCTAGACTGTTGAGATTTTTACTGATGATGTATTTCTGTTGCCGCTATAATAACAAAAACAAAAACAGAATAAAATGGATATTTAAGTGGGGCTACCATACAACAAACGTGATTTTTATTTTGCCTTTTATTTGCTACGGACAGTAAGTCCATTCGTCCAATCCTTCGTGCGCGAGTCTGACTCGCACTTGGCCTTTTTACGTATTCTCACACATATTATGAGAACTAATCGATCACATATAAAGCAGTTTTAATGCTCTTTACTTGAAGAACCTTTGGCCGGCGGCGAGTTTTCCATTTTCAGTTTGTTCTTCACCGTAAATAGATTTTCTCTCTCTAATTACATTCATTTTGCCTTTTCGTGTAAAACTATGAAAAACTAATTGCCACTCAAAATTCATGCAAACTGATTATTTGATATTTGCTTTCAAATGAAATAAGTTTTGAGATTCATATTTTAGTATGTTTGAGGAATTTTAGTTTTCCCACATAATATTACAATGAGGGAAATCGGATCAGCATAACAATTTAAAATGGTTAGAATGTTCTACAACTTTGGGGATTTATTTGATAGCGTTGTTAAGGCCAGGTCTTTTTTAAACCTCTGGAAATCATGAATATATAAGAACAACCGCCGGGCAAAAATCAAGACATGATATAAATTAGTTGGCTCAATAAAAAAAATCGCGAATCTGACCCTAATTTACGATTTCAAACGTCATACGTCCGTTTCTACGAGATGACGGCACGGAAATATTTGAAAATTACAAAAAAATATTAAAGCTTGTTTTTTATTATTGTTTTTTTAAAGCTTCTTAATCAAAATTCTTTAATAAAAATAAAACCACAGCTACGAGGCCGCGAAATCAATATAGACCCGGGCGGAGTTCATACAAAATACTCAATGACTACAACCGTCTCACAACAGTGTTGGATTAAATATTTTTTATTCCCGACTTAGATGTGAGTGTACCCGACCGTGTATCAATGATGATGAACGCATAAACGAATTGAATCGCTTGTCAATCTAACGTTATATTGACTGTATGAGAATTCCGAGTACTTGTTGTCACCTCTTCATTGTAAGCATGTTAATAAACAGTTTGTATACAGTATCAGAGCTCTTTGAACAGGCGGAGACGACGCGTGTGTTTTGTTGACCATCTGGTCAGTGGCGAGTCGGTGCTTCTTAATAAATCGCTACTATGATTGGCACATTTATGGAACACTTATAGAACAACGCGGGGTTCGACCTTGCGGTTTTTTGATAACCTTAGTGGAGGTGTTTTACATTTAGATTTCACTGATTTATAAATCTAGGCTACAGTTTTTTTTTATGGATTGTTCTTTAGTTGTTAACGTGTAAGATCAGCTGTGCGATGTGTGCTCTTGAATATATCAGCTGCTACGTTGACCGCGCTATGAAAGTCACATGCCAGGTGCTTTGCAGCAAGTGTTCTTGTCAACTTAGAGAAGGTAAGTGTCACGCTTCTCTGGAACTACTCGCAATGATGCTGTAGCCAAAATTATCACTTCTACAAGGGACTTTGATGAAGGTCCTAAGCTTTCCCCAATTATGTTAGGTCGGCTTCCAGTCTACCCAGTAACTGGGTAACAATATAAGTACCCCTATACAATATTCGCGTTAAGATTAGACATTTAAAAAAAACCTTTTTTACTGTCTGATCAACCGATTTTAATTTCTATTTCGTAGGCACAAAACAATTCAATTTCAATTTTAAACAATTCAACAAAACTGTCGTAGTAAATGTTGTTCCAGTTAAAAAGACCTATCCAACGATATATATGTCATTGCTATTGGAGAGGTATACCAGCTTCAATACATTTTTTTCATTTTAACTTGTTTTTAACCTAAAACTCAGAATGGACAAACAATTCAGCAAAGCTGTCATAGTAAATGTTGTTCCAGTTAAAAAGATCTATCCAACGATATATATGTCATTGCTATTGGCGAGGTGTACCAATCAGCCCACCGTTGTCCTTTGATTGTCTCCTACAGAGATAAATCGATATCTAATCTATATCTGTCCCCTTCCAGTCTGTCTGTCGCATTCAAATTGAGTATGGCCACTGAGGTCAAACAACTTTTCTTCGCATCTTTTTACGAAAAATATTTTAATATTCCACAACTTACTTTGAGTATTGATATTTATTTAAATTAAAAACCTGTTTGATGCGATAAAAATCAATGAAACAGATGGAAAGCGATTCGATTTTCTTATTTTCTCTTAAAAGTTTTATTCTTCATTTTATTAGACGACTTTAATAGGTATATTAGTTTCTCAAAGTGCAATTGAAGGACTCATGTGGATTTAAGTCAGTAAAGTTCTAACACGCTCTTTTGAGAGAGAAGATTTACCTCAAACAACGAACTCAGTAGAGTTCTTTGTTTGAGGTAAATCTTCTACAAGCACATAGCTTAAAGTAAGCGTCTCAAAACAGTGTTCTTCTTGCTTCCCCCTTTCTTTGCAACTACATTTATAGCTATCTAAATAAAATAGATTATTGCGCTTCACCATCAACGATCTCGTCCCTGCTTATCATCAGGTAAGATCGCAGTCAAGCACTAGTTTATCTATTTACGTCTACCCTTCTACACTAAAATTATAAAGAGGTAACGTTTGTATTTTTGTTTTTTTTTTTATTTGGGCAAAAGCTTGTATTATATATATAAACTAGCTTTTGCCCACGGCTTCGCCCGGGTACATAAAATATAGGCTATGTCACTCAGGAATAAACCAGCTTTCTGTCGGTGAAAAAAGTTTAGCAATCGGACCAGTACTTTCAGAGATTACCTCCTACAACCAAACAACAAACTTTAAATATGGCCATTTTTTCCCGAATACTTGATCCGTAAGCTTGGATAGTTGGATCCGTATCGACGAGCTGTCTTGTTGTTCGTCTCTCTCCGTACTAATGGCTGCGTCTGTTGACAGTAGCTAAATGCACTGAAAATGGCCAATACAAACTGTTTCCTTAGCATTTAGCATTTTTGTAGTGTTTCTATTGATTAGTACTCTCTCTTTTTTTATTTTTTTTTATTGTTGCCGTTGTTTTGTAATACGAAGAATTACCAAACTTAAGTGGCAATGGGCAGGGCACATAGCTCGTTTGTTCTGGAGTGGCGACCGCGTACCGAGACGCAGCGTTGGAAGACCTCTCACAAGGTGGACCGATGACCTGGTAAAGGTTGCGGAAATCGATGCGAAACGCACAGGATCGTTCATTGTGGCGACACTTGGGGAGGCCTATGTCCAATGGAATGTGACGGTGGACGTCTACCGGCTGAAATGATGATGTTGCCATTGTCGGTTTTGTATTGCTTGAACCAAATAAATTTTATTCTATTAGTTTTGGTCTCATATTTAAGATCTTCTCTAAAGGGTCTTGTAATGCTGCGCATTGCATTTAAAAAGAGTAAGGATTGTCCCAATAACTACATATATTTATATGTGGCAAAAATCTTCAGTAGCATTTTAATAAAGCCCTGTATCGTAGACTCTAAGTTTGTCCGTAGGCAGCAAAATATTATGCTACAGTATTATAGAGTTAATGAATCATAGCAATGCTTTAAATTGGCAATAAGTACTTCTTAGTTTTTCAGTGTGTCATTTTAGTATTTTAGTAGTCTCCTGGTCTTTAGGTACGTCATAGCCTAATTCTGATTTTTTACAAGCTTTCCTCTAAAGATTTAAGTTTAAATTAAAACAGCAGCCATTGTAACAGTAATTGTGATTAAATCACAATAATGAACTATTTACTCTATGTTTTGGTTTTAAGGCAGCCATACACGCAAGGGTATATCTGACAGGTTTGCCTATACAGTTATATCTGTGAGGTAAACTTGTGTGGAAACCTGCACAGGTGTACAACATAAACGCTCCGGTTTACCTGAACAACACATGAACACACATACAGGCAAACTTGTCAGGTAAACCCTAGCGTGTATGGCTACCTTTACATACAATTTGATATAACTCTTCAAACAACGTGATGAAATGGTTTGGTGGTCACGTTTAACTCACGGCTCACGGCAAAAGCTGAATAATAGCCAGTATGAGAGCAAAGTCAAAACGCTTTTTAATTAAAGCAAGTCGCTAAATCTGACCCTATCCTGTGATCCCTTTCTCTCTATATATGACGCAAAACTTCTTCCTCGACAGCTGAATGCTCATATTGCTCGCACTTCACCACTTGAACTAAACGGATACCAACAACTCGCAACAGTATTTTGTACGGTATTCAAATTATTATTTAGTGTCAACCAGATAATGTGGCGCGAGTTTTCTGATCTCATTTAATAGCTCTGAAATGACGACGCTATTTTCCAAGAATTTAATAGTTAATTTAAAAACGAGTTGACAAGCCATATTCGAGCACAATTAGCTTGTTCTACGTGTACCTAACGCTGATTCACTCTGTGATTACACTCCTCAGATATTTGTATACGCATTCTATTTATAATTCAATGGCGCTACTTATAAAGTAGTATACAATGCGTTGAATTGTAACTGATAGTCTGATAGATGCATTTTTCAATGACAATGCAACGCTCATACATACATTACGCTGGTAATTTTATCATTTGTGTGCATTGTTTTTCTTTTTATTGCAGTATCAGCACAAGAAGAGTTATTTATAATTTTGCGATCGCGTGCTTATCGCAAACTACTGTACTCAAGTTTGAAACGCAAAAGTTGTGTGAGATCACACAAACTTTATAAATACTGGAACGTTTATAGTGCAAGTTGCGTTAAATATTTCCCATGTTAAGAATTTTGGTAGAATGAAGCGTGCGCAATATGTAAAATCAAAAGAGTTAAGATCAAAGTTTCCTCACAAAATTTGCTTGGTTTACTGATATTCTTTTTGTAGGTAAACCTGAAGTATCGATTTTATTAATCGTTGAACATTGTAATAAAAAATATACCTGACCTTCATGGTTATTTTACTTATGGTAAAAAAGTAAGGTCGTTGTCAAGCAAAACACCATCGCGACTAAAACACTTACCAACTAAATTTGTCAACAATGCCGCATACACTATCTTTACTTTTCGCCATTTAGATGGCTGTCTTCATAGACACGTAGCATTGCTAATTGGTGTGAAATCCGCGTTATGACAGCTATCCAGCTGTCAGAGATAACGTCACTCGCAACTCTCGCAGCGCACACGTTTTCAGTTTAATATTCCTGAAAACACGATGGATAAATAACTGATGGCTTTATGTATTTTCCACTGTCAAAACTGACTGATTGGTGATGTTTTTTACTGAACAATGTTGCTTCATTGTAAAATGCCTCGTCGCTTATACCGCGTACATCGAAGGACTGGAAGAATTTGTCTGCTGCGGTCTTCCCGTCCGACATAATTTAGGTGTCTTCAAGACAAGAGTAAATATATTGGCTCTTAATAAACTAGTGCGCCTCACCATCAACGATTGCATCACTACTTACTATCAAGTGGGATCGCAGTCAAGCACTAGTTTATATCTATTAATTTAAAAAAAAAGTAAAAATAGTGTAAAATAATAAAAACAAACCTAAGCCGACTGAACAGTTAAGTTTATTCACCGTATCATCAATAATGACGAAATATGTTGCATTACACTTTAAATTACATTCTAGTTACAATCTAATCGTCTTCAGACAGCCTTAGTAAGGCTCCTCCAGCACGCGATGCTTCAATTAAAGTTAAGTGTGCAAAATTCATTGTACCTAGTCAGTGCAAAATCATTCAGAATCACACTAGGCCTTAACCTCTGTTGCATTCTTGTTCTTACGAAAACTCGGTCAAGGTATACTGTAATGAGTCAACTGAAATCGAAACGTACCTATCGGCAATTTTTGAAATGTTGACTTTAAAATGAATTTACAAAAAAAAAAATGAACGAAAACACGTTTATTTGGCGCACAGGTACACACACTGAAACTATGGCAAAGAAGGAACAGGAGTAAGTTACGTACACAAATTGAAATAAAAACTTAACTACTCAAACCTAAATACATCATCATTGTGTGTCTCACGACTGTGCCAAATAGGTCCAGTTCAGCGTAATGCCAGGCCACTACGTAGCAGTTGCGTGACGCTGGTTTTCAACTATACCTTATTATGAGTCTACGTATGTTAATCAGTTTGTTAGGTGTGAGGTAAATAAATATATGTTTATTATTATAACAAATACACACAAAAAATAAATAAATACATTTTGTTTTCGTTGTTGAATGTTTTCTGTTCATGATCCCCGAGTACCTATACACTCGGGGATCATGAACAGAAAACATTCGCTGTACAATTACTTTTATTCATACATGACATGTGCCTAAATTTCACCTGAACTGTCTCGTGTTAACAGTCTCACGTTAAACTGGATTCCGTTGCCTCTGCATTACTTATTTAAAAACCAAAATGTCAGCTGCAATGGCACTACAGGAGTTCCCGTGCGTGTTACACAATGTAAGTGACAGTCCCGATACATTAAATATGTCCGTTCCCAAGAATCCCACTCTCTTTAATTATACACGTTACTACTATCCTGGATATAATTAATTCATGAACCTTTCGGGGTAACGACACCGGCCAGCGGACTCGTGAAATAAGTAGGTACGCATCTCCAATTGGACTTTTTTAAAAGTTCAATGTGGGTTGACTGTCACTCCAAGTCATTAAGGTAGGGCACGCCATAATTATAGCGGTAAGTCCTTTCTTTGAGGAGTGGCTGGAAAGGCATCACGGCGTTCTTATCTTTCGCATGACGCAGGTCCTCACCGGACATGGTTTGTTTGGGAGATTTCTGCGCCGGATTCTTGCAGAAGAAACTCCCGGGTGCCACCATTGTGCGGACCATCCGGAGGAGTGAGTTTTTCGTCAGTAAAATTCTGATCTCCCGCTTCGGCTTACGGCAGGTTATGTCATTTAGAGATCCCACCCAAAAAAAATTCATTAAAAAAATTCATTTGCTAAATGTTTAAATCAAGTATTTAAGGACCAATCTAAACGAAGTCACAAGAAAAAGCTAGTTCAAAAGTCGGCGCGGTGACACAGCGTTTATTACTTTAAGTCACGTATCATAGCATTTGCGTGTAGGATTCAATTGCAGCAGTGCGTAAATGGCTAAGTATAGTTACCGGTTGTTACCGTATTAATAGGCAGGCTGTTAACTCATCCGCTATGTTTGTAACCCATTTTTACCACTAGTGTGATTTAGTCTACGAAGTAGTTATTTTTCACACGTATGTTCATTTATAAATAGTCGAGCACGAGCCGGGGAAGCTTGTGATAAACTAGTTAAAATTTTAAAAAGGTTTAATTTTCCTTCCACATTAGATATTCTTAACATAATTGAAATAACAGCAGTTTCCGCACTTCTACTGAAAATATCTCCCATGCGTCGTATTACGTTAACAAAATGCATTATCAGTAGTAAGGAAGCCTCGACATAAATCAAATAACAGATATTTGTACAACGTAATACTATTTCGACACGTGGTTGGCTGGCACTAACCAAATTACTGCCAGTACCGTGTCGTAACCGCGTTATTGTGTGGCAAACTTCTATCGACGACAATTAATTTTCTCAAACAACCAATAGACATTTTCGCTGGCATGTTATTGCAGCCAGCAGAATTGATAAATAAAACGTGCAAGGCGTACGCTGGAACTAATCCGACTCTTGGAAAAGGTGCTGAACTAAACGCTAGCTAACAATTCCGTGTTTGTGTCCAATTTCCATTTGTCAATTTAGCTTCTTCAGACGACACCAATTAGTCGCCACGTCTTATCGATCGGAGTCCCGTTCACGGTTCGAGAAAACACTTGAGGATTATTAGGTAAACAGAAAGCAATACCAATGCCAATAACAAAATCAGAAAACAAGCATTAATTGAATCAAGTATTGGAAAATACTTGATCTATATTATGTCGCATAAAAAAAGTAGTCAAAAACATTATTGGAAATGAAAAACATATTAACATGATTGAAGTGAAGATAAAGACATCCAAAATAGGATTGACAAAAACCATGAATATGTGTAATGAAATAAAATAACTAATACGTCTGTGATCTTACCAAACTATTACGTTATTGTACTTCTAAAGGAACAGACTGTCTTGTCACTACAAATCCCTCTCCAAATATAAACTGAATTAACTGAAACAACATTATTCTGCTCATTACCTAAGTGCTGAACATTGTGTCCGCATGAAAAAATAATGAACAAAGCTTTTTTATTACACGCTGAAAGAGAGTAAAATGTGCCTTTGTAGTGTTGAAATGTCGTGCCGTTAAAAGATTTAGTACGGTTATACCTATTACCCTTTCGCGTGATAGAACCACTCGATCAACGGCCCACGATAGCAGGAAAAGTAACGTACATTTTTAAACCTTTAAATAGATTGTGTGATTGACAGGGAGCCGGGTATATCCCAACCACACGACAGTTCCATCAAACTAAACATTGATTGTTTTATGAGTAGTGTCTCACAGACCAATCTGTGTGGTGTTTTCTGCCTTGCCTGCGGCGATCTTTATAAAATGAAAGCTTTCGACCAAAACTTGTAAAACAACTTCAAAGTAAACGACTGTACGTTAATGGTACCACCTGTTAGTTAGGGGAACATCACGTTAGGTTTTGCTGTCAGTAAATTATTACAATATATTTTATGCTTATCATTAGTAAACCGACCACGTCCACCGGGCAATCCGCACAATGGTAACATCCGGGCGTTTCTTTCCGCTGAATACGACAGCAAGGGATTGCCTGGATCGAACATTTTCCACTAACTAAAAGAAAACTGCGAATTTTATAGTCTTCTTCTTGTAAGTATAGAAAGTCGTCGATATTTATTTGTCGTAACAATTTATTGCTGTGATAAAATCGACTTATCAATGAAATAGTAATATTCCTATCTTACTTTACGTTTCTTATTTCTAACTTTAAATTGCTAATAGAGATTGTAAGGTCAGTTGCAGCTAATTTAATAGCACGGTTAGCGTAGTGGTTGAGCGACTGGCTACTGCGCTGCGTGTCGCGGGTTCAATTATCGTGTGGAACAAATATTTCTATGGTCTACAGATAGTTGTTTCGTATATGGGTATCTCGCACTCACAATACAAGAATGATTCCTAGTGTAGGACAAGTATCTTAAAAAAAAAAACTACTACTAATTCTAAAATACCTGTGTACTAGCCTAAATACCTAGTAATAGTCGTCCATGTCGAGCCTTTTTGAATAACTAAAATAAATTCAATAAGGTACAAAAAACGTCCCACTACAATTTAACATTTTCTGAGTTATTTATCACTTTTAGAATATAAAGTCTGTAGCAAAATTATTAACTCACCTTTGTGGAAACTCCATTTTTATCACCTCGTGGAAATTATTACCAAGCGTTGTCCTAATTTAATTGAAGCGCCATTATAAGAACAACCCTTACTTTTTGCCTTTCCACGGCGCGCTTTTATTTTCACACGCTATTGTTTCTTATTTTTTTTACATACAAAAAAATTCAGCCGAACATAGAACCTCCTTCTTTTTGGAGTCGGTTTGAAAGAGATAGGGTGAGTTGCACCATTTAACTATAACGATAACAAAGCCGGTAACAGTTGTCAAATCGTCGAATTGACCAATAGGCGGCCGTTTCACGGCTGGTTATGGTTTGGTTATCGTTATAGTTAGGTAGTGCAACTCACCCTTAGTATTTCGTTTATGTTTTTATATAATAGGAGAAATTAACTGACTGACATCAACGCATAGCTGAAGCTGCTGGGACTATGAACGTGAAATTTTGCACAAAGTTTCTTTTTGTGACGTAGGGGAGCACTAAGATAGAATTTTCCAAAATTCACCCCTAAGGAGATAATCGGTAGTCCAAAGATTGTATGGAGTAAACTACTTTTACGCCAGCAAAGCCGCTAGCAGAAGCTGGTTTTCTAACAATTCTAGTTTTGACATCTTTGTTTCGCAAATTCTACATTTCGTCAAATGTCAGGCTCGCTTAAACACACAATATAACTATGTATTAAATACACATTACGCCGACGAACACAAATTGTGTGTTTAGTAGTTTCTCCAGAATAATCCTATAACAAGTTCTGTGCGTTATTAAATATGCAACATAAATCTATTATGCAAAACTTACATTGTTTTGGAAATATCCAGGTTTTTGTATTTACTAACGTGTTTAAATGTGGTTTGAGTTCCATTTAAATCATAGAATTACCAACTCGTGGATTTATACAAGGTGCAGTTTTAAAACTGCACAATATTTCAGGAGGTTGTAATAAAACTCATAAATAATCATATAAAAAAACGATACCTGGTCAATAATCAGTAATACTTGTTATTTAATTTTTTAATTACTCTAAACTAAATTGATTGATCGATGGCCGCGGGGGCGTGGCTAGGGTGTGGCGTGCGGGATGATGATTGGATGATACATTATTTATGAAACTATCGTTGCGAGTTAGTGTGTGTGAAAACGACCTTTATTGTTCCGTGTTTGTGTGTGTGAAAAAAAGCGCGGTTATAAAAAAAAAAAAATTACCTACTTATTTTATTATTGATTCGGGTCGAGAATCACTAACATAATTACCTCCTGAAATATTTTGCAGCTTCAAAACGACACCTTGTATATAAACCTGTTGAAAGTTAAGTAATGATTTATTATCATGATGATCATCAACATCTCATCATTATCTTCTCCCTTGCCTTTTCCCAACTAGCTCGGGGTAGGCTTCCAGTAAACTGGATGCGGCTGAATATCTGTGTTTTACATGGAACGGCGGCCTATCAGATTTTCACATCCCAGTAACTGGGTAACACTACTCCTTGGGTAGACTGATGGTCAAGACTTTCTGATATCTGAATACCGGGACCAACGGGTTTACGTACTTTTCGAGGCCCAGTGACCCGGGTTGTCAGTAATGCTCCTAGATAAACATAGAAAAGTACATATGAATTGAAATATTCACATTGGTACTTGCCAAGAAATGGGAACCTTAACCACTGGGCCATCACAACACCTATAAAGTCAAAAAATAAACCTATATTTGATGCATCAATACATTACAAAAATTTGAGTTTCCAACAAACGGAATGTTTGGACAGTGACAGCTGTAATAAGTAGATACCTAGACAGTCGCATGCACGGTGCATCAGTCATCGTCCCCAACCATTGACATGTGTTAATGCATGTGTTTTTAACGGCTGCAGCGGGATATGTATTGTGATAGACATGTTACTGTTATATGCAGGGGCGTAGCTACCCCGAGAGGGGCCCTGTATCAAATACTAGCTTTTGAACGCGGCTTCGTCTGCGTACATAAATAAGCAACTTTCTATCGGTGAAAAAATTTTAGCAATCGGACCAGTACCTTCAGAAATTCCTACAAACAACAATAAAACAAACTGATAACTAAATAGGTTGACAAGCCCCGATTGAATATGAGCTCGTTGATACAGTATTCTGGACTAAGATAGGTTATTTTTTTTTTTCTGTGATTTTATGTAGAAAATTCTAGACCGAGCAGTGCGAACTATAATATTAGAACATTATCAAGCCTTTTGTCAAGAAGAGAATTTAAGATTGTGAATAGCATGTTACGATTTATTGTACATTTCGGGGCCCTTGTATACCATATCTTTGATACGGCTGATACGGTGGTAGCTACGCCCCTGGTTATGTTTGATGCATGACATACATTTCCTTAACAAAACTTTAAAATATTCAAACTGCAGTGTTTAATAACCAAATAATTTGTTCTTCGCGGATTTGACCCAAAAACGGAGGTCCGGGCGGGCACCATCCGCGCTGACAGCACGGGCATGCGAGCCGTTACGGTGAGCTGCCCCGTGTCGGCGGCCAAGGCCATCACGACCGAGGGCCGAAGGCTATTGGTGGGTTGGGTTTCGGCCCAAGTCAAGATGCTGGAACCCAAACCTCTGCGGTGCTACCGCTGTCACGTGGGGCACCACGTGGGGGCCTATTGCGCCGCAGAGGACCGCAGTGACCGCTGCCACCAGTGCGGACAGCCCGGGCACAAGGCCGTTGAATGCCGTGCAAAGCCGCACTGCTACGCATGTGCGGCTGCAGGCAAGCCGGCCGACCACCGGGCTGGGGGCAGGTCCTGCGACCCCCCCGCCAAGGCCAAGGGCAAAGTCAGGCCCATCCACCCTGACACCCTCACCGCAGCAGCCACCGTCTTGGCTGCCGCCGCTGTCGCCGCCGCTCCCGCCGCGGTGGCGCCCTCACAGGGGGCTCGGGAGGAGACAGTAATGGAATGTCAATAAGGACACCATTACGTCTCCTCCAGGCGAACATCAACCACTGCGCCCCCGCCCAGGATCTGTTGCTCCAGAGCATGGCGCAGTGGTCGATAAATGTCGCCGTCGTCTCCGAGCCGTACTACGTCCATCCCCGCTGGGTTCAGGACCTAGACGGCTCGGTGACGCTAATTTCGTCGGCCGCCGCCGGTACCCCGCCCCTCGAGGCTGTTGCGAGGGGACGGGGTTGCGTGGCAGCACGGGTTGGGGACATTGCAGTGGTAGGCGTCTACCTGTCCCCGACCAGACCTCCCGACGAACTCCATGTCTCCCTTATGGAGCTAAGTGCCGTCGTCGCTGGGTTTGGTACCCTCCCCGTGGTCGTTTGCGGGGACTTCAACGCCTGGAATACGGCTTGGGGTTCCCGGCGCACGAACACACGGGGTCGGATGGTGGAGGACTGGGCCTTGGAGCTGGGCCTGGTCGTCCTGAACCGGGGTTCTGTCCCCACGTTGGTGCGGAGGCGGGGTGAATCAGTGGTGGACCTTTCGTTCGCCAGCCCCGCTCTGTCGCCGCGTGTCGTCGATTGGCGCGTTATGGAGGAGGTGGAGACGTACTCCGACCACCGGTATATCCGGTTGGACGTCTCCGCCGAAACCTCGGCCGCGCCGGTCCGACAGAGCCCTTGCGGTCCGCGGTGGGCGCTTAAGCAGATGGACCGGGAGCTCCTCCTGGAAGCCGCGACGGTACAGGCCTGGGTGCAAGCACCGGACAGGCCTGTCGACATCGACGTCGAGGCGGAGTGGTTCCGGGAGGCCATGTCGCAAATTTGCGATGCGGCAATGCCCCGAGTCCGTCCAGGACGTGCTAAGCGCCAGGTGTACTGGTGGTCGCCGGAGATCGCTGCACTGCGCAACACGTGCAATCACGCGCGACGCCGGTACGCCAGATACTGCAGGCGCCGCATCCGCCCGCCGGATGCGGAGGCCAGAGAGGCGGAGCTGTACGAAGGTTACAGAGAGGCAAAACACACCCTCCGAGCGGAGATTAAGCGGGCCAAACTCGAGGCCCGCGACGTGTGGCTGGGGTCTCTGAACGCGGACCCGTGGGGGCGCCCGTACAAATTGGTACGGGAGAAACTGCGCCCCTGGGCTCCCCCGCTGACTCAGAGTCTCCGGCCCCAACTCGTGGAGGGTGTGGTAAGCGCTCTGTTCCCTGCGCGAGGGGAACACTCCCCCCCGCCTATGGCTCCGCCTCCGCCAGCGGTGTCTGACGCGGACCGCAATAGCGACGACGACGATAATGCTCCAGAGGTGACCGAGGCAGAGATGAGAGTGGCGGTGCAAAGGCTGAGTGCCAAGAACGCCGCCCCAGGACCCGATGGCTTGCCTGGGAAAGCCTGGGTCCTGGCCATGGAGGCTCTCGGGCCTCGACTGAGAGGGCTCTTCAGCGCATGCTTGGAGAGGGGCCAGTTCCCACTTCGCTGGAAGACGGGGAAACTGGTCCTCATCGCGAAGCCAGGGCGCCCTGCGGACTCTCCGTCCGCGTACCGGCCCATTGTGCTGCTCGACGAGGTGGGCAAGCTCTTTGAAAGAGTGATTGCGAGCCGCCTCGTCGCGCGCCTTTCACGGGTGGGGCCGGACCTTTCGGACGGACAGTTCGGCTTTCGCAGGATGCGCTCGACGGTGGACGCCATCATGCGCGTGCGAGCCCTCACGACGGGGGATGCGGTGTCCCAGGGTAGGTATGTCGTGGCAGTGTCCTTGGACATTGCCAACGCTTTCAATTCCCTGCCCTGGAGTACGATCCGGAGGGCACTCCGGTACCACCGGGTGCCCGAATACCTCTGTCGAGTAGTCGAGGCCTACCTGTCGGACAGGTATATTGTCTACCCCGGTCACCAGGGAGACTGGAAACGTCGGGAGATGTCGTGCGGTGTTCCGCAGGGGTCGGTACTAGGGCCACCCTTGTGGAACATCGGGTACGATTACGTGCTGCGGGGCGACCTCCCTGACGGGGTCAGCGTGGTCTGCTACGCAGACGACACGCTGGTTCTAGCGCAGGGAGAGTCGTACCAGGCGGCGGTCGCTCTAGCGACACACGGGGTTGCGATGGTCGTTGACAGGATCCAGGAGTTGGGACTCAAGGTGGCGCTTCACAAATCCGAGGCGATGTGTTTTCACGGTCGCCGCCCTCGGAACGCGCCGCCATTGAGTTCCCAACTAACGGTAGGAGGAGTTCACATCGGTGTCGGGTCGACGATGAAGTACCTGGGACTCGTCCTCGACAGCCGGTGGAATTTCGTGGAGCATTTCCGACGTCTGGCTCCCAAACTCAACCGGACTGGGGCCGCTCTCAAGCGGCTCCTGCCCAACCTTGGGGGTCCAGACGCCTCCTGCCGGAGGCTCTACGCGGGGATCGTTCGGTCCATGGCCCTCTACGGGGCGCCGGTGTGGGCGCCGTCGCTGCGTAAGCGACCGGCGGCCATTCTGAACGCCTGCCAGAGGGTCATGGCAATTCGGATGGTGCGGGGATACCGCACGATTTCCTGCGAAGCGGCGAGCCTTCTGGCTGGCCTACCACCGTGGGATCTGGAGGCAACAGTCCTTGCACACATGCACGACATGCGCGTGGAGATGCAACGTCGGGGTGAAAGTCCTCTGCCGCGACAGGTCACGGCATGGCGGACAGAGCTCCGGCGGGATCTCATGGTGGAATGGCGTCAGCGACTATCGCAACCCCGTCATGGGCACGCCACAATTATGGCGATAAGTCCCCTCTTTGAGGCGTGGCTGGAAAGACCTCACGGCGTCCTTACCTTCCGCATGACACAGGTCCTCACCGGAAATGGCAAGTTCGGGAGGTTCCTGTTCCGAATTAAAGCGGAAGTGACGCCCGGGTGTCGCCACTGTGCGGAACGCCCGGAGGACACGGTGGAGCACACAATCGCGGTGTGCCCTGCTTGGGCGGAGCATCGCCGTGCCCTCGTGGGGGTGATCGGCGGCGGAGACCTCTCGCGCCGGGCCTTGGTCGAGGCCATGGTCCGGAGCGAGGAGGAGTGGCAGGCGGTCGCCGACTTCTGCGAAGCAGTAATGCTCGCTAAGGAGGAGGCCGACCGCATCAGGCAACGGCGCTCTCGCCGCCGCCGCCGGGATTCCGATCCCGATTTCCAGCCACCGTAGGCGCGGGCTTGCGGACAGTGAGCAATGGGTAGCTCGCTGTCCGGCCGTCCGGTAACCGTCCGGACCAAGCCCAAGTCGTCGACGGCGCGCGCTGTTCCCGCGCGTCTCAAGGAGTTGTCAGCAACAGCAGGGGCCCAGCCGGGTCGAAGCCTACTGGGGCCAGGGTAATCCGAAAGGGCGCTCGAGCCCCGGTATGAAGGCTTGAAGGAACGGGATGGGTTTTTTAGTCAGTAAGAGTCTGACACTATCTCCCGCTCCGCCCAAGAGCGGGGGTTGTCATAAGATGATTTTTCCCATCGAAAAAAAAAAAAAAAAAAAAACCCAAAAACGGAACTCCGTTTTCCTGTTTTAAGACAATACTGCATAATGTTTTGGCGCCTTTCCAATTACTGAAGGTTGGTCATCAACTCCTAAGGTTTTTTCTCGTCTTTTTAGGGTCCCGCTCGACTGTCAGCGGGCTGTATCTTATAACTCACAACAACAAATAATATAATTAAAATAAAGTTAAATATTAAAGTGGGTTCCTGTCCAAGAAATGTTATTTTGCCGGCAATTTTTTTTTTGGGCGATTTTATTATTGTAGTTGGTACGGGAACCCTTCGTACGTATGTGACTCAGACTCGCACTTGGCTAGTTTTTTAAGCATGTGATATCTTCAAACTTTTTCCGATATTCGATTATTTCGAATGTCTTTAATGCTTCAAAGATCTTGACTTAATTTTGTGATCCCTATTCAATACAGGTTTATCCAACATGCTTTTATGTTACTCAAAAATAAATTCAGTTCGGCTCGAAAAAAAACCTCTTCCCCTTTGTATTGGTTTTCCTTTCACTACCTATACAGGAAAAAGAATCTCACAACACAGCGCTGCTATAGAGAAAATATTTTGTGAGGTAGAATCGGACGAATATGTCCTTTTTTACATTAATTTATGCAAAACATATCATTCTAATCATTCACCAGCTTCTTACCAAATTATATTAGTGTGGAAATTCAGTTTTGGAGTCATTATCGACATTACGAATCGTGTAGCATAGTAATATACTCCATCTGTTTAGGTGGTTAACTAAACGTGAACCATCTTGATGTCTTTTTTATCTTAAACTAGCTTCTCCTAAGTCTGGAAAGAGCACAAAGAGCTGTGCTTAATGACTAAGAAGCCTTATAGGTACTCAACCGAAAAACTATACGCAAATTGCAAAGTGCTAACAGTTCGACAGCTCTTTGTACTCAAGTCCATTTTGAGAAGACACCGTTCTGTCCCGCGCCCCGATCCAGGCCGACGTCGCGGGATGCCTGTTTGTCCACGCATTTCCTGTAAGACTTCCTTTGCCAGAAAACAATTTAATAGTATGAGCATCAAATTGTACAACGACATATGTACATAAGAAAGTTAATATCGCTGAACTAAACAGCCACAAACTTAAAGTCAGTCTAACTGACTGGCTCCTGAAATTATCTAACATCAGTATAGGTAAATTACCTATACCTAATTTAAACATTTTTAGATAAAATATTTGGACATTTTTTTAGATATGACATTTAGTTAACTACCAAAACAGATAGAGTATGTATAAGTTCTCAGACTCTCAATTAACAACGAGATTTATTTTACCGCTTCATAACCTCATTCAATGCGCCTGTATTGTATTAAAAAGCATGCAGCATCCATACTATTTCATTTCCTTTAAATCTAAAACATATTTTGAGTGAAACGTTACTTCTGGGAAGAGGAAAAGCCAGCTGTCTTTAAAATCAAAACACATTTCGGTTTACTATAGTCTAGGATACGGAGCAACTACAAAAGTCTGGGACCTAATCCGATTGGAGAGTTTTTCGTTTTTGACCAGACGGCAGACGTACATTTTTTTTTTTCATTTGCTATTTCGAAATATGTTTTCCATCTGTCCCTCTAATATTCTGTGTAGACGCGTTAAAAAACAAAAGTATGGGATGGTGCGATGTCGTGAAGTAAATATTTATATAAGGCAGGGTATAATGTGGAAGATATTAATATTTTATTAAGGCGACCTTTAACGCGTCATGGTTGGGTTGACCGTGTCGTGCACTTTACGGTAAACGATGTACCTACTGGTAATGGTATAGCTACAGCCAGTTCCTAAATACTGTTAATTTATGAATGGACTTTTGATGATAGTGAGTTTTTATGTGTATATAATTTTGCATTGATTTGCGGCATAGAGTACTGATGCAAACTGCCAATTGTTTTAATAAATAATATATTGGAATTAAAACAAAACTTAATTAATAAGTAGATAAAGCAATAACTATTATGATAACAAAACTAATTAGTAATTACATTTGACTCGGTAGAAGTCCCAGTTTCAGAATCGTTAACAGTCGCACAAGTCGCTATATAATACTGATGATTCTTTTCTAAATGTTTCTGTAAACATATCTTCTTAGCGAACACTTTGTGGCACTGCCCACATTTTGATCCATCTTCTTTATGCTTATAAAGTATGTGACTTTGAAGTGCTGTCACCGAGTTGAAGGACTTCTCGCACCAGTTGCAGTTAGTTGCTCCCGGGGGGTGTATCGTTGCGTTGTGGTTCATCAAGCCGCGATGAGTCGTGAATGTTCGACGACACAGCTCGCACCAATGATTCGTCCTCTCCGGATGTTTGTATTTTATGTGGTTTCGTAAAGCGAGGCGGGAATCGAATACCTTACCACACTGGGAACAAGGTGTCTCAGACTTGCTACAGGTTTCACCGTGCGACACTAACAGTTCTGGCGTTGCAAACGTTCTATAACAAGCTTTGCAGCGATGACCATAGCGGTGCTTGTATCGTATATGCTTTTGCAAGCTCAGGATTGAAGGATACTTCTTATCGCACTCCACACACTGCCCCTCTACCTCGTTCTCTGGGTGCATGAGCAAGTAGTGAGCGTGTAATGTACTAGCTGATTTGTAGATCTTCCCACAGAGTTGGCATATGTGACCGTAGCCGATGCCTTCGTCACTGTTGCCTTCGTCACCGTCAGAGGGCGCTTCGCAGTCGGCGTCGCAGTTGTTGGAGTCTTCCTTGTCTTTCAAGATATCTTGTAACACGGCAGTAGAGTTACGGAGGTGTTCGTCGATGATATCTGAATCTAAACGTTCTATATTTACGTCGATTTCTGGATTTTGGAAATATTTGCTCATTATTGAAATTAAAATAAACACACCTATTTATTTGACATTGAATTTTTCTGAAATGACAGTTCATGCTAAAAAAAGAGAACGATTTAAAAAAAAGTTTTTTTTTTGTTGACGGCTTGAAAATCTTAATTCAAACTGCGACCTTTGTAGAGTTTTCTCTTTGCTGATATTTACGCATTAACTTTTCAGTTTCTTAAACTCGAATAGGAACGAACAATTCATTTTATTAAATCATTCTAAACGGCAGAGAATGATTTTAAAACATTTTATATTTTTCTTTCCGCGAGTAGTTGACATAGGAGATGCCAACACTAAACAAACGAAGTCGAAGATACCTACTCCATAATTATGTATTAATATGCTACTATCTTACCGCAAACCCTTATTTTTTATAATATTTGCTGTGTTCGACGATTAAACAATCCCGATGATTTGGTTTCTTATTCTATTCACACTGATTTCCCTATACAATGATTTTTCGAAATAATATTGAAAATATTTGGGGTTCTGTACGAAATATGTCTAAAATGGTCTGTTACAGCTGTTTATTTCAGGGACTACTAATGCTAACGACTCTTTTTACAATAATTTGAATGGCATACAGAACTTAAATCAACATGGGGTTTTGTTATAAAGGCCTAGAAACGTTTAATTAGTACCTAACAAAAACTAAATTGTGGTTGTTGATGCGTGATATTTGTACTTTAAATAAAACGGATATATCCAAGAATTGTAATTACTACGTAATATCAAGAATATATTTTGTGAATGTGGACTTTACCGGGAAAATAATACCTAGACATTAACATTATACCAACTTTAAACACCATTAAAGTGTTTAGACGATTTACTAATAGTTGAAATTATAGTTTAAATAAATTAAGATGGTGATTAAACTTGTTTATTATGATTTCGGAATCGACAACGTTTCGCTTTGAGTTGTCTGTTTTCAACAACAACAGTTTGAAGTTGAGATGTCAAAAATTGGCGCGCTTTCGGTTCCGAAGTCAAAATAAAAGGTGTTATCTGTGGCGTCTGTGTAAGTAAGCGTGTGGCGCGTTTGTGTGTGTGTTGTCACATGTACGTGTGGTTCTTTATCGGGTCGCAGTGAGATCTGCCGCGGCGCTCCGTTCGCCGCCTGGACGGACCAACAGGCGGCTAACGCGGAACGAGAGCCGCTACCATTCGGGTGAGTCACTACATTATAAAGAACCTAACGCTCTGTTCGTAGACGCGTCGGTCATTGGTGTTGTTTAGGGCTGCCAACTTTTTTGGGTTTTAAAATGACTCACGTGGAGGAAAAATTGCTTGAAACTTAGAACAAAACTTAGACCGCATGTGCATTGGAACACCTTTGAATCTTATTTATTTATAGTGTGTGTAAAGTGTGTATGAGGGGTCCGGTTAAATAAAATAAATAGTAGATGTATTATTTATATATATTATTTACAAATTATATTTAATAGAATTTTTTTCACAGAATTTCTTCTAAATTAACTCTCAAAAAAAAAAAATAACTGGTTCATTTTTTTATTATTCAACATGCATGGGGAGAATATTCTCATTAAACCACTGAGGTACATTTTAAATCACTGTTGGCAACCCTATCGGTGTGATGTCATACTTGATGTATATTTTTTAATTGGGTTGGTTTAGGGTTCAATCAACAACTGCATTCAGACATGTCTTGTTTGAAATAATTTTATTGGTTTGGATAGATTCTCATAGTGTGTTTCGTTAATTTATTTCTTCTTTTATGTATACTATCTTTTATTATATTATTTTTAAGTTGTTTATTTTTTGTTTATTTTAAGATTTAAGACGCCATTTTTGAGAGCGACACTAACTTACCTAAGAACCTAGTTACCACCTCCGGTGCTATTACTTCACAAATACCTCATTGTGACTATGTTTTATGTAATAAATGCATACCTAGTTATTTAGTACCTACTTTACGTCTCAAGTACCGGAATTGGCACCGGCTAATAAAATCGTGTTGCAAATACGTGGTCTCATAACCGGTGCGACTGGTCCACTGACTGGCTTTCTATTTACATACGTATATTGATTTGGATGCAAAAATACGGAAGACGACTTTTAAACGAGAAGATTAAGTTTTTTAGCACCGACCCAGTACAGACTTGGGTAATCTAAGCAAATAATCTAATTCTTGAAATCGGATATAGTTAACTCTGGTGGAATAATCAAGTTTGCAAAGAAATGATCATTGTTTACTAATAGAGCCTTAAAAAAGTATTGTATGTAATATATAGGGTGACTGGCAATTACTGTACGATACTTAATCATATCGTACACTAATTGCCAGTCACCCTATACATATATTACATTACAATTACAATTTCCAAGTCCGTTAGACTTTTAGACAGACTATGTCATGCATGTATTGATTTTTTGACAAGCCTGTCAGTCTAGTAGTCGGGAACCCTGACTGCTATGCTGGAGGTCGTGGTTTCGATTCCCACCCAGGACAAATGTTAGTCTGATGAGCATGATCATTTGTTGTGTCTGGGTGTTATATTTCTATAATATGTACCTATGTATTTATAATTATATAGGTTTTTATCAGTTGTTCCTTTATTTATCTTCTATACATATTTTTGATATTTTTAAATATTTCTTAAAACAAAAATAGTAGTCCACCTACGACGGGAGCAGCTACCGGTGGTTAGGGCTCCAGAGACAGGAACTTCCTCACAATGCGATCTGTATCGAGGGGTACTGCCTTCTGTATCAGGCCCTTAATATTTATTATTATTATTGTTAGAAAAAAGATCATCTTAAATAAAATTTAATGCACCATTGTTCTACCCACAGTTAACTTGAAAATATATACGTAAAATATTATTCATTACGCCATTCGTTTTCCGGGATCGCTTACACAAACCGGGACTTTTACTATTCTGTAAGTTGTAGTTGGTCATCATTATGCAGTCTTGCATCGTCCTTCCAGTTACATATTTATATATCTATGGGCAAAAGAAACAAGTACGTGCATTTAAATTCGTTTGATTGATTGAGTACTCTATTTTATAGTTTAACTTGCTGTGCCCGCAACTTCGTGTAGATTACAGGATTTTGAATTTATTTTTTCTAAAATAAAAGTAGCCTATGTTACTCCTTATTACATCAGCTTCCTGCCAACAAAAGTCCCGTCAAAATTGGTTCAGCCATTTCAGAGATTAGCCGGGACAAACAGACAGACAGACATACAAAAATTGTAAAAAATGTTATTTTGGTGTATGTACCGTATATATATTCATATGCATGTAGTAATAAGCAGTTATTTCAATATTACAAACAGACACTCCAATTTTATTTATAGTATACATATATGTATAGATTGCCTTACTATATATACTTGAATGTAAAAATGTGAATAGCTACCACATAGTGTTGTCTCTATATAGATTACTAGTTTCTGCCAGCGGCTTCGTCCGCGTGAAATATGGTTTCTCCATACAAACTTTGCACCCCATTTTTAACTCCTTAAGAGTGGTGTTTCGTAAAATTCTTAGCGGATGTTTACACCCTATAAGGAATCTACTTGCCAAATTTTAAGTTTGTAGGTGTTATAATTTCTGAGATTTCGTGATTAACCTTTCGAATACTGTAATTAGAGAAACAATAGAAAGACGGTGAGAGAGCTAACGCCGGCGTTTGCTTGGGGTTTAATTAATTAATCAGTGAGTGTGTATTTCGCTTTTATATATATATATATAGATTTCTGACCTAATTCGATGTAAACAAACATATGTAGGTATATAAATAGGTCCAAAACCTCAATAATGGATATAACCGCGATAAAACAATGTCTTAGTCAGTAATTAAGAGGCATATATTTTCTTATAAACGAGGAGAATCCTTAGTCATTGCTACTTGCCTCTATTGACTGGTCTCATAAAAAAAACACGTAATGAAGCGTGTCGTAAGATAGCTTCTAGACGCGCCACCATATTGTCTTGATTGTATTCCTATAGCGCCATTTAGTTACCAGCCTAGCCTTTTTACCAAACGGCGCCATTCAACTAGCCGCCTTATATTATTATTGTTATAGTTAGCCCATATTGTCCCACTGCTGGGCAAAGGCCTCCCCCACTCCTTCCAACGATCACGGTTTCTCGCTTATATTTATATTATTATTATATTTATTACATAGGTATACATTTTGCAAATAAAGTGAAATTACGATTTACGATTGGAAATCATAACGTTTACACTAATAATATAAAGAGGTAAAATTGGTGAGTTTATTTATTTATTTATTTAACAATTCATGTACACACTTAACTTATATAAGAAAAGAAGACAGAAACAGAAAAATAGGTACATAGTTGAGTTTTGTTTTTTAGGAAGTAATCTCTCTCTCTCTAACTACTGGACCGATTGTGAAAATTCTTTTATCAGTGGAAATTTACATTAGGTATTCCTGAGTGACATAGGCTAAATATAGTCTGTCTCTCAGGAATACCTAACAGTCAAATATGTTTTTAATATTAATTACTATCTTTTCACGCCCAAAGTTTTTGACGTTCATCGAAATGGGCACGGATTAGCTAGTCCTACTATTACTGATGAATTAGTTAATTGCTGGTCATGAGTAATAATAGCCAAATCCAATACCTAAATAGATTTTAATTCCACGCGCGCTGTAAGCCCTGTCAATAATGAAATGAAATTGCAATTTACATGGCGTCGAAAGGTAGGTGTGTGGCGCCGCTTAAAATCCGATTATGATCGGAATTTTCCGGATATGATCGAAATCAACCGCAACTACGGGCTAAAATCAGTGCAGAATAAGCCCTTTAATACCTACAGAATACATTTTTATGTCAGTCTGAAGTTTTGCAGGTTAGCGTAAAAATAGACACACTAAGATCCATTTCTAGTCACAATGCCAACATTGAAATATGTTGCAGCTCCGTGCGTCCGTAGGTGGAACGGTATTGACGTAACTACCACGCCTACCATGATTCATTCACCGGCTTCGTCAAGGAGTAAGAAAGCTTTCGCTTGACGTCTATAGTCCTAGTACCGCTTGCAAAAGTTGGATTTTAAAATTAACTTTACTTGATAAAAGAAAAGTTAGCGCTACTGACGTTGATGTGAGAAACCTAGTAGCGACTGTGTCATCAGTTTCAATAAGAGATCACAATACAGTGATATATCTCACCTTTTATTATTTTACTCGTATCAGTGCAAGTAAACTTTGACAACTATCCCAGAGCAACCAAACTTCCTGTAAATCCGAACTTTTCATCATTTAAGGTAGAACTACATTGCGCACACGTGTGCCACGTACGCCGATGTGGACGCAAACATACGATTGATATCAAGCTTTAGCAGGGTTTCAGAAATTGATGCAGATTCTATTCCCGCATTATACCACAGGATTCTTTAACACCTTACTCCATATTAATTTATTAAAATAGCGGGCAAAAACTAGACTGAAATATGTCAAAACTATACACTATTTGAATTAATTAGCCTCGTTTCTTTTAAAACGAAAGAAAAAAAATGAGACCTACTTTTTAGGTGTAATTTTTATGGCCAGACTACATCGATCACTACATCTACACTTGCTCACACGAGTGCCACACACGCATCTGGGCGCGACGGTCTGCATACATTTTATATGGAAACTAGACTTGTAGAGCTACACTAGATCCACGCCACGCGACGTCGTTATACGTACAAATCAGGCGTGGTCCACGTGAGCGTTCGGTCTGTTGTTCTAGCTTTATTTTTGTACTATAGAGCACATACAGCCATAGGTATAATATGCTCCAATTTTGTATGCGCAGACCTAATTATGGACTATGTTTGATGTCCTAGTTTTGTAGAAGGCCACGTTAAGATATTTATCATGCTCTAATTTCAGTCATGATATTTGAACAATGTTTTCGGACTGATGTTTTGCGGCTTTGTTAATGAAATTTTGGTCTTATTTGCTGTTCCATCATTCTCTTATTCTTATATCTGCTGTGGGTTTATTCTTATATCTGCTGTGGGTAGTGGTGGCTTAACGGCCTCGACCTACGAGTTATGCGTCATGGGTTCTAAACAAGGCAGGTGCTTTACTTTGTGTAATTTATCTAATCTTCTGCTCTCAAAGCATATCCTAGAGCTAAAACCACCAATCCGCACTGGGCTCGAATAGTAGATTACGACCCAGTCCATCTCATAAAGTGGAAGCCTGAGTCCCTGCACTAGGAATATCATAAGGGATATTATGCTACAGCAATAGGTATATTACGAGTATAAGGGTGATTACCTATGCTATGCATATATGCCATATCTCAATTTATTTGAGGTGCGCAGTATGTCTTCCCGTGGTTATTTTATCTACATTCTATTTTTTATCACGAAATTTTCTCAAACCTAAAATTTTTTCTTATTTTTCATTGCAGGTAACAATTCGCCTTCTTCGTTCGTTTCGAAGCGAAACTCTAGAATCGCGAGAACTATTTAGACCAGTTTCAATTGGACTATGGTCTTATCTCATTTTAGACCAACAATTGACAAATTATTGTCACACTGCTGAAAGACGTTGATCATTTATAATTTACTTTTTTTTTTTCAAACGCAAAAAAACTGAGAAACTGCTATTAAAGTTTAATACATCCCGTTACAGCATGAAGCGTAGTAACAGTCGCTTATTGATAAAGAATTCTTACAAGTCTTAAATAGATAACATTACTGATCTTAAATACAATAAACAATGTCAAATAATAAAATATTTGAGACCAATAAAAAAAACAAATAAATAGAAGTCAAATCTATCTATAGCTGTACATATATATCTAATAAAATCTGAAGAAGTTTTTAGTTCATTACGTAAAATGCGCAAAATCGATGTAGATAATTTTTATACATTAAAATTGTGTGTAACTTTACATATTACTAAGGGTAAGTTGCACCATTTAACTATAACGATAACCAAACCATAACCAGCCGTGAAACGGCCTCCTATTGGTTAATTCGACGATTTGACAACTGTTAACGGCTTTGTTATCGTTATAGTTAAATGGTGCAACTCACCCTCAGACTTTGTTTCCTCGCAACCGGTTGACTGTATCGAAAGATATACTTCATTCATTGAAGTTCGCCTGGTCAGCTAAATTACACATAAAACTAATAAAATCAAAAGAAAAGTCACAATCAAATAAAGTCCTAATTAATATTCATGTCAAACTTTAGATCATCTGATATTCGTCAAAGGAATAAGTACATATTTATACAATGTTGTTAAACTGATGTTTTAAAGTAACACCTATGCATCCTTCATCTACAAAAAACATGCTTCAAAACTTACAGCTTGTTATATTTGTACTATGCTACATTTTAACGTCCTATTCAAATACATATTTATAAATCACTGAGATTTAGTTTCCTAGCTCAAAATAGATTAATTGAGGCAGCAAGCAACACCATCCGCATAATTTAGTTTCACAAATAAGACTCACATGCTTAATGCATAATCGAATCCTATAGAAGTGATGAACGCGCCAAACTAAAGTCATTAGTGATGACTAATCACAATAGTTCATTGTTAGGCACGTACATAAAACTGACAACGTTGAAAAGTCACTCCCAGTTTCGTTACAAACTAGCTCTTGGTTTACCTACCAGTTCACTGCAAAAATTAAGTACGGTTTTATTGTCTTCAAGGTTAGAGTGAATAGGCTCTTAATAAATTAGTCCGCCTCACCATCAACTATTGCATCTCTGCTTACCATCAGGTGGGATCACAGTGAAGGGCTAGTTTATATCAAAAAATAAAAAAAAAACAGGACTTTTATTTTTACAATACTGAGTAAATTCATCGAGCTAACGGTAACAGTCATCGGCAACTTTTAGCGACAATAGTTTCATTTGAAAACTGAGTCGGAGTACAGTTCAATGCGGTAAACATGTAGTTATATCTTTCTCCATTGTGGCCCGCTCATAACTTGCATCCATTATTCAGAAGTCCGCAACACCCCGCTAACGAAATGCACTTGCAGAACATATGCACTGCTTCGTTGTATTTTTACGTGGCTACCACATATAATTGGTACCCCTGCATTCATGCTGTTGTTGTTCAGCTTTCTCATTTGTTCTGCTTTAGGGAAGACGGGGAAGTTGTACATTCGCGAATTTCATGTTGGGAAGCTTTTGGTATTATGTAATAAGTTTCGTTTTACTTATATTACTTTTTTTTAAAACAGTGTACCATTGATATAGAAATATTTTCTCACTTTAATACACCACTATTTCTTAATTAGTACAAACACTTCAAGGGCTTATTAGAAAAGGTCTTGTTATTATTTAAGTCTCAAATTATAATATTCATGAACAGTAAAGTTATTAGCGTTTGTTTATATCCCAAAATGTCACTAAATTTATGGAAATATTCTACAGAAAAACACTACGCGTAGTTTTTTTAGTAGCAATTGTGAAAGATTGATTATATATCTATTATATATATATAAATATATATTATATTTGAATTTACCAATTATGATAAATTTTCATTGACGATTTTGGGTTTTTTTTTTAGTTTTGAATACAAAACTGATCATTCAGTAACCGGTACGGATAGAGCTTCATTTTTATTTTGTACTATTTAAAAAATATGGCTGTATAATCCTTGTAACTCTTTTCTTTTCTAAATATTGACACATGCCCTCTTAAGGCGAAGTGTCATAACAGCAACAGATAAAGTGCGTGCTAATTCTGATTACCTATGTTATTTAACTGGTTGCTAATCCTTACACTGATTGACATGACAGCTATGTAGGTAAGTGTGCCTAATACGTCATACGATTAAACCACTTTGATATCACACGCATTAATTTCGAAATGCTCAGGAATATTATTTTGTGGTTGCAACTGCGCGAATTACTGTTGCAATTAGTTATGCAGTGTAACTTTGCAATTTATAGTACATCGAACTGCCATTAACACGTGTCAGAAGCAGGGCAAGGGTTACCGCGAATACACTTTATGCTTGCGGAATTTTCACGGCAGTGTTTTCTTTCGTTTCCGTTATTTGTTCGCTATTTTGCAAAGCTAAAATATTTTTCTTTCCTGAAAAAGGTAAATCGTAAATAGTGGAAGGTAGGCAGTGCAGTAAACAGCAAAACGTCTAATATAAGCCAGCCAAAAGAGAAATAAGGAGACCTTAATAAATGTCCATTAATTCCTGACCTGAAGTCGGACATGTAGAACGTCCCCTACAAAGGAATTCCGAGCAGTCTGCAACCATTCGTGTGTGTATTATTCATTCTACTGTTCGTTCGTAAGCCCTCGTGGTCCTTTGAGACAGTTTTAACTGTTCCCGCGCATAGAGAACTTTAAGCTCAATTACCTAATTCGTTGTCTGAGTGGACTGCACTATTGTCTCTAGTACTTATAATGCAAGCTTAGTACAAATCAAAGGAAGAACCTACAGAAACCGCATGGTTAGAATTCAATTGTCTTTCTACTACAAAGTTGTCTTGTACTTACACAAGTAATGAAACTGAAGCTTCCGAATTCGTAACTATGGACCAGGTTTTGATTTGAGTATTTGTAGTTAAGAAATCCGTGCCAATTCCTGCTAAAACGAAGGTAGAGTTTGACAAATATTAAAATTCTTATTTAAAAAAGTCGGGGGTATAGATAATATTCCACAACTACCACACAACGCCGTCTAGTCCCAAGCTAAGCAGAGCTTGTGTTATGGGTACTAGACAACTGATAAACATACTTATATATTTCTAAATACATACATATTATAGATAAATTACACCCAGACACAGAACAAATGATCATGCTCATCACATAAACATTTGTCCTGGGTAGGAATCGAACCCACGACCTCCGGCATAGCAGTCAGGGCCACTAACCACTAGACCAACAGGCCAGTCATAATAGATGCCATAGTAGATGCCATAATTCTTTTACTCGCTTATACCTAATAAAATGGCTGTGATTAGGATATCTTGTCCCTAGTTAAAGAACCCATTGTTATTGAAATAGATACCATCGTCACCACTTTAAGAATTGAAAATAATTACAAGCCATGGCTAAAACAAGTCAATTACCTATTATATCCTGTTCAAATACTTGCATAAAGCAGATTACAAACTAATTTGCCGTCCTAATGAAGCGACCTCTGCCTGTTACGCGTCCCCGTAATTACCTTTACGCAGGACCTGGTGCAGCAATCCAATAATGTACAAAATTGACGTAGAATGAGGGCAACCGATATCTAATTACGATGCCGGTGTCCCGAACCCTTGTTCTCTGCATTTACGACGAATTTGAAACAGAGAGATCATTAATTTGTGCAAGCGAAACCGTGCACTAAAGGTAGAACTACACTGCGGTTACGTGTACCCACACACACACGCCGATCTGGGCGCAGACCGTCGCGCCATACATTTGTTATGGAAACTAGATTTGTAGAGCTACTCTTGATCCAAGCCACGCGACGTCGTTCTACGTACAAATCAGGCCTGGTCCACGTGTGCGTTATTATTATTATTAATGTAGTTCTAGCTTTAGACTCTATGGGTTTAAAGCAGGCAGTCCAACCAATGATGAGCTTTCCGCGCTTTTTGTTCTATTTATTCCGAACTCTTATAGTTCTCACATATCGGTAATTGGTAATGCCCCCGGCTTCGATTCAATATAATGGCTCGAAGCGACGCCTGTAGAGCGCGATATATTAATTGTTGAAAAGGTTCATTTATTTGCACTCGAATAGGTATAGGTGATCCAATTTGCTGCACTTTTAGTCATTTAAAGCGTTTATGAATTAGGCTTGATGAAATCGTTTTGCGATTTGTCAAAACATCACCATTTTATTTTTTTGGACTGGCCTGTTGGTCTAGTCTAGTGGTTAGTGGCCCTGACTGCTATGCCGGAGGTCGTGGTTTCGATTCCCACCCAGGACAAATGTTTGTGTGATGAGCACGATCATTTGTTCTGTGTTTGGGTGTTATTTATCTATAATATGAATGTATTTAGAAATATATAAGTGTTAATATGTGTATGTTTATCAGTTGTCTAGTACTCACAACACAAGCTCTGCTTAGCTTGAGATTAGACGGCGTTGTGTGATAGTTGTGGAAAAAAAAATGGTAATATTTTTTGCCTGCGGCTTCGGTCCCGAATACCTACCCTTCCTACCCTACTTACCCTACCTACCCTATCTACCCTACCTACCCCAACTTCCCTACCTACCATACCCTACCTACCTATCCTACCCATCCTACCTACCCTACCTACCTTACCGCCGAATTGGTCGAGCTTTTATCGAGTATTGCGCTTAGCTACATTCATTTTTAGGGTTCCGTACTTCAATTGGAAAAAACGGACCCTTTATCTCGAGAACGCATCGAGGTATCGAGTTGAAATTAAAACCGTAAACTCAAGTCTGCGGTCCCTTCAAGCTGTGAAGAAATCAAATGTCTAAGTTAACGAATAAAAATGATACAGCCGTTTATGTCGCAAAAAAAAAAACGTATATTTTGATACTCTCAAAGATCGAAATTCATAGGATACTTCACGTTGACCCACAATCCTGAAATTTGGCACAAAGTAAGGTCTTATAGCATAGGTGTAGGGAAAAATCTGATAACAGTAAATTTGTTTATACTCGTACCTACGTCACAAAGAAAATGCTATTCGGAAAAATCTTCGAGTCTCCATCCGGGAATTGTAGTTTGCACGGAACCCTCAATGCGCGAGTCCGACTCGCACTTGCCCAGTTTCTATTGGTATACGTAGATAGCTAGATTCAACATTTCATTGTTTTGTTTTAAAGGGTTATATCCAGTTTTTTAACAATCGCGTTTGCTGTATTTATTTAATACGCCATGGACTAATATCTTAATTATTACGTTGTCTCATGTCGCCATGGACTAATATATACGTTGTCTGTCTGACCAAAACTTAGTTTTAACTAGTATTAGGTTAGAGTACGGAAATACCACCAAGTAAAGGTCGAGTCGTAAGTTCGTAACTCAGAATTGAAGTCAGTCCACCGCAAGTCAATTTGTAACGCAATGTATACCTAGTTATATCTTTATTCTATAACATAATACTATACACAATACAGGAATCAAAGATTAATTGTGTGCAAGTTCAATTGCCATTCCTGTTACTTCATGCAGTAACGCTACGTACTTCGCTCGATTGATTCTCAGCAAGATATCACTTCAGAGAAGCCAACTGACTGTATTAAGCTGGCCATCCCTTGTGAATGTTCTGTGAACACATGTACTTCATTGTCTCTGGTGCATTGTCAGTAACTAATATAAATTGATTTACTATTGTATATCTCATGATGGTAATATGTACCATTACCATTATGGTACATACATATTACCATCAATATTTTTAGTCAAGTTTTAAAAAAATAATATTGATGTATGTAATTAATATGCATCTATCAACAGGATTTTTCATTTTTTTTCTATAATCCATTTTATTCGTGTTGTACACTCTTTTTTATCTTTTACTCATTCAAAAATATTAATTTTTATTTATTTCGCTACAAAATGTGTATACATTTATATTATTATATTATATTTATATTATTTAGAAATTGATATACAATAGTACCTATTATTGTATATCAATTTCAACTATTGTTGTAAGACAAGGCAAGACAAGAAAATAAAGACGTGTCAGACTTTTATTGATTAAAATCCATCTATATCCTTCAGTTGCCCTTTGGGCTCCCTGACCATGGCAACTCTTTCAAATACATACATCTGCGGCCCGTTTCTTCCAACTAAATCTGAAACAGGAACCTTTAGTACTGACCATGCACAGTGAGGACGCCGGCAACTCACTGAACACTCGCCTGCGTCAGGCGGAAGGTGAAGACACCATAGCGCCTCTCTAAGTCTAGACACTTCAAAGAGAGGACGGCCGCAGCGATTTTGACGTGCCCTCATCTCTTAATCTAGTGAAATATTTATTTTGACATCGGTCGCAAAATTATAAATAAGAAGTGCTACTTAAAATTTAAATACATTTCAGTTGAGGTTTTCTTTTGGTTTGCGTCTCTGACATTGTAAGGTGAAAAGTTAACTTAAGTTCACCTATGAGCAAAGCTTTTGCAAAACGCTGCGCCTTTCGGTACACGTTCGCCACTCCTGAGCCTTTCGACCACATCGACCATCTGTTCTGCAAGCAACGTGCCTTGCCCGTTTTCACTTAAGTTTGGCGATTCTTCGGGCTAAGTATGTCGAAAACCTTGGTTTGAATTATTTGGCAATTTGTTCCCATCATATTAGGAACAAAAGAGCCTGTACTGATTAAAAATCTTCATTAATTAAAATAAAATTTTTCGTTGTAGTCAAACTTTGCCCATGTCCTGTTTTCATTCGATTGTAAATTAAAAAGCGTTTTTTTACGAATTGCATTCAGTTGTTTGATTTGATTGATAGCGCGAAAACGTTTTCAATAGTTCGATACTCACAGAGTGTAATATTTTGCAACAGTAAATAAAATCACTGTGTAATATTCGGTGTTGGCCCCACAATATTTTTCACAAATATTAAATGTTTGAATGGATTTTTTTTTTATTGCTTCGATGGTTTTGCTTTGATGAAGCATGTATATCGTTTCATGGAATCGATCAGTCCATGTACATATTAGTGTATGGTTAGTTAAAAAAATACCTATACTGAACTTATGTAAATCCTATTTAAAAACGCAAAAGTTTGTATGTATGTATGTTCATACTCTTCAAAAACTACTGAGAGCATTTCGAAGAAACTTAGTACACGGAAGACAATGTCCTGCCCCCTAGCCAAGTTACAATCGTTTCGCTTGCGTCGAACGCTTCGAGTTGGCCGCGCCGCCAATTCTTTTGTTCTGACCACGTGACCGAACGTTGAGATGACGTCATTTGAAGCTTTCTACAAGCGTTAACGATTGCAGATTAGCATCTTGGCTAGGGGGGCTGAATAGCACATAAAATCATTCAAACTCGAACGAACGCATCTATACATATAAATAAATTTGGAGTGTCTGTTTGTAATATTGAAATAAATGCTTTTTACTACATGCATATGTAGACTTTACTACATGTACATACGGAACATACACAAAAATATTTTTATTTTTTTTATTTTTGTCTGTCTGTCTGTTTGTCCGGGCTAATCTTTGAAATGGCTGGACCGATTTTGACAGGTAGCTGATGTAATAAGGAGTAACATAGGCTACTTTTATTTAAGAAAAAATATATTCAAAATTCTGTAGTCCACGCGAACGAAGTCGCGGGCACAGCTAGTAGATTATTTATTTATTATTATAAAACTTTTGAGCGTTTTATTTATAAGGTATGTATCCAAGAACGTAAATAAGAAGTTCTTCTCAAACTAGTCCATAAATATCGAAAATAAAAAACTTTACAAAAAAAATTAAACCGACTTCAATGTAAAAAAAAACACTGAAAAGAACAAAATAACTTTAATTTCGGAAGTGGGTGTTTCTATAATAGATAGTTTTGTCTCTTCGTTATTTAACACCGACTTCCGAAATTAAAGTTATTTTGTACTTTACATAAACATACATTCAGCCGAACATAGAACCTCCTCCTTTTCGAAGTCGGTTAATAAGCAAACAGTTCCATTATTTTCTATATACACCTACTTATATGCGAGGGCTGTCGGGTTGATAAATTGAAACATGTTAGTACCTAACTACCATCTTAATTAATATACATCGTCAGAATAATAGAAATAGTAAAAACCACAACCTTTCCAAACACACTGGGGCCAGGGTTATCCGAATCGGAAGCTCGGCCATGGTACGAAAGGCAAGAAGGAACGAGTTGGGTTTTTTAGTCAGTAAGAGTCAGACACTATATCCCGCTCAGCCCAGGGGCGGGGATGTCATTTGGATGATTTTTACCCGTCAAAAAAAAAACAAACCTGTCCAAACACTAACATCAAGTTTTAAATAACATTTTATAAGGCGAGGGTCGAAAGCTTTTTATGTCCGACAAAGAAGACGTTATTTTCTCCCCTGTATGCCCCAGATGTTAAGCTTATTTCAATAAATAAAAATATCTCGAAACCAGGTCACGGACAGACAACTTATTTAAATTCTCGTTCGCTCATTAAAGGGTTGATTAAAGCTTGGTCAGTATGGTGAATATGCTATAACCCAGTGGTTAAAGCACGCAAGAGTTTGCGTGTTTGAAACCGGACAAGTACCAATGTGATTTTTTCATATGTACTTTTCTTGTGGTACATTTAAGATTATTCGATTATCTTATATTTTTTATTGGACATAATTTCACAATTAATTAAAAAATTAGATAGCTGATGTATAAAGGCGAGCTTAAACTACAATTGGGTTTTCATACAGCAAACCTATTCTTGTACCTAGTAACAAAGAATATAAGAGAATCGAATAAACTTAAATGTACCTACCAAGTTCTGTCCTACCACTCCATAGAGCACCGTCACAGAAATAGTTGATTGATAGACATCAATTATATTGATAGCCAATACTGACAAAACAAGAGTACATCAATGTGCAAACCATTTACCGTAATGAATAGCTCGCAATTAACCGTGTATAGTTACCACCTACGTCCATAAACGCTGCAATTAACTAGAACACCACTTTGTAATGAAATACACAAAATTGCCCATTGATCTATCGGTATTACATACATTGGCGTTTACAAGTTTACGGTCTAAGAGTCTCATGTAACCAACGGTTTGTTTTTGACAGGAAACTCGGCCCTGATACTTAAGGCAACGAAGGAACACGAGGGGTTTTTAGTCAGTAAAAGTCTGACATACCCTCTCGCTCCGTCCAAAAGAGGTTGTTAGAGAAAAAAGAGTCTCACGTAGGACAAACACAACACGGCTTATTCTGGTGACTACCTCTTTTAAGTTAATCACACTTCATCTTTGCACTTTCGATAGCCAACCAGAACCAATCATTCATTTACTGGGAATAAAAGAAACATGAAACGTCATCATGCTTTAGTGGTTTTATAGTATGATGCCATAAGTTTTCTTCTGATAAAAAACGCAGTTCACAAATTCAAACTGTAACTCGAAATAATGGCTTGAAATCTGAGATCGCTTCTGTCTAGACGGGGCTAACAATTTTGTTCAATCTTAGACTTGTATGCATCTAAAATGTAGGTATTAGTTGTATCATTTTCCTACGTGTCCACAAACTAACTGGGTGATTCTTTGAAACCAAGAGAATGTCTCATTCATCTGGCCTAGGTTTTTGTACCTATCTATTTTGTGTCGTAAGCCACTGGCCGCAAATAGGTGCATAGTATAGCATAATCAGCCTTTTAATGTTCCCACAGCTGGGACTCGGACCTCCTCTCTAGGAGAGGGAATGGGCCGTAATCCACCACGCGGGCCCAGTACGGGTTGGTGAATGTCACATGTCTTTGAATTTTTGGTTCTAGGACCTGCCGGTTTCTTCACGATGTTTTCCTTCGCCGTTTTGAGAGCAGTGGTGATGAGATAAATTACAGAAAGTATTGCCCCTGACTGGGTTTGAAACCGCATCCTACAACTCGTAAGTCAAATGAGTGCCTTTGATACCAACATTTAGTGATCGGGGAAAACTAAAATGCAAATAAAAATATCAAATTGTAAAGAAAAATCTAGACCTAGATTTCGGCGCTAAATCCTGCTAAAACAAATTGTTTAAAATTTCATAGGTGTACCTTTTGAAATGAAAATAGCAATCTGTGCCCGTAGCTACTCGTGTATTGTGATATGTGTACGAGTAATGTGACAAAATTTCGCAGGTGCACACACATTCATCTACTCTAGTTTCTCTGAACAAGCGACTTTAACATGGTAGGTACCTGTCTAGAATAAACCATAGTTTGCATATAGCCATAGCCTGCTCACTGGCGTAGCTACCAAAGGGTCACGCGGTGCAGTGTCCCGGGGGCCCCAAGATCGGGGGGCCCCAAAACCTGAGTAACTCTTATTGAACTACCGAAAGATTCTTCGAAATCTAAATAAAATCTGTTGCAGCATTACTTTATTCATGGCAACCCGTTTTAGTTAAAAAAAAGTCTAACACTCTCCCGCTTCAACCTGAGCAGAAGAGGTTATTGATGATTTTTCTATGTGAAAAGGGGCCCCAGTATTTTTCACCCCAGGGCCATTGATGACCTAGCTACACCACTGAGTCTGCCAAGTCTTTTGAGGCTCCTTATGATATTGTACGAGTACTTTCTACAGTGTTCCCACGAGTATTCATTTAATGCGCTGTGCTTTTGACAAAGTTTACGGTTCTGTCCGCAGTTCAGTTGTATTTCGAAGGTGAACTTTGAGGAGTCTCGTCAGTTTCTTTACATGTATAGTAACAAGTTACGTGGGAGCTAGAATATCATGGGGAGGTTTGTTTAGTGCCACGATGCGACTACACGTTGGATCAATTAAGGACTCACACGTCCTTAATTGATCCACATATCTTCCATGAGATGACTGATCAAATAATTAAAAGTGTTAACTTTATTTGCGTTTGCTGTGGTCACAGAAGAATAATTCCATAGCAACGTGTTGTTTTAGTAAGAAGCGCTCAGGTTTATAGTCGACTCGTAGTTACCCTTTGTTCCTCCCCACTTTCTTCATGTCAGCCGTCTGTCTTTGGCGACCTCTGACACAACCAACGACTTTAACATCTGGAGCAAACGGTGGAATAAAGAAACATGCCAGCCACATCCTTCCAAAAACTTCACCCTGAATAAACGACTTTAAAACGTCTCGATTAAGTACAATTTACAACGATACAACTTTTAACGGACAAATGTTCTACACATGTGCGAATTTAGCGGATAGGTGCGATTATCTGCAGACAAATGAAAGTAACGTCCACGAATGAATGAGCATCAACAATAAATATTATTCCTACGTTTTATAGTGATGTTTAGATGCACGCAACGTAGACAAACAATAGACAGACGGGCAAGTGTATGAAGACATGTTTTTTACGACTGCATCCATTCTTACTTGCACTGGCATTAACGTTGAAAATACTGGATGAAAATGTTACTTGTTATGAGAAGAATCATTTAACTTTGCGTTTCGAATGAAAAATAAAGCCGATGTAACTTTGTGTAAGTATTATTACAAAGAGAATTTAATAGAATCGTCTAAACACTCTTCTTATTTGCATTACACGGAAACAGATGGTTCAAAATCGCATGACTATACAAAAAGAAGGGAACTTTAAACAAAACGACTGCATTTCAAATTCACCAGCATTAGGCTAACATTTATTCTCAATAGAGCTTTGTAACATGGAAAAAATCGCAGAGTTAAAATTGAAATAGTGATAAACAACGGTGAGGTGACCACAGTGCGGTTGGTTGCCAGGCGAAGGGCAGGTGTACACTGTGGTAAGTGTGATCAACGTGCTGCCACCACGGCGCACGTGCCGTCCATTACAACAATGAGCGAATGACACACGCAAATGATGTATTTATGACTTTTTGAGAAAGTTCTAGGTACGAGTATATTTCGTGTCTTCTTCTTTTACTAGGTATAACTTCTGATATCAGAGTTTATTACTAGCCTGCGCTAGCTTCTAATTTTTATAAGGCCTTTCTTCTATCTATCTATACATATACTTTGTAGAAGTTTTGAAATCGATGTACTATCACTTGCAAAAGTCCATAAGAATTCTTAAAACTTATTCGTTTGACGTTTAGTTTGACTTACGACCTTTTATTTTCAAGTTTCGCCAACAAATGATTGAAATTCACAATTTCATCAACTTATCATAAGTCAAGATGGCCCAGTGGTATAGGCACACAGATTGAAGCGCAAATCAGCGTGCCGCAAGTTCAAATCCCACGCAATTATTGACTTTTTGTAAGTTCTTACCCGATTGGAAGTTATGTATTTGCATTACATATTTTAAATTATTCTTTAACTTGTTCACACATTTCTTAGAGTTAGAAAGGTAGATCACAAAAAAACTAAATAAAGAATTAGATTTCTGCGAGGTAGACATGAGTTTTAACTTAACCGAAATGAACTGTCGTTTGGTTGTAGTTGTTGGTTAGTGACGTGAGGTTGACAGTATTGTAATATTCGCAAAATGCAGGCTAATATTAGTATTGAAGTGAGGGCGACTATCATTGGGCTGCATAAAAGTGGTCTTAATAAAACACAAATATCTGAAGAAACCGGACTGAATGTGAGTATAATAGCTATTAATGAATTGTAACTTTATTACAAATTAATCTTCTAATTAAAACGTATGCCATTTATGAATCCATTCATCGTATCTTTATGAGGTTTAAAAGAGAAATACGTAAATCGTTGGGTTTATTGGATTGGTTATTGGATTAATAAATGCAGTTTTATTTTAAAATTATATTCAATAATTATGATTATTAACATTTTATATAATGAAAATGAAGTGAAGTAGGTATAGCTGCCTAATATATATTTTTTTTTTATTTTAGAAAAATACTGTAAATCTTTGGCTAAAAAGATATGAGGAAGAAGGTAGCCTTGCTAGTCGAAAGAGAAGTGGGAGACCGAAGCTTATTAGCGAGGCGCAGCGACGACATATGGTGGACGTATACGAAACGAATGGTTTCGCACCAACGAGACATTTTGCGGAATTATATGACACCTCGATGGATACTGTTCGCCGTGCACTTCACGCTGAAGGCGTGCATCACAGAAAACCTGCTAAAAAGCCGTACTTGACAGAGAGGCACAAACAAGAACGATTACGTTTCGCACTAAATATTTAATGTTAACTAAACTAAATGGCCTACCATTTTATTTTAACATATCTGTGATTATTCGTTAACAAACACTGTATTATATTGTGTTTACTTTCGTTTAAAACAGCTATATCTTTTAACTTGTGCCATCGCCTCATCTTAAGAATGCAGTGAACTCGCTATCAATTTTGTTGACAATAATCATGAGTCTATTTCGTTTTTTATTCTTCTACCCGCACTGTTTTAACATAATACTATAGTTCAATTTATTTTTCTCATCTAATTGACGATTATCTTGTGAGAACTAAAGTTCTATTAACAGAAATTGAGGTTTGGTTTCAATCTTCTTTTCGTTAAGAAAATGAACAATTAAGCTATGACCTCAATACATTCATTGTGACGTTACACAAAAATAAAATGTTTACAAAGTCCAAATCATATATCACTTTTCAATAAATAACTGGATATAAACAATTACCTATATTTTATTTTATTAAAATTTGAATATCCGTTCATTGTTACGTTATTCATATTATGAATGGTCTAAGTGGGTATACTTCCAACAAACAATCTTAGGCGTAACATAGATAACGGTTACAAGATAACTTTTTGTGTTGTCTAGGTAACAATACGACGTCACAATTCTCATAAATGTTTAATTTGTAAATATAAAGAATAAACATTTTTATTAAACACGTCTTTTTATTTCCACCTTATAACATCGAAAAGATGTAACAACTAAATAATTGCAAATTACGAATGTGATTCTTCTTGTGGTTAATAGATCACATTCGTAATTTGCAACTATTTAGTGCAAAAAATGCAATAGTATTTTTCATAGAAATATAAAAAAACAACTATATCAATATAGATTGGGAATTTTCAAAGTAAGAAATAACTGCAACGGACCGACCATGATTTGAACTCGGGTTACGTGATTTGCGAATCCAACACTTAGTTCACACGGCTACCAGCACATGACGTATTGAATTGAATTTTATCAATCCTATGGTAAGAACAGAAAAATAATTTTGTTTTTAAGCTCGGTGCGACGACAGTTCCTTAGTGTGTGTTATCTGTGGAATGTGGATACTGATACATGCGCACACATACGCACGGAAGAATCGCGCTCGCTCGGTTCGTAGCAATGTAATCTTTAGCGTTCCTATGGACTTTTGCGGCCTTACTGTACCTAGATAGCTTTTGTACATAAAAATTGTCTGTAACTTTGTATATTAGGTACTAAGGCTTTGTTTAATCGCAATCGGTTGACTATATTGAAAGATATGTTAGTACATTGATGAATGTGCATGCAGTTAGGCGGCACGAAGTTCGCGGGGTCAGCTAGTGTGTTTTTTTTTTAAATCAGAAACGCATACAATTTAACTGTGTTTTAATCAATAAAACGTCAAGACTTTCATTAATAAACTGTTCATAAAACGACAGCTTGCTAGTGGTACTTCAATTGCAACAATGCATTCCTAGATAGTGTTGAGTCGTTATCGTCTTCAACCATTATCATGATAACTATTCGCGCAGTATAATTTTGTGAAGTGTAGCCAGCAGTCTAGTAACAGTGAATTTAGAAATTTTAATATATTTAAAAAAAAAAAATGATTACCTTAAGCAAAGAAATGGGACTTAACCCGAAGAATACTATAAGTAGGTACTTTCATTTTTTATCAATCAACTTGTTTATTCGTATGTAAATAATCAGCTTCTGCCTGCGGCTTCACTTTCGTGAAAGTAGAGAATATAAAATATGTCTATGTCGTTAAGTGATAAAGTTTATAGCATTCTACTGGTAAATGATTCTTTTAAATCGGTCCAGTAGTTTTTGAGTTTATTTATTTCAAACGAAAAACTTCTTTCGTCTTTATTATTAACAAATAGATACCTACGTCCTATGGATAAAATTATATTTGGACTAGGTTTTATGCTTCCTTTTATAGTTTTTTTTTAAGTGTCCATTCTGCGGAAATAGGCTTATTAGCATAAACACATTTCCTAACCGATAATGAACTGTAATGATCATAATTTACTCTATTGTAGCTTCGTCAAGGTTTCTATTACGTAAACAATTACAAGAATTTCATTCAGTCTTTTTAAACACAACACTGATATTACGGTAATAATATATTACCGTGCTGATACCGTCTTTCCTAGTAGGGTAACAATAAAAAACACTTAGTCGTTTTTGCGAAAATGAGATCGCTATTCCACGCGCGCCGCAAATAAATGTCAGCAAAACTGTAGGGGCCCAGAAAGGCTGAAGCCTACTGGGGCCATGGGTTTGCTTCCGAAAGGGAACCCCGGAGTCTTTGAATGCAAGGCAAAGAAGGAACATAGGAGTGGATTTTAGTCAGTAAAAATCTGACATACTCTCCCACTCAACCCTAGAGCGGGAGACGTTCCTCTTTTTTTTATTTTCAATGACGGAAGAAATCATTGGATGAATTGCCACCTTAAAAGTTAGAAACGTTTCACAATTTATACGTTAGTTGCAAGTGCCTGCGACATGCACACAATAAGGGCACATCTACCGCACAGCCTACCTCCAACAATACGGGCACGGTGGGCGACTCCTCTGACGTCACTGCCATCTCGTCACACGCGATACTTGAACTCGCCGACCGCGACGATGAATACAACCCACCTCCTACCAGCCTGCCAACACATGAATAGCTAACTCAACAATCATAAATTAACCATAAACGACGTGTGCGTTTGACCTTTAAATTAGAAATATGAATAAACAGATGAGTATGATATGTTTATAGTTTTGACGTTCGTAAACACAGATGAATTTGCACTTAGCGACGTCTACTGCGAATCGATTACTGTTAAGACAATGTAAATACATGAATTATTACAATGCTGACGGTATTGACAGACAGTTTTAGAATAAAAATACCTTACACTGAAAAGCTTTGTAAGAAATTCCAAAATAAAACGACCTTGTTTTGTACACCATCCCAGAATTTCTTTGTTTTGCAAGACATGAATCAAATTAAGAAAGAAATATGCTTAGCATGAAAGGAATACAAAATATCTGAATTGTTTAATGCCTTCTATACACGAGTATCTACTGAAAAAGAAAATTCTTTCCATATTTTAGCACATGCTATAAATACCTACTGCTATAAAATGAGGTGTTCACGCTGTTAATAAGCACAAATTCCGTTAATTAAAATTAATAATCGCCATCAAAAACAAGTACATGCAGGTGTTGTTATGGCATGTTAATAATTCCTGAAATTCGGTCGAATTTTGTTCATCAATTCGGCTTACTGCTCTCGCAAAATAAACCTTCGTAAAACTCATTAACGTACAAAAACCTTCGAAGTGACGTAATGACATGTCAAGCGTAAAACCACTATGTCTGCCTACATATATGAATATTCATTATTATATCTCATTGTTATCTGAAAGCAAATAATAGAGAGGATGTGCATCAAACAAAAAAAATGGCATGTTGGAGGTGCAAGCGACCTTGGGTGTTGTTAATAACAGTCTCAAGTTAGCAAGCGATGGCGGCTGTTACACGAGTTCTCACTAGTTCTTGTTAACGAAGCACCACTTGAACTTAACATAGCAATGTTGCTTATTCACGCTACACTGCAACTTTCATCCGGTCTCGATACTCGTACAAAAGGTTTTACTGGCAGAAAAAAAATAAGAGAGAGAAGTTTTATCATGTTGTTGATATTGATGTCATATTTAACAAAATGGAATTAAAATATATAAGATCTTCATTTGATCTAGATGAGATCATTGTCATCGGTCCAGCTTGTGGCCATCAACGCTGCGTCTTTCGGTACGTGGTCACCACTCCACCTTTCGTCTTCTCCATCCACCTTCTGTTCTGCGTGAGGGTCGCGAGAATCCGATGGATGCAAGACGCTTAGGAGCGGTCGTTGTGGCGACGCTTGGGGGAGGCCTATGTCCAACAGTGGACGTCTTTCGGCTGAAATGATGATAATGATGATATGTTTTTGTGTATAATAAAGAATAGAACAAAATATTTCATTAGGGAGAGAAAGCAACTAAAAAGTGCTAAGATAATGCATTACTAAGGCCTGCGTGCACGACTGTTTGCTTAATACAATTAGCACTAAACATAAATAAAACGTAATTGAATTTCTGTCAATCGTCTGAAGTTGACGGAGCGTTTTATCTACTGTGTTAATTGTTTTTGCTAGCAACTTAAATGTAGAGTGGATGCTGAAGAATGCACTCTCCTAGCGAATTCATATTTCGCTCGCATAAGTTAGTACATAATTTAGTTTAGAAGAGTTTTTCTATGATTTACTCGAATATTTCACAAAACTTGTTCCAGGAGACACGTGTTTCTTTAAAACCCTTAAAAGTTAGTATTGCTTCGGTGCAATAGCTAAGTATTGCTTCGGTGGTTGATACATAAATTGACTGCAAGACACAATAAAAGCGCCAACTCCTCAGAGATGTCAATCCTCATTGAGGACACACAAGGAGCTTGGCGATATCGTTCCTACTTCAGGTTTATTTGTACACGTATACGTGGATAACTCTTATTTTATTGGACTTAAAAGGAAATTGTCAGGTTTACCGGGAACTTTGCCATTTCATATATTTATCTCGGAACTTAGAAAATACTGCGTAGAACATCTAGTGGATTTTAGTGTATCTAGTCGACCGTGTATAGCTCTTATTTTCTCAGTTCTGTGTCATTCGTCCGTGGGTTAGAACGTAATTTATGGCTAGTAGATCGCTGTCGTTTCTAACTTAAAGCAGCTCGTGTTGTTGGCACGGCTTGTAAACGCGAACGCGTGTTATTAATTTGACACTGTTTCTATGCACATTGAGGTTACGCAAATTACGAGAAATTACGCGAGTACCCGCGCTTGCATACCGCACTGTCTTCATAACCAGTGATCTCTTCTGTAAGTGTGTAGATGTGTAGAGAATGTTTTTATAGTTGTGCTTTAAGACAAAATGTTATATTTTCATTTTTTTTTTCAATTATAATTAGAGACGACTCATTGCGAGACGCCTACCGCAAGGACTGGTTCGAGGATGCTAGAGCAAAAAAATACAGTTTAGTCCATTCTCGGCCCCTTGGCCCCTAAAAAAAGATTTGTCTATTTGTGTCCTCTCAACCCTCAAACATAGTTCACACTCGACCCCTACGGGGGTTAGACTAAATTTTCATACAAATGACAGGCATACCTCATCTACTTTCGACCCCGTGGTAAAAAAGCTTTGCCCAGCAGTTGAAAAGTAAAATTAAATATTGGCTAAATTATAAAACAAATATTATGTTTTTAGTGTCAAGTGCCAAGTTTAACTTGCTGATACCGAAGTTCCAGACAATATCTTCTAAAATTACACCTAAATTCACCAATCTGTAAGCCAATTTATCGCTCTTGATTGGGTCGTGAACCTGTTACGTCTACAAAGTCTAATAACCTTCTACATATGGTCCATCAAATTCTAGAACCAGATTTAATGCACTTGATCTAGACTCGTTCCATATTCACTACATTATTCAGAGGTCAATTATTGGTCAATGTTCATTTTTATGAACATCTACATATAAAAGGATACATCAATCTGTACTCTGTTGCAGCTGTCGATATAAGGATATATTTTATATAAGTTATATAATGTATGCTAATTGTATTTATATGTTGTAAATTTGTTTAAATGTATACTTATATCTTCTTTCTCTTCTTGTACTGTGTTGTTTAAGATTAATTACTTCTTGGATGACTATATGTAAACTATGGACTTAAGTACAGATTACATTACACTGCGATAAATGGGCATCGAATCGATTGTCTTTGTCTGCTGGTCTAACATAGTCGGAGGATATTTGCAGAAGGATTGTGATAAATCCCTTCTAATTCGTTGCCATTGTCAGCCCGCCTTGATTAGCGTCAGTGTAATGTTATCACGGTTGTCTTCGCATCCATCTGTGGTCTAACACGTTGCACTAATACTTCATTTGCATGACCTTTAAACACTCGTTACATGAGAGTCCGTTTATTGTTAAGTTTACGTGTCAAACTGTAAAAATTTTTAGAAATCAAGTTCGTGTCCAGCTTTGATTGGATTATTACTATTCTAAATCTTTGACGCGTAACCCTGCCTAATAAACTTGCTCCAGACGCTTAATTCATGTTTGTGCTTTATTTGTGTTTATGACAAATGTAGGTAAGATAAATCACAGGCGTCATTTGCATAAAATAGGAGGCGGAGTAAGGTTTTAATCGACCAATAGAATTGTTGCATTCGTAAAAATCTGGAACACTATTGGTTGATTAAAAGCTCTATGATTTGAACGTCTTCACTTCCCTGCTTACAAAGTGATGCCTGCAATAAATGAAACGACAGTTTGTAGGTACTTAAACCACTGTCTGGGCACAAGTTTTCGTTTAACAATAATTATAAGTAAATCAGTTGTATCTGAAATTGAATTCTGTGAATTTCGCCTTTGATTGTTCTTCGACCTTGTTATGTTTATACCGCAGTTATTTATTTAAATTGTTATCATTACATTCATGGAATACTTACGCAGTTGTAGATCATTATTATATTCTTCTTATCATATATTACGTAGATGGATTGCAATTTAAATTCAAATTTTCCTGAACTGAAATACAATTGTTTTACAATTAGTTGAAAAAGGTATTATTCTAGTTTCCATTGCGGTTATAATTGAGATCAGTCAAACCTTTTGTCAGTATCCCTGGTATAAAACGGCGTATAATGGCCACATAAATCATATCAATTTATACACCTGAAGTTCACATTGGTTAATTAAAGCGCCAATGTTAATAATTCGTTGCAAATTTATGTAAAGTTTGTTTAATGGTTGCAAGTGCTTTATTATTCTTTTTTTGTTAGCTAGTTTTAAGATCGCGTAAATAAATGGTTTTTCTTTCTTTCTTTTTAAAAAAATAATCGTGGTATAAGCAAAATTTTTGCAATTTGTAACGTAGACTGCATGCGTAATCTTCAGGCCCAAACAACCGGAGAGTCTTCTAACGTTGATTTGTTTTGCAGAAGTGAGACAGGAGGCGGTGCAACAAGCGCTAGCAGAGATGCAGAGCAGACCCAAGCCCTCGCTGCCGATGCCCTCGAAGAGGACCTCCATGATGGCGAAGAGTCCAGACAGAGAGAGACATGACCTCTGTAAGTATTAAACCTTTAGTCTTAAAATAAAAACCACCATTTCCTGATTTTATTACTAGTGATCCGTGCTACTCTGATTTCTTCTTTCATTTTCTTATGTCTTATCGTTACGATAAAAATCATAACTTCATAAAAACTAATATTCTTAGAATAAATTAATAGGAATATTTTTTAAACGATATAAAGTTATTGTGACGTCCAGGGGGTTAAAGTCAGGGCTAGCCGAGGGCCAATCGTCAACTTTAATAGTACATTGGCTGCAAGCCTATCCTGGGACTGCCTAGGCTTGCACCAGCATACCATAACACAGGGTGATGGGTCTTTCTGAGAAGTTCATACTGTTATCAAAAAATCTATTATATATTAATATTTGACAGCATCCACTGCCAGTTGAGTCCTCACAAAATGCGACGCAACCGGCTTAATCTTCTAAAATCGATGACAGAAGTGTGTATCAATCTATTGATAAAAAAAAAACCGGCCAAGTGCGAGTCGGACTCGCCCATGAAGGGTTCCGTAGCAGCAAGTAACATAATATAAAAGTTCTTGTAATGTGTTGTAACTTTGATCGACGTTTTAATAATATTGTATTTTTTTCGATTTATGACGCATTAAAAAAAAACTACTTACTAGATTTCGTTCAAACCAATTTTCGTTGGCAGTTTTTATAGTAATGTACATCATATATTTTTTTTAGTTTTATCATTCTCTTATTTTAGAAGTTAGAGGGGGGGGGGGACACACATTTTACCACTTTGGAAGTGTCTCTCGCGCAAACTATTCAGTTTAGAAAAAAATGATATTAGAAACCTCAGTATCATTTTTGAAGACCTATCCATAGATACCCCACACGCATGAGTTTGATGAAAAAAAAATTTTTGAGTTTCAGTTCTAAGTATGGGGACCCCCAAAATTTATTGCTTTTTTTCTATTTTTGTGTGAAAATCTTAATGCGGTTCACAGAATACATCTACTTACAAAGTTTCAACAGTATAGCTCTTATAGTTTCGGAAAAAAGTGGCTGTGACATACGGACGGACAGACGGACAGACAGACAGACAGACATGACGAATCTATAAGGGTTCCGTTTTTTGCCATTTGGCTACGGAACCCTAAAAACAAACAGACCAGCCGTTTGTTTTATCAAGCTTTAGCAGGATTTTAGAAATTGAGGTAGATTCTATTCCCGCATTATACCACAGGTTTCTTTAATACCCTACTCCATATAAATTAATTAAAATAGTGGGCAAAAACTACACAAAAATATGTTAAAACTAAACAGTATTTGAATGAATTAGCCTCGTTCTTTTTAATACAAATGAAAAAAAAAATGTTACCTACTTTTTTAGGTGTAATTAAAAGGGCCAAACTACATCGATCACTGACCCAGAACTACACTGCTCACACGTGTGTCACACACGCCGATCTGGGTGCGTCGGTCTCCATACAGTTTATCTGGAATCTATAGAGCTACACTTGATACAAGCCACGCGACATTGTTCTACGTACAAATGAGGCGTGTTACACGTGTGCATCGGTCTAATGTAGTTCTAGCTTTAGTGATTGATGCCAGACTAGGTATTATATTCCACACAGTATCGTTTCAATCGCCTTTATATCGACCACTCCTTTGGTCACATACCTACATTTAATCTCTTCTCATGACATTCCGCCAAAATTTGGCCTTTCAACTTTTCCTTGACTACTGTTACTTTCAGATTTCCTTTTATTTACTCATTTCTTACTTTATCGATCAAATTGATAAAAATATATACAGGGTTATTTGTAAAATACTAACAACCTAGCTGGACTGTATTACTAACATCATACCTAAATATTTTGAGTAGGTATTTTAAAGAGTTTCAAACGAGTGGAGAGCGTGATTTGAGTCCTTCATTAAAACAACGCTATTAAAAAATCGTTTTATTTTTTTCTTTTAAGTCAAACCAAAACCGCCACCGTAGGCGCGGGCTTGCGGACAGTGAGCAATGGGTAGCTCGCTGTCCGGCCGTCCGGTAACTGTCCGGACCAAGCCCAAGTCGTCGACGGCGCGCACTGTTCCCGCGCGCCTCAAGGAGTTGTCAGCAACAGCAGGGACCCAGCCGGCAGCGTTGCCACATCTACGTCTTTTTACGTAGATCTACTAACTTTAGGCCTCTCCTGCAAACCTACGAACTTCAGTCCCAAAATCTACGTATTTTTTAACAAATTGTACTTTGTAAACGAATATATATGTGAGGCTAAATGGGCATAATAATTTCAATTTCCTTTTAATTCGTGATAAAAGTTATTAAAAAAAAGTTCCGTTTCACACAGTCATAGGGTCAATAGAGCTGTGACTGTGAAAGTACCTTACTTTGAATCAAAATCAAAATCAAATCTTTGAACAATATTGTTCAAACGGATTCGATGTTGCTTTGTTATTTCATTTTTATGTTGATACCTATAGAAATATGGAAACAATCAGTGACAGTGATGAAGAGCGTAATGTTGTTACTCCCATTAAAAAAAAGCAAGAAAGTAGCATTCAGGATTATGTCCGACTGATCTGACGGAATTAGACAGGGAATGGAGGACTATAAGAAATATAAATCTTCCATTTCAAGAGAAACAGATAATTAAAGCAGACGAGTTTTGGCGCCATATTTCGAAAACAAAAAAAGGCGATTCATCTCAAATGTTTCCTTTAGTGTTACAAAATATAGCAAAAAAAAAAAATAGCGGACTTTCGCAAGAGCACCTTAAATTTTTTTAATAAATATTATGTAGTTTCATTTGCCTGAGGCTGAAATTGATAAAAATTATTAAATTGCATTATACGAAACACTCGTTTTATTTAGTTTTAGCTACCCTATTGTCTTCATTTTGCTGAGAAAAAAAGTACGTAGATCTACGAACTTTTCATTCGAAATTTTTACTAAATCTACGTCTTTTTCAATTGTGGTCTACGCCTTTTTCAAAATCCGAGTTGGCAACACTGCCAGCCGGGTCGAAACCTACTGGGGCCAGGGTTATCCGAAAGGGCGCTCGAGCCCCGGTATGAAGGCTAGAAGGAACGGGGTGGGTCTTTTAGTCAGTAAGAGTCTGACACTATCTCCCGCTCTGCCCAAGAGCGGGGGTTGTCATTGGATGATTTTTTCCCACCATAAAAAAAAAAAACAAAACTGTAAGAAACAGTCAATCGTTTAGATTGGCTTATCTTCCGGACAAGTCGCTATTAGTCTATCGTAAATGTATCAATCTGTGTCTGTTCTAGATAGTGGGCGATAGTGCCCTGGGTATACAACTATAAGATTCGATTAAAGTTGTGAGTATTTTTAGCAGCCATACCGTTTAGTCTAGTTGGTTTTCTAAAGTGTGTGCTGTGCTTAAATTAAAATCTTCGAATGGTTCTCTTTTTTTATTCTCTCTTATGTGTTTTATTCACATGAGTCAAAGGCAAAATGTTAATTACGAACTAAATGTACATAGAACATATCCATTCTTTACGAATCTTTGATTGCAATACCTTAATGGAATTTTTCACCTCTCTCTTATCTTTTCATCATGACAGGAATGTGTTGAGGGACGTGTTCGTAATTTTTGAAAAATTATATTTTTCAATTTTTTTTTTTTTGTTAGGTATATATGTATGTAATATATTTAATAATAGTTATGAAGACACAGAAACAACCGGCGCTAAAAGCGACATAATGATTTTACCTGAGAAATTCCTTTAAGGATTGCTATACAGATTGTTTTTGATCGTGTGGTGTACAGTACATCAAGTGTCTCGACGGCTTACTGACGTTTCGGACACGTCATTTTGGGACACAGTGTCCGAAACGTCTCTTTATTATTTTCAGTGACGATTCGGACACTATCAAAAATGAAGCTGTTTAGTACAGTCAGATACAAAAGTTTTAAAATATAAAATGAAGTAAAAAATCATTACCTATCTGAACTATTTTAAGGGTCTTTAAGCCGTCTTAAAAGCACAGAAAAATGGTGCTATCTTACGGTAATAAATGGCATTGTGAACGTATATTGTATTTATGTTCACGTGCCGAAAGCCGAGTCCGAGTTTCCCTTGGTTATGTCTAATGAGGAATGACATTCATTTTTATATTTATAGACAAGTAAATTAGTTAAATCAATCAATGTGATTGTTGACGAAATATTTCTTATTTGATTGACTTAATTAGATTAGGTAAAATAAAATTAATATTTATCAAACAAAACTTTTTTATCTGACTGTACAAAACAATTTTATTTCAATTGGTGTCCGAATCGTCACGAAAAAAATATTAAAATCAAAAAGTGTTAATTGGGACACTGTCCGAGCATGATGCGTCCGTAACGTAAAGTAAGCCGTCTCGACAGGCCGTCTGGTATGGTTGTACCCGCACCATTTCCAACGCCTCCTACACAATGCATCAAGCAAATCTGTCATTCCGTTGACCGCTAGCAAGCGAAGTATATGATTATGCTTGTGTCAGTATACCGCTAAAGTTCACTAGGGCAGAGCTTTAGACCGCAGCTTTTCGATTTACAAGGAAAACTCCAACCCGGTCACCGGAGCTAAACGGCTTAGCCTCTCATGCGAGCCACATTCACACGGTTTCTTTCAGGATTATTTTAGATTTTAGAAAATATTGATTGAGAATTTTAAGCTATTGCATAGCTTCTATCGCGGGCCTTGAGCGTGGAGACCGAATCCAGAAATTCCGTAACGAAAATAACCTAACACCCCCCACTCATTTGTTTTTTGAGCGTGGTGACTGATAAGAAAACAAATGAGTGAACAATCAATTAAAATTCAATTCAATGTGTTTAAGTGTAACTTCAATTAATATCAAAGAAAAAAAAACAAAGGAAAAAAAAAATACTGCATAAATAAAATAAATAAATAATTATAATTGCATAAGTTGATAAAAATGCTATGCAATAGCTTTACCGCGGCAGTCGCCGAGTGCCACACGTCTTTTTTTTAATTCTTGTAAGTATAGTGTGTACTTCCCCTCATGGAAGCGCGGGTAGCAATGTCAATTTTGGAGACATGGTATATAAATACAATATTTTCATCATGAATTACACATATTTTGGTTTGCGATTCTACGTATTATAAAACTGAAGAAGAACATAGGAAGGGGTCAAATTTGAGACGCCCGCACTTCTAGTGTTAAAAGACTGGGACCATTGTTTACTCAAATGGTAACTAAACCGTGATTAAATATGTTTACTGGGATTATCTCGAACTTTCCATTATCTTGCTTTGTCCATTTAAAATATGTACCTGTCATTCGTTCTTCTCAAAACACAATTACTGAAATTAATAAATCTGTCAGTGTAAACAATCATATCACTTTCCGAGCCCACACAGTCGACCGCAGCAAATGTCATTAATAAAGTTTTCACACAAATACTATTTATATGGGCGCGAAATAAGTACACATTAATTTATTTATTATTCCAACTGCAGCTAGATTTAATGAAATGTTATTTGTAATTACGAGTGATGTCAAACAGAAATAAACGCCCTATATTTTGAGATTAACTCTGGGACTGGTCTGTGCACATAACGAACGTTTGAGTAAATTATTAGTTTGTAGAAGATGGAAATCGCTTTTCTAACTACAATCAATATACTATTAAAGAACGATAAAAATCATAATTATTACGCTCATTAGGCAACGCACAGAGCGCAGCGGAACCAGACAATTACTCATGAAAACGGTTGAATGAAGAAGATCGGTACAGTGATTGCAAAAACAACATCCAATTGATAAACGAAGGTGATTTAACAGGCAGCGCTGCGCTACCTTTTCATCCGTGTCGTAATTACATTTCATGTCCTTTTACTCCTGTTTCCAGTTTATATTTTGTTTTTATTCATTTTTTTTATTACCTATTGATAGCATCGCGTTTGACCACCATCTCACCTGATGGTAAGCGACGATGTGGCTGACGCTTTCCTCGAAGTAACCTATTCAATCTTGTCATAAAGACCGCTAAGTTGTAGCTATCAGAAAATACAGACTCCGGCAGGGACTTCCACTCCTTAGCTGTATGCACAATAAATGTATTCCCAAAACGCTTTGTGTGCAAAAACGGGCACCACGTCATAAACCGTTTATGTTACAAATTCATAGCGTATTCGTTCTCTCTCTATCTTTGAGCTTCTTCAGTTGCATTGGTTCAGTCCGCATTGTTCAGTGTCATAATATTTATTTATCAAGCACTTAGCCTCTTCATGGGGATTTTCTTGTACTTACCAAGTTCCAATTTTGCGAGATATTACTTTTTGTTCCCAACCGAAGTAAGGCTTTTTGAATTTTCCACAATAATTTCAGACAATATACACGTGCTGAACTAATTATAAAACAAGATGTTACAGTTTTCCATTAGCCGTCGAGGGTTTTTCGTCACTAGTAGAAACGAAATACCGTACATGAAAGGCCATTAAAGGATCAGAAAGAAAAATAAATATGCCTCGTGCAATGGGAAAATGTTTTGAAACGTAAATGTTTTATTAGATAAAACCTTCTTAATAAATTAATCCGTGGAAGTGCTACGCCGCCTACGGCTAGTACCCAAACACCTACTTCCCGTTGGCGGCGTAGTATGTGGCCGATTATGTCCGAGAAAATTATGCTTAAAAATAACATCTAATATATATGGTGACTGGCAATATAATATACTTAAACAAGATACTTAAACACGTGATTGTGCTCATGATAACAAACAATTTTTATTATGGAAGCAAAGCCGAAATCGCGAAAAAAATATCAGCTGTTCAGTATTTTAGGCAAACATAAATGTACTGAACAGCTGATTTTTTTCGCGATTTCAGGTTTGTTCCCATAGTAAAAGTTGTTGGTTATTATGAGCACAATCACGTGTTAAAGTATCGTACACTAATTACCAGTCACGTCACCCTATATAAAAATCTTGTGTGTGGTGTCAGTGTTTGCTATCTTATCTTTATCTTCCGAAACGGTTTGCCGGATTTTGATATAAAAAAAAAGACTATTTGGTAGACCTGAGAATAGGCCGTAGACTATTTTTATACCCTAGGAGACAAGTTATCACGGGGGCGAAGTCACAGGCAGTAGTTAGTAGAAAGGTATTTTATCAGCCAATCCTTAAAATGTACTCTAGAAAATGTTAAAAAAAAACCCAATTAGCATATCTATGGTCTATTTTACACGATATTAAATAGGCTATAGGGACTTGAGAATACAGTTACTTAAATATTTCCTTCATTGACAGAGCACGATCTAATTGTAACCCATTAAGTATAACATTACAAACGTCTTTAAATATTTCCTTATAATTGAACCGCAAGGCAATCCCGGTAAACAATCTGGTCTATCTTGTCTTATCTTCTTGTCTTGTCCTAGACAGATTCTCAGAACATTTATTGTAGAGACTACATAGAGATATCGGTTTCCAATTTAACCAGCATCCGACTAGTTCCCAGGTGTATGCTGTTAGGAGATTAGTAGAATATTGATATCAAAACATTGTATTCTAAGCTCTGATCCGCCGAGTAATCAGTTTATTAGATGAACATTAATAATTATGATATAGAAACTATAAATAGTCGAATGAAGATCGCGTGAGATGTGTGAGTTTGTACGTGTGATGGATGATAATTGAAAACAATTAAAGAGCATTCCTAATCAATCACTTTGAAAATATATTGCGATTACGTTGAAAACGTTACTTAAAATTGTATGTTCCTACATTAGTCCGATGCACACGTGTAACACGCCTGATCTGTACGTAGAACAACGTCGCGTGGCCTGTATCAAGTGTAGATCTAAAGATCTCTGCACACAGCGGGCGCGGCGCGGCGGGACGGGACGGCGACGCGACACTGAGCAGTTGTAATGTACTAGATATTACGGACGACGCCACACAGAGCCGTCCCGCTCGACGCGACGGTAATCGTCGCGCCACGCCGCCGCCGCGCCGAGCGGGAATACAAGTCAGAAGCGGCGGGGACGGGCGATTTATTTCATGCACCCATTTCCGTTTACGTTGTTTTTTCTTAGCTAGCGCAAATAAGAGCAAGAGCGTTTCCACGTCTGAATTGCTCAACATCTTTTTGATGAATGAATAGCGTCGCGATACGGTCGGCGTGATCGCGCCCGCAGTGTGACCGATGCCGCCGCGCCAGCGCAGCGTCGCCGCCCCGCCACGCCGCGCCCCGTCACGCCACGCCACGCCGGCTGTGTGCAGAGACCTTAAAAGTCTAGTTTCCATATAAAATGTATGGAGAGCGACAGACGCGTCCAGATCGGCGTTTGTGGCACACGTGTGAGCAGTGTAGTTCTAGCTTTACTCTTATATATTGCAGTCGAAAATTATTAATATTTAATTTAAATTATAAATAAATTAATTATTATAATCATGCTTCTTATGAAAGTGACTGTGGTCTTCTAAACACAACATTTTTGAAGTGTTCTGTTCCTGCTAGCCACGGATTAAAGGGGAAGGAACTCGGCAGGGTTCGTTAATGAAATCTGACGATTTGAGTTTGTTACATTGACGCATTTGCCACTAACGAAGCTCTTTTGGCTACGAACCTAGCTATTCTTTTTGATTTAGACTCTGTAGCAAAAAGAAACTTTCATTATTTATTTATTTATCTTATTTTTTTAATTTTTCATATTTAACGCCAGGTAATTTAAATCAACTGCCTGCTCAATTAACTGTGTAAGCACATTAGTGGTTAAATAAACATATTGAGATTATTTTCAATATTCAGGCTGAAAGTTTCCAAAGAGCTTTCAAATTAAATTCACTATAGTGTATGTTTTTCCTGTCATAGCCTCATCATCTGACGAAGATTCATGCGCCGGCGACACCGAGCTTCCCCCACCACCGGAGCTGGGGTCGCCACCAGCGCGCCGCCCCGCTGCCCCCCACCCCCGCGCACACCCCCACCCTCTGCCACAACCCCATCATCTCCGGGAGAAGAAGCACGTGCCCAGGGAAAGGACTGAGATGCGCGAGCGCACTGAGTTACGTGACCGCACTGAATTACGTGAACGCACTGAGATTGATTTGTCCGAGCTTACACATTTACCTGCTTGTAAGTACAATTTTGAAATACTACTAGGAAGCTTTTGGAAGAATTTAGCAATGTTTTAACCCCTGGTGGCTTTATTAATATGTACTACAATAATAATCGGGGCGTTTTGGTTTTCTTAGGTGCTAACTTAAACTTATAAAATAAATTAGGGTTGTAACGGAGGCGGAGGCGGAGGTGAAATTGGATGTGGAAAAAATAGTCATTTATAATTTTTACAATAAACTGACAGCCTTATTATATTGTCCACTATAGGTACAACTATATAATAGAGGACTATAGACTAGGGTTGTAACGGAGGCAGATGCAGAGGCGACGATTTTTGCCTCCTCGGTCAACGGAGGTTAACGGAGGCGGAGGTGAAATTGGTTGTGGAAAAAATAATAATTTATAGCTTATATTTACAATAAACTATATACCGAACTATAGTTATAGCTATAGTAACTATAGTTTATTGTATAAACTATAAATTACAATGTTTTTCCACATCTAATTTCAGCTTCGCCTCCACCTCCGTTAACCTCCGCATCCGCCTCCGTTACAACCCTAAAATAAATATTAGGAATACGGAATTAGAGATGAAGGAGTCGAAATGGCAAATTCTTCTTCATAGCGTAATGATGGCAAAACTAGTTAAATTCCTTGTCTAGCCCAGTATTCGGCCACGGCAATGCTGTCATTAGGTCCCTACGTGAACTATGTATTATTACTATTATATACTGGTACATATATGGTAAACATTCCAATATGCAACAGTAATAGCACATCCAATATAATATCTTAATGGATTATTCTATATACTACTAGCAATAGTTTTGCGTCAACTTTTTTGCGTAACAAGCCGCTGCTATGGTGCTAATTGCGTTACTAATAATTGCAGGCTGCAGAATACAAATAAGACTACCTAGCTATTCAATAATAGTTAGACTGCTCTCTCAGTTGAGTTTGCTAAATAATTTAATAAATATTCGCTTTCATATGTGAGGCTTTGCGAACGTTCTTGATTCACATTAAAATAATATTTAGATCAAAGTAACATTTACTTACAATAAAAAGTTGGGAGACATAAGTATGGTCTTAAAGTCGAAATGGAAAATGTTTCCAAAGAAACCATTATCAGAAGGTAGCTTGGTGGTAATATAAATCAATCATTCTAGGCGATAAGTCACTCGAGTGTTACATTTTCAAGAAACATTGGTGTATTGCGAAGAAAATTCAACTCAAAAAACATTTCGTTCGTTTGTTCAATTAGAAATAAAACCTTACAAGAACAGTTTTATGAACCAATTTCATCAATTTTATTACAAACGTATTCGTCACAAAAAAAAAACTTGGCACTTTTGTTTGTATATTCCCAAGTTTCATTTACGAAATAAGTTTGTAGCGAGTAGAGCTTTCTGTAACGGTGTGTCCAGACCTGGCGAATGCGCCGCTTGCGAGCCCTTCGCAAACCGTTTGCGAAATGCGCGCGTGCATTTTGAGCACGGCTCGTTCGTACGAAGGCCCTGCGCCACATGAAATGCACGCGTGAAGTTCGCAAGCAACTTGCGAATGGCTCGTGAGCGGCACATTCGCCAGATCTGGACGCACCATAAGGTTATTCTTTGGCCATCTAAACCGATTTTGAACCATGTTTAACGCCTTATATTCGATACTAGAACATCAAACTTACTTTCTTCAATATTTGCGTCCAAATTAACCTATTTAAAGTACTTCTTTGTTGCGAGTTTTAGCAATTAGTCAAACAATTACTTAAGGAAACTTATTCAGCAAACTTCTATATGGCTTCCCACCACTGATTGGACTAAAAAAACTTTGATTTACCTGTTCTATTAATATAAAACACAAGGCAATTCGTCTGTTTCGACTGTTGTGAACTTTATGTGATTTGGTAATGTTATCAGAACTAATTTGTATTGAGCTAATTTTACTAGAGTGTATCAGAGTGACATTAGTTAAGCTAGCCGTATCGCTTTTGTTTTTAGTTCACCAGCCGCCAATCACAAGTTATCTGATTATTATGAGCCCTTCAGATTACGTTGTGAAAGTAGGTCGCGTGACTTCCTACACTGTATCAATGTTTGTTCTAAATTCTAGATTCGTGCTAATTACTGCTTGTGCCTAAGTTTAGTTTAGTAGTCTGGGAGTAAACCGATTAACTTAACACAATCACGTGATGCATGTCCATCTGAACTTTTTATTTGATTAAGTGTTAAAACGAGCCTTATAGGTACATTTCTATCGTGTTTTCATTAAATGACTATTTATTCCTCAGCTTTGACTTACCTATTAAATGATGGAGAATGGGGAACAGTTGTTGGTATAGTTCTTAGCGGCATCACATTCACGAGTTTTTTTGTCCATTATTATTATTATTAAGTCAAAATTTTGACATAAGTTTTTCATAAAACAGGCCATGGTACTTTTTTGAGCACCTAAGACCATTAGGTATTACATATCATTTTTTTTAACAAATAATTAAATAGTAAACGTTCAACTGCAAATTCGTGTTGCATCGTCCGTTCGAATCGTTTGTCATCGAATGTATGACAGAACAATCCCCCTCCGCGTTTGTCTGTCTGGATAAACGCGATAAACTCAACAAATACTGAAAGGATTTTCATGCAGTTTTCAATAATAGACAGAGTAATTCATGAGAAAGATTTAGCTGTAAAATACATACTTACAGCATATTATAGTAAAGAAAAGTCGAGAATTTTAAAGACTTCTAATACCCGTGCAACGCTGGAGCGGGGCGTTAGTTACTTAGAAATCTATTTATACATAATAAACGAAGAACTACTACTGGGTTTAGAAATATGAAGTTTTGCTCGAGGCTTCCTATTATAAAGTAGTCCAGGACTAAAAACGGATTTTAGGAAATTCAACTTGTAAGGAGGTGGAAAGCAGGAGTTTCGTTTGTATGCTAAATCTTATTCTGTGGGTCAATATACTTCAAGAAACTTAGCACGAATAGTAACCTAAATTTATTAAAAAAATGTACGAAGGATTCTTATTTCTGGGGTTTACGAATTTGAAACATACCTGAATAAATAAAATAGATTGTGTAAGTTTCAAAACTAGCCCCATAAGAAGATTGAGGGTATGTTAAAGATTGTTTGAAGGATTCTTATTTCCGGAGTTTATGAACTTGAAACATAACACAAATATGTTTATAAAATAAACAAGATGGACACCTTGTTTATTTTATTTTAATAAGTTATTATTTTTTATTTTTTTAAATAACTCGTAAGTGACATCAGTGACTAAGCCTCCTTTTGAGCTGTTTGTTTAGTTATGTTATGAATCACATTTTATTAAACTCATGGAGTGAATAGAGACGATTGAATATTTTCCAACGAATACTACGCACGGAACGCAGCTGACGTCATTTTAGTTTTATTAGTGTTAAATAAATTATAAACTGTCAGTGCAGGAAAAGAGGTGGCCGGTTGACGTCCATTGTTCATTCCCTTCCTATTATAGTGATAGTTTTATTTTTTAAAGCGGCTGCCTGTGCATTGAGAATTGAATTGTTGAACAGAAAACAAGTGTTCTGAGTGTGGAATACACGAAACTATACCTAGAAGTGTCCTGCCTAAAGTTTAATTCTGAACGGCTACTTACCAATATATGTGAGTACTTAACTAGGTATACTTACCTATAATATAAAATTAAGGATAATGTTGTTAGATATATATATATATATCGCAGAAATAGCTTGTTAAAATTTGAAAATATGAAAGAAATTTTGATATTTACTATATTATTTTTTAATTGGCTATTTTCTCAATTACCGCCGTTAGGTACATTAACTGTGCGCTTACTTTACTACAAATAATTTTATAAGCTATAGTCCTTTGAACATTGGGCCGGAATTAAATGCACACAGTTAATACTCGTACTGCCACCAGCGCCCGTATGGAACCCCGCTGACCTTAAAAACCATTTTCTTTGCGAAATGTTGATTGATATATGCTATGTACATTCTGGGGAACACTTACCGTTTATTTCTAACATCTGTGCGAAGTTGGGGCGGATCGATAATAATATCAATAGTAGACAAAGCTTCATGTTAATAGCATTGATGCTAAAAAGTTAAGGTGCGTCCAGTAGCCTGATTCGCGTAAAATCAAACAAGCTAAATATCTTTGAAGTTTTATAGTCGTTCGATCGAAGTCCTATCCAAAAGTGGTATTTACGATCTATCGACTTATTTCCAGTTATATTAATAAGTATTCTACCAGGATAATGTATTACAGATTTTTTTTTAAATCGACGAATTTCAAATGACTTTAAACTCGGTGTCGTTCAAACTCGATTGATGGATGTGAATACGGAAATGGTCTAAACGACTAAATCGCTACGATATCGTTACAGTTTTCATTACGTGAATCAGGCTACAGATCTGGCGAATTTACCGCTCGCGAGCCGCTTGCGAGCTGCGCGCGTGCATTTCATGTTCGTACGAAGCGCGCGTGGCGCAGGGGATTCGTACGAACGAGCTGCGCGCGAATTTACACGCGCCAATCGCAAGCAGCTCGTCGCTAGCGGCGCATTCAACAGGTTTGGACACACCATTATTGATGAACTAATAATTACAACTTCATTAACTTGCTTAGCATCTAGATTAGATTAGGTAGTCATCTAATCAATTCGGTTAAGTAAGGGTGTCTTAATGTTGCCTTAATCATTTGATTACAAGCGTTTTCATTACGATGCTTACCATTACAAGTAGTCATGCAGAATCTCCTATTTTTGCTCTGATAATATTGAGTCTGCTTCGCACCTCATTGAATATCCAATTCTTAACGAATCTATCGTTTCCATCCGGAAAGAGGACATACAAAGCAAAAAAGTTTTGTAACCACTTTTATCTGCTGTGAATGACATCCTTATGCCTCCGGAATAAAAGTCAAAATCGGTTGAATGGACAGTAAAAAGATTTGGTTAAATGTCTAATCTTATTGCGAATGAAATAAATGTAAGTTGTACTTCTTAATGTAGTCTCGAATGTCGTATACAAGCAAATGTAGTCTCGAATGTCATATACAAGCAAATGTAGTCTCGAATGTCATATACAAGCAAATAGCTCAGTTTCTATTCCCCACCACTAAGCCATTTCACGGAATTATTAATCATCTGGATTCAAGTGAATAATACAGACTGTCAATACAGTGTGTATTATTAATAATGTCACTAATACTGGATATTAACCAGACCAGTCTATTTCAAGAGATTTTTATGTTATAAATCTTTTCAGTGTGCTGAGTTTGAGTTGTTTTTACGTTAACACCGATTGAAATGTTTACCGCGTTTGGCTCTCTGATTCTCTGATTGGTTAAGAGTTTGGAGCGGACCAATAGGAACGCCGAATATACGTAAACTCGCACCAGACACTCAGATTGAGTAGGCCAGTTCTTCGCGAGTATGTGATTGCAAATCAAGTACTAGGAGGCTAGACAAGTGCATGGAAGCCGTTGGAACTTGATTTTAGTTAATCACTGGTTCACAGAAAGGGTTTCCTGTACGATTGATGACGATACCGATTAGGTCACAAATGAAGTATAAGTATGTAATATATTTTTATTTGTAACTTTTATTTAATTTATCTTTTTTTTTATTTAGCTTTGTGAATTAAAAGATTTCAAGTTTTGTGAATTAGACATTTTTTCTAATTTGTTTTTTTTTCTAAATTCAATACACTATATTGGATGTCCAATTGTTCATAGAAGGATAAAGGACAGTGCCCAAGCATGACAAAACTAACCAAACGATGTTTACGATTTTCGTTCTATATCTCATCCTATTTAATTCATCGACTCCATTTTCCACCTGAATCGGCTGAGTTTTAATACAAGTTTTATTCTGGCTCAGGGCGTCTGCGGTCTATATTCGATTAACGCCGTCGATTAGAGCACACATGAACGCGTTCAATCAATATAGCTTCCAACGCCAGATCGATGAGCGCATCCGCTACATGAGTGTTAAATACAATTAGTTCACGTCTGATATTAATGCGGGGCATAACATCGGTTTGATCAATTATCATTAAAATATTCACGCGTGAACTGATTTGAAACTAACAAATCTGCGTGAACTGGTCTATGTAGTTCGACACTGCAGTGGGTTTGATGGATTATTCATGCTAACCTAATTTTAGCGCCACCCTTAAAAGTGAATATTTATCGACTATTTACAATTTTTATCGTCCTTAATGCGATCCATCTTGTTTAATGGACTGTCAACTAAAATCTGGAAATATGAGCAGAAAAAGTAACTGATATGGTCTAGTCTGGTCCAACATAACGAAGTCCTTTATGGCCCGAGCCAAAAGTGGGAAATTATCTTAACATTCTAGCTCTAATAGCGTAGTAGGCATCATCATTTACGCAAAGTTATCTGTGTAAACGCAGGAAGCTATCTATTTGATGAAAAACTTCACACACCCATAAATCAATAGTCCAGTGAACTACGTTAGTTGTGTTGTGTTGTCTAGACTTTCCGAATAGTCGCAATATCTTAACCTAGAACTAAAAAACACTACAACTAGTTAAAGCTTACTAAGCTACTTGTACTTTTAAGTCCTAGTGTTGGTCTGATCCGGGCGTCTAGCAACAGCGTTTTTTAAACAAAATATGCTTGCGTTACCTCCTAGACATTCATGAAGCCAGGGGTGAAGACTTTTGCCTAGGTTCGATAGGATAAGGGTCCGGTAACGATACAGACAGCAAACAGTCTGCACGAATGTAACAATATATCATTGCTTACCACTGTCTCACAAAACGCTCGATCGCGCGATTGCTTTCTGTCTGTACGGGCTCTTAAGCCAGGAACACGCAAGCCACCCGAATTGGAACTTTACTACAAAATTTTAAGTGGGAACGAGAAGTCCGCCGAGTCGTGGTGAAATCTGTTCCTGGCTCAGCTAATAGGCGAGCTTTAGTAACTCGGAGTTTGTTATCAGACATCCAGCCTGATGTGACTCATGCTTCATCAGGCGCCCGTCGCGGAGGAGCTCTGGTGGCGGACCGAGTGCAGTGCTACGCGCAGCCCGAGGACACCGGCACCGGCACCGGCCGATGGAAGGTAAGCGTAAGTAATACAACAAGTTTTATTTTTCTTTTTATTATTTACTTTTGTCGTGTGTTTTGTCTTTCGTTTGTAACATCATGTAAAGTTCTCCTTGAGCCTGCTCGCCGCAATGACTAGAAGCCACGATAAGATTTTATTCTTAACGTGTTTAGTTGTCTTTATTAACGCCAAGTTATTTTTCTGTTCGTAATTGTTTTTACTTATTCTATTGTCTTAATTTTTAAGACGATCTTTCAATACAACGTTATCCCTTACTGTAAGTTACAACAAAGAGTAATATAAAAAAATATCAGCAGTCGACATGAAACCGACTGTATCGTGTTCAATTTAAACGTAATTACGATTATCATTAAAGTTTTCCCGATTTGAGTGGAACAAGATAATGTTTCAGATTAGTACTGTTTAGAACTTATCTGTGGTCCTACTGTTGCTATTTGCGTTCCAGAATCGCCGCGGTAAATCATTCGATCAATCCCGCACCCCTGCCAGTCAATAAGTTTGATAGTCAGCTATTATGAAATACTCGTATAACTATTTTAATACACTCATATTAAACACAACATAGTTCAGTCGAGTGATTTGACATTATTTACTGGAAACGACAATCTAAGTAGCCTAAATTGGCTTAAGGAATAGGTCTTTGGATGTCAAACGCCAGTAGGATTTACGGCTTAAAAATCACCACTGATAAATAAGTCGTTAAGAGCATCGATTACCGATTAGAGTTTCCTGAACTGACTTTGTGACACATCGTAACTGAACGCAGTTACATCCAAAATAGAAACACAACTTTGTATCGTCGGAGGACCAATACTATAACATATCTTGAAAACATACCTGTACACGTGAAGAATGCAGTCTACGTAATCTCACCTACCGTGACAACAAAACACCGGGCTTTATAGACATCAAAGCTTGTTCGTGTGTTTGACAAGCAATTTCCTTATCGATAGCGTCTTTGTGAATAGCCGCACCAACGGCCTCGGCTCGGACCTAGAACGTTTGCGGTAACTACCCTCTTTGCTGGACACCCAAGTGGCATGGCTCGAAATCTCTCACAAGTTCACAACAGGCTACATGTAAGACAATGCAGAAGATACGCTCGATACATATTGTAACTATTCGTATTGTTTGATTAGTTCGTACGTACACTGTCGTGCATTTTTAAACAGTTGTTTGTAAATATGGTAGCGTACGGATCTCAAGTTCAGTAAATCGTAGCATTGTTTTTTGTCTTGACTTAGAAAGACACTAATTAGAATGAGGATAATGTTTGAAGAGCCATAAATCATTTATTTACACTTTAAAATTATTGTGGTAATCAAAATATGTTGTTGATACTTTTTTATCATAATGTACTCGCTCTACTGATATGAATTTTCCAAATAGGTCTCAGCTAAGATACAACAACTGCTTAATACGCTGAAGCGTCCAAAACGGCGACCTTTGCCGGAGTTTTACGAGGACGACGACATCGAACTCGAGCTGGCGGCCAATCCGAAGGATCCAAATGCCCCGAAGCCAGAGGGCGGCACCATGACACCTGCTGTGGGCGAGCAGCTGGTGGTCCCAGCAGGACTGCCACGTAACCTTGAAGCAGCTCTCCAGCGCTATGGAACAGCCTCCTTCAAAGCCAACGTGGCCACGGTCCTAGACCCCAATGGAAAACTCAGCAACTCGCTTAATTATGGCAAGTATTATTACGTACTTTATAGTAGGCATGCATACAATGCCAAGTCGATTCATTGTTGTATTGTTGTCATCATTGTGTCGCTGTTGTAGCTGTACGCCAATTTTAATCAGAATTTTTGCCTCACAGGTAAACTACTCAGTCGATCGCTCAAAATCGCTCATGCTCTGCTGAACAAGACGTTCACTTCAAAGACTAGCAGTGGTGGACCTCTGACCGGGGACAACTCCATCAAGCCTGGAGACCGCGTAGCGCTGGTGTACCCTAACAACGATCCCATCAACTTCATGTGCGCCTTCTATGGGTGCCTTCAGGCGGGGATAGTGCCGGTCCCCATCGAGGTGCCGCTCACTCGCCGTGACGCAGGCTTGCAGCAAGTTGGCTTCCTGCTCGGCTCTTGCAGCATTCAGTATGCACTCACTTCCGATAATTGCTTGAAAGGTAAGAATTCGCACAATCCTCCAATATTTTTCATGCAGTGATAAATTCAGTTTGATTTAGAAGTTCTCAATATTTTAATGTACTTATTCATATATTTCGGGGATTTATATTTGTCGGAAGCAGACAATCCACTAAATATTTAATAGCAACACGTAGATTCGCCAGTGGTTGAAAACTTTACGGATTAATAAAATAACTGCACGTTCAAAAACTAACTCAATATTTTCCAACAAGTCATAGCGCTTTATCCAAAACATAAATGAATTTTCAAACAGTGCTGCAAGCGCCATTTTTTCAGTGCCTACACATGCATTCGGTCAATGTATTTAAATACATTAGTTTAGTTGTTCTTAGTTCAAACAGTGGACGTTTTTTCTTTATTGAAATCTCGCAAGATTTTTTTTCTGTTTTGTTTTTAGTGTTTTGTGCAAAGATTACGTACGATTTTGTGTATACGTATAGGTACCATTTTGCATATTCCTTTGTATTTCATAGTTTGTTATGTAGAATTGTAGATGAATGGAGAGGGAGAGGAAAGCCATAGAAAAGATGAATGGATTGTGTGAGCAGTGATATTAAAGAAAAGAGACTTGGTGATAGTGTGGCGGGTGACAGGACAGAATGAAAGAAAAAAACGAGTTTTGCAGACCCCGAGTAACATAGGCATATGCAATATGGGCAGGAAGAAGATTTCAGATTTTGTAAATATGGTGTCTTAATGTCTTTACCACCAATTATTTAACAATGCCTGCTTTCAAATTTGCCAAACACGTAAACTTCAGTTTTGCTGTAGTAGGTTTAGCTACATATAGAAAACCTATTTTCCAATATACGTCAGAGAATTAATACTCCAGTACGACGGCATATTGAATCGAGTCTCAGTTGATGCTGCTAAACGGTTCAATGATTATAAAATTTTCTTAATAAACACAAAGAGAGCATGATTCACGTCACAAAAACAAAACTTAAGTGTGTCCTTTTTGAGGTACATTTTCATACAATCGCTCCTTACGTAATTATGATATTATTACACATTTTTCTTTAGATATTTTGGATGCACAGCTATCTTGTGGATATTGTCTATGTTTCTGTAGAAATCAAAACATACATTTGTTTAAAACTAATCTAGTAAGGACCTCTGAAAAGGTGTTATTTTACGTGAACTTTGGCCCTCTATAATGTACTCATATATTAAAAGTATAAAAAAGTACATCAACAGAAGAATTGCACATTTAATCGAGATTCTGAATGACAATTTTTCTAAAAAACACTTATTTCCTGGAACAAGTTTTTTGAAATATCGAGTTAATCACGGAATTACCAAATGCCAACAGAGTTTTTTTCATTGCCTGTTCATCAAACTTCGCGTTGGATTGCGTTAGATGAAGCAACGAGCTTTTAAACCATGCTCGATGTTGACGATAGGCGTGTGGAAAAGGAGCCTCTCTAAAGTTCGTCGACTCAATTACTGAATTTAAAACAAAGCTGTTTTTTTTTTTAATTGCGGAATCATCAAATAACTTTTCCAGCTCTGGGTGTAGAGATCTCTTTCCATCGAGAGGGAGTATCAGACTACTGAATAAAACCTACAAACGATCCTTCAGTTGCCCTTTGTGTTAAATAGTTACGGTAACTGTTTCAAAAAATCCTGCAACCCAAAGCCACAAAAGCTCATTCGGAGTTCAGACTAATATAAAAATATTGTGTTGACAAAGTATCTCCACCATTTGCAGTCGATTTAAAGCTTTCGTATAAATTGTAGCGGTGAAGGCGTTGGCGGGCCGCCGCACTCGCTAGACGCCGTCGCTTGTATAAATAAGGAATCGTTTAAATCGTAGTTCGCAGCGCTGCGGCGCCTGGCTGCTGCACTATTCATAAAACGATCGTACAGAGGTAAGCCGTGTACCGAGGAATCTGTCACGGAGATTAAATAAAAGCTTTCCAGACACTTGTACTAGCAAATCCATCGGGATTGCTGCGATCGCATATCTTATACTCTACACCATGTCATAAAATAATATATTATGATATTATATGATATGATCAGAACGGATACGCAGATGATATGTTCATTCCATGGCCTGAACTAGGTCTGGATGCAGAAGACCACCGCCGCCGATCGCCTTTACAAGGACACGGTAGTACTTCGCCCAAGCGTGACACACCTTCACTGTGTCTTTCGGGCAATCCGCATAATGATGACATCCGGGCGTTTCTTTCCGCTGTATCCAACACAGGAACCTCTCGATTCAATCGTGTCCAGTAAGGACCTTCGTCAGGTGGCAAGTGAGAACGCCGTGGTGCTTCTTTAGCTACTCTTCAAAAAAAGGTCATATTGCCTCGATTGTGGCGTGCCCAGAAATTAATTAGATAGCTTAAAACCACAGAACAAAACTATTTTATGACGAACAGCACCAATGTGTAGATTGAGTCATATGAACATTGTTTAGTTACTTAGTTATAGTTACAAGCCACAACCAAAACGCGAAAAATAACAAAGTTTTTTTTTGGAAATAATAAAAAACTTTTTACAAAAAAAATATAACCGACTTCAATGTTAACAAAACACTAAAAAGTACAAAATAACTATAATTTCGGAAGTCGGTGTTTCTATAATAGTTTTGTCTCTTCGATATTTAACACCGACTTCCGAAATTAGGTTATTTTTTACTTTTTAGTGTTTCCACTACCAGATCAGCTGGATACATCCCACCCTCTTTTCTTTCAGTCAGTCATCAACTACACGTTTAAACAAAGCAATTTTACTTGTTACGACAGTTCTGCTGTAATCTTATGAGGAGTTCTGTTTGATATCTTCGAAGTTCATGATTAGTCCATATCAATATTTCTAAGGGACCAACTTGGAAGCAGAACCTATAAATAAAAAATAAAAAATTTCAAAATAGGTCCACAATTGGCCGAGATATTGGTGAAACATACATTCAGCCGAACATAGAACCTCCTCCTTTTCGAAGTCGGTTAAAAATACAACCACTTCCAAAAAAAGTTGTTGTTAAAATATAAACGATTAAAACCCGAACCACCGGCATCCGAAATTCAAATATGTTGCAATATATTGTTTTTTTTTTAAGTCGTTTATTTTGTGATAAAAGCTTTTTTAGGCTGAAGGAAGATGCTGTAGCGGTTCTTATTTCAGGAAAAAAAAATTGTTTCTAGAATCCTGGGTACACTTCAAACGATAAATAACTGCACCTTAAAGTAGCACTAACTACATTTCGCACACGTGTGCCACACGCGCCGATCTGGGCGCGTCGGTCTCCATACATTTTATATGAAGACTATATCCATCGGATTAGGTAGTTAACTAAGGGTTAGTTGCACCATTTAACTATAGCGATAACAAAGCCTTTAACAGTTGTCAAATCGTCGAATTGACCAATAGGCGGCCGTTTCACGGCTGGTTATGGTTTGGTTATCGTTATAGTTAAAAGGTGCAACTCACCCTAAATGTAAACAATCTTAACATGTCTTTTATTTTAAATAAATAGACATACCAAGATTGTTTCATCATCATCACAACCTTTAGTTAACGACCGAAACCGATGGAGTATAGACTTGTAGAGCTACACTTGCTCCACGCCACGTGACGTCGTCCCACGTACAAATCAGGCGTGTTACACGTGTGTGTCTATTGAATTAGCCATCTAGATCGAATAGGAAGGTCGTCATCTGTAAACTCCATCCTGTGCATGATTCTATCTGGATTCTGTCTAGCATGAATTTTGGGATATCCGTCTCAAGTTACCCAGAATTTGAAGCTGTGGATTGTATGATGCAATTTTACATGTCGCAGAGCATCGTCTGAAATTCGATTAGCAAAATATACATGAAGTGATGGAGTTCTAGATATATCCATCACGGAATGTTGTACTAAATAAATAAATGAGGGATGAAACGCATCTTACTAAAAATGTTCTTGTTGTTGCCAAAGAAAATATGGATGGATTTTGTAAGAAGTGATATGAAAGAAAAAGGAGTTAGTGATGGTGTGACGGGTGACAGGACAGAATGGAAGAAAAAGACGCGTTGCGCCAACCACGAGTAATATGGGATAAGGGCAGGAAGAATTTTGTACTAAATAACATTGAAGGCTTCACTAAATTAAGTGTTTATACATCAATTAATATTTGGAATATTACGTTTCTCCACAGCGATACAGTTCTGTGAACCAACATAAACCGGAATGGATTGAAAATTGAATCTGCAACTAAATCTCCTTTTCCATTTATGGGTTATTATTGAAATATTTAAAATGGAATGAATCATTCTACGTAAACATATTAACAACAAAGCTCTTCCTGTAAACTCTGCGATGTATTTCCCTCTGGAATGCATTTGCGATATGAAATTCAGCTATATTTCAGTATTATAGTGTCCGGCCGAATGTCCGGTTTCAATCGAGTTTCGGCAAAAAAACGTGTTCCGGTTTCGATGGCAAACCTGCCGAAACTTCGACCGAAACCGAAACTGCACTCGGGAGTTCTCGCGCTGTGATCGATCATGTTTAGCGTGTTTAATTGCTTCCAAGCGAGCAAGCAGACATTTTGCCGTGTCCACGTGCCTAATTATGTCTTAAGGGGATGCAACTCAACATACATTTTTAGTGTTTTTCATACATCCGCTCTTACGCGATTATGACGTTATTACATGTTTTTCATTAGACATTTTGGAAACACAGTATCTTGTGGATATTATCTAGGCTTCTATGGAAATCAATTTATAAATTTGTTTAAATCTAATTCAGTAAAGACCTCTGAAAATCTGCTATTTTGCATGAACTTTGACACTTCTTAATTTACTCAAATATTAAAAAAGTCAAAAAAGTATAACAATAGAAGCCTTGCAAATTTTACCTAAATTCTAAATAACAATATTTTTTTTCAAAAACTTTTATGGGTTTAATAAAAAACACGTATTTCCTGGAACAAGTTTTTAAAATATTCGAGTAAATCACGCAGTTACCGAATGATAACCGGGTTTTCAGGCGTTATCTCTCTTTTTTCGCATTGCCTTTTCGTCAAACATTGCGTTGGATTGTGTTCGATGAAGTAACAAGCTTTTAAACCATAATCAATGCTGACGACAGGCGAGTGGAAAAGCAGCCTCTTAACTAGCTTGCGTTTGCAGTTCATTTTACCTACTCCCAAACTAAAATCGAGTGCATTAAAATTCATGATAGTCAACGAATACAAATACCTAATTTTAAAATACATTAAAAAGAATATAAGGTCTGACTGATTATAATAAGGTATTTTTCCCTCAAAACATGATCCTTGTAAGGAAGTTTGACTGAAGGATGACTGTTGCTGAAATTCGGTTTCGATTTCGGTCGGACACTAATTTTAAGTATCAACACAAAAAAGTGATGAGCCAGTTCTAATAACTCTTGATTGGAGTTTTGTATTCGACGAATATTCCACACTGACTTTGTAAAATGTGTTACTGATTGTAGTTCGAACTGAAAGCTGATATAAAACTTGAAATGTATTTAATTTAGTACTTTATGAAGTTGTGAGTGAGTGAGTGTAGAAGAATTGGAATAAAGAAATATACACCACTATTATTTTTTAATTTGTACAAATACTTAAAAGGCAAAAAAAGATCTTGTTATTATTTAAGCTTAGAAGTCCCAATAAATGATATTCATAAACAGCAAAGTTATTAGCGTTTGTTTGTATACCAAAATGTCACTCAATTTATGGAAATATTGAACTGGCTATTGATTATAAATGAATAAAATGACGATCAAAATGGAAAACACTGCGAGGAGTATTTTCTAGTAGCAATTGTAATTAATGATTGATTCTATTATGCCAAGTTTTCGTGGACAATTTTGAATTTCATGTTTTTTTTTTTTACTACAAAAACATAATCATAACGGATATGACTCTACCTTCCTTCCTTCCTTTTTAATTTTTTGTACTGATTAAAAAATAGGGTGTAAATATACTGGTAGACGTTGCCCTGACCAAAACCAAACTTTTTGAGGCAAAAAAAATTGAGCACCTGATTGCAGCGCTACCTACTGGGTCCAATTGTATTTTTAAACCATACATGTACCCACTTCAATATACATACACACAAAATTTATCCAAAGCTGTCAAGCCGTTTAGGAGAAATTTGGTGACAAACACACAGAAGAATGATACATAATATCGGGGTCAGATCTTAGAAATTGATCACTTCATGATATGTCCAACTGGTCGGATCGTTTAAACGTTTAAGTTTGATGATTCTGTCAATACTCGTTTAGCCTATTTTCTCTTGAAAACCATCTCTGATGGACCATCTAGATGGTCAAACGAGGATTGACATATCATCAAAAGTTATCGTTAACGATCTGGCCAGTTTTAGTTGGCTATATCATGAAATGATCAATTCTAAGACCTGACCACGACATAAATAAAGATATACCTATTAATAGGATATAGAATAGATATACCTATTAATATTTATAATCGTAAACAAAAGCACTAATCTGTTATTTGAACCTACTTAAGTAAGCTTGTTTTGACCAGGACTGCCGAAGACATCTTCAGGGGACGTAGTATCGTTCCGCGGCTGGCCGTCCCTGCAATGGGTGTCGACTGAGAAGTTGCCGCGTCCCCCGCGCGACTGGATCCCACCTCCCCGCCCCGCGGAGGACAGCCCCGCTCACATTGAGCACACCTCGGCCGCAGACGGCTCCGCTATGGGTGTCATAGTCACCAGGTGAGGTTACAATAAGATTTTACAGGCCATTTACACTCGCGTGCATAAAAATCGGAAAAACTAAAATTAACTAAATAAAGTTTTGACAATCTTGGAGACGTGAACTATGGTGCATTTAATAAAATTAAGTGTATGTGTAAAAAAGTTTATAAACCTATCTTTAACAATACTAAAATAAATTTTTCAATTTTTTGGAAAATTATTGGGTTCCAAAGCGCTGCCTATGGGGTGGGTCGATGTTTTTTACACTCGAGTGTATTATGGTGTTGAATCATTTTCAGTTAATTTTGAACAATCGTTCTTCGATCTTGAAATGGATCTAGGACCTGGTGAGGGTCGCAGGAAACCGACGGATGCGAGACGCACAGAACCGGTCGTAATGCCGTCACTTGGGGGAGGCCTATGTCCAAATGGACGTCTTACGGCTGATATGATGATGATGATGAATCGATCTTACTATAAATTGAACGAGTCGATTGACAGGGCTGTCCAAAAGCCTCCAGCTACGAGCTATTATCGCAATCCATTTGACGACCTAAACTGAACTGTTAAAGAGATGGAACTAACTATAGAGGTTGTATAGCTCCAGCCTTCTTTCTCGCTCGCACGCTTGGAATTTTAACAAGTCACGATAACCCTGGTGCCCACACAATAGCCAATCAAAATTCGAATATTAGTCAGTCGACACGTAAATAAGTAAGATTATCTACCACTTAACTTAATCCAACACGTTACTTAAGCTTTAGGAATTTTAAATACTGCTACAATTTTCCTCAAACCTGTTTTTCACGCTATAATATTTTTTCACTGCGTCTTTATAATCCTAGTTTATTATTTTATTGAAATAACATTGTAGATTTGAAAATATCGCACCGTAATGTTCGCAAATCGAAAAGCGGATAATCGCGCTGACATTAAAATTTCATGGAATTGCGGTGGAGCAGGAATGTAGGAGTGAGCTCGGGCATTCCGGTGGCGATAGCTCACGCTGTGCCATTTAGTCGACATGGGCGATCGATGGCGGCTAGATAACGTGTGCTCAATTATCTCAGCTGGACGCAGGACGCCCATTATTAAAGAACTGCGGCATTCGCACAATACCGTCAAACGGGGTAAATAGGAAAACAGGGGTGAACAGAAACAAAACTTAGATTATAACTTTCACTCATTTCTCTTAATATATACCCTATTCGCGTTAAGATTAGACATTTAAAGAAACCTTTTTTACTGTCTCTTTAACTGATTTTAACTTCTGCTTCGTAGGTATAAGGATGGCATTAAAAGCAAAAAAATGTGTTTATAATGCCTACCATTTACTGCAGCCACCATTTGTCATGCCACCAAAGTAATAAAAGCCAAAATTTGGTTGAAAGGACAGTAAAAAAAAAGCTTTTCATAAATGTTTTATTTTGAACAGAGTATAGATTTCTAGCATAGCTTCCAATTTTTTTGTATTACAATGCAAGAAAAATTGCAGAACTAAGTGTTGATAACAATTTCTTAATAACGTGAAAAAACCCTTCAAAGTTTTGTTTCTATTTACCCCTTTGTTCCTATTCACCCCGTTTGACTGTAGCGTTTAACCCATGTGATACAGAGGTTAGGTACTTAACTACACTTGAGAGCAAAAAAATCGCACATGGCTTGTAATTTCGTTTAATACTGTTTTTTTCTTAAATCTAAAGATATTGAGTACAAATTATTAAGCAAAATTGAAGCATACAAAGTTAGCATTATAAAAACACAAAATTAAGATCATTGACCTTCACGTAACTCACAAAAACCAGCGGTATACCGAATTCCGCAAATTCGCCCATTTGCATTTCACTACTTGCACCTTTACCTGGAGCTACAAAAAAGGTGCTGTTTTGGAGTTTTAATCAGTTTCCGTTAACGTAATTACGTCTCTATAAGAAACAGATGGATTTACTGGAAAAATATGGATACCACGCCTGCAGAAGCCATTCAAGATATTGCCTTGCCCAAAGCAGGCCATAATCCAAATGAAGTCACTCGACAGCTAAATTTCAGCAGCTTCCCTGTTCGTCTGGTATACCAAAGGTTTTAAGAGACCCGTGGGTATATTCGGCGACCAGGATATGGCCGGTGGCGCATAGGATCAGGGCGTGATTATCGCTTTTCTGTAACAAGTACTTTGAGAAATCGGCCACTGAACACGATTGAACTGACACAAAAGCTTCAAGAAGTTCCCAATATCAGTACAAATCAGTAGACGATTAGGAAAAGACTGGGTGAAGCAGGCCTGACTACACATCACTCAGCAAATGGAACCAAATTGACCACAGCTCACCGACAAGCACGGCAATAATTTGCCACGAAACACTTAAATTGGATGTATACCTAATGGCAGGCTGTTGTGTTTTTTGATAAGTGCAGAATGACTTAGATGACCATGATGGATGCTGTAGGGTCTACAGAAGGTCATCAGGGCAATTTTAACAATGCTGCATAAGCGAACAAGTGGGTTTTGGAGGCGTATTGGGGTGGCATAATTTTAGTCACTAAAACTGACATTGTATTCATCACTGGGCCATTACTGGCCTGATATCGAGAGGGTTGACGGCTTTATGATACACCAAAAAAATGCTCGAAGAATATGTGAAGCCACTTGTGTGGCTTGTGGTAGAATTTTTTTCCCTAATGCAGAACAACACCAGATCGCATGTCGCTAGAACAGTTTGCGACTACATGTAAGACGTTGGAATCATTGCGATAGAGAGGACAGCTCGTAATTCTGATCTTAATCCAATTGAGCATATCTGGAATGACCTTGAAAGAAGACTTAGTGCAAAAAGCCTGGCTCTCCACGCCTCCAAGAGCTTCAATTTGTCATTGACTAGAAGTGGGACGTTATACCCTAAGATTTTATGATAAAATTAATACGGTTGATGAAAAATCGAGTAACAGCTGTAAATAAGGCTAAGGGAGAGAATACACTTTAATGACAATAATGATGACCAAAAATTTTAAGTTTGACTCTCATTCTTTCTTAAGTGAAATTTGGTATATTTTCCCATTTGTTGGATTTTGTGCTCTAAACCCTTTCAAGGATATTTTTTCACACTGTATTTCATATCATTAGAAAGGTAATTAAATAGGCTTTCAATTAGTGTACGACATGCTTTCAGTAACTATTCACATACATGACAAAAAGTGATTTAACAAAAAGAGTTATGATGTGCGATTTTTTTGCTCTCGAGTGTAGTATCGTAGTGTATACGAGTACCTAAGTAAGACATACACAAATGCGGGCCAATTGTCCCTCGTTAAGTTCAGGATTCGGGTTTTTTATAGCTACTACTTATAATGTTCAGTTAAGCGTTCGTAATAAGTATACAATTACATGCAAGATTATATATTTTTTAACTTTCTTACCAAACGTAAACGTTAAAAATTATACATTTTCTTATACTAACAAAACACATATGGAAAACTAAAACTTAAAAACATGCATTCCGCGATCTATTGTATCCATCCAGGAATGGACAGAGACTGACAGAATACCCGAAACCGACAAATGACTAAGCCGATTACCGATATATTGTAAAACCCTCAATGGGTTCTACAATATATCGGTAATCGGCACACAAGGGTGCATAATCCACTCTGAAATTAATATCCACGACCACGAGCAACAAACACAATGGACAACAAAACAAATACATCGTATCCGAAATATTGTTGTACACCGAACACCGATGTACAGAAAATTAATAAAATTGAAAATTTCATATGCGGAAAAGCTTTCGTCCGCAATGATACGGTTCTGTAGTATTAACACCAATCTGTAATTGGATTGATGCTCCTGGTGCTGAAAATGCACAAGCATACCATCGCTATAAATTACAATGAATTATTATTATTATTATATCAAGCTTATACTGTTCCACCCCTGGGTAAAGGCTTCCCTCAATTCTTTTTGCTTTGTTCCCGGCTTTAAACCACTTCTTGCCAATTCTCAAGGAAAACATCTAAGTTGTCCCGCCTTCTCCTTCTTGGTCTGCTGCGACGCCGCCTTGCAATTTCTGCAGGCCTAGCCAAGCTTTGACCGTTTCGTTTCGATTCTCTTGCGTCGAGTCGGCCACGCCTCCGATTTCTTTATTCGGACGTCATCTCAACGCTCAGTCACGTATTCAGAACAAAGGACTCGAGGCGTTCGTAGCATGAGAATCAAAACAAAACGGTCGTAATTTGGCTAAGGGTCAGGGCACCAACTTCGTGTTTAGCTGGCCCACCGCTCGACCGGCATGCGGCATTCATTTCCAGTCCAGCCCAGTCCCACTTAAGCTGGTCAGCCTTCTGAGCCACGTTAATGATCTGCGTTTTGGAGCGCAGTATAGTGTTTCGAACACTGAATAATTTAACTCATTAACTTCAGTCCGGTTTTAAGTATAGTAAGTCGTAAGTCTTCACTTTTCTTCAAAGGTCCTCAATTTGCATAACATTAGAATAAGTTGTTGGCTGACGAATAGCTTATTTGCGAAAGTGCGTGTTAGTCATCACTATCATTGTTTCGCATACGTAATATACTCTTGAGATCAGACGCAAGATGTATTGTTACTCTCGTTAGTCTTGAGTTGGCTGATATACAATTTTAGAATGTGTACCATTTTAGGATAAGTTTTTTCATAGATCTTGTAATATCTAAGAAAAAAAAAATCTAACTCACAATAAACAGCAACTTTATAGACTAACTTATTTTTTCAGCGGCTTCGACCGCGTAATATTCTCTATGTAAACTTTCATCCCTTGACGGGGTGAATTTTGGGAAAAAAAATTCGCGTACAGTTAAGGATTGGACATCCCTGCCGGAGTCTGTGTTTCCTAATAGCTACAAGTTAGGGATCTTTAAGTCAAAAGTGAATAGGTTGCATCTAGGCAAGCGTGCTCCATTGTCGGCCACATCATCGCTTTCCATCAGGTGAGATAGTGGTCAAATATGAACCTATCCATAATAAAAAAAAAAGACGTGTGGCACTCGGAGACTGCCGCGGTAAAGCTAGAGTGCGTCTACTGAAAGCGTAACCTGAAGTTTTTTTTTTTAATTAAATTTTCAACATTGTTTTGCCAAAAAAAAATCACGTCAAAGTCTATGGTTACAATTGTCAGTTTTTGGAAACAGATATTTATTTTTCAAGAATAATTGCTTAATTGTGGGAACAACAATAAACAGTAACGTGCAAAAACTGCTACACACTATGGTTAATAAGTTCAAACAAAAACAAGAAGAGAAAGAAGGTGTTTTCAATGAAAACCAACATTGTTTACATACGATTTCTGATTTTTAAGTTAGTATGACGTTACAATCTTGATCCTTGTCGACTAATATTATTAGATAGTTATATTAAGGATATACTACGCGTTCCAAATGAGAATAGGAGCGCCGGTCATGTTGTGACGTTACGTCTTACTGTCAAATCGAAGAAATTGAGTAGGGTGAGCAAAAAAAGAAATTAGTTAAATTTAATTTATTTACGAATCATGAACGAAAAATCTTTGATCAAAATCCAGTTCTTCAATTTTGCTGATATTTACGTAACTGTGTGAAGTGACTGAGTAATGGCGTCATCACCGTCATCATCACTGCTGCTTTCCCTTATAAAATAAAACATGGATTAATAGAGGTTTTTAATATTTATATCACTAACTAACGCATTATTACCTGTATATATGATAAAATTCAATCTGGATACTCAGTCGCACGAAGAAACTCCAACGACGATAAAATGGCGGCTGGCAATTTGAATTTTGAATTTTTTAATTTGAATTTAAAATGTAGCCAATAATGAAAATAAAATAAAAAAGAAAGTAGTATAATTTGTTAAATAATTATTATGAATAACTTTTTTATCTATTTCTTAATATGACTTAACTAAGGGTCAGTTAAACAAAAACAAAATCATTAAAACGCAAATAAGCTTTTTTTGCAAACCGTACTTTTCAATCAAAATTTGACAGATCGAGTTTATTGACTTTCCTATTCTCATTTGAAACGCATAGTACTTAATGATATTTTTTTTTTCTTATATTTTTAGAAAATCTGACATATTGCGAATTTCATAATGGACAAAAACATCGAACAAAGAAGGCTTTGGGTGAATCGACTTAATCAAAAACACATGCTAGTGAGTGGTAGAATGCGTTCAAAAGCAGTTGAGATATAATGAAAGATTTGCCTCACTCTGTCTGGTAGTTCATGAAAGTCTGCAACTGAAGTTAAAATCGCGAAAATCCTAGTTCAAGTTTGAGAGAGATGCTGCTGCAGCAGCTGCTGAACTTTTTGTGTCTCACCAGTCGATCCGTATCATTTGAAACAATCACTGGAGTATAAAACATGTTCCCACTTGACTAATCCCAAAAGATCTGAATTTTCTCTATGCTAAAACGAATCGATTCCAACCCAACAATCTTGAAACACATTAATAGTGTTGGCGAGACGTGATGAAGTTGAAATCATGTTGACTATTTTATTTGACTATCACGGCGTTGTGCACTTGGTATTCTTGCCAGAACGCCAAATGGAAAATAAAGAATATTATTTAAATATTATATAGCGACATTTGAGAGATCAGATAAAATAAAATAATTTGGAATACTATCTAACATTTTGTGTGTTATTGACATTTACCATACACCCACCAAATAATTAAGTTTACACACATGTTTTTGACTAGGATTTAAGTTCTTGTACAACTATTCTAAAATTGTCATAAATACAAAAAATACTCTAGTATCAAAACTTTTTTCTCCTACTATTTCAATAATACCACATCCAAAATTTTTGGTTGTAACCTCCTTTTCTCAGGTCACGCTTTCATTAGACGGACTCTATTACATAGCATTTTTATCAACTTATGCAATTATAATTATTTATTTATTTTATTTATGCAGTATTTTTTTTCCTTTGTTTTTTTCTTTGATATTAATTAAAGTTACACTTTCACACATTGAATTGAATTTTGATTGATTGTTCACTCATTTGTTTTCTTATCGGTCACCACGCTCAAAAAACAAATGAGTGGGGGGTGTTAGGTTATTTTCGTTACGGAATTTCTGGATTCGGTCTCCACGCTCAAGGCCCGCGATAGAAGCTATGCAATAGCTTAATAAATCTCATAATGCTCGCCTACATCGTAAAAGGAAATCTGGAGAGAGAGACAATTTCATGCTCCTACTCTCAGTATTCTCGGCTGTCTGTTGATATATCAGTTAATTAGTTTCTACTTTTAAATTATAAACTAATATGTACCTACGTTTACATTGAAACCTACCGTATTAAATCGTTTTGCATACATGTAGTTTAATATTCCTAGTAAAGTTGCACAATTTCAAAGAAAGGTCCATTCCGACGAAGCATGGTCCATATACTCGTACTACAAATCAGTAGATTGAGCTACTTCACCGCTAGGTCAACAGAATAATATTTATTCTTTAGAACGTGTTATACCGTCAAAGGAAGCTGGAATTTGAAAAATATTTTCCTACGTATTGTTTTGTGATAGAATGTTGAGGAAAATGTAAAGTATAATCATTCTCCAACTTGAATCTTTGTTAAAGTTATTTGAAACTAGCTTTTGCCTGCGGCTTCGCCTGCGTACATAAAATATAGCCTATGTCACTCAGGAATAAAGCAGCTTTCTAGCGACAAAAAAATAATTTGTAATCGGGCTAGTACTTCCAGACACAAAAAACATAAAAACAAACTTTACTTCTATAGAATATTAGTGTAAGTAAATAAATGTGGAATGCACAATAATAGGAGAACGACGCATACTAGAACGCTTTAAAGCCTATTTAAATAGTTGATCCAAGATCCAATAACGTTGCGCTGCTTCTATTGTGTGGTACGTTATAAAGTATGTCTGGCTGAACAATGTTTATTGAATAACACCTGCGTGGAAGCTCGGGAAATGTAATTTTATTCAGGATATTGAACAAATCAACTTCACCACACAGCAGTGCCAATAGGAACTGCGAAAAGCAACATGACATACCGGAGTCGTGTGCTCGGCTGCAGCCATCAAAATGTCAGGCGGTATAGAGTTACCGCTCTGAGCATAATTTACTCGCACTTATATAGGTATCCAACGGTTTGTAAACACTGTTTCACAATTGACATTGTTTCACCATTTAACCAAAAAGTATTAATTAACGTTTTGGAATGAGCATAAAAATGTCGTCCTATGTAAGTGAAATACTGAAAGTTTTAGGGTGTTTTTAATATCATACAGATTTCATCACGCATGCGAGATTGCCCCACCCCGCAAGTGTCTCGCGTGTGTATTTTCAGCATTACAAGAAATACTTGTATGAAAATGACATTTGCAGGGATTACGCATGCGGCGCAAATCCGCATGCGTGATGAAATCCACATGATATTAAGAACACCCTTAGCTCGGATTGCAGTTCTGAAATAAAATATCGAAAGGGTTACGTTATATTGAAAATTATCCAAAGCTCACTCAAGAAGATGAGTGTTAAATTGTATGCTTAGGAAAGGCAAAACGCCTATCCTCTTTTGACACACCTAGCGTTGAAAAATTGTGTTTTTTTCCGTTTTTTTTCACATGTTGCAGTGAAATGCGGAAACAATCGTTTGGGAACAAAACAGAAATCTTTCGAATGTTTTATTAATTGTTTCGGTTAATTTCATGAAAAATTGAAAAAAAAAACAAGTTTTATTGAAATTGAAAAATATAATATAGTGGGCGAAATACAAAAAAAAAAAGAAAATGTAGGAGTGGTGAATACAAATAATAAATACATCTAACTTACCTCAGCCAAAATCTCGATTTCACTGTCTGACGAATCGTCAGCTTAACTAGAATAGAGCTCCTTCAAGCCTTCCCCAAGTTTCGCTTTAATGATCGGCGCCCACTGTTGGACATAAGCCTCTCCCGAGTGTCGCCATTAGGTGCTATAACGACTGATGCCCACTGGTGGACATAAGTCTCCCCCAAGCGTCGCCACCTAGGCGCTATAATGATTGATACCCACTGCTGGACATAGGCCTCTCCCTCGCTATAATGACCTATGCCCACTGTTGGACATAAGCCTCCCCCAAGTGTCGCCATTAGGTGCTATAACGAACGACTGATGCCCATTGTTGGACATAAGTCTCCCCTCGCTATAATGACTTATGCCCACTGTGGGACATAAGCGTCCCTCCAAGTGTCGCCATTTAGGTGCTATAATGACAGATTCCCACTGTTGGACATAAATCTCCCCTCGGTATAATGACCTATGCCCACTGTTGGACATGAGCCTCCCCGAAGTGTCGCCACATGGCGCTATAATGATTGATGCCCACTGTTGGACATAGGTCTCCACCTCGCTATAATGACCTGTGTCCGCTGTTGGACATAAGCCACCCCTAAATATCGCCATTTAGGCGCTATAATGACTGGTGTCCACTGTTGGGCATAGGCCTCCCCCAAGTGTCGCCATTTAGGCGCTATAATGATTGATGCCCACTGTTGGACATAGGCCTCCACCTCTATGATGACCTGTGTCCACTGCTGAACATAAGCCTCCCCCAAGTATCGCCATTTAGGCGCTATAATGACTGCTGTCCACTGTTGGACATAAGCCTCCCCCTCGCTATAGTGACCGATGTCCTCTGTTGGACTGTCCAGGCGCACTAGTTTATGAGCCTATGTCCAACTTGGGCATAGGCTCATAAACTAGTGCGCCTCACCATCAGATTGCATCACTGCTTACCATCAGGTAGGATCGTAGTCAAGCGCTAGTTTACTTATATTAATAATTTAAAAAAAAAGTACGCATTTGAAAAAATAAAACATGAAGTTTTCGGTTCTTTTCATATTTTTCCGTTTTTTTCGGTTTCATTAGAAAAATACATTTATAAACACAATTTATAAAGTATAAATTTCTTGAAAGTTTTGAATTTTACATTGAATAAAAGAACAGTATTGGAAAGAAACGGGAATTTTTCCTGCTTTTTTCAACGCTAGACACACCCTAAGCGGTTTAAATAAAAGAATATCATAGAGTTGAAGAGAAAAGGCGATGCGATGCTTTGCCGCGTAACTTCTGCACTTGAGTGTAGTTGAATCTTCGTTTAGTCACACTTATGTTTATTGGTGAAACGTTTTGTCGCACTCGTGCTCTTTCAATCTACAGTTTTATGCTCTCACGACTCACGTACTGCAAATACGTGGTACCACATGGATATTGACAACCAAACGATGTACCTACATTCAACGGATTCTTCAGAGATACGTCCAACCGGGTAACTAGGAACTGTATGTAAATTAAGTGAATTATGTGTTACACAGAGTTTGCGTTTCACACTTTTCTATAAAAATAGCTTTGTCTAGGCGTAACTCACACTTTTTCTATTATCTTTTCCATAAAACCATTGAATTATGAAGCAATTTTTATTTTATTACAATATTTTTTTTATAATTTTAATCAACATATTTAAATTGTAAATGTATAAAAATAAACGAATACCTACACTTATTCTTTCGCAATGAATGTAGTGTCTAACAGTCCAAACGAAACAAATACTATAAGGAAGATAAACCAAATCGCAAATTAAATGTTTTGTTAATCGTCCCCTTTATGAATTCCAATAAAAGCCTTTTATAATGAAACTAGTAGGCACGACCGGCACCCTTTTGTCCGGCACGTCAAAATGTCCACATCCAAAAACAATCGATGACGAACCAAATTAGTTATCACGCAAATTGACAATTTTACTACAAAAATGGATGCAAACAAACTAGTGTTTCTGTAAAAAATAGTAATAAAATACTTCAGAATGTTGTTAGCTTAAAATTGCAATACAAAGTTGGTGACACCAGCGTGAGCCTTATTTCATTTTGTATGGTTTTATGGGAAAATGCCGTAGATGTTGTTTATTAATTTGGATGGTTTTAGTTATTTTTTGTTTGAGATCTATATTGTTTCTTCTTTACAAGATTTAAACCACTCAAATATATTTGTAAACTCGCTCACCAAATGTAGGTGTTATAAATGGTAGGTATATTGTCATATAATTTCTTTAAAAAAAATTTTTACTGCTTTTATGTCCATAGATTTAAGTTTCTGTGAAATTATTATTATTTTGGTGTCCAGTAAAGTTTATTCTGTTCATTAATATACACAAATATACCTTATTATATAGGTACAAAATTAAGAAATAATAGTAAGGGAACCATAAATTAAATATTAAAAAAAACATACCTACTTCCATGCAACCGATTACAAGCTGATTACCGATATCTAAAAATTACTGAGCAAATTATTTAATAAGTTTTGGCAGCTATGCATTTCTATGCATAAAAACATTCCATTTAAAGTAATTATTACAGAGCCATTCACTGAATAAAGTAGAAACAGTTAAGTTGTTCGATAAAAAGAAAACCGAGTCCACAAGCCCTAGCTTATGGATTGTTATTTACTTACGAGCGCTCAAGTGAGAATTATGGAAGACTTGTTATCGTCGCATCCGGCCACTTTTAATCAACTTTGTAATAATTTTATCGCAAAGAAATAAGAGTTTAATATTCTGTTAGTTTTTCAATTTAATTACGTAGGGATTACACTTAAATTGAAGTTGAAATCTGTGGACTACTTTGCAAAAAAGATGCTTTTAAATTAAGCCATCATCTTTCTTGTTTCATCAAAATTTCTGTTAGTATATCGTCCACTATGACTGTTGTAACTACGAATAGACATCGTCTTATGCAAGCCTATTCATAATTTATTTATAAGGTCCTCTGATATTAGGATCAACGGTTAGTGTTTAATCCCCCCAAGCCATCCCAGCCATATATTGCAATACGACGATATAAACGTCGTCGGCAATACTAGCTTCTGCCAGCGGCTTCGCCCGCGTGAACATAGGTTTCTCTATACAAACTTTGGACTCCTGTTTCGTCAAATTAGGGAGTGAATTTTGAAAAATCTTCTCTTAGTGCTCGCTTACGTAATAAAAGAAAGGCTTGTGCAAAATTTCATAGTCCCTGTAGTTTCGGCTGTCAGTCAACTTCTCCTTGTATATATGTCGTGGCCAGATCTTAGAATTGATCGCTGCATGATACCTGTAGGTAGTTAGTACGCAACGCCTACTACTACCTACAGATCATTGGACTCGCTCAGCTGACGTTTTCTTAAAGAAATTAATTTCGTACATGCGTAAATTAATACGTGTTTTTAAAAAAAGGTATTATATTTTTAAGCTATTGCATAGCTTCTATCGCGGGCCTTGAGCGTGGAGACCGAATCCAGAAATTCCGTAACGAAAATAACCTAACACCCCCCACTCATTTGTTTTTTGAGCGTGGTGACCGATAAGAAAACAAATGAGTGAACAATCAATCAAAATTCAATTCAATGTGTGAAAGTGTAACTTCAATTAATTTCAAAGAAAAGAAAAACAAAGGAAAAAAAATACTGCATAAATAAAATAAATGAATAGGTAATATAATTGCATAAGTTGATAAAAATGCTATGCAATAGCTTTACCGCGGCAGTCCCCGAGTGCCACACGTCTTTTTAATTTTATCTTTACAAATCGATAGTATTTCATGTACCGGATCGACCCTCCACGGGATTAAAACGATCAAAATTTAACGGTGTATAGATAGATAACTATCAAATGCAAGCATGATCATGGCTACAAGGGTGGTGTCTCCACAGGGCTTCGATGCTGGCCCACAGCCGCATGCTGTCCGTGGCCTGCAACTACACGGAGGGCGAGCACATGGTGTGCGTGCTGGACTTCAAGCGCGAGACCGGGCTGTGGCACGCCGTATTGGCGAGCGTGCTCAACGGGATGCACGTCATCTTCATACCGTACGCGCTCATGAAGGTCAGCCCCGCGAGCTGGATGCACATGATCACCAAGTACAGGTCAGTTCTTTGACAGTTTTCAGGATAAAATAACTTTTCAATTTTGTTTAAAGTGTTTTTAGTCAGTGAAAGCCTGACACTATCCCCGCTCCGCCCAAGAGCACGGAGATGACTTTGAATGATTTTCCCACCTACAAAAAAAAGCTACCTTCGACTTCTACAAAACAGTATTTTTTGACGTAACTGATCGGCGACTTGACGGTAAGTTGACTATTGTGGTAGAATATAGACGTTGTTTGCCAGATCTTAGAATTTAACACTTCATGATATGGTCAACTAAAACTGGCCAGATCGTTTAAACGTTAACATTTGAAAATATATCAGTCCTCGTTTGGCCATATCATTGATGTAGCATTTCAATAATAACTAGCTTTTGCCCGCGCGGCTTCGCTTCCGCTCTTCCCTACTTCAGCCTACTATACCCTACTCTACCCTACTATACCCTACTCTACCCTACTATACCCTACTCTACCCTACCCTACTCTACTCTACTCTACTCTACCCTACTTTACCCTACTCTACCCTACTCTACTCTACTCTACCCTACTCTACCCTACTCTACTCTAATAAACCTCACGGAGCCCGAGACCTTTCCAACGAATGCAAAACCGTGGAAATCGGTTCGTGCGTTCTGGAGTTATAGCGTCAGGAAGGAAAACCCGACTTATTTTTATATAGTAATAATAAAAGGTCTAAAGGAAGTAGACCAAACGAACAGTGAAATATCATGAAACGTTTAAAACTATTTGGCCAGTTTTACTTGGCCATATCATGAAGTGATAATTTTCTAACATCTGGCCACGACATAGATAACATTAAGAGATAAATTTCATTAGGTATACATCGTATCCGTGCAACCGCTGACGAATAACATAATTACAAGCGTTGGAGAATCCTTTGCGCTATGAGAAACCCCCTAACGAACTTTCATTGAATCAATTATAAATGTGTACAGCGCCACTAGCTACAGGGAAGTCTGTAAACCAGCTATTGGATGATCTTTCATATAAACGTTTGACCTAGTTTACTTTGCTTTACTTTAAGTCTTTGCTTGAAAGAGAAGCAATGCAAATAATATTAAGATTTAAGGCTTATAGTTCCCTGAACTGACTTGAGTCCGGATTTAAATGGACACAATACTCGTACCCGCCTAGGCGGCAGTACGAGTATCTGTGCATTTAATTTGTACGAGCTGCGCCCGGATAGAGCCCAGCTAACCTTTAAATCTATTTTCTTTGCGAAATATTGATTGATTTACATAAACTTTGTTCACTTTGAAGAATATTTATCCACTAATTAAAATGTTTCAAAAGATTCAAACCGGTTCGAAGGAGTAGGGAAAAGTTGCGAAATTGCTAAATATTTTTTTTAGACAAAAGTATTAATCGCACGAAAAAATCAATGTTGATAATGTTGTTTATGAATCTATAATAAACATATTTTTTTCAAACCCATTATCCTGGTCGTTACCGAAATGCTTCCGAAAGTCACTGTTTTATGGCACTGCTCGGGCGCTTGAGCCTTAATCCGAGGGGTCTTTCCTTAGCACTCAAAACCTTTTTCCTTGTGGAAGCTTCTCATATCGTAGTCAAAATATCTTCATCTCTTTACTCAATAATCGTTTATCACACAGGGCATCGGTCGCCATAGTGAAGTCCCGCGACTTGCACTGGGGTCTGCTGGCCACTCGCGACCACAAGGAGATCTCGCTCAGCTCGTTGCGTATGCTGCTGGTAGCTGACGGCGCCAACCCCTGGTCGCTGTCTTCTTGCGACCAGTTCTTGTCGGTGTTCCAGAGCAAAGGTACGAACTAGTTTAGTTGAGTATAAGTGCGTGAGCAAGTCGCGTTGATTACTTCCATTTTAATGTCTGTTGTGCTTTCTTTATTTCAGCGATTTCAATTTTTATTCCTTGTTTTAGGCTATCAGTTGAATTCTTTATTGCAAAAACACGCGACAAAAGCATTTATTCCAAATAGACCATTTACAGGAACTTTTGAATAGTCACATGTCGGTCGGTTCAAAAAAAAAGTGAAGCTAAATTGCACGTTCCGAAGTGTAGAGGTAGGGATTACAGCGGGTTTTCGATGTAATGAAAAATAGTTACCAACAAGCTTTTGAAATTAATTCTTCTGTCCTTGTAACGTAAAACATGGTTTGTATTGAATGTCTAAAATAACAATAGCGTGACTTGCGGGTAACTTCACTCGCAATTAGTGCTGACTCAGTTTATTATAGACTTAATACACTCCTTCCTCTGTAATTGTTTGGTCTTGCGTCTAGTCTTTATCTACGTTTAAAGAAATTTATTTTTAAGAAAAAATAAACAGTATTTTTTACAAGCTTTTATTTAGTTTCACCTGTCCCGATGTTTTTATGTCTGTAATCAAATTTTCAAAATTTGATCAATTGAGCTGAAATTTTGCATGCATGTATAAATCAGATGGCAATGCAAAATTATTATGACATGGATCTGATCTGTTGATGGAACTGGAAGGTGGCCAGAGGAATTCTGATAATCCTATCTTATTTGAGCTTTTTGGAATGGTCTTGATGAGTATTAATTATATATAAAAGCTTTCAGTAAAATGGGGTGAATAGAGACTTAGGGGTGAATAAAGACAAAACTTTAAAGGGTATTTTCTCGATATTTGAATATTTTTTGCAGCATTTAACTATATCAACTTTTTAATGAATTGTTATTCTAAAAAATCGATGCTTTGTTAGAGGCCAATATTATAGTATCAAAGTGAAAAACCAAACCAAAGTTTTGTCTCTATTCACCCCTAAGTCTCTATTCACCCCGTTTTACGGTACTATGAAAAAATTTTTTTTCATTGGAAAACTTGTTTTTTTTTCAATGTGTTTCCTCCCTGCTAGGCGTTCGTGGCGACGCGATCTGCCCGTGTGCGTGCAGTAGCGAGTCGCTGACCGTGTGCGTGCGGCGCGCGGGTCGCGGCGGCGCTTCAGCCGGGCGCGGCGTGTTGTCCATGTCGGGCCTGTCCTACGGCGTGGTGCGCGTGGACGCCGAGAACTCGCTCACCTCGCTCACGCTGCAGGACTGTGGACAAGTCATGCCCTCATGTAAGTTATACATACAATGTAATTAGAACTAAGATCGTTTAGTAAGGCGGCGTTCACACTTTGTCGTGACGACAGTTTGTCGTGTAGTTTTTTTTTTAATATTATCATTATTGATAGGCTCGCGTTGTACTACTATCTCACTTGATGGTAAGCGATGATGTGGTAGTTTTAAGTGTCGTGTCTCTTAAATATTTAAATGGAGATATAAATATATTACGAGATTGTCATGACAGTGGGAACCACTAGCTCGTCATTCGTAAAACAATAAAAATTATCATAACTGAACCTCAATGGTAAATCGTGTCTCGTTGTTACGATTATCTGTCGTGGCCACTACCAAAAGTGTTATAATGGGAACAGCTACAGACGATAGTCGTCCGACGATAAATTAACCGTTACGACATAATGGGAACGCGAACTTAGACTGTAATAGGGAAATATACAAAATGAAATGGTATACAACATGCAATTAAACAAACTACCATAATTACATACACATAGTAAATTATATTAAAATTTAGCTGTAGGACTATGTATAGATTCCCAGCATCCATTCATCACTCAGGTTTGCTGGTTTGAGTCAATTAGTTTCCAATAATTTTATTTTGCGGTGCGGTTAATTTCATGTGTAAACACAGTATATTAGTTACAGAGTATTTAAACAGTAAAACCGCAATATTGTGAAGTTGTGGTTCTCGTTATATGTTTCGATTATTTAAATTTAATCTATATACATATACAGGTTTATTTGTAAAACACTAACAGCCTTGCAAGACTGTATTACTAACATCATAAACAACCATTTTTGATCTATGATTTTTCAAAATTTATCATACATTGGTTCATCAGTACATACATAGTGACATAGTCCAATGTTTTTCAAATAGCCCTGTATTATAAGGAGAAACTGACTGACTGACATATCAACGCGTAGCCTAAACTACTGAGATTAGGAGCGTAAAAATTTGCACAAGACACCGCCAATGCGTTTCGAATCGTGTTACCGTTTGTTGTGTATAAAATATTAATTTTTAAATACTTTTTTTTATTTTGTAAGTTATTTTGAATTAAATTAACGTAAAATTATAATATCTTTTAAAAATAATTTATACATACAATAATGTTTTAAATAAACTATTGTTGAACCTATCAACAATAATAAAAAAATATAGGTATTTAATTTAAATACATAAAATATTCAGAAATTTTTAATTTAATGTATAGGTACGGAAAATGTGCCATTTTGAGAATTGGCCATTTTGAGAATTAGCCATTTTGAGAATTAGCCATTTTAAGAATTGGCCATTTTGAGAATTAGTCCTTTTGCGACTCGGTTGCCATTTTGAGAATTAGCCATTTTGCGCATAAACCTCTTTCGACGTAGGCGAGTTAAGAAAGGATTTTCTGAAATTTAGCCCCTAAGGGAATAAAACGGAGGTTTAATATTAGTGTGAACAAACCAATATTCATCAATCATTTGAGATAGATCTCGATATATCAGCCGAACACCGTAGGTTCGTATGAAATAGGTTCAAAATACTTTGTTATGGTTCCGTACCCCAAGGGTAAAACGGGGCCCTAACAAGGGGACCGTTCGTGCGCGAGTCCCACTCGCACTGGGCTGGCCTTTATCTTGCGTTTGGGATAAGAAGATAGGCGCTAGAGAGGTTAATAATAATTAGAAAGTACAATCCTCATCTTTTTTTTCACACAGGTGTAATAGTAGTCGTGAAAATGGAAGGTCCCGCGTACCTTTGCAAGACAGATGAAGTGGGTGAGATTTGCGTGCTGTCCGGTGCCACTGGGTCAGGATACTGGGGCCTGCCCGGCCTCACCAACACCGTGTTCCGTGTCCGACCGCTCGATGCTGACGGCGAACCCATCGGAGAAGAACACTACGTGAGGAGCGGACTACTTGGGTTCTTGGGACCTGGCGGTAAGTTTACCTATATAAGAGCTTCTGGGATTGAGCTGATGGTCATTGCAATACTTAATGAGGTTAACTTCGGAATTAAATTCGTACGTATTCATTTTTGTCCTAAAACTGCTCGTTTCTAGGGTTCCGTACCCACAAGTTATGCCTTGATCACACGTAACGTGTAAACGGGCGAGACAGTACACTCGGCCGAGTACTCGGTACGTGTAAACACAGCGCCGAGTGCTCGGCCTGCCATTTCATATTATCTCTACAACTCGCTTACATACCTGTCTCGGCCGAGCAACATTTTACTGTCTCGCCCTTTTACTCGGTACGTGTGAACAAGGCATTAGATACGGGACCCTATTGCTATAAGTATACTGTCCGTCTATCTGATGAACCGAGATAGCTACACAGACGACGTATTTCTGTTGCCTCTATGACAACAAAATACTAAAAACGCAGAATAAAATAAATATTTAATTGTATATTGTGTATGGGAGCCCCATACAACAAATGTGATTTTTTTGCTACGAACGGGACGGAACCCTTCGTGTGCGAGTTCGACTCGAAAATTAAATTTGTGGTTTCCTCAATAGCCAGGTGTTTCGTAAACATATCTTCAGTCAGCGGTTTTAATAGTACATTATGATGTAAGTGTGTAATGTTAGTGATTACAGTCGAGGCGGTATTTAGACCCGAGCCGTGGCGAGGGTCTTAAGAGAGCCGAGAACGGTAATCATTAATTACTCACCTGTATCATACGACGTTTTTCAATACACTTGTGAGGAAAATAACAGTAAAACTACAACTAAGTAACTTTTTTGTGTCATGGCGGTAAAAATCTGTTTTCATATGCGCGCGCATAATTTTTTTATTTACCCCTACAGAAAGGCTAAGGTATTCTGATTATACTGCCTAGTCTTACGTTTATGTTTTTTGCGTGAAAAGTTTTTACTATAATTTCTAATACTAAAAATTTTCGTAGTGACAATGGAATGCGCATGTAACATTTTCTAATGATTTTGTAGTATTTAATTTTATTTAATGAGTACAGCCACTGATTTACACTCGAATAAATCAAGCCTAAAACCGCGCGCATCTTAAAATGGCGGCCATAGACCACAAAAAAAAAACAATTTTTATTTGAATGTACGATTTATTTACTAAAGGTTTTTTTTTAATTAAATAAATCGTTTCTACAAGTTAAAATGGTCAAAATTGCATGAAATAAGTAAGACACTATTTATACCATTGAACGCAATACCTTATGTGAAATTTTTTTCGTACTCAAAATTTGTTTTGCGAACAAAGAGGTTGAACAAAAAGGTTTTAACTCCATTATTGCACGTGTGCGTAATGGTAATCAAAATGTCACAGTTTGGTAACAAGTGCCTTTATTTACCTAAGTGCAGTGCAATGAGAGTCACTTTCTGAGCAAGTGTATTGAAAAGTAAATTACAAACCTAATTTCTAGTTTGTACTCACTGAATCGTAATATAACTTTCAAAGTCTGTTTTACGGGACTCGTGAAATTGCATTTGGGAATGGCATGACAACAATTATATGAATGCAACTTTGAAACACCGCGTCAACATCAAATAACTTTTATTTGAATGGGAAATACAGTTCCATATTTTTCTGTTGTACTTGTAATCCAATTTAAATTTCAGTCGACAGCGATGTGGAAGAGTTTTTTGACGCCATATTTTAGTTTGATTTTAGTTAGTTGTAATTAGCGTAGGGTTTTATTATTATTATTTTTTTAATTTACTATAATTATAGTTTTTAGTTGTGTATGTGATAAGTTAAATTGATTTAAAGGATATATAAATAAATAATGGATTGTTGTATTTAAATTGGTTGTGTATGAATTATTTAATTAAATCGCAGCCTTGTAATCTCTATAAGGCTTTAATCCTAATTAATATTATAAATGTGAAAGTGTGGATGTTTGGATGTTTGTTACTTAATCACGCAAAAACGGCTGAACGAATTTGGATGAAATTTTGCATGCTTATAGCCTTTGACATGAAAAAGAACATAGGCTACCTTTTATCCCGATTCCTTAAGTACGTAATGCCACGCAGGCGAAGCCGCGGGCAAAAGCTAGTAAATTATAAATTTGCGTATTTAAGTCACACGTCAAGTGCGTAGTTAAGAAATTTGTCAAAACGAATATTTACTTTTTTGACAACTTTAATTTGGATATTAATGTTCAAATTCGCAGTATAGTTTGCATTTTAATGGTTTATATATGACTAGTGAGTACGGAATAAGTAGTAATAAAAATAGCTTAGATAGTAAGTTTTACATTTAAAGATGGTAGTAAATAAGTAAAGGTAACAAACTAGCTCACTATGTGTAGTTTGAAAAATCGCATTTTTTATTTATTTAACTTTTATTTTTTTAGTATTTGAATATTGAATTCGACATAATTAAGCTATGTGCGGAAAGACACCTGGCGTGGCTTAAAGTGGAACTATCATTTGTTTAACTATTCACAATAACACGTAGGCTACTTTTTGTTAGCCGCGAAGCCACTGGCAGAAGCTAGTCTAACATAGTTTCAAAATATCAAGATGTTACAGTCGCACTATAGGTACTGACGTAACAGTGTTCCCAACATATCAAAAACATTATTTTTAAACAACTGCACCCTCAAATCTTATGACGGTTCACTTCCCGCACAGATAGTTGTAACTTAATTTTTTTAAGGACAATATGGTTACTTGGATATTAAACTGAAATATGGCAACCCTGAGGTCAATACGTATTTGAGTGGATTGAGAATCATCATTCATCACTTCAGCCGAAAGACGTCCACTGTTGCACATAGGCTTCCCCCAAGTGTCACCATAATGACCGGTCCTGTCCGTCTCGCATCCATAGGACCCTCACCAGGTCATCGGTTGTGGGCGACCTCCCACAAGGATTGAGAGTATTATTATTTCAACTAATAACATTACTTACCTACGCTTCTCAATTAGTGAGATACAAAATCCTAGTACCTATTCATCTGTCTTGGCCTATAAGGTCATCAAGACAGAATCTGCGTCTGATTATACCTAACCGAGTTCTTAATTGCTAATTACCTCCGTAACTTTTACTTCTAATTAACTTTCAATTGTTCGTCAAGCCAACTGGTCATTAGGTGATGTCGGGGGCCAATTGTTAGACGAATATAACTTGTTCCTTGTTGTTTGTACTTGTTATTATGTAATAAATCAGATATAGACGGCAAGCGCAGTTGAAGTCGAGTGTCGAGTGAACGCAACGAGTATCACGCTAGAACTGCGCCTGATTTGTCTATAGAACGACGTCGCGTGGCGTGTATCAAGTGTAGCTTTACAAGTCTAGTTTCCATATAAAATCTATGGAGACTGACACGCCCAGATCTGCGTGTATGGCACACGTGTGAGCAGTATAGTTCTACCTTCACAGTTTTTTTTCTGCGATATTTGAACACCAATGCTGGGCAAAGGCCTCCCTCCGTTGTCCCCGGCTCTGAGCCACTTCTTGCCAATTCCTAAGTAAATAATAGTTCACATAGTTCCAGGTTACCAGTCTACTTTAAGACTCCAAAAACCATAGCCCAATTAACTTTGTTTTCCATATGTCGCAATAGTTTTTCCAACCGGGGGTGGTCCTTGGATGCACTAGCGTAGCGCGAACAGGGATAATCGTTTATTGGTATAACGTTCCATTAACATTTTCTAAAGGGCCTGTGCGACTTGGGTTTTTGGTCCCTTGTACGCCTCCCAAAGGTCCAGGACCTCAGGGCCCTGAGGTAAATAAACGAATGAAAATAATAATAATATAATAATTTGAACACTACAACTTAGAGTTTGACAAGGTCATGATGACGTAGTCTAGCACGAATCCTAATCTCCGGTTTCCTGTCAGGTCTGGTATTCGTATGCGGTTCCCGTGACGGCCTGATGACGGTGACCGGGCGCAAACACAACATGGATGACATCATAGCCACTGTGCTCGCCGTCGAACCGATGAAGTTCATCTACCGAGGCCGCATCGCTGTCTTCTCCGTGAGGGTACTGCGCGACGAGAGGATCTGCATCGTGGCCGAGCAGCGACCCGACTGTGGCGAAGAGGAGGTACGTGTATGTCCAATTAATAGATTTTTTTTCTATGCTTCTACGTAATAAGGTATATATTCGTGTGCAAAAATATGATATTACTGCTTTTAAGTAACTAGTTTGGGATCATGGAGGTCTAATTTTTGAACATCTGTCACTTGAGATAATGTGATAACATCATAATCATGATTTTTGGCCGCATAATTAGTATGACAAAAGTATAATTTATAAAAAAAATAAAAAAAATGCGCCAGGAGAATCAACTGAATATTATCAATCTCAAGATTCACGCCTATCTAGTAACTGACCAAACTGTCTAAATTATTATTAAAAAAAACAATTAAGGATAATAACATATTTGTGCTTTAATTAAACCACCCACCTCCATATATCACCTTTGAACATCAAGAACATACAAATTTCAATCCGTCCGAACACTAGGACTAGGGTATATTTGACTCTCAACACCTATATTTACCAAAGTTAAATATCAACGGCATCGGCACTAACTTTACTCGTACGTTTAAAAACATTCCACCACATTTCTAGCCCTTAAGTACACATTCCTTCCTCAAAACGAGACTGCAATCATATAATAAATCCCTGTCATAAAAAAAGAATATACAGCTTATGTAATACTTTAAATGTTCTCTTTTAAAATTGTTCATTTGCATTTTCACACTCATCGGAAAATGAGCGTAGAAAATTAACCGGAAAAGGTTTCATTACTAGTTAATACATTGTATAAATTATCGCGGTAACCTTCGTGAAAATTAATTTGCATTTTCGTCATCCCGCAATTTCGATTCAAGTGGATAACTTGCAATATTAATCATCATCATCATTTTAATCGCAGCGCTTAATTCAAGATTTTTAAAATATGATTACGGTTTTGCGAAATGACAGAGTTTGATTTAAACTAGCCGTGGGAATGCAAATAAGAGGGTAACTCAATCATATTCTGTCAAATGATATTCGCAACAAGTTGTTGATATCGATTGCTGATCCATCATAGAAATAAGGCTAAAACAATATTACTACTGCGAACACTGTCGGAGTGTTCATAAATGATGAGTGGTAGCGATAAGTATTCGGTTCGGTATCAGCTGTATGTATTTTCGTAACATAGTACTTAGAGATAACGTCCCTTGCTGACTGCTAAATCCTTTAAAAGCTATGTGTGACGTTGTCACAATCGCTGGCCAGAGTGTTGGCACATCTAAAATACTTTTCATTAATTCATCAATTAATTTATAAACGATGCACCGCGAATAGGTATATTCGTTGCTTATTTATAAGAAAGTCATCCTTATATCCTCGCCAGATCAAAGCGGCTAAAGAACAATAAGACTTATTTCCTCCACAAAATTAATCAAAACAATCCAAAATGTTTTCTTTCTAATCTCATGAAACTAGCTGAAACGAGAGTATTTAATCAAATCTGAGTTACCTTTAAAAAATAATAGCGCAATAATAATTGGTTCTGCAATATTACGATATCAAAGACGTAATTGTAACAATTCCATAAACTTTGGAGGAGGGAAGCGTGCAGTCTGCCTGAAGTCTAGATCGCGACTGCCGCAATGTTAGACCCGCTGAACAGTCGTCTTGTTTTTCATAGCAGGGTAGATAGGGATGGCAATACTAACTTCCGATTCCGAATATGAACGAATACTGCCGTTTAGCGTTTTGACATGAGCAATGAGTAAGTTGAGTTTTAAATAAGTTTGGTTCGGCATACTACCGCATTGATAAAAGTTATTTAGTTCAACACAATATGGTTTAAAAGATGTAGTTCCAAATTAATATTAAAGAGTGTGGTATAAATAAGTTGATTTGGTTATTTAGATACAGAAAACCTACAAAATAAATAAATATCGATAGAAAACTTAGATAATATGATAAGTCAATACTTTACTATATTTTCTCTCTGTCATACTCATCATAAAAAGCTGCCACTAACATCTTATCTTACTTTCCGTTGTGTCTGTCCCGAATAAGTTTTTCTATTCTATTTTCACTTTTCGTTTCACGTTACGTAAATAACACACCAAAATGTGACCTCAACCTTAACTGCTTCCAGTCTTTCCAATGGATGTCTCGCGTGCTTCAAGCGGTGGACTCAATCCATCAGGTTGGCATCTACTGCCTGGCTCTTGTCCAACCGAACTATCTGCCCAAGACTCCGCTGGGTGGAATACACCTGAGCGAGTGCAAGCGTCGCTTCTTGGAAGGCACGCTGCACCCAGCCAACGTGCTGATGTGCCCGCATACCTGCGTCACCAACTTGCCCAAGCCGAGGGAAATACATTCTGGTAAGTTTACTTCACATGTTGAGACTCGCCTCCTACTTTTTTGTGCATTTGCGATTTTGTTTTGTCTATTTATAGCATTTTGCGAGCTTTAAGAAACTTTTATTCGAACGAATTATACCGGATACACATGATTGCGTTGTGATGTTTTTTGACCCAGTGCTTGCAATCACAATACAATTTTATAAAACAAAAATCAATTGATTAGTTGAAGACTTTTCTTCAACTAATCAATTGATTAGTCTTAGAGCTCACACACGAGCGGCATGTTACCAGCGGCAGAGGTAATTGCAGCCGTCGACACGGATCGACGACAAGCTCCGACGCGTCGGCGGCAGCCGTCAACCCATAGCGACACTTGATACACACGACGGCTGCCGCTGAGCTTCAACATTGGAATGTCGACAGCCGCCGTCGACGCGTCGACAGCTGCCGTCGATGTGTCGACGGTATATGAACTCTTAGTCGCATCACGACCGACGCAACATAGTAATGTGCCGGTAGTTTTACACAAAGGCTTCAAGAATGATGCAATGCTAATGTTGTTTGTAAAGTAATGCTGCAGTGCGTTGGTTTAACTCTTGTGTGTTTCGAAATCACTATACGACTTTGCAGTAGCAAATTATGCTGTGCAGTAGACATTCTCTTGCTCTCTTCTCATTCTCTGCTCGTGGTCGAAGAATGGTGTCTTCAAAATAATATGTGTGTTTATTCTAACCGTGATACAATCTTCTATATATATAAAAGCGAAATACCACTCACTGATTAATCACGAAATCTCAGAATCTATGACACTTACTAACTTAAAATTTGGTCGGTAGGACACCCTAAAGGGTGTAGACACCCACTAAGAACGGATTTTACGAAACTTCACCCCTAAGGGAGTAAAACTAGGGTTGGAAGATTCTATGGACAAACCTACTACCACGCGGGGAAAGCCGCTGGCAGAAGCTAGTGTTTAATATAGTTCTCGCTGAGGTATTTCCTAGTATAGACAAAATAGTCAAAATCATAAGCGAAAGAAAATGTTTACTGTGTGGTTTACGAAGCGAGCGACGGCTGCCGCAAGCTATTGGTTTTGTGAATTGTAAAACAAATATTTTAAGTCTGAGTTTATTGCTTTAGCAAACTGTTGTGTTATTTGATTTGCTTTAAATATTTTATATCATTCTGATATGCGTTATTGATTTCCCAGCGATTATTTATGCGAGTTTCAACAATTAAAGGTTGAGCTGGTATTTTACTAACTAATTGTTGTGATATGTTTAGATGTGGGCCCTGCTTCTGTGATAGTGGGCAACTTAGTGCAGGGCAACCGACTGGCGTCCGCTCAGGGACGCGATATGGGATACACTGACGATTCAGATGCTGCCAGGAAGGTATAAAATGCATTTTTTTTTAATATCATCATAAAATTTGTTACAAACATTGTTTGCTAAATTGTCTTTTCTCCTTTCTTCCAGTACCAGTTCATATCTCAAATATTGCGTTGGCGTGCAATGAGCACCTCGGATCATGTGATATTTACTCTGCTCAACTCGAAGGGCGCTGTGTCCAAGATCCTAACTTGCGCCGAACTGCACAAAAAGGCCGAGAGGATCGGCAACTTGCTGCTAGAAAAAGGTCGCGTCAACACCGGTGACCACGTCGCGCTCATCTTTCCGCCTGGACTTGATCTCATTTGCGCGTTCTATGGCTGTCTATACGTAGGCGCGGTTCCTGTCACCATCCGCCCGCCGCACCCGCAAAACCTGCATACTACGCTGCCCACCGTGCGCATGATCGTTGATGTCAGCAAGGCCACACTGGTCCTCTCCAACCAATCTGTGATAAAACTGCTGCGCTCCAAGGAAGCCAGTAACGTGCTCGATAGCAAAGCCTGGCCGCTGACGCTCGACACCGATGACATGCCCAAGAAGAAACTCCCCATCTTATACCGCGCGCCCACCGCCGAGATGCTCGCCTACCTAGACTTCAGCGTGTCCACCACGGGCATGCTGGCCGGCATCAAGATGTCGCACGCAGCCGTCACGTCGCTGTGCCGCTCCATGAAGATCGCTTGCGAGCTGTACCCCTCGCGCCACATCGCGCTCTGCCTTGACCCCTACTGCGGCCTTGGCTTCGCGCTCTGGTGCCTCAGCAGCATCTACTCAGGCCATCACTCCATCCTCATCCCGCCGTCAGAGGTCGAGATCAACCCAGGCTTGTGGCTTAGTGCCGTCTCACAGTACAAAGTACGAGATACATTCTGCTCATACGGAGTCATGGAGTTATGCACTAAAGGATTGGGCAGCTCGGTCAATCAGCTAAAAGCTAAAGGCATTAGCCTGGCATGCGTGAGGACGTGCGTGGTCGTCGCTGAAGAGCGACCGCGCATCAATTTGACCAACTCGTTTTCGAAACTATTCTCTGCGCTCGGGCTCAGTCCGCGTGCCGTATCCACTTCATTTGGCTGCCGCGTAAACATCGCCATCTGCCTGCAGGGCGCGTCCAGCCCTGAGCCTTCCACTGTGTACGTAGACCTACGCGCACTCAGGAACGACCGCGTCTCACTCGTGGAACGAGGCAGCCCTCACTCGCTGTGCCTAATGGAGTCTGGCAAATTGCTGCCCGGAGTGAAAGTAATCACGGCTAATCCCGAGACCAAAGGACAATGCGGTGACTCCCATTTGGGCGAGATATGGGTACAGTCACCTCACAATGCAAGCGGATACTTTACAATATATGGTGATGAGAGCGATTACGCTGATCACTTTAGCGCTCAGCTGGTGACTGGTAATACAGGGGAAGTGTACGCTCGCACTGGATACTTAGGATTCTTGCGGCGAACGGAGATCAGTACAACAAGCCACGTGTCGGACGACACTTCAATGATCACGCGCGACAGCGACACGGAATCGCTGGCATCGGCTTGCGGCAGCCTCAACCTCAGCGCCGATACGCACGACACGCACGACGCCGTGTTCGTGGTGGGCGCGCTCGACGAGACCATCATGCTGCGCGGCATGCGCTACCATCCCATCGACATCGAGAACTCCGTCATGAGGTGCCACAAGAAGATTGCTGAATGGTAATAAAAATCATATTTACTATAATGCTAACAAACGAGACTGGAATCAACTAACTCTAGCTCTTATTTCATTTATTTTAGTTATATTACCCATACTAAGATATTGTTTAATGTAATTTCCAGCGCCGTGTTCACGTGGACCAACCTGCTGGTGGTGGTGGTTGAACTGGACGGCAACGACAGCGAGGCGCTCAACCTGGTGCCGCTGGTGACCAACACCGTGCTGGAGGAGCACCACCTCATCGTGGGCGTGGTGGTGGTCGTGGACCCCGGCGTGGTGCCCATCAACTCGCGCGGCGAGAAGCAGCGCATGCACCTGCGCGACGGCTTCCTATCCGACCAGATCGACGCCATTTACATAGCATACAACATGTAGGCCGCGCGACCCAGGCGGCCGGCGTCGCGCGCGCCCGCCTCCTCGTGCCGCAAGCCCACCGGAGCGCGGCCCAAAGTCCCCGCGGCCCCCTCCCGCTCATATCGCTAAACCGACACGATTGAGTCAGTGAACCCAACTTCGACTTTTCGTTTATCTCCCTTCGTGTTTATGTAATAACGGAACGGAAGATCTAAACTTCTAAAGACTGCAAACGCGAATTATTTGTAAGTTGTTGCGACTTGATATGACGATCTAAAGTCGCAACTAGACTGATGTAAGTCTGAACTTAGATTGTTTTACCTTTGTCCCTTATCTTCACACGTAACTGACTCTAATTTGACATGATACCATGATTGCTGCCACGGTCCTGGAGACTGTACGGCCGACCCATGACATCGTTGGTCGCGGGCAAGTGCAAGTGTTTTGATTCTGTAATACTTACTTATGAAGTTTATAGAGTAGTTTCACCGGTAAGGCCTGGAGTATTAATTTTTAAGTTAACACTAGATATTGGACAAAATACGATTTCGCGAAACTTTGAAACTTTATTTAGTTCGTGACGTACTCTTCGCACAATCTACCGGTGATACTGGGCGTTACTAGTCTGAACGACAACGTTGCACAATAGCGCCACCTACACGACCGACATAGACTGCAAGTCGTAGTGCTAACATCGAACTTACCGCGATCACCGCGTGATGGCTCTTAACGAACATTATTTGATAATGGTATGACTATATCGTTAAATAGTTTATTATAGTTAGGTAATATTGAACTCTTGTAAATTGACTTATTTTTTATGCATTCTGTAAAAAATTAAAGCTTTTTGATTTATGTTTAAATGGTCTACAAGTGGCCATATTTCTCGTGTTGCACCAGGCCTTAGAGAAAGGAGTATTGTGTAGTATTCTGATTTGCCATATTTGGTAAGAAATCTAAAAGATTTTCTGATCATCACAGATTATATAATGTAGCAGTAAGCATACGTCGATGGTGAATAGCTGACTTTATCAAGAGAATTTAAACGCTTATAAATACACCGTTATTTACCGTTATGAGTGGATTGAGACGTGCTTAGTACTACCACAAGTAATGTACCTAACGAGGAAGCTGCATCAATGCGTAGGGATTTTATAGATGACGGTAGAGTTGAAGTCGTGTAGAATCAAAACACGGCGCCAGTCCGAATAGTTGGAATGTAGACTTGTTAGTAGAAATTATTGTAGGACAGGCGATACGTTCGTAATTTTTCCATAACACAATTATATTGTTGTGATTATTGTGAATTAAATGATTTCTAATGCTAGTGTGTATGTTAAATTATGTATTACGATAATATACTTAGTATTAGCGATTATTGCAAGTAAAACGTATTGCATTTAAAGTGTTAAACGTTAGATTTTCAGTTCTTTTGATCGTTGACTATATTTTGGCGCTAAATGTTCTCGCTGACGATTTTGATCTGTTGAAGTGGTTTATTTACATTATCTAAAACGTAAAAAAAAATTATCTCTTTTATTTTGTTTAAGAGCTCCCAGAAGCTGAGCATTTGAGTTGTTCGCAATAATTTCCTGTATTCAATTATACGAATAATCATAGTAATAGCCGTGTTTTTGCTAGGGTCAGAGACCGCCCTACCACTGTTGGAGCGGTACAGACGTTTTTATGATCTTGTTGTCTATTGGTATTTTTCTGAAGTTTCAATCAATATGGATGTCTAGCAAGCTTGTCACATAGGACAATCATTTCGTTGTTCATTCTTCGTATATTCGCAGTGTGAAGCAAATAATAATGCTTACTCAACACATCTGTTTTGTGTCTTTTCAATGTTAGATCTCAATGAATAAGAAATAGTAATAAAATTATAATACATTGTATGTGTAATTCTCAATGGCGTGTATTAACAGACCTTCAACAGATTTCATTGAAATACTAATGTCTATTATGTTCCATTCCAATATACGTTCAGAACGATTATTACATAAAATAATAATTATAAAAAAATATGTTTGTCTTTATTAGATTCCATTGTTTACTATTATTATTTTGTAATTATTTATTGCTAAATTGTACATATATTTTGTTATTTAATTTTACGTTAAATGATTTCCTTATTTAGCTTATAAATGTTGTTTTATGAGATGTGGATGTTTTCATTCATAATTAATTGATTAGGAATCAAAAATTGTTTCGATCAATGATTTCATGTACGTATAGAAACTAGTTCAGAATATTCCTTTAGTTACATTAATAAAGGTATAATTTTACAATTTAAAAAATGTAGTCATTAAATAAATAAGTATACAAGTAGATTAAACTCAGTTTTATGAACAAACGTTTGTTATTTGTAATCCTTGATTGTGTAAGCATGCCTGGCGCGCGAGTGCACTCGGGCGGTGTCCCGCCGCAGTCGCCGCTGTACCCTGTAACCGCACTTGCATTGTTCCCCATTGTATACTTACCATTTAACATTTTTGTAAAAATTTTATTGCGCACAAAAATTCGAAACAAATTTTTGGGAACTTTATAACCCGTTGTTTTTCTACTATCCCATCGAATTTTTGTACCACAGTCGCCAAAGACATTATTTGGAACTTTGTAACAGCTTTTACAATTTCTGATTGTTTTTTTTTTTTCTGGAAATGAATAAATAAACGTGCATTCTGGTTGGATATGCTTATTGAAGACACCCCTTGCTCCTTTAGCTTTAAGCCGATCAGGGAATAACTTTGTTATACTAGATGCCTGGTGCACTTGAGGTATTGCAATTTCTATTGGAAATCTTAAGGTAATTTGTGGACTTACCTGTTGTCAGCCCCGGATCTACGATTTTTTCGAACCGGGGCAAAACCTTGATACTGGCGCCCCCTCCCTTCACTGTTTGAGAAAAACTGTTGATACTGCCAATGAGTAGCATTTTTGTGACCATTTGTTAAAATAATAATCCTTTAATAAATTTAAACTTTTTATTATCTAATAACTAATAACTTTCATTTGTGACATAAAACAGAAACAGAAAAAATATATAACCAGGAAAGACTACAACTTTACACGGCGTGCTTTCTTTTCTGCGAAAGAATCTATTAGCTCCTCAAAGTCCGTTGCATAGGCGGTTTTGTTTTCAATGGCTAGGATCGCGAGGCCAGATAGACGATCCTGACTCATTGTAGAACGTAGATAAGTTTTAATTATTTTCAGTTTGCTGAAGCTTCGCTCACAGCTTGCAGATGTTTTTCCACTTTGATGATTCCCCTTGGCAGAAAGATCACGGACACTACGCACGCGTTCAAAAATTTACTTGATCTGTTAAGATGCGTTTATAAATCACTTAGTACCTATGTGTTCAAAAACTAACTGGGCGTATGGAAATAGAAAAGTTTGTTTTTCAAACATATTATATTAAGATTCAATTACTTGATAAAAACCTATGAGATTGTAGGAAAAGAAGCTTCATTTGTTCGATATTTCGAATTCTCATCTCAAGGATTTAGCGCCCCCATGAAACTGCCGCCCGGGGCAAGTGCCCCGGTTTGCCCCCCCTTAGATCCGGGGCTGCCTGTTGTTTTCCTGGTAGTAAGGCTCTATCTACATGACAATATTTCAGGGACACAAGACAGTTCTAATGTGCCAGAGAGACACGGAGCTGTGGAACAGCTCCTAGGTGGGCGTGGAACTACGTGCCGTCGACGACTTGGACTCGGTCCGGACGGTTGGACGGCGAGCTACCCTTTGCTCGTCGTTCAAAAGCCCGCGCCTGCGGTGGCTGGAAATCGGGATCGGGATCCCTGCGATTGGGGCGTGAGGATAGTTTCCTCGCGCGTTCGGCCACCTCCTTTGCTAGCATTTCTGCTTCGCAGAAAGAGGCAACTGCCTACTTCCTTACTCCAGACCATGGCCGGTACCAAGGCCCGGCGTGACAGATCGTTGCTGCCGATCGCCCCCACGAGGACACTGTGGCCAAGGCGGGGCACACCTCTACCTTATGCTCCACCGTGTCCTCCGGACGGTTCAGACAATGATGACACCCGGGCGTTTCTTCCACACGAATTTGCACGAAGAACTTTCCGAAGTTACCATGTCCGGTGAGGATCACAGAGTACTTTGTAACATACTGAAAGTGAGGACCAGCGTCATGCTGAAGATAAGGCTGCCGTGTTATCTTTCCAGCCACTCCTCAAAGAGGGGACTTACCGCCATCGCCATAATTATGGCGTGCCCAGCGCTGGGTTACGACAATCGCTGTCGCCATTCCACCATGAGAACTTGTAAATACTTGCGATCGAGAAACAATAACACCTAACCAAAAATGCCTTGATAATTTATTTAGAAGTTAATGTATATTTTCTTAGTACGGTTATGAAAAGCGTCACCTATCTCGTAACGTAGATACTACCACACTAAAAGCGTTATAATTTCGAAATAAAATAGAGGTCGTCGCCTTCAGTTTGCTTACAGTGCGGCCGTAATGTTGGCAATACGGAAAAACAGTGTTGCTACATTTTTAGCAATGAAATTACTTAATATTAGGGGGATATTGATATTTCGTTACTTTTAACAATTGCCTTATAATTTTTTATTTCTTTTGGAAACTGTAAAAAATATTTTTGAATAAAGCATACAACGTTGGGCTTCATTTCGATTGTCCTGCAATTCTTTCAAATACCGAAACCGCCACGCCGCAATATCGTACCTCTCCATCCAACAACTTCCTTTTAGACTTGTTTTTTTTTTAAATAAAATCCATTCCTCTCATTTATTCTCCAAAAAGGGGTGTGTTACCGTTAAAATCAATTTAGTCTCAGATTTCGTGCAAAAATGTTGGTAGTAGGCAACTCTGAATTCACGCACTACACTGCGGGGTGCGTGGTAGTGTAATAACCGCCCTATCATCACTGCAAGAAAATTAAATGAATAGAGAGGTTTAGTGTGTTTCACTTAAGAGGTTCCTTCGCCGTAATGTTGGCTCCCCTGTCTGTCTACAGAAAAAAGAAGGGAAAAAGAAAAGAGTTGCCTACTCTACCAAAATTTTTTGCACGAAATGTGAAAAGAAATCGATTTTAACGGTACTCGCACCACTATATGGAGAATTATGAGGGCATGGGATTTTATTTAAAAAAAAAAGCTGGTCTAAAAGGAAGTTGTTAATTAATGGAGAAGTACGATATTGTGGCATGGCGTTTTCAGTATTTGAAAGAATTGCAGGACAGTTGAAATGGTGCCCAGCGTCGTATACTTTATTCAAAAATAGTTTTTACAGTTTCCAAAAGAAAAAATAAAAGACGTGTGGCACTCGGGGACTACCGCGGTAAAGCTATTGCATAGCATTTTTATCAACTTATGCAATTATAATTATTTATTTATTTTATTTATGCAGTATTTTTTTCCTTTGTTTTTTTTTCTTTGATATTAATTGAAGTTACACCTTTACACATTGAATTGAATTTTGATTGATTGTTCACTCATTTGTTTTCTTATCGGTCACCACGCTCAAAAAACAAATGAGTGGGGGGTGTTAGGTTATTTTCGTTACGGAATTTCTGGATTCGGTCTCCACGCTCAAGGCCCGCGATAGAAGCTATGCAATAGCTTAAAAAACTTATAAGACAATTGTCAAAAGTAACGAAATATCAGTTAATCTCAAAGATTTTATATATCCTAGTACTAGATTGACTACGACAACCTCAAAAGCGTCCCCGAAAAGGAAAGTTAGAGTCCTGAATTACCACCTAATTGATGTTGTCACGAAATTCATCCATCCCAGACAGACTAATCAGGAGAATAATATTTTTATTAAGAATTCGAAGATATAATTATTACATCGCACAAATCCGCAGAATCCACTAGTGACTAGTGGTTTATGGCCCATATCTTTTCCCAGAGAGGTTTGAGTCCCAGCAGTGGGAACATTAATAGGCTAATTATGCTTAAGTCTATTTGTAAGCAAGCCCGCCTTGTATTTTGCTACCAATAACGATAGCGATATCATCTTATGCGGCACGTGAGTATGAAATATATTATACTGATAAAAAAATGCCTAATGTGTACGTAAGAAGATCCGGCACCTATTTAGTTTATTCTTTTTGTGTTCGTAATTGTCAGAATAAGGTTTGTCTGAAAGAAAACACTAGTTAGTTTATAATAAAACTGATGTTATTCTTTTATTTTTACTTTATTGAAAATAGACTGATGCGTAGACTATAATTTAAAATGAATATGATCCTCGAATGTACAATAATATCGTTGTTGGGAAGCGTTTGAAGTGCTTGCGCGTCATTTTCAGAGATCGGTAATGAAGTGGTCACAGATAACTACATACTGAACTGGTCCGAAGACACGTGTCCCGCATGCCACACCTCTAGCCGCTGCATCGCTTGCCGCTTTCCGTTGTGTCACGAGAGCAGCCGAAGATTGCCGAGTGGCCGAAGGTGCCCGATCTACGAGGAAGATAAGATTAGTAAAATTGGTACTTTATTTATTCAAAAAAATATTGTGCCTCCTCAGATATTTCTTAATTTATTAAACCCCAAGCGAACGCCGGTGTTCGCGCATCTATTGTCTTACTATTGTGTATCTAATTCCCACATTTAATATCATCCCCGCTTTTAATAATATAAAACTTGAACAGAAGACAACAAAATTTTATAAAATTGCATCACCCAGTCCGTCTTCACCCTTCTCTATGTATTTTTGCAGGTAATTAATATATTTTAATTCCCGCATGAAATTCAAAACGATGTTTGTTGTCACCCTACATAAATTATTTGTAAACAAAACAGAAAACTTACCTAAAAAATGAAATCCCACAACCAGGATACCCATCACTATTACAAAACGTTACACAGCAACGTTTAACCATGTTGCGCACTATAAACTTTACTATTTTAATATTGTGTTAAAAATTTGTAATAAATAGAAATACAACTTCAACCCTATGTAAACATCGGCCATATTGTTTATTGATGTCAAATTGAAGCCTCCTAAGTGTTGCCCTTTATAATTTGAAAATTACTACGAATAACTACTATATCTAAATAAAATCATCATTAAATACAAGACGAATGTGTATAATATTTCAAGAAGCATTATTTTGAAATTTTTTGAATACTTGAACAAGTTAAAAACTGCCATCTGTTTTTAATTTTTTTCTGATAGGAGGTAAGAAATCACGGAGGATTTATCTCACTGTCTTGCTCGGGACCCTTTTTCCATTTTGTGTGTCAATAACACACGTGAACTTAATGCTGATGAGAATAAAGAACACTCCTTCGTAGTCAATCTAGTCTAGTAGGATATATAAAATCTTTGGATAATCTCCCCAATTTTAAGTAATTTCATTGCTCAAAATATAGCAATACTGTTTTTCCGTATTGCCAACATTACGGCGAAGGAGTGAAACGCACAGTAGCGCTGCGGCCGCTTCTGTGAGAACGTTCATGAGACAGACTCTACATAGATGGCGTAGGTTGCAGTTCAAACTCAAACTAATATTACATACCTAGAAACACTTACACAGATGTCGCTAAGAGGGTAACGAGAAGTATGTGAGCTTGTAAACAAACAAGTTTTTCAATTTAACAAATTGGTATCATCTAGGTACGGGAGTGGTCATATTATACCGAGCAGATATTAGCTTTTAGTTAGTCAAATATGGGAAATGTGTGCTAATCTTTTTCCATAGGTATCAGAACATACTCTTGGAATAACAGTACACTACTATGTAGATAATCAGGTATCATATATCCCATTCTAAGAGCAGCGGTGGCCGAGTAGAGCAGTTGTGGTCGAGTAGTAACGGCACCGACTTACGAGTTGTAGGTCGCGGGTTCAAACCCAGCCAGGCGCATTACTTCGTGTAATTTTATCAATACCACTGCTCTCAAAACGGTGAAGGAAAACATTGTGAGGAAACCGGCATGTCCTAGAACCAAAAATTTGAAGACATGTGACTTTCAACAACCCGCACTGGGCCCGCGCCCGCGTGGTGGTTGTCCCATTTCAGTACATGGTCTGGTCTCCCCGTGTGCCTGGTTGGTTTCGAAGCTGTTGTTGCACGTCGGTTGGTTCAAGCTGATCCAGAAGGATCTTAAACTGATAGGGACGGCTGGAAATGTGACCAGGTTTTTGTTTCTGGAGCCCCAACCACTGATGGAATCGGCTTCTGACACCAGCGGACTACTAATTTCTGTATTTTTAAATTATATATTAAAAGATAAATTTAAAAAAAATTAAAGAAATACGTAATATTAAAAATCTTTAAGTGTTGCAGACCATGCAAGATTCAACACATTTAAAAACAGCCATCATCAACATCATCGTATCAGCCGAAAGACATCCACTGTTGGACATAGGCCTCCCCCAAGCGTCGCCACAACGACCGATCCTATTCGTCACGCATCCATCTGATTCCCGCGAGCCTGACCAGGTCATCGGTCCACCTTGTTGGAGGCCACCACTTCTTCACCCTCATCTGCTGATTTTTCGGAATACGTCCTAATTTAACGTTCCTTTTAATCAATCAGTGGTTTAGGCTAAATTTCTCATGACAATTGTAATTAACCCAAACACTGCTAGGATACATTGTTTTATTATGAAGTTCCCATGTCCACCTTCCACCCTCCGTCTCCATCATCAGATCAGTTCGATAGTACCTTATAGGCAAAGTGCATCACATGACAATTCTTACACGGATAATTACGGAGTTCCGGTGCTTATCTTCCAGCTCCTTCATCATTATCAAATCACTTCGATGATACTGTGATATCGAAAGGAGATCGCATGAGTTGAAAAAAATATATGAGTGCGCCGCCCGAAGTGTTTGATTTCATAGAAGAATCCCTATAAGAGCCTACCGACGAGCTGAGCTGCGTTACATGGTGGAGGCGCCGGGACAGTGGAATCGATGACGAGATCACGAGACGGGATTGGAGTGTGACGCCGCCATCGAAAAAAGAAGAAAGAAGCAAGCTGTGCGTTAAATAGTGTTTTCTCTTCGTTAATGATATTTTTTTTTATTATTATAATTAAAATAGGAGAATTTGAGCCAGTGATCTTGCAGTAATCAAATTATTTTTGGAAACTGTGGTCCTATTAATGAGGACGAATATCAATTAAGGCTGATACCGACTTTGCAGATAAGGCATAGCCTTCGCAAAGGGTGTCAAGTTGACACCATTGGTTTAGCTGACATTAAAAACCCACAGTTCAGTCAAAATGGACTGACTACATAAATACTTCATGATTTTTTGTAAGAGTTTTGATACTGGCACATATTCAATTTTTTAGCGATGATAGGAACTTACACAGTTCTGACTTTTTCTTCTCTGACACGATGAGCGTCCGATGAGGTTAAAGTCATAACCGAGTTGTAGTTTATAGTCTGTCTAATAAGTCAACCGACTTGCGAATTTTGTATAATAATTAATCATTTAAAAAATACTTATTTTCGGTACTTTTTATAAGGTTCTTCTGTAAGTAAACAATGATCTCTATCTCTTAATCAACCTTGATTATTGAACCCGTGTTGTCTACATCAGATTTCATTAAATCCTAATAATTACCCAAGTCGTTTAACTTATTAGACAGACTCTACTTTATGTTAGACTCCTTATGAGTAGATGTTAATTATGACAAGGGTGCAGCACCGTGGCTTTTTTTGAGGTTTTGCTGCGGTGGGGTTTAAGCATGACAACGTTAAATGATAAGCGCAAAGTTAACGCATAGTAAGTTTGTAAATAGATTTTGAATTTTGTTTATCGTTCGTCATGACTTAGGCTCGCTCCTAAAGAGACGACCACAACCATGTAAATTTATTTCCTCCAAAGGTAGGGACATCTGGGTTAGGTACAGGCAGGTTATACCTAAACCTTAAAGTATTTTTTTGGAATAAAAGTGCTTTACCATTATGGAATGGAAGTGCTTTGCCGTCCTCAGCATTTCTATTCGTAAGGGCGTAGCTCATGTGACGAATAGGAAGGTCACATATTAGTTGCAGTAAAAATTGGGAATCAAACGAGCTTACCTGTTAAGCGAAGTCTTGATTCTAATTTTATGAGCGCCGAATCCAAAATGCAATTGTATTATTTTACATGTAGGTTATAACTTCCTTCTTGGATAAATACGCGAAGTTTAGATGTTTAAAAATATAAAGCTAAAAACCCTTGTATCCAGACACCATTTATCGAACTGTCACTTATTTTAGAGATTATCGGATAAGGAACAAGCTGTCTTTTGGGCAGACTTGTTCCTACATACTTACATTCACTGTTTTCCTGCAAGGATAACTGTGTGTTAGGTAAGGATTATTATTGCAGCTTTTGGGCTATTAAAACTAGTGGCGGGTGGGTAATTGCATTTTGGATTCGGCGCTCATACAATTAGAATCAAGACTTCGCTTAACAGGTAAGCTCGTTTGATTCCCAATTTTACTTCGCGCCGAATCCAAAATGCAATTGTATTATTTTACATGTAGGTAGATGTTTAGAGTTTGCTGCAATAATTAATTGTTACGCTATTATTAGTAATGGTAGGTACTATCAACTCAAATGCGGTTTCTCTTTTATAGTAAGTTATGAGTTGATTTACTGAGAGGCTGCTAAGATATGTCTAACTTATCCGTTGTGTGAGGTGTCCTCAAATTGTTGTAGAATATATTTGATTCATTGGTAACTGATTTAGATGTGAGACATGTTATCTTTAACGAGGGTAGTTATTATTATTCTTAATAAAAGTCACTCGTGTTTTATCAGTTTGCTTTTGAAGGTATTATCATTACTGTTGGATCCTTATCTTCTTGGTAATTAGTACGGTCATCGTTATATCTAGTCGTTGATGTATGTTATATTACAAGGTTTTACAATTAAATGTAGTCGGACAAAAATTACTTGGTTTTATATTAGTGCTGTTCCTATTTAGCACAGCGACAATTTGTTAAAGTTTGTTGAAGCACAATAATCTCATTAGTTATTTTTATCATGTAATTGTGATGTTTTACTATTTAGGCACGATGAGCTGTTTTGTTGTTAGGGTTGTTTTATGGCAGCCATTTTTTGCAAGTCCAATCTACATTGTGAAATAAGGAAGAGCTATGATCTTCTCGTGTTCTGGAAAAAACACTCATTACGGAATATTACAGCACAATCAAATGTTACAGAAAGTAGAGAAATAACATTACATTTTCATATATTTAGCCTTGCCTTACACTAGACAATGCAATTGGGTGCGTGTATTATACATTGCAGCTTTTAAAGACAATAAAGTCTATTCATCTCTAAGTTACATTTGTGTTGACATTGTAGTGACTGGTATGAAAGTATAGCTTACCAATTTTATTATTATTTATTTTGTACTGCATGATACAGATAGTATACCTACATTTGTTTCAGCATGTATGTGTAAACTTGTATATATGCTTACACTTGTAGTTGTATGCTGATCTAGTAAAATTTACAAAAATTTTATGCCTATGAAGGCATTTTTATGTCATTTATTTATGCCTCCCAAAATGGAAGTCAATGCGATTGTTTTCCTCTGTCAGTATCGCATTTTATGTTACAGTTTAGAGGGGTTCATGTAGTGTCGACAGACTTACCCAAACTTCCTACTAGGGATTAGGTATCTAGAGAAGTTGTAAGGTCAGTGACCTTTCGCGGTGACCTCTGTAGGACTGGTTGGTCTCTAGTAAGTGCATTTTGGCCATTCAGTACAATTTTTTTTTTTTTTTTTTTTATTTTTTTTTTTTTTTTTACGATGAGATAAAATATGTTTATTCTACCTGAATAAACACGAAATAAATTAAAAGTATCAAAGAAATCAAATTAATTTGCTGTGGCGCACGTGTGAACCAGTACACAGTTACACCATAAACATTTAGTTACTTTAGGTTGTCTATTGCATTTCTGACACCGTTTGACAGTGACAGCACAAAGTAAAAAATAATTAAGAAAACATAATTTCATTAATATATGATATACATATAGGCATACAGGTATAATATTATACTATGTTTGGTGAGACATTTTGTTTCAAAATTGGTGGGTATTACATTGCATGTTTTGGGAATGTCTGAGTAATCTGACATGAATTGTAACATTTAATTTACTTTACTAAATGGTAGATAGTTATCTACTTTCATGTTTAAGTTTTAGGCTCAGGAGCCATGTGCACTGAGAAGTGGTATTCATATTATGTCTCCCTGCAATCTTGATTCATTTAAAGGGGTTGTTTGATTACCATAGAAGTGAGTCATTGGTGATTGAAGTAGGTAGTTTTGATGAAGTTGTTGTGCTATGCACCTATTGAGTTTTGTGTTTGAGGTATGAGAGTTCTTAATGGACTGCATCAGAAGTAGTGTTTCTATGATCAAGTTGTCTAGTCATGAAAAAGTTGTTCTTAGGTATTAGTGATAATAGGATAATTTCCTTCCATATTATATAAAACCTTGTTTTAATCACAGAAGATATTGCCAATTTATGACAAATTAATTCTGGAAATATTGTACAGGTGCAGATCAAATTGAATCTGAATTTTGTTATTACTGTTTTGTAACAACAAAGTTATCCCTATTTATTCCAACATAATATGTTGATAGGGTGTCTATTTCTTTTTTTATTTATTAGGAGCACCAACAATATATGTGCAAAAGATTTTGTGTTTAGGTAGTCAGATTCATAGCACTTTAATTGTAAATTCCAGGCGTACACTGCTTGTGCAATTTGACATTCATTTATAATCAATTTTCACTTTATTGACTGATTTAAATGTTAAGTTGGGTTAGCCTCATACCATTTTGTTCTAACAACTGTTTCAAAATATATCAAAGTATATTTCAATATTTTGTTGTTGTATTCCATTATGAGCTTGTTGCTGACTTACTCCCTTGTGTAATGTGAGTAAGTGGAGCAGGTGGTTTTGTCAGCCAATCTGACCACAATAATGCACAGTGTGGGTAGTATATGCTTCTGTTTCCAGTGGTAAGCAATTCCTCAAACCGCTTAGTCCAGCGATTGACCACACCAGTTGTAGTATTGTTTTCATACATCAAGTATTCTAAGGTGCTGGAGTATTGAATATTATTATACTATTGAAACTTTCGAAGCTTGTAATTTCTAAGAATTGCTGTTGGTGTCCACAGAGGACTTAACTTTTCTTAGGGTTTGGTTCCATAAGAGGTCAACTTGCATGCTCTTTGAGCAAGGTTTTACCATAAAATTAAGTACTAAATGTGTGGAGTGATGTGCTGTATCTATGAATTTAATTCATTTAAATTATATCAATATTTTCCATAGATTCTATTGTATGGGGTCATGTAAAATTAATGGTATTTGTTGTTGTATAGTGTTATTTGCTATTAGTAAGCATATCCTTTGTAGATTGTTGATGAGATAGTTAAGTTACTTAGTGCATGAGTAATATTATTGTCAGCATCGCATACTCCGGTCAGTGCACATCATGGCCATCGGGAAAAATATATTTTCTACTGAATGGTCTTTAGTACTGTTTAACTTAACTCGGTTTTGATAATTGACCTAATTCAAATATATTTATTTGCTATCAATGTAGGTACTGATATAAGATGATACATAGTGACATGTTTCCGCTATGCCACATGTATCTTTTATGTTTTAGTTAATTTAACAATTAACTCATAACAGTGCTGGGGTGGTATACCGCAAGCATCTTGCACTTAGCTTATCCACCTGTGTCGGTGTTTTCCATCAGCGTTGCAGACATACTTGGTTAGGATGTCCATTATTCTGCCTTCTCTCAATGGTTTTGAGTTGGCTTCTAGTCCAACAACTAGATACAGGTAGGTATCTGCCGACAATCAAGCTAGGTACAGCGGAATAACTTATGATAATTTTGAATATCTCTTATTTTTTAGCATTTTATGCTTAGAAGACTTTATGATTTAAATTACAGACCGTGTGCGGCTTACCACCTCATAGTGGTTTAGAATATCTCGTATTCATTAGCATTTTATGCTTAGAAAAGTTTATGATTTAAATAACGGACAGTGTGCAGCTTACCACCTCGTGGTGGTTTGTAGTATATCGTATTCATTAGTATTTTATGCTTAGAGAAGTTTATGATTTGAATAACAGACAGTGTGCAATTTACCTCCTCAGTGGTTTGGAATATCTCGTATTCACTAAGAGTTAAATGTTTTGTAGCGATCTACACATAGGTGGTGTACTGTTTTGTACACAGATGGGTAATTTTGAACTTGGCCTTCCCGAGGCCTTTATAGGTACTGATAAAGTAGAAACACGTCAAACTTAGTCTTTTTCTCTATTCCGTTCTTTAGATTAAAGCATGGGACTCACCTGTTATGACGGATTCATACCAGAGTAGCAACGTAAAAATGACGCCACTAAGAGTATCGCGTACTATCTGGTAGGTCACAATCAGTTTAGCGCGTGAATATGGCGTCGCTAATGGTATCTCGTACCCTGATTGGAGATTGAACAAGGTTTGAACTCGCAAGTCTTAGCTGCAGTGTTCACTATGATCACCTAGTGCTTGGAACAGGCACAGTGAGGATCGCGTCCTCGGTGACTAGTTTCAGGTGGCCTTTCTCACGCCTTGAGCTGTGGAAAGTTTCAGGGTATAAATCCAACTTGTCTAGGTATCGGAAGGGATTCTACTCCTTCCTTGATGTGTTTATCGTGGCATTCTTCGTCCTGTGTGAATGTAGATTCCAGGCTTCGACAGACTTCAGCGTTGGAATCCGTTAATGTACAAAACACTTTGTAGTATCACTTTGAATTTTGTTAATTTTGCTTAAAAAAGGTACTGTTTTACGTATTTTTAGTGGGTAATTGGATTTATCACTTTGGATTTTGTTAATTTGCTAAAGAAATACTATTTTATGAATTTTAAAAGCATAATTATACAGGAGAAAATTTTTTACTCGCGTTATTTTACCCGCGAAGAAAATAAGTGACAGTTCGATAAATGGTGTCTGGATACAAGGGTTTTTAGCTTTATATTTTTAAACATCTAAACTTCGCGTATTTATCCAAGAAGGAAGTTATAACCTACATGTAAAATAATACAATTGCATTTTGGATTCGGCGCGAAGTAAAACTGCATTGTAATGAACTTTTTAAGGTTTATGGTTATTAAAAAAATAGATCGGATTATGACGGAAGTTGTCAACAAAGAAAAATATATTTAATTTAATTTTGTATCATAATTATAATTTGAAGGCTTCTAAGAATATAAATAGTCAAATTAAACTAAAAGCTTTTCATTAGCGTCTCCCCACGTTACAATACCATTTTCAACATAACTATTCAGAACTGTTTATTTATTTGTATTGTAATAGTCGCTTAACTATCTTCCTTTTATAATCAAAGAATATAGTTCCCTCGATTCTTCATGGATTCCATCAACAGAACTGGATTTTAAAGAAATGGGACCAATCTGGAATCATAACCTTTACGGGGAAAAAAATATTTGAAGCAAACATAAAAAAAAATACAACCGAATTGATAACCTCTTTTTTTGGGAGTCTTATTACATCAGCTACCTGCCAAGAAAAGTCCCGTCAAAATCGGTCCAGGCATTTCAGAGATTAGCCCGGACAAACAGACAGACAGACAAAAATTATAAAAAATGTTATTTTGGTGTATGTACCGTATATAATATTACCCGAGGGAGTATTACCGTACCTATATAATGAAGTGAGGAATTCAAGCCGCACAAGACAAAGACAGCTTTATCCCCGTGTTGCATACTCTACTTTTTACACCATCTGTGAGATAATTAAAAGATAATTTGGTCGACCAAATTATATATTAGACAAATATAACGGTCATTCTCCGATTAGCAAGTTTTACGTGTCCGGGCTTGCATAATCTATACTATTATCATATTCAACCATTCATTTTTTTTTATATGTTAGATAGCATCCGTATCTAGCCATAAACAAAGACATTGGCTTCTGTTTTAAGTAGTTAAGACTAAATTAATTTAACCTATGTTCAAAGAACCTCTGTTCTCTAATTACCGTGGCGTGTCCGCACACCAACTTAATGTTAAAACTTACTTGTAATTTTTATAACTCACAGATTTACTTTGATCCATTCAACGTTTTAAACGGTGTTAAGCATCGTGTATCGCATAACAAAATATTGACTCAATAGAACCAGTCTATAAATAATTATCATTAAATTACCGGATGTCCGATCGAAAGTTATAATTGCCGTGACATATTCTGTTCTCGGGTGCACATCCCTAAATAACAGTATTTGGCACATCACTACCGCGCGCATCTCGTCTCCTGAGTGTGTGCCGCGGCCCATCAGCAGTTGCACGTCTCTAACGTTAGTGTACTGCCAATAAAGCACGTGAGTATATAATTATCGTAACCTTGGTTAAAAACTTTTCTAATTACCGTTATACTTATGTTAAAACTTGATTTTTTAAGTTAGACCCAAGTTGATCATGTAAATAGAGACAGTACTTTGGCCTCCGTACGTTGTAATAAGCTAGTATTTGCATATTGTGTTGGTTTTCGAAATTCTTAAGAAAATCTATCGTTTTCTAATTACCGTATACTAATTACCATATGATTATAATTACCGTTGTATGAAAAATTAATTCTTGTATACTAACTGTAGCCACAAAAAAGATAGATACAGAAGTCAATCTACATACAAAGCGCACTCGAGCAACGCACACATAGACACCCCTCACGGACACGATATCTCGGAGCGCCTCGGCCCGCTCGTCGAACAGTTCCGGCTCAAACGCTCATTAGTGTGCGTCCACCGAGCGTAGGTATAAAAAGTGAAGTACATATTGTATACATGAGATTGTCTTCTGTACCTATCTATTTTGTGCTGTAGCCGCGATGTCGTACCAATAGAAAGTTCTCCCACGGGTTCTCGTAGATTATGATTATCATTGTCTGTAAATATGTCTATATTATATGCTGACCATTCATCAAGTTATTTAATAGGATGGGAAAACCCAAAAAAACCAAAGAGGAAGTTAAAGAAAAAAGGGAAACTCGACGCACGACAACGCCGAGAATGAATTAAAAATGATCCTGTTTTGTATCAGCAATCAAAAGAAAAAGAGAAAGAAAGGTATAATAAAAGAAAAAGAAATGTATAATAAAAGAAAAAGAGTTAAAAAAATACTTCCTATCTGCGAAATGTCACCAAAAAACCGGAAGAAAACTCAAAAATGAAATGGGGAAAATTTCAGAGCTTACTTTAAAAGACAACAAGAAAAGGAAAAATTGGAAACAATTGAGGAAGAAGTGATCTTAGATACCGATGTGCTTGATAAAAATATAACAGATCCTCTTGAAACTCTGTCAACATCACTACATCTTAATAATTTATCATACTCGCTGCGCTCAAAAAATTATATTACAAGAGTATCTTTACAAAATAGTTCTGAAAACCCCAAATCAAAAAGAGAAGATAATAATCAGCAAGACAAGATTTGTCTACAGTCGACTTCTTTTGAAAAAGAATTGAAGAAGACACCAAATTTTAAACCTGCCTTAATCACATCAACGCCGCGTCCATCTAGTGCTCTATCATCATCTTCTACTGAAAGTATGTTATTATTAAGCGATAATGAGCAATTGACAGAAAATAAAGATGCAAGTGTGAATATTACGGAACGGGCGTCTTCCTTGTGTTCAACACCAACTTCAGTATCTTCGAAGAGAATTGCAGAGAAACCAAAACGAAACAAAAATCACCCTTATTATATTAAGAAGACATGTATATAAAAGAAATGTAAAATATGAGAAAAAAAAATAGAGGAGTTGAAAAGAGCAAAAGATAAGTACAGGAAGCAAGCATTAAGACTGAAATACAAAGACACGCTATACAAAACCAAAACAAAGTCACGATAAGAAAAATGAACCCAAGTATTTAAAAAATAATAATAAAGAGACTAATGTAGAGAAAATCAAACAAGACGTCCAAACTTTTTTAGAACAAGATTTTTGCCCGCGCGGCTTCGCTCCCGCTCTTCCCTACTCTACCCTACCCTACCGTACTCTACCCCACTATACCCTACTCTACCCTACACTATTTTCATTTGTTTTTCTATAAGAACCTTCTCCTGACAATAACAAACACAACAAAAAGAATTAGCGAAATCGATCCAGCCGTTCACGCGTGATAGCGTGACCAAGGAAATAGAGATTCATTTTTATATATATAGATAGATGTATACAATATTAATGTGTGTTATTTTTATTTTATTATATCAAATTTTACACAGACTTGATGATATTTTCTAATTACCGTTACATTAGTTATTAAATTTTTCTAATTACCATATTCATAATTTTTTTAAGTCTCATTAACTAGAAAACTACCATTAATTATTACATGCCTCATTAATGATTGAATTCGTATCTTTGATTTGTTTCATATTCTAATGGGTTTAAGTCAAATCAGAGAAAAATAAAAAAGGTTACGGTAATTAGGCAAAGAACGCCGAATTGGAGAATGACCGATAAGTATTATATTTACAAGTTCATCAAACAAACAAAATTCTTTAGGTACTCCAAGATTCTATAGTTTAAATCTAAATGCTCCCGTCAGTAAGCACGTTTTATTCTATTTTTTTTTTGTTACTGGCCAGTTTGAATTTCGAGTCAACTTGTTCGATGCACGTACATTTTAATTCACATTGTTGACGATTTTTGATGTCCCAAATTCAAATCTCATTATTCCCTAGGGATCGGCCATACTGTATTATCTCCCTAGGGATAAATCGGGTACTTTCGTACTTCGTGGGGTAGATTCATACAGAGTTATCAAAAATCGTATTAAACTTGTTTACTGTCATTAAATCACAAAGAATATCAATAAAATCAATAAAGTTATTAAGTTAGTTATATGCTAAATAGATATTCATTGTCATTTTAAAAAAGTTAACGAATTTATTTGGACTTTTAATTACTCTGTATGAATCTACCCCATGATGTAGATAAATCGTAATAATAGGCCACAACTAGAACTAATACCTAAGAGAGTTCTACCGCTACGAGATATCGAATCGTGCCTACCAAAGTACCAACACTCAAATAACTAGTAAACTATCTTACAAACATTATTTCAAACTGACTGCTGCCAAGTTTCCTAATTCCAGTTTAAGTTGTGGTACCCCTCATCCAAATAGTGCGAAGTTCTATAGTAAGATAGGTACCTATAGAATTTAATGATTAAAATCACTTATAGCCAGATTGCATTGCATAACAATTCCAATAATACGCCACGGCTAGGTTACCTTAGACCTACATTGTTTTATTACGCAGTTTCTGTGCCTACCAGTTCGATGGTACCTTCCTTATAACCAGATAGTATCTCACGATAATTCTAATAATCTCAAACACGATACAAGGTACATTGATTTATTACAAAGTTCAGGTACCTATCTATCTACCGACTTCGCCATAAGTCAGTTCGATATATCCCCTCCCTCTGTTCCTTTAGTCAGACGTCGACAACACGTTTAACCAAAGCATTTTTATTTCTCCGAGGTCGGAGCGCCGGATATCCGGCTACCCGATAATCAGCCCTTTATCGTATTTCATGACGCGATTAGTTTAATTTGCTAGAATTTATTTTTCAGCACCTGACGACAGTAGCATTTTCAGCGTAAGGGTATTTTCAGAAGCTGGTTTTTACGAAGCTAAGTGGAGTCGCCTCCTACCAAAAAATGCAGAAAATTTGGTATTAATTCACCAAAATTTGCCAATTGTTATAAATGATAAATGATAAATGATATTTATTTTGTAAATAGGTTTAAAAAACACTTTTACACGTCAATTTTTTTTTTCGTCATTTTATGCTAGATGAGGCCGGTTAGGTTAATTTTGAATACTAAACTAATTAATAAAACAAACATTTTTGACGTGCGATTATAAAAATAATCGGTGTCCATAACCAATTGTGACGATTTGCCCGGTGTAAAATAAGGAGAATTGTTTGAATTTTACGATCCGAAATCCGGCCGGATACTGAATTACTATCCGGTATCCGGCCGGATAATCAAAACAAGTCCGGATACCGGATAGTTACCGGATATCCGTTTCATCTCTAATTTTTACTTATTACGACAGTTTTGCTTTGATCCTAGGAGGAGTTCCGTTCCATATCTTCAAAGTTCATCATCAGATCATAATACTATTTCAATGTAAAAAACATTTCAAAATTGGTCCACAATCGACCGAGAAATCGGTGAACATGCATTAAAAAAAACACATACCTACAGCCGGACATAATATAACCTCCCCTTCTTTGAAATTGGTTAAAAAAAGGAGATTTGAACTGCGCATTCAAGCGTTTGGACTCCAAGCGATTCAAAATTGTAATTGTTAATAGCCCGCTTTGGGTCACGTTGACAGATCGCGACCCGAAACGATTAGTCATACAGTGCTTATGGTCCTATGACGACCCTGAAGCCTTAAATTCGGCTCCCATTTCTAGTTATACTCGAAACCATCGTTTGCACAAACCAATCATTGATACTCTCTAGAGCCGTTCACATTCGTAGTACCTATGTAGCTAGATACTTCCTCCAAACGATTTCTTACATTTTCATTCATTGAAAATGTTGAATGAAACTCAGTCAGTCCAGACACACAACCACCCTTAAAACTCACACCCCTTAATTTTAGTGGGGTCTGTGGGGAGAGACAAAGTCTTCCCTTTGAACTCGTCAGTTTACGCTGAGGCGTCATGCTGAAAGGTACTGTCGCTTCGCAGTCCGCCTAACTTTATGAGGAAACATAAAGACGAAGAACAGAGTATTTAGATATAACAAAAAAGGATAAGTAGGTAATTGTTAAAAATGAACACGCTGTGATTTTAATGTTAAACTCTTTCTTTCAGCCCTTAGCTATAAAGAAATAGTGAGAAGGAAGAGAAGAGCTTGTTGATAGTAGTGGAATTCTTTCATGAGTTTACGAGGGCAATTATGATCCGGCCCGCGACAGTCGGTCACTGGATCTTGATCAGAGAGGTAGTTGTCCATTTGAGAGGTTCGGGCAATCGCATTTGTTTACGAGAACTAGCTGTATATATTTTTTTTCTATAATTTTAGTGAATTAAAAACTTTATCCAAAATAAATGCTTTTGGGTGGTTTGTTTGTGCTATACAGGGCAGCTTTTGTTGGTATTCTATTTTTATCATATTAGAAGCGCTATAAATACTAGAAGCGCGGAATACGAATTAAACTGGTTTGGTAGGTAAATTATACATATTTTGGTGTTCTTTGCGATTCTACGCATAATAAAAATAGAGTAGTTAAGAACATAAGAATCAGTCAAATTTTGGACGCTCGCTCGTCTAGTCTTACTGCATTACTATGGATTGTGTGAAAATTGTGACTGGAAAGCGCCTGCTGGCCGTGCTCCAATAGATTTCAACAAGGACTGAAAGATTATGATATTCGATTACTCCTGAATATAGTGAGACGATAAATCTCGCTGTACAGTACAGCGAGGTTCATCGTGCACAGCCTGTCTGTGCCTAACCTACGAATAAAGAGAGAAAATCATTCCTTACTAAAAATCAGACGGAAAGTGTTCAACAGTGCAATATGTGCGAACGAGCCATGAATGATTAGATAATCTAGCCGATTCAGTCGTTCGCTTTTAATACCGTGGATTGTTTTATTCCATAAAAGTTCGAATTGCTTGCATAAGTTTCAACTTATGCAATCATTCAGCCCATCTAACCTTTTTGCCAACTACTAACTGGATCCAGATAAATAAAAGCATTTTATTTGCAGCGACTGCATGTCCGCTTCCGTAACCCAGTCTTTTTATTTTATTTGGGAAACAAACAACCGTTTATTATATATAAATTCTGAATACACAGTATGCCATTAGTAAATGCACAATCCACCACATTTCCACGCGTTACTAGTTAATAATAGATACAGTTATAGAAAATTATATAAAATCAATACTTAATAAAACAACAAGAAGGCGTAGTGATTTGATTTTTAATAGTACATTGTTACACCAGGGGTGAAAGTAACTCATTTCGTCCAGAGAAGGAGTTGGCGGCCGAGCGCAGCGAGGTCGCTAATTCGAGGGGTTAAATGGATTACTTTACTATTAAAGAAATAGTTAAACAAATAGATCACTTAAAATATAACATTATTTAATTAATACTTGTCTTTAAGTTATTTCAATTTTATATCGCGCTGTGATTGACTAGCTGTATGGAAAATTGGAACATGGTTCAATAGAAATGTGAAGATAGAACTTGTTTTTTTTTAATAATTTGACAGTTGTCAGTTGTAAAGTAAAACTCCTTAGGGATGAAAAGTATCACTTTCAGCCCGCTCCTCAGGCAACTTCAGACCTACTTTCAGAGTATGAGTTATGAAAATATTTTTTTACACCACCTGCTCGATAATGTCGTTTTACACGTCATACAAACCTCACTTAAAGCAAGTCATTATATGCCTAGGGAGATAATGCAGTATGGCCGATCCCTAGGGAATAATGAGATTTGAATTTGGAGCATCAAGAATCGTCAACATTGTGAATTAAAATGTAGGCGCATCGAACAAGTTGACTCGAAATTCAAACCAAAGAGTATGTAATCACTATGATTCAAACTGGCCACTAACAAAAAAAAAGAAAATAGAATAAAACGTGCGTACTGACGACACGGGAGCATTATAGAAAATTGAAACTATAGAATCATGGAGTAGTGAATTTTGTTTGTTTGATGAACTTGTAAATATAATACTTATATTTCTCTAATATATGATTTGGTCGACCAAATTGTCTTGTAATTATCTCACAGATAGTGTAAAAAATAGAGTATGCAACACGGGGATAAAGCTGTCTTTGTCTTGGGCGGCTTAAATTCCTCACTTCACTCAGGTTTCTTTATTAACTCCCTCGCAATGCTCGGGAGTTAATTTTATAAATCCCTCACTGTCGTTCGGGATTAAAATTAGCAACCTTCGTTTCGTTCGGAATTCAACATGCCGCCCGCGACTTAAAGACACTGCTTTATCCCTTAGTCACATAAACTACTATTTTTGGTAAAGCAAAAACATCGATATCATTAAAATTATTGTTATACACATGAACCAGTCTCTGAAGTGGCACTTTCTTTCTTGCATTTAAATGACAAGTTGTTGAACCCATCAGTGTCATGTGTTGAAGCAGTCAGTTACTGGGTAACACAATATGCGATACTCATATGGTACACAATTGCCAAAACGGATCTTGAGCGCTCGACCTCAGAGTGGGGATCGCTTTGCGCATTCCATACATTGGTGAGCCAATCGTCGTCATTGTTACATACATGCAGCAGCGCAGGGAGCGAATCTTGAGTAACGTCTATGACTGCGATGGCGCGGCGAGCCAATCACTGACACTGCTCCCGCGTCTCACTTCGCACCACTAAAGAGACCGAATATTTGACTTTTGCGCAACTTGAAGCCAGCGCTCAAGATCCGCGGCGGTAATTGTAGCTTTAGTTTGTTTACAAGTTCGCTTTTATTGCCGGTGAGTAATATTATATACAGGTTTTAGGGGTGTCAAGAAATTAAACAGTTAATTTGTACATCAATATTTTTATTTAAGCACAATAATGTTGGTTAAATACACACAAACTCCTTAGGTAAGATTTATTAAATAATGTGATAGGTAGGTACATGTGAAAGTACAGCAGGTAGTGGTAATAAAACCAGTAGTAGCTGATCTCTTATTTTGTACAATATGCCATCGATTGTGAAAAGTTACAGTCGGCATCTAAAATTAAGTGTACCATGTAAGATCGACACATGGATGTGCGACTAACACTTGTGCGACAAAACTATACTGCGACTCACCATAATTCGAATGCACGCTTGTTCGACACACTGAAACTCGACATTACTCTAGTGCGAATGACGCTCAGTTATTTACAAGTTCTTGGTAATGTTCCGAATTTGATTCCGGGTTACAAAACTTGTTACTACTAATGACAGATCTGTTAATCACAGGTAAAACGAAACCTTTACTTAGCCTTGTTTCCAATAAATGAAACATATTTTTACAATTATTTTTTCACATGAGTCAAAAAAAAAATTCAATACACTTACACGAAAACCCGCTCTTATCACACCGCTTTTAGGCATGCAATAGACTGTTTTCCGCACTGATGCAGAAAAGTGCGCGTGCTCTCCCCGCCACAATTTTATTACATTAATCATAACAGGCTGGGCAACACGATATTTGGAAGTCGGTTAACAACAAGATAAAGAACAACAAATTAAAAAGCATTTACAAAAAAAGATACTATGGATTTGTTATCCTTCTTGCGTGGTCTTTCTTAAACTTATTTGTTATTTAAAAAAAGATTGGTTAATTTTTTCCTTTTTCTTGAATATACGTATTGTTTTCATATAATAAATATATTTAGATTATATTTAAATACAGTTTGTTTTATTTAAAAACATGATTACATAAAATTATTCCTATAATTTTTTTTAATTTCCACCTATACCTACGCACAAAACGTTTTGGGAACACATTCACTGTGCGTACAGCTAAGGAGTGGAATTCCCTGCCAGATCCTGTGTTTTCTGAAGGCTACAATCTTTAAGTCAAGAGTGAATAGGTTACTTTTATTTAAGCGTGCTCCATCGTCGACCTCATCGTTGCTTTCCATCAGGGCCTTAAGTCTGCTATTACAATAGTGTCAGAATGGTCTATCATTGATTTCATAATTGTTGATTTTGACAAGTTTTGATAATCTATTATTATAAAGGCGTCATTATGACTTTCCGATGGTCAACCACTGACACTCCATTGAAAGAAATGGCATAGAATGGTAATCTCATAAATAATGTTTTTTACATAAATTTGTAAATAAAGTTATTATTATTATTAATGACAAATGAATATCTGACGTATGCGGTAATCTGCAAAAATTTTGACAGTTCTTTCGATCAGTGACCTACTATTACGACGTCATTGCGTAGTTAGTGCCTTTAATTAGCTCGATATTGTCATTCTACTACAATTCTATTACAAGACCATTGACCGATAAATGATCGATCATTATGAATTAGCAGATTACAAACTTTTAGCAAAATGACAATAGGATCGTGTTAGAATGACGAATTTATAAAAATAGCAGACTTAGGCCCCAGGTGAGATAGCGGTCAAGCACGAACCTATAAACAATAAAAAAAAATAAAAAATAGACTTATAATAATAGACGGTAGTAGGTTTCGTATAATCGTTTGTCCCACTTGGATAGTGTCAAATAATTGTAATACTATACCAACATACGTGTTGAATTACAATATTTGCGCACACAAGTACTAGTCACGCAATTGTTTGTCGTACTACCGTAACGTCGAACTATCGTAGTGTCGCTGTACTGTCGCACAATCGTTTGTCGCACTAGATAAATGTCGAGTTTCAGTGTGTCGAACATGCGGGCATTCGAACTATCGTCGTTAATCACACATCCATTTGTCGATCATATTAGACCTCTCTCAGGTAGATTAAGCTCAGCGGCATATGCAGTAAGAAAAATAAGGCAGTTGACAGATGTCGCCACAGCTAGGTTAGTTTACTATGCCTATTTCCACAGTATTATGTCTTATGGCATTTTACTGTGGGGATCTGCAGCCGATGTAGACTCGATTTTCGAATTGCAAAAGAGAGCAATCAGGGCTATTTATAAAATGGGTCCTCGCGAATCCCTCAGAAATAAATTCAAAGAAATCGATATATTGACACTGCCTTTTCTTTATATCTTAGAAAGTATTCTGTATGTCCGTAAAAACCTAGGACTTTTTAAAATTAGAATCCATTTCCATAACATAAATACTCGTAGTAAACACGAAATTATATTACCCAAATGGAGATTAGCCAAGACCAGTAAGTCATTTTTAGTAAATAGCATACGCTTTTATTACAAGCTACCAAAAGCGGTGACTGAACTTAGCGAAGGAAAGTTCAAAACCCATATTAAGCGTGTCTTAACCAAAAAAGCATATTACAAGGTTAAAGACTATGTCGAAGACACGCTTGTTTGGCAATGACTGCCTCTGCACTTGTGGCCCCCTGGTAACTCATAATATTGTGTGAATGTATCTATTAACTGCTCCATCTTTGTTGTAACATTTTTTTCTTCTAAAACATTGGTTTTGCAATATTTTTTTTTTTAATTTATATTATCTGACTCCAACCACATTAAATTCGTTAGATTTTCTTTTCTGGTTGTTAACGTCTCATCTATAGACAGCTTTTTTTTATATAGCCTCTTTTTATAATGTAAATGGAAGAACACTGTAGACTCCACGAATTCTTAGATTACTTCATATTTTGACTCACTTTTTTTTAAATGATTATTTTGATGATTTTATTGTGCTTTTGAGTACAATATAGACCGGTTTACACTGTTCTTAAATAATACCTATTAATACTGTAATATGGAAATATTGTAACTACAACCATTTTTTTAAAAGAGTAACCATGGAGTTTCTTGCCGGTTCTTCTCCATAGGAAACGACCAATTTCGAACCGTGCACTAGCTTCTGACGTTTTATAAGTGCCCATGTAGGCCTATGTGAAATAAAAAACTTTTGACTTAGACTTTGACTTTGATCTCACGTGGTAAACTCCCTAAATTTTTTTTAATAAACGACGACTAAATAAGAAGAAAGGTGATGCATACTCGACATACTCGTATTTGTAAAGAAACCTTCCAGCATACCCGTAAATGGAAAGATGGAAAAAATTGAAATGTAGACACCGTGTGTGTCTATAAATATTTCCATTATGTTACAAATATTCAGCATCTAATATGATCGATTTGATGGGGCAATTAATTCTATTTTAAGCAAATCACACCATCTATAATATATTATTGAAAATCTTATTGCAAATAATTATCTTATTCAAAATCACTCATACGTAAAAACAGTATTTATTTCGTTTTTACGTAGGGGTTTTCCTTCGATTGTGACTGTTGTGAAGGAAAGTGTGATATATTGTTAGCTGATCAAAACTTTTAGAACTTCTAAGCTTTTATTGACTGATTCTCACCAGCTCCTACAAATAAATTTTGTATTTCATAAAGGTGCTACAAATAGATTTCGTATGCCTGACGTTGGAGACGTTAGGCAGGATTAGAGCAGTGCTTCATTTCAAAGTCAAATCAAAATTCAACTTTTGAGAGCGTTTTATTAATCTACAATTAACATTTTATTACTAATCTTATCCATTTTCCACGTATTTATTTTATATTAGCATTGTTTGATTTCAAAGTTAAATCAAAAGTCAACTTTATTTTTATTTTTTTAACTCATTTATTGAAATTATAAAATACAGGTGTTCCTTTAAATCTAAAACTCGCCAAACTTTGACGTTTGAAGGCGAGAAGCGCTCTTTAACATAGCAGTGCTACCTTTGTAGTTTGTACACACTTACTACCGTATAGTTAGAATTACATAATTAATATATTTAGCAATGTTCACAATCGAGCACAATGTTCTTTAATTTTGTTTTAAGTGATTGCTTACTCAGTTTTACTTCTTTTCTCAATAAATCTATTTTGTTAAACACTTTAGTTACCAAATACTTAGATGTTCTCTTACCATAATAATTTGTAGTCTGTGGTTGAACCAATTTATTATCTCTAACCCTACGTGTGTTGTACTTATTTTTGACACTAACTTTATATTCATCATTATTATAAAATTCCAGACCTACCAAATAATCTACTTTTTTATCAATGGGTATAATTTTACAGATGGGAAATAACTTATTATACTCTTTGTTGCACTTATCTTTAACATTTTTACTAGCTAAGAACTTTATCAGTCTTATTTGTATATCTTTGATATCTCTTAAATATGTAATAAAGGTTCGCCCATACACAAGGAGACCATAACTCATCAGCGAATCGGCAAGTGCGAAATAAACCATTCTCAACGTCTTTTTGTTTAAAACATTTTTTAAGTGGTAAAACTTACCGAGCACCGATCTTAACCTGTTGCAAACATCATTAACATGTAATCTCCAGTTCAGATTAGTATCAATGGTTAAACCTAAATATTTAAATTTATCTACATAATCCAATTTTGTACATTTACAATTAAGTTTATTTTTATGCAAACATTCATATGTATGTCCTATCACTGTGAAATTTTCAATATTTATAGATTTAGCAATCCGATTATATGGCGAATATATATACATACATTTAGTTTTCGCTAGATTTAATATTATTCCATTGTCGTGTGCCCATTTGCTAACATTTTCAAAATCATCTTGTATATACTTTTGTACCTCGGTTATGTCTTTGGATGCATACACTAGACACATATCGTCAGCGTACATGAACACCTTACATTTATGCACGACGTTTGACACACTGTTTACATGCATTATAATATATATCCTACAGGGCCATATACGGATCCAGTTGGCACACCTAAGTCAACATCCGCCTCCTTTCCAACCACACAGGAGATTGTTGTACTTATTTTCCTATTACTGAGGTAATCTTTAAACCAATTATTTGTAGGGCCACGTATTCCGCATTCGTCCATTGCCTGTAATAGGATCTCATGGTCCAGAGTGTCAAACGCTTTTTTATAATCAATAAAAAGTGCTATAATTTGTTTACCAGAATCTAAGCATTCATTAATATAATCTGAAAAACCCATCAAGGCAGAAATAGTGTTGCGCCCTCTCCGGAAACCGTGCTGAGTATTACTTAATATGTTGTGTTGTTCTAAGAATTCACTAATCTTTCCTAATATGATTTTTTCCACTATTTTATCAATAACAGATAATATTGCGATAGGCCTATAGTTTACATATTCTAAATGATTGCCTGATTTATGTATAGGTCGTATAATTGCATTCTGTTGTATGCTATCTGTTTTTCCCAAATGCCTTAAAATAACATCGTCCAAGCTAGTTTTATTTCGACCTAACCATATGTTTATATTTGACCATATTTTCCTGAAATCACCATTACATTTTTCAATTTGTTGCTGTCTATACTTATTTTTTGCCAAATTTATTAATTTATTTACTCTATTTCTAAATTTTGTAAAGTTTAACCTTTTGTTCATATTCTTTGGTTCCGCTTTCCAAACTTTAAATAACAAATCCTTTCGCACTAACATTGCATATAAGTGTCTGTCTATCCATGGTTGTCTTATGATTTTTTTATTACTTGTATCAATTTTAACTGTACTTTCCTTGTAGATGCGATCAAATACACTATACACCGTATTATACAATAATAATGGACACGTTATTATACAATAATAATGGACACGTTATTGTCATTAACTGGGTCCAGTCATATTCATCCAGCTTTTGTTTAACCGTTTTATCACTTAACACTTCGCGCAGACAATTGTTTTTGATGTTGTCACTCACAAACTGATTTTTACTTCCACCCACACATAAGTTCAACTGTTTAAAGCGTTACTACAATTAACATTTCATTACTAATTTTATCTATTTCCCCGCTTTTTTTTTATTGTAAGTCCTATTTAGCATAACATGAAGTATCTATCTAAGGGAGTCAAACATCGATGACCCATGTTCTTTACATGTGTCATCGATGTAGTCAAAGTCTGATATTTTTAATGCCTTGCAAAGTAATCCGTCCCTTTCTCAGCATCATCGTATGCGATGGAACCATTTACTGAAGCCGTTCAAGGACAAAATGTTCAATTCTCAAAATGTCCAACTCCCAAAATGTCCAATCTTAATGCTTAACGCTTTTTTAATACTTATACATACAAATAATAAATAACCAAGGTAAGACATAAAAAAAATACTTTTACTGTTTTTGCTTAGTCGAGCAAATAATAATCAACATAATTTTTATTTATAATCAACAAGCATTTTTTATACTTAATATGTTAATAATCAACATAATTATGATTTATAAATAAAACTGTTTAATGTGTTAAGTCCCCCGCGAGGCACAGCGAGCGAGGTAGCTCGCTGTGGCTTTTCATACCGGGGGGTATGAAAGGCAAAAAGGAACGGGGTGGGTTTTTTAGTCAGTAAGTGTCTGACACTATCTCCCGCTTCGCCCAAGGGCGGGGGATGTCATTTGCATGATTTTTACCCACCAAAAAATGTTTATTCTTTGATTCAATTTATAATTATAAAAAATTATGATGTTGATTACTGTAGTTTTATACATTACCTACATAATGACAAAAATAGTGATTTCTGGTATGTTGTGGTCTTCTTTGGTTTTAATTGGTTATTTATAAATAAAACCTATTTTGATTCTTTCAGTACTTTGTATTTATTATTTGTCATAACTATTAAAAAAGCGCTTACATGAGTTATTGAACAAATTTGCTACATTTTCAAAGATTGGTCATTTTGGGAGTTGGACATTTTGACCATTGGACATATAAAGAATTGGACATTTTGACCATTGGACATTTTGAGAATTGGACATTTTGACCATTGGACATTTTGGGTATTTGGACATTTTGATACCGTTGGACATTTTGAGAATTGGACATTTTGCCCCTGAACAACTGAAGCAGTGGGCTCTTTTTTTGTTCGCTTTCGCCCAGCCTCTTCGCGCACGCAGCTTCGTTTTATGGACCCTATTGCATCTTCTTTCATCTCTTCCTTGGCTCTATGATACACTCGCCTACGACTCGTGCGAATTCCGCCTCGGTCGCACTTGTATCTAAATGTACTATTATAGGCTGCAAGCTATATTCAAGTAGGCCACAATTCTAAAAACTTTGAACATGATCCACGTATTATCTATTAATGTGGCTGATTGTATTATGTATTTTTATTTTGTTAATAAAACAATAATAATAATTCACAACTAACAAGCAGAGCTACTAAACAACTGCTAAACATACATATATATTTTTTCTAAATACATACACAGATACATCTACGTGCATATTATAGATAAATTACAATACGGTTTTTTTAAGAGTTAGATTTATCATATTTAAGCTCAGGAAATCACATATGCTATAAAAGTAGCAACAGAATCGGGCATACCGTACTGACTTGATTTTGTGATGGCCATATTTTTAATGTCCTGTCACTGAAATAACTTTCTAGAATACTGTGAATACTCAAGGTAGTATTCGTCTGGGCTTGAAAGACAGAGAGTAGAGACACATGCCAAACTTTATAAGCTTGAGTGTGCGACACCAATATTACGGTGGCGCGGAGTTTCTTATTTATCAATCTTTTCTACTCTTTGATAGAATTTTCCTTCAAGACATTTAATGATTTGATACTGTCCAAATTTTTGGCTTATTTTATTCGTTTAAATACTTCGGCTACAGCGAAAGGGATTTACAGTAAGGTTTATAGGCGGAGAGGGGTGGTCCCAGATTTCTCGCATCGCACCGCAATCTCATTGCATACTCTACTTGTAACATTAATTTAGTTTTGTAGAAGTACAATAGTGATATTTTTTTTTGTAACTATAATTTTGTTTAATGATTTAAAATTCATAAATTCCATATCTACCAAGGCGGTAGGCGACGATGGCCTTCAGCTCCAAATGTTCCTACCTATTCTGAGTGAAATAACTCCTGTCATAACTCACATTATAAATTTCTCTCTCTTCACTAATTCCTTTCCTTCTGCTTCTGCTAAGAAGGCTCACGTCCTACCGCTTCCTAAAGTTTCAAATCCTACTTCACCATCCCAGTTTCGACCGATATCCATCCTCCCGATCCTCTCCAAAGTCCTTGAGAGTGTTGTTCAGAAGCAACTGTCTTGTTATCTATCCTGTAACAGCCTACTAAGTCCCTACCAATCCGGTTTCAGACCTGGCCATAGCACTGTAACAACCCTTATCAAAATAACTGATGATATAAGACTAGCTATGGAAAATAAATGTCTAACCGTATTGGTTTTATTGGACTTCAGTAGTGCTTTCAACTCGGTTGATTTTGACATCCTCTTAGGAATCCTTTCCTCCCTTAATGTCTCTGCACCAGTAATTGAGTGGTTCAAATCTTATCTTCGGGGCCGCTCGCAGTCTGTTCGATCTGATGAGGATTCCTCTGAATGGTGTGATTTGGCTGCGGGTGTACCTCAGGGTGGCGTCCTCTCTCCTCTACTTTTCTCAGTTTTTATAAACGCTCTCACTAAGGTCCTAACTTCTAACTATCATCTCTACGCAGACGACTTGCAGTTATATCGTCATTTTAAAGTCGGCGAACTCGTTGAGACTATAGCTGCCATCAATGATGACCTTGAAAATATCAACAAGTGGGTCCTTTGGGCTCTTACTGAATCCAAATAAATCTCAAGCGCTCATTATTGGTGGCAGATATATGCTTAGTTTACTGAATCACCAGTCTCTCCCACCAGTAGTTTATGACTCAGTACCTATACTTTACTCGAAAAGTGCTAAGAATCTAGGCGTCTATATTGATACTAACCTTTCTTGGGATGTTCATATAGCTGATGTTAGTAGGAGGGTCTTCTACTCGTTTCAGTCCCTTAAACGTCTCCAAAAATTCCTACCATTTCATACTAGGGTCACCCTTGCGCAATCTCTTCTTCTACCGCTAATAGACTATGCGGATGTCTGTTTTCTCGATGCAACGGAGGTTCTCCTAAACAAACTCGAGCGACTGCAGAATTTGTGCATCCGCTTCATTTTCGGCCTCCGCAAATACGACCATGTGTCGGAGTTTCGGACCAGATTGAAGTGGTTGCCGATTTGGCGTCGGCGTGATACCCATATTCTATCTCTTCTCTACTCTATCCTGCACAACCCTAATTCTCCACAATACCTTCGTGAACGCTTTGAGTACTTCGTCCCGAGGGGTAAACCCTGTCGCACTGCCAATTCTCTTCTTCTTCGTACCCCGTTTCACACTTCTAGCCGTTATGATGGTTCTTTCTCTGTAACAGCAGTGCGTCTGTGGAACTCCCTCCCACACTCCTTACGTGACAGCCCTTCTTTAGATGTCTTCAAGAGGAAAATTAAAGATTATTTCCTTTCACAATGACATAGCATATATATATAATATATATTTATATTATATAAAGTATGTGTGTATTTATGTATGTAGGTATACTTATTTATGTATTATTATTTTATTCATAATATTTCTAATTTTGGAAATTGTACACTGGACCCTACCCTCTATTGTCATCTCTCTCTATCGCTCAATGGTTTGCTGGAAGAAAACTCAACTTTGAGTTAAGCTCGCCTATGTACATGAACTTTGTTATCCACTTATTTTGTGTTTTTATAGTGTACAATAAAGAATTAAAGAATTAAAGATATTTGTTTTTGGGGTCTCAAACTTATTTCTTATTTTCGCGATACTAATCACTCTGAAATTTTTCCATAAAGGTTTTTATTATATTCATGCGAGTTTGAACCTTTTTTTGATTGACTGTTTATGACCCTTTTTCATCACTGTTCCTCTTGCATTGTTGTTTTCTGTCCTGCAGGAATAACACATGATTTTGATAAAACATTATTTTTAAAACAGGAATAAAAGAAAGCGGTATTATGTTAGATTTTGAAAATGTTCATCAGAGAAGAGTTCCTGAATACGACAAATGTGTTCTTACCTGGGGCTATGGAGTGACAAAGTGAAGAAGTGACGTGGCTGACTAGGAAGTACGGAGGGTTACAGCTACAGTATCTTCTTAGAAGGGTTCCGGCCAAGGTTTGCAGTCTGCTACTGTGATGCGTTGCTGCCATGTGCGAGCCACAGCTGGTCCAAGAGGTGTTCTGGTACGAGAATCGAAATGAGATCAAATGACCCAAAGTTAGTTAAAATATTAAATGATCAATTCAACAAGCAAATAAAATAATTACATTATAAGATGTTGGCGTTATTTGAAGTTGATGTCAGAACCTTTTCACTTGCAGAGCAAACTTGGGACGTTTATACGACCCACTACGTCGTGCCACTTCATCAGGTAGCCTTTTCCAAGGTGTAATGAAAATGCGACATCTAAGGACAAGATAATTTATTCTGTAGTTTTTAAATCAAGGGTCAAATTTGCATTTATTACGTAAGACGATTAAGGGGGGAGGGGGCCTTGATAGTTCTTACGTCAGATTACAAAAATTCGCAAGGTTAAGGCTAGGTTTTACTCATTTTGCACATTTTAGAACCTCTGGAAATCCGCGAATATAAAAGAGAACACCGTGAAAAATTACTTTATTAAAATGGACCATATGACCAACCGTTGGGTAAAAATCAAAACAAGACATAAATTGGTTGGGGCAATAAAATAAAAGAAAAACATGAATCTGATCCTAACTTACGATTTCAAACGTGTCTAAAGAAATATTTGAAAGTTTCATAAAATAATAAGGCTTGTTTTTTAAGTGTCGTCCGGCAAAACCTAAAACCATGAATAGTTTTTTTTTATAAAAATAAAATATGAAAAACTTGTAAAAATCGTCTTACGTAATAAATGAATGGACCCTAAGTAACTGGCAACATATTGTGTACTCACCGTGGTGGACATATAAAAGCGTTGAGGTGTGGATAGGTAGGTGAACAGGCAGGCCAGACACACATTTGAAGTGAAAAATGGGTGAGAGCAGCAGGGAACAGATATGCGTATTCGTCGTCGATTGCTTTGGGGCGTGGCAGGGACGTACTGCACTGATGAGCCTTGAAGAAGTACACTTGTGATCGCGGGGTAAACTGGCTAGTTTTGTCCGTCCAGCAGATCAGCAAAACTGGCTGAACTTCTCCAGGTAGCCTTCTCCAAGCGCCTGGTCCTTGAAACAGTGAGCCCTAGGAACAGAATAATAGAGTTGAAGCTATTTTTAAATTAAGCCTTCTGCAAGTATGCTAGGTATTAGTTTCTTTGTCGAAACCATTAAATTGCAGAATTTAACAGTTTCTATAATGAATAATTTTATTAATAGTTAAAGCAATTTTATTTTATTTATTAATGAGACAATAAACACCTACAATAAACACACATACTCAAAAAAAAAACGGTACAAATGAGCGTTTATAGTATTGCAGCCCAAGGATTATTATCCACATAATAACTGTAAATGCCGCTGGATAAACAAATATACACCGCTAAATTTCAATCCCGCTAAATTTAAGGTGTATAATATAGATCAAATTATTATTATTAGATATAAATGATTACGACGTAAAACCAATGGTAGCAAAGAGTTAAAAATGTAGTGTTACTTTTTACCTAGGACGATGAGCTAGAGAGGAGATGCTGAAGATATTGTCGTAGGTGACGTCGGGGATACAAGTTCGATAATGATTGTAGGTGGTGATCGGGACGGAAGGCTGGGGCGCGGCCGCAGCTGATATTGAACTATCACATTCAATCGATTTTAACCACTCTTCACAATCAGTCGTTTCCACTTCCTCCGTGTGATCCGTACAACCCAAATTATCATCTTCGGTCCAAACTTGATAGTGCTCATATTCGGATGACTGTTCAGATGGGGTCCGTTCCCGGCGGTTCGTCGACTGCTGTGATTCCTCAGTAGATGTGTAACGTGACGAGACGTAAACTAAGGAGTTTACGGTCGAGGTGACGGTGTTTGTGCGTGGTGCGGAGCGGGCAGTCGTACAAACCTCCGCTGGGCGAGTAATCATCGCCTGCGATATAGGAATTAAAGTAGAAAGCTGCCTTGAAAGGTCCAGTGGCTGCTGCGCCGGCTCTGCACTGATGTATGACATATCGAATACATCTGAAGTGTCAGGTGTTGAGATAGGATACTGTAAGCTTTGGGATTGACTTGTGCCGTATGGGGTTGATAACTGAAGAGAGTTATTAGGTGTATAATTAGGATTAAGCATTTGACGGATAGTGTGATACTGCTGCGATTCTCGTGCCTGGTATTCATGGGTGGGGTAGACAGTAGGGTTGGCCAGGGAAGAGTAGTGGGACTTGTACTCGTTGCCTCGTGTTTCGCTGCGAATAAACCGGCTCTCACGCAGCGTTGTCGTTCTGGCGTGCTCGCGTTGGCTCTGTTGAGTTCATATTTCATATTAATAAAAAAAAAAAAACATTTTATGCTGAGTTATAATATCATAAACATAATATATTTTTTTTTATTTCTCTTCCACAAAGGTGCCTTACAAACTAACATTACATAAGTAGATACAAGTATTCCTTTGTGCGAGACTAGCACCTGCAATAGGAAATCCTGTCGCACAGATTACCAGGTCCACAGATTGTATTTTTTTTTTTAAGTAATAAGATATTAAATAATCTACAACGCTTGTACGTGGCTAGATAATAGTATCATAACATTTGTGAAAAATCCAAAATTTATAAAATTGACGAACATTGATTGAAATTGACGCGCGTTACCGAAGTGTCGCGCGGTCAACCCAAACATCCTGGACTTTAGCGATATTTGATAAAATATCACTCTATTTAGAGAACAATGCGCGAAGCCCTTTAGTCCTTGACTTTCGTAAGAAACTCAAGGATCAAACCGATAAACCCCGATACACGACCCACGGTTGTCGCCATCGCCTCAAAAATCTCCGAAATCGATTCAGAGTTCTGTGTTTTAAAACTTCATCTTTACTTTCAGAAGTGTTTATTAAAATAACAATAGCTGAATAGTCTTAATAATGTAATATTCTGTTTTTACTTACCATATAATAAGGATTATAACGATTCCAATGTTGGAAATTGCGTCCTGTGGAAAAAAATATAATGTTTTATTTCACATAGGTCTACATAAGCACTTATAAAACGTCACAAGCCAGTTCACGGTTCCAATTGGTCGTATGTCCTATAGAGAAGAACTGGCAAGAAACTCCATGGTATATTTGCATAATTATTACAATATTAATAGATATGTAAGGACAGTATAGTAGACCAGTCAATATTGTACCCAAAAGTACAAAAAAATAATCATAGTAAAAAAGTTAGTCGTAATAAAAAGTAATCTAAAAATTCGCGAAGTCTATAGTGTTCCCACATTCACTTAATAAAAAGAAGTTATATAAAAAAACAGCAAAAATAAATAATTACAACCATTAATAAATGAGATAATTACAAAAATAAATTGCTAATGAATTTTTGGTAGTTGTAAATTATGATGTTGATTACTGTAGTTTTATACATTACATAATGACAAAAATAGTGATTTCTGGTATGTTGTGGTCTTCTTTGGTTTTAATTGGTTATTTATAAATAAAACCTATTTTGATTCTTTCAGTACTTTGTATTTATTATTTGTCATAAGTATTAAAAAAGCGCTTACATGAGTTATTGAACAAATTTGCTACATTTTCAAAGATTGGTCATTTTGGGAGTTGGACATTTTGACCATTGGACATATAAAGAATTGGACATTTTGACCATTGGACATTTTGAGAATTGGACATTTTGACCATTGGACATTTTGGGTATTTGGACATTTTGATACCGTTGGACATTTTGAGAATTGGACATTTTGCCCCTGAACAACTGAAGCAGTGGGCTCTTTTTTTGTTCGCTTTCGCCCAGCCTCTTCGCGCATGCAGCTTCGTTTTATGGACCCTATTGCATCTTCTTTCATCTCTTCCTTGGCTCTATGATACACTCGCCTACGACTCGTGCGAATTCCGCCTCGGTCGCACTTGTATCTAAATGTACTATTATAGGCTGCAAGCTATATTCAAGTAGGCCACAATTCTAAAAACTTTGAACATGATCCACGTATTATCTATTAATGTGGCTGATTGTATTATGTATTTTGTTAATAATACAATAATAATAATTCACAACTAACAAGCAGAGCTTCTAAACAACTGCTAAACATACATATATTTTATTTTAAATACATACACAGATACATCTACGTGCATATTATAGATAAATTACAATACGGTTTTTTTAAGAGTTAGATTTATCATATTTAAGCTCAGGAAATCACATATGCTATAAAAGTAGCAACAGAATCGGGCATACCGTACTGACTTGATTTTGTGATGGCCATATTTTTAATGTCCTGTCACTGAAATAACTTTCTAGAATACTGTGAATACTCAAGGTAGTATTCGTCTGGGCTTGAAAGACAGAGAGTAGAGACACATGCCAAACTTTATAAGCTTGAGTGTGCGACACCAATATTACGGTGGCGCGGAGTTTCTTATTTATCAATCTTTTTTCTACTCTTTGATAGAATTTTCCTTCAAGACATTTAATGATTTGATACTGTCCAAATTTTTGGCTTATTTTATTCGTTTAAATACTTCGGCTACAGCGAAAGGGATTTACAGTAAGGTTTATAGGCGGAGAGGGCTGGTCCCAGATTTCTCGCATCGCACCGCAATCTCATTGCATACTCTACTTGTAACATTAATTTAGTTTTGTAGAAGTACAATAGTGATATTTTTTTTTGTAACTATAATTTTGTTTAATGATTTAAAATTTTTATTTACAATAAATATAAATATTTGTTTTTGGGGTCTCAAACTTATTTCTTATTTTCGCGATACTAATCACTCTGAAATTTTTCCATAAAGGTTTTTATTATATTCATGCGAGTTTGAACCTTTTTTTGGTTGACTGTTTATGACCCTTTTTTCATCACTGTTCCTCTTGCATTGTTGTTTTCTGTCCTGCAGGAATAACACATGATTTTGATAAAACATTATTTTTAAAACAGGAATAAAAGAAAGCGGTATTATGTTAGATTTTGAAAATGTTCATCAGAGAAGAGTTCTGTTCCTGAATACGACAAATGTGTTCTTACCTGGGGCTATGGAGTGACAAAGTGAAGAAGTGACGTGGCTGACTAGGAAGTACGGAGGGTTAAAGCTACTGTATCTTCTTAGAAGGGTTCCGGCCAAGGTTTGCAGTCTGCTACTGTGATGCGTTGCTGCCATGTGCGAGCCACAGCTGGTCCAAGAGGTGTTCTGGTACGAGAATCGAAATGAGATCAAATGACCCAAAGTTAGTTAAAATATTAAATGATCAATTCAACAAGCAAATAAAATAATTACATTATAAGATGTTGGCGTTATTTGAAGTTGATGTCAGAACCTTTTCACTTGCAGAGCAAACTTGGGACGTTTATACGACCCACTACGTCGTGCCACTTCATCAGGTAGCCTTTTCCAAGGTGTAATGAAAATGCGACATCTAAGGACAAGATAATTTATTCTGTAGTTTTTAAATCAAGGATCAAATTTGCATTTATTACGTAAGACGATTAAGGGGGGAGGGGGCCTTGATAGTTCTTACGTCAGATTACAAAAATTCGCAAGGTTAAGGCTAGGTTTTCCTCATTTTGAACATTTTAGAACCTCTGGAAATCCGCGAATATAAAAGAGAACACCGTGAAAAATTACTTTATTAAAATGGACCATATGACCAACCGTAGGGTAAAAATCAAAACATGACATAAATTGGTTGGGGCAATAAAATAAAAGAAAAACATGAATCTGATCCTAACTTACGATTTCAAACGTGTCTAAGGAAATATTTGAAAGTTTCATAAAATAATAAGGCTTGTTTTTTAAGTGTCGTCCGGCAAAACCTAAAACCATGAATAGTTTTTTTTTATAAAAATAAAATATGAAAAACTTGTAAAAATCGTCTTACGTAATAAATGAATGGACCCTAAGTAACTGGCAACATATTGTGTACTCACCGTGGTGGACATATAAAAGCGTTGAGGTGTGGATAGGTAGGTGAACAGGCAGGCCAGACACACATTTGAAGTGAAGAATGGGTGAGAGCAGCAGGGAACAGATATGCGTATTCGTCGTCGATTGCTTTGGGGCGTGGCAGGGACGTACTGCACTGATGAGCCTTGAAGAAGTACACTTGTGATCGCGGGGTAAACTGGCTAGTTTTGTCCGTCCAGCAGATCAGCAAGACTGGCTGAACTTCTCCAGGTAGCCTTCTCCAAGCGCCTGGTCCTTGAAACAGTGAGCCCTAGAAACAGAATAATAGAGTTGAAGCTATTTTTAAATCAAGCCTTCTGCAAGTATGCTAGGTATTAGTTTCTTTGTCGAAACCATTAAATTGCAGAATTTAACAGTTTCTATAATGAATAATTTTATTAATAGTTAAAGCAATTTTATTTTATTTATTAATGAGACAATAAACACCTACAATAAACACACATACTCAAAAAAAAAACGGTACAAATGAGCGTTTATAGTATTGCAGCCCAAGGATTATTATCCACATAATAACTGTAAATGCCGCTGGATAAACAAATATACACCGCTAAATTTAAGGTGTATAATATAGATCAAATTATTATTATTAGATATAAATGATTACGACGTAAAACCAATGGTAGCAAAGAGTTAAAAATGTAGTGTTACTTTTTACCTAGGACGATGAGCGTCGCAGAGGAGATGCTGAAGATATTGTCGTAGGTGACGTCGGGGATACAAGTTCGATAATGATTGTAGGTGGTGATCGGGACGGAAGGCTGGGGCGCGGCCGCAGCTGATATTGAACTATCACATTCAATCGATTTTAACCACTCTTCACAATCAGTCGTTTCCACTTCCTCCGTGTGATCCGTAAAACCCAAATTATCATCTTCGGTCCAAACTTGATAGTGCTCATATTCGGATGATTGTTCAGATGGGGTCCGTTCCCGGCGGTTCGTCGACTGCTGTGATTCCTCAGTAGATGTGTAACGTGACGAGACGTAAACTAAGGAGTTTACGGTCGAGGTGACGGTGTTTGTGTGTGGTGCGGAGCGGGCAGTCGTACAAACCTCCGCTGGGCGAGTAATCATCGCCTGCGATATAGGAATTAAAGTAGAAAGCTGCCTTGAAAGTTCCAGTGGCTGCTGCGCCGGCTCTGCACTGATGTATGACATATCGAATACATCTGAAGTGTCAGGTGTTGAGATAGGATACTGTAAGCTTTGGGATTGACTCGTGCCGTATGGGGTTGATAACAGAAGAGAGTTATTAGGTGTATAATTAGGATTAAGCATTTGACGGATAGTGTGATACTGCTGCGATTCTCGTGCCTGGTATTCATGGGTGGGGTAGACATTAGGGTTGGCCAGGGAAGAGTAGTGGGACTTGTACTCGTTGCCTCGTGTTTCGCTGCGAATAAACCGGCTCTCACGCAGCGTTGTCGTTCTGGCGTGCTCGCGTTGGCTCTGTTGAGTTCATATTTCATATTAATAAAAAAAAAACATTTTATGCTGAGTTATAATATCATAAACATAATATATTTTTTTTATTTCTCTTCCACAAAGGTGCCTTACAAAATAACATTACATAATAATTATAAAAATATACAAGTATTCCTTTGTGCGAGACTAGCACCTGCAATAGGAAATCCTGTCGCACAGATTACCAGGTCCACAGATTGTATTTTTTTTTTTTAAGTAATAAGATATTAAATAAAATATATCAATGATGTACCTACCTATGTACCTTTAACTTTGTAATCTTTGTAAAAATTCTATGTGTTGAATGTCTTTTTTCTACAACGCTTGTACGTGGCTAGATAATAGTATCATAACATTTGTTGAAAAATCCAAAATTTATAAAATTGACGAACATTGATTGAAATTGACGCGCGTTACCGAAGTGTCGCGCGGTCAACCCAAACATCCTGGACTTTAGCGATATTTGATAAAATATCACTCTATTTAGAAAACAATGCGCGAAGCCCTTTAGTCCTTGACTTTCGTAAGAAACTCAAGGATCAAACCGATAAACCCCGATAAACGACCGACGGTTGTCGCCATCGCCTCAAAAATCTCCGAAATCGATTCAGAGTTCTGTGTTTTAAAACTTCATCTTTACTTTCAGAAGTGTTAATTAAAATAACTATAGCTGAATAGTCTTAATAATGTAATATTCTGTTTTTACTTACCATATCGTAAGGATTATAACGATTCCAATGTTGGAAATGGCGTCCTGTGGAAAAAAATATAATGTTTTATTTCACATAGGTCTACATAAGCACTTATAAAACGTCACAAGCCAGTTCACGGTTCCAATTGGTCGTATGTCCTATAGAGAAGAACTGGCAAGAAACTCCATGGTATATTTGCATAATTATTACAATATTAATAGATATGTAAGGACAGTATAGTAGACCAGTCAATATTGTACCCAAAAGCACAAAAAAATAATCATAGTAAAAAAGTTAGTCGTAATAAAAAGTAATCTAAAAATTCGCGAAGTCTATAGTGTTCCCACATTCACTTAATAAAAAGAAGTTATATAAAAAAACAGCAAAAATAAATAATTACAACCATTAATAAATGAGATAATTACAAAAATAAATTGCTTATGAATTTTTGGTAGTTGTAAATTATGATGTTGATTACTGTAGTTTTATACATTACATAATGACAAAAATAGTGATTTCTGGTATGTTGTGGTCTTCTTTGGTTTTAATTGGTTATTTATAAATAAAACCTATTTTGATTCTTTCAGTACTTTGTATTTATTATTTGTCATAAGTATTAAAAAAGCGCTTACATGAGTTATTGAACAAATTTGCTACATTTTCAAAGATTGGTCATTTTGGGAGTTGGACATTTTGACCATTGGACATATAAAGAATTGGACATTTTGACCATTGGACATTTTGAGAATTGGACATTTTGACCATTGGACATTTTGGGTATTTGGACATTTTGATACCGTTGGACATTTTGAGAATTGGACATTTTGCCCCTGAACAACTGAAGCAGTGGGCTCTTTTTTTGTTCGCTTTCGCCCAGCCTCTTCGCGCACGCAGCTTCGTTTTATGGACCCTATTGCATCTTCTTTCATCTCTTCCTTGGCTCTATGATACACTCGCCTACGACTCGTGCGAATTCCGCCTCGGTCGCACTTGTATCTAAATGTACTATTATAGGCTGCAAGCTATATTCAAGTAGGCCACAATTCTAAAAACTTTGAACATGATCCACGTATTATCTATTAATGTGGCTGATTGTATTATGTATTTTGTTAATAATACAATAATAATAATTCACAACTAACAAGCAGAGCTACTAGACAACTGCTAAACATACATATATTTTTTTTTTAAATACATACACAGATACATCTACGTGCATATTATAGATAAATTACAATACGGTTTTTTTAAGAGTTAGATTTATCATATTTAAGCTCAGGAAATCACATATGCTATAAAAGTAGCAACAGAATCGGGCATACCGTACTGACTTGATTTTGTGATGGCCATATTTTTAATGTCCTGTCACTGAAATAACTTTCTAGAATACTGTGAATACTCAAGGTAGTATTCGTCTGGGCTTGAAAGACAGAGAGTAGAGACACATGCCAAACTTTATAAGCTTGAGTGTGCGACACCAATATTACGGTGGCGCGGAGTTTCTTATTTATCAATCTTTTCTACTCTTTGATAGAATTTTCCTTCAAGACATTTAACGATTTGATACTGTCCAAATTTTTGGCTTATTTTATTCGTTTAAATACTTCGGCTACAGCGAAAGGGATTTACAGTAAGGTTTATAGGCGGAGAGGGGTGGTCCCAGATTTCTCGCATCGCACCGCAATCTCATTGCATACTCTACTTGTTACATTAATTTAGTTTTGTAGAAGTACAATAGTGATATTTTTTTTTGTAACTATAATTTTGTTTAATGATTTAAAATTTTTATTTACAATAAATATAAATATTTGTTTTTGGGGTCTCAAACTTATTTCTTATTTTCGCGATACTAATCACTCTGAAATTTTTCCATAAAGGTTTTTATTATATTCATGCGAGTTTGAACCTTTTTTTGATTGACTGTTTATGACCCTTTTTTCATCACTGTTCCTCTTGCATTGTTGTTTTCTGTCCTGCAGGATGGTCATGTAAAGAGGAGAGATGAAAAGCATGTTGCTAAAAGAGTTATGAATTTACATGTGGATGGATGGAGAGGGAGAGGGAGGCCAAAGAAAAGATGGATGGATTGTGTGAGAAGTGATATGAAAGAAAAGGGAGTTAGTGATAGCGTGACGAGTGACAGGACAGAATGGAAGAAAAAAACGTGTTGCGCCGACCCCAAATAAAATGGGACAAGGGCAGGAAGAAGAAGGAATAACACATGATTTTGATAAAACATTATTTTTAAAACAGGAATAAAAGAAAGCGGTATTATGTTAGATTTTGAAAATGTTCATCAGAGAAGAGTTCTGTTCCTGAATACGACAAATGTGTTCTTACCTGGGGCTATGGAGTGACAAAGTGAAGAAGTGACGTGGCTGACTAGGAAGTACGAAGGGTTACAGCTACTGTATCTTCTTAGAAGGGTTCCGGCCAAGGTTTGCAGTCTGCTACTGTGATGCGTTGCTGCCATGTGCGAGCCACAGCTGGTCCAAGAGGTGTTCTGGTACGAGAATCGAAATGAGATCAAATGACCCAAAGTTAGTTAAAATATTAAATGATCAATTCAACAAGCAAATAAAATAATTACATTATAAGATGTTGGCGTTATTTGAAGTTGATGTCAGAACCTTTTCACTTGCAGAGCAAACTTGGGACGTTTATACGACCCACTACGTCGTGCCACTTCATCAGGTAGCCTTTTCCAAGGTGTAATGAAAATGCGACATCTAAGGACAAGATAATTTTTTCTGTAGTTTTTAAATCAAGGGTCAAATTTGCATTTATTACGTAAGACGATTAAGGGGGGAGGGGGCCTTGATAGTTCTTACGTCAGATTACAAAAATTCGCAAGGTTAAGGCTAGGTTTTACTCATTTTGAACATTTTAGAACCTCTGGAAATCCGCGAATATAAAAGAGAACACCGTGAAAAATTACTTTATTAAAATGGACCATATGACCAACCGTTGGGTAAAAATAAAAACATGACATAAATTGGTTGGGGCAATAAAATAAAAGAAAAACATGAATCTGATCCTAACTTACGATTTCAAACGTGTCTAAAGAAATATTTGAAAGTTTCATTAAATAATAAGGCTTGTTTTTTAAGTGTCGTCCGGCAAAACCTAAAACCATGAATAGTTTTTTTTTATAAAAATAAAATATGAAAAACTTGTAAAAATCGTCTTACGTAATAAATGAATGGACCCTAAGTAACTGGCAACATATTGTGTACTCACCGTGGTGGACATATAAAAGCGTTGAGGTGTGGATAGGTAGGTGAACAGGCAGGCCAGACACACATTTGAAGTGAAGAGTGGGTGAGAGCAGCAGGGAACAGATATGCGTATTCGTCGTCGATTGCTTTGGGGCGTGGCAGGGACGTACTGCACTGATGAGCCTTGAAGAAGTACACTTGTGATCGCGGGGTAAACTGGCTAGTTTTGTCCGTCCAGCAGATCAGCAAAACTGGCTGAACTTCTCCAGGTAGCCTTCTCCAAGCGCCTGGTCCTTAAAACAGTGAGCCCTAGGAGAATAATAGAGTTGAAGCTATTTTTAAATTAAGCCTTCTGCAAGTATGCTAGGTATTAGTTTCTTTGTCGAAACCATTAAATTGCAGAATTTAACAGTTTCTATAATGAATAATTTTATTAATAGTTAAAGCAATTTTATTTTATTTATTAATGAGACAATAAACACCTACAATAAACACACATACTCAAAAAAAAAACGGTACAAATGAGCGTTTATAGTATTGCAGCCCAAGGATTATTATCCACATAATAACTGTAAATGCCGCTGGATAAACAAATATACACCGCTAAATTTCAATCCCGCTAAATTTAAGGTGTTTATTATAGATCAAATTATTATTATTAGATATAAATGATTACGACGTAAAACCAATGGTAGCAAAGAGTTAAAAATGTAGTGTTACTTTTTACCTAGGACGATGAGCGTCGCAGAGGAGATGCTGAAGATATTGTCGTAGGTGACGTCGGGGATACAAGTTCGATAATGATTGTAGGTGGTGATCGGGACGGAAGGCTGGGGCGCGGCCGCAGCTGATATTGAACTATCATATTCAATCGATTTTAACCACTCTTCACAATCAGTCGTTTCCACTTCCTCCGTGTGATCCGTACAACCCAAATTATCATCTTCGGTCCAAACTTGATAGTGCTCATATTCGGATGACTGTTCAGATGGGGTCCGTTCCCGGCGGTTCGTCGACTGCTGTGATTCCTCAGTAGATGTGTAACGTGACGAGACGTAAACTAAGGAGTTTACGGTCGAGGTGACGGTGTTTGTGCGTGGTGCGGAGCGGGCAGTCGTACAAACCTCCGCTGGGCGAGTAATCATCGCCTGCGATATAGGAATTAAAGTAGAAAGCTGCCTTGAAAGGTCCAGTGGCTGCTGCGCCGGCTCTGCACTGATGTATGACATATCGAATACATCTGAAGTGTCAGGTGTTGAGATAGGATACTGTAAGCTTTGGGATTGACTTGTGCCGTATGGGGTTGATAACTGAAGAGAGTTATTAGGTGTATAATTAGGATTAAGCATTTGACGGATAGTGTGATACTGCTGCGATTCTCGTGCCTGGTATTCATGGGTGGGGTAGACTGTAGGGTTGGCCAGGGAAGAGTAGTGGGACTTGTACTCGTTGCCTCGTGTTTCGCTGCGAATAAACCGGCTCTCACGCAGCGTTGTCGTTCTGGCGTGCTCGCGTTGGCTCTGTTGAGTTCATATTTCATATTAATAAAAAAAAAACATTTTATGCTGAGTTATAATATCATAAACATAATATATTTTTTTTTATTTCTCTTCCACAAAGGTGCCTTACAAACTAACATTACATAAGTAGATACAAGTATTCCTTTGTGCGAGACTAGCACCTGCAATAGGAAATCCTGTCGCACAGATTACCAGGTCCACAGATTGTATTTTTTTTTTTAAGTAATAAGATATTAAATAATCTACAACGCTTGTACGTGGCTAGATAATAGTATCATAACATTTGTGAAAAATCCAAAATTTATAAAATTGACGAACATTGATTGAAATTGACGCGCGTTACCGAAGTGTCGCGCGGTCAACCCAAACATCCTGGACTTTAGCGATATTTGATAAAATATCACTCTATTTAGAGAACAATGCGCGAAGCCCTTTAGTCCTTGACTTTCGTAAGAAACTCAAGGATCAAACCGATAAACCCCGATAAACGACCGACGGTTGTCGCCATCGCCTCAAAAATCTCCGAAATCGATTCAGAGTTCTGTGTTTTAAAACTTCATCTTTACTTTCAGAAGTGTTTATTAAAATAACAATAGCTGAATAGTCTTAATAATGTAATATTCTGTTTTTACTTACCATATCGTAAGGATTATAAAGATTCCAATGTTGGAAATGGCGTCCTGTGGAAAAAATATAATGTTTTATTTCACATAGGTCTACATAAGCACTTATAAAACGTCACAAGCCAGTTCACGGTTCCAATTGGTCGTATGTCCTATAGAGAAGAACTGGCAAGAAACTCCCTGGTATATTTGCATAATTATTACAATATTAATAGATATGTAAGGACAGTATAGTAGACCAGTCAATATTGTACCCAAAAGTACAAAAAAATAATCATAGTAAAAAAGTTAGTCGTAATAAAAAGTAATCTAAAAATTCGCGAAGTCTATAGTGTTCCCACATTCACTTAATAAAAAGAAGTTATATAAAAAAACAGCAAAAATAAATAATTACAACCATTAATAAATGAGATAATTACAAAAATAAATTGCTAATGAATTTTTGGTAGTTGTAAATTATGATGTTGATTACTGTAGTTTTATACATTACATAATGACAAAAATAGTGATTTCTGGTATGTTGTGGTCTTCTTTGGTTTTAATTGGTTATTTATAAATAAAACCTATTTTGAATCTTTCAGTACTTTGTATTATTTTCAAAGATTGGTCATTTTGGGAGTTGGACATTTTGACCATTGGACATATAAAGAATTGGACATTTTGACCATTGGACATTTTGAGAATTGGACATTTTGACCATTGGACATTTTGGGTATTTGGACATTTTGATACCGTTGGACATTTTGAGAATTGGACATTTTGCCCCTGAACAACTGAAGCAGTGGGCTCTTTTTTTGTTCGCTTTCGCCCAGCCTCTTCGCGCATGCAGCTTTGTTTTATGGACCCTATTGCATCTTCTTTCATCTCTTCCTTGGCTCTATGATACACTCGCCTACGACTCGTGCGAATTCCGCCTCGGTCGCACTTGTATCTAAATGTACTATTATAGGCTGCAAGCTATATTCAAGTAGGCCACAATTCTAAAAACTTTGAACATGATCCACGTATTATCTATTAATGTGGCTGATTGTATTATGTATTTTGTTAATAATACAATAATAATAATTCACAACTAACAAGCAGAGCTACTAGACAACTGCTAAACATACATATTTTTTTTTTTATATACATACACAGATACATCTACGTGCATATTATAGATAAATTACAATACGGTTTTTTTAAGAGTTAGATTTATCATATTTAAGCTCAGGAAATCACATATGCTATAAAAGTAGCAACAGAATCGGGCATACCGTACTGACTTGATTTTGTGATGGCCATATTTTTAATGTCCTGTCACTGAAATAACTTTCTAGAATACTGTGAATACTCAAGGTAGTATTCGTCTGGGCCTGAAAGACAGAGAGTAGAGACACATGCCAAACTTTATAAGCTTGAGTGTGCGACACCAATATTACGGTGGCGCGGAGTTTCTTATTTATCAATCTTTTTTCTACTCTTTGATAGAATTTTCCTTCAAGACATTTAACGATTTGATACTGTCCAAATTTTTGGCTTATTTTATTCGTTTAAATACTTCGGCTACAGCGAAAGGGATTTACAGTAAGGTTTATAGGCGGAGAGGGGTGGTCCCAGATTTCTCGCATCGCACCGCAATCTCATTGCATACTCTACTTGTAACATTAATTTAGTTTTGTAGAAGTACAATAGTGATATTTTTTTTGTAACTATAATTTTGTTTAATGATTTAAAAATTTTATTTACAATAAATATAAATATTTGTTTTTGGGGTCTCAAACTTATTTCTTATTTTCGCGATACTAACCACTCTGAAATTTTTCCATAAAGGTTTTTATTATATTCATGCGAGTTTGAACCTTTTTTTGATTGACTGTTTATGACCCTTTTTTCATCACTGTTCCTCTTGCATTGTTGTTTTCTGTCCTGCAGGAATAACACATGATTTTGATAAAACATTATTTTTAAAACAGGAATAAAAGAAAGCGGTATTATGTTAGATTTTGAAAATGTTCATCAGAGAAGAGTTCTGTTCCTGAATACGACAAATGTGTTCTTACCTGGGGCTATGGAGTGACAAAGTGAAGAAGTGACGTGGCTGACTAGGAAGTACGGAGGGTTACAGCTACTGTATCTTCTTAGAAGGGTTCCGGCCAAGGTTTGCAGTCTGCTACTGTGATGCGTTGCTGCCATGTGCGAGCCACAGCTGGTCCAAGAGGTGTTCTGGTACGAGAATCGAAATGAGATCAAATGACCCAAAGTTAGTTAAAATATTAAATGATCAATTCAACAAGCAAATAAAATAATTACATTATAAGATGTTGGCGTTATTTGAAGTTGATGTCAGAACCTTTTCACTTGCAGAGCAAACTTGGGACGTTTATACGACCCACTACGTCGTGCCACTTCATCAGGTAGCCTTTTCCAAGGTGTAATGAAAATGCGACATCTAAGGACAAGATAATTTATTCTGTAGTTTTTAAATCAAGGGTCAAATATAGGGTAAGGGGGGAGGGGGCCTTGATAGTTCTTACGTCAGATTACAAAAATTCGCAAGGTTAAGGCTAGGTTTTACTCATTTTGAACATTTTAGAACCTCTGGAAATCCGCGAATATAAAAGAGAACACCGTGAAAAATTACTTTATTAAAATGGACCATATGACCAACCGTTGGGTAAAAATCAAAACATGACATAAATTGGTTGGGGCAATAAAATAAAAGAAAAACATGAATCTGATCCTAACTTACGATTTCAAACGTGTCTAAGGAAATATTTGAAAGTTACATAAAATAATAAGGCTTGTTTTTTAAGTGTCGTCCGGCAAAACCTAAAACCATGAATAGTTTTTTTTTGTAAAAATAAAATATGAAAAACTTGTAAAAATCGTCTTACGTAATAAATGAATGGACCCTAAGTAACTGGCAACATATTGTGTACTCACCGTGGTGGACATATAAAAGCGTTGAGGTGTGGATAGGTAGGTGAACAGGCAGGCCAGACACACATTTGAAGTGAAGAATGGGTGAGAGCAGCAGGGAACAGATATGCGTATTCGTCGTCGATTGCTTTGGGGCGTGGCAGGGACGTACTGCACTGATGAGCCTTGAAGAAGTACACTTGTGATCGCGGGGTATACTGGCTAGTTTTGTCCGTCCAGCAGATCAGCAAAACTGGCTGAACTTCTCCAGGTAGCCTTCTCCAAGCGCCTGGTCCTTGAAACAGTGAGCCCTAGGAACAGAATAATAGAGTTGAAGCTATTTTTAAATTAAGCCTTCTGCAAGTATGCTAGGTATTAGTTTCTTTGTCGAAACCATTAAATTGCAGAATTTAACAGTTTCTATAATGAATAATTTTATTAATAGTTAAAGCAATTTTATTTTATTTATTAATGAGACAATAAACACCTACAATAAACACACATACTCAAAAAAAAACGGTACAAATGAGCGTTTATAGTATTGCAGCCCAAGGATTATTATCCACATAATAACTGTAAATGCCGCTGGATAAACAAATATACACCGCTAAATTTCAATCCCGCTAAATTTTACGGTGTATAATATAGATCAAATTATTATTATTAGATATAAATGATTACGACGTAAAACCAATGGTAGCAAAGAGTTAAAAATGTAGTGTTACTTTTTACCTAGGACGATGAGCGTCGCAGAGGAGATGCTGAAGATATTGTCGTAGGTGACGTCGGGGATACAAGTTCGATAATGATTGTAGGTGGTGATCGGGACGGAAGGCTGGGGCGCGGCCGCAGCTGATATTGAACTATCACATTCAATCGATTTTAACCACTCTTCACAATCAGTCGTTTCCACTTCCTCCGTGTGATCCGTAAAACCCAAATTATCATCTTCGGTCCAAACTTGATAGTGCTCATATTCGGATGATTGTTCAGATGGGGTCCGTTCCCGGCGGTTCGTCGACTGCTGTGATTCCTCAGTAGATGTGTAACGTGACAAGACGTAAACTAAGGAGTTTACGGTCGAGGTGACGGTGTTTGTGCGTGGTGCGGAGCGGGCAGTCGTACAAACCTCCGCTGGGCGAGTAATCATCGCCTGCGATATAGGAATTAAAGTAGAAAGCTGCCTTGAAAGGTCCAGTGGCTGCTGCGCCGGCTCTGCACTGATGTATGACATATCGAATACATCTGAAGTGTCAGGTGTTGAGATAGGATACTGTAAGCTTTGGGATTGACTTGTGCCGTATGGGGTTGATAACTGAAGAGAGTTATTAGGTGTATAATTAGGATTAAGCATTTGACGGATAGTGTGATACTGCTGCGATTCTCGTGCCTGGTATTCATGGGTGGGGTAGACAGTAGGGTTGGCCAGGGAAGAGTAGTGGGACTTGTACTCGTTGCCTCGTGTTTCGCTGCGAATAAACCGGCTCTCGCGCAGCGTTGTCGTTCTGGCGCGCTCGCGTTGGTTCTGTTGAGTTCATATTTCATATTAATAAAAAAAAAATCATTTTATGCTGAGTTATAATATCATAAATATAATATATTTTTTTTATTTCTCTTCCACAAAGGTGCCTTACAAACTAACATTACATAAGTAGATACAAGTATTCCTTTGTGCGAGACTAGCACCTGCAATAGGAAATCCTGTCGCACAGATTACCAGGTCCACAGATTGTATTTTTTTTTTTTTTATGTAATAAGATATTAAATAAAATATATCAATGATGTACATATCTATGTACCTTTAACTTTGTAATCTTTGTAAAAATTCTATGTGTTGAATGTCTTTTTTCTACAACGCTTGTACGTGGCTAGATAATAGTATCATAACATTTGTGAAAAATCCAAAATTTACAAAATTGACGAACATTGATTGAAATTGACGCGCGTTACCGAAGTGTCGCGCGGTCAACCCAAACATCCTGGACTTTAGCGATATTTGATAAAATATCACTCTATTTAGAGAACAATGCGCGAAGCCCTTTAGTCCTTGACTTTCGTAAGAAACTCAAGGATCAAACCGATAAACCCCGATAAACGACCGACGGTTGTCGCCATCGCCTCAAAAATCTCCGAAATCGATTCAGAGTTCTGTGTTTTAAAACTTCATCTTTACTTTCAGAAGTGTTAATTAAAATAACTATAGCTGAATAGTCTTAATAATGTAATATTCTGTTTTTACTTACCATATCGTAAGGATTATAACGATTCCAATGTTGGAAATTGCGTCCTGTGGAAAAAAATATAATGTTTTATTTCACATAGGTCTACATAAGCACTTATAAAACGTCACAAGCCAGTTCACGGTTCCAATTGGTCGTATGTCCTATAGAGAAGAACTGGCAAGAAACTCCATGGTATATTTGCATAATTATTACAATATTAATAGATATGTAAGGACAGTATAGTAGACCAGTCAATATTGTACCCAAAAGCACAAAAAAATAATCATAGTAAAAAAGTTAGTCGTAATAAAAAGTAATCTAAAGATTCGCGAAGTCTATAGTGTTCCCACATTCACTTAATAAAAAGAAGTTATATAAAAAAACAGCAAAAATAAATAATTACAACCATTAATAAATGAGATAATTACAAAAATAAATTGCTAATGAATTTTTGGTAGTTGTAAATTATGATGTTGATTACTGTAGTTTTATACATTACATAATGACAAAAATAGTGATTTCTGGTATGTTGTGGTCTTCTTTGGTTTTAATTGGTTATTTATAAATAAAACCTATTTTGATTCTTTCAGTACTTTGTATTTATTATTTGTCATAAGTATTAAAAAAGCGCTTACATGAGTTATTGAACAAATTTGCTACATTTTCAAAGATTGGTCATTTTGGGAGTTGGACATTTTGACCATTGGACATATAAAGAATTGGACATTTTGACCATTGGACATTTTGAGAATTGGACATTTTGACCATTGGACATTTTGGGTATTTGGACATTTTGATACCGTTGGACATTTTGAGAATTGGACATTTTGCCCCTGAACAACAGAAGCAGTGGGCTCTTTTTTTGTTCGCTTTCGCCCAGCCTCTTCGCGCATGCAGCTTTGTTTTATGGACCCTATTGCATCTTCTTTCATCTCTTCCTTGGCTCTATGATACACTCGCCTACGACTCGTGCGAATTCCGCCTCGGTCGCACTTGTATCTAAATGTACTATTATAGGCTGCAAGCTATATTCAAGTAGGCCACAATTCTAAAAACTTTGAATATGATCCACGTATTATCTATTAATGTGGCTGATTGTATTATGTATTTTGTTAATAATACAATAATAATAATTCACAACTAACAAGCAGAGCTACTAGACAACTGCTAAACATACATATATTTTTTTTTTAAATACATACACAGATACATCTACGTGCATATTATAGATAAATTACAATACGGTTTTTTTAAGAGTTAGATTTATCATATTTAAGCTCAGGAAATCACATATGCTATAAAAGTAGCAACAGAATCGGGCATACCGTACTGACTTGATTTTGTGATGGCCATATTTTTAATGTCCTGTCACTGAAATAACTTTCTAGAATACTTTGAATACTCAAGGTAGTATTCGTCTGGGCTTGAAAGACAGAGAGTAGAGACACATGCCAAACTTTATAAGCTTGAGTGTGCGACACCAATATTACGGTGGCGCGGAGTTTCTTATTTATCAATCTTTTTTCTACTCTTTGATAGAATTTTCCTTCAAGACATTTAACGATTTGATACTGTCCAAATTTTTGGCTTATTTTATTCGTTTAAATACTTCGGCTACAGCGAAAGGGATTTACAGTAAGGTTTATAGGCGGAGAGGGGTGGTCCCAGATTTCTCACATCGCACCGCAATCTCATTGCATACTCTACTTGTTACATTAATTTAGTTTTGTAGAAGTACAATAGTGATATTTTTTTTTGTAACTATAATTTTGTTTAATGATTTAAAATTTTTATTTACAATAAATATAAATATTTGTTTTTGGGGTCTCAAACTTATTTCTTATTTTCGCGATACTAATCACTCTGAAATTTTTCCATAAAGGTTTTTATTATATTCATGCGAGTTTGAACCTTTTTTTGATTGACTGTTTATGACCCTTTTTTCATCACTGTTTCTCTTGCATTGTTGTTTTCTGTCCTGCAGGATGGTCATGTAAAGAGGAGAGATGAAAAGCATGTTGCTAAAAGAGTTATGAATTTACATGTGGATGGATGGAGAGGGAGAGGGAGGCCAAAGAAAAGATGGATGGATTGTGTGAGAAGTGATATGAAAGAAAAGGGAGTTAGTGATAGCGTGACGAGTGACAGGACAGAATGGAAGAAAAAAACGTGTTGCGCCGACCCCAAATAAAATGGGACAAGGGCAGGAAGAAGAAGGAATAACACATGATTTTGATAAAACATTATTTTTAAAACAGGAATAAAAGAAAGCGGTATTATGTTAGATTTTGAAAATGTTCATCAGAGAAGAGTTCTGTTCCTGAATACGACAAATGTGTTCTTACCTGGGGCTATGGAGTGACAAAGTGAAGAAGTGACGTGGCTGACTAGGAAGTACGGAGGGTTACAGCTACTGTATCTTCTTAGAAGGGTTCCGGCCAAGGTTTGCAGTCTGCTACTGTGATGCGTTGCTGCCATGTGCGAGCCACAGCTGGTCCAAGAGGTGTTCTGGTACGAGAATCGAAATGAGATCAAATGACCCAAAGTTAGTTAAAATATTAAATGATCAATTCAACAAGCAAATAAAATAATTACATTATAAGATGTTGGCGTTATTTGAAGTTGATGTCAGAACCTTTTCACTTGCAGAGCAAACTTGGGACGTTTATACGACCCACTACGTCGTGCCACTTCATCAGGTAGCCTTTTCCAAGGTGTAATGAAAATGCGACATCTAAGGACAAGATAATTTATTCTGTAGTTTTTAAATCAAGGGTCAAATTTGCATTTATTACGTAAGACGATTAAGGGGGGAGGGGGCCTTGATAGTTCTTACGTCAGATTACAAAAATTTGCAAGGTTAAGGTTAGGTTTTACTCATTTTGAACATTTTAGAACCTCTGGAAATCCGCGAATATAAAAGAGAACACCGTGAAAAATTACTTTATTAAAATGGACCATATGACCAACCGTTGGGTAAAAATCAAAACATGACATAAATTGGTTGGGGCAATAAAATAAAAGAAAAACATGAATCTGATCCTAACTTACGATTTCAAACGTGTCTAAGGAAATATTTGAAAGTTTCATAAAATAATAAGGCTTGTTTTTTAAGTGTCGTCCGGCAAAACCTAAAACCATGAATAGTTTTTTTTTATAAAAATAAAATATGAAAAACTTGTAAAAATCGTCTTACGTAATAAATGAATGGACCCTAAGTAACTGGCAACATATTGTGTACTCACCGTGGTGGACATATAAAAGCGTTGAGGTGTGGATAGGTAGGTGAACAGGCAGGCCAGACACACATTTGAAGTGAAGAATGGGTGAGAGCAGCAGGGAACAGATATGCGTATTCGTCGTCGATTGCTTTGGGGCGTGGCAGGGACGTACTGCACTGATGAGCCTTGAAGAAGTACACTTGTGATCGCGGGGTAAACTGGCTAGTTTTGTCCGTCCAGCAGATCAGCAAAACTGGCTGAACTTCTCCAGGTAGCCTTCTCCAAGCGCCTGGTCCTTGAAACAGTGAGCCCTAGGAACAGAATAATAGAGTTGAAGCTATTTTTAAATTAAGCCTTCTGCAAGTATGCTAGGTATTAGTTTCTTTGTCGAAACCATTAAATTGCAGAATTTAACAGTTTCTATAATGAATAATTTTATTAATAGTTAAAGCAATTTTATTTTATTTATTAATGAGACAATAAACACCTACAATAAACACACATACTCAAAAAAAAAAACGGTACAAATGAGCGTTTATAGTATTGCAGCCCAAGGATTATTATCCACATAATAACTGTAAATGCCGCTGGATAAACAAATATACACCGCTAAATTTAAGGTGTATAATATAGATCAAATTATTATTATTAGATATAAATGATTACGACGTAAAACCAATGGTAGCAAAGAGTTAAAAATGTAGTGTTACTTTTTACCTAGGACGATGAGCGTCGCAGAGGAGATGCTGAAGATATTGTCGTAGGTGACGTCGGGGATACAAGTTCGATAATGATTGTAGGTGGTGATCGGGACGGAAGGCTGGGGCGCGGCCGCAGCTGATATTGAACTATCACATTCAATCGATTTTAACCACTCTTCACAATCAGTCGTTTCCACTTCCTCCGTGTGATCCGTACAACCCAAATTATCATCTTCGGTCCAAACTTGATAGTGCTCATATTCGGATGATTGTTCAGATGGGGTCCGTTCCCGGCGGTTCGTCGACTGCTGTGATTCCTCAGTAGATGTGTAACGTGACGAGACGTAAACTAAGGAGTTTACGGTCGAGGTGACGGTGTTTGTGCGTGGTGCGGAGCGGGCAGTCGTACAAACCTCCGCTGGGCGAGTAATCATCGCCTGCGATATAGGAATTAAAGTAGAAAGCTGCCTTGAAAGGTCCAGTGGCTGCTGCGCCGGCTCTGCACTGATGTATGACATATCGAATACATCTGAAGTGTCAGGTGTTGAGATAGGATACTGTAAGCTTTGGGATTGACTTGTGCCGTATGGGGTTGATAACTGAAGAGAGTTATTAGGTGTATAATTAGGATTAAGCATTTGACGGATAGTGTGATACTGCTGCGATTCTCGTGCCTGGTATTCATGGGTGGGGTAGACAGTAGGGTTGGCCAGGGAAGAGTAGTGGGACTTGTACTCGTTGCCTCGTGTTTCGCTGCGAATAAACCGGCTCTCACGCAGCGTTGTCGTTCTGGCGTGCTCGCGTTGGCTCTGTTGAGTTCATATTTCATATTAATAAAAAAAAAACATTTTATGCTGAGTTATAATATCATAAACATAATATATTTTTTTTTATTTCTCTTCCACAAAGGTGCCTTACAAACTAACATTACATAAGTAGATACAAGTATTCCTTTGTGCGAGACTAGCACCTGCAATAGGAAATTCTGTCGCACAGATTACCAGGTCCACAGATTGTATTTTTTTTTTTAAATAATAAGATATTAAATAATCTACAACGCTTGTACGTGGCTAGATAATAGTATCATAACATTTGTTGAAAAATCCAAAATTTATAAAATTGACGAACATTGATTGAAATTGACGCGCGTTACCGAAGTGTCGCGCGGTCAACCCAAACATCCTGGACTTTAGCGATATTTGATAAAATATCACTCTATTTAGAGAACAATGCGCGAAGCCCTTTAGTCCTTGACTTTCGTAAGAAACTCAAGGATCAAACCGATAAACCCCGATAAACGACCGACGGTTGTCGCCATCGCCTCAAAAATCTCCGAAATCGATTCAGAGTTCTGTGTTTTAAAACTTCATCTTTACTTTCAGAAGTGTTAATTAAAATAACAATAGCTGAATAGTCTTAATAATGTAATATTCTGTTTTTACTTACCATATCGTAAGGATTATAACAATTCCAATGTTGGAAATGGCGTCCTGTGGAAAAAAATATAATGTTTTATTTCACATGGGTCTACATAAGCACTTATAAAACGTCACAAGCCAGTTCACGGTTCCAATTGGTCGTATGTCCTATAGAGAAGAACTGGCAAGAAACGCCATGGTATATTTGCATAATTATTACAATATTAATAGATATGTAAGGACAGTATAGTAGACCAGTCAATATTGTACCCAAAAGTACAAAAAAATAATCATAGTAAAAAAGTTAGTCGTAATAAAAAGTAATCTAAAAATTCGCGAAGTCTATAGTGTTCCCACATTCACTTAATAAAAAGAAGTTATATAAGAAAACAGCAAAAATAAATAATTACAACCATTAATAAATGAGATAATTACAAAAATAAATTGCTAATGAATTTTTGGTAGTTGTAAATTATGATGTTGATTACTGTAGTTTTATACATTACATAATGACAAAAATAGTGATTTCTGGTATGTTGTGGTCTTCTTTGGTTTTAATTGGTTATTTATAAATAAAACCTATTTTGATTCTTTCAGTACTTTGTATTATTTTCAAAGATTGGTCATTTTGGGAGTTGGACATTTTGACCATTGGACATATAAAGAATTGGACATTTTGACCATTGGACATTTTGAGAATTGGACATTTTGACCATTGGACATTTTGGGTATTTGGACATTTTGATACCGTTGGACATTTTGAGAATTGGACATTTTGCCCCTGAACAACAGAAGCAGTGGGCTCTTTTTTTGTTCGCTTTCGCCCAGCCTCTTCGCGCATGCAGCTTTGTTTTATGGACCCTATTGCATCTTCTTTCATCTCTTCCTTGGCTCTATGATACACTCGCCTACGACTCGTGCGAATTCCGCCTCGGTCGCACTTGTATCTAAATGTACTATTATAGGCTGCAAGCTATATTCAAGTAGGCCACAATTCTAAAAACTTTGAACATGATCCACGTATTATCTATTAATGTGGCTGATTGTATTATGTATTTTGTTAATAATACAATAATAATAATTCACAACTAACAAGCAGAGTTACTAGACAACTGCTAAACATACATATATTTTATTTTAAATACATACACAGATACATCTACGTGCATATTATAGATAAATTACAATACGGTTTTTTTAAGAGTTAGATTTATCATATTTAAGCTCAGGAAATCACATATGCTATAAAAGTAGCAACAGAATCGGGCATACCGTACTGACTTGATTTTGTGATGGCCATATTTTTAATGTCCTGTCACTGAAATAACTTTCTAGAATACTGTGAATACTCAAGGTAGTATTCGTCTGGGCTTGAAAGACAGAAAGTAGAGACACATGCCAAACTTTATAAGCTTGAGTGTGCGACACCAATATTACGGTGGCGCGGAGTTTCTTATTTATCAATCTTTTTTCTACTCTTTGATAGAATTTTCCTTCAAGACATTTAACGATTTGATACTGTCCAAATTTTTGGCTTATTTTATTCGTTTAAATACTTCGGCTACAGCGAAAGGGATTTACAGTAAGGTTTATAGGCGGAGAGGGGTGGTCCCAGATTTCTCGCATCGCACCGCAATCTCATTGCATACTCTACTTGTTACATTAATTTAGTTTTGTAGAAGTACAATAGTGATATTTTTTTTGTAACTATAATTTTGTTTAATGATTTAAAATTTTTATTTACAATAAATATAAATATTTGTTTTTGGGGTCTCAAACTTATTTCTTATTTTCGCGATACTAATCACTCTGAAATTTTTCCATAAAGGTTTTTATTATATTCATGCGAGTTTGAACCTTTTTTTGATTGACTGTTTATGACCCTTTTTTCATCACTGTTCCTCTTGCATTGTTGTTTTCTGTCCTGCAGGATGGTCATGTAAAGAGGAGAGATGAAAAGCATGTTGCTAAAAGAGTTATGAATTTACATGTGGATGGATGGAGAGGGAGAGGGAGGCCAAAGAAAAGATGGATGGATTGTGTGAGAAGTGATATGAAAGAAAAGGGAGTTAGTGATAGCGTGACGAGTGACAGGACAGAATGGAAGAAAAAAACGTGTTGCGCCGACCCCAAATAAAATGGGACAAGGGCAGGAAGAAGAAGGAATAACACATGATTTTGATAAAACATTATTTTTAAAACAGGAATAAAAGAAAGCGGTATTATGTTAGATTTTGAAAATGTTCATCAGAGAAGAGTTCTGTTCCTGAATACGACAAATGTGTTCTTACCTGGGGCTATGGAGTGACAAAGTGAAGAAGTGACGTGGCTGACTAGGAAGTACGAAGGGTTACAGCTACTGTATCTTCTTAGAAGAGTTCCGGCCAAGGTTTGCAGTCTGCTACTGTGATGCGTTGCTGCCATGTGCGAGCCACAGCTGGTCCAAGAGGTGTTCTGGTACGAGAATCGAAATGAGATCAAATGACCCAAAGTTAGTTAAAATATTAAATGATCAATTCAACAAGCAAATAAAATAATTACATTATAAGATGTTGGCGTTATTTGAAGTTGATGTCAGAACCTTTTCACTTGCAGAGCAAACTTGGGACGTTTATACGACCCACTACGTCGTGCCACTTCATCAGGTAGCCTTTTCCAAGGTGTAATGAAAATGCGACATCTAAGGACAAGATAATTTATTCTGTAGTTTTTAAATCAAGGGTCAAATTTGCATTTATTACGTAAGACGATTAAGGGGGGAGGGGGCCTTGATAGTTCTTACGTCAGATTACAAAAATTCGGCTAGGTTTTACTCATTTTGAACATTTTAGAACCTCTGGAAATCCGCGAATATAAAAGAGAACACCGTGAAAAATTACTTTATTAAAATGGACCATATGACCAACCGTTGGGTAAAAATCAAAACATGACATAAATTGGTTGGGGCAATAAAATAAAAGAAAAACATGAATCTGATCCTAACTTACGATTTCAAACGTGTCTAAGGAAATATTTGAAAGTTTCATAAAATAATAAGGCTTGTTTTTTAAGTGTCGTCCGGCAAAACCTAAAACCATGAATAGTTTTTTTTTATAAAAATAAAATATGAAAAACTTGTAAAAATCGTCTTACGTAATAAATGAATGGACCCTAAGTAACTGGCAACATATTGTGTACTCACCGTGGTGGACATATAAAAGCGTTGAGGTGTGGATAGGTAGGTGAACAGGCAGGCCAGACACACATTTGAAGTGAAGAATGGGTGAGAGCAGCAGGGAACAGATATGCGTATTCGTCGTCGATTGCTTTGGGGCGTGGCAGGGACGTACTGCACTGATGAGCCTTGAAGAAGTACACTTGTGATCGCGGGGTAAACTGGCTAGTTTTGTCCGTCCAGCAGATCAGCAAAACTGGCTGAACTTCTCCAGGTAGCCTTCTCCAAGCGCCTGGTCCTTGAAACAGTGAGCCCTAGGAACAGAATAATAGAGTTGAAGCTATTTTTAAATTAAGCCTTCTGCAAGTATGCTAGGTATTAGTTTCTTTGTCGAAACCATTAAATTGCAGAATTTAACAGTTTCTATAATGAATAATTTTATTAATAGTTAAATCAATTTTATTTTATTTATTAATGAGACAATAAACACCTACAATAAACACACATACTCAAAAAAAAAACGGTACAAATGAGCGTTTATAGTATTGCAGCCCAAGGATTATTATCCACATAATAACTGTAAATGCCGCTGGATAAACAAATATACACCGCTAAATTTCAATCCCGCTAAATTTAAGGTGTATAATATAGATCAAATTATTATTATTAGATATAAATGATTACGACGTAAAACCAATGGTAGCAAAGAGTTAAAAATGTAGTGTTACTTTTTACCTAGGACGATGAGCGTCGCAGAGGAGATGCTGAAGATATTGTCGTAGGTGACGTCGGGGATACAAGTTCGATAATGATTGTAGGTGGTGATCGGGACGGAAGGCTGGGGCGCGGCCGCAGCTGATATTGAACTATCACATTCAATCGATTTTAACCACTCTTCACAATCAGTCGTTTCCACTTCCTCCGTGTGATCCGTACAACCCAAATTATCATCTTCGGTCCAAACTTGATAGTGCTCATATTCGGATGATTGTTCAGATGGGGTCCGTTCCCGGCGGTTCGTCGACTGCTGTGATTCCTCAGTAGATGTGTAACGTGACGAGACGTAAACTAAGGAGTTTACGGTCGAGGTGACGGTGTTTGTGCGTAGTGCGGAGCGGGCAGTCGTACAAACCTCCGCTGGGCGAGTAATCATCGCCTGCGATATAGGAATTAAAGTAGAAAGCTGCCTTGAAAGGTCCAGTGGCTGCTGCGCCGGCTCTGCACTGATGTATGACATATCGAATACATCTGAAGTGTCAGGTGTTGAGATAGGATACTGTAAGCTTTGGGATTGACTTGTGCCGTATGGGGTTGATAACTGAAGAGAGTTATTAGGTGTATAATTAGGATTAAGCATTTGACGGATAGTGTGATACTGCTGCGATTCTCGTGCCTGGTATTCATGGGTGGGGTAGACAGTAGGGTTGGCCAGGGAAGAGTAGTGGGACTTGTACTCGTTGCCTCGTGTTTCGCTGCGAATAAACCGGCTCTCACGCAGCGTTGTCGTTCTGGCGTGCTCGCGTTGGCTCTGTTGAGTTCATATTTCATATTAATAAAAAAAAAACATTTTATGCTGAGTTATAATATCATAAACATAATATATTTTTTTTTATTTCTCTTCCACAAAGGTGCCTTACAAACTAACATTACATAAGTAGATACAAGTATTCCTTTGTGCGAGACTAGCACCTGCAATAGGAAATTCTGTCGCACAGATTACCAGGTCCACAGATTGTATTTTTTTTTTTAAATAATAAGATATTAAATAATCTACAACGCTTGTACGTGGCTAAATAATAGTATCATAACATTTGTTGAAAAATCCAAAATTTATAAAATTGACGAACATTGATTGAAATTGACGCGCGTTACCGAAGTGTCGCGCGGTCAACCCAAACATCCTGGACTTTAGCGATATTTGATAAAATATCACTCTATTTAGAGAACAATGCGCGAAGCCCTTTAGTCCTTGACTTTCGTAAGAAACTCAAGGATCAAACCGATAAACCCCGATAAACGACCGACGGTTGTCGCCATCGCCTCAAAAATCTCCGAAATCGATTCAGAGTTCTGTGTTTTAAAACTTCATCTTTACTTTCAGAAGTGTTAATTAAAATAACAATAGCTGAATAGTCTTAATAATGTAATATTCTGTTTTTACTTACCATATCGTAAGGATTATAACGATTCCAATGTTGGAAATGGCGTCCTGTGGAAAAAAATATAATGTTTTATTTCACATAGGTCTACATAAGCACTTATAAAACGTCACAAGCCAGTTCACGGTTCCAATTGGTCGTATGTCCTATAGAGAAGAACTGGCAAGAAACGCCATGGTATATTTGCATAATTATTACAATATTAATAGATATGTAAGGACAGTATAGTAGACCAGTCAATATTGTACCCAAAAGTACAAAAAAATAATCATAGTAAAAAAGTTAGTCGTAATAAAAAGTAATCTAAAAATTCGCGAAGTCTATAGTGTTCCCACATTCACTTAATAAAAAGAAGTTATATAAAAAAACAGCAAAAATAAATAATTACAACCATTAATAAATGAGATAATTACAAAAATAAATTGCTAATGAATTTTTGGTAGTTGTAAATTATGATGTTGATTACTGTAGTTTTATACATTACATAATGACAAAAATAGTGATTTCTGGTATGTTGTGGTCTTCTTTGGTTTTAATTGGTTATTTATAAATAAAACCTATTTTGATTCTTTCAGTACTTTGTATTATTTTCAAAGATTGGTCATTTTGGGAGTTGGACATTTTGACCATTGGACATATAAAGAATTGGACATTTTGACCATTGGACATTTTGAGAATTGGACATTTTGACCATTGGACATTTTGGGTATTTGGACATTTTGATACCGTTGGACATTTTGAGAATTGGACATTTTGCCCCTGAACAACTGAAGCAGTGGGCTCTTTTTTTGTTCGCTTTCGCCCAGCCTCTTCGCGCACGCAGCTTCGTTTTATGGACCCTATTGCATCTTCTTTCATCTCTTCCTTGGCTCTATGATACATTCGCCTACGACTCGTGCGAATTCCGCCTCGGTCGCACTTGTATCTAAATGTACTATTATAGGCTGCAAGCTATATTCAAGTAGGCCACAATTCTAAAAACTTTGAACATGATCCACGTATTATCTATTAATGTGGCTGATTGTATTATGTATTTTGTTAATAATACAATAATAATAATTCACAACTAACAAGCAGAGCTACTAGACAACTGCTAAACATACATATTTTTTTTTTCTAAATACATACACAGATACATCTACGTGCATATTATAGATAAATTACAATACGGTTTTTTTAAGAGTTAGATTTATCATATTTAAGCTCAGGAAATCACATATGCTATAAAAGTAGCAACAGAATCGGGCATACCGTACTGACTTGATTTTGTGATGGCCATATTTTTAATGTCCTGTCACTGAAATAACTTTCTAGAATACTGTGAATACTCAAGGTAGTATTCGTCTGGGCTTGAAAGACAGAGAGTAGAGACACATGCCAAACTTTATAAGCTTGAGTGTGCGACACCAATATTACGGTGGCGCGGAGTTTCTTATTTATCAATCTTTTTTCTACTCTACTAGACTAAGACATTTAACGATTTGATACTGTCCAAATTTTTGGCTTATTTTATTCGTTTAAATACTTCGGCTACAGCGAAAGGGATTTACAGTAAGGTTTATAGGCGGAGAGGGGTGGTCCCAGATTTCTCGCATCGCACCGCAATCTCATTGCATACTCTACTTGTAACATTAATTTAGTTTTGTAGAAGTACAATAGTGATATTTTTTTTTGTAACTATAATTTTGTTTAATGATCTAAAATTCATAAATTCCATATCTACCAAGGCGGTAGGCGACGATGGCCTTCAGCTCCAAATGTTCCTACCTATTCTGAGTGAAATAACTCCTGTCATAACTCACATTATAAATTTCTCTCTCTTAACTAATTCCTTTCCTTCTGCTTGGAAGAAGGCTCACGTCCTACCGCTTCCTAAAGTTTCAAATCCTACTTCACCATCCCAGTTTCGACCAATATCCATCCTCCCGATCCTCTCCAAAGTCCTTGAGAGTGTTGTTCAGAAGCAACTGTCTTGTTATCTATCCTGTAACAGCCTACTAAGTCCCTACCAATCCGGTTTCAGACCTGGCCATAGCACTGTAACAACCCTTATCAAAATAACTGATGATATAAGACTAGCTATGGAAAATAAATGTCTAACCGTATTGGTTTTATTGGACTTCAGTAGTGCTTTCAACTCGGTTGATTTTGACATCCTCTTAGGAATCCTTTCCTCCCTTAATGTCTCTGCACCAGTAATTGAGTGGTTCAAATCTTATCTTCGGGGCCGCTCGCAGTCTGTTCGATCTGATGAGGATTCCTCTGAATGGTGTGATTTGGCTGCGGGTGTACCTCAGGGTGGCGTCCTCTCTCCTCTACTTTTCTCAGTTTTTATAAACGCTCTCACTAAGGTCCTAACTTCTAACTATCATCTCTACGCAGACGACTTGCAGTTATATCGTCATTTTAAAGTCGGCGAACTCGTTGAGACTATAGCTGCCATCAATGATGACCGTGAAAATATCAACAAGTGGGCTAAGTCCTTTGGGCTCTTACTGAATCCAAATAAATCTCAAGCGCTCATTATTGGTGGCAGATATATGCTTAGTTTACTGAATCACCAGTCTCTCCCACCAGTAGTTTATGACTCAGTACCTATACTTTACTCGAAAAGTGCTAAGAATCTAGGCGTCTATATTGATACTAACCTTTCTTGGGATGTTCATATAGCTGATGTTAGTAGGAGGGTCTTCTACTCGTTTCAGTCCCTTAAACGTCTCCAAAAATTCCTACCATTTCATACTAGGGTCACCCTTGCGCAATCTCTTCTTCTACCGCTAATAGACTATGTGGATGTCTGTTTTCTCGATGTAACGGAGGTTCTCCTAAACAAACTCGAGCGACTGCAGAATTTGTGCATCCGCTTCATTTTCGGCCTCCGCAAATACGACCATGTGTCGGAGTTTCGGACCAGATTGAAGTGGTTGCCGATTTGGCGTCGGCGTGATACCCATATTCTATCTCTTCTCTACTCTATCCTGCACAACCCTAATTCTCCACAATACCTTCGTGAACGCTTTGAGTACTTCGTCCCGAGGGGTAAACCCTGTCGCACTGCCAATTCTCTTCTTCTTCGTACCCCGTTTCACACTTCTAGCCGTTATGATGGTTCTTTCTCTGTAACAGCAGTGCGTCTGTGGAACTCCCTCCCACACTCCTTATGTGACAGCCCTTCTTTAGATGTCTTCAAGAGGAAAATTAAAGAGTATTTCCTTTCACAATGACATAGCATATATATATATATATATATATATATATATATATATATATAATATATATTTATATTATATAAAGTATGTGTGTATTTATGTATGTAGGTATACTTTTTTATGTATTATTATTTTATTCATAATATTTCTAATTTTGAAAATTGTACACTGGACCCTACCCTCTATTGTCATCTCTCTCTATCGCTCAATGGTTTGCTGGAAGAAAACTCAACTTTGAGTTAAGCTCGCCTATGTACATGAACTTTGTTATCCACTTATTTTGTGTTTTTATAGTGTACAATAAAGAATTAAAGAATTAAAGATATTTGTTTTTGGGGTCTCAAACTTATTTCTTATTTTCGCGATACTAATCACTCTGAAATTTTTCCATAAAGGTTTTTATTATATTCATGCGAGTTTGAACCTTTTTTTGATTGACTGTTTATGACCCTTTTTTCATCACTGTTCCTCTTGCATTGTTGTTTTCTGTCCTGCAGGAATAACACATGATTTTGATAAAACATTATTTTTAAAACAGGAATAAAAGAAAGCGGTATTATGTTAGATTTTGAAAATGTTCATCAGAGAAGAGTTCTGTTCCTGAATACGACAAATGTGTTCTTACCTGGGGCTATGGAGTGACAAAGTGAAGAAGTGACGTGGCTGACTAGGAAGTACGGAGGGTTACAGCTACTGTATCTTCTTAGAAGGGTTCCGGCCAAGGTTTGCAGTCTGCTACTGTGATGCGTTGCTGCCATGTGCGAGCCACAGCTGGTTCAAGAGGTGTTCTGGTACGAGAATCGAAATGAGATCAAATGACCCAAAGTTAGTTAAAATATTAAATGATCAATTCAACAAGCAAATAAAATAATTACATTATAAGATGTTGGCGTTATTTGAAGTTGATGTCAGAACCTTTTCACTTGCAGAGCAAACTTGGGACGTTTATACGACCCACTACGTCGTGCCACTTCATCAGGTAGCCTTTTCCAAGGTGTAATGAAAATGCGACATCTAAGGACAAGATAATTTATTCTGTAGTTTTTAAATCAAGGGTCAAATTTGCATTTATTACGTAAGACGATTAAGGGGGGAGGGGGCCTTGATAGTTCTTACGTCAGATTACAAAAATTCGCAAGGTTAAGGCTAGGTTTTCCTCATTTTGAACATTTTAGAACCTCTGGAAATCCGCGAATATAAAAGAGAACACCGTGAAAAATTACTTTATTAAAATGGACCATATGACCAACCGTTGGGTAAAAATCAAAACATGACATAAATTGGTTGGGGCAATAAAATAAAAGAAAAACATGAATCTGATCCTAACTTACGATTTCAAACGTGTCTAAGGAAATATTTGAAAGTTTCATAAAATAATAAGGCTTGTTTTTTAAGTGTCGTCCGGCAAAACCTAAAACCATGAATAGTTTTTTTTTATAAAAATAAAATATGAAAAACTTGTAAAAATCGTCTTACGTAATAAATGAATGGACCCTAAGTAACTGGCAACATATTGTGTACTCACCGTGGTGGACATATAAAAGCGTTGAGGTGTGGATAGGTAGGTGAACAGGCAGGCCAGACACACATTTGAAGTGAAGAATGGGTGAGAGCAGCAGGGAACAGATATGCGTATTCGTCGTCGATTGCTTTGGGGCGTGGCAGGGACGTACTGCACTGATGAGCCTTGAAGAAGTACACTTGTGATCGCGGGGTAAACTGGCTAGTTTTGTCCGTCCAGCAGATCAGCAAGACTGGCTGAACTTCTCCAGGTAGCCTTCTCCAAGCGCCTGGTCCTTGAAACAGTGAGCCCTAGGAACAGAATAATAGAGTTGAAGCTATTTTTAAATTAAGCCTTCTGCAAGTATGCTAGGTATTAGTTTCTTTGTCGAAACCATTAAATTGCAGAATTTAACAGTTTCTATAATGAATAATTTTATTAATAGTTAAAGCAATTTTATTTTATTTATTAATGAGACAATAAACACCTACAATAAACACACATACTCAAAAAAAACGGTACAAATGAGCGTTTATAGTATTGCAGCCCAAGGATTATTATCCACATAATAACTGTAAATGCCGCTGGATAAACAAATACTTAAACACCGCTAAATTTCAATCGTTTTAATCCCGTGGAGGGTCGATCCGGTACATGAAACACTATCCATTTGTAAAGATAAAATAAAAAAATAAAGTATTTTTTTTTTAAACTCGTATTAATTTACATGAAATCGAAATTATTTCGTACATGCGTAAACTAATACGAGTTTTGAAAAAAAGGTACATAATTTTTTTATTTTATCTTTACAAATCGATAGTGTTTTATGTACCGGATCGACCCTCCACGGGATTAAAACGATTAAAATTTTACGGTGTATAATATAGATCAAATTATTATTATTTGATATAAATGATTACGACGTAAAATCAATGGTAGCAAAGAGTTAAAAATGTAGTGTTACTTCTTACCTAGGACGATGAGCGTCGCAGAGGAGATGCTGACGATATTGTCGTAGGTGACGTCGGGGATACAAGTTCGATAATTGTTGTAGGTGGTGAGTTGGTGATCGGGACGGAAGGCTGGGGCGCGGCCGCAGCTGATATTGAACTATCACATTCAATTGATGTTAACCACTCTTCACAATTAGTCGTTTCCACTTCCTCTATGTGATCCGTACAACCCAAATTATCATTTTCGGTCCAAACTTGGTAATGCTCATATTCGGATGATTGCTCAGATGGGGTCCGTTCCCGGCGGTTCGTCGACTGCTGTGATTCCTCAGTAGATATGTAACGTGACGAGACGTAAACTAAGGAGTTTACGGTCGAGGTGACGGTGTTTGTGCGTGGTGCGGAGCGGGCAGTCGTACAAACCTCCGCCGGACGAGTAATCATCGCCTGCGATATAGAAATTAAAGTAGAAGTTATTAGGTGTATAATTAGGATTAAGCATTTGACGGATAGTGTGATACTGCTGCGATTCTCGTGCCTGGTATTCATGGGTGGGGTAGACAGTAGGGTTGGCCAGGGAAGAGTAGTGGGACTTGTACTCGTTGCCTCGTGTTTCGTTCGTCGTTCTGGCGTGCTCGCGTTGGCTCTGTTGAGTTCATATTTCATATTAATAAAAAAAAAAACATTTTATGCTGAGTTATAATAGCATAAACATAATATTTTTTTTTATTTCTCTTCCACAAAGGTGCCTTACAAACTAACATTACATAAGTAGATACAAGTATTCCTTTGTGCGAGACTAGCACCTGCAATAGGAAATCCTGTCGCACAGATTACCAGGTCCACAGATTGTATTTTCTTTTTAAGTAATAAGATATTAAATAAAATATATTAATGATGTACCTACCTATGTACCTTTACCTTTGTAATCTTTGTAAAAATTCTATGTGTTGATGTCTTTTTTCTACAACGATTGTACGTGGCTAGATAATAGTATCATAACATTTGTGAAAAATCCAAAATTTACAAAATTGACGAACATTGATTGAAATTGACGCGCGTTACCGAAGTGTCGCGCGGTCAACCCAAACATCCTGGACTTTAGCGATATTTGATAAAATATCACTCTATTTAGAGAACAATGCGCGAAGCCCTTTAGTCCTTGACTTTCGTAAGAAACTCAAGGATCAAACCGATAAACCCCGATACAGGACCGACGGTTGTCGCCATCGCCTCAAAAATCTCCGAAATCGATTCAGAGTTCTGTGTTTTAAAACTTCATCTTTACTTTCAGAAGTGTTAATTAAAATAACAATAACTGAATAGTCTTAATAATGTAATATTCTGTTTTTACTTACCATATCGTAAGGGTTGTAGCGATGACAATGTTGGAAATGGCGTCCTGTGGAAAAAAATATAATGTTTTATTTCACATAGGTCTACATAAGCACTTATAAAACGTCACAAGTCAGTTCATGGTTCCAATTGGTCGTATGTCCTATAGAGAAGAACTGGCAAGAAACTCCATGGTATATTTGCATAATTATTACAATATTAATGGATATGTAAGGACAGTATAGTAGACCAGTCAATATTGTACCCAAAAGCACAAAAAAATAATCATAGTAAAAAAGTTAGTCGTAATAAAAAGTAATCTAAAAATTCGCGAAGTCTAAAGTGTTACCACATTCACATAATAAAAAGAAGTTATATAAAAAAACAGCAAAAATAAATAATTACAACCAAATGAGATAATTACAAAAATAAATTGCTAGTGAATTTTTGGTAGTTGTAGTTCAAATAATTTAAAAAATATTGCAAAAGCAATGAGTTAAAAACCAGATACTATATTTGGAACTAGTAATGAGTATGTGTCCTATCTATATCCACAAGCAAGGACAGAAGTTATTCTATCCTTGCTTGTGGATATATGTAGGTATATGTATTATATTAAATATATATGTTTTTGTATTTGAACCATATGTATACTTTTTTGCTCTTATTTTCTAAATAAAATTTTCGTTTTATGCTCCTACCATATTGTCTCTTCACCACTCTAGGTTGACTGGTAGAGAATGTGGCATCAAGTCCGCCTTTGTACTTTGTGTTGCATGAAGATTAAATAAATAAATTAATATTAAAACAGAAAAAAGAGCTATTAAAATAAATTGTGTAGATATTAAAAGCGGGTTCCTGAATTGAGTATTTTGAGTTCAACACGTCTCAAATGCTAAATTTGGTTAGGTTTTCAGGCTAATGTAGAGTTTGAGAAATGCTCAATTTCAAATGCTTAAGACTGTCTTAATCTACCGATTGGAAACTTTGGCCTATATAGGTACCTACTTAGGCCAAAAGTTCCCGGAACATGGCCCGTGATGATAAACTGTCCCGGCTCTTCTAACTTGTTGCCCCGTAACATGTCTTCCATAACCTATTCATTGCGTGGTGCTAAAATTTTCGTGCACGCTTCTCTTGCATCCTTAACTATATTAATAATTCACGCAAAGAAGTCCTCAAAGTAAAGAACAATGATTAAATTTGTATGAGACCCGTCCCCCCTATCCAACAGATACCAACATATTTGAAACAGGTGTCATTCGAAGCGTCTAGTTGAATACAGATTTTTTTATTATGGCGACATATCTCAAAAGTGCGGGGTTTAGGTTTTATAAAATATTTATGTTTTAACCGAACCTAGTTCAAATCTGTTGGCAGGTATCAGCAGATTTGAAACAGGTGTCATTTGAATCGTCTAGTTGAATAGAGTTTATTATTTACGGCGACATACATCAAAAGTGTGGCGTTAAGGTTTTAAAAAATATTTTTGTTTTAACCTAACCTAACCTGTTTCATATCTGTTGGTGAGTACCGACAGATTTGAAATAGGTATCATTCGAAGCGTCTAGTTGAATAGAGTTTATTTTATTATGACGACACACCTCAAAAGTATGGGGTTTAGGTTTTATAAGACATTATATCATAACCTAACCTAACCTCAGTATTTTTAAGCCTTAAATAATACTCATAACATAGTACTATCGTAAATTTTTGAATGCGGCTCGGCAAGCACTACGATTCTACAAAAATATTTGACAAAGGGCCTTGCATAAAACTGTCCCGAATCTGTTGGTGAGTACCAAGTACCAACAGATTTGAAATTGGTGTCATTCAAAGCCTCTAGTTGAATAAAGTTTATTTTATTATGGCGACCTACCTCAAAAGTATGGGGCTTAGGTTTTATAAAATATTTTGGTTTTAACCTAACCTAACCTAACCTGTTTCATATCTGTACCCACCAACAGATATGAAACGAGTAGGTACCAACAGATTGGATGCATCAAAATTAACCTGTTACAAATCTGTTGGTACTCGCCAATAGGTTAAAAACGGGTTTTATGTTTTGGGATAGTTTTACGCAATGCCCTTTGTCAAATATTTTTCAGAATCTTGCAGGTTTAGCGAAACCGCATTTAAAAATGTATGACAGACTATTTTATGTCCTTTAACTCTAAAACACTTGGTTTAGGTTAGGTTAGATTGACATAAAAATATTTTATAAAACCTAAACCTTATACTTTTTAGAGAAGTCGTCATAGTAAAAAATTCTTGCCTTGCAAAGATCTTTTGATTGAGATACGTTTTAAATCTGTTGGTTGATGTAAGAGTTGGTAAATAAAGTATTGAATAAAACCTAAAGCCAATAGTTTTGAGGTTTTTATTATTATTGCACCATAATAATGAAAATAACTCTATTCAACTACAAGCTTCGAATGACACCGGTTTCAAATCTGTTGGTACCCACCAACAGATTTTAACCAGGTTAGGTTAAAACAGAAATATTTTATAAAACTTAAACCCCATACTTTTGAGGTATGTCGCCAAAATAAAATAAACTCTATTCAACCAGACGCTTCGAATCGCCTGTTTCAAATCTGTCGGTGGGTTGTTATTTTTGGGGTCAGTTTTACGCAATGCCTTTTGTCAAATATTTTTGTAGAATAAGTCAAGGTCAAAGCATTTTTTCAAATAGACCATTTGCAGGCACTTTTGAATAGTCAAATGTCGGTCAGTCCAAGAAAAGTGAAGCTAAATTGCCCGTTCCAAAGCGTAGATTTCTATGGAGAAGAACGTGCAAGAAACTCCATGGACACTCTTTTAAATCATATTATGTGTTACATTACAATGCTTGGTTACATATTACTTGTTGCTTCTATTATGTGAGCACAATGTGGATAATAAAATAACAATGTAAAATTATTCAAAGATAGAAACTGAATTAAGCCACTGGCAGCTAAGAGATGACCAATCTCATCTGACGGCACCCGTTCACGAGCATGACGCGTGCATCAGCCCCACTCAGCTCAACCATATTGAAACGAACCGAATGACCCAATAACACGTGCCATCAACAGCGAGACATTTGAGTGAGCATGGCAAACTCTCAGCTGCCATGCTCGTAATGTCAAAAAATAAATAAGTTGTTACCTAATAAAAATGCTCCATGGTACTTCACATTCACAAATTTGAAAAAAGTGCTTCTACATTATACAATGCTATTGTGTCTTTAAAATTACAAAAAATAATAATATTAGTTTTCAAACTAATCAATTAATTAGTACACCCTAGTGGTAGAGGAGCTGGACCAGCATTGAGCTAAGCATTTTTATCTTGAATATAATCCTCCAACTTATAATATGCTTGCCTGCATAGTGTGCGTCTAATACAAGATTTAAATTTCGTTTCAGTGAGTTCTAATATTTGGGGAGGTATTTTATTATAACATTTCAAACAGTACCCCATGAAAGAAGAGGCCACTTTAGCCAGTCTGAAACCTGGTTGAACTAATTGGTCCCTATTTCTTGTAACATAATTTTGTCTATCGCCTCTTTTGCTAAAAAGATGAAGATTTTTTCTAACATACATGATGTTTTCAAGATATATTGACAAGGTACCGTCATTATGTTAATATCTTTAAACAGTTCCTTAGAGAATCGCACCGGCGGAGATTGTAAATAGCTCTGATGGTACTTTTCTGTATTGAGTTGAAGTCTGCAGCCCGTCCCCATAGTAAGATACCGTACGACATGACACTATGAAAATAACTAAAATAGACTAGTCTACCGGTATCAAAATCCGTAAATTGGCGGATTTTTCTAACAGCATATGCAGCTGAGCCAAGCCCTCCTGCAAGAGATGTTAAATGAACATTTAATGCCTCATTTAGCGCATCATTTAACGCCTTGAGTCAAGCGTAATCCCCAGGAAAACCGTTTTATCAACAAATTCTAGTTTTTCATTATTTAATACAATGTCACAATCACTACTTTTGACATTAGGTAAGGAAAATCTTATGCATTTACTTTTTTCCCATTTAGAACTAGATTATTAACAGTGAACCAGTTTTGAACCTGCAGTAGGGCATTATTTTCGTCGTCAAGATTATTAGTCCCTCTATTTATCTTAAAAATCAAAGAAGTGTCGTCAGCAAACAACACTATATTAAGTTTATTTTGCAACAAATTGGGTAAATCGTTGATATAAACTAAAAATAAAAAAGGACCTAAAATTGAACCTTGGGGCACCCCCATTTCTACATTCAATCCCGACTGCACTAATTGCTGTCTATCATTCAAATAAGATCAGAGAATCGTATAGAGCTCGTCGAGTTACATTCAAAAATGTATGAAAGTACTATGTTATGCATATATTTCAGATCTAAAACACTTAGGTTAGGTTAGGTTAACATAAAAATGTCTTATAAAACCTAAACCCCATACTTTTCAGAGATGTCGCCATAGTAAAAAATTCTTGCTTTGCTAAGATCTTCTGATTGAGATACATTCATCAAATCTGTTGGTCTATGTTAGAGTTGGGGGGACGTTTTGATGCATTGTCCTTTCTCAGTCTGAATTCAGAGTGACTAAAATGAATTAGTCCTCTGTGAAGCAGGATTCTAAAACTTTAGAGCTAGCTGATATTGTAAATTCTCTGAATGTCGGAGTTATTTAAATTTTGTCTTGGGCACAACTATTACCGTTTCGAATTGGTGGTGAAAATAAACCTAAAAAATAGTTCGCCTTGCTTGATTAGTTTTGAATATAACCAATTACTTAATAAAAAATAACTTTTCTTATTTATTTTTTCAGGCGTTTTTATTATTACTGGAATCAGATTATGAATTATTTCAGTAGACACTGCCTAATGAAAGCAAAACCGGCTAAAAATAAAACTCGGTTTTTGGTGAAACTAAGGTGATTAACACACGGTACCGCGCACCGCCGCGGAGGGCGGTGGCGGTGAAGCGGGTTTCTCAGCGGTGCTCCGCGCGGTTAGGCGGTTTACGCGCCCAACAGCGCGTGGACCTGGAGGACATGGAGTTAACGCGGTTTTGACCAGTTTTATAATAATAATAATAATTTATTCATACATAATCCTAATGCAGATGGAGCGAAATACACAATTGCTCAATTGATATAATCCTTATCCGTGATTAGGCTATGTGATAGAGCATGCATTAAACCGTGTGCCTTCTCACACCTAATCTAGGACATAAATCCTGTATCTCAGGTGTCAGCGTTCCTTCCTGGCTATTCACAAAATGCAGCTTACATTTAAAGTTTTGAATCAAATTGAATTAAATTAAATTGAAATTCAATTACATTGCAATTAAAAATTGAGTTATCACAGACACTGGTGAAAATGGACGCTGAAGTGCTGGCGGCAATCTGGATTTTAGGATTTTATGGCGTAGAAAGAAAAAATTAAGAAGATATTGGGTTCATCCATTTTAAATTGCAACACGTCCTGCACCCACAATAATCCGCGCGGTTATGCGGCGCCCCGTGTGTAAAGCGCCGCCCCACCGCGGAGGGGCGGTGTACTTACGTGTGTTAGATATCAACGGATTTCTAAGTGACCAATGTAACATGAGATCCGCTTCACCGCCAATCGCGGCGGTGCACGGTGCCAATCGCCTTGGCATTATAATTAGATTTTTTTAAGTGAAAATTTAAAATTGCTTGCGAAAATCAGGCCGCTTACAACTTTGTATTATTTAATGATTAAATAAAAACTTATCAATTCAAACGAAATAATATGGTCTTAAATTATGTAACAAATAAAAAAATCTTAACTTCATAAAACATAATTCTAATTCTTAATTCTTTATTGTACACACAAAAACTTAACCTCAATACATTCATAATTGACAATTCATGTACAGAGGCAAGCTTAACTCAACAATGAGTTTTCTCCCAGCAAACCTTTGAGTGACAGAGAGAGAAATAATAATATAATTATCAATAATGTAATTTTCTTAGAATAATGTCACACATAGAGAATTTAAATTATAAATCAATAGATACTTCTTCTACTCAAAATATCCACCCTTAGCCCTAATTAATATCTAGCCATTTAAACTCCTGTGGAGTTTAAATGTTCAGGCCACGCGTCTATCGGTATACGCACTGTGTCCATTGGAAAGTTGTCCACCGCTGATAGTAAGGATTTTTTTAAGGATTTCTAATTATTGTTACGTTTAGAGCAGATCATGTCATCTAATGCAAACCACCACTTGTAGTCCAGGGATTGAGATCTGGGCTAGCTGAGGGTCAATCATTAATGAAGTCCGAAACATTCGCTGCCGGCCAAGCCTGTGTAGTGCCGGCGGCGGCGATCTCTCTCGTCGGGCCTTGGTACAGACCATGGTCTGGAGCGAGGAGGCGACCACCTGCTAGCAAAGGAGGAGGCCGACCGTATCAGGCAACGGCGCTCACAGCGCCCCAGCCGCCGCCGGGATTCCGATCCTGATTTCCGGCCACCACAGGCGCAGGCTTGCAGACGACGAGCAATGGGTAGTTCGCTGTCCGACCGTCCGGTAACTGTCCGAACTGAGTTTTAGTCGTCGACGGCGCGCCCTGTTCCCGTGCGCCTCAAGGATTTGTCAGCAACAGCTAGGTCAAAGCCTACTGGAGTCAGCCCCGAAAACTCCGAAAGGCAGTTCAGCCCCGGTATAAAAGGCAAGAAGGAACGGGGTGGGATTTTCGGTCAGTAAGAATCTGACACAATGTCCCGCTCCGCCTAAGGGCGGGGGATGTCATTTGGATGATTTAACTCACCAAAAATAAAAATAAAGGCTTAGTAGTGCGTACCTTGTTACCGAGTGCTGAGTCTTGCTAAAAAGACCCTGGTATGTTATCAAAAAGAAAGAGGAGAGGCTTTAAGTGGCTTTACTATGCTGTCTAGTATCTTGATACGCTTTAGCTGAAGTTTTCACCCCTTTTTCACAAAAATGAACCTTGGTCACTCTGTGATAGGGATACACCCCTATCAAAAAATTATTGATGTCGCATGATGACCATTCAGGATTCTGCTAACAAGCTGAGAGTGTTCTTTGGAGCTACAAAAATACACCCGATCATTTTGCCTGTTGTAATATCCCTCGATTATATATTGTTGTAATATTATAACATGATAAATGATCAAGACATCCCTGAGTTTTCCATCAGTGTCGTTACACTAAAAAAAAAATAGAAGAGAGTGAACAGATGATTGATTTTTGTTTGAGTTTTGATCTTTTCACTCTATTCTATTTAAGCGACTCGTTTGAGGTGTTGACGATATGATGAGGATCTAGCGGGTGGATATTTCATCTACGAATAAGATTTTTTGCGCCCTCAAGGCTTTCAATTCTGGCCCTGACAGCATTCACTGCCTGTTGAGTTCTCGCAACATGAGGCCGACCTGGATCTTATATGATCGTGCACAGGACAAGTGTTGGTGTAGGTATCTATAGTACGATAAACAAATCTACAACTGATACTAAGCCTCAGCAGTGTTTTAAAATAATGTTTGCCAAAAAAGTGCCGTTTGAAAGAAATAAAAAATATTCGATAAAAACCAAAAACTTGAAAATAAAACCCTGGCTTTTTAATAATGATGAAACATGTGCCGAAAAACCGGTTTGCATTAATTTACACTTCCAAAAGCAGTGTGATTAGTACTAATTCCTCTTCTAGAAAATCGTTTGCATGTGCCGGTAATGTATGAGGCCAGCTGGGTCTAATGATAACTGGCGTCCGAGGCGCTGTTTTGGGTGCAAACCGGGAGCATAATCTCGGCACATTGGAGACTCGTCAAATGTATCCAATTGTTCACCTTTTTGTTGTGTGTGTTGAACCCGCAACATGTTCAGTGTTTAAATAAGATGCAGGTAAAACCACAAGTAGTGTCGTTAAGAGGTCATCAATCGATGCCGTCCAAGAATAACAGGACCACAACAGCCGCACTTGATGTAATTTGTTACATATAAATATTGGGGGCCCAAAAAGTAACGCAGTAACACAAAGTAATACAGGTACAGGTACCCGATGCGAGGGCTTACTGAGCCCGCGCATCGGGTACCTGTTTTCACTTCACCACTAGAAGGTAACCGATACTTACTGCTTCCATGATATGAGCTTCGATGTTGTAGCGTAGCTAGCTCGCTGGCTATGATCAAGCCACTGCTGAAGTTGTGCCGGCCAGGGGTTGCTGAACAAATGGGTGGCACGATTTATTGAACTACACAGTCTAAGTTAGTATTTTTATTAAAATTGATTAACAACAATAAGTATTTTAAAAATTTAAATATAAACTAAGTATTTACTAGACATAACTATTTACATGTTTATATATATATATATAAAAACAAATTACACTCAGGTATCAAAGTACTATATTCAGAAAAGTGCCTAGAAGACTAGCAGAATTGCCACATCGACAATGCAAAGAAAGCGTCAGATTGCAATGTATCTACAGTTCAACTGTACAGTGTAACTTAATTACGTCTTAAGGACCAAGCGCCCGAAAAGTGCCATAAAACAGTGATTTTCTGAGGCCTACTCCACCGTAACTGCTAGGTCAATTGGTTTGAAAAAAATATATGTTTATTATAGATTCATGAACAATAACATCAACATTTGATTTTTTCGTGCAATTAATACTTTTGTCAAAAAAAAATATTTAGCAATTTCGCAACTTTTCGCAACTTTTCCCTACTCTTTCGAAACGGCTTGGACCTTTAGAAACATTTTTACACATAAAAATTGGTGGTTAAATATTCTTCAAAGTGAACATTGCATATGTAAATCAATCAATATCTCGCAGAGAAAATGGATTTAAAGCGCTGGCCGCAAATAAATGCACAGATTTGCGTACTGCCGCCTAGGCGAGTGCGAGAGTTGCGTTCACATAATTTCGGCCAGATGGTTCAAGGAACTATACGCCTTAACTCTCAAGTAACCAAACAGAATATTATTTATAAAATTTCATACGAACTGACTCGTCTGCATATGAAAAGTGGATTGTTTGTGGAAAGCAAGGTTGGTTATGTGTGTAAATGTTAAATAGGACCGGAGCCAACATGCTACCTTGGGGGACACCGTTCTTCTTACAGCGCCGCCTACTTTTCGTATTGTTAAGATGAACTCGGAAGCGACGGTTACTTAGTATAGTGCTAAGAATGCGCTCAAAACATAATATCCTTTGTGCGCTGACTTCAATTATGAGCCGTTTGATGTTCACTGTATCATAGGCTGCTGTCAAATCAACGAGCACAACATCTGTGACATTGTTCGCCTCAAACCTAGCTTCTAAAACAAAACTAACTTCGATGAACTGTGTGAGTTTGATGGTCTGATTAGTGCACGACTTCCTTGCCTGAAGTCAGCTTGTTCAGGAATAATGTTAGATATATTAAATCTAACATTATCCCTGAACAAGCTGGCTGACGTTTTCTTCAAAAAACTAATTTCGTACATGCGTAAATTAATACGAGTTTTGAAAAAAAGGTATTTTATTTTTTAATTTTATCTTTACAAATCGATAGTGTTTCATGTACCGGATCGACCCTCCACGGGATTAAAACGATTAAAATTTAGCGGTGTATATGTAGTTTATTTAATCTCCGTGAGTGTGACTGTGGCATCCCCACGGGCCCTAACAGAATACCAGCGCTGCGTTATAATCTTTTTAAATATCACAGCATAAGCTGAGTTAGGCGCCTTTTTGACCTTACACAGATTTTGAAGCTAAAAACCGTTACCATTAATAATAATAATAATATCTGGATCTGTCGACATGTTGGATAGACTATAAGAAGGCCTATGACTCAGTTCCTCATACATGGCTCATGAGGGTGCTGGAGTTGTATAAAGTTGATGCAACTCTTCGCACCTTCCTGATGTCATGTATGAGGCAATGGAGGACGGTCCTTCGCTATCCAGGATGTCGAAATATCCAGAGGAACAGCGAACCGGTAAGGATCGAGCGAGGTATATTCCAGGGTGACAGTTTGAGTCCGCTTTGGTTCTGCCTAGCCTTGAATCCTCTGAGCACACTGCTGGAGAATTCAGGCCTAGGCTATCGGTTGAAAAGAGGTGGTCAGGTTATATCTCACCTCCTTTATATGGATGACTTGAAGCTCTTTGCCCCCAACAATCTGCAACTGATGGAGCTACTGAAGGTAACGGAAACCTTCAGTAGTGCCATCAGGATGGAGTTTGGTGTGGACAAATGTGCAGTCATGCATATAAAGCGAGGGGAGATTGTGGAATCCGTGGGTACCCAACTCTCGGATTCGATACATCTGAGATCCCTCTCTCCAACCGAAACCTACAAGTATTTGGGTATGTCGGAAGCGTTAGGCATCAATGCCACTGTCATGAAGCAATCGTTGAAGGAGCGCTTCTTTGGCCGCCTGAAGAAGGTACTTAACAGCCTTCTGTCAGGTGGAAACAAGGTGCGTGCCTTCAACGGTTGGGTCATGCCGGTATTGATGTACGCTTTCGGTGTACTCAAATGGACTCAAACGGAACATGACGCCCTGGATAGGAGGGTTCGTACACTGTTGACTGCATATCGAATGCATCACCCTCGGTCGTCGGTAATGAGGCTGTATATCCCGCGGAAATGTGGGGGTCGAGGCTTTTTAAATGCTAAGACCCTGCACAATCGCGAGGTATGCAGTCTCAGGGAATACTTCCTTGCCGCCGACGTGTGCCCTTGAGCAGTGGACAAGGGACTCACCCCGCTCTCCTTGGCTAACGAGAACTGGCGCAAACCTGTAGTGCTTGACACTAACGTACGCAAGGAAGTATGGCAGAGTAAGGAACTTCACGGACGCTTTTTCCGGGCCTTTCATGGGCCCGATGTAGACAAACTAGCGTCCGTAGCCTGGCTACGCGTCGGTGACCTCTTCGGGGAAACCGAAGGTTTTGTATGTGCAATTATGGATGAAGTTATCATGACGAATAACTATCGGAGATTTATTGTGAAGGACGGCACGGTTGACATCTGTCGGGCATGTCACCGACCGGGTGAATCAATCCGCCACATTATCTCTGGTTGTTCTCGTCTAGCTAACGGAGAATACTTGCATAGACACAACCTTGTAGCCAGGATTATCCATCAGCAACTTGCTCTGAAGTACTCTCTTGTGGAATCGGAGGTGCCATACTACAGGTATGTGCCCGACCCAGTTCTCGATAATGGCGATATCACGTTGTACTGGGATCGGTCCATCATCACTGACAGGACTATTGTAGCCAATAAGCCTGATATAGTGGTGGTGGACCGAAGCGAGAGGCGTGCAATGATTGTTGACATATCCGTTCCGCATGACGAGAACCTCGTGAAAGCCGAGAAAGATAAACAAATCAAGTATATTGACTTGGCTCGCGAGGTTGTCGACATGTGGGAAGTGGACTCAGCGATCATTGTACCGATAGTTATGTCAGCCAATGGCTTAATAGCCAAGAGCCTCGATCAACACCTTTTTTTAATTTTTTTTTTTAAGGAATATTTAAAAATATATTATTACATGTACATAAAATAAGAATAAAGGAATAATAATATTATACGTTATCTGTTGTTAAGTTTTTTATTGTATCCTAATTCTACTGTTTTTAAATTTAAATGTTTGTGTAAGGTACAAATAAACGTTTTTCTTTCTTTCTTTCTTTTCTTTCATTCTTTAGTATTAGAATTTTACTGACTAAAAACCACATTGTTTCTTCATTTGCTCTTTTTGTGAGGGCTACGGAAACTCCTTTGAATAATCCGCAGCCCTGACAGACATCGGCCCTAACTAGCCCCGTCAATTCACTAGAAAAGGGGCCATTCATTTATTACATAAGACGATTTTTCAAGTTACTACCCCTAAGAATTAGCCGACGAAAAAATAAGGATTGGCCGATCCCTCCCCTCTTGTTTAATATTACATTTATTACGTAGTAATGCAACGAAACTAAACGAAAATTGAATATACATTTGATTGATTTTTAACTGACTTCTAAAAAAGGAGGAGGTTCTTAATTCGGATGTTTGTATTTTTTTTTTATGTGCACACACAAACTATTTCCATGACAACGTCCACTTGTGAACTAAACGTTACTTGTATGCGTGAAAAACACACTTGTAAACGTTCAATAAAATTGTTACCTACTTTCAAAAACAAAACATTAAGAAAGCTTTTTTTTAAAAAAAAAATAACTGACTTCACTAAAAAAAACACTAAAACAATCAAATAATTTTAATTTCGGAAGTCGGTGTTAAATATGTACAAACAAACAATACCGAGAAACACCGACTTCCGAAATTAAAATTATTTGATTGTTTTAGTGTTTTTTTTAGTGAAGTCAGTTATTTTTTTTTTAAAAAAAAGCTTTCTTAATGTTTTGTTTTTGAAAGTAGGTAACAATTTTATTGAACGTTTACAAGTGTGTTTTTCACGCATACAAGTAACGTTTAGTTCACAAGTGGACGTTGTCATGGAAATAGTTTGTGTGTGCACATCGGCAACTCTTTTTTCTACAAATATGGGCTTTTATGTGATCTTACGTAAGAACTATCAAGATTCCCTCTCACCTCTTGTAAAAAAAATATGAGACGTGGTCGATCCCCTCCCCCCTAAATCGTCATACATAATAAATAAAGGGCTCCAAATCAAAAAGCGTATTACTGCATAATTTAATAATAATATAATATGTATACTTAAATTCCACAACTATCACACAGCACCATCTAGTTTCTATTTCATTCTTGTGCTATGAGTTCAACTGCTATAAACATACTTATATATTTCTAAATACAACATATTATAGATAAATTTTATCCAGACTCAAAACAAATTACCGTGCTCATCACACAAAGATTTTTCCTGGGTGGGAAACAAACCCATGACCCCTGGCTTACCAGTCAGGGCCACCAAACACTACACCAACAGGCCAGGCATGTAACTTATAATGAGTAGAAATCAGTAAAATCACGCAAAAGCTAGTATACAATATGTTTTACTAACCGTAAGCAGGGCGATTCCACTCCAAGTAATCTATGTCGCTCGCGTCGGCCCAAGAGGGACCAGGACGCGCGAGGTATTCATAAGGTCCGTGCGTAGGTGGTGGCCTCTCTTGCAATGGTGCTGTGACTTCCATCGATTGCTCAGCTTTAACTGGATCTGCATGGGTGGTGTTGTTCAAACTGGACAATCTCTCCTCGACTTCTTTTATTACCGCTGGATCCAGAAAACCAGTTTGGCAGAAAACCGATTCATCAGGGATTGTGCAATCGATTTCCAGTGCAGGTTCGTTCATCAGAGCAATGCCTGGCAGTACTTTGTCTAATATTTCCATGTTCTTTGGAGAGCTGCCATCTGACAAAAAAAAATAAAAGTGAGAATTAGAGAAAAGACGTAAAATTAAAAGTATGAAAGTAAAACTAACGAGCCATTAAGCCTTCGAGACTTGATGGCTCGTTAATTTTACTTTCGTATTACGCCTTGCAATACGAAATAGACCGGAAAAAATAAGTTTCCACGAGTATCTATCTAGTTCTTCGGGTACTTGCACACTACTGTCTTACCATACCTAAGTACTTATTTTTCAGGTACCTATGCAATATCTAGTGGCATCAATATCTCCTCGCACTTGGCCGGTTTTATTTACTTAAAACCGGAACTGGGAAGTGGCTGATGGAACCTTGGAATGCCTTCTAGTAAACCTGTCAAGTTTGGGCTCATTAGATTCGTCTTAGCTAGTTCTGAACATTTGTCATGATGACGAGGACCTGATGCTAGAACTGGAAGGTGGCTAATAGACCCCTGGAATGCCTACTATTAAACACGTCGAGTTTGGGCTCATAAGACTCGTCTTAACCAGTTCTTTAACTTTTTATAGATTATTATGCGCCGGGGTTTTTTTTTAAATTTTGCTATTATTAATGATATTACCGAAACGACAACGCAATTGTGTGACATCTGCGCTCTGTTAGCACAGCGTTCATTTGACTCCAGAGAAAACGCCGCAACAATACGACGCCTGCGCCGAGTTGTCACAAACGCCAGTGTGAAGGCGCTGATGACTGAATAATTGACGATTAAAATAGAAAAACACTGCGCGTAGTATTTTCTAGTACATTGATTCTATTATGAATTATGACAAATTTTCGTGGACAATTTTGGGATTTCGTTTTTTTTTACTTTTGACTACAAAAATATGATCGGTAACGGGTACGGATAGAGCCCCATTTGTTATACTAATTAAAAAATACCGGTGTATACAACTATAAATATGTATGTGTTATTTTTTTTTGCATTTAGGTACAGAAGTTAGGTTTTGTGAGACATCCAGTAGAACAAAAGCAAAACAACATGGGATTATGTCTTTTTGAGTTACCTACCTATGGAGAATTGACGTTGACCCTTGAGTTTGAACTTGTTGTTGGTCATTTACACGTAGGTATTCTGTAAAAATTAACTAGCTTACTATTTCAATTCTACTTTACTACTTACTACTTTTTTTATTACTTTGTTACTTTTAATAGCCATTGGACGGACAAATGGGTCCGGTTTCACCTGTTGGAATGAAATAAGTTCTTTAATTTATACCGCTATGTGTTATTACAACTTTTACGCTGTCAGATTTTACGCGAAGTCGTCATGTTTACCTATATCTAGAGATGGGCATTTAGTTAAAACCGTGTTTATACAACAAATTGGGTATTTATAACTAAAAATATACTAAGAACTAATATGAAATTGGACAAAAACATTACTAACTGGGGTCTACAGCAATTAAAGCTATTTAGTAGTATATTATTGTTACCTTACGAGTGAAAGTAACTTACATCGTCCCGAGAAGAAGTTGGCGGGCGAGCGTAGCGAAGTCGCTAATTCGAGGGGCTAAATAAGTTATTTTCACCCCGAGATAAACACTGTGCTTTTCATTACGAATACAAGGAATAAAAATAAAATAAAAAGTTTGTAAAACCTGAGTCGTCGTACCTATAATTTCAGGTACCTATGTATCTTTCTTCTGATTTAGGCGGTAAAAGGTTCCACTACTGCTTTAGCCTCTTCTCTTATGAAATTAGGTGTTAATCACTATTTCAATCTGATGAACTTATCGTGTTAATACAAATCTCTGCTGTACGGAAATGTAAACAAAACTGGAAAAAAAACCAACGACTGATTGCCACGTTCCCGCCATTTTTTTTTTTTCTGTGACCGGCCAGCTATTCAGCTTCATTAATGAAAAAATAGAAATTAATTGTAATCTTTAAAAAATAAAGTATTACAAATAAATTATTAAACAAATAAGACACTTAAAAATATACTATTATTTGATTAATGCTTATCTTTAAGTTATTTCAATTTTATATCGCGCTGTGATTGACTGGCTGTATGGAACATTGGAACATGATTCAATAGAAATGTGAATATAGAACTATTTTTTTTTTAAATAATTTGACAATTGTCAGTTGAACGTAAAACTGTCTAGGGATGAAAAGTATTACTTCCAACCCGCTCCTCAGGCAACTTCAAACCTACTTTCAGAGTATAAGTAATCAATAGTACATTGTTACACTAGGGGTGAAAGTAACTCATTTCGTCCCGAGAAGGAGTTGGCGGGCGAGCGCAGCGAGGTCGCTAATTCGAGGGGTTAAATGGGTTACTTTCACCCCGAGGTAAACACTGTGCTTTTCATTACGAATACGAGAAAACTAAAAATAAAATAAAAAAATTGGTTGCCTGTAAAGTCGGTATACGGGCGAAAGTTTTACGTGACAACGACTTTGAGTGGTAAAATAATTTTAATGTGAATATTCATTCGTATAGTAGGAAGAAGGATGAAAATGTCTGTCTCTCTCGCTCTTAGGCGGGCTAACCATGCCCGAGTGGAAGGGACGCGTGCCTCTCACTCGCTCTCATTGTGAGCGCATAACGTGAGCGGAGCGTAACGCAGTTTCTTGAAGTGTCACCCGGCAAACCAATTTATAAGACGTTGTCACGTCAAAAGTTTGTAAAACCTGAGTCGTCGTACCTATGATTTTAAGTAGGTATCTCTCTTCTGATTTAGGCGGTAAAAGGTATTCCACGACTGCTTTAGCCTCTTCTCTTATGAAATTAGGCATTAAATCACTATTTTAATCTGATAAACATAACGTGTTAATACAAATCTCTGTTGTACGGAAATGTAAACGAAACTCGTAAAAACCAACGACTGATTGCCACTTTCCCGCCATTTTGTTTTTTTTTTTTCTGCGGCCAGCCAGTTATTCAGCCTCATTATTGAAAAATTTGAAATTAATTGTAATCTTTTAAAAATAAAGTATTTTAAAGAAATAGTTGAACAAATAAATCACTTAAAATATAACATTATTTAATTAATACAACTAAATTAGAAATTTAACTTATGGTATTTGGATGATGGAACCCTAGGAGGTGAGGTAGATACTGTTTTGAAAGATTTTCAATTCCTGAAAGACCAATTTCGATCCATCGGCCTTTACCTAAATCATTCGAAATGCGAAATTTTTGTTCCTGACAGTACAGACAGACAATCGACTCTACAGAAATTTTATTCAATAGCTCCCGAAATCAAAATTATAGATAAAAGTACACTGCACCTCCTAGGTTCTCCAATTTTGGAAGACAGTTTTTCTTTATTCATTGACGACAAAATTGAAGGTTTTAAAAACATTTTGGAAAGACTTTCCAAAATTAACGTACATTCGGCCTTCACCCTCATACGGTATTGTTGTTTTGCACCAAGTTTCATGTATTTTCTCCGCTCTTCCCCTTTATGGAAGCAGCCACATCTCTTGGACAAAATTGATCAGACAATTCGGTATACTCTGACTTCCATTTTAAATGTGGCCCTGGATGACCGAGCGTGGCTACAAGCCACGCTACCCTTTCGTTTTGGTGGGCTCGGCATCCGCAAAATTTCTAGTGTAAGCGTTCCTGTCTTCGGTCCACAGCACTCAACAGTTGACCAAAAAAATTTTGACTCCATCACTGGTTAGCTGTGAGTTGCCGTGCTTGGCCGATGCCGTGAGCGCCTGGAAAATCACTTGCCCGGACAAGGCGTTGCCCGAAAATCCATCTTCCCAGAGACAGTGGGATGAGCCGCTCTGCAGGTTGGTACGGAATAATCTCATTAATACGTCCACCAATACTGCTGAGCGCGCTCGCCTACTGGCTGTGGGTGAATGGGAGTCGGGCCTTTGGCTACAGGCTTTACCGTCACCTAACATAGGTACTTTGCTGAGTGACACCACCTTCCGGATCGCTACATGCCTGCGTCTAGGTGCTCCTAGTGGAGCTCCACATCGATGTCAGTGTGGCGAAGCAGTCGACCGCCTCGGACATCATGGCCTATCTTGCAGTAGAAGTACTGGTCGGATAGCACGGCATACCAGTATTAATGACATCATCCGTCGAGCTCTTGTCACCGCTGGGGTGCCAGCTGTTTTAGAACCCAATGGCTTGGCACGTGACGATTGGAAGAGGCCAGATGGGATGACTATAATGCCTTGGAAATTGGGTAGGCCTTTGGTGTGGGATGCAACATGTGTCGACACCTTTGCGCCATCCCATCTTCTGAGTACGGCGGGCTGTGCTGGGGCGGCTGCTGCAGGTGCAGAAATCCTCAAACAGCGTAAATATAATAACCTCATTGGAAGTTATGTGTTTGAGCCGTTTGGGGTTGAAACACTAGGGCCATGGGGTCCGAGAGCTCATCGAGTTGTCCGGGATATCAGCAAACAGTTGGTCGACTCTTCGCGTGACCAGAGGGCTAGACTCTTCTTCAGTCAACGAATCAGCATTGCCATCCAGCGTGGCAATGCTGCCAGCGTTCTGGGCACTTTTCCCATTGACATCGATGTGTACGAATTTTTTGATGCCCTCTGAGTTTTCCCCGTTTTTCAGCCTTTTTTACACGTTTGTACATATTATTATTTTAAGTTTGTATGTATATACCTAGAGATTATTTATTAGAAAAGAATAGAATAAAACTATATGTAAACAAGGCAGCTTCAGACCTACTTTCAGAGTATGAGTAATGAAAAAGATTATTGTTTATCTCATTGGAATAATCATACCTCTCTAATGGCAGAAAAGTAAAGCTAGAACTACACTGCGCACACGTGTGGCACAGACGTCGATCTGAGCGCGTCGGTCTCCATACATTTTATATGGAAACTAGATTTTTAAAGCTAAACAGATCCACGCCACGCGACGTCGTTCTACCGGTTCTAGGTACAAAACAGGCGTGGTCCACGTGTGCTTCGGTCTAATGTAATTCATGTTAATCAAGTGTCTTCAGCAAAAAAGCTATTTGAAGATTATTATTTATCTCACTGGATTAATCATTCCTGTATAATAAGAGAAAAGTCAAAGTGTAAATATATCAGAAAGGAAAGCAGAAGCGCATTATGACTTGTAGGTATGTTGGGCGCGTGCTCAGGGCCCCAAGTCTGCTATTTTTATAAATTCGTCATTCCCAACACGATCCCATTGTCATTTTGCTAAAAGTTTGTAATCTGCTAATTCATAATGATCGATCATTGATCGGTCAATGGTCTTGTAATAGAATTGCGGTAGAATGATAATTTCGAGCATATTAAAACCAATAACTGCACACTATCGTTCTAATGGTCAATTACTGATCAAATAAACTGTCAAAGTTTTTGCAGATTACCGCAAATATCATATATTAATTTGTTAATATGTACGAGATTACCATTTTAAGCCACTTTTTTCAATGGAGTGTCAGTGGTTGACCATTGGAAAGTCATAATGACGCCATTATATTAGTAGATTACCAAACTTGTCAAAATCGACAATTATGACATCAATGATAGACCATTCTGACACTATTGTAATAGCAGACTTGAGGCCCTGTTCTAAGTTACTTTTCACTACGCACCTAGTGTGATCTTAATAATATATTCATAGATGTGATATACCTTAGTACGTACCTTTTATCCTTTTGTATTATATCTGTACTGCAGTTTGGCAAAAGATTTATCTATCTATAACTATATATACATATATAGAAGGACAAACTGACTGACATATCTACGCACAGCCGAAATTACTGGGACTAAGAGTGAAACACATTTTGCAAAAGGATTCCTTTTCTGACATAAGTGAGCACTATGGAGGATTTTTCAGAAATTCGCTCCCCTTAGGGAATGAAAAGGGTTCCAGAGTTTGTATGGAGAAACGTACTGTCGCGCGAACGAAGCTGCTGGAAGACGCTAGTAAACTATTAAAGAAATAGGCATATATGAGTCGCTTTGCATGATCAGCATTTAGAAATATTATATTTTCACAATAGCTCCGGACCAGTTGATCGATATCTACGAGTATTAACTATGGTTTATGTGCATTTATTTAACAATTTTATTTATTTTCCTGCACATTTTGTAAGTGATTTAATATTACATCTTTATATGTCTAAAACGTCATCATTAGTAAATTATTTTTCAATACACTTTCCTCTACACTTTATTCGAAAACCCGCTTTTAGGCACACAATATACTATTTTTCGCACTAGTGCGGAAAAGCGCGCGAGCTCGGCCCCGCCACAATTTGTACCATTTATCTTATAAGACTGGGAGTTAAGTGACCCTCACGAGTCGGGCGTCAACCTCGTTTATTTGTATCTTCGTAAATGTATTGAAAAACGTCGCGTGATACACGTGGAAAATCACAGCAACCCTTGGCTTTATAACACCCTCGCCTACGACACGTCGCAACTTCCACTTGTATTAAAATGTACTTACATATTTCGAATAATTTCGATGACGGCGCCCGCTAAGGCCGATACTGCCGAGGTTGCCAAATTGTTCCAAAGAGATACCTTGGTCCTGGAACGCAAAGGGCAACTAAAGGAACGAAAACAATTTTAGTCTGTAAAAGTCTGATTCTCCAAGGTTAAACATTTCGCTAACTTAGCACTTCAAAGCTACAGCATAACACAGCTCGCCACGGCGTATAGCTCGCATATAGATAATAATTTAACAGATTTATTATAGCACTAGCTGGCCCGGCGAACTTCGTACCGCATAATAGTTACGTTGTGATACCTTTTAGTTAAGCTGTCAACTCTACCCTACTCTACCCTACTCTACACTACTCTACCCTACTCTACCCTACTCTACCCTACTCTACCCTACTATACCCTACTATACCCTTCTCTACCCTACTCTACCCTAATCTACAAGAGTTTCAATTTGACAGCACAATCCCCATCTGAAAAAAGCTTCAATTTGACAGCAAAATCCCCCTTTCAATCCTGGGAATTCGAGACACAATAGAAAGACAATAGGTGCGCGAACGCCGGCGTTCGCTTGGGGTTTCATGAATTAACAAAATGATCCGCCATTTATGGAATTCATTTGTTACATAAAATGTGATAAATGAAGAACCGCTCGACCGATTTTGTGCTAACTTCACATAAACCATCTACTAAATAATCAGAACAAAGCCTAAACATTTGGTTTGAATAGGTGAGCCCGTTCTTGAGTTATAAAATTACAACGAAAAGTGGCATTGATTTATATATACATAGATAATAAATAAGCCTTATCAGCTTTGTAATGTTCCCGCTGCTGGAGCTCAGGCCTCCTCTCTAAAAGAAAGAATGAGCCGTAATCCACCATGCGGTCCCAGTGCGGGTTGTTAATTGTCACAATATTTTCGATTTTTTTGATTCTAGGACGGCGGTTTTCTCACGATGTTTTCCTACCCCGTTTTGAGAGCAGTGCAGTGGTGATGAAATAAATTACATAAAGTAATGCGCCTGGCTAGGTTTGTACCCACAATAAATAACACGTAAGTCGGAACCGTTACCGCTTGGCTACCACTGCACTTTATTTAGGCAGTGGTGGATTAACCATGTAGCAAGAATAGCAAATGCTACGGGCCTCGCGCACTCGGAGCCCCCTAGCGCAAAAAAAAACCTAGTTAAACTAACATAATACTACATGAAAACATCGCATGATACGCATCGTCGCTCACCATCAGATGAAAAAGTGGTTTAACGCGAGCCTATCAATTATAAAAAAACCCTCGTTCTTAAAGAGCCCTCGCTAGAGCGAGGCCCCTTTGGCTGCAAGGCCGTGGGCGAGGGCCCCTTCGCCCACATCTAGCAATGGTACTGAACGGATACAAAGGCCAAGCTTACGTCCCGCCCACCGCGCTCCTGTCGGTACTGTCAAGGTGCCTTTTAGATCTATTCTGGGTACTGTAACAATAAGACGGCTGGTAAAGTATTCACGTATAGGGGAAGGGAGGGCAAGATGGAAGCCTTAACTTTATGATATAACAAAAAATAAAAGAACGTAATATAAATCTTTTATTTTAATCAGCCTTGAAAGAGATGTTATATACCTAGATACAAAATTGATCCATTAAAAATTATTAATAATATTTAGATTTTTTTTAAAGAGTACTTAAAAAATAACATCAAAAATTCCATCTAGCCCTTACCCTGAGGGCAGAATGGAAAGGTTGTTCGGGCAAGATGAAATGTATAAGTAATCACTACATTTTACAGTTTACACACATAAATCTACAATCTTCTATGTCGGTCTTCAATTCATGGGCCCAATCATTACATGCATTGCATGCTGTTCTCTGTGGCCCTGCGGGCGATTCCACATATTGGTACACAGAATATATCATTCTGTGAAGAGTTCTAAATGTTGTACAATTTTATCTGTTCCTTTTCATATTTCCATCATTATTAGGTTCAGAACTTCATTTTTTTTATGTTACCACCATCTAAAAACAATAAAAATAACAATATTAAAGGAAATTGAAAACAGAAGTTAAAATAAATGTGTGGGTATGATGTAAGCTCTTACTATTTGCCCTAAAGCGCAATTTTCCATCTTTTCCAAATGCCCCTTTCTAATAATAATTTTAATACGTGAAAGATGCTTTATTATTTTTCTTATGTAAATATCAATTCACACAACCTATCCCCAACAGATCCTTTATATAAAGACATAATAGTAATATTACTTACCTTGTTTAAATAATTGTATCACAAAAATCCAATAATAGCGTAATATTTTGCCGCGAAAACAAGAAGTACGTGTAAAAATCTTTAGATGGCGCGAGCCGAATTGAGCTGTCATTAGTTAATGCTAGATGGCCACCTGCCTCTGCGTATGCATGCGCATGTGGACTCGGGTGCATCGATGCGCGGTTCCGGATTAACAGATACATAGTTTCCATCTTGCGTAGGCAAGATGGAAACTATATATCTGTATATCTGTAAGGAGTAGTCCTTCCATCTTGCACTCACTTCCCCTATAATTTATTCTATTTTAAGAGAGCTATTGTGTTTTAATACTTTTGCACCAAGAGTCTTGGTGTATTGTGATTGGATTTCTAACGATCATAAAGATATGGCTGGGTTATAACAGTTTATTTTGTGCAAAATTTCTTTTGAATTATTTCTTATAGCTATTTTCTACTTTGCTTTTCCTCCTCCATAAATAAACTAACACATATCTTAATTTAGGTCGCTAAATCACTCACCTAGCAATACAATAACAGCACATCTACATTTTTTCATTTTTTACAGATACTAGGGTCAAAGATTGTATAAATATTTGAATCGCAGTATTGAGTTAGAGTCAGAAATTGCGATGTTGGCTTCTAGTATACGAGTACACCATAAGAGAGATATTCAAGGATATAAATTATTCACTTACACTTAGGTCGATAAAACTCAATTTCGCATTTATAGTAGACTAGCTTCTGCCCACAGCTTCGCAGATGAAAAAAATTTAGCAATCGGTCGGAAGTACTGCTTACAGAGATTAAGTACAGCAACAAAAAAACAAACTTTACCTCTTTATTATATTAGTGTTGATGTGCAAATATTTTAATAGGTGAGTGATATCTTGCACAGATATCAAAATTTCAAAATTTCATTTAAATAGACTGTTTCTTTGATAAATCATTTACTTTCATGGTTTTATTTTGTACCTGATATGATCCAATACAAGTGTCATGCGCACACGCAAGCCTGCGATGTACGATGTGGGTGGGGGGTGCGTGGGACCAAAGGGACCATAGACTCGCGGCCCGCCCACTGATCGCCGTCTGTGATTCGTCGACCGACGCGAAGTACACACTATTTACGCAACTGCTCTCGAAGGGGGGTTATGTTTTCGAGAGCGTAGTACATAATTGTATGTTTCTTTGACAAAACCTTAAATGGCGTGATGGATTTATATTGGTGAAATTAGATTCGTCTCGGTACCCTGTGATCCTTCTCACACACAATATTCTTTCAAATTGTATTTTGTGTTTTTTTATTGTTTTTTATACTACAATCAACTAAACTAATAAACAACTTATTAGATATATACAAAAACTGAAAAGAACGTACCTATTACAATGTACTACGTATAAACGGTATTCACAGGGTATTAAAAAACTCATTCAGGACGTTATCAAAGTAAACAGTACAGCAGACAGCAGTACCACGTTGAATGGCAATACGTTCCAAAATGAAGCCCAGCTATCTGGGCCTCAAGTCTGCTATTACAATAGTATCAGAATGGTCTATCATTGATTTCATAATGATTGATTTTGACAAGTTTGGTATTCTACTAATGCAATGACGTCATTATTACTTTCCAGTGCAATGGTCAACCACTGACACTCCGTTGAAAAAAGGGATTGAATGGTAATCTCGTACTTAACCCATTGTATGGGCAGAACGTGAATCTACGCGGGACACAATAACTTTTTAATTGTGTCTCTAATTACGAAAGGTTAATGACTTAGTGACGTATGCGGTAATCTGCAAAAATTTTGATAGTTCCTTTGATCAGTAACCTACCATTAGAACGTCATTATGTAGTCATTGCTTTTAATTTATTACGAGACCGCTCGATATTGACATTCTACTACAGGACCATTGGCCGATCAATGATTGATTATTATGAATTTGCAGATTATGAACTTTTAGCAAACTGAAAATGGAATCGTGTTGGAATGACGAAATTATAAAAATAGTAGACTAGGGCCCCAGTAGCCTGATTCACGTAAAATCAAACAAGCCAAATATCGTTGAAGTTTTAAAGTCGTTCGATCGAAGTCATATCCAAAAGCGGTATTCACGTGTTCCTTTTAATCGGAATTGGATAGAACGACAACTCAACTGGCTTGAAACTAAACGATCTATTGACGATTTATTTCCAGTTAAATTAATAAGTATTCTACCAGGATAATGTAATACAGATTTTTTTTTTTAATCGACTCTTCGACCAAACGACTTCAAAATCGGTGTCGTTCAAACTCGATTGATGGATGTGAATACGGAAATGGTTTAAACGACTAAATCGTTACGGTTTTGATTACGTGAATCGGGCTACTGGTCACGTGAAGAGATGAGTCCACTTTTTGCTAATGTCTAATGTGGCGAACAACTTGATGAGTGCTTGGACATGAACAGAAGTAAAATAGCTAAATTAATTTCGCAAGCTCATTAGCAGCAGGTCGCAAATGATGAAACACATAATACGAGTATCGCATTAGCTTAGCTTACAAATAGATATGTATTAATGAGGTCACAGTTAAACCCACCTAGTGAAATTAAAAAAAAAATTGCAATTGATTGCAATGTTTTGCACCAAGTATTACCATCATGCCATGCATTTTACTATCTTTTAAAAATATGATCAAGGATTATAATAGGTCTATCTCTCCTTTTGAACAAAAGGTATTTGTACAAAGTACATAATATCTCTTAACTCTCTCACATATAATCTATATACGAGTAGTATATACAAATCAATGCCACTTTTCGTTGTAATTTTTAACCGACTTCCAAAAAAAGGAGGTGGTTCTCAATTCGGTTGTTTTTTTTTTGTTACCTCAGAACTCCGTCGTTTCAAAATTGTTTTTTTCCCCTCACTTGATATGCGATCTCGACTTTAATTTCGGAAGTCGGTGTTTTATAAGAAACAAACAATAGCGAGAAACACCGACTTCCGAAATTAAAGTTATTTTGACCGTTTTAGTGTATTTTTTTAGTGAAGTCGGTTATTTTTTTTTTTTTGTAAAAAGTTATTTATTTTATAACTCAAGAACGGGCTCACCTATTTAAGGCCCAAGCGCCCGAAAAGTGCCATAAAAAACAGTGACTTTCTGAAGCCTCGGTAACGGCCAGGTTTGAAAAAAATATATGTTTATTATAGATTCATGAACAACATTATCAACCTACTCTACCTGCCTTTAAAAAAAACCTACTCTACCTTACTCTACCCTACACTACTCTACTCTACCCTATACTACCCTAATTTTCATTTTTTTTTATAAGAACCTTCTCACAATAAGGAACACAACAAAAAAAGAATGAGCAAAATCGGTCCAGCCGTTCACGCGTGATGGCGTGACCAAGATAGATAGATAGATATTTTCTTTATTGTACACCAAAAATAAAAATTACATCAGGAAATTAAAATTAATAGGGTGTCACAAAAGAACTTAACTTCTACCTCGTTGTTACTCGTCATCTCAGTAGTCACCCCCCTTTCTTAAAATATCATCCCCCCACACAGTCCATCCATCCATTCATCTTTCCGCTACCCTTAAAGCTATACTTATACTCCAAACTTTCCTTAAGATATTATCCTCCTCATAAGCATGAAGCATTCCTCCAAATTTCCTTATTCTTGATTATAACATACTCATACCGTGTCAACTAACTGCGCAACCTTCATGTCACCGTTGCTATTTTTAATTTTCCTTTTATATTTAAAATTCTTATTCTTTCTAACACATAACATTATTGAAAAGAGTGTCCTTAGAATTTCTTGCACATTCTTCTCAGTAGACATACGTAAAATAGTGCTAATTGCACATTCCAAAAATGTGCAATTAGCACTATTTTTCTGACCGACTGACTTCTTGGCAATTCAAAAGTGGCTGTAAATTGTTTATTTGAAATGAATGCTTTGAATCTTTGAATCTTCAACACCACACATCCCTCTTAGCTCAGCCCATCTCAGCGTATCTGTCTTAGATCAGCTCAGCTCCATGTAATTGTCTTTCATTCCTTATTCTTCATTTCATTTCATTTTTCAAATGTTAATCCACAAAAGGGATGAATGAAAGATCTGTTTAGTGGCTTAACATTCTGATCCCTATACAAGCCTAACAATTGTTAAAAAAACTTCCAGAAAGTTTATTAAGTAGATGTTTATTAATATTGTATTTAGAAAATTATAGTAATGACGAGTTTATTAATATTTTATGGTTGTTCTTAAGTTTACCGCAGAACTGTTATACCGCAGACCTGAGTATATCGTTTTAATTTCAACTCGATACCTCCACGCGTTCTTGAGATATAGGGTCTTGACAGACAGACAGACAGACGGACGGACAACAAAGTGATCCTATAAGGGTTCTGTTTTTTCCTTTTGAGGTACGGAACTCTAAAAACAAATAGCAGCTCCAATTTCTATAAATAGTTAAAAACTGAAGTGTTAATCGTCTTTCATTGATAGATAACTAAGATACTCGTAGAAACTTATGAAATAACAATCCAGGTTGCAGTCCCGTCCACTTTTTTTGTTTATCTATAATGACTAAAATTTATAATATGGCCCAAATTAAAGTACCGCTTTAGCTAAAGTGCACTTAAAAATATCTTTTTAAGTCAAACTAACATTTCTGAAACAAAAGAAAAATCTTGCGAAGCAACTGGAACTTTATGGTTCCTCAATTCGGGCAGCAGTTGGCTTTAAAGAATAATTAAAAAGTCGCTGTTGCAGATACCACCACTTACCACTGTCCACCCCATCAGCTAACTCTCGCAGTGCCACAGACCTTTGACTCCTGAATGACCCATCAGAAAATTAAGTTTGGATCTCGACTAAGTTTTAAAACAAGCGACTTTTTTCACAATTCCCCAGTTATTTTTTTTCTAATTAAAAGTGTTGGAGAAGAAACAAACTATTTGTTAAGTTAATAAAATCTAATTGTTACTCAAAATCCAAACTTAATTTTCCTTTTACCTTTTTATATATAAATCTACTTACTTTCTTGTTCTTCACTTTTTTTTTCTTCACTTTTTTGTTCCTTATTTTTCTGGTTATCTTCCATCTTAGTTTTCTTCGGTAGGTATCTCTAAACCACTGAATTTAAATTCGTAAGTTCAGATTCTAACTCGCGAGATAAGGTAGCACTTGAGTCCTGCAAGACTGATAGGAAAGGACCGTTCAGTATGCAGAGCCGAAAGATACTGTTGAATTGGCGGAAGGCTCAGAACCCGGGTAAAATACCCGCGCATGCGCGAACTGACCCGCGAAGGGCGGATCACCACCCACTCTGCACTTGTGTGCGTGGCTGCACGTATAATATAAATTTATTTTATTTCTGAAGTTACAAAGCAAACTTTTAAATATGCACCTATGAGGACACCATTAAAGTTTCAAGTCAAACGTCATTCTCTCAAAGGTTTTCGACTCACACATATAAATTGGCACATAAAAATCTTTATTTGAATGCATTACACATACCTACATGATCATAAGCTTACGCTGACGGTACATACATGTATACTTGTGTTTATGTACCGTCATCGTCAACTTAAGCTAGGTAAAGATATAGGGATGGGCAAACTCTAAAAAACTTGAGAGGGACAAAGAAAAATTTCTGCCCTGCTTAAGTGGAACTGGGCTAAAACGCAAAGTTGGTGCCCTGAAATCGCACGACGGGGTCACGGCAGATCAAGGCAAGAAGTGGCTCAAAGCAGGAAATGATGGAAGGAATGGGGGGAGGCCTTTGCCCAGTTGTGGGACAGTATAATAATAGTAATAATATAAAAAGACGTGTGGCACTCGGGAACTGCCGCGGTAAAGCTATTGCATAGCATTTTTATCAACTTATGCAATTTTTTTCCTTTGCTTTTTTTTCTTTGATATTAATTGAAGTTACACTTTCACACATTGAATTGAATTTTGATTGATTGTTCACTCATTTGTTTTCTTATCGGTCACCACGCTCGAAAAACAAATGAGTGGGGGGTGTTAGGTTATTTTCGTTACGGAATTTCTGGATTCGGTCTCCACGCTCAAGGCCCGCGATAGAAGCTATGCAATAGCTTAAAAAAAAAATACAAACATCCGAATTGAGAACCTCCTCCTTTTTTAGAAGTCTGGCAGTCTGGCGTCTAGAAGTTTAGAAATAAGGCAGTTTGTCACAGAAGCCACCGAGCTTTCCAAGAATCACTATCGAGCTACGAACCAATAAAAGAATCATGCCCATCCGCCGTACTATATTGCGCCACAAGTATATAGTATATACCAAAAATAATGTCTTATTTATGTGTACAATGTACTGAATTTTGAACACTTTTTTTAACCTGGCTAAAAATTATCATAAAAATGATATTAAATGATTAACAATTCCTACCGACGACGACGATGACGTTCCTACTTCCGAAAATTTTTTTCGGATGTAGGGACGTCCTTTCAAAATTCTTTACGTTCCGATTACAGTTGTCAGTTATTTTCGTTATCAGACCAAAGAGTATGTAAGTCGAACGCTTTTATTTCGGCGATGATAATAATAACATGGTTCGCTTAATTTCTATCTGCTATATTTTTTTTTTTTTTTAATTTGTATAAACTAGTGCTTGACTGCGATCCCACCTGATGGTAAGCAGTGATGCAATCGTTGATAATCTACTAAAAATGAATTCTGTTAAATTATTTTATTTTAACTCACCATTTCATAAAGTAAACATTGCGTATATCAGAAACTTAAAACTTGACACTGTCAATTCGGTTATGACATTTTGGTATTTTGTCATATTGAAGTTTATATCGTTTGATGTTTTTGTACTACATTTGAGTGGTTCTGGTAGTTTTATTGAATAATATTTAATTAAATACGTCTATAATAACTGTTGACAATTTGAGATAATGACTCATGTGTTGCATGTGGCAAGGTTTCTAAAGTGGAAAAGCGCGACGCATGTTCGGGACGCGCAGGTCACGCATGCAGTTCCATTTGCTTTTATACTATGTATCTGCAGGCGAAACGAAGTATCTACAACATACGGGGCGCGAGCGCGCGGGCAGACGGAAGGGCGCAATGATTGCACGCATGCCGTTCGCGAGCGGCTCGCTACCGGCGGCATTCGCCAGATGTGATCATACTCAAAGAAAACACGGATACATTGTGTGAAGAAATCGGAATCCGTGATATTGTGACGGTTGACATGATAGAATTGAAGAAAAAAATGTTGTGGGCCTACTCTAAGTAACATGGGCCGAGGCCAGGAATATGATGATAAATTGATAATAATATACTTTAAAAATAAATGACTTTCTTTATCTGACTAAAAATTACAAATTCTTTATTTGTGTTATCTTATTAAGGACCAATGTTCACGCTGAACACGCCAAAGCAGCGCGGCTGTGACCGTAGTGAAGCCGATTTGACGTCAATATTAGTTATTTGTCGCTAAAATTATTCAACTATTACATCAGTTGTTTCACACAAATGTATTAATATCTAATGTAAATAGATTGATATAAATACTATGTAATTATGTAATAAAGTCTAATTCTACGCAACGAACAACGCTATTTCATTACGAGACCATCGACTCCTCTCACTTCTACTACACCTATAAGTGGTTGCTCATAGCTTTGGCCTTACCCAGCCATAGTTTACGGTAGAGGTGTGCCTTGCTTGAGCGGAACACAGCCTTGCCCTCGTGGAAGTAATCGCCGGCAGCGACCTTTCGCGCCGGGCCCTGATTCGGGCTATGGTCCGAAGCAGGAAGGAATGGCAGGCGGTCGTCTCCTTTTGCGAAGCAGTAATGCTAGCGAAGGAGGAGGCCGCACGCGTGAGGGAAGGAACGTCCTCACGCCCCAGCCGCCGAGATTCCGACACCGACTACCGGCCACGATAGACGCGGGCTTGAGGACGTTGATCAATGGGTAGTTCGCTGTTCGACCGTCCGATAACTAACCGGACCGAACCTGTCGTCAACAACGCGTAGTGATTCACGCGCTCCTCAAAGGGCCGATGCCCGCTAGCTGGAACCGAGGGCAATTTCTGAAGAAGAAGTCCTAGAACGCAAAGGGAAAATTGGCATCCTTCCCACTTTCCGCCTGTTGCATTAGGGTTCATGGTAACAGGCTTCCCGCACTATTTACATATATTGTAGCTATATGGTTAGGACTAGGTTGATAGGTGCAGCTATGGTTGTTGATAAGCTACAATCCTTACTGTACATTTAGGTAGCTGAATGTACAACCCACAACCTATGTATGTGATGTACTGCGTTTATTGATGAGAGAAAACGAACTAAAACTCGTAGTAAGTTTGTATAGGTCATGATATAACATGATACTTATAAGTAAATAAAATACTAAACCATTACGACTTTTAACAGTCTTGAGGTCGTGTCCTTCAGTGTAGGCCTAAGTATAGCGTCAAGATAAATTACCCATGAGCGATAAAAGCCTGAGCGTAAGCAACGCCACAATATAGGAGCGAAGGAATCCGGATTCTACCATAACGCGCACGTGTAATATATTTATCAATAACAATCATCCCCTATGCAACAATTCGGCCTAAAACGCATATCAATAATCACGAAGGTTAAAAATTGCTATAAAATATCATCAGGCGTTTACTTATACTACTACTTTTTTGAATATTTCAAAAACCTGGTCAAATATTAACAAAATATTTGACCATGTTCGGGATAGGTTAGGAATAGTGTTAGGTAGTGAAAAGTTAAATAATAACTACTCTTGAGAGTAATTTGGCTTGACGCAAGTTGGTACGGCGCCACATACAAATTTGGGCATTGTCTTTTCAATGGCACGGGAAACCTTAATAAGATGATTTGATTTTTATCGTCATAATAAAAAACGATCCTTTCAGCAGACGTCTACAGACAGCTTTTCAAATTAGATTTCGATTTAAAACACTTTTCTAAAAAGACGTGTGGCACTCGGGGACTGCCGCGGTAAAGCTATTGCATAGCATTTTTATCAACTTATGCAATTATAATTATTTATTTATTTTATTTATGCAGTATTTTTTTTTGTTTGATTTTTTTTCTTTGATATTAATTGAAGTTACACTTTCACACATTGAATTGAATTTTGATTGATTGTTCACTCATTTGTTTTCTTATCGGTCACCACGCTCAAAAACAAATGAGTGGGGGGTGTTAGGTTATTTTCGTTACGGTATTTCTGGATTCGGTCTCCACGCTCAAGGCCCGCGATAGAAGCTTTGCAATAGCTTAATAAAAGAAAAAATTTCAACAACAACGATAAAATTGAATCTAATGCATCTGTGATAAAGTTTAATTTAACTGTTCATATCATTTTTCACTCTAAGTTTACCTTTAATTAATTATGTTCTAAAGGCTGCATAAAACGAAAAAGAGTTTGTTCAGTTCTCTACCTGAGGGCTCGTTCTTTGCCCTAAATTAAAGAATTGGCGGTGCCGTTCCTCGGGGCAATTCTACCCGTCGTTTTCAGATGATAGATTAATTTTAATTGTGACTTCTGTTTTATATTATTTTTTTATGAGTCTGATACTTTATTATATAATATTTAGTCAGTAAAAGTCTGACACTATCTCCCGCTCCGCCCAAGAGCGGGGGTTATCATTGGATGATTTTTCCCACCATTAAAAAAAAAGTGTCATCGAAATTCATTCAATAGTTATTTGCGTGAAAGAGTGACAAACATCCATACATACAAACTTTCGCGTTCACAATATAGTAGGATTTACAACGGACCTGAAAGTAAAAAATACCTCCCGAAAAACTGTAGTCTATTTATTTTGTTGTAGCGTTTTTTTAATTAATGTGATATTCGTTCGTGCGAACACTGGCAAACATTTGTGCTTTTGTTTTTTTTTTTGAAAAAAAAATACTGATCCAGTTTCCATCAAATTGAAACTGCAATATCGTTGCCCGGGTTTTTTTTTAAATTTATTTTGAGCTTCAGTATCGGATAACCATTTAGAAAGAATAAAAAGTGCATAATTTATTTATATGTATTAAAAAAACAGGGCCAACCAAACCGGGCCGCCGCAAAGTGCCAGTCGGACTCAAGCACGCCTTCAAAAGGAAAAAACTGGGCACCTATGTATGTAAATAGTTCAATTCCCGATTGGAGTCTTGGGATATTTCCATATCGCAAAAAAGTATTTTTTTCATGTCGTATTTATTATTACATATAACTCATAATGGCGAGACTAGTTCATGCACCGTTTTTAGGGTTCCGTACCTCAAAAGGAAAAAACAAAACCCTTATAGGATCACTTTGTAGTCCGTTCGTCTGTCTGTCTGTCAAACCTCTTTATCTCAGGAACTCGTGGAGGTTTCGAGTTGAAATCACTCAAGTCTGGTTTCCTTGAAGTTGTGAAAAAATCAAATTTCTAAATTGACTGAATATAAGATACGGCCGTTTATGTCGCTAAAAATGTATGATTCGACACTATCAAGGGAATCAAAATTCATAGGGAACTTCTTCCCGTTGACCCAGAATCCTGAAATGCTTAAAGCAAGGCACTTTATACTTTATAGCACAGATATAGGAATAAAACAGAAAATTTGTAGTTACGTCACAAAAATAAAACTTTTTTGCAATTCGGAAAAACCTTCAAGATTCCATTCGGGAATTGAACTATTTACATAGTTTGTACAAAACCTTCAGAGGCCGAGTCCGACTCGCACTTGCCCAGTTTTCTGGCTGAGAAATCGCGCGCTCAACGAAAACATGAGCATCATTTACATTTCGGGGAGTCAAATTGCACAATTTAATTCCGCCAAGTCCGTTTCATCCTTAGATGTGGTCTACATAGACGTATCGCGTTGGGCCACCGGTAGGTACATGGTGGACATCCCACTCACAGGTACAAAGCGTTTTGGGAACACATTCATTATGCGTTACAAACAACAAATTAAATATTATTTAACAACAAACAACAATTTATCAAATTAATAATAGTAATTTATTAATTGACAAGGATACAAGTAGAAAATAAGAGATCTATAAATGACAAGAAGACAAACCGAGTACACATTTGACGTAGCCGTGAGCCCCAAACTAGGCACAGTCTGTATCTTGGTGGCCCAGGACAGGCAGGTTAGGCAGATGGAAAGTTCTGTGTGACACAGCACATTTTTCAATACAAAGAAGATTATTAAGAAGAAAAATATTTCTTTGTCATTTTGTATAATATGTATGTACATGACATAGTTAGGTTTTAGTATAAATAGTTTAGTTAGTATTTAAGTATTTTTTATGTACATATGTATTAAAGTGTATAAGTTTCTTATGTATATATTTTGAGAACAATAAATATTACCAAATAAGTCTGTCAGGAAAAAAAATAAAACCTCCAAATCATATTATAAATATATTATGTGTTATGTTGCTGTATTCAGTGTTTCCAATCGTTGGTGAACCTAGTTTAACAAATAAATAAAATAAATATGATGAAAAAAACAAAACACACTACACCTGATATCTGAATACACCCTGCTCTTCCCTTTGTGCTATTTTATTTTTATTTTTTATAGATGTAAGAAAGAAAGGAGTTTTTCATATCTCAATGCTCTCCCCTCTTTTCGAGAGTCACGTTCCTCGACGCTCCTAAAGCAAAATCAAAAAAACTACGTAGCGTTCCTTCTTCTAACCATATTTCTCCCTATGTACTTTTTATTGTTCTGTGTTTTGCACAAAGATTGTCTGTACCGACAGATTTTTCAATATTTTGCAAATAGGAATTAAAAGGACATGCATGGTGTTTTTTAAAATTCTTATTATGATATCTTTATTTTAATTGATCATTTTGCTTTTAGTACCGGACCGTCCAACGAATGACAATGGTCCTATTGCTATTGTATTTTACTCTAAGGAAATATTTAATTTTTATAGTGACGGCGCAATGGTTGAGCGATGACTGCTGCGCTGTGTGTCGCGTGTTCGATTCCCGCACGGAACAAATATTTGTATAATATAATATAATATTTCACAACTATCACACAACGCCGTCTAGTCTCAAGCTAAGCAGAGCTTGTGTTATGAGTAATAGACAACTGATAAACATACATATAAATCGTTAATTTTTTTTTTTTACCTCAGAACTCCGTCGTTTATGGACCGATGCAAACCTTTTTTTTCCCCTTACATGATATGCTTCCAGATTGGTCCCATTTTTTTAAAAATCTAGCGATCTATGAGGAATCAAGGGAACTCCTCAAATATTATAGGCAACCATATAGTTATTTTGGTATTTTCATCGAGGACTTAAACACTTAGTCAAAAAGTGACATTTGATGAAGTGGAACTTGTGAAGAAGACCAGAATTAGCCAACGGAACTTCATACACAAACAGATATCACAAAGAACATAGTTAAACGACTTTGACAATACAAATAAATTAATAGTTCTGAATAGTTTTGTTGGAAATGGTATCATCGAAGTGATCTGATGATGATGATGGAGCCGGAAGATAGGCACCGGAACGTGCGTGTTTGGGCTTATTAGAATTGTCATGAGATGCACTTTGGCTATAACGTACTATCGAACTGATCTGATGATGGAGCCGGAAGGTGGAAGGTGGACACGGGAACTTCATAATAAAACAATGTATCCTAGCAGGGTTTGGGTTAATTGGAATTGTCGTGAGAAAAAGGTACTCTCGCTACAAGTGTATCGCAACTAAAAAGTGTGAAATAAAAAACTTTTTACAAAAAAAAGCGACTTCACAAAAAAAAACACCGATCAAAATAACTGTAATTTCGGAAGTCGGTGTTAAATAAGAAACAAACAATACCGAGAAACACCTTCCGAAATTAAAGTTATTTTGATCGTTTTAGTGTATTTTTTAGTGAAGTTGGTTATTTTTTTTTTTGTAAAAAGTGTTTTTCCTACACGCAATAGCTATATTGATCATATTATTCTTAAATAAAATACATCAGCTATTTAGCCTAGATATCTGAGTTTTCAGTAACCTAAATTAAATGTTCCTAAATCGCCTTTCTGGAAGAATCTTTTAGGGTGTTTTTAATTTCATGCGGATTTCATCACGTACGCAGGTTATGCAGAAAACAACGCGTCCCTCGTGCGTATTCCACGAATTACAATAAATAGGTACAGTACATATTTGTATGAAATGGACATTTATATCAAATTGTAGTATATATGGTGTATCAATCCCTCAACGTTGGAACACTATTTACGCCACAGCCTGTATATTGCAGATCAACATTTGCCGATTCAGCTATTTATTAAATAAATATGACAAGCCTGTGTGTGTGTGTGTGCCTGTGGTTGATAAACCTATAAAAATAAACATATGCCTGTAGTTCTTTTTTATAAAAATTCCAACAGCGTTTTATAGTTTTGCCACTGCTGTATCAGCAAATACTTGCAAGTTTGTCCATTGCAGTGTTGATTTACGTGTGAGAGCGCGTTTTACAGCTATTCTGTTTGATGTTTACCGTAAAAGTATGAATAAGTAAATCATTCGTTAATTCCACAGTATTACAATATTAGCAGCGCTACGCCTTTGAAGTCGCGCGATGCCGCCGCCAGTGTAGGTACCTACTTACGTTGTTACATGCAAATATGCTAGGGTGGTCACAATGGGAAATAAAATAATTGTGATTATTAATATTATGATGTAATCATTTATTCATATGTACATTCAAAATAAGTGTGATTATTAAATCGAATGTAATTATTTATTCATAAATATAGTATATAAATTACATATGTTGCACTGCTGAATATTTACGTGACACTTTATTTTTGGATCTTCTTAATTGTCTATTATAAAATTTAACTCATAATGTATTCGCATTCGGATGAACAATCTAATTCATTCATTCACTTTTTTTTGCCATCAATAGATACTTGTAGCTGTGTGTTTATTTGTACTTGTTGTATTTATGTAATCATTCACCTCAACTTCCGTGGAAATACCATTAACAGTTAATGGTATTGCAAAATCCTTTCCCACCGTATTTTCGTCCGAATTTATATCACTGTCACAATTTAATTTCATTCCATCACACGTAATCTAGGTACTTAATTGACACAGCAATATGAATTTCGAAGTTTCTGGAAAAATACGATGTGAAAGAATTATTCACTACATCTGTAACTACATTTAGGTATACTTAGGTAGGTTGTATACTTATACTTGTAACTATATAAGATTGATTACGACTTGGCAATTTTATAAATGATCCAGCCGGTTAAGCATATGAAAACTGCACTCGCGTCTGATGAAGGATTCTTACCTTGTTTTTCATCTATAATAGCCATACACTTAACCTTTCGAATGTCTTAAGTTACACAGTCCGACATAAGGTAATTGTCTTTCTATTGTGTCTCTAATTACGACATTCAAAGAGTTAATTCACACCCCTAACTCCTAATAATGGGGGTGACAACCCCTAGCGAAAACTGTAAATAATGCTGTACAGGTGTGGAGGGAGGTACAACCTCCTACTACATAATTTTAATTAAACTTCATTTGGTTTTTCTCGTCACGATCGAATGCAAGTAGCCCAGTTAATACAAATTATTACATAATTCTTAGTAAGTAGGTAATTACTAAATGAAGTTTCTGTGTTTAGTTCCAACCTATAAGTACACAATTGTGAAAGAAAGAAGAAAAGACGAAACTGTGACGTAATGCACACAATTCTTTTAATTCATGAAACCAATTTAATGTGTCTTTAATTGCGGTATTTGAAAGCTTAATTCCATAATCAATTACATTTTGAAATATTTAATTCCTCCAAGGGCTAATATAGGTACTACCTACTTACTCCACACGCAATCAGTGACAACTATTACGTAAGTACCTGCCAGCTCACCAGGCATAAAAATACAAGGAAAAGTGGCCAAAATTTTTGTGCACAAGTCACAATTTTGTGGTTGAGACATAACATTATGACGCAATACTTTCTAGTAGTTAGTGGTGTTGCGGTGCAAAAGTTTAACTAATCTACTACTAATATTATAAAGAGGTAAAGTTGGTTTTCATATTTTTGTAGGTAATCTCTGAAAGTACTGCACCCCTAGCCCAGCTGATAATCTGCAATCGTTAACGCTAGTCGAAAAGTAATCAAATGTATGGGCAGTATGGGAATGACATCATCTCACGCTAATTTACGTGGTCGGAACAAACGAATAGAAAATTCGTAGCCAAGTTCACATCGTTAAAAATGATAGAATGAATTTCTAAAACGTATAACGCTACATCCTTTGATAAACAAACGCTACATTGTGGAACGAGCGGCCGACTCAGGCGCGTCAACATGGCTACCCACTTATCGTTTTCTACATTTGCTGACACCGAAGCGTTACCGATTGGAGAACGGAATTCGACACGATACGGTTGTACTTGGCTATGGGGGCCGATTGATCCGATTGCTATTCTTGTACTCCAGGCACACATAACTTAAATTATTTTAATTTTTATTATGATTTGCCATGATGACTGAATACTCGTAAAAATAAATGCAAACCCTACAAGCACTTTTTTCACCATCAGTAGGTACTTTTGCGCCTTCTAGCTATATAGATATAGGTAGTTAGTTATATGCGGACCGGTCGAGTCAGGACTGGGGATGAGTCCGGACGAAGCCAAAATTTTTACCTGATAGACAGCTGCTTTATTCCTGAGTGACTAGGCTATCAATCAATCAATCAATCAATCATTTATTTGCTATAAATATGGTACAGGAGTTGTTACAGTGACAGTTATAGACCGAGACATATTTCACCTAAGTTACAGGTATGCAAATATTTAAAAAATAGAATTTATACATACATGAATTAATAAAATTGATTAACATATTATTGAAGTTTACAAAATTGATTACATAACAATGTCAAAATAGATAAAAATTAAACATGAAATAATTTTATGCATCCTTAAAAAAATTGTAACAACATGAACTTTTCTTCAAAAACTCTTTAACTGAATAAAAGCTTTCCTCTATCAACCAGTCCCGCAAAACACGACAGAATTTATTATATGGTAATTCTGAAATATGTTTGGGTAAGGAGTTGTAAATAAGTGGCGCCATATATGCACAATTACGTCTAAACAGTTCTAATTTAGGGACCGGCATTTTGAGGGGTAACCGCGTTAACAACCGCTTACTTTTATTATCGTTACCTTCGAAAAGAAATGGATGACCCTTAACAAATTTGGCGACTTCGTAGATGTAAATACTAGGGACAGTTAGTAACTTTTTTGATTTAAAAATCGGTTTACAGGAATCAAACCATTTCATACCATAAATTGCACGAATACATTTTTTCTGCGCTATAAAAACCCGGTTTACCTCTGAAGAGTTGCCCCAGACTACAATGCCATAACGAATGAGTGAACAAACATAAGCATGATACACCATTAGAGATGTTTCTCTAGTTGTTACATCTTTAACTTTACGAAGAGCAAAAACGAATTTATTAATTTTCTTACAAATACTGTCAATATGATCCTTCCATGTGAGATGTGCGTCTAAATTTATACCGAGAAATTTAGTACTTTGTATTTGTTCCACTTTATCATGGTCAAGGCTTATATTAAACTGAAACTCTTTTCGGCTAGGCGTTTTGAAGTATATCAGTTTTGTCTTGTCAATATTTATTTTTAATTTGTTACCTTTCAACCATTCAACTATTGAATGGAGAGTTTGATTTATTTCAGATTCATAAGAATTTGAATTTTTACATTCAATAATGACAGTCGTATCGTCTGCAAATAGGACACAGTTGTGCAGTATCTCTTGGGGAAGATCATTTATGTATATAAGGAATAGTAACGGCCCCAGGATACTTCCTTGGGGCACTCCAAAATGATTTGTACGGTGCTGTGAGTCATAGTTTTCTATGCAATTAGTCTTCTTATTTAATTTAGTTACCCTTGTAAACTGTTTCCGGTTACTTAAATACGATTGGAACCACTGAGAAGCCAGACCTCTTATACCGTATTTGTCCAATTTTTCTATGAGTATGGAATGATCCACAAAGTCGAATGCTTTGCTGAGGTCCAGAAAGAGGGCAAACGTTGGGATTTTAGAATTAATACTAGACACAATAGACCTGACCAACATAAAGGTAGCTAGTTGGGTAGATTTATTTTTCCTGAAACCGTACTGTTCCTCAGCCAGAATCTCATATTTATCAAGAAAATCAAGCAGTCTCTTGTACATTACCCTTTCAAAAATTTTGGACAAAATAGGAGTTAGTGCAATAGGTCTGTAATTATTTTTTTCAGACTTTGAACCTTTTTTATGTAAAGGTTTTATTATTGACAGCTTCAGTTTATCAGGAAAGCAACCTTGTTCAAAAGATAAGTTAATAATATAAGCCAATGGTTCCGCAATATAGAGTGCAATCCGTTTCAAGAGATCTGTATTAATATTATCATAGCCGGCAGATTTGGTGGGTTTTAACGACTGAATTATCTGAAAGATTTCATCTATCTATATTTTATGTACCTACGCGGGTGCAGATGTGGGCAAAAGCTAGTATGTAATATAACTTACTATGGTTGCTTGCCTATATGAGACGTAGTACAAATAATGACATATTTTTATTGGCCGTAATCAGACGTTGTGTTATTGTATGACGTCATACGATGTTGCTGGTCCGAACGTCTTAAACGTAATTTCGAAGGTGGCCATTTCAATTTTCCTGAATTAGAAGTGTTGCTAGTTCTTACCTTTTTTTTTCATGGTGGGAAAATCATCTGATGACATCCCCCGCTCTTGGGCGGAGCGGGAGATAGTGTCAGACTTTTACTGACTAAAAACCCACTCCTGTTCCTTCGTTGCCTTTCGTACCGGGGCTTGAGCTATCTTTCGAATTAACCCTGGCCCCAGTAGGCTTCGACTCAGCTGGGCCCCTGCTGTAGCTGAAAGCTCCTTGAGGCGCGCGGGAACAGTGCGCGCAGCCGACGACTTGGGCTACCCATTGCTCGCCGTCTGCAAGCCCGCGCCTACGGTGGCCGGAAATCGGGATCGGAATCCCGGCGGCGGCTGGGGCGCTGTGAGCGCCGTCGTTGCCTGATGCGGTCGACCTCCTCCTTTGCTAGTATTACTGCTTCGCAGAAGTCGGCGACCGCCTGCCACTCCTCCTCTCTTCAGACCATGCCATAGCCTGTACTAAGGCCCGGCGTGAGAGATCACCGCGCTACTTTTTACCTGATAGGAAATTACTACTAAGTACTATTATTATCTATGTCTTACACCTGGAGTACCTCTTGCGGCGAAAACCTTGGTCTCGATAAAGTTCTATTAAGTGGACACCATTTGGTCTCATATTGATAGCGGTCTAATAGTAGTTCTATAACTATGAAATTGCAGTTCCCTATCCATTTGCATAAAGTTTTAAGACCTTATAACTTTGCATACTTAGGTACCTACTTTTGATTCTCCTAATTATTTTTTCGCGTAACATTCAGCTTATGCATATTTTTTTTAAGCTTAATTTCTGCATAACATTGTAAAGCACTTTATGTCGCATTATGATATTAAAACATCAGGCAGCGATACCAAATTGGCAACTCCCACAGATTCAAATTCAAAACGAGATGCGGCGCTCTTTTACATCGAAGTATGTAGGAGTTGTCAGTAAGCCCCGACAAAACCTACTAGATATAAAAGCTACGGAACACTAACAACAAACCGCCGCTTTGAAAGAACGAGGGTGGCACGTGGAACTCCCGTAGAAAGGCTTTGATGCGACAATGCAAACTAGCGTGAACCAAAGTAACCTTGATTTATGTGTTTGGTTTGTGTGGCGGCTACATGGATGTAAACTATGCGCCAACACGTTTGGTGGTTGGGGAAACGCCAAGAGCGTTGAAGGTCATGGATACAACTGCTGTCTACAGTGATTGAAATTAGCCAATGTCACCTTGGTTGGGACGTTGGTTTGCAACCATCTAGTCACCCCTGCAACTGACACGACACTGCACTCAAAAGACTGAAAAAGCAAACTCAAGCTTCGGTGTGCGATAAATTCAAGCTTCGGCCGTGCGATACATAGAAAGAATCAACTATATGTTCAGTGCTGATTTTGCTTCACAGTCAGGGGCGTAAATACCGCCGTATCTGCCGTATCAATTATACATATACAGGGCCCCCTCGCTATGGGGGCCCTGACATGTGAAAAACTTCTTTCACAACAACCTTCTCTAAAAATACAACGCGCAGTATTTTTTCTCACCCATTTATTAAATGCCTGTAAAATATTTCCATCCATCATTTTAGGATATAAACAACCGCTAATAACTTTGCTGTTTATGAATATCATTTACTGAGAATTTATTTAAATAATAACAAGATCTTTTCTAAAAAGCCCTTTAGGTATTTGTACTAATTTAAAATTTGTGGTGTGTAATACCTACTTCGCATCCTCCTAATTCTCACATTAATTTGTGGTGTGTAAAACTTCGCATTTTTCTAATTAGTAATTTAAAATCAAGTGCGAGTATTTAAGCTTGATTCCGAGTGCATATTCGAGTTCATATTAAAACTTCTGTTTACATTAATTTTGGATGTAATTGCTTCATGCCTAGGTCGGATACTAATTAATTTCTTTGCTTTGATGTGCAGCTAGATACCGCAACCTACAGCGAGGGTAAATGCCGCAGGCTGACGGGTCTTTTTAATAAAATGGATTCACTGGGATATTCAACTTACGAGTATATTATTTAATATTATGTAAGGTGTGTTTCCTGATAGCTAGCAAGAGTGAATAGGTTACTTCTTGGCAAGCGTGCTCCATAGTCGGCCACATCATCACTTAGGTACCATCAGGTGAGATAGTGGTCAAACGCAAGCCTATCAATAATAAAAAAAAGGTTCACTTCTGATTGTTTTCATGGTTTTCGAGGGTGTTGAAACCGATAGTACTGTCAAAATATAAATCCAAGATGGCGGCTGCAAAAAATTATTAAATTTTTCGTCATGGGTGTCGTTTTCATGGTTTTTAATGGTGTTGAAACCGATAGTATTGTCGAAATATAAATCCAAGATGGCGGCTGCAAGAAATTATCAAATTTTTCGTCATGGGTTTCGTTTTCATGGTTATCGAGGGTGGTGAAACCGATGGTACTGTCAAAATGTAAATCCAAGATGGCGGCTGCAAGAAATTATTAACTTTTCCGTCATGGGTGTCGTTTTCATGGTTTTCGAGGGTGTTGAAGCCGATAGTTCTGTCAAAATGTGAATCTAAGATGGCGGCTGCAAGAAATTATCAACTTTTTCGATATGGGTGTCGTTTTCATGTTTTTCGAGGATGTTGAAACCGATAGTACTGTCAAAATATAAATCCAAGATGGCGGCTGCAAAAAAAATATTAAATTTTTCGTCATGGGTGTCGTTTTCATGGTTTTCAAGGGTGTTGAAACCGATGGTACTGTCAAAATGTAAATCCAAGATGGCGGCTGCAAGAAATTATCAACTTTTTCGTCATGGGTGTCGTTTTGGTGGTTTTCGAGAGTGTTGAAACGGATTGTACTGTCAAAATGTAAATCCAAGATGGCGGCTGCAATAAATTATCAACTTTTTCGATATGGATGTCATTTTCATGGTTTTCGAGGGTGTTGAAGCCGATAGTGCTGTCAAAATATAAATCCAAGATGGCGGCTGCAAGAAATTATTAACTTTTCCGTCATGGGTGTCGTTTTCATGGTTTTCGAGGGTGTTGAAACCGATAGTACTGTCAAAATATAAATCCAAGATGGCGGCTGCAAAAAATTATTAAATTTTTCGTCATGGGTGTCGTTTTCATGGTTTTTAATGGTGTTGAAACCGATAGTATTGTCAAAATGTAAATCCAAGTTGGCGGCTGCAAGAAATTATCAACTTTTTCGTCATGGGTGTCGTTTTCATGTTTTTCGAGGGTATTGAAACCGATAGTACTGTCAAAATATAAATCCAAGATGGCGGCTGCAAAAAATTATTAAATTTTTCGTCATGGGTGTCGTTTTCATGGTTTTCAATGGTGTTGAAACCGATAGTATTGTCGAAATGTAAATCCAAGATGGCGGCTGCAAGAAATTATCAACTTTTTCGTCATGGGTGTCGTTTTCGTGGTTTTCGAGGGTGTTGAAACCAATTGTACTGTCAAAATGTAAATCCAAGATGGCGGCTGCAATAAATTATCAACTTTTTCGATATGGGTGTCATTTTCATGGTTTTCGAGGTTGTTGAAGCCGATAGTGCTGTCAAAATGTAAATCTAAGATGGCGGATGTCAGAAATTATCAACTTTTTCGTCATGAGTGTCGTTTTCATGGTTTCGAAGATGTTGAAATAGTGCTGTCAAAATGTACATAAAATAGGATAGTATTTTTGTCATGTTTCTCTGTCTGTCTCTCTCTCTCTTATAGATAGCAAGCCAGAACAGAACTTCGTTCCATCCGGGTGTCCCTTGACACCTCAGTAGTTTTTTTTTTGTTAACTTACAGGTCTGATTTTTTCACAGCTTCAAGGAACTACAAACCTGCACATATGTTTTAATTTCAACTCAATATCTCCAGCCGTTCTCATGGTCTTGACTGATAGACATACAAACGGCCAACAAAGCGATCCTATAATGGCTCCGTTTTACCTTTTGAGGCGGTATAAAGGCTTGAAGGAACGGGATGGGTTTTTTATCTACTATCTCCCGCTCCGCCCAAGAGCGGGGGTTGCCATTGGATGATTTCTCACATCGAAAAAAAAAGATAAAAGGTATGGAACTCTAAAAACAAAGTCACCCATAGCGACCGCCTTGAGCTTTACGCTTCACCTCGCTCCATGTCAATCCGATGGCCGTCGCTACTACCAGCACGGTGCGTCACCAGGTATGCCGAGGCTGGTCAGGATTTTTTCCCTTGAGGATGGTCTACATGTAAAGGAATAACAATGCTATTAATTTAAATGATATTTATTTTGTAAACAGGTTTTAAAAAAACGCTTTTAGAGTCTGTCTAAAAAGTCAAACGACTTGGGTAATTATTAAGGTAAAATGAAATCTGATGTAATCAACACTGGTTCAATAATCAAGGTTGATTAGGAGATCTTGATCATTGTTTCCTAATAGAAAAACCTTATAAAGTATCGAATATAGTTATAAGTTTTATTTAAATGGTTAAATATAATAAAAAAATCCCAAGTCGTTTGACTTTTTATACAGATTATACTCGTTTATTTTTACTCAACAACGGCAAAGCCATAGAAGGATTATAATTTTTACTCGTCAATTAAAACTAGATGAGGCCGGAGTTTCCCAGCTGACTAGCCTGAGAAGAAACACCGAAACCAACTCAGGGGTCAAAGTCTTTTTTAAAGTTCATACAACAAACATTTATCGGTCAAATCATATGAGAATACAGATTAGTGTCTGAGATGGACATTTGAGGAAAGAACTACACAGATTTGAGTAGACCTGTCCAGTCAGTGCAAGCTTTTGCCAGTATTCGTGTAGCTGAACTCAGGACTACTAAGGAGTTCAACGACTTGACGAACAATACCAATGAAAGGACATTTTGGTAGGCTCCAGAAAATACTTACTCAAACTGCCCGAAATAGGTTTAAATTACTGTAAAAAAAACAATCCACGAAGTCCTTACATTCACAAGAATAAAAGGAAACAATAATACAAAGTAAATATTACGTCAAAATCTATTTTAATAATAATGTCAAATATACTTAATAAAAATAATCAAAAATAATCAACTTGTAAAAACTAAACATCAATGTCAAACTGTATAAATTAATAAAAACACAATTGAAAATAAAAACAAAAGAAAAAGTGACAACTACTGCAGGTCAATCTCAAGTCTTTTCGTCCTCAACATAGTCCTTTACCGTGTAAAAAAACCTTTAGGCAAAGTTTTCGCTTTACTAATGATTTAAGTTTATTAAGGCTTATTGTTTGATTAACTCACTCAATAGAGCCTGTAAAGGTAGCATTCTGTAGTTAGGGTTACAATAATCAGCCCCGGATCTACGATTTTTTCGAACCGGGGCAAAACCTTGATACTGGCACCCCCTCCCTTCACTGTTTGAGAAAAACTGTTAATATGCCAATGAGTAGCATTTTTGTGACCATTTGTTAAAATAATAATCCTTTAATAAATTTAAACTTTTTATTATCTAATAACTAATAACTTTCATTTGTGACATAAAACAGAAACAGAAAAAATATATAACCAGGAAAGACTACAACTTTACACGGCGTGCTTTCTTTTCTGCGAAAGAATCTATTAGCTCCTCAAAGTCCGTTGCATAGGCGGTTTTGTTTTCAATGGCTAGGATCGCGAGGCCAGATAGACGATCCTGACTCATTGTAGAACGTAGATAAGTTTTAATTATTTTCAGTTTGCTGAAGCTTCGCTCACAGCTTGCAGATGTTGTTCCCCTTTGATGATTCCCCTTGGCAGAAAGATCACGGACACTACGCACGCGTTCAAAAATTTACTTGATCTGTTAAGATGCGTTTATAAATCACTTAGTATGTGTTCAAAAACTAACTGGGCGTATGGAAATAGAAAAGTTTGTTTTTCAAACATATTATATTAAGATTCAATTACTTGATAAAAACCTATGAGATTGTAGGAAAAGAGGCTTCATTTGTTCGATATTTCGAATTCTCGTCTCAAGGATTTAGCGCCCCCATGAAACTGCCGCCCGGGGCAAGTGCCCCGGTTTGCCCCCCCTTAGATCCGGGGCTGGGTTACATCACGATTTCCAAACAAAAACAAGTGCAAATAATTAGAACGTCAAGGGTTGCCGGTGTTGCTTCCCTTCGCGGCCAGTGCGTCAATTAGAAATGCCAGTGATGCCAATTCGAGCGACGTTACATTCTGACGCCCCCCGCCGGCTCGAGATTATTTCAATTTCATATTTTAAACGCTTTTAGAAATCATGGAGCGATATTAACACACAGCTACTGTCTTTTAAAATATATATGACCCTTTTATAATAAACACTCTATATTTATTTATCTTTATAAATAAAAATGAATCTCTATTTCCTTGGTCACGCTATCACGCGTGAAAGACTGGACTGATTCTTTTTTTGTTGTGTTAGTTATTGTGAGAAGAAGGTTAAAAACCAATGAAAATTATGGAAATGTAGGGTAGAGTAGAGTAGAGTACAGTAGATAGGGTAGTATAGGGTAGTGTAGGGTAGAGTAGGGTAGAGAAGAGTAGAGTAGGGTGGAGCAGGGAAGAGCGGGAGCGAAGCCGCGCGGGCAAAAGCTAGTATATACGAGTATACCTATATACACCGTTAAATTTTAATCAATTAATAAAGTACTTTGTACGCAACGCCGACAATTACCTACAGGTCATTGAACTCGCTCAGCTAACGTTTTCTTAAAGAAATTAATTTCGTACATGCGTAAATTAATACGAGTTTTGAAAAAAAAGTACTTTATTTTTAAATTTTATCTTTACAAATCGATAGTGTTTCATGTACCGGATCGACCCTCCACGGAATTAAAACGATTAAAATTTAGCGGTGCATATCTTCCGCACGTGTGTTTGACGCCTACCTCCTCCTAAACTGCTAGACTGACTTGCAGTGGCGGAATTAGCCGGCGCGGGGCATGTAGCAAATTCAACAAAGGGGCCCCTGTGTAGACCTATTTAGTACTATTATTCTGATTATTGTCAATCACCTCTAACTCCGTTGATTTTAAGATTGAGCTTTCCTCGTACGAGGTAATTACGGTAATTAGAGAATCAGCTGTACCAATTCGGATTTCAATATATATATACGTTGACCATCTATATCTTTTTTGCGTTCAAGTACAGGATCGCGAACTCGCGAAGCCCCCGGTTGCGCGAGGCCTGTAGCACTCTTGCTACATGGCAAATCCGCCACTGCTGACTTGGATGAAACTTTATGTGTATTGTTGAGAGTCACTGAATCAGAGATATAAGAAAGGAGTGTTTTTATATTTCTATGACATGGATTGTTTAAAAATAAAAAAAGTAGGTAAGTACTAATTGCCTAGTAGCCGACGGCAGATTCGTGGAAATAAGTGAATATTTTAGTAGGTACTTAAGGTTACCTACTTAAGTACTGGTTTTTAAGTTTACCTTGCATTTGTACAACTTTTTTTTTACAATGTAACTGCCCAAGTTGAAAGTTGAAATTTATATCGGCTAAGTAGACTGTTGTTGTAAACAAATAAAATGGTTTGTTCGGTGAACTTTGCAGCAGATTTTCTATTTCTTCACCTCGGAAAATAATATACTATTTAATAACATTACAATACGTTTTTCCTTTAAAGGTTTTCTGTCTACGGGTTTTTTTTTTTTTCGATGGGAAAAATCATCTTATGACAACCTCCACTCTTGGGCGGAGCGGAAGATAGTGTCAGACTCTTACTGACTAAAAAACCCATCCCGTTCCTTCAAGCCTTCATACCGGGGCTCGAGCGCCCTTTCGGATAACCCTGGCCCCAGTAGGCTTTGACCCGGCTGGGCGGGTCAGAGCTTGAAAACGTTACCAATTCACATTAAAAATAACGTTAAGTAACGGTATTTCCATAGAGATACTTGCATATCGGTATGATTTGGTAGCGTTACTTAGTAGCATAACATTATAAGAACGTTAAAAATTGCGTTAAAAATTAACGCTGTTTTTAATGTTATTGTGAAAATAGCGGTAACAAGTAAACGGTATATTTTGGTTAGTTTATGCGACGTTGCCGTTTTCTCCAAGGCCGGGCACCGGCGCGGCACGGCGGGTGGTGGCGGCGGCGCGCGCCCCTCAGACGTGCTGTTGCCATTTCGTTTGTCGTCTTCTCAACTCTCATGGCAGTCAGACGCGCTTACAGAACCCACTCGCGAATTATTACTTCAATTTAGATTATCTACTACAGCTGATTTAGTTTTTGTGTTTTGAGTAACGATTACGAAAAGTTCAACATGGGGCGTAAGAAAAGAAGGATTGTTCATCAACTCACTTAAGGCGTATAGTTCCTTGAACCATCTGGCCGAAATTATGTGAACGCATTAGGGAATGCAAAAACCGCCAAAATTACAAACCGGTTTTTTTTTTCGGTTTTTCCTAAAAAAAAACCGGTTAACCGGGTAACCGGTTTTAAAATTATTATTTTTGAAATTTATTTTCAAGTGAAAATTTTAATTTTTTTTGCTTATGAAATTCTAAATATATATTTTTAAACTTATCTTGAAACTTATCTATTAAAAAATATATTGTATACCTAATATGAATCCAGTTAAAAATTAAAAAAAAATCATCTTCATAATAACGAATGTCTCAGAATGATGTCATACATAGAATCTAAGCTAATCAAATCAAATCAAATCAAATCAATCAAAACATTTATTTCAAATAGACCATTTACAGGCACTTTTGAATAGTCAAATGTCGGTCAGTCCAAGAAAAGTGAAGCTAAATTGCACGTTCCAAAGAGTAGGTCTCTATGGAGAAGAACGTGCAAGAAACTCCATGGACACTCTTTTAAATCATATTATGTGTTACATATAATGCTTGGTTACATATTACTTGTTGCTTCTATCATGTGAGCACAATGTCTATAATGAAATAAAAAATGTAAAATAATTAAAAGATAGAAACTGAATTAAGCCACTGGCAGCTAAGAGATGACCAGTCCCATCTGACGGCACCCGTTCACGAGCATGACGCGTGCATCAGCCCCACTCAGCTCAACCATTTTGAAGGGAACTGAACGACCCAATAACACGTGCCACCAACAGCGAGACATTTGAGTGAGCATGACAAACTCTCAACTGCCATGCTCGTAATGTCAAAAAAAAGTTGTAACCTAATAAAAATGCTCCATGGTGCTTCACATTCACAAACTTGAAAAAAGTGCTTCTACATTATACAATGCAATTGTGTCTTTCAAATTAAAAAATAATAATATTAGTTTCCTACTAATCAACTAATTAGTACGCCCTAGTGGTAGTGGAGCTGGACCAGCATTGAGCCAAGCATTTTTATCTTGAATATAATCCTCCAACTTATAATATGCTTGCCTGCATAGTGTGCGTTTAATACAAGATTTAAATTTCGTTTCATTGAGTTCTAATATTTGGGGTGGTATTTTATTATAACATTTCAAACAGTACCCCATGAAAGAAGAGGCCACTTTAGCCAGTCTGAAACCTGGTTGAACTAATTGATCCCTATTTCTTGTAACATAATTATGTCTATCGCCTCTTTTGCTAAAAAGATGAAGATTTGTTCTAACATACATGATGTTTTCATAGATATATTGACAAGGTACCGTCATTATGTTAATATCTTTAAACAGTTCCCTTAAAGAATCGCACCGGCGGAGATTGTAAATAGCTCTGATGGCTCTTTTCTGTAATATAAAGATTGACTCGATGTCTGCAGCCCGTCCCCATAGTAAGATACCGTACGACATGACACTATGAAAATAACTAAAATAGACTAGTCTAGCGGTATCAACATCCGTAAATTGGCGGATTTTTCTAACAGCATATGCAGCCGAGCTAAGCCGTCCTGCAAGAGATGTTAAGTGAGGACCCCATTGTAGCCTAGAGTCAAGCGTAATCCCCAAGAAAACTGTTTTATCAACAAATTCTAGTTTCTCATTGTTCAATACTATGTCGCAATCACTACTTATGACATTTGGTAAGGAAAATCTTATGCATTTAGTTTTTTTCCCATTTAGAACTAGATTATTAGCAGTGAACCAGTTTTGGACCTGCAATAAAGCGTTATTTTCATCGTCAAGATTATTAGTCCTTCTATTTATCTTAAAAATCAAAGAAGTGTCGTCAGCAAACAACACCATATTAAGTTTATTTTTCAACAAATAGGGTAAATCATTAATATAAACTAAAAATAAAAAAGGACCTAAAATTGAACCTTGGGGTACCCCCATTTTCACATTTAATCCCGACGAATTGACACCGTTTATTTGAACTAGTTGCTGTCTGTCATTCAAATACGATTTTAATAAGCTTAACGCTGTTTTGCCTAGTCCGTAATGCTCCAGTTTCAGGAGTAATGTTTCATGAACCACACAATCAAACGCCTTAGACAGGTCGCAGAAGATGCCTATAGCATCTTGTGCCTCCTCCCACGCATTAAAAATGTGTTTTAGTAAGGAGACACCAGCGTCAGTTGTACAACGTCCTTTGGTGAAACCATACTGTCTATCGTGTAAGATGTTATTGGTGTTAAAATGATTAAGCATTTGATTTAACATCACCTTTTCAAATATCTTGCTAAAAACCGGCAAAACGGACACCGGCCGATAATTATTAGTGTCTTTACTGTCTCCGGATTTAAAAAGTGGTATCACTTTACTATATTTCATTAGATCCGGAAAGACTCCTTGATCTATACACAAATTAAATATTAACGCTAAGTACGGCGCTACAGTCTCAACAATTGAGGTACAAACTTTGATAGACATACCCCATAGATCTTCTGTCAATTTAATCTTGATTTCTTTAAAAGCTTTTATTACTGTTATGGGGTTTATATGTTTAAAGTTAAATTCAGTCGAACAGGCTGCAACGTTCGCCTGTAATAAACCAAAAGCATGCGATGGCGACGAATTTAGGGCTTCAGTAGTTTTAATTGGAATACTGGTAAAGAAATTTACAAATTCTTCGGCAACTAGTTTGTTATCGCTAATAAGACCATGATGAGTCTCCAATGTGTAATCATTATTATTTCTATTGTTTCTGTTGGTTTCATTATTTATTATATTCCAAACCGTTTTTATTTTATTATCTGCTATTTTAACTTTGTTGCTGATGTATAAGGCCTTAGCTGCCTTACAAGTATTTTTAAACATTTTAGAATAAGTAGCAACATATTTATTAAAAGTTTCAGTGTTAATAATAGGCTTAAGGCCATACAACTCGAAAAGTCTTTCCCTACTTATTCTGATTCCTTTAGTTGCCCAGTCACTAAATCTAAACTTAGGGCAGATAGTTTTAGTTTTTTTCTCAAACGTCTGATTAAACTCCTTTTGAACTACTGAAAAAAAATTTTTATACAAAATATTACCATTGTTTTCTGCAAGGTTCCAATCACCCAACCTGCTAGTTAAAGTGCTATTAAATTTATTTAGTTTACCGGATGTTATTGGTCTGAATTGTATCTGCACTTGTTGTATTGGTAAGTTGGATTCAAATGTTACCATTAGGCCGCTATGATCAGAAGGCAGATAATTTACAATGGCTTTTTCTAAATACTTGCAGCAACAAAAAACATTATCGATACATGTAGCAGTAGTTGTCGTTGTTCGAGTTGGTTCAATAAACACATTTGATAAATTAAATGATTTGAAAAGATTTAATAATCTACTGCTATCTGAATTATTTTCTAAAATATTAACATTAAAGTCTCCGCAGATAATTACTGGTTTATTACCAGTTGAAAGTTTAGCCATAACATCTTAAGCTAATATCTAATCTTAGCTAGAAGTTAATATATACTTCTACTCAAAATATTCACCACTAGCTTTAGCCCGCAGCTTCGCCTGCGTACATAAAATATAGCCTATGTCACTCAAGAACAAAGCAGATTTCTATCGGTGAAAAATTTTTTGCAATCGGACCAGTACTTTCAGAGGTTACCTCCTACAAACAAAAAAACATAAAAACAAAAAAAAAAAACAAGCTTTACCTCTTTATTATACAAGTATTAGTATTAGTGTAGATTAGCCCTATCACAGGCTTTTAAGCGTTCAGGCCACGCGTCATCTGTTTACGCACGGTAATCATTGGAAAGTTGTCTACTGTTGATATTGTTACATGCAGCCCATGCTCTCTAATATAGATCTCAATTTGTAGTTCACGGGTTGAGGTCTGGGCTAGCCAAAGGTCAATCATCAGCCTTAATGAAGCCCGAAACACTCGCTGCAAGGCAAGCCTGGGTAGTGAGTGCCTTGTGACCGGAAGCTGAGTCTTGCTGAAAAACCCCTAGTATATTATCAAATAGAGAGAGGCTTTAAGAGGCTTTGCTATGGCGTTTAGGATAGTATCTTGAATTCTTGATAATCTTTAGCTGAAATTAGAGTAGCCCATTTTCACGAAAATGAACCTTGGTCATTCCGTGATACCTTCACCAAACCATTACTGATGCCGCATGATGATCGTTCAGGACTCTGATAACCTGTTGAGAGTGTTCTTTGGAGTTAGAAGCTTACACATCGTCATCATTTCAGCCGATAGACGTCCACTGTTGGACATAGGCCTCCTCCAAGTGTCACTACAATGATCGATCCTGTGCGTCTCGCATCCATCGGATTCCCGCAACCTTCACCAGGTCATCGGTCCATCTTGTAGGAGGCCTTCCGACGCTGCGTCTTCCAGTACGCGGTCGCCACTCCAGAACCTTTCGGCCCCAACGGCCATCTGTTCTGCGGGCAATGTGCCCTGCCCATTAACACTTGAGTTTGTCAATTCTTTGTGCTATGTCGGCAACCTTGGTTCTCCTGCGGATATCTTCATTTCTGATTCGATCACGCAAGGAAACTCCGAGCATAGCCCTTTCCATTGCTCTTTGGGTAATTTTAAGCCTTCTGTTGAGGCCCATTGTGAGCGACCACGTTTCGGCACCATATGTTATCACTGGCAACACGCACTGGTCATTGTCTTGATTTCGTCTTGAGACACTGTGGTATATTAGACGAGAAGATACCGCGAAGTTTCCCGAACGCTGCCCAGCCGAGTCGGATTCGACGGAGATTAGATCTACGCAACTAGATTGTCTGTCCGAGGTAGACGTAATCGTTCACAACTTCGAGTATAGAGTCTCCGATCTTGGTAGGAGTGGGTGCTACATGGTTGTTTATCATGACTTTGGTTTTGTCCATGTTCATTTTAAGACCCACTCTTTCGGAAGCTCTGCTGAGGTCATTGAGCATTGTGCTGAGCTCTTCCGTAGTCTCAGCTATGACTACTATGTCGTCGGCAAACCGAAGGTGGGTGATGTAGTCGCCATTGACAGTTAGAAGCTTACATCCGATAATTTTGCTTGTTGTAATATTCCTTGATTGTGAAAATTTTCTCATCGGTAGCAAGAATATCCCTGAGTTTTTCATCAGTGTAACGAACAAGCAAAGATTTTGATCTTTTTACTCTCTTCTATAAAAGCGACTCGTTTAAGCTGATGATGTTATGATGAGTAACAACGGTGGATATTCTATTTGCGAATAAGAATTTTAGTGTCCTTACGAGATTTTAATTCTGGCCCTGACAGCATTCACTGCCTTTCTCACAACACGCGGCAGGCCTGGATTTTTAATTATCGTAAACAGAAAAACTGTACAATTGGTGTAGCTATCACTATGGTACATAAATATTAATAAACAAACCTACGACTCATATCAAGCCTCAACAGCGTTTTAAAACAATGTTTGCTTAAAAATAATCCCATTTGAAAAAATTAAAAAAAACTCGAAAAACCGGTTACTTGAAAAAAAAACCCGGTTTTTTTAATCATTAAAAATATGCCGAAAAACCGGTTTTTCGGTTTTCGAGTTAACCGGTTTGCATTCCCTAAAACGCAACTCGCGCACTCGCCTAGGCGGCAGTACGCAAATCTGTGCATTTATTTGCGGCCAGCAGCGCCCGGAAAGCGCTTTAAATCCATTTTCTCTGCGAGATATTGATTGATTTACATATGCAAAGTTCACTTTAAAGAATATTTAACCACCAATTTTTATGTGTAAAAATGTTTCTAAAGGTCCAAGCCGTTTCGAAGGAGTAGGGAAAAGTTGCGAATAGTTGCGAAATTGCTTAATATTTTTTTTTGACAAAAGTATTAATTGCACGAAAAAATCAAATGTTGATATTATTGTTCATGAATCCATAATAAATATATATTTTTTTCAAACCAATTGACCAAGCCGTTACGGAGGAGTAGGCTTCAGAAAATCACTGTTTTATGGCACTTTTCGGGCGCTTGGCCCTTAAGCGATTCGCGCGAGTCCGAGCGAGCTGGCACCTTCCGATTTTACCTACTTTTTCTGTAGTCATCTCACTCAAACGTATAAATAAAGTACAGTCAAATAAAAACAGGTTTAAAACAATCACTATAAATAACTAGCTATTGCCCGTGGCTTTGTTCACGCAGGCTATACCGGTTATCTACTTAGATTTTAGGATATTACGTTAAAGGTGAGGAATGAGGCGAGTAGGATGCGGCCAACGGTGCACGGTATCCAAGTTACTTTAAAAACATTTTTACGTTATTTTTGAGTTTCTCTTGTTACCTGCACCTGCATGGTCTTCACCGGACATGATAAGATCGGGAGGTTCATCATCATCATCATCATTTCAGCCGATACACGTCCACTGTTGGACATAGGCCTCCCCCTCGCTATAATGACCTATGCCCACTATTGGGCATAAGACTCCCCAAGTGTCGCCATTTAGGCACTATAATGATCGATGCCCACTGTTGGACATAAGTGTCCCCTCGCTATAGTGACCTATGCCCACTGTTGGCCATAAGCTTCCCCTTAGTGTCACTACCTTGGCGTTATAATAATTGATGCCCACTGTTGGACATAGGCCTCCCCTCGCGATAATTACCTATACCCACTGTTGGGCATAAGCCTCCCCAAGAGTCGCCATTTAGGCACTATAATAACCTAAGCCCACTGTTGGACATTAGCATACCCCAAGTGTCGCCATTCAGGCGCTATAATGATTGATGCCCACTGTTCGATATAGGCCTCCCCCTCGCTATAATGACCTATGCCCACTATTGAGCATAAGGCTCCCCAAGTGTCGCCATTTAGGCGCTATAATGATCGATGCCCACTGTTGGACATAAATCTCCCGTCGCTATAATGACCTGTGCCCACTGTTGGGCATAAGCCTCCTCAAGTGTCACCACCTAGGCGCTATAATGATTGATGCCCACTGTGGAACATAGGCCTCCCCTCACTATAATGACCTATGCCCACTGTTGGACATAAGCATCCCCCAAGTGTCGCCATTCAGGCGCTATAATGATTGATGCCTACTGTTGGACATGGGCCTCCCCCTCGCTATAATGACCTATGCTCACAATTGGGCATAAGACTCCCCAAGTGTCGCCATTTAGGCACTACAATGATGTATTTGAAAAAATCAAACATGAATTTTTTGGTTCTTTTCATATTTTTCCGTTTTTTTCGGTTTTATTGGAAAAATACATGAAATTTATAATTTATAAACTTGAAAGTTTCGAATGTTACATTGAATTAAACAACAGTATTTGAAAGAAACGGGAATATTCCCTGCTTTTTTCAACGCCAGCTGATTACCATGAGTCGTATAGATAGTGACTCTGCTCTACCTACTTTATATTGTGAGATTAATCGATACCAATCAGTTACGTCATGCTACACTGTAATCGTAGATATTGTAAATTTAATTATTTTTCCTTAGAGTCTGTTAAATCTATTTCACTAGAATGACAATTTCTGATAGTGTCTAATGTTAACTGTTGCGATTGGACGAGAGCGGCGGTAACTAACTCATAACGATAAAATTAACGATACCGTAGTCGTTTAACGTTACCCATGTTTAACGTTAAAATTTGCCAGATTTAACGTTAAATATGGTAACGTTATTTATTAGATAACGATATCTGCATCGAAAGGCGGTAACGATACCATATTTTTAACGGTATTTCAAGCCCTGCTACGGGTACACAAACTTTGTACAGATTCTTTATTTAAATGTGCCACAGACGTAATCAGAGTTACGAAAGTTTTCCGAAGAACACCTTAAAAAGCTATTGTCGAAGTTTTAAACATTATATGGAAGTTTTCTCAGAAATTGCTCAATTTGTTTTGCCATTTGCTTTATATAAATTAAAACAAAGAATGTGGAAATGTCAAATTACTTTGTTATATAAAGAAATGATTTTCATGGCAGCCCTGAGAGTTATAATAATCAATATCAGAACTATAATAATTTAATATTCTGGTGCATAATTATTGAAAGGTATCAGACTGACAAAAGCCTCTCACGCAAGGTGGGGGTGATGTCTGTCTGAGGGGTTTTTGGGGGTCAAACCACCCCACAGGTGCTTGCAGGTGTTTGAATGTGTGGGTTTATAAAATGTTGGTTCAGTATTATGTGTTTTGAGGACGCGGCAGACATTTTTGATCTTTCATTTATTAATTGAGGAACGCTTTAAAGGAAGAAAATATGTGATGGCGTTATTTGGTTTAATATCTAACTGAAGAAGCAGCACATTGGCAGGCGTGTTGGTCTAGTGGTTAGTGGCAATGACGGCTATGCCGGAGGTCGTGGGTTCGATTCCTACCCCGGACGAATATTGTGTGATGAGCACGATCATTAGTTCTGTGTCTGGGTGTAATTTATCTATAATATGTATTTATTCCGGTACGCGGTCGCCACTCCAAAACCTTTCGGACCCAACGGCCATCTGTTCTGCGAGCAATGTGCCCTGCCCATTGCCACTTAAGTTTGGCAATTCTTTGTGCTATGTCGGCAACCTTAGTTTTCCTGCGGATATCTTCATTTTTTATTCGATCACGCAAGGAAACCTCGAGCATAGCCCTTTCCATTGCTCTTTGGATGACTTTAAGCCTTCTGATGAGGCCCATTGTGAGCGACCACGTTTCGGAGCCATATGTCATCACTGGCAACACGCACTGGTTAAAGACTTTCGTCTTGAGACACTGTGGTATGTTGGACGAGAAAATACCGCGTAGCTTTCCGAACGCTACCCAACCGCGTACCGGAAGACGCAGCGTTGGAAGGCCTCTTACAAGGTGGACCGATGACCTGGTGAAGGTAGCGGGAAACCGATGGATGCGGGACGCACAGGGACGTTCGATGTGGCGACGCTTGGGGGAGGCTTATGTCCAACAGTGGACGTGTATCGGCTGAAATGATGATGATGATGATGTATTTATTTAGAAATATATAGTAAGTATGTTTATCAGTTGTCTAGCACTCATAACACAAGCTCTGCTTAGCTTGATACTAAAAGCCGTTGTGTGATAGTTGTGGAATATTATTATTTTTTTAATCTGAACCTGCACTGTCTCGTTTTTATAGATTTTTATGTTTGTTCAACTCCGAACTCCGTCATATATGAACATTATTTGGAAAATTATTTTAGCGATTAATAAGATTCTAGATTATACTTCCAGATTGGTTCAACTTCTATCAAAATCCAAATATCAAGATGGGATTCATGAAGAATTGAGGTAACTTCAAATATTATAAGCATATTATAGTAATTTTGGTATTTTCTTTGAGAACTATAGCGTCTAATTTCGAAAGTATCACTTAATGGAGTGGAAAGGATGATGGAAACCACAGGTGGTAAACCGAACTACACATACATACAGATATCTCAATAAGGATAGTTTAGTAATTATGACGATACAAATAAATCAATTATTCTGAATAGTTCTTGTAAAAATGGTACCATTTAACTCTTACTGAACTCGGCAACTAATGAAATGAATAAAAAAAATATCGTAACAGTGTTTGGGCTTATTAGTATTGTCCTGGCATGCGCTCTGGCTATAAGTGGTCTGATGATGATACCGGAAGGTGGAAGGTAGACACGGGATTTTCATAAAAAAACAATGTTTCCTATCCGTGTTTGGACTTATTAGAACTATGACGAGTTGCAATCTGGTTGTAAGGTACCATCGATCTGTTCTGATGATAAAGCCAGTAGGTAGGCACAGGAACTCCGTAACAAAACAAGGAATCCTGTGTAGGTATATCCTATGAGTGAATGTTTTTAAGTATAAGGTTTCCATTTTGTAAATCATCTTTGAGTAAGTAATTCTGACACGCTCTTTCGCTCCACCCTCGCGCGGAAGAAGACATTAGATGATTTTTCACCTCTAAAAATCAACTGTTTACCTACTTGTGGCTCCCTGCAAATAATGCAGACTGTTGATTTACTTTTTAAACTGACTCGCCCTATTATTTAAATTGAATATAAAGAGGAGTTAGTGATAGCGTGACGAGTGACAGGACAGAATGGAAGACAAAAACGTGTTGCGCCGACCCAAATAAAACGGGAGTAGGGCAGGAAGATGATGATGATGATAAACATAAAACCAAATATAAATGCATCTACCTACATAACATACGGTTGTAATACCATATTTATTTATGTGATACTTTATGCAGATAAAGGTGCAGAGACGGACTTAATGCCTTAGACATTTTGAAACCTTTGGGTGCTGCAGAGTAAAATTGTGATAGGTGTAATAAAAGAGAGGAAAACAAAATATGATTATAAAAACCTGTAAACGATAGAAAACAGACAGGCTAGCAACTCGGCGTCGATGCTCAAGACTTTGGAGTTCTGACTTCACAAGCATCATTGCCTATGATCTTCTTGGCACGCTTTTCAATCGACTCCAGTGCATCAAGCTGGTACTTGGCTGACCCATCCCAAAGATGATTTGTGTTATTAAAAAAACGTAATTTATAATATAGACGAATAAGATTTATTTTTTATTTTTCCACTGCTGAACAAAAGCCTCGCCCAACCTTTTTTAATTTTTATTTTCTCGCGCCACTACGTATTAACCCCAGCGGTCATCTCGCTACCTCTTTCCAGGTTACCAGCGGCGTCGTCCAGAATAAGGTATCCCAAATAATATAGTAACTAAGCAGAATAATAATAATTTATTTTGCTCCAAGAGTACAACACACTTAATATACAATTCGCTGGTTGGTTGTACAGTAGCACACAGTAAATGATTTACTAACTCCCAAACTAAGTCAAGCTTGTATTTTGGGAGTTAGTGGTTCTTTGGAAGGTCTTATTATTATTACACAACCTTGTAAGTAAAGCGATGGACTTCAAATTTTATTCACTTCAAGCTCTAAATTAAGTTTTAATATAAAATAAAACTTAAGTAATTTAAAACAATGGACATTTTCCTATTAATAATAAAAAAAAAAATAAGAAAAGTTTATAAAAATATTTCTACCAAAACGTTTGACTTTGCTGTCGCTCTAGTGTCCTATACTCTCATATTTGTCGGACTTTTCTACGTGAGGCCACTACTTACAATTGAAATTTTGTTACAGAGGGTAAGAAAATTAAAAAAAAATCTAACCGTGATTAGATCTTAGAAACGAGCGCAGCCAGAGGGGGTTTTTAGTAATATCACACCAGTATGTCTTAAAACCAAAAACTTCGAAGACATGTAACACCCACGAATCCCCCCCACTGGGCCCGCGTGGTGTATTGTAGCCCATTTCCTCTCTCAAGGCCCATTTAGACGGTGCGAGTTTCTCGTCTCGAACGATAATCGTTAGAATATTACGAGTAAAAAAAATTCTTCGTTTAAACATTAATGTACTTATCTAGAATTCTCAAACCAATTGTGCGAGAAACTAGCACCGCGGTGCTAGTAGGCCTGGCTCCTAGCAGTGGGAACATGGCCTATTATAACAACCGTGCGAACCTATCGTTTAAAAAAACACAGGTGACTGGTATTGAATTCATAAAACAGTAACAAAATATTATATGAAGTGAGAGAGAGTATCAAGTGAGTGAGTCAGCCAGTTCAGTACCATAGGATTTACTCGTATATATATAGGTATCTGCTCAGGGCCGGGCACTGATTCTGAGAAAAAAGCTCCATGGAAAAGTAATATATAAATATCTTTTGTCGAAAAAGGAGTAAGTTATATTTAGTCAACATGAAAGAAATCACCTGACAATACCTTTCTATTTTTATAATTTTCCTCTTGGAAAAGTAAAAATACGGCAGGACGTAACGTTTCCGCTTGTATTGTTCCTGTATTTGAAGACTGTGAATTGTTGTATAGCTCTTACCTTTTTCGTTCGCATGCTTAACATTTTAAGGCCATTTTCTACTAATTTTGTTCTTTTTTGGACCCTTACGTCCATAAACATAAAAGAAATCAGCATGAAAAAATATTTTATTAAGATAGGCCATTTGATGAAAAAAAATCACGAATCAGACCCTAACTTAGTATTTCAAAAATGTAAATCTACGAGATTACGTCAAGTTACATAAAATAATAAAGCATTAAGCAATATTAAGTATGTTATTTACGAGTCTGGCAAGAACAAAAATCTTGAATACTGACTACGTTTTCATAATACTCGTAAAAATAAAATAGTTGGTAAGTGTGGTGTTCACTAAAATCACTAGTTAGGGATTTAGGTTTATAGTAAATGAAACAACCAAATTGTCAGTAAGTAGGCAAACCCGAGCAGTGACGTCTAGTCGAGAGCCTAGTCAGATCGCATCTAATCGTGACGTCCTGCTTGACTTGACCTACATTTAATGTGTATACCACATCTCTTCCTTTTTATAAAATGATTTACATTTCAAGCATAGTTACAATATTTAGCACTTAGATTATAATTTACAAAAATCGCTAGTTTGGTTTTTGAAGTACAATAATTATATTACAATATTTATCACACTTAGATTATAATTTACGAAAATCGCTAGTTTGTTTTTTTGAAGTACATTTATATATTTAGGATTTTTAATGTGTATCCCACATGTCTTCCTTTTTATAAAATTATTTAGATTTTAAGTGCAATTATAATATTTAGATTTTGAAATGAATTGCGTTTAACACATTTTACTATGTTTTGTAGTTAAACACAATTTGAGAAGTTCCAAAACAACAATATTCAATTTTTTTTTATAGACCCAAATTGAAAAATTTCAAAATGAAGATATTTATTTTGCATTTATTTTTTTTTTTTACTTTTACTCGATTTTTTTTTTTTGTTTTTTTTTCTAGATGAGGCCTGTGTTTCCTAGCTGACTGCTCTGAGAAGAAACACAGAAACAAACTCAGAGGTCAAAGTCTCTTTCAAAATCCACTGTAGTGTAATGATCTAATCATTAGAACTGTGTATCTACACAGTTTTGTAGTGTCTGAGATGATCTTTTGAATAAAGAACCACACAGATTTGAGTACATTTAGCATTTGTATTAGGCTTACAAATAAGCCTTTAATAATGTAGTATTATTATTTAATTTTTGAAGAAGCGTATCCAATGCTTCCTACTTTCTATATGCTTTAAATTGATTTAAATTGAAGGTGATGCTTCATACTCGGTGGTCTTATGGTGGTCTCTATTAGTCTGATGTTCCTCATGTTCTTTTGTCCAGTTCCGAAGAGGTGAGGCGTATCGTTGTTTTATTTTTATGTTTTGATTATTATTATTTTTTGTGCCTAACTGCTTATTTTGGAAGTATGGTACAAAGGTAACATAAATCGATTAATTTTCTTGTAGGCTTCTTTAATATCTCGACTTGGATATTTCTTAAGGTATGATGTCCATCTATTTTTGCTTTGACTGTTTTTTAATTCCGGATTCGGAATTCAGTAGGTACTTATTAAAACGCTATTATTTCTCGTTTAATACTGTATAACCTTGATTACAGATTGACTACCGTTATCAGATGTTCTTTTTTTTTTTCTTTGCTCCACATTATGAGTTACTCTTGTATTGTGTGTTTACAGAAATGTAAATTTCCATGCACATGACTCTCAGACTCAGAACAACATCTGTAAGCCAATTTAAGATTTGCGCCTTCGAAATACAATACATTTTAACTCTATTAGGTATTTTGTTCTATTTAGAAGTTTTACGATTCCACTTGTGAGTTATAAGAATCAGCAATTGGTTTCTTTTACCTTAATATGACGCAATTATGTTATTTGGTTTCGATTTTAGCCTAAATTTAATATTCAATGAACTTATGTTTGTGCCTTTTTTTTTTTTTTTTTTTTCTATAGTTCTTAGGTTTTTGTTTCTGTGCTAAGGAATCAGTATATGACCTAAGCTTTATTAGTTTTTTTTTTTTTATTTTTTTATTAGTTAGTTGGATTTCGAAATAAGTGAGTACTAGGTACATCAATTAGTATTACTGGCTGGCCTTTGACTTGGATGTGCTCTGGCAGTTAGAATGTCATGCATGCTCACATATTTTGCTGATGATGACTCGGTTTCCTTCAAAAGAGTTGAGCTGAATTGTGCTAGTACACGAGTCATAGTTAGGACAGGTCATCTCGCAATTAGGCTTGTCATTTTGTAATTGCCATGATTGGTTTTCATTATTTGTATTTGTATTTTTAATACGGATATTTTAAATGTATGCATTATCGATATAAGTAATTATTTATTGATCCAAGTGTCCGTAGAGCTTCTTGTTTGTTCAAAATGCAAATTTGTATTGAATTCAAATCAATTCATGAATTCAATTAGATACACGAACTATACTTTGTTTTAGTCTGACAGAGTTAATTTTTTTTACATCTGTCAGATTCTGTCTCCAAAGTTAACAGAACTATAGTAAGTTCTAGTTGGGTACGATTGTACGATCTCTTGTCATTATAGCCAAGGGATATTTTTTTTTTTAAACCCATTGATTTTTAGGGATGAAAGTTGTAGTTAAATTATTCAATGAAATTGATCCAGAAAACATTGAATTTCATCAACATTTCCATTTGAAAGTCAGACTGACTTATTATTAACTAGTTTGAAACCTGATGGCACTGAAGTTTCAATTGATATACAATATTTCATTTTTGTTTATTGTAACTTTATAGTTGTTTAACTACTTACGGGTTTCTGGAAATTATTTAACAACGCATCACAAATTAACTTAAAAGTGCTGCGAGTGTTTATTTCTAATTCTTCCAGTCTTTTTTTTATGTTATATCACTATGTTGTAAGTAAAGTCAACAATTCCTTTGCTATGGCACTATATCTTTTTCAACTTTATTTTTATTTTTAGTTGAATATATAGCATTTACTGATTGACTTCTTAAGTATTTATGAACTTTGATTTGAAACATGTACAATTGTACATAGAGTTTCTTCCCTATGGTACTATAGATATCTTTTTCGACTTTTTTTTTTTTTTTTTTTTTATAGCATTTACTGATTGACTTCTTAACTATTCATGAACTTTAATTTAAAACATGTACATAGCGTTTTAAGTAATACTACGCTAGTACTTATTATATTTATCTAGGTCTCACGTATCTGCAGATAAATACGTATACCATCATCAGCATTGATATTTTAGTATAATATTATTGATCATCAGGCATCCGGGATCACCAGAGGTACCCAAAAGATGAAATATTGTTTTATTTACAAGCCAGGTCCTATAAAGTTTGTCTAGCTCGTCTTTTTGCTATTATTTTTTATGCTATTAGGAATCAAATAGCCGTTGGACTTTTGTTGTTAAGTTGGCAATTGAATTCAGATCAAAGCCTTTTTTAAATTTTTATAATAGGTTTCTTAAAACATTTTTGTGACCATAGGCTTTGCTAGTAATACTTTAGAGCTATTTTTTTTTATCTGTATATCAAATAACTCTTGCACTTTATTATTGTATAGCACGTGACCATCAATTCCAATTGTTAAATTTTCATCGACGCAACGTGACAAATTAGATAAGTAGGTGTGAACCTACCTACCATATAAGTGCTAGATGTTTTGTTTAGTACTTTGTTTTTTAACATTTTTACTTTATTGTTATCATTTGACGAGAGGCAGAATTTTCTCTTTTATTGACTCTCGTTTCTCGTTATTCTGCAAATAATACTCAAAAAACCTATTTATGCCATTTGCATTAATTATAGGGCATTAACTGAATTTTCATCAATTGCTCGAACTTATAATCATTTTGAGATTGCCACAATTTACATGACAGGCTTGATAGCAACCAAATTCATTGTTGTTATTTGACAAGAGGTTGGTACGAGTCTCTTTATGCCATTTGCGTTAATTATAAGGCGGGCATAACTGAATTTTCATTAATTGCTCGAACTTTAAGTAATCACTTTTGTGATTACCAATTTTCATGACATGAATGATAGCATACAACTCATTGTTATTATTTGACACGAGGTTAGTGCCTTTTTTTCTTATTTGTCCTTGTTTTGCAGTGTTTCTGGAAATATAATTTGAAAACACGTTAGCAATAGATTTACAGGAAAGGTACTTTTATCACGTTTGTGATTTTAATTGCCGCATGGGCAACAGTTTTTTGTTCAGTGTCAACTCCATTATGGCAGGTACTTATTGCACTTTGACTCTGGCTATCGTGGATTAGCTCAATGGCGGGATTGCTGTTTTTATAGGGTTATGATTTTTCATTGTGATAATCTTCCACATTCTTTAGGGAATTTAATCCAAAACTAAATCTACAATTCAAACCATATTTGAACTAGAATCAAGAATTGTACCCACAATTCAAATAAGTTTTTTTTTTTTCATCTTATTCTTGTTTTCAACTAAAATGCAAGAATAATATAGGTACACATCACATCGTTAATTTATTTATAACCCTGAATTGATTGTAGCCAGCTAAGATAAGAGCTCTATGGGCACTGTTCCTATAACATTTAAATAAACAAACTTTAGCTAGCAAGTCGCACAAGGGTCCATTAATAGGTACCTGCGCCGGAGTGCCGCGCCATGCTACTCAGCAAAACGGCCACTTGAAATAGAGATTGAAGAACCAACCACATCGGGTCGTTATAACGTGTGTGACAAATTCTTTGTTTGATGGATAAAGCCAGTGCAAAATGTATTTTATTTAATTAGCCTTAAGGATTTTATGACACTTATTTAGTTTTAACTATACAGTGATACCTAGCCAGGCATCATATTGCTTCGAAGTATCGAAGTGGTAATTGGCGTTAAAACTGGTACTTGACGATAATCACGTTGGTACATTTCATTTTGGGATCTAATAATATCTTTCGATAAGATTAGCATCTATAAGTAAACGTGTTATCGCTGGAAATTTTGATCGAATATTTTTATTTTGTTTCGATCATTTAACGAACACTCGTTGGTACTGATCATTTAACGAACTCTCGTTGGCACTTTTATTTCGATATTATGTAGCCACAAACGAATTTGGTCAACAAACATTGTATTTGGAATTTTTATTTATTTTCCAAATGTAGGGACATTTTTTATGCCCTAATCACATTCCGATATAGTATACGGTACCGTTTATGTATTAAATGACGAAATGATTTCATCGATTTATATTGCGCATCTCTCAGCTAATCACTGACGCAGATCGCTCATACATAGCTAAATAACGACCGAAATATGGACATTTCTATGAAACTAACACTTACTGAATTTCAATTTAATGTAGAAAACGGTCACTTATTTTTATTTTTTCTTTCAAAGCACTTTGTGCTGTAAAATTATACTTTTCTTGCTGATATGTGAAATATTTACAGAATTTCACTCAGGTATCGGTCACTTATTTTTTTTTTTTTTTTTTAAACACTGTTCTGTAAAAATTAATTTTGTTGCTAACCAATATCCGTAAGTAGTACATTATTTGAATTAAGATCACTTTACTTACTGCGCTTTTACTCGTCGCCAATGTGGTGTTCACTAAAATCACTAGTTAGGGATTTAGGTTTATAGTAAATGAAACAACCAAATTGTCAGTAAGTAGGCAAACCCGAGCAGTGACGTCTAGTCGAGAGCCTAGTCAGATCGCATCTAATCGTGACGTCCTGCTTGACTTGACCTACATTTAATGTGTATACCACAGTAAGGGGTCTCAAAACCGATATAAACCCGGGCAAAATCCCTACAAAATATTTCGTAACTAGGTACACTGGTACGGCTCTTATTCAATGTAAGCGGCTTTTGAGATACTCCCAGGTAGCCGACGGTCTCACCTTGAATTTAATGTTCCTACGAGTATTTATGTTTGGATCAACTACCGGCCAGTCGGATTGTGAGAAACAGCTTAGTAGGAGTCTGTGGCTAATCTATTAGTTTATTATTTTGTAAGATTATTCGTGTATTTTATTTACGGGTCTTAGTTGCCTGATAATAAAGGATTATTAATATTATTCCGTTTATTCATCAATTTTACATATACCTAAATTACATTTTTCTTTTAATAGAAAAAAATAGTAGCCCACCGGTATCGGGAACACGGTCTACCTCCTAACAATACGAGCCGTGTTCAGACGTACCGCTTTCTGAATCAAGCCTTTGATCCAGTCGCCTAACGAGAGACCCCTATTGTGTTGATCGAGGCTCTTAGCTATTATGCCATTGGGTGACACGACTATCGGTACAATGATCGCCGAATGTCGACAACCTCGCGCGTGATCCAATTTCAGTACAATGATCGCCGAATCCACATGCCACATCCCACATGTATGTCGACAACCTCGCGAGCCGAGTCAATACAAGGTGTCGTTTTGAAGCTGCAAAATATTTCAGGAGGTAATTATGTTAGTGATTCTCGACCCGAATCAATAATAAAATAAGTAGGTAATTTTTTTTTTTTTATAACCGCGCTTTTTTTCACACACACAAACACGGAATAATAAAGGGCGTTTTCACACACACTAACTCGCAACGATAGTTTCATAAATAATGTATCATCCAATCATCATCCCGCACGCCACACCCTAGCCACGCCCCCGCGGCCATCGATCAATCGATTTAGTTTAGTGTAATTAAAAAATTAAATAACAAGTATTACTGATTATTGACCAGGTTTCGTATTTTTACATGATTATTTATGAGTTTTATTACAACCTCCTGAAATATTGTGCAGTTTTAAAACTGCACCTTGTATACTTGATTTATCATTATTAAACTCCGATTATATCGTTTGAGTAATCATGTCAGTCCTTATAATGGTATGTTATTTTCCAGGACTCCTAACCACTATAGGTATAGAGCATAACATGCCAATATGAAATTGCGAACAATACAAAGCATAACAAACAATACGGTTAATTTGACTCTGTCTTTGAAATCAATAGTGCGCCGAGCTTTGTGGGTTTCTGTAACCTACAAGTGAGGATACGTCTGTTTTTGGTCCGTCAATTTGCGAGACACATTATTATCTATACATAATAAATCTGCAGAAGTTTTTAGTTGTGCGCACATCACGTAAAATGTACGTAGTCGAAGTAGATAACTTTTATAATTTAAAATGGAGTATAACTTGATATATTACTTAGGCTTTATGTTATATATATATCGAAAGATATAGGTACCTACCTACTACATTTATTTACTGCTAGGCGGTACGAAGTTCGTTAGGAGGTCAGCTAGTTTGTAATACGTTATGACTTGTGATTCCGTGACATAATTTAAGTTTATGTACTTTTCTAAATAAGTTGTTTTCTGTTTAGTTACGTTTATGCAGTCGGGCTTTTTATACAGTTTGGTATTGACCTTAACGAACTACATAGTTATAACATAGAGACGAAAGAAAGGATCTTTGAAATAATCAAACATCTATTCTTTCATCTTTATGTTGAAGACACGATGTGGTTCTGTTTATCATTCCTTGTTCAGATAACTTTTTTATATATATTTCACATCTTTCACACAACGCTATCTTGTCCCAACAACTATACTATGTATGAGTACTAGACAACTGATAAACTTATAGGTACCTAATATGTTTTAAAATAAATACATATTATCGACACGTTTGTGACGTTCAGCGCTCCGGTTTGCCATGATTGTCTATTGTTAGAAACTCTAGCGTCATATATTGTAAGATTATTTTCTGCAACGAACTTAAAAATTTTAATTAAAATACTGGTCATAAAGATATCATCGCTCTGTAAGTAATGACAATAACAAGGGATTTCAAAGAATGCTTTGATAATGGTTGTCTTCAATTCAATAAAAGTAATAAGAAAGGCGGTTTTCTATTTATTTATTCATACACAGAGTTGCCTATTTTAAAATCCTAGGAATTCATTCTTAATTATTTTTCTACCTTTTAAAAATATCCCTGTTTCTTTTTTCTGGATACAATAATAAAGTTCGGCCAGTTAATTTTTAATTGAATGGAAGCTTATTTTAAGGTTAGGTATATTAAAAAGGAATATACCTAATAAAGAGACTAATGATTTCCAGTCATCTCAGCACTTGAATAGTTATATAAAATGATCCTGTAAATTCCCATGCCTGTAATGCTGGCGAACCTAAAATAAATAAATCTCCGTCAAATAACACATCTATCTGAAGAATAAGTTACTAGCTGTTGCTCGCAGCCCACGCTCGCCCACGTACATAAAATATAGCCTATGTTACTCAGGAATAAAGCAGCTTTCTATCGGTGAAAAAATTTGAGCAATCGGACTAGTAGGTACTTACAGAGATTAGGTACCTCCGAAAACAAAAAAACAAACTTTTCCTCTCTATGAAATTAGTGCAGATGTTGTTAAATATTTCCTCAATAAATCCTTTCTGGAACACATTGTTTGCATCGCAAACTACGTCTATAATGAATTCGTAGAAGTTCTCTTATTCCTACCCGGCTTCGTATCATTTTCGTAGCAATTACCTACGGCATTTTATTGTATTGTAGCATAATACGTAGCTTTCGGTAAAGCTTACCCTACAGATGTTGTCTACGAACGTTTGTACGCAGGTCCGATTTGCGATTATCCCTGTTTATTTATTCCTTCGTGAGTGTATTGAAAAACGTTTGCTTCACAAAGAAAATTGCCACTACAGCACTCGGTTCCATAACATCCCCAGTGGGGATGTTATGGAACCGAGTGCTCACCTGCGGCTTGAGCTAATTTCGCCTCGGTTGCAATTACAAACTTTCTCCTTATCAAAATGAATGAAAATGAATGAATGTGAAACTTCTAATTGAAAATTAACTGTAGGATTTACCTTTAGTAGAGAGATTCTGCTATATTAAAACATTGCAATATCCATTTTTTTTTTTTTTTTTTTTGTATTTTTATTACCTGGTCACTTGGACCTTTAAGTCAATTCTTATTTTATTTTTGCAATATCCAGATAAATTAGAAAGAAGTAGGGTTGTCATCAAAGACTATATATATTCTCTTTGGTTGTCATCCTTAAAATCTGGCAATCAGGACAAAAAGGTAAAAGTCCCAGATTTTCGAACAGAACCTATAGTCACTTTTGTTTTAAACTTGCTCAGTATTATAAAAAAAAACTTTTCAAATCAGTCTAGAAACGACGGAGTTCTGAGGTAACGAACATAAAAATAGTAGTTTATGTGACTAGGGGATAAAGCAGTGTCTTTAAGTCGCGGGCGGCATGTTGAATTCCGAACGAAACGAAGGTTGCTGATTATAATCCCGAATATCGTTCGGGATTATAATCAGGTGAGGGATTTATAAAATTAACTCCCGAGCATTGCGAGGGAGTTAATAAAGAAATCTGAGTGAAGTGAGGAATTTAAGCCGCCCAAGACAAAGACAGCTTTATCCCCGTGTTGTATACTATACTTTTTACACCATCTGTGAGATAATTAAAAGACAATTTGGTCGACCAAATCATATAATAAAGAAATATAAGTATTATATTTACAAGTTCATCAAACAAACAAAATTCACTACTCCAAGATTCTATAGTTTCAATTTTCTATAATGCTCCCGTGTCCTTAGTACGCACGTTTTATTCTATTTTCTTTTTTTTTGTTAGCTGCTAGTTTGAATCATAGTGATTACATACTCTTTGGTTTGAATTTTGAGTCAACTTGTTCGATGCGCCTACATTTTAATTCACAATGTTGACGATTCATGATGCTCCAAATTCAAATCTCATTATTCCCTAGGGATCGGCCATACTGCATTATCTCCCTAGGCATATAATGACTTGCTTTATGTGAGGTTTGTATGACGTGTAAAACGACATTATCGAGCAGGTGGTGTAAAAAAAATATTTAATAAAAAAAAATCAACCGAATTGCAAACCTCCTCCTTTTTTTGAAGTCGATTAAAAATACTTCAAATTTTCACTCAATGTTTTTGACGTTCCGAATTCAAATCTCATTATTCCCTAGGGATCGCTCATACTACATAATCTCTCTTGGGACAGAATTACTAGCTTTAAGTGATGGTTTTATGAGTTATAAAAGGGCATTATCGAGCAGGTGGTATAAAAAGTTATATTCTTCGCGCAGCGATCGCCTCGCCAAGCATCTCGGTGGAAATTAGTGGAAAGTGACCCTAAGACGTCTTAACTCTAGACGTCTCTTTAGCAGGATTATTTTAGTCTTGTTAATTATTGGGCCATATTTCTTACTAGAATAAAATAGATTATATTAGAAGCGGGTTACTTCATAGTAAGAAAATGTCGTCTAGAATTAAGTAAATGTAATGAAAAGTTTGTCAGCTGTTGTTGAGCACGAATAAAAAAATGTACATGTTGTGGTTTCTAAGGAAAAAGGCAAAAACAAATTACGCTGGAGTAACGATGACAAGTGATATTAATTTATTTTTCATTACTCATACCAACTCATACTCTGAAAGTAGGTCTGAAGTTACCTGTGGAGCGGGTTGAAAGTAATACTTTCCATCCCTATGGAGTTTTACTTTAAACTGGCAGCTGTCAAATTATTAAAAAAAAAGACGTGTGGCACTCGGAGACTGCCGCGGTAAAGCTATTGCATAGCATTTTTATCAACTTATGCAATTATAATTACCTATTTATTTATTTTATTTATGCAGTATTTTTTTTCCTTTGTTTTTTTTCTTTGATATTAATTGAAGTTACACTTTCACACATTGAATTGAATTTTTATTGATTGTTCTCTCATTTGTTTTATTATTTTATATATTTTATACTTATCGGTCACCACGCTCAAAAAACAAATGAGTGGGGGGTGTTAGGTTATTTTCGTTACGGAATTTCTGGATTCGGTCTCCACGCTCAAGGCCCGCGATAGAAGCTATGCAATAGCTTAAAAAACTAGTTATAACATACAATTTCTATTGAACCATGTATTGTTCCAACTTACTATACAGCCAGTCAACAGATGAATTATTAATGAAATAATATTAAATTTTTAAGTGACTTATTTTTTCAATAAGTAGTAGATTATGTGATTAGGGGATAAAGCAGTGTCTTTAAGTCGCGGGCAGCATGTTGAATTCCGTACGAAACGAAGGTTGCTAAGTTTAATCTCGAACGATAGTGAGGCATTTATATTATTAACTCCCGAGTAGTCCCGAGTATAGCTGACTTCCCTGAGAAGAAACACCGAAACAAACTCAGGGGTCTCTTTTAAAGTCCATACTGCAAACATGCAATGGTCAAATCATGTAAGAACTGTGCAGATTAGTGTCTTAGATGGCCGTTTGAGGATAAAACCAAACTGATTTGAGTGGACCTGCCCAGTCAGTGAAAGCATTTGTCTGTATTCGATTAGCTCAACTTAGGATTAATATGGAGCTTAACGGCAACGATTTGACGAACAATACCAAGGAAAGGTCGAATGCGCGAGTCCGACTCGCTCTTGGCCGGTTTTTTTTTTATAAATTTAAATATGTATCAACTAGCCTAGTTTACTCTTTCTGACTGTCTTCCTCCTTGATAATTCAAAGATGCCTGTAAATGATTAGTAAATTAAAATAAAGGCAATGAGTTTACGCAAAGCCTGACAAAGTTATTATAGCAATATAACGTACGTGGTGGATTGGATGCATCGGAAGAACGTTCTCAAAATGGTGCGGATGGTTTCACTCATATTTAGATGCAGGGAAACCGTTAGCTTTACGTACTCTTTGTTGTAGGTTATAATGATGTGAGCCCACGAAATTAATAGGTAGTTCCTTGCGTGTCACTGATAAAAATAACGTTGTTATTTTCTTTAGTCGAGGAACTTCTAGATTTATATAGACGGATTATTCTATGAATCGATACTACATACGTATTTGCGTTCGATTTTGCCACCAGTGATTGTTTTTATTAAAATAATAATTATGGTGGGAAAATCATGTTATGACATCCGCCGCTCTTGGGCGGAGCGGGAGATATTGTCAGACTTTTGCTGACTAAAAACCATACTATGCGTTCCAAATGAGATTATGAAACCCAATAAAGTTGATCTGTCAAATTTTGAGTGAAAAGTACGTTCTGCAAAGAAAACTTATTTGCGTGCGCAATTATAATGTGATTATGAAATGAATTTGATGAAACGAATCAGATTAGAAAAATGAATCACTCAAGCAAATTTGTGAAATTATCGGACCTTGATAAAATGGAAATCTGTTTTAAATTCAAATTAATGAATTTAAGAGAAGAGAAAAGTTAGGCAATTAATTTTATAATCTCATTTTGGACGATCACTCTGATATATCAACAGATTTGACTGAAAGGCAAGCATGCACACAGCACAGGGAGGTAACATTTTACAGCTGGCAACTCCAACTCATAATCTGAATCGGAATCGATCACCGCGCTGTGTGTGAGCGCAGATGATTTTCAAAACAATTTCGTTGTGATAAATTTATGTATTTATTCGTTCTACGTCGACTATAATTGTTCCTGACGGGTTCTCCGATTGTGTTTGTGGTTGTTCTAAGCGTGTTTGTCACTCAAATAATTAAATCGGGTCACAGTGATGTGTGTAATTCATTTCTCAGTGAGTCATTGAAGTTTTTGTTTGTGTTGCGTATAGAGTACTATAACAATGTTATCTTTTGCTTTTAAATAGTTATTTAGTGATAGTGGCCTCGTGTGCAATCAAAGTGATGGATTCGCCGCCGGTACCGAAACCCAGGAGTGCTTTCTTGCCTCCTAGCGAGCCAGTGGCACGACCTGTGCCCGTACCTCGCACCAAGCTGCCTCAGCCGGCTGACCGAGTCTCAGCCGCCGATATATTCAAGTCAATAAGTACAGTTTCAAAGCAGCTATCCGAAGATGTAGCCTTGAAAGTGAGTAATTCTGCTAAAACAGCCAATGAGAAGTTAGAAAGGTCCATCCAAGACAGTTCAAAGTTTGCTAAAGATACATTAGAGAAAACTCTGACAACATCTCGAGCTGTGCGAAACTCCGTGACTAAGTCAGTGATAGAAGGAACTAGGACAGCTGGCCTAAGGCTAAGAAGGACAAAAAAACCGGATAGTCTTGATGATACTGACCCACAAAGATGTGTTTCGATGCCAGCTGTTGATGTAGGTTTGTTTGACAATATACAATTCAATTCACCACTTTTGGAACAAAAGCGCTTTCACAATGATATAGATGGTGTTCATCTAACTCAAGACCATCCCAACTTGCAACTGAATACATCCAATTTTGATGATTTGTCACTGTTCTCCAGTAATTCGGACAATACTGATTCCGTTAGCAGTTTTTCCTATGACATGAGTAGGGAATTGGAACAAAACGCTTCTAGTTTAACTTTAGAAAGTGAACAGCAGATGACATATGACATACCAAAACCATCGAGGGCCAACAGCATAGTTAGTTCCATGAGTTCTACATCTGTTGGGTCGAGCCCTGATGTCCCTGAGAGGAGAAAGAAGAGAGAGAGTATAGCATCCATGGAGGTTATGAGGCAAAATTCCATGTATGAGAACTGGACACTACCATTTCAGTCATCAAGCAATAACACAGGAAGGTCAACTCCTGCTAAAGAAGCAGCACCAATTCATGTAGATATACCAAGACCTAGTAAAAGTACAATATATGAGTTTGACCCTTTGCAATCAAGTACATCACCAAAGAAGTATGATGGAGTTAGCAATGAATTGTTATTACTGGAATCCTTCCTAATTGGTGATACTTATGGCACCATAGTCGCTTCAGACAATACTGATGACAGCTTTGAGTTCTATGAAAGTGAATATTTTAATCCCCCAACCCCACCAGAGCGGTCAGACAGTCTATTTAACGAACCAAAACCAACAACAAAAATAAATTTAGTAGAAAAAGATAGGAATTCTAACTGGTTTGTGACAACGGATGCTGAGACGAAATCAGTTGGTACGGTTACTGATGATGACAATAAATCAACAAGTTCAATGATCCACAAGTTCTCCCATATGCTTAAATTTGAGAAACTAGGAAATAGGACATCTAAGATTGTGACACCGAAAGTAGATTGTGTGGAGCGTCCTCCGGTTAACTCATTACCAGTGCCATACTTCAGTGGTATGCTGACAAGGATTGTGTCAGGAGTGGTTGAGGACTTGTTTAAGAACTCACAGACCCGGTATTGTGTGCTTTCGGATCAAAAGTTGATGTGTTATTCGGACCCCACAAACTCAGTGTTGAAAGAAGCTTATACTTTGGATAATATTTACTCAGTACAAATTGTACTGCCTCTGTCCTCTAGGTAAGCATCTGAATTTTATTGCATGTTTGCTTTTTTATTTTGGTTTTAAAAGGTAAATTTAATAAACATTATTGGTGTGATTCTTGCATTATGTCTACATGTATATGTCGTGGCCAGATCTTAAAATTGATCACGTCATGATATGGCCAACCAAAACTGGCCAGATCATTTAAATGTTAATGTTTGATGATATCTCAGTCCCTTATGACTCTATCTCAGGCAGTAGGGGCCCACACGCATAACAGTTACTTCGCACACCATTCTCTTTGTTCTTCCGTCTTCTTTGTTTGTTTGCGCTTCGTACTCCTTATAACATAAAAAGAGTGTGCAAAGTAATGAATATACATATGTATAACCTACCTTGAAGTTTTTTATGCAAAACAATTTAGCCCCTTGTTTGTTTATATTATTTCATTACAATACAGTATTGCTGCATTCATACTAGGCTATCAATGTATATCAATGTTATCTTAGATGCTATCAGTAAGTTGTAAACATTTACCAACAGTTGAGTACTTATAAATGGCACATGCCAAGAATAAATAATAATGAATGTAACAATGAATACTTATAAAATTTGTTTAAATCAATTATTATAGTGTAATTTTCATATTCATATTGTATACTACCTTTTTTTTATGGTGGGAAGAAATCATCCAATGACATCCCCCGCTCTTGGGCGGAGCAGGAGATAGTGTCAGACTCTTACTGACTAAAAGACCCACCCCGTTCCTTCTAGCCTTCATACCGGGGCTAGAGCGCCCTTTCGGATAACCCTGGCCCCAGTAGGATTGTATACTACCTACTAGTGACTGATTACCTGCCCCAACTTTGGGTGTTACAAATCCTTAAAATTCTGAGCTTTTATTTACTATAATATGTATACATATAACATACTTGTAATAAACATCAAAATTTTCTTCATTTATTACTCTATCTATTGGTAAATATCAATTAAATACTTTTGCTCAGGTCATCGACAATGGTGATCCGAGTGTCCAGCCCTGATTTTAGGGCCATGGTACAGAGCGAGAGAGAATGAGAATCAGTAACCTCCTTAAGTAGTGTTTGACTTTGTCATCTATACCAAGGAAAGCTTTATTGGTAAACGTGCCACTAAAAATATTCACTTAGTGATTTAATGGACTAAAAAAATAAAAAATAAACTGAATGCTAACAGCAATTCTTATTTTGCTACCCCAAAATTTTGTAATTTTTACAGTTCTTTAAATAAAAATAAACACAAAAAAAAAAAACTGATTTTACTGTTATTTTCTTTACAAGTGTATTGAAAAACGTCGTATGACACACGTGAGTAATTAATGATTACAGTTCTGGGGTCTAAATACCGCCTCGACTGTAATCACTAACATTACATACTTAGGTACATCATAATGTACTATTTATTACACTTTTAACTTTAATTTACTTTATATTTATATCAGTGTAGATAATCATCAAGACCATCCCCAAAAACTAAAACACGATAATTATCTTAGTTCCAATGGCCAGCTTCCGGTACGATCATCAGATCAGCTCATGCATTGTCATCTGACTTACACATGCATGCAACATTTCAGCTCAATCGGTAACCGGAAAGTCGATCCAATATATTATATTATATAAAAAAATTAAACAAACATCGGCACAGGGGAAACTAATTAAAAGCTTGTAAAAAAGTAACAATTTAATTTGTCTTATTTTTTACTTTCATTTGGTTGTAGCACAACAAGCAACTCATATTGCTTCGAAGTGACGGTGTCCTCTGGGGGCATGAGGAGCACTCCTCGCAAGATCTTGTTCAGCTGCGCCAGCGCGTCTGAGCGACGGAACTGGGCGCAGAAGATTGCTGAACATCTGACTTGTGGCTTCGCGACTAAGTACACCTCGGAGTTCACTCGATGCGGATGGTGCTATCTGAAGGTAAGCTCTGTTAGTTATACCGCGTTTTTTGAGAGGCTGGATTAGAGCTCTCCGCTCCGTCGCCATGCGGGATTGCTCGGCACGCGTAGCCCCCGCTAATGGCCTTTTCATACAAGTATTTATTTAAATGCGTCGAATACGTACGCGGGATGCGGGACGTGATATCGTGTAGCAGCTCCGTATACGGAGCAATTCCGCATGCGTGATGAAATCCGCATGATTTTAAAAACACCTAACGTGACTGGCGATGGAGCGGTCAAACAAAGAGGTTAACTTTTTTTCAGTTTCTTTGTCTTTCTTTTATGCAAAGTATTTTTATATTATGTTGTGTAAAGCTTTGCGAGTGTCTCATTTTAACCTGTATAAGCGTCCACAATTAACACAAGTGTTTCTAAGTTCTTCATAATATGCATTTTTCAAAGTTGACTGACAGTAATTACTAATCTGTGTGTCAAGGTCCAGGAAACGGTTGACTCAGGGCACACATTTATGCATTATGATGTCACTACTAGTACATATAAAGTTACACAATAAGTACCCAGTCAACTTCCATATAAAGCAAAGTCTAAACAGTGAACTCTTCATTCCATTATGACTCGTTTTCACATAATTTAAATGGTATGAGTGTGCTAAAAATGTATTTGGTCATAATGAGGCATATTCTATATCGTAACCATAATTTATGTTTATTGTACGTCATTCATTGTACTGAAAATATACGTAAGTACTCGTGTTTTCCCGGTTAGATCCCAGACACATCGCTTGTATAGGGGTAGGGGCTCTTTGAAACCGTAGTGGCAGCGCAGTGAGCGAACGCGCGCGTGTTGCTTGGCAACACTGGCAGCGTGGTACGGGGAGCGGCGCGGGTTTGGGGTTATGGACGGGCTATGCTTCCCGCGCCCGCGTGGCCACTTTGGACACCCAAAATTGTCATTTGGCTTCTTAGTCTTATGTTTGGATTGCCGCGCCGCGCCAGCCCCGCACCCGCTCTTCCACTCTGGCCGAACAGTATAAACCATCTAAAGACCATATTTTTAAATACATCCACGATACAGGAATAATTGCTAATGCGGGGTAACAATTTCATAAAAAAAAAATCAGATTGTATTTAAATATTTTAAAACTTATGAACGCATGCACTCATATCAAAAGAAAGACAAAAAACTATTTGGTCATGTGTCATGCAGGCGATGAGTTTAAGTAAGTATAAACATGCTCCGAGATACGTAAGATAGCTGTAGTCATGGAGAGACTAATAACAAAACAAAATACTCTTTATCATGACGCACTCAAGATTTGGTTATGAAATTTGAGTATATTCCATTATCGCTGTGAAACAGCAACCGCAAAATAATAGTTAGGTATATTACTATTAGACGATTTTTTTCCTTTTACAAAGTGTACCATACTCTATTCGCGATAGCATTAGACAAAAGTTAAAAATTGTTGTTTTAGGGTATAACCTACTTTGTAATAAGAGTACAATATATGTATATTGTGCTTTACTACAGGAAAGATTGATGCTGAATTTATTATTATAATTATCAACTTATTTAAACCAAATGTTTTATTTAAAATTAATTCATTTGAACTATCCATCTTCTGAATTTATTAAAATTAATTAATAACCTATAGTAGTAGAGGATACGGTTAAGAACGACCTTCACCGGTTTGTTTAATGGATGAAACGTATTTTATGATAAATTTAGTATATTAAATAATATAACGCGGGTGGGTTGCCTGAGAAATTCCTGGCAAAACATTTTTTTTTTTTTGAAAAATGCACCGGTGTGTTTAACGAATTTTAATACTAACCGAAAGTGTGAAGCCTTTAGAACATAAAAATGTTGGGTTGACTATTTGTTTCCTGGCATAACTATGGGTTGCCAGGTATAAACAGATATGTATTGTTACGCCATTAAACGTGAACACGCCATATCTCCGAGAAAATAAAGAGTAGCTCGTAATAATTAAAACGCATTGCTGTTCGAAAGGTCTAGAATGGTTGTACGTAGCCAGCCTTAGAAAAATCTCGAAACATCCACAAAGTACTTACAAGTAGTAGTTAGGTATTTATGGGAAATGGTACTCTCCGACGTTAGCAATAGAGTCGAAATTCGCATGAAAGTGACTGTTATTACCACGAGTAATAAAAATGATTTATGACTTCGAGAAGCGATTCAATTGTTCTGGAATTCTGGATCGTTCGTGGGAAGTCGGTATCTAGAATTTTCTTGGCTCCGCATATAAATACGAGCCCCCGGCCGGAAGCGAGTCAGTTGTGATTTCGACTGCGATCAAGAGCGAACTACCCTAGTACTTGAAGTGATTTTATCCAACGACCTAAGCGATAGTGTAACGGTACTCTAGTGTTAATTGCGATTCGGATTATTGTTGACTGGACTATTTTGTTATTGTTAGTGGTGAATAAAGTTGTCTCTTAGTAAATCGGCATTTGATTACCCACGTACGTAACAACTGGTGTCAGAAGCGAAATGCCATTAACACCGAGGGACGACGAACAGCGACCACGAACAAGGAGGCAAATGGAGATGGATGCTGCGCGTCATCGTATGGAGGAGGAAGATCAGGCTGATATGGGAGCAACAGCAGCTGCTGAGGCGCCAACGGAATCATCCTCGGAAATGAGCCTCGCTACGGTGTTGGCCGCCATGCAAGCTAGTATGGAGGCCAACCAGCGCAAGCTCCAGGACCTCATCGCGGCTAACCAAGAAGAAGCCCGTCGCGAACTGGAAGCCACTCGCCGCGAGCAGGAAGCCGCTCGCCGCGAACAGGAAGAAGCTCGCCGAGATCAAGAGGCTAAGCAGAACCTGATCCTCGAAAAAATTGATTACGGCCTCGTCACGTTGGGTGAGAAAGTAAAGAATCTCACCTTAGAGGTCAAGGAGGTTTCCGCCCGAGCTGATAGCCTCGAAACAAGAATTGATGGCCACGAAGATCGGCTGCTGGACATCAACAAAAAAATCGTCAAGCTCGAAGCGCGCGAACCCGTTGCTGTTGGCTCACCATCGCACACTCCCTGTGCAACCGCCGCAAAATTTGATGTGCCACGTTTTGATGGCACGTCTTCCTGGACGGCATTTAAATACCAATTCGAGACATTGGTCGAAACAAATCGCTGGGATGATAAGCAGTCTTTTGCGGCATTAACTTTGGCTCTACGAGGGGACGCTCTGCTGGTCCTAGAGAACCTCCCTGCGGACGGCAGGACATTGGAGCGTCTCATGGAGGGACTGGACACTCGTTATGGAGACAAACACCTCGAGCACGTTTTCCGCGCGCAGTTACGCGAGAGAACGCAGAGGTCGAACGAGAGCCTCCAGCAGTGGGGAGTCGAGGTTGAACGGCTGGTCCGGCGTGCATACATGTCGATGACACCAGAGATGGTGGAAGTGAATCTGGTGCAAGCATTCATCGACGGTCTACGGGATCCTGAAGTCAGGGCTACAGTGCGACTCGGACACCACCAATCTTTAAAGAGTGCGATGGCACACGCTTTGGAAGTGGAAGCAGTACGACACGATTCTCGTACGCATAGGGTTCGGGAAGTGCTGGTCTCGCCTACAACGCAACCACGTCACCGAGAAGTGGTGGCTTCTTCTTCAGCAAAGTCCCGCTATATCCCGACGTGTTACGGGTGCGGAGAAAAAGGGCACATTCGTACCGATTGCCCCAAGAGGAAGAGGGGGAGTGTGGACTCCGGAACTCAAGTTAACGAGGAGTCGTTAAACTAAATGTCGCCAGGGCCGCGGGGCGGGTGCTGGCTGGTCAACTGAAGGCCCCAACCATCACCATCAATCAAGTTCATAACGGAAATAGTTTGATCATCGAAGGGACGCTGAATCATCGGGCTTGCAATTTTACCATTGACACGGGGGCGTCACGGACTGTTATAAGACCTGAGTTGCTGAAACGCACCATCTTGTGGCAAAGAGAGTCTCCATCCTGCCGACTTCAGACAGCAACCGGCCAGCCAGTCTCCGTCCTCGGTGATACAGAAATTGAGATCAAAATCGGTGATCAAGTGTATATCCATCCTGCGTTAATTGCGAATATTACCGACGATTGCATACTGGGTCTCGACTTCTTGCGGAATAACCGATGTATTTTAGATATCGACAGGGGAGTATTGAAATTCCCAGATCAAGAAGTCTTCCTGCGAGGAATTAACTCATGCAACCTCTACTGTTTAAAGAATACTACACTGGCTCCGAGAACAGAAACCTTAGTCGAAGTAAAGTTTCCCAAGAAAATCAGGCAAACAAGATGTGTTTTGGTAGAGGATACTGGCCGGCACCCGGAGATCATCACTGCGAGGACATTAGTTATGACGACAGGGAAATCCAAGGTCAGGATTGTGAACCTTGGAAAAGAAGAGGTCCAACTGAAGAAAAACAGTGTTGTTGGGAGATGTGAAGAAGTTCAGTATCTCCGTCAAATCAATAAATCTCCAGCAAAACAAGACACGACCAAAATCGAAACTGATCACATCCAGCAACTTCTGGAAAATTCTAAGAGCAACTTATCGACTTCGGAACTACAGCAAGCCAGGGAATTTCTGCTACGGTTTCGAGATATCTTTGCAACGGGAAAAGACTGCGGAAGAACAGGTCTCGTCAAGCATGAGATAGATACAGGTGATGCTAGACCAATTAAACAGAGACCGCGCCGCATACCCTGGGCTAAAGAATCTGAGGTAGCAGGAATGGTAAAGGACATGGCTGATAGCGGAATAATTGAGCCTTCTACGAGTCCATGGTCTTCTCCAGTCGTTCTGGTGAAGAAGAAGGACGGCAGCACAAGATTCTGTGTGGACTACAGAATGCTGAATAATGTGACGAAGAAGGACAGTTATCCCTTACCAAGGATAGACGATACGCTGGATATGCTCAGTGGCATGAAGTGGTTTTCGACCATTGATTTGAAAAGTGGCTACTGGCAAGTGGAAATCAGCGAGAAAGATAAAGAAAAGACAGCGTTCAGTACGGGTATTGGCAGCGGCCTGTGGCAATTTAACGTCATGCCTTTTGGGTTATGCAACGCCCCAGCGACGTTTGAACGCCTCATGGAGAGAGTCATGGTGGGCCTTCTTGGTGACGTCTGTCTGGTATATTTGGATGACGTCATTATAATGGGTCGCACATTTAAGGAAAACCTGAGGAATATGGAGAAAGTGTTCACCAGGATACGAGGGGCTAACTTAAAACTAAGCCCAAAGAAGTGTGCCCTGTTCAAGAAGGAGGTCAGCTACCTAGGACATGTTATTTCCGCCGACGGGGTGAGAACCGACCCTGAGAAGATAAAGGCAGTCCAACAGTGGCCGGTTCCAAAGAACAAAACTGAAGTACGTGCATTTCTAGGGTTGTGCACATACTACAGGCGGTTTGTCAAGAATTTTTCGGACATTGCAAAACCTTTACATCAGCTGACTGAGGATAAACGAGATTTTATTTGGGACAAGAACTGTGAGTCAGCATTCGACGAGCTAAAGCAACGGCTATGTGAAGCGCCTATACTGGGGTATCCGAGCAGAGACGGAAGATTTGTCGTTGATACCGATGCCAGCAACACGGGAATTGGTGGAGTGTTGTCACAAGTGCAGGGCGACAGACAGGTCGTAATCGCTTACTTCAGTAAGGCACTTTCAAAGCCAGAAAGGAACTACTGCGTGACTCGACGAGAACTGCTGGCTGTGGTTAAAACCTTGCAGCATTTCCACAAGTACCTCATAGGAAGACAATTTACTTTGAGGACGGATCACGCTGCATTGAAATGGCTTCTACAATTTAAAAACCCTGAGGGCCAAGTTGCAAGATGGCTCGAGCAGCTGCAGGAGTTTAACTTTGTGACGGAACATCGTAGTGGAAAAGGGCATAACAATGCTGACGCCCTGTCGCGACGTCCATGTAATGATGACTGCAGACACTGCCAGCAGAATGAAGCCCGAGAACGCGTTAATTTAATTAGGGCTGAAGGCGACTTCAAGAAGTCCCAGGAAGAAGATGACGATATTCGACCTATACTGGACTGGAAGCGTAGCGGAACTAGGCCCCAGTGGAGTGAAGTATCGTCACACAGTCCCGTAACTAAGAGCTACTGGGCACAGTGGGACAGTTTAGTCCTAGAAAATGATGTGCTTTGTAGGAAATGGGAATCGAACGATGGCAAAGAGGTGACCACACAAGTGATAGTACCACGATGTGAAGTAGTCCCCCTGCTACAGGAAATACACGATGGTGCTTCTGGAGGACATCTGGGCATCAAGAAAACTCTACTGAAAGTGAGACAGCGGTATTACTGGCTCAATTGTAGAGATGACATAGAGCAATGGTGTCGGAAATGTACAGCGTGCGCATCTGTGAAAGGACCACAGACTAGGAGCAGGGGCAGGCTTCAGCTGTACAATGTGGGAGCCCCATGGGAACGCATCGCTATCGACGTCGCTGGACCTTTTCCAGTTACAAATGACGGAAACAAGTACATAGTGGTGATCCAGGACTATTTCACAAAGTGGCCCGAAGTCTTCGCCATACCCAATCAGGAAGCGACGACAGTGGCGAAGAAGGTGGTCGAAGAAGTAGTATGTCGGTATGGCGCACCTTTGGAAATCCATTCCGATCAAGGCCGTAACTTCGAATCTGCGCTGTTCCAGGAAATGTGTACTCTTCTGGGAATTTATAAGACACGTACAACACCTGCGCACCCTCAGTCGGACGGAATGGTGGAAAGGTTTAACCAAACCCTGGAGAACCACCTGGCTAAGGTTGTCGATGACCATCAGAAGGACTGGGACCGGTATATTCCACTATTTCTGATGTCTTACCGATCGGCAGTGCATGATAGCACGGGACATACCCCAGCAAGAGTGAATATCGGCAGGGAGATGAGACTTCCAGTCGATGCCATAACTGGCGTGCCACCTGACAAGACTAAGCCAGTTACGGACTACGTAAGTGACCTTCAAGATCAATTGGACGAAGTGCATAAACGAGTTCGTGAGAATAGCATGAACACCAGCGTAAAAATGAAAACTAGATACGACCGTAATGCCAATGCCAAGGGATTTGAGGAAGGTACACTGGTCTGGCTTCACAACCCGCTTCGACGGAAAGGGAAGTCGCCGAAACTCCAAGCTCGATGGGAGGGACCTTACACCGTGTTAAAAAGGATTAATGACGTGACCTACCGCATCAAGAAAGGGCTAAGAGGGAAACCCAAAGTTGTCCATGTGGATAGATTGGCGCCGTATCACGGATCTAATAATGCTCGGGACGAGCATGACTAAGAGGGGGGCACTGTTACGCCATTAAACGTGAACACGCCATATCTCCGAGAAAATAAAGAGTAGCTCGTAATAATTAAAACGCATTGCTGTTCGAAAGGTCTAGAATGGTTGTACGTAGCCAGCCTTAGAAAAATCTCGAAACATCCACAAAGTACTTACAAGTAGTAGTTAGGTATTTATGGGAAATGGTACTCTCCGACGTTAACAATAGAGTCGAAATTCGCATGAAAGTGACTGTTATTACCACGAGTAATAAAAATGATTTATGACTTCGAGAAGCGATTCAATTGTTCTGGAATTCTGGATCGTTCGTGGGAAGTCGGTATCTAGAATTTTCTTGGCTCCGCATATAAATACGAGCCCCCGGCCGGAAGCGAGTCAGTTGTGATTTCGACTGCGATCAAGAGCGAACTACCCTAGTACTTGAAGTGATTTTATCCAACGACCTAAGCGATAGTGTAACGGTACTCTAGTGTTAATTGCGATTCGGATTATTGTTGACTGGACTATTTTGTTATTGTTAGTGGTGAATAAAGTTGTCTCTTAGTAAATCGGCATTTGATTACCCACGTACGTAACAGTATAAACAGGTGTGTTTATTTTGATATACCACAAATTCTATATCAAAGTAAACGCTGTTTCATTACGAAAACGATGTTATAGTGTTGTCTGTAAACAAATCTGGTATGAATAACGGTTGTGCATTTTCTAAGAAAAAAGTAAATTTTCAATTTTTAATTAATAATAGTCTGGCCAGGAATTTCTTAGGTAACCCCCACCCGCGTTATATTATTTAATACACTAAATTTATCATAAAATACGTTTCATCCATTAAACAGACCGGTGAAGGTCGTTCTTAATCGGATCTTAGACTATAGGTTTTTAACGTGGACCTTAAAGAAGCAAGGGTTGTCAGTACCTGGAAAGTTTTTCATTATAAAATAAAAAGCCTTTTATTTCTTGCCAATTAAATAATTAACATTGATTATTGATGATTACATTTACAAATATCCGTCAAAAAGATTACAAAATAAACACATCAATTGTTGATAAATTTATAAATTAATTGATGTGTGCCACTCCGTCGTTTTAGTCCATCTGCCGTCGGTTATTCTGGCTACATGGCCTGCCCATCGCCATTTCAGTCTCTGAGCAAAGTTTAAAGCGTTAATTACTTCAGTCTTCTTACGAATTTTGTTATGTGGGATTTTTTGTATTCGCCTTATTTTCATTAGACTTCTCTCCATCTCTTTGAGTAATTTTTATTTTGTATTTAATTTAATGAGTGAATTTCCATGTTTGGCATGCGTAAGTCAAAGAAGGCAGGAGGCAAGAATCTATAATTCTTTTCTTAAGTTTTATTGAAAATTTTCCTTTAAGAACTTCTTTTAGGCTCCAAAACTTATTCCTGGTATTTTGAACCCTTCTGTCCACTTCTTGTTCGTTGTTTCGTGCGTCAAATGATATCTGCTTTTCCAAATATACATAGCTATCCACATACTCCAGCTGGACGTTTTCAAGCTTCATAATACACACCACACCTACCACAGTGTTGTCTTTTTTAACCCAAAGGTTGACTGGTAGAGAATGCCTTGTGGCATTAAGTCCGCCTATGTACCACTATTGTACATGAAGTTTAAATAAATAAATAAATAATCCTTTGTGTGCTGTTTGACATTACCTTTGACTTACTTAAATTCATTTCTAAACCAACCTTTATGCTTGCTGTATATAATGTAGAAATCATGTACCTATTCCAGATCTTGATGATTTTCTGATAGGAGAACAATATCATCGGCGAATCTCAGATGTGAAATGTGCTTTCCTTTGATATTGATGCCTGATGTTTTGGTTTTTCCAATCTAGCCCACTAATGACTGATTCTAAGACAGCAATGAAAAGTTTAGGTGAGATTGGGTCGCCTTGTCTGACTCCTCTTTTTATGTCAATGGGTGGTTCTATGTGTGGTCTTTCTAGTGGAACTCTACTTTGGCTCTTCTCGTAAAGCTGTTGCAGTACTCTTATGTAAATTCTGTTAACATTTTGTGTACAAAGGGTTTGCCATATGGACGAATGTTCTAGAGTGGAGAAAGCTTTTTGGTAATCAATGAAGCCAATGTAAAGCGGTCTTAGAAATTCTTGATACTTCTCTATTATTTTTTTTACGTTTTTCATTATACTAACATTATTCATTGTACGTAATAGTGATGAAACGAATGTCAGATTTTTCGCATTCGCAAATGCGAATGCGAATATTCAAACTCAATATTCGCGAATGCAAATGCGACTGCGAATATTGACTTTCAAACAAAGTGCACGCAAAATGTCATACAGTTGGACATTTCGTGTCAGCCCAGCTTAAACAAAACAGCAGAGCCGGTCCTGTGCGTCTTGGATCCATTGGGTTCCCGCGGCTCTCAACAGGTCATCGGTTGTCCCTTGTGGGAGGCCTTCCAATGCTGCGTCTTCCGGTGCGTGGTTGCCACTCCAGAACCTTTCGTCCCAATCGACCATCTGTTCTGCGAGCAGTGTGACATACCCAGGACTTATATGTTACCCAGGTTATGGCAACACTTGAGGGAGGCCAAGAGACAACAGCGGACGTAAAACAAGAAATTACCTTCGAAAAGGCCAGGCAAAGTTAATGGTATTTCCTTTGTTTTGCATAGGCACGAATATTGCGGTTAAAAAGTATTTTCAAATTAATAGATTTGGTTCCGAAGCGTATTAATACTCATATTTAAGCAGTCTATAAAGTCTAAAACGTTTTTTAATTTGGAAGGTAGGCAAAGTAGAGCAAGCTTTTAAATTTTTTCGTCGTGTGGGTTCTGAGTTCATTTTCGCGCTTAAAGAATCGCGGAAATTGCACTTGCTTACTGTCAATCTAAAAAGTTTTAACCAGTAAAGTTTTGTTAATTATTTATAAAAAATGACATACTATTGTTTTTCTTATTTTACCAACTTAAAATCAATTTACAAGTGCAATACATAGATAGAAAGATGGAGGACTATTTTTCATTTAAAATTTTACCTAAAATAAGTAAAACCAGCTTATAACACGTAATAATCAAATTGTTAAGTGCAGGAGAAAAAGCACCGACCGCATTTTGTAAAATACTGACGTTAAATTACATTTCGTAACTTTCTTTTGGTTTACAAGAATAACTGTTGCCACGCGTGAAAAATTGTACTAGGAATAAAATTTGTTAACTAGAATAGTTTACTAATTACTTAATATAAATAATCAGTTTGGGCAAAGTAACGGCAGGTAGGCCAAATTATAGCGAAATATGGTATTTGTTAAATTAACCTTTCAATCGTGGAAATTAGAGACACAATAGAAAGACAATAGGTGCGCGAACGCTGGCGTTCGCTTGGGGTTTAATGAAAATGATATAAAAACATGACTATGACTCTAAATTTCAATTTGAAGCACTGAAAATGTGAAATGCACGTTGTATGAAAAAAAAAAAAAAAAATTTTTAAATTCTAAAATCATTTCAGTTGTATTGTCATTCTATATCCATTCAATCAATACTTTAATACGTTTTTGTTGGTCAAAATCATTCGCCAAATATTCACATGTTTTTTGCGAATGCGAATATCAAAAAATATGCGAATATTCGCGAATGCGAATGCGAATATTCGTTACATCATTAGTACATAATATTAGTTATTTCTATTTGTATGAATGTTAAATAATTATCTTGTTGACTGTATTGTGTACTTACAATTCATATGTATTCAAGGAGGACACTTGTTATACGCGTTTTTTTTTTACCGTTTGAAATAAAGTTATATTTATTTAAAAATTCATTTACCTAAGTATTTAGTACTTACCTAACAATCTAAGTAATATTTTATATTGAAGTCATTATTTATTAAAATTGTTTGAACTAATCTGGAAAAATAAATGTTGTGCACACCTTCTATGAACCTCTTTTATCTAATGCGGAACTGAATGGAGTTTAGTTAAATAGTAAAAGTACTGTGCCTGAGGTGACATATCGGTCTCTCTAGGCTAATCAAAGCTGAACGCGTTTGAAAGAAAGACAGAAAAGAAAGAAAAATATTTATTTTGGCGCACAAAACATTGTAGACAACAAGAACATGTTGAAACTTAAGATAGAAGAACGAAACAAAAAAAAAAAAAAAATACTAACACTTATTGACACGTTTATGACGTTCGATGATCAGATTGGCCCGTTCCAAGCACTTAACCAATCAAAGAACTCAATGCGGTAAACGTTTCGATCGCGTTAACGTAAAAACCACTCTCACTATGCTCACAGATGCCATATTATATAAGCAACATTTTAAGGATTTATTCCGTTCTGACTTAATAATAATAAATACTAAAAAATAATAAAACTCGTATTTTTAAAATCATATTTATTTTTATTCCGAACGAATACCAACAACTTGAATTTGTATACCAAATTCAAGTTGGTATTCGTTCAGCTCACCTTTTTTTTTCAATTTTAGATATTTTAGTCCAAACAAATACCAGAGTTGTTGGTAGTATTAAAATGGAATAGATCATTTTAAGTAGTGATAATTTCACTTTATTCAATGAATCAATCAAACCAAACACTTATGCTAGAAACCAGTCATCGTTTGGTCAATGACTACGAATACAGTTGTTTTGATAAAATAACGTCTTAAGTGCGTTCTGCACAAATACGCAGCGCAAATATGCGACAATAGGCCAACAACGGTATGTGTAATGACCTAGTTGGACTATTGTGCTGAGCCCACTCCTAGTAGAGGCGCAACAGGCTCTGCGGGAGGGGCTAACGAGAACTAGTGACGAGCGAATACCGCTGTCGCAGTTGTCACGTTTAATGAATAATCACTGTCGCTGCTTTGTGCGATTTTATATGAAATAATTCGCATTGCATATGCAGTTGTGTCGGCCCAGACTTAGTGTGTTTTTAATATCATGCGGATTTCATCACGATAGTCCCGACCTGCGTGCTTATTCCCCGCATTACTTGTATGAAAAGGTCATTTGCTGAGGTTACGCATGCGGAGAAATTCCGCATGCGTGATGAAATCCGCTCGATATTTAAAAACACCCTACAAGTTGTAGGTTTATTTATTTTAATTTTATTTATTTGGCTCACCAACAATTGACTACACACAAACAAAGATATGAAATACATGGAATAAACTTATAAACTATTGCAGCAATTCCTTACAGGTAAGCACAACATACGTAACTTTATTGTTATTTGCCTACTTAAAAGTAACTTACTCCCAAACACAATAATTACCGCTTATAACTAAAAAACTAAATTATTTGAACTAAAAACTAAGTTAACAAGCCAGCCTGACCATCGCATTGTTTCTTAATTGTTTTATATACAATACTTTTAAACCTGCCAAGTGAGTTAGAGTGTACATCGATAAGATCACTGTAGTAGTTTAATAATTTGCACAGACGCGTGATGGGAGAATTAGCACCAAGAACGGTTCTACGAGGAGGAGGACGCAAGGAGGTTATAGGAGTTCGTGGGCTTTTCGTAGGCACACGAAATTGGATGCAGCTCAACAATTGGGGACTGTCAATTTTTCACCTCAAGATTTTAAATATAAACAATAAATCCAGTAAATCTCTCCTCTTCTGTAGGGATATCATATTAAAATGCGAGAGTCTATCTCTGTACGATTGCTTCTTTTTAGCTATCCCAGAAGAGTATGCTAAGTGCCACAGAAAACATTTTTGGACCCTTTCTAATCTTAGCGTGTGAGTGGCATAGTGTGCTCTCCACACAGTACTGCAATACTCTAACGAGCTGCGGACTAAACAATTATACAGCAGAGTTTTAGTTTTATTGTGCCGAAAACAAGTAACATTTCTCAATACAAACCCAAGCATTCTTGAGGCTTTTTTAACAACATTTTCAATGTGGGGTACAAATGTCAACTGTCTGTCGAATAGAACTCCCAGGTCCCTTATCTGTCCCACTTCCTGAATCAAGTTGCCACTGATGTAATAATTCAATCGTGTTAATTTAGTTTTCCTGGTGAATTTTACATGGTAGCACTCGTTAATGTTTAATTTCATATCGTTGTCATCACACCATTTCACCAACATGTCAATATCTCTCTGCAACAATTTAAAATCAAGGTCTGATTCAATCAATCTGCAAAACTTTAAATCATCAGCATACATATAACACTCAGAAAATTTCAACTCATTGGTAAGATCGTTACCAAATAAGTTATACAAGACTGGGCCAACCTGTGTTCCTTGTGGGACGCCAGATGTGACCTTGTAGGAACTTGATTGGTAGCCATTGAGGGCTACAAAGAAGGAACGACCATCAAGATAAGATTTAAACCAATAGAGGAGAGGGCCAGTGATGCCGTAAGTCATTAACTTATGCAGGAGCAAATTATGAGGGACACGGTCAAAGGCCCTGCTGAAATCGGTGTATATCACGTCAACTTGTTTTCCTGAGTCAATGGCACTTGTTAGGCCACGTTCACACGGCGATTATTTTCCCGTATACCGTATACGAGATTTTATCGAATAGAGTAGTGACAACAGAATATATATGAAAACTTAAAAATTGTTTACACGGCGTTCATACGGGAAAATCCCGTGTTCGAGAAATATATTTTAACGTATACCGCGCGAAGTTGTCACCGGAACGCCGCGTCTCGAAACGATTTTATCGAATACGACACGCAGTGGCGCTTATGTTCATGTTGTCTCGTTCACACGACTCGCTTACCGTATACATGAAAAAATCGAATCGAATGGTTGCCGTGTGAACGATTGCATCGTATACGGTAAAACCGTATACGTGAAAAAATCGAATCGAATGGTCGCCGTGTGAACGTGGCCTTAGGGTCTCCGTGAAAGCTACTAGGTTTGTGCAAGTAGACCTGGAACTCACAAAGCCATGCTGTGTATCACTAAGGTAAAGTTTTAAATGAGACTGTATGTAGGGACAAATAAAAGATTCAGAAACTTTGGCAAAGTTAGACAAAATTGAAATTGGTCTATAGTTACTAACATAATTGCGATCACTGCACTTATGAATTGGGACCACCTTTGCCAAATATCTGGGAATACACCAGAGGCAAGCGAGCAATTAAATATCAGTGATAAGGGATATGCCAGAGGCAAAGCACACATGGAGATAAAATAAGGAGGTATTCCATCAGGTCCCGCTCCTTTTAGAACATTCAGAGATTTTAATTTATTGAGCAAGTATCAATTTCAATCATTGGTATTGTCAAAGGTAAACTGTAAGCTAACATTAACATAGGCTAACATGATTGCTGCTTTAAACCCAGTCAGACGCATTGCTTTGTATAATTTATTTAATCACCACTGCTCTCAAAACGATGAAGGAAAATATCGTGAGGAAATCGGCGTGTCTTAGAACCAAATATTCGAAGACATGTGACGTCCACCAACTCATTCTGGGCTCGCGTAGTGGATTACGGACCATTTCTTCTCTTGGAGAGGTGGCCAGAGTCCAAGCAGTAGGGTCTAATAAAAAGCTGATTATGCTATGGTAGGCTATTGCATAATAACGCTAAGTTTCTAATTTGATCGTTTTCACATCTAGTACTATTTAGATTCTCAGCCATCGTTCTGCTAGATTCATAGTCATTGTACTTGCCTACTGCAAACATCTAACGTGTTCTCTGCAATTAATATGATGCGAAGTTAGCCTTCAGTGAACATTTTATAGCATCGTAACATTCCTTTCATCTTAATAAAATTGTGATTGCTTTATTTTTGTTCGCGACTTTGGATGAAATTAATTTTTGTATTTCGTAAAAGTCTAAAATTAGGATCAATATATTGTTCTGTGGTTGAAAGCCTTTGTGAACTTTAACATCGGTTTTGGGGTGACCTATTACGACATAAATGTATTTTCTGATCGCTACATTGATGTACCTTAACATAAAAATACTGGGTACTTGTGTTTTGAGCATAAGGCCGCGTTCCCACTGTATCATCTCTAGCTGTTCCCATTATATCAACTGTTTGTCGTGGCCACGATAGACAGTCGCCACAAGGACACATGATTTACCGTCACGGTTTAGTCCTTACAAAATTTTTATCTTTTTTTTTATTTGATATAAACTAGTGCTTGACTGCGATCTCACCTGATGGTAAGCAGTGATGCAATCGTTGATGATGAGGCGCACTAGTTTATTAAGAGCCTATTCACTCTTGCCTTGAAGACACCTAAATTATAATCTTTTTATGACTGTCGTGCTAGTCGTTCCCACTATCATGACATTCTGTAGTGATCCCAAAAAAAATCGTAGACGACTGTTAATCGTGTCGTCCTATTATGTGAACACCTCCATTTAAATATATAAGCCACTTCGACACTGAATTATAACTAGACGTTTATCTGTCGTCACGACAAAGTGTGAACGCGGCTTAACGGTTTGTCTTACTATATTTGTCTACGGCTATCTTTCAAATTGAAGGAGACTTAGTCCAACTACTGTACTAGAATTCTGAGTATCAATTGGCTAAACTGATTGATTGTACTAACGCGCTCTAAACGGCTCTTAGAAATACGGTCGATTGGTACTTTAAAGGTGGACGCACACTTATCCAAACCGAACGCACCGAATGAAACGAAAGAAAATAATTTTAGAATTATTTGAAATATGTTGCCCGAAAAGCCGCCACTCTAAAGTGGGATTGGGCCGGGCATGTTTGCCGCATGTCGGATGAGCTGTGGGCTAAAAGAGCCACTTATTGGGTCCCATTAAACGCAAGGCGACATCGCGGCAGACCAAGGCGAAGGTGGAGAGATGAGCTTGATAAATACCGGAGGGACTGGCCCGCAATGGCCGAAGACAGATGTGTGTGGAAAAGGGAGAGGGAGGCCTTTGCCCAGCAGTGGGACATAAATGGGCTAACTAACTAACTATTTGAAATCCGATGAAACCCCGCCGAATCCGTATCCGTATCACGTAACCGCGTCGAATCGTCAGAATCTGGAAGGACATAAAGAAAAATTCATTCGATTCGTTCACCTTCATCCTCCCCTGCTGCTCTGAGAGGGACTGTCCGTCTTTTACTGAATAAAATCCACTTGTATTCCTTCAGAAGGCTTCCGCAGCTCTGGTAGGCTTCAGGCCCTATCCGTTTGCTGGCAGTTGATTTATAGTAGAGGTACGTTATCTTTAGAAGGGCTAGACATATAATCAGTCAGTAACACTATGTTCTAACTAAGTCATCGACCCTATCCTACGCTTAATTTATAGCTTTATTCACCGATGACATAAAGTACATAGACACTTAGAACATTCATAATATTAGGTATCTGAATCTGAATAACAACACAGATATTGTTAAAAAAATTAAAGTTCTACTTTGACAATAGGTCTAAGTTGATTTTTTCGGTCTAAGTTATATCCTTCTAGTAAATACTAAATTTTATTTTGACTTTATGCGTACACTTAGAATAATTGAGCCATTACAATGCCATATTGTATTACAGACTAGCTTTTGCCTGCGGCTTTGCCCGTGTACATAAAATATAGCCTATATGTTACTCAGGAATAAAGCAGCTTTCTATCGGTGAAAAAGTTTTTGCAATCGTACCAGTTTATCCAGAGATTACCTCCTACAAACAAAAAAACAAACTTTACTTCTTTATAATATTAGTGTAGATAATTGAAAATACTCTCGTAGTAGTCAGTATTGTTCAAATTGAGATCAAAGAACTCATATTTAAATAGATGTTTCTCTTTTCTAATAATATCAATGAATGGATGACATTAATTGACAACCGTCAACTACAGCAAAGTCCATGCAAGTCACTCCTTTATGAAAAGATTTCTGATTTTTTTTCTGTAAGTAGTAGATAATATTCTTGCTAAAGGGGATAACCCATTCTAAGATAAAATGTAAAAAAAATATATTGTTTTGTTATAAGTATAGTTATAATATGTATGTATTATTCGGTAGCTTGTATCAGACACAAGACAAAAAAGTGTCCACGTTTGCGTTCAGCCTTAATATTTCATAAGTGAAAGTTTGTGAGTGTGTACACACACAAGAAGAAACGAACATACTCGTATACATGTTTGTTACTCCTTCTCGCACGAACGGTTAAACGGATTTCGATAAAACACGGCTAGACCATGTCCTGTAATAGCAAATAGGATTTTTTCCTGGTAGCATGTTACCTTGGGATATTTTTTTTAATTTTACGCGGACGAAGTCTCAAGAATAGAATATCGTTTATTTGTAAAGGTAGCATATTTACAGTAAAATACATAAAAACAAACATCAAGCACACAGTTGCATTTTGCCCCAACTAACTCCAACCTGTATTTCAGGCTAGAAAGTACTCATCATCATCTTCCTGCCCTAATCCCGTTTTATTTGGGGTCGGCGCAACACGTTTTTTTCTTCCATTCTGTCCTGTCACTCGTCACGCTATCACTAAGGCTAGAAAGTACTAAGAACTTAAAAAAAAATCAACAATCAATAAACTCGCTGTATTAAATAAACAAAATCTCTGACAGAAGCCGGTTAGTATTATAGTAACGCCGTAATAAGGGTTCGGCTCATGGGTGCTAAAGAGTCTTATTCAAGCGTCAAATTAGGGGGCACGGTAGTGCCTCCACCAAGGAAGGCAAAAAAGTAGCACGACCGTAACATTCTTTTATCGAAACAGTTCCGGCCATTTTCCCTATAACTTCGTTGTGTATAAAACTAGAAGCCTGAATTTTCAGTAACCAAGGAGGCTTTGTATAAACATAGTACTTAAAAATCATTCAATTTGAACCCGCAGTTTAAGAATTATAACAGGTCAAAGTTTCTTCATTTTCATTTTTTTTTGGTGAACAATAAAGAATCAATCTATCTATTTACTGACTGACCGATCACCAAAAGTCTAAGGCACTTCAAGCAGACATAGAAGCTTCAAATTTTGAATGCAATTAGTGTTTAGTGTTTAAGGCAATGAAAAACTAAAACTTTTTGCAATTTTATGAGTACTGTTTTCTAGATAACTAACTGCATTGACAAAGTTACAATTACGGTGAATGATTCAACGTTCCTGTCTACTTATAATATAATCTACAAAAAGAAATGAGATGCCATCAAAAACTTAACTTGTAAAACAAAACCAAGGCGCGCAACTCATTTTTTCTACCTATATCGTAAAAAATTGTGAGATACATTGTCACCAAGTGTATGTTGTACCAAGTCAGTTAATTTATTCAGCCCGTACTTAAGGGACCTTGATGACCTAGATTGACTTGGCAATCGCATGTACATATATCACAAGTAATACGTATTATATTAAATTAGTTTGTTTAGTCCGATTCATCCGGTCCGATCTCGTAACTTTTTATGGTATCGGTAGAAGAACTGAGTTGCGCGCCTTGTTTTTGTTACAAGTTATATTTTTGATGACTATTATTAAGTATGCACCCGCATCACGTTCATGCATGAGAGGACGGCTAATAAATGGGGAACAGTTAATCAGGAGTCCAAAATTTAGATTCATATCTTACAACGCGCGCTCCAATGAACTTCATTTCAGTAGTAATTGGTTTCATTTTATTCTCGACGTATAAAAAGGAAATGAATACTGTTGTGGTATTGACACAAATACAATGATTCAGTGTACTAGTGTGGTCTATATTTAAGAATGCAGCGGTTAAATACTTGTTAAATTATAGCAGTGTTTTTTATATTTTTCCTATCTTTTTTAGGGTTTCGTACCCAAAGGGTAAGACGGGACCCTGTTACTAAGACTCCGCTGTCCGTTCGTCTGTCCGTTTGTCACCAGGCTGAACTTAAACCGTAATAGTTAGTCAGTTGAAATTTTAATGTATTTTTGTTGCCACTTTAAGAACAAATACTAAAAAATAAACGTGATTTTCTTTTCGTGTTTTGCTACGGACGGTACGGAACCCTTTGTGTAGTCCGACTCGTACTTGACCGGTTTATTGGTTTTCTTTTATCGGAGTTGAAGTCCTCGTGGATGTCTTCTGCCCTGGGGTAGATGGGGGGGCTTGTCAGACTTTTACTGACTAAAACCACCCCGGTGTTCCTTCGTACACTTGTGTCGGGGGCTCCAGATGCAGTCGACTTCCGCTGCCCCGGACTAATGGTGACCCGATCCCTGTGAGTGTTCTCCTGTACTAGAGAGTGGCTCTCCTATACGCCTAAGGCAGGGCGTAAACGTGGACCTTTTGTGTCTTGTGTCATATACAAGCTACCGATGAATATTTGATTTCTATAGAAACAGTATAAAATCATTCACTCTCTGCGCAACGTAAACATTTTTTTTTGTGTCCAGTTGCGTCCACTTAACACATACTCATGACGATCAAAAACTGTTCGGTGTCGGAAATCTGGAACAAAAAGTGTCTCCGTTTGCGTAGCGCTTAAAGAGGCGCGATTGGAACACTACGCGCCACCATCTCGCTCAAGTTTAACTTTGTCATGTTTACAAACAGAAGCCGATAAGATTTGTTTTTAACACTTTTTATTGCCATGACTCTGTAAACATAGTTTATCAATATGTAGTTATCATTAGAGACCTGTCTGCTAAGAGGCTGACTACGAAGATACCCAAGAGTCTAATGGAATAAATTTATTTACATTGTTTTATGTGCCAGGAAGTGGCAGGTGATTTTTGCAGAACCTAAAATGCTGCGCAATGATGATCATTTTTAGGGTTCCGTAGCCAAATGGCAAAAAACAGAACCCTTATAGATTCGTCATGTCTGTCAGTCTGTCTGTCCGTCCGTATGTTACAGCAACTTTTTAACGAAACTATAAAATCTATACTGATGAAACTTAAGGAGTAGATGTATTTTATAAACCGCATTAAGATTATCACAAAAATAGAAAAAAAAACACAATAAATTTTGGGGTCCCCATACATAGAACTGAAACTCAAATTTTTTTTTTTCACTAAACTCATACGTGTGAGGTATCTATGAATAGGTCTTCAAAAATGATATTGAGGTTTCTAATATAATTTTTTTCTAAACTGAATAGTTGGCGCGAGAGACACTTCCAAAGTGGTAAAATGTGTCCCCCCATATATGATGTACATTACCATGCAAACCGCCAACGAAAATTTGTTTGAACGAGATCTAGTAAGTAGTTTTTTTTTTTTTAATACGTCATCAAATCTAAAAAAAATACACTATTATTACAACTTCGATCAAAGTTACAACGAACTACAAGAATTTTATATTATGTTACTTGCTGCTACGGAACCCTTCATGGGCGAGTCCGACTCGCACTTAGCCGATTTTTTTATTGTTCTGTAGGCACCCAAAGGGTGAAACGAGACCCTATTACTAAGACTCCGCTCTCTGTCCGTCTGTCGGTCTGTCACCCCATGCTGTATCTCATGAATCGTGATAGTTAGTCAGTTTAAATTTTCACAGATATGACAAATATTAAAAACAGAATAAAATAAATATTGAAGTAGGGCTCCCATACAGCAAACGTGATTTTTGTTGCCGTTTTTGGCTACGGACTGTACGAAACCCTTCGTGTGCGAGGCCGACTTGCACTTGCCCGGTTTTTTTCTATCAAACAACGTTTACTTGATATAAAAGAAAAGGGACTTTAGCTTGAGGGATGACAGGCCAGAATGGAAGAATAAAACATGTTGCGCTGACCCGAAGTAATATGGGACTTGGACAGGAAGATGATGATGTTGACTTATGTATACACGGGGTCTTTGACATCGACGCACAAACGAATACCATGGATCCAGTACACGATTCTGGACCCCAGTGGTGGAATTATTTAAATATTTACGTTTTTTTATTATAAACTGTATAAAATCGTTATTCTAACGTTTTTCACACAGATTTTAATTAGGAAAAAGACGACGAAAAATTACACCATTGGGGGTCCAGAATCATGATTTGTTCCGTTTTAATACCACTGGTATTTGTTTGAACCCGTGTTAACCCTCGGTCCGTCGCGCATTTTTAATAACGCAGTTCGTCGCGTGGGGTCCCTCAAGACCCCAACAGTATAACACCTATGATATCCTTTATAACTGGTATTTTTCGCACTATTTTGGCAGTTTCTTATTTTTTTATTTAATGTCAATAAAACTACAACAAATTAATCAAAAGTATTCATATATTTACTATCTGAACTTACAAAATAAAATTAGGAACTTAAAATTCACTCTTTGAGATCATTTCGCAGTTATTTTTGTTTTAATACTACTAAATCAATAAACTTTAAATTATATTATATCTATATGAGATCACACTAGACCAATTAACAATTTAATATAAAATTTGAATTCCACCGACAAAAAAAATATACAACTTTTATGAAATGAAATCCGACAAATTTTTGGTTTAGACACAGACTGTACATACCGCTTTGGTATGTGTTTTTTTTATTCATTCTCTTGAAAAGGGCATTTGTTGTTGTTTGGGCACGTATCTTGAAAACATAGACCTTCTAATTGCTTTCCGACGGATATTTCCAACTTTTTTGGGTACAATGTAACGGCACCCACCAGAGAAAACCACTTGATACTTTATTTTGCCGATGTACTGGGCATGGGCATGTATTGGCGAAATCAACACGTTTCTCTAAAACTGTTACCATCCATGGACCATTTCTGTCTCTTTTTGATGTATAAAAGTTCTGTGATGATATGTTTATCAAGGGCTCTTCATCACCATCCCTTTATGAACTTCCCAACTTCATGTCCTTTTTATTCAACGACTCTAAAACCTGATCCGGTTCCTCCAAAGATTCCTGAGGTTGTTCTGTAGGAACCAAATCATCACATACTTGTTCCGAATCCGTGTTATGATTACTTCTTTCGTCCAGGTATGAAGCGATTTCATTTTAATCCTCATTATCATAACATCATCAGTTTCCTTTTCATACCAATTCAATATACGTTTTTGTTGTCATTCACACATTTTAGAAGTCAATTGCAACTTAATTTTAATCATAAACAGTAAAAAATTAATAAAAACCCATGTTACACAAGAAATAAACAATACATTTTTACTTACGTCGTTCGTCGCGTGGGGTCTTTCAAGGCCCGCGCGCACAAAACATGTCTATATCTTACAGCGCAGGCTTGCGAACTTAAATTAGCGGTGATGCACGTGAACTATAATCCAATTTTGAAGGGTACCTAAAGTACCATAAATCGTGGATAGTTTTGAATGTGTTAATTTTACATAATTCTAACACCTAGGCTTTCAAAGACCCCACGCGACGGACCGAGGGTTAATTGTCTATTCCGAATGGATACCATTGTTCCAACTAATACTAATAGAAATTCAAGGATCTAAAGTACAGTCAGCCAAAAGGCTTGATCTTTAATTGAAATAAAATCCAAAAAAACGTATTTATTTAAAAATATCTAGTGTAATAATAAATTGTGTACTGCAAACCTGCTCTAAATAACAACAAGCCATCACATTTTTTTATGCAAGTCAAGGTTTCGACATATCTAAAAAAGAGATTTTTTGTATATTACGATTGTACTTATAAAAATATTAGGAAACCAACATTTTATTAGGTTTTACTTGAGTTGACTGTACTAAATTCAAGTCACTGGTATGGGTTCGTACATTAAATTTAATTTAAAGAGTGAGTTCAGAATAGGTAATAAAATTGCGTTCAAACAAATACCACTGGTATTAGATGAGTGGTATTAAAATGGAACAAATCAGAATCATGTACTGGATCTATGGTATTCGTTTGTGCGTCGGTCGATTAGACTTTTATCAAGCGTCATCATATCGACCGGTATTGCAGCACCCTCCGAGTGATTAATTTTTTGAGCATTATACGAGTACCACTTTAGCTTGTAGTTTATGCTTTGAATGTCATACAGTCACTAATCACTTATCTAGACCAGATTCTTGCACATGCCGACTGCTTTAAGTAAGACCAAAGTGGTAATACTAACAAGCTCTCGGTTCCATAGCTTCTTGGTTATAAGGATTCTTCCGGTTTTTCAAGGATAGATTGTAGTTGGTATCGTATTCCACTGAATGATTCATCGTCAGTTGCTCTGTACGTGCGTTAGTTTATTACGAGTATATAAATATACAGATAAAAGATATTTTATGATGTATCATTGTGTGTAAACGCGGCATCTAAAACATTAAACATACATATACAGGATTACTGGTAACTCGACGTTTTCCTTGCAGGACGTTATAGTAGGACTAAAATGCAACAAATTAAGCCACCAAATGGTCTACGATATTCAGTAGTTTTTGAATTCGTAGGATTTTAGATTACTAATCGTCAAATCCGCCGATTAGTCCAGACTTTGTGATTAATATGGACATAGCGTAAGAGTGTTTTTAATATAGTGCGGATATCATTACGTTTGCGGGATTGCCCCGCATGCAGAAAATTTCAAAATGCAAAAAAACGCGTCCTGCGTGCGTATTCCACGCATTACAATAAATACTTGTAAAAAATGGACAGTTGCGGGGGGTTACCTTACGCGTGCAGGTTCAAAACCAGAGATCAAAACCGCACGATATTAAAATCACTCTGAGAGCGGTGTGAGACCTATCTTGCACTTTGCTAAGCGTTATAAGTCAAATTCTGAGCTGAAGTGTCCAAACAGCCTATAATACCACTATGCAATAGCAATTGTATCTCTGTCTCTATTCTGCACGACTGAACAAAATAGTATTATCTCTTTTTTGCTTAAAAAGAGTAACAAGTCTTTGTTGTAACAATGACTCGAATTGGCCGAATTTTGTAAAGCAAAGTGAATTCAAAGAAAAAGTGCATTGAACCAATACAGTTCATGCTGCTCTGAATTTTGTAATACGGTACTATTTCAAAATCAATCGCTTAAATATATTGAAATTCATCCTCGTTACGTGGGTTTATTTTGCATTAAACTATTTTTAATATATGATAAAATGAGATATCTTTTTTCCTGTAGCTACGAATATGAATCAAGTCATCTGAACTAGGTACACTGCACACGTGAGCCACACACGCCGATCTAGGCGCCTCGGTCTCTATACATTTTATATGGAAACTACGAGTATACTCCCATCTGTTTAGGTTAACTGAATGTAAATCATCTTAAACACGTCTTTTATCTAAAAAATATCCAAGACATTTTATCTAAAAATGTTTACAATTAGGTATTTATCTAAACCGATATTAAGTAATTAACTAAATTTAAATAATCTTTGTATGTATTTTATACGATTTATCTACACTGATATTATAAAGAGGGAAAATTTGTATTTTGTATGTGTGTGTGTGTATGTTTGTAATGAATAACTCAAAAACTAATGTGCCGATTTCAAAAATTCTTTCTCCATTGGAAAGCTACATTCACCCTAAGAAACTTAAGCTATATTTATTGCCCTTACGAAGCCGGGACGGGTCGCTAGTTTTAAATAAATAGACATATCAAGATGGTTTACCTTTAGTTAACCACCTAAACAGAGGGAGTATAGACTTGTAGAGCTACACTCGATCCACGCCACGCGACGTCGTTCTACTCGTACAAATCAGGCGTGTTACGCGTGTGCTTCGGTCTAATGTAGTTCTAGCTTGAAAGATTGCCTATGAAAAGTAAATTTATAGAGAAATTAGTATATCAGAGTCAGTTTCTTTTTGCATGGGTAAGAGTCCAGACTGAATAATATTAGTAAAGTCCAGTAGAACACGCCGATACTGATTTTGATTGGTTAATTGATTGGGTCACGGATCACGAATTGGGTCCGAAGTCATCCTAAAGTATTTTATAGGATTTGTATATACATAAGTATATGTAGTAGCATTAAATTCAATTGAGCAGTTGACTCTATTTTTAGGGTTCATAAACTATCAAAATAATCAGATCAAAGATATCACTTTGTTGTCCGTCCGTCTGTCTGTCAAGTAATAATAATAATAATAAGACAAGTGTCAAGACCTTTTATCTCGGGAACGCGTGAAGGTATCGAGTTGAATTTAAAACTATATACTCAGGTAAAACTCATGTTACCTACCATTTCAACTGAACACGTAGTATTTGAATAAATATGATATAAATACTCACACCTTATTATTCGTATTTTTGTCCTTCTAAATTACCTGGTTTTTGTGGTAAATATTTATAAAACGCCATCGTGAGTTACCTAATTCTCACTTAGGAACTCGTATTTAACCTAATAGTAAAAATAGTTGCCAGTATGTTGTTTGTATGTTTAGCGAATTTTTATATATACCTACATTTTTTCCGAACGTGTGTTTGTTACCTAAATTCTCCTAAATAGCTTGACTGATTTGGTACGTGTACTGTACTACGCGTTCCAAATGAGAATAGGAGCGCCGGCCATGTTGTGACGTTACGTCTTACTGTCAAATCGAAGAAATTGAGTAGGGTGAGCAAAAAAAGAAATTAGTTAAATTTAATTTATTTACGAATCATGAACGAAAAATCTTTGATCAAAATCCAGTTCTTCAATTTTGCTGATATTTACGTAACTGTGTGAAGTGTCTGAGTAGTGGCGTCATCACCGTCATCATCACTGCTGCTTTCCCTTATAAAATAAAACATGGATTAATAGAGGTTTTTAATATTTATATCACTAACTAACGCATTATTGCCTGTATATATGACAAAATTCAATCTGGATACTCAGTCGCACGAAGAAACACCAACAACGACGATAAAATGGCGGCTGGCAATTTGAATTTTGAATTTGAATTTTTTAATTTGAATTTAAAATGTAGCCAATAATGAAAATAAAAAAGAAAGTAGTATAATTTGTTAAATAATTATTATGAATAACTTTTTTATCTATTTCAACACAACAAAACAAAATCATTAAAACGCAAATAAGCTTTTTCTGCAAACCGTACTTTTCAATCAAAATTTGACAGATCGAGTTTATTGACTTTCCTATTCTCATTTGGAACGCATAGTACGTGTATTAGTATGTAACGAATGTTAAATTACTCACATTCGCGAATGCGAATATTTAAATTCAATGTTCACGAATGCGAATGCGAATATTGACTTTTAAACAAAGTGCACGCAAAATGTGTTATGTAATGTTGACTGTTCAGCCAAGTTTAAGCCGGATATAGAGCGGTTACAATAAGTTCATTTGAAAAGATTTGTTATGATTTGAGGTTAAGTAGTATTTTGTAGCAATTTGTTAAATTAATAAACACTGTATAAACTATTTAGTAAATTTAAATGATATAAAACATGACTATGACTCCAAACTTCACTAACAGGTTGTTGACACTAGAAATGTGAAATGCAAGTTGTGTGATAGAAAAATATTAAAGTAAATTTATAAAAATGTAAAATCATATCAGTTGTATTGTCATTCTGTATTAATTCCATCAATTTAAACACCGTTAAATTTTGATCGTTCCCGTGGAGAGTCGATCCGGTACATAAAACACAATCGATTTGTAAAGATAAAATTAAAAAATAAAGTACCTTTTTTTCAAAACTCGTATTAATTTACGCATTTACGAAATTAATTTCGTTAAGAAAACGTCAGCTAAGCTAGTACAATGACCTGTTGGTAGTTTGTACGCAACGCCTACCTAAACCTTCCTACAAAAAAAAAAAAACTTTACCTCTTTATTATATTAGTATAGATTTCCTTTTTGTTCGTCAAAAACATTCACCAAATATTCGCATTTTTCCCTTCAAATTGAGTCCCTGGATGATTTGAAAACACAATTGGACCGTTAGTTGGCGCTGCAATCGGGTTCTCAAATTTTTATTCTGATATACATATTATGTAAATGCACCTTTTCCTAAACAGAACACCACAAGCCCTACCACGAGCTGAACTGAACTGTTAAAGAGATGGAGCTATATAAAGAGTATAGCTCCATCCCTCTTTCTCGCTCGCACACACACAGGTCATGGTAAAGCCCTTGATACGTTCTCTGTTGTTTAACTACGAGTATCAATTAAATGCATTGGGTCGATATTTCAAGTTAGTATTAAGCCATTGGTCTACATGCTACATCGTGCTGACCTGAATTGCTAGAGTTGAATTTTTTAGTCATTGGCCTTTAGCTGCCTTTAGGCTGAAGATTAAAAAATTCAGAGCTTGGACTGGACTATCGACCGGTCATTGTGTATTTTTGATGCGAGTATTATAATCATTCATCTATGTGTGTTGCATTTTCTACCCTACTCTACCCTACTCTACTCTACCTTACTCCTAACCTACCCTACCCTACTCTACCCTACTATAACAAAGAGAGAAAAGATTAGCGAAATCGGCCCAGCCGTTCACGCGTGATGGCGTGACCAAGGAAATAGGGATTCATTTTTAGGGTTCTGTACCTCAAAAGGAAAAAAACGGAACCCTTATAGAATCACTTTGTTGTCCGTCCGTCTGTCTGTCAAGATCCTTTATCTCAACAACGCGTGGAGGTATCGAGTTGAAATTGAAACCATATACTCAGGTCTGCGGTCCCTTCAAGCTGTGAAAAAATCAAACTTCTAAGTTAAGGAATAAAAAATATACGACCGTTTATGTCGCAAAAAGACGTAAATCTTGATACTCTCAAAGATCGGAATTCATAGGCCACTTCCCGTTGACCCAGAATCCTGAAATTTGGCTCAAATCAAGGTCACATAGCACGAGTACAGGAAAAAATCTGAAAACAGTAAATTTGTTGTTACCTACATTAAAAAAAAAAATTTTTTTTGCAAGTCGGAAAAATTTTCGAGACTCCATTCGGGAATTGTTGTATGCACGGAACCCTTAGTGCACGAGTCCGACTCGCACTTGCCCAGTTTTTTATATATATAGATTGTTATCTACCTAGTGGGTGGTCTCTAATGTGAAGGTAGCAGCCCTCGTCAATAAAAACTATTGAATGTTAGTTGTGCTTCTTTTGACTGTTAGTCACCAAAGTTACGAATTTTACGACAAAAATCACAACTTCTGAACTATAGAATATTGCTATAGATATTTGAACTGGTGTTTATTTTTTCCAAACGATTACTTGCGATGCTTTAGTAAATAATAAAAATAATTGGATCACTATAACCAGTCATATGCTACTTTCTTTGACAGAAAGAAATGCTCTTTATTGTACATCATTAAAAAATTAGATTAGGAGCTTCTTATTAATCGGGTGTAACCATGGGCGGTCTTAACATTAAAAGCGATTTTTTACAGGCAACCTTGTCTTATATTCTTATTATGAATCGGGTGTAACCATGGGCGGTCTTAACGCTAAAACCGATTTTTTACAGGCAACCTTGTCTTATATTCTTATTATTAATCGGATGTAACTATGGGCGGTCTTAACACTAAAAGCGATTTTTTACAGGCAACCTTGTCTTATATTCTTGTATATTCTTATATTCTTTATTGTACATAACATTACAGATTATAAATAGTAAGAAAGCCGATGTACACAGGCGAGCTTAACCCAATATTGGGTTTGATAGTGAAGAAGAAAAGATTCGCAGTTATTTCTCGTTGCACTGTTGACTTATTATATATATTCAATACATAAATCGGAGAAATATCTACGAGATATACTGCTTCTGTTAGCGGCTTCGCCCGCATAAAAGGGTTGTCCATACAAACTTTGGACTCCGGTTTAATCCACTAAGGGTGTGAATTAACGAGAAACCTGTCTTAGTGCTCGCCTACGCGACGGCATAAAAGGAAGCCTGATGCAAATTTTTACGCTCCTAGTCCCAATAGTTTCGGCTGTGCGTTGACATGTCAGTCAGTCAGTTTCTGGTGAAAGAATTTTTAAACCGGCACAGTAGTTTTTGAGTTTATACATTACAAACGTACACACAAAAATACAAATTTTCCCTCTTTATAATATTAGTGTAGATATAGGATGAGTTGATGAGTTAGTCTGGTTACGGTATTCGTAAATTGCTGCTACTGACCCATATTTCTTAATGAGACTTGTTATTGTATTTCATTGCCTTCCGGAGCTTATAATTTGAAGGTTGAGGAATTTGTTGTTTGGTTTTTCTTCTTTCTTTCTCTAATGCGTTTCAGTTTCGACACTTTGTATAGTTTTACATCTCTCATTAACACTCTCATGTAAGTGGGTTGTTTTTTTTACCGAGAATCGCTTGTCCTCTTGTAAAATAATGTAGATTAAATATCTACATTATTTTACAATAGGACAAGCGTGATTGATATTTCAATTCTCTTTTATTTTAAGTTTATAAATACAATACATACTATTATTCAAGGGCTTTAAATTGGTTATTGGATATATTTTCCTTTTTTTAATTAGTTTGACAGAGTGACGAAATACACCTTCGTCACACTTTTTTGTCGATACAAAGAAAAACGTCCCAAGTAACAATTGTATTTTATTTTACATTTGATTTGAATAAATACTCGTACTTTAGTTGTTTCTATCTGAATATTCTGAGAATAGTTATCGAAACTAAATTGAAGATTTAGGCCCGGCGCCCACTATCGGTGGGCATCGGTGCGGCTCGGTAGAGCTCGAGCGCTTTACGCCGGCTTCGAGCGGCTTAGGGCGCCTTAGAGCTCCGTCGGGCGACTTCGGGCGGCCTCGGCAGCCGTAAGCATGGCTTAGGATGCCGAGGCGGTCTTCGGGTAGCTCGGGTGGCATTTTCGGATCAGACACGTCGCAGAACAGTCATTTCGACCACCGCACGCGCCTTCATTATCGTATCGTACAAGTAGACGCAAAATAGCTGGGCAGTCCTGAAAATAAGCTCTGCGAACTTCTGCGCATGTACATTCGTAAAGAAAACTGTTATTGGCATTTTTTTTTAACCAAAATACTAATAAAAATGTCCTAATACCAAGTAAAAATAAAATAAATATCAAAACAATTTGAGACTAAAAGCTACAAAAATAACTTATGAATAAACACTTAAACAAAAACAAACTTAAAAAAAACTAAACAAAAACAAAACAATATAATAATAACAACAATCCACGAAAACTTTTGTAACCGCCTGTGCTCAAGATAGAGGTGGCAACACCATTATCCACCATTATAAATACACACACATAACTGTTTTCACGGAACGTTTCGAGTGACTGCTCTGCGATGTTTCTGCAGCCAGAACTATTCTTAGGCTACCCAAAATCAGCTACGGCGTCGTTAGGCGTGTTTACGACTGCCGAGGCAGCTCTCAGGCGCCCAAAGCCGCCCGAAGTCGCCCGACGGAGCTCTAAGGCGCCCCCTAAGCCGCTCGAAGCCGGCGTAAAGCGCTCGAGCTCTACCGAGCCGCACCGATGCCCACCGATAGTGGGCGCCGGGCCTAAGGGGATGCATCTCGACATTACATTTTCATTGGTTTTCATACAACCGCTCCGCTCTTACGCGATTATGACGTTATTACACATTTTTCATCAGATATTTTCGAAACACAATAGGTATCTTGTGGATATTATCTAGGCTTTTATGGAAATCAATTTATAAATTTGTGTAAAACTAATCCAGTTAAGACCTCAGAAAATCTGCTATTTTGCATGAACTTTGACACTTCAAAAATTAAAAAAGTCAAAAAAGTACAATTATACAAGCCTAGCAAATTTTATCAAGATTCTAAACAATGACAATGTTTTTCAAAAACTTTTAAGTGTTTAAAAAAAACACGTTTTTCCTAGAACAAGTTTTGTAAAATACCTATTCGAGTAAATCACGGAATTACTAAAATGGAATTAAAAGAATGACAACTCTGTTGGCATTCAACAGAGTTGTCATTCTTTTTTCGCGTTGCCTTTTCGTCAAACATCACTTTGGATTGCGTTAGATGAAGTAACAAGCTTTTAAACCATGCTCGTTGTTTGCGATAGGCGAGTGGAAAAGCAGCCTCTTAAGGCTAGATATCAGTTTGGTTAGATCGACCTCTGATCGACTTTATTTTAATCAAGGCCACCACAGACAAGTCCGATTAAACAAACGACAGTCTAAGGGTGTTTTTAAAATCGTGCGGATTTCGTCACTCATGCGGGCTTGCTCCGTATGCAGAAAATTTCAAAATGCAAAAAATGCGTCCCGCGTGAGTATTCCACGCATTACAATAAATACTTGAAAAGGACACTTGGGGGTTACGCGTGCGGACTCCAGCATGCGTAAACAAAACCGCACGATATTAAAAGCAGCCTAATAAGATGGCATGATCATTCAGACCATTTTTTCCAGACCGTCATTATATTTCGATAACAATCGTGGCTCGTTCTCATGGTTCTTCAAAAAGTTTCCGAGGACTCGTGCTACTTCTATTATGTACAATTTCTATTTTCGGAACCCGAGGTACTGTTCCCATTCTACGTTTCTATTTAGGTTTAGGTTTTTAGTTTGGTTTAGGTTTTGGGTTTTTATTTTTGTTTTTTAGGATTGCGTAGGTGGAAGTCTAAGTCTATATCTATATCGATAAAATTCCAATAAAAAGATAATGCTGGTTATTCACTACTTCGTTTAATATAATCCATCAAAGTATTACAGACATACAATTTTTTAATCAACTTAATAGTAACTTATCCTTTGGTTAACAGTGAGATCAAACGATACATTTTACATATGGTTTATTTTTTATACATACACAACTTAGGAAAATTATTTTAAATCAAAGCATCACAGACACGAACTTAATTATAAAATAATACTAACTAATTAAAAAAAACTAAACCTACGGTTATCAATTAGATAAATTAAAGTATAACAACAGGCACCTTTGAGAATATTCACAAGCACTCTTAATTTCTTTAAATCAATCAAAGCATTACAGACTTAATTATAAAATAAAACTAACTTATTCTTTGGTTAACAGTAACCTGAAACACATCTGATAGAATGTTTATCTATCAGATGTACAACTTGTTTTACACAGTACTAGGTTCTGCCAGCGCCTTTGCTCGTCTGCGCCATATAAGGAAACCTTGTGCAAAATTTCAGTCCCAGTATTTTGGCTGTCTGTTGATATGTCAGTCAGTCAGTTTCTCCTTTTATTTTATACAGTTAAACATTAGTTTAATCGAAGTCGAACACAGTATTGGCGTTTAGGAATTATATTTAGGTACACACCGAGATGCGACGCTGTGTGCACCTTTAAAAATAATTATTTCTTTTCTATCAGTAATTTTTCTTATAGGATAACAATATGAACTTTCAGTGAGCGAATTCGAATAAATTCGAATGTTATTTTTTAGTTGAATGTAGTCGTATTTACTAAAATGCTGGCAGTGTTGTATCGTGCGTCACAGTACAGTGCAGTACAGGCGGACTTAATAATATCTCAATAAATTTTCTACCATAAACACTTATCACGGTTACTAGTACTACCACTACTACTACTACACTTCATACTAGACACAGCGACAGTGCCATGTTTTACGTGCCCAAATGGTATCTCTGCAAGCGTTGTTCCAGCGCGGGAGACTGCGATCTTGTTTGCCTCGATAGTTCGGTGGTCGCGAGTGTACACATTGGGAGATCCATTATCTTTTAGCGTTACTGCGACGGTGAAGACTCGGGTTCAAATTTCTCCTGAACAGTATCTTGAGTGCCTCGTTCATCCACTGTCTGCAAGCGAGGCCTGCGGACGTTCCTTGTGTTTGATTCCCTGCCCTCGCATTTCGCACGTACTGCGGCAAGTCTCCGCTTGAAAATTAGCTTGGAAACAGGAATAGCTGGTAGTTTTTTTTCTGGAATCACTACATGGCACTCGTTAGGTCGCGATGATACGTCGTTATATTGAAGTGTGGTCAGAGGTTGACTGTGTGACATGATGATAAGTTGCTTGGCAATAATTTTTATAATTGTCGGTTGTAGAACAAATGTAGGTAAACGCGGTCGCGCGGCTGTTATCGGAGGCGTGTAGAAGCGCGACTGGTTGTGGGTCGCGAGCGGCTAGCGGCTGCCGGGCCGGATTTTGTAGCGCCCTGCTCCCCGCACTCAGTTTACGCAACAGGGGAGCTGATGATGGGGTTTTAACAATACAAATGTAACTAATACAAATGTAACTAGGGGTAAAATAAAAGGTCCGATTCGCTCACGTTTAGGTTTGTAGGTAACAATGTAATTACACGCATGCTCAGCGGCACTCCGCTGCACATTTGGTTTATGTACCTACCTAAATGAATTCCAAGTGAGCATGTAATCATCCCAGCTATTTATTTGCTTTGACATGGCAATGTATGACAGTATTCTATCACTTGAAGATGCGCTCAGGCTGTAGTGTGCTGTCTGGCTAACAAGTTAGTTAGCCAGACAGCGCACTCTGTTTCATCGATATCCGTTAAACCGTTTAAGCGGTAGCAGTAACAAACACACAAACATTCGGCTTTATAAAGTTTATGTGAAATTGCAATTTTTCAGAAGTCAGCTTGAGTATGCGTTTCTTTTTTTATATAAATGATAAAAAATAGAGTTTGACTGAGATCCCACCTGATGGTAAGCAGTGATGCAATTGTTGATGGTGAATCGCTCTAGTTTATTAAGAGCCTACTCACTCTAACGAAAGGGAAGACTGCTGCGGGTAAATTGTTTCAGTCCTTCGATGTACGCGGTATAAACGATGAGGCGAAACGCTTAGTCCTGACTGTACAGGTGTCAACAACGTAATTCCAAATCAATGGTAACATAAATAAATATTGAGTGATCTCTGTCTCTATACAACTAGCCTAGAATATTTAATAATATCACCAAAATACGATATATAGGTATTAGTAAAGAAAGGCCAATGATATAAAAAACCATGAAAGTACTTATTTAAAGTCATACCGCGCTCTTTTTCGCATGTCACCTGTTGCCTGTTGATTTTATCAAATACCAGGCGTCTGTAACTCTTTACTGAACCGACTCACTATTCCGAAACATTTGAGCGTAACAAACGATTGGAATGCATCATTTGGAACAATTGGAACACGAACACTCTTTACTTTAAGTAGGTAACCTGCAGTCTTTTTAAAATTAAAATGTAAATAGTGTAAATATAATGACCTGAACTAAAAATTTCTACTTAAAATTATTCTTAAATCAAATTGCAATATAATAATAATATAATATAAAATAATAATAATATTCCACAAACTATCACACAACGCCGTCTAGTCCCAAGCTAAGCAGAGCTTGTGTTATGGGTGCTAGACAACTGATAAACATACTTATATATTTCTAAATACATACATATTATAGATAAATTACACCCAGACACAGAACAAATGATTATGCTCATCACACAAACATTTGTCCTGGGTGGGAATCGAACCCACGACCTCCGGCATAGCAGTCAGGGTCACTAACCACTAGACCAAAAGGCCAGTCATGAAACTAAACTGTTAGTATAAATCTAACATATCTCTGTCTCAGTGTGATTATGACGCGACGTAACAGATCACTATTCATAACAGTCTGTGTTTGTATCTTTTGAGCCGATGTTCCAAATGATACAAATCACTGTTCCGTGACATTTCAGTGATTCAGATGCAAATGTTTCTATCGCAAAGATGACTCACTTTACTCACACCTATTAAATACGCTGCTGGCCGCCATACGCATAGGACCTCAGTAAGGTGTAAACTCAATACATATTTTTTTCCGGATACGCAGATTAAGTATTTTTTTAACCTGTTACCTTTTTAGGGTTCCGTTGCCAAATGGCAAAAAACGGAACCCTTATAGATTCGTCATGTCTGTCTGTCTGTCCGTCCGTCCGTATGTCACAGCCACTTTTTTCCGAAACTATAAGAGTTATACTGATGAAACTTAGTGAGTAGATGTATTCTGTAAACCGCATCAAGATTTTCACACAAATATAGCAAAAAAAAAGCAATAAATTTATACATTCGTACAAAGCGTTTTGGAAACACATTCATTATGCGTACAGCTAAAGAGTGGAATTCCCTGCCGGAGTCTGTGTTTCCTGATAGCTACAACCTAGGGGTCTTTAAGTCGAGAGTGAATAGGTTACTTCTAGGCAAGCGTGCTCCATCGTCGGCCACATCATCACTTACCATCAGGTGAGATAGTGGTCAAACGCGAGCCTATCAATAATAAAAAAAAAAAAAAAAAACAGAACTGAAGCTCAATTTTTTTTTTTTCATCAAACCCATACCTGTGGGGTATCTATGGATAGGTCTTCAAAAATGACATTGAGGTTTCTATAATCATTTTTTTCTAAACCGAATAGTTTGCGCGAGAGACGCTTCCAAAGTGGTAAAATGTGTCCCCCCCCCTGTAACTTCTAAAATAAGGGAATGATAAAACTAAAAAAAATATATGATGTACATTACCATGCAATCCGCCAACGAAAATTGGTTTGAACGAGATCTAGTAAATAGCTCTTTTTAAACCTTTCAATCGTGGGAATCACAGACACAATAGAAAGACAATAGGTGCGCGAACGCCGGCTTTGATTAAAGGGTTTAATGAATTAATACGTCATAAATCGAAAAAAAATACAATATTATTAAAACATCAATCAAAGTTACAACGAACTACAAGAACTTTTACATTATGTTACTTGCTGCTACGGGACCCTTCATGGGCGAGTCCGACTCGCACTTGGCCGGTTTTTTTGTTCACGCTGTTTTTTCATTTACTGTGCGAATTCTACCCTATCGCTAAACGTCACAACGTATGTAGGTAGAAAACTTATCTAGTTAGCTTAGCTTCCACTTGTGTATGTTTTTATTTGTTCAGCTTTTTAAACTGTAATGTAATGTTCATCATCATCATCATTTCAGCCGAAAGACGTCCGCTGTTGGTCATAGGCCTCCCCCAAGCGTCGCCACAACGACCGGTCCTGTGCGTCTCGCAGGACTGGTCGGACAGGAGGGATCCACCTTGTGGGAGGTCTTCCAACGCTGCGTCTTCCGGTACACGGTCGCCACTCTAGAACCTTTCATCTCCTTCGACCTTTCTGCGTGCAATGTGCGCTGTAATGTAATGTTACACAAATTCAATTAAGATAAATCTTTATATACATTATTACAATAATAAAATGGGAGTGTCTGTTTGTAATATTGAAATAACCGCTTTTTACTACATGCATACGAATGTATATACGGTAGGTACATATCTACACTAAAATAACAAATTTTAAGCTATTGCATAGCTTCTATCGCGAGCCTTGAGCATGGAGACCGAATCCAGAAATTCCGTAACGAAAATAACCTAACACCCCCCACTCATTTGTTTTTTAAGCGTGGTGACCGATAAGAAAACAAATGAGTGAACAATCAATCAAAATTCAATTCAATGTGTGAAAGTGTAACTTCAATTAATATCAAAGAAAAAAAAAATACTGCATAAATAAAATAAATAAATAATTATAATTGCATAAGTTGATAAAAATGCTATGCAATAGCTTTACCGCGGCAGTCCCCGAGTGCCACACGTCTTTTTTAATTTTTGTCGGTCTGTCTGTCTGTCTGTTTGTTCCGGCTAATCTCTGAAATGGCTGGACCGATTTTGGCAGGTAGCTGATGTAATAAGGAGTAACATAGGCTACTTTTATTTTAGAAAAATAAAGTCAAAATCCTGTACTTAGTCCACGCGAACGAAGTCGCGGACACAGCTAGTCCTCAATAAAGGCCAAAGCAAACTTCTTCTTCTTCTTCTTTTTCTTCCTGTCCTTATCCCATATTACTTGGGGTCGGCGCAACATGTTTTTTCTTCCATTCTGTCCTGTCATTTGTCAAACTATCACTAACTCCCATTTTTGATATCACTCCTCACACAATCCATTGGCCAAAGCAAACTATTGGCATGATTTACTTTTTCTTTTCGCCAAAAATGAAACCTAGGTTATATGTTAGAGGCGAACACGAGGAATCAATAGCAAAAAGAACCAGGTCTTTAAACCGTAACCGAACGAAGATACGTGTAAAAGCATTGTTATATTTTTGTAAGCCGTTACTTATTTTTGTTATATTATAATGAAATAGAAATGTAATACGTAATATTTTGAGGTTTCCTTTTACTATTTACACTCGCAGTTTTTCATCACTAAAACTATTAAGAAAATAAGTGATTGTCACAATTTAATGCGTACTCATCATAAAAACCGAAACTAAAACTATATTTAACAATGGGAAACATAACATATCAGACAAACAGTATTTTTATGTAAGAAAAATAACGCCTGATAACAAAATATAGCAATATACTAAAGTCTCTAATTTCGTTTTGTAACGATTGGTAGACATAGTTCTTTTTGCAATGTATTTATCATACAGCCCTTTAAGTTATGACCAAGGTTTCTCTTTTGCCGAAAAGAAAAAAAGACGTGTGCCACTCAGGGACTGCCGCGGTAAAGCTATTGCATAGCATTTTTATCAACTTATGCCATTATAATTATTTATTTATTTTGTTTATGCAGTATTTTTTTTCCTTTGTTTTTTTTCTTTGATATTAATTGAAGTTACACTTTCACACATTGAATTGAATTTTGATTGATTGTTCACTCATTTGTTTTCTTATCGGTCACCACGCTCAAAAAACAAATGAGTGGGGGGTGTTAGGTTATTTTCGTTACGGAATTTCTGGATTCGGTCTCCATGCTCAAGGCCCGCGATAGAAGCCATGCAATAGCTTAAAAATACATGCTAGCAATATAAGGGAAAGTTTCATTCCCCTTTAAAAACCTTGGGCAAGTATGAATTCCATATTAATACGAAACAATCAATCGAAAATTTAAACTGACTAGTGACTAATGGTCAGTTACCGGTGGCCATCGATAAAGTCATTAAAGTGTAAATGCAACTGGCTACTAAAATATTCTCAATGCGAAGTGTTAGTTCAGCCCTATTGATCGATATGAACGGCCAAATTGCACCTTGATGTAGCCACAAAATAGATGGGTACAGAAGTCAATCTACATACAAAGCGCGCTCGAGCAACGCACACACAGATACCGCTCATGGACACGATATCTCAGCCCGGTTGGGACCAGTGCCAGCGCGAGTGCCATCCGTTTGAAACACGCGTCTGTGAACTTTTTTGCTCAATAATGGAGCAACAAAATAAAAAGTTATAACTGTTCATTGGACGGTCGTTTCAATTTAACATTAATTAGTAAATTATCAGTTTTTTAAACTACTAGTTGTTTCAGAGAGGTAACTAGGTTGGTAACTATTTGCTTGTATTTTGATGATTTGTTTTAAACGTAATAGCAGAATAGTTAGGTAGGTACCTCAGTGGCCACCAGTCCCTCTTCGAGAAAGAAAGCTTTATTTAATTTATATTAGGTATTTATCACCGCACCCGAGCGCGCTCGGAGCTCGGCCAGAGCGGCTGCGGCGCCGACCCTAGCGCGACCGTCGAGCGTGGGCATGAAGAGTGAATTACATACAATGGATTGACTTCTGTACCTATCTATTTTGTGACGTAGCGTTAATCACTAAAATATTAGTGACGGACCGAAGCTGTATCTAGGACACGTTCGACGCTGGCTAACACTTAATAATCTATGACCTAATACGCTTCATCATTCGAAGGCTTATCGATGAAAATATTCTCAGAATAGCTCACTTGGATCAGTTCAACTGTATAGCTTGTAACAATATAACATTATGTATACGTAAGGTAATTAGCCTTCTAGTGTTCCCACTGCTGGGACTCAGGCCTAAACTCTAGGAGAGGGAATGAATGGGCTTTTAATCCACCACGCGGGCTCAGCGTGGGTTGATAGGTGTCGCATGTCGTCGATTTTTATATTCTAGCAATAAAGTAGTAAGTAGTAACTATTTGCGTCGGCCATTTCGTTGATACAATAATTTAAGGGGCTCCTATTAGTCGATGACCTTTTGAAAGCCTATTTTCAACTTGTAAAAAGTACCTTAAAAGTGCATCTTGACATTCTGAAAAATATAATGCAATACTTTGATTCATGGACTACAATTCTGTACTAATACTTTTTCCTTTATTGTTTTACCTTTGTAAAATAAATTATAAAAAAAATGTCTACGTGCGTTTACTGTTTGTGCATAAACTTTTTTACCTAAGCGATTACCAACACGAAATTTATACCTGTCGATAAAGAATATAATTATTGTAAATTAAAAAAATATTTTCGATAATTTTGTAGGTACATCATAACCTCAAAATGCCAAATAACAGGTTGTCTAGGCCTAGGATGGGTGGACGTACGTCAGTTTTCTCGCTATAAGGCTCCTATATTTACGTAGATTAATCGTTCAAGGGTAATAATATAGGGAAAAAGAGGTAATAAAAATTTCAAGGTCATCGCGTAATAGGAGCCCCTTAATTAAGTATGAAAATGGATATTCCGTTATTGACTGCAAAAGGTTGGTAAAATGATCCTTTCCCATTTTGTGATACATGCAAAGGTTACGAGACCGTGTGAGCTGCATAAAGCCTGCATGTGCCGCCTTAATTGAATTTGGTGGCATAATCACATTAGGTACCGCTGGTAAATGTTATTTTACCAATGTGTAAACTTTCATTTTTTTAATTACCTACGACTTAAATATTCAACAGCCAATATTGTGGTTAAAATAAAGCGATTTTAACTTTGAAATTATACAAATACTTCTTAGCTTTTTGCTTTAGCTGCCCACGTACTTTAAATATGTATATAACCTACGTCACTCAGGAATAAAGCAGCTTTCTATCGGTGAAATAATTTCAGCAATCGGACTAGTACTTTCATAGATTACCTCCTACAAAGACAAAAACATAAAATAAAACTATCTCTTCATCAAAAAGTATCCTATGTTCGTCTTCTGGCTCTAAGCTACCTCCCCGCCAATTTTGAGCCCAATCGGATCAGCCGTTCTTGACTAAAACTAACACGACTTTATTTTATTTAAATAGAAATATTTTGTAGTAACACTAAGAATCAGACTGTTACTGTGAACAGCATTTTGAGTATAAAAACAAACTGAAATTATTATATGTTCTGTGTCTGGGTGTAATTTATCTATAACATGTATGTATTTAGAAATATATAAGTACCTATGTTTATCAGTTGTCTAGTACCCATAACACAAGCTCTGCTTAGCTTGGGACTAGACGGCGTTGTGTGACAGTTGTGGAATATTATTATATTATATTATTTACTTTAGTTTAACGGTTTAATGACAGTTATTCTCGTACTAAGGAGTCAAGGGAGCCATTTTCCCCATTCCTACACATATACTTGTTTCTATGAAAATAACAAGAAAAGGTGAAAAATAATAAGCGAGCAATTATTATCTTTTCCTCTTAGTACAGGAATAAACAGGCCAGGGACAATCAATCAATAAGAACATGTACTTATACGACAGGAAACGGCTTATTTAGTCAATTATGAGGCCTGAAGGTGGATCCTTGTGTGTGGGTAAAGTAGCCTTTGTAGGATTTGATTTCATTCGATTCCATTGAGTTAATAAAGAATATAATCTGTTAATTGCAGTCGCGTTTGTTTTTCATGTTTTATCTTTGTCAGACGTGTAATGTCGGTAACTCAATACTTATCGTCATCTAATCGATTTTTATCATCGTTTCTCTTATCGTTTCTTGTAAAAATCTTGACATCAATTGTGAGAAAATTGGTTTTAAAAATTTAAAAGAAGTGTTGGAACGGGTTAAAATACTAGTTATACTAATTAAATAATAATTTAATGGAGAGCAGTGGTGGCCGAGTGTTAACGGGCCCGACTTACGAATGGTAGGTCGCGGGTTCAAACCCAGCCAGGCGCATTACTTTCTGTAATTTATTTCATTACCACTGCTCACAAAACGGTGAAGGAAAACATCGTCAGGAAACCGACATGTCCTCGAACCAAAAATTCGAAGACATGTGCCATTCACCAACCAGCACTGTTCCTGCGTGGTGGAATAAGCCCTATTCCCTCTTCTAGATAGAGGAGGCCTGACTCCCGTCCCAGCAATGGGAACATTAAAAATCGAAGGCTGATTATACTAATTGAATGATCATGTAACTACATCATGTAAGTTGATAATGTAGCGCGCATTAATAAAATGGCTCCAATGTTTCAAACAAAAGTCTTTTTGAACGTTATCAGTACGGAGAATAAATTGACCTAAATAAATTCATACTTGTTATCTGTTCGTATATCAGGCGAACGGAACGTCTATTAGCTGGGGTGTCGGTGACAAAACATGTCACTCAATGCAATTTTCGAATTATGATCCATATCCTGAAACAATTTGTCAATTTTATACTGTGGAGGGAGGGAGGCGTCAGTACCCAGAATCTTGTGTCATTCACCTTATGTGCATCGCCACAACGCGCCTTAGGCTGTTTTGAAATTCGCCAGTCAGTACTATGTGTACCATGACTTGGCAAAAAGTCAGCCGTGCGAGCGAGAAAGAGCTTTCTGGCTTTTTTTTCTCAAATGGAATAAACGGAACCCTTATAGGATCACATTGTTGTCCGTCCGTCCGTCTGTCTGTCAAGGCCTTTTATCTCAAGAAAGCGAGCGTGGATGTATCGAGTTGAAATTGAAACTATGTACTCAGGTCTGCAGTCCCTTGAAGCTGTGAAAAAATCAAACTTCTAAGTTTACAAATAAAAAAGATACGGACGTTTATGTTGCGAAAGAAACGTATATTTTGATACTCTCAAAGATCGAAATTCATAGGGTACTTCCCGTTGACCCAGAATCTTTAGAAATTTGGCACAAAGCAAGGTCTTATAGGAAAAAATCTGAAAACACAGACTGCTGCAGGGAATTCCATTCCTTTCTGTACGCACAATAAATGTGTTCCCAAAACGCTTCATGCGTTTGGGTGGGATGCTACCATGTACCGGTGCTATGCACCCTATATAGCTCCATCCCTTTAACGGTCCAGTTTAGGTTGTCAAATGGATTACGTTAAGAGCTCGCGGTAAGGCCTCTGATATACAAAAACATCTTTAAACATGTTTGCTTCTTGAATTGACTCGCTTTAATTAATTACAACCATTGGCAAGCCGCCGAACAAATGCGAGTCAGTTCGGCGCGCCTTGGGCCTAATTTGTTTCACATTACGCAAGTTTCAACTTCAATGACTGTCGTGGATAGTTACATTAAATACTACTCGACACTTAGATAGCGGCCGCATTAGGTGTTCCGCAGCTGACGTTTTTGCAACGCATCATTATCACACGATGTTTGCAAGTATTTATTTTAATGACTAAAGATTTAATTTTAAGAGATTTTTTTGTTTTTAATTGCCTATCAGACTACTGTTCTCATAAGAACGTCATTTTCGAATTAGGTCATTTCATACAACGGCTCTTACGTGATTATGATGGTACACATCTTTCTCCAGATATTTTGGATACATAGCTACCTTGTGGATATTATCTAAACTACTTTAGCCTCTCAAACCCCAAGCAAACGCTGACATAAATTTATGTAAAAATAAAGTAGTTAAGACTCTTAAAATTTGATATTTTACGTGAACTTTAGCCCTCCATAATGTACTCATATATTAAAAATATGAACAAGTACAGAAATAAAAAGCCTCGCACATTTTTAATCGAGATTCTGAATGAGGAAATTTTTTTCTGAAAATCTTTTATGAGTTAAAAATAAAACACGTATTTCCTGGAACAAGTTTTGTGAAATATTCAAGTAAATCACGGAATTACCGATTGCCAACGGTGTTTTCAGGCGTTATCTCTCTTTTCTTGTAGTGCAACATCGCTTTGGTTTGCGTTAGATGAAGCAACAAGCTTTTAAACCATGCTCGATATTGACGATAGGCGAGTGGAAAAGGACCTTAAAGTGGTTCTACGCCAGAAGAATCGAGCACGAGTCGAGCTCAAATTCATGTAGTGTTGCTCGAGTTCGGCTTTTCTAGAGTCGCTCCACACTACACGGATTTGGGGTCGACACCTGCCAGCTGGCAGTGGTGGCCGAGTGGTAATGGCCCCGATTTACGAGTTGTAGTGTTGTGTGCGGGTTCAAACCCAGCCAGGCGGCATTACTTTGTGTTATTTATTTCATCACCACTGCTCTCAAAACGGTGAAGGAAAACGAGGAAACCGGCATGTCCTAGAACCAAAAATTTGAAGACATGTGTCATTTACCAATCCGCACTGGGCCCGCGTGGTGGATTACGGCCCGTTCCCTCTCCTAGAGAGGCCTTGAGTTTTAGTAGTGGGAACATTATAAATCCCCATCAAAAAAAAACTTTATGCTATGCTATGCTACCTGCCAGCCCCGCTCGTGCTCGTCTCCTCCAGCATAGACCCACCTTTAAAAATCGAATTCGCACCAACAATTGTATAAAAGATGGCACATCTTACATCTTACTGTACCAAAAATTGTCTAACAGTTTATTAAATCTATGGAGGAATTTAAAATATAATTTATTCAAACTGATGGGTTTGAAGCTAATGAACAGTTTGCGGGCGCTGACTTTTTAAAAGGTAAACTCGCTTCTCGATTTTTAGCTTCCCTTCCCTGCGTTTGAAGCTGGGGAGCTTTTAGCTTGCACCCCTGCAACAAGTTTCTAGGTATTCTGTGTATTTATATTTACAAGCTATAATTAGTTGCTTGCTTTTGTTTATTTTTGTACAATATGTACCTACCAAACAACATACACTAAAAATAATAAAACTTTTTTTTAATACAGCTTCAAATTTAGTTATGAAGCAGCAATGGGTTGTTGGGCTCTTTGGACCGGAACCGCGGTCCCAACTTCCACCTATATTTTCTTTTCAGTAGTTTCACGCGAGTAGAAAAAAGATAGGGAGAAGTTCCCATCACGCACTCTTCCTCATGCAAATAATTGTGTTAATTGCTGGGGTCGTGGTCCCAAATTCCACCTATAAACATTTTTTTTTTGTTGTATTTTGGGACCATAAGGAAAAAGCCATTAAAGTACAGTTACTAAAAAACTGTATTTATTTTATTTGTAGTCGTAAAACACTAATAATTTTTTTCCGCTTTCATGATCCAGAGAGCCCCACAACCCCAGCAATTAGCACAAATATTTGTACGAGGAAGAGTGGGCGCATGGTGGGCAGAGAACTTCTCCCTATCGGTTTTCTTTGAGCGTAACCTTATGATGACGACGACTTCACATTGTTTTTGGGTTTTTGGTGCATCCTTTTTCTGTTACTTGACAGTTTCCATTCCACCAGTTATGTTATGAAAGGTTTTTTTTAACTTACTTAAATTTGAACGGATTTGAAAAATTCTTTCTATGTTCGATTTTGAATATTCTTACTGCTTTTTGAAAGAATAAAAAAAAATGAGTCAAGTACCCATAATAAGGGTTTGAATTCTACTTTTATTGTTATCATGAGCTCGTTGTCCACTGCAGGGCAAAGGCCTCGCTTCCGTTATTCCACTTTTTTCTGTCCTTAACCACTTCTGGCCAATCCTTAATCGTCACGCCATATCCTTCTGGGCCTGCCGCGTCTCCAGCTCCTGCTCTTCGGAATCCAGAATTCTGTGAAGTGTCAATTAACCCTAAATTTGTGCCTATCAAATTGTATCTTGTTTACAAATTAATTGTACATTGAAAATGTTCCGCCCAAACTTTCCAGATTTAGTCCAGGCAACTTCCTTGAAGACAATATATGCTTCAGTCTTGATGGGTCATTGAACCCAAGTTCTCTTAAAGCTTGAGATTTAGCAGTCTCACTTCCGTCTGCTTGGTAAATAATATTTAAATAAATGTTCCGATAAAATTCTTGTCGCGGAATGTAACCGGTTTAATCTTAACACAACAAAGAAGCGTGTTGATTCTATAATTGATTCATGATCGCCGTGTATGTTAATGTCCGTGCAAGGAAACGAATTGACTGGATACAAACATTACTGTTCGCGCTACTCCAGTAGGTATTTTGTGTTGTGCAATGAGTTGCTAACGGATCATCGTCATCATCAACATCATCATCAATTAGCAATTCAGCCACTGTTAGACATTTTTTTTTTCTTTTTAGATACGAAAATTACCGCCTTTGGACAGGGTGGGAGTGCATGTCAGACTTTTACTGACTAAAAACCTACTCCTGTTCCTTCTTTGCCGTCGCTCCAGAGCCCCGAGGTTAACTTTTGCACAACCCGTTGCCCCAGTAGGCTTGGACCTTGCTGAGCCCCTACGGTCTGCTGACATCTTGAGGCGCGCGTCGAACAATACGCGCCGTTGAGGACTTAGGCTCGGCTCCCTCAAGCGACGCCACAACGACCGGTCCTGTGCTTCTCGCATCCATCGGATACCCGCGGCTGGGTTTGAATCCGCGACCGACAACTCATAGTTGGGACGGCGTGTTTTCCTACCTAACATTTTCCTTCCCGATTCTACATTTTTAGATTACGTACACTAGCGCTCACGTCATATCGAATGTCAATACATTCACGTTAATATTAGTGTGATAAAATCAAAATCAAAATCAAAATCAAAATCAAAATCAAAACATTTATTTCAAATAGACCATTTACAGGCACTTTTGAATAGTCAAATGTCGGTCAGTCCAAGAAAAGTGAAGCTAAATTGCACGTTCCAAAGAGTAGGTCTCTATGGAGAAGAACGTGCAAGAAACTCCATGGACACTCTTTTAAATCATATTATGTGTTACATATGCTTGGTTACATATTACTTGTTGCTTCTATCATGTGAGCACAATGTCGATAATGAAATAAAAAATGTAAAATAATTAAAAGATAGAAACTGAATTAAGCCACTGGCAGCTAAGAGATGACCAGTCCCATCTGACGGCACCCGTTCACGAGCATGACGCGTGCATCAGCCCCACTCAGCTCAACCATTTTGAAGGGAACTGAACGACCCAATAACACGTGCCACCAACAGCGAGACATTTGAGTGAGCATGACAAACTCTCAACTGCCATGCTCGTAATGTCAAAAAAGAAGTTGTAACCTAATAAAAATGCTCCATGGTGCTTCACATTCACAAACTTGGAAAAAGTGCTTCTACATTATACAATGCAATTGTGTCTTTCAAATTAAAAATAATAATATTAGTTTCCAACTAATCAACTAATTAGTACGCCCTAGTGGTAGTGGAGCTGGACCAGCATTGAGCCAAGCATTTTTATCTTGAATATAATCCTCCAACTTATAATATGCTTGCCTGCATAGTGTGCGTTTAATACAAGATTTAAATTTCGTTTCATTGAGTTCTAATATTTGGGGTGGTATTTTATTATAACATTTCAAACAGTACCCCATGAAAGAAGAGGCCACTTTAGCCAGTCTGAAACCTGGTTGAACTAATTGATCCCTATTTCTTGTAACATAATTATGTCTATCGCCTCTTTTGCTAAAAAGATGAAGATTTTTTCTAACATACATGATGTTTTCATAGATATATTGACAAGGTACCGTCATTATGTTAATATCTTTAAACAGTTCCCTTAAAGAATCGCACCGGCGGAGATTGTAAATAGCTCTGATGGCTCTTTTCTGTAATATAAAGATTGACTCGATGTCTGCAGCCCGTCCCCATAGTAAGATACCGTACGACATGACACTATGAAAATAACTAAAATAGACTAGTCTAGCGGTATCAACATCCGTAAATTGGCGGATTTTTCTAACAGCATATGCAGCCGAGCTAAGCCGTCCTGCAAGAGATGTTAAGTGAGGACCCCATTGTAGCCTAGAGTCAAGCGTAATCCCCAAGAAAACTGTTTTATCAACAAATTCTAGTTTCTCATTGTTCAATACTATGTCGCAATCACTACTTATGACATTTGGTAAGGAAAATCTTATGCATTTAGTTTTTTTTCCCATTTAGAACTAGATTATTAGCAGTGAACCAGTTTTGGACCTGCAATAAAGCGTTATTTTCATCGTCAAGATTATTAGTCCTTCTATTTATCTTAAAAATCAAAGAAGTGTCGTCAGCAAACAACACCATATTAAGTTTATTTTTCAGCAAATAGGGTAAATCATTAATATAAACTAAAAATAAAAAAGGACCTAAAATTGAACCTTGGGGTACCCCCATTTTCACATTTAATCCCGACGAATTGACACCGTTTATTTGAACAAGTTGCTGTCTGTCATTCAAATATGATTTTAATAAGCTTAACGCTGCTTTGCCTAGTCCGTAATGCTCCAGTTTCAGGAGTAATGTTTCATGAACCACACAATCAAACGCCTTAGACAGGTCGCAGAAGATGCCTATAGCATCTTGTGCCTCCTCCCACGCATTAAAAATGTGTTTTAGTAAGGAGACACCAGCGTCAGTTGTACAACGCCCTTTGGTGAAACCATACTGTTTATCGTGTAAGATGTTATTGGTGTTAAAATGATTAAGCATTTGATTTAACATCACCTTTTCAAATATCTTGCTAAAAACCGGCAAAACGGACACCGGCCTATAATTATTAGTGTCTTTACTGTCTCCGGATTTAAAAAGTGGTATCACTTTACTATATTTCATTAGATCCGGAAAGACTCCTTGATCTATACACAAATTAAATATTAACGCTAAGTACGGCGCTACAGTCTCAATAATTGAGGTACAAACTTTGATAGACATACCCCATAGATCTTCTGTCAATTTAATCTTGATTTCTTTAAAAGCTTTTATTACTGTTATGGGGTTTATATGTTTAAAGTTAAATTCAGTCGAACAGGCTGCAACGTTCGCCTGTAATAAACCAAAAGCATGCGATGGCGACGAATTTAGGGCTTCAGTAGTTTTAATTGGAATGCTGGTAAAGAAATTTACAAATTCTTCTGCAACTAGTTTGTTATCGCTAATAAGACCATGATGAGTCTCCAATGTGTAATCATTATTATTTCTTTTGTTTCTGTTGGTTTCATTATTTATTATATTCCAAACCGTTTTTATTTTATTATCTGCTGTTTTAACTTTGTTGCTGATGTATAAGGCCTTAGCTGCCTTACAAGTATTTTTAAACATTTTAGAATAAGTAGCAACATATTTATTAAAAGTTTCAGTGTTAATAATAGGCTTAAGGCCATACAACTCGAAAAGTCTTTCCCTACTTATTCTGATTCCTTTAGTTGCCCAGTCACTAAATCTAAACTTAGGGCAGATAGTTTTAGTTTTTTTCTCAAACGTCTGATTAAACTCCTTTTGAACTACTGAAAAAAAATTTTTATACAAAATATTACCATTGTTTTCTGCAAGGTTCCAATCACCCAACCTGCTAGTTAAAGTGCTATTAAATTTATTTAGTTTACCGGATGTTATTGGTCTGAATTGTATCTGCACTTGTTGTATTGGTAAGTTGGATTCAAATGTTACCATTAAGCCGCTATGATCAGAAGGCAGATAATTTACAATGGCTTTTTCTAAATACTTGCAGCAACAAAAAACATTATCGATACATGTAGCAGTAGTTGTCGTTGTTCGAGTTGGTTCAATAAACACATTTGATAAATTAAATGATTTGAAAAGATTTAATAATCTACTGCTATCTGAATTATTTTCTAAAATATTAACATTAAAGTCTCCGCAGATAATTACTGGTTTATTACCAGTTGAAAGTTTAGCCATAACATCTTCCATGACTGACTCAAAAATAGAGTAGTTTTGATAATTAGGGGGCCTGTAAACGCACACTATGACATGCCTATCCAGCTCAACACACGACACTTCAATGCTATGTTCAACGGACAGTGCAACTATATCTTTACGAGTTTTAAATTTGATACTATTTTTAATAAGGATTAATGAACCCCCACGTAACATTGACTTTCGGTTAAAACAACTGCCCACATTATAATTATCATAATTAATTAGCATTTCAAAATCCTTTAACCAATGCTCAGTAAAACAAATAATGTCAAACATAGTTTTTTCTAAGAATAATTCAATTTCCAATTGTTTTGCAGAAAAACCCTGAATGTTTTGAAGAAACATATTAAAGGATTTTTGCTTACCCCCTGTAGCTTGAATGCTAGAAGATACTTTATTTTTAAGTTGACATACATTGCCAACATCAGTACCAACTGTTGTCTTATTACCTAGTTTAAAATATTAGTACTATTACTAATGGTGCAACTGATTACTGGGTACGCCGACATACTGCTTATGTCTGAGTTAATATTAACTGCTAATAGCTGCGCTATTTGACGTCTTAATATAATAGGCAGGTACACAGTATACCTGGTCGAAAAAAGTTTATCAACAAAATTGTTGATGTCAAAAAAGAAAAACTTATCACTATGATGACTAACTAAAAAATGCATATGCATATTTAGCATATGTATGTACTTATTTTGTCTGTCTGACAAGTGCTCAAAGTAAGGAAAAGCGCACAAAATTATCTTCCTACAATTTATCTTCAACAGCTCAGTGACATTATTGGTGATGTCATCTGTCTTCACATTTAAGCTATTACCCACAAATACAGTTAGAATAGCGTTGGGATCATATACTTGCTGATTAACTAATGACATTATGTGATGGTAGGAAGCTTGAGGTGTGCAATAATTTTGAGAAGGAAAAGGGAGTTTTTTACTAACTAATTGCCCTAATCCTCTTCCTATACTATCTGAAAATATAATTGATTGATAATCCCTACCGTTATGAGAGGAAAAATTACAATTTTCTGAATCTACCCCTTGAGTTAATTCATGCTGAATGTGGGGTACCTGGTCGGGAATACAGTCCTGAGCACTGATGGGCTGGGATGAGTTCTCCGTTACCACAAGTTGGAGGCCAGCCTGGTTAAATTCTTTCTGACAAGTGCATTGGTTGTTTCTTAGAGTAAGAGAGTCTACTTTGTCCACCAACTCATTTGTAGCCAGAATATGTTCCTTTATTTGGTTCTTTGAACATACATATTTGTTATAAATTGATTTAAGGGAGTTATCAAGAGTCTGTATTTCAGACTGTAAGCGCTGAGTGTCAATTTGATAAATATATATACTGTCTTCTAACTTAATCTGGTAATTATTTAATTGATTAATCAAGTTAACACGTTCTTTCCGCAGTTGAATATTTTTGGAAAAGTGTTTTTGTTGTTTCTTGTGGTTTTTACATTTTTTAATGATTTTATTCAATTTAGCATATTTTTTAATTTTATTTTGACTAAGTTTGTAAGATTTATTTTGTTTTAATATGGAATCTTCTGTAAGATCAATTGTTACTAAGGTATGAGGGTTATATTTTGAATTTATTAATTCATCATATAAACGGTTAGTCTTCTCAGTCTGAGTACATTCCTTTTCCTTCTGCAATTTAAGAATAAGACTATTAGCATGAACTAATTCATCCTCAAGATCCCTAACCTTACACAAAGCCTCCTCATACAAGTCGCTACAGTTTTTGAAACCATCCGTGACCGCTCGCAGTTGGTCGCGTTCATCAACAACATCCTGGTATTGCTGACTAAGGCCTACCAACTCTTGTTTAAGGCATGTATTTTTAAAGATTATGTTCTTTATTTCCCTCTCACTCTCCTCATTCTCCTGCAATATTTGCTGGCACTGGAGTTTGGATTCTTTGAGCTCCTGGAGGGCATTTTCCAATTTAAGCTGCATATCCTGAGCTGTTGCCTTACGGGTCATCGTAGGCATGATTTCAGAATAAGTTACTGTAAATAGAAAAAGAAAAGAAACAGTGAGAACCAAGAAGATGACAAAATAAAGAAAAGTTGGAAAAGAATGGGGAAAAAATTAAAACAAGAAAGTACAGTTCAGTAGGGAAATGAGGTAGACTGCTGACTTTGCTTGAAAAGCTAATAATTATTGAGTTTTCTAGCTTTTCATTGCTTTATGATATTACTTTTACTTAATGTGGGTAAGTTGATTAAAATGTGAAAGTCTGGTTTAACAGATTTTTTATCAAATAATGACCAATATTACAATTCAAAATACAGACAAAAAGCGTTGTTGACCAGTATAATATTACCGGAATAAGTTAAAATGAATCAAATTATGAAATAGAACGTCGATGATTTGTTTTCTACAATGTAAACAAAACTATTTCGAACAATGAGCTTAGTGTTAAGTGAAGTAAATTGAAAAAAATAAAACTTGTAAGATCGTGTTTAAACTTAAATTAACGAGTGTGTTATTATAAATAAAAATATAAGTAAATAATACTCCCCGTGAAATTCCGTAGTTCAAACGTCAGCTGTTCGTTACCGGTGACAACTTGTTGGCACCAAAAACTCGTGTTTTACAAGATATTTTACCACGAAAACGATAATCCTGACGATTTATGCAATTATATTATGGTTATACAAACAATTACACATTAATTACACTTAAATACTATTTAAATTAAATTTTAAAATACGGAGTACAAATTTGACATGTCACTGGGGCAGTGTTGCCAGCAAAAAAAAAACATAGGGTTTACCAATGGCTATGATGGTAATAGAGGTTGTCGAACTATTTTTAACTTTACAGCGAATGCAACTGAATAGTTACTAAGGTAAGGCGCAAACGTTTGTGTCTCGTGTCAGATACAAGCTACCGATGAATATTTGATTTCTATAGAGCCAGTATGAAATCATCCACTTCCTGCTCATGCGTCAACATTTTTTACGTCGAGATTCGACGATCAAAAAGTATTTGTTGTCGGTAACTGGAACAAAAAGTGTCTCCGTTTGCGCCGCGCCTTACAGTTAAAAGAAAGTAAGCGCCGCTGTGCCGTTGAGGGCTGCCCCGATAAAGGCGAAATGATCTGCACGCGTACCACGAAGGCTGGTTCAAGATGGTGTGGAAAAAGTAAGTCTGGAAGGACTTACGGACGCCTTTGCCCAGCTGTGGAATAATGAATAATGTAATCGATAGGAAAAAAAAACTACGTATGAGGAGATATAGTACGTGTGGGTGGGTAACTGTAGGTCAGATCACCAATGATTTTTCTCTACACAGTGTACTAAGTCTTATTATTATTACATCCTATAGTGTCTCGCTGCTGGCAAAGGACTTCCTCCATTCCTTCCATTGTTCCCGGCTTTGACCTACTTTTTGCCAATTCTGGAAGACATCTAAGTCGTCCCGCCACCTTTTTCTTGGTCCCTGCACGGCCTTAAAATTTTGCGATTTTAAGGCCTAGGGAATCAATATACTTAATACAATTCTCCTCTATTATTAGATTCGATAAAAGAAGAGTAGATAAAACGTGCAAAATAGTATCTAATTACAATCACCATAATATTTATTATCTGTATTTGTAATACTTTTAAACAGAATGTTTGCTGAGAATTTTCCTTCCGGGAAGGATGATGAGAAAACTAGACATTACAGTCCACCGGATAACATTCATCCATCCCGGAAGGAAAATTCTCAGCAAATATTCGGTTTAAGAGTATTACAAAAGCAACAATAAAATAAATAAATAAAAATTGTTTATTTGCACCTTCTAGTTAACAAATTTTCTAAATTATAGTAAATTAGGTCACAAGGTATATTAATTGTGATAAAGTGTTACAGCTAATACCTAAGCTACGAGTAAGATAACTTAATATCTTGTAGTTATAAGCATCAGCGCCCACCCTCATAGTTACAAGCAGCTTTAAAGATTTAAATTAAACCCTACTTATATATTTTATACTAAAAAAACTTTTTACATAAAAAAACACTGAAAAGTACAAAATAACTTTAATTTCGAAAGTCGGTGTTTCTATAAGTAATAGATAGTTTCCTCTCTTCGTTATTTATCACCGACTTCCGAAATTAAAGTTATTTTGTACTTTTCAGTGTTTTTTTTACATTTTTCACTTTTTAGTTATGGTACCACAACTAAAAAGTACCCCTCAGCCAAACTTAAATACCTTATAGCCAAAGTGCATCTCATAACGATTCTAATAATCCCAAATACGGTTAGATTACATTAATTTGCCTTCCGGCTTCATCACCGGATCAGTTCGATACATCCCCTCCCCCTTTCCTTTCAGTCAGTCATCGACTACACGTATAAACAAAGCAATTTTACTTGTTACGACAATTTTGCTGTGATCCTATGAGGAGTTCTGTTCCATATCTTCGAAGTTCATAATCAGATCATAACAATATTTCCCTTTCAATCAAAAATAATTTTCAAAATCGGTCCACCGTTGACCGAGATATCGGTGAACATACATAAAAAAAAGCATACATTCAGCCGAACATAGAACCTCCTCCTTTTCGAAGTCGGTTAAAAAATACAACCCACATCAATTTAAAAACAAAATACTAAAGAGTGCAAAATAAGATCGGAAGTCAATAATCTCTTCGTTATTTAATACCGACTTCCGAAATTAAAGTGTTTTTGTTTTTACATTAAAGTCGATTGTATTTTTTTTTTGTTATAAGTTTTTTATTTTTCACTTTTTAGTTGTGGTGGGTGTGTGGTGTGCAATTTCTTTAGTACGATTCCTATCAAAAATCTATTTTCAAATTCGGTCTTCAATTGACCGAGACATAAAAAAAAATACATTCAGTCAGTTCAGTTTTTGAAGCCGGTTATAAAGCATGTCTACATTCTTTTCGCTAAAAAGGGTCCTTCATGGAACTTTAAAAATAAACGTACTTACTTTAGTTAGAAAAATCCTTGAACATTTTTCTCATAGTAGATGCTATTACGAGAAATTCTAGCAGATATTAATTTTGTGTAAAATATTAAAGAAAATGTGTATCAAAAAAGGGTGTTCTAATATATATTTAACCTTTTGAATGTCTTAAGTTACACAGTTCGACATAAGCCATTATTTTTCTATTGTGTCTCTAATTACGGCATTCGATGAGTTAATGAGGAATTTCTTTGTCTTCCTCTATTCATTCCACTTACAGCAAGCCATCCTTTATTACTTTTTACTAGACACTGTTCTATGTCCAACAGTGGACGTCTTTCGGCTGACATGATGATGATGATGATGATGATGATGATGATGATGATGATGATGATGATGATATACTGTTCAAAATAACATTAGGCATTTGTGAAAACCTTTATTACTGTCCGTTCAACCGATTTTGACCTTTATTACGCTCGCTCGTCGACATGACAAATGGCGGCTGCAGTAAATAGTTGGTATTGTAACCACTTTTTTTATTTTAATGCCATCCTTATGCTTACGAAATAGAAGTTAAAATGGGTTGAACAGAAAAAAAGGATTTCTTTGAATGTCTTGAAGCTTTTAAAATTAAACAACCTTTCTAGCTATTCTTTCATAAATGGAGCTTTTGAATGCACATGTTGAAGTTTGACGTCACAATAAATAAAAACATGACGCCCAGCTTTTGCTTCCATTAATGATGACACATGGGGCTTGAATTCCGACACATTTTATTATGTATTTAGATACTTGATACATTTTATACAATGGATCGGCGCACACAGTTGACGCCAAAAGCCTCCACATACGCTCAAAACGACGCCGCTCGCTTCTTATGGACCACACTGGCCGATATAAAACGCTGTCACACGCCAGTCGCGCATTTAAACCTTCTTCGACAGAGTTCATTAGGTATGTATGTATATATGTATTTATAATTGAGTATTGTGTTTTTATATAGTTAGCAGTACACCACAGACTACCCCGTGTATTATTTTAAGCTCTTATCCATCCTAAGGTTGTCTGGAAGATATCGCTTTCAGCGATAAGACCGCCATAATTGTACCCACAAATTGAAGTTTTTTTTGAAGTGAAAACTTCTTTAGCGGCGTTGAGCACTTTTTCTGTAATGGGTATAAAATCTTAAACTCGCGTCAGGACACGTGACCTGATCGAAAAACGTAAGACGGATGGAGAGTAGACAGCTATCCCTTATCGCGCGTTGTGAAAGGGGGCTAGACGGAAAAAATTCTCACGAAAAATTGTACCGACACTTTTACTGTCAAAATATAAATCCAAGATGGCGGCTGCAAGAAATTATCAACTTTTTCGTCATGGGTGTCGTTTTCATGGTTTTCGAGGGTGTTGAAACCGATGGTACCGTCAAAATATAAATCCAAGATGGCGGCTGCAAGAAATTATCAAATTTTTCGTCATGGGTGTCGTTTTCATGGTTTTCGAGGGTGTTGAAACCGATAGTACTGTCTAAATGTAAATCCAAGATGGCGGCTGCAAGAAATTATCAACTTTTTCATCATGGGTGTCGTTTTCATGGTTTTCGAGGGTGTTGAAACCGATGGTACTGTCAAAATATAAATCCAAGATGGCGGCTGCAAGAAATTATCAACTTTTTCGTCATGGGTGTCTTTTTCATGGTTTTCGAGGGTGTTGAAACCGATGGTACTGTCAAAATGTAAATCCAAGATGGCGGCTGCAAGAAATTATCAACTTTTTCGTCATGGGTGTCGTTTTCATGGTTTTCGAGGGTGTTGAAACCGATGGTACTGTCAAAATATAAATCCAAGATGGCGGCTGCTAGAAATTATCAACTTTTTCGTCATGGGTGTCGTTTTCATGGTTTTCGAGGGCGTTGAAACCGATGGTACTGTCAAAATATAAATCCAAGATGGCGGCTGCAAGAAATTATCAAATTTTTCGTCATGGGTGTCGTTTTCATGGTTTTCGAGGGCGTGGAAACCGATAGTACTGTCAAAATGTAAATCCAAGATGGCGGCTGCAAGAAATTATCAACTTTTTCGTCATGGGTGTCGTTTTCGTGGTTTTCGAGGGTGTTGAAACCGATAGTACTGTCAAAATGTAAATCCAAGATGGCGGCTGCAAGAAATTATCAACTTTTTCGCCATGGGTGTCGTTTTCGTGGTTTTGAGGGTGTTGAAACCGATGGTACTGTCAAAATATAAATCCAAGATGGTGGCTGCAAGAAATTATCAAATTTTCCGTCATGGGTGTCGTTTTCATGGTTTTCGAGGGCGTGGAAACCGATGGTACTGTCAAAATGTAAATCCAAGATGGCGGCTGCAAGAAATTATCAAATTTTCCGTCATGGGTGTCGTTTTCATGGTTTTCGAGGGCGTGGAAATCGATGGTACTGTCAAAATGTAAATCCAAGATGGCGGCTGCAAGAAATTATCAACTTTTTCGTCATGGGTGTCGTTTTCGTTGTTTTCGAGGGTGTTGAAACCGATAGTACTGTCAAAATGTAAATCCAAGGTGGCGGCTGCAAGAAATTGTTAACTTTTCCGTCATGGGTGTCGTTTTCATGGTTTTCGAGGGTGTTGAAACCGATAGTACTGTCAAAATATAAATCCAAGATGGTGGCTGCAAGAAATTATCAAATTTTCCGTCATGGGTGTCGTTTTCATCGTTTTCGAGGGCGTGGAAACTGATGGTACTGTCAAAATGTAAATCCAAGATGGCGGCTGCAAGAAATTATCAACTTTTTCGCCATGGGTGTCGTTTTCGTGGTTTTCGAGGGTGTTGAAACCGATGGTACTGTCAAAATATAAATCCAAGATGGTGGCTGCAAGAAATTATCAAATTTTCCGTCATGGGTGTCGTTTTCATGGTTTTCGAGGGCGTGGAAACCGATGGTACTGTCAAAATGTAAATCCAAGATGGCGGCTGCAAGAAATTATCAACTTTTTCGTCATGGGTGTCGTTTTCGTGGTTTTCGAGGGTGTTGAAACCGATAGTACTGTCAAAATGTAAATCCAAGATGGCGGCTGCAAGAAATTGTTAACTTTTCCGTCATGGGTGTCGTCTTCATGGTTTTCGAGGGTGTTGAAACCGATAGTACTGTCAAAATATAAATCCAAGATGGCGGCTGCAAGAAATTATCAACTTTTTCCTCATGGGTGTCGTTTTCGTGGTTTTCGAGGGTGTTGAAACCGATAGTACTGTCAAAATTTAAATCTAAGATGGTGGCTGCAATAAATTATCAACTTTTTCGATATGGGTGTCTTTTTCATGGTTTTCGAGGTTGTTGAAGCTGATAGTGCTGTCAAAATGTAAATCTAAGATGGCGGATGTCAGAAATTATCAACTTCGTCATGAGTGTCATTTTCATGGTTCCGAAGATGTTGAAATAGTGCTGTCAAAATGTACATAAAATAGGATAGTATTTTTAAGTTATATTGTATTGGCTACACGGAAAAAATTCTCACGAAAAGTTGTAATGACACTTTTTCTATAGTAAGCTATTGTAAGCCGTGCGGCGTGCGCATGTTTCTCTGTCTTTCTCTCTTTCTCTCTCTTATAGAAAGCAAGCCAGAACGGAACTTCGTTCCATCCGGGTGTCCCTTGACACCTCAGTAGTTTTTCGGAGAGATAAACTTTTTAATGTAAAATAATTGTAATAGTTTTAAAGTGTTAAATTTTTAATGTAATTTAAATTGTCATGTTTGTGTACGATAGCGCAATAAATGAATATTGTATTCTACCACATAAATGATTGTACTTTTATACTGATAAAGCAATTGGTGCAAAATTATTCCCTAACCATTCCAAAATATCAAACATGCTCAACGTTAATAATCAAGTTTTCACTTCTGCCGGCACTCCCGGAGTGCAATTTTTTTTTATATAAGCTGTATTTCTTTTTGGTGTACAATAAAGTCTATTCTATTCTATTCTATTCTATTCTATTCTATACCACTTCGCACATGGATTAAAAAATTAGCAGCCACTGGTCACAAGTGGCTTACGACCGCTTTTAGTTTCTCGTGGCGGCGTTTGTCGCTATGGCATGTGGCCTCTGTACAGCGACACTAAGTTGTGTTGATAATATTACCGGTGACCACAATATTTGTAGTTTCTCTCTTAAAGTAATGAGAATGATACTCGTATCAGTGATAACACTCTAACAAAGGACTCTTCCTTTTTGTGAAATCGGTTGAAAAGTTAAAAAATAACATACAAAGTTTACCAGAAACACCGAGTTCCAAAGTGAAAAGTTATTTTGAACGTTTTATTTATTTATTTACTAGCTTTTGCCCGCGCGGCTTCGCTCCCGCTCTTCCCTAGTCCACTCTACTATACCCTACACTACCCTACTCTACAATACTCTACCCTACTCTACCCTACTCTACCTTACTCTACCCTACACTACCCTACTCTACTCTACCCTACGCTACCCTAATTTTCATTTTTTTCCCATAACAACCTTCTCCTCGCAATAACGAACACAACAAAAAAAGAATTAGCGAAATCGGTCCAGCCTTTCACGCGCGATGGCGTGCGTGACCAAGGAAATAGGGATTCATTTTTATATAAATAGATTTAACAATTCGTGTACCTACTTACACTCTACAATAAACAAAAGAAGACGGAAACAGAAAAATAGGTACATATATTATGTGATGCTTATTTCTACAGAAATCTCTTCCAGCATACCTGTTTTTGTAGTGAAGTTGGTTGTTATTTTAATAAATTTCTATTTGTAGTATTCTATATGTCAAATACTGCAAATAGACCTTTATTATGAATTTGCAGTTTACATTTCATCCCACCGCCCACTTTCTAATTAGAGAGAGGTAAATATTATTTTAATGTTATGTTTTCTCTTCACCACCCTTGGGTTTATTGCAGAGAATGCCTAAGTCATTAAATCCGCATTTGTACTTTTATGTTGCATGAAGTTTTCAAGACATCCTTTCTACTATTCTACCGTCGGTCGTTATTAAAAAGGGCACGAATAACTTTTATTTTAATTTTTTTTTCTGATTCCGATTATGTATTTCACTCAATTTCGAAAAAAAAAAGTCAGTTATGCCCTTTTTAATAACGACGGCAGTATTTAGTCCAACCTGTTAGTAATACCACCCAGTGAACTATTTAATTTGTTTCGTAAAAGGGTTCTGTGAAAATCGTTCAAAGGGCTTGGCATGTTCGTCCCCATAACTAAATCTTTGTTTGCCGATCACTCGGGACGTGGGCTTTAATAAAGTGCAGCGGACGCTGCGGGCGGTGGGACGAGTTAATCCTCCCTATGAAAGGCGAGCCCACCCCGCCCCACGCCACCCTGTCCCACCCCATTCTCAGACGTGTATCTCCGGAATGATATGGGTTTATTACTTTCACAACGCCGCATTTTGTTGGTCATTGCACAACGGATCTAAGAATGTGCTTAGATGCTAAGTTGGCCTACTGGTAATGGTGAAATAACAAATTGGAAATATTATTTGTAACAAGTAAGCCTGACCTGTACGTACCTGAACGTGTTTATAAATAGTAAAAATAAGCTGTTGTAAAAACTTCTAAATCATCTACATAACCGACTATTTGCACGCGCGTATCATTTAAAAAATTATATTAAATATATATTTTTTTAAATGATATAATCTATTGCTTGACCGCGATCCCACCTGTCACAGGTGGGATCGCGGTCAAGCAATAGTTTATAGCAGTGTTGCAAACGTTGATGGTGAATCGCACTAGTTAATTCACTCTAGCCTTGAAGACACCAAAATTATAATTAAAAGGTAAGGAAAGGTAAATCATTTATTATATTTAAAAGGACATATGTACACAATATATAAACACAATATAACACTGTAAAAGCTATCCCATCAATTACGTAATCCTAATTATATCGCAACATACATAATAATACTATGTCACCCTATGTACTACAATACTAATCAAATTAATGCCGTCGTCCGTTAACGCTGTCGCATACAGTAACTGAGACGCATACACAATACAGCAGCAATTATCCTGTTAGGGGATAGGTGCACTAATTGAGCGCCCAAAGCCATCAGGGGAACTGATATGAAATCAGACGTGAGCCGTCACAACAGTATAGGATTTCCTTCCCTCTATCAATTAAAGGGACTTGTTGTTGCATGCATCTTACCTATAATTATCGCTATATATATACTTGTCACTGTGTTTATGCAATATTAGGGGTGTTTTATCGTGCGGCTTTTAACACGTATGGGGGATTGCTACGGAAGCGTAACCCCTGCAAATGTCCGTGCCCTCGTGAGGGCGATCGGCGGCGGCGATCTCTCGCGCCGAGCCTTGGTCATGGTCCGGAGCGAGGAGGAGTGGCAGGCGGTCGCCTCCTTCTGCAAAGCAGTAATGCTAGCAAAGGAGGAGGCTGACCGTATCAGGCAACAGCGCTCACAGCGCCCCAGCCGCCGCCCGCCGGGATTCCGATCCCGGTTTCCGGCCACCGTAGGCGCGTGCTTGCGGACGGCGAGCAATGGGTAGCTCGTTGTCCGACCGCCCGGTAACTGTCCGGACCGAGCCCAAGTCGTCGACGGCGCGCACTATTCCCGCGCGCCTCAAGGAGTTGTCAGCAGGGGCCCAGCTGGGTCGAAGCCTACTGGGGCCAGGGTTAACTCCGAAAGGTAGCTCAGCCCCGATATGAAAGGCAAGAAGGAACGTGGTGGGTTTTTTAGTCAGGAAGAGTCTGATACTATCTCCCGCTCCGCCCAAGGGCGGGGGATGTCATTTGGATGATACACACCAAAAAAAAAATACCCGCAAATGTCCTTTTCATACAATTTATTTTATTTTATTTTTATTTGATTTAAACTAGCGCTTGACTGCGATCCCACATGATGGTGAGGCGCACTAGTTTATTATGAGTTTATTATGCGTGGAATACGTACGCGGGACGCGTTTTTTTTTTGCATTCTGAAATCTGCGTGCAGAGCAATTCCGCATGCGTGATGAAATCCGCACGATATTAAAAAAAACCTTATTTTTCGTCGTTTGAATATTCCACTGGTTAATTGATACTCAAATAAATTCACACTTTACAGTCAGAGATTTCAATGTTATCCACAGAAAAATACTGATGTATATCAGTGCATCACATCACGTACATCATGTGATGTACATCAGTATTTTTCTGTGGATTTGTTAGTGTATTTGTTTGTTAGGGCTTTGTACGCTGCATCGAAACCTCATATATATTGCCAGGGTTCGCCTTCGGAATTCTAATGTTAGAATAGAATAGAATAGCATTTATTCGGCGCAAGCAACACAATATACAACAACATAAAATAATAATAAAAAAAGATTACAGACATACAATACAGTTGCAGTGACTGTGCCTGAACCGAAAGGGTCACCAACTCAGCAATTGCTGGGCGTCAAACACCCAGCGCTGATTTTCAGCTGGCATCCCGCAGTGACACAGTGTTATACGTTGTTTAGATCGCAAAAAATGATCTGTGATAGAAAGACAAAATCTGATCGTATAAAGATTGCGTATTCATTTTAAGATCAGAGTTCTAGAAATTTAAAAAAAATATTGGTTACTGAAATTACATAAATATAAAAGGAGAAGCTGACTGACTGACATATCAACGCATAGCCATAGCCGCAACAACCGTGTCTAGAAACGTGAAATTCAGCACAAGGCTTCCTTTTATAATATAGGTGAGCACTAAGATGTTTTTGAAAATTCAAATTTTAAGGGAGTGAAAGGGGGATTTGTTTGCAGAATTTCATTCTTTAGATTAGACCAATATACTTGAAACTAGAAACTAAGCAAAAATAGTTACCTAAATAAATAAAAGAGGTTTTTCCTTATCGGTATTTCAAAACAACTTGTTACTGTCCCCGCACACAGGCCACAAGAAAACGCCGTTTCTAGCTTCTTTTTGAGGCGGCCTTTTTTTATGGCTCGTGTACCGCGGTGCCGCCACAAAAAAAACGCTTGAAGCGGCTTCAAACTTCTCGAGACACAAGGTGTCGCACGCGCTTCAGCGGTTTTTTACGGCCGCTTCTAGCTTTTTGCGGTTGCTTCTAGCGTTTTTTTTTGAGGCCCGTGTGCGGGGACGCTTAGTCAACTCGCTACTGTAAAACTTGCGAGCGCTCGCGAGTTGGCACCTTCCAATTTTAGCTACTTTTTTGGCGTCAACTCGCTCGAACGTGAATGAGGTATTTATGTATACATATGTGCAGTCTTCAAAACTACACCTATAAACGGTTAGAGAGAGTGATAAAGGTTTTATAGGAATCTTATTCCTTAGGTGAATAAACTTGAAACTTGCCACAAATCTTTATCTAAATGAATGATAAAGACTGTCAAGGTTAGTTTTTCAAAACACATGCTCGCGAACGAAGTCGCTAGTAAATTCTTCTATGATAAATGATATTTATTTTGCAAATAAGTAGGTTTTTAAAAACTCTTACAATTTTTTCGACAATTTCTTCTTTCTCTACTCCGTGGTCAATTTAAACTAGATGAAGCCTAGCTGAATACCATGAGAAAAAACTGGGCAAACGCGAGAGTATCACATTTTTCCTCATCACTACGCAATAAGATCTTGCTTTGTGCCAAACAGTATTCTGGATCAACGGGAAGTACCCTATGAATTTCGATCTTTGAGACTATCAAAATAATTATACGTTTTTTTGCGACATAAACGGCCGTATCTTTTTTATTTGTTAAGTTAGAAGTTTGATTTTTTCACAGCTTGAAGGAACCGCACACTTGAGTATATGGTTTTAATTTCAACTCGATACCTTCACGCGTTCTCGAGATATAGGGTCTTGTCAGACAGACAGACGGACGGACAACAAAGTGATCCTATAAGGGTTCCATTTTTTCCTTTTGAGGTACGGTACCCTAAAAACACCGAAACAAAATCAGGAAACTTTAAAAGTCCATACAGCAAACATGTAATGGTCAAGTCATATGATTCACATAAAACACTTAGATGAATAGCAAATACAGCTATAGATACAAAAATGTAGGCAAGCATACCTTCATTATGACAAGCTCAGCTGGAGCCATTGATGAGCAACACAAAGAGCGAGCTCCCCACTGCCAACGTATGACGCTCTATTATGACTGACGATGAATATCACTGAACATTAACATTGACTTTGAAACCTCTTCGAAGGTTCGTTAACAAGGTCTACCACATAATACGATTTGTAGAAAAGATCTACTCGGCGAGGCTCCGAAATATTTGGTACACGTTAATTATCCGTTAAGGCGTATAGTTCCTTGTACCATCTGGCCGAAATTATGTGAACGCAACTCTCGCACTCGCCTAGGCGGCAGTACGCAAATCTGTGCATTTATTTGCGGCCAGCAGCGCCCGGAAAGCGCTTTAAATCCATTTTCTCTGCGAGATATTGATTGATTTACATATGCAATGTTCACTTTGAAGAATATTTAACCACCAATTTTTATGTGTAAAAATGTTTCTAAAGGTCCAAGCCGTTTCGAAGGAGTAGGGGAAAGTTGCGAAAAGTTGCGAAATTGCTAAATATTTTTTTTGACAAAAGTATTAATTGCACGAAAAAATCAAATGTTGATATTATTGTTCATGAATCTATAATAAACATATATTTTTTTCAAACCAATTGACCTAGCCGTTACGGAGGAGTAGGCCTCAGAAAATCACTGTTTTATGGCACTTTTCGGGCGCTTGGCCCTTAAGGTCAGTCATGCGAGCGAGAAAAAGAGATGGAGCTATACATCCCAAATAGCTCCATCCTTTAACAGTTCAATTTAGGTCGTAACATAAATCGCGTTAACAGCTTGTGGTAGGGCCTCAGATGTCTGTTTTGTTAGTCTCAATATGTCGCATTTTTAATATACCCATACACTTTGGTAAGCTGTCAGTTCATTTCATATCATACAATACGAGCGGGATCGATATATTCTTTCATGGTTCCGTCAAAGGAATTATAAGTCATTATTGATTTGTATTTCATACCTCTAGTATGATATGCCATTACTTTGACTGGTGAGCTAAGTAATGCTGAGCTAAATAAGTGTGATGTTTAACTTGGACGAGTAATATGTGATGGTACAGTACGCACTCGTACCTAATAGTTACACGGAAGCATAATCAGCCTTTTAAGGTTCCCACTGCTGGGACCCAGGCCTCTTCTCTAGGAGAGTGAATGGACCTTAATCCACCACACGAGCCCAGTGCGAATAGTGAATGTCACATGTTTTTGAATTATTGGTTCTAGGACATGCCGGTTTCCTTACGATGTTTTTCTTCACCGTTTTGAAAGCAGTTGTGATGAAATAAATTACACAGTCAGGCGCATTACTTTGTGTAATTTATTACTTACCTATACTTGTCTACACAAATATCTGCTCAACGAACTTCAGTATCGATTACAACCAAAAACTAAGTCAATAAGTAAATAGAGCAATTATTGACTTAGTTCATGCATGAGATGGATTTTCCGTCAATATATTCCCGTTAGCAGGGTCCCGGAAGATCTGAATAGCCACGCGGTCACTCTACATCTACACACCCACAGCCCGCCTGGCCTTTGTCTATTCTATCTTAAGGCCAGGTTCTACTCATTTTGAACTTTTTTAAACCTCTGGTAATCCACAAATGTAAAAGAGAACTCCATGAAAAAATATTTTATTAATTGACTATATGACCAACCGCCGGGCAGAAATAAAAACATGATATAAATAATTTGGGTCGATAAAAAAAATCGCGAATCCGACCGTAACTTATGTTTTCAAACGTGAAACACGTTACGTTACGAGATTACGTCACGGAAATATTTGAAAGCTACAAAAAGTAATAAAGCTTGTTTGCCTCGCAAAAACAAAAATCTTGAATAGTTATTGTTTTTTTTTTTTAAAACCGCCGTTACGGTGCCGCGAAATCGACATAGACCCGGGCAGGGTTCATACAAAATACTCAGTGACTACAACCGGCTCTTAAGGGCCTATTACACTACGCGTTATTCAGACCTTTTTAGTCTATGGTTCGACGTATCGCGTAGTATAAGGGTCAGAATGTTTTACTCGGAAAGAAAAGTAAGACGAATCTGAAGATCGTGTGCTGAATAACGCTTAGTGTAATAGGCCCTTTAATTATAACTATACTATCAGCATTCCACGTAGTCCTTGAGTCAGTTTAAATCCTTCTACCTAGAAAAGCTTTTCTACATTTTACCTTCTGAGGAGCGCTGGTTTTTCTTGAAATTCTTTACTAGAGGAAATATTAAATTAAAAGAAGATTCATTTTCTCTACCCACCGCTATTTTTTTGTAATGTTGAACTAAGTGCGGCTTTGCTAGTAAGTACTCCAATTCCCTGGAGCAACGTCTCGATTGAAAAGTTATTTTTCCTTAACCTTTTCCAAGAATTTTAATAAGGTTTTTTAAAGTAAGTATATTTTTTTATTAAAAATAAGTTATCTTAGAGGCAAGCGGAACAGAGTGTAAAGCCCCACAGACCTCTGTGAAAAGGGTTTTCAGTGTTTTTTTTTACATTGAAGTCGGTTATATTTTTTCTTTGTAAAAAGTTTTTTATTTTACTCTTTTTAGTTATGGTACCACCACTAAAAAGTACCTCTCAGCCAAACTTAAATACCTTATAGCCAGAGAGCATCTCATAAAGATTCTAATAACCCCAAACACGGTTAGATTACATTAATTTACCTTTTGGCTTCATCATCAGATCAGTCCGACACATCCCCTCCCACTTTTCCTTCAGTCAGTCATCGACTACATAAAAACATACATAAAAAAAAAACATACATTTAGCCGAACATAGAACCTCCTGCTTTTCGAAGTCGGTTAAAGAGTTTTCAGAATCGGTTCAGTAGTTTTATCATACATACAAACTCACAAATATTACCTCTTGTTAATCTAGGTTAATAACACAAATTAGCGAGCAATGGGTAGTTCGCCGTCCGACCGTCCGGTAATCGCCCGGACCGAGTCCAAGACGTCAACGGCGCGTATTGTTCCACGCTCGCCTCAAGGAGTTGTCAGCAAATCGAAGGGGCCCAGCAGGGTCGAAGCCTACTGGGGCCAAGGATCTGTTTCTGAATGGAAGGTTCGGTCCGGTACGAAAGGCAAAGAAGGAACAGGAGTGGGTTTTTAGTTAGTAAAAGTCTCCGCTCCGCTCAAGAGCGGGGGATGTCATTGGATGATTTTCCTACAAAAAAAAAAGTCCTTAAAATGTCAGATAGTTAATTAATTTAATTTCACTGTTTGTTTGGGCAACATAAAAAGAATTACATTGAAACATACGTAACGATGCCTGCAGGCTGAGGGAGAAATGAACACTGTTGCAATATCAATCAATTCTGTTCACTTTATCAAACATTGAATGCTCTTTGTGGGGTTTGTTTTGATATTCATATCGATCCCGCTGAGTACACAATGCTTCATCAAATCCTCGCAAAAAAAAGTGCATATACAGAGTAATTCATTAGACAAGATTTTAACAAAGAGCTTTTTGTTAGAGACAAGATTTCCCCTCAGATTATGTTGTTAGTGGTGATTTTCTCGTAAAGAATTTATCGCTCTTCCACACGTAACCGGCCTTTTAAGCAGCTTAACTCATTTAATAATTTAAGCTCTTTTCACAACCTTATTTTTATTTAGTATGTGCTAAACCTGAAACACCTGTCTAGTAATTTTATATAAAGAATCTATGTATAAAATAATAACTGAATTATGAAAAATCACAAAGTTATAAGCCAAGCCAGGTACTTGGTTGGCAACATAAATACATGGTCGCCGAGCCACCCAATCAACTTAAGCCAACTTAGGGGTTGTTTTGCTTCCGCATCCGCTGTGCGCTGGCTACTATTGCCCGCTATGACTTCCGTAACCTGTTTTGTACTTAGTGTTGGTGGTGTCTAACTTGTGACCTTTTTTAAATATTTTTGGGAAAAAATATAACATGGTGTAAAAATTATTGTATCGTTTTGCATATAGATAGGTATTAAAATAGTACATTATGATGTAAGTGTGTAATGTTAGTGATTACAGTCGAGGCGGTATTTGGACCCGAACCGTGGCGAGGGTCTTAAGACAGCTGAGAACGGTAATCATTAATAACTCACGTGTATCATACGACGTTTTTCAATGCACTTGTGAAGAAAATAACAGTAAAACTAGTAACCTTTTTGTGACATGGCGGTAAAAATCTGTTTTCATAAGCGCGCGCAGATTTTTTTTATTTACCCCTAGGGGAAGACTAAGGTATTTTAATCATACTGCCTAGTCTTACGTTTATGTTTTTTGCGTGAAAAGTTTTTACTATAAAGTCTTTCGTAGTGACAATGGAATACGCATGTAACATTTTCTAATGATTTTGTGTTTTTTTTTAGTATTTAATTTTTTGTGTTCTTGTGATTTTGTTTAGTATTTAATTTTAGTTAGTTAATACAGCCACTGAATTACACTCGAATAAATCAAGCCAAAAACCGCGCGCATCTTAAAATGGCGGCCATAGACCACAAAAAAAAAACAATTTTTATGTGAATGTACGATTTATTTACTAAATGTTTTTTTTTATTATTATTAAATAAATCGTTTGTACAAGTTAAAATGTTCAAAATTGCATGAAATAAGTATGCATAAGACACTAATTTATACCATTGAACGCAATAACTTATAATGTGTTTTTTTGTACTCAAAATTTGTTTTGTGAACAAAGAGATTGAACAAAAAGGTTTTAACTAGCACAAGTGCGTAATGGTAATCAAAATGTCACAGTTTAGTAACAAGTGCCTTTATATACCTAAGTGTGTAATAAGAGTCACTTTCTGAGCAAATGTATTGAAAATAATGTTGTATACTTGTCCATGTGCCCGTACATGGTACGTATTACTTTTTAATTACAAACTAATTACACTTGGCGTGTTAGCTTCATTTGTGGTTGTTGTAGTTGACATGGTATTACATATTATTAACGCTGTAATGGGTCTTCTCTGGTTCGCAATTAATTAGTCTCAAGACTGACAATGCACTTGAGTTACCTCAAGGTATTTCAGTTGAAGAATGAACTCATTTGTCTGATTAAGGCGTGTTTGAGAGAAGTTCGTTAAAGATACCTGTAAACTACTGTATACAATCTGTGTTTACCAACAAAAAATATTATGGGTTAGCAATGAATTAGGTAATGTATCGGCAAGCATACAAGTACATTTTTTTTTCAAAAAACCTTAATGGGTAAGATTGTGGTAAAACGCGAGCCTATACTTACATAAAAAACAAAAAACAAAACATTGTTTTTAGCTTATAACATTTAGTCAATTGTTAACTACATTTTGTACTTTGATAACAACGTTCTTTGTAGTCTGTCGAGGGCCATGCTACACTAATAGACAAAGGATGCTATGTGCAAGCGCGACGTCCTACACAAATATGTTTGGGCTTAAAGCGAAACGGCATGGCATACGGTTATCTAGATTCGACAGACTTTGAGAATACGCATTATGACAGAAGGTATGAAATTACCAACGATATATTTTTGCGACCGATTTGGTGTGGCTATAATTTATACTTACATTAAACTCTGTAGAAGTTTTTAGTTTTGCACACATCACGTAAAATGTACGAAATCGATGAAGACAACTTTTATGCAATAAAATTGTGTGTACCTAACTTGATATATTACTTTGAGTTTGTTTCATCGCAATCTGTGGAAGTGTAGACTATATCGAAAGTTATACTACATTTATTGACTGTTAGGCGGTACGAAGTTCTCCGCGTCAGCTAGTTGAAAATATTTCCGTGCTGATAACTACTAAATACAAGTTTTTGGACGTGCGCTATAATAATGATATACTTGCTCACGTTACCTCGATGGGAGTCCAGAATAACGGGATGTTTTATTTATTTTACCAAGATTGTGGTCACATTATTAATTCATAATTGTAAATAAAATCTTGGGCGGAACAGACAATTCACAATTACAAGTAAAGTTGTTTTGTTTATACGTGTAGTCGATGACTGTCAGAAAAAGGGGGGGGGGGGATGTATCGAACTGATTGATGATGAAGCCAGAAAGAAAAAAATTAAATTTTATTAAATTCCTTGCCGGAGTCTGTGTTTCCTGATAGCTACAACCCGGGAATCTTTAAGTCGAGAGTGAATAGGTTTCTTTTAGGTAAGCGCGTTCCATCGTCGACCGCATCGTCGCTTTCCATCAGGTGAGATAGCGGTCAAGCGCGAACCTATCAACAATAAAAAAAAAAAAAAAATTAATGTAATCTAATCGTCTTTGGGATTATTAGAATCGATATGAGATGCACTGTGGCTATAAGTTATTTAAGTTTGTCTGAGGGGTACTTTTTAGTGGTGGTACCATAACTAAAAAGTGTAAAATAAAAAAATTTTTACAAAAAAAAATATAACCGACTTCAATGTTAAAAAACACTGAAAAGTATAAAATAACTTTAATTTCGGAAGTCGGTGTTAAATAACGAAGAGACAAAAGTATTATAGAAACACCGACTTCCGAAATTAAAGTTATTTTATACTTATCAGTGTTTTTTAAAATTGAAGCCGGTTATATTTTTTTTTTGTAAAAGTTTTTTATTCTTTGTGTACTCTTGTTGACGTGACCTTACACAATTTTCTTTGTACACTTTGTACACTGGAGCAGCTTTTGTTCAATGAAAGATCTTCTCAAAGGAGATCTCCCGCTATGCCTGTAAAACGGCAAAATTATAATGGTTATGTGCTTTCTCTCTATTCTTAAATACAGAGCCCAAACCTGGTCTTTGACACTTCACCAAAGGTCCAGACTCGAGTTTTGTCAGCGAGCAATGGAATGGTTCGAATTTCTAACTGCGTCAGGATCACAATATTGCGCGCCAAAACTGAGTTAAAAGGTGTTACCCGAAAAGCTGCTATTCTAAAGTGGAATTGGGTCGGACATATTTATCTGCCGCATGATAGATGAGCTGTGGGTTAAAAGAGTCACTTATTGGGCCCTATTAAATGCAAAATCGCGACGTGTGTGGACAAGGAACAGGGAGGACTTCGCCAAGCAATGGGACATAATAATTAAGAGCCGGTTGTAGTCACTGAGTTTTTTGTATAATCTCCGCCCGACTCTATGTCGATTTCGCGGCCCCGTAACAACGGTTTCATTTTTGTATAAAAAAAACAATAACTATTCAAGCTTTATTATTTTTTGTAACTTTCAAATGTATCCGTGACGTAATCTTATAGACATACACGTTTGAAGTCGTAAGTTAGGGTCAGAATCGCGATTTTTTTTATCGAGCCAACTAATTTAATTTCCATCAGGTGAGATAGCGGTCAAGCGCGAACCTATCAACAATAAAAAAAAAAAATAATAATTTATATCGTATTTTATTTTTGCTCGGCAGTCATACGTATAGTCAATAGAATAGAATAAACTTTATGCAAAAAAAATCTTTCTTAGTCTTTAAATTTCTTTTGTTTTTCAATTTTAATGAATTAATTTTTCATGGTAATCTCTTTAATATTTGTGTATTTTCAGAGGTTTAAAAAAGTTAAAAATGAGAAGAGAAGAACCTGGCCTTAATAGGCTAACTACTAGATACTATTACTATTAGACTATTACCCCTCTTAGTATCAACTCTCACATTAACTTCTAACAAGTAGGTAGTTACTCTAACAGTTAATTGATTGAGGACAAGACGGAAGCGATACAGACCCGATCTACTTATCGGTTTATTTTGGAACTCTAGCTTGTTCTAGCTAGTTGCCAGGCAGACCCTTCCTCTTCGATCTGAATAATGGAACAAAAAAGCGAGTACAACCCAATGTGGCGCTGACCTAGATGAAGTTATGTCGTAATTGAAATATTATTATAATATTATTATCTGTTTTTAAAATAGTTATTTTGATTCAATTATAGGATTATCAGATTATCAAATTAGTAGAGAGGCGTTTATAATTGTTAAAATGAGGACTAGTTAGTTAGTTAGCCCATTATGTCCCACTATGGTGGATCATATCTTTTTTTCTTTCTTTTCAATTATTTTGACGTATGTCTTGCAATTTGAGTATTTCTGCCGTCGATTTATACGTAGGTACTACGCAGTAGATTAGGCATGCTCAACACTCACTTCAGTCGACACAAGTGTAATGTCGACTGTACACTTTGAACATTACACTATGTAAAAAAAAAGCGTATGTGCCATGAAATTCATGGCGCTTAAGACATTTTGGTCGCGAAAAAAGTATCCTCTAAAAGCTATCTTAGCGCTGCATGTTTTAATAGTTCTGTTAGACGACATAATGCCAATGTAGGGCTACAGAGAACTTAGGTTTTAACTTTTCAGAATTTTTACAAATAGTTTCCATAAAAGGGCTTGTCTATCACTAGATTATAAGTCGATGATTTCTGTGGACTACCCAAACGTTCTTTCCTTGGTATTGTTCGTCAAATTATTGAGCTCCTTAGTAGTCCTAAGTTGAGCAGATATGAATACTGACAAATGGTTGCACTGAGTGGACCCCTGAGTTTTTTTTGGTTTTTCTTCTCAGGGTAGTCAGCTAGGAAACACCGGCCTCATCTAGTTTTCATTGACCAAAAAAAATTAACGTGTAAAAGTGTTTTTATAAAACCCACTTGCAAAATAAAGATCATTTATCTGACTGGACAGGTGCACTCAAATCTGTGTGGTTCTTGCCTCAAAAGACCATCTCAGGCACCAATCTGCATGGTTCTCATATGATTCGACTGTTACATGTTTGCTGCGTGGACTTAAAAACCGACTTTGAACCTTGAGTTTAATTCGGTGTTTCTTTTCTGGGTAGTCAGCTAGGAAAGACCGGCCTCATTTAGTTAAAACTGACTAAAAAATTGACGTGTAAAATCGTTTTTAAAAAACCTATTTGCAAAATGAATATCATTTATCATCACTATATATATATAGAGACATAAATATATAATATATACACCACTAATTTTTAATTAGTACAAATACTTAAAGGGCTTATTAGAAAAGCCCTTGTTATTATTTAAGTAAAGTCTCAATAATATTCTTAAACAGCAAAGTTATTAGCGTTTGTGTTTATCCCAAAATGTCTCTCAATTTAATGAAATATTGTGCAGGCTATTGATTATGAATGAATAAATGACGATTAAAATGGAAAAACACTGCCCGCATTATTTTCTACTAGCAATTGTTATGTATGATTGAATCTATGATGAATTTACCTTTTCGTGGTCAATTTTAGGATTTCGGATTTTTCTACTTTTGAATACAAAAATATGATCAGTAACGGGTACAGATACAGCCCCATTTTTTTATGTACTAATTAAAAAGTAGGGGTGTATAAACACCAAGTTCCATGGTAATAAGAACTTGGTCTAAAAGTATAAAAATACCGTTGTTGAACTCTGAGTCAGTGCCTTATTACGTTTTATTAGATCGATGAATCCTCGTGGTTTTTTTTTTCATAATTATATCTATTACTTTCATCATTTTTCCTTAATATTAAAAATATCTGCTCTTTCTTGGCGATGACCTCGATACCTTCGCAATTTGCTGAAATTGATGTTTGTTTATTTTCGTGAACAAATTGCTCTTAAGGCGCATCTCCACTTGAGCAGCCGCGGGGCGAGCTTCCTCAATCTGAGCGTGCTGCGGGCCGCGGAAACTTCTTGCATCTCCACTTAAACCACTTTAATCAGCAACTCGGCAGCGTGCCTCAAGCCGAGCAACGAATTTCTCTAGTTTCTTACTAGCTACCATGGGTGACGCAAGCAAAGTCGCAGCGCAGCAGCTTTAGTAATAAAATTAATCACTACAAAAAAGTTACGGTTTACTTATTTTATTTTTATTTACTTATACTTTTATAAATGCCTTATTGTAATGATGTGGTGAAGTTGGATCCCATAAGTGTCTGTGGCTTTCATATTCTTTAATTAATTCGATGCATTTATCGTTGTCCATTTTGCCGCGAAGTGAGCGTATGTACCCGGGTCCGTCTCCACTGTGCGAGTGGCTCACACTGAGGCGCCTTTGAGCACGGACGTTTACCGACACAAAACAGCTCGCCACGAGGCTGCCTAGTTTGGTTCAAGACGCGGCACGCCTCGACCCGCGGCGTCGTCCCCACTAGAGTTGCCGCGGGCTGAGGCCGCCGCTCGGCCCGAGACTGCCTCGAGTGGAGATGTGCCTTTAGATTCACGATGGATATTATTGTGTTCAGTGCGACAACGCCTACATACACTCACCCACTCATATTTGTAATCTTACACGTGTCAGTAATTATTTCAGGTAACACCATAACTGCCTACGAGTTCCTACACATTACATTGTGCTAATCACACGAATTTCCATTTCGTTCTTTGATGCCATGCTTCGCAAAACGTAATGAATGCTTGTCACCCTTCATGTACTAATTAGTTGAGTCAAACGTTCTGTGAAAATGACAAAGAAAATGAAGGACATTTGAAATTTACCGGATAGAAATCGTCTGTGTTATGCTATCCACTTCGCAAACTGTCGTCGTTTACAATGTACTTTAAGCAACAGGTGGTCGAGACTTGGGGGATCAAGCGTATACTCGTCTTTAAACATTATTGTACCCGGATTTTGAGTTTACAATTTCATTTTCATCCCCCCATCTTGGAAAGATTATTTTTACTCCTCGATATTTGAGTGTAAAAGTCGTTTTTATTTACTAGAGAATAAAGTAAATTGAATTAAGAACACATCGTGTACTCTAAGTTTGTCTTTTACTTCTACCTCCATTTATCATACAACTTTTTTAATTTGTTAAAAACTCAGACTCGGAACCTCCTTGGTGCGTTTCACGTAAGAGTTCTAGGCTCCCCTGTCTGTATAAAGAAAAAAGAAAAGAGTTTACTTACTCTAGCAAAATTGTTGCACGAAATTCGAAACGAAATTTATTTTAACGGGCGGTGGTCGCACCGCTTCATGAAGAATTATGAGAGGAAATTAGGGATTTTATTTTGTTAGTTGTTTTAAAAAGTAAATTGTCTTCTGGTTTTTAATGATTAGATAATAACTTATTCTTTTGATTTTATCACAAAAACTCGTATATTTACAATTATCATATGCTCCTGTTGTGTCTACAAAGGGTGTTAACATTAGCTAGTCGACAAGCGTATTAAGACTGACTGCTCCTAGTGCACTCGACAATCTGTGGTTTCATTCTGAGTGCCTACTAAAATAAAGCTATGAATTGTTCTGAATTCCTGTATAGTAAGTAGTATACTTTATTCAAAAATATATTTTACAGTTTCCAAAAAAAAAAGAAAGGCTATTGTTAAACGTAACGAAATATCAGTTAATCTAACTTTTATTAAGTAATTTCATTGTAAAAAATATAGCAAGTGTTTTTCCGTATTTCCAACATTACGGCGAAAGGATTTTTTACGTTTGCGTGAAACGCACCTTTTGATTTTTTTTTTGTATTTAGTCATTTCCTCGCTGAGGTGGGATGAAAAGTTACGTGTTACACTCTAGTGCAAAGATTTTTCACCTCGTGCTCTATTGATTCTCTCGCTAACGCTCAGGATTCTAATTTCTGAATCACTTGTGCGCTCGTGATTCAATTTTAGGATACGAGTATTATTTTATTACAAGATATATAAATATTTACAAAGAGCGTTATCTTTGACTAGATGGAAAATAAATAAAACAAATAAAATAGTTTAAAGACATAATTAATTAAATACAAACTAGGGTGTGAAAATGAGCGTAAGTGTATGTATAGTGTGTAATTAATTATTAATGGTAAGATGGTGTAGGTGTGGGAAGTAATGTGATTTTCTATGAGGTCACTTCTAAAAGTTTCTCAGTTTCTTCATAATCGAGAGATTGAAGCCAGCTTTGGACCTTCGTTTTACACTGGAATTTTGATAAAGCGTAAATGGAGATGGCTTTGTTAATTTTATTATAAAAGTAATCACCTAGAAAACAAAAGAATCGACGACTAAATTTGCTTTTGAAGGGTGTAGATCTACAGACCACTGTCTGTTGTTTGCGTCTCTTGCTATGGATGTTGACAGGATTTAATGGAACTTGAATATGCTTACAAATAATTATGTTTAAAATAAACAATTAGCGAACAGTCAGGACCTTGCACTGCTGGTAAAGTTCCTTTGTTGGAAAAAGATAGGGAAGCCTGCGGCTAACTTCTAAGATTGCCCTTTGAGCTCTCTCCAACTTTAATAAAGAAGTCTTTGGGGCTTCATAAGTTTGAGGTGTCTGTGTGTCTGTCTGTGGCATCGTAATTCCTAAGCGAATGGACCGATTTTAATGCGGTTATTTTCATTTGAAAGCTGACGTTATCGAGATAAATAAATAAATAAATATAATATTCTAACTATCACACAACGCCGTCTAGTCCCAAGCTAAGCAGATGGGTCTTAGATACAATTTATGAAGATCTGTTCGGGTGTTCAAGGTCATCAGCTCGTTTGTTAGCTGTACTATGAATCTTAAACACTTCATGGATTTATACTTTACTAATAAACAATATATATGTGACCAGTTCTAAGCATTTTTCCTGAAGTCGAGCACCTGCTGCTAGAACTGGGAGGTAGGTGATGGAACCCTGGAATGCCTTCTAGTAAACACTTCTAGTTTGGGCTAATTAGATTCGTCTTAACGAGTTATAAATATTTTTCATGATGACGAAGATCTGATGATAGAACTGGGAGGTGACTGATGAAACCTCGGAATGCCTACTAGTAAAACATCGAGTTTGGGCTCATTAGATTCATCTTAACCAGTTCTACATATTTTTCATGATGACGAGCACCTGATGCTAGAACTGGGAGGTGGTCGACAGAATCCTGGAATGCGTACTAGTAAAATTTTTACTTTTTATAGATTTTGTGCGCCGGGGTTTTTTTTAATTTTTGATTATCTTTTGACTGATTGGTATCATTTTTGACATTCCCAAACCATAATTAACACAAGTCATTGTGAAACCTTAGATAAAACTATTATGAGAGCTTCGTTTGTGTTTAATCTACCTATAATCCGGTCACAATATTTTATGAAATAGTGTTAGTTCAACTGTATGAAACATGTATCCTGTATCACATGGAAGATTTTCCACTTGGCATATTTGTAGCAGATAGTGTCTGACATCGACGAAAAATTCCACCACTGGGGGTCCAGAATCATGTACTGGATCCATGGTATTCGTTTGTGTGTCGATGTCAAAGACACCCTGTGCGCATGAGTAGATGAACCGTACAGAGGCAAAGCTTCCTAAGAACGTGTAATATTGTTACCTATTTTGGTAGGGGTGTCACAATAGGTGAAAAAAAAAATTAAATAAAACATTTGTTAAATCGTTTTATTATTCAGAAGGTTTAAAGTAAGATAACTAATAAGATTCCAATAAGAATTAATAAGAAAGTGTGAATTTATTAGTGAAAATGTAATTTTGTTTGTTAACTATTTTGAAAGAGATTTTATCTATGTTATTTATTTATTTATTTATTAATGCTTATTGCACATAAAACTGTACAAAGGTGAACTTAATGCCTTAGGCATTATCTACCAGTCGACCTTAGGGTGGTGCAGAAACATAACATGGTAGGTGCAATCGCGTAGTGTGGACCGACTCAAGAGGAGACGAACACTAGCGACAATGTATATGTTACTGGTAGGTAATGTGTATAATTCAGGTATTCTATACAATACCTAGGCAATGTATGAAATACTTGGGGCGTTTTGGCAATGTATGAAATAGGTATTGTGAATATTATTGTTAATCATGCTGGTCCACCATCAATGTGTAAAATAAATGGATTTTAGTCCATATTTATCAATCTTAATTAACCTATACTCAATCGCTTTAGGTAGTTAACTAAATGTAAATAATCTTTTGGTCTTTTATACGATTTATTTTAAATAAAAAGACATATCAAGATTGTTTATCTTTAGTTAACTACCTAAACCGATGCAGTATACCTATAAAATTACACGTATTTTATAATTTAAAATTAATGTGTGTAAAAGACGAGAGCGAGCAGGCACATTACCGATTGCGCATTCGGTATTGTACAGAATACCTAAGTAAAGTATAAAATAAGTAATGTTTTATACATTACCTACACGTTTTAAGTATTCTATACAAGGTGTCGTTTTGAAGCTGCAAAATATTTCAGGAGGTAATTATGTTAGTGATTCTCGACCCGAATCAATAATAAAATAAGTAGGTAATTTTTTTTTTTTTTATAACCGCGCTTTTTTTCACACACACAAACACGGAACAATAAAGGGCGTTTTCACACACACTAACTCGCAACGATAGTTTCATAAATAATGTATCATCCAATCATCATCCCGCACGCCACACCCTAGCCACGCCCCCGCGGCCATCGATCAATCGATTTAGTTTAGTGTAATTAAAAAATTAAATAACAAGTATTACTGATTATTGACCAGGTATCGTTTTTTTATATGATTATTTATGAGTTTTATTACAACCTCCTGAAATATTGTGCAGTTTTAAAACTGCACCTTGTATATTGCATAGAATACCGGATTATATAGATGGCCGGTAACATATAGGTACACGAATTTGACCTCGACTCGTGCTCTTTCAAGCCTCGATCGTGCGCGTTTCGAGCGTTTAATTCGTGCTTATCTGTACTGTTGTTGGTTTTTGGACGAACATAAAGTGTTAAGTACTTTCGAAGGTAGTAAACGACCCTTCGTTGTGCGTCTACACTTAACACCGGCTTGTGCTCGGCTCCTCTATCGTAGAAAGAAAGAAGAGAAAGAAAGAATGACATATGGACAGGCAAACGTAGATACACCTTTAAAATTAACGAAGCAGTTTCTACCTGGGTTAGGCATGGGAAAAAGACGTGAGCTTATGTGTGGAATTAGTATTTCATTTTCCATAATATGCGCATTTAATTATCAAATGTTGTGTATTATCATCGCAACGTGTTTTATCTATGGAATATAGTTCCCATATCTCATGTGCCGATAGTGTTCAGAGATTAGGAGAAAAATATGAGACGGCACGCCTTAATGCATCTAGTATTTTAATCATATTTATTACACACGCATGCATGTGACTCTCATCGATTTTTTTTTTATCTGTGTGATAATGAACTAATTAAATTTTACTCACGTTACAAACTAGAATGACAATTATAGCACTTTTACCGACATATCCCTTTTTATAGTGGGGGGAAATCATCTAATGACTTCTCCCGCTCTAGGGTGAAGCGAGAGGGCGTGTCAGACTTTTACTGACTAAAAGCACGAGTTCCCTTTCTTTCTTATGGACAGACACATACGTGGATCTTTAAAAAAAATACCGATTTCATTTATTTATTTTTTTACTATCACTTAACGTCGTCTAGTCTTAAGCTAAGCAGAGTTTGTGTTATGTATGACTACTAGACAACTATTTAGAAATATGTGAGTAATAAACATACTTACATATTTCTAAATACATTCATATCATAGATAAATTAGACACAGAACTAATGATCATATTCATCACACAAAAATTTGTCCTAGGTGGGAATCGAACCCACGATCTCTGGCATAGCAGTTTAGGGCCACTAATCACTAGACCAAAAGGCCAGTCAAGTCGTCATTAACCCTTAAATCGTTTGATTTTTGATCGTGTTTCGTCCTTTCTGTAGTAACAGTGATATTTTTCCAAAGCAGTAATAATAAAATGTACTTTACCAATTTTAAAACGATGGCTTTGGATCAACGAGGGTCCGAGGTTAGTTAATATAGTTAATGAAATCATTTGGGTATACAAATCCATGTACACCGTTAAATTTTGATCGTTTTAATCCCGTGGAGAGTCGAACCGGTGCATGAAACACTACCGATTTGTAAAGATTCATGAGTGAATAAATTATGCAAACCATTAGTAGGCACCATTCCACGCTAATAATAATGATGCGTTCACCTAGTCAACGTGGACTTACAAAAAATAGCAAATCCTAGATCAAACTCCGCCCCCAAACCCTATTTGATTGGCATTGCGAAAGGCGCGCGCCCCGCGCACCCCGCTATGAGCGCAAAAGTCAACACGTCATGCAATAAATTCAGTTTCTCTTACGACGTCATCGGCATGTCGCGCGAAAATAATGGCGTCTCGAAATTACGTGTACACCAACCTAGATTTCGTTTTCCAATCGCGGGTCTTAATGCGCAGGCGACTCGACGTCTTTAAAATGCCAAACCACTTGCAATCCAATCATCAAAATCCAAAAGAATGGTATGCTCTTGTGAAGTCTAACCAATGATGATTCAGAGGTGATTAGTTATTAGGTTAATAACAGAACTCTTATTAATCGTTGTAAACAATTTTGATGAGGTACCTACCTACTTATGAACAATTTTAACGTGTCGTTATGTGTTAAATAAATAAAAATACAAAGGCGATTTAGGTATGTAACAGAACTGTTTTTTAAATCATTGTACATAATTTTGATTACACATTTTTAAATACGCCATAACTAGCAGGAATGTAGAGAGTTGTTTTTACATGTAATTACCTTTCACTTTTAGCATAAGTAATTATTTTATTAGGTATGTCTTAGACACAAAGCAGCCTAAGTGTGTAAAAGTATGAAGGAATATTTGGAATCATTTTATTTATTTTACGTGGGCATCAGCTGAGCGATGTGATGACCTCTAACGACCGCCGACGAAGCGCGACGTAGTAAGAACCAACACTCGTGGCGCAACTATTTTTTTGATGCACTTTGCGAGTATTACTTGCTGTTTTTTTTTTATTTTAAAAGTTACATCGTTCTACAAGCTTTAGATGAATAGTATTTCATAAATGAAACCACCGGTTCAAAGGATTAAAATGATCAAAATTTAACGGTGTATAAAAGTAGAGTGAGTCAACAAAGGGAAAATTCCACATTGAAATATGAAAACATGATTTTATTCTGTGTAAAAAGCATTGATATTATGTAAAAAGTAAGCCGAATGTATTTTTATTTTACCACACCTTTGCCGCATACTTTATTCATATGTGGAAGAGGATTTAACCATCCATGTTACTTTTATGCCGATATAGCCTGAAAATCGCCAAACTATAGTGGCAGTGTGCAGGGCACAATGCTCGTAGAACGGATGGTCGATGGGGCCGAAAGGTTCTAGAGTGGCGACCGCGCACCGTTGGGAGGCCTCCCACAAGGCGGACCGACGACCTGGTTAAATTCACTTGAATGCGGTGAATGCTAGCTAGACGGATCGGTTTGTGGCATTGCTTGGCCCAACAGTGGACGGCTTTCAGCTGAAATTATGATGATGATGATGTTACTTTTCAATTAGTTATCAAATATACTGATTTTGCAATTGTTTTTACATACTCGTATTATTTCAGGAATACTTAATATTATTATACTATAACATTTCTGCAATGCACCTTCCAATTACTTACTCAAAATGATTAATACTCGTAAAGTCTATTGTCAAAATTATGTTTCATATTTTGGTTGGAAAGATATAATTCCGGGTTCCGTACCAGAAGGATGCCAACGGGAACCTATTACTAATCTCCGCCAGATTTTATCAGCGTTGTTTGATCGATTTTCATTTGTAGTACGAAACCCTTTGTGAGCGAGTCGGACTTGCCATTTGGCCAGTTTTTAATGTTATGTCCCCGTTAGGTAAGGTAGTTAAATCCAGTCGCTTGTTTTTGTAAGTAAAGTAAGTAAGTAAGTACACATAAAGGTAAAATTAGGTGACTTCAAAGCCAGATTGAGTAGACTCCTAATAAGGGCGCTTTCAATTTAGACGTTTCATGCTGGACCCCTTCCGCAAGTTTATCATGCCGCCGCCGGCCGGCGTACGTTAGTCCGAAAACAAGCGCCTAAATTAAAAATGTATTCGGCTGCCGTGCGTTTGTATGGGTTTCATCATATAGGTTTCACATTTGGTGAAACCTATATGATGGTGGGCGAGCAGTCATCAATAATCACTCGGATGGATCGATCCCCCGAGAAGTTTACGATCCAATCACACATATCAGTGATTAGACCGAAAGAAGGAAGCTTAGCAATAAGGCTTTCGTGCCAGCTTAGACCCTATCGAAAGCCTTTGAAATATCAAGGGAGACGGCAAGCGCTTCCCCATGCTTCTCGATAGCCTCGCTCCAAATGAGAATGGCATACGTTAGAAGGTCCCCAGTAGACCGATTTCACCGTAAATCGTATTGCCGGTCACTGAGAATATCGTTAGCTTCTAGGTATGCCAAAAACTTGCTGTTAAACACCAGTTCCATACTCTCACTAAGAATTTACGTAACGGAGATGGATCGGTAGTTTGCCAGGTCAGCTCGACTGCCCTTCTTGGGCACAGGCTGAACGTTACCTTGCATTCAAGCCATCAGCACTTTTTCAGTCTCGTATGAGAGGCAAAATAGGCGGGTCAAGATTGGAGACAATTCAAGTGCAAGTTTATAATTCTATATCCATTCAATGAAAATCTTAGATATCTTTTTTTGTTTGTCAGAAACATTCGCCAAACATTCGCATGTTTTTGCGAATGCGAATGCGAATATTCGTTACATCACTACTGCTGACCATCAGGTGGGATCGCAGTTAATCAATGTAGTTTAAAAAAAATACAACTGTTCTCTTTGAAACAAAGGGTGCTTTTTATTTTGCCGTGTGCAATTAGTCATTATTAATTCTGCGATACCCCAGACTTATGACAGTTTGAATATGTCACTTGTTTAGTTACAGTGAGGGTACTTAATTCATGGTTTTGACAAGGTAAATATAGCTATCATAATGCATGAAGGGGTACTGCCTGGATCGATACTTGACAGTCCGCCTTTGTTTGCGCAAATTAATAAAGGTGACTAAATAGATGGTATTTTATTATTTATTGTTATAGCTAGCCTGTATTGTCCCACTGCTGGGCAAAGGTCTCTCTCTATTCTTTCCAACTTGGCATCGGTAGAATATAGCTAAAAGTATTAACCCGTTTTTAGGGTTTCGTACCTCAAAAGGAAAAAACGGAACCCTTGTAGGATCACTTTGTTGTCCGTCAGTCCGTTCGTCTGTCTGTCTGTCAAGACCTTTTATCTCGAGAACGCATGGAGGTATCGAGTTGAAATTAAAACCCTATACTTAGGTCTGCGGTTCCTTCAACCTGTGATAAAAATAACAAATATCTAAGATAACGAATAAAAAAGATACGGCCGTTCATGTCGCAAAAAACGTATATTTCGATACTTTCAAAGATCGAAAGTCGTAGGGTATTTCCCGTTGACTCAGAATCCTGAAAGTTGGCACAAAGCAAGGTCTTAAGACACAGGTATAGGAATAAATCTGAAAACAGCAAATTTTTAGTTACATACATATAATAGTTTGCACGGAACCCCCAGTGCGCGAGTCCGACTCGCACTTGCCCAGTTTTTTCTTATTAAGTAGTCGAGTTTTAAATGTATTTTCTGATGTTTTTGGGCTCGTTATCTCGATCTCGATCAAGAATCGGTACTAACTTGTAGTTTGGCCATTCTCTGCAGCACTCTTAGATAGGGCTTCCAATCCCGGTATTCCGAGTCCTGATTATTCTTCAACAACCATTTAAAAATGTTCTTGGTTTTGGAATTTTCAACGAAAACGCACGTTATTATTTTGTTATATTTGTAAATACAGTGATTTAATAAATATAGAAAATACAAATTTACCAATGAAAATCGAATTTCGGAAAAATAGTAACATACTTATGATAATAATGTTTATTCGAACTTATAATTCCAAGTCAACCTGAAGTTATCACAGTTTAAAGTGAGTTTTGTTGATTATGTCGTTATTTTAAATATCACGCAAATACCGTTATCCTGCGTGATTACAAATTTTCCGTCTCGCAAATACCGAGATTGCGGTTCGGAAGCCCTACTACTACTCTCAGGTGTGTATCTCCCCTTCTTACAAACTGCTACCCTCGTGTATTCAACCTTGACCTTCTTTCTTTCTTATTAACATCGACTGATGAGGGACAGACGAAGGGAAGTCGGATGAGACAACCCTTATTAACCTTCACGTTTATTTACGGGTCAACATCCTTAATTTATGTGGGCTACTAGTTTTCGAACACATGCACTCTTGTTGTGAGAAACACGATGTCCGATTAAAAATAAATTATTGTTATTTTTATGCAAATAACTAGCTTTTGCCCGCGCGGCTTCGCTCCCGCTCTTCCCTACTTCAGCCTACTATACCCTACTATACCCTACTCTACCCTACCCTACTCTACCCTACCCTACTCTACCCTACTCTACCCTACTCTACCCTACTCTACCCTACTCTACACTACTCTACCCTACCCTACCCTACCCTACTCTACTCTACTCTACCCTACTCTACCCTACTCTACCCTACCCTACTCTACCCTACTCTACCCTACTCTACCCTACCCTACTCTACTCTAATAAACCTCACGGAGCCCGAGACCTTTCCAACGAATCCAAAACCGTGGAAATCGGTTCGTGCGTTCTGGAGTTATAGCGTCAGGAAGGAAAACCCGACTTATTTTTATATAGTAGATATAATATACGTACCTATGCATAAGTCTATTTTGAGATTGAAACAAATAATTAAAACCAGCTAGTTTCTTTTACCCCTATTCTACTGGCAGAGTCGGATTCTCGATTTATAAATTAAGGATTTGAAGTCGAATATTTCTCAAACATGACAACCTGAAAACTTGTCAACGTTTGGCATTGAAGTAAGGTTTAAAATACTTACGCTGTTTTTAATATCATGTGGATTTCATCAAGCATGCAGGATTGCTTCGCATGAAGAAAATTTCAAAATGCAAAAAAAACGCTATCCGCGTGCTTAGGTATACCACGCAGTTAATACTTGTATGAAATGGACATTTGCGAGGGTTACGCGTGCGGAGCAACTCCACATGAGTGATCAAACTGCATGATATCAAAAACACCCTAAATTCAAAAAGTCGCCTTTTGTCAAACACTAGATACCTACTGTGAAATGCGAATAATAAAATTGTTACTTTACCTTTGAGCAACTTAATATGACGTGAACGTAATTAAATGTCTGAGACAAATTAGAATTCGAAGTCAAATGTTACTCGAGTGCGCTATCTCTAAATGATGTGCAACAGACGTTTCCTTTGCGTGCGTCAGATCCCTGCATTTCACTCAACCTGCTTTTCGGAGGTTTAATTAGAGAACAAAGGAATAGTGGTGCTATCATAAATAGTATCGTTTTACACACACGTTTGATCATTATGTGACACAAAGACAATACCAGACAGTCGTTGCCTCGTGCATAGACATACTATAGGTTTAATATTGTTACATTAACGTGAATATTGCACCGGTTATCATTTAGTAATCGAGAGGTTGAGTTATAATTCACTACCTTTGGTCAGCGGTTCCGTTCGCATGAATGAGGGTAAATAAAAATAAATTTATGCTTAGAGTTAAAGCTTCCTTTATCAAAATCGGTTCAGTAATTTAACCTTGAAAGCATAACGAACAGACAGAGTTGCATTCATATTTGTAATATCAAGAATGGAAAGTATGGATAAGACATTTGTCAATCTATCATTATAGACGAATATAAGGAGAATCCTGTTCCACAAATTCAATAATTCCTAACATTAGCCGAGTAATAATACCACAATCATGATCAAGGTCAACGTCTCCGTTGATTTAAATATAGAAACGAGGGGTTCGATCGAGGGGTCGCGATTCTAAGGGTTTCGAGTATATCAATATTGTTATAAAATACAACTTTGGACTCACTTCAAAAGGGGATCTCATGAGGATGTTATGTAAGGATCATGTTATGAAGTGATTCTTTATAAACAGTTCTACAAATAAATTACAAAATAAGAGTTTAAATGAATGATAAATGATATTTATTATGCAAATAGGTTTTAGAAAACACTTCCACGTCAATTTTTTTTCGTCACTTTAAACTATCTAGTTGTCTCGCAGTCTAGAGGCAGGTGTTTTCTGCCTCAGAAAAAACACCGAAACTAACTCAGGACTCAAAGTATCTTTTAAAGTCCATACAGTAAATAGGTATGTAATGGTCAAATTACATGAATCATTGCTTACTTATCAAAATGCGATGACATATTCAATATCGAATGGCCATAATATTATTGCTCTGTATGACTGTCTCATTCATCAATTATCTGCAAATTATAATTTAATGAGTTATGGAAGTTAACCTCATGTTGTTATTTATAAAATGACAGGTGTTTATATTTGTTTCGTGACTTAATTGGAATGTTATATAATGTGCACAAAGGTTGCTTTTTTATTGCGTTTAAGGAATTTCTGTCGTGATGACGTCAGCTTCGGAAGCGCCTCAGCAGCAGATACTTGTGAGACTGTACGTGCCAAAATGCCAATAACTACACATATCTACATGTTTTGATTCATACAAATAAAAGTATCTAAAAATATGCGAGCTGAACTGAATTTGAATCTATAATACTACAGGTCAGATGTACTTCTTACAGTCCAGCTTGCATTTATTCTCAACGTACGATGCGAGTTGAGGGTCTGAAAATGATTGGGGTGCTGTCAGTTGAGACTGTTCGTCTCTTAGCTGCTAGTGGCTTATTTTAATGGTTTACTGGCGATGTAGACACACACACACTGTTTAGTACATTCAGATAACAAGTTTTAAAATATAATATTTATATGAGGGAAAAAGTGTTAACCAAACTATTTCAACCTGGATTTAAGGCGGTTATATTTTAATATTTTATATTACATGGCAATACTAAATAGCTTCAATAAATTTGGTGGTCTCCGAATCGTAAGTAAAAAACTTTTTAAATAAAATTCGCTGATTCGGACACTTACACTGTCCGAATCATCAGTAACCCAATTTTATATTTATATTATGTAATAGGACATAATTGGAAAGAGTGTCCATAGAGTTTTTTTGCACATTTTTCTCCATAAAGATCAATGCTTTGGATGTGCTATGATGAGCATCATTTTTCTGTCTGGCTGACTTCTTGACATTTCAAAAGTGCCTGAAAATGGTTTATTTGAATTAAAATGCTTTGAATCTTTGAACCATTTTACCAAATTCTTTCCGAGTATCTCCCTATTCGCAAAATAATTTTAATCCACTCTAACTGGTCTACAGTTCTCACATAAGCTTATATTCGTTGTTTGAGTGTACTCGTACAGGGGATTAAGTAATTTGAAATTGATGTGTCCGTGTGTTGGTAAGTCCATCACCCCAGGCCCGCACGGTGCTTTGTTTGTTTACGCATACTTACCTACTAGCTTTTATCTATAATATAAAAATGAATCGCAAAATGTGTTGGTAAGCGCATACCTAACTCAACAACCGACAGACCGATTTCGCAATTTTTTTTTTTTGTTGTGTTCCTTATTATGAGGAGAAGGTTCTTATGGAAAAAAAAAAAAAAAATTAGGGTAGTGTAGGGTAGAGTAGGGTAGTGTAGGGTAGAGGAGGGTAGAGTAGGGTAGAGTAGAGTAAGGTAGGGTAGAGTAGGGTAGAGTAGGGTAGAGTAGGGTAGAGTAAGGTAGAGGAGGGTAGAGTAGGGTAGAGTAGAGTAGGGTAGAGTAGGGTAGGGTAGGGTAGAGTAGGGAAGAGTAGCGTAGGGGCTGAAGTAGGGAAGAGCGGGAGCGAAGCCGCGCGGGCAAAAGCTAGTTCCATCATAATTTTGACCTAAAAGTGCATACATATTATGATTGTTTATTTTTTTTTGTTACCTGTGACCTATTGCAACATATACCTTATTGTTAGCCAGCGGGGTGACGTGGTCAAGCTGATTAAGAAAGTGGTCTCCTCGCGTTTAGTCACTATCTCAGCATTATGTAAATCAATATAATAGGTCTTTACCTATGAAATTCCCGTTTTAAAACGGGTTGCTTTGAAATGTTTTATCTTAGGATTGACTTGGAATTATAAGTTCAATAAAACTTTATATTAACGGTACGTTATTCTTTTTTCGAAATTAGGTATCTGATGGTTTCTTTATGTTTTGTATTTTTTGTAATATCGCAGTAGGTACTTAGAACCATGAAAGCTAATAAAAATGTTCTTTCATAATAAGAGTTCCAACGTAGAAACTATGCATTTCAAAGGGCAAGCAATATCAATAACGTATACCTACGACTTTCTTATTGCAAAAGAAGTCTGTGTTCTTGGTTTAACAGCTTTCGCTTTGGAAATTTTGACCTGTAGCCGCCCTGAGGAGAAAAGTTATTCGTGAAAGTGATTGAAACAAAAATAGACACCCAATTCATTAGCATTTTAAAGCCCTTAAACATCATCAATATTGCATACCGCTTGAGATACATTATTTCCACGGTAGAACTCATATTACAAAATAATGCGAGTTTTCTTAAATTTCATACAAAAATGGTTATTAACCTAGTAACTGGTGGGTAATACAGTATTGCTTGATTGCTGTCAGCTTCTTTTGACTGCTTCTGCTTCTGACTATCCGACAACTATTATTTTTTATGCATTCAAAACGCACCTTAAGGACGCGTGAGCAAGATTCACTCGCTCGAATTTAGGTATCTTGGTCGCAATACATCGACCTTACGCGCACGCACACATAGAGCCCATTGTTCGCTCAATTTTATACTTTAACCGAACATGTCTTGATATTTGAGGTAATAGTTTATTTTTCTTAGTGAGTATTAATTGAGTCAAGCTTGTTTGATTTTTAGTATCAGTATTACTATATGGCAATATGTAATTGCCTGCTCATCCAGTTTTGAGTACTACTCTTATAGCAAAAATAAGTAGTTGCCATATCGTTACGGGTAATAACGACCAATTTCTTTGTAAACCTACGATTATTTCCCAGGCTTATTTCTTTAAAAATATTATATTTAACAAAATCAAATGGGTATTTGAGATTAATTTTATCAGACAATTAGGTACAACGCACAACCCCTCTCCGACATGAATTAAATCTTCAAACTCAATAAATACTCGTACGATGTCTGAAGCAAGTAGGTATTTCCAATTTAATATTCGATCTAATCGTAAAATACAGTTAAAACTATGAATACTTATGTATTTTTAACCGACTTCTAAAAAAGGAGGAGGTTCTTAATTCGGATGTTTGATTTTTGGAACGAAGTTCCTTATCGCGCGTTGTGAAAGGGGGCTAGACGGAAAAAATTCTCACGAAAAGTTGTACCGACACTTTTTGCTTTTTTTTTCTTTTTTTTCCTTCTTTAATATTCCTTCACTATTTTTTTTTAATGTTTTTGGCTTGGAAATTAAATCTTTATCTATTAATGGAAATCCAAGATGGCGGCTGCAAGAAATTATCAACTTTTCCGTCACGGGTGTCGTTTTCATGGTTTTCGAGGGTGTTGAAACCGATAGTACTGTCAAAATATAAATCCAAGATGGCGGCTGCAAAAAAAAATAATTTCGTCATGGGTGTCGTTTTCATGGTTTTCGAGGGTGTTGAAACCGATAGTACTGTCAAAATATAAATCCAAGATGGCGGCTGCAAGAAATTATTAACTTTTCCGTCATGGGTGTCGTTTTCATGGTTTTCGAGGGTGTTGAAACCGATAGTACTGTCAAAATATAAATCCAAGATGGCGGCTGCAAAAAATTATAAAATTTTTCGTCATGGGTGTCGTTTTCATGGTTTTCAAGGGTGTTGAAACCGATAGTATTGTCAAAATGTAAATCCAAGATGGCGGCTGCAAGAAATTATCAACTTTTTCGTCATGGGTGTCGTTTTCGTGGTTTTCGAGGGTGTTGAAACCGATTGTACTGTGAAAATGTAAATCTAAGATGGCGGCTGCAATAAATTATCAACTTTTTCGATATGGGTGTCTTTTTCATGGTTTTCGAGGTTGTTGAAGCCGATAGTGCTGTCAAAATGTAAATCTAAGATGGCGGCTGTCAGAAATTATCAACTTTTTCGTCATGAGTGTCGTTTTCATGGTTTCGATGATGTTGAAATAGTGCTGTCAAAATGTACATAAAATGGGATAGTATTTTTTAGTTATCTTGTATTGGCTAGACGGAAAAAATTCTCACGAAAAGTTGTAACGATACTTTTTGCTATAGTAAGCTATTGTAAGCCGTGCGGCGTGCGCATGTTTCTCTGTCTGTCTCTCTCTCTCTCTCTTATAGAAAGCAAGCCAAAACGGAACTTCGTTCCATCCGGGTGTCCCTTGACACCTCAGTAGTTTTTTTTTTTATGTATGTTCGCGCATAACTTCGTTGCTTGCCGACCGATTTGAAAAATTCTTTTTTTGTTGGAAAGTGTATACTTCCCAAATGGTCCCATAGTCACCAAGTCGGGATCTGATGATGGAATCTTGGCGAATTCAAGGGAACTCCTCAAATATCATAAGCAACCGTATAGTTCTTTTGGTATTTTCATCAAAGACTTAAGCATTTACACTCAAAAAATTACATTTGATGAAGTGGAACTGGTGAAGAAGACCAGAAATGGCCAGTGAAAGTTCATACTCACACAGATATCACAATGAACATAGTTATGCGAGCCGGAAGATAGGCACCGGAACGCCGTAATTAATCAATGTATCCTAGCCGTGTTTGGGTTTATTAGAATTGTCATGAGATGCACTTTGGCAATAAGGTACTATCAAACTGATCTGATGATAATGATGATGAAGCTAGAAGATAAGCACCGGGGCTCCGTAATTAATCAATGTATCCTACCCGTGTTTGGGCTATTTAGAATTATCATGAGATGCGCCGCACTTTGGCTATAAGGTACTATCAAACTGATCTGATAATGATGATGGAGCCGCAAGGTAGACACGGAAGCTTCATAATAAAACAATGAATTTATCCTAGCAGGGTTTGAGTTAATGGGAATTGTCATGAGAAAAAGGTACTCTGGCTGTAAATAAGTGTATTACAACTAAAAAGTGTGAAATAAAAAACTTTTTCCAAAAAAAATATAACCGACTTCACTAAAAAAAACACTAAAACCATCAAAATAATTTTAATTTCGGAAGTCGGTTTTTCTCGATATTGTTTGTTCCTTATTTAACACCGACTAGTGAAATCGGTTATATCTTTTTTGGAAAAAGTTTTTTTTTTTAATTATAAGGTAAAATATACAACGGATTTAGCAGTTATGTGTACTATCCAGACCCTATTTGTAGCATAGCCAATTTCTGTATTGTATTTGTATGAAAAGATTGTATGGGACTGAATAATTTTAAAGCATGTAACTGGGAGATGAATAAATCATCGTTAATTTGATATCATGATATTGTGGCAACTTTAATTCCTTGTATATCAAAATGGTAACAGGAAAAATTGATTTATAAATACACTAGCTTTTGCCCGCGGCTTCGCCCGCGTGGCGTAACCTAATGTTATTTCCCATAAATTTTGGACCTCCATTTTACACGCGTGAGCAGCGTAGTTCTTACTACCTTAATTCACATATACTACCATTGTTGGTGTTGTGTTAGTTAAGAAAACAAACACAAAACAAAAATGCAATTATAACTTTTCAACAACTTCCAAAAGAAAACACAGTCATCAGTCGTGCGTTATTGTCGTTCGGCTTATTAGCTAAAGAAACAGTAGGCAAAACAGCGCGGGGGGAGGATCAGTGACCGCGTCATGCGTAGCTACTGAAGAGCGGAACTCGTGAACTCGTGAATTTAATTTTGAGAATTATTAAATTTATGAAAGCTTTCTAATAGTACGTCCGATTTAAATGATTCAAAAAGTAATTTACAGATACTGATATAGTCTTGAACGCGAAGTAACTTATTTTGATAAGAATTAATACCGTAATTATGTAAATAGCTTTCCAATAAATGCTTCATGAATGCCAATTTTTAAAAGTAGTAAAATAGATATATTATGTTAACCTTAAGAGATAGACATATGCCACTGCGGACTTTTCTGTAGACCTATATAAGATACACAATTCCACTATACATTATTTTGTTATATCTCAAAGGGTTTAGGCAGCGTTTGCGTTAAAAGCTCTCAGACGGCTTATTTTTTCCCGATATCTTCAACAAATAACGTTAATGTACACAAAAATACATACAAAAACTTAACAAATTATATACTAAAAGCTTCCTCAAGAATCACGCTATCGAGTGGTGAAATCTGCTTGAAAATCGGTGCAGTAAATTTTGAGTTTATTGCGAACAGACAGACAGACAGACTCGGCGGGGGACTTTGTTTTATAATATGTAGTGAAAAGTGTCCTAATTTATCTTGGTACTCGAAGATATAGGCAAGCGTGCTTTATCGTCGGCCACATCATCGCTTACCATCAGGTGAGATTGTGGTCAAACGCGAGCCTATACATTATATAAAAAAAAACCTATTACTACTGTCCGTTCAACCGATTTTGACTTTCATTACGTTGGTAGCATGACAAATGGTGGCTGCAGCAAATAGTTGGTATTGTAATTAGTTTTTTGCTTTTAATGCCATCCTTATGCCTACGAAATAGAAGTTGAAATCGGTTGAACTGACAGTAAAAAAACTTTCTTTATATGTCTAATCCGCGAATAGGGTACAGCTCCTATTACTTGCTTCGATTTGTCTGTCAGATATTTAGCAATATAAAAAAACTACTGAGGTGTCAAGGGACACCCGGATGGAACGAAGTTCCGTTCTGGCTTGCTTTCTATAAGAGAGAGAGAGAGAGAGAGACAGACAGAGAAACATGCGCACGCCGCACGGCTTACAATAGCTTACTATAGCAAAAAGTATCGTTACAACTTTTCGTGAGAATTTTTTCCGTCTAGCCAATACAAGATAACTAAAAAATACTATCCTATTTTATGTACATTTTGACAGCACTATTTCAACATCTTCGAAACCATGAAAACGACACTCATGACGAAAAAGTTGATAATTTCTGACAGCCGCCATCTTAGATTTACATTTTGACAGCACTATCGGCTTCAACAACCTCGAAAACCATGAAAAAGACACCCATATCGAAAAAGTTGATAATTTATTGCAGCCGCCATCTTGGATTTACATTTTGACAATACTATCGGTTTCAACACCCTTGAAAAACATGAAAACGACACCCATGACGAAAAATTTAATATTTTTTTGCAGCCGCCATCTTGGATTTATATTTTGGCAGTACTATCGGTTTCAACACCCTCGAAAACCATGAAAACGACACCCATGACGGAAAATTTGATAATTTCTTGCAGCCGCCATCTTGGATTTATATTTTGACAGTACTATCGGTTTCAACACCCTCGAAAACCATGAAAACGACACCCATGACGGAAAAGTTAATAATTTCTTGCAACCGCCATCTTGGATTTACATTTTGACAGTACTATCGGTTTCAACACCCTTGAAAACCATGAAAACGACACCCATGATGAAAAATTTGATAATTTCTTGCAGCCGCCATCTTGGATTTATATTTTGACAGTACTATCGGTTTTAACACCCTCGAAAACCATGAAAACGACACCCATGACGGACCATTTATTTATTTTTATTGTCATAGTCGCTTAACTATCTACATTGTGATATCTATGTAAGTATGAAGTTCCGTTGGCCATTTCTGGTCTTTGTTTTAGAATAAAACTTATTCTGTATCAGTGAGTCCATTATTACTCCATAATAACAATTTTAAAAATAAGTATGATATTTGTACTTTTATTTCGGTCCGAAAAAGTAGCACGTCTTTGCAGTCGCAGTATACAAGTCGGCACACATTTTAGACGTATTTATTTTTTGTAAGAGAGCGATACGGACATCCGTTCACAAGCGCTTCTGAGCGCGGACTGACGCTAGACATCGCGCGTTCAATGAAAAATGTATGAAGAAATATTGAGAGTGGTTTTATTTTGGTCATAAATCATAAAATTATTTATGTAGGTTCAAAATAATTAGCTATAGGTGTTGAAGACTATATAAGCTGTATTATTTTATGTTTTTTAAAGTAAAAATGTTTACTGGATTTAAGTTACGGGTTCCTACTCAGACCCTGTGTTTCGTAATTTTCTTGTATTAGTGCGTTGGTAAAATCGTATTTATATGAAAATTTTATATGAGACCGTAATATTTTTTTTATGCTATCCTGGAGATAAATATATTGTCTTTTATTTGATACCAAGATATACTCATAATTATGATTCCTAGAGCATCATAATGGTTCCCGAAAAACCGTGATATTTGTCGAAATAGGTGAATACGTCCTTAACGAGACGAGCACCCTACTCGTACACGGATCGCGTAGTGTAGGTACATATCGATTTATTAAATTTTGCATTTGTAGATATTTGCTTTATATCGTCCCCTCAATGGCCACCGCGTACCTATTAATTAGTGCTTCGCTGCCCCCATATTGGGAGCACAAATGAAATTTCAATCCATTGTTATTACCTTTGACACGAATCTGCACGTGTTATGTTCATACCATTATACGCGTCCGTTTCAATATTTTCCCCTCCTATTGTTGTATGGGTCCTAAAAGGTATTACCGTAGTTTTTTACTACGGTAACAATGAACTGTGAATATAATAAATCTCCACCTTGTAATATTTGCTAAATAAAAAACTTCTGAGGTGTCAAGGGACACCCGGATGGAACGAAGTTCTGTTCTGGCTTGCTTTCTATAAGAGAGAGACAGACAGAGAAACATGCGCACGCCGCACGGCTTACAATAGCTTACTATAGCAAAAAGTGTCGTTACAACTTTTCGTGAGAATTTTTTCTGTCTAGCCAATACAATATAACTAAAAAATACTATCCTATTTTATGTACATTTTGACAGCACTATTTCAACATCTTCGAAACCATAAAAACGACACTCATGACGAAAAAGTTGATAATTTCTGACAGCCGCCATCTTAGATTTACATCTTGACAGCATTATCGGTTTCAACACCCTCGAAAACCATGAAAACGACACCCATGACGAAAAATTTGATAATTTCTTGCAGTCGCCATCTTGGATTTATATTTTGACAGTACTATCGGTTTCAACACCCTCGAAAACCATGAAAACGACACCCGTGACGGAAAAGTTGATAATTTATTGCAGCCGCCATCTTGGATTTACATTTTGACAGTACTATCGGTTTCAACACCCTCGAAAACCATGAAAACGACACCCATGACGAAAAATTTGATAATTTCTTGCAGCCGCCATCTTGGATTTATATTTTGACAGTACTATCGGTTTCAACACCCTCGAAAACCATGAAAACGACACCCATGACGGAAAAGTTGATAATTTATTGCAGCCGCCATCTTGGATTTACATTTTGACAGTACTATCGGTTTCAACACCCTCGAAAACCATGAAAACGACACCCATGACGAAAAATTTGATAATTTCTTGCAGCCGCCATCTTGGATTTATATTTTGACAGTACTATCGGTTTCAACACCCTCGAAAACCATGAAAACGACACCATGACGAAAAATTTGATAATTTCTTGCAGCCGCCATCTTGGATTTATATTTTGACAGTACTATCGGTTTCAACACCCTCGAAAACCATGAAAACGACACCATGACGAAAAATTTGATAATTTCTTGCAGTCGCCATCTTGGATTCACATTTTGACAGTACTATCGGTTTCAACACCCTCGAAAACTATGAAAACGACACCCATGACGGAAAAGTAATAATTTCTTGCAGCCGCCATCTTGGATTTACATTTTGACAGTACTATCGGCTTCAACACCCTCGAAAACCATGAAAACGACACCCATATCGAAAAAGTTGATAATTTATTGCAGCCGCCATCTTGAATTTCCATTAATAAGTAAAAATTTAGTTTCCAAGCCAAAAACATTAAAAAAAATTAGTGAAGGAATATTAAAGAAGGAAAAAAAAAGAAAAAAAAAAGCAAAAAGTGTCGGTACAACTTTTCGTGAGAATTTTTTCCGTCTAGCTTACTTTCACAACGCGCGATAAGGAACTTCGTTCCAATAATCTTTTCTTTTTGGATGGTACAGGTCATAGTTCTAGGACAAGCCAATTTTCTTTGTTTTTCTTCTACATTTTGAGAGCAGAGGTGGTGAAATACATGGTGGTTTAATGGCCTACTCCCTCCCAGGAAAGACGCTTGTATCTCATGTGGGTGTTTTTAATATTGTGAAGATTTCATCACACATGCGAGTGTGTTTCGCATGCTGAAAATTACAAATCCCGCATGCGTGATTAAAACCGCACCATATTATAAACACCCCCTCATGCCCGCCATACACGCTAGGGTATAACTGACAGGTATGCCTGTACAGGTGAGTTGTGCAGGTAAACCGGAGCGTGTATGTTGCACAACTGTGCAGGTTTCCACACAAGCTTACCTGACAGGTATAACTGTGCAGGCAAACCTGTCAGATATACCCTAGCGTGTATGGCTACCTTTAGTGTGCGGGAACGTTATGGGCTAATTAAAGCTAAGCTATGCTAAATTAGTCTTGCTTGTAAGCAGCAAGCAAGCTTATGTGGTTCCGGTTTGGAGAATAATTTCATAAACTCCCGCCGACTTAATAATTTTTTTTCAGTTAAAAAAAAAATGTAAGTCGAACACCCTGTTGGTTACACTTTTATTCTAATTCAATAATCTTGGACACGGATATGCTCTAAAGGACCATCAATTAGTTAGTCTGACACTAGTCCTTGATGCTAAGCGGATAATTTGCTGCGACACAGGACGCGAGTGCTTTTGCCTGGCTTTAATTCATTTATCATTGTCTGTCTATTATATTATTGTCTGGGGACGTCACTGTCTTTTAATCCCTCTTTAGTACAATACAATTGCTGTTTGACAAATATGTGAGTCTTTCTAAGTTTCAAAAGTTGTATGGTTTATTTTTTACCTGTATAATTGGTTATGTGCTAGTCTTATGGCGCATTCAAATTGGCCGTAAATTGCAGCGCTGCTGTAGCGCTTCTTTGTTATTCCATGTAAATAACAAAGTGGCGTTCAGCGCGACTACAGGGCGGGAGTACAGCGGCAGTCGCGCGATTTTTATTTATATGGAATAACAAAGTAGTGCTGCTGCCGCACTGCCGTCGCGCGGATCTTTGCGGCTAATCTGATAGCGCCCAGGTACTGCAATAATATTATTTTGAAGGTATGCGGAACAGAGTGTAAAGTCCCACATACCTGCATAAGGAAAAGGAAGGATCCTCATATCAGAAAAGTGTTATTTCTGATCTGGACAACCGCCCGATAGATGATTTTGGGCTGTTGTTTATGTTCAAATTGCTCGAAGAACTTTAATTGCGCAATGCAGGATTTTGTAGATTAGCTCTTAAATATATGTGGTCATATTATCACTTTCTGCAGTTCGACAATATACTACGACCGCAAAGTAATACTCGTATAATGCTGAAAATACAATACTCAATATTTTATGGATAAGCACTAATAGCACTGTCCATATTATAGTGGCTATCGATCCGGTAAGCGGTGTATTAAGCCGTCACGTAAATGCAACTACATCTCCGTTTACTTACCTACCGCACCACAAAGAAAATTCAAGAAAAATTAATTTCTATTACATAACATTAATGAATTGAAGGCATGTTTTGCAGCTGTCATTTTCACTAATACCCCGCAATTACTTGTATTGTTTTCTATTAACGAACAATTATTATTTCTGTAAAATTCAGGATAGCCAGTGCAAACTGTAGGGTTCTGAAATAATGCCTGCCACTTAGGTAATGGTACCTAATGATTGTCTTGAGTAATGACCCTACAAAACAACATAGGAATTCATAAACGAATGTACACTCGGGGGTTGTTATGTTTATTTATTTTTTATCGGTTTATACCTTTTACTTTCTGTGGGAAATCTATTCTTTATTGTACCTATCTTATGCTACCTTAGTACATCATTATGAGTTCTCATATTTTACTAACAGATTTTGGTTTTCTTTTGGTAATGCTAATATTAATTTTATTGTTGTATGTTATAAATTAAAAAAAAAAACCTAAAAAAATAAAAATAAGCCATATGGGAAACTACATTTAACCCCTCGAGCGCCAGGGGTTCATTGAGCCGGAAAATGTTTACATAAATAACCAAAAAAAAATTAAAAAAATCTTTTTTTGGATTTTTCTAGTAAAAACAAATAATATAATATAAAATATACACCCCTACTTTTTAATTAGTACACAAAAAAATGGGGCTCTATCTGTACCCGTCACTGATCATATTTTTGTAGTCAAAAGTAGAAAAAACCGAAATCTTAAAATTGACCACAAAAAGGTAAGTTCATCATAGAATCAATCAAACATAACAATTGCTAGTAGAAAATACTGCGGGCAGTGTTTTTTCTTAATAATTGTCACTTATTCATTCATTAATCAATGGCCTGCACAATATTTTCATAAATTGAGTAACATTTTGGGACATAAAACAACGCTAATAACTTTGCTGTTTATGAATATTATTTATTGAGATTTTACTTATAAAATAACAAGGGCTTTTCTAATAAGCCCTTTAAGTATGTGTACTAATTAAAAAATAGTGGTGTATAGAAGAATATGTATAGAAACCAAAATTTTCGGCCAAATAACTTTTATACAAACTTGGGGAAAACACGAAAATTAAGCATTTTTCAAGGTCATCCAAGTTGTACTGACGTATGTACAATCGACGCTCGAGGGGTATAAATGTGATTGCGGTAAAGCTTGCCAGACGATTGCGAAATTGTTTTAACTTTGAGGTAAAGCTTGCCAGACGACTGCGAAATTATTTTAACTTTGAATGGCGCTTTGATTGTTCTACGGTTTCTTTTACTTTCGCTCTTTGCAAAATACGGTCTGAAAAATTTCCTAAGAAACTGAACAACAACTGTTTAGGTCTTCTTTATTTCTGGAAAGTTGTGTTACGATATTTACTTGTTTATATAAGAAGACTTCTAAGAATCTCTCCGTTCTTTTCCTTGGCTGTGTTTATTTAAATATAATGTTACTGAAAATTAAGCGACTGTTTATTTTTTTCTGAGAGCGATACCTATTGTTTTTGTGCCTTGCTGTAAACTGAAATATTAAAGTTTTGTTTTGTTGAGAACGATAGTCACAACAAAACAAAAATGTTTTGTTGTGACTACCGTTCTCATTGATCTAGTTTATTTTAAACCATATATTTTAATAAACCAATAAGTCCTACGATGGATCTAAAAAAGTTAAAATTAACAAATATTTTAATGTTATTACTACATTGATACACGGATACACCGTTTTGTAACTTGTTTTTTTAAACACACGCTACCTTAATTTTGATTGTAAAGCGCCGTGTCTGGGTTGAGTGAATGGAACATTATTCTTCATCATTGTCGCTCGCTAATTATTTATCCATTTCCCCCGTTGTGTCTATTTTTTTTTTTAACTTTTCTTTAGGATTTAGAGTTTTATTTTCCGTCACACTGCTTTATTTTGGTAAACATATAATACGCGAATCATACCTCTTTATTAAAACATCATCTGGTAAGTGCTACTTTGGACCATTGTTCTTGTGGTTTGCTTATTAATCTCAAGACTTCAGTTACAAGCGCGATATTTACAAGTCCAGCACTGCTCCATCGGCTTATTTAAAATTTTCATTCATTATTCAATCGATTTGAGTGAATTTTGTTTTCATTATGTTTTTTTCTATTTTTATTCATTTCTTTTTTTGCGTGTATTTGAATTTGCAGCGGTTAGCGATTTTTTTTTTTGTGGTTCTGATGTTTTCATGTTATAAGCGAAGTGTGTTCATAGTGTATAAGGAAAATAATTATTCCAGTAATGCACGTTTATTTTTAGTTTTCAGTTTAATCTTTTCCATTTTTGGATAGAATTTAATATAAGATTGGCATTACTCGAGAATATTAGACTTTATAAGTTTTAGACTAGCAATCACGGACTCATCCTGAGATACTCCTTAGCTGTGCGCATGGCAAGGCCGCAAAACAATAAATAGAAAACTACGTAGGTACATAAATAGCTAGCATTATATTCGCTCGGTAAATAAATGGCTTTGCGACAAAAAAAAAACTTTTTTTATCCATTAAAAACTAAGGTTAATGTAATTCCCGTTCTTTTATGATATTATAACAATATAATAATAACATGTTTATAATAATAACATGTTTATTCAAGACCGGCATTGTACCCATAGCTGTAAAAATTGTGACTATTTTGGTGTACAATAAAGTTCAATCTGTTCTATTAATATTACTAGGTCCCATTGTATTGATGTATCTTCAATCTGTGTACCAGGAGGGTGTGACAGGGGAGTGGCGAGGCGCCTGGGTGATGCTGATCCGGCGAGTAATGGTCTACTACACCACCAAGGAACCTAGCGTGTGCACGGTGGACCTCAGGAAGACGAGATGCGTCGGTAAGTAACTCACCTGCACACATGCTTTTTTCCTGTTAATAATATGTAGACAAAGGTATTATTTATAAAAATACTAGCTTCGGCCAGCGCGGCAGCGGCTTCGTCCGCGTGGATGTTCGATGATCCGAAGTCAAATAAAACGTAGCCTATGGAAGTTAAAGCTTCCTTGTGCCCATCAAATTCGGTTTAGTATTTTAATATGGATTAGAGTTCATACACACAAGCGGCATGTTATCAACGGCAGAGATAACAGCAGTCGACATGGGTCGCGAGAAGCCGTCCACACGTCAGCGGCAGCTGTTGGTGCTCGATGGTGGCCGTCGACATTACAACAAATGAAGATCAGCGGCAGCCGTCGTGTATGTCAAGTGCCACTATAGATCATGCATATATCAATATATGTTCGGTTCGTGCGCGCGCTGCGTCCACACTAAGGGCTCTCGCCCACGTCAGATAGTCGGTGATCGATTTTCGTAGGTGAAAAATAGAACACACTGATAGCAATAGTGCAACGCACACGTCATACAAAAAGTCGGTCAGAAATACAGAACAAAATCGGCCCGATTATCTGTCCTACAAAAAGTCTGACGTGGGCGAGCGCGCTAAAGGGGTGAGCAGACAGTTGCAAACCAACGTCACCTTGGTTGGGAAGACCTTGCTAGTTTCAATTCGTGTAATGCATGACTATCAACGCCCTTGGTTGGGCACGTTTTTTCAACCACCGAACGAGTCGGCGCGTGATTTACATCCATGTAGCAACACAAACCAAACACATAAACCAAGGTGACCTTGGTTGGCACGCTAGTTTGCAACCGTCTGGTCACCCTTTTATGAAATTTCCCTTTCATAACGTTATCTGTCTGTACTTGGCTTAACACAAGTTGTTCTCTCCCTTTTTTCGACCAATATGGCGTTACATGAAGCTAGACAGCTTTGTCGTTTAGTTTGATTTGTGCAGTAACGTGTGTATGACGAGTGTTGTTATTTTTATTTCTGTTTTCCGCTCCATCGTCATGTTTCGTATTCATAAGTGCTCGGCCACACAGGCAGCGTGGTGCGGGGAGTGGCGCAGGTGCGGGAAATGCGCACGATTTGTTTAGCCAGACTGTCGGCCGGTCAAGTGTCAGTGACTACTGGCAATAAGATTTCATAATACGGATAAGCTGCCTTGTTTGTTTTACGGCGTAAATTGACTGAAATTAAGAGGTCGTAATAGGCCCCCTGGTCGCTCGGTGCGGCGAGAGGCGCGGGTTCAGAGACAGCTGGGTTGCCGCTCGTGCATTCACTGTGGTCAGTTGTATGAAAGAGCTATGGCGTGAAAAGCCCGCGCCTAGGGGTCTACTATTGACACTCGAATCTCGAATGAAGTTCTTGATTGTCCCCGCGCGCGGTTCCACTGTGGCCGAACACATTGAGTCGAACAATTTTAATTAAAAGCCAGACAATTTTTTTTTTTTATGATGTAAAGTTTCCTGTAAGTATCAGGAATCGTTACGTCGCGTCGGAGTTGGTAGTTATCATACAGCAATAAGATACAGATAGGTATCACTTGTACTGACTTGAATAGTGTAGTATAGTCGTTGCAATAATTTTGAAAATATCTGTAGGTAGGAACTGGATTAAAGTAAAGACATAGGAGAATGCCTTGCTTGATATTTTTGTTTATTGGGCGTTCTTCTAAGTTATGGAAGCTCGGCTACTTGCGGCGCATATTCATAGCACATCTTACTCGCACTGCTACCTAGCTTAGTATCGGTGGAAACGGTCACATACTTTCACAGCTTAGCTAGTAGGTACATCCTCGCACCAGATGTGATGCCGTTTCAGCAGAATTGAATTAAATATAAATCGACTGTAAACCAATCCTAGAGTATGTGCATTGTTTTGAAGCTTTATAAATTGGTATTTACTTAATTATGTTCGGAACACATTCACGTTCAAGGGCCTTACGCCATTACCATGACGTGTCAAAATGTCGAGTGTCAACGTGTCAAAAGTGTTAATGTGGAAATAATAAAGAATCTCTACGATCTCTACGTTGACGTTGTGGTAGGGTTTGCGCGTTCCAATAAACCCTAGGTCTGTATCGGTAGTGTTTGCATTACCCAGAACATGCCTGCGGTGAAGGGCCTGACTAAGAGAGATACTATCTACAGTGCAGATTTGTGGCGAACTGGTGGGCATTAGCGACCCCACGGACCCGATCTCTCGGGAAAATTCTGGTTCATCTCCAATTTACTTTTATTTGTCGCCTGTAGTGAACACTGTCGAGGAACAGAGCTCCCGCCTCTCTCGTCTTTATTGGCTGGCGTGAGTGGATTTTTTTTTAAATTGATATAAACTAGTGCTTGACTGCGATCCCACCGATGGTAAGCAGCGATGCAATATTTGATGGTGAGGTGCACTAGTTTATTAAGAGCCTATTCACTCTAGCCTTGAAGACACCCAAATTATAATCGGACGGGAAGACCGCAGCAGGCAAACTGTTCCAGTCCTTCGACGTACGCGGTATAAACGACGAGACGAAACGCTTAGTCCGGACCGTAGAGGTTTCAACAACGTAAGGGTGAATATTCGCCGTACGTCGGGTTGTCCGATGGTAGAATTGCTATGGCGGAATCAAGTCATGCAATTCCTGCGCACACTCCAAAATGCATCCTGTAGAACACCGAAAGGCTAGATACCCTACGCCTGTGCTCAAGGCTTTGAAGGTTGGACTTAACCAAATTTGAATCACCAATTAGCCTCTTTGCACGCCTTTCCACCGAGTCCAAAGCTGCTAAATGGCATTTTGCATCACCAGCCCATATGTGACTGCAGTACTCCACACACGAACGGACCTGTGCTTTGTATAACATTGATTTGCAAGAGCAAATGTGCTCGGGAGAAGGATGTACAATCCAGTAAGGTGCTGGAAGGGATATTGACCGTACTTCCGGAATTGTCCTGATAGCCGTGGTATACCTCTCTACTCCTCAAGCACCTTAGGGTATGCCCTCTAATTGCTGTCACTTTGTGCTAGCGATCGTTTTTGGGGGCTCAGTTATTTAGTGTACCTACCAACAAGTCACTTATGGTAACCATTCCACTTCAGTCCATTTAAGACTCCAAAAACCATAGCCCTATATCTTTGTTTACCGTAGGTCGCAATACTTTTCCAACTTGCAAGTCGTACCACATGGGCCATAGGTATGCGGTACGAGTTGACCAATTACTCAAAATGTCAAGCGTGCGAGCGAGAAAGAAGGATGGAGCCATATACACCCTATATAGCTCTATCCCTTTAACAGTTCAGTTTAGGTTGTCAAATGGATCGCGTTAAGAGCTTCGTGGTAGGGCCTCTGGTCTCATTAATTCTATAAAATGATTGAAGGTGAACTAAACTGCTCACACATGTGCCACACACGCCGATCTGGGCGCGTCGGTCTCCATACATTTTATATGGAAATTAGACTTGTATTATAGCTACACTTGATCCACGCCACGCGACGTCGTTCTACGTACAAATCAGGCGTGTTAGACGTGTGCCTCGGTCTGATGTAGTTCTAGCTTCAGACGTGAAGAAAATACTTTTTCTAAAGAAAAGTTTTTGTGTGTTTAAGTCGCTTTGACACGTAGCTTCTTTGGTATATTGTCGCACCGCCATTTCACGCCCCTCACAAGGTTTATTTTCGTATTTATCATTTTAACACAAAGATCCAGCCCCGGCCTGCGAACACTTAAGATTTATGGTCCGTACGGGAACCGTGCCCAAGGGGTGTTGGGGTGAATAGTATGAGGGTTCGCAAGCTGAATTTGGATGGAGACAAGGAGGAATTTTTTCAGCAGGATTCTACAAGGAGGGGCCGAATTGGTTAAACCCCGCTGGCTCCTCCTACTGGGTGACGCCCACTTGTAAACAAAGAATGAATATCCTTTGTTATTGTCATCCGTTGTTGTACAGTTACCTACGCATGTTATGTTCCTTCTGGCTAACAAAGGAATCGCGTTTTTTCTCTATGCGATGTTTTGTCAACACACTCTCGGAATGTTTTACTCTTCACAAACAGACTACAGTAATATAAATATACAATCAATTTGGTTGGCGTATTGGTTAAACGATTGGCTGCTGCGTTGCGGGCCGCGGATTCGATCCCCGCGTGGGACATTTTTTTTTAATTGATACAAATTAGTGCTTGACTGCGATCCCACCTGACGGTAAGCAGTGATGCAATCGTTGATGGTGAGGCGCACTAAGAGCCAGAGTTATTAAGAGCCTATTCACTCTAGCCTTGAAGACACCCAAATTATAAACGGACGGGAAGACCGTAGTAGGCAAATTGTTCTAGTCCAGTATAAACGACGAGGCGAAACGCTTAGTCCAGACCGTAGAGGTTTAACAACAGACAATAATATATTTGTATGGCCTAAAGATAAGTGTTCCGGGTTTGAATGTCTTGTAAATGTAAGTTTACATGTTTGTGAATGCACCCACGAACAGGAGTTATACCCAATGCGGAGCAAAAGTAAAAAAGAAAACAGTATCTCAGCATGTAGGTATAATGTTGCTATAAAATTGCAAAGACAGCCTGGACTGAATAGATATTATTTCCATAATTTAACTGACCTAATACAAGAAACCTTCGTGCTGTTATTTGTCATCGCTTTTCCTTTATAGAAGTATGCCGTATTGAATATATTACATAAATATTTACATAGGTATTGGAAGTGAAATCTTGTTACCGTCGACGTCGCTTTTGTTTCTTTTAGAAATTCGAGAAGGAAGTAGGAGTACCTACATACTTAGTTTGTCGAATCAAATAAAAAATGTGCAACAGATGTTACGATTTTGGTCAACTCCAGCATATTATGGCGTACAAGTATTTCTATAAGTATGAAAGCTTAATTATTAATCTAATTTGTAGATATGAATCAATTAATAAAATATAAATATTATTGTAATAAAGATTGAAATTGTATTCAGTTAATAATAAGTCATGTCAATAATATTGGATAATTTGTTTTATTTATATTTTAAGTACTAAAATTTTATTTAAATCAATTTAAATTTATTTTCGCGTGACCCAAGGTCTGGCTTTTACCTCGGACAGAGGATAAGCATTGCCATACAGCGCGGCAATGCCGCCAGCCTTTTGGGCATATTACCAGTCGACAGCGATGTGGAAGAGTTTTTTGACGCCATATTTTAGTTAGATTTTAGTTGTAATTAGCGTTGGGTTTTATTATTATTATTATTTTAATTTACTGTAATTATAGTTTTTAGTTGTGTATGTAATAAGTTAAATTGATTTGAATAATTATGTTGGATATAGTGGAGTGTCCCACCGGTCATATGGAGTTCGTGATCAGTCATTACGTAAAATCTGACTCCAGGCTTGCCAAGGAGTATCGTGTCACTCAGTTCCTGGGTTGTGGAGACCAGATGGGCAGTCGCGCCATGTAAAATATTGTATTTTATTTTTTATTTTTGCCCACACTAAAAATTTCTTTAGTATCGCGGGTGCGGTCAAAAACATGTAAACTCACATACACAAGATACCCAGAACCGGACACACTTATCTGTAGGCCGTACAAATATTTGTTCCATGTAGGGATCGAACCCGCGACCCGCAGTACAGCACTTTATCGCTCAAACAATAGGCCATTTCTGTTTGTAATGAATAAATCATTCAGACAGAGATACAAATCTTTTCTCTTTATAATATTGTAGTTTAGATTTAATGGATTAACATTTTAATCTAGCATATTAAAACTAATATCGTTAGCGTACTCTCTGAAGTACGGGCTGCAGATGTTCAGACCGTATGCGGATGAGATCACATGATTTCATCCGCAAATACGGTTATAAGAGGGGTAGCGTGGATTAATTTAGGCGTGGGTGAAGGCATTTATTAGCCTACGCCTACATACGCAACTGTCGCAACTCAATGTTCGATCACATCGTCGCTTATCATCAGGTGACATAGTGGTCAAAAGCGAGCCTATCGATTATAAAAAAATCGTCATTCTTAAAAGTCCTCGATTGTGCGAGGCGCCTTTGGGTACGAGGCCGTAGGCGAGGGCCCGCTTCGTCCCGTCTAGCTACGCTACTGACGGTCATGTGTGTGAATATGGATTTGTCTATGGGTAAAAGGAAGACCAACAACAAATTACCGGTTACTGATGTGAAAAATGATAAGGCTTAAAAAAGTTGATTTTTGATATGTATAATTGTGTTTGAGATGTATAGGAAAAAACGTCAGATTCCAAATCAATTGTGGTTAAGGCAGGAGGAACAATATCATCTTCATGATGATAATTAATTGCTCATTGTTGGTTGCAAAGCGAATTCCTGGGCCGGGCAAAGTGTAATTTACTTGAGAAGAAACAGAAAGTGGCTAATTTCTGTCGAGGTTGACCACCGTAGCGGGAATTTGGACGGTTGCCATAACAATTAGATTTCACCTAGAATCTGACTCACGAACTCAAAGGGTGCGTACTTCTTCTTAGCATGTCGATGTAAAACTAATTAAATTCCTTGCCTGGCCCAGTTTTCGTCCACGGTAATGCCGTTCACTGATGCTGTCATTAGGTCCCTACGTAAATAGGCAACAGGGCACGTCATGCAAGATGGAAGGTGGTGGGGGTGCCTACTTCAGTCCAGTCCTTATTACCTATAGTTTTTCACTAAACCACCAACAGTCTTAATTCAAAGATCCGTTCAAAATTGTGCACAGCAATGGTTGGTATGTAGGCGTCACAATTTGTGTAATGAAGTTAATCGTCAATAAATACATTGTGGCGACGTCCCGGATGTCCTATAATTACGTTTTATTACCACTAACACACAAACATACAGTTTTGTTCGTGTGCTTCCGTCAGATAAAAGTTATTTAACAGACGTTGAAGGTCACTTCTATGTAACACTATCATCTGCCAATCTGACCAAATGTGAACCTAATATTGAGTAATTAAAACTAAAATATTTAAAAGCGTTGCTCTACTCTAAGAACTAAGGAACTACACACGTGCCACACAAACCTATCTGGGCGCGTCGGTCTCCATACATTTTATAGTATGGAAACTAGACTTGTAGAGAGAGCTATACTTGATTCACGCCGCGCGACGTCACGCGTCGTTCGTTCTACGTACAAATCAAGCGTGTTACATGTGTGCGTGATTCTAGCTTTATTCATGCATCATGGGCGCGTCACAAACGTTTAATCTCGCATACAAAAGACACCCAGACCCCGAAAAACTGGCTTACATATTCGTGTCACCAATATAGTTTCGTCGGTTTTTTTGTTACGTAAAGAACAAATCGAACTATTTACTCTTTCCCATCCTGTCCGAAAGCTGACTTTTACTACCTACTTGAACACAAATTTGAACTTGGCAGGTTTTCGTGCTGTACGTAACACTTGATTAATTGTATAATTAAATTTATTATTTATATAATACAATTAACCTGCCAAGTTTTAATTTAATGATGATCAGGCTGTTGATGAAGATGATTATGATCGATTTTAAAGTGCATTTAAACTTGGCATTGGATTGGATTTCAACCCTTTTTTATGCGAACAATTAGCCGATAGGAACTTGGCCCCCTTTTTAACAGGTATGGTTTTGGTGGGTTACTTTTTTTCAAGAAATCGTACCGATTTTTTTCTTTTTGTGCCACGCCCGCGTCCATTGTTAACCTTAGATCGTATTCTCATTGTATCACTGGTTCATAAATATTTTATTAATAAAAATTTGATATTACTGTATAAATTGATGGTTTGTATTGTATGAAAGTACCGAGGTTGTACAATAGGACAGGTCGCGTCTACGGAACAAACATATGAAAATAAATTAGGATGCGCGAGCGCGGACGTTCGTCTGGGCTTGTGACAACTGACTTGATGGCGGTCGATGTGCGAAGCGGGGCGCGCGACGAGCGCTGGCCAGCTGATGCCCCGCGGTCCCCGCACCCCTCGTTCACTCCTGCTGGCGGCGCGCTACGATGTTGAAGGCAGAGGTCTCAACATACTCCCCCGTTGAAGGAGCTTCAACACTAATGACTGGAAGAGGGCAGATTGAGTTAAAGTTCTCCGGAAGAACGGCGCCACTTAGTTCTCTCTTGAAGCCACAAGATGTATTGTTGGGAAAACCGGAGCCAAAAATGTTGTTTCAACAGTTCAATGCGACGGAACCGCTGCAAGCTGGTGATGTTCACGTTGTAAATCTGTGAATATGGCAACATAATCAGTGACCGTCCGATGAGGAAGTGGGCCGGAGTTAAAGGAACAAGGTCTGTATGGTCATTGGACAATGGAGTTAAGGATCTTGAATTTAGAATGGCTTCAACTTGAGTCAAGCATGTGGCCATCTCTTCAAACGTTAAATGTGTTAAACCCAAGACACGTCTGAGGTAGTGCTTGGTTGATTTAACAGCGGATTCCCACAATACCCCTATGTGGGGTGAGTATGCAGGTATAAAGGAAAAATTGATACCTGGGTCGATATCATTAAAATTTAAGTTTTGAGAAAGGAGACTAGATAATTCATTAAAGCGCCAACGATGGTGGTGCTATTATCTGAGAAAACGTTACGGGGCGTCCCCCTACGAGCAATAAAGCGATTCATAGCTGCTAAAAAAGCGTCTTTTGTGAGGTCAGACACCAGCTCGAGGTAGAGAGCTCTTGTTGATCTGGCTCGAAGGACCATATGTTGGGGCGTGCCGTGGCTGGTTCAAGAAGAAGGGTAGTAAAACTCAGTGGACTGTATAAATTGATGGTTTGTATTGTACGAAAGTACCGAGGTTGTATAATAGGACAGGTCGCGTCTACGGAACAAACATATGAAAATAAATTAGGATGCGCGAGCGCGGACGTTCATCTGGGCTTGTGACAACTGACTGGCGTTCGACGTGCGAAACGGGGCGCGCGCGCGACGAGCCGTGCGGCCGTCACGCGCCCCGCACCCCTCGTTCAATCCCGCTGGCGGCGCGCGGCGATGTTGAAGGCAGAGGTCTCAACAGTAGTACTATTGTATCGTACATGGCATGTTTTGTTTCAACGTAGAGTTACCAATAGTTCCGTAATTTTTTTCCCATCACAGTGAAGATTGAGTATTTTCACATCTTTTATTTTGCCCGCAGCATCGCCCGCGTACATTAATATATATAGCTTATGTCATTTTGGAATAAAGCAGCTTTATATCGATTATAAAATTTTAGAAATCGGACAGTGATACTTTCAGAGATAACCTCCTACAAACAAAAAAAACAAACTTTACCTCTTTATATTATTAGTGTAGATATGCATCAAAAAACAGTAGGAGACGTTATTTTAAAGTATGATTAGCAACCCTAGTTATGCCTCTAAGCCATGATTCCTATTCTCGTATGTGTATGATGTATGCTTCAATTCGCAACGACGACGTAATTAATTAAATGGGTTTTAAATGGCTTTTTTTACATCACAACATAAGTCGAAACAATTCCATTTTTCAAGTCACGGTATTTGCAAAAAGGAAAGAAGCTAAAAAGCTGGTATTGCCCTGCTCGAGTTTCAGTTAATATAACATTTTAGGAAAGACTTTTCGACAATAGTTATCACCACAAATTGTATAAGATTATATTTCTATGGTTGTCACTGATAGACAGAAAGAAAGAACACATTTATTTGAGACTTGCACAGGACAAACAACAATAAAATAAAAAGTAACTACTTAATCTATAAATTCTTAAAATAGAAAACAAAATGAAACAATATATAAACATTAAAAATAAAAAGAACTCTGCCAGACCAAAAAGGCTTCTATATCAGCATGTGCTGCAATATTGAACAAAAACGTGAAATAATACTAGTAACTATAATAATAATAATAATAATCAATCCGTCACATTATCTCTGGTTGTTCCCGTCTAGCTAACGGAGAGTACTTGCATAGGCACAACCTTGTAGCCAGGATTATCCATCAGCAACTTGCTTTGAAATACTCTCTTGTGGAATCGGAAGTGCCATACTATAGGTATGAGCCCGACCCAGTTCTTGATAACGGTCATATCACTTTGTACTGGGATCGGCCCATCATCACTGACAGGACTATTGTGGCCAATAAGCCTGATATAGTGGTGGTGGACCGAAGCGAGAGGCGTGCAATGATTGTTGACATATCCGTTCCGCATGACGAGAACCTCGTGAAAGCCGAGAAAGATAAACAAATTAAGTATATCGACTTGGCTCGATAGGTTGTCGACATGTGGGAAGTGGATTCAGCGGTCATTGTACCGATAGTTGTTTCAGCCAATGGCTTAGTAGCCAAGAGCCTCGACCAACATCTTAGGAGGCTCTCGTTAGGCGACTGGATCAAGGGCTTGATTCAGAAAGCAGTATTGCTGGACACGGCTCGTATAGTCAGGAGGTTCCTTTCTCTGGAGCCCTGACCGCCGGTAGCTTGGACCCTGTTCCCGATACCGGTGAGCTACTATTTTTTATATTTTTAAATGTTTTTTATTTTTATTGAATATTTAAAAATATAATTTATATGTTAATGTTTGAATAAACGAAATAATAATAATAATCTTTATTCAGGTAAGTTACACCCATATCATTACACAATTCAATTCAATTCACAAAAACTTAAATTACTAACATAATAAATTCATCAATGAATACTATAGAATACAAATACATTAACAATTCAAAAATAATAAATAAACAAATTATTTACATTTACCTTTAAATTCACAATAGTCATTTAATAGCATCTGAGTGCTTTTTGTATCGCTACATGTCGGCCACTACAATGCTTAAGGATATAGCAATCCATCCTTGCAGCAAACATCGCCAGTACGGCGTTGGTGCTACCCCTCACTCTGGGCAACATAGACGCGGCACGCTTTCGCATAGTGGCATGGAAGCAGTCGGTGCGTGCTTCTGCGAACATGCCCGAAGCACTACAAGTTCGAGGCAGCCCCATCACCGCCCTGAACGCGTTGTTGTATTGGACACGAAGAGCGCTGTAACTTTTCTTACTGTAGTCAGCCCATAGGCTACACGAGTACAGCGAGGTTCAGTACGCTCTAAAAAGCGTAACTTTTACCTCACTAGAACACCGCGCAAACCTACGAGACAGACAGACAGCGCCCTCCGTTCCCTCTCCATATCTACATCGTCTTCCAGGTCGGTAGTAAGTAAATGTCCCAAGTATTTAAATTGTGAAACTCTCTCCAGAGGGGTACCATACAATTTTACTTGTGGTATAGTAGCAGGACATCACCGGCCTCAAACACCATGTATTGGCTCTTATTGCTATTGTACAATAAACCATGACTACAGGCATACTCCTCGCATATCCGTATTAACTTCCTCAGGCCGCAGACCGAGGCTCTCAATGCAGACGACATGGTGCTGTTACCATGTCGTCTGCATAACTAAAGTTGTTAACACAGACACCGTCAATGTGGCATCCGACATGCTGCCTGCTGAGCGCCACGATCAGTCCATTAATGTATAAATTAAATAGGGTTGGAGAAGTTAATCCACCCTGCCTGACACCACACTCAAGCCGATACGGATCCGACATTGTCCCCGCCCACCTGACGGTATTAGACTGGTTTGCGTACCAGTACTGGAATATATAAATAATAATAATGAATTTATTCAATTTAAGTTTACATTTTTGCTACATATTTCTAGGCTATAATAATAATAATATTAATGAGCTCCTGAGGTAAATTAATGTTTTTCAGCTTTTCCCACAGTAACTCGTACCCAACAAGGTCAAAGGCCTTGGATAAGTCGAGGAAGCACGCATACACTGGCGTTTTGCGATCTGTGTAGTCACGGAACAGTAAAAACAGTGGAAGAAGTAGGCGTGGCACTGTCGCCGCTAGTAAGAATCGCGTTGCGCACTTGCTGTTCAAGCGCCCTCATTCTCTAACTAGACTGCGCAACATAATAATTAACGAAAAATAATATTAAAATGCCTTATTGTCCCATACTGTACTTTAAAAACCATAGTCTGACTAAAAATCTAACTCATGGAGGTGTATTATACCACCGAAAAGTATTATTTTCGGATTTATTTAAATAAAATGAAAAAATAAAATTACGTGAAACATTGCGCAGGATATACAAACAAAACTAGTCCTTAGTCACATCACTGCAAAGTTGATTTTCTTTTCTCGGTTATTAGCTTTTCTGGAATATTCGTTAGTCTACCTATACTTTTGACGCTATCCAAATAGTGCGTGACTTTATCGATAAAATCAATCGATATGTATAATATGTATTACATTGCCTTTTTAAAATATATATTATAGTTTAATAGTTTTTGTAAGTAATATAATACAGATAATTATTAAATTAATAAATATAATAAAATAAAAATTGTGGTATGATATTTGTGATGTATTTTAAATAAATTTAGTTAAAGAGTTAGGAACAACATAGGGCGTTTGAATTATACTTAATATTCTTATGTTTAGCAGTGGGCGATGACGATGATTTGAGCTGAGATGATGATAATTGATGTACTATGCAAATAAATACCCTTTTTACTACGTTTAAAAATTGCCTTTAATCATATTAATTTCATAATTTTAATACTATCACACTATCGCATACAATTTTTTTTTGCATGATATGTTTTAAATACGTTTTCATACAATCGATACATATTTCGATCGAATAAGGTTACTTCCCTATCTGAGTAGCAGCGAGCGCATTCGCGTCAGTGATACGCCATTCAAATAGCAATCTTATTTTTACGTTCTTACAGTTCATACTGAATATTATATACTGAGCAATGCCATCTAGCGACGAGTGGCAGTACTCGGTAGTCAAAGATGTATTTCTTTCTTGTTTTGGTCAATTTGATTTATAGGCTTTTGAAATTAAAGTTGCATTTCGTATAAATTTTTTTTTGCATTTCGTCTACGCCCTGTTTTTGTTTTCAGCCAATCATATTTTTAGGTTTGCAGTAAGAGTAAATTGTAAATGTATGAGTTTGGCGACACCGGTTCTGGAACAAACATTTTCTCAAGCTACTTCCACTGTTTTTACTGTTCCGTGTGTGTAGTATTTGTGTATTTTGCGATCTGTGTACTATAGTACTTATGTCACTTCAAAAAATGTAAGTAGTTGAGTATTTCTTATCTCAACTCTACATTGGCCTAAATTTTTTTCTCGGTAATATGTTCGGAGCAATACAACCGACTTACGAGTCGCGGTTTGAAACCCTGCCAAGCTCATTACTTTGTGTACCGTTGTTCTCAAAACATGCGGAATCCACCAATCCACACTGAGCCCGCTTGGTAGATTAAGACCCTTCCCTTTCCTAGAGAGGAGGTCTGCGTCCCAGCAGTGGGAATATAATAAGGTTACGCTATGCTAATAGGACCGAACAGCCCAGTATCAACTTCGGTCTTCGTGTACACATTTTAGTAAAGTCAGCTATTGTCATTATTACAGCCAGTGCGTATTCGGCCGTCAATGGCGTAACTCAAACCAAAACTAATCAAATCATCTTTTACATTAAAACAAATATACCTTCTTGACTTATGAATATTCTGGCTTTTGCCCGCGGTTCGCCCGCGTACATAAAATATATGTAGCCTATGTCACTCAGGAATAAAGCAGCTTTCTATCGGTGAAAAAATTTTAGCAATTAGACCAGTACTTCCAGAGATTACCTCCTATAAACAAAAAAAAAACAAACAACCTCTTTATAATATTAGTGTAGATTATAGTAGCCAATCCCTTATTTCAAGTCGTATCATTTAACCAAACCAATACCAAACCATAAACATTAAAAATAAATAAAATCTACCAAATATTAACCAATCCAGAAAGTTGGCATCGCGTAGACAAACTGTTCAACCTTTGAACGCGTTCTTACCTTTTTTTATGGTGGGGAAAATCATCCAATGACAACCCCCGCTCTTGGGCGGAGCGGGAGATAGTCTCAGACTCTTACCGACTAAAAACCCACCCCGTTCCTTCTAGCCTTCATACCGGGGCTCGAGTTCCATTTCGGATAACCCTGGCCCCAGTAGGCTTCGATCCGGCTGGGCCCCTGATGTTGCTGACAACTCCTTGAGACGCGCGGGAACAGTGCGCGCCGTCGACGACTTGACCTCGGTCCGGACAGATATCGGACGGTCGGACAGCGAGCTACCCATTACTCACTGTCCGCAAGCCCGCGCCTACGGTGGCCGGAAATCGGGATCGAGATCCCGGCGGCGGCGGCGGCGGTGAGAACGCCGCTGCCTGATGCGTTCGGCCTCCTCCTTTGCGAGCATTACTACTTTGCAGGAGTCGGCGACCGCCTGCCACTCCTCGTCGCTCCGGACCATGGCCTGAACCAAAGCCCGGCGCGAGAGGTGTCCGCCGCCGATCACCACGAGGGCAAACGCGTTCTTACCTCAAATACTCAATTCAGTACCCGATACTTTGCCTTTAGCCCTTTTACGACGAAAATGCTTTCCACATTAATCCCGAATTTTCATTTTCAGATGTTATGTTTTTATTTCAATAAAATCCTAGATAACACCCACATGATTTTTCTTTCCAAAATATCTAGAGAAAGATGTGTAATAATGTCATAATCATGTTAGCGTCGAGCGGTTGTATGGAAATGTATCTCGGGTTGGCTGTTCTTAAGATTCAAATGTTTTTATTTAAATACTAGCTTTTGCCCGCGCGGCTTCGCTCCCGCTTTTCCCTACTTTAGCCTACTCTACCCTACTATACCCTACCCTACCCTACTCTACTCTACCCTACTCTACCCTACTCTACCCTACTCTACCCTCCTCTACCTTACTCTACCCTACTCTACCCTACCCTACTCTACCCTACACTACCCTACACTACCCTACTCTACCCTACACTACCCTAATTTTCATTTTTTTTCCATAAGAACCTTCTCCTCATAACAACGAACACAACAAAAAAAAAATTAGCGAAATCGGTCCAGGCGTTGTTGAGTTATGCGCTTACCAACACATTTTGCGATTCATTTTTATATTATAGAAGATATGTGTAATAGTCTCATTCATTTACGCACAGAGTTGAAGCTTTATACCAGGGGTCGGCAAGTAGTTTTAAGTGGGGTCCATATAACGTTGAACATTTTTATCGATGTCCAAAAAAAACAATAATGCTACAATATTTATTTCAAATATAGTACTATGTATGTATGACTATGTATGACAGTCGCAAGCGCCCTGCAGTTTCGTAAGGACGCGGGATTCGCGAGGCCAATGTAAAACGCTCCCGCACATTTATTTAAGTGAAATAATTATAATAATTAACTTGTAATTACTCCGTTAGCAACGGTTAAATGTATGAATAACTAGTAATATGAAAATATTATTTAACAAATATCCAGCGGTCCCATGGCTGACCTTCCGCTTGTTGCTGACCTTTGCATTATACTCTTTAAAAACCATTACGCTACAAAACAATGAATTTGATCGTATGAAGATAAAAATTGTGCCGATAAATTCTACAGATTTATTATATGTATAGAATAGTCTATACATATAATAAATCTGTAGAATTTTTTAGTTGTGCGCGCATCACGTTAGATGTACGAAATCGATGTAGATAACTTTTATACATTAAAATTGCGTGTAAATCACGTGTAGCTTGAGATATTACTTAGGCTTTGTTTCATTGTAATCGGTTGACTATATTAAAAGTTGATAGATATACTACATTTATAGACTGTTAGCGGTACGAAGTTCGCTGGGTCAGGTAGTCAAATCTCTATCTTACCTGATGGTAAGCGAGCAAACGGTCGGCGATGAAACACGCTTGCTTGGAAGTAACCTTCACTTTTGACAGATTTTGATTTTAAAGTAATATTTGACTGTTCTTTATCCCCAGTGACCCAAGAGGCTGATGAGGAGACCAAATCCTTGTGTCCGACAGACGGCAGTGACAACCTCCTCCTGGACTGCCCTCACGCTACACTCTACCTCCGCTTCCCGCACGAGAGAGAACTCAAAGTAAGATCACTTCCCATTCTTATTTACTTTTCTCTATTTTTCACTTCTAAACCGCGCAAGGGATTTTGATAGTTTCACGAATGTAAAATAGAGCGATTTTTTTTTTTTTATGGTGCGAAAAAATCATGCATTGACATCACCCGCCCTTGGGCGAAGCGGGAGATAGTGTCAGACTCTTACTGACTAAAAGACCCACCCCGTTCCTTCTAGCTTTCATACCGGGGCTCGAGCGCCCTTTCGGATAACCCTGGCCCCAGTAGGCTTCGACCCGGCTGGGTCCCTGCTGTTGCTGACAACTCCTTGAGGCGCGCGGGAACAGTGCGCGCCGTCGACGACTTGGGCTTGGTCCGGACAGTTACCGGACGGCCGGACAGCGACCTACCCATTGCTCACTGTCCGCAAGCCCGCGTCTACGTTGGCCGGAAATCGGGGTCAGAATCCCGGCGACGGCGGCGGCGATAACGCCGTTGCCTGCTGCGTTCGGCCACCTCCTTTGCGAGCATTACTGCTTCGCAGAAGTCGGCAACCGCCTGCCACTCCTCCTCGCTCCGGACCATGGCCTCAACCAGGGCCCGGCGCGAGAGGTCTCCGCCGCCGATCGCCCCCACGAGGGTACGGCGATGCTCCGCCCAAGCAGGGCACACCTCGACTGTGTGCTCCACCGTGTCCTCCGGGCGTTCCGCACAGTGGCGACACCCGGGCGTCACCTCCGCATGAATCCCGTGCAGGAAACTCCCGAACGAACCATGTCCGGTAAGTACCTGCGTCATGCGGAAAGTAAAGGACTGTTGCCTCCAGATTCCACGGTGGTAGGCCAGCCAGGAGGCTCGCCGCTTCGCGGGAGACCGTGCAGTATCCCCGCACCATCCTTATCGCCATGACCCTCTGGCAGGCGTTCAGTATGGCCGCCGGTTGCTTTTTCAGCGACGGCGCCCACACCGGCGCCCCGTAGAGGGCCATGGACCGAACGATCCCCGCGTAGAGCCTCCGGCAGGAGGCATCTGGACCCCCAAGGTTGGGCAGGAGCCGCTTGAGCGCAGCCCCAGCCCGGTTGAGTTTGGGAGCCAGACGTCGGAAATGCTCCACGAAATTCCACCGGCTGTCGAGGACGAGTCCCAGGTACTTCATCGTCGACCCGACACCGATGTGAACTCCTCCTACCGTTAGTTGGGAACTCATTGGCGGCGCGTTCCGAGAGCGGCGACCGTGAAAGCACAAAATAGAGCGATCCACGAGGAAGGATTGTGTCAGATACACTAATCAAATTAATCTGTATTCTATAAAAAGAGAAACTGATACATCAACGCACAGTCGAAACTACTGGGACTAGGAGCGTGAAATTTCGCACAAGGTTTCCTTTTATGACGTAAGCGCCCCCTAAGGGGATGAAACTTTAGTCCAAAGTTTGGATGTAGAAACCCAGTTTCAAGCGGGTGAGGCCGCTGGCAGAAGCTAGTCGAAAATATTTTGTAAAAAATGGCTTGTTTATGATGATCGAGTTGAATGCACCCATGCGAAGCTGGGGCGGATCGCTAGTCAAGAATGTCTCATGTCGCAGTAAAAGTAAATCTTTGTTAACAAAGATTTACTACTACTACTGATTATGTACTGATTTACTTTATTATAACTTATTTCAGTCCGCTTTAAAGCGGACTGAAATAAGTTATATAACTTCGCAATTTCCATAAATCTAATACTTAACTACTTTGTCCCTCTTTCCTAGAAATAAGAGCCAAGTATTTTAATTAGCACGGCCGATTGGTTGCGTCTGTCTGGCAGCTTATGCTGATTTTCCTAAGAAACATCGTACGCAACTTTAATTTTTATTGTTTAGCTTCTGTGTACCGAAAGATGACAAGGTACGAGGTAAAACGATATTATTAAAGACGTATTTATCACGTATCTAAACTTTTTTGCTTAATTATTCTAAGAGAAAACAGTTGTTTACTTATTTTTCAATGTTTCGTGCTAGTAAAACAACTGGTAACGGCGACAGCGCCATCTTGGGGCAGAAACTTTGTCGGGAAATTGTTGGTACTTACGCCGTTTCTACGTCGCGCGCCAGGGGCGGGAATAAACCTCTCGCATCCCTCGCATAGATGGCATTGCAACATACACACAGTTTGGCAACATTTTCTCGTGAAATATACATGAATTAAATGTCGAGTAAGCCTCATTAATTGTCTTTCACGAGCCTTCAAAATTCAGACTAAAATCATCTAAGTTTAAGCTCTGTACACGCCAAAAACTGAAAGGTAATTTTCAATTTTGTTGTGTCAACATTACGTTATAATCTGTCCCTTTCATTGCCACCATTTTGCCCATATACCGGCAAGAGAGAAACGATGGTTTAAGTTTATAGATTCAGACGTCCGTCTATATACCGTACGAAGTTATGTTTGTGTAGAACACGGGCTCCCTTCAATTTCTGCGTCATACCTGCTCCGGGATCTATCACGGGCTCACGCACGTTGTGATCGGGACATAAGTGACCGGGACGTCTGTGATCGAGACGTCAACTCATTTTATAAGTTTGAAAAATCAAATAGTGAATTAAATTTGGCAAGTCAGTTAAAGTTGAGGATTAATAAAAATTTAAATGGAAAATTTAAACGGGCAACAACCGGTGAACGTGGAGCAGCCTGAACAGGTGAGGCATGTGGAACTGCCTGAACAGGTGAGGGAAGTGGGGCGGCCTGAGCAAGTAAGGGAGTTGGACCAGCCTGAACTGCTGGGGGACGTGGAGCCGCCTGAGCAGGTGGGTCACATGGAGCAGCCTGAACTAGTGAGGGACGAGGAGCCACTTGAACAGATGTGGAACGTAGCACAACCTGAACAGATGAGGGATATGGAGCAGCCTATACAGTTGGGGGATTTAGAGCAGCCTGAACAGTTGGAGGATTTGGAGCAGCTTGTACTTGTGTGGGACGAGGAGCCGTCTGAACAGATGTGGAACGGAGGGCAACCTGAACAGATGAGGGATTTGGAGCAGCCTGTACAGGCGGGGGACGTAGTGTCACCGGAACTGGTGGGGGAAGTGGCGCTACCGGATCTGGTGCGGGACGTGGTGCTACCGGAACTGGTGGGGGCAGATCAACTACTACAACCACTACCAGCTTTCGAGCTAGAAGAGCAATTGCAAGTAGTACCAGAATTGCCAGGAGTGCCGGTGGCGCGTTTGGCCCCGGTGAACGGGCTTGTTCTACCGCAGATGAACGGCCCAGGCCACCGAGTCGGCCCAAGCCGGATACAACTCGTTGGCGTGGATGATCAACTGAACATCGACCAGCTAGTGCAGCTACTGAGCCGCCAAAGTGGGCGTGCGATGTTATTAGAGGATCTTCGACGGCTTCTAGACGTGATGGATATTAATGACGAAGAAGAGGAATTTGAAAATGATTCGGATAGGTACTACCCTAGCCGTGCAGATCATGACGACAGCGATGAAGAACCGGATGGTGGAAGTGGCTTACATGCCGTTTTCTACGTTGCAATGATGAACAGGAAGTAATTATCTTCATCATCAGCAGCAAGGAGTCTTAGAGATAAGTGCCAACTTACCAAGTAAACAGTGGTGCTTCAAACATTACCTAAATGCACAAACTTGCAACCTGTCTGTATACCACTATCTTAGAGCTACAATTTTTCAATAATATCTCTGTCTGTTTAATATGTGTTCTTCGTAAATACATAAAAATAATTTACTAACCCACCTATACATTTCAAACTGTGTTAATTTTCTGATTCGTGGGATAAATGTTTTCTGAAACCGTTTGTGCAAAAAGGAGAGGAACCTTCGGAATGTTCAGGGTAAAAATGATGATATTTCATGATATTTTCTGGGCATATTCTATCCGCATGAATTTATTTTTATTAATGTGACTAGTCTTAGTAAACTATATCTTCTCTTGTGCATGGAGCATTACGTAAAAAAAAACCTGTCACAATTGCGAATTTATGAGTCACAAGAAGCATTGTCTTTATCATCTATCTATCAAAAAATGTTGACCATACAAAAACGACTGTATTTTACAAAATGTATTGTATTGTGCAAGATTTAGTAATCTTTTACAATTTTAGTAAATTATACGTATACCTTATACTTGATGGATAAAAGTATTTTGAAAATTTACGATTAAAACTTATTCACAACTTTTTTATGTGTTTTCATTGCATTGTTACCAATTATACTTGATTTTCAAACATATTTAAACATTGAAATTAATTGAGACGCGAAGTTATCTATTATCTCAACTTCAAACATAACATATAGGCTTAAATCATTTTCCCGTCGGGCGCCGCGACCCGTCGGCAAACTGCAGTCCGGGCGCTCTAGAGTCTGCAGAATCCCTGAGATTATCAAATGCACTTTTTTTTTTAAATGATTTTCCCCTCGCTAGTTATGACTTCTGTATTGCGATTACGTTCACAAACATGTAAACTCACATATACAAGACACCACAAGGAACACCTATCTGTAGGCTATACAAATATTTGTTTGTACTTTCATAATATATTGCCAACGCGAACGAATATGTAGCGAAAGTATTAGCCAAATATTTGCTATAACTGCTACAAGCGAATTAATTTTCGTTATTTACTGATAAATTAGAAACACAATTAGTATCAGCGTTGCGAAATTTTACACTATCTTTAACTACAAAATCTTGGAAATAAATTAAACGTGTATTATACAACGAATTTAAAGGCTTCAAAAGTCAGCAGACAGGTTAATGAAACGAGGATGGACTTAAAGGTTTATTAAAAACCGCGTTAGTTTTTCATTTAAATTATTTTAAATTTTGTTCGTGTTCAATTAACGTTTCAAACTTAGATATTTTGCGTATGTGTATGAAGTTTCATTCAAATCGTTTTACACATACGCACATTTAAAATTTACAAGATTTTGAAGCTATTAGAAAAATCGTGTCGAGGAAACGTTCTTTACCTAAGTTACATTGATATTAGTTCCAAATACAATGTAATTAGTACGTATATTCACAATGCGGTGATAATGATGAGTTTAGGTACCTACTATGAACACCTAGAAGAGTTTTGGGGTGGGACCGGGATGTGGTGCTGATGGAGATAAAAGCTGGGCACTTTGATTTCAATCTACACTAATATTATAGAGAAAATTTGTATTTTTGTGTGTATGTTTGTAATAAATAAACTCAAAAACTACTGTGCCGATGCCAAAAATTCATTCACCATTGTAAAGCTACATTCACCTTGAGTAACATAGGCTATATTTTTACCCGTGCGAAGCCGGGACGAGTACTTTATATTTTCGGTACGATCTTATTACATTGTTTAAAAACAATTCTTTTTCTAGCAAATTTAAATCCTTTTATTTAAAAGCACAACTTTGTAAAAGAATATAAGCCTAATCAACCCGTATGGTAAATAAAAGATGTTCGTATACAATATTCCAGTACTATTTACATATTATAGGGATATCGAAGGAACATCTTCGAAAATAAAACCTAGCTAGGATTTCACACTGTGATTGGGTAAAGAAAATACTGCTATTGGGTTATGGTACATGGTAGAATCTCTTAAAGTGGGTTCTTGTAAGTATCCGACAAATAGGTTAGGTAGATTTGGATAAACATGACTGATCTACGAGTCAATAAAAATGTGTAAGTATTAAAATGGATTTCAGCCGAAAGTCGTCGACTGTTGGACATAGGCCTCACCCAAGTGTCGCCAAAATGACCGGTTCTGTGCGAGAGTTGGACATGCCCAAGTGTCGCCAAAATGACCGGTTCTGTGCGAGAGTTGGACATGCCCAAGTGTCGCCAAAATGACCGGTTCTGTGCGAGAGTTGGACATGCCCAAGTGTCGCCAAAATGACCGGTTCTGTGCGTCTCGCATCCATCGGATTTCCGCGACTCTCATCAGGTCATCGGTCCGCCTTATAAGAGGCCTTCAAACGTTGCGTTTTCCTTTTGTCGCCATCAATCATCTGTTCTGTGACCAATGTGCCCTGCCCACTGCTACTTAAGTTTGGCGATTCTTTGGGCTATTTCGGTAACCTTAGTTCTCCTGCCGATATCTTCATTCCTGATGTGATCACGCAAGGAAACAAGATAATGATGATTGAAATGGATGGGCTTTCTTAAGTATAAAAACTATCCCGCTTGCCTTGTATTGATACCGCCTAGTTACCCAATCAATAAAACAGACGGAAGATCTATTTGCATTATCTAAACATTTGCGTACCGCAAAAAGTGTTTGCCATTGGTCTCGGTTGAAAATCGCCGAGACTGTTGTTACAAGTGGTCAAAAACTGAAAAACCTAAGAGTTATTTCCCATTTCAGCCGAAAGACGTCCACTGTGGGAGATAAGCCTCCCCCAAGAGTCGCCACAACAAACGGTCCTGTGCGTCTCGCATCCATCGGTTTCCCGCAACCTTCACCAGGTCATCGGTCCACCTTGTAGGAGGCCTTCCAAAGCTGCGTCTTCCGGTACTCGGTCGCCACTCCAGAACCTCTCGGCCCCAACGGCCATCTGTTTTGCGAGCAATGTGCCCTGTAGTAAACATGTGCAAGTTTAGTTCTCCTGGGGATATTTTCTTTTTTGATTCGATCACGCAAGGAAACCCCGAGCATAGCCCTTTCCATTCCCCTTTGGGTGACTTTAAGCCTTCTGATAAGGCCCATTAAGCCATATGTCATTACTGGCAACACGTACTGGTCATAGACTTTCGTCTTGAGATACTGTGGTATGTTGGACGAGTAGATACCGCGTAGCTTCCCGAACGCTGCAGATGGATTTGACGGTTGACCTTCTTTCTCGAAGTTAGACCTATCCAACTGGACTGTCTGTCCAGGGTATCATATTACCCATTTCATTATCAGCATCATTTCAGCCGAAAGACACTGTTGGAGATAAGCCTCCCCCAAGAGTCGCCACAACGAACGGTACTATTCGTCTTGCATCCTCTCTAATCAGGTCATTGCTTCACGTTTTGGGAGGCCTTCCAACGCTGCAGTTTCCGGTGCACGGTCCGCCACTCCAGAGTCCAATCTTCGCCCACCAGTCAGAGTGCATTCGCGTGACGTGGTCAGCTCACTCCCACTTTAGCCAGGCTGTTTTTCCCCACTTATACATATAGCCTCATGCAGTGCCAAGTAGGTCAGCAAAATGCCTAACAACCAGTAGTCACACGCTGGTTTTTAACTGAACTTTAGGTTGAGTTGGAGCTCCTAGACACAAACAAACAAAGAAAGAGAAAGAATTGTCGTCAAACATGGCGTATACCATAAAAATAACAATAACAACAACTATAAAGCTAGAAGCAACATTAGACTGACGCACACGTGGACCACGCCTGGTTTGTACGTAGAACGACGTCGCGTGGCGTGGATCTAATGTAGCTCTACAAGTCTAGTTTCCATATTAAATGTATGGAGACAGATACGCGTACGTGGACCACGTATGCGCAATATAGTTCTGCGCATAGTACACGTTACACTTTTTTTATTAAAGTGGGAAATCATCCAATGACTTCTCTCGCGCGGACGGGAGGACGTGTCAGACTTTAACTGATTAAAACCCACTGCAGTTCCTTCTTTGCCTTCGTTCTAGGGGCCAGCTTCTAGACACATGTGTTTACATAATCAAAAAAAGATGTTCTGTGGCCTATCTATATATCTATAATATAAAAATGAATCGCAAAATGTGTTGGTAAGCGCATAACTCAACAACGCCTGGACCGATTTCGCTAATTTTTTTTTTTGTTGTGTTCGTTATTATGAGGAGAAGGTTCTTAAGGAAAAAAAAAATGAAAATTAGGGTAGTGTAGGGTAGAGTAGGGTAGTGTAGGGTAGAGGAGGGTAGAGTAGGGTAGAGTAGAGTAGGGTAGGGTAGAGTAGGGTAGAGTAGGGTAGAGTAGGGTAGAGTAGGGTAGAGTAGGGTAGAGTAGGGTAGAGTAGGGTATAGTAGGCTGAAGTAGGGAAGTGCGGGAGCGAAGCCGCGCGGGGACAGCTAGTCTATAATATAAAACTGAATCGCAAAATGTGTTGGTAAGTGCATAACTCAACAACGCCTGGACCGATTTCGCTAATTTTTTTTTTTTAGTGTTCGTTATTATGAGGAGAAGGTTCTTATGGAAAAAAAAATGAAAATTAGGGTAGTGTAGGGTAGAGTAGGGTAGTGTAGGGTAGAGTAAGGTAGAGGAGGGTAGAGTAGAGTAGGGTAGGGTAGAGTAGGGTAGAGTAGAGTAGAGTAGGGTAGGGTAGAGTAGAGTATAGTAGGGTATAGTAGGCTGAAGTAGGGAAGAGCGGGAGCGAAGCCGCGCGGGCAAAAGCTAGTCTATAATATAAAAATGAATCGCAAAATGTGTTGGTAAGCGCATAACTCAACAACGCCTGGACCGATTTCGCTAATTTTTTTTTGTTGTGTTCGTTATTATGAGGAGAAGGTTCTTATGGGAAAAAAAAAATGAAAATTAGGGTAGTGTAGGGTAGAGTAGGGTAGAGTAAGGTAGAGTAGGGTAGAGTAGAGTAGGGTAGGGTAGAGTAGGGTAGAGTAAGGTAGAGGAAGGTAGAGGAGGGTAGAGTAGGGCAGAGTAGAGTAGGGTAGAGTAGAGTAGAGTAGGGTATAGTAGGCTGAAGTAGGGAAGAGCGGGAGCGAAGCCGCTCGGGTACAGCTAGTATTATATAAAAATCAAGGCTACTTTTCGTTGTAATTTTATAACTCAAGAACGGGCTCACCTATCCAAACCAAATGTTTAGGCTTTGTTCGCACTATTTAGTAGATGGTTTATGTGAAGTTTGGTAGGGGAGAGTAGAGTAGAGTGGTGTAGAGTAGGATAGGGTAGGGTAGAGTAGGATATAGTAGAGTGGAGTAGGGAAGACCGGGAGCGAAGCCGCGCGGGCAAAAGCTAGTTATCTATAGATTCGATTTTACCTGGAATAAGCTAGACACACCTACGTGTAACATTAAGTTGTTATAAATATCTATAGTACTATTTCGATGGTAACAAAAATAATAAAGCTCTTCGATAGAAGACATAAGTATATTATATTCCAGATAAACGGCCATTGACCCTCCTACATTAGTTGAAATTCTTAATTTCAAAAACGGAAATAAAGACATAAAGCTGTCTTGAATCGACATGTATCGTGATCCTTTGCATGACATAGTAATGAAACGCAGTTCATTGTTTGTTTTTCGTGTACCTACGCAAAGATATTAGGAAAAGGTCAATGTACTTTATTGCACGGTTATCTGGGGCCTTCTTTAAACTCTGATTCATTTTATCGATTTTCAGTCCATAAGTCCAAATGCAAATGGAGTTATCTGGTCTTTTAAATTGAGAGCCTCGATTGCTTCATATTTTTAATTCAGAAAGTATTCAGATAAGTACTTACTTTTAGGTTAAAGGTATTAACTTTTAGGTTAAACGGATATATAGATCATTTTATTGTATCGATACGTGTCTGAGGACCACCATTCTCGTTTCCGATTAATTTATCTTTCAAATTATTATATCTATTATCCTTGAGTATATATGTAAGTATTTTGATTTTATTCCGAGTATTTTAAGACATCTTGTGTAGTATACTCCAAGTTCCTTTACTCAGATATCTACACTAATAAACAGGTAAAGATTGTTTTTTTTTGTTTGTAGAAGATAAACTCTGAAAGTACTGGTCCGATTGTCGAATCGAGTGACAAAGATATATTTTATGTACGCGGGCGAAGCCGCGGGCAAAAGCTATGTATTAATATATTTGCATACGCGAGTTCAAACGCACGGACTCCAGTAAAAGATATTTTTCTGCGAAACACTTATCGTCTGAAAATGCATTTATTAAACGATTTGTATAAACGAGCTGTTACGGGAACATTAGCTCTACCATGGTGTGTTTAAATGCCAGGCGTGCGAGTGAGAAAGAAGGATGGAGCTATACACAGTATATAGCTCTATTGCTTTAACAGTTTAGGTCGTCAAATGGATCGCGGAGCTCGAGGTCGCTTTGAAAATACAAATATTTTTTTGCAGATATTACGGAGGGTGTGCGTTTCGGTTTTTTTGTTTGGCTTAATTTGCCCGCGCATAGGGGGCCACCCTATGCGCGGGCAAAGGGATGAAAGGGAGAGGACATTTGATATGGCAACGATACATATTGTACATAAGATTGCTTGTAGCGGAGATGAGAATGTTGAGATGGATGTGTGGTGTGACGAGAAAGGATAAAGTGAGAAATGAGTATATTAGAGCAAGTTTGGAAGTGGCGCCGCGCCTGTGACTTTAAAAGTTGAAAGGAAATCTTTTGTCTTGGTGGTATGGTCATGCGAAGAGGAGGGATGAAACGCATGTTACTAAGAGTTCTGAGTATATATTTAGATGAATGGAGTGGGGGAGGGAGGCCAAAGAAAAGATGGATGGAGTGTGTGAGGATTGATATGAAAGAAAAGGGAGTTAGTGATAGTGTGACGGGACACAATGTAATAAAAAAAACCTGTTGCGCCGACCCCAAGTAATATGGGTTAAGGGCAGGAAGAAGAAAACATACTGTAACAGCAAACTGGGCTTCGAAAAAATGTACTCAAATGCGAGTGTCTGAAATCAATTATTGTGAACCACCAACGTGGCTGTTGCGAAGGGTTTGTGAATCTAATAATGCCAACAAGTACTTCCACAACCATATATTTAACCATTTGAAAAAATTGTAGTATCTTAACATCACATATTATAAAACAAAGCCACCCACACCGTGTCTGTCTGTATGAACGTGATAAACTCAAACACTACAGAACGAATTTTCATGCCAACCCACTTGTGGGTTAAGCCTGTGTACCTACATCAGCTCTCCTTTTTTATTTTTTGATAGTCTGCGGTGTGTTGCAAGCAATATTAATCAACAAAATTAATTTAGATAAAAATATAAATAATAATATAAATATAATATGTAATATTGTAAATGTCATATTATTATTATTATATTTATATATGTACCTATATATATTATTATTTATATTTTTCTCTATATTAATTTTGTTGATTAATATTGCTTGCAATACACCGCAGACTATCCCCTTTTTTAGTTTAAGTTCTTATACTCCATCCCAAGGTTGTCTGGTAGATATAGCTGTCAGCGATAAGACCGCCATTGTACCCATAGATTTAAGTTTCTGTGAAATTGTTGCTATTTTGGTGTACAATAAAGTTTATTCTATTCTAAAATCGATTGAACAGACGGTAAAAAGAGTTTCTTAAATGTCTAATCTTCACGCGAACAGGGTACAGTCCTAGTAGTTTCGTTTGTGCGTTGATATGTCAGCCAGACAGTTTCTCCTCTTTTAGATGAGTAGTTTAATTCTTGATAACTGTCCCGTATGTATCCAGGGCTGGCGCTACATGGTGAAGTTGGCGGCACACAACAACGGCGCGCACATCCATCACCAGCAACTCACCAAGGAAGATGTACCGGCCATCGTGGACAAATGCCTTAGTTTTATTTACGCTCACGGTATGTAAACATTTCAACATCATGGTCATTTCAACCGAAAGACGTTCACTGTTGGACATAGGCCTCCCCCAAGTTACGCCACAACGAACGGCAACGTGAAAAAAGAGAGATAACGTCTGTAAATTCTGTTAGCATTCGGTAATTCCGTGATTTACTCCAGGAAATACGTGTTTTTTTTTACCCTTAAAAGTAAAAAAAAAATGTCGTCATTTATAATCTTGCTAAAATTTCTATTCTATTTCTATTGTTATACTTTTTTGCCTTTTTATATTTTGAGTAAATTATGAAGTGTTCATGTAAAATAGCAGATTTTCAATACTCAATACTCAATACTCAATTGTTTATTGCATTCCACAATGTACATGTTTAGGTGGTAAGTGAAAATTTAATAGACACAATTGTGGACCCTGTTGGGCACAGCAAAAGACATTATAGACTAACTTATACAATATACATATATATATTCATAAAGTCTTTACTGGATAAGTTTTACACAAATTTATAAAATGATTTCAATAGAAACTTAAATAATATCCACAACCAACAGTACTTATCGTACTGTGATTCCAAAATATGTAATGAACAATGGGTAATAACATCATAACCGCGTAGGAGCGGTTGTATGAAAAATAGTGAAAATGTATGTCGAGTTGCATCCCCAAATACCAACCTTATGGCTTACCGAATAGAAATCAAAACTCTTCGTCAGTCTAGATGTTATTGTTATTGTTAAATGTTTAACAATGCTTATTTCTGTTTCCAAGTACTTTATTCGGGCTATTGATTTCGGTTTATTAAAGGTATATGAGACAAATATTTGTTTCCGGGAAGGCAGCGCTAAATAATACAGTGAGATTTGATACCGAAAGATCGCAGATGTTCGTAGGCGTAAACATCAGGTTAGCCGTGGGCCATCGCTGCCGGCTTGTTTTCGTTATAATGACGATAGAAAACAAAGATTTTCTATTTGTAGAACTTTGCGGAAATAGTATATTAAGGGTGGAATATCAAGTTAACTAATTGTGTCTACTTCGTTTATTCTTAATGATTAGGAAAAGTACATAATCATAAATTACTAATATAAATGACGTAGGTACAATTAGTTTCGAATAATAAAGGTAGATAGATAGATACAACATTTATTCGATGCAACAAAGAAAATGAACAAACAACACTCATTCATATGCACAATAAAGTTACAAACCTAAGCACCTAAATTCGTTGACAGCGCGTAGTGATCGATGCGCTCCTCATAGAGATGTCAGCAAACCGTAGGGGCCCAGCAGGGCCGATGCCTGCTAAGACCGCGGGTTTCTGAAAAGAAAACAAGTAGTAGGAATGAAGATATCCGCAGGAGAACTAAGATTGCCGACATAGCACGAAGAATCGCTAAACTAAAGTGGCAATGGGCAGGGCACATTGCTCGCCGAACAGATGGCCGTTGGGGCCGAAGGGTTCTGGTGTGGCGACCGCTTACCGGAAGACGTAGCGTTGGAAGGCCTCCTACAAGGTGAACCGATGACCTGGTAAAGGTCGCAGGAATAATAATAATAATAATTGTGGTGACACTAGGGAAGGGCCTTTGTCCAAAAGTGGACGTCTTACGCCTGAAATGATAATGATGATGATGAAACCCGTAGTCCTAGAATTGCAAAGGGTAATTGAAGGACACAGGTGTGGTTTTAGTCAGTAAAAGTCTGACACGCCCTCCCGTTCCACCCAGATCGGGAGAAGTCATTGGATGATTTCTCACCTCAAAAGCACGCAAGTTTAATCGTCTTGTTCAATTTTGACCTGTATATTTTAGGGAGCCTCTCAGAAGGTATATACCGTCGCGCGGGCAGTAGTTCGGTGCTGTCGGAGCTGCTCGCGCGTTTCCGTCGCGACGCCTGGTCGGTCCAACTCAGCACCACGCAACACTCCGAGCATGATGTCGCAGGCGTACTGAAACGGTAAGCAAGCACGAATTACATTTTCTTGTTAAACTTCTACTAAATCTTGATTCAGTTTTACGGTCCTTCAATCCTTACGTATATCTACGTTATTTTTAGTATATGCGAAACCTGAATATATAATTTGTTTAGAATCAGTAACTCAATCGATTCCAATATATTTTTACACCATGTTATATTTTTTCCAAAAATTATTTAAAAAAGGTCACAAGTTGGACACCACCGACACTAAGTACAACATAGGGCACGGCAGGTCATAGCGGGCATTAGACGCCGGCGTACAACTGGGTGCGCGAGTTATGATTATTGTTATGATTAATGTTTTATTTTCTTAAAATTACTAGACACGTGTTTCGGGTTCCGCATAATTATACGAAAACGAATGCTGTTTACTCGTACAATGTATTGTTTTTTTTATTGGTCACACGCAGCTCAACCTACATTATGAAATCCCCCTCCCTCTCTTTCACAAGTATACTCATAACTCTAAGAAACATGCATTTCATCCCTCCTCTTCAAATGATCATATCAAGAATAATGATTTCTTTCAACTTTTCAGTTTGTTAATTATTATAACAACATTTTTTTTCTTAGTATACTTAAAGGGCTTGTTAGAAAAGGTCTCATAAAAAGCATTGCTTAAATCCCAAAATGTCACATAGCTTATGGAAATATTGTACAGGCTATTGATTATGAATGAATAAATGACGTTCAAAATGGAAAATCACTGCGCGTAGTATTTTGTCGTAGCAATTGATTCTGTTATAAATTTACAACAAATTACATTTTATTTTATTTTTATATTTTTCTATTATGACCAATTTCAAAAAGTTAAAATATGTTCAGTAACGGGTGCGTATAGAGCCCCATTTTTTTGTACTAATTAAAATATGTATATTGTTATTTATATAAAATTCTCGTGTCACAATGTTCGTTCCCGTACTCCTCCGAAACGGCTTGACCGATTCTCATGAAATTTTGTGAGTATTTTTCATACCCCTTAGTGATAAGGGTTGTCCACCCTTAACATTTTTCTCTTAAAAATTATTTATATGGCAAAACAACGTTTGCCGGGTCAGCTAGTTGTTATTTATATTTAGCCTACACTGTCTTACTATCTAAGTCCTGCCATTACTTTTACTCGGAAGCTATCTCGTGCAATGTCAGAGTACCAATTTGTATTACGGGCCCATAACTCGATTGGCATGCGGCGGACATGCCCGTCCTGGGGCGGCTTTTAAATTAATAAAAGCCTGAAGCCAGGGCTACAATAAAATAGAAGCGACTACACGCTAAGAGCATCCGTTATGGAAGAGCAAGAGACGGGCGATTACTTCGATTTGGCTGCTAAACTGTTCGCGTATAGATTGGAATCTAAAGTTTTTCGCGCCTATTCCGATCTCACGATCATCACCCCTAGTGTTTTGGTTTAAAACACGGTACTTAGAGGAAAAACTAAAATTAATTAAATAAAGTTTTTGACATCAATTTATAGATAAAGAAGGAAAGCTTAATTGCACTTGTTTTAAAAGTTATAGTTTTTTTTTATTATTGATTTTACAGACTTATTTATAGCACGATCAAATTGAAACCACGTTTGGCGATGCGCAGGAGATAATTTCGGATCATTGGCAGGCTTGTGTGGATGTAATCTTCTTTCTGCAAGTCTTCGTCGTACAATCCACTCACTTATTGAGACTCTACGGACATAGAGAAGTCTTTGTTGCACCTGAACTCTAGTGAGATGTCGATTACGCAAAGATATTGTTGTGAAAAAATCTGTCATCGCGCTCTGATGTCGCCCGATTTCTGCCTGAACCCGATCGTGTATTGAAACTTCGCGTTTTCAATAAACCTTTGGCGCACTCGTCTTCAGATCGACATAAATGAAGACTTCTAGCCGCGACGCCCTGACTCTACATGAGCGGCCTCAGTTGGACTGCATAAAGTTAGATGATCAAGAGACCAACAAAGTTAGGCAAATTCCAAGTAAAGAAAGATTTGATTCAATCTAAATACGGAGCAAAATCAGAAACAATGTTTTAAAAAGTGTAAAATGAGGGTTTTCGACGATTTGAGTCGATAATGTGAACAATGGTACATTTATTAAAATGAAAAATATATGTAAAAGAAGTTTAGAAACCTATCTTCAATAATACTAAAAGAAATTTACAATTTTTAAATTTTTGGGTTAATTATTGGGTTCCAAAGAGCTGCCTATGGGGTGGGCCGATTTTTTTGCACGCAAGTGTATTTCACCCAGTTCAAAATGATGAATTTACCTGCGACTAAATAATTAGATAATGGTGAAAACATTTGTTAAAGTTAATTTTTTAACCGTCTTCGAAAAGGAGGAGGTTCTATGTTCGGCTAGGTTCTATGAATGTATTTTTTTTGTTTTTTTTTTTTTAGTTCACCGATATCTCGGCCAATTGAAAATTATTTTTTTGTTTGACAGGTTATATGTACTTCCAAATTGGTCTCTTAGAAATATTGTCATAATCTGATTATGAACTTCGAAGTTGGAACAGAACTCGTAGAAACACAGCAGAACAGTCGTAACAAGTAAAATTGCATTGTTTATACGTGTAGTCGATGACTGACTGAAATAAAGGGGGGGGGGGTGTAATCTAACCGTGTTTGGGATTATTAGAATCGTTATGAGATGCACTCTGGTTATAAGGTATTTAAGTTTGGATGAGGGTTACTTTTTAGTAAAAAAAAAACTTTTTACAAGAAAAATATAACCGACTTCAATGTTAAATAACAAAGAGACAAAACTATTATAGAAACACCGATTTCCAAAATTAAAGTTATTTTGTACTTTTCAGTGTTTTTAGGGTCCCGTACCTCAAAAGGAAAAAGCGGAACCCTTATAGGATCACTTTGTTGTCTGTCTGTCTGTCTGTCTGTCAAGACCCTTTATCTCGAGGACGCGAAGAGGCATCGAGTTTTCATAGGGTACTTCCCGCTGACACAGAATCCTAAAATTTGGCACAAAGCAAGGTCTTATAGCACAAGTATAGGGAAAAATCTGAAAACAGTAAATTTGTTGTTAAGTAGGCAAAAAAAAAAAATGCATTTCGGAAAAATCTTCGAGACTCCATTCGGGAATTGTAGTTTGCACGGAACCCTCAGTGCGTGAGTCCGACTTGCACTTGCCCAGTTTTTTAACATTGAAGTCGGTTATATTTTTTTTTTTAGTAGTTCGTTATATAAAACCTCAATTTTATTTCTAGTCGCTCACGTACTAATTTTTCGTTTAACTAAGATTTCAATGACCCACTTTTAGTAAGCTCGTTCTGGACTGGTTCTGGAAAACAGTAAATTTGTTGTTACGTCACAGAAAAAAAACTTCTTCGAAATCTTCGAGAGTCTGCGAAGTCTTCAAGTTTTTAAGGAACCCTCAGTGCGTGAGTCCGACTCGAACTTGCCCAGTATTTAAAACATGTCACTTCGGACAAGGATATGTGGCATTGTATGTTAACTTTGTTTACCGGTTCGAAAGCTTTAAGTGATGAGAGGCCATGACGCGATTTCCGCATTTTAACGCATTTCAAAAATGTAAATTACTTATAAAAATTTCACGTTGAAATAATAACACGAAACTTTTTCTACTAAACTATTATAAATATGTGTTTCAGGTTCTTCCGCGACCTTCCAGAGCCCCTGGTGCCACAGGAGAAACATAAAGACCTGGTTACAGCGTTGGGTAAGTGCAAATACGAGTACTATACTATACTATACTGTACTATAATATATTATACTTACTATACTATACTGTACTGTACTGTACTATACTTTACTGTACTGTACTGTACCGTATTATACTGTAGTATTACTCAGCCGTTGTTTCAAGTATTTGTGTCAATAGAAAAAAGGACGACTTTATTTTAGTCGTAACATCTACACAGAATTATATTTTGGCAGATTTTGAACTAAATTCAACATTCCGGAAAAGTTAGTTTCAACTAGTTGAACTAATTCGAACGAATGAATTGAATGGGGTTGCTCGTTGGAAAATTCTCAGCGTGAGATCTTTGTATGTGTTTGTTTAGTAGATGTTTTGTAAGTTTTCTCGCAACACGGTATTTCTAGCGCCATCTCGCGCAGTTTCCAAGAAAGTTTTAGCTTGCAATGGCTGCGCTAGATAAAAGTACCAAAAAACGCCATCTAGGCGGACCACAGCGGCAACATTTTTAACCAATTGTGGAAACATTGCATTTGGCGAGTATTTTAATGTAAACGTACCAAGCAACGCCATCTAGGCGGAACTAAATTGATATTGAGCTTCCACATTTTTGTGTGACTGAAAACATTGCATAATTATGACGAGTTTACCAGAGTATTTTCTGTGGGCTGAATTCAGACTAAGCCGTTTTTATATTTATGTGATGTTTTGTTGGTTTGGTAGAGGACGCCTGCCACGCAGTCTATACACAGTATTACAATATTATAATACTGTGGCCTATACCTATAACTTTAACGTTAAACACTTTATTTTAGTTGTTGATGGTTACAGTGTTGAAGTAGAAAGTATCTAGGAAAGAATTTATGTAGATATTCTACTAAAAAGAAAACTAAACTAGTAAACTTCTGATTTTGAAATTTTTTTCACTTTGTTGTTGTTTTATTGAACTCTAATGTTCCTTTTCTAAGTATTGATTGCCATGGCTGTGCAGATTAATGCTGCTTGCTTCCATGTCTTAGTTAACATTTAATTAGTTATTTAATTTATTAGTTAAACATTTAATGCTTGGAGGTAAGTGGAAAAGAGTGTAAAGTCCTGCAAACATTCGTTGAAATGAGAAGATCTTCCGACCAGAAGGGTGTCATGTCTGATCAGGGCGACTGTGCAATAGATGATTTCGGGCTGTTCTAAATTCAAATTGCACGGAGAACGGTAACTGCGACAGGATTTTGATTTGTTTTTAGTTCCTATGCGGCGCAATAGATGTCGCTACATGTATTTTATGTGCCCAAGAATAAATTTCACAATATTACAATTCCAGAACTAAAAGATGAGGCCGCCCGCCACCATGAGTACCACCGCATCATGTCGTCGCTGCCGCTGGTCGCGCGGAACACTGCTCGCAAACTTTTCGCGCATCTGCACTTCTTAAACACGATGGCACACGCTAACAAGATGGGCGCCGAGAACCTCGCCTCGGTGTGGGCGCCGACCATCATGCCGGCTGCTATGGTAAGCAACAACAAGAACCCGCCTAAAACATAATTGTCAAAGAATACCAAGTTCTTCCTTCTTTATAAAAAAAAATAAGATCGAATTTACGCCGATACCGCGTAAGTACCAATGTGAATTTTTCGTTTCATATTTACTTTTCTAAGTTTAATTAAGTGTATATTAGAGGAAGTTCGAAAGTGGCGTCAGTGACTGAAAAGTTGAAAGGAATCGTTTGTCTTGGTATGATCATGTGAAGAGGAGGGATGAAAACCATATTACTAAAAAAGTTTTGAGTATACTTGTATATGGATGGAGAAGGAGAGGCAGGCCAAAGAAAACATGGATGGATTGTGTGAGGAGTGATATGAAAGAAAAGGGAGTTAGTGATAGTGTGACAGGTGACAGGACAAAATGGAGGAAAAAAAAACGTGTTCTGCCAAGTTCAAGTAATATGAAATAAGGGCAGGAAGAAGAAGATTTACTTTTGTAAATTTATTTAGGACATTATTGACCCGTGCCTCAGAAAGCACGCAAATCTGTTGGCCCCGGTTGTCATTCGTAGATTTTTGACAGTCGTTACAGGTGATCTATGGTCTATTCAAGTGTCGCCCTGTAAACGGGTTGTGGAGGTCTGATAGGCAGTTACTTCTCTTTATGTAAAACATAGATATTCAGCCGCAACCGGTCAGCCTGGATGCCGACCCCAAGTTACTTGGGAAAAGGCTAGGAAGATGATGATGATGCCAATAACTATACACCGTTAAATTTTAATCGTTTTAATCCCGTGGAGGGTCGATCCGGTACATGAAACACTATCGATTTGTAAAGATAAAATTAAAAAATGAAGTACCTTTCTTTTAAAACTCGTATTAATTTACGCATGTACGAAATTAATGTCTTTAAGAAAACGTCACCTGAGCGAGTTCAATAACCTGTAGTTTATAGTTAGCGTTGCATACAAACTACCTACAGGTCATAGAACTCGCTCAGCACACATTAGAAATTCAAACGTAGTAAAGTTCTAATGCATTATTTTGTGTAATTTATTTCATCACCACTGCTCTCAAAACGGTGAAGAAAAACATCGTGAGGAAACCGGTATATCCTAGAACCAAAAATTCGAAAACATGTGACATTTTCCAACTTGCACTGGGTCCGCGTGGTGGATTACGGCCCATTCCCGCTCTTAGAGTGGAGGCCTGAGTCCCAGCAGTGGGAACATTAAAAGGCTGGTAATGCTAAAGTTCTAAAACATTCTTTTTTATTCTTTCATCAAATCAATCTCTCGTTAACAGACCAGCAACACACTCCAAACGGCGTGGTCAACAAAAGAAGTGTTCGTAGTTCGAGACCTGATAGCCAACTTCGAAAAGATCTGGGAGCCGACGGAGGCTGAGAAGCGGCGCGAGGCGGCTGTGAGGCGCATCATCATGCGCGTGCTGAGCAATTCGTCGCCCACCGCACCTAAGGCAGCCGGTGACCTCAGGGCCTGGGTCTATGTGCATGATAAGTCCACGTGCTATCAGATCACTGTAAGTTATAACTGTATTGTTACTACGCTTGTACTATGACATCCGGTGTCACAAAAAAACGCACGAAACATTCAAATTATAATAATCAATGGAATAATAATTCCACATCTTTCTCACAATGCCATCTAGTTCCAAACTAAGCAGAGCTTGTATTATGAGTACCAGACAACTGATAAACACTTATATATTTCAAATACTATGTATACATTATAGATAAATTACACCCAGGCACAGAACAATTGATCGTGCTCATCACACAAACCTTTGTCATGACCTCTGGCATAGCAGCCAAGGCCACTAACCACTAAACCACCAGGCTAAGCAATTTCTATTTATCTGGATTATTGGTTTTCGTCTATAGTCCATGGTGGACTAATTATTTATTAATTTACTAACGCTAAGCACTGCGCATGAGAAGGTTGTTCTCTACGCCGAGCAAATAAAAAATATTTGCTATTAAATAACTGTGATATGTACTACGCACAAGATTTTGCGTGCCGAACACTCACTTCTATCGACTCAGGTGCAATGTAATCCGTACACCTTGAACATTACACTACGGTGGACGAAACGAGTAAGTGTCACGGAATTCATAGCGCTTAAGACATTTTGGTCGCGAAAGAAGTATCCTCTAAAAGCTATCTTATCGCTGTACGTTTTTTTAGTACTGTTACACGACAAGTGTCCAAGTAGTGCTTCAGCGAACTTTTGTTTTAACTTTTCAATATTTTGACAAATAGTTTCCATGAACGTGCTTGTCTATAACTAGAATATAAGAAGTTGGACTTTGTGCCACCAAAAGTAATAAATATCACACAGCTTATTCACAAAGCAACATGATACGAGAATTCAGTAATGGGTTAATAGATTAGATTAAAATCCCCATATCTGAAGCCCAATCCATCATATTCAGAAGCAAATAATCCTACCTATAAACCGTACTACACGTCAAAACATCATTTTCAAATAATCTAAAAATTTCACTTTTAATATGTTTAATGCGAAAGATAACACAAATTAACAAGAAAATAAATAGATAATGATAATGCCTAGCCTAATTAAAATCCTATAAGTCAGTAAAAACAGAGGTATTTACTGATATAAAGGGCGAGAGCGCCATAAAGATAATGCATGAGTATCGAGTACCGCGCTTGTGGTGAGTGGCCCGGACTGCTGTGCCGGAGGTCGTGGGTTTGATTTCGACCACAGAAAAGATGAAAGAGGTTACAAAAGGAAATACTTTTCGATTTGTATTACAACGAGTGTCGCCGCTTGTCTCCCACCCTTTAACTCCACTACAGCTACAACTACGCTACTAACAGACCACGCACACTTAGATCGCAAGGTTGCTATTGGTTGTGTAAATTATGAGCATGATCATACTTTCTGTGGCTCCCACCCATGACAAAGGGTTGTGTGATGAGCATGATCATTTGTTCTGTGTCTGGGTGTAATTTATCTTTAATATGTATTTAGAAAATAAGTATGTTTATTAGTTGTCTAGTACTCATAACACAAACTCTGCTTAGCTTGGGACTAGACGGCGTTGTCAGAAATAACGCTCTCTTTGTTCTTTATTATAATATGCATGCATGCACTTAAACTTTACCCATGAACCACTCTGTTTATTGATAAATAAGTAAATACCATATGAAAATCCATTCAGTGGTTTTTGAGTTTAACGCGAACAGACAGACAGACGCGGTAGGGTACTTTGTTGTATAATAAGTAAGGGAGAGATCCTCATCAATCAGGTATCAGGTCTCAATCATGTTATAAAAATAAATTCTTAGTAATAACTTGTTGTGGCATAATCCAAACATAATATTCATCAATTTGATTTGTCTTTTTTGGCTACCATACTCCAAAACGACTGGACAGTTACAGGCAGGTTAGTAAGGGGTTCGTCAATATTTAAATTACTAAAATACTTATATTCTTAGAAAGACTAATACAGTCTCAGTATTAGTCTTTCTATGAATAGAAGTGAATGTTCAGAATACTGAATTACCTTTGTTTTTAAAACACTATTGGATTTTCAGTACTTCACTACATCGATAGTTAAAATACATATTTAATCTATACATATAATAAATCTGGAGAAGTTTTTAGTTGTGCGCGCATCAAGTAAAATGAACGAAATCGATGTAGATAACTTTTATTAGATCGAAATTGTGTGTAACTTGATTTAATAATTATGCTTTGTTTCACCGCAATCGGATGACTATATCGAAAGATATACTACATTCATTGACTGGGCGATACGAGTTCGTCGGGTCAGCTAGTCTTTCATATAGGTGCTTACAGTATGTAGCGATCTAATCAGAGTCGCTAGGGAGTTCCTACTCGATACGTTTTGTACTTGATGACTCATATTAACGATTTTAGTTCTGCAAGTGACCGCTGGAGGCGCTGCAATTTTTGTCATACAAAAAAGTTAGGCAGTCGATATCGAGTAGCGACGAATACTGTTGCTTTAAACTCATGGTCGAGGTACAGATCATGCATTAGCATCCTGTAATGTCTATCTATATACTTGTATATAAAAGAAGAAACTGACTGACTGACATATCAATGCACAGCCGAAGTTACTGGAACTAGGTATGTGAAATTTTGCACAAGGTTTCCTTTTATTGGGAAAGCAAGCACTACAAGAGGATTTTCCAAAATTCACCCTTATAGGGTTGAAACGGGCTTTCAAAGTTTGTATAAAGAAAAGTATTGAACGTGAACAACGTTGTTTAAACACGTCCGCGTCCGTGCGTCACTGCGGGGTGCCAGTTGAAAACCAGCGCAGGGCGTCTGACGCAGCAAATGCTGAGGTCCTTTTTGGTGTGGCGCGGCGCAATCTGCACTTTTGTTATTTTTTTACTTTGTGTTTGTAACGGTTGTGTTGTGTTTGTCCCGAATAAAAGTGTTTCTATTCTATTATATTCTATCGTTGACTTATATTCTAGTGATAGACAAGCACGTGGAATCCAGGTATTTGTCAAAATTCTATAAAGTTAAAACAAAAGTTCGCTGCAGCGCTACATTGGCATTATGACGTCTAACAGAATTATTAAAACATACAGCGCTAAAATAGCATATAGAGGTTACTTTTTTTAACGACCAAAATGTCTTAAGCGCCATGAATTTCGTGTCACTTACGCGTTTCGTTTAACATAGTGTATATAGTTCAAGGTGTACGGACTACATTACACCCGATTCGACTGAAGTGAATGTTCGGAACGCCTAATTTAGTGCGTAGTACATACCTATATATCGATTTATTCTACTTTCATGCAGGCGCAGCCGCTGGCAGAAGCTACTAACTTATAAATGATCTTCTGTCCACAGCTAACACCAAACAAAACTTGCTCCGACGTATGCATAGAACTCTGCGAGAAGGCGAAATCTGAGTCCCATCTCCTGATGTTAGAAGAAGTGATCTGTAACGACTCCATGCGTCGTATTGTTCACATCGACGAGGTCGTGTTAGACGTGGTGCTGCGGTGGAGTTACTGGGACGAAGACGACAGGAAACACAACTACTTGCTGGTCAAGCAGAATAAGATCCTGCATGATATGGAGGCTCTCAGGCAGACTGCGACTGTGTGTGGCGAGCTCAGACTTGCTACAGAAGCCATGAAGTCTTTCAAGTTGCACATGTTCGAGGTCCAGAACTCGAGGCTTTGCTATTTTAAAGATAAACAGGTTAGTTCAGTGTCATCTTTTGGGTTTTTTGTAACAGTAACAATATTCGGAAGGTGATTTTTTTTTTTTTTTTTCGATGGGCAAATCATCTTATGACAACCCCCGCTCTTGGGCGGAGCGGGAGATAGTGTCAGGCTCTTACTGACTAAAAAACCCATCCCGTTCCTTCAAGCCTTCATACCGGGGCTCGAGCGCCCTTTCGGATAACCCTGGCCCCAGTAGGCTTCGACCCGGTGTAACGTAATGTGTAACGTACAGAGTTACACAAAGGAGTGAGTGTTACATGAGGAGGAGGTAAGGAGGAAGAGTATAGAGGAAGAGTGAGAGTAAGAAGTGTAAGTGTATAGTAAGAGGAGAGGAAGAGTGTTACGCGAGTGCAAGAGGGAGTGTAGTGAGTAAGAGCCTCCAGGGAGTAGCCCTGGCAAGGCACGTGTGGTGAGTAAGTGAGAGGCTGAGTGTAGGAGTGAGGAGTGTGGGAGGAAGGTATGGAGGGAAATAATATATATAGATATGAATCCTTGTGAGGTTATATTACAAATAAAAGCATATAAAAACAATAGAAATATAAAAGATATAAAGATATAAAAAATCAGCTCAAACGGCGTCACGGCGGAGCGCAGCAGCTGGTGTAGGCGCAGCCCTCAGCCGTACGTAGGACGGCGAAGGCTGCGCAGCCGCAGGCAGCAGCAGATAGTGGTAGGCGACACAGCCCTCCAACGCAAGGGCCGGCAGTGGTAGAGAGGAGGCCCTCAGAGGCCAGTTCCAATTGTAGAACAGCCCTCTGCCGTCAGGGCCGGCAGAGGCAGAGAGGAGGTCTTCATAGTTCAAGGAGCTCAACCAAGAATCTCACACCAGGGAGCTGAGCCAAGGAGCTGAGCCAAGAAACTGTCACCAAGGATCTGACACATGTAACTGCACCAAGAAACTGTCCACAAGGAGCTGACACCAGGAGCTGAACGAAACTATCCCAGAAACTGACCAACATGGTTTTTTATCAATTTTGACGGCTATGCTGGCTGTCAATTCATAATTTAAAATTTGAAAACAGGTTTCAGCCAGCATTGCTGTTTCACAAGAAAGATATAAATTACAATTTAATTTTAAAGAATGATTCGTAGATAAGAGAACATATAATTTGATAGCAAATTATATGTTTACAAAATAAATAATATTATGAGTAAAAGAATAAAACCTAAGACTATAAAAATACTCTTTGTTGATACCTAATCAAAACCATAGAAGAAAATAGTAGTGACATGACAGATGACAGTGATCAAAGAAAATAAACAAACTAAATATATAAGAAATATTATAAAGAGATGTGATTATTGTGAAGTAAAGTAAACGTAAGTATTAATAACATTACATTATCCCCCTTCCCCAGAAAAAATTTTTGGCTGTTACAAAAAAATTTTGAGGTTTCTTAGTAATTACCTCCCAAACATACCATACCTCTCAGCCATACTTCACACAAACAGAGTTAGGCCTCATTTACGGAGACGCGGGGCGTCTCGCGTCGCGTGTGGCGTGGCGTCTCGCGGCGCGTCGGACGTTTTTTCTGTTTACGGTGGGGCGGCGCGTGAAGCGGCACGCATCATCGCACGCGTAAACACAAACTTATAGAGTCTGTGCGGAAAGTAAACCATCGTGGGATTTGAGGGCGCTGCTGTAAATAAATATCGTTTTTGTTATGTAAGCAACATTGTGACGTCATTATAGTACGACTGTTAAATCTTGATATTTTGAAACTATGTTAGACTAGCTTCTTCCAGCGGCTTCACCCTGTTATAAAAATTATCCTATTGGCTGAATTTGCTCACCTAATGAAACTGCAAAGTTATAGCTTATGTGCTATTTTATTGCAATGTTTATGATTATGTTCATCTGTCTAGTAGTTTTTGCGCGACACATCCATACATACGAGTACCTCCATCCATCTTCACAAACTTTCGCATTTATAATATTAGTAGCCTTTTTATTGAACTTGCTTACGTGATGAAACTTAGCAAAAATATAGGTTATAAGCTATATTATTGCAACGTTTATCATTAAATTCATCCGTTTATAAGTAATGAGTAACAAACCGTTAATTGTGGCGACACCTGGGGGAGGCCTATGTCGAACAGTGGATTGTAATGATGATGAACATTTAAATGCAAACACGAACCGGTAAAGGAAAATAGCGTGAAGAAACTGCTGTACTGCCTATCTAGGTAGGTTCCACCAACGACCACTTACCCAGTTCCAACGAAAATGGTTCTATCACTTTGACTGGGATCGGTCTATTATCACTGACTGGAATATTGTAGCTAACAGCAAGTTTATGTTTACCCTAGTTAAATATAAAGGTAAAAATGGGACACACTACCACTTTCTCGTTGTCTTCCTCAGTACATTTTTTCCTTTTGCTAATCAATGAAAAATATGAACTTAACCTCTCGTATGCCGTAATTAGAGATCGAGAGAGATAGATCTACGCGAGACACAATGGCTTTTTAATTGTTTCTCAATTATAAAGCCATTTTGTCTCGCGTAGATGTACGTTCCGGCATACGAAAGGTTAATGACTATGAAAATAAAGTACACTTCAGAATTTGTAATGTTGCTTCGTAAAAAATCTATTTAGCCTGTAAGGGACCATCTCGTATATAAGATCCTTGGGATCACTTTGTTGTCCGTCTGTTTATCTGTTAAGAACCTTTAACACAAGAACGCTTGGAGGTATCGAGTTAAAATTAAAACTATACACTCTAGTCTGCGGTCTTTTGAAGCTATGAAAAAATCAGACTTCTGAGTTAACGAAAAAAAAAGATACGGCCGTTTATGTCGCAAAAAAGCGTATATTTCGATACTCAAGGGAATCAAAGTTCATGGCGTGAATCCCGTTGACCTAGAATCCTGAAATTTGACATAAATCAAGGTGTCATAGAAAAAGTACAGGAAAAAATCTGAAAATTGTAAATTTGTAGATCCGCCACAAAAAAAAAATGTTTGCAATTCGGAAAAATCTTCGTAACTCAATTCGGGAATTGATTTCTGAAAAGAAATATTCTAAGTTATTCGAAACGCATTATAAATTTAAAGTATCAATACTCTTTATACTAGCCATCGAAAATATTGACCAAAACAAAATAAACAAATATCATCATGTTTAAATGAATTTCCGTTTAATTTATATATATTTGGAGATAACAGGGACAGGAGTTTACCTAGGAAGTCTAAAAACATTGAAATAAAAGTGTTACGTACCAAAAAAACAGCATACCAATGTTTCCCAAGTTCATGACTTTGTTTTGATCAATAATGGTGTGATTTGCCATTTGTTATCTTTGGCAAAACTGTAATATATTAAATATTATTTCCCTTGCAGCTCAGTGAAATTTTAAATCACATTTCTAAAGATTTCGATTAAAAATCACAATAAAATAACATAATAAATAAACCGGTGCCAAAATGATATGACGTTTAGCATTTGACGGATGGCTGGGTTGGGTTGCTACTTAAAATCTTTAATGTTGTTTTCACTTTACGCCACGACGGTTCTTTTATCGCACAGACAATAGCAATATACGACCATGTTCATAGAGAAGCGAGACGGGAAGCGTGGCGGTGCCCGCCGCGGCGCCCGCGGCGAATCCTCTAGCGTGTAGCGAAGCACGCGGCGGGCATCGCGGCGGCGCACGCTCGCCTCGATCAAATCGACTAGTTTTCTGTTGGCGAGAGATGGGAGCGCACGCATAGCTTCATCGAGAATTGCCGCTGCGTGCGCCGCCGCGATAAACGCCGCGTGGGACGCGTCGGTGCCATCCGCGGGCTCGGCCGCAAAAAACGCCCTAATTCAAACAAACGCGTCTAAAATCGCTTCTCCGTAAACGCACTCATACAACGCCATATATTTGAATTCAGTGCGGGCCGCGCCGCTCAACGCAACGCGCGACGCCCCGCGTCTCCGTAAATGAGGCCTTAGGGGTTTTAGTGGTTCACATTCAATGACGCACTACTCCAAGGCAATACTAATTACATACGTCTTTAGGCTTGTTTTAGGAGTTGACGTAAATCCGCTCACGTATAAGACCCATTAGAAAAGAGCTTGAGCTAGTATGCTCAGAAGGAGTGATTAAGGCTTATTTATTTACAAGGTGTCATCAACCGCACCTGATAAGAGAGAGAGAGAGAGAGAAGAGAGAGAGGCCTAACCATTGGTTTTAGTTCCCAAGGTTAGCCCAAAGAGGCAAAGAGTGATGATAAGGGCTTAAGGTCATAGCACACATAAACGACTCTGCTCCAACACCGCTCCCACCCAACACCGCCCTAAACTAAGACGACTGCTCGCAGTCCACGCGGCGCCAGCTAGCAGACGCCCAGCAGTCCACGCGGCGATAGCTACCAGACACCCAGCGGTCCACGCGGCGACAGATACAGACCGACTGTCACTGAGCGGACTGATCGGCGTGGCGTCGGCGCGGCGACTGCTAGCAGTCAGCGCGCGGCCACCGCGCGGACGCCGCGCCTACAGCTCGCCTACAACGTGCCGCCAGCGAGGAATCAACTGCCGAGCAGTCTGGCGGCGGTAAACTAGCTGACAGCGAGCTGTCTGCTAATTTATGATGCCAATGTAAAATATATCTAAAGAGCAATATTTAAAGCCCATATTTGAATGATATTCTTTTTGCCGGGTGGGAGCTGAGTCGTTTAAGTGTGCTTTGACCTTTATTTATAAAGGTGTCATCACCCGCACCTAAGAGAGAGAAAGAGAGAGGCGTAACCATTGGTTTAAGTTCCCAAGGTTAGCCCAAAGAGGAAGAGAGTGATGATAAGGGCTTATTTATAAAGGTGTCATCACCCGCACCTAAGAGAGAGAAAGAGAGAGGCCTAACCTTTGGTTTAAGATCCCAAGGTTAGTCCAAAGAGGAAGAGAGTGATGATAAGGGCTTATTTATAAAGGTGTCATCACCCGCACCGTAGGCATTTTTAGGGAGATGCCAAGTCTCCAAGTAAAAGATAAGACCCAATGGTATCAGACCATATAATGGGTAAGTTAAATAAAATAAATTTATTTTTTCAGAAAGAACTGAAGTGAAACTAAAAACCGAAAGAGAACACAATTAGCAAAAACAAACTTCGAACATAAAATGGGGCCTAAAGAATCGAAGCTTGAGGGAGTATAGAAGAGTGTAGATGTGAAATGATAATAATGTAATAATATGAAATAAATAAATATACTAGACTATGGTTTTATTAATAAGGTACCTCACAAGGAAACGATAGTATAAACGAAAAAGAGCCAAATAGTATAATACTTGTGTAAGTGTAATTTTGAATTTTGAGAAAAATAATATGAGAGGAACATGAGAGGAGAGGGTGAGGATCTTCCAAAGTGGGCGCCAATGTAACGTAATGTGTAACGTACAGAGTTACACAAAGGAGTGAGTGTTACATGAGGAGGAGGTAAGGAGGAAGAGTATAGAGGAAGAGTGAGAGTAAGAAGTGTCAGGCCACGTTCACACGGCGACCATTCGATTCGATTTTTTCACGTATACGGTTTTACCGTATACGATGCAATCGTTCGGTTTGTTCCCGCTGAGTTACACCATTTTGTGTTACACTGTTACCCATTGGGAAAAAAATTACCGATTAGTAACACTGTAACTCAAAGCCACATTTTTTTTTCCCATCAATTTACACTGTACGTAATAGGGTTACATATCGGGAACAAAATGTCCCAAAGAGTTACAGAACTTTATTGTTCAATTATTTATTATGATGAAACATCAGATGTTTTTAAAAACACTAATACATTTTAAAAGAATGTGAAATTATGTAATGGAACTAATTTTGAATTTTGTTATTACTAATTCCACTTGTAGGCATTTGAGAAATTTCTTAAGGGTGGAAAAATACCCGAGGTAAAAACACTTGTGAAATTTCATAAGAGTGGAAAAACACTTGTGGTAAAAACACTTGTAAAATTTCATAAGACTGGAAAAACACTTGTGGTAAAAACACTTGTAAAATTTCATAAGAGTGGAAAAACATTTGAGGTAAAAACACTTGTGAAATTTCATAAGAGTGGAAAAACACTTGAGGTAAAAACACTTATGAAATTTCAGAAAAGTGGAAAATCACTCGAGGTAAAAACACTTGCGTAATTTCATAAGACTTGAAAAACTTTTGAGGTAAGGATTCGTCATGTCTGTCTGTCTGTCCGTATGTCACAGTCACTTTTTTCCGAAACTATAAGAGCTATACTGTTGAAACCCTTTGTTTCCGTTTTGTTACACCATTTTGTGTTACACTGTTACCCATTGAGAAAAAAATTACCTCTGTTCCCGTTGAGTTACACCATTTTGTGTTACACTGTTACCCATTGGGAAAAAAATTACCTCTGTTCCCGTTGAGTTACACCATTTTATGTTACACTGTTACCCATTGGGAAAAAAAAAATACCTCTGCTCCCGTTGAGTTACACCATTTTATGTTACACTGTTACCCATTGGGAAAAAAATTACCTTTGTTCCCGTTGAGTTACACCATTTTGTGTTACACTGTTCCCCATTGGGAAAAAAATTACCGATTAGTAACACTAACTTAAAGCCACATTTTTTTGTCAAAAGAAAAATGATTTTAGAAACCTCAATATCATTTTTGAAGACCTATCCGTAGATACCCCACACGTATGGGTTTGATGAAAAAAAAAAATTTTCAGCTTCATTTCTAAGTATGGTGACCCCCAAAATGTAGTTTTTTTTCTATTTTTGTGTGAAAATCTTAATGCAGTTTACAAAGTATATGTACTTACAAAGTTTCAACGGTTTGTTCCCGTTGAGTTACACCATAAAAAAAAACCATTCAAATAAAATAAACTATATTAATTAAATAAAACCATTGAAATCCAAAATCATTTTTTACTAAGTATAATGATTTAGAATGTAGCTTTTTATAAGTTTAGCGTTTTATGTCTGTAAACACAACAATATTATCTTTGGCAGGTACTTCAACATTAGACTTTTTTTTTTTTTTTTTCCAATTTTATGGCATGGCCTTTTGGCCTTTGTGCCATTTCTTCATTTTTATAATTTCCATCATATCCTGATAACTCTCTTCAGATTCGCGCTCTTTGAGTTTCCCGCCAAAAGTTCAACATTAGATTTAAGCGTGACGCTTAAATCTAATGTTGAACTTTTGGCGGGAAACTATTATTAAGCGTCACAAATGTTACCATTATTCAAAATCAAAAATCAATCAAAATCATTTATTTCAAATATACCATTTGCAGGCTCTTTTGAATAGTCAAATGTCGGTCAGTCCAAGAAAAGTGAAGCTAAATTGCACGTTCCAAAGAGTAGGTCTCTATGGACAAGAACGTGCAAGAAACTCCATGGACACTCTATTAAATCATATTATCTGTTACATATAATGCTTGGTTACAAATTTTCATGTTGCTTCTATTGTGTAAGCACAATATAGATAATAAAATTAAAATAAAAAATAATAATAATTAAAAGATACAAACTGAATTAAGCAAATGGCAGCTAAGAGATGACCAGTCTCAACTGACGGCACCCGTTCACGAGCATGACGCGTGCATCAGCCCCACTCAGCTCAACCATTTTTAAGGGAACCGAATGACCCAATAGTGTTTTTCTATCCACACAAATTTTCACAAGTGTTTTTGCCTATAGCGTTTTTCCACCCACACAAATTTTCACAAGTGTTTTTACCAATAGTGTTTTTCTATCCACACAAATTTTCACAAGTGTTTTTGCCTATAGTGTTTTTCCACCCATACAAATTTTCACAAGTGTTTTTACCAATAGTGTTTTTCCACCCATACAAATTTTCACAAGTGTTTTTACCGGAGTGGAATTACTGCAAGAAGATGTTACTTATCGGGAACACAGCGTTCTGTTGAGTTACATTGTCAATCAAAGGGCAAAAAAATGTGGCTTTGAGTTACAGTGTTACTAATCGGTAATTTTTTTCCCAATGGGTAACAGTGTAACACAAAATGGTGTAACTCAACGGGAACAAAGGAATCGTTCACACGGCAACCATTCGATTCGATTTTTTCATGTATACGGTAAGCGAGTCGTGTGAACGAGACAACATGAACATAAGCGCCACTGCGTGTCGTATTCGATAAAATCGTTTCGAGACGCGGCGTTCCGGTGACAACTTCGCACGGTATACGTTAAAATATATTTCTCGAACACGGGATTTTCCCGTATGAACGCCGTGTAAACAATTTTTAAGTTTTCTTATATATTCTGTTGTCACTACTCTATTCGATAAAATCTCGTATACGGTATACGGGAAAATAATCGCCGTGTGAACGTGGCCTAAGTGTATAGTAAGAGGAGAGGAAGAGTGTTACGCGAGTGCAAGAGGGAGTGTAGTGAGTAAGAGCCTCCAGGGAGTAGCCCTGGCAAGGCACGTGTGGTGAGTAAGTGAGAGGCTGAGTGTAGGAGTGAGGAGTGTGGGAGGAAGGTATGGAGGGAAATAATATATATAGATATGAATCCTTGTGAGGTTATATTACAAATAAAAGCATATAAAAACAATAGAAATATAAAAGATATAAAGATATAAAAAATCAGCTCAAACGGCGTCACGGCGGAGCGCAGCAGCTGGTGTAGGCGCAGCCCTCAGCCGTACGTAGGACGGCGAAGGCTGCGCAGCCGCAGGCAGCAGCAGATAGTGGTAGGCGACACAGCCCTCCAACGCAAGGGCCGGCAGTGGTAGAGAGGAGGCCCTCAGAGGCCAGTTCCAATTGTAGAACAGCCCTCTGCCGTCAGGGCCGGCAGAGGCAGAGAGGAGGTCTTCATAGTTCAAGGAGCTCAACCAAGAATCTCACACCAGGGAGCTGAGCCAAGGAGCTGAGCCAAGAAACTGTCACCAAGGATCTGACACATATAACTGCACCAAGAAACTGTCCACAAGGAGCTGACACCAGGAGCTGAACGAAACTATCCCAGAAACTGACCAACATGGTTTTTTATCAATTTTGACGGCTATGCTGGCTGTCAATTCATAATTTAAAATTTGAAAACAGGTTTCAGCCAGCATTGCTGTTTCACAAGAAAGATATAAATTACAATTTAATTTTAAAGAATGATTCGTAGATAAGAGAACATATAATTTGATAGCAAATTATATGTTTACAAAATAAATAATATTATGAGTAAAAGAATAAAACCTAAGACTATAAAAATACTCTTTGTTGATACCTAATCAAAACCATAGAAGAAAATAGTAGTGACATGACAGATGACAGTGATCAAAGAAAATAAACAAACTAAATATATAAGAAATATTATAAAGAGATGTGATTATTGTGAAGTAAAGTAAACGTAAGTATTAATAACATTACACCGGCTGGGCCCCTGCTGTTGCTGACAACTCCTTGAGGCGCGCGGGAACAGCGCGCGCCGTCGACGACTTGGGCTTGGTCCGGACAGTTACCGGACGGCCGGACAGCGAGCTACCCATTGCTCACTGTCCGCAAGCCCGCGCCTACGGTGGCTGGAAATCGTATTAAGGCTGCTTTTCTACCATAAATGTGTTTTGGAGCTGTGTTGCAAGGATGTAATAGCTAAGCTGTGGAACTATTTGATCGTTTCCACTATTACTAAGCTATGTAACAGTGCGAGTAAGATGTGCTATGAAGATCGCAAAGTAGCTGTGCGAGGAAGATACACAGCTTGAGCTATGCGATGGATCGATAGTAGGCATCCTTCCATATAAAAAACATACCTTAGTTGATTCCGTTTCCACCAGTGCTAAGCCATGTACACCAACGAATATGATTGGTGGATATCAAACGCATCCATAAAAACGTAGTATAGCCGATTTTTGGGGGAATAGTACCCTTAAGGGACTCATCCTGACCAGATAAAAATATCGCGTACTGACTGAGTGCTGCACTGTCTGTGACGGGTTAGATTCTGTGCGCAGTGAATATTTGTATGTCCTACGGGTAGAGTTGTCCCTTTCAAATGCTAAGTACAAAATGTATGGCAATTACATTATCTGTTACGTGACTACTCCGCAGGTAAGCAAGAAGACTGCGTTTCCTCCGCAAGGGGGCGTGGCGAGCAGTGTCAGGGCTTTAGTCCTCTGACTGCGGGTGCTAACCGTGATTCGTAAAAACGGGTCTGTCGTTGTGGTGCCACTGATTGGCATAGCAGCGTTGGGCGCCGACTCTTCACGGCACGTCGACGTACGAGGGATCGAAAATTGGCTTTTATAGATTTGGATTTCAAATTACAAGTGCTTGTTTTTTGGTAGACATTATTTTCATTAGCAATTATTATGTGTAAAAATTACATCTGAGCTAATCAATCGTACTACTAGCGCTATAAGCCAAGTTTGATTGTTATTCTTCAAAGCAATGTGAAGGAGAGTGAAGTAGTCTTTATTCATTACAAAAGACAAATGGTTATCTTATGAGTGGTGCAGTAATAGTAACAGAGTGAGTCATCAATTGTTGATGATAATGATTGGCGCTAAAATCTGTAAATTCTTTTCTGAAATGAGATTAAATCTACTTTTGCTTAGCTAAATTAATAGAAAAGAATATGGAAAAAGTTTATATAGTTATTTTAACGTCGTTATTGTTGTATATTTAATTTAATGTTTGAGTATATAATATTGTTCATATTGATGTTCTTTACTTCAATAAAACGTTTCATATCAGGTGATTTACGTAGGGAAATTTGCAGTTATGGGGTGTGATAAAAATTTATATATAAATTAGTTCTGTGAGTCAACTGTAAGGATATTACGGTTTTTTTTGTCATTTTCGGGATAAACGGATATCCGAATTAACTCAGGTGTAGTTTTTGTTTTATTGATTTATTAATTACGGCATTCCAACAAATAGTTCGCAGAAAACATTTACAAAAGAATAATGTTATCAATAAACAATTACCACAGCGAATTCTTCATAAAGGACTTACAGAATTTAGTAAACTAATATTATTTTTATTTTGTAAATTGTTCATTTACGTTTAATAAATAATAACAAGGTACTAAATGAAAACAAAGGAGATAGAATTGTATATAGTAATTGCTAGTAAAAGTAACATGTGCTAAAAAAAAAAACTGGTATTTGTAATTTGAAATCCCCAAGTCTACGTGAGCTGATTATTCGATCCACCTTGCGGCGGTCAGTCTCCACCAGGTGGGACCCCTAGGGTCGCCCGGCGGGGGACGACCAGCGACAGTATGCCGGCTTGCCACGAACCCACAGTAGGAAGTGTGACCCCCGTCTAACCCGCTCCCAGAGCTAGCCGGTTACGGTTCAGACCGCAGGGACGACTTATGTGTGTGTGTGAGTGGCATTGTATTGTGTAACACCGCTCAGTGCACGTGCACCGAATAGTTAGCTTGCGCTACTATTTGGTTCGTGAGTCTAGCGCGTGTGTAGAGGCGAATATATGGTCGACTCGCGCCGTTCCTATATTAACTTAGCACACGACGCTTAACAGAATAAGTACAAATTATGTAGAGTCTTCTTCTCCATAGGTAAAGTCATTATCATACACTTTTTTTAAATTTAATACTAGCTGTGCCCGCGACTTCATTCGCGTGGACTACAGAATTTTGAATTTATTTTTTCTAAAATAAAAGTAGCCTGTTACTCCTTATTACATCAGCTACCTGCCAAAAAAAGTCCCGTCAAAATCAGTCCAGCCATTTCAGAAATTAACCCGGACAAACAGACAGACAAAAATTGTAAAAAATATTATTTTACCGTATATATATTATTTCATATGCATATAGTAAAAAGCAGTAATTTCAATATTACAAACAGACACTCCAATTTTATTTATATGTATATATAAACTAATGCTTAACTGCGACCCCACTTGATAGTAAGCAATGATGTAAGGCGCACTAATATATTACAACCTCACTCTAACCTTGAAAACACCCAAATTATAATCGAATAAAAAGACCGCAGCAAGCAAATTGTTCCAGCCCTTCGATGTACATAGTATAAACAACGAAACGAAACGCTTACTCCAAACCGTAAAGGTTTAAACGACGTAAAGATGAATACTCGTCACACATCGAATTACCCAATAATAGAAATAAAATAGCAGAATCAATTCATACAATTCCCGCGCTCACTCTCCAAAATGCAACCTGTAAAATACCGAAAAACTAGCTACCCTACGCCTGTGCTCAAAACTTAAAAAATTGGACATAACCAAACCATTTGTTTTTTATTTTTGTTGATAGGTTCGCGTTTGACCGCTATCTCTCTCTCTCTCTCTGGATCACCAATTAGCCTCTTCGTACGCCTTTTCACCGAGTCCTGCTCAATGACATTTTACAACACCAGCCCATATATAACTGCAGAACTTGACACACGATTGATTTTATGCTTAGCTTCATTCCTCCTAAAGTCATTTGTTTCTGTAAAAATATTTTGTCTAAATATGTTATTCAGAAACTATAATGTAATTTTTTTCATTCTACATTCCACACTGGTAATTTTAATATTTATATTGTTTGCATTTCAATGAATAATGATTAAATTGTATTTTCCAGGGTTCTCACAAGATCGAAGAGTGGAAGATAAAAGATATCTTGTGGTACGTGGGACACGAGCCGAAAAGGAACCCTCAGTCGCGGTGGGCGATCACTTTTATACCCAGGAACAAACAAAAAAGGTACCAAATTATAACATCAGTGTTATAGATAGCCAGAAACCCGAAACTTATAATCTTTCCAAGAGGTACTTGTAACAGAAAGCATACGATCGAGAAAAAGGGATGATGAAGCTATACAGTACACCCTACATAACTCTATCCTTTCGGAAGTTTAGGTCGTCAATTACATCGCATTAAGAGCTTGTGGTAGGGCTTCAGGGATATTAAATTTCGGATCTAAATACGGATATGGATTACTCTTGTTTCAGATAATTTCGATTATTGGGAAGTAGAATTTTAAAATTATGAAGTAAATGTTTTGACAGGCCTGTTGGTCTAGTGGTTAGTTGTCCTGACTGCTATGCCGGAAGTCGTGGGTTCGATTCCCACCCAGGACAAACGTTTGTGCGATGTGCATGATCCTTTGTTCTGTGTCTGGGTGTAATTTATTTATCAATAATATGTATGTATTTAGAAATATATAAGTATGTTTATCAGTTGTCTAGTACTCATAACACAAGCTCTGCTTAGCTTGAGACTAGACGGCGTTGTGTGATAGTTGTGGAATATTATTATTATATTATATTATATAATTATATTATATTATAAATACAAATAATATGGTTAGATTTGAGTTTCATTTCTCGTCTAGATTATCATTTGTTTGGCTGATCAAAACAAACAGAAAACCCTGTGCTGTATGGACGTAGGTTTAGCGCAAATTTATTGAAATTGGGATATTTTGATGCAATTAACCTATTTATCAACTCTTTGTACACCAATATCTGCAGCGCGGAGTAACATGCTGCCACTGCCAACAATGATACTGTAGGTGTAGCGAAGTATTGAGCTAATCAAATTTAGATACGTCATCGATATGATAAAGAATTGTTATTAGCAGTCTTCATACAAAAGTTGGCACAATTTCTTATTCTGAAGTTACTATGTTACGTTTTCAGGAGTAGAGACAAGCCGTGGTTCGGCTGCACGATAGCGGGCGCGGTGACCGAGGACCAACTCAAGTGGATGACGGCGCTCATGTTCGCGGAGCACTCCACTATTCTGCCTACCCCCAGACTCGTCATCACGTAGCCGTGAGAGGTGGTAAGATATTTATGCGTATATATACATATAATAAATGTAAAGAAGTTTTTAGTTGCGCGCGCATCACGTAAAATGTACGAAATCGATGCAGATAACTTTTATACATTAAAATTGTGTGCAACTTGATATATTACTTAGGCTTTGTTTAATTGCAATCGGTTCACTATATCGAAAAATATACTACATTCATTGACTGTTAGGTGATACGAAGTTCGCTGCGTCAGCTAGTATAAGGTAATATTTTAAAAGCAAAAGTAAACTTTGTGATGATTTCGATTAAAGGTACGGGGTAAGCTTGAAATCTAAGAAAGGATATAGGCTATTTTTTATCTGGCTTCGACTTGACTTCGCGCCAGCATCAACATTCACGCGAACGTTTACTTCCAATTCCAAACGTTTATTCGGTTGGTTCGAAGATGAGGGTTGATTGAGATGTCTCGATGTCTTCGATTTCGGCGTATCGGCATTCTTTCGTGAATAGGTTGAGTGCGGGAAATGCAGATCAGCCGAGGCCTTGCAGTGATGTGTCAAAGGCAGTACCGGTACCAGTGTGTGGCACTTTAAAGAACTAATGGCATTATTCCCTTTTTACAGCCGAATCATGAAGATATCGGTACGTCATAGTACGACTCCAGATAGTCGTGATGTTGCTCCAAAAGGCGTTTTTTATTCTGCAGTGGACGTACAAGATGTCTGAAGTATTGTGAAATAGGTGTATGCCTGTCGTTTACTTATATTTCATTGTTATTTTGTTCATAATTTCTAAAACATGTCTGTAATTAATGTAATTAGCTTTTGGCCGTGTTGATGTCAAAATAAATAAATGTTTTGATGATCCAGTTCCATATAACGTAATCAGATTTTTTGCTAATATTAACGCCCCCCTCCCCTCGTCAGCAAAAGTAAACAAAGCTCTATCGCCCCGCCCCATACTTACATAAAAATTGTTAAGTTAGGATGCCTACATGCATGTTTCAATGTTAATAGTAGATATAAATCTAGGAATAAGAAATAGCTTTGAAACAAAGGATCGAAACAAACTTCATTTTAAATTTCGGCATATTGTTATTAATTCAAATTAACAGTCCTTAGTCTATGACACGAATCCACGGCTCTGAATCTTCAATGACATGGAGTGCTTGTTCAGTTTAGTCTAATTTTGAAACATTGTCATCATACTCTTAAAAAACTAAAAAAAAACTGCTGACGTAATCTCCATCCAGACCCCTCCTCCAACCCCCATGTCATCAAAAATAAGCAAAGCAAAGACCCCCTGTAGTGCTTACGTAATACTTGAATGGCTCCTGGTATGAGATTTATAATTTTTTTTTTGTTACAGCACTGGCACAGGGTGAAGATGCACAAACAAACTACTAACAGAAGCTGATTTCAACGATGTGATACAGAAAAAGCAGCTCAAAGTCTGATCTATTTTTGTAGCCTTGCAAAACTTTATTTTATTATTCAAAAGTAACAAAGTTATTGAATACGATGCAATCACCATGATGTTCCTTACAAAAGTAACAAATAATGTAGTTATGTTAAAACTTGCCCTAAACTAATGCTATAAAGGTACAATTTGAATTGAATCCATGTTAGACCCGTTCTACTTTCTTGGTCTCAGTACTTTAGGTAACTCGAGTTTTCAAATAATTAAAATATGTATTTTAAGAGATTATACTCTTTGAAATCAATTTTGTATTATGAAATAAAAATAAATATTGCAATTAAAATGAATATTGAAAAAGTTATTTACAATATATATAACATATAAAATATGTTTCTAAAGATTTTTAATTTCTTGTAATATATTGTAATAAAACTCGACAAAGACATAGGACTAAGTAGTGTATATACATATATATAAGTATATAAATGAATTAAATAAATATTAGTTAAAAATGTTAACCATAAAATAGTATAATTTTAGACAGCATTGCGTTTATATTTTATGTTAACCTTTGAATCTCTGTTTATATTTTAATATATCAAGAATTTACATATGTTATGTTTCTTATTATTATTGCACTTCAGTTATTCATACGGAGTCGTATTCGGGCCGTTAGCGAGGACTGACCTAGGCGCTGGTAACGCAACGAGCCAATGTGTTTACTCCCTGTGTCAGTGCGCACAGCTGAAATGATTGTAAAGTTCTTCATTGAATAGAAAAGAATAAGAATAGAATAGAAAAACTTTTATTCGGTACAGACACAGCACAACGGTTATAACATAACACACATAACATTCATTGATATAACTATTTGGAGTAAATAAGAAACTACAATAATCTTCGAATATGTACAATAGTTTTAAGCTAGAACTACACTGCGCGCACGTGTGACGCACACGCCGTTCTCGGTCTCCTTACATTTTATACAGAAACTTGACTTGTAGAGCTACACTTGATACACGCCACGCGACGCACACTGGGACCCGTCCATACAACGCAATGCTCAAAACTCGATTTTCAAAATGAAGGTATTTAAAAAAATAAACTATGTAAGAGTGGACGGTAATCAAAAGTAGGTGCGACAGACACGATTTATAACTGTTTTCTTCAAAACATATCTTATTTATTAAAATAAATTGCTAGGGACTGAATACTTTGGTTTTATAGTAACATCATAACGCCTAACGAAAATTTGTGCGCAAGAAAACTTTTTTTATCTGGAAAATGCGCAAAGTTCTATTGCTAATCTCTTCAGTTCGTTACATATCAACACCTCGTAGCTATTGTAAAAAATATTTCAAAAATAGAACTTTGCGCAAAAAGGAAAAAATTAAAAATGTTTGATTCAGTACATAAAAAATCATACTGTCACATATAATTAGAGTCTGTGCGGAAAGTAAACCATCGTGAGATTTGAGGGCGCTGCTGTAGATAAATATCGTTTTTGTTATGTAAGCAACATTGTGACGTCATTATAGTACGACTGTTAAATCTTGATATTTTGAAACTATGTTAGACTAGCTTCTTCCAGCGGCTTCACCCTATAATAAAAATTATCCGATTGGCTGAATTTTCTCACCTAATGAAACTGCAAAGTTATAGCTTATGTGCTATATTATTGCAATGTTTATGATTAAGTTCATCTGTCTAGTAGTTTTTGCGCGACACATCCATACATACGACTACCTCCATCTATCTTCACAAACTTTCGCATTTATAATATTAGTAGCCTATTTATTGAACTTGCTGACGTGATGAAACTTAGCAAAAATATAAGTTATAAGCTATATAATTGCAACGTTTATCATTAAATTCATCCGTTTATAAGTTTTTGCGTAATGAGTAACAAACCGTTAATTGTGGCGACACCTGGGGGAGGCCTATGTCGAACAGTGGACGTCTTTCGATTGTAATGATGATGAACATTTAAATGCAAACACGAACCGGTAAAGGAAAATAGCGTGAAGAAACTGCTGTACTGCTTATCTAGGTAGATTCCACCAGCGACCAATTACCCAGTGCCAATGAAAATGGTTCTATCACTTTGACTGGGATCGGTCTATTATCACAGACTGGAATATTGTAGCTAACAGCAAGTTTATGTTTACCCTAGTTAAATATAAAGGTAAAAATGGAACACACTACCACTTACTCGTTGTCTTCCTCAGTACATTTTTCCCTTTTGCTAATCTATGAAAAATATGAACTTAATGACTATGAAAATAAAGTACACTTCAGAATTTGTAATGTTGCTTCGTAAAAAATCTATTTAGCCTGTAAGGGACCATCTCGTATATAAGATCTTTGGGATCACTTGGTTGTCCGTCTGTTTATCTGTTAAGACCTTTTAACGCTTGGAGGTATCGAGTTAAAATTAAAACCATACGCTCAAGTCTGCGGTCTTTTGAAGTTGTGAAAAAATCAGACTTCTGAGTAAACGAAAAAAAAAGATACGGCCGTTTATGTCGCAAAAAAACGTATATTTCTATAATCAAGCGAATCAAAGTTCATAGGGTGAATCCCGTTGACCTTAAATCCTGAAATTTAGCATAAATCAAGGTCTCATAGAACAAGTACAGGGAAAAATCTGAAAATTGTAAATTTGTAGATACGCCACAAAAAAAATTGTTTGTAATTCGGAAAAATCTTCGTAACTCAATTCGGGAATTGATTTCATAGGTAAACTACAGAATCCTCAGTGCGCGAGTCCGACTCGCACTTGCTCTTTTTTATTTTAGTTACTGTATCCGTACTCAAGCCTGAAAAGAATTATTCTAAGTTAGTCGAAACGCATTAAAAATTTAAAGTATCAATACTCTTTATACTAGCCATAGAAAATATTGACCAAAACAAAATAAATAAATATCGTCATGTTTAAATGAATTTCCATTTAATTTATACATATTTGGAGATAACAGGGACAGGAGTTTATCTAGGAAGTCTAAAAACATTAAAATAAAAGTGTTACGTACCAAAAAAACAGCATACTAATGTTTCCCAAATTCGTGACTTTGTTTTGATCAATAATGGTGTGATTTGCCATTTGTTATCTTTGGAAAAACTGTAATATATTAAATATTATTTCCCTTGCAGCTCAGTGAAATTTTTTATCACATTTCTGAAGATTTCAATTAAAAATCACAATAAAATAACATGATAAACAAACCGGTGCCAATATTATATGACGTTTGGCATTTGACGGATGGCTGGGTTGGGTTGCTACTTAAAATCTTTAATGTTGTTTTCACTTTACGCCACGACGGTTCTTTTATCGCACAGACAATAATCATTAAACCAAAAATACTAATCGGCAAGGTTCATAAAAACAATATTAGAATAACCATACCTTGCTTAGTTGCAGTCATGATGCACTTCAATTAAATGTGACGATTACTTGCAGAAATAAATGTTTTAAAATTCTCTACAAACTCACGAACTCTATCGGATATAATATGGGTATAAAGTAAGCTTTCAACTGATGTACTGGACAGCAGATAGCAGTTACTGATTTAGTATTTGTAGAAATGATGTAACACATTCTTAAGTCTACCCTTACATAGTTTATTTTTTTTAAATATCCTCACTTTAAAAATCGAGTTTTGAGCATTGCGTTGTATGGACGGGTCCCAGTGTGCGACGTCGTTCTACGTACAAATCAGGCGTGTCACACGTGTGCGTCGGTCTAATGTTGTAGTAGTTGTTGTAGCATTACGCTTGTATCTCTTCCCGCACGCTCCGATCCCGTGACTGAATTACCATAAATACCATATACTTGCCAAATAGCTGGAAATATTGTTACCTAACGGTCTTATTGCCATTATTTACACTTACTACTAACTTTATTTGTAGGTAAATATGACATGACCTTTATAATAAACAATATTTGCTTTATATTCTTAAAACTGTATTCAAAGAATGAAGTTAAGTTAGTACTTTATTGTGTATCCATTGTCTAGATAATATTAAATCAGCATATTATTAATTTTGCTGAGATTGACATTGTAAAGGTTGTCTATATAATTATATATTATGTTAGCACTATTTCGTGATTTTGAAACTGTAGTGAGTGAAGAGGATTTCGTGCGTTTAATACTATTGGTATAATGATGGCACTGAATTTTGTATGTTTTTAACACATTGAATGACAAGAATTTAAAGTAGTCAAATTCTTTTTAACCATACCTTGTTAACAACACGAAATCTTCTACCTGGGGTCTTTGTGAGTCAACCAACAGTGCTGATATATGAAATATCTCGTACTTTGATACCAGGAATGTTAATACTTTTATTAGAGATCATCCACGGCCATAGAGGTCCTACGATCACTGAGATGTCAGCAAAATCGTAGGGGACCTGCGGGTCGAAGCCAACTGGGGCCATGGGTTGTGTGAAAGAGAACCCCGGCGTCCTAGAACGAAGGTAAAGAAGGAACATAGGAGTCTGTTTTAGTCAGTAAAATTCTGAAACGCCCTCCCGTTTTACCTTAGAGCAGGAGAAGACTTTGTATGATCTCTCACCTAAAATAAGAGGGCTTACCATATTTACCAAATGTGGCATCAGAGAAGAAATCATCTGCGAGATATTTCGTATCTGGCACTCGGTGTGTTAATGAATTTTCGTTTATTTTGACCGCAAAATATTAAGAATCATCATACTACACTTTTGTAAGCTCTGAAAGTAAAGATTATATATCGAACTGATAAGCAATACTTTCTTAAATGTAAGCTGTTACCGACCCCATAATACAGGGCGGCTGAGGTAGATGTCGAACGTCTTAAAAAGCACGGCTAGACATGTTCAGTCATCAATGGGGACCGAACCGGTCGACTAGCAAAACAAAATGTTCAGATATTTACTAGAACAATTAATTCAAATACTAAGCTGCCTACTTCTGTGTATTCAATGTCTTTGGTTTTTGTATTTGTAAAGTGTTCGAGGTTTTTTTCTCTGGGGTGGTAAAGTTGTCAAAAAATAAAAGGCCCGTTTCGACATTTGTACCTAGCGCATTGTTCGGTATAGCGTAACTACTACTAAAATAGCTAATACTACACCGAACCCCTAATTATTATTTTATTGTTTCTTTCAGCATCGTTCCATGTTACACTCTAGGTTCTTCCTCAAATGTCAAATCGGGTCTTTTATGTTTTAACGAGTTTATATCATCTAACAACTTTTCCCGCTCTGGATGAAGCAAGAGGGAGTCAGAATTTAGCCGACCAAAACCCACCTGTTATCCTTTAAGGCCTACGCAGACCTGGACGGCATGGCAAAGGAGTTTGCCGCCTGATAGCAGACTAGCCGCATATACAGCGGCGTACCAGCGCTTTGACGCGTCACGTCGAGGTATGCACAGTTTCTGCTGCTTGATACACGTTTCAGTCATAAGTTGCGTTTGACAGGAGTGTTGGCGGGCGCCGGCGCGTCCTTTGGAATGCCGTTGCCTATCGCACGCCACGACATCCCGCCGCGGAAGCCCATGAAGCGTCTTTCAGTGCAGTGCGATGATATATTCCTTTAAATGCTGCGAGCTAATTTTAAAACATTGGAATTTATATCTTATTTATATTTCTATATGTTTCAATATCCATTGGTAAAATTTTAAATCCTTTGCCATGCCGTCCCGGTCTGCTTAGTACCTTTTTGAAGAGTTAGACAGATGACTTTGGCATTCCTGCCAAACAAAAAACAACAATACAAACAGAAAAAGCATTTGGTGGGAACGCTAAGTCATCTGTCGAAGGTCGCGTTTCCGCTATGTCGTAACGGTTAATTTATCGTCGGACGACTATAAATTAACCGTGACGTTGTAACAGATAGACGCAATAACGACATAGAATTTACCGACTCGGTTTAGGCTTGATAAATTTGTATCGTTTTACGACTGTAGTTCTAGCCGTGCCCACTATCATGACAATCTGTTGTCACCGCAAATAATGTAGACGACAGTAAACCGTATCGACCTTTAAGTGAGCATATGTATATAAACCACGACAATTATAACTACACGATGATTATTTTGTTGTCACGATTAAATGAAAACCCGGCCTGGAAAGAGCGCAGGGGCATGATAACTAATCGAACAATCCCGAAGTGCTCGAGAACACAGTCAAATAGTAAATGGAACATTTAAATATTATTGATTTTATAGTGTATGCTTCCCAGAGTTTTAGTAATGAATTTATCAAAAGATATAGCTATATAATTATATTAGTAATAGTATCGTAGATTAGGTATAGTAATCAACATTTTGTATGTATGTCTATTGTATGATAATGTGCTCAAATAAATGCGATTGAATAAAGTTTCTGTTTTATTCCATTAGATGCCTTCAATGCTAGTTTTAGGTTGTAAACAAACTGGTGGCCTTCACCATCTACGATTGTAGGTATCACTACTTACCATATGGTGGGACCGCAGTCAAGCACTAATTTATACATAGGTATTATAAAAAAGTAAACGTAAACTGTTACATAGGTGGGTAAGAGCAAAGAACCGTCCTCCATAGCATGGCAATAACATTTGGAAGGTTACGTCCTATCGTGAGTCATAATATATTATCTCGTCATGTCGACAGCTCGAACAACGAATCTGTTATCTTATTGCTTTATCCATGAAGATATCCTTTGTACCGCTTAACAAAATTCCCGAACAGATTCTCCATAGACTTAAACAATATTTATCTCAGGTTTTTTTTTTATTTAGACTATCCATCCACTTTATCTTACCAGAGATGTAGGTACATCGCAGAGAATGCAGAATTAAGGTGGATAATTACTGGTCAATTCTTACGGCCATGACACGACTTTGGTCTTAACACACCGAAGCCGCCGGCATGAAAGCGGCGCGAGCTAGTGGACCAATCCGCGCGCTCCTACGCCCAGTTGGTTGGTCCGCTAGCTCGCGCTGGGTTCGGTCCTGTGTCCTTTCGGCTGTAATGATGATGATACCTTTTTGAGTTGAGAACTTCTCTCGCTCTTGGAAGGAGTACGAGAGCGTGTCAGACTTTACTGTATAAAATCCACCGTGTTTCTTCAGTAGCTCTTTGCATTCAAGGGCTACGGTAACTCTATCAAACGTTTTTGATACTTACACTACATACCACCGGCCCGTATTATGAGGTTTATATAATTCGTACCCGATTAATTAAATAGTTATGCCGCTACTCTTCTCTTTTCAGGAAAGAAAAGGAAAATTATGAAGGATAAATTCGACCATAATATGAGAGTCGGATTCACGTGCAAAGAGTTCCGTACCTTTTTTTTATGGTAGGAAAAAATCATCCAATGACATCCCCCGCTCTTGGGCGGAGCGGGAGATAGTATCCAACCCGTTCCTTCTAGCCTTCATACTGGGGCTCGAGCTCCCTTTCGGATAACCCTGGCCCCAGTAGGCTTCGACCCGGCTGGGTCCCTGCTGTTGCTGACAACTCCTTGAGGCGCGCGGGAACAGTGCGCGCCGTCGACGACTTGGGCTTGGTCCGGACAGTTACCGGACGGCCGGACAGCGAGCTACCCATTGCTCACTTTCCGCAAGCCCGCGCCTACGGTGGCCGGAAATCGGGATCAGAATCCCGACGGCGGCGGCGGCGGCGAGAAAGCCCTTGCCTGATGCGTTCGGCATCCTCCTTTGGGAGCAATACTGCTTCGCAGAAGTCGGCGACCGCCTGCCACTCCTCCTCGCTCCGGACCATGGCTTCAACCAAGGCCCGGCGCGAGAGGTCTCCGACGCCGATCGCCCCCACGAGGGCACGGTGATGCTCCGCCCAAGCAGGGCATACTTCGAATGTGTGCTCCACCGTGTCCTCCAGGGTTCCGTACCTCAAAAAGAAAAAACAACCCTTATAGGATCACTTTGTCGTCCGTCCGTCTGTCTGTCAACACCCTTTATCTGAAGAACGCGTGAACGTATCGAGTTGAAATTAAAACCATATAGTCAGGTCTGCGGTCTCTTCAAGCTGTGAAAAAATCAAACTTAGCCGGAGAAGTTAAATACTAGATACCTAGGTAGGTAGACCTATATCCCTTTACACCCGAAGAAAAAAAATTCAAGTGTTGTAAAAAAAAGTTGGTTGAGGGCATTTCTAGGAAAAATGAAAATAAAAATCCTGAAGTTTCAGATTTCCTGAAAAGGTGCCCTCACTATCGTGACACTTAGGTACCTATTGCCTGCAAGTCTCACGATAGTGAGTGTCATCTTTTTTATTTATTTTTTTCTTAAAAAAACAACGAATTAAGCACTAATTTTATTTATATACATGAATTACCTGATTTTTAGTCAGTATATGTCTTTTAATAAACAATTCGACCCCCTTTTAACTATTTTTCCAACGAAAATCAATAAATTCCTGAAAATAATCAAAACGTATTCTCTGACTGCCTATAAATTACAGAAAAATAATTATTTTAGCTTTACAATTTTAGATTATGTTTCTTCAAAAACATAATCTACCTAAAATTGTATACAAATATAATAAGAATAGCAAAACCTATAATAACAACTAGATATCATGGTTTGAGGTAAAACAATTGGAAACAATTTTATTTTCGAGAAAGATACAGGTTAACGCTACACTTTGAATTTTATCTCTGATCGGTTATGGCAGCTCTCCATCATGCAAGACCTTGATGGTCATCAAATACAATCTGATGATTATATCCATCATCACTTTTGCCTTGTGATAAGCGTATTGGTCCTTATAGCCTATTCATAGGAGATGGTTTGTTTTCATTATCGTCTCCGCGGCGGTCTTGATCTGGAAAATTGGTTAAAGCGTCAGCAACATTGAAACGAAAATCCTATAGTGTGAGCATGTCCTTTTTTGAGTAACCATTTTGTTTTTGAGGACCTGACGCAAAGAACATCGGCCTTTGAAAGGTATAATTTGCTCATCTGTGGAATAACAAGATGTAACTCTTTCCAGTTTGTTGTAGGTAAGTACCCTGAACCCGTTTGACTATAGGTTGCAACTTCCAAAATGGATTGTAAATCTCGGTTTGTTTTGGCTGATCGGCATCAACTCTATGAAAAGCATTGCGTAAAGTTATAAATCGGTCGCAAGCAATTTTACCGGCAATAAGTTCAATCTTCATATTAGCTCGCTATTATTTTTTAATGATTTCAATTAATGACACGTTAGAATGCTTCTTTTTGGATTTTTATTTGTATAATTTATAAAATGAATTGAATTATTTGCACGCCATTGTTCAAGGCAAACATGACGATCTATTCTGAATTATAACATCTGTTGCATGCTGACAATTTATTTTGTGACGTATGTACTGTACTTATGTTTAAACAAATAAATGATTATCTTATCTTATCTTATCTAAGAGTGAATAATCTTGACTTAACCTGAGAGAGGTTGCAGCTCTCAGGAAACGCAGATTCCGGCAAGAATTTCCACTCCTTAGCTGTAGGCGCGGAACACATTTATTTGTTCCCTATACGCTTTGTACAATGGGATGTGCACCATGTATCGATGTTCTCAATAATAACTGATTCTAGTGCATCAAGCTTTTTTTTTATGGAGGAAAAAAATCATCCAGACTCTTACTGACTAAAATACCCACCCCGTTCCTTCTAGCCTTGATACCGAGACTCGAGCTCCCTTTCGGATAACCCTGGCCCCAGTAGGCTTCGACCCGGCTGGGTCCCTGCCGTTGCTGACAACTCCTTGAGGCCGACGACTTGGGCTTGGTCTGGAAAGTTACCGGACGGCCGGACAGCGAGCTACCCATTGCTCACTGTCCGCAAGCCCGCGCCTGCGGTGGCCGAAAATCAGGATCGGAATCCCGGCGGCGGCGGCGAAAACGCCGTTGCCTGATGCGTTCGGCCTCCTCCTTTGCGAGCATTACTGCTTCGCAGAAGTCGGCGACCGCCTGCCACTCCTCCTCGCTCCGGGCCGCCGCCGATCGCCCCTTAGAGGGCACGGCGATGCTCCGCCCAAGCACTATCTCGACTGTGTGCTCCACAGTGTCCTCCGGGCATTCCGCACAGTAGCGACACCCGGGCGGCACTTCCGCACGAATCCGGTGCAGGAACCTCCCGAACGAACCATGTCCGGTGAGGATCTGCGTCATACGGAAGGTAAGGACGCCGTGAGGTCTTTCCAGCCACGCCTCAAAGAGGGGACTTACCGCCATAATTGTGGCGTGCCCATAGTGCATCAAGCTGGTATTTGGCAGACCCATCCCAAAGATGAGAGTAGTACTCCATACACGATCGAACTTATGCTTGATACCCAAAGGTTGAGCAGCTGTTCCGGCGTGAAGTACCCCCAATTTTTGGCAGCCAGTTGAGCTTTTGCCTTAATGTATAAGCCAAAATTGATGGTAGACGACAACATTATCTCAAGAAACTCAAGATGATCGTTTATTGGCACGGTCACACCTCGGAAAGATGGAGCCAGATGGAATTGAAACAACTCGAATATTTGACCACCTCAGTGAGGCCGCCGATAAGGCTCTGCATCGGCACCCTGATGCGCAGCTCGTCGCTCTGGGGGACTTTAATGCCTGTCACAAAGACTGGCTTTTCCCGTACCAGAAGACCGACCATGCTGGAAGAGAAGCGCGAAACTTTGCGGTATCGATGGGCCTGTCCCAGCTGGTGATGCAAGCGACTAGGGTGCCTGATGTAGCTGGTCATACTGCCAACCTTCTGCTGACCACCGACCCAGACAGATGTATCGTAACAGTTTCTTCACCACTTGGAACTTCAGATCACTGTCTGGTGAAGTCTGTATCGTCCTTCTCTCCACTTGACTGCAACTCTCGTGGTGAACGGCGAATGTGGCGATTCAAGTCAGCAGATTGGGATGAGATGCGTCACTTTTTTGCGTCTTATCCTTGGCAGCGGGTCTGCTTCTCTTCTTAGGATCCGTCGAGGTGTGCGGATGCTGTGTCCGATGTGGTGCGTCAAGCTATGGAGTATTTTCATTCCTTATAGTGTTGTACCCATCAGAAGCTCAGCTCACCCATGGTTCAACGCTGATTGCGTTCAAGCTGAAGAGCGTAAGTATTCGGCGTTTCTAGCCTGGGTTGACGCTCGCGACCGCAAATCTCCGGATCTGAGCTCAGCAAAGAGAGCCTTTAACCGCGCTGCCAAGTCCTACAAAAAGGCACTAAAGAAGGCTCGCTTTGACCGCATTGCCCATATTGGCACAAAGCTTTCTGCTACTTTTTTTGTTGGAACATCTACGGTAGCAGAGCATTCTGGTCCCTTGCCAAATCGGTTGAAGCGAACTTCTGTCGGCCCACATTGCCTCCGCTGGTTAAACCTGACGGAACACTGGCTCACACGGCGAGAGAGAAAGCAGGTCTCTTTGCATCTCTCTTCGTCCATAATTCTCGTCTTGATACTGGCAGTGCTACTCCACCGATTCTACCTCACTGCGACACTTCGATGCCCGAGGTTCGCATAAGGAACAAAGAAGTTCTGAGAGCACTGTGTCGTCTAGACGTGAATAAAGCTAGTGGACCCGATGGTATACCAGGGATTGTTCTCAAGGCTTGTGCGCCCGAGTTGTCTCCTCTATTGACACACTTGTATCGCCTCTCGTTTAGGACTGGAATAGTGCCCAAGTCCTGGAAGCTTGCCAACGTGCAACCCGTGCCCAAAAAGGGCAGTCGTGCCGATCCTGCCAACTATCGGCCGATTTTGGTAACCTCCATACTCTGCAAGATTATGGAGCGTGTATTGAACTCGCGCCTCATGGCATACCTGGAAGGTAATGATCTCCTCAGTGACCGACAGTACGGGTTTCGCCGCAATCGATCTACTGGGGACCTACTAGTGTATGCCACCCACTTGTGGGGCGAGGCCCTCGAGAAGAATGGGGAAGCAATTGCTGTCTCCTTAGACGTCTCGAAGGCCTTCGACAGGGTATGGCATGCTAGCCTCTTGAGTAAGCTTCCAGCATACGGCATTTCCCCTGGTCTGATTAACTGGGTAAGAGACTTCTTGAGAGAACGGTCTCTTCGAGTTGTTGTCGATGGATGCTCATCAGAGCCCATGACGACTAATGCCGGAGTTCCTCAGGGGTCAGTTCTCTCTGCAACTCTTTTCCTGCTGCATATTAATGATCTGCTGATGCCCGGTATCTATGGGTATGCAGATGATAGCACAGTTGTAGAGAGATACCTGCCAGGTGCTCGGGGTAGTAAAGAGCAAATCCGGTCCGAACGAGAGGCTATGGTAGAGCGTACGAATATCTCACTTCAGGCAGTCTCCAAGTGGGGCGAAACCAATCTGGTAGGATTCAACGCCGCCAAAACACAGGCGTGTCTGTTCACCGCCAAAAGGAGCCCGTTCACCTCGGCTCCTACTTTTCAGAATGTATCATTGGATTGTACCGACCGCCTTCAGCTCTTGGGTGTCGAAATTTCCTCCGACCTCAATTTTGGGCGGTTCATTGAGTCCAAAGCCAAAGTAGCTGCTAGGAAACTAGGCGTTCTTGCAAAAGTCCGGCGGTACTTCACACCGAGACAGCTTTTAATGTTATACAAAGCACAGATCCGATCGTGTGTGGAGTACTGCAGCCACATATGGGCTGGTGCTGCAAAGTGCCACCTGGCAGCTTTGGACTCGGTGGAAAGGCGTGCGAAGAGGCTGACTGGTGATCCAGAGTCCAATCTTCAAAGCCTTCAGCACAGGCGTAGGGTAGCCAGCCTTTCGGTGTTTTACAGATTGCATTTTGGAGAGTGTGCGCAGGAATTGCATGACTTGATTCCGCCATCTCATTTCTACCATCGGACAAACCGACGCACGGCGAGTATCCACCCTTACTTTGTTGGAACATCTACGGTCCGGACTAAGCGTTTCGCCTCGTCATTAATACCGCGTACATCGAAGGACTGAAACAGTTTGCCTGCTGCGGTCTTCCCGTCTGATTATAATTTAGGTGTCTTCAAGGCTAGAGTGAATAGGCTCTTAATAAACTAGTGCGCCTCACCATCAACGATTGCATCACTGCTTACCATCAGGCGGGATCGCAGTCAAGTACTAGTTTATAACAGATAAAAAAGAAAAAAATTGGCTCTGGCTAGAGAGTCCAGCTATAAAACTGGCTACCTTGGCATGAATTCTTTTTTGTTCATGACTTATGGTGGTGCTGCTAGGCTGTTATAGAGTTTTGTTGGATTTCGTCGATTTAGATGATAAGATGTAAGACAAATTACAATTCTGTGCCACACACGGTCGTTACTAACTGTGGATTAATATATAGGTAATTAGGGCAAATTGAAAAATTTTCGAATGTTAGAAAACAGGATTTAACCGTGGTTGTGGTAGAACTCGAATTTGGTGCCTAAGTTTCAAAGAAAGACAGAAGAAAGAAAATATGTTTATTTCGCCTATATATATTCCATATTTCATGGTTCCAAATTGTCTCTCTTACACACATGTCGATTAATCAAACCACACGAAACTGTTCGTGACCTTCCAAGTGGGTAGGTACAACTGTTCAGATCTATTACTGTTCGAGTCAATACCAAAATATTTCGGCTGTGTAGTATGTTTGTATAGTATCGTATTGGAATGATTTGTCGCAGGTTCGCCATATAATATGGAATTTAAAACAAACTCGGTCGGGTGGTGCTCGGCGGCGACGTCCCGGGCGCGCGTGACCGCACGCTAGGGCCGCTGCTCCCCGCATCCGAACTAAATTACTTTTAACATTAATAAACCATATTGCTCTAATTTACTTTACTTTCTCCTTCTTTTAATAAGCCCTTGGAAAAACTCCCGGGTAATGTGTACCAGTTGTTTTTTACGTCGCCCTGACGTCGGGCGGTTTTTTTCTGTTGCGATTTTTTGTGTAACTAATTGTTTTGTGGGAGCAATATTGACACAATGGACACGATGGATGATAAGGAAAGAGCACAGGCCATGCTACTGGCAGAAGAGGAGATCGCCAGGGTACGTACCTACGCGCTGTATGTGGAACGCACGCTACCGTTCGTGCTGCGTTCCAGCCGATATTTATGGCTTATGATCGTCGTTTCCACACATACTTTAGAAAGTTGGCAACTGTTGAAGGCAATAAAGATTTTAATTTGATTCGCTCTCATATTTGTACAGAATCGGTGGAACCGTATAGATCCGTTGTCCGTGTTTGACGTAACTCCAGCAGTCATCATATCATATTTTCTGATAAAAAGAGAAGTTTTGGACTAATTAAAAATAAAGAATATGATTGATTCTGCTTTCATACAAAGGTTCTTATATAATTTCAGAATGATGATGCTTATATTTAATTTCAATTTTCAAAAATTATGTCTCAGTGTTCGAAATTAGCTCTCACTACAATGGATGCTACCTAATTAACGTAATAATTAATAATTTACTAAGGTTTTAAAACTGCCTGTCTTAAACATAGTTTTAAGGCAGTTTGAAGATATTTCGAATTCACATTTCATGATCCCATTTATTTTGAAAACATTTTTATTATAAGTAATACAACTGTGAAACTTTTAAGATACACTCGTATAGAACAGATGTGTGCAGATACGCATACTTTTGTACTTGTAGGGATTACATAGTTTCGATCCTAATAGTGAAAATATTGTAAAGCTATAACGGTAAGGTACCTACATATTATGTGAACTTTTATACCTGCCTGCCTGCTGGCCTGATTAATCGAAGAATGTGGGCTCTATCCCTATAAGCTTTTTAATTTAAGTAAGTAAATCAGTCAGCCAATCAGTGCTTTTAAATTATAACAACCTTAATTATCATTAGGTACGTTATCATCGTGTTAGGGCTTTGAAGATTCAATGAATCATTAGAGAAATCGTTCAATGAATCCTTGGTTTTGTGCGGTAAGATTTTACTTAGCCATACATGCTTACGCTGCGTCTTGCGGTACGGTTCCGGTTGATAGGCCTCCCACCAGATGGACTGATGACCTGGTACAGGTTGCGGGGATTCGATGGATGCGAGACGCACAGTATCACTCATTGTGACGACACTTGGGGAAGGTCTATGTCCAACAGTGGACGTCTATCGGCTGAAATGACGATGAAGATACATGCTTATGGGCAGTCTTGTAGCGGATTGTTGGTCAGTGTTGACCTCGCGGACTTGTTCTCTATTTGTAACTTATCTTTGGCTTATTTATTGGTCGGCTGGAGTCATCACAAATAGATCTCTCTTGTAACTTTATTGCAAAAGAAAACGTGCTCGGAAGAGGTGGCGATATGACCTATGCGATACCTAGGCGTCTACCTACCGCAAGGGCTGATTCGAGGTGGCACAAAAAAATAAATACCTGGAGAAGTTGGGGGAGGCCTTTGCCCAGCTGTGAGAAAGTATAGACTAAATAAATAAAAAAAAAACATGCTCGGACAAAGAAAGTGCTCCAGTAAGGACATGACTACCACCCGGGCAATAGAATAGTTTTATAAATGATATAAACCAATGCTTGACTGCGATACCACCTGATGGTAAGCAGTGACGCAGTCTTTGATAGTTAAGCGCACTAATTTATAATGAGCCTCTAGCCTTGAAGACAGTAAGGTTATAATCGGACTTGAAGACCGCAGCAGGCAAATTGTTCCAGTCTTATGATGTAGGTATGTAAGTATGCGGTCAACGATGAGGCGAAACCGCTTCCTTGCGCTTACTCTCCAAAATGCATCCTGTAAAATACCGAAAGCCTGGCTACACTACCCTGTGCTCCAGGCTTTGTAAATAGGTCTTAATCTAATCTGGATCACCAATTAGCCTCTTCACTCATTGCTTCGCACGGATTACTACGATAGCCGTGGCATATCGCCCCCCTCCACAAGTATCTCAGGATATGTGCTCCCCCAGACGCTACGTCACTATAGTCCCAAAACGGTAATATTGATTGAGGGCTCATTATTAAAATATGCAAGTCACCCCTGGCCATTGTATAACGGTTCGAAAGAAACAATACGGCCCTGGAACGCAATAGCAAAACTGTGGGATCATGGGAGAGTTCTAGTCAGCGAAAGTCATGACGAAGCTCAACTGTCAGCTCATCCTGATTTCCGGCCGCCGTAGGTGCGGGCTTGCGGACGGCGACCAATGGGTACGTCCGACCGAGGCCAAGTCGTCGACCGCCTCAAGGAGATGTCAGTAAACCGTAGGGGCCCAACAGTGTCAAATCCTACTGGGAAGACTCGGCCTAGTATGAAAGGCAACGAAGGAACAGGAGTGGGTTTGTAGTCAGTAAAAATCTGACACACCCTCTCGCTCCGCCCAAGGGCGGGAGATGTCATTAAATATTTATTTATTTATTTATTTATAAGCACATACAATTGTTTTAACAGGTATACCTACCCAAGGTAACAAAAGTAGTCGCAAAATAGCCTAGCACTCAGAGATACCACCCACAAACTGTTCAGATATCCATTAGTGCATGCAACATACATACATAATGAACAGTCGATGTTCAGTCTCAAGCAGCACCCTGGAGAATCGGCACAAGTTACATAGAGGACAACACACTTAGTGTCACCCTCTGGAATTCCGCCAATGTGCAAGAAAAAATGTCTACCCGTAATTTACGCATGTACGAAATTAATTTCTTTAAGAAAACGTCAGCTGAGCGAGTTCAATGACCTGTAGGTAGTTTGTACGCAACGCCGACTACTACCTACGGGTCATTGAACTCGCTCAGCTGACGTATTACATATATACTTATTCTTATAACAATGAAACAGTATAAAAAAAAATAAAGATATACATACTGTTATAATTATAAACATACACATTATAAAATAAATATCACACAAATACATACTAAATAATACTTAAACTAATACATATTAATATATGCAATTATGACAAAATAGAAAGATAGTACCTACTCTTTCACTCTTCTTTTAAAAACTGCAAGTATTTGGCAATTATGTAATTGTTTATTTATAAAGTTTGTATTTTATTTATTTTCAGTATTATGGGGTGCCCATTGTTAGCACTCTCTTGTACCTCGTTCTGGGTCGACCCAGAACAGGTGAAGTTATTTAATAATGTCCCACCAACCTGGGGTTGTCCTTAGATGCCTTCGCATAGGTAGTGCATGTAGGATAACCGTTGTTTGATGTCATATTATTCTATTTAAACATGTTTAACGAGGACTCTGCCACTTGGCTTTGGCCCCCCACCATGGTCAAGGACCTTGGCTTTCAAAGGTCAATGACCCCAGGATTCTGAGATATATAGATCTACAGACATAATTAAACCTTGCGCAAAATGTCATGTTCCTTCCATATCACGTTGCCGTGCCGTGGCACGTTGCGTTGTCGTAACGTGTTTATGTGTTTGAGCTCTTACTCGTACTATGTGGCATATCAGATGAAAGAGATTTTCATAAGGGTCTCAAATAATTTTTGTCATTGTTCTAAGGTAATTTTGGTCCCTAAATAAACAAAATACAACCATCAACCCCCCCGTCCCCTCTAACCGAAACAACTGAGCCTAAAAAGATGGAAAAAAAAGCCAAAATAGTGTTACTGAGGTCTGTTAGCAGAAAACTTATAAGTGTATGATTTTCAAAAATAACATAGTAAATAGAGAGCGAGAGAGAGATAATGTTCTGTGCGTTAAGAGTAGACCGCCCATTGTGCACTTGTTTTTTGTGTTTATGTACGAAGGCTGTGTACAAACATACATTTGCAGTTGAAATATATGTATAGGCAGACATGTCAGAAAACGACAACGTTAAGTTTGTTTTTGGTCATAGATGTCATTTTCATGGTTTTCCGGCTGAGTAACTAATGGAAATCTACACTGACGATGCCTAACACGTACTGTCGTTTCAATTTTATTCAGTTTGTTTTATAGATAATTAGCTTCTGCCAGCGGCTTTACCCTCATGATAGTAGACTTCTCCATACAAATGACCCCCGTCTCATCCCTTTAGGCAATGAATTCTGGAAAATCCTTTCTTAATTTTATGATGTAGGTAAACCTACGTCGTAAAAGGAAGGATGAGGGAGAAGAAGAAAAGAGAAAGAATGAGTTTCTGAACTCAGTAGTTTTGGTTGTGCGTTGATATCTTGTCTAGTCAGTTTCTCCTTAAATGATTTATACACTTAAATATTCTTCAATTCTCTCGCGATCATACAGACAGATAGACGCGGTGGGGGACTTTGTTTTATAAATGTAAATATCAGAAATATATGCGCCAAATATTTCAAATACCAAATATTTCGTGCCGTCTTCTTCATGTATAAATCGGATCATGGCATCCAGGAGTGTAATCTCGTAAAACAGCTGAATTATTGTATCTGATGGATGACAGATATCTGTCCTTATACTAGGTAGTACATACCGTACATAATACGTACCTATACCTACTATACACCTTGTCTCAGACATCGACACAAAAAGTGTAGCACGGATCCAGTTCACAATTTTGGACCCCAAAGTTTTCGTCGGCAGATTTTTATTAAAAATTTATTTTTTACTTTTTATTTTAAACTGTATAAAATCGTTATCAACATTATTACAACCTCAATGATATTTTAAGTTAAAAACTCACTTTTTTCATTATGTAACACAATGTAAATAAAACTAGGAGCTATATTCTGCTCAGCTGACTGAGCTCAGCTTAATTAATTGTTATTAATTAATTAAACAAATAATTAATATTTGATTATTGTTGATTAATTATTTATCTACTAACCCAACCTCGACACGCTATGCTTGAAGAAATTAGTCTTTCAACGAAATTAATGAACATACTTTTCTATATTTTCGTTATCCTCGGTACCATGTAATGATAAATTCTGGGTCTATAAAAGAATAACTTCGTTCTTACAATAAAACAGTCCACCACACACCTGTGCCCTTCAGTTAATCTTTGTATTAAAGGACCACGAGACTGGTTTCCTTTCCAGAAATTCACTGTGGCCCTAGTAAGCATCGGCCCTGCTGGGTCTGTACGGATTTGATGACATCTTTTATAGGCGTCGACCATTGTTTAGGTACCGGACGACCGAACGGCGAGCTACCCAGTGCTCGTGTTCTCAAACCTGCGTGCGATTCCCGGCGCATCATACTTCAGCGTTTCCTGTCGCGGAAGTTGGGGCGTTAGGGCGTCCATTCTCTCACGGCTGCGGCTGCCTCGTTTGCTAGTATTACTGCTTTCCAGAAGGAGGCGGCTGCAACCCATTCTCTCTCTGGACGATAGTCTGAACCGGTGCCCATTGCAAAGGGTCGTTGCTGCCGTTCACCTCTACGATGACACGGGGGTGCACCACCGCGCACTGTATGTTCCACTGTGTCTTCCGGACGGTCTTCATAATGGTGTCACTCGGTTGTTTCTTCCACCTGAGATTGAAACAGGAACCTCCCGAACTTACCATGTCTAGAGAGGACCTGTGTCATTCTGAAAGTACTCTCCAGTCACTTCTCAAACCGCTATAATTGTGCAGGGCCCAAGCCGTCGGAAAGTAAAAGCTACAAAATCTGTCACCAGAGGGTCATATGGATACCATGTGATAGGTCTCCATGTATATAATGGTATTTGATAAGTAGGTTACCTACTTTGGTGTTAGCAAAATGTAAGAACCAATATGGAAATCGACATAGCTGGTACGCCCAAGCGGAATTTATTCCGTCTCTAGATTTGGTTCCACGAGTGAATGTATTTCACAAATATATGCGACAACTTATCTACTAATCTCAGGTCATATAACAGTATAATAAAATGTACGACTTCTAGACAAATAATAGTTTTTCGTCTATGTTATCGCCGATAAGGAATAAACTGCTATGAATTGTGTCTGAGGCTCGGGTCCCGGAGTTGGCTACGGTCATATGTGACTAACTGTTATACTGTGAACACTATATCGACTTAGTGATGTTAGGCGTTATGTTATGGAACCTTCGTGACGTAGGGGAACGTAGGAGTGTTTAAGACAAACTCAAATGTATTGCTACACACATGTATAGTGTTACGGTTTATGGTGTGAACACTATTCCGACTTAGTGATGTAAGAGATTATGTTTCTGTTTCATTCGTGACGTAGGGGAACGTAAGAATGTTTATGACAAAGTCTATATTGCTATACATAGTATAGTGCTATGGTTTTTGGTATTTATTATAAAATATCGTTTCACTATGTCATTACCTTGCTACCTTAATGGGCGTACAAATATTATTTACCAAATGGTTTTGGACTCTGTAGGTTCCTAGTTTGAAAATGTTTGCTTGTTAGACGTATACGTTATAGTATGTGTGGTTCAGAACTTGTGATAGATGGAAAGCGGTAGTAGTTCAAAAGCAGGAGCAAAACCTACGTAAGCTTATATAAAACGTAAAAGTTTGACAAGTTTTGTTTTAGAAACTAAATTGTTTAAAGAAACATAATTATTAGTTACTTAATAGGAAAGGGTCAGGTGCCTAGAGTTTCCTTGGTAAAAGACAATAAGCGCAAGTGTGACTGTCCCAATAAGACCCTAGGCTGATAAAATTTTCATTTTTCCTGAATTCCCCTACATGAAGGTATGAAGGTCGGCTTCCCCCTGAGGGGAAGAGGGCGAGCGCCGCCATTCGCCCGCCCTTATAGCTTTCAACCAGAGACTTGGACAAGCTCCCACCGACAGTAATGGATTTCCAAGGAATATGTCACCTTCTCCCGACTTAGAAAGCTAGGGGATTAGGTGGGGAATTGAGAAAAACAAAGTGAAAATCAAATAGGGTTGGAAATCCAAGGGATAAGGAAGGATAATCTACTTTTCTTTTGAGTTATGAATATTATGAGACTGAGAGGGCTGCAAAAGGGTATATAACACGTGAAGCTTGTATTTGTAAGTTAAATTATTTTAGAAATTACTTTTAATCCGTTTAGCTCGTGCGTGTCCTGACCAATCCTACGGCAAAGGGTTGTGAGGCCTCTGCTATTGGATAAGACACACTTCCTTTAACAATTGACTCCTTATCTACTACTCACGCATTATTAAGACAATACAAAACTCAAACAAGCGTGACGCATCGTCATTCGGTCGCAGAACTATTGATAGTCGCCTTGCTAGACGCCGAAGTGGTTTTCAATAAATCTTCTCACTTCCTTACTCTACCCAAAGGTGAGGACAACATAACTTAAATGCCTCCGAGCTACGTCTATCTGCGGGGTTTTCCAGAGATGAGTCCAAATTACGTGTCTCGCTAAATATTATTTTTTTGGATCAGTAAGAGGCCCGAAGACCGGTGTGTTTTAACAAGATACGTTCCCTAGCGTTCCATAGAACGACTATCAATGCAGTTTGGGGTACTTGGTGAAGCCTACCCCCGCTCCCTGGAAGTGTGCGTATAACAAGAGCAATGTAAATTACTCTACTGTCAGTCAGTTCTTAGGGGGAGGTAGCCATCGCTAGCGTTTGGTGGTTTGTGATCTTAGTATATCTTAAACTGGCCTCAGCATGTAACGAATATATATTCGGTTCAACCTTCAATTGGCAGCGTTTAAGTCATGATTGCGCCAGTATGGCGGGAAGTGTCAAGTCCACTCGATGGAAAGTCAATGTCAACTCACTCCAAAGGAAGGCCTTCTCCGAGTCCCTAACACCAACCACAAGCTCAGGTTACCTTGTCATAGGATGGAATAAGGAAGGATAAAACACACAACACTCACCCATTCAGTCTTCAACACAGCCGCTGAGATTCACTCGCGTACTTATGCATTACTCACTAGATCACTTGATCAACGCCCATCCTTTCGTACTCAGACTCACACGCACAGACCTGTACTATAAATATTAGACAAGCCTAAACTGGACTCGGTCCATCTATATCTAATACTGTATTACAATACTGGCACTCCTAAGAATTACAACGGGACGTTGCTCTACGATATACCGAGTCAGATGGCTTAGCTGAACGTGTCCTTTCTCGGGCCCTGAAGCCAAGTCTCTTCGACGTGTGTTCCCTACTCGGCCCTGACGCTAAGTGCCCTATCCTGCTGGGTCAACTCCGTGCCTCCTCTCGTCTTAAGGCTCAGTATCAATTCCTTATTATTGCTTTGTTTTTTGTATAGTTTCTAAGAAGGTTTGGGTCGCTTGGTTCTCACGACTTGCTTGCACATGTTGGGTCTTTTGGTCATTTCTTTACAATGGGGCTCCTTTCACATGAAAAGGACAATTTATGAGGGTCTAAGTGGCCCACGATGCCAGACGTGGTGTTCAAAGAAAAATATAATATTTTGTTATTAATTTGGAATTAGTGACAGACAGTCACACAAGTTAGTTAAATTCCTACTCATTTTACATCATTTACATATAAAGTGTTTGTTTTTATGAACGATAAAAATCGTAATTCACAAGGTCTGATTACAAAGTTATGCTAACATGGCGCTTACAAAACTCTAGGCCTAAAAAACTAATTAAAAGACTATGATGTCTTTTGCTTTTAATAAAACGATTACACATCACAATTCCAACTTCTTTTCATGGTCTTTACTTCACTTTACCGTAATGCAAACAGTATTTGAGAAATAATATAATGCCCAATAAAAGTATATATATGGTTGAAATTAAGTTAAGCAATTCTGTTTTATTTGTGTTATTTTAAAATTCTTAGTAAAATACATAGATACCTACTATACATTCAAAGGCTTTTAATTGGGTAATAACATTTTACTTTTGTTTAAATTTAAGTGATTGAGTGGACGAAATAAGTTTCTCTCTTCTTTCATTTTTAACACGCTTTTATTAGCTTCACCTGTATGTAATCAACGCCTTTGAGCTCGATTTTGCCCAACTTTGGGCGATCAGATTTTCTTCAAACTTTGCACACCCATCAAAGACCGATGACAAAGCAATAATCAGTTTTTACACACGGTGTCTACATCTCTTTTTTCTAATTCTCCTTTCGCAGGTATGCTGGAAGAGATTTCTGTAGAAATAAGCTTCACCTATGTCTGTGCCTATGTACCTATTTTTCTGTTTCTGTCTTCTTTTATTATATGAGTATGTAAGTACATGAATTGTTAAATAAATAAATAAAACTTTTGTAGTGATCGTTTGACAATAGAAAAGAAGAACCACCGCATACACTGATTTTTGTCTCATGAACACTATTCATTCAAAAATATTTCTCATTCCATTATAATAGAATACTTTTACAATTCTCCCAATACAACAAACACACATAAATAACAATTAGAACGAATAGAAACCGCCTATCTACACAACAAGGCCAACAAACATAGCAACAAATCTATGCATGCATGTCTATACCCAATTCACATTTGATGGAAAGTAATTACCCACCGCTCCACCCCCATAAACACCTCGAAGGAATGTTTTGTCGATAGTTTTACACCTTTGCCGGTGTGGTATCTCTCATATGGACAGTAGGAATCGTTTATACGTACTTTCAGTGGTTAATTTAGAGAGAAAGTGATTAACGAGCTTAAAATGCTTAAAAAGTTTTATAATAGACGCTAAGTGCAGTTATTAAAGCGTGTCTAGTAGCTATGAAGAAAATTCAAGCAGCAGTGAGTGCTTTAGAGAAAGCTGAAGCCAGAGAGCACTTTGAGAACCAACTGCGATATGCCTTCGTGAAGTATGATCATTTCGACGACGATGAAGATCATTCCGAGGTATTTAACTACATTTGTATGTTAAAATAACCATTAAAATTAGATTATGACTGATGATATTGAATGTAATGGGTATGGCGGTCTTTATGATGTATAAAAGTTAAATCATGACTGTATGCACTTAACTGAAACTGTGACTGAAGAAAGGGGCAAGAATGTTTTGCAATGTAGAAGCGAATAGCACGGCGTGCATAGCATACCTTAAGTGTAAACGAAGTAGATCTCTGTTTTCGTTTTATGGATTAAGAGTGCGTATATACAGGTTGTGGCGTAAATAGTGGTCCAACGTTAAGGGGCCGATACACCATGTATTCAGCTATCACATACCACAATTTAAAACCACTTTTTACTATAGGTTTCAGAATAAAACTGATCTTTATATTTTATTTAAAAACAACACCTTGCGATACTAATTTGGCTCTAATTTCAACAAACAACATTATTTTCCTATTTTGATTTTTGTATGTTACTGCTGAATACATGTGCTATAATACGCAAATAACTGTTTTACTGTAAACTTAAAAATATTGAAGAATAAAATTGTTTATTTCAAATTTTAACTATAGTCTTCAGATATTCACTAGACTTTGGGCGCGAATGGTGTAAAAGAAATGTACTACACTATCAGTGCACATTATTGAAAAAATATGACCATTAAATGCAGATTCTAATGTGGTATATTAACAAAAAAAGTTATTGAGATTTAACTTGAAAAGGAGCTGAATTTGAAAAAATACACTATTTAATTTAAGTACGTTATCGATGTTGCAAAATATCTTGGATCCGTATATAATCGCTAATAATAGTCGTAATAGTCGCTAGTCTTTGCTACCAACAAAGTGTATACAGCTCGTTCTCGTTCGCTTTGTTTTATAAGTGCCCATGTAGGCCAATGTGAAATAAAAAACTTTTGACTTTGCTCTATAGAAAGTTACTCACCTGGTGACGGTTTGGTTGCGCAACCAATTTGGTGGCGCGTCCAGCTCGAATATGTGTGACTTTGGTGTCTGTATGGTGTCTAGTTTGGTAGCTTAGGGCTATATTTCACCGAGACACCATGACGGTGTATAACTGGTTGCGCCGCCATGGTGTCCTAGTGAAATATAGCCCAAACATCTGCATGTATTATGTAATACCTAAACCCTCTTCATGAATTAGCGATTTTCAAGAGGACAGAGTCTGATGGAGGAAGTCTGATTGTGAAAACAGGTCCTCACTGGACATGGCAAGTTCGGGAGGTTTCTGCATCGATTTGAGGCGGAAGAAACGCCCAGGTGTCACCATTGTGTGGACTGCCCGGAGCCTCCTCTCGCGCCGGGTCTTGATTCGGGCTGTGGTCCGAAGTGAGGAGGAATGGCAGGCGGTGGCTTCCTTCTGCGAAGCAGTAATGCTAACGAAGGAGGAGGCCGCACGCGTGCGGAAACGAATGCCCTCACGCCCCAGCCGCCGAGATTCTGACCCCGACTATCAGCCACGGTTGACGCGGGCTATCGGAATCGCCGTCCGGCCGTCCGTTAATTGACAGGACCGAGTCCCATGGCGATCCACGCGCTCGTCAGAGATGTCAGCAAACTGTAGAGGCTCAGCAGAGCCGATACCCGCTAGCTAGTACCGCAGGGAATTTCTGAAAAGGAAAGCCGTACTCCTAGAACGCAAAGGGCAACTGAAAGACACAGGTGTAGTTAGTCAGTAAAAGTCTGACTCCGTCCAGAGCAGGAGAAGTCATTGGATGATTCACCCTAAAAACAAGCCCCCGGTTACTGAAGTATTAGTAAAGTATTGTCAGACTCTACTTTAGCCTTTTTAACTGTCAAAATTTGCCATCAAAGTAAAGCTTGACAAGTCCAAATTCTCAATTTAGAAATAGGTTCTTGATCTATTAGAATCAAGATTCATGATCGAGTGTAGTCCGACAATTCAAACCCCTACTCAAAGCATTTATTTCAATTAAACCATATATCTCGGCACTATTGAATTGTATAGAAGTTGTCAGAACACATTCCAACGGTTTTCATTGTAAACCTCTTTAAAGAAGAATGTTCAGACGACATAATTGACACAGTCTCAACTGTCATGCTCGTTCACGTCAAACAAGTAAACATAACCTATAAATGGCTCCATAATATATTACAAATGCATCAACTTTTAAAAAAGTCACAAAGGCCATTAATGAAGAGTTGAAGTTGAACTTTAAAAAAAAGCATTAGTTTAATTTTAAAAAGTAAGATGATAAAAAAGTAATACATTCATAACATAATTATAAAACACATCCACAAGAGAAGATATGGGTGAAAATATAATAGAATTTTATTTTGTAAATATAATGTAATACAGTTAGTATGTTAGTCTGGTTATTCCATACAAACTTACTTGTGAAAACAGTTCAGTTCCCGAATTGAGTTACGAAAATTTATCCGATTCACAAAACAGCTTTTTTAATGAGACGCCGTCGCGTCGTTTTCTTCATTTTGGCGGAGTCTAGCCCACTGCAATCTGCGTCGCTGTCGTTACTGTGAGTTCAGGGGTGTTCGCCAGGATCTCCTCGCTCGTAATCCAACCTGGTGTAAGCAATTGCTGATGGTCTAAGTGCTAATAGAAATTAGCACTTAGACCATCAGCATGTAGCAGCCCGCAACTCAGCTTTTATTTTAGTGTCATTGATTGTTGGATCTCGGGCAGTCAGCAATCTGATGGAACGCTTCTGAGCAGCAGTAAAAACAGTTGGCCGACCAATGCGAGGTCGATCAGCAAAGTTCTCCACGCCGCGATACCTCCGTAACGTGTTCACGACACAGGATTGGGATACACCCACTCTGCGTGCTATTTTTCTCGTAGAATGTCCTTCTTCCCCCAAAGTAAAAATTCTTGCTCGTAAAACTTCTGATAATCCCCTCGGCATCTTTTAGAATGAACTCCTTCTTCGAAAAGTCAGAAAAAACGCTTGAGTTGATCAGATTTCTGAATGAGTGTAAGCAAGGATTTAATCTCTTTTTAACACCTCGAGCGCCAGGAAAATTGCTGTTTTTACGTAAATAACCAAAAAAAAGAAAATATTTTTTTTTGTGGATTGTTCTAGAAAAAACAAAATTTTCGGCCAAATAAATTTTGTAAAAACGTGTGTATAAAACGAAAATTAAGTTAACAGAAAAACAATTGATATTTTAAATTCTTTTTCGACACACTTGCTCAGAAAGTGACTATAATTGCACTATACTTAGGTATATAATTTAGCTTGTAACCAAACTGTGACTTTTTGATTACCGTTATGCACGAGTGTGATAATGTAGTGATAACCTTTTTTGTTAAACCTCTGTTCTCAAATCAAACATTGAATTCGAAAAAAAAAAATACATTAGGTATTGCCTTCAATAGTACAAATTAGTGTCTTGCTTGCTTATTTTATGCTAATTTGTGTTTAAATAAACTATTTTAACTTTTACATGTTTAATAATTAAAACCTTTCATAAAATAAAAACATTTTTTCTGTATAAAAACATAAGCAACTCATTCTTATTTTTATTCAAACAGCCTAGCTAGAGTAGCTAGTCTATGGCCGCCATTTTGGATGCGCGCGAATAAGAAGAAAGAACAATATTTTGCCGCCATACTTAAAAAAAAAAACAGTTTTGCTGATAAAGCAATAATTAATTAATTTGTAAAATTTTTCTTCTCAAGTTTGTCGAAAAACGTCGTATGATACACGTGAATATTGGCGATTTTAGTCTGTCTAAAAAGTCATCCGACTTGGGAATTTTGTATAATATTTAATTTAAAAAAAAATACTTATATTCGATACTTTTTATAAGGTTCTTCTATTAATAAACAATGATCAATATCTCTTAATCAACCTTGATTATTGAAACAGCGTTGAGTACATCAGATTTCATTTTACCCTAATAATTACCCAAGTCGGTTGACTTATTAGACAGACTCTACCGTCCTCGGCTCTCTTAAGATTCTCGCCTTCGGGTCGGATCTAAATAGGTACCGCCTCAGCGGTAATCACTAACATTAAACACTTGTATCATAATGTACTATTGTTATTAAAAGATTTGATTTTTATATGAAGAATCTCAGAAAAAAAAGAAAAAACGTTTTATTCTAACGTAACAATAACAAAAACGATTTCGTATTATCAAAGTGATCTCAAACTTTTTTTGATGTGTGTATGTTCCATTTCCATAGACTTGTATGTTCTAAATGGAACATTTAACAGATTTGAACACCATTTATGGTAGTTTTTTATTGATAAAGTAGACCATTAACATATAATATATTATATTAAAAAGAGCAGACCCAAGATTGAGCTCAATACAGCCTACGAAAGTGCTACGCAAATTTTCGTAGGCTGCTACGAAAACCGCCATCGTAGCTGCAAAGCGGAGTGGTCTACGAACAAGCTGTAGATGAGATATTAGGTTTATGACTCGATACTACGATAGTAGTACAAAATAAGTCATTGTAGGTAAGAAGTTACGTGAGATTAAAATTAATTCATTATTCTTTCATTTAAACATTCATTTAAACTTTCAGCGAGAGGTTTCGGCTCCTATTCGCCAGGGTCGTGTGTTCGCGACTGAGTACTTCATCTCGTTTTGCTCTTCAATTCCCATAGGTGACAGAAGAGCTGACGAGATGGAGTAAGTGGTCGCGTATGTGTGACCCTGGCGGAGTAGCGGCGAGAGTGCTTGTCAGATATGTCTGATGTAGCCGTTTAAAGGTTAAACTATATGTAGTACTTCCACGAAAACAAGTGATTACTTATAGATATAGGTAAAGATGGAACCTACATTTATTTCACAGCCATCGATTTACTTTTCTATCGGTTAAATATGAAAAGGAATTTACTGCTTTTTCAATAGAAATGCGATCATAAGAAAGGAATTATTGTGACAGCAGACTATTAAGTATAAAATTGTATTAGTATCAATTTGGTTCGAAAAAATGTATTTTGTAATGCGAACTGCTCAGTTAACTTAGGCAGTACGAGGGCCATACTTGTATTTTGCGTTATTGACATAGGTATACTGGAAAAGTACTGTGAAACTTAACTATCAGTGAAAACGGTTTGTGGGATAAGCTTTTTAATGATTAACTAGTTCTTGCATTATTTTGCTGAACTCACAGAATATAAAAATTATAATTTGATTTAAGTAAAAAATATATGAAATAGGTAGATAACCATATGCAATGTAATTTTGTATTTCTTTCTCAATTCTTGTTTTTATTTTATTTTTTATTAATTCTTTTCTGTTATTTCTATTATTGCAAAATTGTGCTGTCGCATAAAATCAACTGCATAATCTGTCAATCACCTGGGCCTCCAAAATACAGGCTACGCGTAGTTTGGGGCCTACGGCCACTTTTATAGAGTCTGTCTTTCTTTAATTGTTAATTTCTTTATTTTTTTATTAACTTGTGTGTGTGTTCATAAATTATTATTATTATAGATACAAAGTCGATTAGCAAAAGCAATAAACAAATCGATTTGTTCAATACAACCAATAAAATGATCTCGTTGACCTAGCATGTATGAACAAGAATCGACTAGAGTAACGACTAACATCGAAGCAATAAAAAAACTTTGATTACGACCTCGCGAGCAGCCTTATGATGCAAATCACCCACATTTATATGAGGAATGCGACAGACATGTGACATGAACATATTGAACATACAATTCAGTCAAAAAACTTTTCTGTACAAGTGTCGGACGAACGCGGAAATCGACAAGTACTGTTTTAGTGGTGTTCGAAAACTTTGGTGAAGTGTTCTGGTTATGGATGATGATGCCATACAGGTGAAGTACAGTGCTTTTTATTTATGTTTCATTCGACATTGCACAATTATAAAGTGTGATAAAAAATTAGGAGATGAAAATTAGGATGTCTTAGGAGATGTATGTTAGCATAAAAATCGTCCAAGTACTTAGCGTTGAATTCGTGGCTGACATAAAATAAATTTCAAGTGAATATAAAATAAATTAGGAACAAGTACCTATAAGAATTAGCAAAGATAGTGTTTTTACTATTTTTTGTGCAGAAGGTAAAATCTTTAGAAAACATAATAGTCAAACTAAACATAAGTTGTACTAGTAAGAAAAAATATTAAAGTAGGGTTTTCTATCACAAGTCTTATCTATCTATATAAATAAAACCCAAAAAAGTTTCTTTTTTTAACATAGTAGCACACGTTTGCTAGTGAATTATAAAATGGAATTAATTTAAATCACTCTGAGCCTACGTATTAATCTGTTATAAGTAGGTTTACATATTAAATGTGTAAATTCAGGACTCATTTCCATAGGGGTAAACAAAAACACAAAACGCCACCTTTTTTTAAGGTGGAAATCATATAACTTATCTAGCTCTAGAGCGGTGCGCAAGGGCGTGACAGATTTTTAGTGACTAAAACTACACTTGAGTTCCTTCAGTTGCCCTTTGCGTCCTAGGGTTTCTCTATGAAATGATCCCTACATATTCTTTTTGTTAAATTAATCGCAAGTAGTCTTCCTTTAGGGTGTAAAAAGAATCAATCATTTACTGAAATTATAAAAAGCATGACCATAAATAACACGACCTTGAGTAAATTAGTTAATGATTTCGATGATTGAAGACTTATGTTTTATTTTGTATACAATACACAATTACTGAATAATGACAATAATAAAAGTTTTTCACAATAATCGTATTATACTATCGTAAAACAAAATTTTGCTCAGATTTTATCCTTCAGTGTTTTAATTTAAAATAAATTCATTTTCAATACTAAAGTAATGCCGGCATGAAGTTGTTCGATACTCTGTTTACTGAAAACAGCCAAACTGGCACAACTGAAGGCCTAGACAAATAATTTAAAATATAATCTTTGATTTAAGATTTTGCTTAAATACTAAAACTAGCAATCTGTCCAGCTATGCACCGGCGACCGGCGTAATTTTATAATTTGTCGTGATGATTACCAACACATAAAAGACCAAATCTGTCGGGTCTCTCTTAAATAATGCTCCGTAATAAATGTGGGAATTAAATTTTATTTATACGATGTAATACTCAAAAAAATAGTTTTATTATAATTAAACCTTCAAATAAGCATCATAGAAGGATATTTATTTGAGATCATATAAGAATAATCTGTTTTTAATTGTTTTTTTCCGTAATATGAAGAATTTCTTAATTTTAAGAGCAAAATAAAATAAATTCAGCTTGTATATGAATGAGTGATATATTTATTTGCAAGAATATAGGTAACTAAGAAGTTCATAAGATTTATGGGGTCTCACTATATTCGGCATTTCAGCCTCACAAATATTTGTAAAACTTTAATATGCTGTAGGTACACATTTAGTTATTAACAAAGACATTAAATATATACTACCAATTTAAATCTCTTTGGTTAATGTCATACAATAATTTGTTATTTAACTAGAATTGAATTTGTGTCTTACTAAAAAGCTTTCAAATTACGTGATATTATATAAGTAAACAGAAACTGCGTACCACGGTCAAAATTTGAATCTAAATTCTGATCAATACGTAAGCGATAGTGGTACCAGAATCACAGGATTAGCAGGCGGTTGACAAAAAACAACTATAAGCTTTATATCTATCAGCACTAAGATTCAAAAACATGGCCAGTTAATAGTTACGCAATCGGAAGTCCATTCCCGATACCAAGCAGATTGCTAGAATTATGGTTACAAAAATGAAATTGACTTAGCGAAAATGTAAGAGATTAAAATGAAATGTTAATTTGGAATTGACACTGAGAAACCTATTTTTAATATTCTTTTTACTAAATACTGTCAACTCGTCGTAATTCGTCAACCCGGAAATTTTTAAGTCAAGAGTGAATAGGTTACTACTAAGTAAGCGCGCTCCATCGTCGACCGTATTGTTCTTACCATGTGTACCCCTAGCCAAGTTGCTAATCTGCAATAGTTAACGCTAGAAGAAAGCTTCAAATGTACGGGAATGAAGTCATCTCAACGCTCAGTCACGTGGTCAGAACAAAAGATTCGGCGACGCGGCCAACTCGAAGCGTTCGACGCAAGCGAAACGGTTGTGACTTGGCTAGAGGGGCAGGTGAGATAGCGATCAAGCGCAAACCTATCAACAAAAAATAGTACCAAAGTACTGCATGATGACCTTGGCTATGAAGGGATAAGACTTATATAGTCATACTAGCCCGGTAGCTATCTTTGGGTATGAAGGCGACAGCACTATTGCTAAGAGAGTCGTGCCTATCGCAGGAGCTAGTGCGTCACAGATCTAGTCTCTCCGAAAGGTTAAGCTGTTGAACTTGTTCTTGCAGGCGGTCTCCGAATGGAGTGATGCCAATTTGTTGAGATTGAATACTGCAAATACAGGCGTGTATTTTTACCGCTTTTTAAAGGAGCCAGTTCTACCCTGCTCTAATTTTTCACGGTGCAACCATGCCAATAACCGAGCATCTTGATCTTCTTGGTGTTAATTTAACATCCACTCTTTCTCAATTTTGGGTCATCGAGGCAAAGGCCCAGTTGACTGCAAAGGTGAGACCATACTTCACGCCAGAATAGCTGCTCAAACTTTATCCAGCGTAAGTTCGATCATGTACAAATTACTGATCTCATCTTTGGGAATGCTTATTTCGGAATTGCATAATTTAACTCCGACCAAGCCCGTTTCATCAAGGGACCACCAGACGTACCGCGATGCTTTACCGATCTTCGGTAAACATCTCACGCATACGCACAAAATGTTTTGGGTACACTTTCATCGTGCATGCAGTTAAGGAGCGGGATTCCCTGGCGGAGTCTGTGTGTTGTGTATGTGTTGTGTTTTTCGTTAATTTAGAAGCTTAATTTTTTCACAGCTTCAAGGGACCGCAGTCTTGAGTAGGGTTTTAATTTCAACTTGATACCTCCACACGTTCCCGAGTTCCCGAAATAAAAGGTCTTGACAGACAGACAGATAGACGAACGGACGGACAACAAAGTGTTCAAATAAGAGTTCCATTCTTTTGAGGCACGGAACCCTAAAAATATCCAGAGGTAATAATACTCTCTGGACATAAAGTATCTTATGTCCTTATTCAGGACATGTTCAACCCGTGTGCTAAGTTTCATCTAAATTCGTTCAGATGTAAAGGCGTGAAAGCGTAACAAACGTTTACACACTAAACCTTTGTAATATTTGCGGCTTTTTTTTGAGATGCGAAATAGTCCAATGACTTCTCTCAATCTAGGGAGTAGGATTAAATGCAAAAGAGGTTAGAATTGAAATTCAAAATACTTCATGAATTATACACTTCTGGACACATCTATTGGCCCACCTTGTATTTTCAGTTTCGTTTGGTCTTAACTAAAATTTTATATTAGGTCGAGCAAAAAGTTTTTATGCAGTTTTGAACCTGGCACATTTACAATTTCATTCAATAGTCTTTTTTTGAATTTCGAACACAGAATTTAAAGAAACAAAAGACAATTTGGAGCCTGTTTGTTGATATCAAACAATCGAATACTAAGAAAACTTGGTTTTATTGGTTTACTTGGATTTAATTCTTGAAAAAGTGATTGATATCTTTGGTTTTGCAACAAACATTACTTATTCTTAACATTAAGGTGAGGTTCTATCAATAATCTATGGATACTTCACCTGAAGTCGCCGCCCAAGCTGTGGCACTTATTCAGGCCGGACACAGCCAAAGAAACGTGAGTGCTCAACTTAATTTAAGTCGATCTGCGGTCCGAAATGTTTATCGGAGGTACCTAGAGACTGGCGGCTTTGTTCGTCGCCAAGGAAGGCCACGATCTCGGGTCACAACTGAAAGGCAGGATCGATTCATCGTGACGAACAGCTTGAGAAATCGTCACCTTACCTCCATTGAGATACAAAACCAACTTCGCGACTTCCACGGAGTATCTGTGAGCGCTCGAACTGTTTGGAGAAGGTTAAAAGAACGCGATATGGTACCACACAAGCCAGCTAATGGGCCCAAACTAACGCGAGCCCACCGAACAGCGCGCCTTCATTTCGCACGCAGTCATTTAAATTGGACACAGCAAGATTGGAGCCGTATACTCTTTTCTGATGAGTCTAAAATTGTGTTACATGGCAATGATGGAAGGAAGAAGATCTACCGACGTAAGGGAGAGCGTTTCGCACAATGCTGCTTTGAAGAGAGGGTTGCTTATGGCGGTGGCTCATGGACTGTCTGGGGCGGTATATCCGCGAGCGGCAAAACTCAACTTGAGGTTGTTACAGGACCACGGCTGCCAACATTAAATCGGGTAGTATCAGGTTTAAAACTGCATCAACAGTTTTTGTTCAATCTAGCAATCATATTTCGGTAGGGGCCATCGAAACCTAAACTCTAAGGTGGGCCAATAGATGTGTCCAGAAGTGTAATTCTGTAGTATAGTAATTTCGGTGGTGTTTGAATGAAAATTCGGTTACGGTTACAGGAGCGGCACCCTATCATCATCGCTCATAACGGTTTTAGTAATAGTAACATCCGCGTATTGTATCCGTACGGGCCTCATTGTCTCGGGTGTTGTAGTTGATCTGTGGGACCCGCGTGAGTTGTTTTTGTAAAGGAAATTGTTTTATAGGATTATTAGGCTTTTTTTAAAAATAAATTGTATTGGTCCTATTTTTTTTTGTATTAAATGGTTTATTATAACACCCTTACTGACGCGTCTGAGGCGATTTTTATATTTATTTATTTTTATTAGGAAAAACAAACAATTGTACAGTTTATGTTATATCAAGAGATAGGATACAGAGTAGGTCAACAACGTTTCCACGGATTACCAACTAAAAAGAGATTCAGTGAAGACAATATAATTAAGACCTTAACAAAATATTAGAATACTTTCGTTGAGCGAATTGGACTAGAAATAGTTATGGCATTATGTTATACTGGTTGCCCACGGCTTCGCCAGCGTACATACACTATAGCAACGTCCTATCGGTGAAAAAAATTTTGCGACCAGACCAGTAATTTCAGGGATTACCTCCCACAAACAAGAAAAAAAAATCAAAATCAAACTTTACCTGTTTATAATTTAGTGTAGATAATCGTATGCTTCGGAGCGTATCGACACCGGTAAAAGATTCTTTTTTTTTGGTGTAATGGGATGATTTACTCTTTGGTAAATTTCTTTCGAACGAATATTTATAGCATAGTGAGTCTATACTCACTATCACTACAATAATTCAACAGTACAACTATTTGTACTATCTATTGCGGGTTGTTCGATGTGTGTACATTTACGCACAGATTCTTTACATCAGTTGTATTATAATTCTATAACTATCCGTTCGAATAATACTTAAATACCTTTTTGTTTGTCAAAAAAAATTGCCAAATGGTCGCATGTTTCTTATAAATTCGAATGCGAATGTCAAAAATGTGCGAATATTCGTTACATCACTAGCATAGTAAGTATACAATTATGTTACAACTAGCTTTTGCTCGCGTGGCTTCGCTCCCGCTCTTCTCTACTCCACCCTACTATACCCTACTCTACCCTACTCTACCCTACTCTACCCTACTCTACCCTACTCTACCCTACCCTACCCTACTTTACACTACTCTACACTACTCTACCCTACTCTACCCTACTCTACCCTACTCTACTCTACTCTACCCTACTCTACCCTACTCTACCCTACTCTACCCTACTAAACTTCACATAAACCATCAAAAACCATCAAATAGTCCGAACAAAGCCTAAACATTTGGTTTGGATAGGTGAGCCCGTTCTTGAGTTATAAAATTACAACGAAAAGTGGCATTGATTTATATATATATACTAGCTGACCCAACACACTTCGTTGTGTCACAAACGTCATATCGTAAAAAGATAAAGTGTCAAATCTTCGAATAAATAAAAGAAGTTTGTGACTGTCAAATAATAAAAGAGCAATAAATTAAAATTGTGACTATAATTTGAGATTTAAACTATCCTATCTCTCAAGTTGGATCGAACTGCACATGGTGTGCGAATTTTATTATAATCGGTTAAGTGGTTTAGGAGTCCATTGAGGACAAACATTGTGACACGAGATTTATATATATTAAGACACGAGATTTATATATATTAAGATATGTAAAAATTAATCAGTCAAAAACTGTTAATAGACAGTCAAGTCAGTCACTCAGTTTTTAGAGTTAAGGCTTGTAAAGTAAAACGCGTTTGAATTATTATATAGAAAAAAAAAACAATAAAAAGTTTTTATTATATAAACGTATATAAGTACTTAGAAACACTACAATAAATGTATTTAAAATGGTCACAAGAGTTTTCTACAAACTTAACAGGTTTTTGAGTAAATGTTAGTAATTTGACAGTGGTATTAACTGGCCAAAACTACTTCAGACCAATTCTCACTGTTAAAATTGCTTTTGTTTGACCAATTAACAGTTTTCACTGTGACATATTATTATGTTTCTGAGAAGTTTCAGGAGAACAGAACTTCGACGCGGCGGTCACATTATCTGTGGCCCTAGTGAAAAGGGTATAAGTCCGATTTTGTCGAAAATGAGTTAAGTATACCAAAATGATCAGAAAAAAATGCTCTATCGTTTGGTGAAAAGAGATCTAAGCTAGCCCTAAAAATAAGGAAGTTACTTTGTGCAAAAGGATTCAACTGACACCAAAAAAACCACGCAAGTTGGTTTCAAGTCCATTTATATTGTTTTACACGGAAAAATAAAAACTTTCTTTTGTGTTATCAAATCTGAATTAACATAAATGAACCACATTTCAATTTGATTGGTGTTTATCGATACAACAACACTAAGTCCATAAAAATGATTTAAGTTAGAAAGGATGTTATTAGACTTATATCCGTTTTCACTAGGGCCACAGATATTAGCATCGGTTTATACCGTGTTACAATACACAAGTCAGTTAAAAACCCGTGCCGAATAACGTCACGTGCGGGAATCGAAACTGTAACGTTTTTGTACCAGGGTAGAAGAAGTAGCAAGAGATGACAGCGTCTGAGTATTGCTAGCGGGTTAGAGTGCGATGGAAAACCACGGAGTAGTGGAAAACATAGTCATTCAAATATTTTCCCGCTACAAACACACCATACTACGACAAAAGTGACGCTATCTTGCGGACGGTTGAAGCAACAATACTTCTAAGTCGTACAGTTAAATGGAGAGTTGCAATTCTTATGCATGAAATGTCTTTACGGCCTTAGCAGTGAGAAAGTTATAGGCCAAACCAATTCAACGATTTTTTTTTTACGTTATTTAATATAGCATAATCAACCTTTAATGTTCCTACTGTTGGGATTCCTACAGTTTAAATGTTTGGTACTAGGATATGTCGCTTTCCTTATGATGTTTTCCTTCATTGTTTTGAGAACAGTGGTGATGAAATAAATCACACAAAGTAATGAGCCTGGTTGAGTTTGAACCCACGACCTATAACTCGTAAGTCGGAGCGGTAACCAATGGGCCACTACTGCTGTTATGTACAGTTGTACACATATCTAATTTAGTAATATATTTTATAAAGTGATGTTCTACTACTCTATTACGATTCGATACCGTTTATTTATTTTGTATTTATTGAGACTGGCTTATTAACCAACTTCGAAAAGGAGGAGGTTCTATGTTCGGCTGAATGTATGTTTTTTTTTTCTTCTGTATATCTCGGTCAATTGTGGACCGATTTTGAAAATTATCTTTTTGATTGAAAGGTTATGCTTCCACGTTGGTCCCATAGAAATATTGTCATGATTTGATCATGAGCTTCGAAGATATGGAACAGAACTCCTCATAGGATCACAGCAGAATTGTCGTAACAAGTAAAATTGCTTTTTTTATACGTGTAGTCGATGACCAACTGAAAGAAAGGGGCGGGGGGGATGTATCGAACTGATCTTGGGAAGGTTGAGGGTTTGGTATTAATAGAATTGTTATGAGATGCACTCTGGCTATAAGGTATTTAAGTTTGAGTAAGGGGTACTTTTTAGTGGCGGTACCATAACTTAAAAATAAAAGATAAAAAACTTTAAAAAAAAAAAATAATTAAACTGACTTTAATCTAGAAAACACTGAAAAGTGCAAAATAACTTTAATTTCGGAAGTCGGTGTTAAATAACGAAGAGAAAACTATCTATTATAAAAACACCGACTTCCGAAAAAGTTATATTGTACTTTCCAGTGTTTTTTACATTGAATTCGGTTTATTTTTTTTTGGAAAAAGTTTTTTATTTAACTTCAATGTCAGTTTTTTCTTTCATTTTGCTGCCTGCTAAGTACCTTGGCAATAGTAGAAAAAATGGCGAGCAATTAATAACGTGCAATCAGATTTAACCTACATAGTTTAAGCCGCGGTTTAAGCCACAGAAAATACAAAGGAACAGTTTTATTTGAGCCGCGCTGCTGGCTGCCATGACGTCACGACAGACACAAAGATACTTATATTTATTTATTTCTTAGATCATTATCAGATCAGACTGAAACCGTTTTGTAACAAAACATTCACATGCACGTGAATGTTTTGTAACACATATGTAAGAAATACGGCTTCTCGTGTCGCCATCGTCTTCAAAGTACAAGTAGATATCAAACTTTTTGAGTTACGACTTTCGTGTCCCATACACTGTGTCTAGTAACACGACGGCTTTTATCGGTCGACATATGAACATAAAATACGAACATATAGACATATTATGTGGTACATAATCGCGTAGGTTTGTGCTTAGTCTTCTAGTTTCATCCATACGCATTCAACGGCTTTTTTCTAATCTAGTTGGGCATCGATATAGGTAGGAAAGATCCGTTGTGAAAACATAGTGATGTAATAGTTTATGGTATCCTAGTACCGACCTACACCTTCATTTACATTTTATGTAATAAAACGTTGTAAACAATTGCTTAGAATAATTTGTGCCACGGACAGACTAAGAAAACTATCAAAATGGACATGACAGTGCTTGGAAAAGTTATAAGCAACTTTGTAAGTACTTAAACTAGCATAGTGACCTGTTTTAGACTTTGAATAGAACAAGTGCTTTGCTACTTGGACGGTGTGAAGTGAACAAAATAGTGCATAATGCAATCACTTGGACCTATCACAGTGCTTCTTTGGAAGGTAGGTACACTTAACCAACATCTGACCAGTTTATTGTTTAAATCCGCATTACACAATTTTTTACTTAATCATTATAATCAATTTTCTTCATCGCCATTCTCCAAACGCCATAAGAAGTATCAGATTTATTGTAATAAATTCACGATGCATAATTTGAAATGACTTAAAAAAACATATCCAGACTTTGTTCTACAAAGACGAAGCGAAACTTTTATGGCAATTAGTAGTTGAATTAATATTCATTACTTTTAGTGCCGCCATAATAGATAACCATTATTATTATTATCATGCGATCAGAACTGTTGGGAACCGCAAAAAAAAAAACATTATAAACCTGTCAAAACTGTAAATTAGGAAAATGTATTTCTAATAACCGCTTTTCGTTAATGACTGTTGCTTATGAAACAATCACAAGTTATTTGCGTGTCTTGAGCAGCATTATGGGAAAGTGCGGCGCCGTGCCAGTCCCCTTCACGACCCCCTGCCTTAATGAATCCCATCTATCTGTACATTAATTTGCATGTTACAATTTGACTGTTAGTGCTCTAGGCTAGTTCGAGACAGACCGCAACCAGACACCGACATGGCCGTAACAAAATAATCAAAATAAAAAACGACCCCTACGAATAAGACGAATAGAGCACGCGAATGAAAAGTTTTTTTAGTTAGGTCTTAAGAAAGTTCAGACCTAACTGGAAATTTATATTTTGAGGGATTTTAGACAATCTGTTGTATTGTTCCACTCTTGAATCGCTTTCTTCGTAAAAATGTTTGTCCACGGTATTAAGCCAGGATCTAGTGAGGAAGAAGAGGAAGAAGATGTTATGGATATTCTGATGGTCTGTTATAAAAGAGCCATTGCCCTATCAAAAGTATTAGAGCGCCAGGAAAGTGCAAGGAGCTGATGATGTTGTAATTTTGCAGAAAAGAAGAGAAGAATGCGAGCGCAAGGCGAGGCGGGGGGAGATGGACCCCCGGCTGGAGTTCACCTTCCAGCTCCTGATAGATGGAACAGGCCTCCCGCGGCACGCTATCATGGATCACGTATTCGAAGGAAATATGGTAAAAACAAAAGCGATATTGAAGTGTTTTAAAATTTATATCTACTGACATACGTCTGGTGTAGTGATAATAAAGGGTGTAAGGGATAGCCCTCCACAAACTTTAAGGGTTTGCTCAGTAGACGAAACTGAACAACCTTCCACAAAAACTTTTTTCAGGAAACGAAAAAAAAAATCGGCTTCTCCATACAAACTGTCCAACCAAGTTTATCATTTTGTATGGTGAGGCGGATTTTTTTTTTCGTTTTCTGAAAAAAAGTCTTGTGGAAGGTTGTTCAGTTTTGTCTACTGAGCAAGCCCTTAAAGTTTGTGGAGGGCTGTCCCTTACACCTTGTATATAAAACGCCAAGACATGTTTTGGCGGAGTTATTAGAAGAACAGATTTTTTCTGATTAATCAAGAATATTAGTTATTGTAAAGCTAATAACGCTTAAAATTATCAAACGCAGGTCTAAATTAGACCTGCTCTTGCATTTTCGACTACCTATTCCCTAAAAAAACATTAAAAAAAGTATTTTCCTGCAGCTGGATGACATCAACCAGCTGTTCCTACCACACATGAGGAACAAACTCCTCTGGTACTACCAGGATGTCGAGGAGATTGAGCATCGTCCTCTGCCAGAAGGCACGAAGAAGGGCCAAGGGAAACCGCCACCTCCTATAATAACCCTGAAGAAGAAGCTCTTCCTATCTGATGGCTGGGATGTCAGATTTACAGGCGTCTGTATTTACATGTTCAGAATAAATGTCAGCAAGCAACTACCTGAGGAAGGGTTTCATAAAGATCTGTGAGTGTCATTTGGTTTTCATGGTGCATAACTTTGACGGCCTACTGTCTACTGATTAAAACATAGAAAATAGCTGGTCTCCTAGTCACTGTCATAAATGTGTAGGTGCCAATTACACAATAGTATAAATACTTTCAACTTTATTTGTACAGATTCTGTGGTATTCTAAACGCTCAGCAAGTAGGGCTAGTGACGGCAATAGAACGAGTGATGGAACACGTATACATGAATGCCCTGGCTCATCCCAGTAGTGACGGTGAGGAAGATGAAACGAGGTTCCCCATCGTGAAGAATCAGCTCCTGCCCGGGTTGAGGTCATTTTGCAGTGCTTTAAAAGGTAGGTTATGGCGAATTTTATATTGACCTTGTAAAAGTGCTCATCATCAATTAGTTATTTATGCTTTCATTTTGATTTCCAATAGGTGGAAAATTTGACACATCCAATATTAAAAAAGCTGCACACACCTTCTTCTTCCTGCCCTTGTCCCATCTTATTTGGGGTCGGCGCAACACGTTCTTTTCTTCCATTCTACCCTGTCGCTCGTCATGCTATCACTAATTTCCTTTTCTTTCATATCGCTCTTCACGCAATCCATCCATCTTTTCTTTGGCCTCCCTCTCCCTCTCCACCCATCCACATGTATACTCATAACTCTTTTAGTAACAAGCATTTCATCCCTCCTCTTTACATGACCATACCAAGACAAACGATTCCCCTTCAACTTGTCAGTCACTGGCGCCACTTTCAAACTTCCTCTAATATACTCATTTCTCACTTTGTCCAATCTTGTCACACCACACATCCATCTCAACATTCTCATCTCCGCTACATGCAATCTTTTTTCATCCGGCTTTTTCACAGCCCAACATTCTGATCCATACAGTGTGACCGGTCTTATCACGGACTTGTAGATTTTACCCTTCAACTTGAGGGGCATCCATGGGTCACAAGTTGTTCCAGTGACCTGTCGCCTGAATTGATCCGATGTGTTATGTCTCGGTCTACTTCATCATCTCCTTGGATAAGCGACCCGAGGTACCGAAAGCTGTATACACCATGAATCTAAAATACAGACAAAAAATGGAGAAACGGTAGCTCCTTAAGGCAACTCATTAAAACGCATGTTAACTGTGCTTCTTTCTTCCCCAGTCTGTGAAGACGTGTGCAACCAAGTGAATCTTTTCGATGATGGCCAAGTGCACATGACCGACCTGCAGGATGGCAACCAGCTGAAGGACATGGCCAAAAACCCCACCACCATCACTATGCTCGAGGACCGCGTCAACGAGTGGATCAAGAAAGTTATGGAGGTCGGTGGTATTTTTGTTTTGTTTGAGTGAGTTTTGGCGATCTATCCTTTCCAAGAAATGATCACTGACTTATATTCCTGTGTGTGTCTAAGTATTTTCACAACTGAAGTAGTTTTGATGGAATGATTATAGTGTAGCTATCTGTTTGATTTCTGAGGCATAATCAAAATCTGAGAAGTGAACTGTGTTGAAAGATTTTAGGAGTGGCAATTTCAATATGCACGCCGATAATATCGCAATAAGTAAGTTATAAAATAATCTTATCTAGAACTAGCTACTATTTTGAAAGTGATTTCGCCCGCGAGAATATCACAAATGATTCCAAGGGAACAAATACCCTTTGTCTTTTTCATCCGTCAGCTGTGCATGAAAAACATAGGTGCCCATTGAAACTTGCACATGTTGTTCATTGATCTTTAAAAGGTATACGATCAGGTGCAACGTGAGGTTGTGTGGTAAGCTCTTAAGAAGAAAAGAAAGTGTGCCTGTGCATGTTTGGAGGGGAGGAGACAATTGCACATGTGCTCCTGGACTGCACAGGTGTCACTGAAATACGCTCACGAATCTTAGGATCCCCGAATTCACTTAGTGATACCCCGAAAAATCTGAGAGACCTAACCAGATTTTAGAGAGAGGTGGGCTGGTTGGAATAAGCTCAACTAAGGTTTTGGCCGCCATGGCCCACGTACAATGGTCCACATAGGACTAAGTGTGGAAACCATACTCAGACATAACATAATATAACATAAGTGTGCTTGTGAAGTGTGTGCAGTTGATTCAGGCAATGTATATTCTACATGAGTGAACGTTACTAGCAGCCTAAATGTGGATGTTAGTTTGCATCAAGCGTCACCTTTCAGCCTAAGAAATTAGAATGTATGCTCTAACATTGGACAATCAAAAAAACTTTTTACGAAAAGAAATACAACCGACTTCAATTCATGATCAGACCATAACAATATTTCTATGGGACCAACATAAAAGCATAACCTGCTAATAAAAAAAAAGAATTTTCAAAATCGGTCCACAATTGACTGAAATATCGGTGAACATAAATAAAAAAAAACATACATTCAGCCGAACATAGAACCTCCTCCCTTTTGAAGTCGGTTAAAAAGAGGCACCCTACAGTATATTCTGTTGGTTACCGATGGTGGCCCAGAATTCTAGAGCAAATTGGCGGTGTGATGGCAAAGACTGGAGGGTGGAGACCTGAAATTGAGCAATCCTAGAAGAAGTTACTTGCTCTCTCCGGAATGTCTACAACATCAACTGAGAATGAATAAAATGGAACATCACTTCGAATGCCCCTCAAGTAAAAGGAGAAATCTACAAGTCTGTGATAATGCCTGATGTATTATATGAATGTATTCAGAATGATTAGCTGTGAAAAAAATGATTAAAAAACAAAATTTTGTGATGTAAATGATGAAATGGATATAGATAGATAGGTAGATTCTTTATTGTAAACCAAAAATAAAAATTACACGAGAAACTTAAAAATATTAGGGTGACGAAAATGCTAAAATGAAGACATTAGAGAAAGTTTAGAAGTTAAGACAAGTACGTGGAAAGGACATCATTTGCTCGGGTATGATCATGTGAAGAGAAGGGATGACCACGTGCTATTAAACGAGTATTAAAAATGAATGTAGTTTGAAGGAGAGGAAGAGAGAATAAAGAAAATATGAATGATTGTGTGAGGAGTGATATAAAAGAAATGTGTTTTGTTATCTCCAAGTAACATGAAATAAGGGCAGAAAGATAATAATCTAGGACCAGTTCATGCTAGCGGCTTTACCAACGTGGAGGTTGGACATTATACCAAAGGAATAGAGCCGGACATGTCAGGTCTCCCACAGTTTCCCGCCATGGTCGCCCATGATCTCATCTAAATCATTTAGCTTTTAGGACATAAAGAGGTAACAATCTGAAAGACGGAGGTATTTTCAATTTTACAACAAAAGTAATTGAAATATTAATAAATATATTTTCTATAAATATGCTTTCTATAAAATTGTTAAAGTAGGTAAAACGAGACGCTCGTGTTCATATATCGCTATAAAGAACAAAGTTTGGGGTGATGCGCACAGTAGTGCCAAAGCACATAACCAAAAAAATCGCGTGCGTTTCGTGCTTAAGATTCATAAAACTCGCGTTGTTTTGAAATAAATCTGTTATTAAGCCATTCAGGAAGTGCTGAAATAAATGCGTGAATAAAATAGTATCAAAAGAAATGGTTCAGTATCAAGTACTTCGGCAGAGTTCACAACATACGGCTTATAGGAGGTGGTACTTGAGGAAGGCCAACAATTGACGTTGTCTTACAGAAATGATATTACGGTCATTAGGCACCTAACGTATGAATTACCATAATATTTTCAGATACTCAGTGAAAGTGAACAACTAAGACGAGAGGTGGACTCCAGCGGCCCTCAAGATGAACTAGAGTACTGGAAGAAGAGGGGCGCGCAGTTTTCGCAGCTCGTGTCCTATTTACAGGTTGGTTGGTATACATTTAAGACACCAGGTAGAATTAATAAATGGGTGCAATACGCATAACGCGAGAGAACCAAATACTATTATAATATGTAATTATAATCAACGGAGCGGCAACGGAACGGCAACGGTGACCCAGACACAAAATACACAAAATAATCATAATAAAAAGCTATTACATATCAAAACCTTATAAAATTATAAAACTATAAATATTTATCAACTACACCTTTCGGCCTCAAGTCTTCTCGCAAGAAAATGGTGGGTTAAACTCATACCACGAACTACTTGAAGTTAAAATAGTAGTGTGGTTCAGTTTCGGTAGGTGGACCACGCTTTATCAATTTTTTCCCTATTTTAGTTGGTTGATTAAGTTCTACATACTGCCCTACGTACCTATTTAAAACAGAAAAACAAAACATTAGGCCAGTCAAAATCGACACCAAACATCGCAAACGCGCATGTAACTACGATTCTTTTCATATGTTGTTAGGTCCCTCGAGAGTAGTTTACACCCAAGTTTGCAACCTTGAAAACCCTGTGCTACTTCCATGGTGCTCGAAAAACTGCGAAATTTTGGCACATGTTTTAGTTTTTTCGATAAAACTACCCTATAGAAGTGTTTTTCAAGGTCTTTGTCCAGGACTTTAATAAAGATAACTAAATTTGCTACAATTTGCGAAATCTGAGCAAAATTTGTTCTTTGGTTGCGAAGATACAGCAAGTTAAAGATGAGCAATTCTACCGTAGTGCCCGGAAAAATGTAAAATTCTGTCACTTATTTAAAATGGTGGCTTGCAAATGCAAAAAAGGTTGCTTAGGGTCGTGCACTTGCTTCCTGCATATCCCTCCTTCTCCACTCCTCCCCGCTTATCTAGACTAGATGAGAGCTGGTAATTGCAAAAGGGCGATGTTTGTGCTTTTTTGTGTCGACATTGACTGGACTACATAAACTGTTGGAGTTGCTGTTTCGTATAAACAGTTTAACCAACCAACTTGATAGCTTGATGGACTGTTCATTGTTTCAAGCACTGTACTTGACTTTAAGAAGGAACTACTCTGCTTATTAAGGAAAATAATTCACAGTAAAATTCTGCTTCCACAGGACAACGAAGTCCAACTGACATTAAGCTGTCTTCAAATCGCAAACTCCAAAGTAATAAAACTCTGGCGGGACACCGACCACAAGATCACCTTCTGTTACAATGAGGCTAAAGACAATGCCAAGTTCATCCAGGCGATGGAGAAGTGCTGTCATTCGCTGTACCTCGATGATCCTGTGAAGATCAAGGACTCTATTTTGAGTCTGCTGCAGACAGTCAGGCTGATACACAGCGTGTCTCAGTTCTACAATACTTCGGAGAGGATATCTTCGTTGATGGTGAAGGTAGGTTTTTTTGCTGCAGTTAGGTAGGTGCCTTAGGGCGCCTTCAAATTAGCCGCGAAGTGCCGCGCGATAGCTGTGTGGCAGCAGCGCTGTCGTCCCGCTGCTGACGTGCATACAAAAAACATACAACACTATGATCCTCGAACATAGCGGTTGCCGCGCGGCACTTCGCGGCTAATTTCATGGCTAATTTTTTAGGGTGAAACTTCGTAAAGCGGACGCCCGCGCGGTCTCATAAAAAAATGCTCTGAAGCGAGGACCCGTGACACTGACGTGGGGTGCCGAGCCCCGTGCCCTTTTTGCTGCGTCATAATATATTAAGTTCTCCATCGACACGACTACATGCACACCGTTAAAGTTGAGCTATCGACACTGCGTAAATAAAAATCCGGTTTCCGCGGCGGAAACAGTCCGCCTGAACACACTCGCTTCATCTCGCGATGGGTGCACATCGCGGGCGTCCGCTGTATGTAGTTTTGAACCTTAGGCAAGGGTCATGATTAGATGTGGACAGTGTGAGATGTTGTGTGTGTTCAGTCATATCTAAACCATGTTTCAATCTTATGTTACAGATAACCAATCAAATGATAGAAACCTGCAAGCAGTACATAACGTGTCGCTTCAAGGAAACGATATGGTCCCAGGAGCGGGCCCTCGTACGGGACAAGTTGATCCATTGCATCAACCTAAACAAAACTTACAGGGAGACTTATTTATTTGTGAAAAACCAGCCATTTCTTCCGAATACGGAGCAGTTCAGTTTCTCAGAGAACTACGTGTTCGGGAAGTTTGACACGTTTTGTAAGAGGTTGAATAAGATCATAGCTATGTTTGATTTGATGGATGACTACAACACTTTGTTTGAAAAGAGGATGGAGGGGCTCTTGTTGGGGGAAGGTTCGTAGTAACACACAATTTATACCTATATACGAGGAATTATTATTTATATAAAAATATTATTTATATTTTGTTTGTAATGAATACATTCAAAAATACTGGAGCAATTTTAAAAATTATATCTGAAAAATATAAAATAGTAATTATTTTTTTTATATTAGGGAATTTATGAAAAAAGACACTAGTCAGATCGATACTACAAGGGAAAAACCTTTTTGGAAGAATAATTTCCATACACACACAGACGGAAAACAAATAGAAAACATTTTTTTTCCAAAACATTAGCAATCGCAAAGCTGACTCTTATTGTACTATGATTAGGTTCAACATGCCACGAATATCACCCTCGTGGTTTCTTTCCATTTATTAAAACAAGGGTTTTTTTCTTTCTGATTTCGTCACGGTCAACGATCATTACTATGTATTAAAGCAAAGAGGCGCATTGTTTAAGGTTTTAATATTTAATGAAAATTCAAATTATAGTCTGTCTAATAAGTCAACCGACTTGGGAATTTTGTATAATATTTAATCATTTAAAAAATACTTACATATATTCGATACTTTTTTTAAGGTTCTTCTGTTAGTTAACAATGATCTCTATCTCTTAATCAACCTTGATTATTGAATTCGTGTTGACTACATCAGATTTAATTAAATCCTAATAATTACCCAAGTCGTTTAACTTATTAGACAGACTCTACCAACAAAGTAACATTTAGCTGTGTTCTATATAAAAAAATATTTAAACCCAAATTAAAATGTATGGCGATTTTGGTGAATTTTCTTTAGTAAAAAAATAACAAAAAATGCGTCGTAACTTTCAGATCGTTGTCAAAACGTACATGTGAAAATTTGTCACTGGACTGCTCGGCTCCACAAAACTCTCGCCTGTTGCTCGGGCGAACTCCGTATCGGTCACAGTGACAATCCTTTCTCCACCTGTATCAAAATATACTATTTTCATTGATAGTTCTTTGCACGCACCTATAGTGCATTTCACTTATGAAGTTCCTTCGCCGTAATGTTGGCTCCCCTGTCGGTCTTTATAAAAAAGAAAATAAAACAGAAAAGTTGCCTACTCTAGCAAAATTGTTACCCGAAATGCGAAACGAAATCGATTGTAACGGTACCTAGTTGCCAGACTTTTTAGAGAATTATGAGGGGAATGGGATTTTATTAAAAAAAGCAGGTCTAAAAGGAAGTTGTCAATGGAGAGGTACGATATTGTGGCGTGGTGTTTTCGGTATTTAAAAGAATTGTAGGACAATCGAAATGGAGCCCAGCGTCCTATATTTTATTCAAAAATAGTTTTTAAAACTGTTTCTAAAAGAAAAAAGACAATTAAAAGGCAATAATTAAGGTTAAAAGTAAAGAAATATCAGTTAATCTCCCTAATATTAAGTAATTTCATTGCAAAAAATATAGCCACATTATTTTTCCGAATTGCCAACATTACGGCGAAGGAACTTCTTAAGTGAAACGCACTCTAGAGGTAGCGCAAGATAAGTTGGCGCGTGATCGAAATTGGAAACTAATCGTTTGACGTTTAGATCATGTGTCAGGAGAATGTGTTGTGTTCTGTGTTTTTTTTATCATTTCTAAAGTAAATAGTCGTCATTACTATACCAAAAGTGATTAAAAGTGCTAGCAGGGATATTATCTTGTTCAAGTAATTAACTTGTTCAAGTAATCGTTAAATAGTGGACTATTTAACGATTACTTGAACAAGTTAAAAACTACCATCTGTTTTTAATTTTTTTCTGTTAGGAGGTGAGAAAGGGACACAGAGGATTTATCTCATTGTCTTGCTCGGAACCATTTTTCCCTTTTGTGTGTCAATAACACACGTGAACTTTATGATGATGAGAATAAAGAACACTTTAGAGAGTGTAATATTCCTTCGTAGTCAATCTAGTCTAGTAGGATATATAAAATCTTTGGCCCCCAACTACGCGCCAAGTTATCTAGCTCGCGCTCTACATACATCATTGCACCTAAATTTTGAAAATTGACAGGCTGTCACGGTCCTTCAGTTGGGGCTGACAGTCCACCAAAGAGTTTCAAGCAAACTAAGGGTACTAGGAAAACATAACCTATGAAGAGATAGTCACATGAAATAAAAAATGCTTCCACGTTCTAACCACGATTATAAACCTTATAAAGGAAGCAATAAGACCTGCACATAATTTATACGGAAACTCTAAACCTACCCTTATTCACTCGCACGTTTTTTGTCCCACCCCGACTGTCACCGGTCTAGAACAACGATGAAAATTTCGGAACTTTTGTAGGACTTTTTTTTAATAGAGAAAGAGCTAAACTTGAAAATTTATTTGAGAAAGTGAAGTGAGTTTTTATTTATTTTCTTAGCGGGATAATCGTAAATGAAATATACCTAATGAAATGTACCTCTACCTATAAATTTATTAAATGGTTAATAGTAGTTTTTACACCACCTGCTCGATAATGTCGTTTTATACGTCATACAAATCTCACTTAATGCAAGTCATTCTATCCCTAGGGAGATAATGCAATATGGCCGATCCCTAGGGAATAATGAGATTTAAATATGGAACATCAAAAGTCGTCATTATTGTGAATTAAAATGTACGTGCATCGAACATGTTGGCTCGAAATTCAAACTGACCACTAACAAAAAAAAAGAAAATATAATAAAACGTGCTTAGAGTCTGTCTAATAAGTTAAACGACTTGGGTAATTATTAGGATTTAATGTAATCTGATGTAGTCAACACGGGTTCAATAATCAAGGTTGATTAAGAGATAGAGATCATTGTTTACTAACAGAAGAACCGTATGAAAAGTCTCGAATATAAGTAGGTATTTTTTAATTGATTAAATATTATACAAAATTCCCAAGTCGGTTGACTTATTAGACAGACTATACTGACGGGAGCATTATAGATAATTGAAACTATAGAATCTTGGAGTAGTGAATGTTGTTTGTTTGATGAACTTATAAATATAATACTTTTATTTCTCTAATGTATGATTTGGTCGACTAAATTGTCTTTTAATTATCTCACAGATGGTGTAAAAAGTAGAGTATGCAATACGGGGATAAAGCTGTCTTTGTCTTGGGCGGCTTGAATTCCTCACTTCACTCAGGTTTCTTTATTAACTCCCTCGCAATGCTCGGGAGTATACTTTTAGCTAACAGTTATTGTCTTTATTTTAATATAGTTTTAATTAGTTAAGTGTTTTTATTTTTCTTGCTTTAAAGACAGTACTTTAAATAAAGGGTACCGAGAAAATAAGTATAATTTTAGTAAATTATACAGGACAAAAAGTAAAACTGAGTGAAAATCAAATTTTACTTCTTAAAATTATAAACAAAATATGATACTAATGTTTAAAAAAATGGTCTACAGTACTGTAATTTGCACATTTTGGCGTGGGACTAAATTAATTTAATAGGTAAATTTATAAAACAATCTTGCTATAATATCTTTTGTGACTGCGTTGGATATTTTGGTGTTAGTAAGATTGTGCATCAATAATACCACAACGGCTAAACTTTGTACAATGGTAGACCGTGCCATAGGATATTTTAAAACCGATAGTGGGTTCTCTCGGGATAATAAAACACGGGCAGACTAAGAAAATTTATTCTAGTACAAAAATCTTATTTTAGTAGAAAAAACATTAATAATAGAAAACTGAATTATAAAAACATCCAAAATACGAAATCATCTTGTGCAAAACCGGACGGAATGAACATCCGCATCGGCCACGATCGGCACCTGTACTAGGGAAACAAAATTCAGAGAGGGTTGTTGAACTACTGTTTTAAACCTTATTCCAAGAGCATTAAGGCTATGATCAAAATTGGATCAACTGAATCCAGTTTGTTTACGTCCGGTATTGTCCGATGTTTTTGCATGAACGGTTTTGTTGACAAAACTTGACACTTAAAATTACGTAATAATATTTAAAAAAATGTCGGATACAATATAACCTAATAACCTAACACCCCCCACTCATTTGTTTTTTGAGCGTGGTAACCGATAAGAAAACAAATGAGTGAACAATCAATCAAAATTCAATTCAATGTGTGAAAGTGTAACTTCAATTAATATCAAAGAAAAAAAAAATAAAGGAAAAAAAAAAATACTGCATAAATAAATAAATAAATAATTATAATTGCATAAGTTGATAAAAATGCTATGCAATAGCTTTACCGCGGCAGTCCCCGAGTGCCACACGTCTTTTTTCATTTAACCTATGAATAGTCTTCTTCTTCAAATTAATAGTCCTATAGTTTAGGAGATTCTTTAATATAATAGGCTAGTGGCCGTAAAAAATGTAATTAGTCCGTCGTTTAGATTATTCAAAAATAAGGGATACGTATTTTTTTATTTGTAAATTAAACCAAAAATGACAAAGATATAGCCCATTAAAGTTACGTGTGACGTCACACCGTGCTACATTTTTTCGCACAGGGTGACATCACACCTAACTTTAATGGGCTATATCTTTGTTATTTTTTGTTTAATCGAAAAAAGAAAAAATACGTATCCAATATTTTTTTATAATCTAAAATACGGACTAAATAAAATGTAATTATTTTGACCATGGACACTATCCATTTGATTCGTTAACTTTTTCGTCTTAAAATAATTCTAGAAAAAAAATTATTTCAAGGTTTATAATATTGTGAACAACTAAACAAAGACTAAACTGTCATCAATGTCTTTTAAAATAATAAAAAAAAAAACTGGTAGAGAATGCCTTATTGTATTAAGTCCGCCTATGATCTACTACTATACATACAGTTTACATACAGTTTTCAGTATAGATAACTTTTGTACATTAAAATTGAGTGTAATTTAGACAGATAGATAGATTTGATGAATAGATTTTAATATATTACTTGGGCTTTGTTTCATCGAAATGTAAATATCGAAAGATATACTATATTCATTCACTGTTAGGCGGTACGAAGTTTATAGGGTTAGCTACTATAATTGAACAAAAAAAATACTATTAAGATATTATGATTTATTCAAGATCTCGAGGAAGCTATGCATACGTTTGAAGAAGCTAAGAAAGCAGTGACGACGTGTCAGTATGACTACTTGGATTATAGAAACAACGAATTTGACAAGGATTACAATATTTTTGAGGATAAGACGAATGCTCTGAGAGAGTCAATAGGAAACACGATAGAGGAGAATTTTTCTACAGTGTGGGAGACACCTCAAGGGATAAAGTTCTTGACTAGATTTGAGAAGGTAACTATTATTTTACACTTAAGGTCAATAATGAAAGGGTTGACCAGAAATTTGAAACTTGGCCAGTGATCGCGTGATACGGATGTTGTGAAGGAGAAGGTTTGATTAGCAGTGGGGCACAAATAAACAATTGACTGTTGAGGCCTATAAATTCCACAATTTATTCGATGTCGACGTCTTTTGACTTTTATTTCCAATGAAAAATGTGTTTGTTTCTATAAATTATAGGCTCAGCATTGTAACATTTTTTAATCTATCATAATGTAAAAACCCAACCAACCACAACGTTTTATTTTAAAACTTTTTGAATAACGTTCAGTTCTAGTAAAGCATAGTTTTTAATTAAGATTTCGAGTCACAAGAGTAGTCACTTGCGATTTTATTTATATTTATTAAAAAAAAATCGCATCGCTGTCGACAGTTAATGAATTCTAAATATTGGTGGCACTGTCATGCTGTATGGTATTACTAGTACTTACCTTCTGGCCAACGTAAAATTACGAAAACTGTAAAAAAAAAAGCGTTTAGACGAGTTTTACAATTTGGCTTTGAAATACCCGTGTAATTGCCTACAAAGTTATTATATTTCTATCTCTTGAGTTTTTCCGCATTTCACATTTTCAGGTCAGCCAAAAGATAATGATAACGAAACTGAGCGAGAAATACGACAGAGTACTAAAATACTGCGAGAAAGAGGTGGACAAAATAACCAAAATGTTCAAGAGGCAGCGTGAAGACCCGCCGCTGCCCCGCAACTACTCCCCAGTCGCAGGTTAACAATATTTTTTTAACTAATTCATTTTTATATACCAGGAACGCAGATTTTACGGGTGTATTGCAATTAATCGCCATGATAAAATAGAATGAAGAGGTTAATACTTTAGCGAAAAATAATTGATTTTAAATTTCTGAAAAACGATTCATTAATGGGAGAACATAACTAAAATAGTAGTTTCATTGCATTGAATTAGGGTTTTTTGTATATCAATGTTTCAGTGAGAGTTTTTTTTAATTATTATTTATAAACTCGCTTTTAACCGCTATCTCACTTGATGGTGAGCGATGATGTGGTCGCTGATGGAGCACACTTATCTAGAAGTAAGTTATCTAGAAGTTTTGTTTCTAATTTTTATTACTATTTGTGTACGTAAACATATACGGTTTAAAGTATTGACGTTATTCGCTCATGAAAAATATACCTACATATATTTCAATACGTATTTTTATAGATCTTATTTATAAACTAGATTTGTCAATATGACAAATATCTGTTATATAGAAAAATATCTGTTCTTTTCTCGTATCCAGCATACTGTAGACTGTAGGGTACTTTTCCTCAGTGAAATAGTCTACCCAATATAGAAAGAGATGGCATGCTGTAATAAGTTCCACCCGTTGCCGTTTGATATCGTAGCTGATGACGTCACTCGAATACTGGGGGTGAGTTGAGTTTGTCTGACGTCACGATTTTCGTAGTCGATACCAGGGTGGCAGTCTCCATCGTAGGTGCAGACATTGATCGGAAAATCAACAGGCTGTTGAACTATTAGCATTGAACTTGATATAAAAGTGTTCGAGGAACAGACGTAAATAGTATAACACTATACGCTGGTTTCGTAATTTATGAACTTGGAAGTTGTTGTACGGGTTCCCTTTGGATGCGAATATGTCTTTAGCTGCCATAGTGAAAGGTAATTCAGAAAACCGATGATAATTAAATCAGATATTGGAGTTTGCTGTTCTAGCTATGTACCTATCAATCATCTACATTCAAAATTTAATTGTAAAATTTAATAGCTACAGGATCAAAGAATATTCTTAACTTTGAACTCTCAAAAAAATTTAAAGGCAATCCATTTTACGACCTAAACAGAACTGTTAAAGGGGTGGGAGCTGTATAGGGCGTATAGCTCCATCCGTCTTTCACGTTCGATGCCTGACATTTTTACATGGTAAGGCCCGGACTTACCAAGACTATATATCAAGCGTCCGTCTACCTGTCCATCAGAAGGTTGAAATAGGTAGCCATTTGAAGATTTAAAATATTTTTGTCGTGACAATCACACTTCACACTGTATCACACTAATATTATAAAGGCAAAAGTTTGTACAATGCTTTCCAAATGAGAATAAGTTTTGACGTCTCGTCGTACTGTCAAATCGAAGAAATTTTGGCAAAATTGAAGAACTCAGAGATGAGAAAAATTGAAGAACTGGATTCTGATTAAACTTTTTTTGTTTACAGTTCATAAATAAATTAAAATTTTCGTAAATTAATTTAAGTTTAAACATTTCTTTTCTCGATTTGACAGTAAATCGTGACGTCACAACATGGCAAGCGATCCTATTCTCATTTGGAACGCATTGTATGTATAATAAGTGTATGTATGTTAGACAGACTACCTAAATCCTAAATCAAAGCTATAAAAAAGACTTAGCATTATTACATTTTCCAGGTCGTATAAAATGGTCCCGTTGCCTGATGCACAACATGACGGAGACGGTGGAGAGTGTGTGCGCCCACCCTGTGCTGCGGGCCCTGCCAGCGTCAGCCGACATGATGAGGAAATACTCCAACACCCGCTCGCTCATACACAACTACGAGGAGACCATGAAGGCAGTTTGGATGAACCAGAATGTGAGTCCTTCAAGAATTTGTTATGGTATGTACAGACCTGGCGAATGCGCCGCTCGCAGGCTGCAAACGGCGCTCGTGCATTTCATTGCGGCACGTTCGTACGAAGTCTCTGCGCCGCGCGCGCTTCGTACGAACATGAAATGCATGCGCGCAGTTGCAAGCGGCTCCGGAGCGGCGCATTTGCCAGATCTGGACGCACCATACATAACTCTTCTACTTTGTTCATCTATAAGTCGTAATAGTAGTTTATGTGACTAGGGGATAAAGCAGTGTCTTTAAGTCGCGGGCGGCATGTTGAATTCCGAACGAAACGAAGGCTGCTGATTTTAATCCCGAACGACAGTGAGGGATTCATAAAATTAACTCCCGAGCATTGCAAGGGAGTTAATAAAGAAACCTGAGTGAAGTGAGGAATTTAAGCCGCCCAAGACAAAGGCAGCTTTATCCCCGTGTTGCATACACTACTTTTTATACCATCTGTGAGATAATTAAAAGACAATTTGGTCGACCAAATCATATATTAGAGAAATATAAGTATTATATTTACAAGTTCATCAAACAAACAAAATTCACTACTCCAAGATTCTATAGTTTCAATTTTCTATAATGCTCCCGTGTCGTCAGTACGCACGTTTAATTCTATTTTCTTTTTTTTGTTAGTGGCCAGTTTAAATCATAGTGATTACATACTCTTTGGTTTGAATTTCGAGTCAACTTGTTCGATGCGCCTACATTATAATTCACAATGTTGACGATTCTTGATGCTCCAAATTCAAATCTCATTATTCCCTAGGGATCGGCCATACTGCATTATCTCCCTAGGCATATAATGACTTGCTTTAAGTGAGGTTTGTATGACGTGTAAAACGACATTATCGAGCAGGTGGTGTAAAAAAGTATTTCTTATCTTGTTCATCTCTGAGTCGAAAAGTTTTTCAAGTACATAATAAATTGCCCATGACTATATAGTGGTGGCCCAATGGTAATTGGCCCAACTTACAAGTTGTAGGTCGTGGATTCAGACCCAGCCAGGCGTATTACTTTGTGTAATTTATTTCATCATCACTGTTTTCCAAACGATAACGGAAAAAATAGTGAGGAAACTGACTTGTCCTAGAACTAAGAGTTAGAAGATATGTGACATCTACCAACTCGCGCTGGGCCTGCGTGTTGGATTACAGCCCTTTTCGTCTTCAATGAACTTTGGCAGAAGAGAAGTACATTTGAAGGATTTTTTATACGGTCATCGAAATGTACCTTTTTAACCACTTGGCTTAGTGAAGAGACTAGCATGGATGGCATTTTTAGGAACTACTTTACAGTGTTACCAAGCGTAAGTGAAATTCTAGTTATGTGATTACCTTTAATCCAGTCTTGAACAAAACTGGAAATGTGTACACGAATGTGCATGTACACCTCTGCCTAACCATTAGAGAAATAAAGGGGTGATGGTATGCTACGTTTATATTAGTAACAGGCTCTGCCACTTTTTTTCACTCCGTGCCCCATGTTATAAAATGCATGTATTTTCCGGGCTTGTGATGGTGCTCAGTGATACTTTTAACTTTCTATCTGCGAATAAATGGTCGCTGGGAGATCAGTAGGTACTTTCAGATTATCTATACTGTTATTATAAAGAGGGATGAAAAGAAAAGTGACAGCAAAGAGCTACGTAAGCAATCGGTATTACTGGTCATAGAATAATGTGCATCGAAAACAAAATTGACATACTTAAAATAAAACAACACTTGTTCACAGGAAAATTATAATTTTATTCTATTCGTAATACATTGTGTGTGGTGTATACCTTACCTTACTATACAATTGACCTCGGTCGCTTGCAACGTAATCGCTTGCAAATTAATCATACCTATTACCTATCTATAACTAGTTATTGTTAAAACAATCAATAGTCTATAAATATCCAAATGCACCAGGGGTTCATAAACGTCAGGATGTGTTAGGGGTCATATGTAGACACAGTATCGTATTGTCTTGTTTGCTCTGTGCATTGTGCGTACAATTTCCCTGTGTTGGCAAAGTTTGAGCGTGTCTGTATTTCAGCTTGTATTTTCCAAATATGCTGTTGTGTTCTGCAGTGTTCTTGTTTATATCTTAATCATTGTCTTATTCTTTTCGAGGTCAAGGACATCTAGGAATAAATCAAATCTTCATAGCAAGGTCATCTTCGAAAATGCCAACCCGAAATAAGTTTTGGTGATTTATTTTCTGTCGCGATGCAGTTGAGTGTGTATTTTTACATTATTGGCTATTTATAATTATAATGTTTTCAATTTAAAGTTTTGCATAACTTAGCCAAAGTTTAGCATACACAAAATTGTTATCAATAACTTATAAGTGCTGTTAACGCTAAGTAATGCCATTGAGAAAGAATATTAATTCTTATAAAAAAAAAACTATTATGGTAAATGCAAATGTGTATTGGTTACGCTTTTACGCCTTAATTGTTCAAACCGACCACAAGACGTACGGCGTTGCGCCACCGGTACATGGTGGACATCCCACCTATACGTACAAAGCGTTTTGGGAGTACATTCATTATGCGTACAGCTAAGGAATGGAATTCTCTGCCGGAGTCTGTGTTTCCTGATAGCTATAACCTAGGGGTCTTTAAGTCAAGAGTGAATAGATTGCTTCTAGGCAAGCGTGCTCCATCGTCGGTCACATCATCGCTTACCAGAGATTGTGGTCAAACGCGAGCCTATCCATTATAAAAAAAAAAAACCGATCATGGGATTTCGCATTTATACATTGTTAGGGATACTGAAAATACCAAAAAGATAAAAGTTTGTAGTTTTTTAAATACACTAACTACAGTCAGAAGATGCACCCGCGTGAATTTATATAATTTTACCGAAGATACATAATCCCGGGATAAAAAGTATCATGTGCATGGTCTACTCGTATGCCAAATTTTATCGAAGTCCATTTAGCAGTTCGAGCGTCGAGAAGTCTAACAATCATACTCAGTTATAAACTTCCGCCAGTATAATATTAGTATGATAGTAAATATTTAATATTCATATTATCTATGCAAATGCCAGTTAATATTTGCAACTAAATTTTTGACCACTAAGCTCAAAAGTTCTGTACGAGTATTGTCAGCCCTATTGCTGAAGCGGCTATCCGCACATTTACGCAAATTTACGCACATTTGAGTTCACTTTCCATAAATAATTTGCACGTTAACTCCTTCTGATCTCTGTTGCACTAGTCAATAAGCACAATTGCACGCGTTTCGTATCCATGGCAACAAGTGCTTTAGGTGGGGCGATGAGCCATGAGGTATATAAAGTAGAAAGTGAACTGAGTACGCACGTGAATAATGAAACTTAAATTCGGTATTTTCCGTTATTTAAACACATCAATTTGTTTGCGATTGTAACGACGACTAAGTGTTACCACAGCGTTCATTTGTTGGATTCGTTTCTCATAATAATATTGTTGATGTGTATGTATATATCAAAATATATTTATTACTGTATTTCATTTAATTTTGTTTACCATTAAGTTGCACCTAGTATGTTGTTTCTGCACCACCCTAAGGTCGACTGGTAGAAAATACTTAAGGCATTAAGTTCGCCTTTGTACAATGTTCTGTACTAGTACATAAAATTTTATTAAATAAATAAATGACTCTATTTATAACAAAAATTGCATAAAAACTCCACCTTCTGGGTGTAGTAGTCTGAATTAAAAAAAAACTGGGTGGCCTCCATTTTATTAAAACAAAATCAATACTTTACAATTCTTATTTGTCTGCTAAGTTAGAATTTTCGATTTCATTATTTCTATTTGTTTCATTTTGAAGTTATGATAAAATTCTAAATAATAAAACAAAATTTATTTATGTAGATCTTGCTGGTATAAATCTTTTCTTGAAACTGAGAGTATAACGTGAGGCATGCACACTACCAACATTTATGTGTGAACTTTCAACTACTGACTCGGGGGGTAGATTTTGTCCTGCTCACTTGTATGAATGATCGGTTATAGTTAGTGAGAGACAAATGCAGTTTATCGGTTCTTTTTTAATATAAAAAATAAGGGTTGTTTTCTCACCTCTCTGTTCTGCGTTGAGTTGACAGACGAAGTACACTTTTAGACTTCCTTTGTTTTCTAATGTCCTAGTATATGGAGGTCTTTTGAGGAAGTAAAACGCCTTCTAGCTTTACCCATGCATCGGCTTCACAGTTTTTTCACTGATTAACAATTGAAATCGATGAACAATAGTTAGTGATTAACATTAGTATTTTATTACTAAAAACTTAATGAAAAGTAGTGCTGAAATACGATCTGCATTTGATTAATACCTAAAAGGTCTTCGATAATTATCTTTGCAAATTGGAAATGTTTTTCACAGCAAACTTGGTAGTTAACAGACATTCCGACATTATAAATCCACAAAAAAGTCTTTATCCTTTTAATTACATTTGTCTATGTAATGTACTTATTAATTATTAACTAATAACAACTTTTAATGTTTTAAATCAAACAGATTTTTATCAATTGTTTTGGCTAGCCCTAGCTGCTTGGGCCAAATTTCATTTGGTTTGGCCCGGACAATTTTTCTTCGGAGCCGTTTGTACTAGGATGACAGAGATGCAAAGGAGATGTGTTCTATTTCGTCATACGTTGTACACTGTTCAAGGTTCAAGGTTCAAGTGTGTGTTGTAATAGGTAACCCATCTATTGAATAGATTCGTATACATTATGCTAGATCACGGAAACTGAGACCTAAATGGCTTTACAAATTTACCATGAATGTTTTTTTTAAGATTTTTTCAGTAAACATATTTTCTTTGTTCCGAAATTAATAACTATGGCTAATACTTGTGATACAAGCGCCGTTTTTTTATATTGCATGTTATACATAATATCAGAAAACTATGACAATTAATATGCGTGTGACAGTTCATATTTAATACAGAACAACGTCTATTGGGTCAGCTAGTTATGAGCACTGAGCAGATAAAAGTAAGATTTAGTTAAAGTACAACATTTTCATCATCATCATCACTTCAGCAGAAAGACGTCCAATGTTAGACATAGGCTTCCCCCAAATATCGCCGTAATGACCGGTCCTGTGAGAGGGAATAATACCGGCTAAAACCCACCAGTATCCATATTTAGTAACCCTTTACTGGCCACGGTAATTCTTACGAACGATCCCACGGGGCTGGCTAGACCCTTAGTGCATTCTGAAGGGTAGGTATTTCTCGTATTTTTATGGAACATCTGTATTCGTTTCTCAGTTGTAAGCTGTCAAAAACACATTTAATTAAGAATTTCCTACATGTTGCAAGTTTTTGACCTTAATTGAGACTGCAAAGATAAAATAGGGACTTGAATTTGAATGTTTCTTTTTGAATAAAAGTGTTTTTTTTTTTGTATAATAACTTTTTTTTTTTTAAGTTCGATTTTTAGTTTTAATACCTCACGGCTAAACCTGAATAGTGTTAGTGTACAAGCTCTCTCCTATGCATACTTGAATTTAACTTCGAGAGTTATGATGGAATCATTTTTAATTTTATTAACCGGTTTGTTTGATTCGTAATTTAAATAATGTAGTACAATATAAGTTCATGCTAGAGTTCTGTTGTCTGAAAAACACGAAACAAAGTTTGAGCGTTTTTTGTTAGCTCTTCCGTTTGTTACGCCGCGCCGTAGCCATGGTAAGTACATAAATGTTTTATAACGAAAAATGTTTTCTAGTCTCAAGGGATCGGCAAAATAAATGAGTAATTTGAAAAATGAAAAACTGATTTTGAAATGGTATTTATTACATTACTGAATATTATTGACACTAACAAAAATAAAGATATACTACATATTTAGTTAGGTTACTTTGTGTGTTAACTAACTGTAGTTAACAACTGACCACTGAGACTGGTTTCATTGAAGTACTCAGTAAGTACTAACTACATCAATGAAACGTAGAATCTTACAGGTGGTTGACCACTACGAGGTGACTAACTAGGAAAACATAAATCTGAACGAGTTAGCATTGTTAGGTACACATTCGTCTTAAAAATTGTGTTTTTTTTATAGGTCCTTTTGGAAGCGATCAATATGACAGTAACACGATATGCAGTTTCAAATAATAATGACATTAAAACAAACTACTGGTAAGGTTTTTGCCTGACCACGTGAGATGGCCTTACACGCTAGGGTATACCTGACAGGTTTGCTTATACAGTTACAGTTATACCTGTCAGGTATGTTTGTGTGAAAACCTGCATAGTTTTGCAATATACACGCTCTGGTTTACTTGTAAAACTCAACTATGCAGGCAAGCCTGTCAGGTATACCCTAGCGTGTAGGGCTACCAGGTAGTCACCTGATACGTTAAGGTATGAGGTCGTTCACACTGTCAGGATGGTCATGAAAAAGTTATTTCTATTCGTCATCAAGACCAAGTGACGATTTTTTAAAGATAATTATGGACTTATTTTCGCATCTTCAGTGGTCTAAGATTTTTTTTTATTTGCTATGTTGATTGTAAAAGGGACGAAAATCCATCTGAGTGTGGACGAAAATCGGGCATCATCGATACAAAATGTACGAGGTCGTCCCGGAGTATTAGGACGTCATAAATACTCAAGATCATTGCTGACGCAAAATTATATCAATTGTAGTTTTGTAGTGAATCCGCACTATTTATATCCGTACTGGTGCAGGGGTAGCATCACAAAGAAGGGATGGTTCAAAAACTAATAGTTAGGGAGGTATTTGGTGCGTGCAAATAAAGACTATGCAATGTTTATAATTTTTTTAATAATATTTATTCTTGATTATGACGTTATTACACATTTTTCATTAGATATTTTGGAAACATAGATATCTTGTGGATATTTTCTAGGCTTCTATTGAAATTATTATAAGAAGTTGTGTAAGACTAATCCAGTAAAGACCTCTTAAAATCTGCTATTTTGCATGAACCCTTCATAATGTACTAAAAATTAAAAAAGTAAAAAAAAATATAACAATAGAAGCCTTGGTTGCAAGATTCTGAATGACGACATTTTTTTTTTCAAAAACATTTAAGGATTTAAAGAAAACACGTATTACTTAGTTACACAACACAAGTTTTGTGAAATATTCGAGTAAATCACGGAATTACCGAATGCTAACAGAGTTTTCAGGCGTTATCTCTCTTTTTTCGCGTTGTCTCTTCATCAAACATCGCGTTGGATTGCGTTAGATGAAACGATTTCGTTTTGGAGGTACAGAGTGTACCTAAAGTCCCGTAAACCTCGTTTGAAAAGTGAGGATCCTCCAACGAACGAGTGTTATGTCTGATACGCAACTACCTGATAGATAATTGCGGGCTGTCGTAGGTATATGCTCAAATTGCGCGGAGAACTTTAATTGCGCGATGCAGAATTTCGTATTTTCTTGTAGTTCTTATGTGGCGCCATAGGTGTCGCTATACCGTCCAAATTACCTTCCCTTCTGTATCGGTCTAACAAGGAAGTGCAAGGTTCAACGCACGAATAAGGCAGCGCGCGTTGAACCTTGCATTTGCAGATCAATCAATTTTTTTTTAATTTTAGCGTTTTGCTGCAAATGGGTCAACGGTAACATCAGACCATGCCGCGCGCTATTAACTTGGTAGTTTGAAACGAATCGGATTCCACCATAACCTCTGGTCTCTCTCATGGTTCATTCTTCAAATCAAAGTTTTCACTATGAAAGATGTTTTCACTATGAAAGCGGTTAAAACAAAATCACACGGTGCGATCGTTAGTCCTGTCCTCCCCAAATACATTACAATGCGTTATAATTAAGACGTTCCTTCAACGTAATGTTGGCAATATGGAAAAACAGTGTTGCTATATTTTTAGCAATGAAATTACTTAATATTAGGGAGATTAACTGATATTTCGTTACTTTTAACAATTGCCGTATAATTCTCTTTTTTTTTCCTTTTGGAAACTGTAAAAACTATTTTTGAATAAAGTATAGGACTCAGGGCTCCATTTAGATTGTCCTGCACTTCTTTCAAATACCGAAAACGCGCCACGCCACAATATCGTACCTCTCCATTGACAACTTCCTTTTAGATCTGCTTTTTTTTAAATAAAATCCCGTTCCCCTCATAATTCTCCAAAAACTGTTGCAACTACCGTTAAAATCGGTTACGTTTCGCATTTTGGCAACAATTTTGCTAGAGTAGGCAACTCTTTTCTTTTTAAGCTATTGCATAGCTTCTATCGCGGGCCTTGAGCGTGGAGACCGAATCCAGAAATTCCGTAACGAAAATAACCTAAAACCCCCCACTCATTTGTTTTTTGAGCGTGGTGACCGATAAGAAAACAAATGAGTGAAAGCAGCTGTCGGCGTTTTGGATGGGTGGGGTTAAGCAGCTGTTAGCGAGGTCTGGTTTTTGATGGAAGAGGTTAAGCAGCTGTTGGTGAGGTCTGGTTTTGGATGGAAGAGGTTAAGCAGCTGTTGGCGAGGTCTGGTATTGGATGGGTGGGGTTAAGCAGCTGTTAGCGAGGTCTGGTTTTGGATGGGTGGGGTTAAGCAGCTGTTGGCGAGGTCTGGTTTTAGATGGATGGGGTTAAGCAGCTGTTGGTGAGGTCTGTGTTTGGATGGGTGGGGTTAAGCAGCTGTCGGCGTTTTGGATGGGTGGGGTTAAGCAGCTGTTAGCGAGGTCTGGTTTTAGATGGATGGGGTTAAGCAGCTGTTGGTGAGGTCTGGTTTTGGATGGAAGAGGTTAAGCAGCTGTTGGCAAGGTCTGGAATTGGATGGGTGGGAATAAGCAGCTGTTGGCAAGGTCTCATTTTGGATGGGTGGGGTTAAGCAGCTGTTAGCGAGGTCTGGTTTTTGATGGGTGGGGTTAAGCAGCTGTTAGCGAGGTCTGGTTTTTGATGGAAGAGGTTAAGCAGCTGTTGGCGAGGTCTGGTTTTGGATGGAAGAGGTTAAGCAGCTGTTGGCAAGGTCTGGAATTGGATGGGTGGGAATAAGCAGCTGTTGGCAAGGTCTCATTTTGGATGGGTGGGGTTAAGCAGCTGTTAGCGAGGTCTGGTTTTTGATGGGTGGGGTTAAGCAGCTGTTGGCGAGGTCTATTGCATAAGTTGATAAAAAATGCTATGCAATAGCTTTACCGCGGCAGTCCCCGAGTGCCACACGTCTTTTTTTTTTCTGTAGACAGACAGGGGAGCCAACATTACGGCGACGGAACTTCATAAGTGAAACGCACTGTACAGTCATTACGAGCAATTTCTGCTGCGTTAGAGCTCAGACACACGAGCAGCATGTTGCCATGCGGCGGCAGCTGGCGACATGTCGCCGGCAGCTGTCGACACATGAAGGCAATTGTTAAAGCGTCGACGGCGGCCGTGTGTGTCAAGTGCCAGTATAGGCTAACGGATGCCGTCGACCCATGGCGACGGCTGCAGTTTCCACTGCCGTTCGCTTTGATAAGATACCACTCGTGTGTATGAACTTTAAGTCAAGTCGGAACACATATTTGGAAATTATGATTTTTGCAGCACTACACTTGAAAAGCTGAATTTAAAAACAAATAAAAGTCGAACCATCAGAATGTTATGATTTTCACGTGAAATAAGTTTTAAATTAGTTTAAAATCTGATACCATGCAGGTATAATTTTAATTCAAAGTAGCGACTAGGTTTTATTATTAGTCATTATTAGTCCAAAGAATATTCATTTTGCCTAAGAAACAGTATCATATTAGTTTACTAGTTCCGTTATTTATTCATATTCACACATAATGTAAATAATGTTCATAAGCAATGTTATATTTGTCTACAGTAAATAAAAATGATTTCCGTTTGTTATGTTGTAAAATACTACTGAGTTGCGTCGGCGCGCGTTATTAGCTACGAGTTCGTAGCAAGCGTAGCCTTGACAATGCTACGTCGTAGGTCGTAGCTGCGTAGAGGCGTAGTACAGAGCTTTAGCAAGTTTTGTGCGAAAAATAAGTTAATGAGTACTCTTTTATCGTAAAGTTCATACTATGAAATCAAAAGATTTTTTGCCTTATCCGACAGACTTTATCCACAGACAGAATTATTTATTTGCGAGCATTTAATACAAGTGGAGAAAGTTTGTTATTGCGTCTGAGGCGGAATTCTGGATTCGCATAGTGTTATGTTATGTATTATTCAATTTTCACATGTATCAAACAAATTTTCCAAATCCACTTACAAAAAAATAAATAGACGCGGGTTCAGTGACTCGTGAGAGTCGCTCAGTGCCCGATCTAATACGATAAATACAATCAATTGTGGCGGGGTCGACCTCACACATTTTTCCGTACTAGTTCGGAAAACGGTGAATTGGTTTTTGAATAAGTGTATTTAAAAGTGTAATCGCATATACATTTTTTTTTTATATATTTGAAATCATTTTAGTGTAGCGATATTTTTTTTTTCTCAGATAAATGTATGATATCACAATAACATAATAGTTTAGTACTATGTGTTAAAAAGTCATTTACGAACAAGATTAATATGAGAAAGGGTTTTTTACTATGTAAGATGTCGTAGATAATGTAGTTGATATTTGAAAAAGTTATTCCTAGAATTCATAACACAGAAGTAAAATGCAATACAGATGAATTACTGTTTATACAAAATACGCCTGTAGATTCGAAAGAGTAAAGATAGAACTATACTACACGTGTGCCACACACGTCGATTTCCAAACATTTTATATTTAAACTTGACTTGTAGAGCTACACTTGATCCACGCGACGTCGTTCTACGTACGAATCAGGCGTGTTACACATGTGCGTCGGTCTAATGCAGTTCTAGCTTTTTGCAGACGTGTCTTCTGTATTTAATCTGTACGTCTTTCAACCAAACTATTCTTGATATCAATATCATTATTATTTATTACAGTTGTGGGATGTTGACGACAGTCTGAACAACACGCTCCTGAGGATAGACGACAGTGGCTGCGTCGTGGTGAACCTTGACCACACTGTACGACTCCTGATCAGAGAATCCGACTGTCTCGTCAAGATGGGCGTCGACTTGCCTATAGTTTGCCACTCGCTGTATGCGAAGAAAAATTACTTTACACTCGTCAATGATTCTTTACAAGTGAGTTGAGTAATACATTTTAATACAAGTGCAGAAAGTTGGTGTTGTGATCGAGGCGGAATTCGCACGAACTGAGCGCTACAGTGACAAATTTGCACATGTATCAAACGATTCTTTTCAATACACTTACAAAAAAATTAATAATCGGAGGTTGACCGGCGACTAGTGCGAGCCGACGCGCGCCCAGCCTAATATGATAAGTGTTATAAAATTATGGCGAGGCGATCATGCGCAGTTTTCTGCACTAGTGCGGAAAACGCTGATTTGCGTGTCTAAAAGTGGTGGAATGAGAACGGGTTTTTGAGTAAGTGTATTGAAAAATATTTTTCATGTTGTATACTTAATTAAAAGTTTTGCAAAGAAAACTTTGGTCTATGTTCGTCTATCTGATATATTTATGAATGGATGTTATGACGTGTATGTGTACAGGTAGGCCTTACTATTTCCAGTTTCTGTTGGAGGACTACCTCCGCACAGTACGGCGTGTGAAACTCGAGGTTCGCCCGCTTTTTCTCCCACAAGTGGTTCGATTGTCGTCTCTCTTGCTCCCTGGCCTCCGGTTTGTGGGTTGGACCAGCGACGACTGGCGGGAATTCATAGATCGCGCCAACGCAGCTATCAAGAGCTTTGATGTCCTAGTTACTAGGGTCCATGATATATATACTAACCGTATAATATATATGCTAAGTGGAATGCAAGACGTTACTCTTATAACTTTGCCTGGTAAGTTAAACAGAGTTTAATATTATAATAAAATCAGAGATATAGGAAATCGAAGAAATGAGATCTTAAATTATTTAATGTCTTATTCAGATACAATAAGAGTATCTGAATAAGACATTATGTCTGTGTATCAAAAATAACAACTGGTAATTTAGTTGCATTTTCATGTACTTAAAACGAAGTTTTCCTTTTGTATAAGCTCTTGATATCTATGTGAAGAGTTTAAATTAGATGACTTTTTTTTTGTTACTTTGTAGAAGATACGCCGTGGTCAGTAGAAGAATTTATTGAAAACGTCGAAACAGGATGTCGGTAAGTAATCGATCTTTTAAAAAAAACTATAATAAAAGCTTTAAATAGCACTTATTTATAGTAGCATTAGTACATAGAGATTAAATCAGGATCTTTGGGTGAATTATAGAATTCGTATTTGCTACCTGAAAATAATATATTTGATAATGTATAGAGTGTGTGCGCTTATATTTAGTTACGAACTACATATTTGCATATATGATTTCAGATGAATCAAGTAACTAACTACATGTAACTTATGCGTCCTTGGTATCGAGAGAAATTTCAAAGATGCATAAACCTGGTTATATGCCATGGTTCCTAGTACTATGTTTTCTTAAGTCATATAATAGAGGGTAACAACCCTGTAATTTTTTTTTTAATATATTTAAAGTTCATTTTAGTCCAGCGATCGTTTTTTTTTCTCAGATAAATGTATGATATCACACTAACATAATAGTTTAGTACTATGTGTTAAAAAGTCATTTACGAACAAGATTAATATTAGAAAGGGTGTTTTTACTATGTTAAAGTGGATTAGATGTCGTAGAAAATGTAGTTGATATTTGAAAAAGTTATTCCTAGAATTCATAATACAAGTAAAATGCAATGCTTGCATATATGTACCTACGTGTCGACATACATTCAAACATTGAAGTGTAAAACATTTGTTAGTAGCTGTATGGCCAGCGTCGGGACTGGACGCTGAATTTACTCAATATTGACTACGATAGTATTTTTCCAGGAAACTTTTTACGATATCTGTATGTTTTCTAGGAGCCCAATCATTAATTTATTTTTATCTCTTGGTTTTCTAGATGAAGTAGCTACAAATGAAAATGCATAGATTGTTGATTTTATATAAAAAAGTCTTCTAGTATTATACACACAAAAACTTTAATTTTATCATAAATACACTGCTTATATTATATTAAGACTTCCTAGACAAACTAGTATCATGAATTTCACAAAGACTGTTCAAAACGGCTATATTGTACCTCCAAAAGTAGTAATTGTAATGACTTACACAATGATGAAAACCTTAACCCACTTCCAGATGACTTAGAATGTTCTAATTTGGTATCCAGCTAGGTAATTGTGTGTATATGTTATGGACCAAATGATAAATTGGGCATTATACATAATGCCCGGTCATTATGAAAAATGCCCAATATGACACCGCGATTTGATAATAATTATTCAAATAATCAAATTGACCGGGCATTATACATACGGCCCATCACCTTTTGGGCAGAGTAATACAAACATATTTAATTATCATTTTTTTATTGGTATTGTCATTTAATTTAAACTAAATATTAAACTATTAAAATAATCAGACTCTCTTATTTGGATTAATTATATCGAGGAGTCTACTATCTACCTTAAAACTCTGCTAGTTCAAAATAACGAATAATACCTACAATCTCTCGTAAAAAAGTGATCGTATTTTGATTGCACTTTGAACTGGGTGAAATAGGTTAGGTTAGGTTAGAACTGTGACCAACCGCGCGTGAGCCGAGCGAGCGTAGCGAGCGGTGCCGCGGCAGCGGCCGGCGAACGCTACGTCCAAGTTGTTTCGTCCATTCGAGATTTTTACCTTTTTCGGTTAATCCATTTGATAATTAATAATTTATCCAGTAATCCATTTTGACCTTTGAACGATTTGGTCAATAGTGTAATAAATAATTTAAACATTGACATTCCAGACTTTGGTCAGCTGAACTTTTTTGATCAAATGACCATCGTTATTTTAAACTTTGTTGATTTGTACGTTGTTCTTTTGACATTTGCTCAGGAAAGTTTTGATTTTCTAATATGCAACCGTCACACCCTGCGTGCTTCCCTCCCCGCCCTCGCACCGCGTCTTTAGCTTTATTATCAAATTGCCCAATTGTCATATAGCAATATAATAATGACCGCGCAATGTGATAAATATTGAAGTTAAGATAGTAATTAATCACTTGGTCCAAAAGAGCTAGACATTATTCATAATATTAATATATTGCTAAGTTATGGAAGAGCGGAGTCTCCTAATACAGGCATTATTTACCTAAAAGGAGGCTCCAATCACAATCTATTGTTAAAAAGAATTTGGTTCTGAAATAAAACATTTTGTATTTGTATTGTATTTGTATAATGCTCGAACATTATTTATAATGCCCGCATTAATCACCCGGTCCATAACATATGCAAAGGCAAAACCAGTAAACAGTGAATTTGTATTTCAATTAATCCATTTAAATAAGGTAACGACTGGCGTCTTTCAAAATGTTATAATAATAATAATAATCCTTTATTTTCAGGCAACTAAGGCCCATAGATAAAATACACAAACCAAAATCCAAAATAAAAAAATCAAAATCTCATCTTACTGCATCGTTAATATGGGTTTAAAGATAAATAGGTAGAATAATGTTTTATTTTATGTTGGTCAGTTTTTGTTTTGTATCTGTTTAGTTTAATATTATAGTTTTATTATTTATAGTGTTTTTTTGCTGTTTAGTGTAACTGTTGTTAGGTACTTACTCGTACGTGGGTGGTCTGTAAAATTTCCGACCTCAACGTGAAGATAGCAGTACTCGTCCATAAAAGCCAGTGCATGTAGTTGTGCATTTCACTGTTAATTGTCAAAGTTTAGCAGCGCAGTTATTATTTGACAGTCATTTGGGTGAGTCGATGTGAGGTGCAGAAAAAGGAAATCCTTTTTCACCAAGATAAACGCGCTGTCTCACACGATTTCGATTCGAACTGCTTGATCATCCGCCTTACTCACCAGATCTAGCCCCACGCAACTTAGTTTTTTTCCCTCATCTAGTAATTGCGCTCAGAGGATGGAGATTTTCGTCAAATGCAGAGGCAAACTTCGATAGTAATTATTTTGCAGACGAAAACGCCAATAATTATTTGATCGGGTTAGAGAGATGGGGGCATCGCCCGGAGAAGTGGGAGTTACAAAGAGACAATGGAGAAAAGAGAAAAAAAATCAAGAATTTATCCCCGCCACTCTTTCTAGTTTACATCAACGACATTCTAGAGGCGATAGGCAAAGATTGCATATTATTTGCTGATGACACGACAATAAAGCTTAAGAGTGACACTGACAAAAATTTAGAAAATGAAATCGTCCAGGCTTTGGATAATGCAATCAATTGGCTTGAAAAAAAACAACTTAAAAATAAATATTACTAAAACAAACATCATACAATTTTACACATACAATTCAAGCATAAATAAACTTGAAATTCAATATAAAAATTCTCACGTGACGATTGTTGATAATTGTGTATTTTTGGGTGTAACAATCGACAAAAACTGCAACTCGAAAGCACAGATAAAATTCTTACAAAAATAGATCGTTTTCTATGTCTTAAAAATAATTATACCTTTTTTGTCCTATGATGAGTTCCCTGACAGTTCATTTTTATCCGTGGCACGCATACTACTTTAGATTACTAAAAAATAAACTGGCAAAAAAAATAAAAATGAAATGATAAAAAAAATATTGTCTTTCGTAAATTAATAAGTAAATTATTGTGGTTATAATTAACTGTTAATAAATTAAGTAAATAAAATAAAAAAGTATAGAACTTAAAAATGTGTAATGCGTTAAACGGAACTTCTGCCAATAGAGATTGACACTACTCGACGACACACTAATCGACAAAATCGGAGCGGCCATCTTGTAATCGCATGTAACGGCAGAAAATTGGAAAAAAGTAATAGAAAAAACTCAAAAAACTATAACAGAGGACTGGAATAAATATATCCGGATCGACCGAATTAGGGCCAATATTAATCATCGCGGTTAGTTGGAAAAGATTCCGATTCCGATATGGATACGAGTTCAAATCAAGAGTCAAGTTCAACAGTCTGTATAAAATAAATAATTATTTTATACAGACTGCATTTTATTTACCACTAGCCGTCCCCCGCAGTTCCGCCCGCGTTATTTCAGGTTTTAAGTTTTTGTCAGGTTTTTTGGTTTACTGTAAAATTTCTTTAAAATTCGTATAGAGTAAGATCCCAGGACCGCCAGACATCACGTATTTTCTGACGAACGACGAATGATCAAGCATGAGAATTTACGTGAAGTTATGTCATTTTTTTGGGAGCTTTTAAAGCTCCCAAAAAAATGACATAACGTCTGTTAAGCAATACGGCCGACGGAATGTGTCTGGGAGTATTGGTGACTTGATTTTAAAGATATTGCCTACAACAGACGTAAAAATCAGCCTTGAGAAAATACGTGAAGTTACATTATTTTTTTGGGAGCTTTAACATTTTGAATGTCTTAAGTTACAGAGTTCGACATAAGCCATTGTCTTTTTACGGCATTCGAAGAGTTAAAGCGTCTGTTAAACAATAAAGCCGACGGAATGTGTCTGGGAGTATTGGCAACTTGATTTTAAAGATATTGCCTACAAAATACGTAAAAATCAGCTTTGAGAATTTACGTGTGGTAAGTAATAATTTTATGTACCTTGATTACCTGATACCTAATAATTGGCCGTCTAAGCAAGCTAGCGGGTAGGCATGCGTCTTAGTACATACTAATAGTACTCAATTGTCCACATTTCGTTCGTCAGAAAATACATGACGTCTGGCGGCCTTAGGATCTTAGACTAGTAGACTAGTTCTTGCGTGAAAGAGTGACAAACATCCACACACACATACAAACTTTCACATTTATCATCTATAAATCTAAAATCGGTAATCCGATTCCATTTTCTTTGCCAACTGATTCGTTATTGTAAAAAATCGATTAAATTTCGTTAGGTCACATCACTATAATTGTCAGACAAGAACTGTCAGGGAATTCATCATAGGACAAAAAAGGTATAGACAAACGGTAAATTATGATACTGCAATGCTGGCTTACCACGGCGCCCGTATATTATGACAACGTCAAAGATGCTATTTCGAATTTTAAAAATCTTTTTTGTTATTTTTACATAATAATAATATGTTATTTTGGATCATATTGTATTGAATCTAAACCGGTCACATAGAACAATTTCACGTTTGAAAGTTATTTCCGAATGCCCTTTAGAATAGCATATTAGTAATTCCAGATCCGCAAATCACAATTGCTAAAGTTGTCAAAAAATGAAATGCCTGTTTTGACAGTTGTATTTTGACTACCTTGTGGCCTATCCGTTACAGTGAAGCTGCTATAGAGGCTGGTTTTCCACTCGCCTATCGTAAACATCGAGCATGGTTTAAAAGCTTCTTAATGTACTTCATCTAACGCAATCTAACGATGTTTGACGAAAAGGCAACGTGAAAAAAGAGTGATAATACCTGAATACTCTGTTGGCATCAGTAATTCCGTGATTTACTCGAAAATTTTACAAAATTTGTTCCAGGAAATACCTACGTGGTTTTTTTTAAACTCTTAAAAGTTTTTGAAAAAAATTGTCGTTATTTAGAATTTTGATAAAATTTGCAAGGCTTAATACTTTTTAAATTTTTGAGTAAATTATGAAGTGTCAAAGTTCATGCAAAACAGCAGATTTTCAGAAGTCTTTACTGAATTAGTTTAAAACAAATATAAAAATTGATTTCAATAGAAGCCTAGATAATTTCCCCAAGGTACTGTGTTTCCAAAATATTTAGTGATAAAAGTGTAATAACGTCATAATCGCGTAAGAGCGGTTGTATGAAAAACAGTCAAAATGTATGGCGAGTTGCATCCCCTTAAAACAGCTACTACCACACCGCACACCTACTTATTATTTTATTGCTTTTTTGAGTTCCATTCCAATTTACATTCTAGAGTTTTTCTAAAATGTAAAAACGGGCCTTTGGTTTTTTAACGAGTTTACCAAAATAACTTAGACACACAATTAGCGTAAAGCGCATTTAAATATCTTACCTAATAGGTAAGTAATATTTAAAAAATGTAACTACTGTTAAGGGTTTTTGTTTAAATAAGGCAAAAGTATACTGTTGCAAGTTTTATTCATTTCTTATTTTGGGTTATACATTATTTTACAATGTATTTAATTTGGCTTTGCATACACTGTTGCTTAATTATCAAAAAGAGCAAAATAGATAGGTATAACGACGTAGAGTCTGTCTAATAATTTAAACGACTTGGGTAATTATTAGGATTTAATGAAATCTGATGTAGTCAACACAAGTTCAATAATCAAGGTTGATTAAGAGATAGAGATCATTGTTAACTAACAGAAGAACCTTAAAAAAAGTATCGAATATAAGTATTTTTTAAATGATTAAATATCATACAAAATTCCCAAGTCGGTTGACTTATTTGACAGACTATATCCAAGCTGAAACATGCGCTAATAAAACTTAGCGCATGTTTCGACACGGCCAGTACGCTATTCGTCAATTTCTTGCCAGCAAAAACATTTAGGTACTGGCTGATAGCCATTAAGTAAAACTTTATTCTGTATGTTGGCCAAAGCAAGATTTAATCATAAAGTATTGATATAGAACATTTTTATACAAGTGTAGAACGTTTGTCACCGAGGCGGACCGAGCCGCAGGCTCCATAACACCCTTCGTGTTATGGAGCCGAGTGCTTTTTTTTTCAATACACTTACGAAGAAATAAATAAACGGGGGTTGACCGATGATTCATGGTGACGGCCCGGAGCCCATTCTGATACGATCCCTAAATAAAATAAATTATGGCGGGGCCGGCTCGCGCACTTTTGAGCACTTGTGCGGAAAACAGTAAATTCCGTGCCTGAAAGCGGTAGGGATAGGAGTGGATTTTCGAGTAAGTTTATTGAAAAATATTTTTCTCATCACCACTCTTAGCAAGCAGATTTGTGATCGTAGTACATATAATTGAACCATATTGATGAAACTCTTTTTAATATTAAAAAAGACGTGTGGCACTCGGGGACTGCCGCGGTAAAGCTATTGCATAGCATTTTTATCAACTTATACAATTATAATTATTTATTTATTTTATTTATGCAGTATTTTTTTCCTTTGTTTTTTTTTCTTTGATATTAATTGAAGTTACACTTTCACACATTGAATTGAATTTTGATTGATTGTTCACTCATTTGTTTTCTTATCGGTCACCACGCTCAAAAAACAAATGAGTGCCGGTGTTAGGTTATTTTCGTTACGGAATTTCTGGATTCGGTCTCCACGCTCAAGGCCCGCGATAGAAGCTATGCAATAGCTTAAAAATGTTGATTAGGGATATATCAAAATACTGCTACGTAACGGAATTCACCACTTCTATGTTCTTACTATTTATAATTTGGTTACGCTTTACTTTATCCAATAACAAACATTTATTCGTTCGGTACACGTTCTGCCACTTTCTGCTGTGCTAGTATTTTGGCTTGAGAATTATTGAACTGAATTGAACCCCTTGGATACGGAATACGAATCAAATATTTGCTTTGGATTTAGTAGTTAATTTAAATAGTATCAGCATACGTTTTAAAATTGTTTGTTGATATAAGAACCTGATTTCACTCAGCTGATGCATCTTTAAGTAATTACATAAGTGAATTCTGTAATGTGTATAGCATAGCAGCAAACAAAGAATTAAAAGAGTAATGAAACATAATCAAGAACAGTATGGTCAATATATGAATTTAAACTTATCCATTACCATATTATTTTCAGCAACGCGTGCGTAGAGCTGAACCGCAAGAGTCTCATGGTGGAGGAGGCAGTGGAAGAAGTTTTGGACCTCGTGAAAAAAGCAGCTCAGCAAATCAAGCCAACTGAAATCAATCCGGACTTCGAGTTCCTTATCGCTGAAGGTTAGTTAAATATCTTGTTGTAATAAAGATAGAAAAAAACATTTATTCACAACAAAATGCACAAAAGCAATTGTAGCTAAGATACAATATAACTGACTTTTGATAGTTGTTTGCGGCGGCAAAATATTAACTGTGAATTAGAGAAAGCGCCAGCCAAGTCGTCCCATCTCAGACTTGATAACCCCTAGTACTTGCCGACCGAATAGGCAATATATAACATCCTCAAGAGAGAACAAGATAAAGCATCCACAAGTCACCAGCATGAGCAGTTTGTTCACTTTAGTAATACTACAGATGTTATAGAAGGAGCACGTTAATGTGGTTCAAAATTTGTATAAAAGTTACTATTTTAGTATAAAATTATTTGTGGTATCCAGAGAGGACTCCCAAGAGAAATTAAGTTCATAGTATAGATAAATTACCGTTCCTTTTAGGCGATATAGGGATTTATCTCTCGACCATATTTAAAGTGTATACTTGTCCATTCTTCTGACATCAAGGTAAATTATTCAACCATAATGCTGGCCACTGTAACTAACTTATGCATAAGCGATTTACAATTATTAATATTTTAACTCTGTATTTTTAAAGCGATTGCGATTGATATAATTAATGTAATTAAAAATTAAAAAAAAACCATTGTACATAGTATATTGAAAATACATATTAAATAAATATATCAGCGAATGTTGCCTTTTACTAACCATAAAAATATCAATGTCCAAAATGATCTAAATAGAATAACACTACTTGCCTTCCTTTGTTATGTCATGAGTTTATAACTAATAATAATAGTCAAAAATATTTAAGTTAAGCGTTCTTGATTACCTCAACAAAAAACCAGTCTTAATTTGCAGTTCTGTTTCTTGTTCAAGACGTTGATTATCTTCCTTCCTTGTCGGATTTGCTCTGTGATACAGAGGAGGCTTTCATACTACTGCGAGTAGTTACTTGCCACGTGGTGCGAATTTCCCGGCTACACTAGTTCCTACTACCGCTCTTCTCTAACTGAACGGTGCGCTAACAAGAGTGAAAGAGACACGTATACTTCCCCCGCCTCCGGATCCGTGAAAATAATAAGGGAGCTATCTTCAAACGTAAACAATTGACCTCTTAGTTTTCATGAAAACCTGGTGGGATAGTGTTACATTGTAGCTTGCATGGTGCCATTCACCGCATTTTGTATTGGCATGGCACTGCTGTGGCACCAGGACTGACTTGGAAAGTACCGTTTGTAAATAATGCTTTGGTAAACATTTTTACCAGGTTAAGATTAATTTATAAAGTTTAATAAAGAGATTTGATTTCGCTAAAGTACAAAGTTTTGTACACTACTAGGCCATACCCATTCAATTCTACTTTGAATAATGTTTAAGGTCTAAGGGAATTAACTAATTATATGAATACCAATGCCTACTAATTCAAAAAAATACATTTTACTACTGTTGAAATATTTTATTTATGTGTATAAACTGTACTCAAGTTATTATGACCTTGTAACCTTAAATTATGAATTCTGGTAATAAAACGAGGAGAATACTCAGGCAAGGCTATTCGATACCCATGTATAAATAGCACTTTAGCCGTCGTTGTGTTGTGTTAATAGATGTCTAAGCTAGTTATGTTATCCTAGTGCGTCAACACTCAAAAAGCCTATACGTAGATTTGAAACCTGTGTTGACCGTGTGAGTTTGTCATCTAGCGGTTTGCCGAATTTTATATCAACCAACATAATGTAAATAGCTACGAACAATACTACAACTGCATAGCAAATTTTGAATGTTGTCAATATCATTTCTATAATAATTATAGATTATAAAAATCGTTGGCAAGTAGAAAATTAGTAAGTACCTGTCTGGTCTGCTATACTTTACTGAAAGACAAACTTTTATAAAATATTTATTCAGCGATATCTTGCAAGTAAATTGCAGTTTCTTAGTAAGACTACTCTCGACTTTGACACTTATTCTTTACTGCCATCGATTGCTTATGGAATGTATCTAGAAGAGATGAGTGGCCTCTTGTTAAGTTCTGTGTTCCTAGTATATCCAAGGCGCAAATACCGAACTTTGTTGCAACAACTTCACGGCCGTATTTGGTGTTTAATACCGCCAGCCACCACTGCAAATACGCTCCACGATATTATAATCCGTACGGATTTGAGAGGCAAATCTTGTTTCTTTTTTTAAACTTTTATAATGAAATGAAAGTAGCTGTCAACAAACATTGACGAAGTTGAATTACTACATAACAATTACCAATTAACACTGATCGACAGCGTACAGAAAAAAACGTTAGGTACCTAAAACTCAAAAGGGCAAAACTCGAAATGTCCAAAAATGGTTGACAAGCCAACAACCAGAATAACCTTTTATTCTGGTTGTAGCTTGATTCCCTGCGGGCTATTCATTTATATTTTTTAATTCAGCCACTACTTTACCACTGCTAGGAAAGCCCGCCTCCCGTCTAAGTCTTTACAAAGACTGCATTTATTCGTAATGTGCATAAACTTGGCTCTAAACTTAGGCGTGGCGCCTTCAGACAACTATTGTGCCTAGACTTCTTTGCAACTGTCGTGGTGCATGCAGTTGATTTGACCCTCTCAATTCGGTTTGAGCCTGATAGCCTTCTTGTCCATGTCTGATATGCTTGTTTTGTAACGTTATATTTTTTTAAATTACTTTTGGATATTTTATGTAGTCAAAAGTTCATAATATGGTCTTTGCTACGGTTAAATTGACCTTATGTGTAACAAATAAACATATTGGGCTTTGACTTTGAACCATAAAAACCTTGATATAAAGTAAAAATATTGCGCAGGTTTATTTATGAGTTTATGAGGCACTAGTAAATAATAAATAATGTCTCTGTAATCAACGCGGTGAGAACTAGAAGTGATCAACGCATGGTGGATGAAGTTTACGCTTCGTCCGTGGCAGATCTAGATCAAAAGCTCTGAGGGCTTACAGTTCGAGACCCACAATCGGTTCGATTTCCTAGGGAGCTTCATGGACGAACGCAACTCTAGGTCTGGGTCCGAGATCTTTAGGACTCGTACAAATATAGACAAGAGGTTCTCTGATCCTATTCTTAACCTCATGAAGAAGAGAAGTGAGATGATCTTGCAGGCTCCAAACATTGCCAAATTGACAATCAGTAATCGAGATCTTAAGTATTTGTACCAAAACGCCAATATATCGGTCCCATTAAGTTCGACCAGACATCGGAACCTAACCTTCTGCAGCGGACGCCCGCGTGTCGCCACTGTGCGGAACGCCCGGAGGACGCGATGGAGCACACAGTGGAGGTGTGCCCAGCTTGGGCAGAGCATCGCCGTATCCTCGTGGGGGCGATCGGCGGCGGCGGGCCTTGGTACAGGCCATGATCTGGAGCGAGGAGGAGTGGCAAGCTAGCAAAAGAGGAGGCCGACCGCATCAGGCAACGGCGCTCACAGCTCGCTGTCCGACCGTACGGCAACTGTCCGGACCAAACCCAAGTCGTCGACGGCGCGCACTGTTCCCGCGCGCCTCAAGGAGTTGTCAGCAACAGCAGGGGCCCAGCTGGATCGAAGCCTACTAGGACCAGGGTTTAGCTCCGAAAGGGAAGCTTGGCCCCGGTATGAAGGCAAGAAGAAGATGAACAGGGTGGGTTTTTTAGTCAGTAAGAGTCTGATACTATCTCCTGCTCCGCTCAAGGGCGAGGGATGTCATTTGGATGATTTTTACCAACCACAAAAAAAATTATATATATATAAAAACAAAAACCTGCAGCGGAGCATGATTCAGGGAGACGTGATCTTCCAGAAACTAATCACAGCTACACTGGAAAATATCTACAAGGTCCTGGACTGGAAGGAACTAATTGAGCCTGGTTTTTCCCTCAAGGCGGCTATAGCAACCGCATTTCTCGCTCAAGCACGTTGCCAAAGACGTCCTGCCACAGTTCAAAGTTAGGCTAATATGAGAAGAGCGCATCTCCTATGAGATAACTTGGGTGCTGACCGGGTACTGTTGCTATGATGTAGATTTTGATTTTGCACAGTACACGCATGAGGGTGATTTGCGTGGGTGATCAGTAAATTTTTCTCTGCCAGCTGTAGTGAGAATAATGCTGACGGAGACAGATAATTAGAATTAAATGGCCTTCTTCTGTGAGACCGTGATGGGGTCTAAAAGGAAATCGCCGAGCAGGATCGCGAGAAGGCAGTCCCCGTTCGGAAAAGGAAACGTTGGGAAGCAATTGCTTTGACGTCTCTTTCTTCGCCCGCCAAATAAAACCATGAAAGATTTTAGCACAGTGATCACGTTACCGTGCAGGGTGGCTGTGGGAGGTTTCATTTACAGTCACTGGGATGTGCCTTAACAGGTGTTATTTAGTAAGAGTTCCGGGTTTGTCTTTTAATAGGTTCCCCTTCCATATGCTGATGTTGATTAATATAATATTAAATTGTAAAATCAACATCGCTGAAGATGAAAGATAACTTCATTTTTTAAATATGTAAATGTATAATAATATACTATTTCTATATATTTTGTATAACATAACAAAATAATTTTTACAACAAAAAAATAACCAACTTCACTATTTTATTTATCCATTTAACTCACCCTGTTAGGATATTTTATTATGCAGTTCCCGTGTCTACCTTCCACCTTCCGGCTTCATCATCAGATCAGTTCGATAGTGCCCTATAGCCCAAGTGCATCTTATGACAATTCTAATAAGTCCAAACACGGCTAGGATACATTGATTCATTACGGAGTTCTGGTGCCTATCTTCCGGCTCCATTATCATCATCAGATCAGTTCGATGATACCTTTTCAACATAACTATTCAGAACGATTTATTTATTTGTATTGTCATAGTCGCATAACTATGTTAATTGTGATATCTGTTAAGTATGAAGTTAAGTTGGCCATTTCCGGTCTTCTTCACCAGTTCCACTTCATAAAATGTCACTTTTTTACTGTAAATGCTTAAGTCCTTGATGAAAATACCAAAAGTTATAGTTTAAACTATAGTTCAATTAAAACTATGGTTTAACTATCAGTTAAATTATAGTTGCCTATAATGTTTAAGGAGTTCCCTCAATTTCGCCAAGATTCCATCATAAGATCTCGACTTGGTGACTATGGGACTATTTGAGAAAAATACCATATCCAACAAAAGAATATTTTTTCAAATCGTTTGGCAAACGACGAAGTTATGCGCGAACAAACACAAAAAATAATACAAACATCCGAATTGAGAACCTCCTCCTTTTTTAGAAGTCGTTTAAAAAGAGTATGTAGCTGTGAAGTCTACGATGGTTTTAGTGAGATAAAAATCTACACTCCTTGATTTTTTTTACCAAAAGTCTAGGTGCCTTAGGATTCCTCTCGATTAAAGCTCAAGAGCTGCATTGACCCATCTCTATACCGAAGACATTCCAGACGCCAGCCTGTACGAGATTAGGATGGCTCTGAAGCAACTTAAAAACAACAAGGTGTTGGAGATGATGATGAAACTACGGTCGAACTTCTGAAAATGGGTAGAAAATGCTTAAGCTGTTCGATTTCGTCGACGGAGGAGTATAATCTGCCTTTCTGTTTGGAGTTTGTGGACTCCGAGAAAACTGGAGCTGTACTGCAGTCTCTCCGGCGGTGCCTCATTGATTATTGGTTCATCGTAATACTGATGTGTTTATGCGGCAATACCACCATGTTAACTGTGCCAAATTCAGGACCGGATCTCGAAAACTATCCTTCTGCAGCGGAGTGTGAGGCAGAGAGATGTCATTTTTCCGAAACTGTTCACGGTCAAAATGGAGGATATTATTATCTTTTATTATTATATATTAGGAGATATATTATCTTCACTGGAGAAGGCCAAGCACTAATGTCAATGAATAAGTGATTTACTCGCTATTGACATTACACCTTCTATTACCTTATGATATAGTAGTCATGACTGAGACTACGGAAGAGCTCAGTACAATACTCGATGAGATCAGTAGAGCTTCGGAAAGAGTGAAGTAAGATAAACATGGACAAAACCAAAGTCATGATAAACAATCATGTAGCACCCACTCTTATCAAAATTAGAGACTCTACACTCAAAGTTTTAGATGAATTTAAGTTTACATGGAACAGACGCTCCAGTTAAATAGGTCTATCTTGAAGAAAGAAGTCAATCGTCCATCCAACTCGTCTGGGTTGTATTTTCTCTTCCAATTGTCTTCCAAAATTCTACAGTGTCTCAAAACCAAAGTCAGTGTGCGTGGCCCGTGATGGCATTATGGCACTGAAACATGGTTTCTCACAATAGGCCTCATCCTCTGATGAGCTTAAATGGGCAAAAGGTAATGGAAAGCGCTATGCTCGCAATTTCCTTGCGTGATCGAATCAGAAATGACGATATCCGCAGAAGACCCTGGGTGACCGACATAGCCCGAAAAATCACCAAAGTTAAGTGGTTGTGAACAACACATTGCTTACAGAATAGATAATCAATGAGGTTTTAAGTTCTGGAGTGGCAACCGTGAACTAGAAAACGACGCGGAACACTTAGGGGAACAACAATAGACGTCCTTCAGCTGAATTAATGGTGATGCTGATGATGAAAAGGTCTTACTTCCAGAAAGAAGACAACATACTGGTCGGATAAAATGATGAAATGTTGGAATGAAGTAGTTTAAAAAAAGCGCAACAGTTTAGCAAAGTTGCGTGCTGTTGAGATTGGCAAAATTATGACGCTAAAATCGTTGACGCTTCTTGCATAGAATATGAGGACGTTGGTCGGTGATGGAACTGGTTCTATAGGCATAGTCGTATTTTTTTTTAACTTACTAAAGTAATATATTTTGCTTAACAAGTTTATAGTACGGGTAGGCCAAGATAAGGAGTAACGGACAGACTCCTTAAATTCAGCTGTTTCCTATATTTTATTAAATGCGTTCTATGCAAGACTTGACCTCCCGACAGATTGCAACACGAAGATTTATGAATAATGTGGCTCGTAACGACACGAGAAAATGAGATCAACTGATTGAAAAACATTATGCAAGAAAAGCAATGTTGTTCACATCTCGAGTCAGAGTGACGGGCGGTCATTGATCGGCTCTCGTTCTTGCATAATACATAATTGTGGAGTTCAGTGCTAGAGTCAGATGCGTATGTGGTTACTAACGTATAGGAACATGGGAATAACGTATGAGCGGGATAACTCGATAATCTACATCTTAGAATTCATCGTATCCTGGTGCCATACGAGTCGTGTTATGTGTCAATGCATTATAGAATACAATGTATCGTGCAGTTCTTCCACTCTCATCCAGTCAGTTATGTCAGATTCGTCCTGACCATTCATTAGTTGTGTTCTGGGATAACGTACATAATATTTGGACATATACGAATCAGTTACTTTATGAATTGCTATCATATAAGTAGTCTGCGGTATGATTAAGTGATTAAATAAAGAGATTTTAATGCTAGTTACAGTAAAATTGTTATTCACTCACGTCTCGATAGACTGAAACATATGATGTAGCTATCCTACCTATTCTAGCTAATTGTACTCCGTTTATTCAGCGGCAATGGTCTTTGATTGAAAGCCACAGATATCTATTATTTGTTTTTGTAATGCAGAAGAAAGATAACATGGGTTTATCGATGTTCATAACTATGTCCGTCCTGACAAAAAATATAGTCCAAGATTATCTTCATGAAACCAAGTGAGAACATGTTTACCAGCAACTTGTTTTACTTTCTTGATATTCTCAACATTTTAATGAGAATAGTGAGTAATACTGGTTGTATATCATTTTTTTTCTACTAATACTGTTACAACTGTACTGTACGGTATAGTTTTGTAAATATTCTCTCAAAACTAATTTTCGAAAATGTTCGTCATGTATCAACCCGCACGGGGCCCACGTGGTGGATTACGGCGCATTCCCTCTCCTAGAGAGGAGGCCTGAGTCCCAGCAGTGGGAACATTAAAAAGGCTGATTATGCTTGTGCTATGTTCGTCACTAACTTTTCATACCAAGGTACCTCCTTGCATCTGCGAAAGTTAACTGAGAAATGCAAAATTTAACTGAGACTAGGTTAAGTGACGAATCAGTATTATCTAGTGTACCTAATAATACTGATATTGATTCTTCTTCTTCTTTAAACTATTAGAAACGACAAAAGGGAAGCCTAATCATAACATTTCATTATACCATCAGAATATAAATCGCTTCTCTGGCAAAATTCTAGATGTGGAGATGTTAATAGATAAATATCATATGGATATACTATGTTTTTGTGAAACTTGGTTAAAACCAGATAGAATGATGTTCAATGTGAATAGTTTTTGAGTTGCCAGTGCGTACAACAAATCATCAATCGGGGGTGGTACTTTGATATTATGTAATGCTTCTTTAAGATACAAGGAAAGGAAAGATATCACTGCTTGCTCTGTTGATCGCTTATGTGAGGTAGCATGTGCAGAGATTGAAGGCCGAACTATCTTATGTGTCTACAGAACACCTGCATCAAACCTAGCATCTTTTCTCATAATAATTGAAGAAATACTAAACAAACTTATTAGAGACAACAACAATTAGTTTTCGTTTGTGGGGACTTAAATATTAATTTACTAGTAAATTCACCAGATAAATGTAAACTTCTCTCATTGTTTAGTTCTTTTAATCTAAAATGTATTTTTAATGAGGCAACAAGAATAACACCTACCTCAGCTTCATGAATAGATAATATATTTACTAATTGTGTTATAAAAGACTCATCCATAATTAGTGGCGTGAGGTCTGACCATAGCGGTCAACTCGTATCTTTCGAATTAGTCAAAAAGCTTCAATTAGATTCAACTGCAAAGCTTAGACCGCTTACTAAAAATAAATTAAATAATTTTAATAACAATGTCGTCAGTAGTCTCTCAACAACCAATTTTGATTCGCAAGACCCCAATGTAAACTATGGAACATTATTTTCTACATTATGCCAAGAATTTAATAAGGCGTGTTCAGTCAAAAAAGTTCAAATCAGTAATAAATCGAAATTTAATGAATGGGCTACTGCTGGAATAAGAAAAAGCAGAGACACTTTATATCAGCTATATCATAAAAAATCCTTTTTTGTCAGATCTTAATTTGCATAACCATGTTAGAATCTATTCAAAGATATTCAAAAGAGTCTGCGCCTAAGCTAAATCTAAATCAATAAGTAAGATAATTGGAAATTCTAATAATAAAATAAAAGCTGTCTGGAAGGTGATAAACAAAGAAACTGGAAAGACAAGCCAACGAGATCGGAATGAATTCTCGCTAAAAATTGATAATAAAATCATCTCAGATAGGTCAAAAGTAGCTGAGACGTTCGAAAACTTTTTCACCAACATCCCAATAGAAGTTACAAAATCTCTCCCTTCTTCATCTTTGTTAGCTGAATCTATTTTAAAAGAACATTTCACTAAGGATACACCAAACTTTGAATTCAAACGTATTTCTGTGGATATAATTATAAAAACATTCAAAAGTCTTAACATAAAAAACACTGAAGACTTATGGGGTATATCCGTTAAGATTCTTGGAGGTATTATTGAAACAATTGCTCCTGTCCTAACACGTATATTTAATCAGTGTTTAGACAGTGGTACGTTCCCTGATTTAATGAAGCACAGTAAAGTAGTACCAATTTTCAAATCAGGTAGTAAGAGTGATCCCTCTAATTATAGACCAATATCTGTGCTTCCAGCATTGAGTAAAATTTATGAAAAAATCATGCTCGACCAGATGTTGTCTCATTTTAATTCAAATAGGATTTTGCATAGTCATCAGTTTGGTTTGACGAAAGGAAGGTCAACGACAGATGCAGGAGTGAAACTCATCAGACACATTTTCGAACCCTGGGAGAAGTCTCAGGATACTATTGGCATATTCTGTGACCTCTCTAAAGCATTTGACTGTGTTGACCATAATACATTGATCTGTAAATTACATCATTACAGAATTCGTGGACGAGCTGCTGATCTTGTTTTTTCCTATTTATCTTACAGGCAGCAAAAAGTTTCCATTAATGGGGTGACGTCCTCGGGGTCTTTAGTAAAGATGGGCGTGCCTCAAGGTTCAATTCTAGGCCCTTTCCTTTTTTTAGTTTATATTAATGACCTTCCCTTCATGATGGCTAATTTATCCGATATAATTCTATTTGCTGATGACACCTCTCTTATTTTTAAAGTAGACAGAAAAGATGGGGATGTCTTGCATGTCAACGAGAGTCCGGCTGTCCTTTCGAAATGGTTTGCAGCTAATAATCTCTTATTAAATGCAAATAAAACTAAATGTATAAAGTTTTCATTGCCAAATGTCCCTCAAGTTGACGTCAATCTAATTCTTGACTGCAAAAAACTGGATGTTATTACAGAAACCGTGTTTTTGAGTATAACTATCGATTCTAAACTGCAGTGGGGTGCTCATATTAGAACTCTCTCGGGAAGACCAAGCTCAGCTGCATATGCAGTAAGAAAAATAAGGCAATTGACAGATGTAGCCACAGCTAGGTTAGTTTACTATGCTTATTTCCACAGTATTATGTCTTATGGCATTTTACTGCAGCTGATGTAGACTCAATTTTCATATTACAAAAGAGAGTAATCCGGGCTATTTATAAAATGGGCCCTCGCGAGTCCCTCAGAAATAAATTCAAAGAAATCGATATACTTACTCTGCCTTCTCATTTAAAGCATTTTGTATGTTCGTAAAAACTTAGGACTCTTTAAAATTAGAAGCGATTTTCACAACAAAAATACACTAAGTAAACACGAAATTGTCTTACCCAAATGGAGACTAGCTAAGACTAGCAAGTTATTCTTAGTAAACAGCATTCGCTTTTATAATAAGCTGCCAAAGGCGGTAACTGAACTTAGTGAGGGAAAATTCAAATCTCATATCAAGCGTGTCCTAACCAAAAAAGCATATTACAAGGTTAAAGACTATGTCGAAGACGCGCTTGTTTGGCAATGACTACCTCTGCACATGTGGCCCCCTGGTAAATCAACAATATTTTGTCTATTAACTGCTCCACCTTTGTTTTAATAATTATATATACATTTTTTTTCTCTGATTCATTGCTTCTGCAATATTTTTAATTTTTTAATTTACATTATGTCTTAAATTTGTTAGTAATTTATTTGGTTAACATTTTATTGATAGTTGTAATTATTATATTATTCCTGATTCCTTTTTTTTTATATAGCCTCTTTTTGTAATGTGAATGTGAGAACACTGTATACTCCACGAACTCTTAGACTACTTCCTATTACGACTTACTTTGTTTTTTATTAAGATAATTTTTATTGTGCTTTTGTGTACAATATTTGACTGGTCTACACTGTTCTTAATATCTATCAATATTGTCATACCAACCACTTTTTTTAAAAAGAGTAACTATGGAGTTTCTTGCCGGTTGTTCTCCATAGGAAACGACCAATTTGGAACCGTGCACTAGCTTTTGACGTTTTATAAGTGCCCATGTAGGCCTATGTGAAATAAAATATTTTTGACTTTGACTTTGCGTATCATTGTAATCGGATCGGTAATTCCTTGAATAGAGGCTTACCAGTTCGTATGAATTATCGTGAAGAGCAAACCCTTTTAACAAGTGCATTTTAAATACAAACAGTTTTACTATTACTTGCATACAATTCCTTTATTCTTTTTATCACAATAGCCAGTGTCTGTTGTTTTATACGTTCCTGACTCATTTTAATGTATGTCACCATTGTATGTGTGCTTATGGAAAACAACACATTAGTATACGAACGTGTGCACGTTTTCTTCAATGTCTACATATATCTAGATCTGAAACGAGATACTTATTTTTATAGTTTCCTAGTAGAACGTCATCTTCTGATGCATTTTGTGCATGTATAATGGTGCAAGCGTTGCTTGCAATTGGAGGAACGGCAATGGATTTGCAAGGAGTTCATTACCGAGCGATGACCTAGAGTGGTGCACCAGACAGTTTTTGACAATAACTTCTAAACTGTTTCAACAATCTCACTATCATGCTTTATGCATAAATAATTAGAAACTAGTAAAAAGTGTAGGATTAGAAAAGTGCAACTTGATTAACATATTCATTATCAATACCCGAAGTCTGATGTCTCAAATGATTGTGTATGTGTAACTATGAATTTTGATGTGTGTCCCCGCATGCATGCATAATTTTTGAAATTATTATAATTCACTTCTGCATCGCAGCGAAGTGCACAATCGTCTGTATAGTGGATCTTAAGGGGCCGGTGACGGATGAATTTCCATACAAACGTAATACCATGCTCATTTGCAGTTGGAGCATATTTCCAACATATTATGATGATATTCGGTTATAGACAATATTTATCTAGGTTCCTACGTCTTTCTTTTTAAAAAAAAAAGAAAAAGAAATTTAAGCAAATTGTATTTCGCACTTTTTTACAGCGTAAATGGCAAAACATGACATTTGGTTTTTCCTGTATTAAACATTACAATATTTGTAATATTCTCGATATAGGAACCTAGATAAATATTGTCTATAACCGAATATCATCATAATATGTTGGAAATATGCTCCAACTGCAAATGAGCGTGGTATTACGTTTGTATGGAAATTCATCCGTCGCCGGCCCCTTAAGTTTCAACAGCAACCGATAAGAATGCGTTTTCTCTGCCCCTCATGCCATGAAGTTTCATGTAATAATGGCCGCTAGTCCCACAATGCACTGAAGTTTCATACCACCAAGTTTTTATACGAATGTGTGTATCGTGTAAACATGCTGGTGTTTGTGGTTGATGTCTAGACTACCTAGTGTTTATTGTTTCCTAGTATTTCTCATGCGTTTATTGCACCTCAATCGCGATGCAGCTTTGCATGGTTGATGACTTGCACTTGCAGCAATGGACATCGACGTCAGTGAAATACTGAGAGCTACATAAAGCCTGCATCTCTTCATTTGCATGTGTATTTTTAACTTTAACGTTGTCCACATGTTTTCATACCATAATAGGAATGCATTTTCACAAATTGAAATTTTTAGTTTCATATTTGGCTGATCCCAATTTAAAATGTATTTATCTATTTGTTATTTAAAATACTAATTATTCATCATCATCAACAGTCCGACATCGCCCGTTGTTGGGCATAGGCTTGCTTTTTTTCTGTACTGATCCCCACTTTCCGATGCCATTTTTATTCGTGTTTGCACCACTGCTAAGTAAATCAAATCAATCTAATGCAGCGGCAGCTGTTAGCCTAAAATCAAATTCAACCTTATTGTGAGTGAAGCTATTAAGATTGTTTTTCATTTAAAAAATGTAGTTTATGGACACTTACAGTACACATACATACAGAGAGTGGAAATTTGTTTTTTTTTTTATATACCTATACAGTGCAGTTTTAATTTTGCACTTACAGTTAGACTGCACCTAATGTATTTTTTTAGGGGTGGGAATTAATCAAATAAGTGGAGGACTTATTAAACATTCTGGTTAGAGATAGAGGGAGTGCCAGACTTTTATTGATTAAAACCTGTTTTCCTTTTTATTATGGTAGGAAAATCGTCAATGACAACCCCCGCTCTTGGGCGGAGCGGGAGATAGCGTCAGACTCTTACTGACTAAAAACCCACCCCGTTCCTTCAAGCCTTCATACCGGGGCTCGAGCTGTTTTTCGAAACTAAGCCTGGCCCCGGTAGGATTCGACCCAGCTGGGCCCCTACTGTTTTTTTTTCTCTCTCTATTTTTTTTTTGGTTTTTTATCTAACTAGATATGCCAACCCCATCGTACCTTTTAAAATTGTATAATCTTACTGTTTTTACTTACACAAATTATAATAATATTATGTGTTTATATGTATATAACACTTTATGCTAACGATGAAAGTCACTGATGAAGGGCTGTTATTAACTGACATAACTTTTTGGCATCATCTGAAGTTGGTCTGGATTAGTCCCAGCCCCTACTGTTGCTGACAACTCCTTAATGCGTGCGGGAACAGTGCGCGCCGTCGACGACTTGGGCTCGGTCCGTGCACTTTTCCACGCTAGTGCATAAAACAGCAAATTGCTTGCCTAAAAGCAGTAGAGGTAAAAGCACGTTTTCGAATACCTAAGTGTATTGAAAAATATTTTTTTGTACTTCGAACTTCTTAGCAAATACGTACCTAATAAAGTACATATTTGCTAAGAAACTACTTCAATGTCTTCCGTGAGAGATGATTTTTAATATAATATATTTATTTTTTGGTGGCCATTATCCTCTATTCGGACCTAGTTGGAGTTGATAATATCACAACATTTAAGTTCTCTAACTTTGAGCACTAGAAAAGGTCGGTTTCAGCCTGATCTTTTTTTCCTTCAACGTTTTGGAAGCAGTGGCGATAAAAAATGCATAAAGTGTATGCACATAATAATAATAATAATAACCCCATCGCCGTATCACTACATTGACGTCGTGGTGGGGTTTGTGCGCTTCAATAAACCCTAAGTCTGTGTCGGTAGAGCTTGCTTTGCCGTAACATGCCTAGGGTGTGGCATGGCCAGACCAATAGAGATACAATCCGCAAGGCAGTTTTGTGGCGAACTGTTGGGTATTAGCGACCCCTTGGACCCGATCTCCCGGGAGAATTCTTGTTCTTCATCTCCGGCTTGCCTTTATTGGCCGGCCGTAGTGAACACTGACGAGGAACAGAGGCTCCCACCTCTCTCTTGCCTTTATTGGCTAGCTTGAGTAGAGATTCGCAAGAGCAGACGCGCTCGGGAGAAGGATGTATAATACTGTAAGGTGCTGGTAGGGATCTTGACCGTACTTCCGGGATTGTCCTGATAGCCGTGGTATACCTCTCCACTCCTCAAGTACATCAGGATATGTTGCCCTCTTGTTGCTTCGTCACTTTGTGCTAGCGACCGTTTACAGGGGCCCATTTGTTGAGTGTGCAAGTCACCCCCTGCCTTTTTATCGATGGAAATTAAAATCATTGTTCAGGCAGGGGCCATAGCCTTAACACAGTTCCAGGTAACCAGTCCACTTAAGACTCCAAAAACCATAGCCCTAGATTACTTTTCCACATGTTGCAATAGTTTCCCTTCAACCGGGGGTTGTCCTTGGATGCACTACCATAGTGCATACAGGGATAATCACCAGTTTGTACCACATTCCATTAAAAGCGACTAAAAGGGCCTCTGTGAGTTGGTTTCGGCTCCTCGTATGGGCTCCAAAGATCCAGGACCTCAGTGCCCTGAGATAAACAAATATATATATATAATAATAATAATATTCCACAACTATCACACAACGCCATCTAGTCTCAAGCTAAGCAGAGCTTGTGTTATGAGTACTAGACAACTGATAAACATACTTATATATTTCTAAATACATACATATTATAGAGAAATTACACCCAGACACAGAACAAATGATTATGCTCATCACACAAACATTGTATTTGTCCTGGGTGGGAATCGAACCCACGACCTCCGGCATAGCAGTCAGGGCTACTAACCTTTAGACCAACAGGCCAGTCACATGTTACGAGGACACTTGGCTCTGCCAGAGACAGTATAGCCAACAATATGTTTACAATCTATGAGTGTCATGCTCAACATCATACACTTATACAACAATGTTTTTGGCCAGTCTCCCAACGCAGCGGATTTTTTTTCGGGCACGAAATGCATTGAAATGCGGTGCAAATGCATTGCGGAAAGAATCTTGACTTTATGATTAATTTTTTCAAATTAATTTCATGTAATCATAGTGAACACGTTTTCAATACCTTTTCAAAAATTACCGACTGATAACTTGCAAAATGCATAATAGTACATTATGATATAAGTATGTAATGGTAGTGATTACCGTCGAGGCAGTATTTAGACCCGAACCATGGCGAGGGTCTTAAGAGAGCCGAGAACGGTAATCATTAATTACTCACGTGTATCACACGACGTTTTTCAATACACCTGTCAAGAAAATAACTGTAAAACTAAAAAACTTTTGTGGCAGTAAAAATCTGTTTTCATATGTGCGACCATTTTTTTTTACTCGTTGGGACGACGTGCGCCCATCCTGTGTAATAAAATTATGGCGGGGGAGGATTGAACAAAAAGGTTTTAACTACATTATATCACTAGTGCGTAATGGTAATCAAAATGTCACAGTTTGGTAACAAGTGCCTTTATATACCTAAGTGCAGTGCAATAAGAGTCACTTTATGAGCAAGTGTATTGAAATAACTTAATGTCGAGGAACCAGTCTTGAGATGCATTTTCAAAGTTTTTCCGTCAGTGTGAGAATACATTCTGTTGGCTTTGATCTCCTAGTACATACTTTTTACTCAGTGACTACGTTTTAAACTTCGGAACAACAATTTCAGCTCAGTGTTTAGACCATTCAGAGGGGACGCTACGTCCAGAGTGCAGTATTTGGTTGCAAATTGCTGGTGTAGTAGTAGTAATGCAAACATGAGGACACGCCCCCAACCGCTCCTGTGTAGTTGTAACCTATACGCAATACATCCTAGGTTTTATGCGATCCTGTTAGTATAAACTATTACATTTAATAGTAATTATTTAAAATTGTTTATAACTAACCATTGTTATGACTGCATAGTTGAACTTAGTTGAGTGAGCATAAATTTTAGGGTTGACCAGTAATATTAGGCCCCTGCTTTGTATAAGCTTGCATACAGTTAGGAGGTCAAGTTATTTCTTAGACAGTTAATAGTTTGTTTTATTCGAATAAAAAAAAAAAAATGATTGGTTCGTCTCCTGTTATTTATTTCCAGTAAAACCGTTATTATTAGGTTAGTAATTCTTATTTTTCATGCCCTTACCATCATATTATGTACCTACTTAGAGTCGCCGCAACACGTTATTTTCTTCCTTTGAATTTAATCATTTTATTTCTCATACATTCGTAACTTTTTTAGAAAAATGTCTTTATGAACTGAGATGTTAATTGTTATCTGAGGTCTACTGGGGTTTTTAGTTTGTCTCTTTTAACTTAAATCATGACTGTTTGAGCTGAATTCTCTGTATTTTTTTTCAGATGACAGCCAAGCGGGCAGCGGGGCCACTTCGACTGTCAACGACTCCTCATCCAGTGGCCAGCAGGACTGGTCTGCAGTATGGGAGTGCTTTGAGAGTCCTCATCGGCTACTGTCTATGCCCGCTGGTGGACTGTCGAAGAGTATGCAGGTGGGTTGTCTATCCTTTAATAATTTAATGTATCATCGTCGTGTAATATTAAATAAAACAGCTGACTTCTAGTGTCTTTAAATGCAGTTTAATACCCGTCAGTTATATCATATGCACGGAATTAAGTGTTTTTAAATATTTTTATTATATTTAACAGAACAATTATCTAAATTAGTTTATTCAAACATAAAACGACCCTCAAACACACTGCCATTTTTATTTATTTTGAGATGTCTTGTATTGTAAAAGAGTGTTAATATAACCTCTGTACAAACTGTATTTGTGACACGTTTGCGGTTACGACCTAACAACAATGTTCCTGATAACTTGCCGTTTTATTATGAGAGCCTAGTGTAAAATAGTTTACGGTTTGTCTGAATCAATACTGTTTGCCAAGCTGTTGGCATACCACTGCGGCTTTTGCCGTTGCATCAGTGTGAAATTCGTCAAGTCAGTTGACGATACGGCAAAACCTTTATTGTGATTTTTATTTATTGAAGTTTAATTTATATTTTGGAATTAGATTTTTTTTTGATTGCATGTAATAATTTTAATTTTTTGTACTTACTTATGTTTTAATTTACTTATTGATTTTTGTATTTTGAGCCAATATCTACTTAAAATAAAAGAAATAAAAGTATTCTTCTTTTGTTTTCTTTTTTGTCAAGTTGAAAGAAGAGTTACAATCTACCAATCTACAATCTCTTTTGTTCTTATATGTAAATGTAATATATAATCAATAACTATGTTAAAACAACCACAATAGTGTCCCTATCGAAACTTAACATTTTTATGAAAGTTATATTATGATTTTTAACCGACTTCTAAAAAAGGAGGAGGTTCTCAATTCGGATGTTTTTTTGGTACTAATCGGAATATGAATATGAATCCCATTCATGTCCAGATTCCGTCTGGAACAGGCTGGTGGAACAGTCAACGAAATTATTTGTTAGATGGTTCATACAACCCCCGCTGTAGACGGCTCGGGTAACGACAGGTGTAGTCTTGCGGACGACAAGCAATGGCTTATCGTTCGCAAGTCCACGCCCACGGTGGCTGGAAGTCGAGGGCCGGGTCCGGGTGCCTGATCGGGCGTGAGGATGTGCGATCCCTAATGGTATGTCCAGACCTGGCGAATTCACTGCTCGCGAGCCGCTTGCTAACGGCGCACGTGCATTTTGCGCACGGCTCGTCCATACGAAACCCCTGCGCCGCGCGCGCTACGTAGTAACATGAAATGCATGCACGCAATTCGCAAGAGGCTCGCGAACGGCGTGCGAGCGTCGCTTTCGCCAGATCATAGGTAGATCGAAGATATTACTGCTTCACATAAGGAGGCGGCCGCTATTCATTGGTAGCTCACCGTCCGGCCGTCCGGTAACCGTAGGACCGAGCCCGAGCCGTCAAGGGCGCGTTGTGTTCCACGCGCGCCTCATAGAGATGTCAGCGAAGCCTACTGGGGCCATGGCTTGACTTCTGAAAGGGAAACCCGTGGTCCTGGAACGCAAAGGGCAACTGAAGGTACATGGGTGTGGTTTTACTCTCTACTCCACCCTAGAGCGGAAAAAGTCGATAGATGATTTTACAACTCAAAAAATAAATGCCTATAAGTACTTAGCAGTCAGTTGTCGGAACAGAGCTGCCTATGATGATACGTTTACAAACATTATATTCCACTTCTCAGGAAATGGTGAAGAACGCAGTGAGTGAGATGCGCCGCTACTATAGCAGGAAAGTGGTGGATGTACTTATCAAGGTTACCAGAAGATCTCTTGATTTAATCATCAAACAGTTTACTTCCGATAACAATGCTGAAGGTAAATATATCAAAATATCATTTAATTTTCTATATTAATTCATTGAACCCCAAAGACAAAGACAGCGCGAATGTTTGCGCCGGCGTTCGCGCTGTTGTTGTCTCTAATTGACGGTAGGTACCTATTCGAAAGGTTAATACAGTTTCATCCGTACATATTATTAATCGAAGTCCCTCACCGCGTCTGTCTGTCTGTATGAACGCGATAAACTCAAAAAGCACTGAACGGATTTTCATACAGTTTTCACTGATAGGCAGGTTTGAATGTATAATACTACTACTACTTCTTCTTTTCGTGTCGATGTTCTCCAACTAGATTTTTTCTGACTAGTATCTGTATTTGACTAGACTAAAGTTATCAAAATATAGGCCCGTTTTGACATTTGTATTTTGACTACCTGGCGGCTTGTTCGGTGTAGTGTAGCTACTACTAAAATAACTGGACCCCTAATTTATTATTTTATTGTTTCTTTCAGTTTCTTTCCAAGTTACATTGTAGGGTCTTTCTCAAATGTCTAAACGAGCCTTTATTTTTTAACAAGTTTATCTGGTAGGAAAATGTCGAGGATTTCAATGATTTCTAACAACTGTGCGAAGCTGAGGTGCGGCACTAATCATTAATCGTATTTATTCGAAAGAAAGATTTTCTATACATTCAATGTGAGTAATATGCAGGTTGCGAAAATTCTCAGTTCTATGCCAAGTATTTTAGAAAAGCAACAAATTAATTTTGCTTTAATTCCCAAACAAGTATATTTATTAAGTTAGAACGAAAAAATAAATATTTTACAAAAATCATGAACATGTTCATGATATTTGTAAAATAAATGCTATATAAGCATCAATGTATTACCTTACTCATAATTATACACAATTCAACAGCTTTGCTTTAAACTCAGTTTAACTCATACGCACAAAGCGTTTTGGGAACACATTTATTGCGCGTACAGCCAAGGAGTGGAATTCCCTGCCGTTCCTGATAGCTATAACTTAGGAGTCTTTAAGTCGAGAGTGAATAGGTTACTTCTAGGCAAGCGTGCTCCATCGTCGATCACATCATCGCTTACCATCAAGTGAGATGGTGGTCAAACGCAAGCCTATCAATAATAAAAAAAAGTTCAGCTACTGTGAACGTTTATTTTCCTCCGTTTTCAATGATAAATTACAAGACAAGGAAAGATATATTTTAAGCGAACACTTTTGGAACATATCCTTTATTCAATTACACCTAAGCTTTGTGTCATCTCGCTTTCAACTTGTGTCATATTTTGCAAGATATTTGTAAAAAACATGACAAAATGCTCTACAAATCCGCCATTTTGGCCTGCTTCTTGATGAAAACATTCCAAATATAGCCATTATAAAATGATTTCCCACACATTTATGTACTGAAATGGGTTCAGTATTTCATAACGCACGTTTGCCATGTGACATTTCGTAAATTTCAGTCAAAATTTGTAAGAAATTTGCCAAAAATGTCGCAAACTTTATTTCATCACGAGTACTGTGATTGAGACTGCGCGTTGAATAAATCAATATCCTAAAACATGGATTCGATTTTCTACCTTAAATCACTGACAATAACGGTGAGTTAGGCATCACAGTACAGTAGTAGTTGTTACGATTGGACTGCTAGAAGTTCCCGATTCAACCTCTTAACGTTTATGGGCTCCTAGTATCTTGCATCGTATTTGAGCTGACTTCGTAGGACTTCGCTTGCTTCGCGCAAGCGCTTTTCGAGCTTCAAACCACGTGGGGCGGCAGCGGACACACCGTGGAATGGAAATCGACTAACATTCTGTCGGACTTATTATTTGTACACAAGTTTAAGAAAATGCACGTCATGTTTGAATATTACAGAAAATAAAAAACAGACTTGTTGATGTATCTCGGAGATTTTAGTAAAATGAAGTTATTGCTCTTGTGAGGGCATGATTCATGGCGTCTACAGTGTTCTCACATTCACATTTTTAAAAAAGAGGCTATATCGACCGTAGCAATTAACATAGTCCTATGTGAAAAATCGCTACTTTACGGTACGGCCGTTTGAAGTTTCAAATGTGTTAGTGAACAATAGTCAATGTACCTTAACCATTGACTTATATTCTAGTGATAGACAAGCCCTTTCATGGAAACTATTTGTCAAAATATTAAAAAGTTAAAACGAAAATCTGCTGCAGCGCTACTGCATTGGTCGTCTAACAGAACTATTAAAATATAAAGCGCTGATAGCTTTTAGAGGATACTTTTTTCGCGACCAAAACGTTTTAAGCGCCATGAATTTCGTAGTACTTACGCGTTTAGTTCAACATAGTGTAATGACATGTTATCCATATAGATTTCTATACCGCAGAAGTGACACATTTTTTGCCTACAATACTTCATTTTAACGAACAATCTTGAAATATAATTATAGTTTGTGAAGGACGAAATCTCAATATCAGTAATGATCACTTAGTGATGTATCACTTATATTACACATATGACTACAAATTCAACTGAACCTAATTTATATTTGAATACTAATCTATGTATACATAATATCTAGGTAGGTACGTAATACCTCAGTGCTTACGAATGACAGAATGCTTAACCACAAAACTTGGCGATGAAAACTGATACTCAATGATTTGCTGGCATTTCTTACTGAGTTTTTACAGTATCTAAAAACAGACGTATTCATAATTATTGAATTTGACGGAATTCATTGGTACCTATTTTTTATACAAAAAAGAAAAAAATATTATATAAAATATTTAAAAAAAAAACAAACGAAATAAAACATCATGCAAAGTTCGTGTTCACTAAAGCAGTTGTAGGTAAAAACCCGGTTTTTGTGGGAGGGAAACATCTGCATGTTTTAGTCTTTTTTAAATAACATAATAATATTTCTAACATATTATAACGATATTTGAAGCTATTAATTTGCTTGAATAATTAATACACACATGACATTTTTAGTATTGAAACAACAATAAAGTAGAAGCAGATCATATTTCAGCAAGTCCCCAGAAACAAATCGAAAAAATAAATCAAACATAAAGTGACTTGCAAAAGTAATTGAATACGAGTAATTCGAATATCTGTTGGTTGCATACAGTACCTAATATTACAAGGTATACAGCGCCACTTACGAAAAAAAAAAAATAGAAGCCTACTTTTACACGGATACCTTTATTTATCAAAATTAAGTCCAGTCAGTTTGTCTATATACCCGGGGGTATGGGGATAAACTGACAGGGCTTAATGTTAGCAATATTATCTAGTGATCTGATTGCGAATGACTTAGCACTCTCTTTCCCCCGAAAAACGAAACGAAAGCAACGAAAGCGCGGGACCATCCGTCCCGCGCTTAACCCATAAAAACCGGTAATTATTTGCTTTAGGTGCATCGCGGCACTCACGAAATAAAATTTGGTTTTCAAAGTGAGATGTTCATGCATATAAATAGAAAGTGCCTTTTCTGATTAGCCCAGTTTTTCGGTATTAAGTCCCTTGTTTAATCGGTAAGCGCTTAAAACATTATCGCGCAATATAGCTGAGTTTAGTTTTACAATAATATTTTTAGGCCTATCATTATCTCGATGGGTGTGTGGTACTCGCTGTATTGAAATAATGTCGCTTTGTTTCAAATTATAATTAATGGATGATCCAATATTACGCCTTTCAGGAATATTACAGATTTCAATGTTGCAGCTTCGAGCGCTTTGTTGCAGGGAGTTGATTTTAGCAACAAGTTCGGATATAGTCAGCTTAGATTCAGTGTACTCATGGTTTTGTTTACGAAGCTTACGAACGGTCGATTTCTTGCATAGCATAATAGAAAAGTTAAGAGAAGCTGAGTTGAAAAAACAAAACTAATTGATTCCTCGTAAAACAAAAAAAAAAAAAAACAACCTTTTAACAAAATAGCAATATCTGTAGTACCATATTCAACAGTAGCTTATAAAACGAATAATAATGTCGAATGTCCAACATTCGACACCAAGAAATGAGAAATAAACAAGTAACAAAGTTAGTAATTCCTTATAACCGACAAAATACAATCAAACACACAGCAGTCAATAATGTAGGTAGTGGTAGATCATACAACACTATTTATAAAATGAACATGCAATAAAGTCTGTTGTACCATATCCGACAAAATAAAACTATCACCGATCATGCAATAATGTAGTATTTGATACATCCGACACAGTAAACGAAATAGAAAGCCATAAACATTGTTGTATCTGGCATAAACGACATTATTGTCCGTTCAGAGTAGTTTTCAACATTAAAAAAAAAATTTAAACTCACTTAGTCGCTAATGATAAACAAAAAAAAAGTTTAAAAATAAGCCCGACGAGTGCGCTCCTCCCGCTAACTCTGGCGGAAGTGGCAGATCCGCGCCACGCACTCGCGTCTGTTCCCCTCCCGCGCCCCGCAACTAACGTCTCAACGTATTATGCGACAATATTAATCGTGCGCACTGAACACATACTACTTTTTCCACTTGGAAAAACAAAGATGGTTGATTTTAGGCATTTGAAAATTTGCGGGGGTATAAATATGCTTATTCTAGGACCTATAATGCAATAAAATGAAAATTGAAAAAATGTAGATCCAACAATGTTAATTGCTACGGTCGATATAAAAAAAAGGCCAGAAAAAAAATTACAACTATCAATAAAATGTTAAAAATATTACCAACGAATTTAAGATAGGTGAAGTCTAAATAATTAAAAAAAAAATATTGCAAAAGCAATATGTTAGAAAACTAAACGAAAAAAATTTACTTAAATTTTTTCGTACAAATACGACGTCTATAGACAGTTTTTTTTTGTCATAAACAGAAGAGGTTTCATTATACCTATCAAAGGCCCGCAAACATTCGACAAATAACCAAGTGAATGGAGAGTTTCAAAAATTGCATTTGTCTCCATACCTACCTGATTTGTATAATTCTATCACAGCAATTCGACTACCACAAAAGTATATAATACCGCTTAGCGTAAAATAGTACATTTTGATACAAGTGCAGAAAGTTTCACATTTTTTTTTCTAGTTAATTGTTGTGTCCCTTAAACCATCTCAAGTTTACAATCAACAAGTTATGTCCTAATCCATGACCTCGTGGTCTACCCCTATGCCATGTCGCATTCTAATCTGATTGTTAATAAAAGGATTCTTCAACCTTATACGCTTTTAAGCACATAATACGAAAATAGGTACCTACAAGTACAAATTCTTCGTCGATGGTATCAAAGAACATTTAGTTTACCCAACCAAAATATTTACCACAAAATCTATGCTACCTCGTGACAGCAATTTAATTTCGAATTATACTTTCTATTTTCTTTATAAAAAATTAGCTTTTGCCCGCGGTTTTGCCCGCGTACGTTAAATATAAAGCTAGTGGGCCAGATGGTATACCAGCCAGTGTTCTCAAGGCTTGTGCGCCTGAGTTGTCTCCTGTATTGACACATTTGTATCGCCTCTCATTTAGGACTGGTATAGTGCCCAAGTCTTGGAAGCTTGCCAACGTGCAACCCGTGCCCAAATAGGGCAGTCGTGCCAATCCTGCCAACTATCGGCCGATTTCAATAACCTCCATACTATGCAAGATTATGGAGCGTGTATTGAACTTGCGCCTCATGGCATACCTGGAAGGTAACGATCTCCTCAGTGACCGACAGTACGGACAGTATTTCGTCACAATCGGTCTACTCGGGACCTACTAGTGTATGCTACCCACTTGTGGGGCGAGACCCTCGAGAGGAATAGTTTGTCGTTGAATTCGCTCGAGTCGTAGGCGAGTGTGTTATGGAGCCGAGGGCTGCAGTGACTGCACGGGTACCAAACTACGATTTTCAATACACTTAAGAAATTCCTTCTCTGAAAATTACGACGCATTTTTGTTTACTTTGCACTTAAGAAAGTTTTCCAAAGTTGCCATACATTTTAGTTTTGATTTAGATGGCAGAAGGCTATCGCAAGTATTTTTTTACCTCAATCACAATATCTGGTGAATGCTACGCATCTAAATAATTCTCTTCAAATCTTCAATAATACAATATTTAATAGACTTTTTTCCCGCGCCTTACCTTTGCAGGAAGCAAAGGTACTTAAGATAGAAATTCAAATATTTTTCAATTTAGAACACAGTGGTTAATTTGTTGATAATAATAAATAATTATGTAACTAATATTATTTATTTATGATATTCTATTCATAAACACAATTTAAATTTTTATTAAACATTAAAACCTTAAAAATATGCTGTCTCTTTGCTTAAAAAAAAACACGGTTGACTGTAATGAAATAGAAATGAAAAAAGCCCTTATTGTAATAAATTAAAAAAAAAAACACGAGGGTGATAAACATGGCATTTTGAATGTAATCGTAGTGCGATATGAGCCAATTTTCGAGTACTTAAGTGTATTGAAAATGACTTTTAAGCGGGTTCGATATGGCCGCGCAAAGGAAACCCGTAGTCTTAGAATGCAAATTGCAACTGAAGGACACCGGTGTGATTTTAGTCAGAAGTCTGGCGTACCCTCATTGGATGGACCTTAAAGAAATATCAGTGTACAATTTAAATAGGCAAAAAGTAAAAAAATAAAACGATCATTTAAGTAGGTAAATAACCAATCTGACGTGATATTTCTGTTATAATTTGACCGACATAAATTGACCTAAAACGAGAGTGAAAACATATAAGCCACTTTTCCCTAACCTCCACGAATGCGGGTCAGCATGTCAGTAAAATAGATTTCCTTTATGGGCATGTAGCCCTGGTAGATATCTGTCTGTAGCTCAGTGGGGGAACCCTAACATCGCACATGCGCAGAATTGGCTAGTGGGGTCAAGGGTTTATTGGCTGACAATGGCCTCGACCTCAGCACAGAGTCAGTAACCCACAGAGTGGTTCATATGTCACAACATTTATAGGTTCTCCTATATTGAGAGGAATTAGTATAAACCGAGGCAGTGTTTTATATATTTTAACTTAATAAAGTAAGATTTCCTCTGAGAAATAAATATCCGTGTTTCAGGGTATGCCTTTGATGACCCTTCCTTTATTTTCGACTTCACTCGCATAACCTATCCCACAGGATCTATCCATTATTTCGGAGTAAAGTAAAGCCTTTACCAACATGTATTATATAAGTTAAAACATTTCATTATGATCCATTTCACAAAATAATATAAATCATTTATTATAGGTAGGTAAAACATGAGGTGGTAAAATAAAACAGTCGTTCTTTTAAGCATACCTTTACCTTTAGCGGTGTAGAAATATTATAGCCTTAAAATATTTTATGAATAAATAACATTCATGTTATTTATTTATAAAATGTTATTTTACCACGACTTACGAGTTTTAGGTAGCGGGTTCAAATCCAGTCAGGCGCATAGCTTTGTATAATTTATTTCATCACCACTGCTCTTAAAACGGTGAAGAAAAACATCGTGACAAAACTGGCATGTCCTGGAACCAAAAATTCGAAGACATGAAGTTCACCAACAGCAATAGGTTTGGAATTTTATATTTTTTTAACTCAACAACTGAAATCAAAGTGCCTATAGAAGGTATGTTTAGTAGGTTTTAAAATCCATTGTGCTAAGGATAGAAGTCGTTTCTTTCCGGTGTCGTGATTATATAGTTACCTATACAATTTTGTGTTAAAATGTTCTGCCATTGACGATCAACGGATGTTAAATTATTTGCAAAAACACGGCAAAAAATACGATGTGTACTAGGAGCCTGTAAATTAGAGCAATTTTTTTTTTTATCTGTCCTGGCTGATGGTATCAATATTAATTTTAAAAACAAATAAATAACAAATAGAGGGTGAGGGCGCTAGAATAATAACTACGGTGGGTTTGCATCTAATTGTAAGAGATTCTTGTCACAACAAAAAAAGTGGTTATTTGATACAAGATCGTTCGTAGGGAAACGTTATCACAGTTTCTAGTCATCAATAACTGATAAAGAACTTCTAAGTTCTAACTTTCTATTCAACTACCAATAAGTTCTTTCTAAGTGATTGATGCTTGTAGTACAAAGTCACATGATACATTGGTATAGTTATAACGGAGTCTGCCTATTTTATTTTTAATTTGCATTTTTTTTTAATTTTTCCAATAACGGTTGAAACACTTAGGTATTTTGATTGTAGCTTGAACCTTCTTGTGAACGAATAGACAGTTTTTATTAATTAAAGTTTACGCATCTACCTAAAATAACGTTTCGATATGGGGCTTTAGTGATCAATCAAACGCAGAAAATGTGTATTGGAATGACTAAGAGATTTCTCCCACTTTAGAAAGAAGCATCATAATAATTCTATCAGGCTATTTTCTCAAAGGTATCTATGCTATTTATGAGTTCCTAGTACCAAACACGTCATTCGCGCTGACTTCACTTATTCACGCAAGCGCGCCAGGGCTCAATCCACATGGTCTGAATACAACACCACGTGGCTCCTGTTAAAACATACTTGACCACCTCACCCTTACGTGCCCTAATTGTCATAGTTTATAAAAATAGGGTATGAAATCATCAAAGCAAGAAAGTGTGAATATCTTTTGGGAAGCTATTTCTGGAAATGCTTTTCACTTTAGGAGCAATACTGGGGAGCTTTGTTGAAAGCCTGTGCTTCATTATGGTGCCTGTCAAGGTATACGCCACGGGGTTTCGCATCGAACACGCTTTTAAAATAACTAAAACGGATGAGAATGTTAACGTAATTGATTAAAATCAAAGAGAATTGAGTTTATAGTCATTGTTTAAAATAGAACAAAAAGGCGGCTAAACTTTTACCCTCCAACCTCCTTATTAGTCTAAGCTCCTAGTAATTCAGAGCGTAATTTACCTGTTCATGGCTTGACAAGTCTGCGCTCTTCAACCCCATTGCCTTATTCACTTTCATGCGGCCTTAGTATTTTGGTGAGTAATGCGCTCATTTGGGGCGTTCCCTAGGGCGTGACGCTAGACGTGGGAAATCGGAAAGATAACACGGTCACGGTTGAATTTTCATTGGCTATCCTACCATACCCTTGAAAACGATGTCTACGAAATTTAAAACTTGAATGCATGTTGGTACAGATAAAATTGTATGAAGTGAATGATAGATTACGTATGTATAAAATACGAGTAATTAAATTAAAAATAGTTGTGAAATTGCTTAACGACTTTATTTTCTTGTCCCCTGTGTCTCCTTTTAAAATCAACTTTTGCCATGGTCCCTCGAATCTTTTTGTAAAATATTTAATATGTGTAAAATTGGCATTTTTGGTAGAACATGTTTACGCAGGGCTAGAGCTCTTTAGATCATAGTTAAAAGTTTAACTGTTAGCTGAAAGACTGATGTTATCAAATAACTACTGAACGTTCAATATTTTTTTAATTTATAGATTTCAAAAAGCTAGATTTAGATACATTGGTATTTGTTTAAATAAAACCAAAAACGATAACGTAAGATAGGAAGAGAAATAGAAGATAAGGAACAGCTGAAAACGTGAATGAAATATTTATCAGCCAAGTTGCAACCAGAAGTGCTATGTTCGAACATTTATCACCACTCGTGCTTAGACTATCTACTATATTTCAGACACGCAAAAGAAACCAATCTTCCTTCTTCATGCGTCACTAATGATACCTAACGTGTCAGTGACTCCTACTCTTGACGACATCCAGGAGGTTTTATTGCTGGCAGGGAAACAAATATCTGGACTGTCGAAGGGCGTAGCCCAGTGGACTGGAGGAAAAACATCGAGGGTATGAACTAAGAATCTTTAATGAGTACAACTTGGTATGCCTATAATGTTGGATTATAGTTTTTTAAGTTTTCATAAACATATTTAACTGTACATAAATGTTAAATAAAGCAATATTAAATCATTCTCATTTAAAATCATTTTAAAAGTTTAATAATAATATGTAGGTGTAATTTTATGTAATGTTCTTATAGTTTAGCAACTAAATTTGTTTCTAATTTAAGGTCTAAAATCATAAACTAATGAGATTCCTTTCTCTCCTCCTACTTGTGATGTTCATTGTCTTGTGTCGTTTGTCTCACTGTGCACAATGTGGATTTGACTGTGTTTTTGTCTGCAAACTATGTGCTTCTGCATTATATATTGATTTGCTGGCACTCGATGTTGCTTTATTGTTTATTTCATGCTGTGAATACGCTTCGCGTCCTGGCTTCGTTATATATAGGTAAGCTGGAAGAAAATCGCTCGTCCTCCGTCGAACCCGCTGTTAGACGTTGTTACCAAGCTTGACGAACAGGTCCAATCAGTCACGGCCGCCCCGAACCCCAACCAGAAGTCTTCAAAGATGGTTGACATGGCCAAGATGAAGAGGAAGAAACATTACAGACTGGAGTCGGAGGAGAAGCCGCAATTTCCATTTCAACAGAAGAATTTTTATCCTTCTATTATGGAGAATAAGGAGATTGTGAAGACTTTGACATTACTATCAATGTGTTCGGCAAACGTTAAAACCGTAAGTTGTTTATTGCAATCTTAGGTCATGTCCAAAATAGTCCCTGTAGAATGTAGATAATAACTACAAATCATTGTTTGAAAAAAGGGTTATGAAGATCAATTACCGCTTACAGATTTTGAGTCAGGTCTTGAATCAAGGTTAATTATCTTGTTTGTTTTATTCACCTTAACAATAAAATTAAAAATATACTTTCTAGGAAGTAAACACCTTAGTAAAACGCTGGCGACCTTACCATTACTTGTGGAAATGCGAGAAGACTTTGCGACAGTTGCTTGCCTGGAACCTGAATGACTTTGAACTGTCTCTGAAGAGGCACAGCGAACTCGAAGCTAAGCTGGAGCTTGAACCAGATGTACTGATCATTGGCAACTGTCTTGCTGTTTCTACTGAGAAATTGAAGCTTGGATTGACTACGGAACTTAAGAGTGAGATTAAAATTGTATATTATCTCCATTAATCGAGTTCAAGTCGAGTATTTGTCAACCTATACCTTAGTCTAAAACCCTGTAAATTATTTAAAGTAAAGTTTGAGTCGTACCCGATGGTTGTACCTAATCTAGAATCCCTCTCTCAGTAAATACATATGTGTGCGTCTGTAAGTACACCCTTTCCATGTTATTCTACAAATTGTGATTTCAGAATTAATTTTTACAAGTGCTAAAGTTTATAAGCTAGTAAATAACTTGTAATTTATTAAATTAAAATGTAACGTTATCGCACGTGATAATTGACAAAATTACGGAAGTAGTACAAAATACATTGTGTTGTCGAGTTTAATTCCTTATTTGAATCCTTTATTAGATGGTACACATAGAATAAGCCAGGCCATGCGTAAAAAGTACAAACGTGAGATGGATTACGTTTATGCCATCATGAATGATCTGGAGCGCAAGTTGGAGAGGCCCATCAGAGACCTGGATGACGTCAGAACTGTCATGGAGACTCTCAAGAAAATCAGAGAGCAAGAGGTCGACATGGAACTTAGAATCGACCCTGTTGAGGTAAATTGGTAAAAAAAATCTATAACTACCATTGAGTTGACTTACAGTTAGAAATAATCACACACAAGAGCTCAATACCGGAATAAAAAGTCCACCCGTATTTTAAGTTTCAACCAAATTCTTCAGTCAAGTTCTTTATTGTGTGTGTGTTTATGTCCCAAATAAACATGTTTGCTTTCTTTTCTTTTGCAAATATGCCAAACATTTTAAAATCTAAACAGCTATTGTGAGTAGGATAAAATAAGTTTAAGATCCTCAGTTTGTAGCTATCAGGACTCCGGCAGAAAATTCCACTCCTTAGCTGTTCACACAATGATGTTTTTAGTTTCCAACTAAACACACACACTAGGTTTATTTCTCTATTAATTTTCTTACACCATACCTTCTTATATAAAAAATATAAACTACTTGATAATGTTTTCTCATTCATTCAATAAAGTAAAAAAATTACAGGAAGCATTCAACCTTATAACACGCTACGAGTTACCAGTGAGTAAAGAGGATATAGAACAGGTGGACAATCTGCGCTACACTTGGCAGCAGCTACAAGCCAGGTCCTTGGCTTCTCACTTCACGTTACTAAAGATGCAGCCGCAGCTGGAAGACGACCTCAACAGCAACCTGGACAGGTTTAGAGAAGACAATGCGGAGTACGTCCATGAGTATCGATACGCGGGCCCCATGCAGCCAGGTCTGACTCCTAGAGAGGCCTCTGATAAGCTGATATTATTCCAAGTAAATGGTTCTTACTGTTCTATTTTGATACTATTCAATGACAGACCGAGTCACCTGAGTCAATAGGACTCATATTTTTGACGTGGTTCTCGGTTGGCGCTATTCAGGTGACACTAACTAGTGGTAGGTTTCAACAGACGGCTTGTGACCACTCATTGGGCTAACCCAGGGTAAGGTTTTCCCTGGAATACAACTTTAAACGACGCGCAGGTGTGTGCATGTTATTCCGAGACGATATCTGTTATCGTGATATCGTCACTACTGAGACACCTATAGCGGATCCTCCAAGTCTTTAACGCTTGGCGACCGCGCTTTGAAGCCACTTTACGATGAGATACTCTTCATGGACCATCCGAAGATTATCCCTGTACGACGTACGTATTATGCACCCAAAGACAATCCCGTTTGGTGATAAACTATTTGATTGCCTAATACTATTAGAGTTCTTTAAAATCAAAGGCCTTCCTTGATCGTGGTAATAGAAATATTCGCACTGGGTTCTAACAGATACAGGTCTGGATAAAACTTATTTATGCTTGTACCTACCGGTTGCGCAGCAATGATCAGGAGAACAGGCTTACATTGGCTCGTCGAGTCAAAGCTCAAAAGTTATGAGCATCGACGTTCAAGTTGCTTGCCTCTCGTTTTTCTATTGGTTGTATATCGAGGAGTGTGTCAGTATTGCATAACTAAATTCTTTCAAGCCCGACGAGCCAACCCATCCTGAATTCGAAACCGGGAATGCAGACGTGATATTATGGCAAAATTGTTAATATAATTTTATTTCCGTAGAACCGATTCGATGGTATGTGGAGAAAGCTCCAAACGTACCAAAACGGTGAAGAACTTTTCGGCCTACCCCACACGGAGTATCCGGAACTAGCCCAGATAAGAAAAGAACTGAACCTTCTACAGAAGCTGTACAAACTGTATAATGACGTCATAGACAGGGTCAGCAGTTATTATGACATACCTTGGGGAGAGGTGAACATTGAAGAGATTAACAATGAGCTCATGGAGTTCCAGAACAGATGCAGGAAACTGCCTAAGGGGTAAATAGAAACGAGATTAAAAATTGATTTATGCTTAAAATTATAGTTACTTTTTCACTGTACTGTAGCTGTTACTGTGTACCGTGTATTTTATATATAGGTACGTGTCTACTCCAAAAGACTGTGATTATTTTTTCTTTACTTTAAATATGTTATCATCATCATCAGCCTTTTCAATGTTTCCACTGCTGGGACTCAGGCCTCCTCTCTAGGAGAGGGTAAATATGTTAATTACGACGAGTTTATGTAAAAAAATCGGAAATATGGATCTTGATTTACGTACTTATACGTGTTAACAAACCACAACAATTAAAACTTCAATCTTGTTTCGTAGGCTCAAAGAGTGGCCTGCCTTCTTCGCACTAAAGAAAACTATAGACGACTTCAACGACATGTGCCCACTCTTGGAGCTGATGGCCAACAAGGCGATGAAGCCGCGCCATTGGCAGCGGATAATGGAAGTCACCAAATACAACTTTGAGTTGGACAACGAAGACTTTTGCTTGAAAAACATTCTGGAGGCGCCTCTGCTTCCTAACAAGGAGGATATTGAGGTAAGACTTATTTTTTAGGGTTTCGTACCTCAAAAGGAAATAAACAGAACCCTTATGTGACCACTTTGTTTTCCTTCCGTCTGTCTGTCAATATCCTTTATCTCGAAAACGTATGGAGGTATCCAGTTGAAATTAATACCGTATTCTCAAATCTGTGGTCTCCTAAAGCTGTTAAAAATCAAACTTCTAAATTGACGAAGAAAAAAGATTCGGCCGTTTATGTCGCAAAAAACGTATATTTCGACACTCTCATGAGAACCAAAATTCATAAGGTACTTCTCGTTGACCTAGAACCTTGAAATTTGGCATAAAGGTCTTATAGCATAAGTACAACAAAAAAACTTAAAACTGAAAATTTGTTGCGTCACAAAAAAACTTTTTTATTTGGGAAAATCTTCGAGATTCGATTCGGCAATTGAACTATTTACATAAGTTAGTTTGGTACAGAACCATCAGTGTGTGAGTCCGACTCACATTTGCCTACTTTTTTTTTAGTGCTAAGTACAGTTTATTATTTTCGGGAACATTTTTTTTTAAGACAATGAGGACTCAAGCTTGTTATAAAATGCATGTATTATAATTATTATAAACCTTAACCAATTTTCTACATTAAATTAGATGGAAAACGCCCGCTGACCTTCATAACCAATCACATGTTTGACTACGCCCAAGTTACAAAGCAACCCTAGTTCAAGGCGTTGAGAGTCCTCCCAACGCCCGCGCGGAGGTTAATCGGATACTAGGGCTGCAAAAGTTTTGAAGAGTTCAAATTAATAGGACCGAATCCTACCGTACATAAGTACATCTAGATATATCTCAATATGGCGTTTTATAGAAGGTTCGGTCGCACCGGTGTGTGTACGAGTATAATGAACATAGACATTATCACAAAGTTTTAAATCTCGAAATGTCATTAATAAATTCTTGTTTTATTATAAAATTAAGATAACACCTCTTTTTGAATTAACACAGTTTGAATAAAAAGTACGTTTAATAACAAAAGTAGAAAATCAAAACATAAAAGTATAATAAATCTGTAGAAGATTTTTGCTGTGCGCGCATCACATAAAATGTACGAAATCGATGTAGATAACTTTTATTAATAAAAAATTGTGTGTAATTTGTTAAATTACAAGAAAAATAATAAAAAATTTAAAGAAACTGGTAAATATCTTTTTCAAGCTAAATATATTAACTTATCATATCGATAACGTGGTAATACTTAGGCTTTGTTTCATCGCAATCGTTACATTATATCGAGAGATATACTACATTCTTTGACTATTAACGCCGAGTCAGCTAGTACTTAGTAAGTTTGTTCAATTACAGAAGTCTTGCACCTGGTACAAAAACAATTCAAGTTTCTACCTAGAAATTTATCATAAAGAATGCAATGCGTGGATTTTCACTGCTGTATCTTTTCATACAAAAGTAAAAGAGCGAAGAGTAATTTAGATGTAACTAAAATCACTATAGAAGTATGTTATTGTATGCCTATAATATTTGAGGAGTTCCCTCAATTTCTCATAGATTCCATCATTATTAAAGCTAGATTTTGGAAATCAAAGAAAACTTATTCATTTGGCACACACATGAAACAAGTATAACTTAAGTAAAAATAAAAAACAATAATAAATTGTGTCTCACAACAGCGCCAAATATGTCTGACACTATCTTCCGCTCCGCCCAAGGGCAGGGTATCTCATTGGGATGAAAGTACTTAATTACAATTAAATAAGTACGATGATTTTTGATAATTGGAATAGTAAATAATGTGCTATTGTTATTGCCGTGTATCATCATCACAGTCATGCATACCACGTAATAACACTGACCTGAAACTGCGATCTTAGTCAGTTAGCTTGGAGGAGGCACTCACTTTGTGTCCTCTTCCCCCATGATATTTCGCGTGAATATACGGCATTCAGCAGCCTGTCAGTTGCTCATTTGAACACTGAACGTCCACGTCGTAGATAGCGTTACGTTGGTTACGTGTTGGACGTGGAATATACGAAAGTCGGTGCACAACCACAAGGTGGTACTAGGAGCTCATAAATCATCAGAAGTTTGAAATAGAGAAGAAAATAGTTATATTTTTATTAAACCCTTTGGTTTACCTTGGCAGTTTAATAAAAATATTACTAAAACTTCTTTAAGTTTCAAGGATTTACACCTAAGATTGAACTTTATTTTGCTTGGTGTGCAAACAATAGGTACTAGGTACTAAAAATACCCATTTTTTTAAATAATTGTTTCGAGGATGTCTTTGAGTTTTTAGAAAAATATATGACTTTATTATTGAAAGTGGAGCAGTTTCTCACAATTAACAATTTTTGGTTGAGGTACAAAATCCATAAATGAAAAGTAACTATGTCTGTTACTTTTTCAAAGCGCCATAGACTAGGGCTTGGTCCTTATCGGACGTCCGGCCGGCGAGCTACCCATTGCTCATAGTCCGCAAACCCGCGCCTGCGTTGTCTGCTCTAGACGCCTAGGGCGTTTCCTGCATTGGCGGTTGGGGCGTGATGATGTCCTCTCTATTACGGCAGTGGCCCAAGCGGAGCAGACTTCCATCGTGTGTGACACCAAGTTTTGGGTTTCGTGTGTTTCGTACCCGAGAGTTTCCTTTTTTCTATTAAAGTAAGCTCGGCATTATTTTCTCAAATCCTATGATTTAAGTACTAAAACTTATATAAGCTTAACCAGATAGGTACAAAGAAGAAAATTTTAGTGTTCTTTTCACAGTAAAATAACAATGTTTATAAAATAAATAAATCAATAAAAAACATGTTTATCGTTGCTATGTACTCGTAGATTAAATCTAAAAATAATATATTATGAGTATCTAGTTTCAGACAAATCCGTATCTAAACAAAATTCTGTGGCTGCGCATGCTATGTAGGTAAATTGGCGGCACATCATCAAATCGCGGAAAAGTTAGATTTTCGGATCATATTTTTTTTACAGTGAATTTCGTACTTTTTAGTTTTAGTACTTAGTAATAATACTTTTTAACTCTTTTTTATCTGATAAAAATTAGTACTTGACTGCGATCCCACCTGATGGTAAGCAGTGATACAATCGCTGATGGTGAGTCAATGAACGTAGTATATCTTTCGATATAGACAACCGATTGCGATGAAACAAAGCCTAAGTAACACAATTTTAATGTATAAATCATCTGCATCGATTTCGTACGTTTTAAGTGATGCGCGCACAACTATAAACTTCTAAAGTTAAACATGTATTTATATTAACCGCCAAGCGCTTTCAATTTGGCTACCCCTCATTTTAGTCACTTTGGAAATTCGTCGAGTCACCATCTCTAAATCAGGCTCTGAAGAACAACAAACGTCTTTATGAAACTCAATTTCATCTTTTTTGTGCATCCATTTCGTAAACTGCGCATACTATTTTTTAAAGCTTTCGAATTGATTTATTTTAAAAAACTTATCAACTCAAATATCCCCAATTAAAATGCGTAGCACCAGATTAAAAAGAACTCAAATGCCGATGAAAAATTTAATGAGTCACTAGGAATGCATGAATTTACTGAAGTTGAAATTAATTAATCCATGATTTCACATTTTCTCTCTCTCTTTAACACAGAGCCTACGTCTCATTGCGTTTCACTCTATTATGATGTATTGCGACTTCAGTTATGTGTATTTTTTAAGTGAGTCTACTGTTAATAACCCTTCGGTGTTTGAGGGTTGCATGAGTCTCCTCCATACACCCTGATATCATTATGAATTTATATTCTTACCTATTGACGAATAGTCATTTTGCAACATAGCACACATATACATATACATATATATATATATATATATATATATACATATATATTGTATATCAATTCCGTTCAAGTTCCCTGATATAACAACAAACATATCAACAAACCCTGATATTTTTTCCATATGCTTACATATGGAAAAAATATCAGGGTTTGTTGATATTATGCAAACTATTTGAATAAATAATATTTTGATAAAAATATAATTATGTTTTGTTGAATAGAAATTATGAGAATGGCAAAGCACGTTATGTTCAAAAACTTGTCTACATTAGCAATGCAATAGTCTAGCATACACTTCATTTCTACACCACCGCACTATGGGACCAAACAGTATTTTCCATCTCGAAAATGGTTTTGATGAAAGTCCTAAATCTATAGATTTATTTATGGTTTTATACTCTCAAAGGATGGAACTTACAAATGATTTACAAAAATAATTAAATAACTTAGGTTTAAGTTTATAAAACGAACCTCAAACATTGAGCATAAATAATTTCATGCCAATTAAATTACCGTTAAGGAAGTTCAACACAAAATTATTCGGAAGTTATCCAAGGAAGTATGTCAGTGTTATATATCATTAGATAGCTTAGAGTGTACACTTTGCAACTACGTTCGGTTTTTGTGAAAAAATATTTTAATTTTATTTTTTATTTATTTTTTTAGTAATGTCAAGAAAATTTCGTTTTTATTTATTTCAATTGGAGTTTTCATTGTTGCCGAAAGCTGCCGGTGTCAAGTTATTCACTCTATTAGATACCTTACCTATTCAGTAATATGAGGAATAAAAAAAAACTTGCGCGTTTTTTGCGCCAAAGGTGATTTCGAGGCAATATATCAATCGGGGGAAAATAAAAAAATACCCGAAAATTACCGTTCTTCTTTTTAATTACGAAATATTATATTTAATCATTACATTTTGATGTCTGTATTGTTTTTTTTTTTCATTTCTATGATAGAAGCATACATGACTACTACTAAATTTGAAAAAAGAATCTTCCCATGACACTTTTATTTGCGGTGATCACCTTAACCACAAATATGATAAACTATATTGCTATGGAAGTTCTATTTATCTATTGTGGTAATTAATTCAAATCAGTACCTACTGCTTACACTATTTCGATGAGAACTGTCATAATCAATTGTCCCATGGTTTTTGCACGAGGCACTAAAATATTGGTCCTTTAAATACCCGTGTTTTCAGCATACTATTCATCAAAGTATTCAGATACTTCTTTTCAGTAACAATTACGAGTAATGGACAAAACATATTTTTACAAAAAATGAGTGAATTCGTTTGTGTTCGACGCGATCTTTGTGATCAAATAATAAGAGGGAAAAGTACTTCAGACCTCAAGCAATATTTGTTGGATAACTTTCAACTATCGGAAACTGACGTTAATACTATATTAGACAATATTTAAAAAAATCTAACATCAAGTTGCAACCAGAAATGGACCTAAACTCAAAGAAAGCCAGACAGGTTTGAGAGCCTATACTCAAATTGGTTAGTTAAATGGTGAGTTTAAAGTACGTAGCGTAAAGTATGTAAGCAAATATAACTGGTACCACATGCCATCTTCGGTCCATAAAGTACTTATACATGGTGCTAAAATAATAGAGCATTATGCAGTTTTGCCAATAGGACAATTATCCGAAGATGCCCCAAGAAGCCCGAAATAAAGATTACAAGAAATATAGGTTACATCACGCTAGGAAGTGTTCCAGATCAGCAACAAACGAAGACGTTCTGCATATTTTGTTATATGCACCTGATCCTTCTATATTTAGCTTAAATAAACCAAGTTTTCTAATATCTAAAGAATTGTTTGACGAAGCTAAAGAATTGTTGGAAATAGAAAGTGATGAATAGGATAAGCGCTAATTTTTTTTATCTCGTAAATGTTTGTTTAATAATAATAATTTAGATTGTGTAACTTTTATTGCTATTTTAATATAACAATAAAAATTTTTGTATGAAATTTTATGAAACTTTATCTTTGTCATTTTTTTACGAAAAATACATAATTTTTAAAATTATGATGTTTGATTTCTTTTATTGCCTAGGTATTCATAAATACATGAAAAAAAAATCATGGAGAAAAATCACAAAACAACAGAGTTATCGATTTTTGAGATGGAAAGTACCGGTTGGTCCCATAGTGCACCGCCGCGGCCCGCCATCCACGTGGTTTTTCACTCAAAGCGCATGCGTCAAACAGTCCAATGAAGTCAGCTCAAATACGATTCTTGATACTAGAAGCCCATAAACATGAGGAGCTTGAATCGGGAACTTTCAGCAGACCAATCGTTACAACTACTGCTGTAGCGTGACGCATAACTCGTATCTAGATACATTGACTTAAGATTGATAATCTGATCCTAGTTTTATCATATTGATTTATACAACGCGCAGTCTCCATCACAGTTATCTACGATAAAATCAAGTTTGCGACTTCTTTAGCTAATTTCTTCCGAATTATGACAGAAATGTACGAAATCTCACATGAAAAACATGCTATACAAAATATTGCATCCATTCCAGTAAATAAACGGTTGGGTCATCACTTTGTTACGGCTTATGTGAACTGTTTTCATGTAGCCGGCACTCCAAAATGGCGCACTCAGAAGCATTAAATAGTTTATTTTGCAAATATCCAGCTAAATATGACAGAAATGATAAACCAGATGACACAAAGTTAAGGCATAATTTAACACTGAATGGGTTCCAAGACTTTTCTGTGAGCATTCGAATTTCTTTCTTTCGTTACTCGTCATTGAAAAGTGAAAGTGATGAAATTATATTTAAACGTACGATGTTCTTGTAGGCACATATGGCGTCACATGATTTCTCCGCGCGATTTGAATATACAAGGTGTAAGGGACAGCCCTCCACAAATTTTAAGGGCTTGCTCAGTAGACGACACTGAACAACCTTCCACAAATTTTTTTTTCAGGAAACGAATCGGTCTCTGGTCGGAGGTACTCGTGTGTGGGACTTTACTTTCTGTACGGCTGACGACGTGTCGGGGTCAGCGCAGCGTTCGGCTTTTTGAAATTAATTAATCCATGATTTCACATTTTACCTCTCTTTTTCACATAAAGCCTACGTCTAATAACGTATCACTCTAATATGATGTATTACGACTTATGTATGTGTACTGTTTGTAATTTTTTAAGTGAATCTACTGTTTTAATGACCTTTCGAATTATATTTAAGGAAAATACAGCACAAGCGCGTTTGAGGGTTGTACGAGTCTTTTGTGTACACCCTGATTATTATGATATTTTTATTAAGTACTGTCGAACGGTCATTTTTCAACATAGCACATATATACTCGTATATCAAATCTGTCCAAGTTCAGTAAGCAGATGAGAACAATATCAGATTTGACAAATTGATTTTGGTTTGTAGATTGTTTGCGTGTTTGTTTTGTAGAGATGGGTGAGGTTTGTGGATTTGACTGAATAATATTTTGATAAAAAATAACAACACATAATCAATTCTAGCTGCTGCCAGCGGTTTTGCCCACATGAAAATAGTTTTCTCCATACAAACTTTGGAATGCCTCGTTTCAACCCCTTAGGGATCCCTCCTCTTTGGAAAATCCTTTCTTATTCTTTGTATACCTCATGACAGAATCCTCTGTGTAAATTTCAGCGTTCAGGTCTTAGGGTTTTGGGCTAAACGTAGATGAACGAGTGTCTAAAATCGTGGTGCGACTGAATTATGGGTATGGCAATGTATTTTACGTGAATAAGTAAATATGTATTGTAATTCTTCGATCGTTTAGCAACCGAATGATGTGACTAAATATTCGATTAAGATGATAAATAGGTTATCACCTTAATGGAATATTTAGTCATAGTAGATTGTAGTTACATTAACAATTTTGTTATGGAGTTAGTTAGTTGGAGTGAGTTATGGGATATTAAAAACAAAACTTTGTATTTACAAAGTGGATACATAACTCTATGGTATGAATGAGACCATATCAAAGAATCAACTGACATGTGAATTACTTTTCAATGTTTTTTTTTTGAATTGCCTCACTATGGAAGCAAAGTCAATGTTTAAGTTTTTCTATCGACTATTACTAAATCACTCCTCTTACATGTGTTCATTCTAAAGTCCTTCAAAATATTAAATCTTTATGAAAACGTTACCTCAGTTTTACTCTCAGATTTTTTTAAGAATTCACGATATTTTAAACTCTATTGTGTTTAATCTGGACACGCGGGACAATGTTCAAGCCAAGTGATTTTTATTTTGGTTTGCAACATTGCGCTCTAGAATCACGGGGTTTCTATTTCTGAGATTTGCCCTTGGCCCTAGCGGGCATCGAGTCTCCTAGGCCCGCACGGTCTGCTGTTGGAGTATCACTTTGAAGCCTGCTGGAAATACTACGTGTCATTGAAGACTCGGGCTAGGTCCTTATCGGACGGGTGAACGGCGGGCCACCCATTGCTCGTCATCCACAAACCTGTGTTTACAGTGCCGGTGGTTGCGACTCCCGACGCCCGTTGCGTCTCCGATTGCGGCGGCTGGGGCGTGAGGATGAACGTTTCCTCATTTTTGCGGCCGTCTCCTTCGCAACTTATCTGCAATGGGTTTTCTTTCTTTTGAAAGAAGTATTAACTATACGAACTTAGTTTACACTTTCTATTCGGCATTTTGTACCACAACAACTTTACAATTTATATATATTTTTTTTTTCGTTATGTAGTTGTAAATAAATATTTAATATCAGAAACAAAATTTTTGTCACATTTAAACTAAAAGTTAGAAGAGGTTTATACAAAAAATAAAATATGATAAAAAATCTAGTAATTGTAAAATTTTACTTTCGTAAGCCGGTGTAGCAATTATTTATTATCTCAAACAAACCGCGTTTATTTCAGTTTGTTTTTAACCACTCAATAACTACTGTCGCGTGTGGAGACGCAAATAAAAGCCTTTAAGGGCACGGCGACGGATGAATTTCCATACAAACGTAATACCACGCTCATTTGCAATTGGAGCATATTTTCAACATATTATGATGTTATTCGGTTACAGACAATATTTATCTAGGTTCCTACATTGACTTATATTCTAGTGATAGACAGGCCCTTTCATGGAAAATATTTGTCAAAATATTGAAAAGTTAAAACGAAAATCTGCTGCAGCGCTACATTGGTACATTGGCATTATGTCGTCTAACAGAACTATTAAAATATAAAGCGCTGATAGCTTTTAGAGGATAAATTTTTTTGCGACGAAAACGTCTTAAGCGCCATGAATTTCGAAGTACTTACGCGTTTAGTTCAACATAGTGTAATGACATGTTATCCATATAGATTTCTATACCGCAGAAGTGACACAGTTTTTGCCTACAATACTTCATTACAATAAAACTCTATTTCAAAATTTTACCAATAGTCCACGTTAGTGTAAATTCAGAAAACTACGTCTACTACTTAGTGAATTCAAAATCGTGTAAAATAATGAAACCATTTATTGTAATCATCATTCATAAAGGACGCTATCTTTAAGGAATGATGGTCAGGACTGCGCTGCTAATATTTAGTAACAAAACAAACAACAACTATAACTATAGCATAATCAGCTTTTTAATGTTCCCACTGCTTGGACTCAAGCCTTCTCTCTAGGAGAGGGAATGGGCCGTAAACCACCACGCTGGCCCAGTGCGGGTTGGTGAATGTCGCTTGTCTTCGAAATATGCCGGTTTTCTTACGATGTTTTCCTTCACCTTTTTGAGAGCAATGGTGATGAAGTAAATTACATAAAAAACTAAAACTTTTTTAAAACCTATTTTCAACTTTATTTTTCGGGGCGAATCAAAAATTGATTCGGAGTCAGAAATTTGCACTTGGTTTAATGATGTAGGGGAAAGCTATAAATGTTTAAAGGCACATTCTGAAGGAATAGCATTACTGCAAGGAATAGCCGACTCATTAGAAAACGTTTTCCAGCTTTAGTATCATCAGTTTGAAAGTGTGCAGATCAGATAAAAGGATATTTTGTAGGAAGCCACGTGTTTTCACGTCTATCCTCTGAAAGATATTTTCTAAATTTTTCTCTTTTCGGCTGACCAGAGTGAACAAACTTGAAATAATTATAATTATAGTTTATGAAGGACGAAATCTCAATAACAGTAATGATCACTTAGTGATGTATCACTTATATTACACATATGACTACAAATTAAACTGAACCTAATTTATATTTGAATACTAATCTATGTATATATAATATCTAGGTAGGTACGTAATACCTCAGTGCTTACGAATTACAGAATGCTTAACCACAAAACTTAGCGATGAAAACTGATTTCTTGCTGAGTTTTTACTGTATCGCAAAACAGACGTATTCATAGATATTTATTGAATTTGACGGAATTCATTGGTAGGTACCTATTATTTATACAAAAAAGAAAATAATATTAAATAAAATATTAAAAAAAAACAAACGGATTATAACATCATGCAAAGTTCGTGTTCACTAAAGCAGTTGTAGGTAAAAAACCCGGTTTTTGTGGGAGGGAACATCTGCATGTTTAAGTCTATGATTGTAAAATGGAAAAGCTTTTAAATAAAATAATATAATTTCTAACATACTATTACGAAATTTGAAGCTATTAAATTGCTTGAATAATCAATTATTTTATTTTCATGACTGCTGAATTATTATTTACGTCCCAAATTAACTTTCTTTTGAATTTATAAGCGCCGCTCTCACACTGTATAAACGTCAAAATTGCACTAAAGTCATCAATGTCAATTTGCCTAGAATTCAGTGCAACGGATTCGTTTGAAGTGAGTGTTCAGCACGCCCTATCTAGTACGTAGTACATATATATCGATGGGTTCCTACATCTTGCTTTTTTAAAAAAAACTTGCCTAAAACGAAATTTAAGCAAATTATAATTCGCACTTTTTTACAACGTAAATTGTATGTTTTCATTTGGCTTTTCCTGTATTAAAAATAACAATATTTCCAATATTCTCAATGTAGGAACACAAATTATATTATCAATTTACAAATGATAGAAAACAAATTAGAAAAACATTAAGTTTTTATTCATCATTTTTGGTATTACGAAACACGTCCAATTTATCCCAAATTTCCAAGAGTTACTAGTGCTATCGCGGCAAGCGGGATGTCAGTGTCACTGTGTGCGTGCTGTCATTACTTCAGTTGCGTTCATAGGTCGAGTTATAAATTTTATTGTAATATTTTTGACACTATTGACTTAAAAAAATATAGAAAAAAAAAAACTAAAAAACACGCTTTCATAGCATAACAAACTATAAAGTGTAAAATAATTTTCAATATATAAAAAGCGTGGGGTGCTCGATTTACGAAAAATATGGCACAAAGCGCCCCACGCTTATTTATTTATTTATTATTTATTTAACACTTTATGCGCATGGGTACAGAGGCGGACTTAATGCCTTAGGCATTCTCTTCCAGTCAACCTTTACCGCTTAGTAAGAGTCTGACACTATCTCCCGCTCCGCCCAAGGGCGGGGGATGTCAATGCATGATATTTTCCCACCATAAAAAAAAAAAAAGGGGCTTGAGGGTAATCCCTCATCCATGCGGCCGCCTTCTTCGCTAGCATTACTGTTTCGCAGAAAGAGGGCTCGGCGCGAGAGGTCGTTGCCACCGATGGCCCCCACGAGGACGCGGTGGTGTTCCGCCTAAAAGGGGCACATACATCTCTACCGTATGCTCCACCGTATCCTTCAGACGGTCCACACAATGGTGATAACCAGTCGTTTCTTCCGCCTAAATGCGACGCCTCCCGTACTTGCCATGTCCGGTGAGGATTTGCGTTACGACAGTCTCTGAGATCCTGCCGGAACTGTCTGCCATACCGCGACTGGTCGCGGCAGCAGAATTTCGCCCCGGGGTTGCATCTCCACGTGTAAATCATGCACATGCGTGCAAAGGACTGTTGCCTCCACATCCTATGGTAGCAGGCCTGCAAGAAACCGTGCGGGTATACTGCGGGAAACCGTGCTTTGTCTCTGTACCATTAAGATGAATATGACTCACTGGCATGCGTTCAGCTTGGCAACCGATCACTTTCGCAGCGACGGCGCTCCATAAAGGGCCATGGACCGAACGATTGCTACGTAGAGCCTCCAGCAGGAGGCGTCTGGACACCCCAGGTTGGACAGGAGCCGCTTGAATGCCCCAGTCTAATCCAGTTTGAAAGAAAGAAAAATAATTTACAAAAACATTTGCTCGATTTGAGAACGTTTTTTGATCGGTTAAAAAACAGCTGCGATGTACTTACTACAATTCACACAAATCTATACTCGTCAGTAAAAAAACATAATTATTTAATGAAAAGTTCCTTGACTCGTTTGAACTCCGAGGATGACATACAAATGAATAAACCTAGCAACCTTGACCCAGTCTCACAGTCGCCTATAAATAAATAACCTTTGACAGGGTCGCCATCACAAGGCGATAAACTAGGACTACAGACTACAAAAGCACGTGGTTTTAGATATTGAAAACATACTTTATAGATACGTAACAGTACACGTGGCCATTAGCGAAGTGCGCATGTTCGATAATCAAAAAGACAGTTCAGTACTAGAGGAGACATAAGGGTTTTATGAACCTCAAAGAGGTGTACGCTACCAATTTATTGTAGTGCAGTAGGTATATCGGGAATTTGAATTTGATGCGATGCTGGAACAGATCCTAACTACGACTAGTGGGCATGTGAAATTAACCAAATTACTTTCTTCAATGTTAGATTTATACCAACATATAATAGAATATAATAATAATATTCCACAACTATCACACAACGCCGTCTAGTCCCAAGCTAAATTGAGCTTGTATTATGGGTACTAGACAACTGATAAACATAGTTATATATTTCTAAATACATACATATTATAGATAAATATTGCAAAGAGGTAAAGTTTTTTTTTTGTTTGTAGGAATTAATCAATAAAAAACACCAAACTACAATAATTTTTCCTACTTAGTTTCTCAAGACAAACAATTCAACTAAGTAATAAAAGTGGGAGGGGTTAATCATAATCTATATATTATGTGTATACAACATTATTTTTAGTTTATGCCGACCGAGTATAGTTTGTTCAGAATCAGTAACTGAATGGATTTCAATAGTGTTTATACCACGTTATATTTTTCCCAAAAATATTTAAAAAGGTCACAAGTTTGACACCACCGACACTAAGTACAACACAGGTCACGGCAGGCCATTCGACTGGCCCGTTGGTTTAGTGGCCCTGACTGCTATGCCGCAGGTCGTGGGTTCGATTCCCACCCAGGACAAATGTTTATGTGATGAGCATGATCATTTGTTCTGTGTCTGGGTGTAATTTATCTATAATATGTATGTATTTAGAAATATATAAGTATATTTATCAGTTGTCTAGTACCCATAACACAAGCTCTGCTTAGCTTGGGACTAGACGGCGTTGTGTGATAGTTGTGGAATATTATATTTCGGGAATTACACAGCTGGGTGCAAGTTGTTTTGCACCCCTCAGTTTGTTTTTTTTTGCTGACATAACAAGCTTATAACATTGCGATTTTTCAAGGTACAGTTATGAAATTTTATACATAGATTTTTCACATAAAAATATTTTTATTTAGGGTTTCGCATAAAACTAATGTTGTATGGGTAATTTGGCTTCACTTGCGTTTATTGTTGGTTTTATATGTATAAAGATGACTGGTTCAACCGTAACCTACATACAATTGATGATAAGTCTTAAAAATGATTAGTAGCATGAAAATGAAAATAAGATCTAACGCTAAATTAAATCTGTATTCCTGGAGAACTGTTCCATCAACTCCAGTGTTAATTTAAAAACTGTTAGTGTAACGCAAGTTAATTTAAAAACTATCCTTAAGTGACAGCTGGGTCGAAGCCTACTGGGGCCAGGATTAATTCGAAAGATAGCTCAAGCCTCGGTACGAAGGCACTGAAGGAACGGGGTGGGCTTTTAGTCAATAAGAGTCTGACACTATCTCCCGCTCCGCCCAAGAGCGGGGGTTGTCATTAGATGACTTTTCCCACCATAAAAAAATCCTTAAGTGTCCACAGTGTCCCGAGGCGTCTTTCATAAATTAAAAAACGAAACAGCAATTGTCGCAACCCAGTCGTGTGACGTGTTGAGGAGTTAGTTAGTCCACAGTCTGACCTCGCAGCATCAAGGTAAGATAACTACAAAATTGTGGTGCTAACAGACTGTCTGTAGTAGGTACAATCATATTAGGTATATGTCGGTTAAAAGTATGAAAAAAAAAAAATACTAAGTATGCTAGAATCACACTAACCAAAAGAGCGTGGATAGCAATAGTTTTTTTTTATGAAAATCTGGGGTTGTGTCAGGTTGGTTCATATTTTATCAACCTGATGAAAAACGCCACCCAATAAAAATAAATAACATTGAAATCCAGACCGTTCGCGTCAGAGTTACGATGTCTAAGACAGAAATAGGTATAGCAAACAGGACAATAAGTATAACGTCCATACATCCATTTGCTTAAGTCGATGGCTGCATTATAACAAAACATTCATACCATCAGAATCTGTCATTTCAAACGATCGCAGCGTAATGAAATTCTTATCACCATCGATATATATGTACTACGCACTAGATTAGGCGTGCTGAACACTCACTTCAAACGAATCCGTTGCACTGAATTCTAGGCAAATTGACATTGATGACTTTAGGGCAATTTTGACGTTCATACAGTGTGAGAGCGGCGCTTATAAATTCAAAAGAATGTGTTTTTGGGACGTAAATAATAATTCAGTACTCATGAACGTAAAATAATTGATTATTCAAGCAATTTAATAGCTTCAAATATCGTAATAGTGTGTTAGAAATTATATTATGTTATTTAAAAGCTTTTCCATTTTACAATCATAGACTAAAACATGCAAATGTTTCCTCCCACAAAAACCGGGTTTTTACCTACATCTGCTTTAGTGAACACGAACTTTGCGTGATGTTTTATTCCGTTTGTTTTTTTAAGCTATTGCATAGCTTCTATCGCGGGCCTTGAGCGTGGAGACCGAATCCAGAAATTCCGTAACGAAAATAACCTAACACCCCCCACTCATTTGTTTTTTGAGCGTGGTGACCGATAAGACAAATGAGTGAACAATCAATCAAAATTCAATTCAATGTGTGAAAGTGTAACTTCAATTAAGGACGTATTCACCTATTTCGACAAATATCACGGTTTTTCGGGAACCATTATGATGCTCTAGGAATCATAATTATGAGTATATCTTGGTATCAAATAAAAGACAATATATTTATCTCCAGGATGGCATAAAAAAAATATTACGGTCTCGTATAAAATTTTCATATAAATACGATTTTACCAACGCACTAATGCAAGAAAATTACGAAACACAGGGTCTGAGTAGGAACCCGTAACTTAAATCCAGTAAACATTTTTACTTTAAAAAACATAAAATAATACAGCTTATATAGTCTTCAACACCTATAGCTAATTATTTTGAACCTACATAAATAACTTTATGATTTATGACCAAAATAAAACCACTCTCAATATTTCTTCATACATTTTTCATTGAACGCGCGATGTCTAGCGTCAGTCCGCGCTCAGAAGCGCTTGTGAACGGATGTCCGTATCGCTCTCTTACAAAAAATAAATACGTCTAAAATGTGTGCCGACTTGTATACTGCGACTGCAAAGACGTGCTACTTTTTCGGACCGAAATAAAAGTACAAATATCATACTTATTTTTAAAATTGTTATTATGGAGTAATAATGGACTTACTGATACAGAACGAGTTTTATTCTAAAACAAAGACCAGAAATGGCCAACGGAACTTCATACTTACATAGATATCACAATGTAGATAGTTAAGCGACTATGACAATAAAAATAAATAAATGGTTCTGAATAGTTATGTTAAAAACGGTACCGTCGAAGTGACCTGATGATGATGATGGAGCCGGAAGATAGTCACCGGAACTCCGTAATTAATCAATGTATCCTAGCCGTGTTTGGGCTTATTAGAATTGTCATGAAATGCCCTTTGGCTATAAGGTACTATCGAAGTGACCTGATGATGATGGAGCCGGAAGATAGGCACCGCAACTCCGTAGTTAATCAATGTATCCTAGCCGTGTTTGGGCTTATTAGAATTGTCATGAGATGCACTTTGGCTATAAGGTACTATCAAACTGATCTGATGATAATGATGATGAAGCTAGAAGATAGGCACCGGGACTCCGTAATTAATCAATGTATCCTACCCGTGTTTGGGCTATTTAGAATTATCATGAGATGCGCCGCACTTTGGCTATAAGGTACTATCAAACTGATCTGATGATGATAGATAACCCTATAGTAATCCAATCGGGCGTTGAATTTTGTCATGAATCTTGAAACTCGATAAAAATAATTTGTTCGAGCTTAGAATATAGGTTATAATGACACGTATGACGTCGTAGTGCAATTCGAGTATAGTACAAAATAAAACAATATCTTTTTTGGAACGAAGTTCCTTATCGCGCGTTGTGAAAGGGGGCTAGACGGAAAAAATTCTCACGAAAAATTGTACCGACACTTTTACTGTCAAAATATAAATCCAAGATGGCGGCTGCAAGAAATTCAACTTTTTCGTCATGGGTGTCGTTTTCATGGTTTTCGAGGGTGTTGAAACCGATGGTACTGTCAGAATATAAATCCAAGATGACGGCTGCAAGAAATTATCAAATTTTTCGTCATGGGTGTCGCTTTCATGGTTTTCGAGGGTGTTGAAACCGATGGTACTGTCAAAATATAAATCCAAAATGGCGGCTGCAGGAAATTATCAAATTTTCCGTCATGGGTGTCGTTTTCATGGTTTTCGAGGGTGTTGAAACCAATGGTACTTTCAAAATATAAATCCAAGATGGCGGCTGCAAGAAATTATCAAATTTTTCGTCATGTGTGTCGTTTTCATGGTTTTCGAGGGTGTTGAAACCGATAGTACTGTCAAAATGTAAATCCAAGATGGCGGCTGCAAAAAATTGTTAACTTTTCCGTCATGGGTGTCGTTTTCATGGTTTTCGAGGGTGTTGAAACCGATAGTACTATCAAAATATAAATCCAAGATGGCGGCTGCAAGAAATTATTAACTTTTCCGTCATGGGTGTCGTTTTCATGGTTTTCGAGGGTGTTGAAACCGATAGTACTGTCAAAATATAAATCCAAGATGGCGGCTGCAAAAAATTATCAAATTTTTCGTCATGGGTGTCGTTTTCATGGTTTTCAAGGGTGTTGAAACCGATAGTACTGTCAAAATGTAAATCCAAGATGGCGACTGCAAGAAATTATTAACTTTTCCGTCATGGGTGTCGTTTTCATGGTTTTCGAGGGTGTTGAAACCGATAGTACTGTCAAAATATAAATCCAAGATGGCGACTGCAAAAAAAAAATTTTTCGTCATGGGTGTCGTTTTCATGGTTTTCGAGGGTGTTGAAACCGATGGTACTGTCAAAATATAAATCCAAGATGGCGGCTGAAAAAATTATAAAATTTTTCGTCATGGGTGTCGTTTTCATGGTTTTCAAGGGTGTTGAAACCGATAGTATTGTCAAAATGTAAATCCAAGATGGCGGCTGCAAGTAATTATCAACTTTTTTGTCATGGGTGTCGTTTTCGTGGTTTTCGAGGGTGTTGAAACCGATGGTACTGTAAAAATATAAATCCAAGATGGCGGCTGCAAGAAATTATCAAATTTTTCGTCATGGGTGTCGTTTTCATGGTTTTCGAGGGTGTTGAAACCAATGGTACTGTCAAAATGTAAATCCAAGATGGCGGCTGCAAGAAATTATCAAATTTTTCGTCATGGGTGTCGTTTTCATGGTTTTCGAGGGTGTTGAAACCGATAGTACTGTCAAAATGTAATTCCAAGATGGCGGCTGCAAGAAATTGTTAACTTTTCCGTCATGGGTGTCGTTTTCATGGTTTTCGAGGGTGTTGAAACCGATACTACTGTCAAAGTATAAATCCAAGATAGCGGCTGCAAGAAATTATTAACTTTTTCGTCATGGGTGTCGTTTTCATGGTTTTTGAGGAGCTTTTAACGCAAACGCTGCCTAAACCCTTTGAGATATAACAAAATAATATATCGTGGAATTGTGTATCTTATATAGGTCTACAGAAAAGTCTGTGGTGGCATATGTCTATCTCTTAAGGTTAACATAATATATCCATTTTACTACTTTTAAAAATTGGCATTCATGAAGCATTTATTGGAAAGCTATTTACATAATTACGGTATTAATTCTTATCAAAATAAGTTACTTCGCGTTCAAGACTAGACTATATCAGTATCTGTAAATTAATTTTTGAATCATTTAAATCGGACGTACTATTAGAAAGCTTTCATAAATTTAATAATTCTCAAAATTAAATTCACGAGTTCACGAGTTCCGCTCTTCAGTAGCTACGCATGACGCGGTCACTGATCCTCCCCCCGCGCTGTTTTGCCTACTGTTTCTTTAGCTAATAAGCCGAACGGCAATAACGCACGACTGATGACTGTGTTTTCTTTTGGAAGTTGTTGAAAAGTTATAATTGCATTTTTGTTTTGTGTTTGTTTTCTTAACTATGTGTTAGTTAAGAAAACAACAACACCAACAATGGTAATATATGTGAATTAAGGTAGTAAGAACTACGCTGCTCACACGTGTAAAATGGAGGTCCAAAATTTATGGGAAATAACATTAGGTTACGCCACGCGGGCGAAGCCGCGGGCAAAAGCTAGTGTATTTATATATCAATTTTTCCTGTTACCATTTTGATATACAAGGAATTAAAGTTGCCACAATATCATGATATCAAATTAACGATGATTTATTCATCTCCCAGTTACATGCTTTAAAATTATTCAGTCCCATACAATCTTTTCACACAAATACAATACAGAAATTGGCTATGCTACAAATAGGGTCTGGATAGTACACATAACTGCTAAATCCGTTGTATATTTTACCTTATAATTAAAAAAAAAAACTTTATCCAAAAAAGATATAACCAATTTCACTAGTCGGTGTTAAATAAGGAACAAACAATATCGAGAAACACCGACTTCCGAAATTAAAATTATTTTGATGGTTTTAGTGTTTTTTTTAGTGAAGTCGGTTATATTTTTTTTGGAAAAAGTTTTTTATTTCACACTTTTTCACGAAGTTATGCGCGAACATACATAAAAAAAAACTACTGAGGTGTCAAGTGACACCCGGATGGAACGAAGTTCCGTTTTGGCTTACTTTCTATAAGAGAGAGAGAGAGAGAGAGAGACAGACAGAGAAACATGCGCACGCCGCACGGCTTACAATAGCTTACTATAGCAAAAAGTATCGTTACAACTTTTCGTGAGAATTTTTTCCGTCTAGCCAATACAAGATAACTAAAAAATACTATCCCATTTTATGTACATTTTGACAGCACTATTTCAACATCTTCGAAACCATGAAAACGACACTCATGACGAAAAAGTTGATAATTTCTGACAGCCGCCATCTTAGATTTACATTTTGACAGCACTATCGGCTTCAACAACCTCGAAAACCATGAAAAAGACACCCATATCGAAAAAGTTGATAATTTCTTGCAGCCGCCATCTTAGATTTACATTTTCACAGTACAATCGGTTTCAACACCCTCGAAAACCACGAAAACGACACCCATGACGAAAAAGTTGATAATTTCTTGCAGCCGCCATCTTGGATTTACATTTTGACAATACTATCGGTTTCAACACCCTTGAAAACCATGAAAACGACACCCATGACGGAAAATTTGATAATTTCTTGCAGCCGCCATTTTGGATTTATATTTTGACAGTACCATCGGTTTCAACACCCTCGAAAACTTTGAAAACGACACCCATGACGAAAAATTTGATAATTTCTTGCAGCCGCCATCTTGGATTTATATTTTGACAGTACCATCGGTTTCAACACCCTCGAAAACCATGAAAACGACACCCGTGACGAAAAAGTTGATAATTTTTTGCAGCCGCCATCTTGGATTTATATTTTGACAGTAAAAGTGTCGGTACAATTTTTCGTGAGAATTTTTTCCGTCTAGCCCCCTTTCACAACGCGCGATAAGGAACTTCGTTCCAAAAATCAAACATCCGAATTAAGAACCTCCTCCTTTTTTAGAAGTCGGTTAAAAATACATATGTATTCATAGTTTTAACTGTATTTTACGATTAGATCGAATATTAAATTGGAAATACCTACTTGCTTCAGACATCGTACGAGTATTTATTGAGTTTGAAGATTTAATTCATGTCGGAGAGGGGTTGTGCGTTAAATGCGTTGTACCTAATTGTCTGATAAAATTAATCTCAAATACCCATTTGATTTTGTTAAATATAATATTTTTAAAGAAATAAGCCTGGGAAATAATCGTAGGTTTACAAAGAAATTGGTCGTTATTACCCGTAACGATATGGCAACTAATTATTTTTGCTATAAGAGTAGTACTCAAAACTGGATAAGCAGGCAATTACATATTGCCATAAAGTAATACTGATACTAAAAATCAAACAAGCTTGACTCAATTAATACTTACTAAGAAAAATAAAATAATACCTCAAATATCAAGACATGTTCGGTTAAAGTATAAAATTGAGCGAACAATGGGCTCTATGTGTGCGTGCGCGTAAGGTCGATGTATTGCGACCAAGATACCTAAATTCGAGCGAGTGAATCTTGCTAACGCGTCCTTAATATCAAAGAAAAAAAAAACAAAGGAAAAAAAATACTGCATAAATAAAATAAATAAATAATTATAATTGCATAAGTTGATAAAAATGCTATGCAATAGCTTTACCGCGGCAGTCCCCGAGTGCCACACGTCTTTTTTTAAATATTTTATTTACATAACATTTTTTCTTTTTTGTATAAATAATAGGTACCAATGAATTCCTTCAAATTAAATAATTATGAATAGGAATACGTCTGTTTTTCGATACAGTAAAAACTCAGCAAGAAATGCCAGCAAATCATTGAGTATCAGTTTTCATCGCTAAGTTTTGTGGTTAAGCATTCTGTAATTCGTAAGCACTGAGGTATTACGTACCTGACTAGATATTATGTATACATAGATTAGTATTCAAATATAAATTAGGTTTAGTTGAATTTGTAGTCATATGTGTAATATAAGTGATACATCACTAAGTGATCATTACTGTTGTTGAGATTTAGTCCTTCATAAACTATAATTTAATTATATTTCAAGTTTGTTCACTCTGGTCAGCCGAAAAGAGAAAAATTGATAAAATATCTTCAAGAGGATAGACGTGAAAACACGTGGCTTCCTACAAAATATCCGTTTATCTGCTCTGCATACTTTCAAACTGATGATACTAAAGCTGGAAAACGTTTTCTAATGAGTCGGCCATTCCTTGCAGTAATGCTATTCCTTCAGAATGTACCTTCAAACATTTATAACTTTCCCTTACATCATTAAACCAAGTGCAAATTTCTGATTCCGAATCAATTTTTGATTAGCCCCGAAAAATTAAGTTGAAAATAGATTTAAAAAAGTTTTAGTTTTTTATGTAATTTATTTCATCACCACTGCTCTCAAAACGGTGAAGGAAAACATCGTGAGGAAACCGGCATATTTCGAAGACATGCAACATTCACTATCCCGCACTGGGCCAGCGTGGTGGTTTATGGCCCATTCCCTCTCCTAGAGAGAAGGCTTGAGTCCCAGCAGTGGGAAACATTAAAAAGCTGATATATGCTGTAGTTATGGTTGTTGTTTATTTTGTTACTAAATATTAGCAGCGCAGTCCTGATCATCATTCACTAAAGAAAGCTGTCCTTTGGAATAATGATTACAATAAATGGTTTCATTATTTTACACGATTTTAAATTCACTTATTTATTAAAGTAGTAGACGTAGTTTTCTGAATTTGCACTAACGTGGACTATTGGTAACATCTTGAAATAGAGTTTTATTGTAATGAAGTATTGTAGGCAAAAAACTGTGTCACTTCTGCGGTATAAAAATCTATATGGATAACATGTCATTACACTATGTTGAACTAAACGCGTAAGTACTACGAAATTCATGGCGCTTAAGATGTTTTGATCGCGAAAAAAGTATCCTCTAAAAGCTATCAGCGCTTTACATTTTAATAGTTCTGTTAGACGACATAATGCTAATGTAGCGCTGCAGCAGATTTTCGTTCTAACTTTTCAATATTTTGACAAATATTTTCCATGAAAGGGCCTGTCTATCACTAGAATATAAGTCAATGCTTATCACCATTTAGCGATCAAAATGTTTTTCTATCGATTGAATCCGTAACATTGGGGTAATGCCAACCCCACGTATGACGTTCAGTGGGGTTGTAGATACTAGGATTGCATGAATGTAAACATGTAAGCCATTAAATCGCATACATGTAATATTTTTATTCATCAAGTTTTTATAAGATATAATTTTTTTTAAATGAGTTGTGACCAGGATTTCATAGGGTTGAAGAGTTAGAACTAGATGAAAAATAAATATTTTAAGTATTATTTATTTGATGCATTCGAATTTTGTATCGTAGGATATATAATATCTTTGGATGCATTCTTTCATACTGCAAGTGAATGGCCATGAAGGCATGAAGTTACTTGTAGTAGTAGTACCTATAGATCTATATTTGGTTACATTTTGCAAAGATTTTTTTCGTTTTTTTTTATAATATAGTAAGTATAGTCTGTCTAGTAAGTTAAACGACTTGGAATTTTTTCAAGGAAATTAAAAATCTAATGTTGGCAACCGGAATTTTAGTTGTCATTCACTTGTTTTTTGAGATGACGATAGTTCTACAACAGATCTTGATCGTAGTATGGCTAGTGATGATGAATCAGTAAGTGTAATAGAATATTAACTCTTTGAATGCCGTAATTAGAGACACAATAGAAAGACAATTGCTTATGTCGAACTGTGTAACTTAAGACATTCAAAAGGTTAAGAATCAGATGTCCCGTACGATTCCAGATTTATTTTATTACTTATGACACTATTATGTCTTTGCAAATGTATCCTACTTTAAAATAAGAATATCATTAAAGAGACTGAAATAGGTATATTTTATACGAAAATCTTTTGCATTTTTTAATGTTAAAAAGTCCCCTAATAGTATTAAATCATTTAAAAAAATACTTAAATTGGATACTTTTTATTAGGTTCCATTATTAAACAATGACCAAAATCTCATAATCAACCTTGATTTCTGAACCAGTGTTGACTACATCAGATTTCATTTTACCCTAAAAATTACCCAAGTCGTTTAAATTATTAGACAGACTATAGTTGCTGTTTTGTTTTATAATTACTAATAAGGGGTCAAATCTACACAAAGAATTCTATTGTAAGTGTCGATCACTTACAAAAACTATGTCAATAAGCGTAGCGGTTTGAAGTCCAGCACATTACCTACTCTAATTTAATCCGGTCAAAATGTAATAATAATTGACGGTATGCATCGGTTCTTTATTGGTTTTTGGTACGTTTTCGTCATCTGACTTACAACTGTAAGTAAAATTTCACGTGTGTGAAAATTGTTATTTGTGTTGCCTAGTTATTCTATTGAAGCCTACGGAGGCCATGGGTTCGCTTCTGAAAAGAAAACTTGGGGCTCTAGAACGCAAGGCAAAGAAGGTACATAGGAGTGGGTTTTAGTCAGTAATTCGAAATGTCCTCAATATACCTAAATATCGAAATCCGAGATGCTCGAGAAGCGGTCCACAAATACATCATGTGAGTCATGTAGATGAAAAGTATCGATGTAATTGACAAAATACGAACTAAACGAATGATTTCTTCTCTTCAGAGATTAAATGTGTTCCACCCAGATGTTTTCTTACTATCCACTCTTTAATCCACCAACGTGTTTTCATGGGAGACATATTTTTTTTATTAGGGTTCCGTACCAAAAAGGTAAAATGGGACCCTACTACTAAAGCCACGTGCAGACATCGCGAGGCATGCGTTGCGAATGCTTCGTCTCGCATACCTCGGGCTGTGTGGACGTGTATGCTCACAGTGAGCATTCGCGTCATATGATCGTTGCAAACGCCGCCTCAGTGCGAGCCATGCGCTCCGTTTGGACGGATATATAGGCGATACCGTCGTATGACGTATTCTCATAGTGTAATCATTTTATCTACCAGCGTTTTTTCTTTTCTCTTTTTTTAAATATTGAATGAATCACTATATAGGCCGCAGCTGCAATCGTTGCAAACGTCTCGCCGTGTCGGAGCCATTTTTCTACTGACGAACACTGTGCGTGGTTGTCTGCGTGCTCAGCTTGAGCATGTGAAGTCCAGGACGCATTCATAAATGTACCGTCGTATGCCTCAGATTGATGCAAGCGTGACTAACCATTCGCGACGTACGCCTCGCGATGTTTTTACGCGGCTTAACACTCCACTGTCCGTCCGTCTGTCACCAGGCTATATCAAATGAACTGTGATACTTTGACAGTTGAAATTTTCTATAGAAACAAATAGAAAAAAAAGACGTGTGGCACTCGGGGACTGCCGCGGTAAAGCTATTGCATAGCATCACTCATTTGTTTTCTTATCGGTCACCACGCTCAAAACAAATTAGTAGGGGGTGTTAGGTTATTTTCGTTACGGAATTTCTGGATTCGGTCTCTACGCTCAAGGCCCGCGATAGAAGCTATGCTATGCTATATATGTATATATAAAAAATATGGGGGCTCTCATACATCAGACATGATTTTTTTTTTGCTTTTTATAGAAAATGATAGAAGCCTTTCGAGCGTGAGTCCAACTTGAACTTGGCCGGTTTTTTTTTAAATGTAATAATTTAACATCTGTATGACAACATTTTGCACTATCAATTATAGCTTTGATATCAATGTATTTGTAAAACTACACTCGAGAGCAAAAAAATCGCACATCAAAACTCTTTTTGTTAAGGCACTTTTTGTCATGAATGTGAATAGTTATTGAAAACATGTCGTACACTAATTGAAAGCCTATTTAATTACCTTTCTAATGATATGAAATACAGTGTAAAAAAATATCCTTGAAAGGGTTTAGAGCACAAAATCCAACAAATGGGAAAAATTACCAAATTTCACTTAAGAAAGAATAAGAGTCAAACTTAAAATTCTTGGTCATCTTGTTTGTCAATAAAGTGTATCCCCTCCCTTAGCCATATTTACAGCTGTTACTCGATTTTTCATCAACAGTATTAATTTTACCATGAAATCTTTGGTATAACGTCCCACTTCTCGTTAATGACAAATTGAAGCTCTTGGAGGCGTGGAGAGCCAAGCTTTTTGCACTAAGTCTTCTTTCGAGGTCATTCCAGATATGCTCAATTGGAATAAGGTCAGAACTACGAGCTGACCTCTGTATCGCAATGATTCCAACGTCTTACATGTAGTCGCAAACTGTTCTAGCGACATGCGATCTGGTGTTGTTCTGCATTAAGGAAAAAAAAATTACCTTAAGCCACACAATTGGCTTAAATATTCTTCGAGCATTTTCTTGATGTATCACAAGGCCGTCAACCCTCTCGATATCAGGCCAGTAATGGCCCAGTGATGAATACAATATCAGTTTTAGTGTACAAAATTATGCCACCCCAATACGCCTCCAAAACCCACTTGTTCGCTTATGCAGCATTGTTAAAATGGACCTGGTGACCTTCTGTAGACCCTACAGCATCCATCATGGTCATCTGAGTCATTCTGCACTTATCAAAAAACACAACAGCCTGCCATTAGGCATACATCCAATGTAAGTGTTTCGTGGCAAATTATTGCCGGGCTTGTCAGTAAGCTGTGGTCAATTTGGTTCCATTTGTTGAGTAATGTGTAGTCAGGCCTGCTTCACCCAGTCTTTTCCTAATTGTTCACTGATTTATACTGACATTGGAAACTTCTTGAAGCTTTTGTGTCAGTTCAATCGTGTTCAGTAGCCGATTTTTCAAAGTACTTGTTACAGAAAAGCGATAATCACGCCCTGATCCTATACGCCACCGGCCATATCCTGGTCGCTGAATATACCTACGGGTCTCTTAAAACCTCTGGTATACCAGACTAACAGAGAAGCTGCCGAAAATTAGCTGTCGAGCGACTTCATTTTGATTATGGCCTGCTTTGGGCAAGGCAATAACTTGAACGGCTTCTGCGGGCGTGGTATCCATATTTTTCTAGTAAATCCATCTGTTTCTAATAGAGACGTTATCACGTTAACGGAAACTGATTAAAACTCTAAAACGGCACCCTTTTTGAAGCTCCAGGTAAAGGTGCAAGAAGTGAAATGAAAATTGGTGAATTTGGGGAATTGGGTATACCGCTGGTTTTTGTGAGTTACGTGAAGGTCAATTATGTTAATTTTGTGTTTTTATAAAGGTAACTTTATATGCTTTAATTTTGCTTAATAATTTGTACTCAATATCTTTAGATTTAAGAAAAAAACAGTATTAAACGAAATTACAAGCCATGTGCGATTTTTTTGCTCTCAAGTGTAGTTACATAAATATTAGTATAAGTATCAAAAGTGTCGTGAAATTAATTTCATTAAGTAAGCATTACATAATATTACGGTGAAGAAAAATGTCGCATAGTGGAGTGCCGTAAGATTTATACCACGGAATCCAGGGCCAGTCAATGAATCTTTAAACAAACTTTTGAAATGTGTTTTTAACAATATATGTAAAAATGTTTAAAAAAAAAAAATCTGATCCTCATTTTTTTTATTATTTTTCAATACTCAAAAACTGACTCTTATCGCACTACGATTCGAATCGATATTTTTATTATTATTATTCAAATCGTAGTGCGATATAAATACTTATAAAGATCGCTAAATTAGCTACAATTTGAGCGAAACTTGAGCAAAATTTGTCCATTAGTTACGAAGATACAGCAAGTCAAAGATGAGCAATTCTACCACAGTACTCGGAAAACTGTAAAATTCTGTCACTTGTTTCAGTTTCTTTTTTTTGGATGGGTTAAGGTCGTGCACTTGCAGAAAGACCAGGCTCAAGTGCTCTATCCTATGTTTCCTTTGCCAAGGTCGAAATTGCAACAACGCCAACCCTGTCGTCCTGGATGAAAAGGACGAGAATGTGGATGATCTAACACCATATCCCGACTCATCTCCACTTCCAGAAAATATTATTCCACCTTTTCCACTCCCTCCACTGATCTAGACTGGATAAAACCTGGTCCTTCCAAAAGGGCGAAAGTCTGTGGACTTCGTACCGCATAACAGTCAATAAATGTAATGTCTTTTGATATCGTCAACCGATTGCGATGAAACAAAGCCTAAGTAATATATCAAGTTACACAAAATTTTAATGTATGTATAATAGTTATTAACATCGATTTCGTACATTTTACGTGATGCGCGCACGACAAAAAAATTCTACAGATTTATTTTATGTATAGACGAACCCGATATTTTTGTAACTTTTGAGAAAACTGTGAAGCCTAGACACATTACTCTGGTATCAAATTTAAGCATATTAAATTTGATACAAATTGTTGCCTAATACTTTTCTCTTGGACTATTAGTTTAACCAGTACGTATCTTTAAATATGACACAAACACAAAAATTTCACTTTTCAAAAAAAAAAAAATGGCTACTTTGACAAACTGTATCTCTGCAACTTATGAACCTAGAATACTGGGGTTAAGCTTAAATTTTAGTATATTTAGTTAGCTTTATTATATAATAAGAAAATATACTTATAAAACGCTTTGTTCTGGTGGTTTTTACGAAAAACTGAAAAACGGGGTGTTCAGGGTTGCAAACCTGGGTGTTAAACCTTTTTTTTTACTCTCGACTCTCTTATTTTTCAGTAAATTGTTGTTATCAATTGTTGGGATCGCAGTCAATCACTAGTTTATATTAGGTAAAAAAAGAGCAAACAATTATTTTTTTTGAACTTTTTTATTTGAGCTTTTAACAATACAGTCCAATAATTTATATTAAAATTCATTGACTGGCCCCGGATTCAGAGGTTTTACTAATTTAACGCCTTACGGCACTCCACTAGCAAGGAAACCATCATGTCCTAGAACCAAAAATTCAAAGACATGTAACATTCACCAACCCGCACTGGGGCCGTGTGGTGAATTACGTCTAATTCCCTTTCCTAGAGAGGAGGCCTGAGTCCCAGTAGTGGGAACAATAAAAAGCTGATTATGCTATTATGCATTTACACTAGTTTCGTAATGTGAAGTCGATTTTATATAAAAAAAAACCAAGTGACACTGGGACAATTATTACCTACTCAGTTCGTAGAATCATGATATGCATCCAAAACCGTTAACGTTGAATCCATAATGTTAAAATTGAATTTATGGATTATTGATTAATTTTATTCTAAAAAAACAGAAAAAACGTATCGGTCATGCCGGTACCAGGGTAGCAAGTATCTCAGTAGGTGTTTTGATTTATGGAAATGAATGAACGTTTAGCAAATTTTATTTCAATTTAGTCTTTACAAACTCTGTAAAACTACGGTTTTCATGTGACATTATTGTTCACCGTGTAGCTTTTAATAATTATTTACTGTTTTATAAAAACAATATGATATTAAGATTACATTGTTTCATAACAATTTTTAACATCAAGTTATTCTTAAAAATTCATTAACCACCCAGATATTAGTAGGAGAGAGTATGTGTGATGTTGGTATATGAGCCGTTAGAAATTACTAATATAATTAATTACACTAGAATACCACAATATACAGCTCAGAACTTACATAATTTAATTAAAATACATTCTGTGATATTGCAAAATTTCCTTAGTACGCATGCCCATCCTATCAACAAGTTGTTATTGCACATAGCCTACCAGGGAGACAGAAGACGGACGATATAGAAGGTTATGCAACTAGGCATTGAAGTTACCTGAAAAGGAAATATTAAGGTGAAAGGGAAATAATATTAGGGGTTGGCTAGGGGCGGTGCTTGAAATGGTGAGAAAGAGAATGTTGAATGTAAGTAAGGGACAGATAATGTTGACATTTTTACATGAAAAATTAAAGTAGTAGTTGCACTTAATATACAATACTATTAGTGGAAAATGGATTACAGTTCTGACATTTTATTTCTTAAATCTGTCAGATTTTTATATTTTGCAAACTATAATTAATTGGTGTAGTTACCAAATACAACTTAGGTGCGTGCAAAATGTACACTAACTAATTAACTAGTGTGCTCATTTTACAGAAATCTAAGTTGTTTTTGGCAACTAAAATAATGGCAAAATAAGACGAAAAGGTAACAAATACTGGTACTTTAAGTGTTAATTGAAACTACTCGTATCAAAAAAGTTTTTCCATCGAACGTAGGAGGTGTAATCGAGCTTCTTAGCATTTTATGACATCCTAGTGTACATGCGGATTCAGTGAAGTGCGGTTTCAAGACCCTTCGCTTGCTGGAGAGCGCGTGCCGATGCACTGAACGGCAATGGAATTTATCCTCAATCATTTTAATACTTAAAACAAAATCCTACCTACTTGCGACATAGTAGGTGTATTATATGGAATTAAAAACATAAGTGGAGAAATTTTGTGTAACACTCAAGACTGACTTGAAGTACACCACTACCAAACACATCAGGGTACACAAGTATGTTGTTATAATTTTATGGTACACTAACAGACCCCAAAATACGGTTGTCCTCTCTTATTAGTGAACCGTCAAATGAGTCGTAGTTTTCTGTAATTTTACTGCACATTTTTATTATTGTTTATTTAAGAACCGAAAGATCATAAGAACCTTTTCTTGATAATTAGAAATACAATAAAAAAACTAATTAGCAAAATTGGTCCAGCCGTTTGCGCGTGATATTTGACCAAAGGAAATAGGACGTCCATTTCCCACGCGTACCTAGGCTAGGCGCGAGAGGATCCTCCCCCCTACGAGGACGCTACCCAAGCGGGGCTCAAGGAGTTGTGCTTGCTTTGTGCTTGTTGTTTAAATTGTTATTGTGCTGGCTGTGGTCCCCTGTAAGCGATGAAGTAAACCTACAAGGTATCTAAATGTATGACATAATATGTTACCTTTGTTTTATGGTATACAAAAAAGAATTATTATTTATTATTATTTATATCTAAAAATAAAATCCAGTTCTACTTATACAATATTTTTATTCTACTTGATGATGATGATGATGATCAAAATCTATTGTCTCTTCTAAAAAGGCTGCAGGTATTAACATCTTAATGCCTGGCCCATGATAAAAAGTAAACTACGCTAACAATATGCGCACAGCTTCCAACAGTGCAGCGGTCGTGTATACACGAGCAGTAATATTGTTCAATTCAATTTCTTTCAATTAGTGAGGGGTCTAATAATAAAATCGGCATCTCAAAGATGACCTAGAGAGGTCTGTTCTATTTAACCGGCCTATTTAGCTCGATGCCCAGAGAGTCACTCAACCGCAAGCACACTTCGGTACCTATTGTTTTTATCTATCTGCCAAAAACTTCTGTTTTATTAACATTTAGTTAAAGCAACAATCGACTTCAATGTAAAACAACACTGAAATTCGGAAGTAGGTGGTTCTATAATAGTTTTGTTGTTTCGTTATTTAACACCGACTTCCGAAATTATAGTTATTTTGTACTTTTCAGTGTTTTTTTACATTGAAGTCGGTTGTAATTTTTTTTTGTAAAATGTTTTTTATTTTAAACTTTTTAGTTATGGTACTCACCACTAAAAAGTACCCCTTAGCTAAACTTAAATACATTATAGCCAGAGTGCATCTCATAATGATTCTAATAATCACAAATACGGTTAGATTACATTAGTTCACCATCCGGCTTCATCATCAGATCAGTTTGATACATCCCCTCCCCCTTTTCTTTCAGTCAGTCATCGACTACACGTATAAACAAAGCAATTTTACTTGTTACGACAGTTTTGCTGTGATCCTATGAGGAGTTCTGTTCCATATCTTCGAAGTTCATAATCAGATCATAACAATATTTCTATGGGACCAACTTGGAAGTATAATCTTTCAATAAAAAAAAATAATTTTCAAAATCGGTCCACAATTGACCGAGATATATGTGAACATACCTACATAGTAAAAAAGAAAACATACATTCAGTCGAACTTAAAATCCCCTCCTTTTAAAAGTCGGTTAAAAAGTAAAATCTTTTGTTTTATTAACATTTAGTAGCAAGTTTATTAACTTTTAAATGTCAAATAACTTTTTTCTCCCGTGAGATATTTAAAAAAAATTCATATTTTGAAAAGTGGGATTGAATTCTTTAATTTTATTTAAAACTGATTTGGTCTGTGTAGGAGAACTTTCATAAGGTGGGTCAAAAACGCCCAATGACCTTTTACTTTCGTAAGCCGGTGTAGCAATTATATTATTTATTAACTAAAACAAACCGCGTTTATTTCAGTTTGTTTTTAACTACTCAATAACTACTGCCACGTGTGGAGACGCAAATAAAAGGCTTTTCGTTTACTTTTACTTATTTATATTGTACAAAGCCTTTAATACATATTTCTATATACAATTATATTTATTTCTTTGTTGAAATCTAACAAAATCTCTACTTTTTTTAATGTTACCATAAACCTTAAAAGACTATTAACTTGCCAGTTTGCTATCGTATCAATATGTGACCTTCATAGTCGACACATCAGCTATGCTACTGTGACTGTTCCAATAAGACCCTAGGCTGATAAAATTTTCATTTTTCCTGAATTTGCCTACATGAAGGTATGGAGGTCGGCTTCCCCCTGAGGAGGGAAGAGGACGAGCGCCACCGACAGTAATGGATTTCCAAGGAATATGTCACCTTCTCCCGACTTAGAAAGCTAGGGGATTAGGTGGGGAATTGAGAAAAACAAATTTAAAATCAAATAGGGTTGGAAATCCAAGGGATAAGGAAGGATAATCTACTTTTCTTTTGAGTTATGAATATTATGAGATTGAGAGGGCTGCAAAAGGGTATATAACACGTGACGCTTGTATTTGCAAGTTCAATTATTTTAGAAATTACTTTTAATCCGTTTCGCTCGTGCGTGTCCTGACCAATCCTACGGCAAAGGGTTGTGAGGCCTCTGCTATTGGATAAGACACACTTCCTTTAACAATTGACTCCTTATCTACTACTCACGCATTATTAAGACAATACAAAATTTAAACAAGCGTGACGCATCGTCAGTCGGTCGCAGAACTGTTTACAGTCGCCTTGCTAGACGCCGAAGTGGTTTTCAATAAATCGACACTTCTCACTTCCTTACTCTACCCAAAGGTGAGGACATCATAACTTATATGCCTCCGAGCTACGTCTAGCTGCGGGGTTTTCCAGAAATGAGCCCAAATTACGTGTCTCGCTAAATATTATTTTTTTGTATCAGTAAGAGGCCCGAAGACCGGTGTGTGTTTTAACGAGATACGTTCCCTAGCGTTCCATAGAACGACTATCAATGCAGTTTGGGGTACTTGGTGAAGCCTACCCCCGCTCCCTGGAAGTGTGCGTATAACAAGAGCAATGTAAATCACTCTACTGTCAGTCAGTTCTTAGGGGGAGGTAGCCGTCGCTAACGTTTGGTGGTTTGTGATCTCCGTATAGCTCAAACTGGCCTTAGGATGTAACGAATAGTTATTCGGTTCGACCTTCAATTGGCAGTGTTTCAGTCATGGTTGTGCCAAGTATGGCGGGAAGTGTCAAGTCCACTCGAAGGAAAGTCAATGTCAAGCTTCACTCCAAAGGAAGGCCTTCTCCGACTCCCTAACACCAACTGCAAGCTTAGGTTACCTTGTCATAGGGTGGAATAGGGAAGGATAAAACAGACATCACTCACCCATCCAGTCTTCAACACAGCCGCTGAGATTCACTCACGTACTTACACACTACTCACTAGTTCACAATCAACGCCCATCCATTCGTACTCTGATTCACACGCACAGATCTGTACTTAAGTATTTGACAAGCCTAAACTGGACTCAGTCCACCTATAATATCTAATACTGTGTCACAATACTGGCACTCCTAATAATTACAACGGGACGTTGCTCTACGATATACCGAGTCAGATGGCTTAGCTGAGCGTGTCTACTTTCTCGGGCCCTGAAGCCAACTATCTTTCTAGACGTGTGTTCCCTACTCGGCCCTGATGCTCAGTGTCTGGACGTCTGTCCCCTACCAGGGTCTCACGCGAAGTCCCCTATCCTGCCGAGTCCCTCGTGCCTTCCCTTGCCTTACGGCTCAGTATCGCTTGTCAATTACTTATTATGGCTTTGTTTTTGTATAGTTTCTAAGAAGGTTTGGGTCGTCTTTGTCCGACGACGCGCCCGGCGTGCACATGTTCCATCTTTAGAAATTGCATCCATTTCTTTACTATTGTGCTAAAATATTTCTTTTTTTGTTATTGTTTCTTTCACATTATAAGGACAATTTATGAGGGTCTAAGTGGCCTACGTCGCCAGACGTGGTGTTCAAAGACAAATATAATATTTCGTTATTAATTTGGAATTAGTGACAGACAGTCACATTCCCCCCTCTGAAAATCAGACGCGTGACGTAGTACAGCGGATGAGCTTTCACAATAGGATAAACTCGGTATTCTCATTAAAATTAAAATAGAGTCCTCTTCCCAATTGGCGGGTTAAAATATCAAATAATCTAGTTGGACTGGTTACTTAGTCCAATAAGACAAAAATCTGTTGGTGTGTTAAAATAATCTAATTGGACTGATTCCAATAAGAGAAAACGCCTAACGTCCTAGACGTCAATATGGAAGCATCCTCTGGTAAATACACTTCCATTCACTCAGCCTATATCATTTATAATCCCTTAAAATTGGCACAATATAAAACCAAATTAAAAGACAAGTATGTTCATAGTCCTCTTACATACAAGTCATTTTGAAATAGGATTAATATAACTAAACATGTACAGAATCCTATCTAGAGTTGTACACTTCCGGTATGTTAAAATTATCTAATCATTATAACTATTGCAGCAAGTACAATAATCTATTAAGTCTGGATGCCATTTATAATTCAGTAATGTGTTGCAAAAACATCCCTACGTTGTACAGAACCGTTAAAATTATTTCGACTTATAAGTCCATCAATATCATTAAGCTCTTACTTTTTATCCTAATTCAATGTGGCGACTGTTTGCTCTTGTAGTTTATCACCAAGACTTTTTCTCAGTCACTTAAAACCGTCAACATGTGCTCGGGCTCAATTGCTTTATTGGCCTCTTGAATTTTAGAAATCTTTAAAAGACCCCTTTTTTGTTTGATATTGTAAGGGTCGGCCACATTTCGATAACTGGATTTTTTTTCTTTCCTGCCATATTGTGCGTCAGGTCATTTTGCTATAGACTTTTAGAATTTATGGAGAGTTTGGCATCTCAATTGACAAAAATTATTGCTTTTGTCGGATGACGAACATATGCGGGTCTGTTTCGTAAAAACACAGGCCAAGTGATTTTTTAAGAGGCCTATTATTGTGTTAAGCTATTCCAAAATGGATAGCATTTTTTTGTTTTCCTTAAAACTAACTGACAGACTGTTAAGTCGTAAAATACACATTTAAGGTACTTTGTAGTGGCTCGATGTAGCCAGACTATGTAGTAAATATAATTGGTCGTCATGAGCAAATTATACATCGATAAAACCTTGTCAACGCTAGAATTTTTTTTATATAAGTGTCACAAGAAAATAATACCTATACCGACCATTTGGTAGGTATGACAAAAAAAAGCTAAAACTAATCATAATCGTCCGATTTGGACCATGAATCAATTAAGATGTACGTATTATTGCATAATGTATAATAGAATCGTCATCACCCACCTAGCGTTCACTTGATACCTAGCTGGTAGTTTTGAACCTATTTCTTGTCATTGTTTAAACAACTGCATTTCAGTAGACCTGTGCATGCGTATAGTTTAATTTTACATACCAGGGTCTCTTCTAAGGTTATTCGTGCGGTACCTACAGCGCTCGCTCGCCCTACACTCAGCCTGTCGCAGTAGTTGCAGGACAAAGGCCATTTCCTTACGCACCTCCACGCTGAGTCAGCTGCTGAGGTCAATTTCAGGAGCAGCTGAAATAGTTCGCACATAGGAATATTAGATTACATTTCAAAGGTGCAATGACCCCCCTCTGATTCTAAGAGGTTATATTAGTTCTGAAATGATACAAGTGTTAGCAAGTTATTGATACTGATTCTGCTAGAACAGATAGTTTTGGATATCCTAGAAGAGTTGAGACGAATATCTATCTATTAGAGATCGTCTATTTCCTATACACATGGACACTTTGAGAAATCTGATAATGCCTCCTTCGCTTTTAGTAGTATTAACGAAATTAATCGCTGGTATAAATTTGGAAGCGATTTACTTCTATAACTCTAATCAATAATATTTAATGTCATAACAAAGATCATACACGGAATACAATAATAATACGACAAAAGTCAAATAAAAGTGGAACTTAGCTTCGCAATATAGACCGCGCTACAGCAATCACTGGAATCAGGTGGTGTCAGCCATCAGATGAACCACCAGCCAAGCTCAACGGAGCAACCGTAAGTTTAGATACAGCGTAGGCGCAACGATGAGTAGATTTAAATATCCTGGAATCTATAATAAGGCCACACAAGTATCTGCTCAAATAACATAACATACGTTGCCGAGTTTGCAATAACTCAATATTCTACGATTATAATCACTGATACATGTACCTACTACTGTAATATAAACTAGTTGCCATTGTGTAAATAATTTACACGCCTATTAGGCCTAGGTGCTAAATATTCCATATTCATTCCTCTCACTTAACACATACAAATCTCAACCTCAAAACCACACTTCATTTTCACAAACATTCTTTAGATTTAAAACTTATCAATAATTGCAGGGAGTCGAACCCATTCTGACATTAGCTCAGGGCCCTAGTTTTTAAACTATTAATATTGACTAGTACATAACGTTACCTCCTTATATAAGTATGGGGATCGAACCCATTACTAGTACCATATTAATTCAAACATACTCAGCAATACATGTTGTAATCAACTTACAAATATTTTTGTGTTCATGGGAATCGAACCCTGATAAACAGAAATTAAATCCTAGTAAATCATTATAAGTCAAGTGGGAGTTGAACCCACAGTCGTGACACAGGATCTCCAGGATTTATCAACCAACGAACCAATCGGGAGTCGAACCCAAAATTCATGTCAAATAAAATGTATAATAATGCACTTAAATCAACAAATCATACAGGAGTTGAACCTGCTAAATATACTTTTATAATCATGTATAGTTGAAGAGTTCAACTTCATACTAAATACAGATCTTTACCTAGCCGTTGTAATTCTTCCTACATCTAATTAGTCCTAACAGTTTATATCTCTAGAAAATTACGTTGTGTTTGTTATTCTAGTAGTAACCCATAAATATCGTTTCTCGTTGCACTGAAGTGAATCAGTACATTTAATGACGAGAATCCTGGTCACGGCACCACATGTGACTGTTCCAATAAGACCCTAGGCTGATAAAATTTTCATTTTTCCTGAATTTGCCTACATGAAGGTATGGAGGTCGGCTTCCCCCTGAGGAGGGAAGAGGACGAGCGCCACCGACAGTAATGGATTTCCAAGGAATATGTCACCTTCTCCCGACTTAGAAAGCTAGGGGATTAGGTGGGGAATTGAGAAAAACAAATTTAAAATCAAATAGGGTTGGAAATCCAAGGGATAAGGAAGGATAATCTACTTTTCTTTTGAGTTATGAATATTATGAGATTGAGAGGGCTGCAAAAGGGTATATAACACGTGACGCTTGTATTTGCAAGTTCAATTATTTTAGAAATTACTTTTAATCCGTTTCGCTCGTGCGTGTCCTGACCAATCCTACGGCAAAGGGTTGTGAGGCCTCTGCTATTGGATAAGACACACTTCCTTTAACAATTGACTCCTTATCTACTACTCACGCATTATTAAGACAATACAAAATTTAAACAAGCGTGACGCATCGTCAGTCGGTCGCAGAACTGTTTACAGTCGCCTTGCTAGACGCCGAAGTGGTTTTCAATAAATCGACACTTCTCACTTCCTTACTCTACCCAAAGGTGAGGACATCATAACTTATATGCCTCCGAGCTACGTCTAGCTGCGGGGTTTTCCAGAAATGAGCCCAAATTACGTGTCTCGCTAAATATTATTTTTTTGTATCAGTAAGAGGCCCGAAGACCGGTGTGTGTTTTAACGAGATACGTTCCCTAGCGTTCCATAGAACGACTATCAATGCAGTTTGGGGTACTTGGTGAAGCCTACCCCCGCTCCCTGGAAGTGTGCGTATAACAAGAGCAATGTAAATCACTCTACTGTCAGTCAGTTCTTAGGGGGAGGTAGCCGTCGCTAACGTTTGGTGGTTTGTGATCTCCGTATAGCTCAAACTGGCCTTAGGATGTAACGAATAGTTATTCGGTTCGACCTTCAATTGGCAGTGTTTCAGTCATGGTTGTGCCAAGTATGGCGGGAAGTGTCAAGTCCACTCGAAGGAAAGTCAATGTCAAGCTTCACTCCAAAGGAAGGCCTTCTCCGACTCCCTAACACCAACTGCAAGCTTAGGTTACCTTGTCATAGGGTGGAATAGGGAAGGATAAAACAGACATCACTCACCCATCCAGTCTTCAACACAGCCGCTGAGATTCACTCACGTACTTACACACTACTCACTAGTTCACAATCAACGCCCATCCATTCGTACTCTGATTCACACGCACAGATCTGTACTTAAGTATTTGACAAGCCTAAACTGGACTCAGTCCACCTATAATATCTAATACTGTGTCACAATACTGGCACTCCTAATAATTACAACGGGACGTTGCTCTACGATATACCGAGTCAGATGGCTTAGCTGAGCGTGTCTACTTTCTCGGGCCCTGAAGCCAACTATCTTTCTAGACGTGTGTTCCCTACTCGGCCCTGATGCTCAGTGTCTGGACGTCTGTCCCCTACCAGGGTCTCACGCGAAGTCCCCTATCCTGCCGAGTCCCTCGTGCCTTCCCTTGCCTTACGGCTCAGTATCGCTTGTCAATTACTTATTATGGCTTTGTTTTTGTATAGTTTCTAAGAAGGTTTGGGTCGTCTTTGTCCGACGACGCGCCCGGCGTGCACATGTTCCATCTTTAGAAATTGCATCCATTTCTTTACTATTGTGCTAAAATATTTCTTTTTTTGTTATTGTTTCTTTCACATTATAAGGACAATTTATGAGGGTCTAAGTGGCCTACGTCGCCAGACGTGGTGTTCAAAGACAAATATAATATTTCGTTATTAATTTGGAATTAGTGACAGACAGTCACACTACGATGGCAAAGTACGTTATGTTCAAAAACTTGTCTACATAAGTAATGAAAGAGCAAGTATACACTTCATTTCCACACCGCCGCCGCGGCCCGACATGCACGGCTCCACGTGGTTTTTCACTCAAAGCGCATGCGTCGAACAGTCCAACGAAGTCAGCTCGAATACGATTCTAGATACTAGGAGCCCATAAACATGAGAAGCTTGAATCGGGAACTTTCAGCAGACCAATCGTAACAACTACTGCTGTAGCGTGACGCATAACTCGTCTCTAGATACATTGACTTAAGATTGAAAATCTGATCCTAGTTTTATCATATTGATTTATACAACGCGCAGTCTCCATCACTGTTATCTACGATAAAATCAAGTTTTGCGACTTCCTTCGCTAATTTCTTCCGAATTATGACAGAAATGTACGAAATCTCACATGAAAAACATGCTATACAAAATATTGAATCTATTCCAATAAATAAAACGGTTGGGTCACCACTTTGTTACAGCTTATTTAGACTGTTTTCATGTAGCCGGCACTCCAAAATGACGCAATCAGAAGCATTTAATAGTTTCTTTTGCAAATATCTAGCTAAATATGACAGAAATGATAAACCAGATGACACAAAGTTAAGGCATAATTTAACACTGAATGGGTCCCAAGACTTTTCTTTGAGCATTCGAATTTCTTTCTTTCGTTACTCGTCATTGAAAAGTGAAAGTGATGAAATTATATTTAAACGTACGATGTTCTTGTAGCGACATTTATGGCGTCACACGATTTCTCCACGCGATTTGAATATAGCCCGAAATCATCTATCGGGCAGTAGCCCACCAGACCATAACACCTGTCTGGTCAGAGAATCCTCCCTTTCCGACGGAGGTATGTGGGATTTTACTCTCTGTTCTTTTTCTCTTTTGACATCAATGTGGACCGATTTTTACTGACTGAAACCACACCTGTGTCCTTTGTTTGCCTTTTGCGTTCTTTTTTTTTATGGTGGGAAAAAATCATTCAATGACAACCCCCGCTCTTGGGCAGGGTGGGAGATAGTGTCAGACTCTGACTGACTAAAAGACCTACCCCGTTCCTTCTAGCCTTCATACCGGGGCTCGAGCGCCCTTTCGGATAACCCTGGCCCCAGTAGGCTTCGACCCGGCTGGGTCCCTGCTGTTGCTGACAACTCCTTGAGGCGCGCGGGAACAGCGCGCGCCGTCGACGACTTGGGCTTGGTCCGGACAGTTACCGGACGGCCGGACAGCGAGCTACCCATTGCTCACTGTCCGCAAGTCCGCGCCTACAGTGGCCGGAAATCGGGATCAGAATCCCGGCGGCGGTGGCGGCGGCGAGAACGCCGTTGCCTGATGCGTTCGGCCTCCTCCTTTGCGAGCATTACTGCTTCGCAGAAGTCGGCGACCGCCTGCCACTCCTCCTCGCTCCGGACCATGGCCTCAATCAAGGCCCGACGCGAGAGGTCTCCGCCGCCGATCGCCCCCACGAGGGCACGGCGATGCTCCGCCCAAGCAGAGCACACCTCGACTGTGTGCTCCACCGTGTCCTCCGGGCATTCTGCACAGTGGTAACACCCGGGCATCATTTCCGTATGAATCCGGTGCAGGAAACTCCCGAACGAACCATGTCCGGTGAGGACCTGCGTCATACGGAAGATAAGGACGCCGTGAGGTCTTTCCAGCCACGCCTCAAAGAGGGGACTTACCGCCATGATTGTGGCGTGCCCAGCACTGGGTTGCGATAGTCGTTGACGCCATTTCACCATGAGATCCCGCCGGAGCTCTGTCCGCCATGCCGTGACCTGTCGCGGCAGCGGACTTTCACCCCGGCGTTGCATCTCCATGCGCATATCGTGCATGTGTGCAAGGACTGTTGCCTCCAGATCCCACGGTGTTAGGCCAGCCAGAAGGCTCGCCGCTTCGCGGGAGACCGTGCAGTATCCTCGCACCATCCTTATTGCCATGACCCAGGTCTTCCGCCTGAATCAAGTGCAGAAACTCGAGCTTATCATGTCTAGTGAGGACGTGCGTCATGCGGAAAGTGAGGAGGCCATGTAGTCTTTCCAGCCACTCCTCAAAGAGGGGAGCTACTGCAATGATTATGGCGTACCCAGCGCTAGGTTGTGATAATCGTTGTCGCCATGTCACTATGAAATCTTGCCGGAAATCGGTCTGCAATGCAGCGTCTTGTCACGGCTGCGGAGTTTCGCCCCGGCGCCGGCGCTGCATCTCAATGCGCAAATTGTGAAATTGTGCATGCGTGCAAGACTGTTGTCTCAGAGATTTGTGATTTCAGTAATCTCGGATGATTTGCTATTATTTATGAATATCAAAAAGTTCTAATTCCGAAGTAGATAAGATCGAAGAAGGTAATTTAAATAGAATTAAGTCACAACAATACTCTTCTGCGAAGACATCGCTGAATATAATTAAAAAAAAAAGGATTCGCTCGATTTGAGAACCTTTTTTAGGGTTCCGTAGTCAACTAGGAACCCTATAGTTTCGCCATGTCTGTCTGTCCGTCTGTCGGTCTGTCCGTCCTCGCTTAATCTCTGTGACCGTTAGCACTAGAAAGCTGAAATTTGGTACCAATATGTATATCAATCACGCCGACAAAGTGGTAAAATAAAAATTGGAAAAAAATGTTTTATTAGGGTAGCCCCTCTATATGTAAAGTGGAAAGTGATTTTTTTTTAAATTTCAACCCTAACGTGTGATACATTGTTGGATAGGTATTTAAAAATGAATAGGGGTTTACTAAGATCATTTTTTGATAATGCCAATAATTTCGGAAATAATGGCTCCAAAAGTAAAAAACAATGTGTGTCCCCCTTTAACTTTTGAAACATAAGTTTAGAAAATATGAAAAAAATCTGAAAAGTAGAACTTTATAAGGATTTTTTAAGAAAATCATTTTGAACTTGATGGAAAGAACAGTTTTTGTACAAAAAAGACAAAAAGGTTGTACCAAATAATTTCTGGACTAAGTTTGTAATATAATCGTATAAGCAAGCATTTTTTTAAACTCATAAATGGGTACACTTATTGTGACGGACGGGAAACTACGGAACGCTACACTGAGCGTGGCCCGACACGCTCTTGGCCGGTTTTTGATTGGCTAAAATACAGCTGCGATGTACTACAGTGCGTTTCACTTAAGTACTTAATAACCTTCGCCGTAATGTTGGCAATACGGACAAAAACAGTGTTGCTATATTTGGAGCAAAGAAATTACATAAAATAAGGGAGATTAACTGATATTTCGTTACTTTTAACAATTGTAAGACAAGAGATAAGATAAGAGATAACATAAGATAAGAGATAAGATAAGATAAAATAAATATATAATGTATATACGAGTAGTATTGTTCTATAATTTTCTTTTTTTTTCTTTTGGAAACACTTATCTTTTGGACGTCCTAGTGTAGATGCGGATTCAGTGAAGTGCGGTTTCAGGACCCTGCGCTAGCTGGAGAGCGCGTGCCGATGCACTGAACGGCAATGGAATTTATCCTTAATCATTTACTTAAAACAAAATCCTACCTACTTGCGACCTTTTTTTACACCTACTATAGGTGTATTTTGGAATTAAAAACATAAGTGGAGAAATGTTGTGTACCACTGAAGACTGACTTGAAGTACACTACTACCAAACAAATCAGGGTACACAAGTATGTTGTTATAATTTTATGTTACACTAACAGACCCCAAAATACGGTTGTCCTCTCTTATTAGTGAACCGTCAAATGAGTCGTAGTTTTCTGTAATTTTACTGCACATTTTTAGTAATATTTATTTAAGAACCGAAAGATCATAAGCATCTTTTCCTGATAATTAGAAATACAATAAAAAAACTAATTAGCAAAATTGGTCCAGCCGTTTGCGCGTGATATTTGACCACGGGAAATAGGAGGTCCGTTTCCCACGCGTACCAAGGCTAGGCGCAAGAGGATCCTCCCCCCCACAAGGTCACAACTCTACGTCGCTAAAGCGGGGCTTAAGGAGTTGTGTTTGCTTTATGCTTCATCGTGTCCTCCAGGCGACCCGCACAATGGTGACACCAGGAAATTTCTTCCGCATCGATGAGGTACCGGTAACTCTCGAATTTACTACCAGTGAGGATTGGCGTCATGCGGAAGGTGAAAATGCCGTGACATATCTGTAGCCTCAAGAAGTTACCGCCAAAATGTATTTTTTCTTTACTTTTTTTATTGATTTTCAACTTCAATTTATTAGCCTGATTCGTTTTCCATTAATTTATTATTATCAAATGTTTCAAAGTCCTGTTTTTTTTTTTGTTATTTATTTTTGTTTTAGTTTAGTATTTACATTGTTATTGTGCAGGCTGTGGTCCCCTGTAAGCGATTAAGTAAACCTACAAGATATCTAAATGTATGACATAATAATATGTTACCTTTGTTAAAAACCTAAATAAATAAATAAAAATAATTTAATAAAGTTTCTTTTTGAAGTTCATTCATCATATTCGTCAAATATTGCTTTAGTTACTTATTTTTATTGCCCTATCATAAGAAGGCTTTCGAATAATAACAATTAAATTATTAAATCAGCCTTTTAACGTTCCCACTGCTGGAACTCAGGCTTCCTTTCTAGGAGAAGGAATGAGCCGTAATCCACCAGGCAGAATTATAACTTTACTTCGCATTTATTATTAAAAAAGGGTTTGTGTACATTAATAAACTGGACCACAAAAACTTATCATACCCACTTTGCGATCGCCCGCCTGAATTTCACCCGCAGTAAACTGTTTACAGTTATGTTATTCTGGTAACCATGCGGAACAAGCTAGTTGCGGATATGGAAATTGCACGATTCTTGCGTTAACATCAATGGTATAAACAGCCAAAAACATTACTCCTGAATTCTGATTGTATAAATTACCTACCTAATTTATTTATTTATTTAACCATTTATGTACACACATGGAAATTCAAGAAAAGAACAAACGAAACGAACATTCAACGAAGGAAATTTACGAATAAATAAATTAATCGTGTAATTAACATTTAAGTACCTACATACATGCATAGGTATATATTCCGATGACTGTCCCGTTGCAAAAAAAAAAACGAAATCAGAAACAAAAACGAATTATAAAAACTTACATTATTACTAAAGTTGTAGGTTTTCTAACAATATTATATACTCGTAAGAAACTTAAATATTAATTAGGTATAAGAATTTATTCTAAACTTAACTATGTACATATCTAAATATAAAACATACAAAATACACTCAAGCATCAAAGTATCCTTTAGTCTCCACATCCGGAAATGAGCTCAGAAGACTGGCAGTAGAGATCAGGCCGCCTTGTCTCACACGTCACACCAGTCTTGACTTGACTTGCTTGGGCGGAGCATCGCCGTGCCCTCGTGGGGGCGATCGGCGGCGGAGACCTCTCGCGCCGGGCCTTGGTTCAGGCACGGTCCGGAGCGAGGAAGAGTGGCAGGCGGTCGCCTCCTTCTACGAAGCAGTAATGCTAGCAAAGGAGGAGGCCAACCGCATCTCGCCGCCGCCGGGATTCCGATCCCGATTTCCGGCCACTGTTGACGCGGGCTTGCTGCCGTAGCTTGCCGACCGTCCGGTAACTGTCCGGACCAAGCCCAAGTCGTCGACGGCGCGCACTGTTCCTGCGCGCCTGAAGGAGTTGTCAGTAACAGTAGGGGCCCAGCTGGGTCGAAGCCTACCGGGGCCAGGGTTAGTTTCGAAAGACAGCTCGAACCCCGGTATAAAGGCTGGAAGGAACGGGGTGGGTTTTTAGTCAGTAAGAGTCTGACACTATCTCCCGTTCCGCCCAAGAGCGGGGGCCGTCATTGATGATTTTCCCACCATAAAAAAAGCCTTAACTTGACTTCTTTCCTCACTGGACGTTTGTTTCGGGAAGTTCCCGTTTTGAATCGGCGGAAAGAAACACATATGTGTTATTAAGTATTGTATGTATCGCCCAGAGGACACAGTGTAGCGTACAATGGTCGTGTGCCTGCTATATTTTATGTACGCGGGCGAAGCTGCGGGCAAAAGCTAGTAGTTGGTAAAAGTCCGACAAGCTCCAACAGAAGTGGGAGAAGTCAATAGATGATTTCCCTCTGAAACGCAAATTGGCGTATATATATACGGAACGGTGTGCTTGAAGTATATGGCAGCTTCTGCGCCATACTATCCGCGTGTATTATGTTTGTTATATATCATTATATAAATAATAATTATGCTTGCTTATTGCAGGTATAATTATAATTTGTTCGGTAGGTACTTGATTTATAAAATACTAGCGGCCCGTCCCGGCTTCACACGGGTGAACATAAGATTTATGTAGCCTATTTTTAAAATCGGCACAGTAGTTTTTGAGTTTATTCACTACAAACATGCAAACAAAAGTACAAATTTTCCCTCTTTATAATATTAGTGCAGATTGGTTAAGCCGTTTAGGAGTTAGTTCAGAGATAAAACACCCTGTCTGTCTGCTTATTACAAGTCAGAGAGCTTTGATTAGATCAAGTAGCTTTTAAACCCCAAACATTTAATTTTAATACCATACATTTTATTGATATTGACAACGAAGTATTTGGAAAATTTTCTTCTAATTTGGTAGAACGGCGGTTGTTGAATAGGTATTTTTGCACGACTTAGCTACTAGGGCAGCAGTTACTACAAAGAGGTAGATTGTAAGATATGACTCCTGGCGTCAGCTGTATTATTTTTGGATTCAATTTTCTTAGCTTATTAGTCAGAAACATGAGAAGAAAGTTACTTATTAGTGCTTGTTAGGTACTCATGATTTATCAACAACACTGCAGGCGTACGTTATGTGACATAATATTTCCCTTAATTGTCTCATCTTCCCTGACACTTTTTGATACAAGAAATTCTCAGTACTCTTACTTTTTTACCGTAGGACATTTGTATATCGGCGATGAAAGAGAAAGATATAGAAGGCAAGTTGCGTGGAGTAACAAACGAGTGGTCGGTGCACGAGCTCACTTTCCAGACTTTCAACAATCGCGGCGAACTTCTGCTGAGGGGTGATACGACTGCTGAGACCATAGGACAGCTTGAAGACAGTCTCATGATCTTGGGATCTTTGCTTTCTAACCGGTAATAAGTGACTTTTTTATATAAACTATTGCTTCTAGAAGGATATTCGGCTAGGAAAAAATAAAAACTATTGCTTTACTGCGATCCCACCTGATAGTAAGCAGTGATGCAATCGTTGATGGTGAGGCGCACTAGTTTATTAAGAGCCTATTCACTCTAGCTTTGAAGGCACCTAAATTATAATCTGATGCGAAGACCGCGGCAGACATATTGTTCCAGTCCAGTAAAAGGTAAAAACGCGGTACGCGACTCGTAATATCTCGTAACAGCTGAAGCACGATTTAAGATAGACTGGATAACTTGTCTGCAACTTTCGTTTAATAAGTTTTTCTCTCACAGAGCATCATGGATTTATTGGTCGAAAATACTTCTCAGATTGTTTACATGATTCGTAATTAATTCTAATTATTACTATTATTTACGTCCACAGCTACAACGCCCCTTTCAGAAAACAAATCCAGCAATGGCTATACGATCTCCAGAGCACTAATGAGATCCTTGAAAGATGGCTTCTTGTGCAGAACATGTGGGTCTACCTCGAAGCCGTATTTGTTGGCGGTGACATCGCTAAACAATTGCCCAAAGAAGCCAAAAGATTCTCCAAAATCGACAAATCATGGCAGAAGATCATGCAGAGAGCTCATGAAACACCTGGTGTAGTATCCTGCTGTGTAGGAGATGATCTCCTCAGACAGTTGCTCCCACATCTTCAAGAACAGCTAGAACTGTGCCAGAAGAGTCTCAGTGGCTACCTGGAGAGAAAAAGAACTATGTTCCCGCGATTCTTCTTCGTATCCGACCCTGCTTTGTTGGAAATCTTGGGGCAGGCATCTGATTCTCATACCATACAGAATCATTTGCTGTCTATATTTGATAACATAAGATATGTTAAGTTTCATGATATTGGTAAGTTTTAAGCACTTTTAGCTTTTAGATTGACAAAACTTATTGTAGGAAACATTCAAGGCCTACTGTCTACGTAGGCGTAGCTTCATAGACGCGTATTCGCCATTATACGCTTGGTGTACACCTGTGTGAAGCTTACTACGAAACTCTGTCATTGAAGCGGCAACGACATGGTGGTTCAACTTTGCCGCTTTGTGCATACATATCCGTGGACAGTAGGCCTTAGTTACTAACCAAAAGTTATCAATCTTCACAATGATTGATGACTTTTGGTTTTGTAGGAGCCAACAAATTATTCCTTACATTTTCAGTTCCACTATTTTTTTTAGGTGGGTTTTCCATTGACTTGTCTCACTCTTGGGCGGAGTAGGAGGACATGTCAGACTTTCAGTGTCTAAAACCCACTCGAGCGTTCGTTTTTTGCCTTCGTTTCAGGCCCCGGGGGACAGTTCCATGACTAACAATACATAAATTCGTATTTCAGAATACAACAAGATGATAGCGATAGTGTCATCAGAAGGCGAAGAGATCAAGCTGGAGCGTCCAGTGAGAGCTGAGGGTTCCGTAGAGACATGGCTCACTTCGCTACTGCAGTCAGCTCAGGGTAGCTTGCATTCCATCATCAGAAACGCAGTTGCAGTGATTAATGACCCGACCTTCAATCTACTGCTGTTTTTGGATAAAATGCCTGCGCAGGTTGTAGTTTTATTTTAATGGAAACTAAACGTTTGCTTTTAAATTGTTCCCTAACACATTTGTACCTACAAGTGATTCTTAGACTCAATACATTTTTACTGCCCTCAGATTGGTCTCTTGGGGATACAAATAATATGGACTCGGGATGCTGAACTAGCTCTAATGTCAGCTCGCCAGGACAAGAAGATAATGATGGAAACCAACAATAAATTCTTGGAGTTACTGAACACGCTCATCGACCAGACCACCAGGAACCTATTGAAGATAGAGAGAATCAAATTCGAGACTCTTATCACTATTCATGTACATCAAAGGGATATCTTCGATATGCTGGTAGGCTAATTTCATCATACTAATATAATATCGTTGTATAGTTGGATGAATGAACCGTCCGTATTGAGTCAATAATTCATGAACACGGGGTTATAGAAAGTGAAACTATACTGCACTATGCTAGTATCTTCGAGTTCATATCGCCCTGGTAACTGCCTCTATAAATAACGATCGGAAATATGTCTAACTAACCTTTGCTTATGTTGGTTTGAAATACGTCACAGCGAATGCACCGTCGTCAATTCTGCAGTTCTGGTGGTTAGAGCCGTTGATATTGATCTGGTGTCGGAGCTTTTAGAATGTAGGTGAATAAATGCTTACGAAATTGCCATTTTTTTAAAACGGGTTGCTTTGATTTTGAAATGTTATCTTTGGATTAACTTGAAATTATAAGTTTAAATAAACTTTATAATATTAAAGGTACGGTCGACATGGTAAGTTCGGGAGGTTCCTGCACCGGATTTGTGCGAAAGTGACGCCCGGATGTCGCCACTGTGCGGAACGCCCGGAGTACACGGTGGAGCACACAGTAGAGGTGTGCCCCGCTTGGGCAGAGCGCCGCCGCGCCTTCGTGAGGGCGATCGGCGGCGGCGATCTCTCGTGCCGGGCCTTGGTACAGGCCATAGTCCGGAGCGAGGAGGAGTGGCAGGCGGTCGCCTCGTCCTGCGAAACAGTAATACTAGCAAAGGAGGAGGACGACCGCATCAGGCAAAGCCAGCGCTCACAGCGCTCCAGACGCCGCCGGGATTCCGATCCCGATTTCCGGCCACCGTAGGCGTGGGCTTGCGGACGGCGAGCTATGGGTAGCTCGCTGTCCGACCGTCCGGTAACTGTCCGGACCGAGCCCAAGTCGTCGATGGCGCGCACTGTTCCCGCACAACAGCAACGGCAGGGGCCCAGCTGGGTCGAAGGCTACTGGGGCCAGGGATAGCTCCTAAAGGTAGCTCAGCCCCCGGAACGAAAGGCAACGAAGGAACTGGAGTGGGTTTTTAGTCAGTAAAAGTCTGACACTATCTCCCGCTCCGCCCAAGAGATGTCATTAGATGATTTTCCCACCGAAAAAACAGGTATGGTTGAAAATAAAAAACACAAAGAAACCAATAAATACCTAATTCTAAAAAACGGCAATTTAATAAGTAATGATCTATTATTATTTACATAGGATCGACTAAATATAAAATCAAAGTCATATGCGATATCATCGAAGCCCTGCTTAAGTGAACCCTGATATTTTTTTCAAAAAGAACAGAAACAACAAATGAAATTATACTTACCTGCATTTGTTTCGAGGTTTTCTTATGCACTACCTACTGTTGACGAAAATTTCAAGTAAGAAGCCATTATAACACATTACCTATTTGTAAGTTTCGATATAAAATCGTTGGTGCACGATTTTATATCTAAACTTTCACATAATTTGCTTCTGACGTTTTATAAGTGCCCATGTATAGGCCTCTGTGAAATAAAATATTTTGACTTTGACTTTGATAACGGTTTATTTCTAAAGATTTAGAAATGTGAGCGATCTTTACGATTGGTGCCAAAACTACTTAACCGATTCTGTTCAAATTTTATAGACAAAATTCTTACAGATCCGGTCTACACAATATAGGCTTTAAGAATATCACGCTACTTAATATGCAATATTGCTCACCCACCATGGTAACTATGGTGAGCAATATTGCATTATATCTGTTTTAGTGAAATTTTACTGCGAGTTCGATATCCGGCTACGATTAATAATAGATTTGATACTCGTACAATATCTGTTATTTTTTTTGTGTATGATATACGATGTTACATTCGAAATAATCATAAAACAGAAAACTAGAATCTCATAAGTCTGCGCTTTTGTCGGGAAGACAGATATGCATAAATGTTCTTACTGCTAATACAATTGATTATGTCAATAGTTCATTTATGAGCGTAACGAAAATAGGCTCGAGTATGCGTGCGAATTTAAAACGGGTGTATAGAGGTACTACACTTTAAGCTGTGGAAAAATAAACTTTATGTTTAGCTATGGAATATTAAAGGATCTTATAAAGGATGTCCCAAATTTAATGCAAGATTTGAATTTAAGTAAAGTGTTGGCAATCTTAAAAAACTAAAAATGAAACTAAACTGTGTTCTATTTAATTCCATTCTTGCGTTAATTTTGGGACACGCTATAGTAATAACCCGTAAGTAACCTAACTTCTTAAAGGTACCTCAAAAGTACAGGACGTTGGGCTCTTTGGACCGGAACCGCAGTTCCAACGTACAGTATTTTTTTTTTAATTAATTTTTTTTTAAATATTATTTTGGGACCACAAATGAAATAAAGACAGTTTTTTTGGTAATGTAATGCCTTTTTCCTTGTAGCTCCAAAATACTACTCAATAATAAAAATATATAATTAGAAGTTGGGACCGAGGTCCCGGTACAAAGAGTACGACTCAAAAGTACATATATCTACCGATAACATACACAAATATGAAGTTTTCAATTATTTCCAGTGTCGCCTGAACGTCCGTTCAGCGAACGACTTTGAATGGCTGAAACAATGTCGTTTCTACTTCAAAGAGGACGCCGATAAGACCTGGATCTCCGTGACTGACGTCACTTTCACTTATCAGAACGAATACTTGGGCTGTACTGATAGACTTGTCATTACACCTTTGACTGACAGGTAAGTTATCATAAAGCAATTTTTTTTCGGTGGAATCAACCAAAACCTGTACAGTCTTAAACTATACATTTTGCTGACGCTGGGTCTTTTACCCGAAGTGCTTCATTTTGTTATTATAAATAAACATATTTTACAATAAATCGATGAGTACAATTACTGCTGCGCGGTGACTAACATTAGAGAAATGAATCGTAAACATTTTTAATTGTAAACACATATTTTTACGTAATAAACCTTCATAGAACCTTTAGGGAATCAAGTGATATGATGAAATCCGCAAGTGTACGAACCGTAAACCTCCTATGTTCCTTCTTTGTCTTGCGTTCCAGGACCTTAGATTTTGCTTTTAGAAGCAACCCCATGGTCACAGCTTTTAGAAACAACTCCATGGTCACAGCTTTTAGAAGCAATCCCATGGTCACAGCTTTTAGAAGCAACTCCATGGTCACAGCTTTTAGAAGCAACTCCATGGTCACAGCTTTTAGAAGCAACTCCATGGTCACAGCTTTTAGAAGCAACCCCATGGTCACAGCTTTTAGAAGCAACTCCATGGTCACAGCTTTTAGAAGCAACTCCATGGTGACAGCTTTTAGAAGCAACTCCATGGTCACAGCTTTTAGAAGCAACTCCATGGTCACAGCTTTTAGAAGCAACTCCATGGTCACAGCTTTTAGAAGCAACTCCATGGTCACAGCTTTTAGAAGCAACTCCATGGTCACAGCTTTTAGAAGCAACTCCATGGTCACAGCTTTTAGAAGCAACTCCATGGTCACAGCTTTTAGAAGCAACCCCATGGTCACAGCTTTTAGAAGCAACTCCATGGTCACAGCTTTTAGAAGCAACTCCATGGTCACAGCTTTTAGAAGCAACTCCATGGTCACAGCTTTTAGAAGCAACTCCATGGTCACAGCTTTTAGAAGCAACCCCATGGTCACAGCTTTTATTTTTTTAGAAACTAACTGTTGCCAGCGGCTTCGCTTGACTGAACATAGAAAATTATATAAAGGGAACATAATCCCAGGATTAAAGTATCCTATGTGTTATTCCAGGACGTATCCATTATATTCTATCTATGTACTGAGTCTGTCAATATGTATTTACCTCAATTTCTTTATATTTTTGATTTTTTTTTTCTTTCCATCATATAAAATTATTTTTTCTTCTCATTGTAATAGCATGCATTATAATAGCTCCAAAAAAACAAATTAAAAAAAAATGAGACCTGTAACTTGTACGTACAAGTTACAGGTCCCAATTTTTACTTTAGCTTAAAATAATAAGCTAACATTTTCTGTTATGCCAATTTATTGTTCAGCTTTTTATCAGTGCTGTGCACCTCTGTAACTGACAAATCCACTATGGCTAAAATGATGTGTCTTTTTTAGGTGTATGTTTTATTGAGCAAGCTGTTGAGGCACATTCTCAATAAATAAATTTCGTAAATGCATTTTTTATGCTAACATTATTGGTCGCTGTCTAAATTACAGTAGTTCAAACACAAAATCATTTTTTTCTGACTTCGAGCATAGATTAATTAAACGTACGCTGTTGCTATCCGTCTATTGCCCTTTTATGTTACATATGTAAGGTTTACACAGTGTACGCCATGTTAGCATCATAATAAAACATCATAATTTGAACTAACTTGATTTACTAATACCGTTAACGCCCAGCTCTTTTACATTTTGTTGTAGAGAAATTTATAATATTCATAGTCTCTAAAAAAATGCGAATCATAAAAAGCATAACCTAATCACTTTTTTTACTTTTTAACTATATCTTACAAATAGTAAATATATATTTATAAAAATGAATCTCTTTTTCCCTTATCACGCCATAACTTGGAAACGACTTAACCAATTTCATTCATTTCATTCATATTTTTTTAAAACATGTCATGTTAATATTTTTTTTTAATATTACGGAAAGAATAATACTATTTAACCGTCACGCGTTTGAAAATGCTTCTAAGATAGGACATCGTATGTCGGTTCAGCTAGTATCTACTGTAACAAAACAGCAATAAAAATTATTTAAATACTATGGGAGAGCATCGAATATCTACTATGAGTAAACTCGTAAACACCTATGAGGCGCTAGTACTGTCAAATAACCACAAAAAGTTGGCTCGTGCAGTCGAAATAATTATTTAAAATAAACTAAACTTTACTCGAAGCGGTCGACGAACTTTTCTGTCTGTAATATTGGCGCTGGTTGTTGAAGAAAGATTTCATATTCAGTGAATTTCAAGTTAGTTCTATCACACCAAAGTTTGTTAAAAGTTTGTATCACAGTAAAGTGCTCCTATATATTTTTGATATCCTAGTACTCCAGACATCTATCTCGCTGGGCGGGACCAATCAAACAACAGGATTGTCCTTGGGCCCGCCCCTATTTTGAGAAGACAGTAACGTTAGCACAATTATCCTAACTAATATTATAAATGTGAAAGTGTGGATGTTTGGATGTTTGTTACTTAATCACGCAAAAACGGCTGAACGGATTTGGATGAAATCTGGCATGCATATAGCCTTTGACATGGAAAAGAACATAGGCTACCTTTTATTCCGATTCCTTAAATACCTAATGCCACGCGAAGCCGCGGGTAAAAGCTAGTAATATATAATAATACAACGGGCTCAGATCTTGTCTATTTAGATTTAAGTTAGGCCTACTGTCAACGGAAGCGTAGCTTCATAGACGCGTATTCGTAATTATACGCTTGGTGTATGCCTGCGTGAAACTTACATACAAAACTATGAAACTCTGTTGAGGAAGCGGCAGCGTCGTACCGTCGTCGTATCGCTGTATCCGTGGACAGTAAGTAGGCTTTAGATAAAGGGGAAAATCATTAAGGGGGTTTTTAATATTGTGCAGCTTCATCATTCATGCGGGATTGCTCCACACGCGTAGCAAATGTTCTTTTCATTCTCGTATAATTATTTATTTGAATGCGTGGAATACTTGGAATACGTCTTTAAGTCAAGAATGAAAAGGTTACTTCTAGGCAAGCGTGGTCCATCGTCGGCCACATCATCGCTTACCATCAGGTGAGATAGTAGTCAAACACGAGCCTATCAACAATAAAAAAAAATATGCTCGCAGGATGCGGGGCATGATAACAATTCCGCATGTGTGTTGAAATCCGCACGATTTAAAAATACCCTAATTTTTGTTTGAAAGCACAAAGCTTGATAAGTCTGACTTCACTTTTCAGGTGCTACATCACCCTCGCTCAGGCGCTAGCTATGAGCATGGGCGGCGCCCCCTGCGGCCCCGCCGGAACCGGCAAGACGGAGACTGTCAAGGACATGGGCAAGACCCTGGCCAAGTACGTTGTGGTCTTCAACTGCTCCGATCAGATGGACTATAGGTAACCTGACATTTTCTTTTTAAACTTCCGCCTATGTTGGCTTATTTGAAAAACACTCTCCCGTTTATTCCGCCAAATATTCCATCTTGTCAGCTCTTCTGTCACCTATGGGGGTCTAAGAGTTAAACGAGATGGAGTAACCAGTCGCAAACACACGACCCTGGAGAATAGAACTCAAAAACATTAATCGGTTAAATCCGACATAAGCGGTTAAAGGGTTAAACTGTAGAAAATTCACAGTGCTTCGTCGATCTAGTAGTTGCAAGCACTAGTGCTACTCGTACAAAGTCCTGTTTCAATTCCCGGATCGAACAAATGGTTTTAGCAACACATAGTCATCGATATAGTAGCAATTGGTCGCTACTAGTCAGCATAAGGTCTTCGGTTCAATTTCCTAGCCTGCAGTGCTAATGTGTTTTCCTTTTTGGAATTTTTCAAAACCAACTTGAAATCTGCTCGAAGGCAAATAGAAATGCCCCCCCCCCACCCTATTAAATTAACTTGCAAAAGTGGAAGAGATATTGTACTACTGCCAAACTCTTAACGGAAACATGCTTGAATTAATAATGTCCTTCTGAATTAGTATATTACGACGGTAAAAAAATTTTACTCAAAATCAAAATGATTAAAATCTATGATCAAAAAGATACTTCTAGTACCAGGATAGTTATGCTTTGATCTGGCTGAAGCACACAATGATATTTCATTTTACAGACGAAGAGGTGCACACATAAATAGATACGAAATGCAGTTCGCGGCTCGTACAATTTCATCGTTAGTCGGCTGATAGCCGGCGCTCCGACCGGAGCGCATGCTATCAGCCGATCGGTAAACAACTGACACCATTTAGGTAAACAATTAAAAAAAAATACAAACATCATTTTATTGTTTGAGGTTTTTCAGAAGCATTTTTTATTTTAGCTTAGTTAAAAAAATCATTAATTTGGAACTTTTATAAAAACAACAACTTTAATTGCACTTTTCAGTTTATGATTTCCTAGAGAGCTGAAGAGTTTCATTCATAGTAGGACTGTAAAATAAAGAGTCAAATTTCTACTCAAAACAACTATGTAGGTATTAATATGATAATTCTTCACAGTTCAATTTTTCCGAAATCTTTATTAGCTAGTAAAAAAAAAATATCGACATATCGAGATTGCAAAATAATCCCCATGGATAATCGTGATAATCGGCTGGTACACAAGGATTTCCCCAAAATGTCTCACCTCGCAAGCGTTTTTTCTCATGAAAATCGATCAGTGTGGGTATTATTCTTAAGGCTGCTCGCCCACGTCCGATAATCGATGACCGATTTTTTGTAGGAGAAAAATAGAACACACTGATAGCAATAGTGCAACGCACACGTCCTACAAAAAGTCGGTCAGAAAACAGAACAATGTTACAAATATACAAAATCGGCCCGATTATCTGTCCTACAAAAAGTCTGACTTGGGCGGGCAGCGTTAACCATAAGTCACTGAAAGAAGGTAAAGGGACCTAAAACCTGAAACCGTACAAATACTGATTCCAGAGGTCTTGGGCGTATTTACAAGGGATTGTCACAGTCAGGTTCGTGGGGGTGTTTCGACGAGTTCAACCGCATCGAGCTGCCGGTACTGTCAGTAGCTGCCCAGCAAGTCGCCGTGGTGCTTGCTGCTAAAAAAGAGAAGAAGAAGAGCTTCATCTTCACTGACGGTGACGTCTCTGAAATGTGTCCTGAATTTGGCATATTTATTACTATGGTACAGTATTACTATTCACAACACGTTTCTATAAGAGCTCATACATACAAGGTGCAGTTTTAAAGGTGCAAAAAAATTCAGGAGGTAATTATGTTAGTGATTCTCGACCCGAATCAATAATAAAATGAGTAGGTATTTTTTTTCTTATATATGGAAATCGGTATGTGTGAACTACCTTTTTTATAAACTCTGCTAGTCTGATACCTCCCTTATAACCGCGCTTTCACACACACAAACGCACCATTATTTAAACCGCGCTTTCACACACATACACGCAACGTAAAGCACCAATAATCTCCCGCACGACACACCCTAGCCACGCCCCCGCGCCATCGATCAATCGATCATGTTTAGTGTAACTGACGTCGCCGACGTGTGCATACACGCGCTTGCAATATTCGCCCACAGCGCCTTCGGTTAACGGTTGCGGTATCTAGTGATGAAAGATGACAGACCAATACTCCAATGTAGAGTTGGTGGAGATAGTCCGCTTGTATGCTATCAGTGGAAACATCGTAACGTCCATCTCAAAGGGTAATGCTACGCAAAGACTCCGCGAGTTTCGACGATTCGGCGTTCCCCGGCTTGCTGACGGTCGCGGCAACGAAGGCCTGCTTGTCGCCTTGCAGGAAAATATCCTGGAATACTTCAAGCGAGAGCCACGGGCCAGCACGCGGGATGCTGGTCTACGGTTTGGTTTCCTCACTACGGTCGGCAAGTACGTTACGTGAAAATGTGATCACTAGTGATTAGTGCTTTCGACACTTTAAAACGAATGTGTTTGTGCTACGAAATTAAAAGAAAATCAGCAACGTCGTGCTAGACTGCTGTCTGTTTGAACAACACCTCCAGGTAACATAAGTACCTGCTTAGGTATTTATTTTATTTTATTAGTAAGTACATAAAAAGTCATTTGTAAATAGGTACGTTGTTAGCCGAATCAATTTGATTAGTGTAAATAAATTGATTTAAAAATTTTAACTACGGTAAAAATACCTACCTAACAGGCAAGATAAATCACTTAAAAACCTACATATCTACGTAACTAGCACAAATTATCTTGAAGTGTTTTTTGTCGGTCCTCAGCCCATTAAAAAGTACGAAGGGAAATTTCACATCCACCAATTTAATCTACAAATAAAAACGAAATTATTACGGAAAACTGACCTTGAGAATGACATTACCTACAGACTGCGTCTGTAGGTACGTTCATGTACCACTGCGTATCTAAATCTCGAGCGCGCGCTCTCCATGATACCTACGGACGGAGGCACGGACGCCTCATAAGGTTTATTGATCTCGGCCTAACATTTTATTCATCAGCTGATACGTAAGTACCTATCGACGCGACGTCAACGTGACTTTTAAAAGATTTTCACATTGTGATGATGCTTAAAAGCGAGTAATTAAATAGCGAAATTTAAAACATTAATGTACATTATGATCATCGAATTCGATCTACATCTAAGGTTAAATTATTCATTTCGTAAAATAAGTGGGCGGAGCCTCGTACAGGTTGATGCACTCACACACACAGTGACACGGCGTGCGATAAATCGCAACGGGTGATTCTGTATTTTTTTAACAAGTTTATTTAGAGCGTTATTCTGAAAAACGGTTAAAATTAAAAAAAAAAAATAACAAGTTTTACTGATTATTGACCAGGTATCGTATTTTTATATGATTATTTATGAGTTTTATTACAACCTCCTGAAATATTGTGCAGTTTTAAAACTGCACCTTGTATAAGCGGCTTCATGCCAAACGGCGAAGGTAACTGCAGCCTTCGACCTATAGTGACACTTGACGCACACGATGGCTGCCGCTGATCTTCGAAGTCGGAATGTCGACGGCCACCATCGACGCGTTAAAAGCTGCAATTACCTCTGCTGTTGGTAACCACTCGTGTTTATGAGCTCTTAGGGGCGCCGGGCCACCAGCCACAACTACAAAATGCCGCCACTAGCAGATTTCTAATAGTTCTCATACATTTTATGTAGATTCGCCGCACTTGGTTGATGCCGGTGGCCGCCACACGCTAAAAATTGCCGCTGCTCACTTCTTGTGGCCCGCACTGGCTACTAAACGCCGATACAAAATGCCGTTACACAAGTGGCTGTCGCGCGCTTCAGCTTCCTTTGTGGCCACTTCTAGCTTCTTGTGGCGGCATGTGTGGCTATCGCGCGTGGTCCGTATGTGGCGACCCTTTGGTTTTTAAAAGTCAAAGTAGTTTGTTAATCATGTCTTACTCTTATCCCTATAGAACCCAGGTTATGCCGGCCGAAAAGAACTACCCGAGAACTTGAAGATTCAATTCCGAACCGTAGCCATGATGGTGCCCGACAGACAGATCATCATCAGGGTGAAACTCGCGTCTTGCGGCTTTCTCGAGAACATAACCCTAGCCAGGAAGTTCTACACGCTGTACAAGCTGTGTGAGGAACAGTTGACGAAACAGGTCAGCCTGAATATATTTAAAGTTATTAGAGTAGGAAGATATTAGCTTTCGGCCGGAGCCCAAAAGAATGGGCAGATCAGGTCCGCTACACACTGGACACCCAATTGCACGTTGTACGTTATGATACTAAGAAGCGGTACAGATAGAAAGACACCATCAATAAGAAGCTAATCCAGCGGGAACTTCACGACCCTCAATAATAAGGAATACGTCTCGAGAAAGAGGAGGAGGGTAGCATACTTGTTTGTTAACATCAGGTTCAATAGTTTTTCATTTCATTAAAGCCTTACTATGACGTGCTAAATTGTCAGGCGTGCGAGCGAGAACGAGGAATGAAGCTATACATCCTAGCTCCATCTTTTTAACAGTTCAGTTTAGATCGTCAAATAGCTCGTGGTTTGGTCTCTGGACAGTTGTGTGCTCCAATATTACGATCAGTGTTTTGTAGTAGTGTGTATTGACAAAATTGAATAAGTGGTTACACACACAGATAGCCAGGCAGCACAATAAACACAATGTCCGAAGTTGAACACACCGCGACACATGTTGAGTGCTTATGATATCCTAGTAGTCGAATACCCATGATTTATACATTGTATTGTTTTGTATCGTGGCATTCGCACTGTTCTAGACAAATATTTGGCTATATATCTAGAAAATACAACTAGCTTGGTTGGTTTAGCGATTGCAAGTGCTACAACTGATGACCAGGAGGCTCCTTTTTTTAGGGTTCCGTAGTCAACTAGAAATCCTTATAGTTTCGCCATGTCTGTCTGTCCGTCTGTCTGTCTGTCCGTCCTCGCTTAATCCCTGTGACCGTTAGCACTAGAAAGCTGAAATTTGGTACCAATATGTATATCAATCCTGCCGACAAAGTGGTAAAATAAAAATTGGAAAAAAATGTTTTATTAGGGTAGCCCCTCTGTATGTAAAGTGGGAAGTGATTTTTTTTTTAAATTTTTACACTAACGTGTGATATATTGTTGGATAGGTATTTAAAAATGAATAGGGGTTAACTAAAATCATTTTTTGATAATGTCAATAATTTCGGAAATAATCGCTCCAAAAGTAAAAAACAATGTGTCCCTACCCTAAAATATGAAAAAAATCTGAAAAGTAGAACTTTAAAGGACTTTCTAGGAAAATCATTTAGAACTTGATGGAAAGAACAGTTTTTGTACAAAAAAGACAAAAAGGTTGTACAAAATAATTTCTGGACCAAGTTTGTAGTATAATCGTATATGCAAGCATTTTTTTAAACTCTTAAGTGGGTATACTTATTGTGACGGACGGGAAACTACGGAACCCTACATTGAGCGTGGCCCGACACGCTCTTGGCCGGTTTTTTGAGGTGAGTTATCTTCAGACGACTTCCCTCGCCCCCGCAAGTTCTCAAAGTAGTGTATACTTGAACTAGGTCATCCTGTAAATGCAATCGGGATCAACATTTAAAATTTTCAATGGATGCAAAATATACGAACAAACTTTTAAACAGTTGAATCGGTTTTCATTTATAAAGTTTATATTCCCTTTTACACCACTTGGCTTATTTGCAAACATTTGGTAGTAATTCTCACTTTTTTTCCTCCATAACTTGTAAATGGCTAAACCGATTTTGATGAAAAATAATTGGGCCTTAAGCCTACTAAGGCCATGGTATCGCTTCTGTAAGGGAAACTCGGGGTTGTGGAACGTAAGCCAGTAAAAGTCTGTCATGGTATCTCGCTCTGCCCTAGAGCGGAAGAAGTCATGGGATGGTATCACACCTAAAAAAACATACTCAGCGGTCAAACTTTTTAACACACCTCTATTTGAGTCCGGGGTTAAGAACTAAACTGACTCTCACAGAATCTATAATGTCTATTTTCCACCACTTCAGGTCCACTACGATTTCGGTCTCCGTAACATTCTCTCCGTGCTCCGAACCCTCGGTGCTGTAAAGCGAGTCAACTGCAAAGACAACGAGAGTACAATTGTCATGCGAGTCCTCCGTGACATGAACCTGTCCAAGCTGATAGATGAAGATGAGCCTCTCTTCATATCGCTGGTGTCAGATTTGTTCCCGAATCAGGCTTTAGAGAAGACTACTTACAATGACTTGGAAGAGGCCATTAAGAAGCAGGTTGATTTACTTGGCCTCATCAGTCATCCACCGTGGTTGTTGAAGATTATACAGGTAAACCACTTTTGTTTGCATCAAATAGGAGTATTTTAAATTATTTTTTACTTTTACGCAGGCATGGCTGCTTTTAGGAGTTGCAGTAACCTAATCCTAAATATTTATATAATATATTTATCGTTAGTGTCACCATAATTAACGGTCCTGTGCAAGACGCATAGGACCGTTACATCAAATTTCCGTGATCCTCACCAGGTTATCGGTCCACCTTTTGGGAGGCCTTCCAACGCTGCGTTTTGCGGTATGCGGTCGCCACTCCAGAGCCTTTTGGCCCGAATAGCCATCTGTTCTGTGCCCTGCCCACTGTTACTTAATGTTCGCACACAGTAAAATAATTTAAAATAAATGTGTTTCAGTTATACGAAACCCAGCGAGTCCGTCACGGCATCATGACGCTGGGTCCACCGGGCGCCGGCAAGACCACCTGTATACAGACCCTCATGAGCGCACTCACGGAAATAGAAAACCCTCACAAGTGAGAATATACTAATATTACTTTATGATGCCTTAGTACATGAAGGTCATGGCGGATTAACGATACTTATTTTCTGTACATTTTTTGTGCGGTAGGAAACTAAATACCAAATCAATCCTTAGATATTATAAAACAAAATCCCCCAGCACTTCTATATGTCTGTCTGTATGAACGCCATGAACTCAAAAATTACTGACTGGATTTTCATGCAGTTTTCAGTAAACAAAGGTTTAAGTGTGTTATAAGTTTTAATGTGTATATTAGAGAAAAAGCCCAATATTTCAAAGATTTTTAACACCCGTGTGAAGTTAAGCCGGGTTTCTAGTTAATTTAAAAAAGTCAATAAGCATAGTAAAGCTAAATACTCACTTAGAATTGTGTTAGATTAGTAATTAAAAAAAACATAATTATCCTTTTTTCCTTTGTAAACACAAACCTAGTTTTTGATAGTTTATGCATTTACACGTTTGCAGATTTAAGAAAATAAATTAATTCAGCATCAAAATTATTGTCATAAAACTTACCGGCAATAATTTTGTCTTGTTTACATCGTTGAGCTTTATTTTTATAAGCGCATTCCAATCTATTTGAAGTAATATGAATTAAACTTGATAAATTAAAGTCAAGCGACATATTTCTTTATTGGCCACCTGATCAAACTTCTCATTTTATAATATTAAGCAACAGGAAAATGCGATAGCTTTAAAAACTAATTTGTCTTTTTAACAATGTTAACTAAATATTCTTAGTTCATAGCGAGCCAAACGAGTTCTCCGACATGGATAGGTTAGGTAAGAAGGCTAAGGATGGATCAAAGCGGAACTCCCACCTTAGCATTCGTGGTTATTATTTTTTATAACCACCCTGAAAGTGGCTTATAGGTAAAAATAATAATCAGTGAGCATTTTTTTCATTTAGTAGTATCATCGCGTTAATCGTGTTGACTTATATAAATGCACTGTGACAGTACAAACACGGGACAACATTATGTTTTGAGGTTATGTTTTGCAACTGGAAGTTTTATGGGTGCTAATTAAACATTTTTTTGAATACCTAAATTAAGTAATTTAGGTATTCAAAATATTTAAGAATTTGTTGAATAAAGTTAAATATCTCTAATAAAATCGGCGGAAACCGTATTTTTACTATAGAGACCATGTCTGAAGTAGGTATCAGTGTGACGACAGGCAGTATAGACCTTAAAGTCGCTAGCATAAGATTCAGTCTGTTTTAAAGCTGTAATAGCACTTGAACCCTTAAATCTATTTTGAATACTCTTTTTCAATGTCGTACTGCTTTGTGGTCTCCTAGTATTTGGAATCGTACTTTTGTTGCAAACTTTGCAGTTCGCGCCGGCGCAATGCACTTAAACTGTCTTCATGTTGTGATTATTTACTTTTATTCTATTATAGTTTGACAGTTTAGTTCAGTCTCGATTTGACTCTAGTGATGGTGGGACGTGTCGTTCACAATCTTTAAAAAGTGTCTGACGTTCATAATATTTTTTATTCAGTAGTAAATAAGTAGAGCTTGGGGGTTTACACCTCGGATTACAGTTACTGTGGATGAAATTTTGAAAGTAAATAATATGGTCAGTTTAGCTAATAATATGTGTAAAAAGTCTAGGTACCTATTAGAAAATTGAGATAATATTTATTACGAAAAAAAAAATGTTAAAAAAAAAATTCAACTAATAAATATTGTAATTCAAATAACTATATAATATATCAAGTACTGCTTAAATATAGCCAACTTATTGAGGAAGGTCTTAAACTATAGATCATGATACGGCTAATAGAAATGGAGTAGTAACCAAAGACGGGTGAAACCGTGGGGCAGCTAGTTCAGAAGCTATATAATTAATGTTCTTGTGTATTACTAACTGATTTTTTTTTAACTTTGCTCTGGCGGACGGCTCAATTGCTTTCAGTACTCAAATAATAAAGTACCTACTCAGCGTGCCTAAAGAACTTTCCACTTTTATAAAATGACTAGCTGCTGCCAGCGACATCACTTGTGTTGGATGTTCAGACATTGAAACCTTGTAACGGAGCTCCAATTAGTTCAGAATCTGCTACTTTTTAACTTCATGTGCACGATGGATTGGCGGAAAACAAAGATTCAGCGCGGCGATGGGTCACGTACGCTCGCATACGCAGCATCAAGTCAGCGCTCCTGCAGGATTCCACAACTACCTTATTCGTGCACATTTCTTTACAAAATTGTGAGGTTTGATCAAGTAAAATTAAGTAAAAATAATCTTTACTTCAATTCATACAATGCATAGTGGTATACTACAAATGCTGAAATCCACCAGTACTTGGAGGTCCCCACTGTGGATGAGAAAAAAAAAGCCAGTAGCGACTCCAATCCAGTGGCACGTGGCTTAACCCAGGATTAAAAAAAAAGATGGCACGTCATTGATAACTGAACATAAGAAGGGAAACGGACTAAAGAGTCTAGACCCCAAACGTCAACATCAAAGCAAGTGTGCTTTTAGTCAACAGACTGATTGCAGCCAAAATACAGAAAAAAAAAACTTCAATTCTGTTTTTTGAAAATACTATCCCCAGCAATTATCTGAATTTGATAAAAAGTGCTCCAAGGTAGGCCGTATTATTTACATCCGCGTAAGATTTTCAATTAAAATCTGTCTTTATCACGCAAGCGCATTGCTAAGCAGACCACGTGTATCGGGTAGTCTTTCAATCTACTGATGCTTTATGAGCCCCTAGTAACTTCTAACGAATTTCGTTGCAATCTACGTTACGGCCTGACGCTACATGCATGGTAGACGTTCAGCGTCCAACTGACTGGCTGTTGTGTTGTTATTGGCAACGGCCACGATTCATAAGGGGTAGGGGGTGGGGGGCTGAAGTGCAAATAATGGTTTGGTTCAGTGTTATGTAGTATTTTGTTGGTAAAAATGTGAATAACAAGACGTTGCGTTCATGCACTAACATTTTTTTTTCATTACACTTGCTCGTAAACCCGCTCTTATCCCACTGCTTTTAGGTACTAGTGCCCCCGTCACAATTTTATTACATATATATCGTGTCAGGCTAGGCGCGCGATGACCCTCACGAGTCGCGCGTCAACCCCCGTTTATAAATCCATTTCTATTTATTTCATATTTGTATTTTTACTATTTCAGATACAAAGCCGTCAATATTACGTGCTTATTTTACCTTTATTATAACAATAGGCCCCCCTTAAGTTTCACCATAATGACCGCTCCTGTGCGTCTCACATCCATCGGATTCCCGCAACCCTCAGCACTCCAGAACCTTTCGTCCCCTTCGGCATTGTTTACATTCATGTAAAATGCATAACAGACACAAAACAGCTGTTGTTGTTTTCGTATTTCGCGCATGCGCATTTATAAATAGTCCACGTGTCTGGTTGTCCTTTTCGTATATTTCAATCTACTGATGTTTCATGAGCTCCTAGTAACATCGAGCGCTTGTGCGCTGACTTTGTTGCATTACACGTTTCACGCAACACTACCTCGACGTTTATCGTGAAACTATCCGACAGATTGGTTAATATATTGACAATTATATAGGTCTCCCATTATAAGGTGCCATATTATATTATGTAAATATTATCACTAGCGAGACGTGCTGGTTAGGTATACACGGTGGATTTTTGAGACGGGTCAGAAAGGGCAGGTACCTGTTATAGTTCATACATCGAAGCACTGGAACAATTTGCCTGCTGCGTTCTTCCCGTCTGATTAAGTTATCTTCAATGCTTTAGAGAATAGACTCTTAATAAACTAGTGCGCTTCACCAACGACGTTTGCATCACTGCTTACCGTTAGGCGTGATCGCAGTCAAGCACTGGTTTATATCAATTAAAAAAAAGTTATACTATATTTTATATGTAAAGCCTGCAATACACGTTGGCCGAGCGTTGCCGAGTGAAGGCCAATACCAATATGTAGACAGTATATTTGCCTTGTCTTGCCATCGCTCGGTGTCGCTCGCCTAGTTGATTGAGTAGACTTGCGCCAATCAAAGCAAATGTGCGCCAATGTGTATAGACCTCATTTGGAGTAGCTTGTCACGACTCGCAGCCGCTCGCGATCACTTGCCTCACTTCGGAGCGGTGTCGGTTTTTCTGCACAAATCAAAGGCGCTCGCAAATGTGCGCCAACGTGTATAGACCCCATAAAGAAACAATTGTTTCTTTCAATGAAAAAAACAAATTGTTGTTTTTTTCCGTTTTTTTCACATGTTGCATTGAAATTTTGCGGAAAAAATCGTTTGGGAACAAAATAGAAATCTTTCGAATGTTTTATTCATTGTTTCGGTTAATTTCATGAAAAATTGAAAAAAAACAAGTTTTATTGAAATTGAAATATTGTAGTGGGGAAAATGTACGAGTGGTACATTTTCACCCACTATACACATAATAATAATAATATTCCTCAGTCAAAATCTCGATTTCACTGTCGTCAGCTTGATCAGAATCGAACTCCCTCAAGCCTCCCCCAAGTGTCACCATAATGATCGGTGCCCACTGTTGGACACAAGCCTCTCCCAAGTATCGCCATTTAGGGCTTTAATGACTGCTGTCCACTGTTGGACATAAGCCTCCCCCAAGTGTCACCACCTAGGCGTTATAAAAATTGATGCCCACTGTTGGACATAGGCCTCCTCCCGCGATAATAACCTATGCCCACTGTTGGGCATAATCCTCCACCAAGTGTCACCACCTAGGCGTTATAATAATTGATGCCCACTGTTGGACATATGCCTCCTCTCGCGATAATGGCCTATGCCCACTGTTGGGCATAAGTCTCCCCTAGTGTCACCATCTAGGCGTTATAATAATTGATGCCCACTGTTGGACATATGCCTCCTCGCGATAATGACTTATTCCCACTGTTGGGCATAAGACTCCCCAAGTGTCGCCATTTAGGCGCTATAATGATCGATACCCACTGTTGGACATAACCCTCCATCAAATATCACCGTTTAGGCGTTATAATGACTGATGCCCACTGTTGGACATAAGCCTCCCCCAAGTATCGCCATTTAGGCGTTATAATGACTGATGTCCACTGTTGGACATAAGTCTCCCCTCGCTATAATTACTTGTGTCCACTGTTGGACATAAGCCTCCCCCAAGTATCACCATTTAGGCGCTATAAGAATTGCTGTCCACTGTTGGACATAGGCCTCATAAACTAGTGCGCCTCACCATCAGCTTGCGTCATCTAGTTTATATTAATTTTAAAAAAAGTACGCATTTGAAAAAAACAAACATGAAGTTTTCGGTTCTTTTCATATTTTTCCGTTTTTTTCGGTTTTATTGGAAAAATACTTGAAAGTTTCGAATGTTACATTGAATAAAACAACAGTATTTGAAAGAAACGGGAATATTCCCTGTTTTTTTCAACGCTACTTTGGAGGGGTTGAATTCCGAACGAAACGAAGGTTGCTGATTGTAATCCCGAACGATAGTGAGAGATGCCAACTTAGCAACTTTATAGCTGGATCTAGCTATTATTTGGTGGCAGACGGCTACAATTTTATTAAACTTGTAGCTAAACTTTTTAGCAACTTTTTCTAGCAACTTTTCATTTCATCATGAGACGTGAAGCGATCGAAAAATTAGAAAAAATAACAACTCAACGCGAATCTATGGTCAAAGATGCTATTGCAGGTACAGCCATGGGTCTGCGTTAGCTGGGAATTCCTTGTTTCCTACTGTGCCATGACATAACAGCAGAATACTATGGTAACTAAACCAAAATAGTACGCGCTACTCGTATTTTATTGTGTGTTGTTTTGTTTTATTCATGGAACATACCAGCCAGTGCAGAGCGCGTGCGGCGCTACCGCGGTCAAAAAAAATACGCTGCTTATTCTAAATTTTGGCAGCAATTATAGGTTTGGATACGAACGTCACGCGCTTATTAAATAAATAGCAGCAGCCGCGATGACTTCTACGTCGTCCATATTGTTTAAATGCACAATAACAACTGACAGGGCCCAACATGTGGGCGTCTCCTTAAAACTCGTCTTATTGGCCATTTGCATTGGTTCAAGCTTGCCGAACGTGTAGAGAGGCGCTTGCCGAACGTGTAGAGGCGCTTGCCGTGTGTCAATTTGCCTATATTTGCTTAGGCTCGCCAAGGCTCGCGTTGGTCTCAGCTCGGCCAACGTGTATTGCAGGCTTTAGAGAAAAAAGTTTGCCGTTTTATGTAATTTCTAGTAGGTACTCATGACTTAAATTAATGGTCCTATAGAGTATTTTGATTCTTACATGAAATAGGATCGATAGGCATTTTATTTTTGTTTTTGGTATTTTATCCTTTTTTTTATCGAAAATCTGTGAGTATAAAGTCTTTCGGCATGAGTCACCATGTGAACTTATACCAATAAGCAAGAATATGAATGCGACTTTGTATTTTAATTATATTTTTTTAGTTCTTTTAGGCTTTAATTTTTAATTAGTCTATTTATAATGATAGTTAAGTGTTTTTTTATTATGTAAAATGCTAATTAATGGAATATAAAAACGGCGGAAAATTACTAAATATGTAGGTAATCTGCAAAATTAAGTTGTCAGTGTCAGTTACAAAAGCTTTTTTAACTGACACTGGTTACAAATGTTACAATTGTTTTACCATTTACATTAGTTAATAATGAGTAAAGTCTCATAATAGATTTAAAAAAAAAAATGCGACAAGAAAAATACCTCCCTGCATCCCGAAATCTGTTTAGCCGAGAAGGATTCCACGATTGACCTTTTTCTCAAAATAAAACCTCATAAAAATCACTTGCTGCATGTATGAAATACATTCACTTGATAACGTTTTTTTTGTTATGTTCATAAAATTGTCAGGACAAGGTTGGTATGACAGATTTTTCTAGGAAAAAGCATCTGAAATAAAATGGCACTCGTATAAAATCAGGGTGGAGCGCTAATCTATATCTATATTTTTGTCTATATTTAGCAGAAGCTGATTGAATAACTTATCAAAAAAAAAATTAAGAAATAAATAAAATTGCACAAGGTTTATTTTTGTGACCCAGGTCAGCACTAAGAGAGGATTTTCCAAAATTCTCCCCCTAAGAGGTGTACAAAGTTTGTATGAAAAAACCTTCTTTCACGCGAAGCTGCTGGCAGAAGCGAGAGTAGGAAAGAAATAATGCAAGAGAAGAATGTCTGGAAGCACTTGGGGGAAGCCTTTGCCTAGCAGTGAGATAGTAATGCCTAGGAAAAAAAAATGTCACTAAAACGTTTTCACAATTTCACATTGATTCTACTGCGCAGACTCGAACTGCATCCACCCCTCTCCAGAAAGCATTAGTTTTTGATCGGTTAGGTTTATTTCCCGTCGTCCGATCGGGACGGGTTATAAACCTAACCTGACGGACGCGACGCATCGGCGGCGCCGTGTTGCCTCTCAACGAGACACGGCGCGCGCAGCATCCTCACCCACACATAGAAATGACGCACACACACAGCTTCACTTGCTGGGTGATATATTTTATTTGCAGTCTTTGAGATTTTTATTATTAACTAGCTACTGCTACTCCCAGGCTTTATAGTATCATCATCATCAGCCTTTTTAATGTTCCCACTGCTGGGACTCAGGCCACAGGACCCAGAGAACACAGAACACAGAGACACTATATAAATAATTGTAACACCTAAATTGTACCTGTATTTGACCTTAGGACTGGGGTTTATGGTATCCGATGTGCTATTCCAGGACAGGCTTATTCAAATCCGTTGGAGCGTTAAGAAATAACAAACATACAAACAGATTTACAAACTTTCGTGTAACATTACTGTAATAAAAGAAGTTGTTAAATTGAGTTTACACATACAATTGAGTCTCACATGGCTGCTTAAATATTTTAGAAACTTAATTTTTGATAGTTTAATATCTAGTCAAATCGTGCACTGTTTATTTAGTTTCCAAGGTGTCATGGTAATTTTGCTGGGTTTTTTCCAGTGTACCGCCCCAATTTAAAAAGTACTTAAACAAAGTTCTAAAACTTTTGATGATTAATGCTGGCATGTCGTGCCAACTGCCCAGCAGCGCTTCAATTACAGAACAAGCTCATAACGCGATCCATTTTACGACCTAAACTGAACTGTTAAAAAGATGAAGTTATAAAGAGTGTGTAGTTGCATCCCTTTTTCTCGCTCGCACGCTTGACATTTTAATCCGTCATGGTAAGGCCCCTGGACATGCAATCATAGGTGACTCAAACCGCTAATGTTGAAATTTTAATTTTAGATACCTAGTTCTTATGTTGGGTCTTAAAATGAATCTAAGAATAACAGCACAGTGTGTTTGTGTGTGATTTAGAATCATTCCGAACCAAATATTATATCCTGCTCAACGTATATGACAAATAAGTTTGTACGAAACATCATTTATACTAAACATATACTCAAAACGTTTTTATAAGATCTCTTTGAATATATGTTTTCCTGGTACACATTTTTTTTAAACCGTACGTACTTTATTTAAATTAAAATAATTCAATGAACCTTTTCAATTGAAAATCATAAGAGGCTGAGTCCCGTAACTTCTATTTCTTTCGTTTAAGGTTTAAATTCCAATGATTGATTGCTGGTGCAAAGTTAACACATGTTTTCATGTTAATAATACTGTTTGAGTTTATGATATCCTGTTACACATTTTTGGAGTAATGTATTTTTTCATCATCGTTCGAGTATGAAAACGAGTACTTTTATTCTATAAACGGTTTTCAAATAAGAAATTTCTTAGTACTTAAGTTATTGATGAATGTCTATGCATGAATTTTTAAGTACAAAGTTGACTAAAAAAATTCTGAACGTAAAAAAATGAAAAGTTTTTATAAAGTTAATTTATCAGCCTTATCACTTGTCTGTCAATTGATAAGGCTGTTGTAACTGTTGGGCATCAAAATATTGATTAAATTGAAATAATTGCCACAAACTTTTTATTTCGAGGTATGAGATTTTTTTACAGTTAAGTACAATTATCTATTTATTATTTCTTGAAAACCAATATTTACGATAAAACAAACATTAAACGAGACAAAAAAATATCGTATTCGGCGTCGAAATTCAGCATTGTGTTTATATTTAAAAAAAAAAAAAAAAAACATTTAGTTACGAAAATCTTGATGTTTTTCATGTGAATTTCTTAAAAGACTTTTTAGGGTTCCGTAGCCAAATGGCAAAAAACGGAACCCTTATAGATTCGTCATGTCTGTCTGTCTGTCTGTCTGTCTGTCTGTCTGTCTGTCCGTCCGTATGTCACAGCCACTTTTTTCCGAAACTATAAGAGCTATACTGTTGAAACTTTGTAAGTAGATGTATTCTGTGAACCGCATTAAGATTTTCACACAAAAATAGAAAAAAAGCAATAAATTTTGGGGGTCCCCATACTTAGAACTGAAACTCAAAAATTTTTTTTTCATCAAACCCATACGTGTGGGGTATCTATGGATAGGTCTTTAAAAACAATATTGAGGTTTCTAATATCATTTTTTTCTAAACTGAATAGTTTGCGCGAGAGACACTTCCAAAGTGGTAAAATGTGTGTCCCCCCCCCTCTAACTTCTAAAATAAGAGAATGATAAAACTAAAAAAAATATATGATGTACATTACTATAAAAACTGCCAACGAAAATTGGTTTGAACGAAATCTAGTAAGCAGTTTTTTTTTAATGCGTCATAAATCGAAAAAAATACACTATTATTAAAACATCGATCAAAGTTACAACACATTACAAGAACTTTTATAATATGTTACTTGCTGCTATGGAACCCTTCATGGGCGAGTCCGACTCGCACTTGGCCGGTTTTTTTTTTATCTGATATAAACTACTACCACTGCTACTTATTACTAACTACTACTTATTTGTTTTTAACCGATTTCAAAAAGGAGGAGGTTCCATGTTCGGCTGAATGTATTTTTTTAAAGTGCATTGACAATTGATTGATTCCAACAAAATATAACTATAACCGGATCGCTTCTTGTCTGTATCTCGGTGCTACTACAGGAACCATAGAGCTATGGTGAAAGAGTCGACTGCCTAAGACAACATGGTCTATTCTGGAATGGGAGGGCTGGGTGAATAGCATGCCACGCCAACATGATTTATAATTGTTTTACTGCCGCTGAAACGTAATACAAGTGATTCATCAATAAAACTGTATATAATAGAACAGAAATTCTTTAAAATCATTATTATATTTTCTTTACAGAGAAATGCGAATGAATCCGAAAGCCATAACCGCCGCTCAGATGTTCGGACGTTTGGACGTAGCTACCAATGACTGGACTGATGGAATTTTCTCAGCTCTTTGGCGGAAGACTCTCAAGATACGGACTGGTGAACATATCTGGCTGGTGCTGGATGGTCCGGTTGACAGCATATGGATTGAAAACTTGAACTCCGTACTCGATGATAATAAAACTTTGACTTTGGCAAATGGTGATCGTCTGACGATGTCTCCTACTTCAAAAATTATATTTGAACCTGAAAATATTGATAATGCTTCACCAGCTACTGTATCTAGAAACGGTATGGTGTATATGAGCTCGTCAGGATTGACTTGGGATCCAGGTAGAAATAGTTTATACCTATACGTTGCACTCTCTGCTCGATAGAATGAAATACCGCCTTTGGTATAATGTCTAACCCATTAACTTTATTTCTTATCATTTGCAGTATTGCGTGCTTGGCTGAAAACTCGTTCGCCGCGTGAAAATGAAGTTTTCACTCCACTCTTTGAAGAGACGTTTCCAGTCATCTATACTTGGTGCACACAAAATCTCACCTTTAGTATGCGCGTTCTTCAAAGCAACATTATAGCACAAATGTTGAACCTTCTAGAAGGTTTAGTACCTCCACAAGTAGTTGAGTTGGAGGACCCATCTGGGAACAAATCTCTCAATGGTGATGAAGAGGATGAAGAAAAAGATAAAGGCGAGGAAATCATACTATTTACGCCCGAACATCTCCACAAAGTATACGTTTTTAGTCTTGTTTGGGGATTTGGGTCTTTACTGGAAACTGAAGATAGACAACGCTTCGATGGGTATTTGAGAAAACAGTTTAGTGAAATGTTAGACTTCCCGAAACATCCGAACAATAAACCATGTATAGTTTTCGACTTTTTCGTAAAACATCCAGGAAAGTGGGAGTTATGGGACGACTTGATGATGCACTATCAATACCCCGACACTGCGACGCCAGACTACGCAAGCATTTTAGTTCCGATCGTCGATAATGTTAGGATTAATTACTTGATTCACTGTATTGCCAAACAAGGAAAAGCAGTGTTGTTGTTAGGCGAGCAAGGTTCAGCGAAAACTGTAATGATGAAGGCCTACATGAAAAACTGTAATCCAGAACAATTTATTGGACGTTCCTTTAATTTTTCTTCAGCCACAAGCCCATATCAGTTCCAAAAAACTATAGAAAGCTACGTGGAGAAACGTAGTGGTATGACGTTTGGGCCTCCCGGTGGAAAGAAAATGTTAGTATTCATAGATGATATTAACTTACCACAGATTAACGAATGGGGAGATCAGATAACCAATGAAATCGTAAGACAGACCATGGGTATGAATGGTTTTTACAGCCTTGAGAAGCCTGGTGACTTTACTACTGTTATTGATATACTATTTCTTGCGGCAATGGGTCAACCTGGTATGTAAACAAGTTAAAATGATGTTAATGCCACCTACTGATAATATTTTACTTGAATCATTTTATTTCTTTCAGGTGGTGGAAGAAATGACATTCCAGCTCGTCTAAAGCGACAATTCTCTATATTCAACTGTCCGTTACCTAACAATGATTCAATAGACAAAATTTTCAAAGTCATCGGAGAAGGGCATTACAACGCAAAACGAGGTTTTGCTTCTGAAGTAAGACAACTCATAAAGAAAGTGATACCTTTGACAAGAGAACTTTGGGCTAGGACCAGAGCTAACTTATTACCTACACCAGCAAAATTTCATTACGTTTTCTCTTTGAGAGATCTTTCAAGAGTCTGGCAAGGAATGGTAGGGACTTTGCCTACTGTGATTGAATCTGAGAAATGTCTGATGTTGCTGTGGAAACACGAATTCTCCAGAGTGTTTTCCGATCGGTTTACACATGAGAAGGATAAGGATTGGTTCAACAAAGCTATGTATGACATTACGGAAGAGGTGCTTGGTATCGATTATAAGAAGATGATGCTGGACAAAGAGCCAGTCTTCGTAGATTTTATGAGGTACGTCCAAGATGAGAGATCAGGTTTAAACTATAGATCCATTTATCTTTTAACCATTAATTTACTTCTGTCCAGACTGTTCCTGGATAGACGACTCTATTTATTTCTAACATATAATTCACAGAAAGTGAAACTATTACTACTTTCATGCACTTGTGTGATTTATACCACACTCCTTATACACGATAACTTTGCTTCTCTGCTGCCCTGACGCCAGGTTCTATACGAAAGAGTTACCGGTGTCATGAAACGCAAAGTATAATTGAAAGATACACGTGGAGTTTTAATTAGTTCTTTGATAAATTTTAGCTACACCATAAACTATCAATCCACTCATTAGCAGCATAATCAGTAAGAAATAATAATAATATAATAGGGTTTAGGAGTAATCGAGATAGCAAGTTTTTGTTTGATTATATTTACCTATTATAAGCTTCCCTTTCCCACAGTCCTAGAGAGTAACTAGAAAACACTCCTGTGTTTGTATATACCACCACTCCAGTACTTAGTGCTTACCGTATTGCAATGATTCTCGGTAAGAAAAAGCTTATTTTCAATAATTAAAAAGAAGCTTTTTTACAAATATCATTTATTGTTATTTTTATTGTTGACGTGTAATTTTATTATTTTGGTAAACTACGATATCAATCGGCCGCTGAACCACGTCTTTCAGTTATATAACCTCGGCGCTAAGAACGGAAACCATGATTCTGGACTCCTGATTGATCTACCGATCTAGATTTTGGATCATCTCCGAGCTATTTTGTATTATTTGTGTGATTGAATCAGATTCATCGAAACATCCAAATTCTTTCACATTTGTATATGTGTTTGTGAGTCACGTGTGTTATTCATTTAAAGTGTTTTTTTTTTGTGATTATGATAAATTATGTACAAATATTTTTCTTGCATGACAGGGACGCTCCAGAACCAACTGGTGAAGAGGGTGAAGATACGGACATGGAACTGCCGAAAGTTTACGAGCCAGTTTTCGACTACGCAGAGCTTCGTGAACGTCTGGACATGTTCCTAGCCCAGTTCAATGAAATGGTGCGCGGTTCAGGCATGGACTTGGTATTTTTCCCCGATGCTATGCTCCATCTTGTCAAGATATCCCGAGTCATAAGACATCCTAGAGGAAATGTCATGCTCGTAGGAGTGGGCGGCTCCGGGAAGCAATCTTTAACCAAACTATCTACATTCATAGCTGGGTATCGCTCCTTTCAAATCGCGCTCACCAGATCCTACAACGTCAGCAACTTTCTCGAAGATCTTAAGTTGCTTTATAGATCTTGTGGTGTCCAAGGGAAAGGAACTACATTTATATTCACAGATCTTGACATCAAAGAGGAAGGGTTCTTGGAATACTTAAATAATATCCTCTCTTCTGGGGTCATATCAAACCTGTTTACCAAAGACGAGCAGCAAGAAATAATTTCTGAATTGACTCCTATCATGAAACGTGAGAACCAAAAGCGAACTCTAACCAATGAGTTGGTGATGGAATATTTCTTGAATAGGACATGTCAGAATCTTCATGTAGTGTTGTGCTTTTCACCGGTAAGTGAGACTGTTTTATGAATTTCAATTTTGATGTTTGAAATGTTACACGGTATTCATGATTCTTATATTTTTCCAGGTGAGCGAAGCATTTAGATATCGTGCAATGCGATTCCCTGCCCTCATATCTGGGTGTACAATAGATTGGTTCCAACCCTGGCCTAAAGATGCTTTAGTTTCAGTAGCCGATCATTTCTTAGCAGAGTTTGAAATTGAATGCACTAAAGAAGTTAAAAAAGAGCTAGTCACAGTCTTAGGAACGATACAGGATGTTGTCTCACAAGTGTCACTAGAGTATTATCAAAGGTTCCGTCGTTCATCTCACGTCACGCCAAAGTCATATCTTAATTTTATCGGTGGCTATAAAACAATATATCAAATGAAGCAGAAGGAATTGGGTGATGGTGCTTTAAGAATGGATACCGGTTTAGAGAAACTACGAGAAGCGTCTATATCTGTTGAAGTTTTGAAAAAAGACTTAGCTGTCATGGAGCAAGACTTGGCTTTAGCTTCAGAAAAAGCAGGTCGGGTATTGACAGAAGTAACTGACCGCGCAATGCAAGCTGAAATTGTCAAAAACCAAGTTCAAATTGTAAAAGAAAAAGCAGAGGTATTAGTTGCTTATATTGCCGAGGAAAAAGAGAAAGCTGAAATCAAATTGGAAGCTGCAAAACCAGCTCTGGAGGAAGCTGAGGCTGCACTGAACACTATTAAGCCAGCTCATATAGCTACCGTGAGAAAGTTGGGCAGACCACCTCATCTTATTATGAGAATTATGGACTGTGTGTTAATTCTCTTCCAAAGAAGGCTACACCCCGTTATAGCGGACACTGCTGCTCCATGTCCCAAACCGTCGTGGGCGGAATCATTAAAGGTACATACTGATTACTATAGTCTCTATTTTCTGTTTAAAGTATTCGTTTATAGGTATATACAAACAAGGACTGCTTATCATAGCTGGAAATTGTAAGATTTTTTAAAATAAAATATTACCATGACTAACTTATCTTAGAGATTTATTTTTTTAGATGATGGCTAGTACTACATTCTTGTTGCAACTACAAAATTATCCGAAAGATATCATTAATAATGAGATGGTGGAACACTTGACTCCATATTTTGAAATGGAAGATTACAACATGGACACAGCGAAAAGAGTATGTGGTGACGTCGCTGGATTATTATCTTGGACTAAAGCTATGGCTTTCTTCCATAGCGTTAATAAAGAAGTTTTGCCACTTAAAGCTAATCTTTTACTGCAAGAAGCTCGGTTGAAGGTTTGTATCACTTCAATACAAAAAATATAATTTCATGACGTGCAAAAGTATCTACATTAACAAGTGTTTGTTTTAATTATAGGTCGCGATGGATGACTTATCGTCAGCCGAAAGGCAATTAGAAGAGCGAGAAATGTCTCTCAGAAAAGTCAAAGAACAGTATGAGTCAGCGGTATCTGAGAAACAACAGTTAACTGATGCAGCTAACGTATGCTTGAGGAAAATGACAGCAGCCACAGCTCTCATTAATGGTTTAGGAGGTGAAAAAATACGATGGACACAACAAAGTAAAGATTTTAAAGAACAACTTGGTAGACTAGTGGGAGATGTAGTTTTAGCAACAGGATTTTTATCATATTGCGGTCCTTACAATCAAGAGTTCAGAAATAACTTACTTAGCACTTGGATGGGGATATTAACAAGTAAACAAATACCAGTAACGCAAGATTTAAATATTACCAATATGTTAGTAGAAAATGCAACCATTTCGGAATGGACGTTGCAAGGTCTTCCAAATGATGAATTATCGGTACAAAATGCTCTAATTGTGACTAAGTCAAGTTCTTATCCACTTTTAGTTGATCCTCAAAGTCAAGGGAAGAATTGGATCAAAAACAAAGAAAGTTCAAATGAACTTCAGATTACTTCTCTAAACCACAAATATTTCAGAACGCATTTGGAAGACAGCTTGTCTCTGGGTAGACCTTTGCTAATAGAAGATGTTGCTGTGGACTTAGATCCTGTTATAGATAATGTCCTCGAAAAGAACTTCATTAAATCAGGTTCTATAGAGAAGGTAATTGTAGGGGACAAGGAATGTGATGTAATGCCTGGATTTATGTTGTACATAACAACTAAACTCCCAAATCCAGCTTACTCACCAGAAATAAGTGCGAAAACATCAATTATTGACTTTACTGTCACTATGCGGGGCTTAGAAGATCAGCTACTTGGCAGAGTAATATTAATGGAAAAATCTGACCTAGAGGAAGAAAGAGTTGCATTATTTGAATCTGTTATGAAAAACCAAAGGAGTATGAAAGAGTTGGAAAGCAATTTATTGTGCCGTTTAACATCATCTGAAGGTTCTTTGGTAGACGATGAGGCTTTAATACATGTGTTACAAATAACAAAGACAACTGCTGAAGAAGTAAATGAGAAACTCAAAGTAGCGGAAGTTACGGAGAAAAAAATCATAAAAGCTCGGGAAGAATTCAGAGCGGTAGCCGCAAGAGGCTCTATACTTTACTTTTTGATTGTTGAAATGAGCAATGTAAATCTCATGTACCAGAATTCATTGAAGCAATTTTTAACCATATTTGATAACTCAATAATAAAGTCTACCAAAAGCAATGTAACTGAAGAACGAATAAATATCATACTAAAGCACTTGACGCATGAAGTATGGGCTTTTACATTACGTAGTCTGTACGAAAGGCATAAAGCGTTGTTCACTTTAATGTTAGCGATGAAAATAGATTGCCAACGCGGACTAATATCACACGATGAGTTCATGGCGTTCATAAAAGGAGGTGCATCGTTAGACTTAAATGCTGTCACTCCCAAACCCTTCAGATGGATTCTCGATATTACTTGGTTGAATCTCGTCGAAATTAGTAAATTAAAAACTTTTAGCGATGTTCTGCCGAGGGTAAGTAATGAATGTTTTAACACGTTTTAGTCATTTTTGTGAAGACTACCTAATAAAGTCATAACTTTTGTCATTGGCAGTGGGCAAATATTAATTATAATATTACTACAAATGTCCTACTTTTGAACAAAGGAAAGATTGGAGTCAGGACGAATATTCGGGCTGAAAAAATATAACATTCTACAAGTAATTTAGGCCCATTTTGTCAGCAACATAAACCCTATATTGGTTCCGTGGTTATGTGAGGATGAATATATTGCCTTTTTCCAGATAACAAGTAATGAGAAAGAGTGGCGAGTGTGGTATGAGAAAGCTAAACCAGAAGAAGAAAGTTTTCCAAGTGGTTATCAAGAAAGCCTTGATGTGTTTAGGAAACTACTTCTCATTAGATCCTGGAGTCCTGATAGAACTTTATCGCAAGCCAATAAATACATTGTCGGTGAGACATCATTTTATAAAATATCTCGTTAGAGATAAATCAACTGTTCGAAGTGGCATAACTTTCAATTACTACTTTCAGATTCTCTTGGTCCTGAATATGGTGAAGGGTGTATCCTCAACCTAGAAACGACCTGGGAAGAATCGGAACCTCGTACTCCCCTCGTCTGTATTTTGTCAATTGGTTCAGATCCTTCAGCACAAATAGCATCGCTTGCAAAAGCAAAAGAAATCGGTAAGAAAAATAATAACCTATGTGGAATATTTGTTTTGAAAGTTCGTTAACCAACCAGTTCGTTAACAAACAAACAAACACAAGTTAGTGGTTCCTGCCACCAGGCTCAAAAAAATAGGACGCTCATTTAGATGCCAAAGTATACATTTTTATAATAAGCTTCCCAGTCCTATTCAGGAACTTAGCATTAATAAATTCAAAACATTTGTAAAACGAAAACTTTGCCAAAAGGCTTTTTATACTGTAAAAGAGTATCTCGAGGATAAAACGGCTTGGGATTTACCTGTTCCAGTACCTACTCACTATAATTGTTATCATTTGAATGTTTTTTTGTTTTAACTGCCTTTTTTATTGACGATTGTTGTTGTTTTACAATTATGATATTGTATATATTATATTTTTTTACAATTATGACATGTTTATTTTTACTATTTGACTGATTTTTTTTATATACTTTTTTTTTACAATTTGCAATATTTACACTTTTGTAAATTTTATTATTGTGAATGTGAGAACTATCTGGATTACTCTTTCCTTTTATTTTCACATGATGTCTGGTAATTTTGAGTATTTAATGTGGCCTACCCAAATGTTCTTTCCTTGGCATTGTTCGTCAAGTCGTTGAGCTCCTTAGTAGTCCTGAGTTGAGCTACAAGCATACTGACAAATGCTTGCACTGACTGGACAGGTCCACTTAGAACTGTGTAGTTCTTTCTTCAAAAGACCATCTCAGGCTTAATCTGCATGGTTCTCATATGATTTGACCATTACATGTTTTGCTGTATGAACTTTAAAAGAGACTTTGACCCCTGAGTTTGTTTCGGTGTTTCTTCTCAGGGTAGTCAGCTAGGAAACACCGGCCTCATCTAGCATTAATTGACGAAAAAAAAAATGACGTGTAAAAGTGTTTTTATAAAACCTACTTGCAAAATAAAGATCATTTATCATTTATCAACATTTCTTATTGCAGTATTGAAATCTGTATCTATGGGCCAAGGACAAGAAATAGTGGCAAGGAAAATGATATCAGATTCAATGAACGAAGGTGGTTGGGTCCTGCTACAAAACATACATCTATCACTTCCATTCTGTGTAGAAGCCATGGATGCTCTCATTGAGACCGAACACATCCAAGAGTCATTTAGACTATGGCTTACGACTGAAGTCCATACCGAGTTTCCAATTGGTTTACTACAAATGGCAATTAAGTTTACCAATGAACCTCCACAAGGTATCAGAGCCAGCATGAAGAGAACTTACCAAAATATTACGCAAGATTCTCTAGATTATTCTTCTCTATCACAATGGCCTCCACTTCTATACGCGGTAGCCTTCTTACACACCATTGTACAAGAAAGGCGAAAGTTTGGACCTCTGGGTTGGAATATACCTTATGAGTTTAATCAATCTGACTACGCTTCTAGTGTGCAATTTGTTCAAAATCATCTCGACGAAATCGATCCCAAAAAGGGAATATCATGGCCTACAATATGTTATATGCTTGGAGAAGTCATGTACGGAGGTCGGGTCACAGATGACTTTGATAAACGTCTGCTTACTACATTTACTAACGTGTGGTTCTGTGATGTTTTGTTACGACCCGGTTTTGAGTTCTATAAAGGGTACAAAGTTCCAACAACGAGGAATATTCAGGGTTACGTGGATTATATCAATCAACTTCCTCTAACTGATACTCCTGAAGTATTTGGTTTGCACGGGAATGCAGATATTACGTATCAAATTAACAGTGCAAAGGATATTTTGGATACGATATTGAATGTGCAACCAAAGGAAGGAGGTAGCCAGGGCGGAGAGACTAGAGAGAGCATTGTGTATCGTCTGGCTGAAGACATGTTAGAGAAGCTACCGAAACAATACGTCAGCTTCGAGGTCAGAGAAGCACTTCAAAAGATGGGCGCTTTTCTTCCCATGAACATTTTCTTGAGGTAATATTTAGATTAGTTTATTATCTCATAAAATTAGGGCACCTGGCGATCCGTTGACAAAGCGACCTCTAATAGACGGAAAGGTGAGCGAACAAAAACTTCAAGCATTTTTTTTTTAAATATTATGTCAAATTGGTGGAGTAGATAAGTGGTTTTTTTTTTTGTAAGGTGAGAAATCATCAAGCGCGTCAAATAACTCCTACTACGGAGCGAGAGAGTGTCAGATTTTGTACTAACTAAAACCACCTGTATTCTTTCAGTTGCTCTTAGCGTTTCGAACAGTACCGTACCGCGTAGCCTTATCTAAATAGCCTGCTTATATTTAATTTGAAATTATGTCAATACGTTCTGGCCAAGCAAACCATATTATAGAAGAGCAACGCACAACTTCATACTGGAAACCGACGCCATCTAAAAATAAACTTACTATGTATATTTTTTGTAATTTCGTAAAAAATATTCTTAACCTGTATATATAAAATCTTGTATCTAATCTAATCTAATTCAAACTTGTACAATAAACCGAATTTTGCATGTCTATTGTGGGTGTTTTTAATATCTTTCGGTTTTGATCACGCATGTGGTATTGCCTGGCACGGGTTACGGGCAAATGTCAATTTCATACAAATATTTATTGTAATACATGGAATACGCAAACGGAACGCGTTTTGTTTTCGTATTTTGAAAATTTCTATAATGCGTAATAAAATCCGCACGATGTTAAAAACATCCTAACATGTGCATGATTGACGCACCTGGTTACAAGACTTGCAGGATTGTCGACCGCACAATTTTTTTTTCAGCAGATAGCGAGGTATAATTTTTTGTATATTAAGGCGCCTTTAAAAAATGTTTTCGCTCTTCTCCTGGTCTATAAGCACGTTTAAGTTTATTGAACCCGTAGTAATGAAGTAAGACTAATGATGTTTTTGTTAGGTAGTACCAGGAACCGGAAAGTCGGACAACCACCGACCATTGAGTATTGGGTTGGAAAGGTCAGACAGACGCGCCACATCGTATTTATACTGCAAGTTGACCCCAACTGTAAATTGGCAGATGAACATGGTGTTTGTAGTAAAAATGTTTTTCTTTTCAGACAAGAAATTGATAGGATCCAGAAGGTAGTGAAGACTGTTAACTCCACATTGTGCGACCTAAAGCTAGCTATAGATGGTACCATCGTCATGAGTCAAGGGCTCAGGGAGTCTTTGGATGCCATGTACGATGCGCGCATACCACAAAATTGGCTGAAGGTAAATTCAGACTTCGAGTAATGAACTTAATGGTTTCATCTTAGGATTAGCACTTTGCCAGTGATTTTGTTCGTGAAAATATTTTCATAAAAACTTTAACACCCTTTAAACTGAAGTATGATGGTAATTTAAAAATCTAATTATGGTAGCTTTTAGTAATCATTTTGATCTTCTTCTTTTTGATTCGATGGTGAACTCGTCAAACTGTTTAGGCCCAATCAAAACCTCCAAAGTGCAGATGTATGGGCACTTCGGGCATTCTAACATGTGGCTCATGTTTTGAACAGGAGTACCTACCGCTCTCACATTAAATATCCGATGAGTCTATAAAATCCAATTTTGCCAAGTTGTGTTTGCAGCAGCCTACCTGGGCGCGCAACCGATTTAGTACTTTCCATATACCTAATAGACCACTGCAAATCGCGCCCAGGCGTATCATTATGATTAGAATTTGTGATTAAGTTCCAAGTTTATTTAACGAAGAAATACGATTCCTCCATACAATCTTTAAAACTCCTTAAATAGTTTTAGTAATAGTACATACAAACGATATTCTGCCTTTTCAGCCCCTTATAGGTTAAATTTCCAAAAACCCAATCTTAGTGCTCACATAAGATGTAAAAAGAAGCCGTGTGCAAAATTTCATGTTCCTAGTCCCAGTAGATTCGGATATGCCTTGATACATATCATCAACGCACAGTAATCTACTGGGACTGGAGACAGTCAATCAGTTTCTCATTTTATAATATAAAGATTAAAATGTATGATCTAATCAAAATAATTAAACAATTTCTTGTTTTATTTCGAAGGTGTCTTGGGAGTCGGCAACACTTGGTTTCTGGTACACCGAGTTGTTGGAGCGAGAACAACAGTACAGAATTTGGCTTCGGAATGGAAGGCCTTCAGCATTTTGGATGACTGGGTTCTTTAACCCTCAAGGATTCCTCACAGCCATGAGACAGGTTCCTTACTTTCATAATTTAAAACGGACACGACTATACAGCCTAATTGTTTTTTCCAAGATCTACATTATTTTAGCTCTCTATCAATCAAAGGAGTTTTTATAATAACTTTGTAAAATGATAATTCAGTTTTTATAATACTTATTTCAATACTAGCTGACCTGGTGAACTAAATACCGCCTAATAGTCAATGAATGTAGTGTATCTTTCGATAGTAAACCGATTGCGATAAAACAAGGCCTAAATAATATCATTTTTTTTATTGTGGGGAAAATCATCCATTGACAACCCCCGCTCTTGGGTGGAGCGGGAGATAGTGTCAGACTCTTGCTGACTAAAAAACCCACCCCGTTCCTTCAAGCCTTCATACCGGGGCTCGAGTTCCCTTTCGGATAACCCTGGCCCCAGTAGGCTTCGACCTAATATCAATATCAAGTTACATACAATTTTTAAGTACATCCATTTCGTACATTTAACGTGATGCGCGCACAACTAAAAACTTTTACGGATTTATTATATGTACCTATATAGATTATAATTAATCCATTATTTAAAAATTATGTATCGGGTGACTAAAATTTCAAACTGTTTTATTTAAATAATATCATTAGAACCTATGCATTTTGTGCATCAAATAATGCGACCACTTCCATATAAATTTACGCATTGAAACGCGCCAGGCCCGCGCCGTACCACTAGCGTCGCCAGATGAACCGCACTTCGTCGCGTTTCATCTGGATGTGGACTGACCCATCATTATGTAACCATAGTAACCATTTACAGGAGGTGACGCGCAGCCACAAAGGGTGGGCTCTTGACTCCGTGGTTTTGCAGAACCACATCACCAAGCTGAACAGGGAGGATGTGCATGAGGGGCCTGCGGAGGGGGTATACGTCTACGGACTGTTTTTAGAAGGTGGGATTGCTTTAATTGATGTAGGGGAGAGTAGTAGGGGAGGGATGGATGCTTTTGCAGTTACAAAAGCGTCAAAAAGACCTATTGGATTTTGAAGATTAGGTTCTAAAACGAAAAAAGTCTATGACAAGTTTCCATTTTAGTGAGGGGAAGAGCTTGTAAGAATTTTCAAAAATGTAAAAAAAATCGTAACTACGAAATACTTGGGCGCAAGATTGATTGTTTTATTTATTTTGAAGGTATTTCTATCAGGATTACAAAAACAGACGGTTGTCATGGGGCGATGCAGCTAAAACCATCGATAAGCGTAAATTTTCAGAGTTCCTAACTAAATTATGCAAACAGTGCTAAAACAATAAACTCGCCTATTTGCTTATGCCACACTCAAATTGTCAGATTATTGAAATATACACTTTTCTGCATGTACTTAAGTTACCTTGTCTTAATCTGACGCGCTCGAGTTTTTCCGAGGATCAATTTTTTTTACTAATCTGTCTTTTTCTCCATATAATTTTCTGACGCGCTCAAGTATCCCGCAAAATCTCCATCTCGCCGCCCCTACCATAAGAAGGGCTACTTGATGCATCCAAGTTGTAGTAGATTTGTAAAAAACTTTGTGGATATTCTTATCTGTATATACAAGGTGTAAGGGACAGCCCTCAGAGGGCTGTCCCTTACACCTTGTATAAAAGGAAAATCTGACTGATATATCAAGGCACTGCCGGAACTACAGAGATTACGAGCGTGAAATTTGTACAAGGCGTCTTTTTACGAAGTAAGCGAGCACTAGAGCAGTGGTGGCCGAGTGGTAATGACTCCGACTTACAAATTGTAGGTCGCGGGTTCAAACCCGGTCAGGCGCATTACTTTGTATAATTTATATCATCACCACAGCTCTCGCAACGGTGAAGGAAAACATCGTGAGGAAACCGCCATGTCCTAGAAACAAAAATTCGAAGACATGTGACATTCACCAACCCGCACTGGGCCTGCGTGGTGGATTACGGCTCATTCCCTCTCCTAGAGAGGAGGACTGAGTCCCAGCAGTGGGAACATTAAAAAGGCTGATGATGATGAGCACTAAGTTAAGATTTCCCAAAATTCTCTTCCTAAGGGATTGAAACGGGGATCCAAAGTTTTTATGAAGAAACCCAATTACACGCGGGTGAAGCTAATATGTAATATGAAACTTCCTATCCATACGATGCTAACCCCTCTACGGTCCGGACGAAGCGTATTGCCTCGTCGTTTATACCGCGAACTTTGATAGTTTGGAATAATTTACCTGCAGCGGTCTTCCCATCCTATTATAAATTAGATGTCATGCAAACCTTCTAATGTATTATTGCGATTCAATTGCATCACTGCATACCATCAGGTGGGATCGCAGTCAAGCACTACTTTATACCTTACCTTTTTTATGTTTATTAGAAAAATGTACCTTTTACTGTCTGGTGTTTATAAAATGTCTAAAGATTGTCTATCTCATGCACTGAAGATTTAATATAAAAGTTATTTTATTTTCTCATTTCCAGGCGCTTCTTTAGACAGGAAAACGGGCAAACTTATAGAATCCAAGCCCAAGGTCCTTTATGAGCAGATGCCTGTGATATACATCTTTGCCATCAACACTACCGCAGGCAAAGATCCCAGGTTGTACGAATGTCCGATCTACAGGAAGCCTCAGAGAACCGATGCGAAGTACGTGGGATCTATAGACTTTGAAACTGACAGCAATCCGAGACATTGGACCCTCAGGGGTGTAGCCTTGTTGTGTGATATCAAGTGAATCTATGTTACTTTATTTATGATGAAATTAAATGAATGAGTTAAAAAAAAAGTTTTTTACTAGCCTGACCCGCAGTTTTTGTAGAATGTAGATATAAAGCACATTTCACGACATGTTTTACGGCAGCGGTATGTGCGGCGTTCAACAAGTAGAATCGCACTGGCCGCGGAGGTCACCAGCAGCCTCGAGGCTGCGCGTTCTGCGATATGTTGGCAACCGCAGGTATAGAAATTCGACGCAAAATCCAACAGTCAGTGATGAACTAAGAACTTTACAGGTCTTTGTTTTTGTTATGTGTCCATTGCCATCTTGAGCTCAATTGATAATTAACCGCCTGTCTTGCGATAATCGCCCTCTAAGTTTGCGAACGTTGCCACCGCGACGGCTGTGTAACCGCATAAAACTCCGGTCTGTTAAGAAATAAAACAGCTGTTCATCCACCGCGACAGGAAATTGCTCCGTGAGTTCTTAGCCTCAATGCTCACGACGGCTGAAATCAATGGCAAGACACGCGTGGCTGCGCCGTGTGCCCTCTGAACTTTTCATGTGATAGGTACCTACTGATCTTTTAAATGTGTAGATTAAATAAACAAACATATGTAGGTACTTGCCAAATACATGATGCGATTTACTAATTCATAGAGGTATCTAATTAGAATATAATAAAGTCATACGTATGTATTTTGTCAAATAGATTCAGTTTTTGCAGATTCTTTATAAATGATATTACTGAATTGAGGGCCCAAGGTAAACCGCAATAAATCTGTAATAAAATATTATATTCTACAGATTTGAGAATTTCTTAAAATATTTCAAAAATTCTTAACTAAACTCCTAAATAATAATTATTTACCCAGACATCGTACTTTCCGAGATTTAGACTATGCCTCTTTATGCAAGCGTCTGGATTGAGGGCCCACGTTATTTAATCATAACTTTTTTATTCTACGTTTAAGAAATTTATGGTTCATTGCTTTAAGTTTTACTAATTTTTAACTAAATTCCCTGTAAATCTTGTTTCGTTTCATAAGGATTTAAAAAATGGGCCCTCAATCCAGATGCACACACCGGATCGACCCTCCACGGGATTAAAACGATTAAAATTTAATGGTGTATATACATTTGTACCCTTATTTTTCTTAATGATCCATTTTTTTGGTTTTTTTCTGTGCGCCTGCCATGTTTTCTCTTCACCATCCTAGGTTGACTGGTAGAGAATGCCTAAGGCATTAAGTCCACCTTTGTACCTGTGTGTTGCATGAAATTGCTCATACTTACATGGCGTTATACTTACCTCACAGAAGAATTAAAAAGAAGTCCTGGATGCATGCCCTGATTTTTGATTGTATGTGCCCGCCGGCTACTGCGGGTGCCATTCGACCGCAGAGCGTGCGGGCGCATCCTGCCGAGGAAGCGGGTGACCGTGGCCCACACGATTTTACTAGTTCCCCGTCGGTGCAGCGGTGGAGTGGGAGCCGTAAACAATCGGGCACATCGCGGGCGAAAAACGCGACGTCAAATGAGCTCTATTTTTTACATTTATACCTATATTCTTCAGAAGCTGTGGGTCCGCAACCGCGGCCATAGAATAAGTAATAGTACTGCGACGGACGCGGGTGAGTCGTTAGTCTGATGTAGCAGCTTTTTTAATCAATTTTCATTGTGGAATCATGGTCACCCCATCAGTTGTAATGTATGATATTTTAGATCAAACATATTATCTTTTAAAGTATTAATGTAGCAGAACCGCAATTTATTTGGAACGAATGTACTCCTACACAAAATTCACCACGTCGAATTTTGTAAACAAGCATAGGTTAATTAAAAAGATATAGGCAACTATAGGGGGCCGTGCTGAAAAAACAAATTGGTCATATTTTTAATTTTAGCAAGTTTTAAGAGAAACCAAAGCAGTACATACGTTATTTACCTAAAATCAATTATTTTTTAATAGTTTTTGGCTCAGGTTGTTTTGAAATTTTTAAATATTTTCCAAAAATTGTTTATTCAGCACGGTCACCTTTGCACATCTGTATATTATTTGTTATTGCGAATTTATAATATCTTTTGCGGTACATATGACGTGTTGATGGAGTACATTCCTTGAGTTTAAGCAGCTTTTTAATACGCTGTATAGTTTTCAAGTTACACGAGGGCCGTGTTGAAAGCGTTTGGCTGGCACGCCCCCCTTTTTTTGCATATTTCTTCAAAACTACAGAGGTACATTGAAAAAGAAAGCGGTACATATATTCCTAGAGACGTGTACATTGCTTTAGTTCACTCCTTTATCGCAGATTCAGTGGGGCCATGCTGGGCAAACGGACATACTTTTTCACTGTAGGCATAAAAAGTGCTCTAGAGTATCAAATTAAAAAAAAAACGCAGTATTAGAAAAAGTAAACCTTTATTAAATAATCAACGCAACACCCTTTTATATAAATAAAAATACGATACACAGCAACGACACCCACCCCATAAATTGCGTAGACCTCATTCCAATTTTTGAGCTTGAATCTCAAGTTAGAATAAACTAGGAAAGTACACTCGGTTGAGTTCATAAGAATTTCTTTACTTCATCGTACAGCACCAGTACGAAGGCTCCTCCGGTACCTCTTAGTACGTTGGAGAAGGCGCCCTTGAAGAACGCGCCGAGACCTTCATTTTTTAATATTTTCGCCCAACAGTCTGCTGTGCTCTTGTACTGTCTCTGTTCCACTGGTACACCCGATTGCATCATCAACCGCCGCCGTACCGTGTCCAGTGGGTACGAGCAAATTCCCGCAAATGTAGTCACACTCTGCATCAATCAAATCAACATAAATTTAAATAAAATGGAAATTCCGCTCATTTTTAGGGCTTGTGAACATTACGTTTTTTAAACGCGTCGATTACGCGTATTTTTATAAATGCGCGTCAACGGCGTGCTTAAAAAACGTGGTGAGCACAGGCCCATGAAAATATAGAAATCCTAGCAATTATTATAGATTATGAGATATAAGTGTGCAAAGTAACTTTTTGGACTAATTTCGTCTGTTTTACATTTTAGTAGTATTTATTGAATATTTCAAAAAAAAAAAAAAAATTGTTTGGCCAGGAATTTCTTAGGCAACCCACCTGCGTTATATTATTTAATATAGTCTGTCTAATAAGTCAACCGACTTGGGAATTTTGTATAATATTTAATCATTTAAAAAATACTTATATTCGATACTTTTTATACGGTTCTTCTGTTAGTAAACAATGATCTCTATCTCTTAATCACCCTTGTGTATTGTTTCCGTGTTGACTGCATCAGATTTCATTAAATCCTAACCACGGTACCACACCTTGTATTTTTAATAACATTAGCGGTCCGTTTACAGAGACACAGACCGGCTCGGAGAGGAGAGCAGGTTCTTATCACGTTGAAAACCGAGTTTTTAGTATTTGTAGTAAGGTTTATTTTTGCATGTGCACTGTTTTTGTCATTAAGAATACGCGCTTGGTGTGAAATAATAAGAGGATCTGACCGGCTCCGAAGACGTACTTTTCCTCGTTCGCGCAGCCGGCCGATCGGCCCCGATTCCATACTCTTTCTCGCCCGCGCAGCCGATCGGCTCCGATCGCGCGCTCTTTCTAGCTCGCGCAGCCGATCAGTTCCGATTGCGTGAGCGCCGCCCCACGCCGACCGCTATTTTTTTGTTAAAACGGAACAGTTGTGTGCACTTGTACAAAAACGTGACTGATGAAAAATTAATAATACTCGTGTAATATATATTTGTTCATCGGAGCTATCTAAATCCATGTTCCGAAAAGCACATGGAATACTGGTACTGCCTTTGTAGTGTATCCACCCGGTCCCGAGCGCATCCGACCGGCTACGAGTGCAACCGACCGGCTGCGAGCGCATCCGACCGGCTGTGAGCGCATCCGACCGGATCGGAGCGCATCCGACCGACTCCGAGCGCATCCGCTTTCAGATCGCTTTCAGCCGGTCTATGTGAAATAGTTGGCGACTCCACTCCGACAACTCCAAGCATATACGATCCGGTCTGTGCGAAAAGAAAAATGCGCGCCGATGCTCTCCGAGCCGGTCTATGTGAACGAACCTTAGGTACAGTACAATTCACGAATGATGGCGGCCGTGAAGTTTGCGCAGAAGGCTGCGCAGTAACGTGTTTTAGGTACCAAATGACGACGTGCGTGTGCGAGAAGAGTGTAGTATGCGCGAACGTTCGCAAAGGCTAACTTCACGGCCGCCATCATTCGTGAATTGTACTGTAGTAAATATAATAATAATTGTTTTATATTTCACTGTTTGTCCTGAGTGAGTCAGAAATAAAATTCTTATTCTTTATTGTACATGATAAATACCAAAATATGTGGACATCAGAATTCATGTACAAAGGCGAGCTTAACTCAAAGTTGACTTTTGTTCCAGCAAACCAATGAGTCACTCTATCACTCAACTGTTTCCTGGAAGAACAACTCACAGTAGAGGGTAAAATCCAGTGCACAATTTTACAAATAATTTGAATAAAACAATACATAAACATACCTACATACATAAATACATACTTATCTTTATTTCAAAAAATCAATGCCACTTTTCGTTGTAATTTTATAACTCAAGAACGGGCTCAACTATCTATACAATAAATGTCTAACCATATTGGTTTTATTATTAGCTTTTAATTCAGTTGATTTTGTCATCCTCTTAGGAATCTTTTCCTCCCTTAATATCTCTGCACCAATAGTTGAATGGTTCAAATCTTATCTTCGGGGTTAAAACCAGTCATTTCGGTTTGGTGAGGATTCCTCTGAATGCTGTGATTTGGCTGCGGGTGTACCTCAAGGTGGCGTTCTCTCTCCTCTACTTCTCTCTGTTTTTATAAACGCTATCACTAAGGTCCTGACTTCTAACTATCATCTCCACGCAGATGGCTTGCAGTTATATCGTCATTTTTAACCGACTTCGAAAAGGAGGAGGTTCTATGTTCGGCGGTTAAATTTACTGTTTTCAAATTTTTTCCTATACCTGTGCTATAAGACCTTGCTTTGTGCCAAATTTCAGGAATCTGGGTCAACAGGAAGTACCTTTATGAATTTCGATCTTTGAGAGTATCAAAATATACGTTTCTTTCGCAACATAAACGTCCGTATCTTTCGCAACATAAACGTCCGTATCTTTTTTATTTGTAAACTTAGAAGTTTGATTTTTTCCCAGCTTCAAGGGACTGCAGACCCGAGTACATAGTTTCAATTTCAACTCGATACATCCACACTTTCTTGAGATAAAAGGCCTTGACAGACAGACGGACGGACGGACAACAAAGTAATCCTATAAGGGTTCCGTTTTTCCCTTTTGAGGTACGGAACCCTAAAAAAGCTCTAAGTACACTACCTCAAAGGTGGCATGGAAACGGGTGCATATTATGACGATTAACTCTTTCAACTTTTTGAATCATCATATCTCAAAAACGGTGACTCTTAGAAAAAAAAGTTTTGAAACAATTTTGTAGCTAATTATCAGATCTACAATGTTGTCTTAACTAATTTTATGATTAAACGTACCGTTTTGCTAAAAAACACGAAAAACTCATTTTTGTGACATTTGACCCCGAATATTTTTTTTCCAGGTGTTGGATCGATGAGGACTTTTTAGATTTTATTTATAATGGTGTTTTAAACAATCCTACCAATTTTCAGCTGGGTGTGAATTAGTGTAACCTCGCATGTCTAAATTGACCGAACTATTTTTATAAATATCAATACATCGATAGGTATATGGATATTTTTTATTCACTGCCGACATCCCTAGTTCGCAGCCGCCGCTTGCCGCCCGCGCTTTCACTGTGGCAATTTGTATGAACTCACTATGGCATGAGATCACCGCGCGCGTTCCGCATCTCGCAGTCCTTGCCGCTTCCAGAGCCCGCGTGTCTACTGTGAACACTCAAAGGGAGTTCTTTTGTTTGAGATTGCCGCGCCGCGCCCGCCCCGCACCCGTGCTTTCACTGTGGCCGAGCACTAAGAGGATGTCAAAATCAACTGAGTTAAAAGCACTACTGAAGTCCAATAAAATCAATATAGTTAGACATTTATTTTACATAGCCAGTCTATTTTGACAAAGGTTGTTACAGTGCTATGGCCAGATCTGAAACCAGACTGGTAAGGACTCCACATAACGAGATAGTTGATTCTGAACAACACTCTCAAGGACTTTGGAGAGGATTGGGATGTTGGTCGGAACTGGGATGATGAAAAAGATTTGAAAATTTAGGAATTGTGATTTTTTTTTTTAAATTTTCGAGATAAAAAATGTCAGAATAATAAAAATTTTGATTGGCCTACCATACCTTATTTATTTCTCCATCCGTCTGTTGATTTTCGCTTTTAGTTTTCGTGAGCTACTTTGGTGCGTTTTATTTCACTACGGTACATTTATTACTAGATACTAAAATTTCAATAACCTGTGCGATAAGCCAAGTGAAAAATATAGGAGTATGTGCGGGGTCAGGGAGTAGGCCTTTTGCGGTATCGAAGAACCCGAAGTAAGTGGCACGGTAGATGATGATACCCTGTACCGACACTATGAAGCCTCGGTACCAGCCCAAAGGTCCATCCGTTTTTAACGTTTTGGCGAGGCAGTCAACCAGTCCCTTGTACATCTTATTTTTGCCCTTGCCAATATCAGCTGCCAATCTGTCGACAAGAAATTAACTTTTTTTAAACACGTTTAAATTGCCGGCGGTCTTCTCTTAAACACAATTTAACTTCAATTGGCATAAAAAAATATCACCAAAAACAGTAGAGGTAAAATAAAAAAGAAAGTTGAAATATGCATTTAATTTTATAATACTAATTTCTAAAATGAAACAAATTGTTTTATTGTGCCTATTATAGACTTTGAATTCAATATGTTCCCCAGCGTCATTAAGAAGACATGAGATGTTTTTTTTTTTGTCTTAAGTTGTGGAATTATCCAATGATTTCACCCGCTCTGAGAGGAGTGGCAGAGCGCGTCAGACTTATACTGACTAAAACTCACTCCTATGTTTCCTACGTTACTTCATTCCAGGAGCCCGGGGTTCTCTTTCGCGCAACCTATGGTCCAAGTAGGCTTCGATCCTGCTGGGTATGGTTTTGCTGACATCTCCTTGAGGCGCGTGTGGAACACCCCGCGCCGTCAACGATTCGGGCTCGTTCCGTACGGTTACCGGACTGCCACGCGGCGAGCTACCGATTGTTCGTCTTCCGCAAGCCTACCATTCTACGATATTTAGATTTAGGGGGAACTTATTTTATTTACCTGGTTCGTCCATAATCTAAAGGGTAGACAAAACACATAGAAGTTGCACCCGCGGCTCCTCCTGCCACGAGATTGCCAGCAAAGTATTTCCAAAATTGTGTCTTTTTGTTTATGCCGCCAAGGAAAAGTGCCTTGTATTTATCCTTGAAAGCAAAGTTCAGAGCTTGAGTTGGGAAGTATCGAATGACGTTTGCAAGGTTACCGCGCCATAATGAGAAGAATCCTTGCTCCTTTGGGACTCGGAGAAGTATATCAATAATACCTGTAAGTAAAAAAAAACAAATGTTTTACACGTGACTAAGATTTTGATCTTTGGAGATTTACATCAAGTAGTTTGATGTCCGAGTAAGTAAGTACATCACAACGCACGTACGATACAATTATTTAAATCTTTATATAAGAGTTGACGCGACTACCGACCCATGCTATATGATACTCTGCAGGTATAAAAAAAAATAAAATGTAATGAAATTACAATTCAATAAAAATAACACACCGGCGAATTTTAAGGTTTATACGCACTATGCGGGTAGCCGCAATGCGGCTAGGCTTGCGGCTGATTGCAAAAATAATATTAATTTCTATGCGCACTGCGATGCCGCTACCCGCAGACCACTCCGATCGCTCGGAAGCCTGCGGGCTTAGTCTATCTAGCTTAGTGCTATCCTAGCTTATACTGATAGGCCTTATAATGTTCCAATTGTGGGAACTCAGGCCTCCTCGCTAGGAGAAGGAATGGGCCTTAATCCGCCACACGGACCCAGTGCGGGCTGGTGGAGGTCACATGTCTTCGAGTTTTTGGTTCTAGAATAGAGTTTCCTCGCGATGTTTTCCTTCACCGTTTTGAGAGCAGTAGTGATGAGATAAACTACACAAAGTAATGCGCCTGGTTGCGTTTGAACCTGCGACCTACATCTCGTTAAGTCGGGGCCGTTACCACTCGCCCAACACTCTCGGGAACATTCATAAATAGTAGAAAAATATCACCATCACTAAGACTAAGGGGCGACAGGTCATAATACAACGCAAACGTAGCTTGCGCGAAATTTTTCGTTAATAACCAAAAAATGATGATAGTAGGTAGGTACATTTTTATGCAAGTGTGGAACATATGCCACTACTTCACGACTCCCGAGAGATCTTGCCACGAGCTCCAGGTCAAGTCGTAAGCGAAACTTCGCTGCGGTGACAAATAGCGGCACAGTGTTTAGATCTCTGGAAGGATCTGGAGGTGGTATGGTGACTGTACGGCAAACCAAGCGCGGGGAATGCCACAATCGCGGTAGTGTCCTGTTTGAGGAGTGGCTAGAGAGGTGCCGCGGCGTCCGCACTTTATGCAATATGCAGGTTAGGTTCTCACCGAACACAGTCTGTTGTTTCCGGAGGTTCCTGTTTGTGATTCTGCGGGAAGAAAAGCCCGGAAGTCACCACAGACAGATCACCCAAAATACACGGTGGAACATACGATGGAAAGTCTTCTCTGCTCGGCCAGACCACCACCGTGTCCTCTTAGAAGCAATCAGCGGCGGCGACCGCTCGCGTCTGGCTCTGGTCCAGGTACAAAGTGAGAGAGAATGGGAAACCGTTACTTCTTTGTGCAAAACAGAAATGATAGTGAAGGAGGTAGTGGAAAGCGTGAGACGGAGACAATTTCTCTCGCCCGGTCCGGCCACCGCTAGAGACGCCCCGGGTGTCACCTTAAGCAATAGTTTGCGGGCGGCGACCTCCCTATTGCTCACCGTCGGCAATCCCCCACCTATCATAGCTGGTAACTGATTACCAGGTTGGAATCGCGGTGGCTGGGGCGAGAGAATGTTCGTTCTCTCACACATGGGGCCGTCTCCTTCGATAGCTTTACTGCTTCGCAGAAGGAGGGAGTCGGCTAACATTCCTCCTCGCTTCGGACACGGTGGTGCTCCACCCAAGTAGGGCACACCACCACCTTGTTCTCCGGGTGGATCACACAATGGTGACACCTGGGAATTTCTTCAGCCTGAACCCGATTCTGTAACCTCCCGAACTTACCATGTCCGGTAACCCGCGGCATGTGGAAAGTGAAGACGCTGTGACGCCTCTCCAGTCACTCCTCAAAGAACGGACTTACCACCATGATTATAGCGTGCTCAATCTAAGCTCTTTTGCAAGTAGATTTGAATTGAAAATACAATAATGAAAAGATAAAAAAAACAATAGTTTGTGTAAGTGAACTCTGGGATTGCCAAACGGTTTCGAAAGGTAAATATTACTTTTTAAAATTAAAAAACTTATTAAAACAAATTTATTAAAAAACTTTCTAATTTACAATTTTTAATTCAGATTTAGGGTTCCGTGCCTCAAAAGGACAAAACGGAACCCTTATAGGATCACTTTGTTGTCCGTCCGTCTGTCTGTCTGTCTGTCAAGACCCTTTATCGCGTGGAGGTATCGAGTTGAAATTAAAACCATATACTCAGGTCTGCGGTCCCTTCAAGCTATGAAAAAATTTAACTTTTAAGTTAACGAATAAAAAGGACATGGCCGTTTATGTTGCAAAAAAAAACGTATATTTTGCTACTCTCAAAGATCGAAATTCATAGGTACTTCCTCTTGACCCAGAATCCTGAAATTTGGCACAAAGCAAGGTTTTATAGCACAGGTATAGAAAAAAATCTGAAAACAGTTTGTTACCTACGTCACAATAAAAAAAAAAATTTTTGCAATTCAGAAAAATCTCAGAAAAAAAGAAAATCTCAGTGCGCGAGTCCGACTCGCACTTGCCCAGTTTTTTTCCACCTTACTGTTTATTTTATAATGTTGTGCTTCTTATGTGTTTCTAGCCAGCGAGGACACTCGAGTTAGACCGAAAAAAATTGTGGGATTTCTTTGTTTGTTCTATGTACCTCACGAATTTACTGACAAAATCCATTGAATGTACCTCAACTTCTTTGATAGAAATTACAATTAATGGTCTCGTCTATTGAGCGTTTAAATAATACCGATCGTATCTTGTACCAATGTACCTCTCAATTCACGTATTCAATAGTAATTCCAATGGATCTATAGACAATTTTGGAAAACCCAAAGATTATGTGAATTTTTGGTTTTTTTTTTTAAATTTCTATTTAAAGAGTTTTTCGCTAGTAGGTACGAATAAGTTACCCTGTTGGTATACAAATGAAATAGCTAAACAATTAAATAAAAAATTACAGTTAGGTTTTGGATTGGTTATTCAGAGCAAACATAACCATACCTTTTAATCGTGTGAATTAGAGACAATAGAAAGACAATGGGTGCGCACGTTCGCTTGGGAATTCATGAATTAATGATAGGGATTATTTCAAAAGGATAAATTAATATTGTGCGCGCCAATTTGTGTTCTGAGCGATTGATTCTTGCGAGAATAATAACGTAATTTTTATTCTTTTCTATCATTTAAACAAACTTAAAAACTAACCTACAGAATAGCGTTAATGTCACCAACCTTTATATTCCTTGCCCTTTTTTACTTGTTTGTTAACATCTTGCACCTGTAAGAGAATCTTCACTCGCTCGATGGGAGCCACTGCAGTCTTAGACACAGCAGCTGACACTCCACCGGCCAAAAAATCTTTTAAGAATGCTGCTCCTGATGTTGGTTTCTTTGGCGCTCCTCCTCCTCCTCCTACTTCGCCTTTACCCTTTTCGCCCATTTTAACCTCTATAAGCGAAGTAGTGTTTCACTATTTCAGCTCCCGTAATATAGATTTCTATCCTTTTGACAGATCCACTGATGAACACAAATTTTGCACCACCGAAAATATAGCGATAATATACGATGGTTCTTGATCACATTTTCAAAGCCCCATGTTATGAAAAGGACGGAAATTTCATAAGATTTATAAAAAATTCATCAATTAGGATAAAATAATAATTTAGGATTAAAAAAAACCCTTCATTACTTTTGGTTAGGCTTTTGGCAGAAAGAAGACATCACAATTACATACAAAAGACAAGCGTAATAGTTACGTTTGAATTTAGAATTGTAAGACTAAACCAAAGACGAGGCGAGGAGGCGACAGGCATTATCAAGGCATTATTCTAGCTCTTAGCTCTTCTCAAGAAAAAGGAGGTTAAGGATTAAGTTCTATTAAATTTCCTATAAAAATAATTGTCATTAACTTTTTTACAGATTCTAGGCAATGAACACAGTATAAAAAACCACCGGTCGTCAAAGGCTCGTTATATGTAGATTTCTCCACACAGAAATCGTCCAATAACATCCCCCGCTCTTAGGCTTCGACCCTGCTGGGCCCCTCGGTTTGCTGACATCTGCTTAAGGCGCACGTAGCACGGTGCCTACTTGCCCTCAACGACGGCTCGGTCCGGATGGTTACCGGACGGTCGAACGGTGAGCTAGCCATTGCTTGCCGTCCACAAGCCCCTGCCTACGGTGGCCGGAAATTGGGATCGGAATCCCGGTGGTGGCTGGGGCGTGAGGACCATTGCATTACGCGTGCGGCCTCCTCCTTTGCTTGCATTACTATTTCGCAGAAGGAGAGGACCGCGCGTCACTCCTCGCTTCAGACCATGGCCTGTACCAAGACCCGGAGCAAGAGATCGTTGCTGCTGATCGTCCCCACGAGTACACGGTGGTGCTCTGCCCAAGCGGGGCACATCTCTACCGTATGCTCCACCGTGTCGTCTGGGCGGTCCACACAGTGGTGACACTCGGGCGTTACATCAGCACGAATCCGGTGCAGGAACTTCCCGAATTGACCATGTTCTGTGAGAACCTACGAAATGCGGAAAGTGAAGACACTCCTCGAAGAGGGGACTTACCGCCATAATTGTCCCATAAGGGGAACTAGAAATCAATTAACGTCCAAAAACGTAAAAGTTACCGCTATTTTATGTGGACTCTTTGAAAACTATAAAAAAAGGTAGCCTCTTGATATTTCTCGTCTTATGTTGATCCATACGCGGCTGCCAGTGGCCGATCTCAGCCCCCTCCGCGGCCATTTGACGTCACTGCATGACGCGGCCATTTGACGTTACTGCATGACGCTGCCATTTGACGTTACTGCATGACGCTGCCATTCCACTGTGAATCGGCCCTAACAGTAGGCTCATCATCATCATTTCAGTCGAAAGACGTCCACTGTTGGACATAGGCCTCCTCCAATTATCGTCAAAATAAACGATTTTGTGCGTCTCGCATCCATCGGATTCCCGCTACCCTAACCAGGTTATCGGTGCACCTTGTAAGAGACCTTCCAACGCTATGTCTTCCGGTACATGGTCGCCATTTCAGAACCTTTCGGCCCCAACGGCAATCTGTTCTGCGAGCAACGTGCCCTGCCCATTGCCACTTAAGTTTGGCGATTCTTCGTGCTATGTCGGTAACCTTAGTTCTGTCGCGGATATCCTTATTCCTAATTCGATCACCCAAAGAAACTCCGAGCATGGCCCTTTTCATTGCCTTTTGGGTGACTTTAAGTCTTCTGATGAGGCCCATTGTAAGCGACCACGTCATCACTGGCAACACGCACTGGTCATAGACTTTCGTCTTGAGACACTATGGTATGTTGAACGAGAAGATACCACCCAGCTTCCCGGACGCTGCCCAGCCGGGTCGGATTCGAAGATTGACCTCTTTCTCGAAGTTAAACCTAACTAACTATACCGTCTATCCCAGGCAAACGTAGTCGTCCATAACTTCAAGTGTAGAGTCTCTGATCTTGATAGTAGTGGGTGCTACATGGTTGTTTACTATGACTTTGGTTTTGTCCATGTTCATTTTAAGTCTCACTCTTTCGGAGAGCTACTGAGACTACGGAGGAGTTCACTCTTCCGTAGTCTTAGCCATGACTATTATGTCGTCGGCAAACTGAAGCTGAGTGATGTACTCGCCATTAAAATGAATGCCTAGTCTCTCCATACTAGAACCTTGAAGACATCCTCCATTGCTGCCGTGAACAGTTTCGGAAAAGTAACGTCTCCCTGCTTCACGCCCCGCTGTAAGAAGATAGATTTCCAGGTCTGGTCTTGTAGTCGGGCTGACATGGTGGCGTTTTTGTACGAACACTTCAGCACTTTGATGTACCGATAGTCAATTTCGCACCGTTGGAGAGACTGCAGTACATCCCTAAATCCATCCCCAAGTCTCGATTGAATCAAAGGCTTTCTCGTAGTCCACAAACGCTAAGCAGAGAGGCTGTTTATACTCCTCAGTCTTCTGTATAACCTGCCGCAGCGTATGTATGTGCTTTATGGTGTTGAAGCCTTTTCGGAATCCGGCTTGTTCGGGAGGCTGGAAGTCGTCGAACCTGCCCGCCAAACGATTCGTGATGAGTCTGGAAAACTGCTTGTAGACATGGCTCGGAAGCTAGATGGGTCTGCAATTCTTAAGCAGGGCATTATCACCTTTCTTAAAGATACGAAGAAGAGTACCACCACGCCTCTGCTCCTGCTGCCTGTAGCGTTTTTCCTTCAAGTGGGACGAAATTGAATAGCTTCTGAAGGGCCTTAAGGACCGGTTCTCCACGCGCCTTTAAGAGCTCAGTCATAATTCCGTTCTCACCCGATGCCTTGTTGTTTTTCAGCTGCTTCAGAGCCTTCTCAATCTCGTTCAGGCTGACGTCCGGGATATCTTCGGTATAGTATCGAGCAAATCTAGCTCTTTGGTCGTTTGCTAGATTTGCAGCGTATAATAATAATAATAATAATAATAATAATCCTTTATTGTCCAGAAAAGAACATAACATGATGTAATTAAATACACTATCCTCCACACTAGGATTCCCTGTGTCGTGGAGGGTAGTCTCTTTCGTCATAACATACATACAATAATCGAAACAATAAGGAGTAAAGTAAAAAGTAAAAAAAGGGAATCAAAACAAAAAAAAAAAAAGTGTGAGTGGTATATATGGTGAGTTCGTGTGAGTTAGTTTGTGAGTGTATAATGTGTGTGTATATATGTTAGTTAAGGAGTGATGGTATGTATGGGGGTATCTGCGAGTGCGAGTTTATGTGTGAGGGTAAGTGTGTAAAGGGATGGTAAGTACACAGGCATGGGTACGTGTGTCTATGTTTGTGATGTACATGAGTAGGTGTTCGTAAACAGAAATAAATAATGATATAGGTAATAATAGTAATAATAGATACGTGTGTGGTTTATTATTTATACGGATTTTTAAAAAAAGATTCTGTAGTGTCATAGTTCAGATTTTTGAGAAATTTTATTATATGAGTCTTACATTTATGCTTTGTCATTTGTAGGATGTTTAGTTCCTTATTTAGTTTGGAGTAAATAAATGGACCCATAAATTGAAAGCGTCTTTTGCCGAATTCGAGTCTGGTTCTTGGTTTCTGCCAAATCGCTTTCCTGCGAGAACGGCAACTACTTTGGATTGTGTTGTGAGCGTTTCTATGGAACTTAATTGCTACAGCCAAAATATATAGTTGCCTAACACGCAGGACATTGCTTTCTGAGTATATAAGATTGGTGGGAAATCTCATAGGTTTCCTATAAGCTACTTTTAGGATGGCCCGTTGCGAGCGTTCTACTTTTATCAAATGGCTCTTGTGAGCAACTCCCCAAGTTGTAATGCAGTAGTTTAGAATAGGCTCACATAATGTGTAGTAAACCATTCTTAGTATTTTTTCATTTGCAATTTGTCCCAACCTTTTAAATATATACAGCAGTTTTCTTATACGCCCATTTACATGCTGGATTTGCTTAGTCCAAGTAATGCATTGGTCTATGTAAATACCAAGATACTTCATGTGAGGTACCTGTTCAAAGACTGGACATGAGCAAGCAGATTCTCCACGGTTATTACAGGTGTGTAATGTAACGGCTAGATTGGTTGGACAGGGGCTTTTTTTGCTAACATTAAAGTTGACCACTTTAGTTTTCTCAACATTAAGTGTCAGCAAGTTATAGGTTAACCATGTAGCCACCTGATTTACTCCTGACTCTGCCGCTTCATGAACAGACTCCCAGGACCTGCCATAAAATATAATAGCGGTGTCGTCGGCGTACGTAAATATTTTAGCATTTTGCACTGGGAGGGAACAAAGACTGTTGATATAAACAATAAAGAGAGTGGGGCCAAGAACGCTACCTTGTGGTACGCCATAATTGAGACTAGCATAATCACTATAATTATTATCTATAACCAGTCTCTGCACACGGTCAGTTAGATATGATTGGAACCAATCAAGAGCTGTGCCACGTATACCAATACTCTCTAGTTTTTTTAAAAGAATACTTCTAGAAACAGTATCAAAAGCTTTCGCCAGGTCCAGGAAAACGCCAGTGCACTTATAACCATCATCTAGTTTGGAAACTACGTAATCCACTAAATGCGTCACTGCATCCTCCGTAGACCTGTTTTTGCGAAAGCCATATTGATTGATGGATAGTATAGCATTCTTCTCTAGAAAGTTCAGTAACCTGGTGTTCATAATTTTTTCGAGAATTTTTGATAAGGATGTGAGTAGGGAAATTGGCCGATAATTCGATGCTATTGTTTTGTCTCCGGATTTGAAGATTGGGCTAACATTAGCCTTTTTCATTGCTGTAGGAACAGTTCCAGTTGTAATGCTTAGGTTACATATAAACGCTATTGGTGAAGCCAGAGGAACTTTGTTTAATTTAAGGATCCTATTCGTAACACCATCCCAGCCAGGAGCCGAGGATTCTTTTAGGTTTGAGACTATCTTAATGACTTCATAACTATCAGTCGGATTAGCAAAAAAAGAGTTACTTGGAGTTGATGCTTTATAAAGATTATTGGAAATGCTGGCCAAATCGAATTCAGTTTTGTTAAGAAGGGAGAGTGATTTTTCAGCGAGCCGTTCACCCACAGTAGTAAAAAAGTGATTTGCCTTGTCAAGGGACTCTTTAGGATCAAGACAAGCTTGCAAAAGTTCGGAGCTATTTGAGTTTGAGATTGTAAAGTTACATATCTTTTTAATAGCTGTCCATGTCTTTTTGCTGTTCCCATGAGCATTTTCTATAGTGTTTCTATCGTGAGCATTTTTAAGATTTTGAATTAAATTGTTACAGTGATTTCTATACATTTTATAGCGCTGCTGTATTACTGGGTTACTTTTGTTTTCCTTTTTACTAGCCTCGATATGAAGGCGATCTCTTTTACGAACACATTTCATTAATCCTTCAGACATCCAAGGTTTTTTAATAGTTTTAGAATTTGGAATATTTTCTTCAGTTTTAAATTTTTCTATTGTTTTATTTAATTTATTTGTAAAATCTGTTAAAGCCTCATTTACGTTAGTGTGATTATAAATGCAATCCCAATTTATATCTTCAATAGCCTTTATCAAATTAGGGTAATCAATTTTAATTTTATGTCTTGTGTCACGTACCGAGCATGGTGAAACCTTGGAAATACCCATGATGACCGTGTCATGATCAGTTATACCCGAAGCATAGACTATTACTTTTACAGGTTTTTTAGTTTTTAACATGACGTGGTCTAGACATGTCTTGTCATGTGTGGGGTATTGATGTCCCGGGTAGAAACCGTAATGACCAGTCAAGTCAAGATAGTCAGTGGCAAGTTTGTCTTTGGAGTTTGGTAAGATGTCGATATTAATATCGCCCAGGATAGCACAGTTTGGAGTATTACATACTTGCATAATTTTCTCTAGAGAGGTACAAAAATTGAGGATATTATGAAAAGATGGAGACCGGTAGATAGCACAAATCGTGAGTTCATTAGTTACTCGAATAATTAAGCAGTTTGCGTCCATAAAAAGAGGTTCTTCTATTACCAATTCAATATTATTTTTGTAAAAAACAGCAATGCCATCATTTTGGTTTAGATACTTCTTGGAATAATAACAGTTATAATTATTAAGATGCAGTGAAGGTGTTGAATCGTTCAGGCGACATTCAGTCAGGATTATGATGTCTGGAAGAAAATTTAGGGCAGTCAGGAAAACTGAAAAATTGTCGAAATTTTTTAAAATGCTACGAATATTTTGACTGATTATTGTTAGTTGTGTTGCAACATCTCCTAATTCGTGCAGGCAATCTTGTGGGTTACTTGTTTTCGTACTTATATAGATATCCGTCTCATCAATGTCTTGAATCAAATTATGTTGATTAGCCATAGTCGTGAAGAGGGTGGAGTAAGGGCCGATTTAAAACGTATTCTAATATAATATATAATAGACACATTAATATGTTTGGTATTTTGTTAGTTTTGGGGTGATGTGTGTAGTGTAGGTGTTTGGTAATGTATATATATTGATTGAGATATAATATTGGTGGATATTGTGTGAAAGGTGTTATATTATGTTTTGTCCGTTGAGGTCCAAAAAGTGTTTTAAGCTTTATAAATTTCTCGAAGCTGTTGAAATGTATTTTCATTTTTGATAATTTCATACTTGTCGCCTTCTTTCTTGCGTAGGAAAACCCGCCCATTTGCGATCCAACAGTATTGAAAATTTTCAGCTCTTGCAAAGTCACGGGCAAGAAAATGAAGTCTTTTGGCCTTAGTAGTTAGATGGTCAGAGACATACAGAGCCATTTCCGGTCCTTCCAGACCAAGGTTACTTGTGTTTATTTGCCGGCTGGGATGGCTCATATTAAATTGTTTAGAGCCTTTGAGGAATTTATCCTTGACAAAAGTGCTAGTGAACTCTGTAACTACTGTAGATGTCATCGAACTCTCTTTTGAAGGAAGTCTGTATACGTCTTTTATTTCCATAGAAGAACAATCGATTCCTGTAGTTTTCATCAAATTGGTGACCATGTTAAGTAAGTTTTCCTTCTTTTCCCTTTTCTTTTTTGGGACACCTCTTATCTCAATACATGTTTTTCTAATGTAGCGATCTAGACTTTCATTTCTTTCTTCAAGTTCTGTAATTTTAGTAATTGTATTGTTCCGTTCACCTTCCAAAGCATCAATCTTTTTATCCAAATCTATTATTTGAGCTGAGAGATCTCCCAAGGATCTTTCTATGTCGAAATTTGACGATTTTATATCTTGTTTAATCTCAGTTAGTCCCCTATCAAGGCGCTCTAGCGCTGCAAGGCCTTTGTCTAGTTTTTGTAGCTTCTCATCCTGTTGTTTTGCCCATTCAGCAAACATATCCCTCATCTCATCTTTAAACAAATCGAGACTACTGCATTCATTATCATCCAATCGAAAACGTTTAGATTTAGATCTCATTGTCTTAGACGAGGCAGAAGGTACAGCTGATTTGTTTATATTGGAGTCAGAGACTGACAGTCCTTGCGGAGGTGGAGAACGAATCGGGTTCATTTTTGTATAGTATTAAAAAACTCACTGTTTGTAAAGATAACTGTCCGTCGCGTAGCACAGGTAGATTGCTGCAGGTAATTACTTCATTGCCTTCGTAGCTCGTAGCCGATATCGCGAGCCGCGTAGTAGGTACTTAGGTTAGCACCGAGTAGCTACGTCACGTCGCCGTAGGGCCAAAAGGAGACAGCAATTATGTCGACTGTGCTCCTCACTCATGCACTCCGCGTTACGCGGGGGGCTTTTACTCTTTAGCTTAACCGTTCCAATTTCGATTTAATGGTTATAATAACACATGTCATAGTTTACAATAACAGGATAAAAAATAAATACTGATTTACATTAAAAATAAGCAATGCGACTGTTCTCAACGACGACTCGGACGAAAGAGGTATTTAGTGATAAAAATGTATATTATATATATTGCCTCGATCTCTCACAGAAGCTCCGATTCGGCGGAGCTCTGCCATCGTCGGTCTTCAGTTTCGAGAGCTGGATTTGCACAATAGACAGGTCTCGTGCAAATACTTTAGGGCCCTTATTCCGCCCAATCGCATCTTTAATCCTTGCGGTATTAAAGCGGCAAGATCTGTCTATTGACCTGCCGCTATATGCACGCATCGTTTGGACGCTGCAGAATCATCTCACTCCTCTTCTTCATTAGCTCCAGGGTTGGATCAGTGAGCCTTTTGTTTTTGTTTGTACGGTGAGTCTTGAAAAATTTAGACCTCGTTTCGTTTCTAGTTGCATCATCAAGACTTTGCCAGGTCCACTTTTTATGCTCAAGCTTTTTGAAGAAGGAGTTCATCAAGTAGAGGTCCTCCTTCTCCAAAAAAAACTTGCCTGTAGGTTAGGGTGTCCCAAAAAAATCAAATTCTTTTTTTTACAACGCATACCCTCTAATTTTGTTTGAATAGTGTCAAAACAATTGTAAATGAAATTTTAAATACTTAGGACCAAGGGAACCCGTGCCGACTTGCATCGATAGATATCGGAACTTCGTACTTTGGCGCGTAGCAGCTAACGTATCAAGTGCTCGTTATTATTTATTTATTTAATTAGTAAACGCATAATTTTCATTCAGTCTACATGTCAGTAGGATTACGAAGTCTTACAAAATAAATATTTTGAATATGGGATACGTATAAAATCAAATTACGGGTTCAAAACTATCCTATAATTGACAAGTATTGGCAGTACTGTTTTACAACATTCCTTTAATGAATTTATGTGTCACTGAAAATCGTGAATCTTACTATTCGAAACTGTGTTATTTATTGGGAAAGGCACAATATACGTGACATTTCCTAATTAATTTCCACGATTGAAAGGTTAAAGCATTATCTGTGTTAAAAACTTGAACTTGAGAGTTTTGGAGAGATCTGCAAAAAATGCGAACAAAACACAAGAAGTATTCGAGAAGCAAAGACATGAGCTTGTAATAAAATTAGACAAATTGTTTGACATTGCACATGCCGATGCGTTTCCATTAATTAAAGATAAAATCTTCTTGTACTGCCAGAGAGAGCCAGGTTTATGTGGTTACTTAGATGGAGTGGACCAAAAATTCGAAAAAAAAAGCGCGCCTAAGAAATATTTAGGAACCATGCCATCTGGCTACTAATTGTTTCTCCTTAACTCCTTTGTAATCACCTTATCATGAAAATGCGTCTTCAGATTCTGAAATGATGGATTTACAAGAAAATCTACTCATACCAACTAAGAGTACACACCCCCATACGAATAAAAGTTCCATGGGGAAAAGAAAAAATTTATCACTCCAAAGACAGTTGCAGCTTTGAGTAGAGAACAGTTAAATATGAGCAATTCTGTGTTAACAATAATAAACACAGAATTATGCTATAAAACCTACTGTTGAGACACTTGCATACAACACTGACGAATTTCCCATAAGCAAGTCTTCAATTCAAATAATTCGTACGGAGAATCGAAAATGAGCGCGCAGGAGCTATTAAAGTCGATTTCCAAAACAAGGTAGGTACTGGTACGATTATAAACTGTCGATTGACACAGATGATAAACTGTTTTCGGCTTTAGATGTGCGCAAATGTAAAGAATAATGCCTCTTCGATAGTTTATTTCGCATAATGACACAGTCTTAAAGAACAACTTGTCGTGGTGCCAAAACTGGACAGCTTTACAGGAAGTAAATAGGCATCAGCAGTTTAGAATGCAGTTCATGGTCCAGTAATGCATTACAACATGCTACAAAACAGGTGCTGACTCTGAAAGCACTATCATAGCAAAATCACTACTGAAGAGGAACAACGAACAAAAGCATATGTTCTAATGTTGTGTACAAGAACAGATAGATAGGTTTAGCCTGAGTGTAAAAATCAAAATTTGGAAAGATTAAGTCCTAGTAATAATAGATACTTGAAAAATATAAGATACAGGTAAAGCAATGTTTTATTTTGTGAATAAAAATTAAGTTCTAAAATGTCCTCTGTAGTTTTCATACAAACTTTCTTCTAAAAGTTTGACATCAAGTCGGCACGGGTTATCGTCATTCGATACCAATAATATTTATTATTTTAGTTCTTAGGGTCAAACAGAAAAAAAATAGAGGGTACGCGTATTCAAAATCGGAAAAAAAAATTTCGCCCTTAAAGCTTGGGACACCCTACTGTAGGTGTCCCCAGTATCCGACGTCCAAATCCAACTCGCAGCTTGCCACTGTCTTGTTTGACACAGTTTCACACAGTTTCGCGTTTAAGCCCCCCATCACCACAGTGAAGTGGGTACATCCTCATACATGGTCTCTACTTCTTCGTCGGGGTGACCCGAGGTCGGGGCATAAACCTGTATGACCTTCAGCGTATAAGGTATAGCGAGTATAAGGTACGCCACCCTGGTCGACACTCTCTCGATCTTCACCACAATGTTCACAAGGGACCTGAGGACGACAAACCCGACACCACCCTGGGACTGCTGGTCAGTCTCCCGGAAATAGACCAGGTTACCGGATTTGAGAATTATCGTGTCCTCCCCCTGTCTTCGGACTTCAGATAATGCCACAATACTCTATCGTAATCCGCTCAATTTGTCCTCAAGTTATCTTCTCGTCCGTCCTCAGTATCATCATCATCAGCCTTTTTATATGTTCCCACTGCTGGGACTCAGGCCTCCTCTCTAGTAGAGGGAATGGGCCGTAATCCACCACGCGGGCCCTTTGCTGTTTGGTAAATGTCACGTCTTCGAATTTTTGGTTCTAGGACTTGCCGGTTTCCTTACGATGTTTTCCTTCACCTTTTTGAGAGCAGTGGTAATGAAATAAATTACACAAAGTAATGCACCTGGCAAGGTTTGAACCCGCGACTAACAACTCGTAAGTCGGAGCCATTCCTACTCGGCCATCACTGCTCTCCGTTCCGTCCTCAGTGAACGCGTGTTAAAAGTTGCCAGGTCCAGTAGTTTTTTAAATGAGTAGCCGAAACCCTTCCGGAGATTCCTCGCACCCCTTGGTTTGACCGCTACCGGAATCAAGAGCTCCGCAGATCTCTTTGCTTGGCAGTTTTGTCCAAACAGTAAAATAAAATAATAGAATATAATATCATTCACCTCTAGACTGTAGGATTTATATAATATAATCAATACAATCTTTGCAAGAAACAGGCTGTTCCATACGTTTGACAGTTAATCACCCGCGCAAGATAAGTTGGCGCGTGGCCAAAATCGGAATTGTAATCGTTTGCCGCCATCTTGACGTTTATGTCATGTGTCAGAAGAATGTGCTGTGTTCTGTGTTTTTTATCGTTTCCAAAGTAAATAGTCGTCATTATTATAACAAAAGGGATTAAAAGTGCTAGCAGGGATATTATCTTGAAAGTCAAACGTGTTTGTGAAGAGGAATGAAAAAATATCGGGCATACGCAAAGAGATTTAAAGAGATACAATAGAGCGGCTATCAGTAGCTTGATTCACGTAAACTCAAACAAGCCAAATATCGTTGAAGTTTGAGAGTCGTTCAATCGAAGTCCTATCCAAAATCGGTATTCTCGTGTAACATAATCGGTATTGGATAGAAAGACAACTCAACTAACTCGAAACTAAACGATCTATCAACGACTTATTGCCAGTTACATTATTATGAATTCTACAAGGATAATGAAACACGGAATATAATTTTAGAAAATCTGATTTGCTCCATATTGAACTAATAAATTAAATAAAAAACGATGTTAATAAACATTTAATGAAAATTGTTGCTTTTAAAATAAATTTCATCTAATAATTTGTTGAATTACGGTTTAAAAAGTAAAAGTCTATATTTTGTCTCTGCATGATCTGTCATAATAATGTCAAACAATTGTCACTGGCAAAATTTAAAACTTTTCACGATTCGCGGGTATATGTACCTACCAAAAGTTTTAAAGTGCGGAAAATTATAAAATTAGTATAATGAAGCAAGTTTCTGTGAGGCAGCTAGAGCTGCTGGTGGACTTCATGGAAAACCATGAAATGTTGGCCTTAGGAAGAGTCCGTGGCAAAGAAGGAAACGTATTGTCCAATAAATTGTGGACTGAGCTTGCGGCGATTTTAAATTGTGAGTCGGTAGACCCATCTCTATACAGGACCCCAAAAGAGTGGAACAAAGTAAGTACACTTCTTGCACATCATGCAATGAATACACAGTACCTTTACTTTTAATTTGTGTTGGTTTCGTTCTCAGTTTTATAATGACTACAAATGCAGAATTAAAAATAAAGCCCGTAAAATCGGATAAAGCCAGCGGAAGACTGGTGGTGGAACTGCAGATGCTCTTACGCGTTCCCTTCGTCTATCTTCTCTTTCATGCTGAGATGCGGCTGCATCTAATAATAGTAGGGATAGCCCGAGACTCATTTTTTTTAATTTAAAAAAAGAGATTGAATACACCGCGAAGTCAAAACTAACTTTTGTTCAACGACATTTCAACCGCAAGATTTGACGTTTAGTCGTTGACGTTCGATCCAATCAAACATCGTTTAGCTACGAGAATACCTTCAAGCCAAGGATTGAATGACAATTTACTTAGCTGAATACGCGTCAACGACACTTCGATCGAACGACTTTAAAATCGGAGTCGTTCAAACTCGATTGATGGGTGTGAATACGAAAATGACAAAAACGACTAAGTCGCTACGATATCGTTACGGTTTTGATTACGTGAATCGGGCTACAGGAGAAATGTCTTAGGAAAAATGTCATCCTATCTCTCAGTGACGCCATCTAGCTTTGAATAGCAATCACGCGAATTAAATTTGTCAAAATTTGTATAAATTTAACCATTGCTCGGTAGGTGGCCAGGGGTTTTACCATGATATGTTAAAATGTCAGTAGTACGAACGAAAAAGGATCTAACTGTTCGGTTTAGGTCGTAAAATAGATCACGTTAAGAGCTCGTGGTAGAAGCTTCAGTGTGTGCGATGGCGTAGCTTGGGTAGCTTGGTAAGGGGAGGGCGGGCCATGGCCCCAGGCGGCGTACGAAAGGAGGCGGCAGAAAGCGCCAATTCACTTATTTGAAAAAAAAAAAACTTAGATATTCGAAATTGCAAGCGCAATGTTACGTATGTGCCAAGCAAATTTTGATGTCTATGTTAAGTTAAGTCTACCCTCATGCTGCAGAAGGTATATTGCTTTTTAGGTATATTCCAAGTTCATTCTCTGACGTAACAATGTCGGACCAAGCTCAACCATGACTTGGCACTGAGTGTATTCACTCTGACTCGATTAAACACGCACATACCGACCTTGGGCCAATGCTTGTATGCGCATGGCAAGTGACGTGACTCTTAAGGTGTTGTGGAGGTCTCAGTTTGACCACATTGGCATTTGATTTATTGTGCAAACCTACCACAGTGTTGTCTTTTTTAACCCAAAGGTTGACTGGTAGAGAATGCCTTGTGGCATTAAGTCCGCCTATGTACCGCTATTGTACATGAAGTTTAAATAAATAAATAGGGAACAAACCCCGTTGGTAGTAAAACGGTCCCCGGCAAACTCGAGTGAATCGAACTTCTGCCGTCCGTCACCTCCACCACTGCTGAAACCTGACGGGTCCCTGGCTCACACCGCTGAGGAGAAAGCAAACTTAATTGCCTCTCTTATTGCGGAATCTTCGCGTCTGAATTCCGGTGACGCACCGCCCCCTGTTTCTCCTGATGGGTACGTGACGAGTATGTCGGATATTCGTATCCATCAGAAAGACGTACGTAAGAATAAAGCTAGTGGCCCCAACGGGATACCTGCAGTCGTTCTTAATAAACATCAAAGGGCGGCGTATTTCTGGTCGACCCCAAGTGGCGAAAACCCACGCTACGCCACTGGTGTGTAATAGGTAAGGTTAAACTTTTCAGCAATAGATGGCGCTATCATAAAATCAGCAAATGTTCTAGAACTATTCATGAAAATTGTTGAATTTTAATTAATTACTGCGTAAATACCAAGAATATTTACGAAAATAAACCGAAGTAAGGTCCAACAATTTTACCATAACAAGATTTGTAATAGCGTAATGCGCAACTTGGCATATTTTAGTGCCTAAAGCGGATACAGACATGACTTGACGTGTAGGGGTGTCATACTAGACTGAGCGACTTGTTACTCACAAGTAACAAGTTTCGGATTTTGACTTTTGTTCGCTATGTCCTGTCTATTGGTAGTATATATTTAATGTCTTTGGGCATACGGTAACATTTTCCAAAATAAAACCCGTTTGTCAAATAATTTTTCGGGTGACCTTAAAATTCCCCTACATATGTGTATTTTCTGTACGCAAAGTAAACAGTCGTGGGATTTAAGGGCGCTGCTGTAGATAAATATCGTTATTGTTATGTGAGCAAGATTGTGACGTCATTATAGTGCGACATCTTGATATTTTGAAACTATGTTAGACTAGCTTCTTCCAGCGGCTTCACCCTGTAATAAAAATTATCCTACTGGCTGAACTTGCTCACCTAATGAAACTTCAAAGTTATAGCTTATGTGCTATAACTTAAAGTAGTTTTTGCGCGACACATCCATACATACGAGTACCTCCATCCATCTTCACAAACTTTTGCATTTATAGTATTAGTAGCCTATTTGTTAAACTTGCTCACGTGATGAAACTTAGCAAAAATATAGGTTATAAGCTATATTATTGCAACGTTTATCATTAAATTCATCCGTTTATAAGTTTTTGCATGAATGAGTAAAACACTGTTAATTGTGGCTACACCTGGGGGAGGCCTATGTCCAACAGTGGACGTCTTTCGATTGAAATGATGATGAACTTTTAAAAGCAAACACGAACCGGTACAGAAAAAAAAAACGTGAGGAAACCGCTGTTACCCAATTCTAACGAAAATAGTTCTATCTAGTGTTGTAAGAAATTCAAGTCTTGGAGTCTCATTTAATAAGGCTTGAGCTCTTTTTGGAGACTCAAGTCTTATAATAAAACTTAAGAGCTAGAGTCCTTTAGAATTTGGAGTCTTTTGTAAAAAGACTTGAGTCCTGCCAAAAAGAACTCAAAGACTCAGTCTTTTTAAAAGAACTCATGACTGAGTCCTCTAAATCTATAGCTATAGTTTGAAGTAAATAAAATAGCAATTAACAAATTATTCATATATTAAGTACATAACTATTATTTGTATTTATTTATTAAATTATTTTAGTGTATTGTCCCGCGAAGACAGGCACATTGAGTCCCGCGAAGAAGCCCTTATAGTTTTATTACCCAATTCGTTTCATCGTTTAGTAATTAAATTTCCTGATTTAGAAAAGGCCTGCTCGCTTCGTATATAACTTAATATACTGGGTGAAGATGGTCTTACTTTATCGTCTTGACTAGTCATGTTGATTATTTAATATTATTTTAGTACGGGAAACAAGCTACAATTTTAAAGTGACAAAATACGTTTGTAACAAAAATATATTTGCCTACTTACTCTCTTTCTGTCAAAACTGCATGAAAAATAATCACTCAAATCAGCTCAAAGAACTTAAAAGACTCGAAAAGACTCGAAAGGACTTGAAAGGACTCAAGAGGACTCAAAGGACTCTGAACTCATGTGACTAACGAGTGCTAGTCTTGAAACTCTACTCAAGTCTCGAAATGAAGACTAAAAGACTCGAGTTTCTTACAACACTAGTTCTATCGCTTGACTGGGATCTGTCTACCATCACTGACTGGAATATTGTAGCTAATAGCAAATTTATGGGTACCCTAGTTAAATATAGAGGTAAAAAACACGTTGTCTTGCTCGGTACATATTTTTCCTTTTGCTAATCAATGAAAAATATGAACTTATGACTATGAAAATAAAGTACACTTACGAATTTGTAATATTACTACGTAATCAGTCTATGCTCAATGCTAAGCATAACACCCACAGACTACGTGAGCTACCCTGGCCCAATCCACCCTTGAAAGACGGTTAACAATCTACTACTATTACTATTGACTATTTTCCTCCTCAGAATACGTGGGTAAGTCTTATTGTGGAGCAGCATGTATCCTCTCGGGGATAGTTTCTTTGTTTGTTACGCATTCCATCTCTCTTCATCTAGTCTCTCACTTGACGCTTCCGACAAGAGTGGCTCTACTGGCTAAGCCCCTAAAATGATACACACAAACCCACCACGGCAATAATGTGGACACATTACTGAAGTCATGAAGCTACATTTATATATCACACTGAAATGGAAAACGTTGTCTATCTTTTTAACCGACTTCGAAAAGGAGGAGGTTCTATGTTCGGCTGAATGTATGTTTTTTTTTATGTATGTTCGCCAATATCTCGGTCAATAGGGTAGTGTCCAGGGTCAAAATAATTACATTTTATTTAATCCGTCTTTTAGATTATAAAAAAATATTGGACACGTATTTTCACCCCGTGCGAAAAAATGCAGCACGGCGTGACGTCACACGTAACTTTAATGGGCTATATCTTTGTCATTTTTGGTTTAATTTACAAATAAAAAAATACTTGTCCCTTATTTTTGAATAATCTAAAAGACGGACTAATTACATTTTTTACGGCCACTAGCCCATAATTGTGGAACGATTTAGAATTATTTTTTTGTTTGAAAGATTATGCTTCGAAGTTGGTACCATAGAAATATTGTTATGATCTGATCATAAACTTCGAAGATATGGAACAGAACTCCTCATAGGAATACTGCAGAATTGTTGTAACAAAGTAAAATTGCTTTGTTTATACGTGTCGTCGAGTCGATGACAGGCTGAAAGAAAAGAGGGAGGGGATGTATCGAACTGATCTGGTGATGAAGCCAGAAGGTAAATTAATGTAACCTAACCGTGTTTGGGATTATTAGAAACGTTATGAGATGCACTCTGGTTAGGAGGTATTTAAGTTTGGCTGAGGGGTACTTTTTAGTGGTACCTACCATAACTAAAAAGTGAAAAATAAAAAAAACTTTATACAAAAAAAAAAATTAAACCGATTTCAATGTAAAAAAAAAAACACTGAAAAGTACAAAATAACTCTAATTTCGGAAGTCAGTGTTAAATAACGAAGAGACAAAACTATCTATTATAGAAACACCGACTACCGAAATTAAAATTATTTTGTACTTTTCAGTGTTTTTTTTAAATTGAAGTTTTAATTAAAACAACAAAAATAATAAAAAGTTCTTTTGAATTCATGACATTCTGGTGCTGATGCCATATGGGCATTGTGGTTCTAAGGTTGGGAAAGCTCAAGACAAAATATTAAGAAAATTAGCTGAAACTGCTTGAAAAATGAAAATGAGCCGAATGTTTCTAAGAAAACTGAAATAAAACAAATATTACCTATCGTAAACGATCATTACATAATTTCACAATAAATATTTAGAATTCTAAACTATTGCAAATTAAAACAACAAAAATAATAAAAAGGAACAGTTTTCAAAAGACATATATTGTAGTTTTCAATAGACATCTGATTACGTAGGTATCTTGCAAGAGCAAATATTGTGCATAATCGCTCTTCAATTGTAAATCTGTATTAATATTAGCGATACTTGTAACATAGATACCACCGACACTAAGTACAACACAGGTCACAGCGGGTCATAGCGGGTGTTAGGTGCTATCAAACCGCTGGGTGCAAGTGCGCATTTTTTTGACGGCGCTGCCTCTCAGGAATTTTTCTTTTATGGTACCGCTTATTCTAATGAAAATACGACACACGATGTAAATTAACTTAATTTTACACATTGTTTTTACATAAAAAAAAATGTGCACATTAATTAACATCGTGTCTCGTCATCGTATTTCAAACCTAATTATTGTACTTAGCAATGAGGGCGCGATCGACAAAAATAAAATCGATTATTACGTCGTTACGTCATTGATTGCGTGATGACAGCGCGATAGTTTATAATAAAATTATAGATAGTCAGCTTGCGGATATACGAGTAATTATAGTATCTAATTGACAAAATCGTTTTCCGGCTATAGTCATCCTTTTTTTTTTCAATCGCTGCATTGGGTCCAAAATAACCGACAGGTTTAGGATATAAAGTAAAAGCCAGTTTTTCTAGATTTTCTCTCAGAATACAATATTTTCTTACGCTATCCCAAATGGAGACCTTATTTATTGTGATTATCATGCATTAAGTTCGCAGTTGCTCTAGCCAATTGTAGATGTTTCTAAGTTAGGGGACTGCTTCCCTCGCCACTTGCGAACAATCTTTACAGCGGGGACGTAAATTTAGCGGACATTGACCTCATCTGGTGCAACTTTACTTAAAAAAATATTCTATTGAACAGTACCAACGTTATTTTAACTAAAGGATTAAAGGACTATAGAAATGTACAAGGAGATTTATGACTTTATGTCGTGATTTTAAAGGGGTCGTAAATTGTTGAGTAACGGGAACCACTTGACCTAGCGTGCTCAGCTAAAGCGAACGCTTTCGGCAATGATCGTTGAAGGAGAAGTGATGACTCGGATAACCCAGTGGCTGTCGTGCCATGATACTGCGGAGTGTAATAAGTCTCTGTTCATAGCTGTATCAGGCTTCAGAGAAGTTAGAGACTCCGCTGCGTCAACACGTGTTTTAAGTTTGAGTAAGATGGAACAATAACGTATCAGAAAAAGTTGTGAACGAGTGTAGTGTGTTTTTTTTAAGTGATTATACGTCAGTTGAAAAGTTTGGGTGCATTAACTTATTATTGTTTTAATACAAAGTGTTGTTTTGATGCAGCAGATGATTCATAATAATATGGGTACGTGTAGGTTACTATTGTTATTTTACATAATTATTCTTTTCTGTATTCGGTCCGCTTTTTCCATGCTACGTCTATGCCAAACTCTTACTAAGATATTAGAATTTAGAGGAAACGATTATTATTTTAATGCCTTTCAATAATAAAAAAAATGCTTATTTAGTATACTTTTCTTTATAGTCTGTAGATTTTTTTTTACTTTTTTTTTTAATATACGTGACATGAGTTTAAGTCAAACACAAAAACTTGAAAGAGTTTTTTTCCGTATTTCTGAGTTTTTAGTCTTGAGGAGTAAAATGCAAGTTCTTGGAATTTCATCGTATACTTCTAGATTATGCTGTCCTAGTACAAATGCGGGATTAGGCGTTGCGGGCCAGTTTGCGAGTTTTGTACTATCCACAATGTTTTAATTATTGATTTCTAGCTAACTGGACAAACGAAGTTGTCATAACCAATTTTTGTTTTAATATTTTTTTTTCAATGTTTTCTCTATACTGTGGTCTATTTATAATATTGAAAATACAAAATCAAATTACTCTAGTGGAGTGTTTACCAACGAACAACAATTTATAAAGAAGATCTTATACCACTGTTTTCTTACGCTGCCGTCAGCAATATTCGTACTTTAACAAGCAATATGTAAGCTTGGTCAATCCCTAAGGCACAAGAACAGAATATTTTGAGCGTTTTATTTATTGGTTATGTATCTAAGAATGTAAATAAGAAATTCTTCATAAAGTAGTCTGTAAATTTCGAAAATAAGCAACCTTTTCATTTTTCCCGTTTTTATACCTATTTAAATGCTTGGGGTCTCAGGGGTTAGAAAACTAAATTATAACCATATTTAAGCACAGAAATTTACTCAGATGCATTTAAGTAGTTTTTTTTTTAATAATTATCTTAACACTCTACATAATTATATGATCATCGAAGTACTATATTAGTATTGGTATTGGTATCTCCGCACGCATTCTTGGTCGTAAAGAGTTTGTACACACAAACGCTCTGTGACCAAGATTTTTATCTTGTAATTACAATTTTTGTACAACAATTATTCATGATTATTCTTGTTTTTTTTTTAAATTATCCATATTGCACCCCTAACTTATATAAATTAGAGTTATATCACAAAGTATCTTGTGTGTATTATTGTGATACAATCCTCCCTTAAGTTGGTAAAAATCGATCGATACTTACACAGGAGAGAGGTTGAAACACACGCTGTAAGGCCCTGAAATTCAGCAAGCATAATGTCCACTTCTTTTGAATTCATGACATTCTGGTGCTGATGCCATATGGGCATTGTGGTTCCAAGGTTGGGAAAGCTCAAGACAAAATATTAAGAAAATTAGCTGAAACTGCTTGAAAAATGAAAATGAGCCGAATGTTTCTAAGAAAACTGAAATAAAACAAATATTACCTATCGTAAACGATCATTACATAATTTCACAATAAATATTTAGAATTCCAGAAGAATTGCAATTGTCAGATCTAAAACTTATTTTCCTCTCTTACTTCCATTCTCCGATACGTACCACGGAGTAGACTTTCTCTACTCCGTGGATACGTACAAATATATTTTTATTCGACAGAAAGTAATAATCACGTAGTTTTGTTGAAATAAGTAGGTGTTACAGTGCAAAAGCAAAAAAAGAGAAGAAAAAGATTTCAAGCTCTCTCTCCTTTAGTAGTAATACAATACTTAAATGCCTGCAACCAAAGGTTGTCTGTAAAAAATCGCTTTTAGCGATAAGACCACACTTTGTGACACCTTAGTAATTTTAAGTTTCTCATGTAATTTTTATTTTTGGTGTACAAAAAAGAACCTATCTATCTATCTAACCAAATCTCAAGTTTCTCTATGCCTGTTGTGATAATAAAACAGAGTATTCCATTATATTCTAAAAGATTATGCTGATCTGTACTAAGAACGTATAACGCAACAGAAAGTGTCTGTTGATTTTCAGACCGTCAAGGTTACGACACTTTCGGGGTCGTCGGCGATGTATAGTATCTACGTATATAATTATATAGTACCAACTTGAGTTCCACAAACACTTCACTTGTAAAATGTCGCTGTTTTATTAAATAACTAAGCCCCCTTTTTAACCTCCGACGGAAAAGATGGGTATTATAAGTTTGACGTGTCTGTGTGTCTGTCTGTGACATCGTAGCTCCTAAGCGAATGAACCGATTTTGATGCGTTTTTTTTAATTTGAAAACTGTCGTCATCGAGATGGTTCTTAGATATAATTCATGAAGTTCTGTTCAGGTGTTCAATGCTATCAGCTCGTTTGTTGGCTGAGGTGGGGATCTTAAGTTGTTACCATATATGTGACCTAATGTTTTAAATACTCCAGTACTTACATGCCGGTGCTATCAAGCTGATCTGATGATGGAGGTCGAAGGTAAGATACCTAACCTTGGATTGCCTTTTAATAAACCCATCCAATTTCGGCTCATTTAGATCTTAAAAATAGTTCTGTTTGTTTTTCATGACGACGAGAACCTGATAACAAAAACCTGATGCTAGAACTGGAAAGTGAAACCTTGGAATGCCTACTAGTAAACCCGTTGAGTTTGGGCTCATTAGATTCGTCTTAACCAGTTCTAAATATTTTTCATGATGATGAGAACCTGATGCTAGAACTCGGAGATGGCTAATGGAACCCTGGAAAGCCTACTAGTAAACACGTCGAGTTTGGGCTCATTAGACTCGTCTTAACCAGTTCTTTTACTTTTTATGGATTTCATGCGTCGGGGTTTTCTTTAAATTTTTAATTTTGCTATTATTACTAAAGTTTGGATATGAAATGTGTAACTAAACCAGTTTTCTAAGCAACCTTCCTGTTTCAACGTTTTTTTTTATCCATAGGCAACTTGTAAGCTGTATTTATATTTGACACCGTTAATTTCATAAATTCTTTATTTATTTTTTCTAATTTGGGCAACAATAAAAGTTGGTGAAACTTAACAGGGCCCTTCCCGGTCTGTCTATCGTCAACGTTTAAATGGTTTAAAAGCATTTTGTTTCATCCAACGTGTGCAATGTTAGATAATGACGCGGAAAAAGATATACGCCTGCAATGATCTGTTGGCATTCGGTGATTCCTTCGTTCACTCGAATATTTTTCAAAACTTGTTCCAGAAAACAAGTGTTTTTTAATAATTTTTTTTTTATTGTGTATAGTCATTTAGAATCTTTATTATAGAAAGGCCAAAATTCACGCAAAGTAGCATGTTTTCAGTAGCCTGATTCACGTAAAATCAAACAAGCCAAATATCGTTGAAGTTTTACATTCGTTCGATCGAAGTCCTATCCAAATTCGGTATTCGCGATCTATCGACTTATTTCCAGTTAAATTAATAAGTATTCTACCAGGATAATTTAATACAGATTTTTTTTATCAACGAATTTCAAACGACTATAAAATCGGTGTCGTTCAAACTCGATTGATGGATGTGAATACGGAAATGGTCTAAACGACTAAATCGCTACGATATCGTTACGGTTTTCATTACGTGAATCGGGCTACAGAGGTGTTTACTGGATCAGTTACATGTTATGATTTCGATAGAAACCTAGATAATATCCACAAGATAGTTGTATTCTTAAAATATCTAGAGAAAGATGTGAAATTACGTCAGAATCAAGTAAGAGTGGTTGTACGGAAATGTATCGCGATAGTGAGCTACCCATTGCTTGCCGTCCGAAAGCCCGCGCCTGTGGTGGCCGGAGATGAGGATCGGAATCCCGGAGGGCGGCTCGGGCGTGAGCACCGTTGCATGATGCGGTCGGCCTCCTCCTTTGCTAGCATTATTGCTTCGCAGAAGGGTGGCTGCAAGGCGTGTCCTCATTCATTGTGCTTGCTTGCAAAGTAGTCAACAACGTTGAGCTCAAAATACAAATGTCTTGCGGAATGGCTGCACAGGAAATTCATCTCTAAAACCTCGGGTACATGATTCTATTCCCAATGTATTAATTTGTACATCAACAGAAAAAATAACAACTCGAAGAGGTTACTATAATATACTCGTAAACCAATCTTTCTATTCAAACCAGTCAAATCATTGATTGAAACATTGTATCACGTATTAGACAAAGTGGATTTTTGATAAATTGATATCAAAGAGAATTTATTTATTAAAAAGAAAGCCTGCAAATACATCGATTGTGGTACCGGCACTCGTGATGATCGGGCTGGCGAGGATGTGAAAGTCGTTTCAACGACTGTCGCAACCTCGCGTGACTCGGGGTCGTACCAGGCGTTATTGCCTGGTACGACCCCCCCTGCATCAGGACCAGCGTGTCATCAGGGACCGATTCCTGTGGGACACCACACGACATCTCTCGCCGTTCTCACTCTCCACGGTGACCAAGGTAGTTAAGAGATAGGCCTCGACCATGCGACAGAATTAAGTAGACATCTTGTGATACAAAGAGCAGTGGTGGCCGAGTGGTAACGGTCCCGACTTACGAGTTGTACGTCGCGGATTCAAACCCAGCCAAGCGCATTACTTTGTGTAATTTATTTCATCACCACTGCTTTCAAAACGGTGAAGGTAAACATCGTGAGGAAACCGGCATGTCCACCTTGTGGGAGTCTTTGCAACGCTGCCTCTTCCAGTATGTGGTGCCACTCTCGAACCTTTCATTCGCATTGACCATCAGATCTGTTCTGGTAGCAATGTGCCCTGCCCACTGCCATTTAAGTATGGCGATTATTCTGCGTGTGTTGGTATCTTTGGTTCTCCTGCGGATAACTTAATAAATAAAGCTATTATTATGTGCGATCACGCAAAGAAACTCCTATGGTATATGGCCCTTTTCATTGCCCTCTGGGTAAATAAGCCTTCTGATAAGGCCCATAGTGAATGCAACAGTCCAAGTACTGGAGTTTTTAATATTATCTAGAACTAATTTTTGTCTTCAAAGGAGGACAAAAAAACTTTGTGCCCTGCCGAAAGACTGTAAAGGCTAAATAAAAAATATTGTAACTTAACCATTAAAATAAATACGTCATCATCATCTTCCTGCCCTAGTCCCGTTTTATTTGGGGTCGGCGCAACACGTTTTTTTCTTCCATTCTGTCCTGTCACTCGTCACGCTATCATTAACTCTCTTTCCAAAATCAATGCGTATTGACAATTAAAAACAATTACTCGTAGTTTTACGGTATTTATTATTCAGGAGACAAGAAAATATTTCAACAATAGACTTACTAACTTCGTAAAATACTAAATGTGATTCATACAACCGCCCGGGCGGCCAGATCGACCGACCCAGTACAACCTTTTAACAAATCGATATCATTTTGAGGGTTTTACTGCGGTTTCAGCGCCAATATGCTAATGGGCCAAACACGTGTTTGCGTTATGTATATTAAATTGATTAAAATGAAATGTTTGCCAGTAAATCGAAAATACCTTTTAGTTTTGTGTACATTAATGGCATATAGAGTTGTAAAAACCAATATTGTGCAGGAGCAATTTTAGGTACAATATTAATTAAAAGTTGAAAATACAGATATTTCGAATATCTAATTCGGATTCAAAATATTGTAACTATATAAGTAAATTATGCTGCTTTTCTATGTCAAAGCCGTGGTCAAAGCGCAAAATTACGATAGGGATCCAATAATAATTGTAATGTGGTGTGAAGTCACGTACACCAGCACAACACTTATAGCACACAGTGTAAGTTATTATAGATAACCCGTGTTCGTAGCTTTATTAGGATAGAGTCACATTCGAACTATGTTATGTTACTAATTATACATCAGTTGTCTCTTGGAGAACTACACACCTCGTTGTTTACTTAACCCATCCTTCCCCCTACAACGCTTGCTCCAAACTTGCTATACGAGTAATAATTACTTAGTTTAGCTCCACTCAGTACACGAGTTATTGAACGCTCTTGATTCTCAAATACTCAAGGACTACCCGAATTGCTTTTAAACTGAAGTCGCATAAGTTCGGTAAATAAATAAATATAAAAAATAAAATTATTAACTGATATTTTATTACTTTTAACAATTGCATTCTAATTTTGTTTTTCTTTTCCTTTTGGAAACTGTAAAAACTATTTTTGAATAAAGTATACAACGCTGGGCTCCATTTCGATTGTCCTGCAATTCTATCAAATACTGAAAACGCCACCCCACAATATCGCAATATCAGATTTCAGGGGAAAAAAAGACTGCCTCGTTAAGGTCAAGCAGCGCAGTGCCTGACATCGGTACTTTGCTACGCCGTGTGATATATACGGTTACTGAGTTTTGTTTTTCGGTGTGTAAAAATTATCCCGACAACATCCCCCGCCCTTGGGCGGAGCGGGAGATAGTGTCAGACGCTTACTGATTAAAAAACCTCGTTCATTCGTTGCCTTTCATACCGAGGCCGAGCCTCTATTGAAAACGGCAAAATGTTTCGTTCTATTAATGCTGATAGTACTTTAAGTAAACCTTGTTTCATGGAAATTGTGCCATTTGTATCAAGTTCACGTACGTTAGTATAAATAGCAACATATAAAATCATGGGCAAAGCGGTGCTACTGAATGTAACGATTTACTACATAGGTTTCATGCAGTCCTGGTAGCAACAGGGGAATTTGTATGGTACAAATTCCCCGATAGACGCCATCTATTAGGACCTTTGGTGAACAACATTCGTTCTGAGTTTGTACCTACACCCGCTCGAAGTGTTGGGACAGTTTGAAACTATAAACAGTACATCCCACCAGTGTTTTTGTACAGATGGCTCTGTACTTTGTTGGTAATCTCTACAAGAATAATCCGTTTTATGTGATTATGGGACCTCTAATGTGAACGTCTAATAAATAATTAAAATTAGTGATCATAAGTGATCGAGTATAAAACTATAATGAAACTCGATTTGTTTCGATTTAAATTTGTCGTTGCCATAGTAACACAACGTGAGTTTGTTTCACTAGGCTGGCATAACTCAAAAAAGTTATGTGACTTTCTAAAAATAAAGTATTTATTCACAGCGTAAAAAAATATGTCGAGATTTGGTTTATCCACTATTATTGTTTAATTTTACTAAACTGTATGTTCATCAGTCTTACTATGTTCCCACTGCCGGGACTCAAGCCTTCTCTCTAGAAGAGTGAACAGGCTGTAATTCATCACGCGGGACCAGTGCGGACTCCGAATTGTTGGTCTTAGAATATTGCCGTTTGCCTGACGATATTCTCTTTCACCGTTTTGAAAACAGAGTTTATGAAATAACTTAAACAAAGTAATGTCCCGGGCAGAGTTTGAACACGTGACTTTACAACTCATAAGTCGGGGCCGTTACCACTGGGCCACTACTGTCCTGCTCGTAAATCGGAGCCATTAACCAGTGGTCACCACTGCTCCCTACTAGTGTAATCATTATAGTGGCGCGTAGCGCATATTCCGTAGCAGACAGCTACGAGAGCTACGACGGCGGCTCGCGTAGCAAACAGTATGACGCCGACGGTGACGCGACAGCTAACACATAGCATAGTTTGTCGCTTTTGCGGGACAGGCAATAAATAATCTAACAGCAACACAATGTTGTAGAAAACGTTGCGATAATATGCTAACTAGACATTCTCCTAAAGTATACTAATTAATAGAATAATAGTGAATAATTACATTATAAAATAGGGAATTGGAAAGTTTAGTAAACTAACTCCATCCATTATTTGAATATTTCGTATTATGTTTGGTTCAACGTATACTATCAATTTACGCGTCCACTTGATGTGGTGATAGTTCAAAGTGTCTTGAATACAGTACTGTAATTACAGGATTTAAAAATTATGATGTCTGATGTAAACATAACATACCATAAATCAGCCTTTTCAATGTTCCCACTGGGACTCAGGCCTCCTCTCTAGAATAGGGAATGGGCCATAATCCACCACGCGGGCCCAGTGAGGGTTAGTAAATGTTACATGTCTTCGAATTTTTGATTCTAGGACATGCTGGTTTACTCACGATGTTTTTGTTCACCGGTTTGAGAGCAGTGGCGATGAAATAAATGTTACAGAGTAATGCGCCTGGCTAGGTTTGAACCCGCGACCTGCAACTCATAAGTCGGGGCCGTTACCACTCGGCGACCACTGCTCTTATAATTATATATTATTTTATAATAATGTGGTTAATTATTATATAATATATCAAAAGTTACAATGAGCCAGTTCAAGGTTAAAGTGCTACCACCACGTTTACTGTACTTGCATTACCTACAGATTTTTATGTAGGTACGTATTTTCCACATTTGAAATTTATTATTTAAGTACGTATTTTCTACATAACAGTTGTAAGTTCAATCAATGACAGCACAAGGTCAAAGACCTGACCCTCATTTTGTTTCACGAGAACGAGTCAGGGGTGCTCCGCATTACAATGTCCCCCACCCACTCAAATTCCTTACATAATAAATAGCTTCTCAACGCAGCTTTCCTTTCTGGTTCAGTGCCACCGGATCAATATTACTTAGTTCGGACAGTTTTACTGTAACACACACGCTTTAGTAAGTCTCGAAAATTTCACACCGCTTCATAAACAAAGCAGAGTAAAATAACCATGAATCAAGTCCCTTAGAATGCAAGAACGAATAAGCAATATTTAGTGACCCAGTGCGAGAGCGAGAAAGAGCATATACGAATCGTCGCAAAGCGGGCCTTAAAATTCTGCAGCATTCAGTCATGGCATAGTTGCTGTAGTATTCGCACGTCAATCTATTTAGAGTATAAAATAAGTTTATAAAATAGTTTTTAACTTGGAATTAAATTATTTGTGACAATAGAAGTGAAAGAAAATATGTGTTAGGTTGCGGAACAAAAGAAAGTGATGTTGTATTTTGTGAAATTCATCGGAATGTGAAATAAATGTTCGCGAGGCGCATTATAATCATTGTCGCTTTAAATTATTAAGAAAAAAGTTTGTTCATTTATCAAAAATTACGTGAAGGTAAAACTGCGTAAAAAGCGAATTGTATATATAAACTAATCTTGTATAACACTTTTGTGACATTAATCTTAAGAAAATACTATAATGAAACAATTTTTTGTCTTTTTGTCTTTAATTTTATGCTCAGGCTGCATGGTAAACTGCGGGCAATATTCATAAGTAGTATGTACGGTTTAAGGTGTTACTAAACGGGCAACTTTTATACGATGGAGTGGCTGCAATAAGTTGCCAAAAAGTTTTGAGTATGGCTCTTTTGTGTAGCCCGGCAACTTTGAGTGTATGTTAGTTAACATCTGTGAACGCACCTACAATACAGGAGTTATTCCTGGTGTGTGGCAAAGTTAAAAAATAGAAATAAAAGTACTTTGGCAAGTATTTTATCAGTCATTGTTGGCCATTTTAACACATATTGATGTGGAAATATGGCCAGGTGTTCTATACTAAAAAAATCATTTCGTTTGAGCCAAACTCGAAACTTCCTGCAATAACAAAGCGGTCCAGTGTTTTGAAACTAAAAGTATAAAAACATTGGTCGAATTCACGTGGTTTAACCAAATCAATGAACATGGGATTGTCGCCTTCACCGGCTCCACCTAGTAGTGACTGCCAAGTGGTCGCAGTGTTCTATAAAGGTGAATGCACACTTATCTGAGCCGAAAGCGCCGAACGAATCGAAGCTAAGAAGGCCTCACATATATATCCGCACCGAAAGAATCGACCGCGCCGAAGAAATCGTTACTATTTTCTTTACACCAGTCGTACGGAAATTACATGTGAATTGTGATGGATATTTACGTGGTTCGGTTTGGTGAGCAGGGTTTCATAGGATTTCATATATAAAGAATTCTAAAATTCTTCTTTTCTAATTCGTTCGATGCGTTCGGCTCGGATAAGTGTGTGTTCATCTTAACTCACCATACTATCGCTACTGGGCAGTCTGATAATGCAAATAGAGCCTGAATATCTAACAATAGAGTGAGCTGTTGCGTTAAAAAAGTTGTCAGATTACCAATAAATATTAGACACATTATTTTCAATAAAAATTAAAAGATTCCCAGGTAAAAAGTGTTATATTTTTTTTATAATCATTGTGTTTTTTAAGTGATAAAAGAACAAATAAATTTCTAAATTTTTTGGTAATACTTTGAAACTGACTGAAAAATCTGTTTAGTTCAAATAGATTTTTTAGTCCTGCATCAAATTACTTTTACTGTAAAATTATTATTATCAGCTTTAAGCGAATGTTGTAATTGTAACCGATTAATTAATTGTTTGGCTTTGGTTTTTTTTTTAATAGAAAGCGATGCCGACACATACTTTAACTAGAAAATTACGTCAAACTTGCGGCCCGCGATAATACTGGTATGAATATAATATTGGAGGCAAATAAAGTTAAGGAAGCCATTCTTTTACTGGACATGGTGATTTTTTTCAGTGCTATCGAATGGTAGCTATATAATTGCGAAACTGTCGCAATATAATCGTGATTTTGTTGCAGGTCTCATAATTTTGCAAACGTAATAACTATTTTGCTTCACTATGCAGTATCGATACTGTACAGTCGTGCGCTGTAGTGACTACTCTAGAACGCCTGTTGACAGCGCTATTTGCTTAGACGCAGTCTTGCGTTAGTAGTAACGCAGCAACAATACAGACGTGCAATGTATCGATGCAAATGCAATAAATGAACAAACGTAGCAGATTGGTGACAAGTTCACTAAGTGAGCTACCAAAATCAATTCTAAAAAATTTTTGTTCACGACCTCCTAAGTTCTGACGTAATGAATTTCGTCTCCAAATGTATGCCTCCTTTCCTTCCTAATTGCAAATACTTGAACCGTTATTACTACAGGAAAATGTTCTTAAAAAAGTTTCTTTACAGAAGTCGCTAAAGCGTTAAAAAAAACAAAAACGCTGTCAGCAAGAAAATAGTTAATTGACACAAAACTTTTTTTCCGTAACAATTAAAATACCTGCTCTTACCATCTCATTTTGAAATTTAACTGTAGATATACCAGTTCCACCGTGGACCACAGCTTTGTGTCTTCATGTTGTGACATAAATATCGCTCGTTTGATTTCACGTAAGCGGTTTATTAGCTTATCTGTGGCGGGCTAAATAGGGTGTGACGCTCCGACTGCGACAAAATCCTATGACACTAATAATTTTCAAAACTGTTGTTATTTTGCGACGCCGTAATTGTAATTTGTGTGTGTCTGTAAAGCTTTCTTAAACCATGCTTAAACTAGTTTTATTTTTAATTTAGTCAATAAAATGTCTCGTGACTACAAAAGAACTAAAAATAATTGTTTACAATTATTGTAAACTTAAAGAGTGCTGTTGATGTAATTTGAACGTTACGTTAATGTAAATATAAGTCATCATAGGAGACACTTTGTTCTGCAAAGTATAGATTTTTCAGGACAAAGTGTTTCTGGCACAATCACAGAACACAGGAATCATACAGCAGTAGGTACAATAGTGCGGAAAAGCTAATGTTTGGTAAACAGGCCGCATATCAGTGGTATTATATATAAGGCAAAAGTATACAAGCTGCGGCCGTATTATGACATCCTAAAACCATCATGTTTTCTGTGTGAGAAAAGGATAGTGCTATTCGTCCTGTATAGCTCCGTCTCTTTTTCACACCGAAAACATGATGGTTTTAAGAGGTCATAATACGGCCCCTGGTCGCTGTAGCGGTAGCTAAGCGCGAGGCGGCGAGTGTAAAATCAAAAATATGTAAAGGTTTGAAGCACGCCTCGAGACGCCACTAATATCGCCCGGCGCCCCCTTACCGATGCCGCCTCGCTCGCCGCGCCGCTCGCCGCCGCTAAGACCAGCCAGTAACAGCTAGCCTGATATTCGAATGAAACTCCGTTTCACGGTATTTTCGCTCAAGAGGTTCGACCACGAGCTCTTAACGCAATCCATTTGACGACCTAAACTGAACCGTTAAAGGTATGGAGCTATTGAGTGTATAGTTTCATCCCTCTTTCTCGTTCGCACGCTTGAATGATTTTAACATGTAGAAATTCCCCAGGTCTTATGTAAAAAGTACGAGTATTATTACTATCAACACTGATGTGCGGTTTACGATTGGTATCATCAAAGACACCTCCGCCTGATCACCACTAAGTTCATTTTTGCTCGCATTTGAAACGAAAACTTCAGAATTTACTACTAAAAATTTTCGCTTGAATTTTTTTTTAAATGATCATGCAGAAATTACCACGATGGTACATATTAAGGGTGTTTTTAATATCGAGCGCTTTTGATCCCATGGGTAATGCGAAAGAGATCCCCGGGACCATGGAAAAAGTGCAAACAAGAAACAGCAGTGAGTTTTTAGTTACTAAAAGTCTGACAGGTCCAGCTCCGCCCAAGAGCGGGGGATGGTATTGGATGATTATTCCACCTAAAATAAAATTGCGTAACTCCCGCAAATGTTCATTTCATACAGGCATTTATTGTTATGCGTGGAATACGCACGCGAGACGCCTTTTTTGCAGTCTGAAATTTACTGCTAAGAGGCTAAGTGCAGAAACCATACTCAGACATAAAACATAAGACTGCAAACCCGCATGCTAAATGAAATTCGCACGATATTAAAAACACCTTTGTAGTTTTATGAAAAGGTCTATTAGCTGCTAATTATTGTAAAACAGCCATACATGCCCCAATCGGTAGCATGGCCAACTTGCAAAATTAAGACAGGTGCTTATTTTGGCCGGTCTGATTAGTATTACTGCGATTTAAACTATATACCTAGTTTACCATGAATCTGTGATATTATAATTGCATTTGCTTGTAATAAATATATGCCTAATAAATACCTAAAATAAGTGCTTATAGTTTTCTTATTTGTGTCATACTTATCCACTAACTGCTAACTAGCTGCGCTCATCCAATAATAAACTTTATTTCTGTGGTTTAGAGAGCTTTTAACCGCAAAAATTAGTGCAATTTTGCACTTTATGTAACTAATTATAATTAACATTATAGAACATCACCTTGAAATCCTCTGCTTTGCGTTATTTGATTATTCCATAATTCCAATCAAAATCTCTTGATCATGACGTTTGTACACCCAACGGGTGAAATCGATTTTAGAAGCGAGTATTAGATAGAGGGTCTATACCCACCTACCCTTTTAACTCTTGAAACGTCGCAACTAGAATCAACTTCAAAGTTGCAACTGAAACTAGACGTAATAAAAAACTTTTTACAAAAATAAAATTAAACCGAGACAAAAATTTCTATATTAGATAGTTTTGTCTCTTCCTTATTTAACTCCGACATCCAAAATTAAATTATTTTTTTACTTTCCAGTGTTTTTTTTACTTTGAAGTCGGTTTAATTTTTTTTTTGTAAAAAAAAAATTATTTTTCACTTTTTAGTTATGGTACCACAACTAAAAATTACCCATCAACCAAACTTAAATACTTTATAGCCAGAGTGCATCTCATAACGATTCCATAATTAATTTACCTTCCGGCTTCATCACTAAATCGGTACATCCCCCGCCCCCCCTTTTTTTCAGTCAGTCATCGCCTACACGTATAAACCGAGCAATTTTACTTATTACGACAATTCTGCTGTGATCCTATGGGGAGTTCGGTTCCATATCTTCGAAGTTCATGATCAGATCATAATAAAATTTCTATGGGACCAACTTGGAAGGATAACCTTTCAATAAAAAAATAATTTTCAAAATCGGTCAATTGTGGACATACCTACATAAAAAAAAAACATACATTCAGCCGAACATAGTACCTCCTTCTTTGCGAAGTCGGTTAAAAAATGATTAGCGTCACGTATCTATGTGCGCCTAATAGCTCAATGTATTTAGATTTTAGAAGGTTTGATACAAAACAACCGCCTGCGCAAATATTTAGAAATAGTATTTAAAAAAGTATTTTACTTTGCGCTTATCACGTTTCCGAGGAAGTAGGTACAAGGTATTAAACTAATGCCACCTGCGATCCACAAAATGTGAGTCACGGAATGAGGCAATGAGTGAACGAACGACGTCTAAGCTAAAAGCTACTATATACGACCCCTGAAATGGCACTGACCTTCTGAAACCTGAACGCATGACTGCGTGCTTTATACAGACCAGTTTTGAAATATTATTATTTCTATTCACTTTTTTTATACATTTTTAATTATATCTTATGCAAAACTGATGGAAGAAAAATATAAAAAACAGTAGCCTCCTGGTATCAGGGATAAGGTCCAAACTACCGGAGGTCAAGGTTTCAGCGAAAGGAACCTTGTAACTAAACGAGCCGTGTCCAGGAGTACCGCTTTATGGATCAAACCCTTGATCCAGACGCCTAACGAGCCAGGCCTTGGTTGAGGCCATGGTCCGGAGCAAGGAGGAGTGGCAGGCGGTCGCCGACTTCTGCGAAGCAGTAATGCTCGCAAAGGAGGAGGCCGACCGCATCAGGCAACGGCGCTGTCGCCGCCGCCGCCGGGATTCCGATTCCGAATTCCGGCCACCGTAGGCGCGGGCTTGCGGACAGTGAGCAATGGGTAGCTCGCTGTCCGACTGTCCGGTACCTGTCCGGACTGAGCCCAAGTCGTTGACGGCGCGCACTGTTCCCGCGCGCCTCAAGGAGTTGTCAGCAGCAGCAGGGGCCCAGCTGGGTCGAAGCCTACTGGGGCCAGGGTTATCCGAAAGGGAACTCGAGCCCTGGTATGAAGGCTAAAAGGAACGAGGTGGGCTTTTAGTCAGTAAGAGTCTGACACTATCTCCTGCTCCGCCCAAGAGCGGGGGTTGTCATTGGATGATTTTTTCCACCATAAAAAAAGACGGCTAACGAGAGCCTCCTAAGGCGTTGGTCCAGACTCATGGCTATTAAGCCATTAGTTACTGTAGACAACCTATTATTCTTATTAAACTATTAGAAACTTAATCTTTGGCCCACACGCGTCAGAACGAGGACTCACCTCGCCATGAGTCGCATATCGTTTACGTGCTGCGAGACTGCTATATGGTGTGTTTCTACTCAAAAATATCGCTCTAACATATTTTACATCTCTGTTTCTGGTAAAATAGTCAATAAGCATCTAACTGATAACCGCCTTAGTTGGTTAAGGGTTTTCCAGATTGATGCTTTTTCTAAACAGAGCGCTAGTGTAAAGACCCTTTACAGAATTATGCGCATCTTACGCAATCACCAACACATTCAAGGAATTGAACATACCTATCTAGAAAATAGAAAAACTGCCTAAGTAGCTACATAGGTACACGATAAGGCTGCATGGCAGCAGGCATCAGACGGACTGCATCACACCGACCGCGCGTGGTCGATATAGTAGAGGATACGGTTAAGAACGACCTTCACCGTTATGTAGTGTCGCCGCGAGCTGTCCACCACAGTTCGCATGCAGTTAGTGTGCAGTAATTAGTCAAGTGAAGTCGCGTCGAATTCACATTGGCATTATGCGATCAATGTCATCTTTATTTTGAGGTTCTTAATGACAAAATCTTACACTTAGCTCCTGGGCTTGATACGTGGCGTCAACTGCGCAAAGGCAGATATGACTGTAGATAACTGCATGTAGTTGAATATGTCGACTTCACGTGGTTGCTGCGATGCAGTCCGTCTGATGGCAGCCTAACACACGATCCATTTGACTACCTAATAGAAACTGAATTGGTGTTAAAGAACAACATAGAACTGAGCATTGTCGTGTATCATCATGCTTCAAGAGGCACATAACAGAAGGATGTAGCAACGTTCAAACTCGTTGTAACAGCAGATCTTCCATTTCATCTTAAAATTTAAGATTTGTTACGGTATATGTAGCTAATAAAAAAACCACAAAGTATACAACAGGCTTGCTAGCTAAATTGTAGTGGCTCCATCTGTATTGCAGCAACCAACATCTAGTTGACTGCTAGCAAAGTAATAATTTTTCGACGTGTACTAGTTAGCTGATGATGTAGTGCAACACGTTGCAGTATAGATGTCGCTATAATTTTCTGGGTCTACGTACCTAATAGAGCGTGTATTTTAACAATGCACCTCCTGCTTGCTTAGCTATCCTAGTACTTACTAGCAAATGTGTCGCCCACACATTTTACGTGGAATGCGCCTGGCTGGGTTCGAACACGCGATCTACAACTCGTAAGTCGGGGCATTTACCACTCGGCCACCACTGCCCAGTTCATAATTAGTATCACAAGGTGTTGTTTTTCAAAAAAAGAACATAAAGATCAGTTTTATTCTAAGACCTGTGGTAAAAAGTGGTTCAAATTGTGGTATGTGATAGCTGATTTGGTGTATCGACCCTTTAACGTTGGACCACTATTTACGCCACACCCTGTATGTAAAATAAAAGGAGAAACTGACTGACTAACATATCAATGCACAGCCGAAACTAGGATTAGGAACGTGATATTTTGCACAAAGCTTCTTTTTATGATGTAGGCAAGCACTAAGAGGATTTCCTAAAATTCATACCCTATGGGAATGAAATGGGGGTGAAAAGTTTGTATGGAGAAACCTACATTCAAGCGGGTGAAGCAGCTGGCAGAAACTAGTCCACCTATGTATCTTCAGTCACCCTTTGCGATCTAGGCTTAATGTATAGACTTCTATAATAAGCTTCCTGACCATATTCAGCAACTAAGCCTTAATAAATTCAAATCATTTGTAGAACGAAAACTTTGCCAAAAGGCTTTTTACACTATAAAAGACTATCTTGAGGACGAAAAGGCTTGGGATTGACCTGCTCTAGTACGCACTACAACTATTGTCATTTTTATCATTGTGTTTTTTATTTTCAAATGTGCTTTTTTTACATTTAACTTCAGTTTTTTATGATTTGACATTAATGTTTGTATTTTTTTTTTTTACATTTGACATTGGAGATTATTTTTATTTTACAATTTGACTTATATGTATATTTATATATTTACTTTTTCTTTTTTTATGAATTTTTGACATAAATGTTTACTTTGCTAAGTATTTTGTAAACTTCATATTTCCTTTTTTTATTGTGAATGTGAGAACTATGTTGATTGCTTTTTATTTTTCTTTTCAGTAGTGTTTACATGTCTGGCAATTTGAGTATTTTCTGCGGCCTCCCCAAATGTCCTTTCCTTTGTGTTGTTCGTCAAGTCGTTGAGCTCCTTAGTAGTCTTGAGTTGAGCTTTGCGAAAACTGACAAATGCTTGCACTGACTGGACAAGTCCACTCAAATCTGTATGGTTCTTTCTTCAAAAGACCATCTCAGATAATTTTCATTTATCATTTAGGGCCACAAACTGTTATAATAATGAATCTAATGCCATCATAAATAGCACGGAAAGTCGTAAATTTATAGTCCCGATCAATTTGTGAGTATAATTGTAAGAATTGGTTAAATGGGTACAACCTCATTGGGTTTCTAACTATGCGACACCCAGACGATTATGGTTATTTTACGTTTAAACTTCAGATACATTAGAGGACAAAAAGTACCCCACATGACGCAAAATACTCAATTGCGTGTCATTACAACTTGACCCCCAACATTTAACAACGGATTCACGTGACCCGCGTCACGTGGATCATACATGTTAATGATATAACATGACAATTTGACAGCGTCACGCATCATGTTCGGGACATTTTGTCCCTGTAATGTATCCTGTATCCCAGTTTTGAAATTAATGAATAACATATTGTCATTATAACCCAGAAGTTTGAATTATATTATCATGTTCATAAATCTTGATGATATTTTCACGAATTTAAGCAATGTGTTAACCAGCACAGTAAATGTAAAAACAAGAAAATCTAAACGGCGCTTATGTTTCCGAAATCTAGAAAAGTAAAACATAGAAATAAAAGGTCATTGCCAATCTTTGTATGAAAGTTGGACTAAGGCTGACAACAGACGGACTGCATCGCAGCGACCGCGCGCGGTCGATATATTTAACTGCATGCGTACGTTCGACTTCGTGCAGTCATGATATCAACTGCACGCGGTCGGCTGCAGTCGAGTGAAGTCAATATCAACTGCATGCAGTCGTGCCTTCAACTTTACGCGTCGGCTACAGTCGTGTAGTGTCGACGCACGCTGTCCATCACTAACCGCATACAGTCATTGTGCAGTTAATTACAAAGAGCAAACGCACATTGACATTGTCAACTTTATTTTGAGGCACTTAAAGTTCAAAACATACACTACTCTTCTGGGCTAGATGCGTGGCGCCAACTGCGCAAAGTCAGATCAAACTGCGTGCAGTTGAATATATGTGAACTGCGTGCGGTTGCGCCTAACTGCTGGATAGAATGAACACATAGCATTTAACCGAAGCGCTACGAATTCTGATCCAGGAGTCAAAGAAAAAGAAATGTTTTATTGTGAATTGTTTATTTTCGAAATTCTCTATAATTGTTTACAGCTTAATTACACTAAGTGTCACAATTAACGATATTACCTACATAAGCATTGAATTTATTTTGAGACATGACAGTCGTCAGTTTTATCCTCTTTCTATTAGTTACAAAGGTATTGAAATCCGTTATTTTAGAAAAAAACGGAATACAGTCAGAGGAACTATCGGTGTTCCTCACTATATAAAACTATTCGTACTCAGAAAAGTACTTATCTTATTTATTACATTATGTTTTGCTGTAGTTTGTTAAAAAAGCTAAAACAAGCATTTGCAAATTAAATTGCTACGCGCTAAAGGCCTTTTTAGTGAAACTCAAAATAAAGTCACTTTTTTGTCTTTAGGTAAGTGGCAGCTAAAACAGCAAACTTCAACTTCCAAGACTTGTCTTGTCAAGCATTCGTCGACTGATTCTTGAAAACCATGATTTTTGGGTAAGTAACTTAATTGGCTATATAGAAGTGGCCATACATTGCAGATTTGGTAAACGAGACAATAGCAGTATAATAATGAAAGTATTCTGTCACATTTTATTTACATTTAATTCAGTAAACCCCAAGCGAACGCCAGCGTTCGCGTATCTATTGTCTTACTATCGTGTCTCAAATTGACGGTATCTGAAAGATTAAAAAATACTTATAACTAACTATAATTACAGTAAATTCAAAAAATAATTATAAAAATCCTAAAATAATTACAACTACCTAAAACAAACTAAAATATGGCGAGAAAAACCTCTTTACATATCGCTGTCGAATGGTAACGTGCCCAAAAGAATGGTGGCATTGCCACGCTGTATGGTAATATATAGTATGTAGGCAATGCATATATCCTCTGTCGTAGGTAAAAACTAGCCCTTAGGTTGCATTTATTGTCAAAAGATGCATTTTAATAATGAAAAAAAAAGCATAAAATTTTAATGTGTGATTACAAAACAACATCACAGTTATGGATTTTAATCGTTGAAAACTATTGTGTTACTTAGACCAAAACAAATTATATTGTTATCTTACCTACTACCTGAACATTCCTCTCCACGATCTTAAAAAATAGGTATTACTTAGACATTCCTGTGCACCACAGTTGCCTTGTTAATAACATTACAAATATAAACTTTGAGCTAAGGTTTCCGAAACGAATTTTAGGTCTTGCGTATTTAATATATTTCGGAAAAAAGTTATAGCACCAATTTTTGTCACCATTCAAAAGAAATAAGCAGACATAAATATAAAATACAATGGTAAACTGTGTAAGAAAACTAAGCTCATAAAAAAGTACCATAAAGTGGAGTATTACCTACAAGTATAACTTTAAAATAAGATGAGATGGGGTTAAAATGGTATAACACCAGAGAGGTACTTGATTAGGGATGTTTTAATCGTTGTTGATTCCATCTTGTTATGTTTATGGGCTCCTAGTACTTGACGTGAACGTATTCTTGCCAACTTCACCCTGTTCCAAAGACAGGACCATGACGTAGTGCGACATGGATCTAAACAAAAGTGGCGAAATAATAAGCTAACTTAAGCAGAATGGAATCGAATAGTCCACGAAAGTCTTTTCTCACATATATTATTACTATTGAGAACTGAATATTCCGTTGTAAATGTATACATCATTTTGAGAACTGGAAAATGCTCTTAAAAGACTACCTATTGCATCTCTATTTTTTTTTTCAATTTCGTGCGTTTGGCTTGAGTAATCACGTTTTTCATTTTTACTTACTTATTATTATTATTACTTTGATGACAAAGTCTGTATGAACAGACCTAATAAAAAATAAGCTGTACATTGTATAAACTTAGAATTTCACGAACTTCTTCGTTGCGATGCACAAAGTCGAAGATGTTAGGTGCTAAAATGATAGGTGCTAAACTGCTAGGTGTTACTAGGAGCCCATGACCACGAAGCGTAGAATTAAAACATGAATGGCGATATATGTATATAGATTACTAATCAATACGCATGCGTGAAAATACGAAGTCAAAGACATAACGAGAGCGATGACCAAGTACTTTGAGGCAGTTTTATGTTCCAGTCTTCTGGATAAAATTGTTTAAACTTTACTTCCATGTATTCTTCATGAATGGCCTCTCAGACTCTGTTTCCAGTAGTTTTATTCATTCCCATAATAGAAAATAGTGTAAACTCTAAACCAAATTACATGCTCCTTAAAACTTGCTCTTGCAGTCTTAGTTTTATATTGATTATATGCATGTGGCAACTAGGTAGGAACCACGTTGTAAAAATATTATGCCTTTATTTTTGTGATGGTCAAATGGCTCACGATTAACGACTTTCTTGCAAGCATATTCAGGTTTATAATGTTTTCACTGCTTGGACTCAGGACACTTACCTAGGAGAGGGAATGGGCTGTAATTCGCCACGCGGTCCCAGTGCGGGTTGGTGGATGTCATAACTTTTTGATTCTAGGAAGTCAAAACCTCCTGCGGTGGCAGGAGCAGTGGTGATGTAATAAATAACACAAAGTAATGCCAGCCAGGTGCTGGGTTTGAACCCGCGACCTTCAACTCGTAAGTCGGGTCCGTTACCACTCGGCCACCACTGCTTTTCCTGCAAAGCTAGACGTTATTTCAGTGATGTGTTATAGCTTGTCGACTAGGATTTTTTTCTAAAACAACGTAGTACACAATATTTGAGATTGACTAAAAAAGTTATAGGAGGTCATTATTGATAAAATCTTACAATTCCTGGCGATGTATTCGTAGCACCTTGCAAATTATGTTTCTTACCAATATATCATAGTTGTCAAAAAATATAAGGCCCAATTTGACATTTCATATTTATATTTAACCGTCTACGAGTATATCAAATTATGTTAACATTATATAAGTACATAAAACACTTTATGTAATTAAGTGTCATTTTATTTTTTCTTCCAGTTTCGTTTCAAGTTACATTCTAGTGTCTTTCTGAAATGTCATAAGGGGTCTTTTATTTTTTAACGAGTTTATAACCATGAATATAGAATACACTAGTGGTAGGTTTGTGCGAGTGCGAGTCGGACTCGCCCATGGAGGGTTCCGTAGCAGCAAGTAACATAACATAAAAGTTCGTTGTAACTTTGATCGATGTTTTAATAATAGTGTTTTTTTTTAGATTTATGACGTATTAAAAAATAACTACTTACTAGATCTCGTTCAAACCAATTTTCGTTGGTAGTTTACATGGTAATGTACATCAGTACATCATATATTTTTTTTAGTTTTATCATTCTCTTATTTTAGAAGTTACAGGGGGGGGGGGGGGACACACATTTTACCACTTTGGAAGTGTCTCTCGCGTAAACTATTCAATTTAGAAAAAAATGATATTAGAAACCTCAATATCATTTTTGAAGACCTATCCATAGATACCTCACACGTATGGGTTTAATGAAAAAAAAATTTTGAGTTTCAGTTCTAAGTATGGGGACCCCCAAAATTTATTGCTCTTTTTCTATTTTTGTGTAAAAATATTAAAGCGGTTCACAGAATACATCTACTTACTAAGTTTCAACAGTATAGCTCTTATAGTTTCGAAAAAAAAGTGGCTGTAACATACGGACGGACAGACAGACAGACATGACGAATCTATAAGGGTTCCGTTTTTTGCCATTTGGCTACGGAACCCTAAAAAAGGGAACATAGATGTCTCCTACTTACATTTTTGATCGAAATTCAATTTTCCAATTACTTACACTCTTCTGTTAACTTTCGATGAACTTTAGGCAATATTGCGGGTATCTTAAGGTAAAGTTTTGAGCTACAACCGGTTGTACGGCTATGGAAAATTAGGAACAGTCTGACTTAGGTGTTTGAAACAAGGATGATTTTTGTGGCGCGAATACTACTTTGGCGTGTGGTTGACCATACATTGTTGAAACCCGCGTCCTGTACTGAGTTTTGGTACCAGGACTTTATGGCGGTATAGAAAGTTGATGATTTTCTTTTCACAGCAGTGGTTAGGAAGTGGAAACGAATCAACTTTTAATACAGCAAGAACTCTTTTAATTTCTCATGGATAATGAAAGTTGTAACTTTTGCTAAATCTATTACTTTCTTTTTTGTTACTCTAAAATATAAATATGTTATTAAACGTTAAACACGTGATTGTGCTCATGATAACAAACATTTTTTATTAATGGAGCGAAGCCGAAATCACGAAAAAAATATCAGCTGTTCAATACATTAGGCAAACATAAATGTCCTGATCAGCTGATTTTTTTTTCGCGATTTCAGGTTTGTTTCCATAGTAAAAGTTGTTGATTATCATGAGCACAATCACGTGTTTAAGTATCGTACACTAATTACCAGTCACCCTATATATAAAGCAGAAAATGCACAAGCAGCATTGGATGCAGACGCGTTTCCTTTTCGTTGCCATGGAAACGATACACGTGCCAGAAGTACTAGCACAACATGACCCACAGAGAGTTAATCAAGGACATAGCTTTGTTTTTATTGGTTGTAGTGTCAATTCTTGAAAGATAGAGTACAATTTGACACAATTAACTTTTAGCAGAAGTAAAATATGAAAAAATTCATATTTCACCTGTAATATCTGTGTTTGACAAACAAATGAATTGATTAATAATGACATAATCAGTAATTTTATCCTAAATTAGTACTTCTAAAACTAAAACTAAACTTCAACTAAACTTAAGCCTGGGTGCAATTGATTTTCACTTATCTTGCAGTTTTCTTTCCAACAAATCTTGTCCTGATAAATTACGAACACAAAAAACCCTAAGATCGACTTGTAGAAAATGCCTAAAGCATTAAGTCCGCCTTTGTACAACGTTTTATTAGTGCATAATATTTTAAATAAATAAAAAATAGGCAAATAGATGCAGTAAACAGTGATTTTGTTCTAAATGCATCTGTAACTCCTTAGGCATATATTTTTATTTTCAAGAAAACATTTTACAGTATGTAAAGCATCTTACAAAAAAAAATTAAATAACTCTTTTTTTGTGTACATCGCTACTTTCATTTTCTTCCTATACGCATATGTCATGTCGTTATTAAAGAGCAATTACATCAGAGTTTTCCCATGATTATTTCATTTTTATTTAACCCCTCGAGCGCCAGGGGGTGAATGACCTGGAAAATTGCTGTTTTTACGTAAGTCACCGAAAATATTAATGTAAATCAAAAAATATTAAAATTTAATGTATTTTTCTAGAAAAAACAAAAATCTAAAAACCAAAATTTTCGGCCAATTTTTGTACAAACGTGTGTAAAAAACGAAAATTAAGTTTTTTCAAGGTCATTCAAGTTGTACAGACGTATGTACAATTGGCGCTCGTAATTAGAATGACATATTGAATACATAAAGTGTGTCTACTGAAAGCGTAACCTGGAGTTTTTTTTTAAATTTAAATTGGCAACATTGTTTTGTCGAAAAAAATCACGTCAAAGTCTATGGTTGCTTTTGTCAGTTTTTGGAAACAGATATTTATTTTTCAAGAATAATTGCTTAATTATGGGAAAAACAATAAACAGTAACGTGCAAAAACTGCTACACACTATGGTTAATAAATTCAAACAAAAACAAGAAGAGAAAGAAGGTGTTTTCAATGAAAAACAACAATGTTTATATACGATTTTTGAATTTTTAAGTTAGTATGACGTTATAATCTTGATCCTTGTCGACTAATATTATAAGATAGTTTTATTTAGGATATAATGATAATTTTTTTTCTTATATTTTTAGATAATCTGACATATTGCGAATTTCATAATGGACAAAATATCGAACAAAGAAGGCTTTTCGTGAATCGATTTAATCAAAAACACATGCTAGTAAGTGGTAGAATGCGTTCAAAAGCAGTTGAGATGTAATGAAAGATTTGCCTCACTCTGTCTGGTAATGCATCAAAGTCTTCAACTGAAGTTAAAATCGCGAAAGTGAAGGAAATAGTGACTGAAGTCCTAGTTCAAGTTTAAGAGATATAGCTGCTGAACTTTTTGTGTCTCACGAGTCGATCCGTATCATTTGAAACAATCACTGGAGTATAAAACATGTTCCCACTTTACTAATCCCAAATGATCTGAATTTTCTCTATGCTAAAACGAATTGATTCCAACCCAACAATCTTGAAACACATTATTAGTGTTGGCGAGACGTGATGAAGTTGAAATCATGTTGACTATTTTATTTGACTATCACGGTGTTGTGGACTTGGTATTCTTGCCAGAAGACCAAATGGTAAATAAATAATATTATTTGAATATTATTTAGCGACATTTGAGAGATCAGATAAAGTAAAATAATTTGGTATAATAACTAACATTTTGTGTGTTATTGACCTTTACCATATACCACCCACCAAATAATTAACTCTACTCACATGTTTTTGACTAGGATTTAAGTTCTTATATAATTATTATACAATTGTCATAAGTACAAAAAATACTCTAGTATCAAAACTTTTTTCTCCTACTATTTCAATAATACCACATTCGAAATTTTTGGTTGTAACCTCCTTTTCTCAGGTCACGCTTTCATGAGACGGACTCTATCAATTTATGTTCTTCCAACAAGAAATGCCGAAAAAGTATAAACACTACTAGCGGCTACGGCGTAGCGCATTGCTACGGTGACTACGCGCTCGTAGCAAATTACAATACATCATCAGTAATAAAATTAGAACTTTAAAATAAAAAGGATTGTGGCTTAAGTTAATTAACCTACAACCATCGCCTTTCAGCCTCGTACATGAACCTTTAATTCCTGGGTTCCACTGACTTGTAGCAAGAGGTACGCGAAGGAACAGCTTTGCATTTATAAATACAATTAATTCTGTTTCAACAATTTCCTACACATACATGTGTAGTTTTTTCTAAAAAAGTTGGATATTTATTCAAGGAATCCGCAACGATGGTCATCAATTTATTTACGAATCTACCCTTCCGTAGAATCATTTCTGACTAACTTCGCTTCACACTTCACGCCGGCGCGCGACGCTATAAAAGATCGTTTCACGTGTGTTTATTTCCTTTTAGCTTTAGTTTCTGCAGCTGTTGTCTGTAGCCAAAGTCCTGACTCACTCACTGACTCATCAACGCCCAGCTCAAATTCGTGGACCTAGAGCGCTGTTGCACAGAATTGCTTCTGATGACGTATATTATATGCAAAGAATTAGAAAGGATTTTCCAAAACTTACCTATATCCTAAGGGGTCTCATACAGGGGTTTAAAGTTTGTGTGAAAAATTAAATTTCACGCGGGCATAGCCGCTAGCAGAAGCTTGTTTATTATATAATTATTTAATAAGTCTCAGAGGCATTCTTTTTTTTATAGCATCATGAAGTTTAAATTCAATAATTTTTTAAAGAGTACGCATTGTAAAAGTTTGCAAAGTTGCATATAATGTAATTTAGTTTTACTGATAAAATAATAAAATAGTAAAATAGACACAACTTTACGCTACGTTATCATATTTTAAAAACAACCATAAAAAAACTTTTTTTGCTTATAATAAGATCTAGATTTTGCGATTGTTATTATTACCTTAGTATTTTTCCTCCGTATCGAAGTAATGGTTCAGTTTCATAGCATTTTATAAGTGCTCATGTGGTAAATGCTCACATGAGCACTTATGTTGTGTATTAAAAAAAAAAATATTTTGAATTAAATTAAAAATATGGCGGACGGATGTTGACTCGCAGTCGACGATATTCTGTCTGTTACTGTCATACTATCTTTGTCTGACTTATCCAAATAATCACGTGATAGTGAGACCAACTCTTATCATATCATGACTCTTCAAGACTTTCCATTTTCATGTGTTCCCTGGTACTCGGCTAACTATTGCACCACCTTACTTTGGCTGTCAATTGAAGAGTCAAACTGATTGGCCAGTAAAAACCTGATAGCAGTGCTCATTGGCTAGAACTGCCCGAAACGTTGGCGCCTTTTATAATCGGTGTCATCATAATAACTGAACGCACCTCTAAATCCATATTTCACTCACACTACTCCATTAGTCGTAACGATGGAGTTCCCATCCCATTTTTTACGCTCACTTATAAACTACAAACACACACTATGAACCACACTACGACACACATTCAAACAAAACCTGTTTTCAAAATATGAAGGTAGATATCGCTCATATCGCAAGCAACCCAACGAAGCAGACCTTTGCTGCACTGCGCACGCAGCTAATCAACCTCTTGTCAGATTCTGCTACACCAGTACCCACAAGCTCAAATGTATGAGAAAATGTTGAAACTGTCCGAGAAATCGCAAATTCTAACTGCACGTACCAGGATTACAAAAGGTGTCAGGAGGTTGAATTGGTTTAATAGCCATCTAGCTTCGCAATGATAAATTACCAATGTTTTCAGCAAGTAGAAGCTTATCAAGCTCGTTAAACTTTGAAATATTTAATAGATGGCGCTATTACGTAATGTCCGTTTATTGAAATTAAGCAAATCCTATGTCACTGCAGGTACTAATTTGGAAAATAGTCTTCGTGGCCTTCAAACACTGACCTCTAATATTTGCCACACTGAACTGGCGGCCGTCAAAGTGCTTTTGTGATCGTTTGATATTCGCCATTTTGGCGCTGTCCACCGTAGCGAGTGTTGGCGAGTGTCTTCGGTACTAAAACTAATAATGTCGAGCTACTTACAATATACACACGACCTCATTTTTCATAGGTTTTATATCATTTCTGAAGCAGAAATAAACGGAATTTGAACGACATTAATGCAAAATACTTCAGAGTACTGTATACTTCTCAACAGCCATTTGCATTTTAAGTCAAAATTAGTTCTCTGGGCGCTCACTCGTAGTGTTTCAAATAGGCATCACAATTCCATGCACCAGGAAGGGGGTGTAATGGACCAACCATTACAATGATATGAGCGAGTGTGCGCTACGAGTGGCGCATGCGTGAAGTCGGTCTCTGTTTCACTACTTGGTGGTGTATCGCAGATTCATCCGGCAGATTCCGTCCTCTACGGGCCGAGAGCGGACCTTTAAAGGACGGAATCCACTACAAACCACTAGTAATAATAATTATACAATATCCAAAAGGATGATATTTATTTTTCATCGACATTATCCAAAACCTTTGTGTTTATTTACCTAGATACATGGATTAAGGAGGATTCGCTGATTAACTGAAAATTTATCTACAAAAACATTTAGACGTATTTAAGAACATCTTCCTAATGCTCTCACTCCACTCAGATCGAGAGAAGCTCTGTGATGATTTCCCAAGTGAAAAAAAAAAATGTGAAATCAAATGTCAGCGGGTTTTTACGTGTTAGCTTTTATTATAATTATTTGAATTAAATTGATATTTATTGGTTCTTGATCAAAGAAGAATTAATTGATCAAAAAACATAAGATTTTACCAAGTTACAATTACCATTTATATTGCATTTTGTCATACGCTAACTAAATAATACGCGTCCTTTCAAAATCGTCAGAATAACTTTGATAAATGTATGTGTTTCGGGACTCATTTGCGAGAAACTTTCAGCCTCCATATGTTCACACGAGCTCTTAAGAGGCTGCTTTTCCACTCGCTTATCGGCAACATCGAGCATAGTTTAAAAGCTTGTTACTTCATCGAACGCAATCCAACGCGATGTTTGACGAAAAGGCAACGCGAAAAAAGAGAGATTACGCTTGAAAACTCTATTAGCATTCGGTAATTCCGTGATTTACTCGAATATTTTTATGAAACTTGTTCCAGGAAATATGTCTTTTTTTTAAACCCTTAAAAGTTTTTGAAAAACATTGTTATTATTTAGAATCTTGATAAAATTTGCTAGGCTTTTAATTTATGAGTAAATTATGAAGTGTCAAAGTTCATGCAAAATAGCGGATTTTCAAAGGTCTTAACTGGATTAGTTTTACACTAATTTATAAATTGATTTCCATAGAAGCCTAGATAATATCCACAAAATACTGTGTTTCCAAAATATGTAATGAAAAAAGTGTAATAACGTCATAATCGCGTAAGAGTGGTTGAATGAAAAACTGTGAAAATGTATGTCGAGATGCATCCCCTTATCACGATTCATTTGAAGACCTAATAGAAAATTAATGAAGACCTAACAGAACATTAGGCAAGAAGCTTTAGAGCGTGAATAGCTCTATCATTTTAACATGTCCTGGTAACTCCCTGCACACCTCTGGCTGGACAAAATAAAATAGGACTGGCCAGTGTCGTGTATCAAGCTTCCAGAGGCACATATCAGAAAGATGTAACGATCAAACTTATGATGGCAGATTTTCCATTACATGTTAAAATTTGAGATTTGATACAATATAAGTAGCAAACAAAAAAAAAACATTGTTCTAAACTATGCGACGCGCTTCATATCTAAATTGTAGTGGCTCTATCTGTATTGCAACAACCAACATCTAGTTGACTGCCAGCTAAGTGATAATTTGTACTGGCTGGCTGATGATGTAGTACAACATGTTGCTGTATAGATGTCGCTAAAAATTTTTGAGATTTTGCGTACTTAAGTAGCACGCGTGAATTTTAACAAAGCACCTTCTGATTGCTTAGCTATCCTAGTACCCACTGGAAAATGGGTGACCGACTCGGACTCCACGGTGGCCATTTTTTGAGGTAGGAAATCATCAAAAAATTTTCTTGCTCTAGGGTGGAGCGAAAGGGCGCATCAAACTTTTACTAACTAAAATCCACCTATACGAGTATAACATTATTCGCCACTCTCGATTGTCGTAGCTAACAGAAATACCAAGGATAGAATACGTATGATTTGATGATTCTCAAAAATTTATAACTAACTGGTTTTTTTTTGTTAAATCTCAAGATGATCTTGTTATCGATTAATGTTGGAAGGAGGGGACTCTTTGATCAAACCATACATGTTGTAGGACAAATACTTTTTTGAATAATTTAGATGATTATCTTGAGATTTAACAAAAAAAAATCCAGTTAGTAATAAATTTTTGAGAATCATCAAATAATACATATTTTATCCTTGATATCTCTGTTAGCTACCATAATCCAGAGTTTCGTATAGGAAATTGTTGGGCGTCTCATCAAAATGAAGCTACTCACGGCAAATTAGCTTAATAGTAATCAAGTGGAAAAAATGTACTTCTGAACCCGGACTATAGGGTCAAAATCTTTACAAAGTTTTCGTAATGAATCTGATGCCATCATAAATAGCACGAAAAGTCGTAATTTTGTGGTCCCAATGAATTTGTATTTAATTAGTATATTGTACTTAATATGTAAGAATTGGTTGAATGGGTACAACCTCGTTTTGTTTTTAACTATGTGATACTGGGTGGGATGATACCTTGTTTAATATGGTGGTTTTACGTTTAAATCTCAGATAAGTACATTAGGGAATAAAAAGTCTTCCTACATGACGTGCAATGCTCAATTGATGTGAAACTGCAACGTTGCCCAGAGTCCCTCAATATTTAACAACGCATTCATGTGACACAGGACATGTTGTTGTATAATTTGACAGCATCGTTGCGCGTCATGTTGAGGTATATTTTGTTCTCATAATGTATTAAGGCTTGAAATGATAAATTAGCACAATGTGATATCTCAGAAATTTGATTATCAGTATATTTCATGTTCATAAATCATAATTATACTTTCACGAATTTACTTACGCAATGTTTAACCACCACAGAAAATATAAAAATAAGAAAATCTCAACTGACCTAATGTTTTCGGACTGTAGAAAAGTAAAAAGTTGAAATAAAATGTAGTTAGTACCTACCTAAAAATTGATGTTCATTCTGAGACTTAAAAATCGTCAGTTTTTATCACTCTTTCTTAGTTAGGTAGGTAGGAAAAGGGGAAAAACAGACAGGAAAACAACAACATTATTTTATGTTATCTAGAAAAGTATGATAATGGATATAGATACTTTGCTGTAGTTTGTTAAAAAACCTAAAACAAGCACTGGCAACAACAAGCATTCTACGCGATAAAGGTACTTAAGGTGAAACTCAAAATAAAATCTCTTTTTGTCTTTAGGTAAGTGGCAGTTAAAACAGCGAACTTCAACTTCCAAGACTTGTCTTGTAAAGCTTTCGTCGAATGATTCTTGAAAACCCGGTTATATGGGTAAGTAATTTAATTGGTTTGATAGAAATGCTCATACAACACAAATTTGGTAAACGAGACAATAGCAATATAATAATGAAAGTATTCTGTTGCATTTTATTTATTTATACGAATAATTTACTTTATAAAAATACTTAACTTAACTAACTATAATTACAGTAAAATAAAAATAAAATATATAAAAACCCTAAACTAAATACAACTAACTAAAACAAACTAAAATATGGGGTGAAAAAACTCTTCCACATTGCTGTCGATTGGTTATGTGACCAAAAAACTGGAAGCATTATCACGCTGTATGGCAATGCATATCCTCTGTCCGACGTAAAAGCCAGCCGAAAGGGAGCTCAAGCCCCGGTATGAAGGCTAGAAGGAACGGGATGGGACTTTTAGTCAGTAAGAGTCTGACACTATCTCCCGCTCCGCCCAAGAGCGGGGGATGTCATTGGATGATTTTTTCCCACCATAAAAAAAAGGTAAAAGCCAGCCTTTGGGTTGCATTTACTCTCAAAAGATAATTAAAACGATAAAAAAGGTAATATTTAAATGTGTGATTACAAAACAACATTACATTCAAGAATTTAATCGTTGAAAACTATAATGTTACTTAGACCATAAAAATTATATTGTTGTCTCACTACCTGAACATCTTTCTCCATGGTCTTGAAAATAGGTATTACTTAGACATTAAGCAGCAGTTACCTTGTACAATAACATTACAAATAAAAACGTTAAAATCAGGTTTCCAAAACGACTTGTGAAATTTAGTATTGGGGCAAAATTTTGTAAATTACGGCATCAATTTCTGTCATCATTCAAAAGAAATAAGCAGACATAAATATTAAATACAATGTAAAACCGTACTGGAAAACTTAACACACAAAAAATTACCATAACATGGAATACTATATTATAACTTTAAAATAAGATGGGATGGGGCTAAAATGGTATAATGCTAGAGAGGTATTTTCGTGATCCAGGATGTTTTAATCGTTCTCGATTCCATCTTGTTGTGTTTATGGGCTCCTAGTACTTGACGTGAACGTATTCTTGCCAACTTCACTCTATTCCGAAGACGAGACCATGACGTAGACGAGTGACATGGAAATAAAAGTGGCGAAATAGCAAACTAACTTAAGCAGGATGGAATCAAAGTAAAATTTTCTTACATATATAACTTGATGTTAAATATTAGGTTGTAAATGTACAGACATATTTACCGACTGTATAAATTACTTTTAAGAGAATGCGTATAACGCACGTAATTGAAAAAAAAAGAGGACCACTATTTTTCTTCAACTATGTGCGTTTTGCTCAAGTAATCACGTTATTCATTTTCACTTTTTCATACAGACCTAATAAAAAAATAAGCTGCAAATTGTATAAACTTAGAACTCCAAGAACTCCTTCGTTTTAAAATTGCGCGTTGCGATGCACAAAGTCGAACATGCTAGGTGCAGAAATGTTAGGTGCCAAACTGCTTGGTGTTACTAGGAGCCCATGACCAAGAAGCGTTGAATTGAAACATTGCCGATAGACATAGACTGCTATTTGATACGCATGCGTGAAAATACGAAATCAACCACTTATGTGTGATATACATATGTAAACCAACTAATTAAATTATATAGACGAGATCGACGGCACAGTAAGTGAGACACTTTTAGGTTTCTGTCTTCTAAATAAAATTGACTGAATACTAAAAGAGAAAATAGTTTTTATTTATTCGTAAGAAAACAGTGTAACCGTAAACCAAATTGCATGCTCCAAGTCTTAGATATATATTGGATAAATACCGGTGGGAACTAGGAACCTAGCTGTAAAAATATTACGCCTTATCTTTTTGTGATGGTCAAACAGCTCACACGTACCATTTTCTGCAGTTTTCTTGCAAACATAATCACCTGGCTAGGTTTGAATCTGCGACCTTCAACTCGTTCGCTCTTCCTCTTCTTTTCTTCTTCCTCTTCTTTTCTTCCTTCAAGGCTAGACGTTATTTTAGTGATGAGTTAAAGGTCGCCAATTAGGATTTTTTTCTAAATAACGTAGTATATAATATTAGAGATCGACTAAAACAGGTCTAAATAGATCATTATTGCTAAAATCCTAAATTTTGGCCATCTGTTTGGAGCACCTTGCAAATAAAGTCCCTTTTATAACAATACGTTCTAACACTATGAATATACAATACAATACAATACACTAGCTGTAGATTTCCAACAATCTATTCTCGATGGCCGTATGACGTCCATCACACAAAACTACAATTTTATAATGAAGCGGACTGTTGCCCGTTGTCTTCACAGGGCAGGTACTGTTCTAAAGAAAACAAAACACCATCGATCACATCATCGCTTTCCATCAAGAAAGATAGAAAGACAAAAAACACGCGAACATGTATGGCTCCTACCTACATTTTATGATCGAAATTCAATCTCCTAATTGTTTCTACACTTCTGTTAACTTTCGATGAACTTTAGGAAATGTTGCGGGCATCTATAGGGAAAAGTTTTGAGCTATAGCGTCAACCGATTGTATGGATAAAGAAAATTAAGAACAGTTTGAGTTTGGTGTTTGGCACAAAGATAATTTTTGGGGCATACTAGTAGTAAGTACTGAGTTTTGGCACCAGGACTTTATGGCGGTTTAGAAAGTTGATGGTTTTGTTTTCATGGCGGTCGTTAGAGAGCGGAAAGGAATCTACCTTTAAGAACCCGTATAATTTCTCTGGGGGATAATTAAAATCGTATTTTTCCTAAATCTTTCTATTACTTTGTTTTTTGTTAAACTAATATATAAAATTATTATTTTCATGTATTCTATATATAGAGCAGAAAATGCACAAACAGCATTGGATGTAGACGAGTTTTCTTTACGTTGCCATGGAAACGATACACGTGCCAGAAGTACCAGCACATCATAAATCACAGAGAGTTAATCAAGGACAGCTTTGTTTATATGGGTTAAAGTGTCAGTGTCAATCCTCGAAAGGGAATTCGTAGATAATGAGAGTAACGAAAGAGTTCAGCTTTTTGTCAAAAAGCTGAACTTTTTAAAGAAGTATGAAAAAAGTATGATAAAAAAAAGTTACATCACACCTGTACTCACTGGTGTTTAACAAAAAAAAAAAAATGATTTGGCTGATTGTTTGTTAAATAAGTTCAACAGTAATTTTATCCTAAACTAGCAACCCACTCAAGTTTCGCCCGGGTGTAATTTATTTTCCCTTATCTGGCAGTTTTCTTTTCAACAAACCCTGTCTTGATAATTACGAATACAAAAAAAAACACCCTTAGGTGGTGACTAGTAACAAATACCTTCAAACCTGTCAGGTATACCTTAGCGGGTGAACTGAAACTACAGGGCTTAGAGCGTGATTTTTGTTTTTCGTGACGAAGGCGAGCACTTAGAGAAGATTTTACAAAACTGACCCTCTAAAGGGATGAAACCCAAAGTTTGTATGGAGAAGCCTACTTACACGCGGGTGAAACCGCTTAGAGAAGCTAGTTAATTATATTCTTCCAACAAGAAATACCAAAAAACTATAAACACTATTAGCGGCTACGGCGTAGCGCACTGCTACGGTGACCACGTGGTCGTAGCAAATAACAACACATCAGTAATTGTAATAGAATAATTTTAAAATCAAAACGATTGCGACGTAAGTGAATTAAACCTACAAATATTTTTGGCTTTTAAGCCTCACACATGGACCCTTCATTCCAGGGTTTCAAGAGCATGTCGCAAAAGGTACGCGGAAAGAACAGCTTTTAAAAATTCATTGAAAAATATAATTATTTTTGTTTCAACAATTACTTACACCTGTGTGTGTAGTCGTCCACGTGGATTCCACGTGGGTTTATTTAGCTCTAGTTTATGCAGCTGTTGTCTGTACCTGTATGTATAAAAGGCAAAGTCTTGACTTACTCGCTGACTCACCAATGCCACGCTCAGCCTAAATTCGTCGCCTTGAGCGCTGTTTTGCACAGAAGTGCTTCTAATGATGTAAACCTACTGCCACACGGGCATAGCCGCAGAAGTTTGATTATTAACTATAATAATCCATTCTAAAATTATAAAATTGAAAGGAACTCGGTATATTTGACAGTCTGTTACGCTTCCAGGGTCAAAGTACCGAACCGATTTTGATGTTTGGTACGGAGGAAGCTTTAACTCCAAGGATAGACATAAACTAGTTTTTATTCGTCTTCGACTTCGAGTTCACATTACCATAAGAAACATTCACGCGGATGAAGCTACTGGCTGGAATTCGTTATTTTCATTGAAACTTATTTCTGTATGTTATTCACTTCTTTTTAGATGTCCACTACTAGATGGAGGCATTTTTTATGGCATTGTGAAGTTTAAAATGAATAATTTATTAAAGAATGTGCATTACAAATGTTGCATATGTTGTGTAATTTTGTATTAGTGATAAAATAATCATTTTGGTAAATATTTACAACTTTATACTGGGTTGTCATGTTTTAAGACCCCTAAATGGAATTGTTCTTTCTTTGCTATTGTAAAATCAAGCGTCTGTGTTTGATAGTATTGCTCTAGTAGTCAAAGCTAGGTATGACTTCGTTATTGTAGTTCTGGTTCAGTTTTAAAACATTTTATAAGTGCTCATAAAGGCCTAAATAAAACAAAATAGTTTTGAATTAAATTCAAATATGGCGGATGGATGTGAACATACAGCAATTCCATCTTTTACAGTCATGCATACTATCCTTGTCTGACTTATGCAAATAACTTGCGTGATAGTGAGACCAACTCATAACAGATCATGACTCTTCAGGGCTTTTCATTTTCATGACTTCCCTAGTACTCAGCTAACTATTGCACCACCTTACTTTGAATGTCAATTGAAGAGTCAAACTGATTGGCCAGTGAAAACCCGATAGCAGTGCTCATTGGCCAGTACTGTCCGTTACGTTGGCGCCTTTTTTAATCGGCGTGAGCATGATAACTGAACTCACCCCTAAATCAATATTTCACTCACACTACAACGTCAGTCGTAACGATGGAGTTCCCATCCCATTTTTTACGCACACTTATAAACTTCAAACACACACTACGAACCACACTACGACACACATTCAAACAAAAGCTGTTTTCAAAATGTGAAGGTAGATGTCACTTATATCGCAACCAACCCAACGAAGCAGACCTTCGCCGCACTGCGCGCGCAGCTGATCAACCTCTTATCAGATTCTGCTACACCAGTAACCACAACCTCAAATGTATGAGAAAATGTTGAAAATGTCCGAGAAATCGCAAATTCCAACTGCAGGTACCAGGATTATAGAAGTTCTCAGGAGGTTGAATTGGTTTAATTGCCATCTAGCTTCGTAATTATAAATTGCCAAGGTTTTCAGCAAGTAAAGGCTTATCAAGCTCGTTAAACTTTGAAATGTTTAATAGATGGCGCTATTACGTAATGTCCGTTCATTAAAATTAAGCAAATTTTATGTCACTGCAGGTAGAAATTTGGGAAATAGTCTTCGTGGGCTTCGAACTCTGACATCTAATATTTTCCACAATGGATTGGCGGCCGTCAAAGAGCTTTTGTGCCCGTTTGATATTCGCCATTTTGGCGCTGTTGGCCGTAGCGAGTGTTGGCGAGTGTCTCCGGTACTAAAACTAATAATGTCGCTCCACTTCTCCTCATTTTTCATAGATTTTAAATTATTCCTGAAGCAGAATTGTCACATAATTTGAACGAAATTCAATCAAAATACAAAAAATACTTCAGAGTACCTTCTGTACATTTTTCTGCAGCCATTTGCATTATAAGTCAAAATTAGTTCTCTAGGCGCTCGCAAGTGGCAAATTTGGGAAATAGTCATTGTGACCTTCGAAAAAACACGGGTGGGGTTTAAATATTAAAAGTCCGATAGTCCGGCCGTTCCAATCGATCATCGATCCTATCAATGATATCCAAAGACAAAAAAAAAATTGAAGGCAACGTTTAACGTAATAGCTTTCATTATAATTATTTGAATTAAATAGATATTTATTGATTCTTGGTCGAAGAACAATAATTATTGATCTCGAAACAGATCCCACAATACAAACACCACTTACTATGCATTTTGTCATACGCTAACTAAATAATATGCCACTTTTCAAAACTGTTAGAATAGCACTGATAAATGTATGTGTTTTGGGATTCATTTGCGTAAAACTTTCAGAGTCCATAAGCTCACATAAAAAAAATAAAAAAAACGATGAATGTTCTAGCCACTAATATTAATCTATCTTTTATTCGTTAAAGATATAATTTAAATAATAAGGAAGCTTAAAGCAGATTCTTTTATAAGAATACCTCATTTCAGATGAGCCGTCGACGACTTGGGTTTGGTCTGGACAGTTACTGGACGGCCGGACAGCGAGCTACCCATTGCTCACTGTCCGCAAGCCTGCGCCTATGGTGGCTGGAAATCGGGACCGGAATCCCGGTGGCGGCTAGAGCGCCTTTGCCTGATGAGGTCGGCCTCCTCCTTTGCGAGCATTACTGCTTCGCAGAAGTCGGCAATCACCTGCCACTTCTCCTCGCTCCGAACCATGGCCTCAATCAAGGCCCGGCGCGAGAGGTCTGCGCCGCCGATCGCTCCCACGAGGGCACGGCGATGCTCCGCCGTGTCCTCCGGGCGTTCCGCACAGTGGCGACACACGGGCGTCACTTCCGCTTTAATCCGGAACAGGAACAGAAATTTTTATGGTGTCACGTTAGTATTTCGCATTTTATGGTCTTACATTGCTACACTAAATCGTAGTAGACTTTCGGGGTCAGATAAAAACTTATACGTTTATTAATTGATTTAAACTAGTGCTTGAACGTGATCCTACATGACATTAAGCAGTGATACTACTCTATCAAGAAAGTACCGGGAAAAGATCAATAATATACAAAATCTTTGTTATTAATCCAAATTTATTTTATCACCTTCAAAGTATGCCCTTCAGAAACGATACACTTACGCCAACGAATAATCCAATCATCAAAACATTTTTTAAACGGTGTTACCGAAATTGAGTTCAGTTCTCGCCACGAATTCTCCTTTATGTCTTCTACAGATTGAAAACGGGTGCCACGAAGTGGTAATTTGAGTTTAGGAAAAAGATGGAAGTCGGCTGAAGCCATATCTGGCGAATATGGTGGCTGCTCGATGGTATTTGTTGAGTGTTTGGTCAAAAATTCGTTCACAATGATGGCCTTGTGCGAAGGCGCATTATCGTGGTGCAAAATCTAAGAATTTTCTTTCCACAAATCTGGCCTTTTTCGTCGAATTGGCTCTCTTAAATGCCGCATAACGCTCAAATAATATTCTTTATTTACCGTTTGACTTTCCGGTAAGAATTCCGAGTGCACAACACCGCGATAGTGAAAAAAAACAGTCAACATGACTTTGACTTTTGATCGACTCTAACGTGGTTTTTTCGGTTTTGGTTCAGTTGGAAGGCGCCACTCCGAAGCTTGTTGACTTGTTTGCATGTCAAACTCGTAAACCCACATCTCGTCGCCAGTAACAATGCGTTTTATGAATGTTGGGTCGGAATTGACTCGTTTTAGCATGTCCTCAGCGACTCTCATGCGATTGAGTTTTCGAAGAAAATTCAGGTCTTTTGGGACTCGCCGAGCGGCAACATGTTTCATTCCCAAATGATTAGTTAAAATGGTACGGATCGACTCGTGAGATACAGAAAGTTTGGCGGCTATCTCTCTCAAACTTGAATGCGGATTTTCAGCCACTATTTCCTTCAGTTTTGCGATGTTAACTTCAGTTGCAGAGGTTGATGGCCTACCAGAGCGAGGCAAATCTTCCATCACATCTCGACCGCTTTTGAATGCTTTGTACCACTCATAAGCACGTGTTTTTGACAAAGTTGATTCACCGTAAGCCTTCTATAACATTTTCAGTGACTCCGGACATGAAATTCCATTGGCGATGCAAAATTTAAGACAAACTCTTTGTTCGATGTTTTTGTCCATTATGAAATTCGCAATACACACTAGATATGATATAACTAACAAGAGCGTGTCGGGCCACGCTCAGTGTAGGGTTCCGTAGTTTCCCGTCCGTCACAATAAGTGTTCCCACTAATGAGTTTAAAAAAATGCTTGCATATACGATAATCTACAAACTTAGTCCAGAAATTATTTTGTACAACCTTTTTGTCTTTTTTGTACAAAAACTGTTCTATACATCCAAGTTCAAAATAATTTTCCTAGAAAGTCCTTATAAAGTTCTACTTTTCAGATTTTTTTCAAAGGTTAGAGGGGGACACACACATTGTTTTTTACTTTTAGAGCGATTATTTCCGAAATTACTGACATTATCAAAACATGATTTCAGTAAACCCTAATTCATTTTTAAATACCTATCCAACAATATATTACACGTTAGGGTTGAAATTAAAAAAAAAATCACTTCCCACTTTACATATAGGGGGGCTACCCTAATAAAACATTTTTTTCCAATTTTTATTTTACCACTTTGTCGGCGTGATTGATATAGGTACATATTGGTACCAAATTTCGTTTTTCTAGTGCTAACGGTCACAGAGATTAAGCGAAGACAGACAGACGGACAGACAGACATGGCGAAACTATAAGGGTTTCTAGTTGACTACGGAACCCTAAAAACAGCACTGTATTTAATATAAATAACAGATGCAATTCAAACTCCGCGCCAAAATGGAAAACAGTTGTGCCAATCTAGCAACAACAAAAAAATCTAAAATTTGAATTTGCAACCATAAACAAATCATCCATTCCCGATACTTTTTTGACTGACTGTATAATTGTTGCTGGTGATGCGCACTAGTTTATTAAGGGCGTATTCCCACTAACTTTGAAGACGCCTAAATTGTACTCGGACTAAAAGACCGCAGCAGGCAAATTGTTCCAGTCCTTCTATGTACGAGGGACAAACGACGAGGCGAAAAGCTTAGTCCGGACCGTAAAGGTGTCAAGAATGTAAGGGTGGAAACTCGCCGTACGTCGGGTTGCCCGATGGTAGAAAGAAAATAGCGGTATCAAGTCATGTTATTCCCGCACACACTCTTGAAAATGCATTTAATTTAAACAGTTAAGATTTATTTCGAACTCAATGATATTGGGCTATGCGCTACTCCGTAGCGCGGCGCTGTGCTACGGCGGCGGCGTAACAATCACTATTAGCAGCGGTTGCATTTACATTTATGCAACAAAATAAATATTCATATCAAACTTACTCGTAATTTTTAACAATGTCTAATTGTAAAATAAAAAATGAACAAAAACCATTAAAGACAAAGTGTTTCTACATAAAGTTAAAGGTATATAAAAATAAATGCTTATTTTTCTGTCTCGCTATGACTTTTCATCTGTCTTTTTTTATTTAAGTTTCTAACAAAAAAAAAAAGGTAAAAAGAAACACTTTTTTTTTGAGCTCAATCAAATCAACTATTATTTGCACTTTGATTTGGTAATTATTTTGTTAATATAATTTATAATCCATAATCAGTGTGTTGTATCATTGGAACGCGCAATTTAACTTTCTTGGTTTTTAGGGTTCCGTAGCCAAATGGCAAAAAATGGAACCCTTATAGATTCGTCATGTCTGTCTGTCTGTCTGTCTGTCTGTCTGTCCGTCCGTATGTCACAGCCACTTTTTTCCGAAACTATAAGAGCTATACTGTTGAAACTTAGTAAGTAGATGTATTCTGTGAACCGCTTTAAGATTTTCACACAAAAATAGAAAAAAACCTAAAAAAAAATTTTTGAATTTCAGTTCTAATTATGGGGAACCCCCCCATAATTAGAACTGAAACTCAAAAATTTTTTTTTCATCAAACCCAAACGTGTGGGGTATCTATGGATAGGTCTTCAAAAATGATATTGAGGTTTCTAATGTCATTTTTTTCTAAATTGAATAGTTTACGCGAGAGACTTCCAAAGTGGTAAAATGTGTGTCCCCCCCCCTGTAACTTCTAAAATAAGAGAATGATAAAACTAAAAAAAATATATGATGTACATTACCATGTAAACTACCAACGAAAATTGGTTTGAACGAGATCTAGTAAGTAGTTTTTTTTTAATACGTCATAAATCTAAAAAAAATACACTATTATTAAAACATCGATCAAAGTTACAACGAACTACAAGAACTTTTATATTATGTTACATGCTGCTACGGAACCCTCCATGAGCGAGTCCGACTCGCACTTGGCCGGTTTTTTTTTCTTTAACTAACCGATATTTTGACAATTCAAAAGTGCCTATTATTGGCCTATTTGAAACAAAGTTTTTGATTTCTGATTGTAAATAGAAACCAAACGAACCCCCATGCAGTCGTAACAAAAGTTCAGTATCACACATTCACCCGTGTTCTCACTCTACTGATAAATGTCACGGGAGTGCTTCCTAGAAGGCGTTTTTAATTATTTCAGCACAGTACAGAGTGTCTGAATCGCGCTATTAAGATTCTCCGCGAGAGAATGATATCCGTCCGTACATTTCATCTCGTTGCCCTTTATGGGTCAGTTTGGACGAGATGGTCTAAACTGTTTCATTAAAGAGCTATAAGACCTGTAGATAAATACTGAATAATGTCAGTATATTTTTTTCATATTATAGTATCATAGGTCTTTACCTATAAAATAGGTTTTTTTTTAAATGGGTTGTGTGTCGGGTTGGGTTAAATTACACTAGTGTGATATTAAAGAAAAAAAAAGAAACCATTAATAACCTAATTTCTAAAAAAAAAACCTTTACTAGAAAGATATAAAGTTTGTTAGAACTTATAATTTCAAGTCAATGAATAACACTTCACAATTCCATGCATCAGGAAGGGGGTGTAATGTACCAACCATTACAATGATATGAGCGAGTGTGCACTACGAGTGGCGCATGCGTGAAGTCGGTCTCTGTTTCACTACTTGGTGGCGTATCGCAGATTCATCCGGCAGATTCCGTCCTCTACGGGCCGAGAGCGGACCTTTAAAGGACGGAATCCACTACAAACCACTAGTAATAATAATTATACAATATCCAAAAGGATGATATTTATTTTTCATCGACATTATCCAAAACCTTTGTGCTTATTTACCATACATGGATAAAGGAGGATTCGCTGATTAACTGAAAATTTATCTACAAAAACATTTAGATGTATTTAAGAACGTCTTCCTAATTTTGAAACAGTTTTAAATCAAAAGTCCTCACTGACTCACTTAGTTTCGGACTCGTCAAAGCCTAAGTTATGTCTAGATAGCGGAGCGCAAAGGTTACCGTTTGGTTATTTAATCTCCACTATATAAAGAGGTAAAGTTTATTTTTTTTTGTTTATAGCAGGTAATCTCTGGAAGAACTGGTCCGATTGCTCAAAGTTTTTTCATCGATAGAAAGCTGCTTTAGTTTTGAGTAACATATTTAACGTACGCGGGCGACGCTACGAGCGAAAGCTAGTATAAATTTATATTTTCTAGTTTTATACACAGTAAAAAATCCGGAGTTTGATGGTTTTATCGCCCCAGGTATAGGAGAAGGAGGTTTGAATTGAAGAACCATAGATCCTACTTTAAACAAACTAAAATTTCTATAATATCGTCCAATTTTTTTTTTTTTTTGTTCAACTATTTTATTGAGTATAATTTGTTTTGATTTCTTGATATACATTTAATCTACACTATCTACATCTACACTAATGTAATAAAGTCATACTTAAAGTTTTTTTTTTGTTTTTTTGTTTGTAGAAGGTAAACTCTGGAAGTACTGGTCCGATTGCTAAAATTTTTTCACCGTTATAAAGTATATATTTTATGTACGCGAGTGAAGCTACAGGCAAAAGCTAGTGTTTTATGATTTCAAACCTGCACTCATCTCTCGTAGAGATCTGGAGCTAAGTTTGTTTTATTTTGGGCACACACTGCTGTCTTGCTTCATGGACTCCTAGTTCACCTCACGAATGATACCTTTATTTTAGTTTTTGACTAACTTCAATTATTTATTTACGCCGGCGCATTAGGCACTGTTCCGTGTGGAGCTGGTCTAATTTTAAACCAGCTTCCATTTTATTCACTTATCAGCACTAATAGAAGTAGGACGCGTTGTTTGATATTACCGCTACAATTATTTCGTGGGTCTTGGAATGTCTATCCTCATAAACATCATCATTTTATCCAAAAGATTACCACTGCTAGACATAGGTCTCTTGAGACACTACGCAATATTTACGGGTAAATCACAAATATGGAAAACAACATCATCTTAAAATATATAATTAAATTGATCGATTTAATTACTATACAAAATTTAAGAGTAGAACGTTGCTGAATTTGGACATGATAAAAGTATAATTTATATGTACAGGCGTCTGATGAAGAGATCCACGCGCTCCTTAAAGAGATGACTCCGGACATGAAATTCCATTGGCGATGCAAAATTTAAGACAAACTCTTTGTTCGATGTTTTTGTCCATTATGAAATTCGCAATACACACTAGATATGATATAACTAACAAGAGCGTGTCGGGCCACGCTCAGTGTAGGGTTCCGTAGTTTCCCGTCCGTCACAATAAGTGTTCCCACTAATGAGTTTAAAAAAATGCTTGCATATACGATAATCTACAAACTTAGTCCAGAAATTATTTTGTACAACCTTTTTGTCTTTTTTGTACAAAAACTGTTCTATACATCCAAGTTCAAAATAATTTTCCTAGAAAGTCCTTATAAAGTTCTACTTTTCAGATTTTTTTCAAAGGTTAGAGGGGGACACACACATTGTTTTTTACTTTTGGAGCGATTATTTCCGAAATTACTGACATTATCAAAACATGATTTCAGTAAACCCTAATTCATTTTTAAATACTTATCCAACAATATATTACACGTTAGGGTTGAAATTAAAAAAAAAATCACTTCCCACTTTACATATAGGGGGGCTACCCTAATAAAACATTTTTTTCCAATTTTTATTTTACCACTTTGTCGGCGTGATTGATATAGGTACATATTGGTACCAAATTTCGTTTTTCTAGTGCTAACGGTCACAGAGATTAAGCGAAGACAGACAGACGGACAGACAGACATGGCGAAACTATAAGGGTTTCTAGTTGACTACGGAACCCTAAAAACAGCACTGTATTTAATATAAATAACAGATGCAATTCAAACTCCGCGCCAAAATGGAAAACAGTTGTGCCAATCTAGCAACAACAAAAAAATCTAAAATTTGAATTTGCAACCATAAACAAATCATCCATTCCCGATACTTTTTTGACTGACTGTATAATTGTTGCTGGTGATGCGCACTAGTTTATTAAGGGCGTATTCCCACTAACTTTGAAGACGCCTAAATTGTACTCGGACTAAAAGACCGCAGCAGGCAAATTGTTCCAGTCCTTCTATGTACGAGGGACAAACGACGAGGCGAAAAGCTTAGTCCGGACCGTAAAGGTGTCAAGAATGTAAGGGTGGAAACTCGCCGTACGTCGGGTTGCCCGATGGTAGAAAGAAAATAGCGGTATCAAGTCATGTTATTCCCGCACACACTCTTGAAAATGCATTTAATTTAAACAGTTAAGATTTATTTCGAACTCAATGATATTGGGCTATGCGCTACTCCGTAGCGCGGCGCTGTGCTACGGCGGCGGCGTAACAATCACTATTAGCAGCGGTTGCATTTACATTTATGCAACAAAATAAATATTCATATCAAACTTACTCGTAATTTTTAACAATGTCTAATTGTAAAATAAAAAATGAACAAAAACCATTAAAGACAAAGTGTTTCTACATAAAGTTAAAGGTATATAAAAATAAATGCTTATTTTTCTGTCTCGCTATGACTTTTCATCTGTCTTTTTTTATTTAAGTTTCTAACAAAAAAAAAAAGGTAAAAAGAAACACTTTTTTTTTTGAGCTCAATCAAATCAACTATTATTTGCACTTTGATTTGGTAATTATTTTGTTAATATAATTTATAATCCACAATCAGTGTGTTGTATCATTGGAACGCGCAATTTAACTTTCTTGGTTTTTAGGGTTCCGTAGCCAAATGGCAAAAAATGGAACCCTTATAGATTCGTCATGTCTGTCTGTCTGTCTGTCTGTCTGTCTGTCCGTCCGTATGTCACAGCCACTTTTTTCCGAAACTATAAGAGCTATACTGTTGAAACTTAGTAAGTAGATGTATTCTGTGAACCGCTTTAAGATTTTCACACAAAAATAGAAAAAAACCTAAAAAAAAATTTTTGAATTTCAGTTCTAATTATGGGGAACCCCCCCATAATTAGAACTGAAACTCAAAAATTTTTTTTTCATCAAACCCAAACGTGTGGGGTATCTATGGATAGGTCTTCAAAAATGATATTGAGGTTTCTAATGTCATTTTTTTCTAAATTGAATAGTTTACGCGAGAGACTTCCAAAGTGGTAAAATGTGTGTCCCCCCCCCTGTAACTTCTAAAATAAGAGAATGATAAAACTAAAAAAAATATATGATGTACATTACCATGTAAACTACCAACGAAAATTGGTTTGAACGAGATCTAGTAAGTAGTTTTTTTTTAATACGTCATAAATCTAAAAAAAATACACTATTATTAAAACATCGATCAAAGTTACAACGAACTACAAGAACTTTTATATTATGTTACATGCTGCTACGGAACCCTCCATGAGCGAGTCCGACTCGCACTTGGCCGGTTTTTTTTTCTTTAACTAACCGATATTTTGACAATTCAAAAGTGCCTATTATTGGCCTATTTGAAACAAAGTTTTTGATTTCTGATTGTAAATAGAAACCAAACGAACCCCCATGCAGTCGTAACAAAAGTTCAGTATCACACATTCACCCGTGTTCTCACTCTACTGATAAATGTCACGGGAGTGCTTCCTAGAAGGCGTTTTTAATTATTTCAGCACAGTACAGAGTGTCTGAATCGCGCTATTAAGATTCTCCGCGAGAGAATGATATCCGTCCGTACATTTCATCTCGTTGCCCTTTATGGGTCAGTTTGGACGAGATGGTCTAAACTGTTTCATTAAAGAGCTATAAGACCTGTAGATAAATACTGAATAATGTCAGTATATTTTTTTCATATTATAGTATCATAGGTCTTTACCTATAAAATAGGTTTTTTTTTAAATGGGTTGTGTGTCGGGTTGGGTTAAATTACACTAGTGTGATATTAAAGAAAAAAAAAGAAACCATTAATAACCTAATTTCTAAAAAAAAAACCTTTACTAGAAAGATATAAAGTTTGTTAGAACTTATAATTTCAAGTCAATGAATAACACTTCACAATTCCATGCATCAGGAAGGGGGTGTAATGTACCAACCATTACAATGATATGAGCGAGTGTGCACTACGAGTGGCGCATGCGTGAAGTCGGTCTCTGTTTCACTACTTGGTGGCGTATCGCAGATTCATCCGGCAGATTCCGTCCTCTACGGGCCGAGAGCGGACCTTTAAAGGACGGAATCCACTACAAACCACTAGTAATAATAATTATACAATATCCAAAAGGATGATATTTATTTTTCATCGACATTATCCAAAACCTTTGTGCTTATTTACCATACATGGATAAAGGAGGATTCGCTGATTAACTGAAAATTTATCTACAAAAACATTTAGATGTATTTAAGAACGTCTTCCTAATTTTGAAACAGTTTTAAATCAAAAGTCCTCACTGACTCACTTAGTTTCGGACTCGTCAAAGCCTAAGTTATGTCTAGATAGCGGAGCGCAAAGGTTACCGTTTGGTTATTTAATCTCCACTATATAAAGAGGTAAAGTTTATTTTTTTTTGTTTATAGCAGGTAATCTCTGGAAGAACTGGTCCGATTGCTCAAAGTTTTTTCATCGATAGAAAGCTGCTTTAGTTTTGAGTAACATATTTAACGTACGCGGGCGACGCTACGAGCGAAAGCTAGTATAAATTTATATTTTCTAGTTTTATACACAGTAAAAAATCCGGAGTTTGATGGTTTTATCGCCCCAGGTATAGGAGAAGGAGGTTTGAATTGAAGAACCATAGATCCTACTTTAAACAAACTAAAATTTCTATAATATCGTCCAATTTTTTTTTTTTTTTGTTCAACTATTTTATTGAGTATAATTTGTTTTGATTTCTTGATATACATTTAATCTACACTATCTACATCTACACTAATGTAATAAAGTCATACTTAAAGTTTTTTTTTTGTTTTTTTGTTTGTAGAAGGTAAACTCTGGAAGTACTGGTCCGATTGCTAAAATTTTTTCATCGTTATAAAGTATATATTTTATGTACGCGAGTGAAGCTACAGGCAAAAGCTAGTGTTTTATGATTTCAAACCTGCACTCATCTCTCGTAGAGATCTGGAGCTAAGTTTGTTTTATTTTGGGCACACACTGCTGTCTTGCTTCATGGACTCCTAGTTCACCTCACGAATGATACCTTTATTTTAGTTTTTGACTAACTTCAATTATTTATTTACGCCGGCGCATTAGGCACTGTTCCGTGTGGAGCTGGTCTAATTTTAAACCAGCTTCCATTTTATTCACTTATCAGCACTAATAGAAGTAGGACGCGTTGTTTGATATTACCGCTACAATTATTTCGTGGGTCTTGGAATGTCTATCCTCATAAACATCATCATTTTATCCAAAAGATTACCACTGCTAGACATAGGTCTCTTGAGACACTACGCAATATTTACGGGTAAATCACAAATATGGAAAACAACATCATCTTAAAATATATAATTAAATTGATCGATTTAATTACTATACAAAATTTAAGAGTAGAACGTTGCTGAATTTGGACATGATAAAAGTATAATTTATATGTACAGGCGTCTGATGAAGAGATCCACGCGCTCCTTAAAGAGATGTCAGCAAACCGTAGGGGCCTAGCAGGGTCAATCACCGCTGGTTAGGACCACGGGGAATTTCTGAAAAGGAAACCCGTAATCCTAAACGCAAAGGGCAACTGAAGGACACTTGTGTATTTTAGCCAGTAAAAGTCTGACACGCTCTAGCGCTCCACCCAGAGCAGGAGAAGTCATTGGATGATTTCCCAAATTAAAAAATCACCGTCTCACTTTTTGTCGCCTAACTCAAACCTCGAAAACTCACTAAAAGGGCTTCGCTTTAATAGTTATTTATACTCGTTGCTATCTGGGTACAATAATAGACGCCCACCTTGCAGTAAAATCTAGATATTAGTGTTTGATGGGGGACCAACCAAATAGCTCGGTTGGCTCCCAGCCAAACACTGCCGTAAGGTTCCCTAGTACAGATCCATTTATGCACAGGTCCGAGGTCCTTCTCGGCATGTAAGAGAGGGAAGATATATACTTTCCTCTTAGTTTACTACCTGAATTGTTGTTGTGTTAAAAACCTGAGTTGGTTATAAATAATGTTGTGTAATTGCATAGGTAATAATAATACGTAACGTTTAGGTAACAATGAGCAACGCAATGAACAATGAATAATTTAATTTTTATTATTACTGTTTACATGACGACCTGTACATATACATATGTATGATCCCCTTTTGCTGCTGTATGAGACTGACAAATATACGTTACCCACCGCCACAACGACGTTTTTGCGTAAAAGTATGAAGTCAGCAATAATTTGAAATTTGTACTAGGAGCCCATAAGTATCAAAAGTATAAAGTTAAGAAACTGCTTCAGTCTGAAAATGCAAAGGTAGCTTAAACTAGGATTCCATAAGGTATCGGAAGCTTGAAGCTATAATTGAGCTGCTTAATATCTATATTTTATTAATGGCTTCAAGACACTATGTTTACGTTCTTTAAATATTCAAACCCAAATTCAAAGGAAGACAGAACCGTGTATGTGGTGATTACGCAGCCTACTGAGACGGTATGCGAATGGAACCAGATTTTCAGCAGGCCTAACGCTGACCAGATGCTAAGACCCTGAAAATTTCTTTGACTTATTGCATGCAGCATTTCTAGCAGTTAATAGTAATAACTGAAATTGCCAACTAACTCTCCTTCAATGCAATCAATCACATTATTACCGTTTTATTATGCTACCAGGAATACATAAGTTTAAAAGGTATGTCGTAGATAGAGCTGGATAGATATCGCTATCCTTTTTGCAGAAAATAGTCTCATCGATTGATTAAAATGTATGAAGCACTAGTAACTTCAAGAGACTTGTTTAATAATATTTTTATTTAGCTTTTTTATTATTATTAAATTGGTGACTGTATACAGGGTGTGGCGTAAATAGTGGTCCAACGTTAAGAGGTCGATACACCATGTATTCAACTATCACATATCACAATTTAAAACCACTTTTTACATAGATCTCAGAATAAAACTGATCTTTATATATTTTTTTGAAAAACAACGCCTTGCGACACTAATTTGGCTCTAATGTCAACAAAAAACATTATTTTCCTACTTTGTTTTATAATCTTAACCTTCGTGCATCCAAAAACATGGTTCTTCATATTCCTTCTCACCGTACTGGCTTTATGTCCAATTGTTACGCTGTTTCCACCATAAAACTCTGGAATTTGCTTCCCCTAGACATCAAAAAAGCTGAAAGTAAATTATCCTTCAAACGTAAAATTTGGAACTACTTCTTGAAGTCCTCTCAATCTTAGTTCGGTCTTCGTTCAGAATTGTTGTTAAGTTCTCATAGTGATTTTATATTTTTCATAGTATTTATTAGTTTATTATTTTAGCATATATATGTATTTTATTATTATAAATAACTTATTTTATTTTTTTCATTTGAACTATTTGTTATGTATTTGTTTATTGTGCAAACCTACCACAGTGTTGTCTTTTTTAACCCAAAGGTTGACTGGTAGAGAATGCCTTGTGGAATTAAGTCCGCCTATGTACCACTATTGTACATGAAGTTTAAATAAATAAATAAATACTTTTCTCGAGGACTATTAGTTTTCAGGCTTCATAGTTTTCTCATAAATAACAAAAATAGTAAAATATCGTGTTCGTCTATACATATAATTAATCTGCAGAAGTTTTTAGTTGTGCGCGCATCACGCATATCGGCTTTGTTTTATTGCATTACAATTGTGTGTAACTTTATATATTATATCGGCTTTGTTTTATTGCAAGCGGTTGACTATATCGAAAGATATACTACATTTATTGACTACTAGCTTTTGCCCGTGGCTTCGCCCACGTACATAAAATAAAATAGCCTATATCACTCAGGAATAAAGAAAAAAAAGAAAGAAAATAATTTTATTTGCCTGAAAAGGCGCAAACTTAAGACAAACATATTACATTTATATGTACAAATTTTATATATATTACTGCTGAATGCATGTGCTATAATACGCAAATAACTGTTTTACTGTAAACTTAAAAATATCAAAGAAAATAATTGTTTATTTCAAATTTTAACTTTTTTTTTATAGTCTTCAGATAATCACTAGACTTTGGGCGCGAATGGTGTAAAAGAAATGTACTACATTGTCGGTGCCCATTATTGAAAAAATATGTCCATTAAATGCAGATTCTAATGTGGTATGGAAAAAACTGGAAACATGATTAAAAAAAAAAGTTATTGAGATTTAACTTGAAAAGGAGCTGAATTTGAATAAAAAACACTATTTCATTGAAGTACGTTATAGATGTTGTAAAATATCTTGGACCTAATTATAAATAATATTTTAACATAACTATTAACCAGTAGTTATTTAGTGTGTAGCGTATGCATTATCGCGGTATGGTTACCCCCGCCAATTGGGCCAGTTGCGTCCCGTCCGCGCGCTGGATCGTTTGTATCCTAATATTCATACAATAGACTCGCATAACATTTATATTCGGACTTTTATTTCATGGAGTAACGAACCCTCTGATTCAGTGACTAGTGACTTTGTCCAAGTAATATACACACACAAAACCAACGTAAAGTGTGAAAGTGGTGACCCCGACGACCCCGAAAAAAAACAGTGATTTTATAGAAGGAAGTTTAGAATTAGGACGCAACTCCCTTCTGACGTGGACGGCCTCGGAAGGCGCACACGGGCGTTGTCGAAATGTTTTCTACTCCACCTTCGGCCAAGAAGAGCACCGAAGCGGCGACGGCGGAGCCGGGAACAACTATAAACAATAGTGAAACCAAAGTATCGGCCATGGAAAGACAGGATATGTCGGCTATCACCGTATCGTCACGGATACCCGAATTTTGGACGCTCATGCCTCGCCTGTGGTTCGCCCAATTGGAGGGCATTATTAGGTCCCAAAAATTAGGCGACGCGGCCAAGGCAGACCTGATAATCACCAAATTGAATTGCGAAGCGTTACAGCAAGTAAGTGATATTCTTTTTTCGCCACCGGAGAATAACAAGTATGACGCGCTCAAAGAACGACTACTGCAGGTGTACGAGGAGAGCGCCGACAGACAATTTCAAAAGCTCGTCAGTGAAATGGAGCTAGGGTCGCAGAAACCATCCTTTCTCTTGCGACGGATGCGGGAACTAGGAAGAAATACGCAAGTATCAGAGAAAACTTTACACAGTTTGTGGCTAGCTAGATTGCCATCCAATGTACGGGCCGTGCTCACGGTCAGCCAAGATCAAGACCTAGAAAACCTAGCGAACATGGCAGATAAGATAATGGAAACGATAAAAACCGGCGAGATCGCGGAAGTCAGCGCTTCCAGCAGCGGCTATCAGTTCCCTATCACTGATTTGATGGCGCAGATGAACAAGATGAGCATCGAGATCGCAGCCCTACGCGAGGAAGTCAAAGACCAGCGGCAGCAGAATCGACAAAACGCGTTTAGAAGTCGCGGCCGTGGACGTGGTTTTAGGAATCGCTCGAGATCGTCATCCAGACCCAGAATGACACCAGAAGACCCGAATTGGTTGTGCAAACACCATTTCCGCTATCGAGGGAACGCGCGATCGTGTGAGAAGCCTTGCGCCTGGAAAACGGGAAACTAGCTACGGTACAATCGGCAGCGGTGAATTTTGTACCGGGAGCTAATCACCGCCTCAGCGTAAGGGACAAAGGGAGCGGCATGACATTTCTGGTTGACACAGGTGCCAACATATCAGTTATTCCACCTACAAGTAAACACAAACTTTCTGGTGAGTGTTCCGATTACAAACTATTCGCGGCTAACAATAGTGAGATCAAGACCTACGGTGTGCGGACTCTAGATTTAAACCTGAATTTGCGACGTCCTTATCGATGGACATTTGTTATTGCAGACGTTAATCAACCCATTTTAGGCGCAGATTTTTTAGAATATCATAGTTTACTAGTAGATTTAAGGAACAGGAAAATTGTAGATCGTTTAACTGACCTGAATGTTGTAGGATCAATCGTAGAATATAATGAACAATCTATATTCACTATCGCTGACACACATCCCATGTACGACTTGTTAAAAAAATACCCAGATATTACGAAACCAGTTTCATTTACTAAAACTTCTTCTCATGCCGTTTACGACGACGACAGGTCCTCCGGTATATGTGCGGTCTAGGCCATTACCACCGGATAGGTATAAAAAAGTTAAGGCAGAATTTCAGATCATGCAGGAAATGGGCATATGCAGACCATCGAAGAGTCCTTGGGCAAGTCCGTTACACGTCGTACCTAAGAAGAACGGCGAGTTGAGGCCAGTTGGCGACTATCGTCGACTCAACGCCATCACCAAACCAGACAGGTACCCCGTTCCTCGTTTACAAGACTTCACCTACGTGCTAGGAGGTAAGAAAATCTTTAGTAAAATTGACATTAACCGCGCATATCATTGTATAGAGGTCGCCCCGGACGACGTGGAGAAAACTGCGATTATCACGCCTTTCGGGCTATTCGAATTTCCGCGTATGAGTTTCGGTTTACGCAATGCAGCCCAAACCTTTCAGCGTTTTATGAATACGACAGTATTACAAGGTTTAGACTTCCTATTTTCATATATTGATGACGTCATAGTAGCTAGTAGCAACGCAATAGAGCATAAGGAACACCTAGAAATAATTTTTCAACGATTCAGCAAATATGGTATTACTATAAACTTAAGTAAATGTGATTTTTGCAAAACAGAAATAGAATTTTTAGGATATAAAGTAACTACTGAAGGTATACATGCATTGGACGACAAGGTCAAGGTAATCGAAAATTTTCCGAAACCAGAAACAGTAGAGCAATTAAGAAGATTTTTAGGGATGATTAACTTTTACAGAGCACACATACCTAAAGCAGCCGAAAACCAGTCAGTACTAAATTCATATATACATGATTCTAAGAAACGTGACAAAACCAAGATTGTGTGGACAGAATTAGCAGAGAAAGCATTTGTAGAATGCAAGCGTCAATTACAACAGGCTGTAACCTTGTCACATCCGTTGCCAGAGTGCCAGCTTGCACTTTTTACTGACGCCTCAGATACGTGTGTGGGCGCCGTTTTGCAACAATTTAATGTTAATAAATGGCAACCACTAGGTTATTTTTCCAAAAAGTTATCGGATGCCCAGAGAAAATATAGCACCTATGATCGTGAATTATTAGCCGTATATATGGCAATACAACATTTTCAAAATTTCATAGAAGGTAGAGAGCTAGTTATATTTACTGATCACAAACCATTGACTTATGCCTTTAGTAAGAAAAAAAGTGAAAAAGAAATAGCTAGAAGAACTCGACAATTATTATACGTTAGTGAATTTACAACCGACATACGACATGTATCAGGCGAACAAAATGTAGTCGCAGATTGTTTATCGCGAATAGAAAGCATAAATTGTCAAGGATTAATCGATTACAGAGAATTAGCGGAAGAACAGAGTAAAGATAAGTTATTGCAGGAAATACGTAAAGACGAAACACAATTTAGGGAAATTTTAGTACCGACCTGTGAAAAGTCTATCGTATGTAATATAATAGGAGGTAAAGCTCGACCTTATTTGACAGAAAAGTTTAGAAAAATAGCATTTAATCTGATACATAACTTAAGTCACGCCGGCATACGTACAACCAGGAAAATGATCGCGAACAAATATTATTGGCCGGGTATGAATAAAGAGGTAGGACAGTGGGCTAAAGCTTGTATTAAGTGCCAACGCGCAAAAGTACACCGTCATTGCAAATCAGAGTTAGGTACTTTTCCATTAAGTGATCGTTTTGAGCATATCCATGTAGATATTGTCGGGAAGCTACCGACCACACCTGAAGGGTATAGGTATTTAGTAACAGTAATAGATCGGAAAACAGGGTGGCCAGAAGCTTTTCCAATTAAAGAAATACACGCAGAAACCGTGGCAAAAGCAATTTATGACGGATGGATAACCCGATTTGGATGTCCGACTAGATTAACAAGTGATCAAGGAACTCAGTTCGAAAGTAATTTATTCCAACAAATGATGAAACTATTAGGTATAAATAAAATCAGAACTACTAGTTTTCACCCTCAAAGTAACGGAAAAGTTGAAAGATGGCATAGGTCACTTAAAGCAGCATTAATGGCTAGAATGAATCACACAAATTGGCTACAGGAATTAAGTACGGTAATGTTTGGTTTACGAGTAGCTCCACGTGCCGACACTAGTATTAGTGCGTCAGAAATGGTGTATGGTACAAACATAAGACTTCCAGGCGAGTTTTTCGAGGATACACAAAAAGTCTTTCATGACGAACACGAATACGTTAGGCAACTTAGGAAAATAATTAGTAACCTTAAGTCAAGGCCAACGCGGCATCGCGATAGTAGATCTATTTTCCTCCACTCAGACTTGAAGACATGCGATCAAGTATTCGTCAGAAACGACACGGTTAGGAAAGCATTACAGCCCCCCTATGACGGCCCTTACAGCGTCATAAGTCGTGGTGACAAACATTTTTTGTTAAAAATGCCGAACAGGAAAGCGCGAGTGTCAATCGATAGGTTAAAACCGGCTTATACATTATGTGAACCTCAACAGCCAGGTCAGGAATCGATAGAAAATAATCAAAAGATCGATGTAAGAAATCAATGTGTAGAACAGAAAAACGTAATTGTAAACAAACCATTAGTGACAAACAAGAAAGTTGTATTTTGTAAACCGGCCGCAGCGCCTAACACTTGGACCACACGAAGTGGCCGAGTTATTAAAACGCCAGCTAGATATGTTTAATATAATAACTAAGTAATTTTTGCAAGTAAGTAATAATAACGCAAGATACGTTTCTTGCAATTTGGGAACATGTTTAAAATATTAGAATTAAGTATTCTTTTATATGTTGTAAACCATCAAGAGCAGACAAATTTTAATTTAATATATTGTTTTGTTAATGATATTCAAAATGGGCAAAACTTACAGTAAACAGGAAGAAATAACAATTGCCCAAAACGGAGCTAACAATTCAGATTGGACTAACGTAGAAAGTCATATTAAAACTTCAAGTATAATGCTATTGGTTATAGTAATATTTATAGTATGTGTTATTTTTTATATAATTTGTGGAAAATGTAAAAGACGATTACAAAGTAGTCTGCGGAAAGAAATGGGAACAGTCATTCAACAACAAGTCCAGGCTCAAACAGTGTAATGGTATGTACAAAAATATAAAAAAAAAAAAAAAAAACAAAAGAGATGTTTCACTAATGATAAAAATATATTTTGTTCTATGTATAGTATTTTCTATAAAAAACACATTTTGTTCACAGAATATACAACAGAAAGAATATACAACTTATTGTATAATTACGAGTATTTATTCATGGCTCATGGTAACGTAGACAATTATCATTATTACTAACAGATGTAAACTAAAGCGAAAATTGTATTGGATAATTATTACAATAACACCTTTACTTATATTGTATAAGAAATGATAGTAATAAATAGCATAAATATAGACACATAAGTAAAATAACATTTATTTGTTAAATGTAAGAACTAATGACTTAGAAAATGTTTAAATAATATTAAGGGTACAACAAAGAAATTATATTTGTCAATTTAATTTTTTTGAATTGTTAAATGTCTTTTTCAGAATAATATGACACACAAAATTTGTATTTAAAAGTTAAACATAGGTACCAGAAAGGTATCATTAAGTTTCAAAAACATTTTATATAAATAAAAAAATAGGTCAAGCTAAATTCGTAGAATCAAAGCGCGATAGCGTAGGTAATCAGACCACCACGGCACACTCACACGGGCAAGTAGCTGAATAAGCAAATACCAACGGTGCCGTGTGCGGTGGTAGGCACTTTGTTAGACATACAATTTATGTACCCTGGTTTCACTTGTAGTTTATTTTTATTTTTAAGATTTTTATTGTCAAAAATTTTTTTTGTAAAAGGGGGAATGTTGTAGCGTATGCATTATCGCGGTATGGTTACCCCCGCCAATTGGGCCAGTTGCGTCCCGTCCGCGCGCTGGATCGTTTGTATCCTAATATTCATACAATAGACTCGCATAACATTTATATTCGGACTTTTATTTCATGGAGTAACGAACCCTCTGATTCAGTGACTAGTGACTTTGTCCAAGTAATATACACACACAAAACCAACGTAAAGTGTGAAAAGTGTCTAAAGGTAAAACTATTTCAATCCATACGCATTGTAAAAGTTGGCAAAGTTGCATATAATGTAATTTAGTTTTTACACCACCTGCTCGATAATGTCGTTTTATACGTCATACAAACCTCACTTAAAGCAAGTCATTCTATCCCTAGGGAGATAATGCAGTATGGCCGATCCCTAGGGAATAATGAGATTTGAATTTGGAACATCAAAAATCGTCAACATTGTGAATTAAAATGTACGTGCATCGAACAAGCGACTCGAAATTCAAACTGGCCACTAACAAAAGAAAGAAAATAGAATAAAACGAGCTTACTGACGGGAGCGTTATAGAAAATTGAAACCATAGAATCTTGGAGTAGTGAATTTTGTTGATTTGATGAACTTGTAAATATAATACTTACATTTCTCTAAAATATGATTTTGTCGACCAAATTATCTTTTAATTATCTCACAGATGGTGTAAAAAGTAGAGGTCAATGCTCTCACCCCACTCAGAGCGAGAGAAGCTCTGTGATGATTTCCCAAGCGAAAAAAATATACGTGAAGGTAAATGTCAGCGGGTTTTTACGTGTTAACTTTTATAATAACTATTTGAATTAAATTGATGTTTATTGGTGGCTTAATCAAAGAAGAATTAATTGTACAGGTACAGACACCATTTATATTGCATTTTGTCATACGCTAACTAAATATTACGCGTCCTTTCAGAATCGTCAGAATAACTTTGATAAATGTATGTGTTTCGGGACGCATTTGCGAGAAACTTTCAGCCTAATGCTCACACGAGCTCTTAACACGATTCATTTGAAGACCTAATAGAAAATTAATTGTTAAAGGCAGGAAACTATATAGCGTGAATAGCTCTATCCCTCTTTCTTGCACACACGCCTGATATTTTAACGTCATAGTAACCCCCTGGACACCCCTGGCTGGACAGAACCAAATAGGATTGGCCAGTGTCGTGTATCAGGCTTCAAGAGGCACATAACAGAAAGATGCAGCGATCAAACTTGATATGACGGCAGATCTTCCATTTCATCTTAAAATTTGAGATTTGCTACAATATAAGTAGCAAAGAAAAAAAAAAAGTCGTAAACCATGCGACGCGCTTGATGTCTAAATTGTAGTGGCTCCATCTGTATTGCAACAACCAACATCTAGTTGACTGCCAGCTAAGTCATAATTTGTACTAGCTGGCTGATGATGTAGTGCACATGTTACATGTTGCTCTCGCTGTATAGATGTCGCTGTAACTTTTTGAGATTTTGCGTACTTAATTAACACACGTGTATTTTAACAAAGCACATTCTGCTTGCTTAGCTATCCTAGTACCTACTGGAAAAAGGTTGAGCGACTCGGACTCCGCGGTGACCAGTTTTTTGAGGTAGGAAATCATCAAAAGACTTCTCCCGCTCTAGGATGGAGCGAAGGGGCGTATCAAACTTACTTAAATCTGCCTATGTAACATTATTCGCTCTTTGCGTTCTAGGGCCAAAAGTTTTACAAAGTTTTCGTAATGAGTCTGATGCCATCATAAATAGCATGAAAAGTCGTAATTTTATGGTCCTAATGAACAACCTCGTTTTGTTTTTAACTATGTGATACCGGGGTGGGATGATACCTTGTTAAATATGGTTGTTTTACATCTATACCTCAGATAAGTACATTAGGGAACAAAAAGTCCTCCTACATGACGTGCAACGCTCAATTGACGTGAAGCTGCAACGTTGCCCAGAGTCCCTCAACATTTAACAACGCATTCATGTGACACAGGACATGTTGTTGTATAATTTGACAGCAGCGTTACGCATCATTTTGAGATACTCGTATATTTTGTCCCCATAATGTATCTAAGGCTTGAAATGATAAATTAGCATAATGAAGTTTGAATATCAGTATATTCCATGTTCATAAACCTTGATTATACTTTTATGAATTTACTTACTTAGTTTTTAACCATCACAGAAAATATAAAAATAAGAAAATCTCAACTGACCTAATGTTTCCGGACTCTAGGAAAGTAAAAATTGAAATAAAATGTTAAATGATATTACCTACCTAAAAATTGATGTTCATTCTGAAACTTGAAAATCGTCAGTTTTTATCGCTCGGCCTTAGTAGGTAGGTAGGGTAAAGAATGATTCACGCTACACCGTGCGCCGGCCGGGCCAGTCTTTCATATTGCGCCGGGCTGTTAAGGTGACGACTACTCGTATATCTGTGTTATGTGGTTTTTGTTAGTTCGCTTAAGTAAATTAGCAATTTTCACAATTTGATTGGCAACTATTGCCATTGCCATCGATGACAAAGTATGTATTGGAAAAACGAAGCGAAACTACTAAACGAAGATGGGGTATACATCCAACCTAGAGAAAGCAAGAAGCAGAAGGAGAATTTGCTTTAATTTTTACAATCTAAGCGCACGGCCGTACGCAGGCCAAGTTCCAGCAACAGGCCGCGCGTATGCCGTGTACTATTTACACGAACCGTTTCGACCAACTTTTGACCCCCTGTAGCTCAGTGCCTATTGCAAGTACAGAGATAAAATTGTACCTACGTTATCATGTACTAGTACTAAAACAGTATGCCAAATTTCATAGATATAGCTTCAGTAGATCCTAAAATATGACCCTGTGAATATAGCTAATTTTGGCTCTGACTCACTGACCGGTAATCAAAACCTCTAGGCCACTTCCAATAGAAATTTAAGAAATCGGTAAAGCGTAAGTTGGCTCAATCTAATATTTATGAACCAGTGATGTGAGAATCCGAAGAGGAGGGGAGGAGGAAGAGGGGAGGGTGTATAAAATATGTCATGAGAAATTTAAGAAATCGGTCAAGCGTGAGTTGGCTTATTCGAATATCAAATTTTTAATAAAATATCTATGAACCAGTTATACAATGAGAATACGATCTAAGGTCAACAATGGACGCGGGCGTGGCACAAAAAGAAAAATAGGTACGATTTCTTGAAAAAAAGTATAGAAATTCCACTAAAAACATACCTGTTAAAAAGGGGGCCAAGTTCCTATCGGCTAATTGTTCGCCTAAAAAAGGGCTGAAATCCAATCCAATGCCAAGTTTAGATGCACTTTAAAATCGATCATAATCATTTTCATCTACAGCCTGATCATCGTTTTTGAACTTGGCAAAGGAACTTGGCCCCCTTTTTAACAGGTATGTTTTTAGTGGGATCTTTTTTACACCACCAGCTCGATAATGTTGTTTTATACGTCATACAAATCTCACTTAAAGCATATCATTTTATCCCTAGGCAGATAATGCAGTGTGGCCGATCCCTAGGAAATAATGATATTTGAATTTAGAACATCAAAATTCATCAACATTGTTAAATTAAAATTAATGTATGTGCATCGCACAAGTTGACTCGAAATTCAAACTGACCACTAGCAAAAAAAGAAAATAGAATAAAACGTGCTTGCTGACGGGAGCGTTATAGAAAATTGAAACTATAGAATTTTGGAGTAGTGAATTTTGTTTGTTTGATGAACTTGTGATTATAATATTTATATTATTCTAATATACGATTTGGTCGACCAAATTGCGTTTTAATTATTTCTCAGATGGGGTACGAATTAGAGTATTTCTTCACTTCACTCAGGTTTCTGTATTAACTCCCTGGCTCAGCTCGGGAGTTAATTATATAAATCCTTCACTGCGTTCGGGATTTAACTTAGCAACCTTCGTTCCGTTCAAAATTCAACATGCCGCCCGCGACTTAAAGACACTGCTTTATCCCCTAGTCACATAATCTACTATTATTTAGTTTTATCTTTCCCGATGTTTGTCTGTTATCAAAACTTTCAAATTAAATTTGACCCATTTTCCGGTTACCGATTGAGCTGAAATTTTGCATTCATGTGTAAATCAGATGACAATGCAAGATTGTTATGACATGGAGCTGATCTAAAAAAAAACTAAAATATGGCGTGAAAAAACTCTTCCACATTGCTGTCGATTGGTCTTCTTCTTCTTTTCGTGTCGATGCTCTCAAACTACACTTCGTTTGACCAATATTTGGCTAACTGTACAGCTCTATTGTTGGCCTCGTATAGATCCTGAAAACTGCAGGTCGTTACGCAGGATGGGCAGCATAGCAGGTGGTGCAAGTCTTGTGAAGAGGCTCCACACTGGCACTGTGTTAGTGATGGGTCGAGGAAACTCCATTTGGCCAGATTATTTTTACAGCGGCCAACCTGGGTTTGCAGTCGGTTTAGAGACTTCCAAATTGGCCACTGTAGTTCGTATCCAGGGGAAGATGTTCCGATGGGGTGATAAAAAGTGGAGGAGCTGAATGTTTCTTCCTCCACAGCGCGCATCTCTCGTCCTCTGCACTGTCTTTCGAAGAAGTCGTAAATCGCATAAAACTTTTACGGCTCTTCAAACATGCAGGTTATCCGAAAGGGCGCTCGAGCTCCGGTATGAAGGCTAGAAGGAACGGGGTGGGTCTTTTAGTCAGTAAGAGTCTGACACTATCTCCCGCTCCGCCCAAGAGCGGGGGATGTCAATGCATGATTTTTTCCCACAATAAAAAAAAAAACATGCAGGTATTAGTTGGTGTTTATGCAAGGGGTGACGTTCGTCCCGTTGCTGTTTACTCTTCTCGATGCGGCTGGCTATCTCGCGACGAACTTCTGGAGGAGCTATACCTGCTAGAGGGTACAATATCGCAAGAGGGGTAGGTTTTAAGCATCCCGTTACGCTGCGGCAAGCATCATTCAGCGCTATGTCCACTTCTTTAGCGTGGGCGGAACGATGCCACACTGAGCATGCAAACTCTCCAGCCGAAAAAGAAAGGCATAGGCCTGAAGTGCGAAGAACTTGTGGTGTTGCTCCCCAGGTGCTGGATGTAAGACGGCGAAGGATATTGTTTCTTTTACCAACTTTTTGTTTTGTTTTTAGGCAGTGAGACTTAAATGCCAGGTATCTATCCAGAGTAATGCCCAAATATATAGGTTGAGAGCAGTGTTCTATGTTAACTCCTTGCCACTTTATACTTAAAGTCCTATTTGAATGACGGTTACGAAGGTGAAAAACAGGACTGGGTCTTGGAAGTATTTGGTCGTAGTGCATTTACATCATAGAATTTGGGTTCATGAAAGGAGCCTCCCCGAGCAGCGTTAAAAATATTGTACAGCGATTCTAAACGCTCGGCGCACTCTGGACAGCTGGCACTCGGTAACGCAGAGTCAAGCTGACTAATCCTTTCACCACGATGTCTCAAACTAAAACTCTCCAAAGGCACTTGTCGATTGGTAATGTGCCCAATAAACTGGCAGCATTATCACGCTGTATGGCAATGCATATCCTCTGTCTGAGGTAAAAGCCAGCCTTTGGGTTGCATTTACTCTCAAAAGATAAAACGATCAAAAAGGTAATATTTAAATGTGTGATTACAAAACAACATCACATTCAAGGATTTAATTGTTGAAAATTATAGTGTTACTTAGACCATACCAAATTATATTGTTATCTCACTAACTGAACATCTTTCTTCATGGACTTGAAAATAGTTATTACTTAGACATTAAGCCACAGTTACCTTATAAAATAACATTACAAATAAAACCGTTATGATCAGGTTTCCAAAACTTCTTGTATTTAGTATTGAGGCAAAATTTTGTAAATTACAGCACCAACTTCTGTCACCATTCAAAAGAAATAAACAGACATAAATTTAAAATACAATGGTAAACCGTGTTGGAAAACTTAACACACAAAAAAGTACAACAATATGGAATAATATAACTTTAAAATAAGATGCTAGAGAGGTATTTTCGTGATCCAGGATGTTATAATCGTTCACGATTCCACCTTGTTATGTTTATGGGCTCCTAGTACTTGACGTGAACGTATTCTTGCCAACTTCACTCCGTTCCAAAGACGAGAACATGACGTAGACGTGCGACATGGAAATAAAAGTTGCGAAATAGTATATTAACTTAAGCAGGAAGGAATCAAAGTCAAATTTTCTCACATATATTACTTGAAGTTGAATATTAGGTTGTAAATGTACACACAATTTACCGACTTATAATAATTTACTGTTAGGAGAATGCCTGTAACGCACATAATTGAAAAAAAATAGTGGACCACTATTTTTTTCAACTGTGCGTTTCACTCAAGTAATCACGCGCGACGGCAAAGTAAGTGAGACACTTTAAGGCTTCTGTCTTCGAAATAAAATTGACTAAATGCTAAGAGAGAAAATAGTTTTTGTTTATTCGTAAGAAAACAGTGTCAACTGTAAACCAGATTATCTTAGATATATATTGGATAAATGCAGATGGGAACTAGGAACCTAGTTATAAAAATATTATGCCTTATCTTTTTGTGATGGTCAAACAGTTCACAAGTACCATTTTCTGCAGTTTTCTTGCAGCAAAATCAGTTTTATAATGTTTTCACTAGTGGGACTTACGCCACCTGTCTAGGAGAGAATTGGCCTTAATCCACCACGAGGGCCCAGTGCGGGTGGTTGGTTGTCAAACGTCTTCGAATTTTTGGCTCAGCATGTCCTAACATGCTAGTTTTCTCAGAATGTTTTCCTTCATCGTTTTGAGAGCAGTGGTAATGAAATAAATTACTCAAATGAATGCACCTGGCTAGGTTTGAAACCGCGACCTGCAACTCGTTCGCTCTTCCTCTTCTTTTCTTCCTGCAGGCTAGACGTTATTTTAGTGATGAGTTATAGCTCGCCAACTAGGATTTTTTTCTAAAGAAAGTAGTATATAATATTTGACATCGACTAAAACAGGTCTAAGTAGATCATTATTGCTAAAATCCTAAATTTTGGCCATCTGTTTGTAGCAAATAAAGTCTCTTTTTAACAATACGTACTAACACTATGAATAAACAATACAATACACAAGTTGTAGATTTACCACAATCTATTTTCGATGGCCGTATCACGTCCATCGCACAAAACTACAATTTTATAATGAAGTCTTCACAGGGCAGGTACTATTCTAAAGCAAACAAAACACCATCGATCACATCATCGCTTTTCATCAAGAAAGATAGAAAGACAAAAAACACGCGAACATGTATGGCTCCTACCTACATTTTATGATCGAAATTCAATCTCCTAATTGTTTCTACACTTCTGTTAACTTTCGATGAACTTTAGGCAATGTTGCGGGCATCTATAGGGAAAAGTTTCGAGCTACAGTCAACCGATTGTATGGATATAGAAAATTAAAAACAGTTTGAGTTTGGTGTATGGCACAAAGATAATTTTTGGGGCGTACTAGTAGTAGGTACTGAGTTTTGGCACCAGGGGGTCTACTTGCTTTCTCCGAAACGCAATTTTCGTAAACGAACGATATTCAAACGAAGTTTCGTTAGTGCACCTACTCTGTTTCATTTTCGGACACACACAAGAAGTTCGGACCCACAGACAATCTTCGTGACCGAATAGAATGAACTATATGATTTGGGTCTTTTTATATGTCATTTAAAGTAAATTACGGTTTTTAAATTAATTTTGAATCTTGCTTTATTTTAAAATTTTGCATTTATTAGGTGGTTTATTAAATATTTCTAGTAATATTTATAGATAAAACATAAATATGTCGTAAAAAAATAATTTTCGATAAAATACAAAAAGACACCATAAAACAACCTTTTTTACGGTCATTGTTAACCGACTTATATAAAGAGCGCTACTTCACGTCAATCATCGGTACTAACGTATGGCAACTAAAAATATCTGTATAATCACACGTAACGTGTCAATCTTTAAATGTCAACTTGAATTTAACTTTTAGTTTGAATTTTTAAAAATATATCATGTTGCCAGTGCTTTATTACATGACACATTCCGTAAAAAAGTCGGACTGTCGCAGTCTACCTTTTTGGGCCACGACAACTTTTCTTTACATTTAATACCTCTTTGATGTGATTAAATATTTCTTGTAATATTTATGCATAGAATACATATGAAACTCAAAAAAACGTATTTATTATTGATGACGAGGTGGTATGGTCTAAAACCTTAGCCGGCCCAAATGGGACAAAAAAAAAACAATGTGTAACTTGTCAACATTGTCAACTTCAGTGCTGCCAACTTAGTATTATTATGGCTAAATTTACCATTTTTCTAAGTAATTCAGTTTAACATATTTTTAGCATTTTACTCGGAAAGTTTGAATATAATTTCTAAATGCAAAATAAAATCCTGATAAATGAGGTGATGTTTCTGAACGCGACCCTAGTGGTTAGAAGAATCCCGCTTGGATTGAACTACATATGGTTTATTGCATCACTCGACGTCGTCATCAAAGGTAATTTGGTTTTGTTTGATTCGTATGTGGTTACGTGCGTTGAATAAGAGTTATTAAATTCACAATGTCAATAAATAACCTATAACCAACTTTATCTAGCAGAGTGGGAATTGATGTCCGATTTGAAAGAATGACTTCTTCCGCTCTGCTCAGACATCATACGAAGAGGATACACACGAGGGTCTAGTTATTAGCATAGTATTTAGCATTTTCCGGAAATTTAGGCATATATTTGGCATTTTTTGAATGCAGATTTAGCAGAAAATAATTTAAGGAGTTGGCAGCACTGGTCAACTTGCATTGTTAGTTTGAAATCAAAAGATTTTTATTTGGACTTTACCTATACTTAACTCAAGTTACAAAGTGCTTCTTTACATACATATTTTGTCTCGGTACGCGTTCTGTAAGAAAGTTTCAAGTAGACCTGTGGATGTCGCAGTCTTCCACAAGTTTTGTTGTGGATCTTTGATCTTTGTAAGTAATATTATCATATTATACAATATAGTATGTACCTATTTGTTTTTAGTCGTAGGTAGTCATTCGTAGAATTCTTTTATTTACCATCTTAGTTGTGTCCAAATTTTGTTTTAAACATACTGTTATAAGTTAATTCCACCAATTCTTACCTATTTAATTTCAATATTTTATGATTCTATTAGGTATTTAATCTGTTTTATTTTCAGATCAATGAACCAATACCATCCACCTCCAGGCAATCAAGCTAACCTCCAAACTTTTCACAGCCCGAGGTAGCTGTGGACATAGGACCCTGCCAGGAAATCGACCACCAGTGACATGAAAATCTTTGAATCCTACAGGATTCAAGTTAATAAAAATTATAAATGTATTTTTTAGTCTTTTATTAAAGTCTCTTTAAACAACAACTTAAAACAGTCACAGTACCCTGAAAACACCATAGTACTTCACTTCCAGTGCTTTGCTGAGGAGAACTAGAGAGCCTACAGAGGCTTTTTGGAGGTAATAAAGGCACTATTTCCTGGTACAACTCCTCAAATTATTACCGACTGTGTCTCACATTATCCACAACATGTAAGTCAGGAATTTGCGTAATGTTGAGCTGAAAACATCACAGTAGTACTCCACTTCCTAGTGCTTTGCTGAGGAGAAGCCTACAGAGGCATTTTGGAGGTAATAAAGGCACTATTTTCTGGTACAACTCTTCAAATAATTGTCGATTGAGTCCCTCATTTCCCACAAACTGTGTGTCAGGAATTTGCATAATTTTGAGCTGAAAACACCACAGTAGTACTCCACTTTCTAGTGCTTTGCTAAGGAGAAGCCTTTGGAGGCTTCTCGAAGGTAATAAAAGCACTATTTCCTGGTACAACTCCTCAAATAATTGCCGACTGAGTCTCACATTATCCACAACATGTAAGTCAGGAATTTGAGCTGGTTGCCGGGTCTTTGTACGCTCTAAACATTCGTAACGTAGAGCTGTTTCAATTAAAAGCATTCTTGAGGCCATTTTAAGCACTTTCCTTACAAAATCAACACAAACGAAAATGAAAAGGTAAGCCTTTTGGTTTCGTCAATTTGACGTTAAAATTGCAAAACATTCGTATGTCAAAATCATATTAATTAGAGTAGGTTTAGAGATTCAGTACGTCAAATAATTTTCGTTCGTACGAAATTTCGGGAACGAAATGAACCATGGTAGGAAACACGCTGAATTTCGATCGAAACTTCGTTTTTCGGAGAAAGCGAGTAGGCCCCCAGGACTTTATGGCGGTTTAGAAAGTTGATGGTTTTGTTTTCATGGCGGTCGTTAGAGAGTGGAAACGAATCAACCTTTAAGAACCCGTTTAATACCTCGTGGATAATTAAAGTCGTAACTTTTCATAAACCTATGTATTACTTGGTTTTTTGTTAAACTATTATATAAAATTATTATTGTCAAGTATACTATATATAAAGCAGTAAATGCACAAACAGCATTGGATGCAGACGCATTGGATGCAACGATACATGCGCCAGAAGTACCAGCACGTCATGACTCACAGGGAGTTAATCAAGGACAGCTTTGTTTACATTGATTAAAGTGTCAGTGTCAATCTTCGAAAAAGAATTCCTAGTTATGAGAGTAACGAAAGAGTTCAGCTTTTTGACAAAAAGCTAAACTCTTTAAGAAAGTATGAAGAAAGTGTTGAGTTTTACAAAAAAAAAATGATTTGGTTGATTGTTTGATTATAAGTTAAACAGTAATTTTATCCTAAACTAGCAACCCACTCCAGATTCGCCCGACTGTAATTTATTCTCCCTTATCTGGCAGTTTTTTTTTCAACAAACCCTGTCTTGATAATTACGAATACAAAAAAAAACACCCTAAGGTGGTGACTAGTAAAAAACACCTTCAAACCTGTCAGGTAGACCTTAGCAAGTACGGCGAGAAAAAAACCATTTTTTGTTAGTGCATAAAGTTTAGAATAAATATAAAATGCAGCAGTAACCACTATTTCTATCTTAAATTCTTCTGTAATTACTTATATTTCTGCATATATTTCTATTTGGTTTTTTTTCGTCCAACTTGATACTTACTTATTTCTTATTTTTGAAAAAAAAATTACAGTATGCACTCTTTTTAGGTGCTAGCTTCTCTGCGAAAAAGCCTTCTACGTCAGTTTGCACGTTACTCATTTTCATGGTCACCACCGTAACTTTTATTTTCTTCCCGTACGAGATATTTCCTTGATAGTTTTTTTAATAACACTACAATTATAATGAAATATTGAAAACATTATATTAGTTTATCAAAAGTGACATAGTCAATTCATTCCATTAGTACTCGTATTTATGAAAACGCTCATGAGCGACCTAAAGGCAAAGAACAGAAACAATACTGATCTGATGGCATTGATTTAATTAAAATAGAACAGTTTGACAACAAATATTGTTCTCTCTAGATAATTGAACTGAAACTACAGGGCTAAGAGCGTGATTTTTGTTTATCGTGACTAAGGCGAGTACTTAGAAAAGATTCTATAAAACTGACCCTCTAAAGGAATGAAACGGTGGCCCAAAGTTTGTATGGAGAAGCCTACTTACACGTGGGTGAAACCGCTGAGCGAAGCTAGTAAATTATATTGTTCCAACAAGAAATACCAAAAAACCATAAACACTATTAGCGGCTACGGCGTAGCGCATTGCTACGGTGACTACGCGCTCGTAGCAAATCACAACACATCAGTAATTGTAATAGAATAATTTTAAAATCAAAACGATTGCGCCATAAGTGAATTAAACCTACAAACATCGCTTTTAAGACTCATACTTGAACCCTTCATTCTAGGGTTTCAAGAGCATGTCGCAAACGGTACGCGGAAGGAACAACTTTAAAAAATTCATTTAAAAATATACTTAATTATTTTTGTTTCAACAAATACTTACACCTACGTGTGTGTAGTTGTCCACGTGGATTCCACGTGGGTTTATTTAGTTCTAGTTTCTGCAGCTGTTGTCTGTACCTGTATGTATAAAAGGCAAAGTCTTTGACGTACTCGCTGACTTATCAATGCCACCACGCCCAGCCTAAATTCGTCGCCTTGAGCGCTGTTTTGCACAGAATTGCTTCTAATGATGTAAACCTAATGTCACACGGGCATAGCCGAAGAAGTTTGATTATTAATTATAATAATCCATTCTAAAATTGAAAGGAACTCGGTATATTTGACTGTCTGTTACGCTTTCAGGGTCAAAGTACCGAACCGATTTTGATGTTTGGTGCGGAGGAAGCTTTAACTCCAAGGATAGACATAAACTAATTTTTATTCGTCTTCGACTTCGACTTCACATCACCATAAGCAACATTCACGCGGATGAAGCTACTGGCAGGATTTTCTGTATGTTATTCACTTCATTTTAGACTAGATGGAGGCATTTTTTATGGCATTGTGAAGTTTAAAATGAATAATTTATTAAAGAATGTGCATTACAAAAGTTGCACATGTTGTGTAATTTTGTATTACTGATAAAATAATCATTTTGGTAAATATTTACAATTTTATACTGGGTTGTCATGTTTTAAGACCCCTAAATGGAATTGTTCTTTCTTCGCTATTGTAAAATGCAGCGTCTGTGATTGATATTATTGCCCTAGTAGTCAAAACTAGGTATGAATTCGTTATTGTAGAACTGGTTCAGTTTTAAAACATTTTATAAGTGCTCATAAAGGTCTAAATTAAACAATATAGTTTTGAATTAAATTCAAATATGGCGGACGGATGTGAACATACAGCAATTAACAATATTCAATCTTTTACCGTCATACATACTCTCCTTGTCTGACTTATGCAAATAACCTGCGTGATAGTGAGACCAACTCGTAATAGATCATGACTCTTCAGGGCTTTTCATTTTCATGACTTCCCTGGTACTCAGCTAAATATTGCACCACCTTACTTTGGTTGTTAATTGAAGAGTCAAACTGATTGGCCAGTGAAAACCCGTTATCAGTGCTCATTGGCCAGTACTGTCCGTTACGTTGGCGCCTTTTTTAATCGGCGTGAGCATGATAACTGAACTCACCCCTAAATCAATATTTCACTAACACTACAACGTCAGTCGTAACGATGGAGTACCCATCCCATTTTTTACGCACACTTATAAACTACAAACACACACTACGAACCACACTACGACACACATTCAAACAAAACCTGTTTTCAAAATGTGAAGGTAGATGTCACTTGTATCGCTACCAACTCAACGAAGCCGACCTTCGCCGCACTGCGCGCGCAGATGATCAACCTCTTGTCAGATTCTGCTACACCAGTAACCACAAGCTCAAATGTATGAGAAAATGTTGAAAATGTCCGAGAAATCGCAAATTCCAACTGCAGGTACCAGGATTATAGAAGTTCTCAGGAGGTTGAATTGGTTTAATTGCCATCTAGCTTCGCAATGAAAAATTACCAAGGTTTTCAGCAAGTAAAGGCTTATCAAGCTCGTTAAACTTTGAAATAATTAATAGATGGCGCTATTACGTAATGTCCGTTTATTAAAATTAAGCAAATCTTATGTCACTGCAGGTGCGAATTTGGGAAATAGTCTTCGTGGGCTTCGAACTCTGACCTCTAATAATTACAATACTGGATTGGCGGCCGTCAAAGAGCTTTTGTGCCCGTTTGATATTCGCCATTTTGGCGCTGTCGGCCTTGGCGAGTGTTGGCGAGTGTCTACGGTACTAAAACTAACAATGCCGCTCCACTTACAATATACACATGACCTCATTTTTCATAGGTTTTATATTATTCCTGAAGCAGAACTGTCACCTATTTCCAACGAAATTTATTCAAAATACAGAAATACTTCAGAGTACTGTACATTTCTCTGCAGCCATTTGCATTTTAAGTCAAAATTAGTTCTCTGGGCGCTCGCAAGTGGCGCTTCAAATAGGTACAAAATATTAGCTGTCAAACATATGGAACAGCCTGTCTAGTAATACCTATATAGTAGAGATCAGCGATTGAAAGTTAAGTCCTATGTCACTGCAGAAATTGCGAATTTGGGAAATAGTCATTGTGATCTTCAAAAACACACGGGTGGGGTTTAAATAGTAAAAGTCCGATAGTCTGGCCTTCTCAATCCGCTCAGAACGAGAGAAATTCTGTGACGATATCCAAAGAGAAGAAAAAAATTGAAGGCAATTGTTAACAGATTTTAACGTAATAGCTTTCATTATAATTAAATAGATATTTATTGGTTCGTGGTCGAAGAACAATAATTGATCTGAAAGCAGATACCACAATACAAACACCATTTACCATAAACCGTACACCATTTTGTCATACGCTAACTAAATAATACGCCACATTTTAAAACTGTTAGAATAGCATTGATAAATTTATGTGTTTTGGGATTCATTTGCGTAAAACTTTCAGAGTCCATAAGCTAACATTAAAAAAATAAAAAGCCGATGAACGTTCTATCCACTAATATCAATCTATCTTTTATTCGTAAAAGATATAATATATATAATAAGGAAGCTTAAAGCAGATTCTTTTATAGGAATACCTCATTTCAGACCAGGTTGCAAGAATTTCACAATAATAAAATTTATATGATGTCACGTTAGAATTTCGCATTTTATGGTCTTACGTTGCTACACTAAATCGTAGTAGACTTTCGGGGTCAGATAATAACTTATACTTTTTTTAATTCATTTAAATTAGTGCTTGAACGTGATCCCCTATGATAGTAAGCAGTGATATAATCGTTTTTGGTGAAGCGTACTAGTTTATTAAGGGCATATTCCCACTAACCTTGAAGACGCCTAAATTATAATCGGACAAAAAGACCGCAGCAGACAAATTGTTCCAGTTCTTCAATGTACGAGGGACAAAGTCGAGGCGAAAAGCTTGGTCCGGACCGTAGGGGTGTCAACAATGTAAGGGTGGACACTCGCCGTACGTCGGGTTGCCCGATGGTAGAAAGAATAGCGGTATCAAGTCACACACTTTCTTGAAAATGCATCTAATTTAAACTGAAGATTTATTTCGAACTCAACGATATTGGGCTATGCACTACGCCGTAGCGCGGTGCTACGTCGTAGCAATCACTATTAGCAGCGCGAGCGGTTGCATTTACATTTATGCAGCAAAATAAATACCTATTCATATTAAACTTACTCGCAATTGTAAAATACAAAAATAAAAGAAAAAAAAACAAAAACTATAAAAGACAAAGTGTATCTACATAAAGGTATATAAAAATGAATGCCTATTTTTCTGTCTCGTTATGACTTTTCATCTATCTTTTTTTTTTATGGGTTCTATTACTTAAGTTTCTAATAACAAAAAAAAAAAACTAGAAAAAAATCACTTTGTTTTGTAGCGCGTACTGGAGCAGCTTAATCAAATCAACTATTATTTGCACTGTCGCTTGGTGATTATTTTGAAAATAATTTATAATTCATAATCAGTGTGTTGTATCATTGGAACGCGCAATTTAACTTTCTTTGTTTTTTCTTTAACTGACCGATATTTTGACAATTCAAAAGTGCTATGTTATTGGCCTATTTCAAACAAAGGTTTTGATTTATGATTGTAAACAGAAACCAAAAGTTCAAAAAGATAACTTCTTACGCCAATAAAACATACTTCATCCTAGTTTAGCTCAATTTACCATAATATGTCATAAAACCCACAATAAGTAACAACTTGTACGGAATATTATCCAATAAAAGTAAAACAATAGTGTGTACCCTTTCACACATTCACCCGTGTTCTCACTCTACTGATAAATGTCACGGGAGTGCTTCCTAGAGGGCGTTTTTAATTATTTGAGTACAGTACAGAGTGTCTGAATCGCGCTATTAAGATTCTCCGCGAGAGAATGATATCCGTCCGTTCATTTCATCTCGATGCCGTTTTATGGGTCGGTTTGGACGAGATGGTCTAAACTGTTTCATTAAAGGGCTATAAGACCTGTATAGATAAATACTGAATAATGTCAGTATATTTGTTTCATAAATACGAGTAGTATCATTTAGTATAACATATAGTAGGTCTTTACCTGGCCTCTTGAGACACTACGCAATATTTACGGGTGAAATCACAAATATGGAAAACAACGTCATCTTAAAGTAGATATATAATTGAATTGATCGATTTACTTAGTATTATATTGAATTTGGACATGATAAAAGTATAATTTATATTTACAGGCGTCTGATGAAGAGATCCACGCGCTCCTTAAAAAGATGTCAGCAAACCGTAGGGGCCTAGCAGGGTCGATCACCGCTGGCTAGGACCACGGGGAATTTCTGAAAAGGAAACCCGTAGTCCTAAACGCAAAGGGCAACTGAAGGACACTTGTGTGTTTTAGCCAGTAAAAGTCTGACACGCTCTAGCGCTCCACCCAGAGCAGGAGAAGCCATTGGTTGATTTCCCAAATTAAAAAAAACACCGTCTCACTTTTTGTCGCCTAACTCAAACCTCGAAAACTCACTAAAAGGGCTTCGCTTTAGTAGTTATTTATAGCTATCTGGGTACAATAATAGACGCCCACCTTGCAGTAAAATCTAGATATTAGTGTTTGATGGGGGACCAACCAAATAGCTAGGTTGGCTCCCAGCCAAACACTGCCGTAAGGTTCCCTAGTACAGATCCATTTATGCACAGGTCCGAGGTCCCTCTCGGCATGTAAGAGAGGGAAGATATATACTTTCCTCTTAGTTTACTACCCGAATTGTTGTTGTGTTAAAAACCTGAATTGGTTATAAATAATGTTGTGTAATTGCATAGGTAATAATAATAAATAACGTGAACAATGAACAGTGAATAATTTTATTTTTATTATTACTGTTTACACGACGACCTGTACATATATGTATGATCCCCTTTTGCTGCTGATATGAGACTGACAAATATATGTTACCCACCGCTACAACAATGTTTTTGCGTTAAAGTATGAAGTCAGCAATAGTTTGAAATTTGTACTAGGAGCCCATAAGTATCAAAAGTATAAAGTTAAGAAACTGCTCCAGTCTGAAAATGCAAAGGTAGTTTAAACTAGGAGTCCATAAGGAATCGGAAGCTAGAAGCTATAATTGATCTGCTTAATATCTATATTTTATGAATGGCTTCGAGACACTATGTTTACGTTCTTTAAATATTCAAACCCAAATTCAGAGGAAGACAGAACTATGTATGTGGTGATTACGGAGCCTACTGAGATGGTATGCAAATGGAACCAGATTTTCAGCAGCCATAGTAATAACTGAAATTGCCAACTAACTATCCTTCAATGCAATCAATCACATCATTACCGTTTTATTATGCTACCAGGAATACATAAGTTTAAAAGTTATATCGTAGATAGAGCCGGATAGATATCCCTATCCTTTTTGCAGAAAATAGTCTCATCAATTGATTAAAATGTACGAGTATAAGGCACTAGTAACTTCAAGAAACTTGTTTAATAATATTAATAATTAGCTTTTTTATTATTATTAAATTGGTGACCGTATATATTTTTATCTAAAAATACTATACCTATTTTTTTTTTAACTAGCCATTACGGTCCCACTGCTGGGCGTCCCAACAACAAAAACTTAGAAAATCGAAATCAAAATCGCATTTTTTGTTCAATAATCTCTTTCTAATCAATGCTCCGGAAATCTTTCTTTTCTTTCAGCTTCTGGAGAAAATCTATTAATAAACATAAATAAATATTTGATATACTTAACTTTCAATTTCAAACAAAAATATTTTTCACTACCTTTTTTTCCTTAGTAAGTATTTTATTTTATTTTATTGATTTTAAGAAAACTTACAGCTAATATATTACAGTAAAAAAAAACATTATTATATGCAGAAGAAGGCCAATTACAAGTTTCAAACTTGTTTTTTATTTTATTTTTAATATTAGGATTGTAAGAGTATAGCGGTTTTATATCTTTGTGTGTTGTTGGTTTTTTCTTTTTTCCTTCAACCTGCATAATGTAAAGCGCGGGAAAAAAACACTAAATAAAATTATCTAACTCATTTGTGTTATTATGCAAATTTCGAATCTAAGAAGAAGAGGATTCTTTAGATGATACGCCGCCAGATGTTGTGATTGGGGTAAAAAGTACTTGCGATAGCCACCTGCCATTTAAAATCAAAACTAAAATGTATATCAACTTTGGCAAATTTTCTTCAGTACAAAATTAACAAAAATGCGTCGTAATTTTCAGAGAAAGTATTTCTTCGTAAATGTCACCAAGTGTATCGAAAAACGACGTTTTGATACACGTGGAGATTAGTCACTGCAGCACTTGGTTCCATGACACCGTTGCCTGTACGGCTCGTTTGAATTTCGCTCCGGTTGCAATGACAAACTTTCTCCACTTGTATCAACTTGTGTGTAATGTAGGTACTATTTCAGAGACCTAATCAAGCGACTGTAAAAGTGCAGTTGAGTTTAAGGTCACTGTCAGCTTCACACCATTACTGCGCATGCACTATTGAACGATATCCCCCTACAGAACAACAGACAGATATCTACCAGGACTGCAGGACTACTGAGAAGTTCAGCTATAATTGACATACTGACTTACTTTTCCCTTTAGAAGTTTTGGATAGGATCGATAAATGTTTCACTTTGGAATCGACTGAGTAATTTGAATGAGGGTGATAGATAGTTCGTATTTTTACAAAAGTGTGAAAGGGATCAAAACATTCATGTTACTTCTATAATAAAACCCTTCAATGCGAAGGTGCGAGTGAACAGCATTTAGTATCAATGATGATAGACAAGGCAGCAAGATTAGATATGATGTCCTCACCCCAATTACCACGTCTTTTTTACGATAACATTGAAATATAGGCTTAAAAGTAGTGATTTTAGAAATTAATTTTCAATGTATTGTCCTGTTTTTTCCCGAATAGGAAAGCTTATTTCGCAGATTTTCTCACAAGACTCGTTAGCTCAGTGGTCAAAGCGCCCATATTAAGCATATCTACATAAATGAGGTGGTTGAAGGTTCAAATCTTTCACGAGATGGCCGTTGTATCATTTTGGCTGTTATTGTTACATTTTATTTTTTTTAAGATATTTTTAAGCTATTGCATAGCTTCTATCGCGGGCCTTGAGCGTGGAGACCGAATCCAGAAATTCCGTAACGAAATAACCTAACACCGGGGCCACTCATTTGTTTTGTGAGCGTGGTGACCGATAAGAAAACAAATGAGTGAACAATCAATCAAAATTCAATTCAATGTGTGAAAGTGTAACTTCAATAAATATCAAAGAAAAAAAAATACTGTATAAATAAAATAAATAAATAATTATGATTGCATAAGTTTGCGGCAGTCCCCGAGTGCCACACGTCTTTTTTTTTCTATAAAATTAATGTTTGGATTTAATGTAACTGGATATTTTCTATCTATTGACCAGACAGTCAGACTGTTAATTTCTAAAATACATCGATTTAAACGCTGATCAGATACTTATCTAGAGAAGAAAATTTAGAGTAAAGGTAACAAACACTTGCATATTAGTAAGGTTTTTTAGGCTTAAGGGCCTACAAAAACTTACTAATGTTAAACCTTCTTACTAATGGGAAAAAATACCCGATATCAAGTTATCAGGTATTTTTTTAACAACAGATTGTGGTCGACATCATCACGATATTTAAGTTCATAACATTGCTATGCCGCCGAAAATACAATAATTAATACCAATATCAAAATCAAGGTACATACTGCACAATGTTTACAAGATGACATGTCAAGCTACGCATTTCTAATATATGCCAATCTCCAGTTGTATAGACTTCAAGTACAACTACGTCCGTACAATGGTTTTACGTACAACAAAGGCTTTGGCTTACTCGTATATTAGTGTTTGCAGCTCGATGTGTTCTCGTGACATGCGCAACAACTACTTTCTGTCTGTATGAACGAAACTGAAGCTGAATTTAGAACTTAGCTCTTGTAGTTTCCGTAGTGTAGTGGTTATCACGTCTGCCTAACACGCTGAAGGACCCCGGTTCGATCCCGGGCGGAAACAGAAACCTTTTTGGTTTTCTTCTGAAACTTTATTTACTTGAATAGATTCGTGTCACATCAGAGTTCATTAATCAAGTAAAAGAAACAGAAACGCGCATGGGGATGCGAGGGACACTTTTGGCACTCGTATTATAAGTTGCCTAAAAATTAAAATTTCATGTCACTTTTAATTTCTAGGCAACTTATTATACGAGTATCTCATAATAGCTAACTAAATGCTAAACAAACATTTAATTTACATGTAAAAATTGATGAATTTTCGTGTCATCCAAAGCAATCTGTAAATATATAAAAATCATAACAGTAATCATCATCATAATTTCAACTAGAAGATGTCCACTGTATGTCCAGCTGAGGCCGTGGCCTCCCCCTATCGTAGCCACTTTGAAACTAAATAGGATGTCTGTATGCGCTCACCAAATACACACTGTCAAATAAATTACTTTATTATGACCGTAAGCTTTGCATTAGCACATAAATATGAGGATGGTTCTGGTTCAGAACTGCCTAACTAGCACAATTTTGCTATCTCTCTAAAACTAATCAGTTTCATAGGTACAACAATTAAATTCTTAACACAAAGTTCAGAGATTGAAACACTAAAAGTTAAAGCAAAAGACGTGCTAACAGCGTGCCCTTGTAAAAAGTTTTGATTTTCGACCTCATGTCATTCTTGTTCTCCTAGTACTTCACGGCAATGTTTGTGTCCTTTTCAATGCCATTTGGGACAAAATCGTGACGCGCGAGCGTCATGAATAACGTGGCAAAGTAGGAAACTCCGTTTAGTCTATTGGTTTTATCAGAAATCAAATGTTACAATTATTCGCAATAGTATCCACGTAATGATTATCCAAAAATCTGCATTTTGACTAAGTGTCTTTAAGGCTTAGAGTGAATAGGCTCTTAATAAACTGGTGCGTTTTACCATCAACGGTTGCATCACTGCTTACTATCAAAGTCAAAGTCAAAGCATTTATTTCAAATAGACCATTTGCAGGCACTTTTGAATAGTCAAATGTCGGTCAGTCCAAGAAAAGTGAAGCTAAACTGCACGTTCCAAAGCGTAGGTCTCTAGGGAGAAGAACGTGCAAGAAACTCCATAGAAACTCTTTTAAATCATATTATGTGTTACATATAATGCTTGGTTACATTTACCATCAACGGTTGCATCACTGCTTATTATCAGATAGAATCGCAATCAAGCACTAGTTATAGTTATTTCATAAAAAAGATTAGCTTGCGTTCATATTCATATGCTGATGAACCCTTTATTACATTCAATTTTACCGGCAATAGAAATCTAATCTGGGATTTTGTAAACAATTATTTATTTAAGTAATAAAACAATCTTGCAAACTGCTATCAAGGTGGATACAGTCATATTGGTTAGAAATTTCAGTCGAAATGACTCACTGATATTTACTTTTACTATGAGATAGTACTACCGAACGATCCCACCTCCAAAAACCTCGGTCGACAAACTTTTTTTGCGTGTATGTAAATATAATGGTGGCGCTGCTTGTTGAGGAAAGATGTCGACTTCAGTATGTTTCAGGCTAGTTCATTATTTCGCCACACGTAATCGTGTACTCCTACGTTTATAATGTCCTAGTACTCCAAACACCAATTTCGGGGTGGGGCCAACAAAAGTTCCGCCCCTATTTTATAGTAGCGTCAGCTTGAGTAGGACAAATTTTATTTTTGTGATAATTTCGTTTTATTGAAGTGTGAAAACTATAGCAAAAAATGCAGACATAACTGACATGCTATAACAAAACGGACTGTAAAAATAAGCAGAAAAATAAAAAGTTCATTAAATTTTCCCGCTATGATTTAACTTAAGAACTTCTCTTCTTAGTCGGGTAGTCTTGTCAGAGTGGTCATGGCCGTTGTTGATGGGCAGCTGCAGGGCTGCGGCGTGCCGTTGACGTTTGTTTATTCAAAGAAGTTGCATATTGAGCGATGTCTCGCAATTTCTCGCGATAATTGGCATTATTTACACACTGTACATCATCCATCACCCATACATCCTTGGTATAAAAACCGTGTACTACAAAAGTCTTTCCATCGAGTCTCGTTTCTAGAGATCTGCCCGAAGAACTTCAACATTCGTAACTGTACAATTGAAACTTCCCCGCCTCGGCCCATTATAGACATAGGAAATGCACGTCCTTAGCCGAATTTTATTACATACACAATTTTAAAAACAAAAATATAGGTAGTACAGCTGATGTACACAGGCGAGTTTAACCCCCAATTGGGTTATTTCTATTCTTTTTTTCGCTGTCATTTAAAGTTTAATACAATGTTTGGACGATTTGAAATATGGAATTTATAAACATTAGTCTAAGCATTAAGACGTTTTTATGTCAAAATAACTGTTGCTGTTTTCATTTTTTTTTATTAACTAGCAAATGCCTGCAGCTTCGCCCACGTGATAGTAGAAAATGATCCCAAAGAAACATACATCCAGGATTAGAAGCGTTCTTTGTGCTATTCGAGGACATGGTCTACCCGTGTACCAAGTTTCCAACCAGGCTGTCATATATTTCAGGGACTAATCGAGAAATAAACCGAGAGAAAAACTTGCCTTAATCAACAAAAAAAATAGTAGATTTTCAAAGGTCTTTACTGGATTAGTTTTAAAGAAATGTATAAATTGATATCAATAGTAGCCTAGATAATATCCACAAGATACTGTTACCATAATATCCAGTGAATAAAAAACTTTTTACAAAAAAATTAAACCGACTTCAATGTAAAAAAACACTGAAAGTACAAAATAACTTTAATTTCGTTATTTAACACCGACTTCCGAAATTATAGTTATTTTGTACTTTTCAGTGTTTTTTTACATTAAAGTTGGTTTAATTTTTTTTTTTTTAATTTTTTTTTATTTTTCACTATTTAGTTATGGTGCCACCACTAAAAAGAACCTCTCAGCCAAACTTAAATACCTTATAGCCAGAGTGCATCTCATAACAATTCTAATAATCCTAAATCCTAATCCTAAAACACGGTTAGATTACATTAATTTACCTTCCCGCTTCATCATCAATTCGATACATTCTCCCCCCCCCCCCCTTTTTTCACTCAGTTATCGCCTACACGCATAAACAAAGCAATTTTACTTGTTAGGACAATTCTGCTGTGATCCTATGAGGAGTTCTGTTGCATATCGTCGAAGTTCATGATCAGATGATAACAATATTTCTATGGAACCAACTTGGAAGCATAAACTTTCAATCAAAGAAATATTTTTCGAAATTGGTCCACAATTGACAGAGATATCGGTGAACATATATATAAAAAAAAACATACATTCAGCCGAACATAGAACCTCCTCCTTTTCGAAGTCGGTTAAAAATGTATGTTAAACAACTTATAAATTGTAAAATAACGTCATGATCGCGTAAGAGTGGTTGTAAGAAAAACAGTGAAAATGTGTGTCTTGTTGCGTGCCCAAAAAAGAGAATACCTACTAGCTAGAGAAAATTAAAAAAAAAACATCTTTTTCTGCTGTATTCATTACCTACTACCCTAGTAACTCATAGGATAATGCCGTAGATACCGTAAAAATGGCAAATGTAGATTCTTCCACTTTCTACCTTTATCAGAAATCAAATGTTACAATTATTCGCAATAGTATCCACGTAATGATTATCCAACAATCTGCATTTTGACCAAGTGTCTTCAAGGCTAGAGTAAATAGGCTTTTAATAAACTGGTGCGTTTTACCATCAACGGTTGCATCACTGCTTACTATCAGATAGGATCGCAGTCAAGCACTAGTTATAGTTATATCATAAAAAAGATTAGCTTGCGTTCATATTCATGTGCTGATGAACCCTTTATTACATTCAATTTTATCGGCAATAGAAATCTAATCTGGGCTTTTGTAAACAAATTTTTTTTTTTTATTATAAAACAATCTTGCAACCTGCTATCAAGGTGGATACAGTCATATTTTTTGTTTTGCAGAAAAGGGCCATTCGTTCAATTTATAAATTAAGTCCCAGATACTCCCTCAGAGATAAATTTAAAAATATTAATATTTTGACTGTGCCATCTCAGTATATCTATGACAATATTTTGTATGTTCATAAAAATAAAAACATGTTTAAAAAATACAGTGATATTCATAACGTTAATACTAGGAACAAAAACAAGTTAGTGGTTCCTGCAACCAGGCTCAAAAAAATAGGACGCTCATTTAGATGCCAAAGTATACATTTTTATAATAAGCTTCCCAGTCCTATTCAAGAACTTAGCATTAATAAATTCAAAACATTTGTAAAGCGAAAACTTTGCCAAAAGGCTTTTTATACTGTAAAAGAGTATCTCGAGGATAAAACGGCTTGGGATTGACCTGCTCCAATACCTACTCACTATAATTGTTATCATTTGAATGTTTTTTTTGTTTTAACTGCCTTTTTTTATTGACGATTGTTGTTGTTTTACAATTATGATATTGTATATATATATATTTTATTATTTTTTTACAATTATGACATGTTTATTTTTACTATTTGACTGAATTTTTATTTATATACTTTTTTACACTTTACAATATTTACACTTTTGCAAATTTTATTATTGTGAATGTGAGAACTATGTGGATTACTCTTTCCTTTTCTTTTATTTTCACATGATGTCTGGCAGTTTTGAGTATTTGATGTGGCCTACCCAAATGTCCTTTCTTTGGCATTGTTCGTCAAGTCGTTGAGCTCCTTAGTAGTCCTGAGTTGAGCTACACGCATACTGACAAATGCTTGCACTGACTGGACAGGTCCACTTAGAACTGTGCGGTTCTTTCTTCAAAAGACCATCTCAGGCTCAATCTGCACGGTTCTCATATGATTTGACCATTACATGTTTTGCTGTATGGACTTTAAAAGAGACTTTGACCCCTGAGTTTGTTTCGGTGTTTCTTCTCAGGGTAGTTAGGAAACACCGGCCTCATCTAGCATTAATTGACAAAAAAAAAAAATTTACGTGTAAAAGTGTTTTTATAAAACCTACTTGCAAAATAAAGATCATTTATTATATATATATTTATTGGTTGGAATTTTCAGTCGAATTGACTCACTGATAATTACTTTTACTATGAGATAGTACTGACGAACGATCACACCTTCAAAAACCTCGGTCGGCAAACCTTTTTTGCGTGTATGTAAATATAATGGTGGCGCTGCTTGTTGAGGAAAGATGTCGACTTCAGTATGTTTCGGGCTAGTTCATTATTTCGCCACACGTAATCGTGTACTCCTACATTTATAATGTCCTAGTACTCCAAACACCAATTTTGGGGTGGGGCCAACAAAAGTTCCGCCCCTATTTTACAGTAGCGTCATCTACAGTAGGACAAATTTTATTTTGTGAAAATTTCGTTTTATTGAAATGTGAAAACTATAGCAAAAAATGCAGACATAACTGACATGCTATAACAGAACGGACTGTAAAAATAAGCAGAAAAATAAAAAGTGTATTAAATTTTCCGGCTATGATTTAACTTTTGAACTTCTCTTCTAAGTCGGGTAGTCTTGTCAGAGCGGTTATGGCCGTTGTTGATGGGCAGCTGCAGGGCTGCGGCGTGACGTCGACGTTTGTCTAGTCAAAGCAGTTGCAAATTGAGCGATGTCTCTCAATTTCTCGCGATAATTAGCATTATTTGCACACTGTACATTATCCATCATCCATACATCCTTGGTATAAAAACCGTGTACTACAGAAGTCTTTCCATCGAGTCTCGTTTCTAGAAATGTGCCCGAAGAACTTCAACACTCGTAACTGTACAATTAAAACTTCCCCGTCTCGGCCCATTAGAGACATAGGAAATGCACGTCTTTAACCGAATTTTATTACATACTATATTATATTTAGAATGCCTACTATAGAGAAAATACATACTATAGAAAGTAAAAAAAATCTCTCTCTGCTGTATTCATTACCTACTACCCTAGTACCTCGTAAGATAATGCCGTAGATACTGTAAAAATGGCAATTGTAGATTCTACCATTTTCACCACGTAGTCGCGTACCCACAGAGTACTTTGTAAATATATACATATAAATAGGTACGCGTACTGCTGAGACCGGTTCAGCTAGTATACCGTCTGTTATAATCGTGTCATCCTTGTCTGACTTATGCAACTAGCCTGCATCAGAGTAAATATTTAAACAGTTGTTACAAACAGCCGTCTCTTTCTACTTGAAAGTGTCGAGCGTTCGTTGCCATGGTAACTGCATTCCTATCACCAGCACGGCAGAACTCAAGAAGAGTTTCGTTACATTAATATTGTAGACTTCCTTTCCAGATATTCATAATTAGGCACCATTAATGACACTTCCACCTGACCATTGCTAAGTTCATTTTTGCTTTCACTCGAAACGAAAACTTTAAAGGGTTTGGTTTACTTGTTTTTTTATATTAGTATTCAAGTAGTAGTAGTTTTTTTTAGATGGGAAATCATCCAGTGTTTTCTCCCGCTCTTGGGTAGAGCCGGAGTGCGTGTGAGACTTTTACTAACTAAAACACAGTGCTGTTCCTTCTTTGCCTTCATTCCAGGAACCCGCGGAATATTCGAGAAGTACATTGCTCAAAATAGGGTTGCAATAAAACGCCATCTACATTATCCCTTGTTTATTGTATGCAACAAAGGGAACATATCATGCACAGAAATATACGAGAAAGCAAGAAGATGGCAGGAATTTTAATATATTTCGATGATTCATTACTAACACAAAAGTAAGTATAATATGTTATATTTAAATACTGATAATACTTAATAAAGACCTTTCACTCGTTATGTTTATTTATCTCAATAATAAACATTTTTTTTTTTTTATGGTGGGAAAAAATCATGCTTTGACATCCCCCGCTCTTGGGCGGAGCGAGAGATAGTGTCAGACTCTTACTGACTAAAAGACCCACCCCGTTCCTTCTAGCCTTCATACCGGGGCTCGAGTGCCCTTTCGGATAACCCTGGCCCCAGTAGGCTTCGACCCGGCTGGGTCCCTGCTGTTGCTGACAACTCCTTGAGGCGCGCGGGAACAGTGCGCGCCGTCGACGACTTGGGCTTGGTCCGGACAGTTACCGGACGGCCGGACAGCGAGCTACCCATTGCTCACTGTCCGCAAGCCCGCGCCTACGGTGGCCGGAAATCGGGATCAGAATCCCGGCGGCGGCGGCGGCGGCGATAACGCCGTTGCCTGATGCGTTCGGCCTCCTCCTTTGCGAGCATTACTGCTTCGCAGAAGTCGGTGACCGCCTGCCACTCCTCCTCGCTCCGGACCATGGCCTCAACCAAGGCCCGGCGCGAGAGGTCTCCGCCGCCGATCGCCCCCACGAGGGCACGGCGATGCTCCGCCCAAGCAGGGCCCCAAGTCTGCTATTTTTATAAATTCGTCATTCCAACACGATCCCATTGTCATTTTGCTAAAAGTTTGTAATCTGCTAATTCATAATGATCGATCATTGATCGGTCACTCTTCTTGTAATAGAATTGTGGTAGAATGATAATTTCGAGCATATTAAAACCAATAACTGCACAATAACGTTCTAATGGTAAAACACTGATCAAATAAACTGTCAAAGTTTTAGCAGATTACCGCAAACGTCAAATATTTATTTGTCAATATGTACGAGATTACCATTCTATGTCACTTCTTTCAATGGAGTGTCAGTGGTTGACCATTGGAAAGTCATAATGACGCCATTATATTAGTAGATTACCAAACTTGTCAAAATCGACAATTATGACATCAATGATAGACCATTCTGACACTATTGTAATAGCAGACTTGAGGCCCAGGGCACACCTCGACTGTGTGCTCCACCGTGTCCTCCGGGCATTCCGCACAGTGACGACACCCGGGCGTCACTTCCGCACGAATCCGGTGCAGGAAACTCCCGAACGAACCATGTCCGGTGAGGACCTGCGTCATGCGTAAGGACGCCGTGAGGTCTTTCCAGCCACGCCTCAAAGAGGGGACTTACCGAAGAATTATTACCTGCTTAATGTTGAGAAAGCTGGATTTTTTTTAAATACAGTTCGTTTTAGAAGTCACGACAAAAAGTAGCAAAACCGTATGTTTGAGTTTCAGTAACCCATTCTTTTATGGGTAGTATTTAAACGAGTGACTGTAAATTAAAATTTTAAGTGACAAAAATAATTATTTTGGGTTATAGAAATAATAAGTGAGCGACTGACTGCGAGTGACGAGAAATCAATAGAACAGCGACTTACAAACTTTAATTTGAGTTACTTAAAATACAAAATGAGAAGCTTCATAATATTTGAGTGACCTAATATTTGTTTGAGTGTCAATGTTTTGTCCTGCATTTTTTTCCAGATTTGGCCAATGATTTATTTATACTGAGCGGCATTTTATCTTAAATGAAGTGTTTCGAATGTCCTAAATATGAATGTACACAGTATCGAATGTCCTAAATACCGATATTTATGTATTATGTATGTCACAAGGTAATTTGATAATCCGGATATTGCGAAAACCCGAATAATTAAAAAATGGTAAAATAAAATCTGCGAGCAACTTGGTCGTAGCGTTCGCCGGCCGCTGCCGCGGCACCGCTCGCTTCGCTCACTCGGCTCACGCGCGGTAGGTCACAGTTCTAACCTAACCTAACCTATTTCACCCAGTTCAAATGATGAATCTACCTGCGACTAGATAATTAGAGAATGATGAAAACATTTGCTAGCGTAAATTCCTTATTTAAAACCTCATTTTTATTTCTAGTCGCTCACTTATTATTTTAGTCGCTCACATACTAATTTAATCGTTTAACTAGGATTTCAATAACCCACTTTTAGTAAGCTCGTTCTGGATTTTATTGTTAATCAATATTTGTTGTTAGTTTAGTTAATGTGTCGCTTACTTAAATTCATACCGCTCAAGTTATTAAAACAGTATCTCATCATCAGTCGCTAAGTTTTTTTTTAGTCGCTCGTTTTATAATTCCCCTTTTTTATATATATTTTTTATCGATTTATAACAAAAGTTTCGTACCTACTACGCATAATCGTTCGAAAACCTTTTATTTAAAAAAATATATTTGCTCAACTTAAAACAAAACGAATGCTTGTACAAGTAACATTTACATTTTATTGGTGCATTTTAACAACTCAGTTATGACGTTTGAATTAAAAATAATGAGCTAATGAATCAAGTCCAATCGTAAATAATAATAAATTCACACTTATTAGTAGATAATATATTATCACAAACGAGCAAAGCAGCGGGCATAAATAGTTGGGATTCAAATAAAAAAAAGTCTACAATGCGCTCATTCAACATAAAAAAACATACATTACAGACGAAAAAAACAACAAACAAATTCAAATGAACAAATTAATATTAAAATGTAGTGACGAACTTAAATTTTCGACTTCTGAATAATCGAAATTCTGATTTGACTCTACACAGACCACGTTTGCACGAAGTAGTCAATAATTACGCGGTTTTTTCCAACACTAAATTTAATAATCGTATGAAATATCTAGTAGTCAATTTTATACTGTCAATTTTATCCCATGAATAAAATAAAATTGACTTTGGAAAATTAGTCCTTCATGGCAGTAACCACGCAGGTGTATCTCACAGCATTATAAGTCCGCTTTTACTGGACTGTCAAAAATTATTTAAAACTACCCTTTTAAGTAGAGTTATTAAAGACTGATACCGACGTTCAGGACGCGAGAGTATATATACAAGTCGGCGTAACGAAACCATAGCGCGCTTTTAAATCGATGAGGGCCATCTATCGAGCACGATGGTACTATTTTCTGGCACTGGCTGAATTCAAGTACTCGTATGTGTAAAAACGAAAACGCTTTACTAGAAACTTTAAAATTAATATCTATATAAAATATAACTTATTTCTGTAATTTCTATAATAAATTATGCAAAAAGAGCGTATTTAGTTTTATGCCATCGCAATTTAATTTGCTTAATGTTTAATAAACTATGATAAAATGATATTTTAGCAACATAATTATTTAAATAATAATTAGTTAAATCGCAATAGCGCCATAAAATAAATAAATAATTATATTATAATATAATATTCGTAAATAAAAAATTTCAAGGTTACGCGTTCGTCTACATAGGAAGATGAGAAATCAGGTTGAAATTATGTTGGGAAGTGAATTAGGAAAAAACGAGTATATTAAAATCACCGGAGGCTGCAATATTTTCTGTCTATTGGAACAATCACACCGCGATCGCTAGCTGACTTGCCAAGCGTGGTGATTATGGCAAACAACGTTGCAGTTGGGCATACTAAAAGTCTCTGGATCTAGCCACTTACAATAAAAGAATGAAAAAACAATTATAGAATTCGAAAATATACCTCTTTGCGAGCATGTGACTGGTGCAACTTCTTTGCACAGTGGTTTGAGCGAATGCAAAAAATACATTAATTGCGAGGGAATATACTTTGAAAAACAATAAATGTGTCGTGAGTCTTGTATCTAGTCTTATTTATCAGAATCCAGAAATTTTCAGTATGCCCTAAATATGGTTATTTTATTTGTTTTACTTTAATGAAATCCACTCATTACGTTAGTTAAAGAATATATATATATATATACAAAATTCACAGACTCATCTCAAGGAATTCCAGACATACTGACATGGTCGTTTCATCCAGGAAAACATCAAAGTTAGAATGTGTGTTCAAAAGAATGACAAGCTCAAAGAGAATACGAAGGGCTGGAGTCTGGGCTCAAGCAACAGTGTGACTCGCAGGTACAGTGAACAAGCTGTCTCCTGATGCGGCTATATTTAACTATGGCACAAAGTTGAGACAGCTCGGCATGCAGCTCTGGAGTATTAATTTTTCCATTTAATCCTCAAACCTCACTTCTAGTTGAGCCCTTCATCGTTATCTTCCAGCTAAAAGACGTCCACTGTTATATCTGTGTTACCACAATGAACGGTCTTGTCCCATAAGAATTACTTAAATTCACTTATATGAGAATTTATGATTCTAGTAGTGATAACCATTATCAAATGTTCAGAATGATTGGTATTGACCAAATAAAATCACGGTAGCGCATGACTTTAAAAACATCCTAAATCTATGGGCATTTAGTACTTCCTGACAACACTTACATAGAATGTGAATGTGTTCTCTAGATCCTCGTAAAGATTTAACAACATCGTAGAGGTCATCGGCATCGTAGAGGTCTAGCTTTTGCCCGTGGCTTCGCCTGCATACTCAAAATATAGCTTATGTCACTCAGGAATAAAACAGTTTTCTATCGGTGTAAAGTTTATGCGATCGGACCAGTACTTTCAGAGATTACTTCCTACAAACAAACTTTAGGTACCTATATTAGTGTAGACAGCAGCAATTAACAAATCCAGCATTTTTTATTCCGATTTTTTAAAGTCCAATTTATAAAAAAAATTGAAGCAATTTCTTTCGTACAGTAAAAACGCGCGATTAGAATAAATATAAAAAATACGTGAGCTATCAATGTCAAGCGTTAAAACACAAAATTTAACATAACTAATTAACAGAATAAACAAGATAGGGTAAATAGTGTGACGTCACCGACCGCCATACGTTTATAACAATATAGCTACTATCACATTTTTTATAATAAACCGGGATTAGTTAGTTGTAAAATGACTTAATTATTAAAATGTATGTCATATTATTCATTATCTTTTATGTAATAGATCTTGGAGTGAACACGTGTAAGTTAGGCTGCCATCAGACGGACTGCATCGCAGCGACCGAGCGCACTCCATATTTTCAACTGTTTGCAGTTGTACGTTCGACTTCGTTCAGTCATGATATAGAATTTCGGGATATTTTTTCGCATGCTTTTTATGACGTAGGTAGGCTTCTTTTTATTGAACTAGGAGTGTAAAATTTCACACTCTTAATCCTAGTAGTTTCAGCTGTGCATTGATATCTCAATCAGTAATTTTCTTCTTTTAAATCTGTACAACCTTTTGCCCGCGGCTTCGCTTCCAGTCTATCCTACTCCACCCTACTATACCTTACTCTACCCTACCCTACTCTACCTTACTTTACCTTAATCTACTCTACTCTACCCTACCCTACCCTACCCTACTCTACCCTACTCTACCCTACTTTACCCTACTCTACCCTAATTTTCATTTTTTTTTCATAAGAACCTTCTCACAACAACAAACAACAAAAAAAGAATTAACGAAATCTGTTCAGCACACTCTTAATCCTAGTAGTTTCAGCTGTGCATTGATATCTCAATCAGTAATTTTCTTCTTTTAAATCTGTACAACCTTTTGCCCGCGGCTTCGCTTCCAGTCTATCCTACTCCACCCTACTATACCTTACTCTACCCTACCCTACTCTACCTTACTTTACCTTAATCTACTCTACTCTACCCTACCCTACCCTACCCTACTCTACCCTACTCTACCCTACTTTACCCTACTCTACCCTAATTTTCATTTTTTTTCCATAAGAACCTTCTCACAACAACAAACAACAAAAAAAGAATTAACGAAATCTGTTCAGCTGTTTTCGAGATTTGTTCTTAGCAACACATTTAGCGATTCATTTTTATATTAAGATTTGATGTGGAGTTGGGCACTAGTTAGGTGCCATGTTGCAAAAAAAATGGGGTATAAATATATTACTACATTTAGACCTGCAATGTCAACAAACACCCGTTGTACATTTTCAATTCTAAAACTAAATAACCAAAATGTACATTTTGTTACATTTCATGGGAATGCGTTCCGTGATCACTATGTACGGATACACTTTGTACAAACAATATTTTGGCTGCTATTATCACATAAGATTAAGGGTGAGTTGCACCATTTAACTTTAACGATAACAAAGCCGTTAACAGTTGTCAAATCGTCGAATTAACCAATAGGCGGCCGTTTCACGGCTGGTTATGGTTTGGTTATCATTATAGTTAAATGGTGCAACTCACTCTTACTGTTTTGTTTTCTTTTGATTAACTATTTTGTGTTCTTTTCAATTTAGCTTCACTTTTGACTGACCGACATTTTGACAATTTAAAAGTGCCAATAAATGGTCGATTTGAAGTAAAATTTTCTGATTTTTTATTTTTTATATTGTCACAACGCTTGACGTAAGCTGCAATAAAATGAAACGAAAATAACCCACCTTTAGTTCTCTTCAAATAAGTAATCTAATTTCAAGCCTATTTAGGATTAAAAATGTAATATTTTGACAATAGAATACGTATTCTATGTGTTTGTTTAGTTTCAGTCAACCTCAGCAAAGATTTCAAATAGTTTGATTTAATGATGAAGTATAAATTTATTTGCATAACAGAGTGTTTTACAGTTTAATTGCGGTTGCCTAGCTACCTAAGAAAGCAAATATTAAGCCCTAGCTAAGAGTTATTACTATCATTAAATCTTTAAAACTCTTGTATACATTTAGTCTAGTTTATATTTACTTTTATTGATTCTATTAGCCACAAACAAAGTAATTAGCATGCAATTTTTTTTTATTTACACTTTAGTGTAGATAAAAAAAAATAATGAGCACATTAAAATTAATGTACATATTAATGTATCTAATATAAAAAAAAACATAAAACAAACTTTACCTCTTTAAAGTTTGTTTTTATGTTTTTGTTTGTAGGATGTAATCTCTGAAAGTACTGGTCCGATTACGAAATTTTTTTTACCTGCAGAAAGCTGCTTTATTCCTGAGAGACATAGGCTATATTTTATGTATTCGTAGTTTGATATAAACCAGTACTTGACTGCGATCCTAGTTAATGGTAAGCAGTGACGCAAACGTTGATGGTGAGACGCTCTAGATTATTCAGAGCCTATTCACTCTTGCCCTGAAGACCTCTAAATTATAATTGAAAGGGAAGACCGCAGCAAGCAAATTGTTCCTAATAAGATAATTTATAAAATATTCACAAGTTTATGGAGAACGATAAAAACACAGGACTTTATTTAAAAATTTCTTTTAATATCTCTGACCTCAGGCGGTGTATTGCATGCTTGCAGAGTGAATTTTTGGAATGATGTTTATATACCAACGTAAAAATTGAAGTTAATAGTTATTAATAATTTTTAAAAGTTTTAACTTTTTCTGTTTACTGTAAAGTACTTCTACAAAATTTGAGTGAAGCTCTATAGGTTTAAAAAGTCTAAATAATAATATGATCTATTTTCAAAGCGATTAAAACTGAATTTAAAATAGAAAAATGTAAATTAGTATAAATATTACTATAAAAGAGGATATTGCGCATCCAAACACGAGAAGATGCCGTGAAGCTTAATAGACATCAGATACAAAACAAAAGTGTGGCAGAGTAGCGTACATTACACCGCCAAAATATACTATACAAGTTTTTACAGTGCATATATTTTTAACCTAACCTTTGTATTCAATCAGTCTTCACAAAACCGAAAAATAATAAATAAAAACAATTCGCTGTTCGGCTACACACAGTATATTAAAACTTAAGCTTAAATACTTAAGCTTAAATTCTAGCACAAAAAGTGTCATCCGAAATACTACAAAACGCTGAACGAAATGTTGTCTTAGACAACTGAAATTATTTTCATCAGTTTTATAAATAGAATTACATCAGTCTAATTTAGTTCAAAATTATCAACATATTGGTCTTGTTTATTCTCATCACCATTTGGTTTAGAACATGGAAGATCAAAGAAACCTTGACTCAAGATCAACTCTTCAGCATCTTCAAACGTGTGGGGAATATCTCTTTGAGCTGTTTCGGGAAGAGCTAAACTAATTAAAGCACCAGATGCAGCAATAGAGGCAACTATAACCATAGGTAGCCAAGGCTTATAAATTTCAAGATATGCAATAAACGGTGCTATTACAGTACCAATACTTCCACAAGTATGTCCGATTGACGTCCCAGAGCCTCTTATCGGAGTTGGCAACACTTCTGCTGCCCATTGCATTACTACATTACATGCCATATTCATTGTAAACCTTGCTGCAACTGCACATAATACAGACGCTAAGCCACCGCCGACAAACGGTATTAACAAACAAAATATAGTACACAAGGACAACACAGTAATCATCATAAGCTTTCTTCCTGTATAATCTAATAAGAAAGATAGGATAAATAGTGAAGGAAATTCAGTTAAAGATATCACAGTGAACGACACATAAAAATCAAACTTTAACTGTCCAATGGTTCTGACCAGCGAGTCAAAAATAAGCATAGTAATAAAAAATTCTAAACATGTACAGATGTAAACTCTGCGCAGTAGCGGCCTTTTTAACATGTCCATCATATTCCCGGGCACGTTTCTAGTGTTTAATGTAGTATACTTAAATCCATCTATTAAACTTTGTGGAATCACTTTTTTATTCACTCGAGCAATACTTAAAACTTTATTCACTGTTTCATCAGTTCTTCCCTTTGACAACAACCATCTCGGACTTTCCGGGATGATAAAAGGTGCTATCAGAGATAACAACATAGGCAAACTTGTTGCAAGCGCTACTTTTTGCCAGTGTCCGCAAGCCAACGAAATCCACGGTAGCGAAACTGCTCCTATACAGAAGAAAGCGGCAAATGATAAATTAGAGAACTTCGTTCTATATTTCGGTGCAACATACTCTAATAACAGTAGGTAGGTCATCATCATGCAATTGTCGTATGACATTCCCATGAAAAAGCGACAGATGGCAAATTCGGTGAAATTGTTGACAAATACCGTGGCTATGCCCGCAATGGCTCCGATCATGTTGCTGAACACGGCGGCTGGTATTCTTCCAAAGCGATCAGCTATCCATCCTATTATTATACCTCCTACGATAGATCCAACAAAGAATATCGACTGGGCTGTTGCTTGGTTGCTGTTTTGCTCACACACCCATCCCATTTCACTTGCTATTGTTGGATATGCAAATTCTGTCTTGTTAAATTCCCAACCATTCTGACAAGGCACGGTATTCCAAGTTTTATTTGAAGTTACTCCTGTAGATATCACTTCGCTCCAGTTAGCTTCATACTGCTTACAGCGAGAATATCCAAACGGGGACTCTGTATCGAGAGGTATGGCCAGATTCCTTCTTTCTAGTACAGTCAAATTCTGCAATTCTGGAATCATACACCAATGGTTAGGAGACGTTTCCGTTATGAAGACTTGTGAGAAGTAGGAGAATGCGCCAAAGACGTAGAATGGAAATGTTGCCAAGAACAAGAATATCTGGTAGCGACCAAATTCACCAGCTGATGAAAGTAGCTCATCGTAGTCGACGCTTTTAATTTTTTCAATTTCGTCTGTTTGACTTATTTCACTATAATTGTTCGCACCTCCACCCATTTTTTAACTTTTACACTATAGCGAATTGAGTTAATGAAACTAAGAAGCGTGTCCGACCATATAGATTATTCTCAAAACTACTTTAAATGTTAATTAAACGTTCTTTTAAAGATTTTTTTGCGCTAGTAGATAACAGCCTAATTACTTTATTATTTGACAACTTTATAGTTGCTTAAATTTAATCTGTGTGCAGTCTGATGTCTGACATCATCAAGATTAGAAAAAAAATGTCTTGTACGAGTATTTGAAATTGGGACGTTAATGTTTTAATTACATAGTTGCTGAATCTTTTGAAGCAAAAAGAAGATCCAAGATAGCATCATGTTATTAGCTGATTTATAGGTGTCTAAAATAACTAACCTATCAACAATAAAAAAAAAACTTATCAAATCGTGAACGTTTTCGTTCGCCGTAATTTTTGATCTTTCGTTTTCATATTGTTATGTTTATATCAACGTTAAAACATCTAATGGTGACTGATAGTAGTTTTCCAACGGTAAGATATTGCGGAAAACTATATTCCATAAACTTGAAATACTGGTAATAAATGAGTTTTGTTCGGATTTAACACTGTGTTTTAATCTAGGACATAGACTATCTTCATAGCCTGTTTGTTAGTTTTAAAAACTAACCTACAGGCTTAAAGTAATTAATTAAGGTAGTTAATTACTGACCACGAAAAAATATTATATGATCTCAAATACCCTAAATAGGAACGATAATTCGAATGCGAAGTAATGGATGAGAATGTAAAATATATGTGTGATATCTCAACAGAATATAATAACCTTATAAATCAATACAAAACAGTTACAATACTATATGGTCGACGATGGAGCGCGATTGCCTAGAACCTTTTCACTCTTTACTTAAAGATTGGCGAGTCCTGCAGGACCCTTGCTCTTGTATTAGTCACTGATGCAACGCCCGCGGCGATATTGTCGGTGCAGTCGAACACCTACCGACCCCTATCCAGTAAGACTAACGTGGCCAACTTTACACTCCTCCAGCTCGTAGAGCACCGTCTCACAAGCAGTGGTTGATTTCACCAGAACGATGCCCTCAGGAACTGGTTCATCCTGTGCGCACATTTCTGGAAAAATGAAAAGAGGAAATAAACAAACAGTATGAATTATATTGAAGATTAGGGCTCTGCCCATTACCGTGCTTTGTTTACTAAAATATTGAAATGTCAGTAAAAAAAAAGGTATTATGTCAATTTAATGTCTTCTGACTTGGTCCGATTATAAAAAAAGTTTCAATTAAATTAAAAGCGTTTTATTGTAATAATTAGCAAATAGGACTCAAAACGAAAGTCTGTGTTACCAGTTTCTAACAATGTAAGAAACTTTTCAGCAAAATGTGTTTTAAGGCTAGAAGAACTTAACAAATAAATAAAACATTGCCCGTTAAATTAATGTCAATCCGTTGTGAACGTTGTACTGTCTGTCCAGAATAAAAGTATTTCTATTTAATTCTTTTAAAAGAGATTAGAGAGATAGGTAGAAACATGTTAGGTTTTACAAAGAAAGTAAAAAGGTCTGACTTAAACTCTAAATTCTTTTTCTTAAATTTTCGTAACTAACTTTTTAGATCGAGGTATGTTTTCCATCATGCGTGTACCAAGTTTCATGAAAATCGCCTCATTCGTTTTCATAAAAAAGAACTAAGTAGCTAATTTGTATAATGCTGACCTGGCAAACTTCGTAACGCCTAATAGTTCATGAATGTAAATACCTTTAAGCTGAATTGTCAATCGACGAGGCCATTTATTGGCATTACCAGAAACAGCACAATTAATTTTAAAATTACATTTTAATAAGGGATGGCTTAATTTTTTCATTTTTCTCACCCTTTAAACCTTCTCTGGACTATCACGAATATTTCAAGACCAATAAGCCAAATCGGTGTAGCCGTTCTCGAGTTTTAGTGAGACTAATGAACAGCTATTCATTTAAGATAGATACGTGAGGAGAGCTGGTTGGAGCAGACGACTTTCGATATTTGTATTCCTCCCTACTTTTATATTGGTACAATGGAGGAATGTCGACCATAAAGATAGATGCTCCAGACACCTATTTATTTACGAATTGAATGAACATACAGGGGTTTGCATAAAAAAATAACTTTTATATTGGTACGATGGGGCAATGTCGACCGTAAAAAAAGATAATGCAGACACCTATTTATTCACGAATTCAAAGAACATAAAGGAGTTTTGCATAAAAAACCGGAAAACGAGTGTTTTTAACACTCGTTTTACTTACCTACTTTACATATGTAACAATGAAGGGCCAAGTAACTCGCTTACCTTCAGGTATTTAAATAAAACTAGAATTATTTTGGCAGATGTGGATGATTTTGACAGATGTGGGGTCGAAGAATGGTCCAGTCGGAGCCGCTTAAAAAATAATTGTTTTGCACAAGACTTGTTTTTATGTCGTAGACGAGCAATAAGAAGGCATTTTCTAAAATTCTGCCCCTAACGGGATGAAACAGGGTTCTAAAGTTTGTATGGTGAACCTTACTGCTCCGAAACGGAATGAAATTGAATGATTTTTATGTAATTTTTATGTATATTTGGTAAGTCTGAGAAGAAGTAGTAGTATGTACTTATTTTTTCTTTGGTCATTTTTATGGCAGAACACCGTTTGCCGAGTCAGCTGGTTATAATAATTTACCTGCTGCCAGCGATTTCAAAAATATGTTCCATATTCCCGAGATAAAAAGTAAATTATGTGCTATTTCAGGACTTAATCTACCGATCGAAATTCGTTCAGCCATTCAAGCGTAAAGAAGTACTAAAGATACAACATTAACAAACTTTCGCATTTATTATATTAGTGTGATGTGACATTGTCGGCCCGAAAGTTTTAGAAATAATGGAAAAAAATATTCTACAAAAAGGATAGCGGCACATGTGGGACTTGAACCCACGACTTTCGCGTTTCAACCCCGTACGCGAATGCTCTGAACTATCCAGCTGAGCTAATGTGCCAGGTACTGATTGCATTCAAATTCTCGTCCTGTTTCGTCATTGTACTGCATTCTGCGACTACAGCGCCCTACGCCCTTTATCTAAAGCAGGTGCAGCTGCGGACAGACGAGGAACTAATAACGCACACATCCTGATAGCAAGGGAACCCTTTTCAAGGTTACAGTCGCATTCAAATCGTATGAGACAGATGGCGTTTGGGTACATGGCTTTTGTAATAGGTATGTACAATGGGTAGTACTTAGCATGGCCACTTGCTGGGCCCGACACAATCAATTAAGTCAATGTGTAGTGTTACTTATTGTGTTGTATGCATTTACTGTTGGTCTGAAAAGAAGAAGAAGGTAGAAACAGAAAATAAAGAAATTGACATCCTTTCGCCCCAGACGTTGGGACTCCAACTCTGACTTCCAGCTACCGTAGGCGTGGACTTGCGGATGACGAACAATGGGTAGTTGGCTGTCTGGCCGTTCGGTGACACGCGTTTCAAAGACATGTCAGCAAACCCGTAGGGACTCAGTAGGGCCAAAGTCTATTGGGGCCATGGGTTGACTTTCTGAAAAGGAAACCCGTAGCATTGGAACGCCAGGGGAAATAGTAAAAATAATAAAAGTCTGACAAGCCCACTCGCTACGCCCTAAAATGGGAGAAATCATTGGATGAGTTCCCACCTAAACTCTTGTCATGCTTTCAGCGCAATAACACATACACTTTTATATAACTATACGAGGCAAATGGTAACGCTGCCAATGTGGTTGAATTTTGCTGATTTTTTATCGTATCGATGATTTCTCATTATCGAGATGTCAGATCGAGAAGAAGATTTACGTAATATACTACGTCACTTTGAAGGCAAGCTAGGATAATGTTCTCACAGGCAAGCTTTGTCGAATTAATTGCTTCATTTTTATCAGCTACAAAAAGTGATCCTTCTAAATCTTTTAACATCCCCTATCACTTACCTTCTATTTGTTAGTTTATACATAATGTAATCTCATCTCGTAGTATTTATTCCACATGGGAAAATGGTAAATGATATTTATTTTGCAAATGTCTGTTTAAAAAAAAAAACTAGTTCGGTTTTATAAAAACCAGTGCAGTGTAGCTCAGTGTGACGCACTATTTGTAAATCATTTTAATTTTGTCCCTGTCCCATTTTATTTCGGACGTAACACGTTATGGTGTGTTCAGACGCTCGCGAGCACCACGCGAGCCGCTTGCGAACGGCATGTGTGAATTTCGCGCACGCCTCGTTCAAACGAAGCCCATGCATCGCGCACGCTTCGTACGAACATGAAATGCACACGCGCAGTTCCCAAGTAGCTCGCAAACGGCTCGCGAGCTGCCCATTCACCAGATGGACGCACCATTTTTTCTGTCCTTCCTGTTAGCCGTCACACTATCTCGGAATCCCTTTTCTTTCATATTAGTCCTCACACAATGTGTTCATATTTTCTTTAGCCTTCCTCTTCATCCATCCATATTATGTACTCATAACTCTTTCAGTAACACGCGTTTCATCCCTCTTCTTCATAGGACCATACCAAAACCAGCGATTCCCTATCAAAAGCGGTTGGTAAATGAGATGACGTTATTTTACCATTTGGAAAACTGGGAAAGAAAATGAATAGCTGCTATAAGTGATAAAAATCCTCGGTTAATTGAATTACTCTTATTCAAAGCACTTAGAAAAAACAAACAATAATGCCATTTATTTAATACTAGCTTTTGCCAGCGGCTTAGCCCGCGATCATAAAACATAGCCGATGTCACTCAGGAAAAAAGCAGCTTTTAAAATTTTAGCAATCGAACCAGTACTTTCAGAGATTAGAGAGACAAACAAAAAAACAAACTTTACCTCTTTATAATATAAGTATAGATATTGTAGACCAGGAGCTTCAATGCAAGCGTAGATTTTGCTAAAAGTTATATAAGATTTACCGCCATCTGTATTAGCGAGATGGCCACATCACGGATGTGACAAAAAAATATATCCATCGTTCGTAATGTGTAGCTAGCCGTCTGGCCATCCGGTAGTCGACAATGCGTAGTATTCCACGCGCGCCTCAAAGAGATGTCATTAAAACCGTAGGGCTCCAACAGTACCGATGTCTTTTAGGGCCATGGGAGGACGTCTACAAAGATAACCCGTGGCCTAGAAAGCAAAGAGCATCTAAAGGAACATATGTAGATGTGGTTTTAGTCTGTTAAAGTATTGTTTTGAATGAGAAACTATATTTCTACATATGCATTGCGCAGTAATCTTACCATTTCTTTTATTTTGTCTCCAGGTACGTGGCTATTGAAACCGGATAATTTTATTCCTGGCAAGTCTTGTTGTAAAAGGATTAGCCAGTAATATGAATGGTTCTGTAAGCAGTTCTCCTTTACTAGCATGGTTACAGTCTATAAACGCTACTTGTACGTCAGAGTGTGTATAGTTCTGGCGAATGTGCTGCTAGCAAACCTTGGCTCCCCTCAGGGTATGGATTTAGGAAAATCCTCTCTTAGAGCTCTCCTATAAGGAAACCTTATGCAAAATTTCACACTCCTAATCACACACTGGCTTGTTCATCTAGTAGTTAGTTTCCCTGACTGCCGGGATATGCCGGAGGTCGCGAATTCGATTCCCACCCAGGAAAAATGTTTGTGTGATTATGATCATTTGTCTTGTATAATTTTTCTATAATCTTTGTATTTTTAAATATGTTTATCAGTTGTCTAGTACTCATAACACAAGCTCTCCTTAGCTTGGGACTAGACAATGTTGTGTGATAGTTGTGTGAAATATTATTATTAATCCCAACCAGTAGTTTCGCCTGGACGTTGATATGTCAGTCAATTTCTTCATTTATATATATTATATAAATAGATTAAACCTATTTGTAAAAATGAATGGTATACTCCTTATAGCTTGCTTAAGATTGAATCGTAAGAAAGAGTTTGGTTAACCAAAACCATAGTTGTTTCTATACGTGTATACAGGGTGGCCAGAACATTGACGTCCAAAAATAAAATTTAGATCCCTCGTATTGTGGGGTATCCGAATCACCCCCATATATGTTCCGCGACTTTTCATAGTTTTCGAGTTATGAATTTTTTTCTGATTTTTTGAGAATAATCGACATGGCCAATCTAAAAAAATTTAAAAAAAAAGTACATGGCTTTTGTCGAGACTTTTATTTGCAACTGAATCCTCATGATTAGTACTTTTATGCATAAAATAATTAGCTTTGTAACTGTGATGAAAGTTATGAAAAAGTTGGTCTAAATTGAAAAAAATACGTTCGGTAAATTATGACTTAGCTTTTCAACTTTAAATAAAAAAATTAAATAGGAGACTTCATGGTTCCTAAGTAGGCTTCAAGAATGCGCCAGACTCTCAGTTTTCATAATCATAAAAAAAATAGTACTTATTGGAGCTACTTTGGCTTAAATCGGCCTTCAAAAACTGCGAGGTAGAAAATTCTTAAAATCAACAATCTGACGATTTTTTTTTGCCTATTTTCTCGTTCCTAAGGTTAATTTATGAAAAGAATACTGTAAACAACCGAAAGTGAGATAGATAGCATTAATTTGGTCTCTTATCCTCTCAGCCCATTGTTATTTCAGGTAAAAGAGTAGGGCCTTCGTTTACAACCTATGGTACACGAGAAAATATCGCGCGAATTTTTTTAATCTTGCTTTTCTTGCAGTCATTTTTGGTTAGCAAAGTATTCGTCAGATGGCTAATTTTAAGAATTTTCTACCTCGCAGTTTTTAAAGGCTGATTTAAAAAGCTGAAGACAAAGTAGCCCCATTTAGTACTATTTTTTTATGACTATGAAAGCTGGGAGTCTGGCGCATTCTTAATGCCTAATTAAGAACTATGAAGTCACCTGTTTAAATTTTTTATTTAACTCTTTGAATGTCGTAATTAGAGACACAATAGAAAGACAATTACCTTATGTCGGACTGTGTAACTTAAGACATTCGAAAGGTTAAAGTGAAAAGCTAAGTCATAATTTCCCGAACGTAATTTTTTCACTTTAGACCAACTTTTTCATAACTTTCATCACAGTTACGAAGCTGATTATTTTATGCATAAAAGTACTACTCATGTAGATACAGTTGCAAAAAAAAAATCTCGACGCCATGTACTTTTTGTTATTTTTTTTCAGATTGGTCAGGTCGATCATTCTCAAAAAATCAGAAAAAAATTCATAACTCGAAAACTATGAAAAGTCGCGGAACATATATGGGGGTGATTCGGATACCCCACGATACGAGAGACCTAAATTTTATTTTTGGACGTCAATGTTCCGGCCACCCCGTATGCATATAATACGTATCTAAAAATCTTAATTCGTTCATTAACGTTATAAACTTCATCATCATCATCACCAGCCTTTTTAATGTTCCCACTGTTGGGACTCAAGCCTCCGCTCTAGGAGAGGGTTGTAAACTTGCTTTAGGTATTTGTACATAAAAAGTAAATATGAAAACTGGTTATAATTGATTGAACCCCAAGCGAACGCCTACGTTCGCGCAACTATTGTCTTTCTATTTTGTCTCTAATTACCACAATGGAAAAGTTAAATAACCCTTATGTGAATAAAGTCAAAACAACCACGTAAATATGATGCAGGGAACAAAATTCATTCAACTAATTTCGACTGGCACGAAATTGCACCGGTGAACACGTGCAGTTTAATTCAATCAATACTGGATTCAACAGAACGTGTATTTCGACATCAAAACCATCGGCACATTGGCTCAGTGGTCAGAGTGCTTCGTCTGGTACACAGAAAGGTAGTGTACGAGACGAAGAGGTCGTTGGTTCGAATCCTTCATGTGCTTATAAACTTTTGAAAAATTTTGTCAGTTGTTTCTGGCTTTTGAAAGATTTTGAATATTTTTTTCAAATATTTATGTAATGTATAAGTTAATCAACATAAAATGAAAAAAAAATAAAAGCTAAACTACAATAAATGATTTTTATTTTGCTAGTAGGTTTTATAAAAACACTTTCACAGGTCAATTTTTTTTAGGTCAATTAAAACTAAATGAGGTCGGTGTTTCCTAGCTGACTATTCTAAGAAGAAACACCAAAACAAACTCAGGGGTCAATGTCTCTTTTAAAATAAAAGAGACAATAAAATTACACCAATCTAGGAATGTAATTGTTATGAAAGTCAGCCATTTAACAAAATACACGTGTTTTTGTCACGATATCGCATTTCAATTACAGATATTACTGGTATATGAGTGCGTCTAGTTTCAGTCAATCGATATTGAATTCAACAGACAGAACGTGTATTTCGACATCAAAACCACCGGCACATTGGCTCAGTGGTCAGAGCGCTTCGCCTAGTATAGCACCGGAATACTGGGCGAAGAGGTCGTTGGTTCGAATCCTTCATGTGTCACAATCTTTTTGATCACATCTACTGGAACTTGATTTTGTAGTTTCTTATACATTTTCCAACAATTTCTATGGTGAAAAGAAATCTGATGAACAAGTAACAGTTACAATATTCTAATTACTTTTATTTCCTATTACTTTGCTATCGTTAAATGCAATTTAAACTCATTAGCTACGATTAATACTTTTGCCAAAGTTATTTTGACGGTTTAAGGTTGAAACATTTCATAATGTGGCTACGACTGCGTAGCTCTCGTAGCGGGAACTGTTTGCTACGACGTAGCACCGGCTTTGTATGTTAACGTGCATAATAATTTCAATAATAATTCCTAACGCATTAGAGAAAGGCTTAGCCTATTTTTTTGCGCAGTTTTTCCCTCCTTCACAAGCGCCATCTATCTTTACATAAAATAAATCTGTAGAAGTTTTTAGTTGTACGCGCATCACGTTAAATGTACGAAATCGAGTGTAACTTGATATAGTACTTAGGCTTTGTGTTATTGCAATTGATTGACTATACCGAAAGATATACTACATCGCCGAGTGAGCTAGTTATAAACTAAAAACGATTATGGATTAAACATCGTGTCGACTTCTTTGAATTTATTACATTTAATATAATTAATTGAGGTGTAAAGGCCCATTTAGACGGAGAGAGTTTCTCGACTTGAAGATACGATTATCGAAAGAACATAAAAAAGTTTCTCCTTCACGATTGTCGCCTGTTCTCTAGGGCGACAATTGCCTTGCCATAGAATATATCTGTCTCCGTCTAAACAGAACTTCAAAGCGAGAATCTTATTTCGAGGTTTTGTGCCAGTTGTTACCATGACTGCAATGCGCGAGGGTGTTTTAATTGTATCTGCTCTTCTAAGACAAGAGTTATTAAAACGAAAACGGAAAAAAAGATGTTGGGTTAAAAAATGGATTGCGAGAAGAAACACGTTTGGAGCATCTAGTACTTTGTGCCTTGAATACAATTGGAAGACGAAGAGACATTCAAAAATATGTTTCGAGTAACGAAAGTTCAATTTTCATATTTACTTCAAGAAATTGGACCGTCTATTCAAAAAAAAGATACAAACATGCTTCAAGCTATAGCTGCTCGTACAAAATTGGAAATAACTTTAAAGTTTCTGGCTACAGGAGATTCCTTTCAAACACTATCAGAAATATTTAGAGTACCTAGGTGTACCATAAGGTTGAAGTTTTGAAGCAGTACCAAATTTAAATGATTTTTGTGTCATTTTGAGAACAATACTGTAGCAATCACTGAACTCGAATGGCAACTCTCGCACTCAAAACGGTTCAAACCGATTTGTATGATACTCGTATGAACTTGAAAAAATGTCATACGAGATCGTGTTTATACAAGTCGAGAACTCGTAAGCAAGAATCTTCTTAATATTTTATTCGCTGTGTAAACAGTCGCAGTAATTTATCGCATGCGATAAAATACTTGCATGTAAACATTATGATTCGATAATCTTATGGCGATTATTGCTTGCGATAGTAGCGTACGATTTCTCGCCAAGAAACGGTCGAGAAACTCTCTCCATCTAAATGGGCCTTAAGTTAATTAGTTGGTTATAATATAATATTGTTATTAAAGTTAATAATTTAATCATTTTAATTAATTTTTAGGGTTCCGTACCACAAAAGGAAAAAAAACGGAACCCGTATAAGATTGTTGTCCGTTCGTCTGTTCGTCTGTCTGCCAAGAGCCTTTATCTTGGGCACGCCACAATTATGGCGGTAAGTCCCCTCTTTGAGGCGTGGCTGGAAAGACCTCACGGCGTCCTTACCTTCCGCATGACGCAGGTACTCACCGGACATGGTTCGTTCGGGAGTTTCCTGCACTCGATTCATGCGGAAGTGACGCCCGGGTGTCGCCACTGTGCGGAACGCCCGGAGGACACGGTGGAGCACACAGTCGAGGTGTGCCCTGCTTGGGCGGAGCATCGCCGTGCCCTGGTGGGGGCGATCGGCGGCGGAGACCTCTCGCGCCGGGCCTTGGTTGAGGCCATGGTCCGGAGCGAGGAGGAGTGGCAGGCGGTCGCCGACTTCTGCGAAGCAGTAATGCTCGCAAAGGAGGAGGCTGAACGCATCAGGCAACGGCGTTATCGCCGCCGCCGTCGCCGGGATTCTGATCCCGATTTCCGGCCAACGTAGACGCGGGCTTGCGGACAGTGAGCAATGGGTAGCTCACTGTCCGGCCGTCCGGTAACTGTCCGGACCAAGCCCAAGTCGTCGACGGCGCGCACTGTTCCCGCGCGCCTCAAGGAGTTGTCAGCAACAGCAGGGACCCAGCCGGGTCGAAGCCTACTGGGGCCAGGGTTATCCGAAAGGGCGCTCGAGCCCCGGTATGAAGGCTAGAAGGAACGGGGTGGGTCTTTTAGTCAGTAAGAGTCTGACACTATCTCCCGCTCCGCCCAAGGGCGGGGGATGTCAATGCATGATTTTTTCCCACCATAAAAAAAAAAAAAAAAAAAAAAAAAAAAGAGCCTTTATCTCGAAAACGCGTGGAGGTATCGAGTTGAAATTAAAACCGTATACTCAGGTCTGCGGTCCCTTCAAGTTGTGAAAAAAACAAAGCAAGGTATTATAGCACAGGTATAGGGATAAATCTGAAAATAGTAAATTTGTTGTTACGGAAAAATCTTCGAGACTCTATTCGGGAATTGTAGTTTGTACGGAACACTCAGAGTGTGCGAGTTCGACTCGCACTTGCCCAGTTTTTTTTACCCGAACCTCAATACTAAAGCATACTGAACTTACTACATAATTATAAGTTTAATATATTGTATGGATTTGTGTTTTATCTGCGACATCGTAGGTTGATTTTATCTCGAAGATTGATTTAACTACTTAGCTTTAAAAAATATATACCTTTTTTTTTTATGGTGGGAAAAAATCATGCATTGACATCCCCCGCCCTTGGGCGGAGCGGGAGATAGTGTCAGACTCTTACTGACTAAAAGACCCACCCCGTTCCTTCTAGCCTTCATACCGGGGCTCGAACGCCCTTTCGGATAACCCTGGCCCCAGTAGGCTTCGACCCGGCTGGGTCCCTGCTGTTGCTGACAACTCCTTGAGGCGCGCGGGAACAGTGCGCGCCGTCGACGACTTGGGCTTGGTCCGGACAGTTACCGGACGGCCGGACCGTGAGCTACCCATTGCTCACTGTCCGCAAGCCCGCGTCTACGTTGGCCGGAAATCGGGATCAGAATCCCGGCGACGGCGGCGGCGATAACGCCGTTGCCTGATGCGTTCGGCCTCCTCCTTTGCGAGCATTACTGCTTCGCAGAAGTCGGCGACCGCCTGCCACTCCTCCTCGCTTCGGACCATGGCCTCAACCAAGGCCCGGCGCGAGAGGTCTCCGCCACCGATCGCCCCCACGAGGGCACGGCGATGCTCCGCCCAAGCAGGGCACACTTCGACTGTGTGCTCCACCGTGTCCTCCGGGCGTTCCGCACAGTGGCGACACCCGGGCGTCACCTCCGCATGAATCCCGTGCAGGAAACTCCCGAACGAACCATGTCCGGTGAGTACCTGCGTCATGCGGAAGGTAAGGACGCCGTGAGGTCTTTCCAGCCACGCCTCAAAGAGGGGACTTACCGCCATAATTGTGGCGTGCCCAGCACTGGGTTGCGATAGTCGTTGACGCCATTTCACCATGAGATCCCGCCGGAGCTCTGTCCGCCATGCCGTGACCTGTCGCGGCAGCGGACTTTCACCCCGGCGTTGCATCTCCACGCGCATATCGTGCATGTGTGCAAGGACTGTTGCCTCCAGATCCCACGGTGGTAGGCCAGCCAGAAGGCTCGCCGCTTCGCGGGAGACCGTGCAGTATCCCCGCACCATCCTTATCGCCATGACCCTCTGACAGGCGTTCAGTATGGCCGCCGGTTGCTTTTTCAGCGACGGCGCCCACACCGGCGCCCCGTAGAGGGCCATGGACCGAACGATCCCCGCGTAGAGCCTCCGGCAGGAGGCATCTGGACCCCCAAGGTTGGGCAGGAGCCGCTTGAGCGCAGCCCCAGCCCGGTTGAGTTTGGGAAAAATATATACCTGATGGTAGGCAAAGATGCAATTGTTGATGGTGAAGCGCATTAGTTTATTAAGAGCCTATTTATTCTAACCTTGGTGACACCTGAATTATAATCGTCCCAGAGGAAAAATAGCTGTGTCATAGTGTAGTTCTTAAGGGCGACAATGCTCTTCTTTGTTCTTTTACCCAGCCAGGCAAACCAGGGGAAATGCCGTACGCCGGAAACTTACTAAACTAGCACGCCATTCAATTTTGCTCAACTTCGCCAGGGTACCGTCGTGCCCCAAAGATGTTGTTTCCTCTTAATCACTGGAAATGTAGGCTTTTAGGTTTACCCCAGAGTTACAAGAGGCTAAAAATGTCCAGAATGGCTTCGAAAAAAGGATGGCACAGCTATGTCTTTTAGTTCGTCTCGGTAGAGGCACTGCCGCGTCTTCAGATCTCAGACTGAAAATATAATTTAAATCTTTGGTTTATAGACAAAACTGTAGTCGTGCTCAAAATTTCAAACTTGTGTCACTAGTTTTAATAATAGGTGAGTGAGTTATAAGATTTAGTATATTGACTTAGAATAGATCTAAAATTGCATATATAAAGTGCAAGTAACTGAAATACATATAAACTATGTTATACCCTGTTGATCATAGATCATATGTTTATACGTTCACCTACAACGAAGTAACAGGAGGTCAAAAGTGTGACTTTAGGTTTTTAAATCTGGCATTATACAGTTTAATCGAAAGATAAAATATTTCTGTTTGATATATTTTCTATACAAAAGTAGTGAAACCGTTATTATTCAGGCAAAATTATCAGACTATTGACAAATTAGTCCTTACTATACTCGCGAAATACTCGCGTTTTTATAGCAAACACGCAAGTTGCAACGTTGCCTTGGAAACCACTGAAGCGCGCCGCGTGCCATGTGCTTGAGGAACAGTATTGATCCCTCCAGACCGCACAATATTTGATGTACTAGGCATTCATGTAACAGTAAGAGCTTTTAAGGAATGCAGTTTTAAAGGTTACATTCGCGTCATAAACACTGAATGTAGCAACATTGATGATTCTTATTTCAATTTTATTGTCCTTACAAATGTACGATGATGATGTTTTGGTGAAGGATTTAATTAATTTTTTTTTGAAGGGTTGTTTTGGTTTCTTAGAGATATATTTTTAGATAACATATTCGTGATTAGAGAAAAGTAAAATATCTTAAGCTTGGACTGTATATCTGCTTAGTAACAATCTTGTTAATACACTGACATACGACTCAAAAGCAAAATATTTTTGTACAGAGTATTTTACACAACGAAGGTAAAAACTGAGGAAGGATTTCTGAAAACATCATTATTCCTGTCCTGTAAATAAATTAAATAGAAGATGGAAAATGGGTGGAAACCAGTTGTAGTGAGGACGTGTTACGAAGAAATGAGGAAAATAACTAATTCTAGTTCTGAGAGAGTTGAATAGAAATAGTAACTACTGAGATGACAACTTTTAGACAAGAATTGAAAGGAGATGGAAGTGTTAATAAATAATCGTAATTTTACGTAAAACTAGCTGACCCGGTGAACTTTGTATCGCCTAACAGTCTATCGTATATATCATAACAGTCAATCTTTTGATTGTGATGAAACAACGCTTAAATTATATATCAAGTCACACACAATTTTAATGTTAAAATGTTATATACATTGATTTCGGACATATTACGTGATGCGTACACAACTAACACCTTCTACAGTTTTAATTTATGTAAATTTAGAGATGAAATAAACAACTTTCTTTAAAGTTTTGTAAAATGCAAAATTTTGACTAAAATCAATGCCATCTGTGCTACATGAGGTAAATAACGTGTCCCTGACCTTCAAAAGGGTTTGTGCGTGCGTTATTAGTTCCGTGTCTGGCCGCAGCTGCACCTGAAGGGTGCCTGGCGCTGTTGTCGCGAATGCACTCAATTCGCACTGACGACAATGATACAGAACGCGAATTTGGAAATCACTTGTAGTGGCACATTAGCTCAGCTGGATGGCATAGAGCGTCGCGTTTGAAACTCGAAGGTCGTAGGTTCGAGTCCTACATGTGCCCATTTTTTTAAGTAGATTTTTTTACATAAGTGCCATTCGTCCTTATTGCAGATATGCATGAAAAAATCATACGTCAAAAACAATGGTAGTTGAAACCGTAAGTTGTGCGGCCATACACATCTTTTGCTTTTTGCCCTCAAATAGCGGACTTGAAAAAGAATTTTAATTAAGAGTTGGTATCCAAAATTTTATTTGTTGAAAGTAATAATCAACCACACCACCAATTGAACTCTTGCTGTCATTTACTGACTGCACTATGAAGTGATTTTATGAAATGCACGGGTTAAGTACGGGATAAATCTTATTCTCCTATTCAAATAGACTCTGGATCTATATGGCGCAGCCAAAAAAAAGAAAGAACACTGACACAATGTGTGTCTCACACAGAGAGACTTCGAAAAGGAGGAGGTTCTATGTTCGGCTGAATGTATTTTTTTTAATGTATGTTCACCGATATCTCAGTCAATTGTGGACAGATTTTGTAATTTCTCTTTTTGATTGAAAGGTTATGCTTTCAAGTTGGTTTTATTGAAATATTGATATGATCTGATCATGAACTTCGAAGATATAGCACAGAAATCCATAATCGTAATCGAACTGTCGTAACGTAACAAGTAAAATTGCTTTGTTTATACGTGTAGTCGATGACTGGGTGAAGGAAAAGGGGAAGGGATGTAACAGACTGATGTGATGATGAAGCCAGAAGGTAAATTAATGTAATCTAACCGTGTTTGGGATTATCAGAATCGTTATGAAATGCTCTCTGGCTATAAGGTATTTAATTTTGGCTGAAAGGTACTTTTTAGCGGTGGTACCATCACTAAAAAGTGTAAAATAAAAAACTTTTTACAAAAAAAAACAATACAAACGACTTCATCGTCATCCTATTTTTACGGATGACACCAAACGCGCATACAATTTAACTGAAGACTAGCTATTGATGAACACGCGTTTTATAGGATTGGATTGTTACTCGAACTTGAATGATACAAATTTAAATGAATGAAGGCGTAAAATCGATATTGAAATCAAGAGATTGAGTGTTTCAACCCTCACGATAGCAGCACATTAGCTCAGTGGATAGAGTGCCTCGCCTTAAAGGTAACAGATGAATAAGTCGCGGGTTTGAGTCCCGCATGTGTTGGAAACTTTTTGATTCAATTCTATGTAATTGGTATGTTTAAGTTTTGAAAGTTTCTATAATTTTTTCGGTCGTTTTCTTTTCTGAACAAGCTTAAAATTGACTGTGCCTTTATTTTTAGAGATGAAAATGTCAAATATGATGATACATTTATATCCTACCATCATATACCTATATTCATGCAAACAAAGATCTTAATAATTAAGTAGGTACTTTTTTCAATAAAATAAAATACATTTATTCAATAATGACTTTCGCTGCAACGTAATTTTAAATCGATATGAAAAGCGAATAGTTTCATATTAAATAAAAATACACACTTTTTATTTCAATTCAAAATCCAATCGATACAGAATTCAACAGAACGCGTATTTCGACATCAAAACCATCGGCACATTAGCTTAGTGGTCAGAGTGCTTCGCCTAGTATAACAAAGGGTACTGGGCAAAGAGGTCGTTGGTTCGAATCCTTCATGTGTCATAATGTTTTTGATCACGTCTACTAATGATTTGTAAACAATAAAATTTTATTTTGAAGTTTCCTAAACTTTTTTTCATACTCTGCTTAACAGAAATTGGTTAGTCGACACAAAGACAAATTCATTAATACAAAGGAGCACAAGTTCATACGTTATATATACACAATTAACGAAAAAAGAAAAAATAAAACATATTTCAGATAGTATATCTACATTAATTTCATTTCCATTTAATTTCAAAAGAATAATATCGTCCTTTTAAATTACTGACATCTATCGAACAACGATTTATTAAAAACGGTAGTTTTTGCTACCAGTCTACCAGGATAACATATAAACATGGAAGGAAGCAATGATTGCACTATCTAGGCTATGACGTATCGTGACATCACCGATCAATAGAACCAATTATTGAATGGAAAAAATAGTGCAACACACACACGAAAGATATCGCTCTTTCACTTCACAAAAAAAAAACTGATTGTTTGTCTTTTTAAACCGGTCATGGGTACCTATTTTTTTATTTTCTAAACGGAAAGACAAAAAGGAAAAAATATAATTCTTTATTTCTTTGTAAATAATAATAAGCTTGTAACTTATCTTAAACGAATGGGGTTATAAATATTACGAGCTTTAAAATTTTCTTTCATAGAAACTATTTCAAATTCGAGGAAAACAAAAAATATATTTATGCAAACAGCATTGGATGCATAGGCGTCTCCCTTTTGTTGCCATGAAAACGATTCGCGTGCCAGAAGTACCAGCACTGCATGATTCAGAGAGAGGTGATTCAGAACATAGGAACAATCCTTGGAAGGAAACTTGTAGATATATGTGAAAGAGGCGGAGGAAGGAGCATTTTAAAATAATTCTTAAAACAATTTTTGTGATTATTCATATAATAAAATCGATGGTTTGGTATTAAATTAACAGTTATAACGAAATGAAAGGGCTGCTTCACTGCATGGCTTTTCCGAGAACGCATTGCAAATTATTGATCAATATTTTTTGTTAGCAATTTCTTTGTTTGGATATCGGCAAAAAATGTACTTGTATACAACATGTAAGTAACATAATAAACGCAGACCCTGAAAGTAGTATGTCCAAAAGTTACCGAATCAACTTCAACTATTTTAAAATACTTGATTAAACAATAATCAAGTATTATTTTAGGATAAAAAATAGAAAATATATAAAAATGAATTTTGCTAAAGAATTTTAAGTTACATAGACTTCTTATGTACTTAAAAAAATACTATTTTAGTATGGTGAGGCTATCCCTCTCACTCCACCCAGAGCTGAAAGTAACATTTGATAATTTCTTATTTCTTACTGAAAAAAAAAAAACAAATATGAAGTTAATAGTATTTCAGTTATGAATAGTATTTAGAATGGATGTCATCTTTCATTCAATTAAACATTTCATCATACTTGGCTTGTTAATGGCGCCATCTTTATAAATTTTTTCGTAAAGTCTAGGGTGATTGGGACAGAGGTCAAATAATACTGCCAACCTTTCGCCTCCCTGTCTTCCTTATCTAGAGGGAGCGTTTCCAAATTTTAATGTATCGAAAAGAAATTCTATCACGTACTGTTATCTAGTGATATTATTTTGGCTTCCGTGAGACTTCCTGAAAAATCGGTAATATTCAAAGAATCTAATATGAAAATTCATCGGCTTTTAAATATTAATATCCGAAATAATTCACGATGAATAAAATATCTTCTGTTCTTAAATTATCCAGAAAAATATTTTGAAATAGCAGTTCTAGTATTTGTAATATTTAGCATACATAAGTTAGTTCCAATTCTGCAGCCATATATGTGTAATATGAAGGTAAGAGGGTGCTGCGATCTCTGAATGTTCTATGAGGGGCGATACGTAACGCATATTTAGCCTTTATGAGTACCTGGCACATTAGCTCAGGTCGGGATAGAGCGACACGTCCGTGGTCGAGACGCGAAGGTCGGGGGTTCAAATCCCTCATGTGCTGCCACCCTTTTTGCAAGATTGATTTGTGCAAAATTACTAAATTATAATATCTTACTCCAGCTGATTTATCAGTTTGTTTAATCAATTTTGACAAATTAATGTATTCATACGGATATAACATCAATTAATCTATGGTATGTTTAAACATAATTATTTTGATAATGGTGTATTATGGTGTGGGATCAACAGAAGAATCTAAATATATAATAAATCTGTAGAAGTTTTTAGTTGTACGCTCATCACGTAAAATTTACGAAATTGATGTTGATAACTTGTAAACATTAAAATTTTACGTAACTTGATAAATATTACTTAGGCTTTGTTTCATCACAATTGGTTGGATATATCAAAATACATACTACGTTAATTGACTGTTAGAAGCTACGAAATTTGACGTGTCCGTTAGCACTGTTAAATTTATACATTTAACAATCTATAACATATATTTTGTTACTCTTGAAAGTTTCTGCTGGCTCGATAATGTTGTTAAAAATAAAAATGTATTAGAAATCTTGTATATTTAGTAAAAATACTGAATGAAGAAGTTTTGTGAAACATTCGAGTAAATCACCGACTTACTAAATGCCAACTGGCGTTATCTCTTTGTTTTCACATTTCCCTTTAACAAACATTGCGTTAGATGAATTAAAAAAAAACTTTTTAAACAATGTTCATGTTGACTTTGGATGGGTCAGAAAAGGATTTCTTAAGAAGGGGTTCCTTTGTTCTGTTTTATAGAGTAAGAGAGAGGACCAACAATTGGATCAATCAGGTAGGTCCCAACTCAAGCTCTGCTGCTATTACAACAGGATGCCTACTTTTATAGACTGGCCACACCAGGAATAGCAAACATAAATATAATATGGAAATCTGCGTTCAAATTCAGAGAAAATTACAAAATATTTTTCCCTATAGGAAGGTAAAGCCCAGCGAAATTATCCAAACCAACTTATTTATTAATACAAACATTATTGAAGACAAATAGATATTAAATTGAAATACCTAATTAATTCACCGCATACCTGCACTTAAAATATTTTAATTTAAAATATTTTAAGCATACTTCCGGTTATCCATCCCTGTACTACATGAATTCATTTACAGGTGGGATAGGGATATATGGTAATAGCTTTCGTCTTTGTTACACTGGACTACTCTGTGTGACCTATTTAATATCTGCTTGATACATTGATGTTTGGATGTTATATGAATAATATTACTATCTATTGACTCGGCTCGCGAGGTTGGCGACATGTAGTGGATACGGTGATCATTGTACTAATAACCGTGTCAATCAATGGCCAAGAGCCATAACCAGGAGCCTTGACCATCACTTGAACAGGTTCTTGTTAGGCGGCTGGATCAAGAGCTTGATTCAGAAAGCGATACTTTTGGACTGGTCTCTAATACTTAGAAGGTTCCTTTCTCAAGATTCTTGATAACCGCGTAGCTTTGACTCTGATCCCGATACCGGTGGGCTTCGAATTTTTAGGTTTCAATTTTTTTATATATGTAATATTTGAAAATGTAGATTATATATAAATGAGTCAAATAAATGAAATAATATTTCAAAAACAATCCTAAAAATAAATAATCCTATTCATCACCGCAATATCTTTATAATATTATTCGCTTAAATCATTTTTTTTACCAACCCGCACCAGACCCGCGTGGTGGATTACGGCCCTTTCCCTCTCCAAGAGAGTTTTTTTTACGAATAGTTCTATATCGTCTAAACTTAAGTTACTTCGAAGCATCATTGCTTATCTTAAGGTAAGATTGATAGACTTTTGCTTGACCACTATATCTACTTTCTAATAAAAAAATAAAGCTATTTAAAAACCTTTGTCTACTTTTAACTTTCATAAACTCCCAGTTACAAAACAAGTAGTAGCATGGTTTTCGTTTATGACTAACTTCAGTTCACACTTCGCGCCTGCGTATTACTAAGCGTTGCACGTGGGAATGTTTACGTTTAGCTTCTATACAATGGAAACTAATGAATGTTGAACGCATCGTTTTAAATTATTGCCATTGGGAATGACTTTGTATATTCCGGTATGTAAGTATATTTCTGATATAATATTTAACTACGTTTATGTCAAAACAAGTAAATACACCACAAATAAAATCGAGGTGTCCACATTGTCATTTTACAGAAAGATAATGCTTAAAATACCATTAAAAATCAAATCAATGTGGACCTTAAAACTATTCTTATACAGCTATTTCTCGTTCACAGTTGTAGCAATGCTGGTACTCAAATTGGTATTAATAACAACCTTTCTATTTGCTTTAATGCTTCATGTTCTCCTAGTATTGATTCCAAAACTACCGTAACTTAATAACTAACTTCATGTTGTAGTACTTCATGCCGGCGCATTACGAAGCATTCTTTTGCATGATTTAAGTACTATATTTTCAGAAACAAAATATTTTGAAAATTACGAGTAAAATTTGTCTAATAAATCTTATTTTAACACTTGTGTTTAGGGCAAGAAAATAGTACCATCGTGCTCGATAGATGGACCTCATCGATTTAAAAGCGCGCTATGATTTCGTTCCGCCGACTTGTATATATACTCTGGCGTCCTGAACGTCGGTGTCAGTCTATAACTCTATAAAAAAGAGTATGGTTTATAATAATTTTTGACAGTCCAGTAAAAACGGACTTATAATGCTGTGAGATAAATCTGCGAGGTTATGATGAGCTGATTTTCCTAAGTTGGTTTTACTTTATTCATTGAACAAAGCTGTAAGTTTGTGTTAGGTAAAACTTATAGAATTGACTTCTATTCTACTATGGGAATGGATGGTGGTAATACACAAGTTTAATTATATAAATCAAATGCTTAAGGGCCAAGCGCCCGAAAAGTGCCATAAAACAGTGATTTTCTGAGGCCTACTCCTCCGTAACGGCTAGGTCAATTGGTTTGAAAAAAATATATGTTTATTATAGATTTATGAACAATAATATCAACATTTGATTTTTTCGTGCAATTAATACTTTTGTCAAAAAAAAATATTTAGCAATTTCGTAACTTTTGGCAACTTTTCCCTACTCCTTCGAAACGGCTTGGACCTTTAGAAACATTTTTACACATAAAAATTGGTCGTTAAATATTCTTCAAAGTGAACATTGCATAATATGTAAATTAATCAATATCTCGCAGCGAAAATGGATTTAAACCGCTTTCCGGGCGCTGCTGGCCGCAAATAAATGCACAGATTTGCGTACTGCCACCTAGGCGAGTGCGAGAGTTGCGTTCACATAATTTCGGCCAGATGGTTCAAGGGACTATACGCCTTAATTAATAAGTTTTTGTTTTTTTGTGGATAAGCTCGCTTTTAGCCCCTATCTCACCTGATGGTAAGCGATAATGTGGCCGACAATAGAGCACGCTTGCCTAGAAGTAACCTATTCGCTCTTGACTTGAAGACCTTTGGTAGTAGATATCAGGGAACATAGACTCTGGCAGGAAATTCTACTCCTTAGTTGTACGCACAATAAATGTGCCTACAGCGGAGAAGGCTAAAGTTTGGAGTTATTAAACAAAAGAAAATACATTTATTTTTTTCAAATTTTCTATAAAATAGCAGTGAAGCTGCTAAACTTATCCACCGTAGGCACGAGCTTGTGGGCGGCGAGCAATGGGTAGCTCGCTGTCCGACCGTCCGGTAACTGTCCGGACCGAGCCCAAGTCGTCGACGGCGCGCACTTTTTCCGCGTGCCTCAAGGAGTAGTCGGCAACAGCAGGGGCCCAGCTGGGTCGAAGCCTACTGGGGCTAGGGTTAGTTCAGAAAGATAGCTCAGCCCCGGTATAAAAGCACGAAGGAACGGGTTGGATTTTTAGTCAGTAAGAGTCTGACAATATCTTCCACTCCACCCAAGAGCGGGGGATATCAATAGATGATTTTCACACCGAAAAAAAGCTGCTAAATTTATCATTAGTTTAGCTAGTTTCACTCTAGCTGCAACGTTGCCTCGGATACCGCAGAGGCGTGCCACGTGCCATGTGCTTGAGGAACAGTATTGATCCCTCCAGACCGCACAATATTTGAAGTACTAGGCATTCATGTAACAATAAGAGGCTCTAAAGAATGTAGTTTCAAACGTTCTACTATTCGCGCCATAGACACTGAGTACAAGGTTATTGAAGATTCTTATTGCACTCCCATCATCCTTGCAACTGCGAAGTTTTTATTCAGTACTAATAGGTACGTTTGTAACGACTTAGTTTACGAGCATGTTTTCATAAAAACTTTTAACACCCCTTAAACTGTATTTTGATGGCAGTTTTGAATAACCAATAATGACAGTTTATGTATTCACACACAATTTGATTTATATAAAAATAAAAGAAGTTCTTAATGAAAGATAGAGAAGAGAAAGACGGCTTTGCTGTCTAGGGGACACTGGACGAATACGATTTCTTACTTCATTTTCTGTATTGAAGCATTTGGTATCGAGTAATTACTGGAGTCATTAATAATACAAACCTTGGTAGTAAAATATTATTTTATTTATTGTTCAACAAGCACAACAAATATATATTACGAGTATCATAAATTATAATAAATCTTCTACATTGATATTGGAGTTCCATCTAATGAAACTCAACTACACAGACACAGATAAACTATTGGTTTAGTATGATTGTAAGGTTTAATTTTTAAGTTATAATCTTACAATTTCTGTATACTATACATGTAAAAACATGTACTATACATGTGAAACACAGGTTTTATAAATCTGGGTCGGGTAAGTCGCTAATTAAAGTAAATTTTTAAAAGTCTTTAAATATTGATAAATTAGTTATAAACATAGTTTTTTATTTTATATTTCAAATAAGTTTTTGCTGAAATCAAAGCCATCTATCGATCATGATTTGAATGACGTGTCCCTGACCTTCTAAAGGGATTGTGTTGTTTATGCGTGCGTTAGTAGTTCCGCGTCTGGCCGCAGCTGCAGGTGAGAGGCCCCGGGCGCTGTTGTCGCGAATGCACTCAATTAGAAGATACTGAACGTGAATTTGGAAATCACTTGTAGTGGCACATTAGCTCAGTTGGATGGCATAGAGCGTCGCGATTGAATCGCGAAGGTCGTAGGTTCGAGTCCTACATGTGCCCATTTTTGGAAATAGATTTTTTACATAAGTACATTTTGTCTTTATTGAAATTAGGTATGCATAAAAAAACGTACTTAAAAAATGTGTTAAAACTATAAGTCAGTGTTTAACTAAGTGTTGGTATCTAAAATTCAATAAACAAAATCCAAAAATACAAGTTATTTCTCTTAATCAAACATATTGGAGAAAGAACGATAAATAAGCAATTTGTGTAAGTTAAGAACAAAAAAAGGCTGTGGGTATAGTAATTGATATTAAGCTCACTTTTAAGTCCGCATGTTGTAAGGGAATACTACGAAACACTACACCGCGCGTGACCCAACACGCACTTATTTTTTTATTTTATTAATAAGGCACACCAACAATTTGTTTACAATATTGTTTCCATTTAACATGCAGAAGATTGTACAGTGCAAACAAACCAATTACAGGCGTGCACAATATTCACAAATGCGCACCTAAACACACATTTAGCTGGTTTTATTCTTTCTTTCAATGAATGAGCTAGGAGACCGTCGTCGTAGCAGTAGTGATAAGCGCTACGCCGTAGATTGATAAGTGCTACGCCGTAGCAGCTCATGAGTTGTATAGTTAGTTATAATAAAGTACAAAGAACTGAATTTATATTTATTTAACACCAGTTATTAATAACGTTTTGTGATTATTTTCAATAAAGGCGTATAATACATTAAAAAGTAGCACATTCATTGGTTGGTATAGATAATCCAAGAACAATGGTTTTATAGAATTAAAAAGTGAGATGTGAAACACAAAATTGCATAAAAGATGAAAAAATATAGCACATGAGGGAATCGAACCCCCGACACTCGCGTTATTAGCACGATGCTCTAACCACTAAGCTAATGTGCTTGTTCTTAACAAGACCAAATAGCCGGTTATCTTCCATCAATGCTACCTTCCTTCGGTCAGGCACCCTTTGGATGAAGGTGATAGATAGATTACATTTTGTCTAAGAGTGAGTGAGACCTATATATGTTTGTGAACTTGCTGCAAACCAATACGTAATACTCACAATAATATTCGACAGGTGTACGGCTAAAAATATAAAGTAAAACCATTCTTCTGATCTCATAATAAGAAATATTACGAAGAAAAAAGTAGGCCCTTCGTTTATACCGCGTACATCGAAGGACTGGAACAATTAGCTTGCTGGGGTCTTCCCGTCCGTTTAAAACTTAATTGTCTTCAAGGCAAAAGTCAATTTAATAGTCTCTTAATAACCTAGTTCGCTTCACCATCAACGATTGCATCACTGCTTACCATCAGGTGGGATCGCAGTCAAGCACTAGTTTATATCATAAAAACAGATTAAGTTGCGTTTATAATATTAATATGCTTATGAACCCTTCCTTTCGTATATCTACAATAATTTTTTATCGACAATAGAAATCTTATCTGGGCTTTTGTAAACAATTTCTTATTTTAATAAAAAAACATTCATGCAAATCGCTATCAAGGCGGTTACATATTGTTTGATTTGAAATTTGAGTCGAATTGATTCATTGATATCTACTTTTACTAGAACATAACTAAACTCCTGAACACTTATGGGGTTCTAGTACTGCCGAACCGTCACACTCAGACTTCAGCTCTAACAATCTCTGTCGACAAATCTTTTTTGCGTGTACATAAATATAATAGTAGCGCTGCTTGTTGAGGAAAGATGTCAAATTCAATATGTTTTACGCTAGTTCAATATTTCGCTGCACGTAAAGGCTGTTTGTAAATAATCAATTTACTCCTGCACATTTATAATGTCCTAGTACTCCAGACACCAATTTAAAGGGGCGGGACCAATCAAAGTTCCGGAAAAATAGAAGTTTCAAGGGGCGGAACTATGATGGGTCTGCCCCTATTTTACAGTAGCGTCAGCTTCAGTAAAACAAACATATTTATGATAATTTCATTTGACTGTGGAAAAACTATAGATATAATATATGTATACAAAATTAACATTACCTATCCTCTATAATTAAAAAGGGTATCTTTGAAGTATAATACTCGCGTACTGGTTTCATAATCTCTTAGTCACAAAACCAAGATCTAACTAGATTCTTGTTAATAACTAACTTCAATTCACACTTCGCACCGGCGCATTACTAAACATTCGACTTGGGGATAGTTACGTTTAGTTTCTACCCAATGGAAACCAATAAATGTGGGACGCGTCATTTAAATTATTGATATTGAGAATGACTATTAAATTATTGTTATATATTCCGGTATGAGAGTGATTTTTCAGATACTACGTTTATGTCAAAACAAGTAAATACAGCACAAATAAAATCGAGGTGTCCGCATATATGATATCATTTTACGAAAAGATAATGCTTAAAATACCATTAAACATCAAGTCTATGTGGTCCTTAAAACTATTCTCATACAGCTAACTCTCGTGTACAGTTGTAGCAATACTTGTACTCTACTTGGTATTTAACAACCTTTCTCTTTGCTCTAATGCTTCATGTTCTCCTAGTATTGCATCCGAAACTATCGTAACTTTATAACTAACTTCATGATGTACTTCACGCCGGCGCAAAATGAAGCATTCCACGTGGAGTTGTTTACTTTCGGCAGCTGTTTTTAAGCAAAATTTTTTGCATGATTTACTATGATTTCAGAAACAAAGTTAAATTATTTAGGTACTACAAATTTTAAACTTTCACAATTACGAGTAAAATTTGTTTACCTAATCTTCTTTTTTTTCACTTATATTTTAGCCAGCGCAAGAAAATAGTACCTACCATAGTGCTCGATAGATGGCCCTCATCGATTTAAAAGCGCGCTATGGTTGCGTTCCGCCGAGTTGTATATATACTCTCGCATCCTAAACGTCGGTGTCAGTCTATAACTCTATAAAAAAGAGTAAAATTTATAATAATTTTTGACAGTCCAGTAAAAACGGACTTATAATTCTGTGAGATAAACCTGCGAGGTTAGTATGGGCTGACTTTCCTAATTCAGTATTATTTTAATCATTGAATAAAGTTTTTAGTTTATGAAAGGTAAAACTTATAGGATTGACTACAATTCCATGGATAACGATTATTTAGTGACGGATAAAAACAGCTTAAATGTTGACCACTTTTTTGTCAACTGAATTCAAAACAGAATTTCTATAATTCAGAAGTTCAATATTTAGGACCCTTAGGTAGTAGGTATCAAGAAACACAAACTCCGGCAGGGAATTCCAATCCTTAGATGTACACGACGTACCATAAATGTGCCTAAAGCGAAGAACGCTTAAGCTTGAGGTTATTAAACAAAATAATATATTACATTGTTTTTTTTTATAAATTTTAATGAAATAGCTGTGAAGCTTCTAAACTTATCATTTAGGCTAAGTCATTTGACTTTTAAAAAATCAGCTCCTAGTGGAATACCCCTCTTTTTACAGCTAATTTTACGCTGACTGCAACGTTGCCTCGGAAACCGCTGAGGCGTGCCGCGTGCCATGTGCTTGAGGAACAGTATTGATCCCTCCAGACCGCACAATATTTTAAGTACTAGGCATTTTAGGGGCCCTAGTATTCGCGCCATAAACATTGTGTATAAGTTTATTGACAATTCCATCATTCTTGCAAACAGCGAAGTCTTTTTCAGTACTATTACATGCACCCGTAATGATTAGTATTGTCACGTGATGACCTGAAACATAAGTTTTATAAACCTAGCCCGAGCAAGTTGCTAATTATACATAATTCTAAGTTTAATGTCAAATTTCGCTAAGTCTTTAAATATTGATAAATTGGTTATACACATCGTTATTCGTTGGACAATATCATAATTTTAATTACATGTAACAATTTTGTGTAAAAGGTTTTTTTTTCTTAATATGTCAGGATAATATCAAAAAATTAAAAAGCCCTAACTCGACGTTATGGAGCTATGCACTATGCCGTAGCACGGTGCTACGACGTAGCAATCGCTAATACTAGCGACAGCCGTGAATGGCATATGCATGAAGAAATTTTTGTAAACTAAACAATTTATTAATAAATATACAAAAATAGAATATTAATTGTGAAAACAATACCAAAATTGGTTGGAAAGCAAACGAAATATAACAATAATGTTTTTGTCTCTTTCGTTAACACTGCGTTTGCTATGTCGAGTGACATACGGTATGACTCATACCCTATGACGTCAAAGACCATGTTTGTAAATTTAACAGATCACTGGACTCCACACTAGAATTCCCTGTGTCGTGGGAACCAGTCTCTTACAACTTATAAAATTATAACAGAGAAACTACATTTTAAACAAAAGACATAAATAAAGTAAAAAAAATGAATGAATTATCACACGGCCTAGTTTTGTGTGCGTGTGAGTGAGAATGAGTAGTGTACTTGTATGTATGTGTTTGTGTGTATTGTGTTTATTTGAGTCATAAATATTTGTACGTACTATGAATTTTTAAGTATTTTTTCCGTATCATCATAATCTAAATCTTTAAGGTAGGTAAGGTTTTATTTAAGTTTTGCAAGTGTATCTCAAACGTTTAATTGACTTTTTATATTTTGTAGTGCAAAAAAAAAAACTGACGAAACTGCAACTTCACACTTTGGCTCATAATGATGAAAATATACTAGAATCGTAGTCATTTATTTGAGTGGGAGACTAGCTTTCGACAGCGGCTTCGCACGCGTGACGTTAGGTTTCTCTATACAATCTTTGGACCCCCGTTTCATACCGTTAGAGGTTGAATTTCGAAAAATCCTCTATTAGTGCTAGTTTATGAGTCATTGGTAATTAAATCTTCAAATAGCCAATAATTCATAGAATAAAATAACTGGGATAAGCATCGGTAACGCAATTGTTTCGATTTGGTCTTTCAAATATACTAAACACGATAGTGGAAGCACATGTCACACTAGCTACGAAGAAAAACGTGTCTGATTCCTAAATTAGAATTGTGCATAATGAACTTAAAAGTATTATTTAAAGTACATTATGCGCAATCAAATAAAATATGTTAGGAGGAAGAAGTTTATTTTCAATTACAAACTATCCCAAGAGACATCTCTCAGAATTGTTTGCTGGTTGAAGAATTTATGGTCAACATGAAATGTACCGAATAGGATAACACATTTTCATACTGAATGAAGCAAGCACCACTAGATGTCAGTAATTTAAAAGGAGGATATCCTTCATACAAGACTAAATTGCACACTAAATTGTAATGAAATTACTTTAAGTAGACTACCTAAAATATGTTATTCTGGTTTTTAATTATGTTGTTTATGTTATTTTGGTTTTTAATGTTAAATTGTCATAATGATGGAGAAACATTTGGTTTTTAACTTGCAGTCTTATACTTGAAGTTGCATTTGCTGAGCTTAAATTGAAGTGTTTTGTCGTCTAACCAAATTTAGTTAGAGAGAAAAATTTGGAAAAAAATTAAAATATATTTCAAAAGAAATTTTATTACGTCACGTCACGAAAAGATCAAAAAAAAAAAAATATGACACATGAAGGATTCGAACCAACGACCTCTTTGCCCAGTACCCTTTGTTATACTAGGCGAAGCACTCTGACCACTGAGCTAATGTGCCGATGGTTTTGATGTCGAAATACTCGTTCTGTTGAATTCAGTATCGATTTTACGGTTTCATTCATTTTACTACGTGCTACTCACGGCCACATCCAACGCCTCTTCCCTGCCTTATGACAATCGCACGTACATTAAGAAGTCCTGATAGTTGAACAGCATAAATCGAAACCTAACTGGTAAAATATATTAATTTAGGAAAAACAATTCAAACAAAAGAGGGTATCTACCTATGCGACAAGGTAAATGTGTTATAGCTAATTAGCGTTATGTCGTACTACCAGGATTGTTTAAGAGTGAAAAGGTTGCGAAACACATAAATAAAAAGTCAAAAGTTAAGTTAAAGTCTGAGAGATACCTATGTCATCAAATGATTACATGTCAATTTGGAACGTGCCAAAAATTATTCGTTGACTAGGTACATATTTCTGCAACAAGTACGGTGATATTATCGAACTTTATTCATATATTTCATGATTAATAGGCCTCCCTGACTCTACGTTGGTTTTCGTTGGTTTCAGTATTTGCGTCGTTAGAAGTGGCGAGAGTATGCCTGGGACGCCGAATCTTGGAGATGCTGGACGGTTTATATAAAGAGGCCGACACAATAAGGGGGTTGCGGTGTTTCACAGTAATTTGCGGCGTTTCATGAATTATTTAATAGTTTTTTATTTTTTTTATTGTTGATAGGTTCGCGCTTGACCGCTATCTCACCTGATGGAAAGCGACGATGTGGTCGACCATGGAACGCGCTTACCTACATAAACATAAACGTTTAGTGGTTTGAAGATCTAAATATTTATTGTAATTTCGGGGAAATAAGTTTTAGAGCATTTATATAAATAAAGAGGATATCCTCTGGAAGTTAAAAGACCAGGTGTATGTCATGATCGGATGAATGGCCGCCGTAAAAATGTGGTGACAATTGGCCGCGAGCGATCGAGATGCGGTCGATGTTACTTTGAACGGAAGCGGCATGTGAGTGAGCCTGGTGTATGTGCTCAACGATGCTGTTAATACGGGGCAAATACCTAATATATGGCGGGATATATGGAGACATGTATAGCTTTCTCTTATATTCTATCCAGTCATACCATCATTGTCTTACTTATGCTAACAATTTAAGTGATAGTGAAACTAACACATCATTGATCATGACTCTTCAGGACTTTTTATTTTCATGTCTTCCCAGGTACTCAGTTAACTATTTCACCAACTCACGTTCGCTGTCAATTAAAGAATCATATCATATAGTCAAATGTGGATAGCAGTGCTCATTGGGCCAGTGCTGTCAGATACGTTGGCTAAATCGATATTTCACTCACACTACTACGTCAGTCGTAACGATGGAGTTCTCATCCCATTTTCCACGCTCACTAATCACTACCAACCACGGAGCAAGTACAAAGAGGAGACCTAGGTCCTGACGTCATCACGGTGGGCGTAGCTTAAATCAGTGTATTGTTGGCGTTCGTCCTGTGCATAACTTCGTAAAACAAAACAATATCAAAAAGACAGGACAGTAATTAGAAGCTAATTATTTTACCAAATGTCACGCGGCTGTCTCATTTAAAACATGAACACAAACAAAGTTGTGGGCATAGCTAGTCTACAACAATTTATTTAAAGTAAGTACTTTCCCTCCGTGAGACAACTAGTATGGTAGGTAGTTGTAGTTTACTTAATTTAAAGTAGGTACTTAAGCTCTATCTATATAGCTATATCCTAATATCTTGGCTTGGGGTTTCATGATGAAATCTTAAGCCAAGATATTTGTTTTAAGCATTTTGCAACCGTAGAAAATGATAGAGCAACCAACCGTCACGAACTAACCAAATTATTTTTGCAGGAAATTGATTTTTTCTAATAGATATTTTCGTTATTATTTGCCTATTATTTTATTCTGCCTCTAAAATTAGTTTACTTCACCATATCAAAAAAGTTATATTAAGTATAAAGCGTCTGACGCGAAAGAATCGCGTCATACGGCTTTTAATTTAGTCTGGTATTACTTATTTATTTATTTAAAAGTTTCAGATGGACTGCCATGTAAAAAGGAGTAACGAGCGAGTAGTTTTGCTATTGACCGGCAGATGGCAAATAAAAAAATCGGCGGAGTCAAACACAGGGGGTGTTAGACTCCGCCACCCCGCAAAATGTCACGCGTTGTTTCATAGGGAAATCTTATTACAACATCTCCTCTTTGTACTTGCTCCGTGCTACCAACACACACTACGAACCACACTACGACACACATCGAAATAAAACCTGTTTTCAAAATGTGAAGGTAGATGTCACTTATGTCGCAAGCAACCCGATTATCCAACGAAACAGAACTTCGCCACATTGCGCGCGCAGCTAATCAACCTCTTGTCAGATTCTGCTACACCAGTACCACAAGCTTAAATGTATGAAATAATGTTGATAAAAAATCGAAAATCCAACTGCAGGTACCAGGATCATAGAAGTTCTCAGGAGGTTAAATTGGTTTAAGAGCCATCTAGCTTTGCAATGATAAATTACCAATGTTTTCAGCAAGTAAAAGTGTGTCAAGCTTGTTAAACTTGCAACAATTCACAAGATGGTGCCATTACGAAATAGTTTGAAATGTCAAGTATTTGTACCACAGGTCTCTACGGCCCTGATATCCAAAATGTACCTGAAAGAAAGGATGGATTGCATCAAAATGACATGTTACAGTTAATTTTTCAAGTAATTTTCTCATAAATTAATTCCCGCAATGTAGGTGGGTAATTTTTTGGTAATGGTAACACTTCAAGCTGGGCGTCATTTTCCCGTGAAAGGTGCAAAATGAAAAAAAAAATACTATTAATTCACGCCTCTCCAAAACGTTTGATGGTTTATTAACAGTCCGCACGTGTTATTGGCAAAATTGTGGTGTCTCTTCCACAAAGGCCATTAATTAAGAGTTGAAGTTGAAGTTGGATTGTATTATTTACAAATCATTCTGCTGTAAAAATATTTTGAATCCACAAATTACAATAAAAATACAAAGTGTAGGAAAAATACCCAATAACAATTTATAGATTTCCATTACAAAGTACTTAAATATACTTATAGCCGGTCTAAAAAGTTAAACTACTTGGGTAATTATTAAGGTATAAAATGAAATCTGACGTTGTCGACACTGGTTCATGCAAACCGCTATCAAGGTTTATAACATATTGTTTGGAAAATTGAGTCGAATTGACTCATTGATAGGTATCTACTTTTACTAGGTATGACATAACTCAGCTCCTGTACACTTATGAGGTTTTAGTACTGCCAAACCTACACATTGAGTCCACACCTATAACAACCTCGGTCGACAAACCTTTTTGCGTGTACATAAATATAATGGTAGCGCTGCTTGTTGAGGAAAGATGTCTAAATCAGTACGTTTCAAGCTAGTTCATTATTTCGCCGCACGTAAAGTCTATTTGTAAATAATCAATGTACTCCTGTACTTTTATAATGTCCTAGTGTCCGGACACTAATTTCAAGGGGCGTGACCAATCAAAGTTCTGGAAAAACCGGAGTTTCAAGGGGCGGAACTTTGAGGAGTCTGCCCCTATTTTACAATAGCATCAGCTTCAGTAAATCAAATTTCATATTTGTAATAATTTCGTCTTACTGTGTGAAAACTTTAGATTTATAATAATATGTATCTATAAAATTTTAACATAACCAATTCCTTTAATTATAAAAGGTGTCTTTAAAGTATAATACTCGCGTATAGGTTTCAACTTGGCAGTTGAGCGAGCGGTGTGCCCATGGTAAAAGAGAATAACTTTTCTCTATGAGAAAAGTTTTTGACGTAATTTTTAAGATGCTCGAGAAGAAATATAGATCAGATGTCTTATGTGTGGGCTTTCAGTTTGTTTACTAGAGTTGTGAGTTTTGTAAGTACTAAGATAAAAAAAAATTACCTGTACCTATTCCATAATAAGATTATTTTTTGTTTATCTGGTTTTTGGAAAAAAAAAATAGTTTAAATCAATAAAGCTATGACCAGACTGTTACTAAACTAAGCGCAAATGTATGACGGATTGCAATTACAAATAAATGATTTTATTTGTAAAACTTTTATGTTATTACATTACGAAAATAAAATAATATTCCATATTTGGATCCTTTTCTCCACTACTATGAACTACCCTGAGGTCAGACAAGCATTGACATCATCTTAAACCTGCTTACGCGGCTGTAAAAACTGAATTAACAGATGTACTTACTGGAACTAAAACACCACTTAGCATTATTGGCATCCCTGTACTCATACGAATGCAAATAGTGTGAACTGCAACAGAAATACAAATGATTGCTATAATTCAATATTAAAACGTACTCCTATTCATTTATGGCATGCTAGTACTCGATGGTGTCCAATTGGTTCGCCCCGCCCACTTAAACATTTATGGGATGGAATTAAAAAACCATTTTATGATTCAAAGATATTGGTTATAACTACAAAATATGACAGAATAATAATATTTATTGTACACACAAGATTCTCAAATCGGACCGGTAGTTCCCGAGATAAGCGCGTTCAACCAACCAAAAAATAAACTCTTCAACTTTATAATATCAATTATGAAGGGACAAAATTCGCGTAAAATGGCAGATTTTTAGAAGTGTTTATTAGATTAATTTTACACAAGTTTTTGTTTTGATTTTCATAATAATTTAAGATAATATTCACGACATATATTCAAAATATCTGGAGAAAGACGTGTAAGAACATCATAATCACATAAGAGCGGTTGTATGAAAAAATACCTCGGGATGGCTGCTCTTAATACAACCTTGTCAGATTTTTAGTATTATATTAGGTTTTTAGAGGTATGTTTGTGAAATAAAATAAGTACCTATGTAACTTATTTTTTGCTTGCAATGTAATAATTTATTACAAATATATCAAGATATAAAGGAAATCAATTTAATGTTGCAGGGTTAAATTTCAGTTTATTTGGTCCTCGCAGCTATAACATCTACATATATAATCTAAGTTAAGTGAAGTTATTTCTAGGCGAGCGAGCTCCATCATTGGTTAAATCAACGCTTAACTTCAGGCGAGATAGTAGTCAAGCACGAGTCTATCAATAATAATAAAAATATAACTATTTAAAAAATTCTTTGTCTACTTTAACTTTTCATAATCTCCTAGTACGAAACTAAGAACTAACTAGGTTTTTGATTATGACTAACTTCAATTCGCACTTCGCGCCGGCGCATTACTAAGCGTTCCACGTGGGGATGTTTACGTTTAGCTTCCACCCAATGGAAACTAATGAATTTAGGACACGTCATTTAAATAATTGCTAATGGGAATGATTTTGTATATTCCGGTATGTAAGTAATTTTTCGGAAACAACTTTTAACTATGTTTATGTCAAAATATGTCAGGTTTGCAAAACAGGTAAATACAGCACAAATAAAAAAAATAGATGTGTCCGCATTTTCATTTTACAGAAAGAAAATGCGTAAAATACAATTAAAAATCAATTCAATGTGGACCTTAAAACTATTAGCATACAGTTATTTCTTGGTCACAGTTGTAGCAACACTTATACTCTTATTAGTATTAATAAAAACTTTCTCTTTGCTGTCATGTTTTATGTTCTCCTAGTATTGAATCCGAAACTATCGTAACTTAACTAACTTCATGTTATTCGAAGTATAATACGAGTATTAATAATAGTATAGTGTGAAGCATTCCACGTGGACTTGTTTACTTTCGGTAGCAGCTGTTGAGCAAATATTTTGCATGATTTACTATATTTTTAGAAACAAAATTATATAATTAAGGTATCAATTATAAAGTTTCTCAATTACGAGTAAAATTTGTTTACCAAATCTTATTTTTTACACTTGAATTTAGTCAGAGCAAGAAAATAGTACCAACGTGCACGATAGATGGCCCTCATCGATTTAAAAGCGCTATGGTTTCGTTCCGCCGACTTGTATATGTACTCTCGCGTCCTGAACGTTGGTGTCAGTCTATAACTCTATAAAAAAGAGTATAGTTTAAAATAATTTTTGACAGTCCAGTAAAACGGACTTATAATGCTGTGAGATACACCTGCGAGGTTATGCTGAGCTAATTTTCCTAAGTTAGTTTTAATTTATTAATTGAACAAAGTTGTAAGTTTATGTTAGGCAAAACTTATAGAATTGACTAATAATCCATGGATAATGATTATTTAGTGATGGAAAAAACAGCTTAAATGTTGACCACTTTGTTGTCAACGCAGATTGAATTCATAACAGAATTTCGACTATTCAGAAGTTCAATATTTAGGACCCTTAGACTACCTAAGGGTCCTAAATATCAGGTATCAGGAAACACAGACTCCGGCAGAACTCCTTAGCTGTACACGACGTACAATAAATGTGCCTTCAGCGAATAACGCTTAAGTTTGGGGTTATTAAACAAAATATTGTTTTTCTATAAATTGGAATTAAATAGTTGTGAAGTTGCTAAACTTAGCATTCAGGCTAAGTTATTTGACTTTTTAAAAATCAGCCTTTAGTGGAATACCCCTCTCTTTACAGCTTATTTTACGCTAACTGCAACGTCGGAAAACGCTGAGGCGTGCCACGTACCATGTGCTTGAGGAACAGTATTGATTTCTTCAGACCGCAGAATATTTGAAGTACTAGGCGTTCATGTAACACTAAGGGGCTCTAAGAAATGTAGGCTTGAGGGCCCTAGTATTCACTCCATAAAAATCGCGTGTTTAGTAAAGATTCTTAAAGTAATTCCATCATTCTTGCAACTGCGACGTCATTACTCAGTACTATGCACCCGTAATGTTATAGTATTGTTAAGTGATGACCTGAATCACAGGTTTTATAAACCAAGCTCGAGCAAGTTGCTAATTATACAGAATTCTAGGTTTAATGTCAACTTTTGCTAAGTCTTTTCATATTGATAAATTGGTTATTCAAATCTGTATTCGATGGACAATTTCATAATTTTAATTACATGTAACAATAATCATACAATATTACGTGTAAAAAAGTTCAATTTTTTTTTCATTATATCAGGATATAGTCTGTCTAATAAGTCAACCGACTTGAGAATTTTGTATAATATTTATTCATTTAAAAAATACTTATATTCGGTAATTTTTATAAGGTTCTTCTGTTAGTAAACAATGATCTCCATCTCTTAATCAACCTTGATTATTGAACCCGTGTTGACTACAGCACATTTAATTAAATCCTAATAATTACTCAAGTCGTTTAACTTATTAGACAGACTCTAATATCAAATAAGTTTGTGCTAAAATCAAGGCCATCTATCTATTATAATTTGAATGACGTGTCCCTGACCTTCGAAAAGGATTGTGTTGTTTATGCTTGCGTAAGTAGTTCTGCGTCTGGCCGCATCTGCAGCTGAAGGACGCCGGGCGCTGTTGTCGCAGAATGCACTCAATTCGCACTGACGACAATGATACTGAACGCGAATTTGGAAATCATTTGCAGTGGCACGTTAGCTCAGCTGGATGGAATAGAGCGTCGCGACTGAATCGCGAAGGTCGTAGGTTCGAGTCCTACATGTGCCCATTTTTTGGGAGAAATATTTTTTAACAAAATATCCATTGTACTTATTGCACATACGCGTGAAAATTTCATACCTCAAAAACAATAGTTGTTGAAACTGAAAAAAAGTAGGAAATTATCTGATGTCATCTCCGGTCCTTGGGCGGAGTGGGAGGGCTTGTCAGCCATTTAAAAACTGAAACCAATGCTTGTTTCTTCTTTGCCTTCGCTAAGAGGTGGTATTATTCGTGGATTCAGGGTTCCACATGTGCCCGTACCTTTGAGATTTAAATATAAAAAAATATTCTTGTAACTACTAGAAAAATGCACGAGATAATACATACATATACCCAGTACTTCCCGTTTTCGACAGGCATATAGCGTGTACTAGAGGAACTCGTAACTAATCTATTTCATGTTAAATATATACATAGTTTAGTTTGGTTTAGAGAAAAATCCTGAGATATCTTAGCCAACAGTACTATGTAAGATATAAATAAAAAGTTGTGTCAAAGTAACGCGAACCAAAAATGATTTTAATTATCTTTCTTATTTTATCTTAAAATTAAAATTAAAATAAATACGCCAAATCAAAGTAGACTCTAAATTGTCGCCTAGATATGATTTTTCAAACACTCATTCATTTGGATCGGACCTTAAAAGTGAGTTTATATTAATTGGTAAATTAATATTAAATTCACTTTTAAGTCCGCATGCTGTAATGGGCAACTATGAAACCTTACAGCGCGCGTGACCCGATACGCACTTAGCTGGTTTTATTTTATTCTTTTTTTCAATGAATGTGCTACGAGGCCGTCGTCGTAGCAGTAGCGATAAGTGCTACGCCGTAGCAGCTCATGGGATGTGTAGTTAAATGAAGTGCAAAGCACTGATTATTTTTTACAAACACCAGAACATAAAACACCAGAGTTATTAATAACGTGTTTTGATTTTTTTTTCAATAAAAGCGTAAAATACATAAAAAAGTAGCACATTGTTTGATATAGATAACCCATGAACAGTGGTTTTATAGAATTTAATAATAAAATGAAAACCTAAAAATTGCAAAAAAAGATGAAAAAAGTCTAGCACATGAGGGAATCGAACCCCCGACCCTCGCGTTATTAGCACGATGCTCTAACCACTAAGCTAATGTGCTTGTTCTTAACAAGACCAAATAGCCGGTTATATTTCAAGCTACCTCCCTTCGGTCAGGTACCCTTTGGAGGAAGGTGATAGATAGATTCAATTTTATTTAAGAGTGAGTGGGATCTATGTAGGTTTGTGAACTAACTGCGAACAATACGTCATACTCACAACATTATTTGACAGGTGTAGTAGTGATAAAGTAAAACATTCTACCGAACAAGAAATATTACGAATAAAAAATTGTGCCTTGTCGTTTATACCGCGCACATTGAAGGGCTGAAACAATTTGTCTAATGCGGTCTTCCCGTCCGATTAAAACTTAAGTGTCTTCAAGGCTAGAGTGAATTGAAAAGGCTCTTAATAAGTTAATTGCTTTACAATCAACGATTGCATCACTACTTACCATCAGGTGAGATTGCAGTCAAGCTCTTGTTTATAAATCTAATCTCTTTAGATTAGATTTATAAACAAGAGCTTCATCTCTTTAGATCAAATCTAAAGAAGATTCAATTAAATGTTGCATAGTATTTCAGTTTGTTTGATTCTCACAAGGTACAGGTTTTACATATCCATGTCAACGGAAGCTTTGCTCTCTGAAATTGGGCAAAGGAGCAAACAGACAAACATATAGTGTGTACGTGATATTTATTTGACAGGGGTTAATCTAGACAAAGATAGTAATAGAGTGCGACAAGAGTATGTTTGACAGTTCCTACTATCAAACCCCGCCCAAAGCTTTTCGTACCAACAGATTAATCTCATCGAAAAACGACGACCGTGGTCCAGCGAGGATGAACCGCGTGCCGTTTGGTTCTGGTAAGCTAGCAAGACCAGCTTTATCCGGGTAGCAGAAATTGTAAGAGTTAACTTTTGAAACTTTAAATCTCATGACAAGTTATTAGTAATATATTGGAAGTAAATAGCTATATTTAACTTATAAAAAGACGTAAAAGCGGACATAAAAAGATTGAAAAGATTGAGCTGGATGTGTATGAAGTGAATGGATTAATTGAATAATGAGTATATTAGACCAACTTTGGAAGTGCCGTCATTGACTGAAAAGTTGAAAGATAATTGTTTGTCTTGGTATGCTCATGTGAAGAGGACAGATGAAACGTATGTTTCCAAAAGGGTTATGAGTATAAAGTGGATGGATGGAGAAAAGATAGATGAACTGTATGATGAGTGAGGTGAAAGAAAAGAAAGTCGGTGATAGTGTGACGGTTGACAAAATAGAATGGAAGAAATAGACGTGTTGAGTCGTCTCTAAATAACACAGGATGATATATTATGCATGTCCCTAGTCATTTTCCCAACTTTGTTCTACAAATTAAAGCAGCACGAGAAAAATTGAATACCGTCGAAATATCAAGCCTAAAAACCATTAAAAAAGCGAATCACTGTAGACAATCTAACAAGTCTAATGTAGTAACTTAATGCAGCTAATTTTCACAGCTGAAGCAATAGTTGTTGTCTTACTGCTACTAAAAAATCATTCTAAATGCTCTAAACCTTCATGTTACCCTGGTATTGAACCGAAAATATGGTTTCTTTAATAACTGGTTTCATGTTGAACTTCACGCCGGCGCATTACGTAGCATTCCAAGTGGAGTTGTTTACCTCCAGCAGCTATTGTTCAATCTCACAAAACCTGTTTTTGTACATATAATTACAAATATAGAAATATCAGAAAAGAGTCATTCTCGTACTTACAAAATGTTCAAAATCAAGTCATAATCTCATATCGATGTCAATCATTTAAAATACGTGTAAAAATAAAGAATAAATTTTTTCTCGATGTCTATTTAGAATCAGCATCTTCATCATAAAATTAGAATGTAAAAGGAAATTTTAGCTTGAAATTGCAAAAAAATTAAGCGGAATTTCGCAAACTAATTTTGCTCATCTATATAGTGGTCAAAAGCGAGTCTATCAATAATATAATAAAAAAAATCTATAAATCTGTAGAAAATTTTAGTTGTGCGCGCATCACGTAAAATGTACGAAATCAATGTAGATAACTTTTATATCATAAAATTGTGTTTAATTTGATACATTACTTGGTTTTATTTCATCGCAATCGGTTGATTACATCAAAAAGATAAACTACATTTATTGACTGTTAGGCGGTACGAAGTTCGTCGCGTCAGCTAGTTAAATATGTAGACCGCTTTCACAACTGCGTGCGAAAGAAACAAAAAACAGACTCGAGCGAGACAGACTCAAGTTGTCGTGTCTTCCCTAGATGGTGTTGGGATCGAATTAGATCGCGCTATGGTTACGTTACAAGCATTTAATGACATTAAAAACGATTTTTTCCATCAAGGGTCGAAGTTTCTAAGTCTACTTAGCATATTTTTGTAAAACTGTCACACGTAAAACGTGTTGGCAGTTTTGGAATACCGTAAAATGTAAATAATAATTAGTAATTAGACTGAGAATCATAAAAAAAAAAAACATGTTTTATGAATGTGTTGATTGCAAAAGTAGATTGATTTATAAACTTCACATCTTACTATGGTAGTTTCCGGGGTCAAAATAATTACATTTTATTTAGTCCGCATTTTAGATTATGAAAAAAAATTTTAGACACGTATTTTTTCTTTTTTCGATTAAACAAAAAGAAAAACAAAGATTTAGCCCATTAAATTCACTTGTGACGTCACCCCGTGCGAAAAAATGCAGCACGGCGTGACGTTACGAGTAACTTTACGTGTCCCTTATTTTTGAATAATCTAAAAGACGGACTTATTACATTTTTTACGGCAACTAGCTATACGAACTGTATGACTGGCACAGAGTGCAAATGATAATAATTTTTTTTTAGGTGGGCAATCATCCAATTACATCTCCCGCCCTTGTGTGAAGCGAGAGGGCGTGTCAGACTTTTACAGACTAAAACCCACTCCTATTCCTTCTTTACCTTCATTTCAGGGCCCCGGGGTACCCTTCCGCACAACCCATGGCCCCAATAGGCTTCGACCCTGCTGGGCTCCTACGGTTTGCTGACATCTCCTTGAGGCAAAAACAAATAGATGGGATGTGTATTTTTGTTTCAAGTGCTTTCAAGTCGGAGTTTTTACCCCACAAATAACTTTTATTCTCTAACTACTTAAGCGACAAGTTAAATGTGTTTTAATTCTTTCTATAATTCTTTCCACCTTGTCCGCTTTTTTCTCTGCTGAACTGAATTTGGTAAGACTATGAGTACATGGTATTACGGGTAGCAAAGCGTGGTTGAATAATAAATCATGTAAAACAACTGATAAAATTAGTATTTATTTTCGCAGACTTCCTGAGTGACCGGTCCATCCGAGTGGTTATCGATGGCTGCTCGTCCGGTCAAATAGCCATTAATGCCGGGGTGCCTCAGGGGTCAGTACTCTCTGCAACATTATTCATGCTGCACATAAACGATTGCTTAAGCCCGGTACGTTTGGGTATGCAGACGTCACTGTTGCTGAGAGTGACATATCCAGCGCGCGAGCTAGTGGGTCTCAGATTCAGTCTCTCCGAGAGGCTATGGTTGAGCGCTTGAACCTGTCCTTGGAGGCTGTCTCCGAATGGGGCGATGCCAATTTGGTCAGGTTCAATACTGTAAAAACCCAGGCATGTCTATTTTCCGCTAAAAGGAGCCAATTCAGCCCCGCTCCTACTTTCCGGGGTGTAACCATGCCGATAACCGACCATCTTAACGTTCTTGGTGTTACGCTGACATCAACACTCAACTTTGGGCCACTCATCGAAGCAAAGGCTCAACTGGCTGATAAAAAGCTGAGAATCCTCGCAAAGGTCAGATGCCAGAACAGTTGCTCAAACTTTATCAAGCGCAAGTTCGATCGTGTATGGAGTATTGCTCTCATCTTTGGGACAGATCTGCCCGATACAAGCTTGATGCACTTGAGGCAATCGAGAAGCGAAAAAGAAGGATAAATGGCGATGATACATTCGTCGAGTCAAGGCTTCAAAGTCTTAAGCATCAACGCCGAGTTGCTAGCCTGTCGGTTTTCTACCGATTGCATTTCGGGGAGTGTGCGTCAGAATTGCGTAACCTAATTCCGCCTAGCCAGTTCCATTATCGGACTACCGGACGTACTGCGATGCGCCACCGGTACATGGTGGATATCCCACCGACACGCACAAAACGTTTTGGGAACATTGATTGTGCATGCAGCTAAGGAGTGGAATTCCATGCCGGACTCTTGTCTTTTCTGATAGCTACAACCCGAGAATCTTTAAGTCGAGAGTGAATAGGTTTCTTTTAGGTAAGCGCGTTCCATCGTCGACCACATCGTCGCTTTCCATCACGTGAGATGGCGGTTAAGCGCGAACCGATCAACAATAAAAAAAACATTAAAATGAAATTCAGATAAAATAAAATACAAATTAAACTAAATAATAATTAATTCAATAATAATAGCCTATTTTTTTTGATGTACAAGTATTGATTATTTAAAGATTACTTATCAATTCCTCATTTTTGAAAAAGATTTATAAAAATAGTTTTTTTACGCCATAAGTCGCTGAAAGTGACTAATCCGATATTATATTTTCATCAATAGTGGTCAAATTGCGAAAAATAAATGAAAACATTTCTTTCATTGGATAAAATATATTAAGGGATTTATTTAAAGTATTTACCTTCGTTTTCTATTCACTTCTGACATCTAAATAGAAGATCATTTAAACCTTTGCGATAGAAGTCAGGGATCTAGACTACAAAGTGGGAGAAGGTATTTAAAAAAAAATGGTAGTCGGTTGAAGCAAATTTCAGCACGTAAAAAGGATGGTTTATAAAACTTTGAGCATTAACTCGGTCATTTTTCTTGATAAAATAAAACGATGCCTAATATACCGACATAACTATGTATGTGTAATGTGATACCACCTTACCCCAGTCTAGTGTCAGTTTGCCGGTTGAAATAACTAATTGCTTTTCACAACAGTTCTCAAATAGGGAAATAGTAATTTTTTGTGATGAAATTGGAAAAGACTTAGGCCATTTGTTGACAAACGAATATCCAGGACACTCAATTATAAACAACTGTATGCCTGGCTGTTCCTTATATGATATAATGAAAGAAATAATAAAATGTAAATTTAACCAGGATGCTATACTTTTAATTTTTATTGGTAATAGGGGAAATGTGAACAGAGGAGAATTACTCCAATATTATAGTACCTTAAGTAACCTGAGTGTAGGAAAAATTGTGATGTTTACATTCCCCTACAGCCAAAGTTTGCCACAGGAAGAAAATTGCATTAGATATAAGTTTAATATGACATTGTACAATTTGATATTAAATAATAATTTGTTCCATTTAATTGACATCAACAATTATGTTGGTTTTAACTATTATTTGACAAAAGATAGATATCTTGCTGATAATTACTATATTTCCAAATTTTGTAAGAGACAGATAGCTATGTCGCTATCATATTATTTTTTATTTCAGCCAAGAACTTGGCTAAACAACTTGCTCCTGTTGAGCAATGCAATGACTTAATAATTGATTGTGCCAATAAGTTGGCATCAAATATTGACATTAATGTTAATTTAAATTAGAAACTGAGACAACAGAGTCAATCTCTAGCACGAATTTACTGATAAACAAAAATCATTCAAATCAAATCTTGAAATCAATAAATAGTATCAACCTGGTGCATCAAAACATTCAAGGATTCATGAATAAAGATTTAGAGGTAGAGCTATTCCTTAATTGTTATGATATTGATATTCTTTGTATAACGGAACACTGGCTTAAAAGCCACCAGCTCATGTTCAATTTTAATAACCACCAGGTTGGTAGTTCATTCAGCAGAACTAATGCCTTACGTGGTGGCTCATTGATTTTAGTTAGTAACCACATTAAATTTAAGGAACGTAAGGATATTGTGAGTCTGTCTGTTGAGCGGTCAATTGACATTGATAGCCTGTATTGAGTTGGAGCAGTTTATTATATTAAGTGTGTACAAACCCCCTTCCGGCTTGTATGACTGCTTTGAAAAGGTAATGGATGAAGTGTTTCACAAGATTTGTAATTCAAACAAGTACGTAATCACATGTGGTGATTTTAATGTTAATTTATTAGAAAATTCAGCTTTATGTAGCAAAATTATAAGTTTGTTTCAGTCCTACAATCTTGTTAATTTGTTTTTAGATAATATTTATACCGATGTTGTACCTAGCCATAAAGACATTATAAATTTACTAGATTCTGATCATTGTGGGCAATTAATTACTTTTCAAATTCCAAACATCATAGTGGCTAAAAATAATATCACTGTTAACTCGAAAACTGTAAATCGATTAGAAACTTTTAAAACTAAACTAATTAATAATTTACCAGCTTTGTCAACATTAGATGATCTGAATCAACAATATGAATGTTTTTTTAATATGTACTGTAAACAAATTTAATTCCACTTTTATACCCAAAACTATATCGGTTAATAGTAATGTATCTTTCAGTGAATGGGCTACCATTGGTATACATAAAAGTAGAACGCGACTCTATGAATTGTATGAGGAAAAAATTCTTGTAAACACTGCCGAGTTTAGTTTGTATGTTAGAAATTATTCAAAAAAGTATGCTCTGTTGCAAAATCGCGCTACTTGAGTTCCAAAATTAAAAATAGTAATAATATAATTAAAACAACCTGGGATATTATAAACAGTGAAACTGGAAGATCTACAAAACCATGTCCAGTCGTGTGTGCGCGCGCTTGGCGTACGGCTGTTTCGTAGATCCACCTAAGTCAATAAGTATTTTGCGAAAGTGTTAAAAGTGGTGCGCTTATATATCAATAATGGTGAAATGCAAGAAGTGTAATAAGGTTGTATCTGCAGCGAAAGATGAGACTAGTAAATGCAAAGGTTCTTGTGAAGCAATCTTCCACAAAAAGTGCGTCACAAGAACTACCTTCAAAAATGAAAAATGTGAGGATTGTGTTTCCCTGCCCGGATCACATCCAAGTTCGCCTAGTGTTGAAGAACCAGATATAGCATTGACTCTGGCAGCTATGAACAGGAAAATGGATGTGGTGTATAAGATGGAAAAAAAGCTGAGTGAGCTGGCCGAGCTGGTTGATTTTGTATCAGAAAAGTATGATAATCTAATGGCCTATCAAAAATCAATTGAAACAAAAATGAAATCCCTACAAGATATGAATACATACTTAGAAAGGTGCAATAAATCACTGGAAGAACGTGTGAACGAGCTAGAAGAAAAGGACAAGGAGAAAAAGGTGGAGATAGCCGGTTTGGAGAAGAAGGAAAAAGAGGATATGGAGTAATAGTTCAGATCGCTGATAAGCTTCAGATGGAAGTTAGTCAGATTGAGTCCGCAGAGAGGGTAGGCCGTGAAAAACCAGACGCCGACAAACCGCTACCAGTAGTTGTAACGCTGAGAAAAAAAGAGGCTCGGGACAAATGGATGGGATGTCGCAAAAAACGCTTAACTAATGGTGATATTTATGGCACAAATAATATGAATCGTATTTATATCAATGAGAATCTCACCAGATATAAAAGGAACCTTTTATGGGTTACTAAAAACAGGCTTAAAAAAACCTATAAGTACATATGGGTGCAAGATGGAAAAATACTCATAAGAAAAAGTGACGACCAAAAGAAAATAATGTCCATCAGGAGTGAACGTGATATTGAGCGATTCATAGAAAGCGACGTGGATACGGCAGCTACCTAGATGTTGGTACCTACATGCCTCACGCACACACAGTGCGAAGTAAACACTGCGAGCTCAATCATTTGCAAATGAAAATGGATCGTTTCGACGCAATTACTACGTTAGAATGTAAAGATGATGTCCAAAAAATGACCCAGAATCGACAGAAATGAACTGTGTACCAATGGATTGGCATTTAAATATAATATAATGTTGCCAAAGCGGCAACCCTGAAATCATTGTAGTATAGGAGCTAAGAGCAAAATAAAATAAGTAAAAAATTCTTTTTTTTTATGTTTTTTTTTTTATTTTTATTTGGCCCATAGATACTACAATCGTTATAGTACTGTGTGTATTATTGGTAATTCTGTAGCTAAGGATTGCAAATAAAAAAATACACAGTTGCTACTGGCTATTATGCGCGGGCGCGGCGCGGCGGACGGGGTGACGTGGGGGGCGGGGCGGTGTGGCAGGCAGGTAACGACTAACGACCATATCCCGTCGCAGTCCTTCGTTTGTTTTCGTTGTGATCTGTGTGCTTTGTTTTACTTCGTGGATTTTAACTTGACCTCTGCTTTTGTATACTGGACACTGATTTTTCTTGTTGATTCGAAACTGTGGCGCGTTAAACCGGACTAGTTCCAAACTGTATTTTCTTTGATTATTTGGGCAATAAAGTTTTTATGATAATAATTGTTGTTTTTTTTTTATCCAAAGCAACATAATTACCAATAACACACAATACGTTGATTGTAGTATCTATGAGCGAACAAAAATAAGTATAAAAGTTAGAGTATTTCTTTTGCTTGTACATTCATGTGTAACACAAGTTATTGTGGATTAGAATGTCGTTGTTGTTATAGGAAATATCATTAGAACTTATCACAATAAGACTTACATTATGAAAATAAATGATTAACAACGATATTCTCAGTTCTCACCCACAATATGGCTCTTAGCTCCTATACTATGCCAATTATTTTTATATTTGCAATCTTTAGCCACAGAATTACCAATAATACACACAGTACTGTAACGATTGTAGTATCTATGGGCCAAAAGAAAAAAAATATACAAAAAACAGAGTGTTTGTTATGTTGTGATTTAATATGATGTTGTTAATATTATGTTGCTATTGCTTGTGAAATGTGTTGATGATAATTATCACAAGTGATACAACATTAAAACAACGTCATATTAAGCCACAACATGACGTAAACTTATTTTATTATTGTTTTAAACGATTTTTTTTTCTTATTTTATTTTGCTCCTAGCTCCTATACTATAACGATTTCAGGGTTGCCCCCTTGGTAACATTATATTATATTTCAATGTCAATCCACTGGTATACATTTCATTCCTGTCGATTCTGGGTTTTTGGTCCATACATTTTTGGACATGTCCTTTAACAGATTTAAAATAGTGAAGACCTGGACTCAAAGTATAACTAGCCACAATAAATATTTACACATAGCACATTTAAATATACGGTCGTTAAGAAAAAACTTTAACGAATTGCAAATCTTCGTAAATAGTTGTGCTGAAGAGATAGGATTATTATTGTTTACAGAGGTCAACATTAAGGAGAACGAGCGGGCATTATATAACATAGAAGGGTATAATCTGTACGCGAACACGAGGGAAAATACGAGAGGAGGAGGTGTGCTTATCTATGTGAAGGAGTGTCTTATGTTCAAAGCGAGCAAAACCCTAACGAGCTCATTGGAAGGACTTCATGGTAAACTAACTGTTGACCACTTAACTATAAATATAATTGCGGTCTACAGACCACCAAAAACGAGTAAATTATTATTCGTAGATGAAATCGAGCAGATAATCAAGAGGATCCCAGCGACCGAGCAAATTCTCATGCTTGGTGACGTCAACATAAATCTGTTAGGAGTGGGTGAAAGTCAACAAGTGTCAAAGTATAAGGACTGCATGTGTGGACTAGGCCTACAGTGCGTAATACCCGACACGGAGGTGACGCGAGAAGCTATCGTCGCGGGTGTGAGAGAAGTGTCGTGTATCGATCATATTTGGGTGCGCGCGAGACAGATGAGAGACTACCATTCGTTTGTTATTGAGTGCTTCATGTCGGATCATCATGTGGTTGGCGTCTCGGTACCGTTAGGTGTGACGCAACACTGCACTGATAGTGAGAACTTGGACACTAGGTATGTGATTAATAATAAGCTAGTAGTTAAGCAGATCGCTGATTACGATTGGTCTCAACTGTTGTTAATTGAATGTCCGACAACTGTGTATTGTACTATAAAGAATGTTTTTGATAATATTTATAACAATAGTAAGATATTAGCGCCAAAGATTAAAAAACGTGTGACACAACCGTGGATGGACCGAGCCTTAAATGAAATGTTGATGCGTAGGGATAGATTATACAGAGATTGGAAAGAAGCGCCTAACAATAACACGAAAAGATTAGACTACACACGATTTAGAAATAGGGTGAACAAATTAATATTTAAAGCAAGAAATAGGTTCAGGCAGGAAGAAATTAAGAAATGTAACGGAGACCCAAAAAAAATATGGGAAAAAATTAATAGTTGGACAGGTAGAAAAAAAAGCAAATATAGATGATATTATTAAAAGATATTTTGGAGATACATATTCCATGTATAACATAATTATGTAGCCATTTTGTAGATACCTTCACTAACGAAATTATTGCTATTAAGCATAATTGTAATGTTAAACTATTAGACAGATCTAAGTATGTTAGGGTAAGTGATGTAACGTTTCGCTTTAGGCCGGTGACCGGTGATGCAGTGTGTAAAGTTATCGATCAGCTGAGCAGTGATAAGGCGCCAGGCAGTGACGGCATTCGAGCTAGAGACTTAAAAACAATTAAAAATAAGATCTCGCCATTCTTGTCGCACTTTATTAACCTGTGTTTATCAAAGGGGGAATATCCTAGTCAACTTAAAAAAGCACTAATAAGGCCTATTTATAAGCAGGCTCACTCAGTCTACGCTAATTACAGGCCGATTGCTATCTTATCAGTTATTAACAAAATAGTTGAGAGGATAGTAGTCGGTCAGGTTAGCGAATTCTTGGAGAAAAATAGTATTTTAGCGGATGTACAGCATGGCTTCAGACAGGGTCGAAGTACCATGACAGCACTATCACAGTTCTCCGAAGACCTGAATAGTAGTCTCGACAGCGGCCACCAGGTCCTGGCAGTGTTCATCGACTATAAAAAGGCCTTCGATACCCTGGATCATGAGGTGCTTTTGCAGGCTATGGATGAGTGTGGGATCAGGGGTCCCACAAATAGGTGGTTCCGTAGTTACCTAAGTGGCAGAACCTTACAGACCTGCGTTTCCGGTGTTGCTGGTAAGGAAGCGGCGGTGCAGCTAGGTGTTCCGACTGGTTCAGTCTATGGTCCCGTTGGCTATGTGATACATGTAAATAGCGTAAGTAATGTGGTGGAAAAATGTCGGGTGTACATGTATGCAGACGACATGTGCCTTATGTATTCCTCCAAGAATATACAGGAGGCTAGGGCTGTGCTGCAGGCAGACTTCGATAATATCACTCGGTGGGCGCATGACAATGGTATAATTACGAAAGTAATGCATATTCGCTCACCGCACAACTTGGTGGCAAAAAATGTCAAGAGTGAGGATATAGGTATCGTGGGTCACACATATGAGTGCATGCACGTTAAGAATGTCAATTGCGATTGTCAAAAGTTGGATTATGTGAGTAAATTTAAGTACCTGGGTCTGTGGGTGGACTCCAACATGAATTGGAAAACACAGGTTGATACAGTGTGTACAAAGCTTAGGGCAGTGTTAAGCAAATTTTATATACTAAAGGCACCGTTGAGCAGGAAAACGCTGCGAGTAATTTATTTTGCTCTCGCCGAATCACTGCTATCCTATGGATTAAACACATATGGCCGTACATTTAAAACCTATCTTAACAGGATAAAATCACTGCAAATTCGTTTTATGAAATATCTTGTCAACCCACACACAAAAATTGCTTGTAAAGAAAACTATGAAAAACTATTTGTTACATGTAAAGTGCTTCCAGTACATGAAAAGGTCGAGTACTTGTTGGTCCTAGAACAGTACTATAATGAACAATTTAAAATACGGGTGCAAAATAAATATAACACTAGAAGCGTTAGAGAACGTAAACTCGTGCGACCACCAGTAAAAAATTACTATGGTAAAAGAACCAACAAGTATTTGTCTACAATTTTCAATGAATATGACTGGTTAAGAAACGATAACAGAATGTGTAAACGAACATTGAAAAATAAATTAAAGACGGTTCTCCTTAAGACAGTAGCCGCAAGATGTGAAAATACCCACTAACTTATTTATGTGTTTTTAAAATGTAGATATAATTTAATTGCATTGCATTTGAACCAATTTTTACAAACAAACACTAATCCCGCCGACAAACTGTTACGCAGTTTGGTGGGTTTATAATATGTAAAACTTTGTTGGTCCAAATAAATGATTTATTATTATTATTTCCATTTATTCATAAACATTCATATAAATTATATTTTTAAATATTTCAATATAAAAAAAAAACATTTAAAAATATAAAAAATAGTTGCCCAGCGGTATCGGGAACAGGGTCCAGGCTACCGGCGGTCAGGGCTCCAGAGAAAGAAACCTCCTAACAATACGAGCCGTGTCCAGGAGTACCGCTTTCTGAATCAAGCCCTTGATCCAGCTACCTAACGCGAGCCTCCTCAGATGTTGGTCGAGGCTCTTGGCTATTAAGCCATTACCCGACACGACTATCGGTACAATGATCGCAGAGTCTACATCCCACATGTCGACAACCTCGCGAGCCATGTCGATATAATTGATTTGTTTATCTTTCTCAGCTTTCACGAGGTTCTCGTCATGCGGAACGGATATGTCAACAATCATTGCACGCCTCTCGCTTCGGTCCACCACCACTATATCAGGTTTATTGGCTACAATAGTCCTGTCAGTGATGATGGACCGATCCCAGTACATTGTGATATCGCCATTATCGAGAACTGGGTCCCGACCCAGTTCTCGATAATGGCGCATACCTGTAGTACGGCACCTCCGATTCCACAAGAGAGTACTTCAGAGCAAGTTGCTGATGGATAATCCTGGCTACAAGGTTGTGTCTATGCAAGTATTCCCCGTTAGCTAGACGAGAACAACCTGAAATAATGTGGCGGATTGATTCACCCGGACGGTGACATGCCCGACAGATGTCAACCGTACCGTCCTTCACAATAAATCTTCGGTAGTTCTTCGTCATGATAACTTCGTCCATAATTGCACAGACAAAACCTTCCAAAGAGGTCACCGACGCGCAACCAGGCTACGGACGCTAGTTGGTCTACATCGGGCCCATGAAGGGCCCGGAAAAAGCGTCCGTGCAGTTCCTTACTCTGCCATACTTCCTTGCGATCGTTAGTGTCAAGCACTACAGGTTTACGCCAGTTCTCGTTAGCCAAGGAGAGCGGGGTGAGTCCCTTGTCCACTGCCACTACATCACGATGCATACCCACGTCGGCGGCTAGGAAATATTCCCTGAGACTGCATACCTCGCGATTGTGCAGGGTCTTAGCATTTAAAAAGCCTCGACCCCCACACTTCCGCGGGATATACAGCCTCATCACCGATGACCGTGGGTGATGCATTCGGTTTGCAGTAAGCAGTGAACGAACTCGCCTGTCCAGGGCGTCCAGTTCTGTTTGAGTCCATTTGAGTACGCCGAAAGAGTACATCAATACCGGCATGACCCAACCGTTGAAGGCGCGCACCTTGTTTCCGCCTGAAAGAAGGCTATTGAATACCTTCTTCAGGCGTCCAAAGAAGCGCTCCCTCAACGATTGCTTCATGTCAGTGGCATTGATACCTAAAGCTTCCGACATACCCAAATACTTATAGGTTTCAGTTGCAGAGAGGGATGTCAGGCTTATGGAGTCCGAGAGTTGAGTACTCACGGACTCCACAATCTCTCCTCGCTTTACATGCATGACCGCACATTTGTCCACACCAAACTCCATCCTGATGGCACAGGATTATTATTATTATTATGTAGTGACTATAGCCTTAAAATTAATGACAGCGTGATCAAATCGGACTCACAAGTTGCTACAGCTTTTGAAAAGTTCTTTTCAGAGATCCCCATATTAACTACTAAATCTCTGAACTCATCACCCACTGCTGCAGAGTCTCTGCTTAAAGAAAATGTTAAAGTTTGTGATTCAGATTTTAATTTCGAACATGTGACATATGTAGATATAATTAAAACCTTTAACACTTTGAATGTAAAAAAGACCACAGATTTATGGGGAAATTCTGTGGATGTTGTAAAGTCCATTATAAAGGTTGTAGCTCCTAATTTAGCACTTATTTTTAATAATTGTATTGATCGTGGCGAGTTTCCTGACTTAATGAAGTATAGTAAAATAATACCATTGTTTAAAACGGGTAGTACATCTGACCCCACAAATTATAGACCTATTTCAGTGCTACCCACCTTTAGTAAAATATTTGAGAAACTAATTTTACATCAATTACAAAGATTTTTTAATAGACATAAGTTGTTACATAATAAACAGTTCGGTTTTACAAGGGGTCGTTCAACAACCGATGCCGGGGTCGAACTTTTAGGACATATTTATAATGCATGGGAAGACAAATGCGATGTCCGTTTACATCAACTCTCTGGATCTTCTTACTTCTTATTTGAGTGATAGGATTCAGAGAGTTGATGTAAACGGAAAAAGATCACCCGGGTCTGTAGTATCAATGGGTGTGCCCCAGGGCTCGATTCTTGGTCTATTTTTATTTCTCATTTATATAAATGACTTGCCATACCTCATAAAGGATAACCATGATATAGTGTTGTTTGCAGACGACGTTTCGCTTTTGTTTAAGCTTAAACGTCAGCAGCCGGTTACTGATGACATAAATAACGCCCTTTCAAAAATAGTACACTGGTTTAATGTCAATAACCTGCTCCTTAATGAAAAGAAAACCAAATTTGTTAAATTTACGATGCCTCACGTAAGGCAGGTAGAAACTAGTGTGCTAATAAAAGGTAAAGAATTGAGTCCTGAAGACACTACAGTGTTCTTGGGTATAACTCTTGATGCTAAGCTTCAGTGGGGCCCACACATAGATAAGTTGTCGAAAAAAATTAGCTCTGCCGCATACGCTGTTAGACAAATTCGAAATCTAACTGACTTAGAGACAGCCCGTTTAGTTTACTTCAGTTATTTTCATAGTGTCATGTCGTACGGTATTCTATTATGGGAAAATGCCGCCGATATCCAAAGGATTTTTGTTTTGCAGAAAAGAGCCATTCGTTCAATTTATAAATTAAGTCCCAGATACTTCCTCAGAGATAAATTTAAAAATATTAATATTTTGGCTGTGCCATCTCAGTATATCTATGAAAATATTTTGTATATTCATAAAAATAAAAACATGTTTAAAAATACAGTGACATTCACAACGTTAATACTAAGAACAAACACAATAGTAGAGGATACGGTTAAGAACGACCTTCACCGGTTTGTTTAATGGATGAAACGTATTTTATGATAAATTTAGTATATTAAATAATATAACGCGGGTGGGTTGCCTGAGAAATTCCTGGCCAAACATTTTTTTTTTTGATAAGTGCACCGGTGTGTTTAACGAATAAATTTAATACTAACCGAAAGAGTGAAGCCTTTAGAACATAAAAATGTTGGGTTGCCTATTTGTTTCCCGGCATAACTATGGGTTGCCAGGTATAAACAGGTATGTATAAACAGGTGTGTTTATTTTGATATACAACAAATTCTATTTCAAAATAAACGCTGTTTCATTACGAATACGATGTTATAGTTTTGTTTGCAAAAAAATCTGGTATGAATAACGGTTGTGCATTTTTCTAAAAAAAAAGTAAAGTTTCAATTTTTAATTAATAATGGTCTGGCCAGGAATTTCTTAGGCAACCCACCCGCGTTATATTCTTTAATACAAGGTGCAGTTTTAAAACTGCACAATATTTCAGGAGGTTGTAATAAAACTCATAAATAATCATATAAAAAAAACGATACCTGGTCAATAATCAGTAATACTTGTTATTTAATTTTTTAATTACACTAAACTAAATCGATTGATCGATGGCCGCGGGGGCGTGGCTAGGGTGTGGCATGCGGGATGATGATTGGATGATACATTATTTATGAAACTATTGTTGCGAGTTAGTGTGTGTGAAAACGCCCTTTATTGTTCCGTGTTTGTGTGTGTGAAAAAAAGCGCGGTTAAAAAAAAAAAAAAATTACCTACTTATTTTATTATTGATTCGGGTCGAGAATCACTAACATAATTACCTCCTGAAATATTTTGCAGCTTCAAAACGACACCTTGTATACTAGATTTAGCATAAAATACGTTTCATCCATTAAACAGACCGGTGAAGGTCGTTCTTAATCGGATCTTAGACTACAAGTTAGTGGTTCCTGCCACCAGGCTCAAAAAAATAGGACGCTCATTTAGATGCCAAAGTATACATTTTTATAATAAGCTTCCCAGTCCTATTCAGGAACTTAGCATTAATAAATTCAAAATATTTGTAAAGCGAAAACTTTGCCAAAAGGCTTTTTATACTGTAAAAGAGTATCTCGTAGTTTCTCAGGTAATTTTTATTTTTGGTGTACAATAAAGAATTAATCTATCTATCTATCTATCTATCTCGAGGATAAAACGGCTTGGGATTGACCTGCTCCAGTGCCTACTCACTATAATTATTATCATTTGAATGTTTTTTTGTTTTAACTGCCTTTTTTATTGACAATTGTTGTTGTTTTACAATTATGATATTGTATAAATATATATATATATATATTATTATTATTTTTTACAATTATGACATGTTTATTTTTACTATTTGACTGTTTTTTTTATATACTTTTTTTACAATTTGCAATATTTACACTTTTGTAAATTTTATTATTGTGAATGTGAGAACTATGTGGATTACTCTTTCCTTTTCTTTTATTTTCACATGATGTCTGGCAGTTTTGAGTATTTGATGGGGCCTACACAAATGTCCTTTCTTTGGCATTGTTCGTCAAGTCATTGAGCTCCTTAGTAGTCCTGAGTTGAGCTACACGCATATTGACAAATGCTTGCACTGACTGGACAGGTCCACTTAGAACTGTGTGGTTCTTTCTTCAAAAGACCATCTCAGGCTCAATCTGCATGGTTCTCATATGATTTGACCATTTCATGTTTTGCTGTATGGACTTTAAAAGAGACTTTGACCCCTGAGTTTGTTTCGGTGTTTCTTCTCAGGGTAGTCAGCTAGGAAACACCGGCCTCATCTAGCATTAATTAACGAAAAAAAAAAATTGACGTGTAAAAGTGTTTTTATAAAACCTACTTACAAAATAAAGATCATTTATCATTTAACTACTTTTTGTAATCCTTTACCAATTCGTTTCTCTTTGTCAAATCACTCTACACTTTGTGACAAAAATATTTAACACCAATTGGCGTGAAAATAAAAAAACGCAATGATGAAAATAAAGAGAAATTCCGAAATAATGTCATTAATTCATAAGTCGAGAGTGAATAGGTTTCTTTTAGGTAAGCGCGTTCCATCGTCGACCGCATCGTCGCTTTCCATCAGGTGAGATAGCGGTCAAGCGCGAACCTATCAACAATAAAAAAAAAAAGATCTTTGATGTCATAGACTATTACACCCGCCATTGAATACGAACGAAATATAACAGTAATATATTATGTATACACAATTTTATTAATAGATAGTTAATATTCTCAGGCATATTCCATTCACAGCAGCCGCTGCTACAAGCGATTGCTATGGCGTAGCACTGTGCTACGGCGTAGTGCGTAACTCCATACTGCCGAAGTAATAAATCTCCGACTTAGTAAAGCGCCGAAAGATATTAAACTCTATGATCAGATTGAAGTGGTTGCCGATTTGGCGTCGACGTGATACCCATATTCCATCTCTTCTCTACCACTATCCTGCACAACCCTAATTCTCCACAATACAATACCTTCGTGAACGCTTTGAGTACTTCGTCTCGAGGGGTAAACCCTATCGCAACTGACAATTCTCTTCTTCTTCGTACCCCGTTTCACACTTCTAGTCGTTATGATGGTTCCTTCTCTGTAATAGCAGTGCGTCTGTGGAACTCTCTCCTACACTCCTAAAGTGACAGCCCTTCTTTAGATGTCTTCAAGAGAAAAATTAAAGAGCATTTTCTTTCACAATGACATAGCATATATATTACCATATATATGACTTTACATATTATAATATATAAAGTATGTGTGTATTTATGTATGTACGTATACTTATTTATGTATTATTATTTTATTCATAATATTTCTAATTTTAAAATTGTACCCTGGACCCTACCCTCTATTGTCATCTCTCTCTATCGCTCAATGGTTTGCTGGAAGAAAACTCAACTTTAAGTTAAGCTCGCCTATGTACTGAACTTTGTTATCCACTTATTTTGTGTTGTTATAGTGTACAATAAAGAATTAAGAATTCTATATTATACTGCAACTTGTAGATTCAAAATAATTTTTGTGGCAGAATGATTTGCTAACAATACAATCCACGCAAAATAAGAACCATATTGAATTTGACACCTTTCAGGGAAAAATGACATCCGACTTGAAGTGTTTACCATTACCAAAAAATTACCCACCTACATTCAGGAAAATAAATTATTTTTTCACTGGCCAATTTTAACTTTAACATATCATTTTGATGCAACCCACTCTTATTCTTTCAGGTAAATTTTGGATAGCAGGGCCGTAGTGCCATGGAACAAATACTTGATATTTCAAATTAATTTCGTAATAGCACCATCTTGTAAATTTATGCAAGTTTAACGAGCTAGACAAGCTTTTATTTGTTGAAAACATTGATAATTTATCAATGCGAAGCTAGATGGCTCTTAAACCAAATCAATCTCCTGAGAACTTCTATAATCCTGGTATCCTGCATTTGGATTTTCGATTTCTCAGAGACATTTTTCTCATACATTTGAGCTTGTGGTACTGGTGTAGCAGAATCTAACAAGAGGTTGAACAGCTGCGCGCGCAGTGCAGCGAAGGTCTGCTTCGTCGGGTTGCTTGCGATAGTTGCGATATAAGTGACATCTACCGTCACGTTTTGAAAACGGGTTTTGTTTGGATGTGTGTCGTAGTTTGGTTCGTAGTGTATGTTGGTAGTTATTAGTGTGTGTGACGAGTGGGATGGGAATTCCATCGTTACAACTGACGTAGTAGTATGAGTGAAATATCGATTTAGGGGTGATTTCAGTTATTACGCTCTCGCCAAATATAAAAGGCGCGAACGTATCGGACAGTACTGACCAATGAGCACTTGCTATCCACATTTGATTAACCAATCAGTATGATTCATCAATTGACAGCGTACGTGAGGTGGTGTAATAGTTAGCTGAGTACCAGGGAAGACATGAAAATGAAAAGTCCTGAAGTGTCATGATCAATTATGTGTTAGTTTCACTATCACGTAAATTATTAGTTTAAGTCAGACAAGGATGATATGACTGGATAGAATATTGGAGAAGGCTATATAATATGTCTCCATATATCTCGCCATATACATGGTATTTACCTACAGCATCATTGAGCACATGCACCAGGCTCGCTCACGTGCCGCTTTCGCTCAATGTAAGATCGACGCATCTCGATCGCCTGCAGCCAATTGTCACCACATTTTTACAGCGGCCATCCGTCCGATCATGACATATAATAATAATATGTTTATTCAGGGTAAAATTTGGTAAAATGGTTACATAAAATCTTAAGAGCAATTACAAAGGTAAATGCTATGTTATGTGCCTGTACTAGGATAAACCTGTATCACAGGCGGTAGAAGCTCTTATATTGTAGTTTTTTTGGACAATACTATTGATAACAATATTTAAAGTGTCTATAAATAGTGAAAAATATTATTAAATTATTTATAATGTTATATACCTAGTTTACTTAAACACTAAAGGTCACAATATGTTATTTTGTATTCTAAAACTGTTTCTTGCACATTATTCTCTTTTACACACATATGATTTTGCGTCAGCAGAATTAGTGATTGGGTTAATGTCGAGGTTGCGTTAATTCTAAAGAGTTATGTTTACATTGGACAAATATGCTAAAATAATAAAAAAAAATATGGTTTGTAGGTCATTGAAATTTTGAATCAGCAGTAAGCGTTACACGGAAGTCTGGCCTTGAGTATGACGCTCTAGGCGCCATAATAGATAGAGTTAATGTATCTATATTCCGCTATTTTTCTAACAGGACACTCAGCGTCTCCTGTTTTATGGTTGGAGGGCTTTTTGAAACGAGAGCAAGTTGCACATTTCGGTGTGTCCGCCTTTTTTGCGCATACTTGGTTTTTGCTTGGTTTATTTGTAATTGCTTGGTTGGTTTGCATATATACTTGGTCGATTCGCTTGATGTGCAACAAACATGTCCACCCCAGTCCTATTAAAATGGGCACACTTTTGTGGCAGGCTAGGTTCTTGTTTTATAGAGCAGTTTATCGTGGTCTGTTCATTTAATAAACTACAAAAGTAAAGAGCATCATCGTCATTTTTTCAACCGAATGACATCCACTGCTGGACGTTAGGTCTCCCCCAAGTGGCGCTACAATATACGGTTCTGTACGTCTCGTAATTATCGCATTTCCAGGACAAAATAAAAACCTTATACCACAGTTCCCCGCAAGATTAGAACCCTTACAACAATCCGACAACGACCATCGGGAATTTATCCACGAAAACGCAATATTGGCCTGATCGGATAATTCTATCGATTCTACGTAAACGGAACTTAAAACACGATACATATACTTCGAAAGAACTAACCCTTGACCATAAACGTCAGCACAGCTATCGTGCAGCAATCTTATTTTGCTAAGTTATTCTGCATAGCTATGAAATTTTTGATGCTGTGGATTAGAATCTCATAGAATTACCTATTCAATGAACCTATTTTACTTATGCGAGGCTATCTACCCTGTTTATCAGCCCTGTATACTCATAGATAACCCTCGACTATAACCATCAGTGCAGAGAAATAATGGATGAGAACATGATTTGATTGCGCCATCACCATTTTACCATTGGAGAATCCAACGTACCTACGGTACGTGAATCCGGTCTAAGCGTTTCGCCTCGTCGTTGAGAACTGAAACAATCTGCCAACAGCTGTCTTCCCGCCCGATTATAATTTAGGTGTCTTCAAGGCTAAAGTGGATAGGCTCTTGATAAACTAGTGCGATTCATCATCATCGATTGCATCATTGCTTATTATCAGGTGGGATCGCAGTCAAGCACTAATTTATACTAAATAATGGCCTCTTGACTTATCAATGCACAGCTGAAACTACTGAGACTAGGAGCGTGAAATTTAGCACAATGTTTCCTTTTATCACGTAGGCGAGTACTGAGAAAGGATTTTCCTACATTCACCCCATAAAGGTATGAAATGGGGGTTCAAAGCCGCTGCCAGAAGCTAGTTAAATTATAATAGCGCTTCATGACCTTGTATCGATTATCGTACAAGACACAATTAGAGGTCAATGTTTCTTTCAGGCAATAACCCATGTCCTCAAAAATCACAACATACTGCGCATGTCACGTTCAATAGAAGACAGCCCCGAAAGAGACGCTGAGAGGTATCTACCAGGACTACATGATTGATAAGGAAATCAACATTTGACACACTGACACGTATTCTTGTGTAGAGGTCAGGGCCACAGTCGAATATATTTTTCATTTTTTGCTTATTCATTAGTTGCACATTTTGTATAAAAGAAATAATGTAAAATTGGGTGCAGTTGATTATAAATGAATGTAACTTTAAAAAAAATCTTCTACTATGTTACTAGCACAAAACAACGAAAAAAAAAAAACACAGCAGATCCAAAATTTTACAAAAAGTGTTCTATGTAACTTCTCCCGCTCTTGGAAGGAGCAAGAGGTTGTGTCAGACTTTTACTGACTAATGTCATAGCTACGAGTAATTAAATAATCTGGTTTACAGTATACAACTGTTGATGATCCTAATATTTGTGTTGTTTGGGCAAATTCATTGTACAGAGGCAGGACATGGCAGACTTCTGTAGCAGTCTGAAACTAAGTTTCAATTGCAATTTAGACTCTACAAGCTTCGCAGTAAGAACTACAATGAAAGTTATAACTTGAAATCAAAAAGATTGTTCTAGCTTTTACACGCCCTGTGTTCCTGGTATTAACGAGATTGCAATATCGAACCAAACCATTTTGTCGGATCCTGGTACGAGGGTGGTCGCTCCCGATAAAATCAGTGCTCGATTACAAATAAAGCAGATTGTGACGTTGTGGCGACACTTGGGGGAGGCCTATGTCCAACAATGGACGTCCATTGGCTGAAATGATGATGATGATGGTAAAAAACTCTTTGCTTCTTAGGTTTTAAAAATTCTTTCCTTTAATTTTGTTGAAATAAAATAAATTCCTATGTTTCGGAATTACACCTACTGCTTCTCAGAAAGAGGTGTCTGACCTGCCATCCCTCTTCGCTACGTACCATGGCCTGTACCAAGGTCCGGCGCGAGGGATCGTTGCCGTCGGTCGCCTCCACGAAGACAAGGCGGTCCTCTGCACAAGCAGGGCACGCCTCTGCCGTATGCTCCACCGTGTCTTCCGGGCAGTCCACACATTGGTGACACCCTGGTGTTTCCTTTGCGCAAATCCGGTTTAAGAACTTCCCGAACTGACCATATCCGGTGAGGACCTGCGTCATGCGGAAGGTGAGAACGCCATGACTCTTTCCAGCCACTCTTCAAAGAGAGGACTTACCGCCCTAATTATAGTGTTCCCAGCACCGGGTTGTGACAGTCGCTGTCACCATTCCGCCATGAGATCCTGCGGCAACTCTGTCCACCATGTCACGACTTATCGCTGCAGCGGAGTTTCCCTCCGGCGTTGCATCTCTACGCTCAAATCGTACATGCGTGCAAAAATTGTTGCTTCTAGAGCCCATGATGCCTTGCCAACAAGGAGGTTCACCGGTTTGCTGGAAACCGTGCGCTATCCCCGCACCAACCTACAGATTAAAGTTATAAGTTTTGAGTTGACGTTTTTTTTTGAGGGGTAAATCATCAAATGATTTTTCCCAGTTTGGTTGGACTAAAGGCCACCTGCTTCCTTAAGTTGCCTTGTGTGTTCAAGGGTATAGTAGCTCATAAACTTAGAACTTTTCCGCAGTCTTAGTAAGTATTGCCTTCTTTTGAGGTTGGAAATCATCCAGTGACTTCTCCCGCCCTATGGTGGAGCGGGAAGATTTGGCCGAATTTTACCGATTAAAACCACACTTATGTTCGTTCAGTTGCCTTTTGCGTTCTGGGACACTGGCTAAATGTATAAAAGGAGTGAAGTCAAAAGAAAAAACAAAGCAAAAGCCTGATTGAACGTACCTACCTAAGTTATAAACAAAGTTCATAGTCACGCCGCCGTCGTAGGCCGCCCCACGTGGTTTTACACTCAAAGTGCTTGCGTCAAAGAAGCCAAGTCCTGCAAGGCTCAACTGGCTGCAAAAAAGCTGGGAATTCTCGCAAAGGTCAGACAATACTTCGCACCGGAACAGCTGCTGAAACTTTATCAAGTGCAAGTTCGATCGTGTATGGAGTACTGCTCTCATCTTTGGGACGGGCCTGCTCGATAACAGCTTGATGCACTTGAGGCAATTGAGAGGCGAGCTAGAAGGATAATTGGCGACGATACACTCGTCGAATCGAGGCTTCAAAGTCTTGAGCATCGCCGTAGAGTTGCTAGCCTGTCGTTTTTCTACCGGTTGCAATTCGGGGAGTGTGCATCGGAATTGCATAACCTAATTCCGCCTAGCCCGTTCCATCATCGGACTACCAGACGTACGGCGATGCGCCACCGGTATATGGTGGATATCCCACCTTCACGCACAAAACGTTTTGGGAACACATTCATTGTGCGTGCAGCTAGAGAGTGGAATTCCTTGCCAGAGTCTGTGTTTCCTGATAGCTAGGTACAACCCGGGAATCTTTAAGTCAAGAGTGAATAGGTTTCTTCTAGGTAAGCGCGTTCCATCGTCGACCGCATCGTCGCTTTTCATCAGGTGAGATGAGATAGCGGTCAAGCGCGAACCTATCAACAATAAAAAAGGTACTTCTTTAGCGTGATGCGCCACCTTGTAACATACCAGACGTGGTAAGCAATAATAAAAAAAAAAAATCCGACGGAATTACAACTAAAAATTTCGAAACAATTCTCCTTAAGCGGTCTAATGTAATTGGTGGACGTAATTTTAGTTCAATACCAGGGCCTCAAGTCTGCTATTACAATAGTGTCAGAATGGTCTATCATTGATGTCATAATTGTATAATTGTCGATTTTGACAAGTTTGGTAATCTACTAATATAATGGCGTCATTATGACTTTCCAATGGTCAACCACTGACACTCCATTGAAAGAAGTGACATAGAATTGTAATCTCGTACATATTGACAAATTAATATTTGACGTTTGCGGTAATCTGCTAAAACTTTGACAGTTTATTTGATCAGTGTTTTACCATTAGAACGTTATTGTGCAGTTATTGGTTTTAATATGCTCGAAATTATCATTCTACCACAATTCTATTACAAGACCAGTGACCGATCAATGATCGATCATTATGAATTAGCAGATTACAAACTTTTAGCAAAATGACAATGGGATCGTGTTGGAATGACGAATTTATAAAAATAGCAGACTTGGGGCCCTGATTTAACGCCATCTGCGATTGTATCGGACTGATTTAGATAAAAGCGCTAGGACAGCTCACGAAATTTTGCAGGTTGAGTCAAGTTGTTTTTTTTTAATTGATAAAAACTAGAGCTTGACTGCTATCCTACCTGCATCTATCGATGGTAAGCATTGCAATCATTGACGTTGAGGTGCACTAGTTTAATAAGAGCCTAAACCGTAAATAGATAAAAAGTCAACTAAATCATAGTTGTATCAATGTTGATTAAAATATCATTCACGTCAAGACGACCTGAAAACGTAATTAATTATATTATATAAATTTAATGATGAAAAAAATATCAAATAACTCCTCCGAATATATCAGTACAAAATAATATTTAAGGTAGACTACTAACCCGCATACTCTTCGACAGTCCACCATCAGATATTGAGAGTCGCCCTTGGAGACCCTCCAAACACTCCCAAGCCACCAACCAGTTCTGTCAGCCGCGTGACGACGAGTCGTTGACGGTAGAGGTGGCCCCGCTGTCCGCTTGGCTATCACCTGGAGAAAGAATCATAATTTAACTAAAACTGAAGTAGGTAAATAATGGTCGCCTATTTCAGTACTACATTATAAGACTTGCAGTTAATTCACAAACGTATACCTTAAAAAACGATCAATTTCTTGAAATAATTTGTTTTACCTAAAGAAAGAAAGATAGAAAAACAGTTTATTCACGCGTTAAAGACGCAATCTTAAAAGTAGGTAACAGAACATAACATCAATTGATAGGGAAGATATGCGTCTCCTCCGCGCAAAACGGCCGAACGCCAAGAAGAACGAAGAACGTAAAGAAGCATTGCGTCTTATTTCAATTTCATCATCATCACTTCAGCCGAAACACTGTGGGACATAGACCATACTCAAGTTTCGTCGTAACGAATGGTCATGTGCATCTCGCAATCATCGAATTTCCGTATCCTTCTCCAGCTTATCGGTCTAACTTGTGGGAGGCCATAGGCATACTTACAGACTTTTCAAAGTTTAAAACAAGGTACAATGCAGTAAATAAGCTGTTGAATATCATTTAGTAACATTTTACTGTTATTATCAATTCTCGCAACGTACTTCAAGTGCGTTCACAAACATATAAACTCACATACACAAGACCCAGGACAGCTATCTGTAGTCCATACAAATATGGTGCTTACCTATTGAAATTGACGTTTTATAAAACGGGTTATTTGGCTCTGTGATATCATCGGATTGACTTGGTATAAAAAGTACAAAAAAAACTTATCACTAAAAACATGTTATTCTTTTTAAGAAATGAGTTATTTGATGATTTCTTTGTGTGTTGTATTTTCTGTAATATTGCAGTATTTATAATGCATTATGGGAGTTCCAACGTGGAAACGTTACAACTTGTTTGACATAACGAGCATGGCAGTAATCAGAAACCAGAAACGTTTATTTCAAATAGACCAATTACAGGCACTTTTGAATAGTCAAATGTCGTTCAGTCCAAGAAAAGTGAAGCTAAATTGCACGTTCCAAAGCGTAGATCTCTATAGAGAAGAACGTGCAAGAAACTCCATGGACACTCTTATAAATCTTATTGAGTTACATAATCTTCGTTACATATTTCTTGTTGCTTCTATTATGTGAGCACAATGAAGATAAGTAATAAAAATTAAAAAATAATAACAAAAATAGAAATTGAATTAAATTACTGGCAGCTAAGAGATGACCAGTCTCAATTGACGGCGCCCGTTCACGAGCATGACGCATATACTAGCCCCACTCAGCTCAACCATTTTGAAGGGAGCTGAATGACCCAATAAGACGTGCCACCATCAGCGAGACATTTGAGTGAGCATGTCAATCTCTCAACTGCCATGCTTGTAATGTCAAACAAGTTATATCCTAATAAAACTGCTCTATGGTACTTCACATTCACAAAATTAGAAAAAAAGGTGCTTTTACAATGCTATTATTTCCAAATGTAACAGGTAATAAATCATAAGTCCTATTGAAATAAACAAATAAAATAAAAAAAATTACCATAAGCAACATGTGGACGAACAGGGCATTTAAAACAAGCTTCGTAGACTTCATAAAGTTTTTCACACATATTAAAAAAAAATATCTCTCGTATTTTAAATAAATGTACCACATATATAACAAAATGCATCAGCTTCATATTTACACTTTCTAGATGACATTTTAACCTATTTCAGTATTCTAAAAAAACAGCTATTTGTTGTTTATCACTTAATTAACATCAGTAGATGCTGTGCGACAGTTACACCATCTTAATTTTTTCGCGATATTTTTAAAAACATCATGATGACAATTGAATACTTTTTTTTTAAAAGTCTAACTCAAGAAAAAAGATTTATTGTCATAACCACCACAAAAGCAAAATTTTTAAGGAATGTTGATATTTTTTTTTTTATTTTACAACATAGTGAATGGAAAAATCACAAAATAAATTTTAGGACAAAGACAATTTTTGTTTTTTGTAGAGTTGTGTAATTTAGTATTAAATGGGAAAAAACGAAGTGCATAAGATTTGCTTTACCGGATGTTAAAAGTAATGAATTGGAAATAGTATAGAACAAGGAGAAACTTGAATTCGTTGAAAACACGGTTTTCCTAGGAATCACGCTTGACTCGAGGTTACAATGGGGTCCTCATTTAACATCTCTGGCAGGACGGCTTAGTTCAGCAGCATATGCTGTCAGAAAAATCCGTCAACTTACTGATGTACATACCGCGAGACTGGTCTATTTTAGTTACTTTCACAGCATCATGTCCTACGTTATTTTGCTATGGGGACGGGCTGCAGACATAGAGTCTATTTTTATTCTGCAGAAAAGAGCTATCAGAGCCATATACAATCTTCGCAGGCGCTATTCTCTTAGGGAACTAATAACTAATAGTCACCCTTCTGGGTGAGTCGGTCAGTCGTGTTAGTGAGGCACGTAACTTAGGTCTTAATATGGATGCGGAATTGAGATACGAAGCTCACGTGGCAGCTTCAGTGCGTACGTGTTTCTACCGGCTGAAGGTCCTTTATAAAATAAGGCCTTATCTATCTGAGGATTTGCTTATCCAAAGGGTGCAAAACGCCTGCGCTCGATTTTGTTTCAAAATCCCACCTAGAACTCATGTAACGCCATTCTTGAACAACCACTCAATCCTCAAAATGAAGTCACGCCGCAAGTTACACTTGGCTTGCCTACTGTTTGGGGTAATAAAGTACAAGCGGCCGTCTTACTTGTACAATAAATTGAGCTGGATAGCTAGCAGAAGGCATAGTGCTAGCAGACAGTGCTCGCAGCAACTGACCACTCAGTCACACAAGACTGCTGCCTTCAGGGGCTGTTTTCGGTACTCAGCTTCTAAATGCTGGAACAATATACCCCCACCAATAAGAAATATTAAATGTTTTGACACGTTCAAATCACGACTACAGCAGTTTCTCATCACCTTGCAAAAGGATCTCGGGATGAATAATTTGAATACGTCCATTATATAGCTGGGTAGAGTCCGTCTAACGAAAGCGTGACCTGAGAAAAGGAGGTTAAAACCAAAAATTTTGAATGTGGTATTATTGAAATAGTAGGAGAAAAAGATTTTGATACTTGAGTATTTTTTGTATTTATGACAATTGTATAATAGTTGTATAGGAACTTAAATTTTAGTCAAAAACATGTGTAGACTTAAGCTAGAACTACACTACACCGACGCACACGTGTGAGATGTCTCAGCCGTGTGCGGTAGGTGTGCACACTACACCGACGCAACGCGTAACACGTGTGATGCGCATTACAACCTTTGATTTCATCGGAGGATTAAAAACAGATCAAGCTCGCTTTTTCATTTACTATCGAAGACACTTCCGCCTGACCATTGCGATCAGACGCGTGGATAGCCATCCATGCATCTGATCGCGGTGCCGCCGCGGTGATCGCCACCCACCTTCCTCTAAAATTTCTGGGACCGACGTCGCGGACGTAGCGTCGCATGGCGTGGCGTGGATCAAGTGTAGCTCTAACAGTCTATTTTCCATATGAAATGTATGGAGACCGAAGCTTCCAGATCGGCTTATTTTAATACCAAAATTTTCTTTTTGTGCGCCTACCATATTTTCTCTTCACCACCCTAGGTTGACTGGTAGAGAATGCCTAAGGCATTAAGTCCGCCTATGTACTTTGTGTTGCATGAAGATTAAGTAAATCGGTGTGTGTAGCACACGTGTGAGCAGTGTAGTTCTACCTTTAATTATTGGTGGGTGTATGGTAAAGGTCACAAAATATTAGTTATTATTCCAAATTATTTTATTTTATCTGTTCTCTCAAATGTCGCTACATAATATTCAAATAATACTCTTTATTTACCATTTGGCCTTCTGGCAAGAATACCAAGTGTACAACACCGCAATAGTCAACATGATTTCAATTTCATCACGTCTCGCCAACACTAATAATGTGTTTCAAGATTGTTGGGTTGGAATCGATTCGTTTTAGCACAGAGAAAATTCAGATCTTTTGGGATTAGTCAAGCGGGAACATCTTTCATACTCCAGTGATTGTTTTAAATAACACGGATCGACTCGTGAGACACAGAAAGTTCAGCAGCTATCTCTCTCAAACTTGCACTAGGATTTCAGTCACTATTTCCTTCACTTTCGCGATTTTAACTTCAGTTGAAGACTTTGATGCATTACATCCAACCGCGTTTGAACGAATTCTACCACTCATTAGCATGTGTTTTTGATTAAGTCGATTCACCAAAAGCCTTCTTTGTTCGATGTTTTTGTCAAATATGAAATTCGCAATATGCCAGATTATCTAAAAATATAAGAAAAAAAAATCATTACATCATAAATATAACTATCTAATAATATTTGTCAACAAGGATCAAGATTATAACGTCATACTAACTTAAAAATACAGAAATCGTATATAAACATTGTTGGTTTTCATTGAAAACACCCTTTTTCTCTTCTTGTTTTTGTTTGAATTTATTAACCATAGTGTGTAGCAGTTTTCGCACGTTACTGTTTATTGTTTTTCCCATAATTAAGCAATTATTTTCTTAAAATAAATATCTGTTTCTAAAAACTGACAATTGCACCATAGACTTTGACGTGATTTTTTCGGCAAAACAATGTTGCCAATTTAATTAAAAAAAAAAACTCCAGGTTACGCTTTCAGTAGACGCACTCTAGCGTGTTATTTTAGTTTATGTCCGAGTTTTCTTTATGCTTGACGTAGGTACATATCGCGATTGGTAGTTTGCACTTAATGTTATTTCTAGATAAGTATGTTTATTTATTTTTTGTATATGACACTAATTATTGAAATTTATTTATTTTTGACATGCTATATACATTTTATTTATTTTATATTCACTCGATTTTCACTCAGACACATAATAATAGTACCTTAAAATAATGGAATCAAGTAATTAAATGCAAAATACTACGTGAGAACTTCAGTGTCCAACTCTAACGTCCTTGCTTACCTTCAAAATCCAATACCTACCAACTACTTCCAAAATTTTATCCTGTCTTAAGTATAATTTCTTTCTTTCACAAATACAACTGAGCGTCCGTTTGTCACCACAGGGATCCAGCAAAATATCAGCGTCAGGTATTTTGCCTGACACACGCTGAGCTGGGCTTCCATTTGGTGCAACATTGAGATGCACACCGCACTATGTATTTTAACTGAGATTTTCAAGTACCGACCCCATAAGTGTCACTTTATATATCTTGTTTTTTTTTTGTTTTTGTTTTTAATGTTATCATTATTTTATTTTTGTGTTTTATTTGGTTTGTAAAATTTTTTTTTATTTGTTTTTATTTTTGTTGTTTGTATCGGTGTAGGTGTATTTTCGTTTTTTATAACTTAGTTGTGCATTTGTGTGCAATTTGTGTTGCAACAAAAAAAAAATATTATTATCTACAAAATTAAATTTAATATCAATTAAAGAATTTTACAATTATACACACAAATTACAATTCTACGACAAATAATAAAATATTATTATGTGGTGTATGAAAAAGGCTAGTAAAAGAAATCTTGGTGGAGGTATATGTCCAGCAGTGGACGTCTATCGACTGAAATGATGATGATAATGATATGAAAAATGGCAAATGACTAACAATAAGTGACAAAGGCCATGCTTTTGGGTATTTACCCGGTTAAAATCCTGTTTATACCCAAATTGGGTATTTACCGGGTAAATACCCGATGGGTTTTTACTCACTGCCCATCCCTACGATTTGCTGACATCTCCTTGAGGCAAATGTTAATGGAATGATGGGATATGTATTTTTGTATCAAGTGCTTTCAGTTGGGAATTTTTATATCCCAAAGGATACAAGTCTAGTTATACCACTCACTAAAATAAAAATAAATTGTGTAAACAGATACAAGTCTTAGAAAAATAATCAGCTTTTCATAAACTTCACCAAAATCAATAATTCTCTTACAAAATAAAACACAGTTGTATCAAAATTCTTATGAGATGTAAATTGAGATCCTAATAACATAATTTTACAATCCAAAAGTAACTTTGGGTACGCCATAATCATGGCGGTAAGTACAGGGATACCGCACGGTTTCCACGAAGCAGCAAGCCTTCTTGCTGGCCTGCCACTCTGAAATTAGGAGGCAACAGTCCTTGCACGCATGCACGATTTGCGCGTGGATATGCAACGCCGGGGCGAAGCTCCAGTGCCGCGCTAAGTTGCGGCATAGCAGACAAACTTTCGAAGGGATCTCATGATGGAATGGTGACAGTAACTGTCGTAACCCAGTGCTGGGTACGCCATAATTATGGCGATAAGTCCCCTCTTTGAGGAGTGCCTGTAAAGACGTCACGGCGTCCTTCCGCATTACGTAGATCCTTCGGTTTCTGCACCTGATTCATGCAGAAGAAACGCCCAGGTGTCACCATTGTGCGGACTGCCCGGAGGATAGGTACGGTGAAGGTGTGCCCCACTTGGGCGGAGTATCGCCATGTACTCATGGCGGCGCTCGGTGGCGGCAACCTCTCATGTCGAACACCGGTACAGGCCAGAGCGACGGGTATTTGGTAGTGATCGCCTCATTTATGAAGCAGTAATGCTAGCGAAGGAGGCAGCTGCACGGGTGAGAGAACGGACGTCCCCATGCCTAATCCGCCGGGACCCTGACCCCGGTTTTCAGCCGTGACAACTTCAGCAGTCGACGAACAATGCATAGCTCGCCACAACTGGTACGGTGATCGTCCGCACCGAATTCAAGTCGTCGACGGCGCGGATTGTTCCACGCGCATTTCTTAAAAAAATTACAGTAAAACCGATGGGGCCCAGCAAAGCCGAAGCCTACTGAGCCTATGGTTGACTTCTGAAAGAGAAACTCGTGATCCTCGACAGCAAAAGGCAAAGAAGGAATATAGGATGCTATTGCATTACACAACTTTCTTGGATAAAACCTTTGCCATCCAGGCTGCTTGTCTGTGGAATGCATTGCCAGATTATATAAAACGTACCAGCAGTCTGTCCAACCTTCTGGTAACCGCCCGAGCCGAGCCCGAGTTGTCGCCGGCGCGTATTGTTCCACGCGCCTTCTCAAAGAAATTTTAGCAAAACGGCATTAGCTCAGCAGTCAATCCACACCTAACTAACTATATTCATTTCGACCAAGGAATAGTGTGGTTGTAGTTAGTAAAAGTCTCTCAGCCTGTTTAAAACACTAAATAAAACTAATTAGTTGTTACCAATCTCTTGGCAAGTGAATATTTACACTCGTGTGCTTCTTCTGCTCTCGCCACGCTCATTATTGTGTAACATACGAGTACTATAGTCGGCAGACTTCTGAATAGAAGAACTTCCATTCTTATGAGTTATAAACTCTAGCAATGGTTTGCTCCCTTCGAGAGTGTATTTATTAGGAAAACGCTCATGATATGCGCACTTGTATCTCATAAATATTTAGAAAGTTTAGAAAAAAATTTTGATAACTAAACAATTTATTACTAAACACACAAAATGGAATATCAATCACGAAAACAATACCAAAATTGGTTGGAAAGCAAACGAAATATAGTTAACAATCATGTTTTGTCTCCTTCATTAAGACTGCGTTTTCTATGTCGAGTGTCATACCCCATGACGTCCATGTTTTTGCGTTTATTGTTTTCACGCCAACTGGTGTTAAATATTATTGTGAAAAAGTGTGTAATGGTTTGACAAAGAGAAACAAATTGGTGAAGCATTAAAAAAAGTAGTTAAGGAGGCAAATGTTTGTGTTTATTATTGTTATTATTAATTAGTAGTGTTTTAACTAGAAAAATGACCGATTTTATGCTCAAAGCTCAATAAATCATCCGTCTTACTTGCTGAAGTTCGTTCCAATCGAATAACATTTTTTCTCGCCTTTTTTTACAAAATTTTTGTGAAAAAAAGGCATGTCAGGAAACCAATTAAACTGCCTTCACCCATTTTGTAGTGTCTAGAGTAAATTTTAAATGATCTTCCAATTAGATGTCAAGTAACACTTTGAGTGAATAATAGTACATTATGATGTGTGTAATGTTAGTGATTACAGTCGAGACGGTATTTAGACCTGAGCCGTGGCGAGGGTCTTAAGAGAGCCGAGAACGGTAATTATTAATTACTCACGTGTATCATACAAAGTTTTTCAATACAATTGTGAAGAAAATAACAGTAAAACTAGTAACTATTTTTGTGACATGGCGGTAAAAATTTGTTTTCATATGCGCGCGCATATTTTTTTTATTCACCCCTAAGGAATGGCTAAGGTATTTTAATCATACTGCCTAGTCTTATGTTTATGTTTTTTGCGTGAAAAGTTTTTACTATAATGTCTTTCGTAGCGACAAATGGGATACGCATGTAACATTTTGTAATGATTTTGTAGTATTTCATTTAATTTAAGTAATACAGCCACTGAATTACACTCGAATTAATCAAGCGAAAAACCGCGCGCATTTTAAAATCGGCGACCAAAGACCACAAAAAAAAATTATTTGAATGTTCGATTTATTTACTAAATGTTTTTGTTTTTATTAAATAAATCGTTTGTACAAGTTGAAATGGTCAAAATTGAATGAAATAAGTAAGTGAGACACTAATTTATACCATTGAACGCAATAACTTATATGAAATTTTTTCGTATTCAAAATTTGTTTTGCGAACAAAAAGGTTTTAACTACATAATAGCACGAGTGCATAATGGTAATCAAAATGTTACAGTTTGGTAACATTCGCCTTTATATACCTAACTGCAGTGCAATAAGAGTCACTTTCTGAGCAAGTGAAAAAATATTTAAACGTACAAAAAAAAAAATTCGACTTTTCATTGCGAAACGGCAATTTCACACTTTGATTCTTAATGATAAAAATATACCAGATTTGTAGCCATTTATTTGAATGAGAGACTAGGTTCCGGCGGCGGCTTCGCCCGCGTGAAAGTAGGTTTCTCTACACAAACTTTGGACCCCTGTTTCATACCGTTAGAGGTTGAATTTCAAAAAATCCAGTTTTAGTGGTAGTTTATGAGTGATTGTTAAATTAATCTTCAAATAACCAATAAATCTTAAAATATTTATGATAACTATCGGTAACGCAATTTTTTCGATTTGGTCTTTCAAATATACTAAAAACGATAGTGGAAGCACATGTCACACTAGCTACGAAGAAAAAGTGTCTGATTCCTAGATTAAAATTGCGCATAATGTACCTAAAAGTATTATTTAAAGTATATTATGCGCAACCAAATCAAATTAATTACGAAGAAAAAGATTAGAGAAGGAGTTTATTTTCAATTACAAACTATTCCAAGAGACATCTCTTAGAGCTTTTGGCTGTTGATGAATTTATGGTGAGCATAAAATGTACCGATAAGGTTTTCTTATTTTCATATTGAGTCAAACAAGGACCACTAGATGTCAGTAATTTAAAAGGACGATATATTTCAGCAGAAATTGTAATAAAATTAATTTAATAACTACCTGAAATATGTTAATCTAGTTTTTAATTAAGTCTATAATGTTAAATGGTCATAATGATGGGAAAAATTAGGTGACTAACTTACAGTCTTATACTTGAAGTTGCATTTGCTGAGCTTAAATTGAAGTGTTTTTGTTGTATTATCAAATTCAGTTCAGCAGAAAAAGAAAAGGAAAAAGTGAAAAGAATTTTAAAAATAAATTTTATTATGTCACATCACTTCAAGATGAGATCAAAAAATATGTGACACATGAAGGATTCGAACCAACGACCTCTTTGCCCAGTACCCTTTGTTATACTAGGCAAAGCACTCTGGCCACTGAGCTAATGTGCCGATGGTTTTGATGACGAAATACGCGTTCTGTTGAATTCAATATCGATTGTTCCGATTTAATTCATTTTACTACATGCCACTCACGGCCATATCCAACGCGTTTCCACACAGTGCAGCTTTGTGACAATCGCACGATTAACCTTTTGACCACCACGGACGGCTATAGCCGACAAACGAAAAAACGAAATATACTAAATTAAATTTTCTGTGTTTCTTCTTCCTATTATTTAAAACTACATTAATGAAATATTGTAAAATGGCACAAAGATATATAGTACAGGATACGGTTAAGAACGACCTTCACCGGTTTGTTTAATGGATGAAACGTATTTTATGATAAATTTAGTATATTAAATAATATAACGCGGGTGGGTTGCCTGAGAAATTCCTGGCCAAACAATTTTTTTTTTTTAAAGAATGCACCGATGTGTTTAACGAATAAATTTAATACTAACCGAAAGAGTGAAGCCTTTAGAACATAAAAATGTTGGGTTGCCTATTTGTTTCCTGGCATAACTATGGGTTGCCAGGTATAAACAGGTATGTATAAACAGGTGTGTTTATTTTGATAAACAACAAATTCTTTATCAAAATAAACGCTGTTTCATTACGAATACGATGTTATAGTGTTGTCTGTAAAAAAATCTGGTATGAATAACGGTTGCGCAATTTTCTTCAAAAAAAGTAAATTTTTAATTAATAATAGTCTGGCCAGGAATTTTTTAGGCAACCCACCCGCGTTATATTCTTTAATACACTGAATTTATCATAAAATACGTTTCATCCATTAAACAGACCGGTGAAGGTCGTTCTTAATCGGATCTTAGACTAATATTCATTACTTACATTTCACTAGAAAAAACAATCATCAAAAATTGCTAACCGAAATCCGTAAAAAAGTGTTCTTCCTCACGCCACGGACGTCAACACACGACAGCTAGTGATGGGCAAGTAAGGTAACTTATATTTCAATTTTATGAAATATTTTATTCAAAGTAGCTTACTATTACTTCGAAAATTATTTTTTAATGACAACTATTCGTATCTGAATATTCCTAATGCATAATATTTATAAAATTGTAGAAAAAAAATCATAATTTATCAACGGAGCATATGGGACGCAAATGAATTAAGGTGTGACATCCTCCGTTGGATTTTAACCAACCGAGACCTAGCGACTCACGAAATGCGGCGTTCGCAAGACTGGTCGCTTTTGAACTAGATCGAGTGCCAGAAGAAAAACGTTCAGTAACTTATGTGAATATACTGAACGTTATTAGAAAAGTGCAACAGCAAAAGGACTTGGATGACATAAGTTTGCCAAGTTACGAAGAATCAGAGTAATAATTATAAGTAAATTAATTAATTCATTAAACCCCAAGCGAAAGCCGTTCGCGTACCTATTGTCTTTCTATTGTGTCTGTGATTTCCACGACTGAAATGTTAAATTGTTTTAAATACTCCTTGATTAGTATTTATTATGTCCCGCAATATCCCATCCCTACTCGCATGCGAGGCAGTTGTTAAAAGGTGTGCCAACCACGCCAGAGACGGCTCTTCCCGACAGCGGACGACGTCACGAACGAGATTAGTGATGTACCTCATTATTGTTTGATTTATTCATTTGTATTTCTAAAGTCTAGTTTTACGTTGTTTAAAACTTTACAACTGCTGTTTAATGATAGTATAATTCGAAATAGGGTCAAAATAAATAAAAGAATGATGTTACGAGTAATATTTTATTTAAAAAAATATGGGTCGAAAAGCAATGATTAATTGGTTATCGATAAGATGTTGGAATCCCTATTTTTTTTTGTAGGTATTTGCGCTGAATTTGTGGCTTGGCGTGGGAGAGCGATGCGTTTACGCTCTGGCGGTCAAAAGGTTAAGAAGTCCTGATTTTTGAACAGCATAAAATTAAATCGAAACCTAACAGTTAGATTATAATAAATTTAAGAAAAACACAATTTTCCTCAATTCTTAACAAAAGAGGGTATATACTTATGCGACGAGGTGTTATAAATAATTAGCATTATGTTGTGCTACCAGGATTGTATAAGAGTGAAAAGGTTGCGAAACATAAAGTTCGTTATATACCTATGTCATCGAATGATTAAATTTCAATTTGGAACGTGCCAAAAATCATTTGATGACTAGATTATTTTCGAACTTTATTCATTTGTTTCAATTAGGCCTATCAGACTCTACGTTGGTTTACGTTGGTTTCAGTATTTGTATCATTGGAAGTGATGAGAGTATGCCTGGAATGCGATGGGAGGTGTTTCACAGTAATCTGCGGCGTTTCATGAACTGCTTAATGGTGGCGATTTTAAGATCTAAATATACAGGGTGTGGCGTAAATAGTGGTCCAACGTTAAGGGGTCGATACACCATGTATTCAGCTATTACATACCACAATTTAAAACCACTTTTTACCATAGGTCTCAGAATAAAACTGATCTTTATATTTTTTTGAAAAACAACACTTTGCGACACTAATTTGGCTCTAATTTCAACAAAAAACATTTTTTTTCTATTTTGTTCAAGGTATATTACTGCTGAATACATGTGCAATAGTGCAATATTGTGCAATAGCATATAATACGCAAATAACTGTTTTACTGTAAACTTAAAAATATTAAAGAAAAAAATTGTTTATTTCAAATTTTAACTATAGTCTTCAGATAATCACTAGACTTTGGGCGCGAATGGTGTAAAAGAAATGTACTACACTGTCGGTGCCCATTATTGAAAAAAATATGTCCATTAAATGCAGATTCAAATGCGGTATCAAAAAAACTGATACCATGATTTAAAAAAAGTTATTGAGAATTATCTTGAAAAGGAGCTGAATTTGAAAAAAATACACTATTTAATTTAAGTACGTTACAGATGTTGCAAAATATTTTGCCTGAAGCCTAGATAATATCCACAACATAGCTGTGTATCCAAAATATCTAGAGAAAGATGTGTAATAACATCATAATCACGTAAGAGCGGTTGTATGAAAATCTACCTCAAAAAGGATGCTCTTGGAAGTAATATTTAAAGTACCTACGCAATAAAATCAAATTAATTAGGAGAAAGAAGTTTATTTACAATTACAAACTATCCCAAGAGGCATTTCTTAGAATGATTCGTTGTTGATGATTTTGTGGTGAGCATAAAATGTTCCAGAAAGGTTGTCACATTTTCATACTGAATGAAGCAAGGACCACTAGATGTCAGTAATTTAAAAGGACGATATCCATTAGCTAAGACTAAATTGTAATAAAATTAGTATTATGTAGACTACCTAATATATGTCATTCTGGCTTTTAATTATGTGTGTAATATTTAATGGTCATGATAATGGAAAAAATTAGGTTTTTAACGTATAATCTCGTACTTTAAGTTGGATTTCCTGATATTAATGTGTTTTTGTCGTCTAACCAAATTTAGTTAAGCAGAGAAAAATTTGGAAAAAAATTAAAAGATATTTCAAATGAAATTTTATTATGTCACGTCACGAAAAGATAAGATCAAAAAAAAATTTGACACATGAAGGATTCGAACCAACGACCTCTTTGCCCAGTACCCTTTGTTATACTAGGCGAAGCACTCTGACCACTGAGCTAATGTGCCGATGGTTTTGATGTCGAAATACGCGTTCTGTTGAATTCAGTATCGATTTTACGGTTTCATTCATTTTACTACGTGCCACTCAACCTCATTGAGTAGAAACGTTGTAATGCTGCCAGTCTCTTCGTCATATTACTTTTTTTGATTATGTTATGTTAAATGATATTTATTACAGCCAAGGAGTGGAATTCCCTGCTGGGTTCTGTTTTTCCTAATAGTTATAACTTAGGGTTCTTTAAGTCAAGAGTGAATAGGTTACTTCTAGGCATTCGTGCTTCATCGTCGACCACATCATCGCTTACCACTTTATTGAAAAAAAGTAGTTTTACCCAACTATCACAGAAGGAAAGTAGTATTTGTTAGTAACATACTATTGAAAACTCTGTAGAAAATATACGTTGTATACGTTGGGACAGGCATCTGATAAATAAAAATCTCGTTTCCTTGTACTAGATATCGCACTCCTCCAAAACGGCATCAATTTTTCGTGTAGGGTAGGTCTGAGAGTAGGTCGTAGGCCATTTTTTTTCCGCCTGGCCCCATCCCCCAATTTTTTCTTTGATAATAAAATTAATATCAGAGAAACGGTTGCAATTCTCAAAGTGTGACGAATTAGTCGAGGCGTTGTCAGTGTCCTCAGCCATAGCTAAACTACACCGTATCAATACAATGACAATGGGTACGTCACAATCGCGGCCAGTCCCCCTAGAAGGTTCTTGTTTCGGATTCAGGTGGAAGAAATGGGGTTTCACCATTGAGTGGATCTCCCATAGGACACGGTAGAGCATACAGTTGAAGAGAGTCCCGCTTTGGCGGAGAAAAACATGTTTAGTGTTTTTCCTTGAAGTTCCATTGAAAAATATTAATTATAATACCTATTTGATTTGATTTAATTATTTTTTGTATTGGTTTATTATTGGTTTGTTACTGACCATAAAAACCTGTTATTTACATACTACGAGTATATCAAAAGTAAATTTAGTAAATTTTCTGACCGGTAACAATATTTTCTTAATTTTTAAACATTATTGGAAATAAATTGTAAGCTTAAGTTTGAACTTAATATCCAGCCCTACAAGATGAAGCTGAAAAGGAAAAAAAATAAGTGAAAGGGAAATAATATTAGGGGTAGGGCATGGGGTGGAGCCTGATATGGTAAGAAAGAGAAAGTTGAATGTAAGTAAGAGAGACATAATGTCAATCATATACTTTCACACACATAAAACAGTTGTAGATAGTAGTTGTGCTAAAGAATTGAACCTCTTGGTATTTACTGACATCCTAGTACACATGCGGATACAGCGGTGTGCGGATTCTGGGTCCTATGGATGCTAAAGGCCGCGTGGTATTGTTCTAAATCTTAACTTCAGCTGCTTTTATTCAATCTAAGATAAAATTCAGTAAAGAGAGCGAACGTTCCGATCACCACTGACACATAACTTTGAGTGTTTGTTTATTAACGGCAAAAATCGAAGTTAGGTATATAGAATAACTAATAATAATTATACATCATCTGTATACATAAATGACGTACTATTAAAATAAGCAATAATTATTTTATTTTCCTGCACATAACTGACTACTGGTACATTACAATAAACTTAGGTAAAATTAGGTTTTATTATGACCTGTTCAATGACATAAACGTCATTTCTAAACAGCAATGGGAACGAAATCTGTCCAAAAGTGCCTATAAATAATTACCAAAATAAAGAACATAGGCCTTAAACTTTAGATTTATTATTTTAACAAATGTTTAAATTGAGCTTATTTTTACTCAGTGTTTATGAATAAAAGCATTAGAAATTGGCTTTATCAGCGTATTTATATTAACTAAACCTAAATTAAAAACTCTTGATTATAAGCAATAAACTGTTTTCAGTTATGCCGTCCTAGTATTTATGCGGAACCAGCAGGTTGCGGATACGGGAAAAACCGGTTCTTGCGTTTAGTACTAGCATTAATTAAGTACTCGTAAATAATACGCCTTAATTGTTATTATATAAAATATAATAATATATAGAAAAAAGGACATTTATCTGTTTAGAAAATAATAAAAAAAACAAATGAGTCAATTGTAGATAAGTATATCCTTGATGAACTTTAAAGAAAGTAAGTTACAATAGTACAGATCTACGAAATAATGAAATCATTATCAGAGATTATCATTATCAATATTATCAATCACAGATTGCAAGTTTATATAAAAAAAAAATATATCCATACTAAAACTTAAAAACTGTGTTACAGAAGTCATTGTCTTCTAATATGCAAATCTATTCATATAACAATTCTGTAGAAGTTTTTAGTTGTGAGAGCATCACGTAAAATGTACTAAATCGATGTGGATTACTTTTATATATTAAAACTTGATATATTACTTAGGCTTTGTTTCATCGCAATCGCTAGACTATATCGAAAGATTACTACATTCATTGATTGTTAGGTGGTATGAAGTTCGCGGGGTTAGCTAGTACTTAATACTAGACGGATCGGGGAAGGGCCTTCCTTCGTCTATCGTCAACGTGATCATGGTTGATGTTTCACCCAACGTAATCCAATACCAATAAAGAGAGTGATAATGTGACAAAAAATAGACGCCTTGAACAAACTGAAGAGACTCATCTACTTCTGGAGTGAGGTGGGCTGGTTGGAGTTAAGGCCGCCATGGCTCACGCACGATGGTCCAATAAAGACTAAGTGCGGAAACCAGACCACTAAGACAGAAAAACGTGAAAAAAGAGATAAAACGTCCGAGTGCTCTATTGGAATTTGGTAATTTTGTCATTTACTTGAACGTCCAACAAAACTTGTTCAAGAAAATACTTGTTTTTTTTTTAACTTTTAAAAGTAATGGAAAAAAATGTCATCATTCAGAATCTCTATTAAATGTGCAAGGTGTTTATAGATATTATGTTTATTTATATAGATATATAGATATTTTTTTTCTCAAGTTTTGTGTGAACTTTATCAAAGTTCACACAAAACTTGAGAATCTTAGATAATATTCATAAGATATTTATATTTCCAATAAATAAAGAAATTATGTTTAATAATGTCATAGCCCTGTAAGAGCGGCTGTATGGTAATATGTCTTGGGTTGGCCGCTCTTAATCGAGTGTGATGAATGCATCGAGCTAAACGGTCGTGACGTCAAGGTCGTAGAAAGTGAACACTACAGTCGTACCTTAGTGTTTATATTATCCTAGTAACTGCCTCTATGAATAACGATCGGAAGCTAGTCTAACTTAACTTACTATGCCTACTTTGGTAGGTCCGTCACAGCGAATGCGACGTTGTCGCCTCTGTCGACCTGGTACTCAATGCCTTCGACATTGATCTGGTTCCGAAGCGTTACCAACACAGTTACAATATATACCGATACCAAGATACACATTAAGGTGGCTCTACGTCAGTTACGTCTTTTAATGGATAAAATAGGGCACTATTGTCACATACGATAAACACTAATTACATCCACCTTGGTAAAGATTTCTCCACTTAAAATTAAATGATAGAACAATTTGCCTGCAGCTGTCTGGCCGGTCCGATTTTTAGGTATCTTCAAAGCTAGAATAAATATGCTCATAATAAACTAGTGCGAATCTCCATCATCAAATGCATCATTGCTTACTATAGTTACCATCAGGTGGGTCGTACTACAGTACTATAATAGTTTATATAAGTATATATATTATTATTACCTGTAAAGATAGATGTAAGATGAAGAAATAAATAAATAAATAAATATTATATTTTGTATAAGGAATTTTATAATATATAATGTTTAATATTGCACCTCCCACTATTTGTTTCTGCATCATCCAAAGATTGGCTGGTAGAAAATGCCTTATGGCATTAAGTCCACCTCAGTACTTTTGTGTGCATAAAGAATAAATAAATATCATTAGCTTTTGCCTGCAGCTTCGTTCGCGTACGTGAAATATAGCCTATGTCATACAAGAATATAGCTTATATAAGGCAGCGAAAAAATATTAGCAAGCGTACCAGTACTTTCAGAGATTACAAACAAAAACAAAATACATAAAAACAAAACAAAAAAATACTTTGTCTGTTTATAACAATAATATTATGATTTAAAAAAACCGGCCAAGTGCGAGTCGGACTCGCCCATGGAGGGTTCCGAGCAGCAAGTAACATAGTATAAAAGTTCTTGTAGTTCGTTGTAACTTTGATCGATGTTTTAATAATAGTGTATTTTTTTAGATTTATGACGTATTAAAAAAAACTACTTACTAGATCTCGTTCAAACCAATTTTCGTTGGTAGTTTACATGGTAATGTACATCATATATTTTTTTTAGTTTTATCATTCTCTTATTTTAGAAGTTAGAGGGGGGGGGGACACACATTTTGCCACTTTGGAAGTGTCTCTCGCGCAAACTATTCAATTGAGAAAAAAATTATATTAGAAACCTCAATATCATTTTTGAAGACCTTTCCATAGATACCCCACACGTATGGGTCTGATGAAAAAAAAATTTTTGGGTTTCAGTTTTAAGTATGGGGACCCCCAAAATTTATTGCTTTTTTTCTATTTTTGTGTAAAAATCTTAATGCGGTTCACAGAATACATCTACTTACTAAGTTTCAACAGTTTAGCTCTTATAGTTTCGGAAAAAAGTGGCTGTGACATACGGACGGACAGACGGACAGACAGACAGACAGACAGACAGACAGACAGACAGACATGACGAATCTATAAGGGTTCCGTTTTTTGCTATTTGGCTACGGAACCCTAAAAAGTAACCCAATGATTTATTTAACGTAAAATCAATGGGTGCGAGATGCACAAGACGTTTTTATTTTGTCGATACTTGGGGTTACTACGTCCAATAGTAGATCATCTTTCGGCTAAAATAATGGTGAAGATGAAATAATCTACCGATAATTAAATTGCACCCGTACAAAGCCAGGGTAAAACGCTTGTTAATACATACAATTAATAAGGGGGAGTTGGAGAAGGGTTGCTGCGCGCGCAGCTTTGCCACACAACGCGGTGACGAAGGTGCGTTGCGTCCGTCAGGTTAGGTTTATAACCCGTCCCGATCGGACGGCGGGCAATAAACCTAACCGATAAAAAAGACACAACCAATAAATAGTAGAAAAAGGGGTGGGCGCAATTCGCGCCAGCGCTTTTGTCTTCGATAAATCCTTTGTAGTGAAGTTGTGACAAGTTTAGCGTTCTATATAGATGCTACTTAACAATATTTTTATTGTGATAGTTGTTAAATTAGTAGGTAAATCTATTTTTACGACGACATTGCAGCGCTGTTAATTTTTAATTATATGGTTAAGTTCTAAATAGACGGAAAAAAACTTATCTGGCATTGAACAAGCTGCTGTGCCCATAGGCAAAGATAAACCTCTGCACTTAAAAGCTAGCTTTGTTAATATGTACTGGCCATCTATGCCGCAACATACGGCTTGTGATTTTAAGACTGCGAGCCCACTGCTCGATCGGTATGAGGCAGACATATCCAGCCCAGTCTCGTTAAATCTGGGTAGTATTTTGAGTCAGATTAAAGGACCGTGTTTTAAAGCTTAGTACCTATCGTGTTTCAAACATGATCCGATAACTTTACACCAATTACAAAAGGCATCACATAAATGTAGTAGACAATAGTCGTGACGTCACATAAATACTACATTTATGTGACGTCACGAAAGTTGTTTACGTGATTGGAACAATTCTATCAGCTTGATAACAATCATTGAGCGGGGGCACAAAGATACGATAGGCACTTAGTTGGAGCCTTCTTTTTATATGAAAGTCGCGAGACTATCTTCATTATTTCTTATCCCTCTACATTGGTTACCCTCGACTATAAGCGTAAATACAGTAAATAGTCTAAGATCCGATTAAGAACGACCTTCACCGGTCTGTTTAATGGATGAAACGTATTTTATGATAAATTTAGTGTATTAAATAATATAATGCAGGTGGGTTGCCTAAGAAATTCCTAGCCAGACTATTATTAATTAAAAATTGAAAATTTACTTTTTTTTTTGAAAAATGCACGACCGTTATTCATACCAGATTTTTTTTTGCCAACAACACTATAACATCGTATTCGTAATGAAACAGTGTTTATTTTGATATAGAATTTGTTGTATATCAAAATAAACACACCTGTTTATACATACCTGTTTATACCTAGCAACCCATAGTTATGCCAGGAAACAAATAGGCAACCCAACATTTTTATGTTTTAAAGGGTTCACTCTTTCGGTTAGTATTAAATTGATTCGTTAAACAAGCCGGTGCATTTTTCAAAAAAATTGTTTCGCCAAGAATTTCTCAGGCAACCCACCCGGCTTATATTATTTAATATAGGTACTAAATTTATTATGAAATACGTTTCATCCATTAAACAAACCGGTGAAGGTCGTTCTTAATCGTATCCTCTACTAAAAGTTTTGAAAACTAAAATATCCTAATCCGTTATTGTCTGTGCGATAAAAGAACCGTTGTGGCGTAAAGTGAAAACAACATTAAAGATTTTAAGTAGCAACCCAACCCAGCCATCCGTCAAATGCCAAACGTCATGTCATGTTGACACCGGTTTGTTTATTATGTTATTTTATTGTGATTTTTAATTGAAACCTTCAGAAATGTGATAAAAAATTTCACTGAGCTGCAAGGGAAATAATATTTAATATATTACAGTTTTGCCAGAGATAACAAATGGCAAATCACACCATTATCGATCAAAACAAAGTCACGAACTTGGAAAACATTGGTATGCTGTTTTTTTGATACGTAACACTTTTGTTTTAATGTTTTTAGGCTTCCTAGGTAAACTCCTGTCCCTGTTATCTCCAAATATATTAAGACTACGTCCACTGTTCGACATAGGCCTCCCCCAGGTGTCGCCACAATTAACGGTTTGTTACTCATTACGCAATAACTTATAAACGGATGAATTTAATGATAAACGTTGCAATAATATAGCTTATAACGTGTTTCATCACGTGAGCAAGTTCAATAAATAGGCTACTAATATCATAAACGCGAAAGTTTGTGAAGATGGATGGAGGTACTCGTATGTATGGATGTGTCGCGCAAAAACTACTAGACAGATGAACTTAATCATAAACATCGCAATAATATAGGCCATAAGCTATAATTTTGCAGTTTCATTAAGTGAGCAAATTTAGCTAATAGGATATTTTTTTTATAGGGTGAAGCCGCTGGAAGAAGCTAGTCTTACATAGTTTCAAAATATCAAGATTTAACAGTCACAATGTTGCTTACATAACAAAAACGATATTTATCTACTGCAGCGCCCTCAAATCCCACGATGGTTTACTTTCTGCACAGACTCGAGTGACTTGCATAAATCTAACCTTATACTTACAATTATATTATAAAGAGGTAAAGTTTGTTTTTATTTTTTGTAGGATGTAAGCTCTGAAAGTTTAGTCCTACTGCGATAGAAAGCTGCTTTATTCCTTAGTGACATAGGTTATATTATTATTATATTTTATGTACTCGGGTGAAACCGCGGCCAAAAGTTATTCAATTATATACTGGACAAGGCGCAGTTAGAGGTCAAGGTTAGGCCATAAATCGTGCCCAGCAGTCACAACGTATTACGCATAATGTCACGTTCAATGGACAAAGAAGCAGACAGACTGTTGTCTACCAGGACTACATGACTAATGAGCAAGTATACATGTGTTGTACTGCCTCACATATTCCTATAAAAGTCAAAGGTTTTTCATATTTAGCATTTACAAAATTGTGTTTCTATAGTTTCTAAACAAAATACGCCAGTAAAAAGAATACTAGTATTCATTGTTTTGTTATTGGCAGTATACATGAAATATATATGAGTAATAATTAGAAAATGATTAAAAAATCCCTGTAACTTGATCACAACTTTACAAATTTAATTTACCTTTTCTTTTGTTTTTCTAATACTTTGTAGACGGTTCACATGCAAAGAAAAAAATGTTGATAGCTACAACACGGGGTTTAAATTTACATCTAAGCAAGCGTGCTCCATAATCGACGCGTATCATCATTTAAAATCAGGTGACATAATGGACAAGCGCGAGCTTATCAAAAATATTAAAAAAAAAAATATCTTGTGTGTGTGAGCACAAATGTGAGTTTATTGTTTGTGAACGTATCTATGGTATAAGAAATTATATAGTGTGAGCAAAGATATTCATTTAAAAAAATCTTGGCGCGTTTAACAATTCGCACTACCAGGAGATCATAATTACGTATAGGTATTTTTGGGGCTAATATTATGAACGGTAAATGATCACAAACTACCAGGAACCCAGAGTTATGTAGAAGTAATTTTGGGGCTGGTGTCCTAACTGGTAACACCCACGAATTACCAGGAGACCAGAATCACGTAGAAGTATTTTAAGGACTGGCGTCATAACCGGTAACACTCACAAATGACCAGGAGACCAGAATCACGTAGAAGTATTTTAAAGGCTGGCGTCATAACCGGTAACACTCACAAATTACCAGGAGACCAGAATCAAATAGAAGTATTTTTGGGCCTGAAATCATGAATGGAAAAAACTCACAAACTACTAGGAGACCAGTATTAGAAAGAAGTAAATTTCTGACATCACGCGGAAAACCGTTGGTCAGTTACGAGGTGGTCAAAGTATCATGAAGAAGTGAATCGTAAAAAAATGATTTTAAGAACAGGCGACTCCGTCTGTGTAAAACTGTACTTATTTGCTTTTTTTTAGATTCATAACTGACGACCAATGACCCAATAACGTGTTGCGTTAATATTATGCATGCAAGACGCATAGGACCTCTAGTTGTTGGGCGACTATTGGTTGAACTGACGATGATAACATGAACAATAAGCGAGCTTTCAAATTGTGTAATTGCTAAATGGAGCATATTATTTTTACAAGCCCTCTTTTCCCAATCACTGCCACACCTGCCACTACCAAAATACATTGAATCTATAAAACTTGACAAGAAACCTTTTAGAAAAAAAAGAAAAAGAAAATTTACAGTTTACCCCTGGTGGGACTCGAATCCACAATCCCCGGCTTAGGAGGCCGATGCCTTATCCATTAGGCCACAAGGGCTACTTCGACTTCAATCAAAATAAGCATATGGGTTGGCCTACCTCCCGTGTTTGTATTCGTTTTTAATTAGGAAACCTTAATAAATATTGAAAATAATAACTATTTCCTATTAAAAAAGAAGAAATTATTTATCATAAGATGTAAACGCAGAAATGTACGACAGAAAAACTTTGGATAGAAAATTGAAAGGTTTTAATAACGCTTAGGCATGGTGAAAGTATTTATTATCGAGGATTTCGAACGGAGCTGATATTTTTCCTATTTTAGTGAGTAAGAGTTTTGGAATTGTCACTCGTTGCTCTAGACACATTAAAGGCTAGAGAAGATGACACGTAATAGGGCTACGTATATGTTACGAAAATATTCAATTTTGCTGACCCACATAAACAACTTTTTAGTCATCTTAGATATTGCAAAGTTTCATTTGGAGAGCTTGCTTTTCTTTTTCTGCTTGCAGGATGGCAATGGCTCGTGACTCCAGCAATCACTAGATACTGCGCATGTCAAGTGCAATAGAAGGCCTGGCCCGACAGAGATACGGACAGATATCTACTAGGACTACATGACTATTGAGCAAGTTAACATGTGGCACACTGACTCATATTCTCGTCAAGAGGTTAAGGCCATAGCCGATACAGCCGTTGGTGTTCTATAAAATGCTTGTAATTCGTTTAACATTACAGTTTTGTTCCTTTTTTTTGTAAAAATCGGTAATAGGCCACGCTCATCATGCCCTCTCACTTCACCTTAGAGCAGGGGAAATCATTTAACGACATCCAACCTGATTTTATCTATGGTTAAAGATACTTCAGATTAAATTATGCGATGGTATTCCAGAAAGAAAAAAAAAACTAAAGTAAAATTACTGTAACATTAATTTGCGTAACTTTTATGATTATTGCAATTATCATTTTTCTGCCCTGTCCCATGTTACTTAGGGCTGGCTCAACGCGTTTTTTTCTTCCATTCTATTCTGTCGGCCGTTGTGCCATCATTGACTCCCTTTTTTTCTCAATCCGTTACAAGAAATTTACTGAATTTATGGATATGCCATGATTAATGTCAAAATTCAAGATTCTGGGTCCATGAGAAGTACCCTATGATTTTCATCCCCTTGAGAGTGTGGAAATATAGATACGTTTTTTTGTGATATAAACTAAGAAGTTTGATTTTTTCACAATTTCAAAAGACCACAGATATGAGTATATGGTTTTAATTTATACTCAATATCTTCCCGTCTTCCTGAGATAAATGGTTTTGACAGACAGACAGGCGAACAACAAAATGATCCAATAAGGGTTCCGTTATTTTCTTTTGAGGTACGAACCCTAAAAAGCTTAATTTTCACACCACTGCCTACCTCGCGCGGCACCTCGTGGTTTTGCTTTCAATGCGCTTGCGTCAAATAAGCGAAGTTCGACAACGTCCGCTCGAATACGATGCGTAATACTAGGAACTCATAAACAGCACGAACATGAATCGTGAACTTTTTGTAGTCCAAACGTAACAACTACAGCTGTAGCTTATTACCTAACTCGTCTCATTACACATGTTACATGTTGACTTAAGGTATAAAATCGGATCCATATTTCATGGGTCCTATGTATGTCTAATGGTCCTATGCGCTCGCAAAGTTTCAATCTACACTAATATTATAAATAGGTAAAGTTTGTTTGTTTTTATTTATTTTTTTGTTTGTAGTAGGTAATCTCCGCGAATCCGATTAATAAAAAAAAATTCACTTATAGAAAGCTGCTCTTTTCCTGACTTACATAGGCTTTATTTTATGTCCGCGGGCGAAGCTACGGGCAAAATCTAGTTTGATATACTATTTACAAGCTTGTAAAAAATATATCAAATTGAAACTTTGAGAGCCTTTATTGAAAAGTTGTCAATTTTACATCGCCGTCGTCCGCCCATCGATTTAGCATATTGATATTTTCAACGTGCAGTACCGACGGCGAAGTCGAGTTTCCGACGTTTTAGTTAATTTCTTACCCGACTGGAAGAAGGGTTATGTTTACCTATTATGACAGAAATGTACGAAATCTCGCAAAGAAAACATGTGTTACTAGCTTCTGCTAGCCTTAGTCCAAGTAGTTTCGACTGAGCTTTGAAATGTCAGTCAGTTTCTCCTTTTATATTTATGTATACATAGACTAGTTTCTGCCAGCGGCTTCGCTCTCATAAAAATATTTTATTGTATAATTGGAAATTGGTTTCCAAAGCCAAACTCTCATGAAGTCTTAACTTATAATTTAAAAGAGTGTCTGTTGGCTGAAGCAAAAAAGAACTACCAGAAATTTTCGGCCTTCTGTGGCAATGCTATAGGCATCCATCTAAATTATTGTACAAAAACAAGGTTTTGGAATCTGCAGTTGGATGCCAACAAGGTGACCCTCTCGGGCCAGTCATTTTCAGTTTGGCTATCCATCCAATCATCCAACAACTAAATTCAAAATTTAACATCTGGTATTTGGATGATGGAACACTGGGAGGTGAAGTAGATACTAATTTGAAAAATTTTCATTTCCTGGAAGAGCAATTTCGATCCATCGGCCTTGACCTTAATCATTCGAAATGGGTTCCTGACAGTACTGACAGACAATTGACTCTACAGAAATTTTATTCAATAGCTCCAGAACACTGTGCACCTCCTAGGTTCTCCAATTTTGGAAGAGAGTTTTTCTTTATTCATTGACGACAAAATTGAACGTTTTAATAACATTTCGGAAAGACTTTCCAAAATTAACTCACATTCGGCATTCATACGGTATTGTTGTTTTGCACCAAATTTCATGTATTTTCTCCGCTCTTTTCCTTTATGGAAGCAGCCTCTTCTCTTGGACAAAATTGATCAGACAATTCGGAATACATCACATCCATTTTAAATGTGGCCCTGGATGACCGAGCGTGGTTACAAGCCACGCTACCCATTTGTTTTGGTGGGCTCGGCATCCACAAAATTTCTAGTGTAAGCCTACCGGCGTTCCTGTCTTCGGTCCACAGCACTCAACAGTTGACCAAAACAATTTTGACTCCCTCACTGGTTAGCTGTGAGGTGCCGTGCCCTGCGGACTCTCCATCCGCGTACCGGCCCATTGTGCTGCTCGACGAGGTGGGCAAGCTCTTTGAAAGAGTGATTGCGAGCCACCTCGTCGCGCGCCTTTTATGGGTGGGGCCGGATCATTCGGACGGACAGTTCGACTTTCGCAGGATGCGCTCGACGGTGGACGACATCATGCGCGTGCGAGCCCTCACGACGGGGGATGCGGTGTCCCAGGGTAGGTGTGTAGTGGCAGTGTCCTTGGACATTGCCAACGCTTTCAATTCCCTGCCCTGGAGTACGATCCGGAGGGCACTCCGGTACCACCGGGTACCCGAATACCTCAGTCGAGTAGTCGAGGCCTACCTGTCGGACAGGTATATTGTCTACCACGGTCACCAGGGAGACTGGAAACGTCGGGAGATGTCGTGCGGTGTTCCGCAGGGGTCGGTACTACTTGTGGAACATCGGGTACGATTACGTGCTGCAGGGCGACCTCCCTGACGGGGTCAGCGTGGTCTGCTACGCAGACGACACGCTGGTTCTAGCACAGGGAGAGTCATACCGGGCGGCGGCCGCTTTAGCGACACGCGGGGTTGCGATAGTCGTTGGTAGGATCCAGGAGTTGGGACTCGAGGTGGCGCTGCGCAAATCCGAGGCCATGTGTTTTCACGGTTGCGGCCGTCGGAACGCGCCACCGTCGGGTTCCCAACTAACGGTAGGAGGAGTTCGCATCGGCGTCGGGTTCGCACAGCCGATGGAATTTCGAGGAGCATTTCCGACGTCTGGCTCCCAAACTCAACCGGACTGGGGCCGCTCTAAAGCGGCTCCTGTCCAACCTTGGGGGTCCAGACGCCTCCTGCCGGAGGCTCTACGCGGGGATCGTTCGGTCCATGGCCCTCTACGGGGCGCCGGTGTCGGCAATTCGGATGGTGCGGGGATACCGCACGATTTCCCGCAAAGCGGCGAGCCTTCTGGCTGGCCTACCACCGTGGGATCTGGAGGCAACAGTCCTTGCACACATGCACGACATGCGCGTAGAGATGCAACGCTGGGGTGAAAGTCCTCTGCCGCGACAGGTCACGGCATGGCGGACAGAGCTCCGGCGGGATCTCATGGTGGAATGGCGTCAGCGACTATCGCAACCCCGTCATGGGAATGCCTCAATTTTGGCGATAAGTCCCCTCTTTGAGGTGTGGCTGGAAAGACCTCACGGCGTCCTTACCTTCCGCATGACACAGGTCCTCACCGGAAATGGCAAGTTCGGGAGGTTCCTGTTCCGAATTAAAGCAGAAGTGACGCCTGGGTGTCGCCACTGTGCAGAACGCCCGGAGGACACGGTGGAGCTCACAACCGCAGTGTGCCCTGCTTGGGCGGAGCATCGCCGTGCCCTCGTGGGGGTGATCGGCGGCGGAGACCTCTCGCGCCGGGCCTTGGTCGAGGCCATGGTCCGGAGCGAGGAGGAGGTGGCAGGCGGTCGCCGACTTCTGCGAAGCAGTAATGCTCGCTAAGGAGGAGGCCGACCGCATCAGGCAACGGTGCTCTCGCCGCCGCCGGTAACTGTCCGGACCAAGCCCAAGTCGTCGACGGCGCGCGCTGTTCCCGCGCGCCTCAAGAAGTTGTCAGCAACAGCAGGGGCCCAGCCGGGTCGAAGCCTACTGGGGCCAGGGTTATCCGAAAGGGCGCTCGAGCCCCGGTATGAAGGCTTGAAGGAACGGGATGGGTTTTTTAGTCAGTAAGAGTCTGACACTATCTCCCGCTCCGCCCAAGAGCGGGGGTTGTCATAAGATGATTATTCCCATCGAAAAAAAAAGGCACTTTTCCGATTAACATCGATGTGGACGAATTTTTTGATGACGATTTCGACGACAGCAACGCCATCTTGCAAACACAACTTTAGGGGCATATGTCAAACATTGAATGAAAAGTACTTGTTATTTTCTATAAAATAAAGTAAATAGAAAATTTAAAGAAAGACAAGAAATAGTATTTTTAGAGGCATTAATAAAAAGTGTTCATGGAAAAATTGATGCTACTACTTATAAAAAACTGGTTTTGAGAGTGTTAAACAAAAAATAAGTTTCCAACCTCATACTATACTGAAAGAAAATAAATTGGTTTTAGCAGAACACGTAAGAAATATCGAAGTAATAAGAACTAATGGCAAATTATTTAATACGAACTAATATCATTTGTCAAACATACGTGATCTTAACACCCTATAAAACAAGTTTAAGTTGTTGCTATATCTACCTAAATTTCAGCATCATAGTGATCATGATCGTGTAAATAAAACTATTGAAAATAAAGCTTACTTCCCTTATTATTTGTTTCAGAGAAAATATTGACTTGATCTTTGATTGCCTAGACGAGGTTGATTTTGATGTAATTCATTTATTTCGTTCATTATTATTTCATTTGCTGTGGTATCTGAAGCTTTTGTGGTTCATCTTTTTAAGCGTAATACCTAGACGCTTAAAACGAAGCCATTCTACGAGTATTATTGATAATTTTGTTTTGTTAATGTCAGATTCTAAGTCAATTGTGTTATCATTAACAAATAAAACAGTGCTATTAACATCAAATAGTGTTGATTTGTGACCGAAGGCATGTCATTTATATAAACAAGGAAGAATAAAAGGACCATAAAAGTTCATAGCGCCCGAAGTCTGCTTACCGACGCCGTCCCGCTCGCTACTAAAATCGAAATCGTGAACAGGCCGTAATAGAACTAAGAAAGTAGTAAAAATAAAAAAGTTTTTTTTTTTTTTAGGGCTTCAGATGTATATTTTGCTTGGTCGCTTCTTTTTATTTATACAACACTAGCTTTTGCTCGCAGCTTCGCCCGCGTACCTAAAATGTACATGCTTATGTCACTCAGGAATAAGGCAGCTTTCTATCGGTGAATAAACTTTAGCCATCGGACCCGTACTTCCAGAAATTACCTCCTTCAACCAAGAAAATAAAAACAAACTCCACCTCTTTATTATATTAGTGTAGATAATTTGCATGTCGTACATTTACCTATACTTCTGTTGTTAATGTGCCTAAACCAGATCAATATTTCATGTCCTTGAAAGATGAATGTGCAGTTGGATGGGATGAAATATCAAATAAACTTATTAAACAGTTCAGGAATATTTTAGTACCTCCACTGACTTACATTTTTCGAATGTGTTTATCTTTGGGTATTTTTCCCGAGTGCCTCAAAAAAGCAGTTGTTATCCCAGTTTATAAATCTGGCAGTAAAGAACAAGTAACCAATTACAGACCTATTTCTCTACTGCCTGCTATGTCTAAAATATTGGAAAAAATCATAAATAAAAGGTTGTTCAAATATCTAGAGGACAAATCAATTTTATCGGAGCGTCTGTTTGGTTTTAGACCTAAAGTTTCAACTGCCGATGCCGTACATCATCTGACTGACTTTCTAGCGCAAGAACTTGACAAGGGTAACCATACAGTAGGTATTTTCCTGGACCTCGCCAAGGCTTTTGACACAGTATATATTCCTACTCTATTGCGCAAGCTTGAGACAGTAGGTATAAGAGGTATTCAGCTAAAACTTTTCAAAAGTTACCTAGAAGACCGTACTCAGTGCGTTAAGATTGGCAGTGTCCTCAGCGTAGACCAAAAAAACACGTCTTTTGGTGTTCCCCAAGGAAGTGTATTAGGGCCTACTTTGTTTTTGATATACATAAATGACCTATGTAATCTAAAACTAAAGCACGGCATAGCAATATCTTATGTTGATGACACTGCTCTTCTTTTTTCGGCTGAATCTGAACATGAAGTCCACAAGCTTGCGCAAGACGGCTTTAATATTGTAAATAAATGGCTTCAGCACAACTCATTAACCCTAAATACAGATAAAACTAATTATATAAAGTTTTCCATGCGCAAACTTCAAATAATTCCTCAACGATGTATGCTCATTGTTGTACAGTCCCTGCAGAATGCCCGCTTATGTGTCCCAATATTAATCAGACTAACAAAATAAAATATCTAGGTGTTATAATAGATGAGACCCTTACGTTCAAACAACATATGGAAGTCTTAAACAATAGAGTTCGTAAGCTGATATTCGTGTTTAAACAGTTGCGACATATTGCGGATCCAAAAATAATCAAGCAAGTTTATTTTGCTCTATGTCAGTCAATTTTGACATACTGCATTACCTTATGGGGTGGAGCTGGCAAAACTTTATTACTAACAATCGAAAGAGCCCAAAGAGCGATTCTCAAGGTGTCTACTTGCCGCCCTTTCCTTTTTCCCACTGACCTGCTCTACAAAACTTGTGAAGTACTAACAGTCCGGCAGTTATTCATAATGAGCACTGTATTAAAACAGCACGCAGCCCTCCGCTTCAGCACTGAACATACTAAAAAGAGACGGAAAGATATAGTTTGTCCCACAAAAAGCACAAAACATGCTTTTACAGCTAAATTTTATGTATTTCTGGGACCACTACTCTATAACAGACTAAATGCGAAAGCAAATATTTATTCACTAAATTATATAAATTGCAAGAAAGCTCTCAAGGAAACCCTACAAAATTTGTCCTATGAAGATACAGAGAAGTTATTAGTTGTACTAAGATAAAGATGTAATGCACTTTTTATTATGAGTAGTTAGCTTAAATAATATATTAAGATTTTAGCAAGTAAGACTTTTATACTATTTACACCTGTTTTACATACCTATTAGATGTATATTTTACCTTTTTGTTATATAATTACTGTGATTATTTAGTTATATTATTTTACCTTTTCTCGCCTGAAACACAGGATAACCTAGTTCAGGCATATAGCACTTGTGAACTTGGCATAAATTAAGGCAAAAATGTTTTTACCGTATTACCTTATATTTTTGAATAAAATTTTATTATTTATTATTTTATTTTTAATATCGAAAGCATTTGATCACCAGGACGACATAAGCGATGACGTTGCATTCGCTGTGACGTATGTTACATCAACATAGGTATAGGTAAGTTAGAATAGCATCGGATCGTTATTCATAAGGATAGTTACTAGGATAATATGAACACAAAGGTATCACTATCGAGTAGTAGTAATTTCACTTTCTATGAACCTTTATTTACAAACGCTCAGCTAGATATAGGCTGGTTCATTCATCAAACTGGACTATTATCAAACAAACTTCTGCCAGCGGCTTCGTCAGTATGAGATTAGAATAATAAATAATAATTATATAGCTCATGTCTCAACTATAAAGTACCATTCTAGCGGTGAAAGAATTTTTTTGTTATCGTTTCGTTAGTTTTTGAGTTTATTTATTACATTATAAACAAAAATACACATCTTTTCTTTTTATGATAAATAGGTAGATAGTTAAAGTTACCCTACCCAAGTACCGAAGATTATCTCTTTGATGTACCATCGCGGTAATTTCTGCATGACCACTTTAAAAAAAAATCGCTTGAATTCTGCGGTGCGGAGCCGAACCAAACCCTTTAAGTTTTCGTTTCGACAGCAAGCAAAAATGATCTTAATGGTGGTCAGAGAAATGTCTTTGATGGTACCTACTGATGAGAGTCCCGTGTTTGATTCTCTTCTTCTGTAGTAGCTTTCTGGCGATGACCAGGGAGTGCAGTAACTCCAGAACCTTATTATTGATCTCCATCAATAACTTCTTGTTCTGACTAGCTGCATCTTCAGCATTCTTAAAGTTCGTATCTCAAGGAAATTAATTGGGGAAAAACAAAAACTAATCAAAAAACAAAGGCGAGGAAATTGTTGATGAAATTATTAAGTGTCTGCTTATGTATAAGTTAATCTAATCAAGATTATGGCTGATTAAGGACTGCAAAAAAGCCAACATAATTGGAAACTGAATTTTTTACGAACATAAATGATCATCGCTTAGTTTTTAGGGTTCCGTATCTCAAAAGGAAAAAACGAAACCCTTATAGGATGACTCTGTTGTCCGTCCGTCCATCCGTCTGTCTGTCTGTCTGTCAAGACCCTTTATCTCGAGAACGCGAAGAGGTATCGAGTTGAAATTAAAACCATATACTCAAGTTTGCGGTCTCTTTAAGCTGTGATAAAATAAAACTTCTAAGTTAACGAATAAAAAAGATACGGCCGTTTATGTCGCAAAAAACGTATATTTTGATACTCTCAAAGATCAAAATTTATAGGGCAATTCCCGTTGACCCAGAATCCTGAAATTTGGCACGAAGCAAGGTCTTATAACACAGGTATAGGTAAAAATCTGAAAACAGTAAAAATGTTTATACCAAGGTTACAAAAAAAAAAAAAAAATTCGGTCAAATCTTCGATACTCCATTCGGGAATTGTAGTTTGCACGGAACCCTCAATGCGCAGGCGGATCCGACTCGCACATGCCCAGTTTTTTTTTGTTCATGGCTTTCATGGCCTTTGGGTAAATTGAACATTTAATGTTGCTACTAATATAAATCTTGGTTAAGTAACATATTATGCTATGCTTTATGTATTGATAATAAATACTTCGGAAATACATTTCCGCATTAAATAATAAACATTAAAATAGAAATAAGTGTTTGTGCTTATAGCTGGAGAGCTAGTGAACCCTGGGAGTAACGGTCTCCCTGTAAGGTTAGAAATTTGTATATTGACGATTTATGGCATGCTAAGAGCAATAGCCATGACCTGGCAGGCGTCAGCCCTGCACGTCATCAGCCCCTTTATTTTTCGAACTGTTAAGTAAATGGGGTTTCAAAACTTGTTTCTGTAAGTTTGAAAATTTAATAGAGTAAAGTTTATTTATTGTACATTTAAAAAAAAAATTGCTAGGCGATTACAATAAGCAGAAGTATACGACAGATCAATTAGAAAACGCACAGTTGATGAGGTAAAATAAACTTTGTCCTGTATACTTGAAATTTTTATATGTTTTCAAATAAACGTCTTAGAGTAAGTATGTACAATGCCAGGCGGTTTTGAACAGCATAAGACCTTGACAGGCGAGGGGACAGCTGCTAAGGGCGTGCAAATAAGAAATGTTACATGAACGCATACAGTAAATGTAATGTATTTTATTGGGTTTTATGCAATGTACATTATTTTTAACACTCATTTTCTTCAGCATCATCCGAAATTTCGCTATCACTGTTTTCATCATCATCTGATTCTGCAACAATGTTTTCCTCATCTGAAAATAGTAAAAAAAAATATTTTAATGAATCAATAAGGTTGTTGAGAATTAAATATCAAGCTCAATACATAGGACTGCATATTAAATGATACAGAATAAAATAGTTGTATGTTACCTGAAATGCATTCCTCAGTTTCAGTCGATTGTGCTGTGGCAGTATCAGCAGGTCCTTGTAAAAGTATGTCGTATATAGAAGATGGAACCGTATTCCCCTCAAACCAATTAAAAACGTAACGATTATCAATTAAGTTCCAACCGTTATTTTCAGGTGTAAGAATTGTTGGTTCTTTTAAATGACAATTTCGCCATATATTTGTGATGTAGGCAGTTCTCAACAATTGTTGATGTAGTTCACGTTGGCAGGGTGGTAAATTCGATGAATCAGAGCTTACTATTTTTTCATAAACACTTTAGGATTAGTTGTGTTGTACGTAGCAAGCAGTGGCGTGCGAGCCATATAAGCAAAAAAGCCTGGCTTGCGGTAAAATTTCATGACACAACACAACATCTAAGGTCATGGAACATTAAACCAATTATCTATAATATAAAAATGAATCGCAAAATGTGTTGGTAAGCGCATAACTCAACAACGCCTGGACCGATTTCACTAATTTTTTTTTTGTTGTGTTCGTTATTATGAGGAGAAGGTTCTTATGGAAAAAAAATGAAAATTAGGGTAGTGTAAGGTAGAGTAGGGTAGTGTAGGGTAGTGTAGGGTAGAGTAAGGTAGAGTAGGGTAGAGTAGGGTAGGGTAGAGTAGGGTAGAGTAGGGTAGAGTAGGGTAGAGTAGAGTAGGGTAGGGTAGAGTAGGGTAGAGTAGGGTAGAGTAGGGTAGAGTAGGGTATAGTAGGCTGAAGTAGGGAAGAGCGGGAGCAAAGCCGCGCGGGTACAGCTAATTTAAAATAAAAATCTAAACTTTAAACTTCGCGCGTAATGGAAGATTCATTCATAAATACAACTTACCCAGCGTTCCAAATCGAGATAAAAATGAATCGCGAATCCGACTAAATTTAATAGTCACAAAATATAAGCGCAACTGAATAATAATTGTGACGTCGCGCGTTGGTCGTGTTCGCGGTATGTTCACTTTTATCGTAATTCGGGACGCAGTGTTAATGCAACGTTGCCATCTTGCACAGTTCTACAACTATTCAGTAATCTGTGGTTCTACGTAACAATGACACGCGATCTTCGATCTCGCTCTAACCGATAGGCTTCTTACCGGGCTTTATCTGCCATCTTATTCTTCCCTATAAAAACATGAAAAATGTGAGTCTGTGTGAGTAAAGTATGTGACTGTGTGCAAGTACTCGTCGACCAGATTTGTAGTAAAATAAGCCCACGTTCTGGAATTTTATCAATGAATCTTTTACGCATATTATAATACGAGGCGCCCTCTATGACGCGTAAAGTTGTACGAACTAAAAAGTACTCAGTTCAAATTTGCTTTGATCGGTTATCGTGTTGTACGTAATTATTGTTTTGATAGTTTTTTTTTGTTTTCCGTCATTTAATAGTTTATGAATTCGGAAACTATACTTGTGGTTGTGTTTAGATATTATTATGTGTGGAATTGATATTGACCAGGTAGGGTTTGAGTTTTAAAGATAAATATAATCTTGTAACTTTACTATTTTGAATATTTCTCAGAAAAGTTAATAACAATGCTTGAAAAACATCAGGTATGACTCAAATAACTTCGCTAGTGCCATGAAAATTCTCAAAAGTACTTGAACGCTGTTATTTCATTCTTTATTATTGGTAAACCGCCAAAAGTTGGTTCTCTTTCTCGACAATTAAGTGATAAGTGTGTTTTATAAAAGCGAACAACGAAAAGCCACCGCTGTTTCAATTGTGAGTATTTGCCAATAATATTACATAATAATCTATAGAACAAGTGTTTGAAACACCAAGATTTCAAAAAAAAATATGTATTAGTTACACATTCATAACTAGATGGCGTTGGCGTCAAAAAAGTAACATTAGATCAGTATCTAGTACTCGGTTGTTTTATTTCACACTCAACTCAACCTTACATTAGATATTCATTAAGTTCAAATTAATCGTTTTAATAGTATTGGCTGACCATCCCGGCCGGCCGGCACTCGACAACAAGAGCGGCTTTCCGAATTATCTTTGATTGCAATTGAAAATCAGCTGTTGGTAGAATTAAAACATTCACAAACTTTTTACGCTAGTGTAAGTAATAAAATCATTTTTAAATAAAGAAACACAATTTGAATTAGAATACAATTTTTTTTTTTCTACTCATGTATTCAAACTTCACGATTATTGGTATGATGATAAAGTTGTTGTGGTGAAGCTTTTGTTATCATTATTTATTACTTACTATTAACATTATATTTGTTAGTAGTAGCAATTCAGAAAAATCAGCATTACTGCACTGATGACACGTGGTAGCACGAGATTTTTTTTTAATAGGTAAGTAGTAGGTAGGTCAAGATTCCTTGGCTTGCCCCCTGTAAAGGCATCAGGCACGCCACTGGTAGCAAGGAACTTTTCATATCGTGCATTATTTAATTTTGAAGATTTCAAACCATACATTTGGCATACAAATTACTCTAGTATCGGGAAATTTTTTTCTTTCTTCTGCACTATTTCTGCGTTTCCTAATTCTTTGAATGCTTTCTGATATACACTCGATTTCTGCAATATTTGGAATGGTTTTTTTTTACCTCTTCTTGAAAATGACGGATTGAAATCGCAACCGGTTAATGCATGAAATCCAGGTAAGCTTTGGCATATAGAAGGTCCCAATTTTGTATATAGTTCAGAAATATTTATCGATTTTTTACAATTATTAGTGCCATATTCCATAAAGATTTTTAAATTATTGTTGTGGAGATGGTCCATGTTTCCGAGCAGTAATATTAAAATGTCTGTGTCACATGTTTTTATTAATACGTTTCATGAAGAGACTGATACGAAAATAATATACCATACATGCCAAATGGATGAAGATGTAGTAATAAAAACATGTGACACAGACATTTTAATATTACTGCTCGGAAACATGGACCATCTCCACAACAATAATTTAAAAATCTATATGGAATATGGCACTAAAAATTGTAAAAAATCGATAAATATTTCTGAACTATATACAAAATTGGGACCTTCTATATGCCAAAGCTTACCTGGATTTCATGCATTAACCGGTTGCGATTTCAATCCGTCATTTTCAAGAAGAGGTAAAAAAAAACCATTCTAAATATTGCAGAAATCGAGTGTATATCAGAAAGCATTCAAAGAATTAGGAAACGCAGAAATAGTGCAGAAGAAAGAAAAAAATTTCCCGATACTAGAGTAATTTGTATGCCAAATGTATGATTTGAAATCTTCAAAATTAAATAATGCACGATATGAAAAGTTCCTTGCTACGTACAACACAACTAATCCTAAAGTGTTTATGAAAAAAGTAGTAAGCTCTGATTCATCGAATTTACCACCCTGCCAACGTGAACTACATCAACAATTGTTGAGAACTGCCTACATCACAAATATATGGCGAAATTGTCATTTAAAAGAACCAACAATTCTTACACCTGGAAATAACGGTTGGAACTTAATTGATAATCGTTACGATTTTAATTGGTTTGAGGGGAATACGGTTCCATCTTCTATATACGACATACTTTTACAGGGACCTGCTGATACTGCCACAGCACAATCGACTGAAACTGAGGAATGCATTTCAGGTAACATACAACTATTTTATTCTGTATCATTTAATATGCAGTCCTATGTATTGAGCTTGATATTTAATTCTCAACAACCTTATTGATTCATTAAAATATTTTTTTTACTATTTTCAGATGAGGAAAACATTGTTGCAGAATCAGATGATGATGAAAACAGTGATAGCGAAATTTCGGATGATGCTGAAGAAAATGAGTGTTAAAAATAATGTACATTGCATAAAACCCAATAAAATACATTACATTTACTGTATGCGTTCATGTAACATTTCTTATTTGCACGCCCTTAGCAGCTGTCCCCTCGCCTGTCAAGGTCTTATGCTGTTCAAAACCGCCTGGCATTGTACATACTTACTCTAAGACGTTTATTTGAAAACATATAAAAATTTCAAGTATACAGGACAAAGTTTATTTTACCTCATCAACTGTGCGTTTTCTAATTGATCTGTCGTATACTTCTGCTTATTGTAATCGCCTGGCAATTTTTTTTTTAAATGTACAATAAATAAACTTTATTAAATTTTCAAACTTACAGAAACAAGTTTTGAAACCCCATTTACTTAACAGTTCGAAAAATAAAGGGGCTGATGACGTGCAGGGCTGACGCCTGCCAGGTCATGGCTATTGCTCTTAGCATGCCATAAATCGTCAATATACAAATTTCTAACCTTACAGGGAGACCGTTACTCCCAGGGTTCACTAGCTCTTGTACTATTAGAATATAGTGGCTAAGACGACACAATATATGATGTTTGCACAACAAAGAATCATATCACTAGAGCCAAAGCATAGCATTAGACATTTCAACAGCCGTCCAGTCTAAAGACATAGAGAAAAAGAAAACATAACATTTGACGTGACATCTTGTCGTTCGTTCAAAAATGCGTTTTTGAAATTCATAAGGATCTAGGTCGTCGGTATCATTGACATAATATACGTAATCTCACTAAATTTAAAACGGATATCTTTATTACTTGGTATCTATTAATAGTAATGTCTAAGACAAAATTGTTTAGAAAATTAATCTGTAGACTTTTGTAAATATTTCATCTCAAGCCGCTACAAAAATATGCCAGCAAAATTTTGTTCGTGACTTCACCATGATGTTTTATGAAACATTTATTGGTAAAAATGAGTAGGGATCAATTATTTATTAGTGTACCGTTTAAAGGTAGTTTAACAAAAATATTTCCTAACCTGTGCAGTTGCTCTATGCAAAAGCGACGGACAACTGTGGACGATAAACCCGACACCACCCTGGGACAGACGGTCGGACCCTCTCTCTTAGAGAGGAGACCTGAGTCTCAGCAGTGGGAACATTAAAAATGCTGATGATGATGATGATGACTATTATCGTTTTCGCCCCCTGTCTTCGGACTTTGGATAATCCCACAATACTCCATCGTAACCTGCTCAACTCTTCCTCAAGTTCGGTTATCTTCTGATCTGACGTTGACGTTGTGCCATCGCGGTCATTTCTGCTTGATCACTTAAAAAAAATTTGCTTGAATCCTGCGGCGCGGCGCCAAGCTAAACCCTTTGAAGTTTTCGTTTCGAATGCAAGCAAAAATATGAACTTAGCGGTGGTCAGGCGGAAGTGTTTTTGATGGTACGATGCCAGTACAGTCGTCGTTTATTAGCTGGCGAGCTGGAATCCTTTACGTAATCTACCAAGATCTTTTGATGGTTTATCATTTTCGCCCGGAGATTCTTAGCTCCCTAGACCCCAGGGTTGCGCGCACGCCCGTCCACGCCAGCACAACCGCTGGAGTCACCGGGCACTTAGGGCTTGACTCTTAATCATCTATCCGTTCGGAGGGTTTGATCCATAACCCACCACGCTGGTCTAGTACGTGTTGGCAGGTTTAGCAGCAGGGTGCACCTCGTGCAGGTGAGGTTGGCCTGAGCCCTGACAGATGTTGATTGGAACCTCGTATACACTCCAGAAAGTGGCGACCATGCACCGGTAAACGCAGCGTTGGAAGGCCTCTCCCACAGGTGGACCGACGACCTGGTGAAAGTTGCGGGACTGCGGTGGATGCGAGATGCACAGGATTGGTAGTTGTGGGGACGCTTGGGGGAGGCCTATGTCCAGCAGTCCTTTTTTTATTATATTATTTGTATCATAATAATAATTTAACGCTTGGTCGTGCTTTTCCCTTATCCGCGACTAGCTTTTTGCGCATAAATACTAGAATAGCATAACTGAAAACAGTTTTTTGCGAGTGCAAATAGAGCTGGCCATCCTAAAGTAGGTAGGTTCTGTTACGTATACATGAATACAATAATATAAATAAATACACTACCTATGTCGTAAGCATTTTATGCTAGCGGTAGACAAAACCCTTGGCGCATTACTGAAATCTGTCTAGAGTAAACTCGGGTACCAACTAATCTAAAGACACCTGGATTCAGTGCAATGGTATGAACTTTTCAGCATCTACAGGGTCCTGAAACCACACACCGCTAAACCTAAATTTGTTATGTAGGCATGTATCGCTTACTTACATACTCATACTACTTTCCCTTTGTCACCTTTCCAGGCACCACCCCATCTCATCTCACCCCTAATATTATTTCGTTTTGACTAAATATTTAATTTTTAGCTAACTTCAAATATTACGAAATATTACTTTTGGAAGTAAGCACCATCTTTTGTTGACTTACGCTAAATTACTTAATCACGCTAAATTACTTAATCACGCTGAACTACTTAATCCATTTCGACCAACTAAGTAATTAGAGTAAATAATTGCACAATTTTTGTTTAAAGAGTTTTCAACATAGATACTGCTGAATACTTTGACTGGTGATCACTGCTATGTTGAGATTTATTTTTTACTTAATTTAATTAAACTGTTGCGTCTAGAAAAAACACATGGTTTTTTGAAATAGAGCACCACAAACCGTGACACCTATTATCACGCATCGCATTTTTTACACAGATCATGTGCGCTGGGCACCACGTCGACGCGCAGAGTGTTTATAAACAACATATTGTTGTTTACTTCATGTGCTCAGAAAGCCTCAGTACGCTCTGGGCCATCGACGCAGCCACACGTTTGATCGTTACTACCATATTTTGCCCGTACAGTCACTCTGGTACTAGGATAGCAGAAGTTTTGAGGAGGTTGAATGATCCCGTTGAAACTATAGTGAAAGCAGAAGTTTCAATTCGCTGTACCTTATAGTAGTAAAAGTTTCCCGGCTTCTGTAAAATTAATCAAAGAAAGTTTTTTATTTATAATGGATAGGCTCGCGTTTGACCCCTATCTCACCTTATGGTAAGCGATGATGTGGCCGACGATGAAGCACGCTTGCCTAGAATCAATCTATTCACTCTTGACTAAATGGCCCCTAGGTTATAGCTTTCAGGAACTACAGACTCCGCCAAGGAATTCTACTCCTCAGCTGTACGCCTAATGAATGTGTTCCCAAAACGCTTTGTACGGATGGGTGGGATGTCCACCATGTACCAGTGGCGCAACGCCGAACGTCTTGTGGTCCGACGATAAAACGGACTTGATGGAATTAAATTGTGTAACTCCCGTGCACACTCCCCGAAATGTAAACGATAAGAAACAGACAGGCTAGCAACTCGGCATCGATGCTCAAGACTTTGGAGTTTTGACTTCACAAGTGTATCATTGCCTATGATCTTCTTGGCACGCTTTTTAATCGACTCCAGTGCATCAAGCTGGTATTTGGCTGACCCATCCCAAAGATGAGAGCAGTACTCCATACACGATCGAATTTGCGCTTGATAGAGGTTGAGCAGCTGTATATCGTATAAAAACATTATTGTGATTAGTTCATAGCATAGCATCGCCATTCCCACTGTTGGGACTCAGGCCTCCTCTCTAGGAGAGGGAATGGGCCGTAATCTACCACGCGGGCCTTGTGCGGGTTGGCGGATGTCTTCAAATTTTTGGTTCTAGGATATGCCGGTTTCCTCACGATGTTTTTCGTCACCGTTTTGAGAGCAGAGGTAATGAAATAAATTACACAGAGTAATGCGGCCGGCTGGGTTTGAACCCGTGACCTACAACTCGTAAGTTGGAGCCGTTACCACTCGGCAACTACTGCACTCTGATTAGATCAGCTTCAAACTAAATATGAAATAATATTAAAAAAAAATCCTATGCAGTATAAGACAGATAAAATGTAACTTGATACAATTATGTAATAATTATTGTTATAGTAAAAAAAGGAGGCCGTATTAAAAAAAACTGGACAAGCGCGAGTCGAACTCGCGCACTGAGGGTTCCGTGCAAAATACAATTCTCGAATGGAGTCTCGAACTTTTTTCCGAATTGCAATTTTTTTTTTGTGTGTAAATGTGTCAATAAATATACTGTTTTCAGATTTTTTCCTAAACCTGTGCTATACGACTTTGCTTTGTGCCAAATTTCAGGATTCTGAGTCAACGGGAAGGTGTGGTCCCTATGAATTTCGATCTTTCAGAATATCAAAATATACGTTTTTTGCGACATAATCGGCCGTATCTTTTTTATTCGTTAACTTAGAAGTTTGATTTTTTCACAGCTTGAAGAGAATGCAAACATGAGTATATGGTTTAAGTTATAATTCGATACCTTTACGCGTTCTCGAGATAAAGGGTCTTGACAGATAGATGGACAGACAGACCGACGGACGGACAACAAAGTGATCCTATAAGGGTTCCGTTTATTCCTTTCGAGGTACGGAACCCTAAAAATTGAAGATGTTCACCCTAGCAGTACGCCATTTAAACGGAGTTGATACGTTTGATTATTCATGACAATAATAAGTATGGGATATATACGTATATGATGCATGTTTACTTAACAATTAAACATGTGCTGCTAATTTAGCCGCGATACTCAATGCCGCCAAAACTCAAGCGTGTCCGTTCACTGTCAAAAAGAGCCTGATCACCTTTACTCCTGCTTTTTAGAATGTATCCTTGAAGTGTATCGACCGCCTTCAACAACCTTCATCACCCTTTTCGCGCTATTTGGCTCAAACTATGATTTTCAAAATCTATTTATATCCATCAATGACTTACTGTAGAAAAAATTGATTTACTAATAATTTTAGGAAATATTCTTGTCTAAATAGTTAAGAAAGGATTCAATTTAAATTAATAGCACACTTGTAAACTGTATTCACTATGTACACAGAAATTATTTTATTTTACTTTCAGAGTCAATTTTATAAAGGCTTCGCCATCATCATCGAAAAGACTATCTATTTCTGTATTACTTGTCAGAAGAAAACCTAAAATGTCCTAAGCAAAATTCTAATCATTCGGGGTATGCAAACAACGATCATGTGATGATGTGAGGTTAGATCTGATCCAAATTCTACTCCGTTAACCAAATATATTAGTTTTAACTGAATAAATATTATAAGTTTGTATTCACTTACCATAGCTAACACATTTTTTTAACGAATTTTTATTTCACCGACGTAATCATTATTTATTTGTAACCATCAATTAGTCTTTTTTCTTCATAAGAAGGTCATTCAGATTTTATTTATCGTGTTAAGGCATACCAATATCGTAAACTTTAATTACCAGCACAGCAGAATAGCGAAGTTGTATTCGTTGGAGTTATGTTTCTGCATTCTGATCGTTATTTATAGAAATATACACCAGGAGAACATGAAAACAAAGATGTCCGATATTTCTATGAACTTTAGTCGGTTATTTATTTTTTCGGATCATTTATTGATAATGTAAATGTTTCGTAATTAGAAAACTGTACTTTTTATAAATAATATGATATCCTATGAATATCTTAAATATAAAAATGAATCGCTAAATGTGTTGCTAAGCGCAAATATCGAGAACAGCTGAACCGATTTTGTTAATTCTTTTTTTGTTTTGTTTGTTATTATGAGAAGTTGGTTACTAGGGGTAAAAAAAATGAAAATTAGGGTAGTGCAGGATAAAGTAAGGTAGAGTAAGGTAGAGTAGGGTAGAGTAGGGTAGATTATGGTAGAATAAGGTAGAGTAGGGTAGATTATGGTAGAATAAGGTAGAGTAGGGTAGAGTCTATATGTTTGAATGTATTTTTGTCAGTCTTTTTCATCTTCCTGCATAATAATAATTAACATTAACAGCAACAAAGCGTCGGGTGAGGATGGAATTTCGGCCAAAATCCTGAAGGCGGGTAGAAAACTGGTCCATACGGCCCTTCAGAAGCTATTTGATTCCATCATACTCGAGGGAAACTTGTTATAGGCATGGAGCAGAGCTGTGATGGTATTCTTTTTTTAGGGCGACAATGCCCTTCTTACTAATTATACGCCCATCACTTCTGAGCCATATCCATAAGCTATTTAACAGAGTCAACACAAACCGTCTGCCGAAGGTTTGACGACTTTCAGCATGTCAAACAAACCGGATTCCGAAAAGGCTTCAGCACCGTAGACCACATATATATAAGCTGCGGCAGATTATACAGACGACCGAGGAGTGGAGTCTGCCTCTCGATTAAGCGTTTGTGGACTACATAAAGATTGTGATTCGATCGACTGGACTTGGGCTTACATTGTTTTAATGGCGTGTTACCACGTTTAGGGAAACATGTTATTCCTTAATGCACCTTTGAAGATTGAAAGATTGAAGAATTGATAATAGAAGAACCTCCTTTTATGGACGCAAACTGTTTAATTATTCGAGTAACTAATGAACTCACGATTTGTGCTATCTACCGGTCTCCATCTTTTCATAATATCCACAATTTTTGTACCTCACTAGAGAAAATTAGAGTAGAGCGTAGCAGTAGAGCGTTTGGGAAAGGTATGGAGAAACCAAACGAAGGCCTTAACCATATGACCAGAGATGCCTATACGAGTACTAATTTTTTTTAATACTTTATGCACAAAATAGTATAAAGGCAGACAAAATGCCATTGTATGCGAATTGGCATTCTCTACCAGTCAACCTTTGGGTGATGCAGAGACAAATTGTGGTAGGTGCAATATTATCAATTACTTATATAATTAATTTTTAATACAAATACATAAGATACTAATACTCTATATATTATATATATAATTATACTTACTTAAACTACAACTAAGAGAGAGAAAACATGGAAAACAAGAATACACGAATCTGTGGAACAATTGGTGCAACAAATAGGTAATAAGAAACAAATTAGCGCTGTGATGAAACTACTGCCAACTTCTGACGAATATACTCACGAACTTTCACTTTGAAGGTCAATCGGTTGGTTGCCATCCTGATATCCTGAGGTAGTGCATTCCAAAGAGAAATAGCTTGGACATAAAAAAAATTGTGAATGAAGTCAGTACGGTGAGTGGGACAATGAAGTAGACGGTTATGAGATGACCGCAGACTTCTGTTCTGATTAGCGCAAATGTGTTGGAAGTGAGGGGTTAGATAAATAGGGAAATTTGGAGAGACTAAAATGAAAACAAGGTAGTAAGCGCTCTTTGCTCTCAACGCTGGCGTAAAGGCAACCAGCTTAAAAGCAACCGATACGCAGAGACATGATCATATTTGCGCAGATTGAAAACAAATCGAATGCACTAGTTTAGAAGACGGTCAAGTTTGCTGAGGAGATCTGCATTCAGGTCATAGTACCACACGTCGCCATAATCTGATGATTGGAAAAATTAGGGTCTGCACAAGCATTGCTTTGGTGTTCGATGCTAATAGATTTTTCAAGCGATACAAAGCTCGCAGTGTTCCCGTAACTCTCTGACTGTCGCTGGCAACTTGAGTACGCCAGTTCAGAGTACTGTCGATGTGCAAGCCTAAATCTTTTACCTCCGAGTCAAAAGGAACAACCGTGCAGTCAAAAAGAACAGGTGGCAAGGTTGTAACATCCAGTTTGGCGATACTTCGAGGACTGCCGACGATGACTTACTTATGTACTTTACTTTACTTTACTTTTAAAACTACATTCCTTAGAGCCTCTCATTGTTACATGAATGCCTAGTACTTCCAATATTGTGCGGTCTGGAGGGATCAATACTGTTCCTCAAGCACGTGGCATGTGGTACGCCTCAGCAATTTCTGAGGCAACGTTGCAGCCAGAGTAAAACTAGCTAAACTAATGATAAGTTTAGCAGCTTTTTTTTTCGGTGTGAAAATCATCTAATGACATCCCCTGCTCTTGGGCGGAGCGGGAGATAGTGTCAGACTCTTACTGACTAAAAACCCACCCCGTTCCTTCGTGCTTTCATACCGGGGCTGAGCTATATTTCTGAATTAACCCTAGCCCCAGGAGGCTTCGACCCAGCTGGGCCTCTGCTGTTGCTGACAACTTCTTGAGGCACGCAGGAACAGTGCGCGCCGTCGACGACTTGGGCTCGGTCCGGACAGTTACCGGACGGTCGGACAGCGAGCTACCCATTGCTCGCCGCCCACAAGCCCGCGCCTACGGTGGATAAGTTTAGCAGCTTCACTGCTATTTTATAGAAAATTTGAAAAAAATAAATGTAATTTCTTTTGTTTAATAACCCCAAGCTTTAGCCTTCTCCGCTGTAGGTACATTTATTGTGCGTACAACTAAGGAGTAGAATTTCCTGCCAGATTTTATGTTCCCTGATATCTACTACCAAAGGTCTTCAAGTCAAGAGCGAATAGGTTACTTCTAGGCAAACGTGCTCTATTGTCGGCCACATTATCGCTTACCATCAGGTGAGATAGGGGCTAAAAGTGAGCTTATCCACAAAAAAACAAAAAGTTATGAAGCATTTGATTTATATTATTAAACTTGTGTATTACCATCCATTCCCATAGTAGAATAGAAGTAAATTCTATAAGTTTTACCTAACACAAACTTACAGCTTTGTTCAATGAATAAAATAAAACTGACTTAGGAAAATCAGCTCATCATAACCTCGCAGATTTATCTCACAGCATTATAAGTTCGTTTTTACTGGACTGTCAAAAATTATTATAAACTATACTCTTTTTAGGGTTCCGTAGCCAAATGGCAAAAAACGGAACCCTTATAGATTCGTCATGTCTGTCTGTCTGTCTGTCTGTCCGTCCGTATGTCACAGCCACTTTTTTCCGAAACTATAAGAGCTATACTGTTGAAACTTTGTAAGTAGATGTATTCTGTAAACCGCATTAAGATTTTCACACAAAAATAGAAAAAAAGCAATAAATTTTGGGGGTCCCCATACTTAGAACTGAAACTCAAAAATTTTTTTTTCATCAAGTCCATACGTGTGGGGTATCTATGGATAGATCTTCAAAAATGATACTGAGGTTTCTAATATCATTTTTTTCTAAACTGAATAGTTTGCGTGAGAGATACTTCCAAAGTGCTAAAATGTGTGTGTCCCCCCCCTCTAACTTCTAAAATAAGAGAATGATAAAACTAAAAAAAATATATGATGTACATTACTATAAAAACTGCCAACGAAAATTGGTTTGAACGAAATCTAGTAAGTAGTTTTTTTTTAATGCGTCATAAATCGAAAAAAATTACACTATTATTAAAACATCTATCAAAGTTACAACACATTACAAGAACTTTTATATTATGTTACTTGCTGCTACGGAACCCTTCATGGGCGAGTCCGACTCGCACTTGGCCGGTTTTTTATAGAGTTATAGACTGACACCGACGTTCAGGACGCGAGAGTATATATACAAGTCGGCGGAACGAAATCATAGCGCGCTTTTAAATCGATGAGGGCCATCTATCGTTACGATGGTACTATTTTCTTGCCCTAAATACAAGTGTAAAAATAACTTTAAGTAAACCAATTTTACTCGTAACTGAGAAATTTTAAAATTGATTTTTTAATTTACATTTTCAAATATTACATATAAAAAAATTTAAATTTAAAAACTTGTAGCCCACCGGTATCGGGAACAGGGTCCAAGCTACTGGTTATCATGAATCTTGAGAAAGGAACCTTTTAAGCATTAGAGCCGTGTCCAAAAGTACCGCTTTCTGAATCAAGCTCTTGATCCAGCCGCCTAACAAGAACTTGTTAAAGTGTTGGTCAAGGCTCCTGGTTATGGCTCTTGGCCATTGATTGACACGGTTATTAGTACAATGATCACCGTATCCACCACATGTCGCCAACCTTGCAAACCGAGTCAATAGATAGTAATATTATTCATATAACATCCAAACATCAATGTATCAAGCAAATATTAAATAGGTCACACAGAGTAGTCCAGTGTAATAAAGACAAAAGCTAGTACCATATATCCCTGTCCCACCTGTAAATGAATTCATTTAGTACAGGGATGGATAACCGTAAGTAAGCTTACAAAATTATAATAATTAAAAATATTTTAAGTGCAGGTCTGCGGTGAATTAATTAGGTATTTCAATTTAATATCTCTTTGTCTTCAGTAATGTTTGAAATTAATAAATAAGTTGTTTCGAATAATTTCGCTGGGCTTTACCTTCCTATAGGGCAAAATATTTTCTAGCTTTCTCTGAATTTGAACGCAGATTTCCATATTATATTTATGTTTGCTATTCCTAGTGTGGTCAGTCTATAAAAGTAGGCATCCTGATGTAATAGCGGCAGAGCTTGAGTGGGGACCTACCTAATTGATCCAATGGTTGGTCCTCTCTCTTACTCTATAAAACAGAACAAAGGAACCCCTTCTTAAGAAATCCTTTTCTGACCCATCCATCGTCAACATGAACATTGTTTAAAAAGTTTTTTTTTTATTCATCTAACGCAATGTTTGTTAAAGGGAAATGTGAAAACAAAGAGATAACGCCAGTTGGAATTTAGTAATTCCGTGATTTACTCGAATATTTCACAAAACTTCTTCCAGGAAATAAGAGCTTTTTTAAAAACCTTGGAAGTTTTTGGAATAAAATTTTCTTCATTCAGAATTTTTATTAAATATACAAGATTTTTATAGTAAACATTTTTATTTTTTAACTTTTAAGAGTAACAAAATATTTTTTATAGTTTGTTATATATATAAATTTAACAGTACTAACACTGACACGACAAATTTCGTAGCTTCTAACGGCCAATTAACGTAGTATGTCTTTTGATATATTCAACCAATTGTGATGAAACAAAGCCTAAGTAATATTTATCAAGTTATGGTAAATTTTAATGTATACAAGTCATCTACATCAATTTCGTAAATTTTACGTGATGAGCGTACAACTAAAAACTTCTACAGATTTATTGTATATTTAGATTCTTCTATTGATCCTATTTTCCTGGTTTCACCAGCATGTGTATTTTTATGTATTAAATCTATACTAAAGGAAAAGTAAGTTAGAATACAATTATTCCGGGTGTATCATCAGAATAATTACATTAAAACATGCCATAGATTAATTGATGTTATATCCGTATGAATACATTAATTCGTCTAAATTAATGAAACAAACTGATAAATCAGCTGTAGTAAGATATTATAATTTTGTAATTTTGCACAAATCAATCTTGCAAAAAGGGTGGCAGCACATGAGGGATTTGAACCCCCGACCTTCGCGTCTCGACCACGGACGTGTCGCTCTATCCCGACCTGAGCTAATGTGCCAGATACTCATAAAGGCCAAATATGCATTACGTATCGCCCCTCATAGAACATTCAGCGATCGCAGCACCCTCTTACCTTCATATTACACATATATGGCTGCAGAATTGGAACTAACTTATGTATGCTAAATATAACAAATACTAGAACTGCAATTTCAAAATATTTTTCTGGATAATTTAGGAATAGAAGATATTTTATTCATCGTGAATTTTTTCGGATATTAATATTTAAAAATGAACGCTGAATTTTCATATTGGATTCTTTGAATATTACCGATTTTTCAGGAAGTCTCACGGAAGCCAAAATAACTAATTATTGAGGGAAGTGACGCATTACTGCTCATTAGTACAAACACTGCATGCTACTGAATCAATTTATCGTTTCTATTAGAGTGTACTGTTTTGTAAAAAGAAGTCGGATAACAATTATGATTGGACGCTCGCCCCCAAACACTTCACTGCATAAGTCTAAGCCGAATTCAAAGAGTTCTGATACTAACGTCCCAAATCTTCATCGAATGGAAAACATGATTACGGAAATGAAAGCTATGTTCTCACAGATGGTTTCCCAACAAGCGCAGCAGAACCTTAAAATAGATTCCCTATACTCGGCCCTTGAGAGCATCAAAACTCAAAATACCTTGATCAGTACTCAAAATTTGGAGATTCAAACACAGAATGAAGAAATAAAAAAGACCGTACAATTTTTATCTCATAAATACGACGACGCTGTATCAGAAATAAGCCGTCTTCAATCTGAATGTACCAACAATAATAAAATAATAAAATCACTGGAGTTTAAAGTAGACTTTCTAGAAAAAAACCTCAAGTCAGTAACAATAGAAATAAGAAATATCCCAATTTCGTCCCCAGAAAACCGAGATACGCTCTCTAACATAGTGCAAAAATTGGGTGAAGTCGTAAATCAACCAGTCGAAAATACCCACATAAAAAACGTATTTCGTTCATTGGCTAAAAAAGATTCCCTGGGCACCATCCTCGTAGAATTTTCGTCTTCCACAATCAGAGACCAGTTCTTGAAGTCGACAAGAACCTTCAATAAACACAACCAATCCAACCGTCTCAATACCACCCACTTGCAATTTATAGGACCCAAAAAACCCATATATGTCGCAGAAGCGCTTACCACAATGACGAAACGCCTTCACTACTTTGCCAGAGAGTTCATTAAAAGCAGCACCTATGAACAATGTTGGGTGGCAAATGGGAAGGTATATGTCCGAGAACAAGAAGGGATGCCCAGTCGCCTGATAAAAACTGAAGAAGATTTTATAAAAATACGGAAACAAAAATGACTACAGAACATCTTCCAACTGTGCAATTTAATAATACATACAACGTTTCTTTTTTCTTTGTTAAAATTGTGTAAAAATAAGTTTTTAACTACAAGTACTAACAGCTCATTTATTATCAATGTTTATTTACTTTTTTATCACACAACAAATATCCAAACAGACACACACACTTTATCACTAACAACACTATACTATTACAATTCAGTAAAACATAACATAAATTTACTATACAAAAAATACAGATACATAATACATACAAATATATATTCAATACAAAATATCATACAAATCTTAAAACTATTTTGTCGTACTCAGATGTCTCTTGCACAATTAACATATACTGGTAGTGTGACGTGTTTTTGTATTTTTTCTCTAATTGATCTAAATTATGCAATAATGATCTGTAATATTCTAACATATATCTTTCAGCATATAAAAAATTACCCTAAGGCACTGCGCAAATGTAGGATACTTTTTGTTTCCGGTTGCCGGCGCTGTGCACTTTTTGTTTGTCTTTGTGTCGAGTTGCTTCCACTGGACACATACTCGTGTGTTAGCAACAAGCGGCTCGACATAGGGGACGGACGGTGGGTGTTCGGTGTCGGGAACAGGACACACGTTTGCGCCCTGACTAATAGAAACGTCAGCATTGGAATTTCCTTAAATAAAATTCAATGGCACACAAGATAATACAGACAACATAGACTCAGTCGTCGTCTCTGAATCTGCTACATGTGATCTGGATGATTGTATTCCGGCTGACTTCACGCCCAACCAGTCTCTTACAATTCTTAACAAAAATATAAGAAGTATAAACAAAATAATAAATAATAAAAGTAAAAACAAAACACACAACCACTGCACACACTTTTTTAACTACGCTCATACAGTACACACTCAACTCAACTCCCACCCTAACTAACCTAACCATATAGATACTAACTATAAGAAACTAAAAATTACAACTCAACAAAATACGACGAACGGCGAGTATCCACCCTAATGTTGTTGAAACCTCTACGATCCGGACCAAGCGTTTCGCTTCGTCGTTTATACCACGTACATCGAGGGACTGGAACAATTTGCCTGCTGCGGTCTTCCCGTCTGATTATAATTTAGGTGTCTTTAAGGCAAGAGTGAATAGGCTCTTAATAAACTAGTGCGCCTCACCATCAACGATTGCATCACTGCTTACCATCAGGTGGGATCGCAGTCAAGCACTAGTTTATTCAAATTAAAAAAAAAAATTAAAAAACTTTTTCAAAATGTTAACCCTGCTCTAATTGCATACCTTTTGTACGAGTTCATTCATAATTAATTTGTTAAATTTAAATGGAGGAGTCCTGGTGACCTGAAATACAGGCCCTAAGCCTAGTTTAGGCACCAGTCTTTTTTTTTTTTTTTTTTTTAATTGAGATACACTAGTGCTTGACTGCGATCCCACCTGATGGTAAGTAGCGATGCAATCTTTGATGGTGAAGCGCAATAGTTTATTAAGAGCCTGTTCACTCTAGCCTTGAAGACACCCAAATTATAATCGGACGGGAAGACCGCAGCAGGCAGACTGTTCCAGTCCTTCGACGTACGCGGTATAAACGATGAGGCGAAACGCTTAGTCCGGACCGTAGAGGTTTCAACAACGTAAGGGTGAATATTCGCCGTACGTCGGGTTGTCCGATGTAAAACACCGAAAGGCTGGCTACCCTACGCCTATGCTGCCCCGCTCTGTCGCCGCGTGTCGTCGACTGGCGCGTTATGGAGGAGGTGGAGACGTACTCCGACCACCGGTATATCCGGTTGGACGTCTCCGCCGAAACCTCGGCCGCGCCGGTCCGACAGAGCCCTTGCGGTCCGCGGTGGGCGCTTAAGCAGATGGACCGGGAGCTCCTCCTGGAAGCCGCGACGGTACAGGCCTGGGTGCAAGCACCGGACAGGCCTGTCGACATCGACGTCGAGGCGGAGTGGTTCCGGGAGGCCATGTCGCAAATTTGCGATGCGGCAATGCCCCGAGTCCGTCCAGGACGTGCTAAGCGCCAGGTGTACTGGTGGTCACCGGAAATCGCTGCACTGCGCAACACGTGCAATCACGCGCGACGCCGGTACGCCAGATACTGCAGGCGCCGCATCCGCCCGCCGGATGCGGAGGCCAGAGAGGCGGAGCTGTACGAAGGTTACAGAGAGGCAAAACACACCCTCCGAGCGGAGATTAAGCGGGCCAAACTCGAAGCCCGCGACGTGTGGCTGGGGTCTCTGAACGCGGACCCGTGGGGGCGCCCGTACAAATTGGTACGGGAGAAACTGCGCCCCTGGGCTCCCCCGCTGACTCAGAGTCTCCGGCCCCAACTCGTGGAGGGTGTGGTAAGCGCTCTGTTCCCTGCGCGAGGGGAACACTCCCCCCCCCCGCCCATGGCTCCGCCTCCGCCAGCGGTGTCTGACGCGGACCGCAATAGCGACGACGACGATAATGCTCCAGAGGTGACCGAGGCAGAGATGAGAGTGGCGGTGCAAAGGCTGAGTGCCAAGAACGCCGCCCCAGGACCCGATGGCTTGCCTGGGAAAGCCTGGGTCCTGGCCATGGAGGCTCTCGGGCCTCGACTGAGAGGGCTCTTCAGCGCATGCTTGGAGAGGGGCCAGTTCCCACTTCGCTGGAAGACGGGGAAACTGGTCCTCATCGCGAAGCCAGGGCGCCCTGCGGACTCTCCGTCCGCGTACCGGCCCATTGTGCTGCTCGACGAGGTGGGCAAGCTCTTTGAAAGAGTGATTGCGAGCCGCCTCGTCGCTCGCCTTTCACGGGTGGGGCCGGACCTTTCGGACGGACAGTTCGGCTTTCGCAGGATGCGCTCGACGGTGGACGCCATCATGCGCGTGCGAGCCCTCACGACGGGGGATGCGGTGTCCCAGGGTAGGTGTGTCGTGGCAGTGTCCTTGGACATTGCCAACGCTTTCAATTCCCTGCCCTGGAGTACGATCCGGAGGGCACTCCGGTACCACCGGGTGCCCGAATACCTCTGTCGAGTAGTCGAGGCCTACCTGTCGGACAGGTATATTGTCTACCCCGGTCACCAGGGAGACTGGAAACGTCGGGAGATGTCGTGCGGTGTTCCGCAGGGGTCGGTACTAGGGCCACCCTTGTGGAACATCGGGTACGATTACGTGCTGCGGGGCGACCTCCCTGACGGGGTCAGCGTGGTCCGCTACGCAGACGACACGCTGGTTCTAGCGCAGGGAGAGTCGTACCGGGCGGCGGCCGCTTTAGCGACACGCGGGGTTGCGATAGTCGTTGGTAGGATCCAGGAGTTGGGACTCGAGGTGGCGCTGCGCAAATCCGAGGCCATGTGTTTTCACGGTCGCGGCCGTCGGAACGCGCCACCGTCGGGTTCCCAACTAACGGTAGGAGGAGTTCGCATCGGCGTCGGGACATCGATGAGGTACCTGGGACTCATCCTCGACAGTCGATGGAATTTCGTGGAGCATTTCCGACGTCTGGCTCCCAAACTCAACAGGACTGGGGCCGCTCTCAAGCGGCTCCTGCCCAACCTTGGGGGTCCAGACGCCTCCTGCCGGAGGCTCTACGCGGGGATCGTTCGGTCCATGGCCCTCTACGGGGCGCCGGTGTGGGCGCCGTCGCTGCAAAAGCGACCGGCGGCCATTCTGAACGCCTGCCAGAGGGTCATGGCAATTCGGATGGTGCGGGGATACCGCACGATTTCCTGCGAAGCGGCGAGCCTTCTGGCTGGCCTACCACCGTGGGATCTGGAGGCAACAGTCCTTGCACACATGCACGACATGCGCGTGGAGATGCAACGCCGGGGTGAAAGTCCTCTGCCGCGACCGGTCACGGCATGGCGGACAGAGCTCCGGCGGGATCTCATGGTGGAATGGCTTCAGCGACTATCGCAACCCCATGGGCATGGGCACGCCACAATCATGGCGATATGTCCCCTCTTTGAGGCGTGGCTGGAAAGACCTCACGGCGTCCTTACCTTCCGCATGACACAGGTCCTCACCGGAAATGGCAAGTTCGGGAGGTTCCTGTTCCGAATTAAAGCGGAAGTGACGCCCGGGTGTCGCCACTGTGCGGAACGCCCGGAGGACACGGTGGAGCACACAATCGCGGTGTGCCCTGCTTGGGCGGAGCATCGCCGTGCCCTCGTGGGGGTGATCGGCGGCGGAGACCTCTCGCGCCGGGCCTTGGTCGAGGCCATGGTCCGGAGCGAGGAGGAGTGGCAGGCGGTCGCCGACTTCTGCGAAGCAGTAATGCTCGCTAAGGAGGAGGCCGACCGCATCAGGCAACGGCGCTCTCGCCGCCGCCGCCGGGATTCCGATCCCGATTTCCAGCCACCGTAGGCGCGGGCTTGCGGACAGTGAGCAATGGGTAGCTCGCTGTCCGGCCGTCCGGTAACCGTCCGGACCAAGCCCAAGTCGTCGACGGCGCGCGCTGTTCCCGCGCGCCTCAAGGAGTTGTCAGCAACAGCAGGGGCCCAGCCGGGTCGAAGCCTACTGGGGCCAGGGTAATCCGAAAGGGCGCTCGAGCCCCGGTACGAAGGCTTGAAGGAACGGGATGGGTTTTTTAGTCAGTAAGAGTCTGACACTATCTCCCGCTCCGCCCAAGAGCGGGGGTTGTAATAAGATGACTTTTCCCATCGAAAAAAAAAAAAAAAAAAAAAAAAACCCTACGCCTATGCTCAAGGCTTTGAAGGTTGGACTTAACCAAATCTGGATCACCAATTAGCCTCTTTGCACGCCTTTCCACCGAGTCTCCCACAATATAATGCCCTCTTATATGTTACCGTAGAAATAAGGCTAGCAATTAAGAATAATATTGTGGAGAAAATAAATCATTATTATTATTAAATCATTATTATTATCTACAAGTTTCCTTCCAAGGATTGTTACTCCAACGAGAATCTGGCTATGTGATGAATCACCTCTCGCTGAATCATGCAGTGCTGGTACTTCTAGCACGCGAATCGTTTCCATGGCAACAAAAGGGAGACGCCTGTGCATCCAACGCTGTTTGCATATATTTTCTGTTTTCCTCGAATTGGAAATAGTATCTATGAAAGAAAATTGTAAAGCTCGTAATTTTTGCAACCTCATTCGTTTCAGATAAGTTACAAGTTTATTATTATTTACAAAGAATGAAAATCCTCTTTTAGTGCTAGTTTATGAGTCATTGGTAATGAAATCTTCAAAAAGCCAATAATTCATAGAATAACTGGGATAACCAACGGTAACGCATTTGTTTCGATTTGGTCTTTCAAATATACTAAACACGATAGTGGCAGCACATGTCACACTAGCTACGAAGAAAAAGTGTCTGATTCCTAGATTAGAATTGTGCATAATGAACTTAAAAGTATTATTTAAAGTACATTATGCGCAATCAAATAAAATAAGTTAGGAGGAAGAAGTTTATTTTCAATGACAAACTATCCCGAGAGACATCTCTCAGAATTGTTTGCTGGTTGAAGAATTTATGGTCAACATAAAATGTACCGAAGAGGATAACACATTTTCATACTGAATGAAGCAATGACCACTAGATGTCAGTAATTTAAAAGGAGGATATCCTTCATACAAGACTAAATTGCACACTAAATTGTAATAAAATTAGTTTAAGTAGACTACCTAAAATATGTTATTCTGGTTTTTAATTAAGAGTATAATGTTAAATGGTCATAATGATGGAGAAACATTTGATGTATAACTTGCAGTCTTATGCTTGAAGTTGCATTTACTGAGCTTAAATTGAAGTGTATTTGTTGTCTTACTAAATTCGGTTCAGCAGAGAAAAAATTGGAAAAAGTGAAAAGAATTGAAAAATGAAATTTTATTATGTCACGACACTCAAAGATAAGATCAAAAAAATTATGACACATGAAGGATTCGAACCAACGACCTCTTTGCCCAGTACCCTTTGTTATACTAGGCAAAGCACTCTGGCCACTGAGCTAATGTGCCGATGGTTTTGATGTCGAAATACGCGTTCTGTTGAATTCTGTATCGATTGGATTTTGAATTGAAATGAAAAGCGTGTATTTTTATTCAATATGAAACTATTCGCTTTTCATATCCATTTAAAATTACGATGCAGCGAAAGTCATCATTGAATAAATGTATTTTATTGAATAAACGAAAAAAGTGCCTACTTAATTATCTTATAAGATCTTTGTTTGCATGAATATGATGGTAGGATATAAATGTACGAGTATCATCATATTTGACATTTTCATCTCTAAAAATAAAGGCGCAGCCGATTTTAAGCTTGGTCAGAAAAGAAAACGACCGAAAAAAATTGTAGAAACTTTCAAAACTTAAACATACCAATTACATAGAATTGAATCAAAAAGTTTCCAGCACATGCGGGACTCGAACCCGCGACTTTCTCGCCCGTTACCTTTTAGGCGAGGCACTCTATCCACTGAGCAAATATGCTGCTATCGTGAGGGGTGAAACACTCAATCTCTTGATTTGAATATCGATTTTACGCCTTCATTCATTTAAATACGTATCATTCGACTTCATTACGTAGCGGCTGAATTGTCTGCTTGTTGCAGTGTATAATATTATCATGTAGATAGTCTACGATGCTGAAGCCTTATCGGAATTCGGTTTGTTCGAGAGGTTCAAAATCATAAAAACTATGTGTGGTTACAAGAGAATAAGTGTGATCTAGAGTATTACAGCCTTTTTAGGGTTCCGTAGCCAAATGGCAAAAAACGGAACCCTTGTAGATTCGTCATGTCTGTCTGTCCTTCCGTATGTCGCAACCACTTTTTTCCGAAACTGTAAAAGCTATTACTGATAAAGCTTAGTATGTACTAAGCTTTATCATCTATGTAGATGTATTCGGTAAACCGAATTAAGATTTTCACATAAAAATAGAAAAAAAAAAACAATAAATTTTGGAGTCCCCATACATAGAACTGACACTCAAAAAATCTTTTTTCATCAATCCCATACGTGTGGGGTATTTATGGATAGGTCTTTAAAAATGATATTGAGGTTTCTAAAATGATTTGTTTGTAAACTGAATAGTTTACGCGAGAGACACTTCCAAAGTGGTAAAATGTGTGTGTGTGTCTCCTGTAACTTCTAAAATAAAAGAATGATAAAACTAAACAAAATATATGTTGTACATTATCATGCAAACCGTCAACTAAAATTGGTTTGAACGAGATCTAGTAAGTAGTTTTTTTTAATACGTCATAAATCTTAAAAAAATATACTATTATTAAAACATCGATCAAAGTTACAACGAACTACAAGAACTTTTATATTATGTTACTTGCTGCTACGGAACCCTTCATGGGCGAGTCTGACTTGCAATTGGCCGGTTTATTTTTTCTACATTATCATGACAATGCTGCTTTTTCCGTGAGACGATTGTAATTTAGGTGTCTTCAAAAGTGAATAAGCTCTTCATAAGCATGTGCGATTTATCATCAACTATTGCATCACTGCTTATCATCTGGTGGGATTGCAATTATTCCCTGGTTTATAAAATTAAAAAAAAAGGTTTTTGCCTTGAGTATGACAGCTTTTGAAGGAATTTTAAAACGCTTTCAGCCGTGGCCTCGCATCAAAGTAAGTCAATTTAAAGCTGAAACTTATAAGAGCCGCCAAATACAACTTTACATTTGACTCAAGTCCGAAATCTATGTGTTCATCGTGGCGACACCAGGGGCGGCAAGTTGCCCCATGTGTCGCCACAATGAACGATTCTGTGCGTCCCACATCCATCGGATTCCCGCAACCTTCGCCAGGTCATCGGTCCAGCAAATTTCGCGAATTTGTGTTCTATTATAGTTAACTAGCTTCTGCTAGCGGCTCGTATAAATATATAACCAATAGTAGACGTCTACTGGCTGAAATGATGATGATAAATTCACGTTAAGAAATTGTGGTAAATAAATTAGCAGTCGATAAATGATAATTCTTTATACTATATGATGAAAGAGGCGCGTTTTGCGTTATGATAGATTACATTTTTCTTTACTTTTTTATAAAAACCTTTACAAAACAATTATCATCAATCAGTAGTTGTTGTCACACTACCCTTGTATTGGGCATTGTTTATTATGTCCTATTAATAGCTATAGCACACTCGCTCACTTGTATCATTGTAATGGACCAACCATTACAATGATATGAGCGAGTGTGCGCTTCGAGTGGCGCATGCGTGAAGTCGGTCTCTGTTCCACTACTTGGTGATGTATCGCAGATTCATCCGGCAGATTCCGTCCTCTACGGGCCGAGAGCGGACCTCTAAAGGACGGAATCCATTGCAAACCACTAGTAATAATAATTATACAATATCCAAAAGGATGATATTTATTTTTCATCGCCATTATCCAAAACCTTTGTGTTTATCTAACTAGATGCATGGATTAAGGAGGACTCGCTGATTAACTGAAAATCTATCTACAAATAAAAACATTTAGATGTATTTAATAACGACACCGACACGTTACCGTTTGGTTATTTAATCTACACTATATAAAGAGGTACTTAAAGTTTGTTTTTTTGTTTGTAGAAGGTAATCTCTGGAAGTACTTACTGGTCCGATTGCCAAAAAATCATTTCGCTGATTGAAAGCTGCTTTATTCTTGAGTGACATAAGCTACCTATATTTAACGTACGCGGGCAAAACCGCGGGCAAAAGTTAGTTTTTTATAAAGAAAATAGAAAGGATAATTCGAAATTAAATTGCTGTCACGAGGTAGCATAGATTTTGTGGTAAATATTTTGGTTGGGTAAACTAAATGTTCCTTGATACCATCGACGATGAATTTGTACTTGTAGGTACCTATTTTCGTATTATGTGCTTAAACGCGTATAAGGTTGAATAATCCCAGATTAGAATGCAACATGGCATAGGGGTAGACCACGAGGTCATGGATTAGGACATAACTTATTGAGTTGTGAACTTGAGATGATTAAAGGGATACACAATTAACTAGAAAAAAAAATTGTGATTTATATATTTATTAACATGTAGTAAGAAAATAAGAAAAGAAGCTGCTGCACATAGCAATTTAAATAACGTTTAAGAACATCTTCATCTACCTGTACATACGAAGTATCTATTTCTAATATCAAAGTATTTTTTTTTGTCATATATGAAAGTATGTTCGATATCTAAATGTAAACATGCGAATTTTGAAATGTTCCAGTGTCTGTTTGTTAATCTCCGAAACGGCTGGACTAATTTAGATTGAACTTTCACTAGGAAATAGCTGATGACATAAGGTGTAACTTAGGTTACTTTTGTTTTTGGAAAGGAATTATGGTTCTGCGCAAAAATAAACTTCATGAAACTGACAAATTTCTTTAGGAATTGGACCAAATAGTAGTAGTAGGTTTGTTTTACAAGTCTGACCATAAACTATCTTAGTTATGTTTACTTTGCCAAAGAATACTTGAAAATTGACAAAAAGGCTGTGCAGTGCTGACTAAGGCTTTCAGTCTCGATACATTTTTGTGTCCTGGGACTATAAAATCGAGACTTGGCCCTGTCCCGGGAATCCCGGATAAAACGAGACTTTCGAGACTCGTTAAAAAGAAAAATATTCATATTCAAATATAAGGTATCTAAGCAATCGATATAAGATATAGTAAGGAACTTTATTGAAAACAGCATTTCCATCTTGTTTTTCTTCTGTCGTGGTGTTACAGTCGAGTAAAATAACAATGACGAGTTATTTTTTGCTTTTTACAAGTGAGCACGTAAAAATAATGACGCATCTAATGTGATTTCAGTACGGCAGGATCTGTTATTTTGTTACAAAATTAAAAGCTGCTACAATGGCTTAAAAACCAGTCATATACGTTAGGGTGTACCTGACATGTTTGTCTGCACAGTTATATCTATCAGGTAAGCTTGTACATCAAAAGGGAAAAACGAAACCCTTATAGGATCACTTTGTTGTCCGTCCGTCTGTCTGTCTGTCTGTCAAGACCCTTTATCTCAAGAACGCGTGGAGGTATCAAGTTGAAATTAAAACCATATACTAAGATCTATTGTCACTTTAAGCTGTAAACTTCTAAATTAACGAATAAAACAGATACAGCCGTTTGTGTCACAAAAAACGTATATTTTGATACCCTCAAAGATCGAAATTCAATTCAAATTCGGCACAAAGCAAGGTCTTATAGCAAAGCTATAGGAATAAATCTGAAAACAATAAATTTATTGTTACCCCCGTCGGGAAAAAAAAAGACGTGTGGCACTCGGGGACTGCCGCGGTAAAGCTATTGCATAGCATTTTTTATCAACTTATGCAATAGACCTCGCCAACAGCTGCTTAACCCCACCAATCCAAAACCAGACCTCGCCAACAGCTGCTTAACCCCACCCATCCAAAACCAGACCTCGACAACAGCTGTTTAACCCCACCCATCCAAAACTACACCTCGCCAACAGCTGCTTAACCCCACCCATCCAATACCAGACCTCGCCAACAGCTGCTTTACCTCTTCCATCCAAAACCAGACCTCGCCAACAGCTGCTTAACCTCTTCCATCAAAAACTAGACCTCGCTAACAGCTGCTTAACCCCACCCATCCAAAACGCCGACAGCTGCTTAACCCCACCCATCCAAACATAGACCTCACCAACAGCTGCTTAACCCCACCCATCTAAAACCAGACCTCGCCAACAGCTGCTTAACCCCACCCATCCAAAACCAGACCTCACCAACAGCTGCTTAACCCCATCCATCTAAAACTAGACCTCGCTAACAGCTGCTTAACCCCACCCATCCAAACACAAACCTCACCAACAGCTGCTTAACCCCAACCATCTAAAACCGGACCTCGCCAACAGCTGCTTAAATCCAAAACCAGACCTCACCAACAGCTGCTTAACCACATCCATCTAAAACCAGACCTCGCCAACAGCTGCTTAACCCCACCCATCCAAAACCAGACCTCGCTAACAGCTGCTTAACCCCACCCATCCAAAAGAGACCTTGCCAACAGCTGTTTATCCCCACCCATCCAATACCAGACCTTGCCAACAGCTGCTTAACCTCTTCCATCCAAAACCAGACCTCGCCAACAGATGCTTAACATCTTCAATCAAAAACCAGACGTCGCTAACATCTGCTTAACCCCACCCATCCAAAACGCCGACAGCTGCTTTCACTCATTTGTTTTCTTATCGGTCACCACGCTCAAAAAACAAATGAGTGGGGGGTGTTAGGTTATTTTCGTTACGGGATTTCTGGATTCGGTCTCCACGCTCAAGGCCCGCGATAGAAGCTATGCAATAGCTTAAAAAACTCCTTTCGGAAATTGTAGTTTGCACGGAACCCTCAGTGCGCGAGTCCGACATGCACTTGCCTAGTTTTTAAGCTATTGCATAGCTTCTATCGCAATGGGAATATATAATAGACATTAAACTTAGAATTATGTATAATTAGCAACTTGCTCGGGCTAGGTTTATAAAACTTGTGTTTCAGGTCATCACGTGACAATACTAATCATTACGGGTGCATGTACTAGTACTGAATAAAGACTTCGCAGTTTGCAAGAATGATGGAATTGCAATAAGAATCTTCAATAAACTTATACACAATGTTTATGACGCGAATACTAGGGCCCCTAAACCTATATTTCTTTGAGCCCTTTAGTGTTACATGAATGCCTAGTACTTAAAATATTGTGCGGTCTGGAGGGATCAATGCTGTTCCTCAAGCACATGGCACGCGGCACGCCTCAGCGGTTTCCGAGGCAACGTTGCAGTCAGCGTAAAATTAGCTGTAAAGAGAGGGGTATTCCACTAGGAGCTAATTTTTTAAAAGTCAATTGACTTAGCCTAAATGATAAGTTTAGAAGCTTCACAGCTACTTCATTAAATAACCTCAAGCTTAAGCGTTCTTCGCTTTAGGCACATTTATTGTACGTCGTGTACATCTAAGGATTGGAATTCCCTGCCGGAGTTTGTATTTCCTGATACCTACTACCTAAGGGTCCTAAACATTGAACTTCTGAATAATATAAATTGTTTTGAATTCAGTTGACAACAAAGTGGTCAACATTTAAGCTGTTTTTATCCGACACTAAATAATCATTATTAATGGAATAGTAGTCAACCTTTCATAAACTAACAACTTTATTCAATGAATAAAATAAAACTGAATTAGGAAAATCAGCCCATAATATCCTCGTAGGTTTATCTCACAGAATTATAAGTCCGTTTTTACTGGACTGTCAAAAATTATTATAAACTATACTCTTTTTTATAGAGTTATAGACTGACACCGACGTTCAAGACGCGAACGTATACTCGTATATAAACGGGTATATATACAACTCGGTGGAACGAAACCATAGCGCGCTTTTAAATCGATGAGGGCCATCTATCGAGCACTATGGTACTATTTTCTTGCGCTGGCTAAAATATAAGTAAAAAAAAAGAAGATTAGGTAAACAAATTTTACTCGTAATTTTGAAAGTTTAAAATTAGTACGAGTACCTAAATAATTTAACTTTGTTTCTGAAATCATAGTAAATCATGCAAAAAATTTTGCTTAACAATAGCTGCCGAAAGTAAACAACTCCACGTGGAATGCTTCATTTTGCGCCAGCGTGAAGTACATCACGAAGTTAGTTATAAAGTTACGATATTTTCGGATGCAATACTAGGAGAACATGAAGCATTAGAGCAAAGAGAAAGGTTGTTAAATACCAAGTAGAGTACAAGTATTGCTACAACTGTAAACGAAAGTTAGCTGTATGAGAATAGTTTTAAAGACCACATTGACTTGATGTTTAATGGTATTTTAAGCATTATCTTTTCGTAAAATGATATCATAAATGCGGATACCTCGATTTTATTTGTGCTGTATTTACTTGTTTTGACATAAACGTAGTATCTGAAAAATCACTCTCATACCGGAATATATAGCAATAATTTAATAGTCATTCTCAATAGCAATAATTTAAATGACGCGTCCCACATTTATTGGTTTCCATTGGGTAGAAACTAAACGTAACTATCCCCAAGTCGAATGTTTAGTAATGCGCCGGTGCGAAGTGAATTGAAGTTAGTTATAAACAAGAATGTAGTTAGTTCTTGGTTTTGTGACTAAGAGATTATGAAACCAGTACGCGAGTATTATACTTTAAAGATACCCTTTTTAATTATAGAGGATAGGTAATGTTAATTTTGTATACATATATTATATCTATAGTTTTCCCACAGTCAAATGAAATTATCATAAATATGTTTGTTTTACTGAAGCTGACGCTACTGTAAAATAAGGGCAGACCCATCATAGTTCCGCTCCTTGAAACTTCTATTTTTCTGGAACTTTGATTGGTTCCGCCCCTTTTAATTGGTGTCTGGAGTACTAGGACATTATTAATGTGCAGGAGTAAATTGATTATTTACAAACAGCCTTTACGTGCGGCGAAATATTGAACTAGCCTAAAACATACTGAATTTGAAATCTTTCCTCAACAAGCAGCGCTACTATTATATTTATGTACACGCAAAAAAGATTTGTCGACAGAGATTGTTAGAGCTGAAGTCTGAGTGTGACGGTTCGGCAGTACTAGAGCCCCATAAGTGTTCAGGAGTTTAGTTACGTTGTAGTAAAAGTAGATATCAATGAATCAAATCGACTCAAATTTCAAATCAAACAATATGTAACCGCCTTGATAGCGATTTGCATGAATGTTTTATTATTAAAATACGAAATTGTTTACAAAAGCCCAGATAAGATTTCTATTGTCGATAAAAAATTAATGTAGATATACGAAGGGAAGGGTTCATCAGCATATTAATATTATAAACGCAACTTAATCTGTTTTTATGATATAAACTAGTGCTTGACTGCGATCCCACCTGATGGTAAGCAGTGATGCAATCGTTGATGGCGAAGTGAACTAGGTTATTAAGAGACTATTAAATTCACTTTTTCCTTGAAGACAATTAAGTTTTAAGCGGACGGAAAGACCCCAGCAGGCTAATTGTTCCAATCCTTTGATGTGCGCAGTTTAAACGAAGGGCCTAGTTTTTTCTTCGTAATATTTCTTATTATGAGATCAGAAGAATGGTTTTACTTTATATTTTTAGCCTCTCACCTGTCGAATATTGTTGTGAGTATGACGTATTGGTTTGCAACAAGTTCACAAACATATATAGGCCCCACTCACTCTTAGACAAAATGTAATCTATCTATCACCTTCCTCCAAAGGGTGCCTGACCGAAGGGAGGTAGCATTGATGAAATATAACCGGCTATTTGGTCTTGTTAAGAACAAGCACAATAGCTTAATGGTTAGAGCATCGTGCTAATAACGCGAGGGTCGGGGGTTCGATTCCCTCATGTGCTATATTTTTTCATCTTTTTTGCAATTTTTTATTTCACATCTCACTTTTTAATTCTATAAAACCATTGTTCTTGGATTATCTATACCTACCAAAGAATGTGCTACTTTTTAATGTATTTTACGCCTTTATTGAAAATAATCACAAAACTGGTGTTATATAAATATAATTTCAGGTTCTCGTAAAAATACTCAGTTCTTTGCACTTTATTATAACTAACTATACAACTCATGATCTGTTACGGCGTAGCTCTTATCAATCTACGGCGTAGCGCTTATCACTACTGCTACGACGACAGTCTCGTAGCTCATACATTGAAAGAAAGAATAAAACCAGCTAAGTGTGTGTTTATACGCATTTGTGAATATTGTGCACGCCTGTAATTGGTTTGTTTGCACTGTAGAATCTTCTGCATGTTAAATGGAAACAATATTGTAAACAAATTGTTGGTGTGCCTTAATAATAAAATAAAAAAATAAGTGCGTGTTGGGTCACGCGCGGTGGAGGGTTTCGTAGTATTCCATTACAACATGCTGACTTAAAAGTGAGCTTAATATCAATTACTATACTCACAGCCTTTTTTTGTTCGTAACTTACACAAGTTGCTTATTTATTGTTCTTTCTCTAATATATTTGATATTAAGAGAAATAATTTGTATTTTTGGATTTTGTTTATTGAATTTAAGATACCAACACTTAGTTAAACACTGACTTACAATTTCAATAACTTTTCTTTTATTTATTCCTTTTTAGAGTATTAAATATCGATGGATTTATCGATAATTTAGTCAAAAAAATACATATAGCCTGAAAAAGTTTGCTTTTGTATCCAGGAGAATGGTTGATCAATATTTTAGAAAATTCATAGGATGAATTTTTTTCATTTAAAAAATATAAACAAATTAATTTACGTTGGTATGATTTTTGTCAGCTTTTTATATCATATCAAATTACAAAATAGTAGAAAAAAGTTTAAAAGTGAACCCTATTACATTTTCTTTCATGTTTATAAGAATTTGGTCTCAATAAACTCCAAATGTAGGCCCCCATCATATTTTTGTTGTATTGGCCCTGATAACAGCGTTAAAAGTCTATGATGTCTTGATGAAAACGTTCTCCTTGTTCTTTTAAATACGCCCCCATGTTGTTTTTAAATATATCTAAATAAGCATGCAGCATATGTACCTTTAAAGACATTCTGCAGCCAATAGTTTAAAAATCTTCTAACATGTTATCAAATAGCTCTCGGTAACAGTCTGTGACAGTACAAATGTTTCATCTTCAATATTTTTATTTGAACTCTGAGATGAGCTTGATTGAGACAATTTCGTAGAAGGTTCAGATACTGAAAGTTGTGGGCTATAAGAAATTGGAGCCGAAGACGAAGCAAGATATTCGATGGGTTTTGCATTTTTACCTTTACGTCTTTTAACAGGAGTAACTATGCAAAAATAACAGTCACCGACGTGGTCTTTTGGCTCTCGCCAAATTCTTGGTATTGCGAATTTCATATTCCGTTTCTCAACCCGATACCAACCTAAATTAAATAAAGATAACAATAAAAAATGGTTTAAATAAAAGAAATGTTTTTTGTTTTTACCTAAAAATTTGTTTACCTACCTTCTAAATATTTTTTTGCAATTACCGCAAGCAACATGTGGAGTCCATGGTATAACTAAATTACGAACAGGGCATTTAAAATAAGCTTCGTAGGCTTCATAAAGTTTTTCACACATATTAAAAAAATATATCTCTCATATTTTAAATAAACGTACCACATATATAAAACCACATATATAATAAAATGCATCAGCTTCATATTTACACTTTCTAGATGACATTTTAACCTTTTTCAGTATTCTAAAAAAACAATTATTTGTTGTTTATCACTTAATTAACATCAGTAGATGCTGTGCGACAGTCACACCATCTTAATTTTTTCGCGATATTTTTAAAAACATCATGATGACTATTGAATACTTTTTTTAAAAGACTAACTCAAGTTAAAAGATTTATTGTCATAACCGCCACAAAAGCAAACTTTTTTAAGGAATGTTGTTATTTTTTCTTTATTATAAAGCATAGTGAATGGAAAAATCACAAAATAATAGATTGCTTCTAGGCAAGCGTGCTCCATCGTCGGCCACATCATCACTTACCATCAGGTGAGATTGTGGTCAAACGCGAGCCTATCCATTATAAAAAAAAAAAAAAAAAAATTATGACGAAGACAATTTTTGTTTTTGTAGAGTAGTGAATCGTTGGGCAGGGGCACAAAGATAAGATAGGCGCTTAGTTGGAGCATCCTTCTTTTTATATGAAAGTCGCGAGACTATCTTCATCATTTCTTATCTTACCTTTCTACACTGGTTATCCCGACTATAAGCATAAATGCAGTAAAGTATTGAAAACTAAAATATCCTAATCCGTTAGTGACTTGCATAAATCTAACCTTATACCTACACTAATATTATAAAGAGGTAAAGTATGTTTTTATTGTTTGTAGGAGGTAAGCGCATTCCATCGTCGACCGCATCGTCGCTCTCCATCAGGTGAGATAGCGGTCAAGCGCGAACCTATCAACAATAAAAAAAAAGCTCTGAAAGTTTAGTCCGACTGCTAAATTTTTTTTCACCGATAGAAAGCTGCTTTATTCCTTAGTGACAGGTTATATTATTATTATTATATTTTATGTACGTGGGTGAAGCCGCGGCTAAAAGTTATTCAATTATATACTGGACAAGGCGCAGTTAGAGGTCAAGGTTAGGCTCACGTTCAATGGACAAAGAAGCAGACAGACTGTTGTCTACCAGAACTACATGACTAATGAGCAAGTATACACTGCCTCACATAATCCTATAAAAGTCAAAGGTTTTTCATATTTAGTATTTACAAAATTGTGTTTCTAGTTTCTAAACAAAATACGCCCGTAAGAAGAATACTAGTATTTATTGTTTTGTTTTTTTTTTTTTTATCTGTTATAAACTAGTACTTGACTGCGATCCCGCCTGATGGTAAGCAGTGATGCAATCGTTGATGGTGAAGCGCACTAGTTTATTAAGAGCCTATTCACTCTAGCCTTGAAGACACCCAAATTATAATCAGACGGAAAGACCGCAGCAGGCAAACTGTTCCAGTCCTTCGAAGTACGCGGTATAAATGACGAGGCGAAACGCTTAGTCCGGACCGTAGATGTTTCAACAACGTAAGGGTGGATACTCGCCGTGCGTCGGTTTGTCCGATGGTAGAAATGAGATGGCGGAATCAAGTCATGCAATTCCTGCGCACACTCTCCAAAATGCAATCTGTAAAACACCGAAAGGCTGGCTACCCTACGCCTGTGCTCAAGGCTTTGAAGATTGGTCTTAACCAAATCTGGATCACCAATCAGCCTCTTCGCACGCCTTTCCACTGAGTCCAAAGCTGCCTGGTGGCACTTTGCAGCACCAGCCCATATGTGGCTGCAGTACTCCATACACGATCGGACCTGTGCTTTGTATAACATTAAAAGCTGTCTCGGTGTGAAGTACCGTCGGACTTTTGCGAGAACGCCTAGTTTCCTAGCAGCCACTTTGGCTTTGGACTCAATGAACCGCCCAAAATTGAGGTCGGAGGAAATTTCGACACCCAAGAGCTGAAGGCGGTCGGTACAATCCAATGATACATTCTGAAAAGTAGGAGCCGAGGTGAACGGGCTCCTTTTGGCGGTGAACAGACACGCCTGTGTTTTGGCTGCGTTGAATCCCACCAGATTGGTTTCGCCCCACTTGGAGACTGCCTGAAGCGAGATATTCGTACGCTCTACCATAGCCTCTCGTTCGGACCGGATTTGCTCTTTACTAGCCCGAGCACCTGGCAGGTATCTCTCTACAACTGTGCTATCATCTGCATACCCATAGATACCGGGCATCAGCAGATCATTAATATGCAGCAGGAAAAGAGTTGCAGAGAGCACTGACCCCTGAGGAACTCCGGCATTAGTCGTCATGGGCTCTGATGAGCATCCATCGACAACAACTCGAAGAGACCGTTCTCTCAGGAAGTCTTTTACCCAGTTAATCAGACCAGGAGAAATGCCGTATGCTGGAAGCTTACTCAAGAGGCTAGCATGCCATACCCTGTCGAAGGCCTTCGAGACGTCTAAGGAGACAGCAATTGCTTCCCCATTCTTCTCGAGGGCCTCGCCCCACAAGTGGGTGGCATACACTAGTAGGTCCCCAGTAGACCGATTGCGGCGAAACCCGTACTGTCGGTCACTGAGGAGATCGTTACCTTCTAGGTATGCCATGAGGCGCGAGTTCAATACACGCTCCATAATCTTGCAGAGTATGGAGGTTACCGAAATCGGCCGATAGTTGGTAGGATCGGCACGACTGCCCTTTTTGGGCACGGGTTGCACGTTGGCAAGCTTCCAGGACTTGGGCACTATTCCAGTCCTAAACGAGAGGCGATACAAGCGTGTCAATACAGGAGACAACTCGGGCGCACAAGCCTTGAGAACAATCGCTGGTATACCATCGGGTCCACTAGCTTTATTCACGTCTAGACGACACAGTGCTCTCAGAACTTCTTTGTTCCTTATGCGAACCTCGGGCATCGAAGTGTCGCAGTGAGGTAGAGTCGGTGGAGTAGCACTGCCAGTATCAAGACGAGAATTATGGGCGAAGAGAGATGCAAAGAGTCCTGCTTTCTCTCTCGCCGAATGAGCCAGTGTTCCGTCAGGTTTAACCAGCGGAGGCGATGTGGGCCGACAGAAGTTCGCTTCGACCGATTTGGCAAGGGACCAGAAAGCTCTGCTACCGGATGGCTGTGCAGAAAGCTTTGTGCCAATATGGGCAATGCGGTCAAAGCGAGCCTTCTTTAGTGCCTTTTTGTAGGACTTGGCAGCACGGTTAAAGGCTCTCTTTGCTGAGCTCAGATCCGGAGATTTGCGGTCACGAGCGTCAACCCAGGCTAGAAACGCCGAATGCTTACGCTCTTCAGCTTGAACGCAATCAGCGTTGAACCATGGGTGAGCTGAGCTTCCGATGGGTACGTCACTATAAGGAATGAAATACTCCATAGCTTGACGCACCACATCGGACACAGCATCCGCACACCTCGACGAATCTTCAAAAGAGAAGCAGACCCGCTGCCAAGGATAAGACGCAAAAAAGTGACGCATCTCATCCCAATCTGCTGACTTGTATCGCCACATTCGCCGTTCACCACGAGAGTCGCAGTCAAGTGGGGAGAAGGACGATACAGACTTCACCAGACAGTGATCTGAAGTTCCAAGTGGTGAAGAAACTGTTACGATACATCTGTCTGGGTCGGTGGTCAGCAGAAGGTCCAGACAGTTGGCAGTATGACCAGCTACATCAGGCACCCTAGTCGCTTGCTTCACCAGCTGGGACAGGCCCATCGATACCGCAAAGTTTCGGGCTTCTCTCCCAGCATGGTCGGTCTTCTGGTACGGGAAAAGCCAGTCTTGGTGACAGGCATTAAAGTCCCCCAGAGCGACGAGCTGCGCATCAGGGTGCCGATGCAGAGCCTTATCGGCGGCCTCACTGAGATGGTCAAACATTCGAGTTGTCTCCTGATCACCGCTGTGCGATCGATAGACACAGGCATAGACAATTTTGTCCATGCCAGTGTCCACCAACAGCCATAGCGTAGAAAGAGTTGTGTCCTCAAGGTGACGGAGACGCTGACAGCAGATGTCATTACGGACGTACACACAGACCCCAGCACGTTGCAGGAAATGATGCTCCAATGAGTATCCCGGGTAGCTGAGGTACGCCGCATCTGCCGGACATCTAATCTGCGTCTCCGTCAAGAAAAGCAAGTGTGGCTTGTCAGTCTCTAGATGGTGGTGGACCGCATCGAGATTGGAGTGCAGTCCTCTAATGTTTGAGAGGTGCACTTTGAACGAGAGGACGTGCATCCGCTGTTGACACTTGCTTCTCTTTTTAACTTTCATTGCTATTTTTTTTAAATTTGGAGTGAATAGGAATGGTGGAAGATGGCAGTTGAGCGAGGTGATGCGATGTTAACCTCGACAACACAACCAGAGTTGCCGCGCCAGTGGAGGGTTGATCTGGAGACTGCGGGGACGCCCGAACCCCCCCAGGGATCGCCATCGGGTCCTCTCACCCGGTCGCCAACCGGCACGATGGGGCCACCCCGGGATTTTTCGCAGTTGGCGGGGCAGCCTTTCGTGTGTGGCTGGCACACTACTTGGGCCCCCAACTACCTACGGTCGGCCAGCGGAGCACCGTGCTTCGGATCCCGCTACCCTCCACGATCAAACCTCCGACGCAACAACAGCTGGTGCATCAAAACCGGTATACATCGCAACACAACTGCTCAGACCCAAATTCCACCGTACGGCTTCACCAGACATCACGCCGGAACACGACGGATCGCTTGGCGGCATGGCTTTGTCTGGTGGGTGGTAACTTTAAAGCCGGCAGCCGATGCTATGGCCTACCACCGCGTTTACTGCTCGTTTAGCACTACCCAGGGGACACGTGTAGGGTGGTCAGAAATCAAGTAAATCCTACGGACGCGAGCAGCTCATCCCCCAAAACGAACCTATCAACAATAAAAAAAAAGCTCTGAAAGTTTAGTCCGACTGCTAAATTTTTTTTCACCGATAGAAAGCTGCTTTATTCCTTAGTGACAGGTTATATTATTATTATTATATTTTATGTACGTGGGTGTAGCCGCGGCCAAAAGTTATTCAATTATATACTGGACAAGGCGCAGTTAGAGGTCAAGGTTAGGCTCACGTTCAATGGACAAAGAAGCAGACAGACTGTTGTCTACCAGAACTACATGACTAATGAGCAAGTATACACTGCCTCACATAATCCTATAAAAGTCAAAGGTTTTTCATATTTAGTATTTACAAAATTGTGTTTCTAGTTTCTAAACAAAATACGCCCGTAAGAAGAATACTAGTATTTATTGTTTTGTTATTGGCAGTTTAAATTAAATATATACGAGTAATAATTAGAAAATGATTAAAAAATCCATGTAACTTGATCACAACTTTACAGATTTAATTTAGGTACCTTTTCTTTTGTTTTTCTAATACTTTGTAGACGGTTCACATGCAAAGAAAAAAATGTTGATAGTTACAACAAGGGGTTTAAATTTATATCCAAGCAAGCGTGCTCCATCATCGACGCGTATCATCGTTTTAAATCAGGTGACATAATGGACAAGCGCGAGCTTATCCATAATATTAAAAAATATATATGTTGTGTATGTGAGCACAAATGTGAGTTTATTGTTTGTGAACGCATCTATGGTATAAGTGTTATATCTAGTGTGAGCAAAGATATTCATTTAAAAAAAATCTTGGCACGTTTAACAATTAGCACTACCAGGAAGATCATAATTACGTATAGGTATTTTTGGGGCTAATATTATGAACGGTAAATGATCACAAACTACCAGGAACCCAGAGTTATGTAGAAGTAATTTTGGGGCTGGTGTCATAACCGGTAACACCCACGAATTACCAGGAGACCAGAATCACGTAGAAGTATTTTAAGGACTGGCGTCATAACCGGTAACACTCACAAATTACCAGGAGATCAGAATAACGTAGAAGTATTTTAAAGGCTGGTGTCATAACCGGTAACACTCACAAATTACCAGGAAATCAGAATCAAATAGAAGTATTTTTGGGCCTGAAATCATGAATGGAAAAAACTCACAAACTAGAAGTAAAATTTCTGAAATCACGCGGGAAGCCGTTGGTCAGTTACGAGGTGGTCAAAGTATCAAGAATTGATTTTAAGAACAGGCGACTCCGTCTGTGTAAAACTGTACTTATTTGCTTTTTTTTAGATTCATAACTGACGACCAATGCATGGAAGACGCATAGGACTTCTAGTTGTTGGGCGACTATTGGTCGAACTGAAGATGATAACATGAACAATAAGCGAGCTTTCAAATTGTGTAATTGCTAAATGGAGCATATTTTTTTTTACAAGCCCTCTTATATCCCAATCACTGCCACACCTGCCACTACCAAAATACATTGAATCTATAAAACTTGACAAGAAACCTTTTAGAAAAAAAGAAAAAGAAAATTTATAGTTTACCCCTGGTGGGACTCGAACCCACAATTCCCGGCTTAGGAGGCCGATGCCTTATCCATTAGGCCACAGAGGCTACGTCGACTCCAATCAAAATAAGCATATGGATTGACCTACCTCCCGTGTTTGTATTCGTTTTTAATTAGGAAACCTTAATAAATATTAAAAATAATAACTATTTTGCTGACCCACATAAACAACTTTTTAGTCATCTTAGATATTGCAAAGTTTCGTTTGGAGAGCTTGCTTTTCTTTTTCTGCTTGCAGGATGGCAATGGCTCGTGACTCCAGAAATCACTAGATACTGCGCATGTCGAGTGCAATAGAAGGCATGGCCCGACAGAGATACGGACAGATATCTACTAGGACTACATGACTATTGAGCAAGTTAACATGTGGCACACTGACTCATATTCTCGTCAAGAGGTTAAGGCCATAGCCGATACAGCCGTTGGTGTTCTATAAAATGCTTGTAATTCACTTAAAATTACAGTTTTGTTCCTTTTTTTTTGTAAAAATCGGTAATAGGCCACGATCATCATGCCCTCTCACTTCACCTTAGAGCAGGGGAAATCATTTAACGATATCCAACCTGATTTTATCTGTGGTTAAAGATACTTCAGATTAAATTATGCTATGGTATTGCAGAAAGAAAAAAAAAAACTAAAGTAAAATTACTGTAACATTAATATTGCGTAACTTTTACGATTATTATAATTATCATTTTTCTGCCCTGTCCCATGTTACTTGGGGCCGGCGCAACACGTTGTTTTCTTCCATTCTATATTGTCGGCCGTTGCCATCATTGACTCCCTTTTTTTCTCAACGGACGTTACAAGAAATTTACTCATTTTATGGATAGGCCATGATTAATGTCAAAATTCAGGATTCTGGGTCAATGAGAAGTACTCTATGATTTTTCATCCCCTTGAGAGTGTGGAAATATAGATACGTTTTTTTTGTGACATAAACTAAGAAGTTTGATTTTTTCACAATTTCAAAAGACCACAGACATGAGTATATGGTTTTAATTTATGCTCAATATCTTCCCGTGTTCCTGAGGTAAATGGTTTTGACAGACAGACAGACAGACGAACAACAAAGTGATCCAATAAGGGTTCCGTTATTTCCTTTTGAAGTACGGAACCCTAAAAAGCTTAATTTTCACACCACCGCCCGCCCACCTCGCGCGGCACCACGTGGTTTTGCTTTCAATGCGCTTGCGTCAAATAAGCGAAGTTCAACAACGTCCGCTCGAATACGATGCGTAATACTAGGAACTCATAAACAGCACGAATATAAATCGTGAACTTTCAGTAGTCCAAACGTAACAACTACAGCTGTAGCTTATTACCTAACTCGTCTTTGGACATGTTGACTTAAGGTATAAAATCGGATCCTTATTTCATGGGTTCTATGTATGTCTAATGGTCATATGCGCTCTCAAAGTTTCAATCTACACTAGTATTATAAATAGGTAAAGTTTGTTTGATTTTATATTTTTTTTGTTTGATCTCCGAGAATCCGATTAATAAAAATTTTTCACTTATAAAAAGCTGCTCTATTCCTGACTTACATAGGCTATATTTTACTTACATAGGCTTTATAAGCTGCGGGCTACTTACATAGGTTTTAAAGCTAGTTTGATATACTATTTACAAGCTTGTAAAAAATATATCAAATTTAATTTTTGAGAGCCTCTATTGAAAAGTTTTCAATTTAACATCGTCGTCATCCACCCATCGATTTTAGCATATTGATAATTTCAACGTGCAGTACCGACGGCGAAGTTGAGTTTGCGACGTTTTAGTTAATTTCTTACCCGACTGCAAGAAGGGTTATGTTTACCTCTTATGACAGAAATATTCGAAATCTCGCAAAGAAAACACGTGTTACTAGGTTCTGCTAGCCTTAGTCCTAGTAGTTTTGACTGAGCTTTGATATGTCAGTCAGTTAGTTCTCCTTTTATATATATAGATAAGTTTCTGCCAGCGGCTTTGCTCTCATAAAAATAGGTTTCTCCATACAGACTTTGGACCCCATTTTATCCCCTTAGTGGATGAATTTTGGGAAATCCTCTCTTGGTGCTTGCCTACATCAAAATTGGAAATCTTGTGCAAAATTGCTCGCTTTTAGTCCCAGTACTTTCGGCTGTGCGTTGATTTGTCAGTCAGTCAGTAAGTGTACACTTATGTTAATAAAAACAATGATTAGTACACCACTTTTGCACTGTTTTTATAAAGTAGTCTTTGGAGTATTCAGTCTTTTCGAGGTTTTGTTTGTTTGTGTGTCTCGGAGTATGGTTCGTAGTGTGTGTTCGAAGTTATTAGTGAGAGTAAAAAATAAGATGGGAAGTCCATCGTTACGAATGACGTAGTAGTGTGAGTGAAAGATGAATTAAAAGGTGAGTTCAGTTATAACGGTCATGCTTGTGGAAATAAGGCACCAACGTATCGGACAATACTGGCCAATCAGCGTCGTTATCCATTTTTTTTATCACCAATCAGTTCAATTTTTTAATTGACGGTGTACGTGAGGTGGTGTAATAGTTAGTTGAGTACCAGGGAAGACATGAAAATAAAAAGCCCTGAAGAGTCATGATCATTTATGAGCTGGTCTCACTATCACGCAGGATATTTGCATAAGTCAGACAAGGATGTTATGACTATAGTGGACGGAATATTAGCGGTTCCTAACTGAAGACATCCCGCCATAATTATGATGTTCGTCCTGTACCAACAATAAGTTTTGAAACTCAACCGGTACCACGATACCAGAGTCACAATTCGCTTAACTGCTATAATTATAGTAGAATCTCTTCTATACATAGATCTTATACGAGAAAAACAAAATAACAAAATCATTATAATATGACAGTTATTTTATATTACCAAAAGAGTTCTGAGTATAGATGTCATGTAGATATAAAAAATGGATTAATGAGTAATGATAAATTATGAAAGAAAAGGGAGTTAGTGATAGTTCGACGGGTGACAGAACAGAATGGAAGAAAAAAACATGTAATGGGTGTAATTTATCTATAATATGTATGTATTTAGAAATATTTAAGTATGTTTATCAGTTGTCTAGTACCCATAATACAAGCTCTGCTTAGCTTGGGACTAGACGGCGCTGTGTGATAGTTGTGGAATATTATATTATTATATTATATTATGTTGAGCCGACTCCAAGTAATATGAAATAAAGGCCGGAAAAAGAAAAAGATGATAATCTTATGACGGAGTTTTTAAAATGTAAAAATTCAGCGTTAAGTTGTTGCAGCGCTATTAACCGCTACGGCGTAGCACATGGCTACGATTATTGGAGTGGCGTAAGATTTATACCTCAGAATCCAGGGCCAGTCAATGTATCTTTATATAAACTTTTGAAATGTGTTTTTAACAACATATGTAAAAATGTTAAAAGAAAAAAATATCCGGTCTCAATACTCGAAAACTGATTCTTATCACACTACGATTTGTATCGGCATTTTTATTATTATTATTCGATTCGTAGCGCGATATAGTTAGCTATAAAGATAGCTAAATTTACTACAATTTGAGAGAGCTCGCGGAGAATCTCGCGAAGAAGATAATCTTATGACGGTGTTTATAAAACGTAAAAATTCAGCGTTAAGTTGTTGCGACGCTATTAGCCGCTACGGCGTAGCACATGGCTACGATGGCTACACGCTCGCAGCAAATCGCAATATATCAGTAATCTTAATAGAAATAGAATATTATTTAAATTAATCCTGTAATCATCCCGTTCTGTGTTCATACTGAATCGCATAAAGACACAACGCCAGGACGAAACTCCGCGACATATCGGATTGAGTTCCAGCGGGATCTCTTGGGGATATGGTAACAGTGAATGTCGCAACCCAGCACTGGGCACGCCATAATCATGCTGGTAACGCCTCAAAGAAGGGATCTCTGAGGCGTGGCGGAAGGTGTCATGGCATCTCATCTTCCACATGACGATGGTCCTCATCGGACATTGTAAGTTTAGGAGGTTCCTGCAACGGATTAAGACGGAAGAAACGCCTGAGTGATTCGCTATTATGCGGGCCATCTGGAGAATACGGTGGTGCATACGATGGAGGTTTGCCTGCCTGGGCGAAGCACCGCTACCTTTTCATAAGGGCGATCAGTGGCAGTGACCTGTACTGGCCATGATCTTAACCGTTGGGAATGAGCGGTGGTTGCCTCTTTCTGTCAAGCAACAATGCTCACCAAAAAAATACTACATTTAAAATACTATTTATCTTATTTTTTTGAATAGCCTATTTTGTGTCCTAGTACTGGGCAAAGACCTCCTTTTTCTCCTTCCAAACCTTTCTGTCTAGGCAGAGAAGAAAAGAAGGAAGGAGGAACTTGGCCAGAGATCACTCCAGGGTGATCTCTGATCAAGTTCGCTCCGCTAACACACCACCTTCGCCGCGGTTGATCTCGATGGCATCGACCTTCCTTAGGCATTTAATGAGTGAAAATCTTCGGTGCGGTCGGCTACAGTCGTGTAGTGTCGACACACGATGTCCATCGCTATCCGCATAGAGTTAGTGTGCAGTTATTACTCACATTGGCATTATCCGATCAATGTCATCTTTATTTTGAAGCTCTTAAAGATCAAATCTTACATTGAGCTCTTGGGCTAGATACGTTGCGTCAACTGCGCAAAGGCAGATCCGACTGCAGATGACTGCATGCAGTTAAATATATCAACTACGTGCGGTTGCTGCGATGCAGTCCGTCTGATGGCAGCCTTACACTACCTCATATTCGCTATCAATCGGAAAAATCGAGCTGATTGGCCAATCAAAGGAGAATAGCGACACTGATTGGCCAGCATTGTCCGATACGTTGGCGCCATTTATCGGCAAGTATGAACATTATAACTGAACGCACCCCAAAAATGTCACTTGTATTTTTCGCAAGGAAATGAGAATATCAGGGATTTCACGAAATGCCTAGTAGACGAGGCATCAAAGGGAGTTGAGTATGCAAAATATGAGGACCGCCTTCTGTGAATGGTTTCGGACTCAGAAAAGCAAGCATTTTTAAGTTTCTACAGTATAGCTCTTATAGTTTCGGAAAAAAGTGGCTGTGACATACTGACGGACAGACAGACAGACAGACATGACGAATCTATAAGGGTTCCGTTTTTTGCCATTTGGCTACGGAACCCTAAAAATGGACCAATATGCCTCCTGGTAACATCCAGAATCATAATCTGCATGCTTTTCTGAGTATATAAGGGATATCACGAAATCCCAGTAAATATCGAATATTCTTGTTTATTACGTCTTCTTACTAAAATTATCAAGTGATATGACAAAACAGCAATTTATCGTCAGTGATATGTCGTTAACAGCAATTTATCGTCAGTGATATTATGTCGTTTCAGTAAACTGAATCTAGTAAAAAGTCATAAAAGCAGATACTTCCGAATAAAAAGTCATTGTGCGTGCAGCTAAGGAGTGGAATTCCTTGCCGGAGTCTGTGTTTCCTTATAGCTAAAACCCGGGAATCTTTAAGTCAAGAGTGAATAGGTTTCTATAGGTAAGCGCGTTCCATCGTCGACCGCATCGTCGCTTTCCATCTGGTGAGATGGCGGTCAAACGCGAACCTATCAAAAATAAAAAAAATCGAGCCATGCATTTCTCTCGCTCGGTCTAGTTTGTTTTGCTCTCACTAGTGCGGGCAAAACAAATGCGTCGCAAGATTTTCCAATAGGAGTTTGTCGTCATCTTAATTGTTGACCCTCACATACTTTTGAGTTTATATTGCACTAGACCAAGTAAGTGCGAGTCGGACTCGTGCACTGAGGATTCCGTACCAACCTACCTATCTACGAGTATATAGTTCAATTCCCAAATTGAAGTCTTGAAGATTTTTTCAAATCACAAAAAAAGTTTATATTGTGACGTAACAAAAAAATTACGTTTTCAGATTTTTTCCTAAACTTGTGCTATGAGAGCTTGCCTGCAATTTGGCATGAAATTGCAGGATTCTAGGTCAACGGGAAGTACCCTACGAATTTTGATTCTGTCGAGAGTGTCGAAATATACGTTTTTTGAGACGACTGCATCTTTTTTTCGCTCACGCAGAAGTTTCATTTTTTCTCAGCTTCAAAGCTTCTCAGCTTAGAATATAGTTTTAATTTCAACTCGATACCTTTACGCGTTTGAAAGATAAAGGGTTTTGACAGACAGACATACAGGCAGACAACAAAGTGATTCTATAAGGAATCCGTATTTTCCTTTTGAGGCACGGAAACCTTAAAATAAATGAAATTATTAAAAAAAAATAGACTTCATTCAGCAGAATCTGACAAGAGGTTGATCAGCTGCGCGCACAGTGCGGCGAAGGTCTACTTCGTTGGGTTTCTTCACGTTTTAATAACAGGTTTTGTTTGTTTGTGTGTCATAGTGTGGTTCTAGTGTGTATTGGTAGTTATTAGTGAGCGTGAAAAATGGAATGGGAACTCCATCGTTACGACTGTCATAGTAGTGTGAGTGAAAAATCAATTTAAGGGTAATTTTGGTTATTATGCTCTCGCTGAATATAAAAGGTGCCAACGTATCGGACAGTACTGGCCAATGAGCACAGCTATCCGCCTTTTATTAACCAATCAGTTCGAATCTTTAATTGTCAGCTAACGTGAGGTGGTGTAATAGTTAGCTGAGTACCTACCAGAGAAGACATGAAAATGAAAAGTCCCAAAGAGTTAATATGATCAGTTATGCGTTGGTCTCACTATCACGCAGGCTATTTGCATAAGGCAGACGGGGATGTTACAGTCGTATATAGATAGTAATCACCAAAATTCTATCCACTATAGTCATAGTGGATAGAATTTTGGCTATCACTATAGTCATAGTTTATATACATCACGCCATATTGACGTTGTTCATCCTGAACCAACAGCAGGTTTAGAAACTGAAACCTTGTCAAGATAAGGGAATCACAATTTGCTTGGCTACTATAGCAAAATTCTGATCTTGTATAATATGAAAAGTGACCTCCTCAACATGATCAGCGTAGTCTGCTATGTTGTAGACACAATGGTCATGGCGCATGACTTCATTTCGTATCTACTTATGTGTGCACTCTCTTCGTCTAGATAATAATTAATTGTCTTTGTGTGTTCCAGTCAGGTAAAGTCATAGCTGTTACACAAGAAGTCTCAGGTTTGGTCAGGTAAGTGTTTACACCAGAACTGTTTTAGTCAAATGTATTATGGGTGAGCTTATTGCCAGAAAATGTCTAGAAATGTAGAATGTCAGATGCTTCTGAAAAATGTAAGATGGAAGATACCGTCACACCCAATAACACTTTGTACGATCGACATTCGACGGGAATCAAACCCAAGATTGACTGCAACCCCACCTGATGGTTAAAATAAGTGAGGTAGTCATTGATGGCGAGGCGCACTAGTTTATTTAGAGCCTATTCACACTAGCCTTGAAGGCAATTAAAGGACGGAAAGACCGCAGCAGGCAAATGCTCAATTGTAGCACTTGCGATGTCCATTTCATTTAAATTTTAGTAATACAAATATGAGGTTACCTTTAGTCCATCTGATTAGAGCAGCTGAAGACCACGACGAACTTGGACGGGGTCTCGCCTAGGTCCTTCACTCTCTCCGTCTTGTCAATACGGGGCACAGCTCATGCTCATTATTAGACCTTGAACGAAGTTTCTACAGCACCTAAAAAGTAAAGAAACCTCATAATAATATTTTTGTACGTTTTTCATAACGTCAAGGTATATATCAATTTTAGGAGGTAGCTAGTGGGTAGACTTAATACGGTGAACCCGTTGATAACCTCATGGTTTCACTTCACTTTTATTTGTTTATATTTGACTCCTTTCCAATTGCAATATAATACGAGTATAAAAAACTTTTTACAAAAAAAAAACAACTTACAATGTTAAATAAACACTGAAAAGTACAAAATAACTTTAATTTCAAGAGGAGAGAAGAGAAAAAACTATTATAGAAACACCGACTTCCGAAGTTAAAGCTATTTTGTACTTTTCAGTGTTTTTTTAACATTGAAGTCGGTTGTATTTGTTTTGTAAAAAGTTTTTTTCTAGAAGGCAATTTTACCATTTTTGTTTTTACTGGCTTCTTATTTATATTTATAATTATGGTATTAGTTATAGGTGACAGCTAATTGCCGAGCCGGTACAGCTGGGCTCGATTATGCTTCATGGCGTTGATCATCGCGACGCGCTGATGTTTTTTTATTGGAGTATTGTGAGTACCAAGCAATTTTATCGTTTTATCCAATGTGGCACAATTTTATTTTACAATGTTGTATTGTTATTTATCAAACAGTTATTTAAGTACGAGTATTTTATTTCAGTAATTTTATACACTAGTAGGCACACAACATCAATTTTTATTTCAATTACATACGAGTAATATATACAGGGTGTGGCGTAAATAGTGGTCCAACGTTAAGGGGTCGATACACCATGTATTCAGCTATTACATATCACAATTTAAAACCACTTTATACCATAGGTCTCAGAATAAAACTGATCTTTATATTTTTTTTGAAAAACAACACTGCGACACTAATTTGGCTCTAATTTCAACAAAAAACATTATTTTTCTATTTTGGTTATGGTATATTACTGTTAAATACATGTGCGTATACGAAAATAACTGTTTTACTGTAAACTTAAAAATATTAAAGAAAAAAATTGTTTATTTCAAATTTTAACTATAGTCTTCAGATAATCACTAGACTTTGGGCACGAATGGTGTAAAAGAAATGTACTAAACTGTCGGTGCCCATTATTGAAAAAATATGTCCATTAAATGCAGAAATGAATGAATGAATTTTTTAACAAGAAAAATAATCGACTTTAAGCTCAAAGTCCTATAAACCATCCTTATTGCTTGCTGAAGTTCGCTCCGATTGGCTACCATTTTTTCCGCAAATTGTACAAGTTTTGCTAAAAAAAAAGTTTTACCAGGAAATACGTGTTTTTTTTAAACCTTAAAAGTTTTTATAAAAACTTGTCATCATTTAGAATCTCGATTAAATGTGCAAGGCTTCTATTGACGTACTTTTTTATATTTTTAATGTATGAGTACATAATGAAGGGCTAAAATTCATATAAAATAGTCGTTTTTCAGGGGTCTTTACTACGGTAAGTCCCCTCTTTGAGGCGTGGCTGGAAAGACCTCACGGCGTCCTTACCTTCCGCATGACGCAGGTCCTCACCGGACATGGTTCGTTCGGGAGTTTCCTGCACCGGATTCGTGCGGAAGTGACACCCAGGTGTCGCCACTGTGCGGAATGCCCGGAGGACACGGTGGAGCACACAGTCGAGGTGTCCTTGCTTGGACGGAGCATCGCCGTGCCCTCGTGGGGGCGATCGGCGGCGGAGACCTCTCGCGCCGGGCCTTGGTTGAGGCCATGGTCCGGAGCGAGGAAGAGTGGCAGGCGGTAGCCGACTTCTGCGAAGCAGTAATGCTCGCAAAGGAGGAGGCCGAACGCATCAGGCAACGGCGTTATCGCCGCCGACGCCGCCGCCGGGATTCTGATCCCGATTTCCGGCCACCGTAGGCACGGGCTTGCGGGCAGTGAGCAATGGGTAGCTCGCTGTCCGGCCGTCCGGTAACTGTCCGGACCAAGCCCAAGTCGCCGACGGCGCGCACTGTTCCCGCGCGCCTCAAGGAGTTGTCAGCAACAGCAGGGACCCAGCCGGGTCGAAGCCTACTGGGGCCAGGGTTATCCGAAAGGGCGCTCGAGCCCCGGTATGAAGGCTAGAAGGAACGGGGTGGGTCTTAAAGTCAGTAAGAGTCTGACACTATCTCCCGCTCCGCCCATGAGCGGGGCATGTCATTGCATGATTTTTTCCCACCATAAAAAAAGGGGGTCTTTACTAGAATAGTTTTACGTAAAGTTTTTTTTTTTTATAGAAGCCTAGATAATATCCACAACATAGCTGTGTATCCAAAATATCTAGAGAAAGATGTGTAATAACATCATAATCACGTAAGAGCGGTTGTATGAAAATGTACCTCAAAAAGGATGCTCTTGGAAGTAATATTTAAAGTACCTACGCAATAAAATCAAATTAATTAGGAGAAAGAAGTTTATTTACAATTACAAACTATCCCAAGAGGCATCTCTTAGAATGATTCGTTGTTGATGAATTTGTGGTGAGCATAAAATGTTCTAGAAAGGTTGTCACATTTTCATACTGAATGAAGCAAGGACCACTAGATGTCAGTAATTTAAAAGGACGATATCCATTAGCTAAGACTAAATTGTAATAAAATGAGTATTATGTAGACTATCTAAAATATGTCATTCTAGCTTTTAATTATGTGTGTAATATCAAATGGTCATGATAATGGAAAAAATTAGGTATTTAACGTATAATCTCATACTTAAAGTTGGATTTCCTGATATTGATGTGTTTTTGTCGTCTAACCAAATTTAGTTAAGCAGAGAAAAATATAGAAAAAAAAATAAAAAGATATTTCAAATTAAATTTTATTATGTCACGTCACGAAAAGATGAGATCAAAAAAAAAATGACACATGAAGGATTCGAACCAACGACCTCTTTGCCCAGTACCCTTTGTTATACTAGGCGAAGCACTCTGGCCACTGAGCTAATGTGCCGATGGTTTCGATGTCGAAATACGCGTTCTGTTGAATTCAGTATCGATTTTACGGTTTCATTCATTTTACTACGTGCCACTCAACCTCATTGAGTAGAAACGTTGCAACGTTGCTGCCAGTCTCTTCGTCATATTACTTTTTTTGATTATGTTATGTTAAATGATATTTAGTACAGCCAAGAAGTGGAATTTCCTGGCGGATTCTGTTTTTCCTGATAGTTATAACTAAGGGTTCTTTAAGTAAAGAGTGAATAGGTTACTTCTAGGCATTCGTGCTTCAACGTCGACCACATCATCGCTTACCATTATATGAAAAAAAAAGTATTTTTACCCAACTATCACAGAAGAAAAGTAGTATTTGTTAGTAACATCCTATTGAAAACTCTGTAGAAAATATACGTTATATATGTTTACCCTAGTCCGTGAATCACTGCGGGGGGGTGCCAACTGAAAATCAACGCTGGGTGTCTAATGCCCAACAAATGCTGAGGTGGTCACTCTTTCGGTGCGGGCGCGCTCGGCACACTTTGTGCTTTTGTATTTTTTTACTTTGCGTTTTTAACCAGTGTGTTGTGTCTGTACCGAATAAAACTATTTGTAATCTATCATATGTTCTAGGTATACGTTGTTATGGCGGGGAATGAATCGAACCCCTGCTGCTGTTGGACTGTAGCAGTACAACAATGTTGTTCTCAATGTAGATAAATAGCAGCAGCTGCAATAGCAGCACATCATTAGAAAGCAGCAGCAGTAATAGCAGCACAATATTATCAGAATCGTTGAAGACCATTATTTATTTATTTAAACTTCATGTACAATAGTGGTACATAGGCGGACTTAATGCCACAAGGCATTCTCTACCAGTCAACCTTTGGGTTAAAAAAGACAACACTGTGGTAGGTTTGCACAATAAACAAATACATAACAAATAGTTCAAATGGAAAAATATAAAATAAGTTATTTATAATAATAAAATACATATATGCTAAAATAATAAACTAATAAATACTATGAAAAATATCAAATCACTATGAGAACTTAATAACAATTCTGGACGAAGACCGAACTAAGGTTGAGAGGACTTCAAGTAGTAGTCCCGAATCTTACGTTTGAAGGATAATTTACTTTCAGCTTTTTTGATGTCAAGGGGAAGCACATTCCAGAGTTTTATGGTGGAAACAGCGTAAGAATTGGACATAAAGCCAGTACGGTGGGAAGGAATATGAAGAAGCATGTTTTTGGATGCACGAAGGTTAAGATTATAAAACAAAATAGGAAAATAATGTTCTTTGTTGACATTAGAGCCAAATTAGTGTCGCAAGGCGTTGTTTTTCAAAAAAAAAATATAAAGATCAGTTTTATTCTGAGACCGGTAAAAAGTGGTTTTAAATTGTGATATGTGATAGTTGAATACATGGTGTATCGATCTCTTAACGTTGGACCACTATTTACGCCACACCCTGTATACAGTCACCAATTTAATAATAATAAAAAAGCTAAATAATAATATTATTAACCTCTTACAAGTCTCTTGAAGTTACTAGTGCTTCATACATTTTAATCAATCGATGAGACTATATTCTGCAATTAGGATAGCGATATCTATCCAGCTCTATCTACGACATACCTTTTAAACTTATGTATTCCTGGTAGCGTAATAAAACGGTAATAATGTGATTGATTGCATTGAAGGATAGTTAGTTGGCAATTTCAGTTATTACTATTAACTGCTAGAAATGCTGCATGCAATAAGTCAAAGAAAATTTCAGGGTCTTAGCATCTGGTCAGCGTTAGGCCTGCTGAAAATCTGGTTCCATTCGCATACCGTCTCAGTAGGCTGCGTAATCACCACATACACAGTTCTGTCTTCCTCTGAATTTGGGTTTGAATATTTAAAGAACGTAAACATAGTGTCTCGAAGCCATTAATAAAATATAGATATTAAGCAGCTCAATTATGGCTTCAAGCTTCCGATACCTTATGGAATCCTAGTTTAAGCTACCTTTGCATTTTCAGACTGGAGCAGTTTCTTAACTTTATACTTTTGATACTTTGGGCTCCTAGTACAAATTTCAAATTATTGCTGACTTCATACTTTTACGCAAAAACGTCGTTGTGGCGGTGGGTATCGTATATTTGCCAGTCTCATATCAGCAGCAAAAGGGGATCATACATAATATGTATATGTACAGGTCGTCATGTAAACAGTAATAATAAAAATTAAATTATTCATTGTTCATTGCGTTGCTCATTGTTACCTAAACGTTATGTATTATTATTACCTATGCAATTACACAACATTATTTATAACCAACTCAGGTTTTTAACACAACAACAATTCGGGTAGTAAACTAAGCGGAAAGTATATATCTTCCCTCTCTTACATGCCGAGAGGGACCTCGGACCTGTGCATGAATGGATCTGTACTAGGGAACCTTACGGCAGTGTTTGGCTGGGAGCCAACCTAGCTATTTGGTTGGTCCCCCATCAAACACTAATATCTAGATTTTACTGCAAGGTGGGCGTCTATTATTGTACCCAGATAGCAACGAGTATAAATAACTATTAAAGCGAAGCCCTTTTAGTGAGTTTTCGAGGTTTGAGTTAGGCGACAAAAAGTGAGACGGTGTTTTTTTTAATTTTGGAAATCATCCAATGGCTTCTCCTGCTCTGGGTGGAGCGCTAGAGCGTGTCAGACTTTTACTGGCTAAAACACACAAGTGTCCTTCAGTTGCCCTTTGCGTTTAGGACTACGGGTTTCCTTTTCAGAAATCCCCCGTGGTCCTAACCAGCGGTGATCGACCCTGCTAGGCCCCAACGGTTTGCTGACATCTCTTTAAGGAGCGCGTGGATCTCTTCATCAGACGCCTGTACATATAAATTATACTTTTACTAGCTTTTGCCCGCGCGGCTTCGCTCCCGCTCTTCCCTACTTCAGCCTACTCTACCCTACTATACCCTACTCTACCCTACCCTACTCTACCCTACTCTACCCTACCCTACTCTACCCTACTCTACCCTACCCTACTCTTCCCTACTCTACTCTACCCTACCCTACTCTACCCTACTCTACCCTACTCTACCCTACTCTACCCTACCCTACTCTACCCTACTCTACTCTACCCTACTCTACCCTACTCTACCCTACTCCACTCTAATAAACCTCACGGAGCCCGAGATCTTTCCAACGAATGCAAAACCGTGGAAATCGGTTCGTGCGTTCTGGAGTTATAGCGTCAGGAAGGAAAACCCAACTTATTTTTATATAGTAGATCATGTCCAAATTCAGCAACGTTCTACTCTTAAATTTTGTATACTAATTAAATCGATCAATTTAATTATATATTTTAAGACGATGTTGTTTTCCATATTTGTGATTTCACCCGTAAATATTGCGTGGCGTCTCAAGAGGCCTATGTCCAGCTGTGGGAATCTTTTGGATACAATGATGATGTTTATGAGGATAGACATTCCAAGACCCACGAAATAATTGTAGCGGTAATATCAAACAACGCGTCCTACGTCTATTAGTGCTGATAAGTGAATAAAATGGAAGCTGGTTTAAAATTAGACCAGCTCCACACCGAACAGTGCCTAATGCGCCGGCGTAAATCACTAATTGAAGTTAGTCATAAACTAAAATAAAGGTATCATTCGTGAGGTGAACTAGGAGTCCATGAAGCAAGACAGCAGTGTGTGCCCAAAATAAAACAAACTTAGCTCCAGATCTCTACGAGAGATGAGTGCAGGTTTGAAATCATAAAACACTTACTTAGTTACTTTATAACGGTGAAAAAATTTTAGCAATCGGACCAGTACTTCCAGAGATAACCTCCTACAAACAAAAAACAAAAAAATAACTTTGTCTTTATTATATTAGTGTAGATGTAGATAGTGTAGATTAAATGTATATCAAGAAATCAAAACAAATTATACTGAAAATAATATTTAAACAAAAAAAAAAAATACAAATTGGACGATATTATAAACATTTTGGTTTGTTTAGAGTACTCATAGGAGTACTCTAAACAAACCAAAATGTGGAGTCCGGAGTCCTAGGTATAGACCTAGGGTGATAAAACCATGAAACTCCGGATTTTTTTTACTGTGGATAAAACTAGAAAATATTTATTTATACTGGCTTTTGCCCGCAGCGTCGCCCACGTACGTTAAATATAGCCTAATATGTTACTCAAAACTAAAACAGCTTTCTATCGGTGAAAAACTTTGAGCAATCGGACCAGTTCTTCCAGAGATTACCTGCTATAAACAAAAAAAAAAATAAACTTTACCTCTTTATATAGTGTAGATTAAATAACCAAACGGTAACCTTTGCGCTCCGCTATCTAGACATAAGTTAGGCTTTGACGAGTCCGAAACTGAGTGAGTCAGTGAGGACTTTTGTTTTAAAACTGTTTCAAAATTAGGAAGACGTTCTTAAATACATCTAAATGTTTTTGTAGATAAATTTTCAGTTAATCAGCGAATCCTCCTTTATCCATGTATGGTAAATAAGCACAAAGGTTTTGGATAATATCGATGAAAAATAAATTTCATCCTTTTGGATATTGTATAATTATTATTACTAGTGGTTTGTAGTGGATTCCGTCCTTTAAAGGTCCGCTCTCGGCCCGTAGAGGACGGAATCTGCCGGATGAATCTGCCATACACCACCAAGTAGTGGAACGGAGACCGACTTCACGCATGCGCCACTCGTAGTGCACACTCGCTCATATCATTGTAATGGTTGGTCCATTACACCCCCTTCCTGATGCATGGAATTGTGAAGTGTTATTTATATCTTTGCATTGACTTGAAATTATAAGTTCTAACAAACTTTATATCTTTCTAGTAAAGGTTTTTTTTTAGAAATTATTTTATTAATGGTTTCTTTTTTTTTCTGTAATATCACAGTAGTGTAATTTAACCCAACCCGACACACAACCCATTTAAAAAAAACCTATTTTATAGGTAAAGACCTACTATATATCATACTAAATGATACTATAATATGAAAAAAATATACTGACATTATTCAGTATTTATCTACAGGTCTTATAGCTCTTTAATGAAACAGTTTAGACCATCTCGTCCAAACTGACCCATAAAGGGCAACGAGATGAAATGTACGGACGGATATCATTCTCTCGCGGAGAATCTTAATAGCGCGATTCAGACACTCTGTACTGTACTCAAATCATTAAAAACGCCCTCTAGGAAGCACTCCCGTGACGTTTATAATCAGTAGAGTGAGAACACGGGTGAATGTGTGAAAGGGTACACACTATTGTTTTACTTTTACTGGACAATATTCCGTACAAGTTGTTGCTTATATGGGTTTTTTGACCTATGGTAAATTGAGCTAAACTAGGATGAAGTATGTTTAGTAAGTATTTCCAATAACTGAATTGTTGGCGTAAGTAATCTTTTTGAACTTTTGTTACAACTTAATGGAACCCCCGTTTGGTTTCTATTTACAATCAGAAATCAAAAACTGTTTCAAATAGGCCAATAATAGGCACTTTAGAATTGTCAAAATATCGGTCAGTTAAAGAAAAACCAAGAAAGTTAAATTGCGCGTTCCAATGATACAACACACTGATTATGGATTTTAAATTATTATCAAAATAATCACCAAATGAAAGTGCAAATAATAGTTGATTTGAATGAGCTCAAAAAAAAAGTGTTTCTTTTTATCTTTTTTTTTTTTTGTTAGAAACTTAAATAATAGAACCCATAAAAAAGACAGATGAAAAGTCATAGCGAGACAGAAAAATAAGCATTTATTTTTATATACCTTTAACTTTATGTAGAAATACTTTATCTTTAATGGTTTTTGTTCATTTTTTATTTTACAATTAGACATTGTTAAAAATTACGAGCAAGTTTGATATGAATATTTATTTTGTTGCATAAATGTAAATGCAACCACTGCTAATACTGATTGCTACGCCGCCGCCGTAGCATAGCGCCGCGCTACGGAGTAGCGCATAGCCCAATATCATTGAGTTCGAAATAAATCTTAACTGTTTCAATTAAATGCATTTTCAAGAGTGTGTGCGGGAATAACATGACTTGATACCGCTATTTTCTTTCTACCATCAGGCAACCCGACGTACGGCGAGTTTCCACACTTACATTCTTGACACCTTTACGGTCCGGACTAAGCTTTTCGCCTCGTCGTTTGTCCCTCGTACATAGAAGGACTGGAACAATTTGCCTGCTGCGGTCTTTTAGTCCGAGTACAATTTAGGCGTCTTTAAAGTTAGTGGGAATACCCCCTTAATAAACTAGTGCGCATCACCATCAACGATTATATCACTGCTTAATGTCATATGGAATCACGTTCAAGCACTGGTTTAAATCAATTAAAAAAAGTATAAATTATTGTCTGACCCCGAGAGACTACTAAGATTTAGTGTAGCAACGTAAGACCATAAAATGCGAAGTTCTAACGTGTCACCATAAAAAATTATGTTCCTGTTCCGGATTAAAGCGGAAGTGACGCCCGGGAGTAGCCACTGTGCGGAACGCCCGTTGGACAAGGTGGAGCACACAGTCGAGGTGTGTCCTGCTTAGGCGGAGCATCACCGTGCCTTCGAGGGGGCGATCGGCGGCGGACACCGAAGCGATGGTCACCATGGTCCGGAGCGAGGAGGAGTGGCAGGCGACTGCCGACTTCTGCGAAGCAGTAATGCTCGCAAAGGAGGAGGCCAACCTCATCAGGCAAAGGCGCTCTCGCCGCGACCGGGATTCCGATCCCGATTTCCAGCCACCATAGGCGCAGGCTTGCGGACAGTGAGCAATGGGTAGCTCGCTGTCCGGCCGTCCGGTAACTGTCCAGACCAAACCCAAGTCGTCGACGGCTCATCTGAAATGAGGTATTCCTATAAAAGAATCTGCTTTAAGCTTCCTTATTATATATATTATTTCTTTTACGAATAAAAGATAGATTGATATTAGTGGCTAGAACATTCATCGTTTTTTTTTATTTTTTTAATGTGAGCTTATGGACTCTGAAAGTTTTACGCAAATGAATCCCAAAACACATACATTTATCAGTGCTATTCTAACAGTTTTGAAAAGTGGCATATTATTTAGTTAGCGTATGACAAAATGCATAGTAAGTGGTGTTTGTATTGTGGTATCTGCTTCCAGATCAATAATTATTGTTCTTCGACCAAGAATCAATAAATATCTATTTAATTCAAATAATTATAATGAAAGCTATTACGTTAAAATCTGTTGACATTTGCCTTCAATTTTTTTTTTTGTCTTTGGATATCGTTGATAGGATCGATGATCGATTGGAACGGCCGGACTATCGGACTTTTACTATTTAAACCCCACCCGTGTTTTTTCGAAGGTCACAATGACTATTTCCCAAATTTGCCACTTGCGAGCGCCTAGAGAACTAATTTTGACTTAAAATGCAAATGGCTGCAGAAAAATGTACAGTACTCTGAAGTATTTTTTGTATTTTAAATGAATTTCGTTCAAATTATGTGACGATTTTCCTTCAGGAATAATTTAAAACCTATGAAAAATGAGGAGAAGTGGAGCGACATTATTAATTTTAGTACCGGAGACACTCGCCAACAATCGCTACGGCCGACAGCGCCAAAATGGTGAATATCAAACGGGCACCAAAGCTCTTTGACGGCCTCCAATCCATTGTGGTAAATATTAGATGTCAGAGTTCGAAGCCCTCGAAGACTATTTCTCAAATTCGTACCTGCAGTGACATAAGATTTGCTTAATTTTAATGAACGGACATTACGTAATAGCGCCATCTATTAAATATTTCAAAGTTTAACGAGCTTGATAAGCCTTTATTTGCTAAAAACCTTGGCAATTTATCATTACGAAGCTAGATGGCAATTAAACCAATTCAACCTCCTGAGAACTTCTATAATCCTGGTACCTGCAGTTGGAATTTGCGATTTCTCGGACATTTTCAACATTTTCTCATACATTTGAGCTTGTGGTTACTGGTGTAGCAGAATCTGATAAGAGGTTGAACAGCTGCGCGCGCAGTGCAGCGAAGGTCTGCTTCGTTGGGTTGGTTGCGATATAAGTGACATCTATCTTCACATTTTGAAAACAGCTTTTGTTTGAATGTGTGTCGTAGTGTGGTTCGTAGTGTGTGTTTGTAGTTTATAAGTGTGCGTAAAAAATGGGATGGGAACTCCATCGTTACGACTGACGTTGTAGTGTGAGTGAAATATTGATTTAGGGGTGAGTTCAGTTATCATGCTCACGCCAATTAAAAAAGGCGCCAACGTAACGGACAGTACTGGCCAATGAGCACTGCTATCGGGTTTTCACTGGCCAATCACTTTGACTCTTCAATTGACATTCAAAGTAAGGTGGTGCAATAGTTAGCTGAGTACCAGGGAAGTCATGAAAATGAAAAGCCTTGAAGAGTCATGATCTGTTATGAGTTGGTCTCACTATCACGCAAGTTATTTGCATAAGTCAGACAAGGATAGTATGTATGACTGTAAAAGATGGAATTGCTGTATGTTCACATCCATCCGCCATATTTGAATTTAATTCAAAACTATATTGTTTAATTTAGGCCTTTATGAGCACTTATAAAATGTTTTAAAACTGAACCAGTACTACAATAACGAAGTCATACCTAGCTTTGACTACTAGAGCAATACTATCAAACACAGACGCTTGATTTTACAATAGCAAAGAAAGAACAATTCCATTTAGGGGTCTTAAAACATGACAACCCATTATAAAGTTGTAAATATTTACCAAAATGATTATTTTATCAGTAATACAAAATTACACAACATATGCAACTTTTGTAATGCACATTCTTTAATAAATTATTCATTTTAAACTTCACAATGCCATAAAAAATGCCTCCATCTAGTAGTGGACATCTAAAAAGACACTATAACATACAGAAATAAGTTCAATAAAAATAACGAATTCCAGCCAGTAGCTTCATCCGCGTGAATGTTGCTTATGGTGATGTGAAGTCGAAGTCGAAGACGAATAAAAACTAGTTTATGTCTATCCTTGGAGTTAAAACTTCCTCCGAACCAAACATCAAAATCGGTTCGGTACTTTGACCCTGAAAGCGTAACAGACAGTCAAATATACCGAGTTCCTTTCAATTTTATAATTTTAGAATGGATTATTATAGTTAATAATCAAACTTCTTCGGCTATGCCCGTGTGGCAGTAGGTTTACATCATTAGAAGCACTTCTGTGCAAAACAGCGCTCAAGGCGACGAATTTAGGCTGGGCGTGGCATTGATGGGTCAGCGAGTAAGTCAAGACTTTGCCTTTTATACATACAGGTACAGACAACAGCTGCATAAACTAGAGCTAAATAAACCCACGTGGAATCCACGTGGACGACTACACACACGCAGGTGTAAGTATTTGCTGAAACAAAAATAATTATATTTTTAAATGATTTTTTTAAAGTTGTTCCTTCCGCGTACCATTTGCGACATGCTCTTGAAACCTTGGAATGAAGGGTCCATGTGTGAGGCTTAAAAGCGATATTTGTAGGTTTAATTTACTTACGTCGCAATCGTTTTGATTTTAAAATTATTCTATTACAATTACTGCATTGTTATTATTTGCTACGAGCACGTAGTCACCGTAGCAGTGCGCTACGCCGTAGCCGATAATATTATTTATAGTTTTTTGGTATTTCTTGTTGGAAGAATACAATTTACTAGCTTCTTTAAGCAGTTTCACCCGCGTGTAAGTAGGCTTCTCCATACAAACTTTGGGCCCCCGTTTCATCCCTTTAGAGGGTCAGTTTTGTAAAATCTTCTCTAAGAACTCGCCTTCGTCACGAAGAACAAAAATCACGCTCTTAGCCCTGTAGTTTCAGTTCACCCGCTAGGGTATACCTGACAAGTTTAAAGGTATTTTTTACTAGTCACCACCTAAAAGTGGTTTTTTGTTTGTATTCGTAATTATCAAGACAGGGTTTGTTGAAAAGAAAACTGCCAGATAAGGGAAAATAAATTACACCCGGGCGAAACTGGAGTGGGTTGCTAGTTTAGGATAAAATTACTGTTGAACTTATTTAACAAACAATCAGCCAAATCATTTTTTTTTTTTGTTAAACACCATTGAGTACAGGTGTAATGTAACTTTTTTATCATACTTTTTTCATACTTCTTTAAAAAGTTCAGCTTTTTATCAAAACGCTGAACTCTTTCGTTACTCTCATTATCAACGAATTCCCTTTCGAGGATTGACACTGACACTTTAACCCATATAAACAAAGCTGTCCTTGATTAACTCTCTGTGAGTCCTGATGTGCTGGTACTTCTGGCACGTGTATCGTTTCCATGGCAACGTAAAGGAAACGCGTCTGCATCCAATGCTGTTTGTGCATTTTCTGCTCTATATATAGAATACTTGAAAATAATAATTTTATACATCTATTAGTTTAACAAAAAACAATGTAATAGAAAGGTTTAGGAAAAATACGACTTTCATTATTCACGAGGAATTAAACGAGTTAATTTAACGGGTATGATATGTTTTCGGGTAGAAGGTGCAGAAATAAGAAGTCGGGTGCTTTCTATGAACGCTAGTTTAATACTGACGCTATTCAATTACACCCTCACACTATACGGTGCTACAATAGGAGTGAGCGAGAAGCACATACACATCACTCCTCCACACTAATTTTGAAACCTGTTGACATAATACTTATTATTAAAACTTATTATACCACATATAATCTTATAACTAACTTATTTAATCTACTTATAATATACCGAGTAATCTACATTTTTCCTGGCGCGCTGAAAACGTGCACGTGACACTTGCACAGTAGCTGAATCCTGTGCGACGGCCGAAGCTTGAGAAGCTTGCGCGTCTGATAAATTACTGAAGGACTGGCGTACACTTTCTCGGACTTCAGTACCAGTTACCGTAGTCATATTGCTATCAGCTTCATCACTAGTTGCCGCAATCGGCGCTTTGACTGTTTCCACTTCCACCGGTTCCTCTGAGACTACACCCATTGCCGTGCTAGCTGCATTAGATTCACTAATTGATTCGGGCGTTCTTGACCAACTAAATGGAACTGGTGAAGTCGGTGGACTAGGAGCAGGCGGAACCCCTGAAGGTATCGGTTCTACACAATCAATTGATCTTGCAATACCTTTTTTATTTTTACATTTTAGCAATTGATCAAGATGTCTGATACAAGATAAACTTTGATCATCAACCAGCACTTCATACATTCTTTTTCCTGTCACTTTATGTATGACTCCTAATTTCCAAATCTCTTTCCTTCCACTGTACCACCGAACCCATACCCTATCACCAGCTTCAAAAGCTCTGCTGCGACATTCATTTTCCTCTGACGTTTTTTTGTGCGATTCGTTTTCTTTTGGAAGTATTAAATCAAGACGCGGTCTCAAATTCCTACCAAACATTAATTTTGCGGGTGAGTGTCGCTTCCACTCTCTAACAACCGCCATGAAAACAAAACCATCAACTTTCTAAACCGCCATAAAGTCCTGGTGCCAAAACTCAGTACCTACTACTAGTACGCCCCAAAAATTATCTTTGTGCCAAACACCAAACTCAAACTGTTCTTAATTTTCTTTATCCATACAATCGGTTGACTGTAGCTCAAAGCTTTTCCCTATAGATGCCCGCAACATTGCTTAAAGTTCATTGAAAGTTAACAGAAGTGTAGAAACAATTAGAAGATTGAATTTCGATCATAAAATGTAGGTAGGAGCCATACATGTTCGCGTGTTTTTTGTCTTTCCATCTTTCTTGATGGAAAGCGATGATGTGATCGATGGTGTTTTGTTTTCTTTAGAACAGTACCTGCCCTGTGAAGACAACGGGCTACAGTCCGCTTCATTATAAAATTGTAGTTTTGTGTGATGGACGTCATACGGCCATCGAGAATAGATTGTTGGAAATCTACAGCTAGTGTATTGTATTGTATATTCATAGTGTTAAACGTATTGTTATAAAAGGGACTTTATTTGCAAGGTGCTACAAACAGATGGCCAAAATTTAGGATTTTAGCAATAATGATCTACTTAGACCTGTTTTAGTCGATCTCTAATATTATATACTACGTTATTTAGAAAAAAATCCTAATTGGCGAGCTATAACTCATCACTAAAATAACGTCTAGCCTTGCAGGAAGAAAAGAAGAGGAAGAAGAAAAGAAGAGGAAGAGCGAACGAGTTGAAGGTCGCGGATTCAAACCTAGCCAGGTGATTATGTTTGCAAGAAAACTGCAGAAAATGGTACGTGTGAGCTGTTACTGACCATCACAAAAAGATAAGGCGTAATATTTTTACAGCTAGGTTCCTAGTTCCCACCGGTATTTATCCAATATATATCTAAGACTGCCCAACACTTTGAAATATTGTTTTAAATAATCAGGAGCACAAGGATCGTTCATTATGGTGAAGAGCGTACAGAGGGATCCGCTGGCTTAAAGACATCGTGTAGAATGACTGTGCTAATTACAAAATGACAGCTCACACCGGCAAGTTAATGCAATCTGTCTTAGGGCATAAGTATTTACCTGCCCACACAATATATGCTTAATGGTAAGCTTAATTAATATAATTGGTAGGAATTTTAATTTTTTTTTCAGTTTACTTTAATATATTTTAATAATTATGTCTTTCACTATCTCCCGCTCCGCCCAAGGGCGGGGGATGTCAATGTATGATTTTTTCCCACCATAAAAAAAAAAACAAATGTCTTTATATAATTGTCTACGTAGCATAAAGTTGGTGCCTTAAAACAGTGCGACGGGATTGCGGCAGACTACGAAAAAGATGGCGCGACAAACTAGACAAATTTGCCAGAACTGGCAAGAGGAAGTGCAGGCTCGCGAAAGATGAAAAGAGCCGGAAGGAGGCCTTTGCCCAGGAGTGGGATAGAACGGGTTAACAAAAAAAACATATAATGGAGATCTATATATCTCATATACAGGCACAAACTCTATTAAACAATAGTAAGCAAGGACTTTGTCCTCTGAACTTTTCACATGAGAGGACCGACGTGTCTGTCAGTGTCGGCGCTGAAGATATTGTGACGGTTTCCGGGCAGCCAAATGATGAGTGATTCGGTATTTATTTAATATGCTTATACATGTTTCATTCAAATATTTAAAACTATTGGTTTAATTTAAACGCTTGATTCTCTTGTTTTTAATTTTTTTCCGCTTGTTTTGCCGCGCCGTCGCGAGGTAATAAACACCAAACTGACTTGAGCAAGATATGCATGCAACATAGTAGATGGTGCTACAAGTATCGAATCAAAAGTTTGTGTGATACAAGCTTGTGTGTTACGAGCTTTTCTTTTCAGAAATGTAATAAAATAAAATTACCTTAAATTGCATATCCCAGGTTTTCGCTCTAAGCCATCGCATTGGATATAGTCATATGTTATAGATACATTTTTGAGAATCCATAGAGTGTTTATTTGCTCATGAATGGTTGGTAGAATGATTCTATTCTCTATACGCTCATAAGCATTATACATATCTTACTTCAGCGAGACAATAGCTTGTGCATAAGAGTGTATTTTATTGCACATACTTATCATATAGGAAACATTGGCATAATCAGATGCTACAGTACGGACATTATGGCGACACTTGCGGGAGGCCTATGCCCAACAGCGGTCGTCTTTTGGCTGAAATGATGAGGATGATGATGACAAAACTTAAATAGTGTAAAACATGTGCTTTTATAGTTTTTTTTTTCTATTCTAGAAATTCGATCTGAAATCAGTTGATTGCTATTGGAAATGAAACACTAACGGCCCGTTTACGACTTTGCTACTGTGAGCAGTAGCTAAGCGCGGGGCGGCGAGCGGTAAGAAAAAATGTATGAAAATGTTTGAAGCACGCCATGAGACGCCGTTCATAGCGCCCGAAGTCCGCTTACCGATGCCGTCCCGCTAGCCGCTAAAATCGAAGTCGTGAACAGGCCGTAATAGAACTAAGAAAGTAGTAAAAATAAAGAAGAACATAGAATAGGGCTTCAGACGTATATTTCGCTTGGTCGCTTCTTTTTATTTATTCAACACTAGCTTTTGCTCGCAGCTTCGCCCGCGTACCTAAAATATACATGCCTGTGTCACTCAGAAATAAAGTAGCTTACTATTGGTAAAATAAATTTTAGCAATCGGACCCGTACTTCCAGAAATTACCTCCTCAAACAAAAAAATAAAAAAAACAAACTTCACCTCTTTATTATATTAGTGTAGATAATTTGCATGTCGTACATTTACCTATACTTCTGTTGTTAATGTGCCTAAACCAGATCAATATCGAAAGCATTTGATCACCAGGACGACATAAGCGATGACGTTGCATTCGCTGTGACGTATGTTACATCAACATAGGTATAGGTAAGTTAGAGTAGCATCGGATCGTTATTCATAAGGATAGTTACTAGGATAATATGAACACAAAGGTATCACTATCGAGTAGTAGTAATTTCACTTTCTATGAACCTTTATTTACAAACGCTCAACTAGATATAGGCTGGTTCATTCATCAAACTGGACTATTATCAAACAAACTTCTGCCAGCGGCTTCGTCAGTATGAGATTAGAATAATAAATAATAATTATATAGCTCATGTCTCAACTATAAAGTACCATTCTAGCGGTGAAAGAATTTTTTTGAAATCGTTTCGTTAGTTTTTGAGGTTATTTATTACATTATAAACAAAAATACACATATTTTCTTTTTATGATAAATAGGTAGATAGTTAAAGTTACCCTACCAAAGTACCGAAGATTATCTCTTTGATGTACCATCGCGGTAATTTCTGCATGACCACTTTAAAAAAAAATCGCTTGAATTCTGCGGTGCGGAGCCGAACAAAACCCTTTAAGTTTTCGTTTCGACAGCAAGCAAAAATGATCTTAATGGTGGTCAGAGAAATGTCTTTGATGGTACCTACTGATGTGAGTCCCGTGTTTGATTCTCTTCTTCTGTAGTAGCTTTCTGGCGATGACCAGGGAGTGCAGTAACTCCAGAACCTTATTATTGATCTCCATCAATAACTTCTTGTTCTGACTAGCTGCATCTTCAGCATTCTTAAAGTTCGTATCCCAAGGAAATTAATTGGGGAAAAACAAAAACTAATCAAAGAACAAAGGCGAGGAAATTGTTGATGAAATTATTAATAGTCTGCTTATGTATAAGTTACCATGAAATAATTGGCTTTGTTTTATCAAATCGAGATTATGGCTGATTAAGGACTGCAAAAAAGCCAACATAATTGGAAACTGAATTTTTTACGAACATAAATGATCATCGCTTAGTTTTTAAGGTTCCGTATCTCAAAAGGAAAAAACGAAACCCTTATAGGATGACTCTGTTGTCCGTCCGTCTGTCTATCAAGACCCTTTATATCGAGAACACGAAGAGGTATCGAGTTGAAATTAAAACCATATACTCAAGTCTGCGGTCCCTTTAAGCTGTGAAAACATAAAACTTCTAAAAATAAAAGTTAACGAATAAAAAAGATACGGCCGTTTATGTCGCAAAAAACGTATATTTTGATACTCTCAAAGATCAAAATTCATAGGGTAATTCCCGTTGACCCAGAATCCTAAAATTTGGCACAAAGCAAGGTCTTATAGCACAGGTATAGGTAAAAATCTGAAAACAGTAAAAATGTTTATAACAAAGTTACAAAAAAAAAAAAAAATTCGGTCAAATCTTCGAGACTCCATTCGGGAATTGTAGTTTGCACGGAACTCTCAGTGCGCAGGCGGATCCGACTCGCACATGCCCAGTTTTTTTTTGTTCATGGCTTTCATGGCCTTTGGGTAAATTGAACGTTTAATGTTGCTACTAATATAAGTCTTGGTTAAGTAACATATTATGCTATGCTTTATGTATTGATAATAAATACTTCGGAAATACATTTCAGCATTAAATAATAAACATTAAAATAGAAATAAGTGTTTGTGCTTAGAATATAGTAGCTAAGACGACACAATATATGATGTTGTCACAACAGAGAATCATATCACCAGAAAAAGCATAGCATTAGACATTTCAACAGCCGTCCAGTCTAAAGACATAGAGAAAAAGAAAACATAACATTTGACGTGACATCTTGTCGTTCGTTCAAAAATGCGTTTTTGAAATTCATAAGGATCTAGGTCGTCGGTATCATTGACATAATATACGTAATCTCACTAACTTTAAAACGAATATCTTTATTACTTGGTATCTATTAATAGTAATGTCTAAGACAAAATTGTTTAGAAAATTAATCTCTAGACTTTTGTAAATTTTTCATCTCAAGCCGCTACAAAAATATGCCAGCAAAATTTTGTTCGTGACTTCACCATGATCTTTTATGAAACATTTATTGGTAAAAATGAGTAGGGATCAATTATTTATTAGTGTGTCGTTTAAAGGTAGTTTAACAAAAATATTTCCTAACCTGTGCAGTTGCTCTATGCAAAAACGACGGACAACTGTGGACGATAAACCCGACACCACCCTGGGACAGACGGTCACCCTCCCGAAAATTGAGCAGGGTAACAGATTATACTATTATCGTTTTCGCCCCCTGTCTTCGGACTTTGGATAATCCCACAATACTCCATCGTAACCTGTTCAACTCTTCCTCAAGTTTGGTTATCTTCTGATCTGACGTTGACGTTGTGCCATCGCGGTCATTTCTGCTTGATCACTTAAAAATAATTTGCTTGAATCCTGCGGCGCGGCGCCAAGCTAAATTCTTTGAAGTTTTCGTTTCGAATGCAAGCAAAAATATGAACTTAGCGGTGGTCAGGCGGAAGTGTTTTTGATGGTACGATGCCAGTACAGTCGTCGTTTATTAGCTGGCGAGCTGGAATCCTTTACGTAATCTACCAAGATCTTTTGATGGTTTATCATTTTCGCCCGGAGATTCTTAGCTCCCTAGACCCCAGAGTTGCGCGCACGCCCGTCCACACCAGCACAACCGCTGGAGTCACCGGGCACTTAGGGCTTGACTCTTAATCATCTATCCATTCGGAGGGTTTGATCCATAACCAACCACGCTGGTCTAGTACGTGTTGGCAGGTTTAGCAGCAGGGTGCACCTCGTGCAGGTGAGGTTGGCTTGAGCCCTGACAGATGTTGATTGGAACCTCGTATACACTCCAGAAAGTGGCGACCGTGCACCGGTAAACGCAGCGTTGGAAGACCTCTCCCACAGGTGGACCGACGACCTAGTGAAAGTTGCGGGACTGCGGTGGATGCGAGATGCACAGGATTGGTCGTTGTGGGGACGCTTGGGGGAGGCCTATGTCCAGCAGTCCTTTTTTTATTATATTATTTGTATCATAATAATAATTTAACGCTTGGCCGTGCTTTTCCCTTATCCGTAACTATCTTTTTGCGCACAAATACTAGAATAGCATAACTGAAAACAGTTTTTTGCGAGTGCAAATAGAGCTGGCCATCCTAAAGTAGGTAGGTTCTGTTACGTATACATGAATACAATAATATAAATAAATACACTACCTATATCGTAAGCATTTTATGTTAGCGGTAGACAAAACCCTTGGCGTATTACTGAAATCTGTCTAGAGTAAACTCGGGTACCAACTAATCTAAAGAAACCTGGATTCAGTGCAATGGTATGAACTTTTCTTCATCTACAGGGTCCTGAAACCACACACCGCTAAACCTACATTTGTTATGTAGGCATTATGTATCGCTTACTTACATACTCATACTACTTTCCCTTTGTCACCTTTCCAGGCACCACCCCATCTCATCTCACCCCTAATATTATTTCGTTTTGACAAATATTTAATTTTTAGCTAACTTCAAATATTACGAAATATTACTTTTGGAAGTAAGCACCATCTTTTGTTGATTTACGCTAAATTACTTAATCACGCTGAACTACTTATCCATTTCGACCAACTAAGTAATTAGAGTAAATGATTGCATAATTTTTGTTTAAAGAGTTTTCAACATAGATACTGCTGTTATACTTTGACTGGTGATCACTGCTATGTTGAGATTTATTTTTTTCTTAATTTAATTAAACTGCTGCGTCTAGAAAACGCATGGTTTTTTGAAATAGAGCACCACAAACCGTGACACCTATTATCAAGCATCGCATTTTTTACACAGATCATGTGCGCTGGGCACCACGTGGACGCGCAGAGTGTTTGTAAACAACATATTGTTGTTTACTTCACGTCCTCAGAAAGCCTCAGTACGCTCTGGGCCACCGACGCAGCCACACGTTTGATCGTCACTACCATATTTTGCCCGTACAGTCACTCTGGTACTAGGATAGCAGAAGTTTTGAGGAGGTTGAATGATTCCGTTGAAATTATAGTGAAAGCAGAAGTTTCAATTCGCTGTACCTTATAGTAGTAAAAGTTTCCCGGCTTCTGTAAAATTAATCAAAGAAAGTTTTTTATTTATTATGGATAGGCTCGCGTTTGACCCCTATCTCACCTTATGGTAAGCGATGATGTGGCCGACGATGGAGCACGCTTGCCTAGAATCAATCTATTCACTCTTGACTAAATGGCCCCTAGGTTATAGCTTTCAGGAACTACAGACTCCGCCAGGGAATTCTACTCCTCAGCTGTACGCCTCATGAATGTGTTCCCAAAACGCTTTGTACGGATGGGTGGGATGTCCACCATGTACCAGTGGCGCAACGCCGAACATCTTGTGGTCCGACGATAAAACGGACTTGATGGAATTAAATTGTGTAACTCCCGTGCACCTTCCCCGAAATGTAAACGATAAGAAACAGACAGGCTAGCAACTCGGCATCGATGCTCAAGACTTTGGAGTTTTGACTTCACAAGTGTATCATTGCCTATGGTCTTCTTGGCACGCTTTTTAATCGACTCCAGTGCATCAAGCTGGTATTTGGCTGACCCATCCCAAAGATGAGAGCAGTATTCCATTCACGATCGAATTTGCGCTTGATAGAGGTTGAGCAACTGTATATCGTATAAAAACATTATTGTGATTAGATCATAGCAAAGCACAGTCGGCCATATATTCCCACTGTTGGGACTCAGGCCTCCTCTCTAGGAGAGGGAATGGGCCGTAATCTATCACGCGGGGTTGGCGGATGTCTTCAAATTTTTGGTTCTAGGATATGCTACTTTCCTCACGATGTTTTTCGTCACCGTTTTGAGAGCAGAGGTGATGAAATAACTTACACAGAGTAATGTGGCCGGCTGGGTTTGAACCCGTGACCTACAACTCGTAAGTTGGGGCCGTTACCACTCAGCAACTACTGCACTCTGATTAGATCAGCTTCAAACTAAATATAAAATAATATTAAAAAAAAATCCTATGCAGTATAAGACAGATAAAATGTAACTTGATACAATTGTATGATAATTATTATTGTTGTGCCATTTTTCGTTGGCCAGAGTTTCCAGTTATTGTAGACTCTGGTCAACAAAAAATGGCACAACAAAAAGGAGGCCGTATTAAAAGAAACTGGACAAGCGCGAGTCGAACTCGCGCACTGAGGGTTCCGTGCAAAATACGAGTCTCGAACATTTTTCCGAATTGCATTTTTTTTTTGTGACCTATGTAACAATACATTTACTGTTTTCAGATTTTTTCCAAAACCTGTGCTATACGACTTTGCTTTGTGCCAAATTTCAGGATTCTGGGTCAACGGGAAAGTGTGGTCCCTATGAATTTCGATCTTTCAGAGTATCAAAATATACGTTTTTTTCGACATAAACGGCCGTATCTTTTTTATTCGTTAACTTAGAAGTTTGATTTTTTCACAGCTTAAAGAGAATGCAAACAGGAGTATATGGTTTAAGTTTCAATTCGATACCTTTACGCGTTCTCGAGATAAAGGGTCTTGACAGACAGACGGACAGACAGACCGACGGACGGACAACAAAGTGATCCTATAAGGGTTCCGTTTATTCCTTTCGAGGTACGGAACCCTAAAAATTGAAGACCCTAGCAGTACGCCATTTAAACGGAGTTGATACGTTTGATTATTCATGACAATAATAAGTATGGGATATATACATATATGATGCATGTTTATTTAACAATTAAACATGTGCTGCTAATTTAGCCGCGATACTCAATGCCACCAAAACTCAAGCATGTCCGTTCACTGTCAAAAAGAGCCTGATCACCTTGGCTCCTGTTTTTTAGAATGTATCCTTGGTGTGTATCGACCGCCTTCAGCAACCTTCATCACCCTTTTCGCGCTATTTGGCTCAAACTATGATTTTCAAAATCTATTTATATCCATCAATGACTTACTATAGAAAAATTTGATTTACTAATTATTTTAGGAAATATTCTTGTCTAAATATTTAGACAGGTTTCAATTTAAATTAATAGCACACTTGTGAACTATATTCACTATGTACACAGAAATTATTTTATTTTACTTTCAGAGTCAATTTTATAAAGGCTTCGCCATCATCATCGAAAAGACTTTCTATTTTTGTATTACTTGTCAGAAGAAAACCTAAAATGTCCTAAGCAAAATTCTAATCATTCGGGGTATGCAAACAACGATCATGTGATGATGTGAGGTTAGATCTGATCCAAATTCTACTCCGTTAACCAAATATATTAGTTTTAAATGAATAAATATTATAAGTTTGTTTTCACTCACCAAAGCTAACACATGTTTTTTTAACGAATTTTCCTTTCACCAACGTAAACATTATTTATTTGTAACCATCAATTAGTATTTTTTCTTCATAAGATATCGAAGGTCATTAAGATTTTATTTATCGTGTTAAGGCATACCAATATCGTAAACTTTAATTACCAGCACAGCAGAATAGCGAAGTTGTATTCGTTGGAGTTATGTTTCTGCATTCTGATCGTTATTTATAGAAATATACACCAGGAGAACATGAACACAAAGATGTCCGATATTTCTATGAACTTTAATCGGTTAATTATTTTTTCGGATCATTTATTGATAATGTAAATGTTTCGTAATCAGAAAACTGTACTTTTTATAAATAATATGATATCCTATGAAAATCTATAATATAAAAATGAATCGCTAAATGTGTTGCTAAGCGCAAATCTCGAGAACAGCCAAACCGATTTTGTTAATTCTTTTTTTGTTGTGTTTGTTATTATGAGAAGTTGGTTCTTATGGGAAAAAAATGAAAATTAGGGTAGTGTAGGATAGAGTAAGGTAAAGTAATGTAGAGTAAGGTAGAGTAGGGTAGAGTAGGGTGAGTAGGGTAGATTATGGTAGAATAAGGTAGAGTAGGGTAGATTATGGTAGAATAAGGTAGAGTAGGGTAGAGTAGGGTAGAGTAGGGTAGAGTAGGGTAGAGTAGGGTAGAGTAGGGTAGAGTAGGGTAGAGTAGGGTAGAGTAGGGTAGAGTAGGGTAGAGTAGGGTAGAGTAGGGTAGAGTAGGGTAGAGTAGGGTAGAGTAGGGTAGAGTAGGGTAGAGTAGGGTAGAGTAGGGTAGAGTAGGGTAGAGTAGGGTAGAGTAGGGTAGAGTAGGGTAGAGTAGGGTAGAGTAGGGTAGAGCAGGGTAGAGCAGGGTAGAGTTGGGTAGAGTAGGTTAGAGTGGGAGCGAAGCCGCGGGCAAAAGCTAGTTTTTTATAAGTCTATATGTTTGAATGTATTTTTGTCAGTCTTTTTCATCTTCCTGCATAATAATAATTAGCATTAACAACAACAAAGCGTCGGGTGAGGATGGAATTTCGGCCAAAATCCTGAAGGCGGGTAGAAAACTGGTCCATACGGCCCTTCAGAAGCTATTTGATTCCATCATACTCGAGGAAAACTTGTTATAGGCATGGAGCAGAGCTGTGATGGTATTCTTTTTTTAGGGCGACAATGCCCTTCTTACTAATTATAGGCCTATCACTTCTGAGCCATATCCATAAGCTATTTAACAGAGTCAACACAAACCGTCTGCCGAAGGTTTGACGACTTTCAGCATGTCACACAAGCCGGATTCCGAAAAGGCTTCAGCACCGTAGACCACATATATAAGGCGACAGATGTGGCAGATTATACAGACGACCGAGGAGTGGAATCTGCCTCTCGATTAAGCGTTTGTGGACTAGAAGAAAGATTGTGATTCGATCGACTGGACTTGGGCTTACATTGTTTTAATGGCCTGTTACCACGTTTAGGGAAACATGTTATTCCTTAATGCACCTTTGAAGATGCACTGCACTTTATGAGCTGGGATGGGAAGAGGTTGAACATCTTGTTGGTGATACCGTCAGAGCCGAAGCCTTTACCAGGGCTTGAGCCATTTGATGGTATTATCCATCTCTTCTGGGATGATGGGGGCTACAGGATTATTAGGATCTTGGACGGGTGCGAGTGAAGGTTTATTAATATTATACTTTGTTTTTTGTGTGATGATACACTCCAGGCCAATTTATTATTTTATTTATATTATATTATTATTTTTATAAGTTTGTATAGAAGCCAAGTTTATATAGTAGGTAGTAGTAGTATTTTTTTTTTTATTATTAACGAAAATGTCATTTTGTAGATGTGTTAACCCCATGGAGGTAATGCCACTTGCACAGACTAAGAATTGTAGATAGAGCTACTACCTTTTCAACAGCTCATAAAAGCAAAACCTTGTCTAGATAGACCAATTTACTTTTCCTTTTTTTATTATAAATACGTTTATTTACATAAGTACATTATTTGTATCAGAATTATAATATTCTACAAATCATTTAACGCTTTGCGCTCAAATACTAGGACAGTATAAATGAAAACAGTTTCTTGCTAGTAGAAATTGAGAGGGTAATCCCAAAGTAGGTAGGTTCTGTTACGTATACATGAATACAATATAGAAATATACTATATCGTAAGCATTTTCTGTCAGTGGTAGACAAAACCCTTGCCTCATTACTGAAATCTATCTAGAGTAAACTCAGGTAACGACTAATCTGAAGACTTTTGAATTCAGTACTATGGTATGAAATTTTCAACATCGGTAGGGTTCTGAAACCACACATCGCTAAACCTACAATTGTTATGTCGGCAATATGTCTGCCTTACACACGACTTTCTCTTTCTCACCTTTCCAGGCAACGCTCCATCCCATCCCTAATATTATTTCTTTTTCAATAAAATATTTAATTTTTAGCTAACTTCAAATAGCACGAAATATTACTTTTAGAAGTAAGAAATATCTTTTGCTAACTCACGCTAAACTGCTTAGTCCATTTCGACCACCTAAGTAATTAAAATAAATAATTTTAGGTAAAACAGTTCACCCGCAGGTACTGCTGTAACTGTGACTGGTGATCGCTGTTATGTTTAGATTTCTTGTTGATTTCATTAAGATAAACTGCTGCGGCTAGAAAACACATGGTTTTAAAAATAAGGCACTACAAACCGTCACACCTATTATTTAGCATCGCATTTTGTGCGCGTACACGTCGAACCCAGAACACGTGTATCGCTGCTATGTTGAGATTTCTTTTTAACTTCACTATTGCGTCTGGAAAACACATGGTTTTAAAAATAGGGCAGCACAAACTGTGACACCTACGAGTATTACTAGCTTCGTATTTATACACAGACCACGTGCGCTGAGCACCACGTGGACTCGCAGAGTTTGTAAACAACACAATGTTGTTTACTTGGCCGAGAGCGGACCTCTAAAGGACGGAATCCATTGCAAACCACTAGTAATAATAATTCTACAATATCCAAAAGGATGATATTTATTTTTCATCGACATTATTCAAAACCTTTGTATTTATTTACTTCGATTCGCTGATTAACTGAAAATCTATCTACAAATAAAAACATTTAGATGTATTTAAGAACGACTTTCTAATTTTGAAGCAGTTCTAAAACAAAAGTCCTGAGTGACTCACTCTGTCTCTGACTCGTGAAACCCTAATTTATGCGTAGATAACGGAGCACAGAGGTTACCGTTTGGTTATTTAATCTACACTATATAAAGAGGTACTTAAAGTTTGTTTTTTTGTTTGTAGAAGGTAATCTCTGGAAGTACTTACTGGTCCGATTGCCAAAAAATCATTTCACTGATAGAAAGCTGCTTTATTCTTGAGTGACATAGGCTACCTATATTTAACGTACGCGGGCAAAACCGCGGGCAAAAGTTAGTTTTTTATAAAGAAAATAGAAAGGATAATTCGAAATTAAATTGCTGTCACGGGGTAGCATAGATTTTGTGGTAAATATTTTGGTTGGGAAAACTAAATGTTCTTTGATACCATCGACGAAGAATTTGTACTTGTAGGTACCTATTTTCGTATTATGTGCTTAAACGCGTATAAGGTTGAAGAATCCCAGATTAGAATGCAACATGGCATAGGGGTAGACCACGAGGTCATGGATTAGGACATAACTTATTTATTTTATTTATTTATTTATTATAATCTTTATTGTACACCAAATAAACAAAAATACAGGACAAACATTTAAAAGAATAAGTGCACAATGGGCGGTCTTATCGCACAGGGCGATCTCTTACAGACAACCTTTGGATGGACTGAGAGAAAGGAGATAGATTAAGGGTTGTCAGTGTACAAACATCAGATATAATACTAACAAGATACATTAACACAAATACATACATACAATACTAAAAAAAAATATACTAATAAATATCAAATATATAGTTGAATCAGGAGAAGAAAAATATATCAAAGAGAAAGGTAATGCTCCTTCACCATCTTTTTAAATGTTGGTAGCGTTTGAGCACGCCTAACTTCTAAGGGTAACGCATTCCACAAACGTGCAGCTTGAATTGGGAAAGATTTGTCAACGAAGGAACTTATTGAGTTGTGAACTTGAGATGATTAAAGGGACACACAATTAACTAGAAAAAAAAATGTGATTTATAATTTATTACCATGTAGTAAGAAAATAAGAAAAGAAGCTGCTGCACACAGCAATTTAAATAACGTTTAAGAATATCTACATCTACCTATACATACGAAGTATCTATATCTAATATCAAAATATATTTTTTTGTTATATATGAAAGTATATTCGATATCTATATGTAAACATGCGAATTTTGAAATGTTCCAGTGTCTGTTTGTTAATCTCCGAAACGGCTGGACTAATTTAGACTGAACTTTCACTAGGATATAGCTGAAGACATAAGGTGTAACTTAGGTTACTTTTGTTTTCGGAAAGGAATTAGAGTTCTGAGCTAAAATGAACTTCATGTCACTAACAAACTTTAGGAATTGGACCAAATAGTAGTAATAGGTTTGTTTTACAAGTCTGACCATAAACTATCATAGTTATGTTTACTTTGCCAAAGAATACTTGAAAATTGATAGAAAGGCTGTGCAGTGCTGACTAAGGCTTTCAGTCTCGATACATTTTCGTGTCCCGGGACTATAAAATTGAGACATGGCCCTGTCCCGGGAATCCCGGGTAAAACGAGACTTTCGAGGCTCGTTAAAAAGAAAACTATTCACATTCAAATATTAGGTATCTAAGCAATCGATGTAAGATATAGTAAGGAACTTTATTGAAAACAGCATTTCCATCTTGTTTGTAGACTACAATCGAGTTAAATAACAAAGACTAGTTATTTTTTGCTTTTTACAAGTGAGCACGTAAAAATAATGACGCATCTAATGTGATTTCAGTACGGCAGGATCTGTTATTTTGTTACAAAATTAAAAGCTGCTACAATGGCTTAAAAACCAGTCATACACGATAGGGTGTACCTGATATGTTTGTCTGCACAGTTATATCTATCAGGTAAGCTTGTACATCAAAAGGGAAAAACGAAACCCTTATAGGATCATTTGTTGTCCGTCCGTCTGTCTGTCTGTCTGTCAAGACCCTTTATCTCAAGAACGCGTGGAGGTATCAAGTTGAAATTAAAACCATATACTAAGATCTATTGTCACTTTAAGCTGTAAACTTCTAAATTAACGAATAAAACAGATACAGCCGTTTGTGTCACAAAAAACGTATATTTTGATACCCTCAAAGATCGAAATTCAATTCAAATTCGGCACAAAGCAAGGTCTTATAGCAAAGCTATAGGAATAAATCTGAAAACAATAAATTTGTTGTTACCCCCGTCGGGAAAAAAAAAGACGTGTGGCACTCGGGGACTGCCGCGGTAAAGCTATTGCATAGCATTTTTTATCAACTTATGCAATAGACCTCGCCAACAGCTGCTTAACCCCACCAATCCAAAACCAGACCTCGCCAACAGCTGCTTAACCCCACCCATCCAAAACCAGACCTCGCCAACAGCTGTTTAACCCCACCCATCCAAAACTACACCTCGCCAACAGCTGCTTAACCCCACCCATCCAATACCAGACCTCGCCAACAGCTGCTTTACCTCTTCCATCCAAAACCAGACCTCGCCAACCGCTGCTTAACCTGTTCTATCAAAAACCAGACCTCGCTAACAGCTGCTTAACCCCACCCATCCAAAACGCCGACAGCTGCTTAACCCCACCCATCCAAACATAGACCTCACCAACAGCTGCTTAACCCCACCCATCTAAAACCAGACCTCACCAACAGCTGCTTAACTCCACCCATCCAAAACCAGACCTCACCAACAGCTGCTTAACCTCATCCATCTAAAACCAGACCTCGCTAACAGCTGCTTAACCCCACCCATCCAAACACAAACCTCACCAACAGCTGCTTAACCCCACCCATCTAAAACCGGACCTCGCCAACAGCTGCTTAACCCCACCTATCCAAAACCAGACCTCACCAACAGCTGCTTAACCCCATCCATCTAAAACCAGACCTCGCCAACAGCTGCTTAACCCCACCCATCCAAAACCAGACCTCGCTAACAGCTGCTTAACCCCACCCATCCAAAATGAGACCTTGCCAACAGCTGTTTATCCCCACCCATCCAATACCAGACCTCGCCAACAGCTGCTTAACCTCTTCCATCCAAAACCAGACCTCGCCAACAGATGCTTAACATCTTCAATCAAAAACTAGACGTCGCTAACAGCTGCTTAACCCCACCCATCCAAAACGCCGACAGCTGCTTTCACTCATTTGTTTTCTTATCGGTCACCACGCTCAAAAAACAAATGAGTGGGGGGTTATTTTCGTTACGGGATTTCTGGATTCGGTCTCCACGCTCCAGGCCCGCGATAGAAGCTATGCAATAGCTTAAAAAACTCCTTTCGGGAATTGTAGTTTGCACGGAACCCTCAGTGCGCGAGTCCGACATGCACTTGCCTAGTTTTTAAGCTATTGCATAGCTTCTATCGCGGGCCTTGAACGTGGAGACCGAATCCAGAAATTCCGTAACGAAAATAACCTAACACCCCCCACTCATTTGTTTTTTGAGCGTGGTGACCGATAAAAAAACAAATGAGTGAACAATCAATCAAAATTCAATTCAATGTGCGAAAGTGTAACTTCAATTAATATCAAATAAAAAAAAACAAAGGAAAAAAAATACTGCATAAATAAAATAAATAAATAATTATAATTGCATAAGTTGATAAAAATGCTATGCAATAGCTTTACCGCGGCAGTCCCCGAGTGCCACACGTCTTTTTTTATTTTATTTTTATCTTACACAGTTCTGTTGGCTAAAATATCTTAGGGTTTTATTCTAAACCAACTAACAAGTTAAATATAAACTTGAAGTTACGAGTTCCTCTAGTAAAGCGGGAAGTACTGGGTATATGTATTATCTCATGCATTTTTTCCTATAGTTACAAAGAATATTTTGTTTTAAAATTTAACTCATCGAATGCCGTAATTAGAGACACAACAGAAAGACAATTGCTTAAGTCAAACTGTGTAACTTAAGACATTCAAAAGGTTAAATCTCAAAGGTATGGGCACATGTGGAACCTTGAATCCGCGAATAATACCAACTCTTAGCGAAGACAAAGAAGGAACAGGCATGGGTTTTAGTCATTAAATGTCTGATATCCCGCCCAAGGACCAGAGATGACATAGATGATTTCCCACTTTATTTCTCAAATCTGCTTTTTGTGAGCGAAAAGCGAAAGGCGCAGATGGCCGCATGACTTACAGTTTCAACAACTATTGTTCTTGAGGTATGAAATTTTCATGCAAATGTGCAATAAGTATCTACAATGGACATTTTGTTAAAAAATATTTATCCCAAAAAATTGGCACATGCAGGACTCGAACCTACGACCTTCGCGTTACAAACGCGACGCTCTACTCCATCCAGCTGAGCTAATGCGCCACTGCAAGTGATTTCCAAATTCGCGTTCAGTATCATTGTCGTCAGTGCGAATTGAGTGCATTCTACGACAACAGCGCCCGGCGCCGTTCAGCAGCAGCTGCGGCCAGACGCGGAACTACTACGCACGCATAAACAACGCAATCCCTTTCGAAGGTCAGGGACACGTCATCCCAATTATATTAGATAGATGGCTTTGATTTCAGCACAAACTTATTTGATAGTATCCTGACATATTAAGAAAAAAAAACTTTTTATATAAAATTGTTACATGTAATTAAAATTATGATATTGTCCAACGAATAACGATGTGTATAACCAATTTATCAATATTTAAAGACTTAGCGAAATTTGACATTAAACTTAGAATTATGTATAATTAGCAACTTGCTCGGGCTAGGTCTATAAAACTTGTGTTTCAGGTCATCACGTGACAATACTAATCATTACGGGTGCATGTACTAATACTGAATAAAGACTTCGCAGTTTGCAAGAATGATGGAATTGCAATAAGAATCTTCAATAAACTTATACACAATGTTTATGACGCGAATACTAGGGCCCCTAAACCTATATTTCTTTGAGCCCTTTAGTGTTACATGAATGCCTAGTACTTAAAATATTGTGCGGTCTGGAGGGATCAATACTGTTCCTCAAGCACATGGCACGCGGCACGCCTCAGCGGTTTCCGAGGCAACGTTGCAGTCAGCGTAAAATTAGCTGTAAAGAGAGGGGTATTCCACTAGGAGCTGATTTTTTAAAAGTCAATTGACTTTAAATGATAAGTTTAGAAGCTTCACAGCTACTTCATTAAATAACCTCAAGCTTAAGCGTCCTTAGCTTTAGGCACATATTTTATTGTACGTCGTGTACATCTAAGGATTGGAATTCCCTGCCGGAGTTTGTATTTCCTGATACCTACTACCTAAGGGTCCTAAATATTGAACTTCTGAATAATATAAATTGTTTTGAATTCAGTTGACAACAAAGTGGTCAACATTTAAGCTGTTTTTATCCGTCACTAAACAATCATTATTAATGGAATAGTAGTCAACCTTTCATAAACTAACAACTTTATTCAATGAATAAAAAAAACTGAATAAGGAAAATCAGCCCATAATAACCTCGTAGTTTTATCTCACAGAATTATAAGTCCGTTTTTACTGGACTGTCAAAAATTATTATAAGCTATACTCTTTTTTATAGAGTTATAGACTGACACCGACGTTCAAGACGCGAACGTATACTCGTATATAAACGGGTATATATACAACTCGGAGGAACGAAACCATAGCGCGCTTTTAAATCGATGAGGGCCATCTATCGAGCACTATGGTACTATTTTCTTGCGCTGGCTAAAATATAAGTAAAAAAAAAGAAGATTAGGTAAACAAATTTTACTCGTAATTTTGAAAGTTTAAAATTAGTACGAGTACCTAAATAATTTAACTTTGTTTCTGAAATCATAGTAAATCATGCAAAAAATTTTGCTTAACAACAGCTGCCGAAAGTAAACAACTCCACGTGGAATGCTTCATTTTGCGCCAGCGTGAAGTACATCATGAAGTTAGTTATAAAGTTACGATATTTTCGGATGCAATACTAGGAGAACATGAAGCATTAGAGCAAAGAGAAAGGTTGTTAAATACCAAGTAGAGTACAAGTATTGCTACAACTGTAAACGAAAGTTAGCTGTATGAGAATAGTTTTAAAGACCACATTGACTTGATGTTTAATGGTATTTTAAGCATTATCTTTTCGTAAAATGATATCATAAATGCGGATACCTCGATTTTATTTGTGCTGTATTTACTTGTTTTGACATAAACGTAGTATCTGAAAAATCACTCTCATACCGGAATATATAGCAATAATTTAATAGTCATTCATAATAGCAATAATTTAAATGACGCGTCCCACATTTATTGGTTTCCATTGGGTAGAAACTAAACGTAACTATCCCCAAGTCGAATGTTTAGTAATGCGCCGGTGCGAAGTGAATTGAAGTTAGTTATTAACAAGAATGTAGTTAGTTCTTGGTTTTGTGACTAAGAGATTATGAAACCAGTACGCGAGTATTATACTTTAAAGATACCCTTTTTAATTATAGAGGATAGGTAATGTTAATTTTGTATACATATATTATATCTATAGTTTTCCCACAGTCAAATGAAATTATCATAAATATGTTTGTTTTACTGAAGCTGACACTACTGTAAAATAGGGGCAGACCCATCATAGTTCCGCTCCTTGAAACTTCTATTTTTCCGGAACTTTGATTGGTTCCGCCCCTTTTAATTGGTGTCTGGAGTACTAGGACATTATAAATGTGCAGGAGTAAATTGATTATTTACAAACAGCCTTTACGTGCGGCGAAATATTGAACTAGCCTAAAACATACTGAATTTGAAATCTTTCCTCAACAAGCAGCGCTACTATTATATTTATGTACACGCAAAAAAGGTTTGTCGACAGAGATTGTTAGAGCTGAAGTCTGAGTGTGACGGTTCGGCAGTACTAGAGCCCCATAAGTGTTCAGGAGTTTAGTTACGTTGTAGTAAAAGTAGATATCAATGAATCAATTCGACTCAAATTTCAAATCAAACAATATGTAACCGCCTTGATAGCGATTTGCATGAATGTTTTATTATTAAAATAAGAAATTGTTTACAAAAGCCCAGATAAGATTTCTATTGTCGATAAAAAATTAATGTAGATATACGAAAAGAAGGGTTCATCAGCATATTAATATTATAAACGCAACTTAATCTGTTTTTATGATATAAACTAGTGCTTGACTGCGATCCCACCTGATGGTAAGCAGTGATGCAATCGTTGATGGCGAAGTGAACTAGGTTATTAAGAAACTATTAAATTCACTTTTTCCTTGAAGACAATTAAGTTTTAAGCGGACGGGAAGACCCCAGCAGGCTAATTGTTCCAGTCCTTCGATGTACGCAGTTTAAACGAAGGGCCTAGTTTTTTCTTCGTAATATTTCTTATTATGAGATCAGAAGAATGGTTTTACTTTATATTTTTAGCCTCACACCTGTCGAATATTGTTGTGAGTATGACGTATTGGTTTGCAGCAAGTTCACAAACATATATAGGTCCCACTCACTCTTAAACAAAATGTAATCTATCTATCACCTTCATCCAAAGGGTGCCTGACCGAAGGGAGGTAGCATTGATGAATCATAACCGGCTATTTGGTCTTGTTAAGAACAAGCACATTAGCTTAGTGGTTAGAGCATCGTGCTAATAACGCGAGGGTCAGGGGTTCGATTCCCTCATGTGCTATATTTTTTCATCTTTTTTGCAATTTTTTATTTCACATCTCACTTTTTAATTCTATAAAACCAATGTTCTTGGATTATCTATACCAAAGAATGTGCTACTTTTTAATGTATTTTACGCTTTTAATGAAAATAATCACAAAACGTTATTAATAACTGGTGTTATATAAATATAATTTCAGGTGCTCGTAAAAAATACTCAGTTCTTTGCACTTTATTATAACTAACTATACAACTCATGATCTTCTACGGCGTAGCACTTATCAATCTACGGCGTAGCGCTTATCACTACTGCTACGACGACGGTCCCGTAGCTCATTCATTGAAAGAAAGAATAAAACCAGCTAAGTGTGTGCTTAGGTACGCATTTGTGAATGTTCTGCACGCCTGTAATTGGTTTGTTTGCACTGTACAATCTTCTGCATGTTAAATGGAAACAATATTGTAAAGAAATTGTTGGTGTGCCTTAATAATTGAATAAAAAAATCAGTGCGTGTTGGATCACGCGCGGTATAGGGTTTCGTAGTATTCCATTACAACATGCTGACTTAAAAGTGAGCTTAATATCAATCAGTATGTGGGTATACTGCCTTTTTTTGTTCTTAACTTACACAAGTTGCTTATTTATTGTTCTTTCTCTAATATATTTGATTAAGAGACATAATTTGTATTTTTAGATTTTGTTTATTGAATTTTAGATACCCACACTTAGTTAAACACTGACTTACAGTTTCAACAACTTTTTTTTTACGTATGTTTTTTATGCATACCTAAGTGCAATAAAGACAAAAGGTTAAAGGTTAACTAGATTTTTAACTTATGTAAAAAATCTAGTTCCAAAAATGGGCACATGTAGGACTCGAACCTACGACCTTCGCGATTCAATCGCGACGCTCTATGCCATCCAACTGAGCTAATGTGCTCTCACTGCAAATGATTTCCAAATTTACGTTCAGTATGATTGTCGTCAGTGCAAATTGAGCGCAGCTGCAGCTGCGGCCAGACGCGGAACTATGGACGCATGCATAAACAACACAATCCCTTCCGAAGGTCAGGGACACGTCACTCAAATCATGATCGATAGATGGCTTTGATTTCAGCAAAAACTTATTTGAAATATAAAAAAAAAACTTAATTTAATATTTGTAAACAAAAAACTATGTTTATAACTAATTTATCAATATTTAAAGACTTAGGAAAAATTTACTTTAATTAGCGACTTACCAGACCCAGATTTATAAAACCTGTGTTTCAGGTCATCACTTAACAATACTAATCATTGGCTGGCACACATGTATAGTGTATAGAAATTGTAAGATTATAACTTGAAAATTAAACCTTAAAATCATACTAAAACTAATAGTTTATCTGTGTCTGTGTGAACTCCAATATCAATGTAGAAGATTTAATATAATTTATGATAATATAATTATCTATTTGTTGTGCTTATTGTACAATAAATAAAATAATGTTTTACTACCAAGGTTTGTATTATTAATGACTCCAGTAATTACTCGATATCAAATGCTTCAATACAGAAAATGAAGTAAGAAATATTCGTCCAGTGTCCCGCTGGAGAGCAAAGCCGCCTTTCTCTTCTCTATCTTTCATTAAGAACTTCTTATATTTTTTATATAAATCAAATTGTGTGTGAATACATAAACTGTCATTATTGGTTATTCAAAACTGCCATCAAAATACAGTTTAAGGGGTGTTAAAAGTTTTTATGAAAACTTGCTCGCCAACTAATTCGTTACAAACATACCTACTAGTACTGAATCTTCAATAACCTTGTACTCAGTGTCTATGGCGCAAATAGTAGGACGTTTAAAACTGTATTCCTTAGAGCCTCTTATTGTTACATGAATGCCTAGTACTTCAAATATTGTGTGGTCTGGAGGGATCAATACTGTTCCTCAAGCACATGGCACGCGGCACGCCGCAGCAGTTTCCGAGGCAACGTTGCAGATAGAGTGAAACTAGCTAAACTAATGATAAGTTTAGCAGCTTTTTTTTCGGAAAATCATCTAATGACATCCCCTGCTCTTGGGCGGAGCGGGAGATATTGTCAGACTCTTACTGACTAAAAATCCAACCCGTTCCTTCGTGCTTTCATAACGGGGCTGAGCTATCTTTCTGAACTAACCCTAGCCCCAGTAGGCTTCGACCCAGCTGGGCCTCTGCCGTTGCGGACAACTCCTTGAGGCACGCAGGAACAGTGCGCACCGTCAACGACTTGGGCTAGGTCCGGACAGTTACCGGACGGTCGGACAGCGAGCTACCCATTGCTCGCCCTCCGCAAGCCCGCGCCTACGGTGGATAAGTTTAGCAGCTTCACTGCTATTTTATACATAATTTGAAAAAATAAATATTTTCTTTTGTTTAATAACCCAAAACTTTAGCCTTCTCCGCTGTAGGCACATTTATTGTGCGTACAACTAAGGAGTAGAATTTCCTGCCAGTGTCTATGTTCCCTGATACCTGATAGCGAATAGGTTACTTCTAGGCAAGCGTGCTTGTGTCGGCCACATTAGCTGAGATAGGGGCTAAAAGCGAGCTTATCCACAAAAAAAACAAAAACTTATTAATGAAGCATTTGATTTGTACAATCAAAGTTGTGTATTACCATCCATTCCCATAGTAGAATAGAAGTCAATTCTATAAGTATTACCTAACACAAACTTACAGCTTTGTTCAATGAATAAAGTAAAACTGACTTAGGAAAATCAGCTCATCATAACCTCGCAGATTTATCTCACAGCATTATAAGTCCGTTTTTACTGGAGTGCCAAAAAATATTATAAACTAGACTCTTTTTTATAGAGTTATAGACTGACACCAACGTTCAGGACGCGAGAGTATATATACAAGTCGGCGGAACGAAACCATAGCGCGCTTTTAAATCGATGAGGGCCATCTATCGAGCACGATGGTATTATTTTCGTGCCCTAAATACAAGTGTAAAAAATAAGATTTAGTAAACAAATACTCGTAATTGAGAAATTTTAAAATTGATACATCATTAATATTTTGTTTCTGAAAATATAGTAAACATGCAAAAGAATGCTTCGTAATGCGCCGGCGTAAAGTACAATATGAAGTTAGTTATAAAGTTACGATAGTTTTGGATTCAATACTAGGAGAACATGAAGCATTAGAGCAAATAGAAAGGTTGTTATTAATACCAATTTGAGTTCCAGTATTGCTACAACTGTGAACGGGAAATAGCTGTATGCGAATAGTTATAAGGTCCACATTGATTTGATTTTTAATGGTGTTTTAAGCATTATCTTTTTGTAAAATAATGCAGACACCTCAATTTTATTTGTGCTGTATTTACATCTTTTGACATAAACGTAGTTGAATAGCAAGACAAGGAAATAACACGCCGAACAGAAAATGCCTGGAAGAGTTACTGGTCCATGAAAGAACTATTCAAAGGCACCTTGCCGATGTCACTCAAGCGAAAGCTAATGGATATGTGTATTCTCCCCATTCTGACCTATGGTGCACAGACTTGGTCTTTGACTAACCTCCAAAGGTCCAAACTTAAGGTTTGCCAACGTGCTATGGAGCGCAGCATACTAGGTGTTAAAATAACGGATCGCGTTCGAAACACTACGCTGCGCTCCAAAACGCAAATCGTTGACGTAAATCAGAAGCCTGCCAACTTAAGTGGGACTGGGCTGGACATGTCTGCCGCATGCCTACCGAGCGGTGGGCCAGTAAAACGCAAAATTGGTGCCCTGAAATTGCACGACGGGGCCGCGGCAGACCAAGAAGGGACTTGGATGTCTTCCTTGGGAATTGGAAAGAGGTGGCTCAAAACCGGGAACATTGGAAGGAGTGGAAGGAGGCCTTTGCCCAGCAGTGGGACAGTATGGGCTAGAAAAAAAAAAATTATTATATCAGAAAAAATACTTACATACCGGAATATAAAAAGTCATTCCCAAAGGCAATAATTTAAAACGATGCGTTCAAAATTCATTAGTTTCCATTGGATAGAAACTAAACGTAAACATTCCCACGTGCAACGCTTAGTAGTACGCAGGCGCGAAGTGTAAATTGAAGTTAGTCATAAATAAAAACTATGCTACTACTTAGTTTCGTAACTAGGAGATTATGAAAGTTAAAATTAGACAAAGGTTTTTAAGTAGCTTTATTTTTTTATTAGAAAGTAGATATAGTGGTCAAGCAAAAGTCTATCAATCTTACCTTAAGATAAGCAATGATTCGACGGACGACAGAGCACATTTGCTTCGAAGTACATAACTTAAGTTTAGACGATATAGAACTATTCGTAAAAAAAAACTCTCTTGGAGAGGGAATGGGGCGTAATCCACCACGCGGGTCTAGTGCGGGTTGGTAAAAAAAATGATTAAAGCGAATAATATTACAAAGATATTACGGTAATGAATAGGATTATTTATTTTTAGGATTACTATTGAAATATTATTTCATTTATTTAACTCATTTATATATAATCTACATTTTCAAATATTACATATATAAAAAAAAAAAAATTTAAAAAATTCGAAGCCCACCGGTATCGGGATCAGAGTCCAAGCTACCGGTTATCAAGAATCTTGAGAAAGGATAGATGGCTTTAATTATAGGAACCTTCTAAGTATTAGAGACCAGTCCAAAAGTACCGCTTTCTGAATCAAGCTCTTGATCCAGCCGCCTAACAAGAACCTGTTAAAGTGTTGGTCAAGGCTCCTGGTTATGGCTCTTGGCCATTGATTGACACGGTTATTAGTACAATGATCATCGTATCCACCACATGTCGCTAACCTCGCGAGCCAAGTCAATCGATAGTAATATTATTCATATAACATCCAAACATCAATGTATCAAGCAGATATTAAATAGGTCACACAGAGTAACAAAGACGAAAGCTAGTACCATATATCCCTGTCCCACCTGTAAATGAATTCATGTAGTACTCATGTAGTCACTCATTAATGGCTGCAGAATTGGAACTAACTTATGTATGCTAAATATTACAAATAATAGAACTGCTATTTCAAAATATTTTTCTGGGTAATTTAAGAATAGAAGATATTTTATTCATGGTGAATTATTTCGAATATTAATATTTATTAAAAGCCGATGAATTTTCTTATTATTGTTATTATTTTTTTAATATATTCTTTGAATATTACCGATTTTTCAGGAAGTCTCACGGAAGCCAAAATAATATCACTAGTTAACAGTAGGTACGTGATAGAAGTTCTTTTCGATACATTAATATTTGGAAACGCTCCCTCTAGATAAGGAAGATAGGGAGGCACAAGTTTGGCAGTATTATTTGATCTCACTTTCCCAATCACCCTAGACTTTACGAAAAAATTTATAAAGATGGCGCCATTAACAAGCCAAGTATGATGAAATGTTTAATTGAATGAAAGATGACATCCATTCTAGATACTATTCATAACTGAAAAATTCTAAATACTAACTTCATACTTGTTTTTTTTTCAGTAATTTTTTAAGTACATAAGGGGTCTATGTACTTAGAAAAATTCTTTAGCAAAATTCATTTTTATATATTTTCTATTTTTTATCCTAAAATAATACTTGATTATTGTTTAATCAAGTAATTTAAAATAGCTGAAGTTGACTCTGTAGCTTTTGGACATACTACTTCCAGGGTCTGCGTTTAAAGTTACTTACATGGCTTGTATACAAGTACATTTTTTGCCGATATCCAAACAAAGAATTTGCTAACAAAAAATATTGATCAATAATTTGCAATGCGTTCTCGGAAAAGCTATGCAGTGAAGCAGCCCTTTCATTTAGTTATAACTGTTACTGTAATACCAAACCATCGATTTTATTATAAGAATAATCACAAAAATTGTTTTAAGAATTATTTTAAAATGCTCCTTCCTCCGCCTCTTTCACATATATCTACAAGTTTCCTTCCAAGGATTGTTACTCCAACGAGAATCTGGCTATGTGATGAATCACCTCTCTCTGAATCATGCAGTGCTGGTACTTCTGGCACGCGAATCGTTTCCATGGCAACAAAAGGGAGACGCCTGTGCATCCAATGCTGTTTGCATATATTTTCTGTTTTTACTCGAATCGGAAATAATGTCTATGAAAGAAAATTGTAAAGCTCGTAATTTTTGCAACCCCATTCGTTTAAGATAAGTTACAAGCTTGTTATTATTTACAAATAATGAAAATCCTCTTTTAGTGCTAGTTTATGAGTCACTGGTAATTAGATCTTCAAATAGCCAATAATTCATAGAATAACTGGGATAACCAACGGTAACGCAATTGTTTCGATTTGGTCTTTCAAATATACTAAACACGATAGTGGAAGCACATGTCACACTAGCTACGAAGAAAATGTGTCTGATTCCTAGATTAGAATTGTGCATAATGAACTTAAAAGTATTATTTAAAGTACATTATGCGCAATCAAATAAAATAAGTTAGGAGGAAGAAGTTTATTTTCAATTACAAACTATCCCGAGAGACATCTCTCAGAATTGTTTGCTGGTTGAAGAATTTATGGTCAACATAAAATGTACCGAAGGGGATAACACATTTTCATACTGAATGAAGCAAGGACCACTAGATGTCAGTAATTTAAAAGGAGGATATCCTTCATACAAGACTAAATTGCACACTAAATTGTAATAAAATTAGTTTAAGTAGACTACCTAAAATATGTGATTCTGGTTTTTAATTAAGAGTATAATGTTAAATGGTCATAATGATGGAGAAACATTTGGTGTATAACTTGCAGTCTTGAAGTTGCATTTACTGAGCTTAAATTGAAGTGTATTTGTTGTCTTACTAAATTCGGTTCAGCAGAGAAAAAATTGGAAAAAGTGAAAAGAATTGCAAAATGAAATTTTATTATGTCACGACACTCAAAGATAAGATCAAAAAAATTATGACACATGAAGGATTCGAACCAACGACCTCTTTGCCCAGTACCCTTTGTTATACTAGGCAAAGCACTCTGGCCACTGAGCTAATGTGCCGATGGTTTTGATGTCGAAATACGCGTTCTGTTGAATACTGTATCGATTGGATTTTGAATTGAAATGAAAAGCGTGTATTTTTATTCAATATGAAACTATTCGCTTTTCATATCGATTTAAAATTACGATGCAGCGAAAGTCATCATTGAATAAATGTATTTTATTGAATAAACGAACAAAGTGCCTACTTAATTATAGAGATCTTTGTTTGCATGAATATAGGTATATGATGGTAGGATATAAATGTACGAGTATCATCATATTTGACATTTTCATCTCTAAATATAAAGGCGCAGCCGATTTTAAGCTTGGTCAGAAATGAAAACGACCGAAAACAATTGTAGAAACTTTCAAAACTTAAACATACCAATTACATAGAATTGAATCAAAAAGTTTCCAGCACATGCGGGACTCGAACCCGCGACTTTCTCGCCCGTTACCTTTTAGGCGAGGCACTCTATGCACTCTATCCACTGAGCTAATGTGCTGCTATCGTGAGGGTTGAAACACTCAATCTCTTGATTTGAATATCGATTTTACGCCTTCATTCATTTAAATACGTATCATTCGACTTCATTACATAGCGGCTGAATTGTCTGCTTGTTGCAGTGTATAATATTATCATGTAGATAGTCTACGATGCTGAAGCCTTATCGGAATTCGGTTTGTTCGAGAGGTTCAAAATCATAAAAACTATGTGTGGTTACAAGAGAATAAGTGTGATCTAGAGTATTACAGCCTTTTTAGGGTTCCGTAGCCAAATGGCAAAAAACGGAACCCTTATAGATTCGTCATGTCTGTCTATGTGTCATTCCGTATGTCACAACCACTTTTTTCCGAAACTGTAAAAGCTATTACTGATAAAACTTAGTACATACATAGTACTTAGTATATACAATAGGGATAAATGCCTAACCTTAGGTTACTTTTGTTTTTGGAAAGGAATTATGGTTCTGCGCAAAAATAAACTTCATGAAACTGACAAATTTCTTTAGGAATTAGACCAAATAGTAGTAGTAGGTTTGTTTTACAAGTCTGACCATAAACTATCTTAGTTATGTTTACTTTGCCAAAAAATACTTGAAAATTGACAAAAAGGCTGTGCAGTGCTGACTAAGGCTTTCAGTCTCGATACATTTTTGTGTCCTGGGACTATAAAATCGAGACTTGGCCCTGTCCCGGGAATCCCGGATAAAACGAGACTTTCGAGACTCGTTAAAAAGAAAAATATTCATATTCAAATATTAGGTCTCTAAGCAATCGATATAAGATATAGTAAGGAACTTTATTGAAAACAGCATTTCTATCTTGTTTTTCTTCTGTCGTGGTGTTACAGTCGAGTAAAATAACAATGACGAGTTATTTTTTGCTTTGTACAAGTGAGCACGTAAAAATAATGACGCATCTAATGTGATTTCAGTACGGCAGGATCTGTTATTTTGTTACAAAATTAAAAGCTGCTACAATGGCTTAAAAGCCAGTCATACACGATAGGGTGTACCTGATATGTTTGTCTGCACAGTTATATCTATCAGGTAAGCTTCTGTTGAAACCGGCTCTGTTGTGCAACATACCCTCTCCGGTTTCACTGTACAACTCAACTGTACAGGCAAACCTGTCAGTCCTTAAGAATTTGAAATCTATTTCACATTCTGGAAAACGTTCAACATGGTTTGTAAGTCATACATAGAAATAAACGCAGATATCTTTAGCGGACAGAGTTCCGGCGGAATCTCATGGTAGAATGGAGACAGCGACTGTTGCAACCCAGCGCTGGGCACGCCAAAATTGTGTCGGTAAGTCCTCTCATTGAGAAGTGGCTGGAAAGACAACAAGGCGTCCTTACCTTCCGCATGATGCAGGTCCTCACCGGGCATTGTTAGTTCGGGAAATTCCAGCCTTGGTACAGGTCATTTTTTGGAGCGAGGAGGACTGGTAGGCAGTCGCCTCTTTCTGCGAAGCATTAATGGTAGCAAACGAGGAGGCCGCACGTGTGAGGGAACGGGCCTCACGGCCCAGCAGCCGGGATCCCGCTCCAGATTTCCAGCCACCGTAGGCGTGGGCTTGCTGACGGCGAGCAATGGATAGCTCAACAGCCAACTGTCCGGTAACCATCCGGACCGAGCCCAAGTCGTGGTCGGCAAAGATATCAGCAAAACCTTAGGTGCCCAGCGGGGTCAAAGACTACTAGAGTCATGGGTCGAACGAAGATAGAGAAGGAACAGAAGTTGGTTTTAGTCAGTAAAAGTCTGAAACGCTCTTCCACAACGCCCAAGGGCAGGAGACGTCGATAAATGATTTCGCAACTAAAAAAAGACGTTAGTCTTTTATTACTCTTACGTCACATTGAGGTTTTAGTTAACGGTTAAAGTAGGGTTTTTTTGCAGTCAAACCTAGCTACAACCTTAATATATAACCCTAAATCGCTCTTGATTTGCTTTCGATCTTGAGTTCGCTTGTCTAAAAATAACCTAGAATAGCAACTTTTAGGCAAGCGTGCTTTATTGTCCACGACTACGACGCTTATCGTTTGGTGAAATAGTGGTCAAACGCGAGATAAACAAAAAACCCGTGAGCTGCGCCGTTATCCCGTTATGTTTTGGAGTACTTATATTTGCTCGAAAGCTATCAGATGGCTATTCAGTCAATGCTTTGCTTAATCTTTTATATTATACTTTTAATGATAATGTAATTACGTTATTGTTGAGGGTTTGAAAAGACCCAACTTCCTCTCAATCAAATTGAGTAGGATTATGCAAAAATATAGCAAAATACTTGGCAGAGCTTATTTTCTTTGATACAGTTAAATTTTTTGGAAATCTAATTTTTGAAAACAAAAATTTAAAACTTTAACAACTGTCAAGTGTTGCGTCGTACCATGCAGTATCTAGATTAGTAGATTTTTAAAAAATCTACGCAAGTCTCGAAAGTCTCGTTATTCCCGCGACTGGAGGTATGAGTCACGGGTCTCGAAAAAGAGGAAAAATCGTCGAGAGCGAGTAGCTCTGATATGTTTTAGAGCTAAGCGTTGAATTTGACTTTATCGGAACAAAGAGGTGGCCCGTAACACATACAACTCGGTATGTAGCCATACAGATTTTTTTTTTTTAAATAGGAATCATAGACCTAGTAGCTTTGAATGTTTCCGTCAAGGCGTAGAAGTTTCTAAAACATTAATATATACATTTTTATTAGTATAATTTTAGCTTTCATTGACTAACATTTCTACAGCAAAATACAGCCTCAATATGATCTAATTGTCGTGCGTCAAGCTGAAAAGCAGGTAGATAAATATTTCGTACCTTATTCAGCTTCAAGCTGCTACCTACGCTTATTGTTAAAGCATATAACAGTCATTATCGAGACCGGCGAGCATTTTCCACATAATTTCCAAACGCTTTATTAACAATCCAAGCCTATAAAACGCGTGTTCATCAATAGCTAGTCTTCAGTTAAATTGTATGCGCGTTCGCTGTCATTCGCAAAAATAGAATGACATTTTGGAGCGTAATTATGTACAAAATCATTTTGATATAAATAAAACAGGGCAGAAAAACAAAATTTTTAGTTCTGTTTCACCACTTATGATTAAGTTTCTGTTAACTTACTTTATGTTTTTTTTTTATTATTATTTGGTAAGTGGTGTTGTGAAACAGGCCTGTTCTATTTTGTTTTGACATACCCCTGCTATCAAATGGACAATATTAGTTTCGTGTTTTGTCTCTTCGTTATTTAACACCGACTTCCGAATTTAAAGTTATTTTGTACTTTTTAGTGTTTTTTTTAACATTGAAGTTGGTTGTATTTTTTTTTTACAAAAAGTTTCCTATTTTACACTTTTTAGTGATGGTACAACCACTAAAAAGTACCTCTCAGCCGAACTTAAATACCTTATAGCCAGAGAGCATCTCATAACGATTCTAATAATCCCAAACACGGTTAGATTACATTAATAAAAAACCTTCTGGCTTCATCATCAGATCAGTTCGTTACATCCCCTCCCCTTTTCCTTCAGCCAGTCATCGACTACACGTATAAACAAAGCAATTTTACTTGTTACGTTATGACAGTTCTGCTGTGATCCTATGAGAAGTTCTGTGCCATATCTTCGAAGTTCATGATCAGATCATAACAATATTTCAAAGGGACCAATTTGGAAGCATAACCTTTCAATCAATAAAATAATTTACAGAATCTGTCCACAATTGACTGAGATATCGGTGAACATACATAAAAAAAAATACATTCAGCCGAACATAGATCTTCCTCCTTTTTGAAGTCTCTCTGTGTGAAACACACATTGTGTTTTTCTTTTTTTGGCTGCGCGAAATAGGTCCAGAGTCTATTTGAATAGGAGAATAAGATTTACCCCGTACTTAGCCCGTGCATTTCATAAAATCACTCCATAGTGCAGTCAGTAAATGACAGCAAGAGTTCAATTGGTGGTGTAGTTGATTATTACTTTAAACAAATAAAATTTCGGATACCAACTCGTAGATAAAATTCTTTTTCAAATCCGCTATTTAGGGGCAAAAAGCAAAAGATGTGTATGGCCGTGCGACTTACGGTTTCAACTACCATTGTTTTTGAGGTATGAATTTTTCATGCATATCTGCAATAAGGACGAATAGCACTTATGTAAAAAAATCTAGTTAAAAAATGGGCACATGTAGGACTCGAACCTACGACCTTCGCGTTTCAAACGCGACGCTCTATGCCATCCAGCTGAGCTAATGTGCCTCTGCAAGTGATTTCCAAATTCGCGTTCTGTATCATTGGCGTCAGTGCGAATTGAGTGCATTCGCGACAACAGCGCCAGACACCCTTCAAGTGTAGCTGCGGCCAGACACGGAACTAATAACGCACGCACAAAGCCTTTGAAGGTCAGGGACACGTTATTTACCTCATGTAGGACAGATGGCATTGATTTTAGTTAAAGTTTTGCATTTTACAATACTTTGAAGAAAATCGTTTATTTCATCTATATATATACATAAATTAAAACCGTAGAAGGTGTTAGTTGTGTACGCATCACGTAATATGTCCGAAATCAATGTATATATAACATTTTAACATTAAAATTGTAACTTGATATATAATTTAAGCGTTGTTTCATCACAATCAAAAGATACTACATTCATTGACTGTTAGGCGATACAAAGTTCACCGGGTCAGCTAGTTTTACGTAAAATTACGATTATTTATTAACACTTCCATCTCCTTTCAATTCTTGTCTAAAAGTTGTCATCTCAGTAGTTACTATTTCTATTCAACTCTCTCAGAACTAGAATTAGTTATTTTCCTCATTTCTTCGTAACACGTCCTCACTACAACTGGTTTCCACCCATTTTCAATCTTCTATTTAATTTATTTACACGACAGGAATAATGATGTCTTCAGAAATCCTTCCTCAGTTTTTACCTCCTTGTCTAAAATACTCTGTACAAAACTATTTTGCTTTTGAGTCGTATGTCAGTGTATTAACAAGATTGTTACTAAGCAGATATACAGCCCAAGCTTAAAATATTTTACTTTTCTTTAATCACGAATATAATATCTAAAAATATATCTCTGAGAGACCAAAACAACCCTTCAAAAAATGTAATTAAATCCTTCACCAAAACATCATCATCGTACATTTGAAAGGACAATAAAATTGAAATAAGAATCATCAATGTTGCTACATTCAGTGTTTATGATGCGAATACTACAACCTTTAAAACTACATTCCTTAGAACCTCTTAGGGTTACATGAATGCCTAGTACTTCAAATATTGTGCGGTCTGGAGGGATCAATACTGTTCCTCAAGCACATGGCACGCGGCGCGCTTCAGTGGTTTCCGAGGCAACGTTGCAACTAGCATGTTTGCTATAAAAACGCGAGTATAGTAAGGACTAACTTGTCAATAGTCTGATAATTTTGCCTGAATAATAACGGTTTCACTACTTTTGTATAGAAAATATATCAAACAGAAATATTTTATCTTTCGATTAAACTGTATAATACCAGATTTAAAAACCTAAAGTCACACTTTTGACCTCCTGTTACTTCGTTGTAGGTGAACATATAAACCAATGATCCATGATCAACAGGATATAACATATTTATATGTATTTCAGAGTTACTTGCACTTTATACTTGTAATTTTAGATCTATTCTAAGTCAAAATACTAAATTTGTGAGTGAGTTATACTCACTCGCCTATTATTAAAACTAGTGACACAAGTTTGAAATTTTGAGCACGACTACAGTTTCGTCTATAAACCAAAGATTTAAATTATGCTTTCAGTCTGAGATCTGAAGGCACGGTAGTGCCTCTACCGAGACAAACTAAAAGACATAGCTGTACCATCCTTTTTTCGAAGCCATTCTGGACATTTTTAGCCTCTTGTAACTCTGGAGTAAATCTAAAAGCCTACATTTCCAGTGATTAAGAGGAAACAACATCTTTGGGGCACGACGGTACCCCGGCGAAGTTGAGCAAAATTGAATGGCATGCTAGTTTAGTAAGTTTCCGGCGTACGGCATTTCCCCTGGTTTGAATGGCTGGGTAAAAGACCAAAGAAGAGCATTGTCGCCCTTAAGAATTACACTATCATAACACAGCTGTTTTTCCTCTGGGACGATTATAATTCAGGTGTCTTCAAGGTTAGAATAAATAGGCTCTTTTGAGCGCTTCACCATCAACAATTGCATCTTTGCCTACCATCAGGGATAATTTTTTTTAAGCTAAGGAAAACAATCTTCACGATGAGATCAACCTACGATGTCGCAGATAAAACACAAATCCACACAATTTGTTAAACTTATATGTAGTAAGTTCAGTATGCTTTAGTATTGATGTTCGGGTCAAAAAAACTGGGCAAGTGCGAGTCCGAAACTACAATTCCCGAATAGAGTCTCGAAGATTTTTCCGAATAGCAATGTTTTTTTGGGACGGGAACAACAAATTTACTATTTTCAGATTTATCCCTATACCTGTGCTATACTACCTTATTTTGTTTTTTTTTCACAACTTGAAGGGACCGCAGACCCGATTATATGGTTTTAATTTCAACTCGATACCTTCACGCGTTTTCGAGATAAAGGCTCTTGACAGACAGACAGACAGACTGACGGACGAACGGACAACAATCTTATACGGGTTCCGTTTTTTTCCTTTTTTGGTACGGAACCCCAAAAATTAATGAAAATGATAAAATTATTAATTTTAATAACAATATTATATTATATCCAACTACTTAACTTACACTTCAATTAATTATATTAAATGTAATAAATTCAAAGACGCGATTTAATCCATTATCGTTTTTAGTTTATAACTAGCTCACCCGGCGATGTAATATATATTTCGATATAGTCAACCGATTACAATAACACAAAGCCTAAGTAATATATCAAGTTACACTCGATTTCGTACATTTAACGTGATGCGCGTACAACTTAAAACTTCTACAGATTTATTTTATGTAAAGATAGATGGCGCTTGTGAAGGAGGGAAAAACTGCGCAAAAAAATAGGCTAAGCCTTTCTCTATTGCGTTAGGAATTATTATTGAAATTATTATGCGCGTTAACATACAAAGCCGGTGCTACGTCGTAGCAAACAGTTCCCGCTACGAGAGCTATGCAGTCGTAGCCACATTATGAAATGTTTCAACCTTAAACCGTCAAAATAACTTTGGCAAAAGTATTAATCGTAGCTAATGAGTTTAAATTGCATTTAACGATAGCAAAGTAATAGGAAATAAAAGTAATTAGAATATTGTAACTGTTACTTGTCCATCAGATTTCTTTTCACCATAGAAATTGTTGGAAAATGTATGAGAAACTTCAAAATCAAGTTCCAGTAGATGTGATCAAAAAGATTGTGACACATGAAGGATTCGAACCAACGACCTCTTTGCCCAGTACCCTTTGTTATACTAGGCAAAGCGCTCTGACCACTGAGCCAATGTGCCGGTGGTTTTGATGTCGAAATACACGTTCTGTTGAATTCAATATCGATTGACTGAAACTAGACGCACTCATATACCAGTAATATCTGTAATTGAAATGCGATATCATGACAAAAACACGTGTATTTTGTTAAATGGCTGACTTTCATAACAATTACATTCCTAGATTGGTATAATTTTATTGTCTCTTTTATTTTAAAAGAGACTTTGACCCCTGAGTTTGTTTCGGTGTTTCTTCTTAGAGTAGTCAGCTAGGAAACACCGACCTCATCTAGTTTTAATTGACCTAAAAAAAAATTGTCGTGTAAAAGTGTTTTTATAAAACCTACTAGCAAAATAAAGATCATTTATTGTACTTTAGCTATTTTTTTTTTTTTTTTCATTTTATGTTGACTAACTTATACATTACATAAATATTTGAAAAAAATATTCAAAAACTTTAAAACTCAGAAACAACTGACAAAATTTTTCAAAAGTTTATAAGCACATGAAGGATTCGAACCAACGACCTCTTCGTCTCGTACACTACCTTTCTGTGTACCAGACGAAGCACTCTGACCACTGAGCCAATGTGCCGATGGTTTTGATGTCGAAATACACGTTCTGTTGAATCTAATATTGATTGAATTAAACTGCACGCGTTCACCGGTACAATTTCGTGCCAGTCGAAATTAGTTGAATGAATTTTGTTCCCTGCGTCATATTTACGTGGTTGTTTTGACTTTATTCACATAAGGGTTATTTAACTTTCCCATCGTGGTAATTAGAGACAATAGAAAGACAATAGTTGCGCGAACGTCGGCGTTCGCTTGGGGTTTAATCAATTATAACCAGTTTTCATATTTAATTTTTTATGTACAAATACCTAAAGCAAGTTTATAACCCTCTCCTAGAGCGGAGGCTTGAGTTCCAACAGTGGGAACATTAAAAAGGCTGTTAATGATGATGATGAAGTTTATAACGTTAATGAACGAATTAAGATTTTTTAGATACGTATTATATATATACGTATTATATAATAATATATATATACACGTACAGAAACAATTATGGTTTTGGTTAACCAAACTCTCTCTTACGATTCAATCTTAAGCAAGCTATAAGGAGTATACCATTCATTTTTACAAATGGGTTTAATCTATTTATATAATATATATAAATGAAGAAATTGACTGACATATCAACGTCCAGGCGAAACTACTGGTTGGGATTAATAATAATATTTCACACAACTATCACACAACATTTCTCCTTTCGCAGGTCTGCTGGAAGAAATTTCTATTTGAAATAAGCAGTACCTTTGTACAAAGTTTTCTAATAATGTTATCCTCCTCAGTATATTTGTGTGTACATAAATTGTAAATAAATAAATAAATAAATAAATAAATAAATAAATAAATAAATAAATAAATAAACATTGTCTAGTCCCAAGCTAAAGAGAGCTTGTGTTATGAGTACTAGACAACTGATAAACATATTTAAAAATACATTGATTATAGAAAAATTATACCAGACAAATGATCATACCCATCACACAAACATTTTTCCTGGGTGGGAATCGAATTCGCGATCTCCGGCATAGCAGTCAGGGCCACTAACTACTAGATGAACTGGCCAGAGTGTGAAATTTTGCATAAGGTTTCCTTATAGGAGAGCTCTAAGAGAGGATTTTCCTAAATTCATACCCTGAGGGGAGCCAAGGTTTGCTAGCAGCACATTCGCCAGAACTACACACACTCTGACGTACAAGTAGCGTTTATAGACTGTAACCATGCTAGTAAAGGAGAACTGCTTACATAACCATTCATATTACTGGCTAATCCTTTTACAACAAGACTTGCCAGGAATAAAATTATCTGGTTTCAATAGCCACGTACCTGGAGACAAAAGAAAAGAAATGGTAAGATTACTGCGCAATGCATATGTAGAAATATAGTTTCTCATTCAAAAAAGTACTTTAACTGACTAAAACCACATCTACATATGTTCCTTTAAATGCTCTCTGCGTTCTAGGCCACGGGTTATCTTTGTAGACGTCCTCCTATGGCCCTAAAAGACATCGGTACTGTTGGAGCCCTACGGTTTTAATGACATCTCTTTGAGGCGCGCGTGGAATACTACGCGTTGTCGACTACCGGATGGCCAGACGGCTAGCTACTCATTCGGCTGCAGCCGTTGATTAAAGCATAACATAAAATACAGATAGGATTATGACTCAACTTTATTATTAGTAACAATTCAATAAATAAATAAAAAGAATTGGGGGCGACAGTGCTGACGCAAGTTGCGTCCCAGATCAGGCACTTCCCGTTCTTCCATGGTACCAGAGTCAGCCCATCCGGACTCTTACCATCAGACCTGCTAAGATCTGAAGGCTCAAGCACGCAGGGGACGTTTGACGATATAAGGGCTCTACGGACTATGTCGTTCAGGGCATGGTGACGTGGGAACCTCCCTGTGCAGCGCCGATAGTTCAGTGCGTGATGGCCATCGGCCTCCACCAAGGAACTGCAGGTGCATGTATGTGGTTCGCACACCTTACAGCCCAGGCGGAGAGCCACCGCCACACGCAAAGAGTCATCGTCGAGCAAAGTGCCCAGATGAGGCGAAGGAATCGCCTGTAACCACGCTCCGGACTCGGGTTGCGACACAGCTCGTAGTCTGGCCCTATCGACGCAACTTATAATTATTACGTAAATTAACCCCTGAGACCCTAAGCATTTAAATAAGTATAAATACGGAAAAATGGAAAGGGTTGCTTATTTTCTAAATTTACAGACTACTTTATGAAGAATTTCTTATTTACATTCTTAGATACATAACCAATAAATAAAATGTTCAAACTTTCAATAATCTACGCGGACTTTTTATAATGTTAGTGTTCAACCGAATGGCGCGAAATCACGCGCGAACGTGTTCGCTTGGGGTTTGAAAGACGGTTTTATTTATTTATCCCATACTTTCCCACTACAGGGCAAAGACCGCCCCAACTTCTTCCAGGTATTCTTCGTAAAGACGGTTTAATAAGTGTAAAAAACGCTATTAAAATGTGGATAACCCGATTGCCGCTTAATTTATTACACACAGATATGTAGCAATAGTCATCAAAAGTCCGTCACACACGTACAAAATCCATATTTTAGTAATAAGAGAAAGCACTCTCTTTCACCACCCAACCATCCCACATCAAAGAGTGGATTAGTTCGTGTTTACCTACCCTGTAAAGAAAAATACCGACCTCCTAAATTGCCATAAAATCCTGGTACAAAAATTCTAAAATCGATTCATATACGGTTTGGCAACATTGCCTGGAATTCATCAAAAGCTACTAAGAGAGCATAAGTACTCAGAAAATTTAATTTAAAATTAAGAAGCTCGTTGGTTATGAAAGATGGATGTACTTTTCTGTCACATTTGTGATGTGGCCATCTTTCTAATACAGATGGCGGTAGATCTTTTATTACTTTTAGCAAAATCTAGGCTCACATTGAAGCTCCTGGTCTACACTATCTATACTAATATTATAAAGACGTAAAGTTTGTTTTTTGTTTGTCTCTCTAATCTCTGAAAGTACTGGTTTGATTGCTAAAATTTTAAAAGCTGCTTTATTCCTGAGTGACATCGGCTATATTTTCTGATCGAGGGCAAAAGCTAGTATTAAAAAAATGGCATTATTGTTTCTTTTTTCTAAGTGCTTTGAATAAAAGGAATTACAATTAACGGGGTTTTTTATCACTTATAGCAGCCATTTATTTTTAAAAGTCGAATGACTTAGCCTTCACAGCTATTTCATTAAAATTTATTTAAAAAACAAATGTAATATATTCTTTTGTTTAATAACCTCAAACTTAAGCGTTCACAGCTATTTCATTAAAATTTATTTAAAAAAAAATGTAATATATTCTTTTGTTTAATAACCTCAAACTTAAGCGTTCTTCGCTTTAGGCACATTGATTGTACGTCGTGTACATCTAAGGATTGGGATTCCCTGCCGGAGTTTGTGTTTCCTGATACCTACTACCTAAGGGTCTTAAATATTGAACTTCTGAATTATAGAAATTGTTTTGAATTCAGTTGACAACGAAGTATAAGTAAGTCAACATTTAAGCTGTTTTTATCCGTCACTAAATAATCATTATAGGAAAATCAGCCCGTAATAACCTCGCAGGTTTATCTCACAGAATTATAAGTCCGTTTTTACTGGACTGTCAAAAATTATTATAAACTTTACTCTTTTTTATAGAGTTATAGACTGACACCGACGCTAGGACGCGAGAGTATATATACAAGTCGGCGGAACGAAATCATAGCGCGCTTTTAAATCGATGAGGGCCATCTATCGAGCACGATGGTACTATTTTCTTGCGCTGGCTAAATATAAGTGAAAAAAGAAGATTAGGTAAACAAATTTTACTCGCAATTGTGAAAGTTTAAAATTAGTACCAAAATTTTGCTCAACAACAGCTGCCGAAAGTAAACAACTCCACGTGGAATGCTTCATTTTGCGCCGGCGTGAAGTATAACATGAAGTTAGTTATAAAGTTACGATAGTTTCGGATGCAATACTAGGAGAACATGAAGCATTAAGGCAAAGAGAAAGGTTGTTTAATACCAATTAGAGTGCAAGTATTGCTAGAACTGTAAACGAGAGCTAGCAGTATGAGAATAGTGTTAAGGTCCACATTGACTTGATGTTTAATGGTATTTTAAGCATTATCTTCTCGTAAAATGATATCATATATGCGGACACCTCGATTTTATTTGTGCTGTATTTACTTGTTTTGACTTAACGTAATATCTGAAAAATCACTTTCATACCGGAATATATAGCAATAATTTAATAGTCATTCATAATAGCCATAATTTAAAAGACGTGTCCCATATTTATTGGTTTCCATTGGGTAGAAACTAAACGTAACTATCCCCAAGTCGAATGTTTAGTAATGCGCCGGTGCGAAGTGTGAATTGAAGTTAGTTATTAACAAGAATCTAGTTAATTATTGGTTTCGTAACTAAGAGATTATGAACCCAGTACGCGAGTATTATACTTTAAAGATACCCTTTTTAATTATAGAGGATAGGTAATGTTAATTTTGTTTACATATATTATATCTATAGTTTTTCCACAGTCAAATGAAATTATCATAAATATGTTTGTTTTACTGAAGCTGACGCTACTGTAAAATAGGGGCAGACCCATCATAGTTCCGCCCCTTGAAACTCCTATTTTTACGGAACTTTGATTGGTCCCGCCCCTTTAAATTGGTGTCTGGAGTACTAGGACATTATGAATGTGCAGGAGTAAAATGATTATTTACAAACAGTCTTTACGTGCGGCGAAATATTGAACTATCCGAAAACATACTGAATTTGACATCTTTCCTCAACAGGCAGCGCTACTGTTATATTTATTTACACGCAAAAAAGGTTTGTCAACAGAGATTGTTAGAGCTGAAGTCTGAGTGTGAAGGTTCGGCAGTACTAGAACGTCATAAGTGTCCAGGAGTTTAGTTATGTTGTAGTAAAAGTAGATATCAATGAGTCAATTCGACTCAAATTTCAAATCAAACAATATGTAACCGCCTTGATAGCAATTTGCATGAATGTTTGTTTATTAAAATAAGAAATTGTTTTTATAAGCCCAGATTAGATTTCTATTGTCGATAAACATTTAATATAGAAATACGAAAAGAAGGGTTCATCAGCATATTAATATTATAAACGCAACTTAATCTGTTTTTATGATATAAACTAGTGCTTGACTGCGATCCCACCTGATGGTAAGCAGTGATGCAATCGTTGATGGTGAAGCGAACTACGTTTTTAAGAGACTATTAAATTGACTTTTGCCTTGAATACAATTAAGTTTTAAACGGACAGGAAGACCCCAGCAGGCTAGTTGTTCCAGACCTTCGATGTACGCGGTATAAACAAAGGGCCTAGTTTTTACTTCGTAATATTTCTTATTATGAGATCAGAAGAATGGTTTTACTTTATGTTTTTCGCCTCTCACCTGTCGAATATTGTTGTGATTATGACGTATTGGTTTGCAGCAAGTTCACAAATATATATAGGTCCCACTCACTCTTAAACAAAATGTAATCTATCTATTACCTTCCTCCAAAGGGTGCCTGACCGAAGGGAGGTAGCATTGATGAAACATAACCGGCTATTTGGTCTTGTTAAGAACAAGCACAATAGCTTAATGGTTAGAGCATCGTGCTAATAACGCGAGGGTCGGGAGTTCGATTCCCTCATGTGCTATATTTTTTTATCTTTTTTGCAATTTTTTATTTCACATCTCAAATAATCACAAAACGTTATTAATAACTGATGTTATATAATAGTAGTTTATGTGACTAGGGGATAAAGCAGTGTCTTTAAGTCGAGGGCGGCATGTTGAATTCCGAACGAAACGAAGGTTGCTGATTTTAATCCCAAACGATAGTGAGAGAGATAGAATGACTTGCTTTAAGTGAGGTTTGTACGACGTATAAAACGACATTATCGAGCAGGTGGTGTAAAAATATATTTTCAGGTGCTCGTAAAAAATACTCAGTTCTTTGCACATTATTATAACTAACTATTCAACTCATGATCTGCTACGGCGTAGCACTTATCAATCTACGGCGTAGCGCTTATCACTACTGCTACGACGACGGTCTCGTAGCTCATACATTGAAAGAAAGAATAAAACCAGCTAAGTATGTGTTTAGATACGCATTTGTGAATGTTTTGCACGCCTGTAATTGGTTTGTTTTCACTGTACAATCTTCTGCATGTTAAATGGAATCAATATTGTAAACAAATTGTTGGTGTGCCTTAATAATAAAATAAAAAAATTAGTGCTTGTTGGGTCATGCGCGGTGTAGGGTTTCGTAGTATTCCATTACAACATGCTGACTTAAAAGTGAGCTTAATATCAATTACTATACCCACAGCCTTTTTTTGTTCGTAACTTACACAAGTTGATTATTTATTGTTATTTCTTTAATATACTTGATTAAGAGAAATAATTAATCCTTTTTAGAGTATTAAATATCGATGGATTTATCGATAATTTAGTCAAAAAAATACGTGTAGCCTGAAAAAGTTTGCTTTTGTATCCAGGAGAATGGTTGATCAATATTTTAGAAAATTCATAGGATGAATTTTTTTCATAAAAAAAATTAAACAAATTAATTTATGTTGGTATGATTTTTATCAGCTTTTTATATCATATCAAATTACAAAATAGTAGAAAAAAGTTTAAAAGTGAACCCTATTACATTTTCTTTCTTGTTTATAAGAATTTGGTCTCACTAAACTCCAAATGTAGGCCCCCATCATAACTCGAGGTGGCGCTTCACAAATCCGAGGCGATGTGTTTTCACGGTCGCCGCCCTCGGAACGCGCCGCCATTGAGTTCCCAACTAACGGTAGGAGGAGTTCACATCGGTGTCGGGTCGACGATGAAGTACCTGGGACTCGTCCTCGACAGCAGGTGGAATTTCGCGGAGCATTTCCGACGTCTGGCTCCCAAACTCAACCGGGCTGGGGCCGCGCTCAGGCGGCTCCTGCCCAACCTTGGGGGTCCAGATGCCTCCTGCCGGAGGCTCTACGCGGGGATCGTTCGGTCCATGGCCCTCTACGGGGCGCCGGTGTGGGTGCCGTCGCTGAAAAAGCAACCGGCGGCCATGCTGAACGCCTGCCAGAGGGCAATAAGGATGGTGCGGGGATACTGCACGGTCTCCCGCGAAGCGGCGAGCCTTCTGGCTGGCCTACCACCGTGGGATCTGGAGGCAACAGTCCTTGCAGACATGCACGATATGCGCGTGGAGATGCAACGCCGGGGTGAAAGTCCGCTGCCACGACAGGTCACGGCATGGCGGACAGAGCTCCGGCGGGATCTCATGGTGAAATGGCGTCAACGACTATCGCAACCCAGTGCTGGGCACGCCATAATCATGGCGGTAAGTCCCCTCTTTGAGGCGTGGCTGGAAAGACCTCACGGCGTCCTTACCTTCCGCATGACGCAGGTCCTCACCGGACATGGTTCGTTCGGGAGGTTCTTGTTCCAAATTAAAGCGGAAGTGACGCCCGGGTGTCGCCATTGTGCGGAATGCCCGGAGGACACGGTGGAGCACACAGTCGAGGTGTGCCCCGCTTGGGCGGAGCATCGCCGTGCCCTCGTGGGGGCGATCGGCGGCGGAGACCTCTCGCGCCAGGCCTTGGTTGAGGCCATGGTCCGTAGAGAGGAGGAGTGGCAGGCGGTCGCCGACTTCTGCGAAGCAGTAATGCTCGCAAAGGAGGAGGCCGAACGCATCAGGCAACGGCGTTATCGCCGCCGCCGCCGGCGCCGGGATACTGATCCCGATTTCCGGCCACCGTAGGCGCGGGCTTGCGGACAGTAAGCAATGAGTAGCTCGCTGTCCGACCGTCCGGTAACTGTCCGGACCAAGCCCAAGTCGTCGACGGCGCGCGCTGTTCTCGCGCGCCTCAAGGAGTTGTCAGCAACAGCAGGGGCCCAGCCGGGTCGAAGCCTACTGGGGCCAGGGTTATCCGAAAGGGCGCTCGAGCCCCGGTTTGAAGGCTTGAAGGAACGGGACGGGTTATTTAGTCAGTAAGAGTCTGACACTATCTCCCGCTCCGCCCAAGAGCGGGGGTTGTCATAGGATGATTTTTCCCATCGGAAAAAAAAGGCCCTCATCATATTTTTGTTGTATTGGCCCTGATAACAGCGTTCGAAGTCTATGATGTCTTGATGAAAACGTTCTCCTTGTTCTTCTAAATACGCCCCCATGTTGTTTTTAAATGTATCTAAATAAGCATGCAGCATATTAAGACATTCTGCAGCCAATAGTTTAAAAATCTTCTAACATGTTATTAACTAGCTCTCGGTAACAGTCTGTGACAGTACAAATGTTTCATCTTCAATATTTTTATTTGAACTCTGAGATGAGCTTGATTGAGACAATTTCGTAGAAGGTTCAGATACTGAAAGTTATAGGCTATGAGAAATTGGAGCCGAAGACGAAGCAAGATATTCGATGGGTTTTGCATTTTTGCCTTTACGTCTTTTAACAGGAATAACTATGCAAAAATAACAGTCACCGACGTGATTTTTTGGCTCTCACCAAATTCTTGGTATTGCAAATTTTATATTCCGTTTCTCAACCCGATACTAACCTAAATTAAATAAAGATAACAAGAAAAAATGGTTTATATAAAAGAAATGTTTTTTTTTTACCTAAAAATTTGTTTACCTACCTTCTAAATATTTTTTTTGCAATTACCGCAAGCAACATGTGGAGTCCATGGTATAACTAAATTACGAACAGGGCATTAAAAATAAGCTTCGTAGGCTTCATAAAGTTTTTCACACATATTAAAAAAATATATCTCTCATATTTTAAATAAATGTGCCACATATATAACAAAATGCATCAGCTTCATATTTACACTTTCTAGATGACATTTTAACCTTTTTCAGTATTCTAAAAAAACAGTTATTTGTTGTTTATCACTTAATTAACATCAGTAGATGCTGTGTGACAAATACACCATCTTAATTTTTTCGCGATATTTTTAAAAACACCATGATGACTATTGAATACTTTTTTTTTAAAAGACTAACTCAAGAAAAAAGATTTATTGTCATAACCACCACAAAAGCAAACTTTTTTAAGGAATGTTGATATTTTTTCTTCATTATAAAGCATTGTGAATGGAAAAATCACAAAATAAATTTTAGGACAAAGACAATTTTTGTTTTTGTAGAGTAGTGAATCATTGGGCAGGGGCACAAAGATAAGATAGGCGCTTAGTTGGAGCATCCTTCTTTTTATATGAAAGTCGCGAGACTATCTTCATCATTTCTTTTTTTTTCTTTTTTTTTTTTAGCAGCCGCCATCTTGGATTTATATTTTGACAGTACCATCGGTTTCAACACCCTCGAAAACCATGAAAACGACACCCATGACGAAAAAGTTGATAATTTCTTGCAGCCGCCATCTTGGATTTTACATTTTGACAGTAAAAGTGTCGTTACAACTTTTCGTGAGAATTTTTTCCGTCTAGCCCCCTTTCACAACGCGCGATAAGGAACTTCGTTCCAAAAAATATCTTGTGTATGTGAGTACAAATGTGAGTTTATTGTTTGTGAACGTATCTATGGTATAAGAAATTATATCTAGTGTGAGCAACGATATTCATTTAAAAAAATTTTGGCGCGTTTAACAATTCGCACTACCAGGAGATCATAATTACGTATAGGTATTTTTGGGGCTAACATTATGAACGGTAAATGATCACAAACTACCAGGAACCCAGAGTTATGTAGAAGTAATTTTGGGGCTGGTGTCATAACCGGTAACACCCACGATTTACCAGGAGACCAGAATCACGTAGAAGTATTTTAAGGACTGGCGTCATGGTAACACTCACAAATTACCAGGAGACCAGAATCACGTAGAAGTATTTTAAAGGCTGGCGTCATAACCGGTAACACTCACAAATTACCAGGAGATCAGAATCAAATAGAAGTATTTTTGGACCTGAAATCATGAATGGAAAAAACTCACAAACTACTAGGAGACCAGTATTAGAAAGAAGTAAAATTTCTGACATCACGCGGGAAGCCGCTGGTCAGTTACGAGGTGGTCAAAGTATCATGAAGAAGAAGTGAATCGTAAAAAATTGATTTTAAGAACAGGCGACTCCGTCTGCGTAAAACTGTACTTATTTGCTTTTATTTAGATTCATAACTGACGACCAATGACCCAATAACGTGTTGCGTTAATATTATGCATGCAAGACGCATAGGACCTCTAGTTGTTGGGCGACTATTGGTTGAACTGAAGATGATAACATGAACAATAAGCGAGCTTTCAAATTGTGTAATTGCTAAATGGAGCATATTTTTTTTTTACAAGCCCTCTTATATCCCAATCACTGCCACACCTGCCACTACCAAAATACATTGAATCTATAAAACTTGACAAGAAAACTTTTAGAAAAAAAGAAAAACGAAATTTATAGTATACTCCTGGTGGGACTCGAACCCACAATCCCCGGCTTAGGAGGCCGATGCCTTATCCATTAGGCCACAGGGGCTACGTCGACTCCATTCAAAATAAGCATATGGATTGGCCTACCTTCCGTGTTTGTTTCGTTTTTAATTAGGAAACCTTTATAAATATTAAAAATAATAACTATTTCCTATTAAAAAAGAAGCAATTATTTATCATAAGATGAAATTGCAGAAATGTACGACATAATAACTTTGGATAGAAAATTGAAAGGTTTTAATAACGCTTAGGCACGATGAAAATATAATTATCGAGGATTTCGAACGGAGCTGATATTTTTTCCTATTTTAGTGAGTAAGAGTTTTGGAATTGTCACTCGTTGCCCTAGACACATTAAAGGCTAGAGAAGATGACACGTAATAGGGCTATGTTACGAAAATATTCAATTTTGCTGACCCACATAAACAACTTTTTAGTCATCTTAGATATTGCAAAGTGTCATTTGGAGAGCTTGCTTTTCTTTTTCTGCTTGCTGGATGGCAATGGCTCGTGACTCCAGCAATCACTAGATACTGCGCATGTCGAGTAGAATAGAAGGCATGGCCCGACAGAGATACGGACAGATATCTACTAGGACTACATGACTATTGAGCAAGTTAACATGTGGCACACTGACTGTGTTGTACGGCGACTTCTGTGAGAGGGGCCCCGAGTTCAAGCCTGACAAAATTCTCTTTTTGTATTTTTCACGATTTTGCTTAAGAAGAGTTTAATATAGACTTTATTTTTTAATGAAAGACTATTCATTTTTCTTTGGTGAACCGCAAAGTTTTGGCGATTTGAACATCTGAATTTGAATTTTTGTCTATAAAACCAATAAAAATGCATAATAATTGCGGCGCTTGTGGTTCGCTCATAATGGATTGTTTCATGGAATGTACCAATGATAAATGCCTAAAAAGGTATGATATAGCCTGTCTCGAAATACACAAAGATATGTTTAAGACATACACCCAAACTTATAAAAAGAAATGGTTATGTCCAGAATGTACTTGTGCTCAGCCAAAAAGAGGCAACAGCGAAACCCCAGTCCGCATAAACATCCCTAACTTGAATGTCACCACTCCTATAAACAATGTAAGCAGTCAGCGCGGAAATCAGACTCAGTATTCACCTATAATTATGGATTCCCTTTTACTCGATGAATTGAGAGAATTTAAAGCTGACATGATAACTCGCATGGACAACCAGGCAAGTGCGATATCGCTTCTACTAAATCAATTTTCTCAAACAAAAACCGAATTGAGCAACATAATTAAAATGATAGGAGTGCTCGAAGAAAAAGTAGAAGCTAAGCTAACCCAAAATAACCAATCTTACGAAATAGCAGCTGATATTCCCCAAAAACTTCCTTCTACATCGTCTTTTGCCGAGGTCGTAGGTCAACAGAATAAGGTCAACGTTTCCAAGAAAACGCTTCATACCTACATCAAAACGCAAAAGGTAAACAAAAATGGGGCCACGAAGTCTACCGAAATTTTACCGAAACAAACTTTGTGTAGTACTAGCTCAATGGCGACTAGTGAACCATCTAACGAGGAAGTGGAGAAGGTTGAAGAAGGATGGACAACTGTTCAAACTAAAAAAAAATCCAGGCAACCTAAAGAGGTCAGAGTCGGAACAAACACGGAGTTGAAAGCAATACAAGTCACTGATCGGAAAAAGTATCTGCATGTTTGGCGACTGCATCCGGATACTACTCTTGAAACCATAACAGATCACGTGAAAAATGTTTGTGGATCAGATGTTCAAATTAAAATTGATAAACTCAAACACAAAATTGAAAGGGATTATTCGTCGTTTGTTATTGGAGTACCAGAAAAGTGTTTCGATAAGTTGAACCAAGTCGACATCTGGCCAATGAATGCCGAATTCAGTGAGTGGATTTGGTTTCGGAACTCAAATAGAACAAAAACAAACATATTATAACCATAACATCGACATATTCTATCAAAATGTACGAGGTCTACGAACTAAACTGGATGTATTTCGTACCAATATAGAGTCATGTAAATTTGATTTATGTGCAATAACTGAATCAGGTTGTAATAATTCCATTGAAGATTCTGAAATAATCCCTCCGGGATATCAAATACTCCGTTGCGATCGAGCGGATGGTCGGAAGCAGGGCGGAGCGTTTCTCGTGGCCACACACCGATACGAGCTGCGACAAGTACCTATCGCGGACGCGTCGATAGACACCTGCGTTTTTGAAATGGTTTGTGCAACGGTTTATTTAAAAAATAGATTTTTATTTTTATGTTGTGTTGTTTACATACCACCAGGGAGTTCCGAGAATGACTACTTGACTTTATTTAGATTAATTGAAAAATTATGTGATAGATATAGAGAAATAATTGTTATTGGTGATTTTAATTTATATTCGTGTCCTGTAAATGTTAAAAATTATTATGAATGTTTTATGTCTTATTGCGAATTTACACAAAGTAACTCGGTACCGAACTTTCTAGGTCGTCAGTTGGATTTGGTTCTGAGCACAGGTTTGATCGAGGTTTCGGTGGTGGCGGCCGACGACGCGCTCGTGCCCGTCGACGCGCATCACCCGCCGCTCGCGATCGGCGCAACGTACGCGCGCGCGCCCCCCGCACCCGCCGTGGCCGCCCCGCCCGCGCCCTCGCCCACGCTCACGTCCAGCGGCAGGCCCGCAGCGCGTAGTGTGCGGCCACAGTGGAACTTTTATAAAGCAGACTACGAGTTGTTGTACTCTATGCTGACTTCCACTGATTGGAGTATGATTTATGACATGCATGATTTGGAGGACATGTTGGACATTTTTTATGATAAACTGTGTGATATTTTAGATAAATGTGTACCTCGAAAAAAGCTTAAACATGAAAATTCTCGATACGTTTATCCCGAATGGTACACCGCGGATATCATAAGAGATATAAAGAATAAAGCTAGACTTCATAAAACTTTTAAAAAAACAAAGTTGAATAGCGATTATTCAGAATTTTCTAAATGCAGAGCTCGTATTAAAAAATCAATAGAAATTGCACACAAACAACACAAGCTTAAAATACAAAATCAATTTTCAAAATATCCGAAATCATTCTGGCAGTACATTAGGTCCAAACGAAGTAGGCTAAACAGACAGGTTATCGTAAAGAATGGTCAGCATCTCTCAGATGAAGAGTGTGCTCGGGAATTCGCGTCATTTTTTGAATCGGTGTACAACAAAGAGCAACCGCGGCTTGAGGCGCGGGTGGCGGGAGAGGAAGCGGAAGCGAACAGTGAGCGAGTCCACATCGAGACTCTTAGTCTTCAAGACGTAAGAGAAGCGCTCATAAAGCTTAAGCCAAAGCGCTCATCTGGCCCCGATGGCATTCCAGCTTTTCTGTTCCGAGACTGTGGCAGGGTGCTGGCTGAGCCACTGCATCATATTTTTAATACTTGTTTGAAACAGGCCACGTTTCCAGCTAGGTGGAAAATTACACGAGTAATTCCGGTTCCCAAGGGAAAGTCAGGTCCAGATGTCAGTGGCTACAGGCCAGTGGCAGTGTTGTCGACACCTGCAAAAGTGTTCGAGTCTGCTATCCAGCGCTGCGTGCAGGCTCAAGTGAGCGCACAGCTATCGGACGCGCAGCACGGGTTCAGGCTGGCGCGCAGCACTGCTACTAATCTGCTTAACTTCGTGGCGCGGGTGGCGCCGGCAGTCGATGCTGGTGTGCAGGTTGACGCGGCATATTTTGATTTTAAAAAGGCGTTTGACACCGTTGACAATGACGTACTGCTAATGAAGCTAGCAAAAATAGGTTGCACGCCGCACCTTTTACAGTTCTTTGCTAGTTACTTAAAAGACCGACAGCAGTACGTTGACTACAACGGGGTCGAATCCGAGCCATACTACACCAGGTCAGGAGTGAGCCAGGGCAGCAATTTGGGTCCTCTTGAATTTATTTTAATGGTAAATGACTTACCAGATGTAGTCAAACATAGTTTATGTTTATTGTTTGCAGATGACCTCAAATTGCTGCTTGAGGTCAAGGGAGAGTCGGACTGTGAGCGTTTGCAGGAAGACATAGACAGAGTGGTTGAGTGGAGTCATAACAACAAACTCTATTTCAACACAGCGAAATGCTCAATCATGACATTTACGCGCGCAAAGAGTGCCATAGCCTACGAATACCAAGTAGAGAAAGTGCCGATCCCGCGAGTGTCTCAAGTACGAGATCTAGGAGTAGTATTTACACCAGATCTAACGTTCCGGGATCACATAATTAAGGTTTGCAAGAAAGCGTACAGAAACCTCGGTTTCGTACTGAGACAGTCGCAGGGGTTTACTAATATTACCACACTCAGGGTACTGTATGACGCCTTGGTAAGGAGTCATTTGGAACACAGTGCGGTGATTTGGGCTCCTCACGAAGCGAAATACAGTGTCATGCTGGAGCGAGTACAAAATAAATTCACAAGACACTTGTATTTCAAGCTTTACGGGGTTTACCCATTTTACCCACTGATGTATCCCACACTGTTTGTACTGGGTATGGTGGGGTACAACGTAGTGATGCAAGAGACTCAGTCGTTTAAGTCTTTTAAAACGAGACTAGACTTATTTTTGACGACTTAAACGACTCACGACTAAATTAGTCTTTTAACCCTCAAGTCTTGGAGTCTTAAGGCTTAAACTAAAGACTAATTTGAGTCGCAGTCCTTTAACCTCATAACAAAAAAGCTAAGTCGTAACGTAAAAAGGTTAATACAACTAAAAGCCTTAAAGGACTAAAAGGACTCACGCCTTAAACGACTCGGGAGTCGGGAGTCTTGTAATGAAACTAGAGAAACGTAACTATATAGGAGCTTCCTATTTTCGCGATCTTCAAGAAAATATTTGTGTTTGTAATATAGTGGTTACAGAATACGAATAAATTCTGTGCACAGTATTATTTATAATGAGTAATTTAAGACAAAACGCAAGTTCACTTATTTCAGTTTTAACTGCTTAGTTAAATATTGTGTTGTTAAAAAACTCGACTACGAAAAAAAAACGACGAAAGATTTTCAGGATGTTGAAGTAAAAAAAAAATACTAAATTAAGTAGGTATTTTGATAGATACAAAATAGATAGGTACAGAAGTTAATCTACATACAAAGCACGCTCGAGCAACGCACACATAGACACTGCACACGGACACGATATCTCGGAGCGCCTTGCTCCGCTCGTCGAAAAGTTCCAGCTCAAACGCTTATAAGTGTGCGTCCACCGAGCGTAGGTATACAAAGTGAAGTACATATTATATGAGATTGTTTTCTGTACTTATCTATTTTGTGTCTGTACTATTTGCAGCACGAATAGTCATCCGTTGCTGCGATATTACGAGTATAATGCCCGTGCAAAATTGAGAGTACCTTCATATAGTAGGTATGTATACCCGTAATTATATTCATGATTACAAAAAACTTTCCCAAAGAAACGTTTTTTTATACTCATTAGTTTTATCACAATAACAAAGCAGCTGTTCGCGTAAATTCGCGCGCGCGCGCCTGTGACCTCTCAGCTGTTACCTGCGTAACGCCCTTGTGTCTGACGAATTCTCAGCTTGATCAGACTCAAGCTCCCTCAAGCCTCGCCAAGTGTCGCCATAATAATGATCGGTGCCCACAGTTGGACATAAGCCTCCCTCAAGTGTTGCCATTTAAGCGCTATAATAACTGATGCCCACTGTTGGACATAAGTCTCCCCTCGGTATAATGACCTATGCCCACTGTTGGACATAAGCTTCCCCCAAGTGTCGCCATTTAGGCCTATAATGACTGATGCACACTGTTGGACATAAGTCTCCCCTTGCTATAATGACCTATGCGCACTGTTGGACATAAGCTTCCCCCAAGTGTCGCCATTTAGGCGCTATAATGGCTGATGCCCACTGTTGGACATAAGCCTCCCCCAAGTGTCGCCATTTAGGCCTATAATGACTGATGCCCACTGCTGGACATAAGTCTCCCCTCTCTGTAATGACCTATGCCCACTGTTGGACATAAGTCTCCCCTCTGTGTAATGACCTATGCCCACTGTTGGACATAAGCCTCCCCAAGTGTCGACATTTAGGCGCTATAATGGCTGATGCTCACTGTTGGACATAGGCTCATAAACTAATGCGCCTTACCATCAGAGTTTGTTGGGTTTTGTTTGTTTGGGGCCTTTAATGGTAGCGAAGGAGGCGGCTGCACGCGTGAGGAAACGGCTTTCCTCACGCCTCAGCCGCCGGGATCCCGGCCCCAATTTTCAGCCACCGTAGGCTTGGGCAAACAATGGTTAGCTCGCCGTCCGGACGTCCGGTGACCGTCCGTACCGAGCTCGAATCGTTGACGGCGCGTAGATGCTGGCTACTATAGCTGACTGTAAACCCACTCCTGTTTCTTCTTCGCCTTTCGTACCGGGGCTGAGCTATCTTTCGAAATAACAATCATCTAATGACATCCCCGCTCTTGGGTGGAGCGGGAGATAGTGTCAGACTATAGCTGACTGTAAACCCACTCCTGTTTCTTCGTCGCCTTTCGTACCGGGGCTGAGCTATCTTTCGAAATAACAATCAACTAATGACATCCCCGCTCTTGGGTGGAGCGGGAGATAGTGTCAGACTATAGCTGACTGTAAACCCACTCCTGTTTCTTCTTCGCCTTTCGTAACGGGGCTGAGCTATCTTTCGAAATAACAATCATCTAATGACATCCCCGCTCTTGGGTGGAGCGGGAGATAGTGTCAGACTATAGCTGACTGTAAACCCACTCCTGTTTCTTCGTCGCCTTTCGTACCGGGGCTGAGCTATCTTTCGAAAAAACAATCATCTAATGACATCCCCCGCTCTTGGGTGGAGCGGGAGATAGTGTCAGACTATAGCTGACTGTAAACTCACTCCTGTTTCTTCTTCGCCTTTCGTACCGGGGCTGAGCTATCTTTCGAAATAACAATCATCTAATGACATCCCCGCTCTTGGGTGGAGCGGGAGATAGTGTCAGACTATAGCTGACTGTAAACCCACTCCTGTTTCTTCTTCGCCTTTCGTACCGGGGCTGAGCTATCTTTCGAAATAACAATCATCTAATGACATCCCCGCTCTTGGGTGGAGCGGGAGATAGTGTCAGACTATAGCTGACTGTAAACCCACTCCTGTTTCTTCTTTGCCTTTCGTACCGGGGCTGAGCTATCTTTCGAAATAACAATCATCTAATGACATCCCCGCTCTTGGGTGGAGCGGGAGATAGTGTCAGACTATAGCTGACTGTAAACCCACTCCTGTTTCTTCGTCGCCTTTCGTACCGGGGCTGAGCTATCTTTCGAAATAACAATCAACTAATGACATCCCCGCTCTTGGGTGGAGCGGGAGATAGTGTCAGACTATAGCTGACTGTAAACCCACTCCTGTTTCTTCTTCGCCTTTCGTGCCGGGGCTGAGCTATCTTTCGAAATAACAATCATCTAATGACATCCCCGCTCTTGGGTGGAGCGGGAGATAGTGTCAGACTATAGCTAACTGTAAACCCACTCCTGTTTCTTCTTTGCCTTTCGTACCGGGGCTGAGCTATCTTTCGAAAAAACAATCATCTAATGACATCCCTCGCTCTTGGGTGGAGCGGGAGATAGTGTCAGACTATAGCTGACTGTAAACCCACTCCTGTTTCTTCTTTGCCTTTCGTACCGGGGCTGAGCTATCTTTCGAAATAACAATCATCTAATGACATCCCCGGTCTTGGGTGGAGCGGGAGATAGTGTCAGACTAAAGCTGACTGTAAACCCACTCCTGTTTCTTCGTCGCCTTTCGTACCGGGGCTGAGCTATCTTTCGAAAAAACAATCATCTAATGACATCCCTCGCTCTTGGGTGGAGCGGGAGATAGTGTCAGACTATAGCTGACTGTAAACCCACTCCTGTTCGTTCGTTGCCTTTCGTACCGGGGCTGAGCTATCTTTCAAATTAACAATTCTCTAACTAATGACATCCCCCGCTCTTGGGTGAAGCGGGAGATAGTGTCGGACTATAGCCGACTATAAACCCACTCCTGTTCCTTCGTTGCCTTTCGTACCGGGGCTGAGCTATCTTTCAAATTAACAATCATCTAACTAATGACATCCCCCGCTCTTGGGTGGAGCGGGAGATAGTGTCGGACTATAGCCGACTGTAAACCCACTCCTGTTCCTTCGTTGCCTTTCGTATCGGGGCTGAGCTATCTTTCAAATCAACAATCATCTAACTAATTAAAATAAATCACACAACGCTCAAGATAGGCACATTGATGCCTATCTTGAGCGTTGTGTGATTTATTTTAATAATAATTTAATTTTAATCAAACAAGTTTTTAATGAAAATATTTGTTTCATAGCAAGCTTTAAAGCACGGTATAATAATACTACTACATATATTAATACTCGTCAAGACGAATCATACGAGCCCAAACTCGATTGGGTCGTGTCGTTACCAAGCTCCTGTAGCCACCTTCCGGTTCCATCATCAGATCAGCTCCATGTTATAATAATATTGCATTGTCATCTGATTTAGAATGATCAGCTCAATCGGTAGCCGGGAAGTGGGTCAAATTTAATTTTTAAGATTTGATTACAGACAAACATCGGGACAAGTGAAACTAAAAATAAAAGCTTGTAAAATACCTAACGGTTTCAATAAAAGTGTGTTTATGTATGTACGTACTTCATTATTTTAATTTAGGCATTATTTATTACCTACCCAATCAGATTTTAAACAGCTTGAGCTGTATTGAATATGAAGCACGACTCAGTAAAGCATCATGAAGCGCGAGTCCTTATATAAACGACTCGAGTCGTTTAAGCCTTATTATAAACGACTCGAGTCGTTTAAGCCTTATAAACGACTCGAGTCCTTTAAGCCTTTTAGTCCTTTAGTTAAAAGACTTCAGGGTTTCAAGTCTTATTAATAAAGACTGGAAACTGTAGTCTTCTTTCCAGACTAGAGTCGCTTAAAATTAAGTCGAGTCCTTTTTAAAGGCCTTAAACGACTGAGTCTCTTGCATCACTAGTACAACGAGCTCAGAGTGCGCCGTGAGTTTGCACTCGCGGCGTATGCAGTTAAGCTCCTGCGTGGAGTAGTGCACAACCCGGGCGTGCTGCGGCACCTGAAGCTGTGCGTGCCAGACCGGTACGTGTGGAGGCGACGGCGACCGCCATTGCTAGCCGTGCCTGCTGCCAGAACCAACCTGCTGTCGAAAGCACCCCTTACCCGCACAATACGCGTGCTAAATGAAGTGCATGAAAGAATTGACATATTCTCGAGCCATGTGACGGAATTAGCAAGAGTCTTATTAAAGGTTATTTCATATATTTAAAAATTAGGTAAAGAAAAGAAAATGTTAGGTATTAAGTTTGATGTTATTTACTAGGATAAGTTTATATTTTTTATTATTATTATTATTATTTTGTATTTTCATAGTTATAGTTGATTTTAGATAAGACAGTGTTAGTCATAAGATTTTGTTCCCATTGTTAAAACCACTATTGTATTGGGTACAGCCTGTAAAGATAGTGTGTTTTTAAGAAATAAATAAATAAATAATAAATAAATATTCTCGTCAAGAGGTTAAAGGCCATAGCCGATACAGCCGTTGGTGTTATATAGAATGCTTGTAATTCGTTTAACATTACAGTTTAGTTCCTTTTTTTTGTAAAAATAGGTAATAGGCCACGCTCATCATGCCCTCTCACTTCACCTTAGAGCAGGGGAAATCATTTAACGATATGTAACCTGATTTTATCTGTGGTTAAAGATACTTCAGATTAAATTACGCTATGGTATTGCAGAAAGTAAAAAAAAACTAAAGTAAAATTACTGTAACATTAATATTGCTTTTACTTGGAGCCGGCGCAACACGTTGCTTTCTTCCATTCTATTCTGTCGGCCGTTGTGCCATCATTGACTCCCTTTTTTTCTCAACGGACGTTACAAGAAATTTACTGATTTTATGGATAGACCATGATTAATGTCAAAATTCAGGATTCTGAGTCAATGAGAAGTACCCTATGATTTTTCATCCCCTTGAGAGTGTGGAAATATAGATACGTTTTTTTGTGACATAAACTAAGAAGTTTGATTTTTTCACAATATCAAAAGACCACAGACATGAGTATATGGTTTTATACCTTTTTTGTCCTATGATGAGTTCCCTGACAGTTCATTTTTTTCCGTGGGACGCATACTACTTTAGATTACTAAAAAATAAACTGGCAAAAAAAATAAAAATTAAATGATAAAAAAAATATTGTCTTTCGTAAATTAATAAGTAAATTATTGTGGTTATAATTAACTGTTAATAAATTAAGTAAATAAAATAAAAAAGTATAGAACTTAAAATGTGTAATGCGTTAAACGGAAGTTCTGCCAATAGAGATTGACACTACTCGACGACACACTAATCGACAAAATCGGAGCGACCATCTTGTAATCGCATGTAACGGCAGAAAATTGGAAAAAAGTAATAGAAAAAACTCAAAAAACTATAACAGAGGACTGGAATAAATATATCCGGATCGACCGAATTAGGGCCAATAATTAATCATCGCGGTTAGTTGGAAAAGATTCCGATTCCGATATGGATACGAGTTCAAATCAAGAGTCAAGTTCTGACAGTGAATAATAAATAAATTATTATTTTAAACAGACTGCATTTTATTTACCACTAGCCGTCCCCCGCGGTTCCGCCCGCGTTATTTCAGGTTTTTAGTTTTTGTCGAACGAAATGTGTACGATTGAGTACTATTAGTACCTATGTACTAAGAACGCATGCCTACCTGCTAGCTTTCTTAGACGGCCAATTTTCAGGTATCAGGTAATCAAGGTACATAAAATTATTACTTACCTCACGTAAATTCTCAAAGCTGATTTTTACGTATTTTGTAAGCAATATCTTTAAAATCAAGTCGCCAATACTCCCAGACACATTCCGTCGGCCATATTGCTTAACAGACGCTTTAATGATCAAGCATGAGAATTTACGTGAAGTTTTGTTATTTTTTTGGGATCTTGGACTAGTAGACTAGTTCTTGCGTGAAAGAGTAACAAACATCTACACACACATACAAACTTTCACATTTATCATCTATAAATCTAAAATCGGTAATCCGATTCCATTTTCTTTGCCAACTGATTCGTTATTGTAAAAAATCGATTAAATTTCGTTAGGTCACATCACTATAATTGTCAGACAAGAACTGTCAGGGAACTCATCATAGGACAAAAAAGGTATAATTTATGCTCAATATCTTCCCGTGTTCCTGAGGTAAATGGTTTTGACAGACAGACAGACAGACGAACAATAAAGTGATCCAATAAGGGTTCCGTTATTTCCTTTTGAAGTACGCGCCAGTAACAATGCGTTTCATTAATGTTGGGTCGGAATTGACTCGTTCTAGCCTGTCCTCAGCGACTCTAATGCGAAACCCTAAAAAGCTTAATTTTCACACCACCGCCCGCCCACCTCGCGCGGCACCACGTGGTTTGGCTTTCAATGCGCTTGCGTCAAATAAGCGAAGTTCGGCAACGTCCGCTCGAATACGATGCGTAATACTAGGAACTCATAAACAGCACAAACATGAATCGTGAACTTTCAGTAGTCCAAACGTAACAACTACAGCTGTAGCTTATTACCTAACTCGTCTCTGGACATGTTGACTTAAGGTATAAAATTGGATCCATATTTCATGGGTCCTATGTATGTCCAATGGTCCTATGCGCTCACAATGTTTCAATCTTCACTAATATTATAAATAGTAAAGTTTGTTTGATTTTATTGTTTTTATTTTTTTTTGTTTGTAGGAGGTAATCTCCGAGAATCCGATTAATAAAATTTTTTTCACTTATAGAAAGCTGCTCTATTCCTGACTTACATAGGCTATATTTTATGTCCGCGGGCGAAGCTGCGGGCAAAAGCTATACTATTTACAAGCTTGTAAAAAATATATCAAATTGAAACTTTGAGAGCCTCTATTGAAAAGCTGTCAATTTGACATCGCCGTCGTCCACCCATCGATTTTAGCATATTGATATTTTCAACGTGCAGTACCGACGGCGAAGTCGAGTTTGCAACGTTTTAGTTAATTTCTTACCCGACTGGAAAAAATTCAGTTTCCAATTATGTTGGCTTTTTTGCAGTCTTTAATCAGCCATAATCTTGATTAGATAAAACAAAGCCAATTATTTCATGGTAACTTATACATAAGCGGACACTTAATAATTTCATTAACAATTTCCTCGCCTTTGTTCTTTGATTAGTTTTTGTTTTTCCCCAATTAATTTCCTTGGGATACGAACTTTAAGAATGCTGAAGATGCAGCTAGTCAGAACAAGAAGTTATTGATGGAGATCAATAATAAGGTCCTGGAGTTACTGCACTCCCTGGTCATCGCCAGAAAGCTACTACAGAAGAAGAGAATCAAACACGAGACTCTCATCAGTAGGTACCGTCAAAGACATTTCTCTGACCACCATTAAGATCATTTTTGCTTGCTGTCGAAACGAAAACTTAAAGGGTTTGGTTCGGCTCCGCACCGCAGAATTCAAGCGATTTTTTTTTTAAAGTGGTCATGGAGAAATTACCGCGATGGTACATCAAAGAGATAATCTTCTGTACTTTGGTAGGGTAATTTTAACTATCTACCTATTTATCATAAAAAGAAAAGATGTGTATTTTTGTTTATAATGTAATAAATAAACTCAAAAACTAACAAAACGATTTCAAAAAAATTCTTTCACCGCTAGAATGGTACTTTATAGTTGAGACATAAGCTATATAATTATTATTTATTATTCTAATCTCATACTGACGAAGCCGCTGGCAGAAGTTTATTTGATAATAGTCCAGTTTGATGAATGAACCAGCCTATATCTACTTGAGCGTTTGTAAATAAAGGTTCATAGAAAGTGAAATTACTACTACTCGATAGTGATACCTTTGTGTTCATATTATCCTAGTAACTATCCTTATGAATAACGATCCGATGCTATTCTAACTTACCTATACCTATGTTGATGTAGCATACGTCACAGCGAATGCAACATCATCGCTTATGTCGTCCTGGTGATCAAATGCTTTCGATATTGATCTGGTTTAGGCACATTAACAATAGAAGTATAGGTAAATGTAGGACATGCAAATCATCTACACTAATATAATAAAGAGGTGGAGTTTGTTTTTATTTTTTTGTTTGTAGGAGGTAATTTCTGGAAGTACGGGTCCGATTGCTAAAGTTTATTCACCGATAGAATGCTGCCTTATTCCTGAGTGACACAGGCATGTATATTTTAGGTAAAAGAAGCGACCAAGCAAAATATACGTCTGAAGCCCTATTCTATATTCTTTTTTATTTTTAGTAGTTTCTTAGTTCTATTACGGCCTGTTCACGATTTCGATCTTAGTAGCGAGCGGGACGGCATCGGTAAGCGGACTTTGGGCGCTATGAACCTTTAGGGTCCTTTATTCTTCCTTGTTTATATAATTGACATGCCATCGGTCACAAATATATATAATACAATAATAATATTATCAATAATACTCGTAGAATGGCTTCGTTTTAAGCGTCTAGGTATTACGCTTAAAAAGATGAACCACAAAAGCTTCAGATACCACAACAAATGAAATAATAATGAACGAAAGAAATAAATTAGAGTCCATTTCCCGAAGACTTTGGAGTTTTGACTTCACGAGTGTATCATTGCCTATGGTCTTCTTGGCACGCTTTTTAATCGATTCTAGTGCATCAAGCTGGTATTTGGTTGACCCATCCCAAAGATGAGAGCAGTACTTCATACACGATCGAATTTGCGCTTGATAGAGGTTGAGCAGTTGTATATCGTATAAAAACATTATTGTGATTAGTTCATAGCAAAGCATAGTCGGCCATATATTTCCACTGTTGGGACTCAGGCCTCCTCTCTAGGAGAGGGAATGGGCCGTAATCTACCACGCGGGCCTTGTGCGGGTTGGCGGATGTCTTCGATTTTTTTGTTTTAGGATATGCCGGTTTCCTCACGATGTTTTTCGTCACCGTTTTGAGAGCAGAGGTGATGAAATAACTTACACAGAGTAATGTGGCCGGCTGGGTTTGAACCCGTGACCTACAACTCGTAAGTTGGGGCCGTTACCACTCAGCAACTACTGCACTCTGATTAGATCAGCTTCAAACTAAATATAAAATAATATTTAAAAAAAAAAAAAACCGACCAAGTGCGAGTCGGACTCGCCCATGGAGGGTTCCGTAGCAGCAAGTAACATAATATTTCTTGTAGTTCGTTGTAACTTTGATCAATGTTTTAATAATAGTGTACCTATTTTTTTTCAGATTTATGACGTATTAAAAAAAAACTACTTACTAGATCTCGTTCAAACCAATTTTCGTTGGTAGTTTACATGGTGATGTACATCATATATTTTTTTTAGTTTTATCATTCTCTTATTTTAGAAGTTACAGGGGGGGGGGGGGGACACATTTTACCACTTTGGAAGTGTCTCTCGCGTAAACTATTCAATTTAGAAAAAAAATATTTTAGAAACCTCAATACCATTTTCGAAGACCTATCCATAGATACCCCACTCGTATAGGTTTAATGAAAAAAAAATTTTTGAGTTTCAGTTCTAAGTATTTATTGCTTTTTTCCTATTTTTGTGTAAACCGCTTTAAGATTTTTTCTTAAAGCGGTTTACAGAATACATCTACTTACTAAGTTTCAACAGTATAGCTCTTATAGTTTCGGAAAAAAGTGGCTGTGACATACGGACGGACAGACAGACAGATATGACGAATCTATAAGGGTTCCGTTTTTTGCCATTTGGCTACGGAACCCTAAAAATGAAAATTAGGGTAGTGAAGGGTAGAGTAGGGTAGAATAGAATTGAGTAAGATATAGTATGGTGGAGTAGGGTAGATCGGGAGCGAAGCCGCGGGCAAAAGCTAGTCTATAATATAAAACCGGCCAAGTGCGAGCCCATGAAGGGTTCCGTAGCAGCAAGTAACATAATATAAAAGTTCTTGTAATGTGTTGTAACTTTGATCGATGTTTTAATAATAGTGTATTTTTTTCGATTTATGACGCATTAAAAAAAAACTACTTACTAGATTTCGTTCAAACCAATTTTCGTTGGCAGTTTTTATAGTAATGTACATCATATATTTTTTTTAGTTTTATCATTCTCTTATTTTAGAAGTTAGAGGGGGGGGGACACACATTTTACCACTTTGGAAGTGTCTCTCGCGCAAACTATTCAGTTTAGAAAAAAATGATATTAGAAACCTCAGTATCATTTTTGAAGACCTATCCATAGATACCCCACGCGCATGGGTTTGATGATAAAAAAATTTTTGAGTTTCAGTTCAAAGTATGGGGACCCCCAAAATTTATTGCTTTTTTTCTACTTTTGTGTGAAAATCTTAATGCGGTTCACAGAATACATCTACTTACAAAGTTTCAACAGTATAGCTCTTATAGTTTCGGAAAAAAGTGGCTGTGACATACGGACGGACAGACGGACAGACAGACAGACAGACAGACAGACAGACAGACAGACAGACAGACAGACAGACATGACGAATCTATAAGGGTTCCGTTTTTTGCCATTTGGCTACGGAACCCTAAAAATCCTATGCAGTATAAGACAGATAAAATGTAACTTGAAACAATTGTATGATAATTATTATTGTTGTGCCATTTTTCGTTGGCCAGAGTCTCCAGTTATTGTAGACTCTGGTCAACAAAAAATGGCCAACAAAAAGGAGGCCGTATTAAAAGAAACTGGACAAGTGCGAGTCGAACTCACGCACTGAGGGTTCCGTGCAAAATACGAGTCTCGAACATTTTTCCGAATTGCATTTTTTTTTGTGACCTATGTAACAATACATTTACTGTTTTCAGATTTTTTCCTAAACCTGTGCTATACGACTTTGCTTTGTGCCAAATTTTAGGATTCTGGGTCAACGGAAAGTACCCCATGAATTTTGATCTTTGAGAGTATCAAAATATACGTTTTTTGCGACATAAACGGCCGTATCTTTTTTATTCGTTAACTTAGAAGTTTAATTTTTTCAGAGTTTGAAGGGAACGCAAACATAAGTATATAGTTTTAATTTCAATTCGATACCTTTACGCGTTCTCGAGATAAAGGGTCTTGACAGACCAATGGACGGACAACCTGTAAGGGTTCCGTTTATTCCTTTCGAGATACGGAACCCTAAAAATTGAAGATGTTCACCCTAGCAGTACGCCATTTAAACGGAGTTTGATTATTCATGACAATAATAAGTATGCGATATATACGTATATTATGCATGTGTATTTAACAATTAAACATGTGCTGCTAATTTAGCCGTGATATTCAATGCCGCCAAAACTCAAGCATGTCCGTTCACTGCCAAAAATAGCCTGATCACTTTGGCCCCTGCTTTTTAGAATGTATCCTTGGAGTGTATCGACCGCCTTCAGCTCTTGGGAGTTTAAATTTCCTAAAGAACCTTCATCACCCTTTTCGCGCTATTTGGCTCAAACTATGATTTCAATGACTATGATCAATGACTTACTGTAGAAAAATTTGATTTACTAATAATATTAGGAAATATTCTTGTCTAAATAGTTAGACAGGTTTCAATTTAAATTAATAGCACACTTATGAACTATATTCACTATGTACACAGAAATTATTTTATTTTACTTTCAGAGTCAATTTTATAAAGGCTTCGCCATCATCATCGAATAGACTATCTATTTCTGTATTACTTGTCAGAAGAAAACCTAAAATGTCCTAAGCAAAATTCTAATCATTCGGGGTATGCAAACAACGATCATGTGATGATGTGAGGTTAGATCTGATCCAAAATCTACTCCGTTAACCTAAAATATTAGTTTTAACTAAAAAAATATATTATAAGTTTGTATTCACTCACCAAAGCTAACACATTTTTTTTGAAGTGAAAACTTCTTTAGCGGCGTTGAGCACTTTTTCTGTAATGGGTATAAAATCCTAAACTCGCGTCAGGACACGTGACCTGATCGAAAAAGCGTAAGACGGATGGAGAGTAGACAGCTATCCCTTATCGCGCGTTGTGAAAGGGGGCTAGACGGAAAAAATTCTCACGAAAAATTGTACCGACACTTTTACTGTCAAAATATAAATCCAAGATGGCGGCTGCAAGAAATTATCAACTTTTTCGTCATGGGTGTCGTTTTCATGGTTTTCGAGGGTGTTGAAACCGATGGTACTGTCAAAATATAAATCCAAGATGGCGGCTGCAAGAAATTATCAAATTTTTCGTCATGTGTGTCGTTTTCATGGTTTTCGAGGGTGTTGAAACCGATGGTACTGTCAAAATGTAAATCCAAGATGGCGGCTGCAAGAAATTATCAAATTTTCCGTCATGGGTGTCGTTTTCATGGTTTTCGAGGGCGTGGAAACCGATGGTACTGTCAAAATGTAAATCCAAGATGGCGGCTGCAAGAAATTATCAACTTTTTCATCATGGGTGTCGTTTTCATGGTTTTCGAGGGTGTTGAAACCGATAGTATTGTCAAAATATAAATCCAAGATGGCGGCTGCAAGAAATTATCAACTTTTTCGTCATGGGTGTCTTTTTCATGGTTTTCGAGGGTGTTGAAACCGATGGTACTGTCAAAATGTAAATCCAAGATGGCGGCTGCAAGAAATTATCAACTTTTTCGTCATGGGTGTCGTTTTCATGGTTTTCGAGGCTGTTGAAACCGATGGTACTGTCAAAATATAAATCCAAGATGGCGGCTGCAAGAAATTATCAACTTTTTCGTCATGGGTGTCGTTTTCATGGTTTTCGAGGGTGTTGAAACCGATAGTACAGTCAAAATGTAAATCCAAGATGGCGGCTGCAAGAAATTATCAAATTTTCCGTCATGGGTGTCGTTTTCATGGTTTTCGAGGGCGTGGAAACCGATGGTACTGTCAAAATGTAAATCCAAGATGGCGGCTGCAAGAAATTATCAACTTTTTCATCATGGGTGTCGTTTTCATGGTTTTCGAGGGTGTTGAAACCGATGGTACAGTCAAAATATAAATCCAAGATGGCGGCTGCAAGAAATTATCAACTTTTTCGTCATGGGTGTCTTTTTCATGGTTTTCGAGGGTGTTGAAACCGATGGTACTGTCAAAATGTAAATCCAAGATGGCGGCTGCTAGAAATTATCAACTTTTTCGTCATGGGTGTCGTTTTCATGGTTTTCGAGGGCATTGAAACCGATGGTACTGTCAAAATATAAATCCAAGATGGCGGCTGCAAGAAATTATCAAATTTTTCGTCATGGGTGTCGTTTTCGTGGTTTTCGAGGGTGTTGAAACCGATAGTACTGTCAAAATGTAAATCCAAGATGGCGGCTGCAAGAAATTATTAATTTTTCCGTCATGGGTGTCGTTTTCATGGTTTTCGAGGGTGTTGAAACCGATAGTACTGTCAAAATATAAATCCAAGATGGTGGCTGCAAGAAATTATCAAATTTTCCGTCATGGGTGTCGTTTTCATGGTTTTCGAGGGCGTGGAAACCGATGGTACTGTCAAAATGTAAATCCAAGATGGCGGCTGCAAGAAATTATCAACTTTTTCGCCATGGGTGTCGTTTTCGTGGTTTTCGAGGGTGTTGAAACCGATGGTACTGTCAAAATATAAATCCAAGATGGTGGCTGCAAGAAATTATCAAATTTTCCGTCATGGGTGTCGTTTTCATGGTTTTCGAGGGCGTGGAAACCGATAGTACTGGCAAAATGTAAATCCAAGATGGCGGCTGCAAGAAATCATCAACTTTTTCGCCATGGGTGTCGTTTTCGTGGTTTTCAAGGGTGTTGAAACCGATAGTACTGTCAAAATGTAAATCCAAGATAGCGGCTGCAAGAAATTATCAACTTTTTCGCCATGGGTGTCGTTTTCGTGGTTTTTGAGGGTGTTGAAACCGATGGTACTGTCAAAATATAAATCCAAGATGGTGGCTGCAAGAAATTATCAAATTTTCCGTCATGGGTATCGTTTTCATGGTTTTCGAGGGCGTGGAAACCGATGGTACTGTCAAAATGTAAATCCAAGATGGCGGCTGCAAGAAATTATCAAATTTTTCGTCATGGGTGTCGTTTTCATGGTTTTCGAGGGCGTCGAAATCGATGGTACTGTCAAAATGTAAATCCAAGATGGCGGCTGCAAGAAATTATCAACTTTTTCGTCATGGGTGTCGTTTTCATAGTTTTCGAGGGTGTTGAAACCGATAGTACTGTCAAAATGTAAATCCAAGGTGGCGGCTGCAAGAAATTGTTAACTTTTCCGTCATGGGTGTCGTTTTCATGGTTTTCGAGGGTGTTGAAACCGATAGTACTGTCAAAATATAAATCCAAGATGGTGGCTGCAAGAAATTATCAAATTTTCCGTCATGGGTGTCGTTTTCATGGTTTTCGAGGGTGTTGAAACCGATAGTACTGTCAAAATATAAATCCAAGATGGTGGCTGCAAGAAATTATCAAATTTTCCGTCATAGGTGTCGTTTTCATCGTTTTCGAGGGCGTGGAAACCGATGGTACTGTCAAAATGTAAATCCAAGATGGCGGCTGCAAGAAATTATCAACTTTTTCGCCATGGGTGTCGTTTTCGTGGTTTTCGAGGGTGTTGAAACCGATGGTACTGTCAAAATATAAATCCAAGATGGTGGCTGCAAGAAATTATCAAATTTTCCGTCATGGGTGTCGTTTTCATGGTTTTCGAGGGCGTGGAAACCGATGGTACTGTCAAAATGTAAATCCAAGATGGCGGCTGCAAGAAATTATCAACTTTTTCGTCATGGGTGTCGTTTTCGTGGTTTTCGAGGGTGTTGAAACCGATATTACTGTCAAAATATAAATCCAAGATGGCGGCTGCAAGAAATTATTAACTTTTCCGTCATGGGTGTCGTTTTCATGGTTTTCGAGGGTGTTGAAACCGATGGTACTGTCAAAATATAAATCCAAGATGGCGGCTGCAAGAAATTATCAACTTTTCCGTCATGGGTGTCGTTTTCATGGTTTTCGAGGGTGTTGAAACCGTTGGTACTGTAAAAATATAAATCCAAGATGGCGGCTGCAAGAAATTATCAAATTTTCCGTCATGGGTGTCGTTTTCATGGTTTTCGAGGGTGTTGAAACCGATAGTACTGTCAAAATATAAATCCAAGATGGCGGCTGCAAAAAATTATTAAATTTTTCGTCATGGGTGTCGTTTTCATGGTTTTCAAGGCTGTTGAAACCGATAGTATTGTCAAAATGTAAATCCAAGATGGCGGCTGCAAGAAATTATCAACTTTTTCCTCATGGGTGTCGTTTTCGTGGTTTTCGAGGGTGTTGAAACCGATAGTACTGTCAAAATTTAAATCTAAGATGGTGGCTGCAATAAAATATCAACTTTTTCGATATGGGTGTCTTTTTCATGGTTTTCGAGGTTGTTGAAGCCGATAGTGCTGTCAAAATGTAAATCTAAGATGGCGGATGTCAGAAATTATCAACTTTTTCGTCATGAGTGTCGTTTTCATGGTTTCGAAGATGTTGAAATAGTGCTGTCAAAATGTACATAAAATAGGATAGTATTTTTTAGTTATATTGTATTGGCTAGACGGAAAAAATTCTCACGAAAAGTTGTAATGACACTTTTTCTATAGTAAGCTATTGTAAACCGTGCGGCGTGCGCATGTTTCTCTGTCTTTCTCTCTTTCTCTCTCTTATAGAAAGCAAGCCAGAACGGAACTTCGTTCCATCCGGGTGTCCCTTGACACCTCAGTAGTTTTTCGGAGAGATAAACTTTTTAATGTAAAATAATTGTAATAGTTTTAAAGTGTTAAATTTTTAATGTAATATAAATTGTCATGTTTGTGTACGATAGCGCAATAAATGAATATTGTATTCTACCACATAAATGATAGTACTTTTATACTGATAAAGCAATTGGTGCAAAATTATTCCCTAACCATTCCAAAATATCAAACATGCTCAACGTTAATAATCAAGTTTTCACTTCTGCCGGCACTCCCGGAGTGCAACCCGTCTTTTTTTAACGAATTTTCCTTTCACCAACGTAAACATTATTTATTTGTAACCATCAATTAGTATTTTTTCTTCATAAGATATCGAAGGTCATTAAGATTTTATTTATCGTGTTAAGGAATATCAATATCGTAAACTTTAATTACCAGCACAGCAGAATAGTGAAGTTGTATTCGTTGGAGTTATGTTTCTGTATTCTGATCGTTATTTATAGAAATATACACCAGGAGAACATGAACACAAAGATGTCCGATATTTCTATGAACTTTAATCGGTTATTTATTTTTTCGGATCATTTATTGATAATGTAAATGTCTCGTAATCAGAAAACTGTACTTTTTATAAATAGTATGACATCCTATGAATATCTATAATTTAAAAATGAATCGCTAAATGTGTTGCTAAGCACAAATCTCGAGAACAGCTGAACCGATTTTGTTAATTCTTTTTTTGTTGTGTTTGTTATTATGAGAAGATGGTTCTTATAAGAAAAAAATGAAAATTAGGGTAGTGTATGGTAGAGTAGGATAGAGTAAGGTAGAGTAGGGTAGAGTAGGGTGGATTAGGGTAGATTATTAAGTGGGCTCTAGCTCGCTAAGCATTTTGTCTTAGCGCGTGGAATGCTGTTCTGTTGCTTACTGCATTGTTTGCGCATGTGAGCTTAGTTTGCGTCTCAGAGACGGAAGACTGCTTTATTTCAGAACCTATATGTCGGCCAGGAGTTTTCAGCAACGGTCTTCAGTCACTGAAATCTCCCTTGAACAATCATTCAGAACGGATCGTTCGTGGTCAGCGACTGAGATTCAAGAAATCGAGGATGGAATCTAACTGAAGCAACATGGTAGATTTTGGTCTTTTGCACACTTTCCTTCAGTCGGTGATCAATTGGAGCGGGAGTGATACACTGTCACACGCGTTGCATTTGGTACTAAAATAACAGGTGAGATATTTGAGATGGGGAGGGCGTTTAGTGGCTATGGGAGGGGAGGTCACAACATAGTATGGTGGTGAACGGCAGCTACCTGGAAGTTTCTATTCAAGCTCTAACTCTTTGTTTTTTGTGTGATGATACACTCCAGGCTGTGTGCCAAGTTTATATAGTAGGTATTTTTTTTATGATTATTAACGAAAATGTCATTTTGTAGATATCTAAACCCATGGAGGTAATGCCACTTGCACAGACTAAGGATTGTAGATATAGCTGCTACCTGTTCAACAGCTCATAAAAGCAAAACCTTGTCTAGATAGACCAATTTACTTTTCCTTTTTTTAATTAAAAATACGTTTATTTACATAAGTACATTATTTGTATCAGAATTATAATATTCTATAAATAATTTAACGCTTGGCCCCGCTTTTCTCAACCTTTTGCGCTCAAAGACTGGGACAGTATAACTGAAAACAGTTTCTTGTGAGTAGAAATTGAGCGGGCAATCCCAGAGTAGGTAGGTTCTGTTACGTATACATGAATACAATATAGAAATATACTATATCGTAAGCATTTTCTGTCAGTGGTAGACAAAACCCTTGCCTTATTACTGAAATCTATCTAGCGTAAACTCAGGTAACGACTAATCTGAAGTCACTTGAATTCAGTACTATGGTATGAAATTTTCAACATCTGTAGGGTCCTGAAACCACACATCGCTAAACCTACAATTGTTATGTCGGCAATATGTCTGCCTTACTTATACACAACTTTCTCTTTCTCACCTTTCTAGGCAACGCTTCATCTCATCCCTAATATTATTTCCTTTTCACCAAAATATTTAACACCACAAACAGTCACACCTATTATGTAGCATCGCATTTTGAGCGCGTCCACGTCGTACCCATAACACGTGTGTCGCTGCTATGTTGAGATTTCTTTTTAACTTCACTATTGCGTCTAGAAAACACATGGTTTTAAAAATAGGGCAGCACAAACTGTGACACCTACGAGTATTACTAGCTTCGTATTTATACACAGACCACGTGCGCTGAGCACCACGGGGACTCGCAGAGTTTGTAAACAACACAAAGTTGTTTACTTCGTGTCTTTAGTAAGCCTCAGTACGCTCTGGGCTACCGACGCAGCCACACGTTTGATCGTCTCTAACATATACTGACCGAAAGTCACTCTGGTACTAGGATAGCAGAAGTTTTGAGGAGGTTGAATGATCCTGTTGAAACTATTTCGCAGCTTCTGTGAAATTCGTTTTTCTTTTTTTTTTAAATAAATACGTCTTTTTACATATATACATATATATATGGATCAGAATTATAACATTTTATTAATTAATTTAACGCTTGGCCCTGCATTTCCCTTATCCGCAACTAACTTTTGCGCATAAATACTAGGATAGCATAACTGGTAACAGTTTTTTGTGAGTGGAAATTGAGCGGGCAATCCCAAAGTAGAATGATTCTGTTACGTATACATAAATACAATGTATAAATACACTGTATTGTAAGCATTTTATGTTAGCGGTAGGCAAAACCCTTGCTTCATTACTGAAATCTGTCTAGAGTGAACTCAGGTACTGACTAATCTGAAGAAACTTGGATTCAGTACAAAGGCGTGAACTTTTCAGCATCTGCAAGTACTGAAACCACACATCGCTAAACCTACGATTGTTATGTCGGCATTATGTGTTAAAGGCAGTCGCCTTACTTACATACAACTTTCTATTTCTCACCTTTCTAGGCACCGCCTCATGAACCCCTATTATTATTTCCTTTTCAGTAAAATATTTATTTTTAGCTAACTTCAAATATTACGAAATGTTTCTTTTGGAAGTAAAACCATAATTTGCTGACTCACGCTAAACTACTTGATCCACTTCGACCAAACTAAGTAATTAAAGTAAATAATTGCACAATTTTTGTTTAAAGAGTTCTCAATGCAGGTACTGCTGTTACTGTGACTGGTAATCGCTGCTATGTAGAGATTTCTTTTAGACTTCATTTTTAACTGTTGCGTCTTGGAAACATAAATGGTTTAAAAAATAAGGCACCACAAACCGTCACACCTATAATATATCTAGCATCGCATTTTGCACGCGTCCACGTGATACCTATACCACGTGGCGGAGCAAAGTTTGTAAACATCATATTATTGTTTACTTCATGTATGCAGAAAGCCTCAGTACGCTTTGGGCCTCCGACGCAGCCGCACGTTTAATCGTCATAACCATATTTTGCCCGTAAACTCACTCTGGTACTAGGATAGCAGAAGTTTTGAGGAGGTTGAATGATCCCGTTGAAACTACACTCGAGAGCAAAAAAATCGCACATCATAACTCTTTTTGTTAAGGCAGTTTTTGTCATGAATGTGAATAGATATTGAAAACTTGTCGGACACTAATTGAAAGCCTATTTAATTACCTTTCCAATGATATGAAATACAGTGTAAAAAAATATCCTTGAAAGGGTTTAGAGCACAAAATCCAACAAATGGGAAAAAATACCAAATTTCACTTAAGAAAGAATGAGAGTCAAACTTAAAATTCTTGGTCATCCTGTTTGTCAATAAAGAGTATTCCCTCCCTTAGCCTTATTTACAGCTGTTACTCGATTTTTCATAAGCCGTATTAATTTTACCATGAAATCTTAGGGTACAACGTCCCACTTCTCGTCAATGACAAATTGAAGCTCTTGGAGGCGTGGAGAGTCAGGCTTTCTGCAATAAGTCTTCTTTCGAGGTCATTCCAGATATGCTCAATTGGATTAAGATCAGAACTACGAGCTGGCCTCTCTATCGCAATGATTCCAGCGTCTTTACATGTAGTCGCAAACTGTTCTAGCGACATGCGACCTGGTGTTGTTCTGCATTAAGGAAAAAAAGTCTACCATAAACCACACAAGTGGCTTCACATATTCTTCGAGCATTTTTTTGATGTATCATAAAGCCGTCAACCCTCTCGATATCGGGCCAGTAATGGCCCAGCGATGAGTACAATGTCAGTTTTAGTGTCCAACATTATGCCACCCCAATTCGCCTCTAAAACCCAATTTTTCGCTTATGGAGCATTGTCAAAATTGCACTGATGACCTTCAGTACATCCTACAGCATCCATCCTGGTCATCTAAGTCATTCTGCACTTATCAGAAAACACAATAGCCTGCCATTAAGCATACATCCAATTTAAGTGTTTCGTAGCAAATTATTGCCGGGCTTGTCGGTGAGCTGTGGTCAATTTGGTTCCATTTGCTGAGTGATGTCTAGTCAGGCCTGCTTTACCCAGTCTTCTCCTAATCGTCCACTGACTTATACTGACATTGCAAACTTCTTGAAGCTTTTGTATCAGTTCAATCTTGTTTAGTAGCCGATTTCTTAAAGTACTTGTTACAGAAAAGCGATAATCACGCCCTGATCCTATGCGCCACCGGCCATATCCTGGTCGCCGAATATACCCACGGGTCTCTTGAAACCTCTGGTATACCAGACAAACATGAAAGCAGCTAAAATTTAGCTGTCGAGCGACTTCATTTTGATTATGGCCTTCTTTGGGCAAGGCAATAACTTGAACGGCTTCTGCGGGCGTGGTATCCATATGTTTCCCGTAAATCCGTTTGTTTCTAATAGAGACGTTATCACGTTAACGGAAACTGATTAAAACTCCAAAACAGCACCCTTTTTGTAGCTCCAGGTCGGGTGCAAGTAGGTGCAAGTAGTGAAATGCAAATGAGTGAATTTGGGGAATTGGGTATACTGGTGGTTTTTGTGAGTTACGTGTAGGTCTCAATGATTTTAATTTTATGTTTTTATAAAGCTAACTTTGTATGCTTCAATTTTGCTTAATAATTTGTGCTCAATACCTTTAGATTTAAGAAAAAAAACAATATTAAACGAAATTACAAGCCATGTGCGATTTTTTTGCTCTCAAGTGTATAATGAAAGTAGAAGTTTCAATACTCTGTACTTTATAGTTTCACGAATTTTTTGGCTTCTATATAATTAATCGCAGAAAGTATATCGTATAGAAACATAATGGTGATTATTCAGCTTCATACCAAATACAAAATAATTATTTTTAAAAATCTTAGAGACACATGAAAAGTAACTTGGATACGATTACACCCTAATTTTATTGACGCGTAAAGATGTAATAATAAATAAAAAAATATTTGCAAACCCTAAAAACTAAAAAAAAACTTAAAAACAATGCCAAAACATGTAGCTGAATTAGTATGGCAAAGTTATTTAAAAATAAAAATATCTAATATGAAGTCTAATGTGAAGTCCTTCTATTTATACGCCATATCAGCAGCAGCATAAAGCTGCGTTATTAAGAATAAGTAACTTACACGGACCTGTAGTCGATCAGCAGTTCGAATACAACTGAGGCACAGATGCACCAACGACTTTCATACAATTTTAATTGCAGATGTCTGTTTATTTGAATGCTGACTATCGTATTTCTATATAGAGTTATTAATTTTATATACAGGGTTATTTGTACAACACTAACAACCTTGCAGGACTGTATTACTAACATCATAAACAACAACATTTGTTCTATCACTTTTTACAAAACATAAATCATTTATCAAAAATAAACCTTCATATCTAACAAATTTCAACTCTGTAGTTACAGCGCAATCTTTTAAATTGTTGAAAGTTGTTTATGCTTGACAAGCATTTACTTGATGAAAATCTTGGTAATTTATTATTGCGAAGCTAGATGGCTATTACACCAATTCTACCTCCTGAGAACTTCTTTCTTCCTATTTTTCGAATTCTCAAACATTTCTCCTACATTTGAGCTTGTGGTTACTGGTTATTTTTAGCTAACTTCAAATATTACGAAATAATACATTTAGAAATAAGAACCATCTTTTGTTAACTTACGCTAAATTACTTAACCCACTTCGACCAACTAAGTAATTAAATAAATAATTGCACAATTTTTCTTTAATGAGTTTTCAACACAGGTACTGCTGTTACTGTTACTGGTGATCACTGCTATGTTGAGATTTCTTTTTTACTTCATTTAATTAAACTGTTGTGTCTAGAAAACACATGGTTTTAAAAATGGGGCATCACAAACAGTGACACCTATTATCACGCATCGCATTTTTTACAGAGACCACATGCGCTGGGCACAACGTGGACGCGCGTGAAAACAACATAATTATTGTTGTTTACTTCACGTCCTCAGAAAGCCTCAGTACGCTCTGGGCCACCGACGCAGCCACACGTTTGATCGTCACTACCATATTTTTCCCGTAAAGCCACTCTGGTACTAGGATAGCAGAAGTTTTGTGCAGATAGAATGATTCCGTTGAAACTATAATGAAAATAGAAGTTTCAATACGCTGTACTTATAGTAAGACTTTCCCGGCTTTTTAAAAAATATTCAAAGAAAGTATATCGTATGTAAAAATATTGTGATTAGGTCATAGCAAAGCACAGTCGACCATATATGTTTCCACTGTTGAGACTCAGGCCTCCTCTCTAGGAGAGGGAATGGGCCGTAATCCACCACGCGAGCCCAGTGCGGGTTGGTGGATGTCACATGTCTTCAAAGTTTTTGGTCGAGGATATGCCGGTTTCCTCACGATGTATTTCTTCACCGTTTTGAGAGCAGCGGTGATGAAATAAATTAAACAAAGTAAAGCGCCTGGCTGGGATTGAACCCGTGACCTACAACTCTTAAGTCGGGGCCGTTACCACTCGGCCACCACTGCTCTCCGATTAGTTTAGCTTCATACTAAGCATAAAATAATATTAAAAAAAAAATCTTGCATAAATATATGATAAACTGTAGCTTCATACAATTATATAAACCTTAATTGTATTAACGTGTATAATAGATAAAAAATCATATGCAACCCTTACAGATTACCCGCTAGTATAACGCAGTAATTTAAAATTTAATTTTAAGTCTATGTGCTTGGGCACGTCATAGTTATGGTGGTAAGTCCCCTCTTTGAGGAGTCGCTGAAAAGACAACAAGGCGTCTTTACCTTCCGCATGACGCAGGTCCTCACCGGACATGGTCAGTTTGGGAGATTCCTGCACCAGACCGCCTGGAGGACACGGTGGGGCATACGGTAGAGGTGCGCCCCACCTGGGCAGAGAACCGCCGTGTCCTCGTGGGGGTGCTCGGTGGCAGCGATCTCTCGCGCCGGGCCTTGGTACAGTCCATGGTCCGGAGCGAGGAGGAGTGGCAGGCGGTTGCCTCTTTCTGCGAAGCAGTAATGCTAGCAAAGGAGTCGGCCGCACGCGCGCCGGGATTTCTATCCCAATTTCCGGCCACCGTAGGTGCGGGCTTGCGGATAGCTAGCAATGGGTAGCTCGCCGTCCAACCAACCAGAGGCCAAGTCAGCGACAACGCGTAGTGATCCACGCGCGCCTCAAGGAGTTGTCAGCAACCGTACCTGAAGGGTCGAAGCCTACTAGGGCCATGGGTGATGTAAAAGAGATCCCTGGGACCCTGGAATAATGCCAAAGAAGGAACAGAAGTGATCTTTTAGTCAGTAAAAGTCTGACACTATCTTCCACTCCGCCCAAGAAGGGATGTCGCTAGATGATTTACTCACCTAAAAAAAAATCTAAGTGCTACTAGGTACATGTCCTTCTATATAATAAGCCGTATCAGCTGCAGTATTAAGCTGCGTTATTTGGAACAACTAACATGGACCTGCAGTTAATCAGCAGTTTGAATGCAGCTGAGGAACAGTTGTACTAATAACATCTATACAATTTTAATTGCAAATGGCTTTTTATTTGAATACAGACTATCGTATTTCGATTAAATAATGTTTTTTAATTTTATTGATGAGTTCCTACTTTAATAAAACCTTTTATTATTATAGGCATTAATATGGCCAAACGTGGATTGATATATCGAACGTTAAGTCACATTATAAAGAGACCAGTTATGGCGACGATTGGCGGAGGTCTATGTCCAACAATGGGCGTCCATTGGTTGAAATAATGATGATGATGATGTGAGGTTAGAAGCCTCACTCTCTTTCAACAACCTCAGCTTAAATCTGATCCAAAATATACTCCGTTAACCTAACATATTAGTTTTAACTGAAAAAATATTTTAAGTTTGTATTCGCTTACCAAAGCCAACACATTTTTTTACGAAATTTTTATTTCACTGACGTTAACATTATTTATTCGTAAACATCTATTAGTCTTTTCCCTTTATAAAATATTGAAGGTCATTTAGACTTTATTTATCGTTTTTAGGCGGATCAATACTGTAAGCTTTAATTACCAGCACAGCAGAATAGCGAAGATGCATTCGTTGGAGTTATGCTTCTGGATTTACGGAGTTATACACCAGGAAAACATGAACACAAAGATATCCGATATTTCTATGAACTTTAATCGGTTATTTATTTTTAAGGGTCATTTATTAATAATGTAAATGTTTCGTAATCAGAAAGCTTCACTTCTTGTAAATAATGTGATATCCTATGAATATTTCTTATTTTGAATGTATTTATGTCAGCCTGTTTCATCTTACTGCATAATAAAAATTAACATTAACAACAATAAAGCGTCGAGTGAGGATGGAATTTTGCCGAAATCATGATGGCGGGTAGAAAACTGGTCCATAAGGCCCTCCAGAAGCTGTTTGATTCCATCATAATCGAGGGAAACTTGCCATAGGCACGGAGCAGAGGTGTGATGGTATTCTTTTTTAAGAAGGGCGACAATAGCCTTCTTAATAATATAATTACAGGCCCATCTCACTTCTGAGCCATGTCCATAAGCTATTTTTCAGAGTCATCACGAACCGTCTCGAGCTCAGGTTTGACGACTTTCAGCCTGTCAAACAAGCCGGATTCCGAAAGGGCTTCAGCACCGTAGACCACATACATAAGTTGCGGCAGGTTATACAGACGACCGAGGAGTGCAATCTGCCTCTCGATTTAGCGTTTGTGGACTATAAGAAAATTTGTGATTCAATCGACTGGACTTGGCCTAACATTTGTTTTTCAAAACATTGTTTTGAAGATACCGCTATCAATGGCCTGTTACCACGCTTAGGAGAACATGTTATTGCGCCTTTGAAGATATGCTGCCCGTAATGAGCTGAGATAGGAAGGGTTTAAACATCTTGTTGGTGATGCCGACGCCTTTCCAGGGCTGGAGCCATTTGATGGTAATCTCCATCTCTTCTGGGATGACGAGGGTTAAAGGATAATTAGGATCTTAGATGGGTGCAAGGGAAGGTCTACGTTCAACTTCAGCATCTTTAATGTAGGGGTGAGTCATGTCTATTGGTTAAGTGCTGGGAAAACATTGGAATTGTAGGCTGTCTGTTAGGCATTTTGCTTTGTCAGAGTTATCGAAAGCAATACTCTTATCGGGACGAATAAGAACAGATATAGAAGCCTCTTCAGTAGATCGTAACTTCCTCTGAATTTGCTAGAAGTCGAGGTAAGTGGGCTTTAGCTCGATAAGCACTTTGTCTTAGCGCGTGGAATGCTGCTCTATTGCTCACTGCAATGTTTGCGCATGTGAGCTTTGTTTGCGACTCAGGGACAGAAAACTCTTATTTTTGGTTTTCAGAACCCACATATCGTCCAAGACTTTTCAGCAATGGTCTTCAGACACCAGAATCTCCCTTGAAAAACCTTCAGGGCGGATCGAACGTGGTCTGTAAGCGAATTGATTACCGCTATCGTGTCAGTGACTGAGTTGCAAGAAATCGGGGATGGAATCTAACTGAAGCAATATGGTAGATTTTGGTCTTTTGCTCACTTTCTTCCAGTCGGTGATCAATTGGAGTGGGAGTGATACACAATCACACGGTTGTATTTGGTACTAAACAGGTAAGATATTTGAGGAGGGGAGGGCGTTCAGTGGCTAGGGGAGGGGAGGTCACCTCATGGTGGTGAACGGCAGCTACCTGGAAGTTTCTATTCAAGCTCTAACTCTTTGTTTTTTGTGTAATGATATACTCCAGTCTGTATGCCAAGTTTATATAGAAGGTAATTTTTTTATGACTATTAACGAAACTCTCATTTTGTAGGCAATGCCACTTGCACAGACTAATTAACATTCCTCAACCAACTATCGACAAATAAATAGGATTGAGGATGCCTGTGATATTTTTGTAAAATGACATTAGCTAGTACATTTTCAACAGCTCATAAAACAAAACCTTGTCTGGATAGACTAATTTGCTTTTCCTTTTTTAGGGTTTCGTACCTTAAAAGGAAAAAACAGAAGCCTTATAGAATCACTTTGTTGTCCGGCCGTCTGTCTGTCTGTCTGGCATGATCCTTTATTCGAAAATGTGTGAAGATATCGAGTTGAATTTTAAACCATATACTCAAGTCCCTTCAAGCTAAGAAAAAATCAAACTTCTAAGTTAACGAATAAAAAAGATACGGCCGTTTATGTCGCAAAAAAAATATATTTTGATGCTCTGAAAGATCGAAATTCTTAGGGTGCTTCTCGTTGACCCAGAATAGTAAAATTTGGCACAAAGCAAGGTCCTCTAAAAAAACTATGAAAAAATCTGAAAACAGTAAATTTGTTGTTACATATTATGTACCTGTCACAAAAAAAAAAAATGCAATTCGGAAAAAGTTCAAGACTCCATTTGGGAATGGTAGTTTGCACGGAACCCTCAGTGCGCGAGTCCGACTCGCACTTTCCTAGTTTTTTAAATATAAATACGTTTTTACATAAGTACATTATTTGCATCAGAATTATAATATTTTATTAATTAATTTAACGCTTGACCCTGCTTTTCTCTTATTCACAACTAACTTTTTGCGCATAAATACTAGGAAAACATAACTGAAAACAGTTTCTTGCGAGTAGAAAATGAGCGGGCAACCCCAAAGTAGGTAAGTTCTGTTACGTATACATAAATACAATATAGAAATATATTATATCAGTGGTAGTAGACAGTCAGTGGTAGACAAAAACCTTGCCTTACTACAGAAATCTGTCTAGAGTAAACTCAGGTACCGACTAATCTAAAGAAACTTGAATTCAGTATAATGGTATGTATTTTTCAGCATCTGCAGGATCCTGAAACCACACATTGCTAAACCTATGATTGTTATGTCGGCATTATGACTGCCTTACTTACGTACAATTTTCTCTTTCTCATCTTTCCAGACAACATTCCATCCCATCCCTAATATTATTTCCTTTTCACTAAAGTATTTAATTTTTAGCTAACTTAGAAGTATGAAAACATCTTTTGCTGACTCACGCTTAACTACTTAATCCACGTCTACAAACTAAATAATTAATATAAATAATTGCAAAATTTTTGTTTAAAGAGTTCACAACGCTGGTACTGCTGTTACTGTGACTGGTGATCACTGCTATGTTGAGATTTCTTTTTGACTTTACTATTGCGTCTAGAAAACACATGGTTTTCAAAATAGGGCAGAATAAACTGTGACAACTACGAGTATTATCAAGCTTCGTATTTATACACAGACCACGTGCGCTGAGCACCACGTGGGCGCAGTGTTTGTCAACAACACAATGTTGTTTACTTCGTGTCTTCATTAAGCCTCAGTACGCTCTGGGCCACCGACGCAGCCACACGTTTGATCGTCTCTAGCATATATTGCTCGTAAACACTCTCTGGTACTAGGATAGCAGAAGTTTTGAGGAGGTTGAATGATCGCGTTGAAAATATAATGAAAATAGAAGTTTTAATACGCTGTACTTAGTACCTTATAAAACTACGAGTTTTCCGGTTTCTATAAAATTAATCGCAGAAAGTATATCGTATAAAACCACACATTTATTTAAAAAATAAAAACAAGTTCCTAATGAATTTTTTTTTTTTCATAGCAAGCTTTTATAGCACGGTATAACACTTATACGAGTACAATAATACTCGTCAAGACGAATCATACGAGACAAACTCAATGGGGTTGTGTCGTTTAACTACCAAACTCCTACAGCCACCTTCCGGTTCCATCCTCAGATCAGCTTCATGCCTTAATATTTTGCATTGTCATCTGATTTACACATGGATGCAAAATTTTAGCTCAATCGGTAACCGGGAATTGGGTCAAATTCAAGTAGCAAGATTTGATTACAGGCAAACATCGGGACAGGTAAAACTAATTATAAGCTTGTAATAAATTATGTCTAAGTACTATTACATGTCCTTTTACATTATACGCCACATCAGCTGCTGCTTAAAGCTGCATTATTTGCAATAACTGACACGGACCTGCAGTTAATCAGCAGTTGAATGTCTGAGGCACAGTTATACCAACGACATCCATAAAATTATTTACAAATAGCTTTTGAATGGAGGCTATCGTATTTTTATATTGAGTTTTAAATTTTATACATAAGTTCCTATTTTATTAAAAACTATTATTATTTTAGACATTGATATGGCCAAACATGGATTGATATATCATCAAACGTTAAGTATTAAGCCACGTTATGAAGTGACCAGTTATGGCGACAAGTGGGGGAGGTCTATGTTCAACAGCGGGCGTCCATCGATTGAAATAATGATGACGATGATGTGAGGTTAGAAGCCTCGCTCTCTTTCGACAACTTCAGCTTAAATCTGGTCCATAACCCATTCGGCTAACTTGATATATTCGTTTTAATTGAGAAATATTATAAGTCTGTATTCGCTAAAGGCCCGACCGAAAAGCGAGTAAAACCGCGGTCTTATGGCTCGTCGGTAAAGCTCGCCGGTGTATACCTAATTGCCATATGGTTATGTGATCGGGTCGTCATGGTTGCTTCATTTTTACTCAGGTCGTCGTTCAAAACTGCGTCTCGATAAGCACTAACAAGCTCCGAATAAAACTGACGTCCTTTAACCGACCGCCGTATAGGCTCGTACGTCGACCGACCTGATAATTTTTTTTTTAGCTGAATTTTAATTTCATTTACGTGTACATTATTTATTTGTAACCATCAATTAGTCTTTTTTCTTCAAAAGATTTCAAAGACTACATATTTAGATGTTATTTATCGTGTCAAGGCAGATCAATATCGTAAGCTTGAAATATCAGCACAGCAGAATAGCGAAGGTGCATTTATCGTAGTTATGTTCCGGGATTCCAATCGATATTTAAGAGTTAAACACTAGGAGAACATGAAAACAAAGATGTCCGATATTTCTATGAATTTTAACAGGTTATTCATTTATTATGCTATGAGACCTTGCTTTTTGCCAAATTTCAAGATTCTAGGGAAAGGACGGGAATTACCCTATGATAATAGATTCCGAAGTTGAATTTTGAGTGTCGAAATATACGTTTTTTGTAACATAAACGTCCATATCTTTGGTTTTCGTTAATTTACAGGTTTGATTTTTTCACAGCTTTAAGGGACCGCAGACCTAAGTGTATAGTTTTAATTTCAACTTAATACCTCTACGAGTTCCCGAGACAAAGGGTCTTGAAAGACAGATACACAGAAACAAACATACATACACAAACAGACAGGCAGACAGACGGACGGACAACAATGTGATCCTATAAGGGATCCGTTTTTTCCTTTTGAGGTATGGAACCCTAAAAACGCCAGTTTTTATTTTTTTCTGTATTTTGCAACTACAGCTGATACAGACCGGTACGAATGTGTTGTAAATTGCTTTTATATCATATAAATTGGGTAATGACGTTATAAGTTAATAGTAAGAGTTTAAAGAAAATCTTTATTTTATTCTTTTTAGCACATTTAACTAAAAGCTTGTTTTAAAAAAGTTTTTTTTCCTTTAATTTTATTATTTAATTTTAATCAACATAAATTGGATATCGTACGTATTTACTTACATATACTTCTGTTGCTAACGTGCCTAAATCAGACCAAAATCGAAGGCATTTGACCACCAGGACGACATAGGCGTTGAGGTTGCATTCGCTGTGACGTATGCTACATCAACATAGGTATAGGTAAGTTAGAATAGCATCGGATCGTTATTCATAAGGATAGTTACTAGGATAATATGAACACGAAGGTATCACTATAGAGTAGTAGTAGTAGTAATTTCACTTTCAATGACCCTTTATTTACAAACGCTCAGCTAGATATAGGACAGTGCATTCTTCAAACTGGACTACTGCAAGCAAAAAAACCGGCCAAGAGCGTGTCGGGCCACGCTCAGTGTTCCGTAGTTTCCCATCCGTCACAATAAGTGTACCCACTTATGAGTTTAAAAACATATTTGCATATACGATTATACTACAAACTTAGTCTAGAAATTATTTTGTAGAACCTTTTTGTCTTTTTTGTACAAAAACTGTTCGTTCCATCAAGTTCAAAATGATTTTCCTAGAAAGTCCTTATAAGTTCTACTTTTCAGATTTTTTTCATATTTTCTAAACTTATGGTTCAAAAGTTAGAGGGGGGGGGACACATAGTTTTTTTACTTTTGGAGCGATTATTTCCGAAATTATTGACATTATCAAAAAATGATTTTAGTAAACCCCTATTCATTTTTAAATACCTATCCAACAATATATCACACGTTAGGGTTGAAATTAAAAAAAAAACACTTCCCAGTTTACATATAGGGGGGCTACCCTAATAAAACATTTTTTTCCAATTTTTATTTTACCACTTTGTCGGCGTGATTGATATACATATTGGTACCAAATTTCAGCTTTCTAGTGCTAACGGTCACAGAGATTAAGCGAGGACAGACAGACATGGCGAAACTATAGGGGTTCCTAGTTGACTACGGAACCCTAAAAATGAACTTAGCGGTGGTCAAGCAAAAGTGTCTTTGGTACGTTGCCAGGTACAGTCGTCGTTTATTAGCTGGTGAGCTAGAATCATTTACGTAATCTACCGAGCTTTTCTAACGGTTAATCACTGGTGAGAGTTGCGGGAATGCGATAGATGGGAGATGCACAGGATCGGTCGTTGTGGCGACGCTTGGGGGAGTCCTATGTCCAAAAGTCCTTTTTTTATTATAAAATCGTTTTTTAGATTCATTATTTGTATCAGAATTTTAATATTTTATTAATTAATTTAACGCTTGGCCCCGCTTTTCCCTTATCCGCGACTAACTTTTTGCGAAAAATACTAGGACATAACTGATAACAGTTTTTTGCGAGTGCAAATTGACCGGGAAATCTTAAAGTAGGTAGGTTCTGTTACGTAAATGCATTTTATAATGCAATGTATATTATGTTAGCGGTAGACAAAACCCTTGGCGCATTACTGAAATCTGTCTAGAGTAAACTCAGGTACCAACAATTCTAAAGACACCTGGATTCAGTACAATGGTATACAATTTCAGCATCTGTAGGGTCCTGAAACCATACACCGCTAAACCTACAATTGTTATGTAGGCATTATGTCTCCCTTACTTACATACTCGCATTAATTTTCCTTTCTCACCTTTCCAGGCAATTACGAAATAATACTTTTGGAAGTAAGAACCATCTTTAGTTGACTCACGCTAAACTACTTAATGCACTTCGACCAACTAATAAACTAATAATTAAAGTAAATGATTGCACAATTTTTGTTTAAAGAGTTTTCAACACAGACACTGCTGTTAGGTACTGTGATTGGTGATCACTGCTATGTGGAGATTTCATTTTTACTTCATTTGATTAAACAGTTGCGTCTAGAAAACACATGGTTTTTTAAAATAGAGCACCACAAACCGTGACACCTATTATCACGCATCGCATATTTTACACAGATCACGTGCGCTGGGCACCACGTGGACGCGCAGAGTGTTTGTAAACAACATATTGTTGTTTACTTCACGTCCTCAGAAAGCCTCAGTACGCTCTGGGCCACCGACGCAGCCACACGTTTGATCGTCACTACCATATTTTGCCCGTACAGTCACTCTGGTACTAGGATAGCAGAAGTTTTGAGGAGGTTGAATGATCCCGTTGTAACTATAGTAAAATCAGAAGTTTCAATACGCTGTACCTTACAGTAGGAACAGTTTCCCGGCTTCTGTAAAATTAATCAAAGAAAGTATTTTTTTTATAATTGATAGGCTCGCGTTTGACCACTATTTCACCTTATGGTAAACGATGATGTGGCCGACGACGGAACACGGTTGCCTATAAGCAATCTATTCACTCTTGACTTAAAGACCCCTAGGTTATAGCTATTAGGAAACAGACTCCGGCAGGAAATTCCATTCCTTAGCTGTACATATAATGAATGTGTTCCCAAAATGCTTTGTACGTATGGGTGGGATGTCCACCATGTACCAGTGGCGCAACGCCGTACGTCTTGTGGTCCGATGATGGAACGGACTTGGCGGAATTAAATTGTGTAACTCCCCGAAATGTAAACGATAGAAAACAGACAGGCTAGCAACTCGGCGTCGTTGCTCAAGCCTTTGGAGTTTTGACTTCACAAGTCCATCATTGTCTATGATCTTCTTGGCACGCTTTTTAATCGACTCCAGTGCATCAAGCTAGAATTTGGCTGACCCATCCCAATGATGAGAGCAGTGCTCCATACACGATCGAACTTGCGCTTGATAGAGGTTGAGCAGCTGTATATCGTTTAAAATACATATTGTGATTAGTTCATAGCAAAGCCAAGTCGGCCATATATGTTCCCACTGTTGGGACTCAAGTCTCCTCTCTAGGAGAGGGAACGGGCCGTAATCCACTACGCGGGCCTAGTGCGAGTTGGCGGATGTCACATGTCTTCGAATTTTTGGGTCTGCCGGTTTCCTCACGATGTTTTCCTTCACCGTTTTGAAAGCAGAGGTGATGAAATAAATTACACAAAGTAATGCGGCCGGCTGGGTTTGAACTCGTGGCCTACCACTCGTAAGTCGGGGCCGTTATCACTCGGCCACTACTGCTATACTAAATGATAAAATAGTATTTAAAAAAATCCTATGTACTCGTAGTATAAGACAGATAAAATGTAACTTGATACAGTTATACCTTAATGTATAGACGATATCATTGAACGTTAAGTGTTCAGTCACATTATGAAGTGACCAGTTGTAGCGACGATTGGCGGAGGTCTACACATTACAATTATTGCAGTTTATTCATACACAGAACACGTGCGCTAAGCACCACGTGGATGCGCAGAGTTTATAAACAACACAATGTTGTTTACTTAGTGTCTTCAGTAAGCCTCAGTACGCTCCGAGCCACCGACGCAGCCACACGTTTGATCATTTCTAGCATATATGGCCCGAAAGTCACTGTGGTACTAGGACAGCAGAAGTTTTGAAGGGTTGAATGATTCCGTTGAAAGGATTTCGCGGCTTCTATAAAATTAATCGCTGAAAGTATATCGTATAGAATTCAGTGTTATTTAAAAAAATAAAATAACTTAAATCTAAGTGCTATTACAATGTCCTTTTATACAAGGTGTCGTTTTGAAGCTGCAAAATATTTCAGGAGGTAATTATGTTAGTGATTCTCGACCCGAATCAATAATAAAATAAGTAGGTAATTTTTTTTTTTTTATAACCGCGCTTTTTTTCACACACACAAACACGGAACAATAAAGGGCGTTTTCACACACACTAACTCGCAACGATAGTTTCATAAATAATGTATCATCCAATCATCATCCCGCACGCCACACCCTAGCCACGCCCCCGCGGCCATCGATCAATCGATTTAGTTTAGTGTAATTAAAAAATTAAATAACAAGTATTACTGATTATTGACCAGGTTTCGTATTTTTACATGATTATTTATGAGTTTTATTACAACCTCCTGAAATATTGTGCAGTTTTAAAACTGCACCTTGTATTATACGCCATATCAGCTTCTGCTAAGCTGCATTATTTGGAATAACTGACATGGACCTGCTATCAATCAGCAGACATCAACGACATCCATAAAAGTATTTGCAAATAGATTATTTGAAAGAAAACTATCGTATTTTTATATTGAATTTTTAATTCTATACTTATGTTCCTATTTTATTAAAACCTGTTTGTATTCGCTAAAGGCCCTGATCGACATGCGAGTAAAACCGCGGTCTTATGGCTCGACGGTAAAGCTCGCCGGTGTGTACCTAATTGCCGTATGGTTATGTGATCGGGTCGTTATGGTTGCTACATTTTTACTCGGTTCGTCGTTCAAAACTGCGTGTCGATCAGCACCAACGATCCACAAATAAAACTGACGTCCTTTAAAACCGCGGTATAGGCTCATACGTCGATCACCCACATAATTTTTATTTCACCAATGTGTACATTATTTATTTGTAACCATTAATTAGTCTTTTTTTTTCATAAGATATCGAAGGCTATTCAGATTTTGTTTATCGTGTCAAGGCAGATCAATATCGTAAGCTTTAAAGCGAAGGTGCATTCATCGTAGTTATGTTCCGGGATTCCTATCGATATTTAAGAGTTATACACCAGAAGAACATGAACACAAAGATGTCCAATATTTCTTTGAATTTTAACAGGCTATTCATTTATCATTTATCGCTAAATTTTTCGCAATGCAAAAGAAATACTTCTTATAAATAACATGATATCCCATAAATATTTCTTTTAAATACGGTCTATATGTTTGAATGTATTTTTGTCAGCCTGTTTCATCTTATTGCATGGAAAACATTAAGGTTAACATTCACAAGGCATCAGTTGAGGACAGAATTTTGGCCAAACTCTTGAAGGCATGTGAAAAACTGGTCCTTAAGTCCATTCGGAAGCTATTTGATCTGGTCGTGTGTGATGGAAAAATGCCACATCTCACTTCTGAACTATGTCTACAAAGTGTTTTCCAGAGACATCACGAACCGTTTCTCGCTCAGGTTTGACGACTTGCAGTCTGCTAAAAAAGCCGGCTTCTGAAAAGGCTTCGGAACCGTATACTGTGTACATATGCTACGGTAGGTCATAAAGAAAACCGAAGGGTGCAAGCTGCTTCTCTGTTTAACATTTGTAGAAAAAACTTTAAATTATTAACAGGAAGAAAGATTTTGATTTGAGATTTGAGCTGTGCTTCAGTAACTTCAACGGTACCGATTGAATACCGGTGCATCGACTGCTAAAATGTTTATACGAAAACGCCTCCATGTCTATTCGACTTCAAGACCAGACCTCAAAAATTCAAAATCTATCCACTAGCAGCGGGGTATGAGGCAAGGGGACGTAATTTTGCCAAAACTGTTCACGGCCGTAATGGACGATGCCTTCAAGTTTCTGGACTGGATAGGGCTAGGCATTAATGTCAATGGTAAGTACATCACTCACTTTTGCTTTGCCGATGACATAATAATCAAGGCTGAGACTACAGAAGAGGTGCTCAATACAATGCTCGGTGATCTCAATAGAGCATCCGAAAAAATGAGTCTTAAAACGAACATGTAGAAAACCAAAATCATAATAAGCAACTATGTAGCACCCGCTCTGATCAAGATCGAAGACTTTTACTCGAAGATGTGGATGCTTAGGTTTACCTGGGATAGAAGGTACAGTTGGGTAGATCTTACTTCGAGAAAAAGGTCGATCGACGAATTCAATACGGTTGGGCAGCATTCAGGAAGCTATGTAGCTTTTTCCGTGCGGTATATTACACTACAGTGTCTCAAGACGAAACGTTATGACCAATGCCATTGATAACTCAGCAAACGTGTTAACTCACAATAGGCTCATGAGAAGGCGAAAAGTCACCCACAGGGTAATGGAATGGGCTGTACTCGGAGTTTTGTTGCGTAATCCCATTAGGAATGAAGATATCTGCAATTAAAAAACTTTTACAAAAAAAAATATAACCGATTTCAATGTTAAAAAACACTGAAAAGTTTAAAATAACTTTAATTTCGGAAGTCGGTGTTAAATAACGAAGAGACAAAACTATTATAGAAAAACACCGACTTCCGAAATTAAAGTTATATTAAACTTTTTAGTGTTTTTTCACATTGAAGTCGGTTATATTTCTTTTTGTAAAAAGTTTTTTTTTAAAGTTCTAATTTTATTACTGATGATGTATTGTAATTTGCTACAAGCGCGTAGTCACCGTAGCAATGCGCTACGCCGTAGCCGCTTGTAATGTTTATATGTTTTCGGCATTTCTTGTTGGAAGAACATAAATTGATATGTATTCAATATGTTATTATAATTACGACCACTTGTGATCCACGGATGCCCCTCAAGTTGAAGGGTAAAATCTACTATTCCGTGATAAGGCCTGTCATACTGTATGGATCAGAATGTTGGGCTGTGAAAAAGACGGATGAAAAAAAATTGCTTGTAGCAGAGATGAGAATGTTAAGATAGATGTGTGGTGTGACGAGAATGGATAAAGTGAGAAATGAGTACATTAGGGGAAGTTTGAAAGTGGCGCCAGTGACTGAAAGGGTGAAAGGAAATCGTTTGTCTTGGTATGGTCATGTAAAGAGGAGAGATGAAAAGCAGGTTGCTAAAAGAGTTATGAATTTACATGTGGATGGATGGAGAGGGAGAGGGAGGCCAAAGAAAAGATGGATTGTGTGAGAAGTGATATGAAAGAAAAGGGAGTTAGTGATAGCGTGACGAGTGACAGGATAGAATGGAAGAAAAAAACGTGTTGCGCTGACCCCAAATAAAACGGGACAAGGGCAGGAAGAGAAAGAAAGATTCTAATAACAAGCGCCGATTGTACATACGTCTGTACAACTTGAATGACCTTGAAAAAACTTAATTTTCGTTTTGTACACACGTTTGTACAAAATTTATTTCGTCGAAAATTTTGGTTTTTAGATTTTTGTTTTTTCTAGAAATATACATTAATTTTTTTTTTGGTTATTTACGTAAAAGCAGCAATTTTTCAGGTCATTCACCCCCTGGCGCTCGAGGGGTTAAATAAAAATGAATAGGAAGCGTATAGGAAGAAAATGAAAATAGCGATGAAGACCATGACAATGAGGAACGTGACATGGAAGGCTGTTTCGTAGAGGAGCGAGACCTAAAAAGAGTTATTTCATTTTTTTCATGTTACAGTTTTACATGCTGTAATTTTTTTCTCTTGAAAATAAAAATATATGCCTAAGCAGTTACAGATGCATTTAGACCAAAATTACTGTTTACTGCATCTATTTGCCTATTTTTTATCCATTAAAAATATTATGCACTAATAAAACGTTGTACAAAGGCGGACTTAATGCCTCAAGCATTTTCTACAAGTCGACCTTAGGTTTTTTTTGTATTCGTAATTTATAAGGAAAAGATTTGTTGGAAAGAAAACTGTAAGATAAGTGAAAATCAATTGCCCCCAGGCTGAAGTTGGGGCTGCTTACTAATTTAGGAAAAATTTACTGATTATGTCATTATTAATCAATTAATTTGTTTGTAAAACACAGATATTACAGGTGAAATATCAACTTTTTTCATATTTTTAATATCATCTTCCGATCTACTAAAAGTTAATTGTGTCAAGAGTACAACTCTATCTTTCAAGGATTGACACTACAACCAATAAAAACAAAGCTATGTCCTTGATTAACTCTCTGTGAATCATGTTGTGCTAGTACTTCTGGCACGTGTATCGTTTCCATGGCAACGAAAAGGAAACGCGTCTGCATCCAATGCTGTTTGTGCCTTTTCTGCTTTATATATAGTGTACTTAAAAATAATAATTTTATATTTTAGAGTAACAAAAAAGGAAGTAATAGATTTAGCAAAAGTTACAACTTTCATTATCCATGAGGAATTAAAAGAGTTCTTGCATTTTTAAAAGTTGATTCGTTTCCACTCCCTAACTACCGCTGCCGCTGTGAAAAGAAAATCATCAACTTTCTAAACCGCCATAAAGTCCTGGTACCAAAACTCAGTACAGGACGCGGGTTTCAACAATGTATGGTCAACCACACGCCAAAGTAGTATTCGCGCCACAAAAATCATCCTTGTTTCAAACACCTAAGTCAGACTGTTCCTAATTTTCCATAGCCGTACAACCGGTTGACTGTAGCTCAAAACTTTACCTTAAGATACCCGCAATATTGCCTAAAGTTCATCGAAAGTTAACAGAAGAGTGTAAGTAATTGGAAGATTGAATTTCGATCAAAAATGTAAGTAGGAGACATCTATGTTCCCTTTTTTTTTGCCTCTGTACCTTTTCTGATGTAAAGCGACGACGTGATCGCTGTTGATTTGATTGGCATAAGACTATTCTTATGCCGTTGTATTTATAGGGTAGGTACTATTACCTACCCTATAAATACAACGGCACACAACGACAATGGTTCATGATAAAATTGCAATTTAGTATAATGGACGTGATATGGCCATCGAGCATAGATCGTGGTAAACCTACCACTAGTGTATTCTATATTCATGGTGATAAACTCGTTTAAAAATAAAAGACCCCTTATGACATTTCAGAAAGACACTAGAATGTAACTTGAAACGAAACTGAAAGAAAAAATAAAATGACACTTAATTACATAAAGTGTTTTATGTACTTATATAATGTTAACATAATGTGATATACTCGTAGACGGTTACATAGCGTAAATAATAAAAATATCAAATGTCAAATTGGGCCTTATATTTTTTGACAACTATGATATATTGGTAAGAAACATAATTTGCAAGGTGCCACGAATACATCGCCAGGAATTGTAAGATTTTATCAATAATGACCTCCTATAACTTTTTTAGTCAATCTCAAATATTGTGTACTACGTTGTTTTAGAAAAAAATCCTAGTCGGCAAGCTATAACACATGTCATCACTGAATTAACGTCTAGCTTTGCAGGAAAAGCAGTGGTGGCCGAGTGGTAACGGACCCGACTTACGAGTTGAAGGTCGCGGGTTCAAACCCAGCACCTGGCTGGCATTACTTTGTGTTATTTATTACATTACCACTGCTCCTGCCACCGCAGGAGGTTTTGACCTCCTAGAACCAAAAATTTATGACATCCACCAACCCGCACTGGGACCGCGTGGCGAATTACGGCCCATTCCCTCTCCTAGATAAGTGTCCTGAGTCCAAGCAGTGAAAACATTATAAACCTGAATATGCTTGCAAGAAAGTCGTTAATCGTGAGCCATTTGACCATCACAAAAATAAAGGCATAATATTTTTACAACGTGGTTCCTACCTAGTTGCCACATGCATATAATCAATTTAAAACTAAGACTGCAAGATCAAGTTTTAAGGAGCGTGTAAGTTGGTTTAGAGTTTACACTATTTTCTATTATGGGAATGAATAAAACTACTGGTAACAGAGTCTGAGAGGCCATTCATGAAGAATACATGGAAGTAAAGTTAAAAATAAAAGTATTTCCTCTCTTAGCTAAAACTGCCTCAAAGTACTTGGTCATCGCTCTCGTTATGTCTTTGACTTCGTATTTTCACGCATGCGTATTGATTAGTAATCTACCTACATATATCGCCATTCATGTTTTAATTCTACGCTTCGTGGTCATGGGCTCCTAGTAACACCTAGCAGTTTGGCACCTATCATTTTAGCACCTAGCATCTTCGACTTTTTGCATCGCAACGCGCAATTTTAAAACGTAGAAGTTCGTGAAATTCTAAGTTTATACAATGTACAGCTTATTTTTTTATTAGGTCTGTATGACAAAGTAATAATAATAATAAGTAAGTAAAAATGAAAAACGTGATTACTCAAGCGAAACGCACATAATTGAAAAAAAAAATGAGATCTAATAGGTAGTCTTTTAAGAGCATTTTCCAGTTGACAAAATTATGTATACATTTACAACGGAATATTCAGTTCTCAATAGTAATAATATATGTGAGAAAAGACTTTCGTGAACTATTCGATTCCATTCTGCTTAAGTTAGTTTATTATTTCGCCACTTTTATTTAGATCCATGTCGCACTACGTCATGGTCCTGTCTTTGGAACAGGGTGAAGTTGGCAAGAATACGTTCACGTCAAGTACTAGGAGCCCATAAACATAATAAGATGGAATCGACAACTATTAAAACATCCCTAATCAAGTATCTCTCTGGCGTTATACTATTTTAACCCCATCCCATCTTATTTTAAAGTTATACGAGTAATACTCCACTTTATGGTACTTTCTTGTGAGCTTAGTTTTCTTACACGGTTTACCATTGTATTTTATATTTATGTCTGCTTATTTCTTTTGAAGGATGGATGCGGGACGCACAGGAACGTTCGATGTGGCGACGCTTGGGGGAGGCCTATGTCCAACAGTGGACGTGTATTGGCTGAAATGATGATGATGATGATGATGATTTCTTTTGAATGGTGACAAAAATTGGTGCTAAAACTTTTTTCCAAAATATATTAAATACGCAAGACCTAAAATTCGTTTCGGAAACCTCAGCTCAAAGTTTATATTTGTAATGTTATTAACAAGGCAACTGCGGTGCACAGGAATGTCTAAGCAATGCCTATTTTTAAGATCATGGATAGGAATTTTCAGGTAGTAAGTAAGATAACAACATAATTTGTTATGGTCTAAGTAACACTATAGTTTTCAACGATTAAAATCCATAACTATGATGTTGTTTTGTAATCAAACATTAAAATTTTATGCTTTTTTTATTATTAAAATGCATCTTTTGACAATAAATGCAACCTAAGCGCTAGCTTTTACCTACGACAGAGGATATATGCATTGCCTACTATATATCACCATACAGTGTGGCAATGCCACCATTCTTTTGGGCACGTTACCAGTCGACAGCGATATGTAAAGAGGTTTTTCTCGCCATATTTTAGTTTGTTTTAGGTAGTTGTAATTAGTTTAGGATTTTTATAATTATTTTTTGAATTTACTGTAATTATAGTTAAGTATTTTTTAATCTTTCAGATACCGTCAATTTGAGACATGATAGTAAGACAATAGATACGCGAACGCCGGCGTTCGCTTGGGGTTTATTGAATTAAATGTAAATAAAATGTGACAGAATACTTTCATTATTATACTGCTATTGTCTCGTTTACCAAATCTGCAATGTATGGCCACTTCTATATAGCCAAATAAGTTACTTACCCAAAAATCATGGTTTTCAATAATCAGTCGATGAAAGCTTCACAATACAAGTCTTGGAAGTTGAAGATTGCTGTTTTAGCTGCCACTTACCTAAAGACAAAATGTGACTTTATTTTGAGTTTCACTAAAAAAGCCTTTAGCGTGTAGCAATTTGCAAATGCTAGTTTTAGCTTTTTTAACAAACTACAGTAAAATATAATGTAATAAATAAGATAAGTACTTTTCTAAGTACGAGTAGTTTTATATAGTGAGGAACACCGATAGTTCCTCTGACTGTTTTCCGTTTTTTTCTAAAATAACGGATTTCAATACCTTTGTAACTACTAGAAAGAGGATAAAACTGCCGACTGTCATGTCTCAAAATAAATTCAATGCTTATGTAGGTAATATCGTTAATTGTGACACTTAGTGCAATTAAGCTGTAAACAATTATAGAGAATTTCGAAAATAAACAATTCACAAAAAAAAAAAAAAAAACATTTTTTTTTTCTTTTGACTCCTGGATCAGAATTCGTAGCGCTTCGGTTAAATGCTATGTGTTCATTCTATCCAGCAGTTAGGCGCAACCGCACGCAGTTCACATATATTCAACTGCATGCAGTTTGATCTGACTTTGCGCAGTTGGCGCCACGCATCTAGCCCAGAAGAGTAGTGTATGTTTTGATCTTTAAGTGCCTCAAAATAAAGTTGACAATGTCAATGTGCGTTTGCTCTTTGTAATTAACTGCACAATGACTGTATGCGGTTAGCGATGGACAGCGTGCGTCGACACTACACGACTGTAGCCGACCGCGTAAAGTTGAAGGCACGACTGCATGCAGTTGATATTGACTTCACTCGACTGCAGCCGACCGCGTGCAGTTGATATCATGACTGCACGAAGTCGAACGTACGCATGCAGTTAAATATATCGACCGCGCGCGGTCGCTGCGATGCAGTCCGTCTGTTGTCAGCTTTAGTCCAACTTTCATACAAAGATTGGCAATGACCTTTTATTTCTATGTTTTACTTTTCTAGATTTCGGAAACATAAGAGCCGTTTAGATTTTCTTGTTTTTACATTTAATGTGCTGGTTAACACATTGCTTAAATTCGTGAAAATATCATCAAGATTTGTGAACATGATAATATAATTCAAACTTCTGGGTTATAATGACATTATGTTAGTCATTAATTTCAAAACTGGGATACAGGATACATTACAGGGACAAAATGTCCCGAACATGATGCGTGACGCTGTCAAATTGTCATGTTATGTCATTAACATGTATGAACCACGTGACGCGGGTCACGTGAATCCGTTGTTAAATGTTGGGGGTCAAGTTGTAATGACGCGCAATTGAGTATTTTGCGTCATGTGGGGTACTTTTTGTCCTCTAATGTATCTGAAGTTTAAACGTAAAATAACCATAATCGTCTGGGTGTCGCATAGTTAGAAACCCAATGAGGTTGTACCCATTTAACCAATTCTTACAATAATAATTTATACTCACAAATTGATCGGGACTATAAATTTACGACTTTCCGTGCTATTTATGATGGCATTAGATTCATTGTTATAACAGTTTGTGGCTCTAAATGATAAATGAAAATTATCTGAGATGGTCTTTTGAAGAAAGAACCATACAGATTTGAGTGGACTTGTCCAGTCAGTGCAAGCATTTGTCAATTTTTGCAAAGCTCAACTCAAGACTACTAAGGAGCTCAACGACTTGACGAACAACACAAAGGAAAGGACATTTGGGGAGGCCGCAGAAAATACTCAAATTGCCAGACATGTAAACACTACTGAAAAGAAAAATAAAAAGCAATCAACATAGTTCTCACATTCACAATAAAAAAAAGGAAATATGAAGTTTACAAAATACTTAGCAAAGTAAATATTTATGTCAAAAATTCATAAAAAAAGAAAAAGTATATATATAAATATACATATAAGTCAAATTGTAAAATAAAAATAATCTCCAATGTCAAATGTAAAACAAAAAATACAAACATTAATGTCAAATCGTAAAAAACTGAACTTAAATGTAAAAAAAGCACATTTGAAAATAAAAAACAAAAGAATAAATAAAAATGATAATAGTTGTAGTGCGTACTAGAGCAGGTCAATCCCAAGCCTTTTCGTCCTCAAGATAGTCTTTTATAGTGTAAAAAGCCTTTTGGCAAAGTTTTCGTTTTACAAATGATTTGAATTTATTAAGGCTTAGTTGCTGAATATGGCCAGGAAGCTTATTATAGAAGTGTATACATTAAGTCTAGATCGCAAAGGGTGACTGAAGATACATAGGTGGACTAGTTTCTGCCAGCTGCTTCACCCACTTGAATGTAGGTTTCTCCATACAAACTTTTCACCCCCATTTCATTCCCATAGGGTATGAATTTTAGGAAATCCTCTTAGTGCTTGCCTACATCATAAAAAGAAGCTTTGTGCAAAATATCACGTTCCTAATCCTAGTTTCGGCTGTGCATTGATATGTTAGTCAGTCAGTTTCTCCTTTTATTTTACATATATTGTGGCGTAAATAGTGGTCCAACGTTAAAGGATCGATACACCAAATCAGCTATCACATACCACAATTTGAACCACTTTTTACCACAGGTCTTAGAATAAAACTGATCTTTATGTTCTTTTTTTGAACATACACACACACACCTTGTGATACTAATTATAAACTGGGCAGTGGTGGCCGAGTGGTAACGGCCCCGACTTACGAGTTGTAGATCGCGTGTTCGAACCCAGCCAGGCGCATTCCACGCAAAATGTGTGGGCGACACATTTGCCAGTAAGTACTAGGATAGCTAAGCAAGCAGGAGGTGCATTGTTAAAATACACGCGCTATTAGGTACGTAGACCCAGAAAATTATAGCGACATCTATACTGCAACGTGTTGCACTACATCATCAGCTAACTAGTACACGTCGAAAAATTATTACTTTGCTAGCAGTCAACTAGATGTTGATTGCTGCAATACAGATGGAGCCACTACAATTTAGCTAGCAAGCCTGTTGTATACTTTGTGGTTTTTTTATTAGCTACGTATACCGTAACAAATCTTAAATTTTAAGATGAAATGGAAGATCTGCTGTTACAACGAGTTTGAACGTTGCTACATCCTTCTGTTATGTGCCTCTTGAAGCATGATGATACACGACAATGCTCAGTTCTATGTTGTTCTTTAACGCCAATTCAGTTTCTATTAGGTAGTCAAATGGATCGTGTGTTAGGCTGCCATCAGACGGACTGCATCGCAGCAACCACGTGAAGTCGACATATTCAACTACATGCAGTTATCTACAGTCATATCTGCCTTTGCGCAGTTGACGCCACGTATCAAGCCCAGGAGCTAAGTGTAAGATTTGGTCATTAAGAACCTCAAAATAAAGATGACATTAATCGCATAATGCCAATGTGAATTCGACGCGACTTCACTTGACTAATTACTGCACACTAACTGCATGCGAACTGTGGTGGACAGCTCGCGGTGACACTACACAACTGTAGACGACCACGCGAAGTTGAAGGCACGACTGCATGCAGTTGATATTGACTTCACTCGACTGCAGCCGACCGCGTGCAGTTGATATCATGACTGCACGAAGTCGAACGTACAAGTGCATGCAGTTACATAAATATATCGACCACGCGCGGTCGGTGTGATGCAGTCTGTCTGATGCCTGCTGCCATGCAGCCTTATCGTGTACCTATGTAGCTACTTAGGCAGTTTTTCTATTTTCTAGATAGATATGTTCAATTCCTTGAATGTGTTGGTGATTGCGTAAGATACGCATAATTCTGTAAAGAGCCTTTACACTACCGCTCTGTTTAGAAAAAGCATCAATCTGGAAAACCCTTAACCAACTAAGGCGGTTATCAGTTAGATGCTTATTGACTATTTTACCAGAAACAGAGATGTAAAATATGTTAGAGCGATATTTTTGAGTAGAAACACATCATATAGCAGTCTCGCGGCACGTAAACGATATGCGACTCATGGCGAGGTGAGTCCTCGTTCTGACGCGTGTGGGCCAAAGATTAAGTTTCTAATAGTTTAATAAGAATAATAGGTTGTCTACAATAACTAATGGCTTAATACCCATGAGTCTGGACCAACGCCTTAGAGGCTCTCGTTAGCCGTCTTTTTTTTATGGTGGAAAAAATCATCCAATGACAACCCCCGCTCTTGGGCGGAGCAGGAGATAGTGTCAGACTCTTACTGACTAAAAGCCCACCTCGTTCCTTTTAGCCTTCATACCAGGGCTCGAGTTCCCTTTCGGATAACCCTGGCCCCAGTAGGCTTCTACCCAGCTGGGCCCCTGCTGCTGCTGACAACTCCTTGAGGCGCGCGGGAACAGTGCGCGCCGTCGACGACTTGGGCTCAGTCCGGACAGTTACCGGACAGTCGGACAGCGAGCTACCCATTGCTCACTGTCCGCAAGCCCGCGCCTACGGTGGCCGGAAATCGGAATCGGAATCCCGACTGACCTCCGGTAGTTTGGACCTTATCCCTGATACCAGGAGGCTACTGTTTTTTTATATTTTTCTTCCATCAGTTTTGCATAAGATATAATTAAAAATGTATAAAAAATGTGAATAGAAATAATAATATTTCAAAACTGGTCTGTATAAAGCACGCAGTCATGCGTTCAGGTTTCAGAAGGTCAGTGCCATTTCAGGGGTCGTATGTAGTAGCTTTTAGCTTAGACGTCGTTTGTCCACTCATTGCCTCATTCCGTGACTCACATTTTGTGGATGGCAGGTGGCATTAGTTTAATACCTTGTACCTACTTCCTCGGAAACGTGATAAGCGCAAAGTAAAATACTTTTTTAAATACTATTTCTAAATATTTGCGCAGGCGGTTGTTTTGTATCATACCTTCTAAAATCTAAATACATTGAGCTATTAGGCGCACATAGATACGTGACGCTAATCAATTTTTAACCGACTTCGAAAAGAAGGAGGTTCTATGTTCGGCTGAATGTATGTTTTTTTTTTATGTAGGTATGTCCACAATTGACCGATTTTGAAAATTATTTTTTTTTATTGAAAGGTTATCCTTCCAAGTTGGTCCCATAGAAATATTATTATGATCTGATCATGAATTTCGAAGATATGGAACCGAACTCCCCATAGGATCACAGCAGAATTGTCGTAATAAGTAAAATTGCTCGGTTTATACGTGTAGGCGATGACTGACTGAAAAAAAAGGGGGGGCGGGGCATGTACCGATTTAGTGATGAAGCCGGAAGGTAAATTAATTATGGAATCGTTATGAGATGCACTCTGGCTATAAAGTATTTAAGTTTGGTTGATGGGTAATTTTTAGTTGTGGTACCATAACTAAAAAGTGAAAAATAAAAATCTTTTTACAAAAAAAAAAAATTAAACCGTCTTCAAAGTAAAAAAACACTGGAAAGTAAAAAAATAATTTAATTTTGGATGTCGGAGTTAAATAACGAAGAGACAAAACTATCTAATATAGAAGTTTTTGTCACGGTTTAATTTTATTTTTGTAAAAAGTGTTTTATTACGTTTAGTTTCAGTTGCAACTTTGAAGTTGATTCTAGTTGCGACGTTTCAAGAGTTAAAAGGGTAGGTGGGTATAGACCCTCTATCTAATACTCGCTTCTAAAATCGATTTCACCCGTTCGGTGTACAAACGTCATGATCAAGAGATTTTGATTGGAATTATGGAATAATCAAATAACGCAAAGCAGAGGATTTCAAGGTGATGTTCTATAATGTTAATTATAATTAGTTACATAAAGTGCAAAATTGCACTAATTTTTGCGGTTAAAAGCTCTCTAAACCACAGAAATAAAGTTTATTATTGGATGAGCGCAGCTAGTTAGCAGTTAGTGGATAAGTATGACACAAATAAGAAAACTATAAGCACTTATTTTAGGTATTTATTAGGCATATATTTATTACAAGCAAATGCAATTATAATATCACAGATTCATGGTAAACTAGGTATATAGTTTAAATCGCAGTAATACTAATCAGCCCGGCCAAAATAAGCACCTGTCTTAATTTTGCAAGTTGGCCATGCTACCGATTGGGGCATGTACGGCTGTTTTACAATAAGTAGCAGCTAAAAGACCTTTTCATAAATCTACAAGGGTGTTTTTAATATCGTGCGAATTTCATTACGCATGCGGGTTTGCAGTCTTATGTTTTATGTCTGAGTATGGTTTCTGCACTTAGCCTCTTAGCAGTAAATTTCAGACTGCAAAAAAGGCGTCTCGCGTGCGTATTCCACGCATTACAATAAATGCCTGTATGAAATGAACATTTGCGGGAGTTACGCAATTTTATTTTAGGTGGAATAATCATCCAATACCATCCCCCGCTCTTGGGCGGAGCTGGACCTGTCAGACTTTTAGTAACTAAAAACTCACTGCTGTTCCTTGTTTGCACTTTTTCAGGGTCCCGGGGATCTCTTTCGCATTACCCAAACCCCCTTAATATGTACCATCGTGGTAATTTCTGCCTGATCATTCAAAAAAAATTCAAGGGAAAATTTTTAGTAGTAAAGTCTGAAGTTTTCGTTTCAAATGCGAGTAAAAATGAACTTAGCGGTGGTCAGGCGGAGATGTCTTTGATGATATCAATCGTAGACCGCACATCAGTGTTGATAGTAATAATACTCGTACTTTTTACGTAACACCTGGGGAATTTCTACGACATGTTAAAATCATTCAAGCGTGCGAACGAGAAAGAGGGATGAAACTATACACTCAATAGCTCCATCCCTTTAACAGTTCAGTTTAGGTCGTCAAATGGATTGAAAATACCGTGAAACGGAGTTTCATTAGAATATCAGGCTAGCTGTTACGGGCGGGTCTTAGCGGCGCGGCGAGCGAGGCGGCATCGGTAAGGGGGCGCCGGGCGCTATTAGCGGCGTCTCGAGTCGTGCTTTAAACCTTTACATATTTGTGATCTTACACTCGCCGCCTCGCGCTTAGCTACCGCTACAGTGACAAGCTCGTATACTTTTGCCTTGTATATAAAATACCACTGATATGCGGCCTGTTTACCAAACATTAGCTTTTCCGCACTATTGTACCTACTACTGTATGATTCCTCTGTTCTGTGATTGTGCCAGAAACAGTTTGTCCTGAAAAATCTATACATTGCAGAACAAAGTGTCTCCTATGATGACTTATATGTACTTTAACATAACGTACAAATTACATCAACAGCACTCTTTAAGTTTACAATAATTGTAAACAATTGTAAACAATTATTGTTAGTTCTTTTGTAGTCACAAGACATATTATTGACTAAATTAAAAATAAAACTAGTTTAAGCATGGTTTAAGAAAGCTTTACAGACACACAAATTAAAATTACGGCGTCGCAAAATAACAACAGCTTTGAAAATTATTAGTGTCATAGGATTTTGTCGCAGTCGGAGCGTCACACCCTATTCGGCCCGCCACAGATAAGCTAATAAACCGCTTACGTGAAATCAAACGAGCGATATTTATGTTGCGCAACATGAAAACACAAAGTTGTGTCCACGGTGGAACTGGTATACCTACAGTTAATTTTAATAATAATAATAATCTTTATTCAGGTCAAAGTACCCATTTTCACAAAATTATAACATTAAATATCAAAACATACAATTGAAACCTAATTAAATACATTAACCTTTCAATCATGAGAATTACAGACACAATAGAAATACAATAGGTGCGCGAACGCCGGCGTTCGCTTGGGGTTTAATGAATGAAATTAAAATAATCAAAACAAGGTCATTAAATTAAAATAAAATTAATTAAAATCATTAAAAATTAAAATCAATATAAATTAAAATCCATACAAATTAAAATCAAATTAAATAAATTAAAAACAAGACAAATCTAAATTAAAATCAAATTAAATAAATTAAAATAACAATCAAAGTCAAAATAAAATAAATAAAACCAATTCAAATTAACTTAAATTAAAATTAATACTTTCTCTCCGGCATTGGTACCGGAACATGTCTAGCCGAACAACGCCGGATGAAAGGACAATCCAGTCCAGTTGCAATCATCGCCAGTACGGTGTTGGAGCTAGCCCGCACTCTGTTCACTAGGTACAAAAATTTTGCAGGTTTTTTAATTGTTACGGAAAAAAAAGTTTTGTGTCAATTAACTATTTTCTAGCTGACAGCGTTTTTGTTTTTTTTTTTTTACGCTTTAGCGACTTCTGTAAAGAAACTTTTTTAAGAACATTTTCCTGTAGCAATAACGGTTCAAGTATTTGCAATTAGGAAGGAAAGGAGGCATATATTTGGAGACGAAATTTCATTACGTCAGAACCTAGGAGGTCGTGGACAAAAATTTTTTAGAATTGATTTTATAGCTCGCTTAGTGAACTTGTCACCAATCTGCTACGTTTGTTCATTTATTGCATTTGCATCGATACATTGCACGTCTGTATTGTTGCTGCGTTACTACTAACGCAAGACTGCGTCTAAGCAAATAGCGCTGTCAACAGGCGTTCTAGAGTAGTCACTACAGCGCACGACTGTACAGTATCGATACTGCATAGTGAAGCAAAATAGTTATTACGTTTGCAAAATTATGAGACCTACAACAAAATCACGATTATATTGCGACAGTTTCGCAATTATATAGCTACCATTCGGTAGCACTGAAAAAAATCACTATGTCCAGTGAAATAATGGCTTCTTTAGCTTTATTTGCCTCCAATATTATCTTCACACCAGTATTATCGCGGGCCGCAAGTTTGACGTAATTTTCTAGTTAAAGTATGTGTCGGCATCGCTTTCTATTAAAAAAACCAAAGCCAAACAATTAATTAATCGATTACAATTACAACATTCGCTTAAAGCTGTTATTAATAATTTTACAGTAAAAGTAATTTGATGCAGGACTTAAAAATTTATTTGGACTAAACATATTTTTCAGTCAGTTTCAAAGTATTACCAAAAAATTTAGACATTTGTTTGTTCTTTTATCACTTAAAAAAAAACAATGATTTAAAAATAATATATAACACTTTTTACCTGGGAATCTTTTAATTTTTATGTCTAATATTTCTTGGTAATCTGTCAACTTTTTTAACGCAACAGCTCACTCTATTGTTAGATATTAAGGCTCTATTTGCATTATCAGACTGCCCAGTAGCGATAGTATGGTGAGTTAAGATGAACACACACTTATCCGAGCCGAACGCATCGAACGAATTAGAAAAAAAGAATTTTAGAATTCTTTATATGAAATCCTATGAAACCCTGCTCACCTAACCGCGATGAATCGTCCAAATCTGGAAGGACTTCAGAAATCCTAGACGAATTTAGATGCAACCAAGCCAGTCCTTTTTATTTTATTAACCTTAGTTCTTATTTCCCTTTGATGTATTTCACTTTTTAATCTACCATTAATAAAGCACTGACAATAATAACCACGTAAATATCCATCACAATTCACATGTAATTTTCGTACGACAGGTATAAAGAAAATAGTAACGGTTTCTTCGGTGCGGTCGATTGTTTCGGTGCGGATATATATGTGAGGCCTTCTTAGCTTCGATTCGTTCGACGCTTTCGGCTCAGATAGGTGTGCATTCACTTTTATAGAACACTGCGACCACTTGGCAGTCACTACTAGGTGGAGCCGGTGAAGGCGACAATCCCATGTTCTTTGATTTGGTTAAACCACGTGAATTCGACCAATGTTTTTATACTTTTAGTTTCAAAACACTGGACCGCTTTGTTATTGCAGGAAGTTTCGAGTTTGGCTCAAACGAAATGATTTTTTTTTAGTATAGAACAGCTGGCCATATTTCCACATCAATATGTGTTAAAATGGCCAACAATGACTGATAAAATACTTGCCAAAGTACTTTTAATTCTACTCCTGTATTTGTAGGTGCGTTCACCAAAATGTTAACTAACATACTCTCAAAGTTGCCGGGCTACACAAAAGAGCCATACTCAAAACTTTTTGGCAACTTATTGCAGCCACTCCATCGTATAAAAGTTGCCCGTTTAGTAACACCTTAAACCGTACATACTACTTATGAATATTGCCCGCAGTTTACCATGCAGCCTGAGCATAAAATTAAAGACAAAAAATTGTTTCATTATAGTATTTTCTTAAGATTAATGCCACAAAAGATTTATACAAGATTAGTTTATATATACAATTCGCTTTTTACGCAGTTTTACCTTCACGTAATTTTTGATAAATGAACAAACTTTTTTCTTAATAATTTATAGTGACAATGATTATAATGCGCCCCCCGAACATTTATTTCACATTCCGATGAATTTCACAAAATACAACATCACTTTCTTTTGTACCGCAACCTAACACATATTTTCTTTCACTTCTATTGTCACAAATAATTTAATTCCAAGTTAAAAACTATTTTATGAACTTATTTTATACTCTAAATAGATTGACGTGCGAATACTACAGCAACTATGCCATGACTGAATGCTGCAGAATTTTAAGGCCCGCTTTGCGACGATTCGTATATGCTCTTTCTCGCTCTCGCAATGGGTCACTAAATATTGCTTATTCGTTCTTGCATTCTAAGGGACTTGATTCATGGTTATTTTACTCTGCTTTGTTTATGAAGCGGTGTGAAATTTTTGAGACTTACTAAAGCGTGTGTGTTACAGTAAAACTCTCCGAACTAAGTAATATTGATCCGGTGGCACTGAACCAGAAAGGAAAGCTGCGTTGAGAAGCTATTTATTATGTAAGCAATTTGAGTGGGTGAGGGACATTGTAATGCGGAGCACCCCTGACTCGTTCTCGTGAAACAAAATGAGGGTCAGGTCTTTGACCTTGTGCTGTCATTGATTGAACTTACAATTGTTATGTTGAAAATACGTACTTAAATAATAAATTTCAAATGTGGAAAATATGTACGTACCTACATAAAAATCTGTAGGTAATGCAAGTACAGTAGACGTGGTGGTAGCACTTTGACCTTGAACTGGCTCATTGTAACTTTTGATATATTATATAATAATTAACCACATTATTATAAAATATATAATTATAAGAGCAGTGGTCGCCAAGTGGTAACGGCCCCGACTTACGAGTTGCAGGTCGCGGGTTCAAACCTAGCCAGGCGCATTACTCTGTAACATTTATTTCATCGCCACTGCTCTCAAACCGGTGAACAAAAACATCGTGAGTAAACCAGCATGTCCTAGAATCAAAAATTCGAAGACATGTAACATTCACCAACCCTCACTGGGCCCGCGTGGTGGATTATGGCCCATTCCCTATTCTAGAGAGGAGGCCTGAGTCCCAGTGGGAACATTGAAAAGGCTGATTTATGGTATGTTATGTTTACATCAGACATCATAATTTTTAAATCCTGTAATTACAGTACTGTATTCAAGACACTTTGAACTATCACCACATCAAGTGGACGCGTAAATTGATAGTATACTTTGAACCAAACATAATACGAAATATTAAAATAATGGATGGAGTTAGTTTACTAAACTTTCCAATTCCCTATTTTATAGTGTAATTATTCACTATTATTCTATTAATTAGTATACTTTAGGAGAATGTCTAGTTAGCATATTATCGCAACGTTTTCTACAACATTGTGTTGCTGTTAGATTATTTATTGCCTGTCCCGCAAAAGCGACGAACTATTGTATGTGTTAGCTGTCGCGTCACCGTCGGCGTCATACTGTTTGCTACGCGAGCCGCCGTCGTAGCTCTCGTAGCTGTCTGCTACGGAATATGCGCTACGCGCCACTATAATGATTACACTAGTAGGGAGCAGTGGTGACTACTAGTTAATGGCTCCGATTTACGAGCAGAACAGTAGTAGCCCAGTGGTAACGGCCCCGACTTATGAGTTGTAAAGTCACGTGTTCAAACTCTGCCCGGGACATTACTTTGTTTAAGTTATTTCATAAACTCTGCTCTCAAAACGGAGAAAGAGAATATCGTCAGGCAAACGGCAATATTCTAAGACCAACAATTCGGAGACATGTAACATACAGCAATCCGCACTGGTCCCGCGTGATGAATTACAGCCTGTTCACTCTTCTAGAGAGAAGGCTTGAGTCCATACTAGTCCAACATAGTAAGACTGATGAACATACAGTTTAGTAAAATTAAACAATAATAGTGGATAAACCAAATCTCGACATATTTTTTTACGCTGTGAATAAATACTTTATTTTTAGAAAGTTACATAACTTTTTCGAGTTATGCCAGCCTAGTGAAACGAACTCAAGTTGTGTTACCATGGCAACGACAAATTTAAACCGAAACAAAACGAGTTTCATTAACGTTATAAAACTATAACGTTAATTAAACTCGTTTTGTTTCGGATACTCGATCACTTATGATCACTAATTTTAATTATTTATTAGAAGTTCACTTAAGAGGTCCGATAATCACATAAAACGGATCATTCTTGTAGAGATTACCACCTAAGTACAGAGCCATCTGTACAAAAACACTGGTGGGATGTACTGTTTATAGTTTCAAACTGTCCCAACACTTTGAGCGGGTGTAGGTACAAACTCAGAACGAATGTTGTTCACCAAAGGTCCTAATAGATGGCGTCTATCGGGGAATTTGTACCATACAAATTCCCCTGTTGCTACCAGGACTGCATGAAACCTATGTAGTATATCGTTACATTCAGTAGCACCGCTTTGCCCATGATTTTATATGTAGCTATTTATACTAACGTACGTGAACTTGATACAAATGGCACAATTTCCATGAAACAAGGTTTACTTAAAGTACTATCAGCATTAATAGAACGAAACATTTTGCCGTTTTCAATAGAGACTCGGCCTCGGTATGAAAGGCAACGAATGAACGAGGTTTTTTAATCAATAAGCGTCTGACACTATCTCCCGCTCCGCCCAAGGGCGGGGGATGTTATCGGGATAATTTTTACACACCGAAAAAAAAAATCCAGTAACCGTATATATCACACGGCAGCGTAGCAAAGTACCGATGTCAGGCTGTTTGACCTTAACGAGGCAGTCTTTTTTTCCCCTGAAATAATGAGCTATCATATTGATCTAGTTTTTTTCAAAACTCTGTTTTTCCAAAATCCAGTACACAATAAATAAATGTTTCTGAATAGTTAGGTTGAAAATTGTTTCATCAAAGTGATCTTACGATGATGATGGAGCTGAAAGGTCAAAGTTAGGTACGCAAACTTCATAATAAAATCCCTACTCTCCCTACTCTATCCTACTCTACCCTACTCTACCCTATCCTATCCCACTCTACCCTACTCTACCCTACTCTACCCTACTCTACCTTACTCTATCCTACTATAACCTACTCTATCCTACTCTACCCTACTCTACCCTACTCTAGCCTACTCTACCCTACTCTACCCTACTCTACCCTACTCTACCCTACTCTACCCTACTCTACCCTACTCTACCCTACTCTACCCTACTCTACCCTACTCTACCCTACTCTATCTTACTCTTCCCTACTCTACCCTAATCTACACTACTCTACACTACTCTACACTACTCTACACTACTCTACACTACTCTACTCTAAACTACTCTAAACTACTCTAAACTACTCTACCCTACTCTACCTACCCTACTCTACCCTACTCTACACTACTCTACACTACTCTACTCTACTCTACCCTACTCTGCCCTACCAAACTTCACATAAACCATCTACTAAATAGTCCGAACAAAGTCTAAACATTTGGTTTGGATAGGTGAGCCCGTTCTTGAGTTATAAAATTACAACGAAAAGTGGCATTGATTTTTTATATATATATAGATATGTATGTATTTAGAAACATATAAGTATGTTTATCAGTTGTCTAGTACCCATAACACAAGCTCTGCTTAGCTTGGGACTAATCGGTGTTGTGTGATATTTGTGGAATATTATTATATTATATATCATTATTATATTATAATTATTTGTATATGTCAATCTGAAGAGTTACTGTGCCACAAGTTACCTATTTCTTACCAAAAAAGTGGGACGATCCGGGCCACCCATAACCCTCGTCTTTAATTGGTAGGGAGCGAAATTTCAACTGGTGTGCTCAATTGTGCCAAGACTCGCCCCTTTGTACTAGGAGACGATAAGCGCCCGAGAGGTACATTTTTATGGACAGTTTTGAGATAGCGCAACGACTTTGAGTCACAAAATAGTACTATAAGTGTGTAGATGTAGATTAACTTAGTTGAATACATTCAATGATTCATGTATTGATGACGTTTATGTATTGTATTGTAAGAGCTCGAAAGACTCACTGCGAGTAAGGCAAAGGACAACTGAAGGAATGCCGGTGGGTTTTCAGTCACTCAGAAAATGTCTGACACTCTTTCTCGCTCCAGATAAAATATTTAGTGTTTCAAACCCACTAAAACTAAAGGAAAAGGTTTTTCTTAGTGTATTTTTCAGGCTTACGTCATACTCCATTCATAAATGTCGTGTTTATCTACACTAATATTAAACAGACCTAGAGTGTTTTTTTTTTGGTTTGTTGGAGATTTTTGTTTTGGATGGGAAATCATCCAACAACATGTTCCGCACTTGGGTGGAGCTGGAGGGCATTGCTAAAATATTTTACCGATAGAAAGCTGCCTTATACCTGAGTGACAAGATATATTTTATGTACACGGGCGAAACCGTGGTCAAAAGCTAAACTGTAGTCGGTTATAACAGCAAAAGATCATTATAAATTTAGTCGCTTCCTGTCGACCCATCAGAGTCGGAGTGCCCCAACTCTAGAGCTCGGTTAGATTGTTCACGCATCTGTAGTTCTCTTTATGTTTACCACTTTTTACTTCCCGTGTAAGGTAAAGTACCTAAGTACCGACTGATACTCTTGAATAGGAGCAAAAGCGCTCGTCTTTTTTATCATCATCTATTTCTCTTGCCTTATCCTAACTAGCTTGAGGTCATCTTGCAGTCTAACTGCGGCTGTATACCCGTGTTTTGTATGGATGGGCCTGTCAGACCTCCACAACCCATTTACTGGGCAACACGATATCCCCTTTTTTTATGGTGGGAAAAAATCATCCAATGACAACCCCCGCTCTTGGGCGGAGCGGGAGATAGTGTCAGACTCTTACTGACTAAAAGACCCACCCCGTTCCTTCTAGCCTTCATACGTGCTCGAGCCCCCTTTCGGATAACCCTGGCCCCAGTAGGCTTCGACCTGGCTGGGTCCCTGCTGTTCCTGACAACTCCTTGAGGCGCGCGGAAACAGTGCGCTCCGTCGACGACTTGGGCTTGGTCCGGACAGTTACCGGACGGCCGGACAGCGAGCTGCCCATTGCTCACTGTCCGCAAGCCCGCGCCTACGGTGGCCGGAAATCGGGATCAGAATCCCGGCGGCGGCGGCCTGATGCGTTCGGCCTCCTCCTTTGTGAGCATAACTGCTACGCAGAAGTCGGCGCCCGCCTGCCACTCCTCTTCGCTCCGGACCATGGCCTCAACCAAGGCCCGGAGCGAGAGGTCTCCGCCGCCGATCGCCCCCACGAGGGCACGGCGATGCTCCGCCCAAGCAGGGCACACCTCGACTGTATGCCCCAGCGTGTCCTCCGGGCATTCCGCACAGTGGCGACACCCGGGCGTCACTTCCGCACGAATTCGGTGCAGGAACCACCCGAACGAACCATGTCCGGTGAGGACCTGCGTCATGCGGAAGGTAAGGACGCCGTGAGGTCTTTCCAGCCACGCCTCAAAGAGGGGACTTACCGCCATGATTCTGGCGTGCCCAGCACTGGGATGCGATTGTCGCTGATGCCATTTCACCATGAGATCCCGCCGGAGCTCTGTCCGCCATGCCGTGACCTGTGCCTCAAAGTACTTGGTCATCGCTCTCGTTATGTCTTTGACTTCGTATTTTCACGCATGCTTATTGATTAGTAATCTACCCACATATCGCCATTAATGTTTTAATTCTACGCTTCGTGGTCATGGGCTCCTAGTAACACCTAGCAGTTTGGCACCTATCATTTTAGCACCTAGAATCTTCGACTTTGTGCATCGCAACGCGCAATTTTAACACGTAGAAGTTCGTGAAGTTCTAAGTTTATACAATGTACAGCTTATTTTTTTATTACGTCTGTATGACAAAGTAATAATAATAATAAGTAAGTAAAAATGAAAAACGTGATTACTCAACTGAAACTAAAATAAAATAGAGATCCAATTGGTATTCTTTTAAGAGCATTTTCCAGTTGACAAAATTATGTGTACATATGTGAGAAAAGACTTTCATGGACTATTCAATTCCATTCTGCTTAAGTTAGTTTATTATTTCGCCACTTTTATTTAGATCAATGTCGCATTACGTCATGGTCCTGTCTTTGGAACAGGTTGAAGTTGGCAAGAATATGTTCAAGTCAAGTACTAGGAGCCCATAAACATAACGAGGTGGAATCGACATCGATTAAAATATCCCTAATCAAGTACCTCTCTGGCTTTATACCATTTTAACCCCATCATATCTTATTTTAAAGTTATAAATAAATACTGCAATATATGGTACTTTTTTGTGAGCTTAGTTTTCTACGATTACGATTATATTTTATATTTATGTATGCTTATTTCTTTTGAATGGTGACAAAAATTGGTGCTGTAACTTTTAATTTGGAAAATTTGATTTGGAAACCTGACCTCAAAGTTTTTATTTGTAATATTATTAACAAGGCAACTGCGGTGCACAGGAATATCTAAGTAATACCTATTTTAACCGACTTATAAAAAAGGAGGAGTTTCTCAATTCGGATGTTTGTATTTTTTTCTTATGTATGTTCGCGCATAACTTCGTCGCTTGCCAACCGATTTGAAAAATTTTTTTTTGTTGGAAAGGGTATACTTCCCAAATGGTCCCATAGTCACCAAGTTGGGATTTGATGATGGAATCTTGGTGAAATCATGGGAACTCCTCAAATATTATAGGCAACCATATACTTCTTATGGTATTTTCATCAAAGACTTAAGCATTTACAGTCAAAAAATTACATTTGGATGATGATGATGGAGCCGGAAGATAGGCATTGGAACTCCGTAATTAATCAATGTATCCTTGCCGTGTTTGGGCTTATTAGAATTATCATGAGATGTACTTTGGCTATAAGGTACTATCGAACTGATCTGATGATGATTCAAAAGTTAGAAGATACGCACCGGAACTCCATAATTAATCAATGTTTCCTACCCGTGTTTGAGCTTATTAGAATTGTCATGAGATGTACTTTAGCTATAAAGTACTATCGAACTGATCTGATGATGATGATGAAGCCGGAAGGTAGACACGGGAACTTCATAATAAAACAATGTATCCTAGCAGGGTTTGAGTTAATTGGAATTGTCATGAGAAAAAGTTACTCTGGCTGTAAGTGTATTGTAACTAAAAAGTGTGAAATAAAAAACTTTTTACAAAAAAAAAAAATTATAACCGATTTCACTAAAAAAACACTAAAACCATCAAAATAATTGTAATTTCGGAAGTCGGTGTTAAATAAGGAACAAACAATATGAAGAAACACCGAGATTTTGATGGTTTTATTGTTTTTTTAGTGATGTCGGTTATATTTTTTTTGCAAAAAGTTTTTTTTAGAAAAATATATGAGTTTATTATTGAAAGTGGAGCAATTTCTCACAATTAACAATTTTTGGTTGAGGTACAAAATCCATAAATGTGAAAATAACCATGTCTGTTACGTTTTCAACGCGCCATAGACTAGGGCTTGGTCCTTATCGGACGTCCGGACGGCGAGCTACCCATTGCTCATAGTCCGAAAACCCGCGCCTGTGTTGTCTGCTCTAGACGCCTAGGGCGTTTCCTGCAATGGCGGTTGGGGCGTGATGATGTCCTCTCTATTACGGTATATATTATGAGTATCTAGTTTCGGACAAATCCGTATCCAAACAAAATTCTGTGGCTGCGCATGCTATGTAGGTAAATTGGCGGCACATCATCAAATCGCGGAAAAATTAGATTTTGGGATCATATTTTGATATCTACATTTGATCCGGCGAATTTCGTACTTTTTAGTTTTAGTACTTAGTAATAATACTTTTTAACTTTTTTTTTATCTGATAAAAATTAGTACTTGACTGCGATCCCACCTGATGGTAAGCAGTGATGCAATCGTTGATGATGAGTCAATGAACGTAGTTTATCTTTCGATATAGACAACCAATTGCGATGAAACAAAGCCTAAGTAACACAATTTTAATGTATAAAAGTCATCTGCATCGATTTCGTACGTTTTACTCTCTAAAAAGTTTCTTTAAAGTTTGTAGAGGGGCTGTCCCTTACACTTTGTATATTCAAATCGCGCGGAGAAATCATGTGACGCCATATGTCGCTACAAGAACATCGTACGTTAAAAAATATAATTTCATCACTTTCATTGACGAGTAACGAAAGAAAGAAATTCGAATGCTCAAAGAAAAGTCTTGGAACCCATTCAGTGTTAAATTATGCCTTAACTTTGTGTCATCTGGTTTATCATTTCTGTCATATTTAGCTGTATATTTGCAAAAGAAACTATTTAATGCTTTTGAGTGCGCTGTTTTGGAGTGCCAGCTACATGAAAACAGTTCACATAAGCCGTAACAAAGTGGTGACCCAACCGTTTTATTTACTGGAATGGATGCAATATTTTGTAGAGCATGTTTTTCATGTGAGATTTCGTACATTTCTGTCATAATTCGGAAGAAATTAGCTAAAGAAGTCGCAAACTTGATTTTATCGTAGATAACTGTGATGGAGACTGCGCGTTGTATAAATCAATATGATAAAACTAGGATCAGATTTTCAATCTTAAGTCAATGTATCTAGAGACGAGTTATGCGTCACGCTACAGCAGTAGTTGTTACAATTGGTCTGCTGAAAGTTCCCGATTCAAGCTCCTCATGTTTATGGGTTTCTAGTATCTAGAATCGTATTCGAGCTGATTTCATTGGACTGTTTGACGCATGCGCTTTGAGTGAAAAACCACGTGGATGGCGGGCCGCGGTGGCGGTGTAGAAATGAAGTGTATGCTAGACTATTGCATTGCTAATGTAGAAAAGTTTTTCAACATAACGTGCTTTGCCATCTTCAGCATTTCTATTCAACAAAACATAATTGATAAATTGAAATGAATGATAAATTGAAATATTATTTATTCAAATAGTTTGCACTTGAACAGAACTTTGTTTACTGAACTTGAACAGAATTGATATACAATATATATATATATATGTGTGCTATGTTGTAAAATGACTATTCGTCAGTAGGTAAAAATATAAATTCATAATGATATTATCAGGGTGTATGTAAAAGACCCATGCAACCCTCAAGCATCGAAGGGTTATTAAAACAGTAGATTCACTTAAAAAATACACATAACTGAAGTCGCAATACATCATAATAGAGTGAAACGCAATGAGACGTAGGCTCTGTGTTAAAGAGAGAGAGAGAAAATGTGAAATCATGGTTTAATTAATTTCAACTTCAGTAAATTCATGCATTCCTAGTGACTCATTAAATTTTTCATCGGCATTTGTGTTCTTTTTAATCCGGTGCTACGCATTTTAATTGGGGATATTTGAGTTGATGAGTTTTTTTTAAATAAGTCAATTCGAAAAAATAGTATACGCAGTTTACGAAATGGATTCACAAAAAAGATGAAATTGAGTTTCTTATAGACGTTTGTTGTGCTTCAGAGCCTGATCTAGAGTTCAGGTCTTAGGGTTTTGGGCTAGACGTAGATGAACGAGTGTCTAAAATCGTGGTGCGACTGAGTTATGGCAATGAGAAAAAGGCAATGTATTTTACGTGAATAAGTACGTATGTATTATAATTCTTCGATCGTTTAGCAACCGAATGATGTGACTAAATATTCGAATAAGATATTTAGTCCTATGTAGATTGTAGCTACACCAACAATTTTGTTTTGAAATTAGTTGGAGTGAGTTATGGGATATTAAAAACAAAACTTAGTATTTACAAAGTGGATACATAACTCTATGGTATGAATCAGACCATATCAAAGAATCAACTGACATGTGAATTACTTTTCAATGTTTTGTTTTTGAATTGCCTCACTTTGGAAGCAAAGTCAATGTTTAAGTTTTGCTATCGATTATTGCTAAACCACTCCTCTTACATGTGTTCATTCTAAAGTCCTTCAAAATATTAAATCTTCACGAAAACGTTACCTCAGTTTTACTCTCAGATTTTTTAAGAATTCACGATATTTTAAATTTGATTGTGTTTAATCTGGACACGCGGGACAATGTTCAAGCCAAGTGATTTTTATTTTGATTTGCAACAAAAAATACAAATTACTCAGCATATTATGCACTTCCTAACTCATCTACACTTCTTTTTGGGAGGTGGGAAATGATCTTTTCATTTCTCCGGATCTGGGTTGGAACGGAAGAGCGTGTCAGACTTTTATCGACTGAAAACCATGCAATATATTCAGTTGCCCATTGCGGTCTAGAATCACGGGGTTTCTTTTTCAGAGATTTCCCCTTGGCCCTAGAGGCATCGAGTCTCCTAGGCCCGCACGGTCTGCTGTTGGAGTATCTTTTTGAAACGCGCTTGGAGTACTATGTGTCATTGAAGACTCGGGCTAAGTCTTTATCGGACGGGTGAATGGCGGGCTACCCATTGCTCGTCTCCTCGACTCCCTGCGCCCGCTGCGTCTCCGATTGCGGCGACTAGGGCGTGAGGATGAGCGTTCCCTCATTCAATACTCAATACTTTATTGCAATCCATATGTATACATAGATGGTTTTGAAAATTTTCATACACAGATCAATATGGACCCTGTCGGGCACAGCAAAATGTAGGAGAGAGAAAGAGGGCTAATTAGCGATTCACGGAATTCAATAAATAGTATTATAGATCTAATTTGCTGCATATAATTTGGTGTATTAATATGTATGTGCAATATTTTGATACTATCTGTGTATAAGTATGAGTAAATTATCGTATTTTGTATCGTCATTATTATTATGTTATTATTTAAATTAAATGAAATTAATGAATGTGTATATTATGTCGTATATAAGTATAAATTAATTATGTCAGGTACTCTTTTTTATCGTAATTATTATTTAATTGTATTTTTATTAAATTATCTATGTAAATTATTATGTCAGTTTATGAGAATAGGTAAATTATGTCAAGTATTTTTATTTGTTCTTATCGTCATTATTATAAATTACATTTTTATTTAAATTAAATTATACATGCAATTACTATTATTAGTAGGTAAATTCTATTTTATTGTCATTATTATTAAATTAAATTTTATTTTATTTAATTATGGTATTATTTATGTCTCTTCCCTCTCCTAGAGAGGAGGCCTGAGTCCCAGCAGTGGGAACATTAAAAAGGCTGATGATGATGATGATGATGATGATTATTTATGTGTTTATTTAGAGTTTTAATAATAATTATGAATCAGGTACAATATAAAGTCGAAGGCGTACTTAAGTTATGACTTAATAAGTTTATCACTTAGGTATTCGTTTACCGAGTAATAACATTTACTCAGTAAAAACTGTCTAAGTTTTTTTTTAAATACATTAATTTTCTCTTCTTTTTTTATTGCTGCGTGTAGTTTATTATATATTTTAATAGACATAACGTAGGGGCTTGTAGACGGGCACAATGGCGGTCTTACCGCTGAGAGCGATCTCTTCCAGACAACCTTAGAATAATACAGGGGTTAGTCTGTGGTGTACTGCTAACAAATTGATCGAACTCTATTTAAAACACAATGCATAATTATATGTACATGTACATACATACGTACACATTATATGTTATACAATTTCATTAAAAAAAAGGAAAGAATAAAAGAGTAAAGTAGGGTTGGTGGAAGAAATTAAATTACGTAGAAACAAGATAACGTTAGAGAGAAAGGAAATGGTTTTTAAGTAGATTTTTAAAAGAAACTAGTGACTGGGCTTGCCTAATAGCGTAATAATGCCTAATGCAGTTGCGCCTAATGGCAACGCGTTCCACAAACGCACCACCTGGATCGCAAACGACTTATCACAAAATTTTGTAGAATGCGAGGGCAGGTGTCTAGAATGTGTGTCATGAATGAACTTAAAACGTTCTTTAAGATAAGAAGGGGTTGTAGGAATAAACACTTTACTAGAATCCTAACCAATTTCTTTTGCAGGGTAAAAAGTGTTTGTGCATCGGTGCTGTTTCCCCAAAGGGTGACACCATAGCTAAGCCATGCTTAGGCGTAAACATAATAGATGGTAAGAGCTGTTTGGAAATTGGTGGTCTTTTTTATTTCATAAAGGGCGCAGGAGAATTTAGATATTTTTGAGTGAGTCTTTTGTACGTGTGTTTCCAATTTATATATGTCTATTCTTGCGGCCGTCTCCTTCGCAACTTATCTGCAATGGGTTTTCTTTCTTTTGAAACAAGCATAAACTATACGAACTTAGTTAACACTTTCTATTCGGTATTTTGTACCACAACAACTTTACAATATATATATTTTTTTTTCGTTAAGTAGTTGTAAATAAATATTTAATACTAGAAACAATTGTTGTCACATTTAAACTAAAAGTTAGAAGAGGTTTATACAAAAAATAAAATATGATAAAATATGTAGTAAATGTAAAATTTTACTTTCGTAAACCGGTGTAGCAATTATTATTTATTATCTCAAACAAACCGTGTTTATTTCAGTTTGTTTTTAACCACTCAATAACGACTGTCGCGTGTGGAGACGCAAATAAAAGCCTTTAATACATATTTCTATATACAACTATATCTACATATTCTTTGTTGACATCTATCTAAAAAAATCAATTCGAATCTCTCTTAAAAGACTATTAACTGCCAGTTTGCAATCGTATCAATACGTGACCTTCATAGTCATCACATCAGCTACGCCCTTATGAATAGAAATGCTGAGCAATGAAAAACGTTTTACGTAAACACGGCACTTTTCCGGGTCAATGAACCCCTGGCGCTCGAGGGGTTAATAATTAGAGTTATTTAAACACTTCATTTCCACACCGCCGCCGCGGCCCGACATGCACGGCTCCACGTGGTTTTTCACTCAAAGCGCATGCGTCAAACAGTCCAACGAAGTCAGCTCGAATACGATTCTAGATACTAGGAGCCCATAAACATGAGGAGCTTGAATCGGGAACTTTCAGCAGACCAAACGTAACAACTACTGCTGTAGCGTGACGCATAATTCGTCTCTAGATACATTGACTTAAGATTGAAAATCTGATCCTAGTTTTATCATATTGATTTATACAACGCGCAGTCTCCATCACAGTTATCTACGATAAAATCAGGTTTGCGACTTCCTTAGCTAATTTCTTCCAAATTATGACTGAAATGTACGAAATATCACATAAAAAACATGCTGTACAAAATATTGAATCTATTCCAGTAAATAAAACGGTTGGGTCACCACTTTGTTACGGCTTATGTGAACTGTTTTCGTGTAGCCGGCACTCCAAAATGGCGCACTCAGAAGCATTTTATAGTTTCTTTTGCAAATATCTAGCTAAATATAACAGAAATGATAAACCAGATAACACAAAGTTGAGGCATAATTTAACACTGAATGGGTCCCAAGACTTTTCTTTGAGCATTCGAATTTCTTTCTTTTGTAACTCCTCATTGAAAGTGATGAAATTATATTTAAACGTACGATGTTCTTGTACCGACATTTATGGCGTCACATGATTTCTCCACGCGATTTGAATATAGCCCGAAATCATCTATCGGGCATTAACCTGTCAGACCATAACACCTGTCTGGTCGGAGAATCCTCCCTTTCCGACGGAGGTAAGTGAGACTTTATTCTCTGTTCTTTGTTCTCTTTTGACATCATTGCGGAGCGCGAAGACATGCCCGATTTTTATTGACTAACCTAACCAAACCTGTGTTCTTCGTTTGCCTTTTGCGTTCTAAGACCATGGGTCTCCTTTTCAGAAAATCCCCACGGCCTTAGCGGGTATCGACTCTGTTGAGCCCCTACGGTTTGCTGACATCTTTTTGAGGAGCGCGTAGAACACTATGCGCTGTCGACGACTTGGACTTGGTACGCTCGATTCCTGGACGGCCGAACGGCAAGCTACCCATTTCTCATCGTCCGCAAGCACACATCTACCGTGGCTGGTAGCCCGCTGATATCCCGACCTCGACCGTCATAATGCGGCCGCTACGCAGAAGGAGGCTACCGTCTGGCATTCTCTCTCGCTCCGGATTATAGCCTGAACCAGGGCTCTGCGCCAGAGGTCACCGCGTTCGCTCGTCTTCACGAGGACACGGCGATGCACAGACCGAGCGGGGCATACCTTCACCGAGTCCTCAGGCGTTTCTTCCGCCTGAATCCAGTGCAGAAACCTCCCGAGCTTATCATGTCTAGTGAGGACGTGTGTCATGCGGAAAGTGAGGACGTCATGTAGTCTTTTCAGCCATTCCTCAAAAAGGGGAGCTACTGCAATGATTATGGCGTACCCAGCACTGGGTTGTGATAATCGTTGTCACCATGTCACTATAAGATCTCGCCAGAACTCGGTCTGCCATGTAGCGTCTTGTCACGGCTGCGGAGTTTCACCCCGGTGCCGGAGTTGCATCTCAATGCGCAAATTGTGCATGCGTGCAAGACTGTTGTCTCAGTCTCAGACATTTGTGATTGCAGCAATCTCGGATGATTTGCTTTTATTTACGAATATCAAAAAGTTCTGATTCCGAAGTAGATAAGATCGAAGAAGGTAATTTAAATAGAATTAAGTCGCAACAATACTCTTCTGCGAAGATATTGCTGAATAAATTCCAAAATAAAACATTCGCTCGATTTGAGAACCTTTTTTGATCGGTTAAAAAACATCTGCGATGTACTTACTACAATTCACACAAATCTATACTCGTCAGTAAAAAAAACATAATTATTTAATGAAAAGTTCTTTGACTCTCCCGTTTGAACTCCGAGGATGACATACAAATGAATAAACCTAGCAACCTTGACCCAGTCTCACAGTCGCCTATAAATAAATAACCTTAGACAGGGTCGCCATCACAAGGCGATAAACTAGGACTACAGACTGCAAAAGCACGTGGTTTTAGATATTGAAAACATACTTTATAGATACGTAACAGTACACGTGGCCATTATCGAAGTGCGCATGTTCGATAATCAAAAAGACAATTCAGTACTAGAGGAGACATAAGGGTTTTATGAACCTCAAAGAGGTGTACGATACCAATTTATTGTAGTGCAGTAGGGAAGTATATTGGGAATTTGAATTTGATGCCATGCTGGAACAGATCCTAACCAGGACTAGTGGGCTTGTGAAATTAACCAAATTACTTTCTTCAATGTAAGATTTATACCAAAATATTATAGAATATTACAAAGAGGTAAAGTTTTTTTTTGTTTGTAGGAATTAACCAATAAAAAACTCAAAAAAAAACTTTTTACAAAAAAAAAATAACCGACTTCACTAAAAAACACTAAAACCATAAAAATAATTTTAATTTCGGAAATCGGTGTTTCTCGATATTGTTTGTTCCTTATTTAACACCGACTTCCGAAATTAAAATTATTTTGATGGTTTTAGTGTTTTTTTAGTGAAGCCGGTTATTTTTTTTTTTGTAAAAAGTTTTTTTTTAAATCATAGACAGGAATGTTCAGGTAGTAAGTAAGATAACAACATAATTTGTTATGGTCATAATAACACTATAGTTTTCAACGATTAAAATCCATAACTGAGATGTTGTTTTGTAATCACACAATAAAATTTTAAGCTCTTTTTTCATTATTAAAATGACATCTTTTGACAATAAAAGCAACCTAAGGGCTAGCTTTTACCTACGACAGAGGATATATGCATTGCCTATATAACCATACAGCGTGGCAATGCCACCAGTCTTTTGGGCACGTTACCAGGCGACAGCGATATGTAAAGAGGTTTTTCTTACCATATTTTAGTTTGTTTTAAGTTAGTTGTAATTAGTTTAGGATTTTTATAATTATTTTTTTAATTTACTGTAATTATAGTTAGTTAAGTATTTTTTAATCTTTCAAATACCGTCAATTTGAGACACGATAGTAAGATAATAGATACGCGAACGCCGGCGTTCACGTCGGGTTTACTAAATTAAATGTAAATAAAATGTAACAGAATACTTTCATTATAATACTGCTATTGTCTCGTTTACCAAATCTGCAATGTAGCCACTTCTATATAGCCAATTAAGTTACTTACCCAAAAATCATGGTTTTCAAGAATAATTCGACGAATGCTTCACAAGACAAGTCTTAAAAGTAGAAGTTTGCTGTTTTAGCTGCCACTTACCTAAAGACAAAAAGAGACTTTATTTTGAGTTTCACTAAAAAGGCCTTTAGCGCGTAGCAATTTAATTTGCAAATGCTAGTTTTAGCTTTTTAACAAACTAATAAGAATAAATAAGATGAGTACTACTTTTCTAAGTAGTTTTATATAGTGAGGAACACCGATAGTTCCTCTGACTGTCTTCCGTTTTTTTTTTCTAAAATAACGGATTTCAATACCTTTGTAACTAATAGAAAGAGGATAAAACTGACGACTGTCATGTCTCATAAAAAACTGTTTACAAAAAAAAAATATAACCGACTTCAATGTTAAAAAACACTGAAAAGTATAACATAACTTTAATTTCGGAAGTCGGTGTTTCTATAATAGTTTTGTCTCTTCGTTATACCCTTTCAGACCTGAATTATTTTTTTTTCTCCCATCAATCTAAAAAAAATCCTGTAACTAGATTAGGGTATAAGAACAAAGGGAAAAATAAAGAAAAAAATCCTGCCTGTAAAGTTTTCAAGAAAAAATAGTTTTTCTTTTTGTGTACAAATGTGCACATCCGTCCTAGGGAAAGAAAAAAAATAGTGTATTAGGATGTTTCTCCGAAATAAAAAAGTGTTTAATTTAGTATTGCTTTTTAAAAAATTTTAATTTTATAAAATTACCAAAACAAAATATAATCATTCATAAAACTAATAAAAAAAAAAATAGATTATTTCTTTGGAGCTTATCAGTAATTGGCAAATAAATCAGTCTTAGATTGAATCAGTTTATGAATTAGTTTATTATTTCAGGTATGAAATGCTAAGAAACAATTTTTATCTTTAGTGAGGCACAAGTGAACTTTGCATTTTATGCATTTTATTCGGGTTCTGCCCTTGCACCCTACCATTTTGCACCGCGTCCCAAGTCCTTCATCATGTGCAGGAAAATGCCCAACACCGTCTCGAGCTATTTCAGCTATAGGGCGAATCTCTCCTGGTCGTCTTGGTATGATCTGCGGAGTTGGGCTACTGCCACTTGGCCGTCCTCTTTTACCAAGCGTAACTTTATTTCGCAACACCAGACATTCAGCTAGGCGACGACGAAAGTGAAGCAAAGTGAGTTGTTTATTTTTTGGTACGCCTAGCAAGTCACTATCAATTTGGTACTCTCGATATGCCTGAACCACTGCTAAATCGGATGCATGAAAAATCATACGAAGAGTCCACTTTTTAGATTTTATAAAAGTCCTGTAGTAACTCATTAGTTGATCTAATAAGTCAACTCCTCCCATTGCATGATTATACTTCTTGACAATTTCGGGGCGTTCGACTTCAATAAATTGTTTATCCTTTTTACACCATCTTCTAACGAGATCTGTTTCTCCAATACCAACGAAATTAGAAGCTAGATGCGTAATTTTGTTATCTAACCACTTGACCACAGTTACGTCTTCGTCATAACTACTCACTTCTTGAGAAAATCCTCGAGGTTTTTTTTTTATTTCTTTATGTGTCACTAATGTTGGGTTAGCAAATCTATTCACACGAGCTGTACATGCAGCCATGATACCTTTTTTTTTCAAAATTTGTAATATGTGATACGATGAAAAGTAATTGTCAAAGTACAGCTCGTGACCTGTGCTTTCTCCAATTCTCTTTGTGAGATGAAGGACAATAGCTGCACCGTATCCAATTTTTTTTGTGAAATTGTAGTCAAGTTCCGGACTAGAGCTTTGATACGGTATGAAATCGTAGGCTTGGCCATTTTTACCGCATAAAAAAAATATCTTGAGTCCCCATGGACAAGGTTTACCCTTTATGTACTGCTTAGCAACATGTTTTCCAGTAAAGGGAACTATCTGCTCATCGATGCAAAGTTCTTTTTCAAGTGGTAATTCCAAACATCGTTTCCTAACAGCGTCAAATATTGGTCGTACTTTGTAAAATGCATCATTGCAACCAGCAGGTACTCTTGTATTATCAACAAGGTGTAAATGATTGCGTAGTTCAAAAAATCGATCCCTGGACATATTTTCTGAGAACAAGGGAATGCTGATGGTTGTTTCCCAGAACATTTTCAAGCAAGGGTAGCCAAATATACCAGTGGCTAAATGTAAGCCAAATAAAGTTTCCAATTCTTCCGCGGAGGTAGGTTTGAACCTGAGCCTATTTGAAAAAGTTGCGTATAAGTTCGTCATTTCCGCCATAGTTACAAATAACTGTTTTGGCACGTACCTGTAATAATAATCCACTGGGGCTTCTACTCTAGGGTCAACTGATATTGGTGGAAACCAATCTGATCTAATCGTGTTTACTAGCTCCCTGTGTCTCCATCTAATGTTCTGCTTGGGCGTAACATTCTGTAAAATATTTTCATAAGAGGTGTCTAGTTCTATGGTCAGTGTTACTTCGGGTACTACCTCATTGTAGGTGTCAGGAACATCTAGTTCCTGGTCAATCATTCCGACCCAAGATGAGCTAGGTCCTTCATCATCGTCCGAGTCAGGTGGGAATACCTCGCGTTGGTTGTGGTTTATGACATCTGCATCAACTCGAACAGTCCGCAACTCTCTTTCAGACGTAAATCCTAACCGGTCTTCTTCATCAGATGATAATTCCAAATCAGAGAGATCTGCTTCATGTAGCGCTCTCAAAGCGTCTGGGGTAAACATATTGATGTTTTTTATCTGAAAATATAAACTAAGGTTTTACACCAATTTATAGGATCAAATTACATCAAAATAGTATCTTCAAGTAACATTCATAATAGATTTTTGTTATATCGTTACAATTGTTGGACAAACCGTAAAAACATCGCTTACGCCTGATGTGTACATTTGTGTACAATTTTAAAAAATTAGTTATTGGGTACAAAAATAGAATAAAAAACTCAAAATATAGCTTATATTTCACTATTGTAATATAACACATCAATTCATATTTTTGCAATGCGTATATTTCGCGATATTCTATTTTTTTAGAAATAAAATAATGAGCTTACCTACTCAGCTCCAACTTTGGTCACCCACTGGTCGAAACTTGTCGAAAAAATTACAAAATATGGTAAGAGATGGCGTTAGTTGTATCGTATTTTGTCCTTTATAATGTGAACTTTTGCATACAATCGTCCTCAATTGCACTTCATGCGAAATTAATACTTAAATATTTTTTTACATTTAATGTGTACATTTATGTACGCCAGGTCTGAAAGGGTTAACATCGAATTCCGAAATTAAAGTTATTTTATAATTTTCAGTGTTTTTTAACATTGAAGTCAGTTATATTTTATTTTTGTAAAAAGTTTTTTATTTTACACTTTTTAGTTAATGTACCACCACTAAAAAGTACCCCTCAGACAAACTTAAATAACTTATAGCCACAGTGCATCTCATAACGATTCTGATAATCCCAAACACGGTTAGATTACATTAGTTTATTTTTTTCCTTCTGGCTTCATCATCAGATCAGTTCGATACATCCCCGCCCCCCCTTTTCTGACAGTCAGTCATCGACTACACGTATAAACAAAGCAACTTTACTTGTAACCACAGTTCTGCTGTGATTCCATGAGGAGTTCTGTTCCATATCTTCGAAGTTCATGGTCAGATCATAACAATATTTCTATGTAACCAATTTGGAAGCATAACCTTACAATAAAAAAAAAATTTTTCAAAATCGGTTCACAATTGACCGAGATATCGGTGAACGTACATAAAAAAAAACATACATTCAGCCGAACATAGAACTACCTCCTTTTTGAAGTCGGTTAAAAAAAGCAAAGTGACTGACATAGCCCAAAGAATCATCAAATTTAAGTGGCACTGGGCAGGGCACACTGCTCGCGAAACAAATGGTTGTTGAGTTGTTGAGTGTATATTCCTTTGAAACATACGTATACCTTCGTAAAAACATTGACGACTTAGTATAAGCCCGGTGATGCCCGTTGCTACAACCACGTAGCTCTCGTAACCGTGATGTTTGCTACGACGTAGCACCACGTAGCAGACTAATTCTGTTATATCACTACAGACTACATAGAAGCCTGGCCGTTTTTAGGGTTCCGTACTTCAAAAGAAAAAATCGGAATCCTTATAGGATCACTTTGTTCTCCGTCCGTCTGTCTGTCTGTCAAGACCCTTTATATCGAGAACGCGTGGAGGTATTTTTTTTTTTTTTTTTTTTTTTTCGATGGGAAAAATCATCTTATGACAACCCCCGCTCTTGGGCGGAGCGGGAGATAGTGTCAGACTCTTACTGACTAAAAAACCCATCCCGTTCCTTCAAGCCTTCGATACCGGGGCTCGAGCGCCCTTTCGGATTACCCTGGCCCCGGTAGGCTTCGACCCGGCTGGGCCCCTGCTGTTGCTGACAACTCCTTGAGGCGCGCGGGAACAGCGCGCGCCGTCGACGACTTGGGCTTGGTCCGGACGGTTACCGGACGGCCGGACAGCGAGCTACCCATTGCTCACTGTCCGCAAGCCCGCGCCTACGGTGGCTGGAAATCGGGATCGGAATCCCGGCGGCGGCGGCGAGAGCGCCGTTGCCTGATGCGGTCGGCCTCCTCCTTAGCGAGCATTACTGCTTCGCAGAAGTCGGCGACCGCCTGCCACTCCTCCTCGCTCCGGACCATGGCCTCGACCAAGGCCCGGCGCGAGAGGTCTCCGCCGCCGATCACCCCCACGAGGGCACGGCGATGCTCCGCCCAAGCAGGGCACACCGCGATTGTGTGCTCCACCGTGTCCTCCGGGCGTTCCGCACAGTGGCGGCACCCGGGCGTCACTTCCGCTTTAATCCGGAACAGGAACCTCCCGAACTTGCCATTTCCGGAGAGGACCTGTGTCATGCGGAAGGTAAGGACGCCGTGAGGTCTTTCCAGCCACGCCTCAAAGAGGGGACTTATCGCCATAATTGTGGCGTGCCCATGACGGGGTTGCGACAGTCGCTGACGCCATTCCACCATGAGATCCCGCCGGAGCTCTGTCCGCCATGCCGTGACCTGTCGCGGCAGAGGACTTTCACCCCGGCGTTGCATCTCCACGCGCATGTCGTGCATGTGTGCAAGGACTGTTGCCTCCAGATCCCACGGTGGTAGGCCAGCCAGAAGGCTCGCCGCTTCGCGGGAAATCGTGCGGTATCCCCGCACCATCCGAATTGCCATGGCCCTCTGGCAGGCGTTCAGAATGGCCGCCGGTCGCTTTTGCAGCGACAGCGCCCACACCGGCGCCCCGTAGAGGGCCATGGACCGAACGATCCCCGCGTAGAGCCTCCGGCAGGAGGCGTCTGGACCCCCAAGGTTGGGCAGGAGCCGCCCGAGAGCGGCCCCAGTCCGGTTGAGTTTGGGAGCCAGACGTCGGAAATGCTCCTCGAAATTCCATCGGCTGTCGAGGATGAGTCCCAGATACCTCATCGATGTCCCGACGCCGATGCGAACTCCTCCTACCGTTAGTTGGGAACCCGGCGGTGGCGCGTTCCGACGGCCGCGACCGTGAAAACACATGGCCTCGGATTTGCGCAGCGCCACCTCGAGTCCCAACTCCTGGATCCTACCAACGACTATCGCAACCCCGCGTGTCGCTAAAGCGGCCGCCGCCCGGTACGACTCTCCCTGCGCTAGAACCAGCGTGTCGTCTGCGTAGCAGACCACGCTGACCCCGTCAGGGAGGTCGCCCCGCAGCACGTAATCGTACCCGATGTTCCACAAGGGTGGCCCTAGTACCGACCCCTGCGGAACACCGCACGACATCTCCCGACGTTTCCAGTCTCCCTGGTGACCGGGGTAGACAATATACCTGTCCGACAGGTAGGCCTCGACTACTCGACAGAGGTATTCGGGCACCCGGTGGTACCGGAGTGCCCTCCGGATCGTACTCCAGGGCAGGGAATTAAAAGCGTTGGCAATGTCCAAGGACACTGCCACGACACGCCTACCCTGGGACACCGCATCCCCCGTCGTGAGGGCTCGCACGCGCATGATGGCGTCCATCGTCGAGCGCATCCTGCGAAAGCCGAACTGTCCGTCCGAAAGGTCCGGCCCCACCCGTGAAAGGCGCGCGACGAGGCGGCTCGCAATCACTCTTTCAAAGAGCTTGCCCACCTCGTCGAGCAGCACAATGGGCCGGTACGCGGACGGAGAGTCCGCAGGGCGCCCTGGCTTCGCGATGAGGACCAGTTTCCCCGTCTTCCAGCGAAGTGGGAACTGGCCCCTCTCCAAGCATGCGCTGAAGAGCCCTCTCAGTCGAGGCCCGAGAGCCTCCATGGCCAGGACCCAGGCTTTCCCAGGCAAGCGGGTCCTGGGGCGGCGTTCTTGGCACTCAGCCTTTGCACCGCCACTCTCATCTCTGCCTCGGTCACCTCTGGAGCATTATCGTCGTCGTCGCTATTGCGGTCCGCGTCAGACACCGCTGGCGGAGGCGGAGCCATGGGCGGGGGGGAGTGTTCCCCTCGCGCAGGGAACAGAGCGCTCACCACACCCTCCACGAGTTGGGGCCGGAGACTCTGAGTCAGCGGCGGAGCCCAGGGGCGCAGTTTCTCCCGTATCAATTTGTACGGGCGCCCCCACGGGTCCGCGTTCAGAGACCCCAGCCACACGTCGCGGGCCTCGAGTTTGGCCCGCTTAATCTCCGCTCGGAGGGTGTGTTTTGCCTCTCTGTAACCTTCGTACAGCTCCGCCTCTCTGGCCGCCAGATACTGCAGGCGCCGCATCCGCGCGCCGGATGCGGCGCCTGCAGTATCTGGCGTACCGGCGTCGCGCGTGATTGCACGTGTTGCGCAGTGCAGCGATTTCCGGCGACCACCAGTACACCTGGCGCTTAGCACGTCCTGGACGGACTCGGGGCATTGCCGCATCGCAAATTTGCGACATGGCCTCCCGGAACCACTCCGCCTCGACGTCGATGTCGACAGGCCTGTCCGGTGCTTGCACCCAGGCCTGTACCGTCGCGGCTTCCAGGAGGAGCTCCCGGTCCATCTGCTTAAGCGCCCATCGCGGACCGCAAGGGCTCTGTCGGACCGGCGCGGCCGAGGTTTCGGCGGAGACGTCCAACCGGATATACCGGTGGTCGGAGTACGTCTCCACCTCCTCCATAACGCGCCAGTCGACGACACGCGGCGACAGAGCGGGGCTGGCGAACGAAAGGTCCACCACTGATTCACCCCGCCTCCGCACCAAACGCGTGGAGGTATCGAGTTGAAATTAAAATCATATAATCAAGTCTGCTGGTTCTTCCAGCCGTAAAATAATCAAACTCTAAGTTAACGAATAAAAAAGATACGGCTGTTTATGTGGCAAAAAACGTATATTTTGATACTGTCAAAGATCGAAATTCATAGGGTACTTCCCGTTGATTCAGAATCCTGAAATTTGGCACAAACAAGGTCTTAAAGCACAAATATAGGAAAACATCTGAAAACAGCAAAAGTGAATGCTTTTTTTTGAGCATTCACTTTTGCTGTAACTTTAACTAGCTCAATAATAGTAAGTAATAAAACAACAACCAGCTATTATCATGATCCTTACTTGCAAACATATAAAAATTGCCATTTTTATTAATCAGGCGTCGACTTTAAAAATTGCTTAATTACAATTCAATACTCATTCTTTTTAACTGAAACAAAAGGAGGAGGTTTTCAAATTCGGATGTATTTTTTATATTTGTTTTTTTTTCAATGTTTTTTTTTTTATGTTGTTACCTTTTATGTCGGAACTCCGTCGTTTATAGACCGATTTGCAATTTTGTCTTTTTCTCCTAAAAGGATTTGCTTTCATATTGTTTTTTTTTTTAAATCCAGTTCTGATGATGGAATCCGTAAGGAATCGAGGGAACTCCTCAAATATTACAGGCAACTATATGGTGATTTTGATATTTTCATCGATATCTCGAGCGAGAGTAACCAACGGAGCTTCACACTCACGTAGATATCACAATGAAGATAGTTAGGCAACTAGAAAATACTATGAATAAATGGTTCTGCCATTTTCAACAACACTATTTTGTTGAAAATGGTATCATTAAAGTTATCTTATAATGATCATAAGGCCGGAAGGCAGGCACCGGAACTCCGTAATTAACCAATGTATTCTAGCCGTATTTGGACTTATTAAAATTGTCATGAGCGCACTTCAGCCATAAGGTTGCACTGATCTGATTATAACCTAGAAGTTGGATGGTAGGCACTGGAATTTTATTATAAAAAAATGTATCCTAGCGGTGTTTGGACTTATTGGAATAATCACGAGATGTAGATACTCTGGCTTTAATAGTTACTCGTAATTATGAATCCGTCTGAGTTTTGGCAAAGCTACGACTCATAAAATTAAAAAAATTTGAAACTTAAATATTATTATTAAGTAAACTTGATATGATATAATAAGAGTCATGAATATTAAATTGATAACGGATAACTGTGAAAGCACTCATCATCATTTTTCCTCTCAGCTAAAAGACGTCTACTGTTGGACATAGGCCTCCCCCAAGTGTGCGTCTTACACCCATCAGATTCCCGCGACCCTCACCAGTTCATCGGTCCACCTTATGGGAAGCCCTCCAACAAGCATTATTAAACCTGATTAATACATTCAACACAGCATGTAATCATCAGAATTAAAAAGTTAATGTCCTTAATAGATTATAACATCTTAACTTATTATAAAAAAAAAGAAAAGTGTTTTTGTGTGTGATGGTGTGTATGTGTGTTTGTAATGAATAAACTCAAAAACTACTGAGCCGATTTCAAAAATTCTTTCACCATTGAAAAGCTACATTCACCCTGAGTGGTTTTTGCGAGGTCTTTGTCAAAATCGGGTGCAATTTACTATTGGTAAAACTTACCACAGCACTTCCGTAGGAGAGGTTTTTGTAGCAGAAGTTTTCGCTTCAAATATGATTTTTTTTTTGGTTTTAACAGAAGTTATCGCTTAATTTTTTTTTTTGTTGGTGAATTATCAGATGACACTCTTGCTTCACCCAGAGCGTGTGAAGGGTCCCGCTATGAGTGAAGCAAAGAGTGTCTGTAGCTGCTACTGAAAGGTATTGGGTGTTATTGTTGTAAAATGGACTCAAAACTTCACTGACATGGACAATCATCATTATCATCATCTTCGTGTCGCTGTCCCGTGATATCTGGAGTCAGCGCAACCCGTCTTTCTTTTTGTTTCATTCTGTCACTCACATGCTATCACTAATGCTCTTTTTTTACAAGAACGACAAAGGGCGTAAATAAACGTGAAAGAAGTTCGAGTCTTAAATCTGGCTTAACCCATTTTGATTTTTCAATTTGTATTTGATTGGGGCCGATGATTTTTATACACGTACATATAAATGTACGATAGAATCGAGTCGTCCACAATAATAATTATAATTTAGAGGTAGATACTGTGCCCAGAAATTCGTTATCGTTGATATCAAAGCTTTGTAGAGTTGCTGATTTTATTTGACGAATTCTTAAAAAAATTCTTTTCGTCACATCTTGAGAGAAGTGGTTAAAATGTGTTTCCCGTGCATTTTTTTCTAATTTTATGTTCATAAAAACTTTTATAAAAATAACTAATTTAAAAAATCATCCTAATTAGTTTAGTCATTCTCAAATTTTGTGCTTAGACTTAGACTCATAATGTATAATATATAATTATATCTATATAATAATATCTTCTTCTTCTTCTTCTTCCTTCCCTATATATATATACGACTTTATTTTTATTACCTATATGCGAAACCTGATTATAACTTGTACAGAATCAGTAACTGAATCAAATTTCAATATTTTTTACACCATGTTATATTTTTTTTCCAAATACATTTGAAAAAAGTGAAAAGTTGAATACCACGGACTCTAAGTACAACATAGGTCACGGCAGGTTATAGCGGACATTAGACACCAGCTCATTGCTAGATTCTGGAGTAAAATCCCTCAGTCGCCCGGGTGGTCCAGCGATCATGTATTTATGCGGTCAACCAGGTAACATGGCCAGGTAGACATGTAACATTCACCAACCCGCACTGGGCACGCGTGGTGGATTACGGCCCATTCCCTCTCCTAGAGAGGAGGCCTGAGTCTCAGCAGTGGGAACATTAAAAAGGCTGATGATGATGATGATAATGAACCAGGTAACACAACAAGCTAATAACTCCGTGATTTTTCATCGTACAGTTATGAAATATTCTACACAGATTCTTTACATAAAAATACTAGACACGTGTTTCTGGTTTCACATAAACTAAAACTAATGTTGTAGAAGATATCGTAGATTGACAGAAGATAGAAAAGAATCTGAACATATGCTAATTTATAAATCCTAAACTTTGTATATCTGTTACATCTTCAGGTCTTGACAGTTGAACGGGTTTGGATAAAAATTGGTGCACGCGTAGACCATGTATTGGAATACCGAACATGATAATTTTTATCCCAGGAATAATAATTAAGTTCTCTTGGGATACATTGTACACCCAAAGATTGACTGGGAGAGAATGCCTTGTTGCATTAAGTCCGCCTATGTACCACTACTGCACATGAAGTTTAAATAAATAAATATTGTTACATGATAAGCACACAGATAAGCAAGTAGATTACAAGCTTTGGCTCCACTCTGCAAAACCAGTTTTTCAGTATAAGGTGGGGACCAACCAAGTAGCCAGGTTGGCTCCCAGCCTTATACTGCCGCAAACTGCATGGAACCGGTAGTTATAGGCATAGCCGTACAGGTCGTCTACAAGTGGGACAGTGATGAAACATATGTTTTTCTCATTCCCTGAAATCTATGGCAACCCGGTTTATTGCTTGACCGGATATAATATATACGCATATTTTAATAAATTCATATACTTGCGAAATATCAGCAAATACCCAAGTATTTCTACACCAATAATATTACAAAAACTAAGAAAAAAAAAATGGGTAAGTGCGAGTCGGACTCGCGCACTGAGGGTTCCGTGCAAACTGAATTGAAGTTTGAAACCGAACGACGATTTTTCCATTGCAATTTTTTTTTTTTTGTTACTTAGGTTACAACAAATTTACTGTTTTCAGATTTTTTTCCTATACCTGTGCTTTAAGGCCTTGCTTTGTGCCAAATTTCAATGTCAACGGGAAATATCCTATGAATTTCGATCTTTGAGAGTAGTAAGTTTTTTTTGCGACATAAACGGCCGTATCTTTTTTATTCGTTAACTTAGAAGTTTTTATTTTTTTTTTCAGCTTGAAGGGACCGCAGACTCGAGAATATGGTTTTAATTTCAACTCAATACCTCCACGCGTTTTTGAGATAAAGGGTCTTGACAGACAAACAGACAAACAGACAGACGGACGGACGGGAGTTTGATTCTTGAATTGACAGTGAACGTAAGGCGGTGTAATAATTAGCTAAGTAACAGGGAAACCATGAAAATAATAAGACTGAAACAGGTATGATCAATTATGTGTTGGTCTTACTACGAGTATCACGCAGGCTATTTGCCTATGTCAGACAAGGATGTTACAACTATAGTAGACGGAATATTGTCGATTACTATCTGTATACATCCGGCCATATTTACGGTGTGTACTCTATACTCGTATAAACAGCAAGTTTAAAAACTGAACCCGTACCACCATTATGGAGTCACAATTCGCTTGGCTACTGTAGCAGAATCCTGATCTTATATAAGAGAAGCGACCTTTCCAGCAGGATCAGCGTAGTCTGCTACGTCGACTACATACTGGTCATGGCGCTTGAAGAGTCGCACCAGGCGTCAACTGAAATCGCGACACGCAGGGTTGCGACAGTCGTGGCGAGGATCCGGCAGTTGGAACTCCAGGCGGCACTGCTCAAGTCTGAGGCCATATGCTTTCATGGCAATTGAACGAGACGCACAAGATCATTCATTCATTGTGACGAGGCTTGGGGAAGACCTATGTCCAACAGTGGACGTCTTTTGGCTGAAATGATGATGAAGATACTGTTCTGTTCAAAGATACTCGTAAATAGTATTTGTTGATCAGCTGATAGCATGCACTCTGGTATGAGCGCTGGCTTTCAGCTGACTGACGATGGGATTGAGCTAGCCGTGAACTTCATTTCGTATCTACTTAAATGTGCAGTCCTTACGTCTATATAATAAACTGTCTTTGTGCGTTCCAACCAGATGAAACCATAGCTTTCGTTTCATACTAGAGCTATCATTTCGATCACAGACTTGGCTTTCTTAATTTAGTAAATAGTTTCGGGTTTGGTCAGGTCAGTTTTTACGCCAGAACCGTTTTAGTCACATATAACAAGAGTGAGCTTATTGCTAAAAAAAAATGACCAGAAGTCTAGACTCCAGGCTGCTTCTGAAAAATCTAAGATGAGAAATACCGTTACACCCAATAACATCATCATCATCATCATCAGCCTTTTTAATGATCCCACTGCTAGGACTCAGGCCTCCCCTCTAGGAGAGGGAATGGGCCGTAATCCATCACGCGGGCTCAGTGCGGGTTGGTGGATGTCACATGTCTTCAAATTTTTGGTTCTAGGACATGCCGGTTTCCTCAACCAACCCAATAACACTTTGTCTTTTCTGCAGTATAAAAATAGACTCTATGTCTCCAGCCCGCCCTCATAGCAAAATACTGTAAGACATGATACTGTGAAAGTAACTAAAATAGACCAGCCTCGCGGTATGTACATCAGTAAATTGACGGATTTTTCCGACATTATATGCTGTTGAACTAAGACGTCCTGCCAGAGATTTTTTTTTTTTTTTTTTTTTTTATGGTGGGAAAAAATCATGCATTGACATCCCCCGCCCTTGGGCGGAGCGGGAGATAGTGTCAGACTCTTACTGACTAAAAGACCCACCCCGTTCCTTCTAGCCTTCATACCGGGGCTCGAGCGCCCTTTCGGATAACCCTGGCCCCAGTAGGCTTCGACCCGGCTGGGTCCCTGCTGTTGCTGACAACTCCTTGAGGCGCGCGGGAACAGTGCGCGCCGTCGACGACTTGGGCTTGGTCCGGACAGTTACCGGACGGCCGGACAGTGAGCTACCCATTGCTCACCGTCCGCAAGCCCGCGTCTACGTTGGCCGGAAATCGGGATCAGAATCCCGGCGACGGCGGCGGCGATAACGCCGTTGCCTGATGCGTTCGGCCTCCTCCTTTGCGAGCATTACTGCTTCGCAGAAGGTCCTGCCAGAGATGTTAAATGAGGACTCCACTGTTGCCTCGAGTCGAGCGTGATTCCCTAGAAAACCGTGTTTTTGACGAATTCAAGTTTTCCTTTCTCAATACTATTTCCAAGTCATTACTTTTAACATTCGGTAACGCAAATTCTATGCACACAGCGAGCCAACCAGTGTCCGGAACGGACATCCTCACGCCCCAACCGCCGCTGAAAAAGACGCCTCGGACAAAGCCAAGTATTCATTCTGATCAGTGAAAGTGACGTTTGTCATGGACATCCAGAGATCTAGTCTTAGTAAAAGCAGCAAGGTCATTCGAAGTTCTACAATATCTTATATGCAGTTTACTTTCATATTTGGTCATAAATATGTGTTTTTATAATCGTATACCTAAGTAGCACAAAGTTGGTGACCTGAATCAGTGCGACGGGGTCGCGGCAGACCTCAAAGGAGATGGCGGGATGATATAGACAGATTTCGCCAGAACTGGCTAGAGGAAGCGCAAACTCAAGTGAAAGATAGAGTGGAGGGAGGCTTTTGCCCAGCAGTGGGACGGAACAGGTTAACAAATATAAAGCATATAATAAAGAAAACAAGAACCTAGCCTACCTCAAAAGTTTGCCCATTTTAATAGGACTGGGGTGGAAATGTTTGTTGCACATCAAGCGAGTCGTAACCTCATAAAACACAAAATCACGATAATTCGTGAAATTGAAAGACGAGGTCGAAGAAGAAAGGAGATGGAATGATCGTTTTCTCGCAGGAATCGGCCCATCCCTAGTTTTTGGAACTCTGATTAGTTTTAGTCATAAACGGGGTTATTGTAAATATTAGAAATACAGTGATGAATAGAAACAGAACTTTGAAGGGTGTGTTTATGTTATTTTGGCACAAAACCGAAAACCCTAATAAAACTTTCGTTTATATTCAGAATTCATCTTATTCACCTTCTTGGTTGGCACATAATACGTGATCTACTGATTTTACATATTCTTAAAATTACTCTAACAACCTATTTATATTCATCTTAAAAACTCTTCTTCATTTCTGTTTCTTCTATAATTCAGAGAATCACGGCCATATTCAACGCATCTTCACGCTGTACAGCCTTCTGACAACTGCATGTACATTAAGAAGTCAAAGACAATTTTCCTCAATTCCTAACAAAAGAGAGAATGTACTTATGCGACAAGGTAAATGTGTTACAGCTAATTAGCGTTATGTCGTACTACCAGGACTGTATAAGAATGAAAAGGTTGCGAAACATATAAATAAAGTCCGATAGATACTGTAACGTGGGGAGACGCCAATGAAAGGCTTTACTTTACTTTTACCTTAGGTTTACGTTGACTAATTATATTGTAAAGAAGCCTTTGAATTATCTTATTATACAAAATTCAATTAATTTTTTTTTTTGTTGACCACTATCTGTCATAATCGAATCTATTTTCTTCATACCATAAGCCTTAAAAGGTCCATTACAATGAAGTTTATACTTCAACTAATATGTGACCTTCGTGGTCGTCACAATACCTAGAGTCTGTCTAATAAGTTAAACGACTTGGGTAATTATTAGGATTTAATGAAATCGGATGTAGTCAACACGGGTTCAATAATCAAGGTTGATTAAGAGATAGAGATCATTGTTTACTAACAGAAGAAACTTATAAAAAGTACCGAATATTTGTATTTTTTAAATGATTAAATATTATACAAAATTCTCAAGTCGGTTGACTTATTAGAAAGACTATACGTCATCAAATGATTATATTTTAATTTGGAACGTGCCAAAAATCATTCGTTGACTAGGTATTTCTGCAACAAGTACGGTGATATTATCGAACTTTATTCATTTATTTCATGCTTTATTAAGCCCCTAGACACTATGTTGGTTTTCGTTGGTTTCAGTATTTGTATCATTGGAAGTGACGAGAGTTTGCCTGGGACGTCAAATCATGAAAATGTTGGACGGTTTATATAGGAAGGCCGACGCGATAAGGGGGTTACAGTGTATTTCACAGTAATTTGCGGCGTTTCATGAACTGTACCACCATTAGGCATTTCAAGATCTAAATATCTTTTGTCATTTCGGAGAAAACAAGTTTTAGAGCATTTGTATCCTATAGAAGTTAAAAGACCAAGTGTATGTCATGATCGGACGAATGGCCGCTGTAGGTACAGGGCAAATACCATATGTATATGGCGAGATATCCAGTTATATCATCCTTGTCTGACTTATGCTAATATAATTTATCATGAATTAGGAAACGACCTATTTGGAACCATGCACTAGCTTCTGACGTTTTATAAGTGCCCATACATAGGCCTATGTGAAATAAAATATTTTGACTTTGACATGACACTTCAGGACTCTTCATTTTCAGGTCTTCCCTGGTATTCAGCTAACTATTACACCACCTCACGTACGCTGTCAATTGAAGAATCACACTGATTGGTTAATCAAATGGGGATAGCAGTGCTCATTGGTCAGTACTGTCCGATACGTTCGCGCCTTTTATATTTAGCGATAGCGTTATAAGTGAAATCACCCCTAAATCGATATTTCACTCATACTACTACGTCAGTCGTAACGATTGAGTTCCCATCCCACTTGTCACACAATAATAACTACCAACACACACTACGAACCAAACTACGACACATATCCAAACAAAACCCGTTTTCTAAACGTGAAGGTAGATGTCCGACGAAGCAGACCTTCGCCACACTGCGCGCGCAGCTGTTCAACCTCTTATTAGATTCTGCTACACCAGTACCACAAGCTCAAATGTATGAGAAAAATGTCTCTGAGAAATCGAAAATCCAAATGCAGGGTACCAGGATTATAGAAGTTCTCAGGAGATTGAATTGGTCTAAGAGCCATCTAGCTTCGCATTGATAAATTATCAATGTTTTCAGCAAGTAAAAGCTTGTCTAGCTCGTAAGCTAAACTTAGCTAAACTTGCAACAATTTACAAGATGGCGTTATTAAGAAATAATTTGAAATATCAAGTATTCGTTCCATGGCACTACGGCCCTGCTATCCAAAATGTACCTGAAAGAATAAGGGTGGGTTGCATCAAAATGACATATTAAAGTTAAAATTGGCCAGTGAAAAAATAATTTATTTTCCTGAATGTAGGTGGGTAATATTTTGGAAATGGTAACGCTTCAAGTCGGATGTCATTTTCCCCTGAAAGGTGTCAAATTCAATATGGTTCTTATTTTTGTGGCAAAATTTTTTAACAATATAATTGTTAAAAAATCATTTTGCCACAAAAATTATTTTGAATCCACAAGTTGCAGTAAAATATAGAGTTTAATATCTTTCGGCGATTTACTAAGTCGGTGATTTATTATTTCGGCGGTATGGAGTTACGCACTACGCCGTAGCACAGAGCTACGTCATAGCAATCGCTTGTAGCAGCGGCTGCTGTGAATGGAATATATCTGAGAATATTAAATAACTAATCTATTAATAAATATACGAAAATAGAATACTAATTGTGAAACAATATCGAAATAAATGGGAAAGCATACGAAATACAACAATATTGTGTGCACATATTTTACTTTTATATTTCGTTCGTTTTCAATGCCGGGTTTAATATGTGGGGTGTCTATGACGTCAAAGATCATGTCGGAATTTCCCTTTATTTTTATCATTGCGTTTTTTTATTTTCACAGCAATTGGTGTTCAATATTTTTGTTACAAAGTGTAGAGTAATTTGATAAAGAGAAACGGATTGGTAAAGGATTACAAAAAGTAGTTATGTCGGTATATTAGGCATCGTTTTATTTTAACAAGAAAAATAGATATTGTATTTAAATCAATTTAACTTATTACATACACAACTAAAAACTTTACTATAATTACAGTAAATTAAAATAATAATAATAATAAAACCCTATGCTAATTACAACTAACTAAAATCAAACTAAAATATGGCGTCAAAAAACTCTTCCACATCGCTGTCGACTGGTAATGTGCCCAAAAGGCTGGCGGCATTGCCACGCTGTATGGCAATGCTTATCCTCTGTCCGAGGTAAAAGCCAGCCCTTGGGTCACGCGAAGTGTCAACTAGACGTTTCTATAGATCTTTAAACAACTTGTGAGCACTCGGACCCGACGATCCGAGAGTTTCAACCCCAAACGGTTCGAAAATATAACTTCTAACAAGGTTGTTATATTTCCGCCACTTGAGGTTCTCTGCAGCCGCAGCGGCAGCACCAGCACGACACGACGAGCTAGAAAGATGTGAAGGCGCAAGAGTATCGACACAAGTAGCGTCCCATACTAAAGGCCTTCCCTTCTTCCAAGGAAATAACGACATGCCGTCCGGTCTCTTGCCATCGTCGCTTGCCAGGCCATGGGGTTCCAATACGGCTGGAACGCCGACGGTGACAAAAGCGCGTCTGATGATATCGTTGATATTCGCGTGTCGCGCTATGCGACCCGCACTACGGCTGCATGACAGACCGTGGTGTCCGAGGCTGTTGACGACTTCGCCACAGTGGCAGCGATGAGGAGAACAGCATGGAGCACCTAGACGAGACCCGACTCCCACTCTCTCTGCAGGAGCAGTAAATGTTGCAATCAGGTTTTCCTGAACTACTTTGCAGAGCGGCTCATCCTACCGTCTTTGAGATGATGGTTCATCGGGCGGATTAGAATTCGGGCAAGCGAGTCTCCAGGCATCTATAGCCTCGATGAAGCACGGCACATTGAAATCATTCAGTAAGGGAGATAGAATATTCCTGATTAATTTCTCAGTGCCGTGAACCGAAGATATAAAGGCTGGTAAGCTAATACTAGAAATTTTGCGGACGCCGAGGCCACCCATATGGATAGGGAGAGTAGCCTGAGCCCAAGCTCGGTCATCCATGGCTACGTTTAAAATTGATGTCAGAGTATGCCGAATAATTTGGTCCATTTTTTCCAAAAGCTGGGTTCGTTTCCATAAATGAGAAGCGCGAAAGAAATAAGTTAATTTAGGGCCGAAACAGCAGAAACGAATTATAGTGATGGCCGAATGCATATTCAATTGGAGTAATCTTTTCGAAACATCATTAAAATTTTGATTTTTTTCCTCGACAAAGTTGGGAAAGGAATCTTCGAAAATAGGAGACCCCAGGAGACGAAGAGAGCTTTTTATTTTTTTTTTACAAGAAAAATGATCGAATTAATGCTCAAAGTTTTATAAACCATCCTTTTTACTTGCTGAAGTTTGCTCCAATCGACTACCATTTTTTTTCAAAAATACCTTCACGCACTTTGTAGTCTAGATACCTGAGTTCTATCGCAAAAGTTTAAATGATCTTCCATTTAGATTTCAGAAGTGTATAGAAAGCGAAGGTAAATAGTTTGAATAATTCTTCAAGTAAAGATAAGAGCAATACTCCATACACGATCGAACTTGCGCTTGATAAAGTTTGAGCAGCTGTTCTGGCGTCTGACGTTTGCGAGGATTCTCAGCTTTTTTGCAGCCAGTTGAGCCTTTGCTTCGATGTGTGGCCCAAAGTTGAGTGTTGATGTCAGCGTAACACCAAGAAGGTCAAGATGGTCGGTTATCGGCATGGTTACACCCCGGAAAGTAGGATCGGGGCTGAATTGGCTCCTTTTAGCGGAAAATAGACACGCCTGGGTTTTTGCAGCATTGAACCTGACCAAATTGCCATCGCCCCATTCGGAGACAGCCTCCAAGGACAGGTTCAAGGGCTCAACCATAGCCTCCGGGAGAGACTGGATCTATGATCCACTAGCTCGCGCGCTGGATATGTAACTCTCAGCAACAGTGCTGTCGTCTGCATACCCAAAGGTACCAGGCTTAATCAATCGTTTATGTGTGGCAAGAATAATGATGCAGAGAGTACTGACCCCTGAGGGACCCCGGCATTAATGGCTATTTGACCGGACGAGCAGCCATTGATAACACACTCGGATGGGCCGGTCACTAAGGAAGTCTGCGAAAATAAATACTAATTTTATCAGTTGTTTTACATGATTTATTATTCAACCACGCTTTGCTACCCGTAATACCATGTACTCATAGTCTTACCAAATTCAGTTCAGCAGAGAAAAAAACGGAAAAGGTAGAAAGAATTATAGAAAGAATAAAAACACATTTAACTTGTCGCTTAAGTAGGTATCAGGAAACAGACTCCTGCTGGACTCCTTAGCTGTACCGACGTGCAATAAATGTGCATATAGCGAAGAACGCTAAAGTTTGAGGTTATTAAACAAAGGAATATATGTTGTTTTTTTTTATAAATTTGAATAAAATGGCTGTGAAGCTGCTAAACTAATCATTCTGGCTAAGTTACTTGACTTTTTTTAAATCAGCCTTTAGTGGAATACCCCTCTCTTTACAGCTAATTTTACGCGGCGTGCCGCATGCCATGTGCTTGAGGAATAGTATTGATCCCTCCAGACCGCACAACATTTGAAGTACTAGGCGTTCATGTAACTAAGAGGTTCTAAGGAATGTTGGTCTAAGGTTTCGCGCTATAAACATTGTGTGTTTATTGAAGATTCTTATACCAATTCCATCATTCTTGCAACTGCAAAGTTTTTATTCAGTAGATATTAGTACTATGCAACCGGTTGAAAGGAAATCGTTTGTCTTGGTATAGTCATGTAAAGAGGAGAGATGAAAAGCATGTTGCTAAAAGAGTTATAAATTTACATGTGGATAGATAGAGAGGGAAAAGGAGGCCAAAGAAAAGATGGATGGATTGTGTGAGAAGTGATATGAAAGATAAAAAAACTTTACAAAAAAAAAAAACCACCGACACGTAAAAAGTTTTTTGTTTTACACTTTTTAGTTATGGTACCACCACTAAAAAGTACCTCTCAGCCAAACTTAAATACCTTATAGCCAGAGAGCTTCTCATTACGATTCTAATAATCCCAAACATAGATTACATTAATTTACCTTTTGGCTTCATCATCAGATCAGTCCGAAACAATCCCTTCCCCTTTTCCTTCAGCCAGTCGTCAACTACACGTATAAACAAAGCAATTTTACTTATTACGTCAGTTCTGCTGTGATCCTATGAGGAGTTCTGTGCCATATCTTCGAAATTCCTGATCAGATCATAACAATATTTCAATGGGACTAACTTGGAAGCATAACCTTTCAATCAAAAAAAGATTTTTCAAAATTGGTCCACAATTGACCGAGATATCGGTGAACATGCAAAAAAAAAACATACATTCAGCCGAACATAAATTTTCCTCCTTTTAGAAGTTGGTCAAAAAGGGAGTTAGTGATAGCGTGACGAGTGACAGGACAGATTGGAAGAAAAAAACGTGTTGCGCCGAACTCAAATAAAACGGGACAAGGGCAGGAAGAAGAAGAAGATTAGTACTATGCGCCCGTAATGATTAGTATTGTTACGTGATGACCTGAATCACAGGTTTTATAAACCTAGTTCGTGCAAGTTGCTATATATATAATTCTAGATTCCATGTCAATTTTCTCTAACTCTTAAAATTTTGATTTATCAAAATTTTAAGAGTTATTCACATCGTTATTCGTTGGACAATATCATAATTTTAATTACATGTAACAATATTGTGTAATAAGTTTTTTTTTCTTTAATATGACAGGATAATATCAAATTAGTTTTTGTTGAAATCAAGGCCATCTATCTATTATAATTTGAATGACTTGTCTCTGACCTTCAAAAGGCATTGCGTTGTTTATGCGTGCGTCAGTATTTCCGCGTCTGGCCGCAGCTGCAGCTGAAGGGCGCCGGGCGCTGTTGTTGCGAATGCACGCAATTCGCACTGACGACAATGATACTGAACGCGAATTTGGAAATCATTTGCAGTGGCACATTAGCTCAGCTGGATGGTATAGAGCGTCGCGACTGAATCGCGAAGGTCGTAGGTTCGAGTCCTACATGTGCCCATTTTTTGGGAGAAATATTTTTTAACAAAATGTCCATTGTACTTATTGCATATAAGCTTAAAAATTTAATACTTCAAAAACAATAGTTGTTGAAACTGAAAAAAAGTGGGAAATCATCTGATGACATCTCCGGTCCTTGGGCGGAGTGTGAAGGCTTGTCAGCTTTTTAAAAACTGAAACCCATGCTTGTACCTTCTTTGCCTTCGCTAAGAGGTGGTATTATTCGTGGATTCAAGGTTCCACATGTGCCCGTACCTTTGAGATTTAAATATAACAAAATATTCTTGCAACTACTAGAAAAATGCATGAGATAATCACAGAACACAGGAATCATAAAGGAGATAATACATTCATATACCCAGTACTTCCCGTTTTCGACAGGCACATAGCGTGTATTAGAGGAACTCGTAACTAATCTATTTCATGTTAATTATAGTTTAGTTTGGTTTAGATTAAAATCATGAGATATTTTAGCCAACAGTACTACCTATGTACGATAAAAATAAAAAGATAAAAACAAAAATGATTTTTCATTACTCATACTTTGAGAGTAGGTCTGAAGTTGCCTGAGGAGCGGGCTGAAAGTGATACTTTTCATCCCTAGGGAGTTTTACTTTACAACTGACCGCGGACAAATTATTAAAAAAAAAACTAGTTCTATTTTCACATTTCTATTGAACCATGTTCCAATTTTCCATACAGCCAGTCAATTAAATCGCGATATAAAATTGAAATAACTTATAGATAAGTATTAATTAAATAATATTATATTTTAAGTGATTTATTTGTTCAACTATTTCTTTGAAATACTTTATTTTTAAATGATTACAATTAATTTCTAATTTTTCATTAATGAGGATGAATAGCTGGCCGGCCACAGAAAAAAAATTCAAAATGGTGGGAAAGTGGCAATCAGTAGTCGTTGGTTTTTTCGAGTTTTGTTTACATTTCAGTACAACAGAGATTTGTATTAACACGTTATGTTTATCAGATTAAAATAGTGATTTAAAGCCTAATTTCTTAAGAGAAGAGGCTAAAGCAGTTGTGGAAAACCTTTTACCGCCTAAATCAGAAGAAAGATACCTACCTAAAATCATAGGTACGACGACTCTGGTTTTACAAACTTTTTATTTTATTTTTACTTTCCTTGTATTCGTAATGAAAAGCACAGCAAGCACACAATGTACTATTAATTATCTTAAAATGAAAATAAATACGCCAAATCAAATCAAGGCAACAGTTTTGAACTGTTGCCTTGATATGATTTTTCAAACACTCATTCATTTGGATCGGAACTTAAAAGTGAGTTGAATATTAATTAGTAAAATAATATTAAATTCACTTTTAAGTCCGCATGTTGTAATGGGCAACTATGAAACCTTACAGCGCGCGTGACCCGATACGCACTTAGCTGGTTTTATTTTATTCTTTTTTTGAATGAATGTGCTACGAGGCCGTCGTCGTAGCAGTAGCGATAAGTGCTACGCCGTAGCAGCTCATGGGATGTGTAGTTAAATGAAGTGCAAAGAACTGATTATTTTTTTACGAACACCTGAACATAAAACACCAGAGTTATTAATAACGTGTTTTGATTATTTTCAATAAAAGCGTGAAATACATAAAAAAAGTAGCACATTCTTTGATATAGATAACCCAAGAACAGTGGTTTTATAGAATTAAATAATAAAATGGAAAACTAAAAATTGCAAAAAAGATGAAAAAAGTCTAGCACATGAGGGAATCGAACCCCCGACCCTCGCGTTATTAGCACGATGCTCTAACCACTAAGCTAATGTGCTTGTTCTTGACAAGAGCAAATAGCCGGTTATATTTCATCATTGCTACCTCCCTTCGGTCAGACACCCTTTGGAGGAAGGTGATAGATAGATTACATTTTATTTAAGAGTGAGTGGGATGTATGTAGGTTTGTGAACCAACTGCGAACAATACGTCATACTCACAACATTATTCGACAGGTGAGAGGCAGAGTAGAATAAAGTAAAACAATTTTACTCATTGATATCTACTTTTGCTATGACATAACTAAGGTCCTGAACACTTGCGAGGTTTTAGTACTGCTAAACGGTCACATTCAGTCCACACCTCTAACAACCTCGGTCGACAAACCTTTTTTGCGTGTACATAAATATAATGGTGGCGCTGCTTGTACGTTTCAAGCTAGTTCATTATTTCGCCGCACATAGTCTGTTTGTAAATAATCAATTTACTCCAGCACATTTATAATGTCCTAGTACTCCACACACCAATTTAAAGGGGCATGACCGAGAGTAGGGTAGAGTAGGGTTTTTTTTGGGCCCCTGCCACCAGGTTACACTAGAACTTAGTTCAAATTTAGAAGTATTATAATTTTAGATATTTTAACCAAGTACCTACTTATTTTCACAACTATACCATATTTTAAGTTGGGTATTTGGTAAAGTGAATTTCGGCCAGATGGACGGTTAACGTGAAAACGGTGGCGGGTAGTGACTGAATGCGAAACGCGAGTTTTAGGAATGTACCAGTGGATCAGGCTGTTGATAAAGATGATTATGATCGATTTTAAATTGCATCTAAACTTGGCATTGGATTGGATTTCAACCCTTTTTTAGGCGAACAATAAGCCGACAGAAACTTGGCCCCCTTATTAACAGGTATGTTTTTGGTGGGATATATATATTCTCAGATAATCAATTCATAATAATAATATAATTCCTTATTAATTACTTGTAAAATGTAAAATTTCGGGTTTGTGTCCAATTTATTTGGTTGTTCAGTTAATTTTTATTCCTTTTGTTTACTGACACAACAATTTTTGTGATAAATTCTATGAATTCTGTTCTGAATTTTCTGTTGCCAATTAATATATACAGAGATTTTCTTTCGTCAGTTTTTCCCCATTTCGTACCTCAAAGTTATATCTATGTGAGGCATACACCGGGCAGTCCGTCAGGAGGACTGTCTCCTGCTTGTCGGGGTCGCAGGCGCACGCCGGGTTCTCCTTGCACTTGCACTTGAAGCGAGTCAGGTACTCGGAGAACCCGCCGTGGCCTATTAGGGCTTGGGTCAGCTCCTTGGTCATCTCATCTCCATCCTTCTTATCATCCTGTACGCGGCAATCTCACAGGGAAAGAACATCTTCTTCGTGGCCGCCGTTTCTCCTGCGCAATACCTCCGGTTCCATCCGCCCAGCGTCTGCATTTGAATCATTCGCTTGACGAATGAAACCGGGCATTTGTCGTAGTCGGGTTGCCGCTTCGACTTCAGGGCAGGCTCCTTTGAGAGCAAGTCGGCTCTCTCGTTGCCTTCCAGCCTCGAATGAGCTTTCACCCGGAACTGGGAGACGCTCTTGTTCTGGGCGTCATGGCGGCAGTTGAACTGTTCCGTCAAATTTAAGTGGCAGGGCACACTGCTCACAGAACAGGTGGCTGATGAGGTCGAAAGGATCTTGAGTGTATATTCCTTTGAATTAAACCTATAACGTCGTAAAAACATATTGATGACTTAGTATAAACCCGTTGATGCCCGTTGCTACAACCGCGTAACTTTTGTTGCTGTTGTATTTGCTATGGGGTAGCACACGTAGCAGACTAATACTCGTACTGTCCTATCGCTACGAGAAAGAAGGTTTCATTTTCGGATTTTTTTACAAAATGTTCTCAAAAATTATTATAATCGCGTTTTGTTTAAGCATTTACAAATCTATATTTGTATCGACATGATTCTAGATAGAGACCGAATACAATATCCACCTTCTACACTCGCTTTACCACCCAACCCCATTAGTTTTCCCTTTTCAATACGTTGGTCAGACCAAATCCGTGCTACACTGGAGACCACGGTTTGCAACACCATTCACATCTTCCAAAATACGTGAACATGGCAAAATATTACACAAAAAAGTTATTCGTCGAGGTCACGACCCTCAACATTGAGGATAAACGACGCAAGGAGCTAGACGTAATGAGTATACAGTAAGTATTTAGTTCTCTTTTTGACAGTTGATTATTGTAAGCGGACCCACCACGCGTTACTGTATATTTTATATTCCATTATATACTCGCACACTCTTTATTTATTTTTTTAGAAAATAAGGAATACAGTTGTTTTATTTTTAATATTTGTTAAAGAACTTTACCTATTTAGTTCTGTCATGGTGCTCAGCTGTTATGAATCTGGATGTTGCAAAAACCAACCCAGCGTGTAGACGTGTCGAATGTGGTAGTGATGCTTGGTAGTGCGGGAAAGAAGACTGAAAATTAATATAAACCTGTGTTAGAATAACTTAAGGAGGTTGTTATTGGTAAAAAGTGGACGGCTAATTAAGCATGTTTCTTGTTTTTGAAAGACCAAGTTAGTGACATGACATTCAATTTGGTACGATTTATTTTTATCTCTCTTTGCAATGTGGATATATTACGGTTTGTGGCCGCCGTATTATGTATTAATTTGTGTTACCGCGCAGTTGGGTAAAAAGGAAGATAAACGAAAAAAAGCTTTACGTCTAGTGGGACTCGAACCCACAATCCCCAGCTTAGGAGGTTGATGCCTTATCCATTAGGTCACAGAGGCTACGAGAATCATAGTCGAAATAAAAAATAGAATATAATCTACATTCAATCAGCTTTTCAATGAGATACCTATTACTTACCAGTGGAACTTTATGACTGCGTAACCAAGTATGACGCTAATAAAATATATGGCTGACTGTGTGAACGATAGTGGCCAGGTTAGGGAAACAGCATAGAACTGCATATATTGTCTTCGTCATTGGCTGCGCATACTGGCTGCACCGACACGGCACAGGCCTTAATGATAAGTCTTGAGCATAGGCGTAAGGTAGCCAGCCTTTCGATGCATTTTAGAGAGTGTGCGTGGGAATTGCATGACTTGATTCCGCTATTTCATTTCTGCCATCGAGCAATCCGACGTACGGCAAGTATCCATTCGTAATTTGTTGAAACCTCTACGGCCCGGGCTAAAAATTTCGCCTTGTCGTTTATACCACGTAAATCGAAGGACTGGAACAATTTGCCTGCTGAGGTATTCCCGTTCGATTATATTTTAGGTGCCCTAGAGGCCAGAGTGGATACGCTCTTAATAAACTAGTATGCCTCATCACCTTCGATTGTTGATGGTAATGCATATAATAAAAATATAAGAACTACAGGACAGTACATATAGGAATTTGCCTATTCATATTCTGTATTATTAAACTAAAAGAAAAAAAAACCCAAGCATATCTTCACGTGTATGAACGCATACCCTTAGGTTGAATTGATATACAATGTCCATGTTTGATTAGGCTATTTTAAAGTTTATTTGATTTTATTTTTCGTCTAATATAATATTTTGCTGTAAACATGCCCAAAAAAAGATAAAATATTTTTTGGGCATGTGTTTACAGCAAAATCGTAGGCGTCGTCATGAATAATGCCTTTCTCTCATCTACCTTCTTATTACTGCCTTTAATTCATTCTTAAAGCTGCTTTCTAATTTCCATATATCGTAATGACAATGGAAATAATAAATTCCAATGAACAAGTTACAACTTCAAGCAATTACTCGTATGAATATTTTTCAAAGACAAAAATTACATTGGTATTTTATGTTGACGGTAGGCGTATTGTATAGCGCCTAGAACTTAGCATGTCACCTTTCAAGTAATGAGATAGAACTATCGTCCAACGTAAGCGGCCACACTAACCGCTTTGGCCGCACCAACAGCTATTCATTAAGATGCTGTAAATAATTACATTAAAAGAAAAAAAAATATGTTCAGTTAGAAAAAAGATCTGTAAGCGTTCACACTCTTTCATTCTTTTTTACGCACTTAATTTATATAAAGTAGCAATTATCCAAAAAAAACTTAATATCAAAGTCATCAATGTCTCTTTGCTTGTCCTCTCTTATTCATGTAGTGCTAGTACTTCTGGCACCGGTATCGTTTCCATGGCAACATCGCGCGTCTCTATGCAATACATTGCAGTTTTATGTATGAGTACATTAGATAGATATATATATTTACTTTTTATTGTTACCATAACAAAACACAATGAAGGCTTATTTATGCATAAAAAGTTAATTCCAACATATCAAAGTCATCAATGTCTCTTTGTTTGTCCTCTCTTATTCATGTAGTGCTAGTACTTCTGGCACCGGTATCGTTTCCATGGCAATATCGCGCGTCTCTATGCAATACATTGCAGTTTTATGTATGAGTACATTAGATATATATATAGATTTACTTTTTATTGTTACCATAACAAAACACAATAAAGGCTTATTTATGCATAAAAAGTTAATTCCAACATAATTACCTTTTTCACGCAAAAATAAGCATATCTGTACACCACGAAGCAAATTATTAGGTACTTTAAAAACCTCATTCATCATTTTCACTTTAGAACCTTTTGTCCCCTTCAAACATCTTTTTCGAGCAATATCCACGAGCCCAGCCCACTGCCACTTATGTCTGACAATTCTTCTGGCTATGTCGGTACAATTGGTTATCCTGCGAATATCTCCATTTCTGATGTGATCACGCAAGGAAACTCCGAGCATAGCCCTTTCCATTGCCCTGTGGGTGACTTTAAGATTGTTTCTTCTGATGAGGCCCATTGTACCACCATCGACCACGTTTCGATGCCATATGTCATCACTGACAACACGGACTGATCATAGACTTTCGTCTTGAGACACAATGGTAAATTGGACGACAAGATACTGCAACACACGAAGTACGCAGTGATGATAGCTAATCAATAAGTCATTCGGTGTACAGTATAATACTGTTTATGATCTTTTATTTTTGTTTGAAAAATTGTACAAAATCATAATTTGTGATACTTGTGCAAATTCACTGTACGGGTACAGGCCTTGCCAGGCTTCTATTACAATGTGAATCTAAGTTTCTATTGCAATTTTGACTCTGTACGATCCTAATAAGGTGCAGTCCTTAAAGTTATAGCTTGAAAATAAAACAAAGTTTCCAGCTTCGTTACTTCCTGTGTCCCTAGTATTAAAGAGAATGAAATATCGAGTGAAATAATTTTGTCGGTTCGCGTTTACCTACGTGGTGGATACTAATAAAAAAAATCAGGATGTACCGTTTTTGTTTTTATCTATCTATTTAAAAAATTATTTTATGCTTTCGGAACCACCAAAGAAATAGCCCCAAAAATCAAAACCAGTTATTGCAAAAAGCTGTCTTCATCTCTTTTGTTTCTCTGAGAGTTTCATTCCGCAACATTGTTTTTTTTCATTATCATTATTTCAGCCATAAGACATGCTGGTTATAGGCCTCCCCCAAGCGTCGCCATAACGGCCAGTCCAATGCATCTGGCATCCAGCGAATTCCAGTGACCTGGAAAAGGTCATCGGTCCACCTTGCGGTGGGGCGCTGCCCTTTTCAGTGCACGGTCTCCACCAAGAACCTTTCAACCACATCAACCGTCTGTTCTGCGAGCCATATGGCTACTGCCAATAGTTTGGCGATTTTTCAAGTGTACTTCGGTAATTTTGGTTCTTTTCATTCCTAATTCAATCAGGTAAACAAACGCCAAGTGTAGCCGTTTCTATTGCAGAATCTTTCAGCCCCATCAAACGTCTGTTCTGCGAGTGATGCTCCTTGCCTACTGCCACTTAAGTTTGGAGGCTTTATATAAATTATTATATAATTTAAGCGTTAGTATGGTGTCCCGAGCTTTAAGGGCGAAATTTTTTTTTCTATTTTAAGTACTAATACCCTTTGTTTTTTTTTTTCAATTTGACCCTAAAAACTGATATCTACACTAATATAATAAAAAGGTAAAATTTGTTTTTTTGATTTCTGTTTTTTTGTTTGTAGAGATTACCTAATCTCTGAAAGTACTGGTCCGATTGCGATAATTTTTTCACCGATAGAAAGCTGCTTTCTTCCTGAGTGACATAGGCTATATGTTATGTAAGCGGGCGAAGCCTCTGGCTAAAGCTAGTAATAACTATTATTGGTATCGGATGACGATAACTCGTGCCGACTTAATGTCAAACTTTTAACAGAAAGTTTGTATGAAAACTATAGAGGACATTTTAGAACTTAATTTTTGCTCATCAAATAAAACATTGCTTTACCAGTACCTTGTATTTTTTAAATATATACTATTAAAAGGACTTCAATTACTAAATTTTCGTTCTAAAGTTTGCTTTTTACAGTCAGGATAAAAGTGTCTGTTTTCGTACACACAGAAGTAAGAAAATATGCTTTTGTTCCTCTTCAAGTGATTTTGCTACGAAAGTGCTCTCAATGTTAGCACCGGTTTTCTAACGTGTTGAGATGAAGCGTATTAGACCATGAACTGCATTCCAAACTGCTGGTGCCTATTTACTCCCTGTAAAGTTGCCCAGTTTTGGCACCACGGTAAGCACCTTTTTATCACTATGCGATTATGCGAAATAACTATCGAGAGGAATTATTCTTTACTTTTTTTGACATTCTAAAGCCGAAAATACTTCATCATCCATGTTAATGGACATTTATTTACAGTACCATTACCTACATAGTTTTTAACACTCTCACTGCCAGCAATATATAGTATGGTTCCAGTTCAGCAAGCCATGGAGTCCGCCGGCGGGTGCCAACAAATCTGTTGTGGTAGGCCGTCACTTAAAATGAAAAAAATATTACAGTAGGCCATGGGGTCCGCCAGTGGCTAGTTAATAATGCTTTGAGCACGCCGTGGGATCCGCTGTGATCCCCTAAATTCAAACAGATTTTTGTAGTACTGGCCTGCTAATAAGGAAAAAAATATGTCTAGTATTGGCATGCGCATACAGTGAGCTACATGTTGAAAAAAAAATCAAGTCAATCAGAGCAAAAATAACATTTCTGTATGGCGGGCAAAAAAATTAAAGAACTAAAAATTATATTGATGAATCTTTATTGTTATTACATAAAAACTTACAATGAGAAAAATTAAATTAAATTTTGCTGTGTTTATTGGCAAAAAAAGATGCGCAAATACTGGGATTCGTTGGGTAAGTGAGGCATACAGTACTTGTTTTTTTCGTGAGTTTCTTGGCCTGGCTAACTGACAATTACTATAGCTGGCGTCACATTCAAATTCTAGAAAATTACAAGCGGCGTAACGGACAAAATGTTTTGGGGGCGGCTGGCGACACCCACGGCTTGCTGTTAATGTTTCTTTAAAATAAAAACGGCCCTTTGCACTCAAAAACTTGGGGCCAGCTAGCGGATCCCATGGCAGTGAGAGTGTTAAAATCGACTTTAATAGCCTCTGCGTTCTTTTTTTGGTTCTCCGTGCGAATTATTTGAATTGAGGACTTATTTGAAATTCATCAGTGTTTTATCCAAATGCCTCAACAGTAACTTCAATAGTAATAAACACAGAATTTTTTACACAGAACTGTCACCTATCCACAGTTGGAACTGTCTTTGGAAAGATATTGTTTTTTCACATATCAGTTTTATTCGTATCGGGCTGTGTGCTTTCAGTGTGGAAGGGCAGGTTTTATTATAAATCCGTTATTTCAGAATCTAACGACGAATTTTCATGATAAGGTAATTTCATAGGAGTTAAGGACAAACATTTATTAGCCAGTTAGACAGTTTTGTTTCTCAATATTTCTAAGGAGCGCTATTTCTTGGAATTTTTGGTCCACTCCAGCAAGTAACCAGATCAACTTGACTCTCTGTAGCACCACAAGATGAATCTATCTTTATTTATCTTTAATAATAGAAACACGTGCAATACTAAACTATTACTATATTTTGTAACAATCTCATGTCTTTACTACTTGAATAATTCTTGTGTTTTGTTCGCATTTTTTTCGGAATCTCTTTAAACTTGGGATAATATAACTAGTTTTTTAACACAGATAATGCTTTAATTTGGAAAAGCACTTATATTGCACCTTTTTTTTTCAATAATTAATGCACTTTTGAATGGCAGACTTCACGTTTTTAGTGACAAATAAATTCACTTCAAGAATGTTATAAAACAATACTGTCAATACTTGTCTATTAGAGGATAGTTTTGATCCCATAATTTGATTTTATATATTCCCTATTAAAAATATTCCTTTTGTAAAACCTTGTATTCCTACTGACATGTAAACTGAATGAAAATTATGCGTTTACTAATTAAACCAATAAGTAATAATAAGCACTTGATACGTTATCTGCGACGCGCCACAGTATTGAAGTTCTGATATCTGTCGATGCAAGTCCTTGCCGCCGCCACCGGGATTTTAATCCCGATTTCCGGCCCCCGTAGGCGTGGGCTTGCGGACAGTGAGCAATGGATAGCTCGCTGTCCGGACCAAGCCCAAGTCGTCGACGGCGCGCACTGTTCCCGCGCGCCTCGAGGAGTTGTCAGCAACAGTAGGGACCCAGCCGGGTCGAAGCCTACTGGGGCCAGGGTTATCTGGAACGGAGCTTGAGCCTCGGTATGAAGGCTTGAAGAAACGGGGTGGGTTTTAGGTCAGTAAGAGCATGATACTATCTCCCGCTCTGCCCAAGAGCGAGGGTTGTCATTGATGATTTTACCATCATAAAAAAAAGTTTTTTTTTGACAGTGATGATAAAGGAACGTAAATAGATAAACTTAGCCAGCTCAACTGACTGAACTAGAGCATCTCGTTTACTGAAACGTGAAAGAAGTTCATGTACTACATGTGTCTAAACCCATTTTGATCTTTTAATTTGTATTTAAAAATCTGGGCAACTGTGAGTCGGACTCGCGCAGTGAGGGTTCCGTGCAAACTACAATTCCCGAATGGAGTCTCGAAGGCTTTTCCGAATTGCAATTTTTTTTGTGACGTAGGTAACGAAAAATTAACTGCTTTCAGATTTTTTCCTATACCTGTGCTATAAGGCCTTGCTTTGTGCTAAATTTCAGGATTCTGGATCAACGGGAAGTACCCTATGAATTTCGATCTTTGAGAGTATCAAAATATACGTTTTTTTTTGCGACATAAACGGACGTATCTGTTTTATTTGTTAACTTAGAAGTTTGATTTTGAAAGGGACCGCAGACCTGAGAATATGGTTTTAATTTCAATTCGATACCTCCACGCGTTCTTGAGATAAAGGGTCTTGACAGACAGACAGACAGACGGACGGACAACAAAGTGATCCTATAAGGGTTCCATTTTTTCCTTTTGAGGTACGGAACCCTGATAAAAGGAGCTGATGACTTTTGTACTTTTAAATGTACGAGAAACTTTTCTACTCAATAAACACCTAGTTTAAAAAAAAAACATCCAAATTAATTCAGTCATTCCCAAGTTTTGTGCTTAGACAAATAATAGCAGAAGATTTTGTTGATTTTTAGAAGATAGAAAGAGAATATTTTACTGCCGCAAACTGCATAGAACCGACACTTATAGGCACAGCCGTACAAGTTGTCTACAAGTGGGACAGTGATGAAGCATATGTTTTTCTCGTCGTTTAACACCCGAACATTCTCTGAAATCTATGGCAGCCTGGTTAATAAACCAGCTTGACCGGATATATACGTATATTTTAATCTATAATATAAAAATGAATCGCTAAATGTGTTGCTAAGTGCAAATCTCGAGAACAGCAGAAACGATTTCGCTAATTCTTATTTTGTCGTTTTTGTTATTGTGAGGAGAAGGTTCATATGGACATTGGATTAGATTAAATTAGGGTAGTGTAGGTTAGAGTAGGGAAGAATAGGGAAGAGTAGGGAAGAGTAGGGTAGAGTAGGGTAGAGTAGGTTAGAGTAGGGTAGATTAGGGTAGAATAGGGAAAAGTAAGGTATAGAAGGGTGGAGTAGGGTAGAACGGGAGCGAAGCCGCGGTCAAAAGCTAGTCGAATGATAAATTCTGATAATGAAATACCAGCAAATACCTAAGCGCTTTAACAATGCCGTACGTCTAGTGTAATAGAAATCTAATTACCGCAGACTTAGAACGCAAAGGGCAACTGAATGAATACAGGTAGGTTTAGTCCGTAAAAGTCTGAGCGGGACTCCTCATGCTCTGTATCTGCCCGTACGGCGTTGCGCCATCGGTACATGGTGGACATAAAGCGTTTTGGGAACACATTAATTGTGCAAACAGCTAAGGAGTGGAATTCTAGCTACAACCTAGGGGTATTTTAGTCAAGAATGAATAGTTTACTTCTAGGTAAGTGGCACATCAAAGTGGTCAAATGCGAGCCTATCAATAGTAATAAAAAATTAATGCAACAATGCAATGCCGGGGTGAAAGTCCGCTGTCGCGACAGGTTACGGCATGGCGGACAGAGCTCCGGCGGGATCTCATGGTGAAGTGGCGTCAACGACTATCGCAACCCAGTGCTGGGCACGTCACAATCATGGCGGTAAGTCCCCTCTTTGAGGCGTGGCTGGAAAGACCTCACGGCGTCCTTACCTTCCATGACATGACGCAGGTCCTCACCGGACATGGTTCGTTCGGGAGTTTCCTGCACCGGATTCATGCGGAAGTGACGCCCGGGTGTCGCCACTGTGCGGAATGCCCGGAGGACACGGTGGAGCACACAGTCGAGGTGTGCCCTGCTTGGGCGGAGCATCGCCGTGCCATCGTGGGGGCGATCGGCGGCGAAGACCTCTCGCGCTGGGTCTTGGTTGAGGCCATGGTCCGGAGCGAGGAGGAGTGGCAGGCGGTCGCCGACTTCTGCGAAGCAGTAATGCTCGTAAAGGAGGAGGCCGAACGCATCAGGCAACGGCGTTAACGCCGCCGCCGCCGCCGCCGGGATTCTGATCCCGATTTCCGGCCACCGTAGGCGCGGGCTTGTGGATAGTGAGCAACGGGTAGCTCACTGTCCGGTCGTCCGGTAACTGTCCGGACCAAGCCCAAGTCGTCGACGGCGCGCACTGTTCCCGCGCGCCTCAAGGAGTTGTCAGCAACCGCAGGGACCCAGCCGGGTCGAAGCCTACTGGAGCCAGGGTTATCCGAAAGGGCGCTCGAGCCCCGGTATGAAGGCTAGAAGGAACGGGGTGGGTCTTTTAGTCAGTGAGAGTCTGACACTATCTCCCGCTCCGCCCAAGAGCGGGGGTTGTCATTGGATGATTTTTTCCCACCATAAAAAAGACCCTTTATCTCAAAAACGCGTGGAGGTATTGAGTTGAAATTAAAACCATGTTCTCAAGTCTGCGGTCCCTTCAAGCTGTAAAAAAAAATCAAAGTTCTAAGTTAACGAATAAAAAATTTACGGCCGTTTATGTCGCATAAAAATCGTATATTTTAATACTCAACAAAGATCGAAATTCATAGGATACTTCCCGTTGACCCAGAATCCTGTTTAGCACAAAGCAAGGCCTTATAGCATAGGTATAGGAAAAAATCTGAAAACAGTAAATTTGTTGTTACCTAAGCAACAAAAAAAAAATTGCAATTCGGAAAAATCTTCATTCGGTTTTAAATTTCAATTCAGTTTGCACGGAACCCTCAGTGCGCGAGTCCTACTCGCACTTGCCCATTTTTTTATTTCTTAGTTTTTTGTAATATTATTGGTGTAGAAATACTTGGGTAGTTGCTGATATTTCGCAAGTATATGAATTTATTAAAATATATGCGTATATATTATATCCGGTCAAGCAATAAACCGGGTTGCCATAGATTTCAGGGAATGAGAAAAATATATATTATATTTCATCACTGTCTCACTATAGACGTGTTGAGTCGTCCGTAAATTACACAGGATGATGTATGTATTATGCATGTCCCTAGTCATTTTCCCAACTTACTATGTTCTACAAATTAACGCAGCACAAGTGAAATTGATTACCTACCGTTGAAATATCAAGCCCAAAAACCATTAAAAAAGCGAACCATTGTAGACAATCTAACAGGTCTAATGTAGTAACTTAATGCAGCTAATTTTCACAGCTGAAGCAATAGTTGTTCTCTTAATGCTATTAAAAAATCTTTCTAAATGCTCTAAATCTTCATGTTATCCTGGTATTAAACCGAAAATATAGTTTCTTTCAAAACTGGTTTCATGTTGTACTTCACGCCGGCGCATTACGTAGCATTCCACGTGGTGTTGTTTACCTCCAGCAGCTGTTGTTCAATCTCACAAAACCCGTTATGTACAAATGATTACAAATGTAGCAATATCAGAAAGTCAAAGAGTCATTCTCGTATTTACAAAATGTTCAAAATCAAGTCATAATCCCATGTTGATGTCAATCATTTAAAATACGTGTAAAAATAAAAATAAAAAAATTTTCTCGATGTCTATTTAGAATCAGCATCTTCATCATAAAATTAGAATGTAAAAGAAAATTTAAGCTTGAAATTGCAAAAAATTAAGCGCAATTTCGCAAACTAATTTTGCTCATCTATATAGTGGTCAAAAGCGAGTCTATCAATAATATAATTTAAAAAAATCTATAAATCTGTAGAAGATTTTAGTTGTGCGCAAATCACGTAAAATGTACGAAATCAATGTAGATAACTTTTATACCATAAAATTGTGTTAAATTTGATACATTACTTGGTTTTATTTCATCGCAATCGGTTGATTACATCAAAAAGATAAACTACATTTAATGACTGCTAGGCGGTACGAAGTTCGTCGCGTCAGCTAGTTAAATATGTAGACCGCTTTCACAACTGCGTGCGAAAGAAACAAAAAACAAACTCGAGCGAGACAGACTCAAGTTGTCGTGTCTTCCCTAGATGGTGTTGGGATCGAATTAGATCGCGCTGTGGTTACGTTACAAACATTTAATGACTTTCAAAACGAATTTTTCAATCAAAGGTCGAAGTCTCTAAGTTTCATTTAGCATATTTTTGTAAAACTGTCACACGTAAAACGTGTTGGCAGTTTTGGAATACCGTAAAATGCAAATAATAATTAGTAATAAGACTGTTGTCGTTGTCTTCCCTAGATGGTGTTGGGATCGAATTAGATCGCGCTATGGTTTCGTTACAAGCTTTTAATGACATCCAAAACGAATTTTTCATCAAGGGTACCTATCTATTTTATAAGTATAGTTTAAGATATAGTTTCTAAGTTTTACTTATGAAAATTTTTGTAAAACTGTCACACGTAAAACGTGTTGGCAGTTTTGGAATACCGTAAAATGTAAATAATAATTATTAATTAGACTGAGAATCATAAAAAAAAAACATGTTTCATGAATGTGTTGATTGAAAGAAGATTGATTTATAAACTTCACATCTTAATACGAACTGTATGACTGGCATAGAGGGTGAGCGATTGCTGCGCTTCGTGTAACGGGTGCAAATGATAATATATTTTTTTAGGTGGGCAATCATCCAATTACATCTCCCGCCCTTGTGTGAAGCGAGAGGGCGTGTCAGACTTTTACTGACTAAAACCCACTCCTGTTCCTTCTTTAACTCGTTCCAGGGCCCCAGGGTACCCTTCCGCACAACCCATGGCCCCAATAGGCTTCGACTCTGCTGGGCTCCTACGGTTTGCTGACATCTCCTTGAGGCAAATACAAATAGATGGGATGTGTATTTTTGTTTCAAGTGCTTTAAGATCTGAATTTTTACCCCACAAATAACTTTTATTCTCTAGGTGGCAACAATTCTAAAGGAGAATGCTCTTGCTCCATAGAAAAAAAAAACCAGCTACGGCAGAAACGAGATGTATTTCTAATTATCAATAATAATAAGTAATAAAATAATAACCAGAGGCAATGACTTTGACCCCTAGATCAAATGTATAAAATGTTGGGAAACACTTGAGACAACCAAGGGCCAGACCTTAACCTCTAGGTCAATAACCTTAACCCCAAGGTCAAATATATAAAATGTTGGGAAACGCGCGGGACACCAAAGGGCATGACCTTGCCTTGACCACCGACGAGCGCTACTTCTTTAAATAACACAGATCAAATTTTTTTTCGATAACATTTTATACATTTGACCTTGGTCAAGGTCACTGACCATATCGCCCTTAAGGTCAAGATCACATGAAGTGTCCCCTGATGTTTCCCCACGCTTCTATTCCCACTAACCCACATCCACCCGATCCCGAAAGTTTGATTAGGCGTTGTTTTTTATATGAAAATTTTCCAAGTCTTTTTCCTCTGTGCACTGTTTCGTATCCACTGACCTAAAATAATTTTCAATATAAGTAGAAAATAATAATAATGAACGAAAGATATTAATATTATTGTGATAAAAGCGTGGGGCGCTTTGTGCCATATTTTTTCGTAAATCGAGCACCCACGCATTAAAACGATCAAAACTTAACGGTGTATAGAGTTTTTAATTTTATATTCAGGGTTATTTGTAAAACATTGCGGGATTGTATTACTATCATCATAAAAAACAAGTTTTGTTCTATCACTCTTTACAAAACATAATAGTAGTTTATGTGACTAGGGGATAAAGCAGTGTCTTTAAGTCGCGGGCGGCATGTTGAATTCCGAACGAAACGAAGGTTGCCGATTTTAATCCCGAACGATAGTGAGGGATTTATAAAATTAACTCCGGAGCATTGCGAGGGAGTTAATAAAGAAACCTGAGTGAAGTGAGGAATTTAAGCCGCCCAAGACAAAGACAGCTTTATCCTCGTGTTGCATACTCTACTTTTTACACCATCTGTGAGATATAAAAGACAATTTGGTCGACCAAATCATATATTAGAGAAATATAAGTATTATATTTACAAGTTCATCAAACAAACAAAATTCACTACTCCAAGATTCTACAGTTTCAATTTTCTATAATTCTCCCGTGTCGTTAGTACGCACGTTTTATTCTATTTTCTTTTTTTTTGTTAGTGGCCAGTTTGAATCATAGTGATTACATACTCTTTGGTTTGAATTTCGAGTCAACTTGTTCGATGCGCCTACATTTTAATTCACAATGTTGACGATTCTTGATGCTCCAAATTCAAATCTCATTATTCCATGGGCCATACTGCATTATCTCCCTAGGCATATAATAACTTGCTTTAAGTGAGGTTTGTATGACGTGTAAAACGACATTATCGAGCAGGTGGTGTAAAAATTATTTTTCAATAAAATATTCAGCTCTTGTGAGTTATGGAGTCCTAGAACTAAATGTAGTATTTTTCTTGGCGTAGTATTTTCCAAGAAAGCTTTATGGTGGAAGCAGCCTGATGGGGATTTTGCAGCAGGATATTTGAGCGCGTCAGAAAATCATATGGAGAAAAATCTTGTCCCTACCCCTCACATATGAACCCTTAATATCTTGGGGTTCGTTGAGGGGAGTCCATCAGATAAGTAAAAAAAAAAATCGATCCTTAGAAATACTCGAGTGCATCAGATTAAGACAATGTAAGTTATGTACATGCAGAAAAGGGTAAATTTCAATAATCTAATAACTTGAGCGTGGCATAAGCAAATGGGTGACTCATAATGTTAGTTTGTAAGGTTTCAGTAATATTTTGTTGACACGTATCTTTTTTTTGTCAGGAACGTTGAAAATTTTACACTTATCGATGGTTTTAGCTACAGCACCCCATGAAAACCGTTAGATTATAGGTTTTTCGTAATCCTAATAGGATTACCATCAAAATAAAACAAAAAATCAATCGCGGCCAAGTATTTATAGGTGATGTTTTATTTTCGCAACTGTTATTAAAGTAACATAAATAAACTGAACAACATGAAAAGGCATACGATGTTATAAATCAACTCTAGTAAATTATGGACCCCTAGTACTGAATGTTGTGTTTTTTTGGCGTAGTATTTTTCAAGAAAACTTTATATAATTCGTCATAAACAACACCGTAAAAGTTTATGTAATATTTAATTTTTTACCAATTTTAATTTTACAACTGATGTTATTGACGTATCAAGAACAAACTAAAGGCCACTAAAAGACACAACTCCTATAAATTATGGACTCCTAGTACTGAATGAAGTATTTTTCTCGGGGTAGTATTTTCTAAGAAAACGTTACACAATTTGTAAGAAAACACCGTAAAAGTTTATTTGGCCCAGTTTTATTTTTAGAATGACTGGTGTTATAGACGTAACAAGCACGAACTAAAGGTCATGAAAACACGTAGCATACAAAATGTAGTATTTTTCTTTGCGTAGTATTTTCCAAGAAAATGGGTACGCCCACTTCTTTGCGGAGCACTACTATGTTTTCGTGAGGGCGATCAAAGACGTTGACCTTTATCTGGCCATGATCCTGGTCAAGAGGGAATGGACGGGAGATGCTTCCTATTGTGAAGCAATACTGCTCACTGAAAAAATATTTCATTTAAAAATACTTTTTTTTGTATTTTTTTAATAGCCTATTTTGTATCCTACTACTGAGCAAAGGCCTCCCTTGTATCCTTCCAAATCTCGCTATCTAAGCAGAGAGGCCGAGATAGTAGGAGGTACTTGGTCAGAAATCACTCTAGAATGATCTTTGAACATGTTTGCTGCGTTAACATGATAAGATCGTTCCACCACCATCGCCGCGGTCGATTTTGATGGCATCGACCTCCTTCAGACAAGTAACGAGTAACAATCCTCTCCCATCGTTGTTGCGATAGTCGCTATCGCTATTTCACCATGAGATTCCGCTAGAACTCTATCCGACATTGCGCAACTTGTCGCGAACTGAAAACGTGTTCCGATTAACTACGAGCGTGTAGCCACAGCAACGTAGCAATGTGCTACGCGGTAGCGGCTAATATTGTTAATATTCTATCGATCGGGACTGCTCAGAAAAAAATAATGTAATTTAGTATTAGTGCTAAGTTAATCAAAATAATCTCAACTATACGCTGCATTTCCGTTATTCGAAAACGCCGTCTTAATACCTATTATAAGTTATTAATTTGTTCGAAGTTGTCACTTTGTTTCTGTCATGTAAGATCTGGATTCTGCTATAATTATATTAGCTAAGCAAATTGTGACTCCGTTTTCGTGGTAACGGTTCATTTTCTAACCTTGCTGTTGCTACAGGGTAAACACCATAAATATGGCGGGATGTCTCAGTTAGCAATCCCCGATATTCCATTCACTATAGTCCTAACATCCTTGTCTGACATATGCAAATAGCCTGCGCGATAGTGAGACCAACTCATAATTGATCATGACTCTTCAGGTTATTCCATTTTCATGTCTTCCTTGGTACTCAGGTAACTAATACACCACTTCACGTTCGCTGTCAATTGAAAAATTGAACTGATTGGCCAGTCAAACGTGGATAGCGGTTCTGATTGGCCAGCATTGTCCGATACGTTCGCGCCTTTTGTCGACAAATATGAACGTTATAACTGAACTCACCCCTAAAGGTGTCGCATAAATCGCACAGTATGTAACGAAGCAGTCCTTTTTCATACTGCGCGCGCTGCTGATCAACCTCTTGTCAGATTCTGTTACACCAGTACCACAATCCAAACACGAATAAAATCTTGATGTTTGAGAAATAGAAAATTTATCTGTAGGTACCAGGGATAAAGAAGTTCATAAGAGGTTGAATTGGTTTAATAGACATCTAGCTTCGCAATGATAAATTACTAATGTTTTCAGCAAGTTAATGCTTTTCAAGCTCGCTAAGCTCCCAACAATTTGTATAAGATGACGCTATTCTAAAATTAAACAGTTTTTTTTTTGGAATACGGGTTCGGAATAACTTTTTTCAACAATCCCGACTGTAGAGATATGGGAGCAAATATTTACTTAAAATTTCGAGTTACTCAATTTTTTAATAGCGCCATCTTGTAAATGAATGAAATTTTTTTAAGATTTTTTAAGATTGACAAGCATTTACTTGCAAACCTTGCTTGAAAACCTTGGTAATTTATAATTATGAAGCTAGATGGCTATTAAACCAATTCAATCTCCTGGGAACTTTGGGCTGCAGTTGAATTTGCGATTACTCAAATATGTTCAACATTTTCTCATACTTTTGAGCTTGTGGTAATCAGCGCCGCTATCCGCCTTTGAAATAACAATCAGTTTGATTCTTAAATTGACAGTGAACGTAAGGCAGTGTAATAGTTAGCTGAGTACCAGGAAAGACATGAAAATAAAAGGACTGAAACAGGCACGAATGGTCTTACTATCACGTAGGCTATTTGCATATGTCAGACAAGAATGTTACGACTATAGTAGACGGAATATTGCCGATTACTATTTGTATACATCCCGCCATATTTACGGTGTGCACTCTATATCAACAGCAAGTTTTGAAACTGAACCCGTACCATGATAGTGGAGTCAAAATTAGCTTGGCTACTGTAGCAGGATCAGCGTAGTTTACTACGTCGACGACACACTGGTCATGGCGTATGAGGAGTCGCACTTGGCGTCAATTGAAATAGCGACAGGTGGGGTTGCGACAGTCGTGGCGAGGATCCCGGCAGTTGGAACTCCAGGCGGCACTGCTCAAGTCTGAGGCCATATGCTTTCATGGCAATTTAACGAGACGCACAAGATCATTCATTCATTGTGACGAGGCTTGAGGAAGACCTATGTCCAACAGTGGACGTCTTTTGGCTGAAATGATGATGAAGATACTGTTCTGTTCAAAGATACTCTTAAATAGTATTTGTTGATCAGCGGATAGCATGCACTCCGGTATGAGCGCTGGCTTTCAGCTGACTGGCGATGGGATTGTGCTAGCCGTGAACTTCATTTCGTCTCTACTTATATGTGCAGTCCTTTCGTCTATATAATAAACTGTCTTTGTGCGTTCCAACCAGATGAAACCTTAGGTGTCGTTTCATACTACAGCTATCATTTCGATCACAGACTTGGCTTTCTTAATTTAGCAAGTAGTTTTGGGTTTGGTCAGGTCAGCTTTTACGCCAGAACCGTTTTAGTCACATGTAATAAGGGTGAGTTTATTGCTAAAAAAAATGACCAGAAGTCTAGACTCCGGGCTGCTTCTGAAAAATCTAAGATGGGAAATACCGTTACACCCAATAACATCATCATTATCATCATCATCAGCCTTTTTAATGTTCCCACTGCCGGAACTCAGGCCTCTCCTCTAGAAGGAATGGGCCGTAATCCATCACGCGGGCTCAGTGCGGGTCGGTGGATGTCGCATGTCTTCGAATTTTTGGTTCTAGGACATGTCGGTTTCCTCAACTAACCTAATAACACTTTGTCCGATCTACAAAATAAGTGAGGCAGTCATTGATGATGAAACGCACTAGTTTATTAAGGGCCTATTCGCATGCTTTGAAAGCATCAAAATTAAGGGCTGAATGACCACAGTAGGCAAATGCTCAATTGTAGCACTTGCGATGTGCATTTCATTTAAATTTTAGTAATACACATACTAGGTTACCTATAGTCCTTCTGATTAAAGCAGCTGAAGACCACGACGATCTTGGCCAGGGTCTTGCCTTGATCCTTGACTCTCTCCGTCTTGCCAATACGGGGCACAGTTCATCCTTGGACGAAGTTGCTACAGCACCTGAAAAGTGAAGGGACCTTATTATTATATTTTTCACTCGTATGTGCGTTTTTCATAACGTCAACATAATAATCTTTTGTTCTAGGCATATGTTGTGGTATGGCGGGGAGGGAATGGAACCCCGCTGCTATTGGACTGTAGCAGTACAACAATGTAGATAAATAGCAGTAGCTGCAATAGCAGCCCATCGTCAGAAAGCAGTAGCAGTAACAGCATCAGTTCATATTAGCAAAATAATTGAAAACCACGACGTTATTTTTTGAGGGATAACGGAAATCATATGACGAGAGGGCGTGTGAGACTTTTGCTGACTAAAATCTTACTGTGCCTTTAGTAGTCCTTTGCGTTTTAGGAGCACGGTCACCCTTTCAAACTTTCCCGCAGCCCTATCAGGCATTGGCCCTACTACCTTTCAATTTAGATGACATCTATTTAAAAGGCGCCGTCAACCCGGACCCTTCTGAAAGTATTGACAGCAAATCAAATCAAATACATTTATTTCAAATAGACTATTAGCAAGCACTTTTGAATAGTCTGATGTCGGTCAGTCCAAAAAAAAAGAAGCCAAATTGCATGTTCCAAAGCGTAGATCTCTATGGAAGGAACGTTCAAGAAACTCCATGGACACTCTTTTTAAATCATATTATGAGTTACATATATCATAGTTACACACTTGTTGTCGCTTCTATTATGTGAGCACAATGTAGTTAAGTATTAATAATATATAAGTAATTTAAAAAAAAAAGCTAATTAAAAATAGAAACTGAATTGAGCTACTGGTAGCTAAGACCAGTCTCAACCGATGGCACCCGTTCACGGGCATGACACGTGCATGAGCCACACTTAGCTCAACCATTTTGAAGGGAACCGAATGACCCAATAACACGTGCCACCATCAGCGAAACATTTGAGTGAGCATGACAAACTCTCAACTCCCATGCTCGTAATGTCAAACAAATAATGCTATTATTTCCAAATATAACAGGTAATAAATTATAAGCCCTATGGGTCATTTCACGCAGGCTCAATTTTTTGCTAATTTCGGTGGTACCTATTTTCTATTTGTAAGTTTCCAGATGAAAAAATTTATTTATTTTATTTTTATTTATTTGTTTATCCTCGCATCGGAACGCCTTACAGCAATTATACCAACGGAGCACTGTTCATTCAAAATCGGCTACTAAACTAAAAATAAATAAACTAAAAATAAACTTGTTTTATTCTAGAACACATTAGTTTTCTACATATTTTAGTAGGAAGTTCATGTTCTATTGTAAAAGTGCCGTTTGTCATGGAGATCCAGAGATCTAGTCTTAGTAAAAGCAGCAAGGTCATTCGAAGTCCAATGCCAATTGGACGTTTATAGGACACTGAAATATCTTATATGCAATTTACTTTCATATTTGGTCATAAATACGTGTTTATATAATCGTATAACTAAGTAGCACAAAGTTGGTGACCTGAAACAGTGCGACGGGGTCACGGCAGACCACAAAGGAGATGGCGGGGTGATATAGACAGATTTCGCCAGAGCTGGCTAGAGGAAGCGCAAACTCAAGTGAAAGATAGAGTGGAAGGTCTTTGCCCAGCAGTGGGACGGAACAGGTTATCAAAAATAAAGCATATAATAGAGATCTATACATCTCACAAACTCTCTTAAACAATAGTAAGCAAAGAATTTGTCCTCTGAACTCTTCACTTTGTGATTATCCGCTGTGGCACTGAAGATACTGTGGCAGTTTTCAGGCAGTAGATTGATGAGTGATACGGTATTTATTCGCCAGATAGCTGCAAAGGCATCTGTGTGCTGCTGTGGTGTACTAGCTAACATTGCTGATGCGCTACACAAACATGGGAGCTACAACGCTTCCTGAATGCGTTGCTCAATTGGATGACCTAGTATTTTCTTTGGATGTGTTGTGAGAATATTACAAAAAAAAAAACATTGGATAGGTACATTTTTTAATAACAATAGAGTGCTAAGTTGCAAGAGGAAGAGATCAAGAGGCAAGAGATTTTATTGTACATGCTCGTTTATATACGAAACATTGCCATAATCAAAAAACACGGTATTAATCCCTACAGGTGATAAACGTGACTATATTCAAGTTTAAAGTGACAAGAAAGCTTTAATTTACAAGTCCCTTCACTGTGAGCATACTTGTTAGTCTAATTATTAGCGACCAAAACCAGGTCGGTGCATCCATTAAATATAGATACTTTAACGGCACTTGTGGAGGCCTATGTCCAACAGTGATCGTCTCTCGGCTGAAATGATGATGATAATGAAGAAAAAATTTAAATAATGTGAAACATGTACTTTTACAGTTTTTTTTTTCTGTTCTAGAAATTCGATTCGATTGCTACAGGAAACTAAACACTTATAGGAATTATAAAACTATTAAAAATAAGAAAATGTATGACGCTTAGTCCTACGTAATTTGGATGTCGTACATTTGCCTATGCTTCTGCTATTAATGTTCCTAAACCAGATCAATTTCGAAGACACACGACCACCAGGATGACAGAGGTGATAAGATTGCATTCGCTGTGACGTATGCTACACCAACATAGGTATAGGTAAGTTAGAATAGCACTCGATCAATAATCATAAAGATAGTTACTAGGATAATATGAACACGAAGGTATCATTATAAAGTAGTAGTGGTAGAAGTAGTAATTTCACTTTCAATAATGACCCTTTATTTACAAACGCTCAGCTAGTTAGGTTTAGGCCGGCGCATTCATCAAACTGGACTAGTATTATCAAACTAACTTCTTCCAGCGGCTTTGTCCGTATGAGATAAAACACCACTAACACAAAACACAAATATTGTCTGTGCGGTAAAAGAATGGTTGTGGCGTAATGTGAAAACAACATTAAAGTTTTTAAGTAGCAACCCAACCCAGCCATCCGTCAACTGCAAATTGTCATATCATGTTGACGCAAGTTTGTTTACCTTGTTATTTTATTGTGATTTTTAATCGAAATCTTAATAAATGTGATAAAAAATTTCACTGAGCCACAAGGGAAATAATATTTTAATTTAATACAGTTTTGCCAAACATAACAGGTGGCAAATCGCACCATTATTGAACAAAACAAAGTCACAAACTTGGGAAACATTCGTATGCCGTTTTTTTGATACGTAACACTTTTATTTTAATGGTTTTAGACATCCTACGTAAACTCCGGTCTCTGTTGTCTCCAAATATATGTAAATTAAACGGAAATTCATTTAAACATGATGATATTTGTTTATTTTGTTTTGGTCAATGTTTTCGATGGATAGTATAGACAGTGTTGATACTTTTAATTTATAATGCGTTTCGACTAATTTAGAATGTTTTATTTCAGGCTTGAGTAAGGATACAGTAACTAAAATAAAAAAGGGCAAGTGCGAGTCGGACTCGCGCACTGAGGATTCCGTACAAATTTACATATGAAATCAATTCCCGAATTGAGTTAAGAAGATTTTTTCCAATTGCAAGCAATTTTTTTTTGTGACGGATCTACAAATTTACAGTTTTCTTATTTTTCCTTATATTTGTTCTATGAGACCTTGATTCATGCCATACTTTAGGATTCTAGGTCAACGGGATTAACCCTATGAACTTTGATTCCCTTGAGTATCGAAATATACGTTGTTTGCGACATAAACGGCCGTATCTTTTTTTTTCGTTAACTCAGAAGTCTGATTTTTTCACAGTTTCATGAGACCGCAGACCTGAGTATATGGTTTTAATTTTAACTCGATACCTCGTAAGCGTTCTCGAGTTAAAGGGTCTTAACAGATAAACAGACGGATAACAAAGTGATCTCAAGGATCTTGTATACGAGATGGTCCCTTTACAGGCTAACTAGATTGATTACGAAGCAAATATTATAAATTCTGAAGTAAACTTTATTTTCATAGTCATTAAGTTCATATTTTTCATTGATTAGCAAAAGGGAAAAAAATACCGAGCAAGACAACGAAAAAGTGGGGTGTCCCATTTTTACCTCTATATTTAACTAACCACTATAAATTTGCTATTAGCTACAATATTCCAGTCAGTGATGACAGACCGATTCCAGTCAAAGTGATAGAACCATTTTCGTTGGAACAGGGTAAGTGGTCGTTGGTGGTACATACTTATTTACGCAGTACAGCGGTTTACTCTCGCTATTTTCTTTTACCGGTTCGTGTTTGCATTTCAATGTTCATCATCATTTCAATCGAAAGACATCCACTGTTGGACATAGGCCTCCCCCAGGTATCGCCACAATTAACAGTTTGTTACTCATTTACGCAAAAACTTATAAACGGATGAATTTAATGATAAACGTTGAAATAATATGTATAGCTTATAACCTATAAAATATATTATTGCTAAGTTTTATCACGTGAGCAAGTTCAACAACTAAATAAATAAAAAATAAAAATAAAAAAGCCTATATTCTACTACTTACATTAATTGAGTTACTTAATTCTACATTTTACATTTAGTTAAATATTTTATAATAATTATGCTATATAATATAAAAAATCAGACCTAAGTAGTAGTCGCCTCTTCGGCGTAGGCCTCCCCCAATACTTTCCAATGATTCCTGTCCCTAGCCATTGTCATCCACCCAGGTCCAGGTCCAACGTCAAGTTCAGTTCAACAAATAGGCTATTAAAATTATAAATGCGAAAGTTTGTGAAGATGGATGGAGGTACTCGTATGTATGGATGTGTCACGCAAAAACTACTAGACGGATGAACTTAATCATGAACATTGCAATAATATAGCATATAAGCTATAACTTTGCAGTTTCATTAGGTGAGTAAGTTCAGCCAGTAGGATAATTTTTATTACAGGGTGAAGCCACTGGAAGAAGCTAGTCTAACATAGTTTTAAAATATCAAGATTAACAGTCGCACTATAATGACGTCACAATGTTGCTGACATAACAAAAACGATATTTATCTACAGCAGCGCCCTCAAATCCCACGATGGTTTACTTTCCACACAAACTCTACCAGATTGTATAATCTGGTAGAGTTTGTGTGGAAAGTATTATAGTTATAGTTATAAGTATTATCTTGTCCTCCCCCTGTCTTCGTACTTTGGATAATCCCACAATACTCCATCGTAACCTGCTCAACTCTTTCTTAAGTTCGGTGATCTTTTCATCTAACGTTGATGTTGTGCCATTGCGGTTAATTCTGCCTGAACAATTAAAAAAAAATCCCTTAAAACTGTGGTGCGGTGCCAAACTAAACCCTTTGAAGTTTTCGTATCGAGTGCATGCAAAAATATGAACTTAACGGTGGTCAGGCGAAAGTGTATTTGATGGTACGTTGCCAAGTACAGTCGTCATTTATTAGCTGGTTAGCTGGAATCCTTTACGTAATCCACCGAGGTCTTTTGATGGTTAATCATTCTCGTCCGGAGATTCTTAGCTCCCCAGACCCCAGGGTTGCGCCCACGCCCGTCCACGCCAGCACAACCGCTGCAGTCGCTGGGCACTTGGGGCTTGTCTCTTAATCATCTATCCGTTCAGCGGGTTTGGTCCATTATCCACCACGCTGGTCTAGTGCGTGTTGGCAGGTTTATCAGCAGGGTGCACCACGTGCAGGTGAGATTGGTTTGAGTTCCGACAGATGTTGTCCCGTATACGAGTATACTCCAGAAAGAAGCAAAACGCAGCGCTGGAATGCCTCTCCCACAATGTGGACTGACGACCTGGTGAGAGTTGCGGAAATGTGGTGGATGCGAGATGCACAGGATCGGTCGTTGTGGCGAGTGTGTCGAGGCCTATGTCCAACAATCCTTTTTAGGGTTCCGTAGTCAACTAGGAACCCTTATAGTTTCGCCATGTCTGTCTGTCCGTCTGTCCGTCCTCACTCAATCTCTGTGACCGTTAGCACTAGAAAGCTAAAATTTGGTACCAATACGTGTATTAATCACGCCGACAAAGTGGTAAAATAAAAATTGGAAAAAAATGTTTTATAAGGGTAGCCCCCCTATATGTAAACTGGGACGTGATTTTTTTTTTAATTTCAACCCTAACGTGTGATATATTGTTGGATAGGTATTTAAAAATGAATAGGGGTTTACTAAAATCATTTTTTGATAATGTCAATAATTTCGGAAATAATCTCTAACTTTTGAACCATAAGTTTAGAAAATATGAAAAAAATCTGAAAAGTAGAACTTTATAAGGACTTTCTAGGAAAATTGTTTTGAACTTGATGGAGAGAACAGTTTTTGTACAAAAAAGACAAAAGGGTTCTACAAAATAATTTCTGGACTAAGTTTGTAGTATAATCGTATAAGCAAGCATTTTTTTAAACTCATAAGTGGGTACACTTATTGTGACGGACGGGAAACTACGGAACCCTACACTGAGCGTGGCCCGACACGCTCTTGGCCGGTTTTTTATTATAAATGCGTTTTTTACACACATTATTTGTATCGGAATTATAATATTTTATTAATTAATTTAACGGTTGGCCTTGCTTTTCCCTTATTCGCAACTAACTTATTGCGCATAAATACTAGGATAGCATAACTGAAAACAGTTTTTTGCGAGTGCAAATTGAGTGAGCAATCTTAAAATAGGTAGGTTCTGTTACGTATTTATGAATATAATTATAACTAAATACACTATATCGTAAGCATTTTATTTTAGCGGAAGACAAAACCCTTGGCGCATTATTGAAATCTGTCTAGAGTAAGCTCAAGTATCAACTAATCAAAAGACGCCTGAATTCGGTACAACGGTATGAACTTTTCAGCATCTGCAGGGACCTGAAACAACACATAGCTAAACTTGCAATTTTTATGTTGGCATTATGTCTCCCTTACATACCTTATGTAACTCGTACTACTTTCCATTTCTCACCTTTCCAGGCACTGTCCCATCCCAACCCTAATATTATTTCCTTTTCACTAAAATATTTGTTTTTAGCCAACTTCAAATGCGAAATTTTACTTTTGGAAGTAAGAACCATCTTTTGCTGACTCACACTAAACTACTAAATCCACTTCGACCAACTAAATAATTAAAGTAAATAATTGCACAATTTTTGTTTAAAGAGTTTTCAACACAGATACTGTTGTTATACTTTGATTGGTGATCACTGCTATGTTGAGATTTCTTCTTACTTCATTTAATTAAACTGTTGCGTCTAGAAAACACATGGTTTTAAAAATAGGGCATCACAAACCGTGACACCTATTATCCAGCGTCATATTTTTACAAAGACCACCTGTGCTGGGCACCACGTGGACGCGCAGAGTGTTTGTAAACAACCTATTGTTGTTTACTTCGTGTCCTCAGAAAGCCTCAGTACGCTCTGGGCCACCGACGCAGCCGCACGTTTGATCGTTACTACCATATTTTGCCCGTAAAGTTACTCTGATACTAGGATAGCAGAAGTTTCGAGGAGGTTGAATGATCCCGTTGAACAATAGTGAAAGCAGAAGTTTTAATACGCTGTACTATCACTTGCAAAAGTCCATAAGAATTCTTAAAACTTATTCGTTTGACGTTTAGTTTGACTTACGACCTTTTATTTTCAAGTTTCTCCAACAAATGATTGAAATTCACAATTTCATCAACTTATCATAAGTCAAGATGGCCCAGTGGTATAGGCACACAGTTTGAAGCGCAAATCAGTGTGCCGCAAGTTCAAATCCCACGCAATTATTGACTTTTTGTAAGTTCTTACCCGATTGGAAGTTATGTATTTGCATTACATATATTAAATTATTCTTTAACTTGTTCACACATTTCTTAGAGTTAGAAAGGTAGATCACAAAAAAACTAAATAAAGAATTAGATTTCTGCGAGGTAGACATGAGTTTTAACTTAACCGAAATGAACTGTCGTTTGGTTATAGTTGTTGGTTAGTGACGTGAGGTTGACAGTATTGTAATATTCGCAAAATGCAGGCTAATATTAGTATTGAAGTGAGGGCGACTATCACTGGGCTGCATAAAAGTGGTCTTAATAAAACACAAATATCTGAAGAAACCGGACTGAATGTGAGTATAATAGCTATTAATGAATTGTAACTTTATTACAAATTAATCTTCTAATTAAAACGTATGCCATTTATGAATCCATTCATCGTATCTTTATGAGGTTTAAAAGAGAAATACGTAAATCGTTGGGTTTATTGGATTGGTTATTGGATTAATAAATGCAGTTTTATTTTAAAATTATATTCAATAATTATGATTATTAACATTTTATATAATGAAAATGAAGTGAAGTAGGTATAGCTGCCTAATATATATTGTGCAGGAGGTGGTCAATCTTCGTGTTGAGGATGTTCGAATAGAAAGACTTGATGATGAAAGTATACTTGATTTTAATGTTCCTTTTACAATTGGTAATTTCTTAGCCTATAGCACCGGCGTTCGCTTGGGATCTAATGAGAGTTAATAGTAGACGTACTCGATCGCCGGTGGTTTCTTTTTGATTAAAAACGACCGCTTAAAACTAAATCGGGTTGGGGTCCATTCCGCGCCCCCCGCCCCTCCACTGGTCCGCCACGTTGTCGCCTGAAGTGTCCGCTAGATGGCGCCAGTTGTTCGTAGACATGCCCCCGGCCTTGGAAGCTCCTGGTTCCAAAGAAGCAGATGTCGTCGTGTTGTCATCGTCAGGAAGCGGGAGTGGGCATATCTTCGAGAAGGAGCGCTTGATTGTACCCGTCGCCGTTCGTATGGTTGCAACGCGAGCTATCTCATCCTTCCCCGGAAATGTCTGCAGGACGCGGCCTAGACGCCATTTGAGAGGAGGCAGGTTATCTTCCTTCACGAGCACAAGAGTGTCTGGAGCAATGGTGTCTCTGCTGGTCTGCCATTTCGTTCTTTTCTGGAGTTCTGAAACATATTCCTTGGACCATCGACTCCAGAAGTTCTGGCGCATCTGCTCAACACGATCGTAACGTCGGAGACGCTGCGTAGCGGTTGTGGTCAAGTCTTGACTAGCGGGTGCGGTGAACGGTCGGCCAATCAGGAAGTGAGCAGGTGTTAAAGGGAGAAGGTCGGAGGAGTCGGACGACAAAGGAGACATGGGTCGGGAGTTAAGGACAGCCTCGATTTGTGCTAACACAGTACTTAATTCCTCGTAAGTCAAACGTGCATCTCCCACGACACGAGTTAAATGAAATTTACAGGACTTGATGCCTGCCTCCCACAAACCACCAAAATGAGGCGAATAAGGCGGAATAAATGTAAATTTAATTAAGTTATTAGCAGTATAGTCCCGGATATCGGCCTCTTTATCTACTAGAAATTTAGCAAATTCTTTTAGAGCCCCTACAAATGTTGTACCGTTGTCTGAATAGATCTGCAAAGGTTTACCTCGTCTGGAAATGAAGCGCTTTAGTGCTAACAAATATGCCTCAGTCGTGAGATTAGAGACCAGTTCTAAGTGAACAGCGCGCGTTGCAAAACACACAAATAAACATATGTAACATTTTATTAGCTTTGCCCCCCTTCCTGAACGGTTCAACATAAACAACGGTCCTGCATAGTCGACGCCGCAATACATAAAAGGATACCCGGGTTGCAATCTTTCGGGTGGTAAATTACCCATTTGAATATTTAGAGGTTTAGCTTTCATGCGAAAACATTTCACACAGGTATGCACTACATGTTTCGCCAAGTTCCGCCCTTTAAGTGGCCACCAAGTTTCTCTTATAGTTGCTAGTAACAATTGGGGCCCCGCGTGTAATAATTCCTTGTGTTTATATTCAAATAAAAGACGGGTGAATCTATGTCGTCCGCATAACAACATAGGGTGTTTTTTGCCAAATGAGAATGATTCAGAGTTTTCTAATCTACCCCCTACTCGAATTATATTGTGTTCATCTAGGATTATGTTTAAGTTAGAAATATTACGAGGAAATTTTAAAGGATGTTTTTTTATTAAACTTTCGTAAATTATCGGAAAAGATTCTTGTTGTGCGATACGCGTTAAAGTTCTTGTTGAAGTATTCAATTCATCAACTGACAGAGTACCTACGATGCGCTGTGATTTTATTTTATGTCGGCTATTATTCGTAAAGCGTAGAACATAGGCCATGACTCGCATCATACGGTTGAAATTGGAAAAGTTTTCGAAAGGAAAGAAGATCGGTTTTGTTTGATTTACTAAGGCGGATTTTGTAGGTTTTAATTCTGGTAATTCATCATAGTTAATGTTATAATTGTTGTTGAGCTTACCGTTTATTTCGTGAACTTGCAAAAATGACGGTCCGTTCCACCACAGATCCGACGAGGTTAACGTGTCCAATTGCATGCCGCGCGATAGCAAATCAGCTGGGTTCTGTTTACCACTAACATGAAGCCACGCTCTATCACCCGTTAGTTCGTTCACTTCCACTACACGGTTTTGCACGAATGGTTTTAGCTGATTCGGTGGCATCTTAAGCCATCCTAGCACTACGGTAGAATCTGACCAAAAATACACATTGGTAAACGTCAATCGTAATGAACCAATTATCTTTTTGTAAAGTCGAGCGCCTACTAATGCGCCGCACAACTCTAAACGCGGAATGGAAACCGGTTTTACCGGCGCCACTTTACTCTTCACACATAGCAAGCGCGCTGTTATAATTGTGTCTGTATAACTACGCACATACGCACATGCACCGTACGCGTCTTGTGATGCGTCACAAAAAATATGTAGTTCGATTGTGTGCGCGTTATCTCCTATTACATAACGAGGTGTGCGTAAATGTTGTAAACAATTCAATTGACTAACAAACTTCTGCCAATCTAGTAAAATCGGTTTAGGCACTGGGTCATCCCATCCTATCTTAGCTAACCACAATTTCTGAAGTAGGATTTTTGCAATCACTGTCATTGGGGAAAGTAGACCTAGAGGATCATATATTTGAGCTATAGTGGAAAGGATGCTGCGCTTACTAGCATCGGTTAAGTCGTGTTCACATTGAGTAGTAAAATATAATTCATCCGACGTATTAAACCATCCCAATCCCAAAGTTTTAGTGTGACACGAGTCTCCTAGCGATAATTCTTTGAAGGTAGACTCAAGTTGGGTTTGGGAAGGTTTCGCATTAAAGATCCACTTCCTCAACGGAAAACAAGCCGATTCTAGGACTTTAGAAACACCACTACATATCTCTAATGATCTTTGATAATCCTGATTTCCCGTAATCAAGTCGTCAACATAAAAATCATCACTAATGGTTTGTGCAATGACGTCATCATTGCATTCCATCGCGAGTTGTTTAAGGCACCGTATACTCAAATAAGGCGCGGATGCCGTTCCATAGGTGACGGTATTAAGTTGATATATGCCAAGGGGATCGGACGGCTTCTCCCTCCAAAGAATTAATTGTAATCGTCTTTGATCTGACTGGACTAATATCTGACGATACATTTTCTCGACGTCGGCACATGCGACATATTTAAATTGTCGAAATCGTAGTAAAATGGCGAATATGTCATTCTGTAAAGTTGGACCGATAAGTTGTATATCATTTAAAGACTTCCCGGATGCGGACTTAGCGCTTGCATCGAACACGACCCTAAGTTTTGTAGTCGAGCTTTGTTCTCTATAGACACCGTGATGCGGTAAGAAATAGTACGGCGGTGAATATTCAGTGACACGGCTCATATGTCCTAAACTTAAATATTCTTTCATAAAATCGCAATACATTTGTTTATAAGTACCCGCGCTTCGGTTTAACTTACGTTCGAGTGCTAAAAACCTGTTCTCGGCCATTGTGAATGAGTCGCCTAGCTCATCAGCTGATTCTTTTAAAGGAATACGCACGGCAAAGCGACCTTTATCATCACGTGAAGTGGTGTCTTTAAATAAATTTTCGCATGCGATTTCTTCCTTTGTAAATTTTGGTTTATTACAAATAATTTCTTCGAGTTCCCAGAAACGTTTAAGTTCCGCATCTAACGCTTGTGTGAAGTTACATTGTGTACGAATGTTTTTTAAGTTAATTTGTTTTTGAACTGTACCTGAGATAATCCAACCAAGCTTTGTGTTCTGCAAATAAGGACCTTTTGGCAAACGTATTAGACCCTCATTTAGCAAATCCCAGAACTTGTCGGCCCCTATTAATAGATTAATTTCATCACTCGAATGAAAGTTAGGATCAGCCAGTTGTATGTTACTGGGAATTTCGATATTGTGATCGATACCTAGCGACGGCAATTGAGCTGTGATTTGATGCAAAACTAAGCAATTAATGTGTGTGTTGTATAAGCTTGCTTTAGATCGTATCTTTATATTACATAATTGTGTGGATTGTGTCACGGAGTTCCCTACACCGATGACTTGCATAGTAGACTGTATCGTTGGAATGTTGAGGGATTTGCAAAGTTTTTCGGAAATAAAACAATGCTGGCTCCCGTTATCGAGAAGAGCGCGGGTAGTGTGATAATTATTTTTAGAATCCGCAATCTCCACCAATGCAGTCGATAATAATACTTGATCATAAAAATAGTGCGTATCAATATTATTGACTTTGTAAGGCGTGTGAGACGTGTGAGATGCGGTGATTCCCTGAGTGGATTCTGGTTGAACCACTATTTGTGCTGTGTGTGAAACAGTGGACGATTCGCTAGCGTCAACGAATTCACTGTGTATTAATGAATTATGTTTTTTGTTGCAGTGCTTGCACGGCCCGAACCAACACTCAGTTATTGCATGGCCTTCACGTAAACAGTTACGGCAAAGATTCTTGTCTTCGATAAACTTCAACTTATTTTTTGATGATAAAACAAGAAATTTATCGCACGCATAGAGAGGGTGATTAGAGCTGCACATATTGCACTTATATCTCAGCGATTTTGTGTGATTAGCTGATTTTTTACCTTGCTTTTGAGTTGAAACATGACTATGTGTTTTTATTGACGGCGAATTTTTCGTGTGATTGTTCTGAGTACTTTCCATTTGTTTATTATGAGAAGGTTTAACCGTTTCTAGAAAATCCGCGCGATCCTTAAGAAAGTTCATTAAGTCAGACAACGACGTTTTTTTATTGGGAGACGTATTGGTGAGGGTACCTTTGAAAAGTTCCCATTCGCGCTCGGTCGACGAATCTAATTTTGTGACGATGATATAAATAATTAACGTATCCCATGCATCAGTGGGTTCGTTTAACGTTTTTAATGCGCGAAGATTTCGCCAAATAGTATCCATGAGTTTACGTATTTGAGAGGCTGACTCTTTATTTATTGCCTGAACAGTAAATAACGCTTTAACGTGATTATGAATTAGCAAACGGCTGTTGTTGTACCTATTTTCCAATAAATCCCAAGCAACGATGTAATTTTGAGCGGAAAATTCCAAAGCTTTAATGACCTGTAGTGCATTAACTGATAGAACTGATCGCAAATAATGAAATTTCTGAATATTGTCGAGAGTATTACTATTATGCACGAGTGACAAAAATGTATCTCGGAACTCAAGCCATTGATCATAAGAACCATCGAAGTTCGGTAAAGCAATTGTAGGTAGTTTGATACCGTGTGTGTGTGTTTTACAATTACTATTATCGCTATGAACTATCGAATTATCTTGAAGAATACACTTAGACTTGGCCACAATAGCATAATATTGATTTTCAAAGCACTCCCTCTCTTGCAATTCTTTGTCTATCTGACTACCTGCAACATACGAGTCTATTTCATCTTGGGTGCTACTAAACTGATCAAACAACTGTTCTACCTTTTGCAAGCGCTCTTTTAATTCTGTTTTCTGAATTTCCGTTGGATTAGAATCGTCTAGTGATTGAACGAATTTTGAAAATAACGTAAATTTGCCCTTCAAAGAACCGCGTTTTTTCACTAAATCCCGAATAATATCTTCAATACTTTCTGTGTCTACAAGCGAATGCCTTTTTTTCGTCATTGTGGTGGCTGTGAGAAACAAAATCAAGTACTTACAGTTTTAATTCTCTGATGTATGTACTGACCGCGATGTAGGTAGATGCACACTTGCTACGAACACTGGAATTTTGAGAAATAAAACAATATTAGCACAAACTCAGCACGGAATTGGGAAGGAAAAGTATGAATGACCTGACCGTTAACTGCAGGTGGTGAATCTTCTCTCGAATGTTCTCCGCTGCTCGAATTTCGTAGATCAGCTTCACTCCAGCTCGCTTGATTGCTCCGGCTCGAAGGACCAAATTATGTGCAGGAGGTGGTCAATCTTCGTGTTGAGGATGTTCGAATAGAAAGACTTGATGATGAAAGTATACTTGATTTTAATGTTCCTTTTACAATTGGTAATTTCTTAGCCTATAGCACCGGCGTTCGCTTGGGATCTAATGAGAGTTAATAGTAGACGTACTCGATCGCCGGTGGTTTCTTTTTGATTAAAAACGACCGCTTAAAACTAAATCGGGTTGGGGTCCATTCCGCGCCCCCCGCCCCTCCACTGGTCCGCCACGTTGTCGCCTGAAGTGTCCGCTAGATGGCGCCAGTTGTTCGTAGACATATATATTTTTTTATTTTAGAAAAATACTGTAAATCTTTGGCTAAAAAGATATGAGGAAGAAGGTAGCCTTGCTAGTCGAAAGAGAAGTGGGAGACCGAAGCTTATTAGCGAGGCGCAGCGACGACATATGGTGGACGTATACGAAACGAATGGTTTCGCACCAACGAGACATTTTGCGGAATTATATGACACCTCGATGGATACTGTTCGCCGTGCACTTCACGCTGAAGGCGTGCATCACAGAAAACCTGCTAAAAAGCCGTACTTGACAGAGAGGCACAAACAAGAACGATTACGTTTCGCACTAAATATTTAATGTTAACTAAACTAAATGGCCTACCATTTTATTTTAACATATCTGTGATTGTTCGTTAACAAACACTGTATTATATTGTGTTTACTTTCGTTTAAAACAGCTATATCTTTTAACTTGTGCCATCGCCTCATCTTAAGAATGTCAATGCATTCTTAAGATGAGGCGATGGCACAAGTAACACTCGCTATCAATTTTGTTGACAATAATCATGAGTCTATTTCGTTTTTTATTCTTCTACCCGCACTGTTTTAACATAATACTATAGTTCAATTTATTTTTCTCATATAATTGACGATTATCTTGTGAGAACTAAAGTTCTTTTAACAGAAATTGAGGTTTGGTTTCAATCTTCTTTTCGTCAAGAAAATGAACAATTAAGCTATGACCTCAATACATTCATTGTGATGTTACACAAAAATAAAATGTTTACAAAGTCCAAATCATATATCACTTTTCAATAAATAACTGGATATAAACAATTACCTATATTTTATTTTATTAAAATTTGAATATCCGTTCATTGTTACGTTATTCATATTATGAATGGTCTAAGTGGGTATACTTCCAACAAACAATCTTAGGCGTAACATAGATAACGGTTACAAGATAACTTTTTGTCTAGGTAACAATTCGACGTCACAATTCTCATAAATGTTTAATTTGTAAATATAAAGAATAAACATTTTTATTAAACACGTCTTTTTATTTCCACCTTATAACATCGAAAAGATGTAACAACTAAATAATTGCAAATTACGAATGTGATTCTTCTTGTGGTTAATAGATCACATTCGTAATTTGCAACTATTTAGTGCAAAAATGCAATAGTATTTTTCATAGAAATATAAAAAAACAACTATATCAATATAGATTGGGAATTTTCAAAGTAAGAAATAACTGCAACGGACCGACCATGATTTGAACTCGGGTTACGTGATTTGCGAATCCAACACTTAGTTCACACGGCTACCAGCACATGACGTATTTGGGCGAATTTTATTAATGCTATGGTAAGAACAGAAAAATAATAATGTTTTTAAGCTCAGTGCGACGACAGTTCCTTAGTGTGTGTTATCTGTGGAATGTGGATACTCATACATGCGCACACATACGCACGGAAGTATCACGCTCGCTCGGTTCGTAGCAATGTAATCTTTAGCGTTCCTATGGACTTTTGCGGCCTTACTGTACCTTATAGTAGTAAGAGTTTCCCAGCATCTGTAAAATTTATCAATGAAAATATATTCGTATAAAAAAGCCTCCTCTCTAGGAGAGGAAATGGGCTGTAATCCACCACGCGGGCTTAGTGCGGGTTGGTGGATATCACATGTCTTCGAATTTTTGGTTCTAGGATATGCCGGTTTTCTCACGATGTTTTTGTTCACCGTTTTGAGAGCAGTGGTGATGAAATAAATTACACAAAGTAATGTGCCTGGCTAGGTTTGAAACCTACAACTCGTAAGTCGGCCATTACCACTCCGCCCCCACTGCTCTCTGATTAGTTCAGTTTCATAATAAATATAAAAAAATATTTAAAAAATCCTATACAGTATAAGACAGATAAAATATAACTTGATACAATTTTATACACCTTAATTGTACGAGGATGGATTGAAAAGTTCGCGGCCTCAGCAATGCTCAATTTTCTCCATTCTTTAAAAATGCTGCACTTAGGCTCATAAAATTCAGTCTAATTTAAAAATAGATAATGCTATTGCGATAGACTTTTACAATGTGACAACCAGAGAGTAAGCAAATCGAATGAGTTCAGTTACATTAAAATAGTTCACGTATTTATGTGTTAGGCCGCGAATATTTCGATCTACCCTCGTATTAACGTTAAAATGATCTGCAACCCTTACAGATTGAAAACTCAAAACAATGCAAGAACACGTAGCTGAGTTAGTATGACACAGTTATTTAAAAGTTTATTTTAAGTCTAAGTGCTTAGGCGCGTCATAGTTATGGCGGTAAGTCCCCTCTTTGAGGAGTGGCTGGAAACACAACGAGGCGTCTTTATTTCATAAGATATTTTTTTCTTCATAAGATGTCGAAGGTCATTCACATTTCTTTATCGTGTTAAGGCAAATCAATATCGTAACCAGCACAGCAGATTAGCGAAGGTGCATTCGTTGAATTATGTTTCTGGATTCCGCTCGTTATTTACGGAGTTGTCTATGAACTTTAATCGATAATTTATTTTTTAGAACCCCGACCTAATATTCTGATCAGAATATTAGTTATTATTATTATTTTGGAAAAAAATCTTTAGTTCTTTTAAATAATATTATGATATTCTGTGAATATTTTTATAAATTTGCACGTCTACATTTTTGAATGTATTTTTCTCAACCTGTTTCAACTTACTGCATAATAATAATTAACATAAACAACACTAAAATGTCGGGTGAGATTGGAATTTCGGCCGAAATCCTGAAGACGGGTAGAAAACTGATCCATAAGGCCCTTCAGAAGCTATTTGATTCCATCATACTCGAGGGAAATTTGCCATTGGCATGGAGCAGAGGTGTCATGGTATTAAGAATATATATTATAATAAAACATATTTTTTTAAGAAGGGCGACAATGCCCTTCTTAATAATTACAGGCCCATCTTACTTCTGAGCCATATCTATAAACTATTTCCCAGAGTCATCACGAACCGTCTCGAGCTCAGGTTTGACGACTTTCAGCCTGTCAAATGAGCCGGATTCTGAAAAGGCTTCCGCACCGTAGATCACAAACATAAGTTGCGACAGGTTACATAGACGACCGAGGAGTGCAATCTGCCTCTTGATTTAGCGTTTGTGGACTACAAGAATATTTGTGATTTGATCGACTAGACTTGGGCTTACATTGTTTTGGAGATACTGCTATCAATGGCCTGTTACCACGCTTAGGGGAACATGTTATTCCTTATTGCGCTTTGAAGATGCGCTGCGCTTTATGAGCTGGATTGGGAAGAGTTTAAACATCTTGTTGATCAGAGCTGAAGCCTTTATTATTCTCCATCTCCTCGATGACGGGAAGTAAAGGATTATAGGGATTTTGGATGGGTTATGTATATTGGTTGAGGGCCTTGGAGTACATTGGAATTGTAGGCTGTCTGTTAGGCATTTCGCTTTGTCTGAGTTATCGAAAGCTATACTCTTATTGCGGCGAATAAGAGCAGACATAGAAGCATTTTTAGTGGATCGTAACTTCCTCTGAAAATGCTAGAAGTCAAGGTAAGTAGGCTTTAGCTCGCTAAGCATTTTGTCTTAGTTCGTGGAATGCTGCTTTGTTGCTCATTGCACTGTTTGCGCATGTGAGCTTTATTTGCATCTCAGGGACGGAAGACTGCGTTCTTTTCGGTTTTCAGAACCCATATTTCGTTCAGGACTTTTCAACAATGGTCTTCAGTCACTGTAATTTCCCTTGAACAATCAATTAGGACGGATTATACCTGGTTCGTAAGCGAATTGATAGCCGCTCTCGTGTCAGCGACTGAGATTCAAGAAATCGGAGATGAAATCTAACTGAAGCAACATGGTAGATTTTGGTCTATTGCCCATTTTCTTCCAGTCGGTGATCAATTGGAGCGGGAGTGATACACTATCACACGCGTTGCATTTGGTACTGAAGTAACAGGTAAGATGTTCGAGGTGGGGCGGGCGTTCAGTGGCTAGGGGAGGGGAAGTCACCACATAGCATGGTAGTAAACGGCAGCTACCTGGAAGTTTCTATTCAAGCTCTTTGTGTGATGATACATTCCAGTCTGTATGACAAGTTTATATAGTAGGTAATTTTTTTATGATTATCAACAAAAATATCATTATGTAGAAATCTCCAAACCCCATAGAGGCAATGCCACATGCACAGATTAATTAACATTCCTCAACCAACTATCTATAAATAAATAGGATTGTGGATAGCCTGTCATTTTTAGGGTTCCGTACCTCAAAAGGAAAAAAACGGAACCCTTATAGGATCACTCCGTTGTCCGTCCGTCTGTCTGTCTGTCTGTCTGTCAAGACCCTTTATCTCGAGAACGCGTGGAGGTATCGAATTGAAATTAAAACCATATACTCAAGTTTGCGGTCTCTTCAAGCTGTGAAAAAATCAAACTTCTAAGTTAATAACGATTACGAAAATATTATAACGAATAAAAAAGATACGGCCGTTTATGTTACAAAAAAACGTATATTTTCGTACTCTCAAAGTTCGAAATTCATAGGGTACTTTCCGTTGACCCAGTATCCTGAAATTTGGCACAAAGCATGGTCTTATAGCACAAGTATAGGAAAAAATCTGAAAACAATAAATTTCAAAGAATGAACAAAAAAAAATGGAATTCGGAAAAATCTTCGAGACTCCATTTGGGAATTGTAGTTTTTACGGAACCCTCAGTGCGCGAGTCCGACTCGCACTTGCCCAGTTTTTTTTTGTAAAAATGCCACTAGCAAGTAAATTTTCAACAGCTTATAAAAGCAGAACCTTGTTTAGATAGTAAACGTATTTCAAATATAAAAACGTTTTATACATAAGAACATTATTTGTATCAGAATAATAATACTCGTATTCTATAATTAATTTTAACGCTTGGCCCCGCTTTTCCCTTAGCTAACTTTTTGCGCTCATATACTAGGATAGCATAACTGAAAACAGTTTCTTGCGAGTAGGAATTGAGCGGGCAATCCCAAAGTAGGTAGGTTCTGTTACGTATACTGAATACAATATATTATATCATAAGCATTTTATGTCAGCGGTAGACAAAACACATGCCTCATTACAGAAATTTGTCTAGGGTAAACTCAGGTACCGACTAATCTGAAGACACTTGAATTCAGTACAATGTTATGAAATTTCCAGCACCTGCAGGGTCCTGAAACCACACATCGCTAAAACTACAATTGGTATATCGGCATTATGTCTGCCTTACTTACATACAACGGTCTCTTTCTCACCTTTCCAAGCAATGCTCCATCCCATCCTTAATAGAATGATTGCCGTTTCACCAAAATATTTAATTTTTAGCTCACTTCAAATATTACGTAATATTACTTTTAGAAGTAATAAACATCTTTTGTTGACTTACGCTAAACTACTTAATCCACTTCGACCAACTAAGTAATTAAAGTAAATAATTGCACAATTTTTGTTTACTGAGTTCACAACGCAGGTACTGCTGTTACTGGGATTTCTTGTTGACGTCACTATTGCGCCTAGAAAACAAAGGTTTTTTTAAAAATAGGGCAGGACAAACTGTGACACCTACGAGTATTATCTAGCTTCGTATTTATACACAGACCACGTGCGCTGACACACAGTGTTTGTAAACAACACAATGTTGTTTACTTCGTGTCTTCAGAAAGCTTCAGTACGCTCTGGGCCATCGACGCAGCCGCACGTTTGATCGTCACTCGCATATTTTGCCTGTTAAGTCACTCTGGTACTAGGATAGCAGAAGTTTTGAGGAGGTTGAACGATTCCGTTAAAACTGTAATGAAAGTAGAAGTTTCAATACGCTGTACATAGTACCTTATAGTACTACGAGTTTCCCGGCTTCCATAAAATTAATCGCAAAAAGTATATGGTATTCTCTTCAACAGGTATGTGGTTTGCCAGATTGAATATCGGTACATACCACTTTCTCTTTCTCATCTTTCCATCCATAATATCATTTTCTTTTCGCAAAAATATGTTATTTTTAGCTAACTTTAAATATTACGGAATATTACTTATAGAAGTAAGAACCATCTTTTGCTGACTCACGCTAAACTATTTAATCCACTTTTACAAATTATGTAAGGAATATTATTGCACAATTTTTGTGTAAAAAGTTTTCAATGCGAGTGCTGCTGTGACTGGTGATCGCTGTTAAGTTTAGGTTTCGTTTTGATTTAATTTGATTAAAATGTTGCGGCTAGAAAACACATGGTTTAAAAAATAACACGCTACAAACCGTCACACCTATTATCTAGCATCGTATTTTGTGCGCCTCCAGGTGCTACCTATACCACATGGACGAGCGAAGTTTGTAAACAACACAATGTTGTTTACTTCGTGTCTCAGAAAGCCTCAGTACGCTCTGGGCAACCAACGCAGCCACACGTTTGATCGTCACTCGCATATTTTGCCTGTTAAGTCACTCTGGTACTAGGGTAGCAGAAGTTTTGAGGAGGTTGAATGATCCCGTTGAAATTATAATTAGAATTTAAAGTAGAAGTTTCATACGCGGTACATTGGACCTTAAAGTACTACGAGTTTTCCGGCTTCTATAAAATTAATCGCAGAATGTATATATCGAATTATAACATATCGTGATCAGTTCAGCTTCATTCCAAATATAAAATATTTATTTAAAAAATCCTATGCAGTATAAGACAGATAAAATGTAACTTGGATGCAAGTATAAATATGCAAATTGTATTGACGCGTTGAGGTGTAATAATAAATAAGTAAAATATCTGTAACCCTTAAAAACTGAAAATTCAAAACAATGCAAAAACACTTAGCTGAATTAGTATGGCACAGTTTTTTAAAAACAAAAATAATTGTAAGACTAAGTGCTACTACAAGTCTTTCTTTATTATACGCCATATCAACTGCAGCAAGCTGTGTTATTTGGAATAACTAACACGGATCTGCAGTCAATCAGCAGTTCGGATACAACTGAGGCACAGTTGCATCAACGACTTTAATACATTTTTAATTGCAAATGTGTGTTTATTTGAATGCTGACTATCGTATTTCTATATAGAGTTTTTAATTTAATATACAGGGTTATTTGTGAAACACTTACAACCTTGCAGGAATGTATTACGGTCTTCGTTGTTATGAATGACCTAATAGTGTGAGTGAAAGATGAATTAAAGGGTGAGTTCAGTTAGAACGGTCATGCTTGTGGATAAATGGCGCCAACGTATCAGACAATACTGGCCGATCATCACCACTGTCTACCTTTTATTAACCAATCAGGTCGATTCTTCAATTGACAGATAACGTGAGGTGGTGTAAGCTAGCTAAGACATGAAAACAAAATAAACCAGGGAAGACATGAAAATGATAAAACTGAAACAGTCATGACCAGTAATCATGCGTTGGTCTCACAATCACGCAGTGTATTAATATAAGTCAGAATAGGTTGTTACGACCATAGCGGACGAAATATTGGGACCTGTTATCTGTAGATATCCCGCCTTATTTGTGGTGTTCACCCCTTATTAATAACAAGTCTTGAAACTGAACCGGTACCGCGATAAATGAGTCACAATTCGCTTGGCTACGATAATTCCGATAGAATCTTCTAAATATCTTGTTTAAGAAAAACAAATTAACAACGTCATAACCTTATGACGGTTTTTCTAAAACGTGAAAATGCAGCACTAGGTTGATATTTCACCATTTTAATTAACTTAGCATTAAAACTAAAATTCATTAATTGTTACGGCGTTGCACATTGCTACGATGGCTACACTCTCATAGCCAACCACAACACGTTATCAGCAGTTAAATTTAAGAGTTATATTAAGAGAATATTATGCTTTTAATCATCTCGTTTTAGGTTCGTACATGAATTGAATTAAGATGAAACTCCTCGACATAGCGGATTGAGTTCTGCCGGGAGGTCTTGGGGATATGGCAACAGTGACTGTAGAAACCCAGCGCTGGGCATGCCATAACCTTGACAATAAGTCCATTGTTTGAGGAGTGGCTGAAGATGTGCTATGGTGTCCTCACCTTTTGCATGACGCTGGTCCTCACTGGACATTGTAAGTTCGGGTGGTTCCTGCACCGGATTAAGGCGGAAGAAACGCCTGGATGATTCGCTATTATTCGCATCGCCTGAAGAGTACCGTGGAGCATATGATGTCAGTATGCCTCGCCTAGGCAAAGCAGCGGTATATTGATCGGTGGCGTTGACCTGTACAGGCAATGGTCCTGACCAAGGGGGAATGGGCGGCGGTCGCCTCCTTTTGTGAAGCAGTAATTCTCACAAAAAAATATTGCAACTAATATACTATTTATTCTCTTTTTTTTTTTTAAATTGTCTGCTACTAGGCAAAGGCCTCCTCTTTCTCTTTATAAACCTTTATGCCTAGGCTGATCTTTGGCCAAGTTTGCCTCACTTAACATGAAAAGATCGCCACATTACCTTCGCTGCAGTCGATCTCGACGACGTCGACCTCCATCAGACATATAATCAGGGACAATCCTCCCCCATCGTCGTTGCGACAATCGTCGTAGTAATGTGCTACACCGTAGTGGTTATTTGCGTTCATACTTTTTCGAAGAATTTAATGTATTTTTGTATTAGTGCTAATTTAATCAAAATGATGAAATATTCTCAACTTTACGCTGCATTTTCATTATTTGACCAAACATGACAAGTACTAATACAAAGTAATACTATACTAATCTATTCATATTGTGTTAGGTAATTTAATAACGATTCGAATGATATAACTGGCAGCGAGCTAACTAACGTAGTTTTGAAGATATCATCGTTTTAATCAGACGCGTCGAAATTGCGCGCGAATAATTTGCGAATGCGTGACATGCATTGTGTTGCACTGTCGCAATTACGGGCCACACACGAACGGATAAGTTAGTATAAGTTGTTAGTTTATTCAATGTTATTAATGTTTTATTAACTCACACACAAAGATCTGTACTATTAATATTAGACAAGCCTAAACTGGACCCAGTCCATCTGTATCTAATACTGTATCACAATACTTGCACTCCTTAATAGCTCTAAGATGTATCGAGTCAGCGAGCTTAACTAGCTACTCCTGGACGTGTGTCCCGTACCCGGCTCTATAGCTAAGATTTTTTTTAAATCTTTTATAAACTAGTACTTGACTGCGATCCCGCCGGATGGTAAGCAGTGATGCAATCGTTGATGGTGAGGCGCATTAGTTTATTAAGAGCTTATTCACTCTAGCCTTGAAGACACTCAAATTATAATCAGACGGGAAGACCGCAGCAGGCAAATTGTTCCAGTCCTTCGATGTACGCGGTATAAATGACGAGGCGAAACGCTTAGTCTGTTTCAACAACCGTGTGTCGGTTTGTCCGATGGTAGAAATGAGATGGCGGAATCAAGTCATGCAATTCCTGCGTACACTCTCCAAAATGCAATCCGTAAAACACCGAAAGGGTGGCAACCCTACGCCTGTGCTCAAGATTTTGAAGATTGGACTTAACCAAATCTAGATCACCAATCAGCCTCTTCGCACGCCTTTCCACCGAGTCCAAAGCTACCAGGTAGCACTTCGCAGCATCAGCCCATATGTGGCTGCAGTACTCCACACACGATCGGACCTGTGCTTTGTATAACATTAACCCATTGTGTGTCTAAACGTGGATCCACGCGAGACACAATGACTTTTTAATTGTGTCTGTAATTACGGCACACGAGAGGTTAAAAGCTGTCCTGGTATGAAGTACCGCCGGACTTTTGCAAGAACGCCTAATTTCCTAGCAGCTACTTTAGCTTTGGACTCAATGAACTGCCCAAAATTGAGGTTGGAGGAAATTTCGACACCCAAGAGCTGAAGGCGATCGGTACAATCCAGTGATACATTCTGAAAAGTAGAAGCCGAAGTGAACGGGCTCCTTTTGGCGGTGAACAGACGCGCCTGTGTTTTGGCGGCGTTGAATCCCACAAGATTGGTGTCGCCTCACTTGGAGACTGCCTGAAGTGAGATATTCGTACGCTCTACCATCTCTCGTTCGGACCGGATTTGCTCTTTACTAGTCCGAGCACCTGGCAGCTATCTCTTTACAACTATGCTATCATCTGCATAGCCATAGATACCGGGCATCAGCTGATCATTAATTTGCAGCAGGAAAAGAGTTGCAAAGAGAATTGACCCCTGAGGAACTCCGGCATTAGACGTCATGGGCTCTGATGAGCATCCATCGACAACAAATCGAGGAGACCGTTCTCTCAGAAAGTCTTTTACCCAGTTAATCAGACCAGCGGAAATACCGCATGCAGGAAGCTTACTCAAGAGGCTAGCATGCCATACCTTGTCGAAGGCCTTCGAGACGTCTAAGGAGACAGCAATTGCTTCTGCATTTTTCTCGAGGGCCGATTGCGGCGAAACCCATACTGTTAGTCAATGAGGAGATCGTTACTTTCTACGTATGCCATGAGGTGCGAGTTCAATACACGCTCCATAATCTTTTTTTTTATTGTTGATAGGTTCGCGCTTGACCGCTGTCTCACCTGATGGAAAGCGACGATGCGGTCGACGATGGAACGCGCTTACCTAGAAGAAACCTATTCACTCTCGACTTTAAGAGTCCCAGGTTGTAGCTATCAGGAAACTCAGACTCCGGCAGGGAATTCCAATCCCTAGCCGCACGCACAATGAATGTGTTCCCAAAACGTTTTGTGCCTATAGGTGGGATATAAGGTATACTATATACCGGTGGCACATAGTCGTACGTCTGGTAGTCCGATGATGGAACGGGCTAGGCGAAATTAGGTTATGCAATTTCGACGCACACTCCCCGAAATGCAACCGGTAGAAAAACGACAAGCTAGCAACTCTGAGTCGATGCTCAAGACTTTGAAGCCTCGATTCGACGAGTGTATCATCGCCAATTACTCTTCTGGCTCGCCTCTCAATTGTCTCAAGTGCATCAAGCTGGTATCGGGCAGACCCGTCCCAAAGATGAGAGCAATATTCCATACACGATCGAACTTGCGCTTGATAAAGTTTGAGCAGCTGTTCTGGCGTGAAGTACTGTCTGACCTTTGCGAGGATTCCCGGCTTTTTTGCAGCCAGTTAAGCCTTTGCTTCGATGTATGGCCCAAAGTTGAGTGTTGTTGTCAGCGTAACACCAAAAAGGTCAAGATGGTCGGTTATCTGCCCGGTTACACCCCGGAAAGTTGGAGCGGGGCTGAATTGGCTCCTTTTAGTGGAAAATAGACACGCCTGGGTTTTTGCAGCATTGAACCTGACCAAATTGGCATCGCCCCATTCGGAGACTGCCTCCAAGGACAAGTACAAGCGCTCAACCATAGCCTCTCTAACAGACTGGATCTGTGATTCACTAGCTCGCGCGCTAGATATATAACTCTCAGCAACAGTGCTGTCGTCTACATACCCAAAGGCTTAAGCAGATCGTTTATGTGCAGCAAGAATAATTTTGCCAAGAGTACTGACCTTCGAGGCGCCTGAGTTCGCGGGCATTCGAGGTGCCTGACCGCGAGCCCCAACAAAACAAAAAAAAAACCGCGAGGCCGTAGGCGGCGGCCCACGTCGCCCACGCCTGACGCCGCCTCTTTTGGAAATCAAATACGAATAGGTCTAAGAAATAAATAAAAAAAGAAAGAATATAAAATAGGGCTCCAGATGTATGACGCTTGGTCACTTCGTTTTATTAAATCAACGTAATTTGGATGTCATCCATTTATATATTTACTTCTGTTTTTAATTTTCCAACCAGATCAATATCGAAGGTATTTGATCACCAGGATGACATGAGCGATGAGGTTGCATTCGCTGTGAGTCTGTGACGTATGCTACATCAACATAGGTATAGGTAAGTTAGAATAGTATCGGATCGTTATTCATAAGGATAGTTACTAGGATAATATGAACACGAAGGTATCACTATAGAGTAGTAATAATTTCACTTTCAATGACCCTTTATTTAGCTAGATATAGGCCGGTTCATCAAACTGCACTATTGTAGAACTAACTTCTGTCAGCGGCTTCGTCCGTATGAGATTAGAAATTGTTTTTTTTTTGTTTTTTGGTGGGTAAAAATCGTTCTAATGAAATCCCCCGCTCTTAAGCGGAGCGGAAGATAATATCACACTCTTGCTGACTAAAAAACCCACCCCGTTCCTTTTTACTTTTCGTACCGGGGCCGAGCTTCCCTTTCGGATAAAACTGGCCATCGAAATCCCGGCGGCGGCTGGGGCGCTGTGAGCGCTGTTGTCTGATGTGGTTGGCCTCCTCCTTTGCTAGCATTACTGCTTTGCAGAAGAAGGCGGCCACCTGCCATTCCTCTTCGCTCCGGACAATGGCCTGTACCAAATCCCGGCGCGAGAGATTGCCACTGCCGATCGCCCCCACGAGGGCACGGCGATGCTCTGGCCAATCTGAACAAACTTCCACCGTGTCCTCTGGGCGTTCCGCATAGTGGCGACAGCCGGGCGTCACTTCTGCACGAATCTTGTGTTTTGCACAAAATTTAAAAACAGAACTAGTCATTATGGAGACGATTGGGGTAGTCCTATGTCCAACAGTGATCATTTGTTGGCTGAACTGATGATGATGATGAAACATGTGATTTTTTAGATTTTTTTTCGGTTCTAGAAATTCGAGCTGAAATTGGTTATCATTGGAATTCAGTGGCGGGGCAAGACCTTAATTTGATGTGGGCAAGATATATTTAGTGAGGCCCCCTGATGGATGACGTAAGAGGGCGGATTTTATTGAGAGATTTTTGATGAAAACAATGAGAGCGCTTGAACGGCAAGTGCGTAATGCAGTTCTTACTAGCGGCAACAGTCTACTTACTACTTCCACTGAATTTTCTATTCCATGGGAAATACATTTAAATACTTGGCACATGCGTCGTCGCATGATTGCATGACTGTATGTGTTTGTAAGTTCAAACGTAGAAGGAGCAAACAGAATGGGAAATCTCCAGCGGGCGAAGTGAAGATTTCCCGCGTCATTCACCGCCCGCAACGCCAGCAAATGTTGCCAGACTAGATCTATAAATATGAATGTGGTAGGTTAGTATTGCCAGATACTTGCTAGACAGTTTTTATTATTGTTTATTGCTAGATGAGTAATTATATCTATATTTGCTTTCGCGGGCCTTTGAGGCGCCTGACCGCGAGGCCCAACAAAACAAAAAAAAAAAAAACACGAGGCCGTAGGCGATAGCCCACGTCGCCCACGCCTGACGCCGCCTCTGTTGGAAATCAAATACGAATAGGACTAAGAAAGAAATAAAAAAAGAAAGAATATAAAATAGGGATTTGATTGTAGAGAAATTTGGATGTCGTACATTTATCTATACTTTTGTTTTTAATGTTCCAACCAGATCAATATCGAAGGTATTTGATCACCAGGACGACATGAGCGATGAGGTTGCATTCGCTGTGACGTATGCTACATCAACATAGGTATAGGTAAGTTAGAATAGTATCGGATCGTTATTCTTAAGGATAGTTACTAGGATAATATGAACACGAAGGTAGATCACTATAGAGTAGTAGTAATTTCACTTTCAATTACCCTTTATTTACAAATGCTCAGCTAGATATAGGCTGGTTCATTCATCAAACTGGACTATTATCAAACTAACTTCAGCGGCTTCGTCCGTATGACATTAGAAAATATTTTTTTTTTTGTTTTTTTTTGGTGGGTAAAACTCATCCAAATGACATCCCTCGCTTTTGGGTGAAGCGGAAGATATGTCAGACTCTTACTGACTAAATAACCCACCCCGTTCCTTCTTGCTTTTCGTATCGGGCCCGAGCTTCCCTTTCGGATAAAAGGCCCCAGTATAGGCTTCGACCCAGCTGGGCCCCTGCTGTTGCTGACAACTCCTTGAGGTGCGCGGGAACAGTGCGCGCCGTCGTCGATTTGGGCTCGGTCCGGACAGTTACCCTATGGCGAGACCGCGAGCTACTCATTGTTCGCCGTCCGCAAGCCCAAGCCTACGGTGCCCGGAAATCGTGATCGGAATCTTGGCGGCGGCTGGGGCGCTGTGAGCGCTCATGTCTGATGCGATTGGCCTCCTTCTTTGCTAGCGTTACTGCTTCGCAGAAGGAGGCAACCGCCTGCCACTCCTCTTCGCTCCGGACCATGGCCTGTACCAAGTCCCGGTGCGAGAGATCGCCCCCACGAGGGCACGGGGATGCTCTGCCCAATCTGAACAAACTCGCACTGTGTGCTCTACTGTGTCCTCTGGGCGTTCCGCATAGTGGCGACAGCCGGGCGTCACTTCTGCACGAATCCGGTGCAGGAACCTCCCGAAGTTACCGTGTCTGGTGAGAACCTGCGTCATGCGGAAGGTGACGACTGTGTGAGGTCTTTCCAGCCACACCTCAATAATTTTATAGCTCATGTCTCAACTATAAAGTATCATTGTAGTGGTGAATGTTTTTTTTTTTTTAATCGTTCCGTTAGTTTTTGAGCTTATTCATTACATTTTAAAACAAAAATATAAATCTTTTCTTTTAGTGATCAATAGGTAGATAGTTAAAGGTACACTATTAAAGTACCGAAGATTATCGCTTTGATGTACTGGTTTAAGTGATGAGAGTCTCGTGTTTAATTCTCTTCATCTGTAGTAGATTTTTAGCGGTCTGGTCGACCAAGAAGTGGAGTAATTCCAGAACCTTTATATTATGAATCTCCATCAATAACTTCTTGTTTTGATCAGCCGCATCGTCAGCATTCATAAAGTTGGTATCCTAAAGAAATTAATTGGGGAAATACAAAAACTAATAGAATTTATGAACCATTTATTGGTAAAAATGTTAGGGATCAATTACTTCATTAGTATACCGTTTAAAGGTAAAAATATTTCCTAACCTGTGCAATTACTTTATGCATAAACGAAGGACGACTGTGGACGATAAACCCAACATCACCCTGAAACAGCTGGTCACCCTTCCGAAAATAGAGCAGGTTACCAGAGAGTCTGCCTCATAGGATTACCGTGTTCTCCCCCTTTCTTTGGACTTTGGATAATCCCACAGTGCTCCATCGTAGCCTAATTAACTGTTACTCAAATTCGGTGATCTTCTCATCGGACCGCAGTGTACGCGTTTTGTACGTTTCCAGATCCAGTCGTCGTTTATTAGCTGTTAAGCAGAAACGCTTTACGTAATCTAACGAGTTCGTTTGACAGTTAATGTATCTTGCCATCGCAGGCCCTGCTGTCTGAGCAGGAAGCGAAATCATAGCGTTTCGTTATGGCTGTTTACCTAGGTCTAGAGATTTTTTTTTTGTGAAAACGTGCAGCAGCAGCGCACCTATCGGGAAATATTGTAACTAAGTTTAAATAAACGGAAGTGTGACGCAAATCCGGTAGTGTGTTATTGATATCCCTCCAAGTCGACCCTCGGTCGTGTACACTGCTTTTCCCTTATCCGCTAGTAACTTCTTGCGCATAAATACTAGGATATCATAAATGAAAACTGTTTTTTGGGAGTGGAAATTGAGTGGGTAATCCCAAAGTAGGTAGGCTGTGTGACGTATACATGAATACAATGTAAAAATACTCTATACCGTAAGCATTTTATGTTAGCGGTAGACAAAACCCTTGCTTTTGTTTTCAGGTTAGTCGGTACCTTTTTTTTTTTATGGTGGGAAAAAATTATGCATTGACATGAGTCGGTACCTGAGTCATCTCTAGACAGATTTCAGTAAGGAGGCAAGGGTTTTGTACAAAGTTATGAACTTTTTAGCATCTGCAGGGTCCTGAAACCCTACGCCGCTAAACCTAAAATTGTTATGTAGGCATTATGTCTGCCTTACTTACATACAACTTTCTCTTTCTCACCTTTCCGCCTCATCCCACCCCTAACATTATTTCCTTTTCACTAAAATATTAATTTAATAGCCAACTTTAAATATTAAGAAATATTACTTTTGGAAGTTAAATCATCTTTTGCTGACTCACGCTAAACTACTTGATCCACGTCGACCAACTAAGAGTGAGTTGCACCATTTAACTATAACGATAACAGAGCTGTTAACAGTTGTCAAGTCGTCGAATTGACAAAATGATGAAATATTCTCAACTTTACGCTGCATTTTCATTATTTGATCATACATGACAATTACTAATACATTACAAGGTAAACCTATACTAATCTATACATATCGTGTTAGGTAATTTAATAACCATTCGAATGATATAACTGGCAGCGAGCTAACTAACGTGGTTTAAGTTATCATCGTTTTAATCATACGCGTCGAAATTGCGTGCGAATAATTTGCGAATGCGTGACATGATTGTGTTGCACTGTCGCAATTACGGGCCACACACGATTGGATAAGTATAAGTTGTTAGTTTATTCGATGTTATTAATTTTTTATTAACTCACATACACAGATCTGTACTGTAAATATTAGACAAGCCTAAACTGGACCCAGTCCATCTGTATATCACAATACTCGCACTTGTGCTCGCACTCCTAAATAAATAGCTCTAAGATGTACCGAGTCAGCTAGCTTAACTAGCTGCTCCTGGACGTGTATCCCCACCCGGCTCTAAAGCTAAGTGTCCTTTCGTCACCGAGTCAACTCTCTCGCTTCCCTCACTCTCATCGCTTCCCAGCGATCCGTTTGGCGTGCACATGTCCCAGCTCTTTTTTGTACTGCCATTAGAAATTGCATAATTTATTAAGTTTCTATAGAATTTCCTCGGCTCCCTTTCATTAGAAGAACAATTTATGAGGGTATAAGTGGCACATGTCACCAGACGTGGTGTTCGAAGACAAATATAATATTTTTTTATTAATTTAGAGTAAGTGCGCTTCATTCGGAGCGCTGGCTATCAGCCCACTGACGATGGAATTGTACGAGCTGCGAAATTAATTTCGTATCTACTTATGTGTGCACTCTCTTCGGCTATATAATAAACTGTCTTTGTGATTTCCAATCAAATGAAACCATAGCTGTTCTTAAATAAGAAGTCTTGGGTTTGGTCAGGTAAATTCTTACGCCAGAAACTTTTTAGTCACATGTATTATGGGTGTGCTTATTGGCAGTAAATTGCCAGAAATGTAACTCCTGACTGCTTCTAAAAAATCTAAAATGGAAAATATCGTCACGCCCTATAACACTTTGTCCGATCGAAATTCGCTGGAAATCAAACCCAAGATTGACTGCGACCCCACCTGTTGGTAAGTCGTTAAGTGAGGCAGTCGTTGATGGTAAGGTGCACTAGTTTATTCAGAGCCTATATACTCTGGCCTTGAACGCAACTAAGTTAAGGATGGAAAGACCGCAGCAGGCAAATGCTGATTTGTAGTACTTGCGATGTCCATTTTATTAAAATTTTAGTATCTAATACAAACATTAGGTTACCTATAGTCCATCTGATTAGAGCAGCTGAAGACCACGAAGATCTTGGCCGGGGTCTTGCTAACACAGAGCTTATGCTCTTTATGAGACTTTGGACGAAGTTGATACAGCACCTGAAAAGTGAAGGAACCTTATAATAATATTTTTTTCAATACACTTGCTCAGAAAGTGACTCTTATTGCACTGCAATTAGGTACATAATGGCCCTTGTTACCAAACTGTGACATTTTGATTACCATTACGCACTAGTGCTATAATGTAGTTAAAACCTTATTGTTGAACCTCTCCCCGCCATAATTTTATCACATTTACCGTATCAGGATGGGCGCAGGTTGTCCCCCACGAGTCGCCGGTCAACCCCCGTTTATTCATTTCAGTGAGTGTATTTGGATGGATTGCGTGAAGGATGATATGAAAGAAAAGGAAGTTAGTGATAGCATGACGAGTGACAGGGCAGAATTGAAGAAAAAAACGTATTGCTCCGACCCCAAATAAGATGAAATAAGATGGGACAAGGGCAGGAAGAAGAAGAAGTAATAAAAAGCACGATTGAAAATAAAATTAAAAAAATAAAAACAAAAGAAAATGAGAAAAAAAAATTTAAAACAAAAGTTGCAATAGTTATAAAACGTAGAGCGTACTGGAGCAATGAAGTGTATACATTAGCATCATAATGAGCCACAAACTACAACTTTGTATTTGTTCCTAGTATTAAAATTATGAATATCACTGTATTTTTTTAATCTGTCTATATTTTCATGGGCATACAAAATATTCTCATAAGTATACTGTGAACACAGTCATTACATTAGCTTTTCTTTAAATTTATCTTAGAGGGAGTACCTGGGACTTAACCCGTTGTATGCCGGAACGCAGATCTACGCGAGACACAATGGCTTTTTAATTGTGTCTCTAATTAGCCGCATACGAGAGGTTAATTTATAAATAGAACGAATAGCCCTTTTCTGCAAAACGAAAATTGTCTGGTTATCGGCGGCATTACCCCACAGTAGAATATCGTACAACATGACACTATGGAAATAACTAAACAGGCTGTCTCTTAATCAGTTAAACTTCGAATCTAAGCGCACGGCCGTGCGCAGGCCAAGTTCCAGCAACAGGCCGCGCGCATGCCGTGCACTATTTACACGAACCATTTCGACCCACTTTCGACCCCCCTGTAGCTCAGTGCCTATTGCAAGTACAGAGATAAAATTATTCCTACGTTATTATATACTAGTACTAAAGCAATATGCCAAATTTCATAGATATAGCTTCAGTAGATCCTGAAATATGACCCTGTAAATATAGCTAATTTTGGCACTGACTCACTGACCGGTAATCAAAACCTCTAGGCCACTTCCAATTGTCCTAGCGTTATGAAACACACACACAGGTCGTGTGTAATGTGTAGATTAACAAAAAGTTAAGAAATTTAAGAAATAATCAAGCGTGAGTTGGCTCAATCTAATATTTATGAACCAGTGATGTGAGAATACGATGAGGAGGGGGGGAGTAAGGGGGGAGGGAGTATAAAATATGTCATAAGAAATTTAAGAAATCGGTTAAGCGTGAGTTGGCTTAATCGAATATCAAATTTTTAATAAAATATTTATGAACCAGTTATACAATGAGAATACGATCTAAGGTTAACAATGGACGCAGGCGTGGCACAAAAAGAAAAAAATAGGTACGATTTCTTGAAAAAAAGTATTGAAATCCCACTAAAAACATACCTGTTCGCCTAAAAAAGGGTTGAAATCCAATCCAATGCCAAGTTTAGATGTACTTTAAAATCGATCATAATCATCTTCATCAACATCCTGATCATCGTTTAATTTGAACTTGGCAGGTTAATTTAATTATATAAATTATAAATTTAATTATACAATTAAACAAATGTTACGTGTAGCATGAAAACCCGCCAAGTTCAAATTTACCGAGGATCAGGCTGTTGATGAAGATGATTATGATCGATTTTAATGCTGCTCTCTGTTGCTCACTGCACATGCGCAAACAGCGCATGTGAGCTTTGTTTGCGTCAGGGACGGAAGACTGCGTTCTTTTCGGTTTTCAGAACCCATATATCGTCCAGATACCATATAAAGTCTGAGAGCAGTAGTGGCCGAGTGGTAACGGCCCCAACTTACGAGTTGTAGGTCGCGGGTTCGAACCCAGCCAGATGCATTACTTTGTGTAATTTATTTCATCACCACTGCTCTCAAAACGGTGAAGGAAAACATCGTGAAGAAACCGGCATGTCCTAGAACCAAAAATTCGAAGACATGTGACATTCACCAACACGCACTGGGCCCGCGTGGTGGATTACGGCTCATTCCCTCTCCTAGAGAGGAGGCTTGAGTCCCAACAATGAGAACAATAAAAAGGCTGGTGATGATGTGATGATGATGATGATGATATCGTCCAGGAGTTTTCAGCAATAGTCCTCAGTCACTGAAATCGCCCTTGAACAATCATTCAGGACGGATCATACTTGGTCCTTTCGGATAGCGGCGATCAAATTGATGGCTGCTATCGTGTCAACGACTGAGATTCAAAATATAGGGGATGGAATCTAACTGAAGCAATTTGGTAGATTTTGGTCTTTTGCTCACTTTCTTCCAGTCGGTGATCAATTCGAGCGGGATTGATACACTATACACACGCGTTGCATTTGGTACTAAAGTAACAGGGCCTCAAGTCTGCTATTACAATAGTGTCAGAATGGTCTATCATTGATGTCATAATTGTCGATTTTGACAAGTTTGGTAATCTACTAATATAATGGCGTCATTATGACTTTCCAATGGTCAACCACTGTCACTCCATTGAAAAAAGTGGCTTGCGGCTTGTTGAGGCGGGCGTTCAGTGGCTAGGGGAGGGGAGGTCACCACATAGTACGGCTGTTAACGTAGCTACTACCTGGAAGATGCGACATATTCGAGGCGATGCACAGACTAATTAACATTCCTCAATCAATATTATCATAAATACTGGGATAGCATAACTGAAAACAGTTTCTTGCAAGTAGAAATTGAGCAGGCAATTCCAAAGTAGGTAGATCCTGTTACGTATACATGAATACAATATAGAAATATACTAAATCGTAAACATTTTCCGTCAGTGGTAGACAAAACCCTTGCCTCATTACTGAAATCTGTCTAGAGTAAACTCAGGTACCGACTAATCTGAAGACACTTGAATTCAGCACTATGGTATGAAATTTACAGCATCTGTTGGATCCTGAAACTACATATCGCTAAACCTACAATTGTTATGTCGGCATTATGTCTGCCTCACTTACATACAACTTTCTCTTTCTCACCTTTCCAGGCAACGCTCCATCTCATCCCTAATATTATTTCCTTTTCACTAAAATATTTAATTTTTAGCTAACTTAAAATATTACGAAATATTACTTTTAGAAGTAAGAAACATCTTTTGCCAACTCACGCTAAACTACTTAATCCACTTCGACCAACAAAGTTATTAAAATAAATAATTGCACAATTGATGTTTAAAGATTTCACAACGCAAGTACTGCTGTTACTGTGACTGGTAATCACTGCTATGTTGATATTTCTTTTTGAATTCACTATTGCGTCTAGAAAACACATGGTTTTCAAAATAGGGCTGAATAAACTGTGACAACTGCGAGTATTACTATCTTTGTATTTATGTACAGACCACGTGCGCTGAGCACCACGTGGACGCACAGTGTTTGTAAACAACACAATGTTGTTTACTTCGTGTCTTCAGTAAGCCTCAGTACGCTCTGGACCACCGATGCAGCCGCACGTTTGATCGTCTCTAGCATATATTGCCCGTAAACACACTCTGTTACTAGGATAGCAGAAGTTTTGAGGAGGTTGAATGATCGCGTTGAAAATATAATGAAAATAGAAGTTTTAATACGCTGTACATAGTACCTTATAATACTGCGAGTTTCCCGGTTTCTATAAAATTAATTGCAGAAAGTATATCGTATAAAAACCCACAGTTATTTAAAAAATAAAAACAAGTTTTTAATTATTTTTTTTCTTCACAGCAAGCTTTTATAGCACGGTATAACATTTAAATAATAATACTCGTTAAGACGAATCATACGAGCCTATAGTCTGTCTAAAAAGTCAACCGACTTGAGAATTTTGTATAATATTTTAATTATTCAAAAAATACTTATAATCGATACTTTTTATAGGGTTCTTCTATTAGTAAACAATGATCAATATCTCTTAGTCAACCTTGATTATTGAACCAGCGTTGACTACATCAGATTTCATTTTACTCTAATAATTACCCAAGTCGGTTGACTTATTAGACATACTTACTCTAACTCGATGGGGTTGTGTCGTGTGTGTGGCCGGAAATCGGGATCGGAATCCTGGCGGCGGTGGCGAGAGCTGATGCGGTCGGCCTCCTCCTTTGCGAGCATTACTGCTTCGCAGAAGTCGGCGACCGCCTGCTACTCCTCCTCGCTCCGGACCATGGCCTCAATCAAGGCCAGGTGCGAGAGGTCTCCGCCGCCGATCGTCCCCACGAGGGTACGGCGATGCTCCGTCCAAGCAGGGCACACCTCGACTGTGTGCTCCACCGTGTCCTCCGGGCATTCCGCACAGTGGCGACACCCGGTCATCTCTTCCGCACGAATCTGGTGCAGGAACCTCCCGAACGTGCCATATCCGGTGAGGACCTGTGTCATACGGAAGGTAAGGACGCCGTGAGGTCTTTCCAGCCACGCCTCAAAGAGAGGACTTACCGCCATAATTGTGGCATGCCCAGCACTGGGTTGCGATAGTTGCTGACGCCATTTCACCATGAGATCCCGCCTAAGCTCTGTTCGCCATGCCGTAACCTGGCACGGCAGCGGACTTTCACCCCGGCGTTGCATCTCCACGCGCATATCGTGCATGTGTGCAAGGACTGTTGCCTCCAGATCCCACGGTGGTAGGCCAGCCAGAAGGCTCGCCGCTTCGCGGAAAATCGTGCGGTATCCCTGCACCATCCGTTTCATCGTTTGCCATGACCCTCCGGCAGGAATTCAACATAGCCGCCGGCCACACCGGTGTCCAACCTGAAGACACCTGAATTCAGTACAAAGGTATGAACTTTTCAGCATCTGCAGGGTCCTGAAACCATACACCGCTAAACCTACAATTGTTATGTCGGCATTATGTCTGCCTTACTTACATACAACTTTCTCTTTTTCACCTTTCCGCCTCATCCCACGCCTAATATTATATCCTTTTCACTAAAATATTTATTTTTTAGCCAACTTATCAAATATTACGAAATATCGCTTTTGGAAGTAAAATCATTTTTGTTGACTCACGCTAAACAACTTGATCCACTTCGACCAACTAAGTTTTTAAAGTAAATAAATGCACAATTTTTGTTTTTAGACTTTATTTTAAACTGTTGCATCTAGAAAACATACGGTTTAAAAACTATGGCACCTCAAACCGTCACACCTATTTTCTAGCATCGCATTTTGTGCGTGTCCACGTGGTATTCATACCTACCATATACCATAGCAAAGTTTGTAAACAACACAATGTTGTTTACTTCATGTCATGTAGAAGACTTCAGTACGCTCTGGGCCACCGACGCAGCCACACGTTTGATCGTCTCTAGCTTATATTGCCCGAAAGTCACTCTGGTACTAGGATAGCCGAAGTTTTGAGAAGGTTGAATAATGGCGTTGAAACTTTAATGAAAGTAGAAGTTTTAGTACGTTGTACAATACCTAGTACTTGAAGTATCCCGACTCCTATAAAATTAATAGCGGAAAGTATAACTTATAAAAACATATAGGAATCAGTTCAGCTTCATAGCAAATACAAAATATTTATTTAAAAAAATCTTAAGCCGTACCCAAATTGTATTGACGCGTAGAGGTGTAATAATAAATCAAAAAAATTACCTGCAACTCCTAAAAACCGAAAACTCAAAACAATGCAAAAACACGTAGCTGAATTAAAATGGCACATTTGTTTAAAAAATAATATTAAGTCTAAATGCTAGTACAAGTCCTTTTATATTATACGCCATATCAGCTGCAGCATAAAGCCGCGTTATTTGTAATAACTAACAAGAAGCAATCAGCAGTTAGAATGCAACTGAGTCACAGTTGCACCAAGCAGCTTTTTATTTCAATGTCGGCTGTCGTATTTCTACATAGGGTTTTCAATTTCATATATAAGTTCCTACTTTATTAAAACCTATTATTATTATAGGCATTGATATGATCAAACGTAGATTTATACTTATATCATCCACAAAACAAAAGAATGTACTGTATGATTCCTGTGTTCTGTGATATCATCAAACGTTAAGTGGCCAGTCACATTATGAAGTAACCAGTTGTGGCGATAGTTGGGGGAGACCTATATCCAACAATGGACGTCCGTCAGTTGAAATAATGATGATTAAGATGAGAGGCTAAAAGCCTCGCTTTCTTTCGACATCTTCAGCTTAAATCTGATCTATAAACTAATCTGCTAACCTATATTACTTTTAACTGAAAAATATTATTAGTTTGTATTCGCTTACGAGTACCAATGCTGAAATATTTTTTTTGATAGAAGTTTGATTTCACCGACGTGAACATTATTTATTAGTATAGGGCCATTTAGATTTTGTTTATCATGTCAAGTCAAATCAATATCGTAAGCTTTAATTACCTACCAACACAGCAGAATAGCGAAAGTGCATTCGTCGGGTGTTTCTGGATTCCGATCGTTATTTATAGAGCTAGATACCAGGAGAACATGAACACAAAGATGTCCGATATTTCCATGAAATTTAATCGGCTATTTATTTTTTAGGGTTATTTATTAATATATCTACAATTACCTTATTAATGAGAAAGTAATAAATCTATAAAAAATATTATATAGTATGAATATTAAAAAAATACGCAATTCTATTTGTTTGAATGTATTTTTGTCAGCCTATTTCATCTTACTGCATGGTAGAACTTAACATTAACAACAACAACAGCGTCAGGTGAGGATGGAATTTCGGCCGAAATCCTGAAGGCATGGAGCGAAGGTGATGGTGTACTCTTTTTAACCCCCGACGGAAAAGAGCGTATTGTAAGTTTGAGGTGTGTATCTGTGTATCTGTTTGTGGCATTGTAGCGTCTAAGCGAATGGACCAATTTTGATGCGGTTTGTTTTTATTGGAATGCTGACGTTATCGAGATGTTTCTTAGATACAATTTATGAAGTTCTTTTCAGGTGTACAAGGTCAGCAGATCGATTGTTGACTGTTAACACTAAAAACTTAATGAATATATGCTTTACTAATAAACACATATATATGTGAGCTAATGTTTAAAATACTCATGTACCTACATGCCGACGCAATCAAGCTAGTCTGATGATGGAGGTCGGAGGTAAGAGACGTAACCTTGGAATGCATATTAATAAATCCATCCAGTTTCGGCTCATTAAGTTTGTCTTAAAAATAGTTTGTTCCTCATGATGACGAGAATCTAATGACAAAGACCTGATGCTAGAACTGGAAAGTGACTGATGGAATCTTGGAATGTCTACTAGTAAGTCCGTCAAGATTAGGCTCATTAGATTTGTTTTAACCAGTTTTAAACATTTTTCATGACGACGAGGACCTAATGCTAGAAATGGGAAGTGGCTTATAGAATCCTGGAATGCGTACTAGTAAACACATTGAGTTTGGGCTCATTATACTCGTCATAACCAGTTCTTTTATTTTTATAGATTTTATGCATCGGAGGTTCTAAAAATTTTAATTTTGCTAATATTTAAGAAGGACGATATTGTCTTTCTTTAGAATTACAGGCCAATCTCATTTCCGAGTCATATCCATGAACTATTTTTTAGAGACATCACGAACCATCCTGAGCACAGGTTTGACGACTACCAAACAAGCCGTATTCCGAAAAAGCTTCAACACCGTATACCACATACATACACTGTGGCAAGTAAGACGACAGAGGAATGCAAGCTGCCTCTCTGTTTAGCATTTGTGGAAGAAACTCTAAATCATTTACAAGAAGAATGCTTTTAATTTTATTGGGGTTTGGGCTGTACTACAGTCTCTGCAACGGTGCCAGATTGAATAACGGTAAATCAGAGTGCTAAAGTATTTAATGTGTTTATACAAAAACGCCACCATGTCAATCAGACTTCAAAAGCAGACCTCAAAAACTATCATCTTGCAGCGGGGTGCGAGGCAAGGGAATGTCCTTTTTCCAAAAGTCGGCCGGAATGGACGATGCCCTCAAGTTTTTGAACTGGAGAGGGCTAGGCATTAATGTCAATGGTAAGTACATCACTCACCGTTGGTTTGCCGACGATATAGTAGTCAAGGCTGAGGCTACGGAGGTGTTCAATACGATGCTCGGTGATCTCAATAGAGCATCCGAAAAAAACAGTCTTAAACGAACATGTAGAAAACCAAAATCATGATAAACAACTATATCACACCGGCTCTTAACAAGATCGAAGACTTTTACTCGAAGATGTGGATAATTAAGTTTACCTGGGACAGACGGTCCAGTTGGGTAGATCTTACTTCGAGAAAGAGGTCAATCGACGAATTCATCTCGGTTGGACAGCATTCAGGAAGCTATGTGGCTTTTTCCTTCCGGTATGCAACAGTGTCTCAAGACGAAACTTTATGACCAATGCGTGTTGCCAGTGATGACATAGCTCATGAGAAGGCTTAAAGTCACCCAAAAGGGAAAGGGCTGTGCTCAGATTTTCTTTGCGTGATCGCATTAGGAATAAAGATATCCGAAAAAAAAGCAAGGTGACCGACATAGCCCGAAGAATCGTTAAATTTAAGTGGCAATGGGCAGGACACACTTCTCGCAGAACAAATGGTTGATGAGTTGTTAAGTGTATATTCCTTTGAATCATACGTATACCGTCGTATAAACATTGACGACTTAGTTTAAGCCCAGTGGTACCCGTTGCTACAACCGCGTAGCTCTCGTAACCGTGATGTTTGCTACGGCGTAGCACCGCGTAGCAGACTACTACTGTTACATCACTACTAGAAAGAAGCTTGGTCATTTCACTTTCGGGCGTTACATCAAATATTGTTCTCAAAAGTTGTGATAATTCCGTATTATTTAAGCACTTACAAAGCTTTATTTCAAATAAAGTATAATATTAGCTCAGTACTGTAACATTATCTCATTGATAATATAATCATCAAAGGTTATTTAAATGTTCGGATAAAGGTCAAGCATCTCAATTGGAAATAATGTTATAAAATGGTGTAAAAAATAAGTAGAAATACAATTACTGCAAGATTACTCGTAGTTATCTATCACCAAAATTTTTAACAATATTTTACGAAAATTTTAAGTGATTACGAAGAGAAAATGTTATTTCAAACAAATGTAATCATTTGAATCGATTAACATTTAGCAAAGATATCACTGAACAATGAAAATAATGCAATTAAACATTAAGTTAAATTAGAAACCTCTTACTTCTTTATAAAGTGGTTAAAAAAATAGTAAACAGATGTGAAAGTATCAATCATCAGATTAATTTATAAAAAGTACACAATATGTGTACTTTGCCTTCGAACCGTCACGTGATCACCCGTTTTCGATCGCTAATTGCTAGACAATGTCAAACTGTGTTACGAAACGACAACGAAATCGACCAACATAAACGATATTCTCACACAAATGCTTAGACAAGCAGCACTTTTGATATATTCGAATTCGCTGAGATTTTGAAATTTTCGTTCGACAGCTTAGCGAACTCTTAGACCCTGTAGAAAAGAAAGTCAACATGGCTGTTTTTAGTCAGCTGGTTTTACACAGACCACGTGCGCTGAGCACCACGTGGACGCGCAGAGTTTGTAAATAACACATCGTTGTTTACTTCGTGTCCTTAGCTTCAGTACGCTCTGGGCCACCGACGCAGCCACACGTTTGATCGTCACTACCATATTTTGCCTGTAAAGTCACTGTGGTACTTGGATAGCAGAAGTTTTCAGGAGGTTGAATGATTCCGTTCAACGGGTACCAAGTACCATAGTAAGATGGAAGTTTCAATACGCAGTACCTTATAGTACTACGAGTTTCCTGCTTCTTTAAAATTAATTAAAGAAAATATCTATTTTTATTGGTCACGTTATCACGCGTGAACGGCTGGACCAATGTCTCTACTTTTTTTTTGTTGTGTTTGTTACTGTAAGGAAAAGGTTCTTATGGAAAAAAAATGAAAATTAAGTTAGTGTAGGGTAGAGTAGGGTAGTGTAGGGTAGAGTAAGGTAGAGTAGGGTAGAGTAGAGTAGGGTAAAGTAGGGTAGACTAGGGTAGACTAGGGTAGAGAAGGGTAGAGTAGGGTAGAGTAGGGTATAGTAGGGTGGAGCAAGGAAGAGCGGGAACGAAGCCGCGCGGGCAAAAGCTAGTATCGTATAAAAACATATCGTGATCAGTTCCAGTTTCATACCAAATATAAAATAATTGTTTAAAAAAATCCTATGCAGAGATTAAGACGTATGAATTTTAACTTTGATATAATTACATCCTAATTGTATTGACGCCTAGAGGTGTTATAATAAATCAAAAAAAATATCTGCAACCCTTATAAACTGGAAACTCAAAACAATGCAAAAACACGAAGCCGAATTAGTATGGCACAGTTATTAAAAAAATAATTAAGTCTATGTGCTAGCACAAGTCCTTCTATATTATACGCCATATCAGCTGCAGTATAAAGCTGCGTTATTTGGAATAACTAATACGGATCTACAGTAAATCAGCAGTTCGAATGCAGCTGAGGAACAGTTGTACTGACAACATCCATACAATTTTAATTGTAAATGGCTTTTTATTTAAATTAGTCCGGTCAATTTAGACATCCGAGGTTACACTAATTCACACCCAGCTGAAAATTGGTAGGATTGTTCAAAACACCTTCATAAAAAAAAATATTCGGGGTCAAATGTCACAAAAATGAGTGTTTCGTGATTTTTAGCAAAACGGTAAGTTTAATCATAAAATTATTTAACCTCTCAAGGACCGCCATTATTTACAAAATTGTAGATCTGATAATTAGCTACAAAATTGAATACTTACTTTTTATTCTAAGAGTCACCGTTTTTGAGATATGATGATTCAAAATGTTGAAAGAGGTTATCGTCATAATATGCACACGTTTCCATGCCACCTTTGAGGTAGTGTACTTAGAGCTTTTTTAGGGTTCCGTACCTCAAAAGGAAAGAATGGAACTCTTATAGGATCGCTTTGTTGTCCGTTCATCTGTCTGTCTGTGTATGTATTTCTGTCTGTCAGTGTATTTTTTTTTTTTTTTTTTTTATCTGTTATAAACTAATACTTGACTGCGATCCCGCCTGATGGTAAGCAGTGATGCAATCGTTGATGGTGAGGCGCACTAGTTTATTAAGAGCCTATTCACTCTAGCCTTGAAGACACCCAAATTATAATCGGACGGGAAGACCGCAGCAGGCAGACTGTTCCAGTCTTTCGAAGTACGCGGTATAAATGACGAGGCGAAACGCTTAGTCCGGACCGTAGATGTTTCAACAACGTAAGGGTGGATACTCGCCGTGCGTCGGTTTGTCCGATGATAGAAATGAGATGGCGGAATCAAGTCATGCAATTCCTGCGCACACTCTCCAAAAAGCAATCTGTAAAACACCGAAAGGCTGGCTACCCTACGCCTGTGCTCAAGGCTTTGAAGATTGGACTTAACCAAATCTGGATCACCAATCAGCCTCTTCGCACGCCTTTCCACCGAGTCCAAAGCTGCCAGGTGGCACTTTGCAGCACCAGCCCATATGTGGCTGCAGTACTCCACACACGATCGGACCTGTGCTTTGTATAACATTAAAAGCTGTCTCGGTGTGAAGTACCGTCGGACTTTTGCGAGAACGCCTAGTTTCCTAGCAGCTACTTTGGATTTGGACTCAATGAACCGCCCAAAATTGAGGTCGGAGGAAATTTCGACACCCAAGAGCTGAAGGCGGTCGGTACAATCCAAAGATACATTCTGAAAGGTAGGAGCCGAGGTGAACGGGCTCCTTTTGGCGGTGAACAGACACGCCTGTGTTTTGGCGGCGTTGAATCCCACCAGATTGGTTTCGCCCCACTTGGAGACTGCCTGAAGCGAGATATTCGTACGCTCTACCATAGCCTCTCGTTCGGACTGGATTTGCTCTTTACTAGCCCGAGCACCTGGCAGGTATCTCTCTACAACTGTGCTATCATCTGCATACCCATAGATACCGGGCATCAGCAGATCATTAATATGCAGCAGGAAAAGAGTTGCAGAGAGCACTGACCCCTGAGGAACTCCGGCATTAGTCGTCATGGGCTCTGATGAGCATCCATCGACAACAACTCGAAGAGACCGTTCTCTCAGGAAGTCTTTTACCCAGTTATTCAGACCAGGAGAAATGCCGTATGCTGGAAGCTTACTCAAGAGGCTAGCATGCCATACCCTGTCGAAGGCCTTCGAGACGTCTAAGGAGACAGCAATTGCTTCCCCATTCTTCTCGAGGGCCTCGCCCCACAAGTGGGTGGCATACACTAGTAGGTCCCCAGTAGATCGATTGCGGCGAAACCCGTACTGTCGGTCACTGAGGAGATCGTTACCTTCTAGGTATGCCATGAGGCGCGAGTTCAATATACGCTCCATAATCTTGCAGAGTATGGAGGTTACCGAAATCGGCCGATAGTTGGTAGGATCGGCACGACTGCCCTTTTTGGGCACGGGTTGCACGTTGGCAAGCTTCCAGGACTTGGGCACTATTCCAGTCCTAAACGAGAGGCGATACAAGCGTGTCAATACAGGAGACAACTCGGGCGCACAAGCCTTGAGAACAATCGCTGGTATACCATATGGTCCACTAGCTTTATTCACGTCTAGACGACACAGTGCTCTCAGAACTTCTTTGTTCCTTATGCGAACCTCGGGCATCGAAGTGTCGCAGTGAGGTAGAGTCGGTGGAGTAGCACTGCCAGTATCAAGACGAGAATTATGGGCGAAGAGAGATGCAAAGAGACCTGCTTTCTCTCTCGCCGAATGAGCCAGTGTTCCGTCAGGTTTAACCAGCGGAGGCAATGTGGGCCGACAGAAGTTCGCTTCGACCGATTTGGCAAGAGACCAGAAAGCTCTGCTACCGGATGGCTGTGCAGAAAGCTTTGTGCCAATATGGGCAATGCGGTCAAAGCGAGCCTTCTTTAGTGCCTTTTTGTAGGACTTGGCAGCAAGGTTAAAGGCTCTCTTTGCTGAGCTCAGATCCGGAGATTTACGGTCACGAGCGTCAACCCAGGCTAGAAACGCCGAATGCTTACGCTCTTCAGCTTGAACGCAATCAGCGTTGAACCATGGGTGAGCTGAGCTTCCGATGGGTACGTCACTATAAGGAATGAAATATTCCATAGCTTGACGCACCACACCGGACACAGCATCCGCACACCTTGACGGATCCTTAGAAGAGAAGCAGACCCGCTGCCAAGGGTAAGACGCAAAAAAGTGCCGCATCTCATCCCAATCTGCTGACTTGTATCGCCACATTCGCCGTTCACCACGAGAGTCGCAGTCAAGTGGGGAGAAGGACGATACACACTTCACCAGACAGTGATCTGAAGTTCCAAGTGGTGAAGAAACTGTTACGATACATCTGTCTGGGTCGGTGGTCAGCAGAAGGTCCAGACAGTTGGCAGTATGACCAGCTACATCAGGCACCCTAGTCGCTTGCTTCACCAGCTGGGACAGGCCCATCGATACCGCAAAGTTTCGCGCTTCTCTCCCAGCATGGTCGGTCTTCTGGTACGGGAAAAGCCAGTCTTGGTGACAGGCATTAAAGTCCCCCAGAGCGACGAGCTGCGTATCAGGGTGCCGATGCAGAGCCTTATCGGCGGCCTCACTGAGGTGGTCAAACATTCGAGTTGTCTCCTGATCACCGCTGTGCGATCGATAGACACAGGCATAGACAATTTTGTCCATGCCAGTGTCCACCAACAGCCATAGCGTGGAAAGAGTTGTGTCCTCAAGGTGACGGAGACGCTGATAGCAGATGTCATTACGGACGTACACACAGACCCCAGCATGCTGCAGGAAATGATGCTCCAATGAGTATCCCGGATAGTTGAGGTACGCCGCATCTGCCGGACATCTAATCTGCGTCTCCATCAAGAAAAGCAAGTGTGGCTTGTCAGTCTCTAGATGGTGGTGGACCGCATCGAGATTGGAGTGTAGTCCTCTAATGTTTGAGAGGTGCACTTTCAATGAGAGGACGTGCATCCGCTGTTGACACTTGCTTCTCTTTTTACCTTTCATTGTTTTTTTTTAATTTGGAGTGAATAGGAATGGTGGAAGATGGCAGTTGAGCGAGGTGATGCGATGTTAACCTCGACAACACAACCAGAGTTGCCGCACCAGTGGAGGTTTGATCTGGAGACTGCGGGGACGCCCGAACCCCCCCAGGGATCGCCATCGGGTCCTCTCACCCGGTCGCCAACCGGCACGATGGGGCCACCCCGGGATTTTTCGCAGTTGGCGGGGCAGCCTTTCGTGTGTGGCTGGCACACTACTTGGGCCCCCAACTACCTACGGTCGGCCAGAGGAGCACCGTGCTTCGGATCCCGCTACCCTCCACGATCAAACCTCCGACGCAACAACAGCTGGTGCATCATAGCCGGTATACATCGCAACACAACTGCTCAGACCCAAATTCCACCGTACGGCTTCACCAGACATCACGCCGGAACACGACGGATCGCTTGGCGGCATGGCTTTGTCTGGTGGGTGGTAACTTTAAAGCCGGCAGCCGATGCTATGGCCTACCACCGCGTAAACACCGCGTACAGTGTATCTGTCTTTCAAGACTCTTTATCTCGGAAAAGCGTGAAGGTATCGAGTTGAAATTAAAATCATATACTTAAGTCTGCGGTCCTTTGAAGCTATGAAAAAATCAAAGTTGTAAGTTAACGGAAACAAAAGATACGGCCGTTTATGTTGAAAAAAACATAAATTTCGACACTCAAAATCAAATTTCGGAATCAAAATTCATAGGGTACAGTACAATTCACGAATGATGGCGGCCGTGAAGTTAGCCTTTGCGAACGTTCGCGCATACTACACTCTTCTCGCAAACATACGTCGCCATTTGGTTCCTAAAACACGTTACTGCGCAACCTTCTGCGCAAACTTCACGGCCGCCATTATTCGTGAATTGTACTGTACGTTGTCCTAGAAACTTGAAAAATGGCATAAAGCAAGGTCTCATAGCATTAGTATAGGAAAAAATCTGAAAACTGTAAATTTGTGGTTACGTCACAAAAAATTAAACTTTTTGCGATTTGTTAAATTCTTTGAGAGTCGATTCGTAAATTGAACATTATATATATCCGCCGTATCTTTTTTTTTTCATTAACTTACAAGTTTAATTTTTTCACAGCTTCAAAACAGGACAGACTTAAGTATGTGGTTTTAATTTCAACTCGACATCTTCACGCTTTCTTGAGATGAAGGGTCTTGACAGACAGATAGACAGACGAACAGAAATACAGACAGACAGATAGACTGACTGACAACAAAGTGATCCTTATAAGATCATTTTATTGTTCGTTTATTCCTTTTGAAATACAGAACTCTAAAAACGTGCTAAGCGCACTACCTCCAAGGTGGCGTGAAAACGTGAGCATGTTATGACGATTACCTCTTTCAACTTTTTGAATCATCATATCTCGAAAACGGAGGCTCTTAGGGATGTAAATGTTTACACATTTTTGTAGATAATTTTCTGATCTACAAATTTGTCTTAAATATTTTTATGATTAAACTTACCGTTTTGCTGAAAATCACGAAAAACTCATTTTAGTGACATTTAACCTCGAATGATTTTTTTTCCAGGTATCGGATTGATGAGGACTTTTATAAATTTCATTTATGATGGTATTTTGAACAATCCTACCAATTTTTAGCTGGGTGCGAATTATGGTAACCTAACCCCTATTATTTGGTCTAATTTGATTGGACTAAATGTAGACTATCGTATTTCTATTTAGAGTTTTTAATTTTCTAAACCAGTTCCTACTTTATTTGAACCTTTTATTATTATAGCCATTGATATAGCTTTGTATAAATATTTTGACACTTTTCTGTGATTATCGTCACCTAGACGATAATCACAGAAAAGTGTCAAAAAATTTAATGAGATTTAACCAGCGCATTATATAAATAAGTATTCGTAGTTCTCGCAAAAGACTTTGCCTTTGACTTTGATTTGACTTAACTTTGTCTCGAAAGCACATTTGAGCAAAGATTTTATATGTATAATATCCTAATAGATATATAAAATCTTTGCATTTGAGTATATATGCCATCTGACATTTGTAAACTTTTGACAGTCATTACGGTTCGGAAAGACATCACACATACCAAGGAGTATCTAGTATTGGAAGTCATATAAATTACTTGTATTCAGCTGTATCTGCTTTGATTGGAAGCCAACTTCAACAAGTACATAGCAAAGAATTGGCTCATAGTGTAATACGAGTATTTCAAGTATCTGTATTTTGTATAAGTGTCTAATGATGGCCGAATTCAAGGCACCCGCGAGACTCACCACCATATGCCAAAGAAGAATCGATGAATTCTTTGACCACATTGGCAGAAAGAGAGGTAATAACTTGGAAAAGTAACTGCTGACAGGGAAAGTAGATGGGAAATAGCCCAGAGGTATGAGTAAAATACGTTGGTCAGACAAAATCCGTGCTACACTGGAGACCACGGTTTGTAACACCATTCACATCTTCGAAAATACGTGAACATGGCAAAATATTACATAAAAAAGTTATTCGTCGAGGTCACGACCCTCAGCATTGAGGATAAACGACGCAAGGAGCTGGAGGTAATGAGTATACAGTAAGTATTTAGTTCTCTTTTTGACAGTTGATTATTGTAAGCGGACCTACCACGCGTTATATATTTTATATTCCATTATGTACTCGCACACTCTTAATTTATTTTTTTAGAAAATAAGGAATACAGTTGTTTTTTTTTTAATATTTGTTAAAGAACTTTACCTATTTAGTTCTGTCATGGTGCTCAGCTGTTATGGATCTGGATGTTGCAAAAGACAACCCAGCGTGTAGACGTGTCGAATGTGGTAGTGATGCTTGGTAGTGCGGGAACGACGGAGCTGAAGAAGACTGAAAATTAATATAAACCTGTGTTAGAATAACTTAAGGAGGTTATTATTAGTAAAATGTGGATGGCTAATTAAGCATGTTTCTTGTTTTTGAAAGATCAAGTTAGTGACATGACATTCAATATGGTACGAATTATTTTTTATCTCTCTTTGCAATGTGGATATATTACGGTTTGTGGCTGCCGTATTATGTTTTTTTTTTAAATAATACTAAACTGTATCATAGCATCGGTTTAATTAGATTAGATTTAAGACCATCTAGTCTTTTAGATGCTTCCGTTATTAGTATCATTAGAAAATACCAAATACAAAACATACACAGAGTACCTAATGTGACAAATATAACCTTAATTTGTGTTACCGCGCAGTTGGGTAAAAAGGAAGATAAACGAAAATAGCTTTACCTCTGGTGGGACTCGCGAACCCACAATCCCCGCCTTAGGAGGCCGATGCCTTATCCATTAGGCCACAGAGGCTACGAGAATCATAGTCGAAACAACCGTACACATTAGTCTGCCTTAAGCATTAATAATTGTTTTTTAATTGAGACACTTTAATATATTAACCAAAAAAAACGATACATTCATTAAAAAATAATGGCAATTTATAATTATTACAGAAAAACATGCCACGTCCAACAAAAAAAGTATGGAAAGTATTGAAATTAGTGCCGTCTACATATATATACTTGTAGGTCACAAATTAAACCGAGGACAAAGAAAAGACATAAAAAATTTAATTGGCCACCTTAGAATGGAATCCTAGCATCGCTCGTTTGTCATCTTATTTGAGCTATCTTTATATTATCACGCAGGCGTATTATGGAACAGGCCTCGTGCGCTAGGTACCATGTGAAGTTTGTAAACAACACATTATTTACTTCGTGGCGCACGGAGCTTCAGTACGCGATTGCTGTCCGTCGCTGCCTCACGTCAGTTCATTATAACCGTATTTTACCTGTATCTCCTTCTTGGTACTAGGATAGCAGAAACTGTAAGGAGGTTAAATAAGTCCGCTTGAATTATGTTCCTATGACCACGTGTGTTGTCAGCGGTGAACTGTGGAGCTGCTTTATATTTTTTATTTGGACGATTGTTTTGCAATAGTCGAGATTAAGAATGTGCGTGGGCCAATATTGAACTGTCAAACTATACACCACTAATTTTTAATTAGTACAAATAATTAAAGAATTTATTAGTAGGTTTTGTATTGTTAAAGTAAATCCCGTATTAGAGTAAAGTCAGTGGTAAGTGTGTTGTTTGAGGTGTCTGTGTGTTTGTATGTCTGTGTGTCTGTAAGTGGCATCGTAGCGCCTAAGCAAATGAAACAATTTTGATGAGGTTTTTTTTTTATTTGAAAGCTGACGTTATCGAGATGGTTCTTAGATACAATTTATAAAGATCTGTTCAGGTGTTCAAGGTCAGCAGCTCGTTTCTTGACTGTGACAGAGATCTTAAACACTTAGTGGATAAATATAGTCTGATGGTGGAGGTCGCAGGTAAGAGACGAAACCTTGGAATGCATATTAATAAACCCATCCAGTTTCGGCTCATTTAGATTTATCTTAAAAATAGTTCGTTTTTCATGACGATGAGAACCTGATGACGAAGACCTAATGCTAGAACTGGAAAGTGGCTGATGAAACCCTGCAATGCCTTCTAGTAGACACATTGAATTTGGGCTCATTATACTCGTCTTAACCAGTTCTTTTACTTTTTATAGTATTTATGCATCGGGGATTCTTCAACATTTTTAATTTTGCTGTTATTATCTAATTCAAAAGTCCTTTAAATTATTAGTATAACATGAAGATATATTAAACCTAAAGTTTTCTCTATTCATTTTAAAATTAAGATTGGTAGATTGTCAAGCACTTCGTAAAAATAAACTTAATTTCCACATGGTGTTCACGCAAGCGCTTTGAGGAGAAAACCACGTGTAGCGGACACGTGGTTTTCTCCTTAAAGCGCTTGCGTCAACCAGAGAAGCCAGATCGAATACGATACAAAATAATAGGAGTCCATAAAATCAAGGAGCTTAGAACCAGGCTTCTTCGGCAGTTTAAAAGTCAAAACTACCATTCGACTGTTATACTATACTCGCCTCTGTATTCATAAGAATTAAGTAGTAAATCGAATCCATATTTTAGCCTATTGATTTTTCAATGCGCAGTCTCAATCGGTGTCTCTCAGGTTAAAATGAAGTATGTCTGCTCTTTTTCAGATTTCTTTGAAATTTTGACAGAAATACGTGCCAAATAAATACAAAAAATATTCGTTATGAAATATGCAACCGATTTCAGTTGGCAGTTTCTTACAACATCATTCCATTATGGCTGTATTAATAATGTTTTTAGGAAGAAGCACTCAGAAATGGCGCATTTCAGAGGCTATTTGTAGTTTCGTTTCCAAATATCTTAATAAACTTGACTGAATTGTTGGTTGAGTTAACATAAAAGTTGGGCGTAATTAAACACTGAATGGTTTAGAATAGTATTCGTTGAGGATACACATTCCCTCTTATCGTAATTCTGAATTTCCACCAATATTTTAAAATCCTTTGACACCTTCCTCAAGCCGGAGACCGTACCCGGTGAAGAAGTGGTAATAGTAGCCAAAATGTTTTAAAAAAATTCGTTGCCCCAAACTAGGAATTACCTTCCCCTGTATCATGGGTGCGTTTGCAAACATGTAAACTCACATGCAGAAGTTTCGTGCATGCAGAGGATTCGTGCGGAAGTGACGCCCGGGTGTCGCCACTGTGCGGAATGCCCGGAGGACACGGTGGAGCACATTGTCGAGGTGTGCCCTGCTTGGGCGGAGCATCGCCGTGCCCTCGTGGGGGCGATCGGCGGCGGAGACCTATCGCGCTGGGCCTTGGTTCAGGCCATGGTCCGGAGCGAGGAGGAGTGGCAGGCGGTCGCTGACTTCTGCGAAGCAGTAAAGCTCGCAAAGGAGGAGGCCGACCGCATCAGGCAACAGCGCTCTCGCCGCCGCCGAGATTCCGTTTTCAGATTTCCAGCCACCGTAGGCGCGGGCTTGCAGACGGCGAGCTATGGGTTGCTCGCTGTCCGACCGTCCGGTAACTGTCCGGACCGAGCCCAAGTCGTCGACGGCGCACACTGTTCCCGCGCGCCTCAAGGAGCTGTCAGCAACAGCAGGGGCCCAGCTGGGTCGAAGCCTACCGAGGCCAGGGTTAGTTTTGAAAGATAGCTCGAGCCCCGGTGTGAAGGCTTGAAGGAACGGGGTGGGTTTTAAGTCAGTAAGAGTCTGATACTATCTCCCACTCTGCCCAAGAGCGGAGATAAAAAGAAAATGACAGGGATGATAAAGGGCGTAAATAGAAAAACCTAGCCAGCTCAACTGACTGAACTAGAGCATCTTGTTTACTGAAACGTGAAAGAAGTTCATGTACTACATGTGCCTAAACTCATTTTGATCTTTCAATTTGTATTTAAAAAACTGGGTAAGTGCGAGTCGGACTTGCGCACTGAGGGTTCCGTGCAAACTACAATTGTTGAATGGAGTCTCAAAGACTTTTCCGAAAAGCAATTTTTTTTTGTGACGTAGGTAACGACAAATTTACTGTTTTCAGATTTTTTTTTTTTTTTTTTTAATTTGTATAAACTAGTGCTTGACTGCGATCCCACCTGATGGTAAGCAGTGATGCAATCGTTGATGTCGTTGACGTTTTTTCCTATACCTGTGCTATAAGGCCTTGCTTTGTGCCAAATTTCAGGATTCTAGGTCAACGGGATGTACCCTATGAATTTCGATCTTTGAGAGTATCAAAATACACGTGCGACATAAACGGCCGTATCTTTTTTATTCGTTAACTTAGAAGTTTGATTTTTAAAGGGACTGCAGACCTGAGAATATAGTTTTATACCTCCACGCGTTCTTGACATAAAGGGTCTCGACAGACAGACAGACAGACAGACAGACAGACAGACAGACGGACGGACGGACAACAAAGTGATCCTATAAGGGTTCCATTTTTTCGTTTTCGGTACGGAACCCTGATAAAAGGAACTGATGACTTTTGTACTATTAAATGTACGAGAAACTTTTCTACTCAATAAACACCTAGTTTAAAAAAAAACATTCAAATTAATTCATTCATTCCCAAGTTTTGTGCTTAGACAAATTATAGTAGAAGATATTGTTAATTTAAAGAAGATAGAAAGAGAATTTGAATCCATCCATTACAAGCTTTGGCTCCAACCTGCAAAACCAGTTTTTCAGTATAAGGTGGGGAACAACCAAGAAGCCAGGTTGGCTCCCAGCCTTATACTGCCGCAAACTCGATAGAACCGATACTTATAGGCACAGCCGTACAGGTCGTCTATAAGTGGGACAGTGATGAAGCATATGTTTTTCTCGTCGTTTAACACCCGAACATTCTCTGAAATCAATGGCAGCCTGGTTTATTGATTGACCGGATATATACGTATATTTTAATCTATAATATAAAAATGAACCGCTAAATGTGTTGCTAAGGGCAAATCTCGAGAGCAGCAGAACCGATTTCGCTAATTCTTATTTTGTTGTTTTTGTTATTGTGAGGAGAAGGTTCTTATGGACATTAGATTAGATTAAATTAGGGAAGTGTAGGTTAGAGTAGGGAAGAGTAGGGAAGAGTAGGGAAGAGTAGGGTATAGTAGGGCAGAGTAGGGTAGAATAGGGTATAGTAAGGTATAGAAGGGTGGAGTAGGGTAGAACGGGAGCGAAGCCGCGGGAAAAAGCTAGTCGGATGATAAATTCTTGAAATACCAGCAAATACCTAAGTGCTTTAACTATGCGGTACGTCTAGTGTAAAAGAAATCTAATTACCGCAGACTTGGAACGCAAAGGGCAACTGAATGAATACAGGTACATAGGTTTAGTCAGTAAAAGTCTGACATTCCGTCTTGCTTCACCCAGAGCGGGACCCCTTATGCTCTTTATCTGCCCGTACGGCGTTGCGCCATCGGTACATGAAGGACATAAAGCGTTTTGGGAACACATTAATTATGCAAGCAGCTGAGGAGTGGAATTCTAGCTACAAACCTAGGGGTATTTTAGTCAAGAGTGAATAGTTTACCTCTAGGTAAGTGGCACATCATCGTGGTCAAACGCGAGCCTATCAATAGTAATAAAAATTAATAAAATGTCTTTCAACCCTGGCTCTGGAAAACGTCGTCCCGTCGACCCAGGCTCAGTCCTTGTAGGACTGTGAGTTAATCAAATTTGATGCTAACCTTAGCAGACCTGTAAACATTACGCAAGACGTAGCCCAAATAACAGACACTGGTCCCTGTTTTCTGAAAACACGTGGTCCTAAAATTCAAAGCACAACTGAAGGATACATGTGTGGTTTTAATTTGAGCATCATGTTTATGATATTTGAATAACTTGTGTTTTCGATGACACTAATTGAGTAGAGTATGACAGTATTTTATACAGACAGTTATTTTTTTCTTGTTACAGTATATTAGAGGGACATATTTCTTTTTGGCGCTCAATCTTTATTACCTACCTTTACCTCTTGATCAACACTTAGGGCGCTTTCAATTTAATTGTTTTTTTCGGTCTACTGCGATGCCGATGCAGTGCGTTAGACGTACTGCGTATGCACAATCGTATTTTTCATACAAAGCGCACGGTGCGACGAACGTGCGTCGAACGGGACAAGCAACACGTGTGCAATTGTGAGTTGAATAGTGCGGTGTTAAACGTGAAACGCATGGTAAACAGAGATACGTTTCCAATTTAGGCGCTTGTTGTCGGACTGCTAACGTACTGCAAACGGTTGCGGCACAGTAACGTGCGGCAACAGTCTGACGTAAAACGTCTAAATTGAAAGCGCCCTTAGGGAAAATTCAGGTGTAACGTTACTCGCACGTCTTTTTTTTAACTTTACACGTCCTTTCCATTAGTAAGTAACCCTGGATGCCTCTTTTTAGGGTTCCATATCCAAAGGGTAAAATGGGACCGTATTAATAAGACTCCGCTGTCCGTTCTTCTGTCACCAGGCTGTATTTAATTAACTGTGATAGTTGGACAATTGAAATTTTTATATATAATATATATGGAACGGAACCCTTCGTGCACGATTCCGATTTGCGCTTGGTCGGTGTTCCGACTATTTGGCAAATTTCGTAATAGTGGAGTTGTGGAAAGTACTTAGGAATTTATTGATAACATCCAAGTACATATATGCGGTCAACCAATAAACCAGGCTAGCATAGATTTCATAGAATGTACGGATGTTAAGCGAAGAGGAAATCATATGTTTTATCACTGTCCCACTTGTAGACGAACTGTACGGCTATGTCTATAATAACCGGTTCCATGCAGTTTACGGCAGTGTAAGGCTGGGAGCCAACCTGGCTACTTGGTTGGTCCCCATCTTACACTGAAAAACTGGGTTTGCAGAGTGGAGCCAAAGCTTGTGCTCCTACTGGCTTATCTGTCCCCCGTGTACAATTAAAGGATTATCCCAAGGGAACATAATTAATTCTGGGATTGTTTTTTAGGTGGGAAAATCATCCAAAAACCACCTCCCGCTCTTGGGCGGAGCAATAGATAGTGTCAGACTTTTACCGACTAAAAACCCACTCAACAGGAGTGGGTTATATAGGTAAAAATCTGAAAACAGTAAATTTGTTGTTAGGTAACAAAAAAAAATTGCAATTCGGAAAAATCTTCATTCGGTTTCAAACCCCTCTGTGCGCGAGTCCGACTCGCACTTGCCCATTTTTTTATTTCTTAGTTTTTGTTATATATTGGTGTAGAAATACTTGGGTATTTGCTGATATTTCGCAAGTACATATATGAATTTATTAAAATATGCGTATTTATTAGGGTGTCCCAAGCTTCAAGGGTGAAATTTATTTTTCCGATTTTGAGTAGGCTTACCGTTTATTTTTTTTTCTATTTGACCCTAAAAACTAAAATATCACATATTATTGGTATCGGATAACGATAACCCGTGCCGACTTAATATCAAACTTTTAGGAAAAAGTTTGTATGATAACTACAGAGGACATTTTAGAACTTAATTTTTATTCAGTAACTAAAACATTGCTTTACCTGTATCTTATATTTTTCAAGTATCTATTATTACTAGGACTTAATCTTTCCAAAGTTTGGTTTTTACAGTCAGGCTAAACCTATCTATCCGTTCTTGTACACAACATTAGAAAATATGCTTTTGTTCGTTGTTCCTCTTCAGTAGTGTTTTTCTATGAAAGTGTTCTCAGTGTCAGCACCTGTTTTGTAGCATGTTGTAATGCATTACTAGACCACGGACTGCATTCCTAACATCTGATACCTATTTACTTCCTGTAAAGTTGACAAGTTTTTGCACCACGACAAGTTGTTCTTTATGACTATGCCACTATGCGAAATAACTATCAAGAGGCATTATTCTTTATATTTGCGCACATCTAAAGCCGAAAATAGTTCATCATCCATGTCAATCGACAGTTTATAATAGTACCAGTATCTACCTTGTTTTGGAAATCGACTTTAATAGTTTCTGCGCGCTGTTTTTGGATTCTCCGTTCAAATTATTTGAAGTGAAGACTTGCTTATGGGAACTTCGTCAGTGTTGTATGCAAATGCCTCAACAGTAGCTTTTATAGCAAAATTCTGTGTTTATTATTGTAAACACAGAATTGCTCATATTTAATTGTTACTTACCCAAAGCTGCAACTGTCTTTGGAGTGATCAAATTTTTCCCCATGGAAGTTTTATCCGTATGGGGCTCTTAGTGGGTATGGGTAGATTTTCTTGTAAATCCGTCATTTCAATATCTGAAGACGAATTTTCGTGATAAAGTTATTATAAAGCATTTAATTCATTAAACCCCAAGTAAACGCAGGCGTTCGCGCACCTATTGTCTTTCTATTGTGTCTGTAATTTCCACGATTGAAAGGTTAAGGAGAAACAATTAGTAGCCAGATGGCATTGTTCCTAAATATTTCTAAAGCGAGCTTTCCTTTTTCGAATTTTTGGTCCACTCCACCTAAGTAACCACTTTAACCTGGCTCTCTCTGGCACTACAAGAAGATTTTATCTTTTATTAGTAGAAACGCATCGGCATGTGCAATGTCAAACAATTTTTCTAATTTTGTTATAAGCTCATGTCTTTGTTTCTCGAATACTTCTTGTGTTTTGTTCGCATTTTTTGCAGATCTCTCCAAAACTCCAAACATGGAATAATGTAACTAGTTTTTAACACAGTTGTGCCTTTCCCAATAAATAACGCACTTCCGAACAGTACTTTTTTCACGATTTTCAGTGACATATCGATTCATTCAAGGAATGTTATAAAACAGTACTGCCAATACGTGTCAATTATAGAGTAGTTTTGAACCCGTAATTTGATTTTATTCATCCCCTATTCAAAATATTTCCTTTCTAAGACTTCGTAATCCTACTGACTACATGTCAGTAGGATTACGACTGAATGAAAATTATGCGTTTACTGATTATATAAATAAATAATAACGAGCACTTGATATGTTAGCTGTGGCGCAACAAAGTACTGAATTCTTGATATTTATCGATGCAAGTCGGCACGGGTTCCCTTGGTCCTAAGTACATACATTTTTATTTACAATTGTTTTGACACCATTCAAACAAAATTAGAGGGTATGCGTTGTAAAAAACAGGATTTGTTTTTTTGGGACACTCTAGTATATATTATATCCGGTCAATCAATAAACCGGGTTGCCATAGATTTCAGGGTATGAGAAAAACGTATGTTTCATCACTGTCCCACTTGTAGACGACCTGTACGGCTATGCCTATAAGTACCGGTTCCATGCAGTTTGCGGCAGTATAAGGCTGGGAGCCAACCTGGCTACTTGGTTGGTTTCCAGCTTATACTGAAAAACTGGTTTTGCAGGTTGGAGCCAAAGCTTGTAACCTACTTGCTTATCTGTCAGCCATGTAACAATGTATCCCAAGAGAACTTAATTATTATTCCTGAGATAAAAAATATCATGTTCGGTATTCCAGAACATGGTCGACGCGTGCACCAATTTTTATCCCAAACCCGTTCAACCGTCAAGACCTAAAGATGTAACAGATAGACAAAGTTTAGGATTTATAAATTAGCGTATGTTCAGATTCTTTTTCTATCTTCTGTCAATCTACGATATCTTCTACAACATTAGTTTTAGTTTATGTGAAACCAGAAACACGTGTCTAGTATTTTTATGTAAAGAATCTGTGTAGAATAATTCATTACTGTACGATGAAAAATCGCGAAGTTATTAACTTGTTATGTTACCTGATTCATTATCATCATCAGCCTTTTTAATGTTCCCACTGCTGAGTCTAAGGCCTCCTCTATAGGAGAGGGAATGGGCCGTAATCCACCACGCGGGCCCAGTGCGGGTTGGTGAATGTTACATGTCTACCCTGGCCATGTCAAATAAAATCAGCAACTCTACAAAGCTTTGATATCAACGATAACGAATTTTTGGGCATAGTATCTACCTCTAAATTATAATTATTATTGTGGACGACTCGATTCTGTCGTACATTTATTAATATAAAAATTATCGGCCCCGATTTAAATACAAATTGAAAAATCAAAATGGGTTAAGCCAGATGTAATACTCGAACTTCTTTCACGTTTATTTACGCCCTTTGTCGTCCTTGTAAAAGAGCATTAGTGATAGCATGTGGACGGCAGAACGGAAGAAAAAGAAAGACGGGTTACGCTGACTCCAGATAACACGGGACAGAGACACGACGATGATGATAATGATGATTGTCCCTGTCAGTGAAGTTTTGAGTCCATTTTACAACAATAGCACCTTTCAGTAGCAGCTACAGATACTCCTTCTTGCTTCACTTATAGCGGGACCCCTCACACGCTCTGGGTGAAGCAAGAATGTCATCTGATAATTCAAAGCCAAAAATAAAAAATTGAAGCGATAACTTCTGCTACAAAACCTCTCCTACGGAAGTGCTCTAGTAAGTTTTTCCAATAGTAAATTGCACCCGATTTTGACAAATACCTCGCAAAAACCATATTAATATTTCACATGATGCTTGTCAAATAGAAAGATCTAAACTTATAGGGAAACAACTCGACATACATTTTCATGTAGGTACATGTATTTTCATATATAATACCACAAGAGCTTCAAAATTATCGAATATTTCCCGATAGGTTCGTTGCAAACAAATGAAGGAGTCAAGTTTTTCAGGTTAAAAAATCACGAGCGGCGCGAGTGATTTTTCCTGAAAAACTTGACGATTTTATTTGTTTGCAGGGAACCTTGAGGGAAATATTCGCCAGATAATTTTGAAGCTCGTGTGGTATTCGGGGGATTATTTTTCCATCCCAAATGTCGCAAAATCTCCAATTTTCACAACTGAATTCAACCTGTCAGTGATCATGTTTTGTTTTTTATATATGTCAAGGACCAGAGAAAATTTTCAAAAAAAATTGTCAGTATAATACCATGTAGGTTGTACCACGTGACGTCGAATGGTGCAATTCTATTGGTCGATATTTGGGTCGGAAAAATAATCATATAAATTATGTACAAGGGTGAAGTGCGGACAAAAGCTAGTTTGCTTATTCATTATTGATAAAACATTCAGCTCTTATAAGTTATGGTCTCCTAGTACTGAATGTAGTATTTTGCTTGGCGTAGTATTTTCCAAGTAGCTTTATGGTAGGAGCGGCCAGATGGGAATTTCGCGGCATACTCGCATCAGAAAATCATTTGGAGAGAAACTTTGCACTCTGTAATGGAGCCGTACCACATATGTACCCTTAATATCGTTGGGATTGTTGAGGGCAGTCCATCAGATTAGTAAAAAAGAAAAATCGATCCTCAGAAATACTCGAGCGCATCAGATTGATACTCGTACAATGTAAGTTAAGTACATGCAGAAAAGTGTATATTTCAATAATCTGATAATTTGAGCGTAGCATAAGAAAATGGGCGACTCATAAAGTTAGTTTGTAAGGTTCCAGTAATATTTCGTTGACACATGTCATTTTTACCACAGTTTGCTAAGATAATTTAGTCACGAACGTCAAAATTTTACACTTTTCGTTGGTTTTAGCTTCATCGCCCCTTGAAACCCGTCGGATTATAGGTTTTTCGTAATCCTGATGGGATTACCTTCAAAATAAAACCAAATCAATCACGGCTGTGTATTTTGAGGTGACGTTTTATTTTTACAACTGATGTTATTGATGTAACAAGAATAAACTAAAGGCCACAATATAAATCAACTCTAATAAATTATGGACTCCAAGTACTGAATGTTGTATTTTTATTTGCCTAGTAATTTTCAAGAAAACATTACATAATTCGTCATAGACAACGCCGTAAAACTTTGTTTGACCCAGTTTTATTCTTATAACTGATGTTATTGACATATCAAGAACAAACTAAAGGCCATGAAAAGACATAGCATATTATAAATCAACTCTAATAAATTATAGACTTCTACAGTACAGAATGCAGTATTTTTCTTTCCAAGAAAGCATTATAAAATTTGTAAGAAACGCCATAAAAATTCATTGAACCTAGTTTAATTTTAACGCACATAAAACAAACTAAGTGCCTTGGAAAGACAAGTTTAAAATCTAAAGTCCTACGTATGGACTTTAGATTTTAAACTTGTTTACATTAAGACGGATATTGTATAAATATCGTCGTCGTTTTGATATAATTTTTGTTCCTAAAAATAAATATATTAATTACGCATTTAGAACTCCAATGCTTTATGAAGTCCTGGTTGTTGTTATAGTATTTTACCTGTTCATAGTATTTCCCACGCAAGTTCAACACGTGGTGGCACTCCCTCACGTGGATAGGGTACCACGTGGTGAATCAAATAATACACAGAAAAATCTGACTAACCTCTTATTTATTAACGTTGCACTATATTAAGAATTAATTTTTCAAAAACTAGTAAACTAAATAAGAAAATTAAATAAGTAATATACATATAAAAAAGAATCTTTGCTTTCTTTGTACTAGGATACCATAATAAGCAGGGAAGCTACTGTTAACCTTGTGACGTATCATGACATCACTAATCGATTGGAAAACAATCAAGTTCTGCTATTTATTCGCATCCATATCAATTAATTCATCATCTCTATAATTACATAGCCATGACATTCTTTCTATCTTTTTCTAGACTATTATGGACTACAAAAGTTGAAAAAAGAGGTCGTTGTTTGAAGTACAGACTAACAGAACCATTAATAGTCGTGACATTCTTTCTATATCTTTTTCTCTCTCTCTCTTCTTTCATTCAGCATTCGCAGCATATTGATAGTAGGTATAATTATATAATGTTAAGCATAGGATAAACGAGATATTATGGATAAATAATTTAATTTCTTTCCTTTCAACATGTAAGTCAAAGGTACTCGTATGATTGATTAACTGTTATTGATTATCTAAGTTCGCGTCATCCACATGAGTAAAAAAATTCGACTACAACGCCATCTCTAATGAAAATGTCATTTTGAAATGAATTATGCTAGTTCTGGTAATGCTGTTAAGATGGCGTTATCCTTTGACAGCTTAGCTAAAAGGACTATCTATAATAAAAAATGAATCGCTAAAAGTTTTGCTAAGCGCAAATCTTGACTGGCCTGCTGGTCTTGTGGGTAGTGGTCCTGACTGCTATGCTGGAGGTAGTGGGTTCGATTTCCACCCAGGACAAATGTTTGTGTGATGAGCACGATCATTTGTTTTGTGTCTGGCTATAATTTATGTCAGGCTAGTAATTCAGAGCATATTTTGTCGTTGTCATGATAACACCAATTAAGGAAGTACCATAATAGGACAAATTATAGCCTATGTAGTATGTTATGTTACCACAAAGCTATAAAATTCAATAAATGGTATGTAATGAGGAAGATAGTTTAAGAGATTTAGAATTTAATTCTATAAATATTATACAAAATAATTTCTTTTTTTTTTAACATTAGTAGAAGCTATCGGAGTCCACGTCATCATACCGTACATTTTTCCCGAAAATTATATTCAAACAAAAGTTTTTCTTTAACGTTACAGTACTGTCTCTTAATAATAGTAGTTAACTTATAAATGCTTCTAAAAAAAAACTTGAAGTGAAATCATTTAAGTAAAAATCTTAAGTTGGACACCGAATGAAATGGTGTGGTAGTGACCTATAAGCTCATATCTATTAGCTGCATGTGTGAATTAAGTAAATAGATATAATTACTTAGTCTAAACGTTTTTACTTAGCGCCATCTACTATGATGCATGCATATCTTGTTCAAGTCAGTTTGGTGTGATCACCTCACGGTAGCGCGGCAAAACAAGCGGATAAAAAATTAAAAACAAGAGAAACAAGCGTTTGAAATAAACCAATAGTTTTAAATATTTTAATGAAACAAAAATTGTCTGTGGTCTAATTTAGTTTTTTGTGTCTTCTGAAAAGTTACGTATTTCACAGTTACGAGCACGTTACGCGGTATTCACTCTAAGCCATCGATACAGAGTTTTGTATTATTGGCTGTTTTATAATGCTGTTACTGTTGAATAAATTTTTCTCAGCAATTTCAATACAGTGATATTCGTTTAGAAAAAATGAATATAAATAGTATGGCGATCTGTAGAAAAATATTAATATCAGTAGCCCGAAATGTTAGTAGAGTATTTTTGAAGAGTTTTACTTTGTATGAGTCAAATTTCGCATGCGTGAAATTGTGAAGCTAGCTGCGGTTGGCACGTTAATACTAGGATCTCAAAAATAAGAAGAATATTTTTAGATAAGTTTGACATTGTATGATGGTCTACATGGACTAATCCAAATTGCGCATGCGTAAAATGTGAAGGCAGCTGCAGTTGGCACAACAATACTAGGAGCCCAAAAATCTCAAGAGTATTTTGAAAGAGTTTCACGTTACATGGTGGTTCACGTGGACTACTCCAAATCGCAGGCGTGAAATGTGAAGACAGTTGCAGGAAGGACAACATTACTAGGAATCCAAAAACCATAAAAGTATTTTGGCAGAATTTCACGTTAATGATGGTCCACGTGTACTACTCCAAATTGCGCATGCGTGAAGTGTGAAGGCAGTTGCGGTAGACACATAGCCACGCCATAATTACGCAGATAAGTTCACTTTTTGAAGAGTGGCTGAAGTGGCAATACGGCGTTCTCATCTTCTGCATAACGCAGGTCTTCACCGGACATGGCAAGTTCAGGAGGTTCCTGCATAAGATTTAAGCGAAAAAAACGCCCGGGTGTCACCACTGTGTAAATCACCTGAAGGACACGGTGGACCATACTATGGAGGTGTGCCCCGCTTGGGCGGAGCACGGCTATGTCTTTGTGGAGGCAATAGGCGGCAGCGAACTCTCGCACAGGGCTTTGGTTCGAGTTTTGGTCCGGAGCGAGGAGAAATAGCTGTCGGTCACCTTCTAATGCGAACCAGTAAAGCTAGCGAAGAAGCAGGCCGCTAGCGCGAGTGAACGAATGTCCACACGCCTCAGCCGCTGAGATTCGAACCCCGACTTGAGAGCAGTGGTGATGAAATAAATTACGTAAATTAATGCACCTGGCTAGGTTTGAACCTGCGACCTACAAATCGTAAGTCGGTGACGATACTATCTCGGCCACCACTGCTCTCAAGAAGAGGTATTTATTAAAGACTAGGTTTTGCCACTTACAAACTTTGGACCCTTATTTCATCCCTTTTGGGGGTGAATTTTGGGAAATTCTCTCTTAACACTCGTCTAGGTCATAAAATGAAACCTTGTGCAAAGTTTCACACTCCTAGTTCCTGTAGTCTCGGCTGCGCGTTGATGTCAGTCAGACAATTTCTCCTTTTATGTATTGAAGATCATCCAAATTAGATCATTCTCAAGTTTGGACTTAAACAAATAATAACAGAAGGTATTGTTGATTGACAGAAGATAGAAAAAGAATCTGAACATATACTAATATTATAAATCCGAAACTTCGCCTATCTGTTACATCTTTAGGTCTTGACGGTTGAACGGTTATTGATATTTCTTATCTCAGGAATAATTACCGGAGGCGCGGGCTTATGGACGGCTTGCAATAGGTAGCTCGCCGTCCCACTATGCGGTAACCACGTTCCACACGTGGCTCAAGGAGTTATCAATAAACCGTAGGGCACAGCAGGGTCGAAGTCTACTGGGGCCAAGGGTCTGCTTCTGAAAGGAAGACTCGGCCCCGTTATGAAAGGCAACGAAGGAACAGGAGTGGGTTTTTAGTCAGTAAATGTGTGACAATATCTATCGCTCCGCCCAAGAGCGGGGGTTGGTCTTTGGATGATTTTCCCACCTAAAAAAAACCCAGAATTAATTATGTTCCCTTGGGATAATCCTTTAATTTTACACGGGGGACAGATAAGCGAGTAGGAGCACAAGCTTTGGCTCCACTCTGCAAACCCAGTTTTTCGGTGTAAGGTGGGGACCAACCAAGTAGCCAGGTTGGCTCCCAGCCTTACACTGCCGCAAACTGCATGGAACCGGTAGTTATAGGCACAGACGTACAGGTCGTCTACAAGTGGGACAGTGATGAAACATATGTTTTTCTCATTCCCTGAAATCTATGTCAGCCCAGTTTATTGCTTGACCGGATATATACGTATACTTTAATAAATTCATATATTTGCGAAATATCAGCAAATACCCAATGATATTACAAAAACTATGAAATAAAAAACTAGACAAGTGCGCGTCGGACTCGCGCACTCAGGGTTCCGTGCAAACTGAATTGAAGTTTGAAACTGAATGAAGATTTTTCCGAATTGCATTTTTTTTTTGTTTTTTATTTAACAACGAATTTACTGTTTTCAGATTTTTTCCTATACCTGTGCTTATAAGGCCTTGCTTTGTGCCAAATTTCAGGATTCTGGATCAACGGGAAGTAGGTATCCTATGAATTTCGATCTTTGAGAGTATCAAAATATACGTTTTTTGCGACATAAATTGCCGTATCTTTTTATTCATTAACTTAGAAGTTTTATTTTTCACAGCTTGAAGTGACCGCAGACCTGAGTATATGGTTTTAATAAAGATAAAAATAAACGCGTTCTCGAGATAAAGGGTATTGACAGACAGAGAAACACACTCTCACTCAGTTTTTTCCTTTTGGGGTACAGAACCCTAAATAACGGTCAAGGGATCAAGGGTTACAATATGTAAATAGAGTAGGTTAGAGTTGGAAAGGGCGTAAGTGAAAAAGAAGACGTACGAGGAACGTAACATTACACCTGCATTTTCCCTAGGGGTTGGACAACTGGTAAAGTTAGTAGTAATACAGACTTAGCAACAAAAATAAATAAGTCGCTCTAATTAACTGTCACCAGAAAAAACCCAGCCAGTGATCTCTATGGCGACGCTTAATGTACATTTGTAATAAATAATATATATTTATGATACTGTCATAACTACTCAATCTGGTGTCATGGAAAACACAAGTCAAAATATCATAAATATAGTGCTTAAATTAAAATCACACCTGCATCCTTCAGTTGCCTTTTGAGTTTTAGGACCACGTGTTTTCAGAAAAACGGGAGTTTTTCAGTGTCTGTTATTTGGGCTACGTCTTGCGTAATGTTTACGGGTCTGCTCAGGTTAGAACCAATTTATTTTGATTAGCTCTCAGTCCTATAAGGACTGGGCCTGGGTCGACGGCGCGTCGTGTTGCAGAGCCTGGGTTATATTATAAAAAGAAAGAGTGTCCTCTGATAATATTCACCACCAAAAAAAAAACAAGTTTGAAGCGACAACTTCTGCAACAAAAACCTCTCGCTCCGGTAGTGCTCTAGTTAGTTTTTCCAATAGTGAATTTCATCCGATTTTGACAAATACAAGTACCTCGCAAAAGCCATATTAATATTTCACATGTTGCTTGTCAACTAGATAGATCTAAACTTAAGAGGATGCAACTCGATATACATTTTTACTGTTTTTCATACAATCGCTCTTACGCGATTATGACGTTATTACACATTTTTTACTACACATTTTGGAAACAGTATCTTGTGGATATTATCTAGGCTTCTATTGAAATCAATTTATAAATTTGTGTAAAACTAATCCAGTAAAGATCTCTGAAAATCTGCTATTTTGCATGAACTTTGACACTTCATAATTTACTTAGAAATAAAAAAAAGTATAATAACAGAAGCTTTGCAAATTTTATCGACGTATCGTATTTTAAACGACGACAATATTTTTTTTTAAATTTAAGTGTTTAATAAAAAACACGTATTTCCTGGAACAAGTTTTGTAGAGTATTTGAGTGAATCATGGAATTACCGAATTGTTAACGGAGTTTTCAGGCGTTGCCGTTAAACAACGCGTTGGATTGCGTTTGAAGAAGTAACAAGCTTACTGAATGTTGTACTTTTATTGGCGTCTTACTTTCCAAGAAAGCGTTACACAATTCGTAACAAAACACCGTAAAAGTTTGTTTGACCTAGAATTAAAGTTTTATTTTTATAATAACTGATGTTATGACGTAACAAGAAAGATATAAATATTAGGTCCTTACATACGAAATTGGCGTTTTGTACGGGAGGAATATAAAGTCAATTTTTTTTTTGTCTAATATATTTAATTAATCAAAGTATGCACCGTTGATATCTATGCACTTTTGCCGTCTCATAAGTAGTTCATTGATCCCTTTACTAAATAAACCATGGGGCCGAGAATCAATAAACTCTTTGAAGGCGGTTCGGACTGCCGCATCGGAGTTGATTTTTTTTCCTTGTAAGAAGTTGTCTTGATACCGGAAAAAATGGTAATCTGTTGGAGCAAGGTCCGGGGAGTACGGTGGATGTCGCATATATTCCAATGGTAGCTCATCGAACTTAGTGGTTGTTTGTTGTGTAGTGTGTGGTCTTGCGTTGTCACGAAGCAGCAGTGGCCTAGAGCGATTGACCAATCTCGGTTGTTTAGCAGCTAGTTCTTCCTTCGTGGTTTGCAGTTACTGACAATAGATATCTGCCGTACATAATCGTTTGGCCAGATTTTAGAAAACTATAGTGAACGACACCGGCGCTAGTCCACCAATCACTCACAAGTAACTTTTTCTAAGTCAATTTTCGTTTAGGGCAGGATTTGGCTGGGTTTCCAGGGTCCAGCCATTGCGACGAGCGCTTCCGATTATCGTGCAGTATCCACTTTTCATAACAAGTAATGATTCGATTAAACATCCCTTCATTATTGTGTCGGTTAAGCAAAGTAACGCATTAGTCGACGCGTGTTTGCAAGTTCGACACACTCAATTCATGAGGTACTTAACGTTCAAGTTTTATCACTTACCCCAAAGCTTGCAGCTATCTCTGAAGTGCTTTGTGATGGATCCGCTTCCACAATAGCCTTTAATTCTTCATTTTCACTTTGGTCTCCGGCCGTCCACAGGGTTTGGTTCTGAAGGTCGAAATTTCCAGAACGAAAACGTTGAAACCAAAAACGTACCATGCTTTCTTTTGACACATCATTAATCCTTCGAGCTTTTTCTGCAGCAGTGGTGTAACGGTAGCACTCGTACTCATAAATATACCGATATTACATGTTTTCCATTGTGCGGTAATAAGCAACACCAAAGAAAAAAAATAATGAGGAAAAAACAAATGAATGACTGTTTTCAAAACTCAAATGTACCAGTTAAATGAATTTATAAATTTAAATTTGAATTTTTTAACCTAATATGAGATATTTCAGATCAAAATGAAGAACAAAACGCTAATTTTTATTAATTTAAGGTAACGTAAGGACCTATCAGGTAAATACCTGAAAAAACTCCAATGAATTATAGAGTCTTAGTACAAAATGTAGTAATTTTCTTTGCGTAGTATTTTCCAAGAAAGCGTTACACAATTTGTAAGAAAACGACGTAAAACTTTATTTGACCCAGTTTTATTTTTATAACTGTTGTTAACAAGAACGAACTAAATGCCATGAAAAGGCGTAGGATATTATAAATTAACTCTAATAAATTATGGTCTCCTGGTACCGGATGTAGTATTTTTCCTTACGTAGTATTTTCCAAGAAAGTGTTATGAAATTTGTAAGAAACGCCATAAAAGTTAACTTAACCTAGTTTTATTTTTGACACTGATAATTTTGACACATCGAAAACAAACTAAGTGTCTTGGAAAATACGTAGGATTTCATATTTTAAACGTAAACACATAAAGACGAGTATTGTATATTTAACGTCGCTTTGATATAATTTTTGTTATAAAAAGAAATGTATTAATTACGCATGTAGAACTCCAATGCTTTATAGAGTCCTGGTAGTTGTTATAGTATTTTTCCTGTTCATAGTATTTCCCACGCATTAGGCAACACGTGGTGGCACGCCCTCACTTGAATAGAGTACCACGTGGCAATTCAAATAATACACAGAAAAATCTGACCAACCTCTTATTTATTAACGTTGCACTACATTAAGAATTATTTTTTCAAAAACTAGTAAACTCGTATTCAAAACACTCAAACCCCGATCAACTAACTATCACTAGGACATACACATATTTGTTCCATACAGAAAGTTGAGCCATTTCAGCCGAAAAACGTCCACTGTTGAATATAGGCCTCCCCCAAGTGCCGCTATTATGGCGGTCTGTTTGTGACCGGTGCTGTGCGTCTCGTACCTATCGGATTCCGGCAACTCTCACCAGGCCATCGGTCCACCTTGAGAATCGCTACTGTAGCGAAATGATAAAATTAAATAATAAATTATAATTATAGTTTCAAAAAATGCGTTGCTTTCTTTGTACTAGGATACCATAATAAGCACGAAAGCTAAGTTAACCTTGTGGTGTATCATGACGACACTAATAAATCGATTGGAAAACAATCAAGTTCCGCTATATAATCGTATTCATGACAATTAATTTATCGTCTCTTTAATCAGCTGCATAATTCAACTGTACTAGGGCCGCAAATATCAAAGGAGGCTATACGATAATGATCGGGAGCTCGGGAGGGAGCCTCCTGCTTTCTCTATGCACGTTTGATGACGTAACTCGGTGGATGTGATCAGTAACGTACAGTAAATGATTCCAGATGAAGGTCATGCTCGAATAGATTGTTTTGATGTACTTACCTATCTATATAAAGTACGAGTTATTTCTATAGTACTTACTTTTTCATTTTCTCATGAAGGCTTTTCGTTTTGTTGAGGAATCGTATGCATAATATCCCACTGCACAGCTTCTTGACTCCGAAATCGAACCGCAATGCCTCGTATAACTGGAAAATATAAGATTAGTTAAGTATCTCTTTCAATACTAAGCAAATGATTACATGTGGGTGAAAACGCTATCAGAAACTAATCTTTAATCTGTATCAATCGAAACTTATCTACGCTTGTACACTAAATATAATAATGAGGTTGTTTTCATGTTTTTAATTCACCGATAGAAAGCTGCTTCATTCCTAAGTGACATAGGCTATATTTTATGGGGATATGGGCCATCTCGCCCACGCAAAAACTAGCCTGTGGGCCAGATGTCAACTTTTTAAAATGTGCATGGGTAGATTCGCCCGAACCAGTTTTAGACCCGGGCCAGATGTATCCTGTTAAAAATTGAAGGGATATTTCGTCTTAATTGGTTATTTATTAATTAAATCTCTGATAAATCTGCAAACTGTAGCATCAAACGACAATTTGTTTTTACAAAAAAAAAAACACAGAGTAAAATAATCATCATATACATTCAGTCAAAAAAGTATCGGGAATGGATGATTTGTTTATGGTTCCAAATTCAAATTTTAGATATTTTTTGTTGTTGCTAGATTGGCTAAAATGTCAGTAAAACTACTTTTTGTGACATGGCGGTAAAAATCTGTTCTCATATGCGCGCGCGTATTTTTTTTCCCATTATACTATATATATATGATTTTTTATATGATTTTTCCCATTATATATACCCGATATTCCCCGCTCTTGGGCGGAGCGGGAGATAGTGTCAGACTTTTACTGACTAAAAGACCCACCCCGTTCCTTCGAGCCTTCATACCGGGGCTCGAGCTCCCTTTCAGATAACCCTGGCCCCAGTAGGCTTCGACCCGGCTGGGTCCCTGCTGTTGCTGACCACTCCTTGAGGCGCGCGAGAACAGTGCGCGCCGTCGACGACTTGGGCTTGGTCAGGACAGTTACCGGACGGCCGGACAGCGAGCTACCCATTGCTCACTGTCCGCAAGCCCGCGCCTACGGTGGCCGGAAATCGGGATCAGAATCCCGGCGGCGGGAGCGAGGATGCCGTTGCTTGATGCGTTCGGCCTCCTCCTTTGCGAGCATTACTGCTTCGCAAAAGTCACCGCCGCTGATTGCCCTCACGAGGGCACGGCGATGCTCCGCCCAAGCTTGGCACACCTCGACTGTGTGTTCCACCGTGTCCTCCGAGCATTCCGCACAGTGGCGACACCCGGGCGTCACTTCCGCTCGAATCTGGTGCAGGAACCTCCCGAACGAACCATGTCCGGTGAGGACCTGCGTCATGCGGAAGGTAAGGACGCCGCGAGGTCTTTCCAGCCACTCCTCAAAGAGGGGACTCACCGCCATGATTGTGGCGTGCCCAGCACTGGGTTGCGATAGTTGCTGACGCCATTTCACCATGAGATCCCGCCGGAAATCTGTCCGCCATGACGTGACTTGTCGCGGCAGCGGACTTTCACCCCGGCGTTGCATGTCCACGCGCATATCGTGCATGTGTGCAAGGACTGTTGCCTCCAGATCCCACGGTGGTAGATCAGCCAGAAGGCTCGCCGCTTCGCGGGAGACCGTGCTGTATCCCCGCACCATCCTGGAAACTGACTGGAGACTGGACGGGAGACTGGAAACGTCATTATCGAGCAGGTGGTGTAAAATAGTACATTGTTACACTAGGGGTGAAAGTAACTCAGTTCGTCCCGAGAAAGAGTTGGCGGCCGAGCGCAGCGAGGTCGCTAATTCGAGGCGGGGGATTCTTTGGGTCCTATTTGAAAGCGTAACCTTTCAATTAAAAAATAATTTTCACAATCGGTGAACAATTGATCGAGATATCGGTGAACATACATAAAAAAAATATAGCTGAACATAGAACCTACTTCTTCTTGAAGTCGGTTAAAACAAAAACTTTACCTCTTTATAATATTATAATAAAAATTTTCAACTGGCAACTCTGGATGTCAAAAGTGTTGTATCATTCAAGCAAATTTTAATACCTAAAAATTAATCGTTTTCGAAACTGAAAACCCACAAATTTTATTCCAGAAGCCCCTAAAATAAGTAACAAACCTAATCTAAATTTCTGACAACAAATAAAGGACCAAAAAAAAAAAAATAAAAAAAAAAAACAATAAAACAGACTACAGATGTCACTCCTATATTTTATACTGGCTTTTGCCCGCAGCTTCGCCCGCGTACCTTAAATATAGCCTAATGCCACTCAAGACTAAAGCAGCAGCTTTCTATCGATGAAAAAATTAAATAAAATCCTTTTTGATTTTGCAAAATTATGATTACTAGTGGTTTTTATTGGGTTCCGTCCTTTAAAGGTCTGCTCTCGACCACTAAAGGACGGAATCTGCCGTATCAATCTGCGATACACCAAGTAGTGGAGCAGAGACCGACTTTACGCATGCGCCACTCGTAGCGCACACTCGCTCATATCATTATAATGGTTCGTCCATTACAATGATACAAGTGAGCGAGTGTGTTAAAGCTATTAATAGGACATACACACGCAGGATATAAAAAGTGAAGTCTATATAAAAAAGTAAAGAAAAATGTAAACTAACATAACATAAAATAGAAATACACACTCTTTTAATATACACTTCAAAGAATGATCATTTATCGTCTGCTAATTTATTTATTGAAGAAGAAACTGAGGTCCTACAACAATTTCCTAACGCGAATTTATCATCATCATTTCAGCCGATGGATGTCCACTGTTGGACATAGGCCTGCCCCAAGTGTCGCCATAATGAACGATCCTGTGCGTCCCGCATCCATCGGAATTCCACGACCTTCACCAGCTCATCGGATCACTAGCTTTTTTTTTATACTTTAAAACTGGAAGGCTTTATAGCGTGTTTATTCCAGTCAAAATCGACATCGAACATCGCAAACATGTATGTATCTACAATTTTTTAACATTGCTTGACCTAGTTTTATTCTTAGAGCTGATATTATTGACATATCAGCAGGAGAAGTCATTGGATGATTTCCTAAATTAAATAAAACACCGTCTCACTTTTTGTCGCCTAACTCAAACCTCGAAAACTCACTAAAAGGGCTGCGTTTTAATAGTCATTTATGCAGTAAAATCTAGATATTAGTGTTTGATGGGGGACCAACCAAATAGCTAGGTTGGCTCCCAGCCAAACACTGCCGTAAGGTTCCCTAGTACAGATCCATTTATGCACAGGTCCGAGGTCCTTCTCGGCATGTAAGAGAGAGAAGATATATACTTTTCTCTTGGTTTACTTCCCGAATTGTTGTTGTGTTAAAAACCTGAATTGGTTATAAATAATGTTATGTAATTGCATAGGTAATAACAATACATAACGTTTAGGTAACAGTGAGCAATGCAATGAACAATGAATAATTTAATTTTTATTATTAGTGTTTACAGGACGACCTGTACTTAAATGTATGATACTCTTTTGCTGCTGATATGAGACTGACAAATATACGTTACCCACCGCCACAACGACGTTTTTGCGTAAAAGTATGAAGTCAGCAATAGTTTGAAATTTGTACTAGGAGCCCATAGGTATCAAAAGTATAAAGTTAAGAAACGCTCCAGTCTGAAAATGCAAAGGTAGCTTAAACTAGGAGTCCATAAGGTATCGGAAGCTTGAAGCTATAATTGAGCTGCTTAATATCTATATTTTATTAATGGCTTCGAGACACTATGTTTACGTTCTTTTAATATTTAAACCCAAATGCAGAGACAGAACTATGTATGTGGTGATTACGGAGCCTACTGAGACGGTATGCGAATGGAACCAGATTTTCAGCAGCCCTAACGCTGACCAGATGCTAAGACCCTGAAATCTTTGACTTATTGCATGCAGCATTTCTAGCAGAGGAATATTAATAGTAATAACTGAAATTGCCAACTAACTATCCTTCAATGCAATCAATCACATTATTACCGTTTTATTATGCTACCAGGAATACATAAGTTTAAAAGGTATGTCGTAGATAGAGCTGGATAGATATCGCTATCCTTTTTGCAGAAAATAGTCTCCTCAATTGATTAAAATGTATGAAGCACTAGTAACTTCAAGTAATTTATTTAATAATATTATTCTTCAGCTTTTTTATTATTATTAAATCGGTGACTGTATATATTTTTATCTAAAAATACTATACCTATTTTCAACTTTTTTTTTAACTAGCCCGGTCCCACTGCTGGGCATCCCAACAACAAAAACTTAGCAAATCGAAATCAAAATCGCATTTTTGTTCAATAATATCTTTCTTATAAATGCTCCGAAAATCTTTCTTTTCTTTCAGCTTCTGGAGAAAATCTATTAATAAACATAAATAAATATTTGATATAACTTTCACTTTTCAAACAATAATATTTTTCACAAAGTACTTTTTTTTCCTTTGTAAGTATTTTATTTTTTATTTTATTGATTTTAAGAAAACTTATAGCTACTATATTACAGTAACAAACATTATAATATGCAGAAGAAGGCCAATTACAAGTTTCCACTTATATAATGTATGGTATCACAATGAGTGCAAAAAGGGTGCGGGAGGGTGTGAAACTTTTACGGAATAATAACCCACTCCTGTTCTTTCTTTGCCATTTTTACAGGTCCCCGGGGATCTTTTTCGCATCACTCATGGCCCCACTAGGCTTCGGCCCCTACGGTTGCATACTACTCCTTGAGGCGCGCGTGGAACACTACGCGCTGTCGACTTGGTCTCGGTCCGGACGTTCGGACAACGAGCTACCCATTGCTGGCCAGTAACTCGGGATCGGAATCTCGACGACTGAGGTGCGAGGGTCGCGAGGCCTCGCGCTTGCGGCCGCTTCCTTTGCTAGCATTACTGCTTTGCAGAAGTAGGCAACCGCCTGACACTCTTCCTCGCTCCGGACCATGGCCTGTACCAAGGCCCGGCGCGATAGATCGATGCCGAGCGCCCCCACGAGGACACGGCGGTACTCTGCCCAGGCGGGCCCATCTCCACCGTATGCTCTACCGTGTCTTCCGGGCCATTTTTGTTTTCATGTCAAATAATGTATTATTTTTAATACACTTCTTCGAAAACTGACTCTTATAGCAGTATGACTAGGTTCCACATGCCAGTACATCACCCTCGTATTTTTTTTAATTTATCACAACAAGGATTTTGTTCTTTCCTATTTCGTCAAGCTTAACGGTGAGAATGTTTTTTTAAAGCAAAGAGGAATATTTCATTAAGTATTAAACCTTAAAAATAGGTTTAATACTTAATGAAATTTTAAATTGTGTCTATGAACAGAATAATTATTATAAATAAATATCATTATTTGTGATTACCAACAAATTAACAATTATCTGTGTTCTAAATTCAATTTTTTTTTTTTTTTTAACATTAGGATGTATAGCGGTTTGATACCTTTGCTTTTCCTTCAACCTGCATAATGTCAAGCGCGTGAAAAAAACACTAAATAAAATGATCTAACTCATTTGTGTCAAATCTAAGATTTGAAGAGGATTCTTTAGATGATACGCTGCCAGATATTGTGATTAGGGTAAAAAATACTTGCGATAGCCACCTGCCATTTAAATCAAAACTAAAATGTATATCAACTTTGGCAAATTTTCTTCAGTATAAAATTAACAAAAATGCGTCTTAATTTTCAGAGAAAGTATTTCTTCGTAAATGTCACTAAGTGTATCGAAAAACGACGTTTGATACACGTGGAGATTAGTCACTGCAGCACTCGGCTCCATGACACCGTTGCCTGTACGGCTCGTTTGAATTTCACCCCGGTTGCAATGACAAACTTTCTCCACTTGTATCAAAATGTACTATTTCAGGGACCTAATCATGCGACTGTAAAAGTGCAGTTGAGTTTAAGGTCATTGTCAGCTAATAACCCCTGATCACACTAGTCGTTACTGCGCATGCACTATTGAAGGATATCCCCCTACAGAAAAACAGACAGATATCTACCAGGACTGCAGGACTACTGAGAAGTTCAGCTATAATTGACATACTGACTTACTTTTCCCTTTAGAAGTTTTGGATAGGATCGATAAATGTTTCACTTTGGAATCGACTGAGTAATTTGAATGAGGGTGATAGATAGTTCGTATTTTTACAAAAGTGTGAAAGGGATCAAAACATTCATGTTACTTCTATAATAAAACCCTTCAATGCGAAGGTGCGAGTGAACAGCATTTAGTATCAATGATGATAGACAAGGCAGCAAGATTAGATATGATGTCCTCACCCCAATTACCACGTCTTTTTTACGACAACATTGAAATATAGACTTAAAAGTAGTGATTTTAGAAATTAATTTTCAATGTATTGTCCTGTTTTTTCCCGAATAGGAAAGCTTACTTCGCAGATTTTCTCACAAGACTCGTTAGCTCAGTAGTCAGAGTGCTCATATAAAGCGTATCTACATAAATGAGGTGTTTGAAGGTTCAAATCTTTCACGAGATGGCCGTTGTATCATTTTGGCTATTATTGTTAAATTTTTTTAAATGTTTACTCGTTAACATCATTACATATTACTCTAGAGATGGCCCTTCCAGGAACGTCCCTTCAAGATAATAATATACCAAACGCTACTAATGGACAAGCTGATCCAGAACATACCACAACTGTTAACGAACATACTGTTAACGAGCACCTAGCACTAGTCGAGACAAGGACTATAGAAACTACAAGTATGCTTCGTAATATTGATGAAGTAGTACCAAATTTAGATAGTGTTATAAACTTGTCTAATTCTGACTTAGAACCTCAATTAAGACGAGCGCAGAATAGAAGAACTTGCATGGTACTTTCTTTTTCCAGGTGGCAAAAATGTGTATCAAGACCAAAGAGAAGTTTATATAACACCATTGGACTATTTTCAAAGCCGCGTAATGGGTTCTGATAAACGTTTTCACAGAAACGATTATTTATTTTATGCCTTATCAGTGGTCGAGTACTTTCGAGCGAAGTCGAGTGTTTCGGTATCCTGTCAAATGCGCCAAGGCCAAGGAGAACATACTCCTCGAGGTCTTGTTGACGATATGCATTTAACGATGAGGAATATAATAGGATCCGCTTCATATTGGCAAAGTTGCTGTTCAGAGCTTATTGCGATGGTGAGAACATTAGGTACTCCTACATGGTTTTTGACATTTTCTTGCAATGATTTGCACTGGCCTGATATGATGAAAGCATTGTTATTAGCAGATAATCAAGATTCAAGCGAAGAGGGTCAGCTCACATTCCAACAGCGCTTAGACTTGGTTCAAAAATATCCGGTAGTCGTTGCCCGACAATTTTCAGTTCGGGTCAATGCTCTAATGCGATACTTAAAATCAAATAAAGATTGTTTAGCAGGTCCAGTTATAAATTATTGGTACAGAATAGAACATTCACACAACTTTCTCTTTCTCACCTTTCCTCCTCATCCCATCCCTAATATTATATCATTTTCACTAAAATATTTATTTTTTAGCCAACATCAAATTTAATATTACAAAATATTATTTTTGGAAGTAAAATCATCTTTTGTTGACTCTCGCTAAACTACTTGATCCACTTCGACCAACTACGTTTTTAAAGTAAATAATTGCACAAATTGCTGTTACTGCTGTTACTGTGACTGGTGATCGCTGTTATGTAGATATTTCTTTTAGACTTTATTTTAAACTGATCTAGTAAACATACGGTTTAAAACATAAGGTACCACAAACCGTCACACCTATTATATAACATCACATTTTGTGCGCGTCCACGTGGTACCCATACCACGTGGGCGAGAAAAGTTTGTAAACAACAGATTGTTATTTACTTCATGTTCTCAGCAAGCCTCAGTACGCTCTTGGCCACCGAAGCAGCCGCACGTTTGATCGTCTCTAGCATATATTGCCCGTAAATCACTCTGGTATTGGGATTGTAGAAGTTTTGAGGAGGTTGAATAGTGCCGTTGAAACTTTAATAAAAGTAGAAGTTTTAGTACGTTGAACAATTCCTAGTACTTCGAGTATCCCGACTTCTATAAAATTAATTGCAGAAAGTATAACTTATAAAAACATATAGTAATCAGTTCAGCTTCATAGAAAAAATAAAAAAAAATATTAAAAAAAATCTTAAGCCGTATTAAACAGATGGTTGGTAACTGGTCCACAGTTATGGCGATAGTTGGGGGAGACCTATGTCGAACAATGAACGTCCATCGGTTGAAATAATGATGATTAACATGAGAGGTTTCTTTCGACATCTTCAGTTTTTTTTTTTAATATATTATACTTTATTAACTTTAAATCAATTTAACTTATTATATACACAACTAAAAACTGTAATTACAGTAAATTATAAAAAATAATAATAATAAAACCTTACGCTAATTTGGGCACATTACCAGTCGACAGCGATGTGGAAGAGTTTTTTGACGCCATATTTTAGTTTGATTTTAGTTAGTTGTAATTAGCGTAAGGTTTTATTATTATTATTTTTTTAATTTACATCTTCAGATTAAATCTGATCTATAAACTAATCTGCTAACCTATTTTACTTTTAACTGAAAAATATTATAAGTTTGTATTCGCTTACGAGTACCAATGCTAAAATATTTTTTTGACAGAATTTTGATTTCACCGACGTGAACATTATTTATTAGTATAGGGCAATTTAGATTTTGTTTATCATGTCAAGTCAAATCAATATCGTAAGCTTTAATTACCAACACAGCAGAATAGCGAAAGTGCATTCGTTGGAGTTGTGTTTCTGGATTCCGATCGTTATTTATAGAGCTATAGACCAGGAGAACATGATTACAAAGATGTCCGATATTTATATGAATTTTATTCGGCTATTTATTTTTTAGGGTTATTTATTAATATATCTACAATTTTCTTAATGAGAAAGTAATAAATCTATAAAAAATATTATATCGTATGAATATAAAGAAATGTGCAATTCTATTTGATTGAATGTATTTTTGTCAGCCTGTTTCATCTTACTACATGGTAAAACTTAACATTACCAACAACAACAACGTCGGGTGGGGATGGAATTTCGTTCGAACTCCTGAAGGCATGGAGCGAAGGTGTGATTGTATCAATCAATCAAAACATTTATTTGCTAGAAGTATGTTACAGTAAATTTGTTTCAGCATATCCTGCCATAACATGGCGTGCAAATAATATATTCACTATAAGTTTCGTCAATTAATCTAACTTTTACAGGTTCTATTGACTTGTCTTCTAAATAGTCTTTAACATTATAATATTTTTTAAATAGTAGCAGATTGAAAAGCAAATTTTTAAACATTGTCAGTGGTAAGTGTGTTGTTTGAGGTGTCTGTGTGTTTGTATGTCTGTGTGTCTTTAAGTGGCATCGTAGAGCCTAAGCGAATGAAACAATTTTGATGTGGTTTTTTTTTATATGAAAGCTGACGTTATCGAGATGGTTCTTAGATACAATTTATGAAGATCTGTTCAGGTGTTCAAGGTCAGCAGCTCGTTTCTTGACTGTGGCAGGGATTTTAAACACTAAATGGATATATACTTTATTAATAAACACATATCTATGTGACCTAATGTTTGAAATACTCATTTACCTACATGCCGAAGCAATCAAGCTAGTCTGATGATGGACGTCGGAGGTAAGAGACGTAACCTTGGAATGCATATTAATAAACCCATCCGGTTTCGGCTCATTTAGATTTATCTTAAAAATAAAGAAACGAACGTTTCTCATGACGACGAGAACCTGATGACGAAGACCTGATGCTAGAACTGGAAAGTGGCGGATGAAACCCTGGAATGCCTTTTAGTAAACACATTGAGTTTGGGCTCATTATACTCGTCTTAATCAGTTCTTTTATTTTTTATAGATTTTATGCATCGGGGATTCTTCAACATTTTTAATTTTGCTGTTATTATCTAATTCAAAAGTCCTTTAAATTATTAGTATAATATGTAGGTATATTAATCCTTCCAGTCTTCTCTATTCATTTAAAACTAAGATTGGTAGGTCGTCAAGCACTTCGTAAAAAATAAACTTAATTTCCACATGGTGTTCACGCAAGCGCTTTGAGGAGTAAACCACGTGTAGCGGACGCGTGATTTTCTCCTTAAAGCGCTTGCGTCAACCAGCGAAGCCAGATCGAATACGATGCAAAATACTAGAAGTCCATAAAATCAAGGAGCTTAGAACCAGGCCTCTCCGGCAGTTTAAAAGTCAAAACAACCATTCGACTGTTATACTATACTCGCCTCTGTTTTCATAAGAATTAAGTAGTAAATCGAATCCATATTTTAGCGTATTTATTTTTCAATGCGCATTCTCAATCGGTGTCTCTCAGGTTAAAATGAAGTATATCTGCTCTTTTTCAGATTTCTTTGAAATTTTGACAGAAATACGTGCCAAATAAACACAAAAAAGATTCTTTATGAAATATGCAACCGATTTCAGTTGGCAGTTTCTTACAACATCATCCCATTATGGCTATATTAATAATGTTTTAGGAAGAAGCACTCTGAAATGGCGCATTTCAGAGGCTATTTGTAGTTTCGTTTCCAAATATCTTAATAAACTTGACTGAATTGTTGGTTGAGTTAACATAAAAGGTGAGCGTAATTAAACACTGAATGGTTTAGAATAGTATTCGTTGAGGATACACATTCCCTCTTATCGTAATTCTGAATTGCCACAAATATTTAAAAATCCTTTGACACCTTCCTCAAGCAGGAGACCGTACCCGGTCAAGAAGTGGTAATAGTAGCCAAAAATATTTTAAAAAACATCGTTGCCCCAAACTAGGAACTACCTTCCCCTGTAATGTGGGTGCGTTTGCAAACATGTAAGCTCACATGCAGAAGATTCGTGCATGCAGAGGATTCGTGCGGAAGTGACGCCCGGGTGTCGCCACTGTGCGGAATGCCCGGAGGACACGGTGGAGCACACAGTCGAGGTGTGCCCTGCTTGGGCGGAGCCTCGCCGTGCCATGCTCGTGCTCGTGGGGGCGATCGGTGGCGGAGACCTCTCGCGCCGGGCCTTGGTTGAGGTCATGGTCCGGAGCGAGGAGGAATGGCAGGCGGTAGCCGACTTCTGCGAAACAGTAATGCTCGCAAAGGAGAAAGCCGAACGCATCAGGCAACGGCGTCCTCGCCGCCGCTGCCGGGATTCTGATCCTGATTTCCGGCCACCGTAGGCGCGGGCTTGCGGACAGTGAGCAATGGGTAGCTTGCTGTCCGGTCGTCTGGTGACTGTCCGGACCAAGCCCAAGTCGTCGACGGCGCGCACTGTTCCTATTGTCAGCAACAGCAGGGACCCAGCCGGGTCGAAGCCTACTGGGGCCAGGATTATCCGAAAGGGAGCTCGAGCCCCGGTATGAAGGCTAGAAGGAACGGGGTGGGTCTTTTAGTCAGTAAGAGTCTGACAATATCTCCCGCTCCGCCCAAGAGCGGGGGTTGTCATTGGATGACTTTTCCCACCATAATTATATTTAATTTGCTACACTGGAGACCACGGTTTGCAACACCATTCACATCTTCGAAAATACGTGAACAAGGCAAAATATGACACAAAAAAGTTATTCGTCGAGGTCACGACCCTCAACATTGAGGATAAACGACGCAAGGTGCTGGAGGTAATGAGTATACAGTAAGTATTTAGATCTCTTTTTGACAGTTGATTATTGTAAGCGGACCTACCACGCGTTATTGTATATTTTATCTTCTATTATATACTCGCACACTCTTTATTTTTTTTAGAAAATAAGGAATACAGTTGTTTTTTTTTTAATATTTGTTAAAGAACTTTACCTATTTAGTTCTGTCATGGTGCTCAGCTGTTATGGATCTGGATGTTGCAAAAGACAACCCAGCGTGTAGACGTGTCGAATGTGGTAGTGATGCTTGGTAGTGCGGGAGCGACGGATCTGAAGAAGACTGAAAATTAATATAAACCTGTGTTAGAATAACTTAAGGAGGTTGTTATTAGTAAAATATGGATGGCTAATTAAGCATGTTTCTTGTTTTTGAAAGACCAAGTTAGTGACATGACATTCAATATGATACGATTTATTTTTAATCTCTCTTTGCAATGTGGATATATTACGGTTTGTGGCCGCCGTATTATGTATTAATTTGTGTTAACGCGGGTAACACAAATTAATACATAATACTATAATAATCTGTAATAATAATGGTGATTAAAAAGGAAAATAAACGAAAATAGCTGTACCTCTAGTGGGCCTCGAACCCACAATCCCCGGCTTAGGAGGCTGATGCCTTATCCATTAGGCCACAGAGGCTACGAGAATCATAGTCGAAATAACCATACACATTCGTCTGCCTTAAGTATTAATAATTGTTTTTATATATTGACAAAATAAACGATACATTCATTAAAAATAGTGGTAATTTATAATTTTACAGATAAACGTGGCACGTCCAACAAAAAAGCATGGAAAGTATTGAAATTAGTGCCGTCTACATATTTTTGTAGCTCACAAATTAAACCGATGACAAAGACATAAAAATTGTATTTGGCCACCTTATAATGGAATCCTAGTATCGTTTATTTTTCATCTTATTTGAGCTACCTTTACATTATCACGCAGGCGCATTATGAAACAGGCCTCGTGCGCTAGGTACCATGTGAAGTTTGTAAACAACACATTATTTACTTCGTGGCGCACGGAGCTTCAGTACGCGATTGCTGTCCGTCGCTGCCTCACGTCAGTTCTTTATAACCCTATTACCTGTTAACTCCCTCTTGGTACTAGGATAGCAGAAACTGTAAGGAGGTTAAATAAGTCCACTTGAACTGCACTTGAGAGCAAAAAAATCGCACATGGCTTGTAATTTCGTTTAATACTGTTTTTTTTCTTAAATCTAAAGATATTGAGTACAAATTATTAAGCAAAATTGAAACATACAAAGTTAGCATTATAAAAACACAAAATTAAGATCATTGACCTTCACGTAACTCACAAAAACCAGCGGTAAACCGAATTCCGCAAATTCACCCATTTGCATTTCACTACTTGCACCTTTACCTGGAGCTATAAAAAGGTGCTGTTTTGGAGTTTTACTAGTTCGAATATGTTAGTGTAGAAATATAATAGTTAAAAAATTAATTAAAAAAACAGGTTTTGGGTCAGCTTTTCAGAGCAAACTTAACCATATTAATTTTAGCGATTATTTTAACTATCAGAAATAGGCACCTTTCGTATGCCGTAATTAGAGACACAATTAAAAAGTTATTGTGTCTCGCGTGGATCCACGTTCCGGACACACGAAGGTGATAATTATGTGTTCTCGTCTTCGTTACATGTACTGAGTGTTAACTTTTTCATCAAAGAACTTGATGTTGTTTCAAACTACTACTAGGAGCCCATAAGATATTAAAAGTTTGATCTAAAACTTCGAAACAATAAAAAGAGGATAGTTTTGAACTATTACTTTAGGAGCCCATATAGTATCAGAAGCTTAATGTGGAACTTTGAAAAACCGAAAGTTATCTACACTCCTTAGCCATTTCTTCTCAGAAATTTTCCGAATCTGTTGAAATTCGGCAGACATATTGACTCATACCGAGACCCAATACCTAAACACAGAACAACAGTGACCCAAACACGGACGCGGAACACAATATAGGTACTTGGTTTAATTTGTAAATTCATAAACATATGATTACGATGACCGCCTTTTTGTTTCTAATTTCAGCAGACAAAATAAAAGGATGAAATGGTAGAATAAGATTATTTTATTACTTAAAAATTATGTTTTATTATTTTCAGAGGACAGATGTTATCGTTTTTACATGTTGTCTTAGTTTTCATGAGAGTGAGGTGGTGGGGTGATCTAGACGCGTACCACTAGGACTGGTTCTAGACGGCGTGGGAGAAGAATGTCTGGAAAGCCTCGGGAGAGGCCTTTGCCCAGAAGTAGGACAATAATGGATAAGGAAATAAAAAAGTAGGTAAAAAAAATTTATTGCTTACTTCTTATTTAAATAGCTACGAAGATTCCAGATACCAGGCGATCATCACTCACTGTAGGACGCGTCAGGACTTTGAGATGCGCTGATAACTGAAAACAAAATTCACATGCTGTGTAAGCTATTGAGAATGAAATAGTTCCTATAGCCTTAAAACAGCTGATATACTGCTCAGGAAGTAAATTGTTTGGCTAAATAATATACTTCTTACACCACCTGCTCGATAATGTCGTTTTAAAAATCATGCAAACCTCACATAAAGCAAGTCATTCTATACCTAGGCAGATAATGCAGTATGGCCGATCCCTAAGGAATAACGAGATTTGAATTTGGCATCGCACAAATTGACTTGAAATTCAAACTGGCCACTAACAAAAAAAAGAAAATAGAATAAATCGTGCTTACTGACGGAGTATTATAAAAAATTGAAACTATAGAATCTTGGAGTAGTGAATTTTGTTTGTTTGATGAACTTGTAAATATAAAACTTGTATTTTTCTAATGTATGATTTGGTCGGCCAAATTGTTTTTTAATTATCTCACAGATGGTGTAAAAAGTAGAGTATGCAACACGGGGATAAAGCTGTCTTTGTCTTGGGCGGCTTGAATTCCTCACTTCACTCAGGTTTCTTTATTAACTCAATGCTCGGGAGTTAATTTTATAAATCCCTCACTGTCGTTCGAGATTAAAATTAGCAACCTTCGTTTCGTTCAGAATTCAACATGCCGCCCACTACTTAAAGACATGCTTTATCCCCTAGTCACATAAACTACTATTTTATACCTCCTGCTAGATAATTTTGTTTTAAACGTCATACAAACCTCACTTAAAGCAAATCATTCTATCCCTAGGGAGATAATGCAGTATGGCCGATCTCTAGGGATAGGGAATAATGAGATTTGAATTTGGAACATCAAAAATCGTCAACATTGTGAATTAAAATGTACGTGCATCGAACAAGTTGACTCGACATTCAAACTGGCCACTAACAAAAAATAAAGAAAATAGAATAAAACGTGCTTACTGACGGGAGCGTTCTAAACGTTACATAAAATTGAAACTATAGAATCTTGGAGTAGTGAATTTTTTTTTGTGTTTGATGAACTTGTAAATATAATACTTATACTTCTCCAATATATGATTTGGTCGACCAGATTGTCTTTCAATTATCTCACATATGGTGTAAAAAGTAGAGTATGCAACACGGGAATAAAGCTGTCTTTGTCTTGGTAGGCTTGAATTCCTCACTTCACTCAGTTTTCTTTATTAACTCCCTTGCAATGCTCGGGACTTAATTATATAAATATCTCAGCAACCTTCCGTTTCGTTCGGAAATCAACACCTTCGACTTGAAGACACTGCTTTATCCCCTAGTTACATAATCTACTATTATTAATAAATTTAACGCTTGGCCTTGCTTTTCCCTTATCCGCAACTAACTTTTTGCGCATAAATACTAGGATAGCATAACTGAAAACAGTTTTTTGCGAGTGGAAAGTGAGTGGGCAATCCGAAAGTAGGTAGGTTCTGTTACGTATACATGAACAGAATTATAAATAAATAAGCTATTGAGCTATTGTAAGCATTTTATGTCAGCGATAGACAAAACCCTTGCCTCATTACTGAAATCTGTCTAGAGTAAACTCAGGTACCGACTATTCTGAAGACACCTAGATTCAGTACAATGGTTTGAACTTTTCAGAATCTCCTGCAGATTTTGAAAAGTTCATACCATTGTACTGAATCTACTACACGTCAATCCTGAAACTACACGTGACTAAATCTACAACTGTTATGTCAGCATTATGTCATCCTTACTTCCATAAAACTTTCTCTTTCTCACCTTTCCAGGCACCGCCTCATCCCACCCCTAATATTATTTTTCCTTTTCACTGAAATATTAAATTTTTAGCTAACTTCAAATCTTACGAAATATTACTTTTAGAAGTAAGAACCATCTTTTGTTGACTCACGCTAAACTATTTAATCCACTTTTACCAACTAAATAAGAAAAACTATTGCCCAATTTCTGTTTAAAGAGTTCTCAACGCAAGTGCTGCTGTTACTGTGACTGGTGATCGCTGTTAAGTTTAGATTTCTTTTTTATTTCATTTGATTAAACTGTTGCAGCTAGAAAACACACCACAAACCGTGACACCTATTATCTAGCATCGTATTTTGTGCGTGTCCATGTGAGCAAAGTTTGTAAACAACACAATGTTGTTTACTTCCGTCTCCACAAATAGCTTCAGTACGCTCTGGGCCACCGACGCAGCCACACGTTTGATCGTCACTACCATATTTTGCCTGTAAAGTCACTGTGGTACTAGGATAGCAGAAGTTTTCAGGAGGTTGAATGATTCCGTTGAAATTATAATAAAAACAGAAGTTTCATACGCGGTGTCTCTTAAATTATTACGAGTTTCCCGGCTTCTATAAAGTTATTCGCAAAAAGTAAATCGAATAAAAAAGTAATCGAATTAAAGATTATAATTATAAAATATCCAAGTCGGTTGACTTTTTAGACAGACTATACAAGTATAAATACCCGAGTTGTATTGACTCGTCTCTAATACTTGTGTAATAATAAATTAAATTAAAACATATCTGTATCCCTTAAAAACTGAAAATGCAGAACAATGCAAAAACACGTAGCTGAATTAGTATGACACAGTTATTTAAAAAATTAAAATAATTTAAAAACTCAGTGCTACTACATACATGTATTTCTATGTTATACGCCATATCAGCTGCAGCATAAAGCTGCATTATTTGGAATAACTAACACAAACCTGCAGTCAATCAAAAGTTCGAACGCTGCTGAGGCACAGTTGCACCAACAGCTTTCATACAGTTTTAGTTGCAAATGGCCTTTTATTTAAATGCTACCATATTTCTTTAGAGAGTTTTTAATTTTATATACAGGATTATTAGTAAAACATTAACAACCTTGCAGGATTGTATTACTATCATCATAAACAACAACTTTTGTTCTATCACACTTTACAAAACATAAATCATTTATCAATAAAATATTCAGCTCTTGTGAGTTATGGAGTCCTAGTACTGAACGTAGTATTTTTCTTGGCGTAGTATTTTCCAAGAAAGCTATAATGGTAAAAGCGGCCAACAGATTTTGCGGGATACTCGAGCGCGTCAGAAAATCATATAGAGAGAAACCTTGTTCCCTGTAATGTACCCGTAACACATATGAACCCTTATTATCGTTGGGTTCGTTGAGGGCAGTCGATCAGATGTAAAAAAAATCGATCCTTAGAAATACTTGAGCGTATCAGATTAAGAAAAGTGTATATTTCAAAAATCTGATAACTTGAGCGTGACATAAGCAAATGGGTGACTCATAAAGGTAGTTTTAAAGGTTTCAGTAATATTCCGTTGACACCTGTAAATTTTACCATAGTTTGCCACGATAAGTTTCTCAGGAACGTCGAAAATTTTAAATTTATCGATGGTTTTAGCTACATCACTCCATGAAAACCGTTATCGAATTACCATCAAAATAAAACTAAAATCAATCGCGGCCAAGTATTTATAGGTGATGTTTTATTTTTGCAACTGATGTTATTAAAGTAACTTAAATAAACTGAACATGAAAAGGCATACGATGTTATAAATCAACTCTAGTAAATTATGGACCCCTAGTACTGAATTTAGTATTTTTTGGCGTAGTATTTTTCAAGAAAAAGTTATACAATTTCTCATAAACAACACCGTAGTAAAAGTTTATTTAACCCAATTTTATTTTTCCACTGATGTTATTGACGTATCAAGAACAATTTATATAACTGCATGCACTTGTACGTTCGACTTCGTGCAGTCATGATATCAACTGCACGCGGTCGGCTGCAGTCGAGTGAAGTCAATATCAACTGCATGCAATCGTGCATTCAACTTCGCGTGGTCGTCTACAGTTGTGTAGTGTCGCCGCGAGCTGTCCACCACAGTTCGCATGCAGTTAGTGTGCAGTAATTAGTCAAGTGAAGTCGCGTCGAATTCACATTGGCATTATGCGATCAATGTCATCTTTATTTTGAGGTTCTTAATGACCAAATCTTACACTTAGCTCCTGGGCTTGATACGTGGCGTCAACTGCGCAAAGGCAGATATGACTGTAGATAACTGCATGTAGTTGAATATGTCGACTTCACGTGGTTGCTGCGATGCAGTCCGTCTGATGGCAGCCTAACACACGATCCATTTGACTACCTAATAGAAACTGAATTGGTGTTAAAGAACAACATAGAACTGAGCATTGTCGTGTATCATCATGCTTCAAGAGGCATATAACAGAAGGATGTAGCAACGTTCAAGCTCGTTGTAACAGCAGATCTTCCATTTCATCTTAAAATTTAAGATTTGTTACGGTATATGTAGCTAATAAAAAAAACCACAAAGTATACAACAGGCTTGCTAGCTAAATTGTAGTGGCTCCATCTGTATTGCAGCAACCAACATCTAGTTGACAGCTAGCAAAGTAATAATTTTTCGACGTGTACTAGTTAGCTGATGATGTAGTGCAACACGTTGCAGTATAGATGTCGCTATAATGTTCTGGGTCTACGTACCTAATAGTGCGTGTATTTTAACAATGCACCTCCTGCTTGCTTAGCTATCCTAGTACTTACTGGCAAATGTGTCGCCCACACATTTTACGTGGAATGCGCCTGGCTGGGTTCGAACACGCGATCTACAACTCGTAAGTCGGGGCCGTTACCACTCGGCCACCACTGCCCAGTTCATAATTAGTATCACAAGGTGTTGTTTTTCAAAAAAAGAACATAAAGATCAGTTTTATTCTAAGACCTGTGGTAAAAAGTTGTTCAAATTGTGGTATGTGATAGCTGATTTGGTGTGTCGACCCTTTAACGTTGGACCACTATTTACGCCACACCCTGTATGTAAAATAAAAGGAGAAACTGACTGACTGACATATCAATGCACAGCCGAAACTAGGATTAGGAACGTGATATTTTACACAAAGCTTCTTTTTTTTCATTCATACCCTATGGAAATGAAATGGGGGTGAAAAGTTTGTATAGAGAAACCTACATTCAAGCGGGTGAAGCAGCTGGCAGAAACTAGTCCACCTATGTATCTTCAGTCACCCTTTGCGATCTAGGCTTAATGTATACACTTCTATAATAAGCTTCCTGGCCATATTCAGCAACTAAGCCTTAATAAATTCAAATCATTTGTAAAACGAAAACTTTGCCAAAAGGCTTTTTACACTATAAAAGACTATCTTGAGGACGAAAAAGCTTGGGATTTACCTGCTCTAGTACGCACTACAACTATTGTCATTTTTATTTATTCTTTTGTTTTTTATTTTCAAATGTGCTTTTTTTACATTTAAGTTCAGTTTTTTACGATTTGACATTAATGTTTGTATTTTTTTTTTACATTTGACATTGGAGATTATTTTTATTTTACAATTTGACTTATATGTATATTTATATATATACTTTTTCTTTTTTTATGAATTTTTGACATTAATATTTACTTTGCTAAGTATTTTGTAAACTTCATATTTCCTTTTTTTTTATTGTGAATGTGAGAACTATGTTGATTGCTTTTTATTTTTCTTTTCAGTAGTGTTTACATGTCTGGCAATTTGAGTATTTTACAACAACATATTTAACAAAGTGGTCAACATTTAAGCTGTTTTTATCCGTCACTAAATAATCATTATAGGAAAATCAGCCCGTAATAACCTCGCAGGTTTATCTCACAGAATTATAAGTCCGTTTTTACTGGACTGTCAAAAATTATTATAAACTTTACTCTTTTTATAGAGTTATAGTGTAGTGTGAGTAACAGCCAGTTTCTTCATCTAAAGTAACGTCATAAAGTAAAAGTAACGGTCAAATTCGTTTCTTCCCAATTTTAACTGTTGGTTTAACTGTTATTTTTGCCTTTAACTTTTACTACTCATTAGGGGGCTGTTAAAGCTAAAGTCACTGTCATTTTGACAAAGTTGTAGGTTATTTAGGTTTCACTAATATGTTATCACGAACTTCGTCCAGTGAAAGTTCAAGTTCATTAGACGATGAACTTATCGTTAGTTATTTAACGCGTAGACGTAAAAAGTTTAATGTTCGCAAAGATCATTTCGTATGGGACGACGCTGATTTTCTGTTCCGATACAGAATTTCAAAGGAAACAGTTACATACCTCAACCTGTTGTTACAAGATAAACTGACGCCAACCACAGAAAAGTAAGTTTATTTTCAGTTTGTATTTAATAAGACTACGTTAAATTAACTAATGTAAAGTACGGCCGTTCTAATTTGGCGAGTGTGAAGTTAGGTTCTGCGAACTTTAGCGCTTGTAAATAAATGCCAATAACAGTTGTTAATAACAATAACAACAACTAATAGCATTTATTTTTTAAAATCATTTCCTTATGTTATTATTTATCAATTCAATTCTAAAAACATTCGTTCGATGGCGTTCGTATAAACAGAATCAAATGACATTCGACTTTTTGACACTACTTGACAGTGGATATTGCGATGTTGTCATGCGTAAAAAAAGCTCCCCACGTTTTTTTGGGGTAATTATGCCGTTTGTGTTATGGTAATTCTATTGACTTTTAGTTTAGCTGTTACTTGGATGAAGAAACACATTTGCTATAATATCAGTAATAGTCAAGTAAAAGTTAATACTTTTACTGATAGTTTTAGTTGTTGATGAAGAAACTGGCTGTATATATACAAGTCGGCGGAACGAAACCATAGCGCGCTTTTAAATCGATGAGGGCCATCTATCGAGCACGATGGTACTATTTTCTTGCGCTGGCTAAATATAAGTGAAAAAAAGAAGATTAGGTAAACAAATTTTACTCGAAATTGTGAAAGTTTAAAATTAGTACCTAAATAATTTAACTTTGTTTCTGAAATCATAGTAAATCATGCAAAAAATTTTGCTCAACAATAGCTGCCGAAAGTAAACAACTCCACGTGGAATGCTTCATTTCGCGCCGGCGTGAAGTATAACATGAAGTTAGTTATAAAGTTACGATAGTTTCGGGTGCAATACTAGGAGAACATGAAGCATTAGAGCAAAGAGAAAGGTCGTTTAATACCAATTAGAGTGCATGTATTGCTAGAACTGTAAACGAGAGCTAGCAGTATGAGAATAGTTTTAAGGTCCACATTGACTTGATGTTTAATGGTATTTTAAGCATTATCTTTTCGTATATATGCGGACCCCTCGATTTTATTTGTACTTAATTTACTTGTTTTGACTTAACGTAGTATCTGAAAAATCACTTTCTTATCGGAATATATAGCAATAATTTAATAGTCATTCATAATAGCCATAATTTAAAAGACGCGTGCCATATTTATTGGTTTCCATTGGGTAGAAACTAAACGTAACTATCCCCAAGTCGAATGTTTAGTAATGCGCCGGTGCGAAGTGTGAATTGAAGTTAGTTATTAACAAGAATCTAGTTAATTCTTGGTTTCGTAACTAAGAGATTATGAAACCAGTACACGAGTATTATACTTTAAAGATACCCTTTTTAATTATAGAGGATAGGTAATGTTAATTTTGTTTACATATATTATATCTATAGTTTTTCCACAGTCAAATGAAATTTACTGAAGCTGTTTGTTTTACTGAAGCTGACGCTACTGTAAAATAGGGGCAGACCCATCATAGTTCCGCCCCTTGAAACTCCTATTTTTACGGAACTTTGATTGGTCCCACCCCTTTAAATTGGTGTCTGGAGTACTAGGACATTATAAATGTGCAGGAGTAAATTGATTATTTACAAACAGTCTTTACGTGCGACGAAATATTGAACTATCCGAAAACATACTGAATTTGACATCTTTCCTCAACAGGCAGCGCTACTATTATATTTATTTACACGCAAAAAAGGTTTGTCGACAGAGATTGTTAGAGCTGAAGTCTGAGTGTGAAGGTTCGGCAGTACTAGAACGTCATAAGTGTTCAGGAGTTTAGTTATGTTGTAGTAAAAGTAGATATCAATGAGTCAATTCGACTCAAATTTCAAATCAAACAATATGTAACCGCCTTGATAGCAATTTGCATGAATGTTTGTTTATTAAAATAAGAAATTGTTTTTATAAGCCCAGATTAGATTTCTATTGTCGATAAACATTTAATATAGAAATACGAAAAGAAGGGTTCATCAGCATATTAATATTATAAACGCAACTTAATCTGTTTTTATGATATAAACATCATCATCAGGTGGGATCGCAATCAAGCACTACTTGATTGCGATCCCACCTGATGGTAAGCAGTGATGCAATAAGAGACTATTAGATTGACTTTTGCCTTGAGTACAATTAAGTTTTAAACGGACAGGAAGACACCAGCAGGCTAGTTGTTCCAGACCTTCGATGTACGCGGTATAAACAAAGGGCCTAGTTTTTACTTCGTAATATTTCTTAACTCTTTGAATGTCGTAATTAGAGACACAATAGAAAGACAATTACCTTATGTCGGACTGTGTAACTTAAGACATTCGAAAGGTTATTATGAGATCAGAAGAATGGTTTTACTTTATATTTTTCGCCTCTCACCTGTCGAATATTGTTGTGAGTATGACGTATTGGTTTGCAGCAAGTTCACAAACATATATAGGCCCCACTCACTCTTAGACAAAATGTAATCTATCTATCACCTTCCTCCAAAGGGTGCCTGACCGAAGGGAGGTAGCATTGATGAAATATAACCGGCTATTTGGTCTTGTTAAAAACAAGCACAATAGTTTAATGGTTAGAGCATCGTGCTAATAACGCGAGGGTCGGGGGTTCGATTCCCTCATGTGCTATATTTTTTCATCTTTTTTGCAATTTTTTATTTCACATCTCACTTTTTAATTCTATAAAACCATTGTTCTTGGATTATCTATACCTACCAAAGAATGTACTACTTTTTAATGTATTTTACGCCTTTATTGAAAATAATCACAAAACGTTATTAATAACTGGTGTTATATAAATATATTTTCAGGTTCTCGTAAAAATACTCAGTTCTTTGCACTTTATTATAACTAACTATACAACTCATGATCTGTTACGGCGTAGCTCTTATCAATCTACGGCGTAGCGCTTATCACTACTGCTACGACGACGGTCTCGTAGCTCATACATTGAAAGAAAGAATATAACCAGCTAAGTGTGTGTTTATACGCATTTGTGAATATTGTGCACGCCTGTAATTGGTTTGTTTGCACTGTAGAATCTTCTGCATGTTAAATGGAAACAATATTGTAAAGAAATTGTTAGTGTGCCTTAATAATAAAATAAAAAAATAAGTGCGTGTTGGGTCAGGCGCGGTGGAGGGTTTCGTAGTATTCCATTACAACATGCGGACTTAAAAGTGAGCTTAATATCAATTACTATACCCACAGCCTTTTTTTGTTCGGAACTTACACAAGTTGCTTATTTATTGTTCTTTCTCTAATATATTTGATTAAGAGAAATAATTTGTATTTTTGGATTTTGTTTATTGAATTTATGATACCAAAACTTAGTTAAACACTGACTTACAGTTTCAACAACTTTTCTTTTATTTATTCCTTTTTAGAGTATTAAATATCGATGGATTTATCGATAATTTAGTCAAAAAAATACATATAGCCTGAAAAAGTTTGCTTTTGTATCCAGGAGAATGGTTGATCAATATTTTAGAAAATTCATAGGATGAATTTTTTTCATAAAAAAATATAAACAAATTAATTTACGTTGGTATGGTTTTTGTCAGCTTTTTATATCATATCAAATTACAAAATAGTAGAAAAAAGTTTAGAAGTGAACCCTATTACATTTTCTTTCATGTTTATAAGAATTTGGTCTCAATAAACTCCAAATGTAGGCCCCCATCATATTTTTGTTGTATTGGCCCTGATAACAGCGTTAAAAGTCTATGATGTCTTGATGAAAACGTTCTCCTTGTTCTTCTAAATACGCCCCCATGTTGTTTTTAAATGTATCTAAATAAGCATGCAGCATATGTACCTTTAAAGACATTCTGCAGCCAATAGTTTAAAAATCTTCTAACATGTTATCAACTAGCTCTCGGTAACAGTCTGTGACAGTACAAATGTTTCATCTTCAATATTTTTATTTGAACTCTGAGATGAGCTTGATTGAGACAATTTCGTAGAATGTTTAGATACTGAAAGTTGTGGGCTATAAGAAATTGGAGCCGAAGACGAAGCAAGATATTCGATGGGTTTTGCATTTTTGCCTTTACGTCTTTTAACAGGAGTAACTATGCAAAAATAACAGTCACCGACGTGGTCTTTTGGCTCTCGCCAAATTCTTGGTATTGCGAATTTCATATTCCGTTTCTCAACCCGATAACAACCTAAATTAAATAAAGATAACAATAAACAATGGTTTAAATAAAAGAAATGTTTTTTGTTTTTACCTAAAAATTTGTTTACCTACCTTCAAAATATTTTTTGCAATTACCGCAAGCAACATGTGGAGTCCATGGTATAACTAAATTACGAACAGGGCATTTAAAATAAGCTTCGTAGGCTTCATAAAGTTTTTCACACATATTAAAAAAATATATCTCTCATATTTTAAATAATAGATAACAAAATGCATCAGCTTCATATTTACACTTTCTAGATGACATTTTAACCTTTTTCAGTATTCTAAAAAAACAATTATTTGTTGTTTATCACTTAATTAACATCAGTAGATGCTGTGCGACAGTCACACCATCTTAATTTTTTCGCGATATTTTTAAAAACATCATGATGACTATTGAATACTTTTTTTTAAAAGACTAACTCAAGAAAAAAGATTTATTGTCATAACCGCCACAAAAGCAAACTTTTTTAAGGAATGTTGTTATTTTTTCTTTATTATAAAGCATAGTGAATGGAAAAATCACAAAATAATAGATTGTTTCTAGGCAAGCGTGCTCCATCGTCGGCCACATCATCACTTACCATCAGGTGAGATTGTGGTCAAACGCGAGCCTATTCATTATAAAAAAAAAATAAAGCTCTGAAAGTTTAGTCCGACTGCTAAATTTTTTTTCACCGATAGAAAGCTGCTTTATTCCTTAGTGACAGGTTATATTATTATTATTATATTTTATGTACGTGGGTGAAGCCGCGGCCAAAAGTTATTCAATTATATACTGGACAAGGCGCAGTTAGAGGTCAAGGTTAGGCTCACGTTCAATGGACAAAGAAGCAGACAGACTGTTCTCTACCAGAACTACATGACTAATGAGCAAGTATACACTGCCTCACATAATCCTATAAAAGTCAAAGGTTTTTCATATTTAGTATTTACAAAATTGTGTTTCTAGTTTCTAAACAAAATACGCCAGTAAAAAGAATACTAGTATTTATTGTTTTGTTATTGGCAGTTTAAATTAAATATATACGAGTAATAATTAGAAAATGATTAAAAAATCCATGTAACTTGATCACAACTTTACAGATTTAATTTACCTTTTCTTTTGTTTTTCTAATACTTTGTAGACGGTTCACATGCAAAGAAAAAAATGTTGATAGCTACAACAAGGGGTTTAAATTTATATCCAAGCAAGCGTGCTCCATCATCGACGCGTATCATCGTTTTAAATCAGGTGACATAATGGACAAGCGCGAGCTTATCCATAATATTAAAAAATATATATGTTGTGTATGTGAGCACAAATGTGAGTTTATTGTTTGTGAACGCATCTATGGTATAAGAGTTATATCTAGTGTGAGCAAAGATATTCATTTAAAAAAATCTTGGCACGTTTAACAATTCGCACTACCAGGAAGATCATAATTACGTATAGGTATTTTTGGGGCTAATATTATGAACGGTAAATGATCACAAACTACCAGGAACCCAGAGTTATGTAGAAGTAATTTTGGGGCTGGTGTCATAACCGGTAACACCCACGAATTACCAGGAGACCAGAATCACGTAGAAGTATTTTAAGGACTGGCGTCATAACCGGTAACACTCATAAATTACCAGGAGATCAGAATCACGTAGAAGAATTTTTGGGCCTGAAATCATGAGTGGAAAAAACTCACAAACTACTAGGAGACCAGTATTAGAAAGAAGTAAAATTTCTGACATCACGCGGGAAGCCGTTGGTCAGTTACGAGGTGGTCAAAGTATCAAGAATTGATTTTAAGAACAGGCGACTCCGTCTGTGTAAAACTGTAATTATTTGCTTTTTTTTAGATTTATAACTGACGACCAATGCATGGAAGACGCATAGGACCTCTAGTTGTTGGGCGACTATTGGTTGAACTGAAGATATATTATTATTAAAACAAAATAGTTGCCAATGCGGCAACTAAAATCACAAACGTGATAAAAGTACCTTTCCTGTAAATCTATTGCTAACGTGTTTTCAAATTATATTTCCAGAAATACTGCAAAACAAGGACACATAAGAAAAAAAAAGGCACTAACCTCGTGTCAAATAATAACAATGAGTTGTTTGCTTGTGAACAATAAGCGAGCTTTCAAATTGTGTAATTGCTAAATGGAGCATATTTTTTTTTACAAGCCCTCTTATATCCCAATCACTGCCACACCTGCCACTACCAAAATACATTGAATCTATAAAACTTGACAAGAAACCTTTTAGAAAAAAAGAAAAACAAAATTTACAGTTTACCCCTGGTGGGACTCGAACCCACAATTCCCGGCTTAGGAGGCCGATGCCTTATCCATTAGGCCACAGGGGCTACGTCGACTCCAATCAAATTAAGCATATGGATTGACCTACCTCCCGTGTTTGTATTCCTTTTTAATTAGGAAACCTTAATAAATATTAAAAATAATAACTATTTTGCTGACCCACATAAACAACTTTGTAGTCATCTTAGATATTGCAAAGTTTCATTTGGAGAGCTTGCTTTTCTTTATCTGCTTGCAGGATGGCAATGGCTCGTGACTCCAGAAATCACTAGATACTGCGCATGTCGAGTGCAATAGAAGGCATGGCCCGACAGAGATACGGACAGATATCTACTAGGACTACATGACTATTGAGCAAGTTAACATGTGGCACACTGACTCATATTTTCGTCAAGAGGTTAAGGCCATAGCCGATACAGCCGTTGGTGTTCTATAAAATGCTTGTAATTCACTTAAAATTACAGTTTTATTCCTTTTTTTTTTGTAAAAATCGGTAATGGGCCACGATCATCATGCCCTCTCACTTCACCTTAGAGCAGGGGAAATCATTTAACGATATCCAACCTGATTTTATCTGTGGTTAAAGATACTTCAGATTAAATTATGCTATGGTATTGCAGAAAGAAAAAAAAACTAAAGTAAAATTACTGTAACATTAATATTGCGTAACTTTTACGATTATTATAATTATCATTTTTCTGCCCTGTCCCATGTTACTTGGGGCCGGCGCAACACGTTTTTTTCTTCTATTCTATTTTGTCGGCCGTTGTGCCATCATTGACTCCCTTTTTTTTCTCAACGGACGTTACAAGAAATTTACTCATTTTATGGATAGGCCATGATTAATGTCAAAATTCAGGATTCTGGGTCAATGAGAAGTACCCTATGATTTTTCATCCCCTTGAGAGTGTGGAAATATAGATACGTTTTTTTTTGTGACATAAACTAAGAAGTTTGATTTTTTCACAATTTCAAAAGACCACAGACATGAGTATATGGTTTTAATTTATGCTCAATATTTTCCCGTGTTCCTGAGGTAAATGGTTTTGACAGACAGACAGACAGACGAACAACAAAGTGATCCAATAAGGGTTCCGTTATTTCCTTTTGAAGTACGGAACCCTAAAAAACTTAATTTTCACACCACCGCCCGCCCACCTCGCGCGGCACCACGTGGTTTTGCTTTCAATGCGCTTGCGTCAAATAAGCGAAGTTCGACAACGTCCGCTCGAATACGATGCGTAATACTAGGAACTCATAAACAGCACGAACATGAATCGTGAACTTTCAGTAGTCCAAACGTAACAACTACAGCTGTAGCTTATTACCTAACTCGTTTCATTACACATATTACATGTTGACTTAAGGTATAAAATCGGATCCATATTTCATGGGTCCTATGTATGTCTAATGGTCCTATGCGCTCGCAAAGTTTCAATCTACACTAATATTATAAATAGGTAAAGTTTGTTTGTTTTTATTTATTTTTTTGTTTGTAGTAGGTAATCTCCGAGAATCCGATTAATAAAAAAAATTTCACTTATAGAAAGCTGCTCTTTTCCTGACTTACTTAGGCTTTATTTTATGTCCGCGGGCGAAGCTACGGGCAAAATCTAGTTTGATATACTATTTACAAGCTTGTAAAAAATATATCAAATTGAAACTTTGAGAGCCTCTATTGAAAAGTTGTCAATTTGACATCGCCGTCGTCCACCCATCGATTTAGCATATTGATATTTTCAACGTGCAGTACCGACGGCGAAGTCGAGTTTGCGACGTTTTAGTTAATTTCTTACCCGACTGGAAGAAGGATTATGTTTATCTATTATGACAGAAATGTACGAAATCTCGCAAAGAAAACATGTGTTACTAGCTTCTGCTAGCCTTAGTCCAAGTAGTTTCGACTGAGCTTTGAAATGTCAGTCAGTCAGTTTCTCCTTTTATATTTATGTATACATAGACTAGTTTCTGCCAGCGGCTTCGCTCTCATAAAAATATTTTATTTTATAATTGGAAATTGGTTTCCAAAGCCAAACTCTCATGAAGTGAACTTATAATTTTTAAGAGTGTCTGTTGGCTGAAGCAAAAAAGAACTACCAGAAATTTTCGGCTTTCTGTGGCAATGCTATAGGCATCCATCTAAATTATTGTACAAAAACAAGGTTTTGGAATCTGCAGTTGGATGCCAACAAGGTGACCCTCTCGGGCCAGTCATTTTCAGTTTGGCTATCCATCCAATCATCCAACAACTAAATTCAAAATTTAACCTCTGGTATTTGGATGATGGAACACTGGGAGGTGAAGTAGATACTATTTTGAAAGATTTTCATTTCCTGGAAGAGCAATTTCAATCCATCGGCCTTGACCTTAATCATTCGAAATGCGAAATTTTTGTTCCTGACAGTACTGACAGACAATTGACTCAAATGACAATTGACAGAAATTTTATTCAATAGCTCCAGAACACTGTGCACCTCCTAGGTTCTCCAATTTTGGAAGAGAGTTTTTCTTTATTCATTGACGACAAAATTGAACGTTTTAATAACATTTCGGAAAGACTTTCCAAAATTAACCCACATTCGGCATTCATACGGTATTGTTGTTTTGCACCAAATTTCATGTATTTTCTCCGCTCTTTTCCTTTATGGAAGCAGCCTCATCTCTTAGACAAAATTGATCAGACAATTCGGAATACATCACATCCATTTTAAATGTGGCCCTGGATGACCGAGCGTGGTTACAAGCCACGCTACCCATTTGTTTTGGTGGGCTCGGCATCCACAAAATTTCTAGTGTAAGCCTACCGGCGTTCCTGTCTTCGGTCCACAGCACTCAACAGTTGACCAAAACAATTTTGACTCCATCACTGGTTAGCTGTGAGGTGCCGTGCCCTGCGGACTCTCCGTCCGCGTACCGGCCCATTGTGCTGCTCGACGAGGTGGGCAAGCTCTTTGAAAGAGTTTCCCGCAAAGCGGCGAGCCTTCTGGCTGGCCTACCACCGTGGGATCTGGAGGCAACAGTCCTTGCACACATGCATGACATGCGCGTAGAGATGGAACGCTGGGGTGAAAGTCCTCTGCCGCGACAGGTCACGGCATGGCGGACAGAGCTCCAGCGGGATCTCATGGTGGAATGGCGTCAGCGACTATCGCAACCCCGTCATGGGCACGCCACAATTATGGCGATAAGTCCCCTCTTTGAGGCGTGGCTGGAAAGACCTCACGGCGTCCCTACCTTCCGCATGACACAGGTCCTCACCGGAAATGGCAAGTTCGGGAGGTTCCTGTTCCGAATTAAAGCGGAAGTGACGCCCGGGTGTCGCCACTGTGCGGAACGCCCGGAGGACACGGTGGAGCACACAATCGCAGTGTGGGTGCTTGGGCGGAGCATCGCCGTGCCCTAGTGGGGGTGATCGGCGGCGTAGACCTCTCGCGCCGAGCCTTGGTCGAGGCCATGGTCCGGAGCGAGGAGGAGTGGCAGGTGGTCGCCTACTTCTGCGAAGCAGTAATGCTCGCTAAGGAGGAGGCCGACCGCATCAGGCAACGGCGCTCTCGCCACCGCCGGGATTCCGATCCCGATTTCCAGCCAGCGCGTGTATTTTAACAATGCACCTCCTGCTTGCTTAGCTATCCTAGTAGGTACTTACTGGCAAATGTGTCGCCCACACATTTTACGTGGAATGCGCCTGGCTGGGTTCGAACACGCGATCTACAACTCGTAAGTCGGGGCCGTTACCACTCGGCCACTACTGCCCAGTTCATAATTAGTATCACAAGGTGTTGTTTTTCAAAAAAAGAACATAAAGATCAGTTTTATTCTAAGACCTGTGGTAAAAAGTGGTTCAAATTGTGGTATGTGATAGCTGATTTGGTGTATCGACCCTTTAACGTTGGACCACTATTTACGCCACACCCTGTATGTAAAATAAAAGGAGAAACTGACTGACTAACATATCAATGCACAGCCGAAACTAGGATTAGGAACGTGATATTTTGCACAAAGCTTCTTTTTATGATGTAGGCAAGCACTAAGAGGATTTCTTAAAATTCATACCCTATGGGAATGAAATGGGGGTGAAAAGTTTGTATGGAGAAACCTACATTCAAGCGGGTGAAGCAGCTGGCAGAAACTAGTCCACCTATGTATCTTCAGTCACCCTTTGCGATCTAGGCTTAATGTATACACTTCTATAATAAGCTTCCTGGCCATATTCAGCAACTAAGCCTTAATAAATTCAAATCATTTGTAAAACGAAAACTTTGCCAAAAGGCTTTTTACACTATAAAAGACTATCTTGAGGACGAAAAGGCTTGGGATTGACCTGCTCTAGTACGCACTACAATTATTGTCATTTTTATTTATTCTTTTGTTTTTTATTTTCAAATGTTTTTTTTCAAAAGTTCAGTTTTTTACGATTTGACATTAATGTTTCTATTTTTTTTTTACATTTCACATTGGAGATTATTTTTATTTTACAATTTGACTTATATATATATATTAAATTGATTTAATAAAGTCAGATCAAACTGCATGCAGTTATATAAAAAATATATATTTATATATATATTTTTTCTTTTTTTATGAATTTTTGACATAAATATTTACTTTGCTAAGTATTTTGTAAACTTCATATTTCCTTTTTTTTTATTGTGAATGTGAGAACTATGTTGATTGCTTTTTATTTTTCTTTTCAGTAGTGTTTACATGTCTGGCAATTTGAGTATTTTCTGCGGCCTCCTCAAATGTCCTTTCCTTTGTGTTGTTCGTCAAGTCGTTGAGCTCCTTAGTAGTCTTGAGTTGAGCTTTGCGAAAACTGACAAATGCTTGCACCGACTGGACAAGTCCACTCAAATCTGTATGGTTCTTTCTTCAAAAGACCATCTCAGATAATTTTCATTTATCATTTAGGGCCACAAACTGTTATAACAATGAATCTAATGCCATCATAAATAGCACGGAAAGTCGTAAATTTATAGTCCCGATCAATTTGTGAGTATAATTGTAAGAATTGGTTAAATGGGTACAACCTCATTGGGTTTCTAACTATGCGACACCCAGACGATTATGGTTATTTTACGTTTAAACTTCAGCTACATTAGAGGACAAAAAGTACCCCACATGACGCAAAATACTCAATTGCGCGTCATTACAACTTGACCCCCAACATTTAACAACGGATTCACGTGACCCGCGTCACGTGGATCATACATGTTAATGATATAACATGACAATTTGACAGCGTCACGCATCATGTTCGGGACATTTTGTCCTTGTAATGTATATACTGTACGAAACTGTACTGAACTGTACTGTGTGTTGTTTTGAAATTAATGACTAACATAATGTCATTATAACCCAGAAGTTTGAATTATATTATCATGTTCATAAATCTTGATGATATTTTCACGAATTTAAGCAATGTGTTAACCAGCACAGTAAATGTAAAAACAAGAAAATCTAAACGGCTCTTATGTTTCCGAAATCTAGAAAAGTAAAACATAGAAATAAAAGGTCATTGCCAATCTTTGTATGAAAGTTGGACTAAGGCTGACAACAGACGGACTGCATCGCAGCGACCGCGCGCGGTCGATATATTTAACTGCATGCGTACGTTCGACTTCGTGCAGTCATGATATCAACTGCACGCGGTCGGCTGCAGTCGAGTGAAGTCAATATCAACTGCATGCAGTCGTGCCGTCAACTTTACGCGGTTGGCTACAGTCGTGTAGTGTCGACGCACGCTGACCATCGCTAACCGCATACAGTCATTGCGCAGTTAATTACAAAGAGCAAACGCACATTGACATTGTCAACTTTATTTTGAGGCACTTAAAGATCAAAACATACACTACTCTTCTGGGCTAGATGCGTGGCGCCAAATGCGCAAACTCAGATCAAACTGCATGCAGTTGAATATATGTGAACTGCGTGCGGTTGCGCCTAACTGCTGGATAGAATGAACACATAGCATTCACCGAAGCGCTACGAATTCTGATCCAGGAGTCAAAGAAAAAAAAATGTTTTATTGTGAATTGTTTATTTTCGAAATTCTCTATAATTGTTTACAGCTTAATTACACTAAGTGTCACAATTAACGATATTACCTACATAAGCATTGAATTTATTTTGAGACATGACAGTCGTCAGTTTTATCCTCTTTCTATTAGTTACAAAGGTATTGAAATCCGTTATTTTAGAAAAAAAAACGGAAAACAGTCAGAGGAACTATCGGTGTTCCTCACTATATAAAACTACTCGTACTTAGAAAAGTACTTACCTAATTTATTACATCACATTTTGCTGAAGTTTGTTAAAAGAGCTAAAACTAGCATTTGCAAATTGCTACGCGCTAAAGGCTTTTTTAGTGAAACTCAAAATAAAGTCACTTTTTGTCTTTAGGTAAGTGGCAACTAAAACAGCAAACTTCAACTTCCAAGACTTGTATTGTGAAGCTATCATCGATTCTTGAAAACCATGATTTTTGGGTAAGTAACTTAATTGGCTATATAGAAGTGGCCATACATTGCAGATTTGGTAAACGAGACAATAGCAGTATAATAATGAAAGTATTCTGTCACATTTTATTTACATTTAATTCAGTAAACCCCAAGCGAACGCCGGCGTTCGCGTATCTATTGTCTTACTATCGTGTCTCAAATTGACGGTATCTGAAAGATTAAAAAATACTTAACTAACTATAATTACAGTAAATTCAAAAAATAATTATAAAAATCCTAAACTAATTACAACTACCTAAAACAAACTAAAATATGGCAAGAAAAACCTCTTTACATATCGCTGTCGACTGGTAACGTGCCCAAAAGAATGGTAGCATTGCCACGCTGTATGGTGATATATAGTAGGCAATGCATATATCCTCTGTCGTAGGTAAAAGCTAGCGCTTAGGTTGCATTTATTGTCAAAAGATGCATTTTAATAATGAAAAAAAAGCATAAAATTTTAATGTGTGATTACAAAACAACATCATAGTTATGGACTTTAATCGTTGAAAACTATAGTGTTACTTAGACCATAACAAATTATATTGTTATCTTACTTACTACCTGAAAATTCCTCTCCATGATCTTAAAAATAGGCATTGCTTAGACATTCCTGTGCACCGCAGTTGCCTTGTTAATAACATTACAAATATAAACTTTGAGCTGAGGTTTCCGAAAAGAATTTTACGTCTTGCGTATTTAATATATTTTGGAAAAAAGTTTTAGCACCAATTTTTGTCACCATTCAAAAGAAATCATCATCATCATCATCATTTCAGCCTATACACGTCCACTGTTGGACATAGGCCTCCCCCAAGCGTCGCCACATCGAACGTTCCTGTGCGTCCCGCATCCATCCTTTAAACGAAATAAGCAGACATAAATATAAAATACAATGGTAAACCGTGTAAGAAAACTAAGCTCACAAGAAAGTACCATAAAGTAGAGTATTACTCGTATAACTTTAAAATAAGATGGGATGGGGTTAAAATAGTATAACGCCAGAGAGGTACTTGATTAGGGACGTTTTAATCGTTGTCGAGTCCATCTTGTTATGTTTATGGGCTCCTAGTACTTGACGTGAACGTATTCTTGCCAACTTCACCCTGTTCCAAAGACAGGACCATGACGTGATGCGAAATGGATCTAAATAAAAGTGGCGAAATAATAAACTAACTTAAGCAGAATGGAATCGAATAGTTCACGAAAGTCTTTTCTCACATATATTATTACTATTGAGAACTGAATATTCCGTTGTAAATGTATACATAATTTTGTCAACTGGAAAATGCTCTTAAAAGACTACATATTGGATCTCTATTTTTTTTTCAATTATGTGCGTTTCGCTTGAGTAATCACGTTTTTCATTTTTACTTACTTATTATTATTATTACTTTGTCATACAGACCTAATAAAAAAATAAGCTGTACATTGTATAAACTTAGAATTTCACGAACTTCTACGTTTTAAAATTGCGCGTTGCGATGCACAAAGTCGAAGATGCTAGGTGCTAAAATGATAGGTGCCAAACTGCTAGGTGTTACTAGGAGCCCATGACCACGAAGCGTAGAATTAAAACATGAATAGCGATATATGTAGGTAGATTACTAATCAATACGCATGCGTGAAAATACGAAGTCAAAGACATAACGAGAGCGATGACCAAGTACTTTGAGGCAGTTTTATGTTCCAGTCTTCTGGATAAAATTGTTTAAATGCTAAGAGAGGAAATACTTTTATTTTTAACTTTACTTTCATGTATTCTTCATGAATGGCCTCTCAGACTCTGTTACCAGTAGTTTTATTCATTCGCATAATAGAAAATAGTGTAAACTCTAAACCAAATTACATGCTCCTTAAAACTTGATCTTGCAGTCTTAGTTTTAAATTGATTATATGCGTGTGGCAAATAGGTAGGAACCACGTTGTAAAAATATTATGCCTTTATTTTTGTGATGGTCAAATGGCTCACGATTAACGACTTTCTTGCAAGCATATTCAGGTTTATAATGTTTTCACTGCTTGGACTCAGGACACTTACCTAGGAGAGGGAATGGGCCGTAATTCGCCACGCGGTCCCAGTGCGGGTTGGTGGATGTCATAAATTTTTGGTTCTAGGAGGTCAAAACCTCCTGCGGTGGCAGGAGCAGTGGTGATGTAATAAATAACACAAAGTAATGCCAGCCAGGTGCTGGGTTTGAACCCGCGACCTTCAACTCGTAAGTCGGGTCCGTTACCACTCGGCCACCACTGCTTTTCCTGCAAAGCTAGACGTTATTTCAGTGATGTGTTATAGCTTGCCGACTAGGATTTTTTTCTAAAACAACGTAGTACACAATATTTGAGATTGACTAAAAAAGTTATAGGAGGTCATTATTGATAAAATCTTACAATTCCTGGCGATGTATTCGTAGCACCTTGCAAATTATGTTTCTTACCAATATATCATAGTTGTCAAAAAATATAAGGCCCAATTTGACATTTGATATTTTTATTATTTACGCTATGTAACCGTCTACGAGTTTATCACATTATGTTAACATTATATAAGTACATAAAACACTTTATGTAATTAAGTGTCATTTTATTTTTTCTTTCAGTTTCGTTTCAAGTTACATTCTAGTGTCTTTCTGAAATGTCTTAAGGGGTCTTTTATTTTTAAACGAGTTTATCACCATGAATATAGAATACACTAGTGGTAGGTTTACCACGATCTATGCTCGATGGCCATATCACGTCCATTATACTAAATTGCAATTTTATCATGAAGCATTGTCGTTGTGTGCATAAGAATAGTCTTATGCCAATCAAATCAACAGCGATCACGTCGTCGCTTTACATCAGAAAAGGTACAGAGGCAAAAAAAAAGGGAACATAGATGTCTCCTACTTACATTTTTGATCGAAATTAAATCTTCCAATTACTTACACTATTCTGTTAACTTTCGATGAACTTTAGGCAATATTGCGGGAACCTTAAGGTAAAGTTTTGAGCTACAGTCAACCGGTTGTACGGCTATGGAAAATTAGGAACAGTCTGACTTAGGTGTTTGAAACAAGGATGATTTTTGTGGCGCGAATACTACTTTGGCGTGTGGTTGACCATACATTGTTGAAACCCGCGTCCTGTACTGAGTTTTGGTACCAGGACTTTATGGCGGTTTAGAAAGTTGATGATTTTCTTTTCACAGCGGTAGTTAGGGAGTGGAAACGAATCAACTTTTAAAAATGCAATAACTCTTTTAATTCCTCATGGATAATGAAAGTTGTAACTTTTGCTAAATCTATTACTTCCTTTTTTGTTACTCTAAAATATAAAATTATTATCTTTAAGTACACTATATATAAAGCAGAAAATGCACAAACAGCATTGGATGCAGACGCGTTTCCTTTTCGTTGCCATGGAAACGATACACGTGCCAGAAGTACTAGCACAACATGATTCACAGAGAGTTAATCAAGGACATAGCTTTGTTTTTATTGGTTGTAGTGTCAATCCTTGAAAGATAGAGTTGTACTCTTGACACAATTAACTTTTAGTAGATCGGAAGATGATATTAAAAATATGAAAAAAGTCGATATTTCACCTGGAATATCTGTGTTTTACAAACAAATTAATTGATTAATAATGACATAATCAGTAAATTTTTCCTAAATTAGTAAGCAGCCCAACTTCAGCCTGGGGGCAATTGATTTTCACTTATCTTGCAGTTTTCTTTCCAACAAATCTTTTCCTTATAAATTACGAATACAAAAAAAAAAACTTAAGGTCGACTTGTAGAAAATGCTTGAGCCATTAAGTCCGCCTTTGTACAACGTTTTATTAGTGCATAATATAGACAAAGTGTAGTGTATAGTGTAGTGTAAACAATGGTGAAGGAGCATTACCTTTCACTTTGATTTTGTCTTCTCCTGGCTTGATTACATATTTAATATTTATTAGTATATTTTTTTGTAATGTATGTACGTATTTGTGTTGCTATTTCATATTTGTATTATTCTGATGTACACTGACAGCCCTATATCTTTCTACTCTCTTTCAGTCCATCCAAAAGTTGTCTGTAAGAGATCGCCCTGTGCGATAAGGCCGCCCATTGTACACTTATTTTGAATAATGTTTGTCCTGTATCTTTTTTGTTCATGCGGTGTACAATAAAGAATATAATAAATAATAATAAATAAATAAATATTTTTAATGGATAAAAAATAGGCAAATAGACGCAGTAAACAGTAATTTTGTTCTAAATGCATCTGTAACTGCTTATGCATATATTTTTATTTTCAAGAGAAAAAAATTACAGTATGTAAAACTGTAACATGAAAAAAATGAAATAACTCTTTTTAGGTCTCGCTCCTCTACGAAACAGCCTTCCATGTCACGTTCCTCATTGTCATGGTCTTCATCGCTATTTTCATTTTCTTCCTATACGCTTCCTATTCATTTTTATTTAACCCCTCGAGCGCCAGGGGGTGAATGACCTGGAAAATTGCTGCTTTACGTAAATCACCAAAAAAAATTTAATGTATTTTTCTAGAAAAATCAGAAATCTAAAAAGTAAAATTTTCGACCAAATAAATTTTGTAAAAACGTGTGTACAAAACGAAAATTAAGTTTTTTCAAGGTCATTCAAGTTGTACAGACGTATGTACAATCGGCGCTCGTAATTAGAATCCTTCTTCTTCTTCCTGCCCTTGTCCCGTTTTATTTGGGGTCGGCGCAACACGTGTTTTTCTTCCATTTTGTCCTGTCACTCGTCACGCTATCACTAACTCCCTTTTCTTTCATATCACTTCTCACACAATCCATCTTTTCTTTGGCCTCCCTCTCCCTCTCCATCCATCCACATGTAAATTCATAACTCTTTTAGCAACATGCTTTTCATCTCTCTTCTTTACATGACCATACCAAGACAAACGATTTCCTTTCAACCTTTCAGACACTGGCGCCACTTTCAAACTTCCCCTAATTTAGTCATTTCTCACTTTATCCATTCTCGTCACACCACACATCCATCTTAACATTCTCATCTCTGCTACAAGCAATCTTTTTTCATCCGTCTTTTTCACAACCCAACATTCTGATCCATCCAGTATGACATGCCTTATCACGGACTTGTAGATTTTACCCTTCAACTTGAGGGGCATCCGTGGGTCACAAGTTGTTCTCGTGATCGTAATTAGAATAACATATCGAATACATATCAATTTATGTTCTTCCAATAAGAAATGCCGAAAACGTATAAACACTACTAGCGGCTACGGCGTAGCGCATTGCTACGGTGACTACGCGCTTGTAGCAAGTTACAATACATGATCAGTAATAAAATTAGAACTTTAAAAAAAAAGACTTTTTACAAAAAAAAAAAAATATAACCGACTTCAATGTGTAAAAACACTGAAAAGTTTAAAATAACTTTAATTTCGGAAGTCGGTGTTTTTCTATAATAGTTTTGTCTCTTCATTATAATGAAGAGACAAGAAGTCGGAAGTCTGTGTTAAATAATTATTTAACACAGACTTCCGAAATTAAAGTTATTTTAAACTTTTCAGTGTTTTTTAACATTGATGTCGGTTATATTTTGTTTTGTAAAAAGTTTTTTAATTGCAGATATCTCCATTCCTAATGGGATTACGCAACAAAACTCCGAGTATAGCCCATTCCATTACCCTTTGAGTGACTTTTCGCCTTCTCATGAGCCTATTGTGAGTTAACACGTTTGCTAAGTCATCAATGGCAACACGCATTGGTCATAACGTTTCGTCTTGAGACACTGTAGTGTAATATACCGCACGAAAAAAGCTACATAGCTTCCTGAATGCTGCCCGATCGAGTTGAAGTCGTCGATTGACCTCTTTCTCGAAGTAAACGTAATCATCCCCATCTTCGAGTAAAAGTCTTCGATTTGGATAAGAGCGGGTGCTACATAGTTGCTTATTATGATTTTGGTTTTCTACATGTTCGTTCTAAGACTCATTTTTTCGGATGCTCTATTGAGATCACCGAGCATTGTATTGAGCACCTCTTCTGTAGTCTCAGCCTTGATTATTATGTCGTCGGCAAAGCAAAAGTGAGCGATGTACTTACCATTGACATTAATGCCTAGCCCTATCCAGTGCAGAAACTTGAAGGCATCGTCCATTACGGCCGTGAACAGTTTTGGAAAAATTACGTCCCCTTGCCTCATACCCCGCTGCTAGAGGATAGATTTTGAATTTTTGAGGTCTGGTCTTGAAGTCGAATAGACATAGTGGCGTTTTTGTATAAACATTTTAGCAGTCGATGCACCGGTATTCAATCGGTACCATTGAAGTTACTGAAACACAGCTCAAAACAAAATCTTTCTTCCTGTAAATAATTTAAAATTTCTTCTACAAATGGTAAACAGAGAAGCAGCTTGCACCCTTCGGTTTTCTTTATGACCTACCGTAGCATAATTATGTACATAGTATACGGTCCCGAAGCCTTTTCAGAATCCGGCTTTTTTAGCAGACTGCAAGTCGTCGAACCTGAGCGAGAAACGGTTCGTGATGTCTCTGGAAAACACTTTGTAGACATAGTTCAGAAGTGAGATGTGGCATTTTTCCATCACGCACGACTTAAGGACCAGTTTTTCACATGCCTTCAAGAGTTTGACCAAAATTCTGTCCTCAACTGATGCCTTGTGAATGTTAACCTTAATTTTTTCCATGCAATAAGATGAAACAGGCTGTCAAAAATACATTCAAAAATATAGACCGTATTTAAAAGAATGATTTATGGGATATCATGTTATTTATAAGAAGTATTTCTTTCGCATTGCGAAAAATTTAGCGATAAATGATAAATGAATAGCCTGTTAAAATTCAAAGAAATAATTGATATCTTTGTGTTCATGTTCTTCTGGTGTTTAACTCTTAAATATCGATAGGAATCCCGGAACATAACTACGATGAATGCACCTTCGCTTTAAAGCTTACGATATTGATCTGCCTTGACACGATAAACAAAATCTGAATAGCCTTCGATATCTTATGAAAAAAAAGACTAATTAATGGTTACAAATAAATAATGTACACATTGGTGAAATAAAAATTATGTGGGTGATCGACGTATGAGCCTATACCGCGGTTTTAAAGGACGTCAGTTTTATTTGTGGATCGTTGGTGCTGATCGACACGCAGTTTTGAACGACGACCAGAGTAAAAATGTAGCAACCATAACGACCCGATTACATAACCATACGGCAATTAGGTACACACCGGCGAGCTTTACCGTCGAGCCATAAGACCGCGGTTTTACTCGCACGTCGATCAGGGCCTTTAGCGAATACAAACAGGTTTTAATAAAATAGGAACAGAAGTATAGAATTAAAAACTCAATATAAAAATACGGCAGTTTTCTTTCAAATAATCTATTTGCAAATACTTTTATGGATGTCGTTGATATACCTGTGCCTCAGACATTCGATCTGCTGATTGACAGCAGGTCCATGTCAGTTATTCCAAATAATGCAGCTTAGCAGAAGCTGATATAGCGTATAATATAAAAGGACATTGTAATAGCACTTAGACTTAAGTTATTTTAATTTTTTAAATAACACTGAATTCTATACGATATACTTTCAGCGATTAATTTTATAGACGCCGCGAAATCGTTTCAACGGAATCATTCAACCTCTTCAAAACTTCTGCTGTCCTAGTACCACAGTGACTTTCGGGCCATATAAGCTAGATGGAAATGATCAAACGTGTGGCTGCGTCGGAGGCTCGGAGCGTACTGAGGCTTACTGAAGACACTAAGTAAACAACATTGTGTTGTTTACAAACTCTGCGCATCCACGTGGTGCTTAGCGCACGTGTTCTGTGTATGAATAAACTGCAATAATTATAATGTGTAGACCTCCGCCAATCGTCGCTACAACTGGTGACTTCATAATGTGACTGAACACTTAACGTTCAATGATATCGTCTATACATTAAGGTATAATTGTATCAAGTTACATTTTATCTGTCTTATACTACGAGTACATAGGATTTTTTTAAATACTATTTTATTATTTAGTATAGCAGTAGTGGCCGAGTGACAACGGCCCCGACTTACGAGTGGTAGGCCACGAGTTCAAACCCAGCCGGCCGCATTACTTTGTATAATTTATTTCATCACCTCTGCTCTCAAAACGGTGAAGGAAAACATCGTGAGGAAACCGGCAGACCCAAAAATTCGAAGACATGTGACATCCGCCAACTCGCACTAGACCCGCGTAGTGGATTAAGGCCCGTTCCCTCTCCTAGAGAGGAGGCTTGAGTCCCAATAGTAGGAACATATATGGCCGACTTGGCTTTGCTATGAACGAATCACAATATGTTTCTAAACGATATACAGCTGCTCAACCTCTATCAAGCGCAAGTTCGATCGTGTATGGAGCTCTGCTGAGCTCTCATCATTGGGATGGGTCGGCCAAATACTAGCTTGATGCACTGGAGTCGATTAAAAAGCGTGCCAAGAAGATTATAGACAATGATGGACTTGTGAAGTCAAAACTCCAAAGGCTTGAGCATCGACGTCGAGTTGCTAGCCTGTCTGTTTTCTATCGTTTACATTTCGGGGAGTGTGCACTGGAGTTACACAATTTAATTCCATGAAGTCCGTTTCATCGTCGGACCACAAGACGTTCGGCACTGCGCCACTGGTACATGGTGGACATCCCACCCATACGTACAAAGCGTTTTGGGAACACATTCATTATATGTACAGCTAAGGAATGGAATTTCCTGCCGGAGTCTGTTTCCTAATAGCTATAACCTAGGGATCTTTAAGTCAAGAGTGAATAGATTGCTTATAGGCAAGCGTGTTCCGTCGTCGGCCACATCATCGTTTACCATAAGGTGAGATAGTGGTCAAACGCGAGCCTATCCATTCTAAAAAAAAAAAACTTTCTTTGATTAATTTTACAGAAGCCGGGAAACTCTTCCTACTGTAAGGTACAGCGTATTGAAACTTCTGCTTTCACTATAGTTACAACGGGATCATTCAACCTCCTCAAAACTTCTGCTATCCTTGTACCAGAGTGACTGTACGGGCAAAATATGGTAGTGACGATCAAACGTGTGGCTGCGTCGGTGGCCCAGAGCGTACTGAGGCTTTCTGAGGACGTGAAGTAAACAACACTATGTTGTTTACAAACACTCTGCGCGTCCACGTGGTGCCCAGCGCACGTGGTCTGTGTAAAATATGCGATGCGTGATAATAGGTGTCACGGTTTGTGGTGCTCTATTTTAAAAAAACCATGTGTTTTCTAGACGCAACTGTTTAATCAAATGAAGTAAAAAATAAATCTCCACATAGCAGTGATCACCAATCACAGTACCTAACAGCAGTGTCTGTGTTGAAAACTCTTTAAACAAAAATTGTGCAATCATTTACTTTAATTATTAGTTTATTAGTTGGTCGAAGTGCATTAAGTAGTTTAGCGTGAGTCAACTGAAGATGTTTCTTACTTCCAAAAATATTATTTCGTAATTGCCTGGAAAGGTGAGAAAGGGAAATTAGTACGAGTAGGCATAATGCCTACATAACAATTGTAGGTTTAGCGGTGTATGGTTTCAGGACCCTACAGATGCTGAAATTTTATACCATTGTACTAAATCCAGGTGTCTTTAGAATTGTTGGTACCTGAGTTTACTCTAGACAGATTTCAGTAATGCGCTAAGGGTTTTGTCTACCGCTAACGTACACTGTATCGTAAGCATTTACGTAACAGAACCTACCTACTTTAAGATTTCCCGGTCAATTTGCACTCGCAAAAAACTGTTATCAGTTATGTCCTAGTATTTTTGCGCAAAAAGTTAGTCGCGGATAAGGGAAAAGCGGGGCCAAGCGTTAAATTAATTAATAAAATATTAAAATTCTGATACAAATAATGTATGTAAAAAACGATTTTATAATAAAAAAAGGACTTTTGGACATAGGCCTCCCCCAAGCGTCGCCACAACGACCGATCCTGTGCATCTCGCATCTACCGCATTCCCGCAACTCTCACCAGTGATTAACCGTTAGAAAAGCTCGGTAGATTACGTAAAGGATTCTAGCTCACCAGCTAATAAACGACGACTGTACCTGGCAACGTACCAACAAAGACACTTTCGCTTGACCACCGCTAAGTTCATTTTTAGGGTTCCGTAGTCAACTAGGAACCCTTATAGTTTCGCCATGTCTGTCTGTCCGTCTGTCTGTCCGTCCTCGCTTAATCTCTGTGACCGTTAGCACTAGAAAGCTGAAATTTGCTACCAATATGTATATCAATCACGCCGACAAAGTGGTAAAATAAAAATTGGAAAAAAAATGTTTTAATATGGTAGCCCCCCTGTATGTAAACTGTGAAGTGATTTTTTTTTTAATTTCAACCCTGACGTGTGATATATTGTTGGATAGGTATTTAAATATGAATAGGGGTTTACTAAAATCATTTTTTGATAATGTCAATAATTTCGGAAATAATCGCTCCAAAAGTAAAAAACTATGTGTCCCCCCCTCTAACTTTTGAACCATAAGTTTAGAAAATATGAAAAAAATCAATCTGAAAAGTAGAACTTTATAAGGACTTTCTAGAAAAATCATTTTGAACTTGATGGAACGAACAGTTTTTGTACAAAAAAGACAAAAAGGTTCTACAAAATAATTTCTGGACTAAGTTTGTAGTATAATCGTATTTGCAAGTATTTTTTTAAACTCATAAGTGGGTACACTTATTGTGACGAACGGGAAACTACGGAACCCTACACTGAGCGTTTACATACAGGGGGGCTCCCCTGTATGTAAACTGTGAAGTGATTTTTTTTTTAATTTCAACCCTGACGTGTGATATATTGTTGGATAGGTATTTAAATATGAATAGGGGTTTACTAAAATCATTTTTTGATAATGTCAATAATTTCGGAAATAATCGCTCCAAAAGTAAAAAACTATGTGTCCCCCCCTCTAACTTTTGAACCATAAGTTTAGAAAATATGAAAAAAATCAATCTGAAAAGTAGAACTTTATAAGGACTTTCTAGAAAAATCATTTTGAACTTGATGGAACGAACAGTTTTTGTACAAAAAAGACAAAAAGGTTCTACAAAATAATTTCTGGACTAAGTTTGTAGTATAATCGTATTTGCAAGTATTTTTTTAAACTCATAAGTGGGTACACTTATTGTGACGAACGGGAAACTACGGAACCCTACACTGAGCGTGGCCAGACACGTTCTTGGCCGGTTTTTTTGCTTGCATTCAAAACGAAAACTTCAAAGGATTGAGTTTGGAGCCGCGCCGCAGGATTCAAGCGATTTTTTTTTAAGTGTTTAACCAGAAATGACCGGATGGCACAACGCCAACCTCAGATGAGAAGAGGTGATCTCCTCATCTGAACTTCTTGAACTTGAGGAAGAGTTGAGCAGGTTACGATGGAGTATTGTGGCATTATCCAAAGTCCGAAGACAGGGGGATAAAATGATAATAGTATGATCCTCCTCAATTTTCGGGAGGCTGCCACCAGTCCCAGGGTGGTGACGGGTTTATCGTCCACAGTCGTCCGTTGTTTTTTCCTAAAGTAACTGCAAAGGTTAGGAAATATTTTGTTAAACTACCTTTAAACGGTATACTAATGAAGTAATTGATCCCTAACATTTTTACCAATAAATGGTTCATAAACTCGATTAGTTTTTGTTTTCCCATGCTGAAGATGCAGCTAGTCAGAACAAGACGTTATTGCTGGAGATCAATAATAAGGTTCTGGAGTTACTGCACTCCCTGGTCATCGCCAGAAAGCTAATACAGAAGAAGAGAATCAAACACGAGACTCTCATCACTTAAACCAGTACATCAAAGAGATAATCTTCGGTACTTTAGTAGGGTAACTTTAACTAACAATCTATTTATCATAAAAATATCAGTCAGTAATAGATATATCATAAAAGTATCAGTAATAGATAACCTCAAAAATCAACGAAACGATTTTAAAAACAATCTTTCACCGCTAGAATGCTACTTTATAGTTGAGACATGAGTTAAATAATTATTTTCTAATCTCATACGGACGAAGCTGCAGGCTGAAGTTAGTTTGATAATAGTCCAGTTTGAAGAATGCACTGTCCTATATCTAGCTGAGCGTTTGTAAATAAAGGGTCATTGAAAGTGAAATTACTACTACTACTCTATAGTGATACCTTCGTGTTCATATTATCCTAGTAACTATCCTTATGAATAACGATCCATTACTATTCTAACTTACCTATACCTATGTTGATGTAGCATACGTCACAGCGAATGCAACCTCAACGCCTATGTTGTCCTGGTGGTCAAATGCCTTCGATATTGGTCTGATTTAGGCAGGTTAGCAACAGAAGTATATGTAAGTAAATACGTACGATATCCAAATTATGTTGATTAAAATTAAATAATAAAATTAAAGGAAAAAAAAACTTTTTAAAAACAAGCTTTTAGTTAAATGTACTAAAAAGAATAAAATAAAGATTTCCTTTAAACTCTTAATATTAACTTATAACGTCATTACCCAATTTATATGATATAAAAGCAATTTACAACACATTCGTACCAGTCTGTATCAGCTGTAGTTGCAAAATACAAAAAAAAAATAATAATTTATGAATTCAATTGGAGGACCACGATAATGTATTTGTAGGACAACATGACTGTAAAATTGTATAAACATTAACTAAGTAAAAAATTATAAATCAGCTGGTTATTTATAATTTATGGTGATCTCGTTATCGGTACACGTTGGCAGGAGGAGACTCCTTGATCAAACCATTCATTTTGTAGGACAAATACTTTTTTGAATAATTTAGATGATTATCTTTAGATTTAACAAAAAAAAAAAAAAAAAAACAGTTAGTAATAAATTTTTGAGAATCATCAAATCGACATATTTTATGCTTGCTACCTCTGTTAGCTACTGCAATCGAAAGTTTCTTATAGCAAATTGCTGGGCGTCTCATCGAAATGAAGCTATTCACGAAGCTTCAGCTTGATAGTAATTATTTTTACATCAAGGATCTGTACTACAACTTTTGAGCGTAGCGTACCGCGCAATTTGTAGGACAATATGACTTTTAAATTAGATGAATATAAACTAAGTAACAAAAAAAGCCAGCTGGTTAGGAATCATTTATGATGACCTCTTTTTTGAAACATGTTGGAAGGAGGGGACTCTTTTATCAAACCATACATTTTGTAGGACAAATACTTTTTTGAATAATTTTGATAATTTGGTGGGTTCGATTCCCACCCAAGACAAATGTTTGTGTGATGAGCATATTATCATTTGTTCTGTGTCTGGGTGTAATTTATCTATAATATGTATGTATTTAGAAATATATAAGTATGTTTATTAGTTTTCTAGTACCCATAACACAAGCTCTGCTTAGCTTTGGAGTAGACGGCGTTGTGTGATAGTTGTGGAATAATAAAAAAATATCTTGAGATTTAACAAAAAAAAAACATGTTAGTAATAAATTTTTGAGAGTCATCATCTCATACAAATTTTATCCTTGGTATCTCTGTTAGCTACCACAATCGAGAGTTTCGTATAAGGTAAGCGCGTTCCATCGTCGACCGCATCGTGGCTTACCATCAGGTGAGATAGCGGTCAAGCGCAAACCTATCTACAATAAAATAAATAATAATAAATTGATGGGCGTCTCATCAAAATGAAGCTACTCACGGAAAATTAGCTTGATAATAATCAAGTGGAAAAAATGTACTTGGGTATCCGGACTAGATAGTCTAGTCTATATTCAAATAAAAAGCCATTTGCAATTAAAATTGTATGGATGTTGTCAGTACAACTGTTCTTCAGCTGCATTCGAAGTGCTGATTAACTGCAGATCCGTGTTAGTTGTTCCAAATAACTAGTACGGTTAATTTAGACATCCGAGGTTACACTAATCTGCACCAAGCTGAAAATTGGTAGGATTGTTCAAAACACCTTCAGAAATGAAATAAAAACCACCGTTTTTGAGATATGATGATTCAAAATGTTGAAAGAGGTAATCATCATAATATGCACACGTTTTCAAGTCACCTTTGAAGTGGTGTACTTAGCGCGTTTTTCACGATATGTTTTTATACGATACTAGCTTTTGCCCGCGCGGCTTTGCTCCCGCTCTTCCCTGCTCCACCCTACTATACCCTACTCTACCCTTCTCTACCCTACTCTACCCTGCTCTAACCTACTCTACGCTACTCTACCCTACTCTACCCTATTCTACGCTACTCTACCCTACTCTACCCTTCTCTAACCTACTCTACCCTGCTCTACCCTACTATACCCTACTCTACCCTGCTCTACCCTACTCTACCCTACACTACTCTACTCTACCCTACACTACCCTAACTTTCATTTTTTTTTTATAAGAACCTTGTCCTCACAAAACACGACAAAAAAAGAATTAGCGAAATCGGTCCAGCCGTTCAGGCGTGATGGCGTGACCAAGGAAATAGGGATTCATTTTTATTTATATAGATATATTCTTGAGGGGAGTATACGGGGTCCCAACCAACATCTGCCGGGACCCAAGCCAACCTCACCTGCACGTGGTGCACCCTGCTGAAAAACGGACGAGGATATGGCGACCCGCCAACACGCACTGGACCAGCGTGGCGGGTTATGGTCCGAACCCCCCCAATGCAACATAACAATACGCACAGGCCCCAAATGCCCGGCGACTTCAGTGGTTGTGCTAACGTGGACGGGCGTGGGCGCAGCCCTGAGGTCAGGGGTGCTAAGAATCTCCGGGCGGGAACGTTTAACCGTCGACGACTGGACCTGGCAACCTATAACGTACGTACACTCCGGTCCGACGAGAAGATCATCGAACTGGAGGAAGAGTTGAGCGGGTTACGATGGAGTATTGTGGGATTATCCGAAGTCCGAAGACAGGGGGAGGACACGATAATTCTCAAATCCGGTAACCTGCTTTACTTCCGGGAGGGTGATCAGCAGTCCCAGGGTGGTGTCGGGTTTATCGTCCACAGGTCCCTCGTGGACAATGTGGTGAGAGTCGAGAGTGTGTCGACCAGGGTGGCGTACCTGATACTCAGAGTATCATCAAGATATTCGCTGAAGGTCATACAGGTTTACGCCCCGACCTCGACACACCCCGATGACGAAGTGGAGTCCATGTATGAGGATATATCCAGAGCCATGCATGGTTCTAAGACTCACTTCACCGTTGTCATGGGGGACTTTAATGCGAAACTGGGCAAACGAGACGGTGATGAGCTGCGAGTGGGGCAATTTGGATTTGGACATCGGAACCGCCGGGGACACCTACTGGCTAGTTTTATGGAGAAGGAGGGCCTCTACATGATGAACTCCTTCTTCAGAAAGCGTAAGCACAGGAAGTGGACCTGGCAAAGCCCTGATGGCATAACTAAAAATGAGATTGACTTCATCATGTCGACGAAGAAGCAAATATTCAGTGATGTCTCTGTGATCAATGCGGTGAAAACCGGGAGTGATCACCGTATGGTAAGAGGCACATTGAATATCAATGTTAAGCTTGAAAGATCTCGACTGATGAAGTCTACGCTCCGTCCTGCACAGATCCAGATCCAAGACTCCGAGAGCTTTCAGCTCGAACTTCAAAACCGTTTCGAGTGCCTAGGAAGCTCCGTGGACCAATATAATGATGGGTTCGTGGAAGCTGTCCATACAGTCGGGTCTCAGTTTTTTAAGACCCGTACAAGTAAGACCAAGAGGCTCACGGATCAAACTCTCGAGCTCATAAAGAAGAGGCGTGAAATGACTTTGCAGTCTTCAGATAATGCGTGCACGTACCGGCAGCTCAATAAACAGATCTCGAAGTCTCTGAAACGCGACCTTCGCCGATTTAATACCGAGAGGATTAAGGACGCGATTGAGCGGAATAAGGGCTCCAAAGTTTTTGCACGGGATCTGTCTATTGGGCAGAGCCAACTCACAAAACTGAAGACCGAAGATGGCAGAGTCATATCCGCCAAATCGGAGCTTCTGGGAGAGATCGAGGCATTTTATGGACAGTTATACACGTCGATCTCCAAACCCGCTACAAATCTGGCAAACGACCCAAGAGCTAGATTGACTCGACACTACACTGAAGATATCCCGGACGTCAGCCTGTACGAGATTAGGATGGCTCTGAAGCAATTGAAGAACAACAAGGCGTCGGGTGAGGACGGAATTACGGCTGAGCTCCTGAAGGCGGGTGGAAAACCGGTCCTAAAGGCCCTTCAGAAGTTGTTCGATTCCGTCATACTCGAGGGAAAAACGCCACAGGCATGGAGCAGAAGTGTGGTGGTACTCTTCTTTAAGAAGGGTGATAAAACCCTGCTGAAGAATTACAGGCCCATCTCACTTCTGAGCCATGTCTACAAGCTGTTTTCCAGGGTCATCACGAACCGTCTTGCGCGCAGGTTTGACGACTTCGAGTTTCTACGACCGTAGACCACATACATACGCTACGGCAGGTCATACAGAAGACCGAGGAGTATAACCTGCCTCTCTGCCTAGCGTTTGTGGACTACGAGAAAGCTTTTGATTCGATCGAGACTTGGGCTGTGCTGCAATCTCTCCAGAGGTGCCAAATTGACTATCGGTACATCGAAGTGCTGAGGTGTTTGTACGAAAACGCTACCATGTCAGTCCGACTCCAGGACCAGACCTCGAAACCTATCCTCCTGCAGCGAGGTGTGAGGCAGGGAGACGTTATCTCTCCGAAACTTTTCACGGCCGCAATGGAAGATGTCTTCAAGGTTCTGGACTGGAGTGGACTAGGCATTAATGTCAATGGCGAATACATCACTCTCCTTCGGTTTGCCGACGACATTGTAGTCATGGCGGAGACTATGGAGGAGCTCAGTACAATGCTCAATGACCTCAGTAGAGCTTCTCTAAGAGTGGGTCTTAAAATGAACATGAATAAAACCAAGATCATGATTAACAACCATGTAGCGCGCCCACTCCTATCAAGGTCGGAGACTCTACACTCGAAGTTGTGGACGATTACGTCTACCTCGGACAGACAGTCCAGTTGGGTAGGTCTAACTTCGAGAAAGAGGTCAACCGTCGAATCCAACTCGGTTGGGCAGCGTTCGGGAAGCTACGCGGTATCTTCTCGTCCAACATACCACAGTGTCTCAAGACGAAAGTCTTTAACCAGTGCGTGTTGCCAGTGATGACATATGGCTCCGAAACGTGGTCGCTCACAATGGGCCTCATCAGAAGGCTTAAAGTCACCCAAAGAGCAATGGAAAGGGCTATGCTCGGGGTTTCCTTGCGTGATCGAATAAAAAATGAAGATATCCGCAGGAAAACTAAGGTTGCCGACATAGCACAAAGAATTGCCAAACTTAAGTGGCAATGGGCAGGGCACATTGCTCGCAGAACAGATGGCCGTTGGGGCCGAAAGGTTTTGGAGTGGCGACCGTGTACCGGAAGACGCAGTGTTGGAAGGCCTCCTACAAGGTGGACCGATGACCTGGTGAAGGTAGCAGGAAACCGTTGGATGCGGGACGCACAGGAACGTTCGATGTGGCGACGCTTGGGGGAGGCCTATGTCCAACAGTGGACGTGTATCGGCTGAAATGATGATGATGAGATATATTCTTTGATTAATTTTGTAGAAGCGGGAAACTCGTAGTACTATAAGTTACAGCGTATTGAAACTTCTATCTTATTAAGGTTTCAACGGGATCATTCAACCTCTTCAAAACTTCTGCTATCCTAGTACCAACAGTGACTTTACGAGCAACATATGCTAGAGACGAACAAACGTGTGGCTGCGTCAGTGGCCCAGAGCGTACTGAAGCTAGGGACACGAAGTTAACAACGATGTGTTAGTTACAAACTCTGCGCGTCCACGTGGTGCTCAGCGCACGTGGTCTGTGTAAAACCAGCTGACTAAAAACAGCCATGTTGACTTTCTTTTCTACAGGGTCTAAGAGTTCGCTAAGCTGTCGAACGAAAATTTCAAAATCTCAGCGAATTCGAATATCAAAACTGCCGCTTGTCTAAGCGTTTGTGTGAGAATCAAAGATTTTATATATCTTGTCATTTCGTAACACAATTTAACATTGTCTAGTTACTTGATCAAGTAACGGTTCGAAAGCAATATGTGTACTTTTTATAAATTAATCTGATGATTGATACGTTCACGTCAGTTTACTGGTTTTTTAGCCACTTATAAGTAAGAGATTTCCAATTCAACTTTATGTTTAATTGCATTATTTGCATTGTTCAGTGATATCTTTGCTAAATGTTAATCGATTCAAATGATTATTTTTGTTTGAAATAACATTTTCTCTTCGTAATCACCTAAAAATTTGGTAAAAATTTTGGAGATAGATAACTAATCTTCCAAGGTTGCTGTAATTGTATTTTTATTTATTTTTAACACCATTTCGTAACATAACTTCCAATTGAGATGCTTGACCTTTATTCGAACATTTTTTATTTATGAACCTTTTATGATTATATTATATCAATGAGATAATGTTACAGTAGTGAGCTAATATTATACTTTATTTGAAATATAGCTTTGTAAGTGCTTAAACAAAACGCAACTATCACAACTTTTAAGTACAATATTTGTTGAAACGCCCGAAAGTGAAATGGCCAAGCTTCTAACTAGTAGCGATATAACAGTATTAGTCTGCTACGTGGTGCTACGTCGTAGCAAACATCACGATTACGAGAGCTACGCGATTGTAGCAACGGGCACCACCGGGCATATACTAAGTCGTCAATAAGTTTTCATGACGGTATACGTTTGTTTTACGACGGTATACGTTTGTTTCAAAGGAATATACACTCAACAACTCATCAACCATTTGTTCTACGAGCAGTGTGCCCTGCCCATTGCTACAAAGTTTGACGATTTTTCGAGCTATGTCGGTCACCTTGCGGATATCTTTATTTCTAATGCGATCACGCAAGGAAACTCTGAGCACAGCCCTATCCATTACCCTTTGGGCGACTTTAAGCCTTCTCTTAAGGCCTGTTATAAGGAACCACGTTTGCTATGTCATCAATGGCAACACGCATTGGTCATAACGTTTCGTCTTGAGACATTGTAGTATACTGGAAGAAAAAAGCCACGTAGCTTCCTGAATGCTGCCCAACAGTACTGAATACGTCGATCGACCTCTTTCTCGAAGTAAGATCTACCCAACTGGACCTTCTATCCCAGGTAAACGTAAGCATCCACGTCTTCGAGTAAAAGTCTTCGATCTTGATCAGAGCGGATGCTACATAGTTGCTTATCGTGATTTTGGTTTTCTACATGTTCGTTTTAAGACTCATTTTTTCGGACGCTCTATTGAGATCACAGAGCATTGTATAAAGCACCTCTGTAGTCTCAGCCTTGACTAGTTTGTCATCGGCAAACCAACTGTGAGTGATGAACTTACCAATGATAATAATGCCTAGCCCTCTTCAGTCCAGAAACTTGAAGGCATCGTCCATTGCGGCCGTGACAATTTTGGGAAAATGACGTCCCCTTGCCTTACACCCCGCTGCAAGAGGATAGATTTGAGATCTGATCTTGAAGTCGGATAGACATGGTGGCGTTTTCGTATAAACATTTCAGCACTCTGATATACCGATATTCAATCTGGAACCATTGAAGAGACTGTAGCACAGCTCAAATCTCGAATCAAAATCTTTCTTCTCGTAAATAATTAAAAGTTTCTTCCACAAATGCTAAACAGAGAAGCTTGCACTCTTCGGTTTTCTTTATAACCATCCGTACCATGGACGTAGTGTCTGGCTTTTCTGGCAGGCTGCAAGTCGTCGAACCTGAGCGCGAAACGGTTCGTGATGACTCTGAAAAACACTACTGAACCATGTCTGGTTCAGAAGTGAGATGACAGAAGTGTGAAGGACAACAACGCTCTGCTTATGGAATACAGGTCATTTACCAAGCAGAGCGTTGTTGTCCTTCTTAAAAAGAGTACCAGCACACCTCTGGTTCATGCCAGTTTTCGCTCAAGTACGACCAAATCAAATAGCTTCCAAACTCGTAGTTTTATAAGGTACTAAGTACAGCGTATTAAAACTTCTATTTTCATTATATTTTCAACGCGATCATTCAACCTCCTCAAAACTTCTGCTATCCTAGTACCAGAGTGTGTTTACGAGCAATATATGCTAGAGACGATCAAACGTGTGGCTGCGTCGGTGGCCCAGAGCGTACTGAGGCTTACTGAAGACACGAAGTAAACAACATTGTGTTGTTGACAAACACTGCGCCCACGTGGTGCTCAGCGCACGTGGTCTGTGTATAAATACGAAGCTTGATAATACTCGTAGTTGTCACAGTTTATTCTGCCCTATTTTGAATGTGTTTTCTAGACGCAATAGTAAAGTCAAAAAGAAATCTCAACATAGCAGTGATCACCAGTCACAGTAACAGCAGTACCAGCGTTGTGAACTCTTTAAACAAAAATTGTGCAATTATTTATATTAATTATTTAGTTTGTAGACGTGGATTAAGTAGTTAAGCGTGAGTCAGCAAAAGATGTTTTTATACTTCTAAGTTAGCTAAAATTTAAATACTTTAGTGAAAAGCAAATAATATTAGGGATGGGATGGAATGTTGTCTGGAAAGATGAGAAAGAGAAAATTGTACGTAAGTAAGGCAGTCATTTTTTTTTTTTCGATGGCAATAATCATCTTATGACAACCCTCGCTCTTGGGCGGAGCGGGAGATAGTGTCAGACTCTTACTGACTAAAAAACCCATCCCGTTCCTTCAAACCTTCATACCGGGGCTTGAGCGCCCTTTCGGATAACCGTGGCCCCAGTAGGCTTCGACCCGGCTGGGCCCCTGCTGTTGCTGACAACTCCTTGAGGCGCGCGGGAACAGCGCGCGCCGTCGACGACTTGGGCTTGGTCCGGACAGTTACCGGACGGCCGGACAGCGAGCTACCCATTGCTCACTGTCCGCAAGCCCGCGCCTAGGGTGGCTGGAAATCGGGATCGGAATCCCCGCGGGGGCGAGAGCGCCGTTGGAGTTAGGCAGTCATAATGCCGACATAACAATCATAGGTTTAGCAATGTGTGGTTTCAGGATCCTGCAGATGCTGAAAAATTCATACCATTATACTGAATTCAAGTTTCTTTAGATTAGTCGGTACCTGAGTTTACTCTAGACAGATTTCTGTAGTAAGGCAAGGTTTTTGTCTACCACTGACTGTCTACTACCACTGATATAATATATTTCTATATTGTATTTATGTATACGTAACAGAACTCACCTACTTTGGGGTTGCCCGCTCATTTTCTACAAAAATAAATAACCGATTAAAGTTCATAGAAATATCGGACATCTTTGTGTTCATGTTCTCCTGGTGTATATTTCTATAAATAACGATCAGAATGCAGAAAGATAACTCCAACGAATACAACTTCGCTTTTCTGCTGTGCTGGTAATTAAAGTTACGGTATTGATATGCCTTAACACGATAAATAAAATCTTAATGACCTTCGATATCTTATGAAGAAAAAATGCTAATTGATGGTTACAAATAAATAATGTTTACGATGGTGAAAGGAAAAAAAAATGTGTTAGCTTTGGTGAGTGAATACAAACTTATAATATTTTTTTTTTAGTTAAAACTAATATGTTAGGTTAACGGAGTAGATTTTGGATCAGGCCTAACCTCACATCATCACATGATCGTTTTTTGCATACCCCGAATAATTAGAATTTTGCTTAGGACATTTTAGGTTTTCTTCTGACAAGTAATACAGAAATAGATAGTCTTTTCGATGATGATGGCGAAACCTTTATAAAATTGACTCTGAAAGTAAAATAAAATAATTTCTGTGTACAGAGTGAATATAGTTCACAAGTGTGCTATTAATTTAAATTGAAACCTGTCTAACTATTTAGACAAGAATATTTCCTAATATTATTAGTAAATCAAATTTTTCTACAGTAAGTCATTGATCATAGTCATTGAAATCATAGTTTGAGCCAAATAGCGCGAAAAGGGTGATGAAGGTTCTTAAGGAAATTTTAACTCCCAAGAGCTGAAGGCGGTCGATACACTCCAAGGATACATTCTAAGAAGCAGGGGCCAAAGTGATCAGGCTCTTTTTGGCAGTGAACGGACATGCTTGAGTTTTGGCGGCATTGAATATCGTGGCTAAATTAGCAGCACATGTTTGATTGTTAAATACACAATTACACATGCATAATATACATATATATCGCAGACTTATTATTGTCATGAATAATCAAACGTATCAACATTGTTTAAATGGCGTACTGCTAGGGTGAACATCTTCAATTTTTAGGGTTCCGTACCTCGAAAGGAATAAACGGAACCCTTACAGGTTGTCCGTCCGTCGGTCTGTCAAGACCCTTTATCTCGAGAACGCGTAAAGGTATCGAATTGAAATTAAAACCATATACTTTTTATGTTTGCGTTCCCTTCAAGCTCTGCAAAAATTAAACTTCTAAGTTAACGAATAAAGAAGATACGGCCGTTTATGTCGCAAAAAACGTATATTTTGATACTCTCAAAGATCAAAATTCATAGGAAACTTCCCGTTGACCCAAAATCCTGAAATTTGGCACAAAGCAAAGTCGTATAGCACAGGTTTAGGAAAAAATCTGAAAACAGTAAATGTATTGTTACATAGGTCACAAAAAAAAAAATGCAATTCAGAAAAATATTCGAGACTCCATTCGAGAATTGTATTTTGCATGGAACCCTCAGTGCGCGAGTTCGACTCGCGCTGGTCCAGTTTCTTTTAATACGGCCTCCTTTTTTTTGTTTGTGTTGTTTTTTTTGTCCTTTTTTTTTGTCTTTTTTTTCGTTGGCCAGAATTTGGCCAACGAAAAATTGCACAACAATAATTATTATATAATTGTATCAAGTTACATTTTATCTGTTTTATACTGCATGGGATTTTTTTTAAATATTATTTTATATTTGGTATGAAGCTGATCTAATCAGAGTGCAGTAGTTGCCGAGTGGTAACGGCCCCAACTTACGAGTTGTAGGTCACGGGTTCAAACCCAGCCGGCCACATTACTCTGTGAAATTTATTTCATCACCTCTGCTCTCAAAACGGTGACGAAAAACATCGTGAGGAAACCGGCATATCCTAGAACCAAAAAAATCGAAGACATCCGCCAACCCGCACAAGGCCCGCTTGGTAGATTACGGCCCATTCCCTCTCCTAGAGAGGAGGCCTGAGTCCCAACAGTGGAAATATATGGCCGACTATGCTTTGCTATGAACTAATCGCAACAACAACACAACAACAACAACACGCAGAACTCTTTAAACGAGGTTAATAGATATTTTACGTCAATAGGGAAAGAACTGGCCAGTAAAACGCTCAACAAATTAAACACAGTCGAAAATAGATTAGTGAAACTCAGTGCGAAGACAAACAGCTCTCTGAACTCGATGACACTGGGACCAACAGATGAGATAGAGGTTATTCAGGTGATCGCTGGCCTTAGGAATGGTAGTTCCCCTGGGTGGGATAACATAAATGTAGCCATATTAAAAAAATACAAGCATAAACTTGCTACACCCCTTGCACACCTCTGCAATATGAGCTTTATGCAGGGTATTTTTCCTTCCGCCTTTAAAAAAGCTGTAGTATCTCCCATCTTTAAGGCCGGTGACAATTCAAAAGTGACTAACTATAGGCCAATATCTCTCTTAAGTACTCACGCAAAAGTCATGGAAAAACTAGCAAACCGGCGACTTATAGATTACCTCGAAAAAAACAACCTGCTGTCGGATAAACAATACGGTTTCAGAACTGGACGTTCTACAAATGATGCGGTTTTAAGGCTTACCACAGCAATCACGAACTGTCTAGATAGGTGACAAATGCGTCGACATTTTTCTCGATCTTCAAAAAGCCTTCGACACGGTGTCAATTCCCATCTTGTTGAGTCGATTGGAGGGCGTCGGCGTAAGAGGTGTACCCCAGGAGTGGTTTTAAAGCTACCTGTCTGGCCGACACCAAAGAGTCCGCATTGATGGGCAGATGAGTGACGAGGCCCTATGCTCTTTCGGTGTTCCCCAGGGGAGTACTTTGGCCCCAACGCTTTTCCTGGTATACATTAATTGACTTTGTGATCTTCTAATCCATCAAGCCGAAATAACTATGTTTGCCGATGACACAGTCCTCCTTTTCCACAACACATCTTGGGAGAGCTTGGCACAGGTTACCCAACGAGGGATTGCTAGTGTAACAGCCTGGCTCGAAGACAGCCTTTTATCCATAAACACAAGTAAAACTAAATACCTATGCTTTAGTATGTCAAGGTCAGGTAACCCCAACTCAGACTTTGAGGTGCCCATCCACACGTTCCCGTGTAATAGAGGCTCATGTATCAGCGCTACGTGTGCTTGCCCTAGGCTTGAAAGAGTGAACAACATAAAATACCTCGGTGTTACCGTCGATGAAAACTTGAAGTGGAGTCAACATATTTCAGTTACAGCAAAAAAAACACGCAAACTAATCTTCATTTTCAAAACCCTGAGACGTGTCGCCAACAAGAAACTCCTATTACAAACATATAAAGCATTGTGTCACTGCGTCTTGGGCTATGGTATTTGCGCTTGGGGTGGCGCCGGCAAATCCCATATGATGGAAGTAGAGCGATCGCAGCGTGCAGTTCTGAAGGTATTACTCTCACTTAGCTTCAGAACTCCTACCAGTTTAGTGTATGAGCAAGCACGTGTGCTGAGCGTTAGAAAAATATTTATTTACGAGTGCCTACGGAGATATCATCGACTTACGGTCCCCTACTTGGCTATTCACAATAAAAGATCAGACAGATTTCCTGTTCCTCGAGTAAGGAGCCAATTTGCCCGGAAGCACTACATGAGCTTAGCGCCTCGCCTCTACTCTAAAATTAGCCAGTACAAGCCAGTCAAGCATGTGAGTAATTTCCAGATAAAAAAGGAAATATTACTTTGGCTGGAAAAGTATAGCTACGATGAAACTGAAACCCTAATCAGTAATCTAACCTAGTGACTGGCACGACTATTGCCTACATATACACACCAACATACATACCTACATCTCACTAAACAGACATACACACACCATCGCTATTCCTTCGCAATCGCAGGGTCCACGCTACCGGTGGTTAGGGCTCCAGAGACAGGAACCTCCTCACAATGCGAGCCGTATCGAGGAGTACTGCCTTCTGTATCAGGCCCTTGATCCAACCGTGCAACGACAGCTTCGACAGGTGGTCGTCGAAGCTTTTGGCTATAAGGCCATTGACGGTCACGACAATCGGCACAATGACAGCCGAGTCCACATTCCACATGTCGACAACCTCGTGTGCTAAGTCGAGATATTTTATTTGTTTCTCTTTCTCAGCTTTCACGAGATTCTCGTCATGCGGGATGGTGACATGGACTATCATTGCGCGGCGCGCTAATCGGTCTATCACCACAATGTCCGGCTTATTGGCTACAATAGTCCGGTCAGTAATGATAGACCGATCCCAGTACATCGTGACATGGTCATTTTCAAGAACTGGGTCGGGCACATACTTGTAGTACGGTACCTCAGAATCCACAAGGTTGTATTTGAAAGCAAGTTGCTGGTGAAGAATCCTGGCTACTTGGTTATGCCTGTGCAAGTACTCGCCGTTAGCCAGACGAGAACAACCGGAGACAATATGTCTGATAGACTCACCCGGACGATGGCATGCCCGACACACGTCAATCGTCCCGTCCTTCATAATATGTCTCCGGTAATTGTTCGTCACGATAACTTCGTCCATAATTGCACAGACAAAACCTTCAGTTTCTCCGAAGAGGTTGCTGAATCGTAACCAGGCCACGGACGCAGAAAAAATCTACATCAGGCTCATATAGAGCCCGAAAAAAGCGCCCGTTGAGCTCCTTGCCTTTCCATACTTCCTTGCGGTCATCAGTAGTGAGTACCACAGGTTTGCGCCAGTTCTCTTTAGCCATGGACAACGGGGTGAGTCCCTTGTCCACTGCGACCACATCACGGTGCATACCCACGTCGGTTTTGAGAAAGTATTCTCTGAGGCTGCACACCTCGCGGTTGTGTAGAGTCTTTGCGTTCAAAAAGCCACGACCTCCACACTTCCGCGGGATGTACAGTCTCTTCACCGAGGATCGTGGGTGATGCATCCGATTTGCGGTCAGCAATGTACGGACCCGCCTATCCAGAGCGTCTAACTCGGTCTGAGTCCATTTGAGTATGCCGAAAGAGTACATTAAAACCGGCATGACCCAACCGTTGAAGGCGCGCCCCTTATTTCCGCCTGACAGAAGGCTGTTTAAAACCTTTTTTAGGGGCCAAAGAAGCGCTCCTTCAACGATTGCTTCATGTCAGTGACGTTAATGCCTAACGCTTCCGACATACCCAAATACTTGTAGGTTTCGGTTGAGGAGAGGGATCTAAGGTGTATGGAATCCGAGAGTTGAACTCCCTCAGATTCCATAATCTCCCCTCTCTTTACTGACCACCTCTTCTCAACCGATAGCCCAAGCCTGAATCCTCTAGCAATGTACTTAGAGGATTCAGGGCTAAGCAGAACCAAAGTGGACTTAGACTGTCGCCCTGGAATATTCCCCGTTTAATCCAAATAGGCTCATCGTCCCCCCGGATCGACCGACATCCTGGGTAGCGAAGGACTGTGTTCCATTCCCTCATACATGACTCAAGGAAGGTGCGTAGAGTTGCATCTATTTTATACAACTCCAACACCCTCATGAGCCATGTATGTGGAACAGAGTCATAGGCCTTCTTATAATCTATCCAGCATTTCGACAAATCCCTGCGGGATCGACGAACCTGTTGGCTTATGGCCATGTCAATGAGGAGTAGCTCCTTAGTACCACGTGACCCGTTCCTACATCCATTCTGAGAGGCAGACATAATTGAGTTGTTTTCAATATGCTTGTTAATTTTTGTTCTCAGAATGGATGTAAGAAGTTTATAGACCGTCGACAAGCATGTTATCGGTCTATAATTCTTGGGTTCCGCAGTACTACCTGTCTTATGGAGCAGATGGGTAACGCCAGTTGTTAGAAACTGAGGTAGCGACCCAGACTCTAAAGATGACTGGAATTGAGATGCTAGGAGCGCATGTGAGCTGCTATACCATTTTAACCAGAAGTTTTGCAGTCCGTCCGGTCCTGGAGACTTCCAATTCGGTAACGGACGGACTGCTCTGGCTACATCTGTTGAGCTAATGATTATTTTTTCCATTTCTGGTATAGCTTCGCACGCGCGCTCGACATCACGCATCCAGCCACCCTCAGTGTGACAGACGGGCACCAACCAAATGCTGCGCCAGAATGCATTTGTGGCAGCATCATCCGGGCGGAGCACGTCCGTCACATTTTGCTCAGGTCGCTCCCAAGCTCTGTATACCCATCTCTCATCGCTCTGGAACATGCGATTCTGCGAGTACCGGTCGACTCGCCGCTTATAACGTCAAATACGGCTAGCCTATGCACAAACTTTCTGCTTCAGGAAGTCGATGCGCTCCGTGACGTGAGATGAGTATTCTCGAGGGCTAATCCCAGTCCCCGAGAACGCTCGCCTCACGAAGCGCATATCACGTGGTCGTGTATTGCCCTCCCTGAAGCAGTATAGTTTACCAATGAGTGCTCTGGCCCCATCGATACGCCTCTCAATCCTATATTGCCAGGCAGGGACGGCAGGCTTTGGTCGAGTAGCTTCGTCACAACTTAATAGTTTTACGTTGGCTAAACGACATGCCGCTATAGCCCCGCAATAGAGGATTGAGTGCGTATCAACGAGGTTTACACTGCTCTCGAACACATTCTCAAGCAGCGAGTCCAGAGCACACACTAGCGCCCTATTTTTTTTTGTGCATAGGTAACCGGGGTAGACGAGGTCTACGAGCGATTGTTGTCGATCTGTACTCGCGGAGTGCATCCTCCAGCGCGCTCCTCAGTCGATCGTTGCACTGGCTACTTACTGTGACAACCCTATCATCTGCTTCATCATCACCATGATTGGACCGCGGCATGATTGCATCTATAGCCCGTGGTGCCGCAGTCTGTGTCTGTGTTGGAGTCGAGATGATACGGTTGCTCAGTACCTCTGAGCGCAGCCTATCAAGTGCGGCGTCGTCCAATCTGTGATTCCGTTGGATAACCCGCACCTGATCCGACAATCGTTGGGTCGTGACGTTGACGGATGGTTCAAGTTCCTGAAAAAGAGACAGCATCCTAACACGGTACGCAGTGAGGTTAGTTCCCCCCTCTGTAGCCCCGTAATATGCGCGCATGACGTTCTCATTGATAGATTGAGTCCATTTCATGCGCTGCACATAACCACCGGCAGCGGGGACCCGGCTCGGGGCCCGTTGGCCCCTAGGTCCTAAGCCGTTCGGTGGCCGGCCTCTCTCCGGCCGACGTACAGGTGTTGGCGACGTTGGCGGGGAGAAATACTCGTCGCTCGAGCTCGACGCAACTGCAGCCGCCGGTGACACTGGTGATCCGGGGTCCGGCGACGGCGAGGCGGAGCTGAGCGACGAGCCCGGGGGTGGATGGCGTGAGCGTCGTGCAGCTGTTCTTGTCAACATATTCGTCAGTTTATGATTTCATCCCATTTTCTCGCTTCTATTTATTCATTTGATGGTGTCACGTCGTTGACACATGTCATGTTGTCGTCTTGTATTTTATTCCTTTAAAATATTCTATTTCTTGTGGTTAGTGGTTTTGGTTGAAGGTTTTCTTCGTTTATTTTTAATGAGGGCTTTGTTTTGGGTATAATTTGTCTAAATTCTCGATAAAACTATTGTTATTTGAAATTTTTAAATGGGATACGAAAATATTTATATATTATTATAATCACAATAATGTTTTTATACGATATACAGCTGCTCAACCTCTATCAAGCGCAAATTCGATCGTGTATGGAGTACTGGTCTCATCTTTGGGATGGGTCAGCCAAATACCAGCTTGATGCACTAGAGTCGATTAAAAAGCGTGCCAAGAAGACCATAGGCAATGATACACTCGTGAAGTCAAAACTCCAAAGTCTTGAGCATCGATGCCGAGTTGCTAGCCTGTCTGTTTCTTATCGTTTACATTTCGGGGAGTGTGCACGGGAGTTACACAATTTATTTATTCGTTTCATCGTCGGACCACAAGACGTTCGGCGTTGCGCCACTGGTACATGGTGGACATCCCACCCATCCGTACAAAGCGTTTTGGGAACACATTCATTAGGCGTACAGCTGAGTAGTAGAATTCCCTGGCGGAGTCTGTGGTTCCTGATAGCTAGGGGTGTTGGAGATAAAACCTTCTTGCAAGCTTCTTAAATTAAAGGAAAAATATTACACTTCTATTTGTCACTTGTCTTCACTTGTTTCTTGTAAAATATATTGAACACACCGAAAATAATTAAAACTAATTTTGCGTTGAGCATCCAGTCATTGATTTTCATCAGAATACCAATAATTCTCGCACATGGTCCATAACGAGCTGGATGAAATATAATTAAGAAGATCAGCGATTATTTTCAAGAAAAAGAATAGAGACTGACTTCCACGCTGAGTGGAGGTTCATGGGTTCACTGCTGGAGAACTGGATTGATTTCAAGCAAGTTAGTTAGTGGTGTACAGACATAATTACGCTAATATCGTCACCCAACACTCAGGTAGTATATATAAGTAGTCATACTAAGGTCAGTACTATTTTATTAAATTACCAATTATATTGTGTTTGAGTAAAATCATTAGGAACTTTGTTGCATTGTGATTAGTATTTTATTCAACAGCAATGTTAAGTTTAAACTCATACTTTTAACAGTATAGTTAGCTATTTTGCTACATTATTAAACTTACATTATATTAAGCTGTAACTAATTACATAACTACTTAACAGTGGTATTAATTTTTAACAAGTATCTTGACATAATAAAAATATTTGGGTGTTAGATATTAGTACAAGTCATTGTTATAAATTATAGTTAGCAGTCAGAAAGGGCATAGACTACAGCTAGGCGTATAATTATTGAAATTATATTGTTGGTTTTATTTTTATACTAGCTTTTGCCCACGCGGCTTCGCTCCCGCTCTTCCCTACTTCAGCCTACTATACCCTACTCTACCCTACTATACCCTACTCTACCCTACCCTACTCTACCCTACTCTACCCTACCCTACTCTACTCTACTCTACCCTACTCTATCCTACTCTACCCTACTCTACCCTACTCTACCCTACTCTACCCTACCCTACTCTACTCTACTCTACCCTACTCTACCCTACTCTACTCTGCCCTACTCTACCCTACTCTACCCTACCCTACTCTACCCTACTCTACCCTACTTTACTCTACTCTACCCTACTATACCCTACTCTACCCTACCCTACCCTACTCTACCCTACCCTACTCTACTCTACTCTACCCTAAAAAAAAAAAAAATGTAGGTCTTATGTCCGTCTCCTGGTTTTAAGCTACCTCCCCACCAATTTTCAGCCAAATCGGTTCAGCCGTTCTTGAGTTATAAGTGGTGTAACTAACACGACTTTCTTTTATATATATAGATTCCTGTATCAATGCCAGGTTGACAACACTCGTCTCCCAGAATGTCTGAGGAAAGGGATTTAATTAAGAAGCGAGGCAGCTTTAAAGGTCGCTAGACTAGTTTCCTCAATTTCCTGGACTCATTCGAGGACAAGGAGCTATCTAGCTGTGATGTGTCCGATATGCAGTTGCGCATGGGCAAGATAGAGGCGTTGTATGAGCGGTATGATGAGGTACAGTTACGTCTAGAATGCATTGTTGACGACATCAACTTACAATATTCTCAGCGTTCAGAGTTTGAGTCTATTTATTATAAAGCCTTATCTAGAGCCCAGAATATTCTGACTGACTACAATAAAGATAATAAATCGATGGAAAGTTGTAAAAGTACTCGTGTTAGCATAAAGCAGCCGGTTAAATTGCCAACGATTCAGTTACCAAAGTTTAGCGGATTATATTGTAGTTGGCTAGAATTCCGCGACACCTTTACTAGCCTAATTCATTGTAATGATGACATAGACGCAATCAATAAGTTTCACTACTTGCGAGCATCACTTGAGGGAACAGCTGCTATAGTTATCAAATCCATTGAGTTTTCTTCAAGTAATTACTCTGTGGCATGGTCATTGTTATGTGATCGGTTTGACAACAAAAGATTACTGGTTCAGAATCATATAAGTTTATTATTTACTATTGAATCAATTACAAAAGAATCTTCTGTTGCCCTAAAGAATTTGATCGATCAGTTAAATAAAGACTTGCGAGCTTTAGAGTCATTAGGGGAGCCCGTGAAACACTGGGATACACTTTTAATCTACATTGTCACACGAAAACTTGATCAAAAAACCTATCGTGAGTGGGATGAGTGCAAAGGTAGGATAAACAAGGATGGCTTAATCACGTTTAACGCATTTATGCAATTCTTACACAATCGAGCCGACCTCATCGAGACCCTGGAACTCCCCCGCGATCATTATTCGCAATCACCAGGTAAATCAGGTCCTAAGGTCAAGTCAATGGTAGCACAATCTCCTATCAATTCTAGCACTGACTCAGCTTCTAAACCTTGTCCTAAATGTAATAACAACGATCACACATTAAATAATTGTCCACAGTTTCTCGCATTGAGTAACGATGTCCGTCTCAAATCATTACCTAGTTATAAGGTAGTATGTTTTAACTGTTTTCGTTCCGGACACTATGCTAACAAATGTAAAAAACCAGGCTGCAAACTATGCAAACGTAGGCACAACACATTAGTTCACGTACATTCTAATGGCACTATATCGAATACACCTAGTGGTAATTCGATGATTAACTTGTCTGCTACGACTGAAACGAATAACGTAGCTTTATCCGCAAACATTGCATCTCCGTGTGGTCATACGCAACAAGATGTGTTGTTATCGACCGCTTTGATCAAATTAAGAGACCACAATGGGTGTGTGCATCTCGCTCGCGCGGTGCTCGATAGTGGTAGCACGTCGTCACTCATAACAGATAGGTTGTGCAATAAACTTAACTTAATAACAAGCTAGGTAGATAGATCAATCCTTGGAATTAATAACGTCACTTCGCACGTAGGAAAAATATGTCGGGTTAAGGGTACGCCATTAGATGATAGCTTTGTATTCGAACTAAATTGTTTTGTTCTTCCGTTCATTACGAGTAGTGTTCCGTGTCGTCAGATAAATATTTCTGATTTCGACTTACCCTCGAATATTACTTTAGCTGATCCTACTTTTTATAACCCTGCCGATGTTGATATTTTAATCGGCGCTGATCTTTTTTGTGATTTGTTAGGATCTCAAAGACTAAAGTTAGGTACCGGGAAATCAATATTATATGAAACCCTAATAACATGGATGAGTGGTTAAGCACAAGTCAAGCCCCATGTGAACTCGCGGAAAAACCGCCAGCGCCCCACGCGCTGGCCGGCGCGTGTCCGCAGCCGACCGAAGGCCTAGAACGAGAGCGCGCGTGCGACATCGCGCATGCGCGGAACACCGTACGCGAGCCGTTCGCGCCCGCGGTGGCGTCCTCTCCGACCGCCGCGAAGTATACGCCGGCGCCGGGCGCTCTGCCCCCCGCTTCCGTCGGCGCCGTCGCGGCCTCTGACATCATGCATCTAGCCGACGTTATTATTACAAACATGTCGAAACGACTACGACAAAATTATGATCTCCCCATGTTTGATGGCAGTCCGGCAGACTGGCTAGCTTATCGACGTACTTATGAAGCTACCGCGGCCACGTATAGTATGTTCGAGAACACCGTACGACTGCAAGCATCACTGCGTGGCGCGGCAAAGTGTGCCGTTGAAGACCTATATTACGTACCGGGTCCGACCCCATGGATGTGATAAATGCCTTAGAAGAGGAATTCGGTCACCCCAATTTACTACTAGAATCGGCATTAAATAAGATAAGAAGTTTGCCCCGTGTATCCGAAGGTGGCGTCGAATTGCGAAACATGACTTGCGTCGTTCGAAATTGTGTGTACATTTTGAAAAACATAAAAGCGGATGGCTACATAAATAACCCCCAATTAACGCACGAAATTCTTAGCAAATTAACAAATGTACAACGTTCGCAATATGGCGAGTTTGCTATGAAAAGGAACACCGACAGCAAAGAAGATCTTCGCTTATCGCCAAACATAAACATAGTCCTCGAGTTTATAAGTCACCTGGCACGGGCATCAGCTTATTACCTACCGCTGTGCGTAAACACCGAGCATAATAATAATCGTAACCGGACCACCACTCTTGCGAATCCTGCCGCCGCATCGTCGATCACCAGGCGCGCTGAGGTCACGCGTCAACACCGGAAACCTGCAGACCGAGTACACCTCACCAGCGAGGAAACTACGTCAGCGTCACCGAGTACGTCATCGTCATCAAGTGAGTGCGCGTTGTGTCGTAGTGCGGATCACCGATTACCCGAGTGCGATAAATTCATTACAAAAAGTGAACTTGAAAAATGGAACTTTGTAAAGGTCAATAAACTTTGTTTCAAATGTTTAGTGCATAGCCATTCTCGTTATCGTTGTCGCGCTAAACGATGTGAAAAGTGTCGTTCTCCGCATCACACACTTCTACACTACGAGAAACCGAGAGCCCCGGGCGCCGCCGATGGCACCGGAGCCCCAACCGCGCCGGCCGTCTCCGTCTCCGTCGGTCGCCGAGTCGGTAACGAGTATGGGTGAGCGGTGTCGAACCACTAAAACTTTATTGAAGATTTTACCTGTAAAGATTATTGTTAATAATGTTGAACATAGTGTATACGCGTTGTTAGACGATGGGGCCACTGTGTCATTAGTAGATTCTAGTATGTATAATTTTAGTGGACCATTATGTCCGTTAAGAATTGTGAGTGCACGCGGGCTTGTTATGACTGATAACAATTCCTGTAGGGTAACTGCGCTAATTCGCGGCCCCGACGGGGTATGTCATGATATCGTATTTCGAACGATAGAGAATGTAGACTTACCTACCCAATCCGTGCCTGCTAGAGTTTTAAATAATAATAAAAATTTGCGTGATTTAGAGTACTGTGAGATGTCGTGCGCAAAACCGATGGTTATAATTGGTCAAGATAACTGGAAGTTGATTGTAAATGAGGAAATACGACAGGGTAAATCCGGGCAACCCGTAGCGTCGCTTACAAAGTTAGGGAGGGTTGTTCACGGACCGGTAACTTTAGGTATCTGTGACAAGTCTGACAGTGAGTCAATTAACCTAGCCTTCGATGGTTTAGACGATCTCAATGACCTTGTGAAACAGCAATTTTTGCTCGAGTCTATCGGTATCACAGAAGTGTCACGCAAAAATGTTGAAACTGAACGCGCGTGTAAAATTCTAGACAGCACCAGCCGCCGTGTCGACGGAGGTTGGGAGGTAGGATTACTTTGGTCACGTGACGCGGTACACTTACCTGATAATTATGGTTACGCTATCAAACGATTACGCGGCATAGAGAGTAAGATGGAAACCGAGTTCATTGAACGGGAAAAGTGGCTGGTAGATATAAAGCAGTTAAGTAGCATACGTGTGCCACGTTGGTACAGGCTTGACCCGTCAATTCTTGATTTACAGGTTTATGGTGATGCTGGGGAGTCGACTTATGCTGCGGTTGCGAATTTGGTTGGTAGGGACGAGTTTGGCATACCTACCGTTTCACTTGTTAGTGGTAAAGCTCGCGTCGCCCCGTTGAAGATTATATTCGTGCCGCGTCTCGAATTGCAAGCAGCTGTGCTGGTGTGTAGGTTGGCTTGCACCGTTGTCAGGAAGCAAGGCTTAGCAATATCACAAAAATCCGAATCCGATTCGAAAACCGTATTAAAATGGGTGCACTCGTCTGATCCTCGCGACTACCAAGAGTTTGTCTCACATCGTTTGGCAGAAATCGACCGGAAGTCCTACCCAAGCGAGTGGCGTTGGATGCCATCCGCAGAAAATCCTGCTGATGAAGCTACCAAGTTACACTGGCCTACGAATTGTAAGTTGTGGTTTACAGGTCCATCTTGTTTGTACCGCGACAAAGTCCAGTGGCCGGTTAACGAGATTGAGGACGCGGATGATACTGATTTGGAGCGTCTTAAGAAGGTTCACTTTGCTAAGCAGTATATACCGCTGTTCAATGTCGGTAGGTTTTCTAGTTGGACATGGGCTGTTAGATCGACAGGTCGAGTTCTTGCCTTTATGAAAATGTGTCGCAAGAGCCAGGTTGAGAAGTTAACGGCTAGTAATATTCGTAAGGCTAAGATTATTTTATTGAAACAATGTCAGCCGTGTTTGGTGCGTCGTGCTCGCCCCTCAATGCCCAAAATGGGAGATCTACCAGCCGCTAGGCTCGTGAATACACGTAGAGCTTTTGTGCATTGTGGAGTAGATTATTATGGTTTCATGAAAGTTGCTATAGGAAGGCGTCGTAAAAAGAGATGGGCGGTTTTTAACCCTCCTGCAGCGCCACATATGGGTGGTTATTTATTGGTTGCTCATTTGACTAACGCTACCTCATAGTGGGGACTATGAGGTGGGAGGTTACCTGCTCTGAGCTTTGAGGCCATGAGAGGCATTCGCTGGGTAGCACTAGCTGAAGTAAGAAGTCTAATTTATACTGTATCATTGTAATAAAAGTGAAGTTTGTGTTACGTTACGTGTTTTATTTCCTGACCAATAAGAATTACAAGACAATAGTCCACAGCGAACATAAATTAATTCGCAACTCCACATTCAACCTCAGTCAAAGCAGAATGAACGCAACTGAAGTAACGTAACATCCGACAATACTATATCGTTGTTTCAGCGTGTTTATCTAACCTCCTCACAGTTTCTGCTATCCTAGTACCAAGAGTAGAAATACAGGCGGTATAGTTGAGACGAACAAACGTGTGGCAGCGTTGAAGAGCGATGGCGTACTGAGGCTCTGTGCGCAATCGCGTGAAGCCATGCCAACCTCGAAGTAAACAGTGTGTTGTTTACAAACTCGCTGCGTCCACATGGTATCCAACGCACGTGGTCTGACCAGCAACACGCCTGCGTGAATTTGTGACTGTTTTTTGGTGGGAAACCATGACTTCTCCTGCTTTTGGAAGGAGCGCGAGGGCGTGTCAGACTTTTACAGACTAAAACTCACTCCTATGTTTCTTCTTTGCCGTTCGTTCCAGGATCCCGGAGCCTCCGGCAGGAGGCGTCTGGACCCCCAAGGTTGGGCAGGAGCCGCTTGAGCGCAGCCCCAGCCCGGTTGAGTTTGGGAGCCAGACGTCGGAAATGCTCCACGAAATTCCACCGGCTGTCGAGGACGAGCCCCAGGTACTTCATCGTCGACCCGACACCGATGTTAACTCCTCCTACCGTTATATATTTCGGTTTAACAAAGCCAAGTTTAACTGTTTTTATTTTTTTTGAGATAAGGACATTTATTGAGACATTGCAGTTGATGTGTCCATTTGAGTACCGAACAGAAATAAAAACATTTTCCGCCCCTTTTCCTCATTAAGCATCGTGAGCAAAACAAGAACAAGAACTGGGATGACATGAGAGAGAAGAAGTTCTTATCATCGAAATCAGAGTTAGTTTCTAAACGACAATGGCTTCTTTTGTGTGTTTGTAGTCCGTACCTATTCAATGCTGTATCAAGTTGAGGTACATGCCATTTGAAAGGTTCTTTGTTTCATTGTACTACCAACAGATAGCCATGTTCACAAATATAAAAGGAGACACTGACTGACTGACATCAACTACGAATGTAAAATTTTGCACAAAGCTTCCTATTGTAACTTAGACGGACACTAGAAGGGGATTTTAGGAAACTCAACTTGTATGGTGCTGGAAAGGCGAAATTTCGTATGTATATCGTAAGTTTATATACTTGTAACTTGGTACAAATTTTTACTTATATGAATAATAAAGGCTGTCATTATTAGTTTTTCCAAAACTACCCTTGAAAGATTGTTTAAGGGGTGTTTAAGTTTTTATGAAAACATTCTGGCTAACGCGGCAAAGTGCTACTGAAATAAAATCAAATTACAACTTCTGTTCAAACTACTGGTTTCAGGCTTATCTTACCTACTTGCTTCGTGCAAACGTAGCTCACGCAATGATTTTGTATGTGTGTAACAAAATGTAGAGACGAGAACTTTCTAACGCTTTATGGTCTCCTGGTACCCTTAACATTTTAGTAGTAGTAGTAATAGTAGCGCTAACTTCGTGTTGGAAAGTACTCGAAGCATTATCTTATTTAATTCTCTTTCTATTCTTTTTTTGTCTATCTTATAATATGAATGTGATAGCGCTGTAGACTACGTATTCATAGATTCCATCAACCGCTTTTTTAAAAGAGTTACCATGAAATTTCCTGCCGGTTCTTCTCCATAGGAAACGACCGATTTGGAACTGTCCACTAGCTTCTGACGTTTTATAAATGCCCATGTGAAATAGTGAAATACTAAATACTTGTATCATAATGTGAAGTACATGTATGTAATGTTAGTGATTACCGTCGGGGTGGTATTTAGACCCGAGCCGTGGCGAGGGTCTTAAGAGAGCCAAGGACTGTAATCATTAATTACTCACGTGTATCATACGTCGTTTTTCAACAGACTTGTGAATAAAATGTCAGTAAAACTATTTTTTGTGACATGGCGGTAAAAATCTGTACTCATATGCGCGCGCATATTTTTTTTTATGGTGGGAAAAAATCATCCGATGACAGCCCCCGCTCTTGGGCGGAGCAGGAGATAGTGTCAGACTCTTACTGACTAAAATACCCACCCCGTTCCTTCGAGCCTTCATACCGGGGCTCGAGCTCCTTTTCAGATAACCCTGGCTCCAGTAGGCTTCGACCCGGCTGGGTCCCTGCTGTTGCTGACCACTCCTTGAGGCGCGCGAGAACAGTGCGCGCCGTCGACGACTTGGGCTTGGTCCGGACAGTTACCGGACGGCCGGACAGCGAGCTACCCATTGCTCACTGTCCGCAAGCCCGCGCCTACGGTGGCCGGATATCGGGATCAGAATCCCGGCGGCGGGAGCGAGGACGCCGTTGCTTGATGCGTTCGGCCTACTCCTTTGCGAGCATTACTGCTTCGCAAAATTCTCCGCCGCTGATCGCCCCCACGAGGGCACGGCGATGCTCCGCCCAAGCTTGGCACACCTCGACTGTGTGTTCCACCGTGTCCTCCGAGCATTCCGCACAGTGGCGACACCCGGGCGTCACTTCCGCACGAATCTGGTGCAGGAACCTCCCGAACGAACCATGTCCGGTGAGGATCTGCGTCATGCGGAAGGTAAGGACGCCGCGAGGTCTTTCCAGCCACTCCTCAAAGAGGGGACTCACCGCCATGATTGTGGCGTGCCCAGCACTGGGTTGCGATAGTTGCTGACGCCATTTCACCATGAGATCCCGCCGGAGCTCTATCCGCCATGCCGTGACTTGTCGCGGCAGCGGACTTTCACCCCGGCGTTGCATGTCCACGCGCATATTGTGCATGTGTGCAAGGACTGTTGCCTCCAGATCCCACGGTGGTAGATCAGCCAGAAGGCTCGCCGCTTCGCGGGAGACCGTGCGGTATCCCCGCACCAACCTGGAAACTGACTGGAGACTGGACGGGAGACTGGGAACGTCATTATCGAGCAGGTGGTGTAAAATAGTACATTGTTACACTAGGGGTGAAAGTAACTCATTTCGTCCCGAGAAGGAGTTGGTGGCCGAGCGCAGCGAGGTCGCTAATTCGAGGCGGGATTCTTTGGGTCCTATTTGAAAGCGTAACCTTTCAATTAAAAAATAATTTTCACAATCGGTGAACAATTGATCGAGATATCGGTGAACATACATAAAAAAAATATAGCTGAACATAGAACCTACTTCTTCTTGAAGTCGGTTAAAACAAAAACTTTACCTCTTTATAATATTATAATAATAATATTCAACTGGCAACTCTGGATGTCAAAAGTGTTGTATCATTCAAGCAAATTTTAATACCTAAAAATTAATCGTTTTCGAAACTGAAAACCCACAAATTTTATTCCAGAAGCCCCTAAAATAAGTAACAAACCTAATCTAAATTTCTGACAACAAATAAAGAACCAAAAAAAAAAATTTAAAAAAACTATAAAACAGACTACAGATGTCACTTCTATATTTTATACTGGCTTTTGCCCGCAGCTTCGCCCGCGTACCTTAAATATAGCCTAATGCCACTCAAGACTAAAGCAGCAGCTTTCTATCGATGAAAAAATTAAATAAAATCCTTTTTGATTTTGCAAAATTTTTATTACTAGTGGTTTTTATTGGGTTCCGTCCTTTAAAGGTCTGCTCTCGACCACTAAAGGACGGAATCTGCCGTATCAATCTGCGATACACCAAGTAGTGGAGCAGAGACCGACTTTACGCATGCGCCACTCGTAGCGCACACTCGCTCATATCATTATAATGGTTCGTCCATTACAATGATACAAGTGAGCGAGTGTGTTAAAGCTATTAATAGGACATACACACGCCGGATATAAAAAGTGTAGTCTATATAAAAAAAGTAAAGAAAAATGTAAACTAACATAACATAAAATAGAAATACACCCTCTTTTAATATACACTTCAAAGAATTATCATTTATCGTCTGCTAATTTATTTATTGAAGAAGAAACAGGTCCTACAACAATTTCTTAACGCGAATTTTTCATCATCATTTCAGCCGATGGATGTCCACTGTTGGACATAGGCCTGCCCCAAGTGTCGCCATAATGAACGATCCTGTGCGTCCCGTATCCATCGGAATTCCACGACCTTCACCAGCTCATCGGACCACTAGCTTTTTTTTTATACTTTAAAACTGGAAGGCTATAAAGCGTGTTTAGTCCAGTCAAAATCGACATCGAACATCGCAAACATGTGTCTACAATTTTTTAACATTGCTTGACCTAGTTTTATTCTTAGAGCTGATATTATTGACATATCAGCAGGAGAAGTCATTGGATGATTTCCTAAATTAAATAAAACACCGTCTCAATTTTTGTCGCCTAACTCAAACCTCGAAAACTCATTAAAAGGGCTGCGTTTTAATAGTTATTTATGCAGTAAAATCTAGATATTAGTGTTTGATGGGGGACCAACCAAATAGTTAGGTTGGCTCCCAGCGAAACACTGCCGTAAGGTTCCCTAGTACAGATCCATTTATGCACAGGTCCGAGGTCCTTCTCGGCATGTAAGAGAGGGAAGATATATACTTTTCTCTTGGTTTACTTCCCGAATTGTTGTTGTGTTAAAAACCTGAATTGGTTATAAATAATGTTATGTAATTGCATAGGTAATAACAATACATAACGTTTAGGTAACAGTGAGCAATGCAATGAACAATGAATAATTTAATTTTTATTATTAGTGTTTACAAGACGACCTGTACATATATGTATGATCCTCTTTTGCTGCTGATATGAGACTGACAAATATACGTTATCCACCGCCACAACGACGTTTTTGCGTAAAAGTATGAAGTCAGCAATAGTTTGAAATTTGTACTAGGAGCCCATAAGTATCAAAAGTATAAAGTTAAGGAACGCTCCAGTCTGAAAATGCAAAGGTAGCTTAAACTAGGAGTCCATAAGGTATCGGAAGCTTGAAGCTATAATTGAGCTGCTTAATATCTATATTTTATTAATGGCTTCGAGACACTATGTTTACGTTCTTTTAATATTTAAACCCAAATGCAGAGGAAGACAGAACTATGTATGTGGTGATTACGGAGCCTACTGAGACGGTATGCGAATGGAACCAGATTTTCAGCAGCCCTAACGCTGACCAGATGCTAAGACCCTGAAATCTTTGACTTATTGCATGCAGCATTTCTAGCAGAGGAATATTAATAGTAATAACTGAAATTGCCAACTAACTATCCTTCAATGCAATCAATCACATTATTACCGTTTTATTATGCTACCAGGAATACATAAGTTTAAAAGGTATGTCGTAGATAGAGCTGGATAGATATCGCTATCTTTTTTGCAGAAAATAGTCTCCTCAATTGATTAAAATGTATGAAGCACTAGTAACTTCAAGTAACTTATTTAATAATATTATTATTTAGCTTTATTATTATTATTAAAATATCATTAAATTAGAGGGTATGCGTTGTAAAAAAAGGATTTGTTTTTTTTTGGGACACCCTAGTATATATTATATCCGGTCAATCAATAAACCGGGTTGCCATAGATTTCAGGGTATGGGAAAAACATATGTTTCATTACTGCCCCACTTGTAGATGACCTGTACGGCTATGCCTATAAGTACCGGTTCCATGCACTTTGCGGCAGTATAAGGCTGGGAGCCAACCTGGCTACTTGGTTGGTCCCCACCTTATACTGAAAAACTGGTTTTGCAGGTTGGAGCCAAAGCTTGTAACCTACTTGCTTCATCCATGTTACAATGTATCCCAAGAGAACTTAATTATTATTAATGAGATAAAAAATATCATGTTCGGTATTCCAGAACATGGTCGACGCGTGCTCCAAATTTTATCCCAAACCCGTTCAACCGTCAAGACCTTAAAGATGTAACAGATAGACGAAGTTTAGGATTTATAAATTAGCATATTATGTTCAGATTCTTTTTCTATCTTCTGTCAATCTACGATATCTTCTACAACATTAGTTTTAGTTTATGTGAAACCAGAAACACGTGTCTAGTATTTTTATGTAAAGAATCTGTGTAGAATAATTCATTACTGTACGATGAAAAATCACGAAGTTATTAACTTGTTATGTTACCTGATTCATTATCATCATCAGCCTTTTTAATGTTCTTACTGCTGAGACTTAGGCCTCCTCTCTAGGAGAGGGAATGGGCCGTAATCCACCATGCGGGCCCAGTGCGGGTTGGTGAATGTTACATGTCTACCCTGGCCATGTCAAATAAAATCAGCAACTCTACAAAGCTTTGATATCAACGATAACGAATTTTTGGGCATAGTATCTATCTCTAATTTATAATTATTATTGTGGACGACTCGATTGTCGTTCATTTATTAGTATAAAAATTATCGGCCCCGATTTAAATACAAATTGAAAAATCAAAATGGGTTAAGCCAGATGTAATACTCGAACTTCTTTCACGTTTATTTACGCCCTTTGTCGTCCTTGTAAAAGAGCATTAGTGATAGCATGTGGACGGCAGAACGGAAGAAAAAGAAAGACGGGTTACGCTGACTCCAGATAACACGGGACAGAGACACGACGATGATGATAATGATGATTGTCCATGTCAGTGAAGTTTTGAGTCCATTTTACAACAATAGCACCTTTCAGTAGCAGCTACAGATACTCCTTCTTGCTTCACTTATAGCGGGACCCCTCACACGCTCTGGGTGAAGCAAGAATGTCATCTGATAATTCAAAGCCAAAAATAAAAAATTGAAGCGATAACTTCTGCTACAAAAACCTCTCCTACGGAAGTGCTCTAGTAAGTTTTTCCAATAGTAAATTGCACCCGATTTTGACAAATACCTCACAAAAACCATATTAATATTTCACATGATGCTTGACAACTATTTTGATCTAAACTTATAGGGAAACAACTCGACATACATTTTCATGTACATGTATTTTCATATAATTTATGTACAAGGGTGAAGTGCGGGCAAAAGCTAGTTTGCTTATTCATTATTAATAAAACATTCAGCTCTTATAAGTTATGGTCTCCTAGTACTGAATGTAGTATTTTGCTTGGCGTAGTATTTTCCAAGTAGCTTTATGGTAGGAGCGGCCAGATGGGAATTTCGCGGCATACTCGCATCAGAAAATCATTTGGAGAGAAACTTTGCACTCTGTAATGGAGCCGTACCACATATGAACCCTTAATATCGTTGGGATTGTTGAGGGCATCGATATATATGTACAAGGGCAGTCCATCAGATTAGTAAAAAAGAAAAATCGATCCTCATAAATACTCGAGCGCATCAGATTAATACTCGTACAATGTAAGTTAAGTACATGCAGAAAAGTGTACATTTCAATAATCTGATAATTTGAGCGTAGCACAAGAAAATGGGCGACTCATAAAGTTAGTTTGTAAGGTGCCAGTAATATTTTGTTGACAAATGTCATTTTTACCACAGTTTGCTAAGATAATTTAGTCACGAACGTCAAAATTTTGGGATCCCTTCTTTTCGCATAATGTTCTTTGTCCTAATATACTTCGGCATAACGATTTTGGCAGAATTTGTTTTGACATAATAATACTTCGGCATAATTTTTTTAGGCATACATTTTATGTTGGCATAATCATCTTAATTTTTATTTAGTCCGTAGAGCCCTTATATCGGCAAACATCCCCTCCGTGCTTGAGCCTTCAGGTCTTAGCAGGTCTGATGGTAAGAGGCCGGATGGGCTGACTCTGGTACCATGGAAGAACGGGAAGTGCCTGATCTGGGACGCAACTTGCGTCAGCACTGTCGCCGCCAGTCACCTGAGTCGCACCATGCACACTGCTTCTGCCGCCGCTGAAGACGCCTGCTCTAAAAAAAGGCTAAAGTACGCTACCTTGGAGCAGCTTTACCATTTCGTGCCGGTTGCTGTGGAGACTCTGGGCAGTTGGATTACGGAGGCAAGGTCTTTTGTATGGGATTTGGGCCGTAGGCTCGGTGAGGCAACGGGTGACTCCCAGTCCAGGTCGTTCTTGGTGCAAAGAATGGCCATCGCTATTCAGTGAGGTAATGCGGCGAGTGTTATGGGCACCTTTGCACCGGGAACGATCAGGGGCGGGTTATTTATTGACATTTGACGTTTCCTTTGTGTAATGTTGATTCTTTTATATTTATTGATTAAATTGTTATTTGACTATTGATTATATTATATTATTTAATCAATTAAAAAAAATAGTAAAAAAAAAAAATCATCTTAAAGACTAATTTGTTATGGCATAAATTTGATTCGCATAACGTTAGTAGGCCTAATGACTATTAGCATAATAATATTTAGGCATACAATTAATATAAATAACAACTTTTAGTGCCCCATACATAATTCTGATCAAACAAATTTGCTATAGTTTCTGTAACAAAATTTTACACGTTTCGATGGTTTTAGCTTCATCGCCCCTTAAAACCCGTCGGATTATAGGTTTTTCGTAATTCTGATGAGATTACCTTCAAAATAAAACAAAAATCAATCGCGGCTGTGTATTTTGAAGTGACGTTTTATTTTTACAACTGATGTTATTGATGTAACAAGAATAAAGTAAAGGCCACAATATAAATCAACTCTAATAAATTATGGACTCTCAGTACTGAATGTAGTATTTTTATTTGCCTAGTAATTTTCAAGAAAACATTACATAATTCGACATACACATCGCCGTAAAACTTTGTTTGACCCAGTTTTATTCTTGCAACTGATGTTATTGACATATCAAGAACAAACTAAAGGCCATGAAAAGACATAGCATATTATAAATCAACTCTAATAAATTTTGGACTTCTACAGTACAGAATGCAGTATTTTTCTTTCCATGAAAGCTTTATGAAATTTGTAAGAAACGCCATAAAAATTCATTGAACCTAGTTTTATTTTAACGCACCGAAAACAAACTAAGTGCCTTGGAAAGACAAGTTTAAAATCTAAAGTCCTACGTATGGACTTTAGATTTTAAACTTGTCTACATTAAGACGGATATTGTATAAATATCGTCGTCGTTTTGATATAATTTTTGTTCCTAAAAATAAATATATTAATTACGCATTTAGAACTCCAATGCTTTATGAAGTCCTGGTTGTTGTTATAGTATTTTACCTGTTCACAGTATTTCCCACGCAAGTTCAACACGTGGTGGCACTCTCCCTCACGTGGATAGGGTACCACGTGGTGAATCAAATAATACACAGAAAAATCTGACTAACCTCTTATTTATTAACGTTGCACTATATTAAGAATTAAATTTTCAAAAACTAGTAAACTAAATAAGAAAATTAAATGTAATATAGATTTAAAATAGTTGCTTTCTTTGTACTAGGATACCATAATAAGCACGGAAGCTACTGTTAACCTTGTGACGTATCATGACATCACTAATCGATTGGAAAACAATCAAGTTCTGCTATTTATTCGCATCCATAGCAATTAACTCATCATCTCTATAATTACATAGCCATGACATTCTTTCTATCTTTTTCTAGACTATTACGGACTACAAAAGTTTAAAAAAGAGGTCGTTGTTTGAAGTACTAACTAACAGAACCATAGTTGTGACATTCTTTCTATCTTTTTCTAGACTATTACGGACTACAAAAGTTGAAAAAAGAAGTCGTTGTTTGAAGTACAGACTAACAGAACCATAGTCGTGACATTCTTTCTATCTTTTTCTAGACTATTACGGAATACAAATGTTGAAAAAGACCAAAATTTTAAAGTTTTAATAGTTGGTTTACCCTTTCCATATCTTTTTCTCTCTCTCTTCTTCCATTCAGCATTCGCAGCATATTGATAGTAGGTATAATTATATATGTTAAGCATAGGATAAACGAGATATTATGGATAAATAATTTAATTTATTTCCTTTCAACATGTAAGTCAAAGGTACTCGTATGATTGATTAACTGTTATTGATTATCTAAGTTCGCGTCATCCACATGAGTAAAAAAATTCGACTACAACGCCATCTCTAATGAAAATGTCATTTTGAAATGAATTATGCTAGTTCTGGTAATGCTGTTAAGATGGCGTTATCCTTTGACAGCTTAGCTAAAAGGACTATCTATAATAAAAAATGAATCGCTAAATGTTTTGCTAAGCGCAAATCTTGACTGGCCTGTTGGTCTTGTGGGTAGTGGTCCTGACTGCTATGCTGGAGGTAGTGGGTTCGATTTCCACCCAGGACAAATGTTTGTGTGATGAGCACGATCATTTGTTTTGTGTCTGGCTATAATTTATGTCAGGCTAGTAATTCAGAGCATATTTTGTCGTTGTCATGATAACACCAATTAAGGAAGTACCATAATAGGACAAATTATAGCCTATGTAGTATGTTATGTTACCACAAAGCTATAAAATTCAATAAATGGTATGTAATGAGGAAGATAGTTTAAGAGATTTAGAATTTAATTCTATAAATATTATATAAAATAATTTCTTTTTTTTTAACATTAGTAGAAGCTATCGGAGTCCACGTCATCATACCGTACATTTTTCCCGAAAATTATATTCAAACAAAAGTTTTTCTTTAACGTTACAGTACTGTCTCTTAATAATAGTAGTTAACTTATAAATGCTTCTAAAAAAAACTTGAAGTGAAATCATTTAAGTAAAAATCTTAAGTTGGACACCGAATGAAATGGTGTGGTAGTGACCTATAAGCTCATATCTATTAGCTGCATGTGTGAATTAAGTAAATAGATATAATTACTTAGTCTAAACGTTTTTACTTAGCGCCATCTACTATGATGCATGCATATCTTGTTCAAGTCAGTTTGGTGTGATCACCTCACGATGGCGCGGCAAAACAAGCGGATAAAAAATTAAAAACAAGAGAAACAAGCGTTTGAAATAAACCAATAGTTTTAAATATTTTAATGAAACAAAAATTGTCTGTGGTCTAATTTAGTTTTTTGTGTCTTCTGAAAAGTTACGTATTTCACAGTTACGAGCACGTTACGCGGTATTCACTCTAAGCCATCGATACAGAGTTTTGTATTATTGGCTGTTTTATAATGCTGTTACTGTTGAATAAATTTTTTTCAGCAATTTCAATCCAGTGATATTCGTTTAGAAAAAATGAATATAAATAGTATGGCGATCTGTAGAAAAATATTAATATCAGTAGTCCGAAATGTTAGTAGAGTATTTTTGAAGAGTTTTACTTTGTATGAGTCAAATTTCGCATGCGTGAAATTGTGAAGCTAGCTGCGGTTGGCACGTTAATACTAGGATCTCAAAAATAAGAAGAATATTTTTAGATAAGTTTGACATTGTATGATGGTCTACATGGACTAATCCAAATTGCGCATGCGTAAAATGTGAAGGCAGCTGCAGTTGGCACAACAATACTAGGAGCCCAAAAATCTCAAGAGTATTTTGAAAGAGTTTCACGTTACATGGTGGTTCACGTGGACTACTCCAAATCGCAGGCGTGAAATGTGAAGACAGTTGCAGGAAGGACAACATTACTAGGAATCCAAAAACCATAAAAGTATTTTGGCAGAATTTCACGTTAATGATGGTCCACGTGTACTACTCCAAATTGCGCATGCGTATAGTGTGAAGGCAGTTGCGGTAGACACATAGCCACGCCATAATTACGCAGATAAGTTCACTTTTTGAAGAGTGGCTGAAGTGGCAATACGGCGTTCTCATCTTCTGCATAACGCAGGTCTTCACCGGACATGGCAAGTTCAGGAGGTTCCTGCATAAGATTTAAGCGAAAAAAACGCCCGGGTGTCACCACTGTGTAAATCACCTGAAGGACACGGTGGACCATACTATGGAGGTGTGCCCCGCTTGGGCGGAGCACGGCTATGTCTTTGTGGAGGCAATAGGCGGCAGCGAACTCTCGCACAGGGCTTTGGTTCGAGTTTTGGTCCGGAGCGAGGAGGAATAGCTGTCGGTCACCTTCTAATGCGAACCAGTAAAGCTAGCGAAGAAACAGGCCGCTAGCGCGATTGAACGAATGTCCACACGCCTCAGCCGCTGAGATTCGAACCCCGACTTGAGAGCAGTGGTGATGAAATAAATTACGTAAATTAATGCACCTGGCTAGGTTTGAACCTGCGACCTACAAATCGTAAGTCGGTGACGATACTATCTCGGCCACCACTGCTCTCAAGAAGAGGTATTTATTAAAGACTAGGTTTTGCCACTTACAAACTTTGGACCCTTATTTCATCCCTTTTGGGGGTGAATTTTGGGAAATTCTCTCTTAACACTCGTCTAGGTCATAAAATGAAACCTTGTGCAGTTTCACACTCCTAGTTCCTGTAGTCTCGGCTGCGCGTTGATGTCAGTCAGACAATTTCTCCTTTTATTTATTGAAGATCATCCAAATTAGATCATTCTCAAGTTTGGACTTAAACAAATAATAACAGAAGGTATTGTTGATTGACAGAAGATAGAAAAAGAATCTGAACATATACTAATATTATAAATCCGAAACTTCGCCTATCTGTTACATCTTTAGGTCTTGACGGTTGAACGGTTATTGATATTTCTTTTATCTCAGGAATAATTACCGGAGGCGCGGGCTTATGGACGGCTTGCAATAGGTAGCTCGCCGTCCCACTATGCGGTAACCACGTTCCACACGTGGCTCAAGGAGTTATCAACAAACCGTAGGGCACAGCAGGGTCGAAGTCTACTGGGGCCAAGGGTCTGCTTCTGAAAGGAAGACTCGGCCCCGTTATGAAAGGCAACGAAGGAACAGGAGTGGGTTTTTAGTCAGTAAATGTGTGACACTATCTATCGCTCCGCCCAAGAGCGGGGGTTGGTCTTTGGATGATTTTCCCACCTAAAAAAAAACCAGAATTAATTATGTTCCCTTGGGATAATCCTTTACACGGGGGACAGATAAGCGAGTAGGAGCACAAGCTTTGGCTCCACTCTGCAAACCCAGTTTTTCGGTGTAAGGTGGGGACCAACCAAGTAGCCAGGTTGGCTCCCAGCCTTATACTGCCGCAAACAGCATGGAACCGGTAGTTATAGGTACAGCCGTACAGGTCGTCTACAAGTGGGACAGTGATGAAACATATGTTTTTCTCATTCCCTGAAATCTATGTCAGCCCAGTTTATTGCTTGACCGGATATATACGTATACTTTAATAAATTCATATATTTGCGAAATATCAGCAAATACCCAATGATATTACAAAAACTATGAAATAAAAAACTAGACAAGTGCGCATCGGACTCGCGCACTCAGGGTTCCGTGCAAACTGAATTGAAGTTTGAAACTGAATGAAGATTTTTCCGAATTGCATTTTTTTTTTGTTTTTTATTTAACAACGAATTTACTGTTTTCAGATTTTTTCCTATACCTGTGCTTATAAGGCCTTGCTTTGTGCCAAATTTCAGGATTCTGGATCAACGGGAAGTAGGTATCCTATGAATTTCGATCTTTGAGAGTATCAAAATATACGTTTTTTGCGACATAAATTGCCGTATCTTTTTATTCATTAACTTAGAAGTTTTATTTTTCACAGCTTGAAGTGACCGCAGACCTGAGTATATGGTTTTAATAAAGATAAAAATAAACGCGTTCTCGAGATAAAGGGTATTGACAGACAGAGAAACACACTCTCACTCAGTTTTTTCCTTTTGGGGTACAGAACCCTAAATAACGGTCAAGGGATCAAGGGTTACAATATGTAAATAGAGTAGGTTAGAGTTGAAAAGGGCGTAAGTGAAAAAGAAGACGTACGAGGAACGTAACATTACACCTGCATTTTCCCTAGGGGTTGGACAACTGGTAAAGTTAGTCGTAATACAGACTTAGCAACAAAAATAAATAAGTCGCTCTAATTAACTGTGTGTGAAAAAACCCAGCCAGCGATCTCTATGGCGACGCTTAATGTACATTTGTAATAAATAATATATATTTATGATACTGTCATAACTACTCAATCTGGTGTCATGGAAAACACAAGTCAAAATATCATAAATATAGTGCTTAAATTAAAATCACGCCTGCATCCTTCAGTTGCCTTTTGAGTTTTAGGACCACGTGTTTTCAGAAAAACGGGAGTTTTTCAGTGTCTGTTATTTGGGCTACGTCTTGCGTAATGTTTACGGGTCTGCTCAGGTTAGAACCAATTTATTTTGATTAGCTCTCAGTCCTATAAGGACTGGGCCTGGGTCGACGGCGCGTCGTGTTGCAGAGCCTGGGTTATATTATAAAAAGAAAGAGTGTCCTCTGATAATATTCACCACCAAAAAAAAAACAAGTTTGAAGCGACAACTTCTGCAACAAAAACCTCTCGCTCCGGTAGTGCTCTAGTTAGTTTTTCCAATAGTGAATTTCATCCGATTTTGACAAATACGAGTACCTCGCAAAAGCCATATTAATATTTCACATGTTGCTTGTCAACTAGATAGATCTAAACTTAAGAGGATGCAACTCGATATACATTTTTACTGTTTTTCATACAATCGCTCTTACGCGATTATGACGTTATTACACATTTTTTACTAGATATTTTGGAAACAGTATCTTGTGGATATTATCTAGGCTTCTATTGAAATCAATTTATAAATTTGTGTAAAACTAATCCAGTAAAGATCTCTGAAAATCTGCTATTTTGCATGAACTTTGACACTTCATAATTTACTTAGAAATAAAAAAAAAGTATAATAACAGAAGCTTTGCAAATTTTATCGACGTATCGTATTTTAAACGACGACAATATTTTTTTTTAAATTTAAGTGTTTAATAAAAAACACGTATTTCCTGGAACAAGTTTTGTAGAGTATTTGAGTGAATCATGGAATTACCGAATTGTTAACGGAGTTTTCAGGCGTTGCCGTTAAACAACGCGTTGGATTGCGTTTGAAGAAGTAACAAGCTTACTGAATGTTGTACTTTTATTGGCGTCTTACTTTCCAAGAAAGCGTTACACAATTCGTAACAAAACACCGTAAAACGCACCGTTGATATCTATGCACTTTTGCCGTCTCATAAGTAGTTCATTGATCCCTTTACTAAATAAACCATGGGACCGAGAATCAATAAACTCTTTGAAGGCGGTTCGGACTGCCGCATCGGAGTTGAATTTTTTTCCTTGTAAGAAGTTGTCTTGATACCGGAAAAAATGGTAATCTGTTGGAGCAAGGTCCGGGGAGTACGGTGGATGTCGCAGATATTCCAATGGTAGCTCATCGAACTTAGTGGTTGTTTGTTGTGTAGTGTGTGGTCTTGCGTTGTCACGAAGCAGCAGTGGCCTAGAGCGATTGACCAATCTCGGTTGTTTAGCAGCTAGTTCTTCCTTCGTGGTTTGCAGTTACTGACAATAGATATCTGCCGTACATAATCGTTTGGCCAGATTTTAGAAAACTATAGTGAACGACACCGGCGCTAGTCCACCAATCACTCACAAGTAACTTTTTCTAAGTCAATTTTCGTTTAGGGCAGGATTTGGCTGGGTTTCCAGGGTCCAGCCATTGCGACGAGCGCTTCCGATTATCGTGCAGTATCCACTTTTCATAACAAGTAATGATTCGATTAAACATCCCTTCATTATTGTGTCGGTTAAGCAAAGTAACGCATTAGTCGACGCGTGTTTGCAAGTTCGACACACTCAATTCATGAGGTACTTAACGTTCAAGTTTTATCACTTACCCCAAAGCTTGCAGCTATCTCTGAAGTGCTTTGTGATGGATCCGCTTCCACAATAGCCTTTAATTCTTCATTTTTCACTTTGGTCTCCGGCCGTCCACAGGGTTTGGTTCTGAAGGTCGAAATTTCCAGAACGAAAACGTTGAAACCAAAAACGTACCATGCTTTCTTTTGACACATCATTAATCCTTCGAGCTTTTTCTGCAACACTGGTGTAGCACTCGTACTCATAAATATACTGATATTACATGTTTTCCATTGTGCGGTAATAAGCAACACCAAAGAAAAAAAATAATGAGGAAAAAACAAATGAATGACTGTTTTCAAAACTCAAATGTACCAGTTAAATGACTTTATAAATTTAAATTTGAATTTTTTAACCTAATAGGAGATATTTCAGATCAAAATGAAGAACAAAACGCTAATTTTTATAAATTTAAGGTAACGTAAGGACCTATCAGGTAAATACCTGATAGGATGAGTCTTAGTACAAAATGTAGTAATTTTCTTTGCGTAGTATTTTCCAAGAAAGCGTTACACAATTTGTAAGAAAACGACGTAAAACTTTATTTGACCCAGTTTTATTTTTATAACTGTTGTTAACAAGAACGAACTAAATGCCATGAAAAGGCGTAGGGTATTATAAATTAACTCTCATAAATTATGGTCTCCTGGTACCGAATGTAGTATTTTTCCTTACGTAGTATTTTCCAAGAAAGTGTTATGAAATTTGTAAGAAACGCCATAAAAAGTTAATTTAACCTAGTTTTATTTTTGACACTGATAATTTTGACACATCGAAAACAAACTAAGTGCCTTGGAAAATACGTAGGATTTCAGATTTTAAACTTAAACACATAAAGACGAGTATTGTATATTTAACGTCGCTTTGATATAATTTTTGTTATAAAAAGAAATGTATTAATTACGCATGTAGAACTGCAATGCTTTATGGAGTCCTGGTAGTTGTTATAGTATTTTTCCTGTTCATAGTATTTCCCACGCATTAGGCAACACGTGGTGGCACTCCCTCACTTGAATAGAGTACCACGTGGCGATTCAAATAATACACAGAAAAATCTGACTAACCTCTTATTTATTCACGTTGCACTACATTAAGAATTATTTTTTCAAAAACTATTAAACTCGTATTCAAAACACTCAAACCCCGATCAACTAACTATCACTAGGACATACACATATTAATTTGTTCCATACAGAAAGCAGAGCCATTTCAGCCGAAAAACGTCCACTGTTGAACATAGGCCTCCCCCAAGTGCCGGTATTATGGCGGTCTGTTTGTGACCGGTGCTGTGCGTCTCGTACCCATCGGATTCCGGCAACTCTCACCAGGCCATCGGTCCACCTTGAGAATCGCTACTGTAGCGAAATGATAAAATTAAATAATAAATTATAATTAAAGTTTTAAAAAATGCGTTGCTTTCTTTGTACTAGGATACCATAATAAGCACGAAAGCTAAGTTAACCTTGTGGTGTATCATGACGTCACTAATAAATCGATTGGAAATATATTTACTAGATATATTACTTAGGCTTTGTTTCATCGCTATCGTTTGACCATGTTGAAAGATATACACTCATGTACAGTAAGGCCGCAAAAGTCCATAGGAACGCTAAAGATTACATTGCTACGAACCGAGCGAGCGCGATACTTCCGTGCGTATGTGTGCGCATGTATGAGTATCCACATTCCACAGATAACACACACTAAGGAACTGTCGTCGCACTGAGCTATATGGTAGCATTGATAAAATTCGTGCAAATACGTCATGTGCTGGTAGCCGTGTGAACTAAGTGTTGGATTCGCAAATCACGTAACCCGAGTTCAAATCATGGTCGGTCCGTTGCAGTTATTTCTTACTTTGAAAATTCCCAATCTATATTGATATAGTTGTTTTTTTTTATTTCTATGAAAAATACTATTGCATTTTTGCACTAAATAGTTGCAAATTACGAATGTGATCTATTAACCACAAGAAGAATCACATTCGTAATTTGCAATTATTTAGTTGTTACATCTTTTCGATGTTATAAGGTGGAAATAAAAAGACGTGTTTAATAAAAATGTTTATTCTTTATATTTACAAATTAAACATTTATGAGAATTGTGACGTCGAATTGTTACCTAGACAAAAAGTTATCTTGTAACCGTTATCTATGTTACGCCTAAGATTGTTTGTTGGAAGTATACCCACTTAGACCATTCATAATATGAATAACGTAACAATGAACGGATATTCAAATTTTAATAAAATAAAATATAGGTAATTGTTTATATCCAGTTATTTATTGAAAAGTGATATATGATTTGGACTTTGTAAACATTTTATTTTTGTGTAACGTCACAATGAATGTATTGAGGTCATAGCTTAATTGTTCATTTTCTTGACGAAAAGAAGATTGAAACCAAACCTCAATTTCTGTTAAAAGAACTTTAGTTCTCACAAGATAATCGTCAATTAGATGAGAAAAATAAATTGAACTATAGTATTATGTTAAAACAGTGCGGGTAGGAGAATAAAAAACGAAATAGACTCATGATTATTGTCAACAAAATTGATAGCGAGTTCACTGCATTCTTAAGATGAGGCGATGGCACAAGTTAAAAGATATAGCTGTTTTAAACGAAAGTAAACACAATATAATACAGTGTTTGTTAACGAATAATCACAGATATGTTAAAATAAAATGGTAGGCCATTTAGTTTAGTTAACATTAAATATTTAGTGCGAAACGTAATCGTTCTTGTTTGTGCCTCTCTGTCAAGTACGGCTTTTTAGCAGGTTTTCTGTGATGCACGCCTTCAGCGTGAAGTGCACGGCGAACAGTATCCATCGAGGTGTCATATAATTCCGCAAAATGTCTCATTGGTGCGAAACCATTCGTTTCGTATACGTCCACCATATGTCGTCGCTGCGCCTCGCCAATAAGCTTCGATCTCCCACTTCTCTTTCGACTAGCAAGGCTACCTTCTTCCTCATATCTTTTTAGCCAAAGATTTACAGTATTTTTCTAAAATAAAAAAAAATATATATATTAGGCAGCTATACCTACTTCACTTCATTTTCATTATATAAAATGTTAATAATCATAATTATTGAATATAATTTTAAAATAAAACTGCATTTATTAATCCAATAACCAATCCAATAAACCCAACGATTTACGTATTTCTCTTTTAAACCTCTTATAGATACGATGAATGGATTCATAAATGGCATACGTTTTAATTAGAAGATTAATTTGTAATAAAGTTACAATTCATTAATAGCTATTATACTCATATTCAGTCCGGTTTCTTCAGATATTTGTGTTTTATTAAGACCACTTTTATGCAGCCCAATGATAGTCGCCCTCACTTCAATACTAATATTAGCCTGCATTTTGCGAATATTACAATACTGTCAACCTCACGTCACTAACCAACAACTACAACCAAACGACAGTTCATTTCGGTTAAGTTAAAACTCGTGTCTACCTCGCAGAAATCTAATTCTTTATTTAGTTTTTTTGTGATATACCTTTCTAACTCTAAGAAATGTGTGAACAAGTTAAAGAATAATTTAATATATGTAATGCAAATACATAACTTCCAATCGGGTAAGAACTTACAAAAAGTCAATAATTGCGTGGGATTTGAACTTGCGGCACGCTGATTTGCGCTTCAATCTGTGTGCCTATACCACTGGGCCATCTTGACTTATGATACGTTGATGAAATTGTGAATTTCAATCATTTGTTGGCGAAACTTGAAAATAAAAGGTCGTAAGTCAAACTAAACGTCAAACGAATAAGTTTTAAGAATTCTTATGGACTTTTGCAAGTGATAGTACTGTTAGGCTGTAAGAAGTTCGCCGGTACGCTAGTTAAAACCATAGTTTCGTCTAATCTAATAGAGTGCGTCTACTGAAAGCGTAACCTGGAGTTTCTTTTTTTAAATTAAATTGGCAACATTGTTTTGCCGAAAAAAATCACGTGAAAGTCTATGGTTGCAATTGTCAGTTTTTGGAAACAGATATTTATTTTTCAAGAATAATTGCTTAATTATGGGAAAAACAATAAACAGTAACGTGCAAAACTGCTTCACACTATGGTTAATAAGTTCAAACAAAAACAAGAAGAGAAAGAAGGTGTTTTCAATGAAAACCAACAATGTTTATATACGATTTCTGAATTTTTAAGTTAGTATGAAGTTATAATCTTGATCCTTGTCGACTAGTATTATTAAATAGTTATGTTTAGGATATAATGATAATTTTTTTCTAATACCTATTTTTAGATAATCTGACATATTGCGAATTTCATAATGGACAAAAACATCGAACAAAGAAGGCTTTTGGTGAATCGACTTAATCAAAAACACATGCTAGTGAGTGGTAGAATACGTTCAAAAGCAGTTGAGATGTAATGAAAGATTTGCCTCACTCTGTCTGTTAGTGCATCAAAATCTGCATCAACTGAAGTTAAAATCGCGAAAGTGAAGGAAATAGTGACTGAAATCCTAGTTCAAGTTTGACAGAGATAGCTGCTGAACTTTTTGTGTCTCACGAGTCGATCCGTATCATTTGAAACAATCACAGGAGTATAAAACATGTTCCCACTTGACTAATCTCAAAAGATCTGAATTTTCTCTATGCTAAAACGAATCGATTCTAACCCAACAATCTTGAAACATATTATTAGTGTTGGCGAGACGTGATGAAATTAAAATCATGTTGACTATTTTATTTCACTATCGCGGTATTGTGCACTTGGTATTCTTGCCAGAAGGCCAAATAGTAAATAAAGAATATTATTTGAATATTATATAGCGATATTTGAGAGATCAGATAAAATTAAATAATTTGGAATAATAACTAAAATTTTGTGTATTATTGATCTTTACCATACACCCACCAAATAATTAAGTCTACACACATGTTTTTGACTAGGATTTAAGTTCTTATACAACTATTATACAATTGTCATAAATATAAATATCAGGATTTATACTGCGTAACGCTAAAGACTTTAATAACATTAACGCTATTAAATCTATTATTAATGTATTAGTTCGCAGTAAGCTGGATTCTAGTGCATGTGTCTGGAATCCCTATGAAAAGAAATACATATTACTTTTAGAAAAGGTTCAGAAAGCTTTTCTTAGGTACTTGTATAAACGTTTTCATGGATACTACCCATTCTTGTATTCTTCTAAATTTCTCCTAGGGAGCTTAGGGTATAATTCTCTCGAGGTGAGAAGAAATAATGACCAAATCATTAATATGTGTAAAATATTTCACGGGAAAATAGATGCTCCTGAACTACACGACGAGGTTTGCCAGCTGTTTGCTCCGATTAACTATAGCCGTAATCGGAGGTACAGACTGTTTGCTGTTTCTGGGAGTCGTAGGTACCGTCGCCCGAGCCCAGTCTTTTTTTTTTTTTCGATGGGAAAAATCATCTCATGACAACCCCCGCTCTTGGGCGGAGCGGGAGATAGTGTCAGACTCTTACTGACTAAAAACCCACCCCGTTCCTTCAAGCCTTCATACCGGGGCTCGAGCGCCCTTTCGGATAACCTTGGCCCCAGTAGGCTTCGACCCGGCTGGGCCCCTGCTGTTGCTGACAACTCCTTGAGGCGCGCGGGAACAGCGCGCGCCGTCGACGACTTGGGCTTGGTCCGGACATTTACCGGACGGCCGGGCAGCGAGCTACCCATTGCTCACTGTCCGCAAGCCCGCGCCTACGGTGGCTGGAAATCGGGATCGGAATCGCGGCGGCGAGAGCGCCGTTGCCTGATGCGGTCGGCCTCCTCCTTAGCGAGCATTACTGCTTCGCAGAAGTCGGCGACCGCCTGCTACTCCTCCTCGCTCCGGACCATGGCCTCGACCAAGGCCCGGCGCGAGAGGTCTCCGCCGCCGATCACCCCCACGAGGGCACGGCCACCGTGTCCTCCGGGCGTTCCGCACAGTGGCGACACCCGGGCGTCACTTCCGCTTTAATTCGGAACAGGAACCTCCCGAACTTGCCATTTCCGGTGAGGACCTGTGTCATGCGGAAGGTAAGGACGCCGTGAGGTCTTTCCAGCCACGCCTCAAAGAGGGGACTTATCGCCATAATTGTGGCGTGCCCATGACAGGGTTGCGATAGTCGCTGACGCCATTTCACCATGAGATCCCGCCGGAGCTCTGTCCGCCATGCCGTGACCTGTCGTGGCAGAGGACTTTCACCCCGGCGTTGCATCTCCACGCGCATGTCGTGCTTGTGTGCAAGGACTGTTGCGTCCAGATCCCACGGTGGTAGGCCAGCCAGAAGGCTCGCCGCTTCGCGGGAAATCGTGCGGTATCCCCGCACCATCCGAATTGACATGACCCTCTGGCAGGCGTTCAGAATGGCCGTCGGTCGCTTTTGCAGCGACGGCGCCCACACCGGCGCCCCGTAGAGGGCCATGGACTGAACGATTCCCGCGTAGAGCCTCCGGCAGGAGGCGTCTGGAGCCCCAAGGTTGGGCAGGAGCCGCTTGAGAGCGGCCCCAGTCCGGTTGAGTTTGGGAGCCAGACGTCGCAAATGCTCCTCGAAATTCCATCGGCTGTCGAGGATGAGACCCAGGTACCTCATCGATGTCCCGACGCCGAAGCAAACTCCTCCCACCGTTAGTTGGGAACCCGACGGTGGCGCTTTCCGACGGCCGCGACCGTGAAAACACATGGCCTCGGATTTGCGCAGCGCCACCTCGAGTCCCAACTCCTGGATCCTACGCCCGAGCCCAGTCTCCTATCCCTCGTGGAATCTCCGCGCTCAACGCTCTCTTGGATGCCAAACCTGATTGTGACGTGTTCGCAGATGAATGGAAGAACATTTGTCTGTCTGTTTGGAGTTCTATGAGATGAGTGTATGACTGTAGTGTAGTTATTATTATTTTTGTATTGTTACTTCGTAATTTTTCAAATATAGTATGTCTTTAACTAATGTAATTGGCCTTTGGCCGTGTTATGTTAAAGTAAAAAAATAATAAATAAATAAAAAATACTCTAATATCAAAACTTTTTTCTCCTACTATTTCAATAATACCACATTCAAAATTTTTGGTTGTAACCTCCTTTTCTCAGGTCACGCTTTCATTAGACGGACTCTACGTATAATAAATTTCGTGTCATTTTTGTTTGTTATCGAACTCTTTCGAAAAGACTTGACCAATTTTCATGTTTTTTTTTATTTGACAGAACTGAGAAAAGGTTCTTTTTATTATATAGGTATTTAAGTGAAAATCAATTTTTCAATTTTGGTGGCGAAACCGTTACTTTAGCTTTTGTGAAAAATAAGGACCTGGGTCCCTTATTTTCACGAAAAGTGAAGAAAAAGTTTCTTTTCTTCAGTTTCTTCATCTCGGTTTTTGCGAGAAAACACTGAAAAGTACAAAATAACTTTAATTTTGGAAGTCTGTGTTTAGATAGTTTTGTCTCTTCGTTATTTAACACCGACTTCCAAAATTAAAGTTATTTTGTAGGTACGTTTCAATGTTTTTTTTACATTGAAGTTGGTTTAATTTTTTTTGTAAAAAGTTTTTTATTTTTCACTTTTTAGTTATGGTACCACCACTAAAAAATACCCCTCAGCCAAACTTAAATACCTTATAACCAGAGTGCATCTCATAAGTTTTCTAATAATCCCAAACAAGGTTAGATTACAATAGGGAGGGGTCCCTATTTTTTTTCAGTCAGTCATCGACTACACGTATAAACAAAGCAATTTTACTTGTTACGACAATAATTCTGTTGTGATCCTATGAGGTGTTCTGTGCCATATCTTCGAAGTTCATGATCAGAGATCATAACAATATTTCTATGGGACCAACTTGAAACCATAACCTATCAATAAAAAAAAAAAAAAACCAAATCGGTCCACAATTGACCGAGATATCGGTGAAAATACATTTTAAAGTTAGTGATATCATAATGGGTGATACAACAGAATGGAAGAACAAATCGTGTAGCGCTGACCTCAAACAAAACGGGACAAGGGCAGGAAGATGATGAAACTGAAGTAAAATCCACGACACAGGGAACCCTAATATGGGGTGTAGGGTTTATATATAATAAGAACTATGTTTGTTTTTTGCACAATAAATTACTATTAAAATTACTTAAAAAATCAATATTTTTGATATAGTAGCCCAATATGGAAAATCCAAAGTAAGGATCTACTTTGGACTTCAGTTAACGAGTTACTCGTAAAATGTTGAAGTTGATTTTTTGCTAATCTCAATTTTAGGTTGTAAGTCTAACATATTTCGGCATTACGGTATGGTTTGACAGGTTCTTGATTCTAATTTCTCAATTTAGGAACCAGCCTTAATAACTGTGCTACAGAAAGGAATTACATTTGTGATTCGCATAGGACAAATTATAAAATAAAATAAATATATAACGGACAATAAAATCAGATATTTATTGTCACAAAAATCAGCGCTAGATAAATTATAAAAATAATAATAATATTATCGTTTGTTTGTTTGTAAAGAATAATAACAATTGCAGGGGCAGCCAGGCAAATTTTTAAAAATTCAATCAATTATTGTAATAAGTTTTACAATATGTCGCAATGCATGGTGTCGCGTGCTAAGACCTCTCACCTTTTAAATTATACTCAACATCTGAAACAGAAACACAACATCGACACTCCACGTGCATTACAAAGTAATAGTTGACTGTCTTGTGCAACTTTTTATTTTGTGTGTTGAACCAATACTGACTGATGATTATATCGCATAACAGTCTCCTGTCTGAATGTACGTCCCGATAATAAAACAGAATAATTTAAAAAAGTGGCGTGTGGATTTACACACACAAAGTAAGTTACTTTTTACGGCAATGTGCGTCAGAACAAAGAATGCTTTTATAAGTTCAAAATTTCGAATTCAGTATCACTGAAATTATTTTTACAGCGATTGCGAGAAACCATTACACTATCGATCATTTGAATTGGCACAAATCACAAAATAAAAATATAAACAACACAGTCACTTATTCTTCCAATCCTTTTGAGTTTAAGTTAGCAGGACTGAGCCACAGGCTTGTTCCCAGCGAGCGGCTCAATCCTACTGAAACCTGGTTTATTCGGGTGGGGTGAGAGAACTTTTACCACTTGCCATGCGCAGCTTTCAGTTGATAAAACAGGGGTACGGCGCACTGTTTCATCTACAGTGTAACATGGCGAAATTTCCCCTTCAAACACACCCTTTGTAGACAAAATTGAGTGTTTGAAATAGCCTCCCCCATTTGTAGTGGCAGTGTAAAAATTAATGCTATTGTGCAGTATTATTTAATTTCAAATAATTATCTGAAAATATGAACGTTTTGTTTGTGGATTAAACGAAGATTATTGGTAAGTCTGGGACAATATGGGGACACCATCTTTGGATTGCATCGAACCAAGACATTTCTTTGTCATTTACAGGTGTGCATATAATTATTTGCTGCTATTAATTTCTTAACAGTTACAATAATACTGTGAAATTGTGTTGCTTTTAAAGGAATTGTGAAAATGATTCAGATATTATCTAGTGTTATCTGATTGAAATATATATTGGTATGACTTTAATTAATCTAGAACATTCGCTGGGTCCTTTCGTTTTTTATATCTCAATATTTTATGTTAAATGGCTTATGATCAATTTTATCCCAAATTATTATTCCAATAATCATTTGGAATCAAATTCATTGGCAGCTGCAGAACCAGTTTACTGCCTTGTCTAGACAGTTAATATGGCGACAGTATCATGGTACGCCATTTTATTCAATTTGTTGGGGGGATGCAAAAACCTTGAACCACCCTTTCAACGTATTGCCGATGCGTCAGCGTTTAGTCCATTGCAAGTAAGCTTGCGAGCAAGTAATAAATGGCAAATAATCCAAGTAATTTATTCTAACTGTTTCTTTATATGTTACAGGTGGTGTTTGATATGTTTTAGTGACGCTAGAAGTGTATTATGAGGGCTGCTACGATTATATTGACGTCGGCCATATTACGGATGGAAACAGCACGAGTAAAGCAATCAGTGCTACTTTATTGGAAAACTATTCTTCGAAAAGTAAGTGTATATTTAATGAATTTATTAGATTTCTCGAACTACAAATATCTGCAAAATAATCAAAGAGCATAAAAACTTCCCCTACAGCTAGCCTTATGTTAGGACGCTCGTCTAATACCTAAAATTCAGCCATTTTGTGTCAGCCATTTTGTGACATGTTTTGCTACGCAAATCTGTTTCTGATGCTTTAATTGCGAATGCTTAAAACATTTTAGAGGTATGCCATATTTCAATGCGACATTTTGCAAAAGATTAATATGTATGTATTAGCACTTTGTCAGTGACCTTGTTCGCTAGAATATTTTTAACAAAATCTTTATCATCGTTTAATACATTAAGCCCCAAGCGAACGCATGTCATTGTCTTTCTATTGTGTCTCTAATTGAAACAATTGAAAGGATAACCGTATTTTGAGTGTAATTATAGTTTTGAAATACTAATAATGGCAGCCTTTATTATTGTAAAAACCAATAATGGCAATTTTTTTTTTAGAATTTGCGTTAAGTTTCAAGATTACCTTTACCACCCCCTAAACCATTTTATAGCTGTAGTTTTGAAAAACGAATAATGAAAATCTTTATTAACTTGGGTTAAAATGTATGCTACGTTTCAGAAACAAAATTTTGCAAACGATTTTTTCCCAATATTACATAAGGAAACTTCAATTCAATTGGAATTGAAATTTGTGCAAAATCTCACATTCTTAGTCCCAGTAGTTTTGGTTGTGCGTTGATATTTCAATCTCATTTTATACATTATTACTAGCTTGTGCCAGCAACTTTACCTGCGTGAAAGTGATTTTCTCCGTACGACCCCACCCCTGTTAAAATTCCTTTAAAATGCACCCCCACTTTTTGAAAATCCTCTCTTAGTGCTTGTCTAAGTCATAAAAGGAAATCATGTGCACAATTTTACCCTCCTTGTCCCAGTAGTTTCAGCTGAACGTTGATATTTCAGTCAGTATCAACTCTTTTTATTTAAAGAAAAAAATCTGTAGATTTGTAGGTATAGAATACCTTTAATGCGTTACAGATGGGAGTCGAAATTGCAAACAGCGAAATGTAACTGAAACTTCGATGCTTTGCTGTGGGACTGCTGGACCACGAGGGCGACAGAAAATCACTGACTCGGAAAATCCTGACTCACTCTGACTACTATAATACCAGATCAAGTATGTATCTAGATAGTAAAAGCCATTAGCTCAATTTTTTTATTTTTTTAAATATCTTTACGGTCGTAAAACAGTACATTTTTAGTGGAGAAAGTTTTTTCAATGCTCTTACGAAGATATAAATAAACTGGGGTTGACGCGTGACTGATGGTGGTCACTTAGCACCCAGCCAGATACGATACGGCTACTCACCATCAGGTGGGATCGCAGTCAAGCACTAGTTTATATCAATTGTAATAACCGCGCACTTTTCCGCACTAATACGAAAAACGATAAATGGCGTGCTTAAAAGCGGAAGGAATAAGAACAGATTTTCGAGAAAGTGTATTGAAAAAGAAATTGTTTTGTTCTCCGCTTTCAAATCTCACTCTAAAATAATATTCCTCTTTAAAAACTATTATGTCAATCATTTTTTTTTTTTACGTTTCTATTAATAATATTGCGCCGTTACTTGACAATTATTCAAAATATCACACTTTAATTGATAGGTAGAGAAACAAAATCCGAACGTTGCATTTTTATTTCAATACGCACTTTTTTGTGCTAAGTATGTAGTCCCCTTTAGAATATTTGTAATACGTCTACTGTCCTCGCACACGGGCCTCAAAAAACACCTCTTTTGTCCGGTGAACCTTGAAGCGGCTTCAAGCATCTCCGGACACAAGGTATCTTTGCGCGCTTTAGCTGTTTTTTGCGGCCGCTTCTAGCTTTTTTTGTGGACGCTTCTAGCGTTATTTTGGGGCCCGTGTGCGGGATCAGGAAGCAAAAATGAGAAAACCATAGAATGTGTCAATAGTGGTTCATTGTGACAAGACATAAGAGATAAGTTAATAATTGTAACGTATTTTAAAGAAACGTACGGCCCTGTAAGTCACGCATCCATTGGATTCCCGCGACTCTCACCAGATCATAGGTTGTGAGAGGCCTTCTATCACTGCATATTCCGGTGCGCGGTCGACAATCCAGAACCTTTTGACCCAATCGACAATCTGGTCTGCGAACAATGTGTCCTGCCCACAGCCACTTAAGTTTGGCCATTCGGGCTTCGTGCTATGTCGGTCATATTGGTTCTGCTGCAGATATCTTCATTCCTGATGCGATTACACAAGGAAACTGCGAGCATAGCCTCTTTGTGTGACTTTAAGCCTTCTGATGCGGTCCATTGTAAGCGACTACGTACGACGTAGGTTCATTAATATTCTATACAAGCTTTGTCCTGGCATCAACAAACACAAAAAAAGAATTATAGAATTTGATGTAGTCGTTCAGGCGTTTTTCATGATTCGTGTAAATATTTGGAAATTTATTTTTATTTATATAGACTGAACTGTGGTATCACTTAAAATAAAGAAGGGGGGAAAAAAGCAGAAGAACGAAAGAGAAATAAACATGAAATAATTTATAAAAAAAACTCGTACAATTATTCGACAATTTCTCAGTAAAGCTTTATTTCTTTATCGTGATTAATGTCATACAGTTATATGAGTAACACTTGATCAGCGATCTTAGGAAGAGCTTATTAGATTTAGAATGCCAACCATGTGCTATTATCAAAACCAATCGTGTAAGCGCTGCTTAAACAGGGCTGGATGATTGTTTTAAAATTCAGTTTAAAGATTTGACGTTTACTTTAAAGTAAATACGTAGAAAAGTTAAAAAACTATGCGTATAGCAATAGTTTTATACCTCTATCTCTTACACCTTATAAAATATACTTGAGTAGAATAATGCACTGAATATTTATTTTTGCGCATTTCTTGATAGACACTAAAACACACCTTTTTTTTCGCGGTGGGAAAATCATTTAATGACATCTCCCGCTCTTGTGTGGGGCAGAAGATAGTGTCAGACTTTTACTGACTAAAAACCCACTCCTGTTCCTTCGTTGCCTTTCGTACCGGGGCTAATATGACATGTAATGAAGGATATTATTATTGAAATCAATGCATTGTTTTTCCACAAAACCAGGAAAATTAAATCTGCTTTTATCTAAGACCACTAAAACACATCACAAAAAGATTAAATAACCTTAAAAATCAATTAAGATTAATAAAGTGTAATTTATTTTTCTTTTTTTCCCGATGCGATCCCACCTGATGGTAAGCAGTAAGGCAATTGATGATGAGGAATCGCGTTATTTTATTCATTATTCTCTCTAGCCTTGAAGACACCTAAATTATAATCCGTAAAACCGCTGCAGGCAAATTGTTCCAGTCCTTTACGTCACAATTAAGCTCACAAAAGATTTTGAGTCAATAATACTGACTCAAAATCTTTTGTGAGCTTAATTATACTGTGTGAACAAAGCCATATGGGTGCGACGCCATTTATTACTACAAATGGCGCCCGCCGCACCCATATGGCTACTTACTACCACTATAATTATATTCGTCGGTTATATTATAAGCGCTCCAACCGCAATTGTATGTCAGGCTAAGACAGTGGCGTCCTCCGAATGCACAACATGTTCCCCATAACAGTTGGTGAAGATAAGGATGCAACAGAAACACTTTACACGGAATAATTTTGTTTCATAGCATAATTATCGTGATGAGTTACAATTTTATACGTTCTTATATCTGCTTTTTGTATTATGTTTTTTTTTTTTAAATGACATAATGCCTATTAATAATAATAATAAGCCCTGACTACCGGCAGCTTGGACCTTGTTCCCGATGCCGGTGGGCTACTATTTTTTATATTTTTAAATGTTTTTTTTAATTATTTTTTTAAGGAATATTTAAAAATATAATATAATATGTATTAATGTTAAATAAAGGAAATAATAATAATAATTCTTAATTATCAGGCATCTAAGGCCCATAGATAAAATACAAAAATAATCTTACAAAATAATAAACTAATACATAAAGAGATAATATAACTAATCATTATTAAACTATAAACTATTGCACACGAAGTGACGGCCACACAAAAGAAGTCGTGTCAAACTAAAATGAACGTTATTATTTCTTATCTTTTCAGTTCGAGTAAAACAATTGACACACGTAGGTGGATAATTAGCTCACTATAGTCTGTCTAAAAAGTCAACCAACTTGGGAATTTTGTATAAATATTTAATTATTTAAAAATACTTATATTCGATACTTTTTATAAGGTTCTTCTTTTTTTTTTATCTGTTATAAACTAGTACTTGACTGCGATCCCGCCTGATGGTAAGCAGTGATGCAATCGTTGATGGTGAGGCGCACTAGTTTATTAAGAGCCTATTCACTCTAGCCTTGAAGACAGTCCTTTGATGTACGCGGTATAAATGACGAGGCGAAACGCTTAGTCCGGACCGTAGGTGTTTCAACAACGTAGGGGTGGATACCTGCCGTGCGTCGGCTTGTCCGATGGTAGAAATGAGATGGCGGAATCAATCAATAAATTCTAGTAGTAAACAATTATCAATATCTTTTAATCAACTTTGATTGTTGAACCAGCGTTGACTACATCAGATTTAATTTTACTCTAATAATTACACAAGTCGGTTGACTTATTAGACAGACTCTAGTCAGTGTGTAAAACTTATAGGGGTGTGCCTTGTATTTCCTAGCTTCTTATGTTAGCCTAGTCCTATCATAAACGGTAATCCTTAAAGCAATTAGCAAATAGTAAAACTATCTTTTCCTATTCAAAAACTGAATTTCCTTTTGTCGTTTTAGTTCAAATAAAACAGACAAAACGTAGATAAACATTCAAATGTTTTTCTATGTTTTTCAGATCCTAGATGGCTTCAGAAAAACAGATCAAGAAAATATCGCAAACGAACGTTGCTTTGGATGCTGACAATAAAGCTGCTGGTCGCACATAATATACGTTTTCTACATACGGATTATCTAGTAAGTTTTTTTTTTATTATTGATAGGGTCGTGCCTGACCGCTATGTCACATCATGTGACATAGTGGCATAGTAAGCGATGACGTGGTCGACGATGGAGCTCACTTGCCTAGAAGTAACCTATTGACTCTTGACTAAAAGACCCTCATTTGTTCTTGTTGTAGCTATCAGTAAACATAGACCCCAGCAGGGAATTCCATAAAACTATGAATTTAGCTTGCTGCAGCAAAATTGCAACTTTTGTTGCGTGCCAATTAGGTAAACCCATGGGTATACCATGGGTTTAATCTGCTTTCAGCAAAAGGTAAATTAAAAACGTTGCGTCAACAGCACTCAAACTGTAAAGCAGTTAGCGTGTAGTGATGCAGACTGTTTGCTAAAAGCTTGAGTTTATAATAATGTAGCGTCAATTCAAATGAACATGACAGATTTCAAGCATAACTATTGTGTCTGAATAGACGCAAGAGCAATTCTTGTAAAAGCGGTAATGCATTTGAACTTGTTGCATTGATTGTACTCTACAAGTAACATCCATATCTATAAAAGGATAAACTGACTGGCTGATATATCAACGCTCAGCCAAATCTACTGGGATTAGGAACGTGAAATTTCGCACAAGGCTTCCTATTGTAACGTATGTACTAACTAACCCGTACTCTTTTTACCTCTTACTCGTTACTGCTGTATTTTAGTCGGAATTTAATAGGTAGGTATGAGAGCAGTAGTGGCCGAGTGGTAATGACCCCGACTTACGAGTTATAGGTCATGGGTTCGAACCCAGCCAGGCACATTACTTTCTGTAATTTATTTCATCACCACTGTTCTCAAAAACGGTGAAGGAAAACATCGTGAAGAAACCGGCATCTCCCAGAACCAAAAATTCGAAGACATGTGACATTCACCAACCCGCACTGGGCCCGCGTGGTGGATTACGGCCCATTTCCTCTCCTAGAGAGGAGGCCTGAGTCCCAGCAGTGGAAACATTAAAAAGGCAGATGATGATGATGATGATTAGTACCTACCTAGGTAAATAAATAATGACTAAGTATAAAACTTTCAATTGACATTTAAATTATATGTAGAGATTTATTTATAGACTGGACTATAACAATTTGATAAAAGTATTATGCATATTTATTATTTCTAACTGGACTACGGTTAAACCAAAACAAAAGGATAACGCTTTTAATGTTTTATGATATATTTTTTTTATTTTATTACTAAGGCACACCAACAATTTGTTTCCAATTTTTTTCCGTTTAACTTGCAGAAGATGGTACATTGCAAACAAACAAACAAAACAAAAAATAAAAGGCGTGCACATTCACATTCACAAATGCATACCTACATTATAGTATTTTTAAATTTGATTAGATTAACGCAAATTTAAATTATATTAGTGCAGAACAATAATTAAAAATAAAAAAAGACGTGTGGCGCTCGGGGACTGCCGCGGTAAAGCTATTGCATAGCATGTATATTAACTTATGCAATTATAATTATTTATTTATTTTATTTATGCAGTATTTTTTTCCTTTGTTTTTTTTTTTCTTTGATTTTAATTGAAGTTACACTTTTACACATTGAATTGAATTTTGATTGATTGTTCACTCATTTGTTTTCTTATCGGTCACCACGCTCAAAAAACAAATGAGTGGGGGGTGTTTGGTTATTTTCGTTACGGAATTTCTGGATTCGGTCTCCACGCTCAAGGCCCGCGATAGAAGCTATGCAATAGCTTAAAATATCCATTAAAGTAAAAGATTACTTTTTACAATAAATATTAAAATATATAAATTCTAACATTTTACATTATAGACTGAATAAAATATAACAATTAAATTAATAATGTCACAATAAAAAAGCATTGAATTACGATTAGAATAGAATAGTCGACTACAAATTAAATATTAATACGAGTAATTACCTTACAGATCAAAAATTTACTTTCAAATTAAAACTATTTAACAAAATCAGTTTCACAGCAGCGATTTCATTACTTACTACTAATATGATTTTGGTAAATTGAAATGGAGTCAATCGAGTATCTATTTCGGTAAAGGTAAAATTTATGGTTTTAAGCTACACTTTAAACAAAAAGTGCGTCCGGTAACCATTCGGACTGAGCCCGAGTGGTCGATAGTGCGTAGTGTTTCACGCGCGCCTCGAAAGAGATATCACCAAAACCGTAGAGGCCCAGCCGGGCCGAAGCCTACTAGGGCCTCATAGGACGCGAAGGGCAAAGAAGAAACCTATGGATAGGACCTATGTTGTACGCCTGGGGTATTTTTGGTCAGTAAGACTGACGTGCTCTCCCAAACCGCCCTAGAGTGGGAAACGTCATTAGATGATTTCTCACCTTAAAGAAACCGTATTCTGAAATATAACAATAACATTATACTTGAGCCATTTGGCGACGAAAAACCATTTTACTAGCGTACACGAAAACTTCTAGCGCTATCCATTGGCAGTTTTGAATATCAACCGTAGTTTTTCAACACATTCCCCTGTATGTTAATACCTACTCCTCATTTGTGGTATGAGTTTGGTTCCATTATTGAGTTTTGACTAAAAATAGACAATATTTGAGTACTTATTTTTCTATCGAGTTAACTTACGACAAGGCCTAGTGCTCACAATCAAAGAACATACTTGTTTTTAATAGCCGTCGTGAATTTGCAACGTTGTGTGATTTATGGTTATTTTATTGATAAAAAATAAATAAATAAATTTGATTTATAAATAGGGACGTCGATTGTTAAATTTAGGAGAAGATTTTAAATGAAATTTTAATGTAACTTTCTGTTCAATAAAAATTCTATTGTTGTTTTTTTAAACTTCTAATTCATTATACCCCAAGCGAACGTCGGCGTTCGCTCTCTCATTGTCTTTCTGTTGTGTCTCTAATTACGGTATTCGAATGGTTAATATTGAAGTAGCTGAATATTTGATAGAATTTGTTTATTTCTGTTTTTTGATTAATAAATAAGTTTCTGAAAGTTAACACATTATCAATTCATTCTAAAAGTTAATAAATAATGTGTCTTGCATGTTTTTACACAAAGTTTTTGTACGAAGACTACATAAACATTATTTTACAATTATAATATTTATTTTAAACTAGCGCCCAGCCTCGGCTTCGCACGAATGCAATGCTGATACTACCGCAACCGCTATTTCCCTGCATTTTAAATGTAATATCTTCTAAAATGTTAATGAACAATATATGGAAGGTATTTAATTGGATAAGGATTAGGGCTGTATTACTTAAAATAACTTCGTAAATAAGTCATTATTTGTCGTAAAAGTAAAAGAAAAAAAGTGGTTATAATGAGTTTTTAGAGAGTCACTGCTCAAACAAACTATTGGAACGGTTTTATGGGGCTTAGTTTATAATATTACTTACTATTTTGGAATAAAATTAATAAATAAATAAATAATCAACACCAATCGGCTCAACCAGTTCGAAGAAAACTAAATGATACAACACACACTACCATCAGCGACATTTTTGAACCCAATTTTGTCAAACAAGTAGTAACCGAAAACATACATTTTTGGCTCCATGGTACTCACATCTACAAAATTAAAAAAAAGTTTATTTTTTTATTAAACCAAATAACAATAATGTTTCCAAACATAAAAAAAATACTTCTTATTAGCTCCATCAAAAAAAAGACCAACTTTTTACCATGCTACATGTAAGTAGCCATAAGGCAAACTATGAATGTAAAATAATTATACAACCATCTGCACAAAGCTAAGTCGACACCTGCAAGGAATAATTACAACAACTGCATCACTGCTTATCATTAGGTGGGATAGCAGTCAAGCACTGGTTTATATCTTTTAAAGAAAAAATATTTGCTCGAAACTAAACAATTTTGCCTCACCAGGGACGGATTTTTCCAGCACTAGTACACAACTTAACTCCTTTGTGTTAGAGGATTCCAGTGAGGATGAGCTCTCGCGTCTTACAATGGCTCTGAAAACGGACTGTACGGTAGGCCGTGATGACATATCAAATAGATTCTTGAAAAGACACGTTAACTTCCTTGTCTCGCCGCTTATTTTCATTTTTAAGCAGTGCCTCCGTATAGGTGTTTTCCCATCCCAATTGAAAAACTCCGAAGTTCGTCCAATTTTTAAGGATGGTGATAGAAATGATGTCTCCAATTATCGTCCGATATCTATTCTACCTGCTATCTCAAAATTACTGGAAAAGATAATAAACAATAGACTCACTAAATATCTGGAAAAAAATAACCTAAGTTGGAAAAACTTGGAGTGCGAGGACTTCAACTCCGTCTTTTCGAGAGTTATCTCACAGGACGGATGCAACGTGTCCGAATAGGGAGTTTTGTGAGTGCTGATCTTCCGGTGTCATTTGGCATTCCCCAGGGTAGCATTTTAGGCCCTACGCTCTTTCTCATTTATATTAATGATCTCACTAGTATCGACATTCCCAAGGGTGACATCATATCATACGCTGATGATACAGCTCTTCTTTTCTCTGCTGATATCTGGGATGAGGCCTTCAATGCTGCTCAAAATGGGTTAATATCGTTAATCAATGGCTTAGACTTCATCTTTTAACCTTGAATTCTGACAAAACGAAATATATGACATTTAGTATGCGGCATTCAACACATGTAGGGAGCAACTACAACATAATCCCTCACCATTGTTCCCTAGACGGACACTGCAATTGTAAACCAATAGAACGTGTAAATTCAATAAAATACTTAGGGATCCTCTTCGACGCCAATCTCAGCTTCAAAGACCATATAAAATTGCTCAGCGCTCGAGTTAGAAAGCTTATATACGTGTTTAGGAAGCTGCGGTACGTTGTTGATGCTTGTTTATTGAAACAAATCTATTTTGCTCTGTGCCAGTCAGTACTCACATACTGTATCTCGTCCTGGGGAGGAGTTCCCAAAACAGTTATTAAGCCCACTGAGATAGCTCAACGTGCCATTTTGAAAGTTTACACTTTCAAGCCTCAGTTATTTCCCACTATAGAGCTTTATAAATACTGTGAGGTGCTCACTGTCAGACAGCTTTACGTGTTAACTATAATTTTGAAGCAGCATCAAGAATCAGCGTATGACTCCAACATTACACGTAGGCGTGGAAAACGATTGGTATGTACTCGTGAACATAAACCGGAAACGTCCTTTATTAGAAGATTTTTTGTATTTCTGGGTCCCCATATCTATAATAAAATTAACTATATTCTGGATATTTACTCGCTAAATAGGGTTTGTTGCAAAGACAGGGTAAAAAAGTACTTATTGACATTAACTTATGATGACACAGAAGAATTATTTACCGTATCGAGTTAGGCAGGGTCCTTTGTGCAATTTCTAATCTACTCTTCGCTATTTACTCTATACACTCAAACACTCTCACCAGTTTACTCCGCACATATCTTTTCATACATCATTACACACACCCCAACACTCACCTCCCATCACACTCTCACTCTCACTCACTTCTCGTAACACATACTAAACTAATTTGATGTTAACTACTGATTTTATTGTATAATTAAAATAAGTAATACTGTACATACTCGTTAGCACAATTTTATGGTTTTTAAGTAAGCTAATCACACTCCGAGAGGTTTGGCGCTGTATACCGAGATACAGGTTTTTACCTAGTTCGGTTACAGAGGCACTTACTATATTGTGATTTTTAATTTTAACACTGACTTACTTTACTAAATTTAAGTCTCTTTTGTACAAACTTTTTGGGCAAATAAATATTATTATTATTTTTCATACATTTATTTATCTCAGGACCATGAGGTCCTGGACCTTTGGAAGGCATACGAGGAGCCGAAACCAACTCGCAGAGGCCCTTTTAGTTGCTTCTAATGGAACGTGGTACCGTGGTGCTTATTATTATTATTTAGTTTTGAGGCCATTTCGAGTTATGATTATATTTGCTGCATAAAATATAGAATGCAAATTGCCCAACGCTGAGTTAGAATGTAATTCCTTGCAGGTGGCGAAGTAACATAGTAAGTAGTTACTGCACTTACTCTCAAAGCCTATAACTTTGTTTAATCGTAGCAGGAGTAACAGTACCCAATCTATAACTTGACACATCAAACCGCCTAAAGTACTGTCAAGTTGTAAATGTAATAAAGATCTTTATTTAAAATTAAAGTTTATGCTGGATTTGTCATAATAGTACGTGAGGGCATTGTTACGTTCACCGCAACATCACACCATTCACCGTTATATTTGCCTTTCGCATCGAGTTCAGATGAATAGGGGACGTAATTATATCGTACCCTGTTGATCCGTACTCGAAGTGATCGGTGGATTTGCACCATTCTACGTAGCTGCTGAAGCATATGAAAAATATTCTATAACCAAAATTATCATGAGCTGAGGATCACAAAGCAATCAACAATCATCATGCATCAGGGATCGCAGTTTATATAAGTTTAAAAAAAAAACAATATTGGTAGTTTTCTATCCATTCCAATGAGAGATGGCGACAACAAGGCGCAAAGAACTCAATACCATACTTGGACACACTAGAAGCAGATTAGAAAAATTCGATTACTGGAAGGAGAAAGAACTGCCAAGTCGATACATACTGACAGATATAATACTTTTCAAAACAAGAAAAATCGAGAAGAATTAAGCTCAACGGAATATACGTTCTAATTTCTGCCGTACTTACTATTTATATTCTTTTAAATTAATTGTTTAAAAAATTTATAATCGCTGAGGTCTAAATATGTCTATGTATTGAGTAAATTGTTACAGTAATTTCATAATTGTTAATGTAAGGACTATGCGGGACTATTTGTCTGGTAGTTTGATATTATGTGAGGCCTACCCAAATGTCCTTTCTTTCGTATTTTTCGTCAAATTTTAAGTTGAACTACACGATTCTCAATAAATGTTTGCCTTGATTTAAAAGGTCCAGTCCTACTGTATGGTTTGTTTTTCGAGAATCCTATCAGACATATATCTGCATTGTCTGTCATGATCCCAAGATAATGTAAAGAGTTTGAATATAAAAAAAGAAAAGAAAGTAAAAAAAAGACATATAAGTAAAAAAAGAAAAAAAGTAAAAAAAGAACAGAAAGTAAAATAAAAAAGAAAAGAAAGGAAAAAAGAAATAATAAAAATAAAAGAAAGTTAAAAAAAAGGTAAAGTCGAAAAAAGAAACGACAAACAAAAACAAAAAATGTAGTAGAAAAGGAAAAAAAAGACAAAAAGACAAAAAAAAGTTTAAAAAAAAATTGAGTGAAAGAAGCACGCATTAAAAAAAAATTAAAATGAATACAAACATAATATTGTACTAGAAATGTTCAAACTTTATATTTACTAAAACCAAAGATAATGTATATTATTCTTTAAATTATGTATTGTCAAACTTGTATTAGCATTACCACCCTAACTTGTAAGTCACAAAACGTCTAGTACAAAAAATACCTCAAAAACCAATGACATAATTTCAACTTTAGAGTATAAAGTATTTGCTTGACGTTTTGTTAAAGTGGTAAAGCAAATTACCGGGATTAGCATTTTTAAATTTTGTTGCTCACTAACATACACTGCTATTGTGATTTTCATAAAACCTTTGCACCAGTCTAAGATGGTGCCAGAGGGCTTGGACAGTGTTTGGTTATTTTCGTTACGGAATTTCTGGATTCGGTCTCCACGCTCAAGGCCCGCGATAGAAGCTATGCAATAGCTTAAAATATCCATTAAAGTACAAGATTACTTTTTACAATAAATATTAAAATATATAAATACTAACATTTTACATTATAGACTGAATAAAATATAACAATTAAATTAATAATGTCACAATAAAAAAGCATTGAATTACGATTAGAATAGAATAGTCGACTATAAATTAAATATTAATACGAGTAATTACCTTACAGATCATGAAATGGAGTCAATCGATTATTTATTTCGGTAAAGGTAAAATTTATGGTTTTAAGCTACACTTTAAACAAAAAGTGCGTCCGGTAACCATTCGGACTGAGCCCGAGTGGTCGATAGTGCGTAGTGTTTCACGCGCGCCTCGAAAGAGATATCACCAAAACCGTAGAGGCCCAGCCGGGCCGAAGCCTACTAGGGCCTCATAGGACGCGAAGGGCAAAGAAGAAACCTATGGATAGGACCTATGTTGTACGCCTGGGGTATTTTTGGTCAGTAAGACTGACGTGCTCTCCCAAACCGCCCTAGAGTGGGAAACGTCATTAGATGATTTCTCACCTTAAAGAAACCGTATTCTGAAATATAACAATAACATTATACTTGAGCCATTTGGCGACGAAAAACCATTTTACTAGCGTACACGAAAACTTCTAGCGCTATCCATTGGCAGTTTTGAATATCAACCGTAGTTTTTTAACACATTCCCCTGTATGTTAATATCTACTCCTCATTTGTGGTATGAGTTTGGTTCCATTATTGAGTTTTGACTAAAAATAGACAATATTTGAGTTCTTATTTTTCTATCGAGTTAACTTACGACAAGGCCTAGTGCTCACAATCAAAGAACATACTTGTTTTTAATAGCCGTCGTGAATTTGCAACGTTGTGTGATTTATGGTTATTTTATTAATAAAAAATAAATAAATAAATTTGATTTATAAATAGGGACGTCGATTGTTAAATTTAGGAGAAGATTTTAAATGAAATTTTAATGTAACTTTCTGTTCAATAAAAATTCTATTGTTGTTTTTTAAACTTCTAATTCATTATACCCCAAGCGAACGTCGGCGTTCGCTCTCTCATTGTCTTTCTGTTGTGTCTCTAATTACGGTATTCGAATGGTTAATATTGAAGTAGCTGGATATTAGATAGAATTTGTTTATTTCTGTTTTTTGATTAATAAATAAGTTTCTGAAAGTTAACACATTATCAATTCATTCTAAAAGTTAATAAATAATGTGTCTTGCATGTTTTTACACAAAGTTTTTGTACGAAGACTACATAAACATTATTTTACAATTATAATATTTATTTTAAACTAGCGCCCAGCCTCGGCTTCGCACGAATGCAATGCTGATACTACCGCAACCGCTATTTCCCTGCATTTTAAATGTAATATCCTCTAAAATGTTAATGAACAATATATTAAAGGTATTTAATTGGATAAGGATTAGTGCTGTATTACTTAAAATAACTTCGTAAATAAGTCATTATTTGTCGTAAAAGTAAAAGAAAAAAAGTGGTTATAATGAGTTTTTAGAGAGTCACTGCTCAAACAAACTATTGGAACGGTTTTGTGGGGCTTAGTTTATAATATTACTTACTATTTTGGAATAAAATTAATAAATAAATAAATAATCAACACCAATCGGCTCAACCAGTTCGAAGAAAACTAAATGATACAACACACACTACCATCAGCGACATTTTTGAACCCAATTTTGTCAAACAAGTAGTAACCGAAAACATACATTTTTGGCTCCATGGTACTCACATCTACAAAATTAAAAAAAAAGTTTATTTTTTTATTAAACCAAATAACAATAATGTTTCCAAACATAAAAAAAAATACTTCTTATTAGCTCCATCAAAAAAAAGACTAACTTTTTACCATGCTACATGTAAGTAGCCATAAGGCAAACTATGAATGTAAAATAATTAAACAACCATCTGCACAAAGCTAAGTCGACACCTGCAAGGAATAATTACAACAACTGCATCACTGCTTATCATTAGGTGGGATAGCAGTCAAGCACTGGTTTATATCTTTTAAAGAAAAAATATTTGCTCGAAACTAAACAATTTTGCCTCACCAGGGACGGATTTTTCCAGCACTAGTACACAACTTAACTCCTTTGTGTTAGAGGATTCCAGTGAGGATGAGCTCTCGCGTCTTACAATGGCTCTGAAAACGGACTGTACGGTAGGCCGTGATGACATATCAAATAGATTCTTGAAAAGATACGTTAACTTCCTTGTCTCGCCGCTTACTTTCATTTTTAACCAGTGCCTCCGTATAGGTGTTTTCCCATCCCAATTGAAAAACTCCGAAGTTCGTCCAATTTTTAAGGATGGTGATAGAAATGATGTCTCCAATTATCGTCCGATATCTATTCTACCTGCTATCTCAAAATTGCTGGAAAAGATAATAAACAATAGACTCACTAAATATCTGGAAAAAAATAACCTAAGTTGGAAAAACTTGGAGTGCGAGGACTTCAACTCCGTCTTTTCGAGAGTTATCTCACAGGGCGGATGCAACGTGTCCGAATAGGGAGTTTTGTGAGTGCTGATCTTCCGGTGACATTTGGCATTCCACAGGGTAGCATTTTAGGCCCTACGCTCTTTCTCATTTATATTAATGATCTCACTAGTATCGACATTCCCAAGGGTGACATCATATCATACGCTGATGATACAGCTCTTCTTTTCTCTGCTGATATCTGGGATGAGGCCTTCAATGCTGCTCAAAATGGGTTTAATATCGTTAATCAATGGCTTAGACTTCATCTTTTAACCTTGAATTCTGACAAAACGAAATATATGACATTTAGTATGCGGCATTCAACACATGTAGGGAGCAACTACAACATAGTCCCTCACCATTGTTCCCTAGACGGACACTGCAATTGTAAACCAATAGAACGTGTAAATTCGATAAAATACTTAGGGATCCTCTTCGACGCCAATCTCAGCTTCAAAGACCATATAAAATTGCTCAGCGCTCGAGTTAGAAAGCTTATATACGTGTTTAGGAAGCTGCGGTACGTTGTTGATGCTTGTTTATTGAAACAAATCTATTTTGCTCTGTGCCAGTCAGTACTCACATACTGTATCTCGTCCTGGGGAGGAGTTCCCAAAACAGTTATTAAGCCCACTGAGATAGCTCAACGTGCCATTTTGAAAGTTTGCACTTTCAAGCCTCAGTTATTTCCCACTATAGAGCTTTATAAATACTGTGAGGTGCTCACTGTCAGACAGCTTTACGTGTTAACTATAATTTTGAAGCAGCATCAAGAATCAGCGTATGACTCCAACATTACACGTAGGCGTGGAAAACGATTGGTATGTACTCGTGAACATAAACCGGAAACGTCCTTTATTAGAAGATTTTTTGTATTTCTGGGTCCCCATATCTATAATAAAATTAACTATATTCTGGATATTTACTCGCTAAATAGGGTTTGTTGCAAAGACAGGGTAAAAAAGTACTTATTGACATTAACTTATGATGACACAGAAGAATTATTTACCGTATCGAGTTAGGCAGGGTCCTTTGTGCAATTTCTAATCTACTCTTCGCTATTTACTCTATACACTCAAACACTCTCACCAGTTTACTCCGCACATATCTTTTCATACATCATTACATACACCCCAACACTCACCTCCCATCACACTCTCACTCTCACTCACTTCTCGTAACACATACTAAACTAATTTGATGTTAACTACTGATTTTATTGTATAATTAAAATAAGTAATACTGTACATACTCGTTAGCACAATTTTATGGTTTTTAAGTAAGCTAATCACACTCCGAGAGGTTTGGCGCTGTATACCGAGATACAGGTTTTTACCTAGTTCGGTTACAGAGGCACTTACTATATTGTGATTTTTAATTTTAACACTGACTTACTTTACTAAATTTAAGTCTCTTTTGTACAAACTTTTTGGGCAAATAAATATTATTATTATTTTTTATACATTTATTTATCTCAGGACCATGAGGTCCTGGACCTTTGGAAGGCATACGAGGAGCCGAAACCAACTGGCAGAGGCCCTTTTAGTTGCTTCTAATGGAACGTGGTACCGTGGTGCTTATTATTATTATTATTATTTAGTTTTGAGGCCATTTCGAGTTATGATTATATTTGCTGCATAAAATATAGAATGCAAATTGCCCAACGCTGAGTTAGAATGTAATTCCTTGCAGGTGGCGAAGTAACATAGTAAGTAGTTACTGCACTTACTCTCAAAGCCTATAACTTTGTTTAATCGTAGCAGGAGTAACAGTACCCAATCTATAACTTGACACATCAAACCGCCTAAAGTACTGTCAAGTTGTAAATGTAATAAAGATCTTTATTTAAAATTAAAGTTTATGCTGGATTTGTCATAATAGTACGTGAGGGCATTGTTACGTTCACCGCAACATCACACCATTCACCGTTATATTTGCCTTTCGCATCGAGTTCAGATGAATAGGGGATGTAAGTATATCATACCCTGTTGATCCGTACTCGAAGTGATCGGTGGATTTGCACCATTCTACGTAGCTGCTGAAGCATACGAAAAATATTCTATAACCAAAATTATCATGAGCTGAGGATCACAAAGCAATCAACAATCATCATGCATCAGGGATCGCAGTTTATATAAGTTTAAAAAAAAAAAAAATATTGGTAGTTTTCTATCCATTCCAATGAGAGATGGCGACAACAAGGCGCAAAGAACTCAATACCATACCTGGACACACTAGAAGCAGATTAGAAAAATTCGATTACTGGAAGGAGAAAGAACTGCCAAGTCGATACATACTGACAGATATAATACTTTTCAAAACAAGAAAAATCGAGAAGAATTAAGCTCAACGGAATATACGTTCTAATTTCTGCCGTACTTACTATTTATATTCTTTTAAATTAATTGTTTAAAAAATTTATAATCGCTGAGGTCTAAATATGTCTATGTATTGAGTAAATTGTTACAGTAATTTCATAATTGTTAATGTAAGGACTATGCGGGACTATTTGTCTGGTAGTTTGATATTATGTGAGGCCTACCCAAATGTCCTTTCTTTCGTATTTTTCGTCAAATTTTAAGTTGAACTACACGATTCTCAATAAATGTTTGCCTTGATTTAAAAGGTCCAGTCCTACTGTATGGTTTGTTTTTCGAGAATCCTATCAGACATATATCTGCATTGTCTGTCATGATCCCAAGAAAATGTAAAGAGTTTGAATATAAAAAAAGAAAAGAAAGTAAAAAAAAGACATATAAGTAAAAAAAGAAAAAAAGTAAAAAAAGAACAGAAAGTAAAATAAAAAAGAAAAGAAAGGAAAAAAGAAATAATAAAAATAAAAGAAAGTTAAAAAAAAGGTAAAGTCGAAAAAAGAAACGACAAACAAAAACAAAAAATGTAGTAGAAAAGGAAAAAAAAGACAAAAAAAAAGTTTAAAAAAAAATTGAGTGAAAGAAGCACGCATTAAAAAAAAATTAAAATGAATACAAACATAATGTTGTACTAGAAATGTTCAAACTTTATATTTACTAAAACCAAAGATAATGTATATTATTCTTTAAATTATGTATTGTCAAACTTGTATTAGCATTACCACCCTAACTTGTAAGTCACAAAACGTCTAGTACAAAAAATACCTCAAAAACCAATGACATAATTTCAACTTTAGAGTATAATGTATTTGCTTGACGTTTTGTTAAAGTGGTAAAGCAAATTACCGGGATTAGCATTTTTAAATTTTGTTGCTCACTAACATACACTGCTATTGTGATTTTCATAAAACCTTTGCACCAGTCTAAGATGGTGCCAGAGGGCTTGGACAGTGTTTGGTTATTTTCGTTACGGAATTTCTGGATTCGGTCTCCACGCTCAAGGCCCGCGATAGAAGCTATGCAATAGCTTAAAATATCCATTAAAGTACAAGATTACTTTTTACAATAAATATTAAAATATATAAATACTAACATTTTACATTATAGACTGAATAAAATATAACAATTAAATTAATAATGTCACAATAAAAAAGCATTGAATTACGATTAGAATAGAATAGTCGACTACAAATTAAATATTAATACGAGTAATTACCTTACAGATCAAAAATTTACTTTCAAATTAAAACTATTTAACAAAATCAGTTTCACCGCAGCGATTTCATTACTTACTACTAATATGATTTTGGTAAATTGAAATGGAGTCAATCGATTATTTATTTCGGTAAAGGTAAAATTTATGGTTTTAAGCTACACTTTAAACAAAAAGTGCGTCCGGTAACCATTCGGACTGAGCCCGAGTGGTCGATAGTGCGTAGTGTTTCACGCGCGCCTCGAAAGAGATATCACCAAAACCGTAGAGGCCCAGCCGGGCCGAAGCCTACTAGGGCCTCATAGGACGCGAAGGGCAAAGAAGAAACCTATGGATAGGACCTATGTTGTACGCCTGGGGTATTTTTGGTCAGTAAGACTGACGTGCTCTCCCAAACCGCCCTAGAGTGAGAAACGTCATTAGATGATTTCTCACCTTAAAGAAACCGTATTCTGAAATATAACAATAACATTATACTTGAGCCATTTGGCGACGGAAAACCATTTTACTAGCGTACACGAAAACTTCTAGCGCTATCCATTGGCAGTTTTCAACACATTCCCCTGTATGTTAATACCTACTCCTCATTTGTGGTATGAGTTTGGTTCCATTATTGAGTTTTGACTAAAAATAGACAATATTTGAGTTCTTATTTTTCTATCGAGTTAACTTACGACAAGGCCTAGTGCTCACAATCAAAGAACATACTGGTTTTTAATAGCCGTCGTGAATTTGCAACGTTGTGTGATTTATGGTTATTTTATTAATAAAAAATAAATAAATAAATTTGATTTATAAATAGGGACGTCGATTGTTAAATTTAGGAGAAGATTTTAAATGAAATTTTAATGTAACTTTCTGTTCAATAAAATTTCTATTGTTGTTTTTTTAAACTTCTAATTCATTATACCCCAAGCGAACGTCGGCGTTCGCTCTCTCATTGTCTTTCTGTTGTGTCTCTAATTACGGTATTCGAATGGTTAATATTGAAGTAGCTGAATATTTGATAGAATTTGTTTATTTCTGTTTTTTGATTAATAAATAAGTTTCTGAAAGTTAACACATTATCAATTCATTCTAAAAGTTAATAAATAATGTGTCTTGCATGTTTTTACACAAAGTTTTTGTACGAAGACTACATGAACATTATTTTACAATTATAATATTTATTTTAAACTAGCGCCCAGCCTCGGCTTCGCACGAATGCAATGCTGATACCACCGCAACCGCTATTTCCCTGCATTTTAAATGTAATATCTTCTAAAATATTAATGAACAATATATTGAAGGTATTTAATTGGATAAGGATTAGTGCTGTATTACTTAAAATAACTTCGTAAATAAATAATTATTTGTCGTAAAAGTAAAAGAAAAAAAGTGGTTATAATGAGTTTTTAGAGAGTCACTGCTCAAACAAACTATTGGAACGGTTTTGTGGGGCTTAGTTTATAATATTACTTACTATTTTGGAATAAAATAAATAAATAACACTAGTTTACACGGTTTTCATACCCCAGCTGAAAGTTGTTATTTTATTTTGTGTTCAGGTAGAACTATCCAGAAAAAATAATAAAAAGATTCTGTCACGTCTGGTTTAAAAAATATTTATTTTCTTGAAGGGAAATACAAAAATTTTAGGATTAATACAAAAATAAATTAAAAATGACTAATTTTTGCTTTCTTTTTATAGTTATTTGAATCAGTTTCTCTTATGATAGACCAACAGTAATCCCCTAACATATTTTCATCCCAAAATCCTTGATGTCGTTCTTCGAAAGTCCTTAAATCTTGGTGGAAACGTTCACCCTGTTCGTCACTCATACTTCCTAAGTTTTCAGGAAAAAAATTCAGATGAGAGTGTAGAAAGTGAATCTTTAATGACATGTTTACTCCCATATCATGAAAGTTTTTCAATAAATTGTTAACAATTTCTTCATAATTTTCACTTTTTTTATTTCCCAAAAAATTTTCTACAAGCATTTTAAATGAGTTCCAAGCAGACTTTTCTTTAACCGATAAAAGGTTTTCAAACTGAGAATCTTTCATAATTTTACGGATTTGTGGACCAATAAATATACCCTCCTTCAGTTTTCCCTCTGTAATGTTTGGAAATATTTTTTGCAAATACCGGAAAGCATCACTGTTTTTGTCAAGCGTCTTTACAAAGTTTTTCATGAGCCCCAGTTTGATGTGTAAAGGGGGTAAAGTGACGTTATTTGGATCGACCAACAGCTCGTGATTAATGTTCATTTTGCCCGGAATATACTCATTTCGAACAGGCCATTCTTTCCTTACATAATGATGTTGTTTCGCTCTACTGTCCCACAAACAAAGGAAACAACAGTACTTCGTGTAACCACCCTGCAAGCCCACTAACATACCGATGACTTTGAGGTCGCCGCACACTTTCCATTGATGTTCTTTATACTTTATTAAATTAATCAAAGTACGCATCGTTTCATAGCTCTCTTTACAATTCACTGCGTGTCCTATTGGTATGGAAGGTTTCTTATTTCCGTTATGTAATAAAACAGCTTTGAGACTATATTTCGAAGAATCTATGAATAGGCGCCACTCTGTTTTATCATAGTTTTGATTCATTGCTTCGAAAAGTCCCGGGATATCTGTGCAATAACAATATTCACCTTCTCTTTTGAAAAATTCTGAGTAAACTTTGCTTCTGTTTCTGAAAAACGTAACTTTTGTGTCTGGTAGTAACAAGTTCCATTGTTGTAAGCGGGAGCCAAGAAGCTCTGCTTTAGATCTTGATAACTGTAAATCTCGTATAAGATCATTTAATTCGGCCTGATTAATTAAATGTGGAGTGTTTTCTTGAGGTGAAAATTCGTCAGAATCACTAGAAATCGACTTGAATTCAACATCACTGTTATTGTTATCTAATATATTTGCACTCGAACTACCGGGACAAACTGGATGGGGTAGATCTTTTGAATGTAAAATCGGCTTAGTAACAGACGGAACATCGGCATACATAATACTTGCCTTATTTTTTTTGTTATATCCCAATGTCTTCGTAACACAAAAGTAACAATCATTTTCATGATTACTAGGTTCTCTCCATAGCATTGGCGAACCAAATGGAAGGTAAACTTTTTCTCCTGATGACCACTGGAGTAAGATGATTCTACAGCTTTCGCAAAACACGTGAGGCACCCACTTTTTATCTTGATTTGCAACAGGAAATCCAAAATAATAAAGATATGCAGTTTTTAACGAATCTACAATAGGTCTTCTCTTTTTTGAAAATATAAACTGTCCACAAACATAACAAAAACGGTCAGAACTTTGTTTGCACTTTCTGCTAGCCATTTTAAATCAATCCAAAGCAAAGTAACTGTCGTTTGAAGCGAACGAATAAACAATAAAATATCACCACCACGTCGGGTAGTTAAAAAAAAACAATTGACGGCAGAAAAAAATTCCGACGTGATAAAATATTTCTGCTAACACTTTTAGGTTTAGGGAAGGTAGATAAACATATTGACATACATTCGGTTCGGGGTATAAATAAAAAGTAAAATTTTGTAAACTAGTGTAATCAACACCAATCGGCTCAACCAGTTCGAAGAAAACTAAATGATACAACACACACTACCATCAGCGACATTTTTGAACCCAATTTTGTCAAACAAGTAGTAACCGAAAACATACATTTTTGGCTCCATGGTATTCACATCTACAAAATTAAAAAAAAAAGTTTATTTTTTTAATAAACCAAATAACAATAATGTTTCCAAACATAAAAAAAATACTTCTTATTAGCTCCATCAAAAAAAAGACTAACTTTTTACCATGCTACATGTAAGTAGCCATAAGGCAAACTATGAATGTAAAATAATTATACAACCATCTGCACAAAGCTAAGTCGACACCTGCAAGGAATAATTACAACAACTGCATCACTGCTTATCATTAGGTGGGATAGCAGTCAAGCACTGGTTTATATCTTTTAAAGAAAAAATATTTGCTCGAAACTAAACAATTTTGCCTCACCAGGGACGGATTTTTCCAGCACTAGTATACAACTTAACTCCTTTGTGTTAGAGGATTCCAGTGAGGATGAGCTCTCGCGTCTTACAATGGCTCTGAAAACGGACTGTACGGTAGGCCGTGATGACATATCAAATAGATTCTTGAAAAGACACGTTAACTTCCTTGTCTCGCCGCTTACTTTCATTTTTAACCAGTGCCTCTGTATAGGTGTTTTCCCATCCCAATTGAAAAACTCCGAAGTTCGTCCAATTTTTAAGGATGGTGATAGAAATGATGTCTCCAATTATCGTCCGATATCTATTCTACCTGCTATCTCAAAATTACTGGAAAAGATAATAAACAATAGATTCACTAAATATCTGGAAAAAAATAACCTACTAGCAAATAATAATCAATTTGGTTTTAGAGCTAATAGATCTACAGATGATGCTGTTTATTATTTAACAAAGTTTGTGGGTACTAACCTGGATAGAGGGCGCAAATGTTTATCTATATTCCTCGACCTCAAAAAAGCGTTTGACACCATTTCTGTTCCCATCTTAATTACCAAGTTGGAAAAACTTGGAGTGCGAGGACTTCAACTCCGTCTTTTCGAGAGTTATCTCACAGGACGGATGCAACGTGTCCGAATAGGGAGTTTTGTGAGTGCTGATCTTCCGGTGTCATTTGGCATTCCACAGGGTAGCATTTTAGGCCCTACGCTCTTTCTCATCTATATTAATGATCTCACTAGTATCGACATTCCCAAGGGTGACATCATATCATACGCTGATGATACAGCTCTTCTTTTCTCTGCTGATATCTGGGATGAGGCCTTCAATGCTGCTCAAAATGGGTTTAATATCGTTAATCAATGGCTTAGACTTCATCTTTTAACCTTGAATTCTGACAAAACGAAATATATGACATTTAGTATGCGGCATTCAACACATGTAGGGAGCAACTACAACATAATCCCTCACCATTGTTCCCTAGACGGATACTGCAATTGTAAACCAATAGAACGTGTAAATTCAATAAAATACTTAGGGATCCTCTTCGACGCCAATCTCAGCTTCAAAGACCATATAAAATTGCTCAGCGCTCGAGTTAGAAAGCTTATATACGTGTTTAGGAAGCTGCGGTACGTTGTTGATGCTTGTTTATTGAAACAAATCTATTTTGCTCTGTGCCAGTCAGTACTCACATACTGTATCTCGTCCTGGGGAGGAGTTCCCAAAACAGTTATTAAGCCCACTGAGATAGCTCAACGTGCCATTTTGAAAGTTTGCACTTTCAAACCTCAGTTATTTCCCACTATAGAGCTTTATAAATACTGTGAGGTGCTCACTGTCAGACAGCTTTACGTGTTAACTATAATTTTGAAGCAGCATCAAGAATCAGCGTATGACTCCAACATTACACGTAGGCGTGGAAAACGATTGGTATGTACTCGTGAACATAAACCGGAAACGTCCTTTATTAGAAGATTTTTTGTATTTCTGGGTCCCCATATCTATAATAAAATTAACTATATTCTGGATATTTACTCGCTAAATAGGGTTTGTTGCAAAGACAGGGTAAAAAAGTACTTATTGACATTAACTTATGATGACACAGAAGAATTATTTACCGTATCGAGTTAGGCAGGGTCCTTTGTGCAATTTCTAATCTACTCTTCGCTATTTACTCTATACACTCAAACACTCTCACCAGTTTACTCCGCACATATCTTTTCATACATCATTACACACACCCCAACACTCACCTCCCATCACACTCTCACTCTCACTCACTTCTCGTAACACATACTAAACTAATTTGATGTTAACTACTGATTTTATTGTATAATTAAAATAAGTAATACTGTACATACTCGTTAGCACAATTTTATGGTTTTTAAGTAAGCTAATCACACTCCGAGAGGTTTGGCGCTGTATACCGAGATACAGGTTTTTACCTAGTTCGGTTACAGAGGCACTTACTATATTGTGATTTTTAATTTTAACACTGACTTACTTTACTAAATTTAAGTCTCTTTTGTACAAACTTTTTGGGCAAATAAATATTATTATTATTTTTTATACATTTATTTATCTCAGGACCATGAGGTCCTGGACCTTTGGAAGGCATACGGGGAGCCGAAACCAACTCGCAGAGGCCCTTTTAGTTGCTTCTAATGGAACGTGGTACCGTGGTGCTTATTATTATTATTATTATTTAGTTTTGAGGCCATTTCGAGTTATGATTATATTTGCTGCATAAAATATAGAATGCAAATTGCCCAACGCTGAGTTAGAATGTAATTCCTTGCAGGTGGCGAAGTAACATAGTAAGTAGTTACTGCACTTACTCTCAAAGCCTATAACTTTGTTTAATCGTAGCAGGAGTAACAGTACCCAATCTATAACTTGACACATCAAACCGCCTAAAGTACTGCCAAGTTGTAAATGTAATAAAGATCTTTATTTAAAATTAAAGTTTATGCTGGATTTGTCATAATAGTACGTGAGGGCATTGTTACGTTCACCGCAACATCACACCATTCACCGTTATATTTGCCTTTCGCATCGAGTTCAGATGAATAGGGGATGTAAGTATATCATACCCTGTTGATCCGTACTCGAAGTGATCGGTGGATTTGCACCATTCTACGTAGCTGCTGAAGCATACGAAAAATATTCTATAACCAAAATTATCATGAGCTGAGGATCACAAAGCAATCAACAATCATCATGCATCAGGGATCGCAGTTTATATAAGTTTAAAAAAAAAAAAAAATATTGGTAGTTTTCTATCCATTCCAATGAGAGATGGCGACAACAAGGCGCAAAGAACTCAATACCATACTTGGACACACTAGAAGCAGATTAGAAAAATTCGATTACTGGAAGGAGAAAGAACTGCCAAGTCGATACATACTGACAGATATAATACTTTTCAAAACAAGAAAAATCGAGAAGAATTAAGCTCAACGGAATATACGTTCTAATTTCTGCCGTACTTACTATTTATATTCTTTTAAATTAATTGTTTAAAAAATTTATAATCGCTGAGGTCTAAATATGTCTATGTATTGAGTAAATTGTTACAGTAATTTCATAATTGTTAATGTAAGGACTATGCGGGACTATTTGTCTGGTAGTTTGATATTATGTGAAGCCTACCCAAATGTCCTTTCTTTCGTATTTTTCGTCAAATTTTAAGTTGAACTACACGATTCTCAATAAATGTTTGCCTTGATTTAAAAGGTCCAGTCCTACTGTATGGTTTGTTTTTCGAGAATCCTATCAGACATATATCTGCATTGTCTGTCATGATCCCAAGATAATGTAAAGAGTTTGAATATAAAAAAAAAAAGAAAGTAAAAAAAGAACAGAAAGTAAAATAAAAAAGAAAAGAAAGGAAAAAGAAATAATAAAAATAAAAGAAAGTTAAAAAAAAGGTAAAGTCGAAAAAAGAAACGACAAACAAAAACAAAAAATGTAGTAGAAAAGGAAAAAAAAGACAAAAAGACAAAAAAAAGTTTAAAAAAAAATTGAGTGAAAGAAGCACGCATTAAAAAAAAATTAAAATGAATACAAACATAATGTTGTACTAGAAATGTTCAAACTTTATATTTACTAAAACCAAAGATAATGTATATTATTCTTTAAATTATGTATTGTCAAACTTGTATTAGCATTACCACCCTAACTTGTAAGTCACAAAACGTCTAGTACAAAAAATACCTCAAAAACCAATGACATAATTTCAACTTTAGAGTATATGTATTTGCTTGACGTTTTGTTAAAGTGGTAAAGCAAATTACCGGGATTAGCATTTTTAAATTTTGTTGCTCAATAACATACACTGCTATTGTGATTTTCATAAAACCTTTGCACCAGTCTAAGATGGTGCCAGAGGGCTTGGACATGTGGCATTCAGTGTCAGTCCCTGACATATTGCAAGTTTCGAGAGCAGCCATCGCTAAAAAATGTCACGAGTTCTAAGTCCTCTGGAAACCTGGATGCTGATGGCTTATAAGCCATCAGCATCCAGGTTTCCATAACCTTGTAACTGCGAAACACTTTTTTCAGGAGGCACAAAAACCCAATTAGACATTTATTACCGTGTTATTTAAATATGCTTCCATGTGTTAAAGACAAACAGTAAATTATCTCAATTTATTTCTGCTTTTAAATGTTTTTGCCAAGTTTCGACGCACAGTCATGACTTTATCACAACAAACTTACTTGAGCAAAGTATGCATTCAACATCTTAAATAGCGATACCAGTATCAAAATTTTGCGTGATACAAGATTGTGCGTTAGAAGCTTTTTTTCCCAAAAATATGATAAAATAAAATGCAAATGTCATACATACTTGTAGTTTCTGACCTCTCGATTATCTCTACTAGCCTGTTACTAATGTGTTATAACATTAATTTTCGACTAACAAAATCGAATACGGGTTTTATATTTTGCTTATCTTTTTAATAACATATAAACTTTGTTCGTCAATAATTTATTTGTATAACAAACCACCAATATTAATTATTTTCTTATTACAAACATGTTTTTGCTGTCGAGTTAAAAAAATTGTCATGTACAAATCCCTATATTATTAATATAATTATGGTTATTAAGCACATAGATGTGAGAGCCATGAGGAAATTTTAGTGAAATTTAATAAAATTAATCTGGTAGTTCTAAATAAGGTTTTCTTAAGTCATCTATACCTTTTTTGCCCTATGATGAGTTCCCTGACAGTTCATTTTTTTCCGTGGCACGCATACTACTTTAGATTACTAAAAAATAAACTGGCAAAAAAAAAAATGAGATGGTAAAAAAAAACATTGTCTTTCGTAAATTACTAAGTACATTATTGTGGTTATTATTAACTGTTAATAAATTAAGTAAATAAAATGAAAAAGTATAGAACTTAAAAATGTGTAATGCGTTAAACGGAACTTCTGCCAAAAGAGATTTACACTACTCGACGACACACTAATCAACAAAATCGGAGCGGCCATCTTGTAATCGCATGTAAAATTGGAAAAAAGTAATAGAAAAAACTCAAAAAACTATAACAGAGGACTGGAATAAATATATCCGGATCGACCGAATTAGGGACCAATAATTAATCATTGCGATTAGTTGGAGAAGATTCCGATTCCGATATGGATATGAGTTCAAATCAAGAGTCAAGTTCTGACAGTGAATAATAAATAAATTATCATTTTAAATAGACTGCATTTTATTTACCACTAGCCGTCTCCCGCAGTTTCGCCCGCGTTATTTCAGGTTTTTAGTTTTTGTCAGGTCTTTTGGTTTACTGTAAAATTTCTTCAAAATCCGTAGACTAGTTCTTGCGTGAAAGAGTAACAAACATCCACACACACATACAAACTTTCACATGTATCATCTATAAATCTAAAATCGGTAATCCGATTCCATTTTCTTTGCCAACTGATTCGTTATTGTAAAAAAATCGATTAAATTTCGTTAGGTCACTATAATTGTCAGACAAGAACTGTCAAACCCATCATAGGACAAAAAAACTATATCTATGTATTATATATATATATATTAGTAAACACGAAATTATATTACCCAAATGGAGATTAGCCAAGACCAGTAAGTCATTTTTAGTAAATAGCATACGCTTTTATAACAAGCTACCAAAAGCGGTGACTGAACTTAGCGAAGGAAAGTTCAAAACCCATATTAAGCGTGTCTTAACCAAAAAAGCATATTACAAGGTTAAAGACTATGTCGAAGATACGCTTGTTTGGCAATGACTACTTCTGCACTTGTGGCCCCCTGGTAACTCATAATAATGTGTGAATGTATCTATTAACTGCTCCATCTTTGTTGTAACATTTTTTTTTTTTTTTTTTCTAACACATTGCTTTTGCAATATTTTTATTTTATTTTATATTATCTGACTCCAACCACATTAAATTCGTTAGTTTTTCTTTTTTGGTTGTTAACGTCTCATTTATTGACAGCTTTTTTTTTATATAGCCTCTTTTTATAATGTAAATGGAAGAACACTGTAGACTCCACGAATTCTTAGATTACTTCATATTTTGACTCACTTTTTTTAAATGATTATTTTGATGATTTTATTGTGCTTTTGAGTACAATATAGACCGGTTTACACTGTTCTTAAATAATACCTATACTTTTAATACTGTAATATGGAAATATTGTAACTACAACCATTTTTTTTAAAAGAGTAACCATGGAGTTTCTTGCCGGTTCTTCTCCATAGGAAACGACCAATTTCGAACCGTGCACTAGCTTCTGACGTTTTATAAGTGCCCATGTAGGCCTATGTGAAATAAAAAACTTTTGACTTTGACTTTGACTTTGACATCGTTTAACTACAAAGGATCTTAGTTGACCTATTGACTTAAGCCCACTGATGCTTTCCACAAAAAAAGCATCTCAGATACATGTAAATGATTCTCAAATAATAAATTTAGCCAAAACATTTTTGGACTCTAAAAGAGACTAACGTTTGCTGTTTGTTTCGATTCAGAGCGACTAAGAAAGGTATACACAATTTAAAAATGGATTAAGATTAAAAAAAAACAGTCTGTCAAACAACAGTGAAAGTATTCTAACCATATTGCACGCATAATTTATACAATACAAAATGAGAAACTGACTGACAGACATATCAACATACAAACAAAACTACAGGGTTTAAGAGCGTGAAATTTTGCCCATGGTTTTCTTTTAAAGAACACTAATAGAAGATTTTTCCAAATTTGCCACCTAAGGGAATCAAACAGGGGTCCAAAGTTAATATGGAGTCACCTTCTTTCACGCGTGCAAAGCCGTATGGCAGCTAAAGATAAATAGACAGACTGCAAAATACAACTAGCTATCAAAAATTTTGACAATTTCTTGAATAAATATACTATGTAGTTATAATTGAATACTACAAATTTCTTAATCAATCAAATCAAAAATCATCAAAATCGTTAATTCTAAACATTTGAACATGAAGCTAACGCATTTAATATAAAATTCTCTATAAAATTATGTACCTAATTAATCAAATAAATAAGTTTAAATTAACAAATCATAAATAAAAAAAAATAACTACAAATATAGCTTCCAAGAAACGACACGTAATGTGTAACACGACAAAATTCTTGTTACGCAAACGACAATGTAAACGTTTTGAGTTTAGCTATTACTTGTATTTGTCTTATTAAAGGAATTTTATTCTTTTTAAAAAATATACACCGCTGCTCCACGAGTCCATATCACTTCATGAAGACGATGTGGTATGCTGTATACCAATTTCTTAACACAATTTTCGTTATTTGACGGTATTTTTTTAGCACACTTTATAAATTGTGTAAGATAGCAGAAGCTGAACTCTGACATATCTTCCAAACAGGTCCCATGTATGGTCGACGTGGTTTTAGAGTTTCTACCACTCTGTGCCAACAAAACTAAAACTGGACTGTGACAAAAACAACGGTTGGTATCCAAAACTGCAGATATATAATAGTTTTTTATGATTTAGACACACAACAAAGGTTGTTGGAGTAGATATGAATGTGAATTTATAAACTGAACGAATGTTTTAATCCTGAATTTAGTTTATTTATTTATTTTTTAAGCACATAAAAGTAAATATTATTATTTTCTGGGCGAGGCTTTTTGTATCAGTCAACCTTTAGGTGATGTAGAGACAAATATTGATAGGTAATTGTGGTATACACTACTTAAAAAAATAAATATTATGATGAACAATACCAGAAAAAGCCTTTAAAGATGGTCGATTATCGGCACGGTTACACCTCGAAACGTTAGAAGAGAATGGAATTGATTCCTTTTAGTAGGAAACACCTTTTTTTAGGTGGGAAATCATAATGACATCTCCTGCCCTTTCGTGTCAAACTTTTACTGACTAAAATCAGCTCTTGTTCCTCCTTTACCTTCGTTTCAGGGCCCCACAGTTCTCTTTCGGAGACTTGGGCTCAGTCCGGATGGTTACCGGACGGTCGGACGGCAAGCTATCCATTGTTCACCGTCCATAAGCCCGCTCCTACGATGGTCGGAAATCGGAATCAGGATCCCGGCATTTGGGGTGTGAAGGCCATTACCTCGCGCGTGCGGTATCCTCCTTTGCTAGCATTACTGCTTTGCAGAAGGAGGCAACCGCCTGCCACTCTTCCTCGCTTCGGACCATGGCCCGAATCAAGACCCGGCGCAAGAAATCGCAGCCGCCAATCGCCGCCACGAGGACATGGCTGGCAGGGCACACTTCTTCCGTATGGTTCACCTTGTCTAGTGGAAAACACCTGGGTTTTAGGCGATTAACACAGAGAAGCGGATTTCTTAGCGGTGCTCCGCGCGGTTAGGCGGTTTACGCGCCCAACCGCGCGGATTGATTTAACGCGATTTTGACCAGTTTTATCACAGCCACTGGCGAAAATGGACTCTGAAGTGGTGGCAGCATCTGGCTTTTATGGCGTAGAAAGAAAAAAATAAGAAGTTATTGGGTTCATCCATTTTTACGTAGCAGAACTCTAAATGGGACTTTCGTGTTATTCTACCAAAGTTTGAGAAAACACAAAGATATTTTTTTTTAACTATACACGAATATCCACTTCTTCATTTGATTATTTGTTAGCAAAGCTAAATGGTAACACGTCCTGCACCTACAATAATCCGCGCGGTTATGCGGCGCCCCGTGTGTAAGGCGCCGCTCCACCGCGCGGAAATCAGCGCGGTGGTTGCGAGAGCACCGCTCGACCGTGGCTCGACCGCGCGGTCGGGCGGTGTACGTGTGTAAGGTATCAACGGATTCATAAGTGACCAATGTAACATAAGATCCGCTTCACCGCCAACCGCGGCGGTGCGCGGTGCCGTGTGTTAATCGCCTTACAAGCATTGAACCTGGCCATATAGGCATTGTTTCGTTTGTTAAAAAATAACACATCTATTCTTAATCTTTTAACTTTACCGTAAACAAGTGTAAATAAAATCGTGGAATATATTTTTAAGTCCTTGTAGCACTAGAAATCTGATAAATGCTGATATATCTACGAAAGCTTACCCGAATTAAACAAAAAAGTATAATATTCAAAATAATACTAAAAGTTACATTCGGAACATTCCAGATGGAGTTTAAGAGTACCATTGAAAACTACAATGACACACAGTTACTGTCACTGGAAGCTGTGATACTCTGCAATGAACGAACTGAATAATAGTACTTCATACAGTCAAAGATGTAAGTGTTATCCAATTAGTTTATATAATCGTTGACTATAAACCAGAAAAATAACTGAAAAACGTAAGTACCTACTCAAATATTCTGTAAGCTGAGATTTTGTTGTCAGTAAAACATGTACTTGCAAAGTTATTATGTAAAACTAATATAAAGCCAGGTCCGCTGCGCCAATTTTCTAACAAACCATGTTATTACAACAATATGTTAGTAAAAACGCCAGTCTGCTGCGCCATTTCTTGTTATCGTTTTTGTTCCATTTCAAAAATGAGTTCCGACGAAGAAGACGTGAAAGCTGTTTTGGCAATTGTGGATTTAATTCTTCAACGAAGAAATATAAATAAATAGATTCCTTATTCGACCTTACCAACGGCAACGTTCTTTTAACATATACCAAGAATTGAAAATTGATGACAGCTTTGGATTAAAAAATATTTTTCGTTGTTCAGAAAGTGATTATAAAGAGCTTCTATTATTAATTTTACTAGACATACAGAAGCAGGCAGCGTAGCGGAGTGTTGTTATTCCACCTAACATGAGACTTGGTGTAACTTTATTTGTCCCAAAGCACTGGTCTTTCTCGAATTAATTGTATGAAAAACAAAATGTTTTCTTTATTACATTCCATCACTGAATCGCGAAACGTATTCATCCGGCGAGCACAAACAAGTAATGAATAAAATTGAGGTCATTCATTCACCCCCCTTAGGCAAAAGCGATGGATGTTATCCATTCGTCTCGGCAAACATATTAGCGTATTTTTCCTAACAAAACTTTTAGGCCACGCCCCTATTCAGTTAGCGAACAATGTTATTCTGTTAGCTAACACGAAAACAGGGCGCAGCGGACCCGGCTTTATAAGCACAGTAATTGTTGAATATTATAGCCTACATAATACATCATAATTATCATTCATAAGAGAATGCTGTACCTCAGTACATATTATTTACTAACGCTCCTTCTACTACAGTCCCTTAAACCTGTCGCCCAGGGGACTAAACATACACAGCACTCAATGTTTCACTACGATCCTCTATGCTGAGGATTATATATGAACTCATAAGTGCTATTCCTTTATAGTCCCTTATAAATAAAAAAGCAGAGTACAAAATAAATTGCTGGTCAATAGCTTTAGATATCTACTAACAAATATAACTTTATAGTATTGTTTAGTGATTATACGTCTAATTATGTTATGTACCTATTAGTTCCTAAAAGCGTAAAAATAAGTCATTCACAATAATTTTAATGTGTTATTACATGTGCAGTAACGAATTAAATAATAGGCTTTAAAATTATGTACATTCAAAGCCTACTAATTTTTTTTGTTCCCAGCAGAACACAGTGCCCGAGCGATCATTTGATACGTCAAGCCTAGAAAGGAGTTGATAGTGGAATCATTTACGATTACTGTCTAAAAAAATAGTAAAATTTGTAATATTTTGACGTCAGGGCATTGTGTATTTCACCGCTTAGCACATCATTCGCCGTCGTGTTTGCCCTTCGCAACAGGCTCAGACGAATAGGTAATGTTAGTAATTATACATACCCTGTTCGTCCAAGCTTGATGTTATTGGTAGAATTGCACCATCCTACGTTAGCCGAAGAAGCATGCGAAAAAGAAGCACCACCACGTGTAACCTATGTTTAAGTTCTGTTGTATCATCACCTATGAAAGTTATGTCTATTGATTGAATTTTTGTGTTTATTTTTTTATTGTTGGACATAGGCCTCTCCCAAACGTGGCCACAACGACCGATCCTGTTTGTCTTGCATTCACCACATTCCTGCGACTCTCACTAGGTCGTTGGTCCAACAGTGGACGTCTTTCGGTTAAAATGACGATGATGATGATTTGATTACTGTCAATATGAGAACTAAGTCATCAAAGAAAAACTAAGAAAAAAGAAAATTAAAAGAGATAAAATAAACGTAATTAAAAAATGCTTTTGCTTATATTATAATTTGTAATAAGCGAAAGGCAGATTTTAATAGTCTGGAAGGGATTACACTAAGTAACATTATTATCATTCACGATGTTTTCTCTCACCGTTTTGAGAGCAGTGGTGGTCAAATATATTAAACAAAATAACTGACTGGGTTTAAATCCGAGGTCTACAACTCTTAAATCGAGGCCATTACCGCTCGGCCACCACTGCTCAAATGGCAAATGCAATACCAGTATCTTAGTATATTCAGTGTTCACAATATGGTCATAGTCATGTAGTGAATAATAATAATGCCACTTTGCACTTGTATTTTCCAATGGCTTAGGCTCAAAAGGCTTAATTCTCAAAATGACGACAGTCGTCAAAACAGACATTTAGCCAGTTAGACAGTTATTCATTTTGAGTAGTAATTTTTTTACATTTCTATTACCATTTTGAGAAACACACTTTTTGCGCCTAAACCTTTTGGACCTTTTAATTATTTCCACAAAATATACTTACTGTGACTAACGTGTTATGGTACTCATTTTTGACAAACAAAATTGTATGCTACCTTTTAATTTTGCCTGTCATTTTAATAAACAACGTCAATTATTGTTTGTAAAAAATGTGTTAGTGTTATTTATTTAACAACTCACCAATGTTTAGGAAATCATTTAATGTATAAGATGTATGTATATTGTGCTATGTAGAAAGAGTTATAAAATTATAAACTTGAATTTATAAAAAAAGAAATATGACGAATTCATACAACTAGTTATTCTAATAGTAGTTATTAGAAAGTTTTTTTAATTGTCTGGCAGTTTAAATATTCCGTGTTACCTGATATTGTTAATCAGACCTTGAACTATATTATATGTATGATTAATGCTCTACACTTGCTTGTACTGACTGGGTAGGTTCATTCAAACTGAGTAATAGTTTCCTCAAAAGGCAACTATTATTAATCGGCTTGGTATCAGTTTAAAAAATATTAGTAATAAGTAATTTTGCTTTATTGTTGTGTTAGACAAATTTGCTATAATTAAACACTTTTGACAAACTGCATAGCAGTTTTTTTGATGGACATTGCTCCTATATTACTTTTCTTTCTTTTCTTTTCACATACAAGATACTCAAATATAAAATAACTATTATTATACTTATAAAGTACAGTTTACATTATAATAATATATACTTATTATTAATATACTTTAGATACTTATCATGTTTTCACTGATTACGTTTAGAAGAAATTGATTTATATTTAAACGACCGTTTTAAAATAGAAGCACTTCCGTTATCTGGGAAGATCATGTTTGATCTGTCCAAATTGTGTCTGGAATTTAAGGAGTTGTAACTTCTGTGTGTTTTTGTGTTTCAAACCATTTCAGAACTTTGTTTTCGTCAACACCATTAATTATAACCATTAAAAAAAATGTGTTTAATTAAATCAAATCCTTAAAACTGTGACCGTTGCATACAAATGTTATGTCCGCTGCGTGCGGAATGCATATAATAGTTTAAGAAATTAACTGAACATAGATTAACAATATTATTTTTTTATGATCCAATGGGACTGACAAGTGTTTCATAGTGCAAAGGGTCAGTTTAGTGGTCGGGTTAACTTTTCAATCGTTTAAATTACAGACACAATAGAAAGACAATAGGTGCGCGAACGCCGGCGTTCGCTTGGGGTTTAATGAATTAATACGTTTTGGCCCTTTGTAAAAAAAAAATGGCACTTTATGCGGTCTCTTTTCTATAAGATATTAGTTTTCTAATTCTGAAACCCTCAATACCTACGTCATGTTAATTCATGTTTTTTTCCCCGCAGTTGAGTAAAAGTATATAAATTACATCATGTTATTTTAATATAGCATGCTAAAACTGAGCTTATGTAAATTTAAAAAAAAAAAAATGCGCAGAGTTTAAGCAAATTTTGGTACATTCCAGATGGAGTTTGAAAAAGTAATTGAAGACTTATTAGAGTCTGTTATGCTTCGTGGTACCTGAAACAAACTGCACAGCAGTGCACCATCCAGTCAAAGACGTGAGTATGCTTCAATTTGTGTCGCTGTCGTTGAAACCAGAATAAATATTCAAAATCTGAAAGACAATACACGAATTTCAGTAGATAAGTCTGGGTGCTTCGTGAGTCCGGCCAAATAATTGCAAAATTTGCTTTGTATAAAGCTCCTAGCTTATCCGACAAATGTAAAATAACTTAAAAAAAACATCTGCCATAAAGTTTGGGGGAAGGGAGGTTTAAAAATAGTCTATGACCTATTCGAGTTCGATTACAAATACTGTGATACGAGATTTTTATACATTTCATAATTTTTGTAAAGTTTTTTTGCTAAAGTATAGTATTTATTAGGAGAGTCCTTATGAAATACCTAAAAAGGCACTTTCAGGTTTCAAAATTTCTAAAAATACAGCGCATTTAATTAAAATTTTTAGAAAACTTTAAAAGTCTCCTTTTAAGACTGGATATCATTTGAATGCTACGAACTGAGAAGTATTTATTATTTTGGTAATCAAAACGAGTTTCAAGAAACATTAATTGCGTCCTCCGAATGCAAGGCATGTTCTACATAACAGTCGTTGCAGAAAAGGATGCGACATCAAAACTCTAAACGAAATAATATTGCTTCATAGTAATATTATCGTGATGAGTTACAATTTATTTTATATGTTTATTATCTATTAATAAACATTTTATTACATAATTTGCATAACAATTTAAAAGAACTCACAAAACAATCGATATTTTTAACCCTTTAATCGCTTACGTCGAATTAATCGGACAAATATTTTCTTGTCCATTTCGACAAGGTAGTATAATTACGACTAAATACTGTATCTCGGCAGCTCTTCTGTCATTTAGGTGACTTTGGCAATTTAAAAATTATTATTTATCAAGATTGATGGTGTGTTGTTAAATATGAATCAATTCGGTTGATCTGCTTTGCTTCTGCTAATGCATAAGAACTGTTTACAAGATTATACTGCACAATTATCAAAGTATTGTTGTAAACAAAATATTATTCTTACCTATGATTAACTAAACTTGTGTTCTATATATTTCAGACGGAGTTGAACATGACTACCAATGACTACTTGGACATGACATACGGAACCATTGCTAACACTTGCGATAACATTACCTCCTCAGTCAAGGCTTTATAAGTATCTGGCATAAGAGTATGTATATTCTTTGTAATTTTTTACACTGCACTACTAGCTAACTCGGCAGACATTATCCTGTCATAAGTGAATTGTATTTTTTTTAATGTTTATTTCAGGCATCAATTAACCATTATCGAATTAAATTAAATTTAAACTCACGAATACGCAAAGATTGATGTTTCACAGTCCCTTGTATGTATTCTTCACTCGGTGATAAGAGTTCCGTTGCTAATATGGCAACGAAACTCATAGTTTTTAACTGTTATCATTAGATTGAGTTCTAAATTTAAACTAGCACATTGCCAGCGACTTCTTTCACGAGAGAGTTTTCACAAAAACTTAACACCCCTTAAACCGCATTTGGGTGTTAGTTTAGAAAAAGTAATAATTACAGTCTTTATTATTCATTTTGATTGGGATTTGTACCAAGTTTCAAATTTATTAACTCAAGGAATAAGATTGTATGGAAGACCATACAACCTACAACATCGCCTACTAGTAGTTTAGAAAAACCAAAAAATATAGTTAAAAAAAACTAAAACAAAACACGCTTTCATAGCATATCAAACTAAAAAGTGTAAAATAATTTTCAATATAGGTAGAAAATAATAATAATGAGCGCAAAATATTAATACTACTGTGAAAAAGGCGTGGGGTGCTCGATTTACGAAAAATATGGCACAAAGCGCTTTTTTCACAATAGTATTAATATTTTGCGCTCATTATTATTATTTTCTACCTATATTGAAAATTATTTTACACTTTTTAGTTTGATATGCTATGAAAGCGTGTTTTGTTTTAGTTTTTTTTTAACTATATTTTTATTTTTCACTAAAAAAAACGGATTATTGTATTGTCACCAGTCTTTGATGGGTGTGCAAAGTTTGAAGAAAATCTAATCGCCCAAAGTTGGTCAAAATCGAGCTCAAAGGCCTTGGTTACAAACATACAGGTGAAGCTAATATAAGCGTGTTAATAATGAAAACCTTTTTTAATTACTAACTTATATCTACGGGTCCAAACGAATATCCTTTTTTTACACCTTTCAAGTCGAGCTTTTAAAAACCTCTTTTTATTGCTCGTATACATCATTAAAGGAAGCCTTGTGCAAAATTTAATTTTCCTAGACCCAATAGTTTCGACTTGCATTGATATACCAGTTAGTCGGTTTCTTTATATATATATATATACAGATTAGGGTATCTTATGTAGTGCACATGATTTAATTTTATAATTATAATCGCCATTCAAGTACAGACTTAATTAATTTTGTTTGATGAAATGGCGACATCAATCGTTAATTAAGTAAGCGCCTATTCAAATACAAACATTATAAAAGAAAAGAAAAAAGAAAAGAAAACGTTTATTTGTGCCTCACACAATAATATAAACTAAAAATACACAATGAAAAGAAAAAGAAAGATATAATCAGTGCGAGGCCAAAAAGGCACCTAACTCAGCATATGCTACGTTATTTAAAACGATAAATAACGCAGCGCTGATATTCTGTGGTTTGTTCTATTCTTGGAAAGTCAAGTTGGTTTTAAATAGTGATTAAAATAATGTATCGTGTAGATATTTCATATTATATACGCTAACATATCCAATTGAATGAGATAATATTATTGTTAAAACAACTCGATTTCAGATATTTTGATTACGTGTCATTCCTCTATCGAAATCTAAAATGGCATTTAACGAATTATTTCTTGGACTTCTGTGTCTTTAAAATAAAAGTTTAAATCGAAAGTTTGTTGCAAAATGGTAGTCAGGATATCTTTGTAGAGATTGTCATTTTGCATCAAATATTTAAATACAAGAAATAATTCCGTACTAATACTTCAAGCACTGATTTAGTAATTGTTAAATATTATGCCTTAGTACTCGTAATTTTGTGGATTTTGTAATACCAAAGGGTCAAAGGTCTATTTACTAATTGCTGGCCATCCTTTTGAAATATCGATAAGGAATAATATTATAATTTACATTTGATCATTTTTGTAACATTTTAATGTCGTTTATATATGCCATCTACTCAAAGTTTTATTACTTTCAGTAAAAACATAGTATTCGGTCAATAATTATTTGACACATCATAGATCTATTAAGTAGTTAAAAGATCTACAATCCCCAATAAAACTTTAAGTAGATGTGCCATTTTTTGTGAGGACACAGTTTTTTTTTATTACACACATCATTCGCCGTTGTTTATACCTTTGGCATAAAGCTCGGATGAACTGACGGTGTAAGTTAATCACAGATACCCAGTTCCTCGGGGCTTGATGTGATCGGTAAAATTGCACCATCCTGCGGTAGCTGATGAAGTAATGCACGAGTACGTGAAGAAATATCTTTCCCTCCAGCAGAATATCCTATAGGCTGTGACCAATATGAAGATTTAAGAACCTCAAAACAATCAACCACAATATGAATAATTGGGTTTCCACCGCACTTTTGTATTTCCTCTAAAGCTTAAAAATATGTTTCATACAGCGCTTGTAAAATCGTTGAGGTCATAATTTTTTCTGTATTTCTTGTCAATTCTTACTACAACTTTATTATTGTAAATGTGAGGACTGTGTGGATTTATTATATTTCAGTAATTTTTGAAAATTGTCTGGCAGTTTGAGGTCTTGAAAAGGCCTACCCAAATGTCTATTCTTTGGTATTGTTCGTTAGATTGGTGAGCTCCAAAAAATCTCAATTGAGCTCTACGATTTCTGACACATGCTTGCTCTGAATAGACAGGTCAACTCAAACTGTATGGTTCTTTCTTCTAAAGACCATTTCAGACACTAATCCGCATATTCCTGACACAATCCTAAGCTAATGTTTTAACTTTTAAAATGTAAAGAAAAAAGTGGAAAAAAGAAACAAAAAAAAAGTTACGAAAAAAAAGAAACAGAAAAATACAAAAAAAGAATATAAAAAAAAACAAAAAAGATTATAAAAAAAAACAAAAAAGAATACTTATAAAAAAAAAACAAAAAAGAATATAAAAAAAAAATAATAAAAAAGAAAATATAAAAAAAAAACAAAGAAAAGAAAACAAAAAAAGAAAAGAAAATAAAAAAAAAAAAACAGAAAAAGAAAAGAAAAAAGTACAAAAAAAAAAGATAAATGAAAAAAAACTATAGTAAAATAAAAATTTAAGTAAATTTTATTGTAATAGCGTATTTTCCTGAAAACAATTGTTTATTTTAATTTGTGTTAAAAGTATGCATGTGTAAGTTGAAATTATATTTGCATTATGATTGAATGTTATTTTATAATTTACACATCATACTCCATCGTACTTAAAAGATGAAATAGTGATTAATAATATAAATATAATTTCAACCGAAGTTCTGTTGTTTGATATTATTATTATTGTCAAAAATAACCATATTAAATAGCCATGTTTTTTAGAAAATTCTTGTTACCAGCTTGAGGGTTTAAACAAGAAAACATATTTTTCTTCTAATAAATTCTAAAGTTCCATACATTTTTGAATTTTGACATTTTTTGTCGCTATGTCTAGGCCCTCTGAAGATCAGTACACAAACTATTTACAATAAAAAGTTGTTAAGTATTTTAGTTCCTAATTATTTGCCAACAATGCCAACTTGTACTTTCTGACCTCTCGATTTTTCTGTCACACCTGTAACTAACGTGAATTTATTTTGACAAACAAAATTTAATGCTGGCTTTCTATTTTGTTTGTCAATTTAATTACAACCCGCACATCAAACATTGAGTACATATTGAAAATATATTTTTGTATTATTTATATGTTATCAATGTTTGTGAAATTATTTCCTGTACTATAAGAATTGTGATTGAATATATACAGGGTGGCCGGAACATTAACGTCCAAATATAAAATTTAGGTCCCTCGTATCGTGGGGTATCCAAATCACCCCCATGTATTTTCCGCGACTTTTCATAGTTTTCGAGTTATGAATTTTTTTCTGATTTTTTGAGAATGATCGACCTGACCAATCTAAAAAAAATGTAAAAAGAAAAGTACATGGCTTTGTTGATATTTTTTTTTGGAACTGAATCTTCATGAGTAGTACTTTTATGCATAAAATAATCAGCTTCGTAACTGTGATGGTAGTTATGAAAAAGTTGGTCTAAAGTGAAAAAAATATGTTCGGGAAATTATGACTTAGCTTTTCAACTTTAAATAAAAAAATTAAACAGGTGACTTCATGGTTCCTAATTAGGCTTTAAGAATGCGCCAGACTCTAAACTTTCATAATCATAAAAAAAATAGTACTAAATGGGGCTACTTTGGCTTAAATCGGCCTTCAAAAACTGCAAGGTAGAAAATTCTTAAAATTAGCCATCTGACGAATACTTTGCTAACCAAAAATGACTGCAAGAAAAGCTACGATTCAAAAACTTCGCGCGATCTTTTCTCGTGCACCATGGGTTGTAAACGAAGGCGCTACTCTTTTACCTGCAACAACAATGGGCTGAGAGGATAAGAGACCGAATTATTGCTATCTCTCTCAGTCTCGGTTGTTTTCAGTATTCTTTTCATAAATTAACCTTAGCAACGAGAAAATAGGCAAAAAAAAATCGTCCGATGGCTAATTTTAAGAATTTTCTACCTCGCAGTTTTTGAAGGCCGATTTAAGCCAAAGTAGCCCCATTAAGTACATTTTTTTTATGATTATGAAAGCTGAGAGTCTGGCGCATTCTTGAAGCCTACTTAGGAACCATGAAGTCTAATGTTTAAATTTTTTATTTAAAGTTGAAAAGCTAAGTCATAATTTACCGAACGTAATTTTTTCAATTTAGACCAACTTTTTCATAACTTTCATCACAGTTACGAAGCTGATTATTTTATGCATAAAAGTACTACTCCTGAAGATTCAGTTGCAAATAAAAAGTCTCGACAAAAGCCATGTACTTTTTTTTTTAATTTTTTTAGATTGGTCAGGATTCTCAAAAAATCAGAAAAAAATTCATAACTCGAAAACTATGAAAAGTTGCGGAACATACATGGGAGTGATTCGGATACCCCACGATAGGAGGGACCTAAATTTTATTTTTGGACGTCAATGTTCTGGCCACCCTGTATATAACCATACTATAGTACAACTATTCAAAAATTCATTTTCTATATCAGTTATGATATTGTTAATGTTTTTTTGTAAATGTGAGGACTATGTGGATTTATTTATATTTTACTAAGTGTAGACAATTGTCTGGCAGTTTGAGAATTTGATGAGGCCTACCCAAAAGTCCTTTCTTTAGTATTGTTCGTCAGATCGTTGAGCTCACAAAGTTTTTGTTCGGGTCATACGATTTCTGACAAATGCTTGCATTGACTGGACAGGTCCCCTCAAGCTGCGTGGTTCTTTCTTCAAAAGACCATTTCAGATATCAATCTGCATGGTCCTGACATGATTTTATGACCATGTCTAGACTTTAAAAAAGAAACAATTAATTGAAAAAAAGAAATAACAAAAGTATAACGAAAAGAAAAAAGTTACAAAAAAAAGCTGCGTGATTCTTTTCTCAAAAGACCATTACAGATTAACTAAATTGGTCCTCATATAATATCAATCTACATAAAACCTTGTGTAAAAATCTGATCGTTTGAAACACCAAAAAGCACTGAACTAGTGCTTTTCGATGTTTCAAACGATGTTGATTCTGTTCTTTCTAATGCTAAGCTAAGTTATAATATTTTACTAATAAATGTAAAATATTCCTGCATACCTAACGGTGATCACCACTGGCTTATCCAATGGTAAGAGAAAAATTTTAAATATTGTAAGCCATTTATTATTCCTAACTTACAAATTAATGTTAGTATATATAATGAGAGAAAGAATATAGAATGTACGTAAGTCGCGAGATATTTGTGGTCCTAGAACTTAAAAAGTACCTCGTGGTTTAGTCATTAAAAATCTAAAACGCCCTCTCATTCCACCCTAGAGTGAAAAAGTAATTAAATGAATTCCCAATTTAAAGAAAAACCGCAATGCGTGACAGTGTTAAACGCCGTTAAAACTGAATTTATCTCCGGTCGATTGTCGTGCACTTTCGAGAGCCACAAAGTGGCTCTGATATCCTGATTAACCGAAAAAGTTACGACAAGTTTTTCAATTACGATATTATGAACAAATATCTGTATAAATATAAAAGGAGAAACTGACTGGCCGACATATTAACGCACAGCCGAAATTACTGGGCTTAGGAGTGGGAAATTTTGTAAAAAGCTTCCTTTTATCACGTAGGCGACACTAAAAGAGTATTAGCCAAAATTTATCCACTAAAAGGATGAAACAGGGTACCAAATTTTGTATGGAGAAATCCACTTTCACGTGGATTAAGCCGCTGGCAGAACTGAGTTTTTAAATATAAGAATATCAACACATTAAAATATTAAAAACCAAATAAAGTTATGTAAGCAAGAAAGTAAAATATCAGCCAGAATTAAAATCTATGAATCGTTTATCTAGACCATTACTACCGGGATATTAAAACTTAATCAACATGATTATTATAATAGAAAACGTACTTACTACTCTTACTAGTCTTAGTGTGCCAAAGCTATTCTTAATTGGAATTAGATATTACCAATGTTCAGTAAAATTGATATTTGTTACATTCCAGATGCAGTTGGAAACTATCTAATATTAAACAGCATTGTCACATTTTCGTTGGAGTCTGAACTGCAAAACAGTGACGTATCCGGTCAAAGATGTGAGTCCTTTCATAACGGTTATGAACTATTTAGGAGAAATGACGTCTGCCTGCTTCACACCGCGCTGTAGAAGGATAGGTGTCGAAGTATATGTATACTTACTTCTATTTATATATTTGTGAAACACTGTAACCTCTCAGGACTATGTTACTAACATCATTAACAATTTAACTTTTGTTCTATGACGTTTAAAATTTATCATATTTCAGTTCATCAGATTTTCATACAAAAATAAAAATATTTAAATTGAACGTTCTAAATATTAAAGTTTATGTAAAACCAGCAATAATACAATAGTGGAGGATAGTGGGGATAAGGTGGCGGGGTGCTTGATGCGCTTGCGTCACGTCATACAGACATAGATGGGTATAGCCACAGGTATAGCAAAATACAGAGTTGAAGAGTGTTAGATAAAACAACGAAATCTTAAAAGTTTGTTTTTGGTAAATGAATTGTGTTTTGTAAAAAGTCAAAGAACAAAATCTGTTGTTTATTTATTAGTAATATAGTCTTGAGAGGTTGTTAGTATTTTACAAATAACTGTATAATGTACATTGATTTAAAATGTTATGTCGATTCTCAAAACAAATGGCATTTATTTATTTATACTTTTCTTTGACAGAAGCTGCAAAATTAGGAATAAAAAAAACCAATAAGGAGTGAAATTCCCTGCCGAAGTCTGTTTCCTGATAGCTACAACCTGGGAGTCTGTAAGTCAAGAATTAATTAGTTTTTTCTAAGCAAGCGTGCTCGATTGTCGACTATACAAGGTGTAAGGGACAGCCCTCCACAAACTTTAAGGGCTTGCTCAGTAGACGAAACTGAACAACTTTCCACAAATTATTTTTTAGGAAACGAAAAAAAAAAATCGGTCTCGCCATACAAATTGTCTAATCAAGTTTATCATTTTGTATGGTGAGGCTGATTTTTTTTTTCGTTTCCTGAAAAAAAAAAATGTAGAAGGTCAGTTTCGTCTACTGAGCAAACCCTTGCTTTAGTTGCTTACCATCACGTGAGAAAGTGGTCAAGCGCGAGCTTATAGATTGTAAAAAAAAGAACTCGTATTTTAATTTCTGAAAAAAAAAAATACTTCTGGTAGGCCGCTAATGAAAGAAGAAAAAAAAACAATGACAATTGAAATACTTTTTTCTGTATTTCAGGCCTGAAACTGAACTTCAGTGATAAAAAGTAAGCTGGAAGAACCACCAACCACCACTCCTCTCAAAGTGATCCCATCAGTGTACAGCAGGTACGTCAGTAACTTCAACATAGTGGCGTAGATAGGAGAAGTGACCCCTCGCCCAAAATCTCGCACCCAAAGGGGCCTCTTTAAGAATGAGGGTCTTTTTTATAATTGATAGGCTCGCGTTTGACCACTTTTTCACCTCGTCGTAAACGCCGATGTGGTTGAACTGGACTGCGACGGTCACTGTCTTGTTTTTGAATTTAGAAAGAAAAAGGCCTCATAGATGGGCCTTTGCCCACGCCTGAATTGGTCTACGCTACGCCTCTGCTTCAACAGAGTGACTATGATTACTTATTCACTTTTTTAAACATTTTTCAAGTCTGTTGTGCTACATAAACTTAGCAAACCTTTGGCATTTGTTTTACATAATGCATAATAATATCCATATCTACTTTCATACTAACATTGTAAATGTGAAAGAACTCTAACTATCTGTCTGTCTGTTACGCTTTTACGGATAAACTACTAAATCGATTTTCATGAAATTTGGTACGGAGTAAGCTTTAATCCCAAAGAAGGACACAGGCTATTTACTATCTCTCGGAAATCATGCGAAGAAACTGCTTTGGTAGAAGCTAGTTATTTATATGAATATACATAAACTTACTTGATTTTTCTCGTTTTTCGATTATCTTCCTCTCTCTTGTAAGACCTGTAAGAAAAAACGATGGAGTTAAAAATAATCGGAGAGCGTTAAACCTATGCTATGCCCTATGTATATAACAAAAATATCAAGATTCGTGCTATATTCGTACATTGCAGATTGAAAGCATGACTGTTAAGTGTCGCTGCACCTGGGCCACATGACATGGCAACAAACGCCACCACGAAAACCTAGAAGCGGCCAAAAAGGGAGCTGAAGCGCACAACAACCACTTGTGGCCGTTTGCTACTACTTTTTTTAACCCATACGCGCATTATCACAATGGACTCTGACGAAGGCTTAAAATCGCGAATGACGTGTGAAGGCGCTTTGTATCGTCGTTTAGTGGGCAGTGTGGGCCACAAGAAGCGAGCAGCGACGATTTGTAGTGTGTGGCAGCCACCGGCGTCAACCGTGTGCGGCGAATCCACAGAACAGAAGGTATGATTCCTGTGTTCTGTGAGCGAATCCATATAAAATGTACGAGAACAATATGAAACTAGCTCAGCCCGCGACTTCGTTCGCGTGGACTACAGGATTTTGAATTTATTTTTTCTAAAACAAAAATAGCCTATGTTACTCCTTATTACATCAGCTACCTGCCAAAAAAAGTCCCGACAAAATCGGTTCAGCCATTTCAGAGATTAGCCCGGACAAACAGACAGACAAAAATTGTAAAAAATGTTATTTTGTTGTATGTACCGTATGTGCATGTAATAAAAAGCAGTTATTTCAATATTACAAACAGACTCTCCAATTTTATTTATATGTATAGATATGTAAATGTCAGTGGCGGCGTTTTGTGATTGTGGCCGGTGGCCTGTGTGTGGCGACTCTAAATGAAAACAGATAGTAATATAGGTAGGTTAACTTGTAGTATTCATTTGATACTAGTTTAAACGTTTATCCTGATAAATGAGCCAACATAATTGTCCGACTATTGATGGTCGTCATTGTCATTCGATATGCTGTATTTTGACGATAAGTACCTAATCTGATTAACTGCTTCTTACTGAATATTTTTTTATATATAAACGTTACCTCATACCAAGGTACAGGAGTTATTCCTGTACCGTGGGTGCATTAACAAACATTTAAACTCAAATGCCTACACAAGACATCCAGATCTGAAACACTGCTTGATTTTATTGAATATGTATTTTAGCGGATATGGGTAAAACAAATAACTTGATAGAAGTATCAAGTTTGAAATCGAGCATATTTATATGATTTAAAAAATAACTTGCCGATAATTTTTTAAATATTTTACTGATGTTCCACAGCGTGTTTGCAGATCACGAAGTGTTGGATGAAGTGTGGGGTTTTTGATGATACTCTTTACACATCAGAACACTGCCGCCCACAATGAAAGACAACATTTTTATCATATACTTGAAACGTATGTATTATTTTATATACGTATTTAAGGATTAAGTACTTAAAATAATATGCATGATTACACTGATTCGTGAATTGAATAAACTACGGTACCTAAAATCAAAAACAGTTAGAAATTAAGTAAATTATTTTTAAATGCATTGTGTGAGAAATAAAGCCTATGCCCTGTATAAATTATTATCAGTATACTTCGTAAGGTTAATTAAAGTAGGTGCCACATAAACATGGAATGACGATCATTCACATTTGTTGTCATTCTTAATTATTATTTCAAAAACGGAAATAAAAGCATAAAGCCGTCTTGAATCGACATTTATCCTTTACAGTGATCCTTTACATCATCTATTAATGAAAAGCAGTTCATTTGATTTTCGAGTACCTACGCAGAGATAATCAGAAAAGGTCAATGTACTTTATTCCACGGTTATCTGGCGTCTTCTATTCTGTCGTCGCAATCTTAGTCAGTTAGTTTCTCCTTTTATATTATACATATTATATTTTTATAAAGATTGATAAAGCATAACATTAATCAACACTCAACCATAATTCAAGAACATATGGGTACATTTTGACACAAACATTAGTTTTCGTTAATGTCAACAGATGGCGCCCAGTATTCAATATCGTTGCAGAATTTACTTTCTGTGACTGATAGATGGCGCAATATGTTCAATTTTTACTCGTATCGATGTTTATTATAATAATCCAATCTGAATAAATTTACCCGGCACCACATATATACCTAATTGTACCATGTTTCGTTCGTGTTTTCCAGAACAGAATGAGGAAGCAAGAAGGCATGAGGTGGAACAACTACAAACCTCACTCTTCTAAGCACAATACCTACTCATTAACAGGTAACATTTACCTTACTGCTACTTGCATATAAAGTACTTAATTCTGTCAGCGTATAGTAGGTACTCTATATAGTAGGAACTTTTGCTTTCATTTATTTCTCTCTCTCTTTCTTTCGCTCTCGCTTGATAGCCTAAAACAGTAGTTCTATGGAAGTCTACTGAACAAGTGAGTCTTGATTTTCATGATGAAACTTTTGGAGCGGACTGCACTACAGTACCTTATATGACAAATGTGAGCATTCTCCAACTTGCATTCATGTCGTTACGTCGTTAAGAAAATCATTGATTTTCTTAACGACATAACGACATGAATGCAAGTTCGATTTTTATCCGACAGCTAGAGTAAAGTAAACTGAGTTAACATAAGCATGTCGGCGGAAGATGCCGATCATAATTAACTCTATTTTGTAGACGTTGACAGGGTATCGAGCAATACACAAAGTATGATCAAGTAACAATGATTATTGGCATCTTCCGCCGACAATCTGCTCATAATATTTTCACAGCTGCAACTCAGGCCTCCACTTTGGAAGGAGGTCTGGGTCATTATCAAGGTCCAGTATGGATTATTCGTACTAGGTACTGACTTCATTTTCGATTTAATATGATTTAGGAAAATTAATATCCCCTCGTAGTCATTTCATTCCTTTTAAAAACCGTGAAGCCAAATAAATTGCACAAAGTAATACTCTTGCCTTGGTTGGACGTGAACAAGCAAAAGTACAGGGTAGGTAAGTACAAACTTGACTGGACTTACGAGGATACCTATCTATACTAATGCGTTCCAAATAAGAACAGGAAAATCAATAACCTCAATCAGTCAAATGATGATTGAAAAGTACAATTTCCAACAATTATTTTGCTTATTAATACCAGTATTTTTCATAAATCGTAATGACTGAGTCTTAGTTAAATGTAGTAAAGTAAGTCATAATTAGTTAAAAAAATATACAGCCTTAGTTTTAGTAAGTATAATAATATGCAAAACCTGAAACACCTGAATTTTAATGTAAAGAATCTATGTACAAAATTTCAAAACCGTATCATAAAAAATCACTAAGTTATCACTAAGCTTGTTATGTCAGCAAAAGTTATAGTCACCGGGCCAATCAGGCGACAGTGGGGTTGTTTTGCACTTGCACCCAGCTGTTTACTGGCTCCTGATTCCTACCTACCGTGACCTGTGTTATACTTAGTGTCGGTGGTATCCAACTAATAACCTGTTTACGAAAAAATCTAACATGGTATAAAAATCATTAGAATCAATTCAGTTACTGATTCTGATCAAACTATATTCAGGTTTCACATTATTAACAATAACGCTGCATATTTTCTTTCTTGTTTTCATTGTTAGGAACAATTCGTCGTCTTCTTCCATTTGCCAATATTCAGACCTTATGGATAGGTAATCGAAATTGAAGATATGGATTCTGATTAAGATTTTTTCGTTCATGATTCACAAACAAATATTAGGTATTTAAAAAAAAACTTGTTTTGCTCACACTACCCAATTTTTCGATTCGAGAGCTATGACGTAACAACATGGCGTAAAATCGATCAATTTCTTAATTGGAACGCATTATACACAAAACAGTTTTCTTTCATAAGATATTTTTTGTTAACAATCTCCGTAAAAACATATCTGCTTCAAAAACACATTCACGGTTTCCTACTCAAACTATTTTCTCCAAGACCTTACCACGACCTCTTAATGCGTTCCATTTGACGACCTAAATTGAACTGTTAAAGAGATAGAACTATTTAGGATGGCTCCATGCCTCTTTCTCGCTCGCACGCTTGACAGTTTAACACGCCCCTGGGTCTATTTACTACAGTTAAAGTTTCAAAATAGCATTAATTTTCAATGAACTTGGTTGGTAATACCCCTGCGTGCTTAACGTACTACTAGATGGCGCTGCTTCAACATGAATGTTACCGTTGACAACACTGCATATGTATCATGGGGTTTTAGTAGATGGCGCTATCACAAAATAATTTCCGTCTATAATAGCGCTGCCTTTTTGTCATTTTTTGCAACTAGATGGCGCTATTATTATTATTTAATATTATACGGCACTACTAGTCGGTACTACTACGGTAGCGCAGCGAGCTTGTCATTGGGCGCCACTAGATGGCACTATTATAAAATAAATACACGTGATGACATGACAATCTTGCATGCTTCTCTATGAAGTCACTAGATGGCGCTCTCCTGAAATACATTCTATCTACTTTAACGCTTGATTCATGTCATTGATAGTTACTAGATGGCGCTATACAAACGACGTTTTTTTAACTTGCTTTTGACACGCGTTTGTAGCGATACAAATGCGGTACACACGCGAGTTAGACCCAGCCTGTAGAACTTTAAAAGGATAAAGTAGCACTGTCGACGCACGTTTCTAAAACGCGCGTCAACGGTGCGTTAAAAATCGTGTTGTGCACAGGCCCTAATGGTTTTTATAACCTTAAAAAACAATAACTGTTTATTACAAGTACTTATGTAGGTATGTCTTACGATACAAGATGGTGTAATGTTAGTTGGTACGCTTAAAGCCATATTGGTGGGACTACACGGGAGACGGATATATCAAGGACATATTCGTTGGCGTTAATTAAACTCATCAATTTAAATATAAAAGAAAGCCGAGATCTTCTGTTGGTTTAAAAGAGACTTTAGTACCATTTAAGAGCGTCCTTTTCGAGGTACATTTTCCTACAACCTATCTTATACCCGTCTTACTCTAGATATTTAAGATACACTCCGAAATCGTAAAAACTTTTAAGTCACCTGAAAAAAGTCTAACGGTTTCTGTATGGTTAAGTCAGTGGTCATAATAGCAGTTTTTGTGGCATCCTTTGCTTTACGAACTTAACTGTCACCTTAAGTAACAAAAAATTGGCTTTCCTAATCTTTTAGTTAACTTTTAATCTTAGCAATTAATAATTACTTGTAATGATTTACAGGCCAAAAATCGTAGTTGGAAGCATCTTCCAACTAAGATTCCTGTAAGCACTAGCCAGCAGTCACCTGCTGCTAGCAAATAATGTGCTCCTGTCTAGAACATTAATAAGTAAGTTGGTTTACAGAACAATATCCGCAACGCTTATTGCGGCTAGTTTTAGTTACTTAATTTTTGCGCGTTTCTTAAAATGTATTTGTACCACAATTTATACAAACTCATAGAGTCTCTCTAGCAGTGATGGCCAAGTGGTAACGGCCCTGACTTTGTGTAATTTATTTCACCATCACTGTTCTCAAAACGGTGAAGGAAAACGTTTTGAGGAAATCGGCATGTCCTAGAACCAAAAAATCGAAGACATGTGACATCCACCAACTGCACTGGGCCCGCGTGGTGGATTACAGCCCGATCCCTCTCCCAGAGAGGTCTGAGTTCCAACAATGGGAATATTATAGGGCCGACTATGCATATAGTTTCTTATTTCTTACTTTCTTTCGGCTTTAAGCAACAAAAAAGCGCTAGCAGATAGTTACGCTATAGTTTATATTAATAGCGCAAAAATCCTACACGACAGATTCAAAGCATATTTCAACAAATACAACAACTGTTTGTAGTGGCGCAAAAATATTACTTTTATTGCGGATAATGCATTTACAGCTTTGTGCATTTTTACACATTTAAGTAACAAACAGCCGTAGTGTATAACATAAAGGGGTACCGAGTAAAATTTTGTGACCTAAAGAACGTCCTTGGTACCTACATTACAGATGGCGGTTGATACGGGCATTGAAGACCTCCATGACACATGCTTTCTGTGATGCTACACGGTGAACAAGACATCTGATGGACTTCACAACAATTACAGTTGCAGTATGTAAAAGATGTGAGTTTAATTAATCAATATTTGTTACTGACGATAAACAACAATTAAAAACAAAACTCTTGATGATAAACAAAAAAGAAATGGACTACAACTGGAAACAGTAATTTTAGGGTTCCGTAGTCAACTAGGAACCTTTATAGTTTCGCCATGTCTGTCCGTCCGTCTGTCTGTCTGTCCGTCCTCGCTTAATCTCTGTGACCGTTAGCACTAGAAAGCTGAAATTTGGTATCAATATGTATATCAATCACGCCGACAAAGTGGTAAAATAAAAATTGGGAAAAAATGTTCTATTAGGGTAACCCCCCTATATGTAAAGTGGGAAGTGATTTTTTTTTAAAATTCAATCCTAACGTGTGATATATTGTTGGATAGGTATTTAAAAATGAATAGGGGTTTGCTAAAATAATTTTTTGATAATGTCAATAATTTCGGAAATAATCGCTCATAAAAATAAAAAAAACAATGTGTCCTCCCCTAACTTTTGAACCATAAGTTTAGAGAATGTGAGAACTTTATAAGGACTTTCTAGGAAAATCATTTTGAACTTGATGGAAAGAACAGTTTTTGTACAAAAAGACAAAAAGGTTGTACAAAATAATTTCTGGACTAAGTTTGTAGTATTTATAATCATATATGCAAGCATTTTTTTTAACTTCGTTTACATATTTCATTATTCTGAACGTATCTTCTTTCAAACAAAAAAAGAATTATTAAAATCGGTTCTCGCAATCACAAAACTTCTTCTGGTACCTATGTATTAATTAGTAACCCAATTCCCCGAGAGATGGCGCTGAACTACATAAAACTTCTATCAGGAACATGCTTAGGCAATTTAGAACAAAACTAAAATTCATATTTTTAACGCCATCTATCAAAATGTTAAGGTAAGAACCAGTTCATAAATGGTTCGATAGATGGCGTTGCATAATTACGTCATCTTTTTAAAAGTCGATGTTAAGGGCCAAGCGCCCGAAAAGTGCCATAAAACAGTGATTTTCTGAGGCCTACTCCTCCGCAACGGCTAGGTCAATTGGTTTGAAAAAAATATATGTTTATTATAGATTCATGAACAATAATATCAACATTTGATTTTTTCGTGCAATTAATACTTTTGACAAAAAAAAATATTTAGCAATTTCGCAACTTTTCGCAACTTTTCCCTACTCCTTCGAAACGGCTTGGACCTTTAGAAACATTTTTACACATAAAAATTGGTGGTTAAATATTCTTCAAAGTGAACATTGCATATGTAAATCAATCAATATCTCGCAGAGAAAATGGATTTAAAGCGCTTTCCGGGCGCTGCTGGCCGCAAATAAATAAACAGATTTGCGTACTGCCGCCTAGGCGAGTGCGAGAGTTGCGTTCACATAATTTCGGCCAGATGGTTCAAGGAACTATACGCCTTAAGATTTCCGTGCTTTCATGACCTACCGTGGTAAAAAATCGTTACTTTTTAAATATACTCGTAATTTTACGAGTGCACAATCGCTGAAATTTCTACTACTTGCATACTCTTTTAGTTATCACCGTCCTTTGTGGGCTCGTTTATAGGCTTCCGTATTTATTAAGAGTTCCCTACTTAGTATGTCAACGTAACAAATAGCCTTTTTTTAAACTCATACATAGGTGGGAATACTTATTGTGACGGACGGGAAACTACGGAACCCTACACTGAGCGTGGCCCGACGCACTCTTAACCGGTTTTTTTTAGAAAGTTTAAAAACAAAATTCTTTTGTAATTTGTGTGTCAAGTTTTATACCAGGTTATTTGTAAAAGACTGGCAACCTCTCAGAATTATATTATTAACATCATAGACAATTACTTTTGTTCTATGACTTTTATAAATTTATCATATTTTAGTTCATCAGATTTTCCATTCACCAAAATCCAATCGATCACTGTTAAGACTGACCTCCCAAAGCGTCGCCATAACAAACGGTCTTGTGTGCCTCGCATCGATCACATTCCTGCGTGGATCGAAGAACTGCTGAGAGGTCTTCGATCCACTTGTCTACTTGGAAATGTACCCTGACCACTTCCTCACTTATCGCTTTACTTGTTGCTAAACATTTCTCCAATTCAATGTGCACGGATAAGTTTTAACAAAAAAAGACAAAACATCTTTGACTTAATTTTTTTATATTTTTCTGTTTGTTTGTCTCTCTTTTTAGGCCTAAAACAAAAAGAGCAATATTTTGAGGTTTAGTATAATCGGAATACAACTAGATAATCACTGCTGTCGTTATAAGTTCAAATTGTATTACTAGCGCCATATTTGAACATGACAGCCTCAAGCATTGCTGTTGTGTGGGAGACTGGCGCAAGAGCATTACTTTTATGACAGATAATACATTTAAACTTTGTGCATTATTCCTACTAAAAGTAACAAACAGCTGTAGTATATCACGTAAAGATGTGCCATGTAAAGTTTGTGAACTGAAGAATCTCATCGGTTCATTACAGATGATGACTGACACGGGAATTGAAGACCTCCATGCTACACCCTCTCTGTGATGCTACTCGGCGAACATACATCTGGCATCGAAAGAACAACAGTTACTTATCCAGTAAAAGATGTGAGTATAATCCAATTTACATCCCTGATGCTGGATGAAGCTTTGTTTTACAAAATGTGTCAAAATTGAGCACTATCATAACAAGATTTTATACAAGAAAATGACAAATACGTGCATATTTCTGCCTGAAATTTTTGTAATGGTTTTCGATTATCACCGATTTATTCGTCTGTGAGTATAAAAAATGTTTAAAAAATCAATACAAACCACCTTTTTTAAGGTGGAAAATCATTTAATGACTTTTTAAGCTCTAGGGCGAAATGGGTGTATTTTACAGACTAAAACTACATCTATGTTTCTTCTTTGCCTTGCATTCCTCCCGGGTTTCCCTTTCTGAAGTCAAACCATAGCCCCAGTAAGCTCCGGCCCTGCTGGGCCCCTACGGTTTTGCTGATATCTCTTTGGGGGGCTTTTATTATCCGCAAGCCTACGCCCTGACGCGGACCGCAATAGCGACGACGACGACAATGCTGCAGAGGTGACCGAGGTAGAGATGAGAGTGGCGGTGCAAAGGCTGAGTGCCAAGAACGCCGCCCCAGGACCCGATGGCTTGCCTGGGAAAGCCATCGGTTTGGCTTTCGCAGGATGCGCTCTACGGTGGACGCCATCATGCGCGTGCGAGCCCTCACGACGGAGGATGCGGTGTACCAGGGTAGGTGTGTCGTGGCAGTGTCCTTGGACATTGCCAACGCTTTCAATTCCCTGGCCTGGAGTACGATCCGGAGGGCACTCCGGTACCACCGGGTGCCCAAATACCTCTGTCGAGTAGTCGAGGCCTACCTATCGGACAGGTATATTGTCTACCCCGGTTACCAGGAGGACTGGAAACGTCTGGAGATGTCGTGCGGTGTTGCGCAGGGGTCGGTACTAGGACCACCCTTGTGGAACATCGGGTACGATTACGTGCTGCGAGGCGACCTCCCTGACGGAGTCAGCGTGGTCCGCTACGCAGACGACACGCTGGTTCTAGCGTAGGGAGAGTTATATCGGGCGGCGGCCGCTCTAGCGACAGGCGGGGTTGCGATAGTCGTTGATAAGATCCGGGATTTGGGACTCGAGGTGGCGCTGCGCAAATCCGAGGCCATGTGTTTTCACGGTCGCGGCCATAGGAACGCGCCACCATCGGGTTCCCAACTAACGGTAGGAGGAGTTCGCATAGGCGTCGGGTCATCGATGAGGTACCTGGGACTCATCCTCGACAGCCGATGGAATTTCGAGGAGCATTTCCGACGTCTGGCTCCCAAACTCTACCGGGCTGGGGCTGCGCTCAAGCGGCTCCTGCCTCATCTTGGGGGTCCAGATGCCTTCTGCCGGAGGCTCTACGCGGGGATTTTTCGATCCATGGCCCTCTACGGGGCGCCGGTGTGGGCGCCGTCGCTGCAAAAGCGACCGGCGGCCATTCTGAACGCCTGCCAGAGGGTCATGGCAATTCGGATGGTGCGGGGATACCGCACGATTTCCCGTGAAGCGGCGAGCCTTCTGGCTGGCCTTCCACCGTGGGATCTGGAGGCAACAGTCCTTGCACACATGCACGACATGCTCGTGGAGATGTAACGCCGGGGTGAAAGCCCTCTGCCGCGACAGGTCACGGCATGGCAGACAGAGCTCCAGAGGGATCTCGTGGTGGAGTGGCGTCAGCGACTATCGCAACCCAGTGCCGGGCACGCCACAATTATGGCGATAAGTCCCCTCTTTGAGGCGTGGCTGGAAAGTCCTCACGACGTCCTTACCTTCCGCATGACACAGGTCCTCACCGGAAATGGCAAGTTCGGGAGGTTCCTGTTCCGAATTAAAGCGGAAGTGACGCCCGGGTGTCGCCACTGTGCGGAACGCCCGGAGGACACGGTGGAACACACAGTCGCGGTGTGCCCTGCTTGGGCGGAGCATCTTCGCGTACGGCCGCCTCTTTCGCTAGCATTATCCCATCGCAGAACCATGGTCCGTACTAGGGCCTGGAATTTTGGGTAGGTAGGACTATCTTATCATCATTAGAGCTACCGAAACCTAGATCTAGAAACCGCGATAATCATGAAAATTCCCAAGACGACGCAGACAGCTTTTAGAGCGCGAAAAGAATGGTATGTCATACGAGTTCCTAGCTCATTATCTCGCATTCCGGGGTTGGTGAATTTACAATTACCTAATTTACTAGAATTTTATTGATATGTGTTACATAAATATCTGCCATTGTATCACAATTTTATATATTATTTTTTATTTTATTTTTATTTTATAAATTTATATATTAGACTTTTAGAATAGAATATAATATAATTTATTGTACATCAAAAAAGTAACACAACTCATACATTTAAAAACTCAAAACTATGGGTATAATGGCGGCCTTACCGTTAACAGTGATATCTACGAGACAACCTGAGGATGAATCGAAGTAAAATATAAATACCTATACAAGGTGCAGTTTTAAAACTGCACAATATTTCAGGAGGTTGTAATAAAACTCATAAATAATCATATAAAAATACGATACCTGGTCAATAATCAGTAAAACTTGTTATTTTTTTTTTTAATTTTAACCGTTTTTCAGAATAACTCTCTAAATAAACTTCTTAAAAAAATACAGAATCACCCGTTGCGATTTATCGCACGCCGTGTCACTGTGTGTGTGAGTGCATCAACCTGTACGAGGCTCCGCCCACTTATTTTACGAAATGAATAATTTAACCTTAGATGTAGATCGAATTCGATGATCATAATGTACATTAATGTCTTAAATTTCGCTATTTAATTACTCGCTTTTAAGCATCATCACAATGTGAAAATCTTTTAAAAGTCACGTTGACGTCGCGTCGATAGGTACTTACGTATCAGCTGATGAATAAAATGTTAGGCCGAGATCAATAAACCTTATGAGGCGTCCGTGCCTCCGTCCGTAGGTATCATGGAGCGCGCGCGCTCGAGATTTAGATACGCAGTGGTACATGAACGTACCTACCAGACGCAGTCTGTAGGTAATGTCATTCTCAAGGTCAGTTTTCCGTAATAATTTCGTTTTTATTTGTAGATTAAATTGGTGGATGTGAAATTTCCCTTCGTACTTTTTAATGGGCTGAGGACCGACAAAAAACACTTCAAGATAATTTGTGCTAGTTACGTAGATAGGTAGGTTTTTAAGTGATTTATCTTGCCTGTTAGGTAGGTATTTTTACCGTAGTTAAAATTTTTAAATCAATTTATTTACACTAATCAAATTGATTCGGCTAACAACGTATTTACAAATGACTTTTTATGTACTTACTAATAAAATAAAATAAATACCTAAGCAGGTACTTATGTTACCTGGAGGTGTTGTTCAAACAGACAGCAGTCTAGCACGACGTTGCTGATTTTCTTTTAATTTCGTAGCACAAACACATTCGTTTTAAAGTGTCGAAAGCACTAATCACTAGTGATCACCTTTTCACGTAACGTACCTACTTGCCGACCGTAGTAGGAAACCAAACCGTAGACCAGCATCCCGCGTGCTGGCCCGTGGCTCTCGCTTGAAGTATTCCAGGATATTTTCCTGCAAGGCGACAAGCAGGCCTTCGTTGCCGCGACCGTCAGCAAGCCGGGGAACGCCGAATCGTCGAAACTCGCGGAGTCTTTGCGTAGCAGCCAGTATTACCCTTTGAGATGGACGTTACGATGTTTCCACTGATAGCATACAAGCGGACTATCTCCACCAACTCTACATTGGAGTATTGGTCTGTCATCTTTCATCACTAGATACCGCAACCGTTAACCGAAGGCGCTGTGGGCGAATATTGCAAGCGCGTGTATGCACACGTCGGCGACGTCAGTTACACTAAACATGATCGATTGATCGATGGCGCGGGGGCGTGGCTAGGGTGTGTCGTGCGGGAGATTATTGGTGCTTTACGTTGCGTGTATGTGTGTGAAAGCGCGGTTTAAATAATGGTGCGTTTGTGTGTGTGAAAGCGCGGTTATAAGGGAGGTATCAGACTAGCAGAGTTTATAAAAAAGGTAGTTCACACATACCGATTTCCATATATAAGAAAAAAAATACCTACTCATTTTATTATTGATTCGGGTCGAGAATCACTAACATAATTTACTTTTTTTTTACCTCCTGAATTTTTTTGCACCTTTAAAACTGCACCTTGTATATATTATTGTATGGTATGTAATTTTTAATAATAATATATAAATTACACACCTATATAAAACACAATTATTTAGTTTCCGTATTTATACTGTTCTCTGTTTTAATTGTTGGACTTAAAAAGTTAAGCATTAATTTTATATAATTTCTTTATTATAATTAATTTCGTTAAAAAAGATCCGGTTTAAATAATTTTGCTGAGATAAAATTACTAGCGCCATAATTGAACATGACTTTTGCGCTTATATTTTGAGATGTATGCAATGGCGCGAAAGTATTACTTTTATTATTGATAATGCATTAAAGACTTTGTGCATTATTGAGCCTAAAAGTTACAAAAAGTTGGAGCAAATAACATAAAAGTGCACTAAGTCCAGATTGGGAACTAAAAACCATTTTCGGTACATTACAGATGGCTGTGAACATCATTCATCTGGGACAAGCTTCACGACAGTGACTCACCTAGTTAAAGATGTGAGTATTACCTTTACATAACAGTACTCCATTCGCGTTAAGATTAGACATTTAAACAAACCTTTTTTACTGTCTGTTCAACCGATTTTAGTACTAAACCCTGGGAGTCAACTCTAATATCAAAGAAAAAAAAGGATTAATTGCACCCTCCATATTTCACTTGGAAAAGTGACGCCCGGGTGTCGCCACTGTGCGGAATACCCGGAGGACACGGTGGAGCACACAGTCGAGGTGTGCCCTACTTGGACGGAGCATCGCTGTGCCCTCGTGGGGGCGATCGGCGGCGGAGACCTCTCGCGCCGGGCCTTGATTGAGGCCATGGTCCGGAGCGAGGAGGAGTGGCAGGCGGTCGCCGACTTCTGCGAAGCAGTAATGCTTGCAAAGGAGGAGGCCGGACGCATCAGGCAACGGCGTTATCGCCGCCGCCGCCGCCGCCAGGATTCTGATCCCGGTTTCCGGCCACCGTAGGCGCGGGCTTGCGGACAGTGAGCAATGGGTAGCTCGCTGTCCGGCCGTCCGGTAACAGTCCGGACCAAGCCCAAGTCGTCGACGGCGCGCAGTGTTTCCGCGCGCCTCAAGGAGTTGTCAGCGACAGCAGGGACCCAGCCGGGTCGAAGCCTACTGGGGCCAGGGTTATCCGAAAGGGCGCTCGAGCCACGGCATGAAGGCTAGAAGGAACGGGGTGGGCCTTTTAGTCAGTAAGAGTCTGACACTATCTCCCGCTCCGCCCAAGAGTCATTGGGCGATGTCATTGTATGATTTTTTCCAAACATAAAAAAAAAAAAACACTTGGAAGGTCTTATTTGTGAGACTGATTTGATAGACTGGGTTGTTATTATCAAGGCATGTTAAGGGCGTACTATCAGTGCACGACGTGTTCTACATAACAGTTGATGAGTAGAGGACGCCGCATGGAATTTGTAAACAAATCAGTTTTGTTCAATAGCAAAATTGTCACCGCGAAAGTTTGTTACCATCTGGTGAGGTGAGATGGGGGTCAAACTTGAGGCTGTTGAGTTTTGGATTTTCAAATCAATCAAAAAATTAAATTAATTTGAAATAATAACATATTAAATATAATTAGCACTTTGCACATGATTTGTTCGCGAGAAACGTTTACAAAAACCCTATAATGATAGTAATTTTGAAAAACTAATAAGGACAATCAAGTTTTTTTGGATTTTGGTGTAAATTAATTTACTTTGTTTTGTTGGTTTGTATGTTTATGTTGAAAAGTATCTTTTGCTACTTGAAATAAAGGAATAATATTATACTAAGTTTCAAGTACTTGGGCCCAAGGAATAAAATTTTACACACAACCAAATTTCCCCTTTTCTTAGTGCTCGCTATAACATAAAAAGAAGTTTTGTGCAAAATTTCACGTTGCTAAATCCAGCAGTTTCGGTTGTGCCAGGCAGTCAGTTTCTCCTTTTATGTATGTAGATAGAAAGCGGCAATTTAGATTCAATCTTCAAATTCAATCTAAAAAAAAAACATACTTTAAACATACTTTTACTACACGAAATATACGAATACTTTTTCTGCTCCATATACGTTTTGTCAATTTGTGTGAAAATGGATGGAGCAGTGGAATTATTTTTTTTCGTGATTTCTGGTAATGGTTTACCACGTAAATTATATTAATTAAATAATGTCCACGGTACATTACAGATCGGGATGGAACGGCCTTTGAAGACTTTGATGCCCTACAGTTGTTCTTTCTGTGATACTTCGCAGTGAACTGAAATTCAAGAGCGGCCTGCACAACAGTGTCTCAACTAGTAAGACATGTGAGTATAATCATATTTACATACATTTACAGTCATACACATAGTCATACACATACAGTCATACACTGTCATTGACTATCAGAAACGGACAACATTTTGAGCGTTTAAAACATGTGCTAGAGAATCTAAACAAAAAATAAATATATATTTCTACTTAAAATAACCTCCCTTAGCCTTAACGGCCGTCCTGTAATCGACAGGACCGAGACTAAGTTGCCGACAGTGCCTGGTAGTGTTCCACGTGCTCCTCGAAAAGATATCAGTAAGCCCCTACCCAGCAGGGCTGATACCCGCTAGCGTCGCGGGGATTTCCTGAAACGGTCTTAAAATGCAAAGGTTAACTGAAGGACACAGATGTGTTTTGTGTGTGTTTTAACCAGTTAAAATCTTGCACGCCCTCTTGCTCCACATACGACAAGAGAAGTCATGGGATGAAAACCCACCATAATAAAAAAAAAACTTAGCCTTACCACGGCCCTTCAATTGTTTAGGCCGCACGTCTGGTACTTTACACACTATGTCCATTGAAAAATTAAAGCTTCAATCGTATTAAAAATTGTTGGAGGTTTAATTCCTACTTTATGCAGAGCAATAATATCAAATCTGTCTTTTTTTTAACATGCACTCCATTTTAATTTATCCAAATCGTATATAATTAACAAAACTATGGCCATAAAAGGAATAAAAAAATATAGGCGTCCTCTCAATGCATAACCTGTTCTATATAACAGTTGATGAGTTAAGGACGCAACATTAAAATCTTTCACAAAACAGTTTTGTTTATTACCAAAATTGTCACCGCGAGAGTTACAGTTTTATTTTAAATTTCCATGCTTTTAAAAACGTCCTTTTCGAGGTACATTTCTACACAACCTCTCTTACGTGATTATGATGTTATTACGCATCTTTTTCTAGATGTTTTGGATACATACATATTTTGTAGATATTATCTAGGCTTTTATAAAACCCAAAAAAATTGTAAATATGTGTAAAACTAATGTAATAAAGACCTCTGAAAATCTACTATTTTACGTGAACTTTGGCCCTGCATAATGGTATTTATATATTAAAAGCACACACTACAGTAAATGTGTACCCACTTTTTATCTATCTATATATATATATATATAAGTATATTTGTATATATATATATATCGAGATTCTGAATGACGACAATTTTTCCTTAAAAACTTTTAAGGGTTTAAAAAATATCGCGTATTTCCTGGAACAAGTTTTGTCAAATATTCGAGCAAATCACCGAATGCCAACGGAATTTTCCGGCGTTACCTCTCTTTTTTCGCATTGCCTTTTCATCAAACATCGCGATGGATTGCGTTAGATGAAGCAATAAGATTTTGAACCATGCTCGACGTTGAGATAGGCGAGTGGAAGGGCCCTCTTAATTACCATAAGCACCTAGGTGATAAATATTTCTTAATCATGTGTTTCAGATAAAAACGGTGCTATAGCAGTAAAACCTGAGCTGCAAGAACCAACAACTATCACTCTTCTAAACACTCTACAAACCAGCAACAACAGCTTGCATAAAATATGATTTCGTCATGAACAGCTTCAACGGAGTGAGTATATTTTGAGATTTAATGTAACCATTCACTTTGCTTGCTGCTGCATGATTTATCTTAACTATTGTTTACCAATTAAATTTAACTAATAATTGACAGTAATTATCATTCATCATCATCATTTGAGCCGAAATTCCATAGCCCGAAGAATTGCCAAACTTAAGTGGGCAGGGTACACTGTTTGCAGGTCAATGGGAATTAAAGGTTCTAAAGCAGCGACCAAGTACCGAGAGATGCAGCGATGGAAAGCCTTTTACAAGGTGGACCGATGATCGGCAGGTCTAGCCAAGTTACGACCGTTTCGTTTCTCTTTCTGTCAGTCTGCTCCGATTCATTTTGTCTGACCACGTGACTTAAGGTTGAGATGATGTCATTCTCAAACATTCGAAGTTTTCTCTACTAACGTTAACGATTGTATTTAGATTATCAATGTGGCTAAGCCCTCTGCTCACGGCTCAGGGTCACGGGGATCCGATGGATGCGAGACGCACAGGACCGGTCGTTATAGCGACACTCGGGGGAGGACTATGTGCAATAGTGGATGTCTTTCGATGGAAATGATGATGATGATCAGTTATTTTTTTTTTATTTACCAGAACTTATAGACTTGATTTTTACTTTTTCCTGTTCTTTCTCTCACAATTATTGAGCTAAAAATAAAGTTATATTTCTATTTAATTCATTAAACCCCTAGCGAACGCCGGCGTTCGCGCACCTATTGTCTGTAATTTCCACGATTGAAAGGTTAAGGTTTAGTTTAATTGGGAAGCAATAATAAGTCTGCTGTGAGTATATTGGAACTGAAATAAGTAGCGCCATACATGTACATGGCAGATTTTTAGCATAACTGTTGTGAGAGGCATGGCGCAAAAGAATTACTTTTACTACAAAGTAAATTGTATTATTGCAACTGGAAGTAACAAACAAACACTGTAAATTAAATATTACTTAATCTGGCCATAAATAGGAAAACAGCAATATTACATTTGAATTCTGTCATTTTTAAATCTCATAAAAAAGTGCTGGACTGGGATCCCACCTGATGGTAAGCAGTGAAACAATCGTTGATGATGAGGCATTAGTTTATTAAGAGCCTATTCACTCTAGCATTGAAGACACCCAAATTATAATCGGACGGGCAGACCGCAGCAGGCAAATTGTTCTAGTCCTTTGATATACGCGGTATAAACGACAAGGCGAGATGCGCATTTTCTTATTTTTACGCCAATTGGTGTTGAATATTTTTGAGGTATTTAAATGGAGTGAAGTAATAAAAAGAACCAAATTGCCGTGATAGCATTACACAAAATGAAATTTTTTAAACAATCGATCCGCTTGGTATTATGTGAATGTGTGTGTGTGGTATTATGTGATGTGCTGTCACATATCGAAAATACAATGTTCCTCACTCCAGTTGAACCTTATGAAATTAATATTATGCCAAAACACTAAAAATAAAAAAAAAACATGACATCGACGATCTTCCACTTTGTTTACTTAGACAATGCGCTGATGAGCTATCGCTACCGTTTTTTGAATTATTAAACCAGTCTTTTGAAGAAAGAGTGTTTCCAGATCAGCTGAAAATAGCGTTAGTGAGACCGATCAACAGCATTATCAGTGTATAAATTTATACAGGAAGCCTTAAGCGTAATAAATAATAAAAAATACACACTGGGATACATGCTTGATATGACCAAAGCTTATGATAAAGCTCGATACGATATTTTATTAAATAAACAAATTATAATTATTTTATAAAATATAATAAAAAAATATTTGGCTATGGTGGAGCATCATTGTCAATATTGTAACAAAGCGCATTAATAAAGATTAACAAAAAGGAAAGACTACGAAGAAACACTATTCCAGACAGCAAAAGATTTTATTTTAGGAAATGCACATACCACCTAGAACTATATAAGATGAATTAGAACTTGCAACATATAAAAGATGCACTAAACATTATAAATTAACTGATAATTTAAAAACGAATAGGGTGGTAAAGTCAAAGCAACTTCTGAAGTAGTACGCAATTTTTTTTTTTTATTATTGATAGGCTCGCGTTTGACCACTATCTCACCAGATGGTAAGTGATGATGTGGCCGACGATGGAGCACGCTTGCCTAGAAGTAACCTATTCACTCTTGACTTAAAGACCCCTAGGTTGTAGCTATCAGGAAACACAGACTCCGGCAGGGAATTCCACTCTTTAGCTGTACGCATAATGAATGTGTTTCCAAAACGCTTTGTACGAATGGGTAGGATATCCACCGTGTACCGATGGCGTAACGCCGTACGTTTAATGGTCCGATGATGGAACGGACTTGGAGGAATTAAATTGTGCAATTCCAACGCACACTCACCGAAGCGTAATCGATAGAAAACTGCCAGGCCAGCAACACGGCGTCGATGGTCAAGGCTTTGGAGCTTTGACTCAACAAGCGCATCATCACCGATGATCCTCTTGGCTCGCCTCTCAATCGACTCCAGAGCATCAAGCTGATACTTGGCAGACCCATCCCAAAGATGAGAGCAGTACTCCATACACGATCGAACTTGCGCTTGGTATAGGTTGAGCAGCTTTTCCGGAGTGAAGTACCGCCTCACCTTAGCTAAGATCCCCAGTTTTTTGGCAGCCTGTTATGCTTTTGCCTCGATATAAGAGCCGAAATTGAGGGTAGATGATAACGTTACCCCAAGAAGCTCAAGGCTGTCGGTTATCGGCACGGTCACACCCCGGAATATAGGAGCCGGGCAAAATTGGCTCCGTTTGGTGGAAAAAAGACACGTCTGGGTTTTAGCAGTATTGAACCTGACCAGGTTGGCATCGCCCCAATCGGATACTGCCTCTAAGGATAATTTCAAGCGCTCAACCATAGCCTCCCTCAAAGACTGGATCTAGTACGTGCATCGGACACGTAACTCTCAGCAACAGTGTTGTCGTCTGCATACCCAAAGGTACCGGGTTTAAGTAGTTCGTTTATGTGCAGCAAGAACAGTGTTGCAGAGAGCACCGACCCCTGAGAGACCCTGGCATTAATATACATTTCACCGGACGAGCAGTCTTCAATAACTACTCGGATGGATCACCCCCTCAAGAAGTCTGCGATCCAGTTACACAGACCAGTGGGCAAACCGAAGGAAGGAAGCTTAGCAATAAGGCTATCATGCCAAACCCTGTCGAAAGCCTTCGAGATATCAAGGGAGACTGCAAGTGCTTCCCCATGCTTCTCGATGGCCTCGCTCCAGATGTGAATGGCATACGCTAGAAGATCCCCAGTTGACCGATTTTGGCGAAAACCGTATCGACGATCACTGAGGATGTCATTAGCTTCCAGGTATGCCAGGAGCTTATTATTGATCACTCGTTCCATACACTTACAAAGATTGGACGTGACCGAGATAGGTCTGTAATTAGCAGGGTCAGACGTACTGCCCTTTTTGGGCACGGGTTGCACATTAGCTTGCTTCCAAGCCATCGGCACTTTTCCAGCCTCAAACGAAAGACGAAATAGGCGTGTTAAGATCGGAGACAGTTCAGGCGTACAAGTTTTTAAAACAATTGCCGGTATCCCATCGGGACCGCTGGCTTTGTTCACGTCAAGGTTACGTAGCTCCCTACGGACGTCCTTCTGATAGATGCGAATGTCTGCCATAGACGTCTCGCATCGCTCAGGAAAGGCAGGGGGCTGCGCGTTATCAGAATCAAGACGTGAAGATTCCGCAAAGAGAGAAGCAAATAGATTAGCCTTCTCTTCAGCGGTATGGGCCAGCGACCCATCAGATTTCAGCAGTTGTGGTAGTGAGGGACGGCAGAAGTTCGATTCAACAGATTTAGCCAGGGACCAAAACGCTTTACTACCTGCTGGGTACGAATCAAGTTTGTTCCCAATACGGCTAATGTGTTCAAACCGAGACCTCCGTATCACCTTCTTGCAGGATTTGGCAGCCCTATTATAGGCTCTCTTCTTTTGACTCATGTCACTCGCCTTACGCATACAGGCGCAGACCCATGCTCGGTATGCCGCATGTTTTAGCAAGCGCTTCAGCGCGATTACATTCGGCGCTGCTATCCTTCAGGCAAGCACTGATAGGACGGCATCATTGGGGTACTAGTCTGGAGACTGCGGGGACGCCTGAGCCCCCCCGGGAGTGTCCATCGGGCCCTCTCTTCTGGTCACCAACCAGCACGATGGCGCTTCCCGGGATTTTTCGACAGTTGGCGGGGCAGCCTTTCATGTGTGGCTAGCACATTACTTGGGCCCCCAACTACCTGCGGTCGGCCAGCGGCGCACCGTGCCTCGGATCCCGCTACCCTCCACGACTAGTCTCCCAATACCTCCACACCAATGTAGGCCCGGTCGGTCTGCCTGCAATGGAACCACCACTTCGAACCAACTCCTCTAAATTGGCTTCACTGAGCATTGTACCGGAATACGGCTGCATATGCATAGCAAATGGTGATCACAGAAAAAAAAATTGACGAGATTTTTTATAATTTGACCAGTAAATGATCAAGTTTATTGTCAAAGCTCTACTACAGCTTCCCAATTAGTCAGCTGTGGTACATCGTGGATATTATCCCGCTTCAGTGATGAATTGGTGTGATGTTAGCTATCAAGGAGTGACCAAGTCATATTTTTGTGAAAAAGGTCACAAAAATATGACTTGGTCACTCCTTGTTGGTAATAGTCTAAGATCCGATTAAGAACGACCTTCACCGGTCTGTTTAATGGATGAAACGTAACTACACTTGAGAGCAAAAAAATCGCAAAATTGAAGCATACAAAGTTAGCTTTATAAAAACACAAAATTAAGATCATTGACTTTCCCGTAACTCACAAAAACCAGCGGTATACCCAATTCCCCAAATTCACCCATTTGCATTTCACTACTTGCACCTTTACCTGGAGCTACAAATAGGGTGCTGTTTTGGAGTTTTAATCAGTTTCCGTTAAGGTGATAACGTCTCTATTAGAAACAAACGGATTTACTGGAAAAATATGGATACCACGGCCGCAGAAGCCGTTCAAGTTATTGCCTTGCCCAAAGCAGGCCATAATCAAAATGAAGTCGCTCGACAGCTAAATTTTAGCTGCTTTCCTGTTCGTCTGGTATACCAGAGGTTTTAAGAGACCCGTGGGTGTAATCGGCGACCAGGATATGGCCGGTGGTGCATAGGATCAGGGCGTGATTATCGCTTTTCTGTAAGAAGTACTTTGAGAAATCGGCTACTGAACACGATTGAACTGACACAAAAGCTTCAAGAAGTTTGCAATGTCAGAATAAGTCAGTGGACGATTAGGAAAAGACTGGGAAATCAGGCCTGACTACATATCACTCCTCAAATGGAACCAAATTGACCACAGGTCACTGACAAGCCCGGCAATAATTTGCCACGAAACACTTAATTTAATGTAATTGTTGTTAATTGGATGTATGCCTAATGACAAGCTGTTGTGTTTTCTGATAAGTGCAGAATGACTTAGATGACCATGATCGATGCTGTAGGGCTTACAGAAGGTCATCAGGGCAATTTTAACAATGCTGCATAAGCGAAGAAGTGGGTTTAGGAGGCGAATTGGGGTGGCAAAATGTTGGACAATAAAACTGACATTGTATTAATTACTGGGCCATTACTGGCCTGATATCGAGAGGGTTGACGGCTTTATGATACATCAAAAAAGTGCTCAAAAAATATGTGAAGCCACTTGTGTGGCTTATGGTAGATTTTATTTTCCTTAATGCAGAACAACACCAGATCGCATGTCGCTAGAACAGTTTGCGACTACATGTAAGACGTTGGAATCATTGCGATAGAGAGGCCAGCTCGTAGTTCTGATCTAAATCCAATTGAGCATATCTGGAATGACCCTGAAAGAAGACTTAGTGCAAAAAGGCTGGCTCCACGCCTCCAAGAACTTCAATTTGGCATTGACGAGAAGTTTAACGTTATACCCTAAGATTTCATGGTAAAATTAATACGGCTGATGAAAAATCGAGTAACAGCTGTAAATAAGGCTAAGAGAGGGAATACACTTTATTAACAAACAGGATGACCAAGAATTTTAAGTTTGACTCTCATTCTTTCTTAAGTGAAATTTAGTAATTTTTCCCATTTGTTGGATTTTGTGCTCTAAACTCTTTCAAGGATATTTTTTTACACTGTATTTCATATCATTAGAAAGGTAATTAAATAAGCTTTTAATTCATGTTCGACATGTTTTTAATAACTATTCACATTCATGACAAAAACTGTCTTAACAAAAAGAGTTATGATGTGCGATTTTTTTGCTGTCGAGTGTATTTTATGACAAATCTAGTATATTAAATAATATAACGCGGGTGGATTGCCTAAGAAATTTCTGGCCAAACCTTTTTTTTTATTTTGTAAATGCTCCGGTGTGTTTAACGAATAAATTTAATACTAACCGAAAGTATGAAGCCTTTAGAACATAAAAACGTTGGGTTGCCTATTTATTTCCTGGCATAACTTTGAGTTGCCAGTATAAACAGGTGTGTCAATACTAGTACGAGTAGTACCCACTTGTTTAATAAATAAATTGTATAAAAAAATAAACGCTGTTTCATTACGAATACGATGCTATAAGGTTGTTTGCAAAAAATCTGGCAAGAATAATGGTTGTGCATTTTTCCAAAAAAAAAAGAATCTATTTTTAATTTCTTAGGCAACCCACCCGCTTTATATTATTTAATACACTAGATTTGTCATAAAATACGTTTCATCCATTAAACAGACCGGTGAAGGTCGTTCTTAACCGTATCCTCTACCAACGCCACAAATGTATCAAGATATGGTTCTTGAGAATATGATAAACAGCTTTTCACCACCATGTTCCGTAGGTAACTAAAAATGGTTATTTCAGTGAGACACAGCACTCCTTTCTTCATTTTTCAAACGAAGTAACTGAATTTGTATGATTTGAACAATGTCACTTATTGTGTTATTTGACTAAATAGGTGCAAGATGGTATGTCAGCTATGTGTGCTTACTTATATTTGATAAAAAAAAAACCGGCCAAGTGCGAGTCGGACTCGCCCATGGAGGGTTCCGTAGCAGCAAGCAACATAATATAAAGGTTCTTGTATTTTTTTATATTTATGACGTATTAAAAAAAAAACTACTAACTAGATCTTGTTCAAACCAATTTTCGTTGGTAGCTTACATGGTAATGTACATCATATATTTTTGTTAGTTTTAACCTTCTCTTATTTTAGAAGTTACAGGGGGGGGATACACATTTTACTACTTTGGAAGTGTCTCTCGCGTAAACTATTCAATTTAGAAAAAAATGATATCAGAAACCTCAATATCATTTTTGAAGACCTATCCATAGATACCCCACATGTATGGGTTTGATGAAAAAAAAAATTTTGAGTTTCAGTTTAAGTATGGGGACCTCCAATATTTATTGCTTTTTTTCTATTTTTGTGTGAAAATCTTAAAGCGGTTCACAGAATACATCTACTTACTAAGTTTCAACAGTATAGCTCTTAAAGTTTCGGAAAAAAGTGGCTGTGACATACGGACGGACAGACAGACAGACAGACATGACGAATCTTTAAGGGTTCCGTGTTTGCCATTTGGCTACGGAACCCTAAAAACATACAAGTTATTCTACATTGCTCCACCCTCCACCCCATAAGTGGTGCAAAAGGTGATGATTATATGAATAAATTTGCTATATTTTTCAGGTCCAACGATGCCTCCAGCTTGCCCTGGGGTAACATAAACAGCTGCTACTGGCCAGTCAACGATCAAGTCGGTAAGTACATCTAGTATACCGTACTTTGTTTTTTACTGCGACTATATTAAACTATTACTCTATGATGTATTCAAGGAATAAGTATTTGAAAACGAAAAAAAATGTAATTAACCTAAACTAATGCTGTCCAATATACTTAACTGAAAACTTATTTCTGAATTTCATAAATTTCTCCACTCAAGGGATGGAAGTTTGTTTGTGAATCAGTCGTGCTTTTGTGGCTCATTATCTTCTTGCCCTCGTCTTATATTACTTGAAGTCAGCGCAACACGCTTTTTTCATTCTGTCCTGTCACCCGTCACGGTATAACTATCTCCCTTTTCTTTTAAATCACTTCTCACACAATCCATCCATAGTTTTTAGCCTATCCCTCTCTCTCCTTCTACCTACGTTTAAACTGATAAATCTTTTCAATAAGCAATTATGCTTTTATGGCTGAATGGAGTTGAATGAAACTTGACACACGGGTAGACGGACGCGAATCTGTATTCGGTTATTTATGATGCTCTTCTATTTTATAATTCTCTAATTTTTCCATGGGATAATAATTAAGCTTTCTCATCCACGTAGTCTGCGCGCTCGTGGCTGTTGAAAATAGAATGTATTTACTTGCTATTCATGAAGGTCGCAAGAGACACGGTAAGGTTGACGCAATAGTAGAGCGATTGGCTGCTGCACTGTGAGGCGCAGGTTCAATTCCTGTACGGAACAAACATTTGCATGATCTGCAGATAGTTGTTCCTGCTCTGGGTATCTTGTGTATCAGAGTTTACATGTAAATTCTGAAAGCACATACAATACAGGAGTAATTCCTAGAGTAGGGCTTTGGAGGTATGCGGAACAGAGTAAAGTCCCGCAAACCTCCGTTGAAAAGGGAGGATCCTCCGACCAGACAGGTGTTATAGTCTGGTGGGCGACAGCCCGATAGATGATTTCGGGCTGTCGTATATGTTTAAATTGCGCGGAGAACTTTGATTGTGCGATGCAGGATTTCGTACTTTCTTCGTAGTTCTTATGTGGTGCCATAGATGTCGCTACATCACTCCCCTCCGGAGATCGGAGATCGATGGTTCTTGATGCGTGCCAGGCCAGCGTAGGTTGGTTCCAGTGGGTCGGAACCGATGCCGCATAGTTCTCGGTGAGTCGGAACTGTCTGCGGTGATACCCCAGTGAGTCGGGGTGTTGTTATCCCAGTGAGTCGGGATGATGCCCCAGTGAGTCGGGGTGATGATATCCCAGTGAGTCGGGATGATGCCCCAGTGAGTCGGGGTGGTGCTGTCCCAGTGAGTCGGGATGATGCTACAGGCTCCAGTGAGTCAGGATGATGCTGCAGGCTCCAGTGAGTCGGAGTAGTACTGCTGGCTCCAGTGAGTCGGAGCGGTGCTGTGCGACGTAGGGCTTGATTGCTGGCGTCGACCAGGAGAGGTTCTTCATAGCTCTTCATGTGACTGGCCGAAGGTGCGGTGTGCCAAGCCAAGGTCGCTGATGTGGCTGAAGGTGATGACCAGGTATGATCAGGTAGGCATGCTGGTGGTCAGGATACCCTCTGTAGCCGTGGGTTCTGGCTGTATGGCTCGCTGCTCGAAAGCTTGAGGAAGTGATGATGACGTCACGAAGCAGTAGCTGCACGAAGACTGCGCTGACGTTCTTTGTCGAGGGTCACCAGTTTGGACGTAGGCGGAACAGAGAGTAAAGTCCCGCAAACCTCCATTAAAAAGGGAGGATCCTCCGACCAGACAGGTGTAATAGTCTGTTAGGCGACTGCCCGATAGATGATTTCGGGCTGTCGTATATGTTCAAATCGCGCGGAGAACTTTGATTGGGCCATGCAGGATTTCGTACTTTCTTCGTAGTTCTGATGTGGCGCCATAGATGTCGCTACAGGGCAATGTGTTTTTTAAATAAAAGAAAAAAAATATTTTGTTACTTCTCACAAATATTGTCCGTTATAAAATGTTGTCTTGATGTGAATTTAACTTTAAGCGCATACGGTGTTTGCAAACATGGTAAATACCATGTCATGTAGAAAGTTGCGCCAGATTAATACTCTGAAAAGGCGGTTATGTATTTTACCATTATACATAATCTTTACTAAGAGTTACATTTAAAAAAAATACTTTGAACTATAAATATTTATTTTCAATATACTTGCTCAGAAAGTGACTCTTATTGCACTGCACTTAGGTATATGCGCTTTTTACCAAACTGTGACATTTTGATTACCATTACGCATTCGTACCTTCGTACCATTTTGTTCGCAAAACAAATTTTGAGTACGAAAAAATTTTAAACAGATGGCGTCCAGTATACAATATCGTTGCAGAGTTTACTTTCTGTGACCGATAGATGTCGTTATGTGTTCATATATAAATACCTAAATGAATCAATCATGTTTTTGTTCGTGTTTTCCAGACCAGAATGCCGAAGCAAGAAGGAGTGAGCTGGAAAAACTACACACATCACTCTTCAAAGTACAATACCTACTCATTAACAGGTAGTGTTTACCTAACTGCTACTTGCACATACAGTACCGAATTCTGTTAGCGTACAGCAGGTACTTCTATAACTCCATTTAGTAGGAATTTCTTTTTTGCTTTTATCTGCTTCTCTATCTCTCGCTCTCTCTTAACAGGCTAGAACAGTAGTTACCAAAATTTTATAGATAGTGACTGGACAACTGAGTCTTGATTTTCATGATGGAAAGAAGGAGCAGAACTATATAAATAAAGGACTGCTCAACAAGAAAAAAATCATACGAGCGTTGTAATTGAAATTAAATACAAGGATTGCTATTTTTTAATGAGAAGGATACAACCTCATAATTAACTTCAATTTTATAGTTAAGTAATTTTAAATGCAAAAAGACGTTTCAAAATACATCCAATTCATTTCGGTAGTCAGTAATCATAGTCAGAATCCCGTCTCAAACAGCTTACGTATGAGGTAAGTAATAAAGGGAAGAAAGACTTTCATAGCTTTATGCTTGTGCGCGATTGCCGCCTGTGTACCGTCAGTGAGAGCCCAACCCTTGGCCCATTGATTGATATATCGTCTAATTTTCCAGGGCCCACCGCATAAATGTACGCTCTCCAGTGGGTCGTGACCCATAGTTTGAGAACCACTAAACTAGATAGAAGACGATCAACACTTTATGGTGCCAGCATCCGAGTGAGTCCATGAAATATATTACTTATTTTTGTTTTGTCTAGTTTATGGTGAGTTTTGTACTGGCATAACCAAGTGACCGGGATAGTTTACCAGAAATTTGCTTTAAAATGTAAATTTGTGAATTCTTAGTAACCGTATAACAAGCTAAGTAAGAGAAACAAATAAAATATTTGAACTTAGTAGCACACGAGGTTGTTGATAAGAGGAATGTAGACTCAAATGTAACTGTGCCAATTGTTGTTATGGCCTTATGACTAATAGCTTCGACAACCATCTTTCAAAACTGTTGCTACGCAATTGGGTCTAGGGCCTCATACTTCTGTCCCTAGATCCCTATCCCTGTCTTCAGGTCTTAAATCTAAATGCAGGTAGGCAAGCAGTACCTACTTTTAATTATGACTCACAATCTTAGCTTATACTCTGTTCTCAATATTCTTGTTTTTACAAACATGTTTTTTTTTTATATGCTTTTAAAACAATATTTAAAAATGTCTTTTATATAATATTAAAAACATGCTATTATACCTAATTAATTAATGATTAACCTTTCAATCGTGGAAATTACAGACACAATAGAAAGACAATAGGTGCTTGGGGTTCGTTGTGTTATGTTCGCTTGGGGTTTAATGAATTAAATTGAAATTTACATTCGACACTTTTCAGATGGAGCTTGTAGCGACCATCGAAGACCACCATGCTCCAGTATTATTTCTCTCAAGAGTCCATACTGCTATAAAAAGAAATTAACATCCAACACAAATTGCTATACCTGTCATGTATCGATGAACTACTTGCCTTAATTTATAATATTACAATGTAAACTAATCTCCTGGAGCGGACTGCACTACAGTAGCGTGTTACATTATGTAAGCATTCTCCAATTTGCATTATTGTCATTGTGTTAGACAGTCAAGAACATCAGTAATAGGAGTGAATACCCGATTTTTATCCGACAGCTGGGGAAAGTGAACTAAATTAGCATAACCCTAATACAAGTATAATTAACCCGTAATATTCCCACAGCTAGAACCGAGACATTTACTTTGTGATGTATAGCATCTAAAATCCGTGTCCGATTCGATTTTCGAATTATTATGATTTAGAAGAACTTAATATCGCCTTGTACTGTAGTATGTAGTCGTAGTTATTTTACTATTTCTAAAAACTGTGGATCCATATAAATTGTTCAAAGTACTAGGTATTCCTGCATTGGTTGGTCGTGAAGAAGCAAAAGCACAGGGTAAGTATAAACAGGTAAACAAACGAAAACTTTGGACTTACGAGAATATCTATACTATGCGTTCCAAATAAGAATAGGAAAGTCAATAACCTCGATCTGTCAAATATTGATTGAAAAGTACGGTTTGCAAGAAAAACTTATTTTCAAAATAATGATAGTATTTTTGCTTTGTATTAAGTACTGAGTCTTAGTTAAATCCAGGTAAAGTAAAAACGTTATTATTTCCTCCTCCTCCTTGCGTCGTATTCCTCCATGCTGAAAGTCGTTACCTCCCTGCTTCTTCACTCTAACCCTTATGATATCCTGCCATCTGTTCCTGTCTCTGGCGATGTGAAGGGCATTGTACATCGTAGAGTCAAGAGCGGTGCGGATCAGGCGTGCTATTCTCTAAGAAAACAGCCTTGCGCGCAGCGCTGACCACAGCGACGAGTTAGTACATTGAATTAACAATCCAATGTAAAGGAGCATTGGGTTGTTAATCCCATGCACTTATTTGGAATTCGTCGCTGCGGCTAGCGCTGCACTCGACTGTTTTCTTAGAGAATAGCACCCCTGGTCGGACCAACGTATTGGACTGCGCCCGCGAGGCCCTTTTCGTCCACTTTACCGGTCACTATTAGCTTTTCGAGGTTGCCACCGTCTTTCCTTGCAATGTGACCGAAGTATTGCAGTTCTTTTTATTTCTTATTTTCATTGAATAATTTGCAGTCTTCTTCCATTTACCACTATTCAGACACTTCACACAATGACGGAGAGATAAGCAAAATTGGTGAACTGGCTTCTGATAAACATTTTTTTGTTCATGATTTTAAACAAATATTATTGAGAAAAAAAACTTATTTTGGTCATCCTTAATCATTGGTGATTCGTCAGCTATGACGTCACAAAATGGCGTAAAATCGATCCTAATCTTAATTGGAACGCATTGTACATCCAGATAAAGTTTTCTTATTTAGGATATTTTGTGTTTACGATCTCCGTAAGAACATGTCTGCTAAAAAAAATACATGGCCCTACCACGACCTCTCGACGCGTTCCATTTGAGGACCTAAATTGAACTGTTAAAGGGATGAAGCTATATGGGGTGTATAGTTCTCTCCCTATTTCTCGCTCTCACGCTTGACATTTTAACTCGTCAGGCCACATAAAGCCCTTGGTCTATTTACTATAGTTAAACTTCAAGCATTGGTTTCCAATAAATTTGGCTGGTAATGGCCCTGCGTGCTTCAAGTACTACTAGATGGCGCTGCTTTAACATGAATGTTATCGTTGATAACACTGCATGTTTGTCACGGGGTTTCGGTAGGTGGCGTTATCACCAAATAAATTTCTTCTACTGCGTGCTTGTCATTGTTGACAACTAGATGGCGCTTTTACAAAATGATTACAGTCGGCGACAGCGCTGCATGCTTCTTACTCGAAGGTACTAGATGGCGCTAATATCAATATTTACTATTATTATGGGGCACTACTAGTTGATACTAACTGAATATAAATTCAATTTTTGGTAACGTAGCGAGCTTGTCTTTAGGCGCTACTAGATGGCATTATTATAAAACAAATACAAGTGATGACAATCTAGCATGATTCTCTCTGGGAATTACAAAGTTACTAGATGGCGCTCCTATAAAACACATTCTATCTACTATAACGCTTGATTCTTGTCATTGATACTAGATGGCGCTTTTGTAACATAAATGTAGTCGATAACAACGCTGTACTAGATGGCGTTATTATAAAACGGAGCGTTTAAGAATCATGGTGGGCACAGGCCCCAATAGTTTTATAACCTTAAAAAATTAGACTTTATCCGTATGTTCCAAGTATGTTATGTATGGCTTGCAATACAAGATGCTGTAATTTTATTAGGTACATTTAAAGCCATATTGGTGGGACTACATGGGATATGAATATACCTTTCAATATAAATTTAAAAGAAAGTCGAGATCTTCTGTTGATTTAAAAGAAAATTTTATTACCATTTAATAACTAAATATTTTGATTTGACAAGTTTCTGTGTTTGACTAAATTGTAGAGAAAGGAATATTGATGATCAAGAACTTGGCAAGTTGCTATTGAGTGACGTAGGGCATAACAAGTTATATTTTAAAGCAACGGAAGAACTATGTACCTATGAACAATGATTTAAGAATCTTCAAGAGATTTCGGTAGGTATAGGTACTTACAGTAAGATTTTATTAGGTACGTTTATCACTGGAACTGTTATAAAAAACTTGATTGTTTTTCAAATAATGTTCTTGGTGAGATATATACTCAATATAATTTAAATATCACCGCAAAAATTTACCTAGATGAAGTACCTACTTACTAATATTTACTTAAGAGGTACGTAAAAACATTTCAAGTTACCTGAAAAAAGTCCACCGATTTTTGATGAGCAAGTCAAAGGTCACAATAGCGGTTTTGTGGCATCTTTGCTTTACGAACTTGACTGACACTTTAAGCGCCTATAAAAAATATATCTACTGGCTTTCTTAATCTTTTATGTAACTAACAATCTAAGCAATTAATTGCCTCAGGTAAAATATATTTACTTGTTATGGTTTTCAGGCCAAAATAATGCTTCTAACTACGATTCCTGTAAGCACAAGCCAGTGACGTTCACCTGCTGCTGCAAATAATAAGTTTTCATTGCATATCTATTGCGCGTTTCTTAAATAATAAATGACTGTACATCAATTTACACAAACTTGCCTGCGGCGGTCTTTCCGCCCATTTATAATTTAAGTGTCTTCAAGGCTAGAGTGAATAGGCTCTTAATAAACTAATATGCCTCACCATCAACGATTACATCACTGTTTACCATCAGGTGGGATCGCAGTCAAGCACTGTTTATTTGATTAAAATCATAGTCTCTTATTTTTTACTTTCTCTCGGCTTTAGTTTAGGCAACAAAAAAGAGCAATCGAATATTTACGCTATGAATTATATTATTAGCGCCATAATTCTACATGACAGTTTTTAAGCATATTTGTTGTGTTTACAGTGGTGCAAAAATATTACTTTTATTTCGGCTAATGCATTTAAAGCTTTGTGCATTATTACACATTCAAGTTACAAACAGCCGTAGTGTATAACATAAAGGTGTAGAGTAAAATTTTTTGAATTAAAGAACATCCTCGGTATATTTCAGATGGCGGTTAACACGGACTTTGAAGACTTTCTGTGATACTACACGGTGAACAACTCATCTGGGAGGGACTGCACAACAGTTACACATCCAGTTAAAGATGTGAGTGCAATCCTATATTTACTGACGATAAGCAACAATTAAAAAAAAATGCTTTCTAAAACTGGACACTTATAAATCTTTTTAGAAAGTTTTAAAACCAAAAATCATATGTAATGGTATGTCAAGTTTCATACACGTACTTATAGTAAACTGCTTCGATAAATAAAACCGTAATTTGATGACGGTGAACTACCACAAAATTATTACTAGCGTCATATTTGAACATGACAACCTCAAGCATTGCTGTTGTGTAAGAGACTGGCGCAATAGCATTACTTTTATGACAGATAATGCATTTAAACTTTGTGCATTATTTCCACTAAAAGTAACAAACAGCTGTAGTATATCACGTAAAGATGTGCCATGTAAAGTCCATGAACTGAAGAACGTCGTCGGTTTATTACAGATGATGACTGACACGGAAATTGAAGACCTCCGTGCTACACGCTCTCTGTGATGCTACTCGGCGAACATACATCTGGGATCGAAAGAACAACAGTTACGTGTCCAGTAAAAGATGTAAGTATAATCCAATTTATATCTCTTATGTAGAACAAAGCTTTATTTTACATCACGTGTCAAAATTGGGCACTATCATACTTTATAAGAAAAAAATTGTAGAAGAAAATGACAAATACATGCATTTTACTGCCGGAAATTTTCGTAATTGTTTTCGATTTTCACCGATTCACACATTTTTTATACTCACAGCTTTAGATAATGATTACGAAATAATTACAAACTAGCTTTTTTACGGTGGAAAATCATCAAATGACATTTCTCGTTCTAGGGCGAGATTCCCATTCTGTCTTCCGTCGAGTATTTTACAGACTAAAACTACATCTACGTCTCTTCTTTGCCTTGCGTTCCTCCCGGGTTTCCCTTTTGGCAGTCAGCCTATGGATTGATTTCCAAAAGCAGTCCCAGCCGAAAGCTATAGAAACCGAGATCATCGTGAAACGACCTTTAAATAATTTACGTCGGCGACACAGACAACTTTTAGAAAGCGAAAAGAATGGTATAATATACTATAAACTCTTATAACATACGAGTTTCCAAATCATTTTATCTCGTATTCTAAAGTTGGTAAAATTTTTTATTACACAATTTACTGGACTTTTTACCTAATCGATTGTTATGTATCATTTCTTGTCTTGTGTAAATATCTGTCATTTTGGTTGTCAATTTTTTTTTAAATCATATTCTAGACTATTAGAATAGCACATTTAATAAACTTAAATCTAAAGGTACAATGGCGGTCTTATCGTTAACAGCGATATCCACCAGACAACCTTGGGATGGATCCAAGTTATACATAAAATAATTGCATACAATAATTGCTATATAAAACACAATTAATTAGCTTCCGTATTTGTATTTTTCTGTTTCAATTGTTGGGCCAAAAAAGTAAAGCATTAATTTCATATTTACTTTATTTTAATTAATTTCGTTAAAAAAGATCTGTTCCAAATAATTTTGCCGAGATAAGATTACTAGCGCCATAACAGGCCTGTTGGTCTAGTGGTTAGTGACCCTGACTGCTATGCCGGAGGTTGTGGGTTCGATTCCCACCCAGGACAAATATTTGTGTGATGAGCATGATCATTTGTTCTGTGTCTGGGTGTAATTTATCTATAATATGTATGTATTTAGAAATATATAAGTATGTTTATCAGTTGTCTAGTACCCATAACACAAGCTCTGCTTAGCTTGGGACTAGACGCCGCTGGGTGATAGTTGTGGAATATTATATTATATTATTATATTATATTATATATTATTGAACATGACTTTTGAGCACATATTTTGTGATGTATAACAGTGGCGCGAAAGTATTACTTTTATTATGGATAATGCATTAAAATCTTTGTGCATTATTGATGCTGAAAGTTATAAAAAGTTGTAGTAAATAACATAAAAGTGTACTAAGTACAGATTGGGAACTAAAAACCGTTTTTGGTACATTACAGATGGCTGTGGGGGCTAGAATTGAAGACCTCCATGCCAGGCAGTTATTCTATAACTACAACACTATGCTACTCGTGTGTATGAGCTGTATGGTGAACATCATTCATCTGGGACAAGCTTCACAACAGCGACTCACCTAGTCAAAGATGTGAGTATTATATTTGCATCACTGTACTCCATTCGCGTTAAGATGAGACATTTAAACAAACCTTTTTTTACTGTCTGTTCAACCGATGTTGGTATTAAACCCAGGAAGTCAACTCTAATGTCAAAGAAAGAAAAAGGATTAATTGCACCCTCCATATTTCACTTGGAAGGTTTTATTTGTGAGTGTTGATAGAATGGGTTGTTATTACCAAGGCATGGTAAGGGCGTCCTATCGATACACGACGTGTTCTACATAACAGTTGATGAGTAAAGGACGCCACATTAAAACTTTTAACAAATCCGTTTTGTTCAATAGCAAAATTGTCGCCATGAAAGTAACAGTTACCGTCGCTAACCTATCCATAGACACCGTTAAATTTTAATCGTTTTAATCCCGTGCAGGGTCGATCCGGTACATGAAACACTATCGATTTGTAAAGATAAAATTAAAAAACAAAGTACCTTTTTTCAAAACTCGTATTAATTTAGGCATGTACGAAATTAATTTCTTTAAGAATACTTGAGCTCAGCGAGTTCAATGACCTGTAGATAGTTTGCACGCAACGCCGACTACTACTACTAAGTGAAATTGAAATCGTATGGAGCAGTTGAATTTTTTTTTCTTGATTTCTGGGAATGGTTTACCAAGTGAAGTGTATTAATTAAATAATAACATCGGTACATTACAGATAGGTGATGGAACGCCATTGTGAAGACTTCGATGCTACACAGTTCTTTCTGTAAGAGCGGGCTGACCAACAGTGCCTCAGCCAGTAACACATGTGAGTAGAATCCTATTTGTATGACTGTCATTGACTATCAGAACAGAAACGGAGAACATCTTGAGAGTTTATTTATAATCTAAACAAAAAATAAACATATATTTCTACTCAAAATGTTCACCCTTGGCCTTAACACCGCGGGATACGGGTAGTTCGCCGTCCGGCCGTCCGATAATCGTACGGACGGAGTCCAAGTTGCCGACAGTAAGTAGTGTTCCACGCGCTCCTCAAAGAGATATCAGTGTCGCGGCCAGATCTTAGAATTGACCACTGATGATATTTCAATCCTCGTTTGGCCCACTTTCTATAATTCTTTTACTATCATATACATCCTACGTCAATAATATGGCCAAACTAGGATTGACATATCATCAAACTTTGACGTTTAAAACTATCTGGCCAGTTTTACTTGGCCATAATTATCACGAGAAGATCAATTCCTTAGATCTGGCCACGGCTTAAACCGTCTCTACCCAGCAGGGCCGCTAGGGTTATGGGAATTTTCTGAAACGGTCTTAGAACACAAAGGATAACTGAAAGACACGCCAAGTCAGTTAAAATCTGACACGCCATTTCACTCCACACATAAGGAGAGACATCACTGGATGATTTCCCATTTAAAAAAATATCTCTGCCTTAACTCTGCCCTTCAAGCGTTCAAGTCACATGTGTAAAAAGTTCAGCAGCGTATTAAAAATTGTTGCAGGTTTTATTCCTACTTTACGCAGAACAATCATAGGAAGTCTGTATTCTTTAAAATACATTCCGTTTTAATTTATCCGAAATTGTACCTAGCAAAACGATGGCCATAAAGGGAATAATAACAGTATTTTAGGCGTTCTCTCAATGCATGACTTGTTTTACATAACAGTTGATGAGTTAAGGACGCAACATTAAAACTTTTCACAAAACAGTTTTGTTTATTAGCAAAATTGTCACCACGATAGTTACAGCTTTATTCTAAACTAGCTTTTGCCCACGGCTTCGCTACTCCACCCTACTCCACCCTACTCCACCCTACTCCACCCTACTCCACCCTACTCCACCCTACTCCACCCTACTCTACCCAACTCCACCTTAGTACTACCCTTAATATTGAAAAATCCTCTTTTATATCTCGCCTTACTCAATAAGAAAAGCTTTGTGCAAAGTTTCACTCTTGTAGGCCCTGTAGTTTCGGCTGTGCGTTGATATACAAATATCAGTCAGTCAGTTTTTCTTTTTATAATCTACTAGCTTTTGCCCGCGCAGCTTCGCTCCCGCTCTTCCCTACTCCACCCTACTCTACCCTACTCTACACCCTATTCTAACCTACTCTACCCTACTATCTAAACCATCTACTAAATAGTCCGAACAAAGCCTAAACATTTGTTTTGGATAGATGAGCCTGTTCTTGAGTTATAAATATAACGAAAAATGCCATTGATTTTTTATATTTACAGATCTATATGGATAATTTTATTTTATGACCGGTTTCCTTACATAACCTCTCTAACGTGTTGAGCTCAGTGATAGTGAAATAAGTTAGATAAGGTAAAACCCGAGTCTGAACAATTTTTTTAATATCTTCTTTTTCAAAATTAGTAAGACACAGATCTAAACAGTTAGTTTATTAGTTAGACACAGAAGAGAACTCTTTTTTGTTGCCTTGTGTATTCTTTTGTTGAACTTTCTGCGCATTTCAAACAGTTCCACTCAAACTCTAAGCGTTCGCGCGTGACTTCGCGCCATTCGGTTAAACACCAAGCAAACGTCGGCGTCCGCGTAGATTATAAAATATTGAGCGTTCTATTTGGGTATTTATCCATGAACATAAGTAAGAAGTTCTTCATAAAATAGTCTTTAAAAATCGAAAATAAGCAAACCTTTTCGTTATTCCCTATACGTTCCCTATACCTAAATAATGTGAGGTCAGAGAATGAAAAATATTTTTTAAATATGTTTTTCAGGTCAAAACAATGCTACTGCAATAAAACCTGAGCTGCAAGAACCCACAATTACCACTCTTCTAAACACTCTACAAACCAGCAACGACAGCTTGCAGCTTGCTTGCTTGATTTCGTCATGAACAGCTTCAACGCAGTGAGTATATTTTGATAGTTAATTTAACCATTCAATTTGCTTGCAGCTGCATGATGTGTCTTAACTATTGCTCACTAATTAAACTTAACTAATAGCATAGCATACCATAGTCGGCCTTATAATGTTCCCACTGTTGGGACTCAGGCCTCCTCTCTGGGAGAGGGAATGGGCTGTAATCCACCACGCAGGCCCAGTGCGGGTTGGTGGATGTCACATGTCTTCGAATTTTTGCTTCTAGGCCATGCCGGTTTCTTCACGATGTTTTCTTTCACCGTTTTGAGAGCAGTGGTGATGAAATAAATTACACAAAGTAATGCGCCTGGCTGGGATTAAATCCACGAGCTACAACTCGTAAGTCGGGCTCGTTACCACTCGGCCACCACTGCTCTTAACTTAACTAATAATTGCTAGTAATGCCACTATAATAAGTTTACTACATGTAATGTAGTTGCTCACAATGACCATAATCAAAAAGCTTAGTCACCCAAAGGGCAATGGAAAGGGCTGTACTCGGAGTTTCTTTGCGTGATCACATCAGAAATGAAAATATCCGCAGGAATACCAAGCCAAGGTTACCAACATAACCCGAAAAATCACCAAACATAAGTGGACAGGATATATTGCTAGCAGAACAGATGGTCATGGGGATGAAAGGTTCTAAAGTGGCGACCATGTACCAAGAAGCGTAACGTTGGAAGGCCTCTCACCAGGTGGACCCATCACCTGGCGAGGGTCACGAGAATCTGATGGATGCGAGACGGATCGGTCGTTACGGCGACACTTATGAACAATTTCTAATTTTTGTTACAATTTTCGATAATACGTAGACTTGATTCTTACTTTCCTGTTTTTTCTCACTCAATTTTCAAACTAAAAAAAAAAGACGTGTGGTACTCGGGGACTGCCGCGGTAAAGCTATTGCATAGCATTTTTATCAACTTATGCAGTTATAATTATTTATTTATTTTATTTATGCAGTATTTTTTTCCTTTGTTTTTTTTTTCTTTGATATTAATTGAAGTTACACTTTCACACATTGAATTGAATTTTGATTGATTGTTCACTCATTTGTTTTCTTATCGGTCACCACGCTCAAAAAACAAATGAGTGCGGGGTGTTAGGTTATTTTCGTTACGGAAATTCTGGATTCGGTCTCCACGCTCAAGGCCCGCGATAGAAGCTATGCAATAGCTTAAAATTATAGATATGTTTATTTAAGGTTTAGCTTAATTGGGGAGCAATAATAAGTCTGCTGTGTGTATATTGAAATTAAAAATAAGTAGCGCCACATATAAGTACAGGACAGATTTTAAGCATAACTGTTGTGAAAGGCATGGCGCAAAATAATTACTTTCATTACAGGTACGAGTAATGCAGTCAAAGTTAACTGCATTCTTGCAACTGGAAGTAACAAACAAACACTATAAATTAAATATTACTTAATCCGGCCATAAATAGGAAAAAAAATACATAACATTGCATTTGAATTCTGACATTTTTTAAAGAATACAATGAGAAAAATGCAATGACATTTATGTTTATCTGATATAAACTAGTGCTTAACTGAGATCCCACCTGATGGTAAGCAGTGATGCAATGGTTGATTGTGAGGCGCACTAGTTTATTAAGAGCCTATTCACTCTAGCTTTGAAGACACCCAAATTATAAACGGATGGGAAGACGGCAGCAGGCAAATTGTTCTAGTCCTTCGATGTACGCGGTATATAACGACGAGGCGAAACGCTAACGCATTTTATTATTTTTGAGCCATAGATCTATATATATAATATATTTAATCATTTATATAATATAATTATAATTTATTTAAAATAACTTGAAATACAAATTTGGCTATGATGTCAAGCAACATAGTCAATATTGTGACAAAGGACCTTAATAAAGATTATCAAAAAAGTAAAGACTACAGAAATACTGTCCGGAAGTAAAACATTTTATCTCAGTAAATGCATATATATGCTTATATATATAACTATATCGCGTATTTTAAAAGATGACTTAGGACTTGCAACCTATAAGAAACGCATTAGTCAATATTTAACTGATTATTAAAAACTAATATGGTGATAAAATCAAAACCACTTCTTAATTCATTAAAAACCCCAAGCGAACGCGGCGTTCGCGCTTCTATTGTTTTACTATTGTGTCTCAAATTGACGGTATCTGAAAGGGTAGAACGCAAACGGCGATTTTTTTAATTATTGAACAATATTTTAAGTATAGATGGAATGATCGAGTTAATAGTCAAAGCTTTACTACAGCTTCCCAATTAGTCAGCTGAGTACATCGTGGATATTATCCCACTTCAGTGATGGTTTGGTGTGGTGTTAGCTATCAAGGAGTAACCGAGTCATATTTTTGTGAAAAAGGTCAAAACATCGCCACAAATGTACCAAGATATGATTCTTGAGAAGGTGGTAAACAGCTTATCACCACCATATTCTTGTAGGTAACTAAAAATAGTTCATTCAGTGAAACACAGTACTTGAATACAGTAAAAAACTTGATTCGTTTTTCAAATGAAGTAACTCTGTTTGGATAATTCGATATCCAAGATGGCATGTCAGCTATTTGTGTTTACTTATATTTGATAAAAAATATATAAATTATTCTACTTTGCTTTACCCTTCCCCCATAAGTGGTGCAGAAGAAGAAGATGAAAAATAAATTTGTTATATTTCTCAGATCCAACGATGCCTCCAGCTTGCCCTGTTGTAGCATAAACAGCTGCTACTCGCCAGTCAGCCATCAAGTGGGTAAGTAAATCTAGTATCCCAGTACTTTGTTTTTACTGCGACTATCATCATCATCATCACCAGCCTTTTTAATGTTCCCACTGTTGGGACTCAAGCTTCCTCTCTACGAGAGGGAACACTGCGACTATATTAAACTATTATTCTATGTTTTCAAGGAATGAGAAAACATAATTATTTGAAAACGAAAACAAAGTGTAATAAACCTAAATACTGTCCGATATAATTGAAAACTTATTTCAGAATTTGCTTTTCTGCCCTTAAAGGATTGCAGTTTGTTTGTGAATCAGTCGCGTTCTATACATATTCTTCTATATATATTACATTATTTGTTTTTACTAGAGAAATCTAAAAAAAATTTTTTTTTTGGTGATTTACGTAAACAGTGCAATTTTCCGGGTCAATGAACCCCTGGCGCTCGAGGGGTAATGGCTCATTTTCTTCCTGCCCTCGTCTTACCTCGTCTTACGTCGTCTTACTTGGGGTCGGCACAACACGCTTTTTTTTCCATGCTGTCCTATCTTCCTTCACGATATAACTATCCCCCTTTTCTTTCATGTCACTTCTCACACAATCCATCCATGTTTTCTGGCCTGCCACTCTCTCTCTCCATCTATCTACATACATACACATAAATCTTTTGAATAAGCAATTATGCTTTTATGGTTGAATGGAGTTGAATGAAACTTGGCATACGGGTAGACGGACGCGTATCTGTATTCCTGGAGTGGAGCAATGTGTTTCTTAAATAAATAAATAAATATATATATTTTGTAACTTCTCACAAATATTGTCCGTTATCATTGTTGTCTTGATGTGAACTTTAAGCGCATACGTTACTTGCAAACATGGTTAATATACCATGTCATGTAGAAAGTTGCGCCAGATTAATACTCTGAAAACACGGTTATGTATTTTACCATTATACATAATCTTTACTTAGAGTTACATTTTATAAAATATACTTTGACCTATAAATATTTATTTTCAATATACTTGCTCAGAAAGTGACTCTTATTGCACTGCACTTAGGTATATAAAGGCGCTTGTTACCAAACTGTGACATTTTGATTACCATTAGGTACTCACTCATGCTATAATGTAGTTAAAACCTTTTTGTTCAACCTCTTTGCTCTTCGCAAAACAAATGAGTACGAAATATTTCATCTATGTTATTGCGTTTAATGGTATAAATTAGTATCTTACTTATTATTTTATGAAATTCTGACCATTTTATAACTGGTACAAACGATATAATTAATAAAACAAAACATTTACTAAATAAATCGTACATTCAAACAAAAAATGTTTTTTTTTTTTGTGGTCTATGGCCGCCATTTTAAGATGCGCGCGGTTTTTGGCTTGATTTATTCGAGTGTGTGATAGTGGCTGTATTAATTAAATTAAATTAAATACTACAGAATCATTAGAAAATGTTACAGGCGTATTCCATTGTCACTACGAAATACATTGTAGTAAAAACTTTTCACGCAAAAAACATAAACGTAAGACTAGGCAGTATGATTAAAATACTTTAGCCTTCCCCAAGGGGTAAATAAAAAAAATATGCACGCACATATAAAAACAGATTTTTACCGCAATTTCACAAAAAAAGTTACTAGTTTTACTGTTATTTTCTACACAAGTGTATTGAAAAACGTCGTATGATACACGTGAGTAATTAATGATTACCGTTCTCGACTCTCTTAAGACCCTCGCAACGGCTCGGTTCTAAATACCGCCTCGACGGTAATCACTAACATTACACACTTACATCATAATGTACTATTACAGTCATTTGAGGTAAATCTTATTGATTTTTATGGTCCATTTACTTGTAGAACCAAAACGCAAACTTGCTGTGAAGCACCTACAACAAGCTTCATACAACCCACAATAAGGTGTTGATGGAAAAACCACGGGCGAGCTGCCATTTTTTCCGGACTAGTGCGAAATAAACTACAATGCGTTTTCAAGTAAGTGTGTTGAAAATTTTTGCATGCCGTAGATTTTTTCGTTTGTAACAATAGATATTCTGTCATATTTTTGTAGCATTTGTCACAGTGACGAAGCATTTCGTTATATTAAAATGGTTAAAAATGTTGTGAGTATTGATTTGAGTTTTATTTGAGTATACTAGACGCACGCGCATACCGTGGCGTACATATAGTTTTTGAAAAGTAGTGTAACATTTAAATACTCTTCACATCACAGTTATATATCAAACTTATCCCATCGAGTTTATTGGTAACTCTTAAAATTCCTAGCTCACCTAATCCACAAAAGTAAACACCAGGAAACATAATACACATATTTTCGCTTTTTATAAAATATAAACATGTTTGAACGGCTGAACGGATTTGGATGAAATTTGGCTCACGGCTAGGCTGTATCCTGGAATAACACATGCAATCGGTTTATAATGCTTCGTTACTTGTGCTTGACCGATTTAAGATACGCAAGCAAGTTGTTGTGAGCTGAGCTGTGGTAATTTCTTGGCTTTTATCGCGCTTCTAGTATTGTAATAAAAGTAGATAATGCGACGGATGCGAAGCAAAAAGAGTTATCTGCGTTTTTGCGATTTTCCGATATCAAAAATAAGTGAATAATGCAGTTATTTAGCAATTTCGTTATTTTTTTAAAGAATATTGAAAAATGAACTATTATTTCTGCATTTTCGATACTTAAAAGACGATTTACCAGGTCTTAGAATATGATTTTTTTTTAGGATAACTTTGTTTACTTTGCACCCGTCGATTATTTTTTCATAAAATATACTTAGTTTAATACGCGCACCCAGTGTGGCATGCATGTTTTACATATATTATAAACATGTATTGTTAGGTACAAGTTGAGCAAGATTAATACTCGTAAGAAATCATACGCACGAGCGGCGTTGCCAACGGCAGAGGCAACTGCTGCTGACGACCTATAGTGACACTTGAAACACACGACGGCTGCCGATGATCTTCATCTGATGGGATGTCGACGGCCGCCGTCGAGCGTCATCACCTGCCGCTGACGTGTTGAAACGCTCAGTATATACCACTAAATTTAATTAGTACAAAAAAGAAATGCACTCTATCTGTACCCAAACGTAAAAAAAATCGAAATTCCAAGAAATCCAAAATTGTCCACGAAAATTTGTCATAATTGGTAAATTCATAATTGACTATCATTCATATCAATTGCTACGTGCAGTATTTTTCCATTTTGACCTTTTGGCGCATTTGGCCCAGTTAGCGGTTGGTCTAATTCAACTATTCGCGCTTGGTCCATTTTACAGTTGGTCCAATTCTCAGTTAGTCCAATTCGCTGTTGGTCTAATAGAAAGTGTCTCCAAACTTAAATTAAATAACCCCTTTTATAGTACTATATTTTATTTATAAGCATATCAGTAGTCATTATCTTGTGTTACAAGTTCATACCTACCAACATTAGAAAGAAAGAACGAAAATACATTTATTTAAAGGTAGATAAATCTATCTACACTATTATTATAGAGATCATCATCCGTTTCCTTTTCTTTTATTATAGGAAGCAGCTTTATTCATGAGTGACATTGGCATGTATTTTTTAATAAATAAAGTGCATACGGAAAGTACAAGAGTAGGTACTTTCCGTATGGTCCAAAAATATTTAACAAACTAAGTACCTGAAAAAATAAAACGTTAAATTTGGATAGTTTCAAAAAAGAACTATTAAGAATTCTGATAAATAAATACTATTACTCAATAGAGGACTATCTCGACGACAATTCTATGATTATTTCTTCAGAATATTGCACATTATCTGACTTATTTTGATGGCCTTGAATTTTTATTTGACAGTAACACTAACTTAATCTCTTTGATATTTTAATGAATCTAATTTCATTTCATTTGTAACTTTATGCATATGCCTATTAACATTGACTCTATTAATTATATTAAGATGGACATAACAAACTTGCACATCACCTGACTTTTATCGATGGTCCTGAATTGTATTTGACATTAGCATCAATATGGTATGAAACTTAATCTCTTTGACATTTATCGAAACTCATTTTATTTCATTTGCTATGATACGCATGTGCCTATTAATAATGACATTAGTAGTGTTATAAAAGTTTACATAAAAAAATTCCATATCTCCTGACCTATTTTGATGGTCCTAAATTTTATTTAACATTAGTACTAATAAGACATGTAACTCTATGATATTTACTGAAATTAATTTAATTTGATTTGCAATGATATGCCAATTAATTTTGAATTTATAAATCATGTGAAAGTTTATTTGATCTCAGACGTTAAATGAAAATGGACAATGTCCATTATAGTACAGGATATGGTTAAGAACGACCTTCACCGGTTTGTTTAATGATGATGAAACGTATTTTATGATAAATTTAGTATATTAAATAATATAACGCGGGTGGGCTGCCTCAGAAATTCCTCATTGATATAGGAGCCTACACTATTGGCGATTGTCATTGTAGTGATAATGACGATCGCCAATAGTGTAGGCTATATGCTGTTTTTTGACAATCAGTAATGAAATAATACATTTTGACTGGCCTGTTGTTCTAGTGGTTAGTGGCCCTGACAGCTATGCCGCAGGTCGTGGGTTCGATTCCCACCCAGGACAAATATTTATGTGATGAGCATGATCATTTGTTCTGTGTCTGGGTGTAATTTATGTATAATATGTATGTATTTAGAAATATATAAGTATGTTAATCAGTTGTCTAGTACCCATAACACAAGCTCTGCTTAGCTTGGGACTAGACGGCGTTGTGTGATAGTTGTGAAATATTATATTATTAGATATATTATATCATAGTAATCTTACTAAAATAAAAATGTTTGCCCCATATTAGGAATAACTCCTGTATCGTGGATGTGTTCACAAATATGTAAACTCACAAACACAAGATGCAAAATACTGATCGAATTTTTCGAAAGTTATCGGTAAAAAAAATAACTTGATATAGAAATATCAAGTTTGAAATCGAGCAAATTTTTGAGATCGAAAACATAACTTGTTGAAAATGCTGTATTTTTCAAATGTTTTTATGTTGATGTTCCACAGATCCATAGTGCGATTGCAGACCATGGAGTGTTTGAAAAAGTGCGGCGCGCGGCGTGTTCGATGATATTCTTTACATTATCAGAACACGGCCGGCTACAACGAAAGACAAAATTTCACGCTCTAGTTGAAACGTATGTATTATTTTACGTATCTATTTCAGGATTAAGTACTTAAAACAATATGCATGTTTACACTGATTCGTGAATTGAACAAACTACGGTCACTAAAATCAAAAGCAGTTAGAAATTAAGTAAAATATTTTTCAATGCCTTGCGTGAGAAAGAAAGCCCTATCCACTGTATAAATTATTATCAGTGCACTTCGTCCCTACTGCTAATTAAGGTAGGTGGCAGATAAACATGGAATATTGGTCATTGACCCTCCTACATTTGTAAACATTCTCAATTTCAAAAACGGAAATAAAGACATAAAGCTGTCTTGAATCGACCTACCTATAATCCTAGTCCCAGTAGTTTCGACTGTGCGTTGATATGTCAGTCAGTCAGTTTCTCCTTTTATATTAAACATATATTTTTATAAAGATTGATAAGCGTAATGTTTATAATAATCAACACTCAACCGTAATATAAGAAAATATGAATACTTACATTTGACACAAACATTCGTTTTCCTTAAAGTCAACAGATGGCGTCCAGTATACAATATCGTTGCAGAGTTTACTTTCTGTGACCGATAGATGGCGTAATGTGTTCAATTTTTACTTGTATTGTTGTTTATTACAATAATGCAATCTGAATAAATGTATCCGGCACTACATATATAAATACCTAAATGAATCATGTTTGTGTTCGTGTTTTCCAGACCAGAATGCCGAAGCAAGAAGGAGTGAGCTGGAAAAACTACACACATCACTCTTCAAAGTACAATACCTACTCATTAACAGGTAGTGTTTACCTAACTGCTACTTGCACACACAGTACCTAATTCTGTCAGCGTACAGCGGGTACTTCTATAACTCCATATAGTAGGAATTTCTTTTTTGCTTTTATCTGCTTCTCTATCTCTCGCTCTCTCTTGACAGGCTAGGACAGTAGTTACCAAAATTTTATAGATAGTGACTGGACAGGTGAGTCTTGATTTTCATGATGGAAAGAAGGAGCAGAACTATATAAATAAAGGACTGCTCAAACAAGGAAAAATCATGCGAGCATTGTAATTAAAATTAAATACAAGGATTGCTATTTTTTAATGAGAAGGATACAATCTCATAATTAACTTCAATTTTAGTTAAGTAATTTTAATTGCAAAAAGACGTTTCAAAATACATCCAATTCATTCCGGTATTCAGTAATCATAGCCAGAATCCCGTCTCAAATAGCTTACGTATGAGGTAAGTAATGAAGGGAAGAAAGACTTTCATAGCTTTATGCTTCTGCGCGATTGCCGCCTGTCACCGTCAGTGAGAGCCCGACCCTTGGCCCGTTGATTGATATGTCGTCTAATTTTTCAGGATCCACCACATATATGTACGCTCACCAGTGGGTCGTGAGCCATAGTTTGGGAACCACTAAACTAGAAAGAAGACGATCAATACTTTATGGTGCCACCATCCGAGTGAGTCCATGAAATATATTACTTATTTTTGTTTTGCCTAGTTTATGGTGAGTTTTGCACTGGCATTACCAAGTGACCGGGATAGTTTACCAGAAATTTGCTTTAGAATGTAAATTTGTGAATTCTGAGTAACCATATAACAAGCTAAGTAAGAGCGACGAATTCAAATGGATTTTGCCACAAGAATGGACCACATCTTGGTTTAGCACATTAGAAGTTTTTCATCCCGGGAATATGAAAATGCCTAAGGCATTAAGTGCGCCATTGTACGAGTACAGTGTTTATGTGCATAAAGTTTTAATAAATAAGTAAATAAATAAATGTTCCTTAGGAACAATTTTCTGCATTCACTACTGCATGACTCTGAAGCCACTGACAGCGATTAGTTCTTCATAAAACTTTGTTAACTCAGCGTAACCTTCAAAAATATATGACAAACTTCAATCATAACTGTTGTGTTTGAATATACGCGAGAAAATTACTTTTACAGGCGATAATGCATTTGAAACCTATTGCATTATCTGTCCATAGAAGTAACATTCTGAGTAGTATAAACGCTAATCCAAACAGTGATCCATGGCCACCTCTCCCCTTCCAGAAGTCGACACATGGCCCTAGTTGTATATTTTAGTTTGAATTAGCGATCTGTGGTCCTGGATTGCAAAGAGCCACGAAAAGAGCATAGGTGTGGTTTTAGTCATTAAAATTCTGACACGCCCTTCCTCTTCGTCTTAGGCTGCCTGTCCACAGTAGCGAAAGTAAGCAGTAGCGGAGGAAGGCTGTGGATCGGTGAAACAGAGAAATATTAACCAATAGGATTGCACAAAATCTCCGCTCCTCTTATCTAGTTTATTTAATTCTTTAGATTCTGTGATACAAATTGATTAAGTTTTTAAGAGGTGTAAGGACCCCTCTTAAAATAATAAATTTTTGACACTAGCGTTGGTAAGTTACAACTGCACTCTTCACCCCTGTCTGTAACTTTGCCTATTTTTCCGGTACTTATACCTACCTACGCAATATTTTTTTCTTACACACGGATCTATTATGGTCATGGTATAGTTTAATAAGTAGTCTCCTTAACTGACATTATTTTAGTAGCGTAAAAACATTACTTCTGCTTCTGCTAATGCATAAGAACTGTTTACAAGAATACACTGCACAAGTATCAAAATATTGCTATAAATGAAATATTATTCTTACCTATGATTAACTAAACTTGTGTTCTATATATTTCAGATGGAGTTAAACACGACTACCAATGACTACTTGGACCTGACATACGGAACCATTGCTACAACTTGCGATAACAGTACCTCCTCAGTCAAGACATTTAAGGCTTTATAAGTATCTGGCATAAGAGTATGTATATTCTTTGTAATTTTTTATGCACTACTAGCTAACTCGGCAGACATTGTCCTGTCATAACTTAATTGTAACTTTTTTTTTACTGTTTATTTCAGGCATTAATTAATCATTATCGAATTAAATTAAATTTAAACTCACGATATTTCACAGTCCCTTGTATGTACTATTCTTCACTCGGTGGTATGAGTTCCGTTGCTAATATGGTAACAGAACTCATAGTTTTTAACTATTATCATCAGATTGAGTTCTAAATTTAAACTAGCACATTGCCAGCGACTTCTTTCACGAGAGAGTTTTCACAAAAACTTAACACCCCTTAAACCGCATTTGGGTGGTAGTTTTGAAAAAGTAATAATTACAGTCTTTATTATTCATTTTGATTGGGATTTGTACCAAGTTTCAAATTTATTAACTCAAGAAATAAGATTGTATGGGAGACCATACAACCTACAACATCCCCTACTAGTAGTTTAGAAAAACGAATAATGAAAAACTTTTTTAATTACTAACTTATACCTACGGGTCCAAACCAATATCTTTTTTTTACACCTTTCAAGTCGAGCTTTTAAAAACCTCTTTTTATTGCTCGTATACATCATTAAAGGAAGCCTTGTGCAAAATTTAATTTTCCTAGACCCAATAGTTTCAACTTGCATTGATATGCCAGTTAGTCGGTTTCTTTGTATATATATATATGTATATAGATAAGGGTATCTTATGTAATGCACATGATTTAATTTTATAATTATAATCGCCATTAAAGTACAGACTTAATTAATTTTGTTTGATGAAATGGCGACATCAATCGTTAATTAATTAAGCGCCTATTCATATAAACAAACATTATGTGGTTGGTTCTATTCTTGGAAAGTTAAGTTGATTTTAAATAGTGATTAAAATAATGTATCGTGTAGATATTTCCGGCTATATTATATACGCTAACATATCCAATTGAATGTGATAATATTATTGTTAAAACAACTCGATTTCAGATATTTTGATTACGTGTCATTCCTCTATCGAAATCTAAAATGGCATTTAACGAATTATTTCTTGGACTTCTGTGTACTAATCTTTAAAATAAAAGTTTAAATCGAAAGTTTGTTGCAAAATGGTAGTCAGGATCTCTTTGTAGAGATTGTCATTTTGCATCAAATATTTAAATACAAGAAATAATTCCGTACTAATACTTCAAGCACTGATTTAGTAATTGTTAAATATTATGCCTTAGTACTCGTAATTTTGTGGATTTTGTAATACCAAAGGGTCAAAGGTCTATTTACTAATTGCTGGTCATCCTTTTGAAATATCGATAAGGAATAATATTATAATTTACATTTGATCATTTTTGTAACATTTTAATGTCGTTTATATGCCATCTACTCAAAGTTTTATTACTTTCAGTAAAAACATAGTATTCGGTCAATAATTATTTGACACATCACAGATCTATTAAGTAGTTAAAAGATCTACAATCCCCAATAAAACTTTAAGTAGATGTGCCATTTTTTGTGAGGACACAGTTTTTTTTTATTACACACATCATTCGCCGTTGTTTATACCTTTGGCATAAAGCTCGGATGAACTGACGGTGTAAGTTAATCACAGATACCCAGTTCTTCGGGGCTTGATGTCATCGGTAAAATTGCACCATCCTGCGGTAGCTGATGAAGTAATGCACGAGTACGTGAAGAAATATCTTTCCCTCCAGCAGAATATCCTATAGGCTGTGACCAATATGAAGATTTAAGAACCTCAAAACAATCAACCACAATATGAATAATTGGGTTTCCACCGCACTTTTGTATTTCCTCTAAAGCTTAAAGATATCTTTCATACAGCGCTTGTAAAATCGTTGAGGTCATAATTTTTTCTGTATTTCTTGTGAATTCTTACTATAACTTTATTATTGTAAATGTGAGGACTGTGTGGATTTATTATATTTCAGTAATTTTTGAAAATTGTCTGGCAGTTTGAGGTCTTGAAAAGGCCTACCCAAATGTCTATTCTTTGGTATTGTTCGTCAGATTGGTGAGCTCCAAAAAATCTCAATTGAGCTCTACGATTTCTGACACATGCTTGCTCTGAATAGACAGGTCAACTCAAACTGTATGGTTCTTTCTTCTAAAGACCATTTCAGACACTAATCCGCATATTCCTGACACAATCCTAAGCTAATGTTTTAACTTTTAAAATGTAAAGAAAAAAGTGGAAAAAAGAAACAAAAAAAAAGTTACGAAAAAAAAGAAACAGAAAAATAAAAAAAAATAATATAAAAAAAAAACAAAAAAGAATATAAAAAAAAAAACAAAAAAGAATATAAAAAAAAACAAAAAAGAATATAAAAAAAAAAAAAACAAAAAATAATAAAATAGAAAATATAAAAAAAAACAAAGAAAAGAAAACAAAAAAAGAAAAGAAAATAAAAAAAAAAACAAAAAGAAAAGAAAAAAGTACAAAAAAAAAAAAGATAAATGAAAAAAAAAACTATAGTAAAATAAAAATTTAAGTAAATTTTATTGTAATAGCGTATTTTCCTGAAAACAATTGTTTATTTTAATTTGTGTTAAAAGTATGCATGTGTAAGTTGAAATTATATTTGCATTATGATTGAATGTTATTTTATAATTTACACATCATACTCCATCGTACTTAAAAGATGAAATAGTGATTAATAATATAAATATAATTTCAACCGAAGTTCTGTTGTTTGATATTATTATAGCCATGTTTTTTAGAAAATTCTTGTTACCAGCTTGAGGGCTTAAACAAAAAAACATATTTTTCTTCTAATAAATTCTAAAGTTCCATACATTTTTGAATTTTGACATTTTTTGTCGCTATGTCTAGGCCCTCTGAAGATCAGTACACAAACTATTTACAATAAAAAGTTGTTAAGTATTTTAGTTCCTAATTATTTGCCAACAATGCCAACTTGTACTTTCTGACCTCTCGATTTTTCTGTCACACCTGTAACTAACGTGAATTTATTTTGACAAACAAAATTTAATGCTGGCTTTCTATTTTGTTTGTCAATTTAATTACAACCCGCACATCAAACATTGAGTACATATTGAAAATATATTTTTGTATTATTTATATGTTATCAATGTTTGTGAAATTATTTCCTGTACTATAAGAATTGTGATTGAATATATACAGGGTGGCCGGAACATTAACTAACGTCCAAATATAAAATTTAGGTCCCTCGTATCGTGGGGTATCCAAATCACCCCCATGTATTTTCCGCGACTTTTCATAGTTTTCGAGTTATGAATTTATTTCTGATTTTTTGAGAATGATCGACCTGACCAATCTAAAAAAATGTAAAAAGAAAAGTACATGGCTTTGTTGATATTTTTTTTTGGAACTGAATCTTCATGAGTAGTACTTTTATGCATAAAATAATCAGCTTCGTAACTGTGATGGTAGTTATGAAAAAGTTGGTCTAAAGTGAAAAAAATATGTTCGGGAAATTATGACTTAGCTTTTCAACTTCAAATAAAAAAATTAAACAGGTGACTTCATGGTTCCTAATTAGGCTTTAAGAATGCGCCAGACTCTAAACTTTCATAATCATAAAAAAATAGTACTAAATGGGGCTACTTTGGCTTAAATCGGCCTTCAAAAACTGCAAGGTAGAAAATTCTTAAAATTAGCCATCTGACGAATACTTTGCTAACCAAAAATGACTGCAAGAAAAGCTACGATTCAAAAACTTCGCGCGATCTTTTCTCGTGCACCATGGGTTGTAAACGAAGGCGCTACTCTTTTACCTGCAATAACAATGGGCTGAGAGGATAAGAGACCGAATTATTGCTATCTCTCTCAGTCTCGGTTGTTTTCAGTATTCTTTTCATAAATTAACCTTAGCAACGAGAAAATAGGCAAAAAAAAATCGTCCGATGGCTAATTTTAAGAATTTTCTACCTCGCAGTTTTTGAAGGCCGATTTAAGCCAAAGTAGCCCCATTAAGTACAATTTTTTTATGATTATGAAAGCTGAGAGTCTGGCGCATTCTTGAAGCCTACTTAGGAACCATGAAGTCTAATGTTTAATTTTTTTATTTAAAGTTGAAAAGCTAAGTCATAATTTACCGAACGTAATTTTTTCAATTTAGACCAACTTTTTCATAACTTTCATCACAGTTACGAAGCTGATTATTTTATGCATAAAAGTACTACTCATGAAGATTCAGTTGCAAATAAAAAGTCTCGACAAAAGCCATGTACTTTTTTTTTTTAATTTTTTTAGATTGGTCAGGATTCTCAAAAAATCAGAAAAAAATTCGTAACTCGAAAACTATGAAAAGTTGCGGAACATACATGGGGGTGATTCGGATACCCCACGATAGGAGGGACCTAAATTTTATTTTTGGACGTCAATGTTCTGGCCACCCTGTATATAACCATACTATAGTACAACTATTCAAAAATTCATTTTCTATATCAGTTATGATATTGTTAATGTTTTTTTGTAAATGTGAGGACTATGTGGATTTATTTATATTTTACTAAGTGTAGACAATTGTCTGGCAGTTTGAGAATTTGATGAGGCCTACCCAAAAGTCCTTTCTTTAGCATTGTTCGTTAGATCGTTGAGCTCACAAAGTTTTTGTTCGGGTCATACGATTTCTGACAAATGCTTGCATTGACTGGACAGGTCCCCTCAAGCTGCGTGGTTCTTTCTTCAAAAGACCATTTCAGATATCAATCTGCATGGTCCTGACATGATTTTATGACCATGTCTAGACTTTAAAAAAGAAACAATTAATTGAAAAAAAGAAATAACAAAAGTATAACGAAAAGAAAAAAGTTACAAAAAAAAGCTGCGTGATTCTTTTCTCAAAAGACCATTACAGATTAACTAAATTGGTCCTCATATAATATCAATCTACATAAAACCTTGTGTAAAAATCTGATCGTTTGAAACACCAAAAAGCACTGAACTAGTGCTTTTCGATGTTTCAAACGATGTTGATTCTGTTCTTTCTAATGCTAAGCTAAGTTATAATATTTTACTAATAAATGAAAAATATTCCTGCATACCTAACGGTGATCAAAATATTTGTAACTGTGATCACTGGCTTATCCAATGGTAAGATATAAATTCTAAATATTGTAAGCCATTTATTATTCCTAACTTACAAATTAATGTTAGTGTATATAATGAGAGAAAGAATATAGAATGTACGTAAGTCGCGAGATATTTGTGGTCCTAGAACTTAAAAAGTACCTCGTGGTTTTAGTCATTAAAAATCTAAAACGCCCTCTCACTCCACCCTAGAGTGAAAAATTAATTAAATGAATTCCCAATTTAAAGAAAAACCGCAATGCGTGACAGTGTTAAACGACGTTAAAACTGAATTTATCTCCGGTCGATTGTCGTGCACTTTCGAGTGCCACAAAGTGGCTCTGATATCCTGATTAACCGAAAAAGTTACGACAAGTTTTTCAATTACGATATTATGAACAAATATCTATATAAATATAAAAGGAGAAACTGACTGGCCGACATATTAACGCACAACCGAAATTATTGAGCTTAGGAGTTTGAAATTTTGTAAAAGGCTTCCTTTTATCACGTAGGCGACACTAAAAGAGTATTAGCCAAAATTTATCCACTAAAAGGATGAAACAGGGTACCAAATTTTGTATGGAGAAATCCTCTTTCACGTGGCTTAAGCCGCTGGCAGAACTGAGTTTTTAAATATAAGAATATCAACACATTAAAATATTAAAAACCAAATAAAGTTATGTAAGCAAGAAAGTAAAATATCAGCCAGAATTAAAATCTATGAATCGTTTATCGGTCTACATTACTACCGGGATATTAAAACTTAATCAACATGATTATTATAATAGAAAACGTACTTACTACTCTTAATAGTGTTAGTGTGCCAAAGCTATTCTTAATTGGAATTAGATAATATACCAATGTTCAGTAAAATTTATATTTGATACATTCCAGATGCAGTTGGAAACTATCTAATATTAAACAGCGTTGTCACATTTTTGCTGGAGTCTGAACTGCAAAACAGTGACGTATCCGGTCAAAGATGTGAGTCCTTTCATAACGGTTATGAACTATTTAGGAGATATGACGTCTGCCTGCATCACACCGCGCTGTAGAAGGACAGGTGTCGAAGTATATGTATACTTACTTCTATTTATATATTTGTGAAACACTGTAACCTCTCAGGACTATGTTACTAACATCATTAACAATTTAACTTTTGTTCTATGACGTTTAAAATTTATCATATTTCAGTTCATCAGATTTTCATACAAAAATAAAAATATTTAAATTGAACGTTCTAAATATTAAAGTTTATGTAAAACCAGCAATAATACAATAGTGGAGGATAGTGGGGATAAGGTGGCGGGGTGCTTGATGCGCTTGCGTCGCGTCATACAGACATAGATGGGTATAGCCACAGGTATAGCAAAATACAGAGTTGAAGAGTGTTAGATAAAACAACGAAATCTTAAAAGTTTGTTTTTGGTAAATGAATTGTGTTTTGTAAAAAGTCAAAGAACAAAATCTGTTGTTTATTTATTAGTAATATAGTCTTGAGAGGTAGTTAGTATTTTACAAATAACTCTGTATATAGTCTGTCTAATTATTAAGTCAACCGGCTTGGGAATTTTGTACAATATTTAATCATTTAAAAATACTTATATTCGATACTTTTCATAAGGTTCTTCTGTTAGTAAACAATGATCTCTATCTCTTAATCAACCTTGATTATTAAACTCGTATTGACTACATTAGATTTCATTAAATCCTAATAATTACCCAAGTCGTTTAACTTATTAGACAGACACTAATGTACATTGATTTAAAATGTAACGTCGATTCTCAAAACAAATGGCATTTATATATTTATACTTTTCTTTGACAGAAGCTGCAAAATTAGGAATAAAAAAAAACAAATAAGGAGTGAAATTCCCTGCCGAAGTCTGTTTCCTGATAGCTAAAACCTGGGAGTCTGTAAGTCAAGAATTAATTAGTTTTTTCTAAGCAAGCGTGCTCGATTGTCGACTATACAAGGTGTAAGGGACAGCCCTCCACAAACTTTAAGGGCTTGCTCAGTAGACGAAACTGAACAACTTTCCACAAATTATTTTTTAGGAAACGAAAAAAAAAAATCGGTCTCGCCATACAAATTGTCTAATCAAGTTTATCATTTTGTATGGTGAGGCTGATTTTTTTTTTTTCGTTTCCTGAAAAAAAAAAATGTAGAAGGTCAGTTTCGTCTACTGAGCAAACCCTTGCTTTAGTTGCTTACCATCACGTGAGAAAGTGGTCAAGCGCGAGCTTATAGATTGTAAAAAAAAGAACTCGTATTTTAATTTCTGAAAAAAAAAAAAACTTCTGGTAGGCCGCTAATGAAAGAAGAAAAAAAAAACAATGACAATTGAAATACTTTTTTCTGTATTTCAGGCCTGAAACTGAACTTCAGTGATAAAAAGTAAGCTGGAAGAACCACCAACCACCACTCCTCTCAAAGTGATCCCATCAGTGTACAGCAGGTACGTCAGTAACTTCAACATAGTGGCGTAGATAGGAGAAGTGACCCCTCGCCCAAAATCTCGCACCCAAAGGGGCCTCTTTAAGAATGAGGGTTTTTTTTATAATTGATAGGCTCGCGTTTGACCACTTTTTCACCTCGTCGTAAACGCCGATGTGGTTGAACTGGATTGCGACGGTCACTGTCTTGTTTTTGAATTTAGAAAGAAAAAGGCCTCATAGATGGGCCTTTGCCCACGCCTGAATTGGTCTACGCTACGCCTCTGCTTCAACAGAGTGACTATGATTACTTATTCACTTTTTTAAAAAATTTTCAAGTCTGTTGCGCTACATAAACTTAGCAAACCTTTGGCATTTGTTTTACATAATGCATAATAATATCCATATCTACTTTCATACTAACATTGTAAATGTGAAAGAACGAAAGAACTATAAAAAAAGAACTATCTGTCTGTCTGTTACGCTTTTACGGATAAACTACTAAATCGATTTTCATGAAATTTGGTACGGAGTAAGCTTTAATCCCAAAGAAGGACACAGGCTATTTACTATCTCTTGGAAATCATGCGAAGAAACTGCTTTGGCAGAAGCTAGTAATTTATATGAATATACATAAACTTACTTGATTTTTCTCGTTTTTCGATTATCTTCCTCTCTCTTGTAAGACCTGTAAGAAAAAACGATGGAGTTAAAAATAATCGGAGAGCGTTAAACCTATGCTATGCCCTATGTATATAACAAAAATATCAAGATTCGTGCTATATTCGTACATTGCAGATTGAAAGCATGACTGTTAAGTGTCGCTGCACCTGGGCCACATGACATGGCAACAAACGCCACCACGAGAACCTAGAAGCGGCCAAAAAGGGAGCTGAAGCGCACAAAAACCACTTGTGGCCGGTTGCTACTACTTTTTTTAACCCATACGCGCAGTATCACAATGGACTCTGACGAAGGCTTAAAATCGCGAATGACGTGTGAAGGCGCTTTGTATCGTCGTTTAGTGGGCAGTGTGGGCCACAAGAAGCGAGCAGCGACGATTTGTAGTGTGTGGCAGCCACCGGCGTCAACCGTGTGCGGCGAATCCACAGAACAGAAGGTATGATTCCTGTGTTCTGTGGGCGAATCCATATAAAATGTACGAGAACAATATGAAACTAGCTCAGCCCGCGACTTCGTTCGCGTGGACTACAGGATTTTGAATTTATTTTTTCTAAAACAAAAATAGCCTATGTTACTCCTTATTACATCAGCTACCTGCCAAAAAAAGTCCCGACAAAATCGGTTCAGCCATTTCAGAGATTAGCCCGGACAAACAGACAGACAAAAATTGTAAAAAATGTTATTTTGTTGTATGTACCGTATGTGCATGTAGAGTCTGTGCGGAAAGTAAACCATCGTGGGATTTGAGGGCGCTGCTGTAGATAAATATCGTTTTTGTTATGTAAGCAACATTGTGACGTCATTATAGTGCGACTGTTAAATCTTGATATTTCGAAACTATGTTAGACTAGCTTCTTCCAGCGGCTTCACCCTATAATAAAAATTATCCTATTGGCTGAATTTGCTCACCTAGTGAAACTGCAAAGTTATAGCTTATGTGCTATATTATTGCAATGTTTATGATTATGTTCATCTGTCTAGTAGTTTTTCCGCGACACATCCATACATACGAGTACCTCCATCCATCTTCACAAACTTTCGCATTTATAATATTAGTAGCCTATTGAACTTAGCAAAAATATAAGTTATAAGCTATACGTTAACGTTTATCATTAAATTCATCCGTTTATAAGTTTTTGCGTAATGCCGTTAATTGTGGCGACACCTGGGGGAGGCCTATGTCGAACAGTGGACGTCTTTCGATTGTAATGATGATGAACATTTAAATGCAAACACGAATCGGCATAGGAAAATAGCGTGAAGAAACTGCTGTACTGCCTATCTAGGTAGGTTCCACCAACGACCACTTACCCAGTTCCAACGAAAATGGTTGTATCACTTTGACTGGGATCGGTCTATTGTCACTGACTGGAATATTGTAGCTAGCAGCAAGTTTATGTTTACCCTATTTAAACATAAAGGTAAAATTGGGACACACTACCACTTTCTCGTTGTCTTCCTCAGTACATTTTTCCCTTTTGCTAATCAATGAAAAATATGAACTTAATGACTATAAAAATAAAGTACATTTCAGAATTTGTAATGTTGCTTTGTAAAAAATCTATTTAGCCTTTAAGGGACCATCTCGCATATAAGCTCCTTAGGACCACTTGGTTGTCCGTCTGTTTATCTGTTAAGACCCTTTAACTCGAGAATGTTTGGAGGTATCGAGTTAAAATTAAAACCATACACTCAAGTCTGCGGTCTTTTGAAGTTGTGAAAAACTTCTGAGTTAACGAAAAAAAAAAGATACGGCTGTTTATGTCGCAAAAAAACATATATTTCGATACTCAAGGGAATCAAAGTTCATAGGGTGAATCGCGTTGACCTAGAATTCTGAAATTTGGCATAAATCAAGGTCTCGTAGAACAAGTATAGGGAAAAATCTGAAAATTATAAATTGATAGATCCGCCACAAAAAAAAAAATTGTTTGCAATTTGGAAAAATCTTCGTAACTCAATTCGGGAATTGATTTCATAGGTAAATTTGTACAGAATCTTCAGTGCGCGAGTCCGACTCGCACTTGCCCTTTTTTATTTTAGTTACTGTATCCTTACTCAAGCCTGAAAAGAAATATTCTAAGTTAGTCGAAATGCATTATAAATTTAAAGTATCAATACTCTTTATACTAGCCATCGAAAATATTGACCAAAACAAAATAAACAAATATCGTCATGTTTAAATGAATTTTCGTTTAATTTATATATATTTGGAGACAACAGGGACAGGAGTTCACCTAGGAAGTCTAAAAACATTAAAATAAAAGTGTTACGTACCAAAAACACAGCATACCAATGTTTCCCAAGTTTGTGACTTTGTTTTGATCAATAATGGTGTGATTTGCCATTTGTTATCTTTGGCAAAACTGTAATATGTTAAAAATTATTTCCCTTGCAGCTCAGTGAAATTTTTTTTTACATTTCTGAAGATTTCAATTAAAAATCACAATAAAATAACATAGTAAACAAACTTTCTGTCAACATACTATGACGTTTGGCATTTGACGGATGGCTGGGTTGGGTTGCTACTTAAAATCTTTAATGTTGTTTTCACTTTACGCCACGACGGTTCTTTTATCGCACAGACAATAATAAAAAGCAGTTATTTCAATATTACAAACAGACTCTCCAATTTTATTTATATGTATAGATATGTAAATGTCAGTTGCGGCGTTTTGTGATTGTGGCCGGTGGCCTGTGTGTGGCGACTCTAAATGAAAACAGATAGTAATATAGGTAGGTTAACTTGTAGTATTCATTTGATACTAGTTTAAACGTTTATCCTGATAAAGGAGCCAACATAATTGTCCGACTATTGATGGTCGTCATTGTCATTCGATATGCTGTATTTTGACGATAAGTACCTAATCTGATTAACTGCTTCTTACTGAATATTTTTTTATATATAAACGTTACCTCATACCAGGGTACAGGAGTTATTACTGTACCGTGGGTGCATTAACAAACATTTAAACTCAAATGCCTACACAAGACATCCAGATCTGAAACACTGCTTGATTTTATTGAATATGTATTTTAGCGGATATGGGTAAAACAAATAACTTGATAGAAGTATCAAGTTTGAAATCGAGCATATTTATATGATTTAAAAAATAACTTGCCGATAATTTTTTAAATATTTTTACTGATGTTCCACAGCGTGTTTGCAGATCACGAAGTGTTGGATGAAGTGTGGGGTTTTTGATGATACTCTTTACACATCAGAACACTGCCGCCCACAATGAAAGACAACATTTTTATCATATACTTGAAACGTATGTATTATTTTATATACGTATTTAAGGATTAAGTACTTAAAATAATATGCATGATTACACTGATTCGTGAATTGAATAAACTACGGTACCTAAAATCAAAAACAGTTAGAAATTAAGTAAATTATTTTTAAATGCATTGTGTGAGAAATAAAGCCTATGCCCTGTATAAATTATTATCAGTATACTTCGTAAGGTTAATTAAAGTAGGTGCCACATAAACATGGAATGACGATCATTCACATTTGTTGTCATTCTTATTTATTATTTCAAAAACGGAAATAAAAGCATAAAGCCGTCTTGAATCGACATTTATCGTGATCCTTTACATCATCTATCAATGAAAAGCAGTTCATTTGATTTTCGAGTACCTACGCAGAGATAATAAGAAAAGGTCAATGTACTTTATTCCACGGTTATCTGGCGTCTTCTATTCTGTCGTCGCAATCTTAGTCAGTTAGTTTCTCCTTTTATATTATACATAGTATATTTTTATAAAGATTGATAAAGCATAACATTAATCAACACTCAACCATAATTCAAGAACATATGGGTACATTTTGACACAAACATTAGTTTTCGTTAATGTCAACAGATGGCGCCCAGTATTCAATATCGTTGCAGAATTTACTTTCTGTGACTGATAGATGGCGCAATATGTTCAATTTTTACTCGTATCGATGTTTATTATAATAATCCAATCTGAATAAATTTACCTGGTACCACATATATACCTAAATGTACCATGTTTTGTTCGTGTTTTCCAGAACAGAATGAGGAAGCAAGAAGGCAAGAGGTGGAACAACTACAAACCTCACTCTTCTAAGCACAATACCTACTCATTAACAGGTAACATTTACCTTACTGCTACTTGCATATAAAGTACTTAATTCTGTCAGCGTATAGTAGGTACTCTATATAGTAGGAACTTTTGCTTTCATTTATTTCTCTCTCTCTTTCTTTCGCTCTCGCTTGATAGCCTAAAACAGTAGTTCTATGGAAGTCTACTGAACAAGTGAGTCTTGATTTTCATGATGAAACTTTTGGAGCGGACTGCACTACAGTACCTTATATGACAAATGTGAGCATTCTCCAACTTGCATTCATGTCGTTACGTCGTTAAGAAAATCATTGATTTTCTTAACGACATAACGACATGAATGCAAGTTCGATTTTTATCCGACAGCTAGAGTAAAGTAAACTGAGTTAACATAAGCATGTCGGCGGAAGATGCCGATCATAATTAACTCTATTTTGTAGACGTTGACAGGGTATCGAGCAATACACAAAGTATGATCAAGTAACAATGATTATTGGCATCTTCCGCCGACAATCAGCTCATAATATTTTCACAGCTGCAACTCAGGCCTCCACTTTGGAAGGAGGTCTGGGTCATTATCAAGGTCCAGTACGGATTATTCGTACTAGGTACTGACTTCATTTTCGATTTAATATGATTTAGGAAAATTAATATCCCCTCGTAGTCATTTCATTCCTTTTAAAAACCGTGAAGCCAAATAAATTGCACAAAGTAATACTCTTGCCTTGGTTGGACGTGAACAAGCAAAAGTACAGGGTAGGTAAGTATAAACTTGACTGGACTTACGAGGATACCTATCTATACTAATGCGTTCCAAATAAGAACAGGAAAATCAATAACCTCAATCAGTCAAATGATGATTGAAAAGTACAATTTCCAACAATTATTTTGCTTATTAATACCAGTATTTTTCATAAATCGTAATGACTGAGTCTTAGTTAAATGTAGGTAAAGTAAGTCATAATTAGTTAAAAAAATATACAGCCTTAGTTTTAGTAAGTATATGCAAAACCTGAAACACCTGAATTTTAATGTAAAGAATCTATGTACAAAATTTCAAAACCGTATCATGAAAAATCACTAAGTTATCACTAAGCTTGTTATGTCAGCAAAAATTTATAGTCACCGGGCCAATCAGGCGACAGTGGGGTTGTTTTGCACTTGCACCCAGCTGTTTACTGGCTCCTGATTCCTACCTACCGTGACCTGTGTTATACTTAGTGTCGGTGGTATCCAACTAATAACCTGTTTACGAAAAAATCTAACATGGTATACAAAACATTAGAATCAATTCAGTTACTGATTCTGATCAAACTATATTCAGGTTTCACATTATTAACAATAACGCTGCATATTTTCTTTCTTGTTTTCATTGTTAGGAACAATTCGTCGTCTTCTTCCATTTGCCAATATTCAGACCTTATGGATAGATTGTCGAATGAAGATATGGATTCTGATTAAGATTTTTTCGTTCATGATTCGAAAACAAATATTAGGTATTTAAAAAAAAACTTTTGCTCACACTACCCAATTTTTCGATTCGAGAGCTATGACGTAACAACATGGCGTAAAATCGATCAATTTCTTAATTGGAACGCATTATACACAAAACAGTTTTCTTTCATAAGATATTTTTTGTTTACAATCTCCTTAAAAACATATCTGCTTCAAAAACACATTCACGGTTTCCTATTCAAACTATTTTCTCCAAGACCTTACCACGACCTCTTAATGCGTTCCATTTGACGACCTAAATTGGACTGTTAAAGGGATAGAACTATTTAGGATGGCTCCATGCCTCTTTCTCGCTCGCACGCTTGACAGTTTAACACGCCCCTGGGTCTATTTACTACAGTTAAAGTTTCAAAATAGCATTAATTTTCAATGAACTTGGTTGGTAATACCCCTGCGTGCTTAACGTACTACTAGATGGCGCTGCTTCAACATGAATGTTACCGTTGACAACACTGCATATGTATCATGGGGTTTTAGTAGATGGCGCTATCACAAAATAATTTCCCTCTATAATAGCGCTGCCTGTTTGTCATTTTTTGCAACTAGATGGCGCTATTATTATTATTTAATATTATACGGCACTACTAGTCGGTACTACTACGGTAGCGCAGCGAGCTTGTCATTGGGCGCCACTAGATGGCACTATTATAAAATAAATACACGTGATGACATGACAATCTTGCATGCTTCTCTATGAAGTCACTAGATGGCGCTCTCATGAAATACATTCTATCTACTATAACGCTTGATTCATGTCATTGATAGTTACTAGATGGCGCTATACAAACGACGTTTTTTTAACGTGCTTTTGACACGCGTTTGTAGCGATACAAATGCGGTACACACGCGAGTTAGACGCAGCCTGTAGAACTTTAAAAGGATAAAGTAGCACTGTCGACGCACGTTTCTAAAACGCACGTCAACGGTGCGTTAAAAATCGTGGTGTGCACAGGCCCTAATGGTTTTTATAACCTTAAAAAACAATAACTGTATATTACAAGTACTTATGTAGGTATGTCTTACGATACAAGATGGTGTAATGTTAGTTGGTTTAAAAGAGACTTTAGTACCATTTAAGAGCGTCCTTTTCGAGGTACATTTTCCTACAACCTATCTTATGATTGTGATCTTACTCTAGATATTTAAGATACACTGCATAATCGTAAAAACTTCCCTTTAAAGCTCAAAAAGAATATTGCATTTATTTATTATTATTTTTTCATTTATTGTTTATTTAGATGTTACAGGTGCTCAAAAAAATAATAATAAAAATCTGGTATACATATATATCTAAATATATTATGTTGTAAATGTGCTACATTGCGAAACACAAGAACATGTACAGGTTGAAATCAGTGTTGTATATTTACAACAGTGCCCACGTTACAGAATAAAATGTAGATATAAATGAAAAACAAAATATATTAAAAAACACATTTATTCTACATTATGAAAGTTAAAGAAACAGTTTCTTTTGGGAACTAAACACAAACGTTGTTCACATTTTGAACAGTGGATATTTGAATACCCATTTTTGCAGTATTTGCACCTACCTCGCTGTACAAAAACTGGAAAATGGCCAATTTTATCAAACCTTACAGTATCTGTAGGTCTAGACACAGTAGGCGCAGTAATTTTTTTTTTTAAAGGAATGTCTTTCTTTTGCACACAACCCTGCACTCGATTTTTTTGTAACAATTCCGTAAAAATTTGGAATCGAAACTTTTTCAGCGTCATGCCGTGTTTTTGATTTGGTGAGAGGTTTCTCCTATATAGTAACCAGGCGTTGTTCACAGATATATCAATGACCTGTGAAAAGATTGCCATATACCAACGTTTGGTTTTGAAGGTAGATCGATATAAAGCTACCAACATATCAGCGAGGTCCACTCCACCCATATGGGCATTATATTGTTTCACAATTTGTGGACAATCAACATCTGTTTTAGTTTTATTTTCCTTCGACCAGCGTTTTATTTTTACCATGGGATGCGAATCCACGAATGAGCTAGCTAAAGTAACTACCTTGTTGTCAAACCATTTGACAATGGCAATTTTGTTACTATTGCACACAACTTGATGACTGGAACCTCTGCCTTTCTTAGCTAATTTTTTATCTGAAGCTAATAAATCTGCACAACCCCTGAGACGATTCCCTTTGATGGTACCCAAACTAAAAATGCCATAATCCTCGCGAAGTAAATGTATCAACTCTAATGACATGAAGAAATTGTCAAAATAAACGACAGCGGGCTTGTTGACAATCGTTTTACAGAGAGCTATAACTACTTAGGCTCCTAATCCGAGACTGTCTTCATAATCAGAAAAAGAAATAAATCTGAAAGTATCGTCACCTCCGTATGGATGAAAATCATACACTAAGCCAGAAACTCCAGCCCTTACAAATAATTTAAAACCCCATTTCTTGGGCTTTTTAGGCAAGTACTGTCGTCTATTTCCTGCTCTAGTACCTTTGTAAGGAACCATCATTTCATCTATGCTGTATCTTCCTTCTTCTTCTAGTCGTAAACAATTAGTCCTTACTTTTTCTAATATCGGCCGAACCTTAAAATAACGATCGTTATTCAGATCCGAATTATCCACGAAATGCAAATATTTTCTCATTAGCTCGTACTTTTTTAGACTCATCACATCAGCGACAGGAGGGTATCTGAAATCATTACTCCAGTAGTCTCTATATGACGGCATTCTTACAATACCCATCATAATTGTGATAGCTAGAAAATCACGCATATCATCTCTGGTAACGTTTATAGATTTACCTTCTTTGCTTTGCACAGAATATAAATTGGTGTGCTCCGTAATATAATCTATTATATCTTCAGAAAAAAATTTTAGAAAATAGTCTAACGGAGATTCTGTTGCGGTACTACTAGTACTAAGATCAGGCATATCAAACTCTGCTGGATATTTGAATTTCCCACGCTGCCACTTGAAACTAAGAAGAGGTCTCTTGTACTTTTTTACTCTTTTAGCTACAACTCTTGGTTCACAGTTAGCACTCCTTTTTGAGCGAACTCTTTGGTTTAATGGAGTATTCAGCGGTGATAAAATTGACGAAACTGAATTTAAATTTGGGAGCGGATTGGGTGGTGTGTCCGAAGGAAAAATACTACGTATTACTGGAGTCAGTGGAACCGTGTCTTCATCAGATAATGTCGAAAAGGTTTCTTCTTGCATTGGACTATCAAGAATAAGATCCAAGTTTTCTAAAGACGAACGAAGGGACCTTGGTTCTGAGCTGAAGTCAGAAGGTACATCGTCTTGACGTTCGGTGATGTTTTTTATAATAACTTCATCTTCAGACGAAGAGCTATCGGTAGACGAGGCCGCTTCTGGTGGAACCAAAGCTAAAATTTGTCTTGCTCTCTGCCATTTTAAGCCTCCCAATAAGCAAAAAACAAACATGCAGCAATCACCAAACACCAAACATAAGTTAACACAAGTTTTAGTAAAAAACGACAAAACGACCATATTAGTAATATCATAACATATATAACGCGATATTCATTCATTATTTATTAATATAGCTTACTCGTACATTAGCAAACTTTCAGAACAGTCAATACAAAAACATAATACCGTTAACTCCCATAAATATAAAAAAAAAACACAAAACCCTTGCATAGGAAATAATAATTATTCAGTGTTAGTAAAAGCGCGACGTGGCACCCGTGCAACGTACGAAATTAAAAGTACTTTTGCTAAAGCTTCGCAGTGTCGCAAATGTGCAACGTCGGTAGATACGTGCTTATATTTCATAGTAGAATATGAATTTGACATTGGCGTTATATGACACAATTGTAAACACTCATAAACAATAATATTTCAAGCAATAGTTGTCAATAAATGCATAAAAACTATTTATATTTATTAAAACTCACCGGCCGTCCACGAGCGCAGTGTCGACGCGACGCCATTTTGGTCACAACTACGTAATGATGCGCGTGAGTTGGTTCAATATTTTTTTTATAGATGGCAGCAGTATATCCATTATTAAAATTTATGTAAATAAGAAAAAATAATGATGGTTCTTGCAATATCTTTTTTTGTTTGGATAGTTGCATCGGTGCAACGTTGCGAATTAAAGGGTTAAGTCACCTGAAAAAAGTCTAACGATTTCTGTATGATTAAGTCAGTGGTCATAAAAGCGGTTTTTGTGGCATCCTTTGCTTTTCGAACTTAACTGTCACCTTAAGTACCAAAAATTTGGCTTTCCTAATCTTTTAGTTAACTTTTAATCTTAGCAATTAATAATTACTTGTAACGATTTACAGGCCAAAAAGATGCTTCCAACTACGATTCCTGTAAGCACTAGCCAGCAGTCACCTGCTGCTAGCAAATAATGTGCTCCTGTCTAGAACATTAATAAGTAAGTTGGTTTACAGAACAATATCCGCAACGCTAATTGCGGCGAGTTTTAGTTACTTAACTTTTGCACGTTTCTTAAAATGTATTTGTACCACAATTATTATTTATACAAACTCATAGAGTCTCTCTAGCAGTGATGGCCAAGTGGTAACGGCCCTGACTTTGTGTAATTTATTTCACCATCACTGTTCTCAAAACGGTGAAGGAAAACGTTTTGAGGAAATCGGCATGTCCTAGAACCAAAAAATCGAAGACATGTGACATCCACCAACCCGCACTGGGCCCGCGTGGTGGATTACAGCCCGATCCCTCTCCCAGAGAGGTCTGAGTTCCAACAGTGGGAATATTATAGGGCCGACTATGCATATAGTTTCTTATTTCTTACTTTCTTTCGGCTTTAATCAACAAAAAAGCGCTAGCAGATAGTTACGCTATAGTTTATATTAATAGCGCAAAAATCCTACACGACAGATTCAAAGCATATTTCAACAAATACAACAACTGTTTGTAGTGGCGCAAAAATATTACTTTTATTGCGGATAATGCATTTAAAGCTTTGTGCATTTATACACATTAAAGTTACAAACAGCCGTAGTGTATAACATAAAGGTGTACCGAGTAAAATTTTGTGACCTAAAGAACGTCCTTGGTACTTACATTACAGATGGCGGTTGATACGGGCATTGAAGACCTCCATGACACACGCTTTCTGTGATGCTACACGGTGAACAAGACATCTAATGGACTTCACAACAATTACAGTTGCAGTAAAAGATGTGAGTTTAATTAATCAATATTTGTTACTGACGACAAACAACAATTAAAACCAAAACTCTTGATGATAAACAAAAAAGAAATGGACTAAAACTGGAAACAGTCATTTTTAGGGTTCCGTAGTCAACTAGGAACCCTTATAGTTTCGCCATGTCTGTCCGTCCGTCTGTCTGTCTGTCCGTCCTCGCTTAATCTCTGTGACCGTTAGCACTAGAAAGCTGAAATTTGGTATCAATATGTATATCAATCACGCCGACAAAGTGGTAAAATAAAAATTGGGAAAAAATGTTCTATTAGGGTAACCCCCCTATATGTAAAGTGGGAAGTGATTTTTTTTTTAAATTTCAACCCTAACGTGTGATATATTTTTGGATAGGTATTTAAAAATGAATAGGGGTTTACTAAAATCATTTTTTGAAAATGTCAATAATTTCGGAAATAATCGCTCCAAAAGTAAAAAAACAATGTGTCCCCCCCTAACTTTTGAACCATAAGTTTAGAGAATGTGAGAACTTTATAAGGACTTTCTAGGAAAATCATTTTGAACTTGATGGAAAGAACAGTTTTTGTACAAAAAGACAAAAAGGTTGTACAAAATAATTTCTGGACTAAGTTTGTAGTATTTATAATCATATATGCAAGCATTTTTTTTTAACTTCGTTTACATATTTTATTATCCTGAACGTATCTTCTTTCAAACAAAAAAAGAATTATTAAAATCGGTTCTCGCAATCACAAAACTTCTTCTGGTACCTATGTATTAATTAGTAACCCAATTCCCCGAGACACGGCGCTGAACTACATAAAACTTCTATCCGGAACATGGTTAGGCAATTTAGAACCAAACTAAAATTCATATTTTTAACGCCATCTATCAAAATGTTAAGGTAAAAACCAGTTCATAAATAGTTCGATAGATGGCGTTGCATAATTACGTCATCTTTTTAAAAGTCGATGTTAAGATTTCCGTGCTTTCATGACCTACCATGGTAAAAAATCGTTACTTCTTAAATATATTCGTAATTTTACGAGTGCACAATCGCTGAAATTTCTACTACTTGAATACTCTTTTAGTTATCACCGTCTTTTGTTGGCCTGTTTTGAGGGTTCCGTATTTATTAGAGTTCCCTACTTAGTATGTCAACGTAACAAATAGCCTTTTTTAAACTCATACATAAGTGGGAATACTTATTGTGACGGACGGGAAACTACGGAACCCTACACTGAGCGTGGCCCGACGCGCTCTTAACCGGTTTTTTTTTTAGAATGTTTAAAAACAAAATTCTGTTGTAATTTGTGTGTCAAGTTTTATACAAGGTTATTAGTAAAAGACTGGCAACCTCTCAGAATTATGTTATTAACATCATAGACCATTACTTTTATTATATGACTTTTATAAATTTATCATATTTTAGTTCATCAGATTTTCCATTCACCAAAATCCAATCGATCACTGTTAGACTGACCTCCCCAAAGCGTTGCCATAACAAACGGTCTTGTGTGCCTCGCATCAATCACATTCCTGCGTCTCTCAGCAGGTCTTCGATCCACCTTGTGTCTTCCAATGCGCGGTCTCCACTCCAGAAGCTTTTGGCCCCATCAACCACTTGTCTACTTGGAAATGTGCCCTGACCACTTCCTCACTTATCGCTTTACTTGTTGCTAAACATTTCTCCAATTCAATGTGCACGGATAAGATTTAACAAAAAAAGACAAAACATCTTTGACTTAAATTTTTTACATTTTTCTGTTTGTTTGTCTCTCTTTTTAGGCCTAAAACAAAAAGAGCAATATTTTGAGGTTTAGTATAATCGGAATACAACTAGATAATCACTGCTGTCGTAATAAGTTTATATTGTATTACTAGCGCCATATTTGAACATGACAGCCTCAAGCATTGCTGTTGTGTGGGAGACTGGCGCAAGAGCATTATTTTATGACAGATAATACATTTAAACTTTGTGCATTATTCCTACTAAAAGTAACAAACAGCTGTAGTATATCACGTAAAGATGTGCCATGTAAAGTTTGTGAACTGAAGAATCTCATTTGGTTCATTACAGATTATGACTGACACGGGAATTGAAGACCTCCATGCTACACCCTCTCTGTGATGCTACTCGGCGAACATACATCTGGCATCGAAAGAACAACAGTTACTTATCCAGTAAAAGATGTGAGTATAATCCAATTTACATCCCTGATGCTGGATGAAGCTTTGTTTTACAAAATGTGTCAAAATTGAGCACTATCATAACAAGATTTTATACAAGAAAATGACAAATACATGCATATTTCTGCCTGAAATTTTTGTAATGGTTTTCGATTATCACCGATTTATTCGTATACGAGTATAAAAAATGTTTAAAAAATCAATACAAACCACCTTTTTTAAGGTGGAAAATCATTTAATGACTTTTTAAGCTCTAGGGCGAAACGGGTGTATTTTACAGACTAAAACTACATCTATGTTTCTTCTTTGCCTTGCATTCCTCCCGGGTTTCCCTTTCTGAAGTCAAACCATAGCCCCAGTAAGCTCCGGCCCTGCTGGGCCCCTACGGCTTTGCTGATATCTCTTTGGGGGGCTTTTATTATCCGCAAGCCTACGCCCTGACGCGGACCGCAATAGCGACGACGACGACAATGCTGCAGAGGTGACCGAGGTAGAGATGAGAGTAGCGGTGCAAAGGCTGAGTGCCAAGAACGCCGCCCCAGGACCCGATGGCTTGCCTGGGAAAGCCATCGGTTTGGCTTTCGCAGGATACGCTCTACGGTGGACGCCATCATGCGCGTGCGAGCCCTCACGACGGAGGATGCGGTGTCCCAGGGTAGGTGTGTCGTGGCAGTGTCCTTGGACATTGCCAACGCTTTCAATTCCCTGGCCTGGAGTACGACCCGGAGGGCACTCCGGTACCACCGGGTGCCCAAATACCTCTGTCGAGTAGTCGAGGCCTACCTATCGGACAGGTATATTGTCTACCCCGGTTACCAGGAGGACTGGAAACGTCTGGAGATGTCGTGCGGTGTTGCGCAGGGGTCGGTACTAGGACCACCCTTGTGGAACATCGAGTACGATTACGTGCTGCGAGGCGACCTCCCTGACGGGGTCAGCGTGGTCCGCTACGCAGACGACACGCTGGTTTTAGCGTAGGGAGAGTCATATCGGGCGGCGGCCGCTCTAGCGACAGGCGGGGTTGCGATAGTCGTTGATAAGATCCGAGATTTGGGACTCGAGGTGGCGCTGCGCAAATCCGAGGCCATGTGTTTTCACGGTCGTGGCCGTCGGAACGCGCCACCATCGGGTTCCCAACTAACGGTAGGAGGAGTTCGCATAGGCGTCGGGTCATCGATGAGGTACCTGGGACTCATCCTCGACAGCCGATGGAATTTCGAGGAGCATTTCCGACGTCTGGCTCCCAAACTCTACCGAGCTGGGGCTGCGCTCAAGCGGCTCCTGCCCAACCTTGGGGGTCCAGATGCCTTCTGCCGGAGGCTCTACGCGGGGATTGTTCGATCCATGGCCCTCTACGGGGCGCCGGTGTGGGCGCCGTCGCTGCAAAAGCGACCGGCGGCCATTCTGAACGCCTGCCAGAGGGTCATGGCAATTCGGATGGTGCGGGGATACCGCACGATTTCCCGTGAAGCGGCGAGCCTTCTGGCTGGCCTTCCACCGTGGGATCTGGAGGCAACAGTCCTTGCACACATGCACGACATGCTCGTGGAGATGTAACGCCGGGGTGAAAGCCCTCTGCCGCGACAGGTCACGGCATGGCAGACAGAGCTCCAGAGGGATCTCATGGTGGAGTGGCGTCAGCGACTATTGCAACCCAGTGCTGGGCACGCCACAATTATGGCGATAAGTCCCCTCTTTGAGGCGTGGCTGGAAAGTCCTCACGACGTCCTTACCTTCCGCATGACACAGGTCCTCACCGGAAATGGCAAGTTCGGGAGGTTCCTGTTCCGAATTAAAGCGGAAGTGACGCCTGGGTGTCGCCACTGTGCGGAACGCCCGGAGGACACGGTGGAACACACAGTCGCGGTGTGCCCTGCTTGGGCGGAGCATCATCGCGTATGGCCGCCTCTTTCGCTAGCATTATCTCATCGCAGAACAATGGTCCGTACTAGGGCCTGGAATTTTGGGTAGGTAGGACTATCTTATCATCATTAGAGCTATAGAAACTGCGATAATTATGAAAATTCCCAAGACGACGCAGACAGCTTTTAGAGCGCGAAAAGAATGATATGTCATACGAGTTCCTAGCTCATCATCTCGCATTCCGGGGTTGGTGAATTTTTAATTACCTAATTTACTAGAATTTTATTGATATGTGTTACATAAATATCTGCCATTGTATCACAATTTTATTTATTATTTTTTATTTAATTTTTATTTTACAAATTTATATATTAGACTTTTAGAATAGAATATAATATAATTTATTGTACATCAAAAAAGTAACACAACTCATACATTTAAAAACTCGAAACTATGGGTATAATGGCGGCCTTACCGTTAACAGTGATATCTACGAGACAACCTGAGGATGAATCGAAGTAAAATATAAATACCTATATATATTATTGTATGGTATGTAATTTTTAATAATATAAATTACACACCTATATAAAACACAATTATTTAGTTTCCGTATTTATATTGTTCTCTGTTTTAATTGTTGGACTTAAAAAGTTAAGCATTAATTTTATATAATTTCTTTATTAAAATTAATATCGTTAAAAAAGATCCGGTTTAAATAATTTTGCTGAGATAAAATTACTAGCGCCATAATTGAACATGACTTTTGCGCATATATTTTGAGATGTATGCAATGGCGCGAAAGTATTACTTTTATTATTGATAATGCATTAAAGACTTTGTGCATTATTGAGCCTAAAAGTTACAAAAAGTTGGAGCAAATAACATAAAAGTGCACTAAGTCCAGATTGGGAACTAAAAACCGTTTTCGGTACATTACAGATGGCTGTGAACATCATTCATCTGGGACAAGCTTCACAACAGTGACTCACCTAGTTAAAGATGTGAGTATTACCTTTGCATAACAGTACTCCATTCGCGTTAAGATTAGACATTTAAACAAACCTTTTTTACTGTCTGTTCAACCGATTTTAGTACTAAACCCTGGGAGTCAACTCTAATATCAAAGAAAAAAAAAAGATTAATTGCACCCTCCATATTTCACTTGGAAAAGTGACGCCCGGGTGTCGCCACTGTGCGGAATGCCCGGAGGACACGGTGGAGCACACAGTCGAGGTGTGCCCTGCTTGGACGGAGCATCGCCGTGCCCTCGTGGGGGCGATCGGCGGCGGAGACCTCTCGCGCCGGGCCTTGATTGAGGCTATGGTCCGGAGCGAAGAGGAGTGGCAGGCGGTCGCCGACTTCTGCGAAGCAGTAACGCTCGCAAAGGAGGAGGCCGAACGCATCAGGCAACGGCGTTATCGCCGCCGCCGCCGCCGCCGGGATTCTGATCCCGATTTCCGGCCACCGTAGGCGCGGGCTTGCGGACAGTGAGCAATGGGTAGCTCGCTGTCCGGCCGTCCGGTAACAGTCCGGACCAAGCCCAAGTCGTCGACGGCGCGCACTGTTCCCGCGCGCCTCAAGGAGTTGTCAGCGATAGCAGGGACCCAGCCGGGTCGAAGCCTACTGGGGCCAGAGTTATCCGAAAGGGCGCTCGAGCCCCGGCATGAAGGCTAGAAGGAACGGGGTGGGTTTTTTAGTCAGTAAGAGTCTGACACTATCTCCCGCTCCGCCCAAGAGCGGGGGATGTCATTGTATGATTTTTTCCAAACATAAAAAAAAAAACACTTGGAAGGTCTTATTTGTGAGTCCTGATAGACTGGGTTGTTATTATCAAGGCATGTTAAGGGCGTACTATCAGTGCACGACGTGTTCTACATAACAGTTGATGAGTAGAGGACGCCGCATGGAATTTGTAAACAAATCAGTTTTGTTCAATAGCAAAATTGTCACCACGAAAGTTTGTTACCATCTGGTGAGGTGAGAAGGTGGTCAAACTTGAGGCTCTTGAGTTTTGGATTTTCAAATAAAAAAAAAAATTAAATTAATTTGAAATAATAACATATTAAATATAATTAGCACTTTGCACATGATTTGTTCGCGAGAAACGTTTACAAAAACCTTATATTGATAGTAATTTTGAAAAACTAATAAGGACAATCAAGTTTTTTTGGATGTTGGTGTAAATTAATTTACTTTGTTTTGTTGGTTTGTATGTTTATGTTGAAAAGTATCTTTTGTTACTTGAAATAAAGGAATAATATTATACTAAGTTTCAAGTACTTGGGCCCAAGGAATAAAATTTTACACACAACCAAAGAACAATGGTCAATCTTCTAACATGCTTGGACTATAAAAAATTAGTAAATCGTAACTTGATAAAACATGTATCGTTTGATTTGCCTGAATGAACATTACTAAGTACGGCATTCAATATATTTTTTTTAAAAAAATACGTCAAATATGTCATTTGTCCATTTCGCGCCAAATAGGATAAACTGTAGGTACGGTGTACCCCAAGAATTTATATATCCTACGGACAAACAAGATTCTTGACTGTACCTAATAAATAGACGCAGCGGAATGTTGCTTTGTTTTTATTGGACAGGGTCGATGGCAACAATAGACTTTAAAACTTAGTACAGCCTAGTAGCCATTTTCAAAGACTAGTATACTGGTTAACCATTATGAAATTATCCTCTAGATTCACCAATTCACCTATAAGCCCGCGCACGGGCAAAACCGATGTATGAACCAAACTCATTGGGGTCAGGTATCCCACTGTTATATAAACAGTGCTTAATTTATCGAATTTAAGTCATAAGCCTTTAGATTTATTTGGAGGACACACTATATCTGTTCTAATACATTGTAGATGCAAATAAATGAATATGAATAAAAAGCTCAAGTTATCTTTATTCATAAGTAAGAATCTTACTAAACATGCTGACATAAAAATTAAATAAAGAATTTTTGAGTTGTCTTGCTATCATTTAATCCTCTTCACTTGCAAGATCACAATCACTAAGGTACTGGTAAAAAATAAATTATGTATGTAAAAAAATAAAAACTGATTAGGTACTTTTTTATTCTTTATTACAATTCTCTTATGAATATATCATCAAGAAATGCAGCAGGAGCAGCTACATTTTGTTTGTATCTGGCCCATCCAAGAAACCAAACGATGGTCATAACATGAGCACAACATCCTAGTGTGCGTTGACCAACTAGACAATTGCATCAATAATCTCTAATGCCAGCTAACCCAAATGTGTTATTATTTATTAAAATGTTTACATAATAATGTTTTATTGAAATTCGATGTAAGTCTCGATTAGTGCAATAAGTAAATACACGCTGTGCAGCAGTATTGGGTGCTCGTCTGTAATTCGAAAGTGTAATAGTTGATGATGCAGGTACATATACTGGGATTAGATAACACAATATCCACTTCATCAGATCCTTGTTCTGGGTAATCATTACCAGCCATCTCAGACTGCTCCATTGCTGAATGTAATTCAGGTGTCTCAATGTCATGTTGTACTTATTCAGGTGCTTCTACCATATTTGTTGAAGAAAAATCAACTAATTCATTTTCTCTTCGTTCTGTCTGCATACACAGAGCATTTCTTTTTGCTTTCATCCAGCAAGAATGACACACTCTGTCATTTGTAGTTAGCTAAAACAAAAGAGAGAATTGGTAAACTCATCTAAAAATACTATTAATACCCGTCTTATATTGTTCTACTGTCTTGTTCTCATACAATATAGGCACATACATTGATCACTGTTTGTTTGCGGCAGTTTGTCAATATCAAACTTAAATTAATTCATAAAACTCCAAGCGAATGCTGGCATTTGCACTGCTATTGTCTTTCTATTGTGTCTCTAATTGATGGTATTTGACAGGTTAATTATGAACCCAGCTTTCGTTGCAACGTTGTTTCTTTTAAAAATAAGATCTAGGAGTTATAAACATCAAATCCAATTGATTACTATATAAAACAACAGCTAGTCTTAGTAATACTAAAAAATTGTTTAAATTACCTCTTGTGATAGGATAGAATTCATTATGCAGGTAGTTATCATTTGTTGCAGTTCTGAAGGATTGTTGCGTAATATTAAATCACTTTTTCTTCGAAGGATTGAACATCCACACATCAAGCAGATTCTAGAGTGACCCACCACCAGAGGTCGACTACTTGCGGGTAGTTGGTTGTCATGGCTTGATATTTCTCCATGGATAATTTGATTAACCCTCATTCTCACAGCATTCAAACAGGTCCTCAATCTGTAAAATGAAATAATTTCTGAAAAATCCATTTGGAAAGTACTTTTTTTCTTTTTTCTTGGAAGGAACTTTTTAAATAAATATTACTGTATGTAAAACACTTCGATGACGATGTAGGTACTAAAATGAAATATCGTACGATGAGTTGTGATGTTAGTAAGTTGATATCTGAATACTTACGATACGAGGCGAAATCCTTTCAGCAATAAAAGACACCACTCTAGTATCTTGTTCTAGGACAATGTGCCGTGCAATGCGATTAACGCATAATCCACAGTTTATATGAGCGAAGACATGACTACTTCCACTTCACTGACAAATCCAAAACTAGATGAAATCAAAGTCCAAAAGACGAATGCCAAGTATAGAAGATTCGATCGGAGTCCGTAAGCAAAGCAAGTTATGGTTAGAATTATAGGGAAAACACAAGATCACACAGAACATAGTCGTTGGCAAAACTACAAGACGGTCTGCGCAGAGACAATAACAAACAATATGTTGTTTGTTTGTCAAAAATAGGGTGGCTCCGTATTCAATCGATTTACGGCATTATCGAATTTTAGAAGCAAAAATCATTTTTTAACTCATGATTTGATTCAATCATACAATAAAAATCAAAAAAGTCTGTTAGTGGCTTATCTTAGATTAAATAAATAACAAAATCATAAACAGCTATAATCTAACAATTATGTATTTTTTCATTTCTATTTTGAAATTAAATCGATGTCGACTACTTAAAAACTATGGACTTCTCTATGAATGTTAACATTAAGGATGCGTTCATGATTATAGATATTATGACGCGTTCTATTGAAAAAAAAATAATAATTAAAAAAATGAATATATATAAATTTTTTCCTCCTAGTTTTAAAAATAAACTGAACCCACCAGATAATTACATTGATAATATATTATGTTATGATGACAATCTCATTTCGTTACCAACACTTTTTTTTTTCTAATCCAAATTGGCCATGATTCTTTCCCCTTTTCTTAGTGCTCGCTATAACATAAAAAAACCGGCCAAGAGCGTGTCGGGCCACGCTCAGTGTAGGGTTCCGTAGTTTCCCGTCCGTCACAAAAAGTGTACCCACTTATGAGTTTAAAAAAATGCTTGCATATACGATTATACTACAAACTTAGTCCAGAAATTATTTTGTACAACCTTTTTGTCTTTTTTGTACAAAAACTGTTCTTTCCATCAAGTTCAAAATGATTTTCCTAGAAAGTCCTTATAAAGTTCTACATTTCAGATTTTTTTCATATTTTCTAAACTTATGGTTCAAAAGTTAGAGGGGACACACACATTGTTTTTTACTTTTGGAGCGATTATTTCCGAAATTATTGATATTATCAAAAAATGATTTTAGTAAACCCCTATTCATTTTTAAATACCTATCCAACAATATGTCACACGTTAGGGCTGAAATTAAAAAAAAAAATCACTTCCCACTTTACATATAGGCTTTATATATATTTACCCTAATAAAACATTTTTTTCCAATTTTTATTTTACCACTTTGTCGGCGTGATTGATATACATATTGGTACCAAATTTCAGCTTTCTAGTGCTAACGGTCACAGAGATTAAGCGAGGACGGACAGACAGACAGACGGACAGACAGACATGGCGAAACTATAAGGGTTCCTAGTTGACTACGGAACCCTAAAAAGAAGTTTTGTGCAAAATTTCACGTTGCTAAATCCAGCAGTTTCGGTTGTGCCAGGCAGTCAGTTTCTCCTTTTATGTATGTAGATAGATAGCGACAATTTAGATTCAATCTTCAAATTCAATCTCAAAAAAAAAACATACATTTAACATACTTTTACTATACGAAATATACGAATACTTTTTCTGCTCCATATACGTTTTGTCAATTTGTGTGAAAATGGATGGAGCAGTGGAATTATTTTTTTTCGTGATTTATGGTAATGGTTTACCACGTAAATTATATTAATTAAATAATGTCCACGGTACATTACAGATCGGGATGGAACGGCCTTTGAAGACTTTGATGCCCTACAGTTGTTCTTTCTGTGATACTTCACAGTGAACTGAAATTCAAGAGCGGCCTGCACAACAGTGCCTCAACTAGTAAGACATGTGAGTATAATCATATTTACATACATTTACAGTCATACACATACAGTCATACACTATCATTGACTATCAGAAACGGACAACATTTTGAGCGTTTAAAACATGTGCTAGAGAATCTAAACAAAAAATAAATATATATTTCTACTTGAAATAACCTCCCTTAGCCTTAACGGCCGTCCTGTAATCGACAGGACCAAGACTAAGTTGCCGACAGTGCCTGGTAGTGTTCCACGTGCTCCTCGAAAAGATATCAGTAAGCCCCTACCCAGCAGGGCTGATGCCCGCTAGCGTCGCGGGGATTTCCTGAAACGGTCTTAAAATGCAAAGGGTAACTGAAGGACACAGATGTGTTTTGTGTGTGTTTTAATCAGTTAAAATCTTGTACGCCCTCGTGCTCCACATACAACAAGAGAAGTCATGGGATGAAAACCCACCTTAATAAAAAAAAACTTAGCCTTACCACGGCCCTTCAATTGTTTAGGCCGCACGTCTGGTACTTTACACACTATGTCCATTGAAAAATTAAAGCTTCAACCGTATTAAAAATTGTTGGAGGTTTTATTCCTACTTTATGCAGAGCAATCATATCAAATCTGTCTTTTTTTAACATGCACTTCATTTTAATTTATCCAAATCGTATTTAATTAACAAAACTATGGCCATAAAAGGAATAAAAAAATATAGGCGTCCTCTCAATGCATAACTTGTTCTATATAACAGTTGATGAGTTTAGGACGCAACATTAAAATCTTTCACAAAACAGTTTTGTTTATTACCAAAATTGTCACCGCGAGAGTTACAGTTTTATTTTAAATTTCCATGCTTTTAAAAACGTCCTTTTCGAGGTACATTTCTACACAACCGCTCTTACGTGATTATGATGTTATTACGCATCTTTTTCTAGATATTTTGGATACATACATATTTTGTAGATATTATCTAGGCTTTTATAAAACCCAAAAAAAATGTAAATATGTGTAAAACTAATGTAATAAAGACCTCTGAACTACTACTATTTTACGTGAACTTTGGCCCTGCATAATGGTATTTATATATTAAAAACACACACTACAGTAAATGTGTACCTACTTTTTATCTATCTATCTATATATATATAAGTTGTCTCTGTAAGAGTGCACTTTTTCATTTTAAAATAAAAACAAGAATTTTATGATAGAGTTGTGATATTTTTATTGATATTGTAAAGAAGACATGTTCCGATTAAGTATGGAATAAAATATCCGGCAAATGACCCCCACGACTCCGATGACAAGCCATTACTCTTTTCATGAAATTTTCCATGACTTTTGCACGGAGATGTGGCTGTATCTCACCGATGACGCGTTGGATTTCCGATTTGAGCTCAGGAATTGTTTTGGGTTTATTCGCATAAACCCGAGATTTCACAAAACTCCACAGAAAAAAATCGCACGGCGTTAAATCGCACGATCTTGGTGGCCAGGTGAGATCAGAATTTCGTAAAATAATGTGTTCTGGAAATCGTTGCTGTAATAAGTCGATTGTTTCATGCGCGGTGTGGCAGGTTGCGCCGTCCTGCTGAAACCAGATGTTGTCCAGATTCATGCCGTCCAGTTGAGGCCACAAGAAGTCCGTTATCATATTCCTGTAACGAATGCCGTTCGTAACTTTCGTAACTTTCTCCATTTTTGTAATGAGTTTTCACAATTATAACGCGTTGTTCTTTCGAAAAGCGCTCCATTTTTAATAATCGGAATAAACAGAGGTGACAGCTGTAAAATTTCAGAGTTGCCACTTGCATGAGAAAAAAAAATCCAATTTTAAAAAGTGCACTCTTACTGAGACACCCTATATATATATATATATGTATGTATATATATATCGAGATTCTGAATGACGACAATTTTTCCTTAAAAACTTTTAAGGGTTTAAAAAATATCACGTATTTCCTGGAACAAGTTTTGTCAAATATTCGAGCAAATCGTGGAATCACCAAATGCCAACGGAATTTTCCGGCGTTACTTCTCTTTTTTCGCATTGCCTTTTCATCAAACATCGCGATGGATTGCGTTAGATGAAGCAATAAGATTCTGAACCATGCTCGACGTTGAGATAGGCGAGTGAAAGGGCCCTCTTAATTACCATAAGCACCTAGGTGATAAATATTTCTTATCCTTTCGAATGTCTTAAGTTACACAGTCCGACATAAGGTAATTGTCTTTCTATTGTGTCTCTAATTACGACATTAAAAGAGTTAATCATGTGTTTCAGATAAAAACGGTGCTATAGCAGTAAAACCTGAGCTGCAAGAACCAACAACTATCACTCTTCTAAACACTCTACAAACCAGCAACAACAGCTTGCATAAAATATGATTTCGTCATGAACAGCTTCAACGGAGTGAGTATATTTTGAGATTTAATGTAACCATTCACTTTGCTTGCTGCTGCATGATTTATCTTAACTATTGCTTACCAATTAAATTTAACTAATAATTGACAGTAATTATCATTCATCATCATCATTTGAGCCGAAATTCCATAGCCCGTAGAATTGCCAAACTTAAGTGGGCAGGGTACACTGTTTGCAGGTCAATGGGAATGAAAGGTTCTAAAGCAGCGACCAAGTACCGTGAGATGCAGCGATGGAAAGCCTTTTACAAGGTGGACCGATGATCGGCAGGTCTAGCCAAGTTACGACCGTTTCGTTTCTCTTTCTGTCAGTCTGCTCCGATACATTTTGTCTGACCACGTGACTTAAGGTTGAGATGATGTCATTCCCAAACATTCGAAGTTTTCTCTACTAACGTTAACGATTCTATTTAGATTATCAATGTGGCTAAGCCCTCTGCTCACGACTCAGGGTCACGGGGATCCGATGAATGCGAGACGCACAGGACCGGTCGTTATAGCGACACTCGGGGAGGCCTATGTGCAATAGTGGATGTCTTTCGATGGAAATGATGATGATGATCAGTTATTTTTTTTATATTTACCAAAACTTATAGACTTGATTTTTACTTTTTCCTGTTCTTTAACCCCAAGCAAACGCCGCGCACCTATTGTCTGTAATTTCCACGATTAAAAGGTTAAGGTTTAGTTTAATTGGGAAGCAATAATAAGTCTGCTGTGAGTATATTGGAACTGAAATAAGTAGCGCCATACATGTACATGGCAGATTTTTAGCATAACTGTTGTGAGAGGCATGGCGCAAAAGAATTACTTTTACTACAAAGTAAATTGTATTATTGCAACTGGAAGTAACAAACAAACACTGTAAATTAAATATTACTTAATCTGGCCATAAATAGGAAAACAGCAAATATTACATTTAAATTCTGTCATTTTTATATACATATTCATTGCATTTTTTTTTATCTGATATAAAAACTGATATAAAAAAGTGCTGGCTTATAATCGGACGGGCAGACCGCAGCAGGAAAATTGTTCTAGTCCTTTGATATACGCGGTAAAAACGACAAGGCGAGATGCGCATTTTCTTATTTTTACGCCAATTGGTGTTGAATATTTTTGAGGTATTTAAATGGAGCGAAGTAATAAAAAGAACCAAATTGCCGTGATAGCATTACACAAAATGAAATTTTTTAAACAATCGATCCGCTTGGTATTATGTGAATGTGTGTGTGTGGTATTATGTGATGTGCTGTCACATATCGAAAATACAATGTTCCTCACTCCAGTTGAACCTTATGAAATTAATATTATGCCAAAACACTAAAAATAAAAAAAAAAACATGGCATCGACGATCTTCCACTTTGTTTACTTAGACAATGCGCTGATGAGCTATCGCTACCGTTTTTTGAATTATTAAACCAGTCTTTTGAAGAAAGAGTGTTTCCAGATCAGCTGAAAGTAGCGTTAGTGAGACCGATCAACAGCATTATCAGTGTATAAATTTATACAGGAAGCCTTAAGCGTAATAAATAATAAAAATACGCACTGGGATAAATGCTTGATATGACCAAAGCTTATGATAAAGCTCGATACGATATTTTATTAAATAAACTTTATAGAGTAGGGATCCGTGGCAAGGCACATGAGCACAGCTAGTGGAAATAGAATACTTCAATAACATTACTAACGAACTTTTAAAGCTCCGGTCTGACAAAAACGCGATTAACGCATCAATACCACAAGGTAGGGTAATTCCTTACCTTCCGCATGACGCAAGTACTCACCGGACATGGTTCGTTCGGGAGTTTCCTGCACGGGATTCATGCGGAGGTGGCGGCCGGGTGTCGCCACTGTGCGGAACGCCCGGAGGACACGGTGGAGCACACAGTCGAGGTGTGCCCTGCTTGGGCGGAGCATCGCCGTGCCCTCGTGGGGGCGATCGGCGGCGGAGACCTCTCAAAACTCGTCATAATGGCCATTTGCATTGGTTCAAGCTTGCCGAACGTGTAGAGAGGCGCTTGCCGAACGTGTAGAGGCGCTTGCCGTGTGTCAATTTGCCTATATTTGCTTAGGCTCGCCAAGGCTCGCGTTGGTCTTAGCTCGGCCAACGTGTATTGCAGGCTTTACATATATCACTTCTCACACAATCCATCCATAGTTTTTGGCCTCCCGCTCTCTCTCCTTCTACCTACATTTAAACTGATAAATTTTTCAATAAGCAATTATGCTTTTATGGCTGAATGGAGTTGAATGAAACTTGACACACGGGTAGACGGACGCGTATCTGTATTCGGTTATTTATGATGCTCTTCTATTTTATAATTCTCTAATTTATCCATGGGATAATAATTAAGCTTTCTCATCCGCGTAGTCTGCGTGCTCGTGGCTGTTGAAAGTAGAATGTATTTACTTGCTATTCATGAAGGTCGCAAGAGATCGGTAAGGTTGACGCAATAGTAGAGCGATTGGCTGCTGCACTGTGAGTATGGTGGGCGACTGCCCGATAGACGATTTCGGGCTGTCGTATATGTTCAAATCGCGCGGAGAACTTTGATTGTGCGATGCAGGATTTCGTACTTTCTTCGTAGTTCTTATGTGGTGCCATAGATGTCGCTACATCACTCCCCTCCGGAGATCGGAGATCGATGGTTCTTGATACGTGCCAGGCCAGCGTAGGTTGGTTCCAGTGGGTCGGAACCAATGCCGCATAGTTCTCGGTGAGTCGGAACTGTCTGCGGTGATGCCCCAGTGAGTCGGGGTGATGATATCCCAGTGAGTCGGGATGATGCCCCAGTGAGTCGGGGTGGTGCCGTCCCAGTGAGTCGGGATGATGCTGCAGGCTCCAGTGAGTCGGAGTAGCGCTGCTGGCTCCAGTGAGTTGGAGCGGTGCTGTGCGACGTAGGGCTTGACTGCTGGCGTCGACCAGGAGAGGTTCTTCATAGCTCTTCATGTGACTGGCCGAAGGTGCGGTGTGCCAAGCCAAGGTCGCTGATGAGGCTGAAGGTGATGACCAGGTATGATCAGGTAGGCATGCTGGTGGTCAGGATACCCTCTATAGCCGTGGGTGCTGGCTGTATGGCTCGCTACTCGAAAGCTTGAGGAAGTGATGATGACGTCACGAAGCAGTAGCTGCACGAAGTCTGCGCTGACGTTCGAGGGTCACCAGTTTGGACGTAGGCGGAACAGAGAGTAAAGTCCCGCAAACCTCCATTGAAAAGGGAGGATCCTCCGACCAGACAGGTGTTATAGTCTGGTGGGAGACTGCCCGATAGATGATTTTGGGCTGTCGTATATGTTCAAATCGCGCGGAGAACTTTGATTGGGCGATGCAGGATTTCGTACTTTCTTCGTAGTTCTGATGTGGCGCCATAGATGTCGCTACAGGGCAATGTGTTTTTTAAATAAAAGAAAAAAAATATTTTGTTACTTCTCACAAATATTGTCCGTTATAAAATGTTGTCTTGATGTGAATTTAACTTTAAGCGCATACGGTGTTTGCAAACATGGTAAATACCATGTCATGTAGAAAGTTGCGCCAGATTAATACTCTGAAAAGGCGGTTATGTATTTTACCATTATACATAATCTTTACTAAGAGTTACATTTGAAAAAAATACTTTGAACTATAAATATTTATTTTCAATATACTTGCTCAGAAAGTGACTCTTATTGCACTGCACTTAGATATATACGCTTGTTACCAAACTGTGACATTTTGATTACCATTACGCATTCGTGCTATAAAGTAGTTAAAACCTTTTTGTTCGCAAAACAAATTTTGAGCACCTACGAAAAAATTTTAAACAGATGGCGTCCAGTATAAAATATCGTTGCAGAGTTTACTTTCTGTGACCGATAGATGGCGTAATGTGTTCATATGTAAATACCTAAATTAATCATGTCTTTGTTCGTGTTTTCCAGACCAGAATGCCGAAGCAAGAAGGAGTGAGCTGGAAAAACTACACACATCACTCTTCTAAGTACAATACCTACTCATTAACAGGTAATGTTTACCTAACTGCCACTTGCACATATAGTACCTTATTCTGTCAGCGTACAGCAGGTACTTCTATAACTCCATATAGTAGGAATTTCTTTTTTGCTTTTATCTGCTTTTCTCTCTCTCACTTTCTCTTGATAGGCTAGAACAGTGGTTACCAAAATTTTATAGACAGTGACTGGACAGCTGAGTCTTGATTTTCATGATGGAAAGAAGGAGCAGAACTATATAAATAAAGGACTGCTCAACAAGAAAAAATCATACGAGCGTTATAATTGAAATAAAATACAAGGATTGCTATTTTTTAATGAGAAGGTCTATAAACCTAATAATTAACTTCAATTTTAGTTAAGTAATTTTAATTGCAAAAAGACGTTTCAAAATACATCCAATTCATTTCGGTAGTCAGTAATCATAGTTAGAATCCCGTCTCAAATAGCTTACGTATGAAGTAAGTAATAAAGGGAAGCAAGACTTTCATAGCATTATGCTTCTGCGCGATTGCCGCCTGTCACCGTCAGTGAGAGCCCAACCCTTGGCCCATTGATTGATATATCGTCTAATTTTCCAGGACCCACCACATATATGTACGCTCTCCAGTGGGTCGTGACCCATAGTTTGAGAACCACTAAACTAGATAGAAGACGATCAACACTTTATGGTGCCACCATCCGAGTGAGTCCATGAAATATATTACTTATTTTTGTTTTGCTTGCTTCATGGTGAATTTTGCACTGGCATAACCAAGTGACCGGGACAGTTTACCAGAAATTTGCTTTAAAATGTAAATTTGTGAATTCTGAGTAACCATATAACAAGCTAAGTAAGAGAAACAAATAAAATATTTGAACTTAGTAGCACACAAGGTTGTTGATAAGAGGAATGTAGACTCAAATGTAACTGTGCCAATTGTTGTTATGGCCTCATGACTAATAGCTTCGACAACCATCTGCCAAAACTGTTGCTACGCAATTGGGTCTAGGGCCTCATACTTCTGTCCCTAGATCCCTATCCCTGTCTTCAGGTCTTAAATCTAAATGCAGGTAGGCAAGCAGTACTCTTAATTATGACTCACAATCTTAGCTTATACTCTGTTCTCAATATTCTTGTTTTTACAAACATGTTTTTTTTTTATATGCTTTTAAAACAATATTTAAAAATGTCTTTTATATAATATTAAAAACATGCTATTATACCTAATTAATTAATAATTAACCTTTCAATCGTGGAAATTACAGACACAATAGAAAGACAATAGGTGCGTTCGCTTGGGGTTTAATGAATTAAATTGAAATTTACATTCGACACTTTTCAGATGGAGCTTGTAGCGACCATCGAAGACCACCATGCTCCAGTATTATTTCTCTCAAGAGTCCGTACTGCTATAAAAAGAAATTAACATCCAACACAAATTGCTATACCTGTCATGTATCGATGAACTACTTGCCTTAATTTATAATATTACAATGTAAACTAATCTCCTGGAGCGGACTGCACTACAGTAGCGTGTTAAATTATGTAAGCATTCTCCAATTTGCATTAGTGTCATTGTGTTAGACAGTCAAAAGTCGAACATCAGTAATAGACAGAAAGAGAAAGTGAACTAAATTAGCATACGCCTAATACAAGTATAATTAACCCGTAATATTCCCACAGCTAGAACCGAGACATTTACTTTGTGATGTATAGCATCTAAAATCCGTGTCCGATCCGATTTTCGAATTATTATGATTTAGAAGAACTTAATATCGCCTTGTACTGTAGTATGTAGTCGTAGTTATTTTACTATTTCTAAAAACTGTGGATCCATATAAATTGTTCAAAGTACTAGGTATTCCTGCATTGGTTGGTCGTGAAGAAGCAAAAGCACGGTGTAAGTATAAACAGGTAAACGAACGAAAACTTTGGAATTACGAGAATATCTATACTATGCGTTCCAAATAAGAATAGGAAAGTCAATAACCTCGATCTGTCAAATATTGATTGAAAAGTACGGTTTGCAAGAAAAACTTATTTTCAAAATAATGATAGTATTTTTGCTTTGTATTAAGTACTGAGTCTTAGTTAAATCCAGGTAAAGTAAAAAAGTTTTTATTTCCTCCTCCTCCTTGCGTCGTATTCCTCCATGCTGAAAGTCGTTACCTCCCTGCTTCTTCACTCTAACCCTTATGATATCCTGCCATCTGTTCCTGTCTCTGGCAGTGTGAAGGGCATTGTACATCGTAGAGTCAAGAGCGGTGCGGATCAGGCGTGCTATTCTCTAAGAAAACAGCCTTGCGCGCAGCGCTGACCACAGCGACGAGTCAGTACATTGAATTAACAATCCAATGTAAAGGAGCATTGGGTTGTTAATCCCATGCACTTATTTGGAATTCGTCGCTGCGGCTAGCGCTGCACTCGACTGTTTTCTTAGAGAACAGCACCCCTGGTCGGACCAACGTTCTCAGCTGCGCCCGCGAGGACTTTTCCGTCCACTTTACCGGTCACTATTAGCTTTTCGAGGTTGCCACCGTCTTTCCTTGCAATGTGACCGAAATATTGCAGTTGTTATTATTTACCTAATCTAAATATAACATTTAAGTCACAATTAGTTAAGAAATCTACTTTATTTCTTATATTCATTGAATAATTTGCCGTCTACTTCCATTTGCCACTTTTCAGACACTTCACACAATGACGCAGAGATTAGTGAAATTGGTGAACTGGCTTCTGATAATCATTTTTTTTGTTCATGATTTTAAACAAATATTATTGAAAAAAAAAATAATATTGGTCATGGTCAGCTATGACCTCACAACATGGCGTAAAATCGATCCTAATCTTAATTGGAACGCATTGTACACCCAGATAAAGTTTTCTTATTTAGGATATTTTGTGTTTACGATCTCCGTAAGAACATGTCTGCTAAAAAAAATACATGGCCCTACCACGACCTCTTGACGCGTTCCATTTGAGGACCTAAATTGAACTGTTAAAGGGATGAAGCTATATGGGGTGTATAGTTCTCTCCCTATTTCTCGCTCTCACGCTTGACATTTTAACTCGTCAGGCCACATAAAGCCCTTGGTCTATTTACTATAGTTAAACTTCAAGCATTGGTTTCCAATAAATTTGGCTGGTAATAGCCCTGCGTGCTTCAAGTACTACTAGATGGCGCTGCTTTAACATGAATGTTATCGTTGATAACACTGCATGTTTGTCACGGGGTTTCGGTAGGTGGCGTTATCACCAAATAAATTTCTTCTACTGCGTGCTTGTTATTGTTGACAACTAGATGGCGCTTTTACAAAATGATTACAGTCGGCGACAGCGCTGCATGCTTCTTACTCGAAGGTACTAGATGGCGCTAATATCAATATTTACTATTATTATGGGGCACTACTAGTTGATACTAACTGAATTTAAATTCAATTTTTGGTAACGTAGCGAGCTTGTCTTTAGGCGCTACTAGATGGCATTATTATAAAACAAATACAAGTGATGACAATCTAGCATGATTCTCTCTGGGAATTACAAAGTTACTAGATGGCGCTCCTATAAAACACATTCTATGTACTATAACGCTTGATTCTTGTCATTGATACTAGATGGCGCTTTTGTAATATAAATGTAGTCGACAACAACGCTGTACTAGATGGCGTTATTATAAAACGGAGCGTTTAAGAATCATGGTGTGCACAGGCCCCAGTAGTTTTATAACCTTAAAAAATTAGACTTTATCCGTATGTTACAAGTCTGTTATGTATGGCTTGCAATACAAGATGCTGTAATTTTATTAGGTACATTTAAAGCCATATTGGTGGGACTACATGGGATATGAGTATACCTTACAATATAAATTTGAAAGAAAGTCGAGATCTTCTGTTGATTTAAAAGAAAATTTTATTACCATTTAATAACTAAATATTTTGATTTGACAAGTTTCTGTGTTTGACTAAATTGTAGTGAAAGGAATATTGATGATTAAGAACTTGGCAAGTTGCTATTGAGTGACGTAGGGCATAACAAGTTATATTTTAAAGCAACGGAAGAACTATGTACCTATGAACAATGATTTAAGAATCTTCAAGAGATTTCGGTATAGGTACTTACAGTAAGATTTTATTAGGTACGTTTATCAGTGGAACTGTCATAAAAAACTTGATTGTTTTTCAAATAATGTTCTTGGTGAGATATATACTCAATATAATTTAAATATCACCGCAAAAATTTACCTAGATGAAGTACTTACTAATATTTACTTAAAAGGTACGTAAAAACATTTCAAGTTACCTGAAAAAAACCACCGATTTTTGATGAGTAAGTCAAAGGTCACAATAGCGGTTTTGTGGCATCTTTGCTTTACGAACTTGACTGACACTTTAAGCGCCTAAAAAAAAATATATCTACTGGCTTTCTTAATCTTTTATGTAACTAACAATCTAAGCAATTAATTGCCTCAGGTAAAATATATTTACTTGTTATGGTTTTCAGGCCAAAATAATGCTTCTAACTACGATTTCTGTAAGCACAAGCCAGTGACGTTCACCTGCTGCTGCAAATAATAAGTTTTCATTGCATATCTATTGCGCGTTTCTTAAATAATAAATGACTGTACATCAATTTACACAAACTTGCCTGCGGCGGTCTTTCCGCCCATTTATAATTTAAGTGTCTTCAAGGCTAGAGTGACGAGAGTACGCTCTTAATAAACTAATATGCCTCACCATCAACGATTACATCACTGTTTACCATCAGGTGGGATCGCAGTCAAGCACTGGATTATTTGATTAAAAAAATACTCATAGTCTCTTATTTCTTACTTTCTCTCGGCTTTAGTTTAGGCAACAAAAAAGCGCAATCGAATATTTACGCTATGATTTATATTATTAGCGCCATAATTCTACATGACAGTTTTTAAGCATATTTGTTGTGTTTATAGTGGCGCAAAAATATTACTTTTATTTCGGCTAATGCATTTAAAGCTTTGTGCATTATTACACATTCAAGTTACAGCCGTAGTGTATAACATAAAGGTGTAGAGTAAAATTTTTTGAATTAAAGAACATCCTCGGTATATTTCAGATGGCGGTTAACACAGACTTTCGAAGATGATGATGGACTGACGAACGAAGACTTTCTGTGATACTACACGGTGAACAACTCATGTGGGAGGGACTGCACAACAGTTACACATCCAGTTAAAGATGTGAGTATAATCTTATATTTACTGACGATAAGCAACAATTAAAAAAATGCTTTCTAAAACTGGACACTTATAAATCTTTTTAGAAAGTTTTAAAACCAAAAATCATCTGTAATGGTATGTAAAGTTTCATACACATACTTTGAGTAAACTGCTTCGATAAATAAAACCGTAATTTGATGACGGTGAACTACCACAAAATTATTACTAGCGTCATATTTGAACATGATAACCTCAAGCATTGCTGTTGTGTGGGAGACTGGCGCAATAGCATTACTTTTATGACAGATAATGCATTTAAACTTTGTGCATTATTTCCACTAAAAGTAACAAACAGCTGTAGTATATCACGTAAAGATGTGCCATGTAAAGTCCATGAACTGAAGAACGTCGTCGGTTTATTACAGACAAAGAGATTTAAAGAGATACAATAGAGCGGCTATCAGGAGAAATGTCTTAGAAAAACTGCCATCCTATCTCTCAGTGACGCCATCTAGCTTTGAATAGCAATCACGCGAATTAAATTTGTCAAAATTTGTATAAATTTAACTATTGCTCGGTAGGTGGCCAGGACCTTTACCACGAAATGTTAAAATGTCAGTAGTACGAACGGAAAAGGATCAAACAGTTCCGTTTAGGTCGTAAAATAGATCACGTTATGAGCTCGTGGTAGAAGCTTCAGTGTGTGCCAGTGGCGTAGCTTGGGGAGGGGAGGGCGGTGGGGGCCATATCCCTAGGCGGCATACGAAAGGAGGCGGCAGAAAGCGCCAAAAAAAAAGTAGACATTTGAAATTGCGAGCGCAATGTTACGCACGTGCCAAGCACATTTTGATGTCGATGTTAAGTCTACCCTGCGTGCTGCAGCAGGTATATTGCTTTTTATTAATCCAAGTTCATTCTCTGACGTAACAATGTCGGACCAAGCTCAACCATGACTTGGCACTGAGTGTGTTCACGCTGACGCGATTAAACACGCGCATACCGACCTTGGGCCAACACTCGTATGCGCAAGGCAAGTGACGTGACTCTTAAGGTGTTGTGGAGGTCTCAGTTTGACCACATTGGCCTAATAGGGAACAAACCCCGTTGGTAGTAAAGCGTTTTGGTCCCTGGCAAACTCGAGTGCATCAAACTTTTGCCGTCCCTCACCTCCGCCACTGCTGAAACCCGACGGGTCCCTGGCTTATACCGCTGAGGAGAAAGCAAACTTAATTGCCCCTCTTATTGCGGAATCTTCGCGTCTGAATTCCGGTGACGCACTGCCCCCTGTTTCTCCTGATGGGTACGTGACGAGTATGTCGGATATTCGTATCCATCAGAAAGACGTACGTAAGAATAAAGCTAGTGGCCCCGACGGGATACCTGCAGTCGTTCTTAATACTGGTGTTCTTAAACATAATAAACAACAAAGGGCGGCGTATTTCTGGTCGACCCCAAGCGGCGAAAACCCACGCTACGCCACTGGTGTGTGCTAGGCAAGGTTAAACTTTTCAGCAATAGATGGCGCTATCATAAAATCAGCAAATGTTCTAGAACTATTCATGGAAATTGTTGAATTTTAATTAATTACTGCGTAAATACCAAGAATATTTACGAAAATAAACCGAAGTTAGGTCCAATAATTTTACCATAACAAGATTTGCAATAGTGTAATGTGCAACTCAGCACATTTTCTCAGAAAATGATTTTCTTTTAGTGCCTAAAGCGGATACAAACACGACTTGACGTTTAGGGGTGTCATACTAGACTGAGCGACTTGTTACTACCAAGTAACAAGTATCGGTTTGGACTTTTGTTCGCTATGTCCTGTCTATTGGTAGTATATATTTAATGTCTTTGATTACAGATGATGACTGACACGGAAATTGAAGACGTCCATGCTACACGCTCTCTGTGATGCTACTCGGCGAACATACATCTGGGATCGAAAGAACAACAGTTACGTGTCCAGTAAAAGATGTAAGTATAATCCAATTTATATCCCTTATGTAGAACAAAGCTTTATTTTACATCACGTGTCAAAACTGGGCACTATCATGCTTTATAAGAAAAATATTGTAGAAGAAAATGACAAATACATGCATTTTTCTGCCGGAATTTTTCGTAATTGTTTTCGATTTTCACCGATTCACACATTTTTTATACTCACAGCTTTAGATAATGATTACAAAATAATTACAAACTAGCTTTTTTACGGTGGAAAATCATCAAATGACATTTCTCGTTCTAGGGCGAGATTCCCATTCTGTCTTCCGTCGAGTATTTTACAGACTAAAACTACATCTACGTCTCTTCTTTGCCTTGCGTTCCTCCCGGGTTTCCCTTCTAGAAGTCAGCCTATGGATTGATTTCCAAAAGCAGTTCCAGCCGAAAGCTATAGAAACCGAGATAATCGTGAAACGACCTTTAAATAATTTACGTCGGCGACACAGACAACTTTTAGAACGCGAAAAGAATGGTATAACATACTATAAACTCGTATAACATACGAGTTTCCAAATCATTTTATCTCGTATTCCAAAGTTGGTAAAAAATTTTATTACACAATTTACTGGACTTTTTACCTAATCGATTGTTATGTATCATTTCTTGTCTTGTGTAAATATCTGTCATTTTATCACAATTTTTTTTAAATTCATATTCTAGACTATTAGAGTAGAATAAAATTTATTGTAAACCAAAAAAGTAACACAACTTCCACATTTAATAAACTTAAATCTAAAGGTACAATGGCGGTCTTATCGTTAACAGCGATATCCACCAGACAACCTTGGGATGGATCCAAGTTATACATAAAATAATTGCATACAATAATTGCTATATAAAACACAATTAATTAGCTTCCGTATTTGTATTTTTCTGTTTCAATTGTTGGGCCAAAAAAGTAAAGCATTAATTTCATATTTACTTTATTTTAATTAATTTCGTTAAAAAAGATCTGTTCCAAATAATTTTGCCGAGATAAGATTACTAGCGCCATAATTGAACATGACTTTTGAGCATATATTTTGTGATGTATAACAGTGGCGCGAAAGTATTACTTTTATTATGGATAATGCATTAAAATCTTTGTGCATTATTGATGCTGAAAGTTATAAAAAGTTGTAGTAAATAACATAAAAGTGTACTAAGTACAGATTGGGAACTAAAAACCGTTTTTGGTACATTACAGATGGCTGTGGGGGCTAGAATTGAAGACCTCCATGCCAGGCAGTTATTCTATAACTACAACACTATGCTACTCGTGTGTATGAGCTGTATGGTGAACATCATTCATCTGGGACAAGCTTCACAACAGCGACTCACCTAGTCAAAGATGTGAGTATTATATTTGCATCACTGTACTCCATTCGCGTTAAGATGAGACATTTAAACAAACCTTTTTTTACTGTCTGTTCAACCGATGTTGGTATTAAACCCAGGAAGTCAACTCTAATGTCAAAGAAAGAAAAAGGATTAATTGCACCCTCCATATTTCACTTGGAAGGTTTTATTTGTGAGTGTTGATAGAATGGGTTGTTATTACCAAGGCATGGTAAGGGCGTCCTATCGATACACGACGTGTTCTACATAACAGTTGATGAGTAAAGGACGCCACATTAAAACTTTTAACAAATCCGTTTTGTTCAATAGCAAAATTGTCGCCATGAAAGTAACAGTTACCGTCGCTAACCTATCCATAGACACCGTTAAATTTTAATCGTTTTAATCCCGTGCAGGGTCGATCCGGTACATGAAACACTATCGATTTGTAAAGATAAAATTAAAAAACAAAGTACCTTTTTTCAAAACTCGTATTAATTTAGGCATGTACGAAATTAATTTCTTTAAGAATACTTGAGCTCAGCGAGTTCAATGACCTGTAGATAGTTTGCACGCAACGCCGACTACTACTACTAAGTGAAATTGAAATCGTATGGAGCAGTTGAATTTTTTTTTCTTGATTTCTGGGAATGGTTTACCAAGTGAAGTGTATTAATTAAATAATAACATCGGTACATTACAGATAGGTGATGGAACGCCATTGTGAAGACTTCGATGCTACACAGTTCTTTCTGTAAGAGCGGGCTGACCAACAGTGCCTCAGCCAGTAACACATGTGAGTAGAATCCTATTTGTATGACTGTCATTGACTATCAGAACAGAAACGGAGAACATCTTGAGAGTTTATTTATAATCTAAACAAAAAATAAACATATATTTCTACTCAAAATGTTCACCCTTGGCCTTAACACCGCGGGATACGGGTAGTTCGCCGTCCGGCCGTCCGATAATCGTACGGACGGAGTCCAAGTTGCCGACAGTAAGTAGTGTTCCACGCGCTCCTCAAAGAGATATCAGTGTCGCGGCCAGATCTTAGAATTGACCACTGATGATATTTCAATCCTCGTTTGGCCCACTTTCTATAATTCTTTTACTATCATATACATCCTACGTCAATAATATGGCCAAACTAGGATTGACATATCATCAAACTTTGACGTTTAAAACTATCTGGCCAGTTTTACTTGGCCATAATTATCACGAGAAGATCAATTCCTTAGATCTGGCCACGGCTTAAACCGTCTCTACCCAGCAGGGCCGCTAGGGTTATGGGAATTTTCTGAAACGGTCTTAGAACACAAAGGATAACTGAAAGACACGCCAAGTCAGTTAAAATCTGACACGCCATTTCACTCCACACATAAGGAGAGACATCGCTGGATGATTTCCCATTTAAAAAAAATATCTCTGCCTTAACTCTGCCCTTCAAGCGTTCAAGTCACATGTGTAAAAAGTTCAGCAGCGTATTAAAAATTGTTGCAGGTTTTATTCCTACTTTACGCAGAACAAACATAGGAAGTCTGTTCTTTAAAATACATTCCATTTTAATTTATCCGAAATTGTACCTAGCAAAACGATGGCCATAAAGGGAATAAAAACAGTATGTTAGGCGTTCTCTCAATGCATGACTTGTTTTACATAACAGTTGATGAGTTAAGGACGCAACATTAAAACTTTTCACAAAACAGTTTTGTTTATTAGCAAAATTGTCATCACGATAGTTACAGCTTTATTCTAAACTAGCTTTTGCCCACGGCTTTGCTACTCTACCCTACTCCACCCTAATCCACCCTACGCCACCCTACTCCACCCTACTCCACCCTAATCCACCCTACTCCACCTTACTCCACCCTACTCCACCCTACTCCACCCTACTCCACCATACTCCACCCTACTCCACCCTACTCCACCCTAATCCACCCTACTCCACCCTACTCTACCCTAAACCACCCTACTCCACCCTACTCCACCCTACTCCACCCAACTCCACCTTACTACTACCCTTAATATTGAAAAATCCTCTTTTATTGCTTGCCTTAGTCATTAAGAAAAGCTTTGTGCAAAGTTTCACTCTTGTAGGCCCTGTAGTTTCGGCTGTGCGTTGATATACAAATATCAGTCAGTCAGTTTTTCTTTTTATAATCTACTAGCTTTTGCCCGCGCAGCTTCGCTCCCGCTCTTCCCTACTCCACCCTACTCTACCCTACTCTACCCTACTATACCCTACTCTACACCCTATTCTAACCTACTCTACCCTACTATCTAAACCATCATGTCATTATCATGTGAAGCACCATGGAGCATTTTTATTAGGTTACAACTTTTTTTTTTTTTTTGACATTACGAGCATGGCAGTTGAGAGTTTGTCATGCTCACTCAAATGTCTCGCTGTTGGTGGCACGTGTTATTGGGTCGTTCAGTTCCCTTCAAAATGGTTGAGCTGAGTGGGGCTGATGCACGCGTCATGCTCGTGAACGGGTGCCGTCAGATGGGACTGGTCATCCCTTAGCTGCCAGTGGCTTAATTCAGTTTCTATATTTTAATTATTTTACAGTTTTATTTCATTATCGACATTGTGCTCACATGATAGAAGCAACAAGTAATATGTAACCAAGCATTATATATGTAACACATAATATGATTTAAAAGAGTGTCCATGGAGTTTCTTGCACGTTCTTCTCCATAGAGACCTACTCTTTGGAACGTGCAATTTAGCTTCACTTTTCTTGGACTGACCGACATTTGACTATTCAAAAGTGCCTGTAAATGGTCTATTTGAAATAAATGATTTGACTTTGACTTTGACTTTGACATCTACTAAATAGTCCGAACAAAGCCTAAACATTTGGTTTGGATAGATGAGCCTGTTCTTGAGTTATAAATATAACGAAAAATGCCATTGATTTTTTATATTTACAGATCTATATGGATAATTTTATTTTATGATCGGTTTCCTTACATAACCTCTCTAACGTGTTGAGCTCAGTGATAGTGAAATAAGTTAGATAAGGTAAAACCCGAGTCTGAACAATTTTTTTAATATCTTCTTTTTCAAAATTAGTAAGACACAGATCTAAACAGTTAGTTTATTAGTTAGACACAGAAGAGAACTCTTTTTTGTTGCCCTGTGTATTCTTTTGTTGAACTTTTTGCGCATTTGAAACAGTTCCACTCAAACTCTAAGCGTTCGCGCGTGACTTCGCGCCATTCGGTTAAACATCATGCAAACGTCGGCGTCCGCGTAGATTATAAAATATTGAGCGTTCTATTTGGGTATTTATCCATGAACATAAGTAAGAAGTTCTTCATAAAATAGTCTTTAAAAATCTAAAATAAGCAAACCTTTTCGTTATTCCCTATACGTACCTATATACCTAAATAATGTGAGGTCAGAGAATGAAAAATATTTTTTAAATATGTTTTTCAGGTCAAAACAATGCTACTGCAATAAAACCTGAGCTGCAAGAAGCCACAATTACCACTCTTCTAAACACTCTACAAACCAGCAACGACAGCTTGCAGCTTGCTTACTTGATTTCGTCATGAACAGCTTCAACGCAGTGAGTATATTTTGATAGTTAATTTAACCATTCAATTTGCTTGCAGCTGCATGATGTGTCTTAACTATTGCTCACTAATTAAACTTAACTAATAGCATAGCATACCATAGTTGGCCTTATAATGTTCCCACTGTTGGGACTCAGGCCTCCTCTCTGGGAGAGGGAATGGGCTGTAATCCACCACGCAGGCCCAGTGCGGGTTGGTGGATGTCACATGTCTTCGAATTTTTGGTTCTAGGCCATGCCGGTTTCTTCACGATGTTTTCTTTCACCGTTTTGAGAGCAGTGGTGATGAAATAAATTACACAAAGTAATTCGCCTAGCTGGGATTAAATCCACGAGCTACAACTCTCGTTACCACTCGGCCACCACTGCTCTAAACTTAACTAATAATTGCTAGTAATGCCATTGTAATAAGTGTACTACATGTAATGTGGTTGCTCACAATGAGCATAATCAGAAAGCTTAGTAATCCAAAGGGCAATGGAAAGGGCTGTGCTCGGAGTTTCCTTGCGTGATCACATCAGAAATGAAAATATCCGCAGCAGAACCAAGGTTACCGACATAACCCGAAGAATCACCAAACATAAGTGGACAGGATATATTGCTCACAGAACTGATGGTTGATGATCATGGGGATGAAAGGTTCTAAAGTGGCGACCATGTACCAAGAAGCGTAACGTTGGAAGGCCTCTCACTAGGTGGACCCATGACCTGGCGAGGGTCACGCGATGGTTGCGAGACGGATCGGTCATTATGGCGACACTTATGAATAATTCCTAATTTTTTTTACAATTTTCGATAATTCGTAGACTTGATTCTTACTTTTCCTGTTCTTTCTCACTCAATTTTCAAACTAAAAAAAAAAAAATAATATGTTTATTTAAGGTTTAGCTTAATTGGGGAGCAATAATAAGTCTGCTGTGTGTATATTGAAATTAAAATAAGTAGCGCCACATATAAGTACATGACAGATTTTAAGCATAACTGTTGTGAAAGGCATGGCGCAAAAGAATAACTTTCATTACAGGTACGAGTAATGCAGTCAAAGTTAACTGCATTATTGCAACTGAAAGTAACAAACAAACACTAAAAATTAAATATTACTTAATCTAGCCATAAAGAGGAGAAACAAACATAACATTGCATTTGAATTCTGTCATTTTTTAAAGAATACAATGAGAAAAACGCAATGAAATTTTTGTTTATCTGATATAAACTAGTGCTTGACTGAGATCCCACCTGATGGTAAGCAGTGATGCAATGGTTGATCGTGAGGCGCACTAGTTTATTAAGAGCCTATTAACTCTAGCTTTGAAGTCACCCAAATTATAAACGGACGGGAAGACGGCAGCAGGCAAATTGTTCGAGTCCTTCGATGTACGCGGTATAAAACGACGAGGCGAAACGCTAACGCATTTTATTATTTTTGAGCCATAGATCGATGTATAAAATATATTCAATCATTTAAAATAACTTGAAATACAAATTTGGCTATGATGTCAAGTAACATAGTCAATATTGTGACAAAGGACCCTAACAAAGATTACCAAAAAAGTAAAGACTTTACAAAAATACTGTCCGGAAGCAAAACATTTTATCTCAGGAAATGCATATGTAAATAACTATATCGCGTATTTTAAAAGATGACTTAGGACTTGCAACCTATAAGAAACGCACTAGTCAATATTTAACTGATTATTAAAAACTATTAGGGTGATAAAATCAAAACCACTTCTTAATTCGTTAAACCCCAAGCGGACGCGGCGTTCGCGCTTCTATTGTTTTACTATTGTGTCTCAAATTGACGGTATCTGAAAGGGTAGAACGCAAACGGAGATTTTTTTTTATTATTGAGCAATATTTTAACTATAGATGGAATGATCGAGTTAATAGTCAAAGCTTTACTACAGCTTCCCAATTAGTCAGCTGAGTACATCGTGGATATCATCCCACTTCAGTAATGGTTTGGTGTGGTGTTAGCTATCAAGGAGTAACCGAGTCATATTTTTGTGAAAAAGTTCAAAACATCGCCACAAATGTACCAAGATATGATTCTTGAGAAGGTGGTAAACAGCTTATCACCACCATGTTCTTGTAGGTAACTAAAAATAGTTCTATCAGTGAGACACAGTACTTGAATACAGTAAAAAACTTGCTTCGTTTTTCAAATGAAGTAACTCTGTTTGGATAATTCGATATCCAAGATGGCATGTCAGCTATTTGTGTTTACTTATATTTGATAAAAAATATATAAATTATTCTACTTTGCTTCACCCTTCCCCCATAAGTGGTGCAGAAGAAGAAGATGAAAAATAAATTTGTTATATTTCTCAGGTCCAACGATGCCTCCAGCTTGCCCTGTTGTAGCATAAACAGCTGCTACTCGCCAGTCAACCATCAAGTGGGTAAGTAAATCTAGTATCCCAGTACTTTGTTTTTACTGCGACTATCATCATCATCATCACCAGCCTTTTTAATGTTCCCACTGTTGGGACTCAAGCCTCCTCTCTACGAGAGGGAACACTGCGACTATATTAAACTATTATTCTATGTTTTCAAGGAATATGAAAACATAATTATTTGAAAACGAAAACAAAGTGTAATTAACCTAAATACTGTCCGATTTAATTGAAAACTTATTTCAGAATTTGCTTTTCTGCCCTTAAAGGGCCGGCGGAGGATGAATTTCCATACAAACGTAATACCACGCTCATTTGCAGTTGGAGCATATATCCAACATATTATGATGATATTCGGTTAAAGACAATATTTATGTAGGTTCCTACGTCGAGAATATTAGAAATATTGTTATTTTTAATACAAGAAAAGCCAAATGGCATGTTTTGCCATTTACGCTATAAAAAAGTGCGAAATACAATTTGCTTAAATTTCTTTTTGTTTATTTAAAAAAGAAAGACGTAGGAACCTAGATAAATATTGTCTATTCTATAACCAAATATCATCATAATATGTTGGAAATATGCTCCAACTGCAAATGAGCGTGGTATTACGTTTGTATGGAAATTCATCCTCCGCCGGCCCCTTAAGGGATTGCAGTTTGTTTGTGAATCAGTCGCGTTCTATACATATTCTTCTATATATATTATATTATTTGTTTTTACTAGAAAAATCTAAAAAATGTTTTTTTTTTTGGTGATTTACGTAAACAGTGCAATTTTCCGGGTCAATGAACCCCTGGCGCTCGAGGGGTAATGGCTCATTTTCTTCCTGCCCTCGTCTTACCTCGTCTTACGTCGTCTTACTTGGGGTCGGCACAACACGCTTTTTTTTCCATGCTGTCCTATCTTCCTTCACGATATAACTATCCCCCTTTTCTTTCATGTCACTTCTCACACAATCCATCCATGTTTTCTGGCCTGCCACTCTCTCTCTCCATCTATCTACATACATACACATAAATCTTTTGAATAAGCAATTATGCTTTTATGGTTGAATGGAGTTGAATGAAACTTGGCATACGGGTAGACGGACGCGTATCTGTATTCGGTTATTTATGATGCTCTTCTATTTTATAATTCTCTAATTTATCCATGGGATAATAATTAAGCTTTCTCATCCACGTAGTCTGAGCGCTCGTGGCTGTTGAAAGTAGAATGTATTTACTTGCTATTCATGAAGGTCGCAAGAGATCGGTAAGGTTGACGCAATAGTAGAGCGATTGGCTGCTGCACTGTGAGTCGCAGGTTCAATTCCTGCACGGAAAATACTTTTGCATGATCTGCAGATAGTTGTTCCTGCTCTGGGTATCTTGTGTATCAGAGTGTACCCGTAAATTCTGAAAGCACATACAATACAGGAGTAATTCCTGGAGTGAAGCAATGTGTTTTTTAAATAAATAAAAAAAAAATATATTTTGTAACTTCTCACAAATATTGTCCGTTATCATTGTTGTCTTAATGTGAACTTTAAGCGCATACGTTACTTGCAAACATGGTTAATATACCATGTCATGTAGAAAGTTGCGCCAGATTAATACTCTGAGAAGATGGTTATGTATTTTACCATTATACATAATCTTTACTTAGAGTTACATTTTAGAAAAAATACTTTGACCTATAAATATTTATTTTCAATATACTTGCTCAGAAAGTGACTCTTATTGCACTGCACTTAGGTATATAAAGGCGCTTGTTACCAAACTGTGACATTTTGATTAACATTACTCACTCGTGCTATAATGTAGTTTAAAACCTTATTGTTCAACCTCTTTGTTCGCAAAACAAATTTTGAGTGCGAAATATTTCACATAAGTTATTGCGTTCAATGGTATAAATTAGTATCTTACTTATTATTTTATGCAATTTTGACCATTTTATAACTTGTACAAATGATTTATTTAATAAAAAAATCATTTAGTGAATAAATCGTACATTCAAATAAAAATTGTTTTTTTTTTGTGGTCTATGGCCGCCATTTTAAGATGCGCGCGGTTTTTGGCTTGATTTATTCGAGTGTGTGAGAGTGGCTGTATTAATTAAATTAAATTAAATACTACAAAATCATTAGAAAATGTTACAGGCGTATTCCATTGTCACTACGAAATACATTGTAGTAAAAACTTTTCACGCAAAAAACATAAACGTAAGACTAGGCAGTATGATTAAAATACTTTAGCCTTCCCCTAGGGATAAATAAAAAAAATATGCACGCACATATAAAAACAGATTTTTACCGCAATGTCACAAAAAAAGTTACTAGTTTTACTGTTATTTTCTTCACAAGTGTATTGAAAAACGTCGTATGATACACGTGAGTAATTAATGATTACCGTTCTCGACTCTCTTAAGAAAATCTCTAAATACCGCCTCGACGGTAATCACTAACATTACACACTTACATCATAATGTACTATTACAGTCATTTGAGGTAAATCTTATAGATTTTTATGGTTTATTTACTTGTAGAACCAAAACGTAAACCTGCTGTGAAGCACCTACAACAAGCTTCATACAACCCACAATAAGGTGCTGATGGAAAAACCAGGGCGAGCTGCAATTTTTCCGGACTAGTGCGAAATAAACTACAATGCGTTTTCAAGTAAGTGTGTTGAAAATTTTTGCATGCCGTAGATTTTTTAGTTTGTAACAATAGATATTCTGTCATATTTTTGTAGCGTTTGTCACAGTGACGAAGCATTTCGTTATATTAAAATGGTTAAAAATGTTGCAAGTATTGATTTGAGTTTTATTCGAGTAGGTACACTAGACGCACGCGCATACCATGGCGTACATATGGTTTTTGAAAAGTAGTGTAACATTTAAATACTCTTCACATCACAGTTATATATCAAACTTATCCCATCGAGTTTATTGGTAACTCTTAAAATTCCTAGCTCACCTAATCCACAAAAGTAAACACCAGGAAACATAATACACATATTTTCGCTTTTTATAAAATATAAACATGTTTGAACGGCTGAACGGATTTGGATGAAATTTGGCTCACGGCTAGGCTGTATCCTGGAATAACACATGCAATCGGTTTATAATGCTTCGTTACTTGTGCTTGACCGATATAAGATACGCAAGCAAGTTGTTGTGAGCTGAGCTGTGGTAATTTCTTGGCTTTTATCGCGCTTCTAGTATTGTAATAAAAGTAGATAATGCGACGGATGCGAAGCAAAAAGAGTTATCTGCGTTTTTGCGATTTTCCGATATCAAAAATAAGTGAATAATGCAGTTATTTAGCAATTTCGTTATTTTTTTAAATAATATTGAAAAATGAACTATTATTTCTGCATTTTCGATACTTAAAAGACGATTTACCAGGTCTTAGAATATGATTTTTTTTTAGGATAACTTTGTTTACTTTGCACCCGTCGATTATTTTTTCATAAAATATACTTAGATTAATACGCGCACCCAGTGTGGCGTGCATGTTTTACATATATTAGAACATGTATTGTTACAAGTTGAGCAAGATTAATACTCGTAAGAAATTATACACACGAGCGGCATTGCCAACGGCAGAGGCAACTGCTGCTGACGACCTATAGTGACACTTGAAACACACGACGGCTGCCGATGATCTTCATCTGATGGGATGTCGACGGCCGCCGTCGAGCGTCATCACCTGCCGCTGACGTGTTGAAACGCTCAGTATATACCACTAAATTTAATTAGTACAAAAAAGAAATGCCCCCTATCTGTACCCAAACGTAAAAAAAAATCGAAATTCCAAGAAATCCAAAATTGTCCACGAAAATTTGTCATAATTGGTAAATTCATAATTGAATATCATTCATATCAATTGCTACGTGCAGTATTTTTCCATTTTGACCTTTTGGCGCATTTGGCCCAGTTAGCGGTTGGTCTAATTCAACTATTCGCGCTTGGTCCATTTTACAGTTGGTCCAATTCTCAGTTAGTCCAATTCGCTGTTGGTCTAATAGAAAGTGTCTCCAAACTTAAATTAAATAACCCCTTTTATAGTACTATATTTTATTTCTAAGCATATCAGTAGTCATTATCTTGTGTTACAAGTTCTTACCTACCAACATTAGAAAGAAAGAACGAAAATACATTTATTTAAAGGTAGATAAATCTATCTACACTATTATTATAGAGATCATCATCCGTTTCCTTTTCTTTTATTATAGGAAGCAGCTTTATTCATGAGTGACATTGGCATGTATTTTTTAATAAATAAAGTGCATACGGAAAGTACAAGAGTAGGTACTTTCCGTATGGTCCAAAAAATATTTAACAAACTAAGTACCTGAAAAAATAAAACGTTAAATTTGGATAGTTTCAAAAAAGAACTATTAAGAATTCTGATAAATAAATGCTATTACTCAATAGAGGACTATCTCGACGACAATTCTATGATTATTTCTTCAGAATATTGCACATTATCTGACTTATTTTGATGGCCTTGAATTTTTATTTGACAGTAACACTAACTTAATCTCTTTGATATTTTAATGAATCTAATTTCATTTCATTTGTAACTTTATGCATATGCCTATTAACATTGACTCTATTAATTATATTAAGATGGACATAACAAACTTGCACATCACCTGACTTTTATCGATGGTCCTGAATTGTATTTGACATTAGCATCAATATGGTATGAAACTTAATCTCTTTGACATTTATCGAAACTTATTTTATTTCATTTGCTATGATACGCATGTGCCTATTAATAATGACATTATTAGTGTTATAAAAGTTTACATAAAAAAATTCCATATCTCCTGACCTATTTTGATGGTCCTAAATTTTATTTAACATTAGTACTAATAAGACATGTAACTCTATGATATTTACTGAAATTAATTTAATTTGATTTGCAATGATATGCCAATTAATTTTGAATTTATAAATCATGTGAAAGTTTATTTGATCTCAGACGTTAAATGAAAATGAACAATGTTCATTATAGTACAGGATATGGTTAAGAACGACCTTCACCGGTTTGTTTAATGATGATGAAACGTATTTTATGATAAATTTAGTATATTAAATAATATAACGCGGGTGGGCTGCCTCAGAAATTCCTCATTGATATAGGAGCCTACACTATTGGCGATTGTCATTGTAGTGATAATGACGATCGCCAATAGTGTAGGCTATATGCTGTTTTTTGACAATCAGTAATGAAATAATACATTTTGACTGGCCTGTTGTTCTAGTGGTTAGTGGCCCTGACAGCTATGCCGCAGGTCGTGGGTTCGATTCCCACCCAGGACAAATATTTATGTGATGAGCATGATCATTTGTTCTGTGTCTGGGTGTAATTTATCTATAATATGTATGTATTTAGAAATATATAAGTATGTTAATCAGTTGTCTAGTACACATAACACAAGCTCTGCTTAGCTTGGGACTAGACGGCGTTGTGTGATAGTTGTGAAATATTATATTATTAGATATATTATATCATAGTAATCTTACTAAAATAAAAATGTTTGCCACATATTAGGAATAACTAATATCGTGGATGTGTTCACAAATATGTAAACTTACAAACACAAGATGCAAAATACTGATCGAATTTTTCGAAAGTTATCGGTAAAAAAAATAACTTGATATAGAAATATCAAGTTTGAAATCGAGCAAATTTTTGAGATCGAAAACATAACTTGTTGAAAATGCTGTATTTTTCAAATGTTTTTATGTTGATGTTCCACAGATCCATAGTGCGATTGCAGACCATGGAGTGTTTGAAAAAGTGCGGCGCGCGGCGTGTTCGATGATATTCTTTACATTATCAGAACACGGCCGGCTACAACGAAAGACAAAATTTCACGCTCTAGTTGAAACGTATGTATTATTTTACGTATCTATTTCAGGATTAAGTACTTAAAACAATATGCATGTTTACACTGATTCGTGAATTGAACAAACTACGGTCACTAAAATCAAAAGCAGTTAGAAATTAAGTAAAATATTTTTAAATGCCTTGCGTGAGAAAGAAAGCCCTATCCACTTTATAAATTATTATCAGTGCACTTCGTCCCTACTGCTAATTAAGGTAGGTGGCAGATAAACATGGAATATTGGTCATTGACCCTCCTACATTTGTAAACATTCTCAATTTCAAAAACGGAAATAAAGACATAAAGCTGTCTTGAATCGACCTACCTATAATCCTAGTCCCAGTAGTTTCGACTGTGCGTTGATATGTCAGTCAGTCAGTTTCTCCTTTTATATTAAACATATATTTTTATAAAGATTGATAAAGCGTAATGTTCATAATAATCAACACTCAACCGTAATATAAGAAAATATGAATACTTACATTTGACACAAACATTCGTTTTCCTTAAAGTCAACAGATGGCGTCCAGTATACAATATCGTTGCAGAGTTTACTTTCTGTGACCGATAGATGGCGTAATGTGTTCAATTTTTACTTGTATTGTTGTTTATTACAATAATGCAATCTGAATAAATGTATCCGGCACTACATATATAAATACCTAAATGAATCATGTTTTTGTTCGTGTTTTCCAGACCAGAATGCTGAAGCAAGAAGGAGTGAGCTGGAAAAACTACACACATCACTCTTCAAAGTACAATACCTACTCATTAACAGGTAGTGTTTACCTAACTGCTACTTGCACACACAGTACCTAATTCTGTCAGCGTACAGCGGGTACTTCTATAACTCCATATAGTAGGAATTTCTTTTTTGCTTTTATCTGCTTCTCTATCTCTCGCTCTCTCTTGACAGGCTAGGACAGTAGTTACCAAAATTTTATAGATAGTGACTGGACAACTGAGTCTTCATTTTCATGATGGAAAGAAGGAACAGAACTATATAAAGAAAGGACTCAAACAAGGAAAAATCATGCGAGCATTGTAATTAAAATTAAATACAAGGATTGCTATGTATATTTTAATGAGAAGGATACAATCTCATAATTAACTTCAATTTTAGTTAAGTAATTTTAATTGCAAAAAGACGTTTCAAAATACATCCAATTCATTCCGGTATTCAGTAATCATAGCCAGAATCCCGTCTCAAATAGCTTACGTATGAGGTAATTAATGAAGGGAAGAAAGACTTTCATAGCTTTATGCTTCTGCGCGATTGCCGCCTGTCACCGTCAGTGAGAGCCCGACCCTTGGCCCGTTGATTGATATGTCGTCTAATTTTTCAGGACCCACCACATATATGTACGCTCACCAGTGGGTCGTGAGCCATAGTTTGGGAACCACTAAACTAGAAAGAAGACGATCGATACTTTATGGTGCCACCATCCGAGTGAGTCCATGAAATATATTACTTATTTTTGTTTTGCCTAGTTTATGGTGAGTTTTGCACTGGCATAACCAAGTGACCGGGATAGTTTACCAGAAATTTGCTTTAGAATGTAAATTTGTGAATTCTGAGTAACCATATAACAAGCTAAGTAAGAGCGATGAATTCAAATGGATTTTGCCACAAGAATGGACCACATCTTGGTTTAGCACATTAGAAGTTTTTCATCCCGGGAATATGAAAATGCCTAAGGCATTAAGTCCGCCATTGTACGAGTACAGTGTTTATGTGCATAAAGTTTTAATAAATAAGTAAATAAATAAATGTTCCTTAAGAACAATTTTCTGCATTCACTCCTGCATGACTCTGAAGCCACTGACAGCGATTAGTTCTTCATAAAACTTTGTTAACTCAGCGTAACCTTCAAAAATATATGACAAACTTCAATCATAACTGTTGTGTTTGAATATACGCGAGAAAATTACTTTTACAGGCGATAATGCATTTGAAACCTATTGCATTATCTGTCCATAGAAGTAACATTCTGAGTAGTATAAACGCTAATCCAAACAGTGATCCATGGCCACCTCTCCCCTTCCAGAAGTCGACACATGGCCTTTGTTGTAAGTATATTTTAGTTTGAATTAGCGATCTGTGGTCCTGGATTGCAAAGAGCCACGAAAAGAGCATAGGTGTGGTTTTAGTCATTAAAATTCTGACACGCCCTTCCTCTTCGTCTTAGGCTGCCTGTCCACAGTAGTGAAAGTAAGCAGTAGCGGAGGAAGGCTGTGGATCGGTGAAACAGAGAAATATTAAACAATAGGATTGCATAAAATCTCCGCTCCTCTTATCTAGTTTATTTAATTCTTTAGATTCTGTGATACAAATTGATTAAGTTTTTAAGAGGTGTAAGGACCCCTCTTAAAATAATAAATTTTTGACACTAGCGTTGGTAGGTTACAACTGCACTCTTCACCCCTGTCTGTAACTTTACCTATTTTTCCGGTACTTATACCTACCTACGCAATATTTTTTTTCTTACACACGGATCTATTATGGTCATGGTATAGTTTAATAAGTAGTCTCCTTAACTGACATTATTTTAGTAGCGTAAAAACATTACTTTTGCTTCTGCTAATGCATAAGAACTGTTTACAAGATTACACTGCACAAGTATCAAAATATTGCTATAAATGAAATATTATTCTTACCTATGATTAACTAAACTTGTGTTCTATATATTTCAGATGGAGTTGAACACGACTACCAATGACTACTTGGACCTGACATACGGAACCATTGCTACAACTTGCGATAACAGTACCTCCTCAGTCAAGACAGTTAAGGCTTTATAAGTATCTGGCATAAGAGTATGTATATTCTTTGTAATTTTTTGTGCACTACTAGCTAACTCGGCAGACATTGTCCTGTCATAACTTAATTGTAACTTTTTTTTTACTGTTTATTTCAGGCATTAATTAATTATTATCGAATTAAATTAAATTTAAACTCACGATGTTTAACAGTCCCTTGTATGTACTATTCTTCACTCGGTGGTATGAGTTCCGTTGCTAATATGGCAACGGAACTAATAGTTTTTAACTATTATCATCAGATTGAGTTCTAAATTTAAACTAGCACATTGCCAGCGACTTCTTTCACGAGAGAGTTTTCACAAAAACTTAACACCCTTTAAACCGCATTTGGGTGGTAGTTTAGAAAAAGTAATAATTACAGTCTTTATTATTCATTTTGATTAGGATTTGTACCAAGTTTCAAATTTATTAACTTAAGAAATAAGATTGTATGGGAGACCATACAACCTACAACATCCCCTATTAGTAGTTTAGAAAAACGAATAATGAAAAACTTTTTTAATTACTAACTTATACCTACGGGTCCAAACGAATATCCTTTTTTTACACCTTTCAAGTCGAGCTTTTAAAAACCTCTTTTTATTGCTCGTATACATCATTAAAGGAAGCCTTGTGCAAAATTTAATTTTCCTAGACCCAATAGTTTCAACTTGCATTGATATGCCAGTTAGTCGGTTTCTTTATATATATATATATATGTATATAGATTAGGGTATCTTATGTAGTGCACATGATTTAATTTTATAATTATAATCGCCATTAAAGTACAGACTTAATTAATTTTGTTTGATGAAATGGCGACATCAATCGTTAATTAATTAAGCGCCTATTCATATAAACAAACATTATGTGGTTGGTTCTATTCTTGGAAAGTTAAGTTGGTTTTCAATAGTGATTAAAATAATGTATCGTGTAGATATTTCAGGCTATATTATATACGCTAACATATCCAATTGAATGAGATAATATTATTGTTAAAACAAATCAATTTCAGATATTTTGATTACGTGTCATTCCTCTATCGAAATCTAAAATGGCATTTAACGAATTATTTCTTGGACTTCTGTGTACTAATCTTTAAAATAAAAGTTTAAATCGAAAGTTTGTTGCAAAATGGTAGTCAGGATATCTTTGTAGAGATTGTCATTTTGCATCAAATATTTAAATACAAGAAATAATTCCGTACTAATACTTCAAGCACTGATTTAGTAATTGTTAAATATTATGCCTTAGTACTCGTAATTTTGTGGATTTTGTAATACCAAAGGGTCAAAGGTCTATTTACTAATTGCTGGCCATCCTTTTGAAATATCGATAAGGAATAATATTATAATTTACATTTGATCATTTTTGTAACATTTTAATGTCGTTTATATATGCCATCTACTCAAAGTTTTATTACTTTCAGTAAAAACATAGTATTCGGTCAATAATTATTTGACACAACACAGATCTATTAAGTAGTTAAAAGATCTACAATCCCCAATAAAACTTTAAGTAGATGTGCCATTTTTTGTGAGGACACAGTTTTTTTTTATTACACACATCATTCGCCGTTGTTTATACCTTTGGCATAAAGCTCGGATGAACTGACGGTGTAAGTTAATCACAGATACCCAGTTCCTCGGGGCTTGATGTGATCGGTAAAATTGCACCATCCTGCGGTAGCTGATGAAGTAATGCACGAGTACGTGAAGAAATATCTTTCCCTCCAGCAGAATATCCTATAGGCTGTGACCAATACGCCGATGCGCCAATGGGCCGTCACGTAAACAGTGAAGTCCGTGAGCGGTTTTATAATTTTTTACAAAAAAATAGTAATAGCATTGTGTTTCTTCCAAAAATGTTATCATCTTCAAACATAAGTATAAACATTGTGTGGAAGTGTTATCTAAACTAAATCTTGCCACAATAAAGTGTTAAAAAGTTTTGAACAATAAGGCGGTTTTACGTTAAAAATGATGAACATAAACACTTAAAACAGTGGGAAAAAGACAAACACAAACAGTGAAGTGATAAATACATAAAACTGAGAATAAAGCAAGTGTAAATAGTGACTACAAATACGACGGAAAAAAAAAAAACTTTAAATTAACCGTCAAGTCATTACGTTTTTTAAACAAAGGATTGGACTTTGAACTTTAATGACATCGAACAACTTACGTTGCAGTATCAATGACTAAAGAATTATAACCACCAGGTCACCAATTTTGACCAAGTCGAGTAATGACTGGTTAGCCGAGTGGTTTACGTATGAGCAAAACTGATACGGAGCACGTCAATGGGCATGAGTTCGAATCATAAACTATTGGTACAGAACAAGAAGAGATTATAGTAAGGAAAATATAGCTAAGTTTAAATACTATATGCAAAATATTTCTTTTTCGGAGATTTACGATACAAGCGATCCTAACATTGCCTATAATTTGTTTATTGAAACTTTAAAGTTGTTTTATGACCTATGTTTTCCTCTTATTCAAGTCAAAATTAACACAATAAAAAAACCCAAATGGTTGTCAAAAGGTGTCAAATTGTGTAGCAAAAAGAAAAGGAATCTTCTATGGCAATTGAGGTTAAACCCTAACTACTGTAATAAAATAAAGTTTATCAACTATTCTAAGTTATATAAAAGAATTATAAACCAAACACAAAAAGCACAAAATAACTACAAAATAAAAACAGCTGCAAATAAAACTAAAACTACTTGGCAAATAATAAACCGAAAGAAATATAATACTCCCAACCACCAAATTGATAAAATTAAAGTTGGTAATAATACTATATTAGATCCTAAAGACATTTCTGATGCGTTTAACAATTACTTTATTGACAAAATACAGCCCAAATTAAAGGAAGGTACCCCACCTAAACCAAATCGTAAATTATTCACAAAAAGTAAATCAATGTTCATGGCGCCAAGTGTACCAAATGACTTATGTAAAATAATTCTGTCATTGAAAAATACAAATAGCGTTGGTTACGATGGCATCGCCACAAATATTATTAAATCTGTAGCTAAGGAACTATGTGTTCATTTAAGTTATATACTAAATCTTTGTATAGGTGCTGGCATATACCCAGATGCTTTGAAAATTGCTATTGTAAAACCACTATTTAAAAAAGAAAATAGAGAGCTAGTGGAAAATTATAGGCCAATCTCACTAATCCCTGTAATTTCAAAAATATTTGAAAAATATATACACAAAGAGCTATTCAAATACCTTGAAAAATACGATATTCTGTGTGAGCAGCAAAAAGGATTTAGACCGAGAAAAACAATAAATATGGCAATTTATGATTTTATATATAACGTTATAAAGAATGTGGATAAACGAAACCCAGTCTGCGCCATTTTTTGTGATATGACGCAGGCGTTTGATTATGTCCACCATCCTACACTTTTGAAAAAACTAGAAGCTTATGGTATAAGGGGTAATGTGTTAGACTTATTTCAATCTTATTTACACAATAGACGACAAATAACTGAAATTAATAGGATTAATTTGAGAAACAAACATGACGAGATATTTAGATCAGAAGAGCGAAAAGTTAGTTATGGGGTACCGCAAGGTAGTGTGTTGGGTCCATTGCTTTTCTTAATATACATTAATGACTTACCAGAATGGATTGAACAACCATTGACCCTATTTGCAGATGACAGTACCGTGACAATACCTTTGAAAAGTGTAGATACATACCAAAGTGACATTAATAATTCTTTAAAATTGATTATAAAATGGTTAGAGCAAAATAATTTAAGAATAAATTTAAGTAAAACAAAAATAATCCAATTTAATCAACGCATGTCAGATATGGATAATATAAATGTGGAATATAATAATAATAAAATTAACGAGGTAGATAGTACTAAATTTTTAGGGTTAGAAATAGATAAAAAGCTTAGCTGGAAACAACACATTGAGTTACTTTGCAAGAAACTTAGTACATCTGCATACGCTCTACATGCATTAACGGGTGTTGTAAATTTGGACGCACTCCTCACTGCGTATTATGGTATAGTCGAATGCCATATACGATACGGAATTATTTTTTGGGGCAATTCAACAGAAAAAGAAACTGCATTTAAGGCACAAAAAAGATGTATACGGTCTATTTTTAAATTGCAAAGTACCGATAGCTGCGTGCCATACTTCAAAAAATATAAACTATTAACCCTACCATGCATATACATTTTGGAAATGGCAATATTTGTAAAATTAAACCCGGATCGCTTCGCGCGAATGTCTGATGTATTCCCTCGGAATAGGCGTGACAAGAGTAAGCTGTGTATCCATAGTGCTAAAACAACACTGATGCGTAAGAGTGTCTGCTGCATGGCACCGGTTATATATAATAAAATACCCAGTAGTTGGAAAGACTATAGCGTATCATTATTTAAAAAAAGACTAAGGAACTTTTTAGTTGACAAAGTGTATTACAGTGTTGCAGATTTTTTATTGGACAAAGACATTAATTGACAATTTTTATTTTGTATTTAATCAACAATGAGAATATGTAATATTGATTATTTTATTGACTGATTATTAGAATTATATTATTTATTGAATGTATAGAATAGCCATGACATTTAATTATTTGACTAATGAACTAAATTTATTTTTATTTATTGTATGGAATAGTAATTAAATAGTTTCTTTGTAATTAATTATAAAAAACATGTATCATGTACCTACATAATTATGTGGGGTAAACTTTTGTACTTTTGCATGCCTTGTTATTGGCAAAATATGGCTTGTTCTCTTTTGTTAAAACATTGTACCACCATCACATGTACCCATATTTGCGAAATAAATCTTATCTTATCTTATCTTATCCAATATGAAGATTTAAGAACCTCAAAACAATCAACCACAATATGAATAATTGGGTTTCCACCGCACTTTTGTATTTCCTCTAAAGCTTAAAGATATCTTTCATACAGCGCTTGTAAAATCGTTGAGGTCATAAATTTTTCTGTATTTCTTGTGAATTCTTACTATAACTTTATTATTGTAAATGTGAGGACTGTGTGGATTTATTATATTTCAGTAATTTTTAAAAATTGTCTGGCAGTTTGAGGTCTTGAAAAGGCCTACCCAAATGTCTATTCTTTGGTATTGTTCGTCAGATTGGTGAGCTCCAAAAAATCTCAATTGAGCTCTACGATTTCTGACACATGCTTGCTCTGAATAGACAGGTCAACTCAAACTGTATGGTTCTTTCTTCTAAAGACCATTTCAGACACTAATCCGCATATTCCTGACACAATCCTAAGCTAATGTTTTAACTTTTAAAATGTAAAGAAAAAAGTGGAAAAAAGAAACAAAAAAAAAAGTTACGAAAAAAAAGAAACAGAAAAATACAAAAAAAGAATATAAAAAAAAAACAAAAAAGAATAAAAAATAAAAAAAAAAAAAATAAAAAAAAAAAAAACAAAAAATAAATTTAAAAAAAAAATATATAAAAAAAAAAAAAAAAATAAAAAAAAAAAAAAAAAAAAAATAAAAAAAAAACAAAAAGAAAAGAAAAAAGTACAAAAAAAAAGATAAATGAAAAAAAACTATAGTAAAATAAAAATTTAAGTAAATTTTATTGTAATAGCGTATTTTCCTGAAAACAATTGTTTATTTTAATTTGTGTTAAAAGTATGCATGTGTAAGTTGAAATTATATTTGCATTAAGATTGAATGTTATTTTATAATTTACACATCATACTCCATCGTACTTAAAAGATGAAATAGTGATTAATAATATAAATATAATTTCAACCGAAGTTCTGTTGTTTGATATTATTATTATTGTCAAAAATAACCATATTAAATAGCCATGTTTTTTAGAAAATTCTTGTTAACAGCTTGAGGGTTTAAACAAGAAAACATATTTTTCTTCTAATAAATTCTAAAGTTCCATACATTTTTGAATTTTGACATTTTTTGTCGCTATGTCTAGGCCCTCTGAAGATCAGTACACAAACTATTTACAATAAAAAGTTGTTAAGTATTTTAGTTCCTAATTATTTGCCAACAATGCCAACTTGTACTTTCTGACCTCTCGATTTTTCTGTCACACCTGTAACTAACGTGAATTTATTTTGACAAACAAAATTTAATGCTGGCTTTCTATTTTGTTTGTCAATTTAATTACAACCCGCACATCAAACATTGAGTACATATTGAAAATATATTTTTGTATTATTTATATGTTATCAATGTTTGTGAAATTATTTTTTGTACTACAAGAATTCTTCTTCTTCTTCTTCCTGCCATACAGGGTGGCCGGAACGTTAACTTCCAAATATAAAATTTAGGTCCCTCTTATCGTGGGGTATCCAAATCACCCCCATGTATGTTCCGCGACTTTTCATAGTTTTCGAGTTATGAATTTTTTTTCTGATTTTTTGAGAATGATCGACCTGACCAATCTAAAAAAATTTAAAAAGAAAAGTACATGGCTTTGTTGATATTTTTTTTTTTGCAACTGAATCTTCATGCGTAGTACTTTTATGCATAAAATAATCAGCTTCGTAACTGTGATGAAAGTTATGAAAAAGTTGGTCTAAAGTGAAAAAAATATGTTCAGGAAATTATGACTTAGCTTTTCAACTTTAAATAAAAAAATTAAAAAGGTGACTTCATGGTTCCTAATTAGGCTTTAAGAATGCGCCAGACTCTCAACTTTCATAATCATAAAAAATAGTACTAAATGGGGCTACTTTGGCTTAAATCGGCCTTCAAAAACTGCGAGATAGAAAATTCTTAAAATTAGCCATCTGACGAATACTTTGCTAACCAAAAATGACTGCAAGAAAAGCTACGATTCAAAAACTTCGCGCAATCTTTTCTCGTGCACCATGGGTTGTAAACGAAGGCGCTACTCTTTTACCTGCAATAACAATGGGCTGAGAGGATAAGAGACCGAATTATTGCTATCTCTCTCAGTCTCGGTTGTTTTCAGTATTCTTTTCATAAATTAACCTAAGCAACGAGAAAATAGGCAAAAAAAAATCGTCCGATGGCTAATTTTAAGAATTTTCTACCTCGCAGTTTTTGAAGGCCGATTTAAGCCAAAGTAGCCCCATTAAGTACTATTTTTTTATGATTATGAAAGCTGAGAGTCTGGCGCATTCTTGAAGCCTACTTAGGAACCATGAAGTCTCCTGTTTAAATTTTTTATTTAAAGTTAAAAAGCTAAGTCATAATTTACCGAACGTATTTTTATCAATTTAGACCAACTTTTTCATAACTTTGATCACAGTTACGAAGCTGATTATTTTATGCATAAAAGTGCTACTCATGAAGATTCAGTTGCAAATAAAAAATCTCGACAAAAGCCATATACTTTTTTTTATTAATTTTTTTAGATTGGTTAGGTCGATTATTCTCAAAAAATCAGAAAAAAATTCATACCTCGAAAACTTTGAAAAGTTGCGGAACATACATGGGGGTGATTCGGATACCCCACGATATTTTTGGACGTCAATGTTCTGGCCACCCTGTATATAACCATACTATAGTACAACTATTCAAAAATTCATTTTTTAAATCAGTTGTGATATTGTTAATGTTTTTTTGGAAATGTGAGGACTATGTGGATTTATTTATATTTTACTAAGTGTAGACAATTGTCTGGCAGTTTGAGAATTTGATGAGGCCTACCCAAAAGTCCTTTCTTTAGTATTGTTCGTCAGATCGTTGAGCTCACAAAGTTTTTGTTCGGGTCATACGATTTCTGACAAATGCTTGCATTGACTGGACAGGTCCCCTCAAGCTGCGTGGTTCTTTCTTCAAAAGACCATTTCAGATATCAATCTGCATGGTCCTGACATGATTTTATGACCATGTCTAGACTTTAAAAAAGAAACAATTAATTGAAAAAAAGAAATAACAAAAGTATAACGAAAAGAAAAAAGTAACAAAAAAAAGCTGCGTGATTCTTTCCTCAAAAGACCATTACAGATTAACTAAATTGGTCCTCATATAATATCAATCTACATAAAACCTTGTGTAAAAATCTGATCGTTTGAAACACCAAAAAGAACTGAACTAGTGCTTTTCGATGTTTCAAACGATGTTGATTCTGTTCTTTCTAATGCTAAGCTAAGTTATAATATTTTACTAATAAATGAAAAATATTCCTGCATACCTAACGGTGATCAAAATATTTGAAATTGTGATCACTGGCTTATCCAATGGTAAGAGATAAATTCTAAATATTGTAAGCCATTTATTATTCCTAACTTATAAATTAATGTTAGTGTATATAATGAGAGAAAGAATATAGAATGTACGTAAGTCGCGAGATATTTGTGGTCCTAGAACTTAAAAAGTACCTCGTGGTTTTAGTCATTAAAAATCTAAAACGCCCTCTCACTCCACCCTAGAGTGAAAAAGTAAATAAATGAATTCCCAATTTAAAGAAAAACCGCAATGCATGACAGTGTTAAACGCCGTTAAAACAGAATTTATCTCCGGTCGATTGTCGTGCACTTTCGAGAGCCACAAAGTGGCTCTGATATCCTGATTAACCGAAAAAGTTACGACAAGTTTTTCAATTACGATATTATGAACAAATATCTATATAAATATAAAAGGAGAAACTGACTGGCCGACATAATAACGCACAACCGAAATTACTGGGCTTAGGAGTGTGAAATTTTGTGAAAGGCTTCCTTTTATCACGTAGGCGACACTAAAAGAGTATTAGTCAAAATTTATCCACTAAAAGGATGAAACAGGGTACCAAATTTTGTATGGAGAAATCCACTTTCACGTGGATTAAGCCGCTGGCAGAACTGAGTTTTTAAATATAAGAATATCAACACATTAAAATATTAAAAACCAAATAAAGTTATGTAAGCAAGAAAGTAAAGTATCAGCCAGAATTAAAATCTATGAATCGTTTATCTAGACCATTACTACCGGGATATTAAAACTTAATCAACATGATTATTATAATAGAAAACGTACTTACTACTCTTACTAGTGTTAGTGTGCCAAAGCTATTCTTAATTGGAATTAGATAATATACCAATGTTCAGTAAAATTTATATTTGATACATTCCAGATGCAGTTGGAAACTATCTAATATTAAACAGCGTTGTCACATTTTTGCTGGAGTCTGAACTGCAAAACAGTGACGTATCCGGTCAAAGATGTGAGTCCTTTCATAACGGTTATGAACTATTTAGGAGATATGACGTCTGCCTGCATCACACCGCGCTGTAGAAGGACAGGTGTCGAAGTATATGTATACTTACTTCTATTTATATATTTGTGAAACACTGGCAACCTCTCAGGACTATGTTACTAACATCATTAACAATTTAACTTTTGTTCTATGACGTTTAAAATTTATCATATTTCAGTTCATCAGATTTTCATACAAAAATGAAAATATTTAAATTGATCGTTCTAAATATTACGAAGTTTATGTAAAACAAGCAATAATACAATAGTGGAGGAGAGTAGGGATTACGTGGCGGGGTGCTTGATGCGCTTGCGTCGTGTCATAGAGACATAGATGGGTATTGCCACAGGTATAGCAAAATACAGAGTTGAAGAGTGTTAGATAGAACAACGAAATCTCAAAGGTTTGTTTTTGGTAAATGAATTATGTTTTGTAAAAAGTCATAGAACAAAATCTGTTGTTTATTTATTAGTAATATAGTCTTGAGAGGTTGTTAGTATTTTACAAATAACTCTGTATAATGTACATTGATTTAAAATGTAATGTCGATTCTCAAAACAAGTGGCATTTATATATTTATACTTTTTTTGACAGAAGCTACTACATTAGAAATAAAAAAAACAAATAAGGAGTGAAATTCCCTGCCGAAGTCTGTTTCCTGATAGCTACAACCTAGGAGTCTGTAAGTCAAGAATTAATTAGTTTTTTCTAAGCAAGCGTGCTCGATTGTCGATTATAAAAGGTGTAAGGGACAGCCCTCCACAAACTTTAAGGGCTTGCTCAGTAGACGAAACTGAACAACCTTCTACAATTTTTTTTTTCAGGAAACGTAAAAAAAAAATTGGTCTCGCCATACAAATTGTCCAATCAAGTTTATCATTTTGTATGGCGAGACTGAAAAAATAATTTGTGGAAGGTTGTTCAGTTTCGTCTACTGAGTAAGCCCTTAAAGTTTGTGGAGGGCTGTCCCTTACACCTTGTATAGTTGCTTACCATCACGTGAGGAAGTGGTCAAGCGCGAGCTTATAGATGGTAAAAAAAAGAACTCATATTTTAATTTCTGAAAAAAAAAAATACTTCGGGTTGGCCGCTAATGAAAGAAGAAAACAAAAACAATGACAATTGAAATACTTTTTCCTGTATTTCAGGCCTGAAACTGAACTTCAGTGATAAAAAGTAAGCTGGAAGAACCACCAACCACCACTCCTCTGCAGCAAAATGTAGATGTACAACTGCTGCTTGCTCATAAAGTGATCCCATCAGTGTACAGCAGGTACGTCAGTAACTTCAACATAGTGGCGTAGATAGGAGAAGTGACCCCTCGCCCAAAATCTCGCACCCAAAGGGGCCTCTTTAAGAACGAGGGTTTTTTTATAATTGATAGCCTCGCGTTTGACCACTTTTTCACCTCATCCTAAACGACGATATTATGGTTGAACTGGCTTGCGACGGTCACTGTCTTGTTTTTGAATTTAGAAAGAAAAAGGCCTCATTGATGGGCCTTTGCCCACGCCTAAATTGGTCTATACCACGCCTCTGCTTCAGCAGAGTGACTATGATTACTTATTCACTTTTTTAAACATTTTTCAAGTCTGTTGCGCTACATAAACTTAGCAAACCTTTGGCATTTGTTTTACATAATGCATAATAATATATCCATATCTACTTTCATACTAACATTGTAAATGTGAAAGAACTCTAACTATCTGTCTGTCTGTTACGCTTTTACGGATAAACTACTAAATCGATGTTCATGAAATTTGGTACGGAGTAAGCTTTAATCCCAAAGAAGGACACAGGCTATTTACTATCTCTCGGAAATCATGCGAAGAAACTGCTTTGGTAGAAGCTAGTAATTTATATGAATATAAATAAACTTACTTGATTCTTCTCTTTTTTCGATTATCTTCCTCTCTCTTGTAAGACCTGTAAGAAAAAACGATGGAGTTAAAAATAATCGGAGAGCGTTAAACCTATGCTATGCCCTATGTTTATAACAAAAATACCAAGATTCGTGCTATATTCGTACATGACAGATTGAAAGCATGACTGTTAAGTGTCGCTACACATGGGCCACATGACATGGCAACAAACGCCACCACGAGAACCTAGAAGCGGCCAAAAAGGGAGCTGATGCGCACAACAACCACTTGTGGCCGGTTGCTGCTACTTTTTTTTACCCATACGCGCAGTATCATAATGGACTCTGACGAAGGCTTAAAATCGCGAATGACGTGTGAAGGCGCTTTGTATCGTCGTTTAGTGGGCAGTGCGGGCCACAAGAAGCGAGCAGCGACGATTTGTAGTGTATGGCAGCCACCGGCGTCAACTGTGTGCGGCGAATCCACAGAACAGAAGGTATGATTCCTATGTTCTGTGGGCGAATCCATATAAAATGTACGAGAACAATATGAAACTAGCTCAGCCCGCGACTTCGTTCGCGTGGACTACAGGATTTTGAACTGATTTTTTCTAAAACAAAAGTAGCCTATGTTACTTCTTATTACATCAGCTACCTGCCAAAAAAAATTGGTCCAGCCATTTCAGAGTTTAGCCCAGACAAACAGACAGACAAAAATTGTAAAAGTTGTTATTTTGTTGTATGTACCGTATGTGCATGTAGTAAAAAGCAGTTATTTCAATATTACAAACAGACACTCCAATTTCATTTATATGTATAGATATATAGATATGTATAATTATGTCAGTGGCGGCGTTTTGTGATTGCGGCCGGGGGCCTTTGTGCGGCGACTCTAAATGAAAACAGATAGTAATATAGGTAGGTTAACTTGTAGTATTCATTTGATACTAGTTTAAACGGTTATTCTGCTAAAGGAGCCAAAATAATTGTTCGACTATTGATGATCGTCATTGTCATTCGATATGCTGTATTTTGACGATAAGTAATCTGATTAACTGCTTCTTACTGGATATTTTTTTTTTATATAAAAACGTTACCTCATACCAGGGTACAGGAGTTATTCCTGTACCGTGGGTGCATTCACAAACATGTAAACTCAAATGCCTACACAAGACATCCAGATCTGAAACACTGCTCGATTTTATTGAATGTGTATTTTAGCGGATATGGGTAAAACAAATAACTTGATAGAAGTATCAAGTTTGAAATCGAGCATATATATATGATTTAAAAAATAATTGCCGATAATATTTTTATATTGATGTTCCACAGATCCAAAGCGCGTTTGCAGATCACGAAGTGTTGGATGAATGTGGGGTTTTTGATGATACTCTTTATACATCAGAACACTGCCGCCCACAATGAAAAACAACATTTTTATCATATACTTGAAACGTATGTATTATTTTATATACGTATTTAAGGATTAAGTACTTAAAATAATATGCATGATTACACTGATTCGTGAATTGAATAAACTACGGTACCTAAAATCAAAAACAGTTAGAAATTAAGTAAATTATTTTTAAATGCATTGCGTGAGAAATAAAGCCTATGCCCTGTATAAATTATTATCAGTATACTTCGTAAGGTTAATTAAAGTAGGTGCCACATAAACATGGAATGACGATCATTCACATTTGTTGTCATTCTTAATTATTATTTCAAAAACGGAAATAAATACATAAAGCCGTCTTGAATCGACATTTATCGTGATCCTTTACATCATCTATTAACCCTAGAAAGATAATCACATAGCAACTAGCGTAAAAGATAATCATACGTCTGTCAGACGTATACCTTACCTTATAGATTTTTTAGTAAGCCTACGGAAGTATTATCATGCCTATAGGTTGAAATAATTGTTTGTATTATATTTAAGGAAATAAAATGATAAAATAGCAATAATAAAGTTTAATTGACAAATTACAAACAAAAATCGTAAACTTCTTTACAAATTAACAAAAACTTAACTTGTCTTGTATAGGAACATTTAAAATCATTTTCAGTCTTTATATTTTCATATTTTATACTTTTACAATTAAATTAACGTAAACAATACCTACTACAATAATCAGTATTTTACTTTCGGTTATTAAATGCACTTTTGGCACACAGCTCTGTTGTGTTCTCCACACACGGGTTTTTTGCACTTCATACATGATAATTTTGACATCCTACGGAGTTTAGATGGCGGCTCTTCTTGCTGAGCCTGGCCACTGTTTGCATTAGGATTAGGCAACAATTCCTCTATATTTTGCCGCACAGTTCTTTTCAGAGTTGGCATCTGTAACCTTTTTTCCATCCAAGGCAAAGTGAGATCTGTACTAAATTTTTTCATAGAGTTCTTACGGCTTAGAGGCTTTTCGTTATATAATATTTGAACAATAAATGAATGTGAATGAATTTACAAAGGCTATAGTCTATAGTCCTGAGCGCTGGGCGTAACGATTTGTCATCCATACGCAGACACCTGATCAGAAAGTTGAATTTGTCTCGACTCATAACTGACACGTAGCGCGTTCCTGAAAATGAGCTATCAAAAAGTTCTTCCGTCGAGAGGTGGTTATCTTTCATAGCAGCAGATAACGTCAAGATCCCAATAAGCACACGGACTTCAATTTTATTCGTTTCCCGAAAAGTAGCAGAAAATTTTACTTCTTTTCCAGCTTCTTTATCTTTGGCTTCTTTATTTCGGCATTTTAGGGAATTTTCTTTGTTGGTCCATCTCACTATTTCACTTAGTATATCATCAGTTACGAACAGATTAAAACATAACAAGGGCTCGTAAACGTTTCTACACATATGCGTTGGTCCTCTAGCTGATCGAACAATATTTATTGCTGAGGTTCTACCGTGACTTCAACCCTTGCTTGTGGCCCAACAATGCTTATTTTTACCTCTGAGTATGCGCTGAGAAGAAATAATTATGCGGCTATCAGAAGGCGCAGCTTGGTCAGCAGTAGACTCTGAATGGTCTTCAGCAGAGACTTCGGGTATTCGGGCTTCATCGATGAATTCGTCTTCAGTGTCACTCTGCACATTGTCTTCTAAGAGGTTACCTTCGCATTCGCTTTCCGATTCTGATGACGATTCCTCTTCATTTTGATATAAAAAGTTCTCAATTCGAGAACTATCCAACACCCTTCGGTTTGCCATTATAATATTATAATAATTAATACCTGAAAATAAAATAATTATAAGTGTAAATAACAATAAACAATCAGTTCAAATGATTGCAAAAGTTGCATTAAAGATAATCATACGTCTCGCGGACGTACGACATAGGTATATCTTTCATTTGAACGTACTTACCGTGGCGCCACTGCTGCTTAGCGCGAGCTCCGGCCACCGACTGAGTTGACTCGCGCGGCTAGCGCGCTGCGATTAATAATAAAAAAACTACAACGAAATTTAATTTCACGATACGTCTCGCGGACGTAGATTATCTTTCTAGGGTTAATGAAAAGCAGTTCATTTGATTTCGAGTACCTACGCAGAGATAATAAGAAAAGGTCAATGTACTTTATTCCACGGTTATCTGGCGTCTTCTATTCTGTCGTCGCAATCTTAGTCAGTTAGTTTCTCCTTTTATATTATACATATTATATTTTTATATAGATTGATAAAACATAACATTAATCAAGACTCAACCATAATTCAAGAACATATGGGTACATTTTGACACAAACATTAGTTTTCGTTAATGTCAACAGATGGCGCCCAGTATTCAATATCGTTGCAGAATTTACTTTCTGTGACTGATAGATGGCGCAATATGTTCAATTTTTACTCGTATCGATGTTTATTATAACAATCCAATCTGAATAAATTTACCCGGCACCACATACATACCTAAATGTACCATGTTTTGTTCGTGTTTTCCAGAACAGAATGAGAAAGCAAGAAGGCATGAGGTGGAACAACTACAAACCTCACTCTTCTAAGCACAATACCTACTCATTAACAGGTAACATTTACCTTACTGCTACTTGCATATAAAGTACTTAATTCTGTCAGCGTATAGTAGGTACTCTATATAGTAGGAACTTTTGCTTTCATTTATTTCTCTCTCTCTCTTTCTTTCGCTCTCGCTTGATAGCCTAAAACAGTAGTTCCCAAAATTTTATGGAAGTCTACTGAACAAGTGAGTCTTGATTTTCATGATGAAACTTTTGGAGCGGACTGCACTACAGTACCTTATATGACAAATGTGAGCATTCTCCAACTTGCATTCATGTCGTTACGTCGTTAAGAAAATCATTGATAGACGTCATAACCCGATTTTTATCCGACAGCTAGAGTAAAGTAAACTGAGTTAACATAAGCATGTCGGCGGAAGATGCCGATCATCATTGAGAAACTCTATTTTGTAGACGTTGACAGGGTATCGAGCAATACACAAAGTATGATCAAGTAACAATGATTATTGGCATGTTCCGCCGATAATCAGCTCATAATATTTTCACAGCTGCAACTCAGGCCTCAACTTTGGAAGGAGGTCTGGGTCATTATCAAGGTCCAGTACGGATTATTCGTACTCGGTACTGACTTCATTTTCGATTTATTATGATTTAGGAAAATTAATATCCCCTCGTAGTCATTTCATTCCTTTTAAAAACCGTGAAGCCAAATAAATTGCACAAAGTAATACTCTTGCCTTGGTTGGACGTGAACAAGCAAAAGTACAGGGTAGGTAAGTATAAACTTGACTGAACTTACGAGGATATCTATCTATACTAATGCGTTCCAAATAAGAACAGGAAAGTCAATAACCTCAATCAGTCAAATGATGATTGAAAAGTACAATTTCTGACTGAGTCTTAGTTAAATGTAGGTAAAGTAAGTAATAATTATAAAAAAATATACAGCCTTAGTTTTAATATATGCAAAACCTGGAACACCTGCATTTTAATGTAAAGAATCTATGTACAAAATTTCAAAACCGTATCATGAAAAATCAGTAAGTTATAAGCTTGTTATGTCAGCAAAAATTTATAGTCACCGGGCCAATCAGGCGACAGTGGGGTTGTTTTGCACTTGCACCCAGCTGTTTACTGGCTCCTGATTCCTACCTACCGTGACCTGTGTTATACTTAGTGTCGGTGGTATCCAACTAATAACCTGTTTACGAAAAAATCTAACATGGTATAAAAATCATTAGAATCAATTCAGTTACTGATTCTGATCAAACTATATTCAGGTTTCACATTATTAACAATAACGCTGCATATTTTCTTTCTTGTTTTCATTGTTAGGAACAATTCGTCGTCTTCTTCCATTTGCCAATATTCAGACCTTATGGATAGATTATCGAAATTGAAGATATGGATTCTGATTAAGATTTTTTCGTTCACGATTCACAAACAAATATTAGGTATTTAAAAAATAACTTGTTTTGCTCACACTACCCAATTTTTCGATTCGAGAGCTATGACGTAACAACATGGCGTAAAATCGATCAATTTCTTAATTGGAACGCATTATACACAAAACAGTTTTCTTTCATAAGATATTTTTTGTTTACAATCTCCGTAAAAACATATCTGCTTCAAAAACACATTCACGGTTTCTTACTCAAACTATTTTCTCCAAGACCTTACCACGGCCTCTTAATGCGTTCCATTTGACGACCTAAATTGGACTGTTAAAGGGATAGAACTATTTAGGATGGCTCCATGCCTCTTTCTCGCTCGCACGCTTGACAGTTTAACACGCCCCTGGGTCTATTTATTATATTTAAAGTTTCAAAATAGCATTAATTTTCAATGAACTTGGTTGGTAATACCCCTGCGTGCTTAACGTACTACTAGATGGCGCTGCTTCAACATGAATGTTACCGTTGACAACACTGCATATGTATCATGGGGTTTTAGTAGATGGCGCTATCACAAAATAATTTCCGACTATAATAGCGCTGCCTGTTTGTCATTTTTTGCAACTAGATGGCGCTATTATTATTATTTAATATTATACGGCACTACTAGTCGGTACTACTACGGTAGCGCAGCGAACTTGTCATTGGGCGCCACTAGATGGCACTATTATAAAATAAATACACGTGATGACATGACAATCTTGCATGCTTCTCTATGAAGTCACTAGATGGCGCTCTCATGAAATACATTCTATCTACTATAACGCTTGATTCATGTCATTGATAGTTACTAGATGGCGCTATACAAACGACGTTTTTTTAACGTGCTTTTGACACGCTTTTGTAGCGATACAAATGCGGTACACACGCGAGTTAGACGCAGCCTGTAGAACTTTAAAAGGATAAAGTAGCACTGTCGATGCACGTTTCTAAAACGCGCGTCAACGGTGCGTTCAAAATCGTGGTGTGCACAGGCCCTACTGGTTTTTATAACCTTAAAAAACAATAACTGTATATTACAAGTACTTATGTAGGTATGTCTTACGATACAAGATGGTGTAATGTTAGTTGGTACGCTTAAAGCCATATTGATGGGACTACACGGGAGACGGATATATCAAGGACATATTCGTTGGCGTTAATTAAACTCATCAATTTAAATATAAAAGAAAGCCGAGATCTTCTGTTGGTTTAAAAGAGACGTTAGTACCATTTAAGGGCGTCCTTTTCAAGGTACATTTTCCTACAACCTATCTTATACCCATCTTACTCTAGCTATTTAAGATACACTACGAAATCGTAAAAAATTTAAGTCACCTGAAAAAAGTCTAACGATTTCTGTATGATTAAGTCAGTGGTCATAAAAGCGGTTTTTGTGGCATCCATTGCTTTACGAACTTAACTGTCACCTTAAGTAACAAAAAATTGGCTTTCCTAATCTTTTAGTTAACTTTTAATCTTAGCAATTAATAATTACTTGTAATGATTTACAGGCCAAAAATCGTAGTTGGAAGCATCTTCCAACTACGATTCCTGTAAGTACTAGCCAGCAGTCACCTGCTGCTAGCAAATAATGTGCTCCTGTCTAGAACATTAATAAGTAAGTTGGTTTACAGAACAATATCCGCAACGCTAATTGCGGCGAGTTTTAGTTACTTAACTTTTGCGCGTTTCTTAAAATGTATTTGTACCACAATTTATACAAGCTCATAGAGTCTCTCTAGCAGTGATGGCCAAGTGGTAATGGCCCTGACTTTGTGTAATTTATTTCACCATCACTGTTCTCAAAACGGTGAAGGAAAACGTTTTGAGGAAATCGGCATGTCCTAGAACCAAAAAATCGAAGACATGTGACATCCACCAACCCGAACTGGGCCCGCGTGGTGGATTACAGCCCGATCCCTCTCCCAGAAAGGTCTGAGTTCCAACAGTGGGAATATTATAGGGCCGACTATGCATATAGTTTCTTATTTCTTACTTTCTTTCGGCTTTAAGCAACAAAAAAGCGCTAGATAGATAGTTACGCTATAGTTTATATTATTAGCGCAAAAATCCTACACGACAGATTCAAAGCATATTTCAACAAATACAATTACTGTTTGTAGTGGCGCAAAAATATTACTTTTATTGCGGATAATGCATTTAAAGCTTTGTGCATTTTTACACATTAAAGTTACAAACAGTCGTAGTGTATAACATAAAGGTGTACCGAGTAAAATTTTGTGACCTAAAGAACGTCCTTGGTACCTACATTACAGATGGCGGTTGATACGGGCATTGAAGACCTCCATGACATACGCTTTCTGTGATGCTACACGGTGAACAAGACATCTGATGGACTTCACAACAATTACAGTTGCAGTAAAAGATGTGAGTTTAATCAATCAATATTTGTTACTGACGATAAACAACAATTAAAAACAAAACTCTTGATGATAAACAAAAAAGAAATGGACTACAACTGGAAACAGTAATTTTTTGGGTTCCGTAGTCAACTAGGAACCCTTATAGTTTCGCCATGTCTGTCCGTCCGTCTGTCTGTCTGTCGGTCCGTCCTCGCTTAATCTCTGTGACCGTTAGCACTAGAAAGCTGAAATTTGGTATCAATATGTATATCAATCACGCCGACAAAGTGGTAAAATAAAAATTGGGAAAAAATGTTCTATTAGGGTAACCCCCCTATATGTAAAGTGGGAAAAGATTTTTTTTTAAATTTCAACCCTCACGTGTGATATATTGTTGGATAGGTATTTAAAAATGAATAGGGGTTTGCTAAAATCATTTTTTGATAATGTCAATAATTTCGGAAATAATCGCTCCAAAAGTTAAAAAAACAATGTGTTAACTTTTGAACCATAAGTTTAGAGAATGTGAGAACTTTATAAGGACTTTCTAGGAAAATCATTTTGAACTTGATGGAAAGAACAGTTTTTGTACAAAAAGACAAAAAGGTTGTACAAAATAATTTCTGGACTAAGTTTGTAGTATAATCATATATGCAAGCATTTTTTTTTAACTTCGTTTACATATTTTATTATCCTGAACGTATCTTCTTTCAAACAAAAAAAAGAATTATTAAAATCGGTTCTCGCAATCACAAAACTTCTTCTGGTACCTAAGTATTAATTAGTAACCCAATTCCCCGAGAGATGGCGCTGAACTACATAAAACTTCTATCAGGAACATGCTTAGGCAATTTAGAACAAAACTAAAATTCATATTTTTAACGCCATCTATCAAAATGTTAAGGTAAAAACCAGTTCATAAATGGTTCGATAGATGGCGTTGCATAATTACGTCATCTTTTTAAAAGTCGATGTTAAGATTTCCGTGCTTTCATGACCTACCGTGGTAAAAAATCGTTACTTCTTAAATATATTCGTAATTTTACGAGTGCACAATCGCTGAAATTTCTACTACTTGCATACTCTTTTAGTTTTCACCGTCTTTTGTGGGCCTGTTTTGAGGGTTCCGTATTTATTAGAGTTCCCTACTTAGTATGTCAACGTAACAAATAGCCTTTTTTAAACTCATATATAAGTGGGAATACTTATTGTGACGGACGGGAAACTACGGAACCCTACACTGAGCGTGGCCCGACGCGCTCTTAACCGGTTTTTTTTTTTAGAAAGTTTAAAAACAAAATTCTGTTGTAATTTGTGTGTCAAGTTTTATACAAGGTTATTTGTAAAAGACTGGCAACCTCAGAATTACGTTATTAACATCATAGACCATTACTTTTGTTCTATGACTTTTATAAATTTATCATATTTTATTTCATCAGATTTTCCATTCACCAAAATCCAATCGATCACTGTTAGACTGACCTCTCCAAAGCGTTGCTATAACAAACGGTCTTGTGTGCCTCGCATCAATCACATTCCTGCGTCTCTCAGCAGGTCTTCGATCCACCAACTAGCTGCCAAAAAATTGGGGATCTTAGCAAAGGTGAGACGGTATTTCACGCCGGAACAGCTGCTCAACCTCTATCAAGCGCAAGTTCGATCGTGTATGGAGTACTGCTCTCATCTTTGGGATGGGTCAGCCAAATACCAGCTAGATGCACTAGAGTCTATTGAAAAGCGTGCCAAGAAGATCATAGGCAATGATGCTCTTGTGAAGTCAAAACTCCAAAGTCTTGAGCATCGACGCCGAGTTGCTAGCCTGTCTGTTTTCTATCGTTTACACTTCGGGGAGTGTGCTCTAGAGTTGCACAATTTAATTCCGCCAAGTCCGTTCCATCATCGGACCACAAGACGTACAGCGTTGCGCCACCGGTACATGGTGGACATCCCACCTATACGTACAAAGCGTTTTGGGAGTACATTCATTATGCGTACAGCTAAGGAATGGAATTCCCTGCCGGAGTCTGTGTTTCCTGATAGCTATAACCTAGGGGTCTTTAAGTCAAGAGTGAATAGATTGCTTCTAGGCAAGCGTGCTCCATCGTCGGCCACATCATCGCTTACCATCAGGTGAGATTGTGGTCAAACGCGAGCATATCCATTATAAAAAAAAAAAAAAACCTTGTGTCTTCCAGTGCGCGGTCTCCACTCCAGAAGCTTTTGGCCCCATCAACCACTTGTCTACTTGGAAATGTGCCCTGACCACTTCCTCACTTATCGTTTTACTTGTTGCTAAACATTTCTCCAATTCAATGTGCACGGATAAGATTTAACAAAAAAAGACAAAACATCTTTGACTTATTTTTTTTACATTTTTCTGTTTGTTTGTCTCTCTTTTTAGGCCTAAAACAAAAAGAGCAATATTTTGAAGTTTAGTATAATCGGAATACAACTAGATAATCACTGCTGTCGTAATAAGTTTATATTGTATTACTAGCGCCATATTTGAACATGACAGCCTCAAGCATTGCTGTTGTGTGGGAGACTGGCGCAAGAGCATTACTTTTATGACAGATAATACATTTAAACTTTGTGCATTATTCCTGCTAAAAGTAACAAACAGCTGTAGTATATCACGTACAGATGTGCCATGTAAAGTTTGTGAACTGAAGAATCTCATTTGGTTCATTACAGATGATGACTGACACGGGAATTGAAGACCTCCATGCTACACCCTCTCTGTGATGCTACTCGGCGAACATACATCTGGCATCGAAAGAACAACAGTTACTTATCCAGTAAAAGATGTAAGTATAATCCAATTTATATCCCTGATGTTGGATGAAGGTTTGTTTTACAACATGTGTCAAAATTGAGCACTATCATAACAAGATTTTATACAAGAAAATGACAAATACATGCATTTTTCTGCCTGAAATTTTTGTAATGGTTTTCGATTATCACCGATTTATTCGTCTGTGAGTATAAAAAATGTTTAAAAAATCAATACAAACCACCTTTTTTAAGGTGGAAAATCATTTAATGACTTTTTAAGCTCTAGGGCGAAATGGGTGTATTTTACAGACTAAAACTACATCTATGTTTCTTCTTTGCCTTGCATTCCTCCCGGGTTTCCCTTTCTGAAGTCAAACCATAGCCCCAGTAAGCTCCGGCCCTGCTGGGCCCCTACGACTTTGCTGATATCTCTTTGGGGGGCTTTTATTATCCGCAAGCCTACGCCCTGACGCGGACCGCAATAGCGACGACGACGACAATGCTGCAGAGGTGACCGAGGTAGAGATGAGAGTGGCAGTGCAAAGGCTGAGTGCCAAGAACGCCGCCCCAGGACCCGATGGCTTGCCTGGGAAAGCCATCGGTTTGGCTTTCGCAGGATGCGCTCTACGGTGGACGCCATCATGCGCGTGCGAGCCCTCACGACGGAGGATGCGGTGTCCCAGGGTAGGTGTGTCGTGGCAGTGTCCTTGGACATTGCCAACGCTTTAAATTCCCTGGCCTGGAGTACGATCCGGAGGGCACTCCGGTACCACCGGGTGCTCAAATACCTCTGTCGAGTAGTCGAGGCCTACCTATCGGACAGGTATATTGTCTACCCCGGTTACCAGGAGGACTGGAAACGTCTGGAGATGTCGTGCGGTGTTGCGCAGGGGTCGGTACTAGGACCACCCATGTGGAACATCGGGTACGATTACGTGCTGCGAGGCGACCTCCCTGACGGGGTCAGCGTGGTCCGCTACGCAGACGACACGCTGGTTCTAGCGTAGGGAGAGTCATATCGGGCGGCGGCCGCTCTAGCGACAGGCGGGGTTGCGATAGTCGTTGATAAGATCCGGGATTTGGGACTCGAGGTGGCTCTGCGCAAATCCGAGGCCATGTGTTTTCACGGTCGCGGCCGTCGGAACGCGCCACCATCGGGTTCCCAACTAACGGTAGGAGGAGTTCGCATAGGCGTCGGGTCATCGATGAGGTACCTGGGACTCATCCTCGACAGCCGATGGAATTTCGAGGAGCATTTCCGACGTCTGGCTCCCAAACTCAACCGGGCTGGGGCTACGCTCAAGCGGCTCCTGCCCAACCTTGGGGGTCCAGATGCCTTCTGCCGGAGGCTCTACGCGGGGATTTTTCGATCCATGGCCCTCTACGGGGCGCCGGTGTGGGCGCCGTCGCTGCAAAAGCGACCGGCGGCCATTCTGAACGCCTGCCAGAGGGTCATGGCAATTCGGATGGTGCGGGGATACCGCACGATTTCCCGTGAAGCGGCGAGCCTTCTGGCTGGCCTTCCACCGTGGGATCTGGAGGCAACAGTCCTTGCACACATGCACGACATGCTCGTGGAGATGTAACGGCGGGGTGAAAGCCCTCTGCCGCGACAGGTCACGGCATGGCAGACAGAGCTCCAGAGGGATCTCATGGTGGAGTGGCGTCAGCGACTATCGGAACCCAGTGCTGGGCACGCCACAGTTATGGCGATAAGTCCCTCTTTGAGGCGTGGCTGGAAAGTCCTCACGACGTCCTTACCTTCCGCATGACACAGGTCCTCACCGGAAATGACAACTTCGGGAGGTTCCTGTTCCGAATTAAAGCGGAAGTGACGCCCGGGTGTCGCCACAGTGCGGAACACCCGGAGGACACGGTGGAACACACAGTCGCGGTGTGCCCTGCTTTGGCGGAGCATCTTCGCGTACGGCCGCCACTTTCGCTAGCATTATCCCATCGCAGAACCATGGTCCGTACTAGGGCGTGGAATTTTGGGTAGGTAGGACTATCTTATCATCATTAGAGCTATAGAAACCGCGATAATCATGAAAATTCCCAAGACGACGCAGACAGCTTTTAGAGCGCTAAAAGAATGGTATGTCATACGAGTTCCTAGCTCATTATCTCGCATTCCGGGGTTGGTGAATTTTTAATTACCTAATTTACTAGAATTTTATTGATATGTGTTACATAAATATCTGCCATTGTATCACAATTTTATATATTATTTTTTATTTTATTTTTTATTTTATAAATTTATATATTAGACTTTTAGAATAGAATATAATATAATTTATTGTACATCAAAAAAGTAACACAACTCATACATTTAAAAACTCGAAACTATGGGTATAATGGCGGCCTTACCGTTAACAGTGATATCTACGAGACAACCTGAGGATGAATCGAAGTAAAATATAAATACCTATATATATTATTGTATGGTATGTAATTTTTAATAATATAAATTACACACCTATATAAATCACAATTATTTAGTTTCCGTATTTATACTGTTCTCTGTTTTAATTGTTGGACTTAAAAAGTTAAGCATTAATTTTATATAATTTCTTTTTTATAATTTATTTCGTTAAAAAAGATCCGGTTTAAATAATTTTGCTGAGATAAAATTACTAGCGCCATAATTGAACATGACTTTTGCGCGTATGTTTTGAGATGTATGCAATGGCGTGAAAGTATTACTTTTATTATTGATAATGCATTAAAGACTTTGTGCATTATTGAGCCTAAAAGTTACAAAAAGTTGGAGCAAATAACATAAAAGTGCACTAAGTCCAGATTGGGAACTAAAAACCGTTTTCGGTACATTACAGATGGCTGTGAACATCATTTATTTGGGACAAGCTTCACGACAGTGACTCACCTAGTTAAAGATGTGAGTATTACCTTTGCATAACAGTACTTCATTCGCGTTAGGATTAGACATTTAAACAAACGTTTTTTACTGTCTGTTCAACCGATTTTAGTACTAAAACCTGGGAGTCAACTCTAATATCAAAGAAAAAACAGGATTAATTGCACCCTCCATATTTCACTTGGAAAAGTGACGCCCGGGTGTCGCCACTGTGCGGAATGCCCGGAGGACACAGTGGAGCACACAGTCGAGGTGTGCCCTGCTTGAACGGAGCATCGCCGTGCCCTCGTGGGGGCGATCGGCGGCGGAGAACTCTCGCGCCGGGCCTTGATTGAGGCCATGGTCCGGAGCGAGGAGGAGTGGCAGGCGGCCGTCGACTTCTGCGAAGCAGTAATGCTCGCAAAGGCCGAACGCATCAGGCAACGGCGTTATCGCCGCCGCCGCCGCCGCCGGGATTCTGATCCCGATTTCCGGCCACCGTAGGCGCGGGCTTGCGGACAGTGAGCAATGGGTAGCTCGCTGTCCGGCCGTCCGGTAACAGTCCGGACCAAGCCCAAGTCGTCGACGGCGCGCACTGTTCCCGCGCGCCTCAAGGAGTTGTCAGCGACAGCAGGGACCCAGCCGGGTCGAAGCCTACTGGGGCCAGGGTTATCCGAAAGGGCGCTCGAGCCCCGGCATGAAGGCTAGAAGGAACGGGGTGGGTCTTTTAGTCAGTAAGAGTCTGACACTGTCTCCCGCTCCGCCCAAGAGTCATTGGGGGATTCCAAACATAAAAAAAAAAACCACTTGGAAGGTCTTATTTGTGAGTCTTGATAGACTGGGTTGTTATTATCAAGGCATGTTAAGGGCGTACTATCAGTGCACGACGTGTTCTACATAACAGTTGATGAGTAGAGGACGCCGCATGGAATTTGTAAACAAATCAGTTTTGTTCAATAGCAAAATTGTCACCACGAAAGTTTGTTACCATCTGGTGAGGTGAGATGGTGGTCAAACTTGAGGCTGTTGAGTTTTGGATTTTCAAATCAATCAAAAAATTAAATTAATTTGAAATAATAACATATTAAATATAATTAGCACTTTGCACATGATTTGTTCGCGAGAAACGTTTACAAAAACCCTATAATGATAGTAATTTTGAAAAACTAATAAGAACAATCAAGTTTTTTTGGATTTTGGTGTAAATTAATTTACTTTGTTTTGTTGGTTTGTATATTTATGTTGAAAAGTATCTTTTGTTACTTGAAATAAAGGAATAATATTATACTAAGTTTCAAGTACTTGGGCCCAAGGAATAAAATTTTACACACAACCAAATTTCCCCTTTTCTTAGTGCTCGCTATAACATAAAAAGAAGTTTTGTGCAAAATTTCACGTTGCTAAATCCAGCAGTTTCGGTTGTGCCAGGCAGTCAGTTTCTCCTTTTATGTATGTAGATAGATAGCGACAATTTAGATTCAATCTTCAAATTCAATCTCAAAAAAAAACATACATTAAACATACTTTTACTATACGAAATATACGAATACTTTTTCTGCTCCATATACGTTTTGTCAATTTGTGTGAAAATGGATGGAGCAGTGGAATTATTTTTTTTTCGTGATTTCTGGTAATGGTTTACCACGTAAATTATATTAATTAAATAATGTCCACGGTACATTACAGATCGGGATGGAACGGCCTTTGAAGACTTTGATGCCCTACAGTTGTTCTTTCTGTGATACTTCACAGTGAACTGAAATTCAAGAGCGGCCTGCACAACAGTGTCTCAACTAGTAAGACATGTGAGTATAATCATATTTACATACATTTACAGTCATACACATACATACACATACAGTCATACACTGTCATTGACTATCAGAAACGGACAACATTTTGAGCGTTTAAAACATGTGCTAGAGAATCTAAACAAAAAATAAATATATATTTCTACTTAAAATAACCTCCCTTAGCCTTAACGGCCGTCCTGTAATCGACAGGACCAAGACTAAGTTGCCGACAGTGCCTGGTTGTGTTCCACGTGCTCCTCGAAAAGATATCAGTAAGCCCCTACCCAGCAGGGCTGATACCCGCTAGCGTCGCGGGGATTTCCTGAAACGGTCTTAAAATGCAAAGGGTAACTGAAGGACACAGATGTGTTTTGTGTGTGTTTTAATCAGTTAAAATCTTGCACGCCCTCTTGCTCCACATACAACAAGAGAAGTCATGGGACGACCCAAACCCACCTTAATAAAAAAAAAAACTTAGCCTTACCACGGCCCTTCAATTGTTTAGGCCGCACGTCTGGTACTTTACACACTATGTCCATTGAAAAATTAAAGCTTCAACCGTATTAAAAATTGTTGGAGGTTTTATTCCTACTTTATGCAGAGCAATCATATCGAATCTGTCTTTTTTTTAACATGCACTTCATTTTAATGTATCCAAATCGTATTTAATTAACAAAACTATGGCCATAAAAGGAATAAAAAAATATAGGCGTCCTCTCAATGCATTACTTGTTCTATATAACAGTTGATGAGTTTAGGACGCAACATTAAAATCTTTCATAAAACAGTTTTGTTTATTACCAAAATTGTCACCGCGAGAGTTACAGTTTTATTTTAAATTTCCATGCTTTTAAAAACATCCTTTTCGAGGTACATTTCTACACAACCACTCTTACGTGATTATGATGTTATTACGTATCTTTTTCTAGATATTTTGGATACATACATATTTTGTAGATATTATCTAGGCTTTTATAAAACCCAAAAAAATTGTAAATATGTGATGTAATAAAGACCTCTGAAAATCTACTATTTTACGTGAACTTTGGCCCTGCATAATGGTATTTATATATTAAAAACACACACTACAGTAAATGTGTACCTACTTTTTATCTATCTATCTTAGATATATATATATAGGTTGTCTCAGTAAGAGTGCACTTTTTCATTTTAAAATAAAAACAAGAATTTTATGATAGAGTTGTGATATTGTAAAGAAGACATGTTCCGATTAAGTATGGAATAAAATATCCGGCAAATGACCCCCACGACTCCGATGACAAGCCATTACTCTTTTCATGAAATTTTCCATGACTTTTGCACAGAGATGTGGCTGTATCTCACCGATGACGCGTTGGATTTCCGATTTGAGCTCAGGAATTGTTTTGGGTTTATTCGCATAAACCCGAGATTTCACAAAACTCCACAGAAAAAAATCGCACGGCGTTAAATCGCACGATCTTGGTGGCCAGTTGACATCAGAATTTCGTGAGATAATGTGTTCTGGAAATCGTTGCTGTAATAAGTCTATTGTTTCATGCACGGTGTGGCAGGTTGCGCCGTCCTGCTGAAACCAGATGTCCAGATTCATGCCGTCCAGTTGAGGCCACAAGAAGTCCGTTATCATATTCCTGTAACGAATGCCGTTCGTAACTTTCGTAACTCCAAAACTTCGTTTATTTATTTCATATAAATGTTATAATTAAACTATTATGACAGTTATATTCACTATACATCCCTCTACAATGTAACACCAAGAAAATAAAAATAACACTGTAAATACGTGAAAACCATCAAAATGTTTTCAACTAGGTCGACACTCAAAACTTTGACTGCGATTTCCCAAAAAAAGTGAATTTTTGCATTATTCCGGTTTATTATTAAGCGTGCGATATGTATGTATATATATATCGAGATTCTGAATGACGACAATTTTTCCTTAAAAACTTTTAAGGGTTTAATAAATATCACGTATTTCCTGGAACAAGTTTTGTCAAATATTCGAGCAAATCGTGGAATCACCGAATGCCAACGGAATTTTCCGGCGTTACCTCTCTTTTTTCGCATTGCCTTTTCATCAAACATCGCGATGGATTGCGTTAGATGAAGCAATAAGATTTTGAACCATGCTCGACGTTGAGATAGGCGAGTGGAAGGGCCCTCTTAATTACCATAAGCACCTAGGTGATAAATATTTCTTAATCATGTGTTTCAGATAAAAACGGTGCTATAGCAGTAAAACCTGAGCTGCAAGAACCAACAACTATCACTCTTCTAAACACTCTACAAACCAGCAACAACAGCTTGCATAAAATATGACTTCGTCATGAACAGCTTCAACGGAGTGAGTATATTTTGAGATTTAATGTAACCATTCACTTTGCTTGCTGCTGCATGATTTATCTTAACTATTGCTTACCAATTAAATTTAACTAATAATTGATAGTAATAATCATTCATCATCATCATTTGAGCCGAAATTCCATAGCCCGAAGAATTGCCAAACTTAAGTGGGCAGGGTACACTGTTTGCAGGTCAATGGGAATGAAAGGTTCTAAAGCAGCGACCAAGTACCGTGAGATGCAGCGATGGAAAGCCTTTTACAAGGTGGACCGATGATCGGCAGGTCTAGCCAAGTTACGACCGTTTCGTTTCTCTTTCTGTCAGTCTGCTCCGATTCATTTTGTCTGACCACGTGACTTAAGGTTGAGATGATGTCATTCCCAAACATTCGAAGTTTTCTCTACTAACGTTAACGATTGTATTTAGATTATCAATGTGGCTAAGCCCTCTGCTCACGGCTCAGGGTCACGGGGATCCGATGGATGCGAGATGCACAGGACCGGTCGTTATAGCGACACTCGGGGGAGGCCTATGTGCAATAGTGGATGTCTTTCGATGGAAATGATGATGATGATCAGTTATTTTTTTTATAATTTTACCAAAACTTATAGACTTGATTTTTACTTTTCCTGTTCTTTCTCTCACAATTATTGAGCTAACAATAAAGTTATATTTTTATTTAAGGTTTAGTTTAATTGGGAAGCAATAATAAGTCTGCTGTGAGTATATTGGAACTGAAATAAGTAGCGCTATACATGTACATGGCAGATTTTTAGCATAACTGTTGTGAGAGGCATGGCGCAAAAGAATTACTTTTACTACAAAGTAAATTGTATTATTGCAACTGGAAATAACAAACAAACACTGTAAATTAAATATTACTTAATCTGGCCATAAATAAGAAAACAGCAATATTACATTTGAATTCTGTCATTTTTATATACATTTCATTGCATTTTTTTATCTGATATAAAAACTGATATAAAAAAGTGCTGGACTGGGATCCCACCTGATGGTAAGCAGTGAAACAATCGTTGATGATGAGGCGTACTAGTTTATTAAGAGCCTATTCACTCTAGCATTGAAGACACCCAAATTATAATCGGACGGGCAGACCGCAGCAGGCAAATTGTTCTAGTCCTTTGATATACCCGGTATAAACGACAAGGCGAGATGCGCATTTTCTTATTTTTACGCCAATTGGTGTTGAATATTTTTGAGGTATTTAAATGGAGTGAAGTAATAAAAAGAACCAAATTGCCGTGATAGCATTACACAAAATGAATTTTTTTTAACAATCGATCCGCTTGATGTGCTTGGAAAATACAATGTTCCTCACTCCAGTTGAACCTTATGAAATGAATATTATGCCAAAACACTAAAAATAAAAATAAAACATGGCATCGACGATCTTCCACTTTGTTTACTTAGACAATGCGCTGATAAGCTATCGCTACCGTTTTTTGAATTATTAAACCAGTCTTTTGAAGAAAGACTGTTCCCAGATCAGCTGAAAATAGCGTTAGTGAGACCGATCAACAGCATTATCAGTGTATAAATTTAGATCCGGGAGGGATCCGTGGCAAGGCACATGAGCACAGCTAGTGGAAATAGAATACTTCAATAACATTACTAACGAACTTCTAAAGCTCCGGTCTGACAAAAACGCGATTAACGCATCAATACCACAAGGTAGGATAATTGGATGTCTTTTCTTTCTACATCAATGATCTCCCAAAATTCATACCGGACCGTGCGTTTTGTTCGCGGACGACATCTCCATTCTCACCCAATGTAGCAACAACATAAACCTGAACAGTACATGAAATATATAAAGATACATAATGAAATATTTTGCAAATTAATAACCTGGAAGAACGACCACAATCTTGAAATCAATTTTGCGAACACCATAAATTTATAACTTACCAACCTCACCAAAAAAATCCTCGAAATGAATCTTATTCTTTTGATAAGCATAATAAGAGAAACCGTCGATGAATTTACAATATTCGGCATAACCATAGACAAGAATATAAATTGGAAATCACACATAATAAAAATCAAATCTAAACTTACATAATTTTTACAAGCTTTTCGTGAAGATAAAAATCCACAAATTTATAGACTGCTCTCGTTACATACTATGCCCACGCTTATGCATGGCTTAGCTACGGCATAATAATAAGAGGATACCGTACAGACACACTTGCACTGTTCCCAGTCCAAAAGAAACTTATTCGTATCCTAGTTAATATACAACAAACAGATAGCTGCAAACCCCATTTCATAAATCTAAATGTTTTGAGTTTGCCTTGTATACTAGTAATATGTAAATTCGCTCACAAAGACAAAGAGTTTTACTCTAAAAGAAAAAACATAAAAACAACATACACGCTCCGACACAAAACACGACTCAATATACCTACATCACGCTTAAAAATACACCCAACAAGCCCTCTAGTCATGTCAATAAAAATGTATAACATTTTACCCGAAGCCATAAGAGAGGAAAAAAACTTCGTTTATTTACAAGTAAATTAAAAAAGCTATTGTTATACTAAAGTTATTATAGTGTTAACGAATTTTTCAATGATAAATCAAAAATAAAAAAAATATTGGGCTATGGTGGAGCAACATAGTCAATATTGTGACAAAGCGCATTTATAAAGATTAACAAAAAGGAAAGACTACGAAGAAACACTATTTCAGACAACAAAAGATTTTATTTTAGGAAATACACATAGCACCAAGAACTATATAGAATTACTTAGAACTTGCAACATATAAAAGATGCACTAAACATTATAATTTAACTGATTAATTAAAAATTAATAGGGTGGTAAAATCAAAGCAACTTCTGAAGTAGTACGCAAATGGTGATCATAGAAAAAAAAATTGACGAGATTTTTTATAATTGAGCAGTAAATGATCAAGTTTATTGTCAAAGCTCTACTACAGCTTCCCAATTAGTCAGCTGTGTACATCGTGGATATTATCCCACTTCAGTGATGGTTTGGTGTGATGTTAGCTATCAAGGAGTGACCAAGTCATATTTTTGTGACCTTACCACAAAAATATGACTTGGTCACTCCTTGTTGGTAAATAACGCCACAAATGTAGGTATCAAGATGTGGTTCTTGAGAATATGATAAACAGCTTTTCACCACCATGTTCTGTAATTAACTAAAAATGGTTCTTTCGGTGAGACACAACAAACTACTTTCTTCATTTTTCAAACGAAGTAACTCAATTTGTATGATTTGAATAATTTCACTTATTGTGTTATTTGACCAAATACGTCCAAGATGTCATGTCAGCTACGTGTGTTTACTAATATTTGATGATGATGAATAAATTTGCTATATTTTTCAGGTCCAACGATGCTTCCAGCTTGCCCTGGGGTTACATAAACAGCTGCTACTGGCCAGTCAACGATCAAGTCGGTAAGAACATCTATATAAAGTACTTTGTTTTTTACTGCGACTATATTAAACTGTTACTCTATGATGTATTCAATGAATAAGTATTTGAAAACGAAAAAAAATGTAATTAACCTAAACAAATGCTGTCCAATATACTTAACTGAAAACTTATTTCTGAATTTCATAAATTTCTCCACTCAAGGGATGGAAGTTTGTTTGTGAATCAGTCGTGCTTTTGTGGCTCATTATCTTCCTGCCCTCATCTTATAATACTTGAAGTCGGCGCAACACGCTTTTTTCATTCTGTCCTGTCACCCGTCACGGTATAACTATCTCCATTTTCTTTTACATATATCACTTCTCACACAATCCATCCATAGTTTTTGGCCTCCCGCTCTCTCTCCTTCTACCTACATTTAAACTGATAAATTTTTCAATAAGCAATTATGCTTTTATGGCTGAATGGAGTTAAATGAAACTTGACACACGGGTAGACGGACGCGTATCTGTATTCGGTTATTTATGATGCTCTTCTATTTTATAATTCTCTAATTTATCCATGGGATAATAATTAAGCTTTCTCATCCACGTAGTCTGCGCGCTCGTGGCTGTTGAAAGTAGAATGTATTTACTTGCTATTCATGAAGGTCGCAAGAGATCGGTAAGGTTGACGCAATAGTAGAGCGATTGGCTGCTGCACTGTGAGTCTGGTGGGCGACTGCCCGATAGATGATTTCGGGCTGTCGTATATGTTCAAATCGCGCGGAGAACTTTGATTGGGCCATGCAGGATTTCGTACTTTCTTCGTAGTTCTGATGTGGCGCCATAGATGTCGCTACAGGGCAATGTGTTTTTTAAATAAAAGAAAAAAATTATTTTGTTACTTCTCACAAATATTGTCCGTTATAAAATGTTGTCTTGATGTGAATTTAACTTTAAGCGCATACGGTGTTTGCAAACATGGTAAATACCATGTCATGTAGAAAGTTGCGCCAGATTAATACTCTGAAAAGGCGGTTATGTATTTTACCATTATACATAATCTTTACTAAGAGTTACATTTAAAAAAAATACTTTGAACTATAAATATTTATTTTCAATATACTTGCTCAGAAAGTGACTCTTATTGCACTGCACTTAGGTATATACGCTTGTTACCAAACTGTGACATTTTGATTACCAGTACGCATTCGTGCTGTAAAGTAGTTAAAACCTTTTTGTTCGCAAAACAAATTTTGAGCACCTACGAAAAAATTTTAAACAGATGGCGTCCAGTATAAAATATCGTTGCAGAGTTTACTTTCTGTGACCGATAGATGGCGTAATGTGTTCATATGTAAATACCTAAATGAATCATGTTTTTGTTCGTGTTTTCCAGACCAGAATGCCGAAGCAAGAAGGAGTGAGCTGGAAAAACTACACACATCACTCTTCTAAGTACAATACCTACTCATTAACAGGTAATGTTTACCTAACTGCCACTTGCACATATAGTACCTAATTCTGTCAGCGTACAGCTGGTACTTGTATAACTCCACATAGTAGGAATTTCTTTTTTGCTTTTATCTGCTTTTCTCTCTCTCACTTTCTCTTGATAGGCTAGAACAGTGGTTACCAAAATTTTATAGACAGTGACTGGACAGCTGAGTCTTGATTTTCATGATGGAAAGAAGGAGCAGAACTATATAAATAAAGGACTGCTCAACAAGAAAAAAATCATACGAGCGTTATAATTGAAATAAAATACAAGGATTGCTATTTTTTAATGAGAAGGTCTATAAACCTAATAATTAACTTCAATTTTAGTTAAGTAATTTTAATTGCAAAAAGACGTTTCAAAATACATCCAATTCATTTCGGTAGTCAGTAATCATAGTTAGAATCCCGTCTCAAATAGCTTACGTATGAAGTAAGTAATAAAGGGAAGAAAGACTTTCATAGCATTATGCTTCTGCGCGATTGCCGCCTGTCACCGTCAGTGAGAGCCCAACCCTTGGCCCGTTGATTGATATATCGTCTAATTTTCCAGGACCCACCACATATATGTACGCTCTCCAGTGGGTCGTGACCCATAGTTTGAGAACCACTAAACTAGATAGAAGACGATCAACACTTTATGGTGCCACCATCCGAGTGAGTCCATGAAATATATTACTTATTTTTGTTTTGCCTGCTTCATGGTGAATTTTGCACTGGCATAACTAAGTGACCGGGATAGTTTACCAGAAATTTGCTTTAAAATGTAAATTTGTGAATTCTGAGTAACCGTATAACAAGCTAAGTAAGAGAAACAAATAAAATATTTGAACTTAGTAGCACACAAGGTTGTTGATAAGAGGAATGTAGACTCAAATGTAACTGTGCCAATTGTTGTAATGGCCTTATGACTAATAGCTTCGACAACCATCTGTCAAAACTGTTGCTACGCAATTGGGTCTAGGGCCTCATACTTCTGTCCCTAGATCCCTATCCCTGTCTTCAGGTCTTAAATCTAAATGCAGGTAGGCAAGCAGTACTCTTAATTATGACTCACAATCTTAGCTTATACTCTGTTCTCAATATTCTTGTTTTTTACAAACATGTTTTTTTTTTTTATATGCTTTTAAAACAATATTTAAAAATGTCTTTTATATAATATTAAAAACATGCTATTATACCTAATTAATTAATGATTAACCTTTCAATCGTGGAAATTACAGACACAATAGAAAGACAATAGGTGCGTTCGCTTGGGGTTTAATGAATTAAATTGAAATTTACATTCGACACTTTTCAGATGGAGCTTGTAGCGACCATCGAAGACCACCATGCTCCAGTATTATTTCTCTCAAGAGTCCGTACTGCTATAAAAAGAAATTAACATCCAACACAAATTGCTATACCTGTCATGTATCGATGAACTACTTGCCTTAATTTATAATATTACAATGTAAACTAATCTCCTGGAGCGGACTGCACTACAGTAGCGTGTTAAATTATGTAAGCATTCTCCAATTTGCATTAGTGTCATTGTGTTAGACAGTCAAGAACATCAGTAATAGGAGTAAATACTCGATTTTTATCCGACAGCTGGGGAAAGTGAACTAAATTAGCATAAGCCTAATACAAGTATAATTAACCCATAATATTCCCACAGCTAGAACCGAGACATTTACTTTGTGATGTATAGCATCTAAAATCCGTGTCCGATCCGATTTTCGAATTATTATGATTTAGAAGAACTTAATATCGCCTTGTACTGTAGTATGTAGTCGTAGTTATTTTACTATTTCTAAAAACTGTGGATCCATATAAATTGTTCAAAGTACTAGGTATTCCTGCATTGGTTGGTCGTGAAGAAGCAAAAGCACAGTGTAAGTATAAACAGGTAAACGAACGAAAACTTTGGAATTACGAGAATATCTATACTATGCGTTCCAAATAAGAATAGGAAAGTCAATAACCTCGATCTGTCAAATATTGATTGAAAAGTACGGTTTGCAAGAAAAACTTATTTTCAAAATAATGATAGTATTTTTGCTTTGTATTAAGTACTGAGTCTTAGTTAAATCCAGGTAAAGTAAAAAAGTTTTTATTTCCTCCTCCTCCTTGCGTCGTATTCCTCCATGCTGAAAGTCGTTACCTCCCTGCTTCTTCACTCTAACCCTTATGATATCCTGCCATCTGTTCCTGTCTCTGGCGATGTGAAGGGCATTGTACATCGTAGAGTCAAGAGCGGTGCGGATCAGGCGTGCTATTCTCTAAGAAAACAGCCTTGCGCGCAGCGCTGACCACAGCGACGAGTCAGTACATTGAATTAACAATCCAATGTAAAGGAGCATTGGGTTGTTAATCCCATGCACTTATTTGGAATTCGTCGCTGCGGCTAGCGCTGCACTCGACTGTTTTCTTAGAGAACAGCACCCCTGGTCGGACCGACGTATTGGGCTGTGCCCGCGAGGCCCTTTTCGTCCACTTTACCGGTCACTATTAGCTTTTCGAGGTTGCCACCGTCTTTCCTTGCAATGTGACCGAAATATTGCAGTTGTTATTATTTACCTAATCTAAATATAACATTTAAGTCACAATTAGTTAAGAAATCTACTTTATTTCTTATATTCATTGAATAATTTGCCGTCTACTTCCATTTGCCACTTTTCAGACACTTCACACAATGACGCAGAGATTAGTTAAATTGGTGAACTGGCTTCTGATAATCATTTTTTTTGTTCATGATTTTAAACAAATATTATTGAAAAAAAAACTAATATTGGTCATGGTCAGCTATGACCTCACAACATGGCGTAAAATCGATCCTAATCTTAATTGGAACGCATTGTACACCCAGATAAAGTTTTCTTATTTAGGATATTTTGTGTTTACGATCTCCGTAAGAACATGTCTGCTAAAAAAAATACATGGCCCTACCACGACCTCTTGACGCGTTCCATTTGAGGACCTAAATTGAACTGTTAAAGGGATGAAGCTGTATAGTTCTCTCCCTATTTCTCGCTCTCACGCTTGACATTTTAACTCGTCAGGCCACATAAAGCCCTTGGTCTATTTACTATAGTTAAACTTCAAGCATTGGTTTCCAATAAATTTGGCTGGTAATAGCCCTGCGTGCTTCAAGTACTGCTAGATGGCGCTGCTTTAACATGAATGTTATCGTTGATAACACTGCACGTTTGTCACGGGGTTTCGGTAGGTGGCGTTATCACCAAATAAATTTCTTCTACTGCGTGCTTGTCATTGTTGACAACTAGATGGCGCTTTTACAAAATGATTACAGTCGGCGACAGCGCTGCATGCTTCTTACTCGAAGGTACTAGATGGCGCTAATATCAATATTTACTATTATTATGGGGCACTACTAGTTGATACTAACTGAATTTAAATTCAATTTTTGGTAACGTAGCGAGCTTGTCTTTAGGCGCTACTAGATGGCATTATTATAAAACAAATACAAGTGATGACAATCTAGCATGATTCTCTCTGGGAATTACAAAGTTACTAGATGGCGCTCCTATAAAACACATTCTATCTACTATAACGCTTGATTCTTGTCATTGATACTAGATGGCGCTTTTGTAATATAAATGTAGTCGACAACAACGCTGTACTAGATGGCGTTATTATAAAACGGAGCGTTTAAGAATCATGGTGTGCACAGGCCCCAGTAGTTTTATAACCTTAAAAAATTAGACTTTATCCGTATGTTACAAGTCTGTTATGTATGGCTTGCAATACAAGATGCTGTAATTTTATTAGGTACATTTAAAGCCATATTGGTGGGACTACATGGGATATGAGTATACCTTTCAATATAAATTTGAAAGAAAGTCGAGATCTTCTGTTGATTTAAAAGAAAATTTTATAACCATTTAATAACTAAATATTTTGATTTGACAAGTTTCTGTGTTTGACTAAATTGTAGTGAAAGGAATATTGATGATTAAGAACTTGGCAAGTTGCTATTGAGTGACGTAGGGCATAACAAGTTATATTTTAAAGCAACGGAAGAACTACTCGTATGTACCTATGAACAATGATTTAAGAATCTTCAAGAGATTTCGGTATAGGTACTTACAGTAAGATTTTATTAGGTACGTTTATCAGTGGAACTGTCATAAAAAACTTGATTGTTTTTCAAATAATGTTCTTGGTGAGATATATACTCAATATAATTTAAATATCACCGCAAAAATTTACCTCGATGAAGTACTTACTAATATTTATAATAGGTACGTAAAAACATTTCAAGTTACCTGAAAAAAGTCCACCGATTTTCGATGAGTAAGTCAAAGGTCACAATAGCGGTTTTGTGGCATCTTTTACTTTACGAACTTGACTGACACTTTAAGCGCCTATAAAAAAATATATCTATTGGCTTTCTTAATCTTTTATTTAACTAACAATCTAAGAAATTAATTGCCTCAAGTAAAATATATTTACTTGTTATGGTTTTCAGGCCAAAATAATGCTTCTAACTACGATTTCTGTAAGCACAAGCCAGTGACGTTCACCTGCTGCTGCAAATAAGAAGTTTTCATTGCATATCTATTGCGCGTTTCTTAAATAATAAATGACTGTACATCTATTTACACAAACTTGCCTGCGGCGGTCTTTCCGCCCATTTATAATTTAAGTGTCTTCAAGGCTAGACTGAATAGGCTCTTAATAAACTAATATGCCTCCCCATAAACGATTTCATCACTGTTTACCATCAGGTGGGATCGCAGTCAAGCACTGGATTATTTGATTAAAAAAATACTCATAGTCTCTTATTTCTTACTTTCTCTCGGCTTTAGTTTAGGCAACAAAAAAGCGCAATCGAATATTTACGCTATGATTTATATTATTAGCGCCATAATTCTACATGACAGTTTTTAAGCATATTTGTTGTGTTTATAGTGGCGCAAAAATATTACTTTTATTTCGGCTAATGCATTTAAAGCTTTGTGCATTATTACACATTCAAGTTACAAACAGCCGTAGTGTATAACATAAAGGTGTAGAGTAAAATTTTTGGAATTAAAGAACATCCTCGGTATATTTCAGATGGCGGTTAACACAGACTTTCGAAGATGATGATGGACTGACGAACGAAGACTTTCTGTGATTCTACACGGCGAACAACTCATGTGGGAGGGACTGCACAACAGTTACACATCCAGTTAAAGATGTGAGTATAATCTTATATTTACTGACGATAAGCAACAATAAAAAAAATGCTTCCTAAAACTGGACACTTATAAATCTTTTTAGAAAGTTTTAAAACCAAAAATCATATGTAATGCTATGTCAAGTTTCATACACGTACTTATAGTAAACTGCTTCGATAAATAAAACCGTAATTTGATGACGGTGAACTACCACAAAATTATTACTAGCGTCATATTTGAACATGATAACCTCAAGCATTGCTGTTGTGTGGGAGACTGGCGCAATAGCATTACTTTTATGACAGATAATGCATTTAAACTTTGTGCATTATTTCCACTAAAAGTAACAAACAGCTGTAGTATATCACGTAAAGATGTGCCATGTAAAGTCCATGAACTGAAGAACGTCGTCGGTTTATTACAGATGATGACTGACACGGAAATTGAAGACGTCCATGCTACACGCTCTCTGTGATGCTACTCGGCGAATATACATCTGGGATCGAAAGAACAACAGTTACGTGTCCAGTAAAAGATGTAAGTATAATCCAATTTATATCCCTTATGTAGAACAAAGCTTTATTTTACATCACGTGTCAAAACTGGGCACTATCATGCTTTATAAGAAAAATATTGTAGAAGAAAATGACAAATACATGCATTTTTCTGCCGGAATTTTTCGTAATTGTTTTCGATTTTCACCGATTCACACATTTTTTATACTCACAGCTTTAGATAATGATTACAAAATAATTACAAACTAGCTTTTTTACGGTGGAAAATCATCAAATGACATTTCTCGTTCTAGGGCGAGATTCCCATTCTGTCTTCCGTCGAGTATTTTACAGACTAAAACTACATCTACGTCTCTTCTTTGCCTTGCGTTCCTCCCGGGTTTCCCTTCTAGAAGTCAGCCTATGGATTGATTTCCAAAAGCAGTCCCAGCCGAAAGCTATAGAAACCGAGATAATCGTGAAACGACCTATATATAATTTACGTCGGCGACACAGACAACTTTTAGAACGCGAAAAGAATGGTATAACATACTATAAACTCGTATAACATACGAGTTTCCAAATCATTTTATCTCGTATTCCAAAGTTGGTAAAAAATTTTATTACACAATTTACTGGACTTTTTACCTAATCGATTGTTATGTATCATTTCTTGTCTTGTGTAAATATCTGTCATTTTATCACAATTTTTTTTAAATTCATATTCTAGACGATATTCTAGAGTAGAATAAAATTTATTGTAAACCAAAAAAGTAACACAACTTCCACATTTTATAAACTTAAATCTAAAGGTACAATGTCGGTCTTATCGTTAACAGCGATATCCACCAGACAACCTTGGGATGGATCCAAGTTATACATAAAATAATTGCATACAATAATTGCTATATAAAACACAATTAATTAGCTTCCGTATTTGTATTTTTCTGTTTCAATTGTTGGGCCAAAAAAGTAAAGCATTAATTTCATATTTACTTTATTTTAATTAATTTCGTTAAAAAAGATCTGTTCCAAATAATTTTGCCGAGATAAGATTACTAGCGCCATAATTGAACATGACTTTTGAGCATATATTTTGTGATGTATAACAGTGGCGCGAAAGTATTACTTTTATTATGGATAATGCATTAAAATCTTTGTGCATTATTGATGCTGAAAGTTATAAAAAGTTGTAGTAAATAACATAAAAGTGTACTAAGTACAGATTGGGAACTAAAAACCGTTTTTGGTACATTACAGATGGCTGTGGGGGCTAGAATTGAAGACCTCCATGCCAGGCAGTTATTCTGTAACTACAACACTATGCTACTCGTGTGTATGAGCTGTATGGTGAACATCATTCATCTGGGACAAGCTTCACAACAGCGACTCACCTAGTCAAAGATGTGAGTATTATCTTTGCATCACTGTACTCCATTCGCGTTAAGATTAGACATTTAAACAAACCTTTTTTACTGTCTGTTCAACCGATGTTGGTATTAAACCCAGGATGTCAACTCTAATGTCAAAGAAAGAAAAATGATTAATTGCACCCTCCATATTTCACTTGGAAGGTTTTATTTGTGAGTCTTGATAGACTGGGTTGTTATAACCAAGGCATGGTAAGGGCGTCCTATCGATACACGACGTGTTCTACATAACAGTTGATGAGTAAAGGACGCCACATTAAAACTTTTAACAAATCCGTTTTGTTCAATAGCAAAATTGTCGCCATGAAAGTAACAGTTACCGTCGCTAACCTATCCTTAGACACCGTTAAATTTTAATCGTTTTAATCCCGTGCAGGGTCGATCCGGTACATGAAACACTATCGATTTGTAAAGATAAAATTAAAAAACAAAGTACCTTTTTTCAAAACTCGTATTAATTTAGGCATGTACGAAATTAATTTCTTTAAGAATACGTGAGCTGAGCGAGTTCAATGACCTGTAGATACTTTGTACGCAACGCCGACTACTACTACTAAGTGAAATTGAAATCGTATGGAGCAGTTGAATTTCTTTTTTCTTGATTTCTGCGAATGGTTTACCAAGTGAAGTGTATTAATTAAATAATAACCTCGGTACATTACAGATAGGTGATGGAACGCCATTGTAAAGACTTCGATGCTACACAGTTCTTTCTGTAAGAGCGGGCTGACCAACAGTGCCTCAGCCAGTAACACATGTGAGTAGAATCCTATTTGTATGTCTGTCATTGACTATCAGAACAGAAACGGAGAACATCTTGAGAGTTTTAAAGATATTTATAATCTAAACAAAAAATAAACATATATTTCTACTCAAAATGTTCACCCTTGGCCTTAACACCGCGAGATACGGGTAGTTCGCCGTCCGGCCGTCCGATAATCGTACGGACGGAGTCCAAGTTGCCGACAGTAAGTAGTGTTCCACGCGCTCCTCAAAGAGATATCAGTGTCGCGGCCAGATCTTAGAATTGATCACTGATGATATTTCAATCCTCGTTTGGCCCACTTTCTATAATTCTTTTACTATCATATAAATCCTACGTCAATAATATGGCCAAACTAGGATTGACATATCATTAAACTTTGACGGTTAAAACTATCTGGCCAGTTTTACTTGGCCATAATTTTCACGAGGAGATCAATTTCTAAGATTTGGCCACGGCTTCAACCATCTCTACCCAGCAGGGCTGCTAGGGTTATGGGAATTTTCTGAAACGGTCTTAGAACACAAATGGTAACTGAAAGACTTTTAGTCAGTTGAAATCTGACACGCCATCTCGCTCCACACATAAGGAGAGCCATCATTGGATGATTTCTCATTTTTAAAAACTCTGCCCTTCAAGCATTCAAGCCACATGTCTGTCACTTTACACACTATGTCCATTAAAAAGTTCAGCAGCATATTAAAAATTGTTGGGTGTTTTATTCCCACTTTACGCAGAACAATCAAAGGAAGTCTGTATTCTTTAAAATACATTTCATTTTACCCGAAATTGTACCTAGCAAAACGATGGCCATAAAGGGAATAAAAACAGTATTTTAGGCATCCTCTCAATGCATGACTGTTTTACATAACAGTTGATGAGTTAAGGACGCAACATTAAAACTTTTCACAAAACAGTTTTGTTTATTAGCAAAATTGTCACCACGATAGTTACAGCTTTATTCTAAACTAGTTTTTGCCCACGGCTTCGCTACTCTACCCTACTCCACCCTACTCTACCCAACTCCACTTTAGTACTACCCTTAATATTGAAAAATCCTCTTTTATTGCTCGCCTTAGTCATTAAAAAAAACTTTGTGCAAAGTTTCACTCTTGTAGGCCCTGTAGTTTCGGCTGTGCGTTGATATACAAATATCAGTCAGTCAGTTTGTCTTTTTATAATCTAATAGCTTTTGCCCGCGCAGCTTCGCTCACGCTCTTCCCTACTCCACCCTACTCTACCCTACTCTACCCTACTCTACCCTACTCTACCCTACTCTATCCTACTCTACCCTACTCTACCCTACTCTACCCTACTAAACCCTACTCTACACCCTACTCTACCCTACTATCTAAACCATCTACTAAATAGTCCGAACTAAGCCTAAACATTTGGTTTGGATAGATGAGCCTGTTCTTGAGTTATAAATATAACGAAAAATGCCATTGATTTTTATATACACTTGAGAGCAAAAAAATCGCACATGGCTTGTAATTTTGTTTAATACTGTTTTTTTTCTTAAATCCAAAGATATTGAGTACAAATTATTAAACAAAATTTAAGCATACAAAGTTAGCTTTATAAAAACACAAAATTAAGATCATTGACCTTCACGGAACTCACAAAAACCAGCGGTATACCCAATTCCCCAAATTCACCCATTTGCATTTCACTACTTGCACCTTTACCTGGAGCTACAAAAAGGGTGCTGTTTTGGAGTTTTGATCAGTTTCCGTTGACGTGATAACGTCTCTATTAGAAACAGACGGATTTACTGGAAAAATATGGGTACCATGCCTGCAGAAACCGTTTAAGTTATTGCCTTGCCCAAAGCAGGCCATAATCAAAATGAAGTCGCTCGACGGCTAAATTTTAGCCGCTTCCCTGTTCGTCTGGTATACCAGACGTTTCAAGAGACCCATGGGTATATTCGGCGATCAGGATCTGGCCGGTGGCGCATAGGATCATGGCGTGATTATCGCTTTCCTGTAACAAGTACTTTGAGAAATCGGCTACTGCACACGATTGAACTGACACAAAATCTTCAAGAAGTTTGCAATATCAGTATAAATCAGTAGACGATTAGGAAAAGACTGAGTAAAGCAGGCTTGACTACACATCACTCAGCAAAGTGTACCAAATTGACCACAGCTCACCCACAAGTCTGGCCATAATTTGCCACGAAACACTTAAATTGGTTGTATGCTTAATGGCAGGCTGTTGTGTTTTCTGATAAATGCAGAATGACTTAGATGACCACGATGGATGCTGAAGGGTCTACAGAAGGTTATCAAAGCAATTTTAACAATGCTGCATAAGCGAACAAATGGGTTTTGGAGACGTTTTGGGGTGGCATAATCTTGGACACTAAAACTGACATTGTATTCATCGCTGGGCCATTACTGGCCTGATATCAAGAGGGTTGACGCCTTTATGATACATCAAAAAAGTGCTCGAAGAATATGTGAAGCCACTTGTGTGGCTTATGGTAGATTTTTTTTTCCTTAATGCAGAACAACACCAGATCGCATGTCGCTAAAACAGTTTGCGACTACATGTAAGACGTTGGAATCATTGCGATAGAGAGGCCAGCTGGTAGTTATGATTTTAATCCAATTGAGCATATCTGGAATGACCTTGAAAGAAGACTTAATGCAAAAATTCTGGCGCTCCATGCCTCCAAGAGCTTCAATTTGTCATTGACGAGGAGTGGAACTTTATACCCTAAAATTTCATGGTGAACTTAATACGGTTGATGAAAAATCGAGTAACAGCCGTAAATAAGGCTTAGGGAGAGAATACACTTTATTGACAAACAGGATGACCAAGAATTTTAAGTTTGACTCTCATTCTTTCTTAAGTAAAATTTGGTAATTTTTCCCATATGTTGGATTTTGTGCTCTAAACCCTTTCAAGGATATTTTTTTACACTGTGTTTCATATCATTAGAAAGGTAATTAAATAGGCTTTCAATTAGTGTAGGAAACGTTTTCAATATCTATACACATTCATGAGAAAAACTGCCTGAACAAAAAGAGTTATGATGTGCGATTTTTTTGCTCTCGAGTGTATATAGACCCATATGGATAATTTTATTTTGTGACCGGTTTCCTTACATAACCTCTCTAACGTGTTGAGCTCAGTGATAGTGAAATAAGTTAGATAAGGTAAAACAAGTTAGGTAAGGCATTATCTATCACTTTAGTTCTTCTTCTCCTTTCTAATTGTAAGTATATTTTATATTTATTAGTTTATTAATTGGTTTTTTATTTATGTATTATATTTTTTATTTGTTATTTATTTTTAAATTGTTTCTATAAGTTGTTGTACACTTTTAGCCCGAAATCTTGTTCATTTCGTTTCAGTCCATCCAAAGGTTGTCTGGTAGAAATTGCCCTGTGCAATAAGACCGCCTATTGTACACTTATTTTTGTTAATTATTATTCTTTAGTAAGTTAAGGTGTGCAATAAAGATATATAATAATAATAATAATAACCCGAGTCTGAACAATTTTTTTTTATATCTGCTTTTTTTTTCAAAATTAGTTAGACACCGATCCAAACCACAGAAGAGAACTCTCTTTTGTTGCCCTGTGTATTCTTTTGTTGAACGTCGGCATCCGCGTAGATTATAAAATATTGAGCGTTCTATTTGGGTATTTATCCTTGAACATAAGTAAGAAGTTCTTCATAAAATAGTCTTTAAAATTCGAAAATAAGCAAACTTTTTCGTTATCCCCTATACGTATATACCTAAATAATGTGAGGTCAGAGAATGAAAAATATTTTTTAAATATGTTTTTCAGGTCAAAACAATGCTACTGCAATAAAACCTGAGCTGCAAGAACCCACAATTACCACTCTTCTAAACACTCTACAAACCAGCAACATCAGTTTGCAGCTTGCTTGCTTGATTTCGTCATGAACAGCTTCAACGCAGTGAGTATATTTTGATAGTTAATTTAACCATTCACTTTGCTTGCAGCTGAATGATGTGTCTTAACTATTGCTCACTAATTAAACTTAACTAATAGCATAGCATACCATAGTCGGCCTTATAATGTTCCCACTGTTGGGACTCAGGCCTCCTCTCTGGGAGAAGGAATGGGCTGTAATCCACCACGCAGGCCCAGTGCGGGTTGGTGGATGTCACATGTCTTCGAATTTTTGCTTCTAGGCCATGCCGGTTTTCCCACCGAGTGCGTCTCCACGTTGTCGTCGTGGTGGGGCTTGTGCGTCTCAGTGATCTTGAGGGCGTTGTCGGTAGAGTCACTCATGCCGGTAGGCCTCAAGGGAGAGACCAGACTAAGAGGGACACGGGGCGGAGTATAACATCGGGATCCGCAAGGGGCGCACCGTCTGAAAACTTCAGCAGTTGTTGCTGTTTTCAGACGGTGCGTAAATCACTCTTCGTCGTTTTGGAGAGTAAGAAGGAGGTTCACTTTCTAGTACAAGTGTGTACAAGACCTTACAGTGAAAGTGGACAATTACGTTATCATTTTGGACCCCACCCCATAAAAAAAGGCAAAGCTGTGTTCAGCATCAAAAATGGAAGCGACTCATACAAACAAACTATCCCAGGAGGGTACCTGCTGCTCCGCAGTAGGAGAATCCCTCACCGAGCAGTGTTCAGTCAGTCCCACGTATTCCGGGGGGGGGGACAATGATCGCTTAAAATCCCAATCGGATTTCTACCCGTCCATTACGGACGCTTTGAGCCAGGGTGGCTTGTGTACCGGTGATGAAGAGATGCTGAGTTCTACTCCCAGCACATCCACGGCACTCCGTTGCCGCATCTAAGGCTCAGGAAGTGCCAAAGGGGATTTCAACTCGTGCACAATTTGCCAGTGAGGCTTCATTCTCGCAAATATCATGTGCCTCGGAAAAATCATCTAAATCGTCTGGAGGACGCACGCGCTAGCGTACACAGATACCGAGAAGTGACAAATCAACGGAAAAAACGAAGAAGAAGGTTGTTAAACCGCTCAGCCTAAGTAAGCCTTTAACTGATAGAGCAGGGGAAGGTACTGGCACGGACTCTGAGTTAGCGAGTCCACCACCTAAGCAGGCATAGACTAGGTCTTCAGCACAGCAGAACTTACCAAAATTAGAGACGCTTGCCAAGACGATGCAGGTTCAACCAACGGCGGAACTAAGCACCTGCATTAAAGACAGTCTTAGGTCCATAGAGGAGGTTGCAAATGGCTCCCGCAACCTTAAAAGTAGCTATGCCTACAGCCTCAAATTGGCGGCAGTGACAGTGCAAGCTGCAGTTGCTGAGCTGGCCACGCGATCAGCCGTTGAAGTCAGCGTGGAGAGGCTGGAAACCGAAAACGCTGAGTTAAAGGCTCGTCTTACCAGTCTGTCAGTGGAGGTCGAAAAGCTGACAGCGCAGGTTAGCCTTCTCAGTCGTAAGGGCGAAGTTGTGGTAAGCTCTACCTTGGCAGCCTCTCCAATAGGACATAGTCAGACTACTGTAGCGGCCGGAGCTTTTTGCTTTTTGGTCGGTCGGACGAATCCGAGACCAAGCTTCGTCGCTCTATAGCCTTAGAGATTGGAGGTATGGTAGATGCAAAACTAGCGGCTTTGGAGAGAAGATTGCCTCCTGAGAAGCCTCTGCGTCCACCACTTGCTGCCGATACAAAGAAAGTCTCGTCATCGGTTGCTCAAACGCAGACAATGGCTGAATCTTGTCCAGTGCCTAATTTTACAAAGAAGAAAGGGAAGAGAAAAGGAAAACGAAAAGCCGTAGCTCCGGTGGTGGATTTGCCTGCGGCAACAACTCAGTCTTCACAGGCTTTGTCGAATGCAGCGAGGACTGAAGCAGAGACTTGGTCTACTGTGGTGGGTAGAAAGGCAAAACATGCCAAGAGTCCCCAACCCGTCACGCAAGCAAGTGGTCAGAAGAAAAACCAGACAGTGAAACTGCCTAGGATCCCCACCACGGCAGCTCACGGTCTCGGTAAGAGAAGGATCATCTGCCAAACTCGGCGAGATCATGTACGCATTGAGGCAGCAAATCCGTTTGGCTGACCTTGGAATTGATACCGTCGGCCAAAGAAGGGCTGCTGATGGCGGAATAATTCTTACCGTCGCTGGCCCCGATAGCTTAGCTAGCCGTATGCTGGAGGTTTTTACAGACTCCGACATAAAGATTTCACGTCCAACTAAGAGAGCCGAAGCGAGAATCCTGATCTCGATGATGCCGTCACGCCTGATGAAGTAGCAGCAGTGAAAGTGGGTGAAATTCGTCGGCCACCTGTTTCTCTAGGGCATGTTTGGGTCCGTGTTCCACTGGCGACAATAAAGAAGCTGGCGTCTGACAAGTGCATGCGCTTAGGTTGGACTTCAGTAAGGGTGCAAGTCTTGGGCGCGCGTCGTATGATGTGCTTCCGATGCCTCGAGCCCGGGCACGTTCGTCGACAGTGCACTAGTGCAATTGATAGGAGCACACTGTGCTACGCATGTGGAGGAGTCCACAAAGCCAAAGAGTGCACAACGACGACCATGCATTGTCCGCTATGTTCGGACCAGGGTCTTCCAGCGAATCATCGACTGGGTGGTAAGAAATGCGCACCACGCAAGAAACGGGCCTCGTATGCCTCTGATACGTTACAAGAAACGGAGACTGCACCACTAAGTGCGGGCCCAGCGGAGGACATGGATACCTCGCCTTCCCAGTCCTAAAAGTTCTTCAGTGCAACCTGAATCATTGTCGCAATGCGCAGAACCTTATTCTGCAGACTGTTGCGGAGCGGTCGGTTGCCTTGGCGGTGGTAGCAGAGCCCTACGGCCTACGAGATCATCCTCGCTGGTTTCGAGACACCGCAGGCTCCGTTGCCATTTATTGGGCTGGTGGAAGTAGCCGGCTTCATTGCTCCCTACTAGATAAGGGACAAGGATTTGTTGCTGAATGGGGATCTCTGGCCGTAATAGGCTGTTACGTGTCACCCAACATTTCTCACATCGAATTCGAAAGATATCTGGACGGGGTTCCGAATTGTATTCAATACAAACGCTTACCTCGTCCAGTGCTCATTCTGGGCGATTTCAACACTCACTCGAGAGCTTGGGGGAACACCCGGGATACGCCGAGGGGACGCGAGGGCGACTGGGCGGCGACCCTTGATCTCAGGCTTTTAAATCACGGGTCTGTGTCCACATGCGTTAGATGGCAGGGGGAGTCGATTGTGGATCTCTCATAGGGGACTCCTTCTGCTGTCCGTATGGTGTCGGAATGGAGAGTAGCGGAGGATATTGTCACACTATCCGACCATCGCCACATCGTTTTTGATGTGACACTACGCCCCACCGATAGCCCGAGCCGTCTAGGATCTAACCCACCAGCGCGACGTTGGGCCCTTAAACGTCTCCACCGAGACATGCTCATTGCAGCCGCTAACGTCGCGGCTTGGGCAGAAGATGCTCGTTCTGCGGGAATCTCACCCAATCCAGAGGAAGAGGCGACTTGGTTCTGGGACAGAATGACGTCGATCTGTGACGCTTCCATGCCCCGAATCAGATGCGCTCAGCGTCCTGGTGCGGTTTACTGGTGGATGGAAGACATCGCGCAATTGCGCTTTTTCTGTCTGAGATCCCGACGTCAGTATCAGCGCGTACGACGTAGGAGAGAACCAAGAGCTTCAGATGAGCAAATAAACACAGCCTATAGAGCGTACCGGGAGGCGACAATGGAGCTTCAACACGCAATCACGGATGCCATGTCAAGGTCCTGGAGAGAGCTTCTCGAGGGACTGAACAGGGATCCTTGGGGTAGACCATACAAATTGGTCATGGCCAAACTACGTCCCTGGGGCCCCCCTATCACGGAAACTTTGGATCCGAGGCTGCTGGAGAGAGTTGTGACTACGCTTTTTCCAGTAGTAAGGGACAGTCCTTCATCTCTCCTGCCACCTTCGGATTGGTCCGACGAGTTGGGGATTACTGAAGGTGAGTTGGACCGAGCTGTAAGACGCATGGCGCTTCGAAATACCGCACCAGGCCCGGATGATATTCCCGGCCGCGCGTGGGTTCTGGCTATGGATGCTCTAGGGAACCGCTTAAGGGGCCGGCGGAGGATGAATTTCCATACAAACGTAATACCACGCTCATTTGCAGTTGGACCATATTTCCAACATATTATGATGATATTTGGTTATAGACAATATTTATTTGGAGTGGAGTGTGGAGTGGCGTTGGCAGTAAGCATAGATATCGTCAATGCTTTTAACTCCCTGCCCTGGAATGCGATTAGGGCGGCATTAGTATACCACAGAGTGCCGCCTTACCTGCAGCGCATCATCTGGGATTACCTACGCAACCGGCACATCCGTTATGTGAGTCGGGACGGTAGCGTTCATAGGTTAACGTGTGGGGTTCCACAGGGGTCAGTTTTAGGCCCTCTCTTGTGGGATCTTGCATACGATGTTGTCCTGCGCGTCGACCTCCCTTTAGGTGTAAATATTATTTGTTATGCAGATGACACCCTAATATTGGCCGGTGGGAACACCTACGACGAGACCATCCAGCTTTCTGAGTTAGGTGTGGCAAGAGTCGTGGCTTCAATCCGCGAGTTGGGTTTGGAGATACCGCCTCATAAAACCGAGGCGCTCTGGTTTCACAAACTGCCGAGGACCAAAGAGCCACCAAGCTCATCAGTCATAGTTGGAGATACGCAAGTTCAGGTGGGCCGATATATTAAGTACCTTGGCCTAACTCTGGACGGTCGGTGGGGCTTCGAAGAGCACTTCGAGCGCCTGGTTCCCCGCGTTGGGAAAGCAGTGGGTGCTTTGCACAGAGTGCTGCCCAACCTCGGAGGTCCTCGGGAAGAAGTTCGTCGTCTTTACGCGGGGGTCGTGCGATCGATGGTCCTTTACGGGGCACCTGTGTGGTCAAATAGACTCTCAGGTGTCCGTCGCTGCAGGGCTAAAATTAATAGTTTGCAGCGGAAAATGGCCATCCGCATCACACGTGGATACGGACCGTGATGGTCCAGAAGGAGGCCGCTGAGCGAGATCGTGAAAGGGCCGATCTCGCTCGGAGAAGAAGGCGTCGGGGAGGCAACCGCCTTGATGCCTAACACGCCGAAACCCCGCTTGCATTGAATGTAAGTGGGACTTTGGAATCATGGGCGCGCAGAGTGGGGACTCTGCTCGCTCATCAAGGGATTCCAGGGAAGACGGTAGCACAGTGATCACGTGCTTCCGTGCATAAAGAGGGTCAGGGGAGACCGTTATAAAGTCTCCTCAGGGATGTGTCGTAACAGGCGTTGCACTGAGGGGGTTCTGGAATGGTCTTTTGAGAAGTAACGGGGCCCCTTCTATGTGCTGATGGTGATCACCGGAGTGGTTTTAGTGAGGTAAAAATCCCCAAAGTCCGCAAAGAAGCCCATGCCGGTTTCTTCACGATGTTTTCTTTCACCGTTTTAAGAGCAGTAATGATGAAATAAATTACACAAAGTAATGCGCCTGGCTGGGATTAAATCCACGACCTACAACTCGTAAGTCGAGCTCGTTACCACTCGGCCACCACTGCTCTTAACTTAACTAATAATTGCTAGTAATGCCAGTGTAATAAGTGTACTACATGTAATGTGGTTGCTCACAATGAGCATAATCAGAAAGCTTAGTCATCCAAAGGGCAATGGAAAGGGCTGTACTCGGAGTTTCTTTGCGTGATCACATCAGAAATGAAAATATCCGCAGGAGAACCAAGGTTACCGACATAACCCGAAGAATTACCAAACATAAGTGGACAGGATATATTGCTCGCAGAACAGAGATGGTAGATGATCATGGGGATGAAAGGTTCTAAAGCGGCGACCATGTACCAAGAAGCGTAACGTTGGAAGGCCTCTCACCAGGTGGACCCATGACCTGGCGAGGGTCACGAGAATCTGATGGATGCGTGACGGAACGGTCGTTATGGCGACACTTATGAATAATTCTTAGTTTTTTGGAATTTTCGATAATTCGTAGACTTGATTCTTACTTTTCCTGTTCTTTCTCACACAATTTTCAAACTAAAAAAAAAATATATATTTATTTAAGGTTTAGCTTAATTGGGGAGCAATAATAAGTCTGCTGTGTGTATATTGAAATTAAAATAAGTAGCGCCACATATAAGTACATGACAGATTTTAAGCATAACTGTTGTGAAAGGCATGGCGCAAAAGAATTACTTTCATTACAGGTACGAGTAATGCAGTCAAAGTTAATTGCATTATTGCAACTGAAAGTAACAAACAAACACTAAAAATTAAAAATTACTTAATCTAGCCATAAATGGGAGAAAAAAAACATAATATTGCATTTGAATTCTGTCATTTTTTAAAGAATACAATGAGAAAAATGCAATGAAATTTTTGTTTATTTGATATAAACTAGTGCTTGACTGAGATCCCACCTGATGGTAAGCAGTGATGCAACGGTTGATCGTAAGGCGCACTAGTTTATTAAGAGCCTATTAACTCTAGCTTTGAAGTCACCCAAATTATAAACGGACGGGAAGACGGCAGCAGGCAAATTGTTCGAGTCTTTCGATGTACGCGGTATAAAACGACGAGGCGAAACGCTAACGCCTTTTATTATTTTTGAGCCATAGATCGATGTATAAAATATATTCAATCATTTAAAATAACTTGAAATACAAATTTGGCTATGATGTCAAGCAACATAGTCAATATTGTGACAAAGGACCTTAATAAAGATTACCAAAAAAGTAAAGACTTTACAAAAATATTGTCCGGAAACAAAACATTTTATCTCAGGAAATGCATATGTAAATAACTATATCGCGTATTTTAAAAGATGACTTAGGACTTGCAACCTATAAGAAACGCACTAGTCAATATTTAACTGATTATTAAAAACTATTAGGGTGATAAAATCAAAACCACTTCTTAATTCATTAAACCCCAAGCGGACGCGGCGTTCGCGCTTCTATTGTTTTACTATTGTGTCTCAAATTGACGGTATCTGAAAGGGTAGAACGCAAACGGAGATTTTTTTTTATTATTGAGCAATATTTTAACTATAGATGGAATGATCGAGTTAATAGTCAAAGCTTTACTACAGCTTCCCAATTAGTCAGCTGAGTACATCGTGGATATTATCCCACTTCAGTAATGGTTTGGTGTGGTGTTAGCTATCAAGGAGTAACCGAGTCATATTTTTGTGAAAAAGTTCAAAACATCGCCACAAATGTACCAAGATATGATTCTTGAGAAGGTGGTAAACAGCTTATCACCACCATGTTCTTGTAGGTAACTAAAAATAGTTCTATCAGTGAGACACAGTACTTGAATACAGTAAAAAACTTGCTTCGTTTTTCAAATGAAGTAACTCTGTTTGGATAATTCGATATCCAAGATGGCATGTCAGCTATTTGTGTTTACTTATATTTGATAAAAAATATATAAATTATTCTACTTTGCTTCACCCTTCCCCCATAAGTGGTGCAGAAGAAGAAGATGAAAAATAAATTTGTTATATTTCTCAGGTCCAACGATGCCTCCAGCTTGCCCTGTTGTAGCATAAACAGCTGCTACTCGCCAGTCAACCATCACGTGGGTAAGTAAATCTAGTATCCCAGTACTTTGTTTTTACTGCGACTATCATCATCATCATCACCAGCCTTTTTAATGTTCCCACTGTTGGGACTCAAGCCTCCTCTCTACGAGAGGGAACACTGCGACTATATTAAACTGTTATTCTATGTTTTCAAGGAATATGAAAACATAATTATTTGAAAACGAAAACAAAGTGTAATTAACCTAAATACTGTCCGATTTAATTGAAAACTTATTTCAGAATTTGCTTTTCTGCCCTTAAAGGGCCGGCGGAGGATGAATTTCCATACAAACGTAATACCACGCTCATTTGCAGTTGGAGCATATATCCAACATATTATGATGATATTCGGTTAAAGACAATATTTATCTAGGTTCCTACGTCGAGAATATTAGAAATATTGTTATTTTTAATACAAGAAAAGCCAAATGGCATGTTTTGCCATTTACGCTATAAAAAAGTGCGAAATACAATTTGCTTAAATTTCTTTTTGTTTATTTAAAAAAGAAAGACGTAGGAACCTAGATAAATATTGTCTATAACCAAATATCATCATAATATGTTGGAAATATGCTCCAACTGCAAATGAGCGTGGTATTACGTTTGTATGGAAATTCATCCTCCGCCGGCCCCTTAAGGGATTGCAGTTTGTTTGTGAATCAGTCGCGTTCTATACATATTCTTCTATATATATTATATTATTTGTTTTTACTAGAAAAATCTAAAAAATGTTTTTTTTTTGGTGATTTACGTAAACAGTGCAATTTTCCGGGTCAATGAACCCCTGGCGCTCGAGGGGTAATGGCTCATTTTCTTCCTGCCCTCGTCTTACCTCGTCTTACGTCGTCTTACTTGGGGTCGGCACAACACGCTTTTTTTTCCATGCTGTCCTATCTTCCTTCACGATATAACTATCCCCCTTTTCTTTCATGTCACTTCTCACACAATCCATCCATGTTTTCTGGCCTGCCACTCTCTCTCTCCATCTATCTACATACATACACATAAATCTTTTGAATAAGCAATTATGCTTTTATGGTTGAATGGAGTTGAATGAAACTTGGGATACGGGTAGACGGACGCGTATCTGTATTCGGTTATTTATGATGCTCTTCTATTTTATAATTCTCTAATTTATCCATGGGATAATAATTAAGCTTTCTCATCCGCGTAGTCTGCGCGCTCGTGGCTGTTGAAAGTAGAATGTATTTACTTGCTATTCATGAAGGTCGCAAGAGATCGGTAAGGTTGACGCAATAGTAGAGCGATTGGCTGCTGCACTGTGAGTCGCAGGTTCAATTCCTGCACGGAAAATACTTTTGCATGATCTGCAGATAGTTGTTCCTGCTCTGGGTATCTTGTGTATCAGAGTGTACCCGTAAATTCTGAAAGCACATACAATACAGGAGTAATTCCTGGAGTGAAGCAATGTGTTTTTTAAATAAATAAAAAAAATAATATATTTTGTAACTTCTCACAAATATTGTCCGTTATCATTGTTGTCTTAATGTGAACTTTAAGCGCATACGTTACTTGCAAACATGGTTAATATACCATGTCATGTAGAAAGTTGCGCCAGATTAATACTCTGAGAAGATGGTTATGTATTTTACCATTATACATAATCTTTACTTAGAGTTACATTTTAGAAAAAATACTTTGACCTATAAATATTTATTTTCAATATACTTGCTCAGAAAGTGACTCTTATTGCACTGCACTTAGGTATATAAAGGCGCTTGTTACCAAACTGTGAAATTTTGATTAACATTACTCACTCGTGCTATAATGTAGTTTAAAACCTTATTGTTCAACCTCTTTGTTCGCAAAACAAATTTTGAGTGCGAAATATTTCACATAAGTTATTGCGTTCAATGGTATAAATTAGTATCTTACTTATTATTTTATGCAATTTTGACCATTTTATAACTTGTACAAATGATTTATTTAATAAAAAAATCATTTAGTGAATAAATCGTACATTCAAATAAAAATTGTTTTTTTTTGTGGTCTATGGCCGCCATTTTAAGATGCGCGTGGTTTTTGGCTTGATTTATTCGAGTGTGTGAGAGTGGCTGTATTAATTAAATTAAATTAAATACTACAAAATCATTAGAAAATGTTACAGGCGTATTCCATTGTCACTACGAAATACATTGTAGTAAAAACTTTTCACGCAAAAAACATAAACGTAAGACTAGGCAGTATGATTAAAATACTTTAGCCTTCCCCTAGGGATAAATAAAAAAAATATGCACGCACATATAAAAACAGATTTTTACCGCAATGTCACAAAAAAAGTTACTAGTTTTACTGTTATTTTCTTCACAAGTGTATTGAAAAACATCGTATGATACACGTGAGTAATTAATGATTACCGTTCTCGACTCTCTTAAGAAAATCTCTAAATACCGCCTCGACGGTAATCACTAACATTACACACTTACATCATAATGTACTATTACAGTCATTTGAGGTAAATCTTATAGATTTTTATGGTTTATTTACTTGTAGAACCAAAACGTAAACCTGCTATGAAGCACCTACAACAAGCTTCATACAACCCACAATAAGGTGCTGATGGAAAAACCAGGGCGAGCTGCAATTTTTCCGGACTAGTGCGAAATAAACTACAATGCGTTTTCAAGTAAGTGTGTTGAAAATTTTTGCATGCCGTAGATTTTTTAGTTTGTAACAATAGATATTCTGTCATATTTTTGTAGCGTTTGTCACAGTGACGAAGCATTTCGTTATATTAAAATGGTTAAAAATGTTGCAAGTATTGATTTGAGTTTTATTCGAGTAGGTACACTAGACGCACGCGCATACCATGGCGTACATATGGTTTTTGAAAAGTAGTGTAACATTTAAATACTCTTCACATCACAGTTATATATCAAACTTATCCCATCGAGTTTATTGGTAACTCTTAAAATTCCTAGCTCACCTAATCCACAAAAGTAAACACCAGGAAACATAATACACATATTTTCGCTTTTTATAAAATATAAACATGTTTGAACGGCTGAACGGATTTGGATGAAATTTGGCTCACGGCTAGGCTGTATCCTGGAATAACACATGCAATCGGTTTATAATGCTTCGTTACTTGTGCTTGACCGATTTAAGATACGCAAGCAAGTTGTTGTGAGCTGAGCTGTGGTAATTTCTTGGCTTTTATCGCGCTTCTAGTATTGTAATAAAAGTAGATAATGCGACGGATGCGAAGCAAAAAGAGTTATCTGCGTTTTTGCGATTTTCCGATATCAAAAATAAGTGAATAATGCAGTTATTTAGCAATTTCGTTATTTTTTTAAATAATATTGAAAAATGAACTATTATTTCTGCATTTTCGATACTTAAAAGACGATTTACCAGGTCTTAGAATATGATTTTTTTTTAGGATAACTTTGTTTACTTTGCACCCGTCGATTATTTTTTCATAAAATATACTTAGTTTAATACGCGCACCCAGTGTGGCGTGCATGTTTTACATATATTAGAACATGTATTGTTACAAGTTGAGCAAGATTAATACTCGTAAGAAATTATACACACGAGCGGCATTGCCAACGGCAGAGGCAACTGCTGCTGACGACCTATAGTGACACTTGAAACACACGACGGCTGCCGATGATCTTCATCTGATGGGATGTCGACGGCCGCCGTCGAGCGTCATCACCTGCCGCTGACGTGTTGAAACGCTCAGTATATACCACTAAATTTAATTAGTACAAAAAAGAAATGCCCCCTATCTGTACCCAAACGTAAAAAAAAATCGAAATTCCAAGAAATCCAAAATTGTCCACGAAAATTTGTCATAATTGGTAAATTCATAATTGAATATCATTCATATCAATTGCTACGTGCAGTATTTTTCCATTTTGACCTTTTGGCGCATTTGGCCCAGTTAGCGGTTGGTCTAATTCAACTATTCGCGCTTGGTCCATTTTACAGTTGGTCCAATTCTCATTTAGTCCAATTCGCTGTTGGTCTAATAGAAAGTGTCTCCAAACTTAAATTAAATAACCCCTTTTATAGTACTATATTTTATTTCTAAGCATATCAGTAGTCATTATCTTGTGTTACAAGTTCTTACCTACCAACATTAGAAAGAAAGAACGAAAATACATTTATTTAAAGGTAGATAAATCTATCTACACTATTATTATAGAGATCATCATCCGTTTCCTTTTCTTTTATTATAGGAAGCAGCTTTATTCATGAGTGACATTGGCATGTATTTTTTAATAAATAAAGTGCATACGGAAAGTACAAGAGTAGGTACTTTCCGTATGGTCCAAAAAATATTTAACAAACTAAGTACCTGAAAAAATAAAACGTTAAATTTGGATAGTTTCAAAAAAGAACTATTAAGAATTCTGATAAATAAATGCTATTACTCAATAGAGGACTATCTCGACGACAATTCTATGATTATTTCTTCAGAATATTGCACATTATCTGACTTATTTTGATGGCCTTGAATTTTTATTTGACAGTAACACTAACTTAATCTCTTTGATATTTTAATGAATCTAATTTCATTTCATTTGTAACTTTATGCATATGCCTATTAACATTGACTCTATTAATTATATTAAGATGGACATAACAAACTTGCACATCACCTGACTTTTATCGATGGTCCTGAATTGTATTTGACATTAGCATCAATATGGTATGAAACTTAATCTCTTTGACATTTATCGAAACTTATTTTATTTCATTTGCTATGATACGCATGTGCCTATTAATAATGACATTATTAGTGTTATAAAAGTTTACATAAAAAAATTCCATATCTCCTGACCTATTTTGATGGTCCTAAATTTTATTTAACATTAGTACTAATAAGACATGTAACTCTATGATATTTACTGAAATTAATTTAATTTGATTTGCAATGATATGCCAATTAATTTTGAATTTATAAATCATGTGAAAGTTTATTTGATCTCAGACGTTAAATGAAAATGAACAATGTTCATTATAGTACAGGATATGGTTAAGAACGACCTTCACCGGTTTGTTTAATGATGATGAAACGTATTTTATGATAAATTTAGTATATTAAATAATATAACGCGGGTGGGCTGCCTCAGAAATTCCTCATTGATATAGGAGCCTACACTATTGGCGATTGTCATTGTAGTGATAATGACGATCGCCAATAGTGTAGGCTATATGCTGTTTTTTGACAATCAGTAATGAAATAATACATTTTGACTGGCCTGTTGTTCTAGTGGTTAGTGGCCCTGACAGCTATGCCGCAGGTCGTGGGTTCGATTCCCACCCAGGACAAATATTTATGTGATGAGCATGATCATTTGTTCTGTGTCTGGGTGTAATTTATCTATAATATGTATGTATTTAGAAATATATAAGTATGTTAATCAGTTGTCTAGTACCCATAACACAAGCTCTGCTTAGCTTGGGACTAGACGGCGTTGTGTGATAGTTGTGAAATATTATATTATTAGATATATTATATCATAGTAATCTTACTAAAATAAAAATGTTTGCCACATATTAGGAATAACTCCTGTATCGTGGATGTGTTCACAAATATGTAAACTTACAAACACAAGATGCAAAATACTGATCGAATTTTTCGAAAGTTACCGGTAAAAAAAATAACTTGATATAGAAATATCAAGTTTGAAATCGAGCAAATTTTTGAGATCGAAAACATAACTTGTTGAAAATGCTGTATTTTTCAAATGTTTTTATGTTGATGTTCCACAGATCCATAGTGCGATTGCAGACCATGGAGTGTTTGAAAAAGTGCGGCGCGCGGCGTGTTCGATGATATTCTTTACATTATCAGAACACGGCCGGCTACAACGAAAGACAAAATTTCACGCTCTAGTTGAAACGTATGTATTATTTTACGTATCTATTTCAGGATTAAGTACTTAAAACAATATGCATGTTTACACTGATTCGTGAATTGAACAAACTACGGTCACTAAAATCAAAAGCAGTTAGAAATTAAGTAAAATATTTTTAAATGCCTTGCGTGAGAAAGAAAGCCCTATCCACTTTATAAATTATTATCAGTGCACTTCGTCCCTACTGCTAATTAAGGTAGGTGGCAGATAAACATGGAATATTGGTCATTGACCCTCCTACATTTGTAAACATTCTCAATTTCAAAAACGGAAATAAAGACATAAAGCTGTCTGGAATCGACCTACCTATAATCCTAGTCCCAGTAGTTTCGACTGTGCGTTGATATGTCAGTCAGTCAGTTTCTCCTTTTATATTAAACATATATTTTTATAAAGATTGATAAAGCGTAATGTTCATAATAATCAACACTCAACCGTAATATAAGAAAATATGAATACTTACATTTGACACAAACATTCGTTTTCCTTAAAGTCAACAGATGGCGTCCAGTATACAATATCGGTGCAGAGTTTACTTTCTGTGACCGATAGATGGCGTAATGTGTTCAATTTTTACTTGTATTGTTGTTTATTACAATAATGCAATCTGAATAAATGTATCCGGCACTACATATATAAATACCTAAATGAATCATGTTTTTGTTCGTGTTTTCCAGACCAGAATGCTGAAGCAAGAAGGAGTGAGCTGGAAAAACTACACACATCACTCTTCAAAGTACAATACCTACTCATTAACAGGTAGTGTTTACCTAACTGCTACTTGCACACACAGTACCTAATTCTGTCAGCGTACAGCGGGTACTTCTATAACTCCATATAGTAGGAATTTCTTTTTTGCTTTTATCTGCTTCTCTATCTCTCGCTCTCTCTTGACAGGCTAGGACAGTAGTTACCAAAATTTTATAGATAGTGACTGGACAGGTGAGTCTTCATTTTCATGATGGAAAGAAGGAGCAGAACTATATAAAGAAAGGACTCAAACAAGGAAAAATCATGCGAGCATTGTAATTAAAATTAAATACAAGGATTGCTATGTATATTTTAATGAGAAGGATACAATCTCATAATTAACTCCAATTTTAGTTAAGTAATTTTAATTGCAAAAAGACGTTTCAAAATACATCCAATTCATTCCGGTATTCAGTAATCATAGCCAGAATCCCGTCTCAAATAGCTTACGTATGAGGTAATTAATGAAGGGAAGAAAGACTTTCATAGCTTTATGCTTCTGCGCGATTGCCGCCTGTCACCGTCAGTGAGAGCCCGACCCTTGGCCCGTTGATTGATATGTTGTCTAATTTTTCAGGACCCACCACATATATGTACGCTCACCAGTGGGTCGTGAGCCATAGTTTGGGAACCACTAAACTAGAAAGAAGACGATCGATACTTTATGGTGCCACCATCCGAGTGAGTCCATGAAATATATTACTTATTTTTGTTTTGCCTAGTTTATGGTGAGTTTTGCACTGGCATAACCAAGTGACCGGGATAGTTTACCAGAAATTTGCTTTAGAATGTAAATTTGTGAATTCTGAGTAACCATATAACAAGCTAAGTAAGAGCGACGAATTCAAATGGATTTTGCCACAAGAATGGACCACATCTTGGTTTAGCACATTAGAAGTTTTTCATCCCGGGAATATGAAAATGCCTAAGGCATTAAGTCCGCCATTGTACGAGTACAGTGTTTATGTGCATAAAGTTTTAATAAATAAGTAAATAAATAAATGTTCCTTAAGAACAATTTTCTGCATTCACTCCTGCATGACTCTGAAGCCACTGACAGCGATTAGTTCTTCATAAAACTTTGTTAACTCAGCGTAACCTTCAAAAATATATGACAAACTTCAATCATAACTGTTGTGTTTGAATATACGCGAGAAAATTACTTTTACAGGCGATAATGCATTTGAAACCTATTGCATTATCTGTCCATAGAAGTAACATTCTGAGTAGTATAAACGCTAATCCAAACAGTGATCCATGGCCACCTCTCCCCTTCCAGAAGTCGACACATGGCCTTTGTTGTAAGTATATTTTAGTTTGAATTAGCGATCTGTGGTCCTGGATTGCAAAGAGCCACGAAAAGAGCATAGGTGTGGTTTTAGTCATTAAAATTCTGACACGCCCTTCCTCTTCGTCTTAGGCTGCCTGTCCACAGTAGTGAAAGTAAGCAGTAGCGGAGGAAGGCTGTGGATCGGTGAAACAGAGAAATATTAAACAATAGGATTGCATAAAATCTCCGCTCCTCTTATCTAGTTTATTTAATTCTTTAGATTCTGTGATACAAATTGATTAAGTTTTTAAGAGGTGTAAGGACCCCTCTTAAAATAATAAATTTTTGACACTAGCGTTGGTAGGTTACAACTGCACTCTTCACCCCTGTCTGTAACTTTGCCTATTTTTCCGGTACTTATACCTACCTACGCAATATTTTTTTTCTTACACATGGATCTATTATGGTCATGGTATAGTTTAATAAGTAGTCTCCTTAACTGACATTATTTTAGTAGCGTAAAAACATTACTTTTGCTTCTGCTAATGCATAAGAACTGTTTACAAGATTACACTGCACAAGTATCAAAATATTGCTATAAATGAAATATTATTCTTACCTATGATTAACTAAACTTGTGTGCTATATATTTCAGATGGAGTTGAACACGACTACCAATGACTACTTGGACCTGACATACGGAACCATTGCTACAACTTGCGATAACAGTACCTCCTCAGTCAAGACATTTAAGGCTTTTTATGTATCTGGCATAAGAGTATGTATATTCTTTGTAATTTTTTGTGCACTACTAGCTAACTCGGCAGACATTGTCCTGTCATAACTGAATTGTATTTTTTTTTTTACTGTTTATTTCAGGCATTAATTAATCATTATCGAATTAAATTAAATTTAAACTCACAATGTTTCACAGTCCCTTGTATGTACTATTCTTCACTCGGTGGTATGAGTTCCGTTGCTAATATGGCAACGGAACTCATAGTTTTTAAATATTATCATCAGATTGAGTTCTAAATTTAAACTAGCACATTGCCAGCGACTTCTTTCACGAGAGAGTTTTCACAAAAACTTAACACCCCTTAAACCGCATTTGGGTGTTAGTTTAGAAAAAGTAATAATTACAGTCTTTATTATTCATTTTGATTAGGATTTGTACCAAGTTTCAAAATTATTAACTCATAAAATAAGATTGTATGGGAGACCATACAACCTACAACATCCCCTACTAGTAGTTTAGAAAAACGAATAATGAAAAACTTTTTTAATTACTAACTTATATACCTACGGGTCCAAACGAATATCCTCTTTTTACACCTTTCAAGTCGAGCTTTTAAAAACCTCTTTTTATTGCTCGTATACATCATTAAAGGAAGCCTTGTGCAAAATTTAATTTTCCTAGACCCAATAGTTTCAACTTGCATTGATATGCCAGTTAGTCGGTTTCTTTATACATATATATATGTATATAGATTAGGGTATCTTATGTAGTGCACATGATTTAATTTTATAATTATAATCGCCATTAAAGTACAGACTTAATTAATTTTGTTTGATGAAATGGCGACATCAATCGTTAATTAATTAAGCGCCTATTCATATAAACAAACATTATGTGGTTGGTTCTATTCTTGGAAAGTTAAGTTGGTTTTAAATAGTGATTAAAATAATGTATCGTGTAGATATTTCAGGCTATATTATATATGCTAACATATCCAATTGAATGAGATAATATTATTGTTAAAACAACTCAATTTCAGATATTTTGATTACGTGTCATTCCTCTATCGAAATCTAAAATGGCATTTAACGAATTATGTCTTTAAAATAAAAGTTTAAATCGAAAGTTTGTTGCAAAATGGTAGTCAGGATATCTTTGTAGAGATTGTCATTTTGCATCAAATATTTAAATACAAGAAATAATTCCGTACTAATACTTCAAGCACTGATTTAGTAATTGTTAAATATTATGCCTTAGTACTCGTAATTTTGTGGATTTTGTAATACCAAAGGGTCAAAGGTCTATTTACTAATTGCTGGCCATCCTTTTGATATATATTTAAGGAATAATATTATAACTTACATTTGATCATTTTTGTAACATTTTAATGTCGTTTATATATGCCATCTACTCAAAGTTTTATTACTTTCAGTAAAAACATAGTATTCGGTCAATAATTATTTGACACATCACAGATCTATTAAGTAGTCAAAAGATCTACAATCCCCAATAAAACTTTAAGTAAATGTGCCATTTTTTGTGAGGACACAGTTTTTTTTTTATTACACACATCATTCGCCGTTGTTTATACCTTTGGCATAAAGCTCGGATGAACTGACGGTGTAAGTTGATCACAGATACCCAGTTCCTCGGGGCTTGATGTGATCGGTAAAATTGCACCATCCTGCGGTAGCTGATGAAGTAATGCACGAGTACGTGAAGAAATATCTTTCCCTCCAGCAGAATATCCTATAGGCTGTGACCAATATGAAGATTTAAGAACCTCAAAACAGTCAACCACAATATGAATCATTGGGTTTCCACCGCACTTTTGTATTTCCTCTAAAGCTTAAAGATATGTTTCATACAGCGCTTGTAAAATCGTTGAGGTCATAATTTTTTCTGTATTTCTTGTGAATTCTTACTATAACTTTATTATTGTAAATGTGAGGACTGTGTGGATTTATTATATTTCAGTAATTTTTGAAAATTGTCTGGCAGTTTGAGGTCTTGAAAAGGCCTACCCAAATGTCTATTCTTTGGTATTGTTCGTCAGATTGGTGAGCTCCAAAAAATCTCAATTGAGCTCTACGATTTCTGACACATGCTTGCTCTGAATAGACAGGTCAACTCAAACTGTATGGTTCTTTCTTCTAAAGACCATTTCAGACATTAATCCGCATATTCCTGACACAATCCTAAGCTAATGTTTTAACTTTTAAAATGTAAAGAAAAAAGTAGAAAAAAGAAACAAAAAAAAGTTACGAAAAAAAAGAAATAGAAAAAATACAAAAAAAGAATATAAAAAAAAGAATACAAAAGAAAATATTAAAAAAAAAACAAAGAAAAGAAAACAAAAAAAAAAAACAGAAAAGAAAATTAAAAAAAAATAAAAACAAAGAAAAAGAAAATAAAAAAGTACTTACAAAAAAATAAAAAAATAAATGAAAAAAAAAATAGTAAAATAAAAATTTAAGTAAATTTTATTGTAATAGCGTATTTTCCTGAAAACAATTGTTTATTTTAATTTGTGTTAAAAGTATGCATGTTTAAGTTGAAATTATATTTGCATTATGATTGAATGTTATTTTATAATTTACACATCATACTCCATCGTACTTAAAAGATGAAATAGTGATTAAACACAAAAAAATATTTAAAAAAAAAGCAATAAAACCTATTGACAAATATAATTTCAACCGAAGTTCTGTTGTTTGATTTTTTTGTCAAAAATTTTAAAATAAAATAACCATTTTAAATAGCCATGTTATTTTAGAAAAATCTTGTTACCAGCTTGAGGGTTTAAACAAGAAAACATATTTTTCTTCTAATAAATTCTAAAGTTCCATACATTTTTGAATTTTGACATTTTTTGTCGCTATGTCTAGGCCCTCTGAAGATCAGTACACAAACTATTTACAATAAAAAGTTGTTAAGTATTTTAGTTCCTAATTATTTGCCAACAATGCCAACTTGTACTTTCTGACCTCTCGATTTTTCTGTCACACCTGTAACTAACGTGAATTTATTTTGACAAACAAAATTTAATGCTGGCTTTCTATTTTGTTTGTCAATTTAATTACAACCCGCACATCAAACATTGAGTACATATTGAAAATATATTTTTGTATTATTTATATGTTATCAATGTTTGTGAAATTATTTCCTGTACTACAAGAATTGTGATTGAATATATACAGGGTGGCCGGAACATTGACGTCCAAAAATAAATTTAGGTCCCTTGTATCGTGGGGTATCCAAATCACCCCCATGTATGTTCCGCGACTTTTCATAGTTTTCGAGTTATGAATTTTTTTTTCTGATTTTTTGAGAATGATCGACCTGACCAATCTAAAAAAATTTAAAAAGAAAAGTACATGGCTTTGTTGATATTTTTTTTTTGCAACTGAATCTTCATGCGTAGTACTTTTATGCATAAAATAATCAGCTTCGTAACTGTGATGAAAGTTATGAAAAAGTTGGTCTAAAGTGAAAAAAATATGTTCAGGAAATTATGACTTAGCTTTTCAACTTTAAATAAAAAAATTAAAAAGGTGACTTCATGGTTCCTAATTAGGCTTTAAGAATGCGCCAGACTCTCAACTTTCATAATCATAAAAATTAGTACTAAATGGGGCTACTTTGGCTTAAATCGGCCTTCAAAAACTGCGAGATAGAAAATTCTTAAAATTAGCCATCTGACGAATACTTTGCTAACCAAAAATGACTGCAAGAAAAGCTACGATTCAAAAACTTCGCGCAATCTTTTCTCGTGCACCATGGGTTGTAAACGAAGGCGCTACTCTTTTACCTGCAATAACAATGGGCTGAGAGGATAAGATACCGAAATATTGCTATCTCTCTCAGTCTCGGTTGTTTTCAGTATTCTTTTCATAAATTAACCTTAGGAACGAGAAAATAGGCAAAAAAAAAATCGTCCGATGGCTAATTTTAAGAATTTTCTACCTCGCAGTTTTTGAAGGCCGATTTAAGCCAAAGTAGCCCCATTAAGTACTATTTTTTTATGATTATGAAAGCTGAGAGTCTGGCGCATTCTTGAAGTCTACTTAGGAACCATGAAGTCTAATGTTTAAATTTTTTATTTAAAGTTGAAAAGCTAAGTCATAATTTACCGAACGTATTTTTTTCAATTTAGACCAACTTTTTCATAACTTTCATCACAGTTACGAAGCTGATTATTTTATGCATAAAAGTACTACTCATGAAGATTCAGTTGCAAATAAAAAGTCTCGACAAAAGCCATGTACTTTTTTTTTAAATTTTTTTTAGATTGGTCAGGATTCTCAAAAAATCAAAAAAAAATTCATAACTCGAAAACTATGAAAAGTTGCGGAACATACATGGGGGTGATTCGGATACCCCACGATAGGAGGGACCTAAATTTTATTTTTGGACGTCAATGTTCTGGCCACCCTGTACATAACCATACTATAGTACAACTATTCAAAAATTCATTTTCTATATCAGTTATGATATTGTTAATGTTTTTGTGTAAATGTGAGGACTATGTGGATTTATTTATATTTTACTAAGTGTAGACAATTGTCTGGCAGTTTGAGAATTTGATGAGGCCTACCCAAAAGTCCTTTCTTTAGTATTGTTCGTCAGATCGTTGAGCTCACAAAGTTTCTGTTCGGGTCATACGATTTCTGACAAATGCTTGCATTGACTGGACAGGTCCCCTCAAGCTGCGTGGTTCTTTCTTCAAAAGACCATTTCAGATATCAATCTGCATGGTCCTGACATGATTTTATGACCATGTCTAGACTTTAAAAAAGAAACAATTAATTGAAAAAAAGAAATAACAAAAGTATAACGAAAAGAAAAAAGTTACAAAAAAAAGCTGCGTGATTCTTTTCTCAAAAGACCATTACAGATTAACTAAATTGGTCCTCATATAATATCAATCTACATAAAACCTTGTGTAAAAATCTGATCGTTTGAAACACCAAAAAGCACTGAACTAGTGCTTTTCGATGTTTCAAACGATGTTGATTCTGTTCTTTCTAATGCTAAGCTAAGTTATAATATTTTACTAATAAATGAAAAATATTCCTGCATACCTAACGGTGATCAAAATATTTGTAACTGTGATCACTGGCTTATCCAATGGTAAGAGATAAATTCTAAATATTGTAAGCCATTTATTATTCCTAACTTACAAATTAATGTTAGTGTATATAATGAGAGAAAGAATATAGAATGTACGTAAGTCACGAGATATTTGTGGTCCTAGAACTTAAAAAGTACCTCGTGGTTTTAGTCATTAAAAATCTAAAACGCCCTCTCACTCCACCCTAGAGTGAAAAATTAATTAAATGAATTCCCAATTTAAAGAAAAACCGCAATGCGTGACAGTGTTAAACGACGTTAAAACTGAATTTATCTCCGGTCGATTGTCGTGCACTTTCGAGTGCCACAAAGTGGCTCTGATATCCTGATTAACCGAAAAAGTTACGACAAGTTTTTCAATTACGATATTATGAACAAATATCTATATAAATATAAAAGGAGAAACTGACTGGCCGACATATTAACGCACAACCGAAATTATTGAGCTTAGGAGTTTGAAATTTTGTAAAAGGCTTCCTTTTATCACGTAGGCGACACTAAAAGAGTATTAGCCAAAATTTATCCACTAAAAGGATGAAACAGGGTACCAAATTTTGTATGGAGAAATCCTCTTTCACGTGGATTAAGCCGCTGGCAGAACTGAGTTTTTAAATATAAGAATATCAACACATTAAAATATTAAAAACCAAATAAAGTTATGTAAGCAAGAAAGTAAAATATCAGCCAGAATTAAAATCTATGAATCGTTTATCTAGACCATTACTACCGGGATATTAAAACTTAATCAACATGATTATTATAATAGAAAACGTACTTACTACTCTTACTAGTGTTAGTGTGCCAAAGCTATTCTTAATTGGAATTAGATAATATACCAATGTTCAGTAAAATTTATATTTGATACATTCCAGATGCAGTTGGAAACTATCTAATATTAAACAGCGTTGTCACATTTTTGCTGGAGTCTGAACTGCAAAACAGTGACGTATCCGGTCAAAGATGTGAGTCCTTTCATAACGGTTATGAACTATTTAGGAGATATGACGTCTGCCTGCATCACACCGCGCTGTAGAAGGACAGGTGTCGAAGTATATGTATACTTACTTCTATTTATATATTTGTGAAACACTGTAACCTCTCAGGACTATGTTACTAACATCATTAAAAATTTAACTTTTGTTCTATGACGTTTAAAATTTATCATATTTCAGTTCATCAGATTTTCATACAAAAATAAAAATATTTAAATTGAACGTTCTAAATATTAAAGTTTATGTAAAACCAGCAATAATACAATAGTGGAGGATAGTGGGGATAAGGTGGCGGGGTGCTTGATGCGCTTGCGTCGCGTCATACAGACATAGATGGGTATAGCCACAGGTATAGCTAAATACAGAGTTGAAGAGTGTTAGATAAAACAACGAAATCTTAAAAGTTTGTTTTTGGTAAATGAATTGTGTTTTGTAAAAAGTCAAAGAACAAAATCTGTTGTTTATTTATTAGTAATATAGTCTTGAGAGGTTGTTAGTATTTTACAAATAACTCTGTATATAGTCTGTCTAATTATTAAGTCAACCGGCTTGGGAATTTTGTACAATATTTAATCATTTAAAAAATACTTATATTCGATACTTTTCATAAGGTTCTTCTGTTAGTAAACAATGATCTCTATCTCTTAATCAACCTTGATTATTAAACTCGTATTGACTACATTAGATTTCATTAAATCCTAATAATTACCCAAGTCGTTTAACTTATTAGACAGACACTAATGTACATTGATTTAAAATGTAACGTCGATTCTCAAAACAAATGGCATTTATATATTTATACTTTTCTTTGACAGAAGCTGCAAAATTAGGAATAAAAAAAAACAAATAAGGAGTGAAATTCCCTGCCGAAGTCTGTTTCCTGATAGCTAAAACCTGGGAGTCTGTAAGTCAAGAATTAATTAGTTTTTTCTAAGCAAGCGTGCTCGATTGTCGACTATACAAGGTGTAAGGGACAGCCCTCCACAAACTTTAAGGGCTTGCTCAGTAGACGAAACTGAACAACTTTCCACAAATTATTTATTAGGAAACGAAAAAAAAAAATCGGTCTCGCCATACAAATTGTCTAATCAAGTTTATCATTTTGTATGGTGAGGCTGATTTTTTTTTTTTCGTTTCCTGAAAAAAAAAATGTAGAAGGTCAGTTTTGTCTACTGAGCAAACCCTTGCTTTAGTTGCTTACCATCACGTGAGAAAGTGGTCAAGCGCGAGCTTATAGATTGTAAAAAAAAAAGAACTCGTATTTTAATTTCTGAAAAAAAAAATACTTCTGGTAGGCCGCTAATGAAAGAAGAAAAAAAGACAATGACAATTGAAATACTTTTTTCTGTATTTCAGGCCTGAAACTGAACTTCAGTGATAAAAAGTAAGCTGGAAGAACCACCAACCACCACTCCTCTCAAAGTGATCCCATCAGTGTACAGCAGGTACGTCAGTAACTTCAACATAGTGGCGTAGATAGGAGAAGTGACCCCTCGCCCAAAATCTCGCACCCAAAGGGGCCTCTTTAAGAATGAGGGTTTTTTTTATAATTGATAGGCTCGCGTTTGACCACTTTTTCACCTCGTCGTAAACGCCGATTTGGTTGAACTGGATTGCGACGGTCACTGTCTTGTTTTTGAATTTAGAAAGAAAAAGGCCTCATAGATGGGCCTTTGCCCACGCCTGAATTGGTCTACGCTACGCCTCTGCTTCAACAGAGTGACTATGATTACTTATTCACTTTTTTAAACATTTTTCAAGTCTGTTGCGCTACATAAACTTAGCAAACCTTTGGCATTTGTTTTACATAATGCATAATAATATCCATATCTACTTTCATACTAACATTGTAAATGTGAAAGAACTCTAACTATCTGTCTGTCTGTTACGCTTTTACGGATAAACTACTAAATCGATTTTCATGAAATTTGGTACGGAGTAAGCTTTAATCCCAAAGAAGGACACAGGCTATTTACTATCTCTCGGAAATCATGCGAAGAAACTGCTTTGGTAGAAGCTAGTAATTTATATGAATATACATAAACTTACTTGATTTTTCTCGTTTTTCGATTATCTTCCTCTCTCTTGTAAGACCTGTAAGAAAAAACGATGGAGTTAAAAATAATCGGAGAGCGTTAAACCTATGCTATGCCCTATGTATATAACAAAAATATCAAGATTCGTGCTATATTCGTACATTGCAAATTGAAAGCATGACTGTTAAGTGTCGCTGCACCTGGGCCACATGACATGGCAACAAACGCCACCACGAGAACCTAGAAGCGGCCAAAAAGGGAGCTGAAGCGCACAACAACCACTTGTGGCCGGTTGCTACTACTTTTTTTAACCCATACGCGCAGTATCACAATGGACTCTGACGAAGGCTTAAAATCGCGAATGACGTGTGAAGGCGCTTTGTATCGTCGTTTAGTGGGCAGTGTGGGCCACAAGAAGCGAGCAGCGACGATTTGTAGTGTGTGGCAGCCACCGGCGTCAACCGTGTGCGGCGAATCCACAGAACAGAAGGTATGATTCCTGTGTTCTGTGGGCGAATCCATATAAAATGTACGAGAACAATATGAAACTAGCTCAGCCCGCGACTTCGTTCGCGTGGACTACAAGATTTTGAATTTATTTTTTCTAAAACAAAAATAGCCTATGTTACTCCTTATTACATCAGCTACCTGCCAAAAAAAGTCCCGACAAAATCGGTTCAGCCATTTCAGAGATTAGCCCGGACAAACAGACAGGCAAAAATTGTAAAAAATGTTATTTTGTTGTATGTACCGTATGTGCATGTAATAAAAAGCAGTTATTTCAATATTACAAACAGACTCTCCAATTTTATTTATATGTATAGATATGTAAATGTCAGTGGCGGCGTTTTGTGATTGTGGCCGGTGGCCTGTGTGTGGCGACTCTAAATGAAAACAGATAGTAATATAGGTAGGTTAACTTGTAGTATTCATTTGATACTAGTTTAAACGTTTATCCTGATAAAGGAGCCAACATAATTGTCCGACTATTGATGGTCGTCATTGTCATTCGATATGCTGTATTTTGACGATAAGTACCTAATCTGATTAACTGCTTCTTACTGAATATTTTTTTATATATAAACGTTACCTCATACCAGGGTACAGGAGTTATTCCTGTACCGTGGGTGCATTCACAAACATGTAAAATCAAATGCCTACACAAGACACCCAGATCTGAAACACTGCTTGATTTTATTGAATGTATATTTTAGCGGATATGGGTAAAACAAATAACTTGATAGAAGTATCAAGTTTGAAATCGAGCATATTTATATGATTTAAAAAATAACTTGCCGATATTTTTTTTAATATTTTTATATTGATGTTCCACAGATCCAAAGCGCGTTTGCAGATCACGAAGTGTTGGATGAAGTGTGGGGTTTTTGATGATACTCTTTACACATCAGAACACTGCCGCCCACAATGAAAGACAACATTTTTATCATATACTTGAAACGTATGTATTATTTTATATACGTATTTAAGGATTAAGTACTTAAAATAATATGCATGATTACACTGATTCGTGAATTGAATAAACTACGGTACCTAAAATCAAAAACAGTCAGAAATTAAGTAAATTATTTATAAATGCATTGCGTGAGAAATAAAGCCTATGCCCTGTATAAATTATTATCAGTATACTTCGTAAGGTTAATTAAAGTAGGTGCCACATAAACATGGAATGACGATCATTCGCATTTGTTGTCATTCTTAATTATTATTTCAAAAACGGAAATAAAGACATAAAGCCGTCTTGAATCGACATTTATCGTGATTCTTTACATCATCTATTAATGAAAAGCTGCAGTTCATTTGATTTTCGAGTACCTACGCAGAGATAATAAGAAAAGGTCAATGTACTTTATTCCACGGTTATCTGGCGTCTTCTATTCTGTCGTCGCAATCTTAGTCAGTTAGTTTCTCCTTTTATATTATACATATTATATTTTTATATAGATTGATAAAGCATAACATTAATCAACACTCAACCATAATTCAAGAACATATGGGTACATTTTGACACAAACATTAGTTTTCGTTAATGTCAACAGATGGCGCCCAGTATTCAATATCGTTGCAGAATTTACTTTCTGTGACTGATAGATGGCGCAATATGTTCAATTTTTACTCGTATCGATGTTTTTTATAATAATCCAATCTGAATAAATTTACCCGGCACCACATACATACCTAAATGTACCATGTTTTGTTCGTGTTTTCCAGAACAGAATGAGGAAGCAAGAAGGCATGAGGTGGAACAACTACAAACCTCACTCTTTTAAGCACAATACCTACTCATTAACAGGTAACATTTACCTTACTGCTACTTGCATATAAAGTACTTAATTCTGTCAGCGTATAGTAGGTACTCTATATAGTAGGAACTTTTTCTTTCATTTATTTCTATCTCTCTCTCTTTCTTTCGCTCTCGCTTGATAGCCTAAAACAGTAGTTCCCAAAATTTTATGGAAGTCTACTGAACAAGTGAGTCTTGATTTTCATGATGAAACTTTTGGAGCGGACTGCACTACAGTACCTTATATGACAAATGTGAGCATTCTCCAACTTGCATTCATGTCGTTACGTCGTTAAGAAAATCATTGATAGACGTCATAACCCGATTTTTATCCGACAGCTAGAGTAAAGTAAGCTGAGTTAACATAAGCATGTCGACGGAAGATTCCGATCATCATTGAGAAACTCTATTTTGCAGACGTTGACAGGGTATCGAGCAACACACAAAGTATGATCAAGTAACAATGATTATTGGCATCTTCCGCCGACAATCAGCTCATAATGTTTTCACAGCTGCAACTCAGGCCTCCACTTTGGAAGGAGGTCTGGGTCATTATCAAGGTCCAGTACGGATTATTCATACTAGGTACTGACTTCATTTTCGATTTATTATGATTTAGGAAAATTAATATCCCCTCGTAGTCATTTCATTCCTTTTAAAAACCGTGAAGCCAAATAAATTGCACAAAGTAATACTCTTGCCTTGGTTGGACGTGAACAAGCAAAAGTACAGGGTAGGTAAGTATAAACTTGACTGAACTTACGAGGATATCTATCTATACTAATGCGTTCTAAATAAGAACAGGAAAGTCAATAACCTCAATCAGTCAAATGATGATTGAAAAGTACAATTTCCAACAATTATTTTGCTTATTAATTCCAGTATTTTTTATAAATCGTAATGACTGAGTCTTAGTTAAATGTAGGTAAAGTAAGTCATAATTAGTTAAAAAAATATACAGCCTTAGTTTTAGTAAGTATATGCAAAACCTGAAACACCTGAATTTTAATGTAAAGAATCTATGTACAAAATTTCAAAACCGTATCATGAAAAATCACTAAGTTATCACTAAGCTTGTTATGTCAGCAAAAATTTATAGTCACCGGGCCAATCAGGCGACAGTGGGGTTGTTTTGCACTTGCACCCAGCTGTTTACTGGCTCCTGATTCCTACCTACCGTGACCTGTGTTATACTTAGTGTCGGTGGTATCCAACTAATAACCTGTTTACGAAAAAATCTAACATGGTATAAAAATCATTAGAATCAATTCAGTTACTGATTCTGATCAAACTATATTCAGGTTTCACATTATTAACAATAACGCTTCATATTTTCTTTCTTGTTTTCATTGTTAGGAACAATTCGTCGTCTTCTTCCATTTGCCAATATTCAGACCTTATGGATAGATTATCGAATGAAGATATGGATTCTGATTAAGATTTTTTCGTTCATGATTCGAAAACAAATATTAGGTATTTAAAAAAAAACTTGTTTTGCTCACACTACCCAATTTTTCGATTCGAGAGCTATGACGTAACAACATGGCGTAAAATCGATCAATTTCTTAATTGGAACGCATTATACACAAAACAGTTTTCGTTCATAAGATATTTTTTGTTTACAATCTCCTTAAAAACATATCTGCTTTAAAAACACATTCACGGTTTCCTACTCAAACTATTTTCTCCAAGACCTTACCACGACCTCTTAATGCGTTCCATTTGACGACCTAAATTGGACTGTTAAAGGGATAGAACTATTTAGGATGGCTCCATGCCTCTTTCTCGCTCGCACGCTTGACAGTTTAACACGCCCCTGGGTCTATTTACTACAGTTAAAGTTTCAAAATAGCATTAATTTTCAATGAACTTGGTTGGTAATACCCCTGCATGCTTAACGTACTACTAGATGGCGCTGCTTCAACATGAATGTTACCGTTGACAACACTGCATATGTATCATGGGGTTTTAGTAGATGGCGCTATCACAAAATAATTTCCGTCTATAATAGCGCTGCCTGTTTGTCATTTTTTGCAACTAGATGGCGCTATTATTATTATTTAATATTATACGGCACTACTAGTCGGTACTACTACGGTAGCGCAGCGAGCTTGTCATTGGGCGCCACTAGATGGCACTATTATAAAATAAATACAAGTGATGACATGACAATCTTGCATGCTTCTCTATGAAGTCACTAGATGGCGCTCTCATGAAATACATTCTATCTACTATAACGCTTGATTCATGTCATTGATAGTTACTAGATGGCACTATACAAACGACGTTTTTTAACGTGCTTTTTACACGCGTTTGTAGCGATACAAATGCGGTACACACGCGAGTTAGACGCAGCCTGTAGAACTTTAAAAGGATAAAGTAGCACTGTCGACGCACGTTTCTAAAACGCACGTCAACAGTGCGTTAAAAATCGTGGTGTGCACAGGCCCTAATGGTTTTTATAACCTTAAAAAACAATAACTGTATATTACAAGTACTTATGTAGGTATGTCTTACGATACAAGATGGTGTAATGTTAGTTGGTTTAAAAGAGACTTTAGTACCATTTAAGAGCGTCCTTTTCGAGGTACATTTTCCTACAACCTATCTTATGATTGTGATCTTACTCTAGATATTTAAAATACACTGCATAATCGTAAAAACTTTTAAGTCACCTGAAAAAAGTCTAACGATTTCTGTATGATTAAGTCAGTGGTCATAAAAGCGGTTTTTGTGGCATCCTTTGCTTTACGAACTTAACTGTCACCTTAAGTACCAAAAATTTAGCTTTCCTAATCTTTTAGTTAACTTTTAATCTTAGCAATTAATAATTACTTGTAACGATTTACAGGCCAAAAAGATGCTTCCAACTACGATTCCTGTAAGCACTAGCCAGCAGTCACCTGCTGCTAGCAAATAATGTGCTCCTGTCTAGAACATTAATAAGTAAGTTGGTTTACAGAACAATATCCGCAACGCTAATTGCGGCGAGTTTTAGTTACTTAACTTTTGCGCGTTTCTTAAAATGTATTTGTACCACAATTATTATTTATACAAACTCATAGAGTCTCTCTAGCAGTGATGGCCAAGTGGTAACGGCCCTGACTTTGTGTAATTTATTTCACCATCACTGTTCTCAAAACGGTGAAGGAAAACGTTTTGAGGAAATCGGCATGTCCTAGAACCAAAAAATCGAACACATGTGACATCCACCAACCCGCACTGAGCCCGCGTGGTGGATTACAGCCCGATTCCTCTCCCAGAGAGGTCTGAGTTCCAACAGTGGGAATATTATAGGGCCGACTATGCATATAGTTTCTTATTTCTTACTTTCTTTCGGCTTTAAGCAACAAAAAAGCGCTAGCAGATAGTTACGCTATAGTTTATATTAATAGCGCAAAAATCCTACACGACAGATTCAAAGCATATTTCAACAAATACAACAACTGTTTGTAGTGGCGCAAAAATATTACTTTTATTGCGGATAATGCATTTAAAGCTTTGTGCATTTTTACACATTAAAGTTACAAACAGCCGTAGTGTATAACATAAAGGTGTACCGAGTAAAATTTTGTGACCTAAAGAACGTCCTTGGTACCTACATTACAGATGGCGGTTGATACGGGCATTGAAGACCTCCATGACACACGCTTTCTGTGATGCTACACGGTGAACAAGACATCTGATGGACTTCACAACAATTACAGTTGCAGTAAAAGATGTGAGTTTAATTAATCAATATTTGTTACTGACGATAAACAACAATTAAAAGCAAAACTCTTGATGATAAACAAAAAAGAAATGGACTAAAACTGGAAACAGTCATTTTTAGGGTTCCGTAGTCAACTAGGAACCCTTATAGTTTCGCCATGTCTGTCCGTCCGTCTGTCTGTCTGTCCGTCCTCGCTTAATCTCTGTGACCGTTAGCACTAGAAAGCTGAAATTTGGTATCAATATGTATATCAATCACGCCGACAAAGTGGTAAAATAAAAATTGGGAAAAAATTTTCTATTAGGGTAACCCCCTTATATGTAAAGTGGGAAGTGATTTTTTTTTAAATTTCAAACCTAACGTGTGATATATTGTTGGATAGGTATTTAAAAATGAACAGGGGTTTACTAAAATCATTTTTTGATAATGTCAATAATTTCGGAAATAATCGCTCCAAAAGTAAAAAAACAATGTGTCTCCCCCTAACTTTTGAACCATAAGTTTAGAGAATGTGAGAACTTTATAAGGACTTTCTAGGAAAATCATTTTGAACTTGATGGAAAGAACAGTTTTTGTACAAAAAGACAAAAAGGTTGTACAAAATAATTTCTGGACTAAGTTTGTAGTATAATCATATATACAAGCATTTTTTTTAACTTCGTTTACATATTTTATTATCCTGAACGTATCATCTTTCAAACAAAAAAAGAATTATTAAAATCGGTTCTCGCAATCACAAAACTTCTTCTGGTACCTATGTATTAATTAGTAACCCAATTCCCCTAGAGATGGCGCTGAACTACATAAAATTTCTATCAGGAACATGCTTAGGCAATTTAGAACAAAACTAAAATTCATATTTTTAACGCCATCTATCAAAATGTTAAGGTAAGAACCAGTTCATAAATGGTTCGATAGATGGCGTTGCATAATTACGTCATCTTTTTAAAAGTCGATGTTAAGATTTCCGTGCTTTCATGACCTACCGTGGTAAAAAATCGTTACCACTTCTTAAATATATTCGTAATTTTACGAGTGCACAATCGCTGAAATTTCTACTACTTGCATACTGTTTTAGTTATCACCGTCCTTTGTGGGCTCGTTTGTAGGGTTCCGTATTTATTAGAGTTCCCTACTTAGTATGTCAACGTAACAAATAGCCTTTTTTTAAACTCATACATAAGTGGGAATACTTATTGTGACGGACGGGAAACTACGGAACCCTACACAGCGTGGCCCGACGCGCTCTTAACCGGTTTTTTTTAGAAAGTTTAAAAACAAAATTCTTTTGTAATTTGTGTGTTAAGTTTTATACAAGCTTATTTGTAAAAGGCTGGCAACCTCTCAGAATTATATTATTAACATCATAGACAATTACTTTTGTTCTATGACTTTTATAAATTTATCATATTTTAGTAAATCAGATTTTCCATTCATCAAAATCCAATCGATCACTGTTAGACTGACCTCCCAAAAGCGTCGCCATAACAAACGGTCTTGTGTGCCTCGCATCAATCACATTCCTGCGTCTCTCAGCAGGTCTTCGATCCACTTGTCTACTTGGAAATGTACCCTGACCACTTCCTCACTTATCGCTTTACTTGTTGCTAAACATTTCTCCAATTCAATGTGCACGGATAAGATTTAACAAAAAAAGACAAAACGTCTTTGACTTAATTTTTTTACATTTTTCTGTTTGTTTGTCTCTCTTTTTAGGCCTAAAACAAAAAGAACAATATTTTAAGGTTTAGTATAATCGGAATACAACTAGATAATCACTGCTTTCGTTATAAGTTTATATTGTATTACTAGCGCCATATTTGAACATGACAGCCTCAAGCATTGCTGTTGTGTGGGAGACTGGCGCAAGAGCATTACTTTTATGAAAGATAATACATTTAAACTTTGTGCATTATTCCTACTAAAAGTAACAAACAACTGTAGTATATCACGTAAAGATGTGCCATGTAAAGTTTGTGAACTGAAGAATCTCATCGGTTCATTACAGATGATGACTGACACGGGAATTGAAGACCTCCATGCTACACCCTCTCTGTGATGCTACTCGGCGAACATACATCTGGCATCGAAAGAACAACAGTTACTTATCCAGTAAAAGATGTGAGTATAATCCAATTTATATCCCTGATGTTGGATGAAGCTTTGTTTTAGAACATGTGTCAAAATTGAGCACTATCATAACAAGATTTTATACAAGAAAATGACAAATACATGCATTTTTCTGCCTGAAATTTTTGTAATGGTTTTCGATTATCACCGATTTATTCGTCTGTGAGTATAAAAAATGTTTAAAAAATCAATACAAACCACCTTTTTTAAGGTGGAAAATCATTTAATGACTTTTTTGCTCTAGGGCGAAATGGGTGTATTTTACAGACTAAAACTACATCTATGTTTCTTCTTTGCCTTGCATTCCTCCCGGGTTTCCCTTTCTGAAGTCAAACCATAGCCCCAGTAACCTCCGGCCCTGCTGGGCCCCTACGGCTTTGCTGATATCTCTTTGGGGGGCTTTTATTATCCGCAAGCCTACGCCCTGACGCGGACCGCAATAGCGACGACGACACGCTGGTGCTAGCGTAGGGAGAGTCATATCGGGCGGCGGCCGCTCTAGCGACACGCGGGGTTGCGATAGTCGTTGATAAGATCCGGAATTTGGGACTCGAGGTGGCGCTGCGCAAATCCGAGGCCATGTGTTTTCACTGTCGCGGCCGTCGGAACGCGCCACCATCGGGTTCCCAACTAACGGTAGGAGGAGTTCGCATAGACGTCGGGTCATCGATGAGGTACCTGGGACTCATCCTCGACAGCCGATGAAATTTCGAGGAGCATTTCCGGCGTCTGGCGCCCAAACTCAACCGGGCTGGGGCTGCGCTCAAGCGGCTCCTGCCCAACCTTAGGGGTCCAGATGCCTTCTGCCGGAGGCTCTACGCGGGGATTGTTTGGTCCATGGCCCTCTACGGGGCGCCGGTGTGGGTGCCGTCGCTGCAAAAGCGACCGGCGGCCATTCTGAACGCCTGCCAGAGGGTCATGGCAATTCGGATGGTGCGGGGATACCGCACGATTTCCCGTGAAGCGGCGAGCCTTCTGGCTGGCCTTCCACCGTGGGATCTGGAGGCTACAGTCCTTGCACACATGCAAGACATGCTCGTGGAGATGTAACGCCGGGGTGAAAGCTCTCTGCCGCGACAGGTCACGGCATGGCAGACGGAGCTCCAGAGGGATCTCATGGTGGAGTGGCGTCAGCGACTATCGCAACCCATTGCTGGGCACGCCACAATTATGGCGATAAGTCCCCTCTTTGAGGCGTGGCTGGAAAGACCTCACGACGTCCTTACCTTCCGCATGACACAGGTCCTCACCGGAAATGGCAAGTTCGGGAGGTTCCTGTTCCGAATTAAAGCGGAAGTGACGCCCGGGTGTCGCCACTGTGCGGAACGCCCGGAGGACACGGTGGAACACACAGTCGCGGTGTGCCCTGCTTGGGCGGAGCATCATCGCGTACGGCCGCCTCTTTTGCTAGCATTATCCCATCGCAGAACGAGGCGACTGCCTGCCATTGCTCTTCGTTCCGAACCATGGTCCGTACTAGGGCCTGAAATCTCGGGTAGGTAGGACTATCTTATCATCATTAGAGCTATAGAAACCGCGATAATCATGAAAATTCCCAAGACGACGCAGACAGCTTTTAGAGCGCGAAAAGAATGGTATGTTATACGAGTTCCTAGCTCATTACCTCGCATTCCGGGGTTGGTGAATTTTTAATTACCTAATTTACTAGAGTTTTATTGATATGTGTTACATAAATATCTGCCATTGTATCACAATTTTATATATTATTTTTTATTTTATTTTATAAATTTATATATTAGACTTTTAGAATAGAATATAATATAATTTATTGTACATCAAAAAAGTAACACAACTCATACATTTAAAAACTCAAAACTATGGGTATAATGGCGGCCTTACCGTTAACAGTGATATCTACGAGACAACCTATGGATGAATCGAAGTAAAATATAAATACCTATATATATTATTGCATGGTATGTAATTTTTAATAATATAAATTACACACATATATAAAACACAATTATTTAGTTTCCGTATTTATACTGTTCTCTGTTTTAATTGTTGGACTTAAAAAGTTAAGCATTAATTTTATAGGTATAATTTCTTTAATATAATTAATTAAAAAAGATCCGGTTTAAATAATTTTGCTGAGATAAAATTACTAGCGCCATAATTGAACATGACTTTTGCGCATATATTTTGAGATGTATGCAATGGCGCGAAAGTATTACTTTTATTATTGATAATGCATTAAAGACTTTGTGCATTATTGAGCCTAAAAGTTACAAAAAGTTGGAGCAAATAACATAAAAGTGCACTAAGTCCAGATTGGGAACTAAAAACCATTTTCGGTACATTACAGATGGCTGTGAACATCATTCATCTGGGACAAGCTTCACAACAGTGACTCACCTAGTTAAAGATGTGAGTATTACCTTTGCATAACAGTACTCCATTCGCGTTAAGATTAGACATTTAAACAAACTTTTTTTACTGTCTGTTCAACCGATTTTAGTACTAAGCCCTGGGAGTCAACTCTAATATCAATAATAATAATATAATATCATTAAACATACTTTTACTATACGAAATATACGAATACTTTTTCTGCTCCATATACGTTTTGTCAATTTGTGTGAAAATGGATGGAGCAGTGGAATTATTTTTTTTCGTGATTTCTGGTAATGGTTTACCACGTAAATTATATTAATTAAATAATGTCCACGGTACATTACAGATCGGGATGGAACGGCCTTTGAAGACTTTGATGCCCTACAGTTGTTCTTTCTGTGATACTTCGCAGTGAACTGAAATTCAAGAGCGGCCTGCACAACAGTGTCTCAACTAGTAAGACATGTGAGTATAATCATATTTACATACATTTACAGTCACACACTATCATTGACTATCAGAAACGGACAACATTTTGAGCGTTTAAAACATGTGCTAGAGAATCTAAACAAAAAATAAATATATATTTCTACTTAAAATAACATCCCTTAGCCTTAACGGCCGTCCTGTAATCGACAGGACCGAGACTCAGTTGCCGACAGTGCCTGGTAGTGTTCCACGTGCTCCTCGAAAAGATATCAGTAAGCCCCTACCCAGCAGGGCTAATGCCCGCTAGCGTCGCGGGGATTTCCTGAAACGGTCTTAAAATGCAAAGGGTAACTGAAAGACAGAGATGTGTTTTGTGTGTGTTTTAATCAGTTAAAATCTTGTACGCCCTCGTGCTCCACATACAACAAGAGAAGTCATGGGATGAAAACCCACCTTAATAAAAAAAAAACTTAGCCTAACCACGGCCCTTCAATTGTTTAGGCCGCACGTCTGGTACTTAACACACTATGTCCATTGAAAAATTAAAGCTTCAACCATATTAAAAATTGTTGGAGGTTTTATTCCTACTTTATGCAGAGCAATCATATCAAATCTGTCTTTTTTTTAACATGCACTTCATTTTAATTTATCCAAATCGTATTTAATTAACAAAACTATGGCCAAATAAGGAATACAAAAATATAGGCGTCCTCTCAATGCATAACTTGTTCTATATAACAGTTGATGAGTTTAGGACGCAACATTAAAATCTTTCATAAAACAGTTTTGTTTATTACCAAAATTGTCACCGCGAGAGTTACAGTTTTATTTTAAATTTCCATGCTTTTAAAAACGTCCTTTTCGAGGTACATTTCTACACAACCACTCTTACGTGATTATGATGTTATTACGCATCTTTTTCTAGATATTTTGGATACATACATATTTTGTAGATATTATCTAGGCTTTTATAAAACCCAAAAAAATTGTAAATATGTGTAAAACTTATGTAATAAAGACCTCTGAAAATCTACTACTTTACGTGAACTTTGGCCCTGCTTAATGGTATTTATATATTAAAAACACACTACAGTAAATGTGTACCTACTTTTTATCTATCTATCTTAGATATATATATATAGGTTGTCTCAGTAAGAGTGCACTTTTTCATTTTAAAATAAAAACAAGAATTGTATGATAGAGTTGTGATATTTTTATTGATATTGTAAAGAAGACATGTTCCGATTAAGTATGGAATAAAATGTCCGGCAAATGACCCCCACGACTCCGATGACAAGCCTCTCTTTTCATGAAATTTTCCATGACTTTTGCACAGAGATGTGGCTGTATCTCACCGATGACGCGTTGGATTTCCGATTTGAGCTCAGGTATTGTTTTGGGTTTATTCGCATAAACCCGAGATTTCACAAAACTCCACAGAAAAAAATCGCACGACGTTAAATCGCACGATCTTGGTGGCCAGTTGAGATCAGAATTTCGTGAGATAATGTGTTCTGGAAATCGTTGCTGTATCGATTGTTTCATGCGCGGTGTGGCAGGTTGCGCCGTCCTGCTGAAACCAGATGTTGTCCAGATTCATGCCGTCCAGTTGAGGCCACAAGAAGTCCGTTATCATATTCCTGTAACGAATGCCGTTCGTAACTTTCGTAACTTTCTCCATTTTTGTAATGAGTTTTCACAATTATAACGCGTTGTTGTTTCGAAAAGCGCTCCATTTTTAATAATCGGAATAAACAGAGGTGACAGCTGTAAAATTTCAGAGTTGCCACTTGCAAGAGAAAAAAAAAATTCCAATTTTAAAAAGTGCACTCTTACTGAGCCCCCTATATATATATATATATATATATATATATATATATATTTTATGTATATAATATATACATATATATAATTATATATATATGTATATAATATATACATATATATATATAATTGATCAGCATTTTTTATACTAAACTGACATAAATCGAAAGGCTAGAAAATAAACTTCGTTTATTTATTTCATATAAATGTTATAATTAAACTATTATGACAGTTATTTTCACTATACATCCCTCTACAATGTAACACCAAGAAAATAAAAATAACACTGTAAATACGTGAAAACCATCAAAATGTTTTCAACTAGGTCGACACTCAAAACTTTGACTGCGATTTCCCAAAAAAGTGAATTTTTGCATTATTCCGGTTTATTATTAAGCGTGCGATATATATGTATATATATATCGAGATTCTGAATGACGACAACTTTTCCTTAAAAACTTTAAAAAATATCACGTATTTCCTGGAACAAGTTTTGTCAAATATTCGAGCAAATCGTGGAATCACCAAATGCCAACGGAATTTTCCGGCGTTACCTCTCTTTTTTCGCATTGCCTTTTCATCAAACATCGCGATGGATTGCGTTAGATGAAGAAATAAGATTTTGAACTATGCTCGACGTTGAGATAGGCGAGTGGAAGGGCCCTTTTAATTACCATAAGCACCTAGGTGATAAATATTTCTTAATCATGTGTTTCAGATAAAAACGGTGCTATAGCAGTAAAACCTGAGCTGCAAGAACCAACAACTATCACTCTTCTAAACACTCTACAAACCAGCAACAACAGCTTGCATAAAATATGATTTCGTCATGAACAGCTTCAACAGAGTGAGTATATTTTGAGATTTAATGTAACCATTCACTTTGCTTGCTGCTGCATGATTTATCTTAACTATTGCTTACCAATTAAATTTAACTAATAATTGATAGTAATAATCATTCATCATCATCATTTGAGCCGAAATTCCATAGCCCGAAGAATTGCCAAACTTAAGTGGGCAGGGTACACTGTTTGCAGGTCAATGGGAATGAAAGGTTCTAAAGCAGCGACCAAGTACCGTGAGATGCAGCGATGGAAAGCCTTTTACAAGGTGGACCGATGATCGGCAGGTCTAGCCAAGTTACGACCGTTTCGTTTCTCTTTCTGTCAGTCTGCTCCGATACATTTTGTCTGACCACGTGACTTAAGGTTGAGATGATGTCATTCCCAAACATTCGAAGTTTTCTCTACTAACGTTAACGATTGTATTTAGATTATCAATGTGGCTAAGCCCTCTGCTCACGGCTCAGGGTCATGGGGATCCGATGGATGCGAGACGTACAGGACCGGTCGTTATAGCGACACTCGGGGGAGGACTATGTGCAATAGTGGATGTCTTTCGATGGAAATGATGATGATGATCAGTTATTTTTTTTATATTTACCAGAACTTATAGACTTGATTTTTACTTTTTCCTGTTCTTTCTCTCACAATTATTGAGCTAAAAATAAAGTTATATTTTTATTTAATTCATTAAACCCCTAGCGAACGCCGGCGTTCGCGCACCTATTGTCTGTAATTTTCACGATTGAAAGGTTAAGGTTTAGTTTAATTGGGAAGCAATAATAAGTCTGCTGTGAGTATATTGGAACTGAAATAAGTAGCGCCATACATGTACATGGCAGATTTTTAGCATAACTGTTGTGAGAGGCATGGCGCAAAAGAATTACTTTTACTACAAAGTAAATTGTATTATTGCAACTGGAAGTAACAAACAAACACTGTAAATTAAATATTACTTAATCTGGCCATAAATAAGAAAACAGCAAATATTACATTTGAATTCTGTCATTTTTATATACATATTCATTGCATTTTTTTTATCTGATATAAAAACTGATATAAAAAAGTGCTGGACTGGGATCCCACCTGATGGTAAGCAGTGAAACAATCGTTGATGATGAGGCGCACTAGTTTATTAAGAGCCTATTCACTCTAGCATTGAAGACACCCAAATTATAATCGGACGGGCAGACCGCAGCAGGCAAATTGTTCTAGTCCTTTGATATACGCGGTATAAAGGACAAGGCGAGATGCGCATTTTCTTATTTTTACGCCAATTGGTGTTGAATATTTTTGAGGTATTTAAATGGAGTGAAGTAATAAAAAGAACCAAATTGCCGTGATAGCATTACACAAAATGAAATTTTTTAAACAATCGATCCGCTTGGTATTATGTGAATGTGTGTGTGTGGTATTATGTGATGTGCTGTCACATATCGAAAGTACAATGTTCCTCACTCCAGTTGAACCTTATGAAATTAATATTATGCCAAAACACTAAAAATAAAAATAAAACATGGCATCTTCCACTTTGTTTACTTAGACAATGCGCTGATGAGCTATCGCTACCGTTTTTTGAATTATTAAACCAGTCTTTTGAAGAAAGAGTGTTTCCAGATCAGCTGAAAATAGCGTTAGTGAGACCGATCAACAGCATTATCAGTGTATAAATTTATACAGGAAGCCTTAAGCGTAATAAATAATAAAAAATACGCACTGGGATAAATGCTTGATATGACCAAAGCTTATGATAAAGCTCGATACGATATTTTATTAAATAAACTTTATAGAGTAGGGATCCGTGGCAAGGCACATGAGCACAGCTAGTGGAAATAGAATACTTCAATAACATTACTAACGAACTTTTAAAGCTCAGGTCTGACAAAAACGCGATTAACGCATCAATACCACAAGGTAGGGTAATTGGAAGTCTTTTGTTTCTACATCAATGATCTCCCAAAATTCATAGCAGAATCCGGACCGTGCGTTTTGTTCGCGGACGACATCTCCATTCTCACCAAATGTCATGACAAGATAAACCTGAACAGTACATGAAATATATAAAGATACATAATGAAATATTTTGCAAATTAATAACCTGGAAGAACGACCACAATCTTGAAATCAATTTTGCGAACACCATAAATTTATAACTTTCCAACCTCACCAAAAAAATCCTCGAAATGAATCTTATTCTTTTGATAAGCATAATAAGAGAAACCGTCGATGAATTTACAATATTTGGCATAACCATAGACAAGAATATAAATTGGAAATCACATAATAAAAATCAAATCTAAACTTACATAATTTTTACTAGCTTTTCGTGAAGATAAAAATCCACAAATTTATAGACTGCTCTCGTTACATACTATGCCTACGCTTATGCATGGCTTAGCTACGGCATAATAATGAGAGGATACCGTACAGACACACTTGCACTGTTCCCAGTCCAAAAGAAACTTATTCGTATCATAAGTGATATACAACAGACAGATAGCTGCAAGCCCCATTTCATAAATCTAAATGTTTTGAATTTGCCTTGTATACTAGTAATATGTAAATTCGCTCACAAAAACAAAGAGTTTTACTCTAAAAGAGAAAACATACAAACAACATACACACTTCGACACAAAACACGACTCAATATGCCTACATCACGCTTAAAAATCCACCCAACAAGCCCTCTAGTCATGTCAATAAAAATGTATAACATTTTACCCGAAGCCATAAGAGAGGAAAAAAACTTCGTTTATTTACAAGTAAATTAAAAAAGCTATTGTTATGCTAAAGTTATTATAATGTTAACGAATTTTTCAATGATAAATCAAAAATAAAAATAAATATTTGGCTATGGTGGAGCAACATAGTCAATATTGTGACAAAGCGCCTTAATAAAGATCAACAAAAAGGAAAGACTACGAAGAAACACTATTCCAGACAGCAAAAGATTTTATTTTAGGAAATGCGCATAGCACCTAGAACTATATAAGATGAATTAGAACTTGCAACATATAAAAGATGCACTAAACATTATAAATTAACTGATAATTTAAAAATGAATAGGGTGGTAAAGTCAAAGCAACTTCTGAAGTAGTACGCAATTTTTTATTTTTTTTTATTATTGATAGGCTCGCGTTTGACCTCTATCTCACCAGCTGGTAAGTGATGATGTGGCTGACGATGGAGCACGCTTGCCTAGAAGTAACCTATTCACTCTTGACTTAAAGACCCCTAGGTTGTAGCTATCAGGAAACACAGACTCCGGCAGGGAATTCCACTCTTTAGCTGTACGCATAATGAATGTGTTTCCAAAACGCTTTGAACGAATGGGTAGGATATCCACCGTGTACCGATGGCGTAACGCCGTACGTTTAATGGTCCGATGATGGAACGGACTTGGAGGAATTAAATTGTGCAATTCCATCGCACACTCACCGAAGCGTAATCGATAGAAAACTGCCAGGCCAGCAACACGGCGTCGATGGTCAAGGCTTTGGAGCTTTGACTCAACAAGCGCATCATCACCGATGATCCTCTTGGCTCGCCTCTCAAGCTGATACTTGGCAGACCCATCCCAAAGATGAGAGCAGTACTCCATACACGATCGAACTTGCGCTTGGTATAGGTTGAGCAGCTGTTCCGGAGTCGCCTCACCTTAGCTAAGATCCCCAGTTTTTTGGCAGCCTGTTATGCTTTTGCCTCGATATAAGAGCCGAAATTGAGGGTAGATGATAACGTTACCCCAAGAAGCTCAAGGCTGTCGGTTATCGGCACGGTCACACCCCGGAATATAGGAGCCGGGCAAAATTGGCTCCGTTTGGTGGAAAAAAGACACGTCTGGGTTTTAGCAGTATTGAACCTGACCAGGTTGGCATCGCCCCAATCGCATACTGCCTCCAAGGATAAGTTCAAGCGCTCAACCATAGCCTCCCTCAGACTGGATCTGTGACCCACTAGTACGTGCATCGGACACGTAACTCTCAGCAACAGTGATGTCGTCTGCATACCCAAAGGTACCGGGTTTAAGTAGTTCGTTTATGTGCAGCAAGAACAGTGTTGCAGAGAGCACCGACCCCTGAGAGACCCCGGCATTAATATACATTTCACCGGACGAGCAGTCTTCAATAACTACTCGGATGGATCACCCCCTCAAGAAGTCTGCGATCCAGTTACACAGACCAGTGGGCAAACCGAAGGAAGGAAGCTTAGCAATAAGGCTATCATGCCAAACCCTGTCGAAAGCCTTCGAGATATCAAGGGAGACTGCAAGTGCTACCCCATGCTTCTCGATGGCCTCGCTCCAGATGTGAATGGCATACGCTAGAAGATCCCCAGTTGACCGATTTTAGCGAAAACCGTATCGACGATCACTGAGGATGTCATTAGCTTCCAGGTATGCCAGGAGCTTATTATTGATCACTCGTTCCATACACTTACCAAGATTGGTCGTGTCCGAGATAGGTCTGTAATTAGCAGGGTCAGACCTACTGCCCTTTTTGGGCACGGGTTGCACATTAGCTTGCTTCCAAGCCATCGGCACTTTTCCAGCCTCAAACGAAAGACGAAATAGGCGTGTTAAGATCGGAGACAGTTCAGGCGTACAAGTTTTTAAAACAATTGCCGGTATCCCATCGGGACCGCTGGCTTTGTTCACGTCAAGGTTACGTAGCTCCCTACGGACGTCCTTCTGATAGATGCGAATGTCTGCCATAGACGTCTCGCATCGCTCAGGAAAGGCAGGGGGCTGTGCGTTACCAGAATCAAGACGTGAAGATTCCGCAAAGAGAGAAGCAAATACACTTGAGAGCAAAAAAATCGCACATGGCTTGTAATTTCGTTTAATACTGTTTTTTTCTCAAATCTCAAGATATTGAGTACAAATTATTAAGCAAAATTTAAGCATATAAAGTTAGCTTTATAAAAACACAAAATTAAGATCATTGACCTTCACGTAACTCACAAAAACCAGCGCTATTCCCAATTCCCCAAATTCACCCATTTTCATTTCACTACTTGCACCTTTACCTGGAGCTACAAAAAGGGTGCCGTTTTAGAGTTTTAATCAGTTTCCGTTAACGTGATAACGTCTCTATTAGAAACAGATGGATTTACTAGAAAAATATGGATACCACGCCCGCAGAAGCCGTTCAAGTTATTGCGTTGCCCAAAGCAGGCCATAATCAAAATGAAGTCGCTCGACAGCTAATTTTCAGCAGCTTCCCTGTTCGTCTGGTATACCAGAGGTTTTAAGAGACCCGTAGGTATATTCAGCGACTAGGATATGGCCGGTGGCGTATAGGATCAGGGCGTGATTACCGCTTTTCTGTAACAAGTACTTTGAAAAATCGGCTACTGAACACGATTGAACTGACACAAAAGCTTCAAGAAGTTTCCAATGTCAGTATAAATCAGTAGACAATTAGGAAAAGACTGGGTGAAGCAGGCCTGACTATACATTACTCAACAAATGGAACCAAATTGACCACAGCTCACCGACAAGCCCGGCAATAATTTGCCACGAAACACTTAAATTGGATGTATGCCTAATGGCAGGCAGTTGTGTTTTTTGATAAGTGCAGAATGACGTAGATGACCATGATGGATGCTGTAGGGTCTACAGAAGGTCATCAGGGCAATTTTAACAATGCTGCATAAGCGAACAAGTGTGTTTTGGAGGCGAATTGGGGTGGCATAATTTTGGACACTAAAACTGATATTGTATTCATCACTGGGCCATTACGGGCCTGATATCGAGAGGGTTGACGGCTTTGTGATACATCAAAAAAATGCTCGAAGAATATTTGAAGCCACTTGTGTGGCTTATGGTAGATTTTTTTTTCCTTAATGCAGAACAACACCAGATCGCATGTCGCTAGAACAGTTTGCGACTACATGTAAGACGTTGGAATCATTGCAATACAGAGGCCAGCTCGTAGTTCTGACCTTAATCCAATTGAGCATATCTGGAATGACCTCGACAGAAGACTTAGTGGAAAAAGCTTGGCTCTCCACGCCTCCAAGAGCTTCAATTTGTCATTAACGAGAAGTGGGACGTTATACCAAAGATTTCATGGTAAAATTAATACTGTTGATGAAAAATCGAGTAACAGCTGTAAATAAGGCTAAGGGAGGGAAAACACTTTATTGACAAACAGGATGATCAAGAATTTTAAGTTTGACTCTCATTCTTTCTTAAGTGAAATTTGGATTTTATTCCCATTTGTTGGATTTTGTGCTCTAAACCCTTTCAAGGATATTTTTTTACACTGTATTTCATATCATTAGAAAGGTAATTAAATAAGCTTTAAATTAGTGTACGACATGTTTTCAATAACTATTCACATTCATGACAAAAAGTGCCTTAACAAAAAGAGTTATGATGTGCGATTTTTTTGCTCTCGAGTGTAGATTAGCCTTCTCTTCAGCGGTATGGGCCAGCGACCCATCAGATTTCAGCAGTTGTGGTAGTGAGGGACGGCAGAAGTTCGATTCAACAGATTTAGCCAGGGACCAAAACGCTTTACTACCTGCTGGGTACGAAGCAAGTTTGTTCCCAATACGGCTAATGTGTTCAAACCGAGAACTCCGTATCACCTTCTTGCAGGATTTGGCAGCACTATTATAGGCTCTCTTCTTTTGACTCATGTCACTCGCCTTACGCATACGGGCGCAGACCCATGCTCGGTATGCCGCATGTTTTAGCAAGCGCTTCAGCGCGATTACATTCGGCGCTGCTATCTTTCAGGCAAGCACTGATAGGACGGCATCATTGGGGTACTAGTCTGGAGACTGCGGGGACGCCTGAGCCCCCCCGGGAGTGTCCATCGGGCCCTCTCTTCTGGTCGCCAACCAGCACGATGGCGCTTCCCGGGATTTTTCAACAGTTGGTGGGGCAGCCTTTAATGTGTGGCTAGCACATTACTTGGGCCCCCAACTACCTGCGGTCGGCCAGCGGCGCACCGTGCCTCGGATCCCGCTACCCTCCACGAGTAGTCTCCCAATACCTCCACACCATTGTAGGCCCGGTCGGTCTGCCTGCAATGGAACCGCCACTTCGAACCAACTCCTCTAAATTGGCTTCACTGAGCATCGTACCGGAATACGCCTGCATATGCATAGCAAATGGTGACCACAGAAAAAAAAATTGACGAGATTTTTTATAATTTGACCAGTAAATGATCAAGTTTATTGTCAAAGCTCTACTACAGCTTCCCAATTAGTCAGCTGTGGTACATCGTGGATATTATCCCTCTTCAGTGATGAATTGGTGTGATGTTAGCTATCAAGGAGTGACCAAGTCATATTTTTGTGAAAAAGGTCACAAAAATATGACTTGGTCACTCCTTGTTGGTAATAGTCTAAGATCCGATTAAGAACGACCTTCACCGGTCTGTTTAATGGATGAAACATAACTACACTTGAGAGCAAAAAAATCGCAAAATTGAAGCATACAAAGTTAGCTTTATAAAAACACAAAATTAAGATCATTGACTTTCTCGTAACTCACAAAAACCAGCGGTATACCCAATTCCCTAAATTCACCCATTTGCATTTCACTACTTGCACCTTTACCTGGAGCTACAAATAGGGTGCTATTTTGGAGTTTTAATCAGTTTCCGTTAAGGTGATAACGTCTCTATTAGAAACAAACGGATTTACTGGAAAAATATGGATACCACGCCCGCAGAAGCCGTTCAAGTTATTGCCTTGCCCAAAGCAGGCCATAATCAAAATGAAGTCGCTCGACAGCTAAATTTTAGCTGCTTTCCTGTTCGTCTGGTATACCAGAGGTTTTAAGGGACCCGTGGTTGTATTCGGCGACCAGGATATGGCCGGTGGTGCATAGGATCAGGGCGTGATTATCGCTTTTCTGTAAGAAGTACTTTGAGAAATCGGCTACTGAACACGATTGAACTGACACAAAAGCTTCAAGAAGTTTGCAATGTCAGAATAAGTCAGTGGACGATTAGGAAAAGACTGGGTAAAGCAGGCCTGACAACATATCACTCCTCAAATAATAAATAATAATAATATTCCACAACTATCACACAACGCCGTCTAGTCCCAAGCTAAGCAGAGCTTGTGTTATGGGTACTAGACAACTGATAAACATACTTATATATTTCTAAATACATACATATTATAGATAAATTACACCCAGACACAGAATAAATGATTATGCTCATCACACAAACATTTGTCCTGGGTGGGAATCGAACCCACGACCTCTGGCATAGCAGTCAGGGTCACTAACCACTAGACCATCAGGCCAGTCAAATGGAAAAATTGACCACAAAAATGGAACCAAATTGACCACAGGCCACTGACAAGCCCGGCAATAATTTGCCACGAAACACTTAAATTGGATGTATGCCCAATGACAAGCTGTTGTGTTTTCTGATAAAAGCAGAATGACTTAGATGACCATGATCGATGCTGTAGGGCTTACAGAAGGTCATCAGGGCAATTATAACAATGCTGCATAAGCGAAGAAGTGGGTTTTGGAGGCGAATTGGGGTGGCAAAATGTTGGACACTAAAACTGAAATTGTATTAATTACTGGGCCATTACTGGCCTGATATCGAGAGGGTTGACGGCTTTATGATACATCAAAAAAGTGCTCAAAGAATATGTGAAGCCACTTGTGTGGCTTATGGTAGATTTTATTTTCCTTAATGCAGAACAACACCAGATCGCATGACGCTAGAACAGTTTGCGACTACATGTAAGACGTTGGAATCATTGCGATAGAGAGGCCAGCTCGTAGTTCTGATCTAAATCCAATTGAGCATATCTGGAATGACCTTGAAAGAAGACTTAGTGCAAAAAGGCTGGCTCCACGCCTCCAAGAACTTCAATTTGTCATTGACGAGAAGTGGAACGTTATACCCTAAGATTTCATGGTTAAATTAATACGGCTGATGAAAAATCGAGTAACAGCTGTAAATAAGGCTAAGAGAGGGAATACACTTTATTAACAAACAGGATGACCAAGAATTTTAAGTTTGACTCTCATTCTTTCTTAAGTGAAATTTAGTAATTTTTCCCATTTGTTGGATTTTGTGCTCTAAACCCTTTCAAGGATATTTTTTACACTGTATATCATATCATTAGAAAGGTAAATAAATAGGCTTCAATTAATGTATGACATGCTTTCAATAACTATTCACATTCATGACAAAAACTGCCTTAACAAAAAGAGTTATGATGTGCGATTTTTTTGCTCTCGAGTGTATTTTTTGACAAATCTAGTATATTATATAATATAACGCGGGTGGATTGCCTAAGAAATTCCTGGCCAAACCTTTTTTTTTATTTTGTAAATGCTCCGGTGTGTTTAACGAATAAATTTAATACTAACCGAAAGTATGAAGCCTTTAGAACATAAAAACGTTGGGTTGCCTATTTGTTTCCTGGCATAACTTTGAGTTGCCAGTATAAACAGGTGTGTCAATACTAGTACGAGTAGTACCCACTTGTTTAATAAATAAATTGTATAAAAAAATAAACGCTGTTTCATTACGAATACGATATTATAAGGTTGTTTGCAAAAAATCTGGCAAGAATAACGGTTGTGCATTTTTCCAAAAAAAAAAAGAATCTATTTTCAATTTTTAATTAAAATAGTTTAGCCAGGAATTTCTTAGGCAACCCACCCGCTTTATATTATTTAATACACTAGATTTGTCATAAAATACGTTTTATCCATTAAACAGACCGGTGAAGGTCGTTCTTAACCGTATCCTCTACTATAACCAACGCCACAAATGTATCAAGATATGGTTCTTGAGAATATGATAAACAGCTTTTCACCACCATGTTCCGTAGGTAACTAAAAATGGTTATTTCAGTGAGACACAGCACTCCTTTCTTCATTTTTCAAACGAAGTAACTGAATTTGTATGATTTGAAGAATGTCACTTATTGTGTTATTTGACTAAATACGTCCAAGATGGTATGTCAGCTATGTGTGCTTACTTATATTTGATAAAAAAAAAACCGGCCAAGTGCGAGTCGGACTCGCCCATGGAGGGTTCCGTAGCAGCAAGCAACATAATATAAAAGTTCTTGTATTTTTTTTATATTTATGACGTATTAAAAAAAAAAAACTACTTACTAGATCTCGTTCAAACCAATTTTCGTTGGTAGCTTATATGGTAATGTACATCATATATTTTTTTTAGTTTTAACATCCTCTTATTTTAGAAGTTACAGGGGGGGGGGGATACACATTTTACTACTTTGGAAGTGTCTCTCGCGTAAACTATTCAATTTAGAAAAAAATGATATCAGAAACCTCAAAATCATCTTTGAAGACCTATCCATAGATACCCCACACGTATGGGTTTGATGAAAAAAAAAAATTTGAGTTTCAGTTTAAGTATCAGTTTTAGTACCTCTAATATTTATTACTTTTTTTTCTATTTTTGTGTGAAAATCTTAAAGTGGTTCACAGAATACATCTACTTACTAAGTTTCAACAGTATAGCTCTTAAAGTTTCGGATAAAAGTGGCTGTGACATACGGACGGACAGACAGACAGACAGACATGACGAATCTTTAAGGGTTCCGTGTTTGCCATTTGGCTACGGAACCCTAAAAACATATAAGTTATTCTACATTGCTCCACCCTCCACCCCATAAGTGGTGCAAAAGGTGATGATTATATGAATAAATTTGCTATATTTTTCAGGTCCAACGATGCTTCCAGCTTGCCCTGGGGTTACATAAACAGCTGCTACTGGCCAGTCAACGATCAAGTCGGTAAGTACATCTATATACCGTACTTTGTTTTTTACTGCGACTATATTAAACTGTTACTCTATGATGTATTCAAGGAATAAGTATTTGAAAACGAAAAAAATTGTAATTAACCTAAACTAATGCTGTCCAATATACTTAACTGAAATCTTATTTCTGAATTTCATGAATTTCTCCACTCAAGGGATGGAAGTTTGTTTGTGAATCAGTCGTACTTTTGTGGCTCATTATCTTCCTGCCCTCGTCTTATATTACTTGAAGTCGGCGCAACACGCTTTTTACATTCTGTCCTGTCACCCGTCACGGTATAACTATCTCCCTTTTCTTTTATATCACTTCTCACACAATCCATCCATAGTTTTTAGCCTATCCCTCTCTCTCCTTCTACCTACGTTTAAACTGATAAATCTTTTCAATAAGCAATTATGCTTTTATGGCTGAATGGAGTTGAATGAAACTTGACACACGGGTAGACGGACGCGAATCTGTATTCGGTTATTTATGATGCTCTTCTATTTTATAATTCTCTAAGTCTGCGCGCTCGTGGCTGTTGAAAATAGAATGTATTTACTTGCTATTCATGAAGGTCGCAAGAGACACGGTAAGGTTGACGCAACAGTAGAGCGATTGGCTGCTGCACTGTGAGGCGCAGGTTCAATTCCTGTACGGAACAAACATTTGCATGATCTGCAGATAGTTGTTCCTGCTCTGGGTATCTTGTGTATCAGAGTTTACATGTAAATTCTGAAAGCACATACAATACAGGAGTAATTCCTAGAGTAGGGCTTTGGAGGTATGCGGAACAGAGTAAAGTCCCGCAAACCTCCGTTGAAAAGGGAGGATCCTCCGACCAGACAGGTGTTATAGTCTGGTGGGCGACAGCCCGATAGATGATTTCGGGCTGTCGTATATGTTTAAATTGCGCGGAGAACTTTGATTGTGCGATGCAGGATTTCGTACTTTCTTCGTAGTTCTTATGTGGCGCCATAGATGTCGCTACATCACTCCCCTCCGGAGATCGGAGATCGATGGTTCTTGATGCGTGCCAGGCCAGCGTAGGTTGGTTCCAGTGGGTCGGAACCGATGCCGCATAGTTCTCGGTGAGTCGGAACTGTCTGCGGTGATACCCCAGTGAGTCGGGGTGTTGTTATCCCAGTGAGTCGGGATGATGCCCCAGTGAGTCGGGGTGATGATATCCCAGTCAGTCGGGATGATGCCCCAGTGAGTCGGGGTGGTGCTGTCCCAGTGAGTCGGGATGATGCTACAGGCTCCAGTGAGTCAGAATGATGCTGCAGGCTCCAGTGAGTCGGAGTAGTACTGCTGGCTCCAGTGAGTCGGAGCGGTGCTGTGCGACGTAGGGCTTGATTGCTGGCGTCGACCAGGAGAGGTTCTTCATAGCTCTTCATGTGACTGGCCGAAGGTGCGGTGTGCCAAGCCAAGGTCGCTGATGCGGCTGAAGGTGATGACCAGGTATGATCAGGTAGGCATGCTGGTGGTCAGGATACCCTCTGTAGCCGTGGGTTCTGGCTGTATGGCTCGCTGCTCGAAAGCTTGAGGAAGTGATGATGACGTCACGAAGCAGTAGCTGCACGAAGACTGCGCTGAGGTTCTTTGTCGAGGGTCACCAGTTTGGACGTAGGCGGAACAGAGAGTAAAGTCCCGCAAACCTCCATTAAAAAGGGAGGATCCTCCGACCAGACAGGTGTAATAGTCTGGTGGGCGACTGCCCGATAGATGATTTCGGGCTGTCGTATATGTTCAAATCGCGCGGAGAACTTTGATTGGGCCATGCAGGATTTCGTACTTTCTTCGTAGTTCTGATGTGGCGCCATAGATGTCGCTACAGGGCAATGTGTTTTTTAAATAAAAGAAAAAAAATATTTTGTTACTTCTCACAAATATTGTCCGTTATAAAATGTTGTCTTGATGTGAATTTAACTTTAAGCGCATACGGTGTTTGCAAACATGGTAAATACCATGTCATGTAGAAAGTTGCGCCAGATTAATACTCTGAAAAGGCGGTTATGAATTTTACCATTATACATAATCTTTACTAAGAGTTAAGTACATTTAAAAAAAATACTTTGAACTATAAATATTTATTTTCAATATACTTGCTCAGAAAGTGACTCTTATTGCACTGCACTTAGGTATATGCGCTTTTTACCAAACTGTGACATTTTGATTACCATTACGCATTCGTACCTTCGTACCATTTTGTTCGCAAAACAAATTTTGAGTACGAAAAAATTTTAAACAGATGGCGTCCAGTATACAATATCGTTGCAGAGTTTACTTTCTGTGACCGATAGATGTCGTAATGTGTTCATATATAAATACCTAAATGAATCAATCATGTTTTTGTTCGTGTTTTCCAGACCAGAATGCCGAAGCAAGAAGGAGTGAGCTGGAAAAACTACACACATCACTCTTCAAAGTACAATACCTACTCATTAACAGGTAGTGTTTACCTAACTGCTACTTGCACATACAGTACCGAATTCTGTTAGCGTACAGCAGGTACTTCTATAACTCCATTTAGTAGGAATTTCTTTTTTGCTTTTATCTGCTTCTCTATCTCTCGCTCTCTCTTGACAGGCTAGAACAGTAGTTACCAAAATTTTATAGATAGTGACTGGACAACTGAGTCTTGATTTTCATGATGGAAAGAAGGAGCATTACTATATAAACAAAGGACTGCTCAACAAGAAAAAAATCATACGAGCGTTGTAATTGAAATTAAATACAAGGATTGCTATTTTTTAATGAGAAGGATACAACCTCATAATTAACTTCAATTTTATAGTTAAGTAATGTTAAATGCAAAAAGACGTTTCAAAATACATCCAATTCATTTCGGTAGTCAGTAATCATAGTCAGAATCCCGTCTCAAACAGCTTACGTATGACGTAAGTAATAAAGGGAAGAAAGACTTTCATAGCTTTATGCTTCTGCGCGATTGCCGCCTGTCACCGTCAGTGAGAGCCCAACCCTTGGCCCATTGATTGATATATCGTCTAATTTTCCAGGGCCCACCGCATATATGTACGCTCTCCAGTGGGTCGTGACCCATAGTTTGAGAACCACTAAACTAGATAGAAGACGATCAACACTTTATGGTGCCACCATCCGAGTGAGTCCATGAAATATATTACTTATTTTTGTTTTGTCTAGTTTATGGTGAATTTTGTACTGGCATAACCAAGTGACCGGGATAGTTTACCAGAAATTTGCTTTAAAATGTAAATTTGTGAATTCTGAGTAACCGTATAACAAGCTAAGTAAGAGAAACAAATAACATATTTGAACTTAGTAGCACACGAGGTTGTTGATAAGAGGAATGTAGACTCAAATGTAACTGTGCCAATTGTTGTTATGGCCTTATGACTAATAGCTTCGACAACCATCTGTCAAAACTGTTGCTACGCAATTGGGTCTAGGGCCTCATACTTCTGTCCCTAGATCCCTATCCCTGTCTTCAGGTCTTAAATCTAAATGCAGGTAGGCAAGCAGTACCTACTTTTAATTATGACTCACAATCTTAGCTTATACTCTGTTCTCAATATTCTTGTTTTTACAAACATGTTTTTTTTATATGCTTTTAAAACAATATTTAAAAATGTCTTCTATATAATATTAAAAACATGCTATTATACCTAATTAATTAATGATTAACCTTTCAATCGTGGAAATTACAGACACAATAGAAAGACAATAGGTGCGTTCGCTTGGGGTTTAATGAATTAAATTGAAATTTACATTCGAAACTTTTCAGATGGAGCTTGTAGCGACCATCGAAGACCACCATGCTCCAGTATTATTTCTCTCAAGAGTCCATACTGCTATAAAAAGAAATTAACATCCAACACAAATTGCTATACCTGTCATGTATCGATGAACTACTTGCCTTAATTTATAATATTACAATGTAAACTAATCTCCTGGAGCGGACTGCACTACAGTAGCGTGTTACATTATGTAAGCATTCTCCAATTTGCATTATTGTCATTGTGTTAGACAGTCAAGAACATCAGTAATAGGAGTGAATACCCGATTTTTAACCGACAGCTGGGGAAAGTGAACTAAATTAGCATAACCCTAATACAAGTATAATTAACCCGTAATATTCCCACAGCTAGAACCGAGACATTTACTTTGTGATGTATAGCATCTAAAATCCGTGTCCGATTCGATTTACGAATTATTATGATTTAGAAGAACTTAATATCGCCTTGTACTGTAGTATGTAGTCGTAGTTATTTTACTATTTCTAAAAACTGTAGATCCATATAAATTGTTCAAAGTACTAGGTATTCCTGCATTGGTTGGTCGTGAAGAAGCAAAAGCACAGTGTAAGTATAAACAGGTAAACAAACGAAAACTTTGGACTTACGAGAATATCTATACTATGCGTTCCAAATAAGAATAGGAAAGTCAATAACCTCGATCTGTCAAATATTGATTGAAAAGTACGGTTTGCAAGAAAAACTTATTTTCAAAATAATGATAGTATTTTTGCTTTGTATTAAGTACTGAGTCTTAGTTAAATCCAGTTAAAGTAAAAACGTTATTATTTCCTCCTCCTCCTTGCGTCGTATTCCTCCATGCTGAAAGTCGTTACCTCCCTGCTTCTTCACTCTAACCCTTATGATATCCTGCCATCTGTTCCTGTCTCTGGCAGTGTGAAGGGCATTGTACATCGTAGAGTCAAGAGCGGTGCGGATCAGGCGTGCTATTCTCTAAGAAAACAGCCTTGCGCGCAGCGCTGACCACAGCGACGAGTTAGTACATTGAATTAACAATCCAATGTAAAGGAGCATTGGGTTGTAAATCCCATGCACTTATTTGGAATTCGTCGCTGCGGCTAGCGCTGCACTTTACTGTTTTCTTAGAGAATAGCACCCCTGGTCGGACCAACGTATTGGACTGCGCCCGCGAGGCCCTTTTCGTCCACTTTACCGGTCACTATTAGCTTTTCGAGGTTGCCACCGTCTTTCCTTGCAATGTGACCGAAGTATTGCAGTTCTTTTTATTTCTTATTTTCATTGAATAATTTGCAGTCTTCTTCCATTTACCACTATTCAGACACTTCACACAATGACGGAGAGATAAGCAAAATTGGTGAACTGGCTTCTGATAAACATTTTTTTGTTCATGATTTTAAACAAATATTATTGAGAAAAAAAACTTATTTTGGTCATCCTTAATCATTGGTGATTCGTCAGCTATGACGTCACAAAATGGCGTAAAATCGATCCTAATCTTAATTGGAACGCATTGTACATCCAGATAAAGTTTTCTTATTTAGGATATTTTGTGTTTACGATCTCCGTAAGAACATGTCTGCTAAAAAAAATACATGGCCCTACCACGACCTCTCGACGCGTTCCATTTGAGGACCTAAATTGAACTGTTAAAGGGATGAAGCTATATGGGGTGTATAGTTCTCTCCCTATTTCTCGCTCTCACGCTTGACATTTTAACTCGTCAGGCCACATAAAGCCCTTGGTCTATTTACTATAGTTAAACTTCAAGCATTGGTTTCCAATAAATTTGGCTGGTAATGGCCCTGCGTGCTTCAAGTACTACTAGATGGCGCTGCTTTAACATGAATGTTATCGTTGATAACACTGCATGTTTGTCACGGGGTTTCGGTAGGTGGCGTTATCACCAAATAAATTTCTTCTACTGCGTGCTTGTCATTGTTGACAACTAGATGGCGCTTTTACAAAATGATTACAGTCGGCGACAGCGCTGCATGCTTCTTACTCGAAGGTACTAGATGGCGCTAATATCAATATTTACTATTATTATGGGGCACTACTAGTTGATACTAACTGAATATAAATTCAATTTTTGGTAACGTAGCGAGCTTGTCTTTAGGCGCTACTAGATGGCATTATTATAAAACAAATACAAGTGATGACAATCTAGCATGATTCTCTCTGGGAATTACAAAGTTACTAGATGGCGCTCCTATAAAACACATTCTATCTACTATAACGCTTGATTCTTGTCATTGATACTAGATGGCGCTTTTGTAACATAAATGTAGTCGATAACAACGCTGTACTAGATGGCGTTATTATAAAACGGAGCGTTTAAGAATCATGGTGTGCACAGGCCCCAATAGTTTTATAACCTTAAAAAATTAGACTTTATCCGTATGTTACAAGTATGTTATGTATGGCTTGCAATACAAGATGCTGTAATTTTATTAGGTACATTTAAAGCCATATTGGTGGGACTACATGGGATATGAATATACCTTTCAATATAAATTTAAAAGAAAGTCGAGATCTTCTGTTGATTTAAAAGAAAATTTTATTACCATTTAATAACTAAATATTTTGATTTGACAAGTTTCTGTGTTTGACTAAATTGTAGTGAAAGGAATATTGATGATTAAGAACTTGGCAAGTTGCTATTGAGTGACGTAGGGCATAACAAGTTATATTTTAAAGCAACGGAAGAACTATGTACCTATGAACAATGATTTAAGAATCTTCAAGAGATTTCGGTAGGTATAGGTACTTACAGTAAGATTTTATTAGGTACGTTTATCACTGGAACTGTTATAAAAAACTTGATTGTTTTTCAAATAATGTTCTTGGTGAGATATATACTCAATATAATTTAAATATCACCGCAAAAATTTACCTAGATGAAGTACCTACTTACTAATATTTACTTAAGAGGTACGTAAAAACATTTCAAGTTACCTGAAAAAAGTCCACCGATTTTTGATGAGCAAGTCAAAGGTCACAATAGCGGTTTTGTGGCATCTTTGCTTTACGAACTTGACTGACACTTTAAGCGCCTAAAAAAAATATATATCTACTGGCTTTCTTAATCTTTTATGTAACTAACAATCTAAGCAATTAATTGCCTCAGGTAAAATATATTTACTTGTTATGGTTTTCAGGCCAAAATAATGCTTCTAACTACGATTTCTGTAAGCACAAGCCAGTGACGTTCACCTGCTGCTGCAAATAATAAGTTTTCATTGCATATCTATTGCGCGTTCCTAAATAATAAATGACTGTACATCAATTTACACAAACTTGCCTGCGGCGGTCTTTCCGCCCATTTATAATTTAAGTGTCTTCAAGGCTAGAGAAAATAGGCTCTTAATAAACTAATATGCCTCACCATCAACGATTACATCACTGTTTACCATCAGGTGGGATCGCAGTCAAGCACTGGTTTATTTGATTAAAATCATAGTCTCTTATTTTTTACTTTCTCTCGGCTTTAGTTTAGGCAACAAAAAAGAGCAATCGAATATTTACGCTATGAATTATATTATTAGCGCCATAATTCTACATGACAGCTTTTAAGCATATTTGTTGTGTTTACAGTGGTGCAAAAATATTACTTTTATTTCGGCTAATGCATTTAAAGCTTTGTGCATTATTACACATTCAAGTTACAAACAGCCGTAGTGTATAACATAAAGGTGTATAGTAAAATTTTTTGAATTAAAGAACATCCTCGGTATATTTCAGATGGCGGTTAACACGGACTTTGAAGACTTTCTGTGATACTACACGGTGAACAACTCATCTGGGAGGGACTGCACAACAGTTACACATCCAGTTAAAGATGTGAGTATAATCCTATATTTACTGACGATAAGCAACAATTAAAAAAAAAATGCTTTCTAAAACTGGACACTTATAAATCTTTTTAGAAAGTTTTAAAACCAAAAATCATATGTAATGGTATGTCAAGTTTCATACACGTACTTATAGTAAACTGCTTCGATAAATAAAACCGTAATTTGATGACGGTGAACTACCACAAAATTATTACTAGCGTCATATTTGAACATGACAACCTCAAGCATTGCTGTTGTGTAAGAGACTGGCGCAATAGCATTACTTTTATGACAGATAATGCATTTAAACTTTGTGCATTATTTCCACTAAAAGTAACAAACAGCTGTAGTATATCACGTAAAGATGTGCCATGTAAAGTCCATGAACTGAAGAACGTCGTCGGTTTATTACAGATGATGACTGACACGGAAATTGAAGACCTCCGTGCTACACGCTCTCTGTGATGCTACTCGGCGAACATACATCTGGGATCGAAAGAACAACAGTTACGTGTCCAGTAAAAGATGTAAGTATAATCCAATTTATATCCCTTATGTAGAACAAAGCTTTATTTTACATCACGTGTCAAAACTGGGCACTATCATACTTTATAAGAAAAAAATTGTAGAAGAAAATGACAAATACATGCATTTTACTGCCGGAAATTTTCGTAATTGTTTTCGATTTTCACCGATTCACACATTTTTTATACTCACAGCTTTAGATAATGATTACGAAATAATTACAAACTAGCTTTTTTACGGTGGAAAATCATCAAATGACATTTCTCGTTCTAGGGCGAGATTCCCATTCTGTCTTCCGTCGAGTATTTTACAGACTAAAACTACATCTACGTCTCTTCTTTGCCTTGCGTTCCTCCCGGGTTTCCCTTTTGGCAGTCAGCCTATGGATTGATTTCCAAAAGCAGTCCCAGCCGAAAGCTATAGAAACCGAGATAATCGTGAAACGACCTTTAAATAATTTACGTCGGCGACACAGACAACTTTTAGAAAGCGAAAAGAATGGTATAATATACTATAAACTCTTATAACATACGAGTTTCCAAATCATTTTACCTCGTATTCTAAAGTTGGTAAAATTTTTTATTACACAATTTACTGGACTTTTTACCTAATCGATTGTTATGTATCATTTCTTGTCTTGTGTAAATATCTGTCATTTTATCACAATTTTTTTTAAAATCATATTCTAGACTATTAGAATAGCATATTTAATAAACTTAAATCTAAAGGTACAATGGCGGTCTTATCGTTAACAGCGATATCCACCAGACAACCTTGGGATGGATCCAAGTTATACATAAAATAATTGCATACAATAATTGCTATATAAAACACAATTAATTAGCTTCCGTATTTGTATTTTTCTGTTTCAATTGTTGGGCCAAAAAAGTAAAGCATTAATTTCATATTTACTTTATTTTAATTAATTTCGTTAAAAAAGATCTGTTCCAAATAATTTTGCCGAGATAAGATTACTAGCGCCATAACAGGCCTGTTGGTCTAGTGGTTAGTGACCCTGACTGCTATGCCGGAGGTTGTGGGTTCGATTCCCACCCAGGACAAATATTTGTGTGATGAGCATGATCATTTGTTCTGTGTCTGGGTGTAATTTATCTATAATATGTATGTATTTAGAAATATATAAGTATGTTTATCAGTTGTCTAGTACCCATAACACAAGCTCTGCTTAGCTTGGGACTAGACGCCGCTGTGTGATAGTTGTGGAATATTATATTATATTATTATATTATATTATATATTATTGAACATGACTTTTGAGCACATATTTTGTGATGTATAACAGTGGCGCGAAAGTATTACTTTTATTATGGATAATGCATTAAAATCTTTGTGCATTATTGATGCTGAAAGTTATAAAAAGTTGTAGTAAATAACATAAAAGTGTACTAAGTACAGATTGGGAACTAAAAACCGTTTTTGGTACATTACAGATGGCTGTGGGGGCTAGAATTTAAGACCTCCATGCCAGGCAGTTATTCTATAACTACAACACTATGCTACTCGTGTGTATGAGCTGTATGGTGAACATCATTCATCTGGGACAAGCTTCATAACAGCGACTCACCTAGTCAAAGATGTGAGTATTATATTTGCATCACTGTACTCCATTCGCGTTAAGATGAGACATTTAAACAAACCTTTTTTTACTGTCTGTTCAACCGATGTTGGTATTAAACCCAGGAAGTCAACTCTAATGTCAAAGAAAGAAAAAGGATTAATTGCACCCTCCATATTTCACTTGGAAGGTTTTATTTGTGAGTGTTGATAGAATGGGTTGTTATTACCAAGGCATGGTAAGGGCGTCCTATCGATACACGACGTGTTCTACATAACAGTTGATGAGTAAAGGACGCCACATTAAAACTTTTAACAAATCCGTTTTGTTCAATAGCAAAATTGTCGCCATGAAAGTAACAGTTACCGTCGCTAACCTATCCATAGACACCGTTAAATTTTAATCGTTTTAATCCCGTGCAGGGTCGATCCGGTACATGAAACACTATCGATTTGTAAAGATAAAATTAAAAAACAAAGTACCTTTTTTCAAAACTCGTATTAATTTAGGCATGTACGAAATTAATTTCTTTAAGGATACTTGAGCTCAGCGAGTTCAATGACCTGTAGATAGTTTGCACGCAACGCCGACTACTACTACTAAGTGAAATTGAAATCGTATGGAGCAGTTGAATTTTTTTTTCTTGATTTCTGGGAATGGTTTACCAAGTGAAGTGTATTAATTAAATAATAACCTCGGTACATTACAGATAGGTGATGGAACGCCATTGTGAAGACTTCGATGTTACACAGTTCTTTCTGTAAGAGCGGGCTGACCAACAGTGCCTCAGCCAGTAACACATGTGAGTAGAATCCTATTTGTATGACTGTCATTGACTATCAGAACAGAAACGGAGAACATCTTGAGAGTTTTAAACATATTTTTAATCTAAACAATAAATAAACATATATTTCTACTCAAAATGTTCACCCTTGGCCTTAACACCACGAGATACGGGTAGTTCGCCGTCCGGCCGTCCGATAATCGTACGGACGGAGTCCAAGTTGCCGACAGTAAGTAGTGTTCCACGCGCTCCTCAAAGAGATATCAGTGCTAAAAGCTTTCGATTTTGTCCACCATTCAAATCTGACCGATAAGTTGAATAAAATCGGTATAAGAGGTCCAGCCCTAGAATGGTTCAAATCATATCTATCAAATAGAAGTCAAATCACGAGGATCACTAAATTTGATAACAAAATTAATAGCATCGTTAATTTTGATTCGCAATCTCGACATAGTCGCTTTGGAGTACCGCAAGGAAGCATCTTAGGGCCACCATTATTCCTCGTATATGTTAACGATTTTCCTCAAGCAATCGAAAAAGATTGTGTCCTTTTTGCTGATGATACGACGGTAATTCTTGATTGTAAAAATTTTGAAACATACGAATCCGATATCAACAACACCTTACACAAAATTTCCACTTGGTTAGAAAATAATGATTTAAAACTAAATGTAGAGAAAACTAAAATATTAAATTTCAAAACGCAAAAAAGTAAATTCATCCAGCTTAAAATAAATCATAAAAACCAATTAATTGAACAAGTCCGTAAAATAAAATTCCTTGGAATAACACTAGATGAACATTTTACCTGGAAAGATCATATTGACGAAATTTGCATAAAAATTAATAGATTTGTTTTTGCCTTGAAAAAAATTAAAGAAGAGACATCTAAACCAACGGCAGTTATAGTGTATCACGCTTATATATGCTCTATTATTCGGTATGGTATTATTGTTTGGGGTAATTCCTCTGAGATGTCCAGAATACTGATAGCACAAAAAAAATGTATTCGCGCTATCTTTAACATGGACTGGACTGAATCATGCAGACCCGTGTTTAAATCACAAAAACTTCTAACAGCCCCATGTATTTATATTTACGAAACTGCAAAATTCGTTAAAACTAATTTATCTCTTTTTGAAACCAACAATAATTTTAACAAGCGGAAAGTTACGCAGTACTTGTTAAAGATCCCTGTACCTAGGATAGAAATGTTTAGACGCAGCTGCGTATATATGGCGCCTCTTATATATAACTCACTACCTAGCTGGATAACTGAATTGCCTTACAATAAATTTCGTGTGGTTTTAAAAAAATGGTTGATATCCCATAGCTTCTATTCAATAACTGAATTTCTAAATAAAAAAACATGTCAGTCCTACCACTTCAGGAATGCTTTGTAGTCTAGTTAAAGTTTGTATTTAATTGTATTTTCAAAAAACGTTGATTTGTTTATTAAGAGTTGTGTTTTCAAAGTCTATGACTTTTAGAACTTTAATGCCAACAAAATAAAATTGTCAATAATTGTATGTTGATTAATATCTCCGTACCTATGTTACTATGTACATACCAAATATTTGCATGCTAATACTCAGCAAAACATGTTTGTTCTTATTTACTTTCTTTTACCATCTTGTATACCGTGTTTTTAGCAAATAAATATTATTATTATTATAGTGTCGCGGTCAGATCTTAGAATTGACCACTGATGATATTTCAATCCTCGTTTGGCCCACTTTCTATAATTCTTTTACTATCATATAAATCCTACGTCAATAATATGGCCAAACTAGGATTGGCATATCATCAAACTTTGACGTTTAAAACTATCTGGCCAGTTTTACTTGGCCATAATTATCACGAGAAGATCAATTCCTTAGACCTGGCCACGGCTTAAACCGTCTCTACCCAGCAGGGCCGCTAGGGTTATGGGAATTTTCTGAAACGGTCTTAGAACACAAAGGATAACTGAAAGACTTTAAGTCAGTTAAAATCTGACACGCCATCTCGCTCCACACATAAGAAGAGACATCACTGGATGATTTCCCATTTAAAAAAAATATCTCTGCCTTAACTCTGCCCTTCAAGCGTTCAAGTCACATGTGTAAAAAGTTCAGCAGCGTATTAAAAATTGTTGCAGGTTTTATTCCTACTTTACGCAGAACAAACATAGGAAGTCTGTTCTTTAAAATACATTCCATTTTAATTTATCCGAAATTGTACCTAGCAAAACGATGGCCATAAAGGGAATAAAAACAGTATGTTAGGCGTTCTCTCAATGCATGACTTGTTTTACATAACAGTTGATGAGTTAAGGACGCAACATTAAAACTTTTCACAAAACAGTTTTGTTTATTAGCAAAATTGTCATCACGATAGTTACAGCTTTATTCTAAACTAGCTTTTGCCCACGGCTTTGCTACTCTACCCTACTCCACCCTAATCCACCCTACGCCACCCTACTCCACCCTAATCCACCCTACTCCACCCTACTCCACCCTACTCCACCCTAATCCACCCTACTCCACCTTACTCCACCCTACTCCACCCTACTCCACCCTACTCCACCATACTCCACCCTACTCCACCCTACTCCACCCTAATCCACCCTACTCCACCCTACTCTACCCTAAACCACCCTACTCCACCCTACTCCACCCTACTCCACCCAACTCCACCTTACTACTACCCTTAATATTGAAAAATCCTCTTTTATTGCTTGCCTTAGTCATTAAGAAAAGCTTTGTGCAAAGTTTCACTCTTGTAGGCCCTGTAGTTTCGGCTGTGCGTTGATATACAAATATCAGTCAGTCAGTTTTTCTTTTTATAATCTACTAGCTTTTGCCCGCGCAGCTTCGCTCCCGCTCTTCCCTACTCCACCCTACTCTACCCTACTCTACCCTACTATACCCTACTCTACACCCTATTCTAACCTACTCTACCCTACTATCTAAACCATCATGTCATTATCATGTGAAGCACCATGGAGCATTTTTATTAGGTTACAACTTTTTTTTTTTTTTTGACATTACGAGCATGGCAGTTGAGAGTTTGTCATGCTCACTCAAATGTCTCGCTGTTGGTGGCACGTGTTATTGGGTCGTTCAGTTCCCTTCAAAATGGTTGAGCTGAGTGGGGCTGATGCACGCGTCATGCTCGTGAACGGGTGCCGTCAGATGGGACTGGTCATCCCTTAGCTGCCAGTGGCTTAATTCAGTTTCTATATTTTAATTATTTTACAGTTTTATTTCATTATCGACATTGTGCTCACATGATAGAAGCAACAAGTAATATGTAACCAAGCATTATATATGTAACACATAATATGATTTAAAAGAGTGTCCATGGAGTTTCTTGCACGTTCTTCTCCATAGAGACCTACTCTTTGGAACGTGCAATTTAGCTTCACTTTTCTTGGACTGACCGACATTTGACTATTCAAAAGTGCCTGTAAATGGTCTATTTGAAATAAATGATTTGACTTTGACTTTGACTTTGACATCTACTAAATAGTCCGAACAAAGCCTAAACATTTGGTTTGGATAGATGAGCCTGTTCTTGAGTTATAAATATAACGAAAAACGCCATTGATTTTTTATATTTACAGATCTATATGGATAATTTTATTTTATGATCGGTTTCCTTACATAACCTCTCTAACGTGTTGAGCTCAGTGATAGTGAAATAAGTTAGATAAGGTAAAACCCGAGTCTGAACAATTTTTTTAATATCTTCTTTTTCAAAATTAGTAAGACACAGATCTAAACAGTTAGTTTATTAGTTAGACACAGAAGAGAACTCTTTTTTGTTGCCCTGTGTATTCTTTTGTTGAACTTTTTGCGCATTTGAAACCGTTCCACTCAAACTCTAAGCGTTCGCGCGTGACTTCGCGCCATTCGGTTAAACATCAAGCAAACGTCGGCGTCCGCGTAGATTATAAAATATTGAGCGTTCTATTTGGGTATTTATCCATGAACATAAGTAAGAAGTTCTTCATAAAATAGTCTTTAAAAATCTAAAATAAGCAAACCTTTTCGTTATTCCCTATACGTACCTATATACCTAAATAATGTGAGGTCAGAGAATGAAAAATATTTTTTAAATATGTTTTTCAGGTCAAAACAATGCTACTGCAATAAAACCTGAGCTGCAAGAAGCCACAATTACCACTCTTCTAAACACTCTACAAACCAGCAACGACAGCTTGCAGCTTGCTTACTTGATTTCGTCATGAACAGCTTCAACGCAGTGAGTATATTTTGATAGTTAATTTAACCATTCAATTTGCTTGCAGCTGCATGATGTGTCTTAACTATTGCTCACTAATTAAACTTAACTAATAGCATAGCATACCATAGTTGGCCTTATAATGTTCCCACTGTTGGGACTCAGGCCTCCTCTCTGGGAGAGGGAATGGGCTGTAATCCACCACGCAGGCCCAGTGCGGGTTGGTGGATGTCACATGTCTTCGAATTTTTGGTTCTAGGCCATGCCGGTTTCTTCACGATGTTTTCTTTCACCGTTTTGAGAGCAGTGGTGATGAAATAAATTACACAAAGTAATTCGCCTAGCTGGGATTAAATCCACGAGCTACAACTCTCGTTACCACTCGGCCACCACTGCTCTAAACTTAACTAATAATTGCTAGTAATGCCATTGTAATAAGTGTACTACATGTAATGTGGTTGCTCACAATGAGCATAATCAGAAAGCTTAGTAATCCAAAGGGCAATGGAAAGGGCTGTGCTCGGAGTTTCCTTGCGTGATCACATCAGAAATGAAAATATCCGCAGCAGAACCAAGGTTACCGACATAACCCGAAGAATCACCAAACATAAGTGGACAGGATATATTGCTCACAGAACTGATGGTTGATGATCATGGGGATGAAAGGTTCTAAAGTGGCGACCATGTACCAAGAAGCGTAACGTTGGAAGGCCTCTCACTAGGTGGACCCATGACCTGGCGAGGGTCACGCGATGGTTGCGAGACGGATCGGTCATTATGGCGACACTTATGAATAATTCCTAATTTTTTTTACAATTTTCGATAATTCGTAGACTTGATTCTTACTTTTCCTGTTCTTTCTCACTCAATTTTCAAACTAAAAAAAAAATAATAATATGTTTATTTAAGGTTTAGCTTAATTGGGGAGCAATAATAAGTCTGCTGTGTGGATATTGAAATTAAAATAAGTAGCGCCACATATAAGTACATGACAGATTTTAAGCATAACTGTTGTGAAAGGCATGGCGCAAAAGAATAACTTTCATTACAGGTACGAGTAATGCAGTCAAAGTTAACTGCATTATTGCAACTGAAAGTAACAAACAAACACTAAAAATTAAATATTACTTAATCTAGCCATAAAGAGGAGAAACAAACATAACATTGCATTTGAATTCTGTCATTTTTTAAAGAATACAATGAGAAAAACGCAATGAAATTTTTGTTTATCTGATATAAACTAGTGCTTGACTGAGATCCCACCTGATGGTAAGCAGTGATGCAATGGTTGATCGTGAGGCGCACTAGTTTATTAAGAGCCTATTAACTCTAGCTTTGAAGTCACCCAAATTATAAACGGACGGGAAGACGGCAGCAGGCAAATTGTTCGAGTCCTTCGATGTACGCGGTATAAAACGACGAGGCGAAACGCTAACGCATTTTATTATTTTTGAGCCATAGATCGATGTATAAAATATATTCAATCATTTAAAATAACTTGAAATACAAATTTGGCTATGATGTCAAGTAACATAGTCAATATTGTGACAAAGGACCCTAACAAAGATTACCAAAAAAGTAAAGACTTTACAAAAATACTGTCCGGAAGCAAAACATTTTATCTCAGGAAATGCATATGTAAATAACTATATCGCGTATTTTAAAAGATGACTTAGGACTTGCAACCTATAAGAAACGCACTAGTCAATATTTAACTGATTATTAAAAACTATTAGGGTGATAAAATCAAAACCACTTCTTAATTCATTAAACCCCAAGCGGACGCGGCGTTCGCGCTTCTATTGTTTTACTATTGTGTCTCAAATTGACGGTATCTGAAAGGGTAGAACGCAAACGGAGATTTTTTTTTATTATTGAGCAATATTTTAACTATAGATGGAATGATCGAGTTAATAGTCAAAGCTTTACTACAGCTTCCCAATTAGTCAGCTGAGTACATCGTGGATATTATCCCACTTCAGTAATGGTTTGGTGTGGTGTTAGCTATCAAGGAGTAACCGAGTCATATTTTTGTGAAAAAGTTCAAAACATCGCCACAAATGTACCAAGATATGATTCTTGAGAAGGTGGTAAACAGCTTATCACCACCATGTTCTTGTAGGTAACTAAAAATAGTTCTATCAGTGAGACACAGTACTTGAATACAGTAAAAAACTTGCTTCGTTTTTCAAATGAAGTAACTCTGTTTGGATAATTCGATATCCAAGATGGCATGTCAGCTATTTGTGTTTACTTATATTTGATAAAAAATATATAAATTATTCTACTTTGCTTCACCCTTCCCCCATAAGTGGTGCAGAAGAAGAAGATGAAAAATAAATTTGTTATATTTCTCAGGTCCAACGATGCCTCCAGCTTGCCCTGTTGTAGCATAAACAGCTGCTACTCGCCAGTCAACCATCAAGTGGGTAAGTAAATCTAGTATCCCAGTACTTTGTTTTTACTGCGACTATCATCATCATCATCACCAGCCTTTTTAATGTTCCCACTGTTGGGACTCAAGCCTCCTCTCTACGAGAGGGAACACTGCGACTATATTAAACTATTATTCTATGTTTTCAAGGAATATGAAAACATAATTATTTGAAAACGAAAACAAAGTGTAATTAACCTAAATACTGTCCGATTTAATTGAAAACTTATTTCAGAATTTGCTTTTCTGCCCTTAAAGGGCCGGCGGAGGATGAATTTCCATACAAACGTAATACCACGCTCATTTGCAGTTGGAGCAATATATCCAACATATTATGATGATATTCGGTTAAAGACAATATTTATCTAGGTTCCTACGTCGAGAATATTAGAAATATTGTTATTTTTAATACAAGAAAAGCCAAATGGCATGTTTTGCCATTTACGCTATAAAAAAGTGCGAAATACAATTTGCTTAAATTTCTTTTTGTTTATTTAAAAAAGAAAGACGTAGGAACCTAGATAAATATTGTCTATAACCAAATATCATCATAATATGTTGGAAATATGCTCCAACTGCAAATGAGCGTGGTATTACGTTTGTATGGAAATTCATCCTCCGCCGGCCCCTTAAGGGATTGCAGTTTGTTTGTGAATCAGTCGCGTTCTATACATATTCTTCTATATATATTATATTATTTGTTTTTACTAGAAAAATCTAAAAAATGTTTTTTTTTTGGTGATTTACGTAAACAGTGCAATTTTCCGGGTCAATGAACCCCTGGCGCTCGAGGGGTAATGGCTCATTTTCTTCCTGCCCTCGTCTTACCTCGTCTTACGTCGTCTTACTTGGGGTCGGCACAACACGCTTTTTTTTCCATGCTGTCCTATCTTCCTTCACGATATAACTATCCCCCTTTTCTTTCATGTCACTTCTCACACAATCCATCCATGTTTTCTGGCCTGCCACTCTCTCTCTCCATCTATCTACATACATACACATAAATCTTTTGAATAAGCAATTATGCTTTTATGGTTGAATGGAGTTGAATGAAACTTGGGATACGGGTAGACGGACGCGTATCTGTATTCGGTTATTTATGATGCTCTTCTATTTTATAATTCTCTAATTTATCCATGGGATAATAATTAAGCTTTCTCATCCGCGTAGTCTGCGCGCTCGTGGCTGTTGAAAGTAGAATGTATTTACTTGCTATTCATGAAGGTCGCAAGAGATCGGTAAGGTTGACGCAATAGTAGAGCGATTGGCTGCTGCACTGTGAGTCGCAGGTTCAATTCCTGCACGGAAAATACTTTTGCATGATCTGCAGATAGTTGTTCCTGCTCTGGGTATCTTGTGTATCAGAGTGTACCCGTAAATTCTGAAAGCACATACAATACAGGAGTAATTCCTGGAGTGAAGCAATGTGTTTTTTAAATAAATAAAAAAAATAATATATTTTGTAACTTCTCACAAATATTGTCCGTTATCATTGTTGTCTTAATGTGAACTTTAAGCGCATACGTTACTTGCAAACATGGTTAATATACCATGTCATGTAGAAAGTTGCGCCAGATTAATACTCTGAAAACACGGTTATGTATTTTACCATTATACATAATCTTTACTTAGAGTTACATTTTATAAAATATACTTTGACCTATAAATATTTATTTTCAATATACTTGCTCAGAAAGTGACTCTTATTGCACTGCACTTAGGTATATAAAGGCGCTTGTTACCAAACTGTGACATTTTGATTACCATTAGGTACTCACTCATGCTATAATGTAGTTAAAACCTTTTTGTTCAACCTCTTTGCTCTTCGCAAAACAAATGAGTACGAAATATTTCATCTATGTTATTGCGTTTAATGGTATAAATTAGTATCTTACTTATTATTTTATGAAATTCTGACCATTTTATAACTGGTACAAACGATATAATTAATAAAACAAAACATTTACTAAATAAATCGTACATTCAAACAAAAAATGTTTTTTTTTTTGTGGTCTATGGCCGCCATTTTAAGATGCGCGCGGTTTTTGGCTTGATTTATTCGAGTGTGTGATAGTGGCTGTATTAATTAAATTAAATTAAATACTACAGAATCATTAGAAAATGTTACAGGCGTATTCCATTGTCACTACGAAATACATTGTAGTAAAAACTTTTCACGCAAAAAACATAAACGTAAGACTAGGCAGTATGATTAAAATACTTTAGCCTTCCCCAAGGGGTAAATAAAAAAAATATGCACGCACATATAAAAACAGATTTTTACCACAATTTCACAAAAAAAGTTACTAGTTTTACTGTTATTTTCTACACAAGTGTATTGAAAAACGTCGTATGATACACGTGAGTAATTAATGATTACCGTTCTCGACTCTCTTAAGACCCTCGCCACGGCTCGGTTCTAAATACCGCCTCGACGGTAATCACTAACATTACACACTTACATCATAATGTACTATTACAGTCATTTGAGGTAAATCTTATTGATTTTTATGGTCCATTTACTTGTAGAACCAAAACGCAAACTTGCTGTGAAGCACCTACAACAAGCTTCATACAACCCACAATAAGGTGTTGATGGAAAAACCACGGGCGAGCTGCCATTTTTTCCGGACTAGTGCGAAATAAACTACAATGCGTTTTCAAGTAAGTGTGTTGAAAATTTTTGCATGCCGTAGATTTTTTCGTTTGTAACAATAGATATTCTGTCATATTTTTGTAGCATTTGTCACAGTGACGAAGCATTTCGTTATATTAAAATGGTTAAAAATGTTGTGAGTATTGATTTGAGTTTTATTTAAGTATACTAGACGCACGCGCATACCGTGGCGTACATATAGTTTTTGAAAAGTAATGTAACATTTAAATACACTTTACGTCACAGTTATATATCAAACTTATCCCATCCCAGTTTATTGGTAACTCTTAAAATTCCTAGCTCACCTAATCCACAAAAGTAGACACCAGGAAACATAATACACATATTTTCGCTTTTTATAAAATATAAACATGTTTGAACGGCTGAACGGATTTGGATGAAATTTGGCTCACGGCTAGGCTGTATCCTGGAATAACACATGCAATCGGTTTATAATGCTTCGTTACTTGTGCTTGACCGATTTAAGATACGCAAGCAAGTTGTTGTGAGCTGAGCTGTGGAAATTTCTTGGCTTTTATCGCGCTACTAGTATTGTAATAAAAGTAGATAATGCGACGGATCCGAAGCAAAAAGAGTTATCTGCGTTTTTGCGATTTTCTGATATCAAAAATAAGTGAATAATGCAGTTATTTAGCAATTTCTTTATTTTTTTAAATAATATTGAATAATGAACTATTATTTCTGCATTTTCGACACTTGAAAGACGATTTACCAACTCTTAGAATATGATTTTTTTAAGATAACTCTCTTTACTTTGCACCCGTCGATTATTTTTTCATAAAATATACTTAGTTTAACTATACCCAGTGTGGCATGCATGTTTTACATATATTATAACATGTATTGTTACAAGTTGAGCGAGATTAATACTCGTAAGAAATCATACGCACGAGCGGCGTTGCCAACGGCAGAGGCAACTGCTGCTGACGACCTATAGTGACACTTGAAACAGACGACGGCTGCCGATGATCTTCATTTGATGGAATGTCGACGGCCACCGTCGAGCGTCATAACCTGCCGCTGACGTGTTGAAACGCTCAGTATATACCACTAAATTTAATTAGTACAAAAAAGAAATGCACTCTATCTGTACCCAAACGTAAAAAAAAATCGAAATTCCAAGAAATCCAAAATTGTCCACGAAAATTTGTCATAATTGGTAAATTCATAATTGAATATCATTCATATCAATTGCTACGTGCAGTATTTTTCCATTTTGACCTTTTGGCGCATTTGGCCCAGTTAGCGGTTGGTCTAATTCAACTATTCGCGCTTGATCCATTTTACAGTTGGTCCAATTCTCAGTTAGTCCAATTCGCTGTTGGTCTAATAGAAAGTGTCTCCAAACTTAAATTAAATAACCCCTTTTATAGTACTATATTTTATTTCTAAGCATATCAGTAGTCATTATCTTGTGTTACAAGTTCATACCTACCAACATTAGAAAGAAAGAACGAAAATACATTTATTTAAAGGTAGATAAATCTATCTACACTATTATTATAGAGATCATCATCCGTTTCCTTTTCTTTTATTATAGGAAGCAGCTTTATTCATGAGTGACATTGGCATGTATTTTTTAATAAATAAAGTGCATACGGAAAGTACAAGAGTAGGTACTTTCCGTATGGTCCAAAATATATTTAACAAACTAAGTACCTGAAAAAATAAAACGTTAAATTTGGATAGTTTCAAAAAAGAACTATTAAGAATTCTGATAAATAAATGCTATTACTCAATAGAGGACTATCTCGACGACAATTCTATGATTATTTCTTCAGAATATTGCACATTATCTGACTTATTTTGATGGCCTTGAATTTTTATTTGACAGTAACACTAACTTAATCTCTTTGATATTTTAATGAATCTAATTTCATTTCATTTGTAACTTTATGCCTATTAACATTGACTCTATTAATTATATTAAGATGGACATAACAAACTTGCACATCACCTGACTTTTATCGATGGTCCTGAATTGTATTTGACATTAGCATCAATATGGTATGAAACTTAATCTCTTTGACATTTATCGAAACTTATTTTATTTCATTTGCTATGATACGCATGTGCCTATTAATAATGACATTATTAGTGTTATAAAAGTTTAAATAAAAAAATTCCATATCTCCTGACCTATTTTGATGGTCCTAAATTTTATTTAACATTAGTACTAATAAGACATGTAACTCTATGATATTTACTGAAATTAATTTAATTTGATTTGCAATGATATGCCAATTAATTTTGAATTTATAAATCATGTGAAAGTTTATTTGATATCAGACTTTAAATGAAAATGGACAATGTTCATTATAGTACAGGATATGGTTAAGAACGACCTTCACCGGTTTGTTTAATGATGATAAAACGTATTTTATGATAAATTTAGTATATTAAATAATATAACGCGGGTGGGCTGCCTCAGAAATTCCTCATTGATATAGGAGCCTACACTAATAGCGATTGTCATTGTAGTGATAATGACGATCGCCAATAGTGTAGGCTATATGCTGTTTTTTGACAATCAGTAATGAAATAATACATTTTGACTGGCCTGTTGTTCTAGTGGTTAGTGGCCCTGACAGCTATGCCGCAGGTCGTGGGTTCGATTCCCACCCAGGACAAATATTTATGTGATGAGCATGATCATTTGTTCTGTGTCTGGGTGTAATTTATCTATAATATGTATGTATTTAGAAATATATAAGTATGTTTATCAGTTGTCTAGTACCCATAACACAAGCTCTGCTTAGCTTGGGACTAGACGGCGTTGTGTGATAGTTGTGAAATATTATATTATTAGATATATTATATCATAGTAATCTTACTAAAATAATAATGTTTGCCACATATTAGGAATAACTCCTGTATCGTGGATGTGTTCACAAATATGTAAACTCACAAACACAAGATGCAAAATACTGATCGAATTTTTCGATAGTTATCGGTAAAAAAAATAACTTGATATAGAAATATCAAGTTTGAAATCGAGCAAATTTTTGAGATCGAAAACATAACTTGTTGAAAATGCTGTATTTTTCAAATGTTTTTATGTTGATGTTCCACAGATCCATAGTAAGATTGCAGACCATGGAGTGTTTGAAAAAGTGCGGCGCGCGGCGTGTTCGACGATATTCTTTACATTATCAGAACACGGCCGGCTACAACGAAAGACAAAATTTCACGCTCTAGTTGAAACGTATGTATTATTTTACGTATCTATTTCAGGATTAAGTACTTAAAACAATATTATGCATGTTTACACTGATTCGTGAATTGAACAAACTACGGTCACTAAAATCAAAAGCAGTTAGAAATTAAGTAAAATATTTTTAAATGCCTTGCGTGAGAAAGAAAGCCCTATCCACTTTATAAATTATTATCAGTGCACTTCGTCCCTACTGCTAATTAAGGTAGGTGGCAGATAAACATGGAATATTGGTCATTGACCCTCCTACATTTGTAAACATTCTCAATTTCAAAAACGGAAATAAAGGCATAAAGCTGTCTTGAATCGACCTACCTATAATCCTAGTCCCAGTAGTGTAATGATTTTTAAAGAAAATATTCATAAATCGTTCAACTTCCAATGATAAGCGATAGATGGCGCTAGTAGTTACATGAACTTTAGACATTCGTTGTAGATATTAAGTAATAATTTATAATATTAGACTCTATGGATTTGTTTTGTATAAATATATCATAATTGTTAAAATGAAATATTTACTTGCAGTTAAATATTAGATAAACTCTAATGTATATTAGTCAATTGATGTTACGTACTCTTTACTTTGCTCTGATTGGTCGGTTAGTCGACCGAGTGTTTGTGAAAGTTTGTGGTAGGGAAACACTGAGTTTGTTACTGTCATTTTGGACAGAGTCAGTCTGCTTTGAGTCGTTGAACAGAAAACATGTCCGACTAAACTGTGTATTTGTAAATGATTGTTAATAGAACGATAAGTATGAAATTGTGTTGATCAAAGTGAATAAAATATTTATACAATTTATCCTGAAGTGTTTGATTTATCACATTTCAGAAGTGGGATATGCCTACAAATATGTGCAGTGATAACAAGAAGAGGTTATGTGTGCCTAAATTGAAGATAAATGAGTTCGAGAAATATATTTTTGTCTTTCCATGTGTGCTAGTGTTACTTCAGACAAGAGGTTATGTGTGCCTAAATTGAAGCTAAGTGAGCTCGAGATTTATTTATTTTTTTAGCCAAGTGTGCCAAGTATTTTAGACCAGTATCATACTCACCCAAATTTCTTACTGATGGTGACAGGCTCGTGTATTGAATCATTCGATTCCCTTCAAATGTGTGAACTGAGTGGTACAGATATGCGCGTCATGTTCGTAATCGAACGTTGACAAGACTAAACACCTCTTAAATGCTGGTGATTCATTTTAGTTTCTATATTTCAAATTGGGTGCTTTTCCTTTATTTAATTTCATCGAATTCGTATAGTGATAAATTAAAAAAAAAAAAAAGTTTATATGTAAAATTTTCCTATTTCCCAAAGCGATAATTGTCATTGTTGCCTCGGATTACTTTGTGTGGCACGATAATTTCCCTTTCGTTTCGACGCATAGTTGTAAAAACATGTTGTACCCCTTATTAGTATGTCACAATAATGATAAATGATATATAATGAATGATAAATGATCAGTGATCAGTGATAAGTGATCAGTGATAAGTGATAAGTAATTAGTGATAAGTGATCAGTGATAAGTGACCAGTGAATAGTGATCAGTGATTAGTGACCAGTGATTAGTGACCAGTGATTAGTGACCAGTGATTAGTGACCAGTGATTAGTGATCAGTGATAAGTGATCAGTGATAAGCGATCAGTGATAGGTGGTCAGTGATCAGTGATAAATGATAAATTTATTTATTTATAAATGTTAAACGATAAAAGATAAATGATAGATGATAGATGATAAATGATAAGTCTTAAATGATAAATGATATTTATTTTGTACTGTTGTTTTATGAACTAAATTTCCACCTATGACAAACAATAGATGAATTTGAGAGAACAAAGTTAAAACTGAGTTTGTATATGTATAACACGATTTAAAAGGCTGTAAATGGAATTTCTTCTCCATAGAGATCTACACTTTGTAATACGTAATTACCGTCAATTTGCTGACTTACTGACTTCTTGGCAATGTAAGAGTCTGTAAATGGTTCATTAGAAATGTTTTGATTTGATTTCAGTGCTTTGATGAGGCCAAGAGTGTCTTTGATGAGGCCAAGCGTGATTTTGATGAGGCCAAACGTGCCTTTGATGAAGCTAAGTGTGTACCTCTGATGAAGACAAGCGTGCCTTTGATGAAGCCAAGCGTGCCTTTGACGAAGCCAAGCGAGCCTTAATAAGACCAAGCGAGCCTTAATGATGGTTCATTTGAAATGTTTTGAATTGATTTCAGTGCTTTGATGAGGCCAAGAGTGTCTTTGATGAGGCCAAGCGTGCCTTTGATGAGGCCAAACGTGACTTTGATGAGGCCCAACGTGCCTTTAATGAAGCCAAGTGTACCTTTGATGAAGCCAAGCGTGCCTTTGATGAAGCCAAGCGTGCCTTTGATGAAGCCATGCGTGCCTTTGATGAAGCCAAGCGTGCCTTTGATGAAGCTAAGCGTGCCTTTGATGAAGCCAAGCGTGCTTTTGATGAAGCTAAGCGTGCCTTTGACGAAGCCAAGTGAGCCTTAATAAGACCAAGCGAGCCTTAATGAGGGATGAGGCAAGCATGCCTTTGATGAAGCTAAGCGAGCCCATTTGAGGCCAAGTGGGCCATTTGAGGCCAAGTGAGCCATTTGAGGCCAAGTGGGCCATTTGAGGCCAAGTGGGCCATTTGAGGCCAAGTGGGCCATTTGAGGCCAAGTGGGCCATTTGAGGCCAAGTGGGCCATTTGAGGCCAAGTGGGCCATTTGAGGCCAAGTGGGCCATTTGGAGCAAAGTGGGCCATTTGAGACCATGTGGGCCATTTGAGGCCATGTGGGCCATTTGAGGCCAAGTGGGCCATCTGAAGCCAACTGAGCCATTTGATTTGGCCAGATGAGCCAATTAAGATTCGGGTTAAGTGTGCCCGGTGCAGACGAAATTATCCTCAAGAGCGTAAGTAACGTATGAATTTACCTATTAATGTGATTTTAGTCTGACTACGTTGGCTTAATGCAGATGTTGTAAATGAATTGAATAATTTATTAAGTTTATTCATATCATATTTGAACTGTTTATTGGGTGAGATTTGAACATTCTGTTATAGTTTTTGAAGATATTATAGGTATAGATAAATTGAATTGAAAGTATAATTTAACACTGTGATTTGATTCTTAAAAAAGAGTTTCAAATGAACGATACAAGTACTATTTCCTGTAAATGTTTTAACCACTGATTTTTTTATTTTGAGGACTTGGATTCCGACAGAACTACAGAAGGAAAAATTTCCAGTCTTATTGAACAAATAGATAGTTCCTGGTTCAAACAGTACAGACTTGAAGAAAAATGATGCAAAGAGACGATTTGGAAGGAATAAGACACCACCACGATGCAAGAAGCGAAGAGGTACCCCACGTTGGTCTAAGAGAGTGGTTTAATGATTTTCAAGGAGGAAAGCGTTACAAGTATTGAGGTTTGAACATATCCATTGGAACTTTGTGATACGGGAGTTCTATCACTTTTGTAAATTTTGAGAGTATTTAAGTTTGATTAGAAAGAGTAATTATAATTGATTTGTATTAAGCAAGTAGGATCAGAAACTGACTATACAATTTGTCTCAAAAACTTGCTAGTCTTACCAAGAGAAAATAGAAAATTTACGAAACCTTGCCAAGTTTTGTAAGTTAGCATTTAGTGACGAAGTGGTAAACTAAACTAAAATGATTTTATCTAATGAGCAGAATTATGGTCGGTTTCAAGCAGAAATGTTAGCTAGTAAGAATTAAGGTGTAACTTATGTGAATATTATTACGACAAATTAATGCTTATATACGGATAACATATAAGTAAAAGAGCTGCAGATAGAAATTTAAACACACGGGATTAATGATAAATCTATTAGGAATTGAGCCAAACCATTAAATTGTAGACGAGGAAATGGATTTATTACACGTTTTCAATTCCTGTGACGAACACAATGATATTTATTTTACAAGTAGGATAAAATATATACTATTACATGACCATAACTAGTTCTCGTCGTCCAGACTGAAATCGAAGCCGGTTCCTAAGATGATTATGATACAATGAATGATTTAAATAGAGCTAAATATTACATCGTTATTTATTCGGTTAAGGGGAAGATGGATTGAAAATCCATACACTAGAGTAGAGGACCAATTTCAAGGTTTCAAATAAAAATAAAGTTTGACGAACAGTGCGATCCGAACTTCATTATTAGAACCTTTACTTGGTACGAAATCACGCACATATGCTGCTAATATTATTTGAGAGATAATATTAGTACAATTAAGCCCTTAGCCTCTAGCTGAAGGATCACTTTTATTCTAAATGCTTAAGTTTCTGTTTTATATTATGCTTTCAAATAATGAAAGTAATGAACTCTGACTAAACGAGTCGCCACACAACATGTAGCAACATGGTGGCTACAGATTTGTGAGTTTCATTTAACCACTGAGAGTGTAAGATCTAGGACGCGTATGTCGATACCTTAAGTCGTAATATCATGTTTTCCACAGAAATTAAGACGAATACTGTTTCTGTTTATAGTATTGAGACGAGAATTGATCTAAATATCAAATTTTCGAATACTTTGACTAGAGACACAATAGAAACAAAATGAGAGAGCAAGCGCCAGCATTTGCTTAGGATTAAATGAATAAGATCTAGATTTCAAATTCTTATAGCTGAACCCGATGAAAAACCTAATGACATGAAGTGAATTCAGTGCGCGTAAATAATGAAGAATACTTTCGAACAAAAAGCTGATCAATTTTACTTTATGCTTACAGTCTCACATAATTAACATTGACCAATGGTTTTGAGTACCTAATTGAGTGTTGGTTATAAAACATATTTGACAGTAGTTTATTAACTTGAATAATATTGCAATCGTGGATTTCTTTTAGATACCCTACTATCAAGAGCTTTTGCGATAGTCATGGTATTGACCTTGTTTTTAACGCTGTATCTTGTCTAAGGTTGAGCGCGGTTTTGCTAAAATGTATAACCACTATTTTAAATCCCCTAGCAAAATAAAATGATTCCTATGACGAACACCAAGGAAACATATGCCTATGGCGTGTTATTAATTCTGTTAAATGTCCCACTAGACAGACTGCCACAAAACTACCAGGATCAGAGTGCCTTTAAATGATAAACATTACGAAGTAAAATACGTTAAAAAGTTTAAGATATGAAGTGAGCGCCAATATCTGGGTTAGACTAGCAAAAAGATACTTTCGTTATCAGTAAAATCCTTGATACAGCCTACAGCATAAGTGGTTTAATAAAGATTAGTAGATCTGATTGCAATTATGAGGGTAAAATTGAATTTGCCTCATTTTAAAATCCATAGATCCATTGAAAAAAAAACAAAGTTTTAAGTATAAAATTACTGTAATTACCGATTTTGGCAAACTGAGGAATAACATTTAGAAGCATACTTTCCTCCGACCTTATATAAACTCGGATATAGAGAAAAGCCTTTGACAAAAAAAAAAAAACTCTATTCTTCGCGTGATGAGAATGTTATAAACATATGACGTGACGATAAAACAAATAATCAAGACTAAGCCGAATGTAATGATTATGAATGTAAGACTCAGTTCCTTGTAGAACTGGAATTAAGTTTCATAATTTTAATGAAAATATCCTATCATTTTAATTGTAATCGTGCGTCAGGAGATCGCACGATGTCGGATGGCCGAATGTAATGATTTTTAAAGAAAATATTCATAAATCGTTCAACTTCCAATGATAAGCGATAGATGGCGCTAGTAGTTACATGAACTTTAGACATTCGTTGTAGATATTAAGTAATAATTTATAATATTAGACTCTATGGATTTGTTTTGTATAAATATATCATAATTGTTAAAATGAAATATTTACTTGCAGTTAAATATTAGATAAACTCTAATGTATATTAGTCAATTGATGTTACGTACTCTTTACTTTGCTCTGATTGGTCGGTTAGTCGACCGAGTGTTTGTGAAAGTTTGTGGTAGGGAAACACTGAGTTTGTTACTGTCATTTTGGACAGAGTCAGTCTGCTTTGAGTCGTTGAACAGAAAACATGTCCGACTAAACTGTGTATTTGTAAATGATTGTTAATAGAACGATAAGTATGAAATTGTGTTGATCAAAGTGAATAAAATATTTATACAATTTATCCTGAAGTGTTTGATTTATCACAGTAGTTTCGACTGTGCGTTGATATGTCAGTCAGTCAGTTTCTCCTTTTATATTAAACATATATTTTTATAAAGATTGATAAAGCGTAATGTTCATAATAATCAACACTCAACCGTAATATAAGAAAATATGAATACTTACATTTGACACAAACATTCGTTTTCCTTAAAGTCAACAGATGGCGTCCAGTATACAATATCGTTGCAGAGTTTACTTTCTGTGACCGATAGATGGCATAATGTGTTCAATTTTTACTTGTATTGTTGTTTATTACAATAATGCAATCTGAATAAATGTATCCGGCACTACATATATAAATACCTAAATGAATCATGTTTTTGTTCGTGTTTTCCAGACCAGAATGCCGAAGCAAGAAGGAGTGAGCTGGAAAAACTACACACATCACTCTTCAAAGTACAATACCTACTCATTAACAGGTAGTGTTTACCTAACTGCTACTTGCACACACAGTACCTAATTCTGTCAGCGTACAGCGGGTACTTCTATAACTCCATATAGTAGGAATTTTTTTTTTGCTTTTATCTGCTTCTCTATCTCTCGCTCTCTCTTGACAGGCTAGGACAGTAGTTACCAAAATTTTATAGATAGTGACTGGACAGGTGAGTCTTGATTTTCGTGATGGAAAGAAGGAGCAGAACTATATAAATAAAGGACTGCTCAAACAAGAAAAAATCATGCGAGCATTGTAATTAAAATTAAATACAAGGATTGCTATTTTTTTATGAGAAGGATACAATCTCAATTTTAGTTAAGTAATTTTAATTGCAAAAAGACGTTTCAAAATACATCCAATTCATTCCGGTATTCAGTAATCATTGCCAGAATCCCGTCTCAAATAGCTTACGTATGAGGTAATTAATGAAAGGAAGAAAGACTTTCATAGCTTTATGCTTCTGCGCGATTGCCGCCTGTCACCGTCAGTGAGAGCCCGACCCTTGGCCCGTTGATTGATATGTCGTCTAATTTTTCAGGACCCATCACATATATGTACGCTCACCAGTGGGTTGTGAGCCATAGTTTGGGAACCACTAAACTAGAAAGAAGACGATCAATACTTTATGGTGCCAACATCCGAGTGAGTCCATGAAATATATTACTTATTTTTGTTTTGCCTAGTTTATGGTGAGTTTTGCACTGGCATAACCAAGTGACCGGGATAGTTTACCAGAAATTTGCTTTAGAATGTAAATTTGTGAATTCTGAGTAACCATATAACAAGCTAAGTAAGAGCGACGAATTCAAATGGATTTTGCCACAAGAATGGACCACATCTTGGTTTAGCACATTAGAAGTTTTTCATCCCGGGAATATGAAAATGCCTAAGGCATTAAGTCCGCCATTGTACGAGTACAGTGTTTATGTGCATAAAGTTTTAATAAATAAGTAAATAAATAAATGTTCCTTAAGAACAATTTTCTGCATTCACTCCTGCATGACTCTGAAGCCACTGACAGCGATTAGTTCTTCATAAAACTTTGTTAACTCAGCGTAACCTTCAAAAATATATGACAAACTTCAATCATAACTGTTGTGTTTGAATATACGCGAGAAAATTACTTTTACAGGCGATAATGCATTTGAAACCTATTGCATTATCTGTCCATAGAAGTAACATCCTGAGTAGTATAAACGCTAATCCAAACAGTGATCCATGGCCACCTCTCCCCTTCCAGAAGTCGACACATGGCCTTAGTTGTATATTTTAGTTTGAATTAGCGATCTGTGGTCCTGGATTGCAAAGAGCCACGAAAAGAGCATAGGTGTGGTTTTAGTCATTAAAATTCTGACACGCCCTTCCTCTTCGTCTTAGGCTGCCTGTCCACAGTAGCGAAAGTAAGCAGTAGCGGAGGAAGGCTGTGGATCGGTGAAACAGAGAAATATTAAACAATAGGATTGCACAAAATCTTCGCTCCTCTTATCTAGTTTATTTAATTCTTTAGATTCTGTGATACAAATTGATTAAGTTTTTAAGAGGTGTAAGGACCCCTCTTAAAATAATAAATTTTTGACACTAGCGTTGGTAGGTTACAACTGCACTCTTCACCCCTGTCTGTAACTTTGCCTATTTTTCCGGTACTTATACCTACCTACGCAATATTTTTTTTCTTACACACGGATCTATTATGGTCATGGTATAGTTTAATAAGTAGTCTCCTTAACTGACATTATTTTAGTAGCGTAAAAACATTACTTTTGCTTCTGCTAATGCATAAGAACTGTTTACAAGATTACACTGCACAAGTATCAAAATATTGCTATAAATGAAATATTATTCTTACCTATGATTAACTAAACTTGTGTGCTATATATTTCAGATGGAGTTGAACACGACTACCAATGACTACTTGGACCTGACATACGGAACCATTGCTACAACTTGCGATAACAGTACCTCCTCAGTCAAGACATTTAAGGCTTTATAAGTATCTGGCATAAGAGTATGTATATTCTTTGTAATTTTTTGTGCACTACTAGCTAACTCGGCAGACATTGTCCTGTCATAACTGAATTGTAATTTTTTTTTTACTGTTTATTTATGGCATTAATTAATTATTATCGAATTAAATTAAATTTAAACTCACGATGTTTCACAGTCCCTTGTATGTACTATTCTTCACTCGGTGGTATGAGTTCCGTTGCTAATATGGCAACGGAACTAATAGTTTTTAACTATTATCATCAGATTGAGTTCTAAATTTAAACTAGCACATTGCCAGCGACTTCTTTCACGAGAGAGTTTTCACAAAAACTTAACACCCTTTAAACCGCATTTGGGTGGTAGTTTAGAAAAAGTAATAATTACAGTCTTTATTATTCATTTTGATTAGGATTTGTACCAAGTTTCAAATTTATTAACTCAAGAAATAAGATTGTATGGGAGACCATACAACCTACAACATCCCCTACTAGTAGTTTAGAAAAACGAATAATGGAAAACTTTTTTAATTACTAACTTATACCTACGGGTCCAAACGAATATCCTTTTTTTACACCTTTCAAGTCGAGCTTTTAAAAACCTCTTTTTATTGCTCGTATACATCATTAAAGGAAGCCTTGTGCAAAATTTAATTTTCCTAGACCCAATAGTTTCAACTTGCATTGATATGACAGTTAGTCGGTTTCTTTATATATATATATATATATATGTATATAGATTAGGGTATCTTATGTAGTGCACATGATTTAATTTTATAATTATAATCGCCATTAAAGTACAGACTTAATTAATTTTGTTTGATGAAATGGCGACATCAATCGTTAATTAAGTAAGCGCCTATTCAAATACAAACATTATAAAAGAAAAGAAAAAAGAAAAGAAAACGTTTATTTGTGTCTCACACAATAATATAAACTAAAAATACACAATGAAAAGAAAAAGAAAGATTTAATCAGTGCGAGGCCAAAAAGGCACCTAACTCAGCATATGCTACGTTATTTAAAACGATAAATAACGCAGCGCTGATATTCTGTGGTTGGTTCTATTCTTGGAAAGTCAAGTTGGTTTTAAATAGTGATTAAAATAATGTATCGTGTAGATATTTCATATTATATACGCTAACAGATCCAATTGAATGAGATAATAATATTATTGTTAAAACAACTCGATTTCAGATATTTTGATTACGTGTCAATCCTCTATCGAAATCTAAAATGGCATTTAACGAATTATTTCTTGGACTTCTGTGTCTTTAAAATAAAAGTTTAAATCGAAAGTTTGTTGCAAAATGGTAGTCAGGATATCTTTGTAGAGATTGTCATTTTGCATCAAACATTTAAATACAAGAAATAATTCCGTACTAATACTTCAAGCACTGATTTAGTAATTGTTAAATATTATGCCTTAGTAAGTACTCGTAATTTTGTGGATTTTGTAATACCAAAGGGTCAAAGGTCTATTTACTAATTGCTGGCCATCCTTTTGAAATATCGATAAGGAATAATATTATAATTTACATTTGATCATTTTTGTAACATTTTAATGTCGTTTATATATGCCATCTACTCAAAGTTTTATTACTTTCAGTAAAAACATAGTATTCGGTCAATAATTATTTGACACATCACAGATCTATTAAGTAGTTAAAAGATCTACAATCCCCAATAAAACTTTAAGTAGATGTGCCATTTTTTGTGAGGACACAGTTTTTTTTTATTACACACATCATTCGCCGTTGTTTATACCTTTGGCATAAAGCTCGGATGAACTGACGGTGTAAGTTAATCACAGATACCCAGTTCCTCGGGGCTTGATGTGATCGGTAAAATTGCACCATCCTGCGGTAGCTGATGAAGTAATGCACGAGTACGTGAAGAAATATCTTTCCCTCCAGCAGAATATCCTATAGGCTGTGACCAATATGAAGATTTAAGAACCTCAAAACAGTCAACCACAATATGAATAATTGGGTTTCCACCGCACTTTTGTATTTCCTCTAAAGCTTAAAGATATCTTTCATACAGCGCTTGTAAAATCGTTGAGGTCATAATTTTTTCTGTATTTCTTGTGAATTTTTACTATAACTTTATTATTGTAAATGTGAGGACTGTGTGGATTTATTATATTTGAGTAATTTTTGAAAATTGTCTGGCAGTTTGAGGTCTTGAAAAGGCCTACCCAAATGTCTATTCTTTGGTATTGTTCGTCAGATTGGTGAGCTCCAAAAAATCTCAATTGAGCTCTACGATTTCTGACACATGCTTGCTCTGAATAGACAGGTCAACTCAAACTGTATGGTTCTTTCTTCTAAAGACCATTTCAGACACTAATCCGCATATTCCTGACACAATCCTAAGCTAATGTTTTAACTTTTAAAATGTAAAGAAAAAAGTGGAAAAAAGAATCAAAAAAAAAGAAACAGAAAAATACAAAAAAAGTACATAAAAAAAACAAAAAAGAATATAAAAAAAAAAAAACAAAAAATAATAAAAAAGAAAATATAAAAAAACAACAAAGAAAAGAAAACAAAAAAAAGAAAAGAAAATAAAAAAAAAAAAAACAGAAAAAGAAAAGAAAAAAGTACAAAAAAAAGATAAATGAAAAAAAACTATAGTAAAATAAAAATTTAAGTAAATTTTATTGTAATAGCGTATTTTCCTGAAAACAATTGTTTATTTTAATTTGTGTTAAAAGTATGCATGTGTAAGTTGAAATTATATTTGCATTATGATTGAATGTTATTTTATAATTTACACATCATACTCCATCGTACTTAAAAGATGAAATAGTGATTAATAATATAAATATAATTTCAACCGAAGTTCTGTTGTTTGATATTATTATTATTGTCAAAAATAACCATATTAAATAGCCATGTTTTTTAGAAAATTCTTGTTACCAGCTTGAGGGTTTAAACAAAAAAACATATTTTTCTTCTAATAAATTCTAAAGTTCCATACATTTTTGAATTTTGACATTTTTTGTCGCTATGTCTAGGCCCTCTGAAGATCAGTACACAAACTATTTACAATAAAAAGTTGTTAAGTATTTTAGTTCCTAATTATTTGCCAACAATGCCAATTTGTACTTTCTGACCTCTCGATTTTTCTGTCACACCTGTAACTAACGTGAATTTATTTTGACAAACAAAATTTAATGCTGGCTTTCTATTTTGTTTGTCAATTTAATTACAACCCGCACATCAAACATTGAGTACATATTGAAAATATATTTTTGTATTATTTATATGTTACCAATGTTTGTGAAATTATTTCCTGTACTACAAGAATTGTGATTGAATATATACAGGGTGGCCGGAACATTAACTTCCAAATATAAAATTTAGGTCCCTCGTATCGTGGGGTATTCAAATCACCCCCATGTATTTTCCGCGACTTTTCATAGTTTTCGAGTTATGAATTTTTTTCTAATTTTTTGAGAATGATCGACCTGACCAATCTAAAAAAATGTAAAAAGAAAAGTACATGGCTTTGTTGATATTTTTTTTTTGGAACTGAATCTTCATGAGTAGTACTTTTATGCATAAAATAATCAGCTTCGTAACTGTGATGGTAGTTATGAAAAAGTTGGTCTAAAGTGAAAAAAATATGTTCGGGAAATTATGACTTAGCTTTTCAACTTTAAATAAAAAAATTAAACAGGTGACTTCATGGTTCCTAATTAGGCTTTAAGAATGCGCCAGACTCTCAACTTTCATAATCATAAAAAAATAGTACTAAATGGGGCTACTTTGGCTTAAATCGGCTTTCAAAAACTGCGAGGTAGAAAATTCTTAAAATTAGCCATCTGACGAATACTTTGCTAACCAAAAATGACTGCAAGAAAAGCTACGATTCAAAAACTTCGCGCAATCTTTTCTCGTGCACCATGGCTTGTAAACGAAGGCGCTACTCTTTTACCTGCAATAACAATGGGCTGAGAGGATAAGAGACCGAATTATTGCTATCTCTCTCAGTCTCGGTTGTTTTCAGTATTCTTTTCATAAATTAACCTTAGGAACGAGAAAATAGGCAAAAAAAAATCGTCCGATGGCTAATTTTAAGAATTTTCTACCTCGCAGTTTTTGAAGGCCGATTTAAGCCAAAGTAGCCCCATTAAGTACAATTTTTTATGATTATGAAAGCTGAGAGTCTGGCTCATTCTTAAAGCCTACTTAGGAACCATGAAGTCTAATGTTTAAATTTTTTATTTAAAGTTGAAAAGCTAAGTCATAATTTACCGAACGTATTTTTTTCAATTTAGACCAACTTTTTCATAACTTTCATCACAGTTACGAAGCTGATTATTTTATGCATAAAAGTACTACTCATGAAGATTCAGTTGCAAATAAAAAATCTCGACAAAAGCCATGTACTTTTTTTTTTAATTTTTTTAGATTGGTCAGGATTCTCAAAAAATCAGAAAAAAATTCATAACTCGAAAACTATGAAAAGTTGCGGAACATACATGGGGGTGATTCGGATACCCCACGATAGGAGGGACCTAAATTTTATTTTTGGACGTCAATTATCTGGCCACCCTGTACATAACCATACTATAGTACAACTATTCAAAAATTCATTTTCTATATCAGTTATGATATTGTTAATGTTTTTGTGTAAATGTGAGGACTATGTGGATTTATTTATATTTTACTAAGTGTAGACAATTGTCTGGCAGTTTGAGAATTTGATGAGGCCTACCCAAAAGTCCTTTCTTTAGTATTGTTCGTCAGATCGTTGAGCTCACAAAGTTTCTGTTCGGGTCATACGATTTCTGACAAATGCTTGCATTGACTGGACAGGTCCCCTCAAGTTGCGTGGTTCTTTCTTCAAAAGACCATTTCAGATATCAATCTGCATGGTCCTGACATGATTTTATGACCATGTCTAGACTTTAAAAAAGAAACAATTAATTGAAAAAAAGAAATAACAAAAGTATAACGAAAAGAAAAAAGTTACAAAAAAAAGCTGCGTGATTCTTTCCTCAAAAGACCATTACAGATTAACTAAATTGGTCCTCATATAATATCAATCTACATAAAACCTTGTGTAAAAATCTGATCGTTTGAAACACCAAAAAGCACTGAACTAGTGCTTTTCGATGTTTCAAACGATGTTGATTCTGTTCTTTCTAATGCTAAGCTAAGTTATAATATTTTACTAATAAATGAAAAATATTCCTGCATACCTAACGGTGATCAAAATATTTGAAATTGTGATCACTGGCTTATCCAATGGTAAGAGATAAATTCTAAATATTGTAAGCCATTTATTATTCCTAACTTATAAATTAATGTTAGTATATATAATGAGAGAAAGAATATAGAATGTACGTAAGTCGCGAGATATTTGTGGTCCTAGAACTTAAAAAGTACCTCGTGGTTTTAGTCATTAAAAATCTAAAACGCCCTCTCACTCCACCCTAGAGTGAAAAAGTAAATAAATGAATTCCCAATTTAAAGAAAAACCGCAATGCATGACAGTGTTAAACGCCGTTAAAACAGAATTTATCTCCGGTCGATTGTCGTGCACTTTCGAGAGCCACAAAGTGGCTCTGATATCCTGATTAACCGAAAAAGTTACGACAAGTTTTTCAATTACGATATTATGAACAAATATCTATATAAATATAAAATGAGAAACTGACTGGCCGACATATTAACGCACAACCGAAATTACTGGGCTTAGGAGTGTGAAATTTTGTGAAAGGCTTCCTTTTACCACGTAGGCGACACTAAAAGAGTATTAGTCAAAATTTATCCACTAAAAGGATGAAACAGGGTACCAAATTTTGTATGGAGAAATCCACTTTCACGTGGATTAAGCCACTGGCAGAACTGAGTTTTTAAATATAAGAATATCAACACATTAAAATATTAAAAACCAAATAAAGTTATGTAAGCAAGAAAGTAAAGTATCAGCCAGAATTAAAATCTATGAATCGTTTATCTAGACCATTACTACCGGGATATTAAAACTTAATCAACATGATTATTATAATAGAAAACGTACTTACTACTCTTACTAGTGTTAGTGTGCCAAAGCTATTCTTAATTGGAATTAGATAATATACCAATGTTCAGTAAAATTTATATTTGATACATTCCAGATGCAGTTGGAAACTATCTAATATTAAACAGCGTTGTCACATTTTTGCTGGAGTCTGAACTGCAAAACAGTGACGTATCCGGTCAAAGATGTGAGTCCTTTCATAACGGTTATGAACTATTTAGGAGATATGACGTCTGCCTGCATCACACCGCGCTGTAGAAGGACAGGTGTCGAAGTATATGTATACTTACTTCTATTTATATATTTGTGAAACACTGGCAACCTCTTAGGACTATGTTACTAACATCATTAACAATTTAACTTTTGTTCTATGACGTTTAAAATTTATCATATTTCAGTTCATCAGATTTTCACACAAAAATGAAAATATTTAAATTGAACGTTCTAAATATTACGAAGTTTATGTAAAACAAGCAATAATAAAATAGTGGAGGAGAGTAGGGATTAGATGGTGGGGTGCTTGATGCGCTTGCGTCGTGTCATACAGACATAGATGGGTATTGCCACAGGTATAGCAAAATACAGAGTTGAAGAGTGTTAGATAGAACAACGAAATCTCAAAGGTTTGTTTTTGGTAAATGAATTATGTTTTGTAAAAAGTCATAGAACAAAATCTGTTGTTTATTTATTAGTAATATAGTCTTGAGAGGTTGTTAGTATTTTACAAATAACTGTATAATGTACATTGATTTAAAATGTTATGTCGATTCTCAAAACAAATGGCATTTATTTATTTATACTTTTGTTTGACAGAAGCTACTACATTAAAAATAAAAAAAACAAATAAGGAGTGAAATTCCCTGCCGAAGTCTGTTTCCTGATAGCTATAACCTAGGAGTCTGTAAGTCAAGAATTAATTAGTTTTTTCTAAGCAAGCGTGCTCGATTGTCGATTATAAAAGGTGTAAGGGACAGCCCTTCACAAACTTTAAGGGCTTGCTCAGTAGACGAAACTGAACAACCTTCTACAATTTTTTTTTCAGGAAACGAAAAAAAAAATTGGTCTCGCCATACAAATTGTCCAATCAAGTTTATCATTTTGTATGGCGAGACTGAAAAAATAATTTGTGGAAGGTTGTTCAGTTTCGTCTACTGAGTAAGCCCTTAAAGTTTGTGGAGGGCTGTCCCTTACACCTTGTATAGTTGCTTACCATCACGTGAGGAAGTGGTCAAGCGCGAGCTTATAGATGGTAAAAAAAAGAACTCGTAATTTAATTTTTGAAAAAAAAATTACTTCGGGTTGGCCGCTAATGAAAGAAGAAACAAAAAAACAATGACAATTGAAATACTTTTTTCTGTTTTCCAGGCCTGAAACTGAATTTCAGTGATAAAAAGTAAGCTGGAAGAATCACCAACCACCACTCCTCTGAGCATAATGTAGATGTACAACTGCTGCTTGCTCATAAAGTGATCCCATCAGTGTACAGCAGGTACGTCAGTAACTTCAACATAGTGGCGTAGATAGGAGAAGTGACCTTTCGCCCAAAATCTCGCACCCAAAGGGGCCTCTTTAAGAACGAGGGTTTTTTTTTATAATTGATAGGCTCGCGTTTGACCACTTTTTCACCTCATCGTAAATGACGATGTGGTTGAACTGGATTGCGACGGTCACTGTCTTGTTTTTGAATTTAGAAAGAAAAAGGCCTCATTGATGGGCCTTTGCCCACGCCTGAATTGGTCTACGCTACGCCTCTGCTTCAACAGAGTGACTATGATTACTTATTCACTTTTTTAAACATTTTTCAAGTCTGTTGCGCTACATAAACTTAGCAAAACTTTGGCATTTGTTTTACATAATGCATAACAATATCCATATCTACTTTCATACTAACATTGTAAATGTGAAAGAATTCTAACTATCTGTCTGTCTGTTACGCTTTTACGGATAAACTACTAAATCGATGTTCATGAAATTTGGTACGGAGTAAGCTTTAATCCCAAAGAAGGACACAGGCTATTTACTATCTCTCGGAAATCATGCGAAGAAACTGCTTTGGTAGAAGCTAGTAATTTATATGAATATACATAAACTTACTTGATTTTTCTCGTTTTTCGATTATCTTCCTCTCTCTTGTAAGACCTGTAAGAAAAAACGATGGAGTTAAAAATAATCGGAGAGCGTTAAACCTATGCTATGCCCTATGTATATAACAAAAATATCAAGATTCGTGCTATATTCGTACATTGCAGATTGAAAGCATGACTGTTAAGTGTCGCTGCACCTGGGCCACATGACATGGCAACAAACGCCACCACGAGAACCTAGAAGCGGCCAAAAAGGGAGCTGAAGCGCACAACAACCACTTGTGGCCGGTTGCTACTACTTTTTTAACCCATACGCGCAGTATCACAATGGACTCTGACGAAAGCTTGAAATCGCGAATGACGTGTGAAGGCGCTTTGTATCGTCGTTTAGTGGCCAGTGCGGGCCACAAGAAGCAAGCAGCGACGATTTGTAGCGTGTGGCAGCCACCGGCGTCAACCGTGTGCGGCGAATCCACAGAACAGAAGGTATGATTCCTGTTCTTTGGATCCATATAAAATGTACGAGAACTATATGAAACTAGCTCAGCCCGCGACTTCGTTCGCGTGGACTACAGGATTTTGAATTTATTTTTTCTAAAACAAAAGTTACGGTTATACAAGTATATGCACCGACAACTGCACATACCGATGAAGACGTCGAAGATTTTTACGACCTTCTAAACAGAGCATGTGACGAAAATAAGGATACTTGGAACATAGTCATTGGTGATTTCAATGCAAAGGTGGGACAAAGGCAAGAACAGGACAGCGGAGATACCGTCGGTTGTTTTGGCACAGGGGTCCGCAACGAACGGGGCGCTCGTCTTACTCAGTTTGCCTTTGGCCAGAGCATGTATATAACAAACAGCTTCTTTTAAAAAAAAACACAAAGACGTTGGACTTGGGTCTCACCTAATGGCAGCACCAAAAATGAAATTGACTACATTTTGTCATCTGACAAATATGTAGTCAAGAATATTAGTGTCATCAACAAAATTAAATACAGCTCCGATCACAGGCCGATTCATGCAAAAATTCGATTTGATTTTAAAATCCACCGAGCTAAACTATTTACAAAACGGACCCGGGGCCTTCCGAAAGAAACACTTCTTAACAACTTGGAAAATTTTAACCTAGAGCTTTCAAACCACTTTAAAGACCTCAAAATCGATGAAACTGATGCAGAAAAGCAATATAACTCAATAGTAACTGGAATAAGTAATAGTTGTAAAATCATAAAACACAAACCTAAAAATATACGTAAATTGACAACTCACACTATTAATTTGATTGAAAATCGAACAAAAAAAGAAATAGGACCCCAGAACATAGAATAATTGATAGAAAAGTTAAAAGAAGTATTAGGAAAGATTTAAGAAATATTAACACAAACTTAGTTAAAACTGCTCTAGAAAAGAACACATCTTTGAGAATTTTAAAGCAAGGCGTCACAAACGGAAGAGCTTAGATTAACAGTTTAACAGATAGTGATGGAACAAAACAGTACAGTAGAGACAGAATAATGGATATAGCTACAACATTTTACAAATCTTTATATTCTGATCATCCTGCACCAGAATACAATACAGAATACAGTACTTCAGAATCCATTCCCCCAATAAACGGTTATGAAGTGCATAAAGCACTTACTACTATGCGTTTTAATAGATGTCCTGGGGAGGATGGAATTACCACGGAAGCTCTAAAAATCGGCTCTCAAACTTTGCTTCCCCACCTAACTAACCTGTTCAATACTATACTCCAAACAGGAAAAGTACCAAGTGCCATGTGTCACTCAAATATTGTCCTTTTGCATAAAAAAGGCGATAAAAGTGATATCGGTAATTATCGACCAATAAGTCTAACATCCCATATTTATAAAACTTTCATCAAAGTCATACATAACCGACTTGATGAAAAACTGGACAAACACCAGCCACCAGAACAAGCCGGATTTCGCCCTAACTTCTCCACAACTGACCATCTTCAAACACTTAACCAGGTAATAGAAAAATACACAGAATTTAATATCCCATTATATCTGGCCTTTGTCGACTACGCGAAAGCCTTCGATAGTGTTCGTCACAATGAAATTTTTGCTTCTCTTGAAAACCAGGACCTTGAAAAACAATACGTAGACTTGTTAAAAATCATTTACTTTAATAGTTTCGCAAACATTAAATTAAATACCTCAGGACCATCTTTTAAAATTCAAAGAGGTGTTAAGCAAGGTGACCCGCTCTCTCCCAAACTGTTCACAAGCACATTAGAGGAGGTATTTAAGTCACTGGCAGCCTCATGGTACACCAAAGGCATTGACGTCGGTAACAAGAGGCTAACAAATCTCCGATTTGCCGACGATATAGTCCTTTTTGCCCCCACGGCTCAGGAGCTACAATCAATGCTCTAAGAACTGAGCACGGCTAGCCTCAAGGTGGGACTTGCAATGAACCGGTCCAAAACAAAGGTGATGACTAACAGCATCAAATGTAGGGTCGAGGTAGATGCGCAGGAAATACATTATGTCGATGAGTATATCTACTTGGGCCAGTTAGTATCTTTCGAAAACCGACAGGAAAAGGAGATCGATCGGCGAATCCAGAACGCCTGGAAAAGCTACTGGTCCATGAAGACGCTAATGAAGGGTGATCTGCCGATCTCCCTGAAGCGCAAGCTCATCGACATGTGTATCCTGCCCATCCTAACCTACGGTGCTCAGACCTGGTCTCTCACCGAACTACAAAAGTTTCGCCTTGGGGTTTGCCAGAGAGCTATGGAGCGCAGCATTCTGGGCGTAAAAAGAACAGACCGAATACGAAACGACAAGTTGCGCTCCATAACAGGTATCATAGACGTGGGCAAAAAGGCTGCCAGGCTCAAATGGGACTGGGCGGGTCATGTCAGCCGCATGCATAGGGACCGCTGGGCGAGCGTCGCCACACAGTGGGTCCCTACTGAAGTAAAGCGCCGTCGAGGTCGGCCTAGAAAGAGATGGCGGGATGATCTGGACGCGTACCGCGAGGACTGGTTTGTGACGGCGCAGGAGAAGAAAGTTTGGAAGGACTTGGGGGAGGCCTTTGCCCAGCAGTGGGACAGCAACGGCTAGAAAAAAAAAAAAACAATAGTAGCCTATGTTACTCCTTATTACATTAGCTACCTGCCAAAAAAAGTCCCGTCAAAATCGATTCAGCCATTTCAGAGATTAGCCCGGACAAACAGACAGACAAAAATTGTAAAAATGTTATTTTGTCGTATGTACCGTATGTGCATGTAGTAAAAAGCAGTTATTTCAATATTACAAACAGACACTCCAATTTTATTTATATGTACAGATATGTAAATGTCAGTGGCGGCGTTTTGTGATTGTGGCCGGTGGCCTCTGTGTGGCGACTCTAAATGAAAACAGATAGTAATATAGGTAGGTTAACTTGTAGTATTCATTTGATACTAGTTTAAACGTTTATCCTGATAAAGGAGCCAAAATAATTGTCCGACTATTGATGATCGTCATTGTCATTCGGTATGCTGTATTTTGACGATAAGTAATCTGATTAACTGCTTCTTACTGAATATTTTTTTATATATAAACGTTACCTCATACCAAGGTACAGGAGTTATTCCTGTACCGTGGGTGCATTCACAAACATGTAAACTCAAATGCCTACACAAGACATCCAGATCTGAAACACTGCTTGATTTTATTGAATATGTATTTTAGCGGATATGGGTAAAACAAATAACTTGATAGAAGTATCAAGTTTGAAATCGAGCATATTTATATGATTTAAAAAATAACTTGCCGATATTTTTTTAAATATTTTTACTGATGTTCCACAGCGTGTTTGCAGATCACGAAGTGTTGGATGAAGTGTGGGGTTTTTGATGATACTCTTTACACATCAGAACACTGCCGCCCACAATGAAAGACAACATTTTTATCATATACTTGAAACGTATGTATTATTTTATATACGTATTTAAGGATTAAGTACTTAAAATAATATGCATGATTACACTGATTCGTGAATTGAATAAACTACGGTACCTAAAATCAAAAACAGTTAGAAATTAAGTAAATTATTTTTAAATGCATTGTGTGAGAAATAAAGCCTATGCCCTGTATAAATTATTATCAGTATACTTCGTAAGGTTAATTAAAGTAGGTGCCACATAAACATGGAATGACGATCATTCACATTTGTTGTCATTCTTAATTATTATTTCAAAAACGGAAATAAAAGCATAAAGCCGTCTTGAATCGACATTTATTGTGATCCTTTACATCATCTATTAATGAAAAGCAGTTCATTTGATTTTCGAGTACCTACGCAGAGATAATAAGAAAAGGTCAATGTACTTTATTCCACGGTTATCTGGCGTCTTCTATTCTGTCGTCGCAATCTTAGTCAGTTAGTTTCTCCTTTTATATTATACATATTATATTTTTATAAAGATTGATAAAGCATAACATTAATCAACACTCAACCATAATTCAAGAACATATGGGTACATTTTGACACAAACATTAGTTTTCGTTAATGTCAACAGATGGCGCCCAGTATTCAATATCGTTGCAGAATTTACTTTCTGTGACTGATAGATGGCGCAATATGTTCAATTTTTACTCGTATCGATGTTTATTATAATAATCCAATCTGAATAAATTTACCCGGCACCACATATATACCTAATTGTACCATGTTTCGTTCGTGTTTTCCAGAACAGAATGAGGAAGCAAGAAGGCATGAGGTGGAACAACTACAAACCTCACTCTTCTAAGCACAATACCTACTCATTAACAGGTAACATTTACCTTACTGCTACTTGCATATAAAGTACTTAATTCTGTCAGCGTATAGTAGGTACTCTATATAGTAGGAACTTTTGCATTCATTTATTTCTCTCTCTTTCTTTCGCTCTCGCTTGATAGCCTAAAACAGTAGTTCCCGAAATTTTATGGAAGTCTACTGAACAAGTGAGTCTTGATTTTCATGATGAAACTTTTGGAGCGGACTGCACTACAGTACCTTATATGACAAATGTGAGCATTCTCCAACTTGCATTCATGTCGTTACGTCGTTAAGAAAATCATTGATTTTCTTAACGACATAACGACATGAATGCAAGTTCGATTTTTATCCGACAGCTAGAGTAAAGTAAACTGAGTTAACATAAGCATGTCGGCGGAAGATGCCGATCATAATTGAGAAACTCTATTTTGTAGACGTTGACAGGGTATCGAGCAATACACAAAGTATGATCAAGTAACAATGATTATTGGCATCTTCCGCCGACAATCAGCTCATAATATTTTCACAGCTGCAACTCAGGCCTCCACTTTGGAAGGAGGTCTGGGTCATTATCAAGGTCCAGTACGGATTATTCGTACTAGGTACTGACTTCATTTTCGATTTAATATGATTTAGGAAAATTAATATCCCCTCGTAGTCATTTCATTCCTTTTAAAAACCGTGAAGCCAAATAAATTGCACAAAGTAATACTCTTGCCTTGGTTGGACGTGAACAAGCAAAAGTACAGGGTAGGTAAGTATAAACTTGACTGGACTTACGAGGATACCTATCTATACTAATGCGTTCCAAATAAGAACAGGAAAATCAATAACCTCAATCAGTCAAATGATGATTGAAAAGTACAATTTCCAACAATTATTTTGCTTATTAATACCAGTATTTTTCATAAATCGTAATGACTGAGTCTTAGTTAAATGTAGGTAAAGTAAGTCATAAGTAGTTAAAAAAATATACAGCCTTAGTTTTAATAAGTATATGCAAAACCTGAAACACCTGAATTTTAATGTAAAGAATCTATGTATAAAATTTCAAAACCGTATCATGAAAAATCATTAAGTTATCACTAAGCTTGTTATGTCAGCAAAAATTTATAGTCACCGGGCCAATCAGGCGACATTGGGGTTGTTTTGCACTTGCACCCAGCTGTTTACTGGCTCCTGATTCCTACCTACCGTGACCTGTGTTATACTTAGTGTCGGTGGTATCCAACTAATAACCTGTTTACGAAAAAATCTAACATGGTATAAAAATCATTAGAATCAATTCAGTTACTGATTCTGATCAAACTATATTCAGGTTTCACATTATTAACAATAACGCTGCATATTTTCTTTCTTGTTTTCATTGTTAGGAACAATTCGTCGTCTTCTTCCATTTGCCAATATTCAGACCTTATGGATAGGTAATCGAAATTGAAGATATGGATTCTGATTAAGATTTTTTCGTTCATGATTCACAAACAAATATTAGGTATTTAAAAAAAAACTTGTTTTGCTCACACTACCCAATTTTTCGATTCGAGAGCTATGACGTAACAACATGGCGTAAAATCGATCAATTTCTTAATTGGAACGCATTATACACAAAACAGTTTTCTTTCATAAGATATTTTTTGTTTACAATCTCCGTAAAAACATATCTGCTTCAAAAACACATTCACGGTTTCCTACTCAAACTATTTTCTCCAAGACCTTACCACGACCTCTTAATGCGTTCCATTTGACGACCTAAATTGAACTGTTAAAGAGATAGAACTATTTAGGATGGCTCCATGCCTCTTTCTCGCTCGCACGCTTGACAGTTTAACACGCCCCTGGGTCTATTTACTACAGTTAAAGTTTCAAAATAGCATTAATTTTCAATGAACTTGGTTGGTAATACCCCTGCGTGCTTAACGTACTACTAGATGGCGCTGCTTCAACATGAATGTTACCGTTGACAACACTGCATATGTATCATGGGGTTTTAGTAGATGGCGCTATCACAAAATAATTTCCGTCTATAATAGCGCTGCCTTTTGTCATTTTTTGCAACTAGATGGCGCTATTATTATTATTTAATATTATACGGCACTACTACTCGGTACTACTACGGTAGCGCAGCGAGCTTGTCATTGGGCGCCACTAGATGGCACTATTATAAAATAAATACACGTGATGACATGACAATCTTGCATGCTTCTCTATGAAGTCACTAGATGGCGCTCTCATGAAATACATTCTATCTACTTTAACGCTTGATTCATGTCATTGATAGTTACTAGATGGCGCTATACAAACGACGTTTTTTTAACTTGCTTTTGACACGCGTTTGTAGCGATACAAATGCGGTACACACGCGAGTTATACCCAGCCTGTAGAACTTTAAAAGGATAAAGTAGCACTGTCGACGCACGTTTCTAAAACGCGCGTCAACGGTGCGTTAAAAATAGTGTTGTGCACAGGCCCTAATGGTTTTTATAACCTTAAAAAACAATAACTGTATATTACAAGTACTTATGTAGGTATGTCTTACGATACAAGATGGTGTAATGTTAGTTGGTACGCTTAAAGCCATATTGGTGGGACTACACGGGAGACGGATATATCAAGGACATATTCGTTGGCGTTAATTAAACTCATCAATTTAAATATAAAAGAAAGCCGAGATCTTCTGTTGGTTTAAAACAGACTTTTGTACCATTTAAGAGCGTCCTTTTCGAGGTACATTTTCCTACAACCTATCTTATACCCATCTTACTCTAGATATTTAAGATACACTCCGAAATCGTAAAAACTTTTAAGTCACCTGAAAAAAGTCTAACGGTTTCTGTATGGTTAAGTCAGTGGTCATAATAGCGGTTTTTGTGGCATCCTTTGCTTTACGAACTTAACTGTCACCTTAAGTAACAAAAAATTGGCTTTCCTAATCTTTTAGTTAACTTTTAATCTTAGCAATTAATAATTACTTGTAATGATTTACAGGCCAAAAATCGTAGTTGGAAGCATCTTCCAACTAAGATTCCTGTAAGCACTAGCCAGCAGTCACCTGCTGCTAGCAAATAATGTGCTCCTGTCTAGAACATTAATAAGTAAGTTGGTTTACAGAACAATATCCGCAACGCTTATTGCGGCGAGTTTTAGTTACTTAATTTTTGCGCGTTTCTTAAAATGTATTTGTACCACAATTTATACAAACTCATAGAGTCTCTCTAGCAGTGATGGCCAAGTGGTAACGGCCCTGACTTTGTGTAATTTATTTCACCATCACTGTTCTCAAAACGGTGAAGGAAAACGTTTTGAGGAAATCGGCATGTCCTAGAACCAAAAAATCGAAGACATGTGACATCCACCAACTGCACTGGGCCCGCGTGGTGGATTACAGCCCGATCCCTCTCCCAGAGAGGTCTGAGTTCCAACAATGGGAATATTATAGGGCCGACTATGCATATAGTTTCTTATTTCTTACTTTCTTTCGGCTTTAAGCAACAAAAAAGCGCTAGCAGATAGTTACGCTATAGTTTATATTAATAGCGCAAAAATCCTACACGACAGATTCAAAGCATATTTCAACAAATACAACAACTGTTTGTAGTGGCGCAAAAATATTACTTTTATTGCAGATAATGCATTTAAAGATTTGTGCATTCTTACACATAAAAGTTACAAACAGCCGTAGTGTAAAATTTTGTGACCTAAAGAACGTCCTTGGTACCTACATTACAGATGGCGGTTGATACGGGCATTGAAGACCTCCATGACACACGCTTTCTGTGATGCTACACGGTGAACAAGACATCTGATGGACTTCACAACAATTACAGTTGCAGTAAAAGATGTGAGTTTAATTAATCAATATTTGTTACTGACGATAAACAACAATTAAAAACAAAACTCTTGATGATAAACAAAAAAGAAATGGACTACAATTGGAAACAGTCATTTTTAGGGTTCCGTAGTCAACTAAGAACCCTTATAGTTTCGCCGTGTCTGTCCGTCCGTCTGTCTGTCTGTCTGTCCGTCCTCGCTTAATCTCTGTGACCGTTAGCACTAGAAAGCTGAAATTTGGTATCAATATGTATATCAGTCACGCCGACAAAGTGGTAAAATAAAAATTGGGAAAAAATGTTCTATTAGGGTAACCCCCCTATATGTAAAGTGATATAGATAGGTATTTAAAAATGAGTAGGGGTTTGCTAAAATAATTTTTTGATAATGTCAATAATTTCGGAAATAATCGCTCCAAAAGTAAAAAAAACAATGTGTCCCCCCCTAACTTTTGAACCATAAGTTTAGAGAATGTGAGAACTTTATAAGGACTTTCTAGGAAAATCATTTTGAACTTGATGGAAAGAACAGTTTTTGTACAAAAAGACAAAAAGGTTGTACAAAATAATTTCTGGACTAAGTTTGTAGTATAATCATATATGCAAGCATTTTTTTTTAACTTCGTTTACATATTTTATTATCCTGAACGTATCTTCTTTCAAACAAAAAAAAAGAATTATTAAAATCGGTTCTCGCAATCACAAAACTTCTTCTGGTACCTATGTATTAATTAGTAACCCAATTCACCGAGAGATGGCGCTGAACTACATAAAACTTCTATCAGGAACATGCTTAGGCAATTTAGAACAAAACTAAAATTCATATTTTTAACGCCATCTATCAAAATGTTAAGATAAAAACCAGTTCATAAATGGTTCGATAGATGGCCTTGCATAATTACGTCAGCTTTTTAAAAGTCGATGTTAAGATTTCCGTGCTTTCATGACCTACCGTGGTAAAAAATCGTTACTTCTTAAATATATTCGTAATTTTACGAGTGCACAATTGCTGAAATTTCTACTACTTGCATACTCTTTTAGTTATCATCGTCTTTTGTGGGCCTGTTTTGAGGGTTCCGTATTTATTAGAGTTCCCTACTTAGTATGTCAACGTAACAAATAGCCTTTTTTAAACTCATACATGAGTGGGAATACTTATTGTGACGGACGGGAAACTACGGAACCCTACACTGAGCGTGGCCCGACGCGCTCTTAACCGGTTTTTTTTTTTAGAAAGTTTAAAAACAAAATTCTGTTGTAATTTGTGTGTCAAGTTTTATACAAGGTTATTTGTAAAAGACTGGCAACCTCTCTCTTATGTTATTAACATCATAGACCATTACTTTTGTTCTATGACTTTTATAAATTTATCATATTTTAGTTCATCAGATTTTCCATTCACCAAAATCCAATCGATCACTGTTAGACTGACCTCCCCAAAGCGTTGCCATAACAAACGGTCCTGTGTGCCTCGCATCAATCACATTCCTGCGTCTCTCAGCAGGTCTTCGATCCACCTTGTGTCTTCCAGTGCGCGGTCTCCACTCCAGAAGCTTTTGGCCCCATCAACCACTTGTCTACTTGGAAATGTACCCTGACCACTTCCTCACTTATCGCTTTACTTGTTGCTAAACATTTCTCCAATTCAATGTGCACGGACAAGATTTAACAAAAAAAGACAAAACGTCTTTGACTTAATTTTTTTACATTTTTCTGTTTGTTTGTCTCTCTTTTTAGGCCTAAAACAAAAATAGCAATATTTTGAGGTTTAGTATAATCGGAATACAACTAGATAATCACTGCTGTCGTTATAAGTTTATATTGTATTACTAGCGCCATATTTGAACATGACAGCCTCAAGCATTGCTGTTGTGTGGGAGACTGGCGCAAGAGCATTACTTTTATGACAGATAATACATTTAAACTTTGTGCATCATTCCTACTAAAAGTAACAAACAGCTGTAGTATATCACGTAAAGATGTGCCATGTAAAGTTTGTGAACTGAAGAATCTCATCGGTTCATTACAGATGATGACTGACACGGGAATTGAAGACCTCCATGCTACACCCTCTCTGTGATGCTACTCGGCGAACATACATCTGGCATCGAAAGAACAACAGTTACTTATCCAGTAAAAGATGTGAGTATAATCCAATTTACATCCCTGATGTTGGATGAAGCTTTGTTTTACAAAATGTGTCAAAATTGAGCACTATCATAACAAGATTTTATACAAGAAAATGACAAATACATGCATTTTTCTGCCTGAAATTTTTGTAATGGTTTTCGATTATCACCGATTTATTCGTCTGTGAGTATAAAAAATGCTTAAAAAAATCAATACAAACCACCTTTTTTAAGGTGGAAAATCATTTAATGACTTTTTTGCTCTAGCGAAATGGGTGTATTTTACAGACTAAAACTACATCTATGTTTCTTCTTTGCCTTGCATTCCTCCCGGGTTTCCCTTTCTGAAGTCAAACCATAGCCCCAGTAACCTCCGGCCCTGCTGGGCCCCTACGGCTTTGCTGATATCTCTTTGGGGGGCTTTTATTATCCGCAAGCCTACGCCCTGACGCGGACCGCAATAGCGACGACGACACGCTGGTGCTAGCGTAGGGAGAGTCATATCGGGCGGCGGCCGCTCTAGCTACACGCGGGGTTGCGATAGTCGTTGATAAGATCCGGGATTTGGGACTCGAGGTGGCGCTGCGCAAATCCGAGGCCATGTGTTTTCACGGTCGCGGCCGTCGGAATGCGCCACCATCGGGTTCCCAACTAACGATAGGAGGAGTTCGCATAGACGTCGGGTCATCGATGAGGTACCTGGGACTCATCCTCGACAGCCGATGGAATTTCGAGGAGCATTTCCGACGTCTGGCTCCCAAACTCAACCGGGCTGGGGCTGCGCTCAAGCGGCTCCTGCCCAACCTTGGGGGTCCAGATGCCTTCTGCCGGAGGCTCTACGTGGGGATTGTTCGGTCCATGACCCTCTACGGGGCGCCGGTGTGGGTGCCGTCGCTGCAAAAGCGACCGGCGGCCATTCTGAACGCCTGCCAGAGGGTCATGGCAATTCGGATGGTGCGGGGATACCGCACGATTTCCCGTGAAGCGGCGAGCCTTCTGGCTGGCCTTCCACCGTGGGATCTGGAGGCAACAGTCCTTGCACACATGCACGACATGCTCGTGGAGATGTAACGCCGGGGTGAAAGCCCTCTGCCGCGACAGGTCACGGCATGGCAGACGGAGCTCCAGAGGGATCTCATGGTGGAGTGGCGTCAGCGACTATCGCAACCCAGTGCTGGGCACGCCACAATTATGGCGATAAGTCCCCTCTTTGAGGCGTGGCTGGAAAGACCTCACGACGTCCTTACCTTCCGCATGACACAGGTCCTCACCGGAAATGGCAAGTTTGGGAGGTTCCTGTTCCGAATTAAAGCGGAAGTGACGCCCGGGTGTCGCCACTGTGCGGAACGCCCGGAGGACACGGTGGAACACACAGTCGCGGTGTGCCCTGCTTGGGCGGAGCATCATCGCGTACGGCCGCCTCTTTCGCTAGCATTATCCCATCGCAGAACGAGGCGACTGCCTGCCATTGCTCTTCGTTCCGAACCATGGTCCGTACTAGGGCCTGGAATCTTGGGTAGGTAGGACTATCTTATCATCATTAGAGCTATAGAAACCGCGATAATCATGAAAATTCCCAAGACGACGCAGACAGCTTTTAGAGCGCGAAAAGAATGGAATGTTATACGAGTTCCTAGCTCATTATCTCGCATTCCGGGGTTGGTGAATTTTTAATTACCTAATTTATTAGAATTTTATTGATATGTGTTACATAAATATCTGCCATTGTATCACAATTTTATATATTATTTTTTATTTTATTTTATAAATTTATATATTAGACTTTTAGAATAGAATATAATATAATTTATTGTACATCAAAAAAAAAAGTAACACAACTCATACATTTAAAAACTCAAAACTATGGGAATAATGGCGGCCTTACCGTTAACAGTGATATCTACGAGACAACCTGAGGATGAATCGAAGTAAAATATAAATACCTATATATATTATTGTATGGTATGTAATTTTTAATAATATAAATTACACACCTATATAAAACACAATTATTTAGTTTCCGTATTTATACTGTTCTCTGTTTTAATTGTTGGACTTAAAAAGTTAAGCATTAATTTTATATAATTTCTTTATTAAAATTAATATCGTTAAAAAAGATGCGGTTTAAATAATTTTGCTGAGATAAAATTACTAGCGCCATAATTGAACATGACTTTTGCGCATATATTTTGAGATGTATGCAATGGCGCGAAAGTATTACTTTTATTATTGATAATGCATTAAAGACTTTGTGCATTATTGAGCCTAAAAGTTACAAAAAGTTGGAACAAATAACATAAAAGTGCACTAAGTCCAGATTGGGAACTAAAAACCGTTTTCGGTACATTACAGATGGCTGTGAACATCATTCATCTGGGACAAGCATCAAAACAGTGACTCACCTATTTAAAGATGTGAGTATTACCTTTGCATAACAGTACTCCATTCGCGTTAAGATTAGACATTTAAACAAACCTTTTTTACTGTCTGTTCAACCGATTTTAGTACTAAACCCTGGGAGTCAACTCTAATATCAAAGAAAAAAAAGGATTAATTGTACCCTCCATATTTCACTTGGAAAAGTGACGCCCGGGTGTCGCCACTGTGCGGAATGCCCGGAAGACACGGTAGAGCACACAGTCGAGGTGTGCCCTGCTTGGACGGAGCATCGCCGTGCCCTCGTGGGGGCGATCGGCGGCGGAGACCTCTCGCGCCGGGCCTTGATTGAGGCCATGGTCCGGAGCGAGGAGGAGTGGCAGGCGGTCGCCGACTTCTACGAAGCAGTAATGCTCGCAAAGGAGGAGGCCGAACGCATCAGGCAACGGCGTTATCGCCGCCGCCGCCGCCGCCGGGATTCTGATCCCGATTTCCGGCCACCGTAGGCGCGGGCTTGCGGACAGTGAGCAATGGGTAGCTCGCTGTCCGGCCGTCCGGTAACAGTCCGGACCAAGCCCAAGTCGTCGACGGCGCGCACTGTTCCCGCACGCCTCAAGGAGTTGTCAGCGACAGCAGGGACCCAGCCGGGTCGAAGCCTACTGGGGCCAGGGTTATCCGAAAGGGCGCTCGAGCCCCGGTATGAAGGCTAGAAGGAACGGGGTGGGTCTATTAGTCAGTAAGAGTCTGACTCTATCTCCCGCTCCGCCCAAGAGCGGGGGATGTCATTGTATGATTTTTTCCAAACATAAAAAAAAAACAATTGGAAGGTCTTATTTGTGAGTCTTGATAGACTGGGTTGTTATTATCAAGGCATGTTAAGGGCGTACTATCAGTGCACGACGTGTTCTACATAACAGTTGATGAGTAGAGGACGCCGCATGGAATTTGTAAACAAATCAGTTTTGTTCAATAGGAAAATTGTCACCACGAAAGTTTGTTACCATCTGGTGAGGTGAGATGGTGGTCAAACTTGAGGCTGTTGAGTTTTGGATTTTCAAATCAATCAAAAAATTAAATTAATTTGAAATAATAACATATTAAATATAATTAGCACTTTGCACATGATTTGTTCGCGAGAAACGTTTACAAAAACCCTATAATGATAGTAATTTTGAAAAACTAATAAGGACAACCAAGTTTTTTTGGATTTTGGTGTAAATTAATTTACTTTGTTTTGTTGGTTTGTATATTTATGTTGAAAAATATCTTTTGTTACTTAAAATAAAGGAATAATATTATACTAAGTTTCAAGTACTTGGGCCCAAGGAATAAAATTTTACACACAACCAAATTTCCCCTTTTCTTAGTGCTCGCTATAACATAAAAAGAAGTTTTGTGCAAAATTTCACGTTGCTAAATCCAGCAGTTTCGGTTATGCCAGACAGTCAGTTTCTCCTTTTATGTATGTAGATAGATAGCGACAATTTAGATTTAATCTTCAAATTCAATCTCAAAAAAAAAAACATACATTAAACATACTTTTACTACACGAAATATACGAATACTTTTTCTGCTCCATATACGTTTTGTCAATTTGTGTGAAAATGGATGGAGCAGTGGAATTATTTTTTTTCGTGATTTCTGGTAATGGTTTACCACGTAAATTATATTAATTAAATAATGTCCACGGTACATTACAGATCGGGATGGAACGGCCTTTGAAGACTTTGATGCCCTACAGTTGTTCTTTCTGTGATACTTCACAGTGAACTGAAATTCAAGAGCGGCCTGCACAACAGTGCCTCAACTAGTAAGACATGTGAGTATAATCATATTTCCATACATTTACAGTCATACACATACATACACATACACTATCATTGACTATCAGAAACGGACAACATTTTGAGCGTTTAAAACATGTGCTAGAGAATCTAAACAAAAAATAAATATATATTTCTACTTAAAATAACATCCCTTAGCCTTAACGGCCGTCCAGTAATCGACAGGACCGAGACTCAGTTGCCGACAGTGCCTGGTAGTGTTCCACGTGCTCCTCGAAAAGATATCAGTAAGCCCCTACCCAGCAGGGCTAATGCCCGCTAGCGTCGCGGGGATTTCCTGAAACGGTCTTAAAATGCAAAGGGTAACTGAAAGACACAGATGTGTTTTGTGTGTGTTTCAATCAGGTAAAATCTTGCACGCCCTCGTGCTCCACATACAACAAGAGAAGTCATGGGATGAAAACCCACCTTAATAAAAAAAAAACTTAGCCTTACCACGGCCCTTCAATTGTTTAGGCCGCACGTCTGGTACTTAACACACTATGTCCATTGAAAAATTAAAGCTTCAACCATATTAAAAATTGTTGGAGGTTTTATTCCTACTTTATGCAGAGCAATCATATCAAATCTGTCTTTTTTTTAACATGCACTTCATTTTAATTTATCCAAATCGTATTTAATTAACAAAACTATGGCCAAATAAGGAATAAAAAAATATAGGCGTCCTCTCAATGCATAACTTGTTCTATATAACAGTTGATGAGTTTAGGACGCAACATTAAAATCTTTCACAAAACAGTTTTGTTTATTACCAAAATTGTCACCGCGAGAGTTAGTTTTATTTTAAATTTCCATGCTTTTAAAAACGTCCTTTTCGAGGTACATTTCTACACAACCACTCTTACGTGATTATGATGTTATTACGCATCTTTTTCTAGATATTTTGGATACATACATATTTTGTAGATATTATCTAGGCTTTTATAAAACCCAAAAAAATTGTAAATATGTGTAAAACTAATGTAATAAAGACCTCTGAAAATCTACTACTTTACGTGAACTTTGGCCCTGCATAATGGTATTTATATATTAAAAACACACACTACAGTAAATGTGTACCTACTTTTTATCTATCTATCTTAGATATATATATATAGGTTGTCTCAGTAAGAGTGCACTTTTTCATTTTAAAATTAAACAAGAATTGTATGATAGAGTTGTGATATTTTTATTGATATTGTAAAGAAGACATGTTCCGATTAAGTATGGAATAAAATGTCCGGCAAATGACCCCCACGACTCCGATGACAAGCCATTACTCTTTTCATGAAATTTTCCATGACTTTTGCACAGAGATGTGGCTGTATCTCACCGATGACGCGTTGGATTTCCGATTTGAGCTCAGGTATTGTTTTGGGTTTATTCGCATAAACCCGAGATTTCACAAAACTCCACAGAAAAAAATCGCACGGCGTTAAATCGCACGATCTTGGTGGCCAGTTGAGATCAGAATTTCGTGAGATAATGTGTTCTGGAAATCGTTGCTGTATCGATTGTTTCATGCGCGGTGTGGCAGGTTGCGCCGTCCTGCTGAAACCAGATGTTGTCCAGATTCATGCCGTCCAGTTGAGGCCACAAGAAGTCCGTTATCATATTCCTGTAACGAATGCCGTTCGTAACTTTCGTAACTTTCTCCATTTTTGTAATGAGTTTTCACAATTATAACGCGTTGTTGTTTCGAAAAACGCTCCATTTTTAATAATCGGAATAAACAGAGGTGACAGCTGTAAAATTTCAGAGTTGCCACTTGCAAGAGAGAAAAAAAAATCCAATTTTAAAAAGTGCACTCTTACTGAGACCCCCTATATATATATATATATATTATGTATATAATATATACATATATATATATATAATTATATATATGTATATAATATATACATATATATATAATTGATCAGCATTTTTTATACTAAACTGACATAAATCGAAAGGCTAGAAAATAAACTTCGTTTATTTATTTCATATAAATGTTATAATTAAACTATTATGACAGTTATTTTCACTATACATCCCTCTACAATGTAACACCAAGAAAATAAAAATAACACTGTAAATACGTGAAAACCATCAAAATGTTTTCAACTAGGTCGACACTCAAAACTTTGACTGCGATTTCCCAAAAAAGTGAATTTTTGCATTATTCCGGTTTATTATTAAGCGTGCGATATGTATGTATATATATATCGAGATTCTGAATGACGACAACTTTTCCTTAAAAACTTTAAAAAATATCACGTATTTCCTGGAACAAGTTTTGTCAAATATTCGAGCAAATCGTGGAATCACCAAATGCCAACGGAATTTTCCGGCGTTACCTCTCTTTTTTCGCATTGCCTTTTCATCAAACATCGCGATGGATTGCGTTAGATGAAGAAATAAGATTTTGAACTATGCTCGACGTTGAGATAGGCGAGTGGAAGGGCCCTTTTAATTACCATAAGCACCTAGGTGATAAATATTTCTTAATCATGTGTTTCAGATAAAAACGGTGCTATAGCAGTAAAACCTGAGCTGCAAGAACCAACAACTATCACTCTTCTAAACACTCTACAAACCAGCAACAACAGCTTGCATAAAATATGATTTCGTCATGAACAGCTTCAACAGAGTAAGTATATTTTGAGATTTAATGTAACCATTCACTTTGCTTGCTGCTGCATGATTTATCTTAACTATTGCTTACCAATTAAATTTAACTAATAATTGATAGTAATAATCATTCATCATCATCATTTGAGCCGAAATTCCATAGCCCGAAGAATTGCCAAACTTAAGTGGGCAGGGTACACTGTTTGCAGGTCAATGGGAATGAAAGGTTCTAAAGCAGCGACCAAGTACCGTGAGATGCAGCGATGGAAAGCCTTTTACAAGGTGGACCGATGATCGGCAGGTCTAGCCAAGTTACGACCGTTTCGTTTCTCTTTCTGGCAGTCTGCTCCGATACATTTTGTCTGACCACGTGACTTAAGGTTGAGATGATGTCATTCCCAAACATTCGAAGTTTTCTCTACTAACGTTAACGATTGTATTTAGATTATCAATGTGGCTAAGCCCTCTGCTCACGGCTCAGGGTCATGGGGATCCGATGGATGCGAGACGCACAGGACCGGTCGTTATAGCGACACTCGGGGGAGGCCTATGTGCAATAGTGGATGTCTTTCGATGGAAATGATGATGATGATCAGTTATTTTTTTTATATTTACCAAAACTTATAGACTTGATTTTTACTTTTTCCTGTTCTTTAACCCCAAGCGAACGCCGCGCACCTATTGTCTGTAATTTCCACGATTGAAAGGTTAAGGTTTAGTTTAATTGGGAAGCAATAATAAGTCTGCTGTGAGTATATTGGAACTGAAATAAGTAGCGCCATACATGTACATGGCAGATTTTTAGCATAACTGTTGTGAGAGGCATGGCGCAAAAGAATTACTTTTACTACAAAGTAAATTGTATTATTGCAACTGGAAGTAACAAACAAACACTGTAAATTAAATATTACTTAATCTGGCCATAAATAAGAAAACAGCAAATATTACATTTGAATTCTGTCATTTTTATATACATATTCATTGCATTTTTTTTATATGATATAAAAACTGATATAAAAAAGTGCTGGACTGGGATCCCACCTGATGGTAAGCAGTGAAACAATCGTTGATGATGAGGCGCACTAGTTTATTAAGAGCCTATTCACTCTAGCATTGAAGACACCCAAATTATAATCGGACGGGCAGACCGCAGCAGGCAAATTGTTCTAGTCCTTTGATATACGCGGTATAAAGGACAAGGCGAGATGCGCATTTTCTTATTTTTACGCCAATTGGTGTTGAATATTTTTGAGGTATTTAAATGGAGTGAAGTAATAAAAAGAACCAAATTGCCGTGATAGCATTACACAAAATGAAATTTTTTAAACAATCGATCCGCTTGGTATTATGTGAATGTGTGTGTGTGGTATTATGTGATGTGCTGTCACATATCGAAAATACAATGTTCCTCACTCCAGTTGAACCTTATGAAATTAATATTATGCCAAAACACTAAAAATAAAAATAAAACATGGCATCTTCCACTTTGTTTACTTAGACAATGCGCTGATGAGCTATCGCTACCGTTTTTTGAATTATTAAACCAGTCTTTTGAAGAAAGAGTGTTTCCAGATCAGCTGAAAATAGCGTTAGTGAGACCGATCAACAGCATTATCAGTGTATAAATTTATACAGGAAGCCTTAAGCGTAATAAATAATAAAAAATACGCACTGGGATAAATGCTTGATATGACCAAAGCTTATGATAAAGCTCGATACGATATTTTATTAAATAAACTTTATAGAGTAGGGATCCGTGGCAAGGCACATGAGCACAGCTAGTGGAAATAGAATACTTCAATAACATTACTAACGAACTTTTAAAGCTCCGGTCTGACAAAAACGCGATTAACGCATCAATACCACAAGGTAGGGTAATTGGAAGTCTTTTGTTTCTACATCAATGATCTCCCAAAATTCATAGCAGAATCCGGACCGTGCGTTTTGTTCGCGGACGACATCTCCATTCTCACCAAATGTCATGACAAGATAAACCTGAACAGTACATGAAATATATAAAGATACATAATGAAATATTTTGCAAATTAATAACCTGGAAGAACGACCACAATCTTGAAATCAATTTTGCGAACACCATAAATTTATAACTTTCCAACCTCACCAAAAAAATCCTCGAAATGAATCTTATTCTTTTGACAAGCATAATAAGAGAAACCGTCGATGAATTTACAATATTCGGCATAACCATAGACAAGAATATAAATTGGAAATCACATAATAAAAATCAAATCTAAACTTACATAATTTTTACAAGCTTTTCGTGAAGATAAAAATCCACAAATTTATAGACTGCTCTCGTTACATACTATGCCTACGCTTATGCATGGCTTAGCTACGGCATAATAATGAGAGGATACCGTACAGACACACTTGCACTGTTCCCAGTCCAAAAGAAACTTATTCGTATCATAATTGATATACAACAGACAGATAGCTGCAAGCCCCATTTTATAAATCTAAATGTTTTGAATTTGCCTTGTATACTAGTAATATGTAAATTCGCTCACAAAAACAAAGAGTTTTACTCTAAAAGAGAAAACATACAAACAACATACACACTTCGACACAAAACACGACTCAATATGCCTACATCACGCTTAAAAATACACCCAACAAGCCCTCTAGTCATGTCAATAAAAATGTATAACATTTTACCCGAAGCCATAAGAGAGGAAAAAAACTTCGTTTATTTACAAGTAAATTAAAAAAGCTATTGTTATGCTAAAGTTATTATAATGTTAACGAATTTTTCAATGATAAATCAAAAATAAAAATAAATATTTGGCTATGGTGGAGCAACATAGTCAATATTGTGACAAAGCGCCTTAATAAAGATCAACAAAAAGGAAAGACTACGAAGAAACACTATTCCAGACAGCAAAAGATTTTATTTTAGGAAATGCACATACCACCTAGAACTATATAAGATGAATTAGAACTTGCAACATTTAAAAGATGCACTAAACATTATAAATTAACTGATAATTTAAAAATGAATAGGGTGGTAAAGTCAAAGCAACTTCTGAAGTAGTACGCAATTTTTTTTTTTTTTTTTATTATTGATAGGCTCGCGTTTGACCACTATCTCACCAGCTGGTAAGTGATGATGTGGCCGACGATGGAGCACGCTTGCCTAGAAGTAACCTATTCACTCTTGACTTAAAGACCCCTAGGTTGTAGCTATCAGGAAACACAGACTCCGGCAGGGAATTCCACTCTTTAGCTGTACGCATAATGAATGTGTTTCCAAAACGCTTTGTACGAATGGGTAGGATATCCACCGTGTACCGATGGCGTAACGCCGTACGTTTAATGGTCCGATGATGGAACGGACTTGGAGGAATTAAATTGTGCAATTCCAACGCACACTCACCGAAGCGTAATCGATAGAAAACTGCCAGGCCAGCAACACGGCGTCGATGCTCAAGGCTTTGGAGCTTTGACTCAACAAGCGCATCATCACCGATGATCCTCTTGGCTCGCCTCTCAATCGACTCCAGAGCATCAAGCTGATACTTGGCAGACCCATCCCAAAGATGAGAGCAGTACTCCATACACGATCGAACTTGCGCTTGGTATAGGTTGAGCAGCTGTTCCGGAGTGAAGTACCGCCTCACCTTAGCTAAGATCCCCAGTTTTTTGGCAGCCTGTTATGCTTTTGCCTCGATATAAGAGCCGAAATTGAGGGTAGATGATAACGTTACCCCAAGAAGCTCAAGGCTGTCGGTTATCGGCACGGTCACACCCCGGAATATAGGAGCCGGGCAAAATTTGCTCCGTTTGGTGGAAAAAAGACACGTCTGGGTTTTAGCAGTATTGAACCTGACCAGGTTGGCATCGCCCCAATCGCATACTGCCTCCAAGGATAAGTTCAAGTGCTCAACCATAGCCTCCCTCAAAGACTGGATCTGTGACCCACTAGTACGTGCATCGGACACGTAACTCTCAGCAACAGTGATGTCGTCTGCATACCCAAAGGTACCGGGTTTAAGTAGTTCGTTTATGTGCAGCAAGAACAGTGTTGCAGAGAGCACCGACCCCTGAGAGACCCCGGCATTAATATACATTTCACCGGACGAGCAGTCTTCAATAACTACTCGGATGGATCACCCCCTCAAGAAGTCTGCGATCCAGTTACACAGACCAGTGGGTAAACCGAAGGAAGGAAGCTTAGCAATAAGGCTATCATGCCAAACCCTGTCGAAAGCCTTCGAGATATCAAGGGAAACTGCAAGTGCTACCCCATGCTTCTCGATGGCCTCGCTCCAGATGTGAATGGCATACGCTAGAAGATCCCCAGTTGACCGATTTTGGCGAAAACCGTATCGACGATCACTGAGGATGTCATTAGCTTCCAGGTATGCCAGGAGCTTATTATTGATCACTCGTTCCATACACTTACAAAGATTGGACGTGACCGAGATAGGTCTGTAATTAGCAGGGTCAGACCTACTGCCCTTTTTGGGCACGGGTTGCACATTAGCTTGCTTCCAAGCCATCGGCACTTTTCCAGCCTCAAACGAAAGACGAAATAGGCGTGTTAAGATCGGAGACAGTTCAGGCGTACAAGTTTTTAAAACAATTGCCGGTATCCCATCGGGACCGCTGGCTTTGTTCACGTCAAGGTTACGTAGCTCCCTACGGACGTCCTTCTGATAGATGCGAATGTCTGCCATAGACGTCTCGCATCGCTCAGGAAAGGCAGGGGGCTGTGCGTTACCAGAATCAAGACGTGAAGATTCCGCAAAGAGAGAAGCAAATAGATTAGCCTTCTCTTCAGCGGTATGGGCCAGCGACCCATCAGATTTCAGCAGTTGTGGTAGTGAGGGACGGCAGAAGTTCGATTCAACAGATTTAGCCAGGGACCAAAACGCTTTACTACCTGCTGGATACGAAGCAAGTTTGTTCCCAATACGGCTAATGTGTTCAAACCGAGAACTCCGTATCACCTTCTTGCAGGATTTGGCAGCCCTATTATAGGCTCTCTTCTTTTGACTCATGTCACTCGCCTTACGCATACGGGCGCAGACCCATGCTCGGTATGCCGCATGTTTTAGCAAGCGCTTCAGCACGATTACATTCGGCGCTGCTATCTTTCAGGCAAGCACTGATAGGACGGCATCATTGGGGTACTAGTCTGGAGACTGCGGGGACGCCTGAGCCCCCCCGGGAGTGTCCATCGGTCCTCTCTTCTGGTCGCCAACCAGCACGATGGCGCTTCCCGGGATTTTTCAACAGTTGGTGGGGCAGCCTTTAATGTGAGGCTAGCACATTACTTGGGCCCCCAACTACCTGCGGTCGGCCAGCGGCGCACCGTGCCTCGGATCCCGCTACCCTCCACGACTAGTCTCCCAATACCTCCACACCATTGTAGGCCCGGTCGGTCTGCCTGCAATGGAACCGCCACTTCGAACCAACTCCTCTAAATTGGCTTCACTGAGCATCGTACCGGAATACGCCTGCATATGCATAGCAAATGGTGACCACAGAAAAAAAAATTGACGAGATTTTTTATAATTTGACCAGTAAATGATCAAGTTTATTGTCAAAGCTCTACTACAGCTTCCCAATTAGTCAGCTGTGGTACATCGTGGATATTATCCCTCTTCAGTGATGAATTGGTGTGATGTTAGCTATCAAGGAGTGACCAAGTCATATTTTTGTGAAAAAGGTCACAAAAATATGACTTGGTCACTCCTTGTTGGTAATAGTCTAAGATCCGATTAAGAACGACCTTCACCAGTCTGTTTAATGGATGAAACATAACTACACTTGAGAGCAAAAAAATCGCAAAATTGAAGCATACAAAGTTAGCTTTATAAAAACACAAAATTAAGATCATTGACTTTCTCGTAACTCACAAAAACCAGCGGTATACCCAATTCCCTAAATTCACCCATTTGCATTTCACTACTTGCACCTTTACCTGGAGCTACAAATAGGGTGCTGTTTTGGAGTTTTAATCAGTTTCCGTTAAGGTGATAACGTCTCTATTAGAAACAAACGGATTTACTGGAAAAATATGGATACCACGCCCGCAGAAGCCGTTCAAGTTATTGCCTTGCCCAAAGCAGGCCATAATCAAAATGAAGTCGCTCGACAGCTAAATTTTAGCTGCTTTCCTGTTCGTCTGGTATACCAGAGGTTTTAAGGGACCCGTGGTTGTATTCGGCGACCAGGATATGGCCGGTGGTGCATAGGATCAGGGCGTGATTATCGCTTTTCTGTAAGAAGTACTTTGAGAAATCGGCTACTGAACACGATTGAACTGACACAAAAGCTTCAAGAAGTTTGCAATGTCAGAATAAGTCAGTGGACGATTAGGAAAAGACTGGGTAAAGCAGGCCTGACTACATATCACTCCTCAAATGGAACCAAATTGACCACAGGTCACTGACAAGCCCGGCAATAATTTGCCACGAAACACTTAAATTGGATGTATGCCTAATGACAAGCTGTTGTGTTTTCTGATAAGTGCAGAATGACTTAGATGACCATGATCGATGCTGTAGGGCTTACAGAAGGTCATCAGGGCAATTATAACAATGCTGCATAAGCGAAGAAGTGGGTTTTGGAGGCGAATTGGGGTGGCAAAATGTTGGACACTAAAACTGAAATTGTATTAATTACTGGGCCATTACTGGCCTGATATCGAGAGGGTTGACGGCTTTATGATACATCAAAAAAGTGCTCAAAGAATATGTGAAGCCACTTGTGGCTTATGGTAGATTTTATTTTCCTTAATGCAGAACAACACCAGATCGCATGTCGCTAGAACAGTTTGCGACTACATGTAAAACGTTGGAATCATTGCGATAGAGAGGCCAGCTCGTATTTCTGATCTAAATCCAATTGAGCATATTATCTGGAATGACCTTGAAAGAAGACTTAGTGCAAAAAGGCTGGCTCCACGCCTCCAAGAACTTCAATTTGTCATTGACGAGAAGTGGAACGTTATACCCTAAGATTTCATGGTAAAATTAATACGGCTGATGAAAAATCGAGTAACAGCTGTAAATAATGCTAAAAGAGGGAATACACTTTATTAACAAACAGGATGACCAAGAATTTTAAGTTTGACTCTCATTCTTTCTTAAGTGTAATTTAGTAATTTTTCCCATTTGTTGGATTTTGTGCTCTAAACCCTTTCAAGGATATTTTTTACACTGTATATCATATCATTAGAAAGGTAAATAAATAGGCTTCAATTAATGTATGACATGCTTTCAATAACTATTCACATTCATGACAAAAACTGCCTTAACAAAAAGAGTTATGATGTGCGATTTTTTTGCTCTCGAGTGTATTTTATGACAAATCTAGTATATTATATAATATAACGCGGGTGGATTGCCTAAGAAATTCCTGGCCAAACCTTTTTTTATTTTGTAAATGCTCCGGTGTGTTTAACGAATAAATTTAATACTAACCGAAAGTATGAAGCCTTTAGAACATAAAAACGTTGGGTTGCCTATTTGTTTCCTGGCATAACTTTGAGTTGCCAGTATAAACAGGTGTGTCAATACTAGTACGAGTAGTACCCACTTGTTTAATAAATAAATTGTATAAAAAAATAAACGCTGTTTCATTACGAATACGATGCTATAAGGTTGTTTGCAAAAAATCTGGCAAGAATAATGGTTGTGCATTTTTCCAAAAAAAAAAAAGAATCTATTTTTAATTTCTTAGGCAACCCACCCGCTTTATATTATTTAATACACTAGATTTGTCATAAAATACGTTTCATCCATTAAACAGACCGGTGAAGGTCGTTCTTAACCGTATCCTCTACCAACGCCACAAATGTATCAAGATATGGTTCTTGAGAATATGATAAACAGCTTTTCACCAACATGTTCCGTAGGTAACTAAAAATGGTTATTTCAGTGAGACACAGCACTCCTTTCTTCATTTTTCAAACGAAGTAACTGAATTTGTATGATTTGAACAATGTCACTTATTGTGTTATTTGACTAAATAGGTCCAAGATGGTATGTCAGCTATGTGTGCTTACTTATATTTGATAAAAAAAAAACCGGCCAAGTGCGAGTCGGACTCGCCCATGGAGGGTTCCGTAGCAGCAAGCAACATAATATAAAGGTTCTTGTATTTTTTTATATTTATGACGTATTAAAAAAAAAACTACTAACTAGATCTCGTTCAAACCAATTTTCGTTGGTAGCTTACATGGTAATGTACATCATATATTTTTGTTAGTTTTAACCTTCTCTTATTTTAGAAGTTACAGGGGGGGATACACATTTTACTACTTTGGAAGTGTCTCTCGCGTAAACTATTCAATTTAGAAAAAAATGATATCAGAAACCTCAATATCATTTTTGAAGACCTATCCACAGATACCCCACATGTATGGGTTTGATGAAAAAAAAAATTTTGAGTTTCAGTTTAAGTATGGGGACCTCCAATATTTATTGCTTTTTTTCTATTTTTGTGTGAAAATCTTAAAGCGGTTCACAGAATACATCTACTTACTAAGTTTCAACAGTATAGCTCTTAAAGTTTCGGAAAAAAGTGGCTGTGACATACGGACGGACAGACAGACAGACAGACATGACGAATCTTTAAGGGTTCCGTGTTTGCCATTTGGCTACGGAACCCTAAAAACATATAAGTTATTCTACATTGCTCCACCCTCCACCCCATAAGTGGTGCAAAAGGTGATGATTATATGAATAAATTTGCTATATTTTTCAGGTCCAACGATGCCTCCAGCTTGCCCTGGGGTAACATAAACAGCTGCTACTGGCCAGTCAACGATCAAGTCGGTAAGTACATCTAGTATACCGTACTTTGTTTTTTACTGCGACTATATTAAACTATTACTCTATGATGTATTCAAGGAATAAGTATTTGAAAACGAAAAAAAATGTAATTAACCTAAACTAATGCTGTCCAATATACTTAACTGAAAACTTATTTCTGAATTTCATAAATTTCTCCACTCAAGGGATGGAAGTTTGTTTGTGAATCAGTCGTGCTTTTGTGGCTCATTATCTTCTTGCCCTCGTCTTATATTACTTGAAGTCAGCGCAACACGCTTTTTTCATTCTGTCCTGTCACCCGTCACGGTATAACTATCTCCCTTTTCTTTTATATCACTTCTCACACAATCCATCCATAGTTTTTAGCCTATCCCTCTCTCTCCTTCTACCTACGTTTAAACTGATAAATCTTTTCAATAAGCAATTATGCTTTTATGGCTGAATGGAGTTGAATGAAACTTGACACACGGGTAGACGGACGCGAATCTGTATTCGGTTATTTATGATGCTCTTCTATTTTATAATTCTCTAATTTTTCCATGGGATAATAATTAAGCTTTCTCATCCACTTAGTCTGCGCGCTCGTGGCTGTTGAAAGTAGAATGTATTTACTTGCTATTCATGAAGGTCGCAAGAGACACGGTAAGGTTGACGCAATAGTAGAGCGATTGGCTGCTGCACTGTGAGGCGCAGGTTCAATTCCTGTACGGAACAAACATTTGCATGATCTGCAGATAGTTGTTCCTGCTCTGGGTATCTTGTGTATCAGAGTTTACATGTAAATTCTGAAAGCACATACAATACAGGAGTAATTCCTAGAGTGGGGCTTTGAAGGTATGCGGAACAGAGAGTAAAGTCCCGCAAACCTCCGTTGAAAAGGGAGAATCCTCCGACCAGACAGGTGTTATAGTCTGGTGGGCGACTGCCCGATAGATGATTTCGGGCTGTCGTATATGTTCAAATCGCGCGGAGAACTTTGATTGTGCGATGCAGGATTTCGTACTTTCTTTTTCGTAGTTCTTATGTGGCCCCATAGATGTCGCTACATCACTCCCCTCCGGAGATCGGAGATCGATGGTTCTTGATGCGTGCCAGGCCAGCGTAGGTTGGTTCCAGTGGGTCGGAACCGATGCCGCATAGTTCTCGGTGAGTCGGAACTGTCTGCGGTGATACCCCAGTGAGTTGGGGGTGTAGTTATCCCAGTGAGTCGGGATGATGCCCCAGTGAGTCGGGGTGATGATATCCCAGTCAGTCGGGATGATGCCCCAGTGAGTCGGGGTGGTGCTGTCCCAGTGAGTCGGGATGATGCTGCAGGCTCCAGTGAGTCAGGATGATGCTGCAGGCTCCAGTGAGTCGGAGTAGTACTGCTGGCTCCAGTGAGTCGGAGCGGTGCTGTGCGACGTAGGGCTTGATTGCTGGCGTCGACCAGGAGAGGTTCTTCATAGCTCTTCATGTGACTGGCCGAAGGTGCGGTGTGCCAAGCCAAGGTCGCTGATGCGGCTGAAGGTGATGACCAGGTATGATCAGGTAGGCATGCTGGTGGTCAGGATACCCTCTATAGCCGTGGGTTCTGGCTGTATGGCTCGCTGCTCGAAAGCTTGAGGAAGTGATGATGACGTCACGAAGCAGTAGCTGCACGAAGACTGCGCTGACGTTCTTTGTCGAGGGTCACCAGTTTGGACGTAGGCGGAACAGAGAGTAAAGTCCCGCAAACCTCCATTAAAAAGGGAGGATCCTCCGACCAGACAGGTGTAATAGTCTGGTGGGCGACTGCCCGATAGATGATTTCGGGCTGTCGTATATGTTCAAATCGCGCGGAGAACTTTGATTGGGCCATGCAGGATTTCGTACTTTCTTCGTAGTTCTGATGTGGCGCCATAGATGTCGCTACAGGGCAATGTGTTTTTTAAATAAAAGAAAAAAAATATTTTGTTACTTCTCACAAATATTGTCCGTTATAAAATGTTGTTTTGATGTGAATTTAACTTTAAGCGCATACGGTGTTTGCAAACATGGTAAATACCATGTCATGTAGAAAGTTGCGCCAGATTAATACTCTGAAAAGGCGGTTATGTATTTTACCATTATACATAATCTTTACTAAGAGTTACATTTAAAAAAATACTTTGAACTATAAATATTTATTTTCAATATACTTGCTCAGAAAGTGACTCTTATTGCACTGCACTTAGGTATATGCGCTTTTTACCAAACTGTGACATTTTGATTACCATTACGCATTCGTACCTTCGTACCATTTTGTTCGCAAAACAAATTTTGAGTACGAAAAAATTTTAAACAGATGGCGTCCAGTATACAATATCGTTGCAGAGTTTACTTTCTGTGACCGATAGATGTCGTAATGTGTTCATATATAAATACCTAAATGAATCATGTTTTTGTTCGTGTTTTCCAGACCAGAATGCCGAAGCAAGAAGGAGTGAGCTGGAAAAACTACACACATCACTCTTCAAAGTACAATACCTACTCATTAACAGGTAGTGTTTACCTAACTGCTACTTGCACATACAGTACCGAATTCTGTTAGCGTACAGCAGGTACTTCTATAACTCCATTTAGTAGGAATTTCTTTTTTGCTTTTATCTGCTTCTCTATCTCTCGCTCTCTCTTGACAGGCTAGAACAGTAGTTACCAAAATTTTATAGATAGTGACTGGACAACTGAGTCTTGATTTTCATGATGGAAAGAAGGAGCAGAACTATATAAATAAAGGACTGCTCAACAAGAAAAAAATCATACGAGCGTTGTAATTGAAATTAAATACAAGGATTGCTATTTTTTAATGAGAAGGATACAACCTCATAATTAACTTCAATTTTATAGTTAAGTAATTTTAAATGCAAAAAGACGTTTCAAAATACATCCAATTCATTTCGGTAGTCAGTAATCATAGTCAGAATCCCGTCTCAAACAGCTTACGTATGACGTAAGTAATAAAGGGAAGAAAGACTTTCATAGCTTTATGCTTGTGCGCGATTGCCGCCTGTGTACCGTCAGTGAGAGCCCAACCCTTGGCCCATTGATTGATATATCGTCTAATTTTCCAGGACCCACCGCATATATGTACGCTCTCCAGTGGGTCGTGACCCATAGTTTGAGAACCACTAAACTAGATAGAAGACGATCAACACTTTATGGTGCCACCATCCGAGTGAGTCCATGAAATATATTACTTATTTTTGTTTTGTCTAGTTTATGGTGAGTTTTGTACTGGCATAACCAAGTGACCGGGATAGTTTACCAGAAATTTGCTTTAAAATGTAAATTTGTGAAATCTGAGTAACCATATAAGAAGCTAAGTAAGAAAAACAAATAAAATATTTGAACTTGGTAGCACATGAGGTTGTTGATAAGAGGAATACAGACTCAAATGTAACTGTGCCAATTGTTGTTATGGCCTTATGACCAATAACTTCGACACCCATGTGTCAAAACTGTTGCTACGCAATTGGATCTAGGGCATCCTACTTCTGTCTTAAATCTAAATGCAAGTAGACAGGCAGTACTCTTAGTTATTACTCACAATCTTAGCTTATACTCTGTTCTCAATATTCTTGTTTTTACAAACATGTTTTTTTTACATGCTTTTAAAACAATATTTAAAAATGTCTTTTATATGTGTATTATATTATTTTAAAAACATGCTATTATACCTAATTAATTAATGATTACATTGAAATTTACATTCGACACTTTTCAGATGGAGCTTGTAACGACCATCGAAGACCACCATGCGCCAGTATTATTTCTCTCAAGAGTCCGTACTGCTATAAAAAGAAATTTACATCCAACAAACATTGCTATACCTGTCATGTATCGATGAACTACTGCCTTAATTTATAATACTGCAATGTAAACTAATCTCCTGGAGCGGACTGCACTACAGTAGCGTGTTACATTATGTAAGCGTTCTCCAATTTGTATTATTGCCATTGTGTTAGACAGTCAAGAACATCAGTAATAGACGTAAATACCCGATTTTTATCCGACAGCTGGGGAAAGTGAACTAAATTAGCATAAGCCTAATACAAGTATAATTAACCCGTAATATTCCCACAGCTGGAACCGAGACATTTACTTTGTGATGTATAGCATCTAAAATCCGTGTCCGATTTTCGAATTATTATGATTTAGAAGAACTTAATATCGCCTTGTACTGTAGTAGACGTAGTTATTTTAATATTTCTAAAAACTGTGGATCCATATAAATTGCTCAAAGTACTAGGTATTCCTGCATTGGTTGGTCGTGAAGAAGCAAAAGCACAGGGTAAGTATAAACAGGTAAACGAACGAAAACTTTGGATTTACGAGGATATCTATACTATGCGTTCCAAATAAGAATAGGAAAGTCAATAACTTCGATCTGACAAATATTGATTGAAAAGTACGGTTTGCAAGAAAAACTTATTTACAAAATAATGATAGTATTTTTTGCTTTGTATTAAGTACTGAGTCTTAGTTAAATCCAGGTAAAGTAAAAACGTTATTATTTCCTCCTCCTTGCGTCGTATTCCTCCATGCTGAAAATCGTTACCTCCCTGCTTCTGCACTCTAACCCTTATGATATTCCTCCATCTGTTCCTGTCTCTGGCGGTGTGAAGGATATTGTACATCGTAGATTCAAGAGCGGTGCGGATCAGGCGTGCTATTCTCTAAGAAAACAGCCTAGCGCGCAGCGCTGACTACAGCGACGAGTCGTGAGCGCAGTACATTGAATTAACAATCCGATGTAAAGGGGCATTGGGTTGTTAATCCAATGCACTTATTTGGAATTCGTCGCTCCGGCCAGCGCTGCATTCAAGGCTGTTTTCTTAGAGAATAGCACCCCTGGTCGGACCAACGTATTGGGCTGCGCCCGCGAGGCCTTTTCCGTCCACTTTACCGGTCACTATTAGCTTTTCGAGGTTGCCACCGTCTTTCCTTGCAATGTGACCGAAATATTGCAGTTGTTATTATTTACCTAACCTAAATATAATATTTAAGTCACAATTAGTTAAAAATCTACTTTCTTTCTTATATTCATTGAATAATTTGCCGTCTACTTCCATTTGCCACTTTTCAGACATAGTATATGTTATATATTATATATAGTATAAGTTATAAGCTTGTTATGTCAGCAAAAATTCATTGTCACCGGGCCAATCAGGCGACAGTGGGGTTGTTTTGCACTTGCACCCAGCTGTTTACTGGCTCCTGATTCCTACCTACCGTGACCTGTGTTATACTTAGTGTCGGTGGTATCTAATTTATAACCTTTTTAAATATTTTTACGAACAAATATAACATGGTATAAAAATCATTAGAATCAATTCAGTTACTGATTCTGATTAAACTATATTCAGGTTAACTATATGCATTATTATTAACAATAATGCTGCATATTTTCTTTCTTGTTTTCATTGTTAGGAACAATTCGTCGTCTTCTTCCATTTGCCACTACTCAGACCTTATAGATAGATAATCGAAATTGAAGATATGGATTCTGATTAAGATTTTTTCGTTCATGATTCGCAAACAAATATTAGGTATTTAAAAAAAAACTTGTTTTGCTCACACTACCCAATTTTTCGATTCGAGAGCTATGACGTAACAACATAGCGTAAAATCGATCAATTTCTTAATTGGAACGCATTGTACATCCTCATAGAAAACAGTTTTCTTTCATAAGATATTTTTTGTTTACAATCTCCCTATATATATCTGCTTCAAAAACACATTCACGGTTTCCTACTCAAACTATTTTCTTCAAGACCTTACCACGTCGCGTTCCATTTGACGACCTAACCTGAACTGTTAAAGGGATAGAACTATTTAGGATGGCTCCATGCCTCTTTCTAGCTCGCACGTTTGACAGTCTAACACGTCATAGTCAGGCCCCTGGGTCTATTTACTACAGTTAAAGTTTCAAAATAGCATTAATTTTTAATGAACTTAGTTAGTAGGTAGTACCCCTGCGTGCTTTACGTACTAATAGATGGCGCTGCTTCAACATGAATGTTACCGTTGACAACACTGCATATGTATCATGGGGTTTTAGTAGATGGCGCTATCACAAAATAATTTCCGTCTATAATAGCGCTGCCTGTTTGTCATGTTTTGCAACTAGATGGCGCTATTTATTATTATCATTTAATATTATACGGCACTACTAGTCGGTACTACTACGGTAGCGCAGCGAGCTTGTCATTGGGCGCCACTAGATGGCACTATTATAAAATAAATACACGTGATGACATGACAATCTTGCATGCTTCTCTAAGAAGTCACTAGATGGCGCTCTCATGAAATACATTCTATCTACTATAACGCTTGATTCATGTCATTGATAGTTACTTGATGGCGCTATACGCACGACGTTTTTTTTAACGTGGTTTTGACACGCGTTTGTAGCGATACAAATGCGGTACACACGCGAGTTAGACGCAGCCTGTAGAACTTTAAAAGGATAAAGTAGCACTGTCGACGCACGTTTCTAAAACGCGCGTCAATGGTACGTTAAAAATCGTGGTGTGCACAGGCCCTAATGGTTTTATAACCTTATAAAACAATAACTGTATATTACAAGTACTTATGTAGGTATGTCTTACGATACAAGATGGTGTAATGTTAGTTGGTACGCTTAAAGCCATATTGGTGGGACTACACGGGAGACGGATATATCAAGGACATATTCGTTGGCGTTAATTAAACTCATCAATTTAAATATAAAAGAAAGCCGAGATCTTCTGTTGGTTTAAAACAGACTTTTGTACCATTTAAGAGCGTCCTTTTCGAGGTACATTTTCCTACAACCTATCTTATACCCATCTTACTCTAGATATTTAAGATACACTCCGAAATCGTAAAAACTTTTAAGTCACCTGAAAAAAGTCTAACGGTTTCTGTATGGTTAAGTCAGTGGTCATAAAAGCGGTTTTTGTGGCATCCTTTGCTTTAAGAACTTAACTGTCACCTTAAGTAACAAAAAATTGGCTTTCCTAATCTTTTAGTTAACTTTTAATCTTAGCAATTAATAATTACTTGTAATGATTTACAGGCCAAAAAGATGCTTACAACTACGATTCCTGTAAGCACTAGCCAGCAGTCACCTGCTGCTAGCAAATAATGTGCTCCTGTCTAGAACATTAATAAGTAAGTTGGTTTACAGAACAATATCCGCAACGCTAATTGCGGCGAGTTTTAGTTACTTAACTTTTGCGCGTTTCTTAAAATGTATTTGTACCACAATTTATACAAACTCATAGTCTCTCTAGCAGTGATGGCCAAGTGGTAACGGCCCTGAATTTGTGTAATTTATTTCACCATCACTGTTCTCAAAACGGTGAAGGAAAACGTTTTGAGGAAATCGGCATGCCCTAGAACCAAAAAATCGAAGACATGTGACATCCACCAACCCGCACTGGGCCCGCGTGGTGGATTACAGCCCGATCTCTCTCCCAGAGAGGTCTGAGTTCCAACAATGGGAATATTATAGGGCCGACTATGCATATAGTTTCATATTTCTTACTTTCTTTCGGCTTTAAGCAACAAAAAAGCGCTAGCAGATAGTTACGCTATAGTTTATATTAATAGCGCAAAAATCCTACACGACAGATTCAAAGCATATTTCAAAAAATACAACAACTGTTTGTAGTGGCGCAAAAATATTACTTTTATTGCGGATAATGCATTTAAAGCTTTGTGCATTTTTACACATTAAAGTTACAAACAGCCGTAGTGTATAACATAAAGGTGTACCGAGTAAAATTTTGTGACCTAAAGATCGTCCTTGGTACCTACATTACAGATGGCGGTTGATACGGGCATTGAAGACCTCCATGACACACGCTTTCTGTGATGCTACACGGTGAACAAGTCATCTGATGGACTTCATAACAATTACAGTTGCAGTAAAAGATGTGAGTTTAATTAATCAATATTTGTTACTGACGATAAACAACAATTAAAACCAAAATTCTTGATGATAAACAAAAAAAAAATGGACTACAACTGGAAACAGTCATTTTTAGGGTTCCGTAGTCAACTAGGAACCCTTATAGTTTCGCCATGTCTGTCCGTCCGTCTGTCTGTCTGTCCTCGCTTAATCTCTGTGACCGTTAGCACTAGAAAGCTGAAATATGGTACCAATATGTACTTATATCAATCACGCCGACAAAGTGGTAAAATAAAAATTGGGAAAAAATGTTCTATTAGGGTAACCCCCATATGTAAAGTGGGAAGTGATTTTTTTTTTAAATTCAATCCTAACGTGTGATATATTGTTGGATAGGTATTTAAAAATGAATAGGGGTTTGCTAAAATATTTTTTTGATAATGTCAATAATTTCGGAAATAATCGCTCCAAAAGTAAAAAAAACAATGTGTCCCCCCCTAACTTTTGAACCATAAGTTTAGAGAATGTGAGAACTTTATAAGGACTTTCTAGGAAAATCATTTTGAACTTGATGGAAAGAACAGTTTTTGTACAAAAAGACAAAAAGGTTGTACAAAATAATTTCTGGACTAAGTTTGTAGTATTTATAATCATATATGCAAGCATTTTTTTTAACTTCGTTTACATATTTTATTATTCTGAACGTATCTTCTTTCAAACAAAAAAAGAATTATTAAAATCGGTTCTCGCAATCACAAAACTTCTTCTGGTACCTATGTATTAATTAGTAACCCAATTCCCCGAGAGATGGCGCTGAACTACATAAAACTTCTATCAGGAACATGCTTAGGCAATTTAGAACAAAACTAAAATTCATATTTTTAACGCCATCTATCAAAATGTTAAGGTAAGAACCAGTTCATAAATGGTTCGATAGATGGCGTTGCATAATTACGTCATCTTTTTAAAAGTCGATGTTAAGGGCCAAGCGCCCGAAAAGTGCCATAAAACAGTGATTTTCTGAGGCCTACTCCTCCGCAACGGCTAGGTCAATTGGTTTGAAAAAAATATATGTTTATTATAGATTCATGAACAATAATATCAACATTTGATTTTTTCGTGCAATTAATACTTTTGACAAAAAAAAATATTTAGCAATTTCGCAACTTTTCGCAACTTTTCCCTACTCCTACGAAACGGCTTGGACCTTTAGAAACATTTTTACACATAAAAATTGGTGGTTAAATATTCTTCAAAGTGAACATTGCATATGTAAATCAATCAATATCTCGCAGAGAAAATGGATTTAAAGCGCTTTCCGGGCGCTGCTGGCCGCAAATAAATAAACAGATTTGCGTACTGCCGCCTAGGCGAGTGCGAGAGTTGCGTTCACATAATTTCGGCCAGATGGTTCAAGGAACTATACGCCTTAAGATTTCCGTGCTTTCATGACCTACCGTGGTAAAAAATCGTTACTTTTTAAATATACTCGTAATTTTACGAGTGCACAATCGCTGAAATTTCTACTACTTGCATACTCTTTTAGTTATCACCGTCCTTTGTGGGCTCGTTTTTAGGGTTCCGTATTTATTAAGAGTTCCCTACTTAGTATGTCAACGTAACAAATAGCCTTTTTTTAAACTCATACATAGGTGGGAATACTTATTGTGACGGACGGGAAACTACGGAACCCTACACTGAACGTGGCCCGACGCACCCTTAACCGGTTTTTTTTAGAAAGTTTAAAAACAAAATTCTTTTGTAATTTGTGTGTCAAGTTTTATACAAGGTTATTTGTAAAAGACTGGCAACCTCTCAGAATTATATTATTAACAACATAGACAATTACTTTTGTTCTATGACTTTTATAAATTTATCATATTTTAGTTCATCAGATTTTCCATTCACCAAAATCCAATCGATCACTGTTAGACTGACCTCCCCAAAGCGTCGCCATAACAAACGGTCTTGTGTGCCTCGCATCAATCACATTCCTGCGTGGATCGAAGAACTGCTGAGAGGTCTTCGATCCACTTGTCTACTTGGAAATGTACCCTGACCACTTCCTCACTTATCGCTTTACTTGTTGCTAAACATTTCTCCAATTCAATGTGCACGGATAAGTTTTAACAAAAAAAGACAAAACATCTTTGACTTAATTTTTTTATATTTTTCTGTTTGTTTGTCTCTCTTTTTAGGCCTAAAACAAAAAGAGCAATATTTTGAGGTTTAGTATAATCGGAATACAACTAGATAATCACTGCTGTCGTTATAAGTTTAAATTGTATTACTAGCGCCATATTTGAACATGACAGCCTCAAGCATTGCTGTTGTGTGGGAGACTGGCGCAAGAGCATTACTTTTATGACAGATAATACATTTAAACTTTGTGCATTATTCCTACTAAAAGTAACAAACAGCTGTAGTATATCACGTAAAGATGTGCCATGTAAAGTTTGTGAACTGAAGAATCTCATCGGTTCATTACAGATGATGACTGACACGGGAATTGAAGACCTCCATGCTACACCCTCTCTGTGATGCTACTCGGCGAACATACATCTGGCATCGAAAGAACAACAGTTACTTATCCAGTAAAAGATGTGAGTATAATCCAATTTACATCCCTGATGCTGGATGAAGCTTTGTTTTACAAAATGTGTCAAAATTGAGCACTATCACAACAAGATTTTATACAAGAAAATGACAAATACATGCATATTTCTGCCTGAAATTTTTGTAATGGTTTTCGATTATCACCGATTTATTCGTCTGTGAGTATAAAAAATGTTTAAAAAATCAATACAAACCACCTTTTTTAAGGTGGAAAATCATTTAATGACTTTTTAAGCTCTAGGGCAAAATGGGTGTATTTTACAGACTAAAACTACATCTATGTTTCTTCTTTGCCTTGCATTCCTCCCGGGTTTCCCTTTCTGACGTCAAACCATAGCCCCAGTAAGCTCCGGCCCTGCTGGGCCCCTACGGCTTTGCTGATATCTCTTTGGGGGGCTTTTATTATCCGCAAGCCTACGCCCTGACGCGGACCGCAATAGCGACGACGACGACAATGCTGCAGAGGTGACCGAGGTAGAGATGAGAGTGGCGGTGCAAAGGCTGAGTGCCAAGAACGCCGCCCCAGGACCCGATGGCTTGCCTGGGAAAGCCATCGGTTTGGCTTTCGCAGGATGCGCTCTACGGTGGACGCCATCATGCGCGTGCGAGCCCTCACGACGGAGGATGCGGTGTACCAGGGTAGGTGTGTCGTGGCAGTGTCCTTGGACATTGCCAACGCTTTCAATTCCCTGGCCTGGAGTACGATCCGGAGGGCACTCCGGTACCACCGGGTGCCCAAATACCTCTGTCGAGTAGTCGAGGCCTACCTATCGGACAGGTATATTGTCTACCCCGGTTACCAGGAGGACTGGAATGTCGTGCGGTGTTGCGCAGGGGTCGGTACTAGGACCACCCTTGTGGAACATCGGGTACGATTACGTGCTGCGAGGCGACCTCCCTGACGGAGTCAGCGTGGTCCGCTACGCAGACGACACGCTGGTTCTAGCGTAGGAAGAGTTATATCGGGCGGCGGCCGCTCTAGCGACAGGCGGGGTTGCGATAGTCGTTGATAAGATCCGGGATTTGGGACTCGAGGTGGCGCTGCGCAAATCCGAGGCCATGTGTTTTCACGGTCGCGGCCATAGGAACGCGCCACCATCGGGTTCCCAACTAACGGTAGGAGGAGTTCGCATAGGCGTCGGGTCATCGATGAGGTACCTGGGACTCATCCTCGACAGCCGATGGAATTTCGAGGAGCATTTCCGACGTCTGGCTCCCAAACTCTACCGGGCTGGGGCTGCGCTCAAGCGGCTCCTGCCTAATCTTGGGGGTCCAGATGCCTTCTGCCGGAGGCTCTACGCGGGGATTTTTCGATCCATGGCCCTCTACGGGGCGCCGGTGTGGGCGCCGTCGCTGCAAAAGCGACCGGCGGCCATTCTGAACGCCTGCCAGAGGGTCATGGCAATTCGGATGGTGCGGGGATACCGCACGATTTCCCGTGAAGCGGCGAGCCTTCTGGCTGGCCTTCCACCGTGGGATCTGGAGGCAACAGTCCTTGCACACATGCACGACATGCTCGTGGAGATGTAACGCCGGGGTGAAAGCCCTCTGCCGCGACAGGTCACGGCATGGCAGACAGAGATCCAGAGGGATCTCATGGTGGAGTGGCGTCAGCGACTATCGCAACCCAGTGCCGGGCACGCCACAATTATGGCGATAAGTCCCCTCTTTGAGGCGTGGCTGGAAAGTCCTCACGACGTCCTTACCTTCCGCATGACACAGGTCCTCACCGGAAATGGCAAGTTCGGGAGGTTCCTGTTCCGAATTAAAGCGGAAGTGACGCCCGGGTGTCGCCACTGTGCGGAACGCCCGGAGGACACGGTGGAACACACAGTCGCGGTGTGCCCTGCTTGGGCGGAGCATCTTCGCGTACGGCCGCCTCTTTCGCTAGCATTATCCCATCGCAGAACCATGGTCCGTACTAGGGCCTGGAATTTTGGGTAGGTAGGACTATCTTATCATCATTAGAGCTATAGAAACCGCGATAATCATGAAAATTCCCAAGACGACGCAGACAGCTTTTAGAGCGCGAAAAGAATGGTATGTCATACGAGTTCCTAGCTCATTATCTCGCATTCCGGGGTTGGTGAATTTACAATTACCTAATTTACTAGAATTTTATTGATATGTGTTACATAAATATCTGCTATTGTATCACAATTTTATATATTATTTTTTATTTTATTTTTATTTTATAAATTTATATATTAGACTTTTAGAATAGAATATAATATAATTTATTGTACATCAAAAAAGTAACACAACTCATACATTTAAAAACTCAAAACTATGGGTATAATGGCGGCCTTACCGTTAACAGTGATATCTACGAGACAACCTGAGGATGAATCGAAGTAAAATATAAATACCTATATATATTATTGTATGGTATGTAATTTTTAATAATAATATATAAATTACACACCTATATAAAACACAATTATTTAGTTTCCGTATTTATACTGTTCTCTGTTTTAATTGTTGGACTTAAAAAGCTAAGCATTAATTTTATATAATTTCTTTATTATAATTAATTTCGTTAAAAAAGATCCGGTTTAAATAATTTTGCTGAGATAAAATTACTAGCGCCATAATTGAACATGACTTTTGCGCATATATTTTGAGATGTATGCAATGGCGCGAAAGTATTACTTTTATTATTGATAATGCATTAAAGACTTTGTGCATTATTGAGCCTAAAAGTTACAAAAAGTTGGAGCAAATAACATAAAAGTGCACTAAGTCCAGATTGGGAACTAAAAACCATTTTCGGTACATTACAGATGGCTGTGAACATCATTCATCTGGGACAAGCTTCACGACAGTGACTCACCTAGTTAAAGATGTGAGTATTACCTTTGCATAACAGTACTCCATTCGCGTTAAGATTAGACATTTAAACAAACCTTTTTTACTGTCTGTTCAACCGATTTTAGTACTAAACCCTGGGAGTCAACTCTAATATCAAAGAAAAAAAAGGATTAATTGCACCCTCCATATTTCACTTGGAAAAGTGACGCCCGGGTGTCGCCACTGTGCGGAATACCCGGAGGACACGGTGGAGCACACAGTCGAGGTGTGCCCTACTTGGACGGAGCATCGCTGTGCCCTCGTGGGGGCGATCGGCGGCGGAGACCTCTCGCGCCGGGCCTTGATTGAGGCCATGGTCCGGAGCGAGGAGGAGTGGCAGGCGGTCGCCGACTTCTGCGAAGCAGTAATGCTTGCAAAGGAGGAGGCCGGACGCATCAGGCAACGGCGTTATCGCCGCCGCCGCCGCCGCCGGGATTCTGATCCCGGTTTCCGGCCACCGTAGGCGCGGGCTTGCGGACAGTGAGCAATGGGTAGCTCGCTGTCCGGCCGTCCGGTAACAGTCCGGACCAAGCCCAAGTCGTCGACGGCGCGCACTGTTTCCGCGCGCCTCAAGGAGTTGTCAGCGACAGCAGGGACCCAGCCGGGTCGAAGCCTACTGGGGCCAGGGTTATCCGAAAGGGCGCTCGAGCCCCGGTATGAAGGCTAGAAGGAACGGGGTGGGTCTTTTAGTCAGTAAGAGTCTGACACTATCTCCCGCTCCGCCCAAGAGTCATTGGGCGATGTCATTGTATGATTTTTTCCAAACATAAAAAAAAAAAAACACTTGGAAGGTCTTATTTGTGAGTCTTGATAGACTGGGTTGTTATTATCAAGGCATGTTAAGGGCGTACTATCAGTGCACGACGTGTTCTACATAACAGTTGATGAGTAGAGGACGCCGCATGGAATTTGTAAACAAATCAGTTTTGTTCAATAGCAAAATTGTCACCGCGAAAGTTTGTTACCATCTGGTGAGGTGAGATGGGGGTCAAACTTGAGGCTGTTGAGTTTTGGATTTTCAAATCAATCAAAAAATTAAATTAATTTGAAATAATAACATATTAAATATAATTAGCACTTTGCACATGATTTGTTCGCGAGAAACGTTTACAAAAACCCTATAATGATAGTAATTTTGAAAAACTAATAAGGACAATCAAGTTTTTTTGGATTTTGGTGTAAATTAATTTACTTTGTTTTGTTGGTTTGTATGTTTATGTTGAAAAGTATCTTTTGCTACTTGAAATAAAGGAATAATATTATACTAAGTTTCAAGTACTTGGGCCCAAGCAATAAAATTTTACACACAACCAAATTTCCCCTTTTCTTAGTGCTCGCTATAACATAAAAAGAAGTTTTGTGCAAAATTTCACGTTGCTAAATCCAGCAGTTTCGGTTGTGCCAGGCAGTCAGTTTCTCCTTTTATGTATGTTGATAGAAAGCGGCAATTTAGATTCAATCTTCAAATTCAATCTCAAAAAAAAAAAACATACATTAAACATACTTTTACTACACGAAATATACGAATACTTTTTCTGCTCCATATACGTTTTGTCAATTTGTGTGAAAATGGATGGAGCAGTGGAATTATTTTTTTTCGTGATTTCTGGTAATGGTTTACCACGTAAATTATATTAATTAAATAATGTCCACGGTACATTACAGATCGGGATGGAACGGCCTTTGAAGACTTTGATGCCCTACAGTTGTTCTTTCTGTGATACTTCACAGTGAACTGAAATTGAGAGAGCGGCCTGCACAACAGTGTCTCAACTAGTAAGACATGTGAGTATAATCATATTTACATACATTTACAGTCATACACATAGTCATACACATACAGTCATACACTGTCATTGACTATCAGAAACGGACAACATTTTGAGCGTTTAAAACATGTGCTAGAGAATCTAAACAAAAAATAAATATATATTTCTACTTAAAATAACCTCCCTTAGCCTTAACGGCCGTCCTGTAATCGACAGGACCGAGACTAAGTTGCCGACAGTGCCTGGTAGTGTTCCACGTGCTCCTCGAAAAGATATCAGTAAGCCCCTACCCAGCAGGGCTGATACCCGCTAGCGTCGCGGGGATTTCCTGAAACGGTCTTAAAATGCAAAGGGTAACTGAAGGACACAGATGTGTTTTGTGTGTGTTTTAACCAGTTAAAATCTTGCACGCCCTCTTGCTCCACATACGACAAGAGAAGTCATGGGATGAAAACCCACCATAATAAAAAAAAAACTTAGCCTTACCACGGCCCTTCAATTGTTTAGGCCGCACGTCTGGTACTTTACACACTATGTCCATTGAAAAATTAAAGCTTCAACCGTATTAAAAATTGTTGGAGGTTTAATTCCTACTTTATGCAGAGCAATCATATCAAATCTGTCTTTTTTTTAACATGCACTCCATTTTAATTTATCCAAATCGTATATAATTAACAAAACTATGGCCATAAAAGGAATAAAAAAATATAGGCGTCCTCTCAATGCATAACCTGTTCTATATAACAGTTGATGAGTTAAGGACGCAACATTAAAATCTTTCACAAAACAGTTTTGTTTATTACCAAAATTGTCACCGCGAGAGTTACAGTTTTATTTTAAATTTCCATGCTTTTAAAAACGTCCTTTTCGAGGTACATTTCTACACAACCTCTCTTACGTGATTATGATGTTATTACGCATCTTTTTCTAGATGTTTTGGATACATACATATTTTGTAGATATTATCTAGGCTTTTATAAAACCCAAAAAATTTGTAAATATGTGTAAAACTAATGTAATAAAGACCTCTGAAAATCTACTATTTTACGTGAACTTTGGCCCTGCATAATGGTATTTATATATTAAAAGCACACACTACAGTAAATGTGTACCCACTTTTTATCTATCTATATATATATATGTATATTTGGATATATATATATATCGAGATTCTGAATGACGACAATTTTTCCTTAAAAACTTTTAAGGGTTTAAAAAATATCACGTATTTCCTGGAACAAGTTTTGTCAAATATTCGAGCAAATCGTGGAATCACCGAATGCCAACGGAATTTTCCGGCGTTACCTCTCTTTTTTCGCATTGCCTTTTCATCAAACATCGCGATGGATTGCGTTAGATGAAGAAATAAGCTTTTGAACCATGCTCGACGTTGAGATAGGCGAGTGGAAGGGCCCTCTTAATTACCATAAGCACCTAGGTGATAAATATTTCTTAATCATGTGTTTCAGATAAAAACGGTGCTATAGCAGTAAAACCTGAGCTGCAAGAACCAACAACTATCACTCTTCTAAACACTCTACAAACCAGCAACAACAGCTTGCATAAAATATGATTTCGTCATGAACAGCTTCAACGGAGTGAGTTTATTTTGAGATTTAATGTAACCATTCACTTTGCTTGCTGCTGCATGATTTATCTTAACTATTGTTTACCAATTAAATTTAACTAATAATTGACAGTAATTATCATTCATCATCATCATTTGAGCCGAAATTCCATAGCCCGAAGAATTGCCAAACTTAAGTGGGCAGGGTACACTGTTTGCAGGTCAATGGGAATGAAAGGTTCTAAAGCAGCGACCAAGTACCGAGAGATGCAGCGATGGAAAGCCTTTTACAAGGTGGGCCGATGATCGGCAGGTCTAGCCAAGTTACGACCGTTTCGTTTCTCTTTCTGTCAGTCTGCTCCGATTCATTTTGTCTGACCACGTGACTTAAGGTTGAGATGATGTCATTCTCAAACATTCGAAGTTTTCTCTACTAACGTTAACGATTGTGTTTAGATTATCAATGTGGCTAAGCCCTCTGCTCACGGCTCAGGGTCACGGGGATCCGATGGATGCGAGACGCACAGGACCGGTCGTTATAGCGACACTCGGGGGAGGACTATGTGCAATAGTGGATGTCTTTCGATGGAAATGATGATGATGATCAGTTATTTTTTTTTTATTTTCCAGAACTTATAGACTTGATTTTTACTTTTTCCTGTTCTTTCTCTCACAATTATTGAGCTGCAATGGAACCACCACTTCGAACCAACTCCTCTAAATTGGCTTCACTGAGCATCGTACCGGAATACGGCTGCATATGCATAGCAAATGGTGATCACAGAAAAAAAAATTGACGAGATTTTTTATAATTTGACCAGTAAATGATCAAGTTTATTGTCAAAGCTCTACTACAGCTTCCCAATTAGTCAGCTGTGGTACATCGTGGATATTATCCCGCTTCAGTGATGAATTGGTGTGATGTTAGCTATCAAGGAGTGACCAAGTCATATTTTTGTGAAAAAGGTCACAAAAATATGACTTGGTCACTCCTTGTTGGTAATAGTCTAAGATCCGATTAAGAACGACCTTCACCGGTCTGTTTAATGGATGAAACGTAACTACACTTGAGAGCAAAAAAATCGCAAAATAGAAGCATACAAAGTTAGCTTTATAAAAACACAAAATTAAGATCATTGACTTTCCCGTAACTCACAAAAACCAGCGGTATACCCAATTCCCCAAATTCACCCATTTGCATTTCACTACTTGCACCTTTACCTGGAGCTACAAATAGGGTGCTGTTTTGGAGTTTTAATCAGTTTCCGTTAAGGTGATAACGTCTCTATTAGAAACAAACGGATTTACTGGAAAAATATGGATACCACGGCCGCAGAAGCCGTTCAAGTTATTGCCTTGCCCAAAGCAGGCCATAATCAAAATGAAGTCGCTCGACAGCTAAATTTTAGCTGCTTTCCTGTTCGTCTGGTATACCAGAGGTTTTAAGAGACCCGTGGGTGTATTCGGCGACCAGGATATGGCCGGTGGTGCATAGGATCAGGGCGTGATTATCGCTTTTCTGTAAGAAGTACTTTGAGAAATCGGCTACTGAACACGATTGAACTGACACAAAAGCTTCAAGAAGTTTGCAATGTCAGAATAAGTCAGTGGGCGATTAGGAAAAGACTGGGAAAGCAGGCCTGACTACATATCACTCCTCAAATGGAACCAAATTGACCACAGGTCACTGACAAGCCCGGCAATAATTTGCCACGAAACACTTAATTTAATGTAATTGTTGTTAATTGGATGTATGCCTAATGACAAGCTGTTGTGTTTTCTGATAAGTGCAGAATGACTTAGATGACCATGATCGATGCTGTAGGGCTTACAGAAGGTCATCAGGGCAATTTTAACAATGCTGCATAAGCGAAGAAGTGGGTTTAGGAGGCGAATTGGGGTGGCAAAATGTTGGACAATAAAACTGACATTGTATTAATTACTGGGCCATTACTGGCCTGATATCGAGAGGGTTGACGGCTTTATGATACATCAAAAAAGTGCTCAAAGAATATGTGAAGCCACTTGTGTGGCTTATGGTAGATTTTATTTTCCTTAATGCAGAACAACACCAGATCGCATGTCGCTAGAACAGTTTGCGACTACATGTAAGACGTTGGAATCATTGCGATAGAGAGGCCAGCTCGTAGTTCTGATCTAAATCCAATTGAGCATATCTGGAATGACCCTGAAAGAAGACTTAGTGCAAAAAGGCTGGCTCCACGCCTCCAAGAACTTCAATTTGGCATTGACGAGAAGTTTAACGTTATACCCTAAGATTTCATGGTAAAATTAATACGGCTGATGAAAAATCGAGTAACAGCTGTAAATAAGGCTAAGAGAGGGAATACACTTTATTAACAAACAGGATGACCAAGAATTTTAAGTTTGACTCTCATTCTTTCTTAAGTGAAATTTAGTAATTTTTCCCATTTGTTGGATTTTGTGCTCTAAACTCTTTCAAGGATATTTTTTTACACTGTATTTCATATCATTAGAAAGGTAATTAAATAAGCTTTTAATTCATGTTCGACATGTTTTTAATAACTATTCACATTCATGACAAAAACTGCCTTAACAAAAAGAGTTATGATGTGCGATTTTTTTGCTGTCGAGTGTATTTTATGACAAATCTAGTATATTAAATAATATAACGCAGGTGGATTGCCTAAGAAATTCCTGGCCAAACCTTTTTTTTATTTTGTAAATGCTCCGGTGTGTTTAACGAATAAATTTAATACTAACCGAAAGTATGAAGCCTTTAGAACATAAAAACGTTGGGTTGCCTATTTGTTTCCTGGCATAACTTTGAGTTGCCAGTATAAACAGGTGTGTCAATACTAGTACGAGTAGTACCCACTTGTTTAATAAATAAATTGTATTAAAAAATTACGAATGAAACGCTGTTTCATTACGAATACGATGCTATAAGGTTGTTTGCAAAAAATCTGGCAAGAATAATGGTTGTGCATTTTTCCAAAAAAAAAAGAATCTATTTTTAATTTCTTAGGCAACCCACCCGCTTTATATTATTTAATACACTAGATTTGTCATAAAATACGTTTCATCCATTAAACAGACCGGTGAAGGTCGTTCTTAACCGTATCCTCTACCAACGCCACAAATGTATCAAGATATGGTTTTTGAGAATATGATAAACAGCTTTTCACCACCATGTTCCGTAGGTAACTAAAAATGGTTATTTCAGTGAGACACAGCACTCCTTTCTTCATTTTTCAAACGAAGTAACTGAATTTGTATGATTTGAACAATGTCACTTATTGTGTTATTTGACTAAATAGGTCCAAGATGGTATGTCAGCTATGTGTGCTTACTTATATTTGATAAAAAAAAACCGGCCAAGTGCGAGTCGGACTCGCCCATGGAGGGTTCCGTAGCAGCAAGCAACATAATATAAAGGTTCTTGTATTTTTTTATATTTATGACGTATTAAAAAAAAAACTACTAACTAGATCTCGTTCAAACCAATTTTCGTTGGTAGCTTACATGGTAATGTACATCATATATTTTTGTTAGTTTTAACCTTCTCTTATTTTAGAAGTTACAGGGGGGGATACACATTTTACTACTTTGGAAGTGTCTCTCGCATAAACTATTCAATTTAGAAAAAAATGATATCAGAAACCTCAATATCATTTTTGAAGACCTATCCATAGATACCCCACATGTATGGGTTTGATGAAAAAAAAAATTTTGAGTTTCAGTTTAAGTATGGGGACCTCCAATATTTATTGCTTTTTTTCTATTTTTGTGTGAAAATCTTAAAGCGGTTCACAGAATACATCTACTTACTAAGTTTCAACAGTATAGCTCTTAAAGTTTCGGAAAAAAGTGGCTGTGACATACGGACGGACAGACAGACAGACAGACATGACGAATCTTTAAGGGTTCCGTGTTTGCCATTTGGCTACGGAACCCTAAAAACATATAAGTTATTCTACATTGCTCCACCCTCCACCCCATAAGTGGTGCAAAAGGTGATGATTATATGAATAAATTTGCTATATTTTTCAGGTCCAACGATGCCTCCAGCTTGCCCTGGGGTAACATAAACAGCTGCTACTGGCCAGTCAACGATCAAGTCGGTAAGTACATCTAGTATACCGTACTTTGTTTTTTACTGCGACTATATTAAACTATTACTCTATGATGTATTCAAGGAATAAGTATTTGAAAACGAAAAAAAATGTAATTAACCTAAACTAATGCTGTCCAATATACTTAACTGAAAACTTATTTCTGAATTTCATAAATTTCTCCACTCAAGGGATGGAAGTTTGTTTGTGAATCAGTCGTGCTTTTGTGGCTCATTATCTTCTTGCCCTCGTCTTATATTACTTGAAGTCAGCGCAACACGCTTTTTTCATTCTGTCCTGTCACCCGTCACGGTATAACTATCTCCCTTTTCTTTTAAATCACTTCTCACACAATCCATCCATAGTTTTTAGCCTATCCCTCTCTCTCCTTCTACCTACGTTTAAACTGATAAATCTTTTCAATAAGCAATTATGCTTTTATGGCTGAATGGAGTTGAATGAATTTTGACATACGGGTAGACGGACGCGAATCTGTATTCGGTTATTTATGATGCTCTTCTATTTTATAATTCTCTAATTTTTCCATGGGATAATAATTAAGCTTTCTCATCCACTTAGTCTGCGCGCTCGTGGCTGTTGAAAATAGAATGTATTTACTTGCTATTCATGAAGGTCGCAAGAGACACGGTAAGGTTGACGCAATAGTAGAGCGATTGGCTGCTGCACTGTGAGGCGCAGGTTCAATTCCTGTACGGAACAAACATTTGCATGATCTGCAGATAGTTGTTCCTGCTCTGGGTATCTTGTGTATCAGAGTTTACATGTAAATTCTGAAAGCACATACAATACAGGAGTAATTCCTAGAGTAGGGCTTTGGAGGTATGCGGAACAGAGAGTAAAGTCCCGCAAACCTCCGTTGAAAAGGGAGGATCCTCCGACCAGACAGGTGTTATAGTCTGGTGGGCGACAGCCCGATAGATGATTTCGGGCTGTCGTATATGTTCAAATTGCGCGGAGAACTTTGATTGTGCGATGCAGGATTTCGTACTTTCTTCGTAGTTTTTATGTGGCGCCATAGATGTCGCTACATCACTCCCCTCCGGAGATCGGAGATCGATGGTTCTTGATGCGTGCCAGGCCAGCGTAGGTTGGTTCCAGTGGGTCGGAACCGATGCCGCATAGTTCTCGGTGAGTCGGAACTGTCTGCGGTGATACCCCAGTGAGTCGGGGTGTTGTTATCCCAGTGAGTCGGGATGATGCCCCAGTGAGTCGGGGTGATGATATCCCAGTCAGTCGGGATGATGCCCCAGTGAGTCGGGGTGGTGCTGTCCCAGTGAGTCGGGATGATGCTGCAGGCTCCAGTGAGTCAGGATGATGCTGCAGGCTCCAGTGAGTCGGAGTAGTACTGCTGGCTCCAGTGAGTCGGAGCGGTGCTGTGCGACGTAGGGCTTGATTGCTGGCGTCGACCAGGAGAGGTTCTTCATAGCTCTTCATGTGACTGGCCGAAGGTGCGGTGTGCCAAGCCAAGGTCGCTGATGCGGCTGAAGGTGATGACCAGGTATGATCAGGTAGGCATGCTGGTGGTCAGGATACCCTCTATAGCCGTGGGTTCTGGCTGTATGGCTCGCTGCTCGAAAGCTTGAGGAAGTGATGATGACGTCACGAAGCAGTAGCTGCACGAAGACTGCGCTGACGTTCTTTGTCGAGGGTCACCAGTTTGGACGTAGGCGGAACAGAGAGTAAAGTCCCGCAAACCTCCATTAAAAAGGGAGGATTCTCCGACCAGACAGGTGTAATAGTCTGGTGGGCGACTGCCCGATAGATGATTTCGGGCTGTCGTATATGTTCAAATCGCGCGGAGAACTTTGATTGGGCCATGCAGGATTTCGTACTTTCTTCGTAGTTCTGATGTGGCGCCATAGATGTCGCTACAGGGCAATGTGTTTTTTAAATAAAAGAAAAAAAATATTTTGTTACTTCTCACAAATATTGTCCGTTATAAAATGTTGTCTTGATGTGAATTTAACTTTAAGCGCATACGGTGTTTGCAAACATGGTAAATACCATGTCATGTAGAAAGTTGCGCCAGATTAATACTCTGAAAAGGCGGTTATGTATTTTACCATTATACATAATCTTTACTAAGAGTTACATTTAAAAAAAATACTTTGAACTATAAATATTTATTTTCAATATACTTGCTCAGAAAGTGACTCTTATTGCACTGCACTTAGGTATATGCGCTTTTTACCAAACTGTGACATTTTGATTACCATTACGCATTCGTACCTTCGTACTATTTTGTTCGCAAAACAAATTTTGAGTACGAAAAAATTTTAAACAGATGGCGTCCAGTATACAATATCGTTGCAGAGTTTACTTTCTGTGACCGATAGATGTCGTAATGTGTTCATATATAAATACCTAAATGAATCAATCATGTTTTTGTTCGTGTTTTCCAGACCAGAATGCCGAAGCAAGAAGGAGTGAGCTGGAAAAACTACACACATCACTCTTCAAAGTACAATACCTACTCATTAACAGGTAGTGTTTACCTAACTGCTACTTGCACATACAGTACCGAATTCTGTTAGCGTACAGCAGGTACTTCTATAACTCCATTTAGTAGGAATTTCTTTTTTGCTTTTATCTGCTTCTCTATCTCTCGCTCTCTCTTGACAGGCTAGAACAGTAGTTACCAAAATTTTATAGATAGTGACTGGACAACTGAGTCTTGATTTTCATGATGAAAAGAAGGAGCATTACTATATAAATAAAGGACTGCTCAACAAGAAAAAAATCATACGAGCGTTGTAATTGAAATTAAATACAAGGATTGCTATTTTTTAATGAGAAGGATACAACCTCATAATTAACTTCAATTTTATAGTTAAGTAATGTTAAATGCAAAAAGACGTTTCAAAATACATCCAATTCATTTCGGTAGTCAGTAATCATAGTCAGAATCCCGTCTCAAACAGCTTACGTATGACGTAAGTAATAAAGGGAAGAAAGACTTTCATAGCTTTATGCTTGTGCGCGATTGCCGCCTGTGTACCGTCAGTGAGAGCCCAACCCTTGGCCCATTGATTGATATATCGTCTAATTTTCCAGGGCCCACCGCATATATGTACGCTCTCCAGTGGGTCGTGACCCATAGTTTGAGAACCACTAAACTAGATAGAAGACGATCAACACTTTATGGTGCCAGCATCCGAGTGAGTCCATGAAATATATTACTTATTTTTGTTTTGTCTAGTTTATGGTGAGTTTTGTACTGGCATAACCAAGTGACCGGGATAGTTTACCAGAAATTTGCTTTAAAATGTAAATTTGTGAATTCTGAGTAACCGTATAACAAGCTAAGTAAGAGAAACAAATAACATATTTGAACTTAGTAGCACACGAGGTTGTTGATAAGAGGAATGTAGACTCAAATGTAACTGTGCCAATTGTTGTTATGGCCTTATGACTAATAGCTTCGACAACCATCTGTCAAAACTGTTGCTACGCAATTGGGTCTAGGGCCTCATGCTTCTGTCCCTAGATCCCTATCCCTGTCTTCAGGTCTTAAATCTAAATGCAGGTAGGCAAGCAGTACCTACTTTTAATTATGACTCACAATCTTAGCTTATACTCTGTTCTCAATATTCTTGTTTTTACAAACATGTTTTTTTTTATATGCTTTTAAAACAATATTTAAAAATGTCTTTTATATAATATTAAAAACATGCTATTATACCTAATTAATTAATGATTAACCTTTCAATCGTGGAAATTACAGACACAATAGAAAGACAATAGGTGCGTTCGCTTGGGGTTTAATGAATTAAATTGAAATTTACATTCGACACTTTTCAGATGGAGCTTGTAGCGACCATCGAAGACCACCATGCTCCAGTATTATTTCTCTAAAGAGTCCATACTGCTATAAAAAGAAATTAACATCCAACACAAATTGCTATACCTGTCATGTATCGATGAACTACTTGCCTTAATTTATAATATTACAATGTAAACTAATCTCCTGGAGCGGACTGCACTACAGTAGCGTGTTACATTATGTAAGCATTCTCCAATTTGCATTATTGTCATTGTGTTAGACAGTCAAGAACATCAGTAATAGGAGTGAATACCCGATTTTTATCCGACAGCTGGGGAAAGTGAACTAAATTAGCATAACCCTAATACAAGTATAATTAACCCGTAATATTCCCACAGCTAGAACCGAGACATTTACTTTGTGATGTATAGCATCTAAAATCCGTGTCCGATTCGATTTTCGAATTATTATGATTTAGAAGAACTTAATATCGCCTTGTACTGTAGTATGTAGTCGTAGTTATTTTACTATTTCTAAAAACTGTGGATCCATATAAATTGTCCAAAGTACTAGGTATTCCTGCATTGGTTGGTCGTGAAGAAGCAAAAGCACAGTGTAAGTATAAACAGGTAAACAAACGAAAACTTTGGACTTACGAGAATATCTATACTATGCGTTCCAAATAAGAATAGGAAAGTCAATAACCTCGATCTGTCAAATATTGATTGAAAAGTACGGTTTGCAAGAAAAACTTATTTTCAAAATAATGATAGTATTTTTGCTTTGTATTAAGTACTGAGTCTTAGTTAAATCCAGGTAAAGTAAAAACGTTATTATTTCCTCCTCCTCCTTGCGTCGTATTCCTCCATGCTGAAAGTCGTTACCTCCCTGCTTCTTCACTCTAACCCTTATGATATCCTGCCATCTGTTCCTGTCTCTGGCAGTGTGAAGGGCATTGTACATCGTAGAGTCAAGAGCGGTGCGGATCAGGCGTGCTATTCTCTAAGAAAACAGCCTTGCGCGCAGCGCTGACCACAGCGACGAGTTAGTACATTGAATTAACAATCCAATGTAAAGGAGCATTGGGTTGTTAATCCCATGCACTTATTTGGAATTCGTCGCTGCGGCTATTGCTGCACTCGACTGTTTTCTTAGAGAATAGCACCCCTGGTCGGACCAACGTATTGGACTGCGCCCGCGAGGCCCTTTTCGTCCACTTTACCGGTCACTATTAGCTTTTCGAGGTTGCCACCGTCTTTCCTTGCAATGTGACCGAAGTATTGCAGTTCTTTTTATTTCTTATTTTCATTGAATAATTTGCAGTCTTCTTCCATTTACCACTATTCAGACACTTCACACAATGACGGAGAGATAAGCAAAATTGGTGAACTGGCTTCTGATAAACATTTTTTTGTTCATGATTTTAAACAAATATTATTGAGAAAAAAAACTTATTTTGGTCATCCTTAATCATTGGTGATTCGTCAGCTATGACGTCACAAAATGGCGTAAAATCGATCCTAATCTTAATTGGAACGCATTGTACATCCAGATAAAGTTTTCTTATTTAGGATATTTTGTGTTTACGATCTCCGTAAGAACATGTCTGCTAAAAAAAATACATGGCCCTACCACGACCTCTCGACGCGTTCCATTTGAGGACCTAAATTGAACTGTTAAAGGGATGAAGCTATATGGGGTGTATAGTTCTCTCCCTATTTCTCGCTCTCACGCTTGACATTTTAACTCGTCAGGCCACATAAAGCCCTTGGTCTATTTACTATAGTTAAACTTCAAGCATTGGTTTCCAATAAATTTGGCTGGTAATGGCCCTGCGTGCTTCAAGTACTACTAGATGGCGCTGCTTTAACATGAATGTTATCGTTGATAACACTGCATGTTTGTCACGGGGTTTCGGTAGGTGGCGTTATCACCAAATAAATTTCTTCTACTGCGTGCTTGTCATTGTTGACAACTAGATGGCGCTTTTACAAAATGATTACAGTCGGCGACAGTGCTGCATGCTTCTTACTCGAAGGTACTAGATGGCGCTAATATCAATATTTACTATTATTATGGGGCACTACTAGTTGATACTAACTGAATATAAATTCAATTTTTGGTAACGTGGCGAGCTTGTCTTTAGGCGCTACTAGATGGCATTATTATAAAACAAATACAAGTGATGACAATCTAGCATGATTCTCTCTGGGAATTACAAAGTTACTAGATGGCGCTCCTATAAAACACATTCTATCTACTATAACGCTTGATTCTTGTCATTGATACTAGATGGCGCTTTTGTAACATAAATGTAGTCGATAACAACGCTGTACTAGATGGCGTTATTATAAAACGGAGCGTTTAAGAATCATGGTGTGCACAGGCCCCAATAGTTTTATAACCTTAAAAAATTAGACTTTATCCGTATGTTACAAGTATGTTATGTATGGCTTGCAATACAAGATGCTGTAATTTTATTAGGTACATTTAAAGCCATATTGGTGGGACTACATGGGATATGAATATACCTTTCAATATAAATTTAAAAGAAAGTCGAGATCTTCTGTTGATTTAAAAGAAAATTTTATTACCATTTAATAACTAAATATTTTGATTTGACAAGTTTCTGTGTTTGACTAAATTGTAGAGAAAGGAATATTGATGATTAAGAACTTGGCAAGTTGCTATTGAGTGACGTAGGGCATAACAAGTTATATTTTAAAGCAACGGAAGAACTATGTACCTATGAACAATGATTTAAGAATCTTCAAGAGATTTCGGTAGGTATAGGTACTTACAGTAAGATTTTATTAGGTACGTTTATCACTGGAACTGTTATAAAAAACTTGATTGTTTTTCAAATAATGTTCTTGGTGAGATATATACTCAATATAATTTAAATATCACCGCAAAAATTTACCTAGATGAAGTACCTACTTACTAATATTTACTTAAGAGGTACGTAAAAACATTTCAAGTTACCTGAAAAAAGTCCACCGATTTTTGATGAGCAAGTCAAAGGTCACAATAGCGGTTTTGTGGCATCTTTGCTTTACGAACTTGACTGACACTTTAAGCGCCTAAAAAAAATATATATCTACTGGCTTTCTTAATCTTTTATGTAACTAACAATCTAAGCAATTAATTGCCTCAGGTAAAATATATTTACTTGTTATGGTTTTCAGGCCAAAATAATGCTTCTAACTACGATTTCTGTAAGCACAAGCCAGTGACGTTCACCTGCTGCTGCAAATAATAAGTTTTCATTGCATATCTATTGCGCGTTCCTAAATAATAAATGACTGTACATCAATTTACACAAACTTGCCTGCGGCGGTCTTTCCGCCCATTTATAATTTAAGTGTCTTCAAGGCTAGAGAAAATAGGCTCTTAATAAACTAATATGCCTCACCATCAACGATTACATCACTGTTTACCATCAGGTGGGATCGCAGTCAAGCACTGGTTTATTTGATTAAAATCATAGTCTCTTATTTTTTACTTTCTCTCGGCTTTAGTTTAGGCAACAAAAAAGAGCAATCGAATATTTACGCTATGAATTATATTATTAGCGCCATAATTCTACATGACAGCTTTTAAGCATATTTGTTGTGTTTACAGTGGTGCAAAAATATTACTTTTATTTCGGCTAATGCATTTAAAGCTTTGTGCATTATTACACATTCAAGTTACAAACAGCCGTAGTGTATAACATAAAGGTGTATAGTAAAATTTTTTGAATTAAAGAACATCCTCGGTATATTTCAGATGGCGGTTAACACGGACTTTGAAGACTTTCTGTGATACTACACGGTGAACAACTCATCTGGGAGGGACTGCACAACAGTTACACATCCAGTTAAAGATGTGAGTATAATCCTATATTTACTGACGATAAGCAACAATTAAAAAAAAAATGCTTTCTAAAACTGGACACTTATAAATCTTTTTAGAAAGTTTTAAAACCAAAAATCATATGTAATGGTATGTCAAGTTTCATACACGTACTTATAGTAAACTGCTTCGATAAATAAAACCGTAATTTGATGACGGTGAACTACCACAAAATTATTACTAGCGTCATATTTGAACATGATAACCTCAAGCATTGCTGTTGTGTAAGAGACTGGCGCAATAGCATTACTTTTATGACAGATAATGCATTTAAACTTTGTGCATTATTTCCACTAAAAGTAACAAACAGCTGTAGTATATCACGTAAAGATGTGCCATGTAAAGTCCATGAACTGAAGAACGTCGTCGGTTTATTACAGATGATGACTGACACGGAAATTGAAGACCTCCGTGCTACACGCTCTCTGTGATGCTACTCGGCGAACATACATCTGGGATCGAAAGAACAACAGTTACGTGTCCAGTAAAAGATGTAAGTATAATCCAATTTATATCCCTTATGTAGAACAAAGCTTTATTTTACATCACGTGTCAAAACTGGGCACTATCATACTTTATAAGAAAAAAATTGTAGAAGAAAATGACAAATACATGCATTTTACTGCCGAAAATTTTCGTAATTGTTTTCGATTTTCACCGATTCACACATTTTTTATACTCACAGCTTTAGATAATGATTACGAAATAATTACAAACTAGCTTTTTTACGGTGGAAAATCATCAAATGACATTTCTAGTTCTAGGGCGAGATTCCCATTCTGTCTTCCGTCGAGTATTTTACAGACTAAAACTACATCTACGTCTCTTCTTTGCCTTGCGTTCCTCCCGGGTTTCCCTTTTGGCAGTCAGCCTATGGATTGATTTCCAAAAGCAGTCCCAGCCGAAAGCTATAGAAACCGAGATAATCGTGAAACGACCTTTAAATAATTTACGTCGGCGACACAGACAACTTTTAGAAAGCGAAAAGAATGGTATAATATACTATAAACTCTTATAACATACGAGTTTCCAAATCATTTTATCTCGTATTCTAAAGTTGGTAAAATTTTTTATTACACAATTTACTGGACTTTTTACCTAATCGATTGTTATGTATCATTTCTTGTCTTGTGTAAATATCTGTCATTTTATCACAATTTTTTTTAAAATCATATTCTAGACTATTAGAATAGCACATTTAATAAACTTAAATCTAAAGGTACTATCACTTGCAAAAGTCCATAAGAATTCTTAAAACTTATTCGTTTGACGTTTAGTTTGACTTACGACCTTTTATTTTCAAGTTTCGCCAACAAATGATTGAAATTCACAATTTCATCAACTTATCATAAGTCAAGATGGCCCAGTGGTATAGGCACACAGATTGAAGCGCAAATCAGCGTGCCGCAAGTTCAAATCCCACGCAATTATTGACTTTTTGTAAGTTCTTACCCGATTGGAAGTTATGTATTTGCATTACATATATTAAATTATTCTTTAACTTGTTCACACATTTCTTAGAGTTAGAAAGGTAGATCACAAAAAAACTAAATAAAGAATTAGATTTCTGCGAGGTAGACATGAGTTTTAACTTAACCGAAATGAACTGTCGTTTGGTTGTAGTTGTTGGTTAGTGACGTGAGGTTGACAGTATTGTAATATTCGCAAAATGCAGGCTAATATTAGTATTGAAGTGAGGGCGACTATCATTGGGCTGCATAAAAGTGGTCTTAATAAAACACAAATATCTGAAGAAACCGGACTGAATGTGAGTATAATAGCTATTAATGAATTGTAACTTTATTACAAATTAATCTTCTAATTAAAACGTATGCCATTTATGAATCCATTCATCGTATCTTTATGAGGTTTAAAAGAGAAATACGTAAATCGTTGGGTTTATTGGATTGGTTACTGGATTAATAAATGCAGTTTTATTTTAAAATTATATTCAATAATTATGATTATTAACATTTTATATAATGAAAATGAAGTGAAGTAGGTATAGCTGCCTAATATATATTTTTTATTTTATTTTAGAAAAATACTGTAAATCTTTGGCTAAAAAGATATGAGGAAGAAGGTAGCCTTGCTAGTCGAAAGAGAAGTGGGAGACCGAAGCTTATTAGCGAGGCGCAGCGACGACATATGGTGGACGTATACGAAACGAATGGTTTCGCACCAACGAGACATTTTGCGGAATTATATGACACCTCGATGGATACTGTTCGCCGTGCACTTCACGCTGAAGGCGTGCATCACAGAAAACCTGCTAAAAAGCCGTACTTGACAGAGAGGCACAAACAAGAACGATTACGTTTCGCACTAAATATTTAATGTTAACTAAACTAAATGGCCTACCATTTTATTTTAACATATCTGTGATTATTCGTTAACAAACACTGTATTATATTGTGTTTACTTTCGTTTAAAACAGCTATATCTTTTAACTTGTGCCATCGCCTCATCTTAAGAATGCAGTGAACTCGCTATCAATTTTGTTGACAATAATCATGAGTCTATTTCGTTTTTTATTATTCTACCCGCACTGTTTTAACATAATACTATAGTTCAATTTATTTTTCTCATCTAATTGACGATTATCTTCTGAGAACTAAAGTTCTTTTAACAGAAATTGAGGTTTGGTTTCAATCTTCTTTTCGTCAAGAAAATGAACAATTAAGCTATGACCTCAATACATTCATTGTGACGTTACACAAAAATAAAATGTTTACAAAGTCCAAATCATATATCACTTTTCAATAAATAACTGGATATAAACAATTACCTATATTTTATTTTATTAAAATTTGAATATCCTTTCATTGTTACGTTATTCATATTATGAATGGTCTAAGTGGGTATACTTCCAACAAACAATCTTAGGCGTAACATAGATAACGGTTACAAGATAACTTTTTGTCTAGGTAACAATTCGACGTCACAATTCTCATAAATGTTTAATTTGTAAATATAAAGAATAAACATTTTTATTAAACACGTCTTTTTATTTCCACCTTATAACATCGAAAAGATGTAACAACTAAATAATTGCAAATTACGAATGTGATTCTTCTTGTGGTTAATAGATCACATTCGTAATTTGCAACTATTTAGTGCAAAAAATGCAATAGTATTTTTCATAGAAATAAAAAAAAAACAACTATATCAATATAGATTGGGAATTTTCAAAGTAAGAAATAACTGCAACGGACCGACCATGATTTGAACTCGGGTTACGTGATTTGCGAATCCAACACTTAGTTCACACGGCTACCAGCACATGACGTATTTGGGCGAATTTTATTAATGCTATGGTAAGAACAGAAAAATAATAATGTTTTTAAGCTCAGTGCGACGACAGTTCCTTAGTGTGTGTTATCTGTGGAATGTGGATACTCATACATGCGCACACATACGCACGGAAGTATCGCGCTCGCTCGGTTCGTAGCAATGTAATCTTTAGCGTTCCTATGGACTTTTGCGGCCTTACTGTACAATGGCGGTCTTATCGTTAACAGCGATATCCACCAGACAACCTTGGGATGGATCCAAGTTATACATAAAATAATTGCATACAATAATTGCTATATAAAACACAATTAATTAGCTTCCGTATTTGTATTTTTCTGTTTCAATTGTTGGGCCAAAAAAGTAAAGCATTAATTTCATATTTACTTTATTTTAATTAATTTCGTTAAAAAAGATCTGTTCCAAATAATTTTGCCGAGATAAGATTACTAGCGCCATAACAAGCCTGTTGGTCTAGTGGTTAGTGACCCTGACTGCTATGCCGGAGGTTGTGGGTTCGATTCCCACCCAGGACAAATATTTGTGTGATGAGCATGATCATTTGTTCTGTGTCTGGGTGTAATTTATCTATAATATGTATGTATTTAGAAATATATAAGTATGTTTATCAGTTGTCTAGTACCCATAACACAAGCTCTGCTTAGCTTGGGACTAGACGCCGCTGTGTGATAGTTGTGGAATATTATATTATATTATATATTATTGAACATGACTTTTGAGCACATATTTTGTGATGTATAACAGTGGTGCGAAAGTATTACTTTTATTATGGATAATGCATTAAAATCTTTGTGCATTATTGATGCTGAAAGTTATAAAAAGTTGTAGTAAATAACATAAAAGTGTACTAAGTACAGATTGGGAACTAAAAACCGTTTTTGGTACATTACAGATGGCTGTGGGGGCTAGAATTTAAGACCTCCATGCCAGGCAGTTATTCTATAACTACAACACTATGCTACTCGTGTGTATGAGCTGTATGGTGAACATCATTCATCTGGGACAAGCTTCACAACAGCGACTCACCTAGTCAAAGATGTGAGTATTATATTTGCATCACTGTACTCCATTCGCGTTAAGATGAGACATTTAAACAAACCTTTTTTTACTGTCTGTTCAACCGATGTTGGTATTAAACCCAGGAAGTCAACTCTAATGTCAAAGAAAGAAAAAGGATTAATTGCACCCTCCATATTTCACTTGGAAGGTTTTATTTGTGAGTGTTGATAGAATGGGTTGTTATTACCAAGGCATGGTAAGGGCGTCCTATCGATACACGACGTGTTCTACATAACAGTTGATGAGTAAAGGACGCCACATTAAAACTTTTAACAAATCCGTTTTGTTCAATAGCAAAATTGTCGCCATGAAAGTAACAGTTACCGTCGCTAACCTATCCATAGACACCGTTAAATTTTAATCGTTTTAATCCCGTGCAGGGTCGATCCGGTACATGAAACACTATCGATTTGTAAAGATAAAATTAAAAAACAAAGTACCTTTTTTCAAAACTCGTATTAATTTAGGCATGTACGAAATTAATTTCTTTAAGAATACTTGAGCTCAGCGAGTTCAATGACCTGTAGATAGTTTGCACGCAACGCCGACTACTACTACTAAGTGAAATTGAAATCGTATGGAGCAGTTGAATTTTTTTTTCTTGATTTCTGGAAATGGTTTACCAAGTGAAGTGTATTAATTAAATAATAACATCGGTACATTACAGATAGGTGATGGAACGCCATTGTGAAGACTTCGATGCTACACAGTTCTTTCTGTAAGAGCGGGCTGACCAACAGTGCCTCAGCCAGTAACACATGTGAGTAGAATCCTATTTGTATGACTGTCATTGACTATCAGAACAGAAACGGAGAACATCTTGAGAGTTTATTTATAATCTAAACAAAAAATAAACATATATTTCTACTCAAAATGTTCACCCTTGGCCTTAACACCGCGGGATACGGGTAGTTCGCCGTCCGGCCGTCCGATAATCGTACGGACGGAGTCCAAGTTGCCGACAGTAAGTAGTGTTCCACGCGCTCCTCAAAGAGATATCAGTGTCGCGGCCAGATCTTAGAATTGACCACTGATGATATTTCAATCCTCGTTTGGCCCACTTTCTATAATTCTTTTACTATCATATACATCCTACGTCAATAATATGGCCAAACTAGGATTGACATATCATCAAACTTTGACGTTTAAAACTATCTGGCCAGTTTTACTTGGCCATAATTATCACGAGAAGATCAATTCCTTAGATCTGGCCACGGCTTAAACCGTCTCTACCCAGCAGGGCCGCTAGGGTTATGGGAATTTTCTGAAACGGTCTTAGAACACAAAGGATAACTGAAAGACACGCCAAGTCAGTTAAAATCCGACACGCCATTTCACTCCACACATAAGGAGAGACATCACTGGATGATTTCCCATTTAAAAAAAATATCTCTGCCTTAACTCTGCCCTTCAAGCGTTCAAGTCACATGTGTAAAAAGTTCAGCAGCGTATTAAAAATTGTTGCAGGTTTTATTCCTACTTTACGCAGAACAATCATAGGAAGTCTGTATTCTTTAAAATACATTCCGTTTTAATTTATCCGAAATTGTACCTAGCAAAACGATGGCCATAAAGGGAATAATAACAGTATTTTAGGCGTTCTCTCAATGCATGACTTGTTTTACATAACAGTTGATGAGTTAAGGACGCAACATTAAAACTTTTCACAAAACAGTTTTGTTTATTAGCAAAATTGTCACCACGATAGTTACAGCTTTATTCTAAACTAGCTTTTGCCCACGGCTTCGCTACTCCACCCTACTCCACCCTACTCCACCCTACTCCACCCTACTCCACCCTACTCCACCCTACTCCACCCTACTCCACCCTACTCCACCCTACTCTACCCAATTCCACCTTAGTACTACCCTTAATATTGAAAAATCCTCTTTTATATCTCGCCTTACTCAATAAGAAAAGCTTTGTGCAAAGTTTCACTCTTGTAGGCCCTGTAGTTTCGGCTGTGCGTTGATATACAAATATCAGTCAGTCAGTTTTTCTTTTTATAATCTACTAGCTTTTGCCCGCGCAGCTTCGCTCCCGCTCTTCCCTACTCCACCCTACTCTACCCTACTCTACACCCTATTCTAACCTACTCTACCCTACTATCTAAACCATCTACTAAATAGTCCGAACAAAGCCTAAACATTTGTTTTGGATAGATGAGCTTGTTCTTGAGTTATAAATATAACGAAAAATGCCATTGATTTTTTATATTTACAGATCTATATGGATAATTTTATTTTATGACCGGTTTCCTTACATAACCTCTCTAACGTGTTGAGCTCAGTGATAGTGAAATAAGTTAGATAAGGTAAAACCCGAGTCTGAACAATTTTTTTAATATCTTCTTTTTCAAAATTAGTAAGACACAGATCTAAACAGTTACCTAGTTTATTAGTTAGACACAGAAGAGAACTCTTTTTTGTTGCCTTGTGTATTCTTTTGTTGAACTTTCTGCGCATTTCAAACAGTTCCACTCAAACTCTAAGCGTTCGCGCGTGACTTCGCGCCATTCGGTTAAACACCAAGCAAACGTCGGCGTCCGCGTAGATTATAAAATATTGAGCGTTCTATTTGGGTATTTATCCATGAACATAAGTAAGAAGTTCTTCATAAAATAGTCTTTAAAAATCGAAAATAAGCAAACCTTTTCGTTATTCCCTATACGTACCTATATACCTAAATAATGTGAGGTCAGAGAATGAAAAATATTTTTTAAATATGTTTTTCAGGTCAAAACAATGCTACTGCAATAAAACCTGAGCTGCAAGAACCCACAATTACCACTCTTCTAAACACTCTACAAACCAGCAACGACAGCTTGCAGCTTGCTTGCTTGATTTCCTCATGAACAGCTTCAACGCAGTGAGTATATTTTGATAGTTAATTTAACCATTCAATTTGCTTGCAGCTGCATGATGTGTCTTAACTATTGCTCACTAATTAAACTTAACTAATAGCATAGCATACCATAGTCGGCCTTATAATGTTCCCACTGTTGGGACTCAGGCCTCCTCTCTGGGAGAGGGAATGGGCTGTAATCCACCACGCAGGCCCAGTGCGGGTTGGTGGATGTCACATGTCTTCGAATTTTTGGTTCTAGGCCATGCCGGTTTCTTCACGATGTTTTATTTCACCGTTTTGAGAGCAGTGGTGATGAAATAAATTACACAAAGTAATGCGCCTGGCTGGGATTAAATCCACGAGCTACAACTCGTAAGTCGGGCTCGTTACCACTCGGCCACCACTGCTCTTAACTTAACTAATAATTGCTAGTAATGCCACTATAATAAGTCTACTACATGTAATGTAGTTGCTCACAATGACCATAATCAAAAAGCTTAGTCACCCAAAGGGCAATGGAAAGGGCTGTACCTACTCGGATTTTCTTTGCGTGATCACATCAGAAATGAAAATATCCGCAGGAATACCAAGCCAAGGTTACCAACATAACCCGAAAAATCACCAAACATAAGTGGACAGGATATATTGCTAGCAGAACAGATGGTCATGGGGATGAAAGGTTCTAAAGTGGCGACCATGTACCAAGAAGCGTAACGTTGGAAGGCCTCTCACCAGGTGGACCCATCACCTGGCGAGGGTCACGAGAATCTGATGGATGCGAGACGGATCGGTCGTTACGGCGACACTTATGAACAATTTCTACTTTTTGTTACAATTTTCGATAATTCGTAAACTTGATTCTTACTTTCCTGTTTTTTCTCACTCAATTTTCAAACTAAAAAAAAAAGACGTGTGGTACTCGGGGACTGCCGCGGTAAAGCTATTGCATAGCATTTTTATCAACTTATGCAGTTATAATTATTTATTTATTTTATTTATGCAGTATTTTTTTCCTTTGTTTTTTTTTTCTTTGATATTAATTGAAGTTACACTTTCACACATTGAATTGAATTTTGATTGATTGTTCACTCATTTGTTTTCTTATCGGTCACCACGCTCAAAAAACAAATGAGTGCGGGGTGTTAGGTTATTTTCGTTACGGAATTTCTGGATTCGGTCTCCACGCTCAAGGCCCGCGATAGAAGCTATGCAATAGCTTAAAATTATAGATATGTTTATTTAAGGTTTAGCTTAATTGGGGAGCAATAATAAGTCTGCTGTGTGTATATTGAAATTAAAAATAAGTAGCGCCACATATAAGTACAGGACAGATTTTAAGCATAACTGTTGTGAAAGGCATGGCGCAAAATAATTACTTTCATTACAGGTACGAGTAATGCAGTCAAAGTTAACTGCATTCTTGCAACTGGAAGTAACAAACAAACACTATAAATTAAATATTACTTAATCCGGCCATAAATAGGAAAAAAAATACATAACATTGCATTTGAATTCTGACATTTTTTAAAGAATACAATGAGAAAAATGCAATGACATTTATGTTTATCTGATATAAACTAGTGCTTAACTGAGATCCCACCTGATGGTAAGCAGTGATGCAATGGTTGATTGTGAGGCGCACTAGTTTAAGAGCCTATTCACTCTAGCTTTGAAGACACCCAAATTATAAACGGATGGGAAGACGGCAGCAGGCAAATTGTTCTAGTCCTTCGATGTACGCGGTATATAACGACGAGGCGAAACGCTAACGCATTTTATTATTTTTGAGCCATAGATCTATATATATAATATATTTAATCATTTATATAATATAATTAAAATAACTTGAAATACAAATTTTGCTATGATGTCAAGCAACATAGTCAATATTGTGACAAAGGACCTTAATAAAGATTATCAAAAAAGTAAAGACTACAGAAATACTGTCCGGAAGTAAAACATTTTATCTCAGTAAATGCATATATATGCTTATAAATATAACTATATCGCGTATTTTAAAAGATGACTTAGGACTTGCAACCTATAAGAAACGCATTAGTCAATATTTAACTGATTATTAAAAACTAATAGGGTGATAAAATCAAAACCACTTCTTAATTCATTAAAAACCCCAAGCAAACGCGGCGTTCGCGCTTCTATTGTTTTACTATTGTGTCTCAAATTGACGGTATCTGAAAGGGTAGAACGCAAACGGCGATTTTTTTAATTATTGAACAATATTTTAAGTATAGATGGAATGATCGAGTTAATAGTCAAAGCTTTACTACAGCTTCCCAATTAGTCAGCTGAGTACATCGTGGATATTATCCCACTTCAGTGATGGTTTGGTGTGGTGTTAGCTATCAAGGAGTAACCGAGTCATATTTTTGTGAAAAAGGTCAAAACATCGCCACAAATGTACCAAGATATGATTCTTGAGAAGGTGGTAAACAGCTTATCACCACCATATTCTTGTAGGTAACTAAAAATAGTTCTTTCAGTGAAACACAGTACTTGAATACAGTAAAAAACTTGATTCGTTTTTCAAATGAAGTAACTCTGTTTGGATAATTCGATATTCAAGATGGCATGTCAGCTATTTGTGTTTACTTATATTTGATAAAAAATATATAAATTATTCTACTTTGCTTCACCCTTCCCCCATAAGTGGTGCAGAAGAAGAAGATGAAAAATAAATTTGTTATATTTCTCAGGTCCAACGATGCCTCCAGCTTGCCCTGTTGTAGCATAAACAGCTGCTACTCGCCAGTCAGCCATCAAGTGGGTAAGTAAATCTAGTATCCCAGTACTTTGTTTTTACTGCGACTATCATCATCATCATCATCACCAGCCTTTTTAATGTTCCCACTGTTGGGACTCAAGCCTCCTCTCTACGAGAGGGAACACTGCGACTATATTAAACTATTATTCTATGTTTTCAAGGAATGAGAAAACATAATTATTTGAAAACGAAAACAAAGTGTAATAAACCTAAATACTGTCCGATTTAATTGAAAACTTATTTCAGAATTTGCTTTTCTGCCCTTAAAGGATTGCAGTTTGTTTGTGAATCAGTCGCGTTCTATACATATTCTTCTATATATATTACATTATTTGTTTTTACTAGAGAAATCTAAAAAAATTTTTTTTTTGGTGATTTACGTAAACAGTGCAATTTTCCGGGTCAATGAACCCCTGGCGCTCGAGGGGTAATGGCTCATTTTCTTCCTGCCCTCGTCTTACCTCGTCTTACGTCGTCTTACTTGGGGTCGGCACAACACGCTTTTTTTTCCATGCTGTCCTATCTTCCTTCACGATATAACTATCCCCCTTTTCTTTCATGTCACTTCTCACACAATCCATCCATGTTTTCTGGCCTGCCACTCTCTCTCTCCATCTATCTACATACATACACATAAATCTTTTGAATAAGCAATTATGCTTTTATGGTTGAATGGAGTTGAATGAAACTTGGCATACGGGTAGACGGACGCGTATCTGTATTCGGTTATTTATGATGCTCTTCTATTTTATAATTCTCTAATTTATCCATGGGATAATAATTAAGCTTTCTCATCCGCGTAGTCTGCGCGCTCGTGGCTGTTGAAAGTAGAATGTATTTACTTGCTATTCATGAAGGTCGCAAGAGATCGGTAAGGTTGACGCAATAGTAGAGCGATTGGCTGCTGCACTGTGAGTCGCAGGTTCAATTCCTGCACGGAAAATACTTTTGCATGATCTGCAGATAGTTGTTCCTGCTCTGGGTATCTTGTGTATCAGAGTGTACCCGTAAATTCTGAAAGCACATACAATACAGGAGTAATTCCTGAAGTGAAGCAATGTGTTTTTTAAATAAATAAAAAAAATAATATATTTTGTAACTTCTCACAAATATTGTCCGTTATCATTGTTGTCTTAATGTGAACTTTAAGCGCATACGTTACTTGCAAACATGGTTAATATACCATGTCATGTAGAAAGTTGCGCCAGATTAATACTCTGAGAAGATGGTTATGTATTTTACCATTATACATAATCTTTACTTAGAGTTACATTTTAGAAAAAATACTTTGACCTATAAATATTTATTTTCAATATACTTGCTCAGAAAGTGACTCTTATTGCACTGCACTTAGGTATATAAAGGCGCTTGTTACCAAACTGTGACATTTTGATTAACATTACTCACTCGTGCTATAATGTAGTTTAAAACCTTATTGTTCAACCTCTTTGTTCGCAAAACAAATTTTGAGTGCGAAATATTTCACATAAGTTATTGCGTTCAATGGTATAAATTAGTATCTTACTTATTATTTTATGCAATTTTGACCATTTTATAACTTGTACAAATGATTTATTTAATAAAAAAATCATTTAGTGAATAAATCGTACATTCAAATAAAAATTGTTTTTTTTTTGTGGTCTATGGCCGCCATTTTAAGATGCGCGCGGTTTTTGGCTTGATTTATTCGAGTGTGTGAGAGTGGCTGTATTAATTAAATTAAATTAAATACTACAAAATCATTAGAAAATGTTACAGGCGTATTCCATTGTCACTACGAAATACATTGTAGTAAAAACTTTTCACGCAAAAAACATAAACGTAAGACTAGGCAGTATGATTAAAATACTTTAGCCTTCCCCTAGGGATAAATAAAAAAAATATGCACGCACATATAAAAACAGATTTTTACCGCAATGTCACAAAAAAAGTTACTAGTTTTACTGTTATTTTCTTCACAAGTGTATTGAAAAACGTCGTATGATACACGTGAGTAATTAATGATTACCGTTCTCGACTCTCTTAAGAAAATCTCTAAATACCGCCTCGACGGTAATCACTAACATTACACACTTACATCATAATGTACTATTACAGTCATTTGAGGTAAATCTTATAGATTTTTATGGTTTATTTACTTGTAGAACCAAAACGTAAACCTGCTGTGAAGCACCTACAACAAGCTTCATACAACCCACAATAAGGTGCTGATGGAAAAACCAGGGCGAGCTGCAATTTTTCCGGACTAGTGCGAAATAAACTACAATGCGTTTTCAAGTAAGTGTGTTGAAAATTTTTGCATGCCGTAGATTTTTTAGTTTGTAACAATAGATATTCTGTCATATTTTTGTAGCGTTTGTCACAGTGACGAAGCATTTCGTTATATTAAAATGGTTAAAAATGTTGCAAGTATTGATTTGAGTTTTATTCGAGTAGGTACACTAGACGCACGCGCATACCATGGCGTACATATGGTTTTTGAAAAGTAGTGTAACATTTAAATACTCTTCACATCACAGTTATATATCAAACTTATCCCATCGAGTTTATTGGTAACTCTTAAAATTCCTAGCTCACCTAATCCACAAAAGTAAACACCAGGAAACATAATACACATATTTTCGCTTTTTATAAAATATAAACATGTATGAACGGCTGAACGGATTTGGATGAAATTTGGCTCACGGCTAGGCTGTATCCTGGAATAACACATGCAATCGGTTTATAATGCTTCGTTACTTGTGCTTGACCGATTTAAGATACGCAAGCAAGTTGTTGTGAGCTGAGCTGTGGTAATTTCTTGGCTTTTATCGCGCTTCTAGTATTGTAATAAAAGTAGATAATGCGACGGATGCGAAGCAAAAAGAGTTATCTGCGTTTTTGCGATTTTCCGATATCAAAAATAAGTGAATAATGCAGTTATTTAGCAATTTCGTTATTTTTTTTAATAATATTGAATAATGAACTTTTATTTCTGCATTTTCGACACTTAAAAGACGATTTACCAGGTCTTAGAATATGATTTTTTTTAGGATAACTTTCTTTACTTTGCACCCGTCGATTATTTTTTCATAAAATATACTTAGTTTAATACGCGCACTTAGTGTGGCATGCATGTTTTACATATATTATAACATGTATTGTTACAAGTTGAGCAAGATTAATACTCGTAAGAAATCATACACACGAGCGGCATTGCCAACGGCAGAGGCAACTGCTGCTGACGACCATATAGTGACACTTGAAACACACGACGGCTGCCGATGATCTTCATTTGATGGAATGTCGACGGCCACCTTCGAGCGTCATCACCTGCCGCTGACGTGTTGAAACGCTCAGTATATACCACTAAATTTAATTAGTACAAAAAAGAAATGCCCCCTATCTGTACCCAAACGTAAAAAAAAATCGAAATTCCAAGAAATCCAAAATTGTCCACGAAAATTTGTCATAATTGGTAAATTCATAATTGAATATCATTCATATCAATTGCTACGTGCTGTATTTTTCCATTTTGACCTTTTGGCGCATTTGGCCCAGTTAGCGATTGGTCTAATTCACCTATTCGCGATTGGTCCATTTCACAGTTTGTCTAATTCTCGTTAATCCAATTCGCTGTTGGTCCAATAGAAAGTGTCTCCAAACTTAAATTAAATAACCCCTTGTATTGTACTATATTTTATTTATAAGCATATAAGTAGTCATTATCTTGCGTTACAAGCTCATACCTACCAACATTAGAAAGAAAGAACGAAAATAAACTTATTTAAAGGTAGATAAATCTATATACACTATTATTATAAAGATCATCAGCTTAGTAGGTACTATTCTTCTGTTTCCTTTTCTTGTATTATAGGAAGCAGCTTTATTCATGAGTGACATAGGCAATGTATTTTTTATTAAATAAAGTGCATACGGAAAGTACAAGAGTAGGTACTTTCCGTATGGTCCAAAAAATATTTAACAAACTAAGTACCTGAAAAAATAAAACGTTAAATTTGGATAGTTTAATTCCACCAAGTCCGTTCCATCATCGGACCACAAGACGTACGGCGTTGCGCCACCGGTACATGGTGGACATCCCACCTATACGTACAAAGCGTTTTGGGAGTACATTCATTATGCGTACAGCTGAGGAATGGAATTCCCTGCCGGAGTCTGTATTTCCTGATAGCTATAACCTAGGGGTCTTTAAGTCAAGAGTGAATAGATTGCTTCTAGGCAAGCGTGCTCCATCGTCGGCCACATCATCGCTTACCATCAGTTGAGATTGTGGTCAAACGCGAGCCTATCCATTATAAAAAAAAAAAAAAGTTTCAAAAAAGATCTATTAAGAATTCTGATAAATAAATGCTATTACTCAATAGAGGACTATCTCGACGACAATTCTATGATTATTTCTTCAGAATATTGCACATTATCTGACTTATTTTGATGACCTTGAATTTTTATTTGACAGTACATGTAACTTAATCTCTTTGACATTTTATTGAATCTAATTTCATTTCATTTGTAACTTTATGCATATGCCTATTAATATTGACTCTATTAATTATATTAAGATGGACATAACAAACTTGCACATCACCTGACCTTTATCGATGGTCCTGAATTGTATTTGACATTAGCATCAATATGGTATGAAACTTAATCTCTTTGACATTTATCGAAACTTATTTTATTTCATTTGCTATGATACGCATGTGCCTATTAATAATGACATTATTAGTGTTATAAAAGTTTACATAAAAAAATTCCATATCTCCTGACCTATTTTGATGGTCCTAAATTTTATTTAACATTAGTACTAATAAGACATGTAACTCTATGACATTTACTGAAATTAATTTAATTTGATTTGCAATGATATGCCAATTAATTTTGAATTTATAAATCATGTGAAAGTTTATTTGATCTCAGACGTTAAATGAAAACGGACAATGTTCATTATAGTACAGGATATGGTTAAGAACGACCATCACCGGTTTGTTTAATGGATGAAACGTATTTTATGATAAATTTAGTACATTAAATAATATAACGCGGGTGGGCTGCCTCAGAAATTCCTCATTGATATGATAGGAGCCTACAATATTGGCGATTGTCATTGTAGTGATAATGACGATCGCCAATAGTCTAAGCTATATGATGTTTTTTGACAATCAGTAATGAAATAATACATTTTGACTGGCCTGTTGTTCTAGTGGTTAGTGGCCCTGACAGCTATGCCGCAGGTCGTGGGTTCGATTCCCACCCAGGACAAATATTTATGTGATGAGCATGATCATTTGTTCTGTGTCTGGGTGTAATTTATCTAAAATATGTATGTATCTATAAATATATAAGTATGTTAATCAGTTGTCTAGTACCCATAACACAAGCTCTGCTTAGCTTGGGACTAGATGGCGTTGTGTGATAGTTATGAAATATTATATTATTAGATTATTATATCATAGTAATCTTACTAAAATAAAAATGTTTGCCACATATTAGGAATAACTCCTGTATCGTGGATGTGTTCACAAATATGTAAACTCACAAACACAAGATGCAAAATACTGATCGAATTTTTCGAAAGTTATCGGTAAAAAAAATAACTTGATATAGAAATATCAAGTTTGAAATCGAGCAAATTTTTGAGATCGAAAACATAACTTGTTGAAAATGATATATTTTTCAAATGTTTTTATGTTGATGTTCCACAGATCCATAGTGCGATTGCAGACCATGGAGTGTTTGAAAAAGTGCGGCGCGTGGCGTGTTCAATGATATTCTTTACATTATTAGAACACGGCCGGCCACAACGAAAGACAAAATTTCACGCTCTAGTTGAAAAGTATGTATTATTTTACGTACCTATTTCGGGATTAAATACTTAAAACAATTTGCATGTTTACACTGATTCGTAAATTGAACAAACTACGGTCACTCAAATCAAAAGCAGTTAGAAATTAAGTAAAATATTTTTAAATGCCTTGCGTGAGAAAGAAAACCTATCCCCTGTATAAATTATTATCAGTGCACTTCGTCCCTACAACTAATTAAGGTAGGTGGCAGATAAACATGGAATATCGGTAATTGACCCTCCTACATTTGTAAACATTCTCAATTTCAAAAACGGAAATAAAGACATAAAGCTGTCTTGAATCGACCTACCTATAATCCTAGTCCCAGTAGTTTCGACTCTGCGTTGATATGTTAGTCAGTCAGTTTCTCCTTTTATATTAAACATATATTTTTATAAAGATTGATAAAGCGTAATGTTCATAATAATCAACACTCAACCGTACGTCAGAGTAGGTACTTACTTACATTTGACACAAACATTCGTTTTCCTTAAAGTCAACAGATGGCGTCCAGTATACAATATCGTTGCAGAGTTTACTTTCTGTGACCGATAGATGGCGTAATGTTTCAATTTTTACATGTATTGTTGTTTATTACAAAAATCCAATCTGAATAAATGTATCCTGATCCGGCAATACATACATAGGTACCTAAATGAATCATGGTTTTGTTCGTGTTTTCCAGACCAGAATGCCGAAGCAAGAAGGAGTGAGCTGGAAAAACTACACACATCACTCTTCAAAGTACAATACCTACTCATTAACAGGTAGTGTTTACCTAACTGCTACCTGCACATATAGTACCTAATTCTGTCAGCATACAGCAGGTACATCTATAACTCCATATAGTAGGAATTTCTTTTGCTTTTGCTTTTATCTGCTTCTCTCTCTCGCTCTCTCTTGAGAGGCTAGAACAGAGGTTATCAAAATTTTACAGATAGTGACTGGACAGGTGAGTCTTGATTTTCACGATGGAAAGAAGGAGTAGAACTATATAAATAAAGGACTGCTCAACAAGAAAAAATCATACGAGCGTTATAATTGAAATTAACCTTTTGAATGTCTTAAGTTACACAGTTCGACATAAGCAATTGTCTTTCTATTGTGTCTCTAATTACGGCATTCAAAGAGTTAAATAAATACAAGGATTGCTATTTTTTAATGAGAAGGATACAATCTCATAATTAACTTCAATTTTAGTTGAAGTAATTTTAATTGCTAAAAGGCGTTTCAAAATACATCCAATTCATTTCGGTAGTCAGTAATCATAGTCAGAATCCCGTCTCAAATAGCTTACGTATGAGGTAAGTAATGAAGGGAAGTAAGACTTTCATAGCTTTATGCTTCTGCGCGATTGCCGCCTATCACCGTCAGTGAGAGCCCGACCCTTGGCTCGTTGATTGATATGTCGTCTAATTTTTCAGGACCCACCACATATATGTACGCTCACCAGTGGGTCGTGAGCCATAGTTTGGGAACCACTAAACTAGAAAGAAGACGATCAATACTTTATGGTGCCAACATCCGAGTGAGTCCATGAAATATATTACTTATTTTTGTTTTGCCTAGTTTATGGTGAGTTTTGCACTGGCATAACCATGTGACCGGGATAGTTTACCAGAAATTTGCTTTAGAATGTAAATTTGTGAATTCTGAGTAACCATATAACAAGCTAAGTAAGAGCGACGAATTCAAATGGATTTTGCCACAAGAATGGACCACATCTTGGTGTAGCACATTAGAAGTTTTTCATCCCGGGAATATGGAAATGCCTAAGGCATTAAGGCATTAACAAGCTAAGTAAGAGAAACAAATAAAATATTTGAACTTAGTAGCACACGAGGTTGTTGATAAGAGGAATATAGACTCAAATGTAACTGTGCCAATTGTTGTTATGGCCTTATGACTAATAGCTTCGACAACCATCTGTCAAAACTGTTGCTACGCAATTGGGTCTAGGGCCTCATACTTTTGTCCCTAGATCCCTATCCCTGTCTTCAGGTCTTAAATCTAAATGCAGGTAGGTAAGCAGTACTCTTAATTATGACTCACAATCTTAGCTTATACTCTGTTCTTAATATTCTTGTTTTTACAAACATGTTTTTTTTTATATGCTTTTAAAAAAATATTTAAAAATGTCTTTTATATAATATTAAAAACATGCTATTATACCTAATTAATTAATGATTAACCTTTCAATCGTGGATATTACAGACACAATAGAAAGACATTAGGTGGTTGGGGTTTAATGAATTAAATTGAAATTTACATTCGACACTTTTCAGATGGAGCTTGTAGCGACCATCGAAGACCACCATGCTCCAGTATTATTTCTCTCAAGAGTCCGTACTGCTATAAAAAGAAATTAACATCCAACACAAATTGCTATACCTGTCATGTATCGATGAACTACTTGCCTTAATTTATAATATTACAATGTAAACTAATCTCCTGGAGCGGACTGCACTACAGTAGCGTGTTACATTATGTAAGCATTCTCCAATTTGCATTAGTGTCATTGTGTTAGACAGTCAAAAGTCGAACATCAGTAATAGACAGAAAGAGAAAGTGAACTAAATTAGCATACGCCTAATACAAGTAGAATTAACCCGTAATATTCCCACAGCTGGAACCGAGACATTTACTTTGTGATGTATAGCATCTAAAATCCGTGTCCGATCCGATTTTCGAATCATTATGATTTAGAAGAACTTAATATCGCCTTGTACTGTACATAGTAGTCGTAGTTATTTTACTATTTCTAAAAACTGTGGATCCATATAAATTGCTCAAAGTACTAGGTATTCCTGCATTAGTTGGTCGTGAAGAAGCAAAAGCACAGGGTAAGTATAAACAGGTAAACGAACGAAAACTTTGGACTTACGAGGATATCTATACTATGTGTTCCAAATAAGAATAGGAAAGTCAATAACCTCGATCTGTCAAATATTGATTGAAAAGTACGGTTTGCAAGAAAAAATTATTTTCAAAATAATGATAGTATTTTTGCTTTGTATTAAGTACTGAGTCTTAGTTAAATCCAGGTAAAGTAAAAACGTTATTATTTCTTCCTCCTTGCGTCGTATTCCTCCATGCTGAAAGTCGTTACCTCCCTGCTTCTTCACTCTAACCCTTATGATATCCTGCCATCTGTTCCTGTCTCTGGCGGTGTGAAGGGCATTGTACATCGTAGAGTCAAGAGCGGTGCGGATCAGGCGTACTATTCTCTAAGAAAACAGCCTTGCGCGCAGCGCTGACCACAGTGACGAGTCAGTACATTGAATTAACAATCCAATGTAAATGGGCATTGGGTTGTTAATCCCATGCACTTATTTGGAATTCGTCGCTGCGGCCAGCGCTGCACTCGACTGTTTTCTTAGAGAATAGCACCCTTGGTCGGACCAACGTTCTGAGCTGCGCCCGCGAGGACTTTTCCGTCCACTTTACCGCTCACTATTAGCTTTTCGAGGTAGCCACCGTCTCTCCTTGCAATGTGACCGAAATATTGCAGTTGTTATTATTTACCTAATCTAAATATAATATTTAAGTCACAATTAGTTAAGAAATCTACTTTCTTTCTTATATTCATTGAATAATTTGCCGTCTACTTCCATTTGCCACTTTTCAGACACTTCACACAATGACGCAGAGATTAGTAAAATTGGTGAACTGGCTTCCGATAAACATTTTTTTGTTCATGATTTTAAACAAATAGGTATTATTGAAAAAAAAAACTAATTTTGGTCATCCTTAACCATTGGTGATTCGTCAGCTATCGACGAGACGACATGGCGTAAAATCGATCCTAATCTTAATTGGAACGCATTGTACCACGACCTCTTGACGCGTTCCATTTGAGGACCTAAATTGAACTGTTAAAGGGATGAAGCTATATGGGGTGTATAGTTTTCACCCTATTTCTCGCTCTCACGAATGACATTTTAACTCGTCAGGCCACATAAAACCCTTGGTCTATTTACTATAGTTAAACTTCAAGCATTGGTTTCCAATAAATTTGGCTGGTAATGGCCCTGCGTGCTTCAAGTACTACTAGATGGCGCTGCTTTAACATGAATGTTATCGTTGATAACACTGCATGTTTGTCACGGGGTTTTGGTAGGTGGCGTTATCACCAAATAAATTTCTTCTACTGCGTGCTTGTCATTGTTGACAACTAGATGGCGCTTTTACAAAATGATTACAGTCGGCGACAGCGCTGCATGCTTCTTACTCGAAGGTACTAGATGGTGCTAATATCAATATTTACTATTATTATGGGGCACTACTAGTTGATACTAACTGAAAATAAATTCATTTTTTGGTAACGTAGCGAGCTTGTCTTTAGGCGCTACTAGATGGCATTATTATAAAACAAATACAAGTGATGACAATCTAGCATGATCCTCTCTGAGAATTACAAAGTTACTAGATGGCGCTCCTATAAAACACATTCTATCTACTATAACGCTTGATTCTTGTCATTGATACTAGATGGCGCTTTTGTAATATAAATGTAGTCGACCACAATGCTGTACTAGATGGCGTTAATATAAAACGGTGCGCTTAAGAATCGTGGTGTCTGTACACACCACGATTCTTAACGTGTGTACAGGCCCCAATAGTTTTATCCATAAAAAATTAGACCTTTATCCGCATACTACAAGTACTCATGTATGGCTTGCAATACAAGATACTGTAATTTTATTAGGTACATTTAAAGCCATATTGGTGGGACTACATGGGATTTGGATATACCTTTCAATTTAAATTTTAAAGAAAGTCGAGATCTTCTGTTGATTTAAAAGTTTCTTTTAAATTCTAAATATTTTGCCAAGTTTCTGTGTTTGACTAAATTGTAGTGAGAGGAATATTGATGATTAAGAACTTGGCAAGTTGCTATTGAGTGACGTAGGGCATAACAAGTTATATTTTAAAGCAACGGAAGAACTATGTACCTATGAACAATGATTTAAGAATCTTCAAGAGATTTTGGTATAGGTATTACAGTAAGATTTTATTAGGTACGTTTATCAGTGGAACTGTCATAAAAAACTTGATTGTTTTTCAAATAATGTTCTTGGTAAGATATATACTCAATGTAATTTAAATATCACCGCAAAAATTTACCAAGATAAAGTAGATACTTACTAATATTTACTTTACTTAATAGGTACGTAAAAACATTTCAAGTCACCTGAAAAAATTCCACCGATTTTCGATGAGTAAGTCAAAGGTCACAATAGCGGTTCTGTGGCATCTTTTGCTTTACGAACTTGACTGACACTAAGCGCCTATAAAAAAATATATCTACTGGCTTTCTTAATCTTTTATTTAACTAACAATCTAAGCAATTAATTGCCTCAGGTAAAATATGTTTACTTGTTATGGTTTCAGGCCAAAATAATGCTTCTAACTACGATTTCTGTAAGCACAAGCCAGTGACGTTCACCTGCTGCTGCAAATAATAAGTTTTCATTGCATATCTATTGCGCGTTTCTTAAATAATAAATGACTGTACATCAATTTACACAAATTTGCCTGCGGCGGTCTTTCCGCCCATTTATAATTTAAGTGTCTTCAAGGCTAGAGTGAATACGCTCTTAATAAACAAATATGCCTCACCATCAACGATTACATCACTGTTTACCATCAGGTGGGATCGCAGTCAAGCACTGGTTTATTTGATTAAAAAAATACTCATAGTCTCTTATTTTTTACTTTCTCTCGGCTTTACTTTAGGCAACAAAAAAGCGCAATCGAATATTTACGCTATGATTTATATTATTAGCGCCATAATTCTACATGACAGTTTTTAAGCATATTTGTTGTGTTTATAGTGGCGCAAAAATATTACTTTTATTTCGGCTAATGCATTTAAAGCAACACATTCAAGTTACAAACAGCCGTAGTGTATAACATAAAGGTGTAGAGTAAAATTTTTTGAATTAAAGAACATCCTCGGTATATTTCAGATGGCGGTTAACACGGACTTTAAGACTTTCTGTGATACTACACGGTGAACAACTCATGTGGGAGGGACTGCACAACAGTTACACATCCAGTTAAAGATGTGAGTGTAATCTTATATTTACTGACGATAAGCAACAATTAAAAAAAAATACTTTCTAAAACTGGACACTTATAAATCTTTTCAGAAAGTTTTAAAACCAAAAATCATCTGTAATGGTATGTCAAGTTTCATACACGTACTTATAGTAAACTGCTTCGATAAATAAAACCGTAATTTGATGACGGTGAACTACCACAAAATTATTACTAGCGTCATATTTGAACATGATAACCTCAAGCATTGCTGTTGTGTGGGAGACTGGCGCAATAGCATTACTTTTATGACAGATAATGCATTTAAACTTTGTGCATTATTTCCACTAAAAGTAACAAACAGCTGTAGTATATCACGTAAAGATGTGCCATGTAAAGTCCATGAACTGAAGAACGTCGTCGGTTTATTACAGATGATGACTGACACGGAATTTGAAGACCTCCATGCTACACGCTCTCTGTGATGCTACTCGGCGAACATACATCTGGGATCGAAAGAACAACAGTTACGTGTCCAGTAAAAGATGTAAGTATAATCCAATTTATATCCCTTATGTAGAACAAAGCTTTATTTTACATCACGTGTCAAAACTGGGCACTATTATACTTTATAAGAAACATTTTGTAGAAGAAAATGACAAATACATGCATTTTTCTGCCGGAAATTTTCGTAATTGTTTTCGATTTTCAGATAATGATTACAAAATAATTACAAACTAGCTTTTTTACGGTGGAAAATCATCAAATGACATTTCTCGTTCTAGGGCGAGATTCCCATTCTGTCTTCCGTCGAGTATTTTAACGTCTCTTCTTTGCCTTGCGTTCCTCCCGGGTTTCCCTTCTAGAAGTCAGCCTATGGATTGATTTCCAAAAGCAGTCCCAGCCGAAAGCTATAGAAACCGAGATAATCGTGAAACGACCTTTAAATAATTTACGACGAACACAGACAACTTTTAGAACATGAGAAGAATGGTATAACATACTATAATCTTGTATAACATACGAGTTTCCAACTCATTTTATCTCGTATTCTGAAGTTGGTAAATTTTTTTATTACGTAATTTACTGGACTTTTTACCTAATCGATTGTTATGTGTTACATAAATATCTGTCATTTTATCACAATTTTTTTAAATTCATAATCTTGACTATTAGAATAGAATAGAATAAAATTTATTGTAAACCAAAAAGTAACACAACTTACACATTTAATAAACTTAAATCTAAAGGTACAATGGCGGTCTTATCGTTAACAGCGATATCCACCAGACAACCTTGGGATGGATCCAAGTTATACATAAAATAATTGCATACCTATATAAAACACAATTATTTAGCTTCCGTATTTATATTTTTCTCTGTTTCAATTGTTGGGCCAAAAAAGTCAAGCATTAATTTCATATTTACTTTATTTTAATTAATTTCGTTAAAAAGGATCTGGTCCAAATAATTTTGCTGAGATAAGATTACTAGCGCCATAATTGAACATGACTTTTGAGCATACCTATATTTGTTTTGTATGCAATGGCGCGAAAGTTTTTGTGCATTATTGATGCTAAAAGTTACAAAAAGTTGTAGTAAATAAAAGTGTACTAAGTACAGATTGGGAACTAAAAACCGTTTCCGGTACATTACAGATGGCTGTGGGGGCTAGAATTGAAGACCTCCATGCCAGGCAGTAATTCTATAACTACAACACTATGCTACTCGTGTGTATGAGCTGTATGGTGAACATCATTCATCTGGGACAAGCTTCACAACAGCGACTCACCTAGTCAAAGATGTGAGTATTATCTTTGCACCACTACATTCTCGTTAAGATTAGACATTTAAATAGACCTTTTTTACTGTCTGTTCAACCGATTTTAGTATTAAACCCTGGGAGTCAACTGTAATATCAAAGAAAGTAAAAGGATTAATTGCACCCTCCATATTTCACTTGGAAGATTGTATTTGTGAGTCTTGATAGACTGGGTTGTTATAACCAAGGCATGGTAAGGGCGTCCTATCGATACACGACGTGTTCTACATAACAGTTGATGAGTAAAGGACGCCACATTAAAACTTTTAACAAATACGTTTTGTTCAATAGCAAAATTGTCGCCATGAAAGTAACAGTTACTGTCGCTTACCTATCCACATATAAATAAATAAAAAAATCATATTCTTTAAATTATTTTGTAATAATGACATATTACAGATATAATTAGCACTTTGCTCATGATTCGTTTGCGAGAATGTTTCCATAAAACCGTATATTGAGGGTAATTTTGAAAAACTAATAGTACAGGATACGGTTAAGAACGACCTTCACCGGTTTGTTTAATGGATGAAACCTATTTTATGATAAATTTAGTATATTAAATAATATAACGCGGGTGGGTTGCCTGAGAAATTCCTGGCCAAACAATTTTTTTTTTTTTTTAAATGCACTGGTGTGGTTAACGAATAAATTTAATACTAACCGAAAGAGTGAAGCCTTTAGAACATAAAAATGTTGGGTTGCCTGTTTGTTTCCTGGCATAGCTATGGGTTGCCAGGTATAAACAGGTATGCATAAACAGGTGTGTTTTTTTTTTATATACAACAAATTCTATATCAAAATAAACGCTGTTTCATTACGAATACGATGTTATAGTGTTGTCTGCAAAAAAATCTGGTATGGATAACGGTTGTGCATTTTTCTAAAAATAAAATAAATTTTTAATTTTTAATTAATAATAGTCTGGCCAGGAATTTCTTAGGCAACCCACCCGCGTTATATTATTTAATACACTAAATTTATAATAAAATAAGTTTCATCCATTAAACAGACCGGTGAAGGTCGTTCTGAATCGGATCTTAGACTATAACAATGACAATCAAATTTTGTGTAAATTGATTTACTTTGTGATGTAATTAAATTTTTCTGCATGTTTATGTTGAAATATATCTTTTGTTACTTGAAATAAATGAATTATATTAAACTATATGGGTGTAATATTACACCCATATACAGTATAATATTATTCACTTAAAAACGAATTTCCCCTTTTTACCCCCATATAGGTTGAATTTCTAAAAACCTTCTTAGTGCTCGCCTATGCCATAAAAGTGTTGTGCAAAATGTCATGTTGCTCCAGCAGTTTTGGCTATACCAGTCAGTCAGTCAGTTTCTTTTTTTATTTATATAGATATGTCAACGGAGGATGTCGATCGTCATGGAAGCTTTTCCAGAGACTCTATTTTGTGGGCGATGGGGGTATCGAGCAATAAACAAACTATTCCAGATCACACAACTGATTTATTATGAAGCAAGCTCTAGGTTTTCACTTAACACAACGAGCTGTGAGGCAGACCCCGAGAACAGACGTTGCACGTCGCACGGCTGCCGACAGAAAAATAAACGCTGGACCTCTGCGGGCAGTACTTTTATCTGCTCGATTCGTGCAAATGTCAGCGCGAATTCGGTCAAAGTGATAAGTGACACTTGTCACTTAGCTCGTTCATTAGTTCTCAAGCTTCCGTACTATTAACTTCACCGACGGATAGATATCGACAGTTTAGGTTCAATCTCCTAAGTCAATCTCAGAATTAATTTTTTATTGAAATTACTGCACCTTTAAATTATTAATTTATCTTATGTGAGTACGCGTAGGATAATACAACTTTTACTATACGAAATATACGAATACTCTTACTGCTCCATACATTTTCACACAACTTGACATTAATTTTGTCAAGTTGTGTGAAATTGAAATTGCATGGAAAAGTTGAATTTTTTTTTTGTTACTGCACTATAGTTACTGCTTTATTCTAAACTAGCTTTTGCCCACGGCTTCCCCACTCCACCCTATTTCACCCTACTTTACCCTACTTTACCCTACTTTACCCTACTTTACCCTACTCCACCCTACTCCACCCTACTCCACCCTACTTCACCCTACTCCACCCTACTCCACCTTACTCCACCCTAATCCACCCTACTCCACCCAACTCCACCTTACTACTACTACTACCTTAATATTGAAAAATCATCTTATATTGCTCGACTTAGTAATTAAAAAAAACTTTGTGCAAATTTTCACTCTTGTAGGCCTTGTAGTTTCGGCTGTGCGTTGATATACAAATATCAGTCAGTTTCTCCTTTTATAATCTACTAGCCTACTCTACCCTTCTCTACCCTACTAGACCCTACTCTACACCCTACTCTACCCTACTCTACACCCTACTCTACCCTACTATCACATAAACCATCTACTAAATAGTCCGAACAAAGCCTAAACATTTGGTTTGGATAGATGAGCCTGTTCTTGAGTTATAAATATAACGAAAATTCCATTGATTTTTATATCTATAGACCTTTATGGATAATTTTATTCTATGACCGGTTTCCTTACATAACCTCTCTAACGTGTTGAGCTCAGTGATAGTGAAATAAGTTAGATAAGGTAAAACCGGAGTCTGTACCATTTTTTTTAATATCTTCTTTTTCAAAATTAGTTAGACACAGATCTAAACCACAGGAGAGAACTCTTTTTTGTTGCTCTGTGTATTCTTTTGTTGAAATTTCTGCGCATTTCAAACAGTTCCACTCAAACCCTAAGCGTTCGCGCGTGACTTCGTGCCATTCGGTTAAACACCAAGCAAACGTCGGGGTCCGCGTAGATTATAAAATATTGAACTGTCTATTTTGGTATTTATCCATGAACATAAATAAGTAAGAAGTTCTTCATAAAATAGTCTTTAAAAATCGAAAATAAGCAAACCAAAGCAAACCTTTTCGTTATTCCCTAAACGTATATACCTAAATAATGTGAGGTCAGAGAATGAAAAATATTTTTTAAATATGTTTTTCAGGTCAAAACACTGCTACTGCAATAAAACCTGAGCTGCAAGAACCCACAATTACCACTTTTCTAAACACTACAAACCAGCAACAACAGCTTGCAGCTTGCTTGCTTGATTTCGTCATGAACAGCTTCATCGAAGTGAGTATATTTTGATAGTTAATTTAACCATTCACTTTGCTTGCAGCTGCAAGATGTGTCTTAACTATTGCTCACTAATTAAACTTAACTAATGTCGTAGCAGACCATAGTCGGCCTTATAATGTTCCCACTGTTGGGACTCAGGCCTCCTCTCTGGGAGAGGGAATGGGCTGTAATCCACCACGCAGGCCCAGTGCGGGTTAGTGGATGTCACATGTCTTCGAATTTTTGGTTCTAGGCCATGCCGGTTTCTTCACGATGTTTTCTTTCACCGTTTTGATAGCAGTGGTGATGAAATAAATTACACTGCGCCTGGCTGGGTTTAAATCCACGACCTACAACTCTTAAGGGGCCGGCGGAGGATGAATTTCCATACAAACGTAATACCACGCTCAAGTCCACGCTGCAGTTGGAGCATATTTCCAACATATTATGATGATATTTGGTTATAGACAATATTTATCTAGGTTCCTACGTCTTTCTTTTTTAAAAAAACAAAAAGAAATTTAAGCAAATTGTATTTCGCACTTTTTTATAGCGTAAATGGCAAAACATGCCATTTGGCTTTTCTTGTATTAAAAATAACAATATTTCTAATATTCTCGACGTAGGAACCTAGATAAATATTGTCTTTAACCGAATATCATCATAATATGTTGGATATATGCTCCAACTGCAAATGAGCGTGGTATTACGTTTGTATGGAAATTCATCCTCCGCCGGCCCCTTAAGTCGGGCTCGATACCACTCGGCCACCACTGTTCTTAACTTAACTAATAATTGCTAGTAATGCCATTGTAATAAGTGTACTACATGTAATGTGGTTGCTCGCAATGAGCATAATCAGAAAGCTTAGTCATCCAAAGGGCAATGGAAAGGGCTGTGCTCGGAGTTTCCTTGCGTGATCACATCAGAAATGAAAATAACCGCAGCAGAACCAAGGTTACCGACATAACCCGAAGAATCACCAAACATAAGTGGACAGGATATATTGCTCGTAGAATAGATGGTCATGGGGATGAAAGGTTCTAAAGTGGCGACCATGTACCAAGAAGCGTAACGTTGGAAGGCCTCTCACAAGGTGGACCCATGACCTGGCGAGGGTACCAACTGTGTTCCCACGTTGTCGTCGTGGTGGGGCTTGCGTGTCTCAATGACCTTGAGGGCTATGCCGGTAGAGCTACTCATGCCGGAAGGCCTCAAGCGAGAGACCAGACCAAGAGGAACATATGGCGGAGTCCAGTCGGACCGCCCGGAGGGTGCGCTGTCCAGGAGCGCTGGCACAACAGCTGTTGACGCCTTCTGGATAGAGATGTCGGAGAGATAGGGTTCGCCTCCTGTACGTGTCTGTTCAGCAGACATGACCAGGATGGCGAACGTGTAATAGGGACCCCACCCCATTCAAAAAAAGGCAAAGCTGTGTTCAGTACCAATATGAGCGCGAGTAGACAAATAAATACTACCCCAGGAGGGTACCAGTTAGCTGGAGAATCCCTCCCCGAGCAGAGCTCGGGCTGCCCCTCGTATTCTGGGGGGGGCACCTACCGCCTCGGGTCTCCGGACCCTGTACCGTCCTACGTGGACGCAACGAGCCAGGGTGGCTCACGATTCGGCAGCGCGGAGTCCCTGGGACCAGTTCCCAGCACGTCCGCGATGCCGGTGGAGGCCGGCCGTAGGTTCGGCCTCAAAGAGGTGAGCGAAGACGCGGCGTCGGATTCAGATGCCGCGTCTTCACTCAACTCAGACGGGAAGGAGGTGGAGGAGGTGCGGGAGCCCCTCCTTTCGATGGAGGTGGAAGAATCCGCATCCAACGGAAGGAGGGCGTTCATGCGCGCCATGCGCTCCGCGTCCGACGACGAGACGGGACCTGCCCGGAAAATCTCGTCGTCGGGGCGGGGTGCGGCCCGAAAGTCGGGCAGAGGGAGAGGGTGCGCTGAGGAAGCGACTCGGCGACCCCAGGAGGTCGCGAACGACCAGACCAGCGCCGACGTCTTAGTGCCGAAGTTCCCTGGCGAGCTGCCAGAAGGCATGGAGGAGGCGCTGGCCAAGTTTCGGCAGGTAGTGGCAGCCGCTATCACAAGCGTGGCCAACAAGAGGGAGAGAGTGGCCAAAAAACGCTCCGTCGAGCTGGCCAACGCTTCGATTGAGGAGGCACTGGGGCTCGTCTTCGAGCCCTACGAGCGCACCCTCAGCGGGAGGTTTGGCCGGCTCGAGGCGGCCGTGGCCGCTCTCCCGGGCTCTCGTCCCGAAGGGGGGAGCAGGCAGGAGCAGGGCCGATCCCGGCCCTCGCCCCAGGCGGAAGGCGAGGTTGTGTCTTTGCTGCGGCAAGAGCTGGCTGCCTTCAGGGAGCAGCAGCAGCAGCAGCAGCAGCAGTTCCAGGGGCACATCCAGCGCCAGTTCTCCGTCCTGGAGGGCATCGTCCTGCGCCCCCCTCTGGCGGCCTCCGGCCAGAAGAGGACGGCGTCTTATGCCGCCGTCGCCGTGGCTACGACGGCTGCAGCACCCAGGGCTGGCCCCTCGGGGCAAGCCGGGCGCGTGGCCACGGCGTCGGAGCCTGCGAGGCCGGTCCCGGCGGCCAAGCAGCAGCAGTGGAAGGGGAAGTCTGCCCCTCCCTCAAAGAGCAGGGTGGCGGCTGCCACCAAACCGGCGGGTCCTCCCGCCGCGGCGGCGACTAGGTCGCGCCTGCCGCCTTCTCCGCCCGAAGACCCCTCGGCTGGCGCCGAGTGGACGGTCGTTGGCGCCAAGAAGAAGGCGAGCAAGGCGGCAAGGGCGGCCAAAAAGCGCAGGCGGCGACAGGAGCGCAAGAAGCGGGCCATGGCTGCCCGTCTTCGCGCCCCGACTTCCGCAGCTGTAGTGATCACACTACAGCCAGCTGCGGAAAAGAAGGGCGTGAACTACGATGTAGTTATGGCGAAGGCGAAACAGGCGGTGGTGGGCCACCTCGACGAGTTCGGAGCCTCCGGGGGCTTCCGAATGAGGCGTACCGCGACCGGGGCCCGAATGTTGGAGGTCCCTGGGGCAGACAGCGGAGAGCTCGCCAACGCCCTAGCCGAAAGGATCAGGGCGTCCCTGGACGTCGAGGAGGCCCGAGTGTCCAGACCCACCAAAAGCATGGACATGCGCATAATGGGTCTGGACGACTCTGTCAGGGTGGAAGAGGTGGTGGCCGCCATCGCCAGGGCGGGAGGGTGCACGACCGATCAGGTCCGGGCGGGCGCCATCCGCGCTGACGGCACGGGCATGCGAGCCGTCACGGTGAGCTGCCCCGTGTCGGCGGCCAAGGCCATCACGGCCGAGGGTCGAAGGCTGTTGGTGGGCTGGGTTTCGGCCCAGGTAAAGCTGCTGGAGCCCAGACCTCTGCGGTGCTACCGCTGTCACGTGGGGCACCACGTGGGGGCCTATTGCGCCGCAGAGGACCGCAGTGACCGCTGCCACCAGTGCGGACAGCCCGGGCACAAGGCCGTTGAATGCCGTGCAAAGCCGCATTGCTACGCATGTGCGGCTGCAGGCAAGCCGGCCGACCACCGGGCTGGGGGCAGGTCCTGCGACCCCCCCGCCAAGGCCAAGGGCAAAGTCAGGCCCATCCACCCTGACACCCTCACCGCAGCAGCCACCGTCTTGGCTGCCGCCGCTGTCGCCGCCGCTTCCGCCGCGGCGGTGCCCTCACAGGGGGCTCGGGAGGAGACTGTAATGGAATGTCAATAAGGACACCATTACGTCTCCTCCAGGCGAACATCAACCACTGCGCCCCCGCTCAGGATCTGTTGCTCCAGAGCATGGCGCAGTGGTCGATAAATGTCGCCGTCGTCTCCGAGCCGTACTACGTCCATCCCCGCTGGGTTCAGGACCTAGACGGCTCGGTGACGCTAATTTCGTCGGCCGCCGCCGGTACCCCGCCCCTCGAGGCTGTTGCGAGGGGACGGGGTTGCGTGGCGGCACGGGTCGGGGACATTGCAGTGGTAGGCGTCTACCTGTCCCCGACCAGACCTCCCGACGAACTCCACGTCTCCCTTATGGAGCTAAGTGCCGTCGTCGCTGGGTTTGGTACCCTCCCCGTGGTCGTTTGCGGGGACTTCAACGCCTGGAATACGGCTTGGGGTTCCCGGCGCACGAACACACGGGGTCGGCTGGTGGAGGACTGGGCCTTGGAGCTGGGCCTGGTCGTCCTGAACCGGGGTTCTGTCCCCACGTTGGTGCGGAGGCGGGGTGAATCAGTGGTGGACCTTTCGTTCGCCAGCCCCGCTCTGTCGCCGCGTGTCGTCGACTGGCGCGTTATGGAGAAGGTGGAGACGTACTCCGACCATCGGTATATCCGGTTGGACGTCTCCGCCGAAACCTCGGCCGCGCCGGTCCGACAGAGCCCTTGCGGTCCGCGGTGGGCGCTTAAGCAGATGGACCGGGAGCTCCTCCTGGAAGCCGCGACGGTACAGGCCTGGGTGCAAGCACCGGACAGGCCTGTCGACATCGACGTCGAGGCGGAGTGGTTCCGGGAGGCCATGTCGCAAATTTGCGATGCGGCAATGCCCCGAGTCCGTCCAGGACGTGCTAAGCGCCAGGTGTACTGGTGGTCGCCGGAAATCGCTGCACTGCGCAACACGTGCAATCACGCGCGACGCCGGTACGCCAGATACTGCAGGCGCCGCATCCGCCCGCCGGATGCGGAGGCCAGAGAGGCGGAGCTGTACGAAGGTTACAGAGAGGCAAAACACACCCTCCGAGCGGAGATTAAGCGGGCCAAACTCGAGGCCCGCGACGTGTGGCTGGGGTCTCTGAACGCGGACCCGTGGGGGCGCCCGTACAAATTGGTACGGGAGAAACTGCGCCCCTGGGCTCCCCCGCTGACTCAGAGTCTCCGGCCACAACTCGTGGAGGGTGTGGTAAGCGCTCTGTTCCCTCAATAGCGACGACGACGATAATGCTCCAGAGGTGACCGAGGCAGAGATGAGAGTGGCGGTGCAAAAGCTGAGTGCCAAGAACGCCGCCCCAGGACCCGATGGCTTGCCTGGGAAAGCCTGGGTCCTGGCCATGGAGGCTCTCGGGCCTCGACTGAGAGGGCTCTTCAGCGCATGCTTGGAGAGGGGCCAGTTCCCACTTCGCTGGAAGACGGGGAAACTGGTCCTCATCGCGAAGCCAAGGCGCCCAGCGGACTCTCCGTCCGCGTACCGGCCCATTGTGCTGCTCGACGAGGTGGGCAAGCTCTTTGAAAGAGTAATTGCGAGCCGCCTCGTCGCGCGCCTTTCACGGGTGGGGCCGGACCTTTCGGACGGACAGTTCGGCTTTCGCAGGATGCGCTCGACGGTGGACGCCATCATGCGCGTGCGAGCCCTCACGACGGGGGATGCGGTGTCCCAGGGTAGGTGTGTCGTGGCAGTGTCCTTGGACATTGCCAACGCTTTCAATTCCCTGCCCTGGAGTACGATCCGGAGGGCACTCCGGTACCACCGGGTGCCCGAATACCTCTGTCGAGTAGTCGAGGCCTACCTGTCGGACAGGTATATTGTCTACCCCGGTCATCAGGGAGACTGGAAACGTCGGGAGATGTCGTGTTCCGCAGGGGTCGGTACTAGGGCCACCCTTGTGGAACATCGGATACGATTACGTGCTGCGGGGCGACCTCCCTGACGGGGACAGCGTGGTCTGCTACGCAGACGACACGCTGGTTCTAGCGCAGGGAGAGTCATACCGGGCGGCGGCCGCTTTAGCGACACGCGGGGTTGCGATAGTCGTTGGTAGGATCCAGGAGTTGGGACTCGAGGTGGCGCTGAGCAAATCCGAGGCCATGTGTTTTCACGGTCGCGGCCGTCGGAACGCGCCACCGTCGGGTTCCCAACTAACGGTAGGAGGAGTTCGCATCGGCGTCGGGACATCGATGAGGTATCTGGGACTCATCCTCGACAGCAGATGGAATTTCGGGGAGCATTTCCGACGTCTGGCTCCCAAACTCAACCGGACTGGGGCCGCTCTCAAGCGGCTCCTGCCCAACCTTGGGGGTCCAGACGCCTCCTGCCGGAGGCTCTATGCGGGGATCGTTCGGTCCATGGCCCTCTACGGGGCGCCGGTGTGGGCGCCGTCGCTGCAAAAGCGACCGGCGGCCATTCTTAGCGCCTGCCAGACGGTCATGGCAATTCGGATGGTGCGGGGATACCACACGATTTCCCGCGAAGCGGCGAGCCTTCTGGCTGGCCTACCACCGTGGGATCTGGAGGCAACAGTCCTTGCACACAGGCACGATATGCGTGTGGAGATGCAACGCCGGGGTGAAAGTCCGCTGCCGCGACAGGTCACGGCATGGCGGACAGAGCTCCGGCTGGATCTCATGGTGGAATGGCGTCAGCGACTATCGCAACCCCGTCATGGGCACGCCACAATTATGGCGATAAGTCCCCTCTTTGAGGCGTGGCTGGAAAGACCTCACGGCGTCCTTACCTTCCGCATGACACAGGTCCTCACCGGAAATGGCAAGTTCGGGAGGTTCCTGTTCCGAATTAAAGCGGAACTGACGCCCGGGTGTCGCCACTGTGCGGAACGCCCGGAGGACACGGTGGAGCACACAATCGCGGTGTGCCCTGCTTGGGCGGAGCATCGCCGTGCCCTCGTGGGGGTGATCGGCGGCGGAGACCTCTCGCGCCGGGCCTTGGTCGAGGCAATGGTCCGGAGCGAGGACCATTGCCTCGACCAAGCGGCGGCGGTCGCCGACTTCTGCGAAGCAGTAATGCTCGCTAAGGAGGAGGCCGACCGCATCAGGCAACGGCGCCCTCGCCGCCGCCGCCGGGATTCCGATCCCGATTTCCGGCCACCGTAGGCGCGGGCTTGCGGACAGTGAGCAATGGGTAGCTCGCTGTCCGGCCGTCCAGTAACCGTCCGGACCAAGCCCAAGTCGTCGACGGCGCGCGCTGTTCCCGCGCGCCTCAAGGAGTAGTCAGCAACAGCAGGGGCCCAGCCGGGTCGAAGCCTACTGGGGCCAGGGTTATCCGAAAGGGCGCTCGAGCCCCAGTATGAAGGCTTGAAGGAACGGGATGGGTTTTTTAGTCAGTAAGAGTCTGACACTATCTTCCGCTCCGCCCAAGAGCGGGGGTTGTCATAAGATGATTTTTCCCATCGAAAAAAAAAAAAAAAAAAAACCTGGCGAGGGTCACGAGAATCTGATGGATGCGAGACGGATCGGTCGTTATGGCGACACTTATGAATAATTCTTAATTTGTTTTGCAATTTTCGATAATTCGTAGAGTTGATTCTTATTTTTCCTGTTCTTTCTCACTCAATTTTCAAACTAAAAATAAAATAATATGTTAATTTAAAGTTTAGCTTAATTGGGGAGCAATAATAGGTCTGCTGTGTGTATATTGAAATTAAAATAAGTAGCGCTATACATATATAGGTACATGACAGATTTTGAGCATAACTGTTGAGAAAGGCATGGCGCAAAAGAATTACTTTCACTATAGGTAATGCAGTCAAAGTTAATTGCATTATTGCAACTGGAAGTAACAAACAAACACTATAAATTAAATATTACATACTTAATCTGGCCATAAATAGGAAAAAAAATACATAACATTGCATTTGAATTCTGTCATTTTTTTAAGAATACAATGAGAAAAATGCAATGACATTTTTTTATCTGATATAAACTAGTGCTTGACTGAGACCTCACCTGATGGTAAGCAGTGATGCAATGGTTGATTGTGAGGCGCACTAGTTTATTAAGAGCCTATTCACTCTAGTTTTGAAGTCACCCAAATTATAAACGGACGGGAAGACGGCAGCAGGCAAATTGTTCGAGTCCTTCGATGTACGCGGTATAAAACGACGAGGCGAAACGCTAACGCATTTTATTATTTTCGAGCCATCTATATCTATATATAAAATATATTCAATCATTTAAAATAACTTGAAATACAAATTTGGCTATGATGGAGCAACATAGTCAATATTGTGACAAAGGACGTAGGACACTGATAAAGATTACCAAAAAAGGAAAGACTAAAGAAATACTGTCCGGAAGCAAAACATTTTATCTCAGGAAATGCTTATATCTAGAACTATATCGCGTATTTTGAAAGATGACTTAGGACTTGCAACCTATAAAGAAATGCACTGGTCATTATTTAACTGATTATTAAAAATTTATAGGATCAAAACCACTTCTTAAAACGCAAACGGCGACATCAGAAAAAAAAAATCGATTTTTTTTTTATTATTCAGCAATATTTTAACAATAGATCGAGTTAATAGTCAAAGCTTTAGATACTACAGCTTCCCAATTAGTCGGCTGAGTACATCAAAAAAATATTTAAAAATGTAATAAAATATAAAATATTTAAAAATGTATTGAATTTACAAGGTGTCGTTTTGAAGCTGCAAAATATTTCAGGAGGTAATTATGTTAGTGATTCTCGACCCGAATCAATAATAAAATAAGTAGGTAATTTTTTTTTTTTTTATAACCGCGCTTTTTTTCACACACACAAACACGGAACAATAAAGGGCGTTTTCACACACACTAACTCGCAACGATAGTTTCATAAATAATGTATCATCCAATCATCATCCCGCACGCCACACCCTAGCCACGCCCCCGCGGCCATCGATCAATCGATTTAGTTTAGTGTAATTAAAAAATTAAATAACAAGTATTACTGATTATTGACCAGGTTTCGTATTTTTACATGATTATTTATGAGTTTTATTACAACCTCCTGAAATATTGTGCAGTTTTAAAACTGCACCTTGTATAATGAAAAATAAAGAAAATAATAAATGTAATAAACTAGATAATGTTTCATTGATGTAAACTCAGTTATACCTATACGCGCACCCAATGTGGCATGCATATTTTATACATAACATGTATTGTTACAAGGTGTGCAAGATTAATACTCGCAAGAGCTCATAAACACGAGCGGCATTGCCAACGGCAGAGGTAACTGAAGCTGTCACCTATAGTGACACTTGAGATTCACGACGGCTGTCACTGATCTTCATTTGTTGGAATATCGATGGCCGCCGTCGAAACGCTCAGTATATATCACCATTTTTTAATTAGTACAAAAAACAATGGGGCTCTAGTCATAACCGTTACTGAACATGTTAGTGACAAAAGTAAAAATATAATAAAGAAATTGAAACCATAGTACTTTTAACAATTGCTGCTAAAAGTACTAAGCAGTATTTTTCCATTTTGTTCGCCATTCATTCATTCATAAATCAATAGCCGATAATTGTACCGGCTCAATTGAGTGACATTTTGGGATATAAATAAACGCTAATAACCTTGTTGTATATGAATATTATTATTTATTGAGACTATACTTAAATACATCAACACAAAAAGACTTACAAATAAAAAAATACAAGGCCTTTGCTAATAGGCCCTTTAAGAATTTGTACGAATTAAAAGTTAGTGGTGTACCTACATCGTCAATGCAGTTTTCTCAGCCGTTGGTAACATGCCGCTCGGCAGCTCTTAGAGTAACATTTCATAGTTGTAAGAACATTAACTCAAATTATTTGCAACTCTATTTGAACGTCAAATATTCATAAAATGCCTGGTATTTTTCAGACCCGAAAGCCAGCCCGATCTTGAGCCTGACAAACTACTGGAGCAGAACCAGTAGCCTGACCTTCACTTCGTTGTTTTACTTGAGGTAAGATATAATATGGTCTTTATACTGATCATTCTTTAACTATCTAAACATTATCTATAATATCTATGTAAACCGGCGAAATATGTAGGTACTAACTAACAGTGAATGAATGTAGTATATCTTTCGATAAAACAAAGCCTTAGTAATATATTAAGTTATAGTCTGTCTAAAAAGTCTAACGCCTTGGGTAGATATCAGGGTAAAATGAAATCTGATGTAGTCAACACTGGTTGGATAATGAAGGTTGATTAAAACATCTTGATCATTGCTGACTAATAAAAAAAGCAGCCTTATAAATAGAAAGTAAATATTGAATAGAAGTATTTTTTGAACTTTTTATCAATATATAGTATTAAATATTTTCGTTTAGAATAAACCTATTTCAGTCTCTTTAATAATATTCTTATTACGAAAGTAGGATAGGTACATTAGATAAAGATATAATAAAATAAATAAATATAAAATAATAACTTAAATCTAAGAAAAACATGATTACATATAAATATTCTATTCCGCTTAATGATTCGACAGGCCGGTTGGTCTAGTGGTTAGTGACCCTGACTGCTATGCCGGAGGTCGTGGGTTCGATTCCCACCCAGGACAAATGTTTGTGTGATGAGCACGATCATTTGTTCTGTGTTTGGGTGTAATTTAACTATAATATGTATGTATTTAGAAGTATATAAGTATGTTTATCAGTTGTCTAGTACCCATAACACAAGCTCTGCTTAGTTTGGGACTAGATGGCGTTGTGTGATAGTTGTGGAATATTATTATTATTATCACTAGCCATACTACGATCAACATCTGTTGTAGAACTATTATCATCCATCACTAGTGATGACACATGACAACTAAAATTCGTGTTGCCAACAGCAGATATTTCCTTTAAAAATTCCCAAGTCGTTCGACTTTTTAGACAGACTATACACACAATTTTAATGTATAAAAGTTATCTACGTCGATTTCGTACATTTTACGTGACGCGCATGACTAAAAACTTCTACAGATTATTATGTGTGTAGATAAAGGAGAAACTGACTGACGTATCAACGCACAGCCGAAACTACTGGGACTAAGAGCATGACATGCACCAGGTTTCCTTTTGTTCCTTTTGTGACATAGGTGAGCACTGAGAGAGGATTTTTCAAAATTCACCCGACGGGGAATAAAACGGGGGTCCAAAGTTTGTATGGAAAAATACACTTTAACTCTGGCAGAAGCTAGTCTATACTAACTCGATTTATAGCCATCAAGGCTTTACAAGTATAATTAGCTGGGATTTTCTTTTCTATTTCTACGGCTTTGTTTTTACCCATTTCGGTCACAATGGACCGAAGTCGAAGTTTCTAGTTTCTAACAAAAGCAAAAATTTTAAAAACCTGTAACCAATTTATTATTTTTATGCGGCACAGCCAATGGCAGCAGCTACTACAAAAACATGATGTTATAGAACATTATCTATTATGTATAAAAGCGAAATACCACTTACTGATTAATCACGAAATCTCACAAACTATAACACTCATAAAAGGCAGGTAGGTTCTTAATGTAATGCTCGCAAAGGAGGAGGCCGAACGCATCAGGCAACGGCGTCATCGCCGCCGCCGCCGCCACCGCCGGGATTCTGATCCCGATTTCCGGCCACCGTAGGCGCGGGCTTGCGGACAGTGAGCAATGGGTAGCTCACTGTCCGGCCGTCCGGTAACTGTCCGGACCAAGCCCAAGTCGTCGACGGCGTGCACTGTTCCCGCGCGCCTCAAGGAGTAGTCAGCAACAGCAGGGACCCAGCCGGGTCGAAGCCTACTGGGGCCAGGGTTATCCGAAAGGGCGCTCGAGCCCCGGTATGAAGGCTAGAAGGAACGGGGTGGGTCTTTTAGTCAGTAAGAGTCTGACACTATCTCCCGCTCCACCCAAGAGCGGGGGTTGTTATTGGATGATTTTTTCCAACCATAAAAAAAAGGTAGGTTCTTTATAGGGTGTAGACATCCGTTAAAGATTTTACGAAAATTCATTCTTAAGGGGTTATATACGCGCATACAATTGAGCACGCATGTTTTATATATAACGTGGTTTGTTACAAGTTGCGCAAGATTAATACTCGTAAGAGTTACATTTCATAGTTTGAAGAACAGTTACGCAAATTACTTGCAACGATATTTATTGGAAGACAAAATATTTGTAAAATGCCCGACATTTTTCAGACTCGAAACCCAGCTTGATGCTGAGCTTGACATACTGCAGGGGCCGAACGAGTAGTCTGACCATCACATCGTGCTTTTACATACAGGTTAGATATGTGGTTCTAAGGCTAAGAACTCACGAAGCGGTCTCCATTTGCGTCCGCCATGGCTGCGGCCTTGCTTCTGTAGAATGCAAAAAATTAAAGCACATTAATTTGATGAGGTGTTTTACGCCCTCGGTTTGCGTGGTTGTTTGCCGCCCCCGCTGCAGACAATTACTTGAATCGCCTCGACGGGTTGTACCCGCACGCTCTGCGGTCGATTGGTGACCGTAATAGTCGGCGTACACAAATTCGATGCGTAGTTCGGAAATCAGTGGATGCACTCAGAACTTTTAGGCCTTCCTTATGTAAATTCTATAAAGTAATTAGAACTCAACAACTCATTTCGGGTGCATGTCCGTGGCGGTCAGGAGCTCAACTGATAAATAACTGCCCGTCGAGAGATTGTCACCTGCTAAGTTTGCGAGCGATAATCGCATTAACGACAGCTGCGTAACCGCACAAAACCGTGGTCTCGTGAATTTATAAATAAAATAGTTGTTTCCACCACCACAGCGGTCACGGGTGAAAATCGCTTTGCGATTTCTTAGCCTTATACTGATTATTCTTTAGCAATATAAATATTATAGTACATGAATAAAAGGCGAAACTGACTACAAATCAACGCACAGCCGAAACTACTGACACTTAAAGCGTGAAATTTTGCACAAGGCAAAATGCAATAGGTAATATTCATTTTTCTTAACATCAATGTATATTTCTACCCATGTTGTTGATGTTTTTAAGGATTAAGGCAAGATATTTGAAAACGAAAAAAAAGTAACTTAACCTTTACATATAAATTCTGAAAGCACACACAATACAGTATTAATTCCTAGTTTGGGGCAAACATAAAAAAAAAATGAAGAAGTTATGATATTTTGTAGCATCTCACAGTAGAGCACTATTCATATAATAAACATTGTCCGTTGTCAATAAAGTGAACATAGCTTTTAAGCGCACACGGTGTTTGCAAACATGGTATACACACCATGTCATGTAGAAAGTTGCGCCAGATCAATACTCTGAGAAAACGGTTATGTATTTTACTATTGTACATAATCTTTACTAAGAGTTACATTTTGGAAAAAAAACTTCGACCTATAAATATTTACTTACAGTCATGTCAGATAAATCTTATTGAATTTTATGGTCCATTTACTTATAGAACCAAAATGCAAGCCTGATGTGACGCACCTACCACAACAACCTAAAGAGCTAATCGGACCACCGCGGGCGAGCGACCATTTTTTTTGCATTATTGCGAAATAAACTACAATACAAGTTTGAAATCGCTGGTTTTCAAGTAAGTCTGTTGAGAAGTATACTTTAGCATGCTGTAGATTTTTGTAGATTGCAACCTGACAATAGATATCCTTATTATAATGTCATATTTTGTAGCATTTATCACAGTGGCGAAGCATTTACTATATTATAACGGTTGAAAATGTTATGAGTATTGTTGGTAACTTAAACTGAAGAGTATGTGTAAAAAAAAAATACCTATCTTCAAGAATACTAAATGAAGTTATACAATTATACATTTTTTTGGTTAATTATTGGGTTCCAAAGCGCTGCCTACGGAGTGGGCTGATTTTTTTTGCACGCAAGTGTATGAAAGTTATTATGTTGATTTCGTACATTTTACGTGACGCGCACGACTAAAAACTTCTACAGATTATTATGTGTGTAGATAAAGGAGAAACTGACTGACGCATCAACGTACAGCCGAAACTACGGGGACTAAGAGCTTGACATGCACCAGGTTTCCTTTTGTGACATAGGTGAGCACTGCGAGAGTATATTTCGAAATTCACCCCACGGGGAATAAAACGGGGTTCCAAAGTTTGTATGGAAAAATACACTTTCACTCTGGCAGAAGCTAGTCTACACTAACTCGATTTATAGGCCCCAGGGGATGGCTTTACAAGTATGATTAGCTGGGATTTTCTTTTCTATTTTTACGGCTTTGTTTTCGACCCATTTCGGTCACTATGGACTGAAGTCGAAGTTTCTAGTTTCTAACAAAAGAAAAAATTTAAACTGTTCCTTATAGGGTGTAGACAATCGTTAAGGATTTTACGAAAATTCACTCTTAAGGGGTTATTACGCGCATACAATTACGCACGCATGTTTTATATATAACGTGGTTTGTTACAAGTTGCGCAAGATTAATAATCGTAAGAGTTACATTTCATAGTTTGTAGAACAGTTACCCAAATTACTTGCAACGATATTTAATGGAAGACAAAATATTTGTAAAATGCCCGACATTTTTCAGACTCGAAACCCAGCTTGATGCTGAGCTTGACATACTGCAGGGGCAGCACAAGTAGTCTGACCATCACATCGTGCTTTTACATACAGGTTAGATATGTGGTTCTAAGGCTAAGAACTCACGAAGCGGTCTCCATTTGCGTCCGCCATGGCTGTGGCCCAGCAGCTTCTGTAGAATGCAGTTGAATGTATAATGTAAAAAATTAAAGCACATTTCATGAGGCGTCTTGCGGCCACGGTTTGCGTGGTTGTTTGCCGCTCCCGCTGCAGACAAATAGTTGAATCGCCTCGATGGGTTGTACCCGCACGCTCTGCGGTCGATTGGTGACCGTAATAGTCGGCGTACACAAATTCGATGCGTAGTTCGGAAATCAGTGGATGCACTCAGAACTTTTAGGCCTTCCTTATGTAAATTCTATAAAGTAATTAGAACTCAACAGCTCATTTCGGGTGCATGTCCGTGGCGGTCAGGAGCTCAACTGATAAATAACTGCCCGTCGAGAGATTGTCACCTGTTAAGTTTGCGAGCGATAATCGCATTAACGGTAGCTTCTTAACCGCACAAAACCGTGGTCTCGTGAGTTTATAAATAAAATAGTTGTTTCCTCCACCACGGCGGTCGCGGGTGAAAATCGCTTTGCGATTTCTGAGCCTTATACTGATTATTCTTTAGCAATATAAATATTATAGTACATGAATAAAAGGCGAAACTGACTACAAATCAACGCACAGCCGAAACTACTGACACTTAAAGCGTGAAATTTTGCACAAGGCAAAATGCAATAGGTAATATTCATTTTTCTTAACATCAATGTATATTTCTACCCATGTTGTTGATGTTTTTAAGGATTAAGGCAAGATATTTGAAAACGAAAAATAAGTAACTTAACCTTTACATATAAATTCTGAAAGCACACACAATACAGTATTAATTCCTAGTTTGGGGCAAACAAAAAAAAAATGAAGAAGTTATGATATTTTGTAGCATCTCACAGTAGAGCACTATTCATATAATAAACATTGTCCGTTGTCAATAAAGTGAACATAGCTTTTAAGCGCACACGGTGTTTGCAAACATGGTATACACACCATGTCATGTAGAAAGTTGCGCCAGATCAATACTCTGAGAAAACGGTTATGTATTTTACTATTGTACATAATCTTTACTAAGAGTTACATTTTGGACTAATAAAACATCGACCTATAAATATTTACTTACAGTCATGTCAGATAAATCTTATTTACTTTTATGGTCCATTTACTTGTAGAACCAAAATGCAAGCCTGATGTGACGCACCTACAACAACAGCAACCTAAGGAGCTGATCGGCAAAACCGCGGGCGATCGACCATTTTTTTTGCATTAGTGCGAAATAAACTACAATACAAGTTTGAAATCGCTGGTTTTCAAGTAAGTCTGTTGAGAAGTATATTTTAGCATGCTGTAGATTTTTGTAGATTGCAACCTGACAATAGATATCCTTTATATAATGTCATATTTTGTAGCATTTACCACAGTGGCGAAGCATTTCATTATATTAACGGTTGAAAATGCTGTTGGGCACACGTGGGGCACACGTGGTTTTTTAAAAGTAGTGTATTTAATTTCTTTACATGACAGGTATATAACCAATCCCATCTACGAACCACTCACACGAAAGTCGAACGCACGACCTGTGGCATAGCAGTCAGGGCCACTAACCACTAGACCAACAGACCAGTCAAAATATAGAACAATCCGAAATCATGTGCCGGGCAGTTGCCCACCAGACCTAATACCCGTCTGGCCAGACTATTTTACTCTCTATTCCGCTTACCTTCAAATAGTAATAAAAGTAGATAATGTTTCATTGATGTAAACTTAGTTTTATACGCGCACCCAGTGTGGCATGCATGTTATATATATAACATGAATTGTTACAAGTTGCGCAAGATTAATACTCGTAAGAGCTCATACACACAAGTGGCATTGCCAACGGCAGAGGTAACTGTAGCCAGCGACAAAGGAGTGGCGGCATTCGTCGACTTACTGGCCATTTTTAGCGGCTCGTGTGCGGCGGTGCCGCCACAAAAAAACGCTTAAAGTGGCTTCAAGCTTCTCCGGACACAAGGTGTCACGCGCTTCAGCTGTTTTTTGCGGCCGCTTCTAGCTTTTTTTTGTGGCCGCTTCTAGCGTTTTAAAGGCCCGTGTGGGGATGCTTATAGTGGCACTTGACACACACGACGGCTGCCGCTGATCTTCATTTGTTGTAATGTCGACGGCCGCCGTCGAGAGTCAACAGCTGCCGCTGACGTGTCGATACGCTCATTACCCGTACTCCGTACCCGTTACTGATCATATTTGTGTAGTCAAAAGTAAAAAAACGATGTCCCAAAATTGTCCACGATGTCATAATTTTAGCAATTATGATATCGTGGTCGAGTCAGTAATTTATAACAAGTTTTCTAGTTGCAAGAAACAGTACGCGCAGTATTTTTCCATTTTGTTTGCCATTCATTCATAAATCTATAGCCGGTACAATATTTCCATAAACTAAGTGACATTTTGAGATATAAACAAACGCTGATAACTTTGCTGTATAGGAATATTATTTATTGAGACTTTACTTAAATAATAACAAGACCTTACTAATAGGTAAGCCTTTATGTTTTTGTACCAATTAAAACTTTGTGGTGTAGTATCTAGTGTCGCGACTGCTGTTATGTCAGCCGTTGATAAAATGCCGCTCGTCAGCTCTTAAAGTAACACTTCATAGTTGTAAGAACATTAACTCAAATTATTTGCAACTCTATTTGGACGTCAAAATATTCATAAAATGCCTTAAATTTTTCAGACCCGAAAGCCAGCCCGATCTTGAGCCTGACAAACTACTGGAGCAGAACCAGTAGCCTGACCTTCACTTCGTTGTTTTACATGAGGTAAGTTATATGGTCTTTATACTGAAACATTATCTATATATATATATAACTAGGTGACCCGGCGAACTTTGTAGTGCTGAACAGTCAATGAATGTAGTATGTCTTTCGATAAAACCAACCCTAAGTAATATATTAAGTTACACACAGTTTTAATGTACACTTGCGTGCAAAAAACTCGGCCCACCCACGTTTTGGTTTATAACACGATACTTAAAGGACAAACTAAAGTTGATTAAATAAAGTTTTTGACATCAATTTATAGATAAAGAAGGAAAGCTTCATTGCACTTGTTTTAAAAGTCATATTTTTTTTTATTATTGATTTTACAGACTTATTTATTACACGATCAAATTAAAACTACGTTAAGCGATGCGCAGGAGATAATTTCGGATCATTGGCAGGCTTGTGTGGATGTAATCTCCTTTCTGCAAGTCTTCGTCGTACAATCCACTCACTTATTGAGACTCTACGGACATAGAGAAGTTTTTGTTGCATCTGAACTCCAGTGAGATGTCGATTACGCAAAGATATTATACCAAAAATCGGTAATCGCGCTCTGATGTCACCCGATTTCTGCCTGAACCCGATCGTCTATTGAAACTTCCGGTCTTCAATAAACCTTTGGCGCACTCGTCTGACTGCAGATCGACTTTAATGAAGACTTCTAGTTGCCCTGACCCTACATGAGCGGCCTCAGTTGGAATGGTATCCATTTTTACATGAAGTAAACACGCTTAAAATTAAGATAGATGGTCAAGAAACCAACTAAGTTAGGCAAAATCCAAATAAAGAAAGATTTGATTCAATTTAAATACGGAGCATAATAAGAAACATTATGTTTTAAAAAGTGTAAAATGCGGGTGTTCGACAATTTGAGTCGATAATGTGAACAATGGTACATTTACTAAAATGAAGAGTATGTGTAAAAGAAGTATATAACCTATCTTCAAGAATACTAAAATAAATTATACAATTATTCATTTTTTTGGTTAATTACTGGGTTCCAAAGCGCTGCCTACGGGGAGGGTTGATTTTGCACGCAATTGTGTGTTATCTACTTATTTTACGTGATGCGCGCACGACTAAAAACTTCTACAGATTATTATGTGTATAGATAAAGGAGAAACTGACTGACGTTTCAACGCATAGCCGAGACTACTGGGACTAAGAGCTTGACATGCACAAAACTTCACTCTTAAGGGGTTATATACGCGCATACAATTACGCACGCATGTTTTATATACAAGGTGCAGTTTTAAAACTGCACAATATTTCAGGAGGTTGTTATAAAACTCATAAATAATCATATAAAAATACGATACCTGGTCAATAATTAGTAAAACTTGTTATTTTTATTTTTTAATTTTAACCCTTTTTCAGAATAACTCTCTAAATAAACTTCTTAAAAAAATACAGAATCACCCGTTGCGATTTATCACACGCCGTGTCACTGTGTGTGTGAGTGCATCAACCTGTACGAGGCTCCGCCCACTTATTTTACGAAATGAATAATTTAACCTTAGATGTAGATCGAATTCGATGATCATAATGTACATTAATGTCTTAAATTTCGCTATTTAATTACTCGCTTTTAAGCATCATCACAATGTGAAAATCTTTTAAGTCACGTTGACGTCGCGTCGATAGGTACTTACGTATCAGCTGATGAATAAAATGTTAGGCCGAGATCAATAAACCTTATGAGGCGTCCGTGCCTCCGTCCGTAGGTATCATGGAGCGCGCGCGCGCGAGATTTAGATACGCAGTGGTACATGAACGTACCTACCAGACGCAGTCTGTAGGTAATGTCATTCTCAAGGTCAGTTTTCCGTAATAATTTCGTTTTTATTTGTAGATTAAATTGGTGGATGTGAAATTTCCCTTCGTACTTTTTAATGGGCTGAGGACCGACAAAAAACACTTCAAGATAATTTGTGCTAGTTACGTAGATAGGTAGGTTTTTAAGTGATTTATCTTGCCTGTTAGGTAGGTATTTTTACCGTAGTTAAAAATTTTAAATCAACTTATTTACACTAATCAAATTGATTCGGCTAACAACGTATTTACAAATGACTTTTTATGTACTTACTAATAAAATAAAATAAATACCTAAGCAGGTACTTATGTTACCTGGAGGTGTTGTTCAAACAGACAGCAGTCTAGCACGACGTTGCTGATTTTCTTTTAATTTCGTAGCACAAACACATTCGTTTTAAAGTGTCGAAAGCACTAATCACTAGTGATCACCTTTTCACGTAACGTACTTGCCGACCGTAGTGAGGAAACCAAACCGTAGACCAGCATCCCGCGTGCTGGCCCGTGGCTCTCGCTTGAAGTATTCCAGGATATTTTCCTGCAAGGCGACAAGCAGGCCTTCGTTGCCGCGACCTTCAGCAAGCCGGGGAACGCCGAATCGTCGAAACTCGCGGAGTCTTTGCGTAGCAGCCAGTATTACCCTTTGAGATGGACGTTACGATGTTTCCACTGATAGCATACAAGCGGACTATCTCCACCAACTCTACATTGGAGTATTGGTCTGTCATCTTTCATCACTAGATACCGCAACCGTTAACCGAAGGCGCTGTGGGCGAATATTGCAAGCGCGTGTATGCACACGTCGGCGACATCAGTTACACTAAACTTGATCGATTGATCGATGGCGCGGGGGCGTGGCTAGGGTGTGTCGTGCGGGAGATTATTGGTGCTTTACGTTGCGTGTATGTGTGTGAAAGCGCGGTTTAAATAATGGTGCGTTTGGGTGTGTAAAAGCGTGGTTATAAGGGAGGTATCAGACTAGCAGAGTTTAAAAAAAAGGTAGTTCACACATACCGATTTCCATATATAAGAAAAAAAATTACAAAAAATACCTACTCATTTTATTATTGATTTGGGTCGAGAATCACTAACATAATTACCTCCTGAATTTTTTTGCACCTTTAAAACTGCACCTTGTATAACGTGGTTTGTTACAAGTTGCGCAAGATTAATACTCGTAAGAGTTACATTTCATAGTTTGAAGAACAGTTACGCAAATTACTTGCAACGCTATTTATTGGAAGACAAAATATTTGCAAAATACCTGACATTTTTCAGACTCGAAATCCAGCTTGATGCTGAGCTTGACATACTGCAGGGGCAGCACAAGTAGTCTGACCTTCACATCGTGGTTTTACACAAGGTTGGATATTAATGGTTCTAAGGCTAAGAACTCACGAAGCGGATTCCACTTACGTCCGCCATGGCTGCAACTTCTGTAGAATGCAGATATATAATGTAAAAAATTAAAGCACATTAATTTCATGAGGCGTTTTACGCCCTCGGTTTGCGCTCCCGCTGCAGACGGCGTACACAAATTCGATGCGTAATTCGGAAACAAATAGATGCACTCAGAACTTGTAGACCTTCCTTATTTAAATTCTATGAAGTACTCGTAATTATAACTCAACAGCTCATTCCTGCTGCATGTCCATGGCAACCGCACAAAACCGTGGTCTCGTGAGTTTATAAATAAAATAGTTGTTTCCTCTACCGCGGCGGTCGCGGGCGAATATCGCTTTGCGATTTCTTAGCCTTCTACTGATTATTCTTTAGCAATACTCGTATAAATATTATAGTACATGAATAAAAGTAGAAACGTGACTGACAAATCAACGCACGGCCGAAACGACTGACACTAAAAGCGTGAAATTTTGCACAAGGCAAAATGCAATATGAAATATTCTTTTGTTTGGGTGTCTTTCATTATGTGCACACATCAATGTTCAACAAAACATCAATGTATATTTCTTCCCATGTTGTTGATGTTTTTAAGGATTAAGGCAAGATATTTGAAAACGAAAAAAAAGTAACTTAACCTTTACATATAAATTCTGAAAGCACACACAATACAGTATTAATTCCTAGTTTGGGGCAAACAAAAAAAAAATGAAGAAGTTATGATATTTTGTAGCATCTCACAGTAGAGCACTATTCATATAATAAACATTGTCCGTTGTCAATAAAGTAAACATAGCTTTTAAGCGCACACGGTGTTTGCATACATGGTAAATACACCATGTCATGTAGAAAGTTGCGCCAGATCAATACTCTGAGAAAACGGTTATGTATTTTACTATTGTACATAATCTTTACTAAGAGTTACATTTTGGAAAAAAATCTTCGACCTATAAATATTTATACTTACAGTCATGTCAGATAAATCTTATTTACTTTTATGGTCTATTTACTTATAGAACCAAAATACAAGCCTGATGTGACGCACCTACAACAACAACAACCTAAAGAGCTGATCGGAAAACCGCGGGAGAGCGACCATTTTTTCACATCAGAGCGAAATAAACTACAAAACAAGTTTGAAATCGCTGGTTTTCAAGTAAGTGTGTTGAGAAGTATATTTTAGCATGCTGTAGATTTTTGTAGATCGCAACCTGACAATAGATATCCTTTATATAATGTCATATTTTGTAGCATTTTTCACAGTGGCGAAACATTTCATTATATTAACGGTTGAAAATGCTGTTGGTATTTATAGCTACGGTCGCTCGCGCACACCATGGGGCACACATGGTTTTTTAAAAGTAGTGTATTTAATTTCTTTACATGACAGGTATATAACCAATCCCATCTATTATTAACATTTGGTTTCCCACAGACAAGTTTCCCTGTGAACTCTCAAAATCCCTAGTTCTGAGTGGGTTGTCCACAAGCGTAAGCAGCAGGGAACATAATAATATACACGAATATTCGTGTTTATAATAAGCAAAAACTTGTGTATACGTTTGAATGTTTGTTACTGCTTCACGGTTGAACGGTTGAATGGATTTTAATGAAATTTGGCTCACTGCTAGACTGTATCTTACAGCACATGCATAGATTTGTAATGCTTTGTTACTTACACTTGACCGACTTCAGATACGCTAGCAAGTTGCTGTGAGCGACAGGAAAACCTTGCCTTTTATTGCAGGAGTTTATTTTCTTGGGACAATTTATTACTTTTATGCGGCGAAGCCAATGGCAGCTGCTAGTATAGTTGTAGTGACCTCTATGGCATTACATAATAAATAATCTGGCATCGCGCAATTAAAGTGCTCCCTGCGATTTGAACATATAATAATAAACCATTTTGGGGGCCCATTTGTTGAGTGTGCAAGTCACCCCTTGCCTTTTTATCGATGGAAATTAAAAACATTGTTCAGGCAGGGGCCATAGTCTTAACATAGTTCCTGGTAACCAGTCCACTTAAGACTCCAAAAACCATAGCCTTTTATTAGTTTTTCACATGTTGCAATAGTTTCCCTTCCACCGGGGGTTGTTCTTGGATGTACTAGCATAGCGCATACAGGGATAATCGCCGGTTGGTGCTACGTTCCATTAGAAGCAGCTAAAAGGGCCTCTACGAGTTGGTTTCGGCTCCTCGTATGCCTTCCAAAGGTCCAGGACCTCAAGGTCCTGAGATAAATAAATGTTTAAAAATAATAATAATAATTTATTTTATAAGAAATATTTAAAAATATAATTAATATTTGTATAAATGTGAAATAAATGAAATAATAACACTAATATTCCACAACTCTTACACAACGCCATCTAGTCTCAAGCTAAGCAGAGCTTGTTTTATGATTACTAGACAACTGATAAACAAATGTACTTATATATTTCTAAATACATACATAATTATCTGTACATATAAATAAAATTGGAGTGTCTGTTTGTAATATTGAAATAACTGCTTTTTAATACATGCATATGAATATATTATATTATACGGTACAAACACCAAAATATATTTTGTACAAGTTTTGTCTGTTTGTCTGTCTGTCTGTTTGTTCCGGCTAATCTCTGAAATGGCTGGACTCTTATTGGCAGGTAGCTGATGTAATAAGGAGTAACTTAGGCTACTTTTATTTTAGAAAAAATCTATTATTTTAGAAAAAAAAAAATTCAAAGTCCTGTAGTCCACGCGAATTTTAAACCATCGCATTAACATACTAATATTATCCCTCTTTGAGGCGTGGCTGGAAAGACCTCACGGCGTCCTTACCTTCCGCATGACGCAGGTCCTTACCGGACATGGTTCGTTCGGGAGTTTCCTGCACCGGATTCGTGCGGAAGTGACGCCCGGGTGTCGTCACTGTGCGGAATGCCCGGAGGACACGGTGGAGCACACAGTCGAGGTGTGCCCTGCTTGGGCGGAGCATCGCCGTGCCCTCGTGGGGGCGATCGGCGGCGGAGACCTCTCGCGCCGGGCCTTGGTTGAGGCCATGGTCCGGAGCGAGGAGGAGTGGCAGGCGGTCGCCGACTTCTGCGAAGCAGTAATGCTCGCAAAGGAGGAGGCCGAACGCATCAGTCAACGGCGTTATCGCCGCCGCCGGGATTCTGATCCCGATTTCCGGCCACCGTAGGCGCGGGCTTGCGGACAGTGAGCAATGGGTAGCTCGCTGTCCGGCCGTCCGGTAACTGTCCGGACCAAGCCCAAGTCGTCGACGGCGCGCACTGTTCCCGCGCGCCTCAAGGAGTTGTCAGCAACAGCAGGGACCCAGCCGGGTCGAAGCCTACTGGGGCCAGGGTTATCCGAAAGGGCGCTCGAGCCCCGGTATGAAGGCTAGAAGGAACGGGGTGGGTCTTTTAGTCAGTAAGAGTCTGACACTATCTCCCGCTCCGCCCAAGAGCGGGGGATGTCAATGCATGATTTTTTCCCACCATAACAAAAAAAATACTAATATTATAAAAGCGGAAGTTATGGGAGTGTGCGTTATTCACGCTCAAATGGCTGAACGAATGCCTTTCATTCACACGTGTAAATTTTATTTTACCTTAGGATAATTTTTTACGTACGTACGTGTGTGAAGCCTCTGATAGTAGTATTATAAAATAAAATATGTAATATATATGTATAGTAGTATTATAAAATATAATATGTATGTTGGATCTGGAAGCTATCAAGGATTGGTCTGATAGATTTGGGGTGTCCGTAAACCCCACGAAGTGTCAGGCTATTATTATCGGAAGCTCGCGCATGATGGGTAAAGTGGTGGTTAACTCCCTTCCTCCTATTATTTTTAATGGTGCCATCATCCCCATCAGTCCCAATGTAAAGGATCTCGGTTTGCATCTCGACTCGACGCTTGGCTGGCAAAGTCAGGTTTCTAGTGTCTGCCAAAGAGTCAACGGGACTTTGCGGTATCTGTATCGTCTGAGGAACTTTTTGCCCGCGAAGACGAAGACTATGCTTGTGCAAACTTTGATTTTCCCTATAGTCGACTATGGTGACGTGTGCTACTTTGACCTGAATGCGGTGTTGCTGGATAAATTAGACAGGCTCCTCAACAACTGCATTCGGTTCATATTTAACCTTAGAAAATATGACCATATTTCTACTTATAGATCTGAACTTAAATGGATGCCAATTCGCCAGAGAAGAAATGTGCGCGCACTGACTACACTTTTCTCTCTGCTCAACTCTCCCACGCCTCCATCCTATCTCATAACTCACTTTCAATTTCTTTGTTCTTCACACGCAAGGAATCTGCGTTCTTCAAACAATCTCCTTCTGCTCTGTCCTTCTCATACTTCTGATTTTGTTCATTCTTCCTTCTATATACAGTCCATCCTTCTGTGGAATGCGCTTCCTCTCGATATCAGGACGGCCGAAAGTCGGTATGCATTTAAGCGGAAGTTGCGGAATCATTTTCTACACCAATAGCAGAATCGTCTCAAAACTTCTGTCCTTACTTTATATAAATATATATATGTAATATATATATTATATTAAATATATATGTATGTGTATTTTATCTATAATTATGTATAATTTTTACTCTTGTTTCAATACCAAAATTTTCTTTTTGTGCGCCTACCATATTGTCTCTTCACCACCCTAGGTTGACTGGTAGAGAATGCCTAAGGCATTAAGTCCGCCTATGTACTTTGTGTTGCATGAAGAATAAATAAATAAATAAATAAATAAATAAATAAATAAATAAATAAATAAATAAATAAATTGTATTAACTTTTAGTTAATCTTGAACTGAGTTTCTTACAGATATTAAAATTTCAGTTTGAACTTCAGTTTCGTCTAAAAATCGACCTTCAGTCGAACACTACAGATTTTATCAAACAGACAGACATTGGTTCAATTGATTTTCTATAAAAAAATAATCCGTTTGCTGATCAAAATTTCAAGAACATTATTCATAATAAGAGACACTACTTTATAAATCACATTAAGATGATTAACGGTAAATAGCTGATTGCCCATAAAGCGATCTTGTAAGATAAGATAAGATCATTAATTATTTGTATAAATATATATGTATGTTAAGATGGAAATACGATGCATACAATTCAACATGATTTGCCATAAATCTTGTTGACGAGATTTCATACGCCACTTTTAAGCTTATAAGCTTCGATGGCTCGACGAATACGCGTGTACGAAATTACGCGCCCTATTGTGTCCGACGTCCATATTGATCTTTGACAAAATTTATACCATCTAAGTACATAATGGATTATAATAAAGAATTATGTTTTGAGTAGGCCTTAACCGTAACAAGATGCTGCAAGCTCCTGAATGTGTCGTTACGCAATTTTATTAATACGTACCTAATGCATTAATGGAACGCATGGGCTCCTGGTTATGTGCATGCCGACTTTTGCAATGCCTTACCTGAAAAAAAGAATAGAAATCATTAATATTGTGTATGAACATACTGTACCTAATTAGTTGCTAGAACCTGTGTTAGTGAACATTCTTTTGGACTACTAAAACTTTTTATAGGGGAAGCCCAATATCTATTAAAAAAAATGCTTATATTGGGCACAGAAGAATTATACACTAAATGCTGCTAAACTCCATTACAATTTCTACAATTATAAATACGCTATAGAGAAGCTAATTTCAACGATTTCTTATAAAACAGATTCAAGTCCATTAACAAAAAACCCAGTAGTTGCAGTGTCGCTTAGGCGGATGCAATCTAAGTCGGTGTTCAAAAGTCCTGTCACAAATGTAAAAATAAAATTCTATAAGTGTCGGGGATACGTGTCTCAAAAAAAACGCCGCCACAAAAAAACGCTAGAAGCGGCCACAAAAAAAAGCTAGATGCAGCCGCGAAAAACAGCTGAAGCGCGCGATACCTTGTGTCCGGAGAAGCTTGAAGCCGCTTCAAGCGTTTTTTTGTGGCGGCACAGCAAGAAAAGTCGCATTAAGGCTTATAATGCCTTGAACTATCTGGCCAAAATTATGTGGACGTACCTCTCGCACTCGCCTAGGCAGCAGTACGCAAATCTGTGCATTTATTTGCGGCCAACAGCGCCCGGAAAGTGCGCGGCTGACCTTTAAATCCATTTCCTTTGCGAAATATTGATTGATTTACAAATGCAATTTCACTTTGAAGAATATTTAACCACCAATTTTTATGTGTAAAAATATTTCTAAAGATCCAAGCCGTTTCGAAGGAGTAGGGAAAAGTTGCGAAAAGTTGCGAAATTGCTAAATATTTTTTTTAGACTAAAGTATCAATAGCACGAAAAAATCAAATGTTGATAATGTTGTTCATGAATCAATAGTAAACATATATTTTGTTCAAACCTATTAACCTGGCCGTTACCGAGCGAGGCCGTTAATAGTAAAGGTAGGTAGGTAAAAAGGTCAGTCAGGTAAAGGATATATGAATCAACTAGCTTCTGCCAGCGGCTTCGCCCGCGTGCAAGTAGGTTACTCCACACAAACTTTGCGACCCCCTTTAATCTCGGTAGGGGGTGAATTTTGAAAAATCCTCACTTAGTATTCGCTTACGACAAAAAAATAAAATCCTGTGCAAAATTTCTCGCTCTTGGTCTCGGCAGATTCCGCTGTGCGTTGATAAGTCAGTCAGTCAGTCTCTCCTTTTTTATATATTGATAGTATCAATCTACACTAATATAATGAGGATGTAAAGTTTGTTTTTTTTATGTAGGAGGTAATCTCTGGAAGTACTGATCCGATTGCTAAAATTTTTTCACCGATAGAAAGCTGCTTTATTCCTGAATGACATAGGGTATATTTTACGTACACGGATGAAGTCGCGGGAAAGCTAATATATAATAATACAATCTCGTGTCACAGTGTTTGTTATCAAACTCCTTCAAAATAGTTAGGGAAAGATGCGGCCACACGCGTGAGGGAAAACGGACTTCTTCACGCCCTGACCGCCGGGATCGCGACACCGAATTCCAGCCACCGTAGACGTGGGCTAGCAGACGGTGAGCTGTGGGTAGCTGTGTCTGTCAAAACTTCCTGTTGACACTTCGCGTTCCCAAGGGCTGGCTTTTACCTTAGATGGATAGAAGATAAGCATTGCCATATAGAGTGGCAATGCCTCCAGTCTTTTGGGCACATTACCAGTCGACAACGACGCGACGTCGAAGAGTTTTTTGACGCCATATTTTAATTTTTTATTTAGTTGTGATTAGATTATATTTTTTATTTTTATTTTTTTTAATGCTAGTTATTTGCAAATATTTTTAGAGCACCCAATTTTTTTCAGAACTCAGCTTCACACAGCGTGGAGTAGTGCTGATCGACATAGCCGCAGTGCTAGCACTGGTGGCTTGACCTATACTCAGCCAACACAATTTGCTTACACCAACGCCGTCCTAAAAGTACGTTATCTTTATTTTTGGCAATTGTAATATCAAAGAAAAAGTAGGTCAGCGACTGATTATGCAATATTTCACCATAAGTAAAGAAAAATATATAGGATTATTTGTAAAATACTAACAACCTTGCAAGACTGTATTACTTTTATTAATTTACCAAAAACCAGCCTTCAAGATTTCGTTGTTCTAACTCAATTCAACTCTGTATTTTGCTATACCTACCTATGGCTGTATGACGCGACGCGAGCGCATCAAGCACCCCCGCCGTCCGCTCCTCAATCCCCTTCGCTATTGTATTGTCGCTTACTTCGCATAGACTTCGTAATAGTTATAACGTTCAATTTAAATATTTTCATTTTTGTTTGAAAATCGGTTGAACTAAAATATGATATGTTTTAAAAGTCATAGAACAAAATTTGTTGTTTATGATGTTAGTAACATGTTCTGAGAGGTTGCAAGTGTTTTACAAATAACACTGTACACATACAAACAGTTCAAATTTTATAAAAGCTTGTAAAAAGTTACGTAAAATTCAAGCTTCTTACGTTACGGTTCTTTATGTTAATTTACATAACTAAATCTCTCTATGGAATTTTCATCACAATTGCCCAGTAGGAGTAAAATTTGAGTGTTTTAAGAAAGTAAACCTACATTATTTATAGCGCCATTTATTCTATTTATTTATGGAAAAAATATTTTTAGAATGTTTGACATTTTCCAGAACCTGATAAACAGCCAGACGGAGCACCAACGAGAAGATTGACACAGCTAGCTGTATATTTATAGTCAAGCGATAACCAATCACCATTTCACATTAGGTGAGATTCTTCTTGTAATGGTCAGTGTTTGCGATCATAATCTCTGTTTCACGGCTGTCTACTTGAGAAAGAAAAATATTTCATTTGGCGCACATAGATGAAGAAATAATAATAATATGTACATACTTAAGAAAAAAAAAGGAAAAGATAACTAACATTGTGTGTCTCGCGGCAGCGCCAAATTGCAGTTTAGCAAAAATACCAGACAACTACTTAAAAAATTATTTATATGTACTGTGCAAGAGTTCCCATATTTTTGTGTCTTTCGATCTATATAAGATTTTTGTATTAAGTTTTCTCACACTTTAGGAATTACTCCTGTATTTGTGAGTGCGCTCACAAACATGTGGAAACACCGAGACCGGGAACAACTACCTACAGGCCATATAAATTCTTATTCCGAACGGGAAGTGAATCTGCGACACGCAGCGCAGCAGCTTACTGCTCAACCACTGCGCTAACCCTGTTATCTTTATCAAATTACGAGCAATCTATTGATTACTTCATACAGCTTGTTTATTAAGTGTTACTTTATCAACCTAACTGCATTATTTTGAGAACTTCATGCTTTCCTGCTAATTGCTGTGCTGGGCGACATTTTGCGCATAAATGCAGTAAAGTAGCAGTAACTTTAAATGTATAGGTCATAGAAGTAACCTATTTACTCTTGACTTAACCGCAGCTGCTCCAATAAGCGTGCATCGTCGGCGACATTATCGCTTACCATCAGGTGAGATAGAGGTCTAACGCAAGCTCTTAAATAATAACAAGGTATACCTACACATAAAGAATTAACAAATAACACTAATGTGAAATAAATAGGAACCGAGAACAGAGTAAAGAATGAAGGAAGGCCTTTACCCAGCCGGCGTCTTATTTCTACGTGGAAATAAGAATGAAACTTGTAGAGCTTAATGAACTTTAATTGAGTGTCATTAGAAGTTACTTTGCAGCAACATGTGCGGAGTTAAACTAATAACAATAAAAATAATTAGATTAAAATCTACAAATAAAATACAATACTAATACAAATTGAAAAATATAACAAGTAATCTATGAATTACGTTGAGTCAACGACGTGTTGTGCTAACTTGTGTCATGTAGCTTTCGATTACACGACACCCGTCGGCCGCAATTTTTTTTTTATTAAAGTCTCTAAATGGTAAGTTGTTACTCGCACCACAAAATAAAATAGTCTTGGGCCCCATCGCGCCAGTCCTGATTGTCGACTCACTTAGGGTCTAAACAGACGGACTGCATTTCAACTGCAATCCAGTGGGGCAGTGGGGCGGAGCCTCCCGCGCAGTTCGGATGCAGTCGGTGTGCAATTCACACGACTGCAATCGGACCGCACGTTTGGTTTGCAGTTCTATTGCAGTCGTGTTTGCAGTTCTATTGCAGTCGTGTCAACTGTTTTCAAACTGCAATTTGCCGTTGGATTGCAGTTGAAATGCGGTCCGTCTTTTTAGACCCTTAAACTTGGTCTTCATATTTTATACTCTAAGATCTCCTTTACCTTTCAAAATGAAGTACGGGCAGCACGTACGTAGCATCGACGAAATAACGGGACGTAGCAAAAAATTGCAACCAATCAATACTGGACCGCACTGATGGCGACAAGTAGTTTTTGTCTTTCTCTTCACCATAAGAATGTATCCTTCTTCATTGGCCGATAAAGAAGGCTTCATTCTTCATAACTATGAGTAGTTAAAGTGCCTTGAACGTGATTGGTTGACCCCTGGACACACACCTCACTAGCTTAGATTGCTACGATAGTCATGGTACGTTAGCGACCGTCTTCTGGGGGTTCAATTTTTAGGGTGCAAACCACCCCAATTACACTAACCTTTTATAACAGTGTAATTTAGCAGCAGCCGGGTAGCCATAGTAATCAAGTTACTAAACTGCCTTAACCTGTAATTATCCTAAATATATGATAAGCCTAATATCTTTTGTTACGAGGCTCCCTTTTCCACTTTATTGTCTTTACGGTCTTTACTGGATTGGTTTTACACAAATTTATATTTTGATTTCCATAGACACACAAGATTTTATTTGTTTATCCAAAATATCAGGAGAAATATATGTATTAACATCAATATCACGTAAGATTGATTGTATGAAAATGCATTTCGAGTTGGTCGCTCTTAAGTCTTCCTTGTGCTCACTAGTGGAGCTGTCAGCTCGCTATAAAATTTTCGCAACTTAGCATCCCCGCACACCGGCCACAAAAAAACGCTAGAAGCGGCCTCACAAAAAAAGCTAGAAGCGGCCACAAAAAAACAGCTGAAGAGCTTGACGATATCTTGTGTCCGGAGAAGCTTGAAGCCGCTTCAAGCGTTTTTTTGTGGCGGCACCAAGAGCCACAAAAAAAGGCCGCCTCAAAAAGAAGCTTGAAGCGGTATTTTTTTGTGGCCCGTGTGTGGGAACATTTAATTGTCATTCAGATAACTTTTACTCCCAAATGTTATCTGTGGCTTGTATAGATAGGTAGTGCTACCTATCTGGGATCGTTAGTTTTTAAAGTTAGAAATTAAGTCTCTATATGTTTTTGGATATGTTAGAAAAAACATAGTTTAAAAGCATAAGATATAGCAAGTTTTAGTTAAACTTTGCCAAAAACTGCGCAAGATCAAAAGGTTTGAAAAGAGCGAGCAGACGAGTTTGTCCAGCATTGGGACAACATCAACCAATCAAGAGAATTAAGTTCGGTAAAATTTGCACGATCTCAGATTTTTTCTATGATCGGAGCTGGACTATATATGTATATACATTGCAATCTTTAAGGTTTATAGCTCATTACGTCGACCTGACACCTTACCAATACCACTTTATCGCTCGGTGTCCGCTCATTGTCAATAGATGATCTGTGGTTGAATGCTGGGAAACCAGTAAATGTCTAGTGGTTCACGTGTTGTGCCGTGTTATTTACCAGTAATCATCACATAATCAAAGACTGGGCATTACGTTACTCGAAGCGAGGTAAGTAAAGTGCCACCCGACACCAGGCCTTTTTATTGTGTATACTAGCTGATCTGGCAGACTACGTACCACCTAAGGGCCATATTTCACCGGGACACCACCAACAAAATGTATACAGCTCTATAGAGCGTTACTCACCTGGTGTCTGTTTGGTTGCGCAACCAATTTGGTGGCGCGACCAGCTTGGACACCAGTCTAACAATCAATGAATGTAGTATATCTTTTGATATAGTCAACCGATTGCAATGAAACAAAGCCTAGGTAATATATCAAGTTTCACATTATTTTAATGTATAAAAGTTACCTATATCGATGTCGTACATTTTACGAGATGCGTGCACGACTAAGAACTTTTACAGTAAGTATTAGGAACGTTTATTGTTATAAATATTCCTTTGATTGTAGCCTCAAAAAATCATTGTATACCAAAAAATGATGTATAGAGTCTGTCTAATGAAAGCGTGACCTGAGAAAAGGAGGTTACAACCAAAAATTTTAAATGTGGTATTATTGAAATAGTAGGAGAAAAAAGTTTTGATACTAGAGTATTTTTTGTATATATGACAATTGTATAATAGTTGTATAAAAACTTAAATCCTAGTCAAAAACATGTGTGTAGACTTAATTATTTGGTGGGTGTATGGTAAAGGGCAATAACACACAAAATGTTAGTTATTATTCCAAATTATTTTATTTTGTCTGATCTCTCAAATGTCGCTATATAATATTCAAATAATATGCTTTATTTACCATTTGGCCTTCTGGCAAGAATACCAAGTGCACAACACCGCGATAGTCAAATAAAATAGTCAACATGATTTCAACTTCATCACGTCTCGCCAACACTAATAATGTGTTTTAAGATTATTGTGTTGGAATCGATTCGTTTTAGCCTATAGAAAATTCAGATCTTTTGGGATTAGTCAAGTGGAAACATGTTTTACACTCCAGTGATTGTTTCAAATGATACGGATCGACTCGTGAGACACAAAAAGTTCAGCAGCTATCTCTCTCAAACTTGAACTAGGATTTCAGTCACTATTTCCTTCACTTTCGTGATTTGAACTTCAGTTGAAGACTTTGACGCACTACCAGATAGAGTGAGGCAAATCTTTCATTACATCTCAGCTGCTTTAGAACGCATTCTATCACTCCCTAAAATGTGTTTTTGATTAAGTCGATTCACCAAAAGCCTTCTTTGTTCGATGTTTTTGTCCATTATGAAATTCGCAATATGTCAGATTATCTAAAAATAAAAGAAAAAAAATTATCATTATATCCTAAATATAACTATCTAATAATATTAGTCGACAAGGATCAAGATTATAACGTCATACTAACTTAAAAATTCAGAAATCATATATAAACATTGTTGGTTTTCATTGAAAACAAGTTCTTTCTCTTCTTGTTTTTGTTTGAATTTATTAACCATAGTGTGTAGCAGTTTTTGCACGTTACTGTTTATTGTTTTTCCCATAATTAAGCAATTATTCTTGAAAAATAAATAGCCGTTTCCAAAAACTGACAATTGCAACCATAGACTTTGACGTGTTTTTTTTCGGCAAAACAATGTTGCCAATTTAATTTAAAAAAAAAAATCCAGGTTACGCTTTCATTAGACGCACTCTACTATTATTATTATCGCCCTTTACTTCCCTTTCTTTTTTCTTTAGGTTTTTTCTCGCGGCTTCGTTCCCAGGATCAAATCGCAGCACTAAAGTGCTCTTTGGAACCAGAAGCAACCTATGACACTCCAATATGCTAAAATTAATGTAAAAAATGTGTGATTGTGGTGAATTCCTCACTTCGAAAACTTTATAGTAGTCGAGGTCTTAGATTTCCGGTCATCTCTTTTTTTAAATGATATAAACCTGTGCTTGACTGCGATCCCATCTGATGTTAAGCAGTGATGCAATCGTTGATGGTGAGGCGCACTAGTTTATTGAGAGCATATTCACTACTTGCCTTAAATACACCTAAATTATAGTCGAACGGGAAGACCGCAGCAGGCAAATTGTTACAATCTTCCGATGTACGTGGTATAAACGACGAGTCAGGCTGGATCGTAGAGGTATTAATTATGTAAGGGAGGACACACGCCGTACGTTGAATTGTCCGATTGTAGAAAGGTGATGGCGGAAACAAGACGTGTAACTCCTGCGCACACTCTCTAAAATCATCACCAGACTTTTTAACCACTGCTGGAACTCAGGCCTTCTCTCTAGGAGAGAGAATGGGCCGTTATCCACCAAAATGCATGTTCTCTAAAATGCATCCTGTAAAATACTGAAAGGGTGGCTACCTGTACTTCAGATTTATTTGTATTTCTTTTCAAAATACCTCATTCTATTACAGGTCTCTATTTAACTCTATAAATCAAGTAAATTTAATTATTATGAAACAAAGTGACATGGTCTTGTAACACGTATACTCGTACACATTATGGCCTGAATTATTTTGGTTTACCAAAATGTTTATCATCTTTTTCGCCTCAAATATAAAAAAAAAATACTCTTGTGGTACGCTTATAACTTAATAAGAATGAAGGTAAGATTAAACCACTGGCTGTGTTGGGTGTTTCTTTAACTGTACTATTTTTAGTTGGGGAAAATAAAACAAAATTGTGAATCGCTTTTACCAAATAGCGATTAGGTACGCTATTTGGAAACTTAATGTATTAACATTAAGTTTCTTGTCGTCTTGTATCCGGAGCTACATGGAGATTAGCGCACCATAGTCGTTAGTAAGTATTTAGTTAAGAAATTCTAAAAGATCGAAACCAAAAGTTCTCAATCTGTCAAACCTACTTTTTAATCAACAAAAATTGTCAAAACTAACTATTGTATTGATTACGACTGCCACCACAACGAGATCTTGTTATTACATGTTTTATGTTGTTTTGCACATCTCCTGAAATATACTTTGAAAAGAGAAGGTAAGTCAAGCGTATATCGCGTAGCAATCTGCACTGCTGTCGTAGTACGTAGCACCTTGCTACGTACTTCGTAGCTCGTAGCAGCTTGCTACGTACGTCGTAGCATAAAGCTACTTGCTACGACAGAGACCGCTCTGTGCTCTGCAGTGTTAACAACGCAAAACGCATGGGGAAAGTGTCATCAGGTTGTCTGGATCATTTTTTTTTTTCATGGTTCGTGACTAGAGCTAATTTATCTTTTTGTAAGTAATTACTACCTTTTTAGTAGGTACATCAACATATATTTGGCGTACCTAAAAGAAGTTACGTGTATTTTTTTAATTCAAATTGGATATTTAATTTGCATCATATGAAATATGATAAATGAGGTTAGAAAATACCAAAATACACTACTCTTATGCTACTACTTGGTACCTAACGTCAAATACTTATTACCTCTACTGACAGCGAGAAAACGTGTGAAGAATGTGGTCCGACATTCTCACATCACGATGTCTGGACCATTTTTATTTTCGTGGTTGACAATGTTGGCAACACAGGTAATTTATATTTTTGTAAGTATTTACTACCTTATTAGTTCCTTAACATTATATTTTTTTCAACTTTTTTTGGCATACCTAAAATATGTTACGTGTAAAATATTTTATTTCAAAATGGATATTTAATTTGCCATATACGACATGAGATATAATGATGCTTAGAAAAAACACTACCTTTACGCGTGAGAGTCAGAATGGCGGGTGTACCTCAGCGAAATAAATTATAGTAATTACCGTTAAAATGTACCTAAAATGTACTATTCAGTACCTAGCTCTAAAATATCTGTACCTCCTTCAGAATTAAATTATTTCAAAATTAAGGTACACCCGCAATAATGACGTCAAGATGGCGGGTGTTCTGTAATATTTTATTATTTAACCATTACTCATAAAATATAATTACACCAAATAAATGTACCTAAAAAGTACCTCAAGTAGAGAAGACCACACACTTGATCAGTTAATATCATGTGTCAGTCAAGTAACATGCGTCATTGATATTCTAAACAACTAGCGTCATCTCTGATAACTTTCTTTCTGATTTCTTTATTTAAATAAGTTTTCGGAAGATATCAGAGATGGCGCTAGTTGTTTAGAATGTTAACTACGTGTGTCACACGATGGTTTTGTTTCTCAGGAACTATCCAACTGATCAAGTGTGTGTACTTTTTAGGTACATTTATTTGGTGTAACTATATTTTATGAGTAATGGTTAAATAATAAAATATTACAGAACACCCGCCATCTTGACGTCAATATGGCGGGTGTACCTTAATTTTGAAATAATTTAATTCTGAAGGAGGTACAAATATTTTAGAGCTAGGTACTGAATAGTACATTTTAGGTACATTTTAACGGTAATTGCTATAACTTATTTCACTGAGGTACACCCGCCATTCTGACTCTCACCTTTACGCTACTACTTAGTACTTATCGGCAAATACTTAGTACCTCTATTGACAATGAGAAAACGCGTGAAGAAAGTGGTCAGACATTAGTTTTTTTCCCATTTAGAACTAGATTATTAGCAGTGAACCAGTTTTGAACCTGTAGTAGGGGGTTATTTTCGTCGTCAAGATTATTAGTCCTTCTATTTATCTTAAAAATCAAAGAAGTATCGTCAGCAAACAACACCATATTAAGTTTATTTTGCAACAAATTGGGTAAATCATTAATATTTAAAACTAAAAAAAAAGGACCTAAAGTTAAACCTTGGCGCACCCCCATTTTTACATTCAATCCTGACAAATTGAGGCCGTTTATTTGCACTAATTGCTGTCTATCATTCAAATATTATTCCATATTTTAATAAGCTAAACGCTGCTTTGTCCAGTCCGTAATGCTTGAGTTTCAGAAGCAATGTTTCATGAACTACACAATCAAACGCCTTAGATAGACGACTTTTGTTCTATGACTTTTTACAAAAAATAATACATTTATCCAAAAACAAACCAAGCTAACGTTGTTCTATCTAATACATTTCAACTCTGTAGTTCGTTGTACCTACCTACGTCTCCCCACTCTCCTCCGCTATTACGTACTATTGTTATTAATACTTACGTTTACATTACTTTATAATAATTACTTATCTTTTCGTGTCTTCATAATATTTCTTATATATTTAGTTTGTTGATTTTCTTTGATTGATGTCATCTGTCATATCATTCTTTTCAAGTGTGGTTTTAGTTAGGTACCAAAGAGTTTTATAGTCGATCTTTTTTTGTAAAACGGCTAAACTGGCTGAACTCTAGTTTGAAAATTTAAATTATGGAATTGACAGCCAGCATTGCCGTCAAATCTGCCTAAAAATACTCTTTGGTACCTAACTAAAACCATAGTTAAAAGAAAATGAGTAGTGTCATGTCACATGACATCGATCAAAGAAAATCAACAAACTAAATATCCTGTATATTTAGTTTGTTGATTTTCTTTGAGGTTTTAAATGGTAGTATGTGATAGCTGATTACATGGTGTATCGACCCTTTAACGTTGGACCACTATTTACGCCACACCCTGTATAAGAAATATTATAAAGTCATGGGAAAAAAGAGATGAAGTAATTATTATGAAGTAATGTTATCGTAAGTATAAATAATATTACAATATTTAAAACGTTCAATTTAAATATTCTTCTTTTTGTATGAAAATCTGATGAACTAAAATAGAAAAATATAAGAATAAAAAAATAAAATAATAATAATAAAATAATAATAACAAAAAAATAATAAGCCCTGGTGCAGCTTGGAACCGTTCCCGATGCCGGTGGGCTACTATTTTTTTATATTTTTAAATGTTTTTTTTTTAATATTTAAAAATATGATAAATATATATATTAATAATAATAAATGAATGGAATAATAATAAATAATAAATATTTTAAAAAATCGTCCTTCAGAATCACAATTAAATGTATAGGTAAGGTTTCTAATGCTTTTTTATTACTGTTTCAACTTATGAGAACATTATAAAAAACTCAAGTTCACGCAAATTAGGAGGTTTTCATAATATAATAATAATATCTAGAGAAAGATCATAACGTCATAATCTACATTTTTTTTTCTTTTGTGGCGTTCGTTATAAAACAGCACGGCGAGCTTGGCCGCACGGCCGAGCCCGCTGAGCCGTCTGGCGTCCCAACTGTGCCCGCATTCAATCGTAGGTGCACACATTCGTACAGCTATGTATCAAACACAAGAATAGAGGGGGATGTTAGCTTGGTACACATCATCCGCCCCAAGCTGATACTATAAAAAGTAAGTATAAACAGCGTGTCTTTTTTTATATCCCATAAATCTATAAATGAGACCTTATCAAAGAATCAATTGGCTAATGAAATATTTTTCAATTATCTTTTGTTTTTGTTTTCATTTTCCATACATAAATATTCGATAAATTCACGATTGTGAATGGAATACACGCTCACGTGAAATATGGCAGCGTAAATATGTATAGTCTGTCTAATAAGTTAAACGACTTGGGTAATTATTAGGATTTAATAAAATCTGATGTAGTCAACACGGGTTCAATAATCAAGGTTGATTAAGAGATAGAGATCATTGTTTACTAACAAAAGAACCTTATGAAAAGTATCGAATATAAGTATTTTTTAAATGATTAAATATTATACAAAATTCCCAAGTCGGTTGACTTATTAGACAGACTATAATCTCATTATTTACGCTGTCATAATTATAACTACTACACTACTGCGAAGTTTGGCAATGTCGCAAAAGTAAAGATTTATCATACGTGTGACTATTTTTGATCTAAACTAATTATGACATCTTTCAAACCAGGCATATAAGGACCACTTTTTTATCTGATATAAACTAGTGCTTGACCGCGATCCCACGATTCTAGTATTTTTAGTGTCATTTCAGCATCAAAATTGGTTTTAGGAAGAGCGGCGTTGTGGGAATATCTTGCTACCTCTTTTGAGCACACGTTAACCTAATGGCGGTGACGTCAAATTTCAGAATATACATCCGTATATTGTTATTTGACAGTTTCCCCTTCCACTAAATTTTAAAGGTCGAATATTGTACGAATTTGACAATTTCATTCTGTTTGAACAATAAAAAAAAATTGGGTCATGAACCCAATGATATTATACGTAATTTCAGCTGAACATAATATTACCTCACCGGCTACAGGCGTGTTGGTGATTCATAGCGGTGATGTCATTCACGACATTGTAACCACAGAGTCCACAAGCCTGCGTGCAAACATACCAACGTTCTACATTGCTGGTGCTAGTAGCCACGTCATAGGTACTGCCGCCATGGTAGCCGAGCGCAACGCTCTGCGCGCCGCATTGGGGTGCAGTCTAGGTTCAGTGTTCGACGCATCCATGTCCGTAGTTAGCACAGTGTCTGGGGTGGCTTTGGGTATCCAATTGGTGCGATACTATCCTTCTCTCACAAGTATTTTAACGGCAAAGAGAGAAAGAGAGCTAAAATGTGGTGCATTTGCAAGAACGTTTATGTTTATAGCTTTTAATGGTACCCTAAGCGATTTCAACACTGGCAGACTGCCAAGAACTTGTGCCGTACAAATCATTTGCGAGTAACATTTACCTTTAACCTTCCAAATACTTTCGGTAAACGAATACCTATAAAGTTTCTTTCAGTGAGTTTTAAATGTTTTAAAAGTGGTTTATATTACGAGAATCAAACTTAGCATTTTACGTTAATATTGTATTTTTTTAATATCTTTGCCACTTGTAAAAAAAGTCATGATATAATATAAAAAGTTGTGTTAGTGTTTTAAAGTTTTGTGTAGTTACTGCAAGAATAATGTGACAGTCGAATATCTAAGTGATTTCACAAATATGTTTGCGTATTGTTAATGTCGGTATGGCTTGCAATACACAAGTTACAACAGATTATGTATACGTGGGTGAAGAACGAGACGAGGAGATTAACACATTTCAAGGTTTGTTATACATTAAACGAATAAAAAAGGTTTGATTTAAAGTCTTTTCTAATCATTACTTACCATAATGTACGATACCCAATTAGATATTACTGATAAGCCAAACAGGGCAGAGAAATATGCAATGTCATCCTGAGAGATGTGATGTAGACATTGTGGCAATATTGATTGATCGAGAAGATAAACAGGCTATTATGATTACCACCTCAAATTAGTACGACGAAGAACCTTAATTCTTTTTTTTAACCCGAGAAATCAATCAACGAATTTGTAAGTCTGTTCTGTGTATAATATAATAAAGTTATCAATATCGTAACAATAATTGATGAGAGTGAGTATTAACCAGACTTAGATTGACAGGTCATGTTTTAAAATAAAAAAAAAAACGGTCAGTGGGTCGTCTATTAAATTTTATTTATTAAAAAAATTAAAACATTCACGCAAAAGGACATTACTTCAGCAACATAACAGATAATTATAACCACCATCATAATAAAATAGACAACAGCGACAATACCCACAACAATAGCTACACTCGTTTTAAATCTAAACTTAATATAACTTAAAAACCAGTACAAGTAGATCGAGAAATACATTCCACATATTGCGAAAAAACTCATTGACAATAAATATAAGAAATAACGGGAAAAAATCGTAGCAAAATACATTTCGATTAATTTCATTTAAATCTTAAACAAGACAACATCTACGAAATCCAGTGCAATTACAACACCTTTCCACATTACACCAGTAGTAAGACCCATCACGTTTGTACAAGTAAATGAGGCCCTATTATATATAGAGTATTCAGAATTTGAGCTCTTGTATTTAGCATACATGTACAGGAATTGCAAAGCACCCATTTTCTGATTCTACGTACACAAAATAAGATTCCCTAATTAGAGTTCAAAAATAGCTCAACAAGATAAATACTAAACTAATTTTTTACACGTAAAATATAATTGTTCTAATAGATCAAAAATCACTGAAAACACGGTGACGTTCTTCAGGATATGGCTTCTCGTTTGATCCTAGTTGTGACGCAAGATTTGGTTTCTGTGTGTTTCTTTTGATGATGACCCGATCTGGAACTGACTAATCGCCTTTTCTGCGAGTCAGGATCAGCAGATGATGAAGTAGAACGTACTGGAGTTTCCGTCCAAGCGATATGAGGGCGTGGGAGTGGCTGAGATAAGCTTTATATCGACTTTGTATTTAAAGTTTTTTCTTCACAAGTGGTTGAACAGCGCGGTAGGTTCTTCACACGAAGTCACTGCGTTGATTTTCGAGTTAAATAATTTTCACGAACAATTTTTCACTGAATAGTTTAAAATCAAGATGGTGGCCCTTGAAAATGTTTTCCCCTATCAGGATATCAGAAATGGGGTTAATGGCACCTGTTGATCTATTTTCTGTTCGAACAATATTAGACAACTTGATGTTCAAGAGACTTACTCTTAAGTCTCAATTTCAGAACGTTTAACACAATAGTTTTTGTCAAAATTATGAGCGACCGTATTAATTCACACGGGTGAACTTTATTGATTAGTCAGTAGTATGTTTATTCATAAGATGAGAGATGACAGGTGATCGGCGCGCGCTGCGTATAAATCACAGAGGTTACCAATGCATAAAACTCTCGATAATTACGACAGCTCAAATCTTCAAAGTAAAGCCGTTGTTCACACTTCAAGCAGGCATGAAACTAATTTATACAATACAAAATATTTATTTTTTCATCGTCTATTATTTTAAATACAAATGACAATAAATAACCAGGTGATATTACGCCAGTATAAAAATAGGTCATATCTCAGGATGCTTACATTAACTTGTACGGGGGTGGTAATAAATATCCCCTCATCCCTTTGAAATAGCCAGAAGGCTTGAATTTCAATATTGACAACGGTTGTTAAGATATAAGACTGACTTTGAAACAAGAATAACAAAATTATGAAGTTATAGTCGGTTTCAGTGTTAGTCGATTATACTTGCAAACTATGCGAGTAGTTGAAGGGTCCCTAGGGTGAGTATATAAACATCCTGAATAGTTACTAAAATCTGTTTTTATTTTCTTTCTTTATTATCCTGCTAGGATTTAGTTAAACATTATTTTGATGACATCAATATGATTTTTTCTATTTAATTATGCTTAATTCTCAATATCAAATGATAGATTGTATTCAGTGTCGTGCAAAGTCTAGATAGTGCAACAAAACGTATTACGGATCAATACGAGTTACTAAAGGTGCGTCTAAATTACGCGCTTTAAATTTTTGTACCCAAATTATTTTTTAATTGATAAATTAAAAATTAAGATAAAGAAAAAAATATATATAGATGAATCTCTATTTCCCGTAGTCACGCCATCACGCGTGAACAGCTAGACCGATTTCGCTAATTCGTTTGTTATTGTCAGGAGAAGGTTCTTATGGAAAAAAAAATGAAAATCGGGGTAGTGTAGGGTAGAGTAAGGTAGAGTAAGGTAGAGTAAGGTAGAGTAGGGTAGAGTAGGGTTGAGTAGGGTAGATTAGGGAAGAGTAGGTTAGAGTACGGTAGAGTACGGTAAAGTAGGGTAGAGAGAAAATTCCTTGGGGTTATTTAGCTATAAATATTTTTCTCCTACCATAAATAAACCATTATACTGCAAAGTAATACTGCTGTAACATTGTTAGTTTTATTGTTTAACATCTTACGTTGTGAACCGACTTAAAAAAGGCGCAGGTTATTATGTTCGGTTTTACGTTTTTTTTTAAATACCTATATTCACCGATTTTTCGGTTAATTGTGGACCGATTTTGTTTTTTTTTTTTTTTCTTTAAATTGAATGCGTATAATCCCGAACTGTCCCAAAAGACATATTGTGAATGAACTGCAGAGATATGAAATGGAACTCTTTATAGGACCATAGTAGAACTGTCATAACAAGTAAAATTACTTTCTTGATACACATAGTCGATGACTGACTAAAGGAAGAGACGAAGGGGTACATCGAAATGATCTTATGATGAGGTTGGAAGGTAGGCCGGAACTCCATAATAAATCAATGGATCCTATTCGTGTTTAGGCTTATCAGAATTGTTATAAGATGCTCTTGGGCCATAAGGTGCCAGTTAACTGATGTGTTGATGGATCCGGAAAGTGGAAGTAGGACAGGAAAACTCGGAAATAAAACAGTTTATCGTAACCGTGTTTTACTTATTGGAATTGTCATTGTGGCTCTTAAGGGCCAAGCGCCCGAAAAGTGCCATAAAACAGTGATTTTCTGAGGCCTACTCCTCCGTAACGGCTAGGTCAATTGGTTTGAAAAAAATATATGTTTATTATAGATTCATGAACAATAATATCAACATTTGATTTTTTCGTGCAATTAATACTTTTGTCAAAAAAAAATATTTAGCAATTTTGCAACTTTTCGCAACTTTTCCCTACTCCTTCGAAACGGCTTGGACCTTTAGAAACAGTTTTCAAAGTGAACATTGCATATGTAAATCAATCAATATCTCGCAGAGAAAATGGATTTAAAGCGCTTTCCGGGCGCTGCTGGCCGCAAATAAATGCACAGATTTGCGTACTGCCGCCTAGGCGAGTGCGAGAGTTGCGTTCACATAATTTCGGCCAGATGGTTCAAGGGACTATACGCCTTAAAGAAAGAATACAATTTACATCTTATGCTAGTTTTCCCACCATAAAAAAACGATGTAAAAAATACATTATGAAATTAAAAAAAAAACGATTATTATTATTAGCCAAAAATATTGTTAATGTCATTTCAATCAATATAAATAATACTATACCCAACTATAACCCAACTGCATAACAAAGCTAATTTATATATATTTATATTCTTTATTTACGAGTACATACAACTTTCTACCTTTTCATTATTTGTTTTTCAAAACTACCCCTATAAAACGAATTAGAGGTTTTAAAATCTCTATGGGATTATTTTTTTCCTTAGGTTTATAAACTGGAAAGTAGTTTTTCTAAATTATCCTCAAACTGCGATTTGAGAGGTGTAATTTATGCGTTTTTGACGGCCTGCAGCGGTGCCGATGCGGTGCGTTAGTCGTACTGCGTACGGACTATCGTATTTTTCATACAAAGCTCGCGGTGCGGCAACCGTGTGGCGAACGGTCGGCAACAGGACGGAAACGTCATAACCACCACGTGTTTAATTCGGTATTAAATAGTGCGGTGTTGAATAGCGCATCACTGGCATACAAACGTACGGTAGCCAGTTATGTTTTCAATTTAGACGCTTGTTGTCAACTGGTTGCGGTACGGTAAACGTTCGGCAGCGGTCCGACATGAAACGTCTAAATTGAAAGCACCCTTAAAGGTTTTATGAAAACATTCTCGCAAACGAAGTCACTGGAAACGTGCTAATATTTTTATATTTTTTAAATTACATTGCGTATGATACGCAATAATATTGGTATTTTTTTTTCGTTGTGGGAAAATCATCTTACATCCCCCGCTTTTGGGCGGAGCAGGAGATAGTGTCAGACTTTTACAGACTAAAAACCCACTCCTGTTCCTTCGTTGCCTTTCGTACCGAGGCTTGAGCTATCTTTCGAATGAACCCTGGCCCCAGTAGGCTTTGACCTAGCTGGGCCCCTGCTGTTGCTGACAGCTCGCGCGGAAACAGTGCGCGCCGTCGACGACTTGAGTTCGGTCATGACAGTTACCGGACGGTCGGACAGCGAGCTACCCAGTGCTCACGTCCACTAGCCCACGCCTACGGTGGCTGGAAATCGGGTTCGGAATCTCGGCGGCGGCTGGTGTGCTGTGAACGCCGCCGTTGCCTGATGCGGTCGGCCTCCTCATTTGCTAGCATTACTGCTTCGCAGAAGTCGGCGACCGCCTGCCACTCCTCCTCGCTCCGGACCATGGCCTGTACCAAGGCCCGGCGCGAGAAATCGCCGCCGCCGATCGCCCTCACGAGGGCACGGCGATGCTCCGCCCAAGCAGGGCACACCTCAACTGTGTGCCCCACCGTGTCCTCCGGGCGTTCCGCACAGTGGCGACACCCGGGCGTCACTTCCGCACGAATCCGGTGCAGGAACCTCCCGAACTTGCCATGTCCGATGAGAACCTGTGTCATGCGGAAGGTGAGGACGCCGTGAAGTCTTTCCAGCCACGCCTCAAAGAGGGGACTTACCGCCATAATTATGGCGTATCCAGCACTGGTTTGCGATAGTTGCAGACGCCATTTCACCATGAGATTCCGCCGGAGCTCTGTCCGCCATGCCGTGACCTGTCGTGGCAGCGGACTTTCAGCCCGACGTTGCATCTCCACGTGCATATCGTGCACGTGTGCAAGGACTGTTGCCTCCAGATCTCACGGTAGTAGGCCAGCAAGAAGGCTTGCCACTTCACGGGAAATCGTGCGGTATCCCCGCACCATTCGTATTGCCATGACCCTCTGGCATGCGTTCAGCATGGCCACCGGTCGCTTTTGCAGCGATGGCGCCCACACCGGCAAAAATATTGGTAATAGTTCATTTTGATACAAGTGGAGAAAGTTCATATAGAGCTGAGAAGCATTTCGAAGATATTTTAAAAACGACTCATATAAGTCGTTTAGCACTCAGCTTGATACGATATATACAATATATTGTGGCGGGGGCAAGCTCACTATTCCGCATTAGATTAGATTACAGTAAATTGTGTGTCAGAGTGTGTTTCCGAATAAGTTTATTATAAAAATTATTTTTATTATTTGTATTACATTTGTTTACATTGACAAATAAACTTTTTGACCTTTATGACGAATAAAACCGACGACTTTTCTTCTCGTCAACTTGTTCATTTTAACGGCACCAGATTGAATACAGTCTTATCGAACTATTATAGAACAAGTAGAAGTATGTCGGTGTAAATCCTGCACATGCGCGTACAAACTGATCGATCGATACTTTTGCCAACGCTCGTTGAGAAGAGGTCCACGATTTGCATTTGGCTCCAGGTATCATAAATTACCGCAAAATTAACAAACGAAAGCGAGGTTAGTAGTATTCTATATATTTTACACAATATCTATTATAAAATAAACATAAAATCTTAAGAGAGAGTCCTTAAGAAACAATTCTTACAGTTTTCGAAATTTCTAAAAATACACCGCACTGAAGTACACGAAAAAAATAATGAATAGATGTACTAACAATTTCACTGCGAGATATTTCAAATACTATCCTTAATTTTGAGTAAAAAAATATTGTTCATATCTCGCAAAAAAAGCAAAATCAACCTTTTCTTTTTCTCCTAATTAATTCATTAAACCCCATTGTCTTTCTATTGTATCTGTAATTTCCACGATTGACAGGTTAAAGAATAGTTTGAAAAGAAATTAAAGATAAGCACACCTATTGAGGTTCTTCATTTTTCTGTGTAGATAATTCAGTGCGGTGTATTTCTAGTAATTACGAAAACTGTAAGTGCCTTTTTTTAGTAGTTCTTAAGCAGGCTTCCCTTAAATAGAATCTATAAAATCGACAAATTCCCGTTTCTATTTGTTAGTTCATGAGGTCATTGTGTCTCTCCGTCGTTCAGCTTATTACGCAGTTTCCAAATCCAGTAACTACTTACAACAAACCAAGTCACTGTAATAAGGAAAACATTGCACTTGCTTAAAATAAATGAAAATTGAATATGATTCTAACGTTATATTTATCTTCTTATTCCAGAAATGAGTATCGAAAGAAACAAGAAAAGAGATAAAAAGAAACGAAATATGAACAAGGAGAAACGAATCATCAAAAAGTGCGACGTAACTAAATTGACGATTGCTTTAAAGAGGCTCTCCCTCGATCAAATTAAAAAACTTAAGACAAAAATGCAACCGAAGTCGGAGCCAGTCGCTGTAGAGGGCCCCGTCAACGAGGCCGTCGAACCACACCCACCTTTACGGCACAAGCGATGCCCCTGGAACGTGCAGTGTCGTCATGACGCTTAAATGTTCTACTGTCATATTGGTTCATTGTTGTATTTACCATCTGAATCTACACCTTTTTCCCATTACGACTATTATTGTAAGCCACGTTATTAATATACAACCTTATTTTAGTTTATGCGAAACCTGACACACCTGTCCAGTAATTTGATGTAAAGAATTTATATACTCGTACTAAATTTCAAAACTTTATAATTCACAAAGTTATAAGCCTAATAAAAGGCGACTGAGGGGTTTGTTTGCTTTCGCATCCAGCTGTGCGCTGGCGCCTAATGCACGCTATAACTTGCACAGGCGTGCATTGTACTTCGTGTCAGTGGTGTCCAACATGTGACCTTTTTAAATATTTTTCGGAAACGATATAACATGGTGTAAAAACTATTGAAATCTTTTACAGATTCTGAACGAACTATATTTAGGTCTCGTATGTAATAAAATAATGTTTTATGATACAGAGTTCGTCTTCAATATAGTCAAAGCAAATACTAAAAGGAGTTTTATAAGATGTATAATCAAAATTTTTTACCATTTTCAAAATTGTTTCATAATATGCGAAGTATTTGTTATGATAAAAATTTGTCATTGTTATTGAAATAAATATCTCCTCGGTGTTGTACCTTTTACTTTGTAATGAAATTAACTCACATATTAATGTTTTACACAAAGTGGTTAAATAATTTAGTTGAACGTTTAAGTACTCCAAGCAAATGCGAAGTTATTTTAGACATTGGCGAATTGGCAACTAGCATAATCATCTAGTTTTGGTTTTAATTAAAACTAATAATTGATACCACTAATTTCAAAACTTTACTAGAGACAACTATTTATTATTAAGTAGCCCATGGATTGTGACTCACGAAACAAATTTTCACACTTTATTGAAAAAATTATTTTCAAAAAATTGTGAAGATTTAACTTAATAATAAATAATCGAAATTCAAGAAAGTTAAATATGAGGGATTCACAAGGCTCTCGAAATTAAATGTGCTCTATTTTTCTCAATTTTGTCATTTTGACAATCGTTGTCACTAACAAAATGACAGTTTGTCTTTCAGTCAGTAGCCTTAAATTTGTCTTCTATTGTTTACTAAAAGCGCTGTTATACATTACGTATATATACACTACATTGTGTGTATTTACGAATGTGTATGCCAAATAAAATAATTTTCTTTCTTTATTTCTGTTATTTTGAGTTGGGCAAACATGCTGCAATATTTATAAAATGTAACATCTCCAGTATTTTCTTCTTTTTTTGGATATAACTGACATCAAGAAAAGTGACATTCTATCAGTGAAAACAACTGTCAAATCACCAATACATTTCGAAATGTTATCAGAATATAACAAGTGTAAAATTCACATACCTAATAATACTGAAAATGAATAGCGACCATAGAAAAAATGTCATACTATGAGTGATAACAAAAAAAAAAGCACGCTTTCATAGCATATCAAACTAAAAAGTGTATAATAATTTTCAGTATAGGTAGAAAATAATAATAATGCACGAAAAATATTAATATCATTGTGAAAAAAGCGTGGGGTGCTCGATTTACGAAAAATATGGCACAAAACGCCCCACGCTTTCTTCACAATGATATTAATATTTTTCGTTCACTATTATTATTTTCTACCTATACTGAAAATTATTATACACTTTTTAGTTTGATATGCTATGAAAGCGTGCTTTTTTTGTTTTTTTAAACTATATAATATATATTTTTCACTAAAAAAAAAAGGATTACTGTATTGTCATCAGTTTTTGATGGGTGTGCAAAATTTGAAGAAAATCTGATCGCCCAACGTTGGTCAAAATCGAGTTCAAAGGCGTTGGTTACAAACATACAGGTGAAGCTAATATAAGCGTGTTAACAAATCAAAGAGTTCAGAAAGAAAGAAGAGAGAAAGTATGGGATTGACTAGCATTGCCAAACTGTCACTCTGACTATCACACTGACAGATGAACATTTACAGACCGATTTACATAGATATTTAAGAATAATCATCATCATTCAATTATACTCAAACCCCCGAATGTCACATGATTCTACAACACAAGTGCACAACAGCACTCGTAATATTTGCTGAACAATTTTTGCGTTTGGTATCTTTATACGAGAGATTTTAGTATCTTTATATGAGACTAGCGTTTGCCCGAAGCTTCTTCCACGTACATAAAATATAGCCTATGTCACTCAGGAATAAAGCAGCTTTCTGTCGGTGAAAAAGTTTTAGCAATCGGACCAGTACTTTCACAGATTACCTCCTACAAACAAAAAAAAAAAACTTTAACTCTTTATTATACTAGTGTAGATAGATGCTTGTGGGATTAACTTGATTTATTTAGGGTCGGAACCATGTCTTTTACACGGCTATAAAAACACTCTAGCACGAGCGAGATAGAGTTTTTTACTCGTACGGGTATGCATACATTTTATTTGGACGCAGCTTTTAGCTATACACTGCTAACCTAAAGCCTACTGTCCACGGGCGAGTAACTTCATAGACAACAACACGACGGCGCGATACACGCTAGGGTATACCTGACAGGTTTCTCTGTGCAGGCGAGTTGCACAGGTAAACCGGGGCGTGTGATTTGCACAATAGTGTGCAGATTTCTATACAAGCTTACGAGTACGTCAGCAAGGTGATGTAAGCAAATAATGTAGGTATAACTGTGTAGGTAAACCTGTAAGGTATACCCTAGCGTGTATTGCTAACTTAAGCTGTGAGCAGACATACACTAAGCCTATGATGACGAATACGCGTCTATGAAGCTTTGCATCCGTAGACAGTAGACCTAAGTGGTACCCGACAACTTAAGTCCACACACTAATTGGTTGTCACAGACTATCTCTATTTCACAAGGCTTACGATGACAGCTACTCTATAATAGTACATTATGGTACAAGTGTATAATGTTGGTGATTACCGCTGAGGCGGTATTTAGATCCGAGCCGAAGAGAGCCGAGGACGGTAATTGCCAATATTCACGTGTATCATACGACGTTTTTCGACACACTTGAGAAGAAAATTTAAAAAAAAATAATTTAATTATTGCTTTATCAGCAAAACTGTTTTCATTTTTGTAGTATGGCGGCAAAAAATTGTTCTTTCTTCTTATGCGCGCGCATCCAAAATGGCGGCCATAGACTAACTACTCTAGCTAGGCTGTTTGAATAAAAATAAGAATGAGGTTGCTTATGTTTATAAACAAAAAAAAAATCTATTAAACATGTAAGAGTTAAAATAGTTTATTTAAACACAAATAAGCATAAAATAAGCAAGCAAAATACTAATTTGTATTATTGAACGCAATACCTAATGTATTTTTTTTTTCGAATTCAATGTTTGATTTGAGAACAGAGGTTTAACAAAAAAGGTTATCACTACAATATCACAGTTTGGTTACAGGCTACATTATATACCTAAGTATAGTGCAATTATAGTCACTTTCTGAGCAAGTGTGTCGAAAAATACTCTTTATACTTTACGAATTAACAAAGTGACTTTGTTGTAGTGCTTGCTAATCTGATATATTTGAAACTCCTCTCAAACCCCAAGCGAACGCCGTTGTCACGCGTAATTTCGCGCCATTCGGTTAACACTCAGATTATTAAAAGTCCGCATAGATTATTGAAATATTGAGCGTTTTATTTATAGGGTAGAGTCTGTCTAATGAAAGCGTGACTTGAGAAAAGGAGGTTACAACCAAAAATTTTGTATGTGGTATTATTGAAATAGTAGGAGAAAAAAGTTTTGATACTGGAGTATTTTTTGTATTTATGAAATTTTTATAATAGTTGTATAAGAACTTAAATCCTAGTCAAAATATGTGTGTAGACTTAATTATTTGGTGGGTATGGGTATGTTAAAGGTCTATAATACACAAAATGTTAGTTAGTATTCCAAATTATTTTATTTTATCTGATCTCTCAAATGTCGCTATATAATATTCAAATAATATTCTTTATTTACCATTTGGCCTTCTGGCAAGAATACCAAGTGCACAACACCGCGATAGTCAAATAAAATAGTTAATATGATTTTAACTTCATCACATCTCGCCAACACTAATAATGTATTTCAAGATTGTTGGGTTGGAATCGATTCGTTTTAGCATAGAGAAAATTCAGATCTTTTGGGATTAGTCAAGTGGGAACATGTTTTATACTTCAGTGATTGTTTCAAATGATACGGATTGACTCGTGAGACACAAAAAGTTCAGCAGCTATCTCTCTCAAACTTGAACTTGGATTTCAGTCACTATTTCCTTCACTTTGACGATTTTAGCTTCAGTTGAAGACTTTGATGCACTACCAGACAGAGTGAGGCAAATCTTTCATTACATTTCAACTGCTTTTGAACGCATTCTACCACTCACTAGCATGTGTTTTTGATTAAGTCGATTCACCAAAAGCCTTCTTTGTTCGATGTTTTTTTTCCATTATGAAATTCGCAATATGTCAGGTTATCTAAAAATATAAGAAAAAAATTTATCATTATATCCTAAATATAACCATCTAATAATATTAGTCGACAAGGATCAAGATTATAACGTCATACTAACTTAAAAATTCAGAAATCGTTTATAAACATTGTTGGTTTTCATTGAAAACACCTTCTTTCTCTTCTTGTTTGAATTTATTACTGCTACACACTATGGAGTGTGTATCAGTTTTTGCACGTTACTGTTTATTGTTTTTCCCATAATTAAGCAATTATTCTTGAAAAATAAATATCTGTTTCCAAAAACTGACAATTGCAACCATAGACTTTGACGTGATTTTTTTCGGCCAAACAATGTTGCCAATAAATTTAAAAAAAAATCTCCAGGTTACGCTTTCAGTAGACGCACTCTATGTATCTATGAATGTAAATAAAAAGTTTTTCATAAAGTAGTCTGTCTATTATATTTATACCTACTTAAATCCTCAAAATCGAAGCGATAAATATCGCTGATAGAATATCACTCATCTTGTTCCTTCTATAAGCTATGACAGATCTGTCCGAGAAAAAAAAAACTTAGTTTATGAGCATTAATTCGATTCGAATAAAGAAAAAGTATCGATATGTTTCCCTTTGCTGTACTTTTTACTATACATATCATTGGGGGAAAAAATGGATTCCGTATTTCTTCAATCAAGTTCAATTTTTTAAATTATTTTTAAAAACTTGATTAAGTTTTGATTGTAACTATAATAATTATTATTTTCCTTTGGCATTAGCTTGCTAGCGCTATTTTAGACAAAAGATACACCAAAGTTATCTTGTAGACCCAAAGTTCATTCAGTATTAGTTTTTTTTTTTTTTTAATGACAATTGTTGTCATCAACATGATCGTCATCTCTTTCTTATCCGCCATTTAGATTATAGGTTAAAAAGAGTCAAGATGATGTTTGAATGTGATTTTAAATCTGAATGCATTCATTTTTCAGGTGGCATTTTATCGACCAGCCAGACAGCTGTGCTTCTTGCTACTTTTAGAGTGAGTGACGTAATGGCGCCCTGCAGTTATTACAATGTAAGTATTATAAATATATTAAAAGGGTACTATTTATTACATTCGTATCTTATAAATTTTAACTCCATTGTTTTGTTCTTCTTACAGTGTCAACAAAGAATCTGCGTGGCTGGTGGATATTTTTACTGAGTTTACTTGCTAGAAGAAAATACTGCAATGGACTCCCGTACATGCAATTTTGTGAGTATTACTCATAATATGAAAATCTGTATTAAAGTGAATCGATTTTGATTCTTATTAATTATTCAATATTTACTTGATTGAAAAGATGACGGTATTGATTAATGTACTATTGGTGCAATTGGTTCTCGACCCGCATATGTGTATTTTTTGATTTGATTAGGTCGGATTTTACTGAATCATATATTATTACCATAGCAACATACTACTTATGGATTTTATATAACAAGTAACACATCTTGCTGTCATCTCAATGACATGACATTATTTTAATATCTAATTGTCGATTTATCGATTTGAAATTTATCTTTTACAAAGAAATGCGATTATATTATTGAAATATTTCCTATGTCGATGGGTGTATAGTGAAAGTTTTTGATGATTGCAATAACATTAACCTTTTGAATGTCTTAAGTTACACAGTTCGACATAAGCAATTGTCTTTCTATTGTGTGTCTAATTACGGCATTCGATAAGTTAATAACAAATATTTTACCGACTCTAAACCAACGAAGTGATGCAAGGACATTTTTTTTTTTTTTATTGTTGATAGTTTCGCGTTTAGCCGCTATCTCACCTGACGGAAAGCGACGATGCGGTCGACGATGGAACGCGCTTACCTAGAAGAAACCTATTCACTCTCGATTTAAAGATTCCCGGGTTGTAGCTATCAGGAAACACAGACACACACAGACATTCTAACTTAGGGAAAAAATCTTATTAGATTAGTAGGAATCACAAAAACTATACAAAGAATATGTCTGGGAATTTTGAATTTAGAATGTGGATACGAATAACAAAATGAAAAGAAAACTGCAGCCAAGATTTATGTTGATTTAGATGAGTGTCGTTCTTCTCCATAGAGATCTACGCTTTGGAACTTGAAATTTTGCTTGACCATTCAAAGTTAAATGGTTCTATTTGAAACAAATGTTTTTGATTTCTGATTTCTAAATAATCTAGCGTGTGATGGAAGATACTAGTGTAACAAACGCAAATAACAAATTCGGTGTTTTATGTCAAAACTAAAACATCACCCAGGGCCAGAAAAATGGGTCCTGTGGTTTAGTCAGGTACTGAAGCTTGCTATTTTATGCTTTAATTTGTTAATATAATACTGAAATTACTCTGAATTGTAAAATTTGATCTTCACGGTCCAGTTAATGCGTTCAGTGCAGAACGAGGTCTAAAACGCCTCGTATGTGTCTTCCTTGCAGTGCGGCTAAGAAAATCATAGTCTTTTCTATAGCAGAAAGCTAACCGTTAGTTCCCAAATAACTTTGGGTTCCCGTGAGTAGTACCGATAGTTAACAAATTTTATTCCTAGTACTACACGTAGCAACAGTTATTTTTGTAACCCAAAAAAAAGTGATGAAATGTTATTAACGTCAGTATTTTACAAAATGTAGTCGGTGTGTTTTGTTCTGCGCTTCACAAATTGATTATATACGTGTTTTAAAATGTTTTTACAAATTTTAGGTAACATTTTAAATGAAAAAATAGTCCTCCATCTTTCTACACTTCTAAATCGAGTTTAAGTTGGTAAAATAAATTGTGTAATTTTTTATAAATCATTAACAAAACTTTGCTAGTTGACTTTTTTTAGTTTAATAGCAAACTAGGCAATTTCGCGTTTTTTTAAGAACAAAAACGAACTCAGAATCCACAGAAAGAAACAATCAAAAAGACTGCTCCACTTGGCCTACCTTCCAAAATAAAAAACGTTTTAGACTTTATAGTTCGCTTAAATATGAGTATCAATACGCTACGAAACCAAATCTCTTAATTTGAAAATACATATTAACTGTAATATTTGTGTCTAGGCAAAGTAATGGAAATGCCGTTAATTTTGCCTAGCCATTTTGAAGGTAATTTCTTAGAAATTGAGAAGTAAAACCTATAATCGACTGTTTTAATAAGAGCGTAAGGTTCTGATTTGCATTTTTTTCATTACAAGTCACATACGAATTTATCTATTTAAGCTGCAAAAATTAAAAAAAAAATGTACAAAGTTAGGGCATTTTACCGGTTTAATAATACTATCACTAGTGCTAACATAAGCGTCATGTCCGTAAACGGGCGTTATAATTCGATGATTACCAACTTTAGGCCTGAAGGGATGACATGAACATCAGCCTGATTTACGCACCAGAGTCATGGAAAATTTGACATTTCGGATGCGCGTTGTCCAGCAAAACCATGTCCACCACATTTGAACAATTTTCTAAATACCTTGAAAGTTTTGTACCCAACCGACGAATTTTTTCTGCAGATTTCTGATTGGTCTCACTTTTTGGTATAATTAGTAAAAATAAGTGAAATTCGACTAATTGAATTCTAGAAAAAGTAAGTTATCACATAAATGTATAGTTTTATGATATTAAATAAATACTGTTATTTTTATTGTTACGTTTTAAACTTTTGTGTGATATATTGATAATCATGATAATATATTGTTCTTCTTCTTCTTCTTCCTGCCCTTATCCCATTACTTGGGTCGGCGCAACACGTAAAACATGATAATATATTGTTATTTACACATAATAATTATATAGTGACATGTCGCCTCTATTGAGATGCATTGAGAAATGGACTCAACATGAGCATTTTCTGTGAAGGATTAGATAATTAACATATATGTGTTATTTGATTATGATATTTCTATTATATACTAGATAATGCGTTTATTAAGAATTGAAAATAGGCCTAACTAAATCTGGTGCCAATGATGTTAAACAAAAAAAATGTATTGTTATTTTTGGCATCAATTATCCTCATTTGTTATTTGGGAAATTCCAGCATCAGCTGAAACTCATAGCGAAGCCAGGGCGCCCTGCGGACTCTCCGTCCGCGTACCGGCCCATTGTGCTGCTCGACGAGGTGGGCAAGCTCTTTGAGAGAGTCATTGCAAACCGCCTCGTCGGGCGCCTAACACGGGTGGGGCCGGACCTTTCGGACGGTCAGTTCGGCTTTCGCAGGATGCGCTCCACGGTGGACGCCATCATGCGCGTGCGAGCCCTCACGACAGGGGATGCGGTGTCCCGGGGCAAGTGTGTCGTGGCAGTGTCCTTGGACATTGCCAACGCGTTCAACTCCCTGCCCTGGAGTACGATCCGGAGGGCACTCCGGTACCACCGGGTGCCCGAATACCTCTGTCGAGTGGTCGAGGCCTATCTGTCGGAAAGATTTATAGTCTACCCCGGTCACCAGGGAGACTGGAAACGTCGAGAGATGTCGTGCGTTGTTCCGCAGGGGTCGGTACTAGGGCCACCCTTGTGGAACATCGGGTACGACTACGTGCTGCGCGGTGACTTTCCTGACGGGGTCAGCGTGTCGTCTGCGTAGCAAAACGCAGACGACACGCTGGTTCTAGAGCAGGGAGAGTCGTACCAAGCGGCGGTCGCTCTAGCGACACGCGGGGTTGCGATGGTCTTTGATAGGATCCAGGAGTTGGGACTCGAGGTGGCGCTTCACAAATCCGAGGCGATGTGTTTTCACGGTCGCCGCTCTCGGAACGTGCCGCCATTGAGTTCCCAACTAACGGTAGGAGGAGTTCACATCGGTGTTGGGTCGACGATGAAGTACCTGGGACTCGTCCTCGACAGCCGGTGGAATTTCGTGGAGCATTTCCGACGTCTGGCTCCCAAACTCAACCGAGCTGGGGCTGCGCTTAAGCGGCTCCTGCCCAACCTTGGGGATCCAGATGCCTCCTGCCGGAGGCTCTACGCGGGGATCGTTCGGTCCATGGCCCTCTACGGGGCGCCGGTGTGGGCGCCGTCGCTGAAAAAGCAACCGGCGGCCATGCTGAACGCCTGCCAGAGGGTCATGGCAATAAGGATGGTGCGGGGATACTGCACGGTCTCCCGCGAAGCGGCGAGCCTTCTGGCTGGCCTACCACCGTGGGATCTGGAGGCAACAGTCCTTGCACACATGCACGATATGCGCGTGGAGATGCAACGCCGGGGTTAAACTCCGCTGCCGCGACAGGTCACGGCATGGCGGACAGAGCTCCAGCGGGATCTCATGGTGAAATGGCGTCAACGACTATCGCAACCCAGTGCTGGGCACGCCACAATCATGGCGGTAAGTCCCCTCTTTGAGGCGTGGCTGGAAAGACCTCATGGCGTCCTTACCTTCCGCATGACGCAGGTCCTCACCGGACATGGTTCGTTCGGGAGTTTCCTGCACCGGATTCATGCGGCAGTGACGCCCGGGTGTCGCCACTGTGCGGAGCGCCCGGAGGACACGGTGGAGCACACAGTCGAGGTGTGCCCTGCTTGGGCGGAGCATCACCGTGCCCTCGTGGGGGCGATCGGCGGCGGAGACCTCTCGCGCCGGGCCCTGGTTGAGGCCATGGTCCGGAGCGAGGAGGAGTGGCAGGCGGTCGCCGACTTTTGCGAAGCAGTAATGCTCGCAAAGGAGGAGGCCGAACGCATCAGGCAACGGCGTTATCGCCGCCGCCGCCGCCGCCGGGATTCTAATCCCGATTTCCGGCCACCGTAGGCGCGGGCTTGCGGACAGTGAGCAATGGGTAGCTCGCTGTCCGGCCGTCCGGTAACTGTCCGGACCAAGCCCAAGTCGTCGACCGTTCCCGCGCGCCTCAAGGAGTTGTCAGCAACAGCAGGGACCCAGCCGGGTCGAAGCCTACTGGGGCCAGGTTTATCCGAAAGGGCGCTCGAGCCCCGGTATGAAGGCTAGAAGGAACGGGGTGGGTCTTTTAGTCAGTAAGAGTCTGACACTATCTCCCGCTCCGCCCAAGGGCGGGGGATGTCAAAGCATGATTTTTTCCCACCATAAAAAAAAAAAAGCATCAGCTGAAAAAATGTACCCCAAGGAACAGAAAAACTATAGGTTACACTCCTTTTTTTGGTGCAAATAGGAGGGTTGCCTCGTTGTTATCATAATCAAATAACAGATAAGGGAAGAAATTTCTTCTACGTATCTTAGATCATAAATAATTCTTTCAGCCTCTTAAATTAAAGAAAATTCATTGATTTTTCAAAATTTATTTTGTAATAAAGTAGTTTTCAATTAAATAGCTTAACTTGTTTTTTTTTTTAACTTTTCGCACAAATTAAAAAATAAATAAATAATAATAATATAAAGAGGGACTTAATGCAATGAAACAATGTACAAAAACTTAGTCTTGATGCCTCAGGCATTTTCTACCAGTCGGTCTTAGGGCGGTGCAGAGAAATATCATGGCAGGTGCAACTTAATACAAAACAAATAGAAAGAAAATTTAACATTAGCCTTTAGACTTAGATCCGGAAAGTTTGCATACTTAATGAAAAAGACTGATTCCTTGAATTTTGCAACTTGTAATTAAATTGAAGATGCATTTGCTGATGAAATGTGTCCGAAACCAAGATGAACGCGACTCACTGCTGAGCGAAATGAAATTGTACAGATTCGATGTAAGTCTAATCCAAAGCATTTTATCAACACCGAAATCGGAGGCGGCCAGAAAACTATGTCGTTTAACAGCGGTCTCTCAGCAGTGATTCGTCCTATTTATAGTCTAAGATCCGATTAAGAACGACCTTCACCGGTCTGTTTAATGGATGAAACGTATTTTATGATAAATTTAGTGTATTAAATAATATAACGCGGGTGGATTGCCTATGAAATTCCTGGCCAAACAATTTTTTTTTTAATACCGTCTCGACGGTAATCACTAACATTACACACTTATATCATAATGTACTATTATATCGACAGTATATACTTGATGGAATATTTTCTTGGGATAGAGGAGCGGTGGCCTAGTGTCGCAACCTCTATTTGACATCCATCATTCCACCGCACACAGGATGTTGGAAAGTAGCAAAGTCTGAAGTAGTTTATACTCCTTGTTGTAATTGCTATAAGGCATTCAGTGACGAGTGTGATGACGAACAAAATAAATGTACTGCAGACACCAAAGCAAATGTAACTTCATTTAATGAATTAAAATACTACGAAATATTAAACAAAGTTAATTCAAACGCCAATAGTACCTAAGTCTACTTATCAGCGATGAAATACGAATTAACACGTAATAACTTAATTGTAACAAATTAAACCAATGAAATAGGTACCATTAGGAAAAGTTTGTAAATAGATCAAAACATAACGTTGGCATTACGAAAATAGATTATACTTGACCTTGTTTCACTTATTTTCACAATAATAAAGGAAAACCCCTTGATAACAGAACAAAACTGACAAATACAGGCTAAGTGACTTCAGTGAAAATTTGAATCCTTGAGGATGTTTGCCATAATCTTCGTCTTTGCCATATTCAGTAATAGCTGTAAAAGAAGAAAACTTTAATGTTTTGACGTCTACAAACGAATTATTAGGTTAAATGGGTCATAAATCAGTTTTGCCGAAAGTACATTAACCATTTTGTCGTTTATTAATTCACAGAGTAATTTAAGATTGAAAATAATTTCTTTATGAGAATGTTTTTAATTAACGTGCTATTTCAGATGAAGCTTCAAAATATTATAGAAAGCAAGCGACTGTGTTAAAATGTTAGGACGTGCTGCGGATCCGGAGTGGTATAGCTATGGAAAAAGAGAGAGCCATTCGCAGTAATTGGCGTTAAACAAAAGGTACATTACTTATATGGTAAGTCAATTTTTATTTATTGTCTTATATGGGAAAATAAATAATTTACGATATGTCGAGAAAAAATCTACACCAGCCGAATCCAAAACGCGCTCGATTAGACGAGCCACAGCCATCGTGTAGTAGGACTTCAACTTCGATGCCAGCCTCTATGTCAAATACAATTCCAAACGCTCCAGTTAAAAAAAATCCCTCTATAACTGTTGTGCCGTATGATATATCGATTCGGCCGATTTCAAGCCATACGGCTTCAACACCCGAAACTAACGTAACAGATTCGTATAGCAAGCCACCCTATAATACAACAATACGACTTGTTACAAATCCAGCAGTAACAAGCAGCCAGCAACACCAACAACAGGGAAAATCTCCCACACTACCAACTCCAACTTTCCAGCAGAAGAATATTATTTTTGGCAACATAGCTCCAGTACCCATAAGAAAAGCCGTTAATTCAAATCGTCAGCGTCCCTTAAATTCTAAAACAGAAAAAGATCCAACATCGGTAGCGTTACGCAATTACCGACACCATCAATATAGACCACTATCACCAAAACTAGCTGTTTCTCAAGATATTTTTCGAAACACCGCCTCACTACCAGTAAAAAACGTCATAAATCCATATAGTCATCATCATTCTAAGTCTGCAAATGAACCAACTTTAATACCAGAGGTGACACGTAGCCAACAACACCATCAGTACAGACAAACACCACTAACACCAAAACCAGCTTCTTTGCACGAGAATATTTTCAAAACGCCAGCTTCAATAAGAAACGTCAGAAATCCATATAGCCAGCCTCATAATGATACAACAATAGAACTAATTACAAATCCAACAGGAATGTGCCGCCACAGAATCACACAACCAGTAAAAAACGATAAAGATCCATATAGTAAACCTCCATATGATACAACAATAACACTTATTACAAAACCTGTAAAAATATGTTGCGACCAACATCGTTACCGCAGACCACCAAATACCTACAAAATAGTGCAAAGGAGTATTTTTGATAGTACAGGACCACCACCTCATAATGTGACATCAGGACAAGATCCAGATGTAAGATGTCGCCACATAAATCGACTTCTCAGCCGCATACCAATACCAGAAGGATCTCTGCGTATCCATCGCACTATATTTACCCCAGTAGATAATGAAACATTTTATAAAGAAGCGGCTCCATATTTAAGCAAATTTCATGACCACGTACACACACCACCAGCACCTCTACTCTCAGTGCCAGCGCTAAAACTAACACCGAAAAAACAAAAACCTACATCCGTACGAGAACTAATGCCACCACCTGCACTAATACCAATAAAAAGACGATCATTAATACCAAAAAAATCACAAGTACCGCCGCAAACACAAGCAGTAACGTCAACACTAATGTCGAAACTACCACCAACGATCGCCTCAACACCAACATCGCCACTCTCACGAAAACTAATACCAACTTTGACACAAGAACCAACACTAGCTACAACATCCACTCTAACACTAACACCCCCAACCCCAAAACTATCATTAGCCCCACCATCAATACTAGACCCAACATCAACACTAGGCACAACTCTAGCCCTAACACTAACACCGACCACAATACCAACGATAGCTCCAACATCAACATTTATAACTACACAAGAATTAAGACCAACTATAGCTTTAACACCAACACCACTTTCCTTGCCAATGGTTCAGCCTTCATCATATATTACTATTGAGATAACTACTGAAAACGTTATAGAGATTTCCAATGATGAAATTGTTGAAATTTTACCTGTCGATATAATTGACAGTACTAATTGTAATATCATTGAAGTACCACTTTATGACAGTGTGACACCACTTAGTGACAGTGAGATACCACCTAGTGACATTAAAATATCATCTAATGTCATTGAAATACCACTTCATGGTAGTTCAACACCATCTAGTGACATTAAAATATCACCTAGTGACATTGAAATATCACCAAGTGACATAAAAATACCACTTAGTGACAGTGAGATACCACCTAGAGAAATTGAGATATCACTAAGCGACATTGAAATATCAACTAATGATACTGAGATTCCATATAGTAATGTTGTTGAAATTCCATTTCAAGAGACAATTGAAATAACATGTGACAAAAATGAAGGTGTAGATGAAAAACCTAATGTAGTCGTTGATAGTAAAAATAGTGTAGAAAATTTACTGTTGACTAAAAACCATAGGTTGAAATACATAATTCCTAGTGATAATGAGCTTCGTAGTAATGTTGTTGAAATTTCATTTGATGATGCAATTGAAATTTCATCTGACGAAAATGAAGATGTAGATGAAAAATCTAATGTAGTAGTCGTTGATAGTAAAAATAGCGAAAAAAAATTTTTGTTGGGTAAAAACCATAGGTTAAAATACACAATACCAAGTGATAATGATTTTCCTAGTAATGTGGTTAAAATTCCATTTGATGATATAATAGAAATATCCTCTGACGAAAATGAAGATGTTGACAAAAAACCTAATTTAGTAGTTGATACTAAAAAAGGTTTCGAAAATTTGCCGTTGACTAAAAACCAGAGGTTAAAATGCATAATACCTAGTGATAATAAGTTTCCAGATAGTAATGTTGTTGAAACAATTGAAATATCATCTGACGAAAATGAAGATGTTGACGAAAAACCTATTGTGATCGTTGACAGTAAAAATGGTTTAGAAAATTTACTGTTGGCCGAAAAACAGAGGTACCCATAGACAAAATCAGTACACAAGATTAAAAATGTCGCCCGATGGACTGGGTATGTTTGTAAGGATGTATAAATACCACCGGTAAGTTGAACAGTAGAAAATGATTTCTTAATTAGTGATACATAGGTGAACTTAATGCAAAGTTCACCTATGTATCAATAGAAATTCCTAATCTCCGTGTCGTGGTGGTGTCCCAGGGGCACCGCTATAAGTGCGCTCAGGTCACCAATCATTTCCTTCGAATTTATAACTACAATTTGATAAACACCATACCATAAAATTTTGGAGCAATGTACATACGAAAGCATCTATATCTGTAATCAAAGGAGGAGGCCGACCGCATCAGACAACGGCGTTCTCGCCACCACCGCCGGGATTCTGATCCCGATTTCCGGCCACCGTTCCAGCGCGCCTTAAGGAGTTTTCAGCAACAGTAGGGACCCAGCCGGGTCGAAGCCTAATGGGGCCAGGGTTAGTTTCGAAAGACAGCTCTAGCCCCGGTATGAAGGCTAGAAGGAACGGGGTAGATTTTTTAGTCAGTAAGAGTCTGACAATATCTCCCGCTCCGCCCAAGAGCGGGGGTTGTCATTGGATGATTTTTTCCCACCATAAAAAAAAATCTATATGTGTAATATTTGTTCTTATATTTCTTTTTAATGTATTTTACATAATTTGTACCTATTGTAATCAGAGTAATTGGATTTTGTCATTTATTTATTTAAATAAATAAATAATCGCACAACGTCATGTGGGGAACTAGGTAACAGGCTTTCTGTACCTTGTACTGTTTTTTAAAAATTACAAAAACGTTTTTTTTGTTCCCGTTTATTTGGCATTACATCACTTAAAGGAACATAAACTATTGTATTTTAAATACTCCTAATTTCTTGAAACAAGAACATAGCAAAAAATAAACTTGTAAAGGGAGGTGTATAAAAAGATATAAGATTGGGAACCCTTGTACATGAAGCTTAAAAAGGGGCCTTGCCCACTCATCTATAGTCAATGTAAGCACGGTTTAAAGGCTTGTTTCATCCAACGCAATTCAACGATGTGAAGTAACGTGAAAAAAGAGAGATAACGCTTGAAAACTCTGTTGGCATTCGAATACTCGTATTTCACAAAACTTGTTCCAGGATGAACATATTTTTTTGAAAACCGTATTTTTTCAAAAAAATTGTCATCTTTCAGAATCTCGATTAAATCTGTAAGGTTTTAATAGATACATTTTTTATATTTTTGATTTATTAAGGGAGGATTTTACTGGATTAGTTTTACACAAATTCAAAATTCAAATTTTGATTCCATAGAAACCTAGCCAATATCCACAAAATATCTGTGTTTTCAAAATATCTGGCAAAACATGTGTAATAACGCCATAATCATGTAAGAGCGCTTGTCGCTCATTTAACCAGGATTTTAATTTTTTTTTTCAAAGCCTTTTGATGCTTAAAAAGAATATAAGTACTTTCTAGAATAAATTTTATGAAACATTTAAGTGATTAATGGAAGATACCGAATGCCAACAGAGCGATTAAATATTGACTCTTTTTTCATGTTACCTCTTTGCCATTGCGTTAGATTACGTTGGATGAAACAACAAGATTTTAAACCATGTTCACTTTAAAGATAGACGTATCGGGAAAGGCCTTCTTATGTTTTGAAGAAAACTAACTCTACTCTTCTCAGTCATCATCACAAAGCAAGTCGAGCACTGAAAGCTATCTATCACACATTCTTGTACACCATAGAATGAAAATGGATATTTATTATTATTTCAGCCGAAAAGCAGCCACTGCTGGTTATAGGCACCCAGCGGATTCTTGCGACCTTCATCAGGTTATAGGTCTGCCATGTGAGAGTCTTTCCACAGCCCCATCTATCATCTGTTCAGCGAGCAGTGTGCCTTTCCCATAAGGCCACTCATGCTTGGCGATTCTTCGAGCTATGTCGGTAACCTTGGTTTTACTATGAATATCTTAATTTTTGATTCGATGAAGCAAATGCAAATTATAGCAAATTCATACTTAAAATATTTTGTTGCACATAAGCACAGACGTAGGTCTGTGCTTATGTGCAACAAAATATTTTGCAATTGTAAAATAGATGGCAATTGTAGAATTACCATGGTTTATTTATTTTCAAACATGAGTAAAAAAATTCGTTGATATTTTTTTATAAGTAATTAAGTTCTCCATATTTAACCATCACATGGGTACGCAAATAATGTAAAGTACAAAAAAAAACATTAATGATCATTTGTTTGATCTATATTATAAAAGAAGAAATAGTTGCGCGTGCAATTTTTTGTACAATTTTATGAGAAAGAAAGTAATCAAGGATATGAAGCAACAACAACCCAGAGGGGATGTTAAGGCCGTTGTCTGCTACACGAAATTTTGAAACTGCCAGTTAGAATTTAAAGCGAGCGAGTGAGTATCTTCAAAATGGAGATTTTACATTCGGAAAGTAAAACTCTGTGTATTGCACAAATAGTTTCAGGTATTAAAAGGCATTGTAAAGTTTCAGGACGAACGGGATCATCAAGCTGGTTCAGGATCAGTTCATGCCTTACGTTTGGAAATAAGGCAGCCGTAACAATACCCTTCAATGATAAAGATAGCCACTGATCAGAGACACCATAGGAACTAAATGCATCGGGTCAAGTATCCAACACCCTGTGAATGGTTGCTGTTTGGCATCTATTTACGACTCAAGATGCTTCGTTGGATGCCTGATTAATATCTGTGAGTTAAATAGTTTCATATTTTTTTGTTTCAACTAATTATTTCAGTATAGATACTGGGCTCTACACATACGTAGATATGTATTTATTGTCCAAAAAAATAATAAGGTTATTTTTTATGACTTCTGTCAGTAAACCGATGGGTACACTGGCTGAAGTGAATAGAAAATAACTTATCTTTTACTTTATTTCGACACAATGGTATTCGAGCAGATCTGAATTATCCTGATGAATCAGTCATTGTAGTTGGTAACAAGGTTACAGTTAGTTAATATCAGAATTATTAGCCTGTAGAGGCAGGCTAATAGTTCTGTTCTGTAAACCCATAGTGCTCATTTGATCCTTTTGTTTTCCATCATCGAACCGTGACACAGTTCTTTTTCCACATGACCATACCATTTGAGCAGGTTCATGCTTAGTTTCTCTGATCGATAAAACTTTGATAAACATCCACCTCAAATGCATCTGTTAGTCTAGCGGGACGATTTAGTAGGAACAGTAGTCTGCTTGGTTCTTTGTCAAAAACCTTATTGGCGTGAAGATGAGGTGCAATTTATTTGAGAAAACGGTGATATTTCTCTTTCAAATCTCTAAAAGCCTGTTAAGCAGTTACTTAAAATTTTTGTGAAAACGTTTGCCTAGATGCATCAAAATGTTAATAACTCTGGCTAATGTAAATGATCATTTAAAAGACATAGCTAGTTATTTGGTTAGTTTATCACATTAAACGTTTTCAGGTACAAGTCTATGCTTGCGCGGTTACATGGATATGAGCATCGAACTAATATTGAAAATATTCTAATTTCAGGACCACTGTGATTGTTACGGAGCGCACACTACAATGCAGCCACTACGCAACAGCAAACTATCAAGACCAATTAAGACAAAAAACATTTATGAGACCCCTTCCCGAGCCCGTCATCGTCAGCGTGAGCATGGTTTATAAGCTTATTGTTTCATTTTAAATAATCCAACGCAATTTACACTAATATTATAAGCAGATGAAGTTTGTTTTTTTGTTTGTAAGGGTAATGTCTGATAGTAGGTACTGGTCATTTGGCTAAAATTTTTTCACCGATAGAAAGCTGCTTTAAGCGGGCGAAGCTGCGGGCAAAAGCTAGTGTTAAATAAAGAGGCAACGTAAAAAAGAAATATAACGCCTGAATACTCCGTTGGTATTTAGTAAGTAATTTTATCACTCCTTCCAATATTTCAAAAAACTTGTTCCACAAATTACGTGCTTTATTAAAAACTTGAAAGTTGTGAATTAAAGGCCGCTGCCTTTTTTAACATTAGTATGAAACGATATTTACAAATTTTCCCGTTCCGTCCCGTCCGTGAAAAAACCCGTCACGTATGCAGCGGCCTTAAGTCTACTGTTACATTTTCTTAACTTTATTGATTTATTAATATATGAAGAAGGGCCTAAGTTCACGCAAATCAGCAGATTTTTTGAGGTCTTTACTGGATTATTTTTATACATTTTTTATTTTATTTCAATAGCAACCTAGATGAGATAATTGGAGCTATGGTTCGAAAATATCTGAAAAAAGATGTATAACAATATCAAAACCACGTAAAATTTGATCATCACAGTGTGTAACATAAAAAGAAAGGCTGATAAAATCCAATGGAAATAAAAAGTGACGCATAGACACAAACATAGTTTGTTCCAGATTACAATTTAAAATTTATGGAGCAACAAATTGTGTTTTTATCAAGCTTGTTACTGACAAATTCAATATAACATTGCTAAATTATATGACTGTTACCAAACTGCTATAACGCCAAAGCTTTGACTTGCTGATAGAGGAACCCCTCTGAACTCAACATCACCTATGTCGGCTGATATATTGATGTTATTTGCCTCAATAATATAAGTTGCAATGCCACTGAGTGTTCAGCCAGACTGAAAAGGTGGGTGCGGGATGGGAGCGGCGTGGAAAAATCAGATATAAAAACTTCTTTCAAGTGTCCATAGTGAACACGTGAGCTCGGAACTGGTGCGGGTTGCTCGACGCGGAACGCGCGCAAGCAACTCACGCCATAGCTCGTTCATACATGTGGTCATAGTGAGTGCGCGTGCGTGGGAGCGTGTATCCCACACTAGTTCGAGCTAACCGCGCGTTGTTATAATGGCTCGACGCGCGTTTCTGCATCTGCGCCGCTCGCAGCACCGCGCTGCCAACCTGGCTCAACACTTAGAGCTCTAGTAAAGTTCATTCATAAGGCCAGAAACACATGTCTGTTAACAAACACTAAGAGCGGAACGTTTTTTAATTCCATCATATTTATAATGCTTTCTGACTTGAAAGACTATGCAGACAGAGCGGGGGCGTAGAGCGTTGTCTGAGAGGATGAATAAATTTGCCCATGGTTTTACTGATGCTTTATAACTGAAATTCAGCTACAAACTAATTTATGTAGAAAGATTATCTATAACATCTCAGTAACGGCCTGGAGCCTCGGTTTATAGTCAATTGATGGTAAATACCATTAATTCAGTACAAAATAACCGCTCCTATTAGGCAAATGTAAAATAATCAAAACTGGTGAATTGTGCGTGTACTGGTATACTATGTATACTTGTATACACCTCTGTCTAATCTTTAGGGAAGTGTACGAACGTAATATAAGTTTTTCCAAAATCAATTTTATTAAAATGTAAATAATTAACATCTAGCACTTGATTTCTATCAAAACTTAACGATTATAGATTAATTTATTTGTAATATAACAACTTTGTTCCTAGTAGGAAATATTTTGGATTGTTGTAATTTAATATTCATTGCAAAATTCTTTATTTACAAATATCATTACATCAGACTTTATTTAGTTAATTGTTTTGTAAAAAAGTGAATGAAATAGTTGTGCCAATCAGCTAAAATCATTTCAGTAACTGTGAACCTAAATTATTATCATGATAGAATATAATAACTTACTAAATATTACCTAATACTGGTATGAATTAAAAATATTCAGCTGTACCAAACGAATTGAACCAAAATATACAAAAGAAGAATAAATTAGTAAACGCATACATCTGGAATAGCTCCCTTTGTCAGGACATATTATGGTCCTTATGGCAGAAGGAAGTAAAAGAAGATTTCATCACTACGTGAATCACGAAGTTATTTTAAACTATTTTTAATAGGTTACTAATAGTAAATAGAATAATGAAGTGATCAGTGCTGATTAGGTGAGTATGAATAACAAATCAATGTTACAATCTGACCAAGTAATTGGATGTATTGTAAAAAAATTAAGGCCTACTGTCGACGGACGACGACAAAGCGGCAAAGTCACGACGCGATGTCGCCGCTTCATCGACCGAGTTACACAGTTTATCAGGCGTAAACCAAGCGTATAGTGACGAATATGCGTCTATGAAGCTACGCGTCCATAGAGAATAGGCCATAGTTGATGTCGGATCAATGCAGGTTAAATTTAAATTACTAAGAAGCCTTTGTACCAGGCTAAATTGTAAGAAAATACAGTAAGGTTAGACCTAGTAGTAGTAAGTTCTATTTTTTTAGTAAAATCTTAAAAGTTTATCAATGTAATTTAATGCAAAAGTTCATCAATGTACTTATTGTATTGTATGTTGTTTATTTTTGTCAAGAGTAATCAATTACTTTGTCTTGAGATAGTGCGCGCACCTGAGTTTGATCTTATGATAAAACAGGGCCTTAAATCAGCTATTACAATAGTGTCACAATGGTCTATCATTGATTTCATAATTGTTGATTTGGACAAGTTTTGGTAATTTACTAATATAATGGCGTCATTATGACTTTCCGATGGTAAACCACTGACACTCCATTGAAAGAAATGGCATAGAATGGTAATCTCGTACATAATGACAAATGAATATCTAACGTATGCGGTAATCTGCAAAAATTTTGACAGTTCCTTTGATCAGTGACCTACGATTATGACGTCATTGCGCAATTAGTGCTTTTAATAAGCTCGATATTGTCATTCTACCACAATTCTATTAAAAGACCATTGACCGATCAATGACCGATCATTTTGAATTAGCAGATTACAAACTTTTAGCAATGTGACAATGGGATCGTGTTGGAATGACGAATTTATAAAAATAGCAGACTTAGGCCCTTGTATTATCAGTGATTTTCGACAGCTTTGACTATGAAACTATTTTTTGGAGTGTTCGCTATATTGTTTTAGCAATAAGCTATGTAAAAAACCACATTGAGTGCGCATCCTTCTAAAATTCAAAGAATTCAGGAGGTCGCGTGTCCCTAAAATTTATTGAAATAAGGATGGGGATTCTTATTTCAATAAATTTTACGGATTTTATTATTTCCCTTATTTCTGAATTTAGAATTTGTTGTTACATATTTTATTAATCTTTTACTTTAGCCTAAAAACTAGAATAGGATTTAACTTATACTTAATTAAGAAATCACCGCAATAAAATTTTAAGAATAAATATTTATGGATAAGACTTTCTCAGCTAAAGTATTTTTTCAGTTTAGTGACTAAGCCAAGTGGAGTGAAAAAAGCTTAAAAATACAAAAATTATTATATAGGATCATATAATAAGTTTTAGTATTTTTAAGCTTTTTATATTTATTTGTCTGTTCCTTTAAGTTCTCAAATCACTGTGTGTAAGTATGTAATAAATAATAAAATATGGAATTTTGTAATTATTATCTGTGGAAACTAGCAGTTAGCAATATACTCGTAGTAAATTATTGTTTCCTAAAATGTAAAAAAAGTATTTTGATGACAAAAAGTTTTGGGATTGAGATGCTTCAGTAACATATACTACGTATGATATTTTTGAATATTTTTATTTTACAGTCTGCCATATTTAATTATATTGAATTAACTTTGACATGAATATTAACTGTGTGATTTTGTATTTATTACTTAATATATATTGTATCATTGTGAGTGTGGGGACTGTGCGGATTATTTTTTTCCCGTAGTCTTACCATTTGTCTGGCAATTTAAGTATTTTATCTGGCCTACCCAAATGTCTTTTTTTTGATGAGGTTCGTCGAAACGTTGAGCACTTTATCAGTTTTGAGTTAAGCTACACGGAGACTGACAAATGCTAGCACTGATTGGATGGGTCCTCTCAAATCTGTACGGTTCTTTCATCAAAAGACCAGCTCAGACACTAATCTGCATAGTTCTCATACGCTACTGTAAATGTGAGAACTTACGAGTAGGTTAATTGATTCTCCAGGCAGTAAAAAGCCAATAAAATACCTGAATTTCCAGAATTAAAGGTATTTTATGCGGCTTAACCAAATTTTCTTAAACTTTGAAATTATTTGTAAAAATTTTTGAATTTTTTAAAGCTTTTAGTTGAGCTGTACTATATCCGATAAATACTTAAACGTACTTGTTATATTATGTCTCCTCAAATTTGTGTGGTTCGTTTCTCAAAAGACTGGTATTTTTAATATCTTGCGGTTTTCAATCCCCGCAGCCCGCGTGCATATTCTACGCATCACAATAAATACTTGTATGAAAAAGACATTTGCGGGGGTTACGCGTGTGGATAAATCCGCGAGATATTAAAAACGCCTATATATTTCGAAGGGTGTACTATATTGACGTTTTCTTGGAAGAATACCAACTTCACAGCGAAACACGACGCCGTCACTTATTGTGTAAGATTAGTCATGTTTTTTTTCTGTATACTATTTTGTCAGATTATTATTTATGTATTTGTCTATGGGCCTTAGTTACCTGATTTTAAAGAATTATTATTTGTATACTTTTTATATGACCATTATAAAATGTTTAGTGTATAATCTACAAGAAAGGCTAATTTCTAAATTTGTTTCGATATTTCTGTAATAAGTGTTACTTGTTCTTTGGTAGTTAGATAGGACGACCTCATCTAACATAAACTGAGGATAAGTACCTGTATAAGAGTTATTATTATTTAGAAAATAGGTACCATTTCTCTTTAAGTTCGTCTTGAAGCACTCCACGCTTGCATAAGTGTCAGCACACACCACACATGGCAGATACACCTTAAGCTACAGCCACAAACGCAGCCACGAAAAGCTAGAAGCGGCAACAAAGGGAGCCAAAGCGCGCAGCAGCCACTTGTGACCGGTGGCTGCTACTTTTTTAACCAATACACGCATTGTCATAATGGACTCTGACAAAGAAGGTTTAAATGCGCGAATGGCATGTGACAGCGTCTTGTATCAACGTTTAGTGGCCAGAGTAGGCCACAAGAAGTGAGCAGCGGTGATTTGTAGCGTGTGGCGGCTACCAGCGTTAATCATGTGCGGCGAATCTATACAAAATGTATAAGAACTATAGGAAATACGCCAGTGGCGGTGTTTTGTGGCTGTGGCTGGTGGCCCATGTACGGCGACCCTAAAGCGACTAATGTAGCAATTTTAATCTAAAAGTCTGATCCCTTGGTACCTTTTCTAACTGGGAAGTATACCAAGAGGTTCTCCTCCAGAACAAAGGGGCTGGGACTAAGCTTTATGTGCAAGGCTGGAGTGATAATGAACCTCAAGACCACAAAAATACCTCAGTTTATGCAATAGACTATGATAGAGGGCCTAAGAACCATTTTGATACAAGAGAAAATTTTTCATTGCAACCGAGGCAGTTTTCACCTGAGTTCACGTTAGGCGAGGGTGTTATGGAGCTGAGGACTGAAGTGAAAAATTTCCACGTGTATCAAACGACGTTTTTCAATACACTTACAAACATAAATAAAGCGGGTTGACACGCGCCTCATTGTGGTTGAAGCGCGCCTCGAGACTGTTATGATGAATGTAGCAAATTGTGGCGGGGACAATTACGTGCACTTTTCCGCACTGGTGAGAAAAACAGCATATTACATTCTTAAAAGTGGTACGGATAAGAGTGGGATTTCGAGTAAGTGTATTGAAAAAATTTTTTAAGCGTGATTATATGTTTATGGTAATTTGTAGTTAAATGCATACCACCTTGGACTTGATGCAATCGATGAACGCTAGTATTATTCATAAAGATGCAAAATAATTAAAATCATTTTAAAATAAACTTTTCCCACTATGCTTTACATGTTTATTATTAAGTGTGTTAAGTAGGCATTTTAATAAATAAAATCTGACTGTCATTTCAGTGTGTGGTTTTATTACTTACAGCCCGTTCACGACCTTGCCGCTGCAAGCGATAGCTAAGCGCGGCAGCGGCGAGCGGTAAAGACAAAAGTATGTAAATTATTGAAGCACGCCACGAGACGCCGCTCACAAAGGCGTGCCGCTGCCGCGCCGGCGCCGCTCGCCGTAAGACCGAAGTTGTGAACAGGCCGTTATTCATGTCTGGTTGAAACTTCAATGGGCAGGGCATATTGCTCGCTGAACAGATGGTCGATGGGGCCTAAAGGTTCTGTATAGGCAACTACGTGCCGGAAGACGCAATATTGGAAGGCCTTCCATACGGTGGGTTGACGACCTGGTGAGGGTCGAGGGTATCCGTACGCACAACCGCTCATTGTGGCATACTTGGGAGAGGCTTGTGTCCAGCAGTAGACGATGTTCAGCGGAAATTATGATGATGATGATAATTCATCTGCACCACCAACCCAAACGGTCCTTCCTCCTATCACTCTACATTTTGACAACGTTGATACTCAGAATACAATCATATTTACTTCCGAATTTACCTCACACAAATAGTGCGGAAACATAAAAGTAACAGTGCCTTGTCAGAAAAATGCTAAAAGCATGCCAAAACCAATGCATTTAATTTAATTATTCTTTTTTATTCTGGATAGGCTCGCGTTTGAACACTATCTCACTTGATGAAACGCGATGATGTGGCTGACGATGGAGCACACTAACCTAGAAGCAACCTATTCACCCATGACTGAAAAACCCCTAGGTTATAGCCATCAGGAAACACATTCCTGAGTTTACCCACCGTCATTCAGCGTACTTTCACTAGGTGGTGACCGAACTAGCAACAGGCGAGGTTGCGACAGTCGTGGAGATCCGGTAGTTGAACTGTGCAATGCCACACAAATCCGAAGCCATGATCGTCAGAACGCGCCACCACCGGGTTCCCAAATAACGGTAGGAGGAGTTTACATCGGCGGGCGTCGGAAGGACGACCTAGCACGCGGAACTCGTCCTCAATAGCAAATGGAATTTTGAGGAGCAGGCTGGTTTTCGTTCTGACCGCTCGTGCACGGATCAGATCAACACTCTTCGTATCATACGTTAGCAGGCGTCAGAATGGCAGAGGGAGATTTACTTAACTTTTGTCGACTTCGAAAAAGCCTTTGATACGTTGAAGTGGTCCAGCACCTACTGAGCATTGGCGTACCACCGAAAATTATCCGTCTTCTGGAGGCTATATACAGGAAGTATTCTTGCAAGGTTACGCACGACGGCCTCGTCTCTAAAGACATCGCAGTGCACGCTGATGTCCGCCAGGGCTGCCTACTTTCGCCGCTTCTTCTTTTTCTTGTGGTTCTTGACGGAATAATGCTTCGCATCTTGGATAACAGGCGCCGCGAGATTGAGTGGGGATTATTCAACGTCTTGGAGGACCTTGATTACGCCGATGACCTATGCCTCCTGAATCATACCCACGCCGACATGCAGGCAAAGTTGGAAGATTTAAGTCAGGAGGCTGCGAAAACTGGTCTTACAATGAACATCCGGAAGACACAAGAGATGAGAATGGGTGTGAGGAATCCTTCACCGTTGATGTTGAACTCAGAGGTAGTGGAACGCGTAAACAAGTTTACCTATCTAGGAAGCGTCGTTTCAGAAACCGGATGTAGTAAAGAGGACATCACTTCACGGATCGCCGAGCAACCTTCGCGCTGCTGAGACCTGTTTTGCAGTCGCGGAAACTGACCCGAAGAATAAAACTTAAAATCTTCGGGTCAAATGTCAAATCTGTGCTGCTCTACGGGTGCGAAACGTGGAAGGTCACAAAGGACATCTCATCAAATCCAAGTTTACATCCAACGTAGAACTGCTGGAAAAATGCCACGAGAGCCCGATCGACCGCCAGATCAAGCGCCACAAGTGGAGATGGATTAACCACACGCTCCGAAGGAATTCCGATCACATAACCATGCAAGCGTTGGACTGAAATCCGCAAGGAAAAAGAAAGCGTGGCCGTCCTCGTCAGATCTGGCGTCGCACCGTGTTGGCGGAAGCAGCGAGCATCGGAATGACGTGGAGCGAGGTGAAGCGTGACCAGGACCGTTCGCGATGGAGGATTACTGTGGACGCCCTCTGCCCCATCTAGGGGACATAGGACATTAAGTGAATTGAATAAGTGACAATCTATCCAAAAAATACAATATCAAAATTGGTACCTTTCAGGGAAAAATGACACCCGGCTCGAAGTGCTACCATTGCCAAAAAATTACTAATACCCACATATATTTCGAGGAAATTGTTTATCTTTTCACTGGGCACCCTTTTAACTTTAACTTTAACAGATCATTTCGATGCAACTCACCCTTAAAAGACATGAAACTGATATTTCCATTACGTACCTAATAAAATGATACAGTTATTTGTATTACAGTTAATTCATTTATAAAATTCATACCAAAGCTATCCCACCGATACGTATTAGCAATACTTTTTAATATAATTAAATATAACTTTGTAATTAACTTAATATCCGTCATACAGATAAGTGTCAGTTGTGCAATCGATCGCTGTGCATTATTTTCATTATTAAACTTTCTTACTTTGAGATTTAAAAAATAACATTACAGGATTCTGAAAACTTTGTTGGCGAGAAACCCAACTTGCTTGCCTAAACTGTAAACTTTGCAAAAGTAATTATATGCTGTTGTTGTATGTGAGGAAACAATATAGACAAGGTTCAAACTTTGTCCATCTTTTCCTACATGTTGACTACTGGATCTAAAACTTTTTATAGTAATAGTGCTTCATGAACTCCTAGTAGCTCACATCGTAATTGCGCTGACTTCGTAATGGAAAGCAAGTCTTTACGCGGGAACAACACTCAGTCTATGTTCTGAATGCTTTATGATCTCCTAATATTCAAAATCTTATTTGTGTCAACTTCGTGTCAGATAGCTCTCGCAACGGGAATTTTCTTCACTTCTCTGGTGTTGTATTTTGAACGTTTTATGGACTCCTAGTATACATTATAATAGCAGGCTACGGTGCTCACTTCATGTTAGATAACGTTTGAAGCGGGAACTTTCATTACGCTGATGTATTCGGAATGTTTCATGAACTCCTAGTATTTACATTTTAGTTACGCTGACTTCGTCTTGGATAACACTCTACATAGGAAAGCTTTTCTGAATGACGGCTCGATAAGGCCATGGCGTCTTAGTACAAAAGATGTAGTTGCGCTAACTGCGCATTGCTGATCAACTGACGCGTAATTTGGTGCGGTTTTAGGTTGCCAAATAAATAAATTGGTACAACTTATTCAAAATGCTGACAATAATTTTGTTAAAAACCTTAAACATCAAGTTTAATACGCGTTAAATCTAGTTTTTAGGTTATAATGGGATGTTATTATATTAAGTTTTTGCATTCCAAGCATTTTTATTTTTTGGAGGTTGTATTTTTTGGACTTTATATTTTAAGGCAGAAAATCGTACGATGATTTCTGTTCTGGGTGGAGCGCGAGGGCGTGTTAAATTTTTACTGGCTGAAACCACACTTTTGTCCTACAGTTGCCCTTTACGATTATAAAAATGACTATAGAAATACAAATACAAATGGAAATATAATAATTTATTTTTTTAACATTGAGTCAAAGCCAAGGTAGCTGCTAGGAAACTAGGCGTTCTTGCAACGGTCCAGCGGTACTTCACACCGGGACAGCTTTTAATGTTATACAAAGCACAGGTCCGTTCGTGTGTGGAGTACTGCAGTCACATATGGGCTGGTGCTGCAAAATGCCACCTGGCAGCTATGGACTCGGTGGAAAGGCGTGCAAAGAGGCTAATTGGTGATCCAGATTTGGTTAAGTCCAACCTTCAAAGCCTTGAGCACAGGCGTAGGGTAGCCAGCCTTTCGGTGTTTTACAGGATGCATTTTGGATTGTGCGCATTAATTGCATGAATTGATTCCGCCATCGCAATTCTACCATCGGACAACCCGACGTACGGCGAATATTCACCCTTACGTTGTTGAAACCTCTACGGTCCGGACTAAGCGTTTCGCCTCGTCGTTTATACCGCGTACGTCAAAGAACTGGAACAGTTTGCCTGCTGCGGTCTTCCCGTCCAATTATAATTTGGGTGTCTTCAAGGCTAGAGTGAATAGGCTCTTAATAAACTAGTGCGCTTCACCATCAAAGATTGCATCGCTGCTTACCATCAGGTGGGATCGCAGTCAAGCACTAGTTATCAATTAAAAAAAAAAACTAATGGAAAAGTGAACGAGATTGAGTGGCACCTGATATATATATCCGTACTGATTGTGTTTATTTAGGTAATACATAAAATAATGAATCACGCTACGTGTTTATTATTATTCGTTACGTACACTTTCAGGGGATGCCATCTATCTACCCGACGAGCTCGATGGGGGATGAAATTCTACTATCAAGTGAATAATATCGGAACAGGTTCGTCGTGCAGTTGTTTACGTAACTCGTGTCGCATCCACAAGGTGGCAATTTTTTAAAAAGGGAATTTCCATTAGAACAAAGTTATCTGTAAAATACTAAATTCCTTCAAAATTAAGTTATCAACGTATTCAAAATAAACTTTAATCCAGAAGATAGGTTTTTAAGTTAATTATTTGCTTTTTTCAAGTAAAATATCTTCTTGTTTCGTTGGAATTCGTGGTTTTGTTCGATGGCTAGAAGTAAGAGAACTACAATTTCAGGTTTTTGATCACAATCTTCGGTAGTATAGTGGTTAGTATACCCGCCTGTCACGCGGTAGACCAGGGTTCGATCCCCTGCCGAGGAGGTTTGATTTTTGATGTTTCATTTTAAGTAATAAAAATTAAAATATATTTTCGTTCTTCATACACACTCTTTTGGTTACGAGTGTTTTAGTATAAACGTTGTTGTACAGCAAATAGTAAGAAAACTTTTACACTTAAATCTATGGGTATAATGGTGGTCTTATCGCTGACAGCCATACCTACCAGACAACCTTCGTATGGATTGTAAGAACTTAAAATAGAAAGGGACGCGTCTGCGGGTCCCGTAAGCAAATTAATGAATTATTAACTTTTACCTTAAAAACTTTGTACCAGACTGTACATAGATGTAAAATTATAGTAAATAGCTATTATATATATAAGACAGAATATAAACTTCTGAATATTATATAGTTAGTAAGTATTCGACAAGGAAATGGAAAACTTCTAGTAGCGGTTATATTAACAAGTATTTTAAGAATACATATTGCTGAGAATTACTCTAAAATATGAATAAATAAGCGTCTCCTAAATTTAGATTTACTCTGTCTGTTATTTCTAATGAATTAATTATTATACAAAGACGATCGTTATCCAAGGTCTTGACAAAGCAAATGTATTGTGCAGATGCGTATTCAATGAGTTGCTACGATTCTACGGCGTAGCAGTTATAAGATGGGAAGTTTTGTTCGCCGAGGACTAAAATGCCGTTTTACTGTAGTTTAATTTCGAAATTTTAACAGTAGTTATATAGGTACTGAATAATCAGACTAACTTACCTGTAAGCGCTCGATTGATTCAATTCGGCTAAAAAAATCTTGAATGTATTCAATATTTTTAATATTTTTATTTATTTATTTTTCTAAATATCTTTTAATAAAACCTGACATAAGAAACGAGTGAAGTCTACAGATCATAGAACGGCGAGCGGACAACGGATACGTTGGCAGTATTTTTTGTTATTTCAAGATTTAAACTACATAAATTATTGTGACGACCTCCAGTAACCAGGAAATATACTACATTAGTAAAACTCTTCATCATCTTTAGATGAGACAATTACTGGTATAATTGATAATAAAGAAAATATAAATCATGCAATGAAGACTAAACTAAAATCAATATTTTATTAGTTAACAATAGCAATGATTTTACGTTGTTAATAGTTTCTGAAAGGTAGTCTATTTTGAGCCCAGTTGACATGGTCAAAAGTAAAAGAGCAGTTAGCTGACAATGCTAACTTTTGTCAGGTATGGGGTTCGAACCCATGCTCCCTTTCGAGAACCAGAGCTTAAATCTGGCGCCTTAGACCACTCGGCCAACCTGACTTATTTAATTCAGCTGAAATTTCATGTCATATTCGTTGATTGATCATTAGTTCAAGTCTTTTATGAAAACCCTGTCATTGTAATTCTTTTTTTTTACTTTAAAATAATCCAAATTGAACGAAGAATACCGCCTAGTATAAAAAAACACCTTATCGAATTTTTTGTGAATAATTTGTATTTTGTGTTTAAAAATGTTGATAAACATTACATAGACCATGAAAATCAATGCGTTTAATAATTTATGATAGCATTGTATACATAACATTTGTTTGATGTAAAGATGGTCATTTATTATAGCTCAAATGCTTCAGCTTTAGAAAACACTATAAAGTACACCGGTGATGACTTTTCAAGTTATCGCCTCAATATTTTTAGGTTACCTAAAACTTCTACAGACACCAAAAGTAATTATGTCAATTTTTTGTTTTAAACTTGAGATTTGCTTTATAATGGTTAAGCAATCTATAGTTCTATTTTTACTACAGTCTATATTTACTATGTATCTACCTATAACCCAAGATTGTTTAGCTCTTGTGTGAATTTTATATAATAGATTTATTATTATTCTCTTTATTCATTTTTTTTTTACATATAAAATTACATTTTTAAATATTTTTTAACAAAATTATACAAAAGAAAAAAAAACATTTAAAAATATAAAAATATAGTTATCCACCGGTGTCGGGAGCAGGGTCCAAGCTACCGGTGGTTAGGGCCCCAGAGACAGGAACCTCCTCACAATGCGAGCCGTATCGAGGAGTACTGCCTTCTGTATCAGGCCCTTGATCCACCCGTGCAACGATAGCTTCGACAGATGGTCGTCGAAGCTTTTGGCTATAAGACCATTAGCGGTCACAACAATCGGCACAATGATAGCCGAGTCCACATTCCACATGTCGACAACCTCGTGTGCTAAGTCAAGATATTTTATTTGTTTTTCTTTCTCAGCTTTCACGAGATTCTCGTCATGCGGGATGGTGACATCGACTATCATTGCACGGCGCGCTAATCGGTCTATCACCACTATGTCCGGCTTATTGGCTACAATAGTCCGGTCAGTAATGATAGACCGATCCCAGTACAACGTGACATGGTCATTTTCAAGAACTGGGTCGGGCACATACCTGTAGTACGGTACCTCAGAGTCCACTAGGTTGTACTTCAAAGCAAGTTGCTGGTGAAGAATCCTGGCTACTTGGTTATGCCTGTGCAAGTACTCGCCGTTAGCCAGACGAGAACAACCAGAGATAATATGTCTGATAGACTCACCCGGACGATGGCATGCCCGACACACGTCAATCGTCCCGTCCTTCATAATATGTCTCCGATAGTTGTTCGTCAAGATAACTTCGTCCATAATTGCACAGACAAAACCTTCAGTTTCTCCGAAGAGGTTACTGAATCGTAACCAGGCCACGGACGCCGAAAAATCTACATCAGGCTCATGAAGAGCCCGAAAAAAGCGCCCGTGGAGCTCCTTGCCTTTCCATACTTCCTTGCGGTCATCAGTAGTAAGTACCACAGGTTTGCGCCAGTTCTCTTTAGCCATGGATAACGGGGTGAGTCCCTTGTCCACTGCGACCACATCGCGGTGCATACCCACGTCGGTTTTGAGAAAGTATTCTCTGAGGCTGCACACCTCGCGGTTGTGTAGAGTCTTTGCGTTCAGAAAGCCACGACCTCCACACTTCCGCGGGATGTACAGTCTCATCACCGAGGATCGTGGGTGATGCATCCGATTTGCGGTCAGCAATGTACGGACTCGCCTATCCAGAGCGTCTAACTCGGTCTGAGTCCATTTGAGTATGCCGAAAGAGTACATTAATACCGGCATGACCCATTATTATTATTATTATTACATTGATCTGAACATACAACAACACATTGTTTTGACAGGTGGCTTTAAAAATTGCAGTTTGATCCAGAGACATCTGTAGCTACTAGCAAAAGTAAAAAGGGCAGTCATAGTGCAATGTTTGAGGTTTTCCGTTCTGATGCACTGTAACGTCATCACTAGATGGCTCCAGTTGAACCCGAATATAATAAATTCGATGCATCCGCCGAAAATATCCGCTTCTTGGTGTAATAATGTCTAATGATTGGCTAAAGACAATCTATTCGTGTTGAAAACAGACTTTGTATGTATTAACATTTTCTACCACCCCTGTGTACTTTATATTAAAATTATTTTTAAGACGGAAAAAAGCAAACGTAATTAAAAAATAATAATAGAATGGCATAAACTAATAATTTAAATCTACACTTATATTATAAAGGCGTAAAGTTTGTTTACTTTTTTGTTTGTAGGAGGTAATATCTGAAAGTACTGGTCTGATTGCAAAAAAATAGAATAGATATATACAATAGAAAGCTACTTTATTCCTGAGTATTTTATGTAGGTTGGCAAAGCCACGGGCACAAGCTAGTATGCTATGTATCTCGCTTCAACTACAGGCCGGGGCGAAGCAGTAACAGAAGGTGAAAGCTAGGGGGACAGCTAGTTAATAATATTTTTTTACTTTGTTTTAAGATGGGAAATCAGTTAATGACGTCTCCCGCCCTTGGACGGGGCAGGAGAGCATGTCAGACTTTTACTGACTAAAACCTACTCCTGTTACTTCTTTGCCTTTGTTCCAGCGCCCCGGGGTTCTCTTTCGCATCACCCATAGCCCCAGTTGCTGACATCTTTTAGATGGAGCGAGACACTTACTGTAAATTGTCAATGACATTTATTTCAGTTGACAAGTCGTATTCGCCCTTGGAAGAAATCATTTATGCTACAAACTTGGCTACAAATTATTTTGAACCCAAAAGTTTGTATGTATGTTCTTTACTCTTTCACAAAAAAACTACTGACTAAGATTGGGCTTTTCTTTGTCAACCGAAACAGCATTGCTATTCAACATGGTAATACTGTCAGATAGTTAAAAAGGAATTTAGGAATGACAAAAACAATACTTGTCGCTTGCACACATTTTTATTTGGTTAGTAGAATGAATTCAACCAGACCATTTAGATGCTATCATCTAAGAAGATTACAACATCACGTACATAGTAGTATGTGCCGAGATTTATGATCCCGAAACCGATACAGACCTACATGATGTTGTAATCTTCTTCTTCTTACATATAAAAATCAATTACTGTTTGTTAGTCAAAGTCTAAAACTTAAGAACGACTGGACGCATTTTAATCATTTCTTTTTAGGGTTCCGTTCCTCAAAAAGAAAAAACGGAACCCTTATGAGATCACTTTGTTGTCCGTCCGTCTGTCTGTTTGTCTGTACGTCTGTCTGTCTGTCTGTCAAGACACTTTATCTCGAGAACCCGTGGAGGTATCGATTTGAAATTAAAGCCCTTTGATTATATACTTGTCTAGATGCCACATTGACACCTATTGAACGGCCCAAATAAAGTCTACTAAAATTGGTAGACTCGCTTCTCCCTTACGTCAGTGTCATTTGAAACAACTAAGGATAACGTGCTCACGAAAAGTAATTAATTATGCCGGTTTGTGCTATCAGACTGTACCGCAATTATGTGGGAAAACCGTATAATAATACCGAGATCACTTTTCATCGGTAAGTTTTGTTATTTACCACCTATTATATTAAGAAACACGATTTTTTAATTCGTTTTTTTGTAACTTATTTTGATTAGCCAGTGTTGTCAGTTTTTTACTAGGGAGATTTGGCGAAACTATGGGAGACATAATACAAATATTATCACGTCATCTTTCGATCAGGAGAACATTATTATATCAATTTAAAAATTACTTTATTTATTATATCAATAAATTATAACGTATCTATACCTACAAAATAAATAAAACCCATGACGTCTTGCACTAAATATTATTTTTGTTAGTTCTTTCTAATATTTTAAGTTTCAGATTTCCTACGGATCCCATACTAGCAAATTGCTGGAGAGACATTATACTGCGGACTCCAAAATTAAGATCAGTGGAAACCCCACAGGACTTCAGTCGTGTGGGGTTTCCATTGATCTTAATTTTATAATTCTTAATTTCCTATAAATAATTTTCTTATAAATATTAATTCTTAATTTCCATTGAACTTAACATTTTTCTAATGATTTATATACAAAAAAGGGTTTACGACGGCTAAAGAACTAAAATTACTGATTGTCTCCGATCTTGAGCACGCCTATTTCGCCATCCATACCATCAGGTGAGGTGGTGGTCAACCGCGAACCTATCAATAAAAAAATTATAAAAAACCGGCCAAGTGCGAGTCGGACTCGCCCATGGAGGGTTCCGTAGCAGCAATAAATTAATATAAAAGTTCTTATAGTTCGTTGTAACTTTGATCGATGTTTTAATAATGTGTATTTTTTTTAGATTTATGACGTATTAAAAAAAAATAGTAACTAGATCTCGTTCAAACCAATTTTCGTTGGTAGTTTTCATGGTAATGTACATCATATATTTTTTTTAGTTTTGTCATTCTCTTATTTTAGAAGTTACAGGGGGACACACACATTTTAACACTTTGGAAGTGTCTCTCGCGTAAACTATTCAGTTTAGAAAAAAATGGTTTTAGAAACCTCAATATCATTTTTAAAGACCTATCCATAGATACCCCACACGTAAGGGTTTGATGAAAAAAAATTTTTTGAGTTTCAGTTCTAAGTATGGGGACCCCCAAAGTTTATTGCTTTTTTTCTATTTTTGTATAAAAATCTTAAAGCGGTTCACAGAATACATCCACTTACTAAGTTTCAACAGTATAGCTCTTACAGTTTCGGGAAAAAGTGGCTGTGACATACCGACGGATCGACAGACAGACAGACATGACGAATCTATAAGGGTTCCGTTTTTTGCCATTTGGCTACGGAACCCTAAAAAACTGTATATTTTTTTCTCTGTATTTTTTGCCTTGTCTTATCTTACATCGGACCATATACTTTTTATTTGTTTGTTTTATGTACTTACATGTAACCAGAGAATTGTGTGTCTTAAAATCTGTGTTAAATAAATGTATTTTTTTTTCTTTAATTTACAAAATATTATTTCATTCAACCTATTTTGTTAAACTTTCGTCATAATAAATAACGGATAAAAGGAAAGTTAATCATTTGGAGCAGGCATCCCTTAACACGCACACCTTGACAGTTTGACGACAATAAGTACGCAAGCGGTACTCACACATAACTCGCAATTGGAGACAGTTTTAGTGCATCGTTTGTTTGCATTGCTCTATCTAGACAAGTATATAATCAAAGTTAAAGCCATATACTCAAATCTCCGGTCCCTTCAAGCTGTGAAAAAATCAAACTTCTAACTTAATGAATAAAAAAGATACGGCCGCGCCGTTTATGTTGCAAAAAAACGTTATCGTGGGTATAGTGCTCAAACCCAACAAGTACAAAATTGACACTTTTGAGATATTCAATCTTTAAGAACTATGTTTTTCAAACGATATCGTTATAATAAGTATTTGAGGTAAAAGTGTTTACACTGAATTAGTGTAAAACAGTATGTTTAATTCTCGGTGATGGTTCATTTTATCATGATAAAAATATAAGTTACAAAAGGCACCGACTTATTGGGTTTTAGGTCTAAAGAAATTAAATATATAGTGTACTTAAACAATTTAAGCATCACAATAAAAAAACAAAATAAATCATTTTTAATCACTTTCGAAGGCTGTAGGTTTGGTGTACGTCTTCATACCACCTATCCATGCATGAAATTCCTCTGGTATGATAAGTTTTTCGCATATATTGAGGAGATCCTTCATTTTAGCAAGGTTATTCGGTAATGGACTGGAATACTGCCTTCATTTTATCAGAAATCAGTAACTTTATTCCAAATAGACCAACAACAGGCACTTTTGAATTGTCATAAAAAAGTGAAGCTCTACTCACACTTAGACACTCTCACACGAAGCTCAACTTACACGTTCCAAAGCGTAGATCGCTATGGAGAAGAACGTGCAAAAAACTCCATGGACACTCTTTTATAATAAATCATGCTATGGGTTACAAAAATCTTGTTTAGGTACATATTTTTAGTCGCTTCTATTATGTGAGCACAATGTCAATAAATAAAGAAAAAAATAAGGATTATAAAAAATAGAATAAGCTACTGGCAGCTAATGGATGATCAGCCTCAATGTTAATTACCTAACGAAACAGGGTTTTAATTTCTATTAGCTTTAGTATTAATGTATTAACGGACATTTTACAGGCAGAGATATCTTTGCTACGAAAGCTCTCGGTCATATCATAATTAAAATATATACCCCGAATATTACCTTTTTTGGGGACTGAGTCACCCGCGTCCGTAGGAGAATACCCGAAGCAAGTCCCTACACGTAGTCCCCGGGTGGTGCTAATCAGGTGACACTAACTGGTGGTAGGTTTCGACCGTTGGCTTGCGACCACCCACTGAGCAAAGACGTACCGCCAAACGGCCTGGCCGTGTTCCGGTATGATGCTCAGTGTAGCCAGTCTAGAGGAGTTGGGTCGAAATAGTTGTTCCAACGCAAGCAGACCAATCTGGCTCATGCTGATAGGGAGGAATCGGGAGGCTAGTCGCGGAGGGTAGCGGGATCCGAGGCACGGTTGCCGCTGGCCGACCGCAGGTAGTTGGGGGCCCAAGTAATGTGCTAGCCACACATGAAAGGCTGCCCCGCCAACTGTCGAAAAATCCCGGAATGCGCCATCGTGCTGGTTGGCGACCAGACGAGAGGGCCCGATGGACATTCCCGGGGGGGCTCGGGCGTCCCCGCAGTCTCCAGACTAGTCCCCCAATGATTTCGTCCCTTCAGTGCGTGCCTGAGGGTTAGCTGCGTGGAACCTCATTTCACTTCCTTCTCCTCTCCTCCCGTTCACTCATATGAAAATGAAAAGGACAAAGAGACTCGTTAAACAGCGGCTGCACTCCCTCTCCCACAAAGTGCACCTCATTAACATAAGAGGTCTGCACTCCAATATCGTCGCAGTCCACCATCACCTGGAGACTGAAAAGCCAGCTCTCTTCTTCCTTTCGGAGACGCAGATCAGGTGTCCGTCCGACGTGTCGTACCTTTCCTACCCAGGGTTTACCTTGGAGCACAATTTTAAACCACGTGAGGGTGTATGTATGTACGCCCGGGACGACATCTGCTATCGGCGTCTCCGTAACCTTGAGGACTCCAGTTTCTCGACGCTTTGGACTTTGGTGGACACAGGCCTGGATAAAATAATCTACGCTTGTGTCTACCGGTCGCACAGCGGAGATCAGGAGACATCCGGGCTCACACAGCATCTGAGTGAGGCGGCGGATGTGGCTCTACAGCGGTACCCTTCTGCCCAATTGGTGTTACTGGGGGATTTTAATGCCCACCACCAAGAGTGGTTATTCCCGTACCAGTCCACAGACCACGCCGGTCGTGAGATACGAAAGCTAGCGCTAGCACTTAATCTCACCCAGCTGGTCCAGGGGGCAACGAGGGTGCCGGATGTGGATTCGCACACAGCCAATTGCTTGGACCTCCTGCTGACAACAGATCCAGACCGATACTCTGTGTCGATATGTTCGCCTTTAGGCAGTTCCGACCACTGTCTGGTTAAGTCTGTGTCTGTCTACTCCCCGCCCGATCCCAGCCCTAGAGGCACCCGGCGGGTATGGCGATACAGGTCAGCAGATTGGGATGGCTTGCGGTCTTTCTTCGCATGCTATCCTTGGCAGCTCACTTGCTTTTCTTCCGAGGATGCTTCGTCGTGCGCAGATGCCGTGACGGATGTGTTGCGACAGGGGATGGAGTACTTCATCCCATTCTCTGACGTAACAATGTCTGGCCAAGCTCGTCCATGGTTCGGCGCCGAGTGTCATCGCGCAGACGCGCTTAAGCACGCGGCATACCGAGCTTGGGCTGACGCTCGTATGCACAAAGCAAGCGACGTGGCTCAAAAGAAGAAGGCCTTTAACAGGGCTGCCAAGTCCTGCAAGAAGGTGTTGAGGAGGTCTCGGTTCGACCACGTAAGCCGAATTGGGAGCAAACTTGCTTCATACCCTGCAGGTAGTAAAGCGTTTTGGTCCCTGGCTAAGTCGGTTGAATCGAACTTCTGCCGCCACTCACTTCCGCCACTGCTAAAACCCGATGGCTCGCTGGCCCACACCGCGGAAGAGAAAGCAAACTTATTTGCCTCTCTTTTTGCGGAATCTTCTCGTCTGAACTCTGGTGACGCACGGCCTCCTGCCTTTCCTGAGCGATGCGAGACGACTATGTCTGATATTCGCATCCATCAGAAGGACGTCCGTAGGGTGCTACGTAACCTAGACGTGAACAAAGCCAGCGGTCCTGACGGGATACCAGCGGTCGTGCTTAAAACTTGTGCGCCTGAATTGTCTCCGATCTTGACACGCCTATTTCGCCTCTCATATGAAACTGGAAAAGTGCCGATTGCTTGGAAGCAAGCTAACGTGCAGCCTGTGCCTAAGAAGGGCAGTCGAGCTGACCCGGCAAACTACCGACCCATCTCTGTTACATCCGTTCTCTGTAAGAGTATGGAACGGGTGCTTAACAGGAAGCTTCTGGCATACCTAGAAACTAACGACATCCTCAGTGACCGACAATACGGTTTTCGCCAAAACCGGTCTACTGGGGATCTTCTAGCGTATGCCACTCATATCTGGAGCGAGGCCATCGAGAAACATGGGGAAGCGCTTGCCGTCTCCCTTGATATCTCGAAGGCTTTCGATAGGGTCTGGCACGAAAGCCTTATTGCTAAGCTTCCTTCCTTCGGTTTGCCCGCTGGTCTGTGTGATTGGATCGCTGACTTCTTGCGGGATCGATCCATCCGAGTGGTTATTGATGGCTGCTCGTCCGGTCAAATGGATATTAATGCCGGGGTCCCTCAGGGGTCAGTGCTCTCGGCGACGCTGTTTTTGCTGCACATAAATGATCTACTTAAACCCGGTATCTTTGGGTATGCAGACGACAGCACTGTTGCTGAGAGATATGTATCTGACGCACGAGCTAGCGGGACACAGATCCAGTCATCCCGAGAGGCTATGGTTGAACGCTTGAACTCGTCCTTGAAGGCGGTCTCCGATTGGGGCGACGCCAATCTGGTCAAGTTCAATGCATCTAAAACCCAGGCGTGTCTTTTTTCCGCCAAACGGAGCCAATTCCACCCGGCTCCAACTTTCCGGGGTGTAACCGTGCCGATAACCGACCACCTTGAGCTTCTTGGAGTTACGTTATCATCTACTCTCAATTTCGGCTCATACATCGATGCAAAGGCTCAACTGGCTGCCAAAAAATTGGGGATCTTAGCAAAGGTGAGACGGTACTTCACGCCGGAACAGCTGCTCAATCTTTATCAAGCCCAAGTTCGATCGTGTATGGAGTACTGTTCTCATCTTTGGGATGGATCTGCCAAATACCAGCTTGATGCGCTGGAGTCGATTGAGAGGCGAGCCAAGAGAATCATCGGCAATGATGCACTTGTAGAGTCGAAGCTCCAAAGCCTTGAGCATCGCCGCCGAGTTGCTAGTCTGTCGGTTTTCTATCGTTTACATTTCGGGGAGTGTGCACTGGAATTGCACAATCTAATTCCGCCAAGTCCGTTCCATCATCGGACCACACGACGTACAGCGTTGCGCCACCGGTACATGGTAGACATCCCACCCATACGCACAAAACGTTTTGCGAACACATTTATTGTGCGTACAGCCAAGGAGTGGAATTCCCTGCCGGAATCTGTGTTTCCTGATAGCTACAACTTAGGAGTCTTTAAGTCGAGAGTGAATAGGTTTCTTCTAGGCAAGCGTGCTTCATCGTCGACCACATCATCGCTTACCATCAGGTGAGATAGTGGTCAAACGCAGGCCTATCATTAATAAAAAAAAAAAAAAAAAAAAAAAAACCTACAAACAACCTGACTATTATTATGTCTGTGATCCTGGTGACTGTTTTGACTTTCATGACTACTATCAGACCTACCCCGAAAATCATCAAAGTGTTTCGGACCAATTAAGTAATATGCATTGCTCAGAAGCAAAACCGTCCGCTACCTCTAAAACAAATAAGGATTTTCGCAAGAAGGATCAAAAAGTTTAAAATAAAAATTAAACCTCCAGTCCAAAACAGAATTACGTTACATACAGATATCGGAATCGGACCTGCCACTTAAATTATTAGTAGATACCGGAGCTAATCAGTCCTTTAAGTATTTTTTTTGTCTATTTTTATAATGACTCCAATGGCCTAATAGGTTTAGATTTACTTGACGCAGCACAGATTGATTTAAAAAATAATTATTAAACTACGGATTTTACAACAATCCCTATAGGTTTTATCAATGTGAAGGATCATAATATAATCAAGATCATTCCCGCTATTTCATCAAAACTAATGAATTTTCTATTAAGAGTCCAGACATCCGTTTCGACAGCTCAGATAATTTATTGTAATTACATTATTTACGAGTGCATTACTCGCGTGACTGATTGTGCTAGAATTGTAGAAATAAAAAATCCGGTGGAATATAACATAACTGTTACATTTAACATCAATTACAGACCGAGATATTTAATACTGAGTGCATGTGCACTGAAGAATACCCGATGCGCGGTAAAAAAGTTTTAAGTCGATTGTGCACTGACCATTTAGGTATTGAAGAAAAAACCAACTTAGAGACATTATGTGCCCGTTATACTGACGTATTTTATTTATTTATTTATGTACACACAAACACTGAACCCACACACACTGCACTGCACTGAACTGAGGGAGAGCCATTAACCTTAACAAATAAAATTAAACATCACATTAGAACAACTGACGAAATTCCCGTACCTATATACGAAAAGCTACCGTTACCCTTATGTGCACCGACAGGAAGTTAGGGACCAGATGACTAAGATGCTGGACCAAAGTATTATACGACCTTTTGAATCAGCTTGGAGCTCGGAGCTCGGTTATGAGTGTAAAGCCGATGCGTCAGGTAAACAAATGTGGCGCATAGTAGTACCAAACTGAATAGCAAGACCATAGACGAAAACAAATACCCAATTGCCATTATTATTGTATTTTAGATTTTGCACAGGTTTTTACCAACGTATAATGCATCCAGATGACATTCCGACTCTCTCTTCTTTTTTTTTTCTTCTTATCTCTCTTCTCTCTTTCTTTTAATTTTCAAAGAGTAATGGATAATGTAAGAGGCTTACAAAATGAGATCTGTTTAGTATATCTTGATTATGTCCTCATATTTATACATCTTTGTAAGAGCACATGTCAATCAAGAACAAGTATTTAAAAGATTGCAGGAGTTTAACTTAAAAATTCAAATGGATAAGTCCGAGTTTTTAAAATTAGCACTAAACAGAAGAATTTCATAAACAATACTCCCGGACATAGCGTGCGCGAATGCGATCTAAATGCGCATTGCAAACTGACAACAGTGACGCTAGAAGTTGATAGGTCAAATTGTTATTTTTTGCTGGTGAAGGTTGTGGAATTCCAATGGATGCGGGACGCACAGGATCGTTCATTGTGGCAACACTTGAGGGAGGCCTATGTCTAACAGTGAACATGAGTAGGACCTCAGTTTCTTCAATAAATATATTTAGTGGAGTGCCGTAAGATTTATACCTCGGAATCCAGGTCCAATGAATCTTTATATAAACTTTAGAAATGTGGTTTTAACAATGTATGTAAAAATGTAAAAAAAAAATTATGCGATCTTCATTATTTTTAATATTTTCAAAACTCGAAAATTGACTCTTATCGTGCTACGATTCGAATCGATATTTTTATTATTATTTGAATCGTACGAGCGTGCGAGCTACAAAGATAGCTAAATTTGCTACAATTTGAGCGAAACTTGAGCAAAATTTGTCCATTAGTTACAAAGATACAGCAAGTCAAAGATGAGCAATTCTACCGCAATGCTCAGAAAACCAAAATTCTGTCACTTGTTTCATTTTCTTTTTTTTTAGTTGTATTAAAGTCAAAGTCAAAATCATTTATTTCAAATAGACGAACCCGAAATTTTGTTATTTTTGAGAAAACTGTGAAGCCTAGACGCATTACTTTAGTATCAAATTTAAGCTAATTAAATTTGATACAAATTGTTGCCTAATACTTTTCTCTAGGATCATTAGTTTAGCCAGTAAGTGTCTTTGAATATGAAGCAAACACAAAATTTTCACTTTTAATAAAAAAAGCCTACTTTGATAAACTATATCTCAGCAACTAATGAACCTAGAGTACTGGGGTTAAGCTCAAAACAGTATATATAGTTAGCTTTATTATATTCTCAAATATACTGAAAAAATGCTTTCTTAGGGTAGTTCTTTCAAAAAATCTAAAAAAGTGCCAACATTTCGCAGCACATGGGGATAGCACAAGGCGTTCAAGGTTGCAGACCGCAGTCAAGCACTAGTTTATATCAGGTAAAAAAAAACAAGAGCGCACATTTTTTTTTATGTGAGTTTTTAACAATACAGTCCAATAGTTTGTATTAAGATTCATTGACTGGGCCTGGATTTCGAGGTTTTAATAATTTAACGCCTTACGGCTCTCCACTAATTAGTAGTCGACAAATGATAATTCTAAGTGTATGCTATAAGAGGCTGCATTTCTATTTTGTGTTATGTTAGGTTACATTTTTAGACTTAATAAAGACCTTTACAAAACAATCATCAATTAATAGTTGTCGTCACACTACCTTTGTATTGGGCACTTTTTATATCCTGCGTGTGTGTCCTATTAATAGCTTTAACACACTCGCTCACTTGTATCATTGTAATGGACGAACCGTTATAATGATATGAGCGAGTGTGCGCTACGAGTGGCGCATGCGTGAAGTCGGTCTCTGCTCCACTACTTGGTGTGTCGCAAATTCATCCGGCAGATTCCGTCCTTTAGTGGTCGAGAGCAGACCTTTAAAGGACGGAACCCAATACAAACCACTAGTAATAATAATTTTGCAATATCCAAAAGGATGATATTTATTTTTCATTGACATTATCCAAAACCATTGTGTTTATTTAACTTGATACATGGATTAAAGAGGATTCACTGATTAACTGAAAATCTATCTACAAATAAAAACATTTAGATATATTTAAGAACGTAGACGTATTTTAAAACAAAAGTCCTGACTAGCTCATTCAGTTTCTAACTCGTCAAAACCTAATTTATGTCTAGATAGCAGAGCACAGAGGTTGTTACCGTTTGGTTATTATTTAATCTACAATAAATAAAGAGGAAGTATCTACTGGTCCGATTGCTAACATTTTTTCATCGATAGAATAGAATAGAATAGTGAATAGAATAGTGATTTATTTGCTTGCTAAAAGTAATTATATTAAAGTATTCTTGTACATTCTACCATTTAGGCATGCAAATATTGATGCAAATTCATCATCAAACATATTATTATTGATGTAAAATTAAAATTTATAAGCTAGAAAATCCGATACACAGAAATAGAAAGCTGCTGCTTTAGTCTTGAGTGATAATGTCACTCAAGACTAAAGCAGCAGTTTTCTTTTAGCTACATTGAAGGTACGCGGGCGAAGCTGCGGGCGAAAGCAAGTATAAAATATAGGAGTGACATCTGTAGTCTGTTTTATAGTTTCTTTTCTTTTTCTTTTTGGGCCTTTATTTGTTGTGAGAAATTTAGATTAGGTTTGTAAGTTAAGGAGATTGGGCACTTATTGATTCACTTTTTAACCGACTTCTAAAAAAGGAGGAGGTTATCAATTCTTCATAACTATTTTTTTATTAATTTTTTACTTAAATTCGTAGAAATCATTTGTGGGCTTTCTATTTCCAATTTAATTAGTATTTAATACAATAAATACGTCACTGGTTTCATTATAGTGAAGCGACTCTATTCGCAATTATAATCGATCGATTAAACATTAACATAAATCGTGGAACAACAAAACTGTCTACATGTGCAACTAAAAAGTATTAAGAGTTGTCATTATTATTTTACTTTAACTATGTTACTCGTACTATTTATTTCGTTAAAAAAACAATTTCTGGGCAAAAATAAAACAATAAGGGTTTAATCGATAATGTTATAACGCCGTAGTCGATTGATGTTTCACAACACTATTTGATGAAATGTCAAACAAAATCGAGTCTTCTGTTTGTCGTGTTAACTGACGACAAGCCGAGAATATAGTTTTTAGCTTTTATCTGCTAGCAAATATAAATACGCGTAGAGTTGAGTTTTAGGATTCTTCCACGTTCATATACGACATCGAGCGATTTGATCCTTTTTTTTTGTGCGCTGTGAAGTGATTTGTTAAAACGTTTTTACGTCCATGGTGATTTGATCTAGACTTAAAATAATATAAAGCGCTGTGTAACTGTTCTCTTTTATTTAGCACATCCACTGCCTAGCCGCCAAATCAGCGTTATAATACAAATTGTTTTAAGATGTAACATAACCTCAATACCTACTCAACTTTTTTTTTCAAAAACCCTACAATATATATAATTTTGAATTTAATCTTGTTTTAAAGCATGATACTACCTTTTTTATGTCTAATTTTCACTACTATACAGTGTCAAAACTTGCGCAACCAAGTGTCATAGTAACTTGCCCAGTCTCCTTTTAGGGGGTCTCCTTCTAGAATAAAAGGACATTGCCAATCTTTGTATGGGAGTTGGACCAAGTGCTGCCCAGTATGCATCATGCCCAGTATGGTCATGCGGAAATATCTTTGATAGTACTTAGAAAAAAAAATCATATATGCATCACAGTGTTAATGTTTAGTGCGAATAGAGGTGTAGATTATAAGAAATGAGGCTTTTTATTTTCGTATGATAATAAAAAATAAAACTTTAAATTTAAAAAAGAAACTCTCTTCATAAAAATATTTTAGTGTTGAATAGCCCATATATTAAGAAAGACTATAGATTACATAACATTACGCTACAACCAATAGAAGCGAAGTAGTAACCAAAGACCTGGATGACACGGCGAGGGGCAGCTACGCTAAGCTGTACAATGTTTTTGTTGGTCAAAATTAAGTACATTATTTATTTATTGAATATTATTTTACAAACTTTTTTGTTGCACGAGCAAATTGATACCACGCTTAAGGGATGCGCTATAGTATATACTTCATACATTATAATTATATTTCAGGTTTGTTTACTCTGGTCAGCCGAAAAGGGAAAAATTGATAAAAATTCTTCAAGAGAATAGAAGTGAAAATACGTCGTTTCTTACAAAATATCCATTTACCTGCTCTGTACACTTTCAAGCTGGTAATATTTATGTGACTAAAGCTGGACAACGTTTTCTAAACAGTCGGCTATTCCTTGCAGTAATCCTTCAGAATGTGCCCTCAAAAATGTATATTTATATTTCCCTACATCATTAGATCAAGTGCAAATATCTGACTCTAAATCAAGTTTTGAAAAACTTTTTTTCCGAAAAATTAAGTTGAAAAAAAGATTTAAAAACAGTTTTGCTGCAGAAAATGGATTGTCAAAAAAAGTTAAGTGTAAAATTACAACGGGAAAATAAATATCTCCAAATGAAAAACGGAATCTTAACTAGAATTATAGTTACAGTATATTAGAAGCACACAGACGTTACCACAGTATATTACAGCCCCCACCTGTGTGGTAACGGCCCCGACTTACGAGTTTTAGGTCGCGGTTTCAAACCCAGCCAGGCGCAATACTTTGTATAATTTATTTCTTCACCACTGCTCTCAAAACGGTGAAGGAAAACATCGTGAGGAAACCGGCATGTAACAGCTATTATTAGTGTATGATGACTAGTAATGCACTGCTAATATTTAATAACAAAACAACAACTATAACTATAGCGTAATCAGCCTTTTATCCTTTTTTAAATGATTTACACTGCACTTTACCACTCCATTATCACATATTGTACTAGCTTTTGCCCGCGCGGCTTCGGTCCCGCTCTTCCCTACTCCACCCTACTATACCCTACTCTACCCTACTCTACCCTACTCTACCCTACTCTACCCTATTATACCCTACTCTACCCTACCAAACTTCACATAAACCATCTACTAAATAGTCCGGAACAAAGCCTAAACATTTGGTTTGGATAGGTGAGCCCGTTCTTGAGTTATAAAATTACAATGAAAAGTGGCATTGATTTTGATATATATAGATTCTGTCTTGGAATAGATTAGTCAATATTAAATTCCTCGAGTTGGATCGTGCACAAAGGGCTGTACTTTTCTGTGGGAAATCATCTAATGACATCTCCCGTTCTTTGCCAACGTTCCAGGGGTTCGAGGTTCACATTTGCATAACCCATGGGGTTAAGCTGCAAAAGTCCTTTTTTATCTAACTCATCAGCTTAACACTGAGGTCAAAGTTACTGTGTGAGTAATTAATTAACAAATACTTAGAACCATTTTCTGGAAGCATAACCAAGTATCAACCCTACTCAAATAAACGTGGTTACAGCATAGTTTTTACAACCACTGGTCATAAAACTACCTTCAACAGGCTACGGCTATAGGTATGTGTTGTGAAAGCTTAACATACTTTGTTCAGTAAAATATTAAAAAAATATTTATTATTATATTATTCGAATGATAACTGTTTTGTTTGTACTTTTCTTTTTTAACTATTACTCTTAAACACGGTGTCTACATTTCTTTTTCTTTCCAATTCTCTTTTTGCAGGTATACTGAAAAAAAAATCTATAGAAATAAGCATCTTCTTTGTATTTATTTTTCTGTTTTCTTTTTGTTGTCTTTTATTATATATGTGTACATAAATAGTTAAAAATAAATATGAACACTCATAGCGAGGTTAAGCAAACTTGTTATACATACAGCAAAGACAAAGCTGAAAAAAACTGGGTAAGTGTGAGTCGGACACGCGCACTGAAGGATCCGTGCAAATTACAATTCCCGAATGAAGTCTCGAAGATTTTTCCAAATTGCAATTTTTTTTTGTGGCCTATATAGCACCAAAACTGTTTTCAGATTTTTCCTATACCTGTGCTATAAGACCTTGCTTTGTGCCAATTTCAGGATTTTGGGTCAACAGGAAGTACCCTATGAATTTCGATCTTTGAGAGTATCAAAATATACGTTTTTTTGCGACATAAATGGCCGTATCTTTTTTATCCGTTAACTTAGAAGTTTGATTTTTTCACAGCTTGAAGGGACCCTAGACCTAAATATATGGTTTTAATTTCAATTCGATACATCTACGTGTTCTCGAGATAAAGGGTCTTGACAGATAGACAGACAGACAGACAGACGGATGGACAACAAAGTGATCCTATAAAGCTTCCGTTTTTTCCTTTTGAGGTACGGAACCCTAAAAACATACGCACCTCTTAGACTATGCTCAAAATAAGTAACTTACTAACCACCATGACATAACTCTAACATTTCATACGAAATGCTGTTCAGTACATTTATGGTTGCCTAATGTACTGAACAGCTGATATTTTTTCGCGATTTCGGTTTTGCTCCCATAGTAAAAATTGTTTGTTATCATGAGCACAATCACGTGTTTAAGTATCGTACACTAATTGCCAGTCACCCTATATAACCCAGTCTTTTCAGTTTTTAATTGTAATCAAAACATCATCACGGGGTTTTGCAAAGCAAATAGCTTAATGATTATTAAACAAATAGAACACTAGATTTAATACAAACAACAACACACATACAACAATAACACAACTAATTAACAATAAGTAGATGTTTAGTCACATATACCTAATAGAATTTCATAAAAAGCTTCTAATTTGTTAATTTGAGAGAAGCAATGAATTCAAATATTATTTACAGACCGGCGAATTCCGTACCGCTTAACGATAGTAGTCAATCGATTGCGTTGAAACAAAACCTAAGTAAGTAAGTACTGTATCAAGTTACACACAATTTTAATGTACAAAAGTTATCTACATCGATTTCGTCCATTTTTCGTTATGCACCCAAACTAAAACTTTTAAAATTTATTACATACTAGCTTTTGCACGAGACTTCGCCCGCGTATATAAAATATAACCTATGTCACTCAGGAATAAAGCAGCTTTCTATCGGTGAAAAAAATTTTTGCAATTGGACCAAGTACTTCCAGAGATTACCTCCTACGAGTACAAACAAAAAAACAAACTTTACCTCTTTATTATATTAGTGTAGAGAGGTCACTAACCCATTCCCACAAACATTTCTGCGTAACGCCGGTGCACATTATTTACTTAAATATTTATATAAACTTCTACAAACACGAATAAAAATAAACGACATTAACAAAAGGATAGCTAAATGTTTAATTAAAAAAGTAAAAAACTAAAACTCGACTACGACAAAAAACGAGGCTGAAGAAGTATGAAACCAGATTTTCAGGATACTGAAATAAACAAGGTAACTGGAACAAAAAAAAAGCCGTAGTCACACGTTATAGGTACCAAACGAAACACTTTAATAACGTGTGACAATTCTGACGATACCTCATATGTCGAGTTCCGATAAGTAGATTAGGAGCTATGAGGGAACAGATGAACATACTCACATACATACATACAAACATAGCCTGTCAAAATCATAACCCTCCTTTGGCTTTGCCGTAGTCGGGTAAAAATAATATCATGGACGCCTTCAAATTAGCCGCCATTTGCCACGTGACTGCTGCGCTACACCCACACTGCAGTCGCGCGGCACGGTACTTTGCTATTTACACGGAACAACAAAGCAGCGCGGCGGCACTTCGTGGCTAATTTCAAGGCGCCCTTACTGTCATAAATCAAAGACAAGCGGAAATCGGTGCATTCATAATTTTTTTTTTTTAATCTTTTATAAACTAGTACTTGACTGCGATCCGCCTGATGGATAAGTCCGAAATAAACACAAAATATTTTTGTTATAATATTTTAGTCTTAAAAGATATTCTACTTCAATTTACAATGAACAAAAAGTTACTTAAATCGTATAAAAACCACTAAAAAGACAGTTGACCAGAATCATCAGTTCCGTGTAGAAGGGTCATAAATTTGCACTTGCGCAGTGTTGGCATCCTTCGATCAATATAATACGCACTATTTGGCAGCTCCGACAGAGTCCAGCCACAAATATAAAGAAATATATTTCCGGAACTAATATTGTTGTTGGATTGTACCCGTGAGAAGCTCAGCATTGTGTAAACCCGTGATCAAGTAAGTACCTAAGTCATTAGTTGTTTTTTTAGTTTATTAGCTGTAGTTTCTCCATGACTTTCACTGCAGCCAAGTACAGAAGTTAATTGTTTCTCGTAAGTAATAAAAAGTGTGGAAACAATAAAAGGAAACTCGGTTTTTATTACTAAATATCTTAATCATAATAAATGTATGTAGGTAGATACAATAGAGATCTAGGAAGGTACTCCATTTTTCTTTTGTTATATTTAAGCAACTATTTTTGATAATACTAATTTAGAGCAATGCGACTTGTGATATTTATGCGATTGCAATTGATAAAATAATATTCATGCAATTGTTACTCTGTGCGGCTAATAAATCTATGAAAGTTTGTTATTTTTAGATGGAACTGCAGTATACATATATATTTACCACTTCATTGTGTCAATCGTGGTATAGGTAAGCTTTGTTTTTATTTGAAAAAAAAAAATGTGGTACATTACATATTATTTCTAAATAAACAGTACGCTATATGTAAATGTACAATCCACTACATTTCCACATGCTGTTTTTTTTGTATTAAATAAAACTTTATCAATTTTATTAGCAATTTGATAATTTATTACACATTTTTCTATCTTTTTTAATGATATAAACCATTGCTTTACTGCAATCCCAGCGGATGGTAAGCAGTGATTGGCTGATGGTAAGAAGTAATCATTGATGGTGTTGGGCACTAGTTTATTAACACTCTTTATATAATTTGTTTATTATGTAAAATACAATAAATAAATAAAAAATATTAGCCCATAAGACGATTTTTTTGAGAGCAGTTGTGGCCCAGTGTAACAGTCCTGATTTATGAGTTGTAGGTCGCCGGTTCAAACCTAGGCAGGCGCATAACTTTATGTAATTTATTTAATTATCACTACTCTCAAAACGATGAAGGAAAACATCGTGAGGAAACTGGCATATCCTAAAACTAAAATTTCGATGACATGTGACATCCACTACCCCCGCACTGAGTCTGCGTGGTGGATTATGGCCCATTCCCTCTCCTAGAGAAAATGTCTGAGTCCCAGCAGTTGTAACATTAAAAAAGCTGATTATACTGTACTTAATATAGACAATTTCAAGCAAATGTTCAGTAATAAAGACGCATGCTATGTGCCATCAATAACAATTTGTTCATAGGGATTGTAGTCACCATCTGAAAGACGACAGCAGCTGGTTATAGGCTTCGATCACATTTAGTGTAAAAAAAAACTTGTTTTTTTCAGGCATGGACAGTCCACCTCGCAGACCACCAATAAACGGCATGCCGCTTCATTACGATCAAGATTTATACACAAACATGCTGATTATAAGTATAAAGAACGCCATGCGGTTACTGAAGCAAGCTGAAACCAGGCTAAATGTTGAAGAAATGCTCCATCTGCTGGATAATGTGTCCAGCATATGCGACGTTGACATGCACGAGATATATCTGCGGGCTAAGATGACCAACGTACCCTTCGACTAAACTTATACAATATTCATTTTACTATATGCGGAACCTGAAACAGCTGTCTAATATTTTACAAGCTTTTATTTAGTTTCACCTGTCCCGATGTTTGTCTGTCATCAAATCTTGGAAATTAAATTTGACCCACTTTCCGGTTACCGATTAGGCTGAAATTTTGCATGCATGTGTAAATCAGATGACAATGCAAAATCATTATGACGTAGAGCTGATCTGATGATGCAACTGGAAGGTGGCTATAGGAACTTGGTAGTTAAAAGACACAACCCCATCGAGTTGGGGCTCGTATGATTCGTCTTGACGAGCATTAATTATATAGGTATACCGAGTTATAAAAGCTTGCTATGAAAAAATGATTTTCATTAAAATCTTGTTTATGTAAAGAATCTATGTACAAAATTTCAAAACCGTATCATGAAAAATCACAAAGTTATAAGCTTGTTATGTCAGCCAAAATAAATAGTCACCGGGCTATTCAGACGACTGAGGGGTTGTTCTGCACTTGCATACAGCTCTTTGCTGACGCCTAATATTCGCTATGACCTGCCGTGACTTGTGTTGTACTTAGTGTCGGTGGTGTTCAAATTGTAACCTTTTTAAATATTTGTGCAATAAATATAACATGGTGTAAAAAACTATTGGGATCGATGCAGTTACTGATTCTAATCAAACTATATTCAGGTTCCGCATAAACTAAAAATAATATTGTCTGTTCCAGGCCGTTCTTCAATAATATATTTTTGTAACTTCCTATTGTACTGTTAGAAAATGGTTGGTGAAGTTTATAAATTTTATAAAATTGACACAAAATTGCCACGTTATTATAATTTGAGACACTTTATGTAGTAGTTGTATCGTCAGGTTTTTTACTTATGATCGATAATACCTATATACCTATATGACGGCTCTTGGAATTGTAATTAAAAAATACGTAAATATTTCCAATCCTATGTATGTAGATTTTTTGTGCATTGTAATAATTCATTCTTCAAAGGTGTTGAAGAATCAGAATATTTACAGCCTGACGAGATGTAGGTTTTAAGATAATATTCAATGTATGAAATTCTAAATTAAAATAACCTTTGTTGTTGTAACAGCCAGTCTGGTAGTCGTCCTTTTAAAAACATTGCTATAACTTATAAAAAAACTCATTAAGGTTGATGTGAACAAAGTGTTAGTAGTAGGTCTTTCAAAATGCAATCCGGCGAACGATGTATTCTAAATTGTCAGTTAAAATTGTTTAAAATACATATCTTAAAAAGTAGTTTTTATCATCATTAGGTATTTTCACCATGATTGTGTATTTCATCATCATCATATCATATCATTGTGTAATTGTGAACTGTGTATGTTAATATCCTATCAAATTTTATTGATGTGACCAAAAGAGGATTTGACCTTCGTGTTTGGAGATAAATAAATGTCTATATGCTGTTTGTTTACTGATCAACCGAATCCCTTTTACAGAGATAGTCTTAAACACTGTGGACGAATGTCATGATAATAAGATGCATTAGGGCACTTCCTGACTTATGTAGTTATTTCCTCGTGTAAGGAGGTGTGTGATACCCTGTGATCCAACGTAGCCGACCGCTCACTTATGCTGATGGCAACTGCTGAGCTGACCTAGTGATTGATAAACGGTTTTAATAGATCAAGAAACACTTTTAGTAGTTTTGTTACCACTGATAAACTAGGGAACGAACCAACTTATACCACACTAGCTTCTCCCAGCGGCTTCGCCCGCTAGAATGTAGTTTTTACTCCATACAAACTGTCATGTCCTAGAACCAAAAATTCGAAGACGTGCGACATCCGCATCAACCCACAGTGGGCCCGCGTGGTGGACTAGTGTTGTGATTCCTGACCCGACCACGACATGGAACGGAGATTTTACTATGGCACAAAATCATTATTTTAATTGTGCTTTATTGTGCCACTTATCCCAGGAATTTGTGCCTTGTACTTTTTGAGTAATAAGGGTACGATTGTGGTCGGGCTGGGGATCACGATTCCTGACCCGACCACAACCAGATCTAATAAAATATCAATAGTGGGAAGTTACTGATTATGCCAAAAATATGTGCCAAATTGTGCCTGTGGCACACGAAATTCTTTTACTATTCATATCACAGAATATATCTTGGTTCGGATAAAATTGAATAATCAAGAAGTAAAGTATGTCAATCACACGCTATGCAATTTTACTACGACTGCAAGCAGTTTTATTTTGCGAAATTATGCTACATATAAAGCACTTTATTATTTTATTTTACTGGATGTGTTCACGACTTCGTGCGCGTATATATGTAATTTATAAAAAAATTACAACCACTATATTTTGTAGCATTATATTAGTGTGTTAAGCTTGAATAAAAAAACAGTCAAATGCGAGTCGGGTTCGAATCCTGCGGGTTCCGTAACACATACGAGCGATTTCCATAGAAATTGACCAAATAAGCGTCATAAGTAGTCATATCTTTTAATTGCGTTGACTTAGAAATTTAATTATTTTTTGCCGCATGGGATTTCCGCATTGTCAATTATAATATTTTCTAGATCTATGATTCACTATTTAACGGAAATGCACTTATCATATGTACAACTATTGTTATTTAGGTACGTAACGAGGTAAGACATTTTTTGCTTTCAGTTTTAAAGCTAAAATGTGGGTAGTTGGAATAAATTTTTCGTAAGTGCCTTATTTGAGTACTTATATCAGTGATGATGACTGAATGCGTTGTGTGTGCCATAGGCACAATTTGACACATATTTTTGGCAAAATCAGTAACTTTCCACTATTGATATTTTATTAGATCTGGTTGTGGTCGGGTCAGGAATCGTGATTCCCAGCCCGACCACAAACGTACTCCTTTTACTCAAAAAGTACAATGCACAAATTCCTGGGATAAGTGGCACAATAAAGCACAATTAAAATAACCATTTTGTGCCATAGTAAAATCCCCGTTCCATGTCGTGGTCGGGTCAGGAATCACAACACGTGGACTACGGCCCATTCTCTCTCCTAAAGAGGAGGCCTGTGTCCCAGCAAAACACACAAATAGGAGATGTCAAAAAGAACATTAAGATTGAAGATACAACAGAACATAATTATTCAAACAAAAAGCATGCCAGCAATTATGTTAATAGACAAAAAATGCATTAAAGTCTATGGTAATAATCATTCCACGATTGGTAACACTGACTTCTATTATCACACTGGACTGGAGGTTGTCAAAGTGCGCTTCTTATAAAGTATAAGGGCGAGGCCACAACATTGCTTTACGGCATCGCATCTCCACAATAACGACGTCACATTGTTATTGATGACACAACGCAACGGTAAAAATTTCATTGTATACAACGTCGCACTATTTTTATTATGTTATTTTTTTTTAATATGTGCTTTTAGTGATCGTTAGTTTTCTATTAGGTACTTAACTGTTTCTACCCGTGAGAACCTATAATTGGCTCAATGTTTCTTATACTTTTGTTATTCATTTGTTATAGCTGTTGGTTCTCCTATCATTAGATAAATTAATAAATAACGCTATCAGTTTCAAGTGGGAGATGAACTGCACTGGACTAAATATGACCACTAAAGTCGTACGTTATCACATCGCAGATTTGTACGTTGTGGCAGCGAACTAGAATTTTCCACGATGCATTGTGCGAAATCGCAGATTTTTACGACACGACGTCGTAACGCAGTGTTGTGGCCGCGCCCTAACATACAAAGGGAAATCAATAAGTTATTATAATTAATAGGTAACTATGTCATCAATACGTCAAATTAGTAAGAAAGAAAAACATAAAAAATATATCGTTTGTTTCCTTCGGTAATATCACTCTTTTACACGATATTAATTTGACAGATTGGATTTGTTAACGTTTACTTTCACTAGATTTAGGTCTGTGATATTTTAGTAAAATAATTAATATGATGAAATAGACGAAAGTAGTTCTACATGTAAGTAAACGCCGCCACTGGCATATTCCCTATAGATTTCACACATTTTATATAGATTCTCCGCACATAGTTGACGTCAGTGGCCGCCACACGTTGCAAATCGCCGCCCCTCACTTCTTGTGAACCGCACCGGCCACTAAACGCCGACACAAAACGCCACCGCACGTCACTCACTCTTTTAAACCTTCTTCGATAGAGTCCATTACGATACAGCGCGCATAGGTTAAAAAAAAAGTAGCAGCCACCGGTCACAAGTGGCTGTCGCGCGCTTAAGCTTCATTTGTGGCCGCTTCTAGCTTCCCGTGGCGGCGTTAGTGGCTGTAGCAATGTGGCCCGTGTGCGGCGACCCTAAATAATTGAATGAAAAGCAAGTATCAGGTTAGTGGATTATATCGATATTGTTATATAATTTTTCAATACACTTACTCGAAAACCCGCTTTCATCCCTACTACTTTTAAGCACGTAATGTACTGTTTTCCACACTAGAGTGGACATACACACACATGCTTGCCCCCTTACAATTTATTGTATTTATCCTATCAGGCTGGGCGCCAGGCGACTCCTTGTAGTCGCCGGGCAACCCCTGTTTATATGTAATATATAATATAATAATAATATTGTATAACAACTAAGCAGAGCTTGTATTACGAGTACTAGACAACTGATAAACTTACTTATATATTTCTAAATACATACGTATTATAGATAAATTACACCCAGACACAGAATCTTGAAAAACGCCGTTTGACACAATTTGTCGCTGCATCAGGCGAGGGTGGGTCAGTGGGTCGTCTTAGAGGCGAAGCCGAGTGGCTCCAAAACACCCTCGCATGTGCCTCGGGCAAATCTCACCTCGGTCACCATGACAAACTTTCTATATTTGTATCAAAATTAACTATATATATATATATAATTATATAAAAGTTGAGAGGTGTCAAGGGACACCCGGATGGAACGAAGTTCCGTTCTGGCTTGCTTTCTATAAGAGAGAGAGAGAGACAGACAGAGAAACATGCGCACGCCACACGGCTTACAATAGCTTACTATAGCAAAAAGTGTCGTTACAACTTTTCGTGAGAATTTTTTCCGTCTAGCCCCCTTCCACAACGCGCGATAAGGAACTTCGTTCCAAAAAAATACTATCCTATTTTATGTACATTTTGACAGCACTATTTCAACATCTTCGGAACCATGAAAACGACACTCATGACGAAAAAGTTGATAATTTCTGACAGCCGCCATCTTAGATTTACATTTTGACAGCACTATTGGCTTCAACGACCTCGAAAACCATGAAAATGACACCCATATCGAAAAAGTTGATAATTTATTGCAGCCGCCATCTTGGATTTACATTTTGACAGTACAATCGATTTCAACACCCTCGAAAACCACGAAAACGATACCCATGACGAAAAATTTGATAATTTCTTGCAGCTGACATCTTGGATTTATATTTTGACAGTGCTATCGGTTTCAACACCCTCGAAAACCATGAAAACCATGACGAAAAATTTAATATTTTTTTGCAGCCGCCATCTTGGATTTATATTTTGACAGTACTATCAGTTTCAACACCCTCGAAAACCATAAAAACGACACCCATGACGAAAAATTTAATAATTTCTTGCAGCCGCCATCTTGGATTTATATTTTGACAGTACTATCGGTTTCAACACCCTCGAAAACCATGAAAACGACACCCATGACGAACAATTTAATAATTTCTTACAGCCGCCATCTTGGATTCACATTTTGACAGAACTATCGGCTTCAACACCCTCGAAAACCATGAAAAAGACGCCCATATCGAAAAAGTTGATAATTTATTGCAGCCGCCATCTTGAATTTCCATTAATAGATAAAGATTTAGTTTCCAAGCCAAAAACATTAAAAAAAGTTGATATATATATATATTGCTTTCTATAAGAGAGAGAGAGAGACAGACTGAGAAACATGCGCACGCCGTATGGCTTACAATAGCTTACTATAGCAAAAAGTGTCGTTACAACTTTTCGTGAGATTTTTTTCCGTCTAGCCACCTTTCACAACGCGCGTTATGGAACTTCGTTCCAAAATATATCATTTATTTACTGCAAGGAGTATACGATTGAACAATCATGGAGTAAAGAACAATTTTGCTTTTTATAAAAATAATACATTAGAAAGAGTGTGTTGCCCGCGACTTCACCCTCGTACATAAAATATAGCCTATATCACTCAAAAGTAAAGCAGCTTTCTATCGGTGAAAACATTTTAGCAATCGGACCAGTACTTTCAGATTACCTCCTACAAATAAAAAAACAGACTACCTCTTTATAATATATGTAAGTGTAGATAGTATAAATGTATAAATTAATAATTAATTGAAAATTATTAATACTCTATGCTGACACAGTCCCCACAAAATTTTGCCATTCCTTGATAATACCTTTGCACAAAAAGGGTGATAAAAACGACATAAATAACTATCGTCCTATTAGTCTTGTTTCGCATTTATATAAAGCGTTTGTGAAGGTTATTGAAAGCCGTATCTCACAACAATTAGACTCCCACCAACCTCCCGAACAAGCTGGATTCAGAAGAGACCCCCCTACCCCTGACCACACACCTTAAACCAAATTATTGAAAAGTGCAATGAATTTAATATACCCTTGTATCTGGCATTTGTCGACTATGCAAAGGCTTTCGATAGTATCAACCATGATGCACTCTTCAACGCTTTGACCAACCAGAACATAGAGCCAACCTACACTAATATATTAAAGACCATCTACACTCACAGTACAGCTTCAATTAAAATTGATAATGTAGGGCCATCCTTTCAATTGGGAAGGGAGTCAAGCAAGGAGACCCTTTATCCCCAAAGCTCTTTACTGCCACCTTGGAGGAAGTATTTAGATCCCTAGCACAGAACTGGTCAGACAAAGGGTTAGTCATCGGTGACAAGAGGCTATCAAACCTACAATTCGCCGATGACATCGTACTTTTCTCTTCTTCGGCAGCAGACTTGGGTAACATGCTCGCAGATTTGAACAAGGCAAGCCTCGAGATTGGGCTTCGGATGAACATGTCAAAGACCAAACTTATGACCAACAGTATTAAAAGGAGACTGTACATTGAGGGTGAGGAGATTGCATATGTCCAGGATTATGTGTATCTTGACCAAATAAGTCTCCTTTCAGGCGCGACAAGATAAAGAAGTTGCTCGACGCACTGAAAATGCCTGGAGGAGCTTTTGGTCAATGAAAAACCTTCTCAAAGGAGATCTCCCGCTATGCCTAAAACGGAAAATTATGGGCATGTGCATTCTCCCTATACTTACGTACGGAGCGCAAACCTGGTCTTTGACGCTTCAGCAGAGGTCCAGGCTCGAGGTTTGTCAGCGAGCCATGGAGCGCAGAGTCCATGGGTGTTCGAATTTTTGACCGCATAAGGAACAGAGAGCTGCGCGCTACAACTAACATTAAAGATGTTACCCGAAAAGCTGCCACTCTAAAGTGGGATTGGGCCGGACATGTTTGTCGCATGTCGGATGAGCTGCGGGCTAAAAGAGCCACTTATTGGGTCCCATTAAACGCAAGGCGACATCGCGGCAGACCAAGGCGAAGGTGGAGAGATGAGCTTGATAACTACCGGAGGGACTGGCCCGCAATGGCCGAAGACAGATGTGTGTGGAAAAGGGAGAGGGAGGCCTTCGCCCAGCAGTGGGACATAAATGGGCTAACTAACTAATTAATAATTTATAATTAATATTTAATTATTTAATTAATTATTTTTAATTTATAATTTTCTATAAATGTATGTATCATCATCGTATATTTTTACAATTTACACCTCTCTCCCATTTCTTGATCTTTGACAAAGCTGTACATTATTATTACGTTTTGATACAGACCCTTTGCGACTGGGGTGATAAGAGGGGCATGATATTATTTGATATCTGTGGTCACTTACATGAAAGTAGCTCCAGTCTGTGTCCGGCTTAAAAAGAGGATTATATTGACCGTAGCAAAAGTCATCTGACTTCAGATTTCTCTACATCCTTTCTATGACAAAGTAATTTACTAAACAACTATCCGATATTATAAAAGTGTTATGTTTGTAATTCAGTGTTCCATGTGAAAATTATCGGACGAATATGTTATAGTCTTTAACTATTCTAGTTTTAAATGAAGTATTTTATGTGAAGATTGAAAACACTCAAACACATAGCACGGTAAGTGATATTTTTACGGTTTTAATTGTATAGTACATAAACAGAGATTCTCATTTCTTGTGTTATTCTTGTTCTGGCAATACTATTATAATGAGTAGTTTTATATTACAATAATTTTGATATCAAAAGGAAGGTGTGGCCAATGAATGGTTGAGACAAAGGATGACAGCATTGTCATAATCATCAGCTTGAATCATAATGTATTATGAACAACTATTAGGTACAAAAGAAAGCAACTTAAAACGCGTAAGATAAAACTAATTGCGCCTTAATTTATGTCGAGATATTTAGAGTAAAATAAAGAGGTAAAGTTTGTTTTTTTGTTTGTAGGAGTAAACTCTGAAAGTACAGCCCCCCTAGCCAAGTTACAACCGTTTCGCTTGCGTCGAACGCTTCGCCCCTAATTCTTTTGTTCTGACCACTGACTGAGCGTTGAGATGACATCATTCCCGTTCATTTGAAGTTGCAGATTAGCAACTTGGCTAGGGGTACTGGTCCGATTGCTAAAATTATTTCACCGATAGAAAGCTGCTTTATTCCTGAGTGACAAAGGCTATATTTTATATACGTGGGCGAAGCCGCGGGCAAATGCTAGTACGGTATAGAATAAAGAATTTCCGGGTTAGTCTTGTAGTACAGTAAAATCGTTTCAATAATTTTTATTTTCACTTTGTTAAATACCGGCAGGGAATCAATACGAATTGCGCAAACGTATCTGCTAGCCAACTAAGGACAGTTGGACAAAAAATCTAGTGATGACTATACTCTATTCATCGGGACTTGAGACAAAATGTAAACAAAGAAAACACTGTAGGCACCTTCGGCCAAGTTTATTAATAACAGTCTCATTTTCTGCTGAATGCATTGGCGTTTACGCGACGCATCAATTTACACGCTTTTTCTTCGGCGAGTAGCAAAAATTCAACGAAAACATCTGAAATCAGCACTCTTGTATCAAAAAGTTAATCAATAGTGAAATAAAAGGGCGGATATTTATTAATTTTAATTAATTACAACGGTTAAACAACCAATTACAGTAACAAAAATACAAAAAAGTAAAGTTATAAACAACACGTACATCAATTCCTCTCACAGTACTTCTGACATGCCCATAAAATCATCTTCCATTCATCCGCAAACAGATCTTTTGTTGGATAACAATGCAAGAGATCATGTAATAATGACAAAATGTCAGATTCTAATGCAAATTGTTTTCAGTATCTGTGTGTCTATAATTTAGTAGTATTTCATATGGATTGATTACCTTTTGCCTCACGGCTCTCTGAATAAGGTATACTTAGTTACGAGCATCGATATATATGTACTACGCACTAGATAAGGCGTGCTGAACGCTCACTTCAATTGAATAGGTACGTTGCACTGAAATCTAGGCAAATTGACATTGATGACTTTAGTGCAATTTTGACGTTCATAGTGTGTGAGAGCGGCGCTTATAATAATTCAAAAGAAAGTGAATCTGGTCATAAATAATCATTTTGTAGTCATGAAAGTAAAATAATTGATTATTCAAGCAATTTAATAGCTTCAAATATCGTAATAGTATGTTAGAAATTATATTATTTTATTTAAAAGCTTTTCCATTTTACAATCATGGACTAAAACATCTGCATGTTCCCGCCCACAAAAACCGGGTTTTTACCTACAACTGCTTTAGTGAAAAGTGAAATTTTTTTTTTCCGTTTGTTTTTTTTCTAGTACTTTATTTAATATTTTTTCTTTTTTGTATAAATAATAGGGACCAATAAATTCCGTCAAATTCAATAATTATGAATACGTCTGTTTTTCGATACTGTAAAAACTCAGCAAGAAATGCCAGCAAATCATTGAGCATCAGTTTTCATCGTTAAGTTTTGTGGTTAAGCATTCTGTCATTCGTAAGCACTGAGGTATTACGTACCTACCTAGATATTATGTACACATAGATTAGTATTCAAATATAAATTAGGTTCATTTGAATTCGTATTCATATTTGTAATCTCAATAACAGTAATGATCACACATGATGTATCACTTAATACATCATGTGTGATCATTACTGTTATTGAGATTTCGTTTTTCATATACTATAATTATATTTCAAGTTTGTTCACTCTGGTCAGCCGAAAAGAGAAAAATTGTTATAATATCTTCAAGAGGATAGACGTGAAAACACGTGGCTTCCTACAAAATGTCCGTTTATCTGCTGTGCACACTTTCAAACTAATGATACTTACGGGACTAAAGCTGGAAAACGTTTTCTATTGAGTCGGCTATTCCTTGCAGTAATACTATTCCTTCAGAATGTGCCTTCAAACATTTATAGCTACCCCTACATCATTAAACCAAGTGCAAATTTCTGACTCCGAATCAATTTTTGATTCGCCCTGAAAAATTAAGTTGAAAATAGATTTAAAACAAGTTTTAGTTTTTTATGTAATTTATTTCATCACCACTGCTCTCAAAACGGTGAAGGAAAACATCGTGAGGAAACCGGCATATTTCGAAGACATGTAACATTCACCAACCCGCACTGTGCCAGCGTGGTGGTTTACGGCCTATTCCCTCTCCCAGAGAGAAGGCTTGAGTCCCAGTAGTGGAACATTAAAAAGCTGATTATGCTATAGTTATAGTTGTTGTTTGTTTTGTTACTAAATATTAGCAACGCAGTCCTGACCATCATTCACTAAAGACGGCTGTTCTTCATTATTTTACACGATTTTGAATTCAATTATTTATTAAAGTAGTAGACGTAGTTTTCTGAATTTACACTAACGTGGACTATTGGTAAAATTTTGAAATAGAGTTTTATTGTAATGAAGTATTGTAGGCAAAAAACTGTGTCACTTCTGCGGTATAAAAATCTATAAGGATAACATGTCATTACACTATGTTGAACTAAACGCGTAAGTACTACGAAATTCATGGCGCTTAAGACGTTTTGGTCCCGAAAAAAGTATCCTCCAAAAGCTATCAGCGCTTTATATTTTAATAGTTCTGTTAGACGACATAATGCCAATGTAGCGCTACAGCAGATTTTCGTTTTAACTTTTCAATATTTTGACAAATAGTGGGCTTGTCTATCACTAGAATATAAGTCAATGATTACGAGCCTGACAAACGTTTCTTGAGTGACATGAAACAAAGGTTTTTTTAATTGGGACGTGATAGTTTTATAATTAACTAGCTGTGCCCGCGACTTCGTTCGCGTGGATTACAGGATTTTGAATTTATTTTTTCTAAAATAAAAGTAGCCTATGTTACTCCTTATTACATCAGCCACCTGCCAAAAAAAGTCCCGTCAAAATCGGTCCAGCCATTTCAGAGATTAGCCTGGACAAACAGATAGACAGACAAAAATTGTAAAAAATGTTATTTTGGTGTATGTACCGTATATATATTCATATGCATGTAGTAAAAAGCAGTTATTTCAATATTACAAACAGACACTCCATTTTTATTTATATGTATAGATGTATACATACATTCGATCCAGCGCCGTTCTCGTCAGGTGCTCACGTTATGACACAATGTTTTTAACTGACTTTAAAAAAAAGAGTTTCTATGTTCTGCTAAATGATATTTTTATGTATGTTAACCAATTTCTAGGACTTAAATTCTATCTAAGTGAATTTAAGACTGCCAAACTGCCACTAAACTAAACAAAAACAAATTGTGCTATTTTTTAGGGTTCCGTACCCAACGGGTAAAAACAGGATCATATTGCTAGGACGCCACTGTCCGTCTATCTGTCACCACGCTGTATCTCATGAACCAGACAGTTGAAATTAAATTGAAATTTTCCCAGATGATGTTTTTCTGTTGCCGCTATAACAACAAATACTAACCATTAAATAAGATAAATATTTAAGTGGCGTTCCCATACATTAACGAACGTGTATTTTGCTCAACATTAATAGAGTAGTAATAATATAGTTTATAATGTCATACAGATAATATCACGGCGAATCGGACTCACGTACGAAGAATTCTTCGTACGCGAGTCGGACTCAGGCCTAGCTTGGCCTACTCATTAGCTTGTAGTGAAATAGTACATTGTTACCCTAGGGTTGAAAGTTATTTCGTTTCGAGAAGGAGTTGGCGGGCGAGCGTAGCCAGGTCGCCAATTCGAGGGACTAAATTAGTTACTTTCACCCCAAGGTGAGCGCTGTTCTTTTCATTATGAATACAGGGAAAGTAAAAATAAAATTAAAAGTTTGTAAAACCTGAGTCATCGTAACTATAATTTTAGGTAGGTATTTTTCTTCAGATTTAGGCGGTAAAAAGTTTTTCACTACTGCTTTAGCCTCTTCTCTTATGAAATTAGGCGTTAGGCTTTATTTTAATCTGATGAACTTATCGTGTCAATACAAATCTCTGCTGTACGGAAATGTAAACAAAACTCTACAACTCGAAAAAATCAATCCCGCCATTTTTTTTTTCTGTGACTGGCCAGCTATTCAGTCATGCAATGCTAATATGTACTTATCTTTAAGTTATTTTAATTTTATATCTGTTGTACCTAATTGACTGGCTGTATAGAAAGTTGGAACATGGTTCAATAGAAATGTGAAGATATAACTAGTTTTATTCTTTATAATTTGACAGCTGTTAAGTACAGTTGAAAGTAAAACTAGGGATGAAAAGTATTACTTTCAACCCGCCCCTCAGGCAACTTCAAACCTACTTACAAAGTATGAGTAATGAAAACTATTTTTTTTTCTTTCTGTTTCAGGAAGAAAGTTCAAATGTGCAAACCAAAGCTGAAAGATTTGGTGCGACCGCTAAGAATGAGGTCGCCAGAACCAGAATGTACCAGACTATATTGGAATGAATTCTTAAAAATATTGCGACGAATAGGGTAAGTTTTATTTTATACATCATACCTTTAATAAATCTGTAGAAGTTTTTAGTTTTGCGCGCATCACGTAAAATGTACGAAATTGACGTAGACAACTATTACCTATATACATTAAAATTGTATGTAACTTTATATATTACTTAGGCTTTGTTTCATCGCAATTGGTTGACTTTATCGAAAGATATACTACATTCATTGACTGTTAGGCGGTACGAAGTTCGCCGGGTCAGCTAGTCTTTAATACGAAACAATGGCGGCAATTGGCTGCTGAGCTGCGTGTCGCGGTTCGATTCCCACATAAAACCAACTTTAGTAAGGGTTTGGGAGTCTTGTGTAGTGAGTTTACATGTTCTTGAACGCATCTACAATTCCTAATGTGGCCTATATAATATTAGAAACTTTTAAAGAAACATTGTACCAACCGACGATTATTTCTGTAGGTGTTGTGCAAGTGTACTTAAAGTGCATGGCCACACTGGCAGCGTGGTGCGAGTAGAGGCGTGGGAGCGGTAACGCATACAATTTGCTTGGCCACACTGGCGGCGCGGTGCGGGTAGCGACGTGGATGCAGGGAAAGGGTTTCCAATTGCCGCCCGCACTCTCACTGTGACCACTTGCTCGTTGCTCGAGCGCGTCCCACCTTGTGCAGACCGCCCCGCTTCCCGCGCCCACTTGCCCACTATGAACACTCAAATGAAAGTGTTATGTTTGAGATTGTCGCGCTGCGCCTGCCCCGCACCCGCACTTCCTGTGTGTGACAACCCTCGGTTGGTGGGAGAAAACATTGTGACTCATGGAAAATAAAGATATAAAACTATCGTTTTGGGAAGCTTAAATGAGCTGGTTACTAAGAACTATATATTATATATACTACTAGCTTTTGCTCGCGCGGCTTCGCTCCCGCTCTTTCCTACTCCACCCTACTATATCCTACTCTATCCTACTATACCCTACTCTACCATACTCTACCCTACTCTACCATAGTCTACCCTACTCTACCCTACCCTATCCTACTCTACCCTACTCTACACTACTCTACACTACTCTACACTACTCTACACTACTCTCCACTACTCTACACTACTCTACACTACTCTACACTACTCTACTCTACACTACTCTACCCTACCAAACTTCACATAAACCATCTACTAAATAGGCCGAACAAAGCCTAAACATTTGGTTTGGATAGGTGAGCCCGTTCTTGAGTTATAAAATTACAGCGAAAAGTGGCATTGATTTTTATTTTTAGAGATATATTTGACTGCCCTGTTGGTCTAGTGGTTATTGACCCTGACTGCTATGCCGGAGGTCGTGGGTTCGATTCCCACCCTGGAAAAATGTTTTTTCGATGAGCATTATCATTTGTTCTGTGTCTGGGTGTAATTTATCTATAATATGTATCTATTTAGAAATATATGGTTATGTTTATCAGTTGTCTAGTACGCATAACACAAGCTTTGCTTAGCTTGGGACTAGACGCCGCTGTGTGGTAGTTGTGGAATATTATATTATATTATATTATTATTATATATAAGGACATTAAGGACTATAGGCCCCTGTGTGAACAATGTTTTTAATATAACTGCATTGATAAAAAAGGCGGGGTTTTGTCCTTCTTCACTTTCTATTCTTGCCTAGATGCGACGCACAACTTTAATTTTTATATGGTATTGGTAAAATTATGTAGCTTATTTTATTTTTGTTTGTTTGTCTCTGTTGAGACTGACGCTAAAAAGCAATAGACAACCTAGACAACTGTGTTGTCTATGATGATATGGTGCAAGACAGGTATACCCGATTCACTTATGGCCTGAGGAAAACAGCTTTTGTGTTTTGTAACCAATGGTGCATTTATTCAGGAAGAACAAACATGTTTTCTTTCTTTCTTTCTCTTATTATGGTTTCTGGTTTTCCAGGCGGTCGGTGTCGAGTTTCTTCACTCGGCTGTTTTGGCGCTGCAGCAACGAGGGAAATCGCGAGGATGTTGAAATCCCATGGTCGGATAGAAACCATGGCTAGTAAGGAGGATAGCACTACAACGTTAAAGTTGACTTTCCATCAACCGTATTATTGTCAGGGTCTATTTTTCTGAAGCGATCTTTTCATAGATCGCCCTTTTTCAATGTTCTACGTTTAGTATTTAACTAAGATTTGATGTGCATTAGGTGTTATTTAATATGTAATAAGCAAATCTTATTTTTTATGGGCGTACCACATGCTTAAGCTTCACTACAGTTTTAATAATAATAATGCTTCTTTATTATCAGGCAACTAAGGCCAATAGACAAAATATACAAATAATAATCTTACAACATAAAATACTGATCTATGAACTATACACATGAAGTGACAGCGTTGTGTCTCGCTGTGAAGACGGTATTCTTCCACAAAATCGTCGATGCACGACACCCTTCGTCCAAAACTCTCCTTTGAGGAAGGTCTACCAATAATGACCTGCACCGGCACCAAAAACGACTCAAAATTAGGGTTATATTTCACCGGGTCACCAAGGTGGCGCTACCAGTCGCTGTTGCAAACAAAATGTATACAGCTTTTTTTTTTTTTTTGTATTGTTGATAGGTTCGCGCTTGACCGCTATCTCACCTGATGGAAAGCGACAATGCGGTCGACGATGGAACGCGCTTACCTAAAAGAAACCTATTCACTCTCAACTTAAAGATTCCCGGGTTGTAGCTATCAGGAAACACAGCTCTATAGAGAGTTACTCGTCTGGTGTCCGCGACCAGATCAGACGCGCTGCTGAGCCGCCACATTGGTCGCGCCACCACTAATTATTGTATGGTGTCTCACTCACTCGGCCGCCAGCCCAGCCGCCAGTGACGCCTCCACCAGGTCCATTTTGATACTCTCTCAGTGTGGTGTGGCAACTCTAGTGTCTGTATGGGGTCTAGTTTGGTAGTTTATGGATACCACGATGGCGCGACTGGTTGCGCCGTCATGGTGTCCCGGTGAAATATAGCCCTTAGTGTTATGGCGCGACTCCAACTGCACGACTCTTACAGTCTAGTTCGTCTTCACACGTACATATTTCACGCCTGCGCATGCATGTATGTTCACGAAATATCGTGTGAAACTATACGCACGGTTTTTCGTGTACAAACCGACCTACGCAGGCAAAATTGTGGTGAAACTTTGGCATGTGGTGGGCCTAATATAGTAAAAACATCTGAATGACTTATTGTCATTGGTTTAATAGCATTTATAACTGAGTATCTCAAGAGTATTAATCAACAGTACTTAAACTTAGTTTGTTGTGCAATATGCACTTAGTAGTATGTAAGAATTAAATTAAAAAAAACTTGTAGTACACAAATCTGACCAACGATTTGCAACTCGTCTATGAACGAACTTTTCTACACTTTTACAAATCTTCTATGTGTTATATAGATAATAAGAATGTTCCTGTGCAATACGCACTTGGTAGTAAATAAGTAAGAAATATTTTTTCTTATAGTTTTAAGTATTTTACTAAAGTTTCGAAACAAGTTTATAATAAAAAATAAAATCGGTGTTGTCCAGGGTTATTCTTGATATGAAGTAAAAATTATCAAATATAAAAAAAAAATCTGTTTAGCCTTTTCAATAAAGAAAATCATTGATCTATTTCTGGATTGAGTAAAATCACAATATTAATCACAATATTAATAATAATCAATGGTTTCAAATTCTATTAAAAAGCTAAATTCAATCTCAACTTTAGCTTTGTAGCGCTAATTCTTCTACGAACTGCCCTTAATACTAATTATCCAGCAGCGACTGCATTTTCTTTGGTAAGTATCTACTATTATTGTCACAAAAACCTCAAAATATATTTTTATTTTTCTCTTTTTTTTTTCTATCAGTTTTGTACAGTTTTAACTTTTTTTTTACTAGCTATTACTGTCCCACTGCTGGGCAAAAGCCCTTCCAAACTTTCCTCTCTTGCACCATCTCTAACCAGTCCTCGCGGTACGCGTCTAAATCATCCCGCCACCTCTTTCTAGGCCGGCCTACGCCGCTTTCCTTCAGTAGGAACCCACTGTGTGGCGACGCTTGCGCAGCGATCGTTGTGCAGGATGACATGACCCACCCAGTCCCATTTGAGCCTGGCAGCCTTTTTGCCCACGTCTATTATACCCGTTACGGAGCGCAGCGTGTTTTTAACAAAAAAATGCTGGTGCCAGCGGTACGAGTACCAACGAAACTCCTTTTACATTAGCTGCTAAGACTGACCATTTGGCTCAAAGTTCATTTTACAGATTTACAAACACAGCATGAGAAGATGGAGATTTTAATGTTAACACTTTTTACACAAAAATAAGTGTGTAATATGTTAAAGACATAAATTTATCACGTTACAGATAGAGATGGATCCGAATCCGGAATCAGCACAACGGATATGTTACAACTAAGCAAGCCAAGTCCTTACCATCATAGGACCACAAGACGTACGGCGTTGTGCCACCGGTACATGGTGGCCATTCCACCTATATAATATATACCCAATACCCATACAAAGCGTTTTTGGAACATTATGCGTACAGCTAATGAGTGGAATTCCCTGCCGGAGTCTGTGTTTCCTTATAGCTATAATCTGGGGGTCTTTAAGTCAAGGGTGAATAGGTTGCTTCTAGGTAAGCGTCCTCCATCGTCGACCACATCATCGCTTTCTATCAGGTGAGATAGTGGTCAAACGCGAGCCTATTCATAATAAAAAAGACAGGATCATCATTTGCCCAGTTTTTTGTCAAAAATATGTTTGGAGCAATCCCTTTCTCCTCTCCTAGTCTTATCGGTTGTAACCGATTAGTACTGCGCGAAGTGTGATGTAGCATGTATCTACAATACATAGCGGACTAAAGTGAGGAAATATGCGTATGCCATCTTATTATTCGATGATACTCAGTGAACCAATAACGAAACTGTATTTTAGCTTTGCTTCCCTGTAACCAGCAGAGCGATGATACAAAATGTCTGTCTATGTGTCGCTGCACATCGGCCACATGCCACAGCCACAAACGCTGCCACGAGAAGCTAGAAGCAGCCACAAAGGCAGCTGAAGCACGCGAGCCATTTGTGGCCGGTGGCTGCTCCTTTATTTTTACCCAAGGGCTTAGCGTATTTTTCGATGCGTCTCCCATTTGTATTGACATTTACGATGGAACTAGTTTCTGCCAGCGGCTTTGCCCGCATGTAAACAGGTTTCTCCATACAAATTTTGAACCCCTGTTTTATCTTATTATTTCAAGAATTTAAAAAAATTTGGTGAAAATACTAACAAAATAAAAATAGGGTAAATATTATTTTGTTAAGTTTACTTATTCTGAAAAGTTAATTAGGTGCCATTATGTAGTCAAATGTTCTATTGAATTTTATTGTTCTTGAATAATGGAATATTAAATAAGGTGTATGCGAGGATTCCAATATTTAGTCAGTTAAAGACTGTGTTATTATTTTTTAAGGAAAACTATTTTATTTAACTACATTAGCAATTAATAATATTTGGGAACCAGATAAACTTGTACAATATTGAGTGATTTTTGATATTAAAGGAGGTGATTCCTACTGTATCCGAATTACTAGTTATTTTAGTGAATAAACACAGTGTTGGACGGTCAAGTGATCAGTAAGATATTGTCCTCGATTTAATAAACTGTTGTTGTGAATTCATTAATAAACTTGATATTTAAAGTTGACACTGATAACCAGAGGCTGCAATTAATTAGAATTATTAAGGTACATAAACTGATTTTATACAGCGAAAGAATAAAGTGGACATTCCTCAATTTCAGAGAATAATTTTAAAAGAAGACTTTTTTGTGACTTTATCTGATTTGTAGCAGAAAAAAATTCTTCCTGCATTCATGATAAGGAGAAGCAAGTGTATAAATTTGATAACCTCGCCTTCATTTGACTTAGAGAGATCTTTTTCAATGATTAATACTAATAAAAATTGTATGTTAATTATCTATGTTTTTTTTTTCTTATCTGAGGTTTTCAGTATTATTTATTTGTAATGTTGTTAGCCACACGGGTTTTTTTTATTAGAAATCCCGAGAAGATCCAACAAATAAAAACAAAAAATGTTGATAAATATCAACATTTTGATACAAGTACATGAATAACTCTACCTAATTCCGACCACTGCTGATAACTGCTCATAATGCTTTAATGATATACTCGTAGTTGATGTCAATTCTTCATTATTATAGACTAAGTATTAATGTACATCTATTCGTGTAGTGTAAATGTTTGTACTAGTGTTAATCTGTGTATGTGTATTTTGCAATACCCTGATGATTTATCGCGATCAATAAATCTTACAAAATATTTGGTACTTTTAATTGTTCCATCCATCATTTTAAAATACTGTAAAATATATAGCAACTGTCAATAAAGATTATATCCATAACTTACTTCATACTTTCGTTCTGCTAGCAATGTACCCTCCCCACTACAACTTAAGTTTGGCGATTCTTCTGGATTTATCAGTAACTGTGGTTCTCCGGCCAATATCTTCATTTCTGATACAGTCACGTAAGAAAACACCTAGTATAGTCCTTTCCAATACCCTTTGAGTGACTTCAAGGCTTCTGATGAGGCTCATTGTGAGTGACCACGTTTCGGAGCCATATATTGTCATCACTGGCAACATGCACTCTCACTGTCATCACTGGTCGTAAACTTTCATTTTGAGACAATGGATAATGTTAGATGAGAAGATAACGTGCAGCTAGGAAGCTACACGGTATCTTCTCATCTTTAGGAAAATGATGCCCAGCCGAGTCGGATTCGACGATTGATCACTTTTTCAAAGTTAGACCAACCCAACTGAACTGTCTGTCCCAGGTAAACGTAGTCGTCCAGAAATTCAAGCGTAGTCTCCGATTTTGATAGGAGTGGGTGCTACATAAACGACTTTGGCTTTGTACGTGGTCATTTTAAGTCCCACTCTTTCGGAAGCTCTACTGAGATCAGCGAGCATATTTGTACTGAGTTTCTACATAGTCTTAGCATGGCTACTATCTCGTCTACAAACCGAAGATGAATGATCGCCAAATCGAGAGATCTGTCTCATTGATCTGGCATAGTTTTTTCATTACAATCACTACCCACTGAAAGAGGATAGGTTTCCAGGTCTAGTCCGACTGACATGGTGGCGTTTTTGGACAAACACAAGTACTTCTGCACAAACCAAGTTACCTTGACGGAGTTCAAGCTAATAATTCACTGTCTTAGTTGAGTATGACTTAATAGCCGTATCAGACTAAAGTGAAGGGCAGTTCAGTAGAGTACTCGATCATATCAAGCGGTTATCGGCATATTGTACAAAGAAACAACGTGACATTGTATAGCAGTGTGCTGCTTGCTATGCTAGTGCGCACCCTGGTGTTACTATAAATAGGATATAAAATATAGAGACGGCTTGTGGTAAAAAATTGTGTCTTACGATCCCTATTTACGACCTGATGACGTGTTATCTTTATAAATGAAAAAAAAAAAGATGATTAGATGACATGTTTTTGTAAGGTTAACTATAATATTGTTCCCAATTTAAATAGAACTGTTACTATTTTATAAATCTTTACTCAAAAAGTGCATCAGTGAATGATAATAATTTATTACTGTTACTAAGCTTTTATAATATGACAGAGATGAATGAAGTAATGAATATGCGAGGGAATAAAAAAGATTTGAAGAGAGGAGGGTGCCGTAGTAAATTGCGAATACGTCAAGGGTTCTGAGCTGATCCCAATCGATCTGTATCACCCTCTGTTAGACATTATCGTTGCCATCACAACGCATACGGAAAATGGTGAATTAGGCCCCAGCAATATTGATCGTAGATGAAATTAGAATTTTAAAAGGGGACTACCCACTTTTTAGCAATCTTGTTTGTTCCGCTCTATAGCAAGACGGTTTTTGCTAATGACGCAACCACCGTTGCTAGTGAGTTTAAAAAAATAAACCACTATTTATTTGATTCTTATTTCAAAGCAGATGAAAAGACCCTCTGGTAATAGGAGAGTCGAGGTTGAGTGAGTCTTGTTGACGTTAGTTTACAGCGTAAAACTTCAGTCCATAATAAACAGAACCATTTGCGACACCTTTCATCTACAGAGTGTCATCTACATAACAGAGTTTAGGGCTCTTCGATCAGATTTGAAAGTAAGAACCCCGGGGACCTACAGATTTTGTTGTACAAGAGTAGACAAAAATAGAGACATAAAAGTAAGGCATTAAGTCCGCCTTTGTACAGTTTTTTGTGCATAAAGCGTTAATAAATAAATAAATAAATCTTAAACAGTTCTGGCAGCACATTTCTAATCTACGATCACACACTACTAACGAACTTAATGGTGAGACAAGTGCGTAAACGATGGAGGCATTTGTTCAGTGTTCCTTGTGTAAAAATACACCGCACTGAATTACACAAAAAAAAGAACCTAAATAGATGAGCCAACAGTTTCACCGCGAGATATTTGCAAACCTATCCATAATTTTGCGAAAAAAAACTTGTTAATGGCTCTCAAAAACAGCTAAGTCGACCTTTTTTATTTGCAGGATTAACAATTTTTTTTTCTCTCCAAATTAGAGATAGGGTTGTACATATTTCACGGTGAAACGGTTGGCACACCTATTTATGTTCTTCGTAATTTTCTTTTTGCGTATTTCAGTGCGAGGTATTTTAAGAAATTTAAAAAAGTATTATTGCCTTTTTGGGGTTTTTTAAGTACTTTCTAGCCTCTTTAACGGATGAAAAATTATAAAAACTTCGATATTGTGTAAATGAATGTGTTTAAAATAAATAGGGTTTTTTTTTTTTTTTTTTTCGATGGGAAAAATCATCTTATGACAACCCCCGCTCTTGGGCGGAGCGGGAGATAGTGTCAGACTCTTACTAACTAAAAAACCCATCCCGTTCCTTCAAGCCTTCATACCGGGGCTCGAGCGCCCTTTCGGATAACCCTGGCCCCGGTAGGCTTCGACCCGGCTGGGCCCCTGCTGTTGCTGACAACTCCTTGAGGCGCGCGGGAACAGCGCGCGCCGTCGACGACTTGGGCTTGGTCCGGACGGTTACCGGACGGCCGGACAGCGAGCTACCCATTGCTCACTGTCCGCAAGCCCGCGCCTACGGTGGCCGGAAATCGGGATCGGAATCCGGGCGGCGGCGAGAGCGCCGTTGCCTGATGCGGTCGGCCTCCTCCTTAGCGAGCATTACTGCTTCGCAGAAGTCGGCGACCGCCTGCCACTCCTCCTCGATCCGGACCATGGCCTCGACCAAGGCCCGGCGCGAGAGGTCTCCGCCGCCGATCACCCCCACGAGGGCACGGCGATGCTCCGCCCAAGCAGGGCACACCGCGATTGTGTGCTCCACCGTGTCCTCCGGGCGTTCCGCACAGTGGCGACACCCGGGCGTCACTTCCGCTTTAATTCGGAACAGGAACCTCCCGAACTTGCCATTTCCGGTGAGGACCTGTGTCATGCGGAAGGTAAGGACGCCGTGAGGTCTTTCCAGCCACGCCTCAAAGAGGGGACTTATCGCCATAATTGTGGCGTGCCCATGACGGGGTTGCGATAGTCGCTGACGCCATTCCACCATGAGATCCCGCCAGAGCTCTGTCCGCCATGCCGTGACCTGTCGCGGCAGAGGACTTTCACCCCGGCGTTGCATCTCCACGCGCATGTCGTGCATGTGTGCAAGGACTGTTGCCTCCAGATCCCACGGTGGTAGGCCAGCCAGAAGGCTCGCCGCTTCGCAGGAAATCGTGCGGTATCCCCGCACCATCCGAATTGCCATGACCCCCTGGCAGGCGTTCAGAATGGCCGCCGGTCGCTTTTGCAGCGACGGCGCCCACACCGGCGCCCCGTAGAGGGCCATGGACCGAACGATCCCCGCGTAGAGCCTCCGGCAGGAGGCGTCTGGACCCCCAAGGTTGGGCAGGAGCCGCTTGAGAGCGGCCCCAGTCCGGTTGAGTTTGGGAGCCAGACGTCGGAAATGCTCCACGAAATTCCACCGACTGTCGAGGATGAGTCCCAGGTACCTAGGGTACAAGAATTTGCTTGCTAATATTTATTTATAAACACCAGCGACATTATAGGTTGGAATTCCGCAATGAAAATCGAATTGGTGTATCATGCATTGAAAATTCAAACAAGCAGGTAACCGTTTCTCATAAATATCAATACAGAAATATTTTCAGATTTTAGTAAAACTCAAAGAACATCCTACCTGCTTGTTTTTAGACAGGCGATGGTAAATCTTGAACATCATTTCATGAAGACACGTTGAACAGTGAGGAGGACAGTTGCAGATCTTACCTAAAGAAAACATTAAATTGCTTAGATTTATTTAAATAATGTTGATTAACACTTAGCATTAAGAAATTCGCAAAACACAAGCAGTCTCATAGTGTATATTATTGACTTCAAAGAAATTGAAAATTTTAACTTGGTTTTTGTGAATATTATAAAATAATAAAGCCCAACTTTCTATATCTTGATTTCATTAAACATCCTTTTAAAGCAATTTTTGAGCCAAGCCGTTTTTAACTTGTAAATTGGTCTATTATTTTCCATCCGGTGAGATAGCGGTCAAGCTCAAATCTATAAACAATAAATAAAATCCTCCCCCTTTTCAGGGTTCCGTACCTCAAAAGGAAAAAACAGACCCTTTTATGATCACTTTGTTGTCCATCCGTCTGTATGTCTGTATGTCTGTCTGTCTGTCAAGTCCCTTTATCTTGAGAACGCGTGAAGGTATCGAGTTGAAATTAAAACCATATTATAATCAGGTCTGCGGTCTCTTTAATCTGTGATGAAATCAAACTTCTAAAGTAACAAATAAAAAAGATACGGCCGTTTATGTTGCAAAAAACATATATTTTGATACTCTCAAAGATCGAAATTCATAGAGTACTTCCAGTTGACCCAGAATCCTGAAATTTGGCACAAAGAAAGGTAAAGTTTGTTACATACGTCACAAAAAAAAATAGCAATTAGGAAAAATCTTCGAGACTCCATTCGGGAATTGTAGTTTGCACGGAACCCTCAGTGCGTGAGTCTGACAAGCACTTGCCCAGTTCTTTCCTTTGATTTAATATACTATAAATAATCGAGATTAAAAAACACCCTACGAACTATTCTCCGACTATTAAAAATACACAAAAAATGTCAAGTCCACCTATTTTATGGCGCTATCTGCAAACTATTGCCTTTCAACGAATTGCTATTAAATAACTGTTACTAGTGAAATGGGTATTTAGAAGATTATTTTATTAAATTTGATTCAGTTTATTTAACAAAAACTTTAATAGCTTTCTTTTTAAGAGTGAAAGTTGGTGAGTAAATTGTTTTGCACGATTTTCCATAGAAATTCAGAAACAAAATGATATTATAAGGAAAATTAAAGCCAAAACAGATTTAATTTTCCTTTATTTGTGTACCAAATTTTCTTTTCCTAGTTTTATACATTTCAATTCAGCCAGTACAAGAAAATAGTACCATCGTGCTCGATAGATGGCCCTCATCGATTTAAAAGCGCGCTATGGTTTCGTTACGCCAACTTGTATATATACAAATATCAGTACCTCTACAATTAAAGTATAGTAAATTATTACATAATTTATTAGTAATTTTTGGCAGTCCCTTAAAAACGGACTTATAATGCTTCCTGTATGATTATTATTTCCAGCAGTCTAAAAACCTCTTTTTTGTAAAAAAAACAGGATACCTTTGTTTAAAAGTCGAATATTTTCATTTTGATTTTTTTTTAATTAATTGTATAATTTTCTCTTGTTGCAGGTGCAAATCGCACATTTTTTTCTTTAATTAATTCCTTAACTAGCTATTGCGCTTTATAGTAGATTTTTCAGAGACAATATTTTTTCATGAATAATAGAAGTATATGTAATGAACTGCTCTGCGGTTGGTCAAGCGTTGTTTAAGTAACCTTTTTCTGCTCATACGGCTGCTGAAACTTAGCCCCGAGTTCCTTCAGTAGATGTACGTATTTCAGCAATTTATATTTAACTATTACTAATTAGATTTGTTGATGCCAGTCTTCTGGGCTCATTTCCGGATGACAGCGATGTGGAAAAGTATTTCGATGCCTAAGTGTATTTTGTGTTTTTGTTTTATATGTACATGGTTGGGATTCTCATTTTATTTAATAATATTAGGAGGATTCTTTTTTTATTTATTCATATTAGGATAAGGTCTGTCCGGATCGCTAGCTTAATATAAAGTTTTTATGTTTTGCATTTTTTTGTTATGTTATGACATTTTTTAAACCCCGACTGTGAGCTGTCTGTCAGTAAATAGATATTTGGACAACGCAGCTTTACTATCCAAGCTTTATGTTTTCGTAAGTTACTTTTAGTTATTTTTTGGATGACTTGGAAAGTATTATACAATTTTAATAGATAAAATTATTGATATATTCTGTTCAGCACTTTCAGTCTTGTGAGTCATCACGGCTTAACACTAAGTAAAAACTATATCTAAACTTCGCATATAATATAGTTGAAAGAATTTTGAGATAAGAATCTTGTAAGGTGCGTATACTACACTACAACCTTAAAAACCACATTCCTTAAAACCTCTTAGAGTTACATGAAAACCTAGTACTTCAAATATGTTAAGTCTGGAGGGATCAATACTGTTTCTCAAGCACATGGCACGCGGCACGCCGAAGTGGTTTCCATGGCAACGTTTCAGCTGGCGCGAAAGTCGTTCGCCGTAAAGTTGCGTGTATTCCACTACTAGTTTTTTTTTTTAATAGAAGTAGAAAATGTGTTAATCAGCTATGTTTAGTTTCCATTTAATAAAGATACGATAAAACCTGAAAAAAAAAACAAAATTTATTCTGAATCGGAAGCGTTTGTCAAAATTAGGCAATTAAATAATTAACAAATTATGTTATCTAAATGGACCGTTTGACCAAAATAAATGTAATCGTCTAACTTTGAAAGTAGTCTCTGACTTAAAACTTTTTTTCAACAAATAATAAAATGTATTTTATTTTTCAGCGTACTAGGTACCACACGCCAGGTACCACTCACACCAGGACTACCAAGTGTCATATAAAAGTAAATATTACAACGCAGCGCTTTGTTCTAATTCAAAATACAGCCATAATGATCGAGATTTCTTCAATATTTTTTGTTAATTTAGATCAAGTACTTTATTACCAACCCTTTTCAATAGTGGTTTCATTATTTTTATGTCATAATATAGTAAAAATCTGCAAAAGATGCTCTCCAAACCGCATTTGAATACAACAACTTCCAGCTACAATATTCCAAGTGCCAATTAAATGCACGCAACCGTAGTCCTTATTGCTAACTACCGAATATACAGTTTGGTGTAGCGATCTAGAGGTTGTTGTATCTCGGCAGTCGAACTTCAATATTGTTTTGCTTTATGGACTCCTAGTACTTCGCATCGTAATCGGAGCACTCCCACAATTTCGCGCAGGCGTATTGATGAACAGACCACGTGCTTCGTAATGTTGCCACTTTATACAGATTTAATTACATTTTCTCTTTATATATTTTTTTCCATTTAGGACTTTATCTAAAAATGTATATTTCACTATTATATTCAAATCTATACACTCACAATACCGTACTAACGCTTTTGTGCGAAAAGAAAATAATTCTAGCTGAATAAACTAAACTGATTTTTTTATGTTACACATTTATACATATGTTACATCTATTGAATGCTACTTATACATAGTTAAGAACAAATATTATGCCGTCATTATTAAAAAGGGAACAAATATTTTTTTTTTAAACTGAGTTAAATACGTATTCGAAATTAGAAAAAATAATACTGATTTCGAATATATATGACTTCATTTGCTGCCAAATACTACAAAAACGTTAAAAAATGTACATCCATATTCTAATGGTTAATTAATGAAATATGAAGACACGGCTTATTAAAAGAATCCAAACCAAAAATATTACCAAACAAAATTTAGTAATGAAGGTTCATGAGCTATACAGCCTGGTACCTTAAAAAAAAGGCTAGCTAAAGAAACTAAATTGAATAAGAAAATTTATATGCTACTAAATTACGTATAGTAAAGAAAAAAAATAGGTTAGTGATAATATAAGTGTTACAAGCATTTTTTCACCTAGTGCCATCTATCTATCTAACGAGTCTATTGATGAGGAATGAAACTGAACTATCTAGCGAACAATTTCGGAACTTGCTCGTCATGTAGCTATCTACGCAATTCCCATTGCATCCGCGGGGTGGAATGTTTTTTCGGAAGCTAATTCCCATTAAAATAGCTTTATTCACAAGTCTAAAATAAGTTTAAATTCTAAAGTTAGATTTAGTTTTACTCTATAAATTATTTAAGAATAACATCGACCAGTTTTGCTTGTATCGTAGTTTTATTCGTTGATTGGAAGCATAAGAACCACAATTTCAGGTTTTTCATCATAATCTTCGGTAGTATAGTGGTTAGTATAACCGCCTGTCACGCGGAAGACCAGGGTTCGATCCCCTGCCGAGGAGGTTTGGTTTTTGACAATTCATTTTTTGTAAAAAAAAATATATAAAAATAGTTCACTTTACTGACCACGCGAAAATAAAAAGATGTCATGTGGAGTATTTTAAGAACACAAATAACTGAAAATTTTACTTAAGTAATCACCCTGTTCTTCCGAAATCTTTATTTTTTTAAGAAGAAGATTTATTTTTGTTATTTAATAAAGAGATTTCGAGCCGACTCATCGTCCCATAACTTACTACGGCTCGAAGTGCTACAACTCGTAGCACTATGGCTCGTAGCACTATAGCTCGTAGCACTATTACTCGTAGCGCTTTATCGTAGCAACTTGAAGATAGTTATACTCGATTTCTTCGTCTTCAAGACTAAAGGGGGCTTGGATTTTACGGCAGTTTCACTTTAAAAGTTCTTTCTTCTATTCTTTCTTTGTGAGGCTTGAAGGCATCTTTTTGTCGTACTTCAAAAGAGCCGTAGTATTAATTTCGTTTATTAATTATAAAAAAAAAATGAAATCACGGAATTGTTACTAAATTAAAATAGATATTTTGTTATACGTAACCAATTATTTTTTTAAATAATGAGTTATGGAGAATACAAAAACTATCATGATATTGTTCATAAGAGTTTTTAAAAGTCAGTTTAGGTTGGGTTAAGCATGGCTAAAAGTAAAAAAGCAGTCAGTCGTGACTGCTACTAATTGTCAGGTATGGGGTTCGAACCCATGCTCCCTTTCGAGAACCAGAGCTTAAATCTGGCGCCTTAGACCACTCGGCCAACCTGACTTGTTAAATTCAGCTGAAATATCTGTTCTTATTCGTTTGTCAATGACAATAGAAATTAGAGGTAATCTCTGGAAGTACAAGTCCGATTGCAAAAATTCTTTCACTTTATTCCTAAGTGACCTAGGCTATATTTTATGAACGTATTCGAAGCTGCGAGCAAAAGCTAGTAAATAATATTCACAACTATCACACAACGCCGTCTAGACACAAGCTAAGCGGAGCTTATGTTATGAGTACTGATAACTGATACTTATATATTTATGAATACATATATAATATAGATAAATTAAACCCAGACACAGAACAAATGATCGTTATATCACACAAATATTTGTTCCGGGTGGAAATCGAACCCACAACCTCCAGTATAGCAGTCAGGGCCACTAACCACTAGACAAATAGGCCAGTTAGTAATTATTTATATTTATGTTTATATTATTAAATAATATTCCACAACTATCACACAACGCCGTCTAGTCCCAAGCTAAGTATTATACATTTCTGCACATTTCTAAATACATAGATATATATATTAACTAAAATATATTTAGCAATATATAATTATGTTTATCAGTTGTCTAGTACTCATAATACAAGCTCTGCTTAGCTTGGGACTAGACGGCGTTATGTGATAGTTGTAGAATATTATTATTATACAACAGCTTTCGAATGCTTTCTTGTTCAAAACACGATCACTGAAAATAATCAACTTAGATTTTCCTGTGAAAGTTTCAGCGGCCTAGACGTCTAGTCAGCGTCCAGGCCGCTGAAACTCTGGCTTTATTCGCAATACTCTCAGTTTGCAGAGTGAACTGTATGCACAAACGTACGATCGGCAGGAGGGGGGAGTTTTGTAGCGGACGGGAGGATAGAAGGGGGGAGGGCACATGCACTGTAGTCCTTTTTAAAAGAACAAAGGGCTCTTTAACCAAACTTTTTGCTTCATTATTTATCTTTTTTATACGTGGGCCATATTTTGTAACTCCTCATCATCAGCCTCACATGATCTGAAAAATTGAAAGTTTGGATCGCAATTTTTAAATATAATATTAAAAAAAAATGGTACGGTTGAGCGATTAGCTACTGCGCGGCAAATGGCAGGTTCAATCTTCGCATGGAATAAATATTTGTACGGCTTAAAGATTATTCCGAGTCTTGAGTTTGCGAGTAAAAAAAAAAAGTGTACAATGGGCGGTCTTATCGCACAGGGCGATCTCTTAAAGACAATCTTTGGATGGACTGAAAGAAAAGAGATAGATTTAGGGTTGTCAGTGTACAAACATAAGAGAGTATATAATTTAATATTATTAATTAGCTTTGTAAGTTGAAATTTAGAGCTCAATAGCTATTGCCATCTTTGTTACAGAGAATGTCACATAGATTTTTTGAAATATTTGAAGCATAAAGGAAATCAATTAATATTTTTTCTTGATATGATGCTGAAAAAGACTGTACTTACTATTAGAGTTTGTTTAAAAATGTCAAAAAAATGAGATGAGGAACGAAAAATTTAGCAGCGAATCATTTTGCAGAAAAACTTAGCCCAGTTTAATATAAAAAAAAATAATTAAAAGAACGTTGAAAGTTGAACTAAAATCAATGCCATCTATCTAAAATAATTTCAATGTCGGTGTCCCTTACCTTCCAAAGGGTTTTATGCGTGTGTTATTAGTTCCGTGTCTGGCCGCAGCTGCAGCCGAAGGGCTTTGGCGCTGTTGTCGCTGAATGCACTGATGGGGACGGTAGGGAACGCAAATTCGGAAACCATTTACAGTGGCACATTAGCTCAGCTGGATGGACTAGAGCATCGCGTTTCAAACGCGAAGGTCGTGGGTTCGAGTCCCACATGTGCCCATTTTTTAAACTAGATTTTTTTACTTAAATCCTAACTTTCGTAATTTTTACACCAAGCGTCACCAATTACTCTTATTACAACTCAAATGACGTATTGAAACTGAGGGCTTTGAAAGCGGTTTGAGGGAATTCAATAGTTATAAATTACGACCCGGTTATTCTGTCTTATAAACTATCAAAGAAAAAATAGGAGTTTGAGTAGGAAGGTAAAAAATAGCCCAATACTTATTCTCAGACCTACCAAATATACACAAAAATTTAATTAAAATCATGCAAACTGTATCGGTGGAGTTCAATAACAAACACTGTGCTACGGCATTCATATATATTAGATTATTCCATAGATATAAGAAAGGAGGAGATATGCTAAGTAGTAAAAAATGTATCGGAACACGGTGTCCCCAGTTTCTTCTTCCACTACCGACACTACTGCACGTACAGGAATACTTACGCATACATCCACAAATCATTAATCAGACCAAACTACACAGTTAACACTTTATTTCTCTAAAAATAGCGTGTATTTTCCTTGCACCGTACAACTTATGCACACATTAACAACATACAAATATCGATGTGCTGTGCAAAAACCATTTATTTTACATTTACGCTAGTGATTGACTAAATAGAAAAGTTATCGATTTTTTTAAATTTTTTATCGTGATATTTTTTTTTTGGGTCCCAATAGCAAATCAAATAAAATAATATATTAATAGTACAACCATAAAAATGGTTTTCAAAAAACTAAAACTCTAATTATTTATTCCCATTAAGTATTTACCCAACTAGCAAAATCAAGTACTTAAAACAATCTCAAGACTACTTTTATTTTCACTTATAAGAAACTTATAACCTTATTTTAAGCAAAGTCCTTCATATCTTCTGAATCATGCTCATTATTATAGCGCATTCGAAGCTTGAGAAGGAAGTGAAAATATCAAAATCATAAAAAGTAAGCAAATAACACGAAGATACTGCCGTACATATCCTTCTTCTTCTTCTGCCTAGTCTTTATCCCGTTATGCGGGGTCAGCTTTCCAATCATACGACGCCATTTATGTCTATCTCGAGCGTCTTGTTTGTGAAGTCCCTTATAAATACTTTCAAATCCCTCTGGATATTTGACAGCCAGGTTGTTTGAGGCCTTCCTCTTCCCCTCTTTCTTGTAGAGATGGAGAGGCACCTTTGAATCACGTGATCGTCTGGTCTTCTCATAACGTGACCGTACCATTGCAATCTAGCGTCAACAATTTTATGGGTTATGAGGGCCACCCCGAGGCTCCCCCTCACATGTTCATTACGCACTTTGTCCTTAAAAGTAACCCCGCTTGACCAGCGCAGCATACGCATCTCCGTTGTATGTTTCTGCTCGTGACTCTTAGTTGTCGGTCAGACTTCACAGCCATAGAGTTAAGCTGATCTTACCGCTGTTTTATATATTTTACCTTTGGTCTTAATAGGCATTTTACTGTCGCAAAGGACTCCGGTTAGCGTGCGCCACTTGTTCCATTCAGATGTAGTCCTGTGTGTGATGTCAGCCTCGATTGTCCCGTCTTCAGTGATGGCCGAGTCCAGGTATTTAAAGCTTCTTGCTTGAGGGAGGCTTGTGCCGTCAACCTTGATAGTGGTGTTGGTGGGGTTAATTGGGTCAAAGTTGCAGATTATACATTCGGTTTTTGTTCTACTGATGCGCAGTCCATTGGATTCCAGTGACTCTCTCCATTGTTAAAGGTTCTCTTGAAGGTCGTGTACCCTAGTCGATATCAGAGCTACGTCATCAGCATATAAGATGTTTCAAGGTGTTGGTTTTTGTATTTTAGCAGTAAGGTAATTCATCACTACGTTGAAAAGTAACGGGCTCAGTGCGCTGCCTTGGTGTACCCCTACTTTAACCTGAAAGCCCTCGGAGAAGCCTGCAGGACTTTTAACCCGTGTTTGTAGGTCTGTATACAATATACATGTCCTTAATTAATTGGACATAACATTCGGGTACGCCGTGGGCTCTTAGCGCTTGCCATATGATAGATCTCGGCACACGATCGAAGGCTTTTTCGAGATCTATAAATGCCATTACCAGGTTTTCCTTAATTTCGCGCGCAGTTTTCATCACCAATCTAATAGCAGGTATTGCATCGGTGGTACTCTTTCCTTTTGTAAAACCAAAAGATTATCAGTTATGGTGATGAGGTTTGATAGTCGCTCACTCAGAATTCTTTACCAGATTTTTAGGGTGTGTGACGTCAGCTTTATTCCACGGAAGTTTTCGCAGTCCCGAACATCTCCTTTATTTTTGTAAAAGACACAAGGGTGCTCATGCGCCATATGTCCAGCTTTCTTTCACTTCTAAACCGAAGTTATTTAAAAGTTCACAAAGCCACACCTCCCCGCCCTTTAGGGTTTTCCAAACTTCAGCTGGTATATGGTCTGGTCCACTTGCCTTGTGGTTATTCATCTTAGAAATGGCTGTTCTTACTTCTGCTATAGTGATTTCGTTTGTAGGTCCTTGTATTTTTGTTTCTTCTGTTTCTGGGCTTCTTGGGAATTCTGCCGTAGGTACATATCCGAAACCAAAAAAAAAAATGTGCACCGACTACAATCTAACCAACTTACTTTACGACAGTTGCTTACGTATTTCTCTACAACTCTGTAAAATAATCAATATAAATAAAAATATTTACATTATTTCACTTTGGAAATTCAACCATCGATATTATGGTCGATAGTCTACATTAGGGATCTATTAGGCCATCACTGACTTGGAGCTACTGACAGCGGCCGTATTATGAAGTACACTGCACTGATAAAGTATCGTTATATTATTTTTACATTGCTTGTCCAGTTACTAAGCGTTAAAATTTGGTAGTGGTTAAAGAGCAATGTATTCACTGTAAGAGTAATAAACTCGCTTTGATATTTGAAAATAAAAATAACGTAGTAGCAGCAACGGATATTATAAGATTTGTTGTTTTAACTGATTTTAAAGATAAATATAGTATTAAATACAAGTTAAATATGGTGAGAGATTCCGTGAACACTACGCGCCTGTCTCCTGAACTTGCCATGTCCAATGAAAAAATTATAATGTAGGTTAAAAATAGTACCCTTTTTTTCAAACTAAAAAAAAATATAAAATCACTCTAATTCAGAAAGTTTATGTCCAAAAACGAAGACAAAAAAATACTGAAAACAGGCTTCCAAAATTTAAGTTAAAATGATAAATTTAAAGAAAAACTGCAACTTCAATTCGAAAGGTTTCACTTACGAACTGGCCTTCTAAGACTTAATTCTTAACAAATTTTTAATTGGTGAGCATAGATAGGGCCCAATTGCTATATTTACACATTTTTTTATATATTTTTACACACACATAACTCATATAAAGTATTTAATTGTTTTTTATTGACAATTAATTCCAATACATGAAAACTTTTGTTTCGAAAAATAACGCCATCTATGTCACACGATGCTAATTGCATGTACTGCGAACGTGGTACACAACACACACAATTTCATAAATCTAGAAGATGGCAGAAGTAGAACTTAAATGTAAAGGTAATATTTAAACATTGAAGAGAAAATTAGCAAACAATTTTCCATTAGTATCATACTTTAAAATTAGACTATAATTTTGTCCCTTGCAAAATTGACTATTCATCCTAATAAGCATACACAATTATAAGCAGGCTTCAAAACTATATTTTGATACCATCATAATTGAAGGGTTAAGTGGAAGGGGAAAGGTGTTATCTGACAAATTCAAAAAATCCGACTCTTTTCCATGAACATAGGTTTTAACTGATGGTAAACCGATCCAAGGATTTAAAACACCCCAATTCTAATTCGTTGCATAGTTACAGATGCTAGCAAACGTTTTAACTGTCAATCAAATATACATCAGATTTGTAATGTACTAAAATGTTACGAGAGAATCTAAATAATAGTTAACAGCTTTGTCCACTTACCCCTTCAATTGCGTATCTATGCTTTTATTTAACATTATACTTATTATCCCAGAAAAGTGGTAAAAAAATTTAATATTTTTTTCTTGTAAATAAACAATTTGCATATTACATATAAATCAAGCAAAAATTTAAAATAAATGTTAAGAACAAATCCAAAAGTGATTTCAGTAAAGATTTTTGACTTATGATAAGTAAAACTTAAAAAACAACAACAAAAGAAGTCGCAGCAACTGCTTCCGTCGTGATCCGAATGCCCTTCCTGATGAGACTCGTGTTTATGGGTAGTTCAAACTTTGCCCTTATAAATGATGTCAAAGTGGCACTTCACTGAAGCTTTACTTATAACGATGTCGTGACAAGGACTTGAACCGGCTCCTCGTCGCTACCGGCTTACGGAGTAGCTACGTACCTCCCAGATTGTTAGACGCCAAATTTTCTTCACTACAAACCAACGAGGAAAACTTCGCTTGCGAGATGCAGGATTTCAACTTTGATATTTTTTTACGCATTACTGTTTATAGTTAGCTAAAATGTGAGATAGAGGAAGCCATTAAAATCGATCAAAGATATTTTATCCAATTTTTATTTTAATGTATTGCTTTTAATTTAAAATTGCTAGAAAGTTTCAATATCAATAATTCTCTTACGGGAATTCATATTAGAGTGATAAGGATGTCTATTAAGTTGTCAGCTTGTTTTCTAGGGGGTTGTTGTGGTAGGGATGGGTCCCCCTCCCATCCACCAGAACCCACATTAGCCACCCTTTATTGCGACACATCAATCTATACATATAATATATCTATAGAAGTTGCCACGAAATTAATATAGATAACTGATCGTGTGTAACTTTTAATAAGTTATCTACATCGATTTCGTACATTTTACGTAATGCGCGCACAACTAAAAACTTCTACAGATTTATTACATATAGTACATATGACGCGACGACCTCAGAGCTAGACCACCAACAGCAATAGGTTATCATACCGTTAATGGTGTTTTGACATGTCCGCTCAGTGATCGGAGTTTTTCGGCCAAAGTTGGATATGCAAGTCACATGAGGGCACATAAAAGAGCAGCAGATCTGAGCTCACAACTACCATGAAGAGCCAGGGAATGCGGTCGCTGTGACTGAAATCGGCTAGATGGCATCATCATCATCATACATATGTATAGATAAAACAAAGTCCTTCACTGCTTCTGTCTGTGTAAATGAACGCGATAAACTTAAAAATTACTGAACGTATTTTCATACGGTTTTTGCTTATAGACAGCGTGCATTTTGCTTGTGGTCATGGCATTATGCTAAGCGTTCTGCCGTTTTGCGCGGTCGTGTCTCATATTTTTCCCATAAAATGATTATAATTTGCGAGTTAGTCCCAAGATTGCGTCATTTCTGATCCCCGGGGCTCTGGAAAAAAAGCAAAGAAGGGACCGGAGGGAGTCTTAGTCAGTACAAGTCTGACATGCCCTCGCGCTCCGCTCAAGAGCGGGAAAAGTCATTAGATGATATTCCACAAAAAAAAAAATAGTTTAAGCAATTTCCCGCAAATAAAATATTTTTCTTTCTTAATTCAGTTAGGTTGCATAAAAACAAGAAAATACTAAATTTCTTTATTCAGGAAAAAAACTCCACAAAATATAAACAGCCTGTTACAGAAATATCAGGCATCCTTGTGATCATTTACTCCTAGTGTCGAACTCTATAAATAACGATCGGGACCCAGAGCCATACCTACAATGAATACACCTTCGCTATTCTGCTGTGCTGGTATTTGAAGCTCACTTTATTGATCTGTCTTGACGCCATAAACAAAATCTAAGGTTCATAAAATTAAAATCTGAGGTTCATAAAATTACAGAACTTTGATTCTCTAGTAAATAAATTTTACTGTTGATAAAATTAGCAACTATTCGAGGCTAACTAGTTCTGTATTATAATCAAAACTTCCTTAAACTTCTAAATACGTTTTGATATTTATTAATATCATCATCATCATCATCATTTCAGCCGACAGACGTCCACTGCTGGACATAGGCCTCCCCCAAGCGTCGCCACAACGAACGATCATGTGCGTCCCGCATCCATCGGATTCCCGCTACCTTCACCAGATCGTCAGTCCACCTTGTAGGAGGCCTTCCAACGCTGCGTTTTCCGGTACGCGGTCGCCACTCCAGAACCTTTCGGCCCCAACGGCCATCTGTTCTGCGAGCAATGTGCCCTGCCCATTGCCACTTAAGTTTGGCGATTCTTTGTGCTATGTCGGCAACCTTGGTTCTCCTGCGGATATCTTCATTTCTGATTCGATCACGCAAGGAAACTCCGAGCATAGCCCTTTCCATTGCTCTTTGGGTGACTTTAAGCCTTTTGATGAGGCCCATTGTGAGCGACCACGTTTCGGATCCATATGTCATCACTGGCAACACACACTGGTCATAGACTTTCGTCTTGAGACACTGTGGTATGTTGGATGAGAAGATACCGCGTAGCTTCCCGAACGCTGCCCAGCCGAGTCGGATTCGACGGTTGACCTCTTTCTCGAAATTAGATCTACCCAACTGGACTGCCTGCCCGAGGTCGACGTAATCGTCCACAACTTCGAGTATAGAGTCTCCGATCTTGATAGGAGTGGGTGCTACATGGTTGTTTATCATGACTTTAGTTTTGTCCATGTTCATTTTAAGACCCACTCTTTCGGAAGCTCTACTGGGGTGTATTAATATCAGTGAGATTAAATCTGAAAATAAAAAAATATCGCTACATTGGTATATGCAAAACATAAGTTGCTCTTTAATTTCCTTTTATTTCTTGCCAAACTTCTTGTCATTGAACCTAACACAATATTGTATTTTGTAACAGATAAATAAACATTTTTATTTATTTGTAATCCAGGGAGGATTCCAGGATCTTTGAAAGGCATACGAGGGACTGAAATCAACTTGCAGGAGCCTCTTAATTTTTTTATGGAACGTTGTATAAACCAACGATTCCTGATAACCATTTATTTTGTTTCCTGTATGCGCTATAAAAATGCACTCAAGGCAAGGGGTTGCCGATTGATCGGAATCTATTGCAATACATCGAAAAGAAAGATATAGAACTATGGTTATAGTGGTTATAGTGGTATATTCTTTATATTATTGGTGGACTGGTTACCAAGAACTATGTAAAAACTGAGGCCCCTTCTAAAAACAGATATTATTCTTGTAGGTACACGTACCTAATCGATAAATCAAAATGGCCTGATCAAGCCTAGTAAATGAGTTTGTCTCTTCGAAAAAAGAATATTTCCTTAATTTTAAGTAACATAACTCCCATTATTGTTAGAATCCTAGTAGCTCAGCGACTTTTATCGCAAACGTGGTCCCAGCTGAAAATACGAGACGGGTTGGGGTGAACTCCAAATTTGGCGGGATATTTTAGACAGCGATCCCTAATACTCTAATGTTTTGTCCTTTTCTAACTAAATCAGTTTGCATATGTAAGAAAGAGATCTTCAATTAAAACTTGAAATAAATCTATTCTCTTACTCGCTCCATTTGAAGTTTGAAGGCGCATGTTGTCATTGAAATATAACCGCTTTCATATTACTAGCATAACATAAGGTAAAAAAGAATTTTGTCTGTATTTTCAATAATTTATATTATTATAATTAGACTCTATCAAATTAACATTATAGCTGACTATTTTTTAAGTGGCTTTTTTATCCATTTAAAAAGGAGCTTTCTTCAAAAGGATTTTAAATAAAGGCCTAAAAGTTGAATTTCTTAATAGGCAGATGACGTTCTAAAGCTGCAGCATTGACGCATATTTTTAATAAAAAAAGTGTGATAAGACTACTAAAATGTAAACGAATTCCTTTTGTGGAAACTACAGTAGGTACCCAAATAGGCAGCCTATATTAACTAGACAGGACAATAAAACGCCCGTACGATGTATCTATCTTTCGAAAACCCGTAATGAGGACCACTGTGCGCAGCCGCGTGCCGTTGCCCCTTCGACGCGATAACATCAACACTTCCTGTCCGGCAGAGTAGGTTTACCACCAGCCGCGAGCGGTTGGCTGGGGATAAATGTACCCATATAATAAACACAAAAGGCACATATACATATAGTAAAGTGAAATTAGTGATATAAGTAATTTGGTGATACTACTCGTATTTTAATTCATTAAACCCCAAGCGAACGATGGCCGTTCGCCCTCTCATTGTCTTTATATTGTGTCTCTAATTACGGTATTCAAAAGATTAAACACAATACAATACGGTTCCCTATGCATGATTCGTGACTAGTATGGGGATGAGGATATTTATCCTTCTCGTAACAACTCGCTAGCGCTATCTCATGAATGTGCTTGCTTGGAACTGTTTAAAAAAAAATATCACCAAATTACTAAGAAATTAATTAGAAAAATCATATTTATATGTCATTCCACAGTCCACACACAGTATATCTATTTTCTCTTTAGCTTTCACACATACTATTAAAATGTTTGTATGAAGGCTAAAGTGAAAATGAATGACCTCTGTGTGGAAAGACAATATAATATATGTATGTATATGTATGTCTTAGAAGCAAAACTTTGAAGACATCTAATCAGAACTAAGTTTGGGTGGTGGATTACAAGTCTTTTCCCTCTCTTAGAGAGGAGGTTTTAATCTCAGCAGTAAAAACAAAACAAAAAAGACTGATTAAGCTATTACGTAAATTAAATTATATAATCCAAAATCCACTTATGAAACACACTTTTAAAGGATGTAGAATGTAGATATTGGATCTGCTGCTAGCTGATGATATAATTTCCTACTCAGTTATGTTGCCCTGGTACTTATTTTGCTCACATTGCCTGCATTTGCCAAAATGAAAAAGCCACCACAAGGCCAAATCACGTGATATTTTCTGCAATACTAGCTTTTGCACGTGGCTTCACCTGCATACACAAAATATAGCCTGTGACACTCAAGAATAAAGCAACTTTCTATCGGTGAAAAAAAATTTAGCAATCGGACCAGTACTTTTAGAGATTACCTCCTACAAAAAAAAAAAATCAAGCTTAAACCTCGTTATATATATATCAATCGGTCTCAATCAGTTCAAAAGTGTCATAAACGATGCGTAATCATTTATTTAAGAATGCTTATAATGTACGTCAGTTGACATCTGTAAAAGATAAAATTATGTTGGGGACCAGGATTTACAAAATAATGATATACAAAATAATAATTTCAAATTGCACCCGCCACCAACAAAACATAGAGCAGTTAATAATATAAATAAATCAAATGATTTGATTCGAGTTAGCAGTACATAATTATGATTTTTATTACTCAGAGAGTATTTTGTTAAATATTAGTTGAAGTGTAGTTTGAAACGTAACATGACATACTAAGTAAAATCAATAAAATAACCTTGAAAATTAACGAAAGCATCTACAAAATGTCTTATCAACTAACATAGTCGATTAAATATATACGTTAAAAAGTTTCCTTTTATTTAAACCTTCGCTTATTCTTCAATTATTTTTAAAAGTCAAATTGCTAAACATTCGGTTCACAGAAATAAATAAAATACAATTAATACATATACAAGACTTATCAGAAAATTTTTATAATCTTTTAATCATCATTTAAATAGTATCATATTTTAAATATGATACTATTTTAGCGTTTATCGTAATTAAATAATTAATTTTATCTATCAAACTATTCACTTAATTCATTTCTCTAATCAAAACTGCTCATTTATTTATCAAAGCATTTTATTTCAACTCCCGAAAAATAAAAATGCATGATAAACTGCACTCAATAGAGCATTACATTTATTTAAAGGGTGTTTATATGGGTAGATTTATCCTCAGCCGACCGTTCGGGGCTGGTGATAAACCTACTCTGACGTATTCAACGCGCTGTCGCCACCGCGTTGAATGGACGTACGGCGACGTACGGTAGTCATTGTAAAAATAGACTCATACGTATAGGTGTGAGAGCAGTGGTGATGGTATATTTTACTAAAAGTAAAGTGTCTGTCTGGGTTTTAAACAACGACATACGACTCGGAAGACGGGGTCGTCACCACGTGGCTACCACTGTTCGATCAGAAATTTAGTTAGTTTATTTTTGTATAAGTATTTCGATGGCTATCAAGGTCATCGGATGGACGTATAAAGCATTTTCATAGACAATGCTAAATGTTTTATAAGCTTGCTAGAGTATCTGTTTAGCTGGAACCACACGTCTACCACAGTGTTATCTTTTTAATCGGCTTTGAAAAGGAGGCGGTTCTATGTTTGGCTGAATGTATGCTTTTTTATGTATGTTCACCGATATCTCGGTCAATTGTGGACCCATTTTGAAAATTATTTTTTTGATTGAAATGTTGTTCTTCCAACTTAGTCCCATAGAAATATTGTTATAATCTGATCGTGAACTTCGAAGATATGAAACAGAACTCCTCTCAGGATCACAGCAGAATTGTCGTAACAAGAAAAATTGCTTTGTTTATACGTGTAGTCGATGACTGACTGAAAGAAAAAGGGGATGAATCAAACTGATCTGATGATGAAGCCAGAAGGTAAATTAATGTAATCTATCCGTGTTTGAGATTATTAGAATCGTTATGAGATAAATGAGAGAAGTTTGGCTGAGGGGTACTTTTTAGTGGTGGTACCATTATACAAAAAAAAAATTACCGACTTCAATGTTCACTGAAAAGTATAAAATAACTTTAATTTCGGAAGTCGGTGTTAAATAACGAAGGGACAAAACTATTACAGAAACACCGACTTCCAAAATTAAAGTTATTTTGTACTTTTCATTGAACATGAAGTCGGTTATATTTTTTTTTTTGTAAAAAGTTTTTTTTAAACTCAAAAGTTGAGTGGTAGAGAATGACTTGTTACAGTAAGTCCTTTATACCACTTTAGTAAATGAAGTTTAAACCTATACATTTTTGCTTTATGTTGTGCGCGCATCAAGTAAAATGTACGAAATCGATGTAGAAAACTTTTATAAATTAAAATTGTGCGTAACTTAATATATTATTTAGGCTTTGTTTCATTGCAATTGGTTGAGAATATAGAAAGATATACTACATTCATTGACAGTTAGGCGGTACGAAGTACGCCGGGGTCAGCTAGTTAATAAATAGTATATAGTAATACTGCTGAGCGGCCGAAACAGGCAGGTACGGTAGGTACAAGTGGTTCTTTTTTGGGTAGGAAATCATCAAATAACTTCTCCAGGCCCAAGTTAGAGTGAGAGGGAACTAAAACCCAACCGTGGTTCTTCAGGTGATTTCAAACGAAATCGAAACGATAGTGTTGATACAAATTTTGACCTCTTGGTGCATATGCCACCCTGGTGCATTTGGCCGCCACGCGCATCCTTGCTTTTAACGCATCTGCGCACGTCAAACCAGCCATACGACATATACGTGGTTTACTGAACGCAGTTTCGACAAGCTCTTCCTTTCCTTGTAGCGGCGAACACGTGGACCTATCCACAATGCGCCTGCGTGAAAGTAGAGGCACCAATACGGTTTCCAATACCAGGAGTTCATGAGATATTAAAAGTCTTTAGCTCAGTTATCGTGACATACCTACCTGTAGAGTGTGATACTAAATTTAATACTATAACAATGGGGTTAAAGCCTTCAATTGCATGCATTTTATTGCGACATTGATTTTAAGTTTTGAGCAAAGATTGCCATGTTCGATAGCAATGTTTTTACACCATTTTGGTCGATGTCAAAGGATTTGGCAAAAAGTGAAATTTTAACCAGATTGTTTAAAGGTTAACATTAGATGATACGTGAATCCTCGTTTGGTCATATCATTGATATAGTATTTTTATGAAAATAAGAGGTCTAAAGAAAATAAGCTAAACGAGGATTGAAATATCATCAAACTTTACCCTTTAAAACGATCAGTTCTATTTGGCCATATCATGAAGTGAACGATTTCTATGATCTGGCCACGACAAATAAAAAATATAAACGTTAAATATAATTTGACATTTTAACCACGTATATTAATTCCATGTCCAGAAATGATAACTGTGATATTATGCTACTAAACGAAGAGAAACGAAAACGCCGAACGAAAGAGCCGAGTATATAAATTTTACAGAATTTCACTACAAATACAAGTACTGTACGTGTGCGTAAAGAACTCTCAGCCAATACCGTGTGGTTATCAGTTTACTCACATACAAACCCTGTATATGTCCATTACGACCTTATACACACAATTACAATATTGCGTTTCATGAGATGGAACATATTTAGTACTCATTCTTGTTCCACCTATAGACAATATTTACATGTCCTGTGTATAAAAGGACTCGCACTATGCAGTTTCCGGCAGTCTGTGTTCAGGGACCAACCTGACCGTTTGAATGGTTGGTCCCTTAAACACAGATGAAAAAAACACTATTTAATCTAAAATGAGGTAAAGATGGAATAGCTCTCCACAATTTCAGTAGGCTACAAGTGGTCTAATAAAGCCACTCGAATATTTTTTTATCTACTAGTATCTAACTAAACCGTTATATCCCACTGCTGGGCAAAAACCCCAGTATCCTATTTCCAGATAAGTCTTTAATCTCTCACTTTTAGGGTTCCATACCTCAATAGAAAAAAAACAGCACCCTTATGGGATCACTTTGTTGTCCGTTCGTATGTCTGTCTGTCTGTCAAGACCCTTTATCTCATGAACGCGCGAAGGTATCGAGTTGAAATTAAAAACATATACTCAGGCCCCTTCAAGCTGTGAAAAAAACTTCTAGGTTAACGAATAAAAAAGATACGGCCGTTTATGTCGCGAAAATACATATATTTTGATATGAAGCAAGGTCTTATAGCACAGGTATAAGAAAAAATCTGAAAATAGATTTTTTTTTTGTTATATACGCCACAAAAAAAAAATTGCAATTCGGAAAAATCTTCGAGACTCCATTCGAAAATTGTAGTTTGCACAGAACCCTCAGTACGCGAGTCCGACTCGCACTTGCCCAGTTTTTTTTTCTGTACTGTAATCATCATCCCGTAGCCTTTTTCCAATATCTTGGAACCGCCGCTCTTGGACGGAGCGGGAAATAGTGTCAGACTCTTACTGACTAAAAGTCCACCCTGTTCCTTCGTTGCCTTCGTACCGGGGCTTGAACTATCTTTCGAATTAACCCTGGCCCCAGTAGGCTTCGACCCAGCTGAGACGCGCGGTAACAGTGCGCGCCGTCGACGACTTGGGCTCGGTCCGGACAGTTACTGGACGCTCGGACAGCGAGCTCAGCGAGTATGGTCGGCATCTATTTAGCGTTGAGGCTGCTTTCGCTTTGCTCTCAGCTTGTGATATGAAATACGGGGCAAAGTTGGACTGACCTCCATTACGCATGCGCCACCCGACCAACAAGCTTGGGTGTGAGGCTCTCAAATCATTGTTGTCCAGTTTATTTCCTTCTAGCTGATCCAAAAAAAAACAGGAACAAGGAAAATAACTTCCATATGAATATGGATAGAATGGTTTTGGTCTAGATTATTTAATGGGTCTCGAATGTTGCAGTCAATATGTTCCATAATAGAATTTATTATTTGTTTTAATCTATGTGTGTATCGGTTATAAAATTATTTAAATGCTGTAGTAATTACATTGCATTCTACAGTACTAGGCGGAACCGTAGGCGCGGGCTTGCGGACAGTGAGTAATGGGTAGCTCGCTGTCCGGCCGTCCGGTAATTGTCCGGACCAAGCCCAAGTCGTCGACGGCGTGCACTGTTCCCGCTCGCCTCAAGGAGTTGTCAGCAACAGCAGGGACCCAGACGGGTCGAAGCCTACTAGGGCCAGAGTTATCCGAAAGGGAGCTCGAGCCCCGGTATGAAGGCTAGAAGGAACGGGGTGGGTCTATTAGTCAGTAAGAGTCTGACACTATCTCCCGCTCCGCCCAAGAGCGGGGGTTGTCATTGGATGATTTTTTCCCATCATAATAAAAAAAAGTACGAGGCGGAAATTGTTTTTTTTTTCAGTTTTTATTAAAAGATATTTTTTGCCGCAGTTGGATTTTTTTAATTTCAATTTATTTTTTCACTCTTTTAGTTATTACAATCTAATATATTTATCACTTTAAAGTTCACTAAGATACCTAGTCATCCACCTCGCGTATTCGTATCTGCACTTCATTATCATTCATCATCATTTCCGTGAAAGTAAACCTCGGGGCCGTGGAAGAAAGGCAAAGACGAAACAGAAGTATGTTTTAGTCAGGTTTCAATCAGTAAAAGCCTGACACGCCCTCTCGCTCCGCCCAAGAGCGGAAGAAGTCATTGGATAATGTATCACCATAAAAAAGCCGAAAAACGTCCACTGTTGGACATAGGCCTTCCCTAAGTGTCACGAATCAAAGCCCTGTACGTCTCAAAAATTCCACCAGCTGTCGAGGACGAGTCCCAGGTACTTCATCGGCGACCCGACAAAAAATGGGGATTAGGTCCAAAATAACGATGGCGGTCATAAAATTTTTTCATGCCAACACTAGTTTAATTTTAAAGAAAAAGCTCTGTTTGCATTGTTTGCAATACAAACCCATATTACGCCTATTGTAATTAAATGTCTGCCACTATCTCCCGCTCCGCCCAAGAGCGGGCGATGTCATTAGATGATTTTTTAATATACTCTCTGAAGTGTTTCTATTAGAACAAGCTAGCTTGACAAAAATAGATTTTAATGCGGTTTCAGCACTGAACATAATAAAAGAAGGTAACAATAATTATGGCTATGATGTGTGTAATTTCTAGCCCGGGTACATGAGGGTACAAGTACTTTCCAGTCTGATAAATACAAAAAAACCGTCAACTGGAAATATACAAGTACATTTCATAGCACTATTATAGTGCAGCAATACTTACACCCGTATTTATAAAGAAGTAATTACTTGTAGCTAAGTAATTTCTTAATAAAGTCCTAACTTAAAGTTAATAATCTTGAATACAAAATTTCATTCTACTATTCTGTCAAGAAAATACCGGGAAAAGATTAATGATACACAAAATTTTTGTTATTCATCCAAATTTATTTTATCACCTTCAAAGTATGCCCCTTCAGAAACGATACACTTACGCCAACGAATAATCCAATCATCAAAACATTTTTTCTCCTTTGTCTTCTACAGATTGAAAACGGGTGCCACGAAGTGGTAATTTGAGTTTAGGAAAAAGATAGAAGTCGGCTGGAGCCATATAGCCGTAGAAATGGAACATTTCGATAGTATCACCCAGGAAATGTACAGCATACGATCTGACATGGCTACCATAAATAATTCAATACCCCAAGGTAGTGTCTTAGGATGTCCCCTATTTATAATTTACATAAATGATTTGCCAAAAAAGATAAGTTCGTCATGTATTTTGTTCGCTGATGATGTTTCCTTATTATTTAAAACACCAGCAAACGTTGACCATTTAACCATTTTAAAAACATTCTCAGAAACCGAGCAATGGTTAAATAACCATAACTTAGAAATAAACTTATCTAAAACTAAAGTATGCCAATTTAGAACTTACCAAAGAACCCCAATAAATCTAAACATATTAACGCAACAATTAAAATTGGATGAAGTCAACGAATTTACACTTTTAGGCCTAACATTAGACTCAAACCTAAATTGGAAGAAACATATTGAAAATACAAAAGCAAAATTGTCCCAATTTATTTATGCACTAAGCTTATTGAAACGCAATACAGACTACAACACCGCCTTATCTGCCTATTATGCGTACGCCTACTCCTGGTTAAATTATGGTATCATTCTATGGGGAGAAAGTACCGACTTCTTGGACCTCTTCATTCAGCAAAAGAAATGTATCAGAGTACTTATGAACATAGATCAACAAGAAAGTTGTAAGCCACACTTTATTAAGCAACAAATTCTTACAATACCATCAATTTATATACTGCAAAGTTGTCTATTCGTTAGGAAAAATAGGCATCTCTTTAAATCTAATATCGAACTCAATGCAAACTATAACCGACGGAACAAATCTAGACTGATAATACCCTTCACAAACTTAAAAGTGGTCGGGAAAAGTCCATACTCAAGACTAGCTAACATATTTAATAAACTACCCGAAAGTTTAAAATCTATACCAAATGACTTAACGTTCTCGAAACAGTTGAAATCTCTGTTAGTAAAAAAAGGCTACTATACCGTGGAGGAATTTAAAACTGACAAATTGTAAATAGATAAACCTTATAATATGCAACAAATATATTATGACTAATACGAAATTTTTTATATGATTAAAACTAATGACTTAATTGACAATTATTTAATTTAATTTAATTTTAAGTATTGACTAATGTTTAGCATAATTTAAAAAAATGTAATAATGATGATGATGAATAATAATATTAATTAGAATCAATATAATATAATGTAATTTAAGAATTTATATGTAAAATTTGCAGTGCCCTTCCAGGGTGCATGTTAATACTGTGTCATGAAATTTTAATGCATGCTTAATATCCAGTGTTTTACATGTCAGCAAATAAATAAATAAATAAATAAATAAATATCTGGCGAATATGGTGGCTGCTCGATGGTATTTGTTGAGTATTTGGTCAAAAATTCGTTCACAATGATAGCCTTGTGCGAAGGCGCATTATCGGGGTGCAAAATCCAATAATTTTCTTTCCACAAATCTGGCCTTTTTTGTCGAATATGCTCCACCGATCCGATCCACGTAATGATTATCCAACAATCTGCATTTTGACTAAGTGTCTTCAAGGCTAGGGTGAATAGGCTCTTAATAAACTGGTGCGTTTTACCATCAACGGTTGCATCACTGCTTACTATCAGATAGGATCGCAGTCAAGCACTAGATATAGTTATTTCATAAAAAAGATTAGTTTGCGTTCATATTCATATGCTGATGAACCCTTTATTACATTCAGTTTTATCGGCAATAGAAATCTAATCTGGGATTTTGTAAACAATTTCTTGCAAACTGCTAGAGTCCGTCTAATGAAAGCGTGACCTGAGAAAAGGAGGTTACAACCAAAAATTTTGAATGTGGTATTATTGAAATAGTAGGGGAAAAAAGTTTTGATACTAGAGTATTTTTTGTAGTTATGACAATTGTATAATAGGATTAACTACCTCAAAAATGTGTGTAGACTTAATTATTTGGTGGGTGTATGGTAAAGGTCAATAACACACAAAATGTTAGTTATTATCCCAAATTATTTTATTTTATCTGATCTCTCAAATGTCGCTACATAATATTCAAATAATATTCTTTATTTTTACCATTTGGCCTTCTGGCAAGAATACCAAGTGCACAACACCGCGATTGTCAAATAAAATGGTCAACATGATTTCAACTTCATCACGTTTCGCCAACACTAATGATGTGTTTCAAAATTGTTGGGTTGGAATCGATTCGTTTTAGCATAGAGAAAATTCAGATCTTTTGGGATTAGTCAAGTGGGAACATGTTTTACACTTCAATGATTGTTTCAAATGATACGGATCGACTCGTGAGACACAAAAAGTTCAACAGCTCTCAAACTTTAACTAGGATGTCAGTCACTATTTCCTTCACTTTCGCAATTTTAACTTCAGTTGAAGATTTTGATGCACTATCAGACAAAGTGAGGCAAATCTTTCATTACATCTCAACTGCTTTTGAACGCATTCTACCACTCAGCATGTGTTTTTGATTAAGTCGATTCACCAAAAGCATTCTTTGTTCGATGTTTTTGTCCATTATGAAATTCGCAATATTATTATGTCAGATTATCTAAAAATATAAGAAGAAGAAATTTATCCTAAATATAACCATCTAATAATATTAGTCGACAAGGATCAAGATTATAACGTCATACTAACTTAAAAATTCAGGAATCGTATGTAAACATTGTTGGTTTTCATTGAAAACACCTTCTTTCTCTTCTTGTTTTTGTTTGAATTTATTAACCATAGTGTGTAGCAGTTTTTGCACGTTACTGTTTATTGTTTTTCCCATAATTAAGCAATTATTCTTGAAAAATAAATATCTGTTTCCAAAACTGACAATTGCAACCATAGACTTTGACGTGATTTTTTTCGGCAAAACAATGTTGCCAATTTAATTTAAAAAAAAAACTCCAGGTTACGCTTTCAGTAGACGCACTCTATCAAGGTGGATACAGTCATATTGGTTGGAAATTTCAGTCGAATTGACTCACTGATATTTACTTTAACTATGAGATAGTACTGCCGAACGACCACACCTCCAAAAACCTCGGTCGACAAAACTTTTTTGCGTGTATGTAAATATAATGGTGGCGCTGCTTGTTGAGGAAAGATGTCGACTTCAGTATGTTGCAGGCTAGTTCATTATTTCGCCACACGTAATCGTGTACTCCTACATTTATAATGTCCTAGTACTCCAAACACCAATTTCAGGGTGGGGCAAACCAAAGTTCCGCCCCTATTTTACAGTAGCGTCAGCTTCAGTAGGACAAATTTTATTTTTGTGATAATTTCGTTTTATTGAAATGTGAAAACTATAGCAAAAAATGCAGACATAACTGACATACTATAACAAAACGGACTGTAAAAATAAGCAGAAAAATAAAAAGTTCATTAAATTTTCCCGCTATGATTTAACTTAAGAACTTCTCTTCTTAGTCGGGTAGTCTTGTCAGAGTGGTCATGGCCGTTGTTGATGGGCAGCTGCAGGGCTGCGGCGTGCCGTCGACGTTTGTATATTCAAAGAAGTTGCATATTGAGCGATGTCTCTCAATTTCTCGCGATAATGGATAATTAGCTTATTTACACACCGTACATCAGCTTGCTAACTGTGTAACTAAACCTAGCCCTCATAAAACCGTGCTGTTGTGATATAATAATTTACTTAACGTTGGCGAATATAACTGGGCATAAAACAGCTTCGAAGATTTTGGCGAATACGGGAAGAATTGAAATTGACCCGTAATTTTTTATAAGCAAAAGACAAACGATAAATATCATTTGACTTTTATATTGGCACAATAAGAGCCTGCTTCTTTTTTGTTAAGTGCAAAAGGATTCTTGAAATTGGGACACATGGGAATATAACTAGAGGCTGACGAAAGAAATTCCCGGTTTAAAAGTGACTTTTGTTCAGCTAGCATGTTAACAACATATAAAAGAAAAGCTATCAAGCCGTTCAAGGATCAACAGCACGAGCACGTTATGACAATATCATTATAAGGATTGGTTTGCAATTTGGATGCTGCTGGCTAAACATACGTGGCCTTAAATAGAGTTTAAACGCTACAAGGACCTCTTTGTTAATAACTGACTAAAGACGTGTATTTAATTAATTACCTATTTACGTACTTTATGTTTTGTACTTAATAGATTTGTAATTTTAGGTACCGCAACGAAGAAACCAAAACAAGTCTCACTGAGAAAAAAACTTGAAGATATGTTTCCAGAAGAGCAAAACGAAAATGAAAAACCTGAGACGAAAGTAAGAAAGACCATTGAAAACATTGTATTTAAAGAACCTCCTAAATGCCATGTCTGTAACCGTGGTTTTATTTATGTATTTATTTATTTTTACACTAGTGAGAAACCGTACGAATGTGACACTTGTCATCGTAGTTGTAATACTAAGGATGATTTACTAAAGCATATTCGTACGCACACTGGTGAGAAGTTGACAAGTGTCAGCAGAGTTTCGGTCATCAGCGTCATTTATAACTACATAAGGGTTCGCACACTGGCGTGAAACCATACACGTGCAATATTTGTCAACATGAGTGTAGTAGTAAGGGTGATTTTCTAAAACATATCCGGACGCACATCGGTAAAAAAGTGTTTAAGTGCAATATAATATGTTAGCTGTGTGGACCGATGACCTGGTATGGGTTGCAGAAATCTGTAGGATGTGAGACGCACAGGACCGTTCATTGTGGCGACACTTGGAGGAGGCATATGTCCAACAGTAGACGTCTTTCAGCTGAAATGATGATGATGATAATATGTTAGCTTAGTTTGAGTAGTAAGAATAATTTTACCCGTCATATACGCATACTGCTGGGAAACCGTTCAAGTGCGATAAATCTATGTCAGCGTAGTTTCAGTAGGTATTAAGGACGTATTCACCTATTTCGACAAATATCACGGTTTTTCGGGAACCAGTATGATGCTCTAGGAATTATAATTATGAGTATATCTTGGTATCAAATAAAAGACAATATATTCATCTCCAGGATGGCATAAAAAAAATATTACGGTCTCATATAAAATTTTCATATAAATACGATTTTACCAACGCACTAATACAAGAAAATTACGAAACACAGGGTCTGAGTAGGAACCCGTAACTTAAATCCAGTAAACATTTTTACTTTAAAAAACATAAAATAATACAGCTTAAATAGTCTTCAACACCTACAGCTAATTATTTTGAACCTACATTAATAACTTTATGATTTATGACCAAAATAAAACCACTCTCAATATTTCTTCATACATTTTTCATTGAACGCGCGATGTCTAGCGTCAGTCCGCGCTCAGAAGCGCTTGTGAAAGGATGTCCGTATCGCTCTCTTACAAAAAATAAATACGTCTAAAATGTGTGCCGACTTGTATACTGCGACTGCAAAGACGTGCTACTTTTTCGGACCGAATTAAAAGTACAAATATCATACTTATTATTAAAATTGTTATTATGGAGTAATAATGGACTTACTGATACAGAATGAGTTTTATTCTAAAACAAAGACCAGAAATGGCCAACGGAACTTTATACTTACATAGATATCACAATGTAGATAGTTAAGCGACTATGACAATAAAAATAAATAAATGGTTCTGAATAGTTATGTTAAAAATGGTACCGTCGAAGTGACCTGATGATGATGATGGAGCCGGAAGATAGTCATCGGAACTCCGTAATTAATCAATGTATCCTAGCCGTGTTTGGGCTTATAAGAATTGTCATGAAATGCCCTTTGGCTATAAGGTACTATCGAAGTGACCTGATGATGATGGAGCCAGAAGATAGGCACCGCAACTCCGTAGTTAATCAACGTATCCTAGCCGTGTTTGGGCTTATTAGAATTGTCATGAGATGCACTTTGGCTATAAGGTACTATCAAACTGATCTGATGATAATGATGATGAAGCTAGAAGATAGGCACCGGGACTCCGTAATTAATCAATGTATCCTACCAATATTTGGGCTATTTAGAATTATCATGAGATGCGCCGCACTTTGGCTATACGGTACTATAAAACTGATCTGATGATGATGGATAACCCTATAGTAATCCAATCGGGCGTTGAATTTTGTCATGAACCTTGAAACTCGATAAAAAAAAATTTGTTCGAGCTTAGAATATAGGTTATAATGACACGTATGACGTCGTAGTGCAATTCGAGTATAGTACAAAACAAAACAATATCTTTTTTGGAACGAAGTTCCTTATCGCGCGTTGTGAAAGGGGGCTAGACGGAAAAAATTCTCACGAAAAATTGTACCGACACTTTTACTGTCAAAATATAAATCCAAGATGGCGGCTGCAAGAAATTCAACTTTTTCGTCATGGGTGTCGTTTTCATGGTTTTCGAGGGTGTTGAAACCGATGGTACTGTCAAAATATAAATCCAAGATGGCGGCTGCAAGAAATTATCAAATTTTTCGTCATGGGTGTCGTTTTCATGGTTTTCGAGGGTGTTGAAACCGATGGTACTGTCAAAATATAAATCCAAAATGGCGGCTGCAGGAAATTATCAAATTTTCCGTCATGGGTGTCGTTTTCATGGTTTTCGAGGGTGTTGAAACCGATGGTACTGTCAAAATATAAATCCAAGATGGCGGCTGAAAGAAATTATAAAATTTTTCGTCATGGGTGTCGTTTTCATGGTTTTCGAGGGTGTTGAAACCGATAGTACTGTCAAAATGTAAATCCAAGATGGCGGCTGCAAGAAATTATCAACTTTTTCGTCATAGGTGTCGTTTTCATGGTTTTCGAGGGTGTTGAAACCGATGGTACTGTCAAAATATAAATCCAAGATGGCGGCTGCAGGAAATTATCAAATTTTTCGTCATGGGTGTCGTTTTCATGGTTTTCGAGGGTGTTAAAACCGATGGTACTGTCAAAATATAAATCCAAGATGGCGGCTGCAAGAAATTATAAAATTTTTCGTCATGGGTGTCGTTTTCATGGTTTTCGAGGTTGTTGAAGCCGATAGTGCTGTCAAAATGTAAATCTAAGATGGCGGCTGTCAGAAATTATCAACTTTTTCGTCATGAGTGTCGTTTTCATAGTTTCGAAGATGTTGAAATAGTGCTGTCAAAATGTACATAAAATAGGATAGTATTTTTTAGTTATCTTGTATTGGCTAGACGGAAAAAATTCTCACGAAAAGTTGTAACGATACTTTTTGCTATAGTAAGCTATTGTAAGCCGTGCGACGTGCGCATGTTTCTCTGTCTGTCTGTCTCTCTCTCTTTCTCTCATAAGAGATGTTCTGGCTTGCTTTCTATAAAGAAAGCAAGCCAGAACGGAACTTCGTTCCATCCGGGTGTCCCTTGACACCTCAGTAGTTTTTTTATATTGCTAAATATCTGACAGACAAATCGAAGCAAGTAATAAGAGCTGTACCCTATTCGCGGATTAGACATATAAAGAAAGTTTTTTTACTGTCAGTTCAACCGATTTCAACTTCTATTTCGTAGGCATAAGGATGGCATTAAAAGCAAAAAACTAATTACAATACCAACTATTTGCTGCAACCACCATTTGTCATGCTACCAACGTAATGAAAGTCAAAATCGGTTGAACGGACAGTAGTAATAGGTTTTTTTTATATATAATGTATAGGCTCGCGTTTGACCACAATCTCACCTGATGGTAAGCGATGATGTGGCCGACGATAGAGCACGCTTGCCTATATCTTCGAGTACCAAGATAAATTAGGACACTTTTCACTACATATTATAAAACAAAGTCCCCCGCCGAGTCTGTCTGTCTGTCTGTTCGCGATAAACTCATAATTTACTGCACCGATTTTCAAGCAGTTTTCACCACTCGATAGCGTGATTCTTGAGGAAGCTTTTAATATATAATTTGTTAAGTTTTTGTATGTATTTTTGTGTACATTAACGTTATTTGTTGAAGATGTCGGGAAAAAATAAGCCGTCTGGGAGCTTTTAACGCAAACGCTGCCTAAACCCTTTGAGATATAACAAAATAATGTATCGTGGAATTGTGTATCTTATATAGGTCTACAGAAAAGTCCGTGGTGGCATATGTCTATCTCTTAAGGTTAACATAATATATCCATTTTACTACTTTTAAAAATTGGCATTCATGAAGCATTTATTGGAAAGCTATTTACATAATTACGGTGTTAATTCTTATCAAAATAAGTTACTTCGCATCCAAGACTATATCAGTATCTGTAAATTACTTTTTGAATCATTTAAATCGGACGTACTATTAGAAAGCTTTCATAAATTTAATAATTCTCAAAATTAAATTCACGAGTTCACGAGTTCCGCTCTTCAGTAGCTACGCATGGCGCGGTCACTGATCCTCCCCCCGCGCTGTTTTGCCTAATGTTTCTTTAGCTAATAAGCCGAACGACAATAACGCACGACTGATGACTGTGTTTTCTTTTGGAAGTTGTTGAAAAGTTATAATTGCATTTTTGTTTTGTGTTTGTTTTCTTAACTAACACAACACCAACAATGGTAGTATATGTGAATTAAGGTAGTAAGAACTACGCTGCTCACGCGTGTAAAATGGAGGTCCAAAATTTATGGGAAATAACATTAGGTTACGCCACGCGGGCGAAGCCGCGGGCAAAAGCTAGTGTATTTATAAATCAATTTTTCCTGTTACCATTTTGATATACAAGGAATTAAAGTTGCCACAATATCATGATATCAAATTAACGATGATTTATTCATCTCCCAGTTACATGCTTTAAAATTATTCAGTCCCATACAATCTTTTCACACAAATACAATACAGAAATTGGCTATGCTACAAATAGGGTCTGGATAGTACACATAACTGCTAAGTCCGTTGTATATTTTACCTTATAATTAAAAAAAAAAACTTTTTCCAAAAAAGATATAACCGATTTCACTAGTCGGTGTTAAATAAGGAACAAACAATATCGAGAAACACCGACTTCCGAAATTAAAATTATTTTGATGGTTTTAGTGTTTTTTTTAGTGAAGTCGGTTATATTTTTATTGGAAAAAGTTTTTTATTTCACACTTTTTAGTTGTAATACACTTATTTACAGCCAGAGTACCTTTTTCTCATGACAATTCCAATTAACTCAAACCCTGCTAGGATAAATTCATTTTTTTATTATGGAGCTTCCGTGTCTACCTTGCGGCTCCATCATCATCATCAGATCAGTTTGATAGTACCTTATAGCCAAAGTGCGGCGCATCTCATGATAATTCTAAATAGCCCAAACACGGGTAGGATACATTGATTAATTACGGAGCCCCGGTGCCTATCTTCTAGCTTCATCATCATTATCATCAGATCAGTTTGATAGTACCTTATTGCCAAAGTGCATCTCATGACAATTCTAATAAACCCAAACACGGCTAGGATACATTGATTAATTACGGCGTTCCGGTGCCTATCTTCCGGCTCGCATAACTATGTTCATTGTGATATCTGTGTGAGTATGAACTTCCACTGGCCATTTCTGGTCTTCTTCACCAGTTCCACTTCATCAAATGTAATTTTTTGAGTGTAAATGCTTAAGTCTTTGATGAAAATACCAAAAGAACTATACGGTTGCTTATGATATTTGAGGAGTTCCCTTGAATTCGCCAAGATTCCATCATCAGATCCCGACTTGGTGACTATGGGACCATTTGGGAAGTGTACACTTTCCAACAAAAAAAGAATTTTTCAAATCGGTCGGCAAGCAACGAAGTTATGCGCGAACATACATTAAAAAAAAATACTACTGAGGTGTCAAGGGACGTGGATGGAACGAAGTTCCGTTTTGGCTTGCTTTCTATAAGAGAGAGAGAGAGAGACAGACAGAGAAACATGCGCACGCCGCACGGCTTACAATAGCTTACTATAACAAAAAGTATCGTTACAACTTTTCGTGAGAATTTTTTCCGTCTAGCCAATACAAGATAACTAAAAAATACTATCCCATTTTATGTACATTTTGACAGCACTATTTCAACATCTTCGAAACCATGAAAACGACACTCATGACGAAAAAGTTGATAATTTCTGACAGCCGCCATCTTAGATTTACATTTTGACAGCACTATCGGCTTCAACAACCTCGAAAACCATGAAAAAGACACCCATATCGAAAAATTTGATAATTTATTGCAGCCGCCATCTTAGATTTACATTTTCACAGTACAATCGGTTTCAACACCCTCGAAAACCACGAAAGCGACACCCATGACGAAAAAGTTGATAATTTCTTGCAGCCGCCATCTTGGATTTACATTTTGACAATACTATCGGTTTCAACACCCTTGAAAACCATGAAAACGACACCCATGACGAAAATTTTAATAATTTTTTGCAGCCGCCATCTTGGATTTATATTTTGACAGTACTATCGGTTTCAACACCCTCGAAAACCATGAAAACGACACCCATGACGAAAAAGTTGATAATTTCTTGCAGCCGCCATCTTGGATTTACATTTTGACAGTACTATCGGTTTCCACGCCCTCGAAAACCATAAAAACGACACCCATGACGAAAAAGTTGATAATTTCTTGCAGCCGCCATCTTGGATTTATATTTTGACAATACTATCGGTTTCAACACCCTTGAAAACCATGAAAACGACACCCATGACGAAAATTTTAATAATTTTTTGCAGCCGCCATCTTGGATTTATATTTTGACAGTACTATCGGTTTCAACACCCTCGAAAACCATGAAAACGACACCCATGACGAAAAAGTTGATAATTTCTTGCAGCCGCCATCTTGGATTTACATTTTGACAGTACTATCGGTTTCCACGCCCTCGAAAACCATAAAAACGACACCCATGACGAAAAAGTTGATAATTTCTTGCAGCCGCCATCTTGGATTTACATTTTGACAATACTATCGGTTTCAACACCCTCGAAAACCATGAAAACGACACCCATGACAAAAAGTTTATAATTTCTTGCAGCCGCCATCTTGGATTTACATTTTGACAGTACCATCGGTTTCAACACCCTTGAAAATCATGAAAACGACACCCATGACGAAAAATTTGATAATTTCTTGAAGCCGCCATCTTGGATTTATATTTTGACAGTAAAAGTGTCGGTACAATTTTTCGTGAGAATTTTTTCCGTCTCAAACATCCGAATTAAGAACCTCCTCCTTTTTTAGAAGTCGGTTAAAAATACATAAGTATTCATAGTTTTAACTGTATTTTACGATTAGATCGAATATTAAATTGGAAATACCTACTTGCTTCAGACATCGTACGAGTATTTATTGAGTTTAAAGATTTAATTCATGTCGGAGAGGGGTTGTGCGTTGTACCTAATTGTCTGATAAAATTAATCTCAAATACCCATTTGATTTTGTTAAATATAATATTTTTAAAGAAATAAGCCTGGGAAATAATCGTAGGTTTACAAAGAAATTGGTCGTTATTACCCGTAACGATATGGCAACTACTTATTTTTGCTATAAGAGTAGTACTCAAAACTGGATAAGCAGACAATTACATATTGCCATATAGTAATACTGATACTAAAAATCAAACAAGCTTGACTCAATTAATACTTATTAAGAAAAATAAAATAATACCTCAAATATCAAGACATGTTCGGTTAAAGTATAAAATTGAGCGAACAATGGGCTCTATGTGTGCGTGCGCGTAAGGTCGATGCATTGCGACCAAGATACCTAAATTCGAGCGAGTGAATCTTGCTCACGCGTCCTTAATTGTGATTTAACAGATTATATTTATAAGAATTTTTAGTGTTGAGAGTGAGTAACTTAAGCATATTTTACTGGCCTGTTGGTCTACTGGTCAATAGCCCTGAGTACTATGCCAGGGGTCATGAGTTCGATTCCCACCCAAGACAAATGTTTGTGTGATGAGCACGATCATTTGTTGATATGCATCAGTTGTCTAGTACTTATACCACAAGCTCTGCTAGGTTTGTGACTAGACAGCGTTGCGTGTAAATTGTGAACTATTATTATATTGGATATTATTATGATATTCTCACGCACAGCATGAGATGTATAGTATAGAATGAACATTGGACAATGGACAGCTTCCCGATAAGGAGCGCGTGATTAACCTTTTAAAAAGCTTTACTGAATGAAGTCTGTGTACCATCGACAGGGACACGAAAATCTAACATTTGGATAAGGTAATTATGATATAACATCAGGCTTGTAATTTTTCATAAGCAGAAGACATATATGACAAAAAATCATTTCTCTATTTTATGGCACAACAAGCGCTTGCTTTCTCTATTAAGTACAAAAGAATTCTTGGAATTGGGACACATGGGAATGTGGGTAGAGGCTGATGCAAGAAATTCCCGGAAATTCAAAAGTGAGTTTTGTACAGCTAGCATGTTAATAATTAACGAATCACACTGCTTTCGATATTATATTTGTATTTTTCCTTAACGAATGTTTAGTTTTATTTATTTACTAGCTGTTGCCCGCGACTTCGTCCGCGTTAGGTTCGTAAAATACAACAGTAAATAATAATACTGTGCTTGTGATTCATACCGAAAGCAACCAATTCATTTATTTTTCTATCACATAAGACAGTTATAAGTTAAAACGCAAATTATCTTGTGAACGTAAACGAAGCAAAAAAAATATGTAAGGGTCGTAGTAGCAGCTTTGGCGATCTAAATAGTAGTTTACTCCACGGGAAAAGACGTTAGTTTATGGAAGTTTCATTTTATATAACGATAAAACAAAGCACGATTAAACGATTTGTTTTTTAATAAAAGCATATTGACACACAGTACATTCCAAGCGCCAGTAAAGTCTGGAAGTCTGCCCTTCAAGGGCGGAGCACCGTCGTAATGTCGTCAATTTAGAATCAGAACCCTCATGGAGGCGATCGGCGACGACCTCTCACATCTGGCTCTGGTTAAGATTATGATTCGGGGCCAGAGGAAATGGAAAGCAGTCACCTACTACGGTAAGCAAGGTGGCCGAAACCGCGAGGGAGAGTAAATCCTCAAAGCCCTCCAATTATCACTTGGAGACAACCCAGGCGTCATGAGTAATCACGGCGGTAAGTACCCTCTTTGAGGCGTGGCTGGAAAGACCTCACGGCGTCCTTTTCTTCCGCATGACACAGGTCCTCACCGGACATGGCACGTTCGGGAGTTACCTGTACCGGATTCGAGCGGAGGAGACGCCCGGATGTCGCCACTGTGCGGAACGCCCGGAGGACATGGTGGAGCACACATTCGAGGTGTGCCCTGCCTGGGCGGAGCATCGCCGTGCCCTCGTAGGGGCGATCGGCGGCGGACTGGCGGGGACCTCTCGCGCCGGGCCTTGGTTGAGGCCATGGTCCGGAGCGAAAGGAGGAGGCTGGACGCATCAGGCAACGGCGTTCTCGCCGTCGGCCACCGTAGGCGCGGGCTTGTGGACAGTGAGCAATGGGTAGCTCGCTGTCCGGCCGTCCGGTAACTGTCCGGACCAAGCCCAAGTCGTTGACGGCGCGCACTGTTCCCGCGCGCCTCAAGGAGTCGTCAGCAACAGCAGGGACCCAGCTGGGTCGAAGCCTACTGGGGCCAGGGTTAGTTTCGAAACGGTATGAAGGCTAGAAGGAACGGGGTGGGTCTTTTAGTCAGTAAGAGTCTGACACCATCTCCCGCTCCGCCCAAAAGCGGGGGATGTCATTGGATGATTTTTTCCCACCATAAAAAAAGGCGTCATGAGTCACATGACAATTTGCAACCACCATTGATCATTTTTGGGTATTTAAATTTCCCGTTCATTCAGGCAGAATTTTTTTTGGTGCGGTATTTGACTGACGTCCCCATACATCACACGAATGTTTTTCTTTAGTGGGAACTACTCCACCAAGAGTCTTCAACTTTAAAAATGTATTTTTTCCTAACCGACGCATATTGATGGTCTTTACCAGGACAGGAAGCGAGAAGTCGGATTTTCGAGGTGTTACTCGGGACTGATCAACGTTGAGCACTTATCAAGAGTATGGTCGGTTTTGAGTAGCATTTCTGAGTGTGGACTGAGGATTGTGAGGAGATGTGGATGAGACTGGTAATTGTGGTTGTGGTCGGACAACACTAAGACACTACTTTCTTTATTTACTTTTTTTTTTTAAATTTTATAAATCAGTTTGGAGTACTCTTTCTTAGAGGTGAGGGTGAGAAGAAACAATGAACAAATCTGTTTAAGATCATTGACGGCAAAACAGTTGTTTCTAAACTTTTTATTTCGATCAACTTAGCCGCAACAGGAGGCACAGACGGTCGAACCGTCGCCCGAGCCAAGTCTCCTACAGTCGGGTTTCATTTTGCAGATTTTATCATGGACATTAAAAAAAAAACTTGTAAAATATGTAAAAAAAATCTTAGTAACTGTGAAAAAAAATTAAATAAAACTGTGCTACGGTCTTCGATGATTTTCGATCAAAATAGACGTTCTTATATAAATGACATAATTGACTGATTGGCTCCTTATCGATAATTACTGCCCCCGTCCTTTATAAAAATAGTGTGATTATTATGTTCCCAGATTTAAATTTTTATTAACTAAAGAACATGTCATTTTGTGCATTCAATTATTTTGTGCATTCAATTACGAACAAAAATCTTTTAAAATCAATATCGCTTACCTCCCATAACATACGGCATGATAATAATTATGTAGCCTAAAGCCTTCCTTGGTTTACAAAGAATATTTTTGCTGAATTTAAATTCAATCTATCTAGTAGTTTTGGCGTGAAGCCGTACCATACACACAGACAAACAGACAAAAATTCTAAAAATGTCACTTTTTGTCATCAGTTAAGTTTTTCTAACAAAAGCGACGAATTTTTTCTCGAAAATCCTCAATGTACAGTTTTTCTTTCGTTACTCTTTTATTATATATTTAAGCTGAGACTACTCAAACGATGAATTTAAACACTATTTTGTATAAACACGCAATGTCATGATCACAAAAAAAAAAATAGTTTCAAACACCTAATTACGTAACGCTCTGAATTATCATCATTATTAAACGGGTATAAGTAACATTGTTTTCCACATCTATTCTATGATTTTACTAATGAGAGTAGTGAGTAAATTAGTTCAATTAATAGATAATTTTCAGTTTACGCATTGAAAGTAAAAACAGTAATAATATCACTGTAAACATGCAAAGAATCATAAAAAATAAGTAGCTCTTTTATGATGCTTTGAACTAATGAGAGTAGTGAGCAAATTAGTTTAATTAGATGGTGCATTTTCGATATTTTAATCGGTTAAGTCAAAATAAAAGATTACTAAATTTTATTTGAGACAGTGTCATCTCGATTGAAATGAAGGCTTGATTAGCATAAGGTAAATTATTTGAATTGAATTCTGTTTCTAATATTCTTTGTTTGCTATAACAACGAATACTGAAAACAGAATTCAACAGAAATACATCAACTGTGAAAATTTCATCTGTCTATCAAGGTTCATAAGATACAGTTTGGTGATAGGCAGACAGACAGACGGACAGCGGAGTCTTAATAGGTCTCGTTTTACCTAATGAATACAGAACCCGAAAAATCAATAATTTTTAAACTTCCTTAACACTGTCCAGATGGCAACCAGTTACCTAATGATAGGAGTGTAACAATAAACAGTCTTATCGCTACTAGGTATTGTCTTTTTTTTCTTAATCTAGGCTTGCGTTTGACCACCACCTCACCTGATGGTAAGCGATGATGTGGTCGCTGATGAAGCACGCTTGCCTAGAAGAAACCTATTCACTCTCGACTTAAAGACTCCCTACAAGTGTCCCTACACGTGTAGGGTCTCTTGTGTGGAATACCTTTCTTATTATTATTTTAGAAGTAATTGACACAAGGATTTATGGTTTCATATTCGCAGTATCTTTTAGCCAGGTGGTCGCAAAGAATTCTAAAGCCTATTGTGTAAATATTCGTACTATTGTTTCAATTTACTATGAATTTTGCTATCTTGTTCCCATTAAAGACCCTGTCTTTTGTTACCTGCCGAACTATTCATTTCTTAACACATTACACTAGTTAGATCAGTAGTGGTGGTGGTAATGTAATAGTAGTGGTGTGGTTAGATCAGTTAGTGAAGGAAAGCGCAAGAGTCGCGCAGCGGAGGGTTCTTGGCAGTTTGTGTTCTGACTTCATCGTGAGCGCACGTTCTTTCCGCGGTCTTTCGCTGTGAATCTTTATAAAATTTCTTGTGAGTCTTCGCGGACCTGGAATCTCAAATAGAGAACATTAGTATAGTTGATGGTACAATGAATGGCGTTGTCACCAAAAAAGAAATACCGGAACTACCAACATTTTTTGAAGTACAAGTTACTATTGAGGACGAGAAAGAACCACAAAGTGAAGGTACCTATTCAAAACAAATTAATGATTTTACTCGTACAATTAGAAGATTCATTATAAATCATATTTCATTATTCCTGTTTATAATAAGTACGAATTATTATTTTTTTAAATTAAAATCTTTATTATGCTTATGTTATTAGCTACACATATGAAATTCTCTTTTTTAAATTACACCTACAGTAAAAACAAAAGAGGTTTTGATGATTTTAACGCTTAGGGCAATAATATCATCAAAACCTCTGCATTGACATACAGCAAAAGAAGTACCTAATACTTGTGGAGAAATAAAAAAATTGAGTATAATCGTATATGATTAATATACTTTTTATTCATGTTCAGATCTACAACTGGAAAACGTAGACAACAGCTATTCACTAATTCCAAATTAATAACAAAATATTATATTTGTCTTTGAACACCACGTCTGGCGACGTAGGCCACTTAGACCCTCATAAATTGTCCTTTTAATGTGAAAGGAACAATTACAAAAAAGGAAATATTTTAGCACAATAGTAAAGAAATGGATGCAATTTCTAAAGATGGCACATGTGCACGCTAGGCGCGTCGTCGGACAAAGACGACCCAAACCTTTTAGAAACTATACAAAAATAAAGCAATAAAAAATAGTTAGCAAAGCGTGGGAATTGATAAGGGATACTGAGCCGTAAGGCGTGGGACGCTAGGAGGGGACAGAGGTCCAGACATAGATCGTAGAGCAACGTCCCGTTGTAATTCTTAGGAGTGCCTGTATTGTGATAGAGTATTAGATATTATAGGTGGACTGAGTCCAGTTTAGGCTTGTCAAATATTTATAATACAGATCTGTGCGTTTGAGTCAGAGTACGAATGGATGGGCGTTGATTGTGATCCAGTGAGTAGTGTGTAAGTACGCGAGTGAATCTCAGCGGCTGTGTTGAAGACTGAATGGGTGAGTGTTGTGTGTTTTATCCTTCCTTATTCCATCCTATGACAAGGTAACCTGAGCTTGCGGTTGGTGTTAGGGACTCGGAGAAGGCCTTCCTTTGGAGTCAGTTGACATTGACTTTCCATCGAGTGGACTTGACACTTCCGCCATACTGGCTCAATCATGACTTAAACGCTGCCAATTGAAGGTTGAACCGAATATATTCGTTACATGCTGAGGCCAGTTTAAGATATACTAAGATCACAAACCACCAAACGCTAGTGATGGCTACCTCCCCCTAAGAACTGACTGATAGTAGAGTGATTTACATTGCTCTTGTTATACGCACACTTCCAGAGAGCGGGGGTAGGCTTCACCAAGTACCCCAAACTGCATTGATAGTCGTTCTATGGAACGCTAGGGAACGTATATCGTTAAAACACACCGCTCTTCGGGCCTCTTACTGATACAAAAAATAATATTTAGCGAGACACGTAATTTGGGCTCATCTCTGGAAAACCCCGCAGCTAGACGTAGCTCGGAGGCGTATAAGTTATGATGTCCTCACCTTTGGGTAGAGTAAGGAAGTGAGAAGTGTCGATTTATTGAAAACCACTTCGGCGTCTAGCAAGGCGACTGTAAACAGTTCTGCGACCGACTGACGATGCGTCACGCTTGTTTAAGTTTTGTATTGTCTTAATAATGCGTGAGTAGTAGATAAGGAGTCAATTGTTAAAGGAAGTGTGTCTTATCCAATAGCAGAGGCCTTAAAACCCTTTGCCGTAGGATTGGTCAGGACAAGCACGAGCTAAACGGATTAAAAGTAGTTTCTAAAATAATTTAACTTGCAAATACAAGCGTCACGTGTCATATACCCTTTTGCAGCCCTCTCAGTCTCATAATATTCATAACTCAAAAGAAAAGTAGATTATCCTTCCTTATCCCTTGGATTTCCAACCCTATTTGATTTTAACTTTGTTTTTCTCAATTCCCCACCTAATCCCCTAGCTTTCTAAGTCGGGAGAAGGTGACATATTCCTTGGAAATCCATTACTGTCGGTGGGAGCTCGTCCATGTCTCTGGTTGAAAGCTACAAGGGCGGGCGAATGGCGGCGCTCGCCCTCTTCCCCCCCCCCTCCAGGGGGAAGCCGACCTTCATACCTTCATGTAGGGAAATTCAGGAAAAATGAAAATTTTATCAGCCTAGGGTCTTATTGGAACAGTCACAAGATGTAAACGATATACAACTGCAACATTCTGAATCATATTTAAATACAATTAAGTTAAAAACTGAAATGAAAGAACATCAAAAAGTACTGGAAAACAAACGAAGAGCCAGTGACACGACCAGTGAGTATCAAGTGTGTCTAATTTCAGGAGAAAAGAAATATTTGCAAACTAGTGGTGTTATAAGTTTCACTGCTACGTTTGTGTTGTTTGATTATGTATCTATGGCGTAACTGATCTGATGGTTATAAATTAATTTTAGGATCAAGAGCACAAACGCATTATGGCAACAATATTATAAGTATTGGTTTGCCAGTCTGTTGCTGCTGGCCAAACATACGTGACCTAAAATAGAGTTTAAGCGCTAAAAGTGTCTCTTTATTAATGACTGACTAAAGACGTGTATTTGATTAATTACCTCTTTATAAATCGTGCGCATTAACATGGCACCTGATTAATGACGTTTGAAATATTGAGTGCATATAGTTTTTTTTTCAATATCAACATTTATTTTGCTCTGAGTAGTTTCTCATGACATACTACTTTACGAATTTACGATGCTTTAAAGGTGACAATACAAACTATTTTCGAGTATTCAAGGTGGCAACTGGTTTCGAGCCCGGTGCCATGTTAATGCGCTCGGATTGTACCTACTTTATATTTTGTACTTACTAGATTTGTAATTACAGGCCCAACCGCAACGAAGAAACCAAAACCAGTCTCATTGAGAAAAAATCTCGAAGATATGTTTCCAGAAGAACAAAAGAAAAATGAAAAACCTGAGACGAAAGTTGGAAAGACCATTGAAAAAGTTGTATTTAAAGAACCTCCTAAATGCCATGTTTGTAACCGTGGTTTTATTTTTAAGAATATATTACTTCGACATATTCGTACACACACTAGTGAGAAACCGTACGAATGTGAAACATGTCATCGTAGTTACAGTACTAAGGATGATTTACTGAAGCATATTCGTACGCACACTGGTGAGCCGTACAAGTGCAACAAGTGCCAGCGTAGTTTCGTTCATCGGCGTCATTTAAAACTACATAAGCGTACGCACACTGGCGTCAAACCATACACGTGCAATATTTGTAAACATGAGTGTAGTAGTAAGGGTGATTTTTTAAAACATATCCGTACGCACATCGGTAAAAAAGTGTTTTTTTAGTGCAATATATGTTAGCTGTGTGGACCGATGACCTGGTAAGGGTTGCGGGGATCCGATGGATCCGAGACGCACAGGACCGTTCATTGTGGCGACGCTTAGGGGAGGCCTATGTCCAACAGTGGACGTCTTTCGGCTGAAATGATAATGATGATAATATGTTAGCTTAGTTTGAGTAGTAAGAATAATTTTACCCGTCATATACGCATACTGCTGGGAAACCGTTCAAGTGCGATAAATCTATGTCAGCGTAGTTTCAGTAGGTATTAATTGTGATTTAACAGATTATATTTACAAGATTTTTTAGAGTTAAGTGTAAGTTACTTATGCATATTTTACTAGTCTGTTGGTCTACTGGTCCTGGTCGGGTCATGGGTTTGATTCCCACCCAGGACAAATGTTTGTGTGATAAGCACGATTTTATGTTGTGTGTAATTTTATCTACAATGTGTATGTATTTTTGAAAAATTCTTCAGTTGTCTAGTACTTATACCACAAGCTCTGCTTAGTTTGTGACTAGGCGGCGTTGCGTGTAAATTGTGAAATATTATTATATTGGATATTATTATGTGAAATATTAATATATTATTTTTATATAAAAATAAATATTTTATTTTAATGCTTATTGATTTTTTTTACTTTTTCCTTCCAATCCTTTCTGTCTAGAATGAGCTCTAATAAATTTTACACAAACTTATCATTATAGGTACAATGGCGGTCCTATCACTGACGAGACCACCTTAGAATGGTCTATAAGAACAACAAAAAAAAAAAGGAGCAATCTGTAAATAAGTGTACTGCTAGCCAGTTAATCCATCATCATAAAAGATTCTTTCTTTAACGTATCTACCTAAAAACAATAGACAAATTAACAAATCTGTCTGTACAAATATTTTTTTCTGAACAGTTTGTTTGATTGAACGCGCTAATCTTAGGAACTATTGGACTGATTTGGTTTGCTTTTTCTGAATTAGGTAGCCCATTTGTCGAGAAAGGCTAGAGGCTAACATATAACATTACGTTATGATTAATAAGAGCAGAGTATCGACGAAAAATGTTGTGAAAACGAGAGAAAAATATTCATTTTTGAGATCTTCCGTTGCGTGCGCCGCGTAAACAGTTAAAGATTCGCAAAAAATATGTAGTACAAAAATATTCCTCTTTAAAAGTTTAAAAAAACAGTCTAGAATAGCACGTGTCTATCTATGGTGATTAAATTTGTTCCGAAATAATGCAATATTTGCGAAGCTGTTTTTATAAAAAACAACATGGTTTTGTGTCTAAATGTTCTACTATGTATAACTGACTGATTAACATTGCTTTCATTGGTAACACTTTTGAAGCTAGAGGCCAGGTTGATGCTGTGTATACAGATTTTGAAAAAGCCTTTGATCGTGTTGATCACTCAATTCTTTCTATGAAATTGAATAGCGCTGGTGTTCATGGCTCTATGTTACGATGGTTTGAGAGTTACCTAGTTAATCGATCTCAAATATTTGCCCTGGTGAGTTATAAATCTGCGCCTTTTTCTCTTGGTTCTGATGTTCCACAAGGCTTTAAGTTAGGTCCATTGCTTTTTTAGTATTTTTGGATGATCTTTTAGATTTAATAGATTACAATTGTTTAGCCTATGCTGATGATTTAAAAATTTACTGTAGGATATCTGATCTGAGTGATTGCAATAAGCTTCAAAGAGATCTTGACACCCTTCAACAATGGTGTTTTAACAACAAAATGACGCTAAGTGTTAAGAAATGCCAAACTATAACATTCACGAACAAAGTGAATTACATGGAATTTGATTATCACATAGATGGATCTGTTCTGTGCAGAGTATCTGTCGTCCGTGATCTGGGTGTACTCTTTGATACTTCCTTATCCTTTCGTGATCATGTAAATGCTATAGTTGCCAAGGCTTGAAGAGAATGCTTGGCTTTATAATTCGCATTTCAAAGGCTTTCCGTAATCATAGCAGCATTATTCTTCTCTATAGCGCCATGGTAAGGAGCTCCTTGGAGTATTGTTTCTCTATTTGGTCTCCATATTACTATACCTATACTAATAATATGGAATCTGTTCAGGCCCGTTTCGTTAGGTACCTACATATGTATGAAGAAATGGATCCGAAAAGCTATAGGTACCCGATTACTAAGATAGAATAAGGCACTATAAGATGGTTAGCTTAAAAGAAAGGCGGATCCATTCTGACTTACTTCTACTACACAAAATTATAAATGGTTCCATTAATGCGGAGTTGATTCATTATTTTAACTTTAGGGCTAGCCAACGAGGAGGAACCTCAATGTGATGTACCTATTTAAGAACAAATTGATGATCATGACATTAGAAGATTTATTCATAATTCATTGTTCACGTTTGTAATAAGAATTATATTTTTTTAATAGCGAAACTATTTAATACTTATGTTATTAGCTACCGATACGCAATTTTCTTTTTTAAATTTCATCTGTATTAAAAAAAAACGGAGGTGTTGATGATTTTAACGCCTCAAGCATTGGACTATAAAAAAGCAATTTTTGTAGTGAATAAAAATACATTTTTCGTATATGACTAATAACAATTTACGTTTATTTTCAGATCTTCAACTAAGAAACGTAGACAACGGCTATTCAGATGAAGACGATACACTACAACATCATTCCGAACCACATTTGAATACAATGAAGTTTAAAATTGAAATGGAAGATGATCAAAAAGTATTGGACAGCAAACGAAAAGCCTTAGAAGTATTGGACACAACAATTGGGTTTAATGTATGTCTAAATTCAGAAAAAAAGGAATATACGTAAAAGAGGGAAGTCATAAGATTGACTGCTATATTTGTTCTGAATGGCTATAAAGCCGTTCAAGGATCAACAGCATTAGCACATTACGGCAATAACATTGTTTTGCAAGTCCGTTGCTGCTGGCTAAACATATGTTGCCTTAAGAAGAGTTTAAACGCTAGCACGGTCTCTTTATTAAAAACTGACTTAAGACTACTAAATTATTTACCTCCTAACCTACTTCATAGTTTTATACTTACTAGATTTGTAATTACAGGTACAACCGCAACGAAGAAACTAAAACAAGTCTCACTGAGAAAAAACTTGAAGATATGTTTCCAGAAGAACAAAACGATAATGAAAAGCCTGAGACGAAAGTCAGAAAGACCATTAAAAAAGTTATATTTAAAGAGCCTCCTAAATGCCATGTCTATCACCGTGGTTTTATTTTTAAGAGTACTTTACTTAAGCATATTCGTAAACAAACTTGTGAGAACCTTATAAATGTGACACTTGTCATCGTAGTTGCAGTAATAAGGGTAATTCATGGCAGCATATTCGCACACACACTGGTCAAATAATAAGATAATAATAAGATATAAATTATCTATAATGATAAGTGTTCGCACACTGACGACAAACAATACAAGTGCAATATATGTCTATATGGGTGCAGTCAGTAAGGGTGATTTTCTGCAGCATATCCGTACGCTTATTGGTAAAAAACTGTTTGAGTGCAATGTATGTTAGCTTAGTTCGAGCAGTAAGAATAATTTTACGTCACATTTGTAAGCATATTGGTAAGAATATATCTTAATAGTAATTTTGTCTATATTACATATTTTTGAAATATTTACCAGTTGTCAAGTACTCTTATTACAAGCTCAACTTAGTTTGGTACTAAACGACGTTGTGTAAAAGTTGTGAAATATTATTATTATATTCTCACGCACAGCATGAGATGTATAGAATAGAATGGACGTTATTGTATGACAAAATAGTATTTTATTTTAATGTTTTAGTTTTTTTTTTATGTGTATTGATTTACCTTTCTTCTAATCCTTTCTGTCTAGAATGAGCTCTAACACAATTTTACACAAACTTATCAATATAAGTACAAAGACAGTCTTATCGCTGACAGTGACATCTTACCAGACAACCTTAGAATAGACTATACGAACTTAAAACAAAATAAAGGAAATCTGTAAGAGTCTGACTTTTTGTTGGGTTGAGCGACTAATTTCAGGAACTATGAGTCTGATTTGAAGAAAATATCTTTCCGAGTTAGATAGCCCATTTATTGTGAAAGGTTAAAGGCTGTATGACATCACGCAATAACTACGAGTAATAAGAGCGGAGTATTGACGAAAATGTTAAGGAAACGGGGGAAAAATCTGTTTGAGAGCTAGATCGACAGATAGATTTTCTAGTTCGATAGCATCTATATGATTGATGTCAGAGAAAACACTTCTGTATTTTTTTATATTTGTATTATAAATATCATAATGAGGGTTTGATATTAAATTACAATACTCTACGCCACTCCTGGCAAGAGATTGGAATAGCATTATTTATCGTGAGGGTTTTTTGAAGACTTGGAGTTCAAATTTCGAAGTACATAATTATAATTTTAGATATTTTTACCTACGTATTTTCACAACTATACCATATTTTAAGTTGGATGTACGGTAAAGTGAATTTCAGCCAGATGGACCGTTGACGTGAATACGGTGGCGGGTAGTGGCTGGATGCGGAAGGCGGAGGACTGGGTGTGGTGGCGAGTCTTGGGAATGGCAAATGCTTACCAGTGGATCAGGCTGTTGAGGAAGATTATTATGATCGATTTTAAAGTGCATCTAAACTTGGCATTGGATTGGATTTCAAACCTTTGTTTAGGCGAACAATTAGCCGATAGGAACTTGGCCCCCTTTTTAATAGGTATGTTTTTGCTGGGATACCTAATTATGTAATGCTCTGAATTATCATCATTATTAAACGGGTATAAGTAATATAGTTATTCACATCTATTCTATGATTTGACTAATGGGAGTAGTGAGTAAATTAGTTTGAAAGTAAAAACAGTAATAATATCACTGTAAACATGCAAAGCATCATAAAAAATAAACAGATTTTTTATGATGCTTTGAACTAATGAGGGTAGTGAGCAAATTAGATTAATTAAATGGTATATTTTCAGTTCAGTCAAAATAAAAGATTACTAAATTGTATTTGAGACAGTGTCATCTCGATTGAAATGAAGGCTTAATTAGCGTAAGTTAAATTATTTGAATTGAATTCTGTTTCTAATATTTTTTTCTTAAAATCATCACCAAAAGCCATACGCGACTGGACAAGGCAATCTGCGCCTGTTTATGGGAAACATCACCGGACACGGCTTACTGAACAAACACCTCCACACAATAGGCGTCATAGACAGTTCCTTGTGCAGACCATGCTTATAGAAGGAAGAGAAAATTGCGAATATTCTCTTTGACTGCATAAGCGTTCACAAAAACAACCGGACTTGATTGTAAAAGGTTGTGGAGAAGGCCCGTTAATCAACACTGTTGAGTTGTGATCTGTCAGATACACGAAAAATCATTTAAGAATAATTGCCTTCTATCTCAATATTGGACAGTTTCACTGAAACCGTGTATATGGTAATTTTGGTTCGGCATGAGGCTGCAAAAGAATTCTTGGAATTGGGCTACATGGGAATGTGGCTAGAGGCTGATGTAAGAAATTCCCGGAAATTCTAAGCTAACTTTTGTCCAGCTAGCATGTTAGGAACAAATCACTTTGGTTACAATTTTATAATGAAATATAACTAAATGTTTAGCATGTTTCCACGGAAATCATTGTTTCCATGGAAGAATCTATAATCCAAAATAATACTAGTTTTCTTAGATATCATGCAAAAGTGGGTATAAATGGTTTCTCGGTTTTGTGTTTTTAGAAACACTGCTAAATTACTCGATATATTACTGATAATACTAAACTGAGAAATCAACAAATAACCATTAACTAAAAAGAATAACGTGCCTTTAATATAAAGTTATTTGAACTTATAACTCCAAGGCAATCCAAAGATAACGTAGTTCAAAGACTAGCCTACTTACAAAAGCCCAAAACTTTTACGCAACGTTGGATAGTTGTTCCACCATTAGGTTCCACTACTAGGTATAGTCTTTTTTTTCTTAATCTAGGCTTGCGTTTGACCACCACCTCACCTGATGGTAAGCGATGATGTGGTCGACGATGAAGCACGCTTGCCTAGAAGAAACCTATTCACTCTCGACTTAAAGACTCCCTACAAGTGTCCCTACACGTGTAGGGTCTCTTGTGCGTAGTACCTTTTTTATTATTATTTTAGAAGTAATTGACACAAGGATTTGTGGTTTCATATTCGCAGTATCTTTTAGCCAGGTAGTCGCAAAGAATTCTAAAGCCTATTGTGTAAATATTCGTACTATTGTTTCAATTTACTATGAATTTTGCTATCTTGTTCCCATTAAGGACCCTAACCTCTTTTGTTACCAGTCGAACTATTCATATCTTAACACATTACACTAGTTAGATCAGTTGTGGTGGTGGTAATGTAAGTAGTAGTGGTGTGGTTAGATTAGTTAGTGAAGGAAAGCGCAAGAGTCGCGCAGCGGAGGCTTTTTGGCAGTTTGTGTTCTTACTTCATCGTGAGCACACGGTCTTTCGCTGTGAATCTTTATAAAATTTCTTGTGAGTCTTCGCGGACCTGGAATCTCAAATAGAGAACATTAGTATAGTTGATGGTATAATGAATGGCGTTGTCACCAAAAAAGAAATACCGGAACTACCAACATTTTTTGAAGTACAAGTTACAATTGAGGACGAGGAAGAACCCCAAAGTGAAGGTACCTATTTAAAACAAATTAATGATTTTACTCGTACAATTAGAAGATTAATTATAAATCATATTTCATTGTTCCTGTTTATAATAAGTACGAATTATTATTTTTTTAAATTAAAATCAAAATAAATTATTTACCTCCTAACCTACTTCATAGTTTTATACTTACTAGATTTGTAATTACAGGCACAACCGCAACGAAGAAACCAAAACCAGTCTCATTGAGAAAAAATCTCGAAGATATGTTTCCAGAAGAACAAAAGAAAAATGAAAAACCTGAGACGAAAGTTGGAAAGACCATTGAAAAAGAGTATTCAATGTGGCAACTGGTTTCGAGCCCGATGCCATGTTAATGCGCTCGGGTTGTATCTACTTTATATTTTGTACTTACTAGATTTGTAATTACAGGCACAACCGCAACGAAGAAACAAAAACCAGTATCATTGAGAAAAAATCTCGAAGACATGTTTCCAGAAGAACAAAAGAAAAATGAAAAACCTGAGACGAAAGTTGGAAAGACCATTGAAAAAGTTGTATTTAAAGAACCTCCTAAATGCCATGTTTGTAACCGTGGTTTTATTTTTAAGAATATATTACTTCGACATATTCGTACACACACTAGTGAGAAACCGTACGAATGTGAAACATCTCATCGTAGTTGCAGTACTAAGGATGATTTATTGAAGCATATTCGTACGCACACTGGTGAGCCGTACAAGTGCAACAAGTGCCAGCGTAGTTTCGTTCATCGGCGTCATTTAAAACTACATAAGCGTACGCACACTGGCGTCAAACCATACACGTGCAATATTTGTCAACATGAGTGTAGTAGTAAGGGTGATTTTCTAAAACATATCCGGACGCACATCGGTAAAAAAGTGTTTTTTTAGTGCAATATATGTTAGCTGTGTGGACCGATGACCTGGTAAGGGTTGCTGGGATCCGATGGATCCGAGACGCACAGGACCGTTCATTGTGGCGACGCTTAGGGGAGGCCTATGTCCAACAGTGGACGTCTTTCGGCTGAAACACAGAACATAGGAATCATACAGTAGATAGAAGGAGTAAGTAGGCGGGGCGCGCGTACCCCGAGTTTTGCGGAGTACCGCTTATGCTCCATTGCGCATGCGCCGCGCACATCAGTCTAGTTACGGTTGCCACGGTGAAAAACTAAAAAACTAAACTAGATAAAAAAATATAAAAATGCCCATCTGTGCTGTTTTGAAGTGCAAACACGACAGAAGAACCAAGAATTTATCAAATGTTGTTATATCCTATCATCGGTTAGGCCTGGTTTATTTTATTTTGATTATTTTAGAAAAATAAGATCTTAAAAAAAAAACAAATAGAAGTTGACTTTATTTTGACCACATAAGGTCTACTTTCAAAAAAATATTCTAAAACATTCACCAAATGTCACTGTCAGCTGCTCAATTGGAGGTTACCATTATCGATGGTGCGTTATCGATATTGTAAAATTATAATGTTCTTTGTTGTGTCGGGAAAGAAAATACCCAAGTGCTTCGACAAAATTATAAACGCACACTATTTTAATTTTAGCTAAATAAAATGTAAACAGGGTTAAACTTTCCATGGGTTCAAAATGTAGCTTTTGTGTTATTTTGTGACTTCATATTTCCTAAAGATACAGACAGACTGGAAGGCAAAGTTGGTTTCCTACAAAAACTAGCAAAATTTTCTCAAATCACTTTGAAGGATCAGACTGTTTAATTAAAAGCGTAAAGAAATACATTACCGACACAGCAGTGCCAAAACTTTAGCTCTGAAGAATTTCTAGATATTGGTAGAAGAAAAAGAAGTCACTTTATTAAAAATTTGGTTATACCGAACCCTAGCAGTCTCGAAGAAGGTCAAGATGTTACAGTTCTATTCAAAACTGTATGGACTCTAAAAGCAAATTTGTAGTCAGCCAAGAAACACTGGCTTCGTTTAGCTAAACTGACGTAAAAATTACGTGTAGAAGTGTTTTTTAAAATATACTTATGAACAAATTAATTATTATTTATCAGTCAGTATTTTTGACTTTACCTGTTTTTACGTATCTATTTTATAAATTAAACTATTTTTTTACATTTTCATTTGCAAAAAGCGAGAAACAGCTACAATTTATTGTTGTCACGTTATTCGCTCTAATTGTTTTTCAGCATCAAAAGAAACCGTTAATTTCAATTATAAGTTATTTCATGGTTAATGAAATAGCTACGAGCCCCTTATAAATAAAATTAAAAATATGTAGGTATTTTGTTTTCGTAATTTATCGACTCCTACTGTTGACTTTTATAAAACGCAACATCGATAAAATAAGGCAACGCCAGTGGTACATCTCTAGAAAATGACGTTTAGCAATGACTTTATTTAGGAAACATTAATCTTATTTCAAGAAAATAGAGCTCTAAATTCATTGCTTATAATTTATAGAGACATCTAGTGGGGAATAGTAGAAATTGTTCTTATAATTATTCTATGCGAGGTAATACGTTAAAGGGTAGATAACAAACAACTCTGTGAACACCAGAATATGGTTTATTTTCTAAAACGGAACGATGGATAAACTGCTTTCTTTCAATTGATATTAAAATGCTCAATCACATTAATGATTTCTTAGTGTTATGAAATATGATATACTTGTCTTTGTGTGAGTTTGGGTACGCTGGTCCCGATACAAATGAAGTGCTATGCGATTTCTATCTACATTCCTCTGTTCTGTGGGCTGAAATGATAATGATGATAATATGTTAGCTTGGTTTGAGTAGTAAGAATAATTTTACCCGTCATATACGCATACTGCTGGGAAACCGTTCAAGTGCGATAAATCTATGTCAGCGTAGTTTCATAAGGTATTAATTGTGATTTTACAGATTATATTTACAATAATTTTTAGAGTTAAGAGTGAGTTACTTATGCATATTTTACTAGTCTGTTGGTCTACTGGTCATGGTCGGGTCATGGGTTTGATTCCCACCCAGGACAAATGTTTGGGTGATAGGCACGATTTTATGTTGTGTGTAATTTAATCTATAATATGTATGTATTTTTGAAAAATTCATCAGTTGTCTAGTACTTATACCACAAGCTCTGCTTAGTTTGTGACTAAGCGGCGTTGCGTGTAAATTGTGAAATATTATTATATTCGATATTATTATGTGAAATATTAATATATTATTTTTATATAAAAATATATATTTTATTTTATTGCTTATTGATTTTTTTTTCTTTTTCCTTCCAATCCTTTCTGTCTAGAATGAGCTCTAATATAGTTTTACACAAACTTATCATTATAGGTACAATGGCGGTCCTATCACTGACGAGACCACCTTAGAATGGTCTATAAGAACAACAAAAAAAAGGAGCAATCTGTAAATAAGTGTACTGCTAGCCAGTTAATCCATCATCATAAAAGATTCTTTCTTTAACGTATCTACCTAAAAACAATAGACAAATTAACAAATCTGTACAAATATTTTAAGCTGAACAGTTTGTTTGATTGAACGCGCTAATCTTAGGAACTATTGGACTGATTTGGTTTGCTTTTTCTGAATTAGGTAGCCCATTTGTCGAGAAAGGCTAGAGGCTAACATATAACATTACGTTATGACTAATAAGAGCAGAGTATCGACGAAAAATGTTGTGAAAACGAGAGAAAAATATTCATTTTTGAGATCTGAGTAAACGGTTAAAGATTCGCAAAAAATATGTAGTACAAAAATTTTCCTCTTTAAAAGTTTAAAAAAGCAGTCTAGAATAGCACTTGCTATGGTAATTAAATTTGTTCCGAAATAATGCATTATTTGCGAAGCTATTTATACAAAACAACATGATTTTGTGCCTAAATGTTCTACTATGTATAACTTACTGATTAACACTGCTTTCATTGGTAACACTTTTGAAGCTAGAGGCCAGGTTGATGCTGTGTATACAGATTTTGAAAAAGCCTTTGATCGTGTTGATCACTCAATTCTTTCTATGAAATTGAATAGCGCTGGTGTTCATGGCTCTCTGTTACGATGGTTTGAGAGTTACCTAATTAATCGATCTCAAATATTTTATATATATAACAGCCTTTTTCTCCTGGTTCAGATGTTCTACAAGGCTTTAAGTTAGGTCCATTGCTTTTTTAGTATTTTTGGATGATCTTTTAGATTTAATAGATTACAATTGTTTAGCCTATGCTGATGATTTAAAAATTTACTGTAGGTTATCTGATCTGAGTGATTGCAATAAGCTTCAAAGAGATCTTGACACCCTTCAACAATGGTGTTTTAACAACAAAATGACGCTAAGTGTTAAGAAATGCCAAACTATAACATTCACGAACAAAGTGAATTACATGGAATTTGATTATCACATAGATGGATCTGTTCTGTGCAGAGTATCTGTCGTCCGTGATCTGGGTGTACTCTTTGATACTTCCTTATCCTTTCGTGATCATGTAAATACTATAGTTGCTAAGGCTAAGAGAATGCTTGGCTTTATAATTCGCATTTCAAAGGCTTTCCGTAATCATAGCAGCATTATTCTTCTCTATAGCGCCATGGTAAGGAGCTCCTTGGAGTATTGTTTCTCTATTTGGTCTCCTTATTACTCTACTTATACTAATAATATGGAATCTGTTCAGGCCCGTTTCGTTAGGTACCTACATATGTATGAAGAAATGGATCCGAAAAGCTATACTCGATTACTAAGATAGGTTAAGGCACTATAAGATGGTTAGCTTAAAAGAAAGGCGGATCCATTCTGACTTACTTCTACTACACAAAATTATAAATGGTTCCATTAATGCGGAGTTGATTCATTATTTTAACTTTAGGGCTAGCCAACGAGGAGGAACCTCAATGTGATGTACCTATTCAAGAACAAATTAATGATCATGACATTAGAAGATTTATTCATAATTCATTGTTCACGTTTGTTATATGTATTATATTTTTTTAATAGCAAAACTATTTTATACTTATATTATTAGCTACCGATACGCAATTTTCTTTTTTAAATTTCATCTGTAGTAAAAAAAAAACGGACGGAGCATTGGACTATAAAAAAAAGCAATTTTTGTAGTGAATAAAAATACATTTTTCGTATAATAATACGACTTATAACAATTTCCGTTTATTTTCAGATCTTCAACTATGAAACGTAGACAACGGCTATTCAGATGAAGACGATACACTACAAAATCATTCCGAACCACATTTGAATACAATGAAGTTTAAAATTGAAATAGAAGATGATCAAAAAGTATTGGACAGCATACGAAGAGCCTTAGAAGTATTGGACACGACAATTGGGTATAATGTATGTCTAAATTCAGAAAAAAAGAAATATACGTAAAAGAGGGATGTCATAAGATTGACTGCTATATTTGTTCTGGATGGCTATAAAGCTGTTCAAGGATCAACAGCACGAGCACATTTTGGCAATAACATTGTTTTGCAAGTTCGTTGCTGCTGGCTAAACATATGTGGCCTTAAGAAGAGTTTAAACGCTAGCACGGTCTCTTTGTTAAAAACTGACTTAAGACTACTGAATTATTTACCTCTTAACCAACTTCATAGTTTTATACTTACTAGATTTGTAATAATAGGTACAACCGCAACGAAGAAACTAAAACAAGTCTCACTGAGAAAAAAACTTGAAGATATGTTTCCATAAGAACAAAACGAAAATGAAAAACCTGAGACGAAAGTCAGAAAGACCATTGAAAACATTGTATTTAAAGAACCTCCTAAATGCCATGTCTGTAACCGTGGTTTTATTTTTAAGAGTACTTTACTTAAGCATATTCGTAAACACACTTGTGAGAACCGTATAAATGTGACACTTGTCATCGCAGTTGCAGTAATAAGGGAAATTCATGGCAGCATATTCGCACACACACTGGTCAAAAACCGTACAAGTGCGATAAAACTCAACGTAGTTTCGGTATTAAGAGTCGTTTAAAACTGCATAAGTGTTCGCACACTGGCGACAAACAATACAAGTGCAATATATGTCAGGGTGATTTTCTGTAGCAGTAAACAGTTTTTTACCAATAAGCGTACGGATATACGCTTATTGGTAAAAAACTGTTTGGGTGCAATTTATGTTAGCTTAGTTCGAGCAATAAGAATAATTTTACGTCACATTTGTAAGCATATTGGTAAGAATATATCTTAATAGTAATTTTGTCTATATTACATATTTTTGAAATATTTACCAGTTGTCAAGTACTCTTATTAAAAGCTCTTCTTAGTTTAGTACTAAACGACGTTATGTAAAAGTTGTGAAATATTATTATTCTATTCTCACGCACAGCATGAGATGTATAGAATAGAATGGACGTTATTGTATGACAAAATAGTATTTTATTTTAATGTTTTAGTTTTTTTTCTATGTGTATTGTTTTACCTTTCTTCTAATCCTTTCTGTCTAGAATGAGGTCTAACACAATTTTACACAAACTTATCAATATAAGTACAAAGACAGTCTTATCGCTGACAGTGATATCTTACCAGACAACCTTAGAATAGACTATAAGAACTTAAAACAAAATAAGGGAAATCTGGAAGAGTCTGACTTTTTGTTGGGTTGAGCGACTAATTTCAGGAACTATGAGTCTGATTTGAAGAAAATATCTTTCCGAGTTAGATAGCCCATTTATCGTGAAAGGTTAAAGGCTGTATGACATCACGCAATAACTACGAGTAATAAGAGCGGAGTATTGACGAAAATGTTAAGGAAACGGGGGAAAAATCTGTTTGAGAGCTAGATCGACAGATAGATTTTCTAGTTCGATAGCATCTATATGATTGATGTCAGAGAAAACACTTCTGTATTTTTTTATATTTGTATTATAAATATCATAATGAGGGTTTGATATTAAATTACAATACTCTACGCCACTCCTGGCAAGAGATTGGAATAGCATTATTTATCGTGAGGGTTTTTTGAAGACTTGGAGTTCAAATTTCGAAGTACATAATTATAATTTTAGATATTTTTACCTACGTATTTTCACAACTATACCATATTTTAAGTTGGATGTACGGTAAAGTGAATTTCGGCCAGATGGACCGTTGACGTGAATACGGTGGCGGGTAGTGGCTGGATGCGGAAGGCGGAGGACTGGGTGTGGTGGCGAGTCTTGGGAATGGCAAATGCTTACCAGTGGATCAGGCTGTTGAGGAAGATTATTATGATCGATTTTAAAGTGCATCTAAACTTGGCATTGGATTGGATTTCAAACCTTTGTTTAGGCGAACAATTAGCCGATAGGAACTTGGCCCCCTTTTTAATAGGTATGTTTTTGCTGGGATACCTAATTATGTAATGCTCTGAATTATCATCATTATTAAACGGGTATAAGTAATATTGTTATTCACATCTATTCTATGATTCGACTAATGAGAGTAGTGAGTAAATTAGTTTGAAAGTAAAAACAGTAACAATATCACTGTAAACATGCAAAGCATCATGAAAAATTAACAGATTTTTTATGATGCTTTGAACTAATGAGGGTAGTGAGCAAATTAGATTAATTAAATGGTATATTTTCAGTTCAGTCAAAATAAAAGATTACTAAACTGTATTTGAGACAGTGTCATCTCGATTGAAATGAAGGCTTAATTAGCATAAGTTAAATTATTTGAATTGAATTCTGTTTCTAATATTCTTTGTTTGGTATAACAACGAATATTGAAAACAGATTTCAACAGAAATACATCATCTGTGAAAATTTCATCTGTCTATCAAGGTTCATAAGATACAGTTTGGTGATAGGCAGACAGACATACGGACAGCGGAGTCTTAATAGGTCTCGTTTTACCTATTGAATACAGAACCCGAAAAATCAATATTTTTTTAAACTTCCTTAACACTGTCCAGATGGCAACCAGTTACCTAATGATAGGGGTGTAACAATGATTTTTCTTATCGCTACTAGGTATTGTCTCTTGTGTGTAATGCCTTTTCTATTATTATTTTAGAAGAAATCGACTTAAGGATTTATGGTTTAACATTCGCAGTATTATCTTTTAGCCAGGTCACAAAATAGATAGGTACAGAAGTCAATCCACAAACAAAGCGCGCTCGAGCAACGCACACATAGATGCCGCTCACAGACACGACGTTTCGGTCGCGTCTCGGCTCACTTGTCGAATAGTTCCGGCTCAAACGCTCATTAGTGTGTGTCCACCGAGCGTAGGTACAAAAAATTAAGTACATACATGAGATTGTCTTCTCCACCTATCTATTTTGTGACCAGGTGGTCGCAAAGAATTCTAAAGCCTTTTGTTCAGTGTAAATATTCGTACTATTGTTTCAATATACTATGAATTTTGCTATCTTGCTCCCATTAAAGGCCTTCTCTTTTGTTACCTGTTTAATAATAATATGTACAATCATCAAAGGAGATCACTAATCAGAATCGTCAGTTATAGTTGAAGCATTCATAAAAATCGATGGATTGATACTAACCAATTTTGAATTTATTCATGAATAATTGTCTATTAGCCATGAATTTGATTATGTTTTATTCATATCCATCCATTGGATTCCATGAAAACTTCAACTATATCAGACCAGTCGATCTTGGCTATTTATCTCCTTTGTTGACTGTACTTTACCTAATAAGTCAAGTACATCAACATACAGGTTTTAGCGATATGCCAACCCTTCGACTGTATGAGAAGAGTTCAACCAAACGCAATACTGGCATCCTACCGTTGGCTTGGATTACAATGTTATATTATTAAGATTAGAAGTATTTTATTGTTTACGACAAAATAGTTTCAGCCATGTTTTATTGCAGTTGCAGACTGTAACAGGAGACAAAACACCAATTATTGCTTTCTTTAACTGCTACACCAAATTAAAGCAATGCTACGAACTGCAGCGACGATGTCGGGAAGCCAACAAGCTATTAACCCAAAAGATTAATGAGCTGAGAGTAAATTTAAATGAAATTTATTTTGATTTCTTACATCTTTAGTCAATGTTATAGTTACTTCTCTCTGTACTTTATTTGCAATAAAATTTTAAATCAACCTTCTTTACTGTCTGTTAAACCGATTTTGATTTTTCTCTAGTAGACAAAAGGAAGTTACTAAAAGCAAAAAAGTGATTACAATACCAACTTTTTACTACGACCACCATTTGTCATGCCACCAACGTAATAAAAGTCAAAATCGGTTGAATGGACAGTAAAACAGTTTTGCTCAAGTATCTCATCTTAACGCGAATGGAGTATTATTAAAAATGAAAAATGTATACCTTGTAAAACTGTAATCATCTAATATTTTTATACATAGCCAAATCCTTCGATTAAGCATTATTTGTCGTGAGTTTTTATATAATTTTATCTATAATGTGTATATATTTTTGAATTATTATTGTATATTCACACGCACCGCATAAGATGTCTAAGAATAAAGAGTATTGTAAAAACAAACTAGCATTTTATTTAAATGTATTTTGTTTTCTCTCTCTCATTCCAATTGTCTTAGTCTAGAGAGAGCTCTAACACAATTTTATACAAACTTATTATTATGGGTACAATCGCGGCCCCATCTCTGACAGTAATGTCTACCAGACCACCTTAGAATGGAATATAAGAACAACAAACAAAAAAGGGAGTAATCTGTAGTGTACTGCTAGCAAATTTATCCATCATCAAAATCTCACATTAAAATATAGTTCCATAAAATATTCCTTTATACACATAGCTACATAAAAGATAATACACAAACTTACAAATACATAATTTAACTAGCTGCAGCTAGCGGCTTCGCTTGTGTGGAAGTAGGAAATTATTCCAAGGGAACGTACTCCTAACATACCCTATGTGCTATTCCAAGAAATAACCCGTGCGTCAGTTTTCAATAACAATTTTTACACACATACAAATTTAAATCCTTTTGTCACTAGTTTGCAATTTTAAAGAAGAAAGTGACAAAAAAGTTGTGATAATAATTGATGAAATGAAATTAGATAGAATAGCAATAGAGAGAAGGGAAATATGTAGTTGTTTTCATAATAACGAATATTAATTTATGTTTGTAGGCACAGTTGTGAAAAACGCAGTATTTTTATAAAGAACTTGCCGAACTCAAAATGCTTAATCAACCCTCTACTTACTCAAGCGAATTTATAAATCATACTGACTGTAACATTCTCAACTTTGATTACATATAACTCCATTAGATAATTTAGTCTACCTCTTCAGAATAATGCCAAGTGCTCCCAGTCTCTGCAATCGTTGCCATGGTTACGAAACGCGTGCAAATCACTAGCGCAACAGAAATCTGAGGGAGTTACCATGCCAGCCCGATGTACATATTATGTGTTCTGATGGCTAAACAAAGAACTTGATGATTAACATCATGTAAATACTTTTCGGGAAAACCTAGACCAAGAACTAGCCACTTTTCAATACATAACCATTCCCAATGTGATCCACGAAATAGTCACAAATCATGTTTTATGATATTTTTTTTTAATATTGGTTTTTAAGAGCTATAAGCCGCGTTCTAACCTCCGCCACTATCATAAATATCTACGAGTTTCCTTCCGAGGATTCACTTTAACAAGTATAAACTCGACCATGAACTTAAAAAAGCTCTCTCTGAGTCATGCGGTGCTGGTATTGCTGCCACGCGTATCGATTCCGTGCCAACAAAATGAAGATGCGTCTGTACCCTATGCTATTTGCGTTTTTGTACTTTAAATAGTTTTATTGTTTAGGAAATCATAATGATTGTCTGTGTAAGGAAAATGCATAAATAAATCAAATCAAAATGTTGACTTTTAAGAAATATATTCAACAGATTACTAGCGCAACATTTTATATATTACTAGCTTCTGTCCGCGGTTTTGCCCGTGTACATAAAATATATCTTATATCACTCTGGAAAAAGCAACTTCCTATCGGTGAAAAAACTTTAGCAACCGTCTAGTATCAGTACTTTCAGAGATTACCTCCTATAAACAAAAAAAATCGAATATACTTTACTAAGTGTAGATGTGTAGATGTCACTGTATTCTGACTGCAAGCAATTTATGTTTATGTAATTGTTCTTGTGACTAAATTTATTTTCATCATATATAATACAAATACTTACTGGGAATGTCCTTGCGTATGTGGCCGAGAAAAGTTGCATGTGTGCAAGTGCACTAATACTAGTCAACTATTGAGTTCTATCGATTGGTGACGTCACGTTACGTCATGGGCTAGATGGTGTCATCATTGCTTCCTTGCTTATGTTATCCTAGTACACCAGAAGCAACACTTTTTTGTTATCGAAATTCTCCTACTGTTATTTTTGATGAAGTTTTCGATCGTCTTCGAATTTCGATTAGCATTGCTAAAACCAAAAATGCTTAAGTTATCATTCATCAACTATGCAAGTAATCATTCTGTAAAATGCTAGATTCCAAACGAAGGCGGAATCCACGTCCAAATCATTATGCAGTTTAGAATATCTAAACAGTTTGCTGTTATGGATTTTGACATTAGGACTGGCTTTAAACCACAGTCATCCGACCGATTATGGTGGTAGTGAAACTGCAACGACTTGCCTGCGTGGCGAGCAATAACAGTATGAGAACCATATCCAATGCTGCCCTCGAGACGATGTTGTTACTGCCACCATTGCATCTCATAGTGCGAGAGGACGCAACTTTAGCAGCATTCAGGCTCAGCATACCGGGCACCATAAGTAGGTAAAGACTTCAACAATACACACAATGAATGATTCTACGATTTTGGAGCTTTGTCGCTAGGTGATTATTGCCTAGCGATAAAGCTCCAAAAGCATATCATTTCCAAAAACACTACTATATACAATTTATGCAGGAAGTACTTGGCTACTCAGGCTCACAAGAGCTGAGGGTCTACACTGATGGATCAAAGACAGATATTAGAACGGGAGTCATAGTCTTCTGCAAAGACCGCAATAACAAAACATCCAGACCTCTAGGGAAATTCAACAACGTATACCAAGCAGAATGTGTTGGCAAAATCCTGGCAACCTATGTCATAGAAGCTAGGAGAGTAATAGACACTAACATTTGAATACTCTACAAAAATACCTCTTCGAGCTAGAAAGAGACTTAGTGCCCGACTACAACACTGTGACGCTGCTGTGGCTCAAGGAACACAGTGGCCCACTCCAAGGAATCCGGTGCGATTGTGTTCGGACCCGAACCCATTGTACCAGTTTCCTTTGGTCAGCTGTGTGGTTGGCACAAGTCACAATCAAGTGCAGCTGTGGTGGTCCTCTATACCAGGATATAAGCAGGTCAAAAAGATCACGGCATACATTAATAAAATCCTCACCAAAAGCCATACGCGACTGGACAAGGCAATCTGCGCCTGTTTATGGGAAACATCACCGGACACGGCTTACTGAACAAACACCTCCACACAATAGGCGTCATAGACAGTTCCTTGTGCAGACCATGCTTATATAGAAGGAAGAGAAAATTGCGAATATTCTCTTTGACTGCACAAGCGTTCAGGTGTCAATGATACAGACACACAAACTAACAAATTCACTTAAAAGCGCCCTGAAAAATCTGTAAGGCCTGATCTGATTTTGGAGAGAGGTGGGCTGGATTGAATAAGCCTGTCAATTGATGGCCGCCATGGCTGCCGCACAATGGTCCACATAGGATTAAAAGCATAAACCTGACTCTCTAACTCTAACGCAAAAAGAATTATACATTTCATCACATCAATGTCATTACATAGTTTGACGAGATCTTCTTGTAAAAGAAATGAGTCCAGTTGTGAGTTGATTTTTTGGCTAATTTAAGGTCATTAGCATATAAGAAAAACTCAGAATTCTTGACACAGGTGCCTATGTCATTTACAAATATATTAAATAGAATGGGAGCTATGTGGGAGCCTTGCAGGACTCCGGACTTGATTGTAAAGGGTTGTGGAGAAGGCCCGTTAATCAACACTGTTGAGTTGTGATCTGTCAGATACACGAAAAATCATTTAAGAATAATTGCCTTCTATCTCAATATTGAACAGTTTCACTGAAACCGTGTATATGGTAATTTTGGTTCGGCATGAGGCTGCAAAAGAATTCTTGGAATTGGACTACATGGGAATGTGGCTAGAGGCTGATGTAAGAAATTCCCGGAAATTCTAAGCTAACTTTTGTCCAGCTAGCATGTTAGCAACAAATCACATTGGTTACAATTTTATAATGAAATATAACTAATGTTTAGCATGTTTCCACGGAAATCATTGTTTCCATGGAAGAATCTCCAAAATAATACTAGTTTTCTTAGATTTCATACAAAAGTGGGTATAAATGGTTTGTCGGTTTTGTGTTTTCAGAAATACTGCTAAATTACTCGATATATTACTGATAATACTAAACAGAGAAATCAACAAATAACCATTAACTAAAAAGAATAACGTGCCTTTAATATAAAGTTATTTGAACTTATAACTCCAAGGCAATCCAAAGATAATGTAGTTCAAAGACTAGCCTAGCATAATTAAAAAAGCCCATAACTTTTACGCAACGTTTGATAGTTACACCCTTAGGTACTTATAATAGTTAGATGTACCTAAAACACCATCTTAATGTACTTAGACTTCACAAATATTTCCAACTTCTACGCGAATGAAGTCTCGCACAAGAGTTAGTTAATTGTAATAATACAAAATCAATCAATGTAATACTTTCGACTTCTATGCAGACGAAGTCGCGCACCGATTTTAAAAGAAACAGGCGACATTATTATAAAATTGATAATGTGCGTAATTATTTCAATAGCCAGTGAGCCGTAGAGATACAGGGTGGCCAAGCAAAGTAAAAATCGAAAAAAGTTCGTTGATATACAAAAACAAAATCTAGCGAGTCGGACTCCCGGAGTCTGATCTATAAAAACGGCAAACAAATCATAATTATGTTGTTTAGGAGTCCCTCTTAAATATTTATTTTATTCTGTTTTTAGCATTTGCTATTACAGCGGCAACAGTAATTCAACATCTGTAAAAAATTCAACTGTCTGTCATGGCATAATGAGATACAGCTCCGTGACAAACAGGCAGACGGACAGCGGAGTTTTAGCAAGTCCCGTTTAATCTTTTGATACGAAACCCCAAAAATCATAACTTTTTAAACTCCTTATATCCCTGTCCAGATGGCTACCAATTACCTAAGGATAGGGGTGTAACAATGAACAGTCTTATCGCTGCTAGGTAATGTCTCTTGTATTTAATGCCTTTTTTATTATTATTTTAGAAGTAATTGACACAAGGATTTGTGGTTTCAAATTTGCAGTATTAGACATCTTTTATCCCGGTGGTCGCAAAGAATTCTAAAGCCTTTTGTTCAGTGTAAATATTCGTACTATTGTTTCAATTTACTATGAATTTTGCTATCTTGTTCCCATTAAAGACCCTTTCTTTTGTTACCTGCCGAACTATTCATTTCTTAACACATTACACTAGTTAGATCAGTAGTGGTGGTGGTAATGTAATAGTAGTGGTGTGGTTAGATTAGTTAGTGAAGGAAAGCGCAAGAGTCGCGCAGCGGAGGCTTCTTGGCAGTTTGTGTTCTGACTTCATCGTGAGCGCACGGTCTTTCCGCGGTCTTTCGCTGTGAATCTTCATAAAATTTCTTGTGAGTCTTCGCGGATCTTACATTGTAAGTACTCATTTTTAATTTCTCTTTATTCGTAATTATCCATAGCTATGTAATATAATGTTTTTAAGTACTTATATTGAAAACTACACGTACCCCGTGGTTTTACTCATGCCTTCGGTTACTGTTTCGCTTCTATTGGTCGAAACGTAATTTATTCAATCTACAACCTTCCTCGGTAAACGGTCTATGTAGCACTATCTATATTTCTACATTAATATTATTAAGAGGTAAAGTTGTTTTTTTTTGTTTTTTTGTTTGTAGGAGTTAATCTCTGAAAATAATGATCTGATTATAAATTTTTTTTCACCGATGGAAAGCTGCTTTATTCCTTAGTGACTTAGGCAATATTTTATGTACGCGGGCGAGGCTTCGGGCAAAAGCTAGTAATTTTATAATTTTTCATTTCAAATCTTGATAAATTTTGATCAGCGCGTTCAACCAAAAATAAAATCTCTTCAGCTTGTTGTTTGTCATCAATAAAATCGTCGTAGCAATTTGAAAACGTTCAAAATATTATCCATATCGTCACATTCATTAAAAAAAAAAAACAAATATTCCATGTAGAGCTAGCGCAAGATAAGTTGGCGCGTGGCCGAAATTGAAAACTAATCGTTTGACGTTTATGTCATATGTCAGAAGAATGTGTTGTTTTCTGTGTTTTTTATCGTTTCTAAAGTAAATAGTCGTCATTGTTATATCAAAAGTGATTAAAAGTGCTAGCAGGGATATTATCTTGAAAGTCAAACGTGTTTGTGAAGAGAAATGTGAAAATATCGGGCCTACGAAACCATTTTCCAAAATTAGACCCATTTGTCAAATAGTTTTTCGGGTGACCATCACAATAAAATTTTCCTAAATATGAGCGATACCTAGCAAGTCAACAACGTTTGTTGAAAATGGACAGCTACTATGAGCTTAAATCTTAATCAAGTGACTATCATGACAATATGAATTCTGTAAACTTCATTCATCCATGAAAGAATAAGTAGTGCCAAATCTTCTGATAAAGACAAGCGTGGAATTCTGGTGCTAAAAGTGCTAATTAATTTATTAAGATATTCAATATAAGATTTAGAAAGTTCTCACAATTTTTTTTAATAATAAAGGTAAAAGTTTAATTAATAAATTCTTTAAATTACACTGCGTTATGGAAGAGCGATTTTAATCAAATCAAGGAAAATAGATTTGTTAGGCTGGCAACATTAAGCACGCCACCAGCTACGCGCCATGTTATCTTGCTCACGCTCTAGTCATATTGTCAAGCCAAAAAAAGGTGAAAGGCCAGTAGTAGGACAGCACAGGAGTACGTGAGTTAAATAAGTTGATCTTCTTAACCTCCGATTTCTGATTTAAGCATTTGAAATGGGGTCTTCGTCAAACTCAACTGTAGCCTCAAAACCTGTCAAAGGGAGGAGAGACAATACGAAGCGATTTCACTAAATAAAAAAAAAGTTTCTGTTTCCGACTATTTTAAATGCTTTTGTATGCTTAAAAATAGATATTTTTTTTAATCAGTAACTTTTACGTGATAAGTTCAAGCCTAAACAGAGACATCACATTTTTTTTTGTAAATTTTGTCGTTTTTTAATTCAAGTTATTATTTCTGAGACAAGCGCTCCATAAACCATATTAATTTTGAGTCTCAACGATAGATACCACTCTAAACAGACTTTTATATGAGTACTAATTTATTTTATTTCACCGTGCGCGTCTATGTACGGATACAGAAAGTAGACCAGATATTATTATTTTCTTTTCCTGCTCTTTGAATATTAAAACTTATAACTTTACCGAAAAAAAACCCAAATTCACCCAACCACTCTCCATTACCTTCTGTTACACACTCTTTTAAATTGATTCACATTTTTAAATTAAAATTATTTAGTGCATAACGTGTTAGTAAAATGTTCTGCATAATAGTCTTACTAACCCTTGTTTGTCCTTTCAGCTAGACTAACGTCTACTACGAAGTGCAATTTCAACGACTGCTTCTCCGAAATTGTTCGATTCAACATAAAAGATGGAAAGGCTACCAAGGTGCCGGATATGTTTAGCGGAGAATGTTCGCATGGACATAGTGGTCGGCCAACACATGCATGAACTGTATGAGACGCTGACTAACATTCCTGTAAGTTGACACCTGAAGTCCTAATATGAATACGGAAGTTACTAACATAATTTTAAGTATACTAATAATAATCAATAAATGAGGTAAGTAATTCAGGTTACTTACCTCATTTATTGATTATTATTCGTCAGATATAGTTGAAGTTATCAAAAAATTTATGGTGGGAAATGAACGAATTATTAATCTTATTTATGAATTGTTTATTTACTATGAATTGAATTATGTTTTATTCATATCCATCCATTGGATTCCACGAAAACTTCAACTATACAGAAATGTTCGACTCTGGTTATTTATCTCATTTGTTGACTGTATATTACCTACTAAGTCAAGACCATCAAAGTTCTAGTTTTTTAGCGATACGCCAACCCTTGACTCCTCTCTCTCTCTTTGACCTCTCTGTACGAGGAGAGTTCAACCAAAAGAAATACTCCAACCTACCGTTGGCTTGGACAATATTGCAATATATTGTTGAGATTAGAAATATTTAATATTTAGGAAAAAATAGTATAAGACATGTTTTATTGCAGTTTGTTACTGAAGACAAGAGACCAACGCTTGCTTGTTTTGACTGCTATGCTAAATTAAAGGAATGCTACCAACTGCAGCAACAATGTCTGGAAGCCGAAAAGCTGTTTTCTCAAATGTTCAATGAGGTGAGGGAATCTTCAATTAGCATTTATTCAGATAATTTATGATTTTAGTTATATAATACAATACATTATTAACAATGAAAAAGTATACCTTGAGAAGTAATCTAATACTGATATACTTTTACAGCCAAATTTTTCGATAAATCACGGGTTTTCGAATGGATTTGCGGAATCTCAAATAGAGAACATAAGTATAGTTGATGGTATAATGAATGACGTTGACACCAAAGAAGAAATACCGAAACTACCAACATTTTTTGAAGTACAAGTTACGATTGAGCACGAGGAGGAACCTCAAAGTGAAGGTACCTATTTAGAAACAAATAATTGAGAATCTTGAAATAAGAAGATTTTTTAATTGTTCTATTTTATTGTTTATGTTTATAATATGATTGTATTATAAATTTTTAAAACGGTAACTTTTTCATATATTTTTAGCTATACATGAGAAATTATCTGTTTGAAAAAAACCGAGGTTTCGATGATTTTAACGCCCAAGCATTAAAGCAAAGAACTATTTCATGTAACGAAATAAAATAAAATTGAATGTACTCGTAGGTATATGACTATTAACAATTTTTGTTTATGTTCAGATCTACAAATGGACGTAGACAGCGGCTATTCAGATGAAGAAAAAACATTACAATATCATTCTGAACCAAATTCAGCAAGTAAAGTAAAGCTCAGAACTGAAATGAAAGATGTTCAAGAAATATTGGAAAACAAACGAAGAGCCAGTGACACGACCAGTAAGTATATAAAATAAACAAGGAACATGATAAAAAGAGGGGTGTTATAAGTTTCACTGTTACGTTGTGTTGTTTGATTATAAATATATCTATGGCGTAATTGATCTTAAATGGGTGAATCGATTTGAATGCTTGATAGCAATAAAGCCGTTCAAGGATCAACAACACATTATGGCAATAACATTATAAGCATTGTTTTTCAAGTTCGTTGCTGCTGACCGAACTTTCATGGCCTTAAATAGAGTTTAAGTGCTAGAGGGACTGTTAATTAATGACTGACTTAAGACTGTACTAAATTATTTACCCTCTAACCTACTTCATATTTTGTACTTAATAGATTTGTCATTACAGGTAAAACCGCAACGAAGAAATCGAAACAAGTCTCACTGAGAAAAAAAATAGAAGACATATTTCCAGTAGAGCAGAGAACTGAAAAAGTTATTTTCAAAGAACCACCGAAATGTAATGTCTGTCACCGTGGTTTTATTTCTAAGAATATTTTACTAAGACATATTCGTACACATATTGGTGAGAAATCATACAAGTGCGAGAAGTGTCAGCGTGGTTTCGGTTTAAAAAGTCACTTAAAACTACATAAGCATTCGTGCACTGGCGATACACGATACAAGTGTAACATATGTCAACACGGTTGCAGTAGTAAGGGTGATTATCTTAAACATATCCGTACGCACATCAGTAAAAAATTGTTTAAGTGCAATATATGTTAGCTGGGTGAACCGATGACCTGGTATGGGTTGCAGGAATCCGACAGATGCGAGACGTACAAGACCGTTCATTGTGGCGACATTTGGAGGAGGCCTATGTCCAACAGTGGACGTCTTTCTGCTGAAATGATGATGATTATGTTAGCTTAGTTTGAGAACCTAGTAAGAATAATTTTACACAAGATATTTGTACGCATACTGCTGGGAAACCGTTCAAGTGCGATATATCTATGTCAGCGTAGTTCTAGTATATATTTATAAGAATTTTTTGTGTTGAGAGTGAGTTACTTAAGCATATTTTACTGGCCTGTTGGTCTACTGGTCAAAAGCCCTGAGTGCTATGCCAGGGGTCATGGGTTCGATTCCCACCCAAGACGTTTGTGTGATGAGCACGATCATTTGTTGTGTAATTTTATCTATAATGTGTATGTATTTTTGAAATATTCATCAGTTGTCTAGTACTTATACCACAAGCTCTGCTTAGTTTGTGACCAGACGGCATTGCGTGAAAATTGTGAAATATTATTATATTATTATTGTGTGAAATATTATTATATTATATTTATTGTACAAAAAATTAGTATTTTATTTTAATGGATGGATATTGTTTTCCCTCTCTCCTTCCAATCCTTTCTGACTAGAGAGAGCTCTAACATAATTGTACACAAACTTATCGTTATGGGTACAATGGTGGTCTTATCGCTGATAGAGATATCTACCAGACCACATTAGAATGGACTATAAGAACATCAAACAAAAAAGGGGGTAATCTGTAGTGTACTGCTAGCATACCATCATCAAAATCTCACATTTAAATCTCAAATGTAGTTATATATATAAGGTATATTATTGAGGATTTTCGAAATAAACCACAAATTGTTTCTCTGAAAACAAAGATTTGTTTTATTCCACATGCTTTTACAGTATAACAATTATCGTTTAACTAAAATTACACTTTTATCTCACCTGAAAACAAAGAAACGACATTAAAGTTCACTAATATCGCCTCCTTAATTATATCCCTTTAATTATCTCTCTACAAGTTTTTATAACAATAAAATGCACAAAATAATCTAAACCTCATCTATCATTGAATGATACGTCACCCCGTATCCACAGCTTAAAAATTAAAAAAATGAAATGTCATTTCCAAAGAGGTCATTTCATTACATATATTTAAATAGCTATATAAAAGACAATACACAAACTTAAAAATATATAGTAAAACTAGCTTCAGACAGCTGTTTCACCCGTATCAAAGTAGGAAATTGTTCCAAGGGATCATACTCCCAAGATACCCTATGTGCTATTCTAATAAATTTTTCATCTAAATCCACTCAGCCGTTCGAGCTTAAAGAAGTAACAAATACTGTCGCCGCACATGAGCCACAGGCACAAACGACGCTACGAGAAGCTAGAAGCGGCCACAAAGGAAGCTGAAGCGCGAGACAGTCACTTGTGGCTGGTTTGTGGCTGTGATTTTTGTAACCCATGCGCGCAGTATTATTATGGAGTCTGTCGAAGGTTTAAATGCAGGAATAGTCGAATCGCAAAAAGTTTTTTTCTGTGATGTTACTACAAATATACAGTTTTCAGATTTTTTCCTTTACAAAGTCTATGAGACCTTGCTTCATGCCAAATTTCAGGATTATAAGACAATCTGAATCTGAAGAAGACCCACTTCATTCACTTTGTTCTGTCAGGGAGGCTTTCACGACCACTGGCAGTATCTGCGGGTGGAGTGGCTCTGGTTTAGGTGAAGACGATAACCTTTCTTGGGTTTGAAATTGACGGGTGCCTCAAGTGGGATGGTCAGATTAGTAAGGTGTGTGGTAAATTGGGTAGTGCACGTTTTGCTCTTGGCAGAATATCGCGCGTCTTGTTCGAACGCGATGTGCGGTCCTGTTATTTTGCGACGGTGCACTCGCTCGTACAATACGGCGCTGAACTATAGGGACGTGCTGCCGATTGGCAGCGCGCCTTCCGAATGCAGAAGCGTGCCGTACGGGCCATCGTTGGGATACCGCAGGACATGTCCGCTAGACCCCATTTTGCTAGACTAGGTATCCTCACGCTACCTGCTATACTTATATATCAGGTCGCCTTGTACGTGGGAATAAACCTCGACCTTTACCAAAAGGTAGGCAGCCGTCATTCATATTGTACCAGAAGCAGGGGTCGGTCAGTTGTCGACGGTCTCGAGATGCCTCGCCAAATCCTCCAAGACGACTCATATGGGCCCGACGGTTTATAACCAGCTGCCTGCAGCTATTTCAGGTGCCCCGACTATAGGGAGCTTCAAAGCTCGTTTGAAAAAATGGCTTATCGAGCAAGCTTTTTATTCTTTTGACGAATTTGTGATGTAATTTAATTTATCTTTGACGATTGAATATAAATTTGGACTCAATATTATTTATTTTAAGTTGTGATTTTGACTACTATTTATTTTTTTGTTTATTTTGTATTTTCTTTTATATGTTTGACTTTCTTTATCATTTGACATTATATTTAATAATTTTGTGGACTAAGTACAATGTAAGACTCTGTATTTGACTTGTAAGAATCCCTAACCAATAAACTACTATGACTATGACTATAAACACGCCGCGTAATGAACACAAAAAAAAAAATGAAAAATTCGTTACGATTGAGCACGAGGAGGAACCTCAAAGTGAAGGTACCTATTTAGAAACAAATAATTGATAATCTTGAAATAAGAAGATTTTTTAATTGTTCTATTTTATTGTTTATGTTTATAATATGATTGTATTATAAATTTTTAAAACGGTAACTTTTTCATATATTTTTAGCTATACATGAGAAATTATCTGTTTGAATTTTTTATACTTTTTATTCTTTTGACGAATTTGTGATGTAATTTAATTTATCTTTGACGATTGAATATAAATTTGGACTCAATATTATTTATTTTAAGTTGTGATTTTGACTACTATTTATTTTTTTGTTTATTTTGTATTTTCTTTTATATGTTTGACTTTCTTTATCATTTGACATTATATTTAATAATTTTGTGGACTAAGTACAATGTAAGACTCTGTATTTGACTTGTAAGAATCCCTAACCAATAAACTACTATGACTATGACTATAAACACGCCGCGTAATGAACACAAAAAAAAAAAATGAAAAATTACGTAGCGCTCTGAGTTATCGTTATTTTTTAATGATTTTAAATAATGTTGTAATTCATATCTATTCTATGATTTAAGTAATGAGGGTAGTGAGTAAATTAGTTTAATTAAAAGGTACATTTTCGTTATTTTAATTGGTTCAGTCAAAATAAAGGAATAATATTTTTTATTTGAGACATCGTTATCAGAATTGAAATTTAGACAAAGTTAGTATAAGTTCAATTTTTAAGTAAATTTCACTAACTACTTTATGTTTGCGAGTAACATTATAAACAGGTAAAGTTTGTTTTTTTTTATGAGAAATGATAGTTTTAAACTAACTCCGCAACCACAATAATGAGTGAGTCATTTATAATGTGCAAGGAGGCCTGAGAATTTTAAAATGTTGACCACTAATTATTACAGTTTTTAAGCCTTAGAATTACAAAAATCACAAATTTTTCATACTCCCATAACACCGTCCAGATGGCTTCGATTTACCTAATGATAAGGATGTAACAATGAACGTTCTTATCGCTACTATAATGACTCTTATGTGTGATGCCTTTTCATTATATATAGTTTTAGAAGTAAACCCACACAAGGATTTATAGTTTCACCTTCGCAGTATTGTTATCTTTTATTTAGCTTTAATACTAGCCCGGTGGTCGCCAAGAATTCTAAAGCCTTTTGTTCAGTGTAAATATTCGTACTATTGTTTCAATTTACTATGAATTTTGCAATCTTGTTCCCATTAGGGATCCTAAACTCTTTTGTTTATTGTTACCTGCTGAACTACACATTTTAACAGATTAGTTAGTGATGGGAAGCGCAGGAGTCGTTCAGCGGAGATTTTTAGGCAGTACGTGTTCTAATTTCGTCGTGAGTGCACTTCCTTTCCGCAGTGTTTCGCTGTGAACCTTCTTATTTAAATCTTTCTAAAATTCCTTGTGAGTCTTCGTGAATATTTTTTTTCTGCTCCTACTTATTAAGTACTCATTTTTAATTTACCTTTATTCGTAATTATCATAGTTATATAATTAAATATTTCTAAGTACGTGTATTCACGAATAAATTACCACCTCGGGTAACCCGCGCCTTTGGTTACTGTTCTCTTCTATTTGTTGTTCGTAACGTAATTTTATATAATCTCCAACATTCCTCGGTAAACGGATTATTTACGATTTAAATTATATTTTTTTTCAATTCAAATTAACAGTTCCTGAGATTAACGCGTTCAATAAAACAAAAAAACATTTCATCTTTATATTACAAAATTAAAAAACACAGATACAGATTTTTTTGTATTCTATGTACCTACATAGTTAGGTTTATGTATAACTAGTTACTATTTAAGTTTTTTATGTACATAATTATGTAGATGTAATACCAACATCTAACATTGAAAGATACAGATATTTTTTATAGTATAGATTAAATACTATATTTCAGTAGTTAATAAAAGCTTTGTAGCACTTTATTTTATGTTATAAATATTTTCCATAGAATCATATACCAAAACGAAAAATATGGTGGGATGCCAGACAGCAGTTAACTGACTCCTTGAGCGCCAGGGGTTCATTGACCCGGAAAATTGCACTATTTACGTAAATCACCAAAAAATAGGATTTTTCTAGGAAAAACAAGTAATATTATATATTATATAGAATAATTTAAATAGAAACCAAATTTTCGGCCACATAACTTCCGTACAAACGTGGGTACATAACGAAAATTAAGCGTTTTGAATCGGCGCTCGAAACATCACACTGTTTAACATTTTAATCACACACCAAACCCCATAAAAATGTTCCATTTGAGATTAAAATGTTAAACAGTGTGAAGTTTTAGCGCAGGGAGGTCCATCTACACAGTAAGACAGGGATCAGATTGACTCCCAATTATAGATTGGGTGTGTGTCTGTGGCTTACCAGTCCCTACTTTTATTTTTACATGAGCTTGAAATGTCATAAAAGTTCGTCACGTTGCGGTAGATGTCACTGTTTGCAATTATAGAATAATTCTAAAATATTTTTATCTGTGATACCTTTCGTCGTACGCAGAATAATACTAGAATTAATAACATAATAATTCATAAATAACTATTTAAAAAAATCTCGTCATCAACATGTCAATTATTAAAATATGTTACTGTATTGATAAATGATGTTTTGTTTACTTTAAGCAATATTATAATACAATTCGTATTCTTCGTTTTCTTGAACATGTGAATAGAAACGTTTCGTCGCCATTTTATTCAGAACAAATCTGTCATTGATTCCGTATCAGTATATATAATGTACTCTGTGGTGTGTGTCAAACTGTATTTGAAAATCTCTAAAAAGCAAGAGTGTTAAAAAAAAAGCATTTTTTGCCTACGATAGGCATTAAAAAATAAAAGTTTGTTTCCGGTGCTTTTTACTGCTTTTGTATGGTAAGAAATACATAATAATATTCTTTTATTCAGTAACTTTTCCGTGATACTCAGAAACAGAGAAAGCTTCAATTTTTTTTTTAATATTATGACTTTTTTTTTCAAATTAAGTACCTAATTATTTCAAAAACAAGCGCTCCATGAACCATATTAATTTTGAGTCTTAATGATACTACTCTTATTAAACTTACGGTACGGTACGTTACTTGTCGACTTTAGACCATTGAGGGAAGGGAGTAAGGGATACGGAAAGTACTTTAGACCAGATATAATTATTTTCTTTCCTGCTCTATGAATATTAAATCATATAACCTGTACCGAAAAAAAAAACCAAAGTCACCCAACCACTCTCCATTCTTTTCTGTCACACACTCCTCTAAATTAATTCACTTTGTAAAATTAAAAATTCTATTATATATATATGTATATATAAACTAGTGCTTGACTGCGATCCCACCTGATGGTAAGCAGCGATGCCATCGTTAATGGTGAAGCGCACTGGTTTATTTATTTGGTGTTTAACGTGTATATAATTGTTTTGCATGTAGTTTTTTTATTTTTTTTTACTTACTTGTGTTTGTCTTTTCAGATAGACTAACGTCTACTACGAAGCACAAACAACGGCCCGCTTCTCTGAAATTATCCGAGTAAAAAAATGGAGAAAGTACCAAGATGCGGGATATGTTTAGCGGAGAATATTCCTATGTCTATAAAGCTCGACAGGAACATACATGAACTGTATGAGACGCTGACTAATACTCCTGTAAGTAGACCTGAAGTCCTAATATGAATATGATAAAATTTGTTACTAACACACAATTTTATAAGTACGCTACTTACATATTATTGATCCTATAATCTTTTATGAATAAGTAATAATAATATGTACAAACAACAAGGAGATCAGTCATCAAAATCGTCAGATATAACTGATAAAAATAGATGGATTGAAATTAACGAATTTTGATTTTATTTATGAATTGTTTATTAACTATGAATTTGATTATGTTTTATTCATACCAATCCACTGGAAACTGTGATAACTTCAACTTTAAAGAACTGTTCGACCCTGTTTATTTATGTCCTTTGTTGACTGCATTATTACAAACTTAGTCAAGAACATCCACATAGAGGTTTTTTATCGATATGCCAACCCTATGACCAGTCTCTCTGTGTGAGAAGAGTTCAACCAAAAGCAATACCTATATCCTACCGTGCGTTGGCTTGGACAGTATTACAATATATTAGAAATATTAGAAGTATTTTATTGTTTACGACAAAATAGTTTAAACCATGTTTTATTGCAGTTGCAGACTGTAACAGAAGACAAAACAGCAACTATTGCTTGCATTCACTGCTACACCAAATTAAAGCAATGCTACGAACTGCAGCGACGATGTCGGGAAGCCAACAAGCTATTAACCCAAAAGATTAATGAGCTGAGCGTAGATTTACATGAAATTTATTTTGATTCATTACATCTTTAGTCAATGTTATAGTTACTTCTCTTCTATACTTTATTTTATACTTTTTTCGCAATAAAATTACACATTTAAACAAACCTTTTTTACTGTTTGTTCAAGCGATTCCGAATTCTCTTCCGTAGACCATTTACTACTACCGCCATTTCATGTCTCGCCACCAACGTCATAAAAGTCAAAACCGGTTGAACGCACAGTAAAAAAGGTTTGTTCAAATGTGTAATGTTAACGCGAATGGTGCTCCATTGATACATATATACTTATATGTATTAAAACTGAAAAATGAAATGCAATCATCTAATACTTTATACTTATATGGCGAAATCCTTTGTTTTCCTGTGTGTTTTGTTGTAATTTTATCTATAACGTGTAATTTTAATTTAAGGTGTTATTTTTTTTAACGTGTACATATTGTTGAAATTTTATTATATTCCCACGCACAGCATGAGATGTACAGAATAGAATACACATTTCATTTCATCATAAATAGCATTTTCTTTGAATGTATTTTGTTTTCCCTCTCTCCTTCCAATTCTCTCTGTCTAGAGAAAGTTTTAACTATCTATCTATCTTACATAATTTTAGATAATCATTATGGGTACAATGGCGGTCCTATCCCTGATAATGTTATCTACGAGACCACCTCAAATGGACTATTAGAACATCAAACAACCTATAGTGTTCATCATCAAAATTTTACATTAAAATATAGTTCCATAAAAGATTCCTTTATACACATAGCAACATAAAAGACAAACTTACAAATATATATTAAACTATCTGCAGCCAGCGGCTTTGCCCGTGTGAAAGTAAGAAATTGTTGCAAGGGAACGGGCTCCCAACACACCCTATTGGTCTAGTCAAATTAGGTCATTTTTTAATAAAGATTGGATTAAATTCTCTGGAGAAGCAAAAACGTTTCTGATGGTATTTTGTGAGTTAAAAAATCGAGTATAAAAAAAAATCATTGGTCACCCCTACGGAAGGGGGTGAAAACTGTTTATTGCACATAACTAACCAGAGAATATAAAAGAAAAGCTGCATTCTACCCTCCGCCACTACATAGATATCTACGAGTTTCCTTCACAGGACTAACTTTAACTAGTATAAACTCGACCACGACCTTGAAAAGCTCTGCCTGAGTCATGCTGTGCTAGTATTGCTGGCACGCGAATCGTTTCCATGGCAACAAAATGGAGATGCGTTTGTATCCAATGCTATTCGCTTTTTTATTACTTTAAATAATTTTACTGTTTAGGAAATCATAATTATTGTCTATGAAAGGCAATTGCATGTATAAATTAAATGGCACTAGCACAACATTTTATATATTACTAGCTTTTGCCCACGTACCTAAAAATCGAATATAGCCTAAGTCACTCAGGAAAAAGCCGCTTTCTATCGGTGAAATTTTAGTAACCGTATCAGTACTTTCAGAGATTACCTCCTATACAAAAAAAACAAATAAACTTTACTAAGTGTAGATGTGTAGATGTCACTGTATTCTGGTCGGAATCAATTTATGTTTATGTAATTCTTCTTGTGACAAAATTTTGTTTCATCATACTACTCTGTCAAGAAAGTACCGGGAAAAGATCAATTTTGTGTATTAACAAAATTTTTGTTATTCATTTAAATTTATTTTATCACCTTCAAAGTATTCAGAAACGATACACTTACGCCAATCATCAAAACATTTTTTTAAACGCTGTTTCCAAAATTAAGTTAAGGTCTCACCGCGAATTCTCCTTTATGTCTTCTACAGATTGAAAACGGGTGCCACGAAGTGGTAATTTGAGTTTTGGAAAAAGATAGAAGTCGGCTGGAGCCATATCTGGCTCATATGATGGCTGCTCGATGGTATTTGTTGAGTGTTTGGTCAAAAATTCGTTCACAATGATGGCCTTGTGCGAAGGCGCATTATCGTGGTGCAAAATCCAAGAATTTTCTTTCCACAAATCTGACCTTTTTAGTCGAATTTGCTCTCTTAAATGCCGCATAACGCTCAAATAATATTCTTTATTTACTTTTTGACCTTCCAGTAAGAATTCCGAGTGCAAAACACCGCGATAGTCTAAGAAAACAGTCAACATGACTTTGACTTTTGATCGACTTTGGCGTGGTTTTTTCGGTTTAGTTCAGTTGGAAGGCGCCACTCCGAAGCTTGTTGACTTGTTTGCATGTCAAACTCGTAAACCCACGTCTCGTCGCCAGTAACAATGCGTTTCATGAATGATGGGTCGGAACAGACTCGTTCTAGCACGTCCTCAGCGACTCTCATGCGATTGAGTTTTTGGAGAAAATTCAGGTCTTTTGGGACTAGCCGAGCAGCAACATGTTTCATACCCAAATGATTAGTTAAAATGGTACGGATCGACTCGTGAGATACAGAAAGTTCGGCGGCTATCTCTCTCAAACTTGAATGAGGATTTTCAGTCACTATTTCCTTCACTTTTGCGATGTATGTAACTTCAGTTGCAGAGGTTGATGGCCTACCAGAGCGAGGCAAATCTTCCATCACATCTCGACCGCTTTTAAATGCTTTGTGCCACTCATAAGCACGTGTTTTTGATAAAGTCGATTCACCGTAAGCCTTCTGTAACATTTTCAGTGACTCGGAACACGAAATTCCATTTGCGAAGCAAAATTTAAGACATACTCTTTGTTCGATGTTTTTGTTCATTATGAAATTCGCAGTACACACTAGATATGATATAACTATAAACAGCACTGTATTTAATATAAATAACAGATGCAACTCAAACTCCACGCCAAAATGGAAAATAGTTGTGCCAATCTAGCAACAACAAAAAATCTAAAATTTGAATTTGAAACCATAAAAAAATCATCCATTCCCGATACTTTTTTGACTGAATGTACATAATACAAATATTTGATGGGAATGTCCTTGTGTGTGTGGCCGAGAAACGTTGCATGTGTGCAACTGCACTAATACTAGTCAACGATTGAGTTCTATCGATTGGTGACGTCACTTTACGTCATGGGCTAGATGGTGCCATCATTGCTTCCTTACTTATGTTATCCTAGTACACCCGAAGCAACACTTTTTTGTATCAAAATTCTCCTACTATTATTTTCGATGAAGATTTCGATCGTCTTCGAATTTCGATTAGTATTAGTAAGGCTAAAACCAACAATGATGAAGTTATCATTCCTCAACTAATCATTCTGTAAAATGCTAGATTCCAAATAAAAGCAAAATTCACGTCCAACATTATGTAGTTTGGAATATCGAAGCAGTTGCTATGCATGGATATGATTTTTAATTCCTTCGGGCCATGGAAATTTATATTTCTGTAACATTTTTATTTTGTATTTCTACATTTCTCGTAAACCGCTATTTAACGCGCAACCACACTCAAACATGTTCAGATTAATAGCAGTACAAGTCAATATAAATAACACATCAAGTGCCATATTGGGGAAGGTTTGCCCCAAGAGGGTGTTCTTTTGACATTATTTCTCGCCATTAACTATCACGATTCATGAGATACAGCCTAGTGACAAATGGACAGACAGATAAACGGATGGACAGCGGAGCGGAATTTTAGTAATAGGATCCCATTTACCCTTGGGGTACGGAACTCTAAAAACAAACAATTTTACGAGGCTGCACAAAATAACGGTGTTTGCAATTTTATTATACAGTAAGCTCTTGGTCAAATTCCAGTATCATGCATATAGGCAGCACCTATGTTGCCAATAGTGAACTATGTACTTACATTCCCTTCCATATGACAGATTGGGTTTTTACGGTAAAACCTAAAAAGATCGAAAAGATCCGTTCGGGTTTTACTTCTCTTACCTGAAAACAAAATAAAATATTTCAGTAAGACAACTGCACTGCGTGGAAGAAATTCTTATGATTATCTTTTTATACAACAAGAATGACTATACTCATGCTTGTCAATTACTCTGATTTACCTAAAACTTTTAAACAAATTGGATCATCATAATATTACCACTCCAATTAAGAAATTGAATATATTATTCAATTTGTGAATATAAAGTGCGAGTTGTAGGTACTTTACCTGCCTCCCGGCCACCGTAGGCGCGATCTTACAGACGGCGAACAATCGGTAGCTCACCGCCTTTGTAAGGATCAACCCAAGACGTTCCTACAATTCCATGCGCAAAAATTGGTAATAAATATTTTTTAGTGTACATACGAGTATCATTTATGTAAATCAATCAATATTTTACAAAGAAAATGGATTTAAAGGTCAGCGGGGCTCTTTCCGGCGGACCTGGCCAGAATTAATTGCACAGATACTCGTACTGCCACCTAGGCGAGTACGAGTATATGCCAATTTCATTCCAGCCCGATGTTATATAAGACTATAAGCCTTAAAAAGACGTCAGCAAAGTGGATGGGGCCCATTAAGGTGACCTATAAGCACTGAATACCGTGTATGAGAACTCTTAAGTTAAGAATTTAAGAGTTATAACTTTCATTGAAACGTAGTGAAAACCATGGACGGAAGAATTTAAATATTAAAGCTATTACTGATATTCTGTCTGTTATCCTCTACTTCCAACAATCGTTGCCATGGTAACGCAACCTGTATTCATATCACCAGCACGACAGAAGGATATAGGAGGCTGTAATGTTTATGAATTTGATGTTTCTAAAAAAGTTGGTAGGATCTTGTAAAAGACACTTAGCCAAAAAAAGATTGATAGATTGTGTGAGGAAATGAAATAAAAGGGAGTTAGTGATTTCTAGACGAGTGATAAGACAGAATGGAACAAAAAAACGTTTTGAGCCGACCCAAAATAACACAGGATAAGGACAGGAAGAAGATGATGAAGTAGCTATTAAACAAACTTAATGCAGCAATCCATAATTCATCAAACACACTCGTTATTTATTGCTTGAGCCTAGGCATACAAAAAACTCACACAATCAAAAAAAGCGTGGCAATAAAAGAAATGCATATGCACCCTCTGTATGCCCCACACCACCCACTCATCCCTCATCAAAGAGTGAATCAGTTTGTATCCGCCCCTTATAAGCCCGCAGCGTAAAGAAAACTACATCAACCTCCTAAACTGTTATAAAGTCCTGGTACAAATACTGTGTTTCCGGACTTCGATAAGGTAATAAGTGTCGAAACATTGGCTAAAACTCGTCGAAAGCTACTAGGAGCGCATAAGTACTCAGGAGATTATTGTAATTGAGAAAAGAGACGGTTTTCCACTACAGCATCTTCCCTTATGAATCGGGCGTGATTTAACTCCTGATTTATAACAGAAGTAAATGTATAAATTTTTTAAATAATTACTATATACCGCGGTAAATGTTGTTTCGCCATAGATTTTTTTTAATAGCCTATACTGTCCCACTGCTGGGCAAAGGCTTCCCTCAACTTCTTCCAGGTATTTTTTTTTCCGATGAGAGAAAACCTTTTCTTGAGGTAGAGTTTGTAGGCATCTAGGTCGTCTCGCCACCTCTTCCTAGGGCGACCTCGGCGGCGTCGTCCATCTTTAGGTGCCCACTTTGTGGAAGCTCTTGCCCAACGGTCAGAGTGCATGCGACTGATGTGACCCACCCAATCCCATTTTAGCCTGGCAGCCTTTTTTCCTACATCTATAATACTCATCTTTTGCCATAGAATACGTCTGAGCAAAAATATGAGGGTGGGTGGGGACAGGAGTGTAAAACAATATATACACCGCTAAATTTTAATCGTTTTAATCCCGTGGAGGGTTGATCCAGTACATGAAACACTATCGATTTGTAAAGATAAAATTAAAAAATAAAGTACCTTTTTTTCAAAACTCGTATTAATTTACTCATGTACAAAATTATTTTCTTTAAGAAAACGTCAGCTGAGCGGGTTCAATGATCTGTAGTTAGTAGTCAGCGTTGCGTACAAACTACCTACAGGTCATTGAACTCGCTCAGCTGACGTTTTCTTAAAGAAATTAATTTCGTACGTGCGTAAATTAATACGAGTTTTGAAAAAAAGGTACTTTATTTTTTGATTTTATCTTTACAAATCGATATTGTTTCATGTACCGGATCGACCCTCCTCGGGATTAAAACGATTAAAATTTAACGGTGTATTTGGTAAGTCTGAGAGTAGATCATAGACGATCTACTCTCAGACTTACCAAATATACACACAAAAAAAAAAACACAAAAATTTTAGAGTTAGGAAAAAAAAGGAAACTTCTTTTGGAGGAGTTCGATAGCAAACACTGAGTCACAAGATATTTGTACATTAGTAGACATCTACTAAATTTGATGGATAGTAACCAAAACTCAATTCCATCATTATTTAGATATTTATTAATCTTGGGCGTTAAACTAACTTCATGATTGTCATTATGGTCTCGGTCATGCCACTGAATAAAGCCGCATCATAGTAGATGAGGACCATAACATTTCAGTTGAGAAATTATTTATAATGATTAGTTTTGGGCTACATTCACGGAGCTTTCCCGCCCAATAATCTCAGTGTTTATCTTGAGAATATATTCTGGTGCCTGTATAGTCCTAGTACATACAATCTATTCAGTGAATACAATTTAAACTTTAAGACAAGGAGATTACAATTTCAGATAGGTCGCTGCGTCCAGAGAGCTGTGTATGGTTTGCCAATTGCTAGTGTAGTGGTAGTAGTGCAAACATGAGGTCACGCTCCCAATCGCTTCTGTGTAGTTGTTACCTGTACACCTTGAGTTTTATGCTATCCTGCTAGTATAAACTATTTCTTTAGCACTATTATTTAAAATTGTTTATAACTTAGTGATACCATAGGTGTTATCTGTATTCTGTATGTATACTTGTAAAGCGAATATAAATTACCGAAATGACTAATAACGCAAGATCCCTGCTTTGTATAGAATTGCATACAGTGAAGAGGTCAAGTGATCGTTTTAATTCATAATAGTAGTTTATAGCCGAATTCTTATTGTTAAATATTTTATTTAAATTAAATCCACAAAGAATACATTTCTTTGAAAACTGGCCAGTCTTCTTCTATATTATAAAACATAAAAAACGTTTTTCAAAAAACATATAACCGACTTCATTGTTTTATTTTACACTTTTTAGTTATGGTACCACTACTAAAAAGTACCCCTCAGACAAACTTAAATACCTTATAGCCAGAGAGCATCTCATAACGATTCTAATAATCCCAAACACGGTTAGATTACATTAATTTACCTTCTGGCTTCATCATCAGATCAGTTCGATACATCCCCTCCCCCTTTTTCTTTCACTCCGTCATCGACTACACGTATAAACAAAGTAATTTTACTTATAACGACAGTTCTGTTGTGATCCTATGAGGAGTTTTGGTCTATGTCTTCGAATTTCAAGATCAGATCATAACAATATTTCTATGGGACCAACTTGGAAGCATAACCTTTCAATAAAAAAAATAATTTTCAAAATCGGTTCACAATTGACCGAGATATCGGTGAACATAATATATATTATATAAGTACAAAAGAAAAAAATACATTCAGCCGAACATGAACCTCCCCTTTTCGAAGTAGGTTAAAAAGGTAAAATCCTGATTCACTCATTGACCTTTTATGACCTTTGGAAAGAATATAAGAAAGGATTTTCCGAAATACACCCCTGAGAGGATGAAATGGGGGTCAAATGGGGGTTTCTATAATATAAGCCGCTGGCAGAAGCTAGTTATATAAACCAAACATATATCATATGTTACTTTATCTTTGGCTGAGTGGCCTTAAGTGATTCATTCAACATAATCAACAACAGTCCACACAAAATGTCCTTTTAATCATTTTTTATGGACATATTTATACCATCGTGAAGTACGACAAGAAGCGAGTCTCCTGTTGTTTCTACATAATTATATCGGATTTTTGAGCTAATAAATAAAAAAACAAGTAACTATGTCTTTCATGTCGAATAACTTTGATTTGTAACTTTTGCTTGTATCTATTGGGCTGACATAGAATCCGTTTCATTAGAAGATGTATAAACTAAAGTTAATATTATGTAAATTTCAGTTCTCCGGGACCATGGAGATATTTTGCCATACAACAAAAAAATAACCACGCAGATATTATTTAGGGGAGTAGTTTAGTGTAACAAAGAGAAAAGATACCATCCCTCTCACCTGTGGATCAATTCGTGTAGCACAGAGATAGTGAACCTCAGACTAGCTGGCAAAGTTACATAAATTATTATTTACGTGCAAATCTTCAGTACAGTGATTCTGTACGAATGTACTTGTCTTGAATACTGTTTTTTTTTATTAAAGCATAAATGATGACGAGTAATTTTGCTGTCAGATACCTCTATTTCGAGCAAAATATCTACGCTTTCTCTAAATTCAACCGCGAATGTCCATTTATTTATGTTTACTATTCCTGGTGTAGTTTATCTATAAAAGCAGGCATCATATACAGTAGCGGCAGAGCTGGGGTTGAGACCAACCTGACTGTTCCAATGGTTGGTCCAACCCCTGAATCTCTATAAGATAACAAAGAAACCTTATCTTAAAGGGTACTAAATATGTATATACGATTATAGAACACTTTTTAAATAAAAACCTATTACAGTATTATCCATAGTGCTTCGGTTAGTGAAATGTGTTTCAAGTATCAAAATGACCCTTAACAAATTTATTTTATGGTTATGATAACAGAATAATTTTTAAACATGACTCAATTTACGTAAGATTTACACCCTTGAGTATTTATTTGTTCGTCAAAATAGATAAACAGAATAATCGGTTTAACCATTTCAACTTTTATACAGCCAACTAAGGATAAATATATTTATGCGTAAAAATTACATTTAAGAATCACAATTTCTTTTAATTAAATGAAGTAGTTAGTAGTATAAACTATTCTTACAATTAATTATTAAATAAACAATATAAAATAATTAATCAACACACACGTAAGACATGACGCAACTCAAAGTAATGCCACTCAACCCTAAAATAATACTATTAAATAGTGTTACTTTTTGTTTTCTATTATGGAAAGTCTCGCGTTTGTCCACTATTTCACCTTATGGTAAGTGATGATGTGGCCGACAATGCAGCACGCTGGCCTAGAAGCAATCTATTCACTCTTGACTTAAGGACCCCTAGGTTATAGCTATCAGGAAACACAGACTGCGGCAGGGAATTCCAGTCCATAACTGTACGCATAATGAATGTATTCCCAAAACGCTTTGTACTTATGGGTGGGATGTCCACCATGTACCGGTGGCGCAACGTCGTACGTCTTGTGGTCCGATGATGGAACGGACTTAGCGGAATTAAATTGTTCAACTCCAGTTCACTCTCCTCGAATAGTAAACGATAGAAAACGGACAGGCTAGCAACTCGGCGTCGATGCTTAAGACTGTACTGTACCTACGTACTAAACCTACATAAAGCTATCTATATGGCACATACACAACAGGCGTTTAGTAAAATATTACAGTTAATAAAGAAGGGAGGGTGGCTATTACCCTGCAAAGGGAGACTAAGGGTTAATACTAATCCATACACATAATAAATCTGTAGAAGTTTTATACATTAAAATTGTGTGTAACTTGATATATTATTTAGGCTTTGTTCCATCGCAATCGGTTGATTATATCAAAAGATATACAAATACTACATTCATTGACTGTCAGACGGTACGAAGTTCGTCGGGTCAGCTAATATTAAGTACTTAATAAATATTAAAGCCTTTTGCAGAAAATAGGGTATTTGAACTCCCGAGTAAGTAGGTGTGAAGTAAATACGCTAATATTACATTTATATTTACTAAATTTAAAAAAAAAATCGCTTTAGATGATGCATTGGAAAAAGTATACAGTGTTTACCCGTCTCAGGCAGAATGTTTCTGTTTAAAAATTTTGCTTCACCATAAACGTGGTACTTGAAAACAGTGGACGGAGTTGTTAAAGAGACATATCAAACAGCTTGTCCGGATAGAGGTTTATTAGGAAATGATAGCCATTGGGAAAATACCGTAACCTTTCAAATACCGTAACTAGAGACACAATAGAAAGACAATGAGAGAGCGAACGCCGGCATAAAAAGTGCGGTACTCGTAAAATTGAGGGATTTGTTTGTTCATCTGAACTACTCATACTGTGGTATACATTTAGAGATGATCTGCGTGAAAATATTAGATGCAGAAACCGGCAGCAAAGTCTGTATTTCACTACGCCTTTTAATGCTAACATGTATAACGAAGATCTAATTCAAAAGGAAAATTAATTATTAAAACTGGACGATCAAAGTTTAAGGAACAAAAGCGAAATAAAATGGAACTGAGAGTATTGTTACACTTGATAGCTAGCAACCAACCTTCTAAAGACCAAGGAACGTATTATTTATCTAACTAACAATACGTACATAAACAAACAACTTTGTTCGAAATGAATGAGCTTCGGAATTTTATTTTAGAGTCGAAAATATCGAGACAATGCCAATAGACCATCGAACGAAACATCAAAGAACAATCAAACCGACGAAGAACAATCGCATCGACCAAAGACAGACACCAAGAACAGATTTTATTTTTAACGAACACTATAAAACACCTAGCAACCGACAAATTAACAAGAAAAAGATGCAAGGGTCATGATACCACGGAAAATCTTAACAGCGCGATTCAGCAAACAGCGTCATCAGCGCAACGCCATCTATCGAGTAAATATGTAACTAAAATAATCATGGAACATTCTACACGTAGGTACAAAACATTATCTTCTAAACCGTACGACCAAATGACATTATCTAAATGGCAAATTTTATCTCTGTTAAATGCTCGTTATGCAAAAGTTATTTATTTTGATATAAATTTATTCCTTCTACCCCAAAAATAAGCGTAAACGTAACCAGTTTTTTTTTAAAAGTAGGTACGTAAAAAAAGTTATTGTGACTTATATATAGAACACATCACATAATACATATTAACATATTACATGCTATCGCGAACTTTTATATAGGTATAATGAAGATAAATATTAATATAGTGTTTTTTTTATTTGTTTGAAAACGTTTAGACAGCGCACGCTGAAAGAGCAGACAAATGGCTATTTTTATTCGACTTGAGTTAGAGATATAGTAATTTTATGACGTTAACATAAATTTTTATTCACCAATTATAAGCTATATTACTCGAGAATAAAGCAGCTTTCTACCAGTGAAATTTTTTTGAAATCGGACCAGAACTTTTAAAGATTACCTCCTACATACGAAAAAACTCAAAAAATAATACTACTGACTTCAATGTAAAAAAAACCTAAAAAGTGCAAAACTACTTTAATTTCGGAAGTCAGTGTTTCTATAATAGTTTTTCTTTTCGTTTTATTCTTTTTACATTAAAGTTTTTTTTTTAAGGTTTTTTATTTCACACTTTTTAGTTATGGTCCCACCATTAATAAGTACCCCTCAGCCAAATTTAAATACCTTATAGCCAGAGTACATCTCATGACAATTATAATATTTACTTTCGGCTTCATCATCAGATCAGTTCGATATAACCCTCCCCTCCCCCTTCTTCTTTCAGTCACTCATCGACTCCAGTTATAAACAAAGCAATTTCACTTGTTACGACTGTTTTGCTGTAATCCTATGAAGAGTTCTGTTCCATGTCTTCGAAGTTCATCATCAGATCATAACAATATTTCTTTGGGTCCAATTGAACATACATAAAAAATACAGCTATAGAACCTACTTCTTCTTGAAGTCGGTTAAAATACAAACTTTACCTCTATACAATATTATAATAATAATATTCAACTGGCAACTCTGGATGTCAAAAGTGTTGAATCATTCAGGCAAATTTTAATACTTAAAAATTAATCGTATTCGAAACTGAAAACCCCCAAATTTTATTCCAGAAGCCCCTAAAATAAGTAACAAACCTAATCTGAATTTCTCTCAACAAATAAAGGCCAAAAAAAAAATGAAAAAAAAAAAACTATAAAACAGACTACAGATGTCACTCCTATATTTTATACTGGCTTTTGCCCGCAGTTTCGCCCGCGTACCTTAAATATAGCCTATTGCCACTCAAGACTAAAGCAGCAGCTTTCTATCGATGAAAAAATTAAATAAAATCCTTTTGGATATTGCAAAATTATTATTACTAGTGGTTTTTATTGGGTTCCATCCTTTAAAGGTCTGCTCTCGACCACTAAAGGACGGAATCTGCCGGATGAATCTGCGATACACCAAGTAGTGGAGCAGAGACCGACTTTACGCATGCGCCACTCGTAGCGCACACTCGCTCATATCATTGTAATGGTTCGTCCATTACAATGATACAAGTGAGCGAGTGTGTTAAAGCTATTAATATGACACACACACGCAGGATATAAAAAGTGAAGTCTAAATAAAAAAAGTAAAGAAAAATGTAAACTAACATAACACAAAATAGAAATGCACCCTCTTCTAACATACACTAAAGAATTATCATTTATCGACTGCTAATTTATTTATTGAAGAAGAAACTGAGGTCCTATCACAGTTTCTTAACGCGAATTTTTCATCATCATCATTTCAGCCAATGGATGTTCACCGTTGGACATAGGCCTCCCCCAAGTGTCGCCACAATGAACGATCCTATGCGTCCCACATGCATCGGAATTCCACAACCTTCACCAGCTCATCGGTCCACAGAATTCCTCGAATTTATGTTCTACTAGCTTTTTTTTTAACTTTATAACTGGAAGGCTATAAAGCGTGTTTAGTCCAGTCAAAATCGACATTGAACATCGCAAACGCGCATGTATCTACAATTTTTTTATATACTCGTATTGTTAGGTTCCTTGAGAGTAGTTTACACCCAGGTTTGCAACCCTGAAAACCCTGTGCTACTCTCATGGTGCTCGAAAAACTGCGAGATTTAGCACTTTTTTTAGTTTTTTCGATAAATCTACCCGAAGAAAGCGTTTTTCAAGAATGTTTGCTTATAATGTAATAAAGCTAACTAAATATACTACATTTTTTCTAGGTCCATTGGTTGCAGAGATACAGATGACAAAGCAGGCATATTTTTTAAAAGTGAAAATTTTGTGTTTGCGTCATATTCAAAGACACGTACTGGCTAAAGTAATAGTCCTAGAGAAAAGTATGAGGCAAGAATTTGTAGAAAATTTAATTAGCTTAAATTTGATACCAAGGTAATGCATCTAGGCTTCATATTTTCCTCATAAATAAAAAAAAATAGTAAAATGTCGTGTTCGCATATAATAAATCTGTAGAAGTTTTTAGTTGTTCGCGCATCACGTAAAATGTACGAAATCTATGTGGATAACGCTTATACATTAAATTGTGTGTAACTTGTTATATTATATAGGCTTTGTTTTATTGCAATCGGTTGACTATATCGAAAGATATACTACATTTTTTGACTATTAGGCTGTACGAAGTTCACCGGGTCAGCTAGTTAAATAATAAAAACATTGGACTGAATTATGTATGTATGTATATATTTTAAGATTTATAGAGGAGAAGGAGGGATAATGTTTTCTGGAGGTAGAGATGGGTCAGCATATAGTGTTGGGTCTTCCACATTCTTGTCCTACTCATCCAGGACGATTGGGATGGCGTTGTTGCAATTTCGACTTTTACAAAAGGAACATAAGATAGAACACTTGAGCCTAGCCAAAAAAAGGTTGCTTAGTGTCGTGCACTTGCAGGAAGCAAGTGCACGACCCTAAGCAACCTTTTTTGTATTAAAATTTGCAACCCAACATTTTAAACAAGTGAATTTTACAGTTTTCCGAGCACTGCGGTAAAGTTGCTCATTTTTGACTTGCTGTATCTTCGCGACCAATGGACAAATTTTACTCAGGTTTTGCTCAAGTTGTAGCAAATTTAGTTATTTTTATTATTGTTGTGAAGAAAGATCTTGTAAAACGCTTTCTTTGCGTAGTTTTTTTGAAAAAAAAACTAAAATAGTGCCAAAATCTCGCAGTTTTTCGAGCACCATGGGAGTAGCACAGGTTTTTCAGGGTTGCAAACTTGGGTGTAAACTACTCTCAAAGGACCTAACGACGTATAAAAAAATCGTAGTTACATGCGCGCTTGCGATGTTTGTGCTTTTTTATGTCGATATTGACTGGATTAGTTATCTTGTTACGTAATAATTTTATCATACGCTTAAAACACATAAAGCTATTTGTTGGTATTGAGTGTTCAATGATTTCAACTAAAATTGCCCAACGGCTTAGAGGCAATCACTATTTGTATTTATCGGGTTTTAGCTTTACAAACGTAAATAAAAAAAAAACCAAACGCTAAATCAAAACAAATATGTTTGTAGGGTTTTATTGTTCAATTATAATTCAAAAGTAACAAGTAATGTTAGTTATTTAGTATTTGCTCACTTCGTCATGTAACTTTCTTCAAACTTTGTTCGAAGAAGAACAAAAAAAAATAATTTGACCTATCAACTTCTAACGTCACTGTTGTCAGTTTGCAATGCGCATTTACATCGCATTCGCGCACGCTTTGTCCGGGAGTATTGTTTATGAAATTCTTCTGTTTAGTGCTAATTTTAAAAACTCGGACTTATCCATTTGAATTTTTAAGTTAGATTACTGCAATCTTTTTTAGTTGTTAGCGAGACTAACAAACAGTAATTGATTTTTATATGTAAGAAGAAGAAGATTATAGATTTATATTATAGATTATACCGACGCCTGCTACCTGGATGCTACTGAGGAGCTATTAAACAAGCTTGAGCGATTACAAAACTTATGCATTCGGTTTGTTTTTGGATTACGAAAATATGACCATGTCTCTCATCTTCGCAAGGAACTCAAGTGGCTCCCTATTCGTCTTCGCAGGAATACTCGGATTTTATGTCTTCTTTTTAATATCTTACACAACCCATCTTATCCCTCCTACCTTCGTGATCGTTTTTCCTATGCTCGTCCTAGTGACGCGCCGTGCAGATCACACCTCAGATCTCTTCTTAAATCCCCTCTTCGTGAATTCAGTTACTACTCCTATTCTTTCTGTGTCCATGCCGTGAGATTGTGGAACTCACTTCCGCCTAGCATTCGAGATTTAAAATTGATCTCACTTTTTAAAAATCGAGTAAAAGAGCACTATCTTTCCTCTCAATTGTGATATTTATTTATATATTGTATGTATTATGTATGGTATATATTTATAGCTGTAGGTACCTATATATTATTTTTAGGTATATATAATTATATATGACTTGGGATTAAGACTTCATACATTCTTCTTTCGCTTCCTACACACTATGGTCTACATTTCTTTTTGATTTCTCCTTTCGCAGGTCTGCTGGAAGAAATTTCTTTGGAAATAAGCAGTACCTTTGTACTAACGTCTCTTATGTATTATCTTTTTCTGTTATTTTTGTGTGTACATAAATAGTAAAATAAATCAATAATAAAATAAGAAGATTACAATCTTTGATTGTAAATCTCGGCACATACTACCATCTAATTGGTCTGGTTGAATTTATTCTACTAACCAAATAAAAATGAGTGCATGCGACAAGCATTGTGTCTGGCAGTATTACCATGTTGAATAGCAATCTGTTTCGGTTGCCAAAGAAAAGTCCAATCTTCAGTCTTTTTTTCGTGAAAGAGTAACGAACCTACGTACAAACTTTTGGGTTCAAAATAATTTGTAGCCAAGTTTGTAGCATAAATTATTTCTTCCAAGGGCGAATACGACTTGCCAACTGAAATAAATGTCATTGACAATTTGACAGCAACTGTAACGCTCCATCTAAAAGATGTCAGCAACTGGGGCCATGGGTGATGCGAAAGAGAACCCCGGGGCGCGGGAACAAAGGCAAAGAAGTAACAGGAGTAGGTTTTAGTCAGTAAAAGTCTGATATGCTCTCCTGCCCCGTCCAAGGGCGGGAGACGTCATTAACTGATTTCCCATCTTAAAAAAAAGTAAAAAAATATTATTAACTAGTTGTCTCCCTGGGTTTCACCTTATGTTACTGCTTCTAAGGAGGAGGCCGACCGCATCAGGCAACGGCGCTCTCGCCGCCGCCGCCGGGATTCCGATCCCGATTTCCAGCCACCGTAGGCGCGGGCTTGCGGACAGTGAGCAATGGGTAGCTCGCTGTCCGGCCGTCCGGTAACCGTCCGGACCAAGCCCAAGTCGTCGACGGCGCGCGCTGTTCCCGCGCGCCTCAAGGAGTTGTCAGCAACAGCAGGGGCCCAGCCGGGTCGAAGCCTACTGGGGCCAGGGTTATCCGAAAGGGCGCTCGAGCCCCGGTATGAAGGCTTGAAGGAACGGGATGGGATTTTTAGTCAATAAGAGTCTGACACTATCTTCCGCTCCGCCCAAGAGCGGAGGTTGTCACCCGATAAATGTATATATCCGTACTGATTGTGTTTATTTAGGTAATACATAAAATAATCAATTACGCTACATGTTTATTATTATTCGTTTCGTACATTTCAATCAGGTGATGCCATCTATCTACCCGACGAGCTCGATGGGGGATGAAATTCTACTATCTAGCGAATAATATCGGAACAGGTTCGTCGTGCAGTTGTTTACGTAACTCGTGTCGCGTCCACAAGGTGGTGATTTTGTAAAAAGGGAATTTCCATATGAACAAAGTTATCTGTAAAATACTAAATTCCTTCAAAATTAAGTTATCAACGTATTCAAAATAAACTTTAATCCAAAAGATAGGTTTTTAAGTTAATTATTTGCTTTTTTCAAGTAAAATATCTTCTTGTTTCGTTGGAATTCGTGGTTTTGTTTGTTGTCTAGAGGTAAGAGAACTACAATTTCAGGTTTTTGATCACAATCTTCGGTAGTATAGTGGTTAGTATACCCGCCTGTCACGCGGTAGACCAGGGTTCGATCCCCTGCCGAGGAGGTTTGATTTTTGATATTTCATTTTAAGTAATACAAATTAAAATATATTTTAGTTCTTCATACACACTCTTTTGGTTACGAGTGTTTTAGTATAGAATAAACTCTATTGTACAGCAAATAGTAAGAAAACTTTTACACTTAAATCTATGGGTATAATGGTGGTCTTATCGCTGACAGCGAAGCCTACCAGACAACTTTGATAGGGACTGTAAGAACTTAAAATAGAAAGGGACGCGTCTGCGGGTCCCGTAGCAAATTAATGAATTACCAACTTTTACCTTAAAAACTTTGTACCAGACTATACATAGATGTAAAATTATAGTAAATAGCTATTATATATATATATAAGACAGAACATAAACTTCTGAATATTATATAGTTAGTAAGTATTCGTCAAGGAAATGGAAAACTTCTTGTAGCGGTTATATTAACAAGTATTTTATGAATGCATATTGCTGAGAATTACTCTAAAATATGAATAAATAAGCGTCTCCTAAATTTAGATTTACTCGGCGTAGCAGTTATAAGATGGGAAGTTTTGCTTCGCCGAGGACTAAAATGCGGTTTTACTGTAGTTTAACTTCGAAAATTTCACTGTATACTTTTTTTTTTTTTTTTTATGGTGGGAAAAAATCATGTATTGACATCCCCCGCTCTTGGGCGGAGCGGGAGATAGTGTCAGACTCTTACTGACTAAAAGACCCACCCCGTTCCTTCTAGCCTTCATACCGGGGCTCGAGTGCCCTTTCGGATAACCCTGGCCCCAGTAGGCTTCGACCCGGCTGGGTCCCTGCTGTTGCTGACAACTCCTTGAGGCGCGCGGGAACAGTGCGCGCCGTCGACGACTTGGGCTTGGTCCGGACAGTTACCGGACGGCCGGACAGCGAGCTACCCATTGCTCACTGTCCGCAAGCCCGCGCCTACGGTGGCCGGAAATCGGGATCAGAATCCCGGCGACGGCGGCGGCGGCGATAACGCCGTTGCCTGATGCGTTCGGCCTCCTCCTTTGCGAGCATTACTGCTTCGCAGAAGTCGGTGACCGCCTGCCACTCCTCCTCGCTCCGGACCATGGCCTCAACCAAGGCCCGGCGCGAGAGGTCTCCGCCGCCGATCGCCCCCACGAGGGCACGGCGATGCTCCGCCCAAGCAGGGCACACCTCGACTGTGTGCTCCACCGTGTCCTCCGGGCATTCCGCACAGTGACGACACCCGGGCGTCACTTCCGCACGAATCCGGTGCAGGAAACTCCCGAACGAACCATGTCCGGTGAGGACCTGCGTCATGCGGAAGGTAAGGACGCCGTGAGGTCTTTCCAGCCACGCCTCAAAGAGGGGACTTACCGCCATGATTGTGGCGTGCCCATGACGGGGTTGCGATAGTCGCTGACGCCACTTCACCATGAGATCCCGCCGGAGCTCTGTCCGCCATGCCGTGACCTGTCGCGGCAGCGGACTTTCACCCCGGCGTTGCATCTCCACGCGCATATCGTGCATGTGTGCAAGGACTGTTGCCTCCAGATCCCACGGTGGTAGGCCAGCCAGAAGGCTCGCCGCTTCGCGGGAGACCGTACAGTATCCCCGCACCATTCTTATTGCCATGACCCTCTGGCAGGCGTTCAGCATGGACGCCGGTTGCTTTTTCAGCGACGGCGCCCAAACCGGCGCCCCGTAGAGGGCCATAGACCGAACGATCCCCGCGTAGAGCCTCCGGCAGGAGGCATCTGGACCCCCAAGGTTGGGCAGGAGCCGCTTGAGTGCAGCCCCAGCCCGGTTGAGTTTGGGAGCCAGACGTCGGAAATGCTCCACGAAATTCCACCGGCTGTCGAGGACGAGTCCCAGGTACTTCATCGTCGACCCGACACCGATGTGAACTCCTCCTACCGTTAGTTGGGAACTCAATGGCGGCGCGTTCCGAGGGCGGCGACCGTGAAAACACATCGCCTCGGATTTGTGAAGCGCCACCTCGAGTCCCAACTCCTGGATCCTATCAACGACCATCGCAACCCCGTGTGTCGCTAGAGCGACCGCCGCCTGGTACGACTCTCCCTGCGCTAGAACCAGCGTGTCGTCTGCGTAGCAAACCACGCTGACCCCGTCAGGGAAGTCGCCGCGCAGCACGTAGTCGTACCCGATGTTCCACAAGGGTGGCCCTAGTACCGACCCCTGCGGAACACCGCACGACATCTCTCGACGTTTCCAGTCTCCCTGGTGACCGGGGTAGACTATAAATCTCTCCGACAGATAGGCCTCGACCACTCGACAGAGGTATTCGGGCACCCGGTGGTACCGGAGTGCCCTCCGGATCGTACTCCAGGGCAGGGAATTGAACGCGTTGGCAATGTCCAAGGACACTGCCACGACACACCTGCCCCGTGACACCGCATCCCCCGTCGTGAGGGCTCGCACGCGCATGATGGCGTCCACCGTAGAGCGCATCCTGCGAAAGCCGAACTGTCCGTCCGAAAGGTCCGGCCCCACCCGTGTTAGGCGCCCGACGAGGCGGTTTGCAATGACTCTCTCAAAGAGCTTGCCCACCTCGTCGAGCAGCACAATGGGCCGGTACGCGGACGGAGAGTCCGCAGGGCGCCCTGGCTTCGCTATGAGGACCAGTTTCCCCGTCTTCCAGCAAAGTGGGAACTGGCCCCTTTCCAGGCATGCGCTGAAGAGCCCTCTCAGTCGAGGCCCGAGAGCCTCCATGGCCAGGACCCAGGCCTTTCCAGGCAAGCCGTCGGGTCCTGGGGCGGTGTTTTTGGCACTCAGCCTTCGCACCGCCACTCTCATCTCTACCTCGGTCACCTCTGGAGCATCGTCGTCGTCGTCGCTGTTGCGGTCCGCGTCAGACACCGCTGGCAGTGGAGGCGGAGCCATGGGCGGGGGCGAGTGTTCCCCCCGCGCAGGGAACAGAGCATTCACCGCACCCTCTACGATCTGGGGCCGGAGACTCTGAGTCAGCGGGGGGGCCCAGGGCCGGAGCTTTTCCCGAAATTTCACTGTATACTGAATAATCAAACTTGCTTACCTGTAAGCGCTCGATTGATTCAATTCGGCGAAAAAAAATCTTGAATATATTCAATATTTTTAATATTTATATTTATTTATTTTTCTTAATATCTTTTTATAAAACCTGACATAAGAAACGAATGAAGTCTACAGATCATAGAACGGCGAGCGGACAACGGATACTTTGCCAGTATTTTTTGTTATTTCAAAATTTAAACTATATAAATTATTGTGACGACCTCCAGTAACCAGGAAATATGATACATTAGTAAAATTCTTCATCATCTTTAGATGAGACAATTACTGGTATAATTGATAATAAAGAAAAATATAAATCATGGAATGAAGACTATCAATATTTTATTGTTTAACAATATCATGATTTTTACGTTGTTAATAGTTTCTGAAAGGTAGTCTATTTTGAGCCCAGATGACATGGCCAAAAGTAAAGCAGTTAGCTGACACTGCTATCTTTTGTCAGGTATGGGGTTCGAACCCATGCTCCCTTGCTTTATCGTATCCAACTTGATGTTTAAGGTTTCTGAGATACAAGTATATCACAAAAATCTCAAACAACAAAATTGTTATCAGTATTTCGAACAAGTTGTACCAATTTATTTATTTGGCAACCAAGAACCGCACCAAATTACGCGTCACTTGATCAGCAATGCGCAGTTATCGCAACTACATCTTTTGTACTAAGACGCCATGGCCTTATCAAGCCGTCATTCAGAAAAGCTTTCCTACGTAGAGTGTTATCCAAGACGAAGTCAGCGTAACTAAAATATAAAAACTAAGAGTTCATGAAACATTCTGAATACATCAGCGTAATGAAAGTTCCCGCTTCAAACGTTATCTAACATGAAGTGAGCACCGTCGCCTGCTATATATATACGAGTTTGTATACTAGGAGTTCATAAAACGTTCAGAATACAACACCAAAGAAGTGAAGAAAATTCCCGTTGCGAGAGCTATCTATCACGAAGTTGGCACAAAATATTTTGAATATTAGGACATCATAAAGCATTCAGAACAAATTGGCCGAGTGTTGTTCCCGCGTAAAGACGTGCTTCCCATTACGAAGTCAGCGCAATTACGATGTGAGCTACTAGGAGTCCATGAAGCACTGTTAGCATAAAAAGTTTTAGATCCAGTATTCAAAATGAAGGAAAAGATGGACAGAGTTTGAACTCTGTCTATATTGTTTCCTCACATACAACAACAGCCTATAATTACTTTTGCAAAGTTTACACTTCAGGCAAGCAAGTTCATACAACAAACCAACAAAGTTAATAGTAAATTCCGAATATATCAGTGAAATGAAATTCCCGCTTCAAACGTTATCTAACATGAAGCGAGCACCGTACCCTGCTATATGTGTATACTAGGAGTCCATAAAACGTTCAGAATTCAACACCAGAGAAGGGAAGAAAATTTCCGTTGCAAGAGCTATCTAACACGATGTCAGCACAAATAAGATTTTGAACATTAGATCAGAAAGCATTTAGATCACTTTGATTGAAAGTTGTTCCCGCGTAAAGACGTACTTTCCATCACGAAGTCAGCGCAATTACGATGTGAGCTACTAGGAGTCCATGAAAGCATATTATGATTACTTTTGCAAAGTTTACAGTTTAGGCAAGCTAGTTGGGTTTCTCGCCAACAAAGTTTTCAGAATCCTGTGATGTTATTTTTTAAATCTCAGAGTAAGAAAGTTTAATAATGAAAATAATGCACAGCGATCGATTGCACAACTGACACTAATCTGTATGACGGATACAATGTTAATTTCAAAGCTATATTTAACCTTTTGAATGTCTTAAGTTACACAGTTCGACATAAGCAATTGTCTTTCTATAGTGTCTCTAATTACGGCATTCGATGAGTTAATTATATTAAAAAGTATTGCTAATAGGTATTGGTGGGATAGCTTTGGTATGGATTTTATAAATGAATTAACTGTAATACGAATAACTGTATCATTTTATTAGGTACGTAATGGAAATATCAGTTTCTTGTCTTTTAATATTCTCCTTTATTAATAAACGTGTAATTACGAAAGTTATCAGAAAAACACCCTCAAAAAATTAACGGGAGATACTAAACAAGTAAGTTTAAAAAACGTCAAATTAAATATTGAGAACGATTTTTTGATATGATTACTTTGAGTTGAAACCCCAGAAGAAATTAAAGGTTATTGTATTATTTTGCCATCAGAATGCACACCTTTTTATCATACCTTTACCGTTAACGGAAGAGTAAGTATGATTGGGTTTTTATATGTAACACCTGATGGTAAGCAGTGACGCAATCGTTGAAGGTGAATCACAATTGTTTATATTGTTAGATACAATACTGTATTTTTAAAATTACTAATCTTTTATCGCTATAGTCAGGTAACAGTTAAGAAACCATTGAAAAATCGACCCATAGTATATATTTACTATGTATATATTTATATATTTACGTCTATGCAGCGAATTTCGTGCTAACTGAAATTTTTCTTTGGGAAACGATGTAACGTGCTGGGTCCCATGTGCTCGGGGTATCAATACTGTCCCGTATTGATCCTTCCAGACCGCACAATATTTAAAGTGCTAGGCTATCATGTAACCCTAAGAGGTTCTAAGAAATGTAATTGTGATTGTCTAGAGAGTAATATTTGCGCCAATCAAGTCTTTGTACTACTTTGTACAGAATTTTGGTAAAGTTTTTATTTAGTACGCGAAACAAAACGTAACAAAAATAAAACTGAAATTATAAGGTATTTTAGACATTTTTTTTTTTCCTCTCCTAAAGACTAAGTCTAAGTCTCAGCAGAGGAAACATTAAAAGGCTGATTATGCTCTGCTTACTTTGTACTAAATATTATTAAAATTGGTTCGACGCTTTAACCATGAAAGCATAGGACATAGTTACTTTCATGTTTAAATATAGTGAAAAATACAAACCTTACCAGTAAACCATTTTCCGAAAAAGTTAGGCTAGTATTAAAAGTTTTGTAAAACAGCGAAAGTTCAACTAAAGTCAATGCCATCTGTCTTATGTAATTTGAATGTGGTGTCCCTGACCTTCGAAAGGGTTTATGCGTGCGTTAGTAGTTCCGCGTCTGGCCGCAGCTGCAGCTGAATAGCGCCGGGCGCTGTTGTCGCGAATGCACTCAATTCGCACTGACGACAATGATACTGAACGCGAATTTGGAGACTACTTGCAGTGGCACATTAGCTCAGCTGGATGGACTAGAGCATCGCGTTTGAAACGCGAAGGTCGTGGGTTCGAGTCCCACATGTGCCCATTTTTTATTTTATTTTTGAACCCTTTTTCGTACTCATAAATGCTTAGTAATACATATATACCTTGAACCACACTCTCTCGACAGGTAGACGTTGAGCGAGACAGTAATTAATTATTCATCTGTTTTATGTAAATTATTAATCTTAGTTGTAAAGATAAACTCTAAGATGAAAGGTGAAATATTTTCAATGATAAACATTTCTTCATAACAAGCTTTCTGCTTTTCAAGGCTATTCCAAAGTCTTTATTAACCGACTTTGAAAAGGAGGAGGTTCTATGTTCGGCTGAATGTATGTTTTTTTTTAATGTATGTTCACCGATATCTCCGTCAATTGTGGACCGATTTTGAAAATTCTTTTTTTCATTGAAAGGTTATGCTTCCAAGTTGGTCCCATTAAAATATTGTTATGATCTGATCATGAACTTCGAAGATATAGAATAGAACTCCTCGTAGGATCCCAACAGAACTGTCGTAACAAGTATAATTGCTTTGTTTATACGTGTAGTCGATGACTGGCTGAAGGAAAAGGGGGAGGGGGTGTATCGGACTGATCTGATGATGAAGCCAGAAGGTAAATTAATGTACCTAATCTAACCGTGTTTGGGATTATAAAAATCGTGATAAGATGCTCTCTGGCTATAAGGTATTTAAGTTTGGCTGAGAGGTACTTTTTAGTGGTGGTACCATAACTAAAAAGTGTAAAATAAAAAAACTTTTTATAAAAAAAAATACAACCGACTTCAATGTAAAAAAAACACTGAAAAGTACAAAATAACTTTAATTTCAGAAGTAGGTGCTAAATAACGAAGAGATAAAACTATTATAGAAACACCGACTTCCGAAATTAAAGTAATTTTGTACTTTTCAGTGTTTTTTAACATTGAAGTCGGTTGTTTTTTTTTTGTAAAAAGATTTTTATTTACAGATTTTTAGGAGATTTAAAATCTGTAAATACTAGCTAAAAACATACTTAAGGTTCTTTAGTTGCCCTTTGCATTCTAGGACCACAATTTACCTATCAGAAATCCTCCCATGGCCACGCACAATGGTCCACAAAGGACTAATTGCGGAAACCAGTCCACAAAGGTAAGAAGATAAGTCCTCCCATAGCTCTAGTAGGTATCAAGCCTACTGGGCCCCTATGGTTTTGCTGATATCTCTTTAAGGCACACGTGGATCACAACGCGTCATTGACACTGGCTTGGTCCTCACTGGGCAACGGCGACCAACCCATGGCTTGTCGTCCCTAAGCTCGTACCTACGAAACATCAGGCACCCTAGCAACTACAACAATGAGCACCCTTTTTAATGAACAACGTGATTTTATGCATGTGTGGCTTCGATCAGGCAAAGGTGAGATATCTTTACGCCTAACGGTTCCGTAGTGTCCATTTTTTATAAACACTTTCTCTTTTTTCTATTATGACATGTAATAGCATAACATAAGCAGCCTTATAACTTTCCCATAGCTGGGCTTCAGGCCTCCCTTCTAGGAGAGGTAATGGACCGTAATTCACCATGCCGTTCCATGGCTAGTTGGTGGATGTCACAATGTCTTCGAATTTTTGGTTCTAGGACATACCGGTTTCCTCACGATGTTTTCCTTCACCGTTTTGAGAGCAATGGTGATTAAATAAATTATACAAAGTATTGTGCTTGGCTAGGTTTGAACGAGATAGACGCATCTATCCAGTGTGACGTTTTTCCTTTTTTTAGTGAACAAGCAGCTAGCTATAATAGTTTTACGTGTCTTATCGCAAAAATAAAGTAAATATTATTTTAAATGATTATTTGTAAAACCAATAAGTTAATTGACTTAGACTTATAAGAAATTTATTCACGAGACTGCCCGACCGATTTACTCACAGTGTAGGGTAACGATAAAAAAAAAAACAAATAAAATATTTAAATGTAACACATATTCCAGAATAAATCAGAAGGAATCAATTCAACATCGTTTCTCTATTTTTTAATTCACTACGGTATACCAAAAAGGGGAGTTGTCGGTATTTGTATGGGGACTTTCCACACAGCATCATTATATCCATAGGCAACAATATCGACCAGATTTTGTCTGGATATTGTAGTGTGTGTGCCCTCAGAGATACGTATGTACTCGTAATAACAAAGCGAACGTAGAGTTACTAACACAGAGAAAAGATATGTTTACAAGCGGGCTTCTAGCAGCGGTTTTGTCCGTTTAAAAGTAGAAAATAATTCCATGGGATGTTTAAGGATTCCGTACATCAAAAGGAAACAAACGGAACCCTTAAAGGATGACTTTGTTGTCCGTCTGTCTGTTTGTCAAGACCCTTTATCACGGGAGCGCATGGAGGTATCGAGTTGTAATTAAATCCATATAATAAGGTCTGCGGTCCCTTGAAGCTGTGAAAAAATCAAGCTTCTAAGCTAACGAATTAAAAGATTCGGCCGTTTATGTCGCAAAAAACGTAGTAATTTGGACACTCTCAAAGAGAATCAAAATTTATAGGGTACTTTCCGTTGGCCTAGAATCCTGAAACTTAATTTAAAGGAAGGTCTGGCAGGCATCAACCTAGCTGACCCAAATACAACCCACCGTCAATTCGAGTCTGGTCCTTATGGGCCGGGGAGCTACTCGTTGCACGCCAATACCTGGCCATTGCAGCCCTTTAGAGCCCCGGTGTCCCTTCGTTCGCATTTTTGCAGAAGGAGGTGACTTCTCGTTCCAGAACTTGATCGAAACCGTCGTCACCGCCGGTAACCTCCACGAGGACACGTTGGTGCTTCTTCCAGGCACACCTTCACTGTATCTTCCGAGCCAACCGCAAAATGATAACAGCCGGGAGTTTCTCCTCGCCGAACCCTAAACAGGAACCTACCGACACCATCATGTTTGTCTTGCCGCAGAACACAAGGGCGCCGCAGTAACCACTCTTGAAAGAGATGACTAAGGGGCGGGCTATATTTCACCGAGACACCATGGCGGCACAACCAGTCACCGCTACCAACAAAATGTATACAGCTCTATAGTGAGTCACTCACCTGGTGTCCATTTGGTTGCGCAAACAATTTGGTGGCACGACCAGCTTGGACGTGTGGTGACTCTGGTGTCTGTATGGTGTCTGGTTTGGTACCTGAGGGTTATATTTCACTAGGACACCATGCCGGCGCCAACAGTTGCGCCGCCATGCCGTGTCCCGGTGAAATATAGTCTCTTGGCATAATTTTCTACGACGGCGAAATACTCTTAGTTATGTATCGTAACAAACGCATGTTTGTAGGAATGTCTAATAACTTCCTTTTTTTAATTGATATATACTAGTACTTGACTGCGATCGCACCTGATAATAAGCAGCGATGAAATCGTTGATGGTGAGGTGCACTAGTCTATTAAGAGCCTATTCAAGCTAGCCTTGAAGACACCTTAATTATAATCCGACGGGAAGACCGCAGCAGGCAAATTGTTTCAGTCCCTCGATATACGCGGTATAAACGACGAGGTGATATGTCTGGTCCGGACCGTAGAAGTTTCAACAATGTAAGGGTAGCTGCTTTATTCGTTGTACATATCCCTGGTGTAAAGATGAAATTAAGCAGAGGTTTAGGTAAACTATCTCATCATCATTATGAACATAGGCCTTCTCCAAGTGTCACGACCTCACAGGACAAGATCTGATATCCGGTGCATTTCTCATCCAGAGGATTCTTGCGAACTTCACTAGGTCGTTTCGTTGGTCCAACTTGACCTGATACACTTATTCACTGAACCATCTACCCTCAAAGTAAAACTTCGAGCCGCGTACAGACATCGCGAGGCGTGCGTCGCGAATGGTTCGTCTCGCACGTCTCGGGCTGTGTTAACGTGTGTCCTCATAGTGACCATTTGCGTTATACGAACGTTGCGAACGCCGCCTCAGCACGAGCCGTGCGCTCCGTGTGGACAGACAGGTGTTGTTTTTGAGGCAGATACCGAATCACCGTGCGTGGTTGTTTGTGTGCTCAGCTTGAACATGTATCGTTCAATACGCACGTATAAGTGTACGTGACGAACCATTCGCGACGCACGCCTCGCAATGTCTGTACGGGGCTTTATATCTAGAAAGCAAGACTGCCCAGGGATTAAAGAAATAACTGCAACTGTCGACACGTTGTCGGTCGGTGGCAGCTGTTGACGCTCGACGCCGGCCGTCGACATTCCAACAAATGAATATCGGCAAGAGCCGTCGTGCGTGTCAAGTATCACTATAGGTCGACGGCTGCCGCCGCCCCCTGGTCGACAGCTGCCTTTGGCAACGTGCCGCTCGTGTGTATAAGCTCTAACGGAAAATAAGGGGGGCTAACATTTTCATTTGTGGTCAGATTTACCTAAAACCTGATCTTCTTAGTCTTTGATACATAATTATGTCATATGTTGACGCAAATTTCGATTTATAAAATTACTAAAGACATCATCAGAGTCACCCAAAGGGCAATGGAAAGGGCTATGCTCGCAGTTTCATTGCGTGATCACATCAGAAATGAAGATATCTGCAGGAGTAAGATAACCGACATAGCCCGAAGAATCGTCAGACTTTAGTGTCAGTGGTCAGGTCGATGGAGTGGCGACGGCGTACGGGAAGACAGCGTTGGAAAGCAAACAAGGTGGACCGATGATCTGGTGAGGGTCGCGGGAATCCGATAGATGCGAGACGCACAGGCCCAGTCATTATTTTTTTTACTTCTAAAAAATTACAATATCCTCACAGGCTAGATAGACCCAATGTGATATTGTATTTTTAACCGACTTCTAAAAAAGGAGGAGGTTCTCAATTCGGATGTTTGTATTTTTTTTTTATGTATGTTCGCGCATAACTTCGTCGCTTGCCAACCGATTTGAATTTTTTTTTTTTTTTTTTTTGTTGGAAACTGGTGAAAAAGACCAGAAATGCCAACGGAACTTCATACTCAAACAGATATCACAATGAAAATAGTTATGCGACTATGACAATACAAATAAATGAATAGTTCTGAATAGTTATGTTGAAAATGGTATCATCGAAGTGACCTGATGATAGTGATGGAGCCGGAAGATAGGCACCGGAACTCCGTAACTAATCAATGTATTCTAGCAGTGTTTGGGCTTATTAGAATAGTCATGAGATGCACTTTGGCTATAAGGTACTATCCAACTGATCTGATGATGATTATGGAGCTGGAAGATAGGCATCGGAATTCCGTAATTAATCAATGTATCTTACCCGTGTTTGGGCTTATTAGAAATGTCATGAGATGCACTTTGGCTATATGGTACTATCGAAGTGATCTGATGATGGAGCCGGAAAGTGGGCGGTAGACACGGGAACTTCATAATAAAATGATGTATTCTAGCAGGGTTTGAGTTAATTGGAATTGTCATGAGAAAAAGTTACTCTGGCTGTAAGTGTATTGCAACTAAAAAGTGTGAAATAAAAAAAGGAACAAACAATAACGAAAAACACCGACTTCCGAAATTAAAATTATTTTGATCGTTTAAGTGTTTTTTTTAGTGAAGTCGGTTATTTTTTTTTTTTATAAAAAGGGTTTTCTTTATTTTAAATATGATAATATATTAACTTTTTTTGTTATGGCGAACTGATTATGATGATAATGATGATGATAATGTAGCCAGTTACTTTAGTCAACGTTAGATCTCTGAGCTATTGACATATATGCAACTATTCGGAAATATATCTAAACTTTATTAAGTGATGTTTTCCTGAACATCATTTATCTTCATACACATTACCCCGAACATACAAAACAAACAATAAAACATATCACATAATAGAAATTATTAAAAATCAACCCCTTAAAGTGTTCCTGAGCGATTAAATAATAATAAGTCTATCATTTTATTTGAACAAGTACCTAATTAGGACTCATAATTACACATACACAGAACATACCACAAAACGATACACAAACAAACAACATTTAAATATTTAGAGCTTTTGCAATCATAACTCACGACTGCAGGCAACATGCAAGTTATTGCAGTGCCTTATGTAAGGACAGTCGAGCCTGTCGGCCATCTTTTATTTATTTAAACTTCTTGTACAGTAGTGGTACATAGGCGGACATAATTCACCAAGGCATTCTCTACCAGTTAACCTTTGGGTTAAAAAAGACAACACTGTGGTAGGTTAGCGCTAAGACTTCGTTCTGGTCACTTTCCATCAGCAAAGTTTGCATTCTTAATGCGGAAGGCTGCATCGCCTAATTGTGAGGTATGCAATAAAATTGAAGATGTACAACATTTGCTGATGGAATGTGTTAGGAACAAAAATGAAAGGGAAGCTCTGGCTCGAGAATTTAATTTTAACATGTGGGATGTTGGACTTATCCAAAATATATTGGCATACCCCAAGTCAGAAAGTATGCATTTAGTTTTGGATTATAGTTAATTTATTTTTTACAGATGTTAAGGCAGTAGTAGTATTTTTCTTATTTTATAATATAAGAATATGTTTATGTGTGTAAATAGAGTATAAGGTACAATGGGGTTGACGTATCCGTGTGGATAAAAACCCCTTAATCAAAATTAAGATTAAAAAAAAAACATTTGGTTTAAAAAAGACAATACTGTGGTAGGTTTTCACAATAAACAAATCATCATTAATTTAAAGCCACAGGCTAAATCTAGCTTTCTGTTTCTAATATGATTCAAGATAGAATGAAATTTGCCAGGGCTCGCTTTCTCTATGATACTTATTGCTCTGTGGTTCTCCCCTTGTATATGTGCAAACTGAGGGGTGCTATCAAGGGATCGTTACCTGAATTGAAGCCAGTCTTCCTCCGTGTTCCGCACGAGGCAAACGCTACGTTACGAGTATCAAAAAAAAATGCAATATAATTTCTGTTAATTAAAAAATCAAATAAGAAATTGCTGTGAAACGCTAGCATTTTGGAAAGTTCGGTTCAGGTAATTATATTTTTAACCACCCTACGGCATTTTATTTTTTTTAAAAGGCGTACGGCCATTTTTTTTTCTTACTGGCTTTTTGTTTTTTTTTTCAAAGGTTTGTGAAAGTCTTGATAAACGATATTGGTTTACGCTTTGTTTTCATTTTATTTCTTTTTATTAATAAGGCACACCAACAATTTGTTCACAAAATAAAATTCTAGATTGAGCTCAGAGCATGGTTCCGTGTAAACAACAGAGGTTGGTTAAAATTACAAAATACACATTGTAAATTACATTATTTCAAATGTAAATATTACTGGCTACAAATTACAAATTGTGTTTCGTTCAAACCCAAGCTTCATTTTGTGTAATATTTTATCTTATTTTATCACCACTCAAGGAAAGCATCGAGATGAAAACAGTGTGCCTTAAAATATACAAATTATCAAAAAAACTTAGCTCTGCAGCATGCGCCATTAGTTATATTCGATATTTAACTGATTGATGATTATGTGACAATGCCACCGATACGTGCGTATAAGTCTCAGATATTTCCTCAGTGAAGTCTGACACACCCTCTCGCTCCACCTTAGAGCGGGAGAAGTCATTACATGATATTCCACCTTTAAAAAAATATATTTCCTCAGAGAATATATTGTATGCCCATAAAAATATAAACATGAATAGTTCAATAAACCCCAAGCGAACGGTGCGTTCGCTCTGTCATTGTCTTTCTATTGTGTATCTTATTACGGTATTCAAAAGGTTAAAAAATTCAGTGATATTCATTATTCTAATACCACGAACCAACATAAGTATGTGGTTCCTGCTACTAGGCTCAAAAAAATAGGGGACTCATTCAGATGTCAAAGATTAACTTTTACGAGTATATTCATAGTCCTGTACATTTTTAACAATAACAAAATGACTTAAGACTAATATGTAAGAAGATAGGTAGTGACAAATTTGTTAGACAAAAGATTAAAATTTGAAAAATTTTCAGGTAACGAGAAAAACATCTCCATGTGTAGTCAGTACAGTGCAGAAGATTTGGAACCGAGACTCACAAAAGATGCACACGTCATGGTAATAATGAGGAGAATAAAAACCAAAAATGTGTAATGTAGGTTAGTGAAATGTGTAATGTAGCGCAAATGTCATGCCAAATCAACTTATACATATGAAAAAATGAGTTTGTCTCTTGAGCTTGTGTTTTTTTTAACCTAACTCCTGTGATTATTAGAATTCTAGTAGCTTAGCGACTTCTATCGCAAATATGGTTTAAGTAGATAATGCCTGATGTTGGTGCGAGGTGATCACTGACTATAGTGGACAGTTTAGATAGCAGTCGACAGTGTACTGCGTGCTACAGTCATACTATTGGGGCCATGACTGACTTTTGAAAAGAAAACCCGTGCTCCTAGAACGCAAAGGGAGTGTAGGTGTGGTTGTGGTCAGCAAAGGTCTGACACGCCTTCTCGCTCCCGCTCAACTATAGAGCGGGACATGTAATTAGATGATTTGATCATTCTATGCTTTTCTAATAATTGCAGTTTGCATTTGTTAATAGTATACTTTTAAACCGTTTCTGTCGTTCAAGTTATGGATAGAACAGTTACACGACAGTATGACGGCGTACGATCATCTAATGAATTCGTAGAATAGAATATACTTAATTGTTCACTAAAATAGTAACAATTTTCTTTTTTTTTCGTACAGGTTTATAAATTTAAACGTTGTCTGCCTATCAATAACGTTTAAAATAAAATATCTGTATTTTAAAAGCCCGTAAAGAAAATGCGACGACCGCAGTGCGCAGCCGCGTGCCGCGTGTCCTTTCGACGAGGTAACAACGACCCTCGTCGGGCGCCTAACACGGGTGGGGCCGGACCTTTCGGACGTACAGTTCGGCTTTCGCAGGATGCGCTCTACGGTGGACGCCATCATGCGCGTGCGAGCCCTCACGACGGGGGCTGTGGTGTCCCTGGGCAGGTGTGTCGTGGCAGTGTCCTTGGACATTGCCAACGCCTTCAACTCCCTGCCCTGGAGTACGATCCGGAGGGCACTCCGGTACCACCGGGTGCCCGAATACCTCTGTCGAGTGGTCGAGGCCTATCTGTCGGATAGGTTTATAGTCTACCCCGGTCACCAGGGAGACTGGAAACGTCGAGAGATGTCGTGCGGTGTTCCGCAGGGGTCGGTACTAGGGCCACCCTTGTGGAACATCGGGTACGACTACGTGCTGCGCGGCGACTTCCCTGACGGGGTCAGCGTGGTTTGCTACGCAGACGACACGCTGGTTCTAGCGCAGGGAGAGTCGTACCGGGCGGCGGTCGCTCTAGCGACACGCAGGGTTGCGATGGTCGTTGACAGGATCCAGGAGTTGGGACTCGAGGTGGCGCTTCACAAATCCGAGGCGATGTGTTTCCACGGTCGCCGGTCTCGGAACGCTCCGCCATTGAGTTCCCAACTAACGGTAGGAGGAGTTGACATCGGTGTCGGGTCGACGATGAAGTACCTGGGACTCGTCCTCGACAGCCGGTGGAATTTCGTGGAGCATTTCCGACGTCTGGCTCCCAAACTCAACCGGGCTGGGGCTGCGCTCAAGCGGCTCCTGCCAAACCTTGGGGGTCCAGACGCCTCCTACCGGAGGCTCTACGCGGGGATCGTTCGGTCCATGGCCCTCTACGGGGCGCCGGTGTGGGCGCCGTCGCTGAAAAAGCAACCGGCGGCCATACTGAACGCCTGCCAGAGGGTCATGGCGATAAGGATGGTGCGGGGATACTGCACGGTCTCCCGCGAAGCGGCGAGCCTTCTGGCTGGCCTACCACCGTGGGATCTGGAGGCAACAGTCCTTGCACACATGCACGATATGCGCGTGGTGATGCAACGCCGGGGTGAAAGTCCGCTGCCGCGACAGGTCACGGCATGGCGGACAGAGCTCCGGCGGGATCTCATGGTGAAATGGCGTCAGCGACTATCGCAACCCAGTGCTGGGCACGCCACAATTATGGCGGTAAGTCCCCTCTTTGAGGCGTGGCGTGACGCGTCTCACGGCGTCCTTACCTTCCGCATGACGCAGGTACTCACCGGACATGGTTCGTTCGGGAGTTTCCTGCACGGGATTCATGCGGAGGTGACGCCCGGGTGTCGCCACTGTGCGGAACGTCCGGAGGACACGGTGGAGCACACAGTCGAGGTGTGCCCTGCTTGGGCGGAGCATCGCCGTGCCCTCGTGGGGGCGATCGGCGGCGGAGACCTCTCGCGCCGGACCTTGGTTGAGGCCATGGTCAGGAGCGAGGAGGAGTGGCAGGCGGTCGCCGACTTCTGCGAAGCAGTAATGCTCGCAAAGGAGGAGGCCGAACGCATCAGGCAACGGCGTTATCGCCGCCGCCGTCGCCGGGATTCTGATCCCGATTTCCGGCCAACGTAGACGCGGGCTTGCGGACAGTGAGCAATGGGTAGCCCACTGTCCGGCCGTCCGGTAACTGTCCGGACCAAGCCCAAGTCGTCGACGGCGCGCACTGTTCCCGCGCGCCTCAAGGAGTTGTCAGCAATAGCAGGGACCTAGCCGGGTCGAAGCCTACTGGGGCCAGGGTTATCCGAAAGGGCGCTCGAGCCCCGGTATGAAGGCTAGAAGGAACGGGGTGGGTCTTTTAGTCAGTAAGAGCCTGACACTATCTCCCGCTCCGCCCAAGAGCGGGGGATGTCAATGCATGATTTTTTCCCACCATAAAAAAAAAAAAAAAAAAAAGGGTAACAACGACGCGTCTTGTCCGGCAGAGTAGGTTTACCACCAGCCGCGAGCGGTTGGCTGGAGATAAATCTGCCCATATAAACACACCAGAGATATACAACTTTATTTTTAGTATATGCGATTTTTATAACATGGCATAATTTTTCCCAAATTATTTAAAAAGTAGGGCAAGTAGGACACCACCTACACTAAGTACAACCCAAGTCTTGGCAGGTCATAACGGACATTAGGGGCCTGCGCACAACTACTATTTGAACTCCTTTCAACCTTAGTTTGGTGTTTATCATAATAATTATATTTTGACTTCTCTTAATTACAATGATATGATATTTATTTGATTAACTGAAAGATTAACTGGTAAAGAATGCCTTGTTGCATTAAGTCCACTTATAGTCCAGCACTGTACATGAAGGTTAATAAATATTTTATCTTCCAAATACACTGCATTCAGCGACTGCTGTGTTACCGTGCGTCCAATCGATGCGGCAGTATCGACGCGTTGGTGACGTCAGAGTAGGTTTATCACCACCCCGAACGGTCGGCTGAGGATAAATCTGCCCATATAAACACTCTACAGAGTATTGAATGAGGCAAGCCGCTTTGGTAAATAATTTGCAGTTTTGTTTGAAGAGCTACTTTCGAGTAATTTCCTATACTACTCGTATTCAGATTATAATGGATGAAATAAATTCAACATCTTACTCTGAAAATTATGTTTAAACAAAACTGACAATATTATAGTAATTTACTGTTAGTACGTCTTTAATTTTTCATTCGATAAGTTTAAAGTAAGTAAAACTCAATCCAAAAATAGTATTGTAATTATGGTTAGTTATTATCTACATTTGACTATTTTAATTTAAAGACTTTACTTAGTATACGTCACTCTATTTCACAAGAAATCGCCTAGGTGTAATTAGGTAGTAAATAATAATTTATTTTTTAATTTTAAATGTTTTATTTTTATTTTAGAAATATTTAAAAATTAAATTAATTACACATATTAATTTAAATAAAACGAAGAAAATAATAATAATGTCCCCTTTTTGTATGACTTTGTTTAAAAAAATATTAAAAAATGTAAGTTTTACGTGTATGTGACGAATAAAAGTATAATACTTACACCTAAATTATTTACGAGTATTTTCAGGCATCCGGGCTTGTACATACATACCTTACAGACTAACATAAATATAAAGTAATACAGTTTATTGTTAGTAAATATGTAAGACTTATGGCTATGTTAGTAACACTTACACTGCGCTACAAAGCAGAGCAGAGCTGTTTTAAAACTATTTAAAGTTTACGCAAAATCTGAACAGATTCGTTTAAGCTTAAAATGGTTTTTAACCCCGAAGTAGCGATATTCCATACAAAATCAGTTACTACACCATATTACCTAAATAATAGTGAGACAAATAAAACCAACCAATTTGCAGATTATTTTACGACATGAATTTATATCCACATAAGACGACAATCGCAGCACGGCAGTTTTAAGTTAGTTTTATTTACAACAGACAGAAAATAAAAAGAAAATATTCGCAGAATTACACATTTCAGATGCGCTGTGGCCTAGAACCACTTATTGTGCCCCATTAAACGCAAGGCGACATCACGGGAAACCAAAGCGAAGGTGGAGAGATAAGCGTGACAACTACTTGAGCGACTGGCCCGCAATGGCTGAACACAGACGGGTGTGGAAGAGGAAGAGGGAGGCCTTCGCCCAGCAGAGGGACATAATAGACTTATAACTACTATTATTCACAGATTTTTACATCTTTCAGTGGTATACATTCACGCTCGGAGTCTTGTTATTATGTAGTTGTACAAAACCATAAAAATATCGCTTGTGTTTTGAGTAAATGCAAAATAGCAACCAACACAGCACATTTTTTTTTTTATTGATATAATAAGCCAAGCACAGTGACTGCGATCCCACCTCATGGTAAGCAGTAATGCAATCGTTGATGATAAGGCGCACTAGTTCAATTGATTCTTACTATAATACTTTTTGACATAGTTTTTAATAAACTTACCTATTTATCCTTTCCCTCTGATATGCCAGAAGCGCGCATGGGCAGTATCTGCGCTAATATTCATCAACTGAAAACATATCTTTTCATACTTCAGAGAAGCAGTGGTGGCCGAGTGGTAACGGCCCCGAATTATCAGTTGTAGGTCACGAGTTCAAGCCCAGCCTGGTACATTACTTTATTATTTATTTATTTAATCTTCAGGCAACTAAAGGTACAAAGGCGGACTTAATCCCTTTGGCATTCTCAACAACCCACTATTTGCTAAGAACGGAAGAAGTCATTGGATGATTTCCCACCATAAAAAAGGTCTTACTGTTTGTTACTACTACTCTTGAACTTTCTTGTGGTACTTTGTGTAATTTATTTCTTCACCATTACACTCAAAATGGCGAAAGAAAACATCACGAGGAAATTTAAAGACATGTGACAAAAATTAAAAGACATGTGACATTCACCAACCTGCACTGTGCCCGCGTGTTGGATTACGGCCCATTCCATCTCCTAGAGTGGAGGCCTAAATCTAGACTAATCATTTCACGACTAGTTTTAAAAAGATCGAAGATCATATCTGGTCAGGATCCAACAGCCACTTACCTGGAGACAAAAAGAAAAATACAGTAAGACTACTGCAGATTACAGGGAAATACACCACAACCATGATTTTCTCAACAAAAAGTACTAAATGTTGTATTAATCATCTTCTTAGCATTTGACTGGCAAAACGATTCTGTATTCTTTTCTCAAGATAAATGTCATATCAACTAAGTTAACATGTCTTTTGTGGTAACACTATTTGGTCTTTTTCAAGTAAAATTCCTTGCCTGGCCCAGTATTCGGCCACGGCAATGCCGTCCGCTGAGGATGTCATTAGGCCCCTGCGTGAACAGGTAACAGGGCACGTAACGCAGAATGGAAGGTGAGACATGGCCTGCGGAGAGACGCCACACAAACACTGAGATTGGTACCGTCCGAGAACCCCTACCTGTGGAGATTGTCTTTGCTGCGCCCAATCTGGGTGTGGAGTCTGTTTTCAGTTTTCCAGGTTGGCCATGCCAACGCGACCAAGTGAGAGGCTCTCCGACGGTTCGATAATCATGTCTACCACATATTCAATTTAGTAACTTAGGTAATCACAAGTCCTTAAATACATTGCCTGTTTTCTATGTTTTTGTTTCGATACAAAAACCATTGTGAAAAAATATTTAAAATAATATTTAAGATGCGAAAAAAAAAAACAAAAAAGATGCTACAACGGCCAACTCGTGAAGGATTTGAACCTCCGACCACCACACAATGGACGCTCTGACCACTGAGCTAACGAGTCTTATCAGAAAATTGTGAAATTAGCTTTCATATTAAGGAAAAATTAAACAGAACGTTGCAAATTAATGCGTAGAACCGACAGTGTTAGGTTCAAATTTCAATACCAGCAGACGAATCTACACGTCATCTTAGGGTTGAGATCTTGCAGCCTTGTCTGTCCCAGGCTGTGGATGTACACTGGTCACTCTCACTTGTGTTTTAATGAAAATCTTAGTAAAGCCTGCCAAGGTCAATACAGAAAAAGTTTCACAAACTTTCGTTGTTGATAATTAACTTATTTTTAAATATAGTATAAAACAGAAAGATATTATCATACTAGCTGACTCGGCAAACTTCGTACCACCTAACAGTCAATAATGTAGTATATCTTTCGATATAGTCAACCGATTGCGATGAAATAAAGCCTCATCAAGATTATGATACAACTTATATTGCATACATTAAAAACAGATAAGTAGACAAACGTTACTATAACGTATGGGTGTATGATTGATAAATATTTGTATATTTTTTTAGTTCGTAGATTTTTGGCTTGCTATACGCTTTGGTGCATACTGTGAGTATAGGAAGCAATTGATAAATAAATAAAAATGTGGATAATGCGATTGCTGCCATATTTTTGCACAAACACTCAAGTAACTTTAATCATTAAAAGTCAGACACGCATACAAAATACCATGTGGTGGTAGTAGGAGTTAGCACCCTTCTTTCGCCACCCGACCACCCCACAACCCACCCCCCTCTGGTTGAACAATCCTCTCTTTTCAAAAGAGGAACGTGGAACTTTACTCTCTGTTCTGCATACGTCCAAAAATTCTTAGGCCATTCCAGCAGCGTAGAGTAGAGGCAGAGAGGGCTTTTTCTGACGCAGGTTAATTTTGTAACTAATTACAGATCCTACCGTTCTGAAATTACTATTTTAATCTCACTTTGAAAACGCACAAATTAACTCGTTATTGCTATTTTACTCGATTATCGGTTACAATCGGTAGAAGAAAAACAAGATCTCGTTTTTTCCAGGAATCCTGAGATTTGGCCGAACTCCGAAGCCGAATTGTGTCCCGGGACTCAAAAATGTATCCAGACTGAAAGCCTTAATGGGGACATCCTGGACCTTTGGAAGGCATACGAGGACCCAAAATCAACTCGCTGAGGCCCTTTTAGACGCTTTTAATGGAACGTGCTACGCACTATATATACTATATCCGTGGCTGGCGTGAATAAGTTGACAAGTCTAAAATAGCAATTTGTCAGGACGGCCATTTTAGTGTTTTGACTTCTTCTGGTAAATCGAGGAATTACTTTAACGTGTGTGTTTTATGTGTACATAGGGTTATTTTAAGCCACCTTTCGAAAGATGATAGTAAATTAACGAAATTCCTTATAGTTTAGCCAATAATAGACATCAAATTGGACACCAACGAGTTATCAACTTATGCACCGAGTTGTCAATTTATTCACCACAGTTAATAATAATAATAATAATAATAATAGGAGCCCTGACCACCGGCAGCTTGGACCCTGTACCCGATGCCGGTGGGCTACTATTTTTTATATTTTTAAATGTTTTTTTTTTTAATATAATTTTTTGAAGAAATATTTAAAAATATGATAAATATGTATATAATAATAAATGAATGGAATAATAATAATATTTATTTGCCCAAAAAGTTTGTACAAAAGAGACTTAAATTTAGTGAAGTAAGTGTTAAAATTAAAAATCACAATATAAAGTGCCTCTGTAACCGAACTAGGTAAAAACCTGTATCTCGGTATACAGCGCCAAACCTCTCGGAGTGTGATTAGCTTACTTAAAAACCATAAAATTGTGCTAACGAGTATGTACAGTATTACTTATTTTAATTGTACAATAAAATCAGTGGTTAACATCAAATTAGTTTAGTATGTGTTATGAGAAGTGAGTGAGAGTGAGAGTGTGATGGGAGGTGAGTGTTGGGGTGTGTGTAATGATGTATGAAAAGATATGTGCGGAGTAAAACTGGTGAGAGTGTTTGAGTGTATAGGGTAAATAGCGAAGAGTATTTTAGAAATTGCACAAAGGACCCTGCCTAACTCGATATGGTAAATAATTCTTCTGTGTCATCATAAGTTAATGTCAATAAGTACTTTTTTACCCTGTCTTTGCAACAAACCCTATTTAGCGAGTAAATATCCAGAATATAGTTAACTTTATTATAGATATGGGGACCCAGAAATACAACTAGTTATCAACTTATTCACCTTTGAGTGGTACTAGAGGTATATAATTAGTATGTTAAAAAAGTTATTTTAATGACAAACACGTCATTGATATTAAATAGCAAAGAGATTACGAATATGAATATATGTTAATTTGCTGAATAAGTACTTAAACATTAATGTACTAACTGAAAAAATAATAAAATATTGAAATAGAGGGTTTGTTCTATTTCAATTTATTATTTTTTCAGTTTCAGGTCAATAAGACGTAGGTAAGTAAAATAAAAGGCATAGAGAATTAAAACAGTGTATAATAATTATAATTTTTTCATTGCATTGGAAATGAAATGAGTTTGAGTTAAAATTAAAATATGAAAACACTGTAATTTATATTTTATTGGGACCCAGGATCTTCTTCATCTGGGTTATCTTCGTCCAAATCCGGATCAGTACATGCAGAGATATTGTCGACAGCTTTTAAATTAATATAAAACTCTTTAAATGAGTCGTCTATCAAGTCAAAGTTCATTAAATCCTTTTTTCTCTGCGCTGATTGGCAAAGCTTCCTTGGAGATTTGGCTCACCCTAAAGAAATCTAATGTACTTTTGCCTCTTTTCTTGAAATTAATTGACGTAAAAGGAGATTCGCGATCTAGACTTTTCTTGAAATTAATTTTTCCTACGTTGTTTTCATTAAAATGCGGCCATTTGATAGGTTGCCACAGAAATTCGTCCCCAGAATCATCAATTTTTTTAACAGTAAAGGGCCCTTTCTTAGATTTTAGCTCAGCAAAATCCAAGAAATTATTTACCGTCATCACTACTACCTTGAATGGTTTCTGTACTTTGCAAGTCCTAAGTAATTGCACCCAATTATATAAGTGATTGATTTTCAATTGTGTACTCTTTTTAGTTTTTTCATTGATTGCGTGGTCAGAATTCATGTCCAACATACGAAATATGTTGGACGAGAATACATAGTATCTCAAAACGAACGTCTGTGACCAGTGAGTGTTGCCAGTGATGACATATGGCTCTGAGACGTGGTCGTTCACAATAAGCCTCATCAGAAGGCTTAAAGTCACCCTAACAGAAATGGAAAGGGCCTATGCTTGAAGTTTCCTTAAGTGAGCGCATCAGAAATGAAGATATCTGCAGGGAAACCAAGATTACCGACAAAGCCTAAAAAATCGCGCAACTTAAGTGCAGTGAACAGATGATTAGTGGAAAGGGAAGGTGCTAGAGTGGAGACCACATATCGGAAGACATAGAGTTGGAAGGCCTCCTATAAGGTGTACCGTTGACCTAGTGGGGGTCACATCCGGTTCCGGTGGATATGTGACGCACAAGGCCGGTCGTTATGGTGACACTTGGGAGATGCCTATGTCCAATAGTGCATCAGATCAGCTCCATGTAATATTGTCATGCAAAGCTTCAGCTCAATCAGTACCCGGGAAGTGGATCGAATTAAATTTACAAGATTTTGTTACAGACATACAAACATCGAGACAGACGAAACTAAATAAAACCTTGTAAAAAAACACTTTTTTTCTTTTAAAATATCTGTCTAAAAACAGTTATGTTTAAGTTAGCGATTGATGTTGTATTCATAAAAGTTTATATTATTTATTACTAGTTTCTGCTAGCGGCTTCGCCCGCGAACATAAAATACAGCCTATGACTATACGAAATTATAACAGCCTATCACTCGGGAATAAAGCAGCTTTATCTAGGTGTAAAAAAAAATTGCAATCAGACCAGTATTCAAAGAGATTACCTCCTACAAACAAAATATAAAAAACGAACTTTACCTCTTTATTATATTAGTGTAGATTAAACTAGCTATGCCCGTGACTTTGTCCGTGTGACTGTCGAAAACTAAAATGCATCACTTAGTTATGAAAAAAACTTGAATATTAAAAAAAAAAGTGTAAAAGTTGATAACTAAGCAATATTACTAAGTATTTGATAACCGTCTTGTGGTGACAACTATACTTATTACATTTAGGATACAAAACTTGTGTTGGGTGTAACTTGACATCTCAATATGTCAAGATTTAAAAACATTTCCTTAGGATGTCCATAACTTGACAACTCAATTTGTCAATTTATAATGAGAAGGAAAACAAAACTATTATGTGTATAAGTTGAATTATCAAATAATGAATATTATTTTGGTCACTGTGCATAAATTGATAAAATGACATATCAACAAAAACACGTCAAAATGAGAGATGTCAACATACAACCACAGTCGATTGCTTCAAAATTAAGATACATATGGACGTGTCAATTTTTTTCCTATAAAGTCCTAGCGCGTAGAATCCATAGAGCCAATAAAAAAAAAAACATGCAAGTCGACATGTCAATGTATTCACGCCAGCCACGGATATTTTAGTATATTATAATATGATGAAATAAGGTCTAATCGAGGTCAAAGAGGTTTTGAGAGTACTCTGTCGTCTAGATGTGAATAAAGTGGACCAGATGGTGAACCAGCGATTGTTCTCACGGCTTGTACGCCCGCGTTGTCTCCTGTATTGACGCGCTTGTATTGCCTCTCATTTGCCTAAGTCCCTGGAAGCTTGCCAACGTGCAACCTGTGCCCAAAAAGAGCAGTCGTCGTGCCGATCTTGCCAACTATCGGCCGATTTCGATAATCTCCATACTGTACAAGATAATGGACCATGTGTTGAACTCGCGCCTCATGGCATACCTGGAGGTAACGATCTCCTCAGTGACCGACAGTACAAGTTTCGCCGCAATCAGTCTACTGGGGACCTACTAGTATATGCCACCCATTTGTGGGGCGAAGCCCTCGAGAAGAATGGTGTATGGCACGCTAGCCTTTTAAGTAAGCTTCCAGCGTAAGACATTTCCCCTAGTCTGATTAACTGGATAAAAAACTTCCTGAGTAAACGGTCTCTCCGAGTTGTTGTCGACGGATGCTCATCAGAACACATGACGACTAATGCCGGAGTTTCTCAGGGGTCTGTTCTCTCTGCAACTCTCTTCCTGCTGCATATCAACGATCTGCTGATGCTTGGTATCTATGGGTATGCAGATGATAGCACAGTTGTAGAGAGAAACCTTCACTTGGAAGGTTTCTCTCTACAACTGTCTTGGACTAGTAAGGAGCCAATCCGGTCCGAAAGAGAGGCTATAGTAGAGCGTACAAATGTCTCACTTCAGGCAGTCTCCAAGTGGGGTGAAGCTAATCTGGTGAGATTCAACACCGCCAAAACACAAGCCTGTCTGTTCACCGCCAAAAGGAGCCCCTTCACCTTGGCTCCTGCTTTTCAGAATATATCCCTGAGGTGCATTGACCGCCTTCAGCTCTTGGGAGTTAAAGTTTCATCAGCCCTGAATTTTGGGCGGTTCAATGAGTCCAAAGCCAAAGTAGCTTCTAGAGAACTCGGCGTTCTTGCAAAGGTCCGGTGGTACTTCACACCGGGACAGCTTTTAATATTATACAAAGCACAGGTCCAATCGTGTGTGGAGTACTGCAGCCACGTATGGGCTGGTGCTGCAAAATGCCACCTAGCAGCTTTGGACTTGGTGGAAAAGCGTGCGAAAAGGCTGATTAGTGATCCAGATTTGGTTAAGTCCACTCTTCAAAGTCTTGAGCACAGGCGCAGGGTAGCCAGCCTTTCGGTGTTTTACAGGTTGCATTTTGGAGAATGTGCGCGGGAATTGCATGACGTGATTCCGCCATCTCATTTCTACCATCGGACAACCCGACGTATGGCGAGTATCCACCCTTACGTTGTTGAAACCTCTACGGTCTGGACTAAGCATTTCGCCTCGTCATTTATGCCGCGTACATCGAAGGATTAATAAACTAGTGCGCCTCACCATCAACGATTGCATCACTGCTTACCATCGGGTGGGATCTTAGTCAAGCACACTGATTAACTCCGGTATCTAATTGGTGGTTCCGATATCTGCATGGAACGTAATTCTGTTTTGGACTGGAGGTTTAATTCTATTTTAAAACTTTTTGATCCTTCTTCTGTTAGTAGTTCTTCTTCTGAGCAATGCATATTACGTAATCGGTCCGAAACACTTTGATGAGTTTTGGTGTAGGTCTGACAGTAGTCATAAAAGTCAAAACAGTCACCAGGATCACAAAAATAATAACAGTCAGGTTGTTTGTAGTAATATTCGGGGTATATAATTTAATTATGATATGACCGAGAGCTTTCGTAGCAAAGATATCTCTGTCTGTAAAATGTCCGTTAATAAATTAAAACTAAAGCTAAAAGAAATTAAAACCCTGCTTCGTTAGGTAATTGAACATTGAGGCTGATCATCTATTAGCTGCCAGTGGCTTATTCTATTTTTTATATTCGGCATTGCGCTCACATAATAGAAGCGACCAAAAATATGATATATTGTAAAAGAGTGTCCATGGAGTTTTTTGCACGTTCTTCTCCATAGCGAGCTACGCTTTGGAACGTGCAACTTAGCTTCACTTTTTTATGACAATTCACAAGTGCCTGTTATTGGTCTATTTGGAATACTATAAGTTACTGATTTCTGATAAACTGAAGGCAGTATTCCAATCCATTACCGACTAACCTTGCTAAAATGAAGGATCTCCTCAATATATGCGAAAAACTTATCATACCAGAGGAATTTCGTGCATGGATAGGTGGTATGAAGACGTACACCAAACCTACAGCCTTTGAAAGTGACTAAGAATAATTTATTTTGTTTTTTTTATTGTGATGCTTAAATTGTTTAAGTACACTATATATTTAATTTCTTTAGACCTAAAACCCAATAAGTCGGTGCCTTTTGTAACTTATATTTTTATTACGATAAAACTTACCATCTCAGAAACTTAAACATACTGTTTTACACTAATTCAATGTAAACACTTTTACCTCAAATACTTATTAAAACGATATCGTTTGAATAACATACCTAGTTATTTTGGTTCTTATAACTTAAATATTGAATATCTCAAAAGTGTCAATTTTGTACTTGTTGGGTTTGAGCACTATAACTATAATGTTTTTTTGCGACATAAACGGCCGTATCTTTTTTATTCATTAACTTAGAAGTTTGATTTTTTCACAGCTTGAAGGGACCGCAGACTTGAGTATATGGCTTTAATTTCAACTCGATACCTCCGCGGGTTCTCGAGATAAAGGGTCTTGACAGACAGACAAACAGACAGACGGACGGACAACAAAGTGATCCTATAAGGGTTCCGTTTTTTCTTTTTGAGGTACGGAACCCTAAAAAGAAATGATTAAAATGGGTCCAGTCGTTCTTAAGTTTTAGCGAGACTAACAAACAGTAATTGATTTTTATATATAGAAGAAGATTACAACATCATGTAGGTCTGTATCGGTTTCGGGATCATAAATCTCGGCACATACTACCATCTAAATGGTCTGGTTGAATTCATTCTACTAACCAAATAAAAATGTGTGCATGACAAGTATCGTTTTTGTCATTCCTAAATTCCTAGTTAACTATCTGGCAGTATTACCATGTTGAATAGCAATGCTGTTTCGGTTGCCAAAGAAAAGCTCAATCTTCAGTAGTTTTTTCGTGAAAGAGTTACAAACATACATACAAACTTTTGGGTTTAAAATAATTTGTAGCCAAGTTTGTAGCATAAATTATTTTTTCCAAGGGCGAATACGACTTGTCAACTGAAATAAATGTCATTGACCAATTTGACAGTAACTGTCTCGCTCCGTCTAAAAGACGTCAGCAACTGGGGCCATGGGCGATGCGAAAGAGAACCTCGGGGCGCTGGAACAAAGGCAAAGAAGTAACAGGAGTAGGTTTTAGTCAGTAAAAGTCTGACATGCTCTCCTGCCCCGTCCAAGGGTGGGAGACGTCATTAACTGATTGCCCATCTTAAAAAAAAGTAAAAGAATATTATTAACTAGCTGTCTCCCTGGGTTTCACCTTCTGTTACTGCTTCGCCCCTGCAGCTGAAGCGAGATACATAGCATACTAGCTTTTGCCTGTGGCTTTGCCCGCGTACATAAAATATTGCCTATGGCACTCAGGTATAAAGTAGCTTTCTATTGGTGACAGTTTTTTTGCAATCGGACCACTCGTACTTTTAGATATTACCTCCTACAAACAAAAAAGTAAACAACTTTGCGGCTTTATAATATTAGTGTAGATTTAAATTATTAGTTTATTCTATTCTATTATTTTTTTTAAATTACGTTTGCTTTTTTCCGTCTTAAAAATAGTTTTAATATAAAGTACACAGGGGTGGTAGAAAATGTTGATACTTACAAGGTCTGTTTTCAACACGAATAGATTCTCTTTAGCCAATCATTAGACATTATTACGCCAAGAAGCGGATATTTTCGGCGGATGCATCGAATTTATTATATTCAGGTTCAACTGGAGCCATCTAGTGATGACGCAACAGTGCGTCAGAACGGAAAACCTCATACATTGCACCATGACTGCCCTTGTTGCTTTTTGCTAGTATCTACAGATGTCTCTGGATCAAACTGCAATTTTTCAAGCCATCTGGCAAAACAATGTGTTGTTGTATGTTCAGATCAATGTAATAATAATAATAAATCTATTATATAAAATTCACACAAGAGCTAAACAATCTCGGGATATAGGTAGATACGTAGTAAATATAGACTGTAGTAAAATAGAACTGTAGATTGTTTATCCAATAAAAGCAAATCTCAAGTTTAAAACAAAAAATTGAAATAATTACTTTAGTGACTGTAGAAGTTTTTGGTAACATAAAAATGTTGAGCGATAACGTGAAAAGTCATCACTGGTGTCCTTTATAGTGTTTTCTAAAGCTGAAGCATTTGAGCTACAATAAATGACCATCTTTACATCAAACAAATGTTATGTATAAAATGCTATCATAAATTATTAAACGGACAAAATAGAAATAATTCACAAAAAATTCGATAGTGTTTTTTTGTAATAAGCGGTATTCTTCGTTCAATTTGGATTATTTTTAAGTAAAAAAAAGAATTACAAGGACAGGGTTTTCATAAAAGACTTGAACTAAAGATCAATCAACGAATACGAAATGAAATTTCAGCTGAATTAGATAAGTCAGGTTGGCCGAGTGGTCTAAGGCGCCAGATTTAAGCTCTGGTTCTCGAAAGGGAGCATGGGTTCGAACCCCATACCTGACAAAAGATAGCAGTGTTAGCTAACTGCTTTACTTTTGGCCATGTCAACTGGGCTCAAAATAGACTACCTTTCAGAAACTATTGTCTGTGCGATAAAAGAACCGTCGTGGCGTAAAGTGAAAACAACATTAAAGATTTTAAGTAGCAACCCAACCCAGCCATCCGTCAAATGCCAAATGTCATATAATATTGACACCGGTTTATTTATTATGTTATTTTATTGTGATTTTTAATTGAAATCTTCAGAAATGTGATAAAAAATTTCACTGAGCTGCAAGGGAAATAATATTTAATATATTACAGTTTTTCCAAAGATAACAAATGGCAAATCACACCATTATTGATCAAAACAAAGTCACGAACTTGGGAAACATTGGTATGCTGTTTTTTTGGTACGTAACACTTTTATTTTAATGTTTTTAGACTTCCTAGGTAAACTCCTGTCCCTGTTATCTCCAAATATATATAAATTAAACGGAAATTCATTTAAACATGACGATATTTATTTATTTTGTTTTGGTCAATATTTTCTATGGCTAGTATAAAGAGTATTGATACTTTAAATTTATAATGCGTTTCGACTAACTTAGAATATTTCTTTTCAGGCTTGAGTACGGATACAGTAACTAAAATAAAAAAGGCCAAGTGCGAGTCGGACTCGCGCACTGAGGATTCTGTACAAATTTACCTATGAAATCAATTCCCGAATTGAGTTATGAAGATTTTTCCGAATTACAAACAATTTTTTTTTTTGTGGCGTATCTACAAATTTACAATTTTCAGATTTTTCCCTGTACTTGTTCTATGAGACCTTGATTTATGCCAAATTTCAGGATTTAAGTTCAACGGGATTCACCCCATGAACTTTGATTCCCTTGATTATAGAAATATACGTTTTTTGCGACATAAACGGCCGTATCTTTTTTTTTCGTTAACTCAGAAGTCTGATTTTTTCACAACTTCAAAAGACCGCAGACTTGAGCGTATGGTTTTAATTTTAACTCGATACCTCCAAGCGTTAAATGGTCTTAACAGATAAACAGACGGACAACCAAGTGATCCCAAAGATCTTATATACGAGATGGGCCCTTACAGGTTAAATAGATTTTTTACGAAGCAACATTACAAATTCTGAAGTGTACTTTATTTTCATAGACATTAAGTTCATATTTTTCATAGATTAGCAAAAGGAAAAAATGTACTGAGGAAGGCAACGAGAAAGTGGTAGTGTGTTCCATTTTTACCTTTATATTTAACTAGGGTAAACATAAACTTGCTGTTAGCTACAATATTCCAGTCAGTGATAATAGACCGATCCCAGTCAAAGTGATAGAACCATTTTCGTTGGCACTGGGTAAGTGGTCGCTGGTGGAACCTACCTAGATAGGCAGTACAGCAGTTTCTTCACGCTATTTTCCTTTACCGGTTCGTGTTTGCATTTAAATGTTCATCATCATTACAATCGAAAGACGTCCACTGATCGACATAGGCCTCCCCCAGGTGTCGCCACAATTAACGGTTTGTTACTCATTACGCAAAAACTTATAAACGGATGAATTGAATGATAAACGTTGCAATAATATAGCTTATAACCTATATTTTTGCTAAGTTTCATCACGTGAGCAAGTTCAATAAATAGGCTACTAATATTATAAATGCGAAAGTTTGTGAAGATGGATGGAGGTAGTCGTATGTATGGATGTGTCGCGCAAAAACTACTAGACAGAACTTAATCATAAACATTGCAACAATATAGCACATAAGCTATAACTTTGCAGTTTCATTAGGTGAGGAAATTCAGCCAATAGGATAATTTTTATTATAGGGTGAAGCCGCTGGAAGAAGCTAGTCTAACATAGTTTCAAAATATCAAGATTTAACAGTCGCACTATAATGACGTCACAATGTTGCTTACATAACAAAAACGATATTTATCTACAGCAGCGCCCTCAAATCCCACGACGGTTTACTTTCCGCACAGACTCTATTAACAACGTAAAAATCATGATATTGTTAAACAATAAAATATTGATAGTCTTCATTCCATGATTTATATTTTTTTTTATTATCAATTATACCAGTAATTGCCTCATCTAAAGATGATGAAGAATTTTACTAATGTATTATATTTCCTGGTTACTGGAGGTCGTCACAATAATTTATATAGTTTAAATTTTGAAATAACAAAAAATACTGGCAACGTATCCGTTGTCCGCTCGCCGTTCTATGATCTGTAGACTTCATTCGTTTCTTATGTCAGGTTTTATAAAAAGATAGAAAAATAAATAAATAGAAATATTAAAAATATTGAATATGTTCAAGATTTTTTTTAGCCGAATTGAATCAATCGAGCGCTTACAGGTAAGCAAGTTTGATTGTTCAGTATATCACTACAGTAAAAATTTCGAAATTAAACTACAGTAAAACCGCATTTTAGTGCTCGGCGAAGCAAAACTTCCCATCTTATAACTGCTACGCCGTAGAATCGCAACTCATTGAGTACGCATCTGCACAATACATTTGCTTTGTCAAAACCTTTGATAACGATCGTCTTCGTATAATAATTAATTCATCCGAAATAACAGAGAGAGTAAATCTAAATTCAGGAGACGCTTATTTATTCATATTTTAGAGTAATGTTAATGTAACCGCTACAAGAAGTTTTCCATTTCTTTGACGAATACTTACTAACTATATAATATTCAGAAGTTTTATGTTCTGTCTTATATATATAATAGCTATTTACTATAATTTTACACCTATGTATAGTCTGGTACAAAGTTTTTGAGGTAAAAGTTGATAATTCATTAATTTGCTACGGGACCCGCAGATGGGTCCCTTTCTATTTTAAGTTCTTACAGTCCCTATCAAAGTTGTCTGGTAGATATCGCCGTCAGCGATAAGACCACCATTATACCCATAGATTTAAGTGTAAAAGTTTTCTTACTATTTGCTATACAATAGAGTTTATTCTATACTAAAACACTCGTAACCAAAAGAGTGTGTATGAAGAACTAAAATATATTTTAATTTGTATTACTTAAAATGAAATATCAAAAATCAAACCTCCTCGGCAGGGGATCGAACCCTGGTCTACCGCGTGACAGGCGGGTATACTAACCACTATACTACCGAAGATTGTGATCAAAAACCTGAAATTGTAGTTCTCTTACTTCTAGACAACGAACAAAACCACGAATTCCAACGAAACAAGAAAATACTATACTTGAAAAAAGCAAATAGTTAACTAAAAAACCCATCTTTTGGATAAGTTTATTTTGAATACGTTGATAACTTAATTTAGGAGGAATTTAGTATTTTACAGATAACTTTGTTCTAATGGAAATTCCCTTTTTACAAAATCACCACCTTGTGGACGCGACACGAGTTACGTAAACAACTGCACGACGAACCTGTTCCGATATTATTCGCTAGATAGTAGAATTTCATCCCCCATCGAGCTCGTCGGATAGATAGATGGCATCACCTGATTGAAATGTACGAAACGAATAATAATAAACATGTAGCGTAATTGATTATTTTATGTATTACATAAATAAACACAATCAGTACGGATATATACATTTATCGGGTGCCACTCAATCTCATTCACTTTTCAATTAGTTTTAATCATTTTTCCATTTGTATTTGTATTTCTATAGCCATTTTTTAAATCGTAAAGGGCAACTGTATCGCAACTACATCTTTTGTACTAAGACGCCATGGCCTTATCGAGCCGACATTCAGAAAAGCTTTCCTACTTGACTTGACTTAAGTTCCTGTGTCCCCTAGATTGGGCAGAGGGCGTCCCCAGTGCGCCGCCATCCCGTTCGGTCTTGAGCTTCGCGTTTCATTTCGCTCCAGGTCTTTCCAATGTTCTTCGCCTCTGCGATGACTGTTCGTCGCCAGGTCTGCTTAGGGCGACCACGTTTACGCTTTCCTTGAGGGTTCCAATCAAGGGCTTGCCTTGGTATATGTTCAGGATCCCTTCGGAGCGTGTGGCCGATCCAGTTCCATTTGCGGCGTTTGATATGCTGGTCGATCGAGGTTTCACCGCAGCGCTCCCACAGATCTACATTTGAGATTTTCTCGGGCCAGTAGATACCGAGAATACGGCGAAGGCAGCGGTTGACAACGACCTAGAGTTTATGCGAGATGTCTTTTGTGACCTTCCACGTCTCACACCCATATAACAACACGGTTTTTACGTTGGACCGGAATATTTTGAGCTTAACTCTTCTGGTCAGTTTCCGCGATTGCCACACGGGACGGAGCTGTGCGAAGGTGGCTCTTGCCTTGGTGATCCTAGAAGCGATGTCCTCTTCGGTCCCTCCAGTCTTTGACACAACACTACCGAGGTAAGTAAAATTGTGGACCCTTTCCACAGCCTCTGTGCCGATAAGCAACGACAAAGAGCTCGTCGCTCCGCATCTCATTTCCTGGGTCTTCCGGGTGTTGACTTTTAGTCCCGTCTTTTTTGCCTCTCGTCGTAGGTCGTCCAGCTTGGCTTGCATGTCAGCGCGTGTGTGGCTCAGCAGACATAGATCATCAGCGTAATCCAAATCTTCCAAGACGTTGGATAGTCCCCACTCTATGCCGCGGCGCTTGGTTTATAACACTTTGCTCATGATGCCATCCAGAACAACAAGAAAGAGGAGAGGTGACAGAAGGCAACCCTGTCGTACTCCTGCATGCACCGGTATGTCCTCCGAGACGAGGCCGTCGTGTGTCACTCTACAGGAGTAACTCCTGTAGATTGCCCTAATTAGGTTTGAGATTTTCTCAGGGACTCCAATTTCACGCAGTCGGTCCCAGATGGAACTCCATCTCAACGTATCGAAGGTTTTTTCGAAGTCCACGAAGGTCAAATACCTTTGCCATTCTGATGCCTGCTCGAGAATAATACGTAAGGTATTGATCTGCTCCGTACACGATCGATTGGGCCAGAAGCCAGCCTGCTCTTTGCGAAGAAGAGGTTCAACGGCCCTCGACAGCCTATCTAGGATGATCTTGCAGAGCACCTTAGAAGGTATCGAGATTAAAGCAATACCTCTCCAATTGCCACACTCACTGAGGTCTCCCTTCTTGGGAACGGTAATGAGAAGACCTTTATTCCAGTCGTCGGGTAACTCTTCAGTTGACCAGATGTTCCGTAAGAGAGGTGTCAGCGCGTTTGCGGCGGAAGGCATGTCAGCTTTTAGCATTTCCGCCGTGATGAAGTCGACTCCTGGACCTTTGCCATTCTTGAGTGAGTGGATGGCTTTCACTACTTCCTCTTGTATGGGGAGAGACACGTCAATATCTAGGCTTTGTGGGGGCAAACTGGCAGCTGGTGCAGTCGTGGTAACGGGGTCGTTCGGGACTCGGAAAATCTCCTCAAAGTGCTCGCACCAACGTCGGAGCTGCCCCTCCGATGTCACGATGAGTTGGCCTTCTTTATCCTTCAAGGGCTTCTTCTTCCTCAGGTTTCTATTCCCAGCCAAGGTCTTTGTTGCCTTGTACATCTCCCTGAGATTACCGGAGTCAGCAGCGCGTTGAGCACAATCCGCTATACTATCTGCCCATACTCGCCGATCACAGCGGGTACTGCGATAGACAGTCTTGCGTAACTGTCTGTATTGCAGTTTTTCGTCTCGACGCACTGCCTCATCAGTGATTGCCAGAAGTCGAAGATGAAGTTTGCGCCTCTCTGCAATGAGGTTCCAGGTTTTTTGTGACATCCAGTCTTCGCGTGTGGGTGTTTTATGTCCAAGAACGACGGAGCCTGTCTCTATGTAGGCCATTTTGATGCGATTCCACTCCGCGTCGACAGAAGTAGAGTCCGTCTCAAGGGAGGAGAAGCGATTTCGCAGCTCTAGTCTGAAGGTTTTGCTAGTATCCAGGTCTTGTAGCCTGTTTACCTCAAACCGCTTGCCTATCTTGGTGGTTGCCTTGGTTGGTTGAGCAACAGCTACTTTGAGCCGCACTTCGGCCACGACTAGGTGGTGATCACTGTCGATATCCGCGCCACGGCGGTTGCGGACGTCTAAAAGCTTTCCTACGTAGAGTGTTATCCAAGACGAAGTCAGCGTAACTAAAATATAAAAACTAAGAGTTCATAAAACTTTCCGAATACATCAGCGTAATGAAAGTTCCCGCTTCAAACGTTATCCAACATGAAGTGAGCACCGTCGCCTGCTATATACGAGTGTGTATACTAGGAGTTCATAAACCGTTCAGAATACAACACCAAAGAAGTGAAGAAAATTCCCATTGCGAGAGCTATTTAACACGAAGTTGGCACAAAATATTTTGATTATTAGGACATCATAAAGCTTTCAGAACAAATTGGCCGAGTGTTGTTCCCGCATAAACACGTGCTTTCCATTACGAAGTCAACGCAATTACGATGTGAGCTACTAGGAGTCCATGAAGTACTGTTAGCATAAAAAGTTTTAGATCCAGTATTCAAAATGTTAGGAAAAGATGGACAAAGTTTGAACTCTGTCTATAGTGTTTCCTCAGATACAACAACAGCCTATAATTACTTTTGCAAAGTTTACACTTTAGGCAAGCAAGTTGGGTTTCATACCAACAAAGTTAATAGTAAATTCCGAATACATCAGTGAAATGAAAGTTCCCGCTTCAAACGTTATCTAACATGAAGTGAGCACCGTAGCCTGCTGTATAAGTATGCTAGGAGTCCATAAAACGTTCAGAATTCAACACCAGAGAAGTAAAGAAAATTCCCGTTGCGAGAGCTATCTAACACGATGTCAGCACAAATAAGATTTTGAACATTAGGAGATCAGAAAGCATTCAGATCACTTTGATTGAAAGTTGTTCCCGCGTAAAGACGTACTTTCCATCACGAAGTCAGCGCAATTACGATGTGAGCTACTAGGAGTCCATGAAGCACTGTTAGTATAAAAAGTTTTAGATCCAGACCCAGTAGTCAACATGTAGGAAAAGATGGACAAAGTTTGAACCTTGTCTATATTGTTTCCTCACATACATCAACAGCCTATGATTACTTTTGCAAAGTTTACAGTTTAGGCAAGCAAGTTGGGTTTCTCGCCAACAAAGTTTTCAGAATCCTGTGATGTTATTTTTTAAATCTTAGAGTAAGAAAGTTTAATAATGAAAATAATGCACAGCGATCGATTGCACAACTGACACTAATCTGTATGACGGATACTATGTTAATTACAAAGCTATATTTAATTATATTAAAAAGTATGGCTAATACGTATTGGTGGGATAGCTTTGGTATGAATTTTATAAATGAATTAACTGTAATACGAATAACTATCATTTTATTAGGTACGTAATGGAAATATCAGTTTCATGTCTATTAATATTCTCCTTTATTAATAAACGTGTAATTACGAAAGTTAACAGAAAAACACCCTCAAAAAATTAACGGGAGATACTAAACAAGTATGTTTAAAAAACGGCAAATTAAATATTGAGAACGATTTTTTGATTTGAATACTTTGAGTTGAAACCCCAAAAGAAATTAAAGGTTAATAATTTACACATATCTATAATAATAATAATAATATTCCACAACTATCACACAACGCCGTCTAGTCCCAAGCTAAGCAGAGCTTGTGTTATGGGTACTAGACAACTGATAAACATACTAATATATTTTTAAATACATACATATAATAGATAAATTACACCCAGACACAGAACAAATGATTATGCTCATCACACAAACATTTGTCCTGGGTGGGAATCGAACCCACGACCTGACCTATGAAGAGTTCTATTCCATGTCTCCGAAGTTCATCATCAGATCATAACAAAATTTCTTTGGGTCCAATTTGAAAGCATAACCTTTCAATTAAAAAATAATTTTCACAATCGGTAAACAATTGATCGAGATATCGGTGAACATACATTAAAAAAAACAGCTGAACATAGAACCTACTTCTTCTTGAAGTCAGTTAAAACACAAACTTTACCTCTTTATAATATTATAATAATAATATTCAACTGGCAACTCTGGATGTCAAAAGTGTTGTATCATTCAAGCAAATTTTAACTAAAAATTAATCGTTTTCGAAACTGAAAACGCACAAATTTTATTCCAGAAGCCCTTAAAATAAGTAACAAACCTAATCTAAATTTCTCACAACAAATAAAGGCCCAAAAATGAAAAGAAAAGAAGCTATAAAAAGGACTACAGATGTCACTCTTATATTTTATACTGGCTTTTGCCCGCATCTTCGCCCGCGTACGTTAAATATAGCCTAATGCCACTCAAGACTAAAGCAGCAGCTTTCTATCGATGAAAAAATTAAATAAAATCCTTTTGGATATTGCAAAATTATTGTTACTAGTGGTTTTATTGGGTTCCGTCCTTTAAAGGTCTGCTCTCGACCACTAAAGGACGGAATCTGCCGGATGAATCTGCGACACACCAAGTAGTGGAGCAGAGACCGACTTTACGCATGCGCCACTCGTAGCGCACAATCGCTCTTAACATTGTAATGGTTCGTCCATTACAATGATACAAGTGAGCGAGTGTGTTAAAGCTATTAATAGGACACACACACGCAGGATATAAAAAGTGAAGTCTACATAAAAAAGTAAAGAAAAATTTAAACTAACATAACACAAAATAGAAATGCAGCCTCTTTTAACATACACTTTAAAGAATTATCATTTATCGACTGCTAATTTATTTATTGAAGAAGAAACTGAGGTCCTACCACAATTTCTTAACGCGAATTTATCATCATCATCATTTCAGCCGATCGATGTCCACTGTTGGACATAGGCCTGCCCCAAGTGTCGCCATAATGAACGATCCTGTGCGTCCCGCATCCATCGGAATTCCACAACCTTCACCAGCTCATCGGACCACAGAATTCCTCGAATTTATGTTCTACTAGCTTTTTTTTAAAACTTTAAAACTGGAAGGCTATAAAGCTTGTTGCAAACGCGCATGTATCTACAATTTTTTATATATTGTTAGGTTCCTTGAGAGTAGTTTACACCTAGGTTTGCAACCCTGAAAACCCTGTGCTACTCTCATGGTGCTCGAAAAACTGCGAGATTTAGCACTTTTTTTTAGTTTTTTCGATAAATCTACCCGAAGAAAGCGTTTTTCAAGAATGTTTGCTTATAATGTAATAAAGCTAACTAAATATACTAAATTTTTTCTAGGTCCATTGGTTGCAGAGATACAGATGACAAAGCAGGCATATTTTTTAAAAGTGAAAATTTTGTGTTTGCGTCATATTCAAAGACACGTACTGGCTAAACTAATAGTCCTAGAGAAAAGTATGAGGCAAGAATTTGTAGAAAATTTAATTAGCTTAAATTTGATACCAAGGTATGCATCTAGGCTTCATGTTTTCCTCATAAATAAAAATAATAGTAAAATGTCGTGTTCGCATATAATAAATCTGTAAAAGTTTTTAGTTGTCGCGCATCACGTAAAATGTACGAAATCTATGTGGATAACGCTTATACATTAAAATTGTGTGTAACTTGTTTTATTATATAGGCTTTGTTTTATTGCAATCGGTTGACTACATCGAAAGATAAACTACATTTATTGACTATTAGGCTGTACGAAGTTCACCGGGTCAGCTAGTTAAATAATAACAACATTGGACTGAATTATGTATGTATGTATATATTTTAAGATTTATAGAGGAGAAGGAGGGGTAATGTTTTCTGGAGGTAGAGATGGGTCAGCATATAGTGTTGGGTCTTCCACATTCTTGTCCTACTCCTCCAGGACGATAGGGATGGCGTTGTTGCAATTTCGACTTTTGTAAAAGGAACATAAGAAAAAACACTTGAGCCTAGCCAAAAAAAAGTTATTTTTTCGAGCACTATGGGAGTAACACAGGGTTTCCAGGGTTGCAAACTTGGGTATAAACTAACAACTCTCAAAGGACCTAACGACGTATAAAAAAAAATATATATGTGCGTATAAGTATCAGATATTTTCTCAGTAAACGTCTGACACACCCTCCCGCTCCACCTTAGAGCGAGAGAAGCCATTACATGATATTCCACCTTTAAAAAAATATATTTCCTCAGATAATATTCCCCAAGCGAACGCCGGCGTTCGCTCTGTCATTGTCTTTCTATTGTGTATCTTATTACGGTATTCAAAAGGTTAAAAAATTCAGTGATATTTATTATTCTAATACCACAAACCAACATAAGTATGTGGTTCCTGCTACTAGGCTCAAAAAAATAGAGGACTCATTCAGATGCCAAAGATTCACTTTTACAAGTATATTCATAGTCCTGTACATTTTTAACAATAACAAAATGACTTAAGGCTAACATGTAAGAAGATAGGTAGTGACTTTGTTAGACATAAGATTAAAATTTGAAAAATTATCAGGTAACGAGAAATACATCTCCATGTGTAGTCAGTACAGTGCAGAAGATTTGGAACCGAGACTCACAAAAGATGCACACGTCATGGTAATAATGAGGAGAATAAAAACCAAAAATGTGTAATGTAGGTTAGTGAAATGTGTAATGTAGCGCAAATATCATGCCAAATCTACTTATACATATGAAAAAATGAGTTTGTCTCTTGAACTTGTGTTTTTTTTAACCTAACTCCTGTGATTATTAGAATTCTAGTAGCTTAGCGACTTCTATCGCAAATATGGTTTAAGTAGATAATGCCTGATGTTGGTGCGAGGTGATCACTGACTATAGTGGACAGTTTAGATAACAGTCGACAGTGTACTGCGTGCTACAGTCATACTATTGGGGCCATGAGTTGACTTTTGAAAAGAAAACCCGTGCTCCTAGAACGCAAAGGGAGTGTAGGTGTGGTTGTGGTCAGCAAAGGTCTGACACGCCTTGTCGCTCCACTCTAGAGCGGGACAAGTAATTAGATGATTTTGTCATTCTATGCTTTTCTAATAATTGCAGTTTGCATGTGTTAATACTTTACTTATAAACCGTTTCTGTCTTTCAAGTTATGGATAGAACAGTTACACTACAATATGAGGCGTACGATCATCTAATGAATTCGTAGAATAGAATATACTTAATTGTTCACTAAAATAGTATAAATTTTCTATTTTTTTCGTACAGGTTTATAAATTTAAACGTTGTCTGCCTATCAATAACGTTTAAAATAAAATATCTGTATTTTAAAAGCCCGTAAAGAAAATGCGAGGACCGCAGTGCGCAGCCGCGTGCCGCGTGTCCTTTCGACGAGGTAACAACGACGCGTCTTGTCCGGCAGAGTAGGTTTATCACCAGCCCCGAACGGTCGGCTGAGGATAAATCTGCCCATATAAACACTCTACAGAGTATTGAATGAGGCAAGCCGCTTTGGTAAATAATTTGCAGTTTTGTTTGAAGAGCTACTTTCGAGTAATTTCCTATACTACTCGTATTCAGATTATAATGGATGAAATAAATTCAACATCTTACTCTGAAAATTATGTTTAAACAAAACTGACAATATTATAGTAATTTACTGTTAGTACGTCTTTAATTTTTCATTCGATAAGTTTAAAGTAAGTAAAACTCAATCCAAAAATAGTATTGTAATTATGGTTAGTTATTATCTAGATTTGACTATTTTAATTTAAAGACTTTACTTAGTATACGTCATTCTATTTCACATGAAATCGCCTAGGTGTAATTAGGTAGTAAATAATAACTTATTTTTTAATTTTAAATGTTTTATTTTTATTTTAGAAATATTTAAAAATTAAGTTAATTACACATATTAATATTATTAAGAAAATAATAATAATGCCCCCTTTTTGTATGACTTTGTTTAAAAAAACATTTAAAAATGTAAGTTTTACGTGTATGTGACGAATAAAAGTATAATACTTACACCTAAATTATTTACGAGTATTTTCAGGCATCCGGGCTTGTACATTACACCTTACAGACTAACATAAATATAAAGTAATACAGTTTGTTGTTAGTAAATTATGTAAGACTTATGGCTATGTTAGTAACACTTACACTGCGCTACAAAGCAGAGCAGAGCTGTTTTAAAATATTTAAAGTTTAGGCAAAATCTGAACAGATTCGTTTAAGCTTAAAATGGTTTTTAACCCCGAAGTAGCGATATTCCATACAAAATCAGTTACTACACCATATTACCTAAATAATAGTGAGACAAATAAAACCAACCAATTTGCAGATTATTTTACGACATGAATTTATATCCACATAAGACGACAATCGCAGCACGGCAGTTTTAAGTTAGTTTTATTTACAACAGACAGAAAATAAAAAGAAAATATTCGCAGAATTACACATTTCAGATGAGCTGTGGCCTAGAACCACTTATTGTGCCCCATTAAACGCAAGGCGACATCACGGGAAACCAAAGCGAAGGTGGAGAGATAAGCGTGACAACTACTGGAGCGACTGGCCCGCAATGGCTGAACACAGACGGGTGTGGAAGAGGAAGAGGGAGGCCTTCGCCCAGCAAAGGGACATAATAGACTTATAACTACTATTATTCACAGATTTTTACATCTTTCAGTGGTATACATTCACGCTCGGAGTCTTGTTATTATGTAGTTTTACAAAACCATAAAAACATCGCTTGTGTTTTGAGTAAATGCAAAATAGCAACCAACACAGCACATTTTTTTTTTATTGATATAATAAGTCAAGCACTAGTGACTGCGATCCCACCTCATGGTAAGCAGTAATGCAATCGTTGATGATAAGGCGCACTAGTTCAATTGATTCTTACTATAATACTTTTTGACATAGTTTCTAATAAGCTTACCTATTTATCCTTTCCCTCTGATATGCCAGAAGCGCGCATGGGCAGTATCTGCGCTAATATTCATCAACTGAAAACATATCTTTTCATACTCCAGAGAAGCAGTGGTGGCCGAGTGGTAACGGCCCCGAATTATCAGTTGTAGGTCACGAGTTCAAGCCCAGCCTGGTACATTACTTTATTATTTATTTATTTAATCTTCAGGCAACTAAAGGTACAAAGGCGGACTTAATCCCTTTTGCATTCTCAACCACCCACTATTTGCTAAGAACGGAAGAAGTCATTGGATGATTTCTCACCATTAAAAAGGCCCTACTATTATCTACTCTTGGACTTTCTTGTGGTACTTTGTGTAATTTATTTCTTCACCATTACACTCAAAACGGCGAAAGAAAACATTACGAGGAAAAAACACATGTGACAAAAATTAAGACATGTGACATTCACCAACCTGCACTGTGCCCGCGTGTTGGATTACGGCCCATTCCATCTCCTAGAGTGGAGGCCTAAATCTAGACTAATCATTTCACTAGTTTTAAAAAGATCGAAGATCATATCTGGTCAGGATCTAACAGCCACTTACCTGGAGACAAAAAGAAAAATACAGTAAGACTACTGCAGATTACAGGGAAATACACCACAACCATGATTTTCTCAACAAAAAGTACTAAATGTTGTATTAATCATCTTCTTAGCGTTTGAATCCTGCGTGAACAGGTAACAGGGCACGTAACGCAGAATGGAAGGTGAGACATGGCCTGCGGAGAGACGCCACACAAACACTGAAGATTGGAACTACCAAATATTCAATTTAGTAACTTAGGTAATCACAAGTCCTTAAATACATTGCCTGTTTTCTATGTTTTTGTTTCGATACAAAAACCATTGTGAAAAAATATTTAAAATAATATATAAGATGCGAAAAAAGTCCAAAAACATAAGCTACAACGGCCAACTCGTGAAGGATTTGAACCTCCGACCACCACACAATGGGCGCTCTGACCACTGAGCTAACGAGTCTTATCAGAAAATTGTGAAATAAGCTTTCATATTGAACAGGCTTTAGGATGAATTCCCTTATCCCATTCCGTCCCAAAAACCTCATATCCAAACCGCACAGCACCGCCTCTGACGGTGTAAGGAAAAAACTACGGATTCGAATCGAACGAGCCGGCCGGCCAACATATTCTACGCGCGCGCGATTAACAACCTCTGAAAATACCGTGAAATATCGTTTGAAAGTGCGTCCAAGATGATCCTGGATCCCAGCACCCAGTGAGTACCTGACTTCCAAATTTTGTACCATCCTTGTAGCCTGTTTTATAGAAACTTATATCGCGTCAGCCAACGCTGACGCTACACTTATTCATACCTATTCATATTTTTGGTCCATTTCGAGCGCGAATACCTGTAGATTACAGTTTTTTCAGGCATTCTCAGGTTCAATTTCGAATGAAAACTCTGAGATTTGCTATATTTTTGCATTTTAAAAGTATTATCCTACAAAATTGTGTTGGTCATATTCGCCGTGTAACCCATGCGGATTCAGAGGTCATCTTAATTTAGTCGGATTATAGTCACAAAAATTCATGTAATCTACGTAATTTGTTGTGGAAATATTATTATCTATAACTATTCACGGTATTTATACACTTACAAACATTATTACATAACTATTTCACCTAAAGGTATCGATTTACACACTTAATAAATCTCAACTTAAGTTCGTTCGTATTTCGTACCTACCTACCTACTTATTATTCGAACAAAGCATAATGGAAGAAAGCAAATTAAAACGTCTTCAATCTCAACGCGAATATGTATATCGTGATATTCAAATCCTTTACGACTTATCAAAAACTATGATTCAAGATCGTTCAAAGGTATCGGCGTTCAAGGCGAGATATACTCGAATACATTCAATTCGCGAAGAATTCGTTTCGTTATGTAGTAACATACAAAGTTTGGAGTTAGCCATAAAACCTGACGCTCGAGTGTGTCAAAAGTCTTTGAGTTCGTTTGACGATTTGTACTACGCCGTAATTAGTGCAGCGACTGATCTGCACATTACTGATAGGAGCGACAACGTCGACGGGCCGCCGCCTGCGACTTCCATGCAAACGGGACGTAACGCGCGGCTACCTAAGCTTGAGTTACCTAAATTCGACAGTAAAATTGAGAACTGGCAAGCATTTTATGATATTTATAAAACCTTAATTCACGACAACAATTCGATCTCACAAATAGAAAAATTTCACTATTTAGCGTCCTGTTTACAAGGCCCGGCCTCATCCATTGTCAAAGGGGTCCCTATGACCGCTGATAATTATGAAATTGTTTTTAATAGTTTGATTGAACGTTATCAAAACAAGCGAATTATAGCTTTGACATACTTAGATAAATTCATCAACCAGCCAGTTTTAAAATCGGGTAACTTCCAAGATTTACAAAGGTTAACAAACGAAATTTATGAGGCATACTATGCACTTCAAGCTTTAAAAATTGACGACTTAGGTGATTTTATCTTATTTTGTTTAACTTCGCGCGCACTGGACTCAGGCACGCGTGATCGTTTCGAATCGCAAAACATTTCTCAAATACCCACCTTTAATGAATTGTTAAAGTTTCTTCAAGATTATGTAAAAATCTTAGAAACTAGTCATTTATCTTCTAAATCTAATGTCAACAACAATTCTAACCCTCGTAACCTTGAGGGGAAAAAATCTTCGCCCGCGACTAGTAGGCAAAATAGCAGCGGATCCAAACGCTCATCTTATCTCACAAATTCCAACCCACCTGCAAATGTGACTTGTGCTCATTGCAGTGAAGCGCACTCGATTTATCGGTGCCCTATCTTTCAATCCTTAGATTCTCGTACTAGACTCGCGTTAGTACAAGGTAAACATAACATGTGTACCAATTGTTTACGTACAAATCACGTCATAGACAAATGCCTGTCTAAAATGTCTTGTACGATGTGTGGATTACGTCACCACACCCTATTGCATATTGATCCTTCGCCATCCAGCGTCGGCGCAACCACTGGAGCGAGCGTCACGGCTCACGCTCAGGCCGCCGTTCCCAACCGCGATCTAGTCCTACTAGGAACATGTCAGGTGCGCGCGTTCAGCACCGCCGCCGACACTCAATGTACTGTACGGGCACTCGTGGACAGTGGGGCGCAGGACTGCTTTATCACCTCTGCGTGCGCACGCACGCTCGGGTTAAAACTCCGCCGGTGTAATCTTAGCATAGCCGGACTAGGACAAAACTCAGTCACACAAGTAAAAGGGGTGGTGGAATGCACTATACGACCTGTACACGATGATGCTCCACAATTTAATATCAAGCCAGTCGTATTAGACAACATCACTGCTCTAATACCTAGCGTTAAAGTACCGTCAGCTGTTCGTGAACGGTGCAACCATCTCGTGCTAGCTGATCGCGATTACGATATTCCCGCCAAAATTGATTTATTAATAGGAGCGGAGTTATTCCACGAAATCTATGACGGTCAACGTATCAATCTGGGGCCCGGTTTACCTGCAGCTATGCATAGCGTTTTTGGGTGGATTCTCACAGGGACAGTAAACTTTAATTCTGCACCATTAAACACCGCGTGCTCTTTAGTGGCCACCACATTCAAATTAGATGAACAAATTAAAAAGTTTTGGGAAGTGGAGGAACCACCGCGCGTTGTCATCACCGTACCCGAGAATGACATCTGCGAACGCTTGTACACTGATCTAACCTATCGCCAACCTAACGGACGGTACGTCGTACCCATCCTCTTAAAGGATAGCAAATGCTCTTTGGGTGAATCTTACAATAGTACATTATCGCGGTTGACTCATCTTGAAAAGAAACTTAGTCGTCAGACTGAACTTAAATCTGATTATATTAAATTCATGCGCGAGTACGAGAATTTAAACCACATGTATCCTGTACCTAACCCTGCGATACCTACTCTCAATCCTTATCTTATCCCTCACAGTTGCGTCGTTCGCCCTGAGAGCACGACCACCAAACTGAGAGTAGTGTTTGATGCGAGCTCTAAAACAACCAACGGTCTATCTTTAAATGATATTGTATTTACTGGCCCTAAGCTCCAAGTCGATATTGTGGATATCATAACTGGCTTCAGATTACACACAGTAGTTTTAACTTGTGACATCTCAAAAATGTATAGAGGAATCTTGATTAGGCCGGAAGATCGGAGCTTTCAACACATACTATGGCGGGAATCTCCTAGTGATCCAGTTAAAGAGTACGAACTTGCGACTGTCACCTACGGAGTTAGTAGTTCGCCTTATTTGGCTATCCGCACCCTCCACCAATTAGCTGCCGATCATGGCGCCGCGTATCCACAAGCAGCCGAAGCTCTTCTTCACGAGACGTATGTCGATGATATTACAACCGGCGCCCCCTCTGTACGCGAAGCCATAGAACTAAAAGATCAACTTATAAATTTGTTAGGTTGCGCTCAACTTGAGCTCCGAAAATGGAGTAGTAATTCACAATCTCTTCTCAAGACCTTGCCTGTAGATCATTGTCAAACACCTAAACTTTTTTCTGAAGAAGGTGAGAAATCAACTTTAAAAATCTTAGGAGTCCAATATGACCCTGTGAGTGACTGTTTTGGTTACTCACAGTCCCCTATCGAGGACAGTGAATGTACCAAGCGATCCATCTTATCCAGCATCGCACGTATTTTCGATCCTCTAGGGTGGCTCACACCGTATATCTTAAAAGCCAAGTTGCTCCTTCAAGATTTGTGGCGTCTTAATCTTTCATGGGACGAACCTGTGCCGAGAGACATCACACAAATATGGCGAAACTTTATAGCCGATCTCCATAACTTAAAACTAATAAAAATCCCTCGTAGGATTATACCATCTCAATCTAAGGAATTCCAGCTTGTCGGATTTTGTGATGGATCCAACAAAGCATATGGATGTTGCGTTTATCTTCGTGTCGTTACCTCTCATGACGTGTACGTCGTTTCTCTTTTAGTTGCTAAGTCCAAGGTAGCACCTCTAAAAGTGTTGACTGTCAACCGTTTAGAGCTTTGCAGTGCTGTATTACTATCTAAAGTAATAAATCGCATTCAATCCTTGCTTAGTTCAAAACTCATTTTGAATAAATCTATCTTATTCACAGACAGCTCGACCGTATTGTCATGGTTAAACACTGAGCCACATAAGCTTAAGACTTTCGTTGCGCACCGAGTGGTCCTAAATAACGACAGTCCTGTGCCAACTAAATGGCGACATGTGTCTACCCATGACAATCCAGCCGACATCTGTAGCCGTGGTTTATCGTGCTTATCTTTGTCTGATTCTCGAATCTGGTGGTCTGGTCCTCAGTGGCTATCTACTGAACTCTTCAACTGGCCTGTTTCAGCAGTAGAAGTATCCGATAACGTGCCAGAACTCAAGCCTGCATCACGCGCGTGTCATGCCAGTGCGACACGTGAAGCCGATGCGCTGGATTCTATCATAGAACGCCACTCCTCTCTTTCCCAAGTTGAAAGAGTGGTTGCTTGGATATACCGTTTCATTAATAACGCAAAGGCTAAACGTTCAGAGCGTAACTTCTTACCTTACCTGACAGCCACTGAATTAAGCCAATCATTAGATCAGATAACAAAGTATGTTCAACATCAAAGTTTTAGTGATGTCATATCTTTGATAGCATCCAAGAAACCTTTACCCAAACATTTATCTAAACTCTCTCCTTTTCTCGATACTCGCGGAATCTTGCGAGTGGGGGGACGTCTCAAGCACGCATCGTTAACAGGTCGCGTCAAACATCCATACCTCCTGCCTAAGATTTCTCGGTTAAGTACTCTTCTGATTGACCACTATCATAAAACTTATCTTCATTGTGGGCCACGCCTACTCCAATCTTTAATTATGCGTCGATTTTGGATACTCGGAGTTAGAAATCTTATCAGATCGCGGCTATCTAAATGCGTAACCTGTTTTAAAATTAAACCTCTTTCACTTCAACCTTTACAAGGTGATCTTCCACCTTCCCGATTACAACTGGGTCACTGTTTTCAAACAGTAGGCATCGACTTCGGAGGTCCTTTTATGATAAAAGAGAGTAAACGCCGTAACGCTAAAACTTATAAAGCTTACCTTTGCCTCATAGTCTGTCATGCCGCTAAAGCCGTCCATCTCAAACGTGTCATAGGATCACAAATTTTGACTTACGAAGAATTTTATACTATCTTAACGAAGGTGGAAGCTATGTTAAACTCTAGACCCTTAGTGGAACTCTCTACCGATCCCGGCGAGGTTGACACTCTTACAGCTGGTCACTTCCTTATCGGTCGACCTTTGGTATCTCTACCTGAACCGGTGTATGCTGAAAACGAGACCTTACGTACTCGATGGCAGCTTTTGCAGCGTCTATCTCAGAGCTTTTGGCGCACTCGGCAGAGGGACTATCTGCATACACTGCAACAGCGAATGAAATGGTTCAAATACGGTAACGGTCAGCCAAAATTGAACGATCTTGTAACCATTTATGAACCTAACTTACCCGCTAACGAATGGAGACTTGGTCGCGTCGTCCAGCTCCACCCGGGCAAAGATAATATCATTCGTGTTGTGACAGTCAAAACTTCAAAAGGCTTACTTGTAAGACCTACTATCAAAATTTGTCCTCTTCCAATCGCTCAAAATAATTAATAACCCATATCAAATCATATCAAATATCTATCAACTATTTTTTTTTAGAGTCTAACACTTATTATTTTATTTATTTTTTCTCAATCCTATACTTATTAAGTACACTTAACCAGCATAATCTCAACACTTAACATACAACTATATCCGTACAGTGACATATCTGAATCTGCATGGACCGCAAGTCTCGAACTTCATCTATCTTATCTTATGAAATCCCTCGTTGATTTCAAGTGGGGGGATATGAACAGGCTTTAGGATGAATTCCCTTATCCCATTCCGTCCCAAAAACCTCATATCCAAACCGCACAGCACCGCCTCTGACGGTGTAAGGAAAAAACTACGGATTCGAATCGAACGAGCCGGCCGGCCAACATATTCTACGCGCGCGCGATTAACAACCTCTGAAAATACCGTGAAATATCGTTTGAAAGTGCGTCCAAGATGATCCTGGATCCCAGCACCCAGTGAGTACCTGACTTCCAAATTTTGTACCATCCTTGTAGCCTGTTTTATAGAAACTTATATCGCGTCAGCCAACGCTGACGCTACACTTATTCATACCTATTCACATATTAAGGAAAAATTAAACAGAACGTTTCAAATTAATGCGTAGAACCGACAGTGTTAGGTTCAAATTTCAATACCAGTAGACGAATCTACACGTCATCTTAGGGGTAGGATCTTGCAGCCTTGGCTGTCGCAAGCTGTAGATGTACACTGGTCACTCGCACTTGTGTTTTAATGAAAATCTTAGTAAAGCCTGCCAAGGTCAATAAAGAAAAAGTTTCACAAACTTTCGTTGTTGATAATTAACTTCTTTTTAAATGTAGTATAAAACAGAAAGATATTATCATACTAGCTGACTCGGCAAACTTCGTACCACCTAACAGTCAATTAATGTAGTATATCTTTCGATATAGTCAACCGATTGCGATGAAATAAAGCCTCATCAAGATTATGATACAACTTATATTGCATACATTAAAAACAGATAAGTAGACAAACGTTACTATAACGTATGGGTGTATGATTGATAAATATTTGTATGTTTTTTTAGTTCGTAGATTTTTGGCTTGCTATACGCTTTGGTGCATACTGTGAGTATAGGAAGCAATTGATAAATAAATAAAAATGTGGATAATGCGATTGCTGCCATATTTTTGCACAAACACTCAAGTAACTTTAATCATTAAAAGTCAGACACGCATACAAAATACCATGTGGTGGTAGTAGGAGTTAGCACCCTTTTTTCGCCACCCAACCACCCCAGATCAATAAGTGGGTTAGTTCATATTAGTGATGTAACGAATGTCAGATTTTTGACATTCGCGAATGCGAATATTGACTTTCAAATAAAGTGAAGAACTTAGCAGAGCCGATCCTGTGCGTCACGCATCCATTGGAATTCCTCGACCCTCAACAGGTCATCGTTTGCCCCTTGTGGGAAGCCTTCTAGCGCTGCGTCTTTCGGTACGTGGTCGTCACTCCAGAACCTTTCGTCCCCATCGACCATCTGTTCTGCGAGCGATATGCCTTACCGAGGACAGGTCGTTACGGTGACTAGGGCTTTCATCCTAGGAGTCTCGTTCTCGAGAATATCGAACGTCTCAACGATTTTTATGCATTTTAGAGACTGGATACTGATACATCCAGTCTCGATAATAATGAGACTTTTTTATTGTAGATAGGTTCGCGCTTGACCGCTATATCACCTGACTCACAAGAGTTTTGAGACTTGCGTAGATTTTTATAAAACTGCTTAACCAGACACTGCTCACTGTACGGTACGACGCAACACTTAACGGCAGATACCGTTTTGAGTTCTTGCCTTCAAAAATTAGATTTCCAGAAAAGCTTTTTAACCATGTTAAAGAAAATAGGCTCACTACTAAGTATATATTTGCACAATCCTATTCAATTTTATTGAGAGGAAGTTGGGTCTTGTCAAACTCTCTGGTTGAACAATCCTCTCTTTTCAAAAGAGGTACGTAGAACTTTACTCTCTGTTCTGCATACCTCCAAAAATTCGTAGGCTATTGCAGCAGCGTAGAGGCAGAGAGGGCTTTTTCTGACGCAGGTTAATTTTGTAACTAATTACAGATCCTACCGTTCTGAAATTATTATTTTAATCTCACTTTGAAAACGCACAAATTAACTCGTTATTGCTATTTTACTCGATTATCGGTTACAATCGGTAGAAGAAAAACAAGATAAAAATACTGTTTTTAAAAAAGTTATTTACTGTACTGTAATCTTGTATTGGTGACCTAAGAGCCAAGCAATTAACAAGTCTCGAAAGTCTCGTTGTTTCCAGGAATTCTGAGATTTGGCCGAACTCCGAAGCCGAATTGTGTCCAGAGACTCAAAATTGTATCCAGACTGAAAGCCTTAATGGGGACATCCTGGACCTTTGGAAGGCATATGAGGAGCCAAAACCGACTCGCAGAGGCCCTTTTAGACGCTTTTAATGGAACGTGGTACCAACCGGCGATTTATTATTATCATGTTGTTACACAATTCGTAACACTGGAAATGTGAAATGTAAGTTGTGTCACAGTCAAATATTAAAACAAAGGTCAATGGGCACGTTAGTATGGAAAAAAATACCCACGGCGGCCAACAACAAAATTAGTCTGAGTATGTACATATAAGTCCCTAGTTTCGATGGTGTGAAGCCCATTTCTGTGAGTACTGGGAATTAGTAAATATATACGTTTATATAATTTTTAGAAATGAAGTTTTTTAATCAGTATATTTGGCCTTTTCGATTCGTTTTCTGTTTCATATAAATATAAATGAAACGCCGCTGTTCATATTTTAATATATAATATTCCAAAACTATCACACAGCGCCGTCTGGTCCCAAGCTAAGCAGAGCTAGATAAATCTAAAGAAAGAGAATCTAGAGAGATATAAGTCTTTACTATATTTTAGTATATTATAATATGATGAAATAAGGTCTAATCAAGGTCAAAGGGGTTTTGAGAGCACTGTGTCGTCTAGATGTGAATAAAGTGGACCATATGGTAAATCAGCGATTGTTCTCAAGGCTTGTACGCCCGCGTTGTCTCCTGTATTGACGCGCTTGTATTGCCTCTCATTTGCCTAAGTCCTGGAAGCTTGCCAACGTGCAACCTGTGCCCAAAAAGAGCAGTCGTCGTGCCGATCTTGCCAACTATCGGCCGATTTCGATAATCTCCATACTGTACAAGATAATGGGCCATGTGTTGAACTCGCGCCTCATGGCATACCTGAAGGTAACGATCTCCTCAGTGACCGACAGTACAAGTTTCGCCACAATCAGTCTACTGGGGACCTACTAGTTTTTGCCACCCATTTGTGGGGCGAAGCCTTCGAGAAGAATGGGGTATGGCAGGCTAGCCTTTTAAGTAAGCTTCCAGCGTAAGACATTACCCCTAGTCTGATTAACTGGGTAAAAAACTTCTTGAGTAAACGGTCTCTCCGAGTTGTTGTCGACGGATGCTCATCAGAACACATGACGACTAATGCCGGAGTTCCTCAGGGGTCTGTTCTCTCTGCAACTCTCTTCCTGCTACATATCAACGATCTGCTGATGCTTGGTATCTATGGGTATGCAGATGATAGCACAGTTGTAGAGAGAAACCTTCCAAGTGCTCGGACTAGTAAGGAGCCAATCCGGTCCGAAAGAGAGGCTATAGTAAAGCGTACAAATGTCTCACTTCAGGCAGTCTCCAAGTGGGGTGAAGCTAATCTGGTGAGATTCAACGCCACCAAAACACAAGCGTGTCTGTTCACCGTCAAAAGGAGCCCCTTCACCTTGGCTACATCCCTGAAGTGCATTGACCGCCTTCAGCTCTTGGGAGTTGAACTTTCATCAGCCCTGAATTTTGGGCGGTTCAATGAGTCCAAAGCCAAGGTACCTCCTAGAGAACTCGGCGTTCTTGCAAAGGTCCGGCGGTACTTCACACCGGGACTGCTTTTAATATTATACAAAGCACAGGTCCAATCGTGTGTGGAGTACTGCAGCCACGTATGGGCTGGTGCTGCAAAATGCCACCTAGCAGCTTTGGACTTGGTGGAAAAGCGTGCGAAAAGGCTGATTGGTGATCCAGATTTGGTTAAGTCCAATCTTCAAAGTCTTGAGCACAGGCGCAGGGTAGCCAGCCTATCGGTGTTTTACAGGTTGCATTTTGGAGAGTGTGGCCGGAATTGCATGACGTGATTCCGCCATCTCATTTCTACCATCGGACAGCCCGACGTATGGCGAGTATCTACCCTTACGTTGTTGAAACCTCTACGGTCTGGACTAAGCGTTTCTCCTCGTCATTTATGCCGCTGTGTTCATCGAAGGATTAATAAACTAGTGAGCCTCACCATCAACGATTGAACTGCTTACCATCGGGTGGGATCGCAGTCAAGCACTAGTTTATATAATATAAAAAAAAGGTTTAGAAAGCGTTCTGGTTACAGGCACACAGGCAAAAAATTATAAGTTATAAATTTTTTCATGGTCTCTTTAATTCGTTAGTTATTCTTTATGAAGCTGTAATATTTTATCCCACGTATCTATAATTTAATAATTGAATAAAAAGAAAGGGGGGAAGTTAATTCATAATTGAAAACTAATTTGGTTTATGGCCGCATTATTAAAAAACCCGGGTCAGATCCTGCCCAATGACCTTTACAAAATCATATCAGTTGTATTGTCATTCTATATCTATCAAATCAATACTTTAATACCTTTTTGTTTATCAAAAACATTCGCCAAATATTCGCATGTTTCTTGCGAATGCGAATGTTATAAAATGTGCGAATATTCGCGAATGCAAATACTCGTTACATCACTAGTTCATTTCCAGCCCAGTTCATGAAAATATAGGTAATATCAACCTCTTAAACTGCCATAAAGTCCTGGTACGCAAAGTCGTATTCCGTTGTTTCATCTACGGAAAATTGCTTGAAATTCGTCGAACGTTACTAGGAGTGCATAAGTACTCAGGAGATTGAATTTAAAATTGAGAAATGAGACATCTATGTATCGCATAGAATAATACTTGTGAATCCAGTTGGCTATAAACTGGTTGTTGTGCTCCATGGCTAAAAGAACGATGGATGTAGTTTTCTATGACGTCCGTGTCGTGGCCTTCTCGCTAGTTTAACACAGATGGCGGTAAATCAACAACTGTTTAATAAAATCTGCGCTCACATTGCAGTTCTTATTGAAAAGATGTCATGACTGTTTGATAATTATCAGTATAATCCATCTGTGTGTTCCATTATGTCTTGTCACCTGTCACATATAATCGTAATAACTCCCTTTTTTCATATCACTCCTCAAATAATCCTTCCATATTTTCTTTGTCCGCCCTCTCCATCCATCCGAGGGAAAATTTTCCTGGGATAGAAATCGTATGTGCTGTATCAGGACATGGCCTACCCGTGTGTCAAATGTAATTCAAATCAATACAGCCGTTCAAACGAGAAAAAGTAACAAACATACAACACATGCACACACTAAAACTTACGTCTCTAAAATACTCGTATTAGTGCGATTTTATACAACCAGCTACATACTGCTACTAAATAGAACTTGCAAAGTGTTCTTATTTCGAACTTCTACTGAGAAAGCAGGTATCTACGAGTTTAACAAGAGGGCTCACAACAAATGCTTGGCTTGTAAGAAGATTGATTTCTTTGTAGGTTTCCGTATCTCAAAAGGAAAAAGCGGAACCATTATAAGATCACTTTATTGTCTGTCTGTCTGACAACACCCTTTATCTCGGAAGTATCGAGTCGAAATTAAAACTATATACGATCTGCGGTCCCTTGAATCTGCTGAAAAATAAAAAAGCAAAGTTTACGATAAAAATAGACACGGCCGTTTATGTCGCAAAAAACCTTATCATGTTTCATGACCTAGAAATACTGTTTAGTATAAAGCAAGGTTTTTACCTAAGCACAGCAAGCCTCAGGGTGGATAAATGTATGACCAATAGCACGTAGGGTCGAGTTAGGTGGGCTGACCAACAACTATGTCGATCTGTATATCTACTTAGGCCAGTTAGTTTCTTTCGAAAACAGGCAGTAGAAGGAAATCGATCGCCGAAACAAAAACGCCTGGAAAAGCTACTGGTCCTTGAAGACTCTAATGAAGCAAATACTCATCAATATGTGTGTCATGCCCGTCCTAACCTACGGTGCCCAGACATGGTCGCTCACCTAGTATCAAAAGTTTAGCCTTAAGGTTTTCCAACGAGCAACAGAGCGCAGCTTTCTGGGTGTCAAAAGAGCCGACAGGATGAGGAGTACCACGCTGCGTCAAAAGATGGGGATTATAGACGTAGGGAAAAAGGATGCCAGGATAACATGAGATTGAGCGGATTACATTAGCTGCATGCACTCTGACCGTTAAGCAAGAGTCTCCACAAAATGGGTACCAGGAAGTAGTGCCTTTATTACCTCCAAAGGCTTCTCTTTAGCAAAGTACTAGGAATTGGAATACTACTACTAGGAACTGTCTCAAGTTTTTTTTGTTCAAAGAGCCTTTAATAAAAGACTAAAATATACATTTGTAATTTTTATTAACTTGAACCCTGTAGGATTCAGATAGTCTCATGTCACTGGTGGTCGACTTTCTGGCTGGGTTCTAGGTCCACAGCTACCTCAGGCTGTGAAAAGTTTGGAGATTGGCTTGATTGACTGGAGGTGGAAGGTTTCGGTTCATTGATCTGAAAGTAAAACAGATTTAATACCTAATAGAATAAAAATTGACGTATTTAACTTAAAATACTATTTGGTAATAAGATCAATCATTATTAATGATAGTAAAATGTGGATACAACTAAGATTGTGAATAAAAGAATTCTAAGAATAGACTAAAAACAAATAGGAAATATATCGTATATTTAATATTACTTACAAAATTCCTAAATTCAAAACAAAACTTGTGGAGGCTGAAAATGGATCTACATAGACCGCAGCATCGAGAGTTCTACTTGAAACTTTCTTACAGAATGCGTACTGCTAACACAAAGTATATACAGAAGCACTTGGTAACTTGAGACATGTATGTAAACTCCAACTAAAAATCATTTGAAAATTTCAAACAGAAAATCTGAGTTGGCCAGTGCTACTGGGGCCAGGGTTATCCGAAAGGGCGCTCGAGCCCCGGTATGAAGGCTAGAAGGAATGGGGTGGGTCTTTTAGTCAGTAAAAGTCTGACACTATCTCCCGCTCCACCCAAGGGCGGAGGATGTCAATGCATGATTTTTGCCCCACCAAAAAAAAAAAAAAAAAGGTAGGCCATGGCAGCTCGCGTCCAGGCGAGAGGCTCTCCGACGGCTCGATAATCATGCCAATTAAGTACCTAAGGTAATCATTAGTCCTTAAATCCACCGTCTGTTTTCTATTTTTTTGTTTCGATACAAAAACGTTAGTGAAAAAATATTTAAAATAATATAAAAGATGCGAAAAAAAACAAAAAAAGGTGCTACAACGGCCAACTCGTGAAGGATTTGAACCTCCGACCACCACATAATGGGCGCTCTGACCACTGAGCTAACGAGTCTCATGAGAAAATTGTGAAATTAGCTTTCATATTCTGGAAAAACTAAACAGAACATTGCAAATTAATCTTTAGAATTAACATTATTAGGTTCAAATTTCAATGTCAGCAATCGAATCTGCACGTCATCTTGGGGTTGAAGTTTGATCGTAACTCGCAGCCTTGTCTATCGCAGGCTGCAGATGTATACTGGTCACTCGCACCTGTGTTTTAAGTGAAAATCTTAGTATAGCCTGCCATAGTCGATAAAGAAGAAGTTTTGAAGGGTTAGTTCGTATCCACTCCCTGTATACCCGCTGCGTAAAGAAACATAGGTAATATCAACCTCCTAAACTGCCATAAAGTCCTGATACACGTATTCCATTGTTTCATTTACGGCCCGGGAAATTGCTTGAAATTCATCGAACGTTACTGTACTGTACTCAGGAGATTGAATTAAAAATTGAGAAATGAGACATCTATGTATCGCATAGAAATATACCTATGAATCTCCTCATTGACTATGAACTGGTTGTTGTGTTCCATGGCTATGAAGGACGGATGGAGTTTTCTGTAACGTCCATGATGTAGCCGTCTCGCTGGCACAGATGGCAGTAAATCGAAAACTTTTAAGTAAAATCTACGCACACATTGTAGCTCCTGTTGAATAGATGTCAAAACTGTTTCATTATTATAATTAATCCATCTATGTATCCATTATGTATTTTAACCGTCACGCTGTCACGTATTATATACAAAACCGTAATAACTCCCATTTTTACAAGTCACTCGTCAAATAATTCATTTGTCTTTTTTTGACCTCCTCTCTATGTATCCAAAGGAAAATGTAAAAAAGTAACCTATTTGCTTTTGCAGGACATAATAAACTAGTGCGCCTCACCATCAAAGATTGCATCGCTACTTACCATCAGGTGGGATCGCAGTCAAGCACTAGTTTATCTCAATTAAAAAAAAAAAACATGGTTTACACATGTCCAAATTTCATCTAAATTCAAGAGTGAAAAAATAATAAACATACACACGCACACACACGCACTATAACTTACGCTGTTATATTACACGTATTAGTGTGATTTTATACAATCAGATCCATACTGCTACTAAATACTGTAAGTAGTGTTCTTATTTGGAACTTCCACTGGGAAAGTATCTACGAGTTTAACAAAATGGCTTACTACTCACGCTCCTTGGCTTATAAGTCGATTGATTTCTTTTTAGGGTTACCTAAAAAGGAAAAAAACGTAACCCTTATTCATGTGATCTTTCTCGCACATTGTTGTCCGTCTGTCGGTCTATCCATAAAGACCCTTTGTCTCGGAGTTATCGAGTTGAAATTAAAACTATATTCTCAGGTCTGCGGATACTCTCAAAGGAATCAAAATTCAGAGTGCTTCCCCTTGACCCAGAATCCTGAAATTTGGCATGAAGCAAGGTCTAAGATATAGTACAGATATAGGAATTAATCTGAAAACAATATAATATAATATATAATATAATATTCCACAACTATCACACAACGCCGTCTAGTCCCAAGCTAAGCAGAGCTTGTGTTATGGGTACTAGACTACTGATAAATTACACCCAGACACAGAACAACTCAAATGATCGTGCTCATCACACAAACATTTATCCTGGGTGGGAATTGAATCCACGACCTCCGGCATAGCAGTCAGGGTCACTAACCACTAGACCAACAGGCCTGTCAAATAAATTTGTTATGTCACAAACAAACAAAAAAACTTTTTTGCTATCCAGACAACATTGAAATATTTTTAAAATTGAGCTATTTACATATCTAAGTTTGTACGAAACCCTCTGTGCGCGAGTCCGACTCGCACTTGCAAAGTTTTTTCTATTTTAATTACATTTATGCTATGGAATTGTACACTATTAAGAATCAATGCTAAATTTACCTGCACTACTCCAAACACTTAAAACCTCAGTTATTATTGGATAGCCTTTACCCTGCTGTGGGATAGTATCTAAACATTATAATAAATCTGTGAAAGTTATTAGTTGTGCGCGCATCACGTAATATGTACGAAATCGATGTAGATAATTTTTTTACATTAAAATTGTGTGTAACTTGATATATTTTTTAGGCTTTGTTTCATCGCAATCGGTTGCCTATATCGAAAGATATACTACATTAATTGACTGTTAGGTGGTACGAAGTTTAACGGGTCAGCTAGTTGTTTATAATTTTTTTTATCGCAATGATTCGCCCTTCATTTTCCGAGGTTTTAGTAGTAACTTGCAAACAAACTAATGATGAGTTATTCTACTAAGCGAAATTACTACCACCACTACTAAGCGTGCTAATACCTACATTCGATTCACGTTAAACCATTATCGAAATAACCACGCAGGTGTATCTCACAGCATTATAAGTCCGCTTTTACTGGACTATCAAAAATTATTTAAATCTACCCTTTTTAGTAGAGTTATTATAGACTGACACCGACGTTCAGGACGCGAGAGTATATATACAAGTCGGCGTAACGAAACCATAGCGCGCTTTTAAATCGATGACCGCCATCTATCGAGCGCGATGGTACTACTTATGCGCAGTTGGTTGAAATTATGCAAAACCAAAAACTGTTTATGGAATAATAGAATCGCATTTATTTTTTATTTTATGGAATAAATTAAAGTGCATTGCATGAAAGTGTTCGCACCCACCAACAGACTTCATTAGTTTCCGTTTATCAATTTAATAAGACAAAATTACAATAAATAAAATTAAAGTGCTACATATATATTCTGCATTAATTCGAGACAGGTGTCATTCGAAGCGTCTAATTAAATAGTGTTTTTTTATTCTGGTGACACATCTCTGAAGTAAGGGGTTTAGAATAGAATAGAATAGAATAAACTTTATTGTACACCAAAATAGTAACAATATCACAGGTTTTAGATTTTATAAAGCATTATATTCTGACCTAACCTAATCTAACACAAGTGTTTGGGCGGATCATCGCCGTGCCCTCGTGAGGACGATCGGCGGCGGCGATCTCTCGCTCCAGGCCTTGGTACAGGCCATAGTTCGGAGCGAGGAGGAGTGGGAGGCAGTCACCGACTTCTGCGAAGCAGTAATGCTAGCGTAGGAGGAGGCCGACCACATCAGGCAACGGCGGCGCTCACAGCGCCCCAGCCGCCGCTGGGATTCCGATCTCGATTCCCGGCCACCGCAGGCGCGGGCTTGCGGACAGCGAGCAATGGGTAGCTCGCTGTCCGACCGTCCAGTAACTGTCCGGACCAAGCCCAAGTCGTCGACGGTGCGCACTGTTCCCACGCACCTCAAAGAGCTGTCAGCAACAGCAGGGGCCCAGCTGAGTCGAAGCCAATTTTTTTTTTGTGGTTGGAAAAATCATCCTATGACAACCCCCGCTCTTGGGCGGAGCGGGAGATAGTGTCAGACTCTTACTTACTAAAAGCCCACCCCGTTCCTTCTAGCCTTCATACCGGGGTTCGAGTTCCCTTTCGGATAACCCTAGCCCCAGTAGGCTTCGACCCGGCTGGATCTCTGCTGTTGCTGACAACTCTTTGAGGCGCGCGCCGTCGATGACTTGGGCTTGGTCCGGACAGTTACCGGACGGCCGGACAGCGAGCTACCCATTGCTCACTGTCCGCAAGCCCGCGCCTACGGTGGCCAGAAATCGGGATCAGAATCCCGGCGGCGGCGGCGAGAACGCCGTTGCCTGATGCGCTCGGCCTCCTCCTTTGCGAGCATTACTTTTTCGCAGAAGTCGGCGACCGCATGCCACTCCTCCTCGCTCCGGACCACGGCCACAACCAAGGTCCGGCGCGAGAGGTCTCCGCCGCCCCCACGAGGGCACGGTGATGCTCCGCCCAAGCCGGGCACACCTCGACTATGTGCTCCACCGTGTCCTCCGGGCATTCCGCACAATGGCGACACCCGGGTGTCTCTTCCGAAAACGAAAAAAATAAAAACGAATACGAAGAAATACTCAAAACTTAAAAAAAAAAAATGATTTGCTTAAACATTTTGTTTAAACATACAACAAAACTTACTTATATTAAAGTGAATTATCATATATTATTTCGCTTTAAGATTTCCAACAAAAAATACAAAGAAATATTGAAAACTTATCAAAAAGTAATATAGATAACAATTTGGACAAAACAAGCAAAATAAAATAATAAGAATAACAAAAGGTGGGGTCGAATGTGCTAAATCCGTGGGGATTAGAACTTATTAACTCTTATTTTTGTGTTTTTTTTTTTAGGGATGATCTATGCTGAAGTTTCAGCCTAATCAGGGAAGGGATACGGAGGATTTAGACCGGCTCCTCGCATCTACCGGTTTACGGCTTAGCCACACGGACCCCGCTGGAACATCATGAAATTTGCTATCATACTAAACGATGACGAAAACTCTACTTGCGAGATGCAGGATTCAATTTTCAACATTTTCTTACAGGTCACTTACCCAATATACCTCAAATGTAAGATGGCAAAATCAAAGAAATAGGGACCAAGATTTTTTTTAAATATATTATTTTTGATATAGGTTTTCTATTCAAAATTTATTCAAGGGTTTTTAGTTTTGAAAGTCATATATGGACAATCATACTAGAGTGATAAGGACGTTTCTGGTTAGTTATTTCGTGCGCAGCGCTTCGGCCTATCAGAGGAAATAGTTACGACGATCAATCTTATCGGTGTGGTAAACGTAAATACACAGAATCTCCCCCTAAAAGGAAAAAAATACTTCGACGCCTGAGTGTGTTTGGTGTTTATTTCACACACGTACATAGTTAGGTTTACTATAAATATTTAGTTCGTATTTAAGTTTCTTATGTCTATATTGTTACATCTTAAATAAATAATAATAATTAATAATAAATAAAACGTAAATATGTAATTATTTAATTCAGATTTAAAATTAACGTGAATATTGCCCATGATTTTTCTAAATTTATTTGGTTTAGTCCATAAACAAAGTTCTTTTGGATCTCATACGCAGTTATACTTCAATTTTGGGAACTTCTAGTAAGTTGATAATACTGACATAAGTCAACCCTTAATTGTTGCTGGTCGGTATCAAAAGCCGTGTGGCCTACTATTTACAGCGACACGTTAAACCTGTCGTATGAATTTCGCATGTGGACTAGAAAAACGTGATCGTGAATCCGATTCTTGACGCCACCGCCTACCTTCGTTCAACCCCAAAGACAGGACGCGATCTGCAGCTGCATTGATCGCGTTCCATATATGCCAATATACGAAAAGTGATCAAAAGATTGCGCACCTTCGTAGGCCGTTGCAAACACAACCTGACCAAATGGAATCTTCATAGACCATAGACCCCAGGACCGACCAGACGCTAGTCCTTTTACTAGTGTGCCTAAAGTGTCCCTACTTTAGAGAACTTTAAAAACGCCACTGACGCTGCTGAAAAAGTGGATACCTACTAGGCCCAAATACTTAGTTGAAAAAACAGACTATCGATAAGAAATTTAAAAAAATCTTCCAAAAACAATTAAGTCCTCGCAACCTATAAAAGAATTAATCAGTTTTTTTTTTTTATATTACGTCTATTATGGCTACCAACTCATGGTTACAACAGCCCAGCCTTTCATAGCAATGTGCAATATGTGTTGTACCGACAGGAGTCTGACAGGCATCTTGCACCCGTTGGTCATCATTGACGGGTTAAATCGGCGGCCATGTTCGTTACTTTCATAGAATATCGACGAGATATGCCACATATTGTTCAGTGCGTTTCTGCCTAACTGGTTTGAAATATGAGGGAATATTAGTGGACATCTTTTGCAAGAAAAATGTCTTTTACGCAAGAAAAAAGTATTTTTCCTATTTTTGCTAGGTATGTAAATATACCTAGCACAAATATTAAAAAGAACTAACTTTTGCCCGCGGCTTTACCCTCTTACATAAAATATAGCCTAAGTCACTCATTAGAATTTCTGAAAGGAAAACCCGACCCTGAAATGAAAAACGACGATGAAACTAGGAGTGGGTTTTAGTGGGTTTTTAGACGCACCCTCCCTGCTCCGCCCTAGCGTGGAAGAAGTCATTTGATGATTTCACGTCTAAAAAAATTTTATTCGAGAATAAGGCAGCTTTCTAGCGGTGAAAAAATTTTAGCAATCGAACCAGTACTTCCATAGATTACGTCCTACAAACAAAAAAAAATACAAAAACAAACTTTACCTCTTTTATTATATCGTTGTAGTCATCTACGCAGAGAGCCAGGAGATAAAGTCATTTAAATTTTCGTTCTTTTAATTCAGTTCAAATAATTCACACATAGAAGTAGCGTCAGTCGTCCTTATTTGTTGACCGATTTTGATTCATTATTATTTGGCCTCTTTTTATTTCGATTGAAAATAGAAGTTCATTTACGTTAACGCACACTAAGTTTCAACAATACAAGAGTGAATAAGCTCATAATAAACTAGTGCGACCTCACTATCAACGATTGCACCACAATTTACCATCAGATGGGATCAAACTTCACAGTCAAGCACAGGTTTAAATCGATAAAAAAAGAATATGAACAAAATGGTCATGGTTAAAGAACAAAACATTTACATAACTTGTGTGTGACATCTTCATAACTTTTTTGTTCTTTGACCACGGGGTGTAATCTCCCCTGAGTCGGGTGGTGGTGTGGAATGCTTGGGGTGGTAGTAAACTATCGTCCGTCCCTGTCTAGGCTTAAAACTACTACATTGGATAATAAAAGTCAGCAATAGTTTTGTCACTTACAAACCTAAGCTGTATTCTGATTCGAATGCTTAAACTACTGTAACGTAATGTAACGTAAGGGAGTTACACTAAGGAGTGAGTGTTACATGAGGAGGAGGTAAGGAGGAGGAGTATAGAGGAAGAGTGTGAGTAAGAAGTGTAAGTGTATAGTAAGAGGAAAAGAAGAGCGTTACGCGAGTGCAAGAGGGAGTGTAGTGAGTAAGTGCCTCCAGGGAGTAGCCCTGGCAAGGCACGTGTGGTGAGTAGTGAGAGGTTGAGTGTGGAAGTGAGGTGTGTGGGAGGAAGGTATGGAGGGAAATAATATATAAAGATATGAATCCTTGTGAGGTTTTATAAAAATAAAAGCATATAAAAACAATAGAAATATAAAAGATATAAAGTTATAAAAATATCAGCTCAAACGGCGTCACGGCGGAGCGCAGCAGAAATATCAGCTCAAACGGCGTCACGGCGGAGCGCAGCAGCTGGTGTAGGCGCAGCCCTCAGCCGTACGAGGGACGGCGAAGGCTACGCAGCCGCAGGCAGCACAGATAGTGGTAGTCACAGCCCTCCAGAGCAAGGGCCCGGCAGTGGTAGAGAGGAGGCCCTCAGAGGCCAGGTCCAATTGTAGTACAGCCCTCTGCCGTCAGGGCCGGCAGAGGCAGAGAGGAGGTCTTCATAGTTCAAAGAGCTCCACCAAGAATCTCACACCAGGGAGCTGAGCCAAGGAGCTGAGCCAAGAAACTGTCACCAAGGATCTGACACATGTAACTGCACCAAGAAACTGTCCACAAGGAGCTGACACCAGGAGCTGACACCAGGAGCTGAACGAAACTAACTCAGAAACTGACACCAGATACTGTCTTTAAGGAGCTGAACAAGAAAACTGACTCAGAATCTCACAAACATGGTTTTTTATCAATTTTGACGGCTATGCTGGCTGTCAATTCATAATTTAAAATTTGAAAACAGGTTTCAGCCAGCATTGCTGTTTCACAAGAAAGATATAAATTACAATTTAATTTTAAAGAATGATTCGCAGATAGGAGAACATATAATTTGTTAGCAAATTATATGTTTACAAAATAAATAATATTATGAGTAAAAGAATAAAACCTAAGACTATAAAAATACTCTTTGTTGATACCTAATCAAAACCATAGAAGAAAATAGTAGTGACATGACAGATGACATTGATCAAAGAAAATAAACAAACTAAATATATAAGAAATATTATAAAGATATGTGATTATTGTGAAGTTATGTAAGTATTAATAACATTACATTATCCCCCTTCCCCAGAAAAAATTTTTTGGCTGTTACAAAAAAATTTTGAGGTTTTTTAGTAATTACCTCCCAAACATAAATCTCTGCCATACCTCTCAGCCATACTTCACACAAACAGAGTTAGGGGTTTTAGTGGTTCACATTCAATGACGCACTACTCCAAGGCAATACTAATTGCATACGTCTTTAGGCTTGTTTTAGGAGTTGACGTAAATCCGCTCACGTATAAGACCCATTAGAAAAGAGCTTGAGCTAGTATGCTCAGAAGGAGTGATTCAGGCTTATTTATTTACAAGGTGTCATCAACCGCACCTGATAAGAGAGAGAGAGAGAAGAGAGGCCTAACCATTGGTTTTAGTTCCCAAGGTTAGCCCAAAGAGGCTAAGAGTGATGATAAGGGCTTATTTATAAAGGCGTCATCACCCGCACCGTAGGCATTTTTAGGGAGATGCCAAGTCTCCAAGAAAAGTAAGAGAGGCATAACCATTGGTTTAGGATCCCAAGAATAGCCTAAAGAGAAAAAGATAAGACCCAATGGTATCAGACCATATAATGGGTAAGTTAAATAAAATAAATTTATTTTTTCAGATAGAACTGAAGAGAAACTAAAAACCGAAAGAGAAAACAATATTAGCAAAAACAAACTTCGAACATAAAATGGGGCCTAAAGAATCGAAGCTTGAGAGAGTATAGAAGAGTGTAGATGTGAAATGATAATAATGTAATAATATGAAATAAATAAATATACTAGACTATGGTTTTATTAATAAGGTACCTCACAAGGAAACAATAGAGCATAGAACGAAAGAGAGCCAAATAGTATAAAGCTTGTGTAAGTGTAATTTTGAATTTTGAGAAATAAAATGAGAGGAACATGAGAGGAGAGGGTGAGGATCTTCCAAAGTGGGCGCCAATGTAACGTAATGTAACGTAAGGGAGTTACACTAAGGAGTGAGTGTTACATGAGGAGGAGGTAAGGAGGAGGAGTATAGAGGAAGAGTGTGAGTAAGAAGTGTAAGTGTATAGTAAGAGGAAAAGAAGAGCGTTACGCGAGTGCAAGAGGGAGTGTAGTGAGTAAGTGCCTCCAGGGAGTAGCCCTGGCAAGGCACGTGTGGTGAGTAGTGAGAGGTTGAGTGTGGAAGTGAGGTGTGTGGGAGGAAGGTATGGAGGGAAATAATATATAAAGATATGAATCCTTGTGAGGTTTTATAAAAATAAAAGCATATAAAAACAATAGAAATATAAAAGATATAAAGTTATAAAAATATCAGCTCAAACGGCGTCACGGCGGAGCGCAGCAGAAATATCAGCTCAAACGGCGTCACGGCGGAGCGCAGCAGCTGGTGTAGGCGCAGCCCTCAGCCGTACGAGGGACGGCGAAGGCTACGCAGCCGCAGGCAGCACAGATAGTGGTAGTCACAGCCCTCCAGAGCAAGGGCCCGGCAGTGGTAGAGAGGAGGCCCTCAGAGGCCAGGTCCAATTGTAGTACAGCCCTCTGCCGTCAGGGCCGGCAGAGGCAGAGAGGAGGTCTTCATAGTTCAAAGAGCTCCACCAAGAATCTCACACCAGGGAGCTGAGCCAAGGAGCTGAGCCAAGAAACTGTCACCAAGGATCTGACACATGTAACTGCACCAAGAAACTGTCCACAAGGAGCTGACACCAGGAGCTGAACGAAACTAACTCAGAAACTGACACCAGATACTGTCTTTAAGGAGCTGAACAAGAAAACTGACTCAGAATCTCACAAACATGGTTTTTTATCAATTTTGACGGCTATGCTGGCTGTCAATTCATAATTTAAAATTCAAAAACAGGTTTCAGCCAGCATTGCTGTTTTACAAGAAAATAATATAAATTACAATTTAATTTTAAAGAATGATTCGTAGATAAGAGAACATATAATTTGATAGCAAATTATATGTTTACAAAATTAATAATATTATGAGTAAAAGAATAAAACCTAAGACTATAAAAATACTCTTTGTTGATACCTAATCAAAACCATAGAAGAAAATAGTAGTGACATGACAGATGACAGTGATCAAAGAAAATAAACAAACTAAATCTAAAAAAAAAAAAAAAAAAAATCAAAAAAAAAAAAAAAAAACCAAAAAAAAAATCTTAATCTTTATAATATTTCTTATATATTTAGTTTGTTTATTTTCTTTGATCAATGTCATCTGTCATGTCACTACTATTTTCTTCTATGGTTTTGATTAGGTATCAACAAAGAGTATTTTTATAGTCTTAGGTTTTATTCTTTTACTCATAATATTATTTATTTTGTAAACATATAATTTGCTAACAAATTATATGTTCTCCTATCTGCGAATCATTCTTTAAAATTAAATTGTAATTTATATCTTTCTTGTGAAACAGCAATGCTGGCTGAAACCTGTTTTCAAATTTTAAATTATGAATTGACAGCCAGCATAGCCGTCAAAATTGATAAAAAACCATGTTTGTGAGATTCTGAGTCAGTTTTCTTGTTCAGCTCCTTAAAGACAGTATCTGGTGTCAGTTTCTGAGTTAGTTTCGTTCAGCTCCTGGTGTCAGCTCCTGGTGTCAGCTCCTTGTGGACAGTTTCTTGGTGCAGTTACATGTGTCAGATCCTTGGTGACAGTTTCTTGGCTCAGCTCCTTGGCTCAGCTCCCTGGTGTGAGATTCTTGGTGGAGCTCTTTGAACTATGAAGACCTCCTCTCTGCCTCTGCCGGCCCTGACGGCAGAGGGCTGTACTACAATTGGACCTGGCCTCTGAGGGCCTCCTCTCTACCACTGCCGGGCCCTTGCTCTGGAGGGCTGTGACTACCACTATCTGTGCTGCCTGCGGCTGCGTAGCCTTCGCCGTCCCTCGTACGGCTGAGGGCTGCGCCTACACCAGCTGCTGCGCTCCGCCGTGACGCCGTTTGAGCTGATATTTCTGCTGCGCTCCGCCGTGACGCCGTTTGAGCTGATATTTTTATAACTTTATATCTTTTATATTTCTATTGTTTTTATATGCTTTTATTTTTATAAAACCTCACAAGGATTCATATCTTTATATATTATTTCCCTCCATACCTTCCTCCCACACACCTCACTTCCACACTCAACCTCTCACTACTCACCACACGTGCCTTGCCAGGGCTACTCCCTGGAGGCACTTACTCACTACACTCCCTCTTGCACTCGCGTAACGCTCTTCTTTTCCTCTTCAGTTTTCTTGTTCAGCTCCTTAAAGACAGTATCTGGTGTCAGTTTCTGAGTTAGTTTCGTTCAGCTCCTGGTGTCAGCTCCTGGTGTCAGCTCCTTGTGGACAGTTTCTTGGTGCAGTTACATGTGTCAGATCCTTGGTGACAGTTTTCTTGGCTCAGCTCCTTGGCTCAGCTCCCTGGTGTGAGATTCTTGGTGGAGCTCTTTGAACTATGAAGACCTCCTCTCTGCCTCTGCCATTTAAAATTTGAAAACAGGTTTCAGCCAGCATTGCTGTTTCACAAGAAAGATATAAATTACAATTTAATTTTAAAGAATGATTCGCAGATAGGAGAACATATAATTTGTTAGCAAATTATATGTTTACAAAATAAATAATATTATGAGTAAAAGAATAAAACCTAAGACTATAAAAATACTCTTTGTTGATACCTAATCAAAACCATAGAAGAAAATAGTAGTGACATGACAGATGACATTGATCAAAGAAAATAAACAAACTAAATATATAAGAAATATTATAAAGATATGTGATTATTGTGAAGTTATGTAAGTATTAATAACATTACATTATCCCCCTTCCCCAGAAAAAATTTTTTGGCTGTTACAAAAAAATTTTGAGGTTTTTTAGTAATTACCTCCCAAACATAAATCTCTGCCATACCTCTCAGCCATACTTCACACAAACAGAGTTAGGGGTTTTAGTGGTTCACATTCAATGACGCACTACTCCAAGGCAATACTAATTGCATACGTCTTTAGGCTTGTTTTAGGAGTTGACGTAAATCCGCTCACGTATAAGACCCATTAGAAAAGAGCTTGAGCTAGTATGCTCAGAAGGAGTGATTCAGGCTTATTTATTTACAAGGTGTCATCAACCGCACCTGATAAGAGAGAGAGAGAGAAGAGAGGCCTAACCATTGGTTTTAGTTCCCAAGGTTAGCCCAAAGAGGCTAAGAGTGATGATAAGGGCTTATTTATAAAGGCGTCATCACCCGCACCGTAGGCATTTTTAGGGAGATGCCAAGTCTCCAAGAAAAGTAAGAGAGGCATAACCATTGGTTTAGGATCCCAAGAATAGCCTAAAGAGAAAAAGATAAGACCCAATGGTATCAGACCATATAATGGGTAAGTTAAATAAAATAAATTTATTTTTTCAGATAGAACTGAAGAGAAACTAAAAACCGAAAGAGAAAACAATATTAGCAAAAACAAACTTCGAACATAAAATGGGGCCTAAAGAATCGAAGCTTGAGAGAGTATAGAAGAGTGTAGATGTGAAATGATAATAATGTAATAATATGAAATAAATAAATATACTAGACTATGGTTTTATTAATAAGGTACCTCACAAGGAAACAATAGAGCATAGAACGAAAGAGAGCCAAATAGTATAAAGCTTGTGTAAGTGTAATTTTGAATTTTGAGAAATAAAATGAGAGGAACATGAGAGGAGAGGGTGAGGATCTTCCAAAGTGGGCGCCAATGTAACGTAATGTAACGTAAGGGAGTTACACTAAGGAGTGAGTGTTACATGAGGAGGAGGTAAGGAGGAGGAGTATAGAGGAAGAGTGTGAGTAAGAAGTGTAAGTGTATAGTAAGAGGAAAAGAAGAGCGTTACGCGAGTGCAAGAGGGAGTGTAGTGAGTAAGTGCCTCCAGGGAGTAGCCCTGGCAAGGCACGTGTGGTGAGTAGTGAGAGGTTGAGTGTGGAAGTGAGGTGTGTGGGAGGAAGGTATGGAGGGAAATAATATATAAAGATATGAATCCTTGTGAGGTTTTATAAAAATAAAAGCATATAAAAACAATAGAAATATAAAAGATATAAAGTTATAAAAATATCAGCTCAAACGGCGTCACGGCGGAGCGCAGCAGAAATATCAGCTCAAACGGCGTCACGGCGGAGCGCAGCAGCTGGTGTAGGCGCAGCCCTCAGCCGTACGAGGGACGGCGAAGGCTACGCAGCCGCAGGCAGCACAGATAGTGGTAGTCACAGCCCTCCAGAGCAAGGGCCCGGCAGTGGTAGAGAGGAGGCCCTCAGAGGCCAGGTCCAATTGTAGTACAGCCCTCTGCCGTCAGGGCCGGCAGAGGCAGAGAGGAGGTCTTCATAGTTCAAAGAGCTCCACCAAGAATCTCACACCAGGGAGCTGAGCCAAGGAGCTGAGCCAAGAAACTGTCACCAAGGATCTGACACATGTAACTGCACCAAGAAACTGTCCACAAGGAGCTGACACCAGGAGCTGAACGAAACTAACTCAGAAACTGACACCAGATACTGTCTTTAAGGAGCTGAACAAGAAAACTGACTCAGAATCTCACAAACATGGTTTTTTATCAATTTTGACGGCTATGCTGGCTGTCAATTCATAATTTAAAATTCAAAAACAGGTTTCAGCCAGCATTGCTGTTTTACAAGAAAATAATATAAATTACAATTTAATTTTAAAGAATGATTCGTAGATAAGAGAACATATAATTTGATAGCAAATTATATGTTTACAAAATTAATAATATTATGAGTAAAAGAATAAAACCTAAGACTATAAAAATACTCTTTGTTGATACCTAATCAAAACCATAGAAGAAAATAGTAGTGACATGACAGATGACAGTGATCAAAGAAAATAAACAAACTAAATCTAAAAAAAAAAAAAAAAAAATCAAAAAAAAAAAAAAAAAACCAAAAAAAAAATCTTAATATTTATAATATTTGTTATATATTTAGTTTGTTTATTTTCTTTGATCAATGTCATCTGTCATGTCAATACTATTTTCTTCTATGGTTTTGATTAGGTATCAACAAAGAGTATTTTTATAGTCTTAGGTTTTATTCTTTTACTCATAATATTATTTATTTTGTAAACATATAATTTGCTAACAAATTATATGTTCTCCTATCTGCGAATCATTCTTTAAAATTAAATTGTAATTTATATCTTTCTTGTGAAACAGCAATGCTGGCTGAAACCTGTTTTCAAATTTTAAATTATGAATTGACAGCCAGCATAGCCGTCAAAATTGATAAAAAACCATGTTTGTGAGATTCTGAGTCAGTTTTCTTGTTCAGCTCCTTAAAGACAGTATCTGGTGTCAGTTTCTGAGTTAGTTTCGTTCAGCTCCTGGTGTCAGCTCCTGGTGTCAGCTCCTTGTGGACAGTTTCTTGGTGCAGTTACATGTGTCAGATCCTTGGTGACAGTTTCTTGGCTCAGCTCCTTGGCTCAGCTCCCTGGTGTGAGATTCTTGGTGGAGCTCTTTGAACTATGAAGACCTCCTCTCTGCCTCTGCCGGCCCTGACGGCAGAGGGCTGTACTACAATTGGACCTGGCCTCTGAGGGCCTCCTCTCTACCACTGCCGGGCCCTTGCTCTGGAGGGCTGTGACTACCACTATCTGTGCTGCCTGCGGCTGCGTAGCCTTCGCCGTCCCTCGTACGGCTGAGGGCTGCGCCTACACCAGCTGCTGCGCTCCGCCGTGACGCCGTTTGAGCTGATATTTCTGCTGCGCTCCGCCGTGACGCCGTTTGAGCTGATATTTTTATAACTTTATATCTTTTATATTTCTATTGTTTTTATATGCTTTTATTTTTATAAAACCTCACAAGGATTCATATCTTTATATATTATTTCCCTCCATACCTTCCTCCCACACACCTCACTTCCACACTCAACCTCTCACTACTCACCACACGTGCCTTGCCAGGGCTACTCCCTGGAGGCACTTACTCACTACACTCCCTCTTGCACTCGCGTAACGCTCTTCTTTTCCTCTTCAGTTTTCTTGTTCAGCTCCTTAAAGACAGTATCTGGTGTCAGTTTCTGAGTTAGTTTCGTTCAGCTCCTGGTGTCAGCTCCTGGTGTCAGCTCCTTGTGGACAGTTTCTTGGTGCAGTTACATGTGTCAGATCCTTGGTGACAGTTTTCTTGGCTCAGCTCCTTGGCTCAGCTCCCTGGTGTGAGATTCTTGGTGGAGCTCTTTGAACTATGAAGACCTCCTCTCTGCCTCTGCCATTTAAAATTTGAAAACAGGTTTCAGCCAGCATTGCTGTTTCACAAGAAAGATATAAATTACAATTTAATTTTAAAGAATGATTCGCAGATAGGAGAACATATAATTTGTTAGCAAATTATATGTTTACAAAATAAATAATATTATGAGTAAAAGAATAAAACCTAAGACTATAAAAATACTCTTTGTTGATACCTAATCAAAACCATAGAAGAAAATAGTAGTGACATGACAGATGACATTGATCAAAGAAAATAAACAAACTAAATATATAAGAAATATTATAAAGATATGTGATTATTGTGAAGTTATGTAAGTATTAATAACATTACATTAAGGGGGATAATGTAATGTTATTAATACTTACGTTTACTTTACTTCACAATAATCACATCTCTTTATAATATTTCTTATATATTTATTTTTATAAAACCTCACAAGGATTCATATCTTTATATATTATTTCCCTCCATACCTTCCTCCCACACACCTCACTTCCACACTCAACCTCTCACTACTCACCACACGTGCCTTGCCAGGGCTACTCCCTGGAGGCACTTACTCACTACACTCCCTCTTGCACTCGCGTAACGCTCTTCTTTTCCTCTTACTATACACTTACACTTCTTACTCACACTCTTCCTCTATACTCCTCCTCCTTACCTCCTCCTCATGTAACACTCACTCCTTAGTGTAACTCCCTTACGTTACATTACGTTACACTACGTCTGAATTATGAAAGCTATTAACTTTTAATTCGTTGAAAGTAAGTCAATAGTCATACATTATACACAAATCAAGACACCGTTTTACTCAAACACGTTTCAAAATATCCAAAAACCCTTGGCGTAACTGGGGATCGAACTCGGGGCCCTGTGCTCCGGACTTCTCACTTGCAACCATTCGACCAACGAGACTCTATTTGTTTAAAGTGTAAACAATCACCTAGTAATTATGAGTACGTTCCTCGAATTTTTTTTTTAAGATTTATTTGGTTTTAAGTTTTTTTTTTTTAAATAAGACAATATTGAAAGAAAGTAAAACGTCATTCTTACCTCACACACACTGTAGAATTAAAATATGTATGTATAAAAAAAATAAACATTAAAATCTATGCAACGCAAAAAAGGCGCCTAACTCGGCGTAAGATGTGAATTTTAAAACGATAAATGACGCAAATATTTTTTTTTTTTTTTTTTTTATTCCACAACTATTACACAACGCCGTCTAGTCCCAAGCTAAGCAGAGCTTGTGTTATGGGTACCAGACAACTGATAAACATACTTATATATTTCTAAATACATACATATTATAGATAATTACACCCAGACACAGAACAAATGATTATGCTCATCACACAAACATTTGTCCTTGGTGGGAATCGAACCCACGACCACCGGCATAGCAGTCAGGGTCACTAACCACTAGACCAACAGGCCAGTCAAATTATATACTAGATGAGCCAGTGACTCGTAGGAGGCATTTGTTTCTTACGTAAGATGATTTAGGCGGAAGGAGCTCATTTTGTCTTACAAGGGGGTGGGTGGGAGTCTTGATAGTTCTTACGTTAGATCACAAAAATACGCAATTTTGAAAAAGCGCGGGCAACCACGCTAATGCCGATGTGAATAGGTAAACTATTTCCATGGCAACGTCACTGCGCCTCCCTACTTGCGAACTAGACGTTACTTGTTTGCATAAACGAAACACTTTTTTTTATTAAAAATTTACACTTTTCAAAATAAACATTAAAATCAACCAAAAATATACGTTTGGTTGATATTTTTCTACGTAATATATATTGAACCAAGCGGGAGGGGTCAGCCTATTGTTATTTTTTCTTATTTAAGGAGTTAAGTGGGAGTCAAAAGATATGTATTAACAATCGTCTTACGCAATAAATGAATGGCTCTTGGCTCCACCGTGTTCTTTTACTACTGTTACTGCTACTGTTACCTTTTTTTTAGTGGTGGTAAGTCATGATATAATCTTACCATATCTTGTGGCGTCGAAGTCTGAAGGACAAATCAAGTGGCAATATCATTTCGTTAGACTTGATTAAAATGCAATTATCTTTTTCAAAAGTTATTGTTTTCAGTATGATATAGTTTTGAAGATGGTATTGTGTTGGCTATTTCGTTCGTAGCTACTATGACGAAGCGCGGTGCTACGTATCGGGAGGCTACTCTGTAGGTACTACGACGTAGCACCGTGCTACGACGTAGCAAAAAGGCGATTAGTTCGTCACCAGGAAAGCATAACTATTAGGAAGTGATTGGCCTCTTTACCTACTGAATTTTCAAGAGCTTGCCCTCTTAAGTATGTATGATATTAAAAAACAATTCAAAATAATTTTTGTTGTTTTTTTTTTTTTTTTCGATGGGAAAAATCATGTTATGACAACCCCCGCTCTTGGGCAGAGCGGGAGATAGTGTCAGACTCTTACTGACTAAAAGCCCACCCCGTTCCTTCTAGCCTTCATACCGGGGCTCGAGTTCCCTTTCGGATATCCCTGGCCCCAGTAGGCTTCGACCCGACTGCGCCCCTACTGTTGCTGACAACTCCTTGAGGCGCGCGGTAACAGTGCGCGCCGTCGACGACATGATTTCGGGCCTAAAGAAAAAACATGCTTAGTATTCAGCTGAACTAACTTATAAAAAAACAAGTTTATTTATTGTTATAGTTATTGTGAATGGCGCTATACAAACTGATTCATGAGTCTATCTACTTTGTACTCCGATAAAACTAGTAATAGGGTTCACCTAAATGTACTGAGTCAGACAGGAGCTGAAAGTAAACATCCCCACGTGGAACACTGTGTAGTGCACCGGCGCGAGGTGTGAATTAAAGTTAGTCATAAACGAGAACAGGTAACATTCGTGGGGAAGACTAGGAGAGTATCAAGCGATAAGTAGTGAGGAAGAATCTCCTAAGTAGTTCTTATAACATAGCTAGAATTGCTTTAGTTGTATACGAGAACAAACTTTTAGCGCGCAAATTTTAAATAGTCAAAGTCATGACATAGGTATTGAATGAATATACCAAAACATATTCAATTTCGTAAATAGAGGTGCATTTAATGGCCATGGGTTAAGTGAAAGTGAACCACTGGAACGCAAAGCACAGAAGGACCTTAGGACTGGGTTTTAGTAGACGCCCTCCCGCTTCACCAAAGGCCGGGAGAAGTCATTGGATGATTTTCCACCTAAAAATAAAAGATAGGGGTGCATTTCACTTAAAAATGAAAGGAAAAGATACAAAAGATCATACAAACATAAACAATTAGGTTGTTCCACCCCACAACGACCTTGCCAAACGAGTTTTGCGCATTGTTTGTGACAATTGATTTTTAATTTGACACAAAAACAAAGAAAACGCTTTCAAAACTAACGTTGATTTTTACTTTACAGTATTTCAAAATCGATATTAGTAACGTTCTTTATTTTATTTTTATAAAACAGCAAAATAATACCTAAGAAATTTTACTGTCACCAAACAAATGCTTTAAAAAACCCTACATTCGACTATACTCCATTCACAATAAGATCAGACATTTAAACAAACCTTTTTTACTGTCAGTTCAACCGATTTTGACTTTTATTCCGTAGCCTTAAGGATGGCATGAACAGCAAAAAGTGGTTGCCATACTAGCTATATACTGCAGCCACCATTTATCATACCACCAATGAAATAAAAGTCAAAATCGGTTGACCGGTTTCTGGTTATGAACTTTGTCAATTTTTTAAATGAGTCTTTTATGACATCGCTGCCGCCGCTTTGTGCTACGCAGCAATTGCTACGGCGTAGCGAGCTGCTACGGGCGCTACGGCATACACATATTGGCACATTAATTAACTTTTCTTCATTCAGATAGTGGTTATAGATTAAACTGGGATAAGTATATAATATGTGTTTCAAACAATATAATAGTAACAAAATTTTCCTGCTTCCTTCAAGAAAAAAACATATTGCGACGACCCCAAGCAATATGGGACAAAGGCAGGTAGATGTTGACGATGATGATATAAGAAAGTTAGTTAGTTAGCCTATTATGCCCAGTAGTGGGACTGCTGGGCGAAGGAATTTCTCTCCCTTTTCCATACGCGTCTGTCCTCAGCCATTGCAAGCAATAAGAAAGCACATATAATTAACTGGCTGACCCGACGAACTTCGTACCACCTAACAGTCAATTAATGTAGTGTATCTTTTAATATAGGCAACCGATTGCGATGAAACAATGCCTATCAAATTGTACAATTTTAATGTATCTACATCGATTTCGTACATCGTACGTGATGCGCGCACAACTAAAAACTTCTACAGATTTATTATATGTGTAGAGACTTTTAGGAGAGAGGTAGTGTCCTTGATCATATTATAACAAACTCATAAAATTTGTACTTCTCTTACTGCCATAGTTAACGTATTCCATAGCCTCATTGCTTGAACTGCGAACAAAGTGTTGTAAAAATTGGTGTGGAATAGCTTCAAAACTAGGCGGGAAGTAGATAAAAAGCAATCGCCGATAGTCTATCTGTTACAGTCATACTATCCTTGTCTAACTTACGCAAATAGCCTGCGTGATAGTGAGACCAAACTCATGATTGATCGTCACCTCTTCAGGGCTTTTAATTTTCATGTCTTCCCTGGTACTCAGCTAACTACTACACCACCTTAAGCTCGCTGTCAAATGCAGAATCGCACTGATTGGTCAGTCAAAGGTGGATAGCGGCGCTGATTGGCCAGTATTGTCCGATACGTTGGCGCCTTTTATCAGCAAGCATGACTGTCATAACTGAACTCACCCTTAAATTCACATTTCACTCACACTACTACGTCATTCGTAACGACGAAGCTCCCATCCCATTTTTCACGCTCACTAATAACTGCCAACACACACTACGAACCACACTACGACACACATCCAAACAAAACCTATTTTCAAAACGTGAAGGTAGATGTCACTTATATCGCCAGCAACCCCACGAAACAGACCTTCCCCATACTGCGCGCGCAGCTTTTCAACCTCTTGCCAGATTCTGCTACACCAGTACCACAAGCTCCAAATGTATGGGGACATGGAATTTTGACGCCAAAAGTCAGCTAGCAAGACAGCGGGCATTAGGATACCAGAAGTATTGAGGAGGTTCATCTATAGAGCCATCTACTTTCAAAATGATTTATTACCAATGTTTTCAGTAAGTAGACGCTTAACAAGCTCAATAACTTTTGAATGATTCAATAGATGGCACTATTTCGAAATTGCCAGGATATTGATTGTTTAAATAATTTTCAAAACATGTTCAAAATTTAAAAAAATCTTCACAGCAAATAATTAGCAATAAATACCAAAAAAAGAATTACTCTTAATCGTCAAAGTCTACATATATGTCTTGTCTATGGGCTCTAGACATGAGCCCATAGACAGACAAATGACAGATATGGGCCTACATAACCTAACCAATAAGTACATATCTCAATTACTCTGAAAACTTGGCAAATTGTACTGAGGCTGGTATTGAAACAAATCGTTTTTTTTTTTCTTTTGTGTCACTGATAGGCTCGCGTTTGACCACCATCTCACCTGATGGTAAGCGATGATGTGGTCGACAATGGAGCACGCTTGCCTAGAAGTAATTGCCTATTTACTCTTGGCTTAAAGACCCTTATAATGACAGTTTCAAACAACGTCCAACATCCATTTATTTTTAAGCGGTACTAAATAAACAAGAGCTTCTGAAACAGAAAATAAAAGTAAATAAATCCATGTGGAATGCTTTGTAATGCGCCGGCGTGAAGTGTGAAGCGAAGTTAGTCACAAACAGTACTCTCGATTTAAAATACCAGGAGAACATAAATATTAAAATGTATTAGCTATGAACGAGAGTAAACTGTTTGTACAATGTCAATCTCCCGACCCTAAAGTTCGAAGAACTATGAACTACTACGGCGTAGCGCATTACTACGTTGGCTACGCGCTCGTAGCAATTTACAACATGTCATCAGTAATTACTGTTCACGGACGCGTAGCTTCATAGACGCGTATACATACGTCATTATACGGTTAGTGTACGCCTGCTCATAGCTTACATACAAAAACTATGAAACTCTGTCGACGAAGCGGCAACGTCAAGTATATAGGACTTATTCTATGCCTTATTCAAGGGTTTTCCATAGCTATGCATATAAAAAATATTGCCTTGCACCTACATCTTTTCCTCTGGACCGCTAAGACATTGGAAAGTCATGTGATGTAATTCCTTATTATTTATCTTTCGGTACTTTACTTGATAAAAGGATTTAGCCGGATAAGTATGACGAGTCGGCCCCAATTGGAAACCTGTGTCAAAACTTACGTTTTAATATAAGCTTGATGAGTAAACACAATTTATTTATGATTTTTTTTCCACCAACTGTCGCTTTGACCTTGAGATATGGGAAAAAATTTACTTTACGCATGACTTTTATTCAAAGCCAATTTCACCAAAACCATTTTAATAATCTTTCCTTAGTTGGAGTCGTCTCCGATTAACTTAAAAAAAACGGAAAAATTCACGTAAAAAAAAATGAAATATCTAAATACATTGAAAAAGGACAGTAACTGTCAAATACATTGGTCTCAATCATTCGGTCAATCATTAAGGGCCATATTTCATCGGGACACCACTGGTAGCGCAACTGGTTGCGCCACCAACAAAATGTATAGAGCTCTATAGAGCGTTACTCACCTGGTGTCTGTTTGGAAGCGCAACCAATTTGGTGGCGAAACCAGTGCGGACACCAGTCCGGCCGCCAGTCACGCCCCCACCAAAGAGTATGTAATGAGATGGAAATCTAACCTTTGGAAACCATAATTAACCAACTGTCAAATATATAGTGACAGTGACACCCAAGTAGCACAGAAGCGCTGAATAGTAGCTGAGTCACTGTTCACAATGGAATCTGAATGCTGAATAAGAGCGTTAGAGGCGCCTACTCAGCTGATATAACTCTGATTTGGGCACAAATTAATCAGCTGTTAGCTGAACAATGTAGCTAACAATGCAGCTAGCAATGTAGCCGGTTGCACTATATACGCGTTATTTGAGCATTATTAAAGGTAACAGTCGCCCCAAGAGCTGAATAATGACTGATTATCAGGGTATGTGTTACCTTTTATACACCACACTGAGTAATAGAGTACTTATTACCTTTTTTTAGCACAAAAATACACTCCAGGATATTAGTAACTCTTTTATGATGCTGACAATTCACAAGTGGCAAAATTGTGAATAATTTTTACCCTACCACTTATTATTTTGATATGTTTTGTGTGAACCATTTTGTAAAGTGTTTGTGGGAAATAGGCTAATAAACTTTGTTTTTCCTCCATGTCCATGGAATTCGAATGGGAAAGAGAATTTAAAAAATTTCAAACAACAAAATTGTTATCAGTATTTTGAACAAGTTGTACCAATTTATTTATTATCGCGTATTCAACTTGATGTTTAAGGTTTCTGAGATACAAGTATATCACAAAAATCTCAAACAACAAAATTGTTATCAGTATTTTGAATAACTTGTACCAATTTATTTATTTGGCAACCAAGAACCGCACCAAATTACGCGTCACTTGATCAGCAATGCGCAGTTATCGCAACTACATCTTTTGTACTAAGACGCCATGGCCTTATCGAGCCGTCATTCAGAAAAGCTTTCCTACGTAGAGTGTTATCCAAGACGAAGTCAGCGTAACTAAAATATAAAAACTAAGAGTTCATGAAACATTCTGAATACATCAGCGTAATGAAAGTTCCCGCTTCAAACGTTATCTAACATGAAGTGAGCACCGTCGCCTGCTATATACGAGTTTGTATACTAGGAGTTCATAAAACGTTCAGAATACAACACCAAAGAAGTGAAGAAAATTCCCGTTGCGAGAGCTATCTATCACGAAGTTGGCACAAAATATTTTGAATATTAGGACATCATAAAGCATTCAGAACAAATTGGCCAAGTGTTGTTCCCGCGTAAAGACGTACTTTCCATCACGAAGTCAGCGCAATTACGATGTGAGCTACTAGGAGTCCATGAAGCACTGTTAGTATAAAAAATTTTAGATGCAGACCCAGTAGTCAACATGTAGGAAAAGATGGACAAAGTTTGAACCTTGTCTTTATTGTTTCCTCACAGCATATAATTACTTTTGCACAGCGATCGATTGCACAACTGACACAAATCTGTATGACGGATACTATGTTAATTACAAAGCTATATTTAATTTTATTAAAAAGTATTGCTAATACGCATTGATGGGATAGCTTTTGTATGTATTTTATAAATGAATTAACTGTAATGCGAATAACTGTATAATTTTATTAGGTACGTAATAGAAATATTAGTTTCATGTCTTTTAATATTCTCCTTTATTAATAAACGTGTAATTACGAAAGTTAACAGAAAAACACCCTCAAAAAATTAACGGGAGATATTAAACAAGTAAGTTTATAAAACGGCAAATTAAATATTGAGAACGATTTTTTGATTTGATTACTTTGAGTTGAAACCCCAGAAAAAATTAAAGGTTAATGATTTACACATATCTATGAAGAGTTCTGTGCCATGTCTTCGAAGTTCATCATCAGATCATAACAATATTTTTTTGGGTCCAATTTGAAAGCGTAACCTTTCAATTAAAAAATAATTTACACAATCGGTAAACAATTGACCGAGATATCGGTGAACATACGTAAAAAAAAAAATACAGCTGAACATAGAACCTTCTTCTTCTTGAAGACGGTTAAAACACAAACTTTACCTCTTTATAAAATTATAATAATAATATTCAACTGGCAACTCTGGATGTCAAAAGTGTTGTTTCATTCAAGCAAATTTTATTACTTAAAAATTAATTGTTTTCGAAACTGAAAACCCACAAATTTTATTCCAGAAGCCCAAAACTAAGTAACAAACCTAATCTAAATTTCTCACAACAAATAAAGGCCCAAAAATAAAAAGAAAAGAAACTATAAAACAGACTACAGATGTCACTCCTATATTTTATACTGGCTTTTGCCCGCAGCTTGGCCCGCGTACTACCCGATATTGCAAAATTATTAGTACTAGTGGTTTTTATTGGGTTCCATCCTTTAAAGGTCTGCTCTCGACCACTAAAGGACGGAATCTGCCGGATGAATTTGCGACACACCAAGCAGTGGAGCAAAGACCGACTTTACGCATGCGCCACTCGTAGCGCACACTCGCTCTAACATTATAATGGTTCGTCCATTACAATGATACAAGTGAGCGAGTGTGTTAAAGCTATTAATAGGACACACACGCAGGATATAAAATGGGCCCGATACAAGGGTAGTGTGACAACAACTATTGATTGATGATTGTTTTGTAACCGAAGTCTATATAAAAAAGTAAAGAAAAATGTAAACTAACATAACACAAAATAGAAATGCACCCCCTTTTAACACACACTAAAGAATTATCATTTATCGACTACTAATTTATTTATTGAAGAAGAAACTGAGGTCCTACCACAATTTCTTAACGCGAATTTATCATCATCATCATTTCAGCCGATGGATGTCCACTGTTACACATAGGCCTCCCCCAAGTGTCGCCACAATGAACGATCCTGTGCGTCCCGCATCCATCGGAATTCCACAACCTTCACCAGCTCATCGGTCCACAGAATTCCTCGAATTTGAGTTCTACTAGCTTTTTTTTTTTAACTTTAAAACTGGAAGGCTATAAAGCGTGTTTTGTCTAGTCAAAATCGACATCGTACATCGCAAACGCGCATGTATCTACAATTGGAACGAAGTTCTTTATCGCGCGTTGTGAAAGGGGGCTAGACGGAAAAAATTCTCACGAAAAATTGTAACGAAACTTTTTGCACTTTTTTTTATGTTTTTGGCTTGGAAACTAAATCTTTATCTAATGATGGAAATTCAAGATGGCGGCTGCAATAAATTATCAACTTTTTCGATATAGGTGTCGTTTTTATGGTTTTCGAGGGTGTTGAAACCGATGGTACTGTCAAAACATAAATCCAAGATCATATTCAAAGACAAGTACTGGCTAAACTACTAGTCCTAGAGAAAAGTATGAAGCAAGAATTTGTAGAAAATTTAATTAGCTTAAATTTGATACCAAGGTAATGCATCTAGGCTTCATATTTTCCTCATAAATAAAAATAATAGTAAAATGTCGTGTTCGCATATAATAAATCTGTAGAAGTTTTTAGTTGTCACGCATCACGTAAAATGTACGAAATCTTTGTGGATAACGCTTATACATTAAAATTGTGTGTAACTTGTTATATTATTTAAGCTTTGTTTTATTGCAATCGGTTGACTACATCGAAAGATATACTACATTTATTGACTATTAGGCTGTACGAAGTTCACCGGGTCAGCTAGTTAAATAATAACAACATTGGACTGAATTATGTATGTATGTATATATTTTAAGATTTATAGAGGAGAAGGAGGGGTAATGTTTTTTGGAGGTAGAGATGGGTCAGCATATAGTGTTGGGTCTTCCACATTCTTGTCCTACTCATCCAGGACGATAGGGATGGCGTTGTTGCAATTTCGACTTTTGTAAAAGGAACATATGATAGAACACTTGAGCCTAGCCAAAAAAAGTTATTTTTTCGAGCACCACGGGAGTAACACAGGGTTTCCAGGGTTGCAAACTTGGGTATAAACTACTCTCAAAGGACCTAACGACGTATAAAAAAATATATATATGTGCGTATAAGTCTCAGATATTTTCTCAGTAAAAGTCTGACACACCCTCCCGTTCCACCTTAGAGCGGGAGAAGCCATTACATGATATTACACAAAAAAGAAAAACTAACGAATTTAATGTGGTTGGAGTCCGATAATATAAAAAAAAAATATTGCAAAAGCAACATGTTAGAAAAAAAATGTTACAGCAAAGATGGAGCAGTTAATATATACATTCACACAATATTATGAGTTACCAGGGGGCCACAAGTGCAGAAGCAGTCATTGCCAAACAAGCGTGTCTTCGACATAGTCTTTAACCTTGTAATATGCTTTTTTGGTTAAGACACGCTTAATATGGGTTTTGAACTTTTCTTCGCTAAGTTCAGTCACCGCTTTTGGTAGCTTGTTATAAAAGCGTATACTATTTACTAAAAATGACTTACTGGTCTTGGCTAATCTCCATTTGGGTAATATCATTTCGTGTTTACTACGAGTATTTACGTTATGAAAATCACTTCTAATTTTGAAAAGTCCTAGGTTTTTACGGACATACAAAATATTTTCTAAGATATAAAGAGAAGGCAGTGTCAATATTTCGATTTCTGTGAATTTATTTCTGAGAGACTCGCGAGGACCCATTTTATAAATAGCCCTGATTGCTCTCTTTTGCAATATGAAAATCGAGTCTACATCAGCTGCAGGTCCCCACAGTAAAATGCCATAAGACATAATACTGTGGAAATAGGCATAGTAAACTAACCTAGCAAATCTCTGGTTGTTTTCGTCTAGCTAACGGGGAATACTTGCATAGACACTACCTTGTAGCCAGGATTATCCATCAACAACTTGCTCTGAAGTACTCTCTTGTAGAATCGGAGGTGCCATACTACAGGTATGTGTCCGACCCAGTTCTCGATAATGTTGATATCACGTTATACTGGGATCGTTCTATCATCACCGACAGGACTATTGTAGCCAATAAGCCTGATATAGTGGTGGTGGATCGAAGCGAGAGGCGTGCAATGATTGTTGACATATCCATTCCGCATGACGAGAACCTCGTGAAAGCCGAGAAAGATAAACAAATCAAGTATATTGACTTGGCTCGCGAGGTTGTCGACATGTGGGGTGCCACGACAGAAAACCTCCACGAGTGCAGGCTGTAATTTCCTTGCGGATACATCCGGAGCGAAGGCCAGTCTGCGGGACGGTGCACCCTGGGAGGCGGCCAACGACCCCCTTGGGTATTGCTGCCTAAGGGGCCTCGATGGCCGTCTGCGAATGTTCTGTCTGTCGGAACACTTCAACGCGTGTCCCTCTACTATAGCAGAGGGCACAGGCCTCTACTATAGGAGGAAGGCTTGTTCCTCCTTCTGCCACCGTTAGTCTTGTAGCCCCAGAGATTGTCCAAGGTCATGTTTCTGACTTTTGATGGGGGACGAGGGTCTTGGCTTAACCGCCCGGGCCGCGAGGAAGACAACCTCTATAAAAAATTACCCCAAACCTCCAAGCGGCGGCGCACCGTGAGAGAGGTTGTTAGCTTGACTAATGGGTAGCTAAATTAGTCTCTAGTGCGGACCACGTTTTTGAGCAAGTACCCGAAGTTTAATACTCGTGGGAACAATATGGAAAATCGAAATTCTAAATTAATTAATTATTTTTTTTTTAATCTGGAGAGTGATGCGCGGTCAGAGTCCAACGCGGCATCCAGAGGGGGCTCGGAGGGCTCGGAGGTGGAGGAGATGGCGGGCGATTCTGGGTCGTCCGGCTCTGAGGAATCATCCCCTCAGAGCAAAATCCCCACCAGCAGCCGTGGTGCGGGCCGGTCCCGTGGAAGGGGGAGAGGGCTAACGGCCCAGGACTCCACTCAGCGAGCCGTCAAGCTTGCCGCTCTCGCCACCGCACCCGCCGCGGCAGTGCCCCCTAGAAGGGCCCGGGAGGAGACGATGGACTGCCAATAACGGCCCCATTCCGTCTCCTCCAGGCGAATATCAACCACTGCGCCCCCGCTCAGGATCTGTTGCTCCAGAGCATGGCGCAGTGGTCGATAAATGTCGCCGTCGTCTCCGAGCCGTACTACGTCCATCCCCGTGGAGACTGGGTTCAGGACCTAGACGGCTCGGTGACGTTAATCTCGTCGGCCGCTTCCGGTACCCCGCCCCTCGAGGCTGTTGCGAGGGGACGGGGCTGCGTGGCAGCACGTTTCGGCGACATTGCAGTGGTAGGCGTCTACCTGTCCCCGAACAGATCTCTCGACGAACTCCAAGTCTCCCTTATGGAGCTAAATGTCGTTGTCGCTGGGTTTGGTACCCTCCCCGTGGTCGTTTGCGGGGACTTCAACGCCTGGAATACGGCTTGGGGTTCCCGGTACACGAACCCACGGGGTCAGATGGTGGAGGACTGGGCTTTGGAGCTGGGCCTGGTCGTCCTGAACCGGGGTTCTGTCCCCACCTTGGTGCGGATGCGGGGTGAATCAGTGGTGGACATCTCGTTCGCCAGCCCCGCTCTGTCCCCACGTGTCGTCGACTGGCGCGTTATGGAGGAGGTGGAGACGTACTCCGACCACTGGTACATCCGGTTGGACGTCTCCGCCGAAACCTCGGCCGCGCCGGTCCGACAGAGCCCTTGCGGTCCGCGGTGGGCGCTTAAGCAGATGGACCGGGAGCACCTCCTGGAAGCCGCGACGGTACAGGCCTGGGTGCAAGCACCGGACAGGCCTGTCGACATAGACGTCGAGGCGGAGTGGTTCCGGGAGGCCATGTCGCAAATCTGCGACGCGGCAATGCCACGAGTCCGTCCAGGGCGTGCTAAGCGCCAGGTGTGCTGGTGGTCGCCGGAGATCACTGCACTGCGCAACGCATGCAGTCACGCGCGGCACTGCATCCGCCCGCCGGATGCGGAGGCCAGACAGGCGGAGCTATATGAGGGATACAGAGCGGCAAAACGCACCCTCCGAACGGAGATCAAGCGGGCCAAACTGGAGGCCCGCAACGTGTAGCTGGGGTCTCTGAACGCGGACCCGTGGGGGCGCCCGTACAATATGGTACGGGAAAAGCTCCGCCCCTGGGCTCCCCCGCTGACTCAAAGTCTCCGGCCCCAGATCGTAGAGGGTGCGGTAAACGCTCTGTTCCCTGCGCGGGGGGAACACTCCCCCCCGCCCATGGCTCCGCCTCCACCACCAGCGGTGTCTGACGCGGACCGCAACAGCGACGACGACGACGATGCTCAAGAGGTGACCGAGGTAGAGATGAGAGTGGCGGTGCGAAGGCTGAGTGCCAAAAACACCGCCCCAGGACCCAACGGCTTGCCTGGAAAGGCCTGGGTCCTGGCCATGGAGGCTCTCGGGCTCGACTGAGAGGGCTCTTCAGCGCATGCCTGGAGAGGGGCCAGTTCCCACTTTGCTGGAAGACGGGGAACCTGGTCCTCATAGCGAAGCCAGGGCAACCTGCGGACTCTCCGTCCGCGTACCGGCCCATTGTGCTGCTCAACGAGGTGGGCAAGCTCTTTGAGAGAGTCATTGCAAACCGCCTCGTCGGGCGCCTAACACGGGTGGGGCCGGACCTTTCGGACGGACAGTTCGGCTTTCGCAGGATGCGCTGTACGGTGGACGCCATCATGCACGTGCAAGCCCTCACGACAGGGGATGCGGTGTCCCGGGGCAGGTGTGTCGTGGCAGTGTCCTTGGACATTGCCAACGCGTTCAATTCCCTGCCCTGGAGTACGATCCGGAGGGCACTCCGGTACCACCCGGGTGCCCGAATACCTCTGTCGAGTGGTCGAGCCCTATCTGTCGGAAAGATTTATAGTCTACCCCGGTCACTAAGGAGACTGGAAACGTCGAGAGATGTCGTGCGGTGTTCCGCAGGGGTCGGTACTAGGGCCACCCTTGTGGAACATCGGGTACGACTACGTGCTGCGCGGCGACTTCCCTGACGGGGTCAGCGTGGTTTGCTACGCAGACGACACGCTGGTTCTAGCGCAGGGAGAGTCGTACCAGGCGGCGGTCGCTCTAGCGACACGCGGGGTTGCGATGGTCGTTGATAGGATCCAGGAGTTGGGACTCGAGGTGGCGCTTCACAAATACGAGGTGATGTGTTTTCACGGTCGCCGCTCTCGGAACGCGCCGCCATTGAGTTCCCAACTAACGGTAGGAGGAGTTCACATCGGTGTCGGGTCGATGATGAAGTACCTGGGACTCGTCCTCGACAGCCGGTGGAATTTCGTGGAGCATTTCCGACGTCTGGCTCCCAAACTCAACCGAGCTGGGGCTGCGCTCAAGCGGCTCCTGCCCAACCTTGGGGGTTCAGATGCCTCCTGCCGGAGGCTCTACGCGGGGATCGTTCGGTCCATGGCCCTCTACGGGGCGCCGGTGTGGGCGCCGTCGCTGAAAAAGCAACCGGCGGCCATGCTGAACGCCTGCCAGAGGGTCATGGCAATAAGGATGGTGTGGGGATACCGCACGGTCACCCGCGAAGCGGCGAGCCTTCTGGCTGGCCTACCACCGTGGGATCTGGAGGCAACAGTCCTTGCACACATGCACGATATGCGCGTGGAGATGCAACGCCGGGGTGAAAGTCTGCTGCCGCGACAGGTCACGGCATGGCGGACAGAGCTCCGGCGGGATCTCATGGTGAAATGGCGTCAACGACTATCGCAACCCAGTGCTGGGCAATCATGGCGGTAAGTCCCCTCTTTGAGGCGTGGCTAGAAAGACCTCACGGCGTCCTTACCTTCCGCATGACGCAGGTCCTCACCGGACATGGTTCGTTCGGGAGTTTCCTGCACCGGATTCATGCGGAAGTGACGCCCGGGTGTTGCCACTGTGCGGAACGCCCGGAGGACACGGTGGAGCACACAGTCGAGGTGTGCCCTGCTTGGGCGGAGCATCGCCGTGCCCTCGTGGGGGCGATCGGCGGCGGAGACCTCATGCGCCGGGCCTTGGTTGAGGCCATGATCCGGAGCGAGGAGGAGTGGCAGGCGGTCGCCGACTTCTACGAAGCAGTAATGCTCGCAAAGGAGGAGGACGAACGCATCAGGCAACGGCGTTATCGCCGCCGCCGCCGCCGCCGGGATTCTGATCCCGATATCCGGCCACCGTAGGCGCGGGCTTGCGGACAGTGAGCAATGGGTAGCTCGCTGTCCGGCCGTCCGGTAACTGTCCGGACCAAGCCCAAGTCGTCGACGGCGCGCACTGTTCCCGCGCGCCTCAAGGAGTTGTCAGCAACAGCAGGGACCCAGCCAGGTCGAAGCCTACTGGGGTCAGGGTTATCCGAAAGGGCGCTCGAGCCCCGGTATGAAGGCTAGAAGGAACGGGGTGGGTCTTTTAGTCAGTAAGAGTCTGACACTATCTCCCGCTCCGCCCAAGGGCGGGGGATGTCAATGCATGACTTTTTCCCACCATAAAAAAAAAGGTTGTCGACATGTGGGAAGTGGATTCAGCGATTATTGTACCGATAGTCGTTTCAGCCAATGGCTTAATAGCCAAGAGCCTCGACCAACATCTTAGGAGGCTCTCGTTAGGCGATTGGATCAAGGGTTTGATTCAGAGAGCGGTACTCTCGGACACGGCTCGTATAGTCAGGGAGGTTCCTTTCTCAGGAGCCTTGACTGCCGGTAGCTTGGACCCTGTTCTCGATACCGGTGGGACACTATTTTTTATATTTTTAAATGGATATTTTATTTTTTATTTAAATATTTAAAAATATAATTTATATGTATGATAATGAATAAACGAATATTAATATTTTATTTCGAGCATCATAGACTCATATAAAATCAAAAACAGACATATTTCAAATCATAATTTGTAAAATTAAATACAATAAAATAAAAATACATTTATTAATAAAAATACAATTATCAGTTGTAGGCCACGAGTTCAAGCCCAGCCTGGTACATTACTTTATTATTTATTTATTTAATCTTCAGGCAACTAAAGGTACAAAGGCGGACTTAATCCCTTTGGCATTCTCAACCACCCACTATTTGCTAAGAACGGAAGAAGTCATTGGATGATTTCCCATCATAAAAAAGGTTTTACTGTTTGCTACTACTACTCTTGAACTTTCTTGTGGTACTTTGTGTAATTTATTTCTTCATCATTACACTCAAAACGGCGAAAGAAAACATCGCGAGGAAATTTGAAGACATGTGACAAAAATTAAAAGACATGTGACATTCACCAACCTGCACTGTGCCCGCGTGTTGGATTACGGTCCATTCCATCTCCTAGAGTGGAGGCCTAAATCTAGACTAATCATTTCACGACTAGTTTTAAAAAGATCGAAGATCATATCTGGTCGGGATCCAACAGCCACTTACCTGGAGACAAAAAGAAAAATACAGTAAGACTACTGCAGATTAAAGGGAAATACATCACAACCATGATTTTCTCAAAAAAAAGTACTAAATGTTGTATTAATCATGTTCTTAGCGTATGACTGGCAAAACGATTCTGTTTTCTTTTCTCAAGATAAATGTCATATCAGCTAAGTTAACATGTCTTTTGTGGTAACACTATTTGGTCTTTTTCAAGTTAAGTTCCTTGCCTGGCCCAGTATTCGGCCACGGCAATGCCGTCCGCGGAGGATGTCATTAGGCCCCTGCGTGAACAGTTAACAGGGCACGTAACGCAGAATGGAAGGTGAGACATGGCCTGCGGAGAGACGCCACACAAACACTGAAGATTGGAACCGTCCGAGAACCCCCACCTGTGGAGATTGTCTTTGCTGTGCCCAACCTGGGTGTGGAGTCTGTTTACAGTTTTCCAGGTAAGCCATGTCAACGCGACCAAGTGAGAGGGTCTCCGACTGATGTCTACCAAATATTCAATTTAGTAACTTAGGTAATCGGGGTTGGCATATCTGCTTAGATAAAAACCCAAAAAAAAATTAAGAGAAAAATTAAAAAAACACATAGGTTCGTTTCGATACAAAAACCCTCGTGAAAAACTTATTTAAATTTAGCTTCTGCTAGTGGCTTCGCCCGCTTCACTATTTCAGTCAGTGATAAAGTAGCATTTTATAGATAAAAGCATTTTTTAAATTGATCCTATGGATTTGAGTTTTTTCATTACAAACATACTGATCTTTCTTCTATAAAATGTTAGTATAGATTATATACATAAATGATGCGAAAAAAACCCAAAAAAAAGATGCCACAACGGCCAACTCGTGAAGGATTTGAACCTCCGACTACCACACAATAGGCGCTCTGACCACTGAGCTAACGAGTCTTATTTGAAAATTCTGAAATTGGCTTTCATTTTCAGGAAAACCTAAACAGAACGTTGCAAATTAATGTTTATGATCAACAATGTTAGGTCCACATTTCAATGTCAGCAGACAAATCTGCACGTCATCTTGGGGTTGAAATTTGATCGTAATCTTGCAGCCTTGTCTGTCGCAGGCTGTAGATGTATACTGGTCACTCGCACCTGTGTTTTAAGTGAAAATCTTAATAAAGCCTGCCATGGTTAATAAAGAAGAAGTTTTGCAAACTTTCAGTGTCGGTAATTAACTTCTTTTTAAATCTTCACTAATATAATAACGAGTTAAAGTTTGTTTCTTTGTTTGTAGGAGTTAATCTCTGGAATTACTGGTCCGATTGCTAAAATTCTTTCACCGATAGAAAGCTGCTTTATTCCTGAGTGACATAGGCTATAACATAATATTTATGTATGCGGGCGAAGCTGCGGGCAAAAGCTAATACAGTATAAAATAGAAAATTATTATCATACTAGCTGACCCGGCGCAATTCATACCGCCTAACAGTCAATGAATGTAGTAGCCTCACCATCAACGATTGCATCACAGCTTACCATCAGGTGGGATCGCAGTCAAATACTAGTTTATAACAGATAATAAAAAAAGTATATCTTTCGATATAGTCAACATTACTCTTGGGCGTTCAAAAAGAAATATATCATATGTTAAACCACATTTCAATCGTGGTAATAACAGACACAACAGAAAGGCAATAGGTGCGCGAACGCCGGCTTTCGCTTGGGGTTTACTGAATTAATAATGTTTAAAAGGAGCGGTAGTAACCTCTCCCTTTGATTGTCATTATGCCCCCATTATGCTACTTGATCCAGTGGTGGTAACCAAACTAACAGTATCTGAGGAATGGCATTCCCTGCCAGAGTTTGTTTCCTAATGGCTAACACTTAGGCCCAGCGCCCACTATCGGTGGGCATCGGTGCGGCTCGGTAGAGCTCGAGCGCTTTACGCCGGCTTCGGGCGGCTTTGGGCGCCTTAGAGCTGCGCCGGGCGCCTTCGGGCGGCTTTGGGCGCCTGAGAGCTGCCTCGGCAGTCGTAAACACGCCTAAGGACGCCGTAGCTGATTTTGGGTAGCCTAAGAATAGTTCTGGCTGCAGAAACATCGCAGAGCAGTCACTCGTAACGTTCCGTGAAAACAGTTATGTGTGTGTATTTATAATGGTGGATTGGGACTTAGTTCTCATTGTTCATCTTGCTGATATTATTATATTGTTTTGTTTTTGTTTAGTTTTTTTTAAGTTTGTTTTTGTTTAAGTGTTTATTCATAAGTTATTTTTGTAGCTTTTAGTCTCAAATTGTTTTGATATTTATTTTATTTTTACTTGGTATTAGGACATTTTTATTAGTATTTTGGTTAAAAAAAAATGCCAATAACAGTTTTCTTTACGAATGTAAATGCGCAGAAGTTCGCAGAGCCTATGTTCAGGACTGCCAAGTTATTTTGCGTCTACTTGTACGATACGATAATGAAGGCGCGTGCGGTGATCGAAATGACTGTTCTGCGACGTGTCTGATCCGAAAATGCCACCCGAGCTACCCGAAGACCGCCTCGGCATCCTTAGCCATGCTTACGGCTGCCGAGGCCGGTCGAAGTCGCCCGACGGAGCTCTAAGGCGCCCTAAGCCGCTCGAAGCCGGCGTAAAGCGCTCGAGCTGTACCGAGCCGCACCGATGCCTACCGATAGTGGGCGCCGGGCCTTAGGGCTCAAGCGTATTTCACCGTCCCGTCGGCTACATCATCGCTCACCATCAGGTGAGATGGTGGTCAAACGCGAGCCTGTCTATAACAGAAAATAAAATATTTGGAAAGACCAGACAAAGTCACAAACAGTTATAATTCATACTAATACTTTACACTCGAGCAACCTGATCCACAAAAAATAGGGAACACCATTCTTTGAAACTGGCCGGTCTTCTTCTGTATTATACAACACTATTGTTAGTACAAACACTTGCATGAACTAACACCATCACTTCATTCCGCTTAAACATAAAGTGGATGATCGCTGTACGAGCCCATACCGCCGTTTTACAATCTTGACAGAACCGCGAGCCGAGCTTAAATGGTCTCTGTCATGCCACTGAATCAAGCCGCATCATAGTGGATGACAACCATAACATTTCAGTTGAGAAATTAATTGTAATGAATGGTTTTGGGCTACATTCACGGAGCTTTCCCACCCAATAATCTCGGTGTTTATCTTGAGAATATATTCTGGTGCCTGTGTAGTCCTAGTAGTTACATACAATCTGTTCAGTGAATACAAGTTAAACTTTAAGACAAGGAGATTACGATTCCAGATAGGTCACTGAGTCCAGAGAGCTGTGTCTGGTTTGTCAATTGCTGGTGTAGTGGTAGTAGTGCAAACATGAGGTCACGCCCCCAATCGCTTCTGTGTAGTTGTTACCTGTACACCTAGAGTTTTATGCTATCCTGCTAGCATAAACTATTTCTTTAGCACTATTATTTAAAATTGTTTATAACTTAGTGATACCATAGGTGTTATCTGTATTCTGTATGTATACTTGTAAAGCGAATATAAATTACCGAAATGACTAATAACGCAAGATCCCTGCTTTGTATAGGATTGCATACAGTTAAGAGGTCAAGTGATCGTTTTAATTCATACTAGTAGATTATAGCCGAGCAATTAAATCCACAAAGAATAGGTAGTACATTTATTTTAAAACTGGCCAGTCTTCTTATATATTATATATAAAAAACTTTTTTCAAAAAAATTTATAACCGGCTTCATTGTTAAAAAAACACTGAAAAGTATAAAATAACTGTTTAGAAACGAACCTTCATGCATACCATAAAGAAGTTATGCTGTGCCAGTCGATTAATTTTTTTAATGTGCTTTCAAACTTATGTCATTCTCTCTATTGTTTTTTTTTTTCACAATACAATCACCTTACTGCCTTACTGTTCCAGTCTACTTTTTTCTTATATTTCCTGCCTAAACCTAATCTGCATCTCAAACATAATTTGGTCCAATGGAGCCGGATTAGGGAATCATCACAAATAAGGATAACACCAGGAAATATAACTTATTGGAAAATACAACCATTTTGAAATCCGTGAGCCGGTCAAAGTCAAAAGGGTCACTCAAGAAAAAGGATATTTTAAGAATATTTGGCCAGTGCTGTGTCATTATTTCCTTTTATTGATGAACCCATTACGTTTATTCAGGTAGTGTTTAATGTATTTTTTGGAATTGTCAAGGTTAGTATCTATTAGTATCTATTTCATTTGTTCTTGTGCACATGTGCAATTTCATTAAAGTTGTCAAGTTATTGTTATAATTTGCAATTAATCTATTGTGGTAAAGATAATTAAGCAGCAAACTAGGTTCTCTATTATTGTTAACCATTATTTTAAGCAGTTTCCTTTATTATCTTGCATTAGATATAATAAGAAATCTCACATAATAAGTGTCATCCAACTTAATAGTTACTTTGTATTCCGATAAAAGTATTTTATGTTTATTGTAGTAAAGTTCATATTTTGCAGATAATTATAACGATAATATGTGTAGGTACTTGTGTAGTACCAATACCAATAACTGATTTTGATGTGTTTTATATAATATCAATTCAAAATGACTTATTCTTTCTATCATACTCATTTTGTAGTAGGTAGGATTTAACCCTGTCGGTTTAGTAGGACTTTAATATTTAATTTAATTTGAACTTGTAACGTTCCAGTTTGGTTCCTGCTTCCCAAAGAATGAGTGATAAAGAGGAAAAGGAGCTTATCAGAAAACGAGCAAGTTTCAAAGGTCGATTAACGGTATTTTCTAACTATTTAGAGGACTTGAAAGATTCTTTGACGCAAACCCAGATTAACGAACTGCAATTACGCCTCGGTAAGATTGAACTTGTTTATTCGCAATACGACGAGATTCAGTTAAGATTGGAATGTATAGCGGATGATATTAAGTTACAGTTATCAGAACGTAATGATTTTGAATCGTGCTATTACAAACTTGTCGCCAAATCACAGAACTTTCTTGCTAAACAAAATGACGATGTCAATGAAGATAAGTTGTCTCGAGTTAGCAATAATAGATTGGTAAAGCTACCTACCATTCAACTACCTAAATTTAACGGAATGTATGACAAGTGGTTAGAGTTTCGCGACACGTTTTCAAGCTTAATACATTTGAATGACCAAATAGATGAAATTAACAAATTTCATTACCTCCGAGCTTCCTTAGAGGGGACAGCCGCCGTAGTAATACAGTCATTTGAATTCTCTGCTAACAATTATTCCATTGCATGGAATTTACTAAATGAAAGGTTTGATAATAAGCGACTTCTTATTCAGAATCATGTGGCAGCCTTATTTAACATTGAAGTGGTTAACAAAGAATCCTCAGATAGTATAAAGCGTATCATTGATACTTTAAATAAAAACCTACGTGCATTAGAGTCTTTAGGCGAACCCATCAAGTCTTGGGATACGCTGATAATTTATATTGTTGCTCATAAATTAGATTCGAGGACTTATCGACAGTGGGAAGAAGAAAAAGGTCATTTGGATAAAAACAAATCTATCGCATTAGAAAATTTCGTTCAATTCTTAAGAAGTCGTGCAGACTTGCTTGAAACAATAGATATATCTCGCAATCAGTTTAATAATAATAATAATAAGCTGGCAACTCTAGATGTCAAAAGTGTTGTGTGTCGTTCAAGCAAATTTTATTATAAATTAATAATTTTCGGTATCGCAAACCCACAATTTTTTATTCCAATATCCCTACAGTAAGCAATAAACCAAATCTAAACTTCTTTTCAACAAGTAAAGGCCGAAAAATGAAAGGAAAAGAAAATATAAAATTGACTAAAGACAGATGACATTTTATGTCATACAATAATATTTTATACTGAAATGATGATGAAATAAAACGACAACAATGCTAGAAACACTATGTTGACAAGAGCTGCTGCACGACGTGCACGCCCACCACCTCCGGCCTCGTCGCTCAGCTCCGCCTCGCCGCCGTCGGAACCCAGCCTCACTGAGAGTGCTGTGACACCGGCCGCGACAGTTGCGTCGAGCTCGAGCGACGAGTACTACTCGCCGCCGACAACACCACCACCTACGCGTCGTCGGGGAGGACGCCGGCCGCCGGCGTGCTTAGGACCTCGAGGCCCACCGGCCTCTGATAGGGTCCCAGCTGCCGGCGGAAATGTGCCGCGCATGCGATGGACGCAATCGACCAATGAAAACGTCATGCGCGCATACTATGGGGCTACAGAGGGAGGAAACAACCTGACCGCGTACCGTGTTCGGATGCTCTCTTTGTTTCAGGTGCTTGAGCCAGCCGTCAACGTTTCGGCACAACGACTATCGGATCAGGTGCGGGTCATCCAGCGTAATCATATGTTGGACGATACTGTACTTGATCGCCTCCGAACGGAAATGAGTGACCGTGTCATTGCCGCCCCGTCGCAACCTGTGGTGCCAGTTGTGGCACCACCGCCCAGCCACATATCCTTTCACACTGACGAGGTGAGTACTGACACGGTCACTAACGTAAGTACCCAGTGCAATAATGAACTGAGGAGTGCTTTGGAGTGTGCTATTCGGGAGTATCGCAACATGCCGCTTGAGTTTAGGCCGCGTTTACCTCGTTTGCCCATGCGTAATAAGAATAAGGCGCTGGTGGCTGCTCTGGATTCGCAGTTGTCAAACTATTTTGATGACTGCGAAGATCTCACCGATACACACTCGATCATGTACTGCGCGGCCGTAGCGGCATGTCGTGTAGCTCACGTAAAATTTCCAAACAGTGACGTAGCTACACGACCAAAACCAGCTGTGCCGGCCTGGCAGTGTAGGATCGAGCGTCGTATTGGTGGGGCCAGAGCACTCATCGGAAAACTAATCTGCTTCAGGGAGGGCAACACTCGCCCACGAGTGATGCGCTTTGTGAGGCGGGCGTTTTCGGGGACTGACATCAGCCCCCGAGACTATATGTCCCGAGTCACAGAGCGCATCGACTTCCTGAAGCAGAAGGTGTATGCATGGGCAAACCGTATACGAAGGTATAAGCGGCGGGTTGAAAGATACACTCAGAATAGCACATTCCGGAGTAATGAAAGGTGGGTATATAGGGCTTGGGAGCGACCGGACCAAGGTGTGACTGATACGCGCCTTCCGGATGATGACGCCATGTGTTTGTTCTGGCGCAACATCTGGTCGGTGCCTGTCAGTCATACTGAAGGTGGTTGGACTCGAGAGGTCGAACGAGCGTGCGAATCGATAACAGAAATGGGGGCAATCACAATCAGCCCCCAAGATGTGGCCCGTGCAGTCCGTCCGTTGCCTAATTGGAAATCTCCAGGGCCGGACGGACTGCACAACTTTTGGATAAAGTGGTTACAAAGATCGCACGCTCGTTTGGCATCTCAGTATCAGGCCGCCTTAGAGTCTGGCTCGCTACCCGAGTTTCTTACAACAGGAGTTACCCACCTGCTCCACAAATCTGGTAGCACCGCGGAACCCAAAAACTATCGGCCGATTACGTGTCTGCCGACGGTTTATAAGGTTCTTACATCCATTTTGAGAGCAAAGATTAACCACCATGTTGATAATAACGCTATCATGTCTGCCTCTCAAAATGGATGTAGGAATGGGTCCCGCGGTACGAAGGAGCTACTCCTCATCGATATGGCCATTAGCCAACAGGTTCGGCGTTCCCGAAAGGATCTGTCGACATGTTGGATAGACTATAAGAAGGCCTATGACTCAGTTCCTCATACATGGCTCATGAGGGTGCTGGAGTTGTATAAAGTTGATGCAACTCTTCGCACCTTCCTGATGTCATGTATGAGGCAATGGAGGACAGTCCTTCGCTATCCAGGATGTCGAAATATCCAGAGGAACAGCGAACCGGTAAGGATCGAGCGAGGTATATTCCAGGGTGACAGTTTGAGTCCGCTTTGGTTCTGCCTAGCCTTGAATCCTCTGAGCACATTGCTGGAGAATTCAGGCCTAGGCTATCGGTTGAAGAGAGGTGGTCAGGCTATATCTCACCTCCTTTATATGGATGACTTGAAGCTCTTTGCCCCCAACAATCTGCAACTGATGGAGCTACTGAAGGTAACGGAAACCTTCAGTAGTGCCATCAGGATGGAGTTTGGTGTGGACAAATGTGCGGTCATGCATATAAAACGAGGGGAGATTGTGGAATCCGTGGGTATCCAACTCTCGGATTCCATACACCTGAGATCCCTCTCTCCAACCGAAACCTACAAGTATTTGGGTATGTCGGAAGCGTTAGGCATCAATGCCACTGACATGAAGCAGTCGTTGAGGGAGCGCTTCTTTGGCCGCCTGAAGAAGGTACTTAACAGCCTTCTGTCAGGTGGAAACAAGGTGCGTGCCTTCAACGGTTGGGTCATGCCGGTATTGATGTACGCTTTCGGTGTACTCAAATGGACTCAAACGGAACTTGATGCCCTGGATAGAAGGGTTCGTACACTGCTGACTGCATGTCGAATGCATCACCCTCGGTCGTCGGTAATGAGACTGTATATCCCGCGGAAGTGCGGGGGTCGAGGCTTTTTAAATGCTAAGACCCTGCACAATCGCGAGGTATGCAGTCTCAGGGAATACTTCCTAGCCGCCGACGGGGGTATGCATCGTGCTGTAGTAGCAGTGGACAAGGGACTCACCCCGCTCTCCTTGGCTAACGAGAACTGGCGCAAACCTGTAGTGCATGACACTAACGTACGCAAGGAAGTATGGCAGAGTAAGGAACTTCACGGACGCTTTTTCCGGGCCCTTCATGGGCCCGATGTAGACCAACTAGCGTCCGTAGCCTGGCTACGCGTCGGTGACCTCTTTGGGGAAACCGAAGGTTTTGTCTGTGCAATTATGGACGAAGTTATCATGACGAATAACTACCGGAGATTTATTGTGAAGGACGGCACGGTTGACATCTGTCGGGCATGTCACCGACCGGGTGAATCAATCCGCCACATTATCTCTGGTTGTTCTCGTCTAGCTAACGGGGAATACTTGCATAGACACAATCTTGTAGCCAGGATAATCCATCAGCAACTTGCTCTGAAGTACTCTCTTGTGGAATCGGAGGTGCCATACTACAGGTATGTGCCCGACCCAGTTCTCGATAGTGGCGATATCACGTTGTACTGGGATCGGTCCATCATCACTGACAGGACTATTGTAGCCAATAAGCCTGATATAGTGGTGGTGGACCGAAGGGAGAGGCGTGCAATGATTGTTGACATATCCGTCCCGCATGACGAGAACCTCGTGAAAGCCGAGAAAGATAAACAAATTAAGTATATCGACTTGGCTCGCGAGGTTGTCGACATGTGGAATGTGGACTCAGCGATCATTGTACCGATAGTCGTGTCAGCCAATGGCTTAATAGCCAAGAGCCTCGACCAACACCTTAGGAGGCTCTCGTTAAGCGGCTGGATCAAGGGCTTGATTCAGAAAGCGGTACTCCTTGACACGGCTCGTATAGTTAGGAGGTTCCTTTCTCTGGAGCCCTGACCGCCGGTAGCTTGGACCCTGTTCCCGATACCGGTGGGACACTATTTTTTATATTTTTAAATGTTTTTTTTAAATATATTTTTTAAGGAATATTTAAAAATGTAATAAATATGTTAAAATGTATAATAAAGGAAATAATAATAATAATATCTGTGGTCTGATTGTCAACCTGACGTGTCAAAAATTTTTCCTTATATTTTTTCAAAATACAAATATTGAAATATTTTATTAAAATGGAATTATCCGAAGAAAAAACAGGTTTAGAAATACAATAAAACCTACAATAATTACTGTGAAATACGTGTAACTCTCGAAAATGGGTTCACGTAAAATATACTAGGTACATGTCATACTTATGACAACGAAAAATATCGACGAGGAAAAGTGAATGTTGACCAGAGCCGCAGCTCGACGTGCACGCCCACCACCTCCGGCCTCGTCGCTCAGCTCCGCCTCGCCGCCGCCGGAACCCAGCCCCATCGTGAGTGCTGTGACACCGGCCGTAGCAGCTGCGTCGAGCTCGAGCGACGAGTACTACTCGCCGCCGACGACACCACCACCTACGCGTCGTCGGGGAGGACGCCGGCCGCCGGATTGTTTAGGACCTCGAGGCCCACCGGCCTCTGATAGGGTCCCAGCTCCCGGCGGAAGTGTGCAGCGCATGCGATGGACGCAATCCATCAACGAGAACGTCATGCGCTCATACTATGGGGCTACAGAGGGAGGAAATAACCTGACCGCGTACCGTGTTCGGATGCTCTCTTTGTTTCAGGTGCTTGAGCCAGCCGTCAACGTTTCGGCCCAACGACTGTCGGATCAGGTGCGGGTCATCCTGCGTAATCATATGTTGGATGATACTGTACTTGATCGCCTCCGAACGGAAATGAGTGACCGTGTCATTACCCCTCCGTCGCAGCCTGTGGTACCAGCTGTGGTACCACCGTCCAGCTACATATCTTTCCACACAGACGAGGTGAGTTCTGACACGGTCACTAACGTAAGTAACCAGTGCAATAGTGAACTGAGGAGTGCTTTGGAGTGTGCGATTCGGGAATATCGCAACATACCTCCCGAACTTAGGCCACGCATACCTCGTTTGCCCATGTGTAACAAGAATAGGGCGCTGGTGGCTGCTCTGGATTCGCAGTTGTCAAATTATTTTGATGACTGCGAAGATCTCACCGATACACACTCGATCATGTACTGCGCGGCCGTAGCGGCATGTCGTGTAGCTCACGTCAAATTCCCAAACAGTGACGTAGCTACACGACCAAAACCAGCTGTGCCGGCCTGGCAGTGCAGGATCGAGCGTCGTATCGGTGGGGCTAGAGCACTCATCGGCAAACTAATCTGCTTCAGGAAGGGCAACACTCGTCCAAGAGTGATGCGCTTTGTGAGACGGGCATTTTCGGGGACTGACATCAGCCCCCGAGACTATATGTCCCGAGTCACAGAGCGCATCGACTTCCTGAAGCAGAAGGTGTATGCATGGGCAAACCGTATCCGCAGGTATAAGCGGCGGGTTGAGCGATACACCCAGAATCGCACATTCCGGAGTAATGAAAGGTGGGTTTATAGGGCTTGGGAGCGACCGGACCAAGGTGTGACTGACGCGCGTCTCCCGGATGATGACGCCATGAGTTCATTCTGGCGTAGCATCTGGTCAGTGCCTGTCAGTCACACCGAGGGTGACTGGACTTGGGAGGTCGAGCGAGCGTGCGATCCAATACCACAAATGGGGGCAATAGACATCAGCCCCCAAGATGTAGCTCGTGCAGTCCGTCCGTTGCCTAACTGGAAATCTCCAGGGCCGGACGGGCTGCACAATTTCTGGATTAAGTGATTTACAAGATCGCATGCTCGCTTGGCATATCAGTTTCAGTCTGCCTTAGAGTCAGGGTCGCTGCCACAGTTCCTAACAACAGGAATAACCCACCTGCTCCATAAATCAGGTAGTACTGCGGAGCCTAAAAATTATAGACCGATCACGTGTTTGCCGACGGTCTATAAAGTTCTTACATCCATACTGAGAAGTAAAATTAATAATCATATTGATGAAAATTCGATCATGTCGCCTTTTCAGAATGGATGTAGGAACGGGTCCCGCGGTACTAAGGAGCTGCTCCTCATTGATATGACTATTAGCCAGCAGGTTCGACGTTCCCGAAAGGATCTGTCGACATGTTGGATAGACTATAGAAAGGCCTATGACTCTGTTCCTCATACATGGCTCATGAGGGTGCTGGAATTGTATAAAATTGATACAACACTACGCACCTTCCTGATGTCGTGTATGAGGCAATGGAGTACAGTCCTCCGCTATCCAGGATGTCGAAATATCCAGAGGAATAGCGAACCTGTAAGGATTGAGCGAGGTATATTCCAGGGTGATAGTTTGAGTCCGCTTTGGTTTTGTCTAGCCTTGAATCCTCTAAGCACACTGCTGGAGAATTCAGGTCTAGGCTATCGGTTGAAGAGAGGTGGTCAGGTTATATCTCACCTCCTTTACATGGATGACTTAAAGCTCTTTGCCCCCAACAATCTGCAACTGATGGAGCTACTGAAGGTAACTGAAATCTTCAGTAGTGCCATCAGGATGGAGTTTGGTGTGGACAAATGTGCAGTCATGCATGTAAAGCGAGGGGAGGTTGTGGAGTCCGTGAGCACTCAACTCACGGATTCCATAAATCTGAGATCTCTCTCTCCAACCGAAACCTATAAGTATTTGGGTATGTCGGAAGCTCTAGGCATCAGTATCACTGGCATGAAGCAATCGTTGAGGGAGCGTTTCTTTGGACGCCTGAAAAAGGTATTCAATAGCCTTCTTTCAGGCGGAAACAAGGTGCGTGCCTTCAACGGTTGGGTCATGCCGGTATTGATGTAATCTTTCGGCGTACTCAAATGGACTCAAACAGAACTTGACGCCTTGGATAGGCGGGTCCGTACACTGCTGACTGCATACCGAATGCATCACCCACGATCGTCGGTGATGAGGCTGTATATCCCGCGGAAGTGTGGGGGTCGTGGCTTCTTAAATGCTAAGACCCTACACAACCGCGAGGTATGCAGTCTCAGGGAATATTTCCTAGCTGCCGACGTGGGTATGCATCGAGATGTAGTGGCAGTGGACAAGGGACTCACCCCGCTCTCCCTGGCTAACGAGAACTGGCGCAAACCGATAGTGCTTGACACTAACGATCGCAGGGAAGTATGGCAGAGCAAGGAGCTTCACGGACGCTTTTTTCGGGCCCTTCATGGGCCCGATGTAGACCAATTAGCGTCCGTAGCCTGGCTGCGTTTCGGTGACCTCTTTGGGGAAACCGAAGGTTTTGTCTGTGCAATTATGGACGAAGTTATCATGACGAATAACTACCGGAGATTTATTGTGAAGGACGGCACGGTTGACATCTGTCGGGCATGTCACCGTCCGGGAGAATCAATCCGTCACATTATCTCTGGTTGTTCCCGTCTAGCTAACGGAGAGTACTTGCATAGGCACAACCTTGTAGCCAGGATTATCCATCAGCAACTTGCTTTGAAATACTCTCTTGTGGAATCGGAAGTGCCATACTATAGGTATGAGCCCGACCCAGTTCTTGATAACGGTCATATCACTTTGTACTGGGATCGGCCCATCATCACTGACAGGACTATTGTGGCCAATAAGCCTGATATAGTGGTGGTGGACCGAAGCGAGAGGCGTGCAATGATTGTTGACATATCCGTTCCGCATGACGAGAACCTCGTGAAAGCCGAGAAAGATAAACAAATTAAGTATATCGAATTGGCTCGCGAGGTTGTCGACATGTGGGAAGTGGATTCAGCGGTCATTGTACCGATAGTTGTTTCAGCCAATGGCTTAATAGCCAAGAGCCTCGACCAACATCTTAGGAGGCTCTCGTTAGGCGACTGGATCAAGGGCTTGATTCAAAAAGCAGTATTGCTGGACACGGCTCGTATAGTCAGGAGGTTCCTTTCTCTGGAGCCCTGACCGCCGGTAGCTTGGACCCTGTTCCCGATACCGGTGGGCTACTATTTTTTATATTTTTAAATGTTTTTTTTATTTTTATTGAATATTTAAAAATATAATTTATATGTTAATGTTTGAATAAACGAAATAATAATAATACTTCTAAACCTACCAAGCATAAAACAATGATTTCTCTGAGCAGTAAAAATAATAATAGTTTCACCCAGGTGTCATGCCCGCATTGTAGTGATAAACATGCTTTATTTTCCTGTCCACTGTTTCTTGGTATTTTTTTTTGACATCTCCCGCTCTTGGGCGGAGCGGGAGATAGTGTCAGACTCTTACTGACTAACTGTTTCTTGGTATGAGCAATGAGAAACGACTTGAACTGCTGCCTCAATACAAGGTATGCTTCAATTGTCTCCGTTCTGGTCATTACGCACAAATCATTGCAAGTCTCAGGGTTGTAAAGTATGTAGGCGTAAGCACAATACACTGGTTCACGTAGCTGGTGCTTCACTTAAATCTCTACCCAATGCTGCAACTTCTCAATCTAACGAAACTGTACTTGACGTCAAGTCAGCTGAAAATAAGCCTAGTACAAATGTTACGTTATCTGCACTTTCTACAAGTCATGTCAGCAATAAAACTGCAAGTAAGTTTTATTAGCTACGGCCTTAATAAAAGTTTACGATAACAATAATTGTGAGCATCTCGCTCAAGCTATCTTGGACACCGGCAGTACTTCCTGTATAATGACAGATAAGTTATGTGAATTATTGAATTTATCTACCATTTGTGTAAATGAGTCTGTACAAGGCATTAACAATTCTAAGTCAAATATTAATAAAATGTGTAGTGTTTCAATTAAGTCCCTAAGTGAAAACTATTCTACTAATCTTTGTTGCTTTATTTTACCGTATATTACAGATGAAGTACCGTGTCGTAAGTTATCAATTAACAATTTGAATATGCCAAGCGATATTTGTTTAGCCGATCCTCATTTTCACACGCCATCGGCGGTGGATTTAATAATAGGAGCAGATGTGTTCTGGGACCTCTTGGGGCGGCGAAAGATTAGTTTGGGTGAAGGTAAACCTATACTATTTGAATCTAGGCTAGGGTGGCTAGTTTCAGGTCCATTAATAAATAGCGTCCAAGTATCGGTTCCACCATTAACTCAAAAAACTAACTTTGCAAAACTTAATATGAGTTCTGTACACAAATCTTCACATGAAGATGACATTCAAAACCTCTTAACGCGTTTTTGGGAACTGGAAGAAGTAACCCATCAGTCATCTTCATATTCAGAGGAAGAAACTAAGTATGAAGAACATTTTATGAAAAACACAACTCGACTAGCGGATGGTCGGTTTTGTGTTCGAATACCACTCAAACAATCACCTCAGGTTCTGGGTGATTCATCGGCTAGAGCAAAACATTGTCTCTTATCTATTGAACGTAGACTTAATAGTCAACCAGCATTAAAGTCTCTTTATTGTGATTTCATGAAGGAGTATATTTCATTAGGGCATATGTCTGAATGCTCAATCGATCCAAAACAAGTGGCATATTTTATTCCACACCACGGTGTTCTACGTCTTTCCAGCACAACTACCAAATTAAGGGTAGTATTTAATGCCAGCAGTCTTACCACTTCAGGTATTTCATCTAACCACCTTCAAATGGTAGGTCCAGTGGTTCAAGACGACTTAATGTCTCTACTTCTAAGATTCAGAAAACATAAATATATTATTTCTGTCGACGTAGAAAAAATGTATCGGCAAGTGATCGTACACCCTGATGATTGATATTTGCAAAGAATTATGTGGCGTGAGAACCCTTCAGAATCTATAAAAACCTATGAACTAAACACTATAACATATGGCACAGCAAGTGCACCGTTTTTAGCAACTCGTTGTTTAAAACAAATCGGATTAGAATGTCAAGATGAAAAGATTGCCAACATCATCATACATGATTTTTATGTTGACGATTTACTCACAGGTGGGGATATATATCTGACGTCACATACATTCGCGAAAAAGTCACTGCTGAGTTAGCTTTGGCTGGAATGCCACTAAGAAAGTGGAAATCCAACAATAATCTAATCATATCAGATCAACACAGGTGGGGATATATATCTGACGTCACATACATTCGCGAAAAAGTCACTGCTGAGTTAGCTTTGGCTGGAATGCCACTAAGAAAGTGGAAATCCAACAATAATCTAATCATATCAGATCAAATTTCAGACTCATCACTCAATTTAAACATTGGTTCTAATGAGCCAAATAAGACGTTGGGTCTTAATTGGCTGACAGATTCTGACACGCTCTGCTATAAGTAATACATCAATAACTAAAAATGTGACTAAACGTGAGGTTTTGTCAGTCACATCTCAAATATTCGACCCCTTAGGATTGTTAGCCCCATGTATTATACCTATGAAAGTATTGATGCAGAAACTTTGGTTGCATAAGTTATCATGGGATGATTGTTTACCTCCAGATATCGCTAAGACGTGGAACAATATTGTTGAACGGTTATTCATCTTAAATAGTTTACGCATCCCACGTCTAGTTTTTTGTAATTCTTGGAAGGTTATAGATTTACATATATTTTGCGATGCATCACAAACTGCTTATGGTGCATGTATTTATGTGCGGAGTATTAATAAGAATAATGAAGTTTCAGTACGGCTACTTACAGCAAAGAGTAGAGTAGCTCCTATTAAATCAACTACAATACCTCGGCTCGAGCTCTGTGCCGCCTTGGTTGGAGTGAGGTTATATAAAAAGGTTATTGACTCACTTAATGCACCTATTAACAGTAGTAGATTTTGGAGTGATTCTACAATCGTGCTGGGCTGGTTAAAAATGATTCCAAATAAGCTGCAAACATTTGTTCGCAATCGTGTATCGGAAATTATGGAAGCAACGAATGCTAGCAATTGTGCCTGGAGACATGTCCCTACGCATCTTAATCACGCTGATCTTATATCTCGAGGAACAGATGTAAGTCAAATTCAAAATCTTGATTTATGGTGGTCGGGGCCAGACTTTTTGACCCGGTACTTGTGCAAATGGCCGTCTTTTCCTATTACAGTAGAAGTGCTACCTGAAATTAAAACTGAGATATCTTTGTTAACGACCTCTGATGCTCCAACATTATTAATTGATTTCAATCGTTTTTCAAACCTATCTCGACTTAAACGTACCGTAGCATACATGTTCCGATTTATTAATATTTGTAAAAAGCAGCCACCGACCACTTTATACATTAGTGAAAATGACTTGCAAAATGCATTAAATGTAATAGTGAAACAGTCTCAGATAGAATCATTTCCTGAATATGAATTATTAACTAAAAATCAGTGCTTACCAAAAGGAAGTCCATTGAATAAATTAAATGTATTTCTAGATGAAAATAAGTTAATCCGTGTAGGTGGTCGCTTACAAAATTCCTCATTTTCATATGAGAAAAAACATCCATTAGTTATAAAGTCCACTCATCACTTTGCTAAACTTTTATTTGAATCTACACATAAAACTTTAATGCACGCAGGACCGCAATTATTATTGGCCTGTATTAGAAATACGTACTGGCCAATAGGTGTTCGTAACCTAGCTAAATTATGTTATCATCGTTGTGGTGTTTGTAGTCGCATCACAGCTAAACCGATTACTCCCATCATGGGAAACTTACCTGAGCGACGGCTGGCGTCTGGTGGTCATCCATTCGAATGTGTTGGGGTTGATTACGCAGGGCCCATACTGTCAGCTTCTCGTCAAGGTCGTGGTTGTCGACTTGTAAAGGTTTATATTTTATTATTTGTTTGTTTCACGACGAAGGCAGTACACATTGAGCTGGTTGGTGACTTAACCAGTCATAATTATTTGTCAGCACTTCGTCGATTTATGTCTCGTATAGGTAAACCTACGCATATATATTCCGACAACGGAACCTCGTTTGTAGGCGCTTATAATGAACTCGGTAAATTTTTGAAAGAAAATAACAGTACGTTATCTGGTGATATTGCCTCTGAAGGAATTAACTTCATCTTTATTCCTCCTTATGCTCCGCATTTCGGTGGTTTGTGGGAGGCAGGAATCAAATCGGTAAAATATCACTTAAAAAGAGTAATGGGACATTGTCACTTAACGTATGAAGAGTTATATACAGCACTGGTTCAAATTGAAGCCCTCCTTAACTCGCGCCCACTCACGCCGTTGTCATCGGACCCTAATGACTTTTTAGCGTTGACTCTTGGACATTTTTTGATAGGACGGACACTCACGTCCTTGCCTACGCCAACTTATGAAGCTCCTTCTATTACCCACTTGAAGAGGTATGAGAGGATTGAGGCGTTACGGCAACATTTCTGGTCGAGGTGGAACAAGGAATATATCTCGGAACTACAGCAGCGGACCAAGTGGAGATCCTCGAAGACTGCGCTTGAAATTGATCACCTTGTTGTAATAAAGGAGGATAATCTACCACCACTGAAATGGCGACTAGGTCGGATCTCAGCAGTGTACCCTGGACGTGATGGCATCTGTCGTGTGGCCGACATAAAAACTGCCAATGGAACAATACGGCGCGCTTGTAGCAAGATATGTCCACTGCCATTAAATGAAGATTCTGGTTGAAAGATGGCCTTTCAACGCCCGGGGGCATGTTTAGAAATGAACCTTCATACATACCATAAAGAAGTTATGCTGTGCCAGTGGATTATTTTTTTATATTTCCTGCCTAAACCTAATCTGCATCTCAAACAGACTTCATTGTTAAAAAAAACACTGAAAAGTATAAAATAACTTTAATTTCGGAAGTCGATGTTTCGATAAAAGTTTTGTCTATTCGTTATTTAACACCGACTTCCGAAATTAAAGTTATTTTATACCTATCAGTATTTTTTTTTAAATGAAGTCACGTAAATTTTTTTTTTTTAAGTTTTTTATTTTACACTTTTTAGTTATGGGACCACTACTAAAAAGTACCCCTCAGACAAACTTAAATACCTTATAGCCAGAGATCATCTCATAACGATTCTAATAATCAACACGGTTAGATTACATTATTTTACTTTCTGGCTTCATCATCAGATCAGTCCGATACATCCCCTCCCCCTTTTCCTTCAGCCAATCATCGACTACACGTATAAACAAAGCAATTTTACTTTTTACGACAGTTTTGTTGTGATCCTATGAGGAGTTCTGTTCCATGTCTTCGAATTTCAAGATCAGATCAAAACAATATTTCTATGTGACCAACTTTAAAGCATAACATACATTACATTACATAGTTTGTCGAGATCTTCTTGTAAAAGAAATGAGTCCAGTTGTGAGTTGATTGTTTTGGCTAATTTAAGGTCATTAGCATATAAGAAAAACTCGGAATTCTTGACACAGGGCACCTGTGTATATAGGTCATTTACAAATATATTAAATAGAATGGGAGCTATGTGGGAGCCTTGCGGGACTCCGGACCTGATTGTAAAGAGTTGTGGAGAAGGCCCGTTAATCAACACTGGTAAGTTGTGATCTGTCAGATACACGAAAAATAATTTAAGAATAATTGCCTTCTATCTCAATATTGGACAGTTTTACTGAAACTGTGTATATGGTAATTTTTTTTTGTCGACATTGGGCTGCAAAAGAATTCTTGGAATTGGGCTACATGGGAAAGTGGCTAGAGGCTGATGTAAGAAATTCCCGGAAATTCAAAGCTAACTTTTGTCCAGCTAGCATGTTAGCAACAAATCACATCGGTTACGATTTTATAATGAAATATGACCAAATGTTTAGCATGTTTCCACGGGAAGCATTGTTTCCATGGAAGAACCTATAATCCAAAATAATACAAGTTTTCTTAGATTTCATACAAAAGTGGGTATAAATGGTTTCTCAGTTTTGTGTTTTCAGAAATACTGCTAAATTACTCGATATATTACTGATAATACTAAACAGAGAAACTAACAAATAACTATTATCTAAAAAGAATAACGTGCCTCTAATATAAACTTACCTATTTGAACTTATAACTTTAAGGCAAAGATAACATAGATAAAAAAGCCCATAACTTTTACGCAACGTTGGATAGTTCCACCCTTAGGTACTTATAATAGTTAGATGTACCTAAAACACCATCTTAATGTACTTAGACTTCACAAATGTTTCCAACTTCTACGCGAATGAAGTCACGCACAAGAGTTAATTAATTGTAATAATACAAAATCAATCAAAAAACTTATTTGTAATACTTTCGATTTCTATGCACACGAAGTCGCGCACCGATTTTAAAAAAGGTTCAAGACACGCTTTTGTTAGCCAGACTAACTGTTATCTATAATGTGCGTAATTATTTCAATAGCCAGTGAGCCGTAGAGACACAGGGTGGCCAAGCAAAGTAAAAATCGAAAAAAGTTCTTTGATATACAAAAACAAAATCTAGCGATTCGGACTCCCGGAGTCTGATCTATAAAAACGGCAAACAAATCATAATTATGTTGTTTAGGAGTCCCTCTTAAATATTTATTTTATTCTGTTTTTAGCATTTGCTATTACAGCGGCAACAGTAATTCAACATCTGTAAAAAATTCAACTGTCTGTCATTGCATAATGAGATACAGCTCGGTGACAAACAGGCAGACGGGCAGCAGAGTTTTAGCAGGTCCCGTTTAATCTTTTGATACGAAACCCCAAAAATCACAACTTTTTAAACTCCCATATCCCAGTCCAGATGGCTACCAATTACCTAAGGATAGGGGTGTAACAATGAACAGTCTTATCGCTACTAGGTATTGTCTCTTGTATTTAATGCCTTTTTATTATTATTTTAGAAGTAATTGACACAAGGATTTGTGGTTTCATATTTGCAGTATTAGATATCTTTTATCCCGGTGGTCGCGAAGAATTCTAAAGCCTTTTGTTCAGTGTAAATATTCGTACTATTGTTTCAATTTACTATGAATTTTACTATCTTGTTCCCATTAAAGACCCTCTCTTTTGTTACCTGCCGAACTATTCATTTCTTAACACATTACACTAGTTAGATCAGTAGTGGTGGTGGTAATGTAATAGTAGTGGTGTGGTTAGATTAGTTAGTGAAGGAAAGCGCAAGAGTCGCGCAGCGGAGGCTTCTTGGCAGTTTGTGTTCTGACTTCATCGTGAGCGCACGTTCTTTCCGCGGTCTATCGCTGTGAATCTTTATAAAATTTCTTGTGACTCTTCGCGGATCTTTTGTCTGCTCCTACATTGTAAGTACTCATTTTTAATTTCTCTTTATTCGTAATTATTCATAGCTATGTAATATAATGTTTTTAAGTACTTATATTGAAAACTACATGTACCCCGTGGTTTTACTCATGCCTTCGGTTACTGTTTCGCTTCTATTGGTAGAAACGTAATTTATTTAATCTACAACCTTCCTCGGTAAACGGTCTATGTAGCACTATCTATATTTCTACATTAATATTATTAAGAGGTAAAGTTGTTTTTTCTTTTGTTTTTATGTTTTTGTGTTTGTAGGAGTTAATCTCTGAAAGTAATGATCTGATTATAATTTTTTTTTCACCGATGGAAAGCTGCTTTATTCCTTAGTGACTTAGGCAATATTTTATGTTCGCGGGCGAGGCTTCGGGCAAAAGCTAGTAATTTTATAATTTTTCATTTCAAATCTTGATAAATCTTGATCAGCGCGTTCAACCAAAAATAAAATCTCTTCAGCTTGTTTTTTGTCATCAATAAAATCGTCGTAGCAATTTGAAAACGTTCAAAATATTATCCATATAAATATTCCATGTAGAGCTAGCGCAAGATAAGTTGGCGCGTGGCCGAAATTGAAAACTAATCGTTTGACGTTTATGTCATATGTCAGAAGAATGTGTTGTTTTCTGTGTTTTTTATCGTTTCTAAAGTAAATAGTCGTCATTGTTATACCAAAAGTGATTAACCCGTTGACTGCCGGAACGCAGATCTACGCGAGATACAATGGCTTTTTAATTGTGTCTCTAATTACGGCATTCGAGAGGTTAAAAGTGCTAGCAGGGATATTATCTTGAAAGTCAAACGTGTTTGTGAAGAGAAATGTGAAAATATCGGGCCTACGAAACCATTTTCCAAAATTAGACCCATTTGTCAAATAATTTTTCGGGTGACCATCACAATAAAATTTCCCTAAATATGAGCGATACATAGCAAGTCAACAACGTTTGTTGAAAATGGACAGCTACTATGTGCTTAAATCTTAATCAAGTGACTATCATGACAATATGAATTCTGTAAACTTCATTCATCCATGAAAGAATAAATAGTGCCAAATCTTCTGATAAAGACTAGCGTGGAATTCTGGTGCTAAAAGTGCTAATTAATTTATTTAGATATTCAATAAAAGATTTACAAAGTTCTAACGATTTTTTTTTTATAATAAAGGTAAAAATTTTAAAAAAAATTAAATTCTTTAAATTACACTGCGTTATGGAAGAGTGATTTTAATCAAATCAAGGAAAATAGATTTGTTAGGCTGGCAACATTAAGCACGCAACCAGCTACGCGCCAAGTTATTTTGCTCACGCTCTAGTCATATCGTCAAGCCAAAAAAAGGTGAAAGGCCAGTAGTAGGACAGCACAGGAGTACGTGAGTTAAACAAGTTGATCTTCTTAACCTCCGATTTCTGATTTAAGCATTTGAAATGAGGTTTTTGTCAAACTCAACTGTAGCCTCAAAACCTGTCAAAGGGAGGAGAGACAATACGAAGCAATTTCACTAAATAAAAAAAAGTTTCTGTTTCCGACTATTTTACATGCTTTTGTATACTTAAAAATAGATATTTTTTTAATCAGCAACTTTTACGCGATAAGTTCAAGCCTAAACAGAGACTGCATCACATTTTTTTTTGTAAATTTTGTCGTTTTTTAATTCAAGTTATTATTTCTGAGACAAGCGCTCCATAAACCATATTAATTTTGAGTCTCAACGATAGATACCACTCCAAACAGACTTTTATATGAGTACTAATTTATTTTATTTCACCGTGCGCGTCTATGTATCTTTGAATATTAAAACTTATAACTTTACCGAAAAAAAACCCAAATTCACCCAACCACTCTCCATAACCTTCTGTTACACACTATTTTAAATTAATTCACATTTTCAAATTAAAATGATTTAGTGCATAACGTGTTAGTAAAATGTTCTGCATTTGTTTGTCCTTTCAGCTAGACTAACGTCTACTACGAAGTGCAAACTTCAACGACTGCTTCTGCGAAATTGTTCGACTAACTATTCAACATAAAAGATGGAAAGGCTACCAAGGTGCCGGATATGTTTAGCGGAGAATGTTCGCATGGACATAGTGGTCGGCCAACACATGCATGAACTGTATGAGACGCTGACTAACATTCCTGTAAGTTGACACCTGAAGTCCTAATATGAATACGGAAGTTACTAACATAATTTTAAGTATACTAATAATAATCAATAAATGAGGTAAGTAACCTGAATCGTCAGATATAGTTGAAGTTATCAAAAAATTGATGGTGGGAAATGAACGAATTATTAATCTTATTTATGAATTGTTTATTTACTATGAATTGAATTATGTTTTATTCATATCCATCCATTGGATTCCACGAAAACTTCAACTATACAGAAATGTTCGACTATCTCATTTGTTGACAGTATATTACCTACTAAGTCAAGGCCATCAAAGTACTAGTTTTTTAGCGATACGCCAACCCTTGACCCCTCTCTCTCTCTTTGACCTCTCTGTACGAGGAGAGTTCAACCAAAAGAAATACTCCAACCTACCGTTAGCTTGGACAATATTGCAATATATTGTTGAGATTAGAAATATTTAATATTTAGGAAAAAATAGTATAAGACATGTTTTATTGCAGTTTGTTACTGAAGACAAGAGACCAACGCTTGCTTGTTTTGACTGCTATGCTAAATTAAAGGAATGCTACCAACTGCAGCAACAATGTCTGGAAGCCGAAAAGCTGTTTTCTCAAATGATCAATGAGGTGAGAAAATCTTTAATTAGCATTTATTCAGATAATTTATGATTTTAGTTATATTATACATTTACACAGTAACTCCTCTCTATTATTTATGTATTAACAATGAAAAAGTATACCTTGAGAAGTAATCTAATACTGATATACTTTTACAGCCAAATTTTTCGATAAATCACGGGTTTTCGAATGGATTTGCGAAATCTCAAATAGAGAACATAAGTATAGTTGATGGTATAATGAATGACGTTGACACCAAAGAAGAAATACCGAAACTACCAACTTTTTTTGAAGTACAAGTTACGATTGAGCACGAGGAGGAACCTCAAAGTGAAGGTACCTATTTAAAAACAAATAATTGATAATCTTGAAATTAGAAGATTTTTTAATTGTTCTATTTTATTGTTTATGTTTATAATATGATTGTATTATAAATTTTTAAAACGGTAACTTTTTCATATATTTTTAGCTATACATGAGAAATTATCTGTTAAAAAAAACCGAGGTTTCGATGATTTTAACGCCCAAGCATTAAAGCAAAGAACTATTTCATGTAACGAAATAAAATAAAATTGAATGTACTCGTAGGTATATGACTATTAACAATTTTTGTTTCTGTTCAGATCTACAAATGGACGTAAACAGCGGCTATTCAGATGAAGAAAAAACATTACAATATCATTCTGAACCAAATTCAGCAAGTAAAGTAAAGCTCAGAACTGAAATGAAAGATGTTCAAGAAATATTGGAAAACAAACGAAGAGCCAGTGACACGACCAGTAAGTATATAAAATAAACAAGGAACATGATCAAAAGAGGGGTGTTATAAGTTTCACTGCTACGTTGTGTTGTTTGATTATAAATATATCTATGGCGTAATTGATCTTAAATGGGTGAATCGATTTGAATGCTTGATAGCAATAAAGCCGTTCAAGGATCAACAACACATTATGGCAATAACATTATAAGCATTGTTTTTCAAGTTCGTTGCTGCTGACCGAACTTTCATGGCCTTAAATAGAGTTTAAGTGCTAGAGGGACTGTTAATTAATGACTGACTTAAGACTGTACTAAATTATTTACCCTCTAATCTACTTCATATTTTGTACTTAATAGATTTGTCATTACAGGTAAAACCGCAACGAAGAAACCAAAACAAGTCTCACTGAGAAAAAAATTAGAAGATATATTTCCAGTAGAGCAGAGAACTGAAAAAGTTATTTTCAAAGAACCACCGAAATGTAATGTCTGTCACCGTGGTTTTATTTCTAAGAATATTTTACTAAGACATATTCGTACACATATTGGTGAGAAATCATACAAGTGCGAGAAGTGTCAGCGTGGTTTCGGTTTAAAAAGTCACTTAAAACTACATAAGCATTCGTGCACTGGCGATACACGATACAAGTGTAACATATGTCAACACGGTTGCAGTAGTAAGGGTGATTATCTTAAACATATCCGTACGCACATCAGTAAAAAATTGTTTAAGTGCAATATATGTTAGCTGTGTGGACCGATGACCTGGTATGGGTTGCAGGAATCCGACAGATGCGAGACGTACAAGACCGTTCATTGTGACGACATTTGGAGGAGGCCTATGTCAAACAGTGGACGTCTTTCGGCTGAAATGATGATGATTATGTTAGCTTAGTTTGAGTAGTAAGAATAATTTTACACAAGAAATTTGTCCGCATACTGATGGGAAACCGTTCAAGTGCGATAAATCTATGTCAGCGTAGTTTCAGTAGGTATTAATTGTGATTTTAGAGATTATATTTATAATATTTTTTAGTGTTAAGAGTGAGTTACATAAGCATATTTTACTGGCCTGTTGGTCTACTGGTCAAAATCCCTGAGTGCTATGCCAGGGGGACATGGGTTCGATTCCCACCCAAGACGTTTGTGTGATGAGCACGATCATTTGTTGTGTAATTTTATCTATAATGTGTATTTATTTTTTAAATATTCATCAGTTGTCTAGTACTTATACCACAAGCTCTGCTTAGTTTGTGACCAGACGGCATTGCGTGAAAATTGTGATATATTATTATAAAATTATTGTGTGAAATATTATTATATTATATTTATTGTGCAACAAATTAGTATTTTATTTTAATGGATGGATATTGTTTTACCTCTCTTCTTCCAATCCTTTCTGACTAGAGAGAGCTCTAACCATTGACTTATATTCTAGTGATAGACAGGCCCTTTCATGGAAAATATTTGTCAAAATATTGAAAAGTTAAAACGAAAATCTGCTGCAGCGCTACATTAGCATTATGTCGTCTAACAGAACTATTAAAATATAAAGCGCTGATAGCTTTTAGAGGATAATTTTTTCGCGACCAAAACGTCTTAAGCGCCATGAATTTCGAAGTACTTACGCGTTTAGTTCAACATAGTGTAATGACATGTTATCCATATAGATTTTTATACCGCAGAAGTGACACAGTTTTTTGCCTACAATACTTCATTACAATAAAAGTCTATTTCAAAATTTTACCAATAGTCCACGTTAGTGTAAATTCAGAAAACTACGTCTACTACTTAGTGAATTCAAAATCGTGTAAAATAATGAAACCATTTATTGTAATCATCATTCTAAAGGAAGGGAGGAGGAAAGGAAGAAGGGGAGGGATTCATCTTTAGTGAATGATAGTCAGGACTGCGCTGCTAATATTTAGTAACAAAACAAACAACAACTATAACTATAGCATAATCAGCTTTTTAATGTTCCCACTGCTGGGACTCAAGCCTTCTCGTTAGGAGAGGGAATGGGCCGTAAACCACCACGCTGGCCCAGTGCGGGTTGGTGAATGTCGCATGTCTTCGAAATATTTTGGTTTAGATTGGTTTTCTTACGATGTTTTCCTTCACCGTTTTGAGAGCAGTGGTGATGAAATAAATTACATAAAAAACTAAAACTTTTTTAAAATCTATTTTCAACTTTATTTTTCGGGGCGAATCAAAAATTGATTCGGAGTCAGAAATTTGCACTTGGTTTAATGATGTAGGGGAAAGCTATAAATGTTTGAAGGCACATTCCGAAGGAATAGCATTACTGCAAGGAATAGCCGACTCATTAGAAAACGTTTTCCAGCTTTAGTATCATCAGTTTGAAAGTGTGCAGAGCAGATAAAAGGATATTTTGTAGGAAGCCACGTGTTTTCACGTCTATCCTCTTAAAGATATTTTATAAATTTTTCTCTTTTCGGCTGACCAGAGTGAACAAACTTGAAATAATTATAATTATAGTTTATGAAGGACGAAATCTCAATAACAGTAATGATCACTTAGTGATGTATCACTTATATTACACATATGACTACAAATTCAACTGAACCTAATTTATATTTGAATACTAATCTATGTATATATAATATCTAGGTAGGTACGTAATACCTCAGTGCTTACGAATGACAGAATGCTTAACCACAAAACTTAGCGAGGAAAACTGATACTCAATGATTTGCTGGCATTTCTTGCTGAGTTTTTACAGTATCGCAAAACAGACGTATTCATAATTTTATTATTGAATTTGACGGAATTCATTGGTACCTATTATTTATACAAAAAGAAAAAAATATTAAATAAAATATTTAAAAAAAAAAACAAACTGAATAAAACATCATGCAAAGTTCGTGTTCACTAAAGCAGTTGTAGGTAAAAAACCCGGTTTTTGTGGGATGGAACATCTGCATGTTTTAGTCTATGATTGTAAAATGGAAAAGCTTTTAAATAAAATAATATAATTTCTAACATACTATTACGAAATTTGAAGCTATTAAATTGCTTGAATAATCAATTATTTTATTTTCATGACTACTGAATTATTATTTACGTCCCAAATTCACTTTCTTTTGAATTTATAAGCGCCGCTCTCACACTGTATGAACGTCAAAATTGCACTAAAGTCATCAATGTCAATTTGCCTAGAATTCAGTGCAACGGATTCGTTTGAAGTGAGTGTTCAGCACGCCCTATCTAGTACGTAGTACATATATATCGATGGCTCTAACATAATTGTACACAAACTTATCATTATGGGTACAATGGTAGTCTTATCGCTGATAGAGATATCTACCAGACCACATTAGAATGGACTATAAGAACATCAAACAAAAAAGGGGGTAATCTGTAGTGTACTGCTAGCATACCATCATCAAAATCTTACATTTAAATCTCAAATATTGTTATATATATAAATAGCTACATAAAAGACAATATACAAACTTAAAAATATATAGTAAAACTAGCTTCAGACAGCTGTTTCACCCGTATCAAAGTAGGAAATTGTTCCAAGGGATCATACTCCCAAGATACCCTATGTGCTATTCTAATAAATTTTTCATCTAAATCCACTCAGCCGTTCGAGCTTAAAGAAGTAACAAATACTGTCGCCGCACATGAGCCACAGGCACAAACGACGCTACGAGAAGCTAGAAGCGGCTACAAAGGAAGCTGAAGCGCGAGACAGTCACTTGTGGCTGGTTGGTGGCTGTGATTTTTGTAACCCATGCGCGCAGTATTATTATGGAGTCTGTCGAAGGTTTAAATGCAGGAATAGTCGAATCGCAAAAAGTTTTTTTCTGTGATGTTACTACAAATATACAGTTTTCAGATTTTTTCCTTTACAAAGTCTATGAGACCTTGCTTCATGCCAAATTTCAGGATTATAAGACAATCTGAATCTGAAGAAGACCCACTTCATTCACTTTGTTCTGTCAGGGAGGATTTCACGACCACTGGCAGTATCTGCGGGTGGAGTGGCTCTGGTTTAGGTGAAGACGATAACCTTTCTTGGGTTTGAAATTGACGGGTGCCTCAAGTGGGATGGTCAGATTAGTAAGGTGTGCGGTAAATTGGGTAGTGCACGTTTTGCTCTTGGCAGAATATCGCGCGTCTTGTTCGAACGGGATGTGCGGTCCTGTTATTTTGCGACGGTGCACTCGCTCGTACAATACGGCGCTGAGCTATAGGGACGTGCTGCCGATTGGCAGCGCGCCTTCCGAATGCAGAAGCGTGCCGTACGGGCCATCGGTGGGATACCGCAGGACATGTCCGCTAGACCCCATTTTGCTAGACTAGGTATCCTCACGCTACCTGCTATACTTATGTAGTGGAATGTCATCCATACAAAATATACCTAAATTTTAACAAATATGTGTTCGAATGAATATTTTAAATGTACCTACATCATTTTATTATTTTATAACAAATCTGTATATAAGGGCAAGTTTTTCGAAATATATTCATTCCATATTCAGCCTGCATTTGTGTTATTATTCTAAAACCTACACGCACTACAGTGGTGACCCCGACGATTACAAAATGTTCCCGAACAACTCAAAGTCGAACGTTGGAAGCGAAGCTACGCCGCAGCCGCCACAAAATTCACAAGAATTATCAGCTGTTTCATACAACCAGCGAATACCGCCCCTGTGGAGAAACAGAATCAAACTTTGGTTCTTGCAGTTTGAAGCAATCGTGTCTGCTGGGAAACTTACCGACAAAGAACTATCAGAGCTGCTTATTCGCCAACTTGACCTGCCAGACCTTGACGAGATACAAGACATTATGTTCGACACGAAAATTGCAACGGAGAACAATCGGTACGCCGCCATGAAGTTGAGGCTCCTCCAAACCTACGACGAGAGCGACCACACCAAACTCGAGCGCCTGTTGTCCAACGTTGAACTAGGAGACCTGAAACCGTCACAACTGCTACGCCGTATGCAAAATTTAGCTGGAAACAACATTGCTGAGAATACGTTGCGTGTTATATGGACGAAACATCTACCCCCATCCGTACGCGCCATCCTAGCTGTGAGTGAAACAATAGCGAAGAAAACGGAGCTCAGCGAGTTAGCAATAATGGCTGATAAAATGCTAGAACAACTGCACCACCAAATATCTTCAGTTCACAACACTACATCGCCGGCAACCGCAGTCACTCCACCTATGGCTACAAATCATGAAAACGCATCACTTCACGCGAAGATCGACATGTTAGCGAAAGAAATATCGGAATTAAAAACGCACCAGAATCGCTACGGACGGCAGCGCGGGCGCAACTGGCGAGGCATGCGTCATCGATCACGCAGCTCGTACCGTTCGCCGCATGGTAACCGCTCGGACTCAAATCATCGACACAGGACTGAACATAATGACGACTCGGTTTGCTACTTTCATCGAAAGTTCAGTGCTCGAGCACGGAAATGTACAAGACCATGTACCTATGAAGATAAGCACCACCCCAATTCGGGAAACTAAAGCAGGTGTTAGCAGAGACGGAATCTGGCGCCTGGGAAAAATCACACCGTCTATTTCTGAAAGACAAGAAGACAAATCTAAGCTTTCTTATCGACACTGGCGCAAACATCTCGGTCATCCCCAGGAAACGCACCGAAATCCTAAGACCAACCACATTCAAACTATATGCAGCGAACAACACAGAAATAACTACCTACGGTGAAAAAACGCTAGACCTAGACTTCAACCTGAGACGACCGTTCAAATGGAAGTTCATAGTAGCAGCAGTCAGCAAGCCCATCATCGGCGCTGATTTTTTGAAACACCATCACTTATTAGTCGACCTCGCTGGAAAATGTTTAATTGACAAGATAACTAACCTGTCAGTTAAGACATCCATATGCAGATCTTCCGCACCAACCATCAGAACCATAGACCTGGAAAAGGAGTATCACGACATATTGGCGGAGTTCCCCGATATTACAAGACTTTCCACGATGAAAAACTCACCAAAGCACAACGTCGAACACCATATCGAAACAACCGGTCCGCCATTATATTGCAAAGCACGCCCACTGCCACCTCACCGTTACCAAGCTGTCAAGAAGGAATTCCAAAACATGATGGACCAGGGATTGTGCCGGCCAAGCAAGAGCCCCTGGGCCAGTCCACTTCACGTAGTACCCAAACCAAACGGAGACTTGCGGGTATGTGGAGATTACAGAAGATTAAATTCAATAACCAAACCAGACCGCTACCCGGTCCCACGCTTGAAAGATTTCACCTACCAGTTGCACGGGAAGCAGATATTCTCCACGATTGACCTAAATAGGGCATACCAACAATTGCCTGTTTTCGAAGATCACATCGAAAAAACCGCCATCATCACGCCATTCGGTTTATTCGAGTTTCCCCGAATGTGCCCAGGACTGAAAAATGCAGGACAGACCTTCCAACGCTTTATACACGAAGTACTCCAGGGTCTCGACTTTGCCTACCCCTTCGTCGATGACGTCATCATAAGTTCAAGTACCGAAGAAGAACACAGACAGCATGTACGAAGCGTCCTAGAACGACTGAACAAATATGGCATCACAATAAACCCATCAAAATGCGTCCTAGGGAAGAAAGTGATCAAATTTCTAGGGCACACTGTCTCGCCGGACGGCATCAAACCACCACCAGAAAAGGTAGAAGCAATCACCAAATTTCCACTACCTACAACAATAGAACAATTGAGAAGATTCCTTGGCACCGTCAATTTCTACAGAGATTGCATTTCAAAGGCAGCCCAAATTCAGGCACCACTAAACGCCTATCTACATAACAGCAAGAAACGAGACAAAACGAAGATCGCGTGGACTGACGAAGCCAAAAAGGCATTTGAGTTATGTAAAGTTGCCCTACAAAACGCAGCATTACTCGCTCACCCCGCTCACGACGTACCTATTGCCTTAATGACTGACGCCTCAGATAAGTGCGCCGGAGCAGTCCTGCAACAATACGTGAACAATAAATGGCAGCCACTCGGCTATTTCTCAAAAACACTGTCAAGCGCACAAATCAAATATAGTACATTCGACAGAGAATTACTAGCCATATACATGGCCATGAAACATTTTAGAAAAACGTTTGAAGGTAGACACCTCATAATATTCACCGACCACAAACCGCTCACCTACGCAATAAATAAAACATCGTCAGACAGCGAGACGCCGCGCCGAGCAAGACAACTTATATACATAAGCGAGTTCACTAACGACATACGCCACATTAGCGGACGAGATAATGTAGTTGCCGATTCATTATCACGGATCAACATCGATACCATCACCTGTCCGACAACAATCGACTATACGCAGCTAGCTACAGCGCAAGAAAGAGACAGCACTATACGTGACCTAATGCAACAAAGTAACTTACAATGGAAGCGCATAGTCCTACCAAATACAAATTGTAAAATATTATGTGAGACATCAACACAACATATTCGACCGTATATACCCGAAACATTTCGCCGAGCAGCGTATGAAAGTGTGCATAACCTCAGTCACCCCGGCACGCGCACAACAAGAAAAATACTCAGTGAAAAATATTTTTGGCCTTCAATGAACGCCGACGCGGGACGATGGACAAAAACCTGTGAAGCCTGCCAAAGGTCAAAGGTCAGTCGACACACAACGAGTGAAATCGCAACATACCCACCATCTGACCGATTCCAACATATAAACGTCGATCTCGTTGGCCCCTTGCCACCGTCACAGTATGGACACAAGTACCTGCTCACCATTATCGACCGGTGCACGCGATGGCCCGAAGCATTCCCTCTCCACGACATAACTGCAGAAACAGTCGTCAAAACGATATATGAAGGGTGGATAACAAGATTCGGCTGTCCTGTTACGATAACGAGCAATCAAGGCCGTCAGTTTGAGAGCCAACTCTTTGCTGAATTACTGAAGCTAATGGGAATAAACAAAACTAGAACTACTGCATATCATCCACAGTCAAATGGGATTTTGGAACGCTGGCATCGTTCCCTCAAAGCCGCGCTGACCGCGCGCTGCACTGCTGCAAATGGGAAGTGGATTGACGAGTTGCCGACTGTCTTACTCGGACTGCGCGCAGCTACACGCAGCGACACAGGAATCAGCCCCGCACAATACACCTATGGAACATCCTTGCGATTACCCGGAGATTTTTTTGTCGAGACAAAAGGTAGCCGAATGACTCACGATTACGTCGAACAGCTGCGTCAGACAATCAACACATACCGACCGGCAGAGGTCGCGCGCAGCAACCGTAATGTGTTCGTTCACTCCGATCTACGTACTTGTGATAACGTATACCTACGTAGAGATTGCACGAAAAAACCACTGCAACCGACATATGAAGGACCATATCCCGTATTGGAAAGATGTGAGAAATACTACAAGCTACAACTTCCAGGAAGAGTATCCAACGTCTCCATCGACCGGTTGAAACCTGCCTACACCATGAACGAACAAAATTGCGATGACGTACAGAAAACAACGCGATCAGGAAGAATTGTGAAACCAGTAGTACGCTTCGCGTAAGGGGGGTGTACTGTAGTGGAATGTCATCCATACAAAATATACCTACATTTTAACAAATATGTGTTCGAATGAATATTTTAAATGTACCTACATCATTTTATTATTTTATAACAAATCTGTATATAAGGGCAAGTTTTTCGAAATATATTCATTCCATATTCAGCCTGCATTTGTGTTATTATTCTAAAACCTACACGCACTACACTTATATATCAGGTCGCCTTGTACGTGGGAATAAACCTCGACCTTTACCCAAAGGTAGGCAGCCGTCATTCATATTGTACCAGAAGCAGGGGTCGGTCAGTTGTCGACGGTCTCGAGATGCCTCGCCAAATCCTCCAAGACGACTCATATGGGCCCGACGGTTTATAACCAGCTGCCTGCAGCTATTTCAGGTGCCCCGACTATAGGGAGCTTCAAAGCTCGTTTGAAAAAATGGCTTATCGAGCAAGCTTTTTATTCTTTTGACGAATTTGTGATGTAATTTAATTTATCTTTGACGATTGAATATAAATTTGGACTCAATATTATTTATTTTAAGTTGTGATTTTGACTACTATTTATTTTTTTGTTTATTTTGTATTTTCTTTTATATGTTTGACTTTCTTTATCATTTGACATTATATTTAATAATTTTGTGGACTAAGTACAATGTAAGACTCTGTATTTGACTTGTAAGAATCCCTAACCAATAAACTACTATGACTATGACTATGACTATAAACACGCCGCGTAATGAACACAAAAAAAAAATGAAAAATTACGTAGCGCTCTGAGTTATCGTTATTTTTTAATGATTTTAAATAATGTTGTAATTCATATCTATTCTATGATTTAAGTAATGAGGGTAGTGAGTAAATTAGTTTAATTAAAAGGTACATTTTCGTTATTTTAATTGGTTCAGTCAAAATAAAGGAATAATATTTTTTATTTGAGACATCGTTATCAGAATTGAAATTTAGACAAAGTTAGTATAAGTTCAATTTTTAAGTAAATTTCACTAACTACTTTATGTTTGCGAGTAACATTATAAACAGGTAAAGTTTGTTTTTTTTAGGAGAAATCATAGTTTTAAACTAACTCCGCAACCACAATAATGAGTGAGTCATTTATAATGTGCAAGGAGGCCTGAGGATTTTAAAATGTTGACCACTAATTATTACAGTTTTTAAGCCTTAGAATTACAAAAATCACAAATTTTTCATACTCCCATAACACCGTCCAGATGGCTTCGATTTACCTAATGATAAGGATGTAACAATGAACGTTCTTATCGCTACTATAATGACTCTTATGTGTGATGCCTTTTCATTATATATAGTTTTAGAAGTAAACCCACACAAGGATTTATAGTTTCACCTTCGCAGTATTGTTATCTTTTATTTAGCTTTAATACTAGCCCGGTGGTCGCCAAGAATTCTAAAGCCTTTTGTTCAGTGTAAATATTCGTACTATTGTTTCAACTTACTATGAATTTTGCAATCTTGTTCCCATTAGGGATCCTAAACTCTTTTGTTTATTGTTACCTGCTGAACTACACATTTTAACAGATTAGTTAGTGATGGGAAGCGCAGGAGTCGTTCAGCGGAGATTTTTAGGCAGTACGTGTTCTAATTTCGTCGTGAGTGCACTTTCTTTCCGCAGTGTTTCGCTGTGAACCTTCTTATTTAAATCTTTCTAAAATTCCTTGTGAGTCTTCGTGAATATTTTTTTTCTGCTCCTACATAGTAAGTACTCATTTTTAATTTACCTTTATTCATAATTATCATAGTTATATAATTAAATATTTCTAAGTACATGTATTCACGAATAAATTACCACCTCGGGTAACCCGCGCCTTTGGTTACTGTTCTCTTCTATTTGTTGTTCGTAACGTAATTTTATATAATCTCCAACATTCCTCGGTAAACGGATTATTTACGATTTAAATTATATTTTTTTTTTCAATTCAAATTAACAGTTCCTGAGATTAACGCGTTCAATAAAACAAAAAAACATTTCATCTTTATATTACAAAATTAAAAAACACAGATACAGATTTTTTTGTATTCTATGTACCTACATAGTTAGGTTTATGTATAACTAGTTACTATTTAAGTTTTTTATGTACATAATTATGTAGATGTAATACCAACATCTAACATTGAAAGATACAGATATTTTTTATAGTATAGATTAAATACTATATTTCAGTAGTTAATAAAAGCTTTGTAGCACTTTATTTTATGTTATAAATATTTTCCATACAATCATATACCAAAACGAAAAATATGGTGGGATGCCAGACAGCAGTTAACTGACTCCTTGAGCGCCAGGGGTTCATTGACCCGTAAAATTGCACTATTTACGTAAATCACCAAAAAATAGGATTTTTCTAGGAGAAACAAGTAATATTATATATTATATAGAACAATTTAAATAGAAACCAAATTTTCGGCCACATAACTTCCGTACAAACGTGGGTACATAACGAAAATTAAGCGTTTTGAATCGGCGCTCGAAACATCACACTGTTTAACATTTTAATCACACACCAAACCCCATAAAAATGTTCCATTTGAGATTAAAATGTTAAACAGTGTGAAGTTTTAGCGCAGGGAGGTCCATCTACACAGTAAGACAGGGATCAGATTGACTCCCAATTATAGATTGGGTGTGTGTCTGTGGCTTACCAGTCCCTACTTTTATTTTTACATGAGCTTGAAATGTCATAAAAGTTCGTCACGTTGCGGTAGATGTCACTGTTTGCAATTATAGAATAATTCTAAAATATTTTTATCTGTGATACCTTTCGTCGTACGCAGAATAATACTAGAATTAATAATATAATAATTCATAAATAACTATTTAAAAAAATCTCGTCATCAACATGTCAATTATTAAAATATGTTACTGTATTGATAAATGATGTTTTGTTTATTTTAAGCAATATTATAACACAATTCGTATTCTTCGTTTTCTTGAACATGTGAATAGAAACGTTTCGTCGCCATTTTACAACAAACCTGTCATTGATTCCGTATCAGTATATATAATGTACCTACTCTGTGGTGTGTGTCAAACTGTATATGAAAATCTCTAAAAAGCAAGAGTGTTAAAAAAAAGCATTTTTTGCCTACGATAGGCATTAAAAAAATAAAAGTTTGTTTCCGGTGCTTTTTACTGCTTTTGTATGGTAAGAAATACATAATAATATTCTTTTATTCAGTAACTTTTCCGTGATACCCACAAACAGAGAGAGCTTCAATTTTTTTTTTAATATTATGACTTTTTTTTTCAAATTAAGTACCTAATTATTTCAAAAACAAGCGCTCCATGAACCATATTAATTTTGAGTCTTAATGATACTACTCTTATTAAACTTACGGTACGGTACGTTACTTGTCGACTTTAGATCATTGAGGGAAGGGAGTCAGGGATACGGAAAGTACTTTAGACCAGATATTATTATTTTCTTTCCTGCTCTTTGAATATTAAATCTTATAACCTGTACCGAAAAAAAAAACCAAAGTCACCCAACCACTCTCCATTCTTTTCTGTCACACACTCCTCTAAATTAATTCACTTTGTAAAATTAAAAATTCTATTATATATATATATATAAACTAGTGCTTGACTGCGATCCCACCTGATGGTAAGCAGCGATGCCATCGTTAATGGTGAAGCGCACTGGTTTATTTATTTGGTGTTTAACGTGTATATAATTGTTTTGCATGTAGTTTTTTATTTTTTTTACTTACTTGTGTTTGTCTTTTCAGATAGACTAACGTCTACTACGAAGCACAAACAACGGCCCGCTTCTCTGAAATTATCCGAGTAAAAAAATGGAGAAAGTACCAAGATGCGGGATATGTTTAGCGGAGAATATTCCTATGTCTATAAAGCTCGTCAGGAACATACATGAACTGTATGAGACGCTGACTAATACTCCTGTAAGTAGACCTGAAGTCCTAATATGAATATGATAAAATTTGTTACTAACACACAATTATAAGTACGCTACTAACATATTATTGATCCTATAATCTTTTATGAATAAGTAATAATAATATGTACAAACAACAAGGAGATCAGTCATCAAAATCGTCAGATATAACTGATAAAAATAGATGGATTGAAATTAACGAATTTTGATTTTATTTATGAATTGTTTATTAACTATGAATTTGATTATGTTTTATTCATACCAATCCACTGGATACTGTGATAACTTCATATCTGTGGCCCTAGTGAAAAGGGGTCTAAGTCCAAAAATGCAACTTTACAGGAGACGTAAAAAACACTCCGCGTGCTTTAAATTCGTGTTTGACCTCGTGTGTCATTCAAACCGCTACCAAATGAAATACATGTGATGATTTTTATGGGTAAACAATTTATGCTCTTTACTATTATTGAGTTATTTTTTGTGTAAAGTTAATAGTTTTTAAGATAGTGACTTATACCAATCACAAAATGAATTCCTTGAGGGTATAAAATAAGTTATACCCCTTCTCCCATAAATGAAATGTTGATTCACACTAGTGAAAAGGGATACGCATTTGGAATGAATTTTATGATAACCAAGTAATGCAAAAAAATATTTAATAGTTTGCTATATAAAAAACCTGTATTTTATTGTGTACTTTTATTCACTGTTAAAAAAATTAGAAAAATCTTAAAAATAAAATACTTGACCCCTTTTTCACAAACATTTTTTACGTGGCATATGATATATTTAGACTATTACGAACTATTTTGTGTAACTTTATATCCATTATTTATATTTAAAAAAAAAATCACAATAAAATTTTTATTAAAAGAAAAAAAAAAAGTAAGTACAGTGGCTGTAATTTGAAAATAGAAAAATTATTTTAAGAAAAACTTGTATCTTAACCTTTTGAATGTCTTAAGTTACACAGTTCGACATAGGCAATTGTCTTTCTATTGTGTCTCTAATTACGGCATTCGATGAGTTAATTTGCAGAAAAAACACAAATTGAATAGAAAAATAAAGCAAGACTATTTTCCTTATTGAAGTTTCTGATTGTAATTATAAATAAAATTCAAAACTTTTTAACAAAAAAAAACATTCTAACAAACAAAAAATATTAGAAAATCTTATTCTAAATCATTTTTGCTATCATTTAAAAGAGAATATTGATCTTTAATAATCATTATTTGTTAATAAATTGGTATAAAAGGATCTGACGCTGGGGTTTATTAATGGAAGAAGATAAAGTAAGTCTTGTTTTTTTTCATTAGAAATTGCAATCAGCCCATCGTATGACTTGGGTATACATTCGGTTTCAAAAACACATGGGAGCGGTGATTTTCCTCGTTTTCTCTGCACATTAACTACATTCCATTCATCTACGCCGTGCATCTTGAAATGAAATTGAGGAAACTCTCCTTTCTGATAAGTTAAACTTCTTCTTATTTTCATTTTTTTTTCTGTTGCAGACTTTTAATTTTCTTTACTACAACAGTTTTTTCCTTATTTGTCTGGTAACTTTTTCCTAAATTTCTTTTCTTTTTTCTAATTTCTCTATCTTCTCTTCTTTCTTTAATACTTTTCCTAGGCTTTCGTTTCCGACCCTGTGTAACACCTTCTTTATCCCAAAATGATGTATTATTCCTCACGTCGGAATCTGATTGAGGGATGATAACATTACGTCGATGTCTTGTTTGCCTATTTACAACTGAACAATCCGAGACACTTGTTTCGGATGTATTTGGTATGAAATCGTCACTGCTTTCAGCAGGATAATCGACATCAGGGTATGGTAGCTCATCCACCAACACAGAAACAATATCAAGACACATGATATAAGTGTCGTCGGAATCAGTTAATAAATCGTCATCTTTGTCGTGCCCCGGCCTGGGGTAAAAGTTAAAGGAAAAACCAGGCTTTGGAGAATATAGTTTGGAACGAATCGAGAAATATTTTTGAAACAGGAAATTTTGGAGAATAATCAGTAGAACATTCTGGCCTTGGAGAATAATCCTTAGAATATCCTGGTTTTGGAGAATAATTCTTGGAAAAAAGCCTTTGGAGAATAATTCTCAGAACAAATAGGTATAGATTCTTCAATTAGGCAATACGAGTCATCCATTATTTCCAGTTCTTTATGAACAAGATCAATCCGAGAGGTCGAATTAACCGAATAATTCGACCTCTACCAGCCATTATAAAAAGGAAATAGTACTTTTAAGTAATTTTTAACCTAATGAAATAGTTGCGCCAATAACTGACAACTGTACCTAATCATACGGAACAGTAAGTAACAAACTTTATAAACTTTTAAAAATATTACTCGACTAAAATCAATTTATTAGACATCTAATTAGTTTTATAATATTAAATCAATAAATGCATGAGAGTTAGGTACGTTCCGTAACGCACATAATGTTCATAGTTATTTGGTGTAAAAAGGTACAATTAGACTAAAACCTAAAAAAGTATACGTTAACTTTGTAATAAGTTCCAAAATTATGTGTAAAAGAATCTTACTCGCGTAATAATCGATATTATTCTGCAACGCGTCAACACAGCCTCCTCCCTGTACAATTCGCTCTCCACCATTCCCCTCATTGACGAATTATATCCTTTAACATGTAAAATGAAAACAATCGTAGGATAAAACTAAAATTGTATCAAATTACACTTATTAATTTCATAATAGCATATGTGAATACTGATCTAAACAGAGTTATTTTTGATTTTTTCCCTTTATTTTAGTGAAAACGGGTATAAGTCTAGTTATATCATTACTAACTAAACCATTTTTAGGGATCAAGTGTTGTTGTATTGATATACACCAAACAAATTAAAATGTGGAAGATTTATGTTAATTTAGATTAAAACACAAGAAACAAAATTTTTCCGTTTAAAAGGATACAAATGCACTTAAAATCAACTTCTGTAGTTTTTTTGGTGTCAGTTGAATCCTTTTACACAAAGTAACTTCCTTATTTTTATAGATAGCTTAGATCCGTTTTCACCAAGCGATAGAGCATTTTTTTCTGATCATTTCGGTATACTTAACTCATTTTCGACAAAATCGGACTTATACCCCTTTTCACTAGGGCCACAGATATTACAAACTTAGTCAAGAACATCCACATAGAGGTTTTTTATCGATATGCCAACCCTATGACCAGTCTCTCTGTGTGAGAAGAGTTCAACCAAAAGCAATACCTATATCCTACCCTTGGCTTGGACAGTATTACAATATATTAGAAATATTAGAAGTATTTTATTGTTTACGACAAAATAGTTTCAGCCATGTTTTATTGCAGTTGCAGACTGTAACAGGAGACAAAACACCAATTATTGCTTGCTTTAACTGCTATGCCAAATTAAAGCAATGTTACGAACTGCAGCGACGATGTCGGGAAGCCAACAAGCTATTAACCCAAAAGATTAATGAGCTGAGCGTAGATTTACATGAAATTTATTTTGATTCATTACATCTTTAGTCAATGTTATAGTTACTTCTCTTCTATACTTTATTTTATACTTTATTCGCAATAAAATTACACATTTAAACAAACCTTTTTTACTGTTTGTTCAAGCGATTCCGAATTCTCTTCCGTAGACCATTTACTACTACCGCCATTTCATGTCTCGCCACCAACGTCATAAAAGTCAAAACCGGTTGAACGCACAGTAAAAAAGGTTTGTTCAAATGTGTAATGTTAACGCGAATGGTGCTCCATTGATACATATATACTTATATGTATTAAAACTGAAAAATGAAATGCAATCATCTAATACTTTATACTTATATGGCGAAATCCTTTGTTTTGCTGTGTGTTTTGTTGTAATTTTATCTATAACGTGTAATTTTAATTTAAGGTGTTATTTTTTTTAACGTGTACATATTGTTGAAATTTTATTATATTCCCACGCACAGCATGAGATGTACAGAATAGAATACACATTTCATTTCATCATAAATAGCATTTTCTTTGAATGTATTTTGTTTTCCCTCTCTCCTTCCAATTCTCTCTGTCTAGAGAAAGTTTTAACTATCTATCTATCTTACATAATTTTAGATAATCATTATGGGTACAATGGCGGTCCTATCCCTGATAATGTTATCTACGAGACCACCTCAAATGGACTATTAGAACATGAAACAACCTATAGTGTTCATCATCAAAATTTTACATTAAAATATAGTTCCATAAAAGATTCCTTTATACACATAGCAACATAAAAGACAATACACAAACTTACAAATATATATTAAACTATCTGCAGCCAGCGGCTTTGCCCGTGTGAAAGTAGGAAATTGTTGCAAGGGAACGGGCTCCCAACACACCCTATTGGTCTAGTCAAATTAGGTCATTTTTTAATAAAGATTGGATTAAATTCTCTGGAGAAGCAAAAACGTTTCTGATGGTATTTCATGAGTGAATAATCGAGTATAAAAAAAAAAATCATTGGTCACCCCTACAGATGTGGGTCAAAACTGTTTATTGCACATAACTAACCAGAGAATATAGGTCTACTCAGCATATTTTTTTTTATGGTATATTAAACCTCAATCTACATTATTACTTAAATAATTAAAAATAATATATACACTAAATGCCTAGCTAAATATGACGTCATAAAACTCCTCCGCATCGCTGTCGACTGGAAGTGTGCCCAAAAGGCTGGCGGCATTGCCACGTTGTATGGCAATGCTTATTCTGTGACCGAGGTAGAAGCCAGCCCTTGGGTCACGCGAAGCGTCAATTAAGCGTTTTGCCAATTCTTTAAAAAGCATATGAGCACTCGGACCCCACGGCCCGAGAGTTTCAACCCCAAACGGCTCAAAAATATAACTGCCGACGAGGCTGTTATATTTCCGCCGCTTGAGGTTCTCTGCAGCCGTCGCGGCAGCACCAGCACAGCACGATGAGCTAGGAAGATGGGATGGCGCAAGAGTATCGACACAGGTAGCGTCCCACACTAAAGGCCTACCCATCTTCCAAGGAAATAAAGACATACCGTCTGGTCTCTTACCATCGTCGCGTGCCAGGCCATGAGGTTCCAAAACAGCCGGAACGCCGATCTACATTATTGAATTTTAATTATTTTAATCAGACCAACGCAGCATTAGAAAAAAATAAAAATGTTATTTTTGGCCATTGCGGCATTGGGGAAAATTGTGTAGTTTTGTAAACTGAGGAAAGTGTTATACATTTCGACCTAAGTACATGATTGATTTTGCACCCCAGTGCGACGTATGGAAATTAGTTTTTCACGCTTTTTTGCCTATGTACTTCGGGGGAAATTTAAGTAGTTTTGAAAATAATCACAATTATATTAATTTGGTTTCCTTTATATTTGCACCCTATAAAAAATTAGCATTTTTTTAAGGAACATACGTTTTTCTAGTGTTGTCTTAATTGCCAAAGAACTATTACGCCATGGACGTGACAAGCGCGCGACACGGAATAATAAACTGACAAGAAGAAATAAGCGTAGTCATCACTTAGGAGCGTTGTGGGATGTATTTTACGAGGAAGGAGTACTTTCTGATTGTAAATGCTGTGTTAGTAAGTTTTAGTAAAGAAACCTAATTTTGTTTTTATAAAAAAAAACAGTTAAAAAAAACAGTCTATGTTTAAACAAAAAAAACGAGAGTGTCCTGCAAGCATGTCCTTTATTTATCTTCTATACATATAGTATATAAATAAAATTGGAGTGTCTGTTTGTAATATTGAAGTAACTGCTTTTTACTACATGCATATGAATATTATACCGTACATACACCAAAATATTTTTTTTGCAATTTTTGTCTGTCTGTCTGTCTGTTTGTCCGGGCTAATCTCTGATATGGGTGGAATGATTTTGACGGGACTTTTTTGGCAAGTAGCTGATGTAATAAGGAGTAACATAGGCTACTTTTATTTTAGAAAAAAAAAAATTCAAAATTCTGTAGTCCACGCGAAAGAAGTCGCGGGCACAGCTAGTTTCAAATAAATTAGTTGTATTTCGGTTGTCTTTAGAACTATAAACCGCGTGACAGCGCTGATTATCCTACGTCATCAGGTAAGGTAGGAACAAAAAAATATTAGTATAAAAATGTGGAGTTTTAAGTATGCGCCTCAAAAAGAAACTGGGTATGGGCGAGTCGGACTCGCACACTGAGGGTTCCGTATCAACTAACTTAAATAAAATAAATATCTAGCTTTTGCCAGCGGCAATTATTCCTATACTTATGCTATAAGACTTGCTTCATGCCAAATTTCGAGGATCTAGGTCAACGGGAAGTACCTTTATGATTCCCTTGAGTGTCGAAATATACATTTTTTTGCGACGTAAATGCCTGTATTTTTTTTTATTCGTTAACTTAGATTTTTTTATTTTTACACAGCTTTAAGGGACCGCAGTCTTGAGTATTCGGTTTAAATTTCAACTTGATACTTGCACTTGTTCCGCAAATTAAAAATAATGATTTATTAGTGTTTCATACACCTCACACTTTTTTCGTGACAAGTAATTATACACCAAAAGGGTATCTACATATATCTAAACTTACCACAACTAAATACTTATGAAATTTTTAAATTTTAGGACTTTTATGTTAAAACCTAATATTAAACGATGTTCCGTACACGTCCGGAACGATGAGATAGTAATGGAAGAAATGAAATAAGATAGAAAAAAAAATAGAGAGAAAGGAAAAATGTAGTTGTTTTCATGATAACAAATATTTATGTTTGTAGGCACAATTGTTAAAAACACGGTATTTTTGTAAAGAACTTGCCGACCTCAAGATGCTTAACCAACGCTCTACTAACTCAAACATATTACATATCACTATTTCATCATACTGAATGTAACATTCTTAACTTTGTTTACATGTAACTCAAATGTATAGTTTAGTCTACCTCTTCAGGATAATGCCACGTGCTCCCAGTCTGTACAATCGTTGCCATGGTTACGCAACGCGTACAAATCACTAGCGCAACAGAGATCAGAAGGAGTTACCATGCCAGCCCGATGTACATATATATATTATGCACTTACATATTGATGTGATGGCTAAACAAAGAATTTCGTGACGAACACCATATCTTTCTCGGGAAAACCTAGACTAAGAACTAGTCACTTTTCAATACATAACCATTGCTGGTGTTATCCAAGAAATTTAATGGTCACAAAGAATGTTTTGTGATATTTTTTTATTGTTGGTTTTTAAGAGCGAAAAGCTGCATTCTACCCTCCGCCACTACATAGATATCTACGAGTTTCCTTCAGAGGACTAACTTTAACTAGTATAAACTCGACCACGACCTTGAAAAGCTCTGCCTGAGTCATGCTGTGCTAGTATTGCTGGCACGCGAATCGTTTCCATGGCAACAAAATGGAGATGCGTTTGTATCCAATGCTATTCACTTTTTTATTACTTTAAATAATTTTACTGTTTATGAAATCATAGTTATTGTCTATGAAAGGAAACTGCATGCATAAATTAAATCAAACTAGCACAACATTTTATAGATTACTAGCTTTTGCCCACGTACCTAAAAATAGAATATAGCCTGAGTCACTCATGAAAAAAGCCGCTTTCTATCGGTGAAATTTTAGTAACCGTATCAGTACTTTCAGACATTACCTCCTATAAACAAAAAAAAAAACAAAGAAACTTTACTAAGTGTAGATGTCACTGTATTCTGGCCGGAATCAATTTATGTTTATGTAATTCTTTTTGTGACTAAATTTTGTTTCATCATACATAATACAAATACTTGCTGGGAATGTCCTTGCGTATGTAGTCGAGAAACGTTGCATGTGTGCAACTGCACTAATACTAGTCAACGATTGAGTTCTATCGATTGGTGACGTCACGTTACGTCATGGGCTAGATGGTGTCATCATTGCTTCCTTGCTTATGTTATCCTAGTACACCCGAAGCAACACTTTTTTGTATCGAAATTCTCCTACTATTATTTTCGATGAAGTTTTCGATCGTCTTCGAATTTCAATTAGTATTGCTAAGGCTAAAGCCAAAAATGATTAAGTTATCATTCCTCAACTAATCATTCTGTAAAATGCTAGATTCCAAATAAAAGCAAAATCCACGTCCAACATTATGTAGTTTGGAATATCGAAGCAGTTGCTATGCGTGGATAAGATTTTTAATTTCTTCGGGCCATGGAAATTTCTATTTCTGTAACAATTTTGTTTTGTATTTCTACATTTCTCGTAGACCGCTATTTAACGCGCAACCACACTCAAACATATTCAGATTAATAGCAGTACAAGTTAATATAAATAACACATCAAGTGCCATATTGGCGAAGGTTTGCCCCAAGAGGGTGTTCTTTCGACATTATTTCTCGCCATTAACTATCACGATTCATGAGATACAGCCTAGTGACAAATGGATAGACAGATAGACGGATGGACAGCGGAGCGGAATTTTAATAATAGGATTCCATTTTACCCTTCGGGTACGGAACTCTAAAAACAAACAATTTTGCGAGACTGTACAAAATAACGCTGTTTGTAATTTTATTGTACAGTATGCTCTTGGTCAAATTCCAGTATCATGCATATAGGCAGCACCTATGTTGCCAATGGTGAACTATGTACTTACATTCCCTTCCTTATGACAGAGTGGATTTTTACGGTAAAACCTAAAAAGATCGAAAAGATCCGTTCGGGTTTTACGCCTCTTACCTGAAAACAAAACAAAATATTTCAGTAAGACAACTGCACTGCGTGGAAGAAATATTCTTATGATTTTTTTTTATAGGTCAAGAATGACTATACTCATGCTTGTCAATTACTCTGATTTATCCCAAAAAGTTCCAAACAAATTGGATCATCATAATATTACCACTCCAATTAAGAAATTGAATATATTATTCAATTTGTGAATATGAAGTACGAGTTGTACTTTACTTGCCTCCCGGCCACCGTAGGCGCGAGCTTACAGACGGCGAGCAATCGGTAGCTCACCGCCTTTGTAAGGATCAACCCAAGACGTTCCTAGAATTCCATGCGCGCCCGAGCAGGGCACTGCATGGCAATAAAACAGTGAGTATCTGAAGCCTACTCCTCGGTAACGGCCAGGCAAATAGGTTTGAAAAAAATAAAAGTTTATTATAGACTCATGAACAACATTATCAACTATTGAATTTTTCGTGCGATTAATACTTTTGTCTAAAAAAATATTTAGCAATTTTGCAACTTTTCCCTACTACTTTGATCTTTGGAAACATTTTTTACACAGAAAAATTAGTAATAAATATTCTTTAGTGTACATACGAGTATCATATGATTTACACATACATATAACCAATATTTCACAAAGAAAATGGATTTAAAGGTTTTTTTTTTTTTTTTTCGATGGGTAAAGTCATCTTATGACAACCCCCGCTCTTATCAGCGGGGCTCTATCCGGGCGCACCTGGCCGGAATTAAATGTACAGATACTCGTACTGCCACCTAGGCGAGTATGTGCCCATTTCATTCCAGCCCGATGTTCAAGGGACTATAAGCCTTAAAAAGACGTCAGCAAACTGGATGGGGCCCATTAAGGTAACCTCTAAGCACTGAATACCGTGTATGAGAACTCTTAACTTGTAATTTAAGAGTTATAACTTTCATTGAATCGTAGTGAAAACCATGGACGGAAGATTTTAAATATTAAAGCTATTACTGATATTCTGTCTGTTAGCCTCTACTTCCAACAATCGTTGCCATGGTAACGCAACCTGTATTCATATCACCAGCACGACAGAAGGATATAGGAGGCTGTAATGTTTTTTTAACAAAAACTGATAAAATAATTTATGAATTTGATGTTTCTAAAAAAGTTGGTAGGATCTTGTAAAAAAGAGTTAGCCAAAAAAAGATTGAGAGATTGTGTGAGGAAATGAAAGAAAATGGAGTTAGTGATTTCTAGACGAGTGATAAGACAGACTGGAACAAAAAAACGTTTTGAGCCGACCCAAAATAACACAGGATAAGGACAGGAAGAAGATGATGAAGTAGCTATTAAAGAAACTTAATGCAGCAATCCATAATTCATCAAACACACTCGTTATTTATTGCTTGAGCCTAGGCATACAAAAAACTCACACAATCGAAAAAAGCGTGGCAATAAAAGAAATGCATATGCACCCTCTGTACGCCCCACACCACCCACTCATCCCTCATCAAAGAGTGAATCAGTTTGTATCCGCCCCTTATAAGCCCGCAGCGTAAAGAAAATTACATCAACCTCCTAAACTGCTCTACAGTCCTGGTACAAATACTGTGTTTCCGGACTCCGATAAGGTAATAAGTGTCGAAACATTGGCTAAAACTCGTCGAAAGCTACTAGGAGCGCATAAGTACTCAGGAGATTATTGTAATTGAGAAAAGAGACGGTTTTCCACTACAGCATCTTCCCTTAAGAATCGGGCGTGATTTAACTCCTGATTTATAACAGAAGTGAATGTATAACAATTTTAAATAATTACTATATACCGCGGTAAATATTGTTCCGCCATAGATTTTTTTTAATAGCCTATACTATCCCACTGCTGGGCAAAGGCCTCCCTCAACTTCTTCCAGGTATTTTTTTTTTCCGATGAGAAAAAACCTTTTCTTGAGCTACCTCGAACCTTTCCCCGCGGTAGGCATCTAGGTCGTCTCGCTACCTCTTCCTAGGTCGACCTCGGCGGTGTCGTCCATCTTTAGGTACCCACTTTGTGGAAGCTCTTACCCAACGGTCAGAGTGCATGCGACTGATGTGACCCACCCAATCCCATTTTAGCCTGGCAGCCTTTTTTCCTACATCTATAATACCCATCTTTTGCCATAGAATACGTCTAAGAAAAAATATGAGGATGAGTGGGGACAGGAGTGTAAAACAATAGTCTATGATCTACTCTCAGACTTACCAAATATACACACAAAAATCTTAGAGTTAGGAAAAAAAAGGAAACTTCTTTTGGAGGAGTTCGATAGCAAACACTGAGTCACAAGATATTTGTACATTAGTAGACATCTACTAAATTTGATGGATAGTAACCAAAACTCAATTCCATCATTATTTAGATATTTATTACTCTTGGGCGTCCAAAAAGAAATGCATCATATGTTAAACTAACTTCATGATTGTCATTATGGTCTCGGTCATGCCATTGAATAAAGCCGCATCATAGTGGATGAGGACCATAACATTTCAGTTGAGAAATTAATTATAATGATTAGTTTTGGGCTACATTCACGGAGCTTTCCCGCCCAATAATCTCAGTGTTTATCTTCAGAATATATTCTGGTGCCTGTGTAGTCCTAGTACATACAATCTATTCAGTGAATACAATTTAAACTTTAAGACAAGGAGATAACAATTTCAGATAGGTCGCTGAGTCCAGAGAGCTGTGTTTGGTTTGCCAATTGCTAGTGTAGTGGTAGTAGTGCAAACATGAGGTCACGCCCCCAATCGCTTCTGTGTAGTTGTTACCTGTACACCTTGAGTTTTATGCTATCCTGCTAGTATAAACTATTTCTTTAGCACTATTATTAAAAATTGTTTATAACTTAGTGATACCATAGGTGTTATCTGTATTCTGTATGTATACTTGTAAAACGAATATAAATTACCGAAATGACTAATAACGCAAGATCCCTGCCTTGTATAGGATTGCATACAGTTAAGAGGTCAAGTGATCGTTTTAATTCATACTAGTAGTTTATAGCCGAGCAATTAAATCCACAAAGAATAGTTAGTACATTTCTTTGAAAACTGGCCAGTCTTCTTCTATATTATAAAATATAAAAAACTTTTTTCAAAAAATATTTAACCGACTTCATTGTTTTATTTTACACTTTTTAGTTATGGTACCACTACTAAAAAGTACCCCTCAGACAAACTTAAATACCTTATAGCCAGAGAGCATCTCATAACGATCCTAATAATCCCAAACACGGTTAGATTTCATTAATTTACCTTCTGGCTTCATCATCAGATCAGTTCGATACATCCCCTCCCCCTTTTTCTTTAACTCAGGCACCGACTACACGTATGAACAAAGCAATTTTACTTATAACGACAATTCTGTTGTGATCCTATGAGGAGTTCTGTTCTATGTCTTCGAATTTCAAGATCTGTACGAATGTATTTGTCTTGAATACTGTTTTTTATTAAAGCATAAATGATGACGAGTAATTTTGCTGTCAGATACCTCTGTTTCGAGCAAAATATCTACGCTTTCTCTAAATTCAACCGCGAATGTCCATTTATTTGTTGTTTACTATTCCTGGTGTAGTTTATCTATAAAAGCAGGCATCTTATACAGTAGCGGCAGAGCTGGGGTTGAGACCAACCTGACTGTTCCAATGGTTGGTCCAACCCCCAAATCTCTATAAGATAACAAAGAAACCTTATCTTAAAGGGTACTAAATATGTACATATATACGATTATGGAACACTATTTAAATAAAAACCTATTACAGTATTATCCATAGTGCTTCGCTTAGTGAAATGTGTTTCAAGTATAAAAATGACCCTTAACAAATTTATTTTATGGTTATGATACCAGAATAATTTTTAAACATGACTCAATTTACGTACGATTTACACCCTTGAGTATTTGTTTGTTCGTCAAAATAGATAAACAGAATAATCAGTTTAACCATTTCAACTTTTATACAGCCAACTAAGGATAAATATATTTATGCGTAAAAATTACTAATTAGTAGTATAAACTATTCCTACAATTAATTATTAAATAAACAAAAAAAGACGTGTGGCACTCGGGGACTGTCGCGGTAAAGCTATTGCATAGCATTTTTATCAACTTATGCAATTATAATTATTTAGTTATTTTATTTATGCAGTATTTTTTTTCCTTTGTTTTTTTTTTCTTTGACATTAATTGAAGTTACACTTTCACACATTGAGTTGAATTTTGATTGATTGTTCACTCATTTGTTTTCTTATCGGTCACTACGCTCAAAAAACAAATGAGTGGGGGGTGTTAGGTTATTTTCGTTACGGAATTTCTGGATTCGGTCTCCACGCTCAAGGCCCGCGACAGAAGCTATGCAATACGCAACTCAAAGTAATTTAGTGGCATTACCCTAAAATAATATTATTAAATAGTGTTACTTTTTGTTTTCTATTATGGAAAGCCTCGCGTTTGACCACTATTTCACCTGATGGTAAGTGATGATGTGGCCGATAATGCAGCACGCTTGTCTAGAAGCAATCTATTCACTCTTCACTTAAAGACCTCTAGGTTATAGCTATCAGGAAACACAGACTGCGGCAGGGAATTCCAGTCCATAACTGTACGCATAATGAATGTATTCCCAAAACGCTTTGTACTTATGGGTGGGATGTCCACCATGTACCGGTGGCGCAACGCCGTACGTCTTGTGGTCCGATGATGGAACGGACTTAGCGGAATTAAATTGTTCAACTCCAGTTCACTCTCTTCGAATAGTAAACAATAGAAAACGGACAGGCTAGCAACTCGGCGTCGATGCTCAAGACTTTACTGTACCTACGTACTAAACCTACATAAAGCTATCTATGTGGCACATACACACCAGGCGTTTAGTAAAATATTATCTACAGTTAATAAAGAAGGGAGGGTGGCTATTATCCTGCAAAGGGAGATTAAGGGTTAATACTAATCCATACACATAATAAATCTGTAGAAGTTTTATACATTAAAATTGTTTGTAACTTGATATATTACTTAGGCTTTGTTCCATCGCAATCGGTTAATTATATCAAAAGATATTATACAAATACTACATTCATTGACTGTCAGATGGTACGAAGTTCGTCGGGTCAGCTAATATTAAATACTTAATAAATATTAAAGCCTTTTGCAGAAAATAGATTGCAGCAAACGGGGTATTTGAACTCCCGAGTAGGTAGGTGTGAAGTAAATACGCTAATATTACATTTATATTTACTAAATTAAAAAAAAAAAATCGCATTAGATGATGCATTGGAAAAAGTATACAGTGTTTACAAGTCTCAGTCAGAATGTTTTTGTTTAAGAATTTTGCTTCACCAAGAAATAAAGAAAGAAAAACAGTTTATTTACGCGTTAAAGACGCAATCTTAAAACTAGGTAACAGAACATAACATCACAGCAATTGATAGGGAAGATATGCGTCTCTTCCGCGCAAAACGGCCGAACGCTCAGCATAAAGCTGCGGCCCCACGCATAATGCGTTGAGCTCACAGCGCTGGTTTTCAGCGTGGGCCGGTCGCTGTGTCGACATAAAGACGCTGGAATGGTGCAGGGAATAAAATATGGAAATAAAAATTAAAATAAATAGATAAGGTGACAGACACAATTTTATAAAGTGGCAACACCACGACGCACCCGTAGCTCAATTTGTGCAACTCGTTTTTATAATCTGTGGCAATTGCATACACTATGGCAAAAACACTAATACGCGATTGGACGATTGGACGGGACCGTGAACTGATGCTGTTGACGTCAAAAAGGAAATGACCGCATGGTGACGAGAAGTAAATGGTTTTTGAAATTCATCATAGTTCAAATATTTGTTCTTTACTGCGATGGTTTATGTTTGTGATATGTAATGTTTTTAGCATTTGTAACGAGATAAAAATCAGATGAACTCGAGAAGCGGACACAGGGACAGGTTCGACAATTTCTTGCTATTATGACCATACTAAAAAACCGTCTGCCCTTCAAAGTGAAGATAATGCTTTATTACGCTATGGCAGAATCATACATCCAGTATGGCCTTAGTAGCTATGGTCGTACCTATAAAACCTATCTTGACAGTATTTACAAAATACAACTACAAATTTTAAAAACAATAGTATCTCCTAAAATTAGAAATCAATTTTACGATAATATAAATGGTGTCTTTAAACACTGTAATGTCCTACCAGTTCATACTCAAATAAATTTTCTGTTATTAAAAGAACAATTTTTCAATGAAAATTTAATAAACAAAATCGAACATCCTGTATGCACTCGGGCAGTTTCTGAGAATAGGCTTCGTACACAGCGCGCCAACAACACGTATGGCGAGCGAACTAGCGGGTATATTGTGCCGCGACTTATTAATGGCCTACCCTCAGAAATAAAAAGAAATATTACACCTAAAAATATCAAATGTAAACTTAAGCAATATTACTTAAGTATTGTCTAAGAATGTTTTCTACTTATTTACAGAAAGTTTTTTATAAATTAATATCGACAATAACGTACACGTATAAAATTGAAAACTCAATTTGTTTCGATATTGAGATGGATTCATGATAGCACAAGTTTAAACCTTAGTGGTTTTTTGGTTGCTATTTAAACTAAATAATCCTGTAATCTTTGTATAAATGATAAATAAATAAATAAAAAAAAAGGTAAGGGGAATTGATTTATTCACTCCCATTCACATAGCTTCGTGGAAAATTCCAGGAACAGTTTGCTAGGAATTAAATAAACGGGACGAATGTATAAATAGAAATTAGTACCTAAGTCTGGAATTCGGTAAATAATGAATTGCCAAGTCAACAAATGAGAATAATTTTATATAAAAAAAATTAAATAAATTAAAAATTAAATTTACATACATTATATTATATGTGATTTATTGTAAAAACTGTATGAAGATTATTGAAAAGTATAATTAATGTTTATTTTGTTTGTAGGTTCTTAGCCTGGCAAAAAATAGTAGTATAAAAAATAGTGTGACAACGTACACTGACAGCAGCGAAACACAAAGGATATGAGGGATAAGGCATTGAATGTCAAGCCACAGCACCGCTGAAGATACCCATAGTACTGCAGGCCATGACCCATACCATATACGTGGTCCTACCTCTTTCGAATACTTGAAAACAGTAGACAAAGTCAAAGAGAAATATCAAGCAGCTTGCCAGGATAGAGGTTTATTAGGAAATGATAGCCATTGGGAAAATACCGTAACCTTTCAAATACCGTAACTAGAGACACAATAGAAAGACAATGAGACAGCGAACGCCGGCATAAAAAGTGCGGTACTCGTAAAGTTGAGGGATTTGTTTGTTGCCATTTTTTTAATTTTGTAACCCATCTGAACTACTCATACTGTGGCATACATTTAGAGATGATCTGTGTGAAAATATTAGATGCAGAGACCGGCAGCAAAGTCTGTATTTCACTATGCCTTTTAATGCTAACATGTATAACGAAGATAAAATAGAATTCAAATAGAAAATAAATTATTAAAACTGGACGATCAAAGTTTAAGGAACAAAAGCGAAATAAAATAGAACTGAGAGTATTGTTACTTGATAACAGAGTAGCTAGCAACCAACCTTCTAAAGGCCAAGGAACGTATTATTTATTTATTTAACTAACAATACGTACATAAACCAACAACTTTGTTCGAAACGAATGAGCTTCGGGATTTTATTTTAGAGTCGAAAATTTCGAGACAACGCCAATAGACCATCAAACGAAACATCAAAGAACGATCAAACCGACGAAGAACAATCGCAACGACCAAAGACAAACACCAAGAATAGATTTTATTTTTAACGAACACTATAAAACACCTTACAACCGACAAATTAACAAGAAAAAAGATGCAAGGGTCATGATACCACGGAAAATCTTAACAGCGCGATTCAGCAAACAGCGTCATCAGCGCAACGCCATCTATCGAGTAAATATGTAATTAAAATAATCATGGAACATTCTACACGTACAAAACATTATCTTTTAAACCGTACGACCAAATGACATTATTTAAATGGCAAATTTCATCTCTGTTAAATGCTCATTATGCAAAAGTTATTTATTTTGATATAAATTTATTCCTTCTACCCCAAAAATAAGCGTAAACGTAACCAGTTTCTTTTTTAAAGAAGGTACGTAAAAAGTGTTATTGTGACTTATATATAGAACATTATTACATAATACATATTAACATATTACATACTATCGCGGACTTTTATATAGGTAAAATGAAGATAAATATTAATATAGTATTTTTTTTTATTTGTTTCAAAACGCCTAGACAGCGCACGCTGAAAGAGCAGACAAATGGCTATTTTTTATTCGACTTGAGTTAGAGATGTAGTAATTTTATGACGTAAACATAATTTTTTATTCACAAATTATAAGCTATAGTACTCAAGAATAAAGCAGCTTTCTACCAGTGAATTTTTTTTTTGAAATGGGACCAGAACCTTTAAAGATTACCTCCTACAAACGAAAAAACTTAAAAAATAATACTACAGACTCGAATGTAAAAAAAGCCTAAAAAGTGCAAAACAACTTTAATTTCGGAAGTCAGGGTTTCTATAGTATTTTTTCTCTTCGTTTTATTATTTTTACATTAGCCTTATTTTTTTGTAAAAGGTTTTTTATATCACACTTTTCATTATGGTACCACCATTAATACCATTAATAAGTACCCCTCGGCCAAATTTAAATACCTTATAGCCAGAGTACATCTCCTGACAATTATAATATTTACTTTCAGCTTCATCATCAGATCAGTTCGATATACTCCCCCCCCCCCATGTCTTTGAAGTTCATCATCAGATCATAAAAATATTTCTTTGGGTCCAATTTGAAAGCCAATTAAAAAAAGTCCAATTAAAAAATAATTTTCACAATCAGTAAACAATTGACGGAGATATCGGTGAACATACATAAAAAAAATACAGCTGAACATAGAACCTACTTCTTCTTGAAGTCAGTTAAAACACAAACTTTTACCTCTTTATAATATTATAATAATAATATTCAACTGGCAACTCTGGATGTCAAAAGTGTTGTATCATTCAAGCAAATTTATTCCAGAAGCCCCTAAAATAAGTAACAAACCTAATCTAAATTGCTCACAACAAATAAAGGGCCAAAAATAAAAAGACAAGAAACACTCCTACACTCCTACACTGTCACTCCTATATTTTATACTGGCTTTTGCCCGCAGCTTCGCCCGCGTACCTTAAATATACTATACTACTATACTCTTATACTGAAAATGCCCGATCTAGACGTGTTCCACGATAAACCACGACTTTAAGAAAAAAGTCAAGAGCATACTCGGAATTTGAACTTGAATTGTTTAATTGAATTGTTACTATTTTTATAATATTAAATTTAAATTAAGATTAAATAAATAATATTGTGTTAATTAAATCTCGACATTTGTATTACAAATAATTTTGACTAAATTTTAATTTTATTGTATACTAGCTGTACCCGCGCGGCTTCGCTCCCGCTCTTCCCTACTTCAGCCTACTATACCCTACTCTACCCTACCCTACTCTACTCTACCCTCCTCTACCTTACTCTACCCTACTCTACCCTACTCTACCCTACCCTACTCTACTCTACCCTACTCTACCCTACTCTACCCTACACTACCCTACTCTACCCTACACTACCCTAATTTTTTTTTCCATAAGAACCTTCTCCTCATAATAACGAACACAACAAAAAAAAAAATTAGCAAAATCGGTCCAGGCGTTGTTGAGTTATGCGCTTACCAACACATTTTGCGATTCATTTTTATATTATAGATTTTGTGTTTTTATATATTCATAAGAGATGTTAAATTGTAAATGCTATGTACGCCCTCATTGTCACGTACAGTAAGGCCGCAAAAGTCCATAGGAACGCTAATGATTACATTGCTACGAACCGAGCGAGCGCGATATTTCCGTGCGTATGTGTGCGCATGTATGAGTATCCACATTCCACAGATAACACACACTAAGGAACTGTCGTCGCACTGAGCTTACCATAGCATTGTTAAAATTCACCCAAATACGTCATGTGCTGGTAGCCGTGTGAACTAAGTGTTGGATTCGCAAATCACGTAACCCGAGTTCAAATCATGGTCGGTCCGTTGCAGTTATTTCTTACTTTGAAAATTCCCAATCTATATTGATATAGTTGTTTTTTTTTATTTCTATGAAAAATACTATTGCATTTTTTGCACTAAATAGTTGCAAATTACGAATGTGATCTATTAACCACAAGAAGAATCACATTCGTAATTTGCAATTATTTAGTTGTTACATCTTTTCGATGTTATAAGGTGGAAATAAAAAGACGTGTTTAATAAAAATGTTTATTCTTTATATTTACAAATTAAACATATATGAGAATTGTGACGTCGAATTATTACCTAGACAAAAAGTTATCTTGTAACCGTTATCTATGTTACGCCTAAGATTGTTTGTTGGAAGTATACCCACTTAGACCATTCATAATATGAATAACGTAACAATGAACGGATATTCAAATTTTAATAAAATAAAATATAGGTAATTGTTTATATCCAGTTATTTATTGAAAAGTGATATATGATTTGGACTTTGTAAACATTTTATTTTTGTGTAACGTCACAATGAATGTATTGAGGTCATAGCTTAATTGTTCATTTTCTTGACGAAAAGAAGATTGAAACCAAACCTCAATTTCTGTTAAAAGAACTTTAGTTCTCACAAGATAATCGTCAATTAGATGAGAAAATTAAATTGAACTATAGTATTATGTTAAAACAGTGCGGGTAGAAGAATAAAAAACGAAATAGACTCATGATTATTGTCAACAAAATTGATAGCGAGTTCACTGCATTCTTAAGATGAGGCGATGGCACAAGTTAAAAGATATAGCTGTTTTAAACGAAAGTAAACACAATATAATACAGTGTTTGTTAACGAATAATCACAGATATGTTAAAATAAAATGGTAGGCCATTTAGTTTAGTTAACATTAAATATTTAGTGCGAAACGTAATCGTTCTTGTTTGTGCCTCTCTGTCAAGTACGGCTTTTTAGCAGGTTTTCTGTGATGCACGCCTTCAGCGTGAAGTGCACGGCGAACAGTATCCATCGAGGTGTCATATAATTCCGCAAAATGTCTCGTTGGTGCGAAACCATTCGTTTCGTATACGTCCACCATATGTCGTCGCTGCGCCTCGCTAATAAGCTTCGATCTCCCACTTCTCTTTCGACTAGCAAGGCTACCTTCTTCCTCATATCTTTTTAGCCAAAGATTTACAGTATTTTTCTAAAATAAAAAAAATATATATATTAGGCAGCTATACCTACTTCACTTCATTTTCATTATATAAAATGTTAATAGGTAATCATAATTATTGAATATAATTTTAAAATAAAACTGCATTTATTAATCCAATAACCAATCCAATAAACCCAACGATTTACGTATTTCTCTTTTAAACCTCATAAAGATACGATGAATGGATTCATAAATGGCATACGTTTTAATTAGAAGATTAATTTGTAATAAAGTTACAATTCATTAATAGCTATTATACTCACATTCAGTCCGGTTTCTTCAGATATTTGTGTTTTATTAAGACCACTTTTATGCAGCCCAATGATAGTCGCCCTCACTTCAATACTAATATTAGCCTGCATTTTGCGAATATTACAATACTGTCAACCTCACGTCACTAACCAACAACTACAACCAAACGACAGTTCATTTCGGTTAAGTTAAAACTCGTGTCTACCTCGCAGAAATCTAATTCTTTATTTAGTTTTTTTTGTGATCTACCTTTCTAACTCTAAGAAATGTGTGAACAAGTTAAAGAATAATTTAATATATGTAATGCAAATACATAACTTCCAATCGGGTAAGAACTTACAAAAAGTCAATAATTGCGTGGGATTTGAACTTGCGGCACGCTGATTTGCGCTTCAATCTGTGTGCCTATACCACTGGGCCATCTTGACTTATGATAAGTTGATGAAATTGTGAATTTCAATCATTTGTTGGCGAAACTTGAAAATAAAAGGTCGTAAGTCAAACTAAACGTCAAACGAATAAGTTTTAAGAATTCTTATGGACTTTTGCAAGTGATAGTACGTCAGTCCATAGTAATGCAATTGTTTTCCAATAATGTTAAATGTATGTGATGTGGCACTACTATTAATAAATAAATAAATAAATGTAGCCTAATGCCACTCAACAGAGAGATCAATCGAGAGAGCAGTGGTGGCTGAGTGGTAATGGCTCCGACTTACGAGTTGTAGGTCGCGGGTTCAAACCCTGTCAGGCGCATTACTTTGTGTAATTTATTTCATTACCACTGCTCTCAAAACGGTGGAGGAAAACATCGTGAGGAAACCGGCATGTCCTAGAACCAAAAATTCGAAGACATGTGACATCCACCAACCCGCACTGGGTGGAGGCCTGAGTCCCAGCCGTGGGAACATTAAAAGGCTGATGATGATGATGAATGCCACTCAAGACTAAAGCAGCAGCTTTCTATCGATGAAAAAATTTAATAAAATCCTTTTGGATATTGCAAAATTATTATTACTAGTGCTTTTTATTGGGTTCCGTCCTTTAAAGGTCTGCTCTCGACCACTAAAGGACGGAATCTGCCGTATCAATCTGCGATACACCAAGTAGTGGAGCAGAGACCGACTTTACGCATGCGCCACTCGTAGCGCACACTCGCTCATATCAATAGAATGGTTCGTCCATTACAACACACTATACATTACAATGATACAAGTGAGCGAGTGTGTTAAAGCTATTAATAGGACACACATACGCAGGATATAAAAAGTGAAGTCTATATAAAAAAGTAAAAAAAAATGTAAACAACACTTTGAAGAATTATCATTTATCGACTGCTAATTTATTTATTGAAGAAGAAACTGAGGTCCTACCACAATTTCTTAACGCGAATTTATCATCATCATCATTTCAGCCAATGGATGTTCACTGTTGTACATAGGCCTCCCCCAAGTGTCGCCACAATTAACTATCCTGTGCGTCCCGCATCCATTAGCATTCCACAACCTTTACAAGCTCATCGGTCCACAGAATTCCTCGAATTTATGTTCTACTAGCTTTTTTTTTTAACTTTAAAACTGGAAGGCTATAAAGCGTGTTTAGTCCAGTCAAAATCGACATTGAACATCGCAAACGCGCATGTATCTACAATTTTTTATATGTTGTTAGGTCCCTTGAGAGTAGTTTACACCCAGGTTTGCAACCCTGAAAACCCTGTGCTACTCCCATGGTGCTCGAAAAACTGCGAAATTTTGGCACTCTTTTTTAGTTTTTTCGATAAATCTACCCGAAGAAAGCGTTTTTCAAGAATGTGCGTGTTGCAAGAATCTTCATCAACAGCCTGATCATCGTTAAATTTGAACTTGGCAGGTTAATTTAATTATATAAATAATACATTTAATTAAACAATTAATCAAGTGTTACGTGTAGCATAAAAACCTGCCAAGTTCAAATTTAACGATGATCAGCTGTTGATGAAGATGATTATAATTAAAGTGCATCTAAACTTGGCATTGGATTGGATTTCAACCCTTTTTAGGCGAACAATGAGCCGATAGGAACTTGGCCCCCTTTTAACAGGTATGTTTTTAGTGGGATAAAGTTAACTAAATATACTAAAATTTTTCTCGGTCCATTGGTTGCAGAGATACAGATTGTCAAAGTAGGCATATTTTTTGAAAAGTGAAAATTTTGTGTTTGCTACATATTCAAAGACACGTACTGGCTAAACTAATAGTCTTACAGAAAAGTATGAGGCAAACATTGGTAGAAAATTTAATTAGCTTAAATTTGATATGAAAGTAATGCATCTAGGCTTCATAGTTTCCTCATAAATAAAAAAAAATAGTAAAATATCGTGTTCGCCTATACCTAAAATAAATCTTTCATACTTTTATAAAAGGAACATAGGATAGAACACTTGAGCCTAGCCAAAAAAAAAGGTTGCTTAGGGTCGTGCACTTGCTTTCTGCAAGCTTTTTTGTATTTGCAACCCATCATTTTAAACAAGTGACAGAATTTTACAGTTTTCCGAGCACTGCGGTAAAGTTGCTCATTTTTGACTTGCTGTATCTTCGCAACCAATGGACAAATTTTACTCAGGTTCTGTTCAGTTGTAGCAAATTTAGTTATCTTTGTTATTGTTATTGAAGAAAGATCTTGAAAAACGCTTTCTTTGGGTAGATTTTTGGGAAAACTAAAAAAGTGCCAATATCTCGAAGTTTTTCGAGCACCATGGGAGTAGCACAGGGTTTTCAGGGTTGCAAACTTGGGTGTAAACTACTCTCAAAGGACCTAACGACGTATAAAAATATCGTAGTTACATGCGCGTTAGCGATGTTTGTGCTTTTTGGTGTCGATATTGACAGGACTAGTTATCTTGTTACATAATAATTTTATTATACGCTTAAACCACATAAAGCTATATATTGGGTATTGAGTGTTCAATGATTTCAACTAAAATTGCCCAACGGCTTAGAGGCAATAATCACTATTTGTATCCGATAAATACAAATAGTGATTATTGCCTCTAAGCCGTTTTAGCTTTACATTCGTAAATAGAAAAAACAAACAATTCAAAGCAAATGTGTTTGTGGGGTTTTATTGTTCAATTATAAATTTCAAAAGTAACAAGTTATGTTTAGTTATTTAGTATTTGCTCACTTCGTCATGTAACTTTCTTCAAACTTTGTTCGGAGAAGAACAAAAAATAACAATTTGACCTATCAACTTCTAGCGTCACTGTTGTCAGTTTGCAATGCGCATTTACATCGCATTCGCGCACGCTTTGTCCGGGAGTATTGTTTATGAAATTCTTCTGTTTAGTGCTAATTTTAAAAACTCGGACTTATCCATTTGAATTTTTAAGTTAGATTCCTGCAATCTTTTAAATACTTTTTCTTAATTGACCTTGTGCTTTTACAAAGATGTATAAATATGAGGATATAATCAAGATATATTAGCAGATCTCATTTTGTAAGCCTCTTACATTTTCCATTAGTCCTTGAAAATTAAATGGAGAATTTTTCAAACCCATGGGCATACGCAAGAATTTAAAGTGCCCATGTTCTAGATTAAGAGAGGTCTTCAGAATGTCATCTAGATGCATTTCACGTTGGTAAAAACCTGTGCAAAATCTAAAATACTATAATAATGGCAATTGGGTATTTGTTTTCGTCTATGGTCTTGCCATTCAGTTTGGTACTACTATGAGCCACATTGTTTACCTTTTTTTTTTATGGTGGGAAAAAATCATGCAATTACATCCCCCGCTCTTGGGTGGAGCGGGAGATAGTGTCAGACTCTTACTGACTAAAAGACCCACCCCGTTCCTTCTAGCCTTCATACCGGGGCTCGAGCGCCCTTTCGGATAACCCTGGCCCCAGTAGGCTTCGACCCAGCTGGGTCCCTGCTGTTGCTGACAACTCCTTGAGGCGCGCGGGAACAGTGCGCGCCGTCGACGACTTGGGCTTAGTCCGGACAGTTACTGGACGGCCGGACAGCGAGCTACCCATTGCTCACTGTCCGCAAGCCCGCGCCTACGGTGGCCGGAAATCGCGATCAGAATCCCGGTGGCGGCGATAACGCCGTTGCCTGATGCGTTCGGCCTCCTCCTTTGCGAGCATTACTGCTTCGCAAAAGTCGGCGACCGCCAGCCACTCCTCCTCGCTCCGGACCATGGCCTCAACCAAGGCCCGGCGCGAGAGGTCTCCGCCGCCGATCGCCCCCACGAGGGCACGGCGATGCTCCGTCCAAGCAGAGCACACCTCGACTGTGTGCTTCACCGTGTCCTCCAGGCATTCCGCACAGTGGGGACACCCGGGCGTCACTTCCGCACGAATCCGGTGCAGGAAACTTCCGAACGAACCATGTCCGGTGAGGACCTGCGTCATGCGGAAGGTAAGGACGCCGTGAGGTCTTTCCAGCCACGCCTCAAAGAGGGACATTGTTTACCTGACGCATCGGCTTTCTTACAAACTATCCACATAAGCGAGCTCCAAGCTGATTTATAAGGTCGTATAATACTTTGGTCCTGCATCTTAGTCATCTGGTCCCTAAATTCCTGTCGGTGCACATAAGGGTAACGGTAGCTTTTCGTATGTAGGTACGGGAATTTCATCAATCGTTCTAATGTGATGTTTAATTTTATTTGTTAAGGTTAAGGGCACTCCCTCAGTTCAGTGCAGTGCAGTGTTTGTGTGTACATATATAAATAAATAAAACACGTCAGCATAACGGGCACATAATGTCTCTAAGTTGGTTTTTTCTTCAATACCTAAATGGTCAGTACGCCATCGACTTGAAACTTCTTTAACGCGCATCGGATATTGTTCAGTGCACATGCACTTAGTATTAAATATCTCGGTTTGTAAAGGACGGTCAAATGTAACAGTTACGTTATATTCCATATAGAGGAGGCGCCATAGGGAGTTGAGTATGCTAAATATGAGGACCGCCTTCTGTGAATGGTTTCGGACTCAGAAAAGCATGCAAATTATGATTCTGGATGTTGCCAGGAGGCATATTGGTCCATTTTTTTTATACCCCTCTCCCTGAAGCAGCAAGAAAATTGACTGAACAAATGCTTAGAATCATTTTATTAATTGTTTTAGTAACAATATCTAATTGTTTCTTATGATTAAATATATCTATAGGAAGTCAACTAAAACAAAAGTGAGTCGGACTCGCGCACTGAGGGTTCCGTACAAATTTACACATGAAAACAGTTCAATTCCCAAATTGAGTTATGAAGATTTTTCCGAATCATAAGAATAGTTTTTTTTTTGTGACGTAATGACAAATTTACAGTGTTTAGAATTTTAAATATATTAGTGCTATGAGACCTTGCTTCATGCCAAATTTTAGAATTCTAGCTCAATGGGAAGTACTCTATAAATTATGATTCTCTTTGGGGTGTCGAAATACACGCTTTTTTGCGACGAAGCTTGATTTTTTTACAGCTTCAAGGGACCGCAGATTTGAGGTCGGCAGGAACGGAACCCTTGTAGGATCACTTTGTTGTCTGTCTGTCGGCCTGTCTGTTTGTCAAGACCCTTTATTTAAGACAGACGGACAACAAAGTGATCTCATAAGGGTTCCGTTTTTGCCTTTTAAGTACGGAACCCTAAAAAAACGGTAAAGTTAAAAATAAAACATGAATTGTTGATAAAAAAAAATATTGAATACTTAAAAGTTACTTTTCTGCCTGCCTGTCTGTCTGTCAAGCAAGACCCTTTATTTTGGGAACGAGTGGAGGTATTGCGGTGAAATTAAAAGTCTATTCTCAAGTCTATGGTCCTTTGAAGCTGAGAAAAAATTAAAATATTGGGTTGAAAAAAAAAAATACGGCCGTTTATGTTGCCAAAAAAGTGTATTTTGACACCCTCAAAGGAATCAAAATCCATAAGGTACTTCCCGTTGGCCTAGAATTCTGAAATTTAGCATGAAGCAAGGTCTTATAGCACAAGTATAGAAAAAAAAAAAACAAAAAATTATAAATTTGAAGTTACGTCACAAAAAAAAAACTTTCTTTGCGATTCGAATAAATCTTCGTAAATCAATTCGGGAATTGAACGGTTTTCATAGGATCGCGTTGAAATCAAAATTATATCCTCAAATCTGCGGTCCCTTGAAGCTGTGAAAAAATCAAGCTTATAAGTTAACGAAAAAAAAAGATACGGCCGTGTATGTCGCAAAAAAGCGTGTATTTCGACAACCCAAAGAGAATCATAATTTATAGGGTACTTCCCATTGAGCTAGAATTCTAAACTTTGGTATGAAGCAAGTCTCATAACACTAACATAGGTAAAATTCTAAAAACTGTAAATTTGTCATTACGTCACAAAAAAAACTATTCTTGTGATTCGGAAAAATTTTCATAACTCAATTTGGGAATTGAACTGTTTTCATGTGTAAATTTTTACGGAACCCTCAGTGCGCGAGTCCGACTCAATTTTTTTTTAGTTGACTTTATATAGATATATTTAATCATAAGAAACAATTAGATATTGTTACTTAAACAATTAATAAAATGATTCTAAGCATTTGTTCAGTCAATTTACTTGATGCTTCAGGGAGAGGGGTATAAAAAAAATGGACCAATATGCCTCCTGGTAACATCCAGAATCATAATTTGCATGCTTTTCTGAGTCCGAAACCATTCACAGAAGGCGGTCCTCATATTTAGCATACTCAACTCCCTATGGCGCCTGCTCTAATAGGGTTTTCTATTTCTACAATTCTAGTTCAATCAGTCACGCGAGTAATGCACTCGTAAATAATGTAATTACAATGAATTATCTGAGCTATCGAAACGGACGTCTGGACTATAAATAGAAAATTCACTAGTTTTGATGAGTTAGGGTCTAAACAGACGGACCGCATTTTAACTGCAATCCAACCGCAAATCGCAATTTAAGTGCAGTTTGAATGCAGTTGACACGACTGCAATAGAACTGCAAATCAAACGTGCGGTCCGATTGCAGTCGTGTGAACTGCACACTGACTGCATCCGAACTGCACCATACCCACCCGCCGGCACGCTCCGCCCTCCCGCGCATGGTCTTTAGAGCGATCTACGCTTTGGAACGTGCAACTTAGCTTTACTTTTTTATGACAATTCAAAAGTGCCTGTTATTGGTCTATTTGGAATAAAGTTACTGATTTCTGATTAACTGAAGGCAGTATTCCAATCCATTACCGACTAACTTTGCTAAAATTAAGGATCTCCTAAATATATGTGAAAAACTTAGGTATCATACCAGAGGAATTTCGTGCATGGATAGGTGGTATGAAGACGTGCACCAAACCTACAGCCTTCGAAAGTGACTAAAAATGATTTATTTGTTTTTTTTTACTGTGATGCTTAAATTGTTTAAGTACACTATATATTAAATTTCTTTAGACCTAACACCCAATAAGTCGGTGCCTTTTGTAACTTATATTTTTATTATGATAAAATGAAGCATCTCCTAAAATTAAACATACTGTTTTACACTAATTCAATGTATAAACACTTTTACTCAAATACTTATTATAACGATATCGTTTGAATAACATAGTTATTTTTTGTCCTTATAACTTAAATATTGAATATCTTAAAAGTGACAATTTTGTACTTGTTTGGTTTGAGCACTATACCCACGATAACGTTTTTTGCGACATAAACGGCCGTATCTTTTTTATTCATTAACTTAAAAGTTTGATTTTTTCACAGCTTGAAGGGACCGCAGACTTGAGTATATGGCTTTAATTTCAACTCGCTACCTCCACGGGTTCTCAAGATAAAGGGTCTTGACAGACAGACAGACAGACGGACGGACAACAAAGTGATCCTATAAGGGTTCCGTTTTTTCTTTTTGAGGTACGGAACCCTAAAAAGAAATGATTAAAATGGGTCCAGTCGTTCTTAAGTTTTAGCGAGACTAACAAACAGTAATTGATTTTTATATATAAGAAGAAGAAGATTACAACATCATGTAGGTCTGTATCGGTTTCGGGATCATAAATCTCGGCACATAATACCATCTAATTGGTGTGGTTGAATTCATTCTACTAACCAAATAAAAATGTGTGCATGCGACAAGTATCGTTTTTGTAATTCCTAAATTCCTAGTTAACTATCTGGCATTCAACATGGTAATACACCATGTTGAATAGCAAAAGCCTAATCTTCAGTATTTTATCGTGAAAGACTTACGAACATACATACAAACTTTTGGGTTCAAAATAATTTGTAGCCAAGTTTGTAGCATAATTTATTTCTTCGATGGGCGAATACGACTTGTTAACTGAAATAAATGTCATTGACAATTTGACAGTAAGTGTCTCGCTCCATCTAGAAGACGTCAGCAACTGGGGCCATGGGTGATGCGAAAGAGAACCTCGGGGCGCTGGAACAAAGGCAAAGAAGTAACAGGAGTAGGTTTTAGTCAGTAAAAGTCTGACATGCTCTCCTGCCCCGTCCAAGGGCGGGAGACGTCATTAACTGATTTCACATCTTAAAAAAAAGTATAAAAATGTTATTAACTAGCTGTCCCCCTAGGTTTCACCTTCTGTTACTGCTTCGCCCCTGTTTGAATGAAACGGGAAATCTTTTGCTATCTTTGATTAAATTTAAATAGTTACATATTAAAAGTTGAAAATAAAGCCGAATATAATGAGCTTTAGCTCTGTTAAATGATAATATGAAACTCAAATCAAATCTGGAAAAAATGTTAGATGCGTCTTTTTTACTAACGGGGGCAGTGTAGTTGAAGCGAGATACATAGCATACTAGCTTTTGCCCGTGGCTTTGCCCGCCGTACATAAAATATTGCCTATGGCACTCAGGAATAAAGTAGCTTTCTATTGGTGACAGTTTTTTTGCAATCGGACCACTCGTACTTTTAGATATTACCTCCTACAAACAAAAAAGTAAACAAACTTTGCGGCTTTATAATATTAGTGTAGATTTAAATTATTAGTTTATTCTATTCTATTTTTTTTTTTAAATTACGTTTGCTTTTTTCCGTCTTAAAAATAGTTTTAATATAAAGTACACAGGGGTGGTAGAAAATGTTGATACTTACAAGGTCTGTTTTCAACACGAATAGATTCTCTTTAGCCAATCATTAGACATTATTACGCCAAGAAGCGGATATTTTCGGCGGATGCATCGAATTTATTATAATCAGGTTCAACTGGAGCCATCTAGTGATGACGCAACAGTGCGTCAGAACGGAAAACCTCATACATTGCACCATGACTGCCCTTGTTGCTTTTTGCTAGTATCTACAGATGTCTCTGGATCAAACTGCAATTTTTCAAGCCATCTGGCAAAACAATGTGTTGTTGTATGTTCAGATCAATGTAATAATAATAATAAATCTATTATATAAAATTCACACAAGAGCTAAACAATCTCGGGATATAGGTAGATACGTAGTAAATATAGACTGTAGTAAAAATAGAACTGTAGATTGTTTATCCAATAAAAGCAAATCTCAAGTTTAAAACAAAAAATTGAAATAATTACTTTTGGTGACTGTAGAAGTTTTAGGTAACTTAAAAATGTTGAGCGATAACTTGAAAAGTCATCACCGGTGTCCTTTATAGTGTTTTCTAAAGCTGAATCATTTGAGCTATAATAAATGACCATCTTTACATCAAACAAATGTTATGTATAAAATGCTATTATAAATTATTAAATGGACAAAACACAAATAATTCACAAAAAAATCGATAAGGTGTTTTTTTTGTAATAAGCGGTATTCTTCGTTCAATAAGGATTATTTTTAAGTAAAAAAAAAGAATTACAATGACAGGGTTTTCATAAAAGACTTGAACTAAAGATCAATCAACGAATACGAAATGAAATTTCAGCTGAATTAGATAAGTCAGGTTGGCCGAGTGGTCTAAGGCGCCAGATTTAAGCTCTGGTTCTCGAAAGGGAGCATGGGTTCGAACCCCATACCTGACAAAAGATAGCAGTGTCAGCTAACTGCTTTACTTTTGGCCATGTCAACTGGGCTCAAAATAGACTACCTTTCAGAAACTATTAACAACGTAAAAATCATGATTTTGTTAAACAATAAAATATTGATAGTCTTCATTCCATGATTTATATTTTTCTTTATTATCAATTATACCAGTAATTGTCTCATCTAAAGATGATGAAGAATTTTACTAATGTATTATGTTTCCTGGTTACTGGAGGTCGTCACAATAATTTTTATAGTTTAAATCTTGAAATATCAAAAAATACTGGCAACGTATCCGTTGTCCGCTCGACGTTCTATGATCTGTAGACTTCATTCGTTTCTTGTTAGGTTTTATAAAAAGATATTAAGAAAAATAAATAAATAGAAATATTAAAAATATTGAATATGTTCAAGATTTTTTTTAGCCGAATTGAATCAATCGAGCGCTTACAGGTAAGCAAGTTTGATTGTTCAGTATATCACTACAGTAAAAATTTCGAAGTTAAACTGCAGTAAAACCGCATTTTAGTCCTCGGCGAAGCAAAACTTCCCATCTTATAACTGCTACGCCGTAGAATCGTAGCAACTCATTGAATACGCATCTGCACAATACATTTGCTTTGTCAAAACCTTCGATAACGATCGTTTTCGTATAATAATTAATTCATTCGAAATAACAGAGAGAGTAAATCTAAATTTAGGAGACGCTTATTTATTCATATTTTAGAGTAATTCTCAGCAATATGTATTCTTAAAATACTTGTTAATATAACCGTTACAAGAAGTTTTCCATTTCCTTGACGAATACTTACTAACTATATAATATTCAGAAGTTTATGTTCTGTCTTATATATACAATAGCTATTTAATATCATTTTACATCTATATATATAGTCTGGTACAAAGTTTTTAAGGTAAAAGTTGATAATTCATTAATTTGCTACGGGACCCGCAGACGCGTCCCTGTCTATTTTAAGTTCTTACAGTCCCTATCAAAGTTGTCTGGTAGGTATCGCTGTCAGCGATAAGACCACCATTATACCCATAGATTTAAGTGTAAAAGTTTTCTTACTATTTGCTGTACAATAGAGTTTATTCTATACTAAAACACTCGTAACCAAAAGAGTGTGTATGAAGAACTAAAATATATTTTAATTTGTATTACTTAAAATGAAATATCAAAAATCAAACCTCCTCGGCAGGGAATCGAACCCTGGTCTACCGCGTGACAGGCGGGTATACTAACCACTATACTACCGAAGATTGTGATCAAAAACCTGAAATTGTAGTTCTCTTACTTCTAGACAACGAACAAAACCACGAATTTCAACGAAACTAAAATACATACTATACTTGAAAAAAGCAAATAGTTAACTAAAAAACCCATCTTTTGGATAAGTTTATTTTGAATACGTTGATAACTTAATTTTGGAGGAATTTAGTATTTTACAGATAACTTTGTTCTAATGGTAATTCCCTTTTTACAAAATCACCACCTTGTGGACGCGACACGAGTTACGTAAACAACTGCACGACGAACCTGTTCCGATATTATTCGCTAGATAGTAGAATTTCATCCCCCATCGAGCTCGTCGGATAGATAGATGGCATCACCTGATTGAAATGTACGAAACGAATAATAATAAACATGTAGCGTAATTGATTATTTTATGTATTACCTAAATAAACACAATCAGTACGGATATATACATTTATCGGGTGCCACTTAATCTCATTCACTTTTCCATTAGTTTTAATCATTTTTCCATTTGTATTTGTATTTCTATAGCCATTTTTAAAATTGTAAAGGGCAACTGTAGGACAAACTGTAGTGTGGTTTCAGCAAGTAAAAATTAAACACGTCCTCGCGCTCCACCCAGAACAGAAATCATCGACCGCCTTAAAATATAAAGTCCTAAAGATACCACGTCCAAAAAATAAAAATGCATGGAATACAAAAACTTATTATGATAACATCCCATTAAAATCTAAAAACTTAGCTTTATCGCGTATCCAACTTGATGTTTAAGGTTTCTGAGATACAAGTATATCACAAAAATCTCAAACAACAAAATTGTTATCAGTATTTTGAATAAGTTGTACCAATTTATTTATTTGGCAACCAAGAACCGCACCAAATTACGCGTCACTTGATCAGCAATGCGCAGTTATCGCAACTACATCTTTTGTACTAAGACGCCATGGCCTTATCGAGCCGTCATTCAGAAAAGCTTTCCTACGTAGAGTGTTATCCAAGACGAAGTCAGCGTAACTAAAATATAAAAACTAAGAGTTCATGAAACATTCTGAATACATCAACGTAATGAAAGTTCCCGCTTCAAACGTTATCTAACATGAAGTGAGCACCGTCGCCTGCTATATACGAGTTTGTATACTAGGTATTCATAAAACGTTCAGAATACAACGCCAAAGAAGTGAAGGAAATTCCCGTTGCGAGAGCTATCTAACACGAAGTTGGCACAAAATATTTTGAATATTAAGAGATCATAAAGCATTCAGAACAAATTGACCCAGTGTTGTTTCCCGCGTAAAGACGTGCTTTCCATTACGAAGTCAGTGCAATTACGATGTGAGTTACTAGGAGTCCATGAAGTACTGTTAGTATAAAAAGTTTTAGATCCAGTATTCAAAATGAAGGGAAAGATGGACAAAGTTTGAACCCTGTCTATATTGTTTCCTCACATACAACAACAGCCTATAATTACTTTTGCAAAGTTTACACTTTAGGCAAGCAAGTTGGGTTATCATACCAACAAAGTTAATAGTAAATTCCGAATACATCAGTGAAATGAAAGTTCCCGCTTCAAACGTTATCTAACATGAAGTGAGCACCGTAGCCTGCTATATATGTATACTAGGAGTCCATAAAACGTTCAAAATTCAACACCAGAGAAGGGAAGAAAATTCCCGTTGCGAGAGCTATCTAACACGATGTCAGCACAAATAAGATTTTGAACATTAGGAGATCAGAAAGCATTCAGATCACTTTGATTGAAAGTTGTTCCCGCGTAAAGACGTACTTTCCATCACGAAGTCAGCGCAATTACGATGTGAGCTGCTAGGAGTCTATGAAGCACTTTGATTTATAATCAAAGTAGGCAGTCTGTATTTGACGAGGGCGTAGCATCTGTGTCGCCAGGAACCACATAGTTATTCACTCCACTTTCGTTTTGTTTCTATTCTATTCCTTTCCAATTTATAATTATAAACTTAAGTAATATAAATAAGCTCTTTTTCTGGAAGCCAAAATTATTTTTACGTAATATTTGTATATTTTTGTCTTAGACCAAGATAGCGGCTAGTTGCCGAGCCGGTGCAGCGATGTGTGTCTCGATTTATGCGTCATCAAATCAACCGTCGCATCGCGCGATGCACTATGTTTCCCGCGATATATTTTGTTAAAATATTGTGGGTATAGTGAGAAAATTGGTTTTGTAACTACCATGGCACATTTTATAAAATATTTAGTTACGTACCTATATAACAATATTATCACACAAATACACTAGTATCAATATTTATTTTAAGTATGGGTTATATTTATATAGATTATATTTATTTGTTTAAGTATATTTTATTTACCATCATCCGTGCGTCACTGCGGGGTGCCAGCTGAAAATCAGCGTTGGGAGTTTGACGCCCAGCAATAGCTGAGTTAGTGACCCTTTCGGTTCAGGCACAGTCACTGCAACTGTATTGTATGTCTGTACTCTTTTTTATTATTATTTTATGTTGTTGTGTATTGTGTTGCTTGCGCCGAATAAATGCTATTCTATTCTATTCTATTCACTGTTAGTATAAAAAGTTTTAGATCCAGACCCAGTAGTCAACATGTAGGAAAAGATGGACAAAGTTTGAACAGTGTCTACATTGTTTCCTCACATACATCAACAGCATATGATTACTTTTGCAAAGTTTACAGTTTAGGCAAGCTAGTTGGGTTTCTCGCCAACAAAGTTTTCAGAATCCTGTGATGTTATTTTTTAAATCTCAGAGTAAGAAAGTTTAATAATGAAAATAATGCAAAGCGATCGATTGCACAACTGACACTAATCTGTATGACGGATATTATGTTAATTACAAAGCTATATTTAATTATATTAAAAAGTATTGCGTAATACGTATTGGTGGGATAGCTTTGGTATGAATTTTATAAATGAATTAACTGTAATACGAATAACTGTATCATTTTATTAGGTACGTAATGGAAATATCAGTTTCATGTCTTTTAATATTCTCCTTTATTAATAAACGTGTAATTACGAAAGTTAACAGAAAAACACCCTCAAAAAATTAACGGGAGATACTAAACAAGTAAGTTTATAAAACGGCAAATTAAATATTGCGAACGATTTTTTGATATGATTACTTTGAGTTGAAATCCCAGAAGAAATTAAAGGTGCACACCTTTTTATCATACCTTTACCGTTAACGGAAGAGTAAGTATGATTGGGTTTTTATATGTAATCCCTGATGGTAAGCAGTGACGCAATCGTTGAAGGTGAATCACAATTGTTTATATTGGTAGATACATTACTGTACCAAAGCTATGAAACCGCAAAATTTACTAATCTTTTATCGCTATAGTCAGGTAACAGTTAAGAAACCATTGAAAAATCGACCCATAGTAGAATATTTACGTCTATGCAGCGAATTTTGTGCTAACTGCAATTTTTCTTTGGGAAACTATGTAACGTACCGGGTCCCATGTGCTTGGTGTATCAATACTGTCCCGTATTGATCCCTCCAGACCGCACAATATTTAAAGTACTAGGCTATCATGTAACCCTAAGAGGTTCTAAGGAATGTAATTGTGATTGTCTAGAGAGTAATATTTGCGCCATTCAAGTCTTTAACTCAATAACTACAGCAACTTTGGTTTTACAGAATTTTGGTTAAGTTTTTATTTAGTACGCCAAATAAGGTATTTTAGACATTATTTCAAGCTTACTCTGTACTTTTTCCTCTCCTAAAGAGTACGTCTAAGTCTAAGCAGCGGAAACATTAAAAGGCTGATTTTGCTATGCTATGCTCTGCTTACTTTGTACTAAATATTATTAAAATTGGTTCGACGCTTTAACCATGAAAGCATAGGACATAGTTACTTTCATGTTTAAATATAATGAAAAATACAAACCTTACCAGTAAACCATTTTCCGAAAAAGTTAGGCTAGTATTAAAAGTTTTGTAAAACAGCGAAAGTTCAACTAAAGTCAATGCCATCTGTCTTATGTAATTTGAATGTGGTGTCCCTGACCTTCGAAAGGGTTTATGCGTGCGTTAGTAGTTCCGCGTCTGGCCGCAGCTGCAGCTGAATAGCGCCCGGCGCTGTTGTCGCGAATGCACTCAATTCGCACTGACGACAATGATACTGAACGCGAATTTGGAGACTACTTGCAGTGGCACATTAGCTCAGCTGGATGGACTAGAGCATCGCGTTTGAAACGCGAAGGTCGTGGGTTCGAGTCCCACATGTGCCCATTTTTTATTTTATTTTTGAACCCTTTTTCGTACTCACAAATGCTTAGTTATACATATATACCTTGAACCACACTCTCTCGACAGGCAGACGTTGAGCGAGACAGTAATTAATTATTAATCTGTTTTTATGTAAATTATTAATCATTAGTTGTAAAGATAAACTCTAAGATGAAAGGTGAAATATTTTCAATGATAAACATTTCTTCATAACAAGCTTTCTGGTTTTCAAGGCTATTCCAAAGTCTTTATTAACCGACTTTGAAAGGGAGGAGGTTCTATGTTCGGCTGAATGTATTTTTTTTTTAATGTATGTTCACCGATATCTCCGTCAATTGTGGACCGATTTAAAAAATTCATTTTTTCATTGAAAGGTTATGGTTCCAAGTTGGTCCCATTGAAATATTGTTATGATCTGATCATGAACTTCGAAGATATAGAATAGAACTCCTCGTAGGATCACAACAGAACTGTCGTAACAAGTATAATTGCTTTGTTTATACGTGTAGTCGATGACTGGCTGAAGGAAAAGGGGGAGGGGGTGTATCGGACTGATCTGATGATGAAGCCAGAAGGTAACTTAATGTATCTAATCTAACCGTGTTTGGGATTATTAAAATCGTGATGAGATGCTCTCTGGCTATACCTAAGGTATTTAAGTTTGGCTGAGAGGTACTTTTTAGTGGTGGTACCATAACTAAAAGTGTAAAATAAAAAACTTTTTATAAAAAAAATACAACCGACTTCAATGTAAAAAAAACACTGAAAAGTACAAAATAACTTTAATTTCAGAAGTCGGTGCTAAATAATGAAGAGACAAAACTATTATAGGAACCCCGACTTCCGAAATTAAAGTAATTTTGTACTTTTCAGTGTTTTTTAACATTGAAGTCGGTTGTTTTTTTTTTTGTAAAAAGATTTTTATTTACAGATTTTTAGGAGATTTAAAATCTGTAAATACTAGCTAAAAACATACTTAAGGTTCTTTAGTTGCCCTTTGCATTCTAGGACCACAATTTACCTATCAGAAATCCTCCCATGGCCACGCCCAATGGTCCACAAAGGACTAATTGCGGAAACCAGACCACAAAGTTAAGAAGATAAGTCCTCCCATAGCTCTAGTAGGTATCAGGCCTACTGGGCCCCTATAGTTTTGCTGATATCTCTTTAAGGCACACGTGGATCATAACGCGTCATTGACACTGGCTTGGTCCTCACTGGGCGACGGCGACCAACCCATGGCTTGTCGTCCCTAAGCTCGTACCTACGAAACATCAGGCACCCTAGCAACTACAACAATGAGCACCCTTTTTAATGAACAACGTGATTTTATATGCATGTGTGGCTTCGATCAGGCAAAGGTGAGATATCTTTACGCCTAACGGTTCCGTAGTGTCCATTTTTTATAAACACTTTCTCTTTTTTCTATTATGACATGTAATAGCATAACATAAGCAGCCTTATAACTTTCCCATAGCTGGGCTTCAGGCCTCCCTTCTAGGAGAGGTAATGGACCGTAATTCACCATGCCGTTCCATGGCTAGTTGGTGGATGTCACAATGTCTTCGAATTTTTGGTTCTAGGACATACCGGTTTCCTCACGATGTTTTCCTTCACCGTTTTGAGAGCAATGGTGATGAAATAAATTATACAAAGTATTGTGCTTGGCTAGGTTTGAACGAGATAGACGCATCTATCCAGTGTGACGTTTTTCCTTTTTTTTAGTGAACAAGCAGCTATCTTAAATAGTTTACGTGTCTTATCGCAAAAATAAAGTAAATATTATTTTAAATGATTATTTGTAAAACCAACAAGTTAATTGACGGCACTATTAGCACAGTGGTGGAGCAATTGGCTACTGCTCTGCATGTCGCGAGTTTGATTCCCGTACAGAACAAATATTTGTATGGTCTACAGATAGCTTTATTTACGCTTGGTTGTCTTGTTCTGTAAGTTTACATGTCAGTAAATTTATTCACGAGACTGTCCGACCGATTTACTCACAGTGTAGAGTAACGATAAAATAAAAAAAAACAAAATAAAATATTTAAATGTAACACATATCCCAGAATAAATCAGAAGGAATCAATTCAACATCGTTTCTCTATTTTTTAATTCACCCCTTTTTGGTTTACCGTAGTATACCAATAAAAACCGGCCAAGAGCGTGTCGGGCCACGCTCAGTGTAGGGTTCCGTAGTTTCCCGTCCGTCAAAATAAGTGTACCCACTAATGAGTTTAAAAAAATGCTTGCATATACGATTATACTACAAACTTAGTCCAGAAATTATTTTGTACAACCTTTTTGTATTTTTTGTACAAAAACTGTTCTTTCCATCAAGTTCAAAATAATTTTCCTAGAAAGTCCTTATAAAGTTCTACTTTTCAGATTTTTTTCATATTTTCTAAACTTATGGTTCAAAAGTTAGAGGGGGGGGACACATTGTTTTTTGTTTTTTTTTTGTGATTATTTCCGAAATTATTGACATTATCAAAAAATGATTTTAGTAAACCCCTATTCATTTTTAAATACCTATCCAACAATATATCACACGTTAGGGTTGAAATTAAAAAAAAAATCACTTCCTACTTTACATATAGGGGGGCTACCCTAATAAAACATTTTTTTCCAATTTTTATTTTACCACTTTGTCGGCGTGATTGATACCAAATTTCAGCTTTCTAGTGCTAACGGTCACAGAGATTAAGCGAGGACGGACAGACAGACATGGCGAAACTATAAGGGTTCCTAGTTGACTACGGAACCCTAAAAAGGGGAATTGTCGGTATTTGTGTGGGGACTTTCCACACAGCATCATTATATCCATAAGCAACAATATCGACCAGATTTTGTCTGGATATTGTAGTGTGTGTGCCCTCAGAGATACGTATGTACTCGTAATAACAAAGCGAACGTAGAGTTACTAACACAGAGAAAAGACATGTTTACAAGCGGGCTTCTAGCAGCGGTTTTGTCCGTTTAAAAGTAGAAAATAATTCCATGGGATGTTTTAGGATTCCGTACATCAAAAGGAAACAAACGGAACCCTTAAAGGATGACTTTGTTGTCCGTCTGTCCGTTTGTCAAGACCCTTTGTCACGGGAGCGCATGGAGGTATCGAGTTGTAATTAAATCCATATAATAAGGTCTGCGGTCCCTTGAAGCTGTGAAAAAATCAAGCTTCTAAGCTAACGAATTAAAAGATTCGGCCGTTTATGTCGCAAAAAACGTAATAATTTCGACACTCTCAAAGAGAATCAAAATTTGTAGGGTACTTCCCGTTGGCCTAGAATCCTGAAACTTAATTTAATGGAAGGTCTCATAGCACAAGCAAAGGAAAAATCTAAACAATTAAATTTTTTTAGTTACAAAACAATTTTTTTTGTTTGCGATTCGTAAAACCTTCGTAATTCAATTACGGAATGGAACTGTTTTCATATGAAAGTGTGTATGAAAGTTTGTACAGATCCCTCAGTGGGCGAGTTTGACTCGCATGTTCAAAGGTTAGTAGGTTTTCACACATTAATTAGACTATTACTGACTTAAACTTACCTGTGTTCCTTCAGTTGCCCTTTGCGTTCCAAGATCGTGATTATACTTTCTGAAAATCCCGCAACGCTGGCAGACATCAACCTAGCTGACCCAAATAGAACCCACCATCGATTCAAGTCTGGTCCTTACGGGCCGGGGAGCTACTCGTTGCACGCCGTCGCCAAGCCAATACCTGGCCATTGCAGCCCTTTAGAGCCCCGGTGTCCCTTCGTTCGCATTTTAGCAGAAAGAGGTGACTGGTTGTCTTCTCGTTCCAGAACTTGATCGGAACCGTCGTCACCGCCGGTCGCCTCCACGAGGACATGTTGGTGCTTCTTCCAAGCACGCCTTCACTGTATCTTCCGAGCCAACCGCAAAATGACAACAGCCGGGCGTTTCTCCTCGCCGAACCCTAAACAGGAACCTACCGACACCATCATGCATATGTCTTGCCGCAGAACACAAGGGCGCCGCAGTAACCACTCTTGAAAGAGATGACTAAGGGGCGGGCTATATTTCACCGAGACACCATGGCGGCACAACCAGTCACCGCTACCAACAAAATGTATACAGCTCTATAGTGAGTCACTCACCTGGTGTCCATTTGGTTGCGCAAATAATTTGGTGGCACGACCAGCTTGGACGTGTGGTGACTCTGGTGTCTGTATGGTGTCTGGTTTGGTACCTGAGGGTTATATTTCACTAGGAAACCATGCCGGCGCCACCAGTTGCGCCGCCATGCCGTGTCCCGGTGAAATATAGTCTCTTGGCATAATTTTCTACGACGGCGAAATACTCTTAGTTATGTATCGTAACAAACGCATGTTTGTAGGAATGTCTAATAACTTCCTTTTTTTAATTGATATAAACTAGTACTTGACTGCGATCGCACCTGATAATAAGCAGCGATGAAATCGTTGATGGTGAGGTGCACTAGTCTATTAAGAGCCTATTCACGCTAGCCTTGAAGACACCTAAATTATAATCCGACGGGAAGACCGCAGCAGGCAAATTGTTTCAGTCCCTCGATGTACGCGGTATAAACGACGAGGTGAAATGTCTGGTCCGGACCGTAGAAGTTTCAACAACGTAAGGGTAGGTGCTTTATTCGTTGTACTATCACTTGCAAAAGTCCATAAGAATTCTTAAAACTTATTCGTTTGACGTTTAGTTTTACTTACGACCTTTTATTTTCAAGTTTCGCCAACAAATGATTGAAATTCACAATTTCATCAACTTATCATAAGTCAAGATGGCCCAGTGGTATAGGCACACAGTTTGAAGCGCAAATCAGTGTGCTGCAAGTTCAAATCCCACGCAATTATTGACTTTTTGTAAGTTCTTACCCGATTGGAAGTTATGTATTTGCATTACATATATTAAATTATTCTTTAACTTGTTCACACATTTCTTAGAGTTAGAAAGGTAGATCACAAAAAAACTAAATAAAGAATTAGATTTCTGCGAGGTAGACATGAGTTTTAACTTAACCAAAATGAACTGTCGTTTGGTTGTAGTTGTTGGTTAGTGACGTGAGGTTGACAGTATTGTAATATTCGCAAAATGCAGGCTAATATTAGTATTGAAGTGAGGGCGACTATCATTGGGCTGCATAAAAGTGGTCTTAATAAAACACAAATATCTGAAGAAACCGGACTGAATGTGAGTATAATAGCTATTAATGAATTGTAACTTTATTACAAATTAATCTTCTAATTAAAACGTATGCCATTTATGAATCCATTCATCGTATCTTTATGAGGTTTAAAAGAGAAATACGTAAATCGTTGGGTTTATTGGATTGGTTATTGGATTAATAAATGCAGTTTTATTTTAAAATTATATTCAATAATTATGATTATTAACATTTTATATAATGAAAATGAAGTGAAGTAGGTGTAGCTGCCTAATATATATTTTTTTTATTTTAGAAAAATACTGTAAATCTTTGGCTAAAAAGATATGATGAAGAAGGTAGCCTTGCTAGTCGAAAGAGAAGTGGGAGACCGAAGCTTATTAGCGAGGCGCAGCGACGACATATGGTGGACGTATACGAAACGAATGGTTTCGCACCAACGAGACATTTTGCGGAATTATATGACACCTCGATGGATACTGTTCGCCGTGCACTTCACGTTGAAGGCGTGCATCACAGAAAACCTGCTAAAAAGCCGTACTTGACAGAGAGGCACAAACAAGAACGATTACGTTTCGCACTAAATATTTAATGTTAACTAAACTAAATGGCCTACCATTTTATTTTAACATATCTGTGATTATTCGTTAACAAACACTGTATTATATTGTGTTTACTTTCGTTTAAAACAGCTATATCTTTTAACTTGTGCCATCGCCTCATCTTAAGAATGCAGTGAACTCGCTATCAATTTTGTTGACAATAATCATGAGTCTATTTCGTTTTTTATTCTTCTACCCGCACTGTTTTAACATAATACTATAGTTCAATTTATTTTTCTCATCTAATTGACGATTATCTTGTGAGAACTAAAGTTCTTTTAACAGAAATTGAGGTTTGGTTTCAATCTTCTTTTCGTCAAGAAAATGAACAATTAAGCTATGACCTCAATACATTCATTGTGACGTTACACAAAAATAAAATGTTTACAAAGTCCAAATCATATATCACTTTTCAATAAATAACTGGATATAAACAATTACCTATATTTTATTTTATTAAAATTTGAATATCCGTTCATTGTTACGTTATTCATATTATGAATGGTCTAAGTGGGTATACTTCCAACAAACAATCTTAGGCGTAACATAGATAACGGTTACAAGATAACTTTTTGTCTAGGTAACAATTCGACGTCACAATTCTCATAAATGTTTAATTTGTAAATATAAAGAATAAACATTTTTATTAAACACGTCTTTTTATTTCCACCTTATAACATCGAAAAGATGTAACAACTAAATAATTGCAAATTACAAATGTGATTCTTCTTGTGGTTAATAGATCACATTCGTAATTTGCAACTATTTAGTGCAAAAAATGCAATAGTATTTTTCATAGAAATATAAAAAAACAACTATATCAATATAGATTGGGAATTTTCAAAGTAAGAAATAACTGCGACGGACCGACCATGATTTGAACTCGGGTTACGTGATTTGCGAATCCAACACTTAGTTCACACGGCTACCAGCACATGACGTATTTGGGCGAATTTTATTAATGCTATGGTAAGAACAGAAAAATAATAATGTTTTTAAGCTCAGTGCGACGACAGTTCCTTAGTGTGTGTTATCTGTGGAATGTGGATACTCATACATGCGCACACATACGCACGGAAGTATCGCGCTCGCTCGGTTCGTAGCAATGTAATCTTTAGCGTTCCTATGGACTGTTGCGGCCTTACTGTACATATCCCTGGTGTAAAGTTAAAATTAAGCAGAGGTTTAGGTAAACTATCTCATCATCATTATGAACATAGGCCTTCTCCAAGTGTCACGACCTCACAGGACATATCTGATATCCGGTGCATTTCACATCCAGAGGATTCTTGCGAACTTCACTAGGTCGTTTCGTTGGTCCAACCTGACCTCATACACTTATTCACTGAACCATCTACCCTCAAACTAAAACTTCGAGCCGCGTACAGACATCGCGAGGCGTGCGTCGCGAATGGTTCGTCTCGCACGCCTCGGGCTGTGTTGACGTGTGTCCTCATAGTGACCATTCGCGTTATACGAACGTTGCGAACGCCGCCTCAGCACGAGCCGTGCGCTCCGTGTGGACAGACAGGTGTTGTTTTTGAGGCCGATACCGAATCACCGTGCGTGGTGGTTTGTGTGCTCAGCTTGAGCATGTGTCGTTCAAGACGCACGTATTAGTGTACGTGACGAACCATTCGCGACGCACGCCTCGCGATGTCTGTACGGGGCTTTATATCTAGAAAGCAAGACTGCCCAGGGATTAAAGAAATAACTGCAACTGTCGACACGTTGTCGGTCGGTGGCAGCTGTTGACGCTCGACGCCGGCCGTCGACATTCCAACAAATGAATATCGGCAAGAGCCGTCGTGCGTGTCAAGTATCACTATAGGTCGACGGCTGCCGCCGCCCCCTGGTCGACAGCTGCCTTTGGCAACGTGCCGCACACGAGCGGCACGTTGCCAAAGGTGTTAAATAAGGAAATGTTAAATAAGGAACAAACAATAACGAAAAACACCGACTTCCGAAATTAAAATTATTTTGATCGTTTAAGTGTTTTTTTTAGTGAAGTCGGTTATTTTTTTTTTATAAAAAGTTTTTTCTTTATTTTAAATATGATAATATATTAACTTTTTTTGTTATGGCGACACTCGGGGGAGGCTTATGCCCAACAGTGGAATTTTTTTATCGAATAAATATTCTTTCTTCTTCCGGCTGAACTGATGATGATGATAATGTACCCAGTTACTTTAGTCAACGTTAGATTTCTGAGCTATTGACATATATGCAACTATTCGGAAATATATCAAAACTTTATTAAGTGATGTTCCTGGACATCATTTATCTCCCATACACATTACCCCGAACATACAAAACAAACAATAAAACATATCACATAATTGAAATTATTAAAAATCAACCCCTTAAAGTGTTCCTGAGCGATTAAATAATAATAAGTCTATCATTTTATTTGAACAAGTACCTAATTAGGACTCATAATTACACATACACAGAACATACCACAAAACGATACACAAACAAACAACATTTAAATATTTAGAGCTTTTGCAATCATAACTCACGACTGCAGGCAACATGCAAGTTATTGCAGTGCCTTATGTAAGGACAGTCGAGCCTGTCGGCCATCTTTTATTTATTTAAACTTCTTGTACAGTAGTGGTACATAGGCGGACATAATTCACCAAGGCATTCTCTACCAGTTAACCTTTGGGTTAAAAAAGACAACACTGTGGTAGGTTAGCGCTAAGACTTCGTTCTGGTCACTTTCCATCAGCAAAGTTTGCATTCTTAATGCGGAAGGCTGCATCGCCTAATTGTGAGGTATGCAATAAAATTGAAGATGTACAACATTTGCTGATGGAATGTGTTAGGAACAAAAATGAAAGGGAAGCTCTGGCTCGAGAATTTAATTTTAACATGTGGGATGTTGGACTTATCCAAAATATATTGGCATACCCCAAGTCAGAAAGTATGCATTTAGTTTTGGATTATAGTTTATTTATTTTTTACAGATGTTAAGGCAGTAGTAGTATTTTTCTTATTTTATAATATAAGAATATGTTTAAGTATGTGTGTAAATAGAGTATAAGGTACAATGGGGTTGACGTATCCGTGTGGATAAAAACCCCTTAATAAAAATTAAGATTAAAAAAAAAACATTTGGTTTAAAAAAGACAATACTGTGGTAGGTTTTCACAATAAACAAATCATCATTAATTTAAAGCCACAGGCTAAATCTAGCTTTCTGTTTCTAATATGATTCAAGATAGAATGAAATTTGCCAGGGCTCGCTTTCTCTATGATACTTATTGCTCTGTGGTTCTCCCCTTGTATGTGTGCAAACTGAGGGGTGCTATCAAGGGATCGTTACCTGAATTGAAGCCAGTCTTCCTCCGTGTTCCGCACGAGGCAAACGCTACGTTACGAGTATCAAAAAAAAATGCAATATAATTTCTGTTAATTAAAAAATCAAATAAGAAATTGCTGTGAAACGCTAGCATTTTGGAAAGTTCGGTTCAGGTAATTAACCACCCTACGGCATTTTATTTTTTTTAAAAGGCGTACGGCCATTTTTTTTCTTACTGGCTTTTTGTTTTTTTTTTTCAAAGGTTTGTGAAAGTCTTGATAAACGATATTGGTTTACGCTTTGTTTTCATTTTATTTCTTTTTATTAATAAGGCACACCAACAATTTGTTCACAAAATAAAATTCTAGATTGAGCTCAGAGCATGGTTCCGTGTAAACAACAGAGGTTGGTTAAAATTACAAAATACAAATTGTAAATTACATTATTTCAAATGTAAATATTACTGGCTACAAATTACAAATTGTGTTTCGTTCAAACCCAAGCTTCATTTTGTGTAATATTTTATCTTATTTTATCACCACTCAAGGAAAGCATCGAGATGAAAACAGTGTGCCTTAAAATATACAAATTATCAAAAAAACTTAGCTCTGCAGCATGCGCCATTAGTTATATTCGATATTTAACTGATTGATGATTATGTGACAATGCCACCGATACGTGCTTATAAGTCTCAGATATTTCCTCAGTGAAGTCTGACACACCCTCTCGCTCCACCTTAGAGCGGGAGAAGTCATTACATGATATTCCACCTTTAAAAAAATATATTTCCTCAGAGAATATATTGTATGCCCATAAAAATATAAACATGTTTAGTTCAATAAACCCCAAGCGAACGGTGCGTTCGCTCTGTCATTGTCTTTCTATTGTGTATCTTATTACGGTATTCAAAAGGTTAAAAAATTCAGTGATATTCATTATTCTAATACCACGAACCAACATAAGTATGTGGTTCCTGCTACTAGGCTCAAAAAAATAGGGGACTCATTCAGATGTCAAAGATTCACTTTTACGAGTATATTCATAGTCCTGTACATTTTTAACAATAACAAAATGACTTAAGACTAATATGTAAGAAGATAGGTAGTGACAAATTTGTTAGACAAAAGATTAAAATTTGAAAAATTTTCAGGTAACGAGAAAAACATCTCCATGTGTAGTCAGTACAGTGCAGAAGATTTGGAACCGAGACTCACAAAAGATGCACACGTCATGGTAATAATGAGGAGAATAAAAACCAAAAATGTGTAATGTAGGTTAGTGAAATGTGTAATGTAGCGCAAATGTCATGCCAAATCAACTTATACATATGAAAAAATGAGTTTGTCTCTTGAGCTTGTGTTTTTTTTAACCTAACTCCTGTGATTATTAGAATTCTAGTAGCTTAGCGACTTCTATCGCAAATATGGTTTAAGTAGATAATGCCTGATGTTGGTGCGAGGTGATCACTGACTATAGTGGACAGTTTAGATAGCAGTCGACAGTGTACTGCGTGCTACAGTCATACTATTGGGGCCATGACTGACTTTTGAAAAGAAAACCCGTGCTCCTAGAACGCAAAGGGAGTGTAGGTGTGGTTGTGGTCAGCAAAGGTCTGACACGCCTTCTCGCTCCCGCTCAACTATAGAGCGGGACATGTAATTAGATGATTTGATCATTCTATGCTTTTCTAATAATTGCAGTTTGCATTTGTTAATAGTATACTTTTAAACCGTTTCTGTCGTTCAAGTTATGGATAGAACAGTTACACGGCAGTATGACGGCGTACGATCATCTAATGAATTCGTAGAATAGAATATACTTAATTGTTCACTAAAATAGTAACAATTTTCTTTTTTTTTCGTACAGGTTTATAAATTTAAACGTTGTCTGCCTATCAATAACGTTTATAATAAAATATCTGTATTTTAAAAGCCCGTAAAGAAAATGCGACGACCGCAGTGCGCAGCCGCGTGCCGCGTGTCCTTTCGACGAGGTAACAACGACCCTCGTCGGGCGCCTAACACGGGTGGGGCCGGACCTTTCGGACGGACAGTTCGGCTTTCGCAGGATGCGCTCTACGGTGGACGCCATCATGCGCGTGCGAGCCCTCACGACGGGGGCTGTGGTGTCCTTGGGCAGGTGTGTCGTGGCAGTGTCCTTGGACATTGCCAACGCCTTCAACTCCCTGCCCTGGAGTACGATCCGGAGGGCACTCCGGTACCACCGGGTGCCCGAATACCTCTGTCGAGTGGTCGAGGCTTATCTGTCGGATAGGTTTATAGTCTACCCCGGTCACCAGGGAGACTGGAAACGTCGAGAGATGTCGTGCGGTGTTCCGCAGGGGTCGGTACTAGGGCCACCCTTGTGGAACATCGGGTACGACTACGTGCTGCGCGGCGACTTCCCTGACGGGGTCAGCGTGGTTTGCTACGCAGACGACACGCTGGTTCTAGCGCAGGGAGAGTCGTACCGGGCGGCGGTCGCTCTAGCGACACGCAGGGTTGCGATGGTCGTTGACAGGATCCAGGAGTTGGGACTCGAGGTGGCGCTTCACAAATCCGAGGCGATGTGTTTCCACGGTCGCCGGTCTCGGAACGCTCCGCCATTGAGTTCCCAACTAACGGTAGGAGGAGTTGACATCGGTGTCGGGTCGACGATGAAGTACCTGGGACTCGTCCTCGACAGCCGGTGGAATTTCGTGGAGCATTTCCGACGTCTGGCTCCCAAACTCAACCGGGCTGGGGCTGCGCTCAAGCGGCTCCTGCCAAACCTTGGGGGTCCAGACGCCTCCTGCCGGAGGCTCTACGCGGGGATCGTTCGGTCCATGGCCCTCTACGGGGCGCCGGTGTGGGCGCCGTCGCTGAAAAAGCAACCGGCGGCCATACTGAACGCCTGCCAGAGGGTCATGGCGATAAGGATGGTGCGGGGATACTGCACGGTCTCCCGCGAAGCGACGAGCCTTCTGGCTGGCCTACCACCGTGGGATCTGGAGGCAACAGTCCTTGCACACATGCACGATATGCGCGTGGTGATGCAACGCCGGGGTGAAAGTCCGCTGCCGCGACAGGTCACGGCATGGCGGACAGAGCTCCGGCGGGATCTCATGGTGAAATGGCGTCAGCGACTATCGCAACCCAGTGCTGGGCACGCCACAATTATGGCGGTAAGTCCCCTCTTTGAGGCGTGGCGTGACGCGTCTCACGGCGTCCTTACCTTCCGCATGACGCAGGTACTCACCGGACATGGTTCGTTCGGGAGTTTCCTGCACGGGATTCATGCGGAGGTGACGCCCGGGTGTCGCCACTGTGCGGAACGTCCGGAGGACACGGTGGAGCACACAGTCGAGGTGTGCCCTGCTTGGGCGGAGCATCGCCGTGCCCTCGTGGGGGCGATCGGCGGCGGAGACCTCTCGCGCCGGACCTTGGTTGAGGCCATGGTCCGGAGCGAGGAGGAGTGGCAGGCGGTCGCCGACTTCTGCGAAGCAGTAATGCTCGCAAAGGAGGAGGCCGAACGCATCAGGCAACGGCGTTATCGCCGCCGCCGTCGCCGGGATTCTGATCCCGATTTCCGGCCAACGTAGACGTGGGCTTGCGGACAGTGAGCAATGGGTAGCCCACTGTCCGGCCGTCCGGTAACTGTCCGGACCATGCCCAAGTCGTCGACGGCGCGCACTGTTCCCGCGCGCCTCAAGGAGTTGTCAGCAATAGCAGGGACCTAGCCGGGTCGAAGCCTACTGGGGCCAGGGTTATCCGAAAGGGCGCTCGAGCCCCGGTATGAAGGCTAGAAGGAACGGGGTGGGTCTTTTAGTCAGTAAGAGTCTGACACTATCTCCCGCTCCGCCCAAGAGCGGGGGATGTCAATGCATGATTTTTTCCCACCATAAAAAAAAAAAAAAAAAAGGGTAACAACGACGCGTCTTGTCCGGCAGAGTAGGTTTACCACCAGCCGCGAGCGGTTGGCTGGAGATAAATCTGCCCATATAAACACACCAGAGATATACAACTTTATTTTTAGTATATGCGATTTTTATAACATGGCATAATTTTTCCCAAATTATTTAAAAAGTAGGGCAAGTAGGACACCACCTACACTAAGTACAACCCAAGTCTTGGCAGGTCATAACGGACATTAGGGGCCTGCGCACAACTACTATTTGAACTCCTTTCAACCTTAGTTTGGTGTTTATCATAATAATTATATTTTGACTTCTCTTAATTACAATGATATGATATTTATTTGATTAACTGAAAGATTAACTGGTAAAGAATGCCTTGTTGCATTAAGTCCACTTATAGTCCAGCACTGTACATGAAGGTTAATAATTATTTTATCTTCCAAATACACTGCATTCAGCGACTGCTGTGTTACCGTGCGTCCAATCGATGCGGCAGTATCGACGCGTTGGTGACGTCAGAGTAGGTTTATCACCACCCCGAACGGTCGGCTGAGGATAAATCTGCCCATATAAACACTCTACAGAGTATTGAATGAGGCAAGCCGCTTTGGTAAATAATTTGCAGTTTTGTTTGAAGAGCTACTTTCGAGTAATTTCCTATACTACTCGTATTCAGATTATAATGGATGAAATAAATTCAACATCTTACTCTGAAAATTATGTTTAAACAAAACTGACAATATTATTATATAGTAATTTACTGTTAGTACGTCTTTAATTTTTCATTCGATAAGTTTAAAGTAAGTAAAACTCAATCCAAAAATAGTATTGTAATTATGGTTAGTTATTATCTACATTTGACTATTTTAATTTAAAGACTTTACTTAGTATACGTCACTCTATTTCACAAGAAATCGCCTAGGTGTAATTAGGTAGTAAATAATAATTTATTTTTTAGTTTTAAATGTTTTATTTTTATTTTAGAAATATTTAAAAATTAAATTAATTACACATATTAATATTATTAAGAAAATAATAATAATGCCCCCTTTTTGTATGACTTTGTTTAAAAAAATATTTAAAAATGTAAGTTTTACGTGTATGTGACGAATAAAAGTATAATACTTACACCTAAATTATTTACGAGTATTTTCAGGCATCCGGGCTTGTACATACATACCTTACAGACTAACATAAATATAAAGTAATACAGTTTATTGTTAGTAAATATGTAAGACTTATGGCTATGCTTACACTGCGCTACAAAGCAGAGCAGAGCTGTTTTAAAACTATTTAAAGTTTACGCAAAATCTGAACAGATTCGTTTAAGCTTAAAATGGTTTTTAACCCCGAAGTAGCGATATTCCATACAAAATCAGTTACTACACCATATTACCTAAATAATAGTGAGACAAATAAAACCAACCAATTTGCAGATTATTTTACGACATGAATTTATATCCACATAAGACGACAATCGCAGCACGGCAGTTTTAAGTTAGTTTTATTTACAACAGACAGAAAATAAAAAGAAAATATTCGCAGAATTACACATTTCAGATGCGCTGTGGCCTAGAACCACTTATTGTGCCCCATTAAACGCAAGGCGACATCACGGGAAACCAAAGCGAAGGTGGAGAGATAAGCGTGACAACTACTTGAGCGACTGGCCCGCAATGGCTGAACACAGACGGGTGTGGAAGAGGAAGAGGGAGGCCTTCGCCCAGCAGAGGGACATAATAGACTTATAACTACTATTATTCACAGATTTTTACATCTTTCAGTGGTATACATTCACGCTCGGAGTCTTGTTATTATGTAGTTGTACAAAACCATAAAAATATCGCTTGTGTTTTGAGTAAATGCAAAATAGCAACCAACACAGCACATTTTTTTTTTTATTGATATAATAAGCCAAGCACAGTGATTGCGATCCCACCTCATGGTAAGCAGTAATGCAATCGTTGATGATAAGGCGCACTAGTTCAATTGATTCTTACTATAATACTTTTTGACATAGTTTCTAATAAACTTACCTATTTATCCTTTCCCTCTGATATGCCAGAAGCGCGCATGGGCAGTATCTGCGCTAATATTCATCAACTGAAAACATATCTTTTCATACTTCAGAGAAGCAGTGGTGGCCGAGTGGTAACGGCCCCGAATTATCAGTTGTAGGTCACGAGTTCAAGCCCAGCCTGGTACATTACTTTATTATTTATTTATTTAATCTTCAGGCAACTAAAGGTACAAAGGCGGACTTAATCCCTTTGGCATTCTCAACAACCCGCTATTTGCTAAGAACGGAAGAAGTCATTGGATGATTTCCCACCATAAAAAAGGTCTTACTGTTTGTTACTACTACTCTTGAACTTTCTTGTGGTACTTTGTGTAATTTATTTCTTCACCATTACACTCAAAATGGCGAAAGAAAACATCACGAGGAAATTTAAAGACATGTGACAAAAATTAAAAGACATGTGACATTCACCAACCTGCACTGTGCCCGCGTGTTGGATTACGGCCCATTCCATCTCCTAGAGTGGAGGCCTAAATCTAGACTAATCATTTCACGACTAGTTTTAAAAAGATCGAAGATCATATCTGGTCAGGATCCAACAGCCACTTACCTGGAGACAAAAAGAAAAATACAGTAAGACTACTGCAGATTACAGGGAAATACACCACAACCATGATTTTCTCAACAAAAAGTACTAAATGTTGTATTAATCATCTTCTTAGCATTTGACTGGCAAAACGATTCTGTATTCTTTTCTCAAGATAAATGTCATATCAACTAAGTTAACATGTCTTTTGTGGTAACACTATTTGGTCTTTTTCAAGTAAAATTCCTTGCCTGGCCCAGTATTCGGCCACGGCAATGCCGTCCGCTGAGGATGTCATTAGGCCCCTGCGTGAACAGGTAACAGGGCACGTAACGCAGAATGGAAGGTGAGACATGGCCTGCGGAGAGACGCCACACAAACACTGAGATTGGTACCGTCCGAGAACCCCTACCTGTGGAGATTGTCTTTGCTGCGCCCAATCTGGGTGTGGAGTCTGTTTTCAGTTTTCCAGGTTGGCCATGCCAACGCGACCAAGTGAGAGGCTCTCCGACGGTTCGATAATCATGTCTACCACATATTCAATTTAGTAACTTAGGTAATCACAAGTCCTTAAATACATTGCCTGTTTTCTATGTTTTTGTTTCGATACAAAAACCATTGTGAAAAAATATTTAAAATAATATATAAGATGCGAAAAAAAAAAACAAAAAAGATGCTACAACGGCCAACTCGTGAAGGATTTGAACCTCCGACCACCACACAATGGACGCTCTGACCACTGAGCTAACGAGTCTTATCAGAATATTGTGAAATTAGCTTTCATATTAAGGAAAAATTAAACAGAACGTTGCAAATTAATGCGTAGAACCGACAGTGTTAGGTTCAAATTTCAATACCAGCAGACGAATCTACACGTCATCTTAGGGTTGAGATCTTGCAGCCTTGTCTGTCCCAGGCTGTGGATGTACACTGGTCACTCTCACTTGTGTTTTAATGAAAATCTTAGTAAAGCTTGCCAAGGTCAATACAGAAAAAGTTTCACAAACTTTCGTTGTTGATAATTAACTTATTTTTAAATATAGTATAAAACAGAAAGATATTATCATACTAGCTGACTCGGCAAACTTCGTACCACCTAACAGTCAATAATGTAGTATATCTTTCGATATAGTCAACCGATTGCGATGAAATAAAGCCTCATCAAGATTATGATACAACTTATATTGCATACATTAAAAACAGATAAGTAGACAAACGTTACTATAACGTATGGGTGTATGATTGATAAATATTTGTATATTTTTTTAGTTCGTAGATTTTTGGCTTGCTATACGCTTTGGTGCATACTGTGAGTATAGGAAGCAATTGATAAATAAATAAAAATGTGGATAATGCGATTGCTGCCATATTTTTGCACAAACACTCAAGTAACTTTAATCATTAAAAGTCAGACACGCATACAAAATACCATGTGGTGGTAGTAGGAGTTAGCACCCTTCTTTCGCCACCCGACCACCCCACAACCCACCCCCCTCTGGTTGAACAATCCTCTCTTTTCAAAAGAGGAACGTGGAACTTTACTCTCTGTTCTGCATACCTCCAAAAATTCTTAGGCCATTCCAGCAGCGTAGAGTAGAGGCAGAGAGGGCTTTTTCTGACGCATGTTAATTTTGTAACTAATTACAGATCCTACCGTTCTGAAATTACTATTTTAATCTCACTTTGAAAACGCACAAATTAACTCGTTATTGCTATTTTACTCGATTATCGGTTACAATCGGTAGAAGAAAAACAAGATCTCGTTTTTTCCAGGAATCCTGAGATTTGGCCGAACTCCGAAGCCGAATTGTGTCCCGGGACTCAAAAATGTATCCAGACTGAAAGCCTTAATGGGGACATCCTGGACCTTTGGAAGGCATACGAGGACCCAAAATCAACTCGCTGAGGCCCTTTTAGACGCTTTTAATGGAACGTGCTACGCACTATATATACTATATTTTAGTATATTATAATATGATGAAATAAGGTCTAATCGAGGTCAAAGAGGTTTTGAGAGTACTCTGTCGTCTAGATGTGAATAAAGTGGACCAGATGGTGAACCAGCGATTGTTCTCACGGCTTGTACGCCCGCGTTGTCTCCTGTATTGACGCGCTTGTATTGCCTCTCATTTGCCTAAGTCCCTGGAAGCTTGCCAACGTGCAACCTGTGCCCAAAAAGAGCAGTCGTCGTGCCGATCTTGCCAACTATCGGCCGATTTCGATAATCTCCATACTGTACAAGATAATGGACCATGTGTTGAACTCGCGCCTCATGGCATACCTGGAGGTAACGATCTCCTCAGTGACCGACAGTACAAGTTTCGCCGCAATCAGTCTACTGGGGACCTACTCACCCATTTGTGGGGCGAAGCCCTCGAGAAGAATGGTGTATGGCACGCTAGCCTTTTAAATAAGCTTCCAGCGTAAGACATTTCCCCTAGTCTGATTAACTGGATAAAAAACTTCCTGAGTAAACGGTCTCTCCGAGTTGTTGTCGACGGATGCTCATCAGAACACATGACGACTGATGCCGGAGTTTCTCAGGGGTCTGTTCTCTCTGCAACTCTCTTCCTGCTGCATATCAACGATCTGCTGATGCTTGGTATCTATGGGTATGCAGATGATAGCACAGTTGTAGAGAGAAACCTTCACTTGGAAGGTTTCTCTCTACAACTGTCTTGGACTAGTAAGGAGCCAATCCGGTCCGAAAGAGAGGCTATAGTAGAGCGTACAAATGTCTCACTTCAGGCAGTCTCCAAGTGGGGTGAAGCTAATCTGGTGAGATTCAACACCGCCAAAACACAAGCCTGTCTGTTCACCGCCAAAAGGAGCCCCTTCACCTTGGCTCCTGCTTTTCAGAATATATCCCTGAGGTGCATTGACCGCCTTCAGCTCTTGGGAGTTGAGCTTTCATCAGCCCTGAATTTTGGGCGGTTCAATGAGTCCAAAGCCAAAGTAGCTGCTAGAGAACTCGGCGTTCTTGCAAAGGTCCGGTGGTACTTCACACCGGGACAGCTTTTAATATTATACAAAGCACAGGTCCAATCGTGTGTGGAGTACTGCAGCCACGTATGGGCTGGTGCTGCAAAATGCCACCTAGCAGCTTTGGACTTGGTGGAAAAGCGTGCGAAAAGGCTGATTAGTGATCCAGATTTGGTTAAGTCCACTCTTCAAAGTCTTGAGCACAGGCGCAGGGTAGCCAGCCTTTCGGTGTTTTACAGGTTGCATTTTGGAGAATGTGCGCGGGAATTGCATGACGTGATTCCGCCATCTCATTTCTACCATCGGACAACCCGACGTATGGCGAGTATCCACCATTACGTTGTTGAAACCTCTACGGTCCGGACTAAGCATTTCGCCTCGTCATTTATGCCGCGTACATCGAAGGATTAATAAACTAGTGCGCCTCACCATCAACGATTGCATCACTGCTTACCATCGGGTGGGATCTTAGTCAAGCACACTGATTAACTCCGGTATCTAATTGGTGGTTCCGATATCTGCATGGAACGTAATTCTGTTTTGGACTGGAGGTTTAATTCTATTTTAAAACTTTTTGATTCTTCTTCTGTTAGTAGTTCTTCTTCTGAGCAATGCATATTACGTAATCGGTCCGAAACACTTTGATGAGTTTTGGTGTAGGTCTGACAGTAGTCATAAAAGTCAAAACAGTCACCAGGATCACAAAAATAATAACAGTCAGGTTGTTTGTAGTAATATTCGGGGTATATAATTTAATTATGATATGACCGAGAGCTTTCGTAGCAAAGATATCTCTGTCTGTAAAATGTCCGTTAATAAATTAAAACTAAAGCTAAAAGAAATTAAAACCCTGCTTCGTTAGGTAATTGAACATTGAGGCTGATCATCTATTAGCTGCCAGTGGCTTATTCTATTTTTTATAATCCTCAATTATTTCTTTATTTATTGGCATTGCGCTCACATAATAGAAGCGACCAAAAATATGATATATTGTAAAAGAGTGTCCATGGAGTTTTTTGCACGTTCTTCTCCATAGCGAGCTACGCTTTGGAACGTGCAACTTAGCTTCACTTTTTTATGACAATTCACAAGTGCCTGTTATTGGTCTATTTGGAATACTATAAGTTACTGATTTCTGATAAACTGAAGGCAGTATTCCAATCCATTACCGACTAACCTTGCTAAAATGAAGGATCTCCTCAATATATGCGAAAAACTTATCATACCAGAGGAATTTCGTGCATGGATAGGTGGTATGAAGACGTACACCAAACCTACAGCCTTTGAAAGTGACTAAGAATAATTTATTTTGTTTTTTTTATTGTGATGCTTAAATTGTTTAAGTACACTATATATTTAATTTCTTTAGACCTAAAACCCAATAAGTCGGTGCCTTTTGTAACTTATATTTTTATTACGATAAAACTTACCATCTCAGAAACTTAAACATACTGTTTTACACTAATTCAATGTAAACACTTTTACCTCAAATACTTATTAAAACGATATCGTTTGAATAACATACCTAGTTATTTTGGTTCTTATAACTTAAATATTGAATATCTCAAAAGTGTCAATTTTGCACTTGTTGGGTTTGAGCACTATAACTATAACGTTTTTTTGCGACATAAACGGCCGTATCTTTTTTATTCATTAACTTAGAAGTTTGATTTTTTCACAGCTTGAAGGGACCGCAGACTTGAGTATATGGCTTTAATTTCAACTCGATACCTCCGCGGGTTCTCGAGATAAAGGGTCTTGACAGACAGACAAACAGACAGACGGACGGACAACAAAGTGATCCTATAAGGGTTCCGTTTTTTCTTTTTGAGGTACGGAACCCTAAAAAGAAATGATTAAAATGGGTCCAGTCGTTCTTAAGTTTTAGCGAGACTAACAAACAGTAATTGATTTTTATATATAGAAGAAGATTACAACATCATGTAGGTCTGTATCGGTTTCGGGATCATAAATCTCGGCACATACTACCATCTAAATGGTCTGGTTGAATTCATTCTACTAACCAAATAAAAATGTGTGCATGACAAGTATCGTTTTTGTCATTCCTAAATTCCTAGTTAACTATCTGGCAGTATTACCATGTTGAATAGCAATGCTGTTTCGGTTGCCAAAGAAAAGCTCAATCTTCAGTAGTTTTTTCGTGAAAGAGTTACAAACATACATACAAACTTTTGGGTTCAAAATAATTTGTAGCCAAGTTTGTAGCATAAATTATTTTTTCCAAGGGCGAATACGACTTGTCAACTGAAATAAATGTCATTGACCAATTTGACAGTAACTGTCTCGCTCCGTCTAAAAGACGTCAGCAACTGGGGCCATGGGCGATGCGAAAGAGAACCTCGGGGCGCTGGAACAAAGGCAAAGAAGTAACAGGAGTAGGTTTTAGTCAGTAAAAGTCTGACATGCTCTCCTGCCCCGTCCAAGGGCGGGAGACGTCATTAACTGATTGCCCATCTTAAAAAAAGTAAAAGAATATTATTAACTAGCTGTCTCCCTGGGTTTCACCTTCTGTTACTGCTTCGCCCCTGCAGTTGAAGCGAGATACATAGCATACTAGCTTTTGCCCGTGGCTTTGCCCGCGTACATAAAATATTGCCTATGGCACTCAGGAATAAAGTAGCTTTCTATTGGTGACAGATTTTTTTGCAATCGGACCACTCGTACTTTTAGATATTACCTCCTACAAACAAAAAAGTAAACAAACTTTGCGGCTTTATAATATTAGTGTAGATTTAAATTATTAGTTTATTCTATTCTATTATTTTTTTTAAATTACGTTTGCTTTTTTCCGTCTTAAAAATAGTTTTAATATAAAGTACACAGGGGTGGTAGAAAATGTTGATACTTACAAGGTCTGTTTTCAACACGAATAGATTCTCTTTAGCCAATCATTAGACATTATTACGCCAAGAAGCGGATATTTTCGGCGGATGCATCGAATTTATTATATTCAGGTTCAACTGGAGCCATCTAGTGATGACGCAACAGTGCGTCAGAACGGAAAACCTCATACATTGCACCATGACTGCCCTTGTTGCTTTTTGCTAGTATCTACAGATGTCTCTGGATCAAACTGCAATTTTTCAAGCCATCTGGCAAAACAATGTGTTGTTGTATGTTCAGATCAATGTAATAATAATAATAAATCTATTATATAAAATTCACACAAGAGCTAAACAATCTCGGGATATAGGTAGATACGTAGTAAATATAGACTGTAGTAAAATAGAACTGTAGATTGTTTATCCAATAAAAGCAAATCTCAAGTTTAAAACAAAAAATTGAAATAATTACTTTAGTGACTGTAGAAGTTTTTGGTAACATAAAAATGTTGAGCGATAACGTGAAAAGTCATCACTGGTGTCCTTTATAGTGTTTTCTAAAGCTGAATCATTTGAGCTATAATAAATGACCATCTTTACATCAAACAAATGTTATGTATAAAATGCTATCATAAATTATTAAACGGACAAAATAGAAATAATTCACAAAAAATTCGAGTGTTTTTTTGTAATAAGCGGTATTCTTCGTTCAATTTGGATTATTTTTAAGTAAAAAAAAGAATTACAAGGACAGGGTTTTCATAAAAGACTTGAACTAATGATCAATCAACGAATACGAAATGAAATTTCAGCTGAATTAGATAAGTCAGGTTGGCCGAGTGGTCTAAGGCGCCAGATTTAAGCTCTGGTTCTCGAAAGGGAGCATGGGTTCGAACCCCATACCTGACAAAAGATAGCAGTGTTAGCTAACTGCTTTACTTTTGGCCATGTCAACTGGGCTCAAAATAGACTACCTTTCAGAAACTATTAACAACGTAAAAATCATGATATTGTTAAACAATAAAATATTGATAGTCTTCATTCCATGATTTATATTTTTTTTTATTATCAATTATACCAGTAATTGCCTCATCTAAAGATGATGAAGAATTTTACTAATGTATTATATTTCCTGGTTACTGGAGGTCGTCACAATAATTTATATAGTTTAAATTTTGAAATAACAAAAAATACTGGCAACGTATCCGTTGTCCGCTCGCCGTTCTATGATCTGTAGACTTCATTCGTTTCTTATGTCAGGTTTTATAAAAAGATAGAAAAATAAATAAATAGAAATATTAAAAATATTGAATATGTTCAAGATTTTTTTTAGCCGAATTGAATCAATCGAGCGCTTACAGGTAAGCAAGTTTGATTGTTCAGTATATCACTACAGTAAAAATTTCGAAATTAAACTACAGTAAAACCGCATTTTAGTGCTCGGCGAAGCAAAACTTCCCATCTTATAACTGCTACGCCGTAGAATCGTAGCAACTCATTGAATACGCATCTGTACAATACATTTGCTTTGTCAAAACCTTTGATAACGATCGTCTTCGTATAATAATTAATTCATCCGAAATAACAGAGAGAGTAAATCTAAATTCAGGAGACGCTTATTTATTCATATTTTAGAGTAATGTTAATGTAACCGCTACAAGAAGTTTTCCATTTCTTTGACGAATACTTACTAACTATATAATATTCAGAAGTTTTATGTTCTGTCTTATATATATAATAGCTATTTACTATAATTTTACACCTATGTATAGTCTGGTACAAAGTTTTTAAGGTAAAAGTTGATAATTCATTAATTTGCTACGGGACCCGCAGATGGGTCCCTTTCTATTTTAAGTTCTTACAGTCCCTATCAAAGTTGTCTGGTAGATATCGCCGTCAGCGATAAGACCACCATTATACCCATAGATTTAAGTGTAAAAGTTTTCTTACTATTTGCTATACAATAGAGTTTATTCTATACTAAAACACTCGTAACCAAAAGAGTGTGTATGAAGAACTAAAATATATTTTAATTTGTATTACTTAAAATGAAATATCAAAAATCAAACCTCCTCGGCAGGGGATCGAACCCTGGTCTACCGCGTGACAGGCGGGTATACTAACCACTATACTACCGAAGATTGTGATCAAAAACCTGAAATTGTAGTTCTCTTACTTCTAGACAACGAACAAAACCACGAATTCCAACGAAACAAGAAAATACTATACTTGAAAAAAGCAAATAGTTAACTAAAAACCCCATCTTTTGGATAAGTTTATTTTGAATACGTTGATAACTTAATTTAGGAGGAATTTAGTATTTTACAGATAACTTTGTTCTAATGGAAATTCCCTTTTTACAAAATCACCACCTTGTGGACGCGACACGAGTTACGTAAACAACTGCACGACGAACCTGTTCCGATATTATTCGCTAGATAGTAGAATTTCATCCCCCATCGAGCTCGTCGGATAGATAGATGGTATCACCTGATTGAAATGTACGAAACGAATAATAATAAACATGTAGCGTAATTGATTATTTTATGTATTACATAAATGTTCCGATATTATTCGCTAGATAGTAGAATTTCATCCCCCATCGAGCTCGTCGGATAGATAGATGGTATCACCTGATTGAAATGTACGAAACGAATAATAATAAACATGTAGCGTAATTGATTATTTTATGTATTACATAAATAAACACAATCAGTACGGATATATACATTTATCGGGTGCCACTCAATCTCATTCACTTTTCAATTAGTTTTAATCATTTTTCCATTTGTATTTGTATTTCTATAGCCATTTTTTAAATCGTAAAGGGCAACTGTATCGCAACTACATCTTTTGTACTAAGACGCCATGGCCTTATCGAGCCGACATTCAGAAAAGCTTTCCTACTTGACTTGACTTAAGTTCCTGTGTCCCCTAGATTGGGCAGAGGGCGTCCCCAGTGCGCCGCCATCCCGTTCGGTCTTGAGCTTCGCGTTTCATTTCGCTCCAGGTCTTTCCAATGTTCTTCGCCTCTGCGATGACTGTTCGTCGCCAGGTCTGCTTAGGGCGACCACGTTTACGCTTTCCTTGAGGGTTCCAATCAAGGGCTTGCCTTGGTATATGTTCAGGATCCCTTCGGAGCGTGTGGCCGATCCAGTTCCATTTGCGGCGTTTGATATGCTGGTCGATCGAGGTTTCACCGCAGCGCTCCCACAGATCTACATTTGAGATTTTCTCGGGCCAGTAGATACCGAGAATACGGCGAAGGCAGCGGTTGACAACGACCTAGAGTTTATGCGAGATGTCTTTTGTGACCTTCCACGTCTCACACCCATATAACAATACGGTTTTTACGTTGGACCGGAATATTTTGAGCTTAACTCTTCTGGTCAGTTTCCGCGATTGCCACACGGGACGGAGCTGTGCGAAGGTGGCTCTTGCCTTGGTGATCCTAGAAGCGATGTCCTCTTCGGTCCCTCCAGTCTCTGACACAACACTACCGAGGTAAGTAAAATTGTGGACCCTTTCCACAGCCTCTGTGCCGATAAGCAACGACAAAGAGCTCGTCGCTCCGCATCTCATTTCCTGGGTCTTCCGGGTGTTGACTTTTAGTCCCGTCTTTTTTGCCTCTCGTCGTAGGTCGTCCAGCTTGGCTTGCATGTCAGCGCGTGTGTGGCTCAGCAGACATAGATCATCAGCGTAATCCAAATCTTCCAAGACGTTGGATAGTCCCCACTCTATGCCGCGGCGCTTGGTTTATAACACTTTGCTCATGATGCCATCCAGAACAACAAGAAAGAGGAGAGGTGACAGAAGGCAACCCTGTCGTACTCCTGCATGCACCGGTATGTCCTCCGAGACGAGGCCGTCGTGTGTCACTCTACAGGAGTAACTCCTGTAGATTGCCCTAATTAGGTTTGAGATTTTCTCAGGGACTCCAATTTCACGCAGTCGGTCCCAGATGGAACTCCATCTCAACGTATCGAAGGTTTTTTCGAAGTCCACGAAGGTCAAATACCTTTGCCATTCTGATGCCTGCTCGAGAATAATACGTAAGGTATTGATCTGGTCCGTACACGATCGATTGGGCCAGAAGCCAGCCTGCTCTTTGCGAAGAAGAGGTTCAACGGCCCTCGACAGCCTATCTAGGATGATCTTGCAGAGCACCTTAGAAGGTATCGAGATTAAAGCAATACCTCTCCAATTGCCACATTCACTGAGGTCTCCCTTCTTGGGAACGGTAATGAGAAGACCTTTATTCCAGTCGTCGGGTAACTCTTCAGTTGACCAGATGTTCCGTAAGAGAGGTGTCAGCGCGTTTGCGGCGGAAGGCATGTCAGCTTTTAGCATTTCCGCCGTGATGAAGTCGACTCCTGGACCTTTGCCATTCTTGAGTGAGTGGATGGCTTTCACTACTTCCTCTTGTATGGGGAGAGACACGTCAATATCTAGGCTTTGTGGGGGCAAACTGGCAGCTGGTGCAGTCGTGGTAACGGGGTCGTTCGGGACTCGGAAAATCTCCTCAAAGTGCTCGCACCAACGTCGGAGCTGCCCCTCCGATGTCACGATGAGCTGGCCTTCTTTATCCTTCAAGGGCTTCTTCTTCCTCAGGTTTCTATTCCCAGCCAAGGTCTTTGTTGCCTTGTACATCTCCCTGAGATTACCGGAGTCAGCAGCGCGTTGAGCACAATCCGCTATACTATCTGCCCATACTCGCCGATCACAGCGGGTACTGCGATAGACAGTCTTGCGTAACTGTCTGTATTGCAGTTTTTCGTCTCGACGCACTGCCTCATCAGTGATTGCCAGAAGTCGAAGATGAAGTTTGCGCCTCTCTGCAATGAGGTTCCAGGTTTTTTGTGACATCCAGTCTTCGCGTGTGGGTGTTTTATGTCCAAGAACGATGGAGCCTGTCTCTATGTAGGCCATTTTGATGCGATTCCACTCCGCGTCGACAGAAGTAGAGTCCGTCTCAAGGGAGGAGAAGCGATTTCGCAGCTCTAGTCTGAAGGTTTTGCTAGTATCCAGGTCTTGTAGCCTGTTTACCTCAAACCGCTTGCCTATCTTGGTGGTTGCCTTGGTTGGTTGAGCAACAGCTACTTTGAGCCGCACTTCGGCCACGACTAGGTGGTGATCACTGTCGATATCCGCGCCACGGCGGTTGCGGACGTCTAAAAGCTTTCCTACGTAGAGTGTTATCCAAGACGAAGTCAGCGTAACTAAAATATAAAAACTAAGAGTTCATAAAACTTTCCGAATACATCAGCGTAATGAAAGTTCCCGCTTCAAACGTTATCTAACATGAAGTGAGCACCGTCGCCTGCTATATACGAGTATGTATACTAGGAGTTCATAAACCGTTCAGAATACAACACCAAAGAAGTGAAGAAAATTCCCATTGCGAGAGCTATTTAACACGAAGTTGGCACAAAATATTTTGATTATTAGGACATCATAAAGCTTTCAGAACAAATTGGCCGAGTGTTGTTCCCGCATAAACACGTGCTTTCCATTACGAAGTCAACGCAATTACGATGTGAGCTACTAGGAGTCCATGAAGTACTGTTAGCATAAAAAGTTTTAGATCCAGTATTCAAAATGTTAGGAAAAGATGGACAAAGTTTGAACTCTGTCTATAGTGTTTCCTCAGATACAACAACAGCCTATAATTACTTTTGCAAAGTTTACACTTTAGGCAAGCAAGTTGGGTTTCATACCAACAAAGTTAATAGTAAATTCCGAATACATCAGTGAAATGAAAGTTTCCGCTTCAAACGTTATCTAACATGAAGTGAGCACCGTAGCCTGCTGTATAAGTATGCTAGGAGTCCATAAAACGTTCAGAATTCAACACCAGAGAAATAAAGAAAATTCCCGTTGCGAGAGCTATCTAACACGATGTCAGCACAAATAAGATTTTGAACATTAGGAGATCAGAAAGCATTCAGATCACTTTGATTGAAAGTTGTTCCCGCGTAAAGACGTACTTTCCATCACGAAGTCAGCGCAATTACGATGTGAGCTACTAGGAGTCCATGAAGCACTGTTAGTATAAAAAGTTTTAGATCCAGACCCAGTAGTCAACATGTAGGAAAAGATGGACAAAGTTTGAACCTTGTCTATATTGTTTCCTCACATACATCAACAGCCTATGATTACTTTTGCAAAGTTTACAGTTTAGGCAAGCAAGTTGGGTTTCTCGCCAACAAAGTTTTCAGAATCCTGTGATGTTATTTTTTAAATCTTAGAGTAAGAAAGTTTAATAATGAAAATAATGCACAGCGATCGATTGCACAACTGACACTAATCTGTATGACGGATACTATGTTAATTACAAAGCTATATTTAATTATATTAAAAAGTATGGCTAATACGTATTGGTGGGATAGCTTTGGTATGAATTTTATAAATGAATTAACTGTAATACGAATAACTATCATTTTATTAGGTACGTAATGGAAATATCAGTTTCATGTCTATTAATATTCTCCTTTATTAATAAACGTGTAATTACGAAAGTTAACAGAAAAACACCCTCAAAAAATTAACGGGAGATACTAAACAAGTATGTTTAAAAAACGGCAAATTAAATATTGAGAACGATTTTTTGATTTGATTACTTTGAGTTGAAACCCCAAAAGAAATTAAAGGTTAATAATTTACACATATCTATGAAGAGTTCTATTCCATGTCTCCGAAGTTCATCATCAGATCATAACAAAATTTCTTTGGGTCCAATTTGAAAGCGTAACCTTTCAATTAAAAAATAATTTTCACAATCGGTAAACAATTGATCGAGATATCGGTGAACATACATTAAAAAAAACAGCTGAACATAGAACCTACTTCTTCTTGAAGTCAGTTAAAACACAAACTTTACCTCTTTATAATATTATAATAATAATATTCAACTGGCAACTCTGGATGTCAAAAGTGTTGTATCATTCAAGCAAATTTTAACTAAAAATTAATCGTTTTCGAAACTGAAAACGCACAAATTTTATTCCAGAAGCCCTTAAAATAAGTAACAAACCTAATCTAAATTTCTCACAACAAATAAAGGCCCAAAAATGAAAAGAAAAGAAGCTATAAAAAGGACTACAGATGTCACTCTTATATTTTATACTGGCTTTTGCCCGCATCTTCGCCCGCGTACGTTAAATATAGCCTAATGCCACACAAGACTAAAGCAGCAGCTTTCTATCGATGAAAAAATTAAATAAAATCCTTTTGGATATTGCAAAATTATTGTTACTAGTGGTTTTATTGGGTTCCGTCCTTTAAAGGTCTGCTCTCGACCACTAAAGGACGGAATCTGCCGGATGAATCTGCGACACACCAAGTAGTGGAGCAGAGACCGACTTTACGCATGCGCCACTCGTAGCGCACAATCGCTCTTAACATTGTAATGGTTCGTCCATTACAATGATACAAGTGAGCGAGTGTGTTAAAGCTATTAATAGGACACACACACGCAGGATATAAAAAGTGAAGTCTACATAAAAAAGTAAAGAAAAATTTAAACTAACATAACACAAAATAGAAATGCAGCCTCTTTTAACATACACTTTAAAGAATTATCATTTATCGACTGCTAATTTATTTATTGAAGAAGAAACTGAGGTCCTACCACAATTTCTTAACGCGAATTTATCATCATCATCATTTCAGCCGATCGATGTCCACTGTTGGACATAGGCCTGCCCCAAGTGTCGCCATAATGAACGATCCTGTGCGTCCCGCATCCATCGGAATTCCACAACCTTCACCAGCTCATCGGACCACAGAATTCCTCGAATTTATGTTCTACTAGCTTTTTTTTAAAACTTTAAAACTGGAAGGCTATAAAGCTTGTTGCAAACGCGCATGTATCTACAATTTTTTTATATATTGTTAGGTTCCTTGAGAGTAGTTTACACCTAGGTTTGCAACCCTGAAAACCCTGTGCTACTCTCATGGTGCTCGAAAAACTGCGAGATTTAGCACTTTTTTTTAGTTTTTTCGATAAATCTACCCGAAGAAAGCGTTTTTCAAGAATGTTTGCTTATAATGTAATAAAGCTAACTAAATATACTACATTTTTTCTAGGTCCATTGGTTGCAGAGATACAGATGACAAAGCAGGCATATTTTTTAAAAGTGAAAATTTTGTGTTTGCGTCATATTCAAAGACACGTACTGGCTAAACTAATAGTCCTAGAGAAAAGTATGAGGCAAGAATTTGTAGAAAATTTAATTAGCTTAAATTTGATACCAAGGTATGCATCTAGGCTTCATATTTTCCTCATAAATAAAAATAATAGTAAAATGTCGTGTTCGCATATAATAAATCTGTAGAAGTTTTTAGTTGTCACGCATCACGTAAAATGTACGAAATCTTTGTGGATAACGCTTATACATTAAAATTGTGTGTAACTTGTTTTATTATATAGGCTTTGTTTTATTGCAATCGGTTGACTACATCGAAAGATAAACTACATTTATTGACTATTAGGCTGTACGAAGTTCACCGGGTCAGCTAGTTAAATAATAACAACATTGGACTGAATTATGTATGTATGTATATATTTTAAGATTTATAGAGGAGAAGGAGGGGTAATGTTTTCTGGAGGTAGAGATGGGTCAGCATATAGTGTTGGGTCTTCCACATTCTTGTCCTACTCCTCCAGGACGATAGGGATGGCGTTGTTGCAATTTCGACTTTTGTAAAAGGAACATAAGAAAAAACACTTGAGCCTAGCCAAAAAAAAGTTATTTTTTCGAGCACTATGGGAGTAACACAGGGTTTCCAGGGTTGCAAACTTGGGTATAAACTAACAACTCTCAAAGGACCTAACGACGTATAAAAAAAAATATATATGTGCGTATAAGTATAAGATATTTTCTCAGTAAACGTCTGACACACCCTCCCGCTCCACCTTAGAGCGAGAGAAGCCATTACATGATATTCCACCTTTAAAAAAATATATTTCCTCAGATAATATTCCCCAAGCGAACGCCGGCGTTCGCTCTGTCATTGTCTTTCTATTGTGTATCTTATTACGGTATTCAAAAGGTTAAAAAATTCAGTGATATTCATTATTCTAATACCACAAACCAACATAAGTATGTGGTTCCTGCTACTAGGCTCAAAAAAATAGGGGACTCATTCAGATGTCAAAGATTCACTTTTACGAGTATATTCATAGTCCTGTACATTTTTAACAATAACAAAATGACTTAAGACTAACATGTAAGAAGATAGGTAGTGACAAATTTGTTAGACAAAAGATTAAAATTTGAAAAATTTTCAGGTAACGAGAAAAACATCTCCATGTGTAGTCAGTACAGTGCAGAAGATTTGGAACCGAGACTCACAAAAGATGCACACGTCATGGTAATAATGAGGAGAATAAAAACCAAAAATGTGTAATGTAGGTTAGTGAAATGTGTAATGTAGCGCAAATATCATGCCAAATCTACTTATACATATGAAAAAATGAGTTTGTCTCTTGAACTTGTGTTTTTTTTAACCTAACTCCTGTGATTATTAGAATTCTAGTAGCTTAGCGACTTCTATCGCAAATATGGTTTAAGTAGATAATGCCTGATGTTGGTGCGAGGTGATCACTGACTATAGTGGACAGTTTAGATAACAGTCGACAGTGTACTGCGTGCTACAGTCATACTATTGGGGCCATGAGTTGACTTTTGAAAAGAAAACCCGTGCTCCTAGAACGCAAAGGGAGTATAGGTGTGGTTGTGGTCAGCAAAGGTCTGACACGCCTTGTCGCTCCACTCTAGAGCGGGACAAGTAATTAGATGATTTTGTCATTCTATGCTTTTCTAATAATTGCAGTTTGCATGTATTAATACTTTACTTATAAACCGTTTCTGTCTTTCAAGTTATGGATAGAACAGTTACACTACAATATGAGGCGTACGATCATCTAATGAATTCGTAGAATAGAATATACTTAATTGTTCACTAAAATAGTATAAATTTTCTTTTTTTTTCGTGCAGGTTTATAAATTTAAACGTTGTCTGCCTATCAATAACGTTTAAAATAAAATATCTGTATTTTAAAAGCCCGTAAAGAAAATGCGACGACCGCAGTGCGCAGCCGCGTGCCGCGTGTCCTTTCGACGAGGTAACAACGACGCGTCTTGTCCGGCAGAGTAGGTTTATCACCAGCCCCGAACGGTCGGCTGAGGATAAATCTGCCCATATAAACACTCTACAGAGTATTGAATGAGGCAAGCCGCTTTGGTAAATAATTTGCAGTTTTGTTTGAAGAGCTACTTTCGAGTAATTTCCTATACTACTCGTATTCAGATTATAATGGATGAAATAAATTCAACATCTTACTCTGAAAATTTTGTTTAAACAAAACTGACAATATTATAGTAATTTACTGTTAGTACGTCTTTAATTTTTCATTCGATAAGTTTAAAGTAAGTAAAACTCAATCCAAAAATAGTATTGTAATTATGGTTAGTTATTATCTAGATTTGACTATTTTAATTTAAAGACTTTACTTAGTATACGTCATTCTATTTCACATGAAATCGCCTAGGTGTAATTAGGTAGTAAATAATAACTTATTTTTTAATTTTAAATGTTTTATTTTTATTTTAGAAATATTTAAAAATTAAGTTAATTACACATATTAATATTATTAAGAAAATAATAATAATGCCCCCTTTTTGTATGACTTTGTTTAAAAAAACATTTAAAAATGTAAGTTTTACGTGTATGTGACGAATAAAAGTATAATACTTACACCTAAATTATTTACGAGTATTTTCAGGCATCCGGGCTTGTACATTACACCTTACAGACTAACATAAATATAAAGTAATACAGTTTGTTGTTAGTAAATTATGTAAGACTTATGGCTATGTTAGTAACACTTACACTGCGCTACAAAGCAGAGCAGAGCTGTTTTAAAATATTTAAAGTTTAGGCAAAATCTGAACAGATTCGTTTAAGCTTAAAATGGTTTTTAACCCCGAAGTAGCGATATTCCATACAAAATCAGTTACTACACCATATTACCTAAATAATAGTGAGACAAATAAAACCAACCAATTTGCAGATTATTTTACGACATGAATTTATATCCACATAAGACGACAATCGCAGCACGGCAGTTTTAAGTTAGTTTTATTTACAACAGACAGAAAATAAAAAGAAAATATTCGCAGAATTACACATTTCAGATGAGCTGTGGCCTAGAACCACTTATTGTGCCCCATTAAACGCAAGGCGACATCACGGGAAACCAAAGCGAAGGTGGAGAGATAAGCGTGACAACTACTTGAGCGACTGGCCCGCAATGGCTGAACACAGACGGGTGTGGAAGAGGAAGAGGGAGGCCTTCGCCCAGCAGAGGGACATAATAGACTCATAACTACTATTATTCACAGATTTTTACATCTTTCAGTGGTATACATTCACGCTCGGAGTCTTGTTATTATGTAGTTTTACAAAACCATAAAAACATCGCTTGTGTTTTGAGTAAATGCAAAATAGCAACCAACACAGCACATTTTTTTTTTATTGATATAATAAGTCAAGCACTAGTGACTGCGATCCCACCTCATGGTAAGCAGTAATGCAATCGTTGATGATAAGGCGCACTAGTTCAATTGATTCTTACTATAATACTTTTTGACATAGTTTCTAATAAGCTTACCTATTTATCCTTTCCCTCTGATATGCCAGAAGCGCGCATGGGCAGTATCTGCGCTAATATTCATCAACTGAAAACATATCTTTTCATACTCCAGAGAAGCAGTGGTGGCCGAGTGGTAACGGCCCCGAATTATCAGTTGTAGGTCACGAGTTCAAGCCCAGCCTGGTACATTACTTTATTATTTATTTATTTAATCTTCAGGCAACTAAAGGTACAAAGGCGGACTTAATCCCTTTTGCATTCTCAACCACCCACTATTTGCTAAGAACGGAAGAAGTCATTGGATGATTTCTCACCATTAAAAAGGCCCTACTATTATCTACTCTTGGACTTTCTTGTGGTACTTTGTGTAATTTATTTCTTCACCATTACACTCAAAACGGCGAAAGAAAACATTACGAGGAAAAAACACATGTGACAAAAATTAAGACATGTGACATTCACCAACCTGCACTGTGCCCGCGTGTTGGATTACGGCCCATTCCATCTCCTAGAGTGGAGGCCTAAATCTAGACTAATCATTTCACTAGTTTTAAAAAGATCGAAGATCATATCTGGTCAGGATCTAACAGCCACTTACCTGGAGACAAAAAGAAAAATACAGTAAGACTACTGCAGATTACAGGGAAATACACCACAACCATGATTTTCTCAACAAAAAGTACTAAATGTTGTATTAATCATCTTCTTAGCGTTTGAATCCTGCGTGAACAGGTAACAGGGCACGTAACGCAGAATGGAAGGTGAGACATGGCCTGCGGAGAGACGCCACACAAACACTGAAGATTGGAACTACCAAATATTCAATTTAGTAACTTAGGTAATCACAAGTCCTTAAATACATTGCCTGTTTTCTATGTTTTTGTTTCGATACAAAAACCATTGTGAAAAAATATTTAAAATAATATATAAGATGCGAAAAAAGTCCAAAAACATAAGCTACAACGGCCAACTCGTGAAGGATTTGAACCTCCGACCACCACACAATGGGCGCTCTGACCACTGAGCTAACGAGTCTTATCAGAAAATTGTGAAATAAGCTTTCATATTAAGGAAAAATTAAACAGAACGTTGCAAATTAATGCGTAGAACCGACAGTGTTAGGTTCAAATTTCAATACCAGCAGACGAATCTACACGTCATCTTAGGGGTGAGATCTTGCAGCCTTGTCTGTCGCAAGCTGTAGATGTACACTGGTCACTCGCACTTGTGTTTTAATGAAAATCTTAGTAAAGCCTGCCAAGGTCAATAAAGAAAAAGTTTCACAAACTTTCGTTGTTGATAATTAACTTCTTTTTAAATGTAGTATAAAACAGAAAGATATTATCATACTAGCTGACTCGGCAAACTTCGTACCACCTAACAGTCAATTAATGTAGTATATCTTTCGATATAGTCAACCGATTGCGATGAAATAAAGCCTCATCAAGATTATGATACAACTTATATTGCATACATTAAAAACAGATAAGTAGACAAACGTTACTATAACGTATGGGTGTATGATTGATAAATATTTGTATGTTTTTTTAGTTCGTAGATTTTTGGCTTGCTATACGCTTTGGTGCATACTGTGAGTATAGGAAGCAATTGATAAATAAATAAAAATGTGGATAATGCGATTGCTGCCATATTTTTGCACAAACACTCAAGTAACTTTAATCATTAAAAGTCAGACACGCATACAAAATACCATGTGGTGGTAGTAGGAGTTAGCACCCTTTTTTCGCCACCCAACCACCCCAGATCAATAAGTGGGTTAGTTCATATTAGTGATGTAACGAATGTCAGATTTTTGACATTCGCGAATGCGAATATTGACTTTCAAATAAAGTGAAGAACTTAGCAGAGCCGATCCTGTGCGTCTCGCATCCATTGGAATTCCTCGACCCTCAACAGGTCATCGTTTGCCCCTTGTGGGAAGCCTTCTAGCGCTGCGTCTTTCGGTACGTGGTCGTCACTCCAGAACCTTTCGTCCCCATCGACCATCTGTTCTGCGAGCGATATGCCTTACCGAGGACAGGTCGTTACGGTGACTAGGGCTTTCATCCTAGGAGTCTCGTTCTCGAGAATATCGAACGTCTCAACGATTTTTATGCATTTTAGAGACTGGATACTGATACATCCAGTCTCGATAATAATGAGACTTTTTTATTGTAGATAGGTTCGCGCTTGACCGCTATATCACCTGACTCACAAGAGTTTTGAGACTTGCGTAGATTTTTATAAAACTGCTTAACCAGACACTGCTCACTGTACGGTACGACGCAACACTTAACGGCAGATACCGTTTTGAGTTCTTGCCTTCAAAAATTAGATTTCCAGAAAAGCTTTTTAACCATGTTAAAGAAAATAGGCTCACTACTAAGTATATATTTGCACAATCCTATTCAATTTTATTGAGAGGAAGTTGGGTCTTGTCAAACTCTCTGGTTGAACAATCCTCTCTTTTCAAAAGAAGTACGTAGAACTTTACTCTCTGTTCTGCATACCTCCAAAAATTCGTAGGCTATTGCAGCAGCGTAGAGGCAGAGAGGGCTTTTTCTGACGCAGGTTAATTTTGTAACTAATTACAGATCCTACCGTTCTGAAATTATTATTTTAATCTCACTTTGAAAACGCACAAATTAACTCGTTATTGCTATTTTACTCGATTATCGGTTACAATCGGTAGAAGAAAAACAAGATAAAAATACTGTTTTTAAAAAAGTTATTTACTGTACTGTAATCTTGTATTGGTGACCTAAGAGCCAAGCAATTAACAAGTCTCGAAAGTCTCGTTGTTTCCAGGAATTCTGAGATTTGGCCGAACTCCGAAGCCGAATTGTGTCCAGAGACTCAAAATTGTATCCAGACTGAAAGCCTTAATGGGGACATCCTGGACCTTTGGAAGGCATATGAGGAGCCAAAACCGACTCGCAGAGGCCCTTTTAGACGCTTTTAATGGAACGTGGTACCAACCGGCGATTTATTATTATCATGTTGTTACACAATTCGTAACACTGGAAATGTGAAATGTAAGTTGTGTCACAGTCAAATATTAAAACAAAGGTCAATGGGCACGTTAGTATGGAAAAAAATACCCACGGCGGCCAACAACAAAATTAGTCTGAGTATGTACATATAAGTCCCTAGGTTCGATGGTGTGAAGCCCATTTCTGTGAGTACTGGGAATTAGTAAATATATACGTTTATATAATTTTTAGAAATGAAGTTTTTTAATCAGTATATTTGGCCTTTTCGATTCGTTTTCTGTTTCATATAAATATAAATGAAACGCCGCTGTTCATATTTTAATATATAATATTCCAAAACTATCACACAGCGCCGTCTGGTCCCAAGCTAAGCAGAGCTAGATAAATCTAAAGAAAGAGAATCTAGAGAGATATAAGTCTTTACTATATTTTAGTATATTATAATATGATGAAATAAGGTCTAATCAAGGTCAAAGGGGTTTTGAGAGCACTGTGTCGTCTAGATGTGAATAAAGTGGACCATATGGTAAATCAGCGATTGTTCTCAAGGCTTGTACGCCCGCGTTGTCTCCTGTATTGACGCGCTTGTATTGCCTCTCATTTGCCTAAGTCCTGGAAGCTTGCCAACGTGCAACCTGTGCCCAAAAAGAGCAGTCGTCGTGCCGATCTTGCCAACTATCGGCCGATTTCGATAATCTCCATACTGTACAAGATAATGGGCCATGTGTTGAACTCGCGCCTCATGGCATACCTGAAGGTAACGATCTCCTCAGTGACCGACAGTACAAGTTTCGCCACAATCAGTCTACTGGGGACCTACTAGTTTTTGCCACCCATTTGTGGGGCGAAGCCTTCGAGAAGAATGGGGTATGGCAGGCTAGCCTTTTAAGTAAGCTTCCAGCGTAAGACATTACCCCTAGTCTGATTAACTGGGTAAAAAACTTCTTGAGTAAACGGTCTCTCCGAGTTGTTGTCGACGGATGCTCATCAGAACACATGACGACTAATGCCGGAGTTCCTCAGGGGTCTGTTCTCTCTGCAACTCTCTTCCTGCTACATATCAACGATCTGCTGATGCTTGGTATCTATGGGTATGCAGATGATAGCACAGTTGTAGAGAGAAACCTTCCAAGTGCTCGGACTAGTAAGGAGCCAATCCGGTCCGAAAGAGAGGCTATAGTAAAGCGTACAAATGTCTCACTTCAGGCAGTCTCCAAGTGGGGTGAAGCTAATCTGGTGAGATTCAACGCCACCAAAACACAAGCGTGTCTGTTCACCGTCAAAAGGAGCCCCTTCACCTTGGCTACATCCCTGAAGTGCATTGACCGCCTTCAGCTCTTGGGAGTTGAACTTTCATCAGCCCTGAATTTTGGGCGGTTCAATGAGTCCAAAGCCAAGGTACCTCCTAGAGAACTCGGCGTTCTTGCAAAGGTCCGGCGGTACTTCACACCGGGACTGCTTTTAATATTATACAAAGCACAGGTCCAATCGTGTGTGGAGTACTGCAGCCACGTATGGGCTGGTGCTGCAAAATGCCACCTAGCAGCTTTGGACTTGGTGGAAAAGCGTGCGAAAAGGCTGATTGGTGATCCAGATTTGGTTAAGTCCAATCTTCAAAGTCTTGAGCACAGGCGCAGGGTAGCCAGCCTTTCGGTGTTTTACAGGTTGCATTTTGGAGAGTGTGGCCGGAATTGCATGACGTGATTCGCCATCTCATTTCTACCATCGGACAGCCCGACGTATGGCGAGTATCTACCCTTACGTTGTTGAAACCTCTACGGTCTGGACTAAGCGTTTCTCCTCGTCATTTATGCCGCTGTGTTCATCGAAGGATTAATAAACTAGTGAGCCTCACCATCAACGATTGAACTGCTTACCATCGGGTGGGATCGCAGTCAAGCACTAGTTTATATAATATAAAAAAAAAGGTTTAGAAAGCGTTCTGGTTACAGGCACACAGGCAAAAAATTATAAGTTATAAATTTTTTCATGGTCTCTTTAATTCGTTAGTTATTCTTTATGAAGCTGTAATATTTTATCCCACGTATCTATAATTTAATAATTGAATAAAAAGAAAGGGGGGAAGTTAATTCATAATTGAAAACTAATTTGGTTTATGGCCGCATTATTAAAAAACCCGGGTCAGATCCTGCCCAATGACCTTTACAAAATCATATCAGTTGTATTGTCATTCTATATCTATCAAATCAATACTTTAATACCTTTTTGTTTATCAAAAACATTCGCCAAATATTCGCATGTTTCTTGCGAATGCGAATGTTATAAAATGTGCGAATATTCGCGAATGCAAATACTCGTTACATCACTAGTTCATTTCCAGCCCAGTTCATGAAAATATAGGTAATATCAACCTCTTAAACTGCCATAAAGTCCTGGTACGCAAAGTCGTATTCCGTTGTTTCATCTACGGAAAATTGCTTGAAATTCGTCGAACGTTACTAGGAGTGCATAAGTACTCAGGAGATTGAATTTAAAATTGAGAAATGAGACATCTATGTATCGCATAGAATAATACTTGTGAATCCAGTTGGCTATAAACTGGTTGTTGTGTAGTTTTCTATGACGTCCGTGTCGTGGCCTTCTCGCTAGTTTAACACAGATGGCGGTAAATCAACAACTGTTTAATAAAATCTGCGCTCACATTGCAGTTCTTATTGAAAAGATGTCATGACTGTTTGATAATTATCAGTATAATCCATCTGTGTGTTCCATTATGTCTTGTCACCTGTCACATATAATCGTAATAACTCCCTTTTTTCATATCACTCCTCAAATAATCCTTCCATATTTTCTTTGTCCGCCCTCTCCATCCATCCGAGGGAAAATTTTCCTGGGATAGAAATCGTATGTGCTGTATCAGGACATGGCCTACCCGTGTGTTAAATGTAATTCAAATCAATACAGCCGTTCAAACGAGAAAAAGTAACAAACATACAACACATGCACACACTAAAACTTACGTCTCTAAAATACTCGTATTAGTGCGATTTTATACAACCAGCTACATACTGCTACTAAATAGAACTTGCAAAGTGTTCTTATTTCGAACTTCTACTGAGAAAGCAGGTATCTACGAGTTTAACAAGAGGGCTCACAACAAATGCTTGGCTTGTAAGAAGATTGATTTCTTTGTAGGTTTCCGTATCTCAAAAGGAAAAAGCGGAACCATTATAAGATCACTTTATTGTCTGTCTGTCTGACAACACCCTTTATCTCGGAAGTATCGAGTCGAAATTAAAACTATATACGATCTGCGGTCCCTTGAATCTGCTGAAAAATAAAAAAGCAAAGTTTACGATAAAAATAGACACGGCCGTTTATGTCGCAAAAAACCTTATCATGTTTCATGACCTAGAAATACTGTTTAGTATAAAACAAGGTTTTTACCTAAGCACAGCAAGCCTCAGGGTGGATAAATGTATGACCAATAGCACGTAGGGTCGAGTTAGGTGGGCTGACCAACAACTATGTCGATCTGTATATCTACTTAGGCCAGTTAGTTTCTTTCGAAAACAGGCAGTAGAAGGAAATCGATCGCCGAAACAAAAACGCCTGGAAAAGCTACTGGTCCTTGAAGACTCTAATGAAGCAAATACTCATCAATATGTGTGTCATGCCCGTCCTAACCTACGGTGCCCAGACATGGTCGCTCACCTAGTATCAAAAGTTTTGCCTTAAGGTTTTCCAACGAGCAACAGAGCGCAGCTTTCTGGGTGTCAAAAGAGCCGACAGGATGAGGAGTACCACGCTGCGTCAAAAGATGGGGATTATAGACGTAGGGAAAAAGGATGCCAGGATAACATGAGATTGAGCGGATTACATTAGCTGCATGCACTCTGACCGTTAAGCAAGAGTCTCCACAAAATGGGTACCAGGAAGTAGTGCCTTTATTACCTCCAAAGGCTTCTCTTTAGCAAAGTACTAGGAATTGGAATACTACTACTAGGAACTGTCTCAAGATTTTTTTGTTCAAAGAGCCTTTAATAAAAGACTAAAATATACATTTGTAATTTTTATTAACTTGAACCCTGTAGGATTCAGATAGTCTCATGTCACTGGTGGTCGACTTTCTGGCTGGGTTCTAGGTCCACAGCTACCTCAGGCTGTGAAAAGTTTGGAGATTGGCTTGATTGACTGGAGGTGGAAGGTTTCGGTTCATTGATCTGAAAGTAAAACAGATTTAATACCTAATAGAATAAAAATTGACGTATTTAACTTAAAATACTATTTGGTAATAAGATCAATCATTATTAATGATAGTAAAATGTGGATACAACTAAGATTGTGAATAAAAGAATTCTAAGAATAGACTAAAAACAAATAGGAAATATATCGTATATTTAATATTACTTACAAAATTCCTAAATTCAAAACAAAACTTGTGGAGGCTGAAAATGGATCTACATAGACCGCAGCATCGAGAGTTCTACTTGAAACTTTCTTACAGAATGCGTACTGCTATCACAAAGTATATACAGAAGCACTTGGTAACTTGAGACATGTATGTAAACTCCAACTAAAAATCATTTGAAAATTTCAAACAGAAAATCTGAGTTGGCCAGTGCTACTGGGGCCAGGGTTATCCGAAAGGGCGCTCGAGCCCCGGTATGAAGGCTAGAAGGAATGGGGTGGGTCTTTTAGTCAGTAAAAGTCTGACACTATCTCCCGCTCCACCCAAGGGCGGAGGATGTCAATGCATGATTTTTGCCCCACTAAAAAAAAAAAAAAAAGGTAGGCCATGGCAGCTCGCGTCCAGGCGAGAGGCTCTCCGACGGCTCGATAATCATGCCAATTAAGTACCTAAGGTAATCATTAGTCCTTAAATCCACCGTCTGTTTTCTATTTTTTTGTTTCGATACAAAAACGTTAGTGAAAAAATATTTAAAATAATATAAAAGATGCGAAAAAAAACAAAAAAAGGTGCTACAACGGCCAACTCGTGAAGGATTTGAACCTCCGACCACCACATAATGGGCGCTCTGACCACTGAGCTAACGAGTCTCATGAGAAAATTGTGAAATTAGCTTTCATATTCTGGAAAAACTAAACAGAACATTGCAAATTAATCTTTAGAATTAACATTATTAGGTTCAAATTTCAATGTCAGCAATCGAATCTGCACGTCATCTTGGGGTTGAAGTTTGATCGTAACTCGCAGCCTTGTCTATCGCAGGCTGCAGATGTATACTGGTCACTCGCACCTGTGTTTTAAGTGAAAATCTTAGTATAGCCTGCCATAGTCGATAAAGAAGAAGTTTTGAAGGGTTAGTTCGTATCCACTCCCTGTATACCCGCTGCGTAAAGAAACATAGGTAATATCAACCTCCTAAACTGCCATAAAGTCCTGATACACGTATTCCATTGTTTCATTTACGGCCCGGGAAATTGCTTGAAATTCATCGAACGTTACTGTACTGTACTCAGGAGATTGAATTAAAAATTGAGAAATGAGACATCTATGTATCGCATAGAAATATACCTATGAATCTCCTCATTGACTATGAACTGGTTGTTGTGTTCCATGGCTATGAAGGACGGATGGAGTTTTCTGTAACGTCCATGATGTAGCCGTCTCGCTGGCACAGATGGCAGTAAATCGAAAACTTTTAAGTAAAATCTACGCACACATTGTAGCTCCTGTTGAATAGATGTCAAAACTGTTTCATTATTATAATTAATCCATCTATGTATCCATTATGTATTTTAACCGTCACGCTGTCACGTATTATATACAAAACCGTAATAACTCCCATTTTTACAAGTCACTCGTCAAATAATTCATTTGTCTTTTTTTGACCTCCTCTCTATGTATCCAAAGGAAAATGTAAAAAAGTAACCTATTTGCTTTTGCAGGACATAATAAACTAGTGCGCCTCACCATCAAAGATTGCATCGCTACTTACCATCAGGTGGGATCGCAGTCAAGCACTAGTTTATCTCAATTAAAAAAAAAAAACATGGTTTACACATGTCCAAATTTCATCTAAATTCAAGAGTGAAAAAATAATAAACATACACACGCACACACACGCACTATAACTTACGCTGTTATATTACACGTATTAGTGTGATTTTATACAATCAGATCCATACTGCTACTAAATACTGTAAGTAGTGTTCTTATTTGGAACTTCCACTGGGAAAGTATCTACGAGTTTAACAAAATGGCTTACTACTCACGCTCCTTGGCTTATAAGTCGATTGATTTCTTTTTAGGGTTACCTAAAAAGGAAAAAAACGTAACCCTTATTCATGTGATCTTTCTCGCACATTGTTGTCCGTCTGTCGGTCTATCCATAAAGACCCTTTGTCTCGGAGTTATCGAGTTGAAATTAAAACTATATTCTCAGGTCTGCGGATACTCTCAAAGGAATCAAAATTCAGAGTGCTTCCCCTTGACCCAGAATCCTGAAATTTGGCATGAAGCAAGGTCTAAGATATAGTACAGATATAGGAATTAATCTGAAAACAATATAATATAATATATAATATAATATTCCACAACTATCACACAACGCCGTCTAGTCCCAAGCTAAGCAGAGCTTGTGTTATGGGTACTAGACTACTGATAAATTACACCCAGACACAGAACAACTCAAATGATCGTGCTCATCACACAAACATTTATCCTGGGTGGGAATTGAATCCACGACCTCCGGCATAGCAGTCAGGGTCACTAACCACTAGACCAACAGGCCTGTCAAATAAATTTGTTATGTCACAAACAAACAAAAAAACTTTTTTGCTATCCAGACAACATTGAAATATTTTTAAAATTGAGCTATTTACATATCTAAGTTTGTACGAAACCCTCTGTGCGCGAGTCCGACTCGCACTTGCAAAGTTTTTTCTATTTTAATTACATTTATGCTATGGAATTGTACACTATTAAGAATCAATGCTAAATTTACCTGCACTACTCCAAACACTTAAAACCTCAGTTATTATTGGATAGCCTTTACCCTGCTGTGGGATAGTATCTAAACATTATAATAAATCTGTGAAAGTTATTAGTTGTGCGCGCATCACGTAATATGTACGAAATCGATGTAGATAATTTTTTTACATTAAAATTGTGTGTAACTTGATATATTTTTTAGGCTTTGTTTCATCGCAATCGGTTGCCTATATCGAAAGATATACTACATTAATTGACTGTTAGGTGGTACGAAGTTTAACGGGTCAGCTAGTTGTTTATAATTTTTTTTATCGCAATGATTCGCCCTTCATTTTCCGAGGTTTTAGTAGTAACTTGCAAACAAACTAATGATGAGTTATTCTACTAAGCGAAATTACTACCACCACTACTAAGCGTGCTAATACCTACATTCGATTCACGTTAAACCATAATCGAAATAACCACGCAGGTGTATCTCACAGCATTATAAGTCCGCTTTTACTGGACTATCAAAAATTATTTAAATCTACCCTTTTTAGTAGAGTTATTATAGACTGACACCGACGTTCAGGACGCGAGAGTATATATACAAGTCGGCGTAACGAAACCATAGCGCGCTTTTAAATCGATGACCGCCATCTATCGAGCGCGATGGTACTACTTATGCGCAGTTGGTTGAAATTATGCAAAACCAAAAACTGTTTATGGGATAATAGAATCGCATTTATTTTTTATTTTATGGAATAAATTAAAGTGCATTGCATGAAAGTGTTCGCACCCACCAACAGACTTCATTAGTTTCCGTTTATCAATTTAATAAGACAAAATTACAATAAATAAAATTAAAGTGCTACATTTACAAGGTGCAGTTTTAAAACTGCACAATATTTCAGGAGGTTGTAATAAAACTCATAAATATTCATATAAAAAAACGATACCTGGTCAATAATCAGTAATACTTGTTATTTAATTGTTTAATTACACTAAACTAAATCGATTGATCGATGGCCGCGGGGGCGTGGCTAGGGTGTGGCGTGCAGGATGTTGATTGGATGATACATTATTTATGAAACTATCGTTGCGAGTTAGTGTGTGTGAAAACGCCCTTTATTGTTCCGTGTTTGTGTGTGTGAAAAAAAGCGCGGTTATAAAAAAAAAAAAAATTACCTACTTATTTTATTATTGATTCGGGTCGAGAATCACTAACATAATTACCTCCTGAAATATTTTGCAGCTTCAAAACGACACCTTGTATATTCTGCATTAATTCGAGACAGGTGTCATTCGAAGCGTCTAATTAAATAGTGTTTTTTTATTCTGGTGACACATCTCTGAAGTAAGGGGTTTAGAATAGAATAGAATAGAATAAACTTTATTGTACACCAAAATAGTAACAATATCACAGGTTTTAGATTTTATAAAGCATTATATTCTGACCTAACCTAATCTAACACAAGTGTTTGGGCGGATCATCGCCGTGCCCTCGTGAGGACGATCGGCGGCGGCGATCTCTCGCTCCAGGCCTTGGTACAGGCCATAGTCCGGAGCGAGGAGGAGTGGGAGGCAGTCACCGACTTCTGCGAAGCAGTAATGCTAGCGTAGGAGGAGGCCGACCACATCAGGCAACGGCGGCGCTCACAGCGCCCCAGCCGCCGCTGGGATTCCGATCTCGATTCCCGGCCACCGCAGGCGCGGGCTTGCGGACAGCGAGCAATGGGTAGCTCGCTGTCCGACCGTCCAGTAACTGTCCGGACCAAGCCCAAGTCGTCGACGGTGCGCACTGTTCCCACGCACCTCAAAGAGCTGTCAGCAACAGCAGGGGCCCAGCTGAGTCGAAGCCAATTTTTTTTTTGTGGTTGGAAAAATCATCCAATGACAACCCCCGCTCTTGGGCGGAGCGGGAGATAGTGTCAGACTCTTACTTACTAAAAGCCCACCCCGTTCCTTCTAGCCTTCATACCGGGGTTCGAGTTCCCTTTCGGATAACCCTAGCCCCAGTAGGCTTCGACCCGGCTGGATCTCTGCTGTTGCTGACAACTCTTTGAGGCGCGCGCCGTCGATGACTTGGGCTTGGTCCGGACAGTTACCGGACGGCCGGACAGCGAGCTACCCATTGCTCACTGTCCGCAAGCCCGCGCCTACGGTGGCCAGAAATCGGGATCAGAATCCCGGCGGCGGCGGCGAGAACGCCGTTGCCTGATGCGCTCGGCCTCCTCCTTTGCGAGCATTACTTTTTCGCAGAAGTCGGCGACCGCATGCCACTCCTCCTCGCTCCGGACCACGGCCACAACCAAGGTCCGGCGCGAGAGGTCTCCGCCGCCCCCACGAGGGCACGGTGATGCTCCGCCCAAGCCGGGCACACCTCGACTATGTGCTCCACCGTGTCCTCCGGGCATTCCGCACAATGGCGACACCCGGGTGTCTCTTCCGAAAACGAAAAAAATAAAAACGAATACGAAGAAATACTCAAAACTTAAAAAAAAAAATGATTTGCTTAAACATTTTGTTTAAACATACAACAAAACTTACTTATATTAAAGTGAATTATCATATATTATTTCGCTTTAAGATTTCCAACAAAAAATACAAAGAAATATTGAAAACTTATCAAAAAGTAATATAGATAACAATTTGGACAAAACAAGCAAAATAAAATAATAAGAATAACAAAAGGTGGGGTCGAATGTGCTAAATCCGTGGGGATTAGAACTTATAAACTCTTATTTTTGTGTTTTTTTTTTTAGGGATGATCTATGCTGAAGTTTCAGCCTAATCAGGGAAGGGATACGGAGGATTTAGACCGGCTCCTCGCATCTACCGGTTTACGGCTTAGCCACACGGACCCCGCTGGAACATCATGAAATTTGCTATCATACTAAACGATGACGAAAACTCTACTTGCGAGATGCAGGATTCAATTTTCAACATTTTCTTACAGGTCACTTACCCAATATACCTCAAATGTAAGATGGCAAAATCAAAGAAATAGGGACCAAGATTTTTTTTAAATATATTATTTTTGATATAGGTTTTCTATTCAAAATTTATTCAAGGGTTTTTAGTTTTGAAAGTCATATATGGACAATCATACTAGAGTGATAAGGACGTTTCTGGTTAGTTATTTCGTGCGCAGCGCTTCGGCCTATCAGAGGAAATAGTTACGACGATCAATCTTATCGGTGTGGTAAACGTAAATACACAGAATCTCCCCCTAAAAGGAAAAAAATACTTCGACGCCTGAGTGTGTTTGGTGTTTATTTCACACACGTACATAGTTAGGTTTACTATAAATATTTAGTTCGTATTTAAGTTTCTTATGTCTATATTGTTACATCTTAAATAAATAATAATAATTAATAATAAATAAAACGTAAATATGTAATTATTTAATTCAGATTTAAAATTAACGTGAATATTGCCCATGATTTTTCTAAATTTATTTGGTTTAGTCCATAAACAAAGTTCTTTTGGATCTCATACGCAGTTATACTTCAATTTTGGGAACTTCTAGTAAGTTGGTAATACTGACATAAGTCAACCCTTAATTGTTGCTGGTCGGTATCAAAAGCCGTGTGGCCTACTATTTACAGCGACACGTTAAACCTGTCGTATGAATTTCGCATGTGGACTAGAAAAACGTGATCGTGAATCCGATTCTTGACGCCACCGCCTACCTTCGTTCAACCCCAAAGACAGGACGCGATCTGCAGCTGCATTGATCGCGTTCCATATATGCCAATATACGAAAAGTGATCAAAAGATTGCGCACCTTCGTAGGCCGTTGCAAACACAACCTGACCAAATGGAATCTTCATAGACCATAGACCCCAGGACCGACCAGACGCTAGTCCTTTTACTAGTGTGCCTAAAGTGTCCCTACTTTAGAGAACTTTAAAAACGCCACTGACGCTGCTGAAAAAGTGGATACCTACTAGGCCCAAATACTTAGTTGAAAAAACAGACTATCGATAAGAAATTTAAAAAAATCTTCCAAAAACAATTAAGTCCTCGCAACCTATAAAAGAATTAATCAGTTTTTTTTTTTTATATTACGTCTATTATGGCTACCAACTCATGGTTACAACAGCCCAGCCTTTCATAGCAATGTGCAATATGTGTTGTACCGACAGGAGTCTGACAGGCATCTTGCACCCGTTGGTCATCATTGACGGGTTAAATCGGCGGCCATGTTCGTTACTTTCATAGAATATCGACGAGATATGCCACATATTGTTCAGTGCGTTTCTGCCTAACTGGTTTGAAATATGAGGGAATATTAGTGGACATCTTTTGCAAGAAAAATGTCTTTTACGCAAGAAAAAAGTATTTTTCCTATTTTTGCTAGGTATGTAAATATACCTAGCACAAATATTAAAAAGAACTAACTTTTGCCCGCGGCTTTACCCTCTTACATAAAATATAGCCTAAGTCACTCATTAGAATTTCTGAAAGGAAAACCCGACCCTGAAATGAAAAACGACGATGAAACTAGGAGTGGGTTTTAGTGGGTTTTTAGACGCACCCTCCCTGCTCCGCCCTAGCGTGGAAGAAGTCATTTGATGATTTCACGTCTAAAAAAATTTTATTCGAGAATAAGGCAGCTTTCTAGCGGTGAAAAAATTTTAGCAATCGAACCAGTACTTCCATAGATTACGTCCTACAAACAAAAAAAAATACAAAAACAAACTTTACCTCTTTTATTATATCGTTGTAGTCATCTACGCAGAGAGCCAGGAGATAAAGTCATTTAAATTTTCGTTCTTTTAATTCAGTTCAAGTAATTCACACATAGAAGTAGCGTCAGTCGTCCTTATTTGTTGACCGATTTTGATTCATTATTATTTGGCCTCTTTTTATTTCGATTGAAAATAGAAGTTCATTTACGTTAACGCACACTAAGTTTCAACAATACAAGAGTGAATAAGCTCATAATAAACTAGTGCGACCTCACTATCAACGATTGCACCACAATTTACCATCAGATGGGATCAAACTTCACAGTCAAGCACAGGTTTAAATCGATAAAAAAAGAATATGAACAAAATGGTCATGGTTAAAGAACAAAACATTTACATAACTTGTGTGTGACATCTTCATAACTTTTTTGTTCTTTGACCACGGGGTGTAATCTCCCCTGAGTCGGGTGGTGGTGTGGAATGCTTGGGGTGGTAGTAAACTATCGTCCGTCCCTGTCTAGGCTTAAAACTACTACATTGGATAATAAAAGTCAGCAATAGTTTTGTCACTTACAAACCTAAGCTGTATTCTGATTCGAATGCTTAAACTACGTCTGAATTATGAAAGCTATTAACTTTTAATTCGTTGAAAGTAAGTCAATAGTCATACATTATACACAAATCAAGACACCGTTTTACTCAAACACGTTTCAAAATATCCAAAAACCCTTGGCGTAACTGGGGATCGAACTCGGGGCCCTGTGCTCCGGACTTCTCACTTGCAACCATTCGACCAACGAGACTCTATTTGTTTAAAGTGTAAACAATCACCTAGTAATTATGAGTACGTTCCTCGAATTTTTTTTTTAAGATTTATTTGGTTTTAAGTTTTTTTTTTTTAAATAAGACAATATTGAAAGAAAGTAAAACGTCATTCTTACCTCACACACACTGTAGAATTAAAATATGTATGTATAAAAAAAATAAACATTAAAATCTATGCAACGCAAAAAAGGCGCCTAACTCGGCGTAAGATGTGAATTTTAAAACGATAAATGACGCAAATTTTTTTTTTTTTTTTTTTTTTTATTCCACAACTATTACACAACGCCGTCTAGTCCCAAGCTAAGCAGAGCTTGTGTTATGGGTACCAGACAACTGATAAACATACTTATATATTTCTAAATACATACATATTATAGATAATTACACCCAGACACAGAACAAATGATTATGCTCATCACACAAACATTTGTCCTTGGTGGGAATCGAACCCACGACCTCCGGCATAGCAGTCAGGGTCACTAACCACTAGACCAACAGGCCAGTCAAATTATATACTAGATGAGCCAGTGACTCGTAGGAGGCATTTGTTTCTTACGTAAGATGATTTAGGCGGAAGGAGCTCATTTTGTCTTACAAGGGGGTGGGTGGGAGTCTTGATAGTTCTTACGTTAGATCACAAAAATACGCAATTTTGAAAAAGCGCGGGCAACCACGCTAATGCCGATGTGAATAGGTAAACTATTTCCATGGCAACGTCACTGCGCCTCCCTACTTGCGAACTAGACGTTACTTGTTTGCATAAACGAAACACTTTTTTTTATTAAAAATTTACACTTTTCAAAATAAACATTAAAATCAACCAAAAATATACGTTTGGTTGATATTTTTCTACGTAATATATATTGAACCAAGCGGGAGGGGTCAGCCTATTGTTATTTTTTCTTATTTAAGGAGTTAAGTGGGAGTTAAAAGATATGTATTAACAATCGTCTTACGCAATAAATGAATGGCTCTTGGCTCCACCGTGTTCTTTTACTACTGTTACTGCTACTGTTACCTTTTTTTTAGTGGTGGTAAGTCATGATATAATCTTACCATATCTTGTGGCGTCGAAGTCTGAAGGACAAATCAAGTGGCAATATCATTTCGTTAGACTTGATTAAAATGCAATTATCTTTTTCAAAAGTTATTGTTTTCAGTATGATATAGTTTTGAAGATGGTATTGTGTTGGCTATTTCGTTCGTAGCTACTATGACGAAGCGCGGTGCTACGTATCGGGAGGCTACTCTGTAGGTACTACGACGTAGCACCGTGCTACGACGTAGCAAAAAGGCGATTAGTTCGTCACCAGGAAAGCATAACTATTAGGAAGTGATTGGCCTCTTTACCTACTGAATTTTCAAGAGCTTGCCCTCTTAAGTATGTATGATATTAAAAAACAATTCAAAATAATTTTTGTTGTTTTTTTTTTTTTTTCGATGGGAAAAATCATGTTATGACAACCCCCGCTCTTGGGCAGAGCGGGAGATAGTGTCAGACTCTTACTGACTAAAAGCCCACCCCGTTCCTTCTAGCCTTCATACCGGGGCTCGAGTTCCCTTTCGGATATCCCTGGCCCCAGTAGGCTTCGACCCGACTGGGCCCCTACTGTTGCTGACAACTCCTTGAGGCGCGCGGTAACAGTGCGCGCCGTCGACGACATGATTTCGGGCCTAAAGAAAAAACATGCTTAGTATTCAGCTGAACTAACTTATAAAAAAACAAGTTTATTTATTGTTATAGTTATTGTGAATGGCGCTATACAAACTGATTCATGAGTCTATCTACTTTGTACTCCGATAAAACTAGTAATAGGGTTCACCTAAATGTACTGAGTCAGACAGGAGCTGAAAGTAAACATCCCCACGTGGAACACTGTGTAGTGCACCGGCGCGAGGTGTGAATTGAAGTTAGTCATAAACGAGAACAGGTAACATTCGTGGGGAAGACTAGGAGAGTATCAAGCGATAAGTAGTGAGGAAGAATCTCCTAAGTAGTTCTTATAACATAGCTAGAATTGCTTTAGTTGTATACGAGAACAAACTTTTAGCGCGCAAATTTTAAATAGTCAAAGTCATGACATAGGTATTGAATGAATATACCAAAACATATTCAATTTCGTAAATAGAGGTGCATTTAATGGCCATGGGTTAAGTGAAAGTGAACCACTGGAACGCAAAGCACAGAAGGACCTTAGGACTGGGTTTTAGTAGACGCCCTCCCGCTTCACCAAAGGCCGGGAGAAGTCATTGGATGATTTTCCACCTAAAAATAAAAGATAGGGGTGCATTTCACTTAAAAATGAAAGGAAAAGATACAAAAGATCATACAAACATAAACAATTAGGTTGTTCCACCCCACAACGACCTTGCCAAACGAGTTTTGCGCATTGTTTGTGACAATTGATTTTTAATTTGACACAAAAACAAAGAAAACGCTTTCAAAACTAACGTTGATTTTTACTTTACAGTATTTCAAAATCGATATTAGTAACGTTCCTTATTTTATTTTTATAAAACAGCAAAATAATACCTAAGAAATTTTACTGTCACCAAACAAATGCTTTAAAAAACCCTACATTCGACTATACTCCATTCACAATAAGATCAGACATTTAAACAAACCTTTTTTACTGTCAGTTCAACCGATTTTGACTTTTATTCCGTAGCCTTAAGGATGGCATGAACAGCAAAAAGTGGTTGCCATACTAGCTATATACTGCAGCCACCATTTATCATACCACCAATGAAATAAAAGTCAAAATCGGTTGACCGGTTTCTGGTTATGAACTTTGTCAATTTTTTAAATGAGTCTTTTATGACATCGCTGCCGCCGCTTTGTGCTACGCAGCAATTGCTACGGCGTAGCGAGCTGCTACGGGCGCTACGGCATACACATATTGGCACATTAATTAACTTTTCTTCATTCAGATAGTGGTTATAGATTAAACTAGGATAAGTATATAATATGTGTTTCAAACAATATAATAGTATTTTCATTATGATGTAATCTTCCTGCTTCCTTCAAGAAAAAAACATATTGCGACGACCCCAAGCAATATGGGACAAAGGCAGGTAGATGTTGACGATGATGATATAAGAAAGTTAGTTAGTTAGCCTATTATGCCCAGTAGTGGGACTGCTGGGCGAAGGAATTTCTCTCCCTTTTCCATACGCGTCTGTCCTCAGCCATTGCAAGCAATAAGAAAGCACATATAATTAACTGGCTGACCTGACGAACTTCGTACCACCTAACAGTCAATTAATGTAGTATATATTTTAATATAGGCAACCGATTGCGATGAAACAATGCCTATCAAATTGTACAATTTTAATGTATCTACATCGATTTCGTACATCGTACGTGATGCGCGCACAACTAAAAACTTCTACAGATTTATTATATGTGTAGAGACTTTTAGGAGAGAGGTAGTGTCCTTGATCATATTATAACAAACTCATAAAATTTGTACTTCTCTTACTGCCATAGTTAACGTATTCCATAGCCTCATTGCTTGAACTGCGAACAAAGTGTTGTAAAAATTGGTGTGGAATAGCTTCAAAACTAGGCGGGAAGTAGATAAAAAGCAATCGCCGATAGTCTATCTGTTACAGTCATACTATCCTTGTCTAACTTACGCAAATAGCCTGCGTGATAGTGAGACCAAACTCATGATTGATCGTCACCTCTTCAGGGCTTTTAATTTTCATGTCTTCCCTGGTACTCAGCTAACTACTACACCACCTTAAGCTCGCTGTCAAATGCAGAATCGCACTGATTGGTCAGTCAAAGGTGGATAGCGGCGCTGATTGGCCAGTATTGTCCGATACGTTGGCGCCTTTTATCAGCAAGCATGACTGTCATAACTGAACTCACCCTTAAATTCACATTTCACTCACACTACTACGTCATTCGTAACGACGAAGCTCCCATCCCATTTTTCACGCTCACTAATAACTGCCAACACACACTACGAACCACACTACGACACACATCCAAACAAAACCTGTTTTCAAAACGTGAAGGTAGATGTCACTTATATCGCCAGCAACCCCACGAAACAGACCTTCCCCATACTGCGCGCGCAGCTTTTCAACCTCTTGCCAGATTCTGCTACACCAGTACCACAAGCTCCAAATGTATGGGGACATGGAATTTTGACGCCAAAAGTCAGCTAGCAAGACAGCGGGCATTAGGATACCAGAAGTATTGAGGAGGTTCATCTATAGAGCCATCTACTTTCAAAATGATTTATTACCAATGTTTTCAGTAAGTAGACGCTTAACAAGCTCAATAACTTTTGAATGATTCAATAGATGGCACTATTTCGAAATTGCCAGGATATTGATTGTTTAAATAATTTTCAAAACATGTTCAAAATTTAAAAAAATCTTCACAGCAAATAATTAGCAATAAATACCAAAAAAAGAATTACTCTTAATCGTCAAAGTCTACATATATGTCTTGTCTATGGGCTCTAGACATGAGCCCATAGACAGACAAATGACAGATATGGGCCTACATAACCTAACCAATAAGTACATATCTCAATTACTCTGAAAACTTGGCAAATTGTACTGAGGCTGGTATTGAAACAAATCGTTTTTTTTTTCTTTTGTGTCACTGATAGGCTCGCGTTTGACCACCATCTCACCTGATGGTAAGCGATGATGTGGTCGACAATGGAGCACGCTTGCCTAGAAGTAATTGCCTATTTACTCTTGGCTTAAAGACCCTTATAATGACAGTTTCAAACAACGTCCAACATCCATTTATTTTTAAGCGGTACTAAATAAACAAGAGCTTCTGAAACAGAAAATAAAAGTAAATAAATCCATGTGTAATGCTTTGTAATGCGTCGGCGTGAAGTGTGAAGCGAAGTTAGTCACAAACAGGACTCTCGATTTAAAATACCAGGAGAACATAAATATTAAAATGTATTAGCTATGAACGAGAGTAAACTGTTTGTACAATGTCAATCTCCCGACCCTAAAGTTCGAAGAACTATGAACTACTACGGCGTAGCGCATTACTACGTTGGCTACGCGCTCGTAGCAATTTACAACATGTCATCAGTAATTACTGTTCACGGACGCGTAGCTTCATAGACGCGTATACATACGTCATTATACGGTTAGTGTACGCCTGCTCATAGCTTACATACAAAAACTATGAAACTCTGTCGACGAAGCGGCAACGTCAAGTATATAGGAATTATTCTATGCCTTATTCAAGGGTTTTCCATAGCTATGCATATAAAAAATATTGCCTTGCACCTACATCTTTTCCTCTGGACCGCTAAGACATTGGAAAGTCATGTGATGTAATTCCTTATTATTTATCTTTCGGTACTTTACTTGATAAAAGGATTTAGCCGGATAAGTATGACGAGTCGGCCCCAATTGGAAACCTGTGTCAAAACTTACGTTTTAATATAAGCTTGATGAGTAAACACAATTTATTTATGATTTTTTTTCCACCAACTGTCGCTTTGACCTTGAGATATGGGAAAAAATTTACTTTACGCATGACTTTTATTCAAAGCCAATTTCACCAAAACCATTTTAATAATCTTTCCTTAGTTGGAGTCGTCTCCGATTAACTTAAAAAAAACGGAAAAATTCACGTAAAAAAAAATAAAATATCTAAATACATTGAAAAAGGACAGTAACTGTCAAATACATTGGTCTCAATCATTCGGTCAATCATTAAGGGCCATATTTCATCGGGACACCACTGGTAGCGCAACTGGTTGCGCCACCAACAAAATGTATAGAGCTCTATAGAGCGTTACTCACCTGGTGTCTGTTTGGAAGCGCAACCAATTTGGTGGCGAAACCAGTGCGGACACCAGTCCGGCCGCCAGTCACGCCCCCACCAAAGAGTATGTAATGAGATGGAAATCTAACCTTTGGAAACCATAATTAACCAACTGTCAAATATATAGTGACAGTGACACCCAAGTAGCACAGAAACGCTGAATAGTAGCTGAGTCACTGTTCACAATGGAATCTGAATGCTGAATAAGAGCGTTAGAGGCGCCTACTCAGCTGATATAACTCTGATTTGGGCACAAATTAATCAGCTGTTAGCTGAACAATGTAGCTAACAATGCAGCTAGCAATGTAGCCGGTTGCACTATATACGCGTTATTTGAGCATTATTAAAGGTAACAGTCGCCCCAAGAGCTGAATAATGACTGATTATCAGGGTATGTGTTACCTTTTATACACCACACTGAGTAATAGAGTACTTATTACCTTTTTTTAGCACAAAAATACACTCCAGGATATTAGTAACTCTTTTATGATGCTGACAATTCACAAGTGGCAAAATTGTGAATAATTTTTACCCTACCACTTATTATTTTGATATGTTTTGTGTGAACCATTTTGTAAAGTGTTTGTGGGAAATAGGCTAATAAACTTTGTTTTTCCTCCATGTCCATGGAATTCGAATGGGAAAGAGAATTTAAAAAATTTCAAACAACAAAATTGTTATCAGTATTTTGAACAAGTTGTACCAATTTATTTATTATCGCGTATTCAACTTGATGTTTAAGGTTTCTGAGATACAAGTATATCACAAAAATCTCAAACAACAAAATTGTTATCAGTATTTTGAATAACTTGTACCAATTTATTTATTTGGCAACCAAGAACCGCACCAAATTACGCGTCACTTGATCAGCAATGCGCAGTTATCGCAACTACATCTTTTGTACTAAGACGCCATGGCCTTATCGAGCCGTCATTCAGAAAAGCTTTCCTACGTAGAGTGTTATCCAAGACGAAGTCAGCGTAACTAAAATATAAAAACTAAGAGTTCATGAAACATTCTGAATACATCAGCGTAATGAAAGTTCCCGCTTCAAACGTTATCTAACATGAAGTGAGCACCGTCGCCTGCTATATACGAGTTTGTATACTAGGAGTTCATAAAACGTTCAGAATACAACACCAAAGAAGTGAAGAAAATTCCCGTTGCGAGAGCTATCTATCACGAAGTTGGCACAAAATATTTTGAATATTAGGACATCATAAAGCATTCAGAACAAATTGGCCAAGTGTTGTTCCCGCGTAAAGACGTACTTTCCATCACGAAGTCAGCGCAATTACGATGTGAGCTACTAGGAGTCCATGAAGCACTGTTAGTATAAAAAATTTTAGATGCAGACCCAGTAGTCAACATGTAGGAAAAGATGGACAAAGTTTGAACCTTGTCTTTATTGTTTCCTCACAGCATATAATTACTTTTGCACAGCGATCGATTGCACAACTGACACAAATCTGTATGACGGATACTATGTTAATTACAAAGCTATATTTAATTTTATTAAAAAGTATTGCTAATACGCATTGATGGGATAGCTTTTGTATGTATTTTATAAATGAATTAACTGTAATGCGAATAACTGTATAATTTTATTAGGTACGTAATAGAAATATTAGTTTCATGTCTTTTAATATTCTCCTTTATTAATAAACGTGTAATTACGAAAGTTAACAGAAAAACACCCTCAAAAAATTAACGGGAGATATTAAACAAGTAAGTTTATAAAACGGCAAATTAAATATTGAGAACGATTTTTTGATTTGATTACTTTGAGTTGAAACCCCAGAAAAAATTAAAGGTTAATGATTTACACATATCTATGAAGAGTTCTGTGCCATGTCTTCGAAGTTCATCATCAGATCATAACAATATTTTTTTGGGTCCAATTTGAAAGCGTAACCTTTCAATTAAAAAATAATTTACACAATCGGTAAACAATTGACCGAGATATCGGTGAACATACGTAAAAAAAAAAATACAGCTGAACATAGAACCTTCTTCTTCTTGAAGACGGTTAAAACACAAACTTTACCTCTTTATAAAATTATAATAATAATATTCAACTGGCAACTCTGGATGTCAAAAGTGTTGTTTCATTCAAGCAAATTTTATTACTTAAAAATTAATTGTTTTCGAAACTGAAAACCCACAAATTTTATTCCAGAAGCCCAAAACTAAGTAACAAACCTAATCTAAATTTCTCACAACAAATAAAGGCCCAAAAAGAAAAAAAAAAATAAACTATAAAACAGACTACAGATGTCACTCTTATATTTTATACTGGCTTTTGCCCGCAGCTTCGCCCGCGTACTACTCGATATTGCAAAATTATTAGTACTAGTGGTTTTTATTGGGTTCCATCCTTTAAAGGTCTGCTCTCGACCACTAAAGGACGGAATCTGCCGGATGAATTTGCGACACACCAAGCAGTGGAGCAAAGACCGACTTTACGCATGCGCCACTCGTAGCGCACACTCGCTCTAACATTATAATGGTTCGTCCATTACAATGATACAAGTGAGCGAGTGTGTTAAAGCTATTAATAGGACACACACGCAGGATATAAAATGTGCCCGATACAAGGGTAGTGTGACAACAACTATTGATTGATGATTGTTTTGTAACCGAAGTCTATATAAAAAAGTAAAGAAAAATGTAAACTAACATAACACAAAATAGAAATGCACCCCCTTTTAACACACACTAAAGAATTATCATTTATCGACTACTAATTTATTTATTGAAGAAGAAACTGAGGTCCTACCACAATTTCTTAACGCGAATTTATCATCATCATCATTTCAGCCGATGAATGTCCACTGTTACACATAGGCCTCCCCCAAGTGTCGCCACAATGAACGATCCTGTGCGTCCCGCATCCATCGGAATTCCACAACCTTCACCAGCTCATCGGTCCACAGAATTCCTCGAATTTGAGTTCTACTAGCTTTTTTTTTTAACTTTAAAACTGGAAGGCTATAAAGCGTGTTTTGTCTAGTCAAAATCGACATCGTACATCGCAAACGCGCATGTATCTACAATTGGAACGAAGTTCCTTATCGCGCGTTGTGAAAGGGGGCTAGACGGAAAAAATTCTCACGAAAAATTGTAACGAAACTTTTTGCACTTTTTTTATGTTTTTGGCTTGGAAACTAAATCTTTATCTAATGATGGAAATTCAAGATGGCGGCTGCAATAAATTATCAACTTTTTCGATATAGGTGTCGTTTTTATGGTTTTCGAGGGTGTTGAAACCGATGGTACTGTCAAAACATAAATCCAAGATCATATTCAAAGACAAGTACTGGCTAAACTACTAGTCCTAGAGAAAAGTATGAAGCAAGAATTTGTAGAAAATTTAATTAGCTTAAATTTGATACCAAGGTAATGCATCTAGGCTTCATATTTTCCTCATAAATAAAAATAATAGTAAAATGTCGTGTTCGCATATAATAAATCTGTAGAAGTTTTTAGTTGTCACGCATCACGTAAAATGTACGAAATCTTTGTGGATAACGCTTATACATTAAAATTGTGTGTAACTTGTTATATTATTTAAGCTTTGTTTTATTGCAATCGGTTGACTACATCGAAAGATATACTACATTTATTGACTATTAGGCTGTACGAAGTTCACCGGGTCAGCTAGTTAAATAATAACAACATTGGACTGAATTATGTATGTATGTATATATTTTAAGATTTATAGAGGAGAAGGAGGGGTAATGTTTTTTGGAGGTAGAGATGGGTCAGCATATAGTGTTGGGTCTTCCACATTCTTGTCCTACTCCTCCAGGACGATAGGGATGGCGTTGTTGCAATTTCGACTTTTGTAAAAGGAACATATGATAGAACACTTGAGCCTAGCCAAAAAAAGTTATTTTTTCGAGCACCACGGGAGTAACACAGGGTTTCCAGGGTTGCAAACTTGGGTATAAACTACTCTCAAAGGACCTAACGACGTATAAAAAAATATATATATGTGCGTATAAGTCTCAGATATTTTCTCAGTAAAAGTCTGACACACCCTCCCGTTCCACCTTAGAGCGGGAGAAGCCATTACATGATATTACACAAAAAAGAAAAACTAACGAATTTAATGTGGTTGGAGTCCGATAATATAAAAAAAAAATATTGCAAAAGCAACATGTTAGAAAAAAAATGTTACAGCAAAGATGGAGCAGTTAATATATACATTCACACAATATTATGAGTTACCAGGGGGCCACAAGTGCAGAAGCAGTCATTGCCAAACAAGCGTGTCTTCGACATAGTCTTTAACCTTGTAATATGCTTTTTTGGTTAAGACACGCTTAATATGGGTTTTGAACTTTTCTTCGCTAAGTTCAGTCACCGCTTTTGGTAGCTTGTTATAAAAGCGTATACTATTTACTAAAAATGACTTACTGGTCTTGGCTAATCTCCATTTGGGTAATATCATTTCGTGTTTACTACGAGTATTTACGTTATGAAAATCACTTCTAATTTTGAAAAGTCCTAGGTTTTTACGGACATACAAAATATTTTCTAAGATATAAAGAGAAGGCAGTGTCAATATTTCGATTTCTGTGAATTTATTTCTGAGAGACTCGCGAGGACCCATTTTATAAATAGCCCTGATTGCTCTCTTTTGCAATATGAAAATCGAGTCTACATCAGCTGCAGGTCCCCACAGTAAAATGCCATAAGACATAATACTGTGGAAATAGGCATAGTAAACTAACCTAGCAAATCTCTGGTTGTTTTCGTCTAGCTAACGGGGAATACTTGCATAGACACTACCTTGTAGCCAGGATTATCCATCAACAACTTGCTCTGAAGTACTCTCTTGTAGAATCGGAGGTGCCATACTACAGGTATGTGTCCGACCCAGTTCTCGATAATGTTGATATCACGTTATACTGGGATCGTTCTATCATCACCGACAGGACTATTGTAGCCAATAAGCCTGATATAGTGGTGGTGGATCGAAGCGAGAGGCGTGCAATGATTGTTGACATATCCATTCCGCATGACGAGAACCTCGTGAAAGCCGAGAAAGATAAACAAATCAAGTATATTGACTTGGCTCGCGAGGTTGTCGACATGTGGGGTGCCACGACAGAAAACCTCCACGAGTGCAGGCTGTAATTTCCTTGCGGATACATCCGGAGCGAAGGCCAGTCTGCGGGACGGTGCACCCTGGGAGGCGGCCAACGACCCCCTTGTGTATTGCTGCCTAAGGGGCCTCGATGGCCGTCTGCGAATGTTCTGTCTGTCGGAACACTTCAACGCGTGTCCCTCTACTATAGCAGAGGGCACAGGCCTCTACTATAGGAGGAAGGCTTGTTCCTCCTTCTGCCACCGTTAGTCTTGTAGCCCCAGAGATTGTCCAAGGTCATGTTTCTGACTTTTGATGGGGGACGAGGGTCTTGGCTTAACCGCCCGGGCCGCGAGGAAGACAACCTCTATAAAAAATTACCCCAAACCTCCAAGCGGCGGCGCACCGTGAGGGAGGTTGTTAGCTTGACTAATGGGTAGCTAAATTAGTCTCTAGTGCGGACCACGTTTTTGAGCAAGTACCCGAAGTTTAATACTCGTGGGAACAATATGGAAAATCGAAATTCTAAATTAATTAATTAATTTTTTTTAAATCTGGAGAGTGATGCGCGGTCAGAGTCCAACGCGGCATCCAGAGGGGGCTCGGAGGGCTCGGAGGTGGAGGAGATGGCGGGCGATTCTGGGAGAAACTCGGGTTTCTCCCCGAAGCGCTCCGCGTTCGTCAGGAAGGATGACGGACGGGGTCGTCCGGCTCTGAGGAATCATCCCCTCAGAGCAAAATCCCCACCAGCAGCCGTGGTGCGGGCCGGTCCCGTGGAAGGGGGAGAGGGCTAACGGCCCAGGACTCCACTCAGCGAGCCGTCAAGCTTGCCGCTCTCGCCACCGCACCCGCCGCGGCAGTGCCCCCTAGAAGGGCTCGGGAGGAGACGATGGACTGCCAATAACGGCCCCATTCCGTCTCCTCCAGGCGAATATCAACCACTGCGCCCCCGCTCAGGATCTGTTGCTCCAGAGCATGGCGCAGTGGTCGATAAATGTCGCCGTCGTCTCCGAGCCGTACTACGTCCATCCCCGTGGAGACTGGGTTCAGGACCTAGACGGCTCGGTGACGTTAATCTCGTCGGCCGCTTCCGGTACCCCGCCCCTCGAGGCTGTTGCGAGGGGACGGGGCTGCGTGGCAGCACGTTTCGGCGACATTGCAGTGGTAGGCGTCTACCTGTCCCCGAACAGATCTCTCGACGAACTCCAAGTCTCCCTTATGGAGCTAAATGTCGTTGTCGCTGGGTTTGGTACCCTCCCCGTGGTCGTTTGCGGGGACTTCAACGCCTGGAATACGGCTTGGGGTTCCCGGTACACGAACCCACGGGGTCAGATGGTGGAGGACTGGGCTTTGGAGCTGGGCCTGGTCGTCCTGAACCGGGGTTCTGTCCCCACCTTGGTGCGGATGCGGGGTGAATCAGTGGTGGACATCTCGTTCGCCAGCCCCGCTCTGTCCCCACGTGTCGTCGACTGGCGCGTTATGGAGGAGGTGGAGACGTACTCCGACCACCGGTACATCCGGTTGGACGTCTCCGCCGAAACCTCGGCCGCGCCGGTCCGACAGAGCCCTTGCGGTCCGCGGTGGGCGCTTAAGCAGATGGACCGGGAGCACCTCCTGGAAGCCGCGACGGTACAGGCCTGGGTGCAAGCACCGGACAGGCCTGTCGACATAGACGTCGAGGCGGAGTGGTTCCGGGAGGCCATGTCGCAAATCTGCGACGCGGCAATGCCACGAGTCCGTCCAGGGCGTGCTAAGCGCCAGGTGTGCTGGTGGTCGCCGGAGATCACTGCACTGCGCAACGCATGCAGTCACGCGCGGCACTGCATCCGCCCGCCGGATGCGGAGGCCAGACAGGCGGAGCTATATGAGGGATACAGAGCGGCAAAACGCACCCTCCGAACGGAGATCAAGCGGGCCAAACTGGAGGCCCGCAACGTGTAGCTGGGGTCTCTGAACGCGGACCCGTGGGGGCGCCCGTACAATATGGTACGGGAAAAGCTCCGCCCCTGGGCTCCCCCGCTGACTCAAAGTCTCCGGCCCCAGATCGTAGAGGGTGCGGTAAACGCTCTGTTCCCTGCGCGGGGGGAACACTCCCCCCCGCCCATGGCTCCGCCTCCACCACCAGCGGTGTCTGACGCGGACCGCAACAGCGACGACGACGACGATGCTCAAGAGGTGACCGAGGTAGAGATGAGAGTGGCGGTGCGAAGGCTGAGTGCCAAAAACACCGCCCCAGGACCCGACGGCTTGCCTGGAAAGGCCTGGGTCCTGGCCATGGAGGCTCTCGGGCTCGACTGAGAGGGCTCTTCAGCGCATGCCTGGAGAGGGGCCAGTTCCCACTTTGCTGGAAGACGGGGAACCTGGTCCTCATAGCGAAGCCAGGGCAACCTGCGGACTCTCCGTCCGCGTACCGGCCCATTGTGCTGCTCAACGAGGTGGGCAAGCTCTTTGAGAGAGTCATTGCAAACCGCCTCGTCGGGCGCCTAACACGGGTGGGGCCGGACCTTTCGGACGGACAGTTCGGCTTTCGCAGGATGCGCTGTACGGTGGACGCCATCATGCACGTGCAAGCCCTCACGACAGGGGATGCGGTGTCCCGGGGCAGGTGTGTCGTGGCAGTGTCCTTGGACATTGCCAACGCGTTCAATTCCCTGCCCTGGAGTACGATCCGGAGGGCACTCCGGTACCACCCGGGTGCCCGAATACCTCTGTCGAGTGGTCGAGCCCTATCTGTCGGAAAGATTTATAGTCTACCCCGGTCACTAAGGAGACTGGAAACGTCGAGAGATGTCGTGCGGTGTTCCGCAGGGGTCGGTACTAGGGCCACCCTTGTGGAACATCGGGTACGACTAAGTGCTGCGCGGCGACTTCCCTGACGGGGTCAGCGTGGTTTGCTACGCAGACGACACGCTGGTTCTAGCGCAGGGAGAGTCGTACCAGGCGGCGGTCGCTCTAGCGACACGCGGGGTTGCGATGGTCGTTGATAGGATCCAGGAGTTGGGACTCGAGGTGGCGCTTCACAAATACGAGGTGATGTGTTTTCACGGTCGCCGCTCTCGGAACGCGCCGCCATTGAGTTCCCAACTAACGGTAGGAGGAGTTCACATCGGTGTCGGGTCGATGATGAAGTACCTGGGACTCGTCCTCGACAGCCGGTGGAATTTCGTGGAGCATTTCCGACGTCTGGCTCCCAAACTCAACCGAGCTGGGGCTGCGCTCAAGCGGCTCCTGCCCAACCTTGGGGGTTCAGATGCCTCCTGCCGGAGGCTCTACGCGGGGATCGTTCGGTCCATGGCCCTCTACGGGGCGCCGGTGTGGGCGCCGTCGCTGAAAAAGCAACCGGCGGCCATGCTGAACGCCTGCCAGAGGGTCATTGCAATAAGGATGGTGTGGGGATACCGCACGGTCACCCGCGAAGCGGCGAGCCTTCTGGCTGGCCTACCACCGTGGGATCTGGAGGCAACAGTCCTTGCACACATGCACGATATGCGCGTGGAGATGCAACGCCGGGGTGAAAGTCTGCTGCCGCGACAGGTCACGGCATGGCGGACAGAGCTCCGGCGGGATCTCATGGTGAAATGGCGTCAACGACTATCGCAACCCAGTGCTGGGCAATCATGGCGGTAAGTCCCCTCTTTGAGGCGTGGCTGGAAAGACCTCACGGCGTCCTTACCTTCCGCATGACGCAGGTCCTCACCGGACATGGTTCGTTCGGGAGTTTCCTGCACCGGATTCATGCGGAAGTGACGCCCGGGTGTTGCCACTGTGCGGAACGCCCGGAGGACACGGTGGAGCACACAGTCGAGGTGTGCCCTGCTTGGGCGGAGCATCGCCGTGCCCTCGTGGGGGCGATCGGCGGCGGAGACCTCATGCGCCGGGCCTTGGTTGAGGCCATGATCCGGAGCGAGGAGGAGTGGCAGGCGGTCGCCGACTTCTGCGAAGCAGTAATGCTCGCAAAGGAGGAGGACGAACGCATCAGGCAACGGCGTTATCGCCGCCGCCGCCGCCGCCGGGATTCTGATCCCGATATCCGGCCACCGTAGGCGCGGGCTTGCGGACAGTGAGCAATGGGTAGCTCGCTGTCCGGCCGTCCGGTAACTGTCCGGACCAAGCCCAAGTCGTCGACGGCGCGCACTGTTCCCGCGCGCCTCAAGGAGTTGTCAGCAACAGCAGGGACCCAGCCGGGTCGAAGCCTACTGGGGTCAGGGTTATCCGAAAGGGCGCTCGAGCCCCGGTATGAAGGCTAGAAGGAACGGGGTGGGTCTTTTAGTCAGTAAGAGTCTGACACTATCTCCCGCTCCGCCCAAGGGCGGGGGATGTCAATGCATGACTTTTTCCCACCATAAAAAAAAAGGTTGTCGACATGTGGGAAGTGGATTCAGCGATTATTGTACCGATAGTCGTTTCAGCCAATGGATTAATAGCCAAGAGCCTCGACCAACATCTTAGGAGGCTCTCGTTAGGCGATTGGATCAAGGGTTTGATTCAGAGAGCGGTACTCTCGGACACGGCTCGTATAGTCAGGGAGGTTCCTTTCTCAGGAGCCTTGACTGCCGGTAGCTTGGACCCTGTTCTCGATACCGGTGGGACACTATTTTTTATATTTTTAAATGGATATTTTATTTTTTATTTAAATATTTAAAAATATAATTTATATGTATGATAATGAATAAACGAATATTAATATTTTATTTCGAGCATCATAGACTCATATAAAATCAAAAACAGACATATTTCAAATCATAATTTGTAAAATTAAATACAATAAAATAAAAATACATTTATTAATAAAAATACAATTATCAGTTGTAGGCCACGAGTTCAAGCCCAGCCTGGTACATTACTTTATTATTTATTTATTTAATCTTCAGGCAACTAAAGGTACAAAGGCGGACTTAATCCCTTTGGCATTCTCAACCACCCACTATTTGCTAAGAACGGAAGAAGTCATTGGATGATTTCCCATCATAAAAAAGGTTTTACTGTTTGCTACTACTACTCTTGAACTTTCTTGTGGTACTTTGTGTAATTTATTTCTTCATCATTACACTCAAAACGGCGAAAGAAAACATCGCGAGGAAATTTGAAGACATGTGACAAAAATTAAAAGACATGTGACATTCACCAACCTGCACTGTGCCCGCGTGTTGGATTACGGTCCATTCCATCTCCTAGAGTGGAGGCCTAAATCTAGACTAATCATTTCACGACTAGTTTTAAAAAGATCGAAGATCATATCTGGTCGGGATCCAACAGCCACTTACCTGGAGACAAAAAGAAAAATACAGTAAGACTACTGCAGATTAAAGGGAAATACATCACAACCATGATTTTCTCAAAAAAAAGTACTAAATGTTGTATTAATCATGTTCTTAGCGTATGACTGGCAAAACGATTCTGTTTTCTTTTCTCAAGATAAATGTCATATCAGCTAAGTTAACATGTCTTTTGTGGTAACACTATTTGGTCTTTTTCAAGTTAAGTTCCTTGCCTGGCCCAGTATTCGGCCACGGCAATGCCGTCCGCGGAGGATGTCATTAGGCCCCTGCGTGAACAGTTAACAGGGCACGTAACGCAGAATGGAAGGTGAGACATGGCCTGCGGAGAGACGCCACACAAATACTGAAGATTGGAACCGTCCGAGAACCCCCACCTGTGGAGATTGTCTTTGCTGTGCCCAACCTGGGTGTGGAGTCTGTTTACAGTTTTCCAGGTAAGCCATGTCAACGCGACCAAGTGAGAGGGTCTCCGACTGATGTCTACCAAATATTCAATTTAGTAACTTAGGTACTCGGGGTTGGCATATCTGCTTAGATAAAAACCCAAAAAAAAATTAAGAGAAAAATTAAAAAAACACATAGGTTCGTTTCGATACAAAAACCCTCGTGAAAAACTTATTTAAATTTAGCTTCTGCTAGTGGCTTCGCCCGCTTCACTATTTCAGTCAGTGATAAAGTAGCATTTTATAGATAAAAGCATTTTTTAAATTGATCCTATGGATTTGAGTTTTTTCATTACAAACATACTGATCTTTCTTCTATAAAATGTTAGTATAGATTATATACATAAATGATGCGAAAAAAACCCAAAAAAAAGATGCCACAACGGCCAACTCGTGAAGGATTTGAACCTCCGACTACCACACAATAGGCGCTCTGACCACTGAGCTAACGAGTCTTATTTGAAAATTCTGAAATTGGCTTTCATTTTCAGGAAAACCTAAACAGAACGTTGCAAATTAATGTTTATGATCAACAATGTTAGGTCCACATTTCAATGTCAGCAGACAAATCTGCACGTCATCTTGGGGTTGAAATTTGATCGTAATCTTGCAGCCTTGTCTGTCGCAGGCTGTAGATGTATACTGGTCACTCGCACCTGTGTTTTAAGTGAAAATCTTAATAAAGCCTGCCATGGTTAATAAAGAAGAAGTTTTGCAAACTTTCAGTGTCGGTAATTAACTTCTTTTTAAATCTTCACTAATATAATAACGAGTTAAAGTTTGTTTCTTTGTTTGTAGGAGTTAATCTCTGGAATTACTGGTCCGATTGCTAAAATTCTTTCACCGATAGAAAGCTGCTTTATTCCTGAGTGACATAGGCTATAACATAATATTTATGTATGCGGGCGAAGCTGCGGGCAAAAGCTAATACAGTATAAAATAGAAAATTATTATCATACTAGCTGACCCGGCGCAATTCATACCGCCTAACAGTCAATGAATGTAGTAGCCTCACCATCAACGATTGCATCACAGCTTACCATCAGGTGGGATCGCAGTCAAATACTAGTTTATAACAGATAAAAAAAAAGTAAATCTTTCGATATAGTCAACATTACTCTTGGGCGTTCAAAAAGAAATATATCATATGTTAAACCACATTTCAATCGTGGTAATAACAGACACAATAGAAAGGCAATAGGTGCGCGAACGCCGGCTTTCACTTGGGGTTTACTGAATTAATAATGTTTAAAAGGAGCGGTAGTAACCTCTCCCTTTGATTGTCATTATGCCCCCATTATGCTACTTGATCCAGTGGTGGTAACCAAACTAACAGTATCTGAGGAATGGCATTCCCTGCCAGAGTTTGTTTCCTAATGGCTAACACTTAGGGCTCAAGCGTATTTCACCGTCCCGTCGGCTACATCATCGCTCACCATCAGGTGAGATGGTGGTCAAACGCGAGCCTGTCTATAACAGAAAATTAAATATTTGGAAAGACCAGACAAAGTCACAAACAGTTATAATTCATACTAATACTTTACACTCGAGCAACCTGATCCACAAAAAATAGGGAACACCATTCTTTGAAACTGGCCGGTCTTTTTCTGTATTATACAACACTATTGTTAGTACAAACACTTGCATGAACTAACACCATCACTTCATTCCGCTTTAACATAAAGTGGATGATCGCTGTACGAGCCTATACCGCCGTTTTACAATCTTGACGGAACCGCGAGCCGAGCTTAAATGGTCTCTGTCATGCCACTGAATCAAGCCGCATCATAGTGGATGACAACCATAACATTTCAGTTGAGAAATTAATTGTAATGAATGGTTTTGGGCTACATTCACGGAGCTTTCCCGCCCAATAATCTCGGTGTTTATCTTGAGAATATATTCTGGTGCCTGTGTAGTCCTAGTAGTTACATACAATCTGTTCAGTGAATACAATTTAAACTTTAAGACAAGGAGATTACGATTCCAGATAGGTCACTGAGTCCAGAGAGCTGTGTCTGGTTTGTCAATTGCTAGTGTAGTGGTAGTAGTGCAAACATGAGGTCACGCCCCCAATCGCTTCTGTGTAGTTGTTACCTGTACACCTAGAGTTTTATGCTATCCTGCTAGCATAAACTATTTCTTTAGCACTATTATTTAAAATTGTTTATAACTTAGTGATACCATAGGTGTTATCTGTATTCTGTATGTATACTTGTAAAGCGAATATAAATTACCGAAATGACTAATAACGCAAGATCCCTGCCTTGTATAGGATTGCATACAGTTAAGAGGTCAAGTGATCGTTTTAATTCATACTAGTAGTTTATAGCCGAGCAATTAAATCCACAAAGAATAGATAGTACATTTCTTTGAAAACTGGCCAGTCTTCTTCTATATTATACATAAAAAACTTTTTTCAAAAAAATTTATAACCGACTTCATTGTTAAAAAAACACTGAAAAGTATAAAATAACTTTAATTTCGGAAGTCGATGTTTCGATAAAAGTTTTGTCTATTCGTTATTTAACACCGACTTCCGAAATTAAAGTTATTTTATACCTATCAGTATTTTTTTTAAAATGAAGTCACTTATATTTTTTTTTTTTTGAAAAAAGTTTTTTATTTTACACTTTTTAGTTATGGGACCACTACTAAAAAGTACCCCTCAGACAAACTTAAATACCTTATAGCCAGAGATCATCTCATAACGATTCTAATAATCAACACGGTTAGATTACATTATTTTACTTTCTGGCTTCATCATCAGATCAGTCCGATACATCCCCTCCCCCTTTTCCTTCAGCCAATCATCGACTACACGTATAAACAAAGCAATTTTACTTTTTACGACAGTTTTGTTGTGATCCTATGAGGAGTTCTGTTCCATGTCTTCGAATTTCAAGATCAGATCAAAACAATATTTCTATGTGACCAACTTGAAAGCATAACATACATTACATTACATAGTTTGTCGAGATCTTCTTGTAAAAGAAATGAGTCCAGTTGTGAGTTGATTGTTTTGGCTAATTTAAGGTCATTAGCATATAAGAAAAAACCGGCCAAGTGCGAGTCGGACTCGCCCATGAAGGGTTCCGTAGCAGCAAGTAACATAATATAAAAGTTCTTGTAATGTGTTGTAACTTTGATCGATGTTTTAACAATAGTGTATTTTTATCGATTTATGACGCATTAAAAAAAAACTACTTACTAGATTTCGTTCAAACCAATTTTCGTTGGCAGTTTTTATAGTAATGTACATCATATATTTTTTTTAGTTTTATCATTCTCTTATTTTAGAAGTTAGAGGGGGGGGACACACATTTTACCACTTTGGAAGTGTCTCTCGCGCAAACTATTCAGTTTAGAAAAAAACGATATTAGGAACCTCAGTATCATTTTTGAAGACCTATCCATAGATACCCCACACGTATCGGATTGACGAAAAAAAAATTTTTGAGTTTCAGTTCTAAGTATGGGGACCCCCAAAATTAATTGCTTTTTTTCTATTTTTGTGCAAAAATCTTAATGCGGTTCACAGAATACATCTACTTACAAAGTTTCAACAGTATAGCTCTTATAATTTCGGAAAAAAGTGGCTGTGACATATGGACGGACAGACGGACAGACAGACAGACAGACAGACAGACATGACGAATCTATAAGGGTTCCGTTTTTTGCCATTTGGCTACGGAACCCTAAAAACTCGGAATTCTTGACACAGGGCTCCTGTGTATATAGGTCATTTACAAATATATTAAATAGAATGGGAGCTATGTGGGAGCCTTGCGGGACTCCGGACCTGATTGTAAAGAGTTGTGGAGAAGGCCCGTTAATCAACACTGGTAAGTTGTGATCTGTCAGATACACGAAAAATCATTTAAGAATAATTGCCTTCTATCTCAATATTGGACAGTTTCACTGAAACTGTGTATATGGTAATTTTGGTTCGACATGAGGCTGCAAAAGAATTCTTGGAATTGGGCTACATGGGAAAGTGGCTAGAGGCTGATGTAAGAAATTCCCGTAAATTCAAAGCTAACTTTTGTCCAGCTAGCATGTTAGCAACAAATCACATCGGTTACGATTTTATAATGAAATATGACCAAATGTTTAGCATGTTTCCACGGGAAGCATTGTTTCCATGGAAGAACCTATAATCCAAAATAATACAAGTTTTCTTAGATTTCATACAAAAGTGGGTATAAATGGTTTCTCTGTTTTGTGTTTTCAGAAATACTGCTAAATTACTCGATATATTACTGATAATACTAAACAGAGAAACTAACAAATAACCATTATCTAAAAAGAATAATGTGCCTCTAATATAAACTTACCTATTTGAACTTATAACTTTAAGGCAAAGATAACATAGATAAAAAAGCCCATAACTTTTACGCAACGTTGGAAAGTTCCACCCTTAGGTACTTATAATAGTTAGATGTACCTAAAACACCATCTTAATGTACTTAGACTTCACAAATGTTTCCAACTTCTACCCGAATGAAGTCACGCACAAGAGTTAATTAATTGTAATAATACAAAATCAATCAAAAAACTTATTTGTAATACTTTCGACTTCCATGCACACGAAGTCGCGCACCGAATTTAAAAAAGGTTCAAGACACGCTTTTGTTAGCCAGACTAACTGTTATCGACAGAAAATGAGTGAAACAGGCGACATTATTATAAAATTAATAATGTGCGTAATTATTTCAATAGCCAGTGAGCCGTAGAGATACACAGGGTGGCCAAGCAAAGTAAAAATCGAAAAAAGTTCGTTGATATACAAAAACAAAATCTAGCGATTCGGACTCCCGGAGTCTGATCTATAAAAACGGCAAACAAATCATAATTATGTTGTTTAGGAGTCCCTCTTAAATATTTATTTTATTCTGTTTTTAGCATTTGCTATTACAGTGGCAACAGTAATTTAACATCTGTAAAAAATTCAACTGTCTGTCATGGCATAATGAGATATAGCTCGGTGACAAACAGGCAGACGGACAGCGGAGTTTTAGCAGGTCCCGTTTAATCTTTTGATACGAAACCCCAAAAATCACAACTTTTTAAACTCCCATATCCCTGTCCAGATGGCTACCAATTACCTAAGGATAGGGGTGTAACAATGAACAGTCTTATCGCTGCTAGGTAATGTCTCTTGTATTTAATGCCTTTTTATTATTATTTTGGAAGTAATTGACACAAGGATTTGTGGTTTCATATTTGCAGTATTAGATATCTTTTAGCCCGGTGGTCGCAAAGAATTCTAAAGCCTTTTGTTCAGTGTAAATATTCGTACTATTGTTTCAATTTACTATGAATTTTGCTATCTTGTTCCCATTAAAGACTCTCTCTTTTGTTACCTGCCGAACTATTCATTTCTTAACACATTACACTAGTTAGATCAGTAGTGGTGGTGGTAATGTAATAGTAGTGGTGTGGTTAGATTAGTTAGTGAAGGAAAGCGCAAGAGTCGCGCAGCGGAGGCTTCTTGGCAGTTTGTGTTCTGACTTCATCGTGAGCGCACGTTCTTTCCGCGGTCTTTCGCTGTGAATCTTTATAAAATTTCTTGTGAGTCTTCGCGGACCTGGAATGTCAAATAGAGAACATTAGTATAGTTGATGGTATAATGAATGGCGTTGTCACCAAAAAAGAAATACCGGAACTACCAACATTTTTTGAAGTACAAGTTACGATTGCGGACGAGGAGGAACCTCAAAGTGAAGGTACCTATTTAAAACAAATTAATGATTTTACTCGTACAATTAGAAGATTCATTATAAATCATATTTCATTGTTCCTGTTTATAATAAGTACGAATTATTTTTTTTTTTAAATTAAAATCTTTATTATGCTTATGTTATTAGCATACACATATGAAATTCTCTTTTTTTTAAATTACACCTATAGTAAAAACAAAAGAGGTTTTGATGATTTTAACGCTTAGGTCAATAAAATCATCAAAACCTCTGCATTGGACTATACAGCAAAAGAAGTACCTAATACTTGTGGAGAAATAAAAAAATTGAGTATAATCGTATATGATTAATATACTTTTTATTCATGTTCAGATCTACAACTGGAAAACGTAGACAACAGCTATTCAGATGTAGACGATATACAACTGCAACATTCTGAATCAGATTTAAATACAATTAAGTTAAAAACTGAAATGAAAGAACATCAAAAAGTACTGGGAAACAAACGAAGAGCCAGTGACACGACCAGTGAGTATCAAGTGTGTCTAATTTCAGGAGAAAAGAAATATTTGCAAACTAGTGGTGTTATAAGTTTCACTGCTACGTTTGTGTTGTTTGATTATGTATCTATGGCGTAACTGATCTGATGGTTATAAATTAATTCTAGGATCAAGAGCACAAACGCATTATGGCAACAATATTATAAGTATTGGTTTGCCAGTTTGTTGCTGCTGGCCAAACATACGTGACCTAAAATAGAGTTTAAGCGCTAAAAGTGTCTCTTTATTAATGACTGACTAAAGACGTGTATTTAATTAATTACCTCTTTATAAATCGTGCGCATTAACATGGCACCTGATTAATGACGTTTGAAATATTGAGTGCATATAGTTTTTTTTTCAATATCAACATTTATTTTGCTTTGAGTAGTTTCTCATGACATACTACTTTACGAATTTACGATGCTTTAATTCATTAAACCCCTATTGTCTTACTATTGTGTCTGCAATTTCCACGATTTAAAGGTTAAAGGTGACAATACAAACTATTTTCGAGTATTCAATGTGGCAACTGGTTTCGAGCCCGGTGCCATGTTAATGCGCTCGGGTTGTACCTACTTTATATTTTGTACTTACTAGATTTGTAATTACAGGCCCAACCGCAACGAAGAAACCAAAACCAGTCTCATTGAGAAAAATCTCGAAGATATGTTTCCAGAAGGACAAAAGAAAAATGAAAAACCTGAGACGAAAGTTGGAAAGACCATTGAAAAAGTTGTATTTAAAGAACCTCCTAAATGCCATGTTTGTAACCGTGGTTTTATTTTTAAGAATATATTACTTCGACATATTCGTACACACACTAGTGAGAAACCGTACGAATGTGAAACATCTCATCGTAGTTGCAGTACTAAGGATGATTTACTGAAGCATATTCGTACGCACACTGGTGAGCCGTACAAGTGCAACAAGTGCCAGCGTAGTTTCGTTCATCGGCGTCATTTAAAACTACATAAGCGTACGCACACTGGCGTCAAACCTTACACGTGCAATATTTGTCAACATGAGTGTAGTAGTAAGGGTGATTTTCTAAAACATATCCGTACGCACATCGGTAAAAAAGTGTTTTTTTAGTGCAATATATGTTAGCTGTGTGGACCGATGACCTGGTAAGGGTTGCGGGGATCCGATGGATCCGAGACGCACAGGACCGTTCATTGTGGCGACGCTTAAGGGAGGCCTATGTCCAACAGTGGACGTCTTTCGGCTGAAATGATAATGATGATAATATGTTAGCTTAGTTTGAGTAGTAAGAATAATTTTACCCGTCATATACGCATACTGCTGGGAAACCGTTTTTATGTTGTGTGTAATTTTATCTATAATGTGTATGTATTTTTGAAAAATTCTTCAGTTGTCTAGTAGGTACTTGTACCACAAGCTCTGCTTAGTTTGTGACTAGGCGGCGTTGCGTGTAAATTGTGAAATATTTATTATATTGGATATTATTATGTGAAATATTGATATATTATTATTATATAAAAATAAATATTTTATTTTAATGTTTATTGATTTTTTTTTCTTTTTCCTTCCAATCCTTTCTGTCTAGAATGAGCTCTAATATAATTTTACACAAACTTATCATTATAGGTACAATGGCGGTCCTATCACTGAGGAGACCACCTTAGAATGGTCTATAAGAACAACAAAAAAAAAGGAGCGATCTGTAAATAAGTGTTCCGCTAGCCAGTTAATCCATCATCATAAAAGATTCTTTCTTTAACGTATCTACCTAAAAACAATAGACAAATTAACAAATCTATCTGTACAAATATTTTAAGCTGAACAGTTTGTTTGATTGAACGCGCTAATCTTAGGAACCATTGGACTGATTTGGTTTGCTTTTTCTGAATTAGGTAGCTCATTTGTCGAGAAAGGCTAGAGGCTACATATAACATTACGTTATGACTAATAAGAGCAGAGTATCGACGAAAAATTTTGTGAAAACGAGAGAAAAATATTCATTTTTGAGATCTGAGTAAACGGTTAAAGATTCGCAAAAAATATGTAGTACAAAAATATTCTTCTTTAAAAGTTTAAAAAAAACAGTCTAGAATAGCACGTGTCTATCTATGGTAATTAAATTTGTTCCGTAATAATGCAATATTTGCGAAGCTATTTTTATAAAAAACAACATGATTTTGTGTCTAAATGTTCTACTATGTATAACTTACTGATTAACACTGCTTTCATTGGTTACACTTTTGAAGCTAGAGGCCAGGTTAATCCTGTGTATACAGATTTTGAAAAAGCCTTTGATCGTGTTGATCACTCAATTCTTTCCATGAAATTGAATAGCGCTGGTGTTCATGGCTTTCTGTTACGATGGTTTGAGAGTTACCTAATTAATCGATCTCAAATATTTGCCCTGGCGGGTTATAAATCTGCGCCTTTTTCTCCTGGTTCTGATGTTCCACAAGGCTTTAAGTTAGGTCCATTGCTTTTTTAGTATTTTTGGATGATCTTTTAGATTTAATAGATTGCAATTGTTTAGCCTATGCTGATAATTTAAAAATTTACTGTAGGATATCTGATCTGAGTGATTGCAATAAGCTTCAAAGAGATCTTGACACCCTTCAACAATGGTGTTTTAACAACAAAATGACGCTAAGTGTTAAGAAATGCCAAACTATAACATTCACGAACAAAGTGAATTACATGGAATTTGATTATCACATAGATGGATCTGTTCTGTGCAGAGTATCTGTCGTCCGTGATCTGGGTGTACTCTTTGCTACTTCCTTATCCTTTCGTGATCATGTAGATACTATAGCTGCTAAGGCTAAGAGAATGCTTGGCTTTATAATTCGCATTTCAAAGGCTTTCCGTAATCATAGCAGCATTATTCTTCTCTATAACGCCATGGTAAGGAGCTCCTTGGAGTATTGTTTCTCTATTTGGTCTCCTTATTACTCTACTTATACTAATAATATGGAATCTGTTCAGGCCCGTTTCGTTAGGTACCTACATATGTATGAAGAAATGGATCCGAAAAGCTATACCCGATTACTAAGATAGGTTAAGGCACTATAAGATGGTTAGCATAAAAGAAAGGCGGATTCATTCTGACTTACTTCTACTACACAAAATTATAAATGGTTCCATTAATGCGGAGTTGATTAATTATTTTAACTTTAGGGCTAGCCAACGAGGAGGAACCTCAATGTGATGTACCTATTCAAGAACAAATTGATGATCATGACATTAGAAGATTTATTCATAATTCATTGTTCACGTTTGTAATACGAATTATATTTTTTTAATAGCAAAACTATTTAATACTTATATTGTTAGCTACCGGTACGCAATTTTCTTTTTTAAATTTCATCTGTAGTAAAAAAAAACGGAGGTGTTGATGATTTTAACGCCCCAAGCATTGGACTATAAAAAAAGCAATTTTTGTAGTGAATAAAAATACATTTTTCGTAAAATAATATGACTAATAACAATTTCCGTTTATTTTCAGATCTTCAACTAAGAAAAGTAGACAACGGCTATTCAGATGAAGACGATACACGACAACATCATTCCGAACCACATTTGAATACAATGAAGTTTAAAATTGAAATAGAAGATGATCAAAATGTATTGGACAGCAAACGAAGAGCCTTAGAAGTATTAAACACGACAATTGGGTATAATGTTTGTCTAAATTCAGAAAAAAAGAAATATACGTAAAAGAGGGATATCATAAGATTGACTGCTATATTTGTTCTGGATGGCTATAAAGCTGTTCAAGGATTAACAGCACGAGCACATTATGGCAATAACATTGTTTTGCAAGTTCGTTGCTGCTGGCTAAACCTATGTGGCCTTAAGAAGAGTTTAAACGCTAGCACGGTCTCTTTGTTAAAAACTGACTTAAGACTACTAAATTATTTACCTCCTAACCTACTTCATAGTTTTATACTTACTAGATTTGTAATTACAGGCACAACCGCAACGAAGAAACCAAAACCAGTCTCATTGAGAAAAAATTTCGAAGATTTGTTTCCAGAAGAACAAAAGAAAAATGAAAAACCTGAGACGAAAGTTGGAAAGACCATTGAAAAAGTTGTATTTAAAGAACCTCCTAAATGCCATGTTTGTAACCGTGGTTTTATTTTTAAGAATATATTACTTCGACATATTCGTACACACACTAGTGAGAAACCGTACGAATGTGAAACATGTCATCGTAGTTGCAGTACTAAGGATGATTTACTGAAGCATATTCGTACGCACACTGGTGAGCCGTACAAGTGCAACAAGTGCCAGCGTAGTTTCGCTCATCGGCGTCATTTAAAACTACATAAGCGTACGCACACTGGCGTCAAACCATACACGTGCAATATTTGTCAACATGAGTGTAGTAGTAAGGGTAATTTTCTAAAACATATCCGTACGCACATCGGTAAAAAAGTGTTTTTTTAGTGCAATATATGTTAACTGTGTGGACCGATGACCTGGTAAGGGTTGCGGGGATCCGATGGATCCGAGACGCACAGGACCGTTCATTGTGGCGACGCTTAGGGGAGGCCTATGTCCAACAGTGGACGTCTTTCGGCTGAAATGATAATGATGATAATATGTTAGCTTAGTTTGAGTAGTAAGAATAATTTTACCCGTCATATACGCATACTGCTGGGAAACCGTTCAAGTGCGATAAATCTATGTCAGCGTAGTTTCAGTAGGTATTAATTGTGATTTTACAGATTATATTTACAAGAATTTTTAGAGTTAAGAGTGAGTTACTTATGCATATTTTACTAGTCTGTTGGTCTACTGGTCATGGTCGGGTCATGGGTTTGATTCCCACCCAGGACAAACGTTTGTGTGATAAGCAAGATTTTATGTTGTGTGTAATTTTATCTATAATGTGTATGTATTTTAAAAAATTCATCAGTTGTCTAGTACTTATACCACAAGCTCTGCTTAGTTTGTGACTAGGCGGCGTTGCGTGTAAATTGTGAAATATTATTATATTGGATATTATTATGTGAAATATTGATATATTATTATTTTATAAAAATACATATTTTATTTTAATGTTTATTGATTTTTTTTTCCTTTTCCTTCCAATCCTTTCTGTCTAGAATGAGCTCTAATATAATTTTATACAAACTTATCATTATAGGTACAATAGCGGTCCTATCACTGACGAGACCACCATAGAATGGTCTATAAGAACAACAAAAATAAAGGGAGCAATCTGTAAATGAGTGTACTGCTAGCCAGTTAATCCATCATCATAAAAGATTCTTTATTTAACGTATCTACCTAAAAACAATAGATAAATTAACAAATCTATCTGTACAAATACACTCGAGAGCAAAAAAATCACACATCATAACTCTTTTTGCTAAGGCAGTTTTTGTCATGAATGTGAATAGTTATTGAAAACATGTCGTACACTATTTGAAAGCCTATTTAATTACCTTTCTAATGATATGAAATAAAGTGTAAAAAAATATCCTTGAAAGGGTTTAGAGCACAAAATCCAACAAATTTTAATGGAAAAATTACCAAATTTCACTTAAGAAAGAATGAGAGTCAAAACTTAAATTTTCTTGGTCATCCTGTTTGTTAATAAAGTGTATTGGGATCCCTTAGTCTTATTTACAGCTGTTACTCGATTTTTCATCAGCCGTATTAATTTTACCATGAAATCTTAGGGTTTAACATCCCACCTCTCGTCAATGACAAATTGAAGCTCTTGGAGGCGTGGAGAGCCAGGCTTTTTGCACTAAGTCTTCTTTCAAGGTCATTCCAGATATGCTTAATTGGATTGAGATCAGAACTACGAGCTGGCCTCTCTATCGCAATGATTCCAACGTCTTACATGTAGTCGTAAACTGTTCTAGCGATATGCAATCTGGTGTTGTTCTGCATTGAGGAAAAAAAAACAACCATAAGCCACACAAGTGACTTCACACATTCTTTGAGCACTTTTTTGATGTATCACAAAGCCGCCAACCCTCTCGATATCAGGCCAGTAATGGCCCAGTGATGAATACAATGTCAGTTTTAGTGTCCAACATTATGTCACCCCAATTCTGCTCCAAAACCCACTTCTTCGCTTATGCAGCATTGTTAAAATTACCCTGATGACCTTCTGTAGACCCTGCAGCATCGATCATGGTCATCTAGGACATTCTGCACTTATCAGAAAACAACAGCTTGTCATTAGGCATACATCCAATTTAAGTGTTTCGTGGCAAATTATTGCCGGGCTTGTCGGTGAGCTGTGGTCAATTTGGTTCCATTTGAGGAATGATGTGTAGTCAGGCCTGCTTCACCCAGTCTTTTCCTAATCGTCCACTGACTTATACTGATATTGCAAACTTCTTGAAGCTTTTGTGTCAGTTCAATCGTGTTCAGTAGCCGATTTCTCAAAGTACTTGTTACTGAAAAGCGATAATCACGCCCTGATCCTATGCGCCACCGGCCATATCCTGGTCGCCGAATATACCCACGGGTCTTTTAAAACCTCTGGTATACCAGACGAACAGGAAAGCAGCTAAAATTTAGCTATCGCGCGACTTCATTTTGATTATGGCCTGCTTTGAGCAAGGCAATAACTTGAACAGCCTCTGCGGGCGTGGTATCCATATTTTTCCAGTAAATCCGTCTGTTTCTAATAGAGACGTTATCACCCTATCGGAAACTGATTAAAACTCCGAAACAGCACCCTTTTTGTAGCTCTAGGTAAAGGTGCAAGTAGTGAAATGAAAATGGGTGAATTTGGGGAATTGGGTATACCGCTGGTTTTTGTGAGTTACGTGAAGGTCAATGACTTTAATTTTGTGTTTTTATAAAGCTAACTTTGTATGCTTCAATTTTGCTTAATAATTTGTACTCAATATCTTTAGATTTAAGAAAAAAAAATAGTATTAAACGAAATTACAAGCCATGTGCGATTTTTTTGCTCTCAAGTGTATTTTAAGCTGAACAGTTTGTTTGATTGAACGCGCTAATCTTAGGAACTATTGGACTGATTTGGTTTGCTTTTTCTGAATTAGGTAGCCCATTTGTCGAGAAAGGCTAGAGGCTAACATATAACATTACGTTATGACTAATAAGAGCAGAGTATCGACGAAAAATGTTGTGAAAACGAGAGAAAAATATTCATTTTTGAGATCTTCCGTTGCGTGCGCCGCGTAAACGGTTAAAGATTCGCAAAAAATATGTAGTACAAAAATATTCCTCTTTAAAAGTTTAAAAAAACAGTCAAGAATAGCATGTGTCTATCTATGATAATTAAATTTGTTCCGCAATATTTGCGAAGCTGTTTTTATAAAAAACAACATGGTTTTGTGTCTAAATGTTCTACTATGTATAACTTACTGATTAACACTGCTTTCATTGGTAACACTTTTGAAGCTAGAGGCCAGGTTGATGCTGTGTATACAGATTTTGAAAAAGCCTTTGATCGTGTGGATCACTCAATTCTTTCTATGAAATTGAATAGCGCTGGTATTCATGGCTCTCTGATAAGATGGTTTGAGAGTTACCTAATAATCGATCTCAAATATTTGCCCTGGCGGTTTATAAATCTGCGCCTTTTTCAGGAGAAAAGGCGCCAACCACCAGGAGCCAGGAGAACCAGGAGGTTCTGATGTTCCACAAGGCTTTAAGTTAGGTCCATTGCTTTTTTAGTATTTTTGGATGATCTTTTAGATTTAATAGATTGCAATTGTTTAGCATATGCTGATGATTTAAAATTTTTCTCTTTTAATTTACTGTAGGATATCTGATCTGAGTGATTGCAATAAGCTTCAAAGAGATTTTGACACCCTTCAACAATGGTGTTTTAACAACAAAATGACGCTAAGTGTTAAGAAATGCCAAACTATAACATTCACGAACAAAGTGAATTACATGAAATTTGATTATCACATAGATGGATGTTCTGTGCAGAGTATCTGTCGTCCGTGATCTGGGTGTACTCTTTGATACTTCCTTATCCTTTCGTGATCATGTAGATACTATAGTTGCTAAGGCTAAGAGAATGCTTGGTTTCATAATTCGCATTTCAAAGGCTTTCCGTAATCATAGAAGCATTATTCTTCTCTATAACGCCATGGTGAGGAGCTCCTTGGAGTATTGTTTCTCTATTTGGTCTCCATATTACTCTACCTATACTAATAATATGGAATCTGTTCAGGCCCGTTTCGTTAGGTACCTACATATGTATGAAGAAATGGATCCGAAAAGCTATACCCGATTACTAAGATAGGTTAAGGCACTATAAGATGGTTAGCTTAAAAGAAAGGCGGATCCATTGTGACTTACTTCTACTACACAAAATTATAAATGGTTCCATTAATGCGGATATGATTAATTAATTAAACTTAAGGGCTAGCCAACGAGGAGGAACCTCGATGTGATGTACCTATTTAAGAACAAATTGATGATCATGACATTAGAAGATTTATTCATAATTCATTGTTCACGTTTGTAATACGAATTATATTTTTTTAATAGCGAAACTATGTAATACTTATATTATTAGCTACCGATACGCAATTTTCTTTTTTAAATTTCATCTGTAGTAAAAAAAAACGGAGGTGTTGATGGTTTTAACGCCCCAAGCATTGGACTATAAAAATAGCAATTTTAGTAGTGAATAAAAATACATTTTTCGTATAATAATATGACTAATAACAATTTCCGTTTATTTTCAGATCTTCAACTAAGAAACGTAGACAACGGCTATTCAGATGAAGACGATACACTACAACATCATTCCGAACCACATTTGAATACAATGAAGTTTAAAATTGAAATGGAAGATAATCAAAAAGTATTGGACAGCAAACGAAGAGCCTTAGAAGTATTGGACACGACAATTGGGTATAATGTATGTCTAAATTCAGAAAAAAAGGAATATACGTAAAAGAGGGAAGTCATAAGATTGACTGCTATATTTGTTCTGGATGGCTATAAAGCCGTTCAAGGATCAACAGCACAAGCACATTATGGCAATAACATTGTTTTGCAAGTTCGTTGCTGCTGGCTAAACATATGTTGCCTTAAGAAGAGTTTAAACGCTAGCACGGTCTCTTTATTAAAAACTGACTTAAGACTACTAAATTATTTACCTCCTAACCTACTTCATAGTTTTATACTTACTAGATTTGTAATTACAGGTACAACCGCAACGAAGAAACTAAAACAAGTCTCACTGAGAAAAAACTTGAAGATATGTTTCCAGAAGAACAAAACGAAAATGAAAAACCTGAGACGAAAGTCAGAAAGACCATTAAAAAAGTTATGTTTAAAGAGCCTCCTATATGCCATGTCTATCACCGTGGTTTTATTTTTAAGAGTACTTTACTTAAGCATATTCGTAAACACACTTGTGAGAACCGTATAAATATGACACTTGTCATCGTAGTTGCAGTAATAAGGGTAATTCATGGCAGCATATTCGCACACACACACTGGTCAAAAACCGTACAAGTGCGATAAAACTCAACGTAGTTTCGGTATTAAGAGTCGTTTCAAACTGCATAAGTGTTCGCACACTGGCGACAAACAATACAAGTGCAATGTATGTCTATATGGGTGCAGTCAGTAAGGGTGATTTTCTGTAGCATATCCGTACGCTTATTGGTAAAAAACTGTTTGAGTGCAATGTATGTTAGCTTAGTTCGAGCAGTGAGAATAATTTTACGTCACATTTGTAAGCATATTGGTAAGAATATATCTTAACAGTAATTTTGTCTGAATTACATATTTTTGAAATATTTACCAGTTGTCAAGTACTCTTATTACAAGCACTACTTAGTTTGGTACTAAAGGACGTTGTGTAAAAGTTGTGAAATATTATTATTATATTCTCACGCACAGCATGAGATGTATAGAATAGAATGGACGTTATTGTATGACAAAATAGTATTTTATTTTAATGTTTTAGTTTTTTTTATGTGTATTGTTTTACCTTTCTTCTAATCCTTTCTGTCTAGAATGAGCTCTAACACAATTTTACACAAACTTTTCAATATAAGTACAAAGACAGTCTTATCGCTGACAGTGATATCTTACCAGACAACCTTAGAATAGACTATAAGAACTTAACACAAAATAAGGAAAATCTGGAAGAGTCTGACTTTTTGTTGGGTTGAGCGACTAATTTCAGGAACTATGAGTCTGATTTGAAGAAAATATCTTTCCGAGTTAGATAGCCCATTTATCGTTAAAGGTTAAAGGCTGTATGACATCACGCAATAACTACGAGTAATAAGAGCGGAGTATTGACGAAAATGTTAAGGAAACGGGGGAAAAATCTGTTTGAGAGCTAGATCGACAGATAAATTTTCTAGTTCGATAGCATCTATATGATTGATGTCAGAGAAAACACTTCTGTATTTTTTTATATTTGTATTATAAATATCATAATGAGGGTCTGATATTAAATTACAATACTCTACGCCACTCTTGGCAAGAGATTGGAATAGCATTATTTATGTTGAGGGTTTTTTGAAGACTTGGAGTTCAAATTTAGAAGTACAGGGTGGCCCAGAGAGAAGTGCACTTTTGATTTTTCGCGCATTTTTAAACAAAAAAATGGTGGCGCGCGGGAGTTGTGTCAGTGCAAAGCGCGGACTTTATAATTTTTGTCACCATAGGTTGTTACACTATAGTGCTGCGCGCGTTTTGTATCCGCGCATTTTATGAGAATGCTCGATCCTATGTGACTATTCGACGACTCTACAGTGCATAATTCAAATTGCGGCGCATCAGTGAATGTCCAAGCACTAATTTAATTAAGCAATGGATTAAATGATTCGAAAGGACAAGATCAACGCAAAAAATGCAGCCTCGCGGTCGTCAAAGAGTATCACGGGCCGACGAAAACATTTAGCGAGTTCGTGAATCTGTACGCGCGAATGTCGGAGCGCAAAGTTCATCAACTTTGTGATTGTTTATGATCGACATTGCAGTGAATTTTACGGCTTGATTTGAAATAACATCCATATAAGATACGGTTGGTACAGGAATTAAAGGCATCAAACTTCGAATTGAGATTGAGATTTGTAAATGAAATTCGCAAGTCTCCACAAAAAATTATTTTAGCAGCAGTCTTCTTTATGCGGGTTTACCTTAAAAAAAGAGTACACTCTGATAGCCCAACCACCCTGCAGCAACTGAAGTTGAATATTCGGCAAAAAGTGGAATCCAGTTCGAGGATAACTCCAACAAAACTTTTCCAAAATTTTCACGCAACCATGTAATTTTTATAAACGATGTAATTTTTATAAAGTAAATTTTAAAATAAATTTCATTTCATTTTCTTTAGATTGTAATAAATAAAGTTCTTCAAAATTATACAGGTTTTTTTGCCTAGAATTTTCAAAAGTGCATTTCTTTCTGGGCCACCCTGTACTATAATTTTAGATATTTTTAACCAAGTACCTACGTATTTTCACAACTATACCATATTTTAAGTTGGATGTACGGTAAAGTGAATTTCGGCCAGATGGACCGTTGACGTGAATACGGTGGCGGGTAGTGGCTGGATGCGGAAGGCGGAGGACTGGGTGTGGTGGCGAGTCTTGGGAATGGCAAATGCTTACCAGTGGATCAGGCTGTTGAGGAAGATGATTATGATCGATTTTAAAGTGCATCTAAACTTGGCATTGGATAGATTTTCAACACTTTTTTTAGGCGAACAATTAGCCGATAGGAACTTGGCCCCCTTTTTAATAGGTATGTTAATTATCATCATTATTAAACGGGTTTAAGTAATATTGTTATTCACATCTATTCTATGATTCGACTAATGAGAGTAGTGAGTAAATTAGTTTGAAAGTAAAAACAGTAACAATATCACTGTAAACATGCAAAGCATCATGAAAAATTAACAGATTTTTTATGATGCTTTGAACTAATGAGGGTAGTGAGCAAATTAGATTAATTAAATGGTATATTTTCAGTTCAGTCAAAATAAAAGATTACTAAACTGTATTTGAGACAGTGTCATCTCGATTGAAATGAAGGCTTAATTAGCATAAGTTAAATTATTTGAATTGAATCCTGTTTCTAATATTCTTTGTTTGGTATAACAACGAATATTGAAAACAGATTTCAACAGAAATACATAAACTGTGAAAATTTCATCTGTCTATCAAGGTTCATAAGATACAGTTTGGTGATAGGCAGACAGACAGACGGACAGCGGAGTCTTAATAGGTCTCGTTTTACCTATTGAATACAGAACCCGAAAAATCAATATTTTTTTAAACTTCCTTAACACTGTCCAGATGGCAACCAGTTACCTAATGATAGGGGTGTAACAATGATTGTTCTTATCGCTACTAGGTATTGTCTCTTGTGTGTAATGCCTTTTCTTTTATTATTTTAGAAGAAATCGACTTAAGGATTTATGGTTTAACATTCGCAGTATTATCTTTTAGCCAGGTCACAAAATAGATAGGCGTCTCGGCTCACTTGTCGAATAGTTCCGGCTCAAACGCTCATTAGTGTGCGTCCACCGAGCGTAGGTACAAAAAACGAAGTACATGCATGAGATTGTCTTCTCCACCTATTTTGTGGCCAGGTGGTCGCAAAGAATTCTAAAGCCTTTTGTTCAGTGTAAATATTCGTACTATTGTTTCAATATACTATGAAATTTGTTATCTTGCTCCCATTAGAGACCTTCTCTTTTGTTACCTGTTTAATAATAATATGTACAATCATCAAAGGAGATCACTAATCAGAATCGTCAGTTAAAGTTGAAGTATTCATAAAAATCGATGGATTGATACTAACCAATTTTGATTTTATTCATGAATAATTGTCTATTAACCATGAATTTGATTAGGGTAGAACTTGGTAATACGCCCTAAGTGACAAAACGCCCCACCATTCAAGCACTCACACTAACAAAGCAACGCCGCTCGAAACTAGACGCGCGGGGAGCCACTAGTAGCCGGACAACATGGCCGACGTGTGCACGTAGTTTGCGATGTCCGTTTAAAAAATATTGCTAAATCTAGTTTTATTGGCGTGAAACAATTTGAGGTGAGTTTCCAAGAAATTCATGTATATTGATACTTTTATATTTTGTGTTAAAATGACCCACACTATCGTAAAATAGATAAAATTACCTTTCTCTTTTTATTTTTTCGAACGTTATAACCTTGAATCTTGTGTTTTGATCTCAGTGGGGCATATTGAAAATCGAATTTGACAATAAGCCCCTAAGCTAGTTGTTTAAAACGCCCCAATATTTGAACTGTCTTAAGTACCTTGTTGCGTGTTATTATTACAGATAATGTCTCGGAAGTATGAAAGAAAGACACTACGAGCATCATGGAGTGCGGACGACTTAGACAAAGCCATGCGTAGTGTCCAAAGCAAAGTAATGGGTGTTAATGAGGCATCCAGAAACTTTGGCATACCGTCTCGAACTCTAAGAAGACACATTTTATCAGGAAAATCAAAGGGCCCTCTAGGACGCAAACCAGTATTTTCTGTAGAATATGAAAAAAAACTGGTTGCCCATATAAAGAAATTGGAAAAAGTTGGATTTGCCCCTGACAGAAAAGATGTAAAAGAAATGGCATTTCAACTAGCTAAGAAACTTAATATTAAAAACCCATTTTCAGCAAGTTCAGAATCAGCTGGAAATGTATGGTTTTCGGGGTTCATGGCTCGCAACTCAGAATTAAGCCAAAGAAAATCAGAAGGCTTGTCACTTGCTCGAGCTTATGGAGTTAATAGAAAAGATGTACAGGATTTTTTTGTTTTACTAGCCAAAATCTACGAAGAAAATGATTTTGCAAATCACCCCGAAGATATTTTCAACATGGACGAGTCCGGAATACAGGTTAACAATAAGCCAGGAAGAGTAATTGCCACAAAGGGAGCCAAAGATGTCTACACGCTCACTAGCTCTGAAAAGGGTGAAAACGTAACGGTCATTGCTTGTTGTAATGCTCAAGGTAACTTCCTTCCCCCTGTTTTAATCTATAAGGGTACTTACAGCAAACCACAATTTTCCGAAGGTCTTCCCCCAGGAGCACAGGTTTTCATGAACAAAAAGTCTTCTTATATAAATACCGATCTCTTTATGCAATGGTTTGAAGAAGTGTTTCTGCGTCACAAGAGTCCTCGAAAAACATTGTTAATATTAGATGGTCACAGCTCGCACAGTAACAATATTCGCCTACTGGAAGTGGCTAAAGAAAATGATGTTATTCTTTTGTGTCTACCAAGTCACACTACGCATGCTCTGCAGCCTCTTGATAGAGCCTTTTTTAGACCATTGAAGGTGTACTTTGCCCAGGAAGCGAAGACATGGATGGTCAGGAACAAAGAGAAGAAGTTGACACGCTATGACGTATCTAAGTTAATCGGACGAGCTTGGGGCAAAGCTGCCACTGTTTCCAACGGTGTGTCAGCTTTAAAATCATGTGGAATTTATCCTTTTGATCCGAGTGCCATTCCTGATCACTATTTTTCACTATCTGATTCATTGCGAGACCAAAATTTAGTTGTTGAAGATGAAGATGAGACGTCAAGAGAGTCTCTGTCATTACTTCATGAATATGACGGTAGTGAACTAATTGCCTTTGATACAATCCATTCATCACCGCCGCAGGTCGTAAATGATTTAGAGCCCAGGACATTATCACCACCTGTCGTTGTGACTGAGTTCCAACCTGAGCCAGGTCCTTCAGGACTACATCTAACTAATCCAAATTACGAAGATAGTTTGATGGAAGTCGTAACTGAACATGCATTGCCTGTGCAAGATGCACTTGTGGCAGAAGAGCTTGATCAAATTAATCTCATATCGCCAAAAACACCACAAAAGTATCCGGTACAATGTCGTATCGAGAGTGAGGTGGGTCTGACTATTGCGAAATCTAATCTTATTGATTTGATTGAACAAACCCCTGAAAAGCAAATAGGATCTATTGAGTCAGAAGCAACACCATCCAAAGTTTTGAATGAAATCCATCCAGTGCCTAAACTTCCAGTAGTATTGTCTAAGAGAAAACAAACAGCTGTTATTTTAACTTCTGATGAAAATATAGAGAAACGGAAAGTAATTGCTGATAAAAAGAAACCAGCAGCTGGAAAATTAAAGCAGGCTAAGACCACAAAAAGAATTAAAGCAGTGAAAGAAAAAGATGGTGTAAAAAAGAAACAAAATGGGGGTATAAAGAAGCAAAAGAAAGGTACTGTCAGAAATAAGAATAAAAAAAAAGTAAGCTGGTCATCGTCTTCTGAAAGTAATGATGAAAACGAGGTTAGGGTAGATACTTCTGAAGAAGAAATCTCAGACGAACACGACGACGTTAACAGATGCGTTGAATGCACGGAAAATTATTATGACACAAAATCCACTGAAGATTGGATTCAATGCCCGTCTTGTTTAACATGGTTGCATGAGTTTTGCACTATGTATAACCCAATGTGTAATCGTTGTGGACGGAAAGCCAAAAAGGAAGCTGTTAACAAAAATAGAGTGTAAGTTTTTATTGTTTAATTTTAAGATGATTGCCAAATGAAAACTTTTAAGACTGATTCAATATAAAACGGAAGCCGAATGTTATGTTATGTTATGTTATCGTGTTGGTTACCGATGGTTGTTTATTATTTTGTTTTTCTTTATAATAATCTACTTAGTTGTTATAGCTAGAAATTAAGTTTTATTCAAATGTTTATTTAAAAAGTCTGATTTGATAAAGAGACTGACTAAGTGCCTCATATTATTTTAATTTAAATTTAAGTTAGTTTTTGCCAAAACGATTGTTAATATAGTTAAAAAAATATGAAAAAATATATGATTAATACACTGGGGCATTTTATAATAAGAGTGAGTCGTATTAGCCAACGACCACATTACAAAACGCCCCACCTTAGATTAAAAAAAAATATTAATATTATTTTATCCTTAGTTCCTATTAAGGTTACCACTTGTGCCATTATTGTCAAAAGACTTAATATTGTTCCAAAATAAAAAGTTGGATTATATCTTGTAAGATTTATTTTTTATTACAATTTCAAAAAAAGTAGGGCGTATTACCAAGTCTTACCCTATGTTTTATTCATATCCATCCATTGGATTCCATGAAAACTTCAACTATATCAGACCAGTCGATCTTGGCTATTTATCTCCTTTATTGACTGTACTTTACCTAATAAGTCAAGTACATCAACATACAGGTTTTAGCGATATGCCAACCCTTCGACCAGACTTTCTGTATGAGAAGAGTTCAACCAAAAGCAATACTGGCATCCTACCGTTGGCTTGGATTACAATATTATATTATTAAGATTAGAAGTATTTTATTGTTTACGACAAAATAGTTTCAGACATGTTTTATTGCAGTTGCAGACTAACAGGAGACAAAACATAGCTTTAACTGCTATGCCAAATTAAAGCAATGCTAAGAACTGCAGCGACGATGTCGGGAAGCCAATAAGCTGTTAACCCAAAATAGTAGAGGATACGGTTAAGAACGACCTTCACCGGTTTGTTTAATGGATGAAACATATTTTATGATAAATTTAGTATATTAAATAATATAACGCGGGTGGGTTGCCTGAGATATTCATGGCCAAACAATTTTTTTTTTTTTGATACATGCACCGTTGTGTTTAACGAATAAATTTAATACTAACCAAAAGAGTGAAGCCTTTAGAACATAAAAATGTTGGATTGCCTATTTGTTTCTGTTATGTGGTTAGTTACCATGACGACAAGAATAACATATGAAAAAATATGGCGAATGTCTCTCTGTGCAATATGCGAGCTTCAACGCACCGGTTGATTTATTTTTGCTAGTACCTACCCAATTTCAAACGTAACAGTTAGCGACGAGGTCAAAGTACAAATTACGCGTGCATAATTTACATTGTAGAAATGGCAAAAGTATCCGCTATGGTTGCGGTCGGCACTTTAACAGTGTTTAGCCACGAACACCAAGAATGGCAACTGTACAAAGAAAGACTGGAACAGTGGTTTCTTGCAAATGAAATCGGGGTAGAAGTGGATAAAGCCGGTGCTAAACGTCGAGCTATTCTGCTCAGTAACTGCTCGGAATCAACCTACAAACTGATTCGAGATCTAGCTATACCGCGACAGATCGGTACATTGAGCTATGATGAAGTAAGGTCTTTGTTGGATGGACATTTCGAACTGAAAAAGTGCATGTTCGCCGAAAGATACAAATTTCACAGCGCCACGCAACATGTCGGCGAAGGGTTGCCAGAGTGGGCGGCACGAGTACGTGGCTTGGCATCACACTGCGGGTTCTTGGCGCAAAATCTCGACGAACAGCTTCGCGACCGGTTTGTGCTAGGCATGGCACCCGGACCGGAAAGGGATAAACTGTTTACGAAGGCGATGTCGGAACTAACTCTAAGCCGGGCTCTGGAAATAGCTGAAGGCGTACGCTGTGCTCGCATGGGGGCACAAGAAACGACACGGCAACCGGATCTGGGTACACCGTTTCAAGTGATGAAGATGGACGCGACTACACGGGGCACCGCAGTGCGCGGCAGCAGCGCGCCCGCACCACGCCACAGGCAGGAAGCAGCGACACCTGCAGCAGGCGACGGCGGCAGTGGCTGCACAGCTTGCGGCTACGCAGGCCATCAGGCATCGTCGTGTCGGTTTGTACGGTATAAGTGCAAAAAATGCGGCGTTCAGGGACATCTTAAGCGAATGTGTAGACAAACTGTGAATAAGCAACACTATGTCGAGTGCTGTGAGGATGCTGACGATGATGGTAAGCAATTATGCTGTAATATTCGCACTATTCGCGGCGAACCAATGCGGGAATCTGTTTGTGTCAATGGAATTAGGTTAACTTTTGAAATAGATACGGGTTCACCATTTACCGTTATTTCCGAGCAAACGTATCTTAAGCATTTCAAAAACGTAACTTTAGAACCCAGTGATGTTATTTTGCATAGTTACAACGGTGATAAGTTATATATTGCGGGTAAAATAGAATTACTGTTTACTTATAACGATAAATCTTTAACAATAGGAGTTTATGTCGTACGGAATGGCGGCCCTCCCTTATTAGGCAGAGATTTTTTTTCACAATTTAACTTGCAAATATGTTCGATAAATAACTGTAACGATTTCATATCCGAATGTTCTTCAAAATACCCACAATTGTTTGGAGATAAGTTAGGTTGTTTTAAAGGCGTCAAGGTAGATTTAAAGTTAAAACCAGACGCAAAACCAATTTTTTTCAAGGCTAGACCATTGCCTTTTGCACTTAGGGAAAGTGTTGAAAAAGAACTTAACCGACTTGTAGATTTGGGGGTGTTAGTACCCGTAAAATACGCGGAGTATGCTAGTCCAGTTGTACCAATTTTAAAGCGTGATGGTTCTATACGTTTGTGTGCCGACTACTCCGTGCCTATCAATAAACAGTTACTTGTTGATATATATCCTTTACCTAGGTATGACGAGCTGTTTTCTAAATTACATGGCGGTAAGTATTTTAGTAAATTGGACCTTTCGCATGCATACAATCAATTGTGTTTGAATGAGAAGTCACAAATGATCACTTGTATAAACACGCATAAGGGGTTATATAAGTATACTCGTTTAGTGTTTGGTTTGGCTAGCGCGCCAGCTATTTTTCAGCGAACCATGGAAGCGCTTCTATCAGGGTTAGATGGTACTCTTTTATTTCTTGACGATATTTTAGTATGTGGGAAAGACAGGGAGCAGATGACGAGCAGGTTAAACGAAGTCTTTCGTAGGTTACAAGAAGCAGGCCTAGTTCTAAATACAGATAAATGCACTTTTTTCCAGGAATCGGTATCCTACTTAGGTTTTGTCATAGACCGTAATAGATTGCGTAAGTCACCAGAGAAAATTAAAGCCATTTTGCAAAGTCGAGTTCCTACTAATACAACGGAGTTAAAATCATTTTTAGGTATGGTCAATTATTATCGGAATTTTATAAAAAATGCATCATCGATTTTAAGCCCTCTGCATGATTTGCTGAAGAAAAATGAATCTTGGTCATGGACTAAAAGTCATGACGAAGCGGTGTTGAGAATTAAACGAGAATTAGTTTCTGAGACCACCCTAGCGCACTTTAACCCAAAAGCTATGTTAATTGTAACGGTTGATGCGTCACCGAGCGGGTTAGGCGCCGTGCTATCACAGGTTGAAAGTGGGGTTGAAAAACCTATCTCCTATATTTCTCGTACACTATCTGCAGCAGAAAAACCCTACAGCCAAATTCAAAAGGAGGCTACCGCAATAATTTTTGGAATAAAAAGATTTCACCAGTATCTATACGGTCGAACTGAACCTTTTATTTTAAGAACTGACCATAAACCTTTGATATCAATATTTAATCCGGACAAAGGCATTCCCGAAATATCTGCAAATCGCTTACAACGTTATGCCATTTTTCTATCAGCATATAATTATAAAATAGAGTATGTTAGCAGTACTCATAATTGTGCAGATTTCTTAAGTCGATCAGTAGTGGACGACTCAAAAACGAACATCTCACACTCGGAGCGTGATGAGTCGCTTGTTGATAAATCAAGTTATGTGCGGTTTGTTTACGAAGGAGAAAGGTTTCTGTCACTAACAGATATCAAAAACGCGATTAAGTTGGATAATGTTATTAAAACCGTCATTGATCATCTAAAAAATGGTTGGCCAAGTAAAATTAGTGAACCTTCAATAAAGGATTATTATAGTCACCGGTTAGAATTATCAGTGGAAAACGGTTGTCTTATGAGGGGTCACAGATTAGTAATTCCTACAAGTTTGCGATTTAAAGTGTTAAAAGAATTACATTCAGGACACTTAGGAATCACAAAAGTAAAAGAAGAGGCACGCAATAGGTTTTGGTGGCCGGGTATGTCAGCGGCCATCGAACAACACATCGGTGCGTGCGCCGTATGTATTTCGCAGCGTTCTGCGCCTCCGCGCTGCCCCCTCACACCCTGGCCGTTCCCTGCTCAGCCGTGGCATCGTGTGCACATTGATTTTTTGGGACCGATTAGCGGCAAAACATTTTTAATAGTAGTCGATGCTTATTCTAAATGGGTTGAATGTTTTGACGTTTCATCGGGATTTACTTCGCGAGTAGTAATTGAAAAGCTATGCGAAGTAATGTCAAGATTTGGGTTATTTCATACGATTTGCTCAGATAATGGTACTTCTTTTGTGTCGCAAGAATTTAAACAGTTCTGTGCTAGGAACAACATCACTCATTTAACTTCTCCACCTTATAATCCGGCTAGCAATGGACAAGCGGAGAGCTACGTTAAAATTATTAAAAAAGCAATTAAAACATATTTGTTATCAGGTACTTGTTTAAGAGATTTAAATGTTAAAATATCAGAATTCTTACTAAGATACAGGAATTCCACACATTCGACTACAAACAGATCACCAGCTGAAATATTATTCGGCCATAATTTAAGATGTCGGTTGGATCTTTTGACACCGACCACCTCGACACTACACACAGCACTCGACTCAGCGGTGAAAGTCAAACAGTGTTCGCAGATTGACAATTATCGTGGCAATCGTAAAGTACTGTTCAGTGTGGGTGACCAAGTCTTAGTGAAACTTTATAACCAACAAAAACAATATTGGTCACGTGGTGTAATCATTAAGAACATTGGGAAAACCATATTTTTAGTACAACTGAGTGGTTCAGGTCTAACTGTCAAAAAACATGCCAATCAGTTGCTCAAATATAGAGGGAGGGAAGAAAAGCCATGCGAAGAGATCGTTCCTGCATTTATAATACCATCATACTCGACTAGCTCCGGGCAGCAGCCTATAGAGCAGTCACCAATGGAGTTTGAAACATCATCAGCGCCTGTTCACGGCGAACATTCCGCTGATAGGGCTGTCCCTCCGGTAGCCCCCTCTATAGTCACTGAGCTCGTCACTCGGCCGAAACGAAATAGGACTGCAGTAGATTATAGGAAGTTTTTCTAATTAAAGGTGGAGGGATGTTATGTGGTTAGTTACCATGACGACAAGAATAACATATGAAAAAATATGGCGAATGTCTCTCTGTGCAATATACGAGCTTCAACGCACCGGTTGACTTATTTTTGCTAGTACCTACCCAATTTCAAACGTAACAGTTTCCTGGCATAACTATGGGTTGCCAGGTATAAACAGGTATATAGAAACAGGTGTATTTATTTTGATAAACAACAAATTCTATATTAAAATAAACGCTGTTTCATTACGAATACGATGTTATAATGTTGTCTGCAAAAAATCTGGTATGAATAACGGTTGTGCATTTTTCTAAAAAAAAAAAAATTTTAATTTTTTTATTAATTATAGTCTGGCCAGGAATTTCTTAGGTAACCCACCCGCGTTATATTATTTAATACACTAAATTTATCATTAAATACGTGTCATCCATTAAACAGACCGGTGAAGGTCGTTCTTAATCGGATCTTAGACTAAAAGATTAATGAGCTGAGAGTAAATTTAAATGAAATTTATTTTGATTTCTTACATCTTTAGTCAATGTTATAGTTACTTCTCTCTATACTTTATTCGCAATAAAATTATACATTTAAATCAACCTGCTTTACTGTCTGTTAAACCGATTTTGATTTTTCTCTAGTAGACAAAAGGAAGTTATTAAAAGCAAAAAAGTGATTACAATACCAACTTTTTACTACGACCACCATTTGTCATGCCACCAACGTAATAAAAGTCAAAATCGGTTGAATGGACAGTAAAACAGTTTTGCTCAAGTATCTCATCTTAACGCGAATGGAGTATTATTAAAAATGAAAAATGTGTACCTTGTAAAACTGTAATCATCTGATATTCTTATACATAGCCAAATCCTTCGATTAACCATAATTTGTCGTGAGTTTTTATATAATTTTATCTATAATTTGTATATATTTTTGAATTATTATTGTATATTCACACGCACCGCTTAAGATGTCTAAGAATAAAGAGTATTGTAAAAACAAACTAGCATTTTATTTAAATGTATTTTGTTTTCTCTCTCTCATTCCAATTGCTATATACTGCTAGCAAATTTATCCATCATCAAAATCTCATATTAAAATATAGTTCCATAAAAGATTCCTTTATATACATAGCTACATAAAAGACAATACACAAACTTACAAATATATAATTAAACTAGCTGCAGCTAGCGGCTTCGCTTGTGTGGGCGTAGGAAATTATTCCAAGGGAACGTACTCCCAACATACCCTATGTGCTATTCCAAGAAATAACCCGTGCGTCAGTTTTCAATAACAATTATACACATTCACACAAATTTTAACTCTTTTATCACTAGTTTGCAATTTTAAAGAAGAAAGTGACAAAAAAGTTGTGATAATAATTGATGAAATGAAATTAGATAGAATAGCAATAGAGAGAAGGGAAATATGTAGTTGTTTTCATAATAACGAATACCTATTAATTTATGTTTGTACAGTTGTGAAAAACGCAGTATTTTTATAAAGAACTTGCCGAACTCAAAATGCTTAATCAACCCTCTACTTACTCAAGCAAATTTATAAATCATACCGACTGTGACATTCTCAACTTTGATTACATATAACTCCATTAGATAATTTAGTCTACCTCTTCAGAATAATGCCAAGTGCTCCCAGTCTCTGCAATCGTTGCCATGGTTACGAAACGCGTGCAAATCACTAGCGCAACAGAAATCTGAAGGAGTCACCATGCCAGCCCGATGTACATATTATGTGTTCTGATGGCTAAACAAAGACCTTGATGATTAACATCATGTAAATACTTTTCGGGAAAACCTAGACCAAGAACTAGCCACTTTTTAATACATAACCATTCCCAATGTGATCCACGAAATAGTCACAAATCATGTTTTATGATATTTTTTTTAATTTTGGTTTTTAAGAGCTATAAGCCGCGTTCTAACCTCCCCCACTATCATAAATATCTACGAGTTTCCTTCCGAGGATTCACTTTAACAAGTATAAACTCGACCATTACCTTAAAAAAGCTCTCTCTGAGTCACGCGGTGCTGGTATTGCTGCCACGCGTATCGATTCCGTGCCAACAAAATGAAGATGCGTCTGTATCCAGTGCTATTTGCGTTTTTGTACTTTAAATAGTTTTATTGTTTACGAAATCATAATGATTGTCTGTGTAATGAAAATGCATAAATAAATCAAATCAAAATGTTGACTTTTAAGAAATACATTCAACAGATTACTAGCGCAACATTTTATATATTACTAGCTTTTGTCCGCGGTTTTGCCCGTGTTGCATTGACATCCCCCGCCCTTGGGCGGAGCGGGAGTGTCAGACTCTTACTGACTAAAAGACCCACCCCGTTCCTTCTAGCCTTCATACCGGGGCTCGAGCGCCCTTTCGGATAACCCTGGCCCAAGTAGGCTTCGACCCGGCTGGGTCCCTGCTATTGCTGACAACTCTTTGAGGCGCGCGGGAACAGTGCGCGCCGTCAACGACTTGGGCTTGGTCCGGACAGTTACCGGACGGCCGGACAGTGAGCTTCCCATTGCTCACTGTCTGCAAGCCCGCGCCTACGGTGGCCGGAAATCGGGATCAGAATCCCGGCGGCGGCGGCGGCGGCGATAACGCCGTTGCCTGATGCGTTCGACCTCCTCCTTTGCGAGCATTACTGCTTCGCAGAAGTCGGCGACCGCCTGCCACTCCTCCTCGCTCCGGACCATGGCCTCAACCAAGGCCCAGCGCGAGAGGTCTCCGCCACCGATCGCCCCCACGAGGGCAGGGGGATGCTCCGCCCAAGCAGGGCACACCTCGACTGTGTGCTCCGCCGTGTCCTCCGGGCATTCCGCACAGTGGCGACATCCGGGCGTCACTTCCGCATGAATCCGGTGCAGGATACTCCCGAACGAACCATGTCCGGTGAGGACCTGCGTCATGCGGAAGGTAAGGACGCCGTGAGGTCTTTCCAGTCACGCCTCAAAGAGGGGACTTATCGCCATGATTGTGGCGTGCCCAGCACTGGGTTGCGATAGTCGTTAACGCCATTTCACCATAAGATCCCGCCGGAGCTCTGTCCGTCATGCCATGACCTGTCGCGGCAGCGGACTTTCACCCCGGCGGCGGCGTTACATCTCCACGCGCATATCGTACATGTGTGCAAGGACTGTTTGCCCGTGTACATAAAATATAGCTTATATCACTAAAAAATTTTAGCAACCGTCTAGTATCAGTACTTTCAGAGATTACCCCCTATAAACAAAAAAAATCGAATATAATTTACTAAGTGTAGATGTGTAGATGTCACTGTATTCTGGCTGCAAGCAATTTATGTTTATGTAATTCTTCTTGTGACTAAATTTATTTTCATCATATATAATACAAATACTTACTGGGAATGTCCTTGCGTATGTGGCCGAGAAACGTTGCATGTGTGCAACTGCACTAATACTAGTCAACGATTGAGTTCTATCGATTGGTGACGTCACGTTACGTCATGGGCTAGATGGTGTCATCATTGCTTCCTTGCTTATGTTATCCTAGTACACCAGAAGCAACACTTTTTTGTTATCGAAATTCTCCTACTGTTATTTTTGATGAAGATTTCGATCGTCTTCGAATTTCGATTAGCATTGCTAAAACCAACAATGTTAAAGTTATCATTCATCAATTATGCAAGTAATCATTCTGTAAAATGTTAGATTTCAAACGAAGGCGGAATCCACGTCCAAATCATTATGCAGTTTAGAATATCTAAACAGTTTGCTTTTATGGATTTTGACATTAGGACTGACTTTAAACCACAGTCATCCGACCGATTATGGTGGTAGTGAAACTGCAAAGACTTGCCTGCGTGGCGAGCAATAACAGTATGAGAACCATACCCAATGCTGCCCTCGAGACGATGTTGTTACTGCCACCATTGCACCTCATAGTGCGAGAGGAGGCAACTTTAGCAGCATTCAGGCTCAGCACACCGGGCACCATAAGTAGGTAAAGACTTCAACAATACACACAATGAATGATTCTACGATTTTGTCGCTAGGTGATTATTGCCCAGCGACAAAGCTCCAAAAGCTTATCATTTCCAAATACACTATTATATACAATTTATGCAGGAAGTACTTGGCTACTCAGGCTCACAAGAGCTGAGGGTCTTCACTGATGGATCAAAGACAGATATTAGAAGAGAATCATAGTCTTCTGCAAAGACCGCAATAACAAAACATCCAGACCTCTAGGGAAATTCAACAACGAATACCAAGCAGAATGTGTTGGCAAAATCCTGGCAACCCATGTCATAGAAGCTAGGAGAGTAATAGACACTAACATTTGAATACTCTACAAAAATACCTCTTCGGGCTAGAAAGAGACTTAGTGCCCGACTGCAACACTATGACGCTGCTGTGGCTAAAAGAACATAGTGGCCCACTCCAAGGAATCCAGTGCGATTGTGTTCGGACCCGAACCCATCGTACCAGTTTCCTTTGGTCAGCTGCGTGGTTGGCACACAGTCACAATCAAGTGCAGCGGTGGTGGTCCACTACACCAGGATATAAACAGATCAAAAAGACCACGGCATACATTAATAAAATCATCACCAAAAGCCATACGCGACTGGACAATCTGCGCTTGTTTATGGGAAACATCACCGGACACGGCTTACTGCACAAAGACCTCCACACAATAGGCGTCATAGACAGTTCCTTGTGCAGACCATGCTTATAGAAGGAAGAGAAAATTGCGAATATTCTCTTTGACTGCACAAGCGTTCAGGTGTCAATGATACAAACACACAAACTAACAAATTCACTTAAAAGCACCCTGAACAATCTGTAAGGCCTAATCTGATTTTGGAGAGACGTGGGCTGGATAGAATAAGCCTGTCAATTGATGGCCGCCATGGCTCCCGCACAATGGTCCACATAGGATTGAAAGCATAAACCTGACTCTCTAACTCTAACGCAACAAGAATTATACATTTCATCACATCAATGTTATTACATAGTCTGTCGAGACCTTCTTGTAAAAGAAATGAGTTCAGTTGTGAGTTGATTGTTTTGGCTAATTTAAGGTCATTAGCATATAAGAAAAACTCGAAATTCTTGACACAGGTGCCTATGTCATTTACAAATATATTAAATAGAATGGGAGCTATGTGGGAGCCTTGCGGGACTCCCGACTTGATTGTAAAGGGTTGTGGAGAAGGCCCGTTAATCAACACTGTTGAGTTGTGATCTGTCAGATACATGAAAAATCATTTAAGAATAATTGCCTTCTATCTCAATATTGGACAGTTTCACTGAAACTGTGTATATGGTAATTTTGGTTCGGCATGAGGCTGCAAAAGAATTCTTGGAATTAGGCTACATGGAAATGTGGCTAGAGGCTGATGTAAGAAATTCCCGGAAATTCTAAGCTAACTTTTGTCCAGCTAGCATGTTAGCAACAAATCACATTGGTTACAATTTTATAATGAAATATAACTAAATGTTTAGCATATTTCCACGGAAATCATTGTTTCCATGGAAGAATCTATAATCCAACATAATACTAGTTTTCTTAGATTTCACACAAAAGTGGGTATAAATGGTTTCTCGGTTTCATGTTTTCAGAAATACTGCTAAATTACTGATAATACTAAACAGAGAAATCAACAAATAACCATTAACTAAACAGAATAACGTGCCTTTAATATAAAGTTATTTGAACTTATAACTCCAAGGCAATCCAAAGATAACGTAGTTCAAAGACTAGCCTACTTACAAAAGCCCAAAACTTTTACGCAACGTTGGATAGTTCCACCATTAGGTACTTATAATAGTTAGATGTACCTAAAACAATGTACTTAGACTTCACAAATATTTCCAACTTTTACGCGAATGAAGTCACGCACAAGAGTTAGTTAATTGTAATAATACAAAATCAATCAAAAAACTTATTTGTAATACTTTCGACTTCTATGCAGACGAAGTCGCGCACCGATTTTAAAAAAGGTTGAAGACACGCTTTTGTTAGCCAGACTAACTGTTATCGACAGAAAATGAGTGAAACAGGCGACATTATTATAAAATTGATAATGTGCGTAATTATTTCAATAGCCAGTGAGCCGTAGAGATGACGACGAGAGACAGGGTGGCCAAGCAAAGTAAAAATCGAAAAAAGTTCGTTGATATACAAAAACAAAATCTAGCGAGTCGGACTCCCGGAGTCTGATCTATAAAACCGGCCAAGAGCGTGTCGGGCCACGCTCAGTATAGGGTTCCGTAGTTTCCCGTCCGTCACAATAAGTGTACCCACTTATGAGTTTAAAAAAATGCTTGCATATACGATTATACTACAAACTTAGTCCAGAAATTATTTTGTAGAACCTTTTTGTCTTTTTTGTACAAAAACTGTTCTTTCCACCAAGTTCAAAATGATTTTCCTAGAAAGTCCTTATAAAGTTCTACTTTTCAGATTTTTTTCATATTTTCTAAACTTATGGTTCAAAAGTTAGAGGGGGGGACACATTGTTTTTTACTTTTGGATCGATTATTTCCGAAATTATTGACATTATCAAAAAATGAATTTAGTAAACCCCTATTCATTTTTAAATACCTATCCAAAAATATATCACACGTTAGGGTTGAAATTAAAAAAAAAATCACTTCCCACTTTACATAAAGGGGGTTACCCTAATAAAACATATTTTTCCAATTTTTATTTTACCACTTTGTCGGCGTGATTGATATACATATTGGTACCAAATTTCAGCTTTCTAGTGCTAACGGTCACAGAGATTAAGCGAGGACGGACAGACAGACAGACAGACGGACAGACAGACATGGCGAAACTATAAGGGTTCCTAGTTGACTACGGAACTATAAAAACGGCAAACAAATCATATGTTGTTTAGGAGTCCCTCTTAAATATTTATTTTATTCTGTTTTTAGCATTTGCTATTACAGCGGCAACAGTAATTCAACATCTGTAAAAAATTCAACTGTCTGTCGGATAGGGGTGTAACAACGAACAGTCTTATCGCTACTAGGTAATATCTCTTGTATTTAATGCCTTTATTATTATTATTTTAGAAGTTATTGACACAAGGATTTGTGGTTTCATGTTTGCAGTATTAGATATCTTTTAGCCCGGTGGTCGCAAAGAATTCTAAAGCCTTTTGTTCAGTGTAAATATTCGTACTATTGTTTCAATTTACTATGAATTTTGCTATCTTGTTCCCATTAAAGACCCTCTCTTTTGTTACCTGCCGAACTATTCATATCTTAACACATTACACTAGTTAGATCAGTAGTGGTGGTGGTAATGTAATAGTAGTGGTGTGGTTAGATTAGTTAGTGAAGGAAAGCGCAAGAGTCGCGCAGCGGAGGCTTCTTGGCAGTTTGTGTTCTGACTTCATCGTGAGCGCACGTTCTTTCCGCGGTCTTTCGCTGTGAATCTTTATAAAATTTCTTGTGACTCTTCCCGGATCTTTTGTCTGCTCCTACATTGTAAGTACTCATTTTTAATTTCTCTTTATTCGTAATTATTCATAGCTATGTAATATAATGTTTTTAAGTACTTATATTGAAAACTACATGTACCCCGTGGTTTTACTCATGCCTTCGGTTACTGTTTCGCTTCTATTGGTAGAAACGTAATTTATTTAATCTACAACCTTCCTCGGTAAACGGTCTATGTAGCACTATCTATATTTCTACATTAATATTATTAAGAGGTAAAGTTGTTTTTTTTTTTTTGTTTTTATGTTTTTGTGTTTGTAGGAGTTAATCTCTGAAAGTAATGATCTGATTATAATTTTTTTTTTCACCGATGGAAAGCTGCTTTATTTCTTAGTGACTTAGGCAATATTTTATGTACGCTGGCGAGGCTTCAGGCAACAGCTAGTAATTTTATAATTTTTCATTTCAAATCTTGATCAGCGCGTTCATCCCAAAATAAAATCTCTTCAGCTTGTTGTTTGTCATCAATAAAATCGTCGTAGCAATTTGAAAACGTTCAAAATATTATCCATATCGTCACATTCATTAAAAAAAAAATCAAATATTCCATGTAGAGCTAGCGCAAGATAAGTTGGCGCGTGGCCGAAATTGAAAACTAATCGTTTGACGTTTATGTCATATTTCAGAAGATTGTGTTGTTTTCTGTGTTTTTTATCGTTTCTAAAGTAAATAGTCGTCATTGTTATACCAAAAGTGATTAACCCGTTGACTGCCGGAACGCAGATCTACGCGAGACACAATGGTTTTTTAATTGTGTCTCTAATTACGGCATTCGAGAGGTTAAAAGTGCTAGCAGGGATATTATCTTGAAAGTCAAACGTGTTTGTGAAGAGAAATGTGAAAATATCGGGCCTACAAAACCATTTTCCAAAATTAGACCCATTTGTCAAATAATTTTTCGGGTGACCATCAGAATAAAATTTCCCTAAATATGAGCGATACCTAGCAAGTCAACAACGTTTGTTGAAAATGGACAGCTACTATGTGCTTAAATCTTAATCAAGCGACTATCATGACAATATGAATTCTGTAAACTTCATTCATCTATGAAAGAATAAATAGTGCCAAATCTTCTGATAAAGACTAGCGTGGAATTCTGGTGCTAAAAGTGCTAATTAATTTATTTAGATATTCAATAAAAGATTTACAAAGTTCTCACGATTTTTTTTTAATAATAAAGGTAAAAATTTAATTAATAAATTCTTTAAATTACACTGCGTTATGGAAGAGCGATTTTAATCAAATCAAGGAAAATAGATATGTTAGGCTGGCAACATTAAGCACGCCACCAGCTACGCGCCAAGTTATTTTGCTCACGCTCTAGTCATATCGTCAAGCCAAAAAAAGGTGAAAGGCCAGTAGTAGGACAGCACAGGAGTACCTACGTGAGTTAAACAAGTTGATCTTCTTAACCTCCGATTTCTGATTTAAGCATTTGAAATGGGGCCTTCGTCAAACTCAACTGTAGCCTCAATACCTGTCAAAGGGAGGAGAGACAATACGAAGCAATTTCACTAAATAAAAAAAAGATTTTGTTTCCGACTATTTTAAATGCTTTTGTATACTTAAAAATAGATATTTTTTTTAATCAGCAACTTTTACGTGATAAGTTCAAACCTAAACAGAGACTGCATCACATTTTTTTTTTGTAAATTTTGTCGTTTTTTAATTCAAGTTATTATTTCTGAGACAAGCGCTCCATAAACCATATTAATTTTGAGTCTCAACGATAGATACCACTCTAAACAGACTTTTATATGAGTACTAATTTATTTTATTTCACCGCGCGCGTCTATGTACGGATACAGAAAGTACTTCAGACCAGATATTATTATTTTCTTTTCCTTCTCTTCTTCCTGCCCTTATCCCATATTACTTGGGGTCGGCGCAACACGTTTTCTTCTTCCATTCTGTCCTGTCACCCGTCAAACTATCACTAACTCCCTTTTCTTTCATATCACTTCTCACACAATCCATCCATCTTTTTTTCGGCCTTCCTCTCCCTCTCCATCCATATTATTTTCTTTTCCTGCTCTTTGAATATTAAAACTTATAACTTTACCGAAAAAAAACCCAAATTCACCCAATCACTTTCCATAACCTTCTGTTACACACTATTTTAAATTAATTCACATTTTTAAATTAAAATGATTTAGTGCATAACGTGTTAGTAAAATGTTCTGCATAATAGTCTTACTAACCCTTGTTTGTCCTTTCAGCTAGACTAACGTCTACTACGAAGTGCAAACTTCAACGACTGCTTCTGCGAAATTGTTCGACTAATTATTCAACATAAAAGATGGAAAGGCTACCAAGGTGCCGGATATGTTTAGCGGAGAATGTTCGCATGGACATAGTGGTCGGCCAACACATGCATGAACTGTATGAGACGCTGACTAACATTCCTGTAAGTTGACACCTGAAGTCCTAACGGAAGTTACTAACATAATTTTAAGTATACTAATAATAATCAATAAATGAGGTAAGTAACCTGAATCGTCAGATATAGTTGAAGTTATCAAAAAATTGATGGTGGGAAATGAACGAATTATTAATTTTCTTTATGAATTGTTTATTTACAGTGAATTGAATTATGTTTTATTCATATCCATCCATTGGATTCCACGAAAACTTCAACTATACAGAAATGTTCGACTCTGGTTATTTAGCTCATTTGTTGACTGTATATTACCTACTAAGTCAAGGCCATCAAAGTACTAGTTTTTTAGCGATACGCCAACCCTTTGACCATTTGACCTCTCTGTACGAGGAGAGTTCAACCAAAAGAAATACTCGCAACCTACCGTTGGCTTGGACAATATTGCAATATATTGTTGAGATTAGAAATATATTTAGGAAAAAATAGTATAAGACATGTTTTATTGCAGTTTGTTACTGAAGACAAGAGACCAACGCTTGCTTGTGTTGACTGCTATGCTAAATTAAAGCAATGCTACCAACTGCAGCAACAATGTCTGGAAGCCGAAAAGCTGTTTTCTCAAATGATCAATGAGGTGAGGGAATCTTCAATTAGCATTTATTCAGATAATTTATGATTTTAGTTATATAATACATATACATTATTAACAATGAAAAAGTATACCTTGAGAAGTAATCTAATACTGATATACTTTTACAGCCAAATTTTTCGATAAATCACGGGTTTTCGAATGGATTTGCGGAATCTCAAATAGAGAACATAAGTATAGTTGATGGTATAATGAATGACGTTGACACCAAAGAAGAAATACCGGAACTACCAACTTTTTTTGAAGTACAAGTTACGATTGAGCACGACGAGGAACCTCAAAGTGAAGGTACCTATTTAAAAACAAATAATTGATAATCTTGAAATTAGAAGATTTTTTTATTTTTCTATTTTATTGTTTATGTTTATAATATGATTGTATTATAAATTTTTAAAACGGTAACTTTTTCATATATTTTTAGCTATACATGAGAAATTATCTGTTCAAAAAAAACCGAGGTTTCGATGATTTTAACGCCCAAGCATTAAATCAAAGAACTATTTCATTTAACGAAATAAAATAAAATTGAAGGTACTCGTAGGTTTATGACTATTAACAATTTTTGTTTATGTTCAGGTCTACAAATGGACAACGGCTATTCAGATGAAGAAAAAACATTACAATATCATTCTGAACCAAATTCAGTAAATAAAGTAAAGCTCAGAACTGAAATGAAAGATGTTCAAGAAATATTGGAAAACAAACGAAGAGCCAGTGACACGACCAGTAAGTATATAAAATAAAAAAGTAACATGATCAAAAGAGGGGTGTTATAAGTTTGATTTTTGATTATATATCTATGGCGTAATTGATCTTAAATGGGTGAATCGATTTGAATGCTTGATAGCAATAAAGCCGTTCAAGGATCAACAACACATTATGGCAATAACATTATAAGCATTGTTTTTCAAGTTCGTTGCTGCTGACCGAACTTTCATGGCCTTAAATAGAGTTTAAGTGCTAGAGGGTCTCTTAATTAATGACTGACTTAAGACTGTACTAAATTATTTACCCTCTAACCTACTTCATATTTTGTACTTAATAGATTTGTCATTACAGGTAAAACCGCAACGAAGAAACCAAAACAAGTCTCACTGAGAAAAAAGTTAGAAGATATATTTCCAGTAGAGCAGAGAACTGAAAAAGTTATTTTCAAAGAACCTCCGAAATGTAATGTCTGTCACCGTGGTTTTATTTCTAAGAATATTTTACTAAGACATATTCGTACACATATTGGTGAGAAATCATACAAGTGCGAGAAGTGTCAGCGTGGTTTCGGTTTAAAAAGTCACTTAAAACTACATAAGCATTCGTGCACTGGCGATACACGATACAAGTGTAACATATGTCAACACGGTTGCAGTAGTAAGGGTGATTATCTTAAACATATCCGTACGCACATCAGTAAAAAATTGTTTAAGTGCAATATATGTTAGCTGTGTGGACCGATGACCTGGTATGGGTTGCAGGAATCCGACGGATGCGAGACGTACAAGACCGTTCATTGTGGCGACATTTGGAGGAGGCCTATGTCCAACAGTGGACGTCTTTCGGCTGAAATGATGATGATTATGTTAGCTTAGTTTGAGTAGTAAGAATAATTTTACACAAGATATTTGTACGCATACTGATGGGGAACCGTTCAAGTGCGATATATCTATGTCAGCGTAGTTTTAGTATATATTTATAAGAATTTTTAGTGTTGAGAGTGACTTACTTAAGCATATTTTACTGGCCTGTTGATCTACTGGTCAAAAGCCCTGAGTGCTATGCCAGGGGTCATGGGTTCGATTCCCACCCAAGACGTTTGTGTCATGAGCACGATCATTTGTTGTGTAATTTTATCTATAATGTGTATTTATTTTTTAAATATTCATCAGTTGTCTAGTACTTATACCACAAGCTCTGCTTAGTTTGTGGCCAGACGGCATTGCGTGAAAATTGTGAAATATTATTATAAAATTATTGTGTGAAATATTATTATATTATATTTATTGTACAACAAATTAGTATTTTATTTTAATGGATGGATATTGTTTTACCTCTCTTCTTCCAATCCTTTCTGACTAGAGAGAGCTCTAACATAATTGTACACAAACTTATCATTATGGGTACAATGGTGGCCTTATCGCTGATAGAGATATCTACCAGACCACATTAGAATGGACTATAAGAACATCAAACAAAAAAGGAAGTAATCTGTAGTGTACCTACTGCTAGCATACCATCATCAAAATCTCACATTTAAATCTCAATGTAGTTATATATATAAATAGCTACATAAAAGACAATATACACACTTAAAAATATATAGTAAAACTAGCTTCAGACAGCTGTTTCACCCGTATCAAAGTAGGAAATTGTTCCAAGGGATCATACTCCCAAGATACCCTATGTGCTATTCTAATACATTTTTCATCTAAATCCACTCAGCCGTTCGAGCTTAAAGAAGTAACAAATACTTTCGCCGCACATGAGCTACATGCACAAACGACGCTACGAGAAGCTAGAAGCGGCCACAAAGGAAGCTGAAGCGCGAGACAGTCACTTGTGGCTGGTTGGTGGCTGTGATTTTTGTAACCCATGCGCGCAGTATTATTATGGAGTCAGTCGAAGGTTTAAATGCACGAATAGTCGAATCGCAAAAAGTTTTTTTCTGTGATGTTACTACAAATATACAGCTTTCAGATTTTTTCCTTTACAAAGTCTATGAGACCTTACTTCATGCCAAATTTCAGGATTCTAAGACAATCTGAATCTGAAGAAGACCCACTTCATTCACTTTGTTCTGTCAGGGAGGCCTTCACGACCACTGGCAGTATCTGCGGGTGGAGTGGCTCTGGTTCAGGTGAAGACGATAACCTTTCTTGGGTTTGAAATTGACGGGTGCCTCAAGTGGGATGGTCAGATTAGTAAGGTGTGCGGGAAATTGGGTAGTGCACGTTTTGCTCTTGGCAGAATATCGCGCGTCTTGTCCGAACGCGATTTGCGGTCCTGTTATTTCGCGACGGTGCACTCGCTCGAACAATACGGCGCTGAGCTATGGGGACGTGCTGCCGATTGGCAGCGCGCCTTCCGAATGCAGAAGCGTGCCGTGCGGGCCATCGTTGGGATACCGCAGGACATGTCCGCTAGACCCCATTTTGCTAGACTAGGTATCCTCGTTTGTCCGGGAAGTCACTGCGTCCCCGCAAGGGGGCGCGGCGGGCGGGTTGTAGGCGAACCTTTATCCCGCAGTATCAAATAGTTGCCCGTAAAAACGGGCAAAGCGTTGGGGGGCCTATAGGCAATGGTTGGCGGCAGGCGCGCATGCGCTGGCTGCCTGTGAGTAAATGTATTGAGTTCAGTAGAGTAACGCCGCGGCACTGTACACGTACAGTGCCGCTATTTCACGACGTCTCGGCGGTCAATCGCCGCCGGGTGAGACCTCCGGTTTCCCGGGGGAGGCCCAGCGGACGACGACCAGCGACAGAGACGCCGACTTTGGGGGCGCTACCCACTGAGGATGATGGCCCCCGTCTGGCGCGTTTCCAGATCTAGCCGGTTGCGCTCCAGACTAAGAGGCCGTAGTGCGGGTGTGGGCGGTATTGTACTGTGTAACACCGCCCATGTAGCGATGCAGAACGTGCGTTCCGACCCGCACGCTCGCATCGCGTGAGGACAACGAGTGTAGAGTCATGGTTGTATGGGGTAGGTGTACGCCGCGCCTATATTAACTTAGCACGCGGCGCAACCAATGCATGTAGTGCATGTGGAGTGTTATTGTGTGAGTGAGTCACGTGTAAATGTGAGTGACTCACTCAGGCGTCAGAATATAAAATATACATACATATATAAGTATGGGAATTTCCGGGGCGGGGATTCGTGGGTCCTATACCCGGCAGGCCCCCAACACGATCGTTAGGGTCTCCAGGGCTAGACCCCACAAGTCCCGGGTACTTGCAGAAGTGGCTCTCAATAGGACTTGCTCCAGGGCGGACTGCATCTTGGTGAGCTCCTGCTGCTGGTGCTCCTCGTCGGATTCGGTGACCGCAGCAAGGGCCTCTTGGCGAGCCGCCCTGAGGGCTGTGATGTCATTGATGACGCGTCGCACCAAACTTGCAACGCTAACCTCAGTTGGGGGGGGGGGGCTCGTTGCCCGTGTCCGAGTAGAGACGGGCGCGGGCTGCCTCCTGGACTCTGTGGAAGGGGGCTTCGGCCCCTTCTTTCCTCCTCTCCTCTTTCTCCTGGGTTTGGAGGGGGCGCTTCCTCTCGCCGTGGGCTCGTTTGCCGCCGCCATGAGCGACGCACTAGGCGCCTCAGTGGCGTAGGCCGACGTGGGCCCGCGGACGGATTCGGTGGGCCGGTGCTGTCGCTGGGAGAGGGCCACAGTGCCAACCTTCCTCTTCTGTGCCTCCCGCACGAAGACTGGGCAGCTCCGGTTGCACGCAGGGTGGTCACCTCCGCAATTGGCGCAGGTGGCCGGCTTCTCCCTAGGGCGTGGGCAATCCTTGGCGGCGTGGTTCTCCCCACATCTAACGCAGGCCAGCGGGCGGTGGCACCGGTGCGAGCTGTGTCTAAACTGCTGGCACCGGTGACACTGCGCAGGCCCGCGCCTGCCCCTCCACGCCTCGATTTTGACACCACGCATGAGCAGGAACTGCGTGGTGTCGTAGATCTTGAAGACCCCTGGTGTCCTCTTCAGAACGGCGTGGAAGATACAACCGGGCCTCCCACCGCGCGCATTAATGTTGCGCACGTACTCCGGTTGAAATTCCAGCCGTCTGAGCTCCTCTTCAATGAGTGACGGGTCCGTGTCTGCAGGCAGACCACGGATCGCCACCTTTAAACTCCTCTCCGCCGGCAGGGAGTACGCGAACCAAGCTAGGCCGGACTCCCTCTCCTGGTCGCACAGGTACCTCTGGACCACCCTGTATTCCTCCTCTGACTCCGGGAGGAAACGAATGCCGCTCTGGTACGGGCGGGCATTTGGGGGGCGGCCCAGCAGGCCGTTTAGCGCCCTGAAGTGGGCGGCCCAGTCCGGCATACGCTCCACCACCAGCGGAGGGAAGCGGGAGGGCTTCTTCTTGATCGGTGCGGGGGGGGGCCCCGAAGTAGTGTCCTCTGCACTGCATGCTTGGAGTGTAGGGGGGGGGGGGCGGCGAGCGCAGCGTGTCAGCATAGGTAGGCGGGCTTGCCTCTGCCCGTCCAGGTGCCGCACGTTGCGGTCCGGGCGGATCGGGGCAATACCGCTTAGCCTCCTCCGTTGTCTCGTCGTCTGAGCTTCTCGGTCTTCTTTGGGGCCTGGCCTCGAGTTGAAACTCGAAGCCAAAGCCCAAGGTTTCGTCAGACGTGACCGGGTAGTCGACGTCCATATGGCCCGGTCGGGAGGGCGTGTCAGATGACACGTCGTCGACCTCGGCAAAAGAGTCCCCCGAGTAGGCCGACATATCGGACCCTTGGCGGGACGGATAGGCCGGCCGCACCGCAGGGGAGTCCTGGGCGGAGCCCCGGGGTGGCGTGGGCGAAAACATAGGTTGGTCTAACCTGCTTTGCGTTGATGGTGATGACCTCGCTGAGTCCGTCAGCAAGCGGCGGGAAGCGGGCGGCGTCGCGCGGCCAGCTGTCGCTGCGAGCGTCGCGGCCGCGTCACGTCGGCTTGTTCCTGGACGCGCGGGCTGTGCGGCGGGAGTTGCCAGCAGCGGCTTGCGCGGCGAGGCACCAGGAGCGGTTGCGGTGGCTCTTGGCGCAGGCTGCGCCCTGGGGGGCGCAGTTCGTGCCGGTGGCGCCATCACGCGGGATTTCGGCGCAGTTGGGCGCGTCGAAGGGGCGGGAGAAGAGGCGGGGAGTCGCACGGCATGCGTGCGGCTGCTTGAGGCGGCCGGCCCCGGGGCCTGTATAGGCACGGGGCGGAAGGCCGGCGGGCGCACTGCGACGGCCGGTTGCCGGCTCGGCGGCGACGACGGCGAAACGCGCGCAGTCGCCGGTGCCGCCGACGGACCGGCAGCAGTCGTCGTCTTCGCTGGGACTGGAGCGGGAGGAGAGGGGGCGGGTAGCGGGCCCCCAAGATACGGGAGCGACGTCGTCCGACCACCCATCTCACGATCCGGAGGCGGAGAGGTGTCGGGCTCCAGAGAGCTCCGGGCACCCTTCTTTTTCTTCGGCATTCCGATGGGATGAGAAGATAGGTACAGATTAAAATTCTAAAATTCTAACTGGGCACGTTGCCTACGCGACCGCGACAGAAATTTTTAAAAATTAAAAACACTGGGAATAAAATGAGTCGCTTCCCCCGTGTACTCTTGCAAGCGTTCGCCTAGGCTCACACTCGCGACAGCACAACGGGTTAGGCTGACTGAAGGGGCGGTCCGAGCGATGTGGATAGCGCGCGCACGTCCTACCCGGGCAACGGAGCGAATCCTAGGTATCCTCACGCTACCTGCTACACTTATATATCAGGTCGCCTTGTACGTGGGAATAAACCTCGACCTTTACCCAAAGGTAGGCAGCCGTCATTCATATTGTACCAGAAGCAGGGGTCGGTCAGTTGTCGACGGTCTCGAGATACCTCGCCAAATCCTCCAAGACGACTCATATGGGCCCGACGGTTTATAATCAGCTGCCTGCAGCTACTTCAGGTGCCCCGACTATAGGGAGCTTCAAAGCTCGTTTGAAAAAATGGCTTATCGAGCAAGCTTTTTATTCTTTTGACGAATTTGTGATGTAATTTAATTTATCTTTGACGATTGAATATAAATTTGGACTCAATATTATTTATTTTAAGTTGTGATTTTGACTACTATTTATTTTTTTGTTTATTTTGTATTTTCTTTTATATGTTTGACTTTCTTTATCATTTGACATTATATTTAATAATTTTGTGGACTAAGTATAATGTAAGACTCTGTATTAGACTTGTAAGAATCCCTAACCAATAAACTACTATGACTATAAACACGCCGCGTCATGAACACAAAAAAAAATGAAAAATTACGTAGCGCTCTGAATTATCGTTATTTTTTAATGATTTTAAATAATGTTGTAATTCATATCTATTCTATGATTTAAGTAATGAGGGTAGTGAGTAAATTAGTTTAATTAAAAGGTACATTTTCGTTATTTTAATTGGTTTAGTCAAAATAAAGGAATACTATTTTTTATTTGAGACACCATTATCAGGATTGAAATTTAGGCAAAGTTAGTATAAGTTCAATTTTTAAGTAAATTTCACTAACTACTTTATGTTATGTTTGCGAGTAACATTATAAACAGGTAAAGTTTGTTTTTTTTTAGGAGAAGTCATAGTTTTAAACTAACTCCGCAACCACAATAATGAGCGAGTCATTTATAATGTGCAAGGAGGCCTGAGGATTTTAAAATGTTGACCACTAATTATTACAGTTTCTACATAATAATAACAATAAGCCTTAGAATTACAAAAATCACAAATTTTTCATACTCCCATAACACCGTCCAGATGGCTTCGATTTACCTAATGATAAGGATGTAACAATGAACGTTCTTATCGCTACTATAATGACTCTTATGTGTGATGCCTTTTCATTATTTATAGTTTTAGAAGTAAACCCACACAAGGATTTATAGTTTCACCTTCGCAGTATTGTTATCTTTTATTTAGCTTTATTACTAGCCCGGTGGTCGCCAAGAATTCTAAAGCCTTTTGTTCAGTGAATATTCGTACTATTGTTTCAATTTACTATGAATTTTGCAATCTTGTTCCCATTAGGGATCCTAAACTCTTTTGTTTATTGTTACCTGCTGAACTACACATTTTAACAGATTAGTTAGTGATGGGAAGTGCAGGAGTCGTTCAGCGGAGATTTTTAGGCAGTACGTGTTCTAATTTCGTCGTGAGTGCACTTCCTTTCCGCAGTGTTTCGCTGTGAACCTTCTTATTTAAATCTTTCTAAAATTCCTTGTGAGTCTTCGTGAATATTTTTTTTCTGCTCCTACATAGTAAGTACCCATTTTTAATTTACCTTTATTCGTAATTATTCATAGTTATATAATTAAATATTTCTAAGTACGTGTATTCAGGAATAAATTACCACCTCGGGTAACCCGCGCCTTTGGTTACTGTTCTCTTCTATTTGTTGTTCGTAACGTAATTTTATATAATCTCCAACATTCCTCGGTAAACGGATTATTTACGATTTAAATTATAATTTTTTTTAATTCAAATTACCAGTTCCTGAGATTAACGCGTTCAATCAAACAAAAAGACATTTCAGCTTTATATTAAAAAATAAAAAAATACAGATACAGATTTTTTTGTATTCTATGTACATAGTTAGGTTTAAGTATAACTAGTTAATATTTAAGTTTTTTATGTACATAATTATGTAGATGTAATACCAACATCTAACATTGAAAGATACAGATATTTTTTTTAGTATAGATTAAATACTATATTTCAGTAGTAAATAAACGCTTTGTAGCACTTTATTTTATGTTATAAACATTTTCCATACAATCATATACCAAAACGAAAAATATGGTGGGATGCCAGACAGCAGTTAACTGAGTCCTTGAGCGCCAGGGGTTCATTGACCCGGAAAATTGCACTATTTACGTAAATCACCAAAAAATACGTATACGTATAATTTTTCTAGGAAATCAAGTAATATAATATATTATACAGAATAATTTAAATAGAAACCAAATTTTCGGCCACATAACTTTCGTACAAACGTGTGTACATAACGAAAATTAAGCGTTTTGAATCGGCGCTCGAAACATCACACTGTTTAACATCACACACCAAACCCCATAAAAATGTTCCATTTGAGATTAAAATGTTAAACAGTGTGAAGTTTTAGCGCAGGGAGGTCCATCTACACAGTAAGACAGGGATCAGATTGACTCCCAATTATAGATTGGGTGTGTGTCTGTGGCTTACCAGTCCCTACTTTTATTTTTACATGAGGCTTGAAATGTCATAAAAGTTCGTCACGTTGCGGTAGATGTCACTGTTTGCAATTATAGAATAATTCTAAAATATTTTTATCTGTGATACCTTTCGTCGTACGCAGAATAATACTAGAATTAATAATATAATAATTCATAAATAATTATTTAAAAAATCTCGTCATCAACACGTCAATTATTAAAATATGTTACTGTATTGATAAATGATGTTTTGTTTATTTTAAGCAATATTATAACACAATTCGTATTCTTCGTTTTCTTGAACATGTGAATAGAAACGTTTCGTCGCCATTTTACAACAAACCTGTCATTGATTCCGTATCAGTATATATAATGTACCTACTCTGTGGTGTGTGTCAAACTGTATATGAAAATCTCTAAAAAGCAAGAGTGTTAAAAAAAAGCATTTTTTGCCTACGATAGGCATTAAAAAAATAAAAGTTTGTTTCCGGTGCTTTTTACTGCTTTTGTATGGTAAGAAATACATAATAATATTCTTTTATTCAGTAACTTTTCCGTGATACCCACAAACAGAGAGAGCTTCAATTTTTTTTTTAATATTATGACTTTTTTTTTCAAATTAAGTACCTAATTATTTCAAAAACAAGCGCTCCATGAACCATATTAATTTTGAGTCTTAATGATACTACTCTTATTAAACTTACGGTACGGTACGTTACTTGTCGACTTTAGACCATTGAGGGAGTAAGGGATACGGAAAGTACTTTAGACCAGATATTATTATTTTCTTTCCTGCTCTTTGAATATTAAATCTTATAACCTGTACCGAAAAAAAAAACCAAAGTCACCCAACCACTCTCCATTCTTTTCTGTCACACACTCCTCTAAATTAATTCACTTTGTAAAATTAAAAATTCTATTATATATATATGTATATATAAACTAGTGCTTGACTGCGATCCCACCTGATGGTAAGCAGCGATGCCATCGTTAATGGTGAAGCGCACTGGTTTATTTATTTGGTGTTTAACGTGTATATAATTGTTTTGCATGTAGTTTTTTATTTTTTTTTACTTACTTGTGTTTGTCTTTTCAGATAGACTAACGTCTACTACGAAGCACAAACAACGGCCCGCTTCTCTGAAATTATCCGAGTAAAAAAATGGAGAAAGTACCAAGATGCGGGATATGTTTAGCGGAGAATATTCCTATGTCTATAAAGCTCGTCAGGAACATACATGAACTGTATGAGACGCTGACTAATACTCCTGTAAGTAGACCTGAAGTCCTAATATGAATATGATAAAATTTGTTACTAACACACAATTATAAGTACGCTACTAACATATTATTGATCCTATAATCTTTTATGAATAAGTAATAATAATATGTACAAACAACAAGGAGATCAGTCATCAAAATCGTCAGATATAACTGATAAAAATAGATGGATTGAAATTAACGAATTTTGATTTTATTTATGAATTGTTTATTAACTATGAATTTGATTATGTTTTATTCATACCAATCCACTGGATACTGTGATAACTTCAACTTTAAAGAACTGTTCGACCCTGTTTATTTGTCCTTTGTTGACTGCATATCTGTGGCCCTAGTGAAAAGGGGTCTAAGTCCAAAAATGCAACTTTACAGGAGACGTAAAAAACACTCCGCGTGCTTTAAATTCGTGTTTGACCTCGTGTGTCATTCAAACCGCTACCAAATGAAATACATGTGATGATTTTTATGGATAAACAATTTATGCTCTTTACTATTATTGAGTTATTTTTTGTGTAAAGTTAATAGTTTTTAAGATAGTGACTTATACCAATCACAAAATGAATTCCTTGAGGGTATAAAATAAGTTATACCCCTTCTCCCATAAATGAAATGTTGATTCACACTAGTGAAAAGGGATACGCATTTGGAATGAATTTTATGATAACCAAGTAATGCAAAAAAATATTTAATAGTTTGCTATATAAAAAACCTGTATTTTATTGTGTACTTTTATTCACTGTTAAAAAAATTAGAAAAATCTTAAAAATAAAATACTTGACCCCTTTTTCACAAACATTTTTTACGTGGCATATGATATATTTAGACTATTACGAACTATTTTGTGTAACTTTATATCCATTATTTATATTTAAAAAAAAAATCACAATAAAATTTTTATTAAAAGAAAAAAAAAAGTAAGTACAGTGTCTTGCTGTAATTTGAAAATAGAAAAATTATTTTAAGAAAAACTTGTATCTTAACCTTTTGAATGTCTTAAGTTACACAGTTCGACATAGGCAATTGTCTTTCTATTGTGTCTCTAATTACGGCATTCGATGAGTTAATTTGCAGAAAAAACACAAATTGAATAGAAAAATAAAGCAAGACTATTTTCCTTATTGAAGTTTCTGATTGTAATTATAAATAAAATTCAAAAATTTTAACAAAAAAAAACATTCTAACAAACAAAAAATATTAGAAAATCTTATTCTAAATCATTTTTGCTATCATTTAAAAGAGAATATTGATCTTTAATAATCATTATTTGTTAATAAATTGGTATAAAAGGATCTGACGCTGGGGTTTATTAATGGAAGAAGAAAAAGTAAGTCTTGTTTTTTTTCATTAGAAATTGCAATCAGCCCATCGTATGACTTGGATATACATTCGGTTTCAAAAACACATGGGAGCGGTGATTTTCCTCGTTTTCTCTGCACATTAACTACATTCCATTCATCTACGCCGTGCATCTTGAAATGAAATTAAGGAAACTCTCCTTTCTGATAAGTTAAACTTCTTCTTATTTTCATTTTTTTTTTCTGTTGCAGACTTTTAATTTTCTTTACTACAACAGTTTTTTCCTTATTTGTCTGGTAACTTTTTCCTAAATTTCTTTTCTTTTTTCTAATTTCTCTATCTTCTCTTCTTTCTTTAATACTTTTCCTAGGCTTTCGTTTCCGACCCTGTGTAACACCTTCTTTATCCCAAAATGATGTATTATTCCTCACGTCGGAATCTGATTGAGGGATGATAACATTACGTCGACGTCTTGTTTGCCTATTTACAACTGAACAATCCGAGCCACTTGTTTCGGATGTATTTGGTATGAAATCGTCACTGCTTTCAGCAGGATAATCGACATCAGGGTATGGTAGCTCATCCACCAACACAGAAACAATATCAAGACACATGATATAAGTGTCGTCGGAATCAGTTAATAAATCGTCATCTTTGTCGTGCCCCGGCCTGGGGTAAAAGTTAAAGGAAAAACCAGGCTTTGGAGAATATAGTTTGGAACGAATCGAGAAATATTTTTGAAACAGGAAATTTTGGAGAATAATCAGTAGAACATTCTGGCCTTGGAGAATAATCCTTAGAATATCCTGGTTTTGGAGAATAATTCTTGGAAAAAAGCCTTTGGAGAATAATTCTCAGAACAAATAGGTATAGATTCTTCAATTAGGCAATACGAGTCATCCATTATTTCCAGTTCTTTATGAACAAGATCAATCCGAGAGGTCGAATTAACCGAATAATTCGACCTCTACCAGCCATTATAAAAAGGAAATAGTACTTTTAAGTAATTTTTAACCAAATGAAATAGTTGCGCCAATAACTGACAACTGTACCTAATCATACGGAACAGTAAGTAACAAACTTTATAAACTTTTAAAAATATTACTCGACTAAAATCAATTTATTAGACATCTAATTAGTTTTATAATATTAAATCAATAAATGCATGAGAGTTAGGTACGTTCCGTAACGCACATAATGTTCATAGTTATTTGGTGTAAAAAGGTACAATTAGACTAAAACCTAAAAAAGTATACGTTAACTTTGTAATAAGTTCCAAAATTATGTGTAAAAGGATCTAACTTACTCGCGTAATAATCGATATTATTCTGCAACGCGTCAACACAGCCTCCTCCCTGTACAATGCGCTCTCCACCACCCCGCACCATTCCCCTCATTGACGAATTATATCCTTTAACACGTAAAATGAAAACAATCGTAGGATAAAACTAAAATTGTATCAAATTACACTTATTAATTTCATAATAGCATATGTGAATACTGATCTAAACAGAGTTATTTTTGATTTTTTCCCTTTATTTTAGTGAAAACGGGTATAAGTCTAGTTATATCATTACTAACTAAACCATTTTTAGGGATCAAGTGTTGTTGTATTGATATACACCAAACAAATTAAAATGTGGAAGATTTATGTTAATTTAGATTAAAACACAAGAAACAAAATTTTTCCTTTTAAAAGGATACAAATGCACTTAAAATCAACTTCTGTAGTTTTTTTAGTGTCAGTTGAATCCTTTTACACAAAGTAACTTCCTTATTTTTATAAATAGCTTAGATCCGTTTTCACCAAGCGATAGAGCATTTTTTTCTGATCATTTCGGTATACTTAACTCATTTTCGACAAAATCGGACTTATACCCCTTTTCACTAGGGCCACAGATATTACAAACTTAGTCAAGAACATCCACATAGAGGTTTTTTATCGATATGCCAACCCTATGACCAGTCTCTCTGTGTGAGAAGAGTTCAACCAAAAGCAATACCTATATCCTACCGTTGGCTTGGACAGTATTACAATATATTAGAAATATTAGAAGTATTTTATTGTTTACGACAAAATAGTTTAAACCATGTTTTATTGCAGTTGCAGACTGTAACAGAAGACAAAACAGCAACTATTGCTTGCATTCACTGCTACACCAAATTAAAGCAATGCTACGAACTGCAGCGACGATGTCGGGAAGCCAACAAGCTATTAACCCAAAAGATTAATGAGCTGAGCGTAGATTTACATGAAATTTATTTTGATTCATTACATCTTTAGTCAATGTTATAGTTACTTCTCTTCTATACTTTATTTTATACTTTATTCGCAATAAAATTACACATTTAAACAAACCTTTTTTACTGTTTGTTCAAGCGATTCCGAATTCTCTTCCGTAGACCATTTACTACTACCGCCATTTCATGTCTCGCCACCAACGTCATAAAAGTCAAAACCGGTTGAACGCACAGTAAAAAAGGTTTGTTCAAATGTGTAATGTTAACGCGAATGGTGCTCCATTGATACATATATACTTATATGTATTAAAACTGAAAAATGAAATGCAATCATCTAATACTTTATACTTATATGGCGAAATCCTTTGTTTTCCTGTGTGTTTTGTTGTAATTTTATCTATAACGTGTAATTTTAATTTAAGGTGTTATTTTTTTTAACGTGTACATATTGTTGAAATTTTATTATATTCCCACGCACAGCATGAGATGTACAGAATAGAATACACATTTCATTTCATCATAAATAGCATTTTCTTTGAATGTATTTTGTTTTCCCTCTCTCCTTCCAATTCTCTCTGTCTAGAGAAAGTTTTAACTATCTATCTATCTTACATAATTTTAGATAATCATTATGGGTACAATGGCGGTCCTATCCCTGATAATGTTATCTACGAGACCACCTCAAATGGACTATTAGAACATGAAACAACCTATAGTGTTCATCATCAAAATTTTACATTAAAATATAGTTCCATAAAAGATTCCTTTATACACATAGCAACATAAAAGACAATACACAAACTTACAAATATATATTAAACTATCTGCAGCCAGCGGCTTTGCCCGTGTGAAAGTAGGAAATTGTTGCAAGGGAACGGGCTCCCAACACACCCTATTGGTCTAGTCAAATTAGGTCATTTTTTAATAAAGATTGGATTAAATTCTCTGGAGAAGCAAAAACGTTTCTGATGGTATTTCATGAGTGAATAATCGAGTATAAAAAAAAAAATCATTGGTCACCCCTACAGATGTGGGTCAAAACTGTTTATTGCACATAACTAACCAGAGAATATAGGTCTACTCAGCATATTTTTTTTTATGGTATATTAAACCTCAATCTACATTATTACTTAAATAATTAAAAATAATATATACACTAAATGCCTAGCTAAATATGACGTCATAAAACTCCTCCGCATCGCTGTCGACTGGAAGTGTGCCCAAAAGGCTGGCGGCATTGCCACGTTGTATGGCAATGCTTATTCTGTGACCGAGGTAGAAGCCAGCCCTTGGGTCACGCGAAGCGTCAATTAAGCGTTTTGCCAATTCTTTAAAAAGCATATGAGCACTCGGACCCCACGGCCCGAGAGTTTCAACCCCAAACGGCTCAAAAATATAACTGCCGACGAGGCTGTTATATTTCCGCCGCTTGAGGTTCTCTGCAGCCGTCGCGGCAGCACCAGCACAGCACGATGAGCTAGGAAGATGGGATGGCGCAAGAGTATCGACACAGGTAGCGTCCCACACTAAAGGCCTACCCATCTTCCAAGGAAATAAAGACATACCGTCTGGTCTCTTACCATCGTCGCGTGCCAGGCCATGAGGTTCCAAAACAGCCGGAACGCCGATCTACATTATTGAATTTTAATTATTTTAATCAGACCAACGCAGCATTAGAAAAAAATAAAAATGTTATTTTTGGCCATTGCGGCATTGGGGAAAATTGTGTAGTTTTGTAAACTGAGGAAAGTGTTATACATTTCGACCTAAGTACATGATTGATTTTGCACCCCAGTGCGACGTATGGAAATTAGTTTTTCACGCTTTTTTGCCTATGTACTTCGGGGGAAATTTAAGTAGTTTTGAAAATAATCACAATTATATTAATTTGGTTTCCTTTATATTTGCACCCTATAAAAAATTAGCATTTTTTTAAGGAACATACGTTTTTCTAGTGTTGTCTTAATTGCCAAAGAACTATTACGCCATGGACGTGACAAGCGCGCGACACGGAATAATAAACTGACAAGAAGAAATAAGCGTAGTCATCACTTAGGAGCGTTGTGGGATGTATTTTACGAGGAAGGAGTACTTTCTGATTGTAAATGCTGTGTTAGTAAGTTTTAGTAAAGAAACCTAATTTTGTTTTTATAAAAAAAAACAGTTAAAAAAAACAGTCTATGTTTAAACAAAAAAAACGAGAGTGTCCTGCAAGCATGTCCTTTATTTATCTTCTATACATATAGTATATAAATAAAATTGGAGTGTCTGTTTGTAATATTGAAGTAACTGCTTTTTACTACATGCATATGAATATTATACCGTACATACACCAAAATATTTTTTTTGCAATTTTTGTCTGTCTGTCTGTCTGTTTGTCCGGGCTAATCTCTGATATGGGTGGAATGATTTTGACGGGACTTTTTTGGCAAGTAGCTGATGTAATAAGGAGTAACATAGGCTACTTTTATTTTAGAAAAAAAAAAATTCAAAATTCTGTAGTCCACGCGAAAGAAGTCGCGGGCACAGCTAGTTTCAAATAAATTAGTTGTATTTCGGTTGTCTTTAGAACTATAAACCGCGTGACAGCGCTGATTATCCTACGTCATCAGGTAAGGTAGGAACAAAAAAATATTAGTATAAAAATGTGGAGTTTTAAGTATGCGCCTCAAAAAGAAACTGGGTATGGGCGAGTCGGACTCGCACACTGAGGGTTCCGTATCAACTAACTTAAATAAAATAAATATCTAGCTTTTGCCAGTGGCAATTATTCCTATACTTATGCTATAAGACTTGCTTCATGCCAAATTTCGAGGATCTAGGTCAACGGGAAGTACCTTTATGATTCCCTTGAGTGTCGAAATATACATTTTTTTGCGACGTAAATGCCTGTATTTTTTTTTATTCGTTAACTTAGATTTTTTTATTTTTACACAGCTTTAAGGGACCGCAGTCTTGAGTATTCGGTTTAAATTTCAACTTGATACTTGCACTTGTTCCGCAAATTAAAAATAATGATTTATTAGTGTTTCATACACCTCACACTTTTTTCGTGACAAGTAATTATACACCAAAAGGGTATCTACATATATCTAAACTTACCACAACTAAATACTTATGAAATTTTTAAATTTTAGGACTTTTATGTTAAAACCTAATATTAAACGATGTTCCGTACACGTCCGGAACGATGAGATAGTAATGGAAGAAATGAAATAAGATAGAAAAAAAATAGAGAGAAAGGAAAAATGTAGTTGTTTTCATGATAACAAATATTTATGTTTGTAGGCACAATTGTTAAAAACACGGTATTTTTGTAAAGAACTTGCCGACCTCAAGATGCTTAACCAACGCTCTACTAACTCAAACATATTACATATCACTATTTCATCATACTGAATGTAACATTCTTAACTTTGTTTACATGTAACTCAAATGTATAGTTTAGTCTACCTCTTCAGGATAATGCCACGTGCTCCCAGTCTGTACAATCGTTGCCATGGTTACGCAACGCGTACAAATCACTAGCGCAACAGAGATCAGAAGGAGTTACCATGCCAGCCCGATGTACATATATATATTATGCACTTACATATTGATGTGATGGCTAAACAAAGAATTTCGTGACGAACACCATATCTTTCTCGGGAAAACCTAGACTAAGAACTAGTCACTTTTCAATACATAACCATTGCTGGTGTTATCCAAGAAATTTAATGGTCACAAAGAATGTTTTGTGATATTTTTTTATTGTTGGTTTTTAAGAGCGAAAAGCTGCATTCTACCCTCCGCCACTACATAGATATCTACGAGTTTCCTTCAGAGGACTAACTTTAACTAGTATAAACTCGACCACGACCTTGAAAAGCTCTGCCTGAGTCATGCTGTGCTAGTATTGCTGGCACGCGAATCGTTTCCATGGCAACAAAATGGAGATGCGTTTGTATCCAATGCTATTCACTTTTTTATTACTTTAAATAATTTTACTGTTTATGAAATCATAGTTATTGTCTATGAAAGGAAACTGCATGCATAAATTAAATCAAACTAGCACAACATTTTATAGATTACTAGCTTTTGCCCACGTACCTAAAAATAGAATATAGCCTGAGTCACTCATGAAAAAAGCCGCTTTCTATCGGTGAAATTTTAGTAACCGTATCAGTACTTTCAGACATTACCTCCTATAAACAAAAAAAAAACAAAGAAACTTTACTAAGTGTAGATGTCACTGTATTCTGGCCGGAATCAATTTATGTTTATGTAATTCTTTTTGTGACTAAATTTTGTTTCATCATACATAATACAAATACTTGCTGGGAATGTCCTTGCGTATGTAGTCGAGAAACGTTGCATGTGTGCAACTGCACTAATACTAGTCAACGATTGAGTTCTATCGATTGGTGACGTCACGTTACGTCATGGGCTAGATGGTGTCATCATTGCTTCCTTGCTTATGTTATCCTAGTACACCCGAAGCAACACTTTTTTGTATCGAAATTCTCCTACTATTATTTTCGATGAAGTTTTCGATCGTCTTCGAATTTCAATTAGTATTGCTAAGGCTAAAGCCAAAAATGATTAAGTTATCATTCCTCAACTAATCATTCTGTAAAATGCTAGATTCCAAATAAAAGCAAAATCCACGTCCAACATTATGTAGTTTGGAATATCGAAGCAGTTGCTATGCGTGGATAAGATTTTTAATTTCTTCGGGCCATGGAAATTTCTATTTCTGTAACAATTTTGTTTTGTATTTCTACATTTCTCGTAGACCGCTATTTAACGCGCAACCACACTCAAACATATTCAGATTAATAGCAGTACAAGTTAATATAAATAACACATCAAGTGACATATTGGCGAAGGTTTGCCCCAAGAGGGTGTTCTTTCGACATTATTTCTCGCCATTAACTATCACGATTCATGAGATACAGCCTAGTGACAAATGGATAGACAGATAGACGGATGGACAGCGGAGCGGAATTTTAATAATAGGATTCCATTTTACCCTTCGGGTACGGAACTCTAAAAACAAACAATTTTGCGAGACTGTACAAAATAACGCTGTTTGTAATTTTATTGTACAGTATGCTCTTGGTCAAATTCCAGTATCATGCATATAGGCAGCACCTATGTTGCCAATGGTGAACTATGTACTTACATTCCCTTCCTTATGACAGAGTGGATTTTTACGGTAAAACCTAAAAAGATCGAAAAGATCCGTTCGGGTTTTACGCCTCTTACCTGAAAACAAAACAAAATATTTCAGTAAGACAACTGCACTGCGTGGAAGAAATATTCTTATGATTTTTTTTTATAGGTCAAGAATGACTATACTCATGCTTGTCAATTACTCTGATTTATCCCAAAAAGTTCCAAACAAATTGGATCATCATAATATTACCACTCCAATTAAGAAATTGAATATATTATTCAATTTGTGAATATGAAGTACGAGTTGTACTTTACTTGCCTCCCGGCCACCGTAGGCGCGAGCTTACAGACGGCGAGCAATCGGTAGCTCACCGCCTTTGTAAGGATCAACCCAAGACGTTCCTAGAATTCCATGCGCGCCCGAGCAGGGCACTGCATGGCAATAAAACAGTGAGTATCTGAAGCCTACTCCTCGGTAACGGCCAGGCAAATAGGTTTGAAAAAAATAAAAGTTTATTATAGACTCATGAACAACATTATCAACTATTGAATTTTTCGTGCGATTAATACTTTTGTCTAAAAAAATATTTAGCAATTTTGCAACTTTTCCCTACTACTTTGATCTTTGGAAACATTTTTTACACAGAAAAATTAGTAATAAATATTCTTTAGTGTACATACGAGTATCATATGATTTACACATACATACAACCAATATTTCACAAAGAAAATGGATTTAAAGGTTTTTTTTTTTTTTTTTCGATGGGTAAAGTCATCTTATGACAACCCCCGCTCTTATCAGCGGGGCTCTATCCGGGCGCACCTGGCCGGAATTAAATGTACAGATACTCGTACTGCCACCTAGGCGAGTATGTGCCCATTTCATTCCAGCCCGATGTTCAAGGGACTATAAGCCTTAAAAAGACGTCAGCAAACTGGATGGGGCCCATTAAGGTGACCTATAAGCACTGAATACCGTGTATGAGAACTCTTAAGTTGTAATTTAAGAGTTATAACTTTCATTGAATCGTAGTGAAAACCATGGACGGAAGAATTGAAATATTAAAGCTATTACTGATATTCAGTCTGTTAGCCTCTACTTCCAACAATCGTTGCCATGGTAACGCAACCTGTATTCATATCACCAGCACGACAGAAGGATATAGGAGGCTGTAATGTTTTTTTAACAAAAACTGATAAAATAATTTATGAATTTGATGTTTCTAAAAAAGTTGGTAGGATCTTGTAAAAGAGAATTAGCCAAAAAAAGATTGATAGATTGTGTGAGGAAATGAAAGAAAAGGGAGTTAGTGATTTCTAGACGAGTGATAAGACAGAATGGAACAAAAAAACCGTTTTGAGCCGACCCAAAATAACACAGGATAAGGACAGGAAGAAGACGATGAAGTAGCTATTAAACAAACTTAATGCAGCAAACCATAATTCATCAAACACACTCGTTATTTATTGCTTGAGCCTAGGCATACAAAAAACTCATACAATCAAAAAAAGCGTGGCAGTAAAAGAAATGCATCTGCACCCTCTGTACTATATACTATATACATAAGCCCGCAGCGTAAAGAAAATTACATCAACCTCCTAAACTGTTATAAAGTCCTGGTACAAATACTGTGTTTCCGGACTTCGATAAGGTAATAAGTGTCGAAACATTGGCTAAAACTCGTCGAAAGCTACTAGGAGCGCATAAGTACTCAGGAGATTATTGTAATTGAGAAAAGAGACGGTTTTCCACTACAGCATCTTCCCTTATGAATCGGGCGTGATTTAACTCCTGATTTATAACAGAAGTGAATGTATAACAATTTTAAATAATTACTATATACCGCGGTAAATATTGTTCCGCCATAGATTTTTTTTTAATAGCCTATACTATCCCACTGCTGGGCAAAGGCCTCCCTCAACTTCTTCCAGGTATTTTTTTTTTCCGATGAGAAAAAACCTTTTCTTGAGCTACCTCGAACCTGTCCCCGCGGTAGGCATCTAGGTCGTCTCTCCACCTCTTCCTAGGTCGACCTCGGCGGTGTCGTCCATCTTTAGGTACCCACTTTGTGGAAGCTCTTGCCCAACGGTCAGAGTGCATGCGACTGATGTGACCCACCCAATCCCATTTTAGCCTGGCAGCCTTTTTTCCTACATCTATAATACCCATCTTTTGCCGTAGAATACGTCTAAGAAAAAATATGAGGATGGGTGGGGACAGGAGTGTAAAACAATAGTCTACGATCTACTCTCAGACTTACCAAATATACACACAAAAAAACACACAAAAATCTTAGAGTTAGGAAAAATAAGGAAACTTCTTTTGGAGGAGTTCGATAGCAAACACTGAGTCACAAGATATTTGTACATTAGTAGACATCTACTAAATTTGATGGGTAGTAACCAAAACTCAATTCCATCATTATTTAGATATTTATTACTCTTGGGCGTCCAAAAAGAAATGCATCATATGTTAAACTAACTTCATGATTGTCATTATGGTCTCGGTCATGCCATTGAATAAAGCCGCATCATAGTGGATGAGGACCATAACATTTCAGTTGAGAAATTAATTATAATGATTAGTTTTGGGCTACATTCACGGAGCTTTCCCGCCCAATAATCTCAGTGTTTATCTTCAGAATATATTCTGGTGCCTGTGTAGTCCTAGTACATACAATCTATTCAGTGAATACAATTTAAACTTTAAGACAAGGAGATAACAATTTCAGATAGGTCGCTGAGTCCAGAGAGCTGTGTTTGGTTTGCCAATTGCTAGTGTAGTGGTAGTAGTGCAAACATGAGGTCACGCCCCCAATCGCTTCTGTGTAGTTGTTACCTGTACACCTTGAGTTTTATGCTATCCTGCTAGTATAAACTATTTCTTTAGCACTATTATTTAACATTGTTTATAACTTAGTGATACCATAGGTGTTATCTGTATTCTGTATGTATACTTGTAAAGCGAATATAAATTACCGAAATGACTAATAACGCAAGATCCCTGCCTTGTATAGGATTGCATACAGTGAAGAGGTCAAGTGATCGTTTTAATTCATACTAGTAGTTTATAGGCGAGCAATTAAATCCACAAAGAATAGGTAGTACATTTCTTTGAAAACTGGTCAGTCTTCTTCTATATTATAAAATATTAAAAAAAAATTCAAAAAACAAATAACCGACTTCATTGTTTTATTTTACACTTTTTAGTTATGGTACCACTACTAAAAAGTACCCCTCAGACAAACCTAAATACCTTATAGCCAGAGAGCATCTCATAACGATTCTAATAATCCCAAACACGGTTAGATAACATTAATTTACCTTCTGGCTTCATCATCAGATCAGTTCGATACATCCCCTCCCCCTTTTTCTTTCACTCAGTCATCGACTACACGTATAAACAAAGCAATTTTACTTATAACGACAGTTCTGTTGTGATCCTATGAGGAGTTTTGTTCTATGTCTTCGAATTTCAAGATCAGATCATAACAATATTTCTATGGGACCAACTTGGAAGCATAACCTTTCAATAAAAAAAAATAATTTTAAAAATCGGTTCAAAATTGACCGAGATATCGGTGAACATATATACAAAAAAGAGAAAAATAATTCAGCCGAACATAGAATCTCCTCCTTTTCGAAGTGGGTTAAAAAGGTAAAATCCTGATTAACTCATTGACCTTTTATGACCTTTGCAAAGAATATAAGAAAGGATTTTCCGAAATACACCCCTGAGAGGATGAAATGGGGGTCAAATGGGGGTTTGTATAATATAAGCCGCTGGCAGAAGCTAGTTATACAAACCAAACATATATCATATGTTACTTTATCTTTGGCTGAGTGGCCTTAAGTCATTCATTCAACATAATCAACAACAGTCCACTCAAAATGTCCTTTTAATCATTTTTTATGGACATATGTATACCATCGTGTAAGTACGACAAGAAGCGAGTCTCCTGTTGTTTATACATAATTATATCGGCTTTTTGAGCTAATAAATAAAAAAACAAGTAACTATGTCTTTCATGTCGAATAACTTTGATTTATAACTTTTGCTTGTATATATTGGGCTGACAAAGAATCCGTTTCAGTGTAACAAAGAGAAAAGATACCATCCCTCTCACCTGTGGATCAATTCGTGTAGCACAGAGATAGTGAACCTCAGGCTAGCTGGCAAAGTTACATAAATTATTATTAACGTGCAAATCTGCAGTACAGTGATACTGTACGAATGTATTTGTTTTGAATACTCTTTTTTTTATTAAAGCATAAATGATGACGAGTAATTTTGCTGTCAGATACTTCTATTTCGAGCAAAATATCTACGCTTTCTCTAAATTCAACCGCGAATGTCCATTTATTTGTTATGTTTACTATTCCTGGTGTAGTTTATCTATAAAAGCAGGCATCATATACAGTAGCGGCAGAGCTGGGGTTGAGACCAACCTGACTGTTCCAATGGTTGGTCCAACCCCTGAATCTCTATAAGATAACAAAGAAACCTTATCTTAAAGGGTACTAAATATGTACATATATACGATTATAGAACACTATTTAAATAAAAACCTATTACAGTATTAACCATAGTGCTTCGGTTAGTGAAATGTGTTTCAAGTATAAAAATGACCCTTAACAAATTTATTTTATGGTTTTTAAACATGACTCAATTTACGTAAGATTTACACCCCTGAGTATTTGTTTGTTCGTCAAAATAGATAAACAGAATAATCGGTTTAACCATTTCAACTTTTATACAGCCAACTAAGGATAAATATATTTATGCGTAAAAATTACATTTAAGAATCACAAGTTCTTTTAATTAAATTAAGTAGTTAGTAGTGTAAACTATTCCTACAATTAATTATTAAATAAACAATATAAAATAATTAATCAACACACACGTAAGACATGACGCAACTCAAAGTAATGCCACTCAACCCAAAAATAATATTATTAAATAGTGTTACTTTTTGTTTTCTATTATGGAAAGCCTCGCGTTTGTCTACTATTTCACCTGATGGTAAGTGATGATGTGGCCGACAATGCAGCACGCTTGCCTAGAAGCAATCTATTCACTCTTGACTTAAAGACCTCTAGGTTATAGCTATCAGGAAAAACAGACTGCGTCAGGGAATTCCAGTCCATAACTGTACGCATAATTAATGTATTCCCAAAACGCTTTGTACTTACGGGTGGGATGTCCACCTTGTACCGGTGGCGCAACGCCGTACGTCTTGTGGTCCGATGATGGAACGGACTTAGCGGAATTAAATTGTTCAACTCCAGTTTACTCTCCTCGAATAGTAAACGATAGAAAACGGACAGGCTAGCAACTCGGCGTCGATGCTTACGACTTTACTGTACCTACGTACTAAACCTACATAAAGCTATCTATATGGCACATACACAACAGGCGTTTAGTAAAATATTACAGTTAATAAAGAAGGGAGGGTGGCTATTACCCTGCAAAGGGAGACTAAGGGTTAATACTAATCCATACACATAATAAATCTGTAGAAGTTTTATACATTAAAATTGTGTGTAACTTGATATATTATTTAGGCTTTGTTCCATCGCAATCGGTTGATTATATCAAAAGATATACAAATACTACATTCATTGACTGTCAGATGGTACGAAGTTCGTCGGGTCAGCTAATATAAGTACTTAATAAATATTAAAGCCTTTTGCAGAAAATAGATTGCAGCAAATGGGGTATTTGAACTCCCGAGTAGGTAGGTGTGGAGTAAATACGCTAATATTACATTTATATTTCCTAAATTAAAAAAAAATCGCTTTAGATGATGCATTGGAAAAAGTATACAGTGTTTACCCGTCTCAGTCAGAATGTTTCTGTTTAAGAATTTTGCTTCACCATATACGTGGTCCTACCTCTTTCGAATACTTGAAAACAGTGGACGGAGTTGTTAAAGAGACATATCAAACAGCTTGCCAGGATAGAGGTTTATTAGGAAATGGTAGCCATTGGGACAATACCGTAACCAACACAATAGAAAGACAATGAGAGAGCGAACGCCGGCATAAAAAGTGCGGTACTCGTAAAGTTGAGGGATTTGTTTGTTGCCATTTTTTTATTTTGTAACCCATCTGAACTACTCATACTGTGGTATACATTTAGAGATGATCTGTGTGAAAATATTAGATGCAGAGACCGGCAGCAAAGTCTGTATTTCACTATGCCTTTTAATGCTAACATGTATAACGAAGATCTAATTCAAATAGAAAATAAATTATTAAAACTGGACGATCAAAGTTTAAGGAACAAAAGCGAAATAAAATGGAACAGAATATTGTTACTTGATAGCTAGCAACCAACTTTCTAAAGACCAAGGAACGTATTATTTATTTAACTAACAATACGTACATAAACAAACAACATTGTTTGAAACCAATGAGCATCGGGATTTTATTTTAGAGTCGAAAATTTCGAGACAACGCCAATAGACCATCAAACGAGACATCAAAGAACAATCAAACCGACGAAGAACAATCGCATCAACCAAAGACAGACACAAAGAACAGATTTTATTTTAAACGAACACTATAAAACACCTAGCAACCGACAAATTAACAAGAAAAAGATGCAAGGGTCATGATACAACGGAAAATCTTAACAGCGCGATTCAGCAAACAGCGTCATCAGCGCAACGCCATCTATCGAGTAAATATGTAACTAAAATAATCATGGAACATTCTACACGTACAAAACATTATCTTCTAGACCGTACGACCAAATGACATTATCCAAATGGCAAATTTTATCTCTGTTAAATGCTCATTATGCAAAAGTTATTTATTTTGATATAAATTTATTCCTTCTACCCCAAAAATAAGCGTAAACGTAACCAGTTTTTTTTTAAAGAAGGTACCTACGTAAAAAGTGTTATTGTGACTTATATATAGAACATATTACATATTAACATATTACATACTATCGCGGACTTTTATATAGGTATAATGAAGATAAATATTAATATAACTAGTATTTTTTTTTATTTGTTTCAAAACGTTTAGACAGCGCACGCTGAAAGAGCAGACAAATGGCTATTTTTTATTCGACTTGAGTTAGAGATATAGTAATTTTATGACGTAAACATAAATTTTTATTCACAAATTATAAGCTATAGTACTCAAGAATAAAGCAGCTTTCTACCGGTGAATTTTTTTTTGAAATGGGACCAGAACTTTTAAAGATTACCTACTATATTATACAACTATTACTACTACAAACGAAAAAACTTAAAAAATAATACTACAAATGTAAAAAAAGCCTAAAAAGTGCAAAACAACTTTAATTTCGGAAGTCAGGGTTTCTATAATATTTTTTCTCTTCGTTTTATTCTTTTTACATTAGTCTTTTTTTTGTAAAAGGTTATTTATTTCACACTTTTCATTATGGTACCACCATTAATAAATACCCCTCGGCCAAATTTAAATACCTTATAGCCAGAGTACATCTCCTGACAATTATAATATTTACTTTCAGCTTCATCATCAGATCAGTTCGATATACCCCCCCCCATATCATTGAAGTTCATCATCAGATCATAAAAATATTTTTTTGGGTCCAATTTGAAAGTCAATTAAAAAAAGTCCAATTAAAAAATAATTTTCACAATCGGTAAACAATTGACCGAGATATCGGTGAACATACATAAAAAAAATTCAGCTGAACATAGAACCTACTTCTTCTTGAAGTCGGTTAAAACACAAACTTTACCTCTATACAATATTATAATAATATTCAACTGGCAACTCTGGATGTCAAAAGTATTGTATCATTCAAGCAAATTTTAACTAAAAATTAATCGTTTTCGAAACTGAAAACGCACAAATTTTATTCCAGAAAAAATAAGTAACAAACCTAATCTAAATTTCTCACAACAAATAAAGGCCCAAAAATAAAAAGACAAGAAACTATTACTTATTGAATAAACCAGGCATACGTGCCCCACTACGGTCCGGACTAAGCGACTAAGCGTTTCGCCTCGTCGTTTATACCGCGTACGTTTTTTTTTTAACAGACTACAGATGTCACTCCTATATTTTATACTGGCTTTTTCCCGCAGCTTCGCCCGCGTACCTTAAATATAGCCTAATGCCACTCAAGACTAAAGCAGCAGCTTTCTATCGATGAAAAAATTTAATAAAATCCTTTTGGATATTGCAAAATTATTAGTACTAGTGGTTTTTATTGGGTTCCGTCCTTTAAAGGTCTGCTCTCGACCACTAAAGGACGGAATCTGCCGGATGAATCTGCGACACACCAAGTAGTGGAGCAGAGACCGACTTTACGCATGCGCCACTCGTAGCGCACACTCGCTCATATCATTATAATGGTTCGTCCATTACAATGATACAAGTGAGCGATTGTGTTAAAGTTATTAATAGGACACACACGCAGGATACAAAAAGTGAAGTCTATATAAAAAAGTAAAGAAAAATGTGAACTAACATGACACTAAATAGAAATGCACCCTCTTTTAACATACACTTTAAAGAATTATCATTTATCGACTGCTAATTTATTTATTGAAGAAGAAACTGAGGTCTTACCACAATTTCTTAACGCGCATTTATCATTTCAGCCGATGCATGTCCACTGTTGGACATAGGCCTGCCCCAAGTGTCGCCATAATGAACGATCCTGTGCGTCCCGCATCCATCGGAATTCCACAACCTTCACCAGCTCATCGGTCCACAGAATTCCTCGAATTTATGTCTAAATCAAAACAAATATGTTTGTAGGGTTTTATTGTTCAATTATAATTCAAAAGTAACAAGTAATGTTAGTTATTTAGTATTTGCTCACTTCGACATGTAACTTTCTTCAAACTTTGTTCGGACAAGAAAAAAAATAACAATTTGACCTATCAAGTTTTAGCGTCACTGTTGTCAGTTTGCAATGCGCATTTACATCGCATTCGCGCACGCTTTGTCCGGGAGTATTGTTTATGAAATTCTTCTGTTTAGTGCTAATTTTAAAAACTCGGACTTATCCATTTGAATTTTTAAGTTAGATTCCTGCAATCTTTTTTAGTTGTTAGCGAGACTAACAAACAGTAATTGATTTTTCTAAATAAGAAGAAGAAGATTATAGATTTATATTATAGATTATGCCGACGCCTGCTACCTGGATGCAACTGAGGAGCTGTTAAACAAGCTTGAGCGATTACAAAACTTATGCATTCGGTTTGTTTTTGGATTACGAAAATATGACCATGTCTCTCATCTTCGCAAGGAACTCAAGTGGCTCCCTATTCGTCTTCGCAGGAATACTCGGATTTTATGTCTTCTTTTTAATATCTTACACAACCCATCTTATCCCTCCTACCTTCGTGATCGTTTTTCCTATGCTCGTCCTAGTGATGCGCCGTGCAGATCACACCTCAGATCTCTTCTTAAATCCCCCCTTCATGAATTCAGTTACTACTCCTATTCTTTCTGTGTCCATGCCGTGAGGTTGTGGAACTCACTTCCGCCTAGCATTCGAGATTTAAAATTGATCTCACTTTTTAAAAATCGAGTAAAAGAGCACTATCTTTCCTCTCAATTGTGATATTTATTTATATATTGTATGTATTATGTATGGTATATATTTATAGCTGTAGGTACCTATATATTATTTTTAGGTATATATAATTATATATGACTTGGGATTAAGACTTCATACATTCTTCTTTTGCTTCCTACACACTATGGTCTACATTTCTTTTTGATTTCTCCTTTCGCAGGTCTGCTGGAAGAAATTCTTTGGAAATAAGCAGTACCTTTGTACTAACGTCTCTTATGTATTATCTTTTTCTGTTATTTTTGTGTGTACATAAATAGTAAAATAAATCAATAATAAAATAAGAAGATTACAACATCATGTAGGTCTGTATCGGTTTCGGGATTGTAAATCTCGGCACATACTACCATCTAATTGGTCTGGTTGAATTCATTCTACTAACCAAATAAAAATGTGTGCATGCGACAAGCATTGTATCTGACAGTATTACCATGTTGAATAGCAATGCTGTTTCGGTTGCCAAAAAAAAGTCCAATCTTCAGTAGTTTTTTCGTGAAAGAGTAACGAACCTACGTACAAACTTTTGGGTTCAAAATAATTTGTAGCCAAGTTTGTAGCATAAATTATTTCTTCCAAGGGCGAATACGACTTGTCAACTGAAATAAATGTCATTGACAATTTGACAGCAACTGTCTCGCTCCATCTAAAAGATGTCAGCAACTGGGGCCATGGGTGATGCGAAAGAGAACCCCGGGGCGCGGGAACAAAGGCAAAGAAGTAACAGGAGTAGGTTTTAGTCAGTAAAAGTCTGACATGCTCTCCTGCCCCGTCCAAGGGCGGGAGACGTCATTAACTGATTTCCTATCTTAAAAAAAAGTAAAAAATATTATTAACTAGCTGTCCCCCTCGGTTTCACCTTCTGTTACTGCTTCGCCCCTGTAGTTGAAGCGAGATACATAGCATACTAGCTTTTGCCCGTGGCTTTGCCCGCGTACATAAAATATTGCCTATGGCACTCAGGTATAAAGTAGCTTTCTATTGGTGATAGTTTTTTTGCAATCGGACCAGTACTTTCCAACAACAAAACCAAAAAAACATAAAACTAACGCCTTTGTAATATTAGTGTAGATTTAAATTGTTAGTTTATTCTATTCTATTATTTTTTTTTAAATTACGTTTGCTTTTTCCGTCTTAAAAATAGTTTTAATATAAAGTACACAAGGGTGGTAGAAAATGTTGATACTTACAAGGTCTGTTTTCAACACGAATAGATTCTCTTTAGTCAATCATTAGACATTATTACGCCAAGAAGTGGATATTTTCGGCGGATGCATCGAATTTATTATATTCAGGTTCAACTGGAGCCATCTAGTGATGACGCAACAGTGCGTCAGAACGGAAAACCTCAAACATTGCACCATGACTGCCCTTGTTGCTTTTTGGTAGTATCTACAGATGTCTCTGGATCAAACTGCAATTTTTCGAGTCATCTGGCAAAACAATGTGTTGTTGTACGTTTAGATCAATGTAATAATAATAATAAATCTATTACATCAAATTCACACAAGAGCTAAACAATTTCGGGTTTTAGGTTGATACATAGTAAATATAGACTGTAGTAAAAATAGAACTGTAGATTGTTTAACCAATATAAAGCAAATCTCATGTTTAAAACAAAAAATTAAATAATTACTTTTGGTGACTGTAGAAGTTTTAGGTAACCTAAAAATGTTGAGGCGATAACTTGAAAAGTCATCACCGGTGTCCTTTATAGTGTTTTCTAAAGCTGAAGCATTTGAGCTATAATAAATGACCATCTTTACATCAAACAAATGTTATGTATAAAATGCGATCATACATTATTAAACGGACTTGATTTTCATAGTCTATGTAATGTTTATCGACATTTTGAAACACAAAATACAAATAATTCACAAAAAATTAGATAAGGTGTTTTTTGTAATTAGCGGTATTCTTCGTTCAATTTGGATTATTTTTAAGTAAAAAAAAAAAGAATTACAATGACAGGGTTTTCATAAAAGACTTGAACTAATGATCAATCAACGAATACGAAATGAAATTTCAGCTGAATTAGATAAGTCAGGTTGGCCGAGTGGTCTAAGGCGCCAGATTTAAGCTCTGGTTCTCGAAAGGGAGCATGGGTTCGAACCCCATACCTGACAAAAGACAGCAGTGTCAGCTAACTGCTTTACTTTTGGCCATGTCAACTGGGCTCAAAATAGACTACCTTTCAGAAACTATTAACAACGTAAAAATCATGATATTGATAAACAATAAAATATTGATAGTCTTCATTCCATGATTTATATTTTTCTTTATTATCAATTATACCAGTTATTGTCTCATCTAAAGATGATGAAGAATTTTACTAATGTATTATTTTTCCTGGTTACTGGAGGTCGTCACAATAATTTATATAGTTTAAATTTTCAAATAACAAAAAATACTGGCAACGTATCCGTTGTCCGCTCGCCGTTCTATGATCTGTAGACTTCATTCGTTTCTTATGTCAGGTTTTATAAAAAGATATTAAGAAAAATAAATAAATAGAAATATTAAAAATATTGAATATATTCAAGATTTTTTTTAGCCGAATTGAATCAATCGAGCGCTTACAGGTAAGCAAGTTTGATTATACAGATTATACAGTGAAAATTTCGAAGTTAAACTACAGTAAAACCGCATTTTAGTCCTCGGCGAAGCAAAACTTCCCATCTTATAACTGCTACGCCGTAGAATCGTAGCAACTCATTGAATACGCATCTGCACAATACATTTGCTTTGTCAAAACCTTCGATAACAATCGTCTTCGTATAATAATTAATTCATTCGAAATAACAGAGAGAGTAAATCTAAATTTAGGAGACGCTTATTTATTCATATTTTAGAGTAATTCTCATATTGCTGAGAAATACTCGCGCATTCTTAAAATACTTGTTAATATAACCGCTACCAGAAGTTTTCCATTTCTTTGACGAATACTTACTATCTATATAAGTTTATGTTCTGTCATATATATATAATAGCTATTTACTATAATTTTACATCCATGTATAGTCTGGTACAAGGTTTTTAAGGTAAAAGTTGATAATTCATTAATTTGCTACGGGACCCGCAGACGGGTCCCTTTCTATTTTAAGTTCTTACAGTCCCTATCAAAGTTGTCTGGTAGGTATCGCTGTCAGCGATAAGACCACCATTATACCCATAGATTTAAGTGTAAAAGTTTTCTTACTATTTGCTGTACAGTAGAGTTTATTCTATACTAAAACACTCGTAACCAAAAGAGTGTGTATGAAGAACTAAAATATATTTTAATTTGTATTACTTAAAATGAAATATCAAAAATCAAACCTCCTCGGCAGGGGATCGAACCCTGGTCTACCGCGTGACAGGCGGGTATACTAACCACTATACTACCGAAGATTGTGATCAAAAACCTGAAATTGTAGTTCTCTCACTTCTAGCCATCGAACGAAACCACGAATTTCAACGAAACTAGAAAATACTATACCAACTAAAAAACCCACCTTTTGGATAGTTTTATTTTGAATACGTTGATAACTTAATTTTGAAGGAATTTAGTCTTTTACAGATAACTTTGTTCTAATGGAAATTCCCTTTTTACAAAATTACCACCTTGTGGACGCGACACGAGTTACGTAAACAACTGCACGACGAACGTGTTCCGATATTATTCGCTAGATAGTAGAATTTCATCCCCCATCGAGCTCGTCGGGTAGATAGATGGCATCACCTGATTGAAATGTACGAAATGAATAATAATAAACATGTAGCGTAATTGATTATTTTATGTATTACCTAAATAAACACAATCAGTACGGATATATACCTACATTTATCAGGTGCCACTCAATCTCATTCACTTTTCCATTAGTTTTAATCATTTTTCCATTTGTATTTGTATTTCTATAGCCATTTTTAAAATTGTAAAGGGCAACTGTAGGACAAACTGTAGTGTGGTTTCAGCAAGTAAAAATTAAACACGCCCTCGCGCTCCACCCAGAACAGAAATCATCGACCTCCTTAAAATATAAAGTCCAAAACATACCACGTCCAAAAAATAAAAATGCATGGAATACAAAAACTTATTATGATAACATCCCATTAAAACCTAAAAACTTAGCTTTATCGCGTATCCAACTTGATGTTTAAGGTTTCTGAGACACAAGTATATCACAAAAATCTCAAACAACAAAATTGTTATCAGTATTTTGAAAAAGTTGTACCAATTTACCAAGAACCACACCAAATTACGCGTCACTTGATCAGCAATGCGCAGTTATCGCAACTACATCTTTTGCACTAAGACGCCATGGCCTTATCGAGCCGTCATTCAGAAAAGCTTTCCTACGTAGAGTGTTATCCAAGACGAAGTCAGCGTAACTAAAATATAAAAACTAAGAGTTCATGAAACATTCTGAATACATCAGCGTAATGAAAGTTCCCGCTTCAAACGTTATCTAACATGAAGTGAGCACCGTCGCCTGCTATATACGAGTTTGTATACTAGGTGTTTATAAAACGTTCAGAATACAACACCAAAGAAGTGAAGGAAATTCCCGTTGCGAGAGCTATCTAACACGAAGTTGGCACAAAATATTTTGAATATTAGGACATCATAAAGCATTCAGAACAAATTGACCCAGTGTTGTTTCCCGCGTAAAGACGTGCTTTCCATTACGAAGTCAGTGCAATTACGATGTGAGCTACTAGGAGTCCATGAAGTACTGTTAGTATAAAAAGTTTTAGATCCAGTATTCAAAATGAAGGGAAAGATGGACAAAGTTTGAACCCTGTCTATATTGTTTCCTCACATACAACAACAGCCTATAATTACTTTTGCAAAGTTTACACTTTAGGCAAGCAAGTTGGGTTATCATACAAACAAAGTTAATAGTAAATTCCGAATACATCAGTGAAATGAAAGTTCCCGCTTCAAACGTTATCTAACATGAAGTGAGCACCGTAGCCTGCTATATATGTATACTAGGAGTCCATAAAACGTTCAGAATTCAACACCCGAGAAGGGAAGAAAATTCCCGTTGCGAGAGCTATCTAACACGATGTCAGCACAAATAAGATTTTGAACATTAGGAGATCAGATCACTTTGATTGAAAGTTGTTCCCGCGTAAAGACGTACTTTCCATCACGAAGTCAGCGCAATTACGATGTGAGCTACTAGGAGTCTATGAAGCACTGTTAGTATAAAAAGTTTTAGATCCAGACCCAGTAGTCAACATGTAGGAAAAGATGGACAAAGTTTGAACAGTGTCTATATTGTTTCCTCAAATACATCAACAGCATATGATTACTTTTGCAAAGTTTACAGTTTAGGCAAGCTAGTTGGGTTTGTCGCCAACAAAGTTTTCAGAATCCTGTGATGTTATTTTTTAAATCTCAGAGTAAGAAAGTTTAATAATGAAAATAATGCACAGCGATCGATTGCACAACTGACACTAATCTGTATGACGGATACTATGTTAATTACAAAGCGTATACGTATTACGTATTGGTGGGATAGCTTTGGTATGAATTTTATAAATGAATTAACTGTAATACGAATAACTGTATCATTTTATTAGGTACGTAATGGAAATATCAGTTTCATGTCTTCAATCTTCAACGTGTAATTACGAAAGTTAACAGAAAAACACCCTCAAAAAATTAACGGGAGATACTAAACAAGTAAGTTTATAAAACGGCAAATTAAATATTGCGAACGATTTTTTGATAAATGATTACTTTGAGTTGAAATCCCAGAAGAAATTAAAGGTGCACACCTTTTTATCATACCTTAACCGTTAACGGAAGAGTAAGTATGATTGGGTTTTTATATGTAACACCTGATGGTAAGCAGTGACGCAATCGTTGAAGGTGAATCACATTTGTTTATATTGGTAGATACATTACTGTACCAAAGCTATGAAACCGCAAATTTTCTAATTTTTAAAATTTACTATACTTTTATCGCTATAGTCAGGTAACAGTTAAGAAACCATTGAAAAATCGACCCATAGTAGAATATTTACGTCTATGCAGCGAATTTTGTGCTAACTGCAATTTTTCTTTGGGAAACTATGTAACGTGCCGGGTCCCATGTGCTTGGGGTATCAATACTGTCCCGTATTGATCCCTCCAGACCGCACAATATTTAAAGTACTAGGCTATCATGTAACCCTAAGAGGTTCTAAAGGAATGTAATTGTGATTGTCTAGAGAGTAATATTTGCGCCATTCAAGTCTTTAACTCAATAACTACAGCAACTTTGTACAGAATTTTGGTAAAGTTTTTATTTAGTACGCGAAACAAAACGTAACAAAAATAAAACTGAAATTATAAGGTATTTTAGACATTATTTCAAGCTTACTCTGTACTTTTTCCTCTCCTAAAGAGTACGTCTAAGTCTAAGCAGCGGAAACATTAAAAGGCTGATTATGCTATGCTATGCTCTGCTTACTTTGTACTAAATTTTATTAAAATTGGTTCGACGCTTTAACCATGAAAGCATAGGACATAGTTACTTTCATGTTTAAATATAATGAAAAATACAAACCTTACCAGTAAACCATTTTCCGAAAAAGTTAGGCTAGTATTAAAAGTTTTCTAAAACAGCGAAAGTTCAACTAAAGTCAATGCCATCTGTCTTAATTATGTAATTTGAATGTGGTGTCCCTGACCTTCGAAAGGGTTTATGCGTGCGTTAGTAGTTCCGCGTCTGGCCGCAGCTGCAGCTGAATAGCGCCGGGCGCTGTTGTCGCGAATGCACTCAATTCGCACTGACGACAATGATACTGAACGCGAATTTGGAGACTACTTGCAGTGGCACATTAGCTCAGCTGGATGGACTAGAGCATCGCGTTTGAAACGCGAAGGTCGTGGGTTCGAGTCCCACATGTGCCCATTTTTTATTTTATTTTTGAACCCTTTTTCGTACTCACAAATGCTTAGTAATACATATATACCTTGAACCACACTCTCTCGACAGGCAGACGTTGAGCGAGACAGTAATTAATTATTAATCTGTTTTATGTAAATTATTAATCATTAGTTGTAAAATAAACTCTAAGATGAAAGGTGAAATATTTTCAATGATAAACATTTCTTCATAACAACCTTTCTGCTTTTCAAGGCTATTCCAAAGTCTTTATTAACCGACTTTGAAAAGGAGGAGGTTCTATGTTCGGCTGAATGTTTGTTTTTTTTTTTAATGTATGTTCACCGATATCTCCGTCAATTGTGGACCGATTTTGAAAATTCTTTTTTTCATGGAAAGGTTATGGTTCCAAGTTGGTCCCATTGAAATATTGTTATGATCTGATCATGAACTTCGAAGATATAGAATAGAACTCCTCGTAGGATCACAACAGAACTGTCGTAACAAGTATAATTGCTTTGTTTATACGTGTAGTCGGCTGAAGGAAAAGGGGGAGGGGGTGTATCGGACTGATTTGATGATGAAGCCAGAAGGTAAATTAATGTACCTAATCTAACCGTGTTTGGGATTATAAAAATCGTGATGAGATGCTCTCTGGCTATAAGGTATTTAAGTTTGGCTGAGAGGTACTTTTTAGTGGTGGTGTTATTACCATAACTAAAAAGTGTAAAATAAAAAACTTTTTATAAAAAAAATACAACCGACTTCAATATAAAAAAAAACACTGAAAAGTACAAAATAACTTTAATTTCAGAAGTCGGTAGCTAAATAACGAAGAGACAAAACTATTATAAGAACCCTGACTTCCGAAATTAAAGTAATTTTGTACTTTTCAGTGTTTTTTAAAATTGAAGTCGGTTGTTTTTTTTTTGTAAAAAGTTTTTTATTTACAGATTTTTAGGAGATTTAAAATCTGTAAATACTAGCTAAAAACATACTTAAGGTTCTTTAGTTGCCCTTTGCATTCTAAGACCACAATTTACCTATCAGAAATCCTCCCATGGCCACGCATAATGGTCCACAAAGGACTAATTGCGGAAACCAGACCACAAAGGTAAGAAGATAAGTCCTCCCATAGCTCTAGTAGGTATCAGGCCTACTGGGCTCCTATTATGGTTTTGCTGATATCTATTTAAGGCACGCGTGGATCACAACGCGTTATTGACACTGGCTTGGTCCTCACTGGGCGACGGCGACCAACCCATGGCTTGTCGTCCCTAAGCTCGTACCTACGAAACATCAGGCACCCTAGCAACTACAATGAGCACCCTTTTTAATGAACAACGTGATTTTATGCATGTGTGGCTTCGATCAGGCAAAGGCGAGATATCTTTACGCCTAACGGTAATGGACCGTAATCCACCATGCTGTTCCATGGCGAGTTGGTGGATGTCAATGTCTTCGAATTTTTGGTTCTAGGACATACCGGTTTCCTCACGATGTTTTCCTTCACCGTTTTGAGAGCAATGGTGATGAAATAAATTATACAAAGTATTGTGCTTGGCTAGGTTTGAACGAGATAGACGCATCTATCCAGTGTGACGTTTTTCCTTCTTTTAGTGAACAAGCAGCTAGCTGAAATAGTTTTACGTGTCTTATCGCAAAAATAAAGTAAATATTATTTTAAATGATTATTTGTAAAACCGACAAGTTAATTGACGGCACTATTAGCACAGTGTTGGGGCAATTGGCTACTGCTCTGCATGTCGCGAGTCTGATTCCCGTACAGAACAAATATTTGTATGGTCTACAGACAGATATTTGCGCTTGGTTGTCTTGTTCTGTAAGTTTACATGTCAGTAAATTTATTCACGAGACTGCCCGACCGATTTACTCACAGTGTAGGGTAACGATAAAAAAAAAACAGAATAAAATATTTAAATGTAACACATATTCCAGAATAAATCAGAAGGAATCAATTCAACATCGTTTCTCTATTTTTAAATTCACTACGTTATACCAAAAAGGGGAGTTGTCGGTATTTGTATGGGGACTTTCCACACAGCATCATTATATCCATAGGCAACAATATCGACCAGATTTTGTCTGGATATTGTAGTGTGTGTGCCCTCAGAGATACGTATGTACTCGTAATAACAAAGCGAACGTAGAGTTACTAACACAGAGAAAAGATATGTTTACAAGCGGGCTTCTAGCAGCGGTTTTGTCCGTTTAAAAGTAGAAAATAATTCCATGGGATGTTTTAGGATTCCGTACATCAAAAGGAAACAAACGGAACCCTTAAAGGATGACTTTGTTGTCCGTCTGTCTGTTTGTCAAGACCCTTTATCACGGGAGCGCATGGAGGTATCGAGTTGTAATTAAATCCATATAATAAGGTCTGCGGTCCCTTGAAGCTGTGAAAAAATCAAGCTTCTAAGCTAACGAATTAAAAGATTCGGCCGTTTATGTCGCAAAAAACGTAGTAATTTCGACACTCTCAAAGAGAATCAAAATTTGTAGGGTACTTCCCGTTGGCCTAGAATCCTGAAACTTAATTTAATGGAAGGTCTCATAGCACAAGCAAAGGAAAAATCTAAACAATTAAAATTTTTTAGTTACAAAACAATTTTTTTTGTTTGCTATTCGTAAAAACCTTCGTAATTCAATTACGGAATGGGACAGTTTGTACAGATCCCTCAGTGGGCGAGTTTGACTCGCATGTGCCGGGTTTTCACACATTAATTAGACTATTACTGACTAAAACTTACCTATGTTCCTTCAGTTGCCCTTTGCGTTCCAGGATCGTGATTATACTTTCTGAAAATCCCGCAACGCTGGCAGGCATCAACCTAGCTGACCCAAATACAACCCATCGTCGATTCAAGTCTGGTCCTTACGGGCCGGGGAGCTACTCGTTGCACGCCGTCGCCAAGCCAATACCTGGCCATTGCAGCCCTTGAGAGCCCCGGTGTCCCTTCGTTCGCATTTTTGCAGAAGGAGGTGACTGGTTGTCTTCTCGTTCCAGAACTTGATCGGAACCGTCGTCACCGCCGGTCGCCTCCACGAGGACACGTTGGTGCTTCTTCCAAGCACACCTTCACTGTATCTTCCGAGCCAAACGCAAAATGATAACAGCCGGGCGTTTCTCCTCGCCAAACCCTAAACAGGAACCTACCGACACCATCATGCATATGTCTTGCCGCAGAACACAAGGGCGCCGCAGTAACCACTCTTGAAAGAGATGACTAAGGGGCGGGCTATATTTCACCGAGACACCATGGCGGCACAACCAGTCACCGCTACCAACAAAATGTATACAGCTCTATAGTGAGCCACTCACCTGGTGTCCATTTGGTTGCGCAAACAATTTGGTGGTACGACCAGCTTGGACGTGTGGTGACTCTGGTGTCTGTATGGTGTCTGGTTTGGTACCTGAGGGTTATATTTCACTAGGACACCATGCCGGCGCCACCAGATGCGTCGCCATGCCGTGTCCCGGTGAAATATAGTCTCTTGGAATAATTTTCTACGACGGCGAAATACTCTTAGTTATGTATCGTAACAAACGCATGTTTGTAGGAATGTCTAATTACTTCCTTTTTTTAATTGATATAAACTAGTACTTGACTGCGATCGCACCTGATAATAAGCAGCGATGAAATCGTTGATGGTGAGGTGCACTAGTCTATTAAGAGCCTATTCACGCTAGCCTTGAAGACACCTAAATTATAATCCGACGGGAAGACCGCAGCAGGCAAATTGTTTCAGTCCCTCGATGTACGCGGTATAAACGACGAGGTGAAATGTCTGGTCCGGACCGTAGAAGTTTCAACAACGTAAGGGTAGGTGCTTTATTCGTTGTACATATCCCTGGTGTAAAGAAAAAATTAAGCAGAGGTTTAGGTAAACTATCTCATCATCATTATGAACATAGGCCTTCTCCAAGTGTCACGACCTCACAGGACAGGATCTGATATCCGGTGCATTTCCCATCCAGAGGATTCTTGCGAACTTCACTAGGTCGTTTCGTTGGTCCAACTTGACCTGATACACTTATTCACTGAACCATCTACCCTCAAAGTAAAACTTCGAGCCGCGTACAGACATCGCGAGGCGTGCGTCGCGAATGGTTCGTCTCGCACGCCTCGGGCTGTGTTAACGTATGTCCTCATAGTGACCATTCGCGTTATCCGAACGTTGCGAACGCCGCCTCAGCACGAGCCGTGCGCTCCGTGTGGACAGACAGGTGTTGTTTTTGAGGCAGATACCGAATCACCGTGCGTGGTGGTTTGTGTGCTCAGCTTGAGCATGTATCGTTCAAGACGCACGTATAAGTGTACGTGACGAACCATTCGCGACGCACGCCTCGCGATGTCTGTACGGGGCTTTATATCAAGAAAGCAAGACTGCCCAGGGATTAAAGAAATAACCGCAACTGTCGACACGTTGTCGGTCGGTGGCAGCTGTTGATGCTCGACGTCGGCCGTCGACATTCCAACAAATGAATATCGGCAAGAGCCGTCGTGCGTGTCAAGTATCACTATAGGTCGACGGCTGCCGCCGCCCCCTGGTCGACAGCTGCCTTTGGCAACGTGCCGCTCGTGCGTATAAGCTCTAACGGAAAATAAGGGGGGGCTAACATTTTCCTTTGTGGTCAGATTTACCTAAAACCTGATCTTCTTAGTCTTTGATACATAATTATGTCATATGTTGACGCAAATTTCGATGTATAAAATGACTAAAAACATCATCAGAGTCACCCAAAGGGCAGTGGAAAGGGCTATGCTCGCAGTTTCATTGCGTGATCACATCAGAAATGAAGATATCTGCAGGAGCAAGATTACCGACATAGCCCGAAGAATCGTCAGATTTTAGTGTCAGTGGGCAGGACGATGGAGTGGCGACCGCGTACGGGAAGACGTAGCGTTGGAAAGCAAACAAGGTGGACCGATGATCTGGTGAGGGTCGCGGGAATCCGATAAGATGCGAGACGCACAGGCCCAGTCATTATTTTTTTTATTTCTAAAAAATTACAATATCCTCACAGGCTAGATAGACCCAATGTGATATTGTATTTTCTTTATTTTAAATATGACAATATATTTAAGAAGGGAGGCCTATGCCCAACATTGGAAATTTTTTATCGAATAAATGTTCTTTCTTCTTTCGGCTGAACTGATGATGATGATAATGTACCCAGTTAGTTTAGTCAACGTTAGATCTCTGAGCAATGGACATATATGCAACTATTCGGAAATATATCTAAACTTTATTAAGTGATGTTCCTGAACATCATTCATCTCCATACACATTACCCCGAACATACAAAACAAACAATAAAACATATCACATATTAGAAATTATTAAAAATCAACCCCTTAAAGTGTTCCTGAGCGATTAAATAATAATAAGTCTATCATTTTATTTGAACAAGTACCTAATTAGGACTCATAATTACACATACACAGAACATACCACAAAACGATACACAAACAAACAACATTTAAATATTTAGAGCTTTTGCAATCATAACTCACGACTGCAGGCAACATGCAAGTTATTGCAGTGCCTTATGTAAGGACAGTCGAGCCTGTCGGCCATCTTTTATTTATTTAAACTTCTTGTACAGTAGTGGTACATAGGCGGACATAATTCACCAAGGCATTCTCTACCAGTTAACCTTTGGGTTAAAAAAGACAACACTGTGGTAGGTTAGCGCTAAGACTTCATTCTGGTCACTTTCCATCAGCAAAGTTTGCATTCTTAATGCGGAAGGCTGCATCGCCTAATTGTGAGGTATGCAATAAAATTGAAGATGTACAACATTTGCTGATGGAATGTGTTAGGAACAAAAATGAAAGGGAAGCTCTGGCTCGAGAATTTAATTTTAACATGTGGGATGTTGGACTTATCCAAAATATATTGGCATACCCCAAATCAGAAAGAACTAAACGTATAATTTGTGGGTTAACCCACAAATTATGCATTTAGTTTTGTATTATAGTTTATTTATTTTTTAATGATGTTAAGGTAGTAGTAGTATTTTTCTTATTTTATAATATAAGAATATGTTTATGTTTATGTGTGTAAATAGAGTATAAGGTACAATGGGGTTGACGAATCCGTGTGGATAAAAACCCCATAAAAAAAAAGATTAAAAAAAAAACATTTGGGTTAAAAAAGACAACACTGTGGTAGGTTTTCACAATAAACAAATCATCATTAATTTAAAGCCACGGGCTAAATCTAGCTTTCTGTTTCTAATATGATTCAAGATAGAATGAAATTTGCCAGGGCTCGCTTTCTCTATGATACTTATTGCTCTGTGGTTCTCCCCTTGTATGTGTGCAAACTGAGGGGTGCTATCAAGGGATCGTTACCTGAATTGAAGCCAGTCTTCCTCCGTGTTTCGCACGAGGCAAACGCTACGTTACGAGTATCAAAAAAATTGCAATATAATTTCTGTTAATTAAAAAATCAAATAAGAAATTGCTGTGAAACGCTAGCATTTTGGAAAGTTCGGTTCAGGTAATTATATTTTTAACCACCCTACGGCATTTATTTTTTTTAAAAGGCATTTTGTTTTTTCTTACTGGCTTTTTGTTTTTTTTTTCAAAGGTTTGTGAAAGTCTTGATAAACGATATTGGTTTACGCTTTGTTTTCATTTTATTTCTTTTTATTAATAAGGCACACCAACAATTTGTTCACAAAATAAAATTCTAGATTGAGCTCAGAGCATGGTTCCGTGTAAACAACAGAGGTTGGTTAAAATTACAAAATACACATTGTAAATTACATTATTTCAAATGTAAATATTAGTAAAAAATAAACTTATTAGAAAAAGACCGGATAAGAAACAAATCAAAACAAATAACTTATAAAAGGAATACAATAATAACTATACCAGTAAACTAGTTGGAAGATCAATGTAGATATACAATATTCGTCCATTTAAATATCAAAATAGAATAAAAATGTCATTCCGAATCAGGATGGCCAAAACTAAGGATTCTTCATTTAGCGTTCTTTCACCACCAAATTCATATCGGGTGTAAAAAGACCCTTAACGAAAACGAAAACCACGTATTCTACCCATCACTAGGATAGTTTTTTCTTCTAGAACATGCCTGGGAACCCTGTATATCAGTTACTTGGTCAATTTTCTACAAATTTTAGATTTTTAAATGACTCATAGTTCTTAAGAAATATTACGCCGCAATGGCTACAAATTACAAATTGTGTTTCGTTCAAACCCAAGCTTCATTTTGTGTAATATTTTATCTTGTTTTATCACCACTCAAGGAAAGCATCGAGATGAAAACAGTGTGCCTTAAAATATACAAATTATCAAAAAAACTTAGCTCTGCAGCATGCGCCATTAGTTATATTCGATATTTAACTGATTGATGATTATGTGACAATGCCACCGATATGTGCGTATAAGTCTCAGATATTTCCTCAGTGAAGTCTGACACACCCTCTCGCTCCACCTTAGAGCGGGAGAAGTCATTACATGATATTCCACCTTTAAAAAAATATATTTCCTCAGAGAATATATTGTATGCCCATAAAAATATAAACATGTTTAGTTCAATAAACCCCAAGCGAACGGCGCGTTCGCTCTGTCATTGTATTTCTATTGTGTATCTTATTACGGTATTCAAAAGGTTAAAAAATTCAGTGATATTCATTATTCTAATACCACGAACTAACATAAGTATGTGGTTCCTGCTACCAGGCTCAAAAAAATAGGGGACTCATTCAGATGTCAAAGATTCACTTTTACGAGTATATTCATAGTCCTGTACATTTTTAACAATAACAAAATGACTTAAGACTAACATGTAAGAAGATAGGTAGTGACAAATTTGTTAGACATAAGATTAAAATTTGAAAAATTTTCAGGTAACGAGAAATACATCTCCATGTGTAGTCAGTACAGTGCAGAAGATTTGGAACCGAGACTCACAAAAGATGCACACGTCATGGTAATAATGACGAGAATAAAAACCAAAAATGTGTAATGTAGGTTAGTGAAATGTGTAATGTAGCGCAAATGTCATGCCAAATCAACTTATACATATGAAAAAATGAGTTTGTCTCTTGAGCTTGTGTTTTTTTTAACCTAACTCCTGTGATTATTAGAATTCTAGTAGCTTAGCGACTTCTATCGCAAATATGGTTTAAGTAGATAATGCCTGATGTTGGCGCGGGGTGATCACTGACTATAGTGGACAGTTTAGATAACAGTCGACAGTGTACTGCGTGCTACAGTCATACTATTGGGGCCATGAGTTGACTTTTGAAAAGAAAACCCGTGCTCCTAGAAAGCAAAGGGGGAGTATAGGTGTGGTTGTGGTCAGCAAAGGTCTGACACGCCTTGTCGCTCCACTCTAGAGCGGGACAAGTAATTAGATGATTTTGTCATTCTATGCTTTTCTAATAATTGCAGTTTGCATTTGTTAATAGTTTACTTTTTAACCGTTTCTGTATTTCAAGTTATGGATAGAACAGTTACACGACAGTATGACGGCGTACGATCATCTAATGAATTCGTAGAATAGAATATACTTAATTGTTCACTAAAATAGTATAAATTTTCTTTTTTTTTCGTACAGGTTTATAAATTTAAACGTTGTCTGCCTATCAATAACGTTTAAAATAAAATATCTGTATTTTAAAAGCCCGTAAAGAAAATGCGACGACCGCAGTGCGCAGCCGCGTGCCGCGTGTCCTTTCGACGAGGTAACAACGACGCGTCTTGTCCGGCAGAGTAGGTTTTCCACCAGCCGCGAGCGATTGGCTGGAGATAAATCTGCCCATATAAACACACCAGAGATATACAGCTTTATTTTTAGTATATGCGAAACCTGTATATAGTTTGTTCAGAAACAGTAACTGAATCGAGGCCAATAATTTTTACACCATGGTATAATTTTTCCCAAATTATTTAAAAAGTAGGACAATTAGGACACCACCTATACTAAGTACAACCCAAGTCATGGCAGGTCATAACGGACATTAGGGGCCTGCGCACAACTACTATTTGAACTCCTTTCAACCTTAGTTTGGTGTTTATCATAATAATTATATTTTGAATTCTCTTAATTACAATGATATGATATTTATTTGATTAACTGAAAGATTAACTGGTAAAGAATGCCTTGTTGCATTAAGTCCACTTATAGTCCAGCACTGTACATGAAGGTTAATAAATATTTTATCTTCCAAATACTCTAATCTTTTAGCGACTGCTGTGTTACCGTGCGTCCAATCGATGCGGCAGTATCGACGCGTTGGTGACGTCAGAGTAGGTTTATCACCAGCCCCGAACGGTCGGCTGAGGATAAATCTGCCCATATAAACACTCTACAGAGTATTGAATGAGGCAAGCCGCTTTGGTAAATAATTTGCAGTTTTGTTTGAAGAGCTAATTTCGAGTAATTTCCTATACTACTCGTATTCAGATAATAATGGATGAAATAAATTCAACATCTTACTCTGAAAATTATGTTTAAACAGAATTGACAATATTATAGTAATTTACTGTTAGTACGTCTTTAATTTTTCATTCGATAAGTTTAAAGTAAGTAAAACTCAATCCAAAAATAGTATTGTAATTATGGTTAGTTATTATCTACATTTGACTATTTTAATTTAAAGACTTTACTTAGTATACGTCATTCTATTTCACAAGAAATCGCCTAGGTGTAATTAGGTAGTAAATAATAATTTATTTTTTAATTTTAAATGTTTTATTTTTATTTTAGAAATATTTAAAAATTAAATTAATTACACATATTAATATTATTAAGAAAATAATAATAATGCCCCTTTTTTGTATGACTTTGTTTAAAAAAATATTTAAAAATGTATGTTTTACGTGTATGTGACGAATAAAAGTATAATACTTACACCTAAATTATTTACGAGTATTTTCAGGCATCCGGGCTTGTACATACATACCTTACAGACTAACATAAATATAAAGTAATACAGTTTATTGTTAGTAAATATGTAAGACTTATGGCTACGTTAGTAACACACTGCGCTACAAAGTAGAGCAGAGTTTAGGCAAAATCTGAACAGATTCGTTTAAGCTTAAAATGGTTTTTAACCCCGAAGTAGCGATATTCCATACAAAATCAGTTACTACAGCATATTACCTAAATAATAGTGAGACAAATAAAACCAACAAATTTGCAGATTATTTTACGACATGAATTTATATCCACATAAGACGACAATCGCAGCACGGCAGTTTTAAGTTAGTTTTATTTACAACAGACAGAAAATAAAAAGAAAATATTCGCAGAATTACACATTTCAGATGAGCTGTGGGCTAGAACCACTTATTGTGCCCCATTAAACGCAAGGCGACATCACGGGAAACCAAAGCGAAGGTGGAGAGATAAGCGTGACAACTACTGGAGGGACTGGCCCGCAATGGCTGAACACAGATGGGTGTGGAAGAGGAAGAGGGAGGCCTTCGCCCAGCAGAGGGACATAATAGACTTATAACTACTATTATTCACAGATTTTTACATCTTTCAGTGGTATACATTCACGCTCGGAGTCTTGTAATTATGTAGTTTTACAAAACCATAAAAACATCGCTTGTGTTTTGAGTAAATGCAAAATAGCAACCAACACAGCACATTTTTTTTTTATTGATATAATAAGTCAAGCACTAGTGACTGCGATCCCACCTCATGGTAAGCAGTAATGCAATCATTGATGATAAGGCGCACTAGTTCAATTGATTCTTACTATAATACTTTTTGACATAGTTTCTAATAAGCTTACCTATTTATCCTTTCCCTCTGATATGCCAGAAGCGCGCATGGGCAGTATCTGCGCTAATATTCATCAACTGAAAACATATCTTTTCATACTCCAGAGAAGCAGTGGTGGCCGAGTGGTAACGGCCCCGAATTATCAGTTGTAGGTCACGAGTTCAAGCCCAGCCTGGTACATTACTTTATTATTTATTTATTTAATCTTCAGGCAACTAAAGGTACAAAGGCGGACTTAATCCCTTTTGCATTCTCAACCACCCACTATTTGCTAAGAACGGAAGAAGTCATTGGATGATTTCTCACCATTAAAAAGGCCCTACTATTATCTACTCTTGGACTTTCTTGTGGTACTTTGTGTAATTTATTTCTTCACCTTTACACTCAAAACGGCGAAAGAAAACATTACGAGGAAAAAACACATGTGACAAAAATTAAGACATGTGACATTCACCAACCTGCACTGTGCCCGCGTGTTGGATTACGGCCCATTCCATCTCCTAGAGTGGAGGCCTAAATCTAGACTAATCATTTCACTAGTTTTAAAAAGATCGAAGATCATATCTGGTCAGGATCTAACAGCCACTTACCTGGAGACAAAAAGAAAAATACAGTAAGACTACTGCAGATTACAGGGAAACACACCACAACCATGATTTTCTCAATAAAAAGTACTAAATGTTGTATTAATCATCTTCTTAGCGTATGACTGGCAAAACGATTCTGTTTTCTTTTCTCAAGATAAATGTCATATCAGCTAAGTTAACATGTCTTTTGTGGTAACACTATTTGGTCTTTTTCAAGTTAAATTCCTTGCCTGGCCCAGTATTCGGCCACGGCAATGCCGTCCGCTGAGGCACGTAACGCAGAATGGAAGGTGAGACATGGCCTGCGGAGAGACGCCACACAAACACTGAAGATTGGAACCGTCCGAGAACCCCCACCTGTGGAGATTGTCTTTGCTGTGCCCAACCTGGGTGTGGAGTCTGTTTACAGATTTCCAGGTTGGCCATGCCAACGCGACCAAGCGAGAGGCTCTCCGACGGTTCGATAATCATGTCTACCAAATATTCAATTTAGTAACTTAGGTAATCACAAGTCCTTAAATACATTGCCTGTTTTCTACGTTTTTGTTTCGATACAAAAACCATTGTGAAAAAAATATTTAAAATAATATATAAGATGCGAAAAAAGTCCAAAAACATAAGCTACAACGGCCAACTCGTGAAGGATTTGAACCTCCGACCACCACACAATGGGCGCTCTGACCACTGAGCTAACGAGTCTTATCAGAAAATTGTGAAATTAGCTTTCATATTAAGGAAAAATTAAACAGAACGTTGCAAATTAATGCGTAGAACCGACAGTGTTAGGTTCAAATTTCAATACCAGCAGACGAATCTACACGTCATCTTAGGGTTGAGATCTTGCAGCCTTGTCTGTCGCAGGCTGTGGATGTACACTGGTCACTCTCACTTGTGTTTTAATGAAAATCTTAGTAAAGCCTGCCAAGGTCAATAAAGAAAAAGTTTCACAAACTTTCGTTGTTGATCATTAACTTATTTTTAAATATAGTATAAAACAGAAAGATATTATCATACTAGCTGACTCGGCAAACTTTGTACCACCTAACAGTCAATTAATGTAGTATATCTTTCGATATAGTCAACCGATTGCGATGAAATAAAGCCTATGATACAACTTATATTGCATACATTAAAAACAGATAAGTAGACAAACGTTACTATAACGTATGGGTGTATGATTGATAAATATTTGTATATTTTTTTAGTTCGTAGATTTTTGGCTTGCTATACGCTTTGGTGCATACTGTGAGTAAAGGAAGCAATTGATAAATAAATAAAAATGTGGATAATGCGATTGCTGCCATATCTTTGCACAAACACTCAAGTAACTTTAATTATTAAAAGTCAGACACGCATACAAAATACCATGGGTAGTAGGAGTTAGCACCCTTCTTTCGCCACCCGACCACCCCAAATCAATAAGTGGCTTAGTTCATATTAGTGATGTAACGAATGTCAGACTTTTGACATTCGCGAATGCGAATATTGACTTTCAAATAAAGTGAAAAACTTAGCAGAGCAGATCCTGTGCGTCTCGCATCCATTGGATTTCCTCGACCCTCACCAGGTCATCGTTTGCCCCTTGTGGGAAGCCTTCTAGCGTTGCGTCTTTCGGTACGTGGTCGTCACTCCTGAACCTTTCGTCCCCATCAACCATCTGTTCTGCGAGCAATGTGCCTTACCGAGGACAGGTCGTTACGGTGACTAGGGCTTTCATCCTAGGAGTCTCGTTCTCGAGAATATCGAACGTCTCAACGATTTTTATGCATTTTAGAGACTGAATACTGATACATCCAGTCTCGATAATAATGAGACTTTTTTTATTGTAGATAGGTTCGCGCTTGACCGCTATATCACCTGACTCACAAGAGTTTTGAGACTTGCGTAGATTTTTATAAAACTGCTTAACCAGACACTGCTCACTGTACGGTACGACGCAACACTTAACGGCAGATACCGTTTTGAGTTTTTGCCTTCAAAAATTAGGTTTCCAGAAAAGCTTTTTAACCATGTTAAAGAAAATAGGCTCACTACTAAGTATATATTTGCACAATCCTATTCAATTTTATTGAGAGGAAGTTGGGTCTTGTCAAACACTCTGGTTCAGGATTGTTCAAATCCTCCCTTTTCAAAAGAGGTACGTAGAACTTTACTCTCTGTTCTGCATACCTCCAAAAATTCTTAGGCCATTGCAGCAGCGTAGAGGCAGAGAGGGCTTTTTCTGGCGCAGGTTAATTTTGTAACTAATTACAGATCCTACCGTTCTGAAATTATTATTTTAATCTCACTTTGAAAACGCACAAATTAACTCGTTATTGCTATTTTACTCGATTATCGGTTACAATCGGTAGAAGAAAAACAAGATAAAAATACTGTTTTTAAAAAAGTTATTTACTGTACTGTAATCTTGTATTGGTGAACTAAGAGCCAAGCAATTAACGAGTCTCGAAAGTCTCGTTTTTTCCAGGAATCCTGAGATTTGGCCGAACTCCGAAGCCGAATTGTGTCCAGGGACTCAAAATTGTATCCAGACTGAAAGCCTTAATGGGGACATCCTGGACCTTTGGTAGGCATACGAGGAGCCAAAACCGACTCGCAGAGGCCCTTTTAGACGCTTTTAATGGAACGTGGTACCAACCGGCGATTTATTATTATCATGTTGTTACACAATTCGTAACACTGGAAATGTGAAATGTAAGTTGTGTCACAGTCAAATATTAAAACAAAGGTCAATGGGCACGTTAGTATGGAAAAAAATACCCACGGCGGCCAACAACAAAATTAGTCTGAGTATGTACATATAAGTCCCTAGTTTCGATGGTGTGAAGCCCATTTCTGTGAGTACTGGGAATTAGTAAATATATACGTATATATAATTTTTAGAAATGAAGTTTTTTAATCAGTATATTTGGCCTTTTCGATTCGTTTTCTGTTTCATATAAATATAAATGAAACGCCGCTGTTCATATTTTAATATAATAATAATATTCCACTACTATCACACAGCGCCGTCTGGTCCCAAGCTAAGCAGAGCTAGATAATTTTAGTATATTATAATATGATGAAATAAGGTCTAATCAAGGTCAAAGAGGTTTTGAGAGCACTTTGTCGTCTAGATGTGAATAAAGTGGACCATATGGTAAACCAGCGATTGTTCTCAATGCTTGAACGCCCGCGTTGTCTCCTGTATTGACTCGCTTGTATTGCCTCTCATTTGCCTAAGTCCTGGAAGGTTGCCAACGTGCAACCTGTGCCCAAAAAGAACAGTCGTCGTGCCGATCCTGCAAACTATCGGCCGATTTCGATAATCTCCATACTGTACTGTACATGTCCATACTCATGGCATACCTGAAGGTAACGATCTCCTCAGTGACCGACAGTACAAGTTTCGCCGCAATCAGTCTACTGGGGACCTACTAGTTTATGCCACCCATTTGTGGGGCGAAGCCTTCGAGAAGAATGGGGTATGGCAGGCTAGCCTTTTAAGTAAGCTTCCAGCGTAAGACATTTCCCCTAGTCTGATTAACTGGGTAAAAAACTTCCCGAGTAAACGGTCTCTCCGAGTTGTTGTCGACGGATGCTCATCAGAACACATGACGACTAATGCCGGAGTTCCTCAGGGGTCTGTTCTCTCTGCAACTCTCTTCCTGCTACATATCAACGATCTGCTGATGCTTGGTATCTATGGGTATTCAGATGATAGCACAGTTGTAGAGAGAAACCTTCCAAGTGCTCGGACTAGTAAGGAGCCAATCCGGTCCGAAAGAGAGGCTATAGTAGAGCGTACAAATGTCTCACTTCAGGCAGTCTCCAAATGGGGTGAAGCTAATCTGGTGAGATTCAACGCCGCCAAAACACAAGCGTGTCTGTTCACCGCCAAAAGAAGCCCCTTCACCTTGGCTCCTGCTTTTCAGAATATATCCCTGAGGTGCATTGACCGCCTTCAGCTCTTGGGAGTTGAAGTTTCATCAGCCCTGAATTTTGGGCGGTTCAATGAGTCCAAAGCCAAGGTAGCTGCTAGGGAACTCGGCGTTCTTGCAAAGGTCCGGCGGTACTTCACACCAGGACAGCTTTTAATATTATACAAAGCACAGGTACAATCGTGTGTGGAGTACTGCAGCCACGTATGGGCTGGTGCTGCAAAATGCCACCTAGCAGCTTTGGACTTGGTGGAAAAGCGTGCGAAAAGGCTGATTGGTGATCTAGGTTTGGTTAACCTCTCGTATGCCGTAATTAGAGATCGAGAGAGATAGATCTACGCGAGACACAATGGCTTTTTAATTGTGTCTCAATTAAAAAGCCATTGTGTCTCGCGTAGATCTGCGTTCCGGCATACAAGGGGTTAAGTCCAATCTTCAAAGTCTTGAGCACAGGCGCAGGGTAGCCAGCCTTTCGGTGGAATTGCATGACGTGATTCCGCCATCACATTTCTACCATCGGACAGCCCGACGTATGGCGAGTATCCACCCTTACGTTGTTGAAACCTCTACGGTCTGGACTAAGCGTTTCGCCTCGTCATTTATGCCGCGTACATCGAAGGATTAATAAACTAGTGAGCCTCACCATCAACGATTGCATCACTGCTTACCATCGGGTGGGATCGCAGTCAAGCACTAGTTTATATAATATAAAAAAATATAAAAAAATAAAGGTTTAGAAAGCGCTCTGGTTACAGGTACACAGGCTAAAAATTATAATAAGTTATAAATTTTTCATGGTCTCTTTAATCGATAGTTATTCTTTATCAAGCTGTAATATTTTATCCCACGTATCTATAATTTAATAATTGAATAAAAAGAAAGGGAGGAAGTTAATTCATAATTGAAAACTAATTTGGTTTATGGCCGCATTATAAAAAAACCGGGTCAGATCTTGCCCAATGACCTTTACAAAATCATATCAGTTGTATTGTCATTCTATATCTATCAAATCAATACTTTAATACCTTTTTGTTTATCAAAAACATTCGCCAAATATTCGCATGTTTCTTGCGAATGCGAATGTTATAAAATGTGCGAATATTCGCGAATGCGAATACTCGTTACATCACTAGTTCATTTCCAGCCCAGTTCATGAAAATATAGGTAATATCAACCTCTTAAACTGCCATAAAGTCCTGGTACGCAAAGTCGTATTCTGTTGTTTCATCTACGGAAAATTGCTTGAAATTCATCGAATGTTACTAGGAGTGCATAAGTACTCAGGAGATTGAATTTAAAATTGAGAAATGAGACATCTATGTATCGCATAGAATAATACTTGTGAATCCAGTTGGCTATAAACTGGTTGTTGTGCTCCATGGCTAAAAGAACGATGGATGTAGTTTTCTACGACGTCCGTGTCGTGGCCATCTCGCTAGTTTAACACAGATGGCGGTAAATCAACATCTGTTTAATAAAATCTGCGCTCACATTGCAGTTCTTATTGAAAAGATGTCATGACTGTTTGATGTGTAATCCATCTGTGTGTTCCATTATGTCTTGTCACCTGTCACATATAATCGTAATAACTCCCTTTTTTCATATCAATCCTCAAATAATCCTTCCATATTTTCTTTGTCCGTCCTCTCCATCCATCCGAGGGAAAATTTTCCTGGGATAGAAATCGTATGTGTTGTATCAGGACATGGCCTACCCGTGTGTCAAATTTAATTCAAATCCATACAGCCGTTCAAACGAGAAAAAGTAACAAACATACAACACATGCACACACTAAAACTTACGTCTCTAAAATACTCGTATTAGTGTGATTTTATACAACCAGCTACATACTGCTACTAAATAGAACTTGCAAAGTGTTCTTATTTAGAACTTCTACTGAGAAAGCAGGTATCAACGAGTTTAACAAGAGGGCTCACTACAAATGCTTGGCTTGTAAGAAGATTGATTTTTTTGTAGGTTTCCGTATCTCAAAAGGAAAAAGCGGAACCATTATAAGATCACTTTATTGTCCGTCTGTCTGACAACACCCTTTATCTCGGAAGTATCGAGTCGAAATTAAAACTATATACGGTCTGCGGTCCCTTGAATCTGCTGAAAAATCAAAGTTTACGATAAAAATAGACACGGCCGTTTATGTCGCAAAAAACCTTATCATGTTTCCATACACTCAAAAAAAACAAAATTCATAGAGTATTCCCGTTGGCCTAGAATACTGTTTAGTATAAAGCAAGGTTTTTACCTAAGCACAGCAAGCCTCAGGGTAGATAAATGTATGACCAATAGCACGTAGGGTCGAGTTAGGTGGGCTGACCAACAACTATGTCGATCTGTATATCTACTTGGGCCAGTTAGTTTCTTTCGAAAACAGGCAGTAGAAGGAAATCGATCGCCGAAACAAAAACGCCTTTTTTTTCCGATGAGAAAAATCATCCTATGACAACCCCCGCTCTTGGGTGGAGCGGGAGATAGTGTCAGACTCTTACTGACTAAAAAACCCATCCCGTTCCTTCAAGCCTTCATACCGGGGCTCGAGCGCCCTTTCGGATAACCCTGGCCCCAGTAGGCTTCGACCCGGCTGGGCCCCTGCTGTTGCTGACAACTTCTTGAGGCGAAACAAAAACGCCTGGAAAAGCTACTGGTCCTTGAAGACTCTAATGAAGCAAATACTCATCAATATGTTTGTCATGCCCGTCCTAACCTACGGTGCCCAGACATGGTCGCTCACCTAGTCGCAAAAGTTTCGCCTTAAGGTTTGCCAACGAGCAACAGAGCGCAGCATTCTGGGTGTCAAAAGAGCCGACAGGATGAGGAGTACCACGCTGCGTCAAAAGATGGGGATTATAGACGAAGGGAAAAAGGATGCCAGGATAAAATGAGATTGGGCGGATTACATTAGCAGGATGCACTCTGACCGTTAAGCAAGAGTCTCCACAAAATGGGTACCAGGAAGTAGTGCCTTTATTTCCTCCAAAGACTTCTCCTTAGCAAAGTACTAGAAAGTGGAATACTACTACTAGGAACTGTCTCAAGTTGTTTTTGTTCAAAGAGCCTTTAATAAAAGACTAAAATATACAATACATTTATAATTTTTATTAACTTGAACCCTGTAGGATTTTCATGTCACTGGTGGTCGACTTCCTGGCTGGGTTCTAGGTCCACAGCTACCTCGGGCTCCCTCTTTGAGGCGTGGCTGGAAAAAATGACGTCAGCGACTATCGCAACCCACTGCTGGGCACGCCACAATTATGTAAGTCCCCTTTTGAGGCGTGGCTGGAAAGACCGCACGGCGTCCTCACCTTCCGCATGACGCAGGTCCTCCCCGGACATGGTTCGTTCGGGAGTTTCCTGCACCGGATTCGTGCGGAAGTGACGCCTGGGTGTCGCCACTGTGCGGAATGCCCGAAGGACACGGTGGAGCACACAGTCGAGGTGTGCCCTGCTTGGGCGGAGCATCACCGTGCCCTCGTGGGGGCGATCGGTGGCGGAGACCTTTCGCGCCGAGCCTTGGTTGAGGCCATGGTCCGGAGCGAGCGAGGGGTGGCAGGCGGTCGCCGACTTCTGCAAAGCAGTAATGCTCGCAAAGGAGGAGACCGAACGCATCAGGCAACGGCCTCCTCGCCGCCGCCGCCGGGATTCTGATCCCGATTTCCGGCCACCGTAGGCGCGGGCTTGCGGACAGTAAGCAATGGGTGGCTCGCTGTCCGGCCGTCCGATAACTGTCCGGACCAAGCCCAAGTTGTCGACGGCACGCACTGTTCCCGCGCGCCTCAAGGAATTGTCAGCAACAGGAGGGACCCAGCCGGGTCGAAGCCTACTGGGGCCAGGGTTATCCGAAAGGGCGCTCGAGCCCAGGTGTGAAGGCTAGAAGGAACGGGGTGGGTCTTTTAGTCAGTAAGAGTCTGGCACTATCTCCCGCTCCGTCCAAGAGCGGGGGATGTCATTGGATGATTTTTTCCCACCATAAAAAAAAGCTACCTCAGGCTGTGAAAAGTTTGGAGATTGGCTTGATTGACTGGAGGTTTCGGTTCATTAATCTGAAAATAAAACAGATTTAATACCTAATAGAATAAGAATTGAGGTACTTAACTTAAAATACTATTTGATAATAAGATCAATCATTATTGATGATAATCAAATGTGGATACAACTAAGATTGTGATAAAAGAATTCTAAGAATAGACTAAAAACAAATAGGAAATTTAAAGTATATTTATGTTAATATTACTTACAAAATTCCTAAATTCAAAACAAAACTTGTGAAGGCTGAAAATGTATCTACTTAGACCGCAGCATCGACAGTTCTACTTGAAACTTTCTTACAGAATGCGTACCGCTATCACAAAGTATATACAGAAGCACTTGGTAACTTGAGACATATGTAAACTCCAACTAAAAATCATTTGAAAATTTCAAACAGAAAATCTGAGTTGGCCAGTGCTGCCAACTTTAAATAATATTTTCTGTATCTAACCCGTTTACAGTTTTCCAGGTTGGCCATGGCAGCTCGCGTCCAGGCGAGAGGCTCTCCGACGGCTCGATAATCATGTCAATTAATTACCTTAGGTAATATTAGTCCTTAAATCCACCGTCTGTTTTCTATTTTTTGTTTCGATACAAAAACGTTTGTAAAAAAATATTTAAAATAATATAAAAGATGCGAAAAAAAAACAAAAAAGATGCTACAACGGCCAACTCGTGAAGGATTTGAACCTCCGACCACCACATAATGGGCGCTCTGACCACTGAGCTAACGAGTCTCATGAGAAAATTGTGAAATTAGCTTTCATATTCTGGAAAAACTAAACAGAACATTGCAAATTAATCTTTAGAATTAACAATGTTAGGTTCAAATTTCAATGTCAGCAGCCGAATCTGCACGTCATCTTGGGGTTGAAGTTTGATCGTAATCTTGCAGCCTTGTCTGTCGCAGGCTGTACATGTATACTGGTCACTCGCACTTGTGTTTTAAGTGAAAATCTTAGTAAAGCCTGCCATAGTCAATAAAGAAGAAGTTTTGAAGGGTTAGTTCGTATCCACTCCCTGTATACCCGCTGCGTAAAGAAACATAGGTAATATCAACCTCCTAAACTGCCATAAAGCCCTGATACACGTATTCCATTGTTTCATCTACGGCCCGGGAAATTGCTTGAAATTCATCAAACGTTACTATGAGCGCATAAGTACTCAGGAGATTGAATAAAAAATTGAGAAATGAGACATCTATGTATCGCATGGAAATATACCTATGAATCTCCTCATTGACTATGAACTGGTTGTTGTTTTCCATGGCTATGAAGGACGGATGGAGTATTCTGTAACGTCCATGATGTAGCCGTCTCGCTGGCACAGATGGCGGTAAATGGAAATTTTTTAAGTAAAATCTACGTACACATTGTAGCTCCTGTTGAATAGATGTCAAAACTGTTTGATTATTATAAGTGTTATCTATATGTGTTTTCTTCAGAGAAAGATTGACTAAGAAAGTTATTTAGTGTACTGAGATGTTGCTTGCTCTGAAAACTGAATCGTAAAAGAGCCAGGACAACGCGGCGCGCCTTTATATAATCTCTTGTAACTGTCAAAAGCGCCGCGCTGTCAAGTCGCAGTTCATTCCAGTTGTCAGTGCAAAAAAATACATTTAATGTTGCTAATACAGAAAATAATCATAGTGTATGAACATTATCATACGAATCGCTAACATTAGTAATCCATCTATGTGTCTATTATGTCTTGTTACCCGTCACGCTGTCACGTATTATATATAAACCGTAATAACTCCCATTTTTACATGTCACTCGTCAAATAATCCATTTATCTTTTTTTGACCTCCTCTCCCTCTCTATCTATCCAAAGGAAAATATAAAAAGTAACCTATTTGCTTTTGCAGGACATGGTCTACACATGTACCAAATTTCATCTAACTTCAAGAGTGAAAAAATAACAAACATACACACGCACACACACGCACCATAACTTACGCTGTTATATTACACCTATTAGTGTGATTTTATACAATCAGATCCATACTGATACTAAATACTGTAAGTAGTGTTCTTATTTGGAACTTCCACTGGGAAAGTATCTACGAGTTTAACAAAATCGCTCACTACTCACGCTGCTTGGCTTATAAGTCGATTAATTTCTTTTTAGGGTTACCTAAAAAGGAAAAAAAACGTAACCCTTATTCATGTGATCTTTCTCGCACATTGTTGTCCGTCTGTCGGTCTATCTTTAAAGACCCTTTGTCTCGGAGTTATCGAGTTGAAATTAAAACTATATTCTCAGGTCTGCGGATACTCTCAAAGGAATCAAAATTCAAAGTGCTTCCCCTTGACCCAGAATCCTGAAATTTGGCATGAAGCGAGGTCTAAGATATAGTACAGATATAGGAATTAATCTGAAAACAATATAATATAATATATAATATAATATTCTACAACTATCACACAACGCCGTCTAGTCCCAAGCTAAGCAGAGCTTGTGTTATGGGTACTAGACTACTGATAAATTACACCCAGACACAAAACAAATCAAATGATCGTTCTCATCACACAAACGTTTATCCTGGGTGGGAATTGAACCCACGACCTCCGGCATAGCAGTCAGGGTCACTAACCACTAGACCAACAGGCCTGTCAAATAAATTTGTTATGTCACAAACAAACAAAAAAACTTTTTTGCTATCCAGAAAACATTGAACTATTTTTAAAATTGAGCTATTTACACATCTAAGTTTGTACGAAACCCTCTGTGCGCGAGTCCGACTCGCACTTGCTCAGTTTTTTCTATTTTAATTACATTTATGCTATGGAATTGTACACTATTAAGAATCAATGCTAAATTTACCTGCTCTACTCCAAACACTTAAAACCTCAGTTGTTATTGGATAGCCTTTACCCCGCTGTGGGATAGTATCTAAACATTATAATAAATCTGTGAAAGTTATTAGTTGTGCGCGCATCACGTAATATGTACGAAATCGATGTAGATAATTTTTTTACATTAAAATTGTGTGTAACTTGATATATTTTTTAGGCTTTGTTTCATCGCAATCGGTTGCCTATATCGAAAGATATACTACATTAATTGACTGTTAGGTGTACGAAGTTTAACGGGTCAACTATTTGTTTATAGTTTTTTTTTATCGCAATGATTCGTATTTCATTTTCCGAGGTTTTAGTAGTAACTTGCAAACAAACTAATGATGAGTTATTCTACCAAACGAAATTACTATCACTACTACTAAGCGTGCTAGTATCTACATTCGATTAACGTTAAACCATAATCGAAATAACCACGCAGGTGTATATCACAGCATTATAAGTCCGCTTTTACTGGACTATCAAAAATTATTTAAATCTACCCTTTTTAGTAGAGTTATTATAGACTGACACCGACGTTCAGGACGCGAGAGTATATATACAAGTCGGCGTAACGAAACCATAGCGCGCTTTTAAATCGATGAGGGCCATCTATCGAGCGCGATGGTACTACTTATGCGCAGTTGGTTGAAATTATGCAAAACCAAAAACTGTTTATGGGATAATAGAATCGTATTTATTTTTTTGTCCGCACCCACCAACAGACTCGAGACGGGTGTCATTCGAAGCATTTAATTAAATAGAGTGTTTTTTTTATTCTGGTGACACATCTCTGAAGTATGGGGTTTAGAATAGAATAAACTTTATTGTACACCAAAATAATAACAATATCACAGGTTTCAGGTTTTATAAAGCATTATATTCTGACCTAACCTAACCTAACACAAGTGTTTGGGCGGAGCATCGCCGTGCCCTCGTGAGGACGATCGGCGGCGGCGATCTCTCGCGCCAGGCCTTGGTACAGGCCATAGTCCGGAGCGAGGAGGAGTGGGAGGCAGTCACCGACTTCTGCGAAGCAGTAATGCTAGCGTAAGAGGAGGCCGACCACATCAGGCAACGGCGGCGCTCACAGCGCCCTAGCCGCCGCTGGGATTCCGATCTCGCTTCCCGGCCACCGCAGGCGCGGGCTTGCGGACAGCGAGCAATGGGTAGCTCGCTGTCCGACCGTCCAGTAACTGTCCGGACCGAGCCCAAGTCGTCGACGGTGCGCACTGTTCCCACGCACCTCAAAGAGCTGTCAGCAACAGCAGTGGCCCAGCTGAGTCGAAGCCAATTTTTTTTTTGTGGTGGGAAAAATCATCCAATGACAACCCCCGCTCTTGGGCGGAGCGGGAGATAGTGTCAGACTCTTACTTACTAAAAGCCCCTCCCGTTCCTTCTAACCTTCATATCGGGGCTCGAGCGCCCTTTCGGATAACCCTAGCCCCAGTAGGCTTCGACCCGACTGGATCTCTGCTGTTACTGACAACTCTTTGAGGCGCGCGCCGTCGATGACTTGGACTTGGTCCGGACAGTTACCGGACGGCCGGACAGCGAGCTACCCATTGCTCACTGTCCGCAAGCCCGCGCCTACGGTGGCCAGAAATCGGGATCAGAATCCCGGCGGCGGCGGCGACAACGCCGTTGCCTGAGGCCTCCTCCTTTGCGAGCATTACTTTTTCGCAGAAGTCAGCGACCGCCTGCCACTCCTCCTCGCTCCGGACCATGGCCTCGACCAAGGCCCGGCGCGAGAGGTCTCCGCCGCCGATCACCCCCACGAGGGCACGGCGATGCTCCGCCCAAGCAGGGCACACCGCGATTGTGTGAGGACCTGTGTCATGCGGAAGGTAAGGACGCCATGAGGTCTTTCCAGCCACGCCTCAAAGAGGGGACTTATCGCCATAATTGTGGCGTGCCCATGACGGGGTTGCGATAGTCACTGACGCCATTCCACCATGAGATCCCGCCGGAGCTCTGTCCGCCATGCCGTGACCTGTCGCGGCAGAGGACTTTCACCCCGGCGTTGCATCTCCACGCGCATGTCGTGCATGTGTGCAAGGACTGTTGCCTCCAGATCCCACGGTGGTAGGCCAGCCAGAAGGCTCGCCGCTTCGCGGGATATCGTGCGGTATCCCCGCACCATCCGAATTGCCATGACCCTCTGGCAGGCGTTCAGAATGGCCGCCGGTCGCTTTTTCAGCGACGGCGCCCACACCGGCGCCCCGTAGAGGGCCATGGACCGAACGATCCCCGCGTAGAGCCTCCGGCAGGAGGCGTCTGGACCCCCAAGGTTGGGCAGGAGCCGCTTGAGAGCGGCCCCAGTCCGGTTGAGTTTGGGAGCCAGACGTCGGAAATGCTCCACGAAATTCCACCGGCTTCGTCATGAGTGTCGTTTTCATGGTTTCGAAGATGTTGAAATAGTGCTGTCAAAATGTACATAAAATGGGATAGTATTTTTTAGTTATCTTGTATTGGCTAGACGGAAAAAATTCTCACGAAAAGTTGTAACGATACTTTTTGCTATAGTAAGCTATTGTAAGCCGTGCGGCGTGCGCATGTTTCTCTGTCTGTCTCTCTCTCTCTCTCTTATAGAAAGCAAGCCAGAACGGAACTTCGTTCCATCCGGGTGTCCCTTGACACCTCAGTAGTTTTTTTTTTTTTATATACAGCTAGTATTTTAATAAATTGAATTAAGCATACCTACCAAGAATCATTTACTACCCAAGTACTCATTGTAGCTATTACAAAAGCCAGTGTAACCAAACGCCATCTGTCTCGTATGATTTGAATGCGACTGTAACCTTGAAAAGGGTTCCCTCGATATCAGGATGTGTGCGTTATTAGTTCCTCGTCTGTCCACAGCTGCACCTGCTTTAGATAAAGGGTTAGGGCGCTGTAGTCGCACAATGCAGTACAATGACGAAACAGGACGAGAATTTAAACACAATCAGTACCTGGCACATTAGCTCAGCTGGATAGTTCAGAGCATTCGCGTACGGGGTTGAAACGCGAAGGTCGTGGGTTCAAGTCCCACATGTGCCGCCAACCTTTTTGCGTAGTTTTTTTTTATTATTATATCGATGAAGTAGTCGAAGATATTATATGGTAATCCAATTAATCAGTAGTGCTTGCAACTGGGCTTATTCCAGATGTAAACGACTTTTTGTGACGAAGATTAAAAGTAGACCAGAGAATTGGACTTTATTCATAACTGTAACTAGGAATCCTTAAGGTGTAACTCTGATGGTATATCACAGCTGCTATTCATTTGTTTATATGTAGTAAAGGGAGGTATATTGGTGAAATTTTTTTTTTAATAGAATACCACACAGTTCCAAGCAAGCACATTCATAAGACAGCGCTAGCGATTTGTTACCTACGCAAGTGAGGAGGATCTTCATACTAGTAACATATTATGCATAGGAAACTGTATGGTATTTTGTTTAAAAAGTATCACCAAATTACTGTTATTACCAATATACCTCCCCTTACTTTACTTTATTGTACACCAAGACTAAATATTATAGTTTGAACCTTAAATTTAAAAACATACAAATGACCTTATCGCAGTCCGTGGTCTCTACCAGGCAACATGGATTTATTCTATCTTACTAAGCTTGAAATGTAATGTAGTCTTGATTAGTATATTTGTAGTCTATTTACCTCACAGTAAGAGCCGAAATGGATGAGATGAATTTGAAATTGGTGTAACTTGTATAGGGCCCATCTTTCAATGTTTTTCTAATGGCCTTATCTTGTTTTCGTTATTTGAGAACATTATTTTTAAGCGGTTTTAAATATACCAGCTATCTGAAATTTCACTTAACTTAGTGCTAATAGTCTTTAAGTACAATGGTTGTGACTCATTCGGACAGCCATGTTTCTGTATGTACAATTAAATTTAAATAATAAATATGATGTAAGATCCGATAGAAGAACTCTCTTCCATCATCTGTTATTTGATTATGATAAATTTTATATGTTAGATGATGCGTTCATTAAGACATTGTGCATAGGATCCCTAGCTCTGTGCCAATCTGGTGCCAATGATGTTGAACAATAAAATTTGTTGTCACATTTTTGACATCAATTACCCCTCATTTGCTATTTGGGAAAGTCGAATGTCAGCTGAAAGAATGTGCCCCAAGGAACCGAAAAACTATACATTTCCACTTTTTTTTTGGTGAAAATAGGAGGGAAATCGTAGAAAGAGTTGAGTAAGTGGCCATAATTTACCCTCATCTGATGTTTAATCGATTTTTTTATGTTAATTTTTGTTTTTTAGTCTGATAGAAGCTATTAGTAACGATAGATCTCAATTCGGAAGTATTTGGATAAAGTCGAAATTTTAAAATGTTCGCGGTTTCAGACGAATTTTATTGTTTAACATCATTGGTACCAAATTTAGCTAGGCAACCTACCGTTCAGAATGTCTTAATAATCGCATTATCCAGCACATAATATTTATCATAATCGAATAACAAATGAGTGAAGAGATTTCTTAGACGGATCTCGTACTAATTAGCTTACGTACAAATCATATATTAGTTTGTTTTAACCTTTGCACAAACTGTCAATATTTTTAGAGTTCCGTACCTCAAAAGGAAAAACGGAATGCTTATAGGATCACTTTGTTGTCCGTTTGGTTGTCTGTCATGACACTTTATCTCGGGAACTCGTGGAGGTATTAAGTTGAAATTAAAACTATTTACTCAAATCTGCGGTCCCTTGAAGTTTAAAAAAATTCAAATTTCTAATTTAACGAAAAAAAAAGATATATTTCGACACTCTCCAGGGAAACAAAATTTATGGGGAACTTCCCGTTGAACCTGAATCCAGCAATTTGTCATAAAGCACGCACAGGTATAGGAATAAATGTGAAATTAGTAAATTTGTTATTACATCACAAAAAAAAAAACCTTTTTACAATTCTGAAAAATCTTCGAGACTTCGAGAATTGAACCATTTTCATAGCTAAGTTCTCTAAGAATTTAATTTTTGTTTGAAAATAAATGAAAAGGTTTATTTTTTTCAGTAATTACTTCATTAAGTACTTAATTAAATGGTTCCAATTTTGGATTTCTGTTAAATTTCCCGCGTAAGTTATTATTTAAGGAGCAAGTCCAACTCAATAGGGACTAGAGACTGTGGGCTTAGTGACAGTTTATCAACATCTTCCACGCTTTTGATCTCCTAGTACCATCTAGACGACAAATACCTACAATTCGCACTCTCCGACTACCAGTACTTTAAATCTCGTAATTAATAAGTTAAAATACCCACATAAGTTTCATAAAATAATGATACTAGAGATTATAGCGTCCCCGCACACGGGCATCAAAAAAACGCCGCCACAAAAAAACGCTAGAAGCGGCCGCAAGAAACAGCTGAAGCGTGCGTGACACCTGGTGTCCGGAGAAGCTTGAAGCCGCTTCAAGCGTTTTTTTTTTTGTGGCAGCACCGCCGCCGCATACGAGCCAGAAAAAAAGGCAGCCTCAAAAAGAAGCTTGAAGCGGCGTTTTTTTGTGACCCGTGTGCGGGGACAGTTACTCAACCAAATCTTTTGCTAACTTTCTTGAATATAAATACTTTGACAAACGCATGTTTTACAGAAGAGACAAATATTTTTTTTCAGAACTTGAACAACAAAAATTATTTTGAATTGTTTTTTAATATCATACATACTTATGAGGGCAAGCTCTTGAAAATTCAGTAGGTAAAGAGGCCAATCACTTCCTAATAGTTATGCTTTCCTGGTGACGAACTAATCGCCTTTTTGCTACGTCGTAGCACGGTGCTACGTCGTAGTACCTACAGAGTAGCCTCCCGATACGTAGCACCGCGCTTCGTCATAGTAGCTACGAACGAAATAGCCAACACAATACCATCTTCAAAACTATTTCATACTGAAAAGAATAACTTTTGAAAAAGATAATTGCATTTTAATCAAGTCTAACGAAATGATATTGCCACTTGATTTGTCCTTCAGACTTCGACGCCACAAGATATGGTAAGATTATATCATGAGTTACCACCACTAAAAAAAGGTAACAGTAGCAGTAACAGTAGTAAAAGAACACGGTGGAGCCAAGAGCCATTCATTTATTGCGTAAGACGATTGTTAATACATATCTTTTGACTCCCACTTAACTCCTTAAATAAGAAAAAATACCAATAGGCCGACCCCTCCCGCTTGGTTCAATATATATTACGTAGGAAAAAAATCAACCAAACGTATATTTTTGGTTGATTTTGATGTTTATTTTGATTTTTTATAAAAAAGTGTTTCGTTTATGCAAACAAGTAACGTCTAGTTCGCAAGTAGGGAGGCGCAGTGACGTTGCCATGGAAATAGTTTACCTATACACATCGGCATTCGCGTGGTTGCCCGCGCTTTTTCAAAATTGCTTATTTTTGTGATCTAACGTAAGAACTATCAAGACTCCCACCCACCCCCTTGTAAGACAAAATGAGCTCCTTCCGCCTAAATCATCTTACGTAAGAAACAAATGCCTCCTACGAGTCACTGGCTCATCTAGTACATAATTTTGCGATACTTATCGTTTTAAAATTCACATCTTACGCCGAGTTAGGCGCCTTTTTTGCGTTGCATAGATTTTAATATTTACTTTTTTTTATACATACATATTTTAATTCTACAATGTGTGTGAGGTAAGAATGACGTTTTACTTTCTTTCAATATTGTCTTATTAAAAAAAAAAAGACTTAAAACCAAATAAATCTTAAAAAAAAAAATTCGAGGAACGTACTCATAATTACTAGGTGATTGTTTACACTTTAAACAAATAGGGTCTCGTTGGTCGAATGGTTGCAAGTGAGAAGTCCGGAGGACAGGGCCCCGAGTTCGATCCCCAGTTACGCCAAGGGTTTTTGGATATTTTGAAACGTGTTTGAGTAAAACGGTGTCTTGATTTGTGTATAATGTATGACTATTGACTTACTTTCAACGAATTAAAAGTTAATAGCTTTCATAATTCAGACGTAGTTTAAGCATTCGAATCAGAATACAGCTTAGGTTTGTAAGTGACAAAACTATTGCTGACTTTTATTATCCAATGTAGTAGACTTAAACCTAGACAGGGACGGACGATAGTTTCCTACCACCCCAAGCATTCCACACCACCACCCGACTCAGGGGAGATTACACCCCGTGGTCAAAGAACAAAAAAGTTATGAAGATGTCACACACAAGTTATGTAAATGTTTTGTTCTTTAACCATGACCATTTTGTTCTTTTTTTTTATCGATATTAACTTGTGCTTGACTGTGAAGTGTGATCCCATCTGATGATAAATTGTGGTGCAATCGTTGATAGTGAGGTCGCACTAGTTTATTATGAGCTTATTCACTCTAGTATTGTTGAAACTTAGTGTGCGTTAACGTAAATGAACTTCTATTTTCAATCGAAATAAAAAGAGGCCAAATAATAATGAATCAAAATCGGTCAACAAATAAGGACGACTGACGCTACTTCTATGTGGGAATTACCTGAACTGAATTAAATGAACGAAAATTTAAATGACTTTATCTCCTGGCTCTCTGCGTAGATCACTACACCGATATAATAAAAGAGGTAAAGTTAGATTTTGTATTTTTTTTTTGTTTGTAGGATGTAATCTATGGAAGTACTGGTTCGATTGCTAAAATTTTTTCACCGCTAGAAAGCCGCTTTATTCTCGAATAAAATTTTTTTAGACGGGAAATCATCAAATGACTTCTTCCGCGCTAGGGCGGAGCAGGGAGGGTGCGTCTAAAAACCCACTAAAACCCACTCCTAGTTTCATCGTCGTTTTTCATTTCAGGGTCGGGTTTTCCTTTCAGAAATTCTAATGAGTGACTTAGGCTATATTTTATGTAAGTGGGTAAAGCCACGGGCAAAAGTTAGTTCTTTTTAATATTTGTGCTAGGTATATTTACCTACCTAGCAAAAATAGGAAAAAAACTTTTTTCTTGCGTAAGAGACATTTTTCTTGCAAAAGATGACCACTAATATTCCCTCATATTTCAAACCAGTTAGGCAGAAACGCACTGAACAATATGTGGCATATCTCGTCTATATTCTATGAAAGTAACGAACATGGCCGCCGATTTAACCCGTCAATGATGACGACCTATCAACGGGTGCAAGATGCCTGTCAGACTCCTGTCGGTACAACAGATATTGCACATTGCTATGAAAGGCTGGGCTTTTGTGACCATGAGTTGGTAGCCATAATAAACGTAATATACAAAAAAAAAAACTGATAATACTTTTTTAGGTTGCGAGAACTTAATTTTTTTTGGGCCGGAAGATTTTTTTTATTTTCGTATCGATAGTCTCTTTTTTCAACTAAGTAGGTGTCCGCTTTTTCAGCATCGTCAGTGGTGTTTTTAAAGTTCTCCAAAGTAGGGACACTTTAGGCACACTAGTAAAAGGACTACCGTCTGGTCGGTCTTGAGGTCTATGGTCTATGAAGATTCCATTTGGTCAGGTTGTGTTTGCAACGGCCTACGAAGGTGCGCAATCTTTTGATCACTTTTCGTATATTGGCATATATGGAACGCGATCAATGCAGCTGCAGATCGCGTCCTGTACTTGGGGTTGAATGAAGTTAGGCGGTGGCGTCAAGAATCGGATTCACGATCACGTCGTTTTTCTAGTCCACATGCGAAATTCATACGACAGGTTTAACGTGTCGCTGTAAACGGTAGGCCACACGGCTTTTGATACCGACCAGCAGCAATTAAGGGTTGACTTATGTCAGTATTACCAACTTACAAGAACTTCCCAAAATTGAAGTATAACATAACTGCGTATGATATCCAAAAGAACTTTGTTTATGGACTAAACCAAATAACTTAGAAAAATCATGGGCAATATTCACGTTAATTTTAAATCTGAATTAAATAATTACATATTTACATTTTATTTATTATTATTATTTATTTCAGATCTAACAATATAGACATCAGAAACTTAAATATTAACTAAATATTTATAGTAAACCTAACTATGTACGTGTGTGAAATAAACACCAAACACACTCAGGCGTTGAAGTATTTTTTTCCTTTTAGGGGGAGATTCTGTGTATTTACGTTTACCACACGGATAAGATTGATCTTCGTAACTATTTCCTCTGATAGGCCGAAGCGCTGCGCACGAAATAACTAACCAGAAACGTCCTTATCTCTCTAGTATGATTGTCCATATATGACTTTCAAAACTAAAAACCCTTGAATAAATTTTGAATAGAAAACCTATATCAAAAATAATATATTTAAAAAAAATCTTGGTCCCTCTTTCTTTGATTTTGCCATCTTACATTTGAGGTATATTGGGTAAGTGACCTGTAAGAAAATGTTGAAAATTGAATCCTGCATCTCGCAAGTAGAGTTTTCGTCATCGTTTAGTATGATAGCAAATTTCATGATGTTCCAGCGGGGTCCGTGTGGCTAAGCCGTAAACCGGTAGATGCGAGGAGCCGGTCTAAATCCTCCGTATCCCTTCCCTGATTAGGCTGAAACTTCAGCATAGATCATCCCTAAAAAAAAAAACACAAAAATAAGAGTTAATAAGTTCTCATCCCCACGGATTTAGCACATTCGACCCCACCTTTTGTTATTCTTATTATTTTATTTTGCTTGTTTTGTCCAAATTGTTATCTATATTACTTTTTGATAAGTTTTCAATATTTCTTTGTATTTTTTGTTGGAAATCTTAAAGCGAAATAATATATGATAATTCACTTTAAAGTAAGTTTTGTTGTATGTTTAAACAAAATGTTTAAGCAAATCATTTTTTTTAAGTTTTGAGTATTTCTTCGTATTCGTTTTTATTTTATTTAAAAAAAAACTAACAAAAGCTGAATTTTACTCCAAAATGTACTTTTTAGTCACAATATGTAATGAGTCGTCTTTGGAAGTACTATTTTGTAGTAAATAGAGTCAAAATATGCAATTAATTGATTTTTAGAAATGGTTTTTACCATTTTTGCGTATTTTTTAACATGTAAAATGAACTTTAATAATATTCAGATGTAACTTTTGAATTTAATTTTTGTTTGGCTGTAAATTTCAGTTAAAGGTGAGTAAATTTCTTTTTAAAATAGTTTTCAAACAATAATGCGTACTTTTGTTTCACAACATTTTTATTTTATGTAATTCTATGTAAAGAAAAATATAATTTTCTTTGATGTTTTAAGCTAGGTGTTAATTCCCGCGTATGAAGTTCTGTCTGTATCATAATCACAGATCTCAACATACACTATGGACTTTCATTGAATCTGTGGTGAATCATAACTTCAAAATCCGGCTAGAAAATATTTTGTTATTACTCAATTCATACGTTTTATGAGTAAGTTCAATTTCATTGTAAGTTAACACATTAAATATTTTCTTACAGAGAAACTCAGTTGTGTTTGATTTACCGTGCCATCCAAATCATTAGAATAAAACTATCTTATACATATATAAGATTTTTGTTATTTTTAGTAGTGACCTATTTACCAAATTTAATTTAAAAATAATTCATACCCAAAATCAATGCCATCTTCTAGCATTACCGTAAAGGTATGTGCAAGGTGTCTTACCTGTATTGCACACAATAATTGACGAGGGATGGTGTAGATGGCGTTTTACTGCGACCCTATTTGAAGCACAACTCTATTATTACCATATAAAAATAATCTTTGAGTATGTAAGTGGTTAGTTTAATAACGAATATATAAAGTAAATATTGTTTTATTAAATTCTGCATAATCCGACATATTTTAACTTGAATAGTTATCGAACAATTAAATACAAAATGTAATCATTATTTATTTAGTAAAATGGATTGGATGATAAAAATAGAAACACTGACTGCTATAAAGTCATAGACACATTTAGTTAAATATCTATTTAGTAGATTTTGGAGACTTCGTTGTATCTATGAAAACTCTACTAACTACTAAACAAAATAGAACAATTTTTATGGTAAAATAAATTTTACCTTTTTCTTCGGTGAATATAAAACAAAGAAACAGATAATTTGAAAACAATATTACATATATTAATCAAATAATTATATCAATTCAAGTGCAAACTGCTCTGCCAGATAATAGACTTGCACTGGGGATCCTCTATTGATGCCATTTTATTTCAAATGGTGGCGAAATATTGAACTAAATACCCAGTACTGAAGTTACTGCTTCTATATTTATATACCTTTGTTCGAGGCGCCACCTGTAGCTGAACATGCAAGTTTGTTATCTATAGGTCAAACTATTTTTGGAAGTATTGGAGACGAAACTTTTCATTTTTCATTGTTGAATTTCATTTACGGATATGTTTTAATGTGATTATTACGAACACGGACTGATTTTGGGTTATACAATTAAAACCGTAATATTATATTTATATTGATTAACTTATGTGAATCGACACGAAAAAAAATGAAAATATTTCTGTGAAATATATGGAAACGTGACCAACATGTTTTTAGGAGATCTAAAAACTAATTGTTGATAAAAAAAAAACTTGGAAAACAAAACAAAAACAACTGTAAAACAATCGAATGTTTAGTAAGCATTTGCATGTACATGAACTAGCCTTAAATGAAAGTGAACTTCATCCTACAGTTTGTGGTCTCGTGTTGGGGTGGCAACATAAATTTATACACGAACTGAATTCTAGTGTTATTCTTTACGTGATAAAGGATGACACTAGAATTCAGTTCGTGTACAACCGTGATTCGGGACAACCAATCACTGTCCAGTATTCAATGACGCAATGACAACGTGGCCGATAGCGATTTGTTATCCTTATTGTAATAACGTAGCGTAAAATCATTACTTCCTTTACATTGACATAACTAGTACCTGCGCATTTGAACTTCCAAAAGCTATTACGGCGTTATTTTCATCAACTTAAAAATTACGAAAAAAGGACGAGTTAACAAGGAACAGTTAATTATCCAATAAATTTGGAAAAGCCTCGTCGTGGCTTATCCACAGCCGAAGCTGGGCTAAGGAGCCAGATCTAATGGATGGCGTGATACAATACATCTTGGAGTTTGACTGGGCTAGCCTGATTGAATGGCTGTTCGAATAACTATCATCTGATCCGGCCGGCGCTTCCAGAGGCAGACTTCGGGCTCAACAGAATCAACAAGTTATCGATCGTCTGATTTGTTCTTGAATCTTCTGAAGATCAGAAGAGGCTGATCGTCTACAGTGTTCCGAGTTTGCGACAACGTCCTATAAAAGTGTGTTAATTTTTAAATTTGTGAGGTGATTTTATAGCGTACTGTAATCTTTGTGTAAACCACTTTATGTGATTTTTTAATACTTTTATTTTTTAAATTGTCAAGTTCCATACAGGGCACTCAGTGTACAAATCCTTACATTATTGTATCAAGTCTGTATATATATTTCAAAATGGTGTTTATTTTGGATAGCATTATACAGTATTTTGTAGAAAATCCAAAATATTTTGAAAGTGTTGGTTTTTATTTGTTTTTTTTTAGTATCGGCTTCGTTGTCGGTGCTGTCGTTATTCCTAAATCTCTTGAATACCTACTTTGTTAATTTTGCAGATTCGTTAAACTGAAAACCTGACCCCTTCAACCAGGATCTTCGATTGTATATTTGTATGTTGTTAATTTTATACATTCTGTTTCTATTTCTTTATCTCCAGTGGACTATCTGTCACCGAAATGATACTATTTCTAATCTGGCTAAATGTGATTTTTTCGCCATAAATACATAATAGATAATTGTTTTATTTAACCAAAATTATAAACTTGATTTTCATAAATATTGTAAAATAGTTGTGTAAAAAAGAAATATTTGGTACAAATGTAATCTTACACGTGTAACTATATATTAAATAAAAAAATGGCAATGAGGCTATTTTCAATGCAGATAAATGTTTTTTTTTATCATAAAAGTAAACTTTTTTTTAAAAAACTTCCAAATATTTTTTTTTAATAATTTAAACATGTCTTATTTATTTATTTATTTATTTATTTATTTTACAATTTATGTACACACAAAAATAACAGAAACAGATAATACATAAGAGACGTTAGTACAAAGGTACTGCTTATTTCCAAAGAAATTTCTTGTCTGTGTCTTTTACCTATAATGTAAAATTTATTTAAATAAAAATATATTACAAATATAATAATGTTCATTTGGTCAAAATATTGTCAAACATTCTTCATTATTTTGTTTTTAGCAAAAACTTAAACTTGTTTTAAACAATATTGTAAACCTGTTGTGTAAAAATGTAAAATATGTAGAATATATGTTGTTCCTTTTATAAGAATCAATAAAATTGCCTCTTTACCACCAAATTGAATCCTTTTTTTATAAAGTGGGAATTCTTAAAATGACTCCTCCCGCTCTGTGTGGAGTGAGAGGGAATGTCAGACTTTTACTGACTAAAAGACACCCGTGTTCCTTTGTTGCCCTTTACGTCCCAGGGACGCGGTGAATCTTTTTAATTCTCCAAATTTGTTCTTAACTGGGAATTTTGAGTTTTATCAAAGTGCTGCTCATAACGCAGCACGCGAAAAATTGATTACCGTTGAGAAAATATCAAGCCTAAAAACCATTAAAAAAGCGAATCATTGTAGACAATTTAACAGGTCTAATGTAGTAACTTAATGCAGCTAATTTTCACAGCTGAAGCAATAGTTGTTCTCTTAATGCTATTAAAAAATCTTTCTAAATGCTCTAAACCTTCATGTTATCCTGGTATTAAACCGAAAATATGGTTTCTTTCATAACTGGTTTCATGTTGTACTTCACGCCGGCGCATTACGTAGCATTCCACGTGGAGTTGTTTAATTCCAGCAGCTGTTGTTCAATCTCACAAAAACCCGTTTTTGTACATATGATTACAAATATAGCAATATCAGAAAGCCAAAGAGTCATTCTCGTACTTACAAAATGTTCAAAATCAAGTCATAATCCCATGTTGATGACAATCATTTAAAATACGTGTAAAAATAAAATATTTTTTTTTTCTGGATGTTTATTTAGAATCAGCATCTTCATCATAAAATTAGAATGTAAAAGAAAATTTTAGCTTGAAATTGCAAAAAATTAAGCACAATGTCGCAAACTAATTTTGCTCATCTATATAGTGGTCAAAAGCGAGCCTATCAATAATATAATTAAAAAAAATCTATAAATCTGTAGAAGATTTTAGTTGTGCGCAAATCACGTAAAATGTACGAAATCAATGTAGTTAACTTTTATACAATAAAATTGTGTTTAATTTGATACATTACTTGGTTTCATCGCAATTGGTTGACTACATCAAAAGATAAACTACATTTATTGACTGCTAGGCGGTACGAAGTTCGTCGCGTCAGCTAGTTAAATATGTAGACCGCTTTCACAACTGCGTGCGAAAGAAACAAAAAACAGACTCGAGCGAGACAGACTCAAGTTGTCGTGTCTTCCCTAGATGGTGTTGGGATCGAATTAGATCGCGCTATGGTTACGTTACAAGCATTTAATGACATTAAAAACGAATTTTTCCATCAAGGGTCGAAGTTTCTAAGTCTACTTAGCATATTTTTGTAAAACTGTCACACGTAAAACGTGTTGGCAGTTTTGGAATACCGTAAAATGCAAATAATAATTAGTAATAAGACTGTTGTCTATGTCTTCCCTAGATGGTGTTGGGATCGAATTAGATCGCGCTATGGTTTCGTTACAAGCTTTTAATGACATCCAAAACGAATTTTTCATCAAGGGTACCTATCTATTTTATAAGTATAGTTTAAGATGTAGTTTTCTAAGTTTTACTTATGAATATTTTTGTAAAACTGTCACACGTAAAACGTGTTGGCAGTTTTGGAATACTGTAAAATGTAAATAATAATATTATTAATTAGACTAAGAATCATAAAAAAACCTTATTTTATGAATGTATTGATTGAAAGAAGATTGATTTACAAACTTCACATCTTAATACGAATTGTATGACTGGCACAGAGGGTGAGCGATTGCTGCGCTTCGTGTAACGGGTGCTAATGATAATATTTTTTTTAGGTGGGCAATCATCCAATGACATCTCCCGCCCTTGTGTGAATCGAGAGGGCGTGTCAGACTTTTACTGACTAAAACCCACTCCTGTTCCTTCTTTAACTCGTTCCAGGGCCCCAGGGTACTCTTCCGCACAACCTATGGCCCCAATAGGCTTCGACTCTGCTGGGCTCCTACGGTTTGCTGACATCTCCTTAAGGCAGATACAAATAGATGGGATGTGTATGAGAATGCTCTTGCTCCATAGAAAAAAAAACCAGCTCCGGCAGAAACGAGATGTATTTCTAATTATCAATAATAAATCAATAATAAATAATAATAAGTAATAAAATAATAACCAGAGGCAATGACTTTGACCTCAAGGTCAAATGTATAAAATGTTGGGAAACGCCCGGGACACCAAAGGGCTTGCCTTGACCGCCGGCCAGCGCTACTTCTTTAAATAACACAGATCAATTTTTTTTCGATAACATTTTATACATTTGACCTTGGTCAAGGTCATTGACCATATCGCCCAAGAAGGGGGTGGTGGTGGTGGTGGTGGTGGTGGTGGTGGTAGTGGTGGTGTGGTCAAGATCACATGAAGTGTCCCCTGATGTTTCCCCACGCTTTTTCCCACTATCCCACATCCACCCGATCCCGAAAGTTTGATTAGGCGTTGTTTTAAGTGAAATTTTTCCAAGTCTTTTTCCTGTGTGCACTGTTTCGTATTGACTGACCTAAAATAACTTTCAATATAAGTAGAAAATAACAATAATGAACGAAAGATATTAATATTATTGTGATAAAAGCGTGGGGCGCTTTGTGCCATATTTTTTTGTAAATCAAGCACCCCACGCTTTTTTCACAATAATATTAATATTTTTCACCGGATCGACCCTCCACGGGATTAAAACGATCAAAATTTAACGGTGTAAGGAGTTTTTAATTTTATATACAGGGTTATTTGTAAAACATTGCGGGATTGTATTACTATCATCATAAACAACAAGTTTTGTTCTATCACTCTTTACAAAACATAAATCATATTTCAATAAAATATTCAGCTCTTGTGAGTTATGGAATCCTAGAACTGAATGTAGTATTTTTGATAAATAAAGGGTCTTGACAAACAGACAGACGGACAACAAAGTGATCCTACAAGTGTTCCGTTTTTCCTTTTGCGCTACGGAACCCTAAAAAAATGGTAAAGTTAAAAATAAAACATGAATTGTTGATAAGAAAAATATTGAATACTTAAAAGTTACTTTTCTGCCTGCCTGTCTGTCTGTCAAGATCTCGGGAACGAGTGGAGGTATTGCGGTGAAATTAAAAGTATATTCTCAAGTCTATGGTCCCTTGAAGCTGAGAAAAAGTCAAACTTCTTGGTTAATAAAAAAAAGATACGGCCGTCTTTGTTGCGAAAAGTTTCGACACCCTCAAAGGAATCAGAATTCATAGGGTACTTCTCGTTGGCCTAGAATCCTGAAATTTACAAGTATAGAAAAAAATCTGAAAACTGTAAATTTGTAGTTATGTCACAAAAAAAAAAAAACATTCTTTGCGATTCGGCTAAATCTTCGTAAATCAATTCGGGAATTGAACAGTTTTCATAGGATCGCGGCGAAATTAAAATTATACCCTCAAATCCTTCCTTCCTCAGGTCCTTTGAAGCTGTGAAACTGTGAAAAAATCAAACTTCTAAGTTAACGAAAAAACGATACGGCCGTTTATGTCGCATAAACGGCCGTATCGTAAAAAAGCGTGCATTTCGACATCCCTAAGGGAATTAAAAATAGGGTACTTACCGTTGAGCTAGAATTCTGAAATTTGGCATGAAGCAAGGTCTCATAGCACTAATATAGGTATCTAAAATTCTGAAAACTGTAAATTTGTCATTATGTCACAAAAAAAACTATTCTTGTGATTCGGAAAAATCTTCGTAACACAATTCGGGAATTGAACTGTTTTCATGTGTCAATCGGTCAAGCCGTTTCGGAAGACTTCGATGTACCCGGTTGCTTGCCATCGGTACAGTAAATCTTACAAAATTATGGTATGAATAGGACTAGCCAGCATTATTCAGTAACTAACAGTAAATCAACAAATGTCAAGAATCATTAGGTACTTGATACATTCCGTTTTAAAAAATTCAAAATAACTTATTTCCCGTAGTAAAACTAAGTAGGTGCTTAAGTATCTTCACGCATGCGCATAGGTAGATAACTCACGTGTATCGGATAGCATTTTTTCTTTTTTAATCTTTTGATGCCTCATAGGTTCCTAGTAACACTAAGCATTTAATTTTGTGCGATGACTTTATTACGATTATTGCAACGCACATCGCAGAAAAGCAGTGTGGAAGAATTCTTCTAGTCTTACCTATAATCATAATTTTTTTTATCATCAATTTATTTAAATAATACACCAAATGAAATGGCAAACCACCGATAAACAATCCGAAAAAAAAAATATTTATTACATCACCATACCAATAAATTCCATCAAACAAAGGTAAATTACACAACGACTTGGCGATGAAATGCTGAATAGAAGTCGGGCACGAGAACAAGAAACACACCCAACATCTACAGGTTCGTCGCTCAGCTCCTCGCAGCCGCCGGAACCAGCGCCAGCTGTGAATCCAGTAATTCCGGCTGCTGCAGTTGCGTCAAGCTCGAGTGACGAAAATTTCTCACCACCGGCGACACCACCACCTACTCGTCGGGGAGAAAGAGGCCAATCTCCGGTCAGCTTAGGACTTCGGGGCCCTTCGGCCTCTGATACAGTCCTCGCTGTCAGTGGAAGTGTGCAGCGCATGCGATGGACACAATCCATTAATGAAAATATCATGCACTCATACTTTGGGGCAACAGATAGGGGGAATAGCCTGACTGAGTACCGTGGTCGGATGCTCTCTCTATTTCAGGTGCTCGAGCCAACTGTCAACGTTTGGGCCCAACATCTATCGGATCAAGTGTAAGTCATCCAGCGTAACCGTATGTTGGATGATGCCATAGTTAACAGGCTTTGCTTGGAATCACAGAGACGCCGTGCCTCATCTGCTACACCACCGGCCGCGGTGCAACTTTAACCCAGTGACTCACCGCGACCCGACCACGTTGGTGATGCCGATGATGATGCGGCTTTATCTGTGAGTTCCCAATGCAATGAACGATTGAGGACCGCTTTGGACGACGCATTTCCAGAGTATCGCTCCTCACCGCAAGGGCTTAGACCACGTCTACCGCGTCTGCTCATGCACAAAAAAATAAGGTGCTGGTGTGTGCTCTAGATTCGCAGCTATCGAATTGTTTTGATAACAGCGAAGGCCTCACTGATACCTACTCGATCTTGTACTGTGCGACTGTAGCGGCATGTCGTTTAGCTCACGTTTAGTTTCCTAACTGTGACAGAGCGAAACGACCAGCTGTACCAGCTTGGCAGTGCAGGATAGAGCGCCAAATCGGCAAGCTTATCTGCTTTGCTTTGATGATGCGCTTTGTGAGGCGGGCACTCTTGGGGACTGATATTAGTCCTCAAGACTGTCTGCCCTGCGTCACAGAGCGTATCGACTTCCTGAAGCACAAGGTTTATGCATGGGCGAGCCGTATTCGATGGTACAAGCGGCGAATGTAGCGGTACAGTCAGAATCGCACATTTCAAAGCAACGAAAGGTGGGTTTACAGGACTTGGGAGCGACGGGACCAAGGTGTGACTGATACGCGTACCGGATGATGACGCCATGAGTTCATTCTGGCACAAAATCTGGTCGATGCCTGTCAGTCATATCGAGGGTGATTGGATTCGAGACGTCGAGCGCACGTGCGATCTTTTACCAGAAATTAGGGCAATAACCAGCAACCCCCAAGATATAGCTCGTGCAGTTCGCCCGTTGCCTAAATGGAAATCTCCAGGGCCAGAGGGGCTGCCCAAGTTCTGGATAAAATAGTTTCAAAGGTTGCACGCTCGCTTGGGATCTCAATTCCAGTCTGTCTTAGATTCAGGGTCGCTACCCGAGTTTTTATGACTGGAATAACTGATCTGCTCCACAAAAAAGGTAATACCTACTGCGGAACCTAAAAATTATAGACCGATCACGTGTTTGCCGACGGTCTATAAAGTTTCATAATGAGAGCTACAATTAACACTCACTTTGAAACAAATTCTATCATGTCTACCTCTCAGAATGGATGTAGGTACAGGTCCCGTGGTTCGCTTCTCGTCTTCTCATCGATATTGCCATTAGCCAACCAGTTCTCGAAAGGATCTATCGTTATCGAAAGGATCTGTCGACATGTTGGATAGATTATAAGAAGGCCTATGACTCTGTTCCTCATACATGGCCCATGAGGGTGCTGGAACTATATAAAGTCAATACAACACGGCGTACCTTCCTGATGTCATGTATGGGGCAGTGGAGAACAGTCTTTCACTATCCGAGATGTCAACAGATTAGGGAGAACAGTGAACCGATAAGGATTAAGCGTTGCATATTCCAGGGCGACAGTCTGAGTTCACTGTGGTTTTGTCTAGCCTTTAACCCTCTCAGCACACTGCTAGTGGGTTCGGGCTTAGGCTAACGGTTGACAAGAGGGGGTCAGGTCATATCTCACCTTCTTTACATGGATGATCTAAAACTATTCGCACCCAACAACTTGCAATTGATGGAGCTACTGAAGGAAACCGAAACCTTCAGTAGTGCCATCAGGATGGAATTTGGTGTAGACAAATGTGCAGTAATGCATGTGAAGCGAGGGGAGATTATGGAATCCATGGGAACTCAACTCTCGGATTCCATATACCTTAGATCCCTCTGCTCAATCGAAACTTACTTTTATGACTGATTTGGATATGTCAGAAGTGTTAGGCATCAATGCAACTGACGTGAAACAATCGTTGAAGGAGCGCTTCTTTGGCCGCCTAAATAAGGCACTAATTAGTCTCTTATCAGGCGGGAATAAAGTGCGCGCTTTCAGCGGTTAGGTCATGCCGGTTTTGATGTACTCTTTCGGCATTCTCAAATGGACTCAGAGAGAACTTGACGCCCTGGATAGAAGGGTCCGCACACTGCTTACCGCAAATCGAATCGTCACCCACGGGCATCGGTGATGAGTTAAATGCCCTACACAACCGCGAGGTATGCAGTCTCAGTGTTCCTAGAAACCGACGTGGGTATGTACGGAGATGTGGTGGCGGTGAACAAGGACCTCACTCCCCTCTTCTTGGCCAACGGGAACTGGCGCAAACCTATAGAGCTGGATACGTGCCAGACCAAGTTCACCAAGTTCTCCTAGCCTGACATAGTTGTGACAGATCGACTTGAGCGTCGTACAATGATTATTGATATAGCGGTTCCTCATGACGAGAACCTCGTGAAAGCTAAGAATAAACAAACTAAATATCTTGACTTGGCTCGGAGGTTTTTGACATGTTTTTTTTTTTAATTGATATAAACTAGTGCTTAATTGAGATCCCACCTGATGGTAAGCAGTGATGCAATCTCTGATGGTGAGGTGCACTAGTGGATAGAGCAATGTGGGAAGTGGATAGAGCAATCATTGTGCCGATAGTCGTGATGGCCAATGGCTTAAAAGCCAAGAGCCTCGACCAACATCTGAGGATGTTCTTGTTAGGCAGTTGGATCAAGGGCTTGATCCAGAAAGCAGTACTCCTGGAACTCCTCCCACCTCCGGACAATAAGCGCCTTGCGTATTGTCCGGAGGTTCTTCTCTCAGGAGCACCATCATCACAACCGGTAGCTTGGACCCTGTTCCCGATGCCGGTGGGCTACTCTTCTTCTTCTTCTTCTTCTTCCTGCCCTTGTCCCATCTTATTTGGGGTCGGCGCAATACGTTTTATTCTTCCATTCTACCCTGTCACTCATCATGCTATCACTAACTTCCTTTTCTTTCATATCGCTCTTCACGCAATCCATCCATCTTTTCTTTGGCCTCTCTGGCTTCCCATCCACATGTATACTCATAACTCTTTTAGTAACATGCATTTCATTTCTCCTCTTTACTTGACAATAGGTACCATACTATTTTTTATATTTTTAAATGTTTTTTTATAACTTTAAAATATATTTGAAAATGTAATTTGTATGTATTTATGACGAATAAAGAAAATAATAATAAATTTTTAAATATTTTTTAATATTTAAAAATGTAATTGATATGTAAACCTAATAAGTAAATGGAATAATAATAATAATAAATTCATTTATTTCGGACACATACGCATAGATTATGAAATTGAAATTATAATATGAAATTAAAAATCATACACATTATCATAATATTAATCAATTCTTATTTATTGGTGTTTGGACTTATGGACTCAAAATTACACCAAAAATATTATAATCTGTCTTGATTAACGAGGTAGTAGTACCGTTTTTATAGAAAAGATGTCAAAAACTTCCTTTTAGTTCTCTCTTTCACCACATTCAGTTTGATTCGTGTCGCACTATATGATCAAAATCGGTCGTGTAACAGAGAAAGTTGGCACTAACACGCATCCGAGTACTAAGAGCCTATGCAAATCATAGACTAGAAAAAAAAAACATTTAAGAGGGATGTGTTATACTTTCTTACTTACGGACGAGGTTTCTGTAATTTGCAGCTCAGTACTCATACGCTCATGGATATTAAGAGGTTCTCATCTAAGGTAAGGTAAGGGTAACTGGGAGAGAATGGCTTGTTGCATTAAATCCGCCTATGTACCACTACACTACTACAAATAAATAAATAAATAAACACCAAAAAGGCACTTACATATTAAATTAATGAAGAACCGAATTATATAGGCCAACAGTTTCACCGCGAGGTAATTGGAAACATATCCTTAATGTCGAGAAAAATAAAAAAAGCGTTTTAAAGTTTTGAATCCTGAAAAAAAGGTCGATTTAGCGGTTTTTGAAAAATTTGTGAACATTTTTTTTTTTTCGATATTAAGGACCGGTTTGCAATTATCTCGCGGTGAAACTGGTGGCACATTCAATAAGGTTCTTCATTTTTTTTTTGTGTAATTCAGTGCGATGTATTTTAAGAAATTTTGAAAACTTTAAGACGTTGTTGACTTTCACCTGAACAAAAAAACTATTTGTCATCAGGTTTTGTTTCAATCGAATTTATCATCCTTCTGTCCTCCTCTAAATAGGTAACTGCTTTTAATTTATTTATTTATAGTGTCTTCTCACTAAGATCTCCATTTTCGATTCTACCGTTTTTATAGAGAAGTTATCAAAAACTTACCTTTAGCTTCTATTTTACCACATTCAATTTGATTCGTGTCGCACTATATGTTAAAATCGATTGTGGAACAGAGGAAGTTGGCACGAAAACTCATCCGAGTACTAGGAGCTCATGCAAATCATAGACTAGAAAAAAAAAGCATTTAAGAGGAATGTGTTATGGTAACCCGCCAATTTTAAATTATCTTTCGAACAAAAACAAACGAAGTTTTTCGTATTGTTTCAATCGAATTTATCACTCTTCTGCTGGGGGGCAGAAGGATGATAAATTCCCCCTTGTTTCATTTTCCATCATCTCAATAGTCATTTTCATTCTTACTCTTCAAATACCTAAATCGTATTTTTTGTATTACAATGCAAGAAAAATGCAGTACTTCAGTGCTGCAATCAATTTCTTAATAAAGTGAAAAAACGCTTTTAAACTTTTGCTTTTATTCACCCCTGCGTTCCTATTTACTCAGTTTCATGATATGTTGAGTATAATCATAAATCTGTAATTAATATTTATATACCCTTATTTTTTAATTATTACAAAAAAGAAAATTAGCTGTATCCATACTTTCACATTTGTGTAGTGAAAAGTAAAAAAACGAAATGACAAAATTGTCCACGAAAATTGGTAAATTCATAACTTAATCAATCATTCATAACAATTGCTACTACAAAATACTACGCGTATTGTTTTTTTCCATTTTTATCGCTATTTATTCATTCATAATCACCTAGCCTATACAATATTTCCAAAAATTGAGTGACAATGTTAAATGTGTAGCAAATTTTAATATTTTTGTTTTTGCATACTTTCCACAGACGGTGCGTAAATAGTACCATCGCGCTCGATAGATGGCCCTCATCGATTTAAAAGCGCGCTATGGTTTCGTTCCGCCGACTTGTATATATACTCTCGCGTCCTGAACATCGGTGTCAGTCTATAACTCTATGAAAAAGGAGTAGTTTATAATAATTTTTGACAGTCCATTAAAAACGGACTTATAATGCTGTGAAATAAATCTGTGGGGTTATTTAGATTATGGTTTAACGTTAATTGTATGTTGGTACTAAGTATTACCTGTACGATTAAAGTTAGACGGCTTTTACTTTTTATAAAATATCTATAATATCAGTTCATTCACAACTTACAGCTAAAATCCCCTCATAAAATGAACATCAAATCATTACTATTTATTGTTTATCAAAATTCATATTCTAATAAGAAAAAAAACAAAGATTATGACAACACGGATGTTTTGACTTGAAAACTTCTAGCATAGCATAATCAGGCTAGTTGTAATGTCCCACTGCTGGGACTCAGGTCTCTTCTCTAGGAGAGCGAACACGTCACATATCTTCGAATTTTTGGTTCTAAGGACATGCCGGTGTCCTCAAGATGTTTTCCTTCACCGTTTTGAGATCAGTAGTGATTGAAATAAATTACACAAAGTAACGCACCTAGCGGGGTTTATATACGTTATAAACTAGCTTTTGCCAGCGTTATAAATAGATTTTCTTCTGCTTTCGCGTTTAGAGCTCTGTTTAAAGTTTTATCACAATTTTGTTGGAAATTTAAATAATAATGGCAATATCCTATCTCACTCGGTGATCCATTTACGCCCAGCGCAAACCTTTAGACCTAGAACGCTGAATTTTTACAGAGTTTTTTTATGAGGTATATAAAGAATAAGAAAGGATTTTCCAAAATTCACCAACTAAGACGATGAAACGGAGTTCCAAAGTTTGTAAGGAGAAACCTATTTTCACGCGGGCGAAACCGCTAGCAGAAGCTAGTAAGAGTATAGAGTTAATTAGTGAAATACCGCTCATTAACATTCCTATATCGGTACAGTCTGTCTAAAAAGTCAAACGACTTGGGTAATTATTAGGGTAAATTGAAATCTGATGTAATCAACACTACTGCAATAACCAAGGTTGATTAAGAGATCCAGATCTTTGTTTACTAATAGAAAAACCTTATAAAAAGTACCGAATATATGTATTTTTTAAATGAATAAATATTGTATAAAATTCCCAAGTCGTTTGACTTTTCAGACAGCCTATACGTATGTGTACGTACATCCCGCATAACAATATACCAGGTCGACATATATTTCAGGGAATAATCGGGAAACAAACTGAGACAAAAAGTTGCGTCATCCTTGTCTCACTTGCAGAAACCTACTTTAGTACCTAGCTACTTATGTATGTTGATACTTATGTGCTTAAGTATCTTCACGCATGCGCATCGGTGTACCCACGTGTATCGGATAGCATTTTTTTCTTTTTTAATCTCTTGTTGCCTCATAGGTTCCTAGTAACACTTAGCATTTGTGCGATGACTTCATTACGTTTATTGCAACGCGCATCGCAGAAAAGCAGTTTGAAAGAATTCTTCTAGTCTTACCTATGATAATAATATCTTTTTTCATCAATTTTATTAAATAATACACCAAATAAAATGGCAAACCACCGAAAAATAATCCGAAACAAAAAATATATTCCATCAAACAAAGGTAAATACACAACGACTTGGCGATGATGCTATTATGAAATGCAGACGAGAAGTCGGGCACAAGAACAAGAAACACACCTAACATCTACCAGTTCGTCGCTCAGTTCCACTTGAGCCAACTGTCAACGTTTCGGCCCAACATCTATCAGATCAAGTGCGAGTCATCCAGCGTAACCGTATGTTGGATGATCCCGTAGTTAACAGGCTTTGCTTGGAATCACAGAGAAGCCGTGCCTTATCTGCTACACCACCGGCCGCGGTGCAACTTCAACCCAGTGCCTCACCGCGACCCGACCACGTTGGTGATGCCGATTATTTATATGTTGTGATGCCATTAAAAAAAATGAGGTTCCGGTGTATCCTCTACATTCGCAGCTATCAAATTGTTTTGATAGCAGCGAACCGAGACCCTCGTCTAGGATTCTACATTATACTTTATAGTCTTTTGTTGTGTAATTGGAGCACATGAGCATTGAAGACTACTATTGGGGTCGTTACAGGAGTGTGCCTTAAGATTTATTACCGTGGGTTTAGTTTTTGCGAAAGCAAATTGTAAAAATGCGGTTTTCGAAATATTAAGCGTTAGTAGATTTAGTTTCAACCAGTGAATTATTTTACGTAACCCTAACTCTGCAGCTTGGCGCGCCGCGTCCCAAGTCTCTCCATAAAATACTAGAACGGTGTCATCTGCGTAACCAAATATTTTCCCGTAAGTAAGAGACTGCTGGCATAGGTCATTTACATAAAGCAAGAAGCGGCTTGGGGATAGGCAGCTACCCTGGAGCACACCATAGTTTATTCTTGCTTCACTACTAATAACTTTACCGATCTTAATCTTTTGTGTCCGGTCATTAAGAAAGTCTGTGAATATATTTAGAGCTCGTCCCCGGATCCCAGCATGCTCTAGCTTGCTCACAAGGGTAGGAATACTCACAGTATCGAACGCCTTGGCCAAGTCCAGGAAAACACCCAGACATTTTTGCTTAGAATCATTTTTTTCAGTGACATAATCTGCATGTTGGTTAACCGCGTCTTTGGTGCTTTTCCCAGATCTAAATCCAAATTGCGCATCCGATATTATCTTGTTGTGCTCTAGGTACTTCATGAGTCTTCGATTTAACTTTTTTGACAATTCTGGCAAAACTGAGTTAATTTCATCTTGGTTCCCCCCAACACCCCCTAAACTACTACTACTAAAAACTAAAAACTCCTTGCTCAAAACAGACTTCAATGAGTTTTGTAAGAGGAACTTAACCCACAATTGAGTTTTCTTACTGCAAACCTTAGGTATTATATTTATACCTATAGAGAAATTTTAAACATGAGGATAAGTAACATAAATGCACAACAAAACTTAAGCTATCATAAATAAAATCTTTCTTAAAACTAAAAATAAACTAAAGATATACCTTAATTACAATAAATAAAACTAACGCATAGATATGAAATGAAATAAAGAATATTATTATCATTACATATTTGCGGGTCATGTTGACAGGAAATATTTCCTAATTCACCCCCTGAAAACCTCTAACGACGGGCTAATATAATTGGTAACAGTGTAATTGGCTCAGTTCTACTTATTTAAATTTAAATAAATAAATGCACTAGTATGATCACGCCACTTACTCAAAGCACTTTTACAATGTCACAGTAGTAGAGAGAGACAGCGGTGGCACAGTGGCAATGGCCATGACTTACGTGAGGTCGCGAGTCGCAGCCAGGCGCATACTTTATATAATTTATTTCATCACCACTGCTCTCAAAACGGTGAAAAGGTGTGAAGGAAAATATTGTGAGGAAACTGGCATGTCTTAGAACCAAAAATTTGAAGACATTGACATCTACCGTCCAGTGCGGGTTGCCCTAGGACTCCCGGTAATGAAAGAGCAGACGAGCTGGCTAAGAAAGCAGCTCTCACTAAAAAGACCGCTCCCGACTACGACAAGGTGCCAATATCATTTGTAAAGAAGCAGATACGGGAGGAAACTGTTAACGAATGGCAGCGGCGCTACGAGACTCCGGCACGGGCTCAGTTACTAAAGTATTCTTCCCCAATGTCCAAAAGGCAAGGAAGATCCTTAAAGACATGGTACTATCACCTACCCATGTCCATGATTCATGAGTCCATCTACTTTGTAGTCCGATAAAACTAGTAATAGGGATCACCTAAATGTACAGAGTCAGACAGGAGCTGAAAGTAAACATCCCCACGTGGAACACTGTGTAGTGCACCGGCGCGAGGTGTGAATTGAAGTTAGTCATAAACGAGAACAGGTAACATTCGTGGGGAAGACTAGGAGAGTATCAAGCGATAAGTAGTGAGGAAGAATCTCCTAAGTAGTTCTTATAACATAGCTAGAATTGCTTTAGTTGTATACGAGAACAAACTTTTAGCGCGCAAATTTTAAATAGTCAAAGTCATGACATAGGTATTGAATGAATATACCAAAACATATTCAATTTCGTAAATAGAGGTGCATTTAATGGCCATGGGTTAAGTGAAAGTGAACCACTGGAACGCAAAGCACAGAAGGACCTTAGGACTGGGTTTTAGTAGACGCCCTCCCGCTTCACCAAAGGCCGGGAGAAGTCATTGGATGATTTTCCACCTAAAAATAAAAGATAGGGGTGCATTTCACTTAAAAATGAAAGGAAAAGATACAAAAGATCATACAAACATAAACAATTAGGTTGTTCCACCCCACAACGACCTTGCCAAACGAGTTTTGCGCATTGTTTGTGACAATTGATTTTTAATTTGACACAAAAACAAAGAAAACGCTTTCAAAACTAACGTTGATTTTTACTTTACAGTATTTCAAAATCGATATTAGTAACGTTCTTTATTTTATTTTTATAAAAAGCAAAATAATACCTAAGAAATTTTACTGTCACCAAACAAATGCTTTAAAAAACCCTACATTCGACTATACTCCATTCACAATAAGATCAGACATTTAAACAAACCTTTTTTACTGTCAGTTCAACCGATTTTGACTTTTATTCCGTAGCCTTAAGGATGGCATGAACAGCAAAAAGGGGTTGCCATACTAACTATATACTGCAGCCACCATTTATCATACCACCAATGAAATAAAAGTCAAAATCGGTTAACCGGTTTCTGGTTATGAACTTTGTCAATTTTTTAAATGAGTCTTTTCTGACATCGCCGCCGCCGCTTTGTGCTACGCAGTAATTGCTACGGCGTAGCGAGCTGCTACGGGCGCTACGGCATACACATATTGGCACATTAATTAACTTTTCTTCATTCAGATAGTGGTTATAGATTAAACTAGGATAAGTATATAATATGTGTTTCAAACAATATAATAGTATTTTCATTATGATGTAATCTTCCTGCTTCCTTCAAGAAAAAAACATATTGCGACGACCCCAAGCAATATGGGACAAAGGCAGGTAGATGTTGACGATGATGATATAAGAAAGTTAGTTAGTTAGCCTATTATGCCCAGTAGTGGGACTGCTGGGCGAAGGAATTTCACTCCCTTTTCCATACGCGTCTGTCCTCAGCCATTGCAGGCAATAAGAAAGCACATATAATTAACTAGCTGACCCCACGAACTTCGTACCACCTAACAGTCAATTAATGTAGTATATCTTTTAATATAGGCAACCGATTGCAATGAAACAATGCCTATCAAATTAAACACAATTTTAATGTATAAAAATTATCTACATCGATTTCGTACATCGTACGTGATGCGCGCACAACTAAAAACTTCTACACATTTATTATATGTGTAGAGACTTTTAGGAGAGAGGTAGTGATCCTTGATCATATTATAACAAATTCATAAAATTTGTGCTTCTCTTACTGACGTAGTCAACGTATTCCATAGCCTCATTGCTTGAACTGTGAACAAATTGTTGTAAAAATTGGTGTGGAATAGCTTCAAAACTAGGCGGGAAGTAGATAAAAAGCAATCGCCGATAGTCTATCTGTTACAGTCATACTATCCTTGTCTAACTTACGCAAATATCCTGCGTGATAGTGAGACCAAACTCATGATTGATCGTCAACTCTTCAGGGCTTTTAATTTTCATGTCTTCCCTGGTACTCAGCTAACTACTACACCACCTTAAGCTCGCTGTCAAATGCAGAATCGCACTGATTGGTCAGTCAAAGGTGGATAGCGGCGCTGATTGGCCAGTATTGTCCGATACGTTGGCGCCTTTTATCAGCAAGCATGACTGTCATAACTGAACTCACCCTTAAATTCACATTTCACTCACACTACTACGTCATTCGTAACGACGAAGCTCCCATCCCATTTTTCACGCTCACTAATAACTGCCAACACACACTACGAACCACACTACGACACACATTCAAACAAAACCTGTTTTCAAAACGTGAAGGTAGATGTCACTTATATCACCAGCAACCCCACGAAACAGACCTTCCCCATACTGCGCGCGCAGCTTTTCAAACTCTTGCCAGATTCTGCTACACCAGTACCACAAGCTCCAAATGTATGGGGACATGGAATTTTGACGTCAAAAGTCAGCTAGCAAGACAGCGGGCATTAGGATACCAGAAGTACTGAGGAGGTTCATCTATAGAGCCATCTACTTTCAAAATGATTTATTACCAATGTTTTCAGTAAGTAGACGCTTAACAAGCTCAATAACTTTTGAATGATTCAATAGATGGCACTATTTCGAAATTGCCAGGATATTGATTGTTTAAATAATTTTCAAAACATGTTCAAAATTTAAAAAAATCTTCACAGCAAATAATTAGCAATAATTACCAAAAAAATAATTACTCTTAATCGTCAAAGTCTACATATATGTCTTGTCTATGGGCTTTAGACATGAGCCCATAGACAGAAAAATGACAGATATGGGCTTACATAACCTAACCAATAACTACATATCTCAAATTACTCTGAAAACTTGGCAAATTGTACTGAGGCTGGTGTTGAAACAAATTGTTTTTTTTTTCTTTTGTGTCACTGATAGGCTCGCGTTTGACCACCATCTCACCTGATGGTAAGCGATGATGTGGTCGACAATGGAGCACGCTTGCCTAGAAGTAATTGCCTATTTACTCTTGGCTTAAAGACGTGTGTCTAATGACGTGTGTATGTAATGACAGTTTCAAACAACGTCCAACATCCATTTATTTTTAAGCGGTACTAAATAAACAAGAGCTTCTGAAACAGAAAATAAAAGTAAATAAATCCATGTGGAATGCTTTGTAATGCGCCGGCGTGAAGTGTGAAGCGAAGTTAGTCACAAACAGTACTCTCGATTTAAAATACCAGGAGAACATAAATAATAAAATGTAACAAGAATTGCTATGAACGAGAGTATACTGTATGTACAATGTCAATATCCCGACCCTAAAGTTCGAAAAAGTATGAACTGCTACGGCGTAGCGCATTACTACGTTGGTTACGCGCTGGTAGCAAATTGCAACATGTCATCAGTTATTACTGTTCACGGACGCGTAGCTTCATAGACGCGTATACATACGTCATTATACGGTTAGTGTACGCCTGCTCATAGCTTACATACAAAAACTATGAAACTCTGTCGACGAAGCGGCAACGTCAAGTATATAGGCCTTATTCTATGCCTTATTCAAGGGTTTTCCATAGCTATGCATATAAAAAAATATTGCCTTGCACCTACATCTTTTCCTCTGGACCGCTAAGACATTGGAAAGTCGTGTGATGTAATTCCTTATTATTTTTCTTTCGGTACTTTACTTGATAAGTCGGATAAGTATGACGAGTCGGCCCCAATTGGAAACCTGTGTCAAAACTTACGTTTTAATATAAGCTTGATGAGTAAACACAATTTATGTTTTTTTTTTCCACCAACTGTCGCTTTGACCTTGAGATATGGGAAAAAATTACTTTACGCATGACTTTTATTCAAAGCCAATTTCACCAAAACCATTTTAATAATCTTTCATTAGTTGGATTCGTCTCCGATTAACTTAAAAAAACGGAAAAATTCACGTAAAAAAAAATGAAATATCTAAATACATTGAAAAAAGACAGTAACTGTCAAATACATTGGTCTCAATCATTCAGTCCTTCAGTCAATCATTAATAGATTGTTAAGAGACACGAGGCTCGCCGGAACAGCTGGAGGACACATAAAAGGTGACTGACTGATCTATCAACACTCTGAACGGATTGCATAGTTTGACACGCCGATATTACTATGACGTTTATGTAATATACGATACTTCTATGTATGCGTCAAGAAATGACGAACCGAAATTCCGCGAAGGTGTTCTAATGATTGTATGGAGAAATTTACTTTCATGTGAGTGTCGCCACTGGTAACTCTATATACATAATATATAATAAATCTGTGGAAGTTTTTAGTTGTGCGCGCATCACGTAAAATGGGTGAAATCGATGTAGATGTAACTTTTATACATTATAAAAAAACTTTTTACAAAAAACAATATAATCGACTTTCATTGTTAAAAAACACTGAAAAGTATAAAATAACTTTAATTTCGGAAGTCGGTGTTTCTATAATATGTATTTTTGTCTCTTCGTTATTTAACACCGACTTCCGAAATTAAAGTTATTTTATACTTTTCAGTGTTTTTTAACATTGAAGTCAGTTATATTTTTTTTTTGTAAAAAGTTTTTTATTTTACACTTTTTTGCTATGGTACCACCACTAAAAAGTACCCCACAGACAAACTTAAATAACTTATAGCCACAGTGCATCTCATAACGATTCTTATAATCCCAAACACGGTTAGATTACATTAATTTAAGTTTTTCCTTCTTGCTTCATCATCAAATCAGTTGAATACATCCCCCTCCCCCTTTTTCTGATAGTCAGTCATCGACTACACGTATAAACAAAGCAACATTACTTGTAACCTTAGTTCTGCTGTGATTCTATGAGGAGTTCTGTTCCATATCTTCGAAGTTCATGATCAGATCATAACAATATTTCTATGGGACCAATTTAGAAGCATAACCTTTCAATTAAGAAAAGAATTTTCAAAATCGGTCCACAATTGACCGAGATATCGGTGAACATACATAAAAAAAAACACATTCAGCCGAACATAGAACCTCCTCCTTTTCGAAGTTGGTTAAAAATTGTGTTTAACTTAATATATAATTTATGCTTTGTTTCATCGCAATCGATTGATTATATCAAAAGATATACTATATTTATTGATTATTAGGCGGTACAAAGTTCGTCGGGTGGACTACTGATAAAATAAATGATATTTATTTGGCGAATAGGTTTTTTAAAACACGTAATTTTTTTTCGTCAGTTTACACTGGATGAGACCTTTTAGAAGCTAGTATAGATATTAAATTCTTCTTGTTTTGCCTTGCGGATCAGGCATATATTTTATTACGTGTTCTGCCTACACCAAACAGGCTAAAAAGCGACATGACGGCTATTTACGTAATTTCGACGTTTTTATTTAAATTACTAATGCTAAGTCGACGCGACGCTTCGAATCGACGACACGCCAGTGAGTAACCTATTTCAAAATCTGCTGATTCAACCACGTTAATCAATAATTGTAGCTCGTAATTTCACTAAGCCCGCACCGCGATGTAGATTATGGCCACTCCCTCTCACAGAGAGGAACAAATCATTCTCTCAACGTCATCCCAATTGTGGGAACAAGATTTTTTTATTTATATAAACTTGTGCTTGACTGCCATCCCACCTGATGGCGAGCAGTGATGCAATCATGAATGGTGAGGCGTACTAGTTTATTAAGAATCTACTCTAGCCTTGAAGACACATAAATCATTATCGGACGGGAAGACCGCAGCTGGGAAATTGTTCCAGTCCTTCGATGTACGCGGTATAAACAAAGAGGTGAAACGCTTAGTCCGGAACATACGATGATGATCATTCTCTGACAGCCGCTTAAGGAATAAATTGGAAATTAGGTACAACACTAGCCGGACGAAATGGCTACGATGAGTATTCGTCATCGCTATGCAGACGTAGAACTCATACCTCGAATCTGAATACAAAAAGCCAGGCTTTTATTTACGAAATATAGCCTAATAATATCATGACACCAACTCAATAATAAACCTTTCAGGAATTTTGTTATGTAATCTTTTATTCAAGGAAAGGTTCTTTACCTATGAAATTGCCGTTTCTTAAAACGGATTGCTTTGATGAGTTATATCTTTGGATTGACTTGGAATTATAAGTTCAACTAAACTTTATATTAACGGAATGTTATTTTTTTTTTCGAAAATAGGTATTTATTGGTTTCTTTGTCTTTTGTATTTTCTGTAATATCGCAGTACTTATAACCATGAAAGCTAATAATAAAAAAACGTTTTTTCATATTAAGAGTTTCAACAAAATAACTATGCATTTCAAAGGGCAAGCAATATCAATGACGTATTCCTACGACTTTCTTCTAACAAAATAACTCTACGTTCTTGGTTTAATAGCTTTCGTTTTGGTAATTTTGTCTTGTAGCCGCCCTGAGAAGAAAAGTTATTCGTGAGACTAAACCCTAGTGAAAGAAATTGAAACAAAAATAGACATTCTTTTTATTACCAGTTTTAATTCCATTTATATCATCAATATTGCATACTTCTCGAGACACATTGTTTCCACGGTAGAACTCATATTAGACCTATTATTAAAAGGCACTTTAAGTAAAAAAATTACAATAATAACTGTAATGAATTGTAGATAATTTGTCCTTTAAACATTCCACACATCAATATACCACGCAGATACTATTTAGATCACGGGAAGTAGTCTAGTGTAACAAAGAGGAAAGATATTACCATCCCTGTCTCACCTGCGGATCGATTTATGTAACTCAGGGATGGAGAACCTTCGGTAAGCTTGCAAAATTACATAAATATTTATGTGAATTGATGAATTTATTACTTCAATTCTAGATCGATGACATATGGCTCCAAAACGTGGTCGCCTCGTAAAGCCCATTCCAAGCCTCTATAAGAAGACTTAAAGTCACCCAAAGGGCAATGGAAAGGGCTATTCTCGGAGTTCGGCCTTGCGTGATCACATCAGAAATTAAGATTTTCGACAATGTTGCGAATATAGCACGAATAATCGGCGAACTAAAGTGGCACATTGCACGCAGAACAGATGGCCGTTGGCGCTGAAAGCTTCTGGAGTGGCGACCGCGTACCGGAAGACGCAAAGTTGGAAGGCCTTTCACAAGGTGACCTTATGACCTAGTCAGGGTCGCTGGTATCCGATGGATGCGAGACGCACAGGACCGGCCGTTGTGGCGACGCTTGTGGGAGGCCTATGTCCAACAGTGGACGTCTTTTGGCTGAAATGACGATGATGAATGAACTGTAAACCTATTTGCATTCAACACTAGTTTTTATTAATGGATACATCATTACAAATAATTTTACTGGCAGACACAACTACTACTATACGAACGAAGATGTTCATTCATTTGTTATGTTTACCATTCCTGGTGTAGTTTATCTATAAAAGCAGGCATCTTATACAATACGGCAGAGTAGCGGTTGGAGCCAACCTGACTGGTCCAATGGTTGGCCCTGCCCTACTCTCTATAAGATAACAAGAAACCCTATCTATAAAGGGTCACAAAATATTTGTGAAATAATGTGAAAATAAACGTAACAGTATCTTCAAACTAGCTGATAGCTTCGGTTTTGTGAAATGTGAAAAAATATTACACTTTTAACTTTCTAAATATGATGAAACCACATAATTAAAATATAATACTATTAGTGAAAAAAAAACAACCCAGTTGCGAGTCGGAATTGCGCACAGAGGATTCCGCACCGCCCGTCACAAAAAACGACAAAAAAAACACGTTTGTGTCACGTTGTGCTCCACTTAAATATTTATTCTGTTTTTAGTATTTGTTGTTATAGCGACAACAAAAATACATCATCTTTAAAAACTTCAATTGTCTAACTATCACATATATACGAGACTAGCTTTTGCCAGCGGCTTCACTCGCCTACATAAAATATAGCCTATGTCACTCAGTAATAAAGCAGCTTTCTATCGGTAAAAAAATTATCGCGATTGGGCCAGTACATTCAGAGATTATCTCCAACAAAAAAAAAAACCTCTTTACTATATTAGTGTAGATACAGCCTGGTAACAGAAAGAAGAACAACGGAGTCTTACCAACAGGGTCTCTTGCCCTTTGGGTACGAAACCCTAAAAATAGATCCTAAGATGATCCCCTAAAGGCAACCGGTAAAAATGTTCGTTACAATAATAATCACAGAAAGCGCCTATAGTAATATTGAATTTATTTAAATAATGAAGTATAATTTCTACTTTTTGCTTCTTTAAATGAGTCTTTCTATCTGACCGAAAGTTACGATTTGAAATGTTTAGCTAGGAAATATTATGATTTAGTACAGGTAGAGTTAGTTTTTTTTTAATTTTAAAATAACTATAGCTGCAGCGTTGGATGACCTACCACGAGGTGGACCGACGCGACAACCTGGGGTCGCGGAAATATGATGGTAGCGAAACCTACAGGACCCGTTGTTATAATAACACTTGGTGGAGACCTATGTCGAACAGTTGACATATTTTGGCTGAAATTAAAAATGACATTTATAATAAAAACTACTTTATTTTGCAGATAGTTTAAAAAAAAAAATCATTTTTCAGTCAGTTTACATTAGATTCGGCTGGTGTTACCTCGCTGAATTCCCCTATGAAGAAACACCGAAACTAAATCAGATAATGATACGTACAGTTTTACTAATAAAAGGAAAAACTGACTGACATACAAACGCACAGCCGAGCGAGCACTAAGAAAAGATTTCTCGAAATTCTGCCCCTAAAGGTATGAAACGGGGTTCTAAAGTATGTATGGAGAAAACTACTTTCTTGCGTGCAACTGCGTGTTAACGTACTTATATAAAGAAAATTGTTGTTCCAAGGTTCTGTTGACTCACCATTATATGCCAAGTAAATATAACATGGCCCCTGCAATCGATACAGAAGGCCTACTATAATAATACACGTATGTTTTCACTACTCGAATGTAGTTGATACCTCTTTGATGGGCATGTTCTCCTAGTAGCTCGAGAAAGTTTGTAGATAGTTATATTTGTTTTTATTGATAGTAAGACTTTGGATCTCATTAAAATCGAATAATCTGTCTATCTGGAATTCGGGTAGACTGTAGTACGTTCCTGTAGGTTAATGATCGACTTCACGTGAATAAAATCCTACGGTTATAACATCCAGCATGAGCTTTGAAATAAAGTTTATAATAATATTTATATTCACTGAGTTAGTAAAGTATAATTTCTAGAATAAATAACACAAGGCCAAGCTAGAAAACGATTTTGATTGTTTTATAAAATAAATAATTTGAATTTCTTGATTTACTGAGTACTTAAGAAAGCATACCAACGAAATAGGTTACTTATGACTTTTTCTAATACTTTACTCTCTAGACGCTTAACCGAACTTCTGCTTACCCTAGCATATCTATACATATAATAAATCTGTAGAAGTGTTTAGTTGTGCGCACATCACGTAAAATGTACGAAATTGATGTAGATAACTTTTATATATCAAAATTGTGTGTAACTTGATATATTACTTAGGCTTTGTTTCATTGCTATCGATTGACTATATCGAAAGATAAACCACATTAATTGACTGTTAGGCGCTACGAATTTCTCCGGGTCAGCTAGTTGTAAGTATGTTGCTATTTAATCATGCTGTTTCTAACATTTTTAACATATTTTGTATACAACTTCAAACAAATAATTTACTGTCCTTCTCTAAATATAGCCACGTGCTCTCGGTCAGCGCACTCGTTGCCATGGCAACGTAGCGCGTGCAAATCACTAGTGCAACAGAGATCAGGAGGAGTTACCTTGCTAGGATTGAGTTAGCTATGGAATAAAACAGAACTATATCCTGTAGCGTAAAGTGGAGCATATTGTAAAGTGTTTATTATTAATTTTCGCTATTTAAATACTATTGAAACCAGTACATTATTGTTTAATTTGTCTTAACTTTGATAAATGTCATGTTTCAGTCTTATATCAATTAATATTGTGTTTTAAAAATACTTCAAAAATTATACGTATAGTATTTGAAAAGCGTTTACTTCTCATTTTCGGTACAAAAATCATTAACCAAAACCTTGCAATGCTATCTTCAAAAGCCATTTCATTTGGTTGAACTAGCAACATTTACCGTACTAACTTTAATACCTAACGAAAAGTACTATAATCAAATTTTATTTAAAAGAGCTATAATGTCCTTTCAAGCTGCGCTCTATCCTCCGCCATTCTCGTACACATTTACGAGTTGCCTCCATAGGATTCACTCCCATTTGTACAAACTCGGTCATGTCCTTGAAAAGCTCCACGTGAGTCCTGCTACGCTGGTATTTCTGGCACGCGTATCGTTTCCATGGCAACTAAAGAGAGACTCATCTGCATTCAATGCTATTTGCATTTTTTCTGCTCTATCTGTATAAGTAGTCCTACCTACTTAGAAATAATATTTTGTCTTTATTAAAAGAGAAAAGACCAAATGGAACGGAGATAGAAAACGTTTTGTCGAGAAATAAATATATTAGAGGAATTTCAAAAGTGGTGCCAGTATCTGAATTTCCTCGATTTTCTGGAATCGATCAGGCTGGAAAAAACAGCTTCTTCGTATTCATGATTTTCTAGTAGTCGACTCTATAAATAACATTCGGAATCGAGAAACAAATGTACAGTAAATCAATCAATAATATTCTTCAACTACTGACTGGATTCCAAACAATTTCCAAGAAGTTAGTAGCATGGCAGGCCCAGAAGGAGATGGCGTGACGATTTGGACCTTAAAAATTGGCTAAAAGTGGCTAAGGACAGAAAAGAGTTGAATAACGGCTTTGCTCTGCAGTGGGACACAACGGAGTCATAATAATAATATTAATCATAATTATTAATCTACTGCTTATACTTCTCATCAATATTGACATGGTATTCTTAATCAAATAATGTACCGGTCTATTATTATTGCAATTTTACGTAAATCACCAAAAATAAAACTTTTTCTGGATTTTTCTAGGAAAAACAAATATCAAAATTTTCAACCAAATAAATTTCGTACAAACGTGTGTATACGAAACGACAATTAAGCATTTTTCAAGGGTGTTCGAGGGGAAAAAAAAACTTAACAATTTTAACAGTTACAAACCAAGTTTAATCTGAAAGGGTTTCAATCATGTTGATAGTACATACAAACATAGATATGCGATGTGACAGAGAATGCACCTTTGCTGCTCTGCTATGCTGGTACTCACGGCACGCGATATTGATCGGCCTTGACGCCATAGACCGTCGTTATTGTACATTTTACTATGAAACAAGTTTTCAACGAACATCATTATTTCATAGCAGGCTTAAACGCGGTATATACATAATTAATACTCATCATCAAGACCATTCCAAAAAGCTCAAACACGGTTATCTGAGTTCCTAGGGCCATCTTCCGATACCATCATCAGATCAGCTCCATATCATAAATTTTGCATTGTCATCTGATTTACACATGTAAGCGAAATTACAGCTCAATCGGTAACCAGGAAGAGGATCAAATTTAAATTGCAAGATTTGATTACAGCCATACAAACATCGGGACTAAATAGAAGCTTGTAAAAATGTGAAGTGTTTCATTTTCTGACTGGCCTATTGGTCTAGTGGTCAGTGGCCCTAACTGCTATGCCGGAGGTCGTGGGTTCGATTCCCACCCAAGACAAATGTTTGCATCATGAGCACGATCATTTGATATGTATCTGAGTGTAATTTATCTATAATAATATGTATATGTTTAGAAATAGATAAGTACGTTCATCAGTTGTCTAGTACCCATAGCACAAACTCTGCTTTGTTTGGAACTAGATTGCATTCTGCGAAAGTTGTGGAATATTATACCAAACCATGTCCTTAATGAATATAAAAAAAGAATTATACTATTTGGTGTAGTCGTTCGGAAGTTACGCGCGTACATACATTTCGACGATTCATTTTTACTTATATAGAAAATTTCATTGTCTTATGAACACCTTTTCAATGTGGTCATCGAATGACTGAAGCAAATACAGTTATTAGATATATAAGTACTTTATTATAGCCAAGGATAAACTTACTCCAAAATTTTGCAATTATTTAATCAATAAGCATTTTTTTTTTGATTTGTTTAAAAAAAAATGACAAAAGGATGGCGGCACATGAGGGACTCGAACCCACGACCTTCACGTTTCAACCCCGTACGCGAATGCTCTGTTCTATCCAGCTGAGCTAACGTGCCAGGTACTGATTGCATCCAAATTTGGTTTCTGTTTCCTTGAAATGAAATGTGCGACTACAGCGCTCTGCGCTCTTAAAATTTAGGGAGTCATTGCGGACTGACATGGAACTAATAGCGTAGGCATAAAAGTTTTCCGAAGTTGGGGATGCCCTTCGTATCCCTACAATAACAAGGAGAAAGATGGCATTTATCATTTTTGATAGATGTGGATTAAAAAATAGCAATGTTTAAGTTATTATTTCTGAAACAAGCTCTTCATGAACCAAAATAATTTTGAGTCTCATGATACTCCTCTCAATAAACTTTTGTGTGTATAGCATAACACAATCAGCCTTTTAATGTTCCCACTGCTGGGACTCAAGCCTCCTCTCTCTAGGAGAGGGAATGGGCTGTAATCTACCACGCGGAGCTAGTGCGGGTTGATGAAATGCCACATGTCTTCGAATACGACGATCACTGTGCGCGTCTATGCTATACGGAAAAACCAAACTCTAGCTTATCGTCGCGTGCACCGCGATCGTATATTTTTTTCATATAGAAGCGCTTGTTTCAGAAATATTAACTTAAATTGAAAAATTCACGTCAACATCATTTAGGTGTACCTATGTCGAGGCCAGATCATAGAAATTGATCATTTCATGATATGACCAAGTTAAACTGGCCAAAACATTTTAAACGTTAAACTTTTATGATTAGTCAATCCCCATTTGGCCTACTTGCTTTAGACTTTTCATTATCATAGAAATCCTACATCAATGATATAGCCAAACGTGGATTGATCATCAAATGTTAACGTTTAAACGATCTGGCCACTTTTAGTTTGGCCATATCATAAAGTGATCAATTTCTATGATCTGGTCATGACATAAATGAAGATGGTTTAGGTAACCCCGTAGTTTTCATTGGTAAAAATTTATTATTAAAACCACTTGGAATGTTATAAATAGTAAAACTGGAAGATCTACAAGACCATCTAGTGACTATAGACTTGTAATTAATGACAATGTGATCACTTCGGACTCACAGGTTGCCGCGGCTTTTGAGGACTTTTTTTCAGAAATCCGCATATCAACAACAAAATCTCTGAACTCATCACTCACTGCTGCAGTCTTTGCTTAAAAAGAATTTTTTTTTAATTCTTTATTTTTGAGTTCTTTTTTTTTTAAAAACGAATGTTAAAGTTTGCGATTCTGATTTTAATTTCGAACATATGACTTATGTAGATATTATTAAGACGTTTAACTCTTTGAATGTAAAAAAGACTGTAGATTTATGGGGTAATTCTGTGGACGTTGATAAGTCTATAATCCACATTGTAGCTCCTTCTTTAGCTTATATTTTTAATAATTGTATCGATCGCGGTGAGCTTTCTGACCTAATGAAGAATAGTAAAATAATTCCATTGCTCAAAACGGGTAGTACATAAAACCCCACGAATTACAAACCCATTTCAGTACTACTCACTTTTAGTAAAATATTTGAAAAACTTATTTTAGAGCCACTTCAAAGATTTATTAACAGACATAAATTGTTGCATACCGAGTTTGGGTCGTTCAACAACCGATGCCGGTGTTGAACTTTCAGGACATATTTATGATGCATGGGAAGACAAATGCGATGTCTTGGGCATTTTTTACGATTTGTCTAAGGCCTTCGATTGCGTTCTCCATGAAACATTAATCAGGAAACTACACCATTACGGAATCCGGAACTCCTCCCTAGATCTACTTACATCATATTTAGTGACAGGATTAAGAAAGTTGATGTAAATGGAAAAAGATCTTCCGGATCTGTAGTAAAAATGGGTGTCCCCCAGGGCTCAATTCTTGGCCCATTTTTGTTTCTTATTTATATAAATGACTTGCCATACCTCATAAAGGATAACCATGATATAGTGTTGTTTGCAGACGACACTTCGCTTTTGTTTAAGCTTAAACGTCAGCAGCCGGTTACTGAAAGCTAACAGCTGTTCCTCACCAAAATGATAAGGATTGGTCTTCTTTAACAAATCTGTCAGTGGTCTTGCAATCCATGAATAACCTTCAATGAATTTTCTGAAATATGAAGTCAAACCTATAAAGCTTTGTAGTTGCTTAACAGTTCCTGGCACTGGATACTTCATTACTGCATCCACCTTTTTTTTTTTTTTTTTTTTTTTTTTATGGTGGGAAAAATCATGCATTGACATCCCCCGCCCTTGGGCGGAGCGGGAGATAGTGTCAGACTCTTACTGACTAAAAGACCCACCCCGTTCCTTCTAGCCTTCATACCGGGGCTCGAGCGCCCTTTCGGATAACCCTGGCCCCAGTAGGCTTCGACCCGGCTGGGTCCCTGCTGTTGCTGACAACTCCTTGAGGCGCGCGGGAACAGTGCGCGCCGTCGACGACTTGGGCTTGGTCCGGACAGTTACCGGACGGCCGGACAGCGAGCTACCCATTGCTCACTGTCCGCAAGCCCGCGTCTACGTTGGCCGGAAATCGGGATCAGAATCCCGGCGACGGCGGCGGCGATAACGCCGTTGCCTGATGCGTTCGGCCTCCTCCTTTGCGAGCATTACTGCTTCGCAGAAGTCGGCGACCGCCTGCCACTACTCCTCGCTCCGGACCATGGCCTCAACCAAGGCCCGGCGCGAGAGGTCTCCGCCGCCGATCGCCCCCACGAGGGCACGGCGATGCTCCGCCCAAGCAGGGCACACCTCGACTGTGTGCTCCACCGTGTCCTCCGGGCGTTCCGCACAGTGGCGACACCCGGGCGTCACTTCCGCATGAATCGAGTGCAGGAATCTCCCGAACGAACCATGTCCGGTGAGTACCTGCGTCATGCGGAAGGTAAGGACGCCGTGAGGTCTTTCCAGCCACGCCTCAAAGAGGGGACTTACCGCCATGATTGTGGCGTGCCCAGCACTGGGTTGCGATAGTCGCTGACGCCATTTCACCATGAGATCCCGCCGGAGCTCTGTCCGCCATGCCGTGACCTGTTGCGGCAGCGGACTTTCACCCCGGCGTTGCATCTCCACGCGCATATCGTGCATGTGTGCAAGGACTGTTGCCTCCAGATCCCACGGTGGTAGGCCAGCCAGAAGGCTCGCCGCTTCGCGGGAGACCGTGCAGTATCCCCGCACCATCCTTATCGCCATGACCCTCTGGCAGGCGTTCAGTATGGCCGCCGGTTGCTTTTTCAGCAACGGCGCCCACACCGGCGCCCCGTAGAGGGCCATGGACCGAACGATCCCCGCGTAGAGCCTCCGGCAGGAGGCGTCTGGACCCCCAAGGTTGGGCAGGAGCCGCTTGAGCGCAGCCCCAGCCCGGTTGAGTTTGGGAGCCAGACGTCGGAAATGCTCCACGAAATTCCACCGGCTGTCGAGGACGAGTCCCAGGTACTTCATCGTCGACCCGACACCGATGTGAACTCCTCCTACCGTTAGTTGGGAACTCAATGGCGGCGCGTTCCGAGACTGGCGACCGTGGAAACACATACTGCATCCACCTTATCCCTCGAGGGTCTTACTGTTCCATTCTCAATGATATGACCAAGGTACTCAACCCTCTTGGTAAGTAAATCACATTTCTTCCAGTTGATTTGAAGTCCATGTACAGCAGCTACCTTCAATACTTCTCTGAGTCTATTGAGTGCCTCCTGATATGTCTCAGCCATTATCATAATATCGTCAATGAAAATCAACAAATAACCCTTTGAAATTATATCCCTGAAAATAATAGTTATAAAGCGAGTAAAATAGTTTGGGCAAATAGAAAGACCGAAAGGTGCCCTGGTAAACTCAAACTGCCCTGTTTGAGTGACAAATGAGGTATATTTTATACTGCTTTCACATATTTTTAAATGGAAAAATGCATCTTTGAGATCCAACTTACTAAATATTTTACAACCTGAAAGCCTGTCAATATGATCATCTATGATTGGCAAAGGAAACTCATCTTTAACCATCTTTTCATTTATTTTCCGATAGTCAACACAAACGCGTGTTGTACCATCCTTCTTTTTAACTAATACCAATGGACTACAAAATTCTGAATAACTGGGCCTAATAATACCTTTTTGTAACCATTCCTTGATCTGCTGGTTCACTATATTGTGTTCATGCAGGGATAGGCGTCTGGGTCTTTGAGCAACCGGTATGTCATCCTTCAGAATTATTTTCATCTCAATTGGTGCCTCCTCCACCTGCATGGGCTTATAGTCTTCTACCATTTGCATAACCACTGAGCGCGCGTTCTCATCTGGAATATAACTCGCCAATTGTTGCTGCTGTGCATCTGAGATTAGACATCTCAACATTTCACCTTCCCCTTTTGAAATTAAACTAACACATCCATTATTAAACAACACAGTCGTACTCATTAAAAAAGGTTGACCCAGTAAGACTTTGTAAGGCATTGTATCTGCAGGTATTACATGAAATGATACAACTAACTTATATCCGTCCATGCTTATGCCAACATTAAACTTTCCTAACGTGAATACTTTGGACGATCCAAGTCCAGTTAACAACAACTTTTCACTGGTATATGAGGATACATTTAATTGTAAAAATAAATCTACTGTTATTAAGTTTAAATCACTTCCACTATCAATTAGAGTTTCAACTTTTTGGCCACATAATTCGATTATTTTCACCGAGTTTTGGAGTTTGTTTTGATTTAGATAGTTGACATTCAACACCGACTGACATTTCTCACTGTCAATGTCATCTTCAATTTCCACGTTTGACACTTCAATCCGACGTTCGCAATCTTGATCGTCATCAACGCCGTTTTTCGGTTTTGGAACGAACTTCACACACATGGACTGGTGACGCTGTCGACTTTTCGGTTGTGAATCATGCTTTTGAATATTGCTCGATTTACAATCTGGTGCAATATGGCCAAACGTATCGCACTTGAAGCACTTTACTCCATTTGGGCACGAATTACATAGATGAGATGAATCACCACACTTGAAGCAATGTTTTTTAAGTTCATTGGCCTGCTTTTGTCCACGATCGCCACCACTCGTACTCTCTTGCTTTTGTTTGGGTAAACTCGCACGAATCCTTGACTTCATTTTTATATTTTCATATATTGCCAGCTTTTCCTTTAGGGCTGAGTAGGTGGTGACGCCGTAGAGTATCGCCTTGTTCATCTCTAAATCCTGAATCCCATCTACCACGTATTGTATAGCCACGTAATCGGGAAATTTTGCCCGCTTACCCAACTCTTTCATGACTAACATATATTGGTAGTAAGTCTCTTCTCGCCTTTTCTTACGGGAACTCATCAACTCGTGCATCTCTTTGATGTTCAATGAATCAGGAAACTCTTTTTGCAATGCCGCTTTCAGTTCATCAAACGACTTGAATGTTTTTTTCCGACCGCAACCAGAACTCAGCCGTGCCTGTTAATGATCTCCGTGCGACAACCAGCTTCTGTTGGGGTGTCCAACTGAATATTTCAGCGTTATCGTCTACATCTTGTGCCCATTTTGATGAGGAATACGTCTTATCATCTCCACTGAATTTAGCTATTCCGTCTGCGGCAAAACCGCCCACGATGCCAAGCGTCGCCTTGTCTTCTTGCATCTTCTTCAAAAAATTGAAAAACATCCGACTTCAACTTTTACAGCGAGCAGCAATGGCGTGCCCCAGTCGAGATTCAATCTCGAGTAATCTCGACTGTACCCTATATATATTTCTGCCAAAAATATAGCTCTTCCTATCCCGGACGAGCCCCCAAAGTTGTGGGATGGAAAAGTTACGGGGATGGCAGAAAGAAACACCTTTTTATCAACTAAATAAAATTCTGTATTTTCTTCAACTTTTACAACTTTCACTTCTTTTTCATAGACTCCCCTCTTATGTTTTTTTTTAATCTATGCCGCTAACCTTTTTTTTCACTATGAAGTAGGTATATGTGTCGCCCACATAAATATAGCTCTCTCAAAAATAGTACACTGGTTTAATGTAAATAACCTACTTCTTAACGAAAAGAAAACTAAACGTATTAAGTTTACCATGCTTCATGTTAGGCAAGTAAAAACTAGTGTGCGAATTCGCTGTTAGACAAATTCGAAATTTAGCTGATATAGAAACTGCCCGTTTAGTTTACTTTAGCTATTTCCATAGTGTCATAACGTACGGTATTCTACTGTGGGGTAATGCCGCCGATATCCAGACAATTTTCGTTTTGCAGAAAAGAGCTAATCGTTCGATTTATAAATTAAGTCCCAGGTACTCCCTTAGAGTTAAATTTAAAGATATCAATATAATGACTGTACCTTCACAGTATTTACGAGAATATTTTGTATACACATAAAAATAAAAACATGTTTAAAAAATAAAGTGATATTAAGGACTTACTAGGAATAAACTCAAATTTGTAGTTCCTGCATCCAGGCTCAAAAAAATAGAGGGCTCATTTAGATGCATACACTTCTATAATAAACTTCCTAGTCATATTCAACAACTCAGCCTTAATAAATTCAAATCATTTGTTAAGCGAAAACTTTGCCAAAAGGACTATGTTGAAGACGAAAAGGCTTGGGATTGTCTTGCTCCAGTATGCTCTAATTTTTGTAACTATTGTAACTTTTGTTTTATTTATTTTCACTTGAGCTTTTTATTAATTTAGTTTTACAATTTGACAATGTAAATTATCTTTATTTTACAATTTGACATGTTTTTTTTTTTTTTTTTTTTACTAAAATTTTTGTTTTTGCGAAATTTTACGTTTTGTAAACTATAATTTCGTTTTATTATTGTGAATGTGAGGACTTTGTTGATTACTTTTTTTTTCTCGTAACCGTATGTCTGGCAATTTCAGTATTTTCTGCGGCCTACCCAAATGTCCTTTCCTTGGTATTGTTCGTTGAGCTTCTTAGTAGTCCTGAGTTGAGCTTTGTGAATACTGAAAAATGCTTGCACTGACTGGACGGGTCCACTCAAATCTGTATGGTTCTTTCTTCAAAAGACCATCTCAGACTAATCTGCATGGTTCTCATGTGATTTGACCATTACATATTTACTTTATGGACCTTAAAAGAAACTTTGACCCCTGAGTTTGTTTCGGTGTTTCTTCTCAGGGTAGTCAGCTAGGAAACACCGGCCTCACCTAGCTTAAACTGACGAAAAAAAAAATTGACGTATAAAAATGTTTTTTAAACCTATTTGCAAAATAAATATCATTTATCATTTATTGATATAGTTTTTATTTTGTAATCAAGCTTTTAAATTTTATGATTTTTATACTTTAATGATTTATAAATGCTACAAAACAATAACTTTCTTTATATTACTGTTATCTCATTTACTAAATCTACATTAAACGAGCCATAAGTTAATCAATTGCTGCAAGTACTCGAATTCTGTCAAACCAATAACTCGTGATTTTCAAGAACCTTACCTGTCATTCGAAGAACGCTTCGCAAGACAAGTCTTGGAAGTTGAAGTTCACTGTTTAAACTGCCACTTACCTGAAGACAAAAATGTAATTTGTGTTGAGTTTCATAATAGAGACTTTTCTTGTACAAAAAGTTGCAAATACTTAATTTCGCGTTGCTAACAAACTACAGAAAGACATATATAAAACACTTCTCGATGGGCTGATCTTTTGATAATTTTTAGCTGTTGGTGCCCTGAAACAGTGCGACGACGGGGTCGCGGCAGATCACGAAGGAGATGGCGCGATGAACTAGACAGATTCCACCGGAAATGGTAAGAGGAAGCGCGGGCCCGCGAAAGATGGAAGGATTGGAGGGAGGCCTTTGCTCAGGAGTGGGACATAACAGCTAAAAAACGTTTTACCTGAAGAACAAACATGGTGGTTTGACATACCACAATTTTTGAGGTGAGATATCATCCAATGACTTCTCTCGCTGTAAGCTGGAGCAAGAAGGCAAAAGTAATCTAGGTTGGACCATACCAGATTTACAGTGACTAAAACCACACGTGTGTTCTTCAGTTGCTTTTGGTGTTCTAGAACCAAGGGTGTCCTTTTCACGAATTCCCCGTGGCCTTTACGGCCTGCTGGGCAGCAGGGCTGTTGTCCTACGATTTTGCTGGCATCTCAGGGGCCTGCGTGGAATATTACGCTCCACCGATAACTCATTCTCGGTCGTTACAGGATGGGTGGACGGTGACCTAACCATTGCCCGTCGTCTACAAGCCTGCAACTACGATGGTCAAAAATCGCTCTGCAACTCCCGACGCCAGCAGTCTCCTAGGGGACATATCACAGTATTGTTTTAAAGGCACAACCTAGGGGTCTTTAAGTCAAGAGTGCCAAAAAAGTAAGCCTGCTCCATCGTCGATCACATCATCGGTTACCATCCAGGTGAGATAGTGGTCAGTCGCGAGCTTAGCTATCTATGTACATACAATAAATCTGTAGTAGTGTTTAGTTGTGCGCACATCACGTAAAATGTACAAAATCAATGTGGATTACTTTTATACATCAATAGCTTTTGCCCGCAGCTTACTGCCGCTCTACCCTATTCCACCCTACTCTACCCTACTCTACCCAACTCTACCCAACTCTACCCTACTCTACCCTACTCTACCCGACTCTACCCTACTCTACCCTACTCTACCCTACTCTACCCTACTCTACCCTACTCTACCCTACTCTACCCTACTCTACCCTACTCTACCCTACTCTACCCTACTCTACCCTACTCTACCCTACTCTACCCTACTCTACCCTACTCTACCGTACTCTACCCTACTCCACCCTACTCCACCCTACTCTACCCTACTCTACCCTACTCTATCCTACTCTACCCTACTCTACCCTACACAACCCTACTCACTCTGTCCTAAACTACCCTAATTTTCATTTATTTCCATAAGAACCTTCTCCTTACAATAACAAACACAACAGAAAATGAATTCGCGAAATCATTCAGCTGTTCTCGAGATTTGCGCTTAGCAACAAATTTAGCAATTCGTTTTTATATTATAGACTAACTGATCCGGCAAACTTCTAGTCCTTTAAGCTAAGCTGTCAAAGGATAATGCCATCTACAGGCATTACCAGAAACAGCATACTTCTTCTCAAAATGACATTTTAATTAGAGATGGCGTTGTATTCGAATTTTTTTTTCGTGATTTTTTCCAGATTTTCTCACCGTTTAAAACTTCCCTGGACCTCCACGAATATTTCAAGACTAAAATTTGCCAAATCGGTTCAGCCATTCTCGAGTTTTAGCGAGACTAACAAAATTGCAATTCATTTATAATTAATTATACAGAAAATTGTGTGTAACTTGACATATAGTTTAGACATTGTTTCAACGCCATCGGTGGACTGTATCAAATGATATACCAATTCATTGACTTTTAGGCGGTACAAAGTTCACCGGGTCAGCTAGTTAATAATAAAAATGGCATAAATTTGTATTCGTGTATACGTTAGTTACTCCTTCAAACTCAAAGGGCTGAACGGTATCGGATGAATTTTCTGTTGGCGGTATCACTGCCATATCACATTTATACATTTTTGCAGCAATAAGTTAGTAGTAGTGAATTATTGAAATAGCAAAAATCCACTTGACTTACGTAGACCAGATACGCAACATTTCATAATTACTAGCGACATCTACACTGCAACATGTTGCACTATGTCATCAGCCAGCTAGCACACGTTGCAAAATTATTATTTAGCTAGCAGTCGACTAGATGTTGGTTGCTGTAATACAGATGGAGCCACTACAATTTTTGCCAATTTTTTTTATGTTATTTTGTAGCTAGTCTCAAAATATTCTTGATAAGACGAAGACAGGCTGTGACAATAACTCATGTGAGTTAGTTAATTCAATGAACTTTGCTGTATCTCTTTGTTGTTGTTTGGGTCACGCAACGCATATACCTACCTAATGACAACGGCCAGTATTCGTCAAAGCTGTGGCATGTAGATTGACTATTATTTTTTCCTTCCTGTAGGCACCTATGTAGCTACATGAACAGCTGTTCTATAAGCCATGTTCCGATTCTGGAAACTGTCGGTGTTTGTGCAACGTAAACAGGACAGATGGGTCACAAAAATCTTGAAAAAGGGCACTGCTGTAGAATCAATCTATCATAATAGGATTTAATCGAGTCTTTTTAGTTAGACAAAAAATAGTCTAACTAGAAACAGACTTGTTGGAAACATCAAACCAGAGTTATTGCATAGAATAACGCCATCTATTGTGCGCAAAGTAAGAGTAGAAAGCGGCCTTGGGTCGTATCGCCAAGTGTGGGCTGAGGATTAGGTTGAAAAAAAAACATGAACAAAAGATAAGTTTGAAGTGAAGCACCTCAAACTTATCATGAGATTTTTTTTTTGAAATCATGCATGTACAATGGTTAAAATCATTTCATATTAGAACGTAGTGACATCAGAGATAAAAAGCCCAGTATCCAGTTTAAAAAAAAACTTAGTCAATGTCGTCATGTCAGTGTCCAATTGTAAACGTCATTATCAGAAAAAAATACGGTATTATGTAAAGCTTTATGTCGTGCTTTCTTTTTCAGGCTTTTTAGGGATCACATTATTTCTATTCACAGCAAGTTGTTTCTAGAAATAAACATTTATGGCATTCCTTAAAATTGTAACAACTACCAAAGATAATTATTATGTAAAAGGCGCGATTTCCAAAACAATTTTTCAAAGCTAAGCAAGTGTGAGGTGGTTGATTGTGTCTATCTAGTGTGTCTGTCCATATAACTCAGATTGTACAATTAGATTTACATAGATACCTACGTGACGCCTACATATTTTAATAATACCTACCTACGTTTAGTCTCAGCAGCTACTTTGAAACTAATTCTAGTTGCGACATTTCAAAAGCCTAATTTATTGTTCAAGTAACATGCATATTAGAAGAGTGCAAACCTTTTATCAAGTACCTATTTTCAAGGCATAGTCTCAGCGTGTTTCGGTTAAAGTTTGAAGAGGTTTCGAATTTGATATATTAGTGTGGATTATTTGCGACTTAGGTGAATAACCAAGATATAATTAGCTAGGAAACACTGCCCTCATCTAGTTTAAATGAACGAAAAAATTGACGTGTAGAGGCTGTCTAAAAAGTCAAACGACTTGGGTCTTGGTTGGTTGGACTTGGGTTATTAGGGTTATGGTTATTAGGGTTAAATTAAATCGAATGTCGTCAACGCCGGTTTAAAAATCAAGATTGACTAAGAGATCTTTATCATTGTTTATTATTAGGAGAATCTTACAAAAAGTATCGAATATAAGTATTTTTAAATGATTAAATATTATATAAATTTCCCAAGTCGGTTGACTTTTTAGACAGACTATAAAAGTGTTTTGAAAAACCTAGTTGCAAAATAATTATCATTAATACCTAAATTTTACTCGTAAACAGTGTTTGAGAGATATTTTAATTTAAAGATTTTTATAATTTTTGTGTTTTAATTAAGTACTATTTTACCTTCCTTTCATATATCTATGGTTTTACCAGTATCTTTTTCACGTGTCCTAGCTTCACAATTAGTCGCTGCTATTGAAAATAGATAATTAAAAAAGTCGGTTTAACGATTACATTAAACTCAAACGAATAATCAAATTACGCTGAGCAGGTTCCAGGTGATTTTGAATAATACATATTATAATCAGTTTCACAAAGTGCAAAATTGAACATATCGGCGCAGACATGAAATGACTTCTTTGTTCTACCACGATCTCGTCCATTTATACGATTAACTTTGCTCGTTATGTCACTGAAATGAAGTTTGTTGTTGAGTAAGCGCAGCTTTATGGGATGGTATTGTGATACACAAATTAAAAAACCATAAGCAATGCAATTTAGGTATTTATTAGTCATATTTATTTATTACAGTGGTTAGCAAATGCAGGTATCATTTTATTTTAAAAACTCATAATAAATAAGATTTATTCCAGAAATCCCCACCGACAGATTGCAATATTTTGCAAAAAATTTTACCATGAATTTTGAAATAATTAAGTTGATCCCCTCAAACTCCAAGCGAACGCCGGCATTCGCGCGAACGCCGGCATTCGCGCGAACGCGTTCGCGTGTGATTTCGCGCCATTCGGTTGAACAATAAGATTATTAAAAGTCCGCATAGATTATTAAAATTTTGAGCGTTTTATTTATTGGTTATGTATCTAAGAATGTAAATAAGAAATTCTTCATAAAGTAGTTCGTAAATTTAAAAAATAAGCAACCTTTTCATTTTTCCCGTATTTATACCTATTTAAATGCTTGGGATCTCAGGGGTTAACGCATTTTTTGTTTAATAATTTAGAAACAACAACATCTAGTGTGTGTGATTGTAATTTTTTTTTCAAAAATTCCTTACTAGACTGAGTTTATTTAACTAGAGGGGATTTGTGAAAAAAATATCTAACAATCCCTACTCGTGGACGTTTGTCGATGGGAATTTCTGAAATAAACCTTATAAAGGTAGCAACCAAAAACAGGTTTCGTAATTTTTACACCACCATTGCGAAAAAGCATACATTGGTACAGTAGGCCGCATGTCAATGTTGGTGGTAGGAATGGTTTTGCATGACCTTGAACGGGTATACCATAGAGAAAGAAAAACGTACAACACACCATAAAACATTCCGTTCTTCGATAGAATACAAGGTTTGCTTATGCTTATTACCAATGACGTGCAGCCTATTTACCAAACATTGCTGTCTGCTATAGCCTTTGCAAAACAAAGTGCTTAACATATTGTGAATTTTATTTAAATAAACATTAGGTTCAAATTCACATCGATCTTAGCGCTTTTTGTAAAATGCATAGACTATACCAAGTACCTATGCGTTGTTAGTGTGCAAATGGCACGAATGTGAAATTATAAAGTTTCGTAACATGTTATCGTGGCACATACGTTTAGAGTGTGAAATAAAAATAAATCTGTCTTAAGTTTGGCTTAGGATTGTACTATTACTTATTCTATGAATAGGGTGTTTTTAATATCGTGCAGATTTCATCTCGCCTGCGGATTTTCCCCGCACGCGTAACGTACTTACTTATTGTAATGCGTGGAATACGCACGATTTTTGCATTATGAAATTTTCTGAATGCGGAGCGAACCCGCATGCGTGATGAAATAAATTATTTCGTATTAAAAACACCTTGATATAAAAATAAATCTAATTTAAGTTTCGTTTAAGAAAGTTATGCCGACACACATGTGTAACAAAGAGGGCATTGTGTTTGAAGACTGCTAAAACAATCGCTATAAGACAATGTCATAGTTACATAGAGTGACGCTCTATTTTGTCCGCCACAGGTAACGCAGGGGGTGAAGACAAACGGGCGACATTTCGATCGCGCCACTCGAGTCGTGTAAGTCCATTGAATCAAGAGGCTTCCATACCTATCGCTATTTTGATATTTCTTCAAAATTGCTGCCCACAATGAAACTGGTGTGCATGTTGAATTTTAGAAACAATACAGCCAATTCAGTTAACTTTACCGTTGTGAAAAAGATCAATGAACATTAAAAACCCAATGTCTCGTAAACTGTGCATGCTGTCAGCAATTACTCAAAAACTTGAGGATAATTGTCTTAGAATGTTTTCCATAAGCGACTACGGTGAATTTACCTACCTTTCCTTCTCCATCTCAGAAATCCACCTTTTACCTATACTAGTTGAATACAGCTAAAGGAACAAGAAATGTTCTAAAATAAATGGTGCCCTAATAAAATTTGGAACCTTATAATAAAAATATCGTAAACCATTTGCGTGGACTTAACTTCATCAGATTCCACATCAGTTTCATAGTAACAAGATTGTAGAAATATTAAAATGACAATAAGGTGATGATGGTAACTATCATTGAAATTAGTTCAACACTCTTTTTGCGATGTCGTATTGCACTAATCAGACTTTATTATAATAATAAAGTCTGGTATGAATGTAACCTGAATTGTATGACAAAGTAAACACGACTCATAAATAAAAAAGTTACCATTGTTTGGCCTCACCCTTACGTGTCGACAACACTTTCTATAAAGAAAAACTGTGCTTTACAATTAATTAATTGTTTTATATTTACACCATTCGCTTAAAGCTTATATATAACACAGAAAATATTTTACAATAATACTAATAGATGACTAAAATGAAATGTATAATTAAATATTATCCTTAATCTATTCGTTCATAACACGTAATTTTCATTTATCTCATGTATACGAAATAAACAGTGCGATAAAATTTTTCGTGACGTCACACCTAAATAAAAATTGTGTCACTTTTTACGTAGAACAGATATAACAAGCTTGTAACGCCAGAACTTTCATACCTTTGGAAATATTTGTTTCAAAATTGAAGTGAAAATTTCTTTAGGCATGCTGTGAACTTTATTTTGTAAGTATTGAAATTGAACTGTCACGTTCGGCTTTTTTAATACTCATTCGGGTGCAATCGGGTTGAGACGGCTGACCTTACTCGAACGATTACTCCCGCCTTAACTTTTGGACCTAGCAAAATAATATTGAACTAACCCAGGAATCATATAAGTAATAACTATGGATGATTCTTGGATTTAAGTACCTCTTTAACGCGGTCAAGCTGATTGGTGGAGATTGTATGAATCAGAGCACCGAGAATAGAGACGACTGTCATAACTTATCATACAATATTTCCAAATACATACCGGTTATATACGTGTATGTATTTGGAAATATTTAAGTATTTTTATCAGTCATCTAATATTCATACTACAACCTCTACTTAGTTTCTACTAGATGACGTTGTATGAAAGTTGTGGAAAAAAAATATAGAAATAAAATAAAAATACGGAATAAAGATTGTGTGATAAGTTTTGACTAATTTAACATACATATGTCAGTGACTAGTAGTTTTCTTTAACGGTCCTTTAAAATTTATATTATGCATGAAACAAAAATCCTACTCAGCACCCAGTGACCAGACACGACTAACTTATGCTCTAGTCACTAAACAACAGAAATGGCAATAACGTGTTTTTTTTTTTTTGGTGGTTTAAAATCATCACCCTGTCCTTTTTTAGCCGAGCTACGAGCAGTAGGCTTCGACCGAGCTGGGACCCTGCTGTATGACAATCCCGTGCTCTGTATTATGGGCAACCCGAAACAAAAGCGAGCCACACCTAAAACTTATCAGCAACTTATTGTAGCCACCCATTGCCACTAAAGAGTTGCTCGTTTAGTGGCGCTTTTAACTATATAGTACATCACTACCATACTTCCTTTAAATACCACCCGGCGCCGTTTACCTTGCAACCTGAGCGGGGAACTAAAGGCGGTCAGACGACGAATAAGAATATTTTGGTAAGAGAAAATTGTTAAGACTAGAGATTAACAAAATTTTATAAATACGTTAGTATGTACAAAAATATAAAGTTTAATATTACACAATAAGTGCTATGCAAGACTGGTTTATTTACAAAATTCGCTTTATACGCAGTTTTACCTTCACGTAATTCTTGAAGAATAAACAACCATGACAATCTTAATAATTTAAATCGAGAATGATGCATAGTCACTCTCGGTTCTTCAGCCTCGCGAACATTGCCACAAACATTTATTTCTCTTTCCGATGGATTTTACACGAAACAACATCACTTCCTTACATACTGCTATCTAATACAAATTTTCTTTAATTTCCATTGTCACAAATAATTTTATTCGAAGTTAAAAACAATTTTATGAACTTTGTCAAACTCTGGATAGACAGACGTACGATTACTACAGCAACTGTGCCATAACTGAATGCTGCAGAATTCTAGCGAACGCTTTGCGACGATTCGTGTATACTCTATCTCGTTCTCGCACTCGTTAGCTAAACATTGCTTATTCAGTCTTGCGTACTGGGGGAGACAGTGTACCTAGCACATGCCTGCTTTTCAGTGCCTAGTTTATTTTGTGGTACGACATCTTCACCACTTACTAAATAGATTGTGATAAAATAAATCCGTCTAAAATAATATTGATCCGGTTACAATGGAGGAAAAATATGATTGGGATGTGAAGCAGTTTAATTCGTTATATGACAAGGAATATAAGAGGGTTGGATAATAGTGAGGTATTAGTGCGGAGCGCCCCTGATTCGGTGTCGGGAAATAAAGTGAGGGTCAGGTCGTTAACCTCGCAGTGACATTGACAGAATATTCTAGAAGTTTTATTTGAGAGTTACGTAAGAACGTTTATAATGCGATGCGGGTTCTGTAGCGACACGTCATCGTAACACTTTGAACTTACGTTGGCCTACGTAGTATGGAGTTTTGATTAAATACAGCTTAACCTTTCAATCGTGGAAATTACAGACACAATAGAAAGACAATAGGTGCGCGAACGCCGGCGTTCGCTTGGGGTTTAATGAAACAATACATAACACACTGGTTCCATACAATACTTCTTCAATTATAGGTAGACTAGCTTCTGCCTATAGATGCTGGCGGGAAAAATTCCGAATCATTCCCGTCGAATACTTCGGAAGTATTCCGAAATATTCCGAAACTTTCGGAATATTTCAACTGTCAAAAAAAACCAAGAAAATCGACCTTACTACCTATTTCGCGCTTGGAACTTGTAAAATATTATCTTTAGTTGTATTGTGAGCGGTAGGAATATATTAAGTTTATAGTTGTGAGTGCACCTCTTCAATAAAGTCTTCGCTTGGTGGTGGTTTGAAGTGCTCCGGCTTCATTGAAGTCAGTTCTAACATTTTTGTTTCAACATTTTTTTATGTCACGTATATACATATAGTGACTAATAATACTGTTCTGAAAACTGCATCAAATTCGGTTCAGCCAAATGCGAGATGATCGCGGACAAACATACATACATACGGTTCAAACTCATAACCTCCTTTTTTAACACGCTTTTATTAGCTTCACCTATATATTTGTTGGTAATCAACGCCTTTGAGCTCGATTTTGACCAGCTTAGGGTGATCAGATTTTTTTTAAACTTTGCACACCCATCAAAGACTGATGACAACACAATGATCCTTTATTCTATGACCTTGATCTCAAGGGCAATGACCTTTACTTAAACCTTTACTTCATTAAAATGTTGGGAATCACCTGTGACACCCAAAGGCAATGACTTTGACCCCAAGGGCCAGACCTTGACCTCAAGGTCAATGACTTTGACCCCAAGGTCAAATGTATAAAAAGTTGGAAAACACCTGGGACACCATAGGGCATGACCTTGACACCAAAGTCAATCACCTTGAACTCAAGGTCAAATGCAAAAATGTTGGGAAACGCCCGGGACACCAAAGGGCTGCTTTGACCGCCGGCGAGCGCTACTTCTCTAAATAACACAGATCAATTTTTTTTCGATAACATTTTAGGTCAAATACTTAGGGGTCATGATCATTGACTTTAGGAAAAGCGTGGGGTGCTCGATTCGACTCTTACGAAACATATGGCACAAAGCGCCCTACCCTTTTTACAATATAATATTAATATTTTTCGTTCAAACACACAAACAAAACAAACATAGAACAAACAACAACAAACACAAACAACAAATTCAATGTAGGTATTTATTGACTGGGCTATTTACGCGTTATGTTTTTATTGACTTGATGGGCTATGCGACTCGCGAATCAGAGATCTCTCTCAACCGACTTGGGAATTTTGTATAATATTTAATCATTTAAAAAATACAAACATTCAGTACTTTTTATAAGGTTCTTCTATCATTGGGTTCTTCTGTTATTAAACAATAATCTCTATCTCTTAATCAACCTTGATTATTGAATCCGTGTTGACTACATCAGATTTCACTATATCCTAATAATTACCCAAGTCGTTTAACTTATTAGACAGACTCTAACCCTTTTTCAAAAAACAAATCAAATAATGCTAGACCTGGTTTTTTAATTCACAACTGACATTTATAAAAATAGCATTCGATTTCGAAATAAGTAGGTACCTACCTAAAAACAAAAGAATAAAAATCCTGTTAATCGCAGGCTAACATTAATCAATCCCATTTATATTAAAATAAACATTTATATTTTACTTACGTATGTGCCACTGAACAATTATTAACTTACAAACACGTTTATTCCGATTGAATTATTCCGGCAATCCGGCGAAATATTCGGGCGTAATATTCGGAAACATTCGGAAACATTCGATTGCGGGGTACGAATCTTTCTCGCGGGGGGGGGGGGGAAACTTCTCCGGGAGCATATGGGGATATGCTCCTCTTACCGCACCCCGCACCGCCATCGCCTGCACGCACGACTCGTGGCTGCGTGGCAGTCGGGCCCGCGCGCGCGTCGCAGCGCCAGCGTACAAAGTACTCTGTGGCCAGCGCTGCAGCAGCGGCGGCGGCGATCGACGATCGATGCAAAATACAATTTTTCAGCAAAAAAAAAAAAAATCTTAATTAAATTCATTTTGAATAATTCCGATTTAAAGAAACTTTCCCAGAAGTATTCCGGAATTATTCCGAATATTTCAGAAGTTTTGCAACTATACTTCTGCCAGCGATTTAACCCGCGTCAAATTAAGTTTCTCCATACAAAATTTGGATCCTTGTTTTTGCTTCTCATATTTTTTATGATTAGTGTTATCTAATTATTGTGTTTAAGTCCGTAGGTCCCAAATAAACATATTTTCTTTTTTTCTTTCGTTTCATATCCTTGTATAAAGTAGGTAGGTACTTACCTACCTTAAAATGGCATTAAAAAAATCTAAATATATATGTATGCAATAGTTTGTTTCATGATCTTCAATTATGTACAGATTTTTTTTTCATAAATTTGTGTACGAAATAATTGCAAACGATAGAAAAAATATCTATTTGCGTTTTGTTTGTGATTTGTTGTGTATTGATTGAAATGTAACTTTTTTACGTAAGCAGTTAGCAACATGAAAATTATACCTATATTTAAAGAATTTAATGATTGTAAATATTGTACATATATTTTTTTTACTAACAATAACTTTTTTGAGATATTAGCATTTTTTCAATTCTCGGCACCGAATCTTGTAAATTATGGACGCGCAGACGTCAAAACGTCAAATCATACGGCTTTAAGCCCTTAAGAAGGATGGATTTTCTCGCCAAAACACCCCAGTATTTACGTAGATTTATCATTCAAAGTATAAAAATTATTGTGTTTTTGATGACTATAGTGATTCATATTATTTGTTTGTACCTACTTAAATAGTATTTATTCGGCCTTCCTCTCCCTCTCCATCCACCTACATGTATACTCAGAACTCTTTTAGTAATATGCGCTTCATCTCTCCTCTTCAAGTATGAGTAGATACAAGATACCATTTTCAACAGACTTTAAAAAGGCGGAGATTTTAAATTAGTTATTTTTTTATTATTATATTTTTATAAGTAAAGCTCAAAAACTGACCAACTGAAACGGCACTATGCTGGATATGTTTTAACTGTAAATTAGGTGTCCTAAAATTGCGAGACGGGGGCAGCGGCTGACCACGAAAGATATGGCGAGACGACCTGGACAGTGTTCTTGAGGACTGGCCAGACGTAGCACTAAATCGCGACAGACGAAAAGAATGCAGGGTGGCCTTTGCCAAGTAGTATAGGTTAATTATAAAAATAATAACTTATCGGTCTTCCTAATTGATCGTTCCTAGTGGTCGTAACAAGGCTTGCCCTGCACGAGATCTCGCGTTCGAAAAAAAAACTCTGTTACGGAAAATGGTTTTGCACATATTTCAATTATTTTTTCAATTCAATTATTTTTTAACGGGTAGTATTTAAACGAGTGACTGTAAATTAAAATTTTAAGTGACAAAAATAATTATTTTGGGTTATAGAAATAATAAGTGAGCGACTGACTGCGAGTGACGAGAAATCAATAAAACAGCGACTTAGAAACTTTAATTTGAGTTACTTAAAATACAAAATGAGAAGCTTCATAATATTTGAGCGACCTAATATTTGTTTGTGTGTCAACGAAAAAAATGGTGAAATAAAATCTGCGAGCAACTTGGTCGTAGCGTTCGCCGGCCGCTGCCGCGGCACCGCTCGCTTCGCTCACTCGGCTCACGCGCGGTAGGTCACAGTTCTAACCTAACCTATTTCACCCAGTTCAAATGATGAATCTACCTGCGACTAGATAATTCTAGTCGCTCACTTATTATTTTAGTCGCTCACATACTAATTTAATCGTTTAACTAGGATTTCAATAACCCACTTTTAGTAAGCTCGTTCTGGATTTTATTGTTAATCAATATTTGTTGTTAGTTTAGTTAATGTGTCGCTTACTCAAATTCATACCGCTCAATAGAAGAGGATACGGTTAAGGACGACCTTCACCGGTTTGTTTAATGGATGAAACCTATTTTATGATAAATGTAGTATATTAAATAATATAACGCGGGTGGGTTGCCTGAGAAATTCCTGGCCAAACATTTTTTTTTTTTTTTTTTTGAAAAATGCACCGGTGTGTTTAACGAATAAATTTAATACTAACCGAAAGAGTGAAGCCTTTAGAACATAAAAATGTTGGGTTGCCTATTTGTTTCCTGGCATAGCTATGAGTTGCCAGGTATAAATAGGTATGTATAAACAGGTGTGTTTTTTTTATATACAACAAATTCTATATCAAAATAAACGCTGTTTCGTTACGAATACGATGTTATAGCGTTGTCTGCAAAAAAATCTGGTATGGATAACGGTTGTACATTTTTCTAAAAATAAAATAAATTTTCAATTTTTAATTAATAATAGTCTGGCCAGGAATTTCTTAGGCAACCCACCCGCGTTATATTATTTAATACACTAAATTTATAATAAAATACGTTTCATCCATTAAACAGACCGGTGAAGGTCGTTCTTAATCGGATCTTAGACTACAAGTTATTAAAACAGTATCGCATCATCAGTCGCTAAGTTTTTTTTTAGTCGCTCGTTTTATAATTCCCCTTTTTTAACCGTTCATGTATCGTGGGTACCTACATGCATAAACTTGTATTGTACAATTGTAGTCCATGTCACTTAATTATATATTAATTAGTAGTAAAAGCACATAAAACCGTTGGTCCCGGTTGTCATTCGAAAATTTTTGACAGTTGTAACAGTTATGGTTATAAAAGTTTCACGTAAGAATTTCTTTCGCCGTAATGTTGGCTACCGTGTCTGTCTAAAGAAAAAAGAGAAGAAAATAGTTGAAATCGATTTTAACAGTAGTCGCACCACTTTATCGATGGCTTAGAGTGATTAGGTACCTACCTACCTCGTAACTGAGAAATACGTAACTTTTCAGAACGTGCAAAAACCAAAATAGACCTTTATTATCATAAAATTTTAATGTGCTTATACATGTTTCATTCAAATATTTAAAACTATTGGTTTATTTCAAACGCTTGTTTCTCTAGTTTTAATTTTTTTTTCCGCTTGTTTTGCCTCGCCGCGCCGTCGCCGCGTCGTCGCGAGGTGATCACACCAAACTGACTCGAGCAAGATATGCATGCAACATCATAGATGGCGCTAAAAGTATCGAATCAAAATTTTGCGTGATACCTACAAGATTGTGTGTTGAGTTGATTGAGCTTTTCAGAAATGTAATAATATAAAATTACCTAAAATTGCATTGTTTTCACTCTAAGCCACCGTTATAGAGAATTATGAGAGGAATGGGATTTTATTTTTTTAAATGCAGGTCTAAAAGGAAGTTGGAGAGGTACGATATTGTAGCGTGGCGTTTTCAGTATTTAAAAGAATTGCAGGACAATCGAAAAGGAGCCCAGCGTCCGTCTCAACAAACACTACCATGAAGGAAATTCTGTAGACAAAAAAACAGACAGGTTTATACATGAAGGAAATTCTGTAGACAAAGAAACAGACAGGTTTATAATTGAAATTGGAGACGACAGTGATTTTTACAATGACAAATTGTTATTTCGTCGATTTTTTTTTATGTTAATTAGTGATTTTTGTACTATCAGAAGCTATTAGTATCGATAGAACTCAATTTGTAAGTATTTGGAGAAAGTCGAAAATATAAAATGTTCGCGATCTCAGAGAAATTTTATTGTTCAACATCCTGGCCCAATCTGGTCAAGTTCAATGCATCTAAAACCCAGGCGTGTCTTTTTTCCGCCAAACGGAGCCAATTCCACCCGGCTCCAACTTTCCGGGGTGTAACCGTGCCGATAACCGACCACCTTGAGCTTCTTGGAGTTACGTTATCATCTACTCTCAATTTCGGCTCATACATCGATGCAAAGGCTCAACTGGCTGCCAAAAAATTGGGGATCTTAGCAAAGGTGAGACGGTACTTCACGCCGGAACAGCTGCTCAATCTTTATCAAGCCCAAGTTCGATCGTGTATGGAGTACTGTTCTCATCTTTGGGATGGATCTGCCAAATACCAACTTGATGCGCTGGAGTCGATTGAGAGGCGAGCCAAGAGAATCATCGGCAATGATGCACTTGTAGAGTCGAAGCTCCAAAGCCTTGAGCATCGCCGCCGAGTTGCTAGTCTGTCGGTTTTCTATCGTTTACATTTCGGGGAGTGTGCACTGGAATTGCACAATCTAATTCCGCCAAGTCCGTTCCATCATCGGACCACACGACGTACAGCGTTGCGCCACCGGTACATGGTAGACATCCCACCCATACGCACAAAACGTTTTGCGAACACATTTATTGTGCGTACAGCCAAGGAGTGGAATTCCCTGCCGGATTCTGTGTTTCCTGATAGCTACAACTTAGGAGTCTTTAAGTCGAGAGTGAATAGGTTTCTTCTAGGCAAGCGTGCTTCATCGTCGACCACATCATCGCTTACCATCAGGTGAGATAGTGGTCAAACGCAAGCCTATCATTAATAAAAAAAAAAAAAAAACATCATTGGCACCCGATTTAGCCAGGCAACCTGTTCGGAATGTCTTAATAAACGCATTATCTAGCACATAATATCTATCATAATCGAATAATAGGTGAGGGAAGAGATTTCTTCTACGGATCTCGTACTAACAACAGGACGGCAAAGTTTCAAGCACCACGTGTTCAATATAATATAATATTCCGCAACTATCACACAACGCCGTCTAGTCCCAAGCTAAGCAGAGTTTGTGTTATGAGTAATAGACAACTGATAAACATACTTATATATTTCTAAATACATACATATTATAGATAAATTACACCCAGACACAGAACAAATGATCGTGCTCATCATATAAACATTTATTCTGGGAGGGAATTAAACCCACGACCAGCGGCATAGCAGTCAGGGCCACTAACCACTAGACCAACAGGCCAGTCCAATCGGTTGTGGTGTTCAATTCGGTGTTGAATGGTACGGTGTTGAATAGTACGGTCTTGAATAGCGCATCACTGGCATACAAACGCAGGGCAGCCAGATACGTTTTCAATTTAGGCGTTTGTTATCGGACTGCCAACGTACTGTACGGTTGCAGTACGTTGGAAGTTCTCGGTTCGGCTCGGTCCGATGTCCGACATGGACGGTCGTCCGGTAACCCTCCGGACCGAGATCGTCGACGACACGTAGTGTTCCACGCTCGCTTCATGTCGAAGATGTCAGTGAATCGTAGGGGCCCAGCAGAGTCGTAGCCTATTGGGGCCATGGGTTGTGAGAAAGTGAACCCCGGGGAAAAGAAAGGGAACCACTAGAACGCAAGGTAAAGAAGGAACAAACGAGTGGGTTTTAGTCAGTAAAAGTCTGACACGCCCTCTCACTCCGCCCAAAGGCGAAAGATATCATTAGATGATTTCCCACCTAAAAAAAACAGCAAGTTAAGAAAAAGGCTAGGGAGATAATAATGAAACTTATTTTTATTTTATTGATATTAAACTAGTTCCTGGCTGCGATCCCACCTGATGGTAAGCAGTGATGCAATCGTTGATGGTGAGGCGCAATACTTGTAACTTACTTATGGTCTCCTGGTAGCCAGTGTAACGTTACCGCTGACTTCACACTTTCACGCATGCGCACTACGGAGCAGTCCACGTGGATACGTTTTCCACGAGACTGCGAGCTTCGTTGCGGTTGGTGACCTATTTTCTATCAAGCGGCTAGACACAGCCGCGTGACTGGCTTCACCCGCCTACGGCCTTCATTGAAGCGAATCGTGGATGCGTTAATGGATGAAAGGTATCTATTTTTATCTTATCTAATGTTATAAAGAGGTAAAGTTTTTTGTATTTGTTGCAGGCGGTAATCTCTGAAAGTACTGGCCCGTTTGCTAAAATATTTTCACCAACAGAAGGCTGCTTTATTCCTGAGTGATATAGGCTATATATATATATTTTAGGTGGGAAATCGTCCAATGACTTCTCCCACTTTTGGGCGGAGTGGGAGGACGTGTCAGATGTTTACTGACCAAAACTCACTATTGTTTCTTCTTTGCCTTCGTTCCTGGGCCCCGGGGTTCATCTAATAGTGCCTGTCCCGCAAAAGCAATGAAATTAGCCGTCGTAGCACTCGTAGCTGTCCGCTACGAGATAACAGCTACGCGCACATTTAAAACATGAGCTGCTTAATTTCATTATTATTTTAAAAATAATGAGAAATGGCAAAAGGTTGTGTCAAACACGACCTCAGCCTTGTTTTCCCTCTGTGAATAAAATAATTTCAGGAAAGAACTCTTTTAAGTTATGTCGCCCTAGTAAAACGACTTTGCGTTACCATGGCAACGGTCGCTATAAGTGTCGCCGCACATGCGTTACATGCCACAGCTACAAACGCCCCCACGAGAAGCGCCACCAAGTAAGCTGCTACTTTTTTTATGCCATTCGCGCAGTATCATAATGGATTCAGACAAAGAAGGTTTACCCCTGAGTTTGTTTCGGTGTTTTTTTTCAGGGTAGTCAGCTAGGAAACACCGGCCTCATCTAGTTTTAATTGACTAAAAAAAAATTGACGTGTAAAAGTGTTTTTAAAAAACCAACTTGCAAAATAAACATTATTTATCATTAAATACGCGAGTGGCGTGTGACGGCATTTTGTAGGGTGTGGTGGCCACCGACGTCAACCGAGTGCCGCAAATCCATATAAAATATATGAAAACTACAGGAAATATAGTGATGGCGTTTTGTGGTTGTCGCCAGTGGGCCGGCGACTCTTATGCAGAGCGCAAACTTATGTCTTGTGTCAGATACAAGCTACTGATAAATATTTGATTTCTATAGTACCAGTATGAAATCATCCACTCCCTGGGCATACGCAAACATTTTTTATGTCCAGTTGCTTCCACTTAACACATACTCATGACGATCAAAACGTATTCGGTGTCGGTAACTGGAACAAAAAGTGTCTCCGTTTGCGCAGCACCTTAAACATAGTAACATTAAAAAAAAGAATTGTCAAAATTCGTTAAAACTTGTTAACGACCTGTTACTTAGTAACAGGAGGTATTTTTATTCAAACCTGTTAATGAAAAAAATTTATCTTTCAGGGTTCTCCTAAAAACTTTTACTGCACACGTAAGTACTATATAAGCCATCTATACAGACATGCTGGAAGTGCCTTGGAAGTGCCTTACCGTTTATTTTAACTTAATGTAGAAACGCACAACTGAATGCATGTAGTTAACGGCGGTTCCTAATAGATGGCGTGTCTCGTGCAATTGAAGTCAAGAGTGAATAAGTTACTTCTAGGCAAGCATGCTACATCGTCAGCCACATCATTGCTTACCATCAGGTTTTTTTGTTTTGGTGGGTAAAAATCATCCAAATCGTCCCCCACCCTTGGGCGGAGCGGGAGATCAGAGAGAGTATCAGACTCTTATTGACTAAAAAACCCACCCCGTTCCTTTTTGCCTTTCATACCGGGGAAGAGCTACCTTTCGGAGCTAACTCTGGTCCCAGTAGGCTTCGACCCAGCTGGGCCCCTTCTATGGCTGACAACTTCTTGAGACGCGCGGGAACAGTGCGCGCCGTCGACGACTTAGGCTCGGTCCGGACAGTTACCGGATGGTCGGACAGCGAACTACCCATTGCTCGCCGTCCGCAAGCCCGCGCCTACGGTGGCTGCATCGGAATCGGCATTCCAGCGGTGGCTGGGGCGCGGCTTGCCTGATGCGGTCGGCCTCCTCCTTTGCTAGCATTACTGCTTCGCAGAAGGAGGCGACCGCCTGCCACTCCTCCTCGCTCCGGACCATGGCCTGTACCAAGGCCCGGCGCGAGAGATCGCCGCCGCCAATCGTCCCCACGAGGGCACGGCGTTGCTCTGCCCAAGCGAGTCATACCTCCACTGTGTGCTCCACTGTGTCCTTCGCGCGTTCCGCACAGTGGCAACACCCGGGCGTCACTTCCGCACGAATCCGGTGCAGGAACCTCCCGAACTTACCATGTCCAGTGAGAACCTGCGTCATGCGGAAGGTGTGGACGCCGTGAGGTCTATCCAGCCACGCCTCAAAAGGGGACTTACATAATTGTGGCGTGCCCAGCAGTGGGTTGCGATAGTCGCTGACGTCATTTCACCATGAGGTCCCACCGTCCGACCTCTGTCCGTCATGCCGCGACCTGTCCCGGCAGCGAACTTTAGCCCCGGCGTTGCATCTTCACGCGCAAATCGTGCATGTGTGCAAGGACTGTTGCCTTCAGATCCCATGGTGGCAGGCCGGCAAGGAGGCTCGTCACTTCGCGACTAACCGTGCGGTATCCTCGCACCACCCGTATTGCCATGACCCTCTGGCATTCGTTCAGCTGGGCCTTCGGATGCTGACGCAGCGACGGCGCCCACACTGGCGCCCTATAAAGGGCCATGAACCGAACGATTTCCGCGTAAAGCCTCCGGCAGGAGGCGTCTGGCCCCAAAGTTAGGCAGGAGCCGCTTGAAAGCAGCCCCAGTCCAGTTTAGTTTGGGAGCCAGACGTCGTAAATGCTCCACGAAGTTCCACCAGCTGTCGAGGACGAGTCCAAGGTACTTCATCGTCGACCCGACGCCGATGTGAACTCCTTCTACCGTTAATTGGGAACCCAATGGTGGCGCCTTCCGAAGGCCGTGGAAACACATGGCCTCGGACTTGTGCAGTGCCACCTGGAGCCCCAACTGCTGGATCGTGTCAACGACTATCGCAACCCCGCGTTTCGGTAGATCGGCCGCCACCTGGTACGTCCCTCCCTGCGCTAGAACCAGCGTGTCGTCTGCGTAGCAGATCACGCTGACCCCGTCAGTGAAGTCGCCGCGCAGTACGTAGCCGTACACGATGTTCCACACGGGTGGTCCTAGCACCGATCCCTGCGGAATACCTCGGCGACATCTCTCGACGTCTCCAGTCTTCCTAGCAACCGGGGTAGACTATGTACAGTAAGGCCGCAAAAGTCCATAGGAGCGCTAAAGATTACATTGCTACGAACCGAGCGAGCGCGATACTGCCGTGCGTATGTGTGCGCATGTATGAGTATCCACATTCCACAGATAACACACACTAAGGAACTGTCGTCGCACTGAGCTTAAAAACATTATTACTTTTCTGTTCTTACCATAGCAAAGTTCGCGCAAATACGTCATGTGCTGGTAGCCGTGTGAACTAAGTGTTGGATTCGCAAATCACGTAACCCGAGTTCAAATCATGGTCGGTCCGTTGCAGTTATTTCTTACTTTGAAATTCCCAATCTATGTTGATATAGTTGTTTTTTTATATTTCTATGAAAAATACTATTGCATTTTTTGCACTAAATAGTTGCAAATTACGAATGTGATCTATTAACCACAAGAAGAATCACATTCGTAATTTGCAATTATTTAGTTGTTACATCTTTTCGATGTTATAAGGTGGAAATAAAAAGACGTGTTTAATAAAAATGTTTATTCTTTATATTTACAAATTAAACATTTATGAGAATTGTGACGTCGAATTGTTACCTAGACAAAAAGTTATCTTGTAACCGTTATCTATGTTACGCCTAAGATTGTTTGTTGGAAGTATACCCACTTAGACCATTCATAATATGAATAACGTAACAATGAACGGATATTCAAATTTTAATAAAATAAAATATAGGTAATTGTTTATATCCAGTTATTTATTGAAAAGTGATATATGATTTGGACTTTGTAAACATTTTATTTTTGTGTAACGTCACAATGAATGTATTGAGGTCATAGCTTAATTGTTCATTTTCTTGACGAAAAGAAGATTGAAACCAAACCTCAATTTCTGTTAAAAGAACTTTAGTTCTCACAAGATAATCGTCAATTAGATGAGAAAAATAAATTGAACTATAGTATTATGTTAAAACAGTGCGGGTAGAAGAATAAAAAACGAAATAGACTCATGATTATTGTCAACAAAATTGATAGCGAGTTCACTGCATTCTTAAGATGAGGCGATGGCACAAGTTAAAAGATATAGCTGTTTTAAACGAAAGTAAACACAATATAATACAGTGTTTGTTAACGAATAATCACAGATATGTTAAAATAAAATGGTAGGCCATTTAGTTTAGTTAACATTAAATATTTAGTGCGAAACGTAATCGTTCTTGTTTGTGCCTCTCTGTCAATTACGGCTTTTTAGCAGGTTTTCTGTGATGCACGCCTTCAGCGTGAAGTGCACGGCGAACAGTATCCATCGAGGTGTCATATAATTCCGCAAAATGTCTCGTTGGTGCGAAACCATTCGTTTCGTATACGTCCACCATATGTCGTCGCTGCGCCTCGCTAATAAGCTTCGGTCTCCCACTTCTCTTTCGACTAGCAAGGCTACCTTCTTCCTCATATCTTGTTAGCCAAAGATTTACAGTATTTTTCTAAAATAAAAAAAAATATATATTAGGCAGCTATACCTACTTCACTTCATTTTCATTATATAAAATGTTAATAATCATAATTATTGAATATAATTTTAAAATAAAACTGCATTTATTAATCCAATAACCAATCCAATAAACCCAACGATTTACGTATTTCTCTTTTAAACCTCATAAAGATACGATGAATGGATTCATAAATGGCATACGTTTTAATTAGAAGATTAATTTGTAATAAAGTTACAATTCATTAATAGCTATTATACTCACATTCAGTCCGGTTTCTTCAGATATTTGTGTTTTATTAAGACCACTTTTATGCAGCCCAATGATAGTCGCCCTCACTTCAATACTAATATTAGCCTGCATTTTGCGAATATTACAATACTGTCAACCTCACGTCACTAACCAACAACTACAACCAAACGACAGTTCATTTCGGTTAAGTTAAAACTCATGTCTACCTCGCAGAAATCTAATTCTTTATTTAGTTTTTTTGTGATCTACCTTTCTAACTCTAAGAAATGTGTGAACAAGTTAAAGAATAATTTAATATATGTAATGCAAATACATAACTTCCAATCGGGTAAGAACTTACAAAAAGTCAATAATTGCGTGGGATTTGAACTTGCGGCACACTGATTTGCGCTTCAATCTGTGTGCCTATACCACTGGGCCATCTTGACTTATGATAAGTTGATGAAATTGTGAATTTCAATCATTTGTTGGCGAAACTTGAAAATAAAAGGTCGTAAGTCAAACTAAACGTCAAACGAATAAGTTTTAAGAATTCTTATGGACTTTTGCAAGTGATAGTACCTATCCGACATGTAGGCCTCGACCACTTGAGAGATGTATTCGGGCACCCGGTGGTACCGAAGTGCCCTCCGTATCGTACTCTAGTGCAGGGAATTAAAGGCGTTGGCAATGTCCAAAAACACTGCCACGACACACCTGCCCTGGCACACCGTATCCTCCGTCGTGAGGGTTCGCAGGCGCATGATGGCGTCCACCGTGGAGCGCGTCCTGCGAAAGCCAAACTGGCCGTCCGAAAGGTCCGGCCCCACCCGTTTTAGGTGCACGCCGAGGCGGTTTGTAATTACTCTTTCAAAGAGATTGCCCACCTCGTTGAGCAGCACAATGGGCCGGTACGCGGACGAAGAGTCCGCAGGGTGCCCCGGCTTCGCAATGAGGACCAGTTTCCACGTATTCCAGTGAAGTGGGAACTGGCCGCTCTCCAAAGAAACGCTAGTGTCTGTATGCTTAGATACTTTTAGAATGAAACTCATGAGAAAGTTTTATCGGTATAAATAAAAGGAGAAACTGACTGAGATATCAACGCACATATGAAACAACTCAAGGTGGAAAATCATCCAATCCACTTGTTTCACTGTAGGCCGGAGCGAGAGAGTATGTCAGACTTTTACTGACTAAAACCACACCTATATACATTCTTTGCCCTTTGCCTTCCAGGACCACAGGTTTTCCTTTCGGAAGTAAACCCATGCTCCCGGTAAGATTCGGCCCTGCTGGGCTCCTACGGTTTTGATGACATCTCTTTGAGGTGCACGTGGAACATTACGCATCGTCGACGACTTGAGCTCGGTCCGACCGGTTACCAGACGGAAGGACGGTGAGCTATAGCTATAACTATTGCTCGTGTACAGTAGCGTAACTAGTCCTAATAGGGCCCCATATCAATTTTTATTTTGTACAAAATTGTTTCTACTAACATAGAAATAGTACCTCAAAAGCGAAAATGAGCTCATTTAATGGATCAATCAGAAGGTACCTACTAAAATAAGTGAGTTTTCAATGACGCTTTGTATTTAGAAATGCTAAAGCCAGAGGAGCGTGCTCGCTATGTCCAGGTGGGGGCGAATGGCGACAACGACCTCTCGTGCCAGACGTTGAATTGACTTTCACAATTTAAAAAAAAAACCGGCCAAGAGCGTGTCGGGCCACGCTCAGTGTAGGCTTCCGTAGTTTCCCGTCCGTCACAATAAGTGTACCCACTGATGAGTTTAAAAAAATGCTTGCATATACGATTATACTACGAACTTAGTCCAGAAATTATTTTGTACAACCTTTTTGTCTTTTTTGTACAAAAACTGTTCTTTCCATCAAGTTCAAAATAATTTTCCTAGAAAGTCCTTATAAAGTTCTACTTTTCAGATTTTTTTCATATTTTCTAAACTTATGGTTCAAAAGTTAGAGGGGGGACACATTGTTTTTTACTTTTGGAGCGATTATTTCCGAAATTATTGACATTATCAAAAAATGATTTTAGTAAACCCCTATTCATTTTTAAATACCTATCCAACAATATATCACACGTTAGGGTTGAAATTAAAAAAAAAAATCACTTCCCACTTTACATATTTAGGGTTGAAATTAAAAAAAAAAATCACTTCCCACTTTACATATAGGGGGGCTAGGGTACCCTAATAAAACATTTTTTTCCAATTTTTATTTTACCACTTTGTCGGCGTGATTGATATACATAATATATTGGTACCAAATTTCAGCTTTCTAGTGCGGTCACAGAGATTAAGCGAGGACAGACAGACGGACAGACAGACATGGCGAAACTATAAGGGTTCCTAGTTGACTACGGAACCCTAAAAAGGCTCTTTATTCTTTAAACCCCAGCAAACGGCGGCGTTCGCCCTCTCATTGTCTTTCTATTGTGTATCTAATTACGGTATTCGAAAGGTTAAAATACAGTTTAAGAGGTGTTAAAGTTTTTATGCGTCAGGTGCTGCGCAAACGGAGACACTTTTTGTTCCAGTTGCCGGCACCGAACACTTTTTAATCGTCATGAGTATATGTTAAGGAAGTAACTGCACACAAAAATGTTTACGTATGCGCAGGGAGTGGATGATTTCATACTGGTTTTATAGAAATCAAATACTTATCGGTTGCTTGTATCTGACACTAGACAAACGTTTGCGCCCTATCTAAGTAATTTTACAGAAAAGTAGGAGGACCCTAGTTAACCGAAACTCTCGTCGTTGATTGGATCGGGAAAGTAACTCAACAGGTGTGTGCTGTGCTCAATTGTGCTCACTCGCCCCTTTGTACTAGGAGACCATAGGCACCCGAGAAATACATTTTCGAGGACGGTTTCAAAGAGATGGCGCTGCTACTTTGTGCTCTACTTATACCTACTTATAATAACTATGTAGATGGTTAATTAACTCTATTGAACGCATAATTGCCACCCGTTTAACTAGGGCACCATTTGTGCTCAGTAACCTAATTTCATTTTCGGAGAGTCAAAAAGTTATTTGTTCATATTTGTCGTAATTACACTTGCGTGCAAAAAATGGGCCCGCCCCTAACATTTTTGTTTAAAACAAGATACATAAAGGAAAAACTAAAATTAATTAAATAAAGTGGTTGACACCAAATTATAGATAAATAAGGAATGCTTCATTTGCATTTGTTTTAAAAGTCATAGTTTTTTTATTGATTTTACAGACTTATTTATAGCACGATCAAATTACCACGTTTAACGATGTGCAGGAGATAATTTGGGATCATTGGCAGGCTTGCGTGAATATAATCTCCTTTCTGCAAGTCTTCGTCGTACAATCCACTCACTTATTGAGACTCTACGGACATAGAGAAGTTTTTGTTGCACTTGAACTCCAGTGAGATGTCGATTATGCAGAGACATTATACCAAAATTCGGTCATCGCGCTCGGATGTCGCCCAATTTCTGCCTGAACCCGATCGTCTATTAAAACTTCCGGTCTTCAACAAACCTTTGGCGCACTCATCTTTCTGCAGATGGACTTAAATGAAGATTTCTAGCCGTGACGCCCTCCCAAACTCAACCGGGCTGGGGCTGCGCTCAAGCGGCTCCTGCCCAACCTTGGGGGTCCAGATGCCTCCTGCCGGAGGCTCTACGCGGGGATCGTTCGGTCCATGGCCCTCTACGGGGCGCCGGTGTGGGCGCCGTCGCTGAAAAAGCAACCGGCGGCCATACTGAACGCCTGTCAGAGGGTCATGGCGATAAGGATGGTGCGGGGATACTACACGAGCCTTCTGGCTGGCCTACCACCGTGGGATCTGGAGGCAACAGTCCTTGCACACATGCACGATATGCGCGTGGAGATGCAACGCCGGGGTGAAAGTCCGCTGCCGCGACAGGTCACGGCATGGCGGACAGAGCTCCGGCGGGATCTCATGGTGAAATGGCGTCAACGACTATGGCAACCCAGTGCTGGGCAAACCACAATCATGGCGGTAAGTCCCCTCTTTGAGGCGTGGCTGGAAAGACCTCACGGCGTCCTTACCTTCCGCATGACGCAGGTACTCACCGGACATGGTTCGTTCGGGAGTTTCCTGCACTCGATTCATGCGGAAGTGACGCCCGGGTGTCGCCACTGTGCGGAACGCCCGGAGGACACGGTGGAGCACACAGTCGAGGTGTGCCCTGCTTGGGCGGAGCATCGCCGTGCCCTCGTGGGGGCGATCGGCGGCGGAGACCTCTCGCGCCGGGCCTTGGTAGAGGCCATGGTCCGGAGCGAGGAGGAGTGGCAGGCGGTCGCCGACCTCTGCGAAGCAGTAATGCTCTTAAAGGAGGAGGCCGAACGCATCAGGCAACGGCGTTATCGCCGCCGCCGTCGCCGGGATTCCGATTCCGATTTCCGGCCAACGTAGACGCGGGCTTGCGGACAGTGAGCAATGGGTAGCTCACTGTCCGGCCGTCCGGTAATTGTCCGGACCAAGCCCAAGTCGTCGACGGCGCGCACTGTTCCCGCGCGCCTCAAGGAGTTGTCAGCAACAGCAGGGACCCAGCCGGGTCGAAGCCTACTGGGGCCAGGGTTATCCGAAAGGGCGCTCGAGCCCCGGTATGAAGGCTAGAAGGAACGGGGTGGGTCTTTTAGTCAGTAAGAGTCTGACACTATCTCCCGCTCCGCCCAAGGGCGGGGGATGTTAATGCATGATTTTTTCCCACCATAAAAAAAAAAAAAAAAAGCCGTGATGCCCTGACTCTACTTGAGCGGCCTCAGTTAGACTTTTATTCATTTTTACATGGAGTAAACACAGTTGTTAGATGATCAAGAAACCAAAAAAAGTTAGGCAAATCCCAATTATAGAAAGATTTGATTCAATTTATATACGGAGCAAAATCAGAAACGTAATGTTTTAAAAAGTGTAAAATGAGGGTGTTCGACGATTTACGTCGATAATGTGAACAATGGTACATTTACTAAAATGTGTAAAAGAAGTGTATAAACCTATCTTCAATAATACTAAAAGAAATTGAACAATAATTATTAAATTTTCTGGTTAAATATTGGGTTCCAAAGCGCTGCCTATGAGGTGGGCCGATTTTTTTGCACGCAAGTGTATAAAAGTGGCAACGGAGAATAATTTTCCAAATAAGTAAGCACACGATATTTAGAGCTATGTTTCAAACGTACACCATGGTAGCGAAACTGGTCGCGCCACCATGGTGTCCCAGTGAAATATAGCCTGAAACCAAACTAGACACCAAACTGACACTAAAGCAAAGGTTTTATATCCTACGGATAAACTAGATTAACTACGAAGCAATCACACTCTAAAGAGTTCTTTATGATCATTAGCATTAAGTTCATATTGACAAGCAAACGGAGAAAAATGTAGGTACTAAGCAAGACAACGACAAAGGGTCGATTGTCCCTTTCTTACCTCTATTTTAACTAGGGTAACCATAAGTTTACTAAATTAATTTATTTATTTATATTTATATTTTTATTGTATTTTCACTGCAGCATGTGATATTAATTGATGGTGTAAATTTTTATATCGACAGCAAAGTTCCAATAACTCCAAACTGTCTGTGAAACTTGAAAACAAAAAAATCACTTCGGAGATTTTACGAAAGCGATTATCACATTGCCACGCACCACGCAGCGTAGCGTGTGAATGCGTGTTTTAACGTTGCTTGTAAGTATCACCGTTTGTATAGAAAACACGCACAGTCCGACATACCGAAAATGCATCCACGCACGTTCATGCAGATCACGCGCCTAACACGATGAGAAACATGCACACACGTGGGGCAAAACGCAAGGTAAGGCACACTAAGTCTCGTAGTGACGTGCGTGATTTTGTATAAAATGAGCCTGCATGAATTTAGTGACAGTCTGAATATCGTGTGCTGAATAACGTGTAGTGTAATAGGCGCTTTAGAGAAAATTCACCGAATCGACAGACACACTCTTTATACTTTTCTGTCTAACATAAATTCAAACATTTGTCTATCTCTCAGACTGCTAGTACTTACGATACGATTACAACCTATTTTGACATAAATATATATTATACACCCCTAAATTTTGATCGTTTTAATCCCGTTGAGGGTCGGTCTGGTACATGAAACACTATCGCGAGCGAGTTCAATGACCTGTAACTAGTAGTCGCTCAGCTGACGTTTTCTTAAAGAAATTAATTTCTTACATGCGTAAATTAATACGAGTGTTGAAAAAAAGATACTTTATTTTTTAATTTTGTCTTTACAAATCGATAGTGTTTCGTTTACCGGATCGATCCTCCACGGGATTAAAACGATCATTTAAGGGTGTATATATTGAATAGAAGTAACAGGAAATATGTAACCAAACATTATATGTAACACATAATTTGATTTAAAAGAGTGCCCATGGAGTTTCTGGCACGTTCTTCTCCATAGAGATCTACGGACTGGTGTCCGCACTGGTTGCGCCACCAAATTGGTTGCGCTACCAAACAGACACCAGGTGAGTAACGCTCTATATAGCTCTATACATACAGTGGTGTCCCGGTGAAATATGGCCCTTAAGCCAAGAGGACTAGAGAGAACGCGAGGCAGCAGATATCTAAATATTCAGCCCTAGCATAAACAGCCTTATAATGTTTCCACTTCTGGGACTCAGGCCTCTTCTTTTAGGAGAGGGAATAGGACGTAGTCCATCACGCGGGCCCAGTGCATGTTGGTGGATGTTACAGGTCTTCAATTTTTTTGTTCTGGCACATGCCGGTTTCCTCACGATGTTTTCTTTCACTGTTTTGAGAGCAGTGGTGCTGAAATTAATTACACATAGTAATGCGCCTGGCTGGGTTCGAACTCGCAACCTACTACTGGTAAGTCATTAGCACTGGGTCACCACCGCTCAATATTCCGATTTCCAGCCCTATTACATTCTATTACTTTGTAGCCCCATAATTTCTTGTTTCATAAAAGAAAATCAAACTTCGAGACAGGTTGCTCAAATTTTTGATAGTTTTCACAGAGTCTATTTATTAAAGAGTAGATCTTGGGTCTTATTAAGTAAGCCACTCCAGCTATATATTTATTTCTTTCTTTAGGAAAACAAACAGTTACACAAAGTTTCTTAATAATAAAATCCTTAGTATCTAAAGTTAGTAGTAGTATTGTGTAACTATACGGGGGCGGTCCGATAAGTACTTATTACTTAGCCATGATGGCGCCACTATTACGAGAAAATATTACTATCGTGAGTATATTCTTGTTAAAGCTACTCTCAAAATTTCAGCCGAATCGGACTTGTAGTTCTTTTTTTACCGCGTCCTGAAACGGGCGTGTCGACGGATTTAAAAAAAAATGGAATCAGAGCAGTACAGTGGTCGGTGGTTCGAATAATTATTTTTGGAAAGGCCGAAATCAAAGAGCTCTCGGTTTATCTGTGCGGTGACTTTTTTTCTTCGATGCCGACTGTCGAAAATTGATTTAATGTGTTTCAATGTGCGCACGTCGGTTTTTGAGGAGTCATGCCCTTATTACCCCAAAACCAGTGGCGTGCCTGATGCCTTTACAGGGGGCAAGCCAAGGAATCTTGACCTAACTACTACTTACCTATTAAAAAAATCTCGTGCTACCACGTGTCATCAGTGCAGTAATGCTGATTTTTCTGAATTGCTACACTACTATTCCGGCGTTCGCGCACACACGTACAAATATAATGTTAATGGTAAGTAATAAATAATGATAACAAAAGCTTCACCACAACAACTTTATCATCATACCATTCATACCAATAATCGTGAAGTTTGATTAAATGAATAGAAAAAAAAAATGTATTCTAATTCAAATTGTCTATCTTTATTTAAAAATGATTTTATTACTTACACCAGCGTAAAAAGTTTGTGAACGTTTTAATTCTACCAACAGCTGATTTTCAATTGCAATCAAAGATAATTCGGAAAGCCGCTCTTGTTGTCGAGTGCCGGCCGGCCGGGATGGTCAGCCAGTACTTTAAAACGATTAATTTGAACTTAATGAATATCTAATGTAAGGTTGAGTTGAGTGTAAAATAAAACAACCGAGTACTAGATACAAGGTCGCGCGGTGAATCAAGATCGCTCGGTGAAAGTAGTGGGGGCAATCGGCGCATGTGTACAATTGCGCACAGAAATTCTTAGTATGTTACGATTTTATTTTTAATTTCGTATGTTTGAACCTTAGTAACATAACTTATAATAACACTAGTTTTTGATTGTAATTTATCTTGTAAGTAGGTAAATTCAAAAAATTAAAATTTTTAAAATAAAACATAAAATTAAAAAAAATAATTTCGTTAGTTTCTTTCTTTAACGTAATAATTCACGTCGTAAACCATTTTTCTGGCTAGCCGTTTTAAAACTTTATTTTTAACCATTTTTTTTTACGACTACGTATTACTATTACGATAACACAAGCTGTACGCAATAGTACCCAAGTACAACAGTATCCAATGAGAGGCGAGAACGCAACGCGGGAATTGAAGAGCGACTCTATCTACCAATGACGTGTCGCCGTCGGCGCACACCCGCCCGTACGTCGCCAAATAGACCGTAGAATTGAATACTGCGCATGCCCCTACCACTTTTGCCGAGCGATCTTGATTCATCGCGCGACCTGTACTGATCTAATGTTACTTTTTTGACGCCAACGCCATCTAGTTATGAATGTGTAACTAATACATATTTTTTTTTGAAATCTTGGTGTTTCAAACACTTGTTCTTTATAATAATATGTAATATTATTGGCGAATACTCACAATTGAAACAGCGGTAGCTTTTCGTTGTTCGCTTTTTTAAAACACACTTATCACTTAACTGTCGAGAAAGAGAACCAATTTTCTATTGGCGGTTTACCAAAATTAAAGATTGAAATAACAGCGTTCAAGTACTTTTGAGAATTTTCATGGCACTAGCGAAGTTATTTGAGTCATACCTGATGTATTCCAAGCATTGTTATTAACTTTTCTGAGAAATATTCAAAATATTAAAGTTACAAGATTATATTTATCTTTAAAACTCAAACCCTACCTGGCCAATATCGATTCCACACATAATAATATCCACACACAACCACAAGTATAGTTTCCGAATTCATAAACTGTTAAATAACGGAAAACAAAAAAAAACTATCAAAACAATAATTACTTACGTACAACACGATAACCGATCAAAGCAAATTTGAACTGAGTACTTTTTGGTTCGTACAACTTTACGCGTCATAGAGGGCGCCTCATATAATATGCGTAAAAATTTATGTCAAAAAAAACCATTCATAAATTTACCAAAGCCCAGCTTTTTTTTAGAACAAAATGTTCGACGAGCATTTGCACACAATAACAAATTACACCCACACACACTCAAAATTTGACGTTTTTATATCAAAGGTAGAGATAGAAGATAAAGCCTCATAAAAGCCTTTGAGGCAGAAAAAGACAACAACACATTAGTGTTCATCTCTTTCTTTTGTTAGGTGTTAGAGTGAGATCAGAGAGATTTCGCTCAGAATGGCATCCTCGCTTCGCCCTGGTATCGTCTTATGAATGATTTTTGAATTCCGCACAACACAGTGGCAACTTAGCGTAACCGCGTAAGCGCGCGAAGTTTAAAGTTTAGATTTTTGTGATAATTAATTGATTGGTCGTGTTCTATGAATTAGGTGAGGTTTTGGTAGGGCAAGCCAGGCTTTTTGGCTTGTATGGCAGGCACGCCACTGCCCAAAACGTCTATCACGGAGGATAACTTGACAAAATCCACGATCTCGACCGCCGATCATAGGTGCACGAGATAGATAAGACAGAGGGAATCTTAAAAAACCGCAAAGGGTCTGCACGATAAGTGCTGCGTTTGTTCATTTCAGACAACAACCACAACCGTGTGTCCACTTCAGCGCAGTGTTTGACGCTGTTTAAGCGAAAGAGTCTCTGCGTCGTTTTGTAACCTTTGAGGAAACATGAAATTCGCACACACCAGAAACCAAAAAACAGGCGAACGTGGTCCCAAAAAGACAAAAACCTATCGGCCGGATAGGTAGGTGATGGACACCGTTTTTTTCTGGGATTCACAAGGTGTGATCTATATCGACTACCTGAAGCAGGGCAAAACAGTCACAGTGCTCCACTATACTGAATTATTGGGCCGATCCGACGCCGAATTGCAGAAAAACGGCCCATTTGGCGAAGAAAAAAGTGTTATTCCACAATGACAACGCACCGGTTCACACCTCCACGGTCACCACGGTGAAATTGATCGAATTAGGCTACGAACTGTGGCCCTACTTTCTGTATTTTTCAGATTTGGCCCTAAGCGACTTACTGTTTCTAAACTTAACAAAGTCACTTGCCGGGCAGTAATTTGATTCAAATGAGGACGTTATCGCCGCCACAGAGACCTATCTAGTAGACCTCTAAAAACCTATTTTTGAAACTGGTTAACTCTTTGAATGTCGTAATTAGAGACACAATAGAAAGAAAAATACCTTATGTCGGACTGTGTAACTTAAGACATTCGAAAGGTTAAAGAAGTTGGAGCATCGCTGGAAGTGCATCGACCTAAAAGGAGACTATGTTGAGAAATAAATCGCCACTTTTCAAAATTTTTTTTTCTTTTGTAGGCTTTTTTTAGGTAGGAAAATCATCCAATGACATCCACCGCTCTTAGGCGGAGTGGAAGATAGTGTCAGACTTTTTTATTTATTTATTTCAAGTACCAAAGACTCATTTCAGTTACAAAATCATACGTATACAGGTATTATAAAATTACATAAAATTGAAAGGTCAATAACAAAATTAAATTAATTTAAATTGTATTAGATTTACTGACTAAAAACTCACTTCTGTTCCTTTGTTGCCTTTCGTACCGGGGCCGAAACTTCCTTTCAGAAGCAGACCCTTGGCTAAGTAGGTTTCGACCCTGCTGAGCCCCTACGGTTTGCTGATAACTCCTTGAGGCGCGCGTGGAACTATACGTGCCGTCGACGTTTTGGGCTCGGTCCGGACGGTTACCCGACGGTCGGACGGTGAGCTACCCATTGCTCGCCGTCCGCAAACCTGCGCCTACGGTGGCCGGAAATCGGGATCCGAATGCCGGCAGCGGCTGGGGCGTGAGCGCCGTTGGCTCACGCGTGCGGCCTCCTCCTTTGCTAGCTTACTTCTTTTGTAGGTTAAGTACTTATCGGACCTCTCTCGTATATCAACTGATGAAAATTAATACAAATAAAGTACCGACAAAAACTAAAAAGGAGAACAAGATGAAATTGACTCGCGCCCAATATGCTATCCGAAAACGTACTGATTATGTTAGGCAATACATAAAATAATAATCAAGGCATAGAGCGCGGTGTCGCAATCACGCTGACATGTTTATTACTGTTCAGTGAATGACCCGAACAGGTATTATAACTTTTACGAAAATAAATGTCGTTGATATAATTAAAATAACTGTGTTTTTTCGGCAAATCTCTGGTATTTCTGTGTTTCTTTTTCTTTAAATACTCGTGAGTTAATGCCATAAAAAAAGTCCTTTTTGTTTGGACTGTGCCAACAATAGAATCCTCTTAAGATTTATTGATAGTAACAAGGTACTCATTAAGGAAAAAATATCTAAAATATATAACAAACAGAATCACAATCAAAATATCTAATGTTTCATATTAATACACGTAGACGTAGCTAATCACGGAACAGTAAAAATGTTCCGTGTAGCTAATAATAACGTTTGATTTTGATAGTGTATATTCTATATATACATGCAACACTCCTAGCTAGGTACCGCAATGTCAATAGGATACGCCCCAGATATTATATTGTACTAGCTTTAGCCCGCCGCTTCACCCGCATACATAAAATACAGCCTATTTGACTCGGGAATAAAGCAGCTTTCTAACGGTGAAAAAGTTTTCGCAATTGGACCAGTACTTTCAGAGATTACCTCCAACAAACAAAAAAACAAACTTTGCCTCTTTATAATATTAGTTTAGATGTAATTAATAAACGTGTACTTATACATTATCGAATTTATTTTTTAATCACTGAAAGATATTGATAGCCTCCAAAGCCAGGTTCAATCACTCTACTGAACATTAAGAAAATAATATAAACTGGCTGACCCGGCGAACTTCGTATCGGCAATGAATGTAGTAAATATTACGATATAGTCAACTGATTGCGGTGAAACAAAGCCTAAGTAATACATCAAGTTACACACAATTTTAATGTATAAAAGTTATGTACATCTATTTCGTACATTTTACGTGATGCGCGCACAACTAAAAACCCGTACAGACTAGATTCTCTATAGACTAGCTTCTGCACGTGGCTCGCCCGCGTGAACGTACTTCATACAAACTTTGGACTTCCGTTTTATCCTTATAGAGGGTAAGTTCTGAAAAATGACCTGTGGGTAGTAGTCGGCGTTGCCGTCGTCAATGGACTCGCTCACCTGACGTTTTCTTAAAGAAATTAATTTCGTACATGCGTTAATTAATATGAGTTTTTTAAAAAAAGGTACTTTTTTTAAATTTTATCTTTATCGATAGTGTTTCATGTACCGGATCGACCCTCCACGGGATTAAAACGATCAAAATTTAGCGGTGTATATAGATTAGCTTTTGCGAGCGACGAGTATGATATTTGGACCAACGTTTCATCCTTTTAGGGATTAAATTTTGGAAAATTCTCTTAGTGCTTGCTTACGTCATAAAAGGAAATCTTGATAAAAATTTCACGTTCTTAATTTCGTTAGTTTTGACTGTGCGTTAATATGTCAATCAGTCAGTTTCTCCTTTTATATAATAATATAGAAAAGTTTATCCCACTAAAAACATACCTGTTAAAAAGGGGGCCAAGTTCCTATCGGCTAATTGTTCGCCTAAAAAAGGGTTGAAATCCATTGGATTGGATTTCAACCCTTTTTTAGGTTTTCATGCTACACGTAACACTTGATTAATTGTATAATTCAATTTATTATTTAAATAATGAAATTAACCTGCCAAGTTCAAATTTAACGATGATCAGGCTGTTGATGAAGATGATTATGATCGATTTTAAAGTGCATCTAAACTTGGCATTGTATTGGATTTCAACCCTTTTTTAGGCAAACAATTAGCCGATAGAAACTTGGCCCCCTTTTTAATAGGTATGTTTTTAGTGGGATTTCAACACTTTTTTTCAAGAAATCATACCTATTTTTTTCTTTTTGTGCCACGCCCGCGTCCATTGTTAACCTTAGATCGTATTCTCATTGTATAACTGGTTCATAAATATTTTATTAATTTGATTTTCAATTAAGCCAACTCACGCTTGACCGATTTCTTAAATTTCTTATGACAGATTTTATACCCCCCCCCCTCCTCTTCGTATTCTCATATCACTGGTTCATAAATATTAGATTGAGCCAACTCACGCTTGACCGATTTCTTAAATTTCTTATTTTTTGTTAATCTACATATAACACACGACCTGTGAGCCAAATTTCATAACGCTAGGACAATTGGAAGTGGCCTAGAGGTTTTGATTACCGGTCAGTGAGTCAGTGCCAAAATTAGCTATATTCACAGGGTCATATTTCAGAATCTACTGAAAATACTATATCTATGAAATTTGTCATACTGCTTTAGTACTAGTATATGATAACGTAAGTTTAATTTTATCTCTGTACTTGCAATAGGCACTGAGCTACAGGCGGAACTTGGCTTGCGCACGGCCGTGCGCTTAGATACCTAACAATGAGAGAGGATGCCACTTAGTCGCCACGGATTTATTTCGACGAGTTACTACAAAAAAAAAAAACTAACTACTTTATAATTATTGGTGTAAGATTAGTGTAGATAAAGTTCCTAGCATGAAAAATTTTGCATGTACCTACTCGTACATTGGTGGTCTAATGAAAAACCTACTCCAATTTTCGCAACGTTCTCCATCATAGAGTACGCTAGGTAACCCTACATATACTGTAAATATTTCCAAGCAGCCATTTCAATTTGTTACTAATCCACGATGCCATATTACTCCGACACTTGCAAGGCTTACTTAAGAGGGCCCTTTCCACTCGTCATCATCGTGATCATGATTTAAAAGCTTGTTGCTTCATAAAACGCAATGTTTGATGAAAAGGCAATGCGAATAAAAAGAGATAACGCCTAAAAACTCAGTTGGCATTCGATAATTCCGTCATTCACTCGAATATTTCACAAAACTTGTTCCAGGAAATACGTGTTTTTGTAAATCTTGAAAGTTTTTAGAAAACAAAATCGTTATTCAGAATTTCGTTTAAATTCGCAAGGTTTCCATAGATAAATTATGTGTACATTACGAAGGGCCAAAGTTCATGGAAAGTAGCAGATTTTCTAAAGACCGGATTAGTTTTACACAAATTTATTTTCTGACTAGCTTACCCGGCGAAATTCGTACCGCCTAACAGTCAATATACACTCGAGAGCAAAAAAATCGCACATCATAACTCTTTTTGTTAAAGCACTTTTTGTCATAAATGTGAATAGTTATTGAAAGCATATCGTACACTAATTGAAAGCCTATTTAATTACCTTTCTAATGATATGAAATACAGTGTAAAAAAGTATCCTTGAAAGGGTTTAGAGCACAAAATCCAACAAATGGGAAAAATTACCAAATTTCACTTAGGAAAGAATGAGAGTCAAACTTAAAATTCTTGGTCATCCTGTTTGTCAATAAAGTTTTTTCCCTCCCTTAGCCTTATTTACAGCTGTTACTCGATTTTTCATCAACCTTATTAATTTTATCATGAAATCTTAGGGTATAACGTCCCACTTCTAGTCAATGACAAATTGAAGCTCTTGGAGGCGTGGAGAGCCAGGCTTTTTGCACTAAGTCTTTTTTCAAGGTCATTCCAGATAATATGCTTAATTGGATTAAGATCAGAACTACGAGCTGTCCTCTCTATCGCAATGATTTCAACGTCTTACATGTAGTCGCCAACTGTTCTAGTGACATGCGATCCGGTGTTGTTCTGCATTAAGGAAAAAAAATCTACCATAAGCCACCCAAGTGGCTTCACATATACTTCGAGCATTTTTTAATGTATCATAAAGCTGTCAACCCTCTCGATATCAGGCCAGTAATGGCCCGGTGATGAATTCAATGTCAGTTTTAGTGTCCAAAATTATGCCACCCCAATACGCCTCCAAAACCCACTTGTTCGCTTATGCAGCATTGTTAAAATTGTCATGATGACCTTCTGTAGACCCTACAGCATCCATCATGGTCATCTAAGTCATTCTGCACTTATCAAAAAACACATCAGCCTGCCATTAGGTATACATCCAATTTAAGTGTTTCGTGGCAAATTATTGCCGGGATTGTCGGTGAGCTGTGGTCAATTTGGTTCCATTTGCTGAGTGATGTGTAATCAGGCCTGCTTCAACCAGTCTTTTCCTAATCGTCTACTGATTTGTACTGACATTGGGAACTTCTTGAAGCTTTTGTGTCAGTTCAATCTTGTTCAGTGGTCGATTTCTCAAAGTACTTGTTACAGAAAAGCGATAATCACGCCCTGATCCTATGTGCCACCGGCCATATCCTGATCGCCGAATATACCCACGGGTCTCTTAAAACCTCTGGTATGCCAGACGAACAGGGTAGCTGCTGAAATTTAGCTGTCGAGTGATCTCATTTTGATTAAGGCCTGCTTTGGGCAAGGCAATAACTTGAACGGCTTCTGCGGGCGTGGTATCCATATTTTTCTAGTAAATCCGTCTGTTTCTAATACAGACATTATCACGTTAACGGAAACAGATTAAAACTCCAAAACAGCGCCCTTTTTGTAGCTCCAGGTAAAGGTGCAAGTAGTGAAATGCAAATGGGTGAATTTGCGGAATTCGGTATGCCGCTGGTTTTTGTGAGTTACGTGAAGGTCAATGATTTTAATTTAGTGTTTTTATAATGCCAACTTTGTATGCTTCAATTTTGCTTAATAATTTGTACTCAATTTCTTTAAATTTAAGGAAAAACAGTATTGAACGAAATTACAAGCCATGTGCGATTTTTTGCTCTCAAGTGTATTTAGTATATCTTTCGATGAAGTCAACCGATTGCGATGAAACAAAGCCTAAATAATATTACCTAATTTTAATATATAACAGATATCTATATCGATTTCGTGCATTTACGTAACGCGCGCAAAACAAAGCTTGTACAGATTTATTATACGGATAGACTTCAATAAAGACCTAGATATCATCTACTAGAAATCTGTTTCCAAAATAACTGGTGAATAACGTGTTATATCGTCATAATCACATAAAAGCGGCTGTATATAAACCGGTTGGTCGCTCTTAAGCGTGTATCTATAGATCTACTTATATTGCTGTATTTCACATTCGAGGAAACCGTAAAACCGTTTACTTTCAGTATTGTGTTAGCGAATCCAATATACATTCTAATCGACCGCTTTTATCTACGGACATACTTGTTGTAGCTTTATATATCTGATAACATTACATTATAATATTTACCTACGAGGCATCAATATACATACATACGTATACTACACGTATGACGTAGATATATTAACAAATATATCCATAAAAATGAATCCATATTTTTGGTGACGAAAACGATTCTACCGACTTCATTCATTTTTTAAGGTTTTTATAGAAAGAAAAAATAATATGTATATAGATAGAACCAGCCTGGCTGTTTAGATGGGAGTTCAAATAGTGTAGTTTTAAATTTTGTTACAAATAAAAAAAAAACAGAACTCCATAAATCCAATCTTCGTAGAAATATTTGTATCACATGGTAGAGAATCCAAATAAAAAACTATATAATTTTACTCCAAACGTCCGCCCTCCGGTTTAAAACAGGTTTTTAAGCTACCTATCAGGCCACACGTCTATCGCTTTACATATTATATCCATAGAAAATTTGTAGTTGATTGAAATATGTACCAATAGGCTAGTTACCGTAAAAAATGTAATTAGTCCATCTTTTATATTATTCAAAAATAAGGGACACATATGTTTTTCACGCCGTGCTGCATTTTTTCGCACGGGGTGACTTCACACGTAACTTCAATGGGCTACATCTTTGTTATTTAAAAGAAAAAATAAGTGTCCAATATTTTCATATAATCTAAAATACGGACTAAATAAAATGTAATTATTTTGACCCTGGAAACTACCCTATTATGATATTAATATTATGATATTACTTTTTAGGGTTCCGTACCTCAAAAGGAAAAACGGAACCCTTATAGGATCACTTTGTTGTCCGTCCGTCTGTCTGTCTGTCTGTATGTCAAGACCCTTTATTTTGAGAATGCTTGGAGGTATCAAGTTGAAATTATTGCGGTCCCTTCAAGCTGTGGAAAAATCAAACTTCTAAGTTAACGAATAAAAACGATACGGCCGTTTATGTCGCAAAAACACCTCAAAGATCGAAATTTATAGAGTACTTCGCGTTGACCCAGAATTCTGAAATTTGGCACAAAGCAAGGTCTTATAGGAAAAAATCTGTAAATAGAAAAAAAAAATTGTAATTCGAAAAAATCTTCAAGACTCCGATTCAGGAATGGTACTTTGCACGGAACCTTCAGTGTGCGAGTCCGCTTCGAACTTGCCCAGTTTTTTTATTTTATTTATACAGAGCATCACAGCAATTCTATTTTCCTTGACACGGTACTTAATATTAATTTATTGGAAGTAGCAGGAAAAATCGACTACCATTATTTGTTGAATGAATTATCCTTGTTCCAAAAACATAGAAAAGATTTTTTTTTACTTTTTATTTAATGGCCAGGCTAGGCAGATTTTAAATTATAGAATAACTAGCTTTTGCCCGCGGCTTCGCCCGCGTGTCATTAGGTACTTAAGGAATCGGGATAAAAGGTAGCCCATATTCTTTTCCATGTCAAAGGCTATAAATGCATGCCAAATTTCATCCAAATCCGTTCAGCCGTTTTTGCGTGATTAAGTAACAAACATCCACACTTTCACATTTATAATATTAGTTAGAATTATATTTGGGTTGTTATTGTTGTAACTATTCTTTAAAAAATCTTATATATATTAGATTTCACTGAAATTGGTAACAGATGGCGTTGTTGGGTAAACGACGCAATGCGCGCATCACTCACAGCACTGCGGAAGTTAGTTCTTTTACGAGGACTTTACAAGTCCAGTAAAGAGATGATTGTTGATAGACTTCGCTTATAAGAGAGATACGAAAAAATTTGATACTTATTATTATTAGATATTCTCTTTATTTTTCATGCTAACATATTAAATACATTTTTTTTAAATTCATTAAAAAAAAAAGCATTTAAAAATATAAAAAAAAATTGTGTCCCACCGGTATCGGGAACAGGGTCCAAGCCAGCGGCGGTCAGGGCTCCAGAGAAAGGAACCTCCTAACAATACAAGCCGTGTCCAAAAATACCGCTCTTTTAATCAAGCGCTTGATCCAGTCACATAGCGTCCTAATTATTATTTCATTTATTTCCTATTTACACATATTAATTATATTTTTAAACATTTCTTAAAAAAAATAATTAAAAATACACAAAATAATACTAATTATTATTATTATTATAGTTACCCCATATTGTCCATACTACTCCCACAAAAAAAGCCCAAAAAGGGCCTCTCTCCAATTCTTCCAGCGATCATATTATTATTTTTTAAATACGTTGAACGAAAATAAAGCTTCGTAACTAGCACTTTTTAAAATACCTACTTATAACAGTTAATTTTTTTTATTAATATAAACTAGTGCTTGACTGCGATCCCACCTGATGGTAAGCAGTGATGTAGTCGTTGATTCATTCTAGCCTTGAAGACGCCTAAATTATAATCGGAAAGAAACTTTAATGAATTTGAAACTATGTTAGAGCGCGAGCAAGGTAACTTGGCGCGTAGCTGGGAGCATGCTTAATGTGGCCAGCCTAAGAAATCTATTTTCAATCTATCATCTATATATTTATCTTTTTTAATCTATTTTGAGTGTTTTTAATTAAAAACACTCTTTCGTAACACAGTGTAATTTAAAGAATTTATTAGCTATACTACATTTATTATTCATAACATATATTTATTTATTTTATTTATTTAAACTTCATGTACAATAGTGGTACATAGGCGGACTTAATGCCACAAGGCATTCTCTACCAGTCAACCTTTGGGTTAAAAAAGACAACACTGTGGTAGGTTTGCACAATAAACAAATACATAATAACAAATAGTTATATATATTATAATACGTTCAGCTTTTCTAAAATTATAGATTAGTACACAATGTAGCTATCATATTTTTTTTGTAATTTATCTAAAAAAGAAAAGCATTTTTAGGTTACAGAAACATGTCAAGATTTTCAGCTAGTATCTAAACCCTAAAGAAATCGACTTTAGATTATTTTTATATCCTTTATTATTAAAAAAAAAATGTGAGAACTTTGTAAATCTTTTATTGAATATTTTAATAAATTAATTAGCGCTTTTAGCACCATAATCCACGCAAGTCTTTATCAGAATAGTCGGATGACCCCGTTGTTAATTTGTCCATTTTGAGATCCATTAACTTATCCGATCTATAAAATGTTTTTTTGTAGAGATACATTCAGTCATTCTTCTGACATACAGTAACGCTTGTGCTTTTGTATTGTCTCATGTAGGAGCTTTATTTATGTGCAGTGGTATGATGCGTTATCCATTACTACAATACAATTCGGTTGTAGATTTGGCACTATTTATTCTTTCATCGATGACGTTTGCAGAATTCATATCGTCAAGATAATCGCTGGATTAAGATTTAACCACATAGTAGCAGTCTATTTTCAACAAACTTTGTTGACTTGCTAGGTACCGCTGGGGTACGCATGTGTAGGGGAAATTTACTGTTATGGTCACCCAAAAAATAATTTGACAAATGCGTGTAATTTTGGAAAATGGTACCGTGGGCTCGATATTTTCTCATTTCTCTTCACAAACACATTTGATTTTCAACATAATATGCCAGCACTTTTCATCACTTTTGGTATAATAATGACGACTATTTACTTTGGAAACGATAAAAAACACGAATATAACACATTTTCCTGACACATGACATAAACGTCAAGATGGCGGCAAACGATTAGTTTCCAATTTCGGCCACGCGCCAACTTATCTTGCGCTAGCTTTAATTTCTCCGGCGCTTGCAAGTGACATTCAACTTTATTGCCATTTAATATTAAGTGTATAGAGTAAACTTTTTTTTACTCAAAAAGAAAAAATGGAAAAGTTTTCTTCGGCAAAAATCGTCAAAAACGATCCTTTCCGAATTTGTGCGACTCGAGTTTAAAATCAATTCAGGCAGGCCTTGAAATCCTTGTTAGAGTCAAGAACGTTCGATAACTCGTGGACTGTGAGTGGAGCTAAAGTAAGCGATTGCTATAAGTTTAGATTGTGCGGTTAAGTTCACTATTGAACTTTTTATTAAGTTGATAGTAAGTTACAGTATTTCTATTATTACTATAACTTGGAGCATCTCTATTAATCTGTAGGTAGTTATATACAGGGTAATTTTTAAAACACCGGCATCCTCTCAGGACTATTACTAACATAGTAAACAACAACTTTTGTTCTAAGACTTTTAAAAATTTATAATTTTTTCGTTCATCAGATTTTCATACAAAAATAATAATATTTAAAGTGAACGTTCTAAATATTACGAAGTCTATGCGAAGCAAGCTATATTACAATAGCAGAGGGGACCGGGGATCGGGTGACGGGGGTGCTTCAAGCGCTTACATCGCGTCATGCAGACGTAGGTAGCTATAGCAAAATACAGAATTGAAATGTGTTAGATAAAACAACGAAATCTTGAAGGTTGTTTTTGGTAGGAATTATGTTTTGTAAAAAGTGTTGTTTATGATGTTAGTAATACAGTGCTGTATCGTTGTTACTATTTTAAAAATAACCCTGTATAAAGGGCAAAGTCCTGACTCACTCACTGATTTATCAAACCATATATATAGAACCATATATATATAGATAGCCCAAACCTTTGGGCTTAGTAAAAACTCGTGAAATTTTGCACAGAGGTTCCTTTTATAATTTACACAAATAATAAGAATAATGGAATGTGCTAGGAACAAAGATGAAAGGGAATTTCTGGCTAGAGAATTTAATTTTAATATGTGTGATGTTGGACTTATACAAAATATATTGGCATACCCTAAGTCAGAAAGAACTAAATGCATTTGTGGGTTAACCCACAAATTATGCATTTAGTGTAGTATTATAGTTTATTTAGTAATTACAGAAGTTAAGGCAGTAAATTCCTTTATATTTTATAGTATAAAAGTATGTTTATGATTATGTAAGTAAATAGAATATAAGGTAAAATAGGGTTGACGTATCCGTGTGGATAAAAACCCTTTAACAATAAAGAATATAAAAATAAGAAAAGATTATCCAAAATTCAACTTTTTGCGATGAACAACCGTTTGCGATGAAACAAAGCCTAAGTAATATAACAAGTTACACACAATTTTAAAGTACATTTTACGTGATGCGCGCACAACTAAACACTTTTACAGATTTATTACATGTACAGTTAAATTATAATATAAATTATTGTCAATTTACTGTAGTATTTAAGAGTAGTTTTTAACCATTTTTTAAATAAATAATAATTGAAGAGTTCTCGGCCTTACGCACATTGGCGCCGAAACCGCAGTAGAGGCCTCCGCAAGTGACGTAACCCCCGGAATAATATCGATTTGTTTAGAAGGTACTAGAGGGCCTCGTTCGTTGGGAATGTGTGACAGAGATAAAAATAGAGAAAGGTCGACATTTTGTAAGTTACATTGGCTAGTCTATTGTTTCAAAGATTTGTAAATACCCGTCAATTTAGTTGTATTTAACTTTCGGTATTTATTGATTTTAAATATGATATAACATTTTTTTTTGTTTAGGTAGCTGTAACTCAAATCCGAAATTATTTGTTTCAAATAGACCTATTACGTAAAAATAAACTGGGCAAGTGCGAGTAGGACTCGCGCACTGAGGGTTCCGTGCAAACTACAATTTCCGAATGCAGTCTCGAAAATTTTTCCGAACGGCAAAATTTTTTCGTGTAACAACCAATTTACTGTTTTCAGATTTTTTCCTATACCTGTGCTATAAGACCTTGCTTTGTGCCAAATTTCAGGATTCTGGGTCAACGGGAAGTACCCTATGAATTTCGATTTTTGAGAGTATCAAAATTATACGTTTTTTTTGCGATATAAACGGCCGTATCTTTTTTATTCATTAACTTAGAATTTTGATATTTTTCACAGCTTGAAGGGACCGCAAACTTAAGTATATGATTTTAATTTCAACTCGATACATCCACGCGTTCTCGAGATAAAGGGTCTTGACAGATAGACAGACAGACGGACAACAAAGTGATCCTATAAGGGTTCCGTTTTTTTCCTTTTGAGGTACGAAACCCTAAAAAAAAGAATTAACAAATTATTGATTAAAAACTAAAATTATTTTATTAAAAAAATATATATTTTTTACACGTATTCAAGCCCACCACCCCGCACTAGGCCCGCGTGGATTACAACTCATTCCCTCTCCTAGAGAGGAGGCCTGAGTCCCAGCAGTGGGAATATTAAAAGGCTGATTATGCTATGCTATATTTCTCATAGAAAGCTGTGAAATAAATAATTTTGAGTTTCGAGTCATAGGCACTTATAATACGTTAATACTATGTTCACGGCTGAGTATAAGCTTCTTACAAGTCCCCAAGTTCTTTTAAGATTTATTTTGTTGTTTCATATTTATTTTTGGTATTCCGCTTAAATTTCTAACAGAATAACATTTTTGCTACAGTCTTATTAGTTTCTCTATATTTTTAATAGCCTATTTTATGCCCCACTGATAGGCTAAGTAAGATCTCCCCTTTCTCCTGCCAAACCTCACCATCCAAGGTGATCTCTGGCCAACTTTACCTCACAAACAGGAGTACTACCGCGAGATCTTAACGCGATCTATTTTACGACCTAAACTGAACTTTGAAAGGGAGGGAGCTATACAGGATGTATATCTCCTTCCCTCTTTCTCACTCGAACGACAGACATTTTACACGTCGCGTTGTGGTGAGGCCCCTGACACCCCGCCTTCATTGCGGTAGACTATTACGACGTCGACCTCCCTAAGTATTTAAATAACATTTATTTGACGAACTAATGTAAAATACGCATTAACATGACATCTGATGAATGACGTTTGAAGTATTGAGTGCATTGAATTTTATTTTAGTTTTTTGAATATCAACATTTATTTTGCGCCGAGTAGTTTCACATGATGACATACTACTCACTTTACGAATTTTCGATGCTTTAAACGTGACAATAAAAACTATTGTCGAGTATTCAATGTGGCAACTGCTTTCGAGCAAGGTGCCATGTTAATGCGCTCGGGTTATAGCAGTTTTCTATATATAAAAGGAGAAATTGACTGACATATCAATGGCACAGCCGAAAATACTGGGACTAGAAGCGTGAAATTTTGCAGAAAGTTTGCTTTTGTGATATAGGCGAGCACTATGAGAGGGTTTTCCAAAATTCACCCCCTAAGAGGCTGAAACTTAGAGAAACCTACTTTCACGCGGGCGAAGCCGCTGGCAGAAGTTAGTTTAAACAAAAACTATTAAGAGTCTTTATATTATTATAAAATTATTGAAGACATGTCTTATTCACCATGACGCAATGGGCCCGTGGATTACGGCCCATTCCTAATCCTATAAAAGAGGCCTGTGTCCCAGCATTGAGAACATTATATGACTGATATCAATCTGGGGACATTTATTTTCCTCAATTCAGCTTTTGTCCATAGATCTGATTTTCTAATTTAATTTCTATGAAGATGCGTACGCAGCTATTCAGTTTTCCGCAGTAATTCAGCTTACGCGACAAACAGGCGTAAAATGAGAGCAAATGATTTTATCTTGCGCATGCTAACAACAGCGCTGGACACCTGCGCTGTTCTACTGCGCACACTATGACAGCCATTCACAATCGCAAGAAGCAAAGTTGTGAAAATGTGAAACGACATCTACGTATATTTTCACGTAGAATCTAAAAAATCCAAAATCCCCTTTCGCTGTTTTAAGCCACATTTTGACTTCGGGATATACACCTAATATAATATATACTAGCTTTTGCCCGCAGCTTAACTCGCATACTTAAAATGTAGCCTGTCACTCAGGAATAAAGCAGCTTTTTAATGAAAAAAAAATTAGCAATCGGACCAGTACTTTCAGAGATTACTTACCTACAAACAAAAAAAATCAAACTTTATAATATTAGTGAGACTATGCTAATATTAGTCTGGATTAATAATATTTTATCGCTCGTCATAAATTTTATACGATTCACATTGTGCTATAATATAAAACCAAACCAACCCAAACTAGAAATATTTTTTCGACCGACTGAGCGATATTTAGGGGTCGTTTGAAGATGTATATTTTTCCTCACGTCCCCGGATACCGCGCCTTCCCCTACCTCGCCTTCAGTTTGAATAGTGACCGAGGCTGAACTGTTCCAAAATATATTTCTTACAGAGTGAACAGCAATCGCGGGATAATATATAGCTCAAGATGTAACATATATTACATTTCATAATCTAAAGCCGACATTAGAGTTCTCCGCGCGATAAGAATATATTATATAACAGTCCGAAATCAACTATCGGACAACTGCCCAGACCAGACATAACACCAAACTTTTCGGAGGATCCTCCCTTTTCAACGGAGCTATGCGGGAGTTTACACTCATGTTCTGTAAAAGTGTAATCAAAACCATCTAGCGAAACGCAATTAGAATTAAATAAATGTAGTTATTCCCTAATCCCTTAACTATCATTTAATCCCATAGATAAAATTTATCTGACTATTTTAAAATCAGCCCAATTTTTTCCCCTTCCGAAATATAAATTCTAAGGGTGTTTTTAATATCGTGCGGTTTTGATCACGCGTGCGGCATTGCTTCGTACGCGTAACCCCCGCAAATGACCATTTCATATATGTATTTATTGTAATGCGTGGAATACACACGCGAGACGCGTTTTTTGCTTTATGAAATTTTCATTTCTGCATGCGTGATGAAACACGCACGATATTAAAAACACCCTAAATCATCGTTGGCTATATTAAAATTAATGGCGTAGTTATTAAACAAAGACTCACAGCGACCTTATATTTTACATCACGCACCGCACACTGCGCAGCGCTCCATAGTCCCGTAAATGGGTTCTTAGGGTGAGTCCACACTGAGTAGGGTGGATAGAAGCGTTGGGGTCACAAATACCGGTACCTTACCATTGTAGCTACAGAATAACGCTATTAGAAGCTGTCCTTTTAATATTAAAGGGTCTCTCTGTTTCTCTAAATTCACAATTCTCTTTATAATATTTACTTAACAAAACAATGTTTCAATAAGTGGTAACACTGGTATGAATAGAGAGATTGGTGTGTATTAGAATAGGCTCTTCCAGTTGTTGTTACTGTTGATCTATTTATAAATACATCGGAAAAAATACCACATACCTGAGTTTTTAGAGACGACTTTCCCTTGCAGCGATCGCGCAAGAATTTAGAGCTCAGCTTTGTTAGCTGGTTTCGGCTCAATGACGCCAAGCTTTGCAGTCACTGTTATCTGAAAAAAAAAAAACTATTAAGGCACTGTATCTCCTTGTTTTAAAAAGGGTAGTCTCTTACCTTGGTAATTATACACACAAGTTTTCCCAAATACGCCTAGTATTTGGGAAAACAAGCGTGGGTGAGCAAACCGATCAGAAATTAACCTCTCAGGTACAAGTATACCGACGGTACAAGCTAACATAAACCTTATTTTCACGTAATAAAGTCTAAATTAGCTTGTATGAAGTGTATTGTCTTTAGTACACTAGTGCTTGAGAGGTTAAGCAATAATTTAATTTAAAAAAAAAAACTAAACCAATTAGCCAAAGCCTTCCATCCATGGACGTGTAGCTTCCCAGACGCGTATTCGTCATTATACGCTTGGTGTACGCCTGTGTGAAGCTTACATACGAAACTATAGAACTCTGTCGACGGAGCGGCAACGTCGTATCATGTCGTTGAAGCGAAAAATGTCGATTACGCGTCTATGATGCTACGTGTCCGTGGACAATATGTCTAATTTTCGATGACGCTTAATGTTGCCTACAAACCGATTTTGAAAGAAACTAAACTTGACTAAAAAATGTTCAGCAGTTTTTTATGTTAATTTTGGCTTCAAACGATTTGTGCCTTTAACCTGTGTCAAGTTTAAAAAGTATTACGTTTCCAGTCACTTTAAGTTATTTGAAATCCATTAGAACACAAATGTATTCGTAACACATTCTAATGTTTTTGCAGTATTTGGCGGGAAATGTATCGGGTCAGCCTTCTCGGAAAGCTTCGCTGTGGTAGTCAATACTACAATAATTCGCAGCTCCATTTCACCGAAATCGCTTCTGTTTCAATGACTCCACACCTTGTCCGGTTGTACAGACATTTGAAGTATAAAACTACACCAATTTTAGATCATAATATCCACTAGATATCAAATTGCGAATAATTAAGTGTCACTGAACTTCACTCGGGGAAATCCCGCCAAAACCTGTGTTGTGATGTTTAGAAGTTGCCTACTAACAAAAGAACGGAGAAACGGGAGTAATTGCTTAAGAAAATTATTTTATTATACATTAGTTTTTGCCTGTGGCTTCACCACTGTTCATAAAATATAGCCTACGTCACTCAGGAATAAATCAGCTTTCTATCGGTGAAAAAAAAAACAATCGGTCCAGTACTTTCAGAGATTACCTCCTACAAACAAAAAAACAAACTTTACCTTTTTATAATATTAGTGTAGATTGAAGTTAGCAGAAACGGGCGTCAGTTACTCAGTAAAACAGTGCAATGTGCATGCGGGTTTACAAGAGTTCGTGGAACGCTTTAGGTACAATAGATAGTTTCAGGCAATGCGAACGACCTTGGCAAAGTGACGTAACCTTGACGGCTTCTGTTGGGTTATACATTCCTAGTACAAGCCAGCATAATCTGTCAGAATACATTTATACTGATGCTCAGGGGACGCGATACATTTTACGACCTAAACTAAACTGTTAATAGGATGGAGCTGTATGGTATATAGCTATCTCTTTCTCGCTCGCACGCTTGACATTTTGACAGGTCATACTAATGCCCCAGTTCGTGGTTATTGTCGTATTATGACAAGCTCCAAAAGTATGGGTTTTTGTTGTTGGCGGCAGCTCTGCCGTCGCGCTGCCAAAGCACGTCGCTTTGCGGCTAATTTGAAGGCGCCCTAGCAGTACAGTAACTCTTAGACCAGCTAAAAGTGGCTCGTCAGCAAAATACTGCTCAACTTGAGATCATTTCTCTAATTATATTTTATAAATTGTTAAATTATTTTTAACTATTTCACGAACGTTTGAGATCTAGATATTTATTTATTTTATTTTATATTTGGAATATTTAAAAATTTACAGTGAAAATCCATTTACAACCAACTCATTGAAAATATACTTAATTTTTAGAGGTTTCAGGAAAATATTCTACTGTAAATATATTTTTATCAATTAATTTTTCTTTTTTTTTTGCTTTTGTCAACCTACTTGAGGCCGCAATGTCTACATCGGCATCAGCACCAGGATATCATGAATTTCACAGAAGTAGATATTATACTCGCTGAATTTCAGGGCCTTACAGCGTGTGTTTCACCCTCTGTTCTGTGTAAGGTATCGATTTTTCCTAGCTTAAGGGAGGGTTATCATGGAATTTATCTAAGTGAGGGGAGCAGTATTAGCATAAAAAAAAAAAGTTTTTTTTTTAATACAACAACATTTGAACAACGTATAACTTGGGCTATAACAAAACACCCCAGTGTTTTAAACCACTTCTTAACCGATTTCTTTTTTATTATTATTTTTTTCAATTGTTGTGTTCTAGAGATTGAAAAAGTTGAGTTTTGCTTGTAGAAGTAGAAATGAAAAATTTTGAGCTATATTTTATAAAAAATTTTTTTATATATAAATATTTAATAAAGTTTGCAATAAACTCTAAGTTTCTTGGGAAAACAAAAATTGGTCAAGACGACTTCGTTAGTCCGGTCAGCTAGTTACAAAAATTATATAATTTGAAAGCTGTAAAACGCTGAAAGAGCCCGCAACGTCTAATCCCGCACCTCTACTAGGACAGCATATAACTTGGAGTATACAATGAAATTCCAAGAACTGACATTTTAGGCCTTACCACCATAGAGCTAAGAAAAAAACTTAATAAAACTAAAACACTTTTCAAGTTTCTGTATTTGATTTAAAATCACGCAATGCAACTTTTTTACCAAAATTATTCTTGATATAGGTACATTATTACTTTGCTAGAAATTATTTTAAAAATCGATTAAAAAAATCTATGTACAAAATTAATTTACTTTTTATTTTTATTGTAGCGCACTAAAATAATAATGTCTTTCCTCTAAATTCTAGTATCGGTCGTAGTTTAGCATAGTCGTATCCTACATAAACTGGTTTTAATAGAGAAAAAAGTAAGTTTTAAAATATAATAATTAATAACACGTACCCATATTATTTGAACTCACATTCTGCTGCACCAAAAAAGCACAAAATAATTTTAAAAGTAAACAAAACAAAAACAAATTCACTTTCACTATTTTATTTTATTCTGGGTAGATTATTTACAGCATTATTAATTTAAAATTAAAAAAAAAAAACTCACTTAAAAAAAAATATTACACTTTTTCACAACTCCTCAATTGTAACTTTTCCTGATAAGTTTCTGTGCTGTATTATATAAACTAAAAACACGTGTAGCCACAACGGTGTCTGTAAGTTTGTGAGGGCAGCGAGGGTGCCCTAGTAATATAACACTCCGCAGTATCATGGCACGACAGCCACTGGGTTATCCGAGTCATCACTTCTCCTTCAACGATCATTGCCGAAAGCGTTCGCTTTAGCTGAGCACGCTAGGTCAAGTGGCTCCCGCTACTCAACAATTCACGTCATCTTTAAGATCACGACAGAAAGTCTGAAATCCGTGTTCTTTCTATAGAACTCCAAACCGTCAGTAAGAATCGAAATCCAAAAAGCAATTCAAAGTCTAAAAAAAAATATTTCATATAGGCAACAAGGGCACTTACATATATCACGCTATATCACGCTATATATCAGCTAGTGCACGGTTCCAAATTGGTCGTTTCCTATGGAGAAGAACCGGCAAGAAACTTTATGAGAATAAGATAGGTACTCTTTTGTTAAACAATTCTGTGAGTAAAGTTGCATCAGATGAGGTCAATGTACTTTGAATTCACATCCCCGCTGCAAAGATTTCCCTCGCAACTTGTGAGGGAAGCAATCCCCTAGCTAAGAAGCATCCACGACGAATTTAGAGGAATTAGAACCTTACGTATCGTTTGGTTCAGTAACATGATTTAAATCGGGTTGGGGACAATTCGGAAACAATATGTGCATAATATGAAAAAAAGTGCCTATTCGGACACTGTATATATTATGTACACAGTATCCGAATAGGCACTTTTTTTTTGTTTGTTTTTCTTCTAACTGTACTAAACTGCTTCAATAAAGGTGGTGTCCGAAACGTCAGTAAGTATGCCTTTAAATCGTCACCGTCGTGATTTTAAGTTTAGGACAATAGCCTCTGAAAAATTGTGGAACGTCACAAAAGCGGACTTGGACCAGATGGCCATCGCTTTATAACTTTACTTTCTACGAAATAACTGTGAGTTACTTAGAAAGCAATGCAGGCATTGAAAAATAACTAGAAAACGATTTCGCCAAATATCACAATTAGATCCGATGAAAGATCTATTGGCTGAATACCTATCTGAAAAAAGCATAAAATAGATTTTTATAAAACTTGCTTTTTCTTTTTAGTATTTCAGTTGGTTCAAATTGCACTAGTAAAAAGACAGATGTCGCTTCACAACTTAGTGTGACATACTTAAAAGTAGGTGTCGCTTTGAGCAATCCAAGCATTGCTTTATCTCTTAAGGGTACTGTTACCCTGGTTACGGAAGCCTAAGATTAAAAAAATAATCTTTAATCCAGATTAGTGAAAACATATGCCTATATCAGTAAATTGACTGTCCCCTTATCTTTATATATGTAGAAAATATATACCGCGCCTGGCTGTCTGTCCATGATGAACACAAACTACTGGATGCATTATCATCCAATCTAATGTAACACCGAAACTAGAACGGGTCGCTAGATAATTTCATAACAAAATTCTAAAAACATCTTCGAACAACATCACCTAGCAGCAGAAAATCGTACTATATCCCTGTTAAGGTAGAACTACACTGCGCACATGTGTGCCACGATCTGGGCGCGTCGGTCTCCATACATTAGATCCACGCGACGTCATTCTACGTACAAATCAGGCGGGGTCGACGTGTGCATCTGTCTAATGTAGTTCTAGCTGGTGCAGACCATAAAGTCAATGCTCTGCATACGCACTCTGAGAAAGTAAAGAGGCAGATTTCCGTCCGATAATGGAGTAGAAGTCATCGACATGTGCTTCTACCAAAAAATCTGGGCAAAAGGACAAAAGAGGTAACCCCATCAACATCCTGAACGCACAGTGCGTTGACAGTCCGCTGTATAGTCGGTTCGCAGGCTGCTCGTGCAAAACACTTGTCAAAAAGCATTATTTCAACTGTTTTGCTACAACGTACAAAGCTGCGAGCCAATACATCGAACCGCCCTACATTCCCTTTCAATATCCTCTTGGTCATAAAGGTTAACATAATACCCCAAGTACTTAAACGAGCATACTTGTACTATATCATTCCCATTAAGTTTAATGGTGGGCACATAATCAGGATTTTATCACCGATAGCTTAACCCTTTAACCACCTGCGTCGGATATGTCCGATAAACACTCTCGCGTTTATTCCATCTGGGTCGAAGTGCCCTCAAAATGAAGTGCCCTGGCGAATAGGACGAGAAAACACTCGTCGGACTAATACGACGCGGGCAGTTAAAGACTAGCATTCCAATAGACGTCCACGCGCTCCAATCACCTCAAACTGCAATTGGGAAAATGCGCTCGCCATTCAAGAACGTTGAAGGTCATAGCAAAATTTTGATTTCATCTACTGTCTACACGGATTGCAAAAAGCAAGGTCACCTCTGTTGAGACGCTGGATTACATCCGAGTGCCTTAAAGTCGAGCTCCTGAGCATATCCCTCACAGCAACTGAGCAACTAGCTCTCTTATGGCCCCAACCAATGGGCTCAGCAGCACCAGTCGAGGGCTGAAGGGGACGTGAGCCTTCCCTCCTCCCCCAAATCGTACTCGTCAAAAATCGTCTAAAAATTCACAATTAAAAAGAATAAATTTTTTGCCCCTGACAAAATACTGACTACTTTTCCTTTACGCTTTGAGACGTCATCAGAGAGATAATTTTCTACGATAAGGCGTGTAAAAACTTGATTGAGAGCAAAACTTGTTAGAAGAATGGCTGACTGGCTTAGCTCTTCTAAATATTATACAGATCAACAGACCTACACAAATCAATGTTATAACATCTTTCTTTTTGGTCAAGGATTAAAAATCGACAACCATCTTCGTGACACCGAGCAGGCGCCGCGCCGTCGCGAGACGTGCTGCCAAATGACGTGGCATCGTTCCGAATGCCATAAATCAAAGCTTACATGGCGCTGACTCATTGGTACTTACTGTACATAAATAGATCCCTGACCGAATTTCACCCCTGGCAGCCAACCATATCACAACACAAAAACAAACGCTTGAAAACAAACTCAAAGTCTGATGGACACCGGTTTTATCCTAATTTCTTTTCCTGAGGGTGTTAAATCATCGACTTTCAAAATCTGTGCTGCCACTCATAAATTCTCAATGGAAAATCCCATTAACATACTTTACGGGACTTTACCCAGCTTAGGGATTGCACCGAGGTCCTGTGCAGTCAAGTTACGACAACGAGACGACCGCATAATGTAGATATTGTAATGAAAAAAAAATTAGAAATACACGTACGTACACCAGTCACGTTGCGCTGAATAATTAAGTAACTTGTTTAGTATGTTTGTGGGAAATGTGGGAATAATGTTAAGTGTTTTAAGCGATAACTATATTCCCGACTCCACAGTACCTACTGTCTAAAGGTTCATACGCATTATGCGTGTAGCCGGCATGCGGCTAGCCGTGCGGCAGACCGCAGGATGCGGTTGCGAATGCATCTAGCCGGATCACGGGCAGCCGCATTCGCAACCGCAACGTGCGATTTAAGAACCGTTGCGATTTGCGGTTACATCGAGCCAATATAACTCAATTGCGGGAAGCCGCAGGCTAAGTACAGCAACCGACCGGCTGGTCGTCACTCGGGCCGCTGCCCTACAAGCGACCGAAGCGGTCTGCGGGTTGCCGCATCGCAGTGCGCATAGAAATGAATATTACGTACATAATTGTGCTTGCGGTCAACCGCACGGCTACCCGCATAGTGCGTATAAACCCTAAAACTAGTCAAGTAGCGCATGGGGATGCAACACCGGAGCGATTCTCCAGTCTCCAGCTACGCCATACGGTGGAGGTGTGCCCTGCTTGGGCGGAGCCCTGGTTCAGACCCTGATCAGGAGCAAGGGGGAATGGACGGCCACCGCCTCCATCTGCGGAGCAGTAATGCTAGCGAAGAAGACGGCAGCATGCGTGAAGGATCTGATATCCTCACACCATAGCCGTCGAGACCCCGACCCCGACTACCACTCACCGTAGGTTTTGGCTTGCCGATGACGAGCTATGGGTAGTTTGCCGTCCAGCCTTGCGATGCCTGCTAAAGCTGCAATGAATGCAGAATCCTAAAAAAAACGTGATTCGTCAAAATAAATTTAAAAAAACTCTATGGATAAAAATCCTATTGATTTAGTGTAAAAAACCCAAAAATTGTCTCCACTAATATTATAAAGAGGGAAAAAAAATATTTATGTGTGTGCGTGTATGTTTGTAATGAATGAACTCAAAAACTACTGTCCCGGTGTCATAATTTCATTCACCATTGGAAAGCTACATTCACCCTGAGTAACATAGGCTATATTTATTACCCATGCGAAGCCGGGACGGGCCGCCAGTATTCTATAAAATCGTAAAATTTTTCAAAATAGTTCTTCTTCCAGTGTTACGGTAAAATGTTGGAATTATTCATCAATACGTGTGTATATATATATTTGTAGGTATTTTACATAAAAAAAAACCGGCCAAGTGCGAGTCGGACTCGCCCATGAAGGGTTCCGTAGCAGCAAGTAACATAATATAAAAGTTCTTGTAGTTAGTTGTAGGTAACTTTGATCGATGTTTTAATAATAGTGTATTTTTTTTTAGATTATTGACGTATTAAAAAAAAAAAACTAGTTACAAGATTTCGTTCAAACCAATTTTCGTTGGTGGTTTGCATGATAATGTACATCATATATTTTTTTTAGTTTTATCATTCTCTTATTTTAGAAGTTAGAGGGGGGGGGGGGACATTTTACTACTTTGGAAGTGTCTCTCGCGCAAACTATTCAATTGAGAAAAAAATTATATTAGAAACCTCAATATCATTTTTGAAGACCTATCCATAGATACCCCACACGTATGGGGTTGATGAAAAAAAAATTTTTGGGTTTCAGTTCTAAGTATGGGGGACCCCCAAAATTTTTTGCTTTTTTTCTATTTTTTTGTGAAAATCTAAAGTCTAAAGTTTCAACAGTATAGCTCTTACAGTTTCAGAAAAAAGTGGCTGTGACACACGGACGGACAGACAGACTGACAGACATGACGAATCTATAAGGGTTCCGTTTTTTGCCATTTGGCTACGGAACCCTAAAAAGGTAGGGGAAACATAAAACCCGTGTGAACATAGGTGCTAGAAACCCTTGGACGTCGTAATGGTAATTTATTATATTCAAATATACTTGTAAAACGTGAGTAAAAGTACCAAGACTATATTTTCTCAGCCCCTAAATCCCACATTAGCTCTTCTTCAATATATATTGTGTTCCACAGTAGATTCATTATGATATTTTTTTGCAAATTACTTATCTTCAACAATTTGAGGAAATAAATACTTTCTAAAGTAAAAAAAAAACTTTTTACAAAAAAAATAAAACCGACTTCAAAAAAACACTGAAAAGTACAAAATAACTTTAACCTTTCAATCGTGGAAATCACAGACACAATAGAAAGACAATAGGTGCGCGAACGCGAACGCCGGCGTTCGCTTGGGGTTTAATGAATTAATTTCGGAACGTAATAGTTTTGTCGTTTTGTCTCTTCGTTATTTAAATCCCATAGATCAGGTTTCTAATATCAAAAAAAAATAAGCAAATATAACCTCAAAATGAGAATTAAAAAAAAATTAAGAAGGAACATTTGGAAGCATTTTCGAAACTTTTTTTAAGTAGTGAGAGAACTTCATATTATAGCTCTTTTCACATGAAAAGTTATTTCGCTGTAATGTTGGCAATACGGAAAAACAGTGTTGCTATATTTTTAGCAATGAAATTATTTAATATTAGGGTGATTAACTGATATTTCGTTGCTTTTAACAATTGCCACATAATTTTGTTTTTTTTTCTTTTGGAAACTGTAAAGACTATTTTTGAATAAAGTATAGGACGCTGGGCTCCATTTCAATTATCCTGCAATTCTATCAAATACTAAATAGGCCACGCCACAATATCGGACCTCTCCATTGACAACTTCCTTTTAAATCTGCTTCTTTTTAATAAAATCCCATTGCCCTGATAATTCTCCAAAAAATGTTTGCCGTTAAAATCGATTTCGTTTCGCATTTTGTGCAACAATTTTGCTAGAGTAGGCAAATGTTTTCTTTTTTATTTTCTTTTTTCTGTAAACAGACAGAGGAGCCAACATTACGGCGAAGGAACTTTTTATGTGAAACCGACTATAATTATTTATTTTCGAATTCCTTTTAAATAAAGTCATTTCCTCTTTAAACAGTTGATCTCCAATCCGATAACTGAAAACAATGTATTAATTGCAATAATTCAAATAAACTAACTCAAATCTTTACGCACATCTTATCCGTTGCGGAAACATTTTTCACGATTTCTGGCATTTTTGTTCATGCGACTCATCTTTCGATGCATTTTCAATCTACGAGTCTTTAATATTTCTGCAGCTTGTAAAATATTCTTTACAATTACGCTTAGCGGTGGCACTTCTTTCAAGCGAAAATAAAGTCTAAAAATATACGCTACACTTTAAAATTATTTTTAAATCACTGATGCACAAACACAAACACTAAACTTTGCACTCACTGTCTCTGACAAGTCAACTGTCATATCGGAAAAGATCATAGAGATAACCAATTTTTTTTTTTCATAATTTAATATTGGTTCATAATCTGAAAAAGGTTTGTATCCAAAATAAAACCTTTGTAGCGACATCTATATCACCACATATGAACCAAAAATTCAAAATAGTGCAAAGTAGAATAGTAAAAGTAAAAAAGTAAAGTAGTAGTAGTATAGTACTAGTAGTAGTAGTCTGCTAATTGTGGGAGATATATAAAGGTCTGTGTTATCAGGATTCTCCACGAAAATGCATCAGGGTTCTCAGCGTGATTAGGCCATAATAAATACAACAGCCCGAAATCAATCTAATTAATACAAACCTCTAAACTAATAAATATTGCAACTAAACTATATAAAATCGTTATTTTAAAAGTTTTAAGTGAAAAAAATGAATGAGTACTTTTAAAATTAAAAATGTCATCGGGGTTGATAAGAATAAGCATTTTATATATATCTATCCCGATGACTTTATTATTAATTAACTTTTAAAAAAAAAGTTCCCGCTCGTCGTGCTGCGACCTCGCGAGCTCGCTGTCCGACCGTCCGGTAACTGTCCGGACCGAGCCCAAATCGTCGACGGCTGGGCACGCCACAATCATGGCGGTAAGTCCCCTCTTTGAGGCGTGGCTGGAAAGACCTCGTCCTTTCCTTCCGCGTGACGCAGGTCCTCACCGGACATGGTTCGTTCGGGTGTTTCCTGCACCGGATTCGTGCGGAAGTGACGCCCGGGTGTCGCCACTGTGCGGAATGCCCGGAGGACACTGTGGAACACACAGTCGAGGTGTGCCCTGCTTGGACGGAGCATCGCCGTGCCCTCGTGGGGGCGATCGGCGGCGGAGACCTCTCGCGCCGGCCTTTGGTTGAGGCTATGGTCCGGAGCGAGGAGGAGTGGCAGGCGGACGCCGACTTCTGCGAAGCAGTAATGCTCGCAAAGGAGGAGGCCGAACGCATCAGGCAACGGCGTTATCGCCGCCGACGCCTGATGCGCCGTCGACGGCGCGCACTGTGCGCCTCAAGGAGTTGTCAGCAACAGTAGGTACCCAGCCGGGTCGAAGCCTACTGGGGCCAGGGTTACCCGAAAGGGATCTCGAGCCCCGGTATGAAGGCTAGAAGGAATAGGGTGGGTCGTTTAGTCAGTAAGAGTCTGACGCTATCTCCCGCTCCGCCCAAGAACGGGGTTGTCATTGGATGATTTTTCCCACCATAAAAAAAGTATATCATATGAAATCCTCAATGTGATTGAGCATTTTAATATTAATTGAAAGAAGATAGTTTATCCATCCTTCCGTTTTAGAAAATAAACCATATTCTAGTGCACACATAGTTGTTTATTATCTACCCTTTAACCTCGCATGGAATAATTATAAGAACAATTTGCACTATTCCCCGCTAGATGTCTCTAATAAGCAATCAATTTAGAGTTCTATAGAATGTTTCCTAAATAAAGTTAAACAATTTTAAAGTCATTTTCTAGATATACCTATACCATTGGCGTTGCCTTATTTTATCGATATTGTGTTTCATTTACAAATATAATAAAGTCAACAGCCGGTTAATATGAACGGCCAACATCTAGTTAATATGAACGTGGCGACCGCAACTAGACTGATGTGCGCGGCGCATTCGCAATGGAGCATATATACATGCAGTACACCGCAAAACTCGGGGTACGCGCGCTCCGGCTGCTTACTCCTTCTATACTACTGTATGATTCCTGTGTTCTGTGGATATCACTCAGCATAGTAACTATGGTGGTTGACGTTAGAACCTGTAGCCACAGTCAGTAGGCGATAGAAATTTTGTTTTTATTACATTTCAATATCCACTAAGGGTGTTTTTAATATCGTGTGGTTTTGATTATGCATGCGGGATTACCCCGCACGCTTAACTCCCATTAATGTCCATTTCATACAAATATTTAATGTAATGCGTGGAATATGCACGCGTTTTTTGTATTAAGAAATTTTCTGCATGCGGAATGAAATCTGCACGATAATAAAAACACCCTAACAATCAATTTGCGAATAATAAAAACAGCCACTAGACTTCACTCGAATACAAACCCGCCTATAACTTCAAACGAGAATCCAAATTTGTTCCTGCCAAAGACTGTTCTTTGACGATGAAATAGAAAATTGGATCACTTTTTACTTCACCTTCTCAATATAAGTTCACAAAAGAAGCTCACATATTCACCTTTCAGGATAATATCATGATCACTGAACTCTACCACAAAGGCATTTCGAACTTGACATCATTTGTATAGAAAACTTTGAACATAATTAAGAACGTAGAAGATTTCTTCTCAATATTCTATTTGAATAATAATGCAAATCGATAATGTGACCCATTGCAAAACTGCATAATTGAGCCGAGGTGGTTATAGCTTAGTACCTATGACCTTGATTATGATTATGACGGTGATGTTATCTATATAGGGTGACTGGTTTGTGTCCGATACTTATCACACGTGATTGTATTCATGATTACGAACAACTTTCCCAAAGAAACTTTTTTTATACTCATTAGTTTTATCACATTAACAAAGCTCAGCTGTTAGCCACGTATCGCTGTTGTCTCAAGTACCTTACCTACAATACATTGGGCGCAAACCGTTGGGAATTTGCGCAAACAGTTGTTTTGTTACTATGATAAAACTAATGAGTAGGTATAAAAAAAAAGTTTCTTTGTCAATGTTGTTTCAAATCATGAGTACAATCATGTGATTATCAGTCACTAGAATAGAATAGAATAGAAAAACTTTTATTTGGTACAGACACAGCACAACGGTTTTAAACACAAAGTAAATAAGAATAAAAGTACAAAGTACGCCGAGCGTGCCCGCACCGAAAGGGTGACCACCTCAGCATTTCATTCATATTTATTACTAATTTTATCAGTCACCCTTTATAACGTAAGTTTGACTTGAACTGTATAGTTTATTATGTAACTTTAAATGTGTGTGTTAGTATGGCAAGTGAGGCACGTTACCGACTGGGGCACGTATGGCCGGTTTACCCAACTGAAAACGTGGAATTCTATGATTGAACATGCAGACCACATAACTGTACGAGTGTAGTCCAAAAGGGATCCCCGGGGTCCGGACCCCGTTTGCTTTTGTTAGGCTTGCTTTGTGTTCCCTAGAATACAAAGCAAGCCTACGTAGGTAGGTAGGCAAAGAAGGAATTTATGTGTAGTTTTAATCAATAAAATTCTGACACGCCCTCGCGCTCCACCATAAAGCGAGAGGTAATTGGATGATTTCTCACCTGAAAAAAATGAGAATTTAAAAAATGTAATTTCTAAAATATGCCTAATGTAGATTTTTGCACACCTGCTCTCTAAAACCATTACTTACTATTTTTCTTCTGGAGCAGTCGGGTAAAACGCGTTCAGCTACGAATGGTGATTCTTTATCCTCAAAAGAAAGCCAATTCGTATAAATTAAATAATAAAAAAACATTTAGAATAAATCGTACTCGTACATTCAAATAAAACTTGTTTTTATTTTGTGTGATGTGTAATTATTGGCGTGATTTTGAAATTAAGTAAAATTAAATACTGCAAAATCTAAATGTTACTTGTGTATTCTACTGTCACTACGAAAGACATTATTATAAAAACTTTTCAAGCAAAAAAACATAAACGTCAGACTAGGCAATATGATCAAAATACCTTAGCCTTCCCCTAGGGGTAAATAAAAAAAAAATATGCGCGCGCATATGAAAACAGATTTTTACCGCCATGTCACAAAAAAAAACTAGTTTTACTGTCATTTTATTCACAAGTGTATTGAAAAACGACGTATACGTATGATACACGAGAGTAATTAATGATTACCGTTCTCGGCTCTCTTAAGACCCTCGCCACGGCTTGGGTCTAAACACCGCCCCGACGGTAATCATTAACATTACACACTTGTATCATAATGTGTAGTACATTATGATACAAGTATTTAGTATTTCACTATTTCACATGGGCATTTATAAAACGTCAGAAGCTAGTGGACAGTTCCAAATCGGTCGTTTCCTATGGAGAAGAACCGGCAGGAAATTCCATGGTAACTCTTTTAAAAAAGCGGTTGATGGAATCTATGAATACGTAGAGTCTACAGCGTTATCACATTGATATTATAAGATAGAGAAAAAAAGAATAGAAAGAGAATTAAATAAGATAATGCTTCGAGTACTTTCCGACACGAAGTTAGCGCTACTACTACTACTACTACTAAAATGTTAAGGGTACCAGGAGACCATAAAGCGTTAGAAAGTTCTCGCGTAAAGTAGGTACTTTCTAACGTAAAGTCAGCTAAACTACGACCTTATCCATTAGGAGCACATGAGGCGTCTGGTAGTATAAAATGTTTCAGATCCAATAGTCAAAACGTAAGAACCACCGCGGGAGCTTCAAACTGTTCTCGTCTCTACATTTTGTTACACTCATACAAAATCAATTTATAATTGCGTGAGCTACGTTTGCACGAGGCAAGTAGGTAAGATAAGCCTGAAACCAGTAGTTTGAACAGAAGTTGTAATTTGATTTTATTTCAGTAGCACTTTGCCGCGTTAGCCAGAATGTTTTCATAAAAACTTTAACACCGCTTAAACAATCTTTCAAGGGTAGTTTTGGAAAAACTAATAATGACAGCCTTTATTATTCATTATTCATTAAACCCCAAGCGAACGCCAGCGTTCGCGCACCTATTGTCTTTCTATTGTGTCTGTAATTTCAAAATTTCATAGTCTGTAAAATTTGTATCAAGTTTCAAGTATATAAACCTACGAAATACAAACTAAATTTCGCCTTTCCAGCTCCATACAAGTTGAGTTTCCTAAAACACCCTCCTAGTGTCCGTCTAACTTACAATAGAAAGACTTGTGCAAAATTTCACATTCGTAGTTGATGTCAGTCAGTCAGTGTCTCCTTTTATTATATTTGTGAACATGGCTATCTGTTGGTGTAGTACAATGAAACAACGAACCTTTCAAATGGCATGTACCTCAACTTGATACAGCATTGAATAGGTACGGACTACAAACACACAAAAGAAGCCATTGTCGTTTAGAAACTAACTCTGATTTCGATGATAAGAACTTCTTCTCTCTCATGTCATCCCAGTTCTTGTTCTTGTTTTGCTCACGATGCTTAATGAGAAAAAGGGGCGGAAAATGTTTTTATTTCTGTCCGGTACCTACTCAAATGGACACATCAACTGTAATGTCTCAATAAGAAGAGACAGAGTATTGTCGTAACTATTTTTTTATTTAATTTTCGATAATCCCCGCAAAACTTCCATGTTTGATCAGGTTTTTGCACCAACACTACTGGGGGATACATACGATTGTGTATAACCCACACCTATAAACACCATCTACCGGCTAATCAAGACTATCTATCAAATTATTGAGACAACAATAATTGTATAATCATGTTTAATTAGTTCATCTTTACTTGTCTTTGCATTCATTGGTTACCTTGGAAATATGTATTGTTAATCACATCCGATTATAATATTTTAGTTTATATACCAACAGCTTTTGTTATTGTAAATAATTGTAATAGAATAGTGACCTAATGAAATATGTTGTGTTATTAAAGAGAGCGGATAACATCTTGACTTCCGGGTTAAACTGTTTTGAGGTGGTTTTGAAGATGTTGAGCGAAGTAGTGTGGCTGGATTTAGCTAATATGTGAATTTGTGAAAAATATAAGAAACTTGAATGATGTCACCTCGTTTGATTTCCCCACCAGAACTCCTATTACATACAATTTCGAACCGTGCACTAGCTTCTGACGTTTTATAAGTGCCCATGTAGGCCTATGTGAAATAAAAAACTTTTGACTTTGACTTTGACATATGCACTTTTGGATTCCCGGATAACTCTATAATTTAATATTTCTTCAACTTGCGAGTTTATTATGTCAAGATCCTTTGGAGAAGTCTAACCCTATACGCATACTAGGCGACACGCGACAGCGACAGCTTGGCGACTAGACGCGACGACAGGCTGCGGCCGACAATTTCATAAATGTTGTTCAAAGCTTCGCACACTTAGCGCCAGAGTCGCAAAGTCGCGACGACAAGCTAGGGGCGTCGAGCTAATTATAAAAACTATTAAATTCCCAAGTCGTTTGACTTCTTAGACAGACTTTATTAGCAAAATCTATATGATTGCATCATAATTATAAAAAAAATCTTGACTCAGGAATAATTTCTGGTTAATGTCTCAAACTCATTAATAAAAACGCATGAATCAAATAATACTGATCTTCACTTTCGCGACGACTTTTAGGTATGATGTGCGACCAGGTTTATGATGGTGATGACCATGTTCATTGTGCAGGGAGGGATAATGTTTTCTTTGTCTTCTTTCTTCGGTGGCCGACGTTACTGGGAGCAATTGGAGAACCATTACTTCCATTATTAAAACGGTCCCTAGGCCGTAAATTATACCTGAGCGTGCAGAACGTCTTCACGAATTGCTCATGTGATATCGCTAATTGAGCTACTAACTGGCCTAGCGTCATTTCAATAGCGGTAAAAATAGCATGCTGCGGCGCCAACAGCCCAGTGAACTTGCATAGCGTCAGCAGCAATGTGTCCGGCGTGATGCTGTCCGGCGGCAACCTAGCGATAAGCACTGCTCAGCGCTCGAGCCTTTTCAGCGATAGTAGAGCGCCGCTGTCGTGGATCCTGTTGCTTTCCAGCTCTTCCGCTGTCAGTGGAGTCGAGCGCTTGAAAGCTGCTGCAAGGGCTGTTACAGAGGGCAGGCTTTGATGTAGAGTCTCGTGTTATGATGATGGTGATTGGGCACCGAGCGGTACAGCGCCCTCGCGAACAGCCTTACAGCTCTTACAGCGGCGTGACAGTTGTTGGGCGAGACGTGCGCCATGACCCGCATGACCAAGGCCAGTGTCCCTCCGCTCGCACCGCGCCAGTTATATGCACAGCACTAGAGTTTCATCGCGCAAGTTCTTATATGCCAGGGAACCGACATTTCAAACTGATATGAGAATGAACGTTAGTAATGAATATCGATTAGATTCCGTATGGTATATAAAATCCTCGATTAGATTACATAGAAAGTCATAATCTGAAAAGTCATTTGTCACGATGTGCCATAGTGCCATATTATATATAATATTAAAAAGCACAAGTGAGCACGGTGAGCACACAAGTTACGACGTTACGACTGGTTACGACAGAAGTTAGTATGATTTAAAAAAACAACTCATGCGATTTCTTTTCGATATCACAGTATTAACGTCTAGTCACACTTGTAAGTCTTGTAACACGCCTGATTTTATACGTAGAACGCGCGGATCAAGTGTAGCTCTATAAGTCTAGTTTCCTATTAAATGTATGAGAACGAAGTGCCTCCAGATCGGCTTGTGTGGCACACGTGTGAGCAGAGTAGGTCTACCTTGAAACTCTGGTTTTATTTATAATGTTACTATTTATTCACAAAATTTACAGCTCTTAAAAATTTCATTTAATGATAAACCAAAGTTACAGCCAATTAGGGATTTACAATTTACTATCCAAACATTTATTCCTCAGAAACAAACAGAATAAAACGCTAGTACCAACCAAGCGTCGTAGAGTCTGTCTAATAAGTTAAACAACTTGGGTAATTATTAGGATTTAATGAAATCTGATGTAGTCAACACGGGTTCAATAATCAAGGTTGATTAAGAGATAGAGATCATTGTTTACTAACAGAAGAACTTTATAAAAAGTACCGAATATAAGTATTTTTTAAATGATTAAATATTATAAAAAATTCCCAAGTCGGTTGACCTATTAGACAGGCTATAGCAGTGTGTGGTATGGGTAGATGGGTTGGAGTGAGTGTGAAGAGTTGAAGTGGTGTATGAATTAGTGTATGAAATAATGTTATTAATCACCATCACTATTCGCATTATTGATTAATTCGTCGCATACAGAAGTTAGCAGCAGTCTCCTGAAGTGTTATGGTATCAAATAAATTGATTTAAGAGAATTTCTTATTCAATTTTCTCAATTAATAACAGAATTTTGAGCGTAGTTTGTCCTACTGCGCGGTACATCGAAAAACTGTGTGCCTAGTTCGTTGTGACGGAGCACTCAATCTTAGAACCAAATTACTCAAAGCAATACTCTCAAAAGCATGTTCAGAATCATAAGTCTGTTCTCCAAAATGGTAGCATATTATGATGTTTGCAAGCAAGCAGATAATTAATATAGTTATTTGATAAATTTGGATTGTATAAATTCAATTTGTTGTATAAAAACTAAATAGTGAGGATTCCAGACTTTACTGCAGTATTCTAAAATACTGCGTATGTATGCAAAATAAAGTATTTGCATCTAAGTATCTGTATCAGTAAATAATTTACATGTACGTATCATAAATCCAAGATTCTTGTAAGCCTTGCCGACGACATAGGACACATGCTCCGAAAACAAGTTTAAGAAAGAAAAAAGAAAAAGTTTTTATTCACGTCAAACATGGCGCATACCTTAAAACAAAATAAATAACAATTTCGACTAAAAGTAGCACGTAAGTAAGATATGCGTCACATCCGCGCAAAACGGCCAGCGCTCAGCAAAATGCTGGGGCTCATGTAAAACAGAGCCACAGCACTGATTTTCAGCACCAGCCGTCGTCGACGATGAGACGCCGATCGGTCAGAAGTTTCGAGTCAAAGATAGGGTTTGGGTCTTTTCGTAATTTTTGCTTTGAGACTCGAGACGAGACAAGATTGTCGCAATTGTTACGGAAAACATACAAAAAGTTTGGAACTTCTATATAAAGTTACCTTAAGTTGTGTTACCTTAAAGTCGATAGATGGCGCTGCGCTGTCATGTTTACATTAAGCTCTGTATATTTTTTAATGTAAAAATAATAAAAATGCGCGAATCTGTGTTAATTCTAACACTCAATATATCTCAACTGACAAATATAGTGCAAAACGTCTGTGACAATGTTATCCGAAATTTATTTAAACAATATTGACAAAGTTATTGTGTTTATTGTGTTGAAAAGTTATCAATGAAAACAAACTAAACAGAACGGTCTGCTACAATCAGTCAGTGACAAAATGTGTAATGTGAATTCTAAGACATCATTTATTCAAGTTACTCAGCAACATTCGTTTTAAACACAAAAAAAAGAATAATAGCAATGCAAATATGACAACATATGAGAACAATAATACGAGTATTACACTGTAAGACAGTTTATTAAAAGCAATTCTGTGTACGAAATAGCAAAATAATCTTTACGCCAAATATGACTGGATAATTCATTGAGTGCAGTGTCGTAATATTAATAAGTGAATTACTTAAAATACAAAGAACTACAATATCGTTTTTGCAATAGATTTTAAATAGTGGACTTTGGACTCACTAGATGTATAACAACTAGCGCCATTACAGCCCCAAGCGGTGCATAGAGTAACATAAAAAGTAACACTACTGGCCACCAGAGGTCGTAAAACTGACAGTTGGTGTGACCATATTAGAAAAATATTGGAAATTGGTAATAATTTTATTGTACTTTGAAACCATCACAACAAAAACGCAAAGATTTTAAATATCCTACATAAAAAATCTTTGCAAAAAGTCAGTTGGTGTGACCGTACTCGAAAAATAAAATTGGTAGAAATTTTATTAAACTTTGAAACCATCACCAAAAAGCGACATGGCTTTTTTTTTTTCGATGGGAAAAATCATCTTATGACAACCCCCGCTCTTCGGCGGAGCGGGAGATAGTGTCAGACTCTTACTGACTAAAAAACCCATCCCATTCCTTCAAGCCTTCATACCGGGGCTCGAGCGCCCTTTCGGATAACCCTGGCCCCGGTAGGCTTCGACCCGGCTGGGCCCCTGCTGTTGCTGACAACTCCTTGAGGCACGCGGGAACAGCGCGCGCCGTCGACGACTTGGGCTTGGTCCGGACAGTTACCGGACGGCCGGACAGCGAGCTACCCATTGCTCATTGTCCGCAAGCCCGCGCCTACGGTGGCCGGAAATCGGGATCGGAATCCCGGCGGCGGCGAGGGCGCCGTTGCCTGATGCGGTCGGCCTCCTCCTTAGCGAGCATTACTGCTTCGCAGAAGTCGGCGACCGCCTGCCACTCCTCCTCGCTCCGGACCATGGCCTCGACCAAGGCCCGGCGCGAGAGGTCTCCGCCGCCGATCACCCCCACGAGGGCACGGCGATGCTCCGCCCAAGCAGGGCACACCGCGATTGTGTGCTCCACCGTGTCCTCCGGGCGTTCCGCACAGTGGCGACACCCGGGCGTCACTTCCGCTTTAATTCGGAAAAGCGACATGGCTTCAAGAAATAAACCCACATTAGATAGAATGATTTTAGTCTAAATTATTTTAATGGGTCCCGACTGTTGCTGAACTGTGGACTGAACTTGTTTATTTTTCTTTTCAGTTTTTATTTAAAGTAATTTTTTACGCATTCGGGTTTTTTAATTTTTTTAATTAATTTTTTATTTTACATTTTTTAGTTACTATTTTATTATCAATATTTATTCACTATATTTTAGACGTAAAATCACTATAAAGTTCAAAAACCGACCTAGGCATTTGCATCAGTACAAAATAAATAACAGATTTCTTGGGCCATGACATACCATTTTGAAATCATCATGAAAAGCCCTTTAATTTGACACCCATATTGCAGAATTATAGCACAAAGAATCGCCAAACTTAAGTGGCAATGGGCAGGGCACATTGCTCGCAGAACAGATGGCCGTTGGGGCCGAAAGGTTCTGGAGTGGCGACCGCGTACCGGAAAACGCAGTGTTGGTAGGCCTCCAACAAGGTGGACTGACGACCTGGTGAAGGTAGTGGAAATCCGATGGATGCGGGACGCACATGATCGTTCGTTGTGGCGACGCTTGGGGGAGGCCTATGTCCAGCAGTGGACGTCTGTCGGCTGAAATGATGATGATGATGATGATTGCAGAATAAAAAAAAAATTTTTTTTTATTCTAACATATATCATCTCACAGTCGATATTTTGTTGTTTTTTTTAACGTCGTCTAAGAACACTTGGGTTATCAAGACGATTCTAACGATATGTTAATTATAAAAATCTGTTCAGCGGTTTGGAAGATATGAGGTAATAAAGAATATTACATACATACAAACATACAAGATACGCGCGAAAAAAAAACATAACCCTTCTTGCAGTCAGGTAAAAACCACTTTGAATTTGATTGAGCTGGTTATCCTGAAAAAGTCTGCCACTTAAGAAGTTTCGAAGAGAGGAAAAAATTTAAATGGGAATATAAAACATGCACCAAGTGTGCGAAGCTGCAGAACACACCCAGCTCTGTTATATCGAATGTGACAAAAAGGAAAATGCGAGCTGCTATTTCTAACGCCCCGGAGGAGACAACGCCTTAAGCTACCCCACAAAGTACTAACTCTGAAACATACGACTCGCATATACTCACTTTAAATCATACGTCTGAAGACAGTGCGTACTCCGTTAAAACATTGTCGTGTAGTATGGACTACACGGAAATCGACTATATCAATGCTCAAGAGTTTAAGGATACAATTGATCGACTTGCAACTCTGCAGTTCCCAAAATGAACTTGAGAATGTCATACTCGATTCCTGAGCCTACCACAACAGAAAGAAAATAGAAGTGTAGATTTGGTAGTAAACACAAGAAATTTCCATTCATCCTCTTTCTTGCACTCAGATATGCTAGCCTTTTCTACGCCACCTAGATATGCAGCTTCAATTCAAGTAAAACCAACACAAAATCACAACTCTATTGCAATATCTCGCACTTACAAAAAGATAAGTAAGTAAAGAGAAAAAAAAGGAAAGAAAACCATAAGGAAGAAAACTTTTCATTGGATGTTCTGAAGGAAAATCGCATGCAGAAAATATACATTATATATTTGTGGCACACAACAATGCATTGGACTTTCTTCAGCATTGATACGATCACCTTACGTTAATTATACCATCACGTCTGAAACAAAACCATACGCGCTTACCAGTAACACCAGTGATGTCTTTATGAGCTGACAAAATATTATCGTGTAATGACAAACTCATAGTCTGTGTAGGTGAAAATGTATATGACATAAAGATTTTGTCTTCTCAACTTCGACAACTTCTCAGTAAATTCTCTAATAATAATGTCATTGTTCTGAGTCTACTGAAGAATATGTATATAAATGTAAATTACTTAAACAAAACTATACGCAATATTTGCAATGAATACAAAAAAATCTAGTTTTGTTGGTTCTAAAAATAATTTGTTTAATACCTCTAAATTTATTAATTATGTTATTGACTATGACGACTAAGAGAAAAAAAATATTAAAGTATTATTAAGTATTAAAAATTATTAAATGTTAAAGCACTAAAGAAATTAATATTGCGTAACCAACAAAATCTCAAAAAATCTGTCAACGAATGTGAAGTCTATCGTAAAGGAACAATCCCATATTACATTGCAAAAAACAGTCTGAACACTGTGCCACAAATGAACCCAGCATTGAAAATCCTACTTCTACAAAAATAGGTATTATACCTATAATAGGTACTAATAGGTATTATTTTAAGACTGAAGGCATAAATAAGCTTTTTTAGGTTAAAAACAGTGGTAAGTCACAGATCTGTAAAATATTCCATCAAAATATCGGTAGTATTTTATCAAAACAAGAAATCTTAGAACTAACGTTGCTAGAATTACGCATGATGAAGCCGATATTTTATGTTTTTCTGAAATTTTTATGCGTGCCAGAAGCGAAAAATTTCTGAAAATAAATAACTACTCCTTGGTAACTGCGTTTAGTAGAGACCAACAGAGAGGAGGAACCTGTATACTTGCTAAAAGGGGCATTACTTAGAATCCACAACCCCAGGAGCTGCTCTAAATGCCCTGCTTAACCTACCGCCACTTCATCTATTCATTGCGAAGGAGGCGAAGGCAAGCATGTACAGAACAAACAGCACTGGCAAAGCAAACTGGCGATCTCAAGCACTGAGATCGCTACACGAATCAGTACTTGAACACGATCAACTAGCTATGACAACAGACGTCATTCTTCCACAGTGTAATTTCACAAGGAATTACACTGTGGAACTGCCGAGCAGAGAGGATTGGTCAAACAACCTCATCACTTGCAAAGCTGGAAGCCTGATCTGGTTTACAGACGGGTCCAAAATGGGTGAGAATGTAGGATGTGGAATATTTGGCATTAGCCCGAAATTCAGCAAAAGCTTGAATCTGGGTAAACATGCTACCATATTCCAAGCGGAGGTATACGCCATTATAGAATGTGCGGAGGCCAACCGTCAACGAAACTACATAAATCAATTAATTCTGATTTACTCAGATAGCCAGGCAGCTCTTAACGCCCTGAACTCGAAATACTTTAAATTCGAAACTGGTAAAAGACTGCGTTAACAAACTGAATGACTTGGGGCAAAGGAATAAAGTTATTCTGAGATGGGTACCAGGTCATTCCGGAATCAATGGCAACGAAAAAGCCGATGAACTTGCACGGGCTGGGGCTCAAGGTCATCAGATAGGACCAGAACCCTTCTGTGGTATCTCAAAGAACCAGGCCATGCAGACCCTTAAGGGCAACTTATTTGGCGATTCAAAAAAGCACTGGTCGGTACAACCAGGTCTGCTACACGCCAAATCTCTCATAGAAGGCTACTCACAAAAACGAACTGCCGAGCTTCTTGAGCTTAGCAGGACGAACATCTGTGCGATAGCCCGCGCCTTAACCGGCCACTGCAAACTAAACAGGCACCAATTTCACATGAAACTGAGTGACACTGATGTTTACCGGTACTGCAATCAGGAGAGGGAGACGCCTAAGCACCTTTTGTGTGAATGCGGGCCCCTTATCCACAAACGCAGTGTCCATCTGGGCCGACACATTATTCGCCCGGAGGAAATTAAAACTCTAAAAGCTAGGAGTATTCTAAATTTCTTGGAAGCCTCCGGGCTAAAAGAGTTACTCTAACAAGGTGGCGAGTCACAATAGATCTTTTAGGTCGCAGTGACTACATCCCCTACACTATGGGTGATGCATAGCCCCTTATCTTCTAAATAATAATAATAATAATTACTTAGAATGAGCTTACTTGCGTTAAAAAATATTCGACGCTTAAGTCTATCGAGGCCTGTGGCATTGAAATCCCATTGCATAAATGATTAATAGTATGTGTTTATAGAAAACCAACATCTGATCCTGACATATCTTCTATATAAAAATAAGTCGGGTTTTCCTTCCTGACGCTATAACTCCAGAACGCACGAACCGATTTCCACGGTTTTGCATTCGTTGGAAAGTCTCGGGCTCCGTGAGGTTTGTAGAGTAGGGTAGAGTAGGGTAGGGTAGAGTAGGGTAGGGTAGAGTAGGGTAGAGTAGGGTAGGGTAGAGTAGGGTAGAGTAGGGTAGAGTAGGGTAGAGTAGGGTAGGGTAGAGTAGGGTAGAGTAGGGTAGAGTAGAGTAGAGTAGGGTAGGGTAGGGTAGAGTAGGGTAGGGTAGAGTAGAGTAAGGTAGGGTAGAGTAGGGTATAGTAGGATAGAGTAGGGTATAGTAGGTTGAAGTAGGGAAGAGCGGGAGCGAAGCCGCGCGGGCAAAAGCTAGTTTCTTAATAAATTTGACCTATTGATGGGCGAGTTACTCAAAAAATATGGAACTCTCTCAAACCAGGGAAAGTCACTACCTATGTAACAAATTTATGTAATAAGTACAAGTTGCAACTTCACATTAATGTCCCCACTCGGAAAGACTCGTGTATAGACCACATTTAAGTAACATCAAGACTACATCTTCTAAAGTCTTACCTCTTCACTTGTCTGACCATGATACAGCACAACTGTTAGAATTTCCGGTAAAACAGCAAAGTTCAAAGTGCAAACCATACTTTATTTTTAAGAAAGATTACTGGCGCGAGAATTTAAATAATGCCTGTCAAGTATTTCTTGGTCAGATGTCCACTTAGAAACTGACACAAATAAGGCATTCAATCAATTTCACGGTTTTTTTTTGTTTGTTATAATATACCTTATGCTTTCCAAAAATAAAAACAAAGATTAATAGTAGTTTATGTGACTAGGGGATAAAGCATGTCTTTAAATAGCGGGCAGCATGTTGAATTCCGAACGAAACGAAGGTTGCTGATTTTAATCCCGAACGACAGTGAGGGATTTATAAAATTAACTCCCGAGCATTGCGAGGGAGTTAATAAAGAAACCTGAGTGAAGTGAGGAATTCAAGCCGCCCAAAACAAAGACAGCTTTATCCCCGTGTTGCATACTGTACTTTTTACACCATCTGTGAGATAATTAAAAACAATTTGGTCGACCAAATCATATATTATTAGAGAAATAAAAGTACAGTATATATAAGTACTTGAAGTTACTAGTGCTTCATACATTTTAATCAATTGAGGAGACTATTTTCTGCAAAATGGTTGGCGATATATCTATCCAGCTCTATCTACGACATACCTTTTAAACTTATGTATTCCTGATAGCATAATAAAACGGTAATAATGTGATTGATTGCATTGAAGGATAGTTAGTTGGCAATTTCAGTTATTACTATTAATATTCCACTGCTAGAAATGCTGCATGCAATAAGTCAAAGATTTCAGGGTCTTAGCATCTGGTCAGCGTTAGGGCTGCTGAAAATCTGGTTCCATTCGCATACCGTCTCAGTAGGCTCCGTAATCACCACATACATAGTTCTGTCTTCCTCTGCATTTGGGTTTAAATAATAAAAGAACGTAAACATAGTGTCTCGAAGCCATTAATAAAATATAGATATTAAGCAGCTCAATTACAGCTTCAAGCTTCCGATACCTTATGGACTCCCAGTTTAAGCTACCTTTGCATTTTCAGACTGGAGCGTTTCTTAACTTTATACTTTTGATACTTATGGGCTCCTAGTACAAATTTCAAACTATTGCTGACTTCATACTTTTAAGCAAAAACGTCGTTGTGGCGGTGGGTAACGTATATTTGTCAGTCTCATATCAGCAGCAAAAGAGGATCATACATATATGTACAGGTCGTCCTGTAAACAGTAATAATAAAAATTAAATTATTCATTGTTCATTGCATTCCTCACTGTTACCTAAACGTTATGTATTGTTATTACCTATGCAATTACATAACATTATTTATAACCAGTTCAGGTTTTTAACACAACAACAATTCGGGTAGTAAACCAAGAGAAAAGTATTTATCTTCCCTCTCTTACATGCCGAGAAGGACCTCGGACCTGTGCATAAATGGATCTGTACTAGGGAACCTTACGGCAGTGTTTGGCTGGGAGCCAACCTAGCTATTTGGTTGGTCCCCCATCAAACACTAATATCTAGATTTTACTGCATAAATAACTATTAAAACGCAGCCCTTTTAGTGAGTTTTCGAGGTTTGAGTTAGGCGACAAAGAGTGAGACGGTGTTTTATTTAATTTAGGAAATCATCCAATGACTTCTCCTGCTGATATGTCAATAATATCAGCTCTAAGAATAAAAGTAGGTCAAGCAATGTTAAAAAACAGACCAAGAGCGTGTCGGGCCACGCTCAGTGTAGGGTTCCGTAGTTTCCTGTCCGTCACAATAACTGTTCCCACTTATGAGATTAAAAAAAGGCTAATTGTTACGTTAACATACTAAGTACGGGCCTCTAATAAATACGGAACCCTAAGAACGGGCCCACAAAGGACGGTGATAACTAAAACAGTATGCAAGTAGTAGAACAGCGATTGTGCACTCGTAAAATTACGAATATATTTAAGAATAGGTAGATAGGTCTTGAAAGTTATTACGCAATGCCATCTATCGAACCCTTTATGAACTGGTTCGATAAAAATGTTAAGATAAAAATCTTAACATTTTGTTCTAAATTGCTTTAGCATGTTCCTGATAGAAGTTTTATGTAGTTATAAGATAATGCCGCCAATGCCAAGGAGAGACCAACCGAACAATTCGATAATACCCGACCCCATCAACTCAGGAAAAATCGTAACAGCGCGAACGCGAAATAGCCCAGCGCCATCTCTCGGGGAATTGGGTTATTAATTAATACATAGGTACCAGAAGAAGTTTTCGGTGTTTTTTTTTTAAATAATTTTCCTAGAAAGTCCTTATAAAGTTCTACTTGTCAGATTTTTTTCATATTTTCTAAACTTATGGTTCAAAAGTTAGAGGGGGGGGGGACACATTGTTTTTTATTTTTGGAGCGATTATTTCCGAAACCATTGACATAATCAAAAAATGATTTTAGTAAACCCCTATTCATTTTTAAATACCTATCCAACAATATATCACACGTTAGGGTTGAAATAAAAAAAAAATACTTCCCACTTTACATATAGGGGGGCTACCCTAATAAAACATTTTTTTCCAATTTTTATTTTACCACTTTGTCGGCGTGATTGATATACATATTGGTACCAAATTTCAGCTTTCTAGTGCTAACGGTCACAGAGATTAAGCGAGGACGGACAGACAGACAGACAGACGGACAGACAGACATGGCGAAACTATAAGGGTTCCTAGTTGACTACGGAACCCTAAAAATTGTAGGTACATGTTTGCGATGTTCGATGTCGATTTTGACTGGACTAAACACGCTTTATAGCCTCCCAGTTTTAAAGTATAAAAAAAAAGCTAGTGGTCCGATGAGCTGGTGAAGGTCGTGGAATTCCGATGGATGCGGGACGCACAGGATCGTTCATTATGACGACACTTGGGGCAGGCCTATGTCCAACAGTGGACATCCATCGGCTGAAATGATGATGATAAATTCGCGTTAAGAAATTGTTGTAGGACCTCAGTTTCTTCTTCAATAAATAAATTAGCAGACGATAAATGATAATTCTTTGAAGTGTATATTAAAAGAGGGTGTATTTCTATTTTATGTTATATTAGGTTACATTTTTCTTTACTTTTTTATATAGACTTCACTTTTTATATCCTGCGTGTGTATGTCCTATTAATAGCTTTAACACACTCGCTCACTTGTATCATTGTAATGGACGAACCATTATAATGATATGAGCGAGTGTGCGCTACGAGTGGCGCATGCGTAAAGTCGGTCTCTGCTCCACTACTTGGTGTGTCGCAGATTCATCCGGCAGATTCCGTCCTTTAGTGGTCGAGAGCAGACCTTTAAAGGACGGAACCCAATAAAAACCACTAGTAATCATAATTTTGCAAAATCAAAAAGGATTTTATTTAATTTTTTCATCGATAGAAAGCTGCTGCTTTAGTCTTGAGTGGCATTAGGCTATATTTAAGGTACGCGGGCGAAGCTGCGGGCAAAAGCCAGTATTAAATATAAGAGTGACATCTGTAGTCTGTTTTATTGTTTTTTTTTTGGTCCGTCGGCGGACAGAGCTCCGGCGGGATCTCATGGTGAAATGGCGTCAGCAACTATCGCAACCCAGTGCTGGGCACGCCACAATCATGGCGGTGAGTCCCCTCTTTGAGGAGTGGCTGGAAAGACCTCGCGGCGTCCTTACCTTCCGCATGACGCAGGTCCTCACCGGACATGGTTCGTTCGGGAGGTTCCTGCACCAGATTCGTGCGGAAGTGACGCCCGGGTGTCGCCACTGTGCGGAATGCTCGGAGGACACGGTGGAACACACAGTCGAGGTGTGCCAAGCTTGGGCGGAGCATCGCCGTGCCCTCGTGGGGGCGATCAGCGGCGGAGACTTTTGCGAAGCAGTAATGCTCGCAAAGGAGGAGGCCGAACGCATCAAGCAATGGCGTCCTCGCTCCCGCCGCCGGGATTCTGATCCCGATTTCCGGCCACCGTAGGCGCGGGCTTGAGGACAGTGAGCAATCCAGGCGGCGGTCGCTCTAGCGACCAGGCGGCGGTCGCTCTAGCGACACGCGGGGTTGCGATGGTCGTTGATAGGATCCAGGAGTTGGGACTCGAGGTGGCGCTTCACAAGTCCGAGGCGATGTGCTTTCACGGTCGCCGCTCTCGGAACGCGCCGCCAATGAGTTCCCAACTAACGGTAGGAGGAGTTGACATCGGTGTCGGGTCGACGATGAAGTACCTGGGACTCGTCCTCGACAGCCGGTGGAATTTCGTGGAGCATTTCCGACGTCTGGCTCCCAAACTCAACCGGGCTGGGGCTGCGCTCAAGCGGCTCCTGCCCAACCTTGGGGGTCCAGATGCCTCCTGCCGGAGGCTCTACGCGGGGATCGTTCGGTCCATGGCCCTCTACGGGGCGCCGGTGTGGGCGCCGTCGCTGAAAAAGCAACCGGCGGCCATACTGAACGCCTGTCAGAGGGTCATGGCGATAAGGATGGTGCGGGGATACTGCACGGTCTCCCGCGAAGCGGCGAGCCTTCTGGCTGGCCTACCACCGTGGGATCTGGAGGCAACAGTCCTTGCACACATGCACGATATGCGCGTGGAGATGCAACGCCGGGGTGAAAGTCCGCTGCCGCGACAGGTCACGGCATGGCGGACAGAGCTCCGACGGGATCTCATGGTGAAATGGCGTCAACGACTATCGCAACCCAGTGCTGGGCACGCCACAATCATGGCGGTAAGTCCCCTCTTTGAGGCGTGGCTGGAAAGACCTCACGGCGTCCTTACCTTCCGCATGACGCAGGTACTCACCGGACATGGTTCGTTCGGGAGTTTCCTGCACGGGATTCATGCGGAGGTGACGCCCGGGTGTCGCCACTGTGCGGAACGCCCGGAGGACACGGTGGAGCACACAGTCGAGGTGTGCCCTGCTTGGGCGGAGCATCGCCGTGCCCTCGTGGGGGCGATCGGCGGCGGAGACCTCTCGCGCCGGGCCTTGGTTGAGGCCATGGTCCGGAGCGAGGAGGAGTGGCAGGCGGTCGCCGACTTCTGCGAAGCAGTAATGCTCGCAAAGGAGGAGGCCGAACGCATCAGGCAACGGCGTTATCGCCGCCGCCGTCGCCGGGATTCTGATCCCGATTTCCGGCCAACGTAGACGCGGGCTTGCGGACGGTGAGCAATGGGTAGCTCACTGTCCGGCCGTCCGGTAACTGTCCGGACCAAGCCCAAGTCGTCGACGGCGCGCACTGTTCCCGCGCGCCTCAAGGAGTTGTCAGCAACAGCAGGGACCCAGCCGGGTCGAAGCCTACTGGGGCCAGGGTTATCCGAAAGGGCGCTCGAGCCCCGGTATGAAGGCTAGAAGGAACGGGGTGGGTCTTTTAGTCAGTAAGAGTCTGACACTATCTCCCGCTCCGCCCAAGGGCGGGGGATGTCAATGCATGATTTTTTCCCACCATAAAAAAAAAAAAAAAAAAAAAAAGGACAGTGAGCAATGGGTAGCTCGCTGTCCGGCCGTCCGGTAACTGTCCGGACTAAGCCCAAGTCGTCAACGGCGCGCACTGTTCTCGCGCGCCTCAAGGAGTGGTCAGCAACAGCAGGGACCCAGCCGGGTCGAAGCCTACTGGGGCCAGGGTTATCTGAAAGGGAGCTCGAGCCCCGGTATGAAAGCTTGAAGGAACGGGGTGGGTCTTTTCGTCAGTAAGAGTCTGACACTATCTCCCGCTCCGCCCAAGAGCGGGGGCTGTCATTGGATAATTTTTTTCCCATTATAAAAAAAAAATATGCGCGCGCATATGAGAACAGATTTTTACCGCCATGTCACAAAAAATAGTTTTACTGACATTTTATTCACAAGTCTGTTGAAAGACGACGTATGATACACATGAGTAATTAATGATTACAGTCCTTGGCTCTCTTAAGACCCTCGCCACGGCTCGGGTCTAAATACCACCCCGACGGTAATCACTAACATTACACACATGTACTACACATTATGATACAAGTATTTAGTATTTCACTATTTCACATGGGCATTTATAAAACGTCAGAAGCTAGTGGACAGTTCCAAATCGGTCGTTTCCTATGGAGAAGAACCGGCAGGAAATTTCATGGTAACTCTTTTAAAAAAGCGGTTGATGGAATCTATGAATACGTAGAGTCTACAGCGCTATCACATTCATATTATAAGATAGACAAAAAAAGAATAGAAAGAGAATTAAATAAGATAATGCTTCGAGTACTTTCCAACACGAAGTTAGCGTTACTACTACTACTACTACTAAAATGTTAAGGGTACCAGGAGACCATAAAGCGTTAGAAAGTTCTCGTCTCTACATTTTGTTACACACATACAAAATCATTGCGTGAGCTACGTTTGCACGAGGCAAGTAGGTAAGATAAGCCTGAAACCAGTAGTTTGAACAGAAGTTGTAATTTGATTTTATTTCAGTAGCACTTTGCCGCGTTAGCCAGAATGTTTTCATAAAAACTTTAACACCGCTTAAACAATCTTTCAAGGGTAGTTTTGGAAAAATTAATAATGACAGCCTTTATTATTCATTTAAGTAAAAATTTGTACCAAGTTACAAGTATATAAACCTACGAAATACATAAGAAATGTCGCCTTTCCAGCACCATACAAGTTGAGTTTCCTAAAATCCCCTCCTAGTGTCCGTCTAAGTTACAATAGGAAGCTTTGTGCAAAATTTTACATTCGTAGTTGATGTCAGTCAGTCAGTGTCTCCTTTTATATTTGTGAACATGGCTATCTGGATCCTATCGGGATCCTGGAACGAACGGCAAAGAAGAAACATAGGAGTGAGTTTTAGTCAGTAAAAGTCTGACACGCCCTCGCGCTCCTTCCAAAAGCAGGAGAAGTCATTAATTGATTTCCCACCAAAAAACAGGCACCTTCACAAATTCACGCAGGCGTATTGCTGGTCAGACCACGTGCGTTGGATACCATGTGGACGCAGCAAGTTTGTAAACAACACACTGTTTACTTCGAGGTTGGCATGGCTTCACGCGATTGCGCACAGAGCCTCAGTACGCCATCGCTCTTCAACGCTGCCACACGTTTGTTCGTCTCAACTATACCGCCTGTATTTCTACTCTTGGTACTAGGATAGCAGAAACTGTGAGGAGGTTAGATAAACACGCTGAAACATCGATATAGTATTGTCGGATGTTACGTTACTTCAGTTGCGTTCATTCTGCTTTGACTGAGGTTGAGTGTGGAGTTGCGAATTAATTTATGTTCGTTGTGGACTATTGACTTGTAATTCTTGTTATAATAATGTATCTAAGTGGGTTAAAATGTTTACGCAGAATTAGGCAGTATAGAAATCAATATTTATAAATAGGGAATGCGCTATGATAGCCATCGTTATATACATACTAGCTACTGCCAGCGGCTTCGCTCGCGTGATAGTAGAAAATTATCCCAAGGGAAAATACTACCGAGATAAAAAGTACCTATGCTATGTGCTACTTCAGGACATGGTCTACTCGTGTATCAAGTTCCACCGAAATCCATTTAGTAGTTTTTGCGTGAAAATGTAACAAACATAATATACAGTAGAGTCTGTCTAAAAAGTCAAACGACTTGGTCAATTGTAAAATGAAATCTGATGTAGTCAGCGCTGATTCAATAATCAAGGTTGATTAAGAGATCTTGATCATTATTTACTAATAGAAGAACTTTATAAAAAGTGTCGAATATAAGTATTTTTTAAACGATTAAAATATTATACAAAATTCCCAGGTCGGTTGACTTTTTAGAGTTAGACAGACTTTATGTATGTATATTACGTTTGTTCGCGGTTATAATCTTAGAAAAGTAACAGAAAAATGGCAATTCTTGCGTTTTATTATAGTCGCTGAAATAGTTCGAGGAAAGTCTGTTGGTTAGTTTATTGATTGATTAAGACTAAAAAAGTAGTGTTTATGTGACCAATAGGGGTAGAGAAGATATCGTAAAACACTTTTTTTTCCACAAACTCTGTCCGTCAGTCAAAATTATTTTTCTCAGAAAAGCGTTAAATTAATATACTGAAATTAATATTAATAGGTACTCATCTACCCGCACTGGGCCTGCGTGGTGGATTATGGCTTATTCCCTCTCCTAGAGAGGAGGACTGAGTCCCAACAGTGGGAACATTATAAGGCCGATTATGCTATACTTAGCTACGCCCTGGAGTAGGAGGTATTCCTCGTAGCGCTCCCGTTTTGAAACGCTCCCATCTAAGCGCTCCCGTTTTGTTCCTCGAAGCGCTCCCAAAAGGAGCGCTTCGAGGAACGATTAAAAATATTAAAATTTATTTCCTCGAAGCGCTCCCACGTTTAAAAATAGGGAAAAGCATGAAGTAATGAATTATATCGATAATTTTTAAAAACTCATGTGTGCATCATCGACATCGAAGTTGCTTAACCAAATTACGAAATTGAGAGAATAATACCTTTTTGCTTTCGGCACTCTTATGTGTATACAAGGACCAATGTTATTGTGTAGGTATTCAAAGAGGATGTTATAAATAAAACTATATATATAATTATCACATAACAACACTTAGGTTCAGAGCAGGTGATTTTAGTCAGTAGGTGGTTTTAGTCAGTAAGAGTCTGACACTCTCTCGCCCCGCCTAGGACAAGGAAAGTCATTTCTACCATTGACGTAAACGATAGACACCTCATTGCCTTATTTCTACGAAAAACTTCCGAAAAAAAACATTGAGGTGTGCGGGGAAGGGGGTAGTAATGGGAAACATAATGGAGAGAAATCATAAGCTTTCTAAACAATAAAAAAATATGAATAGGTACATATGTCGGTAGATTATATTCATCTATTTGGTGGACTAAAGGATTTACAATAAAACAAAAAAAAAATTAATTACCAAACCCGTGCGAAGCCGGGACGGGCCGCTAGTTGTATATTATAACAATGTGTTCTACTTATTATCGATAATTTCAGTTAGTATAGTCCCATCTCTATCCGAAAGTTAATCATGGGAGCGCTTCGAGGAAATAAATTTTAATATTTTTAATCGTTCCTCGAAGCGCTCTTTTTGGGAGCGCTTGGAGGAACAAAACGGGAGCGCTTAGATGGGAGCGTTTCAAAACGGGAGCGCTACGAGGAATACCTCGGAGTAGTGAAAAAATCAAACTTCAAAGACCTTTTATACTCCGTATTGGTGCATTATAATTTGACAGTCACAAGGACTTCCCGTTGACCTAGAATCATAGCAATGTGCTATGATTCTAGGTAAGCTATGATTCTAGGTAGGCTAATAAAAGAAAACATCTGAAAACTGTTTTATTGTTTACGTAGGTAAGTTGGTACGGAACCCTCAGTGCACGTGTCCGATTCGCACTTCACCGGTTTCTTTTTAATATGTACTGTCATGTGTGACTCCAATATCCTCCCAATATCCTATCCTTAATAAAATTAAGAAACAAAAACCGGCCAAGAGCGTGTCGGGCCACGCTCAGTGTAGGGTTCCGTAGTTTCCCGTCCGTCACAATAAGTGTACCCACTTATGAGTTTAAAAAAATGCTTGCAAATACGATTATACTACAAACTTAGTCCAGAAATTATTTTGTAGAACCTTTTTGTCTTTTTGTACAAAAACTGTTCTTTCCATCAAGTTCTAAATGATTTTCCTAGAAAGTCCTTATAAAGTTCTACTTTTCAGATTTTTTTCATATTTTCTAAACTTATGGTTCAAAAGTTAGAGGGGGGGACACAAATTGTTTTTTACTTTGGGAGTGATTATTTCCGAAATTATTGACATTATCAAAAAATGATTTTAGTAAACCCCTATTTATTTTTAAATACCTATCCAAAGATATATCACACGTTAGGGTTGAAATTTAAAAATAAATCACTTCCTACTTTACATATAGGGGGGCTACCCTAATAAAACATTTTTTTCCAATTTTTATTTTACCACTTTGTCAGCGTGATTGATATACATATTGGTACCAAATTTCAGCTTTCTAGTGCTAACGGTCACAGAGATTAAGCGAGGACGGACAGACGGACAGACAGACATGGCGAAACTATAAGGGTTCCTAGTTGACTACGGAACCCTAAAAACATACATTCAGCCGAACATAGAACCTCCTCCTTTTCGAAGTCGGTTAAAAATATAAATATCTCTAAAAGCCGCGTACAGCGTCGGAACATTTCGAAACTCATAATATTGTCCTTTTAATGTGAAAAGAACAAGAAACAAAAGCCTGACCCTTGTCTTTTGTTCTTTTCGACATTGTATCTTATTGGATTCATGTGCCAAATAGAATCTTATTATTAATTCTTTTAAATACGAGATGCGTAATGGGATGTCTTTAATTGTTTCACTTTAACAAAACGGTTAGAATATACACGAAATTCACGCACTCATCTCACTCTCGGGACTCGGGCTCGGTCCGAACAGCGACATTGCTCGTCATCCGCAAGCCCAAGCCTGAGGTGGCTGGAAATCGGGATCGGAGTCCCGGCGGCTGAGGCGTGAGGAAGTCCATTCCCTCACGGTTGAGACGTCCTCGCTAGCTTCGCAGAAGGACACTAGGCGCGAGAAACCTGACTGCGATGTTTTCGCAGACAATCATGTCAGTATTTCTGAAGTTCTGCGAGATGAATATGTAATTTTTTTACAAATAAGTTAAATATAAACATGGTTCTATGGACCGGTATGTTTAACCATTACGCTGACCGGGTACGGCAATCGAAGTCCCTATGAATAAATCGTGTAAACAATATAAACTAGATACAGTGTTTTCAACCTGACTACCCTGAAACGAATCACCCAAAACAAACTCTCAATACTTATGTCAAAGTTAGTTTACCGAATATCTTTAATGTCAAAATGTATAAGACAAAAAAAGGAATAAAGAGGTGTTAGAAAGCAAAATCAAGAAAATCACTCTCAAATTACATTATCAAAACGTTGTTTTACTGTATAAAAAGCTTTATGACAAAGTTTTAAATACAGAAATTATTAAAACATAAAAAGGCTTAGTTCTTGAATGTAACTAAGAAGTTTATTAGGAATGCGTAAATATTTGTTTGTAAGTTTTAAAAACTATAGCAACATATTTTATTCCTTTAGATTTAATTCCTTATCACTTCTGCTTTGCTGGTGATTTTCACAACTTATTCATATTCCGGTTACGTTGACTCCTATTACTTCTGTTATCCTGGTGATGGCACGCGATCGTTAACGTGGTTATGAGCTTGAAAGAAAGAGAAACAGAATATCAGTCGTATTCAAAATCTTATGTTAACTTGGTTAGTCCATACTAGTCTAGACGACGAGCTAGCGAGAGTGAAAGTACCACGCGGCCACTTCAAACTTAAAATCTATGGACGTAAACATTGCGTAAACTGAAACTAGTACTTGTACTAGGATAGTATAACTCGCAAAGAGCGTTTATTTTTAATCAAGTAAACTTCAACTTTATTCCATCTCTTTCTATCAAATGTATCGTGGTACCTACCAGGGTTGTTGCGAATATCAGCATCAGCATCAGCATCAGCGGAACATCAGCATTATTTTCCGCATCAGCATTAGCATCAGCATCCGCATTGATTGTTGCTGATGTTAGATGCTGATGTTCAAAGTTCGTGTCGCGACATGACCGACGGAGGGCGTAGTTAATGGCACGTGCCGTTGTCGCTTCCGAGTTTTGGCCAAACAAAATACGTACATTTCAAAACAAATCGTCAATATTATTCTCTGTGATTTAGTCAATATTGCAAGCAAATGCAGAGCGCATTGTTTTGGTGCGTGTTTATTATTTTTAAAATGCCTCCCATATTAAAAAGCGGAATTTGGCAGTACTTTAAATTAGTGAATCAAGATACCGCAAACTGTATAATATGCAAGAAGAATTATTCACGCTAAGGACGTACAAATACGTCACTAAAAAATCATTTGAGATCAATACATCCCGAAGAGTAGGTACGACAAGTTTTTAACCAGCAGCGAATCTGAAATAAATTCGACTAAAGAATTTAAGTAAATGCCTAAATTTATTTGTACTTAATTATTTATTATTTTAACCTTCATAGAAACAAAAAAGTTTTAGTAAATTTACTTATCATAATGTAGTTTTTTAAGGTTCGATACACTTATTTTATTATAATATTTACCTAACAACTACGAAATTCAGTATTAAAAAAAAAACTTAAAATCAGCATCAGCATCAGCATCAGCTGATGTAAATTACGAAAAATCAGCATCAGCATCAGCATCCGCTGATGTGACAAAATCCTGCATCAGCAACAACCCTGGTACCTACTAGGGAATGCAAACCGGTTAACCCGAAAACCGAAAAACCGGTTTTTCGGCATATTTTTAATGATTAAAAAAACCGTTTTTTTTTTTCAAGTAACCGGTTTTTTCGAGTTTTTTTTTATTACTTTCAAATGACACTGTTTTTTAGTAAACATTGTTTTAAAACGCTGTTGAGGCTTGATATCAGTTGTAGGTTTGTTTATTAAAATTTATGTACCATAGTGATAGCTACATCAATTGTACAGTTCTTCTGTTTACGATCATTAAAAATCCAGGCCGGCCGCGTGTTGTGAGAACAGGCAGTGAATGCTGTCAGGGCCAGAATCAACGGTAAGTCCCCTCTTTGAGGCGTGGCTGGAAAGACCTCACGGCGTCCTTACCTTCCGCATGACGCAGGTCCTTACCGGACATGGTTCGTTCGGGAGTTTCCTGCACCGGATTCGTGCGGAAGTGACGCCCGGGTGTCGTCACTGTGCGGAATGCCCGGAGGACACGGTGGAGCACACAGTCGAGGTGTGCCCTGCTTGGGCGGAGCATCGCCGTGCCCTCGTGGGGGCGATCGGCGGCGGAGACCTCTCGCGCCGGGCCTTGGTTGAGGCCATGGTCCGGAGCGAGGAGGAGTGGCAGGCGGTCGCCGACTTCTGCGAAGCAGTAATGCTCGCAAAGGAGGAGGCCGAACGCATCAGGCAACGGCGTTATCGCCGCCGCCGCCGCCGCCGGGATTCTGATCCCGATTTCCGGCCACCGTAGGCGCGGGCTTGCGGACAGTGAGCAATGGGTAGTTCGCTGTCCGGCAGTCCGGTAACTGTCCGGACCAAGCCCAAGTCGTCGACGGCGCGCACTGTTCCCGCGCGCCTCAAGGAGTTGTCAGCAACAGCAGGGACCCAGCCGGGTCGAAGCCTACTGGGGCCAGGGTTATCCGAAAGGGCGCTCGAGCCCCGGTATGAAGGCTAGAAGGAACGGGGTGGGTCTTTTAGTCAGTAAGAGTCTGACACTATCTCCCGCTCCGCCCAAGAGCGGGGGATGTCAATGCATGATTTTTTCCCACCATAAAAAAAAAAAAAAAAAAAGGGCCAGAATCAAAATCTCGCAAAGACACAATAATTCTTATTCGCAGATAGAATACCCACCGTTGTTACTCATCATAACATCATCAGCTTAAACAAGTCGCTTTTATAGAAGAGAGAGTGAAAAGATCAAAATCTTTGCTTGTTCGTTACACTGATAAAAAACTCAGGGATATTCTTGCTACCGATGAGAAAATTTTCAGAATCAAGGAATATTGCAACAAGCAAAATTATCGGATGTAAGCTTCTAACTGCTTCTAACTGTCAATGGCGAGTACATCACCCACCTTCGGTTTGCCGACGACATCGTGGTCATGGCTGAGACTACGGAAGAGCTCAGCACAATGCTCAATGACCTCAGTAGAGCTTCCGAAAGAGTGGGTCTTAAAATGAACATGGACAAAACTAAAGTCATGAGAAACAACCATGTAGCACCCACTCCTACCAAGATCGGAGACTCTGCTAGACTCGAAGTTGTGAACGATTACGTCTACCTCGGACAGACAATCCAGTTGGGTAGACCTAATCTCCGTCGAATCCGACTCGGCTGGGCAGCGTTCGGGAAGCTGCGCGGTAGCTTCTCGTCTAATATACCATAGTGTCTCGAGACGAAAGTCTATGACCAGTGCGTGATGCCAGTGATGACTTATGGTGCCGAAACGTGGCCGCTCACAATGGGCCTCATCAGTAGGCTTAAAATCACTCAAAGAGCAATGAAAAGGGCTATACTCGGAGTTTCGTTGCGTGATCGGATCAGAAATAAAGATATCCGCAGGAGAACCAAGGTTGCCGACAAAGCACAAAGAATCGTCAAACTCAAGTGGCAATGGGCAGGGCACATTGCTTGCAGAACAGATGGCCGTTGTGGCTATACTGGAAGATGCAGCGTCGGAAGGCCTCCTGCAAGATGAACCGATGACCTGGTGAAGGTTGCGGGAATCCGATGGATGTGGGACGCACAGGATCGATCATTGTGGCGACACTTGGGGGAGGCCTATGTCCAACAATGGACGTCTATCGGCTGAAATGATGATCTGTAAGCTTCTAACTCCAAAGAACACTCTCGACAGGTTATCAGAGTGCTGAATGATCATCATGCGACATCAGTAATGGTTTGGTGAGGGTATCACGGAATGACCAAGGTTAATTTTCGTGAAAATGGGCTACTCTAATTTCAGCTAAAGAATATCAAGATACTATCCTAAACGCCATAGCAAAGCCCCTTAAAGCCTCTCTCTATTTGATAATATACTAGGGGTTTTTCAGCAAGACTCAGCTTCCGGTCACAAGGCACGCACTACCCCGGCTTGCCTTGCAGCGAGTGTTTCGGGCTTCATTAAGGCTGATGATTGACCTTTGGCTAGCCCAGACCTCAACCCGATAACTACAAATTAAGATCTATATTAGAGAGCATGGGCTGTATGTAACAATAACTCAAAATCCTTAAAAATTCTTTACGTTCAGCAGTGGACAACTTTCCAATGATCACTCTGCGTAAACAGATGACGCGTGGCCTGAACGCTTAAAAGCCTGTGATAGGGCTAATCTACACTAATCTCGTATAATAAAGAGGTGAAGCTTGTTTTTTTTATTTTGTTTGTAAGAGGTAACCTCTCGATGTACTGGTCCGATTGCTAAAATTTTTTCACCGATAGAAACCTGCTTTGTTCCTGAGTGACATAAGCTATATTTTATGTACGCGGGCGAAGCCGCGGGCTAAAGCTAGTGGTGAGTATTTTGAGTAGAAGTATATATTAACTTCTAGCTTAGATTCTCTATGTATGACATCATTCTGAGACATTCGTTCTTATGAAGATGAGATTTTTTTTATTTTTAACAGGATTCATATTAGGTACACAATATATTTTTTTAACAGATAAGTTCCAAGATAAGTTTAAAAATATTTATTTAGAATTACACACGCAAAAAAATTAAAATTTTCACTTATAAATAAATTTCAAAAAAACTAATTTTAAAACCGGTTACCCGGTTAACCGGTTTTTTTCTTAGGAAAAACGAAAAAAAAACCGGTTTGTAATTTTGGCGGTTTTTGCATTCCCTAACCTACATAGGACATCAAAGACAAAGTGAAGTTTCTTGCCGGTCGTTCTTCATAAAAAAAATGACTAATTGGAACCGTGCATTGACTTCTGAAATTCCCCGGTCCCGATTTCCGGCCACCGTAGCCTGTAGACGGCGAGCAATTGGTAGCTCGACGTCCCACCGAGCCCAAGTCGTCGTCGACGGTGCGTAGTGTTCCACGCGCACCTCAAGGAGATGTCAGCAAACCGTAGGGTCCCAGCAGGATCGAAACCTACTGGGGCAATAGGTTCGCTTCTGAATGAAAAATCCAGCTCTGAAATGAAAGGCAACGAAGGAACTAGGAGTGGGTTTTAGTCATTAAAAATCTGACACGTCCTCCCGCCCCGCCCAAGGGCGGGAGATGTAATTAGATGATTTCACATCTAAAAAAAAGAGTCCTGGTAGGCATCAGCTCAAACTGGTTTCTTCAATTTTGCTGACATCTCTTTGAAGCGCGCATGAGAAAAAACGCGATCGACTTGGACTTGGTCCTTCTCTGATGGCGAGCTACCCAATGCTTTTCGTCCGTAAGCCCCCGTCTGCGGTAGTGACAGGGGATCGCTCTGCGAGTTCTGATGCCCGAGGCATGTCTAGTGGGGGCTTATCACTGCCTCACGGCTTCAATCGCCTCCTTTGCTCACAGTACTGCTTCTCTGGAGGTGACCGCCGCCCATTCCCTCTCGCTCCGTAACTTGGCCTAAGTTAGGGCCAGAAGAGAGATGTCACCGCCACCCCGATAACCTCCACAAGGACACAGTGATGCTCCGTCTAAGCGGGACAGGCTTTCCCTGTATGCTCCACCATGTTTTCCGGGTGTCCAGCACAATGTTGACGCGGGCGCTTTTTTCCGCCAAATCCGATACAGGAACGTTCTGAAACAAGTATGTCTGGTGAGGACCTGCAACAGCCGGAAAGTGAAGACGCTGTGGCACCTCTGTAGGCACCTCTCACACAATCTGGGTGAGGTCCAGAGTGTATTAGGGGTGATCAATCAGAATTGCACCACAGTACATTATTTGTATTCTATATTAAAATTAAGATTCACAAACTTTGTAATGCGATTTAAACTCATATTTTCTTGTATTTCTTACTGGTTTTTGTGCACAACGCTGATGTGTATGAAGGACTCATAGATGATCGGTTGTAATATCGTGTTTCGTTTGATGTATGTATAAAAATGTGGTGTCTTTGTTACGGAATTCCTCCAAAACAGCTAGACCGATATGTTTTTGTGTGTATATTTGGTAGCCTGGTAGGTCTGAGAATAGGTTGTAGGCTATTACTGACTAAAACCCACTTCTATGTTCTTCCTGTCAGAAGTGAACTCGTGGTCCGATTTCGTTTCGACCCTGCTGGTACCCTACGGTTTTGCTGACCATTCCTTGAGGCACGCGTGTTTGTGTGTATATTTGGTAGCCTGGTCTGAGAATAGGCTATTTTTACCCTCCAACCCCCACATCCCATTTTTTATTTTTTAAATTATGTAGCACAACTACGTAGTTTTGCCATATAAATTAATCAAGAAAAACAACGCAAACGTTTGCAAGGTCTTGGAATTGCAATTTTTTTGTTTTTATTGCTTATCGTTTCGCGCTTGACCGCCATCTCACCTAATGGAAAGCGACGATGCGGTCGACGATGGAAATGGGAAGAAATGACTAATTGGAACCGTAAACTGACTTCTGAAATTTCCCGGTCCCGATTTCCAGCCACCGTAGCCTGTGGACGGCGAGCAATTGGTAGCTCGACGTCCCAACGAGCCCAAGTCGTTGTCGACGGTGCGTAGTGTTCCAACGCGCACCTCAAGGAGATGTCAGCAAACCGTAGGGTCCTAGCAGGATCGAAACCTACTGGGGCAATAGGTTCGCTTCTGAATGAAAAACCCGCCCTGGAATGAAAGGCAAAGAAGAAACATAGGAGTGGATTTTAGTCAGTAAAAGTCTGACACGCCCTCCCGCTCATTTCAAGAGCAGGAGAAGTCATTAAATGATTTCCCACCAAAAAAACAGGCACCTTCACAAATTCACGCAGGCGTATTGCTGGTCAGACCACGTGTGTTGGATACCATGTGGACGCACCGGGTTTGTAAACAACACGCTGTTTACTTCGAGATTGACAAGGCTTCACGCGATTGCGCACAGAGCCTCAGTACGCCATCGCTCTTCAACGCAGCCACACGTTTGTTCGTCTCAACTATACCGCCTGTATTTCTACTCTTGGTACTAGGATAGCAGAAACTGTGAGGAGGTTAGATAAATACGCTGAAACAACGGTATAGTATTGTCGGATGTTACGTTACTTCAGTTGCGTTAATTTCTTCTTTGAGTGTGGAGTACCTACCTACATAGGACATCAAACACAAAGTAAAGTTTCTTGCCGGTCGTCGTTGATGTTGTACTAACATTTTATTTTAGGGTGGAAATTATCCAATGGAGAGTGTGTTAGACTTTTACTGACTAAAACCCACTTCTATGTTCTTCCTGTCAGAAGTGAACTCGTGGTCCGATTTCGTTTCGACCCTGCTGGGACCCTACGGTTTTGCTGACCATTCCTCGAGGCACGCGTGTCTGTGTGTATATTTGGTAACCTGGTCTGAGAATAGGTTGTAGGCTATTTTTACCCTCCAACCCCCGCATCCCATTTTTTATTTGTTAAATTATGTAGCACAACTACGTAGTTTTGCCATATAAATTCATCAAGAAAAACAACGCAAACGTTTGCAAGGTCTTAGAATTGCATTTTTTTTGTTTTTTATTGGTTATCGTTTCGCGCTTGACCGCCATCTCACCTAACGGAAAGCGACGATGCGGTCGACGATGGAACGTGCTTAAACCTATTCACTCTCGACTTAAAGATTCCCGGGTTGTAGCTATCAAGAAACACAGATTCCGGCAAGGAATTCCACTCTTTAGCTGCACGCACAATGAATTCACGCAGTTATAGTCTCGCTAAAACTCGAAAACGGCTGAACCGATTTATCTAATTTTAGTCTTGAAATATTCGTGGAAGTCCAGGGAAGGTTTAAACGGTGAGAAAATAGGAAAAATTTAAAATAAAAATCGAACACAACGCCATCTCTAATTACTATGTCATCTTCACGATGCTTAAATGAATTTTAAGATTTTTTTTTTTAAGAACGTGTGCAAGATTCTGTCAGATTCCTACTGCCTAAAACCACTTGGTGTTCTACAAACTGCAACCTTCGGCTGAAGCAGTAGAGAGCTTGCGTAGTTTGACACGCTCCTCCAGTCATTTATAGACCCGCATGAGTTCAAGTTGACCACGTCCCCCGACCATGTACGGCCGCAAAGTTCAAACGGACCCCGTCACCGTCTGCGGCAACGTACGGCCATAAATCAGTAAGAGAAAATTATGTACTTGGTAAACGGTGCACCGCCATCTCGGTCACCGGTCCAGTTATCAGCAGTAGCTGTGTCAGCCGGAAACTACGAGCGCAATGCCTAGGGTGCACCGAATTCACTCATATAGATGCCCTGAGCAAACTGAAAGGAGTCATAGATGCTTTTGGAGAGAGGTGGGCAAAACTGATGTGCTTTGGAGTGGGCTAGTTGAAATGAAGGTCACCATGTCAAACAAGGACTAAGTACGGAAACCAGAATAAAAAGAAAATAATAAAATTCCTCAATACAGTTCTTAAGTCAAGAGTGAATAGGTAACTTCTAGGCAAGCGTGCTCCATCGTCAGCCTCATCATCGCTTTCCATCCAGTGTGGTTCAAACACGAACCTATCAATAATAAAGAAAAAAATACTGATCTTACCGACGTTACTGTGACGTACTGCCGTTTTGAATTGTGCAAACCGCTGTTTCCAGTTCACCACTAGAATCTGGTGGAGTTCAGCTCTGTATACCTCGACACAACGAGACATCGGGTGCTCACCCGGCTCTGGCGTATTATGACGCCATCGATATAGTGTTGCGATGCGATTGCCATTTGACAAAGCGTTTTCGACTGTACAAACGCGTCGTGAGCTCAAACGATCATCTGTTACGCAAGCGCCATGAAGAAACGCACTGCACAGTACCCAGTCGTATCCAATGTAGAACTAGAGTGGCCTCAAAACCGAACCCCGGCGGCCCCACGTGTGAGGTATCGGCCCTCATGCCCCAGCCGCCGGGACCCCGACCCTAATTTCCAGCCACCGTAGACGTGGGCTTGCTGACGGTGAGCAATGGTTAGTTCGCTGTTCGACCATCCGTTAACCGTCCGGACCGAACCCGAGTCGTCGACGGCGCGTAGTGTTCCGCGCGTGCCTCAAGGTATGGTCAGCAAAACCGTAGGGTCTAGGGCCGTAGAAATCGGACCACGAGTTCACTTCTGACAGGAAGAACATAGAAGTGGGTTTTAGTCAGTAAAAGTCTAACACACTCTCCATTGGATAATTTCCCCCCTAAAATAAAATGTTAGTACAACATCAACTCTCGCCATCTTTCTCAAAATAGATTTTTAAATCTGTCCATCAAATAACCTCCGATAATGCGGCGGTAATATCTACTACCACCTGTATATCTGCCTGCTCCTGTATATCTATCCAGGAGTGCCATGTCAAGAAGGAAACTAGTATCAAATATAATACACACGGTTGAACCGTATTGCATCATTCTTTGGATCTTATAAGTTTCTACCACCATGTCCGGTACAGTCGGCAAAAAACACGAAACAAGTCTTATTGTAATTCAACTTACATAAAAACAATCTTGCGTTCATAGATCTTGCGTTAAACTGATTTTAAAACAGGATACGTCGCACAACAAAATACACCCATTTGAAATACGAACTACATGTCCCTTAGTATGGTGCACATGTATTGTACTCACCTACCTTAATATTAGATCATGTTTGTAGGTCAAAATTGAGCCCAACATGACGAAAAAAAATGTTTGCTTCCGGTGTTACCAGGATTCCATAAGCCCGGAAGCGATGCTTCGCTTATTTAATATAAAGTGACGTCACCGATCGATCATACATAGCCAATCAGAGAGTAGTGTTAGTGCAACTGCACACATGCAAGGAAATACACACACCTTCTTAAATAGTCATTCACAAACATGCGATGTCTGTCCCAGTGTCCATTGACTGTGAAATGGCAGAAATCGGAAATAAAATTTTGAATGATTTGGTTTTTATTATATAATGATGCCAATAAGTTCATATATTATAAAGGATGTAATATCTATACACCGTTAAATTTTAATCGTTTTAATCCCGTAGAGGGTCGATCCGATACATGAAACACTATCGATTTGTAAAGATAAAATTAAAAAATAAAGTACCTCTTTTTCAAAACTCGTATTAATTCACGCATGTACAAAATTAGTATCTTTAAGAAAACGTCAGCTGAGCGAGTTCAATGACTTGTAGTTAATAGTCGGCGTTGCGTACAAAGTACCTACAGGTCATTGAACTCGTTCAGCTGATTTTTTCTTAAAGAAAGTAATTTCGTACATGCGTAAATTAATACGAGTTTTGAAAAAGAGGTACTTTATTTTTTAATTTTATCTTTACAAATCGATAGTGTTTCATGTACCGGATCGATCCTCCACGGGATTAAAACGATTAAAATTTAGCGGTGTATAATACATATATCTAAAGATGTACACAAAGATTAGTTTCTACAAACAACTTTGCCCTTGTGACAAATATCACCCCTAAATACTTTAAAATTGCCTTGTAGGAGAGCATAGCACAGGCTTAATAAAAACTAATAATAGCAGTGTTCAGTAGACTTTTAAATTTCAATTTAATAACAACAATAAAAAGTGGCTCCAAAGTTAACCAACAAAGAAAACGTTATTTAATTATTTTGTATAGATTTCCATACTACAGTTTGTATCACGTCACCCTCGTTCATTGTACGGGGGACGGTTATGGCTAACAGAATTCTGCTGCAGTTTACGTCGATCTACAGGTTGCAATTTTGACCCCACGAGCTTTGTAATAAGGACTGCAATGAACGATAAAATATTGCGTATTTTATCCAGCTTCCATATCTTCTGGGCGCCTGGTATTTCATGGGATGCGATATTGAACGCGAAAGCGTCATTTTGGACGTGGTACGAGGTTCTTATTAGAGGCAATAGCGTAATATACGTCATGCCGAATACTACGGCCTGTTCCCAACTTCGGTCTTAGCGACGAGGGACGAGGCATCGGTAGGCGGATAAGCGCCGCTATGAGGAGCATCTCGTGGCGTGCTTCAAACATTTTGATACTTTTGTTTTACCGCTCGCCACCCTACGCTTGGCTCTTTAGGTCGGGAACGGGCCGTAATAAGAATTTATTTGCGATTGTAGAGGGTAATTTCTTCGGGATATCGGTCTCATCATAGACGACCTTGATTAGTGCATTCGATATACATTCAGCAGTCCAGGCCTGCCTTTTCGTCAAAAGCGTAAAATGACATTTGAATGCATATATAGTCATGACCCAACTGTTGGAGATCCGTCAGGAATGCAGAATGTGTGCCCTTGTTTTCACCTCACAGAAGGCTACTGAAAACCGCCTTCAGGCGGCCATGGCAATGCTCCTTCGTCCTTTAACGATATACTTCATGCCAAAAACATTGACAGGTTTCAGTTGGAGAGAGGAATTTCAAGTTTATGAATGAGTTCCCACAAATTCTACAATCTCTCGTCACTTTTCATGCAAGCCGCACATTTGTCTAAACCAATACTCCATCCTGATGGCATTACTGATAGTTACAACCGCTCCACAAATTGTTTGTTAGGGGCTAAAAATTTGAAGCTGAAATGTAATCTCATCACCTCTCTTCAACCGATAGCCTGGGCCTGATTTCTGCAGTACTGTACTTAGAGGATTCAAGACTATGCAAAACCAAAGCGGATCACCTTCAAATATAATAATATATTTCCATCTTCACCGCTCACCGGTTCGCTATCCTTTGAATTTTTCGCCATCCCGGATAACGACGAACCGTCTTAAATGCCCTATACCCCTTTAACATCAGGAAGGTGCGTAACGCCGCATCAATGTTATTGAATTATTGTAACACTCATTATAAGCCATGTGGAACCCGTCGAGTCATAGGCTTTTTTCCAAAATGTCAACAGTTCTTTCAGATACGCCGAACCTATTAACTAATGGCTATATCCATTCTTATCTCTATTTTGAGAGGCAGACATAACACAGTTCAGAGTACCAGGTCACGTTTGCATCGCCGGAAGACGCGCTAGCAGTGTTCGAGAAGGCCGTGGCAGAAGTATCTAATGGTGGACTGGAAAAATGTTTCGAAAATTGGTCCAGACGCATGAAACTTTGCATAGCGGCTGGTGGAGATTTCTTTGAAAAGATTTAATAAAATTGTTTTATCCATAGAAGATAGCTTATTAGTTTCTCAAAACTTTTTGAGTATCCTACGTATATGGCATAGGTGTAGACCAGATGCTGATGATTATATTGGAAGGTGGTCACGGGCTCTCAAAAAGAACGTTCCATTGTATTTTGGCAATTTGAGTGAAAAGTCCGTTAGGAATTGGTAAGAAGTGGCCCAAAGCCAATCAATCGAGGGTGACGTGTACCCAGTAATGGTACAGTACATATACTGTATAATATAAAACTAGCTGATGCCGCAACTTTGTCCGCGTCAGACTCATAACGCGGTCACAATTTAAAGAGATTATTATTTTTTTCTTTTTCTGAAATAAAAGTAGCCTTAGTCACAGTTGAAATCGGTCCAGCCATTTCGGAGACTAGCCAAAAGACACAGTCAGACAGTAAAACAAAAATAAAAAAAAAATGGATTTCTATAATTTTCATTTGCTTGAATACGATCCCACCTAGAGATGTGCAGTTGCCGGCAACATTGCTCGAAGTGGGAATATTGCTGGCAATATTGCCCACCTGATGGTAAGCAGTGATGCAATCTCTGATGGTGGGGGGTATTAGTTTATTATGAACCTATTCACTGTAGCCTTGGACACCCAAATTATAATCGGACGAGAAGACCGCAGCAGGCAAATTGTTCCAATCCTTCGACGTACGCAGTATAAACAACGAGGCGAAACGGTTAGTCCGGACCGCAGAGGTTTCAACAACGTAACGGTGGATATTCGCCGTACGTCGGGTTTTCTGGCTACCCTATGCCTGCGCTCAAGGTTTTGAAGGTTGGACTTAACCAAATCTGGATCACCAATTAGCCTCTTTGCACGCCTTTCCATCGAGTCCAAAGCTGCCAGGTGGCATTTTTGTTATAGATACCAAATATACTTCCACATACATTTAAAAAAAGTCTACTTCGATCTTACAAACTGACAATTTCAATTTTATTTATATTAATTATGGATGGGAAAGACTGGCGGCGTAAACTCCTGATGAGTTTCTCTCTACCAAATATTTCCGTAGAACAATGAAAACATATTATGAATTAGAAATGCAAACGTTAATGCTGTGCTTATAGAATCGTAGTAAAAATTTTAACACCATCATAGGGTGCGTAGGCTTTAAAAAGGATTGACATAAAGTTGATCAGTGGCATATAAATCCAATTCATTTTCGATTTTTCCATCATATGCAGATCGCTAACATAATTGAAGTCTGTCTAGAAGGCTGACTGTCTCTTTTGTGTAACTGTACCCGTTTCCCTCTGGCGCAGGTCATATTCTCTAATACTGTACTTAGGACGCAGTCTCAACGTGTCAACCGGATCAATATCATTGAATTCAAATACCAGAGCAGCAGGAATGCAGCGAGGTGCATTTTCTTGTGACGTAAAGTACTATGTAATGGGTACTACGAGTATTCATAGTAGGGAGCGTAGGGACCAGATTGCTATTAATAGAATCGGTTACTAGGTGAGCATAATATGCTGATGCTTTACAGTGACTGCAGCAGCTTTCACTATCAATATTACTTTTTGAGCCTTTTTGACATGTCGAACAAATGTTGTTTTTTTTTTCAAATAACACTTTTAATCGCCAATTTTTTCATTAATTTAAAAAAGATTAAATAGGAGAATGTTGATAAATGTTACGACTATTAAAGTGAAAAACTTGATTTATCATTAGATAATTTTCTACATATACTGAGTTTGTTGTACCTAATAAGAGACTTAGGAAAACTAACCGAACTAGAGCGTCAAAATGTATTCTTCTCAAATTAGAGATGTTATTAACAGCGTGTGATTGCATGCGAATGTTAATAAAAGTACGGGAATTGGCCCTGTTACTATTCATCATAATAAAATCTGATTAATAGAGTAAAATTTAATTCCTTGATTTTTTTTTATTTTATGTAAGTAATGTGTGTGTAGTAAAGTGTTAGTATTAATCATGTAATAACACATCAAAGACCAACATAATATACTTAAGTACACATTTTTTTTTTGCTTCGATTTTCAACTGTTTCAATCCAATAAAAAGCAATTACCTACAACGCTTCCACGTGGAACCCAGCGCACGTGAACACGTGAAAAACGCGGCTACGTGACATTAGATGCCACGAACACGATGCGTTGTACTAGGAGTCCATGGAACGAGACGGGTTTGTTACTCAGTCGCAGTTACACATTTACCTCTAGACCGTTATACCAAACTTTACCCTCTGTAACTAGTCATAGGGACTACTATTGCCTGCATTAGATTAGAACTTTGAATATTGCTTAAATATTACTCAGGGATAGCTTTAGTCAGATGCTATTTGAAAGGCATCTTTTGCAGTTTTTTAACGTATTATGAATTAAACATCATGAAAATATTCAAGGAAACTGTAAGTAATCTATTACTTAATACATAATTATATACCAAAATAATGTAAGAAATCCCAATTTATGTGTTAGTATTTCGAATTTTATGACAGAGTGACGCAATAATAGGTACTATGATTTTTAAACGAGTGTTGGCGGTATTTTGTCGAATATATTATTTTAAAATTTGACATTAATAAGGTATTATACCAAGAAAGCGGACGTAATGAAATGATAAATAATTAAAAATTTTCAAACAAAATATATTTTGATAGGTGTACTTAGAGGTACCATCACAAGATGCAATCTGTTCTCATGTAGGTACGCTTTAGGTGTCACAATTGAAATGTTAATGAAGAGTTGAGGTTGAAAATAATGACACAGGCGTAGACACAACTGACACATGACTAAAATCAGATATATCATCAAACTTTTTCTCTTGAGAATTAGAACTAAATAAAAAAAAAACTAAATATTTTTCCTGTTCCTAGGCTTTAGTCACAATTTTTAAGTACAAAATCTAGTTGTATTTTAGCTAAACTGAAAAAAGCAAAGAGACTAAAAGGAGTCAAATTAAGTCAATATTTATTTTTAGAAAATGGTGCAAATATATGTCGCAAGCAGTTTATGTTTCGGTGTATATAATTAATTAGATACTGGTAGTATATTTTAAGGACTATACTGTCAAAACGGGCCGTAAGAGCCAAAATATTCCTAGGACCTCATGAAAGCTCAAAAGTAGAGAGCAACAGGCGAGGAACTTAAACTTGACTAACTCCGTTCAACAAACAAGGACGTCGCATCTCAGATGCAGTTGTAGGGGCTAACTAGAAAAATTTACCGGCAAACAAAACGAATAGTTCGGTATATATTTGTTTTCAACCCCTGACTAAACAGAGGGTTGTTATAAAAGCCAATGCATACAGCCCTTTAAGATAAAGCCTAGGTTTCACTAATGGCGAAAATAAAAATATATATAATTATATAATTATGCCAAAAAATATATAAGGTAAAAGTTGAATTCCCCTTTGACGTATACCAGTGTGTCTATCTTTAGGAGACTGCAAAGTTAATATACATTTAAACTTGGTGTAGTACTCGAACCAAAATATTACTACAAATTACAACATATTTTTTTTAAATTTCTAAATATTTTTTGACATGGAAATTTTTTGGACCATTTTTATTACATTAGCTGACTTGGCAAAGTTCATACTGCCTAAAATTCAATAAATTTACCTACTTAGTTCTTTCGAAAAAGTCAACCGATTGCAATGAAACAAAACTTAAGTATTGATATCAAGTTCCACACAATTTTAATGTATAAAAGTTTTCTACGTCGATTACGTACATTTGAAGTGATGCACGCACAACGAAAAACTTCTACAGATTTATTATACAGGGTGTCCCGTAAATAATGGTCCAAACGTAACGGGTAGGTAGCTTATCTGATTTCCAACAACTAATTTGAATAGTTAAAAAAAACCGTCATGATAACCAAGATATTTTTTTTTTTCAGATTTTACCATTTTCTCTACCAGATTTTAGTTTTTTTATTGCTGTCGCTGCAAATAATAACATTTTTTGCTATAATTTCTGTGTAACATTTCTGAATAGCTTACTAATGTTATAAGATACCATATTTTTTAGTAACATTTTATGTGCCTTAGAAAAAAAAAAGACGGGTTGCACTCCGGGAGTGCCGGCAGAAGTGAAAACTTGATTATTAACGTTGAGCATGTTTGATATTTTGGAATGGTTAGGGAATAATTTTGCACCAATTGCTTTATCAGTATAAAAGTACTATCATTTATGTGGTAGAATACAATATTCATTTATTGCGCTATCGTACACAAACATGACAATTTATATTACATTAAAAATTTAACACTTTAAAACTATTACAATTATTTTACATTAAAAAGTTTATCTCTTCGAAAAACTACTGAGGTGTCAAGGGACACCCGGATGGAACGAAGTTCCGTTCTGGCTTGCTTTCTATAAGAGAGAGAAAGAGAGAAAGACAGAGAAACATGCGCACGCCGCACGGCTTACAATAGCTTACTATAGAAAAAGTGTCGTTACAACTTTTCGTGAGAATTTTTTCCGTCTAGCCAATACAATATAACTAAAAAATACTATCCTATTTTATGTACATTTTGACAGCACTATTTCAACATCTTCGAAACCATGAAAACGACACTCATGACGAAAAAGTTGATAATTTCTGACATCCGCCATCTTAGATTTACATTTTGACAGCACTATCGGCTTCAACAACCTCGAAAACCATGAAAAAGACACCCATATCGAAAAAGTTGATAATTTATTGCAGCCACCATCTTAGATTTAAATTTTGACAGTACTATCGGTTTCAACACCCTCGAAAACCACGAAAACGACACCCATGAGGAAAAAGTTGATAATTTCTTGCAGCCGCCATCTTGGATTTACATTTTGACAATACTATCGGTTTCAACAGCCTTGAAAACCATGAAAACGACACCCATGACGAAAAATTTAATAATTTTTTGCAGCCGCCATCTTGGATTTATATTTTGACAGTACTATCGGTTTCAACACCCTCGAAAACCATGAAAACGACACCCATGACGGAAAAGTTAACAATTTCTTGCAGCCGCCATCTTGGATTTACATTTTGACAGTACTATCGGTTTCAACACCCTCGAAAACCACGAAAACGACACCCATGACGAAAAAGTTGATAATTTCTTGCAGCCGCCATCTTGGATTTACATTTTGACAGTACCATCGGTTTCCACGCCCTCGAAAACGATGAAAACGACACCCATGACGGAAAATTTGATAATTTCTTGCAGCCACCATCTTGGATTTATATTTTGACAGTACCATCGGTTTCAACACCCTCGAAAACCACGAAAACGACACCCATGGCGAAAAAGTTGATAATTTCTTGCAGCCGCCATCTTGGATTTACATTTTGACAGTACTATCGGTTTCAACACCCTCGAAAACCACGAAAACGACACCCATGACGAAAAAGTTGATAATTTCTTGCAGCCGCCATCTTGGATTTACATTTTGACAGTACTATCGGTTTCCACGCCCTCGAAAACCATGAAAACGACACCCACGACGGAAAATTTGATAATTTCTTGCAGCCACCATCTTGGATTTATATTTTGACAGTACCATCGGTTTCAACACCCTCGAAAACCACGAAAACGACACCCATGGCGAAAAAGTTGATAATTTCTTGCAGCCGCCATCTTGGATTTACATTTTGACAGTACCATCGGTTTCCACGCCCTCGAAAACCATGAAAACGACACCCATGACGGAAAATTTGATAATTTCTTGCAGCCACCATCTTGGATTTATATTTTGACAGTACTATCGGTTTCAACACCCTCGAAAACCATGAAAACGACACCCATGACGGAAAAATTAATAATTTCTTGCAGCCGCCATCTTGGATTTACATTTTGACAGTATTATCAGTTTCAACACCCTCGAAAACCACGAAAACGACACCCATGACGAAAAATTTGATAATTTCTTGCAGCCGCCATCTTGGATTTATATTTTGACAGTACCATCGGTTTCAACGCCCTCGAAAACCATGAAAACGACACCCATGACGAAAAAGTTGATAATTTCTAGCAGCCGCCATCTTGGATTTATATTTTGACAGTACCATCGGTTTCAACACCCTCGAAAACCATGAAAACGACACCCATGACGAAAAAGTTGATAATTTCTTGCAGCCGCCATCTTGGATTTACATTTTGACAGTACCATCGGTTTCAACACCCTCGAAAACCATGAAAAAGACACCCATGACGAAAAAGTTGATAATTTCTTGCAGCCGCCATCTTGGATTTATATTTTGACAGTACCATCGGTTTCAACACCCTCGAAAACCATGAAAACGACACCCATGATGAAAAAGTTGATAATTTCTTGCAGCCGCCATCTTGGATTTACATTTTGACAGTACCATCGGTTTCCACGCCCTCGAAAACCATGAAAACGACACCCATGACGGAAAATTTGATAATTTCTTGCAGCCGCCATCTTGGATTTACATTTTGACAGTACTATCGGTTCAACACCCTCGAAAACCATGAAAACGACACCCATGACGAAAAATTTGATAATTTCTTGCAGCCGCCATCTTGGATTTATATTTTGACAGTACCATCGGTTTCAACACCCTCGAAAACCATGAAAACGACACCCATGACGAAAAAGTTGATAATTTCTTGCAGCCGCCATCTTGGATTTATATTTTGACAGTAAAAGTGTCGGTACAATTTTTCGTGAGAATTTTTTCCGTCTAGCCCCCTTTCACAACGCGCGATAAGGGATAGCTGTCTACTCTCCATCCGTCTTACGCTTTTTCGATCAGGTCACGTGTCCTGACGCGAGTTTAAGATTTTATACCCATTACAGAAAAAGTGCTCAACGCCGCTAAAGAAGTTTTCACTTCAAAAAAATGAAAATTAGGGTAGTGTAGGGTAGAGTAGGGTAGTGTAGGGTAGTGTAGGGTAGAGTAAGGTAGAGGAGGGTAGAGTAGGGTAGAGTAGAGTAGGGTAGGGTAGAGTAGGGTATAGTAGGGTAGAGTAGGGTATAGTAGGCTGAAGTAGGGAAGAGCGGGAGCGAAGCCGCGCGGGCAAAACTGCAAAAGCTAGTAAAAATAAATACGAAGAAAGCTTTCAATATTATCAATATATTTATCATAAATCTTTTTATAAATAAAAATAATTGATGTTCGTAAGTCTCGTTAAAATTAAACAAAAAACTGGGCAAGTGCGAGTCGGACTCGCGCACTGAGGGTTCCGTGCAAACTACAATTCCCGAATGGAGTCTCGAAGATTTTTCCGAATTGCAAAAAGTTTTTTTTTTGTGACGTAGGTAACAACGTTCAGATTTATTTCTATATACAGTACAGGGGTGCTATTCTCTAAGAAAACAGCCTTGAGCTCAGCGCTGGCACAGCGACGAGTCGTGAGCGCGTGAGCGCAGTACATTGAATTAACAATCCAATGTAAAGGGGCATTGGGTTGTTAATTCAATGTACTGCGCTCACGACTCGTCGCTGTGCCAGCGCTGAGCTCAAGGCTGTTTTCTTAGAGAATAGCACCCCAGGTATGTATAAGACCTTGCTTTGTGCAAAATTTCAGGAATTCTGGGTCAACGGGAAGTACCCTATGAATTTCGATCTTTAAGAGTATATATACGTTTTTTGCGACATAAACGGCCGTATCTATTTTATTCGTTAACTTAGAAGTTTGATTTTTTCACAGCTTGAAGGGACTACACAATACAACTCAATACCTCAACACGTTCTCGAGATAAAGGGTCTTGACAGACAGATAGACAGACGGACGGACAACAAAGTGATCCTATAAGGGTTCCGTTTTTTCCTTTTGAGGCGCGGAACCCTAAAAATGCGGCTTTCTGACCGATTTTTTTTTTATTGGCGTTCATAAGTGAAGTGTAGCAATGTGGGGAAATACAGTTGCAATTTTTTAAATTTATTGTAAAGTGGAGATAATTCCACGGGGGCGGAGCCGCGTTTGGTAGCTAGCTAGTACACAATAAATTCTAATAATCTTAAAATAGACGTCAAGAAATTCTTGCGTATCGCTTTCGACTGGAAGTGTGCTCAAAAGACTTTCGGGATTACCACCTTGTATGGTAACACTAATCTCCTGGCCAGGGTAAAAGCCAGCCCTCGAGTCTCACGGTAGCTTCGTCACCATATTCTGCTTGTAATGAGCCAGACTGAAAGCCTACCTTTCGCTTTTCTTTTAGTTTCCAACTTCTGTTTATAAGTGTCAAAATAAATCCACTGTGGCTGTGGGTGTAGTGAAGTGCTCTCATTTACCTACTACCCACCGAGGAATTATTTTGACACTTTTAGAATACTTCTACAAGTTTAAAATACAAAACTTACTTTTAATGTAAACTGTATGCCATTAAAAACAAAACTTGTAAAAAAACCAAGACTTGCAATCAGTTCTTCTACCGTAAAATTTGTGAGACATATGAACCTAATACCAAATCGGTTAATTTATTTAGTCCGTACTTAAGGGGTTTTGATTGAACCTGGATTGACTAGGCAAAAAACTTCGAAAAATTTTTGAGTCTCCATTCGGGAATTGAACTTTACTTAGAAGTTTACTTACTAAAACCATTGTATATATTGTCATTTTCTCGCTAGATGGCGCTGGACTCAACATTAATATGTCAAACAAATACTGCTCCTGTAATTTATGCTAGCCTAGTAACAAGCGGCTGAAACATGAGTAAGACTTCCGCATTGAATTGCTCACAATCATTATAAAATAATTGTTATCATAACGTGATCATAACACAATCTGCTAGCATACGCGAAAAGGGGAGTCGAGGGTATTATATCGACCCATTGCATCCGTAACCATGGCAACGTGACTCGTTGATGTTACTAGGACAATAGGAATTGGAAGAGGTCATTTCAACCATGTTTAATCTGTACATTTTTTTATAACAAAACTGCACAAGTTTTTAGTTGTGAGGACATCACGTAGCACGAAATCGATGTAGATTACAATAAAATTGTAACTTGCTTTATTTTATTGCAATCGAATGACTTTATCGAAAGATATACATACATAGTTTTAAATTAATTGTCTGTTATGTGGTACGAAGTTCGCCGGGTCAGCTAGTTCTCAATATACCTACTGTAATACATAAATATAATGCAATCCAAATAGTTGTTATTAAACTGAAGTTTAATAAATTTAAAAGGAGATCTTTATATAAATACAAACATTAATTTATTAAAATATTCGTTACAAAGCATTTACCAAGTATAATATTGACCTAGAGAGCACTGGGAAAACCAATGGGTACCTAAACATGTTTGGGCGTTATGCTGCTTGCAAACCTCAGCAGGCTTAGCCAAGTTGACAATCTACAATCTTTAACGCTAAGTGGAAAACTATACAAATGTATGGGAATGACTTCAACTTCAATTCTGCAATGCAATTAATGACATTAAGTAGAAAATATGACATCATCTCAAAAAAAATTCGTAGCAAAGTTCACATCATTCAAAATTACAGAATAAATAATAATAGAATAACTTCTTCTGTTCTTTTATTATTATGTGTAAGTACAAATGTATTCGAATATTTAACCAACTTCTAGACGACAAGTAATGATATTATCGCTTAATATAAGAATCATTTTTTTTATTTATATTAATTTAGTTTGATTTTAGTTAGTTGTAATTAGCGTAGGGTTTTATTATTATATTTTTTTGTAATTTACTGTAATTATAGTCTTTAGTTGTGTATGTAATAATGTAAGTACATAAATTGTTAAATAAATAAATGAAATATAATCGTTTCTACAAAGTTCATCGCTACATCCTTTAGTTTTATGGTATACGTGGTGCTTACGCTGAGATATTATCGATTGTAGAAAGAGATTCGACATGAAACGGTCGTAGCTTGTCTAGGTCTACATGTCATGAACGTAGGTACGACCAAATTAAAAGTGTTTAAACTCCGCTCCAGTTCAATGCCAAAAGTTCAAGAGCGTATTGATTTTCCGGTCGATTCCAGCACCTACGAGGGACAACTGCCGCCCTCGTATCGACTAGGATAATAGTGACGTCAGGCCAGGCAAACCGCTGCCCCTAGTATTCAAATGACGTCACAGTTTGCGACATCAGAAAATTATGAGATGGAACTTACTTCAACATGCCATCTCTTTCCATTTTAATGAAAATGTTAAAAGAGTTTTGTAATTATTGCCTAGGTTTTGTCTATTGCCTTATCTATATAGGTACAGGTAAAAGATTTTAGGTTATAGGAACCTAATAATATTTTTTCAATACACTTCCTCGAAAACTGACTCTTATTGCTTCTCCTTCAATCTGCAACGGTAAAGCGCGGGAAAAAAGTTTCTTAACTTACTTAATCATTTGCGTTCATTTGTGTTATTTTTGTGACAAAAAATCGAGAATTCTTTAGGTGCTACACCACCAGATATTATTATTAGAGTAAAAAATACTTGCGATAGTCTGCTGCCATCTAAATCAAAACTAAAATGGATGGCAACTTTGGAAAATTTTCTGTACAAAATTAACACATCGGATAAAAGGTGCATATGACGGGAAGGTGTGCGAAAGGGTTCAAGTACATTCCGTCCTTCTTTAGCACGCTGAAGTTTTTCCGCCGTTTCATCTCCTACGATTTATTATTTTCTGGTATAATAACGGTATCGCTTTCGTATTTCTACAACGCGATAAATACTGAATATGAATACCGGTACGTGTTACGTGTACGTACACTACAAAGCTATTAACTTATTAAGCTTGCTGCAATTATTATTTTATTAATAAGGCTATAAGATTTGGATTTGACTACGGTTCAGGTATTTTGATTTTGATATTTTTTCCAAGATTTTTTGTATGACATGAAATAAAACTGACGGGTTGTGTTAAAAAAATAAGGTAATTTTTTCCGTTTCCGACATCTAATAAATTGGAATACTTTGTTACCAAAAATCTTGTTTGTTACAACCGGTGACACTTCATCGGGTTGCAGCTGCTCGCAAGGATTGTATTTATGGTACCCTACTGCTCTATGATTATTCTCATTGGAAATAATGCCATATTGTGAAGACAACAAAATAGTTTTAAATGTCAGTAATTGGATAAAATACCTACCTACATATTGATAAACTGAACACTAGGTAACTGTTTTATTTATAACATAACGATTAGATACCAAAGGTATCCTGCCCTATCCTTTTTTAATTAAAACATGTTCAAGTCTACCGATCCCGCAGCCTTTAGTACCTATCTGCTGCCTCTTTTTTTTTGAGGTAGGAAAAAACCTACATACGTTCTCCCACTCTGGGCGGAGAGTAAGAAAGAATGTCAGACTTTTATTGATGCTATAACTCACCTCCTTCATTTGCCCTTTACGTTCAAGGCCACTAAATTTAGCACGCTAGAATATTGCTACGGTAAATTTCCACTTTAAAGAGTGGCTACTGAAGCGTCATGGCGTCCTCACTTTCCACTTGACGCAGGTCCTCATCGAAAATTCGATCATCGATGGCACGTGTTATTGGGTCGTTCAGTTCCCTTCAAAATGGTTGAGCTGAGTGGGGCTGATGCACGCGTCATGCTCGTGAACGGGTGCCGTCAGTTGGGACTGGTCATCTCTTAGCTGCCAGTGGCTTAATTCAGTTTCTATCTTTTAATTATTTTACATTTTTTATTTCATTATCGACATTGTGCTCACATGATAGAAGCAACAAGTAATATGTAACCAAGCATTATATGTAACACATAATATGATTTAAAAGAGTGTCCATGGAGTTTCTTGCACGTTCTTCTCCATAGAGACCTACTCTTTGGAACGTGCAATTTAGCTTCACTTTTCTTGGACTTACCGACATTTGACTATTCAAAAGTGCCTGTAAATGGTCTATTTGAAATAAATGTTTTGATTTGATTGATTTGATTTGATTTGAAAATTAGTGTTTCGGAACGTACATGTTTTGGATTCGGCAGTAAAAAACGTCCGAGTGTCAAAATTGAGCGGATCGCCCGGAGGATACGGTGAACCTTACGATGGAAGCATTACTCCGTGGTTGGAAGTCTGCACTGCAAGGGCGGAGCACCGTCGTAATGTCGACAATTTAGAATCAGAATCCTCGTGGATCGGCGACGACGACCTCTCACATCTGGCTCTGGTTCAGGTCATGATACTCGTATAGGGCCACAGGGAATGGAAAGCAGTCACTTACTACGGTGAGCAAGGTGGCTGAAACCGAGAGAAAGAGTAAATACTCTAACCCCTCCAATCGTCACTTGGAGACGACCCAGGCGTCATGAGTCACATGACAATTCGCAAACACCTTTTATGGGTAAAATACCCAAAAATGATTTTGATTCTGGCTGAAAGAACAGGTAATTTAAATAAATTATTGATTAGAATCGCTTCATTAACACTTTTCCGGCTTCGTTCTTTATTTTGATATTGTTGTTCTGAAAGTAATGTCGCAACTTTCGCTTAACTGCATACTGACTGGTGGCCGTCCTGATGTCGAGAGGAAGCGCATTCCACAAAAGTATGGACTGTACATGAAAGGAAGAATGAACAAACTCAGAAGTATGAGAAGGACAGAGCAGTAGGAGATCGTTAGAAGAACGAAGATTCTTAGAATGGAAAGAAAATAAATATTGAAAATGAGATATAAGATAAGAAGGAGGGGTAGGAGAGTTGAGCAGAGAGAAGGCAATTTCACACAAAAGACATGGCCGCATCCTGCCCAAAAAATCAATTATATGCTACATTAATTATTTATTATTTGAAAATTACTTCTAAAATAAATAAAAATAAGTCGCAACAATCACATTTCTCTAGGGGATACCTACGTCAGTGCGAAAGCCGTATCATCGAAGTTTGTTTCTTCGAAAACTTTTCAACGATATCTCTATACTGCGACGCCTTGTTAGGTCGACTTTTTGTTACTGCGATGGTTCGTTACATCGAAAAACTTTACTGCGAACGATTTTAAAGCGAAAACATCATACTAAGAAGCCTTGTTCAATGGATGTCTTGTTACTACGATGATAATTATGTTACTTAGGAATACTTAACTTTTAATTTCGTTACGATTTTCAACACCAAACGTTTGTTTTTAGAATGTTTTACATATATATGTATATAAAAGTAAAGAGCGCCATCTGTCATGAATATCAGTGTTTAAGTAAATATCGTAGACCATTGCAATGTTTGTCTAAATCATTCTAGCTATAAATGACTAAAACGTAAGTTATATACATATGCCAAACTCAACCGGACTGGGGCCGCTCTCAAGCGGCTCCTGCCCAACCTTGAGGGTCCAGACGCCTCCTACCGGAGGCTCTACGCGGGGATCGTTCGGTCCATGGCCCTCTACAGGGCGCTGGTGTGGGCGCCGTCGCTGCAAAAGCGACCGGCGGCCATTCTGAACACCTATCAGAGGGTCATGGCAATTCGGATGGTGCGGGGACACCGCACGATTTACCGCGAAGCGGCGAGCCTTCTGGCTGGCCTACCACCGTGGGATCTGGAGGCGGTCGCCGACTTCTGCAAAGCAGTAATGCTCGCTAAGGAGGAGGCCGACCGCATCAGGCAACGGCGCTCTCGCCGCCGCCGGGATTCCGGTCCCGATTTCCAACCACCGTAGGACGGGCTTGCGGACAGTGAGGAATGGGTAGCTCGCAGTCCGGCCGTCCGGTGACTGTCCAGACCAAGCCCAAGTCCTCAAGGAGTTGTCAGCAACAGCAGGGGCCCAGCCGGGTCGAAGCCTACTGGGGCCAGGATTATCCGAAAGGGCGCTCGAGCCCCGGTATGAAGGCTTGAAGGAACGGGATGGGTTTTTTAGTCAGTAAGAGTCTGATATTATCTGCCACTCCGCCCAAGAGCGGGGGTTGTAATTGGATGATTTTTCCCATCGAAAAAAAAAAGTTATAAACATATATATGTAAAATATTCTAAAAACAAACGTTAGGTGTTGAAAATCGTAACGAAATTAAAAGTTAAGTATTCCTAAGTAACATAATTATCATCGTAGTAACAACACATCCATTGAACAAGGCTTCGCAGTATGATGTTTTCGCTTTAAAATCGTTCGCAGTAAAGTTTTTCGATGTAACGAATCATCGCAGTAACAAAAAGTCGACTTAACAAGGCGTCGCAGTATAGAAATATCGTTAAAACGTTTTCGAAGAAACAAACTTCGATGATACGGCTTTCGCACTGACGTAGGTATCCCTTTCTCTAGGAGTGGCGAGAAAGAATCCAAAAAATCCGGCCAAGTGCGAGTCGGACTCGCCCATGGAGGGTTCCGTAGCAGCAAGTAACATAATATAAAAGTTCTTGTAGTTCGTTGTAACTTTGATCGATGTTTTAATAATAGTGTATTTTTTTAGATTTATGACATATTAAAAAAAACTACTTACTAGATCTCGTTCAAACCAATTTTCGTTGGTAGTTTGCATGGTAATGTACATCATATATTTTTTTTAGTTTTATCATTCTCTTATTTTAGAAGTTAGAGGGGGGGGGGACACACGTTTTACCACTTTGGAAGTGTCTCTGGCGTAAACTATTCAATTTAGAAAAAAATGATATTAGAAACCTCAATATCATTTTTGAAGACCTATCCATAAATACACACACGTATGGGTTGGATGAAAAAAAAAAATTTGAGATTCAGTTCTAAGTACCCCAAAAATTTATTGCTTTTTTTCTCTTTTTGTGTGAAAATCTTAATGCGGTTTACAGAATACATCTACTTACTAAGTTTCAACAGTAGGTATAGCTCTTATAGTTTCGGAAAAAAGTGGCTGTGACATACGGACGGACAGACAGACATGACGAATCTATAAGGGTTCCGTTTTTTGCCATTTGGCTACGGAACCCTAAAAATAAGTATGTTAATTGTTTTTGAGTCGTTTTGTTTCATAGCAATCATGGAGGATGAGGATAAATCGATACAAATTGTATTTACGTTTGGGTACATGCATAAGACAGAAAGTGTTCTTATCTGTAGTAATACGCCTGAAGGTCAGACTAAAAATATAAAATACTTGTAAATACCACAATTGTATTGCAGAAGTCAAAAAAGTTAACTGGACACCACTTTTCGAGCTGCCGCGCGTTTTGATGGCACTCACGTTACACATTATGAATCGGCAATATTTTCAAGAACATGTACCCAAACGTCCTAAAATTATTTTGACGTTACTGCGCTCTTTAAACTAAACTGTCAAAACAAACTGTATGTGTCAGTCTTGCGTTGCGTCGATCTTACAACATACAGACCCACCAACTTCTTTCAGGTGTTTGGTGGGGTGCTCACCCATATACTCAAAAACTGATCTACAATGCAATAGTTCGTAGTCATTTTGATTAAGGTATGTTCCTATTAGATCCTTGTAACAAATCTGGCCTTCAAAAACTTGATAAAATCCAATCAAAGTGTTTACGAATTATTCTCGGGGCGATGAAGTCGTCCCCAATTAATGCCATGCAAGTTGAGTGTGTTGAGCCTCCTCTTTCGATTCGAAGACAATTTCTAGCAAATAGATTTATTTTTAAACTTGTACAAAATTCTGAACATTCCCCTTCTTGGTAAGCTGGACCATTTATTATCCATCTTTGACTCTTGTAGTCGTTGTTCAAATATTGAACCTTGTCTTCTTCGTGCCTACCTTCAATTCACTCGTCTTTCTAGCCCACTTTTTCAAAACCCCATCTTATATCTATACTCGGTGCCTTATAATGCTCTGGTATTTCAACCGGAGATCGTTTTGGACTTTGGAATTAACAAAAATAACTTAGAACCACATAAGATGTTTGTCCAAAAAGTTTCCTCTAATTATAATAACTGGACTACAATATTCACTGATGCTTCCAAAGTATCCGATGACAGCCCTGTAGGAGTTGCTGCTTGGATTCCTCATACAAAAATTATTTTAAATTATAAGTGCCCTTCTATTACATCTGTTTTTACAGGTGAATCAATTGCCATTTTTGAAGCTATTTCATTTGTTAAGTCTCATCAGTTAAATGACTCCATATTTTTTTCTGACTCAAAAAGTTGTCTTCAAGCCATTTTATCTAATCCTTTTAGATCTAAGTCAAGATTCCCTATAATTCTAAAAATTAGAGATTTGCTATTTCAATGTCATGAACTTGGAATTAATGTTGTCATAGCTTGGATTCCTGGTCATGTCGGTATTCTTGGTAATGAGTCAGCTGATTCATGCGCCAAAAATGCTGTTCTCTCTGGCTCTCTTGCCCATTCTGAAATTTATTCGCATGATATTTGTTCTACCCTTCATATAACCATGTTTAAATCTTGGTCCAAGGCATGGCAAATCTCTAAGTCCATAAACGGTAAATTTTATGGAGATATACAACCCGAGATACCCCGCAAACCTTGGTTCTTCAAATATCAATTGGAAAAAAAATCACTACCTCAACTATCTGTCGTATACGTTTAAATCATTGTTGCTCTCCTCATTCCTTGGCCAAACTTAGGATTAAGAATAACTTTACTCTCTTTGTGAATGCGGTTTGGATGAAGGAAACATGGAACATTTATTTTTCTCCTGTCCTAAATTGCGCTTCTCTTTTCATGAAATCATTCCTCCTCATATTCCGCGCCTAACCTCGGTCAAATGTCTTCTACCTTTTGTGTTTACACGTTTTATATTTAAATTATGCAAATTCATTGAAATTAATAAAATTAAGTTGTAATTTTTACAACCATTTTATATATTTTTATTTTCTCTTTTGCTTACAAGTTGCTGTCATGTACTGGTCATAATCTGTGGTCATAGGACTTGTCACTTGTCAGTCTATATCTGCGAAGAAATTCTTTTATTTTCTACTTTCATTAATTCATTAAAAAGAAAGATATTTTTTTACTATTAATTCACGCTAAATACTCTCCAAACGTTTGATGGTTTATTAACAGTCCGCACATGTTATTGGCAAAATTGTGGTGTCTCTTCCACAAAGGCCATTAATTAAGAGTTGAAGTTGAAGTTGACCCACCAACTTATCTGTGAACTGAGTGGTAGCGACACCGTCGCTTTAGTGTTGCAAATTAATAAAAGTTACCCATGATTGGGTATGTCAGATAAGAAATAGGTAAACATATAAACATAATTTTATTATTTTAAACAATACCTAACATTGTTTTATAATAATAAAATGCTAATATAAGTACTAAAATAATAGTCTTCAAATATAGGAAAATTAATGTAGGTAGATACATACATTAGCTTTTTCTCTGGCATCCAATTGATATAATGCAGGTACCCTTACACTTACAAACCAAATGTTTAGCAAAGTAGGCAAATGAAATTTAATATCTTGCAAATAAACGTTATATTTAAAAAAAAAAACTAATTCTGCATTTTGCATAAGTACCTACTTATGATTCAGCAGTTACAAGCTTGATACAAAAAACCCATAGTTTAGTACTAGCTTCTCTATTTAAACAAAACTCAAATATCTAGACACTCAAGATGTGTCCTGTAGGACATGACCTAGTTAATAGATAGAATAAAAGAAAAGTTTCATCATCATCATCGACTCATATACGTCCCCACTGCTGGGGCACGGGCCTCCCTTAACTATGTGAGGGGTAAAAAAAAAACAAAAGTTTGCTTAACAATAATTTATTAGAATCCCGGTTTACAATAATTATGATCTTTTGATGAACTTGCACGCCCATCTTCATCCTGGCTGTGAGGCCATACGCCGCTTATATCCATGTCATAATTATCACTGTCACTTTCAGTTTCCGAATCACTTATCACTTCTATAATGAACGGTTTATCCAAATACACATCATGCTTCAAATATTCTGCTTGTAACTTGCGAACATGATTACAATGCTGAGCCCACTCACTAACCGTTATACTTTCAAAAGCTTCTTGAACTAGGCGGGGAATCTCAGAATTTTTGTGGTCAATATTTTCATCAGCAACTTTTCTTTTCATCGAGCTCCATATTAATTCGATGGGATTGAGATCACAATGATAGGGAGGTAAGTACAAGCATTTGTGTCCATTTTCTTCTAATATTTTTTCAATTTCATACACAGGTTCAGGCTTATTTCTCTTAATTATTTCTAACAGCTGAGGTTTCGCCAACTCCTCTCCGTAGTCAATTTTATTTTGTGTCAACTATAATTGCATATCTTTCTTTAAAGAATTAGTATTTGGTATTTTATTTACACAAATACGGTGATAAGGGGCATTATCCATTACTATTATTGATGGCTCTTGTAAATTTGGCACAAGTTTTTCAATAACCCACTTTTTAAAGTTAGTACTATTCATGTCGTCATGATAGTCACCACTTTCACCACTTTTTGTGTTAGACTTAAAAACTAGAAGAGCATTTTGGACAAATCCGGTATCCCCTCCCGCATGAACAATAATATATCTTTGCCCTTTTGATACAGGCTTTAACACTCCATCTACACACTCTCCTTGCCAGCATTTACCTGATGTATGCGATGAATGTATACAGGTTTCATCTAAATAAATTAGCGGCCGAGGCTGTGGAGATTTATAATTTTTTTCTACAGCATGCAAGTATTTTGCTCTCCAAGCTGATACTTTATTGCGCTCCATGAGCATTTTACGATTAGACTGCGACTTTTTAAAACGAAAACTCATTTTGTGGAGCAGCTTTCGTAGACTTTCTCTTTGTCCCGTGTAATTTATTTCTGTTTTTAAGACCTTTAAGAGCTTTTTAAGAGTCGGTAACTCGTTTTTATTAGAGTATAATTCATGTACTTTCCTCCGGATAACTACCATGTCAAAATCATCAACATGAATAAACCCACTTTGACGTTTCCTCTCCTTGCTTGGGGTCCGAATTTTTGTACCAGAAGCTGGTACAAAAATTCTGCTGCATGCCCTTCTTTAACTATTTTTGAAATTAGCCCTTGACTCACACCTGAAATATAGACAAAATTAATTAAGTATTTACAGACTATAGTTAAAATATTAAATGTAAGTATGAGTAACTATTTTTTATGCGGCTTGCGTACAAATCGCGTCACGTAAGAAGAACGCTGGAAGGCAGCGGAGTGGAGAGAATTTACGCTAAGCCAAACGTACCTATGCGGGAGAGCCCCTCAGATTATTCCAGCGTTCTTTTTACGTGACGAGAACTATAGGTAGTTGAATCACTCAGCTTTATATTTTTTTAAGTTACAGTTACGTTAAAAAGTAATCAATGAAAAAAATATCGGGTAATTTACAAAAAGAAAGTAGACAACACTAACCTGTAGCTGACGAAATTCGTTTGTCTAATTGATTAAATTTAAAATCAAATAATCAAATAATCAAAATAATAATAATCGGAGTCTCCGCCCGAGCTTCTTCTTCAAAAAAGGCTTTGACCTTAAGAATGATGCTTCGCGCATCACTTTTAATCGCTTTCGGCATATTAAACGCTGAAAATGTAGAAATATCGCAACAGAAAACACAGAGCACCCGAATGTAGTAGACACTGACAATTGAATGACATTTCAACATGGCGGCCGTAGTTCCCATTTTCTCCATTTCACAGATAAGTTGGTAAGACAGTATAACTGTTGTGTGTTTTCGTAACTGTATTTGATTTTTAAACTTGGCTCCATGCTATCCTTTATTGGACTTTCCTTTACGCTTTTAATATATTAATATTCTGCTGTGCATATTGGATTGGTTTGTTTACGATTTGGATTCTGACGCTCACGAAGGCAATGTGCCTGAACTGAACTGTGGCCTCCAATCGAATATGAGGGCATATTGTAAGAACTTTAACACCATAACTACAAAATACATTGGCTGATATACATAAACAGGTTAAAGAACTACACGAAAATAAATCTGGATTGCCTAAACTACCTTCAATTCCACCAGTTGCTAATCAAGCAAATATAACGGCATCAGCCTCATTCCTTGATAACATATCTGCGAAGCTATCTAGTTCTTCTTTTCGAGGTATAGGAGAGGATGAAAACATTCAATGTGTCTTGTCTGAGTAATTATTGTAGTGATGATGTGTTAATATTTAAGCAAATGTCTGTACTTACTTATTTATATGACTAAATGAAAATTCAAGTGTTATGTTTTTAGTGTTTTATTGCATGTCCAATTGTATATTTTTTGCTAATTCACCTGAATATCAAAAAAATATCTGTTAGACGACGACCTCTTCTTCGGTATTGCGGCTTGTTAATGTCGATGTTAGAAAGTGACTATGTATTACCAATATATGTTCATCAATGTAAATACGTTTTACCTGATATTTTGATTTTTGACTCATTCTTCACTAGCCTCTATGAATATGTATCACTGATAGTGTTTTGTACATTTTCATAGAATTAAAGGAGTTCTCAATGAGAACGCCTATGAAATCTCATACTAACTTATTGTCACTGTCACTGTTATTGTAGATCATTGTCCGGATGTATCTGGCCTGGAAAATGGTTATCATATCCAAGGAAGGCAGCTGGCGCGTAAATTACCCACCTTTTGAATTAAAACAACAGTAAAAAGTATACATATAGTTAAAATACACATACATATATATTTAATATAATATATATTATTTACACTCGAGAGCAAAAAAATCGCACATCATAACTCTTTTTGTTACGGCAGTTTGTGTCATGAATGTGAATAGTTATTGAAAACATGTCGTACACTAATTGAAAGCCTATTTAATTACCTTTCTAATGATATGAAATACAGTGTAAAAAAACATCCTTAAAAGGGTTTAAAGCTCAAAATTCAACAAATGTGAAAAATTACCAAATTTCACTTAGGAAAGAATGAGAGTCAAACTTAAAATTCTTGGTCATCTTGTTTGTCAATAAAGTGTATTCCCTCCCTTAGCCTTATTTACAGCTGTTACTCGATTTTTCATCAGCCGTATTAATTTTACCATTAAATCTTAGGGTATAACGTCCCACTTCTCGTAAACGACAAATTGAAGCTCATGGAGGCGTGGAGAGCCAGGCTTTTTGCACTAAGTCTTCTTTCAAGGTCATTCCAGATATGCTCAATTGGGACCAGAACTACGCGCTGGCCTCTCTATCGCAATGATTCCAACGTCTTACATGTAGTCGTAAACTGTTCTAGTGACGTGCGATCTGGTATTGTTCTGCATTAAGGAAAAAAAATCTACCATAAGCCACTTGTGTGGCTTCACATATTCTTCGAGTACTTTTTTGATGTATCATAAACCTGTCAATCCTCTCGATATCAGGCCAGTAATGGCCCAGTGATGAATACAATGTTAGTTTTAGTGTCCAACATTATGCCACCTCAATTCGCCTCCAAAACCCACTTCTTCGCTTATGCAGCATTGTTAAAATTGCCCTGATGACCTTCTGTAGACCTTACAGCATCTATCATGGTCATCTAAGTCATTCTGCACTTATCAAAAAACACAACAGCCTGCCATTAGTCATACATCCAATTTAAGTGTAATGTGGCAAATTATTGCCGGGCTTGTCGGTGAGCTGTGGTCAATTTGGAATCATTTGCTGAGTGATGTGCAGTCAGGCCTGCTTCACCCAGTCTTTACCTAATCGTCCACTGACTTATACTGACATTGCAAACTTCTTGAAACTTTTGTGTCAGTTCAATCGTGTTCAGTAGCCGATTTCTCAGAGTACTTGTTTCAGAAAAGCGATAATCACGCCCTGTAGCCTGATTCACGTAAAATCAAACAAGCCAAATATCGTTGAAGTTTTATAGTCGTTCGATCAAAGTCCTATCCAAAAGCGGTATTCACGATCTATCGACTTACTTCCAGTTACATTAATACGTATTCTACCAGGATAATGTAATACAGATTTTCTTTTTAATCAACGAATTTCAAACGACTTTAAAATCGGTATCGTTCAAACTCGATTGATGGATGTGAATACGGAAATGGTCTAAACGACTAAATCGCTACGATATCGTTACGGTTTTCATTACATGAATCGGGCTACAGATCCTATGCGCCACCGGCCATATCCTGGTCGCCGAATATACCCACGAGTCTCTTAAAACCTCTGGTATACCAGGCGAATAGGAAAGCAGCTAAAATTTAGCTGTCGAGCGACTTCATTTTGATTATGGCCTGCTTTGGACAAGGCAATAACTTGAACGGCTTCTGCGGGCGTGGTATCCATATTTTCCCAGTAAATCGTCTGTTTCTAATAGAGACGTTATCGCGTTAACAAAAACTGATTAAAACTCCAAAACAGCACCCTTTTTGTAGCTCCAGGTAAGGGTGTAAGCATTGAAATCCAAATGTGTGAATTTGAGTAATTGGTATACCGCTGGTTTTCGTGAGTTACGTGAAGGTCAACGATCTTAATTTTGTGTTTTTATAAAGCTAACTTTATATGCTTGAATTTTGCTTATTAATTCGTGCTCTATATATTTAGATTTAAGAAAAAAACAGTATTAAACGAAATTACAAGCCATGTGCGATTTTTTTGCTCTCAAGTGTACTACATATATGCATTTATATAAAGTAAGGACAGAAGTTTTGAGACGAATCTGCTATTGGTGTAGAAAATGATCCACAATTTCCGCTTAAATGCATACCGACTTTCGGCCGTCCTGATATCGAGTGGAAGTGCATTCAACAGAAGGATGGACTGCATATAGAAGGAAGAATGAACAAAATCAGAAGTATGAGAAGGACAGAACAAAGAAATTGAAAGTGAGTTATGAGATAGGATGGAGGCGTGGGAGAGTTGAGCAGAGAGAAAAGTATAATAACAAAGTAGCACACTTCACCATAGTCGATTAAAGGGAAAATTAAAGTTTGCACAAACAAAACACCCTTTCCAATTCTATCATTGCGGATTAGAATGAATCCGGGAAGGGGGAAGGATGTAGAGAGAAGATGAGGTTTGAGCCAACTCTCAGAAACCAGGACGGCGTGTACATTGGAGTTATAAAAGGCATCGTACAGATCACTATAATGGCTTGGCACACTCTGAGCATTTATATGGCAGATATTAAATAAATGACCTTTTTGTTGACCAAAGCTCCGACGCACAAAGCCACCAAAGGTATCAATCACTGAGCTAAAACTTGCATTGGCAGATGAGTTGAAGGATTCATTGGTAGAATGAAAAGAATCGTCATCAGAAGACATAAATACAATAAAAATAAATAACTATAAAATTAAATTTAGGCTAAGGTTTACCCTCACAGTGCTACACTGCTGTCTGTTCACCACCTGCCAGCAGCACCAGTACCAAATTGAGATTGATAATGTAAAAATGGAAACAACAAAACAAAGTAATGAAAGCAAAAAACAAAACGACACATGACAAAGATACATAAGCAAAAACGAAACGCAATTTACAAAGACAGCTTAATGAATATCACCTGTCAGATACTTATCTAACACTCAAAGATTTTATATATCTCGATATATAAAATCTTTGCTAGCTAGTAGGATATACAAAATCTTTGCTAACACTTGACAGGTGACACTGATATTACAAAATACCAAATATAGTAAATACCACAAATTCCCAAACAAAACAATGAACAAATACCACCATAATGAAAAGTAAGAGTGACCGAACACAAAACATAGTTAATGGGTATACATACATAAAGCGCTCTCTGTCTCTCTCTCTCTCATTCATCTGTTATAAAAAAAAATTGTTCAGCGATTTCTAAGAAGCATCCATTTCTCTTGATAATAATAATATTCCATTACAATGCTGCCTCAGTGCAACTGATAACAAGTTTTATTTTTATTTTAATAGTATGGCAACATTTTTTTATAAAATGGTAACACTTTAGTTCTTCTATTTACCGCTTGTGGTTGTAATGGCACTGTAGTACTGATATTGGTTCGTCTATTCACTGCTTGGGTAAATTATGGCGCTAGTTGTTGGATAATAATTAGAGATCAAAGTCCAAATTCTGAAATGTTATTGTTAACAGATTTCTTTTTTATTTTAACATATTTTCAATATATTAGTAAAATATCCACCAAAACTTATTTATTTCGTCACTGTTTGTAGATAAACGTTATTGTACTGTCATGATCAAAGATTGATTGTTTAGGATATCGTTTTGTATTGAAAAACTAAATTTTCACTGAACATTGTCTTGAATGCTTCCACACTATTTATTTCAAGTATCAAAAATAGTATCACGGGTAAATTAACGTAACTATACTTTGTCACACCACTATTTATATAATTATATTTTTGCTAGAGCACGAGCACGTTAACTTGGCGCGTAGCAGGGGGCGTGCTTAATGTTTTATTTATTTATTGAAACTTCATGCAACACAAAGGCACAAAGGCGGACTTAATGCTTTAAACATTCTCTACCAGTCAACCAAGTGTAGTGAAGAGAAAACATGACAGGTGCACAAAAAAAATAGATTTTTAAGAAAAATAAGCACAAGCGGTAAACAGAAGAACTATAATGGAACCCTTTTTTTAAAAAAAAAATGTTACCATTATAACATTAACATTAAACAACACAATATTTAACAAACATTATAACGTTTACAACAAAACACTTTAAAAAAAAAAAAATTATTTCTTACGTTGGATAGTTTGAACTCGGCGTGCATGTTTTACGTAATGTAATATTGTCATTCGGTGAAGCCATTTTCTTCGACTATTCAATTATGTATATAATTATGTATGTAATTGTGTGTTTGTTTTAAAATAATTTTATTGATATGGTTTTGAACTCTAGAAATTTTACACTTTCTACCGAACCCAAATAAATGTTTTCTATATGGTATCACTTTTAATTCTTCTACTTGCCACTGGACGTCATATTGGCGCTGGTTGTACTTTTATTTTAATAGTGTGGCAACATTTTTTTTATAAAATGGTAACACTTTAGTTCTTCTATTTGCCGCTTGTGGTTGTAATGGCACTGTAGTACTGATAATTGGTTTGTCTATTCACTGCTTGGGTAAATTATGGCGCCAGGTGTTGGATAATATTAGAGATAAAAGCCCAAACTTTGAAATGTATTTATTATAGTCTGTCTAATAATTTAAACGACTTGGGTAATTTTTAGGGTAAAATGAAATCTGATGTAGTCAACACTGGTTCAGAAATCAAGGTTGATTATGAGATTTTGGTCATTGTTTAATAATGGAATCTTATAAAAAGTATCCAATTTAAGTATTTTTTTAAATGATTTTATACTAATATGGGACTTTTTAACATTTAAAAATGCAAAAGATTTTCGTTTAAAATATACCTATTTCAGTCTCTTTAATGATATTCTTATTACAAAAGTAGGATACATTTGCAAAGACATAATAGTGTCATAAGTAATAAAAAAATAAATCTGGAATCGTACGGGAAATCTGATTCTTATTATTCTATTCCACTTACTGATTCACCATCAGTAGCCATACTACGATCAAGATTTGTTGTAGAACAACCATCATCTCAAAAAAAAAGTGAGTGACAACTAAAATTCCGGTTGCCAACATTAGATTTTTAATTTCCTTGAAAAAATTCCAAGTCGTTTAACTTACTAGACAGACTATAACTGTTTTTTATTTTAACAGTACCTATTTCAATGTAGTAGTAAAATATTTACTAAAACCTGTTTATTTCGTCACTGTTTGTAGATGAACGTGTTACGTGCCCTGCCTACACCAAATCAGCTGAATAGCGACATGATAGCTATTTACGTACAACGGATGTTTCCACACAAAATTGCAACACACGGGCTCCGCTGACTCGACGCCTCGTGCAGCCATCGGCCACCTACTTCCAATCTGCTGACAGCGCACCCGCATTTCGCAATCATTTGAAAATGTATTTTTGTAAGAATTATTTAGGGACTTCGGAACCAGCATCGTCCAAGTCTAGACTTAAGATTTAATATTGTAATTTTCAAAGTAATTAAACTTTTCTTTAAATAAATTTCGGTTTTTTTTAAGTCCTCCGGCTGTCACCTTCGTAATTGGCGCAGTCGGTAGGATATTCGAGGCAGTGCGCGGCGCGGTATAGATTTCCAAAAATCGTTAATCTGCTGACTCCGATAGTCGCTGTCGGTACTTCCAAGTACCTCGTCGAATATCCGAACTTAAGAAGACGCAGCTGAGGACGTATCCAGCCATCGATACCACAAGAAAACCATGTATATGTAAGTCCTTGAAACTTTCTTTAAGTGTTGCTTCCTTGTCCTTCCTTATACCTAAATATTATATTACTCAATCAAGATTTTTCACCCAAGGGAAACTAGGAACAAATCTGTCTCCTCCAGACAGATAAATAGGAGCAGAGAGGTAGATTCAAGTAGGTTTACGGAATCCGATAGTTTAGACCTAGATTTATTATTTGATAGTGACAGTATGGCATTGAACCCCGATACTATCTACAACGCTTTGCGCGCAGTTCCAAATTTTGATGGCAATCCGAATGTTCTAACTCGATTTATTAAAATATGCGATCAGCTCGTAATACAATATGCTAGAAATGACCCGAGTCACGAGTTAACTAATTTATGTCTCATAAACGGCATCCTGAATAAAATCACCGGACCAGCAGCTTCAACTATTAATTCTAATGGCATAGCAGACAATTGGCAAGCGGTCCGTGACGCGTTAATTAATAATTTTTCTGACCAAAGGGATGAGACCGCCCTTTATAATGATATGTCTTTACTGACACAAGGAAGTAGCACCCCGCAGGAGTATTATGACAAATGCCAGACCCTTTTTAGCACCATAATGACTTATGTCACACTCCACGAAAATGTAGCGACGACCATCGAAGCAAAACGCGACCTTTATAAAAAGCTAACTTTACAATCTTACGTTAGAGGTCTTAAGGAATCTTTAGGGTCCCGTATCCGATGTATGAGACCCGAAACTATCGAAAAGGCTCTGGAATTTGTACAACAGGAAATGAATGTCATGTACCTACAGCAACGTAACGACAGTATTCCCGAGCGACGTAACCCGACACAGCAAACGCAGTCAACCCATAAAATGCCACCCGCGGTCCCTATGACCACACCGAAAGTTTTTAGTTTTCCTAGCCCGGGCCCCAGCTGGCATAAGCCTATGCCTATGCCGCCACAGCAGCAGCAGCAGCAGCAGCAATGGAGGCCGCCCTTCCAGCAAAATCAGGTACCCCAACGGGCCCCTAATATGTTTAGCCGTACTCAACAGATGTTTCGTGCGCCCCCGCCGAATTATAACCCCCAAAGCGACGCATTTAAATTTCCAAATAGGAACCCCCAAACGCAGAATACCGGTCCAAAACCGATGAGCGGTGTTAGTCATTTTGTACCAAGACCACTACCAGTAAATGATTGGCGTAGGTTTGGAAACCCACCACCTAGTAACTACTTCAAAACGCGCGAAATGAATTTTAACGAAATGACCGATTACTATGACGCTTACAATTACCCCGACTATTACTACGAATTACCCGACTATTACTATGTCTGTGAGCCTTATGACTATTCCGACTTTTATGACTATCAGCAGACCAACCCCGAAAATTAATTAAATGTGCCGGACCAATTGAATAATGTAAAATGCTTAGAAGCACAGCCGTCCGCTACTTCTAAAGCAGATCAGGATTTTCTCAAGGAGAAGGATCAAAAAGGCTTAAAATAGAATTAAATGTGCAATCTAAAAGGGAATTACGCTACATACAGATATCAAACCCACCACTTAAACTATTAGTAGATACCGGAGCTAATCAGTCTTTTATTAGTCCCGAGGCAGTCGAACAATACTTTTCACATATTCCTTTAAACTTTGATCCCTTCGAAGTAACGAACGCTCGTGTGACTAGTACACACGAACATTCTATTACGATTCCGAACTTTGCTGAATTTAATAATCCCACGAATGTAAAATTTTTTATCTATAGATTTCATAACTACTTTGATGGTCTATTAGGGCTAGATTTACTTGACGGAGCACAGATTGATCTAAAAAATAATTATTTAATTACAGACTTTACAACCATTCCTATACGTTTTTATCAATGTAAAAGATCAAATAGTCACGAGACCATTTCCGCTAACTCGTCAAAATTAGTGAATATCCCTATCTATTGTCCAGATGGCGACGTTTCGATAGCTCAGCAAATTTATTGTAATTGCATTATTCATGAGTGTATCACTCGTGTTACTGATTGTACAGGAATTGTAGAAATTGAAAACCCGACGGAAGATGACCTTAATATTGTCTTTGACCGACCTTTACGAGCCGAGATATTTAATACTGAGTGCATTAGCACCGAACAAGACCCTATGCGCGTTAAAGAGGTTTTATCTCGATTGCGTACAGATCATTTAAATATTGAGGAAAAAACTAACTTAGAGACATTGTGTGCCCGTTTTGCTGACGTATTCTATATTGAGGGAGAGCCCTTAACTTTTACAAATAAAATCAAGCACCGTATTCGAACAACTGACGAACTTCCCGTGTACACTAAAAGCTACCGCTACCCTTTTGTGCATCGACAAGAAGTTAGAGACCAGATAACCAAGATGCTGGACCAAGGTATTATACGACCTTCTGAATCAGCCTGGAGTTCACCTATTTGGGTAGTTCCTAAGAAAGCCGATGCATCAGGCAAACAAAAGTGGCGCATTGTAGTAGACTTTCGCAAACTGAATGACAAGACTATAGACGACAAATACCCGATTCCTAACATTAACGACATACTTGACAAGCTTGGTAAGTGCCAGTATTTTAGCACGCTAGATCTTGCATCAGGGTTCTATCAATGTGAGATGCATCCAGACGACATTCCTAAGACAGCGTTCAATGTAGAGCATGGACACTTTGAATTCTTGCGTATGCCCATGGGTTTGAAGAACTCTCCATCTACTTTTCAAAGAGTAATGGACAATGTGCTCAGGGGCTTGCAAAATGAGATCTGTCTCGTATATCTTGATGACGTCATCATATTTAGTACATCTTTGCAAGAGCATATGGTCAACTTAGAGAAAGTGTTCAGAAGATTGCAGGAATCTAACTTCAAAATCCAGATGGATAAGTCCGAGTTTTTAACCGACTTCTAAAAAAGGAGGAGGTTCTCAATTCGGATGTTTGTATTTTTTTTTTTTTTTTTTTATGTATGTTCGCGCATAACTTCGTCACTTGCCAACCGATTTGAAAAATTCTTTTTTTGTTAGAAAGGGTATACTTCCCAAATGGTCCCATAGTCACCAAGTCGGGATCTGATGATGGAATCTTGGCGAAATCGAGGGAACTCCTCAAATATTATAGGCAACTATATAGTTCTTTTGGTATTTTTTTTTATCAAAGACTTAAGCATTTATAGTCAAAACATGACATTTGATGAAGTGGAACTGGTGAAGACGACCAGAAATGGCCAACGGAAGTTCATAGTCACACCAATCTCTCAATGAACATAGTTACAAATAAATGAATAGTTCTGAATAGGTATGTTGAAAATGGTATCATCGATGTGACCTGATGATGATGATGGAGCTCCAGCTCCATCATCATCATCAGGTCACATCACAGATAGGTACCGGAACTCCGAAATTAATCAATGTATCCCAGCCGTGTTTGGGCTTATTACAATTGTCATGAGATGCACTTTGGCTATAAGGTACTATTGAACTGATCTGATGATGATGATGGAGCCGGAAGATAGGCACTGGAACTCCGTAATTAATCAATGTATCCTAGCCGTGTTTGGGCTTATTAGAATTGTCATGAGATGCATTTTGGCCATAAGGTACTATCGAATTGATCTGATGATGATGATGGAGCCGGAAGGTAGACACGGGAACTTCATAATAAAACAATGTACCCTAGCAGGGTTTGAGTTAATTGGAATTGTCATGAGAAAAAGGTACTCTGGCTGCAACTAAAAAGTGTGAAATAAAAAACTTTTTACAAAAAAAATAAAACCGACTTACTAAAAAAAACACTAAAACTATCAAAATAACTTTAATTTCGGAAGTCGGTGTTAAATAACGAAGAGGCAAAACTATTACAGAAACACCGACTTCCGAAATTAAAGTTATTTTGATAGTTTTAGTGTTTTTTTTAGTAAGTCGGTTTTATTTTTTTTGTAAAAAGTTTTTTGAAATTAGAAACCGCGTTTTTAGGACATATAATCAGTGGCGAAGGCGTTAAGCCTAACCCAGATAAAATAGCAGCGATAGAAAAATACCCGTTACCCAAGACGCCTAAGGAAATAAAACAATTCCTAGGACTATTAGGATATTACAGGAAATTTATCCCAGACTTTGCTCGCATCACTAAGCCTATGACAAAATGTCTCAAAAAGACTAGTAAAATTACTTTCGACTCTGAATACATTGACTGTTTTAACAAGTGTAAGAGCTTACTGACAAACAACCCTATTTTACAGTATCCCGACTTCACTAAGGACTTTATATTAACAACAGACACTTCAAACGTAGCTATAGGCGCCGTACTCTCGCAAGGTACGATCGGCTCAGATAAACCTATCTGTTATGCCTCGAGAACTCTGAATGACAGTGAAACCAATTATAGCACTATCGAAAAAGAGCTTTTAGCCATAGTTTGGGCTACAAGATATTTCAGACCTTACCTATTTGGTCGCAAATTTAAAATATTCACCGACCACAAGCCGTTACAGTGGATAATGAATTTGAAAGAACCCAACCAAAGATTGACTAGGTGGAGACTTAAACTAAGTGAATACGATTACACCATAGTCTATAAAAAAGGAAAATATAACACCAATGCGGACGCCTTATCCCGGGTAGAAATTAATAATGAGGAGACAGAGTCAATGTTAGCCAATCCTTCAGAACGACCACCTTCTCGAACAGGTTCTACGACAGCCACTGCCCACACTAGCACTGAAAACCCTATTTTAGAAGTTCCTATCACTGACGAACCTTTAAATAAATTCCACCGACAAATATGTATAACTATAGTCAGTAACACCCCTTACATTAAACGAACGACAGCCACTAAACCTTTTGACACACATACTCGCACACATATTCAGGTCTCAGATTCTAACTTAGAACAGGACGTAGTAAACGCCATAAAAGAATATGTCAAACCTAAAGTTAAAACTGCTTTAAAGATAACTCCGCCCTTAGGTATGTATTCAATCATACCTATTATCCAAAAGAACTTTAAAAGCTCAGCTATGAATCTAGTGCTAACAAAAACTGAACTAGAAGATGTAAAAGAATATTTAAGGCAGCAACAGATCATAAAAAATTATCACGAAGGCAAAACCAATCACAGAGGGATAAACGAATGTTATCTTGCTCTTTCCCGGAAATATTATTGGCCTAAGATGAAGGATGAGATAGCTAAATATATAAATGAATGTATAATTTGCGGGCAATCCAAGTATGATAGGAACCCAATTAGACCTCAATTAAATTTAGTGCCTCCGGCTACCAAACCTTTTGAATTAGTACATATGGACCTCTTTACAGCCCAAAATGAAAAATATCTCACAGTGGTAGACGTTTTCTCAAAATACGGACAAGCATACTGTTTAAGAGATGGCACAGCAATTAGTATTCTTCAGGCAGTCTTAAACTATTGTACGCATCACGGTCTTCCACTTACTATCGTAACCGATAACGGCACCGAATTTACAAACCAATTATTTTCTGAATTTACTAAAATGCATAAAATTAACCACCATAGAACACTAGCTCACTCCCCTAATGATAATGGAATTGTTGAACGATTTCACTCTACGTTACTAGAACATCTACGAATCCTACGACTACGTCAGAAAGATGAACCTGTAGTCAACCTCATGCCTTACGCTATATTAGCTTACAATAGCACTATTCATAGTTTCACAAAGTGCAGACCACATGACATAATTAGAGGACATTTTGACCCAAGAGACCCACTTGACATTAACATGACAGAACATCTTATGCAACAGTACATCTTGAATCACCGAGACCAGATGAAAACTGTATACGACCTTATCAACGACTTCACACTTACTGACCGAACGAATATCATACAAAATAGGAATAGGGACAGAGAGCCCGAAATAGAATACCAACCAGAACAGCAAGTCTTCATTAGCAACCCATTAGCTAGTCGACAAAAATTAGCTCCGCGTTATACTCATGACACCGTGCTGGCTGACCTTCCGATTCACATATACACCTCTAAAAAGAAAGGCCCCGTAGCAAAGTCCCGACTCAAGCGTATCCCTAAGACCTCAAATCTGTTACAGGATACTACTGGTGATGATCGTTCACACAACACTGGCGCTCGAGATAAAACTTGAAAGCTTAGACGAAGGACCCGGACTCTTACCTTTCAACCTTGGACAATCCAGACTTATAACACACTATCATTCTTTTCTACAATACATAGACTTAACCGACATTGAACATAGACTTAACTCTGTAGTTAACCAACTAGCCTATTTCAAAACTAGACTAGATAATCAAACTCTTGTTCTATATGAACTTCAAATTAATCATTTATCTAACAAATTGGACAAAATTAATTCTCAGCTAAAAACGTTAGAACCCAGTCGTAGCAAAAGGGGCCTCATAGACGGTTTAGGTTCAGTTGTAAAAAGCATAACTGGTAACTTAGATCAATCGGATGCCCAAACTTACAATAATGCCATTAAACTTTTAGAAAATAATGATGACAAGATATTATCGGAAGTAAATGAGCATATAAGTCTTAATAAAGTCTGGATGACTAAATACAGTGACATACTTTCAAAAATTGTAAGTAATCAAGAGAGAATCAATAGCACTCTCGGATTACTTTTAGACGAGAAAGCTTCTGCTAAAAATGATCTTATAAGATTCGCAAAGTTTGCTCAGCTGTTAACTATTATTAGCGATAATACAGATGATTTATTTCTAGAGATAACTAGGATAGAAGATACTTTAGCTTTTATACGTGCATCAAGCACTCACCATAGTACTTTAAGCATAGATACTTTAGGTAATATGACTAAACGTTTAAGATCTATATACGGTTCAGACCAACTGCTAGAGGCAGATCTAAGAGAATACTATACAGTTATAAAACCTGGTTATTACTTTACAGGAAAAAAAAAATAGTTATCATATTCAAAGTCCCAATAATCTCCCCTGATAAGTTCGAATTATATAGATTAGCAATAGTTCCCAATAAATTTATGTACACCTTTATTCCTCCTTACCCTTTCATTGCAACCAACGGGAAAGTTTTCAAGTACATAGAGGCTGAATGCCCGAAGTTTAACCAGCTCCATCTCTGCGAAGAGGAAGTGAACCATCAACCGACGAGAGGACACCTAGACTGCATCCAAGGGCTCATCTTTAATCAATCTCTACAGAAGTCATGCCTGCCCACTAAACTCACGCTGACCAAAGAAGCCATGGAGCAATTGGACGACAGACGCTATACACTCACCTTTCCACAACCAACCCGAACCGAGCTAAAATGCGAACGTCAAGAATTCATCTCTCTACACGGAAGTTATCTCGCCACCATTCCGCAAAAATGCTTACTACGCACTGAGCAGTTTACTATCATCAACACGAATGACCGTATCAAAGGACAACCGCTGAAAATCACCGAAATACCCATGAACCTGAACATTGTCAACGAATTTATCCCACACCTAAAGCTAAATTCATTACGCTTGAAAAGTCTACATGAAATCGAAGATAAAATCTTAATGCAGCAACCAGTACAAATCGATCGCACTAACCTGGAACAATCGATCTACCATACGACTATCCCACTATATGTCGTAATATTCGGTGCAACTGTACTGATCGTTACCCTCACCATACGTCGGTATAATGTTTGCACAAAGCTCAGAAAGCCACAGCCACCAGATGAAAGCGATGAACATCATCAATACGAAGACGCAGAATCTCCTAAAACCAAGAAAAATGTACCAGCAACATTCTCGCTGAAATTGCTCAAATAGTTGCTGTTCTGAGGGGGGAGGTGTTACGTGCCCTGCCTACACCAAATCAGCTGAATAGCGACATGATAGCTATTTACGTACAACGGATGTTTCCACACAAAATTGCAACACACGGGCTCCGCTGACTCGACGCCTCGTGCAGCCATCGGCCACCTACTTCCAATCTGCTGACAGCGCACCTGCATTTCGCAATCATTTGAAAATGTATTTTTGTAAGAATTATTTAGGGACTTCGGAACCAGCATCGTCCAAGTCTAGACTTAAGATTTAATATTGTAATTTTCAAAGTAATTAAACTTTTCTTTAAATAAATTTCGGTTTTTTTTAAGTCCTCCGGCTGTCACCTTCGTAATTAACGTTATTGTACTGTAATGATCAAAGATTGATTGTTTAGGATATCGTTTTGTATTGAAAAACTAAACTTTTCACAGAACATTGTCTTGAAAACTGCCACACTATTTATTTCAAGTATCAAAAATAGTATCACGGGTAAATTAACGTAACTATACTTTGTCACACTACTATTTATATAATTATATTTTTGCTAGAGCACGAGCACGTTAACTTGGCGCGTAGCTGAGGGCGTGCTTAATGTTTTATTTATTTATTAAAACTTCATGCAACACAAAGATACAAAGGTGGACTTAATGCCTTAGGCATTCTCTACCAGTCAACCAAGTGTAGTGAAGAGAAAACATGGAAGGTGCACAAAAAAAAATAGATTGTTAAGAAAAATAAGCACAAGCGGTAAACAGAAGAACTATAACATTAACATTGAACAACACAATATTTAACAAACAACATGACATTTACAACAAAACACTTTTTTTTTTAAAATAGGGTTCCTTTTTTGTTCTTCTATTTAGCGCTTGTGGTTGTAATACTTGTAATGCAGTAGTAGTACTAATAATTGGTTCAATAGTCATACGAAAGTAGTACAAAAGTCGGTGCGTTGATGCTTTTGTTACAGCGATTTCACGTAATTACTGATAGTTTTCTCTCTCTCTCCCCCTCATTCATTTATTACGAAAAAAAAATGGTTCATTAAAAAAATTATTATTTCTTACGTTGGATAGGTTGGTTAATGAACTCGGCATGCATGGTTTACGAAATGTGATATTGTCGTTCAGTGAAGCCATTTTCTTCGACTATTCAATTATGTTTATATTTGTTTTAAAATAATTTTATTGAAATGGTTTTAACTCCAGCAATATTACACTTTCTACTGAACTCAAATAAATGTTTTCTATATGGTATCACTTTTAATTCTTCTACTTGCCACTGGACGTCATATTGGCGCTGGTTGTACTTTTATTTTAATAGTATGGCAATATTTTTTTATAAAATGGCAACACTTTAGTTCTTCTATTTGCCGCTTGTGGTTGTAATGGCTCTGTAGTACTGATAATTAGTTTGTCTATTCACTGCTTGGGTAAATTATGGCGCTAGTTGTTGGATAATATTAGAGATAAAAGTCCAAATTTTGAAATGTTTTTGTTAACTGTTTTTAATTTTAACAGTTTTTCAATGTAGTAGTATAATATTTACTAAAACCTATTTATTTCGTCACTGTTTGTAGATGAACGTTATTGTACTGTCATGATCAAAGATTGATTGTTTAGGATATCGTTTTGTATTGAAAAACTGAACTTTTCACTGAACATTGTCTTGAAAACTGCCACACTATTTATTTCAAGTATCAAAAATAGTATCACGGGTACATTAACGTAACTATACTTTGTGACACTACTATTTATATAATTATATTTTTGCTAGAGCACGAGCACGTTAACTTGGCGCGTAGCTGAGGGCGTGCTTAATGTTTTATTTATTTATTAAAACTTCATGCAACACAAAGATACAAATTTGGACTTAATGCCTTAGGCATTCTCTACCAGTCAACCAAGTGTAGTGAAGAGAAAACATGGAAGGTGCACAAAAAAAAAAATAGATTGTTAAGAAAAATAAGCACAAGCGGTAAACAGAAGAACTATAACATTAACATTGAACAACACAATATTTAACAAGCAACATGACATTTACAACAAAACACTTTTTTTTTTAAAATAGGGTTCCTTTTTTGTTCTTCTATTTAGCGCTTGTGGTTGTAATACTTGTAATGCAGTAGTAGTACTAATAATTGGTTCAATAGTCATACGAAAGTAGTACAAAAGTCGGTGCGTTGATGCTTTTGTTACAGCGATTTCACGTAATTACTGATAGTTTTCTCTCTCTCTCCCCCTCATTCATTTATTACGAAAAAAAAATGGTTCATTAAAAAAATTATTATTTCTTACGTTGGATAGGTTGGTTAATGAACTCGGCATGCATGGTTTACGAAATGTGATATTGTCGTTCAGTGAAGCCATTTTCTTCGACTATTCAATTATGTTTATATTTGTTTTAAAATAATTTTATTGAAATGGTTTTAACTCCAGCAATATTACACTTTCTACTGAACTCAAATAAATGTTTTCTATATGGTATCACTTTTAATTCTTCTACTTGCCACTGGACGTCATATTGGCGCTGGTTGTACTTTTATTTTAATAGTATGGCAATATTTTTTTATAAAATGGCAACACTTTAGTTCTTCTATTTGCCGCTTGTGGTTGTAATGGCTCTGTAGTACTGATAATTAGTTTGTCTATTCACTGCTTGGGTAAATTATGGCGCTAGTTGTTGGATAATATTAGAGATAAAAGTCCAAATTTTGAAATGTTTTTGTTAACTGTTTTTAATTTTAACAGTTTTTCAATGTAGTAGTATAATATTTACTAAAACCTATTTATTTCGTCACTGTTTGTAGATGAACGTTATTGTACTGTCATGATCAAAGATTGATTGTTTAGGACATCGTTTTGTATTGAAAAACTGAACTTTTCACTGAACATTGTCTTGAAAACTGCCACACTATTTATTTCAAGTATCAAAAATAGTATCACGGGTAAATTAACGTAACTATACTTTGTGACACTACTATTTATATAATTATATTTTTGCTAGAGCACGAGCACGTTAACTTGGCGCGTAGCTAAGGGCGTGCTTAATGTTTTATTTATTTATTAAAACTTCATGCAACACAAAGATACAAAGGTGGACTTAATGCCTTAGGCATTCTCTACCAGTCAACCAAGTGTAGTGAAGAGAAAACATGGAAGGTGCACAAAAAAAAATAGATTGTTAAGAAAAATAAGCACAAGCGGTAAACAGAAGAACTATAACTATAACATTAACATTGAACAACACAATATTTAACAAACAACATAACATTTAGAACAACACACATTTTTTTTTAAATAGGGGTACCATTTGAGTTCTTCTATTTACCGCTTGTTATGGCCCTAGTAGCACTAATGATTGGTTCAAAAGTCGTACAAATGTCCGTGCGTTGATGCTTTTGTTACAGCGATTTCACTTAATTACTGAAAGTTCTCTCTCTTTCGGGGGGAATAAATGAACGAGGGGCCGTTCATTTATTATTAAAAAAAAAAATGGTAAATTGAAAAAAAAAATATTATTTCTTGCGTTGGATAGGTTAATGAACTCAACCTACATGGTTTACGTTATGTGTAGAAATGGGCGGCGGATAAATACCCAGAGGATAAATACTCGAGTATTTATCCAAAATGAGTAAATACTCATTTTTAACCATTTTTATTGATATTTACTCAAAGTGATGGAAATTTATTCAAAATGAAATTGTTTGTTTTTTTTTTGCAAATCGAATGATTATTTTAAGGATTAATGAATATTATTTTTACTTTTAGAGATTTCAAAAAAGGAGTAATTAGTTAAGCCTTCATTTAAACTTTCGAAAACACTATAAGGTAGGTAGTGTTTTCGATAATTTTTCCTTCATTTTATTAGTTCTGATGTCAATGATATTCTCGATATACGCTGCCTCTGTTTCCTTTTGTCCCGTCTCTTTAGTTTTCCCCGAGCTCTCTAGTCTCTGTTCCGTTCAGTGCCCACGCTCTCTAGTCTCTGTCCCGTTCAGTATCCAGTTACGCGTCACAAAGAGCGCACGCGCGGTATTATTTTGGACTTTGTGTTATAACGTCTCAAGGTAAGTTTTCTTATTAATTTGTGCTAATCCAAATGATTACTTGGGTATATCAAAATAGGTTAACGTGATTGGTTACCTATTTTGATTACATAACGTTTTTCTTTAAAACATTTATAACGCTATGTACCTGTAGCGTTATAAATGTTTTAAAGAAAAACGTTTATATATTATTATATACGCTACAGGTGTGTTATAATTGCTAAAAGTTATTACTTTAAGCAATTATAACATACCTGTAGCGCTCCAATAAACTAAAAGCTTGTAACTTTGAACATAGATAAAATAATATGACAATATCATATTAACTCGCTTTCCTGTGTTAACTTAATATTTTGCTGTTTTTTGTATCATGGGAAGACCAAAAAATTAACGTGTTTGGAAACACTATCGCATTGTTGATTCAAAATCTGTACAATGCAATTATTGCGAAAAGAAATATAAACTCGGAAACTGCGCATTTAGTAAAATGCTTTAAGTGCCCCGAAATTGTTCGAACATAAATGAAGAAAAACAACTCGTATTTGAAACAACTGCCGTTACAAACAAATTCAGAAAACGTGCCACCGTTGAATCATCAACCATGTAATGTTCCTGACGAAACACTTAGTAGAAATAGTAATTACTCAAATATGAGCATCCAGAGATCAAATATGCCTTCTACAAGTTTTTCTTTAGGTGTTTATCAATCTGCTCTAGCAGAAAAGCTTGCCAGAGCTGTAATTGTATCAGGAGCCCCGCTGTCACTGATAGAACATCCTCTTTGGATAGAATTTTTTGATCATTTTCAGCCATCGTTTAAGTTGCCTTCCAGAAAAGCCTTATCGACCAAATATTTAAATAAAATCTACAACGAAATGCAGAAATAAGTAAAGGAAGAACTTTCTAGCGTTAACTATTTGCATCTTCAGTTGGACGGATGGAGTAATATAAAAAATGAACGTAATTTTAATTTTATCATTTCAAAACCAGAACCATTCTTTGTTGAGAGTACAAACACAGAACAGAATCGCCACACTAGTGAATATCTCCGGGAAGAAATTTTAAAAGTCATGCGAATATACGGTAAAGAAAAATTTTGTTGTTATTATTGGTGACAACGCCAGAAACATACAAAAGCTTTTCAATTGGTTCAAGAAGTGCAACCAAATGTTGTGCCTTTAAACTGCGCAGGACACATAATAAATCTGCTGGCGCATGATGCACTGAAATGTGAAGGATTCAACAATTTTATTAAACTCTGCATAGATGTAATAAAATCTATAAAAAAAATCACAAGTACTGGGATCAAAGCTGCAGCAAATAGTGAAACAAAAAAAAACCAGGAGAAAAATAAAAACTGCCGTGCTGCACGAGATGGGGCAGTTACCTAATATCACGAAGAAAATACCGTCATGTCAAATGATACAAAAGCAACTTAGCTTGATGGTAATTTTTGGAATTACACTGATCAATGCTTATCTGTACCGTGTGTGTGTGTGTGTCTGTGTGTTAACCTATAACCGAACCTATATTTCAACTAGAATCAAACAATTGTAAAGCCCATACAGTGTTTACGATATTCCAAGACATGAAATCTAAAATGGATGTCATTTTGCCCAATATAACGATTCTTGAAAATGAAGCCAAGAATCAGATTCTCTCAGGAGTAGAAAAAAGAAGGAATGAATGGGTAAAGCCTTTACATTTATCCGCTTATCTGCTTGACCCAAAGGCTCAAGGTGTGGCGTTAAATCAAGATGAAGAACTGGAAGCAATTCATTTTATTTACGAAATGGCAGGAGTGCAGAATCTGGAAGTAATGCCAGAATTAGCTGCATATAAGGCTAAAGAAGGTTTTTGGCGAAAACCTTTTATTTGGAAAAACATTAATAAAATAAGCCCCTTAACCTGGTAGAAAGGAATATGTTCTTCGACAAACTTAAGTAAAGTGGCATGGCAGTGCGTATTCTTTCAGCACCGTGTACTTCTGCGGCTACTGAACGATCTTTTAGTACACACGCTAATATTTATAAAATAAAAAGAAATCGCCTGACCACAGAAAACGCGGCGAAAATGACATTTATTGAATACAACTGGAATATTTTCAATAAAATACAAGAAAGTGCAGACAGTGACGATAATGATGAAAGCTTTCCATCGTCATGTCAAGTATCTTCTGATACTGAAGAATCAGCAGCTTTAAAAGACTCTAGTGAAGACATCCAATTTGTAAATTGCTTTTCTAATAATGATGAACAAGCAGCTTCTAACAGTGATAGTAATTAATTTTAGAAAACATTTGTGATTAGTGATTGTTTGTTTAAAATATTTATGATTGTTGTAAACCAAATTCTGGTGGTGGCTGTAATCGACAAAATGATAAGTGTAGTGAAGCCATTATTACTGTTATAATATTTTATAATAATGTTTTTTAATGTGAGTAAAGTAACGTACTCGTCTATATTTTCATATTATATTGAGATTGTTTGACGGAAAAGTTGATTTTATGGATCTATTGTTAATTTAATATGTTTGTTTATTTTTTATGTTATTTTCTATTATTACAATAATTTAAATATCTACTACGTAATTTGAGGATGTGTGACATTTACAAACCCGCACTGGGCCAGCGTGGTGGATTATATTTTAGTCCATTCCCTCTCATGGATTGGAGTAAGCCTGCGTCCCAGCAGTGGAAACATTACACATATTGTCTGAGCGATAAAAGAACCGTCGTGGCCGAAAGTGAAAACAACATTAAAGATTTTAAGTAGCAACCCAACCCAGCCATCTGTCAAATGCCAAACGTCATGTCATGTTGACAGAGGGTCTGTTTATTATGTTATTTTATTGTGATTTTTAATTAAAATCTTCATAAATGTGATAAAAAATTACACTGAGCTGCAAGGGAACTAATATTTATTAAATTACAGTTTTGCCAAAGATAACAAATGGCAAATCACACCATTATTGATCAAAACAAAGTCACGAACTTGGTAAACATTGGTATGCTGTTTTTTTGGTACGTAACACTTTTATTTTAATGTTTTTAGACTTCCTAGGTAAACTTCTGTCCCTGTTATCTCCAAATATATATAAATTAAACGGAAATTCATTTAAACATGACGATATTTGTTTATTTTGTTTTGGTCAATATTTTCGATGGCTAGTATAAAGAGTATTGATACTTTAAATTTTTAATGCATTTCGACTGACTTAGAATATTTCTTTTCAGGCTTGAGTAAGGATACAGTAACTAAAATAAAAAAGGGCAAGTGCGAGTCGGACTCGCGCACTGAAGATTCTGTACAAATTTACCTATGAAATCAATTCCCGAATTGAGTTACGAAGATTTTTCCGAATTGCAAACAATTTTTTTTTTTTTTGTGGCGGATCTACAAATTTACAATTTTCAGATTTTTCCCTGTACTTGTTCTATGAGACCTTGATTTATGCCAAATTTCAGGATTCTAGGTCAACAAGATTCACCCTATGAACTTTGATTCCCTTGAGTATAGAAATATACGTTTTTTTGCGACATAAACGGCCGTATCTTTTTTTTTCGTTAACTCAGAAGTCTGATTTTTTCACAACTTCAAAAGACCGCAGACTTGAGGTTATGGTTTTAATTTTAACTCGATACCTCCAAGCATTCTCGAGTTAAAGGGTCTTAACAGATAAACAGACGGACAACCAAGTGATCCCAAGGATCTTATATGCGAGATGGTCCCTTACAGGCTAAGTAGATTTTTTACGAAGCAACATTACAAATTCTGAAGTGTACTTTATTTTCATAGTCATTAAGTTCATATTTTTCATTGATTAGCAAAAGGGAAAAATTTACTGAGGAAGACAACGAGAAGGGGGTAGTGTGTCCCATTTTTACCTTTATATTTAACTAGGGTAAACATAAACTTGCTGCTAGCTACAATATTCCAGTCAGTGATAATAGACCGATCCTAGTCAAAGTGATAGAACCATTTTCGTTGGAACTGGGTAAGTGGTCGTTGGTGGAACCTACCTCAATAGGCAGTACAGCAGTTTCTTCACGCTATTTTCCTTTACCGGTTCGTGTTTGCATTTAAATGTTCATCATCATTACAATCGAAAGACGTCCACTGTTCGACATAAGCCTCCCCCAGGTATCGCCACAATTAACGGCATTACGCAAAAACTTATAAACGGATGAATTTAATGATAAACGTTGCAATAATATAGCTTATAACCACCATACATATATTTTTTTCACCATATATATATTTTTGCTAAGTTTCATCACGTGAGCAAGTTCAATAAATAGGCTACTAATATTACAAAATTAAATGCGAAAGTTTGTGAAGATGGATGGAGGTACTCGTATGTATGGATGTGTCGCGCAAAAACTTCTAGTCAGATGTACTTAATCATAAACATTGCAATAATATAGCACATAAGCATAAGCTTTGCAGTTTCATTAGGTGAGCAAATTCAGCCAATAGGATAACTTTTACTATAGGGTGAAGCCGCTGGAAGAAGCTAGTCTAACATAGTTTCAAAATATCAAGATTTAACAGTCGCACTATAATGACGTCACAATGTTGCTTACATAACAAAAACGATATTTATCTACAGCAGCGCCCTCAAATCCCACGATGGTTTACTTTCCGCACAGACTTTAACAGCAAGACTTGACGAAGTATCTATTAGTTTGTGTTTGTGTTTATTTATGCTATGAACAAATCAATATACTAATTCCTAAAACTTTGATAATGCTTGACGAAAATATTCAAGATGAAACATAATAGGCTTTATCTTATTATAAATGTGATATTAAAAAGCACGTTACAAATCTGTATTTTCCGTATTTTTATTATTTCAATCCTTTTGTTGCTAAAATAACAAAATTTAAGCTAAATAACGGAATCCAGTTTAGATTAGTTAGTAGGGAGTTTATCCATAATTTGGATAAATACTCGGGTAAAAACGGGTATTTATTGAGTATCTATTCATTTTGAGTATTTACTCGGATGAAATCCCAACGTTATGTATGAGACAAAGAATGTTATGTCTTGTCTCAACATTCTTACTTGTTTCGTATATACCTATGCTTCTCACTTTCGCACTTCCATAGAGTCGCATGGCTATATCTAGAGGTATATAATCTAAGCACAAAACAGTAATATGTTGTAAGAACGACACAGCGCAAGACTGAGACATACAGTTTGTTATAACAGTTTAGTTTAGAGCGCAGAAACGTCAAAATAATTTTAGGACGTTTGGGTGCACGCTCTTGAAAATATTGCCGATTCATAATGTGTAACGTGAGTACCATCAAAACGCGCGGCGGCTCGAAAAGTCCAGTTAACTTTTTAACTTCTGCAATACAATTGTGGTATTTAAAAGTATTTTTGACCATGGACAATGTGTTCGAGAACTTTAGAAAGGAAAGGCAAAATGGAGATGGGTCTGAAGTGAGATAAGGACGTTGGATTATTTATCTTGGGAAGAGGTATTATATGAGCCTGCTTCCAGGCTGAGGGAAATGTGGCAGAGTAGAGGGAATAATTAATAACATGAGTGAGAATGGGTAGCAGTTGTGGGAGAATAGGAATTATCATTCTCGAACACAGATTGTCATGGCCAACAGCAGAAGAGGAGATAGCAAGGAGAGATTTTTTGACATCATCTTCAGTAACAGGAATAAGATTAAAAGTTGGACAGTTTGGTAATGACATTTTGGAAAGTTCATGTATCGTGGAAGCTTTAACACTTGAATTTAAGGAGATAGGAGGGAGAGAAAAATGATTATTAAGAGCGCCCAAGTCAACATCTTTACAGGTAGCAGCGGGCCTATTACGACCTCTTAATTCCAGTCAATTTACGCCGTAAAATGAACTGACTTGCTTATCCGTAATAACTAATAAGACATCTTATTGCCAGCCAGTCAGTAGTCACGTGACACTTGAACGTCTTCTGCATGGATATTGGCTGGGAATTCCGTATTATGAGCGTCCAACTGACATTATGTAGCTTGCTAAAGTGTCAAAAATTGTGACAAACAAGCCAGTCAGTTTAAGCCAGTTTCTAGTAACTTAAAGTGAATTGTTTTGACTTTTTATTATATTTGAATCTATTTGATAGTTAAATAAAACATTAAATATGTGTGATGAGTTGATAATCTTCGAATTTCTCGAAAGTGATGCGTTTATAGTTTTAGAAATGATCGAAGTTTGCAATGTTCGCGATCCCGATTACGTAATTGTAAACTGATGTTTACCTTTTTTGTTTTGTGTTCAATTCTCACCATTACTGTATTTTTAGTTAAAACTTACCTAAAAAATGATAATATAGCAGTTAGATTGACAATTGGTATAATATTGGGTGAGAAATTGAAAAATTTGTGTTTCAGAATATGACCGAAATTGTATCTTTTGCAGTTTTTGTTCTAGAAACTTTTTTGTGTTAAGTTATGCAAAAGATTGTTTTATATGAAAGTAGACATCATAACGAGTATTTTGATGTGCATATTGTATATGTTATGTGAAATAATAAATAAATATGGCATCCGAAAGGGCTCGGCTGAAGCGAAACTAAAAGTAAAATAAGTCTAAAAATCATGGTTCCCGCGGACGTAAAGTTTCGGGGTATATAGCCGAACCCCTAGGAACCTTTTCGTCGAAAACGTGTTTTATTGATCCTCTTCGATAACCGCTGTGAGGTGCTGCTACGTTCCCCCTTAGTCGAAAACGTACGCATTCAGAAGTGCGTGGTGGCGTACGAGACCAGCGCAACAAGCAACGTACGCCAAAAATCGGGTTGAACTGTCCCGAGGGCTCGGTAGCCGAAGGGTACTGCCTGCTACCGTCACCGCCTCCTAACAGGGGCCAGTCCATCACACCGTAGGTTATCGGATGTTTACGTCTGGGCTCAGGGTGGCGCAGCAATTCAACACCGTCACCGCGGCGACCACCATGCCGATCCCGTAACGTCACCCAGCACTCCAACGCCATCGCTAACCGGGATGCCAATCCGATGATATCACCCTTACACAGCACAGCGCAGTACAACTTTTTAACAAAAATATGTTAGCTTGGTGATACCAAGCTAACATATTTTTGTTAAAAAGTTTTGTTCAAGTACGTACACACACCCTTAGTTCCGAATTACGTCTAAAGCGATTATATCGCAAATCCGACCAAATGTAATAGTCACAAAATACAAGGACTATCAAGTACTATTTGTGACTTTGCGCGTTGGTCGGATTCGCAATATAATCGCTTTTGACGCAATTCGGAACACGGGGTTAATTTTGTTTTTGCCGGGTTAGGAGTTATCCTAGTACGTTCAGAAATGAAGTATATGAGACAATGCTCTATTTTCAACTTTATGACATTGTATTTACGGAAATAACACATAATTCGTTTTTAAACTCGTTAATTTAGATTTCTGTTATAAAATTACATTAATTTCATCAATAAAAAATATTTCATTCAAAATTTAAAAACCGTAAATACCGGTAACCTTTGTTTTTATGTTTTCGAACGCCATCTTTCAAAGCAGTGCAAACCAGCCACAGACAACTGTCCAGGATGATTCCAGTCAGAATTAGCGATGGGCCGAGTCGACTTTTTGGTAACTCGAGTAACTCGAGTTGACTCGCTTACCAACTCGAGTTGCAACTCGAGTTGACCCGTTCAGTCTGCCGCGTAGCCGCGTTGTCCGTCCGAGTCAGTAAATCAATGCTCAACTCGGTGCATCGTTCCGCGGGTTGCTAGTTTGCTACGTTCTCGGGTTCGGCGGGCCGCGGGCTGCGTGGCGGCGTCGAGTCAATTCAATGGTAGTTAAATAAAATTGAGCCCGTTCAAAAATCAGACGTTTATAAATTAGCGTTTACAAACATCAGATCACAAAACGAACTACTTATGTAGCGCAAAGGAATGGTAACATTTTCATCTCGTAAATAATAAGAAACTAAAATAATAATGGCACTTTATTCCTTAAATTAAACACCGCACCGTTTGGTATTTGGTAATCTATCTTAATCTATCAAGTAACACCTATAAAAAAAGCTAATCAACAACTAAGTAATGGCACTTATTTCTGAATGAATACCTGTTTTAAGTTCAAAAAATACAATATAGATAGGTAACTTTATAAAAATAACTAATACAAACTAATGAAACGGCAACAAATCAGTAAACAACGAACGAAGTAACGATAATAAAAACGTAAACAAACCAAAAAAGCGAGCTGGCTTTCTATGTCAAAACTCACAAATTAGTTCTCGTTCTGTCTAACCGTCTGCTAAGAAACCAACAACGAAAACTATCTCTTTCACTCGCGGCTCGGACGTTCGGTCATCGGGCTGATTCGGGCTCGCTCGGAGTCGTTCGGGCCGCGCGACTCGCGGGCTAGCCGCGGGCCGCCAACCCACCCTACCGCCCGCCGCGCGCGCTCTCCGGGTCAACTCGGTTTGCAGATATTTTGACTCGGGCTGACTCGCTTACAGTCTGACTCGAGTTACTCGAGTTAGATAACTCGAGCCGCCCATCGCTAGTCAGAATGACGTACGTCATAATACGAAAAAGAACAAGGCAGTTAACGGCCGTAAACTGACTTGCCTGGAAACTGACTGGATTTTAAAACGGTCGTAATAGGCCCGCAGAATGTGATTTGCCAATACCAACTGTCTTTAGGAATTTCCAAACATCAGAAGACTTACGATCAACAAGAGAATCGTGGAAATAGCGTCTCTTTGCATCTCGACACAGACGATTGCAGTGGTTACGGAGAGTTTTAAAGTGAGCAAGATTCTGCTCCGTGGGTCTACGTCTGAACCTATTCTTCGCTTTCTCCTTACGGGCAATAGCGCTTTTAATTTCAGCAGTCATCCACGGAGCAGGATCATGCTTGATTTTGACTCGCCGACGTGGCGCATGTTTTTCATATAAACTTAGCATTATAGAGTTGAAGCAGTTTACCTTTTCGTCGACATTGGTACTTTCACTGACCGAGGACCAATCGATCTCTTCTGCATCACGCGTCAACGCCTCCAAATCGATTCCATTATAATTACGCAGGTAACAAAAGCGAGGTTTACGTTTGGGAGGTCGGATACGATAGGATAAATAGATGAAGTCATGGTAGGAAAAGGTTGCAGTGAGCTGCCCAAACTCAGCAACATTGTGAGGCGACGAAACGATCATTAAGTCTAGAAGAGAGGGCGTGCAGTTGGGAGAATGATGTGTTGCAGAAAGAGGTAAAATTTCGAGGTTAAAGGAGGATAAGAGAGAGCGGAGTTTGAGTGAACGAGAATCATCTTTAAGCAAACAAGTATTAAAATCACCCATTAAGATGACATGTTCGTAGGCTGGGCAAAGATTATCAAGAGATGATTCTAAGGAGTCAAAATAGTTAATGTGAAGATTAGGAGAGTAAAATACAGCAAGTAAAATTTTCGAGTGATTTACTGTAATTTCTAAAAATAAAAATTCAGCCGACCCAGAATACTGCGATGGAAACACACTAACAATTTTGTGTGTTATATCAGCTCGTATGTAGATAGCTACACCACCACCACCCTTACCAGTCCTGTCATTTCTGACCAGAACATAGCCAGGGAGTGCATAGTGCGTAGAAAGGAGAGAGGGCTTGTGAAAGGTTTCTGATATCAAAAGTGCATCAAGATGAACACTGCTAAAGGATGCCAGAAGATCGGAATAGTGGCCAGGAACACTCTGTGCATTAATGTGAGCTATGTGCAAATTTTTAGGAAAGTTAGAAACAAGAGTGGAGATGTTGTCATGCAAAGTATGAAACGAAGTCTCACTGTCCGCACTAACAAAACTGGAAGTCGAAGAACATGAGAAAAAGCTGTCATTTAAGTCGCCTGGGCTATTCATAAATAAATACGATATAATAAATACAATATTCAAATAAATAGGTGCTTACAAATATAATTAAACAAATTAAAAATTTAAAATAAACTGCTAATTGCTTTCAAAACAACCACCCTTACTCACTGGTGTATTGGAAGAAATTAACAATTCATAAACCAAAATAATAAAAAAAAAACTACGAACAAAAACATAAAAAGTAACACAATTGTTGTGCGTATAACGAACAACAACTATGTTAGAAAAGTCACATAATACAAAATAAACTGGAACGCAACAATTTACGTCAAGCTTTTAAAATTGACATTGACACTTGACAGCCGTTTCAGTCCAATCGATTTCATCATCATCTTCCTGCCCTAGTCCCGTTTTATTTGGGGTCGGCGCAACACGTTTTTTTCTTCCATTCTGTCCTGTCACTCGTCACGCTATCACTAACTCCCTTTTCTTTCATATCGCTTCTCACACAGACTTGACAGCCGTTTCAGTCCAATCGATTTGTCATAACAAAAAGAAAAAGTTTTATGTGCACCGACATTAAATTAAATAAGTTATGCAGTATTACAATGAGGGTGTGCAAAGAAAAAGAGAAAAGAAAAAAATAGTTACAAAAGTATTGCTACCGACAAAGAAACTAAGTTAAATAATCGTACACTCCTGCAAAGTTACGGAGCAACTCGGCGACAGTACAGGACAAAAACAACTTTAATTGTTGCGCCGGCGCGCCTTTCTCATCCCTCTTGAAGGTGTAGGAGTGACCCCAGGCGGGCTCGCATTCTTTGGCGGAGTATGTTCTACAGACCGCCGCATTACCAGAGCCGCAACCATTCGGAAAGTGTAAAATCAGTACCCGAAGTTCACCCGGAGTTTCTATCTTATGACGCTTGGAATCGGGTGCAACGATCACGATCCTGCCCTCCACTGACCAGCAGTTCATCATACCAAAATGCCTGCGTGCGTCCATAAAGTTACGGTGTCTTATGGGCGTCAAGAATTCGGGGATGGTTTATCCTCATCCTCCGTGATTGCTATGAAACAAAACGACTCAAAAATAATTAACAATTAACATACTTATTTTTTTGGATTCTTTCTCGCCGCTCCTAGAGAAATGTGATTGTTGCGACTTATTTTTATTTATTTTAGAAGTAATTTTCATATAATAAATAAATAATTAATGTACGATATAACTGATTTTTTGGACAGGATCCGGCCATGTCTTTTCTACCGAACCCAAATAAATATTTTCTAAGTGGTATCACTTTTAATTCCGCTACTTGCCACTGGACGTCATATTGGCGTTAGTTGTACTTTTATTTTAATAGAATGGCAACATTTTTTTATAAAATGGTAACACTTTAGTTCTTCTATTTGCCGCTTGTGGTTGAAATGGCACTGTAGTACTGATATTGGTTTGTCTATTCACTGCTTGGGTAAATAATGGCGCTAGTTGTTGGATAATAATTAGAAATCAAAGTCCAAATTTTGAAATGTTATTGTTAACAGATTTTTTTTTATTTTAACAGTTTTTTAATATACCAGTAAAATATTCACTAAAACTATTTTATTTCGTCACTGTTTGTAGATGAACGTTATTGTACTGTCATTATCAAAGATTGATTGTTTTGGATATCGTTTTGTATTGAAAAACTGAACTTTTCACACTACTATGTATATAATTATATTTTTGCTAGAGCGCGAGCACGTTAACTTGTCGCATAGCTGGGGGCGTGCTTAATGTTTCATATGTTTATTAAAACTTTATGCAACACAAAGGTACAAAGGCGGACTTAATGCCTTAGGCATTCTCTATCAGTCAACCAAGGAAAGTGAAGAGACAACATGCCGGGTGCACTAAAAAAAAACAAAAAAAAATAGATTATTAAGAAAAATAAGTACAAGTGGTAAATAGAAGAACTAAAATGGTACCCTTTTTAAAAAAAAATGTTACTATTTTAACATTAACATTAAACAACACAATATTTAACAAACAACATAACATTTAGAACAACACACATAAAAAAGGGGGGTACCATTTGAGTTCTTCTATTTACCGCTTGTAATGGCACTAGTAGTACTAATAATTGGTTCAAAAATCGTACAAAAGCAGTACAAAAGTCGGTGCGTTGATGCTTTTGGTACAGCGATTTCACGTAATTACTGTTTCTCTCTCTTTCCCCCTCGTTCATTAATTATGAAAAAAAAAAGGATATAGTTTCAATTCTCCAGCAATTTTACACAAATTTCTACCGAACCAAAATAAATGTTTTCTATATGGTATCACTTTTAATTCTTCTACTTGCCACTGGACGTCATATTGGCGCTGGTTGTACTTTTATTTTAATAGAATGGCAACATTTTTTTATAAATTGGTAACATTTTAGTTCTTCTATTTGCCGCTTGTGGTTGAAATGGCACTGTAATACTGATATTGGTTTGTCTATTCACTGCTTGGGTAAATAAAGGCGCTAGTTGTTGGACAATATTAGAGATCAAAGCCCAAATTTTGAAATGTTATTGTTGACAGTTTTTTTTTTTATTTTAACAAATTTTTAATATAGTTGTACAATATTCACTAAAACTTATTTATTTCATCACTGTTTGTAGATGAACGTTATTGTACGAGTATTGTCATGATCAAAGATTGATTGTTTAGGATATCGTTTTGTATTGAAAAACTGAACTTTTCACTGAACATTGTCTTGAATACTTCCACACTATTTATTTCAAGTACCAAAAATAGTATTACGGCTAAATTAAGGTAACTACACTTTGTCACACTACATACTATTTATATAATTACATTTTTGCTAGAGCGCGAGCACGTTAACTTGGCGCGTAGCTGGAGGCGTGCATAATAAGAAAAATAAGGGTACAAAAATGTATATATATAAATAAAATAGACATACATATATATTCATAAAAAGTAGAAGGGGGTTTTAGAGACGACTCCACTATTTGTTTTGAAAGTAATGCCGCAACTTTCGCTTAAATGCATACTGACTGGTGGGCGTCCTAATGTCGAGAGGAAGCGCATTCCACAAAAGTATGGACTGTATATGAAAGGAAGAATGAACAAAATCAGAAGCATGAGAAGGACTGAGCAGTAGGAGATTGTTAGAAGAACGAAGATTCTTAGAATGGTAAGAACATAAATATTGAAAATTAGATATAAGATAAGAAGGAGGATGAGGTAGGAGAGTTGAGCAGAGAGAAGAGTCAGTGCGCGCAAACTTCTTCTGTGGCGAATGGGCATCCATTTGAGCTCGAAACTTGGTCATATTTACGCAAGTTAAATATGAATCGTATGCAGTTGTTGAGGAGCCTGTCAAGTTATCATGTTGCCAACCTTACAAATCCATTTTCCTTATTTTAATTAAAAACACTCTTTCATAACATAGTGTAATTTAAAGAAGTTATTAGCTATAATACATTTATAGTACCTACTAAAAAGAAAGTAAACAATTTGATATGTCTTGTAAAAGAAATTCCAGATGTCTCTGGCCAGGAAAACGGTTATCATAACCAATGAAGGCAGCTGGCGCGTAAATTACCCACTCTTGACACCTGCGTGTCGAGGGCTTCGTCTATACTCATCCTGAGTCCTAACTCAGCCACTTTTTTTATTTGTCTTTTGCTGAAAGGGTATAGCTTACCGGAAAAGTGCTAATGTAATAATAATAATAATCTTTATTTGCATTTAAGTTATTATTTATGTCATTTTCGAGTGTCTCGTATTGTGTTATCGTCCGCGAATAAAATCATTGGATTAGAAATAGTTTTAAGCATGTCATTAATATATACGATGAAAAATCATGGTGCAGGACACCGCCCTGTGGTACCCCAAATAAGGATTTCCGATATTCCGATATACGTCGGCAATTTCTGTTTAAGTGTAGGGGCAGATTTTCGTTACGCATGTACATTGTTGCCGATTCGAGATTAGGTATGATTTAATAAGTTGAAGGACATTGCCTCTTTTACCACATTTTTCGAATTGTGACTTACGTGGTCAAAGGCCTTAATCATGTCCATAAATAATGCAACAACAGGATTTCTATTATCAATATTTGTGAGTACATGTTTGATAAGCTCATATAAAGCAGAATTAATGCCTTTACTCAAAGCCATATTGTTCACTGATTAAGATTTTATTTGTTTTTAAGAACGAATAGGTATATACTTTTGTAAATTATTTTTTCAAATATCTTAGAGAAGACTGAAATACGGGCAATGGGTCGTTAGCTACTTGGATCATGGACTGAAATACAGGCAATGGGTCGTTAGCTACCTGTCATCATTTTAAACATTGGTTTTATTACATAAAGAATTTTTATTTCTGGAAATATGCCTTTTTCAATTCAAACATTGATAATGTGACTAAGTATGGGTGCAATAATAAAAGATGTAGTTTTAATCACTTCGTGATTATGTCGTCATTATGTTAGCGCAGGGCATTTTACACAGAGATACACATTAGATAATATTAACGGCATTTAATAAAGGAGCTGACATTGTTAATACGAAAAAACATCTGACATGTAAAAACAGTTCAATTTATGATACCTCTCTAAGGAGTATTTTCACTGATGTGCTATACAACCTTAAAAACAATATACAGTGCTATTTGTGTTTTTCAGAGAATTTATTGTTTTAATAATGTCAGCTGGTAGAGTCTGTGCGGAAAGTAAACCATCGTGGGATTTGAGGGCGCTGCTGTAGATAAATATCGTTTTTGTTATGTAAGCAACATTGTGACGTCATTATAGTGCGACTGTTAAGGCTCGAGCACACCGGATGCGTATGCGTAGACGTAAGCGTAGACGTGCACGTATCGCTGAGTTGTAATATATGGAACTGTATGAGACAGGACACACCGCATGCGTAACGTAAACGTGCGCGTCGACGTAACGCGTAGCCCTACGCAATGCAGCTCCCAAGACACAAACAGGCTGCGTGACTTACGCCGTACCTTACGCAGAGCAAAGCGGCAACGTCGCGTTGATGACGTTGTATTCAATGGTGCGCCATATTGGACGTCACACCGAACCAATTTGGACACGCACGTACGTTTGCTGTGCGTTACCCTACGCGCGTAAAAACAGTCAGTTGTATTTTATTACAAACAGGGACTAAGTTTTATTTTGTTTTTATTCAAATGAATAGTGACAAAAAAGAAAAGCTTATTGAAATTGTGCGTAAATATGAATGCATCTACAATCTTATAACTAAGGACTACAAAAATGTATCATATAAAAGTTTACTATGGGAGAAAATTGGTGCTGCACTTGAAATACAAGGTATGTAGTTATTTAGCTCCCCTCAAAGCCCAGCGAACGCTGGCGTTCGCGCGTGACTTCGCGCCATTCGGTTGAACACTAAGATTATTAAAAGTTCGCGTAGATTATTAAAATTTTGAGCGTTTTATTTATTGGTTATGTCTCTAAGAATGTAAATAAGAAATTCTTCATAAAGTAGTCTGTAAATTTCGAAAATAAGCAACTTTTCCATTTTTCCGTATTTATACCTATGCTTGGGGTCTCAGGGGTTAAAATATGTAACAAACTTTTCTCTAATAATAATTGCATCATTAGGTGACCTTGTGTTAGTGCGTCTTAGAGGTATTAATGCACTTTCTTCCAAGTTTGTTTGACTTGTTTCAGTTTGAATCTCGTGCATCATAATATCGCCGTGTTTTATTCTGACATAATTATGTAAACAACACGCTGCCTTGGTAACGAGAATAGCCTTTTCGACATGGCATTCAAAAGGTCTATGGAAAATCCTCCATTTTTCCGCCAAAATACCAAAAGTATTTTCAATGACACGACGGGCACGGCTCAACCTGTTGTTATAATTTCGTTTTCTCGTATCATGTAAAGTGGTGGCTCTGGGAAATGGTCGCATTAAAAAGGTTTGTAATGCGAAACCTTCATCGCCGATAAGCACGTGTGGTACAGGTTCGTTAGTACCGGGCAGAGGTTTCGATGTTAATATTGTTTTTCCCAGTAAATAGTGACGATAAAAGTCAGAATTTTCAAAGATGTTACTGTCACTGTGTCGACCGTAGCTCCCAACGTCTATCATCGTAAATTTATAAAATGGGTCGGCAATGGCAAGTAAAACAATTGAAAAATGATTTTTATAACAATAATAGTTCGATCCACTATTGGGTGGGCATTTTATCTTAATGTGTTTCCCGTCGATGCTGCCGACACAGTTTGGAAAATTCCAAGTTTCTCTGTAACCCAATTCCGACTGTTTCCATATGTTATCGTCAGGATTAGGCATATATATAGGTTGTAAAATTTCCCAAATGGCTTTTGCTACCTCTCCAATGATTTTAGATACCGTGCTTCGTCCAATGCGAAACGAAAACGAGATGGTAATAAATGAGTCGCCGGTTCTGATGTATCTAAAAAATAAATAATAATATCATGAGTAGGTATATTTTGTATTTAAAGTCACAGCTCACTATAGCCACCCGGGACCCACTCGCCTCCACCTCGCCGCGCGGCATCCAATCATTGTCGTTGTCGATGACACCACGTCGTCAACGATTGGACGCCACGCGACGAGGCAGAAGCGAGTGGGTCTCTGGTGGCTATAGTGAGCTGTGACTTTTATTAAGTAAAAAATATATATATTTTAGGTTCCAAAGCAAAGGATGCGTGGAGATCATTGAGAGACGGATACATTCGACATAAAAAAACAATCAGAGGGCAAACTGGTTCAAGCAGGAAATATTCAAATTTCACATGGAGTTCTCAGATGTCATTTTTAGATAGCACGCTCGAGTTAAGACCTACAAGCACTAACATAACACCAACGCAATCAAGTTTCGATGCGCCACTCTCATCATCATCTTTACCAAGACAGTCATCGCCAGTAGGAAGACAGTCGTCGCCTGCACCAAGACAGTCATCGCCTATAATGCCCTCACCGCCTTCCCTGCAACCTGGACCATCGTGGCTGTATCCTGAACCTGAAGTTGATGACTCTTCACAATTACTATTAGAACCACACACACAGCAGCCGCCAACAACTAGTTTACAGCCATCGCCGTCGCCAGCGTCACGTACAACGAAAAGAAAGACTGACAGCCGTAACTTGGTAGACAACGCCGATAGAGTCCTTGATTATCTTAAAAATAAAACGAAAAGAGAATGGGATGAGGCTGACCACTTGTTCATGAGCTATGCTAAATCCTTTAAAAAATTATCAGTGCGGAATCAAGGTAAAATAAAAGTAGCATTAGCAAAATTGTTTGCTGATGCTGAATTGAACGAATTTGAAAATAATTCAGCAAATGAAGGACGAAACCAAACGACCAGCCAACAACCATCGTCTCTAATGTACCTGTCACCTGCTTATTCTGTATTATCTGATGGATCTACTGAAACCATTTTAATAACAGAAGAGCTTAGACAACAACCGATGCAACCTGTGTTAATAGCGGAAGGAACTTCTCATGAACCAACTCAAGACGACGACGTCGTTCTAGCCATAGATTTAACGAATCACAATTCGAATGAGTCGCAGTGTTAACATTATTTTTGACGATTACATTATTGTACCTTCATTCCTTAATAAAGAAGTAAATTATTATCATTCCATTAAAGAAGACAATTAAGATTCCTATTTGTTTAAGGGTTGTGCAAAGGATCATATTTTTTTTGTTTGTTTGGTTTTATCTTAGAATTTGTTATTTGATATTAAAATGAAAAAATTACCTTAAAAAAATTGCTAGTCTTTCTCTTGTTCCAACCGCTTTTCTGTAGTTGGTGTCCAGTTTAAATATATGTGGTTTCACTAATTCATGCAATTCTTCAAAAGAACTTCTTGACATATGGAAATATAAATAAAAGCGATCCTCATACGATTCGAGTTCACGGCAAAGGTTATGATATTCACTATGTGTTTCTCTTCTTACATTTATATCATGGACCCATATTCTTTTTGCAGACGCAGGAGTATTCTGGCACAATAGTAGTAATATTGCTTCTTCCTCATCAGAAGAACTACTAGGTCCATTTATCCAATCTTCGTCGGACATCGTGCACAACATAAGCGTCGAAAACAGTAAAATAAAATATAACTGCCGCAGCCGGGCATGCAATGGGCCTGCGTTGCGTACTCAGCTCGATTGCGTAAGCGTAGACGTATGCGTATGCGTAACCCGGTGTGACATCGGGTTACGCCGTAACTACGCGCGTCACTACGACGTGGTTACGTCGTAGTCACGCATACGCATCTGGTGTGCTTAGGCTCGAGCAGACCGGATGCGTATGCGTGACTACGACGTAACCACGTCGTAGTGACGCGCGTAGTTGCGGCGTAACCCGATGTCACACCGGGTTACGCATACGCATACGTCTACGCTTACGCAATCGAGCTGAGTACGCAACGCAGGCCCATTGCATGCCCGGCTGCGGCAGTTATATTTTATTTTACTGTTTTTTTTTATTATGATGCACGAGATTCAAATTGAAACAAATCAAACAAACTTGGAAGAAAGTGCATTAATACCTCTAAGACGCACTAACACAAGTTCACCTAATGATGCAATTATTATTAAAGAAAAGTTTGTTACATATTTTAATAGCTAAATAACTACATACCTTGTATTTCAAATGCAGAACCAATTTTCTCCCATAATAAACTTTTATATGATACATTTTTGTAGTCCTTACTTTTAGGATTGTAGATGCATTCATATTTACGCACAATTTCAATAAGCTTTTCTTTTTTGTCACTATTCATTTTAAAAACAAAACAAAACTTATAGACCAGGGTAGAAGCCTTTAAAAATAATAAAAAGTGAAAAAAAATAATAGTAGGATGAAACCCATTAGAAAAGGAGGAGAATATTATAAAAATGAAAGGAAAAATAATTTACGGGCGATCTGAGGTCGGGAAGGGGATGGGGGTGAGTTTTTAAGGGTAAAAAACGGTTTTTCTCGATTTCCGGCAAAACTAAAAGTCCTGTGGAAAAAAGTCAAATGGCAAAGTTGTAGGTAATAAAAAGATCTAAAACTTTTGTATTTACACTTTTTTCACATAACCTCAAAATTTATGTGAAAAATTCAAAAAACCAAGTTTTTGGTTTTTTATTTTTATCTTATTAAAAAATATTTTTTTTTTTCACGAAATTTGGTGAAAACTTACCTTTTTATGTCCCAAATACGCTGTAATTTATTTGATAAGAAATATTTATTTTTTCACCTTATTTTGAATTAATATCGAAAAAGCACCCTAATTTTCAATCGAAAAGTCACCCGTCAAAATATCAGCTTCTTTCAAAAAGTTGGTATGTTTTCTGTTCGTTGAAATCTCTACTTTCCGACGGTGAAAAAAAATATAAATGTTACCATAGTAAATCTTCTCAGAAAATGCAAAAAATCGAAAAAAACTCGAATTCGAAATTTTTTTTCAATTATTATATACAATTTTGAGCTATTTATTAAAATTTACACTTTAATTACTCGAAAAACGTAAGATTACATATTACATTGATAGAAAAAAAAAATTGCAAATCAAAATATACTACTATAATTAACAAACAAATAAGTTAATAAAATTAATATTCAATAAGACATCTACAATATTTGGAGAAAGTAGTCGAATCTTATTTAAATTATATGCGTAGATGCCTATTTATAACTATTTTTAGATAACTTATATACCTGAGTGACCTACGAAAAATTTTAGCCCATCAAAAGGTATTTCATAGAGAAGTGGGGAAGGGGCTTGGCGGGTCTGGGTCTTACTACGTACATACCTACTATTTCTTAGCAGCTGTAACAACCGTTAGCCTAGCCAGTACCTATTCGAAATACAGTACAGTATACAACATCGTTTATAAAAATACACGTGCATGCTGAGTTTCTTTAATATAATAATTGTGACAAGTTTACTTAAAAAAAACTAACAAGATTAAAAAATAATAATCTCCTTTAATTTGCACAAACAAATTTAGTTACTCCCATGAAAAAAAAATATTCAAAATACAAAAAAAATATATTACGATAATAAAAATATATTATAATATATTACGCATACGCATCCGGTCTGCTCGAGCCAAAAATCTTGATATTTTGAAACTATGTTAGACTAGCTTCTTCCAGCGGCTTCACCCTATAATTAAAATTATCCTATTGGCTGAATTTGCTCACCTAATGAAACTGCAAAGTTATAGCTTATGTGCTATATTATTGCAATGTTTATGATTAAGTTCATCTGTCTAGTAGTTTTTGCGCGACACATCCATACATACGACTACCTCCATCCATCTTCACAAACTTTCGCATTTATAATATTAGTAGGTAGCCTATTTATTGAACTTGCTCACGTGATGAAACTTAGCAAAAATATAGGTTATAAGCTATATTATTGCAATGTTTATCAATAAATTCATCCGTTTATAAGTTTTTGCGTAATGAGTAACAAACCGTTAATTGTGGCGACACCTGGGGGAGGCCTATGTCGAACAGTGGACGTCTTTCGATTGTAATGATGATGAACATTTAAATGCAAACACGAACCGGTAAAGGAAAATAGCGTGAAGAAAATGCTGTACTGCCTATCTAGGTAGGTTCCACCAGCGACCACTTACCTAGTGCCAACGAAAATGGTTCTATCCCTTTGACTGGGATCGGTCTATTATCACTGACTGGAATATTGTAGCTAACAGCAAGTTTATGTTTACCCTAGTTAAATAGGAATAAAGGTAAAAATGGAACACACTACCACTTTCTCGTTGTCTTCCTCAGTACATTTTTCTCTTTTGCTAATCTATGAAAAATATGAACTTAATGACTATGATAATAAAGTATACTTCAGAATTTGTAATGTTGCTTCGTAAAAAATCTATTTAGCCTGTAAAGGACCATCTCGTATATAAGATCTTTGAGATCACTTGGTTGTCCGTCTGTTTATCTGTTAAGACCCTTTAACGCTTGGAGGTATCGAGTTAAAACCATACGCTCAAGTCTGCGGTCTTTTGAAGTTGTGAAAAAATCAGACTTCTGAGTTAACGAAAAAAAAAAGATACGGCCGTTTATGTCTCAAAAAAACGTATATTTATATAATCAAGGGAATCAAAGTTCATAGGGTGAATCCCGTTGACCTTAAATCCTGAAAGGAGACGGGCGAATGTTCATACAAAGTTGGGCCTCACCGTACAGCAACGATTATTACATTATATCATTTCAATATTATTACTATTTAAAATAAAAAAATATCTAAAGAATTGCAATATGGGAGAAAAAAAATATAGGGTATTATTAGTTTGCACAAAACTAACCTTTTTTGCTACTTTATAAGTTATTCTTCCAAGCTGTCAGTGCTCTTATGGTCTATTTAGATTATTATTTAGACTTTATTGTAGACTAGATTTTATCAGAATGTATTTTAGAGCATTAACACATTGTGTATGGTTTTCAAAGCGCCGGCGTCGCCTAACTGGACTGTAAATGTTAAATATTTGCAATCTTATTATAAATAAGGGTAAGCAGGAATAAAAATCACATTTCTCTTATTTTTATTTATTAATCCACTTCATCATATACAATTAAAATATCGTCTAAAAACTGTGCAGGCGGTGTTACATCCTGTTGATGCCTTGCCCAGCCTAGGTACCATATTATGGACATTATGTGACAACAGCAACCTACAGTCCGTTTTCCTACCAAGCAATTACAATAATATTGTTTTATGGCCTCTCTTCCATTAAGAGAACTGTCAACTAAAATGTAGGTAAAATATGTTTTTGAACTTATGTCTTGATTTTATTCGACCTCTCAATAGCCAGCAAGAAGGAGTGGCAATCGACAGTTCTCTTAGTAGGTTGCTGTCCGTATCTCGACACACTTCTATTTCATATCTACCATCTTGTCGTATGTGTTCTCCATAATATGACCTAGCCTGTTTAATTTGGTAAATACCTAAAGATACTTTTATTAAATCACTATGTATGAGCTGGGGAAAATCATTTCAATTATCATTTTGCACATGAATTCTTGTAAAATCAGCCCTACGTCGGTTTATATTATTTTGAATGACATAATAGCCTAAATCATTTTCTCTGTTCATATTCTCGTTGATTATTTGTAAAATATCCCCAGCATCAACACGATTTGTAATGGGAGGGTTTTTTTTTATGGTGGGAAAAAATCATGCATTGACATCCCCCGCCCTTGGGCGGAGCGGGAGATAGTGTCAGACTCTTACTGACTAAAAGACCCACCCCGTTCCTTCTAGCCTTCATACCGGGTCTCGAGCGCCCTTACGGATAACCCTGGCCCCAGTAGGCTTCGACCCGGCTGGGTCCCTGCTGTTGCTGACAACTCCTTGAGGCGCGCGGGAACAGTGCGCGCCGTCGACGACTTGGGCTTGGTCCGGACAGTTACCGGACGGCCGAACAGCGAGCTACCCATTCCTCACTGTCCGCAAGCCCGCGCCTACGGTGGCCGGAAATCGGGATCAGAATCCCGGCGGCGGCGGCGGCGGCGGCGATAACGCCGTTGCCTGATGCGTTCGGCCTCCTCCTTTGCGAGCATTACTGCTTCGCAGAAGTCGGCGACCGCCTGCCACTCCTCCTCGCTCCGGACCATGGCCTCAACCAAGGCCCGGCGCGAGAGGTCTCCGCCGCCGATCGCCAACGAGGGCACGGCGATGCTCCGCCCAAGCAGGGCACACCTCGACTGTGTGCTCCACCGTGTCCTCCGGGCGTTCCGGTAATGGGAGGGTGAAAAGCATTTAATAGTAAGGCAGCCACCTCAAAATCAGTCATTAAATGTTTTGAAGCAGTATTAAAATATTCTTGTCTAAATAATTTAAAATCTCTTTTAAACCTTCCGGTCACAACTTCAACAACCAATCTGCATATGGTGACTGCCCTTGATTTATTAGCTTCTAATGTGGAATGCTGCCATTCACCCTCCGGCAATGTTGGTGGTACGTAAGTTCTATAACCACATTCATTTAATAAAGGCAAGGCATCTCTGAAGCCCCTATCTAAAATGAATGCATCACCAGCTTGAAAATACTGTCGTAACATCGAATTATCATCACGAAACTCATTATTAATAAGACCGCCTATTGTACACATAATCTTTTGTAAATGTTTATCCTGTATTTAGCTAAGGTGTGCAATAAAGTTATAAATAAATATTAATGATTTCTGCATCCGACGTGGTAGCAGGATAGGGGCCCATTACATCAACAATATGACCATCTGTACATACAAGCATAAATGGTTTTACTAAGTTATTATACTTGTGTAAACTGTAAGTTATTTTTTGGTACAAATAATTTGAACTTTTTTCAATATAACAATATGTACCATCGATTATTATTACAGGTTTATTTTCCCCGTTATGGCTTCCAAATAAACCTTGAGGTATTAACAAGGTTCTGTCAACAATTTCCTGGCGATTAATATGATTAAGCCCTAAATGCCTAGGTACAAAATAATCATACATCAAGTGTCGAGCTTCAGAAACATAACCATCAAGTGTTCTTTTTGGAATGTTAAATAGCGCAGATATTCTTTCGTTGGAATCACCGGTTCTCAACTTTATCAAGTATGCTGTCAACCCAATGGGGCCTGATGACTTTAACAGTAATTGTGGCACTTCATTTAAAATCCTTTGATATTGTTCTTTAGTAAAGCCTAACCAATGGTGTACCAAACAATCTTCCATAGTTTGGATATTAATAAAATCAAGACCAGTATTTGAGTGACTCTTTAATTCTAGCATGTCTTGAATGTGCAATGCTGTAAACACATTAACATAGTTTTCTAAAACCCCAGTGAGAAAATCCCAAGACTGAATATTAATATGATGATTGCATAATCTATTGTTTTTTGGGATGTAGAATTTATAAAGATCTAACATTTTCCTAGTTATGACAGGAACTCTATTCCTCCCTTGCCTTCGGCAACCTTCAATAAAACAATGTGATTCAGTTTCTATTGCTCTTACATAATCAGGTAATATTATAGTTGTACTTGACCTGGGGGTAAACTGTGGAGTACCCTGTGACGTAGCTTGTGATGTATTTTGAGGAGTAGTCTGTGATATACCTTGTGCAGTGGCTTGTGACACAGCTACGTCGATAGTAAACTGTGAAGTAGACTGCAAAGTAGGCTGTGAACTAGACTGCAAAGTAGGCTGTGAACTAGACTGCGAAGTTGATTCATCATATTCACTTGTTAAATCTACTGATGCTGAAGATCCAGATGGCCCAGTCAAAAAATGATGGGTATTTCTATCAGCTCTCACCCAGCAACTATGACATATGAGAGCTCGAGCTCTTGAAATCTGGAAAAAATATTTTATCTTAAGCCTTTTTCTAAAAAAGGTAATACCTGACCATAAAAACAGCACTGGAAAACGTGTATCTCTTCTAATCTACACCTTCGTGAAATACAGGCTGCAATGTGATTATTTGTGTTTTTATATGTTGCCTAATTATATTACACTAGCTTTTGCCCGTACCTTTGTAAGCGCATATCCCATTTGTTCCCTCTCCGTATAATCTTCCTTATGAATGTGACAATAATATACAAAAATGATTCTCAAATCTGGCAGGTATTTCAGAAATTAGTGTGAAAAATAAACAGACATAGTAATATACATAGATTACCCTGTAGTAGTATAAAATACAAAAAAACTAAACCTAATAAAAACTTACAGTCCGAGGCAATATCCATTCAGAAATGACTGTATAAATCATTCTTTCTCGTTCGGTGTCAGTGCGCAATAAATGAGATCTTGCCCGCAACACTGAATGTCCACAGTTCACACACACTTGGCGATGTCCAGACATTGGCGATGAAAGTTGCTCATCTGTGCTCAAGGTATTCACGACTAAATCCCTGCATCCTTGGCAAATGTGATGAGATCTGTTGACCTACAACAATGTTAGTTAGTTATTTACAGTTTCCACAAATAATAATTACAGAATTGTGACTCAGAACATTGTACATATTTGTTGATTTGTTGTTCAAAATAAAAACAGTGAGAAAACTGTATCATTCAGAATTGCATATTACTTCTTACTGACGTCATAGTGACACTGAAGTGATATATTAATACTTTCATACCAGGTCACTCAATAGTACTATTGTTTCATTAAATTGCTTAATTATTTAAGTTAATAATATAAAAAGAACTATCTTCAGTACTTATTTTCTTCTAAATAAATGCCTAATGATGATAATCGAACTGTAAATCTTACTTGGAATTTAAATAAGTCAAAGGCATGTAAAGTCTCTCATGGGTTGATATCATCCGAATCATGTATCCCACTGCTATTTGGGTTTATGGCTTCTAAGAATGAAATAAAGAGTGAAAATAATAAACAGTTGTGCATGTACTTACTTATTATATTTCTCCAATCAGAAAACTAATATAATTGTAAATAAATGTCTACTTTTTGAATTACTAATAAAAAAGAAGAAATGATGCACGACTGCAAGCCCGCCAGAATGGTACGACGCCCAAAAATCCCGCGCTTTTTCCCTATCTGTCAATATTCAAATCCTCGCGCTCTGATTGGTTGTCGTGCCATTCGCGGCCACAGTTGATACTACTATAGACAACATATTACTTTTTAGATAGACAATACAATTAGGTTTAAATTAAGTAACAAATTAGGTAAATGAACTAGATAATTTACTATTGATAAAGTCTGTGCGATAAAAGATCCGTCGTGGCGTAAAGTGAAAACAACATTAAAGATTTTAAGTAGCAACCCAACCCAGCCATCCGTCAAATGCCAAACGTCATATAATATTGACACCGGTTTATTTATTATGTTATTTTATTGTGATTTTTAATTGAAATCTTCAGAAATGTGATAAAAAATTTCACCGAGCTGCAGGGGAAATAATATTTAATATATTACAGTTTTTCCAAAGAAAACAAATGGCAAATCACACCATTATTGATCAAAACAAAGTCACGAACTTGGGAAACATTGGTATGCTGTTTTTTTGGTACGTAACACTTTTATTTTAATGTTTTTAGACTTCCTAGGTAAACTCCTGTCCCTGTTATCTCCAAATATATATAAATTAAACGGAAATTCATTTAAACATGACGATATTTATTTATTTTGTGTTGGTCAATATTTTCTATGGCTAGTATAAAGAGTATTGATACTTTAAATTTATAATGCGTTTCGACTAACTTAGAATATTTCTTTTCAGGCTTGAGTACGGATACAGTAACTAAAATAAAAAAAGCCAAGTGCGAGTCGGACTCGCGCACTGAAGATTCTGTACAAATTTACCATGAAATCAATTCCCGAATTGAGTTATGAAGATTTTTTCCGAATTAAAAACAATTTTTATTTTGTGGCGTATCTACAAATTTACAATTTTCAGATTTTTCCCTGTACTTGTTCTATGAGACCTTGATTTATGCCAAATTTCAGGATTTAAGGTCAACGGGATTCACCCCATGAACTTTGATTCCCTTGATTATAGAAATATACGTTTTTTTGCGACATAAACGGCCGTATCTTTTTTTTTCGTTAACTCAGAAGTCTGATTTTTTCACAACTTCAAAAGACCGCAGACTTGAGCGTATGGTTTTAATTTTAACTCGATACCTCCAAGCGTTAAATGGTCTTAACAGATAAACAGACGGACAACCAAGTGATCCTAAAGATCTTATATACGAGATGGTCCCTTACAGGCTAAATAGATTTTTTACGAAGCAACATTACAAATTCTGAAGTGTACTTTATTTTCATAGACATTATGTTCATATTTTTCATAGATTAGCAAAAGGGAAAAATGTACTGAGGAAGACAACGAGAAAGTGGTAGTGTGTTCCATTTTTACCTTTATATTTAACTAGGGTAAACATAAACTTGCTGTTAGCTACAATATTCCAGTCAGTGATAATAGACCGATCCCAGTCAAAGTGATAGAACCATTTTCGTTGGCACTGGGTAAGTGGTCACTGGTGGAACCTACCTAGATAGGCAGTACAGCAGTTTTTTCACGCTATTTTCCTTTACCGGTTCGCGTTTGCATTTAAATGTTCATCATCATTACAATCGAAAGACGTCCACTGTTCGACATAGGCCTCCCCCAGGTGTCGCCACAATTAACGGTTTGTTACTCATTACGCAAAAACTTATAAACGGATGAATTTAATGATAAACGTTGCAATAATATAGCTTATAACCTATATTTTTGCTAAGTTTCATCACGTGAGCAAGTTCAATAAATAGGCTACTAATATTATAAATGCGAAAGTTTGTGAAGATGGATGGAGGTAGTCGTATGTACGGATGTGTCGCGCAAAAACTACTAGACAGAACTTAATCATAAACATTGCAATAATATAGCACATAAGCTATAACTTTGCAGTTTCATTAGGTGAGGAAATTCAGCCAATAGGATATTTTTTATTATAGGGTGAAGCCGCTGGAAGAAGCTAGTCTAACATAGTTTCAAAATATCAAGATTTAACAGTCGCACTATAATGACGTCACAATGTTGCTTACATAACAAAAACGATATTTATCTACAGCAGCGCCCTCAAATCCCACGACGGTTTACTTTCCGCACAGACTCTAACAGTCGGCCATCCAAGGTACATTACCACGCCCTCGTGGGAAATAACAAGAGTAAAACAAAAGAAAAATGTAATAGCCCAAATGTTATCAACAATAATAACAAATTAATTAATTACAATAAAACGGACTAACACAAAAAAAAAACATCAATGTGCAACGTTTTACCCATTGTAAGGGAAATAAATTGATGTTAGCAATAATTATTTAATGTGGGTACATAGATGGTTAGTTCAATTAAATCATAAATCTAATATCATTTTTGAGCACACTTTTGTGACCCACTATTATTTATTATTTATTTATAACTTTATTGCACACCTTAGCTTAATACAGGATAAACATTTACAAAAGATTATGTGTATAATAGGCGGTCTTATTGCACAAGGCAATTACCACACTATAATTATTTAATAATGAGCATTATTTCATGGCTCGATGTAAAATTGTATGGGCATTATTTCATGGCCCTTTTAAATACCTGGCATTATTTCATGGCCAGGGGTGACCTCTGTAGACATTATTTCATGGTCTAAGGGTCTGATAAGATTGTGTAATTTAGTGGGCAGTATTTCATGGCCCTTACACAGAAAGTACAAAAATGATAAACCTGTAAGCAAAACGAAAATAAGGTTTAATAATCACAAAAATAATTATGCACGTTGAATGTATGAATAATCGGCTCAATCACTGTCATTACCAGACGAATCGTCATGCGGTCTGTCACAGTTCAACCAAGCCTTAATTTTGTCACTTGCGACAACTGTTGAATAAGGGCGGTTAGATTTTCGTGTGAGGAGTGTCCTCAATTTGATAACGATCAAAATCGTAGACTTTTGTAATTCTATAGAGGCCTTGAAACTTGGCAACAAGTTTTTTACTAGTCTCTGAAGCAGGAATTTAACGTTCCACCCTTATCAGATCACCTATTTTATATTTAGGAGCTGGGCAGTGTTTGGCGTCATAGATTTTCTTTTGATCCGCTTGGTACGAGCTAAAATGAGAGTTGATCTCCTCTCTAATTTGTGGCAAGTCTTTTGACATTTAGAAGGGGTGATAAATCGTCTGTCAGTTCGGATAAAATTCTACAATCAGTTGGACCCGTTGGTCTTATACCAAAAAGAACCTATTGTTCATACCCCACTGAATATCAGGTCCCATCCCATTTATTTTCAGGAGAACCAACACATTTCGCAGTTAAAGCGTCAACAAGAGTCCTATTATAACGTTATTATTATTATTTACCTGACCGTTAGCTCTTGGGGTAGAAACAGCGTTCAAGACATGTTTAATGTTCTTTTCTATTACAATTTTTTTTTTAAGTTTGCACTAGTAAAAGAGGTGCCACGATCCATTATGACCCTTCTTGGAACACCAAATAAACCAAAGTACTCACGGAAAACCTTAATAGACGTACAAGTTTTTGTGTCCTTTACCGGTTTTAAATAAATATAACACGCATTTACTAAAACAAAAATGTACATGTTTCCTCTCGCATTGCGTACAAAGGGGCCAACATGATCAGCATGAATAGTGTCAAAGGGGATATCAACTTTTGGTATGGGGTGTAATGTTCCAGGCTTTTTACCTCCAGAGACCTTTGAATAAGCGCATTCTAGATAAGATTCGAGGTACTTTTTAACAAAACTGCGAAAGAAGCTAGATAGCCCAAGAAACTGACGCACATTATGTTGGTTCTGGGGAGTTTTACAGCCTCGACTTTCCTCTCGCCGGGACGAATGCCATCAACAGATATTTCAAAACCTAAATAATCGAGAGTTACAGAAAAAGAAGCATTTGGAGAGCTTCAAGGTAAGGTTAGCATCAGTAAACAGACGTAAGACTGACTCTAACCGTGACATTCCTTCGTTTATATCCTTTGAAGGCGTAACGATCCAAGGACTTGGTTCACAATACGTTGGAACGTAGCCGGGGCATTTGCGAGGCCAAATGGCATACGGTTGAATTCGTAGTGACCATCAGGCGTTACAAACCCTGGTTTATATTTGTCTGCTTCTCGGATTGGTATTTGATAATACCCAGAAGCAAGGTCCAAAGTTGTGTAGTATTTGTTACCAGAAAGAATATCCAGTTGATCATCAATCAGCCGCATGGGATAGTTTTCCCGTACCGTTTTCTTATTCAAGGCTCGGTAATCGATACACAAGCGAAGTTCACCGGACTTCTTTCTAACTACGACAATAGGGCTTGCGTAACATGACGTTGATGGCCTCACGATGTCATTCTCTAGTGATTCGGAAACCATTTCTCTGACCTTTTCTTTTTCGCAAATCGATAAACGATAGGGTCTGTAGACAACAGGTTCGTTATCTTGAAGATCTATAGTCATATGACCAGCTGTAGTGTTTCCCAACTCCGACAGATCGAAAGCAAAACAAGTTCGATACCTATTCAATACATTGAGCAGTTGAATTCTATGCTCAGAAGCTAGTCCACCATTTAAATTTAAATCAGCTTCGGTAATAGGTTTAGAGACATTGTTGACAGTAGTAGAAATTGTCAAAACCTGGAGACTGTAAATCTACAAATGCAGGGATGGTGAAACCGTTCACACTAGCAGTTTAAATTTTTTTTTTATTTTTTTTATTAGGTTATGAAACTGGAGTGCTTATTTTTGAGAAAATCGCGCCTTTATCAATGCTATCTTCTACTCGCATGATCTTTTTTCTTCTTCATTAGTTTGGAGTTTCGCATAGCACTGTTCTACCTCATGACCTATTCTATTACATCGACTACACTTTTTAAAGGGTTGGGAACACTGAGACGTCATATGACTATCGTTCTTGCAATTCGAGCAACGTACAGGCCTAAGGTTAGAGCTATTTTGGTGTTTTTGTGTTTGACCTTTAACAAATTTTCGCTCGTTGCTGAATTTTGTATTTCCAGCATTACGTAAATACGAAAGAAGTTTGTTAGGATCAACAAATTGAGCTGCCTCAGCACCCAATCTAACCGAACGGTCATCGATGCCATGTAAAATGCATTCGACTGCCCTTTTCCCACTTATACCACATCTATTAATTAGGGATATTTTGTGGTAATAATAGTCTTCTAAGCAGTCTGTAAACCTAGCTCGTTTGGCTAACATGTCGCTTAGCATTTGACCATAATTCTCTTCCGACGGGAAAGTGTCCAAGAGTTTTTCCTGCCATTCAGCCCAAGTAAATAAAACTGACGGAAGGCCCTCGTACCATATTTGAGCTATACCCCTAAGTTTTGGTAAAGCAAAATGTACAACTTGTTTTTTCGACCACGAATAAATGGTTGCGCCTTCATTGACTTTATGGAGCCACATGGTCATTGTCTGTTCTCGTTTACTTGGGTCAAACTCGGGAATCGTGTTATTAAGGGAACTTAGCTTATCTGCACCATTATTAGACATAGATTTCAAAACATTGACAAGGTCTGATAGATTGGTTAATCCTAATAAGGAAGTGGCCTCACCTGTGGTCTTGTCTTGCATTGAGGCGTGTACGTCTCCCACAGTTGTTGCTCGTTGCTGCCTCACTGGACTTCGTGATCGGCAGCTTGTAGGGTCAGAAAAGAGGTGTGTCGTGGATGCGCAGCGCTCCCGGCTGCGAGTCCGGTGGTCGTCCCGGCTGGGATCCACCTGGTGGTCCACCCGGCAGGACGCCCGGCGGTTCTCCCGGCTGGATGCCCGACGATTCTCCCGGCTGGATGCCCGACGATTCTCCCGGCTGGACGTCTGGCGGTTCTCCCAGCTGGATACCCGGCTCGACGTCCGGCGGTTCTCCCGGCTGGACGTCCGGCGGTTCTCCCGGCTGGACGTCCGGCGGTTCTCCCGGCTGGACACCCGGCAGTTCTCCCGGCTGGACACCCGGCGGTTCTCCCGGCTGGTCGCCCGGCAGTTCTCCCGGCTGGATGCCCGGCGGTTCTCCCGGCTGGACACCCGGCTGGACGCCCGGCTGGTCGCCTGGCAGTTCTCCCGGCTGGATGCCCGGCTGGACGCCCGGCGGTTCTCCCGGCAGTTCTCCAGGCTGGATGCTCGGCGATTCTCCCGGCTGGATGAGCGGCTACCATCTCGCCTTCGAGGATACACCGATTGATGTGGTGAGCAGCCCACTCCACGCTTAACTGGGCTGCATGACCGACGATTAGCAGCAGGTGATCCCGTGGGATCAGTCGGGGTGTAGACAACACGCTCTCGTTTGTCTGTCTCCATGAAGTTATCCTGGAACGTAAATAATATCCCAAAGAATTCGTTCTTGAAAATGGACACAGTTAGAAAATAAAAAATAAATAAATGTAACAGCGATAATATAAATAAGCATATTCTGTATGCAGACAGGAATTTTATAAAACCAATCAAATAATTTATTATATGGTGAATAGATGGTACATGAATGTTGCATTATAGAATATAACAGTAAATCGTCATATTCACAATTTCTGGTAAGCTCAATGTAAAATAATAAATTGTAGCAACAGAGGAACTATAGTTAAGCCATTTTAGATGCTTAACGTTGATATGAAATAATCGAAGGTGACTTAATTATTTATAGCTGTTAAATTAGGTTGATAACCAACTGCTGACAACAACCTGTCTAACTAAGTCCACCTTACAATATAATAATTAACTAGAATATGATGGAAGGGCTAAGCATTTCATATTAAAGGAAATCCAGCTTTCATAGTTATATATAAATTAGTTTTTTTTTTTTTGTCTCAATAGCCAATTTACCCAGACAACAAAGTTACGTCAAAATTATTGTACAAATTTTAAATTTAAAAAAAAAATGTAGAAAATATTAAGGCAAATAATTTCTAAAAATGGTTCGTAACACAAGGTCATTTTAATCAGGGTAGTAGAACTAACGATATGGCCAGACAGGAATCTTTATCCCACTTCTGAGATGTAAACTCTCTCATGGGTTGATATCATCCGAATCATGTATCCCACTGCTATTTGGGTTTATGGCTTCTAAGAATGAAATAAAGAGTGAAAATAATAAACAGTTGTGCATGTACTTACTTATTATATTTCTCCAATCAGAAAACTAATATAATTGTAAATAAATGTCTACTTTTTGAATTACTAATAAAAAAGAAGAAATGATGCACGACTGCAAGCCCGCCAGAATGGTACGACGCCCAAAAATCCCGCGCTTTTTCCCTATCTGTCAATATTCAAATCCTCGCGCTCTGATTGGTTGTCGTGCCATTCGCGGCCACAGTTGATACTACTATAGACAACATATTACTTTTTAGATAGACAATACAATTAGGTTTAAATTAAGTAACAAATTAGGTAAATGAACTAGATAATTTACTATTGATAACAGGCATTATAGTGATATTATGTAGCAATATTATTGAACCTTACTTTAATAATATGCCAATTAGATATTATTTTAAAGGTATCTTTGCTGGACTGTACTTAAAATATCGACCATATATGAAGATATAATTAAATAAACTACTTACCACTTGAGGTGCAACCCATTGCTGTATAACTGAAAGAATGCTTTCCTCTTCTATTGGTCGTAACCCTATGGAAGGATTACCCTGCCAGATGCCGCAGTTGATACAATGAAGACGTTGATCACTCATTGTATTTTGCTTCCAAATCCGGTAAGCGGGCTGAGGTAAGTCGAGTAGGCAAGATAACAAAGTCCGTTGTAAGAAATGCGTGGGTCGTCTGTCAAAGTAATAACCGTCAGAATCCTATATACGTAGCCAAAGTCGCAAAATAATATAAAATCACACGAAAACAACAAAATACAGTACCTATCCACTATCGCAAGTTCAAAGCGAAAGCGAACGGTTTTTGTTTGTTTGGCGTTTGATGTCACATTGACACGAGTTTTACTTTGTTGCCTGTATAATAAAAAAGTATATTGATCGATTGTCAAATCGAACCGTTAATCAATTCGTTTTAAAATGTTTTTAGAGATGATTTTAGATAATATAATTAAGTCCTTATTTTAAAAGTTTTTGAAACCTAATATAAAGAAGAATTTTTATTTTGCAAATGTTACATAACATATCTTATTTATTAAAATTAATTGCTAGGAAATAATAAACAAATTAAACAATAACTTAAATAATTAAAAATAATATATACACTAAATGCCTATATATAAAGAAGTAATACTGTTTCTTTTTTATTATTTTGTTTTTCTATTTTTATAATAATATAATTTATCGATTATAATCGATTATTAAATTAATCCTTATTTCATTTGGCAACATTGTTAAAAAGTGAAAGTAAAGAAAGTCAGTTTTGGGGGCTGAGTCACCCGCGTCCGTAGGAGGATACCCATTGCTAGGCCCTACACGTGGTCCCCGGGTGGTGCTAATCAGGTGACACTAACTGGTGGTAGGTTTTGACCGACGGCTTGTGACCACCCAGTGGGCAAAGACGTACCGTCAAGCGGCCTAGCCGTGTTTCGGTACGATGTCCGGTGTAGCCGATTCAGAGGAGTTGGGTCAAAGTGGCAGTTCCAATGCTTGCAGACCAGCCAGACTCGTGCTGGTATTGACGTATCGGGAGACTAGTCGTGGAGGGTAGCGGGATCCGAGGCACGATGCACCGCTGGCCGACCGCAGTTAGTTGGGGGCCCAAGTAATGTGCCAGCCACACATGAAAGGCTGCCCCGCCAACTAGCGAAAAATCCCGGAATGCACCATCGTGCTGGTTGGCGACCAGATGAGAGGGCCCGATGGTCATTTCCGGGGGGGCTCGGGCGTCCCCGCAGTCTCCAGACTAGTACCCCAATGATGCTGTCCTGCCAGTACATGACTGAAGGTTAGCTGCATGGGACTCCATTTTACTTCCTTCTCTTCTCCTACCTCACTCTCAATATGACAAGGAATAAAAAGAGATATGTCAAACAGCGGCTGCACTCCCTCTCACTTAAAGTGCACCTCTGCAATATTAGAGGGCTGCACTCCAATCTCGCATCAGTCCATCATCACCTGGAGACTGAAAAACCATCTCTCTTTTTTCTTTCGGAGACGCAGATACGAAAACCGTCAGATGTGTCGTACCTGTCTTACCCAGGGTTTACCCTGGAGCACAATTTTAAACCGCACGCTGGAGTGTGTTTGTTCGCCCGGGACGACATCTGCTATCGGCGTCTCCGCAACCTTGAAGATTCCAGGTTCTCAACGCTTTGGGCTCTGGTGGACACAGGCATGGATAAAATTATCTATGCTTGTGTCTACCGTTCGCACAGTGGCGATCAGGAGACGACCGGGCTCATACAGTACCTTAGTGAGGCGGCGGATGCGGCTCAGCAGAGGTACCCTTCTGCACAATTGGTGTTACTGGGGGATTTTAATGCACACCATCAGGAGTGGCTCTTCCCATACCAGTGCACAGACCAGGCTGGTCGAGAGACGCGAAAGCTTGCGCTAGCGTTAAATCTCACCCAGCTGGTCCAGGGAGCAACAAGGGTGCCGGACGTTGATTCGCACACGGCCAATTGCTTAGACCTTCTGCTGACAACAGATCCAGACCGCTATTCAGTGTCGATATCATCACCGTTAGGTAGTTCCGACCACTGTCTGGTGAAATCTGTATCAGTCTACTCTCCGCCCGATCCCAGCCCTAGAGGCACCAGGCGGGTTTGGCGATACAGGTCAGCAGATTGGGATGGCATGCGATCTTTCTTCGCATGTTATCCTTGGCAGCCTACTTGCTTTTCTTCGGGAGATCCATCGTCGTGCGCAGATGCTGTGACGGATGTTTTGCGGCGGGGGATGGAATACTATATTCCATTCTCCGACGTAACCATGTTTGGCCGGGCTCACCCTTGGTTTGGTGCGGAGTGTGGCCGCGCTAACGCGCTCAAGCACGCAGCATATCAGGCATGGGCCGACGCTCGTATGCGCAAGACGAATGACGTAAGCCAGAAGAAGAGAGCCTTCAACAGAGCTGCCAAGTCTTGCAAGAAGGTGATGCGGAGATCTCGGTTCGACCACATTAGCCGCATCGGGAACAAACTAGCTTTATACCCTGCGGGTAGTAAGGCGTTTTGGTCCCTGGCTAAGTCGGTTGAATCGAACTTCTGCCGCCCCTCACTACCGCTACTGCTGAAACCCGACGGGTCGCTGGCACATACCGCTGAGGAGAAAGCAAATTTGTTTGCTTCACTCTTTGCGGAATCTTCGCGTCTAGACCCAGGTAACGCGCGGCCCCCTGCTCATCCTGATGGTTGCGATGCGAGTATGTCAGATATTCGCATCCATCAGAAGGACGTCCGTAGGGTGCTGCGTAACCTTGACGTGAACAAGGCTAGCGGTCCGGACGGGATACCAGCAATTGTTCTGAGAACGTGTGCGCCTGAACTGTCTCCGATCCTGACACGCCTATTTAGGCTTTCATTTGAGGCTGGAAAAGTGCCGATGGCATGGAAGCAAGCTAATGTCCAGCCCGTGCCCAAGAAAGGGAGTCGTGCTGACCCAGCTAACTACCGACCAATCTCAGTAACGTCCATTCTCTGTAAGACTATGGAACGTGTACTCAACACTAAGCTCCTGGCATACCTAGAAGCTAATGATATTCTCAGTGACCGTCAATACGGATTTCGCCAAAATCGGTCAACTGGAGATCTTCTAGCGTATGCCATCCACATCTGGAGTGACGCCATCGAGAAGCACGGGGAAGCGCTTGCCGTTTCCCTCGATATTTCGAAGGCTTTCGAAATATAGATAGGGTTTGGCACGAAGGCCTTATTAGTAAGCTTCCTTCTTTCGGTTTACCCGCTGGATTGTGTGCTTGGATCGCAGACTTCCTGAATAACCGGTCCATCCGAGTGGTTATCGATGGCTGCTCGTCTGATCAAATGGCTATTAATGCCGGGGTCCCTCAGGGGTCAGTACTCTCGGCAACATTATTCTTGCTGCACATAAACGATCTGCTTAAGCCCGGTACCTTTGGGTATGCAGACGACAGCACTGTTGCTGAGAGTTACATATCCAGCGCGCGAGCTAGTGGGTCACAGATCCAGTCTCTTCGAGAGGCTATGGTTGAGCGCTTGAACTTGTCCTTGGAGGCAGTCTCCGAATGGGGCGATGCCAATTTGGTCAGGTTCAACGCTGCAAAAACCCAGGCGTGTCTATTTTCCGCTAAAAGGAGCCAATTCAGTCCTGCTCCAACTTTCCGGGGTGTAACCGTGCCAATAACCGACCATCTTGACCTTCTTGGTGTTACGCTGACATCAACACTCAACTTTGGGCCATACATCGAAGCAAAGGCTCAACTGGCTGCAAAAAAGCTGGGAGTTCTCGCAAAGGTCAGACAGTACTTCACGCCGGAACAGTTGCTCAAACTTTATCAAGCGCAAGTTCGATCGTGTATGGAGTATTGCTCTCATCTTTGGGACGGATCTGCCCGATACCAGCTTGATGCACTTGAGGCAATTGAGAGGCGAGCCAGAAGGATAATTGGCGATGATACACTCGTCGAGTCGAGGCTTCAAACTCTTGAGCATCGACGCAGAGTTGCTAGCCTGTCGGTTTTCTACCGGTTGCATTTCGGGGAGTGTGCGTCGGAATTGCATAACCTAATTCCGCCTAGCCCGTTTCATCATCGGACTACCAGACGTACGGCTATGCGCCACCGGTATATGGTGGATATCCCACCAACACGCACAAAACGTTTTGGGAACACATTCATTGTGCGTGCGGCTAGGGAGTGGAATTCCTTGCCGGAGTCTGTGTTTCCTGATAGCTACAACCCGGGAATCTTTAAGTCGAGAGTGAATAGGTTTCTTTTAGGTAAGCGCGTTCCATCGTCGACCGCATCGTCGCTTTCCATCAGGTGAGATAGCGGTCAAGCGCGAACCTATCAAAAAAAAAAAAAAAAAGTCAGTATTATTTTGATTATATTTTATTTTTTTTTATCCCATATTAAAATGCCTTGGTAATAAATGAATGAAAATAAAAAAATAAATAAAAATTATTGATAAATAATTCATTTGTGTAACGTTCAAGCCCAGTTTCGCCCGTTTCCTTTTTTTAATTACAGAACACAGATAATGTTAATTTGTTGAATAATTGTGTAAATAATCTTATATAATTTATTATTCATGATATTCTGTTCATAAAACACAATTTTAATTTTCATTAACACTTTGCTTTAAAAAGAAATATAATCACGGTTGACCGTGACGAAATAGGAGTGAAAAAAGCCCTTGTTATGATAAATTAAAAAAAACACGAGGATGATAAACATGGCATGTCGAATCTATTCGTAGTGCAATAAGAGCCTGAGCGAGTAAGTGTATTGAAAAAGAAATTCCAGAAGTTTCTGGCCTGAAAAACGGTTACCATATCCAAGGAAGGCAGCTGGCGCGTAAATTACCTACTCTCGATACCTGCTTGTCGAGAGCTTCGTCCATACTCATCCTGAGTCCTAACTCACCCACTTTTTTATTTACCTTTTAGCTGCAAGGGTACCGCTTGCCAGAAAAGTGCTAATATGTTATAATAATAATAATAATCTTTATTTGCATAAAGCGCTTTACTACTTTATTGACTCCTGTCATCCTCCTGCCCTTGTCCCATATATATGTGAAAAATAAATACTACTTTTATCGTGTAAATTTTGATCTTGACCTTTTCCTCTATATTTTTTAACAAAATGACCTCCTATTAGATTCCATGCAAATAAGTAATAATAAAGCATCAAATAATAAATTAATCCCTAGAAATTCCACAATAAGCCTAAGCAACAGGTGCAATACTGTCCAAACAAGTCATAAAATTCAATTGCAACAGTGGACGAAAGTCGGTGCGGTAATTACATAAAGCTCTCTCTATCTCACTCTCTCTCATTCATTTGTTATAATAAAAAAAATATATAACGATTTCTAAGAAGCATCCCTTTCTCTTGATATTACAAAGCTGCCTCAACACAACTGATAACAAGTTTTTTTTATGTTTGAGTATATTACCGCAACATGTCAGGGGAAGGATCTTCACGGGAAGTTTAGTTAATATGAAGGATTATCTGTTTTGCACGCCGGACTACATAAATTTCCTTAATTTTTTTTACCATCAGTACTTTTGCGCCTTCTATCATTTACGAGCGTTATTTTAATTATTCGATTCGATTATATACGATCCGGGTGAGTTAATACTGGGGATAAGTATGGACGAAGCCCATATTCGAAGGCATATAGTCCCTTAAACATGTGGGCAGAGTTAATTGCACACATACTCGTACTACCGCCTGCGTCCTTATGGAGCCCCGCTGATCTTCAAAATTATTTTTCTTTGCAAAATTAATTAGGTAAGTTTTTATTCAGGCCTCATCAGAAGGCTTAAAGTCACCCAAAGAGCAATGGAAAGGGCTATGCTCGGGGTTTCCTTGCGTGATCGAATAAAAAATGAAGATATCCGCAGGAAAACTAAGGTTGCCGACATAGCACAAAGAATTGCCAAACTTAAGTGGCAATGGGCAGGGCACATTGCTCGCAGAACAGATGGCCGTTGGGGCCGAAAGGTTTTGGAGTGGCGACCGCGTATCGGAAGACGCAGTGTTGGAAGGCCTCCTACAAGGTGGACCGATGACCTGGTAAGGGTGGCGGGAAACCGATGGATGCAGGACGCACGGGAACGTTCGATGTGGCGACGCTTGGGGGAGGCCTATGTCCAACAGTGGACGTGTATCGGCTGAAATGATGATGATGATGAAGTTTTTATTTAGTTAACAATATTTTTTTTTTTTTTTTTTTATATAATGGATAGGCTCGCGTTTGACCCCATCTCACCTGATGGTAAGCGATGATGTGGCCGACGATGGAGCACGCTTGCCTAGAAGCAATAATTAAACAATAAAATACACTTAAATAATTAAAAATAATATATACACTAAATGCCTAGCTAAATATGATGTCATAAAACTCCTTCGCATCGCTGTCGACTGGAAGTGTGCCCAAAAGGCTGGCGGCTTTGCCACGTTGTATGGCAATGCTTAATCTCTGACCGAGGTAGAAGCCAGCCCTTGGGTCACGCGAAGAGTCAACTAAGCGTGTTGATAATTCTTTAAAAAGCATGTGAGCACTCGGACCCCTCGGAAATATTAATTGATTGACATATGCTATGTACATTTTGAAGAACATAACCACTCTTTTTTTTGTGTAAATTTATTTCTAAAGCTTAAAGCCAATTGAAAGAAGTAGGGAAAACCAGCCGAAAATTATCTTTTTAAAATTTTTTGGCTTAGGCCATTCGAAAAAAAAGTCAGACGGAACCAGCTATACTAATCAATGGTTCGATTAGACTGTCGCTTTGACCTATTTTTACGTCGAAATCGTTTCAGTACTCCAACAGCGTTTTCCGTGACTTGGACCGGACCAGGCATTTACCATCTTTCGGGACTCAGCAAATAATTTTGATAAGCTTTTTGACCGTGATAATTTTACACTACTGGAGCTAGAATTACCACAGCTGCTGGTACCAGAATAATTATTGATATAGATAGATAAATACTCTTTATTGCACACTATAAACAAAATTACAGTAGAAACTTAAAATTATGGGTGTCACAATGCAAAATTTTTGCTTATCGCTAAAAGCAAAGCAAAACCATATTATGCAGCTTTAACAATTGTCATTCTGACTACGTGACTTTATAAGAGTTTCCTAACGTTATCTTTCGACATAATATATGTAAATTACCTGTGCTAATTGCCCATTTCCGGCACTGAGATAACCCGTGTCGAGAGTGGGCAATTTGCACCGGTAATAAGTATCGAGAGTTACCACATTCTTGTAGGTTTATACCTACAAGAATGCAGTAACCGTGTCTCAGGACCCTTCTCCGAATTCCCCGTTACCTGTAACTAGCAATATAATATATGTAGGTTTAAAATATTATTATTAACAAATTTCTGACGTAGGCGAGTAGTAGAGAGTACCTATGCAAAATCACATTTTGTGTGCTACTTTACTTAAAGGTAACACAAGTTACTTTAAGTAAATAATAAAAGAAAAGGGTGATATAATTTATTTTCAAAACTACTCCCAATTGAATTACAATTAAGGGGGTTTTAAAGATTATCTGGCGGTTTTTTTTTTTGTTTATAGATCAAGTTGTAAAACTTTTCACCAATTCTAATCAAAAAAAGTAATAAAGACTGTTATTATTAGTGTTTTCAAGACTATCCTTCAAATACGGTTTAAGGGGCAAAAGTACTGATGGTAAAAAGTGTTTGTATGGTTAGTATTTATTTTTATTCAGTAGTCATCACAAAATTTCACTTCTCATAATTTTATAATGATTTCAGCATATACCTATAAGTATTTTATTATTAATATCCACTTAATTTTTTTTCAAACACCTCTTATTACTTATTTACTGTGCACACCTACCGCAGTATAGTAGGTACTCTTATACTCAAAAGTTAACCTGTAGAAAATGTCTTATTGCATCATGTCCATATTGACAATGACAATGACATATTATACCACTAATGAACATAAATTTTAAATAAAGAAATAAATATCCTTCCATTTATAGTTCAAACTAGCTGTGCCCGCGACTTCGTTCGCATGGACTACAGGATTTAGAATTTATTTTTTCTAAAATAAAAGTAGCCGTACTTACTCCTTATTACATAAACTACCTGCCAAAAAAAGTCCCGTCAAAATCGGTCCAGCCATTTCAGAGATTAGCCCGGACAGACAGACAGACAGACAAAATTGTAAAAAATGTTATTTTGGTGTATGTACCGTATATATATTTATATGCATGTAGTAAAACCGGCCAAGAGCGAGTCGGACTCGCTCATGAAGGGTTCCGTAGCAGCAAGTAACATAATATAAAAGTTTTTGTAGTTCGTTGTAACTTTGATCGAAGATTTATGACGTATTAAAAAAAAACTACTTGCTAGATCTTGTTCAAACCAATTTTCGTTGGCGGTTTGCATGGTAATGTACATCATATATTTTTTTTAGATTTATCATTCTCCTATTTTAGAAGTTAGAGGGGGGGGGACACATTTTACTACTTTGCAAGTGTCTCTCGCGCAAACTATTCAGTTTAGAAAAAAATGATATTAGAAACCTCAATATCATTTTTGAAGACCTATCCACAGGTACCCCACACGTATGGGTATGATGAAAAAAAAAATTTTTGAGTTTCAGTTCTATGTATGGGGACCCCCAAAATTTATTACTCTTTTTCTGTGTTTGTGTGAAAATCTTAATGTGGTTTACAGAATACATTTACTCACTAAGTTTCATCAGTATAGCTCTTATAGTTTCGGAAAAAAGAGGCTGTGACATACGGACGGACAGACAGACAGACATGACGAATCTATAAGGGTTCCGTTTTTTGCCATATTGCTACGGAACCCTAAAAAGCAGTTATGTCAATATTACAAACAGACACCCCAATTTTACTTATATGTATAGATAAAGCAAAAAAATATGTTTACTTAGGAAAGAAAACCATTTGCGTCATGATATCTTTGATATTTTTAATTACGCTAGAAACTTTGTTTACTTTAAAAACATTTATTTTTACTTCCTAGTAATATACCTGCCCTAATTTTTCCAAGAAATTGTATAATGAGATCAGATAAACATAAATAGTTAATGAGCCGAAGTCTCGAAAATATTCATTGGTAATCACTTGACAACACATATTTTTCTTAGGTAAAATAATTACTCGTACAATAGATAGATTTACAACAAAATAAAGAGCAGGTAATTATGGGAATGTTCTCCAGTCAGCCAGTTAATCCAGTTGTTTGAAATGGTCCATAGTACGCCGCCACCGCCGGGTAGCTTGGACCCTGTTTCCAATACTGATGGCAGTATACCATATTTTTATTTATTTAAATATTTAAAAAAATAGTATACCTACTTTATTTTTAGAAAATTGATAATAGAAAATTATATAGACAATAAGTATACTGTTAAGGGCCTATTACACTACGTTGAATAACGCGTTCGATATTCAGACTCGTCTTAATTTTCTTCCCGAGTTGAACCATAGACTAGATACATCGAATCATAGACTAAAACGGTCTGAATAACGCGTAGTGTAATAGGCCCTTTAGGATGGAACGAAGGAATGACATCTATAGTCTATGTCTATGAAAGCTGCGCGCCCACTTCTTTTCCGTCGCATTTTTGATGGGTGTCATTGTAGTGGCGGGAACATAGCTCAAGTAGTCTAAGGCTGGTGTTCACCAACATTAAACCGACCGATTAAATATTAAATCGGCTGTTTAAGCAATATTTCCTGTTCACCACAGCCTAAACATCAGTTATTGACGTTAACCGGATGATTATCTTAACCGAGCTCCGAGAGGTTGTTTAAACATTGGTTACAGTAGTTTGACAGAACTTTTGTAGGATATATTGTCCGATTTACCAAAGAAGTACCTATTTAACTGTGAAAAATAATGGCTTTTAATTTTATAATGGATGGTGAATACAACTTCATTATGTTTAATTATTTGGATAAGTAAGAAACGGTGACGAAAAGACCTAGGATCTTTCAAAATCGTCATATCTTTTATAAAGAATACGATGAAATTTAATTTGAGGCCAGATTCCGTTTATCCGTGATGATTACTATTAAATTTTAGGGTAACACGAACCAACCTGCTTTATGACCATTTGATGTGACGTCAGTCGGTTTGTTTTCGACAATATCAAACACAGTAAAACACAGCAAAAAATACAACACAGTTACAAACACAGTATCAGTTGCTAATACAGTTTTCTCATGATTGGTAAAATATGCATTACACTGTTACTTATCTTCCCTATCGATCACTAACACTTTAGTTTACAGTTACAACTAAAATACTACGAGATATCACGAGAGAATCAAAATGACACTGACGGACCAGAAAGAGCGCGCTAATAAACCTTCCAACGCAACATGTGTTTCTCGTAAAGCTAAAAAAAACAATGAACAATCTGGCAATTTTAAAAAGTTGTAAGCCTGAACGAGATTTTATGATGAACCCTTACCTTTTTTTGTTGGCAGTATAGCATTTGCCCGTCCATTCATTCAAAAACGCTCCCTTATGTCTCGGTTAAGTAACCGAACGCCAAAAGGTGATGGTGAACAGGAAAAAACCGCTCCTTGTTTAACCATTGCTTAAATATTAACAGGCCGGTTACGAAATCAATGTTTAAATCTGATTTGGTGAACATGGCCCTAAGGCTGGTGTTCACCAACATTTAACCGACCGATTAAATATTAAATCGGCTGTTTAAGCAATATTTCCTGTTCACCACAGCTTAAACATCGGTTATTGACGTTAACCGGATGATTATCTTAACCGAGCTCCGAGAGGTTGTTTAAACATTGGTTACAGTAGTTTGACAGAACTTTTGTAGGATATATTGTCCGATTTACCAAAGAAGTACCTATTTAACTGTGAAAAATAATGGCTTTTAATTTTATAATGGATGGTGAATACAACTTCATTATGTTACATTATTTGGATAAGTAAGAAACGGTGACGAAAAGACCTAGGATCTTTCAAAATCGTCATATCTTTTATAAAGAATACGATGAAATTTAATTTGAGGCCAGATTCCGTTTATCCGTGATGATTACTATTAAATTTTAGGGTAACACGAACCAACCTGCTTTATGACCATTTGATGTGACGTCAGTCGGTTTGTTTTCGACAATATCAAACACAATAAAACACAGCAAAAAATACAACACAGTTACAAACACATGATTGGTAAAATATGCATTACACTGTTACTTATATTCCCTATCGATCACTAACATTTTAGTTTACAGTTAGAACTAAAATACTACGAGACATCACGAGAGAATCAAAATGACACTGACAGACCAGAAAGAGCGCGCTAATAAACCTTCCAACGCAACATGTGTTTCTCGTAAAGCGAAAAAAAACAATGAACAATCTGGCAATTTTAAAAAGTTGTAAGCCTGAACGAGATTTTATGATGAATCCTTACCTTTTTTTGTTGGTAGTATTGCATTTGCCCGTCCATTCATTCAAAAACGCTCCCTTATGTCTCGGTTAAGTAACCGAACGCCAAAAGGTGATGGTGAACAGGAAAAAACCGCTCCTTGTTTAACCATTGCTTAAATATTAACAGGCCGGTTACGAAATCAATGTTTAAATCTGTTTTGGTGAACATGGCCCTAAGATCCGATTAAGAACGACCTGCACCGGTCTATTTAATGGATGAACTGTATGTTACGACACATTTAGTATAATAAATAATATAACGCGGGTGGGTTGCCTAAGAAATTCCAAAAACCACCACTAAAAAGTACCTCTCAACCAAATTTAAACACCTTATAGCCAGAGAGCATCTCATAACGATTCTAATAATGCCAAATACGGTTAGATAACATTAATTTACCTTCTGGCTTCATCATCAGATCAATCCGATACATCCCCTTCCCCTTTTTCTTCAGCCAGTCATCGACTACACGTATAAACAAAGCAAGTTTACTTATTACGACAGTTCTGCTGTGATCCTATGAGGAGTTCTGTTCCATATCTTCGAAGTTCATGATCAGATCATAACAATATTTCTATGGGACCAACTTGGAAGCATAACCTTTCAAACTAAAAAAAATATATAAAAAAACATCAGCATAACATAAAACCTCCTCCTTTTCGAAGACAGTAAAAAAATACTTATAACAAACCAGGATTTGATTCCAGAGATAAAGCTTGGAAAACGGTTATCTTATCCAAGGAAAACGTCTGGCGCGCAAATTACTGCGTGTGGCTTCGTCCATACTCAACCCTAGTCCTAACTCATCCGCTTTTTTTTTCATTTCCCTTTTAGCTGCAAGGGTTCAGTTTGCCGGAAAAGTGCAAAGATGTAAAAAAAATACTCATCACTTTTTTTATTTTTATTTTACCTATATGATTTTTAACAAAAGAACTTCCTATTAGATTCTGTACTATGTAATAAGTAATAATAAAGTAAATTAATAACAATAAATCAATTCCTAGAAATTTCACAATAAGCCTAAGCGACAAGTGTAATAGATTCATAAAATTCAATAGCAACAGTGGACAAAAGTCGGTGCGTTGATGCTTTTGTTACAGCGATAACAGCGATTTCACGTAATTACTGAAAGTTCTCTCTCTCTCCCCCTCATTCATTTACTATGAAAAAAAAAAAAGGTTCGTTAAAAAAAATATATTATTTCTTACGTTGGATAGGTTGGTTAATGAACTCGGCGTGCATGGTTTACATAATGTGATATTGTCGTTCGGTGAAGCCATTCTGTTCGACTATTCTATTATGTATATGTTTGTTTTAAAATAATTTTATTGATATGGTTTTTAACTCTAGCAATTTTACACAAATTTCTACTGAACCCAAAAAAAATGTTTTCTATGTGGTATCACTTTTAACTCTTCTACTTGCCACTGGATGTCATAATGACGCTAGTTGTACTTTTATTTTAATAGAATGGCAACATTTTTTATAAAATGGTAACACTTTAGTTCTTCTATTTACCGCTTGTGGTTGTAATGGCTCTGTAGTACTGATAATTGGTTTGTCTATTCACTGCTTGGGTAAATTATGGCGCTAGTTGTTGGATAATATTAGAGATAAAAGTCCAAATTTAGAAATGTTTTTGTTAACTGTTTTTTTTATTTTAACAGTTTTTCAATGTAGTAGTATAATATTCACTAACACCTATTTATTTCGTCACTGTTTGTAGATGAACGTTATTGTACTGTCATAATCAAAGATTTATGGTTTCGGATATCGTTTTGTATTGAAAAACTGAACTTTTCACTGAACATTGTCTTGAATACTTCTACACTATTTATTTCAAGTATCAAAAATAGTAATACGGGTAAATTATCATAACTACACTTTATCACACTACTATTTACATAATTATATTTTTACGCACGTTAACTTGGCGCGTAGCTATGGGCATGCTTAATGTTTTATTTATTTATTAAAACTTCATGCAACACAAAGGTACACAGGTGGACTTAATGCTTTAGGCGTTCTCTACCAGTCAACCAAGTTTAGTGAAGAGAAAACATGGCAGGTGCACAAATAAAAAAAACAAAAAAAAAGTAGGTTGTTAAGAAAAATAAGCACAAGCGGTAAACAGAAGAACTATAGTGGTACCGTATTTTTTTTTTAAATGTTACCATTATAACATTAACGTTGAACAACACAATATTTAACAAACAACATAACATTTACAACAAAAAATACTTTTTTTTTTAATAAAAATGGTTCCATTTTTGTTCTTCTATTTACCGCTTGTGGTTGTAATGGCACTAGTATTACTAATAATTGGTTCAAAAGTCGTACAAAAGTAGTACAAAAGTCGGTGCGTTGATGCTTTTGTTACAGCGATTTCACGTAATTACTGAAAGTTCTCTCTCTCTCTCCCCCTCATTTATTTATTATGAAAGAAAAAATGGTTAATTTAAAAAAAATATTATTTCTTACGTTGGATAGGTTGGTTAATGAACTCGACCTGCATGGTTAACGTAATGTGATACTGTCGTTTGGTGAAGCCATTTTGTTCGACTATTCAATTATGTATATATTTGTTTTAAAATAATTTTATTGATATGGTTTTTAACTCCAGCAATTTTACACAAATTTCTACCGAACCCAAATAAATGTCATCACTTTTAACTCTTCTACTTGCCACTGGATGTCATAATGACGCTAGTTCAAAGATTTTCTATTCTAGACTAGATTGACCACGACAACCTCAAAAGCGTCCCCGACAAGGAGAGTTAGAAAGACCCCTGTCATCTCGTTCTACTAGTGTGTCCATACACTAGCTACATACCACGGGACAATTTTGCTCTAAAGTAGTTAAAGATATTTTTGATGCATTATACAGACATGCAAGTTCAAAAACAATTAGGTAATTATTATATTGTATCAACTGTTCCCAATATACCCCATAACCAAAACGGAACTGTGAGTTTTCTCTGTAATGATTAGGAAATAGCTGATGTCTGTATAGGTATACCTTATATTGGTGTCATATAGTTGCATCGATTAATATAAAATGCTGGAAATACTACCTAATAATTGATGTTGTCAAATAACTATATGTATATTGAAATGGTCCGAAGTCCGAAGACACGTGTACCGCATGCCGCACCTCTGGCCGCCGCCGTCGCTCGTCGCTTTCAGAAAAACTTGAACAGTAGACAACAACATTTTATAAAATTGCATCGCCCAGTCCGTCTTGTGAGTTGTTTATGATGCCTCCTCTCTATGTATTTTTACAGGTATTGTCTGTGCGATAAAAGAACCGTCGTGGCGTAAAGTGAAAACAACATTAAAGATTTTAAGTAGCAACCCAACCCAGCCATCCGTCAAATGCCAAACGTCACATCATGTTTGTTTATTATGTTATTTTAATGTGATTTTTAATTGAAATCTTCAGAAATGTGATAAAAAATTTCACTGAGCTGCAAGGAAAATAATATTTAATATATTACAGTTTTGCCAAAGATAACAAATGGCCAATCACATCATTATTGATCAAAACAAAGTCACGAACTTGGGAAACATTAGCGTGCTGTGTTTTTGGTACGTAACGCTTTTATTTTAATGTTTATAGACTTCCTGGGTGAACTCCTGTCCCTGTTATCTCCAAATATATATAAATTAAACGGAAATTCATTTAAACATGACGATATTTGTTTATTTTGTTTTGGTCAATATTTTCGATGGCTAGTATAAAGAGTATTGATACTTTAAATTTATAATGCATTTCGACTAACTTAGAATATTTATTTTCAGGCTTGAGAAAGGATACAGTAACTAAAATAAAAAAGGGCAAGTGCGAGTCGGACTCGCGCACTGAGGATTCTGTACAAATTTACCTATGAAATCAATTCCCGTATTGAGTTACGAAGATTTTTCCGAATTGCAAACAATTTTTTTTTTGTGGCGGACCTACAAATTTACTATTTTCAGATTTTTCCCTGTACTTTTTCTATGAGACTTTGATTTGTGACAAATTTCAGGATTCTAGGTCAACGTCACCCTATGAACTTTGATTTCCTTGAGTATCGAAATATATGTGTTTTTGCGACATAAACGCCGTATCTTTTTTTTTAGTTAACTCAGAAGTCTGATTTTTTCACAACTTCAAAAGACCGCAGATTTGAGTGTATGGTTTTAATTTTAACTCGATACCTCCAAACGTTCTCGAGTTAAAGGGTCTTAACAGATAAACAGACGGACAACCAAGTGATCACAAGGATCTTATATACGAGAGGGTCCCTTACAGGCTAAAAAGATTTTTTACGAAGCAACATTACAAATTCTGAAGTGTACTTTATTTTCATAGTCATTAAGTTCATATTTTTCATAGATTAGCAAAAGGGAAAAATGTACTGAGGAAGACAACGAGAAAGGGGTAGTGTGTCCCATTTTTAGCTTTAAATTTAATTATGGTAAACATAAACTTGCTGCTAGCTACAATATTCCAGTCAGTGATAATAGACCGATCCCAGTCAAAGTGATAGAACCATTTTCGTTGGAATTGGGTAAGTGGTCGTTGGTGGAAACTACCTAGATAGGCAGTACAGCAGTTTCTTCACGCTATTTTTCTTTACCGGTTCGTGTTTGCATTTAAATGTTCATCATCATTACAATCGAAAGACGTCCACTGTTCGACATAGGCCTCTCCCAGGTGTCGCCACAATTAACGGCATTACGCAAACATTTATAAACGGATGAATTTAATGATAAATGTTGCAATAATATAGCTTATAACCTACATTTTTACTAAGTTTCATCACATGAGCAAGTTCAATAAATAGGCTACTAATATTATAAATGCGAAAGTTTGTGAAGATGGATGGAGGTACTCGTATGTATGGATGTGTCGCGCAAAAACTACTAGACAGATGAACTTAATCATAAACATTGCAATAATATAGCACATAAGCTATAACTTTGCAGTTTCATTAGGTGAGCAAATTCAGCCAATCGGATAATTTTTATTATAGGGTGAAGCCGCTGGAAGAAGCTAGTCTAACATAGTTTCAAAATATCAAGATTTAACAGTCGCACTATAATGACGTCACAATGTTGCTTACATAACAAAAACGATATTTATCTACAGCAGCGCCCTCAAATCCCACGATGGTTTACTTTCCGCACAGACTCTAGTTAATATGTTTTAATTCCCGCATGAAATTCAAAACGATGTTTGTTGTCACCCTACATAAATAATTTGTAAACAAAACAGAAAACTTACCTAAAAAATGAAATTCCACATCCAGGATACGCCTCACTAGTACAAAACTTTACACAGCAACGTTTGACCATCTTGCACAATATAAACTTAACTAAATAACGTGTTAAAAACTTGTAACAAGTAGAAATACAACTCTATCCCTATGTACAATGCGTTCCAAATGAGAATAGGATCGCCCGCCATGTTGTGACATCACGATTTACTGTCAAATCGAGGGAAGAAATTTTTAAACATTAATTAATTTACGAAAAATTTAATTTATTTATGAACTGTGTACGAAAAAAGTTTAATCAGAATCCAGTTCTTCAATTTTACTCATCTCTAAGTTCTTCAATTTTGCTAAAATTTCTTCGATTTGACAGTACGACGAGACGTCAAAATATAGGAATCGTTCCTATTCTCATTTGGAACGCGTAGTAAACATCGGCCATATTGTTTATTGATGTCAAATTGAAGCCTCCTGAGTGTTGCCCTTTATAATTTGTAAATTACTACGAATAGCTACTATATCTAAATGAAATCATTATTAAATACAAAAAGAATGCGTATAAAATTTCAAGAAGCATTATTTTGACATAAATGTTGTAATTGGAATTGATTTTATGTTGCATACCTATCAAAATGCATGAACATGGACTATTTAACGATTACTTGAACAATTTAAAAAATACCATCTGTTTCTAATTTTTTTCTGATAGTAGGTGAGAAAGGGACACAGAGGATTTTGCTGTACTGTCTTGCTCGGAACCATTTTTCCCTTTTGTGTGTCAATAATAGACATGAACTTAATATCAATAGAAATAAAGAACATTTTAGAGAGCGTAATGTTTCTTCGTAGTCAATCTAGTACTGTAGGATATATAAAAAATCTTTGCCCTAGTTGTACTTTTATTTTAATAGAATGGCAACATTTTTTATAAAATGGTAACACTTTAGTTCTTCTATTTGCCGCTTGTGGTTCTAATGGCACTGTAGTACTGATAATTGGTTTGTCTATTCACCGCTTGGGTAAATTATGGCGCTAGTTGTTGGATAATATTAGTGATCAAAGTTCAAATGTTGAAATGTTTTTGTTAACTGTTTTATTTTAACAGTTTTTCAATACAGTAGAATATACTATGACGTTTTCTTTATTTTTCCCTCAAAACATGATCCTTGTAAGGAAGTTTCGGTTTGTGTTTCGGCTGAAACTGAGACTGTTGCCCAATTTCGGTTTTCGTTTCGTTTTCGGTTGAAAAACCCAGTTTCGGTCGGACACTACAGTAGGGTCATAAAATTGAATAGCAACAGTGGACAAAAGTCGGTTCTTTTGTTATAGTAGCTTGTGTTAATTACATTTACAGTTGCCCTATTTTTTCCAAGAAATTATATAATGAGACCGAATAAACATAAATAGAAAATGAGCAGTCTCGGAATTACTCATTTTTACTTAGGTGAAATTATTACAATAGACAGATTTGTAATAAACAAAGGGCAGGTAATTATGAGAATGTTTTCTAGTTAGCCGGTTAATCCAGTTGTATAAAACTGTCCATAGTGCGCCTCCACAACGCCACCTTTATTTATTTAAATAGAAAATTAAATAGACGATAAATATACATCTTCATAGTCACGGGTGGCGGGAAATCTGGGTTTGATTCCAGAGACAGACCCTGAGAAACGGTTACCATATCCAAGGAAGGCAGTTGGCATGCAAATTACCCACTCTCGATACCTGCATGTCGAGGGCTTCGTCCATACTCATCGCCAGTCCCAACTGACCCACTTTTTTATTTGCCTTTCAGCTGTAAGGGTACAGTTTGTCGGAAAAGTAATAAGATGTAAAAAATAAAATACTCATCACGTATAATTTTTGACCTCGATCTTTTCCTACATATTTCTTAAAAAAATAACCTCCTATTAGAATCCATGCAAATAAATAATAATAAAGTATTCAATAATAAATTAATTCCTAGAAATTTCACTATAAGCGACAAGTGCCATTGTTCAAACAATAGTCATAAAATTCAATAGCAACAATGGACATAAGTCGGTGCGTTGATACTTTTGCAATAGCGGCTTTTGATAATTACATAAAGCTCTCTCTCTGTCTCTCTCTCCCTCATTTATTTATTATGAAAAAGAATTGGTTTAACGATCTCTAAGAAGCATCCCTTTCTCTTGATATTACAATGCTGCCCCAGTGCAATTGATAACAAGTCTTTATGTGAGTATTTGTTACCGCAACATGAAGTTTAGTTAGTATGAAGAATTATCTCTTTTGCACGCCGTACATGCATAACTTTTTACTATGAATTCTGATAATGACTGAATAAAAATAAATATAAACCATATAAGCAATTTTTAACATCAGTATTTTTGCGCTTTATACATAAGGTAGATGTATGTAGAGGGGCCGGGCGAGTTAGGACTTGGAATGAGTATGGACGAAGCCCATATTTAACTCACAGTGCCTGAAATACTTACGGAAATAGGCCCACATGGAACCGTCATCAGATTTCCGGCGTCATATTTAATTAAGTACTCATCCATTAAATGTTTGAAAATAGCTTGACATTTTCGTTCTTCTATTTGCCGCTTGTGGTTGAAATGGCACTGTACCTATACCTTTTTTGTCCTATGATGAGTTCCCTGACAGTTCATTTTTTTCCGTGGCACGCATACTACTTTAGATTACTAAAAAATAAACTGGCAAAAAAAATAAAAATGAAATGATAAAAAAAATATTGTCTTTCGTAAATTAATAAGTAAATTATTGTGGTTATAATTAACTGTTAATAAATTAAGTAAATAAAATAAAAAAGTATAGAACTTAAAAATGTGTACTGCGTTAAACGAAACTTCTGCCAATAGAGATTGACACTACTCGGCGACACACTAATCGACAAAATCGTAGCGGCCATCTTGTAATCGCATGTAACGGCAGAAAATTGGAAAAAAGTAATAGGAAAAACTCAAAAAACTATAACAGAGGACTGGAATAAATATATCCGGATCGACCGAATTAGGGCCAATAATTAATCATCGCGGTTAGTTGGAAAAGATTCCGATTCCGATATGGATACGAGTTCAAATCAAGAGTCAAGTTCTGACAGTGAATAATAAATAAATTATTATTTTATACAGACTGCATTTTATTTATCACTAGCCGTCCCCCGCGGTTCCGCCCGCGTTATTTCAGGTTTTTAGTTTTTGTCAGGTTTTTTGGTTTACTGTAAAATTTCTTTAAAATCCGTATAGAGTAAGATCCCAGGACCTCCAGACATCACGTATTTTCTGACGAACGAAATGTGGACGATTGAGTACTGTTAGTATGTACTAAGAACGCATGCCTACCTGCTAGCTTTCTTAGACGGCCAATTTTCAGGTATCAGGTAATCAAGGTACATAAAATTATTACTTACCTCACGTAAATTCTCAAAGCTGATTTTTACGTATTTTGTAAGCAATATCTTTAAAATCAAGTCGCCAATACTCCCAGACACATTCCGTCGGCCATATTGCTTAACAGACGCTTTAATGGCTTTATAGTTTATTCTATTCTATACTATTCTAATGATCAAGCATGAGAATTTACGTGAAGTTATGTCATTTTTTTGGGAGCTTTAAAGCGTCTGTTAATACGGCCGACGGAATGTGTCTGGGAGTATTGGCAACTTGATTTTTAAAGATATTGCCTACAAAATACGTAAAAATCAGCTTTGAGAATTTACGTGAGGTAAGTAATAATTTTATGTACCTTGATTACCTGGTACCTGATAATTGGCCGTCTAAGCAAGCTAGCAGGTAGGCATGCGTTCTTAGTACATACTAATAGTACTCAATTGTCCACATTTCGTTCGTCAGAAAATACATGACGTCTGGCGGCCTTAGGATCTTGGACTAGTAGACTAGTTCTTGCGTGAAAGAGTAACAAACATCCACACACACATACAAACTTTCACATTTATCATCTATAAATCTAAAATCGGTAATCCGATTCCATTTTCTTTGCCAACTGATTCGTTATTGTAAAAAATCGATTAAATTTCGTTAAGTCACATCACTATAATTGTCAGACAAGAACTGTCAGGGAACTCATCATAGGACAAAAAAGGTATAGTACTGATATTGGTTTGTCTATTCACTGCTTGGGTAAATTATGGCGCTAGTTGTTGGATAATAATTAGAGATCAAAGTCCAAATTCTGAAATGTTATTGTTAACTGATTTCTTTTTTATTTTAACAGTTTTTAAATATATTAGTAAAATATTCACCAAAACTTATTTATTTCGTCACTGTTTGTAGATGAACGTTATTGTACTGTCATGATCAAATATTGATTGTTTAGGATATCGTTTTGTATTGAAAAACTGAACTTTTCACAGAACATTGTCTTGAATACTTCCACACTATTTATTTCAAGTATCCAAAATAGTATCACGGGTAAATTAACGCAACTATACTTTGTCACACTACTATTTATATAATTATATTTTTGCTAGAGCACGAGCATGTTAACTTGGCGCGTAGCTGAGGGCGTGCTTAATGTTTTATTTATTTATTAAAACTTCATGCAACACAAAGATTCTCTACCAGTCAACCAAGTGTAGTGAAGAGAAAACATGGCAGGTGCACAAAAAAAATAGATTTTTAAGAAAAATAAACACAAGCGATAAACAGAAGAACTATAACATTAACATTGAACAACACAATATTTAACAAACAACATGACATTTACAACAAATAACTTTTTTTTTTTTAAAGGGTTCCATTTTTGTTCTTCTATTTAGCGCTTGTGGTTGTAATGCAGTAGTAGTACTAATAATTGGTTCAATAGTCATACGAAAGTAGTACAAAAGTCGGTGCGTTGATGCTTTTGTTACAGCGGTTTCACGTAATTACTGATAGTTTTCTCTCTCTCTCTTCTCTTGATTGACAGCAATTTTACACTTTCTACCGAACCCAAATAAATGTTTTCTATATGGTATCACTTTTAATTCTTCTACTTGCCACTGGACGTCATATTGGCGCTGGTTGTACTTTTATTTTAATAGTATGGCAACATTTTTTTTATAAAATGGTAACACTTTAGTTCTTCTATTTGCCGCTTGTGGTTGTAATGGCTCTGTAGTACTGATAATTGGTTTGTCTATTCACTGCATGGTACATAATAAATATAAGGACTGGAAATACCTACGAAAAAAAGGTGCATACCTACAATTGGAAAAGTCGCATAAAATGGCTGCCTTTGCTAGGGTTGTGCCGACCAAGGATTTTACGGTATCGATACTATTTAATTATGGGTTACGTACAAGTTTTACTTTTGGTTTTACTAGATACTACGTACGGAATATGACATTTAACAGGGTGTTCGAAATTACAGCAACGATATTATGATGAATTTTATTATAGTTTTCTTATCCTAAAATCTACATAGAATCAATAATGACGTTATTAGTTTCACTGATAACAATGTCATAAAATAAGAACTAATTTTAACCAATTTTCAAAAAACCATCACATAACTGTTAACACAAGTTTTTCGTTTAAGGTCTTGGACAATATCTGCCAAATTGGCTATCTTTTTGTTTCGTTTCCTAATTCTCTCGTTGAGACGTTTAATTTTTTTCTGCTGCTTGAGACATTTTATTTCCAACGCCTTCACTTTTTCATCGTGCTCAACCTGAAAAAATATTATAACAAATTGAATTAATATACAAGTGTCTACATCAATTTACCCTTTCGGTTGGGCACGCTCAGCGCAACTGTATTTTATTTGTGTTCTCTTTTTTATTATTAGAAAATACCCGGTTTTAAAATTGTTTCTTTTTTTTAATTTTAAATTGCTTGTGAAATTCTAAGGGTTAAGCCTATGTTCTTTTCCATGTCAAAGGCTATAATTATGCATGCTAAATTTCATCCAAATCCGTTCAGCCGTTTTTGCGTGATTAAGTAACAAACATCCAAACATCCACACTTTCACATTTATAATATTAGTTAGGATTACACGAGTATTATTAATTTTTCATCAGTCATGTTTTCGTACAAATGCACACAACTGTTCCGTTTTAAATTGTGCTATCAAAATTTCGGTCGGCGTGGGGCGGCGCCCACGCAATCGGAGCAGATCGGCTGCGCAAGCGAGAAAGAGCACGCAATCGGAGCCGATCGGCTGCGCGAGCGAGAAAGAGCACGCAATCGGAGCCGATCGGCTGCGTGAACGAGAAAAAGTACGCTATCGGAGTTAGTCAGCTCCTCTTATTATTTCACACCAAGCGCGTTCAAGTATTCGTAATGACAAAAGCAGTGCACATGCAAAAGTAAACCTTACTACAAATACTAAAAACTCTGTTTTCAACGTGATAAGACTCTGCTCTCCTCTCCGAGCCGGTCTGTGTGAACGGACCCTAAATAATTATCTGTTACACTTATGTATTAAAAAAATATAATTATATATATACCTAATATGTCCATGAATTCTGTTGAAAATGGCCTGAACGCTTAAAACAGGCTTTTAAGCGTCGAATCCCAGAAAAAAAATTCTTGAAAACCCGAAATCACGAATCCCAAATCCCCGATCGAATCTGGAATCTCGGATCCTTAACGAATTTTTTTTTTCTCAGTACCTATTCAAGACATTTTCATGAAATTGAAACCACACATTTTTTTTTTATTTTTTATTAATGATAGGCTTGCGTTTGACCACCATCTCACCTGATGGTAAGCGATGATGTGGTCGACGATGAAGCACGCTTGCCTAGAAGAAACCTATTCACTCTCGACTAAAAGATTCCCTAAGTTGTAGCTATCAGGAAACACAAATTCCGGCAGGGAATTCCACTCCTTGGCTGTACGCACAATAAATGTGTTCCCAAAACGATATATGACTATCAATATCAAAAATCGAGAGGTATAGTACTATCACTACAATTAAAACACATTTACCATCAGGTGAGATAGTGGTCAAACGAAAGCCAAAAAAATTGTGATATCTGCAGAATGTTTCAGAGGTCTAAAAGAGAGTCTAGAGAATAAAGATGTCATACTTATCATGTGAACTGAATTTCTAAAACTTAGTTTTATTATATTTTTGGAAGGTATAAATAAAATAATCGTCACCCAGTAGATACATACCCCTTTATGTACGTATTCTACAATTTCATGGGATAACTGCAATGGGGACAGCTCAGTCGATGTACAAGAATCACCTTTTCTGATATTGCTACTTTCACTTAAAACAACGCCAGGTCGTTTTTTTGGTAACTGAAAATAATAATAAAGGAATATACCAACATATTTATTTTTTATTTCAGCCACAGAGCCAGGCTTTTTATCAGCCATTTCAATGCAAACTTACCAAAAATTCAGTGGGAACAGAGTCATCATGTAATCGCATCACATCAAGTGTTCTATTGAAACAACTTTCTTGGAAGTGAAGCGAACAGACATACCATCTTTATGTCTGGGATTAATATTTTCTTCACCAATAGCTTCCAACCACTTTTTCCTTAGATTCTCTTTATTAGGAAACCTATGAAAGAAAGGAATTATAAAACATGATAATTTGAACTTCTCTGTAACTAAAACAAATAAAAAAATACTGACGTATTATTTTAGAACTATACAAAACTGAAGAAACTTCCATTGATAAAATGGATTAGTTCTGTTATGATAAGTAGAATTATAAATTGGAGATTATATCGATACTGTTGCAGCAATGGTACAGGACTATGCCATAACACATATTATTGTAAACAACAATTTTTTACTAAAACAGTATTATAAACAGAAATAGAGGTAAATCTCAGTACCTTGGCAATAGATTCAAGTATCCGTAACATTTTTTTCAACCTACGTGAATTATTTTAAGTAATATTTGGTGAAAACTGGCTATTAACCTGTGCAAAGACAATTGAGGTTGATTCTTGTTCTTTTTTGCACCACACGTCACAATGCAACACACAGGCATATTGTTTTTTGTTTCAATATATATATATTGGAGTTTTAAAAGGATATCTTCGTAATTTTCCAGAAAATCGCAATAGCTTCAAAACATAAACACCCGTTTGACAGCACAACTACCACGTAACTCAGGTACAGTGAGCGGACAAGATGGTGGACAATGGCACTTACCTACATCTTTACTAATGTCAAAACGAAATGTTGCCAAATTAAGCAACAACTTAAATATCGTTGTCTCTTTTGTCAAATACAATTATTGGCTTAGAAAGAGTGAGACAAAACGATATTTCGTAATCTGTTTCATATTTCGCTCATATTTGTATAACTATGTATACGTCATAGATAACACGGCTTCTCCATTTAAAGATCTCAATGATTCACTGCTTGGGTAAATTATGGCGCTAGTTGTTGGATAATATTAGAGATAAAGTGCAAATTTTGAAATGTTTTTGTTAACAGATTTCTTTTTTATTTTAACAGTTTTTCAATATATTAGTAAAATATCCACCAAAACTTATTTATTTCGTCACTGTTGGTAGATAAACGTTATTGTACTGTCATGATCAAATATTGATTGTTTAGGATATCGTTTTGTATTGAAAAACTAAATTTTCACTGAACATTGTCTTGAATGCTTCCACACTATTTATTTCAAGTATCAAAAATAGTATCACGGGTAAATTAACGTAACTGTTCTACACTTTGTCACACTACTATTTATATAATTATATTTTTGCTAGAGCACGAGCACGTTAACATGGCGCGTAGCAGGGGGCGTGCTTAATGTTTTATTTATTTATTGAAACTTCATGCAACACAAAGGCACAAAGGCGGACTTAATGCTTTAAGCATTCTCTACCAGTCAACCAAGTGTAGTGAAGAGAAAACATGGCAGGTGCACAAAAAAAAAAGATTTTTAAGAAAAATAAGCACAAGCGGTAAACAGAAGAACTATAATGGTACCTTTTTTTTTAAAAAAAAATGTTACCATTATAACATTAACATTAAACAACACAATATTTAACAAACATTATAACGTTTACAACAAAACACTTTAAAAAAAAATATTACTTCTTACGTTGGATAGTTTGAACTCGGCGTGCATGTTTTACGTAATGTAATATTGTCGTTCGGTGAAGCCATTTTCTTCGACTATTCAATTATGTATATATTTGTTTTAAAATAATTTTATTGATACGGTTTTTAACTCTAGAAATTTTACACTTTCTACCGAACCCAAATAAATGTTTTCTATATGGTATCACTTTTAATTCTTCTACTTGCCACTGGACGTCATATTGGCGCTGGTTGTACTTTTATTTTAATAGTGTGGCAACATTTTTTTTATAAAATGGTAACACTTTAGTTCTTTTATTTGCCGCTTGTGGTTGTAATGGCACTGTAGTACTGATAATTGGTTTGTCTATTCACTGCTTGGGTAAATTATGGCGCCAGGTGTTGGATAATATTAGAGATAAAAGCCCAAACTTTGAAAGGTTTTTATTAACTGTTTTTTATTTTAACAGTATTTCAATGTAGTAGTAAAATATTTACTAAAACCTATTTATTTCGTCACTGTTTGTAGATGAACGTTATTGTACTGTCATGATCAAAGATTGATTGTTTAGGATATCGTTTTGTATTGAAAAACTGAACTTTTCACAGAACATTGTCTTGAATACTTCCACACTATTTATTTCAAGTATCAAAAATAGTATCACGGGTAAATTAACGTAACTATACTTTGTCACACTACTATTTATATAATTATATTTTTGCTAGAGCACGAGCACGTTAACTTGGCGCGTAGCTGAGGGCGTGCTTAATGTTTTATTTATTTAGTAAAACTTCATGCAACACAAAGATACAAAGGTGGACTTACTGCCTTAGGCATTCTCTACCAGTCGACCAAGTGTAGTGAAGAGAAAACATGGAAGGTGCACAAAAAAAAATAGATTGTTAAGAAAAATAAGCACAAGCGGTAAACAGAAGAACTATAACATTAACATTGAACAACACAATATTTAACAAACAACATGACATTTACAATAAATCACTTTTTTTTTAAAAAAGGGGTTCCTTTTTTGTTCTTCTATTTAGCGCTTGTGGTTGTAATGCAGTAGTAGTACTAAGAATTGGTTCCATAGTCATACGAAAGTAGTACAAAAGTCGGTGCGTTGATGCTTTTGTTACAGCGATTTCACGTAATTACTGATAGTTTTCTCTCTCTCTCCCCCTCATTCATTTATTACGAAAAAAAAATGGTTCATTAAAAAAATATATTATTTCTTACGTTAGATAGGTTGGTTAATGAACTCGGCGTGCATGGTTTACGTAATGTGATATTGTCGGTCAGTGAAGCCATTTTCTTCGACTATTCAATTATGTTTATATTTGTTTTAAAATAATTTTATTGAAATGGTTTTAACTCCAGCAATTTTACACTTTCTACTGAACTCAAATAAATGTTTTCTATATGGTATCATTTTTAATTCTTCTACTTGCCACTGGACGTCATATTGGCGCTGGTTGTACTTTTATTTTAATAGTATGGCAACATTTTTTTATAAAATGGTAACACTTTAGTTCTTCTATTTGCCGCTTGTGGTTGTAATGGCTCTGTAGTACTGATAATTGGTTTGTCTATTCACTGCTTGCGTAAATTATGGCGCTAGTTGTTGGATAATATTAGAGATAAAAGTCCAAATTTTGAAATGTTTTTGTTAACTGTTTTTAATTTTAACAGTTTTTCAATGTAGTAGTTTAATATTTACTAAAACCTATTTATTTCGTCACTGTTTATAGATGAACGTTATTGTACTGTCATGATCAAAGATTGATTGTTTAGGATATCGTTTTGTATTGAAAAACTGAACTTTTCACTGAACATTGTCTTGAAAACTGCCACACTATTTATTTCAAGTATCAAAAATAGTATCACGGGTAAATTAACGTAACTATACTTTGTCACACTACTATTTATATAATTATATTTTTGCTAGAGCACGAGCACGTTAACTTGGCGCGTAGCTGAGGGCGTGCTTAGTGTTTTATTTATTTATTAAAACTTCATGCAACACAAAGATACAAAGGTGGACTTAATGCCTTAGGCATTCTCTACCAGTCGACCAAGTGTAGTGAAGAGAAAACATGGCAGGTGCACAAAAAAAAATAGATTGTTAAGAAAAATAAACACAACCGATAAACAGAAGAACTATAACATTAACATTGAACAACACAATATTTAACAAACAACATGACATTTACAACAAATCACTTTTTTTTAAAAAAGGGTGTCTTTTTTGTTCTTCTATTTAGCGCTTGTGGTTGTAATGCAGTAGTAGTACTAATAATTGGTTCAATAGTCATACGAAAGTAGTACAAAAGTCGGTGCGTTGATGCTTTTGTTACAGCGGTTTCACGTAATTACTGATAGTTTTCTCTCTCTCTCACTACAGTGTTCTTGGGTATAACTCTTGATGCTAAGCTTCAGTGGGGCCCTCACATAGATAAGTTGTCGAAAAAACTTAGCTCTGCCGCATACGCTGTTAGGCAAATTCGAAATCTAACTGACTTAGAGACAGCCCGTTTAGTTTACTTCAGTTATTTTCATAGCGTCATGTCGTACGGTATTCTATTATGGGGAAATGCCGCCGATATCCAAACGATTTTTGTTTTGCAGAAAAGGGCCATTCGTGCAATTTATAAATTAAGTCCCAGATACTCCCTCAGAGATAAATTTAAAAATATTAATATTTTGACTGTGCCATCTCAGTATATCTATGACAATATTTTGTATGTTCATAAAAATAAAAACATGTTTAAAAAATACAGTGATATTCATAACGTTAATACTAGGAACAAACACAAGTTAGTGGTTCCTGCAACCAGGCTCAAAAAAATAGGACGCTCATTTAGATGCCAAAGTATACATTTTTATAATAAGCTTCCCAGTCCTATTCAAGAACTTAGCATTAATAAATTCAAAACATTTGTAAAGCGAAAACTTTGCCAAAAGGCTTTTTATACTGTAAAAGAGTATCTCGAGGATAAAACGGCTTGGGATTGACCTGCTCCAATACCTACTCACTATAATTGTTATCATTTGAATGTTTTTTTGTTTTAACTGCCTTTTTTTTTTATTGACGATTGTTGTTGTTTTACAATTATGATATTGTATATATATATATTTTATTATTTTTTTACAATTATGACATGTTTATTTTTACTATATTTTTACTATTTGACTGAATTTTTATTTATATACTTTTTTTTTTTTTTTACAATTTGCAATATTTACACTTTTGTAAATTTTATTATTGTGAATGTGAGAACTATGTGGATTACTCTTTCCTTTTCTTTTATTTTCACATGATGTCTGGCAGTTTTGAGTATTTGATGTGGCCTACCCAAATGTCCTTTCTTTGGCATTGTTCGTCAAGTCGTTGAGCTCCTTAGTAGTCCTGAGTTGAGCTACACGCATACTGACAAATGCTTGCACTGACTGGACAGGTCCACTTAGAACTGTGTGGTTCTTTCTTCAAAAGACCATCTCAGGCTCAATCTGCACGGTTCTCATATGATTTGACCATTACATGTTTTGCTGTATGGACTTTAAAAGAGACTTTGACCCCTGAGTTTGTTTCGGTGTTTCTTCTCAGGGTAGTCAGTTAGGAAACACCGGCCTCATCTAGCATTAATTGACAAAAAAAAAAAATTGACGTGTAAAAGTGTTTTTATAAAACCTACTTGCAAAATAAAGATCATTTATCATTTATTTATCTCTCCCCCTCATTCATTTATTACGAAAAAAAAATGGTTAATTGAAAAAAAAACATTATTTCTTACGTTGGATAGGTTGTTTAATGAACTCGGCGTGCATGGTTTACGTAATGTGATATTGTCGGTCAGTGAAGCCATTTTCTTCGACTATTCAATTATGTTTATATTAGTTTTAAAATAATTTTATTGAAATGGTTTTAATTCCAGCATTTTTACACTTTCTACTGAACTCAAATAAATGTTTTCTATATGGTATCACTTTTAATTCTTCTACTTGCCACTGGACGTCATATTGGCGCTGGTTGTACTTTTATTTTAATAGTATGGCAACATTTTTTTTATAAAATGGTAACACTTTAGTTCTTCTATTTGCCGCTTGTGGTTGTAATGGCTCTGTAGTACTGATAATTAGTTTGTCTATTCACTGCTTGGGTAAATTATGGCGCTAGTTGTTGGATAATATTAGAGATAAAAGTCCAAATTTTGAAAGGTTTTTGTTAACTGTTTTTAATTTTAACAGTTTTTCAATGTTTTAATTTTAACAGTTTTTCAATGTAGTAGTATAATATTTACTAAAACCTATTTATTTCGTCACTGTTTATAGATGAACGTTATTGTACTGTCATGATCAAAGATTGATTGTTTAGGATATCGTTTTGTATTGAAAAACTGAACTTTTCACAGAACATTGTCTTGAATACTTCCACACTATTTATTTCAAGTATCAAAAATAGTATCACGGGTAAATTAACGTAACTATACTTTGTCACACTACTATTTATATAATTATATTTTTGCTAGAGCACGAGCACGTTAACTTGGCGCGTAGCTGAGGGCGTGCTTAATGTTTTATTTATTTAGTAAAACTTCATGCAACACAAAGATACAAAGGTGGACTTACTGCCTTAGGCATTTTCTACCAGTCAACCAAGTGTAGTGAAGAGAAAACATGGAAGGTGCACAAAAAAAAAATAGATTGTTAAGAAAAATAAGCACAATCGGTAAACAGAAGAACTATAACATTAACATTGAACAACACAATATTTAACAAACAACATGACATTTACAATAAATCACTTTTTTTTTAAAAAAAGGGGTTCCTTTTTGGTTCTTCTATTTAGCGCTTGTGGTTGTAATGCAGTAGTAGTACTAATAATTGGTTCAATAGTCATACGAAAGTAGTACAAAAGTCGGTGCGTTGATGCTTTTGTTACAGCGATTTCACGTAATTACTGATAGTTTTCTCTCTCTCTCCCCCTCATTCATTTATTACGAAAAAAAAATGGTTCATTAAACTAATATATTATTTCTTACGTTGGATAGGTTGGTTAATGAACTCGGCGTGCATGGTTTACGTAATGTGATATTGTCGGTCAGTGAAGCCATTTTCTTCGACTATTCAATTATGTTTATATTTGTTTTAAAATAATTTTATTGAAATGGTTTTAACTCCAGCAATTTTACACTTTCCACTGAACTCAAATAAATGTTTTTTATATGGTATCACGTTTAATTCTTCTACTTGCCACTGGACGTCATATTGGCGCTGGTTGTACTTTTATTTTAATAGTATGGCAACATTTTTTTTATAAAATAGTAACACTTTAGTTCTTCTATTTGCCGCTTGTGGTTGTAATGGCTCTGTAGTACTGATAATTGGTTTGTCTATTCACTGCTTGGGTAAATTATGGCGCTAGTTGTTGGATAATGTTAGAGATAAAAGTCCAAATTTTGAAATGTTTTTGTTAACTGTTTTTTTTAATTTAACAGTTTTTCAATGTAGTAGTATAATATTCACTAACACCTACTTATTTCGTCACTGTTTGTAGATGAACGTTATTGTACTGTCATAATCAAAGATTTATGGTTTCGGATATCGTTTTGTATTGAAAAACTGAACTTTTCACTGGACATTGTCTTGAATACTTCTACACTATTTATTTCAAGTATCAAAAATAGTAATACGGGTAAATTATCATAACTACACTTTATCACACTACTATTTACATAATTATATTTTTGCCAGAGCGCGAGCACGTTAACTTGGCGCGTAGCTATGGGCATGCTTAATGTTTTATTTATTTATTAAAACTTCATGCAACACAAAGGTACACAGGTGGACTTAATGCTTTAGGCGTTCTCTACCAGTCAACCAAGTTTAGTGAAGAGAAAACATGGCAGGTGCACAAAAAAAAAAAAAAAACAAAAATAGATTATTAAGAAAAATAAGCACGAGCGGTAAATAAAAGTATTGAAATGGTACCCTTTTTCAAAAAAATATGTTACTATTATAACATTAACATTGAACAACACAATATTTAACAAACAACATAACATTTAGAACAACACCCATTTTTTTTAAAATAGGGGTACCATTTGAGTTCTTCTATTTACCGCTTGTTATGGCCCTAGTAGCACTAATAATTGGTTCAAAAGTCGTACAAATGTCAGTGCGCTGATGCTTTTGTTACAGCGATTTCACTTAATTACTGAAAGTTCTCTCTCTTTCGGGGGGAATAAATGAACGAGGGGCCGTTCATTTATTATAAAAAAAAATGGAAAATTGAAAAAAAAAAATATTATTTCTTGCTTTGGATAGGTTGGTTAATGAACTCAACCTACATGGTTTACGTTATGTGTAGAGATGGGCGGCGGATAAATACCCAGAGGATAAATACTCGAATATTTATCCAAAATGAGTAAATACTCATTTTTAACCATTTTTATTGGATATTTAGTTAAAGTGATGGAAATTTATTCAAAATGAAATTGTTTGTTTTTTTTGCAAATCGAATGGTTATTTTAAGGATTAATGAATATTATTTTTACTTTTAGAGATTTCAAAAAAGGAGTACTTAGTTAACCCTTCATTTAAACTTTCGAAAACACTATAAGGTAGTGTTTTCGATAATTTTTCCTTCATTTTATTAGTTCTGATGTCAATGATATTCTCGATATACGCTGCCTCTGTTTCCTTTTGTCCCGTTTCTTTAGTTTTCCCCACGCTCTCTCGTCTCTGTTCCGTTCAGTGCCCACGCTCTCTAGTCTGTCCCGTTCAGTGTCCTGGGCCTCAAGTCTGCTATTACAATAGTGTCAGAATGGTCTATCATTGATGTCATAATTGTCGATTTTGACAAGTTTGGTAATCTACTAATATAATGGCGTCATTATGACTTTCCAATGGTCAACCACTGACACTCCATTGAAAGAAGTGACATAGAATGGTAATCTCGTACATATTGACAAATAAATATTTGACGTTTGCGGTAATCTGCTAAAACTTTGACAGTTTATTTGATCAGTGTTTTACCAACGTTACGTTTGAACGTTATTGTGCAGTTATTGGTTTTAATATGCTCGAAATTATCATTCTACCACAATTCTATTACAAGACGAGTGACCGATCAATGATCGATCATTATGAATTAGCAGATTACAAACTTTTAGCAAAATGACAATGGGATCGTGTTGGAATGACGAATTTATAAAAATAGCAGACTTGGGGCCCAGTTACGCGTCACGAGCGCAAGCGCGGTATTATTTTGGACTTTGTGTTATAACGTCTCAAGGTAAGTTTTCTTATTAATTTTGTGCTAATCCAAATGATTACTTGGGTATATCAAAATAGGTAACCAATCACGTTAACCATGTTAACGTGATTGGTTACCTATCTTGATTACATAACGTTTTTCTTTAAAACATTTATAACGCTACAGGTACAGGTATATATATTATTATATATTATATACGCTACAGGTATGTTATAATTCCTTAAAGTAATAACTTTAAGCAATTATAACATACCTGTAGCGCTCCAATAATAAATAGATAAAATGATATGACAATATCATATTAACTCGCTTTCCTGTGTTAACTTAATATTTTGCTGTTTTTTTTATCATGGGAAGACCAAAAAATGAACGTGTTTGGAAACACTATCGCATTGTTGATTCAAAATCTGTACAATGCAATTATTGCGAAAAGAAATATAAACTCGGAAACGTAAACCAGATATGGGCGCATTGAAGAAAAACAGCTCGTGTTTGAAACAAATGCCGTTACAAACAAATTCAGAAAACGTGCCACCGTTGAATCATCAACCATGTAATGTTCCTGACGAAACACTTAGTAGAACTAGAAATAGTAATTACTCAAATATGAGCATCCAGAGATCAAATATGCCTTCTACAAGTTTTTCTTTAGGTGTTGATCAATCTGCTCTAGCAGAAAAGCTTGCCAGAGCTGTAATTGTATCAGGAGCCCCGCTGTCACTGATAGAACATCCTCTTTGGATAGAATTTTTTGATCATTTTCAGCCATCGTTTAAGTTGCCTTCCAGAAAAGCCTTATCGACCAAATATTTAAATAAAATCTACAACGAAATGCAGAAATAAGTGAAGGAAGAACTTTCTAGCGTTAACTATTTGCATCTTCAGTTGGACGGATGGAGTAATATAAAAAATGAACGTAATTTTAATTTTATCATTTCAAAACCAGAACCATTCTTTGTTGAGAGTACAAACACAGAACAGAATCGCCACACTAGTGAATATCTCCGGGAAGAAATTTTAAAAGTCATGCGAATATACGGTAAAGAAAAATTTGTTGGTGACAACGCCAGAAACATACAAAAGCTTTTCAATTGGTTCAAGAAGTGCAACCAAATGTTGTGCCTTTTAAACTGCGCAGGACACATAATAAATCTGCTGGTGCATGATGCACTGAAATGTGAAGGATTCAACAATTTTATTAAACTCTGCATAGATGTAATAAAATCTATAAAAAAAATCACAAGTACTGGGATCAAAGCTGCAAATAGTGAAACAAAAAAAAATCAGGAGAAAAATTAAAACTGCCGTGCTGCACGAGATGGGAGCTAGCGCCATTATGACGTTCAGTGGCAAGTAGAGGAATTAAAAGTGACACCACATATAAAAAATATATTTGGGTTTGGTAGAAATTTGTGTAAAATTGCTGGAGTTAAAAATCATATCAATAAAATTATTTTAAAACAAATATATACATAATTGTATAGTCGAACAAAATGGCTTCACCAAACGACAGTATCACATTACGTAAACCATGCAGGTCGAGTTCATTAACCAACCTATCCAACGTAAGAAATAATATTTTTTTTTAAATTAACCATTTTTTCTTTCATAATAAATAAATGAGGAGGAGAGAGTTTTTTCTTTCAGTAATTACGTGAAATCGCTGTAACAAAAGCATCAACGCACCGACTTTTGTACTACTTTTGTACGACTTTTGAACCAATTATTAGTAATACTAGTGCCATTACAACCACAAGCGGTAAATAGAAGAACAAAAATGGAACCATTTTATTAAAAAAAAAAGTATTTTTTTGTTGTAAATGTTATGTTGTTTGTTAAATATTGTGTTGTTCAACGTTAATGTTATAATGGTAACATTTAAAAAAAAATACGGTACCACTATAGTTCTTCTGTTTACCACTTGTGCTTATTTTTCTTAACAACCTACTTTTTTTTTGTTTTTTTTTTTTGTTCACCTGCCATGTTTTCTCTTCACTAAACTTGGTTGACTGGTAGAGAACGCCTAAAGCATTAAGTCCACCTGTGTACCTTTGTGTTGCATGAAGTTTTAATAAATAAATAAAACATTAAGCATGCCCATAGCTACGCGCCAAGTTAACGTGCGTAAAAATATAATTATGTAAATAGTAGTGTGATAAAGTGTAGTTATGATAATTTACCCGTATTACTATTTTTGATACTTGAAATAAATAGTGTAGAAGTATTCAAGACAATGTTCAGTGAAAAGTTCAGTTTTTCAATACATAACGATATCCGAAACCATAAATCTTTGATTATGACAGTACAATAACGTTCATCTACAAACAGTGACGAAATAAATAGGTGTTAGTGAATATTATACTACTACATTGAAAAACTGTTAAAATAAAAAAAAACAGTTAACAAAAACATTTCAAAATTTGGACTTTTATCTCTAACATTATCCAACAACTAGCGCCATAATTTACCCAAGCAGTGAATAGACAAACCAATTATCAGTACTACAGAGCCATTACAACCACAAGCGGTAAATAGAAGAACTAAAGTGTTACCATTTTATAAAAAATGTTGCCATTCTATTAAAATAAAAGTACAACTAGCGTCATTATGACATCCAGTGGCAAGTAGAAGAGTTAAAAGTGATACCACATAGAAAACATTTATTTGGGTTCAGTAGAAATTTGTGTAAAATTGCTAGAGTTAAAAACCATATCAATAAAATTATTTTAAAACAAAAAAAAAACATACACATAATAGAATAGTCGAACAGAATGGCTTCACTGAACGACAATATCACATTATGTAAACCATGCACGCCGAGTTCATTAACCAACCTATCCAACGTAAGAAATAATATATTTTTTTAACGAACCATTTTTTTTTTTTCATAGTAAATGAATGAGGGGGAGAGAGAGAGAACTTTCAGTAATTACGTGAAATCGCTGTTATCGCTGTAACAAAAGCATCAACGCACCGACTTTTGTCCACTGTTGCTATTGAATTTTATGAATCTATTACACTTGTCGCTTAGGCTTATTGTGAAATTTCTAGGAATTGATTTATTGTTATTAATTTACTTTATTATTACTTATTACATAGTACAGAATCTAATAGGAAGTTCTTTTGTTAAAAATCATCTAAGTAAAATAAAATAAAAAAAGTGATGAGTATTTTTTTTACATCTTTGCACTTTTCCGGCAAACTGAACCCTTGCAGCTAAAAGGGAAATGAAAAAAAAAGCGGATGAGTTAGGACTAGGGTTGAGTATGGACGAAGCCACACGCAGTAATTTGCGCGCCAGACGTTTTCCTTGGATAAGATAACCGTTTTCCAAGCTTTATCTCTGGAATCAAATCCTGGTTTGTTATATGTATTTTTAACTGTCTTCGAAAAGGAGGAGGTTTTATGTTAGGCTGATGTTTTTTTATATATTTTTTTTAGTTTGAAAGGTTATGCTTCCAAGTTGGTCCCATAGAAATATTGTTATGATCTGATCATGAACTTCGAAGATATAGAACAGAACTCCTCATAGGATCACAGCAGAACTGTCGTAATAAGTAAACTTGCTTTGTTTATACGTGTAGTCGATGACTGGCTGAAGAAAAAGGGGAAGGGGATGTATCGGATTGATCTGATGATGAAGCCAGAAGGTAAATTAATGTTATCTAACCGTATTTGGCATTATTAGAATCGTTATGAGATGCTCTCTGGCTATAAGGTGTTTAAATTTGGTTGAGAGGTACTTTTTAGTGGTGGTTTTTGGAATTTCTTAGGCAACCCACCCGCGTTATATTATTTATTTTACTAAATGTGTCGTAACATACAGTTCATCCATTAAATAGACCGGTGCAGGTCGTTCTTAATCGGATCTTAGACTACTTGAGCTATATTCCCGCCACTACAATGACACCCATCAAAAATGCGACGGAAAAGAAGTGGGCGCGCAGCTTTCATAGACATAGACTATAGATGTAATTCCTTCGTTCCATCCTAAAGGGCCTATTACACTACGCGTTATTCAGACCGTTTTAGTCTATGATTCGATGTATCTAGTCTATGGTTCAACTCGGGAGGAAAATTAAGACGAGTCTGAATATCGAACGCGTTATTCAACGTAGTATAATAGGCCCTTAACAGTAAACTTATTGTCTATATATTTTTCTATTATCAATTTTCTAAAAATAAAGTAGGTATACTATTTTTTTAAATATTTAAATAAATAAAAATATGGTATACTGCCATCAGTATTGGAAACAGGGTCCAAGCTACCCGGCGGTGGCGGCGTACTATGGACAATTTCAAACAACTGGATTAACTGGCTGACTGGAGAACATTCCCATAATTACCTGCTCTTTATTTTGTTGTAAATCTATCTATTGTACGAGTAATTATTTTACCTAAGAAAAATATGTGTTGTCAAGTGATTACCAATGAATATTTTCGAGACTTCGGCTCATTAAATATTTATGTTTATCTGATCTCATTATACAATTTCTTGGAAAAATTAGGGTAGGTATATTACTAGGAAGTAAAAATAAATGTTTTTAAAGTAAACAAAGTTTCTAGCGTAATTAAAAATATCAAAGATATCATGACGCAAATGGTTTTCTTTCCTTTGGTAAACATATTTTTTTGCTTTATCTGTGTCTGTTTGTAATATTGACATAACTGCTTTTTAGGGTTCCGTAGCAATATGGCAAAAAACGGAACCCTTATAGATTCGTCATGTCTGTCTGTCTGTCTGTCCGTCCGTATGTCACAGCCTCTTTTTTCCGAAACTATAAGAGCTATACTGATGAAACTTAGTGAGTAAATGTATTCTGTAAACCGCATTAAGATTTTCACACAAACACAGAAAAAGAGTAATAAATTTTGGGGGTCCCCATACATAGAACTGAAACTCAAAAATTTTTTTTTCATCATACCCATACGTGTGGGGTACCTGTGGATAGGTCTTCAAAAATGATATTGAGGTTTCTAATATCATTTTTTTCTAAACTGAATAGTTTGCGCGAGAGACACTTGCAAAGTAGTAAAATGTGTCCCCCCCCCCTCTAACTTCTAAAATAGGAGAATGATAAATCTAAAAAAAATATATGATGTACATTACCATGCAAACCGCCAACGATCAAAGTTACAACGAACTACAAAAACTTTTATATTATGTTACTTGCTGCTACGGAACCCTTCATGAGCGAGTCCGACTCGCTCTTGGCCGGTTTTACTACATGCATATAAATATATATACGGTACATACACCAAAATAACATTTTTTACAATTTTGTCTGTCTGTCTGTCTGTCCGGGCTAATCTCTGAAATGGCTGGACCGATTTTGACGGGACTTTTTTTGGCAGGTAGTTTATGTAATAAGGAGTAAGTACGGCTACTTTTATTTTAGAAAAAATAAATTCTAAATCCTGTAGTCCATGCGAACGAAGTCGCGGGCACAGCTAGTTTGAACTATAAATGGAAGGATATTTATTTCTTTATTTAAAATTTATGTTCATTAGTGGTATAATATGTCATTGTCATTGTCAATATGGACATGATGCAATAAGACATTTTCTACAGGTTAACTTTTGAGTATAAGAGTACCTACTATACTGTGGTAGGTGTGCACAGTAAATAAGTAATAAGAGGTGTTTGAAAAAAAATTAAGTGGATATTAATAATAAAATACTTATAGGTATATGCTGAAATCATTATAAAATTATGAGAAGTGAAATTTTGTGATGACTACTGAATAAAAATAAATACTAACCATACAAACACTTTTTACCATCAGTACTTTTGCCCCTTAAACCGTATCTGAAGGATAGTCTTGAAAATACTAATAATAACAGTCTTTATTACTTATTTTGATTAGAATTGGTGAAAAGTTTTAACTTGATCTATAAACAAAAAAAAAACCGCCAGATAATCTTTAAAACCCCCTTAATTGTAATTCAATTGGGAGTAGTTTTGAAAATAAATTATAACACCCTTTTCTTTTATTATTTACTTAAAGTAACTTGTGTTAGCTTACAAGTAAAGTAGCACACAAAATGTGATTTTGCATAGGTACTCTCTACTACTCGCCTACGTCATAAATTTGTTAATAATAATATTTTAAACCTACATATATTATATTGCTAGTTACAGGTAACGGGGAATTCGGAGAAGGGTCCTGAGACACGGTTACTGCATTCTTGTAGGTATAAACCTACAAGAATGTGGTAACTCTCGATACTTGTTACCGGTGCAAATTGCCCACTCTCGACACGGGTTATCTCAGTGCCGGAAATGGGCAATTAGCACAGGTAATTTACATATATTATGTCGAAAGATAACGTTAGGAAACTCTTATAAAGTCACGTAGTCAGAATGACAATTGTTAAAGCTGCATAATATGGTTTTGCTTTGCTTTTAGCGATAAGCAAAAATTTTGCATTGTGACACCCATAATTTTAAGTTTCTACTGTAATTTTGTTTATAGTGTGCAATAAAGAGTATTTATCTATCTATATCAATAATTATTCTGGTACCAGCAGCTGTGGTAATTCTAGCTCCAGTAGTGTAAAATTATCACGGTCAAAAAGCTTATCAAAATTATTTGCTGAGTCCCGAAAGATGGTAAATGCCTGGTCCGGTCCAAGTCACGGAAAACGCTGTTGGAGTACTGAAACGATTTCGACGTAAAAATAGGTCTTAGGGACATTCTAATCGAACCATTGATTAGTATAGCTGGTTCCGTCTGACTTTTTTTTCGAATGGCCTAAGCCAAAAAATTTTAAAAAGATAATTTTCGGCTGGTTTTCCCTACTTCTTTCAGTTGGCTTTAGCTTTAGAAATTTTACACAAAAAAAAGAGTGGTTATGTTCTTTAAAATGTACATAGCATATGTCAATCAATTAATATTTCCGAGGGGTCCGAGTGCTCACATGCTTTTTAAAGAATTATCAAAACGCTTAGTTGACCCAAGGGCTGGCTTCTACCTCGGTCAGAGATTAAGCATTGCCATACAACGTGGCAAAGCCGCCAGCCTTTTGGGCACACTTCCAGTCGACAGCGATGCGAAGGAGTTTTATGACGTCATATTTAGCTAGGCATTTAGTGTATATTTTATTGTTTAATTATTGTTAACTAAATAAAAACTTACCTAATTAATATTTTGCAAATAAAAATAATTTTGATAAGCTTTTTGACCGTGATAATTTTACACTACTGGAGCTAGAATTACCACAGCTGCTGGTACCAGAATAATTATTAATATAGATAGATAAATACTCTTTATTGCACACTATAAACAAAATTACAGTAGAAACTTAAAATTATGGGTGTCACAATGCAAAATTTTTGCTTATCGCTAAAAGCAAAGCAAAAGCATATTATGCAGCTTTAACAATTGTCATTCTGACTACGTGACTTTGTAAGAGTCTCCTAACGTTATCTTTCGTCATACATAAATTACCTGTGCTAATTGCCCATTTCCGGCACTGAGATAACCCGTGTCGAGAGTGGGCAATTTGCACCGGTATTAAGTATCGAGAGTTACCACATTCTTGTAGGTTTATACCTACAAGAATGCGTAACCGTGTCTCAGGACCCTTCTCCGAATTCCCCGTTACCTGTAACTAGCCATATATGTAGGTTTAAAATATTATTATTAACAGTTTTATGACGTAGGCGAGCACTAAGAAGAGGTTATCGGAAATTCAACAGAAAACAAGAAGAGACCAGGGGAATTTCGTTTGTACCCATGCAAAATCACATTTTGTGTGCTACTTTACTTGAAAGCTAACACAAGTTACTTTAAGTAAATAATAAAAGAAAAGGGCGTTATAATTTATTTTCAAAACTACTCCCAATTGAATTACAATTAAGGGGGTTTTAAAGATTGTCTGGCGGTTTTTTTTTTTTGTTTATAGATTTACAACTTGTCACCAATTCTAATCAAAATAAGTAATAAAGACTGTTATTATTAGTGTTTTCAAGACTATCCTTGAAATACGGTTTAAGGGGCAAAAGTACTGATGGTAAAAAGTGTTTGTATGGTTAGTATTTATTTTTATTCAGTAGTCATCACAAAATTTCACTTCTCATAATTTTATAATGATTTCAGCATATACCTATAAGTATTTTATTATTAATATCCACTTATTTTTTTTTTCAAACACCTCTTATTACTTATTTACTGTGCACACCTACCACAGTATAGTAGGTACTCTTATACTCAAAAGTTAACCTGTAGAAAATATCTTATTGCATCATGTCCATATTGACAATGACAATGACATATTATACCACTAATGAACATAAATTTTAAATAAAGAAATAAATATTCTTCCATTTATAGTTCAAACTAGCTGTGCCCGCGACTTCGTTCGCATGGACTACAGGATTTAGAATTTATTTTTTCTAAAATAAAAGTAGCCGTACTTACTCCTTATTATATAAGCTACCTGCCAAAAAAAGTCCCGTCAAAATCGGTCCAGCCATTTCAGAGATAAGCCCGGACAGACAGACAGACAAAATTGTAAAAAATGTTATTTTGGTGTAGTACCGTATATATATTTATATGCATGTAGTAAAACCGGCCAAGAGCGAGTCGGACTCGCTCATGAAGGGTTCCGTAGCAGCAAGTAACATAATATAAAAGTTTTTGTAGTTCGTTGTAACTTTGATCGAAGATTTATGACGTATTAAAAAAAAACTACTTGCTAGATCTTGTTCAAACCAATTTTTTGTTCGTTGGCGGTTTGCATGGTAAGCACTTTAATGTACATCATATATTTTTTTTAGATTTATTTATTCTCCTATTTTAGAACATTTTACCACTTTGCAAGTGTCTCTCGCGCACTATTCAGTTTAGAAAAAAATGATATTAGAAACCTCAATATCATTTTTGAAGACCTATCCACAGGTACCCCACACGTATGGGCAGGATTAAAAAAAAAAAATTTGAGTTTCAGTTCTATGTATGGGGACCCCCAAAATTTATTACTTTTTTTCTGTTTTTGTGTGAAAATCTTAATGCGGCTTACAGAATACATCTACTCACTAAGTTTCATCAGTATAGCTCTTATAGTTTCGGAAAAAAGAGGCTGTGACATACGGACGGACAGACAGACAGACAGACAGACATGACGAATCTATAAGGGTTCCGGTTTTTGCCATATGGCTACGGAACCCTAAAAAGCAGTTATGTCAATATTACAAACAGACACCCCAATTTTACTTATATGTATAGATAAAGCAAAAAAATATGTTTACCAAAGGAAAGAAAACCATTTGCGTCATGATATCTTTGATATTTTTAATTACGCTAGAAACTTTGTTTACTTTAAAAACATTTATTTTTACTTCTTAGTAATATACCTACCCTAATTTTTCCAAGAAATTGTATAATGGGATCAGATAAGTTAATGAGCCGAAGTCTCGAAAATATTCATTGGTAATCACTTGACAACACATATTTTTCTTAGGTAAAATAATTACTCGTACAATAGATAGATTTACAACAAAATAAAGAGCAGGTAATTATTGGAATGTTCTCCAGTTAGCCAGTTAATCCAGTTGTTTGAAATTGTCCATAGTACGCCGCCACCGCCGGGTAGCTTGGACCCTGTTTCCAATACTGATGGCAGTATACCATATTTTTATTTATTTAATATTTAAAAAAATAGTATACCTACTTTATTTTTAGAAAATTGATAATAGAAAAATATATAGACAATAAGTTTACTGTTAAGGGCCTATTATACTACGTTGAATAACGCGTTCGATATTCAGACTCGTCTTAATTTTCCTCCCGAGTTGAACCATAGACTAGATACATCGAATCATAGACTAAAACGGTCTGAATAACGCGTAGTGTAATAGGCCCTTTAGGATGGAACGAAGGAATGACATCTATAGTCTATGTCTATGAAAGCTGCGCGCCCACTTCTTTTCCGTCGCATTTTTGATGGGTGTCATTGTAGTGGCGGGAATATAGCTCAAGTAGTCTAAGATCCGATTAAGAACGACCTGCACCGGTCTATTTAATGGATGAACTGTATGTTACGACACATTTAGTAAAATAAATAATATAACGCGGGTGGGTTGCCTAAGAAATTCCAAAAACCACCACTAAAAAGTACCTCTCAACCAAATTTAAACACCTTATAGCCAGAGAGCATCTCATAACGATTCTAATAATGCCAAATACGGTTAGATAACATTAATTTACCTTCTGGCTTCATCATCAGATCAATCCGATACATCCCCTTCCCCTTTTTCTTCAGCCAGTCATCGACTACACGTATAAACAAAGCAAGTTTACTTGTTACGACAGTTCTGCTGTGATCCTATGAGGAGTTCTGTTCCATATCTTCGAAGTTCATGATCAGATCATAACAATATGTCTATGGGACCAACTTGGAAGCATAACCTTTCAAACTAAAAAAAATATATAAAAAAACATCAGCATAACATAAAACCTCCTCCTTTTCGAAGACAGCTAAAAATACATATAACAAACCAGGATTTGATTCCAGAGATAAAGCTTGGAAAACGGTTATCTTATCCAAGGAAAACGTCTGGCGCGCAAATTACTGCGTGTGGCTTCGTCCATACTCAACCCTAGTCCTAACTCATCCGCTTTTTTTTTCATTTGCCTTTTAGCTGCAAGGGTTCAGTTTGCCGGAAAATTGCAAAGATGTAAAAAAAATACTCATCACTTTTTTTTTATTTTATTTTACCCATATGATTTTTAACAAAAGAACTTCCTATTAGTTTCTGTACTATTTAATAAGTAATAATAAAGTAAATTAATAACAATAAATCAATTCCTAGAAATTTCACAATAAGCCTAAGCGACAAGTGTAATAGATTCATAAAATTCAATAGCAACAGTGGACAAAAGTCGGTGCGTTGATGCTTTTGTTACAGCGATAGTAGCGATTTCACGTAATTACTGAAAGTTCTCTCTCTCTCCCCCTCATTCATTTATTATGAAAAAAAAAATGGTTCGTTAAAAAAATATATTATTTCTTACGTTGGATAGGTTGGTTAATGAACTCGGCGTGCATGGTTTACATAATGTGATATTGTCGTTCGGTGAAGCCATTTTGTTCGACTATTCTATTATGTATATATTTGTTTTAAAATAATTTTATTGATATGGTTTTTAACTCCAGCAATTTTACACAAATTTCTACTGAACCCAAATAAATGTTTTCTATGTGGTATCACTTTTAACTCTTCTACTTGCCACTGGATGTCATAATGACGCTAGTTGTACTTTTATTTTAATAGAATGGCAACATTTTTTATAAAATGGTAACACTTTAGTTCTTCTATTTACCGCTTGTGGTTGTAATGGCTCTGTAGTACTGATAATTGGTTTGTCTATTCACTGCTTGGGTAAATTATGGCGCTAGTTGTTGGATAATGTTAGAGATTAAAGTCCAAATTTTGAAATGTTTTTGTTAACTGTTTTTTTTATTTTAACAGTTTTTCAATGTAGTAGTATAATATTCACTAACACCTATTTATTTCGTCACTGTTTGTAGATGAACGTTATTGTACTGTCGTAATCAAAGATTTATGGTATCGGATATCGTTTTGTATTGAAAAACTGAACTTTTCACTGAACATTGTCTTGAATACTTCTACACTATTTATTTCAAGTATCAAAAATAGTAATACGGGTAAATTATCATAACTACACTTTATCACACTACTATTTACATAATTATATTTTTGCCAGAGCGCGAGCACGTTAACTTGGCGCGTAGCTATGGGCATGCTTAATGTTTTATTCATGTATTAAAACATCATGCAACACAAAGGTACACAGGTGGACTTAATGCTTTAGGCGTTCTCTACCAGTCAACCAAGTTTAGTGAAGAGAAAACATGGCAGGTGCACAAAAAAAAAAAAACAAAAAAAAAAAGTAGGTTGTTAAGAAAAATAAGCACAAGCGGTAAACAGAAGAACTATAATGGTACCCTATTTTTTTTTTAAATGTTACCATTATAACATTAACATTAAACAACACAATATTTAACAAACAACATAACATTTACAACAAAAAATAGTACTTTTTTTTAATAAAATGGTTCCATTTTTTGTTCTTCTATTTACCGCTTGTGGTTGTAATGGCACTAGTATTACTATTAATTGGTTCAAAAGTCGTACAAAAGTCGGTGCGTTGATGCATTTGTAACAGCGATTTCACGTAATTACTGAAAGTTCTCTCTCTCTCTCTCTCCCCCTCATTTATTTATTATGAAAGAAAAAATGGTTAATTTAAAAAAAAATATTATTTCTTACGTTGGATAGGTTGGTTAATGAACTCGACCTGCATGGTTAACGTAATGTGATACTGTCGTTTGGTGAAGCCATTTTGTTCGACTATTCAATTATGTATATATTTGTTTTAAAATAATTTTATTGATAGAGTCCGTCTAATGAAAGTGTGACCTGAGAAAAAGAGGTTACAACCAAAAATTTTGAATGTGGTATTATTGAAATAGTTGGAGAAAAAAGTTTTGATGCTAGAGTATTTTTTGTATTTATGACAATTGTATAATAGTTGTATAAGAACTTAAATCCTAGTCAAAAACATGTGTGTAGACTTAATTATTTGGTGGGTGTATGGTAAAGGTCAATAACACACAAAATGTTAGTTGTTATTCCAAATTATTTTATTTTATCTGATCTCTCAAACGTCGCTATATAATATTCAAATTATTTTATACTCCAGTGATTGTTTCAAATGATACGGATCGACTCGTGAGACACAAAAAGTTCAGCAGCTATCTCTCTCAAACTTGAACTAGGATTTCAGTCACTGTTTACTTCACTTTCGCGATTTTAACTTCAGTTGAAGACTTTGATGCACTACCAGACAGAGTGAGGCAAATCTTTCATTACATCTCAAATGCTTTTGAACGCATTCTACCACTCACTAGCATGTGTTTTTGATTAAGTCGATTCACTAAAAGCCTTCTTTATTTTATTCGATGTTTTTGTCCATTATGAAATTCGAAATATGACAGATTATCTAAAAATATAAGAAAAATAATTATCATTATATCCAAAATTTAACTATCTAATAATATTAGTCGACAAGGATCAAGATTATAACGTCATACTAACTTAAAAATTCAGAAATCGTATATAAACATTGTTGGTTTTCATTGAAATCAACTTCTTTCTCTTCTTGTTTTTGTTTGAATTTATTAACCATAGTGTGTAGCAGTTTTTGCACGTTACTGTTTATTGTTTTTCCCATAATTAAGCGATTATTCTTGAAAAATAAATATCAGTTTTCAAAAACTGACAATTGCAACCATAGACTTTGACGTGATTTTTTCGGCAAAACAATGATGCCAATTTAATTTAAAAAAAAAACTCCAGGTTACGCTTTCAGTAGACGCACTCTAGAATTTTGTTCGACTATTCAATTATGTATATATTTGTTTTAAAATAATTTTATTGATATGGTTTTTAACTCCAGCAATTTTACACAAATTTCTACCGAACCCAAATAAATGTTTTCTATGTGGTATCACTTTTAATTCTTCTACTTGCCACTGGACGTCATTTTGGCGCTAGTTGTACTTTTTTTTTTAATAGAATGGCAACATTTTTTTATAAAATGGTAACACTTTAGTTCTTCTATTTGCCGCTTGTGGTTCTAATGGCACTGTAGTACTGATAATTGGTTTGTCTATTCACCGCTTGGGTAAATTATGGCGCTAGTTGTTGGATAATATTAGTGATCAAAGTTCAAATGTTGAAATGTTTTTGTTAACTGTTTTATTTTAACAGTTTTTCAATATAGTAGAATATACAATGACGTTTTCTTTATTTTTCCCTCAAAACATGATCCTTGTAAGGAAGTTTCGGTTTGTGTTTCGGCCGAAACTGACACTGTTGCCGAATTTCGGTTTTGGTTTCGTTTTCGGTTGAAAAACCAGTTTCGGTCGGACACTACAGTAGGTTCATAAAATTGAATAGCAACAGTGGACAAAAGTCGGTTCTTTTGTTATAGTAGCTTGTGTTAATTACATTTACAGTTGCCCTATTTTTTCCAAAAAATTATATAATGAGACCGAATAAACATAAATAGAAAATGAGCAGTCTCGGAATTACTCATTTTTACTTAGGTGAAATTATTACAATAGACAGATTTGCAATAAACAAAGGGCAGGTAATTATGAGAATGTTTTCTAGTTAGCCGGTTAATCCAGTTGTATAAAACTGTCCATAGTGCGCCTCCACAACGCCACCGGTGGCTTGGACCGATGAAATACTGTTTTTTTTATTTTTTTATTTAAATAGAAAATTAAATAGACGATAAATATATATCTTCATAGTCACGGGTGGCGGGAAATCTGGGTTTGATTCCAGAGACAGACCCTGAGAAACGGTTACCATACCCAAGGAAGGCAGCTGGCATGCAAATTACCCACTCTCAATACCTGCATGTCGAGGGCTTCGTCCATACTCATCGCCAGTCCCAACTCACCCGCTTTTTTATTTGCCTTACAGCTGTAAGGGTACAGTTTGTCGGAAAAGTGCTAAGATGTAAAAAATAAAATACTCATCACGTATAATTTTTGACCTCGATCTTTTCCTACATATTTCGTAACAAAATAACCTCCTATTAGAATCCATGCAAATAAATAATAATAAAGTATTCAATAATAAATGAATTCCTAGAAATTTCACTATAAGCGACAAGTGCCATTGTTCAAACAATAGTCATAAAATTCAATAGCAACAATGGACATAAGTCGGTGCGTTGATGCTTTTGTAATAGCGGCTTTTGATAATTACATAAAGCTCTCTCTCTGTCTCTCTCTTCCTCATTTATTTATTATGAAAAAGAATTGGTTTAACGATCTCTAAGAAGCACCCCTTTCTCTTGATATTACAATGCTGCCCCAGTGCAATTGATAACAAGTCTTTATGTGAGTATTTGTTACCGCAACATGAAGTTTAGTTAGTATGAAGAATTATCTCTTTTGCACGCCGTACATGCATAACTTTTTACTACGAATTCTGATAAGGACTGAATAAAAATAAATACAAACCATATAAGCATTTTTAAACATCAGTACTTTTGCGCTTTATACATAAAGTAGATGTATGTAGAGGGGCCGGGCGAGTTAGGACTTGGAATGAGTATGGACGAAGCCCATATTTAACTCACAGTGCCTGAAATACTTACGGAAATAGGCCCACATGGAACCGTCATCAGATTTCCGGCGTCATATTTAATTAAGTACTCATCCATTAAATGTTTGAAAATAGCTTGAAGGTGTTTCAGTCACAATTAGTCTAACTAAGCATTCGCTTTATGGGTTGAGACTGTTCAAATAAACACCAGCTTTCCTTTGGTAAAATTCAGATGGAACCAGCTATATTAATCTGTGGTTCAATTAGAATTTTGTCCCTATATCCAGTTCCAAAAACCTATTTTTACGTCAGTATCGTTTCAGTTCTTCAAATGGATATTTTCTGTGGCATAGACCTAACCAGGCAATTAATGACCTTCGGGACCCAGCAAATCATTTTGATAAGCTTTTCAACTGCGATAAATTTAGTAGAGTCTGTGCGGAAAGTAAACCATCGTGGGATTTGAGGGCGCTGCTGTAGATAAATATCGTTTTTGTTATGTAAGCAACATTGTGACGTCATTATAGTGCGACAGTTAAATCTTGATATTTTGAAACTATGTTAGACTAGCTTCTTCCAGCGGCTTCACCCTATAATAAAAATTATCCTATTGGCTGAATTTGTTCACCTAATGAAACTGCAAAGTTATAGTTTATGTGCTATTTTATTGCAATGTTTATGATTAAGTTCATCTGTCTAGTAGTTTTTGCGCGACACATCCATACATACGAGTATCTCCATCCATCTTCACAAACTTTCGCATTTATAATATTAGTATCCTATTTATTGAACTTGCTCACGTGATGAAACTTAGCAAAAATATAGGTTATAAGCTATATTATTGCAACGTTTATAATTAAATTCATCCGTTTACAAGTTTTTGCGTCATGCCGTTAATTGTGGCGACACCTGGGGGAGGCCTATGTCGAACAGTGGACGTCTTTTGATTGTAATAATGATGAACATTTAAATGCAAACACAAACCGGTAAAGGAAAATAGCGTGAAGAAACTGCTATACTGCATAACGAGGTAGGTTCCATCAACGACCACTTACCCAGTTCCAACGAAAATGGTTCTATAACTTTGACTGGGATCGGTCTATTATCACTAACTGGATTATTGTAGCTAGCAGCAAGTTTATGTTTACCCTAGTTAAATATAAAGGTAAAAATGGGACACACTACCACTTTCTCGTTGTCTTCCTCAATACATTTTTCCCTTTTGCTAATCAATGAAAAATATGAACCTAATGACTATGAAAATAAAGTACACTTCAGAATTTGTAATGTTGCTTCGTAAAAAATCTATTTAGCCTGCAAGGGACCATCTCGCATAAAAGATCCTTGGGTTCACTTGGTTGTCCGTCTGTTTACCTGTTAAGACCCTTTAACTCGAGAACGCTTGAAGGTATCGAGTTAAAATTAAAACCATACACTCAAGTCTGCGGTCTTTTGAAGTTGTGGAGAAATCAGACTTGTGAGTTAACGAAAAAAAAAAGATACGGCCGTTTATGTTGCAAAAAAACATTTATTTCGATACTCAAGGGAATCAAAGTTCATAGGGTGAATCTCGTAGACCTAGAATCCTGAAATTTGGCATAAATCAAGGTCTCATAGAACAAGTACAGGGAAAAAACTGAAAATTGTAAATTTGTAGATCCGCCACAAAAAAAAATGTTTGCAATTCGGAAAAATCTTCATAACTCAATTCGGGAATTGATTTCATTGGTAAATTTGTACAGAATCTTCAGTGCGCGAGTCCGACTCGCACTTGCCCTTTTTTATTTTAGTTACTGTATCCTTACTCAAGCCTGAAAAGAAATATTCTAAGTTAGTCGAAATGCATTATAAATTTAAAGTATCAATACTCTTTATACTAGCCATCGAAAATATTTACCAAAACAAAATAAACAAATATCGTCATGTTTAAATGAATTTCCGTTTAATTTATATATATTTGGAGATAACAGGGACAGGAGTTCACCTAGGAAGTCTAAAAACATTAAAATAAAAGTGTTACATACCAAAAACACAGCATACCAATGTTTCCCAAGTTCGTGACTTTGTTTTGATCAATAATGGTGTGATTTGCCATTTGTTATCTCTGGCAAGACTGTAAAATATTAAATATTATTTCCCTTGCAGCTCAGTGAAATTTTTTAACACATTTCTGAAGATTTCAATTAAATATCACAATAAAATAACATAATAAATAAACCGGTGTCAACATTATATGACGTTTGGCATTTGACGGATGGCTGGGTTGGGTTGCTACTTAAAATCTTTAATGTTGTTTTCACTTTACGCCACGACGGTTCTTTTATCGCACAGACTATATACACAATACGTAATAAAGACTGTTATTATTAGTGTTTTTAAGATTATTCTTCAAATACGGTCCAAGGGGCAAAAGTATTGATGGAAAAAAGTATTTGTTTGGTTAGTAGTGTGTCTCTTTAAACTCAAAAGTTGACTTGTAGAAAATGTCTTATTGTATCATGTCCGCCTACAAACCACTACTGAACATAAATTTTAAATAACGAAGTAAATAACCTTCCATTTTTAGTTCAGAAAAAGCAAAAAAAAATAATTTTACTAAAGGAAAGAACCATTTGCGTCATGATAACTTTGATATTTTTAATTACGTTAGAAACTTTGTTCACTTTAAAAACATTTATTTTGACTTCTTAGTATCCTAATTTTTCCAAGAAATTATATAATGAGATCAGATAAACATAAATCGATAATGAGCCGAATTCCCGGAAATATTCATTGGTTATCACTTGACAACATATTTTACTGGGGTAAAATAATTACTCGTACAATAGATTAGATAGATTTACAACAAAATGAAGAGCAGGTAATTATGGGAATGTTCTCCAGTTAGCCAGTTAATACAGTTGTTTGAAATTGTCCATAGTACGCCACCGCGGCCGGGAAGCTTGGACCCTGTTTCCAATACTAATGGGATACTGTTTTTATCTATTTAAATATTTTTAAAAACGTACACCTATTTTTTTTTTAGAAAATTATAAAATTAAATAGACGATAAGTGTACATATAAAAAATACAAAATAACAAACGAGGATTTGATTCCAGAGACAAAGCTTGGAAAACGGTTACCATATCCAAGGAAGGCGGCTGACGCGCAAATTATTGTGTGTGGCTTCGTCCATACCCATCCCCAGTCCTAACTCACCCGCTTTTTTATTTGCCTAATAACTGCAAGAGTTCAGTTTGCCAGGAAAGTGCTAAGATGTAAAAAAATAAAATACTCAATACTCGACTGAACTCGACCTGCATGGTTAACGTTATGTGATATTGTCATTCGGTGAAGCCATTTTCTTCGACTATTCAATTATGTTTGTTTGATAATAATTTTATTTTTATGGTTTTTAACTCCAGCAATTTTACACAAATTTCTACCAAACCCAAATATATTTTGTATATGTGGTGTCACTTTTAATTCCTCTACTTGCCACTGGACGTCATAATGGCGCTAGTTGTACTTTTTTAAATAGAATGGCAACATTTTTTTATAAAATGGTAACACTTTAGTTCTACTATTTGCCGCTTGTATTTGTAATGGCACTGTAGTACTGATAATTGGTTTGTCTATTCACTGCTTGGGTAAATAATGGCGCTAGTTGTTGGTAATATTAGAGATAAAAGTCCAAATTTTGAAATGGTTTTGTTAACTGTTTTTTATTTTAACAGTTTTTCAATGTAGTAGTATAATATTCACTAAAACTTATTTATTTCGTCACTGTTTGTAGATGAACGATATTGATTGATTGTTTATTGTATTGAAAAACTGAACTTTTCACTGAACATTGTTTTGAATACTTCTGCACTATTCATAAAGGGTCAAAAATAGTATCACGGGTAAATTAACGTAACTACACTTTGTCACACTGCTATTTATACAATTTGAATGTTTATTTAAATTTTTGCTAAATTTAAAATATGCGGTCAAAAGTCACTAAGCCTGTGTTGCCACTGTGTCTCAACCGAATGTTACCACATTCTTGTAGTTTTCATACCTACAAGAATGCGGTAACCGTATGTGAGGACCCTTCTCCGAATTCCCCGTTGCCTGTGACTACCAATATACACGTAGGTTTATAATATTATTATTAAGCATTTTATGACGTAGGCGAGCACTAAGATGGGGTTTTTGGAAATTCAACCATTGAGGTTTATGAATACAAAAGAAGAATTTCGTTTGTATGCAAAATTTCATTTCGTATGCCACTCACTATATTTGAACCTGAGTATTTATAGGATGTTATTATTTGTTTTTAGAACTACTTCCAATAGCATTACAATTAATTTAAAAAATATGGAGAATATTTTATTTGTTAGCTTAATAAATTTGAAACTTGGCACCAATTAGGCTACTAATCAAAATGGCTAATAAAGACTGTCTTTATTATTGTTGTTTTCCAAACTACCCTCTGAATATGGTTTAAGAGGTGTTAAAGTTTTTATGAAATGATTTTCACAGACAAAGTCGGTGGCAATGTGCTAGTTTATTATATTAGATTCCGTATTGTTATTTTCAATATTGCCCACTCCCGACATGGTTTCATCCATACTTTAGTATTGGGACTGACAATACTACATAACTCGCCCGGTCTGTTAGAGCTAGAAGGCGCAAAAGTACTCATAGTACAAAAGTGCTTGTATGATTTTCTTTTTATTCAGTCGTCATCACAAATCATAGTAAATACAATAATTAAAATTAAGTATGTTTGTCGTGCAAGAAATCCCCACTGGCTTTTTCTTATAATTTCAAAATTCAGCGAAACTCTCCATGAAAATATTTCTCTTGATAAGTTGTGGTAACATACTCATATACCAATACTTATAAAGACTTCTTATCAGTTGCACTGGGGCGACATTGTTATGCCTAAAGGAAGGAAGATGCTTCTTATCTTAGAGATCTTTATACCAACTTTTTTTCTTCAAAATAAATAAATGAGAGAGAGAGAGACAGAAACAGCTTTATGTAATTTCCGGGAATTCGGCTCATTATCGATTTATGTTTATCTGATCTCATTATATAATTTCTTGGAAAAATTAGGATACTAAGAAGTAAAAATAAATGTTTTTAAAGTGAACAAAGTTTCTAACGTAATTAAAAATATCAAAGTTATCATGACGCAAATGGTTCTTTCCTTTAGTAAAAATATTTTTTTTTGCTTTTTCTGAACTACAAATGGGAGGTTATTTATTTCCTTATTTAAAATTTACATCATTTCAGCCAATAGACGTCCACAATTGGCTGTTAGCCTCCCTCAAGTGTCGCCATAACGAACGGTCCTGGGTAAGGCACATTGCTCGTAGAACAGATATTCGATGGGGACGAAAGGTTCTGGAGTAGCGAGTGTAGCGACCACGCACCGGAAGATGCAGCATTGGAAGGCACAAGAGGCGACCGATGACCTGGTGATGGTCGCGGGAACCCGATGGATGTTTTGTTTAAGCTGGACTGACACGAAATATCAAACTGTACCTATAAAATTTTGCGTGCACTTTGTTTGAAAGTCAATATTCGCATTTGCATTCGCTTTCTTGAATATTGAACTTGAATATTTGCATTCGCATTCGCGAATGTGAGAAATCTGATATTCGTTACATCAGTAGTATACACTATAGGAGATATTACCGTGGCTACTGGTACCATACCCAGCGAACGCCGGCGTTCTCGTACCCATTGTCTTTCTATTGTGTCTGTAATTCTCACGATTGAAAGGTTAAATAATAAATTAATTCCTCGAAATTTTACAATGAGCTTAAGCTTGCACTTATCCAAACAATAGAGTCATAAAATTAAATACCTAACCACAGAGGACTAAAGTCGGTTCCGTTGATGCCGTTTACCTATAACAAAAGCAGTGCAAGCTTAAGCTCATTGTAAAATTTCGAGGAATTAATTTATTATTTAATTAATAATAATAACTATTAACTTACTAGCACGGAATCTAAGTAGGTTATTTTGTTAAAAAATATATAGGAAAAGATCAAGATCAAAATTAAGTAAAATAAGTACGTATTTAACCATTTTTTACATCGTAGCACTTTTCCGACAAACTATACCCTTGCAGCTAAAAGGCAAATAAAAAAGCGAGTCAGTTAGAACTGGGGATGAGTATAGACGAAGCCAAAATGATGGTACCAGTAGCCACGGTAATATCTCCTATAGTGTATACTAGTGATGTAACGAATATCAGATTTCTCACATTCGCGAATGCGAATGCAAATATTCAAGTTCAATATTCAAGAAAGCGAATGCAAATGCGAATATTGACTTTCAAACAAAGTGCACGCAAAATTTTACAGGTACATTTTGATATTTCGTGTCAGTCCAGCTTAAACAAAACATCCATCGGGTTCCCGCGACCATCACCAGGTCATCGGTCGCCTCTTGTGCTTTCCAATGCTTCATCTTCCGGTGCGTGGTCGCTACACTCGCTACTCCAGAACCTTTCGTCCCCATCGAATATCTGTTCTACGAGCAATGTGCCTTACCCAGGACCGGTCGTTATGGCGACACTTGAGGGAGGATAACAGCCAATTGTGGACGTCTATTGGCTGAAATGATGATAATGATGATGGTGATTATAGCAAAGCCGTCACAGATTGAACGAGGCTAATCACATTAAATTAATTCGAAAATATTTGGTATTATATGATTTGACGTTAGTTAGTACCTATTACTGTACTGATAAAATGCCTTATCTTTGCACGAATTTAGTTTTTTTTTCTTATGTACTTAAATAGAAAAATTCGTATGTGACATGTAAAGAAAAACATGCAAATCAGAACCTTATTTTTCTATTTAAAGGAGTCCATTGTAGGTTTTACTACACAATTTCCAAGAAATTACTTTCGAAATGGCCAGGCAAAGTTAATGGTATTTCCTCTAATTTGCCTAGGCAAGAATACTGTAGTTAAAATATATTTTCAAATTAACAGATTTGGTACCGTATTGTATTGATATAGTACTCATATATATGCAAACAATAAAGTATAAAATTTCAAAACCCTGTTGGAGAACCGAAACGATTCTAATGTGCAAATGGATCTTTGAAACTGGGGGCGAAAGACTGAGGCCTACAAGAATGTGGTCGTTACAAATTACCGGTGTAAATTGCCCACTCTCGACACTGAGATACCTCTGTGCCTGAAATAGACAATTATCATCGAAAGATAATACGAGACTCTTACGAGGCCACGTACCTAGTCAGAGTACATCTGTCCTAATTCGCCCGGTCCGTATATGTTTACATAGGTAGATGAAGACGTATAGGTAGAAGGTGCAACAGTACTGATGCTACAAAAATGCTTGTATAGTTTGTATTTATTTTGATTCAGTCGTCATCACAAATCACAGTAAATACAATAATTAAAGTTATGCATGTTTTTCGTGCAAGTGATAAATGCGACAATCCCTTTGTTTCTTTACAATTACAAAATTCCGCGAAACCCCCCGTGAAGATCTTTCCCCTGGTAACATACTCATTCATCAATACTTCTTATCAGTTCATCAGTTGCACTGGGGCAACATTGTAATGTCAATAGGAAGGAAGATGCTTCTTATCTTATAGATCTTTAAACCAATTCTTTTTTTTTTCCTAATAAATTAACGAGAGAGAAAGAGACAGAAAGAGCTTTTATGTAATTACCAAAAGCCGCTATAACAAAAGAATCAACGGAACCGACTTTAAAGCAATGTGGTTATTGAATTTTATGACGCTATTGTTTGGACAAGTGCAAGCTTAAGCTCATTGTAAAATTTCGAGGAATTAATTTATTATTTAATAATAATAACTACTAACTTATTAGCACGGAATTTTAGTAGGTACCAAGGTTATTTTGTTTAAAAATATATTATACGAAAACATCGTGATCAAAACAGAGGAAAATAAATACGTGCTAAGTATTTATTTTTTACATCGTAGTACTTTTTCGACAAACTGTAGGTGCCCTTGCAGCTAAATGTCAAATGAAAAAGCGAGCGAGTTAGTGCTGGTACCAGTAGCCACGATAATTCTAGGCCCAATAGTGTATATTAAAATTATCGCGGTTAAAAGCTCAACAAAATTGTTTACTGAGACCCGAAAGACGGTAAATGCTTTGTCAGGTCCAAGTCAGGGTAAATGCTTTATCAGGTCCAAGTCAGGGTAAATCCTGTAGGAGAATCGATACGATTCTGACGTGATAATATATTTTTGAAACTGGATAATAGGGGCGAAAGACTAATTGAAGTATCGTAATGTTACGAGGATTTGCTATTAAAATTTGTACTATATGTGTTCAAAGTCTTAGACACTTTCAACTATAAATGTGCTTAGTATAAATTTTTGTCTTTCCACTATGAACGCTTGTAAAAAATGTAACTGCGATGTCGAGTTTGGTTGTAACAAGGTTATGTCCATCCTGGAGCTTATTGACACTTTCATTAAACTTTAAATTGGAAAGTTTAGTTCTCTAATCAATTTTACCCAGTTTTTTTTTCTTTCCGTTAGAATGCGGTTATAATGTATTTTAATTTGTTTGCAGTATGTGGCAGCAAATGTTCCGAGTCCGCCTTCTCGTTTCGGCAAGCTTTCCTAAAGTAACCACCTAATAAATTTTAAAATTTTTAGTCAGATCCATTTTGCCGAGACCGCGCCAGTTTCAATGATTCCATATATTGTGCAGACCCTTGAAATACAAAAATATATATAAAGTGCACCAATTTCTCATTACAATAACTAATATGAATCAATTTACAAAGACCGCCACTGCATAGTGCATATCACTTGAAAAAACAAAAACCCGCCAAAAACTCCTTTACGAAACTGAAATGTTTGGCTTTGGATACAAAGTCTTTTAAGACATGATGAGAAGTTACTTCGAGTTCCATTAAAATGTGGTTATGTCGTCTAATAAAATATTCGTTTGTATAGACACTTGAAATTCAAAACTTCTCCAATTTTAAATCACATTATTCACTAAGAATTTACAATATAATCGAAATCGGTAAAGTTGCCATTAAAAAAAATCAGACCATAAATTAGCTGTTAATTCCATAAACTAAAAAAAATATTTAGTCTGTGGTCGTGTACTATAAAAGACGTGACAATTTCGTCGACCCGTCATTCAGTTGTCAGTGTTTGTGGTGTTAACGTGGTGTCCGTGCATTTACAAAACTAACAAAAAGCACTTTTAGATCAACGTTTACAGCTAATTATATTGCGTTAATATTTATTACTGTAATCCGAGATATATAAGCAAGTTATTTTAGTGTGTTTTAAGAGTTCTTAGCAGAAATGTGAGTATAAACAATGTTGTGAGTTGTCGTAATGTATCAATTTCTAGGTTTCACAATAATATCTTCATAGCGTGGTGTTTTTAACGCCTCTATATTAATAAATGTATGTAAATAACCCCTTATTTCCCGGCAGGTCGTCTCGTCACTTATTAAAACGACGCGAGCGTTCGAGAAGCAGATCTGTTGACCGTCATAGGGAGTGGAAACACAAAAGTCGCGAAAGAATACGCTCACCGTCTCGGAAACCTTCGAAGCTCAGGTCTCCAAGTAGAGAGAGAATAGAGTCGAAGCACAGAAGTAAAAAGTATAAAAAGAAGAGACATTCGTCTAGCAGCAGCTCCAGCAGTGACACTGGGGAAGAGGAACTAAAGTTGCTACAGAGGCTGGAGGCCGAGCGGCTGCGCCTGAAGGAAGAGAAGAAAAAGCAAAAGGAACAAATGAAGGCCAATGAAACGCCAGAAGAAAAGAGGTATGTCAAACTATCATATTGTACTGTTTGTTTGTCTCCAATTGGTTTTGTATCAGGGTTGTAGGTTCAATTTTGTGCCCTACAATTGTGTGTAAATAATCAAAATCTTAACTAAATCAATTCTAATGTTAATATTAATCTAAAACTTTGTTTAGGGCTCGCCGTTTGAGAGAAAAACAAGAGAAGGAGCGTAAACGTCGTGAGCGCATGGGCTGGGACAATGAATACCAGTGCTACACCAACCAAGACAACCCCTTCGGAGACTCGGCGCTCACCAACACCTTCGTTTGGACCAAGAAACTTGCCAAGGAGGGTGTGAAGACTGTGTCCAGGGAAGAGTTGGAGGCTCTTAACAGGCAGAAACAATTGGAAAACAAGATAGAACTGGAAAAGGTAATGGATATTTCCATTTGACAGCCATATTTATTTATATTTCAACTAGTGACCTGCACTAGTTTTCTATGGGTGTTACAAATCTTTGAAATTCTTGGCTTTTCTCTACAGTAATATGTATGTTCTCATATTATACACCTAAATCTACTTCATGAATCATTCAATCTATTGAAGAAGACTTGGTGAAAATAATTTTCTTGGTTCTTACACCACATCCAAGCTTTGAAGTGGATGTCCTTTATCAGAAATCCCAGTAGATTAAACCGTATTTTTTTTAATGAAATTTAATTAGCACAGTATTTATAACTGTTTGTGTTGTCATGCAGGTTAAGCAGCGTCGACTAGAACGCGAGGCGGAGCGTGCGGCTCGCGAGGCGGAGGCGGCAGCGGCGGCACGCGCCCGGGAGACCATGCAGTTCCACACATGGGCGCGCCAGGAAGACGCCTTCCATCTACACCAGGCCCGCCTGCGCTCGCAGATACGCATCCGAGACGGACGAGGTACCTATACGAAATTACAAGTTTTTTTTTTTCAAAATTACTTACTTGCAAATTTGGAATACTCCGCTTAAGTCATACTTAGAAACAGAAAGATTATCTTGCACAAACTTTTTCTGATTTCTTTGTTAATTACATGAAACCAATAATATCATTAACATTGTTTTGCAGCTAAGCCCATCGACCTTCTGGCATGGTACGTGAGCTCGGAAGAGTGTGTAGATGCGCTGGAGATGCACGAGCCCTACACCTATCTCAATGGGCTGCAGAGCCAAGACCTTGAGGACCTGCTGGAGGATATCAAGGTATGTTATCACAGCTAGCAGAAAAAAATCTCCTTACATTTTTTGTATTTGTATTTCGGGCTGGTTTCCGCAAATTCATGACCAATAAATGTCATTCGATCCACCCCAGCTCCTCAAAGCCAGCAGCGCTTTGGTTCTACTATTTCACGGAGGCTACCTGGGTTTTCTGAAATACTTTGTCCTATGATAGCACTTGGTATCTTAGAAGCAGATGATCTGTAGTCTCGTCCTCCCCCAAACAGGCTCTGCAGAGTGAGCAGTTTGGACAAATAAATGATTTTCTTCCTAAAGGAGTTGTGTGTGAGGTCTTGTGGGAGATAGTGCGAAACATCTTCATGTTTGACAATAGCGAATTGTAGCAGTTAAATTGACGTTGTTGTTGTTGTTACAGGTGTACAAGGAGCTGGAGAACAACGCGAACCAGGCGTACTGGGAAGACGTGCAGACTATCGTGTTGGATGAGCTCAACAAGTTGCGCCGTCTGGCCGCGCCGGACGCGCGCCGGGACGGTGTACACCAAGCTGTTGCTGATGATGTCACACAGGTACATAACACTATAGTAGTCTATATAGAGCACGGGTCGTTTGTATGTATGGATTATTATGACTTTGAATGCATTTCGATAAAACTTGGCAAACAGTCCTGGCAGTATATTCTCTTGGGATAATTTTCTACTGTCATGTGGGCGAAGCTGCTGGCAATAGCCTCGGAGACTAAATTCAAAATATAGGATGCAATTTGAAAGACACTGACACTTGCGTTCTTTTATTTAAATTGCGTATTTGTGCGTGCAGATCTTCAAAGGCAAGACGGGCGCGCAACTAGAGGCACTGCAGTTGCAGATCGAGCAGAAGATCAGCGGGCGCCACGATGGCGTCGACGTTGGCTACTGGGAGAGCTTGCTCAGCCAACTCAAAGGTAACTTAGCATTCTCTTTTTGATTAAGGGTCAAGTCGCAGCGAGTAGATACTTTCGCACTGCACACTGAAATGTGTATTTTTCATAATTATAAAATTCAATCTACTATCTTGTCTCTCGATGTGAGACTTCAACATGTTCCAGTCGTTAATTTGTCGAAATCACTAATTAAATTCTGCAAGCTGAAGTGGCAACGGGCTGACCATATAAGTAAAATATGTAAAGCGGGATAGAACATTCTCAGGCTGATGAAGTGTCATTTTATTGTAACAAGAATGCTTATTTATATTATTTTTTGTACAGCTCACATGTCTCGAGCGCGACTGCGTGACCGTCACCAGAGCAACCTGCGCCGCAAGTTGCAGCTGCTGAAGCAGGAACAAGGCGTCCAGCCTGCAGGCACTAAGCAGGAGACCGACGAGCCTCGAGGGTATGTCACTAGCTCTGTTACTGATTTGTGTGTGCTGGTCGTGGTCTTCAATTGGGACTGGCCATTGCCACTGCCATAGCATTGTTTTGTCATTTAAAGCTTTGATAATATTCAAAGAAATTCAATAAAATATTCCAAATTGCATTTACGTTTGCGTCAGCATAGATATTCGACAACAAATGTAATCGTTGTTTTATGTTCAGGTCACAAAGTCCCGATGCTGAGCGAGATACAGAGCCGACGGCATCGACATCGACTGCCAGGGCCGGTGGGCCGGAGGAGGAGGGAGAGGCAGAAGGCGGTTCGGACACGGACTCGGAAGGAGGTGCGGAGGAGTGCGCAGCAGCGGTGGCGTTGTACCGCTCGGGGCGATACTCGCCGGTGCCGCTGTCACCCAGCACCCTGGAGCCGGCTACGCTGCTGACCGAGCCTGCGCATGACGCTGCGCGCCTCGCTTACCTGCGCGCGGGCCTGCACGCCGCTGCTGCCGCGAGACGCACGCAGGGCAAGGTACTAAAAAGTCATATTTATTCTGTGATTAATTTTTTTATAGTTAAACATGCTAATAAAATTTTTAACGCGACTCGTCACCCAATACAATAACATTTTCGTTTCGTCTACCAGATGGAACCTCCTGCTGGTTTAGCTGGAGCAGTGGGCACGGGTACAGAAGCGCTGGAGCGCGAGGCACGTCGCGTGATGGGCGCGTCCGGCGATGAGGTGCAGTTCTCTGTGGAGCACGCGCTGCCGGACCAGCCCTGCCTGTGGGCCGACAAGTACCGGCCCAGGAAGCCCAGATACTTCAACAGGTAAACTAACACACTCATAATCCGCCACATTGCTATCACAAAAGTAGTGTTTGTAAATATGGTCTTATTTCTGGCAATTGTCAATTGACAACATGACTAACAGAATTTAATCATTAATTTATTTACTGGTTTAATACAGGACTTTTCATTTCTTTTAGTTAGGTCAATCAAGTAGAGAAATGTAGTTAGTCAATAAGGTAGATGTTTATTTGTATTTTGATTCCATAAATCATACATTTAAATCTATTAAAGAACAAGTAACATCTATCCGAATATCTTGTAATCCGTCGTTTTTATTGCAGAGTGCACACGGGCTTCGAGTGGAACAAGTACAACCAGACGCACTACGACATGGACAACCCGCCGCCCAAGATCGTGCAAGGCTACAAGTTCAACATCTTCTACCCTGATCTTATCGACAAGAATGCTACTCCGGAGTTCTCACTGGTTAGTACCTCAGAGTTCAGAAATTGCCAAAGTATGGAATAGGAATCAAGACTGGAGCTTAGACACACGAGCGGCATGTTGCCAAAGTTAGAGGTAACTGCAGCTGTCAACAAAAGGGCGGTGGAAGTTATCTCAGCCGTTAGTAACGTGCCGCTCACGTGTTTGAGCTCTTGCTTTTCTTACCCTTCAATCAAGCTAACTTGCATCTTGATTTTTTGATAGGAAATCATTCAATGACTTCTCCTTCAGTTGCCCTTTGCTTACGTTATGAGTCCTCATGGCCTTAGCAGATACATCTTCATCTGCAAATGGTTTTACAATTTATTAACGTCTTTACGTAAATGATAATGATAATAATCATCAATTTGCTAACGCTCTTTATGCTCTGTCTTCTAAACTAGTTAGTTAACCTGTACCTCAGGAAGGAAATATTACAAGACGTGATTGATAAATTGGTTTGTCGTTTACAGAAAGCATGTCCCGAGAACCCCGACTTCGCCGTACTGCGGTTCCACGCGGGCCCGCCCTACGAGGACATCGCGTTCAAGATCGTCAACCGCGAGTGGGAGTACTCGTACAAGCGCGGTTTCCGCTGCCATTTCCACAACAACATCTTCCAGCTGTGGTTCCACTTCAAGAGATACCGATACCGCCGTTAGATACCACGAAACACGACTTACTTACCATTCTGGAGAAATTCATATATTTTTGTGGTCAATGCTGCAAAGGAGTCTTTCATATTCAGTGTAATAGAGCACATAAAGATGATTCATGATCATGGTAATCAAGCTTTTGTAGCTTTCTATAAACATGTAATACTTATGTAAATGTCAGAGGGGTTTGTACAACTTTGTATGAACTATTGGTTATGTTTTTCCCAGCGATCAACAATGTTTTGAATGTCACTTTGTTAGTGGTATTTTAAATAAACACTATATATAAACTTTTTTGTTCTAAGTGTTATTAGAACTGATTTTTTTGTATAAGTAAATTAATGTAAATAAATTATTTTACTTTTTGTTTGTAATATACGGTGATATTTATTAGACTCGCCTAATAAATCACCAATAAGACCATAATGTTACTGTATTTTATTATCTATTTGTACATATTTTGTATTTAACATACAAGTACTTTTTTTTATTAGATTAAGGCAATAAAAATAAGTTTTAATTAATTTATCTTCTTTTATTTATGTCATCATCATATTATCCCAAATGATTGTATCTAAGAATAGTTGGGGAGGGGTCACATTATATCTTACGATAGCCAAAAATATTGGCATTGGCAATGGTTGTCGTCGAAATAAAAGACCAAGATCTTGAGCATACACGCCGAACTCCTAGCCAGTCAATTTTCTATCGTTTATATTTCGGGGAGTGTCCATCGGAATTGCACGATATAATTCCGTCAAGGCCCATTATCGAACCACTTGACGGAAGGCGCCACTGGTACATGGTGATTCTGGAAACGTTTTGGGAACATAATAATGTTCGTACAGCTAAGGAGTGATATTCCTTGCCGGTGTCTGTGTTTGGAAGCAATATATCCTATATTCTTTAAGATCCAAGCTTTCTCAAATCGATTCAAATGTTTAACCGTGAAAGCGTAACAAACAGGATTACTTTCACATGAACAAACCTACCTGGTGCCCGCGACTCGTAAACACAGCACAAGCGTAACAGACAGGGTCATTAAGAATTTTTTTCTGCGCGGATCCCCAATTCTCTATCTATAATATAAAAATGAATCGCAAAAAAAAAAAAACGTTTATTTCAATTACAATAAGCAAAATGTGTTGGTAAGCGCATAACTCAACAACGCCTGGACCGATTTCGCTAATTTTTTTTTTGTTGTGTTCGTTATTATGAGAAGGTTCTTATGGAAAAAAAAATGAAAATTAGGGTAGAGTAAGGTAGAGGAGGGTATAGTAGGCTGAAGTAGGGAAGAGCGGGAGCGAAGCCGCGCAGGTACAGCTAGTATAAAATAAAACTAGCCCAAATTACAGCTTATAAAATGTTATATACTAGTGGAAGTTTCGTCAAAATCGGTCAAGCCGTTTCGGAGGTAAGCCAATACAAGCAAAAATTTAAAAAAATAATTTGTATGCAATATGCATTATGATATTGCATTTATTTAATACAAACAGACACTTCAATTTTACTTACCCTATTGAGATTATTTTCAATAATATATTTGCTCTTTTAGTTTCTTGTGCTAGTCTGTGGTATGTCAATAAAGCAGCAGCAGTTTTCAACTCTAAATGGCAGCAAAAAAGTTGTTTTTACTGGTCAAGAGTAATTCCTGACCAAATTTGCAGGTAAAAGTGGTTTTGACCAATTAACAGTTTCGACTGCCATATATTTTTTAATGGCCTCACTAAGATATCAAGGAGTAAAGGAAGGAGAATAAAGGAAACAAACATATCCATGTGTTTAATTTTATTGATTTAGGTATATAAACTTGCCTCAGATCAAGCATTTTACAAAATGGAACTTTTACAAATAAACCCCCATTGAATACAAGTTAATACTATTACGCGGGTTAGGGACGAACTGAAAGCAGTATTGTAAAAAATAAGTTCAGTTCAGAAGACAGACAGCCAAATTAAAATGTATTAAATAAATACACAGATAACCAGAGGGCTCACTGTCGATAATTGTGTTGCGAAATGAAACTGTTCGCGGGCTATTTCCATATTAAAATAATAAACTATTTGTCACATCTCAATAGCCTTTGGCTAAAAAAATCTCTATAAACGAAATCACACAGGATACTTTGTCATATTTTGAAAAGTTTTGATTAATACTACAGTTGCATGTTCTGACGGGGCAAGGGATGTCGTAAGCAGAGCATCAAGCTAGAACTACATTAGACCGACGCACACGTGTAACACGCCTGATTTGTACGTAGAACGACGTCGCGTGGCGTGAATCAAGTGTAGCTCTACAAACTAGTTTCCATATAAAATGTAAGGAGACCGACGCGACCAGATCGGCGTGTGTATCACACGTGTGCGCAGAGTAGTTCTACCTTCACAATCCTTGTATCACTGGTAACCCCATTACGTTTGTCTGACCACTGAGAGTCAACTATAGACGAGGCTTATTATGCTAAATATTAGATGAATATAAATAATGTAATCAAAATCTATTGAGAAGGCAGCCGTGTTGCTACCTATGTAAGCCGAAACATTCACTATTACATCTAGTCACCACCGCGACGCTCGCGAGGTCACATACATTTGGTCGTTAGCTGGTCATATACTCGCAGACGTCTCGCTCTTCATGCACAGGTATAGCGCAGACATACCAAGCCAACATTCAAACAGACCGGCTGCGTTGGATTTTCAATTAAATTTGGTACTTGGGATATTATGCACGAACGGAGACTATCCCATATTACACAAAGTATAATCTGTATTTATCATATTAATTGTTGAAAACAATGTACAACTCAACATTGTCACATCAAATCAAATGTAGTTTAAAACCAGTTAAACAGTAAAATTTCCAACCAATGGTGTACAATATTATAGTGATAGTATTGTTTTGGATTCTCTTATTCGCTCAAACACACACAGCTACTTTCCACATTGACTATTCATTAAAATTGGATTCAGTTATTAATTTGTCTTATAAATTTATTCAATTAAATTCAATTTTAGTATCATTTATATTTTTACTTTCTTTATTATAATTTTAACATGTACAATTGTACATTGATCTGGAAGAGTGAGGTCTTCTGTTAGAGGTATCTCCATACTAAATTCATTAAACCCCAAGCGAACGCTGGCGTTCGCGCACCTATTGTCTTTCTATTGTGTCTGTAATTTCCACGATTGAAAGGTTAAAAAGCTTTTACAAAATGCTTGTAAAAAAATATTAAAAGTTACGAAATAAATAAATAATTATTTCCTTACCATCATTAATACTAAGGTGAACAATAATTAAAACAAAGCTCTTGGAATTTTAAAGCCTACGATATTAAAGTCTGGACGACCAAACGTATGTGACGTGAGTCCTAACACTGAACATTTACCGGGCGACGGTACTGGTGTAAAAATATAATCCATATTAAGCTATGTTCAAGTTTATGCAAGTTACTTTGCTACACAACTGGGCTGCGATCACCCGGGAAATATATCACAAAATTATTTATAATACCACTATTATTAAGCTTCAATAGGCAGCTTAAGGAATCACAATCCTATAATAATTTGCGTTCACAAACCGGTCTGAGCGACAGACTCTGCTACACCTGTGACTACGTACACTCCGCGACACTGTGACACTATACAGGGTGCTCACGTGAGATACGAGCGCTGAGAACCGCTATTACACCCTGTATACTGCCTCAGCGGTATAATGAAGCGAAGTGCAACAATATTCAGTTATTTATTAGTATTTCATTTAAATATCCAATTATGATAGTAATCTATCGTTAAATATTTATTATTGGAACATCAATGTCTTACAACTATTGGGAATTTAGACTACGGCTAGACGAACCCATGTACGATGGACAGTCATTTTAATAACAACTTATATAACGGACAATATAACTTCGAGTGCCATTAAGTAAATTCTATTAAGTAACTAGTACGTTATGTGTTATGTAAGGTATATATTAATATAGTTTAGTTTCAGATATTATTGAATCCGGTACAAACATTGTTTTGCTAGTGTGTTGCGCTCACGTAGAGATGTTTTGAGAGCACGTGGAGCGCGCAGAGGAATGTGACGGCATAACAACATGATATTAAGTAGTGTCTTTATCACTGGTGTTTTTACGTTCTTTCCTGTTACACAAGTGTGTCAACTGATGTCAGCCAGTTTGCCAGTCGCAGGTGGAGCGGGAGCGTCGCGCGACGGACGATCATAAGCTAAGAGTCGCTAGGCATTGGACTATTTGCGAATACTGGTCGCACTCTCGGCGTTGTCCTTCATGATCTTAGACTTGAGATGGTCCTTGTACTTGAGAATGCCGCCCTGCCATTTTGTGACGGTGCCATTCTCGCAAATCCAGATTTCTTCGGCGACCTGTTGGGACAAATTTATTGGATGAGTAAAGGTTAAGATGCAACTAGATTGTAGTCGGTCGTTGACGATCATTTTTCTTGTAGCTCGTGGTTTTAGAAGACTAGATTTCTCCATTGTACTTGTCAGCTTTATTACAGGTGCAATCATTTTTTGTGATTAACACTATAGAGTTTGGGCTATGAGCATTTTCTCGCTTTCAAAAACTACGCAAGTTTTACGGTATTGCAAATGTTTGTACAATCAGCACAGCCAACCGCGAGTGGAAAGGAGTTATAGTGGATTGCAGCGGCAAATTGTAGACCGCACGAGAAGTCTAGGTTCAAAAGTATATATAAGTATATACCCTGTGATAGTGTAGCATTCCATCAGTCAAAGAATAAATCGTTGTTTTTTTTATAGGCTTGCGTTTGACCACCATCTCACCTGATGGTAAGCTATGATGTTCGTTTCGCAACTTTCGGAGATATACTTTTACAAAGACTGTTCGACATAGGCCTCTCCCAAGTGTCGCCATAACGACCGGTCCTGTGCGTCTCGCAGCCATCGGATTCCCGCGACCCTCATCAGGTCATCGGTCCACCTAACGCTGCGTCTTTCGGTACAAGGTCGCCACTCCAGAACTTTTGGTTCCCAGCCACATCTACGAGCAATTTGCACTGCCCACTGCCACTTAAGTTTGTCGATTCTTCGAAAAAATCATCTAGAAATAAGTAATATACAAATAATTTGACGTCTTTATAACATTAGTTTAAATAGTGCTCCATACCTGGTTGATAAGCCTGAAGTCGTGGCTAACTAGCACCATGCCGCCGTCAAATTCATTGATGGCGTCGCCGAGAGCGTCGATGGTCTCCATGTCGAGATGGTTGGTGGGCTCGTCGAGCAGCAGCAGGTGCGGTGTCTGCCAGGCCAGCCACGCGAACACCACGCGGCAGCGCTGTCCGTCCGACAACTGCCGCATCGGACACACCTGCGCAACAACATTATTCATGAATGAAAAAAGTGCCTTTAGAAAAATAAACATTATATTAACAAAAAAAATAACAATGTATTGGATGCGTGGGTCAAATGTCATGTTTAATCCCAAGCATTTTGGCATATCGATAATCTATATGGTCGATGACGTCATTGTCTTGAAACCAATATAGACATCTCCTGCCCTTGGGCGGAAGATGTCATCTCCTGATGTCATTGCGCGGGAGGGCGTGTCAGACTTTTACTGACTAAAAACCCATTCCTGTTCCTTCTTGGCAATCGTTCCAGGGCCTCGGAGCTCTCTTCCGCATCACTCATGGCCCCAATAGGCTTCGGCTGGGCCCCTACGGTTGCTGACATCTCCATGAGACGCGAGTGGAATAATACGCGCCGTTGACAACTTGGACTTGGTCCGAACGGTGAGCTACCGATTGCTCGCCGTCAATTGCGGACGCGCGCTAGTCCCGCGCCTTCGGTGGCAGGAAATCGGGATCGGAATCCTGGCGGTTGGGGCGTGAGGGCAAAGGCTTCGCGCATGCGGTCGCCACCTTTGCTAGCATTACTGCTTCGCAGAAGGTGGCGACCGTCTGCCACTCCAAAACAATATAGGCTTGTGGTTAAAGCGAATGTTGTTTCAAGGTCAGCCTGGAAATTTATCATTTCAATTTCTATTTTTTAATTAGTATTTTATTTTAATATTTATCTACATTGTGCTCACATAATAGACGCAACAAGAAATATGTAACCACGATTTATGAAACTCATAATATCAAAAGAGTGTCCATGGAGCTTTTTTGCACATTCTTTTCTATAGAAATCTACGCTTTGGAACATGCAATTTAGCTTCACTTTTTTGACAATTATTATTCAAAAGTGCCTGTAAATTATCTATTTGAAATATACGTTTCGGATTCCTGATTCAAACTGTGTGAAGTTTTTTGTATTTTATAGATTGGTGTCAAGTTGCACACTGATAAAAAATTTTTGGTTTACTTTAAAAACCCTTACTTTTAATAGTTTCTAATCAACATATTTTGACATATCGAGGTCATTGACTTTCCTGTTCTTATTCGAAACGTATTGTATGATAGGTTTAAAGTTAGCTCATGATGTACTGACCTGCTGTCGGCCGGTGAGTCCGTACCGGCCGATGATCTTGCGCATCTCCTCTCGCTCGCGCACCTCGGGGAACTCTTTCATCATGTAGTCAAGCGGCGACAGGTCCAGGTCCAATAGTTCGTGCAGGTGCTGGTGGTAACGCCCGATCCGAAGATGGGAGTTCTTCCGGATCATGCCCGTTGAGGGAACAAGCTGTGGAAGGAAAGTTTAAAAATCAACACTGTTGAAGAAATAAACAAACTAAGTCAATACATTGATTCATCTATGATTGTCTTTGAAGAAAGAAGAAGAAAACATAGAAGAAATCAATGTGAATCTGTGTGAGTTGATGTATCCTGTTTCTGTAATACGGTTAAAATATAGATTTAATCTGATGTAATCTAATAGAAGAGAGAACCAAATATTAGTTTACAAAAAATAAACTTTTTTTTGTCCTTTAAATGAAACATAATATATTATATTATTTATTTAGGCTATGTATAGTAATTCTAAAAGTACTTTTTTATTTTTCGTAGCACGTCACAATTCTGAGAAATTGAGGTCTTTGTTTTGCCTGCCTTTCAATACCTCTGCTCTTTATTTACGAATCTTTCTGCGGCTAAACTAAAGGAAGGAATATTTTTGGGCCCTCAAAACGAGTTTATGACGTATCGGCCACAATATATTCAGACAAAAATTCAGTTTTAGCATTCCCATTTAGATTTTTTCTTAGAAAATCTTGGTAGTATGAGTAATAATGGACACGGTGAGCGATTTCACCAAGATTTAAGACAAAACGACCAAAATATGCTAGGTGGCTATTGCTGGTCTGTTCTGAGATCTCTCAGAACAGACCAGCAATAGCCACCTAGCATATTAAATGTTTATAAAAACTGGGCAAGTGCGAGTCAGACTCGCGCACTGAGGGTTCCGTGCAAACTACAATTCCCGAATGGAGCGTCGAAGATTTTTCTGAATTGTATCTTTTTTTTGACGTAGGTAATAACAAATTTACTGTTTTCAGATTTTTCCCTATATTTGTACTATAAGGCCTTGCTTTGTGCCAAATTTCAGGATTCTGGGTCAACGGGAAGTACCCTATGAATTTCCATCTTTGAGAGTATGAAAATATACGTTTTTTTGCGACATAAACGACCGTATCTTTTTTATTCGTTAACTTAGAAGTTTGATTTTTTCACAGCTTAAAGGGACCGCAGACCCGAGTATATGGTTTTAATTTCAACTCGATACCTCCACGCTTTCTTGAGATAGAGGGTCTTGACAGACAGACAGACAGACGGACCGACAACAAAGTGGTCCTACAAGGGTTCCGTTTTTTCCTTTTGAGGTACGGAAACCTAAATAGAGCAAAAATTACAAATTTTTAACTGTCTATTGATTATTTTTGTGTAAATCTTAACAAATATTAAAAAAAAACTGATGTGCTGGATTTTTTAAAATATTTTTTCTGATGCAGATACCCAAAGTAACGTAAACATATATATTCCTTTTGAAGGACAAAAATCATGTAAACTAGTGATATCAAAGACATGTGACATCCACCAACCCGAACTGAGCCAGCATGGTGGATTATAGTTCATTCTCTTTACTAGAGAGGAGGCCCGAGTCCCAGCAGTGGTAAAATTATAAGATAGATTATGCTTATGATTATGTTGATCTAATTTAATCATTTCCAATTCCACTGCACCCCAAAACCTAAACTCAACATCTAACAGTTTAATCACACAACCAATGAAAATTGTACTGCAGAACAAACTTTTTCTTTTGTGTTGGTAAACCATCAAATCACTTCTCCCGTTATAAGGTGGAATGTGAGGATGTGACAGATTTTTACTGACTAAAACCCATCTGTGTCCTTCAGTTGCCCTTAGCTAGGGCCATGATCACACTTTCAAATGTTCCCAGCCCTAGCATACCCGGGATCAAAAATCTTATTTCTTATTACAGAACATGGACTACTCTTTGCGTTCAATGGTTAACAAGTAGGTGTGGTTGGGTTAGTAAAGAACTAAGGTTGTATACAGTAAACCCATATTGTTCTGTGTATTACTTGTACATCTGATTAAACTGTTTGTAGTGTCTATCAATGGCTTATATTTTAAATGTCTGCCATCTGCTCTTCATGTGACAAGAAGTAGCCTAAAATACTCAGTGCTATTTATGTCATTTAATGTCTGGAGTACAATTGCCGTCACGGATCTTGAGCGCTGGCTTCAAGTTGCGCAGAAGTCAAATATTCGGTCTCTTTAGTGATGCGAAGTGAGACGCGAGGGCGGGGACTGTCAGTGATTGGCTCGCCGCGCCATCGCGTCATAGACGTCACTCCTGATTCGTTCCCTGCGTTACTGCATGTATCTAACAACGAAGACGATTGGCTCGCCAATGTATGGAATGCGCAAAGCGATCCCCACTCTGACGCCGAGCGCTCAAGATCCGTTTCGGCAATTGTACGTAAGTGCAATCAAAATTGTAATTTTGAAGGTGAGCTTGGAATTCTGTCACACAGGTCTTGAACCCAGTATAGCAAGCATCCAATCAATATTTACTTAGTTTTTAACCTTTGTACCTTTTTGAGAGAAACAAATAACCATTATTATTATTATTTCTAGCATCCAATCAGGAAAAAAATGAGAGAGAGAGCCTCGAGCGCTCATTTCCTCATACCAAATGCAATAAAAAAACAAGGTATTTTAATGTATTGTTTTAAATCTAAAACTTTAAGTAAGGAACTAATCAAAGCAGACCCAATGAATTTAAATACCGTCCTCATCGTGTCCACAATTCCACATCCTAATTTTGGGTTCTGCTGCAGTAATATCTTTTTCACATAAACATGCATAGGCACTTATGAAACATCAACACTGTACGAAATGCTGTGTGTCAAGCCGTGTTAGGCGGATGCTTGGCCCTGTGATAAAGGATCTACACTGATCTGGGCGCGCCGGTCTCCATACATTTTATATGGAAAATAGACTTGTAGAGCTACACTTGATCCACGCCACGCGACGTCGTTCTACGTTCAAATCTGGCGTGTTTACACGTGTGCGTCGGTCCAATGTAGTTCTAGCTTAACACCTGAAAGCTGTGTACTCACATCTCCATAGAGTAGTTTGAGGAGCGTGGACTTGCCGGCTCCGTTGGGCCCCACTAGCGCCAGCCGCGTGTCTAGGTCGATACCGAACTCCAGGTTCTTGTAGATCCACGGGCTTGTGTCTGTATATCTGAAGGATACGTTCTAGAAAGAAGAGACATCATGTTAATTAGTCCTCATCTACAAAACTACTAGTCTATACTAATATTATAAAGAGAAAAGATTTGTATTTTATAATCAAGGAAAACATGACTTAATTCCACCATCTTATTTCTACCATCGGACAAGCCGACGAACGGCGAGTATCCAGCCTTACGTCGTTGAAACCTCTACGGTCCGGACCAAGCGTTTCGCCTCGTCGTTTATAACGCGTACATCGAAGGACTGGAACAATTTGCCTGCTACGGTCTTCCCATCCGATTATAATTTAGGTGCCTTCAAGGCTAGAGTGAATAGGGTCTTAATTAACTAGTGCACCTCACCATCAACGATTGCATCCCTACTTACCATCAGGTGGGATCGCAGTCTAGCAGTAGTTTATTTCATAAAAAAAAATATTCTGCAGCATCCAGCAGTTGATTTAGCTGATAGTTTATTCTCATGTCAATACTAACCTGCACCATAATAACGGGCGGGGGAACCTTGCCGCACGCCGGGAAATAGAAGTTAAGAATCTTGTCATCAGTGACCTTCTCGGTCAGTCCTTGGGCCACCATCTTAGCTAGCGTCTTCTCCTTAGACTGCGCTTGTCGAGCCAGCTTAGCAGAACCGTGACCAAACCGGGCTATATAGTTCTGAAAACATTACATGTATTATTGAGATGGAGTCTTTTATGATCAATAGATCTGTATGAAAAATATTTATTTTTCGAGTTGACATCACATATTTAAAATGTAACGCCTCTCGATACTTTTTCGATTCATTCAATTCTTAACGTGACTATTACTCGTTTAAATCTGTACTTTGTCCACGGGAATGTTGTGGCCCGTCGACTGTGTTGTGGAAGTCCCACAGGTAATCGTTCAGCATAAAATCACCATCATCATTTCAGCCAAAAAACTTCTACTATTGGACATAGGCCTCCTCCAAATGTCGCAATAACGACCGGTCCTATACGTCTTGCATTCACTAGATTCCCAGACCCTCTCCAGGTCATCTGTCTACCTTGTGGTGAGAGGCATTCCAAGACTGCGTCTTCCGGAGCGCGGTCGTCGACCACCAGTTCTGCGAGCAATGTGCCCTGCCCATTGCCACTTAAGTTTGGCGATTGTTTGGGCTACGCTCAGCACAAAATACTGGTATTCAACTGCAGCTGGATCAACTAGAATACGACCCAAACATAGTAGAGACAGGCTAGATATATATGATGGGGTGATTCTTTGAAACCGAGAGAATGTCTCATTCATCAGCCTAGGTTTTTCTTTACTATTTGATATTTTTATTGGCTTATTAGTTTTCCCCGATCACTAAATATATCAAAGGCACTCTTTTGCGCCCAGTGGCTTAAGATATAAAATAGATAGGTAAGAAAATAAGACCAGATGAATGAGACGGTTTCAACAAATCATCCGATGAAGGATGATGGATCCCAAACCGATACTATGCTCACATAATCTGGTATTTAGTTATGTTTTTTCATAGATAAGTCTAGGTACTGTTTACAACAAAAACTACTAGGTACTTAGCTAATATATTATAAGCCAAAGAAAACAAATTGTCATACTTTCCATATCATTCTGCACAGTAAGGGCTACAAAGACTTCAGAAATGCTATGCTACTTTACTTAAACAAAACTTTAAACATTGAAGAATAAAAGCTTCCGTTAACTTTACGAATATCATGCTATCTGTGATTTAAAAAGCGTGGCAGCTATACAGAAATATTTCACTATAATACAGGTGTCACAAAGGGGTCGCTAGTATACATATATTTAGGAAAACTAAAATGATTGGTACTACACAGCAGGCGAAACAGAAATTAAACATCTTGGGTACTGCATTGTTGCGTTCTTGGTTAATTTTGAAATCGAAGAAGCCCCAAATGAGGTTGCTTCTAAATTTTGGAAACTTCATATATGTAAGCCAATAATGGAGAATATTTTGTCAGCAATTATGTATTGTGGTTGCCACAACTGAATTTAAAATTTTAATTGAAGAATGACCAACCTTCATAAATTTCAAAGAATGATTTTTTATGCAGCAAAACGATGAATGAGCTGCAACTTTTTCAGCTCTAACAAAATACTGCGATTGTGCTACCACAAACTTGTAACGCGAACCTAAATTGAACTGTTAAGCGGATGGAGCTTATGGTGTGAAGCTCCATCCCGACTGACGTTTTAACACGTCGTGGTAAGCTCCCAATCAAGGGAACAACTGACAAACCTAAACCAAAAATAAAATATAAAGTACAACATTGATATGGCACAAATATTCAACTCACTTGTAGGTGTAGCCTCCAAGCCCTGGCTCTGACGGCTAAGGCCACGCGGTGAAGTGGGCAGCTTTACTAACTGCAGGCCTTAACATTACCAACACCGCTTTAATCATGCTCAGCATATATTCGACATTTAAGTGAATTCTACGGTCCTGAGGCTATGTTCTCTCTAAATGACGCTGAGCACAACATTTTTAGTTTATTTGATGCCGAGCGCAACATTTTTTAAATGTTATTTGATGCTGAACATAGCATTTTTAGTTTATTTTGTTTTTAGTGTATTGAAAGGTTTCACTTTTCACCTTTAAATAGAGAGAGTTGAGAATAATATGATTTTGAAGTAATAATTTCAATAAAATGGAATATATAATGAAATGGAAATATGGAATGGAATTTATATATATATATGTATTTTTTTGTATCAGATTTTAGCAAGTATCATTTCCTTGACATAATAATGCTCTCATACATTGTTAGTCGATGGCATCTACCAAAATCTGCCTCTTTGCTCTACAGAGTGCCGGCTAGCTTCAACTCCATCCTGAGGACCATAGCGAATAGATACGATTCTTCTTTTAGGTGATAGTGGTGATGGTGGCTATTTACAGATGTATCGTGATTTAAAATAGACAGATGGATAGTAAGTTACCTACTGTTTACTAACCCAAATGGATTTCACTAATCCGAATTAAAGTTTATTATATTTATGAAAAAATCAAAATAAACTAAAAATTGAGTTTAGCACCATCTATCAAGTACAGAACCACGCTAGGCACCGTAGCTTTCACGTTAAAAGGAAATATTTACGACTGCCTAATATAATCCTTTTGCCAATACGCGGTCATAGGAAAATTGTTCACATGCGAGTTGATTTAAGTGTAATTGTATGAGAAAGAACATGTGTCTCAGAATACACCTTTTCAGCGAAGAATATAACAATTTGCTTTAAGACTAGCTGACCCCGGCATACTCTGTACCACCTTACAGTCAATGAATATATTAAAACATTCGAAATAGTCAACCGATTGCGATGAAACAAAGCCTAAATAATATATCAAGTTACTCACAATTTTAATAAAAATTATCTAAATCAATTTTGTACATTTTACGTGATGCGCGCACAACTAAAAACTTCTACAGATTTATTATATGTGTAGATATAGATAACGAGTGCGTTTTGAGACACCGTTTGAACCAACCAACCTTCATATGGGCGATCTGGTCCTGCTCCCAGTTGTACTGTTTCATCTGGTTCTCGAGCAGTTCCATGCGCGTTCTGACGAAGGCCTCGTAGTTACCAGTGTAGTATTTGAGCCGGCGCTTGCTCATGTGGATGATATTGGTGCACACGCCGTTCAAAAAGTCTTGCGAGTGAGATATCAGGACGAGGATGCGTTTGTAACTGGAAAGTAAAAAATAATATTATTTTGTGAGAAAAGGAATGATATTATTCACGTACACGCTAGGGTATACCTGACAGGTTTGCCTGTACAGTTGAGTTTTACAGGTAAACTGAAGTGTGTATGTTGCAAAACTGTGCAGGTTTCCACACAAACCTGACAGGTACTGTACAAGCAAACATGACAGGCATACCCTAACGTGTACTACGGCTTTAGAATCGCAGAGTACTTATTTTAAAAACTGTGTCGGATCTAGAGCCCGTTATGTAGTGTGTTCGATATTACATCAAGCTTGCATTCCTTAAAGAATTAGAAAGAGCTGTATAAATACTAGTATAATGTGGACATTATACCAGCTATTTATAAAATTCTTGTGTAATTCGAGTCATTACAGGTATCTGGGACAATCTGGTGATATTATGATGAATAAATGAGGAGTGGTAACTCTTCCCTCTCAGGTCAAGCACTAGTTGTCTGGCATGCTGAACTAGAGCTATTTTGGCGCAGCCTTGTGGCACAAAGTTGTATTTTTTTGCTTCTCTCTTTTGTTTGGTTTGGTGTTTACATAACTATTGTTTGTGTACCTTGCGTTGTGACAAATTCATTTTCTTTCTTTTAAACCTAAAAATGGACTGTAACGCGAGAGAGGTTTAAAAAAAGTAGACTTTAGCAAATTTTCTTGGAATTTGATTCCAAGAAAATATGCTAAAGTCTACTTTTAAGGACCCGGGCATTATCCCTTTGGTTCCAAGAAAATTCTGTCACCTTTTTCGTACAGATCAGCTGATACTTCTGCTGCTAAGACCTCTTATAATCTATTTGCTAACCATCGTAGTGTTTTCAAGTCATCAAATTGCTGAAAATCTGCAGTGGCCGATACCTACTATATTGTTTAGTTTTCTGCCTTGTTTATACTGCATAATAATGTAAATAAATACAATGACGATATAGTTCGGAGACACGTTGGTGTCTGTAGCCAAAGTGGGTATTGTAACACATTTCATACAAAATGAAACATGCCAGTGAACAATTCTCACAATGTTTGTGAGCAATATTTAGCTGTGCTAAGTTTTGACACGAATATAATTTAGTAAATACAGTCAAACAGGATGGAGAGGAACAAAACTTTAGAAGTGTTGTGTCACATTATTAAGAAATTGCCTGCAGCAATTATGTCTTGCATTGTAATATAAACAAGTTTTCAATGAAAATCATTTTTTCATAGCAAGCTTTTATGGCGCGGTATATAATTAATACCCGTCAAGACCGAGCACGAAAGGGTTGTCTGTGTTCGGTTCCATCATCAGATAAGCTCCATGTGATAATAATTATGAATTGTCATCTGATTTACACGTCCTTGCAAAAATTCAGCTCAATGAATAACTGAGAAGTGGGTCAAATTTAATTTGCAAGATTTGATTATTGACAAACAAACATCGGGACAGATGACACTAAATAAAAGCTTGTAAAATGATGGAAGCTTTGCTAGAAACCAATATTAGGAGAAGTAAGTGAATATCCTACATTATGTTTCTATTCATCCCTGCGTTCCTATTCACCCCGTTTGACGGTACGTCTCTTGCCGCTCCTAGTGTAGCGATACCATACCCAGTGGTACTATGGTTAGAAAATGTAAAAACATCTTCAATTCTCAAACAAAAATAAATAAGAACGTACTGTTTAAGCTCTTCTTCGAGCCACACGCAAGCGTCGAGATCCAGATGGTTGGTGGGCTCGTCGAGTAGCAGCAGATGAGGCTTCACGTACAGCGCGCGGGCCAACGCGATACGCATACGCCAACCTGCAAGAAAGTTCTGCTGTTAGAATATCTATACTTCTTGTCTTCTAGGGTTGGAAAAATCTTTCTGTATGGGATATAGTGTTGGGAAACGAATCCCCGCGGTTAGCACGCGCAGGCGATGTTTGCATACATCACCGGCAGGGGGGAGCGGAGACGCGGTCGGGGACTTGGAGTGTCCGCCGCACACCAGATACTCGCTTCTACAGCTATCCGGCTCCAAGGACCAATGTTGGGGTTGGGAAGAAATAGCTGGACTGTATTTGCTGGAATAACAAAGTAGCGCGGTGGCAGCACTGCAGCCGCGCTGCCTTCGCGCGACACTTTGCGGCTAATTTGAAGGCGTCCTTCGTTCTTTCGATGAATTTGGATATTTTATACTTTTTTTTATGTTCTTTCCGATATTTTAATAGTTATTCTGCTATTCGGGGCGGAAACAAATCCAACAAAATAAATATCATTAAAATCGTTCCAGCCGTGCTTGAGTTACAGGTGGTCTGAAAATTTTCCGACCGACCTAAGATACCGAGACATTTTTTCTACATACGCATCCCAGCGATGCTTCCATCTCTCTAATCCGTTCAAATAGTAGTCGGCGTTTTCTCTGCAAAATAACTATTCACGAAATTTTCCTCCGCATTTAACGAAAATCTCTATCCTCCGAGCGCAATTATTAGATGAGCGAAGAAAAAAAAGTTGCTTGGGGCTAGATCAACAACAACCGCTGAGATGTGAGAATGCGTGTTGGCTTGGTGAAAAATGGTTCTTTTTCTGCATCTTACATCAACTCACACAAATGACTGTCAAATAAAAACTGCGCGTCCAGAATGGCTGAAATTTTGATGAGTAACGGTCAAAAGATGCACAACTACATTCACTAGCTTTTATTGACCAGTGCTGCTATCTTCACATTGAAGTCGGAAACTTTTCAGACCTCCCTTGTAAGCAGTCGACGTCGAAGATGATGACGTTGGTACGAACCTCCGGAGAAGTCCTTGGTGGCCTTTTGCTGCATCTCCCGCGTGAAGCCCAGACCGTGCAGGATGTTGGCGGCGCGCGCCTCCGCCGTGTCCGCGCTCAGGTCCTCCAGACGGTCATACACGTCCATCAACTGTTCTTGTGCGTCTGAGGAGAGAACCAAATTAGCATGTTACTTAAGTTTTTGGCGGGATTTAGAATGAAGTGCAAAGGCTGTTTTGATTATTCGAAAATTGATTCCTAGTAGATATTGCAATGTAAGTGTCTACACAACTGGACAATATGTGGGATCACTGAATCAGGCGCAATCTCAATTTTATTCTAGTACTCTAGTGTTGGCTACCTCAGCGAAGTTTGCCGAGAAGGATGTTTCGACACATTTGCTGCCAAATACTGCAAAAATATTAGAATGTGTTCCATCCGTATTCTAGTGCCACTAACAGTTAACTACATACAAAGACAAGACTTGAAAGACTTGGTATCCAAGCTAAAATACTTTAAAAATAACACGTTACTCGAATAACCAGTTTATTCGAACAATACTAAATATAAATACACTATTGGCCCGCTTCGGTTTCACACGATTGCAAATTACATAATTATATACACAATCCGCGTCTACTGCTCTTTCTATTTGTGAAATCCGCATCAACATCCGTTGCGTGGTTTAGGAGTTAGCGGATACACATAAACAAATCAAATCAAAAGCATTTATTTCAAATAGACCATTTACTTTTGGATAGTCAAATGTTGGTCAGTAAAAAAAAGTGAAGCTAAACATCATAGACACGGAAACTGACTAGTTTTATATAATACTAGCTATCTGCACGCGCCTTCACCCGTGTGAAAATAGGTTTTTCCATACAAATTTTGGACCACCGTATAATTTCCTTAGTCACCCACTAATTTCGAGAAATCCTTTATTATTCTTTGTAATCATCGTAAAAAAAATCTATGTGCAAATTTTAGAGTTCTAGGTCCAAGGGTTTGGGCTTGGCGTTGATGAGTCAGTAAGTGAGTCAAGACTGCCTTTTAATACACAGGGTGTAAGGGACACCCCTCCACAAACTTTAAGGGCTTGCTCAGTAGACGAAACTGAACAACCTTTCACAAGACTTTTTTTCAGAAAACGAAAAAAAAATCAGCCTCACCATACAAAATTAAAAATTTGATTGGGCAGTTTGTATGGAGAGGCCGATTCTTTATTTTGATTCCTGAGAAAAAATCTTGTGGAGGGCTGTCCCTTACACCTTGTACATAACCAGTATATTTACTAGGATAGGGATAATCTCTTTAATCATAATCCAAGTGTCTTACCGTCATCTTCGCACTGAGCCAGCTCCTCGGCCAGCTTCTCCAGCTGGATCCTTTCCTCGTCGACCTCCATGACGCATTCGAGTGCAGTCTTATCGGAGGCAGGCATCTCTCGCGTCAGATGGAAGATGTCAATGTGCGCGGGGATGGTAACCTCGCGCCGCCCCAGCACCGCCAACAGTGACGACTTGCCTACAAACATTAACGCATTATATTTATTATTTACTTTATTGTAGTTATATAAAGAAACATAACAAAGAAAAACATAAATCTATAACACATACAATGGGCGGCCTTATCGCATTCCGCGATCCCTTCCAGGCAACCTTTATTTTGCACTTTAACGTCAATTTTTTCGTCAGTTTAAACAAAATGAGGCCGGTGTTGCCTAGCTGACTACCCTAAGAAGTAACACCGAAATAAACATAGGAGTCCAAAAGCCTCTTTTTAAGTCCATACAGCATACACCATCATCATCATCTTAGCCGAAAAACGTCCACTATTGAACATAGGCCTCTCCCAAGTGTCGCCACAATGAACAGTCCTGTGCGTCTCGTATCCATAGGAGTCCCGCAACCTTTACCAGGTCATCTCAGAAGGACAACATACATGTAATGGTCAAATCATAGAACCATGCAGATTGGGAGTCTGTTAGCCAGTCAGTGTAATCTTTTTTCAGAATTCGCGTAGCTCAACTCAGGACTACATTAGTAATTAAGCTCTTATAACAATCGTGTTAAGGATCATAACTTCATGGCCGTTTCTTGCAAACGGTAAGTGGTAAAAGTTTTTGTTAATAATAACGACAATAGTACATCTAATTTCGCCAGCATGCTTGACTTCCATAATTATTTAAGACTAGAACTTTTAACGGAGACCAAATTTGAAGCCCTACCACGAGCTCTTAACGCGATCCATTTTACGACTTAAAATGGACTGTTAAACGGATAGAGCTATATATAGTGTATAGCTCCGTTCTCGCTCGCATGACTGGCATTTTAAAACATCATGGTAAGTCTATGACACTGGGTTTCTTTGGATAGGAAAACCCAGCAGCACTTTCGTTAACCAAGGGATCGAACCTCGGTATTCATGTCGAGAAGACCACATTTCAACAGAATATCAAAAAAATTAAGATAAAACTTATGCCTCAAAAGGTCAATTCTTCATATGTTGTTATTATTATAATCTTTTATGTGTATGGCGCCATGTTTGACAGCAATTAACTGTCTTTCTTTCTTCTTTCTTACGAGTACGTATTTACAGGCCCCTCGTAGGTCACGCAAAGCAATTATTTCAAATCGTTCGCAGTGAAAGATAATGGCCAGGCATTGCAACAATGAAACTTTCGCGATCAATGTTTACCACAAATAATGAAAGTTATATGACTAGCTGTTTGTTTTGTGTGACAATGGTATCTAGTTCAGTATCTCTGAAAATTATGATCAAGAATCAAAGCATTTATGTATATCAAACTAGCCTATGCCATTCAGGCTTTATTCCTGAATCAGCAGCTTTCTATCGGTGAAAAAATTTTAGCAATCGGACCAGTACTTTCAGAGATTACCTCCTACAAACAAAAAAAAACACACTACCTCTTTATTACATTAGTGTAGATATCTCATTTACATGCCACTTTTGAATTGTCAAGAAAAAAAGATGCAAATTGCACATTCCAAAGTGTAGATCTATGGAGATGAAAGTGCAAGAAATTCCATGGAGTTCTTTTCAATCATGTTATGTATTACAAATATCTCGATTACATTTTTCTTGTCGCTAATAGATGTCTTCAACTATATTAAACTCGATCAACTTCTGATAGTAATTAGAATTCGCAAAAACAATATATTAGCGCTAGAATTTACAAAAAAAAGACACTTTTCGCAATGCATAGGCATATAAATCAGTAAAATATAAATCAGTGAGCTTTGACATCTATTAAGGCCAGGTTCTACTCATTTGAACTTTTTTTTTATATTTCTGGAAATCCACAAACTTAGAAAAGATCACCATGAAAACATTTTATTAGAATTGACTATATGAGCAACTGCCGGACAAAAATCAAAACATGACATAAATAAGTTGAATCGATAAAAAAAAAAACGCGATTCTAGCCCTAACTTACTGATTTCAAATGTATACGTGACTGAGTACGTCACGAAAACATTTGAAAGTTATAAAAAAATATAAAGCTTGTTTTTTAATAGGGCCTTGGAAAAACAAAAATCTTGACAAATTATTTTTTTTTTAAGAATAAAACCCTTGTTACGCGGCCGCGAAATTGACATAGACCCGGGTGGAGTTCATACAAAATACTCAGTGACTACAACCAGCTCTTAAGCCTTTTAAGGATTGGTCCGACAGTGGGCCCGCCGAGAGCTTTCGTGTCCTATTCGCCAAACTTGTGTGTTTGTGACTGATTACATCATCTCGTGTAGCTCTTCAATCCCCAGGTGATAGAAGAGCTGACGAGATGGAGTATTTGGGTCGTGGATGTGCGCAGTGCGTGCAACTCTGGCGGAATAAAAGCGAGTGATTGTCTGATATATCCGACGTAAACGGTTAAAAGGTTAAATACTAGTGGTAATAGAGGAAGCCGGCTTTGATCTCAGTTGGCTCTCTCCGTAAGTTATATAGGTGACCGACCGATAATAATAATGAACGAAAAATATTAATATCAGTGTGAAATAAGCGTGGGGCGCTTTGTGCCATATTTTTCGTAAATTGAGCACCCCACGCTTTTTTCACAATGATATTAATATTTTTCGTTCATTATTATTGTTTTCTACCTATAATGAAAATTATTCTAACCTTTTTACTTTGATATGCTATGAAAGCGTGTTTTTTTTAGTTTTTTTAAACTACATTTTTTGTTTTGTGTCCAATACTCACCATAACTTTATTTTTAGTTGAGACTTACCTAAAAAATGATAATGTAGTAGTTAGATTGTCAATCGGTATTATATTGGGTGAGATATTGAGATTTGTGTTGCGTAATATGACTAAAATTATGTTTTAGTAGTTTTTGTTCTAGAAACTTTTTATGTGTAAGGTTATGTAAAAGGTTATTGTTTTATATAAAAGTAGACATACGCATTCAGGGGTGCGTGGCGGCGTACGAGACCAGCGCAACAAGCAACGTACGCCAATCGGGTTGAACTGTCCCGAGGGCTCGGTAGCCGAAGGGTACCGCCTGCTACCGTCACCGCCTCCTAACGGGGATTAGATCGCCACAAATTGTGTTACAACTATAAAAATTAAACTAACATTCAAAATTTCGTGGCTGTGCTATAACTATTGAAGAATTCTCAAATGAGGAGACTATCCTGCCAACATCATCAGGTTATATCTATGCATTCACTGAAGTTACGCATTTGCTAATTTCATGCCGCGCTCGGTCAGTGTGAGAGACAAAAAAACGCGCGCGCAAGTGCGTCTTTTCCCTCCCTTGGCCCGCGCATCGCCTGGACCACATCAACCGAAATGACCGCTGCGCAAGTTTCAACCATATTTCAGCCAACTTAGCAATCATAATTCCTTGACACAAAGTGACAAATTACGTCCCGCGGAATGCCACGGCATGCCGCGGCGCGTCGTGGTATTGAAATAAAAAATAAGATGAATTCTAAACTCATTGAAATAAGATTCAAAATAACTTGATTAGTAATAAAATCCTTTGCCGTGCCATGCCGGTAGTGGGCGCCGGCCCTTACAATATTACTTCAGTATTGATTTCATTTTCACATTATTAATTCATAATGCTTTCTTAGTACAATGAAAATTCAATACGATGACGCTCATGGCAAAGCTACAGTCATCATAAATGCAAATAATGTTTATTTTATTATATACAAGCTTTTGCCCGCGACTTCGTCCGCAAACATAAAATATAGCCTATGTCACCCAGGAATAAAGCAGCTTTCTATCGGTGAAAAATTTTAGCAATCGGACCAGTACTTCCAGAAATTAACTCCTACAAACAAAAAAAAGACGTGTGGCACTCGGGGACTGCCGCGGTAAAGCTATTGCATAGCATTTTTATCAACTTATGAAATTATAATTATTTATTTATTTTATTTATGCAGTACTTTTTTTCTTTGATATTAATTGAAGTTACACTTTCACACATTGAATTAAATTTTGATTGATTGTTCACTCATTTGTTTTCTTATCGGTCACCAAGCTCAAAAAACAAATGAGTGGGGGGTGTTAGGTTATTTTCGTTACGGAATTTCTGGATTCGGTCTCCACGCTCAAGGCCCGCGATAGAAGCTATGCAATAGCTTAAAAAGAAAAACAAACTACCTCTTTATTATACTATTATAATAATAATGTACACTAGCTGTGCCCGCGACTTCGTTCGCGTGGACTACAAGATTTTGAATATATTTTTTCTAAAATAAAAGTAGCCTAAGTTACTCCTTATTACATCAGCAATTGTAAATCATCTACCTGCCGAAAAAGTCCCGTCAAAATCGGTCCAGCCATTTCAGAGATTAGCCGGAACAAACAATATAATACGGTACATACACCAAAATAACATTTTTTTAAATTTTTGTCTGTCGCGTCAGACAAAAATTTAAAAAAATGTTATTTTGGTGTATGTACCGTATTATATTTATAATTATGCATGTAGTAAAAAGCAGTTATTTCAATATTACAAACAGACACTCCAATTTTATTTATATGTATAGATAGTGTAGATTTATTAAGTTTTTTAAACAAATTGATTTTCTATATGTACAGATTTAACGGGTGAAGGTATATTCACACAGTTTCTGGCTAGCACTTTGTTTTGCTCCAGTCTCTGTTTACGACCGGGCGTGCTTAAAGATTGCTGAACAAAATATAGCCCTAGGCCATCGAGGATACCCAATGGTTGAGTGGTAGAGAGTACCTACCTTGTTGCATTAAGGTATAGCCATACACGCTAGGGTATACCTGACAGGTTTGCCTGTATACCTGTCAGGTGAGCTTGTGTGGAAACCTGCACAGTTGTGCAACATACACGCTCCGGTTTACCTGTAAAACTCAACTGTACAGGCAAACCCGTCTGGTATACCCTAGCGTGTAAGGCTACCTTTAAGTTCGCATATGTGCTATTACTATATAAAAGTTTAAATAAATAAATACAGACAATTATGACAATAAGTTCTACTATTTTATTATTTACAGCAAGGACAAACGTTGAAGTGTGTTAATTACACACTCTTTGACACAGTTTCTTCATTCCACGACCACTTGGTCAGGGTACGGCTGTCGTCAATTAAAACGACGATCAAACAACCCACAGGCCTGACGTGTCGGCGGATCCTCATATTTTATTCAGTCTCAAGAATAACTAAGTTGCACTACAGCCCAGTGTAGTTTTATATAATAACATAATATCGAATGAGGGTTCTGTAGAATTATACCAGTAATTAGTTCGTCCGTAATTTTACTAATGTAGTATATTTCCTGGTTACTGGAAGAAACTTGAAATAACAAAAAATACTGACAACGTATCCATCGTCCCCTAATAAAATTCTTTATCATCTTCGAACGAGACAATTACAGAAATAATCTCAATCTAAATAAGCTAGTTTGATTATTCATTATCTTGTGCCTACAGTTTTTTTTCATTGTCACGTCGACGTCGTCCTATTCAAAATGAGGTGATCCGACCCAGAAACCAAGTTTGAATTAACCCTTGGCATAAGCTAGCAGAAGTGGTGATGAGTCTGGACGACTGTCTAACCGTTGAACTTAAATTCTAACAACACACGCCTGAATCAAAAGAATCGTTGGGTAGGATCTGCTATATTTATGGAGTGATGAACAAGGCAGAAACTGGATAAAAGTGAGGATCAAGATAAACGTTGAGCGCCTATTGAGACCTCTAACTGTTCGAGTTTGGTTTCCGCACTCAGTCCATGAAAGAGCAATGTACGTGGTGTCTGGTGAGACCTTTGTCCAGGCAGTGGCTCGTAGTCTGCTTAATGCGCGACATCAACGGTCACGCACTGTACAATTGCCGGCACGGATCTTGAGCGCTGGCTTCAAGTTGCGCAGAAGTCAAATATTCGGTCTCTTTAGTGGTGCGAAGTGAGACGCGGGGGCGGGGAATGTCAGTGATTGGCTCGCCGCGCCATCGCGTCATAGACGTCACTCATGGTTCGTTCCCTGCTCTTGCTGTGTGTATCTAACAACGACGACGATTGGCTCACCAATGTATGGAACGCGTAAAGCGATCCCCATTCTGACGCCGAGCGCTCAAGATCCGTGACGGTAATTGTACAATATATAAAAACGCACATCATTTTTTGTTAGTGCGTGCGTATGTGTTCAACATTCGACGTGTGCATAAAGTTTCTACGGTTTTAATAAACGCGAAGGGAACCCTCTTAGTGAACATTTACAAAGAAATAAATATTTCTACATGTAATAACAGGTATTTATATTTCGCAACAAAACATAGGAAAACATTTATTACCTTTTACTGCATAGATTAAAATCAACGACTTCTGGTATAGGATGCGGATAAAAAAAACGCAAATAAATCACTACATAATATTTTTATTGCCTTTCACATACACGATACTTGTGATTATCTAACTTTATTTTGTGCTTTAAAATGTATTGTCTACAGGGCTAAATAAATAATATCGTGAGACTCTAATTTTGACATGATCTATAGCAAATAGGCAGGATGGGCTTGCTGTTAATTTGCTGGATAAACAAAACTGTTTTTATGAGCTATTTGTCTTCCAATTGTTTCACTTTTGAAGGTAACAAAGATTTTCACCCAGGTGTTTCAAAATACCAAAATAATCTGTCCAATCGACGAATCAAATTTTGCTTTTATGGTAACAGGTCGTTATTATTGAGACGATCTTCAGCCCTTGTAGCCTTCAAAATAATACTTTTCCTTCACTCCGTAATTTATAACAAGCATTTTGTTTTCTAGTTGACGAGAATAAACTCAAATATGCAGCGGCACTCGCACTCGGGCACACACTCGCACACGTACAAGTACATGTACAGGTTCATCCACACGCGGACAGTCGATTTCGAGAATAAACGCCTCTTCCCTTTTTGACATTCACATACTCGAAATTTTACATCCAGCCGATCCTGTCTCGTCAGGTCCGACACGAGTATGAGAACGCGAGCGCGCAAGATGATCATGATGAAGAAAAACTCTGAAGGAGCTTTGGTCAACACTTCACTACTAGGCTTTACGACCTTGTGCGGAAAACAGATTTGAATGTATCGGAATTTCTTAGATGTCTTTAATCACGCGTACAATACGTCCGTCCGTTAGCGTCGACAGCGCATTTCTTTGTAGTGATATATCGATCGAACGTAGGGCAAGCTATGTTGGTTTATCCGTAAATGCACTGTAATTGCTATTGTATTATCAAGGTTTTTGCATCGTAGGTTTAAATCGTATGTGGGTTTTGCTAAGTAAAATTTTGGACATACTAGTTTAACTTTCCGTCACCAATGTCTATTTATCATCTCAGATTAAAATTTGTGTTCATGTTTTCATTTCTGTACGATACCTAAGTATCGTTCGTCAGGCTCTTTTTTTATGGTGGGAAAAATCATGTATTGACATCCCCCGCCCTTGGGCGGAGCGGGAGATAGTGTCAGACTCTTACTGACTAAAAGACCCACCCCGTTCCTTCTAGCCTTCATACCGGGGCTCGTGCGCCCTTTCGGATAACCCTGGCCCCAGTAGGCTTCGACCCGGCTGGGTCCCTGCTGTTGCTGACAAATGCTCTCATGAGGCAGGACCACTCAAATCAGTGAGGTTCTTTCCTCAAAAGACCATCTATGGCATGGCTATTCTGGTTGATTTATGGTGTTCATGTGATTTGAACATTCAATGTTTGCTTTATGAACTTTAAAAGAGACTGACTTATTTCTCAGTTTGTTTCGGTATTTCTTTTCAGGGTATTCAGCTAAGAAAAACTGGCCTTCTCCAGTTTAAAACAAAAGATAAAAATGCCATGTAAAAGTGTTGTTAAAATCTATTTGCATATTAATATAATTTATTAATTTTGAGTAATGCAGAACAGATTTTACGAGTGTAGTGGTGGCCTAATTAATGTATAGAAAATAAAGAGGTGCAATATAAACAACAAACAAGTTGCTTAGAAACTATTGATAAGTGGATTTTAATAACTCCTTTTAAAACTCGCATAATCGCACTTACACATTAAAATAATGCTACGCTAAGCAATGTTTAACTTTGACTAAGGTAGAAAAATGGTACACAGAATGAAAATTTAGTTACTATTAGATTCGGCAGCGAGATGGGAAGACGATATTACTGCCATCGCAGGTAGATCCTGGACAACGACGGTGAGACAGAAACGTAGAGGTTGGCATAACAAAAAAGAGGTGTTTATGCCCGACAGTAGACTAAGTCGAGCTATGGATGATGATGGTAATGATATGAGTCACATAATACCCAGAGTCAGTTATTTTATTGATTAACTTCTTTACAACTCGAAAGTTCTTGCAAATGGTTTATTTCGCATCCATACGAATAAGGTTCAACTATTTTTCATAAAATTAAATCTCGGAGATTGCAAACGTGGAATTACTTTCGCCTCGCTGAGCACTGAACTTTACGGACGCTCCGATTCCGAACAAATTGTAGGGCAATGCACCGTTTTGGAGAGAGAAGTGACAAAATGAACAAGACGGTATCCCGCTCCCGATTAGCCGGTGACCTGAATCTCCGGAGCGCGTCTCCGCATCAGAGAAAAGCAATCTTTGAACCGCGATTAACGGCACATAAGAGCATCATAATAACAAATGATTGCTGTTACTAGTGAGTTATTTCTACTCGTACATCCAATATGTTTGTAGCAAATACGGTAGTACCGAGGTCGGTATCTACCTAACTAGTAAAATACATTCATATTATTGAGACGCAAAGCAAGCATATTGCTATGGAATATTCGTAGACAGAACTTCTCGAATTAAATATTACTGAACAGCTGAGCCTTTTTACCGTCTAAAGCCAGCCTTTATTAACTCCGTCATTTATGAACCAATTTAGATAATTCTTTCTATATTTGTTAGTTCGGAATAACACACTGCGCTCCAAAACGGGAGTAATAGACGTGGGCAAAAAGGCTACCAGGCTCAAATGAGATTGGGCGGGTCACGTCAGCCGCATGAGCAGTGATCGCTGGGCAAGTGTCGCCACGCAGTGGGTTCCTGCAAAGGGAAAGCACCATCGAGGTCGCCCCAGAAAGAGGTGGCGTGATGATCTGGACGCGAACTGGTTCGAGACGGCGCGAGAGAAGAATGTCTGGATGGACTTGGGGGAGGCCTTTGCCCAGCAGGAGTAAGACAGTAATGGCTAGGAAAAAAATGTATTTGTTAGAAAAATTTTCAAACTTTCAGATTAACCCCATTTTTTTTATCAAAAGTCAGTTTTAATAACGAGATCCATGAGGAATTAAGGGAACTCCTCATATATACGCAATAAATCTATATGTAGCGTAGATTTGAGGAAAGAATTTTCTTTCTTTCTAGAAAAACAAACCGGCTTTTAAAATTAATTTCTTTTTTGCACATTTTAGTAGATACCTGTTTGTTAAAAGTTACAGAGCCCTCTAAAAACTACTAAATAGACCGAGTACTACGCTTGTACACAACGCACATGGCATTCTATACGCCTGTTTTAAGGCCTAAGCGGCCGCGCAGTGCCATAAAACAGAAGTCACTGTTCTGAAGCCTACTCCTCGGTAACGGTCAGGTTAATTAATAGGTTTGAAAGAAATATGTTTATTACAAACATGAACCACATTATCAACTATTGATTTTTTCGTGCGATTAATAATTATTGTCTAAAAAAAATTTTAGCTATTTTGCAACTTTTCCCTACTCCTTCGAAACGGCTTGGATCTTTAGAAACATTTTTACAAATAAATTTTGAAAAATTGGTGGTTAAATGTTCTTCAAAGTGAACATAAGTTACGTAAATCACCAATATTTCGCAAAGAAAATAGATTTAAAAGTCAGCGCGGCGCCATCCAGGCGCAGCTGGCCGGAATTCAACGCAGATACCCGTACTGCCGCCTAGGCGGGTACGAGTGTTGTGTCCATTTAATTCCGGCCAATGTTTAACGGATTATAAGCCTTAAGAACTTTCAGAAAAGAGAGTAACTCAAAAAAGGAGTGAGGTCAATAGTTGCCACCGTATTCGCTGTTGATATACAAAGAATTAATATTTTCGATTATACAATGATTTTTACCATCCTTTCATCTTAATTTAACGTAGCAGTTAGCATAAATAAATCGTGGTCAACATAAAAATTCATTTAATGTAATTTTTTCTTTGACTCTTTTTTTTTGTTAAATTTTCTTTAACTTCTCATTTTTCATTAAAGCCCGAATAATATGCGGAACCTTACATTTTCCTTGTTGCTTTTAATTAATTTTAGAAACCAATTGCTTTAACCTGGGGCAAATAGCACTGAACCAACGCTCTGTTAAGGCGTATAGTCCCTTGAACCATCTGACCGAAATTATGTGAACGCAACTCTCGCACTCGCCTAGGCGGCAGTACGCAAATCTGTGCATTTATTTGCGGCCAGCAGTGCCCGGAAAGCGCTTTAAATCCATTTTCTCTGCGAGATATTGATTGATTTACATATGCAATGTTCACTTTGAAGAATATTTAACCACCAATTTTTATGTGTAAAAATGTTTCTAAAGGTCCAAGCCGTTTCGAAGGAGTAGGGAAAAGTTGCGAAATTGCTATTTTTTTTTTTTTGACCAAAGTATTAATTGCACGAAAAAATCAAATGTTGATATTATTGTTCATGAATCTATAATAAACATATATTTTTTTCAAATCAATTGACCTAGCCGTTACGGAGGAGTAGACCTCAGAAAATCACTGTTTTATGGCACTTTTCGGGCGCTTGGCCCATAACGCAAGATGAAGTAAAATTGGTTAGCGACGTTTGGGTACGAGCTAATCAATAGTTGCAGCCCATAATATAAATTTTTAGTATAAGCGACACCTGAATATAGTTTGTTCAGCATCAGTAACTTAATCGATTCCAACCATTTTTACCCCATGTTATATTGTTTCCACAAGTTGTACACCATCGACACTAAGTACTACATAGGTCACGGCAGATCATAGCGTGCATTAGGTACTGGGTGTGGCAGCAAAACCACCCGGCCCGGTGATCATGTATTGTGCGGACAACCCGGTAACATAACATACTTGTAACTTTGTGTTCATGATATAAGTAGTTATGATTTTTTTAGGTTTCGCGTATACTAAAACTAAGTTGCATAATTATTCCAGTTTTGTGCCGTTTGGGATCGCAACGCTTTGGTCATGGCGCCCGAATACGCGTCTCCTTCTCAAGGTTTCACACCAACTGATCGACACTGCGTGGCCAGAAGGCTGGCTCGTTCTTCGCTCAAAGAATTAGCGTGCTGCCAGTCTTCTGGACTCATTTCCGGACCTCAGTGTATTTTGGATTTTCATATTAATGTACACACTACAGTACAGTTAGGTTTAGAGTAAGTATAGTTTATATTCAAGTTTCTTATATATCTATGTGAATTTATTTATTCCAGAGTAATATTAGTTGCAGTTTGCAAATAAAAGGGTCATATAGTCTTCCCAATTATGTTTTAAAAATATCATGTAGTCACATGATTGTTCCACTGTATAACAAAGGCCTATTCTCTTAAAAGGTGCGAGCATCACCATCACGTGCTTGCTCATAGGTAGTTGAAGCTGGCAATTTAAAAACTCAAAATTTTATGTTTTTTTTGGCGTAACGTATTTATGTCTGGATGTTTTGACAATTGATTCAGACAAAAAAAAAATGAATAAGCAATACGGCTGCCGCTATTAGATGGTATCTGTGAAGTCTATTTTTTTCGCGATTTTGGCCTTTGCCACATTGGTCGGAAAATTCCGTCGCGGAAAATCCCGTCGCGGACATACCCGTCACGGAAAATCGGCGTAGGAACGTCAATACATGTTTATTGCATATAAATTACAAATAGCGGCCATAAAAAAATTAAAGGATTTTTTTTAAGTTGGGAAATCATCCAATGACTTCTCCAACTCTAGAGCGGACCGGAGGGCGTGTCAGAATTCTACTGACTAAAACTACACCTATGCTCCTTCTTTGCCTTGTGTTCCAGGACCCCGGGTTCCCGTTTCGGAACTCAACCTATAGCTCCAGCCCAAATAAAAGGTTTAAAGACACTATTTCAAAAATGTGACTCACAAAATGTATCAAAAACCCGATTACAAAAATCGATTAGAAAGTTCTAAACTCTCAATCATTCAAATCAGTGATTGAACCACAAGTGCAACTGATATCTTGAAAAGCAACTGTTTGCAACATTAAAGTCGTTTTATTGCGGTTGGATTTTTTGTTAAGTAAGTAAGGCGCTGCGCAAACGGAGACATTTTTTGTTCCAGTTACCGACACCGAACACTTTTTGATCGTCATGAGTATGTGTTATGGAAGCAACTGAACACAATTTTTTTTACGTATGCGCAGGGAGTGCGTTTCATACTGTTTCTATAGAAATCAAATATTCATCAGTAGCTTGTATCTTCCACACACACACAAAAGTGTCCACGTTTGCGCTCTAAAGGTTTCGTCACGGTGTTTTCGTTCTCCGTTAATTTTTTTTTTTAAATTTTTTTGCCTCAACACTTGTGACGATATAAGTCTTCTTAAAACATTCCACTTCCGTTTGTGACTCACGAGTAGGGAAAAAGAAAGAGGTTGGAAGCAATCCACGGTAAAAGAAATGTGTTCACGTTTTTCTAAGAAAATGAATTTCAACCTTATCAAGTGTTGTTTAATAAATGAGGAAAACCATACAATGGTCACGTTTGATTTGCTGTTGAAAATAACTTATGACAGCCTCATGATGTACTCGAATCATTAGTAAAACAAATGATTCGAGTACATCATGAGGCATTATTTCTTTTAAAAATTTAACTGACCACCAGAAATATATTTTCAACTCAGTTTATAAGAGGAAATTAGAAACCTTCCAAATCTGGTGGAAGGGGAAACTGTCAAGTAACAGAAGACGGATGCACAAACTAAAATGTGACGTCACGCGACCAAAGAGATAGGAGATGTCCCACCTTGCCCCCGCTCTTCTTCCTACGTCATTCCAATATTTGAAATGATATTTGCTAAATTTATTTTTATTAAATAACTAATTTTGAGTCATTTTTCAGAAAAAGATTTTAGTGTAATTAATATTCAGTATAAAATACTATACAAAACTAAACTCAAAAACCTAAGTACACAGACAAATATCAAAATGGTAAAAATTAACACGTTGCGTGCCTTCATTACAAGGTCTAAGTGAAAATTACGTAACAAAATTAGTGACATAAAATTAATTTTATTAGCATTTTCAAATATAAACTGATAATTTCAAGAGACCTGTTATTTTATGAAATCATAAAGCTAGAACTACATTAGACCGATGCACACGTGTACCATGCCAGATTTGTACGTAGACCGACGTAGCGTGGCGTGGTTCTAGTTTAGTTCTAAGTCTAGTTTACATATAAAAAATGTAGCACACGTGAGCGCAGCGTAGTTCGAATGTGATTATATGATAGAAGTGATCTAACGCAACTAATTTCACAGCCAATGAGACCTTAAAGTGACTATTGTCGATATGACAATAGTGTACCTCCATTGAACCATGATTTCTGAGATACTATAGATTTCATGATACTAATTATTTTACGAAACAAGTTGCACTGTTACTGAAACGTGAAGTTACTTTTACCGAGCGGGCGTGAAATTAATGTTGTAATGTAAAACCGGCTTTAGGAGCGCAAAATCGTGTGGCGAAATTGATTAAATATTTCAAGTCAAATGACAGTAGCAAACATTTCTTGATCATACAATACTATCACATATATTTTAGTTTTATTAATTTTTTAGTTGTGCGCGCATCACGTAAAATGTATGATATCGATTAAAATAACTTTCACATATTAAAATTGTGTGTAACTTAATTTATTTTTTATGCTTTGTATTCATCGCATTCGGTTGACTATATCGAAAGATATACAACATTCATTGACTGCTAAGAGGTACGAAGTTCGCCAGGTAGAAATGTGCCTTAAGGGAATATTGCTATTGTTCAATTTTCGTTACCTAGTTATTTTCTACCATTCATCTTGCAGTTTTATTCACAAACTCAATTATAATATGCACCTTTATAACCTAATTCTTCCCCATGGGTCACGCCGTCTCAACATGGAAATGCGATCAGTACCTAGTTATTGAGTTTATCGCGATCAAACAGGCAGACAGAAAGATGCGATGGGGGACTTTGTTTTATAATAATGCAGATGTCGTGGCTAAATCTTAGAAATTGATCACTTCATGATATGGACAAGTCAAACTGGCCAGATTGTTTTAAACGTTAAAGTTTGATGATATGTCAATCCTCGTTTGGCCTACTTACTTTAGACGTATTATTATTGTAGAAATCCTCAATCAATGATATGGCCAAATGACGATTGACGTATCATTAAACGTTAACCTTTAATCGATTTGGCTAGTTTTAGTTGGCTTTACTTCGCTCCAGGTTAGACGAGCGTTTGATCAGCTTGTAACTGCCTGCAAGATCATACACGTAACCATCGCCACGTCGATGAATAGGAGATACTGTCTGAATGTCTGGCGATTTGCGAGAAGACTGAGTGAGGGGTTTAGTTATTTATCTCTTGTATTTTCATTAATATGTTTTACATAATCTGTAATCAGTGTAATTGGCATTCTGTCGTTCTGGTTGAAATAAATAAATATTATGAAGTGGTTAATTCTAAGATCTGGTCAAGATATAGAAGACTCAAGGAATTACAGGTGGCAAGATACAGTTGAGCGGCAGTGTAACGTCCCGATACCTATATTGCTTATTGAATAAACGCATAGATATGACAATCGTCTAGGATTCAATAGGACAGGCTTGGCAGGGGACTCAACGAGCACTTAGCCTATAAATTAAACTTGCCGCTGGACGTAATAAAACAATCTATTCGACGTCGCTTGCCCTTACTTTACTCAAGGAAAAACTGATAATACGCTACAATAGAAACGCAATCATAACTCCGTATCGGAAGTGTTTCATACTGAGTAATAACAACTACAATGACGAACTAATTACGTAATCATGCTAGAAACACGTAATCTTATATGACAGCTAGGCATAGAGAATTGTTTGACGGAGCTGTGGTTATGGATTTATTGTTTTATAATAGGGAATATATATTTTGATACAAGTGTTGAAAGTTTGACATAGCGACCGAGGCAGAATTCGCACGAACTGTAGGCGAGTCTATTATGAGCAGAGTGCTGCAGTGACAAAGAACAACGGCGAGGAAATTGTTGATGAAATTATTATGTGTCTACTTATATAAGTACTTCCTTGTATAAGTTACCATGAGGTATACCAACGAAATAATTGACTTTGTTTTATCTAATCAAGATTATGGCCAGTTAATGGACTGAAAAAAAAATCGTCATAATTGGAAACTGAATTGACTAGATTTTTTACGATAGTAAATAATCATGGCTTATTTTTTTTTTTTTTGCTTTCTTGGCTACATTGACTTTTGGATAAACTAAACTCTTAATGTTGCCACTTATATGCATCTTGGTCAAGTAACATAATATGCTTTGCTTTATGTATTGATAATAAATACTTAGGAAATACATTTCCGCATTAGATAATAAAAATAAAAATAACTGTTTGTGAATATAGTGGCTAAAATGACACAATATGTATATGATGTTGTCACAACAATAAATACAATATCGAGAATCACATCACCAGAAAAAGCATGGCATTAGACATTTCAACAGCCATTCAGCCTAATGATTTAGAGAAAAAGAAAACATAACATTTGACATGACATCTTGTCGTTCGTTCAAAAATGGTTTTATAAAATGGTTTCATAAGGAGGTACGTAGGTATTATTGGCATAATATACGTAATCTCACCAACTATAAACTGGAATATCTTTAATATACGAATACTATTAATAGTAATGTCTAAGACAAAATTGTTTAGAAATTTATTCTGTATTCATTTCACTTTTATATATTTTTCATCACAAGACAAAATAATAAACGAGAAAATTTTGTTCGGGACTTCGCCATGATCCTTTCCACGTGTATCAAACGACATTTATCAATACACGTACGAAAATATAAAGTAACAGGGATTGCCGCGACTTGTTGACGTGACCAAAAAGTTTTTTGTATTTGCAAATAAAATGTTATCAAGTTTACAAGAATAGACTAACTTATTTACACCTTTTGTTTTCAGGTGAGAATTTACCAATAACATATTAGGATGTTTTTATGTGGTGTTGATCACGCATGCGAGATTGCTCGGCACGCGAACCCCCGCAAATATCCATTTCATACAAGTATTTATTGTGATGCGTGCAATATGCACGCGGGACGCGTAGCGATAATGCGTGTCAAACTTTCACTGGCTAAACCCCACCAGTATTCCTTCTGTTGCCCTTTACGTTCTAGGGCCATGGTAGGTCGTACTTCGAGTAATCGCGTGGTCCAACTTATTCACACCCGATTTTGTAATAATTTTCCAAGACAAACTATTCTGATCGATATGCGGATAAAACAGCTTCCACACGTCGGAATATAGGCTAGATAGCTCTCGGAAATAGGTGGGTATCATATAAGAGGAATTCCGGCCTAGATACGGGAGTTCACTTGCCGTGTGGCAGAGTTTAATTAAATAAACAAATAACATTTTACTATCGTCGACACAGGAGGTACTTTCGCTTGGCTGCAACGCTTAATTTCGATTAGATTTTAAAAAGTACATAAAGCTTGCTAACATTCAAATTTCGCGAGCATAATTTTTGCAAAGGACATTGTCATCATCACTTCAAGCTACAGCTTAAAAATGGTCTTTACATATGATTATTTCTGCTAAAGCCTCAGATACACTAGGGGGACAAAATGTCACTTGACATGATGCGCAACGCTGTCAATTGTCCAACTACATGCCACGCGTCACTAGAATGCTTATTTGTTAAATAGTAGGGCAAGTTACGAGATACTGGGCGACGTTGCTGCATCAAGTAGATTGAGTGTTGCGCGTAATGTTGGTGAACATTTTGTCCTCTAATAATATATCTGAGGCTTAACATTAGAAGCGCGGGCATCCCAAATTTGACCAATTCCTATGTTCTTACTGCACTACTTAATCTTTTTTGAATCGCAAAGAACACCATAAAGATATTGTATTAACAGTTACCAGTTTAATTTGTATACCAAAAATTAAATGGCCAAAATTGTCATTGATATTCCGTGCTTCTAGTGAAGCCTGCTTTATTTCTTGATCATCTTGAAACTTGTCTAATGTTGATAAAAAAAACCCTTCAGAGAAAATACGAGTGTTATATAAATAACCAGGTCCTGCCAGCAGGCATAATATGTACTCCCGGGATAAAAAGCATTTTTGCGCGTACGCACAATACAGAAGAATCTCACTAATCCGGCACTATTAAAAACCAGAGGATTAATGGATTATAGAGAAAAAATCTGTTGGTCTGGTCTTCTTAGTGTGTTGATCACAAAACAAGTTAAAGCCTGACCCAGTATTCGGCCACAGCAAGGGAGGTTATACTGCTTGACGAATACAGAGCGCATACACTGTTCGTGGCATAAGGAGGGGCGAGGGAGGCTGCCGAATTATTGGACGTCTTGTTCTATTTAAGTGCCTGATTAGTAAGATTCTACTGTACATAGAAACTTTCGCGTTTATAATATTAGAGTGATGGTACATACCACATCCATTTAACCCCACGAGGCCGTATCTTCGGCCGCAATTCAACTCGAGAAGTGTATCCTGAAGCAGTTCACTCCCGTAGAATGTGATGGAGAAGTTCGCAATCTTGATGTCTCTCGACCTCGGGTGCACGGCAAGGGAGCCAGTACACGACCTGGCTTCCGAGTTCATCTTGGCCTCCTCTTCGAGCTTGAGACACAGTGCCTCTGTAAAAAAGAAATTAGCGTTAGCAATTCATACTACTGAGGAAATGTTTACACATTCAATGCAGTAATCTTTATGTCTATCTGATTGTCTCTGTATTTTTGTCCGCCTAATTCATAGTACCGTAAGGACTGGTTCGAGCTGGCTCAAGAAAAATATACCTGGAAGAAGTTGGGGGAGGGCTTTTCTTAGCATTGGGACAATACATATGGGCTAATAAAAAATTCATTGTTCATATTTTCTTGCAGCGTAACGGCTTCTTAAGAAACCTAGTAGGCATTCATAAAATAACTTCCGTCCTGGGTAGAGCGAGAGATCAGAGTTAGAATTTTTCGGACTAAAACCCACCTGTGTTCCTTCACTTGCCCTTTGCGAGGGACACTGTAACGTTTTTGAAAAGTCCCGCTATTATTAGGACCCTAAAAACCCGTTCACGATCTTGCCCATGTGAGCGGTAGTTAAAAGCGGGGCGGCGAGCGGTAAGATTAAAAGTATAAAAATGTTTGAAGCATGCACGAGACGCCGCTTATAACGAAAACGCGCGCGCTTATTGATGCCGCTCCGCTCGCCGCGCCACGCGCCTCTAAGACCGAAGTCGTGACCAGGTCGTAAACTTTGCATCTCAACACGAGGGTAAAACAAGACGCGATCGCGCTATTATGGCTAACAGAAAGCACATTGTTTATCCGTTTTAGGTAAGCGATATAGAAATACAAGTGAATAACGTGCAGCCCCGAGGAACAGATGTGCAACAGCTGCTTAATGAACTAAGATTGTATGGAATTAAAATGTCGGCACCATGCGTCTGTCGTGTTGTCTTACAACTCATGTATAGTTGTGTAGGTATGATAAAACCTAATTTTATTCTTGTTCTAAGCTACGTCATTCTGAAGCCCATTTTCAGAGACGAAATATATCCTCGTGTATAAAAAAGGATATTTTATGTCTGTACTTCAGTGATTTAACCAAATTAAATCACAAAGTTGACGATTTTCCTGGGGGCCCCACCCAATAACTTTCCCACGGGCCTCAGATGGTACAGTTACGCTACTGGTTAGGACCGATACCTGTCAGCACTGCCGGATCTTTCGACAGAGTTGCCCTTGCACCCCTCGCAAATGGGAACTGAAGGAACACGGGTGAATTTTAGTCAGTAAAGGTAGAACTACACTGCTCACACGTATGCCACACGCCGATCGGTATTTACGTGTTCCTTAATCGGGATGGATAGAACGACTACTCAACTGGCTCGAAGCTAAACGATCTATCAGCGACTTATTTCCAGTTACATTAATCGGGATGGATAGAACGACTACTCAACTGGCTCGAAGCTAAACGATCTATCAGCGACTTATTTCCAGTTACATTAATAAGTATTCTACCAGGATAATGAAATACAGATTCTTATTTTTTTAATCGACTCTTCGACCAAACGACTTTAAATCGGTGTCGTTCAAACTCGATTGATGGATGTGAATACGGTAATGGTCTAAACGACTAAATCGCTACGATATCGTTACGGTTTTGATTACGTGAATCGGGCTACTGGGCGCGTCGGTCTCCATACATTTTATTTGGAAATTTTGTAGAGCTACACTTGTTACACGCCACATGTTTTACGCCACGTGTTACACGTGTGCGTCGTCTAATGTAGTTGTAACTTAAAAGTTTGACGTTCGCTCAACCAAGAACGGGCAAAGTTACTTAATGATTTACCACATGAAAAAAGCGTAATACCACGTTTTGTGTTTAAATGTTAATGTTTGTTATTCATTACTAACATATTATTTAACCGCCTACATCGGATCTATCCGTACATCCACGACCAAATGCTCCGACCGCTCTTCTGTCACCCATGGGATTTGAAGAGCTAAACGAGATGAAGTACTCAGATGCACACACGACCCTCGGAATAGGACACGAACACTTGTCGGACCAATCCGACGCACGCTGGAGTTAATAAATTAATTAATTATAGCTACAACTTGAAATTCTCTAATTTGTATTCAATATTTTGCTAACTCAGTGAGTGCAGTAGAATCCGATTAATTCTATTAACCTTTAAAAGCTAGAACCTACACGAGGTTACGCGTTACGCACCGACGCGTAAACGTGAACGCACACTTATCCGAACCGAACGCGCCGAACGAATCGAACGAAGAGAATTTTAGAATTCTTTTTATGAAATCCAATGAAGCCCCGCATACATAACCGCGTCAAATCGTTTGAATCAGGAACACAAAATAGATACAGAAGTCAATCTACATACAAAGCGCGCTCGAGCAACGCATAGACACCGCTCACGGACAAGATATCTCGGTCGCGTCTCGGACCACTCGTCGAACAGTTCCGGCTCAAACGCTCATTAGTGTGCGTCCACCAAGAGTAGATATAAAAAGTGAAGTACATACATGAGATTGTCTTCTGTACCTATCTACGAGTATTTTGTGTCAGGAAGGACTCCAGCGTACAGAAAATTCTTTCGATTCGTTTGCCGCGTTCGGTTCGGATAACTGTGCGTTTCGCCTTAAAGAGCCTTGTGACAGCGTACGCTTTTAATTATGACGTAAAATATAACTATGTGCTTTTCAGGAGCAAGCTTCATATATTTATTTCATACCTATTGTTATTTTGAGACTAAATGTACATATTACCAAATCTGTTTTTGAGGCAGGAAATCATCAAATAGCTTCTCCCGCTCTGGGCGGAGCGAGAGGGTGTGTCAGACATTTACTGACTAAAACCACACAGGTTGTGTCTCTCAGTTGCCCTTTGTATTGCCTAGAACCACGAATTTTCTTTTCAGAAAATCCTCGCGGCTCTAACGGGATCGGCCATGTTGGGCCCTTACAGTTTGCTGACATCTCTTGCCTGGAGTTTGGTTCCCACATTTTGACAATAACAAGTTTTTAACAATGATTGTGACAAGATGTTAGTGCAACTAGGATTTGTGATGTTCTTTATATAACAATTAATCTTTTGTACCTATTATGTTGAATTAGTTTTACTCAGTGACAATGTACAATTCTGTAAGTGGCATGGGCAGAGTGGTTACTACTTCATAAAATAGCACAATCAGCCTTTTTATTGTTGCCACTGCTGGGACTCGGTCTTCTCTCTGAGAAAGGGAATGGACCGTAATCAACCACGCGCGCCCAGTGCGTATTGGTGGATGTCGCATGTCTACGAATTTTTGGTTCTACTAGGACATACAATTGCCGGCACGGATCTTGAGCGCTGGCTTCAAGTGGCGCACAAGTCAAATATTCAGTCTCTTTAGTGGTGCGAAGTGAGACGCGGGGGCGGGGAGTGTTAGTGATTGGCTCGCCGCGCCATCGCATCATAGACGTCACTCATGATTCGTTCCGTGCTCTTGCTGCATGTATATAACAACGACGACGATGGCTCGCCAATGTATGGAATGCGCAAAGCGATTCCCACAATTGTACCGGTTTTCTTTCGAAGTTTATCTTCCCCGTGATGAAATAAATTTGACAAAGTAATGTGCCTGGCTGGGTCTGCACCCGCGACTCGTCGGGGTCGTTACCACCAGCCTACCACTACTCTGTTACAACTTCTCTTTGACATAATTTACTAATATTTCTCACTGAGAGTGTAAGTCGGTTAAACATTAAGGTTCTGTGATCAATTTCTTTTTATGTTGTCATTTGTCCTGCATCTGTCTCTTCGACATTGGGTTGGATTTGAAACATTTCAAATAATGGGTGTGTATAGCACAGTATCCAATGATAAGTCTAAATCGATGCTAGCTCCTCATGCAATCAGATCTTGTGGAGAACGTCTTTTCACCCTTTTGAAGGTACAAGGTACATTGTTTGGTTTTCATAAAACCTCGTACTAGACATGCTTTTGTAAGCCGTTTCTGTGTCTATTTAGGACCTGTATAATAACTTCAATAGGATACTTAATATTTATAGTGTTAGTTATAAACATTGTAGTCATAAGTTATGCGAATATTTGGGAAAACTTGACTACACAGACACAAAAAAACTTCTTGAATTAATTCAATCATTTGATAATTAATTAATTGGTAACTATTGTATTGTTTTTTAAAACTGTATTTTTTAATATGATATTCATTAGTATTAAGTAAATTACTGATCACTTAGTCTGGTGATGGCCTGTAACACAGGTTTTTATTAACCTAGTTCGGGCAAGTCACTACAAGCTTTAATGGCTAACATATTATAACCATAGGTCATTAATAACATGAGTGAATTAAACTAGTTTTGTATAATTAGGTAACTAAGCCAATCTTCTTAGAACTTATATAGTACTACTAAGTATTCTTAAGTTTGTTTTATGTATTTTCTTTGTACAAGTACTGAAAATAAATGATTATTATTCTTCACCATAAAGATCTACTCTTTGGAACATGCAATTTAGTTTCACTTTTTTTTGACTAAACAATATTTTGACAATTCAAAAGTGCCTGTAATTGTTCTATTTGAAATAAATGTTTCTGATGTATGATATTGTTCTTTACTATCTGATATATTGAATATTTTTGGCACTAAATCAATTAAATTTAAAATTCAATGCACACAATGCTGTAGCCAGAATATTTTTTATATTATTTCACTAATGCAGAAACTTGGCCTTACATTTGAGCTAGAACTACACTACTCACACGTGTACCGCACACGTCGATCTGAGCGCGTCGGTCTCCAAACATTTTATATGGAAACTAGACTTGTAGAAGCTACACTTGATCCACGCCACGCGACGTCGGTCTACGTACAAATCAGGCATGTTACACGTGTGCGTCGGACTAATATAGTTCTACTAGCTTTAAAATAGCAATGATTAGTTGATAAGATTAAATTACTATGTGCAATGAACTGTGCTGATATAGTAATAACAAAGAAAGTAAATAATACAACATTCAATTGAATTGAGAATGGTTAAAATAAAAATGTAAAACTTGTAAAAAATAGAAAGGATTTGAGTACCATGACTTAACGTCAAGTAGTAATATATGAAAGTATAGTTAACTAGCTTCATATTCTACAGTAAACTTTAAAACACAATTCATTCAGCCCTTTGAGCCTTTATGGTGGGAAAAAATCATGCCCTTTGAGCCTGCACAAGCATACATAGCAGTAAAGGGAAATGCCCATGAGCTGTACGAAAAAAGCTTGAATGAACCAAAATATAATAATATATGCTACATAGTACATATTTTAAATTTATAGTAGCAAATCAATTACAATTTCAACAACAATTATTAAAACACTACCAATAGAAGAAATAAAGAAGAAAAGTAGCCAGTATCAAATATTTTTTCACCAAGTTTCTATTTCATGTATTAATTCATTAAACCCCAACGCCGGCATTCACGCACCTATTGTCTGTCTATTGTGTCTGTAATTTCCACGATTGAAAGGTTAAAAGCCAAGTCATTTTTTAGGAGACGAGTCTATATTTAAAAATGGGTACTGTATGCAGGAGGAAAATAAAAATCTATTAAAACTAGTTTTTGTTGTCATAAAAAGTAATCAGTAATTTAAGTCACAGACATAAAATGTTTATACCTGCTGTCAGTGACTATAATATGTTTTCTATACAGAAATATTTAATTTTAATGAATTAGATTCATGCCAATTATAGGTTGAATTATATGAAATTAATGATTACCAATTCTATTGAACTTTTTATTAATGATTATTTCAAAATTCCTATGATTGATAAGATTATTGTAAAATACATATTAAAATAATAACATGAGATTATTTAAGTATTTATTTTTAAATCTAAATATAATACAAGAAAAAAGACCATGAGTATTAATGTCTATTTTAGTTATTTTATGTGCATTCCCCTTTAGCCTTTATTATAAGTGTGATTTTACCTAGTTGTAACACATTTTATTAACATTTAGATAAGCAGGTAGCACCCTAAACTGATTAATTATACTGAGCTCCCTGTAGACAGGAAATAATAATAATATTTCTCAAAAATAAACCATCGTAAAAATAAAGGAATATTTAAGGAAATCAGGAAAAGCACAATCAATTTGCATGTTTCATTGTGTTTCTAAGAGTTTCGAACATCTGCCAAGATGTCATTTCTAAGTAACCTATACACTGAAATAATTTTCCAGTTATCTTAAAAATAAGAAGATAAAGATCATTGAAGATGTTGAACAATTACAGGCTACCATGTATATGCAAATTATCGTGCCATGTGGTTATTAATTATATCCTAATTTCTGCCAGATCTTAGTAAAGTTCAGTACTAAGCTCCAACAACAAAGAACAGGTGACACATGGGTACTTACCAAGCATTCTATTCACTCGTACTTAAGTATTCGTAAATAGTACCTACAGCCGGAAAAGATTCAAATATCAAATTTCACCATGGTATTTACCTTCTGCGGTAAGTTCCCGTTCCTCTTTGCCGTTGGTAGCAGATCCATTCTCATCATTGTTCACTCTTGCCACAGGCTTCTTGTTCCTGCTGCCTGCCTGCTCTTTCTTCTTCTGTTGGGCCCTTTTCTTTGCGTCAGACGGCATTCTGGCTACCTAGTCAACGCCAATTTTTTATTACAATTACACGAACACAAAAAATGTAGCAGTACTTATGTACCTACTCTTGATTTCGTTAATCTCTAAAGTAGGACGCCACAATAAATCCCACGACACTTAAGAAATAACCTTCCAAACAATCACTTTACTTTGTTCACGTGTTACAATGGAATAAATAATATTACCTAAATTACTTTTATGGGATGATAAGCAAGTCGTCAGCGTCTACACGTGCTGAATTAAAAAGAAAGACATTTGAAAATTCACAGATCTACAAATGTCAGTCAGAGACAAGACTGTTCTATGTTCTCTGTCTACGGTTTTATGGATATAGTATTGCAACCTCTAAAAATAAATTTGAAGTGTATTTGGTTGTGAATTGAAATCCACGGATATTTGCTGTTCTTGGGAATTAAGACTTTGGCAAGTTTAGGTACTGAACAATCGAATCAAATGGATCCCTCGGGCATATGAAAACTGTTTGAATGAGAATCAGCCACTAACGATGACATTTCCGGAAATATAGACATCTCGGTGACCAGTGACTAAACAACGATAAATGGAATTGTTAAACCTATTATTATAAGGACTTTGGTTAAACTGTTTCGAAGTAAAAGTAATTCAGGAAATTGTAGTGTAGCAACACCTTTAGTCTACAAGTTTACACTAATAAATCACAGACAGCGCTAGTGCCGCGTAGTCAAGGCCAACAACTAGAAGCTAAAGAGATTTAGGTAAATATTTAATGTCTTTGAGTATAGCAAAAGTTCCTATCGTTATTAGTCATTGGGGGTAAGCTGGTACCTATTTTTCTTCTGCGGATACAGAAGAAAAATAGCTACGTCACCCTCCCGGAAATAGAGTAGGTTGCCAGATTTGAGTTTTATCGTGTCCCCCCTTTGTCTTCGGACTTCAGATAATTGTTCAATATTCCACCGTAACATGCTTATGACTGACTTGTACATTTCACCCTTCAACTTGAGGTACCTAGGGATCACAACTCACAACTTGTTATTTTAGACATCCTGAGTTGATTCGATGTGTTACCTACGTCTCGGCCTACCTCACCATCCCCATAGACAAGACTCAAGAGTATCTAACGTAGCCTTAGATTATATACCTCTAGTTATAGCCATGCGACTCTATGGAAGTGCGAAAGTGAGAAGCATATATACGAAACAAGTAAGAAAATTGAGACAAAACATAACATTCTCTGTCTCATTCGGCGTGCCGCTTTTTTGCTTGGCTCACTTTGAAAAGTGAGCCAAACAAAGGCTTATCACTGTCACTTTGAGGTCAACTTGAGTAATTTTTTATGTCTTTAGAATAAAAGAATAAAAGTTTTAGTGTATGTATGACAAATAGACTCCTATAGTTAAGTTTTAAGTGTATTTCTGTGGTCAAATTTATGGAAAAGTTTACGTAATAACCTCATTTTAGTGTTAAAGTGCTGTCTCATGTGTGGCCACGCTGTGGCGATATCTATAGGTATATATCTAAGAACGTAGCCGTCGAAACAGATCGGTATGGGAGTTCCGGCAAGAGCCAAGGGCACAGGACTGGAGAGACCGCCGAAATCGCAGAACATGTACCTATTCCGTTTTGGTTATGTTCAATTTTAGGACCAAAGACATTAAATATAATCTCTTTGTTTAGGACACACTTTTCATGATATGTCAGATTATAGAAAATATCGTTAATGAAGACATCAATATTTTAATATTTTTGACATCGCCTTTTATTTTTGTGGTTTTTTTGCACGAAGTCCTTGGAGACCATGCCTTCATTCTAATCTCTCTCCTAAAGCAGAGGAGTCCTTTCAGTTTACTCAGGCGAATATAATCGCTGACGGGTGTGCAGTCAAGGAGCAAGTGTGCAATCGTTTCTTCAGACCCCAAGCATGCTCTGCACAGAGAACTTTCTATGATACTCATAATGTGGAAATGTTTATTTAGTGAGCAGTACCTATACGGTGAAGGTCCCCGCCCCCAGGCGCAGGTTACCTCTGTCCAGTCGCAAAAGGTTTCTGGCTAGGGTTCTATTTAATTGGGTTTTGTTGGCCTACCTTCAACCCGGTGTCGAGGACCGCCACTTTTCTGCTTGTTTGTTGGTGTGTTCTCATACCCAATCACGGAGCTGAAAAAAGAGTATAGTCGGTTTGGCACGATGGGTTCGGGTCCGAATACCACCGCATTAGATCTGCGCCTAGTCAGCTCATCAGCTGCGTCTTGGCCCTGTGAATCGTAATGATTTTTAATCCACTGCAGCGTCAGTTTGTTATGTTATTGTTGAACACTACTCGTATAAGTCCTAAGGTGGTTGACTTTGTGTTGAAGCACTGTCGGAGAGTAAGCGAATATGACTATCCGTAACTCTCATGGCTCCTATGGCGTTGGCCGCTAGAATAATACCAACACGTTCCGTCTGCAGTGTTGAATGTTTGTATCGGTCTGGAAATATTAGAGAAGACTCCGACTCCGGCTTTAATATTCGTCTATAATCCATCAGTATAGATTCTCAGCTCTTTGGGGCAGGAGTAGTCGTGCGATTCTTCTCTTATTTGTATGCTGTAGGCTGCTTAGAGTATAAAATTACAACAATAGGTGACAATAGGTGCGCGAACGCCGGCGTTCGCGCACCTATTGTCTTTCTATTATGTCTGTAATTTCCACGATTGAAAGGTCTGTAATTTTATACTCTAAGGCTGTAGGTTTTAAGAAATAATGTGTCGATATGGGCTTTGTCATTGGGTGGTATCTTCCACTATGCGTGTACCTATGTTTGATTCTAGAGTCCGTTTTCAAGATGTCCGATCGATAGATTGAGTCTGAAGGCAGCCGTGGCAGCTTTCAGCAATTCATCAGGCTCAATTATACTTTGCTTAGTTCAACTGCTTATTAAGGTAAATGCTAAGGTACCTACCTATTTGGCCACAATTGATAGGCCTCAGTAGTTCCAAAGAAACGTGGCAGTTGGAGTGCTTCCAATTTCCTTTTTCTAGTGAATAGAACCAGTTCGGTTTTGGTGGGGCGCACGGCCGGTTGGTATTATTTGGGCCAGTCCTCTACTATTTCCGAGGCCTGACGTAAGATTGCACAATGTGTTTTCTTTTGAGCGCCTTATTATTACAGTTATGTCGTCGGCGTAACCTAAGGTAAATTAACCTTTATCATTGAGTTTCTTGAAGAGGCTATCTGCGACTAGATATCAAAGCAACGATGCCAGGAGATCCTCTTGGGGGCAACCAAGTTTGGTGCCAACCTTGGTGTATTATCTATGGTGACTTGTCCTGCTCTTATTTTGAGAATGCCTTGGGATCGAGTCGACGTCATGCCTCTCGATGACTGTGCTGATACTTTGAAACACGCATTTTGTTGAAAGTTAAATTCTCTCGATGTCGATAAAGACAGGTAACGAAGAGCATTTGTGATGTATTGCGCATTCTATTTTGGACACCAAACTGTTGAGTGCAGCAGACGCCAGAGTGCCTTGGACTTATACGGTTGGAGTCCTAATTGCTTATTTAAAATTCATTTTTTTTTGTTTCACATAGGCTTACATGGGCATTTATAATACGTCAGAATCTAGCGCACAGTCCCAAATGATCGTTTCCTATGGAAAAGAACCGACTAGAAACTACATTCGATCTACTGTCACTGTTTTTACCCTGGACCAGTCTAGATCGGTGGGGGTCAATTCTGGTTCGCATGCCCACGCTACATCGTGTCCACAAGGGGGCTATACATTGCCTTGTATTATCCCCAAGCCCAACTTAACTGACAGTAACTGTGTTAGCTCAGTGGTGCCAGAGCTCTATGGTCTAAAGCACCCCCGTATTTTTATTTTTTTTTATTAGTCTATACTAACACACTGGGCAAAGGCCTCCCCTAACTTCTTCCAGGTATTCTTTTCTTGAGCCACCTCGAACCAGCCCTTCCTGTAGGTATCTAGGTCGTCTCGCCACATCTTCCCAGGTCGACCTCGGCGACGTCGGCCATCTTCAGGTACCCAATAAACTACGGTGGACGCCATCATGCGCGTGCGAGCCCTCACGACGGGGTATGCGGTGTCTCGGGGCAGGTGTGTCGTGGCAGTGTCCTTGGACATTGCCAACGCCTTCAATTCCCTGCCTGAGTACGATCCGGAGGGCACTCCGGTACCACCGGGTGCCCGAATACCTCTGTCAAGTGGTCGAGGCCTGTCGGACAGGTACATTGTCTACCCCGGTCACCAGGGAGACTGGAAACGTCGAGACATATCGCGCGGTGTTCCGCAGGGGTCGGTACTAGGGCCACCCTTGTGGAACATCGGGTACGACTACGTGCTACGCGGCGACTTCCCTGACGAAGTCAGCGTGGTTTGCTACGCAGACGACACGCTGGTTCTAGCGCAGGGAAGTTCGTACCAGGCAGAAGTTGCTCAAGCGACACGCGGGGTTGCAATGGTCGTTGATAGGATCCAGGAGTTGGGACTCGAGGTGGCGCTGCACAAATCCGAGGCTATGTGTTTTTACGGTCGCCGCCCTCGGAACGCGCCGCCATTGGGTTCCCAACTAACGGTAGAAGTTCACATCGGTGTCGGGTCGACGATAAAGTACCTGGGACTCGTCCTCGACAGCCGGTGGAATTTCGGGGAGCATTTCCGACGTCTGGCTCCCAATCTCAACCGGGCTGGGGCTGCGCTCAAGCGGCTCCTGCCCATCCTTGGGGGTCCAGATGCCTCCTGCCAGAGGCTCTACGCGGGGATCGTTCGGTCTATGGCCCTCTACGGGCCGGTGTAGGCGCCGTCGCTGAAAACGCGACCGGCGGCCATTCTGAACGCCTGCCAGAGGGTCATGGCAATAAGGATGGTGCGGGGATACTGCACGGTCTCCCGCGAAGCGGCGAGCCTTCTGGCTGGCCTACCACCGTGGAATCTGGAGGCAACAGTCCTTGCACACATGCACGATATGCGCGTGGAGATGCAACGCCGGGGTGAAAGTCCGCTGCCGCGACAGGTCACGGCATGGCGGACAGAGCTCCGGCGGGATCTCATGGTGAAATGGCGTCAGCGACTATCGCGACCTAGTGCTGGGCACGCCACAATCATGGCGGTAAGTCCCCTCTTTGAGGCGTGGCTGGTAAGACCTCACGGCGTCCTTACCTTCCGCATGACACAGGTCCTCACCGGACATGGCATGCTCGAGAGCTACCTGTTCCGGATTCAGGCGGAAGAGACGCCCGGGTGTCGCCACTGTGCGGAACGCCCGGAGGACACGGTGGAGCACACAGTCGAGGTGTGCCCTGCTTGGGCGGTGCATCGCCGTGCCCTCCTGGGGGCGATCGGCGGTGGAGACCTCTCGCACCGGCCCTTTGTTGAGGCTATGGTCCGGAGCGAGGAGGAATGGCAGGCGGTCGCCGACTTCTGCGAAGCAGTAATGCTCGCCAAGGAGGAGGCCGCCGCCGGGATTCTGATCTCGATTTCCGGCCACCGTAGGCGCGGGCTTGCGGACAGTGAGCAATGGGTAGCTCGCTTTCCGGCCGCCCGGTAACTGTCCGGACCAAGCCCAAGTTGTCGATGGCGCGCAGTGTTCCCGCGCGCCTCAAGGAGTTGTCAGCAACAGCAGGGTCCAAGCCTACTGGGGCCAGGGTTATCCGAAAGGGAGCTCGAGCCCCGGTATGAAGGCTAGAAGGAACGGGGTGGGTCTTTTAGTCAGTAAGAGTCTGACACTATCTCCCGCTCCACCCAAGAGCGGGGGTTGTCATTGGATGATTTTTTCCTACCATAAAAAAAGTACCCAATAAAAAATATTTAGGTTGGTAAAATAAATCAATCCGTGTAGTTTTATTTGTTTATTCAGGTAAATATCAATCAACAGCCAATAATTATTTATTGAAATATTTCAACAAAATAATCATATATTCCACAGTAATATATAATGAATAAAATATTTGAGAATAAGGCGTATTTGCGGGTATAATATTAAATCCTTTCTATGTATTAATAACATGTAATTATTAGTAATAAGAACACTGGTTTTTATTGCACAGTGCTTATATCTTAATTTGATTAGTGTATGAATATTATATATATTCATGAAAGTACATAAGTACTTGTTGGTAGGATCACGAACATATTTTAAGGGAACTTTATGTTCCCACTAAATTAGTTTTACGATTTTCTTTATTTAAATAAGATATAAGCACAATTACTGATACACATTGCATATTACATTGCATTGCTTTAATTACTTATATGCTTTGCGACGACAACTATTAATTATACTACTAGTTACTATGTTCTTATTAATATGGACTTGAGATTTATTAGTAAAAATATATTGTTAAATGCTTTGTTAAGGTACTTCATTCTCTCTGTATGAGGTGTTAGGAGTATCTGTATTTTAGGCCCCCTATTTATTGGCCCACACTGGCTGTTGTACACGAAGCTCGCATCCTCCCATGTAAGTTGTCTTTATGAAATAGTATTATTGCTTGATATCAACAAGGCATCGCATAGACAAGGTTATAAATACGTCTTACAATACTTACATCCTCAACAACTATAATTATTTAATTAGGGAAAAAGGTAAACTAGCAAAACTACTTAAAAAGCACAATACGAAATTTGTTTCTACCTACCCTAGCTAAAACTAAATTATCAGAAATTGCATTAAGATTCAATACACACTACATGTATGATATTGCATTCTTAACAAATTAAATACCTAGCGTAACAACGACGTGATAATATAGTTGTGAAAACAATTATGAATTGAAACAACATATAAAAATATCACGCCTTAATTTTGCTTACGTAGATGCGTTGGTAAGGGCACTCGACCATGTTTTTTTGTAGCGATACAGCGCGTTTTGCGCGCGCGCTACATCTTCGCTACCAACGCGCGTTAGTCGCGTTGGTAAGTGCTATAAAAAAAATGTCAACGCGCTACTAACGCGTTACAGCATCACGTCTGTATCGATGCGAACGCGCTACAGCATCGCTACAAAAAGTCGCCGTGGGCGAGGGCCCTAAGATACGATTGAGAGAAAAGGTTTTACTCATGCATCTGTTAAAAGTTTCTAATATAATTGCTTTCTTTACACATTTTGGAACTTCAGATTTCCTCAATTTGGCCCATTTTCCCAACTAATACGAGATTCCAGATCATAGTAAGAGTTTTCCATAGCACAAAGAAACTTTCAAAACCGAGTAAAATGGGGCGCGAAAGTGGGGTTACTTTGGCTCTGGGGTATAACTTTGGCACAAGCTTTTTAACCAATAGAAAGATGACAAACTTTTTCTGTGTTTCTATTGGTTAATGAGTTTGGGTTAAAGTTATTTACGTTATGGCTAAAGTAAACCCATTTTACTACTTCCCTTGTCATCCTTTTGAATGTGAAACAAACCAACGTGTTAATTTATTCGCAGATAACTGTACATGCCATAATACATCACAACAATTGCGCGGGAATACCTCGGTTTATAGTATAAGTATAGATGGATATCTATGTATACTCGATTCGCGTTAAGATTAGACATTTAAAGAAACATTTTTTATTGTCTGTTCAACCGATTTTAACTTCTATTCCATATGCATAAGGATGGCGATAAAAGCAAAAAAAGTGGTTACAAAACCAACTATTTACTGCAGTTGCCATTTGTCATGTCACCAACGTAATGAAAGTCAAAATCTGTGGTTATCCGTCCACAAAAAAGGTTTTTTTTTTTAAATATCTAATGTTATTTTGATCGGAGTATAAGTTGATATTTACCCTTCAAACATTCTATAGATTCCAGCTGGATACATAGAAACATCACATATTTCCCGACTCTCTTTCAGATGTATTCACACAATGCGTTTTAATAAACATTAACATTATTTAAATAAGCACATAACCTTCATACTTACAATAAATAGTTAGTAAAATAGTTATTATAGAAGTACGGATAAAATACAATGGCTCGCGATGGCGTATCTCAACCTTCAAAAGGATTCCGTTGTGTAAACGGGATAGAACTGTGCGTCCTGTTAAGCACAGACTCTCTTGTTCACTAGGTATAATATCTTTAAAACATGGTATGGACCTAGAGCGCTGAGTTCGAGTTGTTTTTATGTTGATGCGATCGAAACGTCTACTGCGTTCGGCTCTCTGATTGGTTAAGAGCTAGGAGTGGGCCAATCGGAGCGCCGAACGTTATAAACGTGTCGATCGCGTTGACGTAAATCAAACTCGCACTAGTCACCCTGGTGTAGATTCATTTTCGACGTACCTGTTTAACCCTTTTAATCGACTGCGTCGGATATATCCGACAAACCCTCTTGCGTTTATTCTGCCAGGGTCGCACGTCCACGACCAAATACACTATCTCGTCAGCTCTTCTGTCACCTATGGGGTTTGAAGTGCTAAAAACAAGAGATCAGTTGTAAACACGACCCGGGCGAATAGTACGCGAAAATACTCGTCGGACCAAACCGAAGCGGGCGTTTAAAGTGTTAAGAGTAAACGGGAGCAAAAGAGGTACACTCATGGTCAAATCATAGTGATTTGAATATTAAAAAAAAAACATGTACGTTCGAAAAATTCTCCTTGTCACACTGCGATTTTTTTTATCAATGAGTGTTAAAGAGAAGCCATCGCGTGCAGATTTAGGGAGGTAAACACAAACACAGCACCGATACAAAATGTCCTGTGATGCTACATTTTTAACTTGCATCGATAAATCGGAACTACTGGACGATTTTATATGAAGCGTAGTGGTTGTTGATTGATAACGCTCTAATATTGCTATCATGGACATTTTGTATGAAGACCGTAACATATAACACAGACATCAAAATATTATTGAGACAGTGTATATAGGCAAATGGTGGCGATTTTAATCCTATAATATTGGACTAATTTGTATTAATTTGAAAAGTCTACCTAACACTCAATATTAAGAGAGGAAAATTTACTAGTTTTTTTTTATTCTAAGAACTAGGGGATAAACATTTAAAAGGCAATAGACAATTTTCAAAGGCCTACCTATATAAATAATTTAACAAGATTTTACTATGAAAACAAGAAATTGAGTAATATGTAAGTTTATACTTTTTTGTTTTTACCTTTAGATTGAGATTAGAATTAAACTGGTTATATTTTGATAGTTCAAGAATCTAAACCGTTTGTTTTTTAGTTGTAATACATTTGAAATATCCAGATTAAGCAAGTGTTTCAAATTAATATTTCAGAAGCAATACACAACCGATTAATTGCTCATAAAAAAAAGCAAAACACATGGACATGGTTTAAACATATTAACACAGTTTTGGGTTTGTTAGTAAAAAGATGAATTGCATTTTATAACATTGCGGATTTTCTACTATTCTAGAAAAAAGCACATGTAAAAAAATTAGAGAGCATTCGTGACTAAAAATAAAAGTAAGATTGGGGCGGGACTTTTAGAGCCACGTAAAGTTACAGTAAGTAGTCTGTATTTACTCGGACTGTGGTTTACATAGTCGTTGGCGTACAACCTATACTGTAAGGCCTACTGTACACGGACGCGTAGCTTCACAGACGCGTATTCGTCATTATACGCCTGCGTGACGGTTTTTTTTATTATTACGGTTAAGCTCCCGTTTGACCACCATCTCACCTGATGATGTGAGCCGACAGCATGACGTTGCCGCTTTGGCGCCAAGTTTCAGAGTTTTGTATGTCGACTACGAACAGGCGTACACAAAGCGTACAATAACGAATACGCGTCTAAGAAGCTACGCGTCCGTGGACAGAAGGCCTGTCCACCTTAATTAATCCAAACATGTTGCTAATACTAATCACAGCTCGTTCCTTACCTCGTGTATAGTGTAGCTGCTCGCATTCAACTAAAATATATTTCCATACCATTTCAAACGAAAATAAAAACCTTCTATATATCCTATTATTTCATATAGAAAAATAGAAAGTTTTCTTTTGAAAACAAACTGCACTCTTTCAAATTAGATCGGTAATACGATGAGACACATAAAATAAGTAACCAAAATGGACGGTCTAATTAGAGAGAGCGCGCAAGGAAACTAAATAGAAATAAATAAAATAAAAATAAAAAATGATAATTTATTGTAATCACAGTTACGAAACCGATGTTCAATCGGTGTACCATTTTACTCAATTCACCTCAATTTACCATCAAATGCAACCAATGGTCCGCTACACAAGTACAAGCTTAATAGATTACAATATTCGTTCAAAACAATTAAAATAATTGGAATATGTCACGTATGTAGAATAAATAAGACTTAACATGCACAAGAGCTATGTACAACGAAATGCAATTTGCTAATATGCTTAAATTAGAATGTGATGCGAGTTTGAGCTCGAGCGTTGGGGCGGTCCGGCGTCCGCGTGACGTCACAGGGCGGGGCGCGCGCCGTGATCACGTCATGTTGACGCCGAGCGAGCGGCTGGCGTACTCGTACACCACATACGAGATGGATACAGCCGGGATCACCTTGATGAAGTTGGGCGTGATGCCGCGGTATAGGCCCCGCACGCCCTCGCGTTGAACGATCTCGCGGAACACACCGCTCATTGTGCCCTCCGCGCCATGTGCTGCTTTTTCTGAAACAATAAAACGACATCTGTTAAAACCGTTCAAGAACACGCACTAGGAGTGAGGACAGAGAAGAAAACCTTTATAAATGCAAAATTTTTTTTTATCGATGATAAACTCGTTCATTCAATAGGGTAGTTTCCAGGGTCAAAATAATTACATTTTATTTAGTCCGTATTTTAGATTATAAAAAAAATATTGGACACGTATTTTTTCTTTTTTCGATTAAACAAAAAATAACAAAGACATAGACCACTAAAGTTACGTATGACGTCACTCCGTGCGAAAAAATGCAGCACGGCGTGAAGTTACACGTAACTTTAATAGGCTATATCTTTGTCATTTTTGGTTTAATGTACAAATAAAAAAATACGTGTCCCTTATTTTTGAATAATCTAAAAGACGGACTAATTAAATTTTTTACGGCAACTAGCCTAATGGCTACGTTAATTGGAGCATCGATGGCACTCATAAAAAGTAGACCTACATTGGGCATACGCAGGCCACGTACGCCGATCTGTCTCCATTAGTGTTGGGAAAGATAATAATCCGGTTAATATCATTTGGCTAATAATCGATTAAAACTCAGTTAGTAGCCATTAATAGCAATTATGGATGATAACCCTGCTGTTAATGTTATTTTAGTGATTGAAAATTTCCCTTCATGGTTTTCAGGCTTAGGACTGTCAGATTAGACTTCATTTTCATCATCTTTCTTTGTAGTAAATAAATGTGAAATTTAAAACTAATCTGGCCCATTTAAAAATATTATTTATTTATTTTATGATTATACACACAAACCAACAACACACGAAAAAGGAACACACGAAAAAGGACTTCTTCACCGAAACATATCAGTCGACGTACTGATTCCGGATTTGGTTGGCGTCACTGTAGTGCAGTTCATGCATCTCTTTCTAGCACGAATAATATTAGCGCCAGAAAGAGATGGCACGAGAAACGGGGGTGCGGGGATGCATGTTACCTACAAACTAACCGCTCGGGTATTTTCCATTGTTTATAATTTACCTACGTCGTATTCACAGAAAAGAGCTAATAAGTAACTTACTTATTGTACCTTACATTTTTACGTATCGGTTAAAATTTATTTGTAGGTATACATACACTTACATATTTAGCTAGCTTTGTTAAATCAAGTAATTAATTAGGTAGATGGTTAAATCACAAAGCGATGTGTCAATAGTAATTATGGTTTTTATAGTATTGGAACTCTAAATTAACAAACTGAATTTCCCAAAAAATGTGTATTTATTTTATTATTAACACTTTGTCACATACAAAAAGTGAAAATAAATAAAAAGAATTACAATACATTGAGTCATACTGCGTACACGCACTCAATTTATGTTCACATCCACAGATTTTACACTAAACAAAAAAAAAAAGCATTTATTTTTTTAACAATACATTAATAGCAGGGTTATCATCCATTGCAAGGCTATTAATGGACACTTATGGATTATAATCGATAATAACTCAAAGCTTCCGGCTATTTACCCAACACTAGTCTCCATACATATTATATGGGATCTAGACTTGTAGAGCTACACGTAGATCCCCGCTACGCGACGAGACTCTGCGTACAAATCAGGCGTGGACACGGGTAGGTGTATGGGCACTTAGAGCACTCTAACGTGCGACTCATGTTTTGAAAAGAGGCACCGCACTTACATTGATTATCCAAAGTCTATGAAACTCGATTTCGCCAAGTTGTGTTTGCTTTGTTTGGTTCCAGACTAGAAGATTATATGCAAGATGACGATGGTGTGACTAACTTTTATTTTTCCTTGGATAAAAATCATCCAGATGACATCCCCCGCCCTTGGGCGGAGCGGGAGATAGTGTCAGACTATTACTGACTAAAAAACCACCCCGTTTCTTAGTTGCCTTTTATACCGAGGCCGAGCCTTCCTTTCTGACGCAGACCATTGGCCCAGTGGGCTTCGTTCCTGCTGGGCCCCTACAAATACGTAAAGCGTAGTTACCGTTATCACATGTAGCTATAACATATGGGAAAACGTTTTAATATACATATGTACAATCTGCGGACAAGGAAATGCTAACTAAAACTGTTATCAATGTGAAGACAGACATGTGATAACGTTATCAGGTCGGGCGTCCTAAGTGATTTTTGGACCATTTAAAATTTTATTTCCTTTTGATATGCCGTTTTGATATTTTCATGCTAGCGCACAAGTTCGCTTAACACAATATAATATGTATCTGTCGTAGCCAGATCTTAGAAATTGATCGCTTCATGATACGGCCAAATAGAACTAGCCCGATCATTTTAAACGTTAAAGTGTAACGATATTTACAATACTCCTAAGTGCCTTTTTTTCATAATTCGTATTAATTTACGCATGTACGAAATTAATTTCTTTTAGAAAACGTCAGCTGAGCGAGTCCAATAACCCGTAGGTAGTTGTTGGCGTTGCATACAAACTAAAAAAAAAATATAATTATACGAGATAAAGATAAAGTAAATTAATACGAGTTTTGAAAAAAAGGGAACTAAACGATCTGGCCGGTTTTTGTTGGCCATATCATGAAGCGATCAATTCTAAGATCTGGCCACGACATATCCATAACTTGCGTCAAGCCCCAGCCTCGCACAGGGATTTAGACACAGAATTCTTTGAAATTCTTTGCATTTTCTTCCATAATATGAATGCATAATAAATCCTCATAAATCACTTTGTCTATTGTTACAATCTGCATGAAAATCCGTTTAGTAATTTTTGAGTTTATCGCGTTCATACACACATAGACGCAGTGGGGAGACTTTCTTGTATTTTAGATATGTAAGGATTGTATTGTGTAGTAACAAGTATTAAATTGTGTCAATCACTATAATGTGTGGGCCCAGATTTCATAGAAACACCGGCATCATTTTTTATTTAACTGAGATTCTGAATAAAGATTTTTTCGCGTTGCCTTTTTATCAAACAATACGTTGAGTGGCATAGGATAAAACAAACTTATAAACCACGGTTACGTCAACGATAGAAGGATCGGGAAGGGCCCTCTTAACAGAATTTATCGTAAACTAACACAGTTAGCAAATATATGGTGCCCCCCCACAAAGAAAGCCATTCATTTTCCCACTTAATAAAGATGCCAATCTCTTACTTTAATGTTTTCTTAACAATACAAATCGAATCAGTACTTGAACGTTGATTGGCTATGATTCGATCCAATGTGTCGGAGTCAAATACCTATTGATTGAACGGTACTTGATCCTTAGCGTCTGGCCGCATCAAGGATAGTTTGATTGTTCTATACCGAGTCAGTAAAGACTAGACGTAGGTGGTTAGGGCTTTCTTGAAGTTAGTACTTCATAGTCATAGACGAGATGCAAGTCTTTTATATATGGCTTTCGGGATTTTCAACCAAATTATAAATACCGGCACGAATTCTGAGCGCTCGCCGTCAGAGTGGGGATCGCTTTACGCATTCCATACATTGGTGAGCCAATCGTCGTCGTTGTTAGATAGGTACATGCAGCAAGCGCAGGGAACGAATTACGAGTGACGTCTATGACACGATGACGCGGCGAGTCAATCACTGACACTCCCCGCTCCCGCGTTTCACTTCGCACCACTAAAGAGACCGAATATTTGACTTCTGCGCAACTTGAAGCCAGCGCCTAAGATCCGTGCCGGTATTTGTAGTCTACTGTATGTTCAATTGTTTACCTAATCTTTTCACAAATATACAGATCTCACATACAGAATTACACATTAAATGTAGACTAACTCAAGTGGTGAAGTCGTAGGTAGCAGAGGCGTAGCGTGGACTAATTTACACGTGAGTGAAGGCGCAGCAGCGAGGCCTTTTTCTTTTATATACATATTCGAAAACGAGACAGCGGCCATCAGGTGTAATGGTGATCAATCGCGAGCCTATAAATTGTAAAAAACAATCCTCGTCGTTAAAGAGCCCTCGCCACACGAGGCGCGAGGCTGTGGGCGAGGGCCCACTTCACCCTCGCCTAGCTACGCTACTGGTAGGTAGTCCCAACCACAGCCACAACTCAAGAATGATATTTAGTCTAATGACTATGTCGTGGTTGCTTTATGATGTAATTTGTTTGTGTTGTGTAATTTATAGACAAACTAATGATTCTAGTTTATTAGAGACGGCTTCGACACTTAACTCGATATCAATATTTTAGATCAAGCGACTGCCTAATGTCTAAATGAGCTCACAACCTAGTAACTGAGTAACTCAGTATCTCTAGCTAAAATTCGTATCACATTTGCAGGCCTTCACTAATCGTAAAGATTGTCAAAGGACTTTCAATGTGCTTTCCGAGGCGATGAAGGGACCAATTTTGGAGATAAAATACTGAACCGTGTGGTTGTCTAGATAAGAACCCCACGATTATCATCTGTAGTACTATGATAATAGATTCCAAATTACCTTGTGCTTGCAACCGCGTCCGCACCAGCGCAAGAGGGTAGGAGCAGACCTGCCCTAGCGTGCACGAAGTGCTGCCGCACGCCAGCAGCATTAGCATGCCTGGCTGCTCGTTGTGTGCCTGGTACTTCGAGATGTACTTCTTCTTGAGCGTCTCGTACACCGCTAAGTCGATCCCGGCATACGGAACTATACCCAGTATATTTGGAATGTATCCTTTATAGAAACACTTTAACCCCTCTCTTAAATATATCTTTTTTGCAGCATCCAGTATCCCACTGTACTGGCCAGTCTTTCTTAAAGCTAATCTTGTTTTCAACACCTCCAGTGGATAGATCATGGTCTGGGAGATGGCACCGGCTGTGGCGCCAGCCACGAACCGCTCGTGTATTTCTAATGGGTGGTTGGCTCTCATATCGCCTTTTATAAGTCTTTTTACTTGTTCATAAGCGGCGAACTTAATGGCAGATTCTGGTGCTATTTTAATTACATTTATGCCATTCCCTCTCCATAGACCTCGTAAACCTCCTTCAGTAATCATTTTTGCTAAACATCCCCTCATATTTTCTCTTACAGGGTTGACCTGAAAAGTTAACAATCCAAAATTAATTTATTTATGTTAAAGTATTATAGTTACAGTCATGGACAGTCAGATTTAGGTGGATTTTGAGCCATTAATTTGACTAATATAGTAATAAAGTGGAATTTCTTGACTTATGAATGCTTCCAGGATACACTAAAAACGAAGCAAACTGAATATATTGAGTTCAGCGACATCTAGTGGGAACATGGCCGCGCTTTGGCTCATACCTTTAAGTGATCAATTACAATAATTGGCAAAAGTTTGATAGAGCCGCCGAGCCGAATTATGGTTGGTTGGCAAAAATAGAGCAAATTAAGACTAAAAATACCAAAAACTGTAGTGCTTGGCGGAGTCGAGGTAGTAGCCTATGTATAGGCTGTACCTTTGTCGTTTCAGACGATAGTTACATAGGCAAAATTAGTACATACAAACCTGTAGAAATACTTTAAGTCTATCTAAAGGTGCTGTGCAGGTCCGGCTGACTGCACCAGCGATGCCCCCAGCTAACAGATGGCGCCACCACTTGCCCGTTTGTAACTCGCTTGGCGTGAAGTCATCGGGCACATTCATATCCTCGCCAATATCCAGGTACTGAAAACAAGAAATAAACCACGTTAGTATAATGATAATAATTAGGAACAATATCTAAATAAGATACACCCGAATCAACTGAATTAACTAAAGACCTTTTACAGTTAGAGGGTGTTCAGTTTTAACGATTTAACCGCTTGCGTCGGATTGGTCCAACGAATGTTTTCGCGTCCTATTCGCCAGGGTCATGACTGTGTTTGCTACTGAGTACTCCATCTCGTTTAGCTCTTCAATCTCCATAGATGACAGAAGAGCTGACAAGATGGAGTATTTGGTCGTGGATGTGCGACTTTGGCGGAATAAATGCGAGTGGGCGGTCAAAAGGCTTATAACATGTAGAATGAGTAAAATAAGTACTTATTTAAATACAAATGAAAGTACATTGGTCGAGATGCAACCATTGTGCGACTTGTTATTTTAGATATTGAGTGAAATTACTTTCCAAAATAGAGTTTTGGAGTGTAAATAAAATACATTTTCTTCAAAATGAACTCTGCTTTCATTTCGACCAATGTGAAGGAGCTAATACTAAGTGGCGGACTAAGCCAGTCGGGGACCAAGAGCGGAAGAACATATCATTTGAGCATTTAGAAATGTTAAAGTATGTTTACCAGCTGTCTAGTACTTACAGCACTAGCTCTGCTTAGTTTGGGACTAGATGGCGTTGTTTGAAACTTGTGAAATATTCTTATTATTATTCTTAACTTTCGATTTTTTTCCCATATGAGTTCCTTGAACTATGCAGACAAGTTTGGTACTTAAAAAATGTCAGACACAAGAGCGCAGTAGAAACCTGTGTGATACTACTTTTAGGGGTTTCCTACTATAAATCTCTTATGTTGGCTTAGTTTGAAAAATGTAACGAAGTAAAATTTAAAGGGTCTTTAAGACTGGGGACGCACCTCCTGCCCCTACCCCTTAGTCCGCCAGCGCTGATAATGCGACTGTGATTAATTTGTAAACGATTCTAAATGATTCCTACTGCACCCTGCCGCATTACTTAAAATAACAAATCAACAGGCTTAATTCATTAAACCCCAAGCGAACGCCGGCGTTCGCGCACCTATTGTCTTTCTATTGTGTCCGCAATTTCCACGATTCAAGGTTAAATGGCTCAAAAGGTTCAAATAGCTTTATGCTTGAGTTAGGTTCTGTAATACCGGCCTTAGTCGCCACTTGTATTGACTCCTCAGGTTCTTCTTCTTCCTTCCCATGAAACCATGGTTTGGTCTTAAACTTAACATGATCCACCTGCCGTAACAATGTCATAAGTTATTGGCGAATATGTTTTACAAAACCAAAACTACACTACGCCCGATGCCACACGACGATCTGGGCGCGTCGATCTCTGTACATTTTATATGGAAACTAGACTCGTAGAGCTATGCTTGATTCTCGCCATGCGACGTCTTTCTACGTACAAATCAGGCGTGTTACACGATTTAATGTAGTTCTAGCTTGAGTGGATTATATCATATTGGTATTATTAAAAATTATAGGTTTTATTAAAATCTGAGAGGCATAGTAAAATAGATTAATCGTTCAAGGTACTAGTTGATTTTATAGAAAGCTACTGTGCGTTGAGTGCGAGTTGTTTTTACGTCGCGATCGAAACGTTTACCGCGATTGGTCTCTGATTGGCGCCGAACGTCATAAACGTGACTATTACGTTAATAAAAAATAAACTCACACTAGACACTGATCGGCTAAACTTTAAACTGTTCAAAAGAGTCAATACTAATAAATTTAATGAATCATCCAAAGGCAACATCTTTCAACTTCATTGTGAATAAGCCTTTTCGAATTTATTACTTCTTATCGTCCTGTGAGAGGTGATAGATTGACCTACTTGTTTATCAAGTAAACATGAAAAAGTTCATCACAGGAGGTATAAATAGAGCCATGGGCATATGTATTCAGTGGTTTCTTGTGGAGAGTTAGTAGTGAACAGCAATTACCGCCGCATCTTTGTAGAGCATCGACTTTAAATCCAAATCTAGCGTGAGTGCTAAAAAAGCTACGTATATTTTCCAACGCATCTTGCCTGTCTTGAGTATGCCTGAATGAACGAAAAATTTCAGCATATACTGGATTGCTCTATACATATTAAGTCAATTTAGACTACACTATTCAGAATACAATCATTTTATTTATTTTGATTTGTTTTATGTTCAAATATGAGTTGACAATGACACTCAAGTACGAGTACGACGTCAACTGAATTATGACGTTATTTTTTTAAACATTTGCGTCATGGCGGCAAAAATCATAGAGAAGTTTAATTATTTTTTTAGTTAAATTTCATGAAACATTTACGTATAAGTCAACCGACTTGGGTAATTCTTAGGGTAAAATGAAATCTGATGTATTCAGCGCTGGTTTAATAATCAAGGTTGATTAAGGAGATATTGATCATTGTTTACTACTAGAAGAACCTTACCGAATATAAGTATTTTTTAAATAATTAAATATTATACGAAATTTCCAAGTCGGTTGACTTTTTAGACAGACTAAAAGTACACTGACCTCTCATTAGGTTTTATTTTATTCTAAAGACCTAACACGACGGCTTGAGACCACACGTGTGAGCCATCACGTTACATCAGATTTAGTGAAAATACTCGTATTATCACATTCTGAGAACGGGCGTTAGGCCTATCCTTTTATTTGCATAAATAGGTAATAATTATTGTCATTAACATCACCTACGCTTTTTGATTATTTATTTTATCGTATTAAGTTTACAATGGCTACTACTATTTCCTTTTACCTTTAGTATAGAGACCTTTCTAAAGCATATCTATTTTAAACTCATCATTTCTGTGCCAAGATCTTCTATATCCGGATCCGGTTTCTGGTAAATGTAGACTAATAGCGAATAGATAGTTTAACGATTACGTATCATCTAAGAGTTAGAAAGTTAAAATGCGGATACATCCCATGGCGCTTTTATTTAAGACTTACTATCCACGGACGCGTACAGTTTCATAGTTTTTTAAATAGCTTCACGCAGGCGTACACCAAGCGTATAATGACGACTACGCGTTTATGAAACTACGCACGCGTCCGCAGACAACTACCTACACTAATATAATAGAGAGAAAAAAGTTTTTTTTTTGTAGGAGGTAATCTCTGGAAGTACTGGTCCGATTGCTAAAATTTTTTTACCGATAGAAAGCTGCTTTATTCCTGAGTGACATAGGCTAAATTTTATGTACGCGGACAAAGTCGCGGGAAAAAGCTAGTACTTAATATTTTGAACATGGGTGACTTGGGTGTAGAGGCACTCCACAGAATTTGTTCACACATCTGGCAGAACGATGATTGGCCGCATGACTGGACGGAATCCGTAACACTTCCGCTGCATAAGAAAGGGTCAACCAAGAGCTGCGGTAATTATCGAACTTTGTCCCTCATCTCACATGCCAGCAAAATCTTGCTCCATATTCTAAATAATCGCATCCGCTACTATCTGGATTGGCAAATCCCGCAGGAGCAAGCGGGTTTCGTTAAGGGCAAGGGCACTCGTGAACAGATTCTTAATAGCAGACAGCTTATTGAGAAGGCATATGAGTTTGATACGCCAGTGGTAATGTGTTTCGTCGACTACAGCAAGGCTTTTGACTGTGTCAACTGGGGATGCTTGTGGAGGGTCCTACACGAACTGGGAGTGCCGGATCATCTCATTGCCCTACTTCGCACGCTGTACAGCTCAAGCCAGGGAGTCGTAAGAGTTGATAAAACAACATCGAAACCTTTTAAATTTCACCGAGGAGTGCGCCAAGGATGTATTTTATCGCCTATCCTATTTAACATTTATGGAGAATACATCATGAGACGTACCTGCGAGAATTGGGAGGGAGGCATCACCGTTGGTGGCATAAAAATTACCAACCTGCGTTACGCTGATGACACTACTCTACTTGCAGCAAATGAGTCAGAAATGGTTGCACTTCTAGCCCGAATGGAGCGTATCAGCGAGGAGATGGGACTTTCCATAAACATTGCAGCAAATGAGTCAGAAATGGTTGCACTTCTAGCCCGAATGGAGCGTATCAGCGAGGAGATGGGACTTTCCATAAACAGGTCCAAAACCAAGGTCATGGTGGTGGACAGATCTGGAAAATTGGAGCTCACTGGCGCTTTGGACCTTGAAATTGTGAACAACTTTATTTACCTGGGCTCCAATATTAGTAACGATGGGTCGTGCGAGAGGGAAGTTCGCAGGAGAATTGGCATGGCTAAGAGCGCTATGTCTCAGCTTAGTAAAGTCTGGAGGGATCGCAACATCTCCGTAAAGACCAAAACCAAACTGGTACGGACACTAGTCTTCTCGATCTTTTCGTATGGCGCTGAGACTTGGGCAAACGCATCGATGCCTTTGAGATGTGGTGCTGGAGGAGGATGCTCCGCGTCCCTTGGACAGCATTTCGGACCAACGTATCCATTTTGCAAGAACTTAAAATCGCCTCACGGCTATCGTCCGAGTGTCTTCGCAAGGTTCTGCAATACTTCGGTCACATTGCAAGAAAGGATGGTGGCAACCTCGAAAGGCTCATTGTGACCGGTAAAGTGGATGGAAAAAGGCCTCGCGGGCGCAGCCCAAGTTGGTCCGACCAGATCCGCACCGCTCTTGACTCTACGATGTACAATGCCCTTCACACCGCCAGAGACAGAAACAGATGGAGGAATATCATAAAGGTTAAAGTGATGAAGCAGGGAGGTCACGACCCTCAGCATTGAGGAATACGACGCAAGGAGGAGAGGAATATTTTGAAGGAAGCAATAACAACCATATCAACTAATTATTACGAGTATGTCCACTGTTTCCGCCTGGTAATACAGTGCCTTAACTAAATACACGTGCAGTGTAAACCATCTATTATTTTACACATAATATCCGACTGGCAACAGACACTTATTATTAAAGGTAGAACTACACTTCTCACACGTGTTCCACACACGCCCGATTCACGTAATGAAAACCGTAACGATATCGTAGCGATTTAGTCGTTTAAACCATTTCCGTATTCACATCCATCAACGAATTTGAACGACACCGATTTTAAAGTCGTTTGAAATTTGTCGATTTAAAAAAAAATCTGTATTACATTATCCTGGTAGAATACAAGTCGATAGATCGTAAAAACCGCTTTTGGATAGGACTTCGATCGAACGACTATAAAACTTCAACGATATTTGGCTTGTTTGATTTTACGTGAATCAGGCTACTAAGGTCTCCATACATTTTATATGGAAACTAGATTTGTAGAGTTACACTTGTCGACGTCATTCTACGTACAAATCAGGCTTGTTACATGAGTGCGTCGGTCTAATGTAGTTCTAGCTTGAACCAGCGGTCTTTACCGATAATATTTCAAGAGCAAATTGATGTGTCGTCATCGAGTTGACGCACGACTGACCTACAAAATAATCGGCTAGACAGTCGCGTGACGCTCAAACATAATAAAAAGTAGTCCATGTGATTGGATTAGGAATACGAAAACCTTTTTAGAGAGTGAGAAGTGTCAGACTTTTACAGACTAAAACCAACATATTGTGTTCTTTCATTCGTTGTGCGTTCTGGGGCCTCGATAACTCTTTTAAACGTTCCCGCAGAAAAGTATTCTATGATAAATAATGATTAATGATGATAAGTATCTATTTTGCAAAAACACTTTTGGACGTCTATTTTTTTTTACGTCTCTTCTCAGAACATACACCGAAACAAATTCAAGGGTCAAAGTATCTTTTAAAGAACATGTAATAGTCATGTGACTATTAGGAATAGGGAGCATGGATCCATTTCTTTGTTGAGGAGGGAAGTCATCACTTGCCTATCTTGGTGGAGCGAGAGGCAGTCTCAAACTATTGCTGACTATATCTTCATTTACCATTTGTGTTCAACAATCCCACAACCCAGGGAGTATGGATCCGTGAGGACTGACTCACACGCACATAGACTGGGTCACAAAGATACAGGCTTGGCCTAGTTTGGGACTCATTGCTAGCCTGAATTTTTAAAGACTTAAGTAATTGTATAAAAACTGTGTACCTATGTTTCAATGAATAAATAAAATATAATTAGTAAATGTGAATGATAAGTCATGCACTAGTGAATTTACTTGTGAAAGTTATTAGCACATGCACTGATTGTTCACTAATGGGAAAACTTGTTTTTAAAATAGCTAGTAATATTATTTACTGCTCAATATTTTAAAGGAAAAAGTTAGAATATTCAGTGCTCATGTTTGGGAATTACATATAAATATTTTTTAACTGTGTTTCCCCTTTCATTTTAATTTACAGATTTACACAGGAAATTGGAACATTATATTCAAACTGTGAGTTTGATGGATAAATGGTGTCAAGGGTGGCCGTCCAGAGGCGTAGCTTAGATGTAGGCGTAGGCACATCAGCGAGGCCTTTTTTTCATAAACTAGAAATCAAGACAGCGACTGTCGCAACCTAGTGATCGACCACATCGTCGCTTAATCAGGTGAAATAGTGAGCCTATCACTAATAAAAAAATCCCTCGTTGTTAAAGAGCCTTTGATTGTGCAAAGCCCCTTCGGGTGCAAGGCAGTGGGCAAGGGCCTTCTTGGCCTACACCTGTCTACGCTACTGTGGCCGTCAGTGGGACCACATTGGCTAGACTTATTGCCCAACGCCAACGTCAAGACACAAGGTTAAAGATAAAATACCTTTTAAAATATTGCATTAACTTCGTTATAGTAGTGATGCTCAATGAAAAACTTAGCGGCAATGAATCAGGGCGCTGTATTCTTGAAAATCAGTTTTTTTGAACTTACTATTGGTTTGAACAGTTCATATTCTTGTAGCAATGTAACTAGGTCTTACCATGACGTGTCAAAATGTCAAGCGTGCGAGCGAGACAGAAGGATGGAGTTATACCTACTATACACCCTATTTAGCCCCATTACTTGAACAGTTCAGTTTCGGTCGTCAAATGGATTGCATTAAGAGGTTGCGGTATTGCCTCAGGGCTTCACATAAAAGGTTGGAATTTTTTTCGTAAGAGCTACCACGACCCTGCAGCACAAAAGGCACACAAGTAGGTTGATGGTCCAGAGTGGGAGAAGTGATTATCTGACTTTCCCCTTAAAAAAAAAGGCCTTTACATAGCAGGAAGCAAGAACAAGATTTGTACCATTATGACGGACAGTATAACATAAAGCATAATCAGCCATATAATGTTCCCAGTGCTGAGGCTCACGTCTCCACTTTGGGAGAGGGAATGAGCCGTAATCCACCACGTGGACCCAGTGCGGGTATATATGACGTACAGTACAGGTGTACATATATTTGTATAACTTTACTGACCCCAAACAATAGAATATGCAACATTTTATGTCTCATTAAGCTTAACCTTGCGATACAAGTTTTTAGGTAACGCGGTCAAAGTCAATTGATTGATCAATCGAAACGATACCAGATTTGTGACGCTCATTGTTCATAGACAAGCAGGCTACGAATGCCAGGAGTTAACCAGAAATATTGTAAGATGTAAGCAATGAATTATAACAAGGGTATTATTGACATGACTTTCCTTAAGATGATGTGTCAAAGAGCCTCATCAGGAATTAGACCTGCGCTCATGACGACTTTAAAGGCCGGAAACACTGACCTCTACTATTTACCACACTGGACTGGCGGCCATTAAAGTGCTTTTGTGCCCGTTTGACATTCGCCATTTCAGCGCTGTTGGCCATAGCAAGTGTTGGCGAGAGTCTACGGTACTAAAACTAATAATGACGCACCACGTCCCATATACACATGGCCTCATTTTTCATAGATTTTATATAATTCGTGAAGCAGGAATAACACGGAATTCGAACGAAATTAATTCAAAATGCAAAAATACTTAAGAGTGCTGTACACTTCTCTGCAGCCATTTGCATTATAAGTCAATATTAGTTCTCTGGACGCTCGCTAGTAGCGCTTCAAATAGGCACAAAAATATTTCCTATCAAACATATGGAACAGCCTGCTCAGTAGTGTATAGTAGAGGTCAGTGGCCGGAATACACGTGCCTGTTACTGGCAAAAAGCATGTAAGTAGCGTGCAAGACATTCATAGTGACATCCACCAATCAGAACTAGTTACGGTTCACTGGCATGCAAGCTACTTGCATATCGTTTTTTTTTTACTAGAGCTTGTCTGCGGTCCCATCTCATGGTTAGTAGTAAGTAGTGATGCAAAGCGTATTCACTCTGGTCTTGAAGACATCTAAATTATAATCCGACGGGAAGACCGCAGGAGGTAAATTGTTCCAGTCCCTCGATGTACGGGGTATAAACGATGAGGTGAAACGCTTGGTCGGGACCGTAAAGGTTTCAACAACGTAAGGGACGTAACGTATATGTATATTTCAGTAACGTATATACTTTGTGTGAAGATAAATTATTTTTTTATGATTAGCACAGGCATTGGATCCGGTAGCGAAGGCTAGAAAAGTGCGTGAATCGCTCAAGGGTACCGCTAACCGCTAGAACGGCACAAGTAAAGGCCTCTGGACAGCCTTGTAGCTTCAAACGTGGGAAGATGGAATATCTTATTACTTAAAAGTAATTTTAGGTCTCTACAGTCTTTGAATAGTGTATTTTTATTTATTATATACTTTCGAATACCGTAATTAGAGACATAATAGAAAGACAATGAGAGAGCGGCTCTGCACGTATCATTATTATTTTTTGCAATCAAAGCAAGACACAAGACACTAAAGGTTATTAATGTTACATAAGGTCAAATTTTAAAAGTGACTGCATACTTTCAAACTTCGCTTATTGCATCATGTATACGTTCTTAGAAACACACTCTGTGAAAATTTCAACTGTCTACTCATTACTCTTTATGAGAAGCTTTTTCCCTCGGCTTCGCGCACGTACATATAATATAGCCTATGGTATAAAACAGCTTTCTATCGGTGAAAAAATTTTAGCAATCAGACCAGTACTTTCAGAGATTACCTTCTACAAATAAAAAAACAAACTTTTCCTCTTTATAATATTACTGTAGTGAGTCTTAGTAATTGCATTTGGTTACCCTTCAGATCCCTTTAGATACGAAACCCTAAATGTGGAGATGCAAAGTTGTTCTATTGACCTTCCAAGGTTCCTGCTCAGTACAGGTAGAGTAAACTAAATGCCCTTTGCAAAACCAACTCTAGAAAGACCACTGACTTTTAATGTAGGTAACCAGTTTCCTGACTTCCAGGATTCGCCATCAAGATCTTTACCGGTTATTGTCAACTTTGAACAGGTAAAAAAAAAATGAAGGCCATTCGGTGTAACCTGCTGTTGCCATTTTGAATGTCATTTCCATTCAGAATGTTAACAACTTTATATTAATAGGCGAATAAGTGGCATTTGAAATCCTAGAATACACACCTTTATCATTATTAGTCATGACATTTAGATAAAACCATTAAAAACATTGAAAATTCTACGAAATTTTGTCTAAAAATCCGAAGCTGGTTTTTATTACCTTATCTTTCCGGAAAACGCGCTAAAACTAAAAGGTCGCGAAAACACTAGAAGCAGTGAATAATGAAACGATTGCTTGTTTTTTTTTGCAAGAAAATCAGTCATTGTAACACTACGTAACGCAACAAAAATGGTAATTTTCTTACGTAAGAACAAGTGTTGCGTTAGTGTGATAATATAATTTGTAGCGTGTCACGACGTGGTTCAGTGTCACGGCACGGTATTCACTCATGATCTACATTTTCAATTTCCTGCGAGGTCAATAACATCAGTTGAGCCAGACTATATAGGTACCTACCGCCATATTAATGTAAAACCAATTTTGCAACAAGGCTTAACGAAATGGTGCAGTTATCATTTCGTTAAGCCTACGTGCAATTGGTAACATGAAAATTCTGCGCGGACTTTTTGTCGTCGAAATTCGTGTTCTTTATAAATATGTCGTGTGACGTAAGTGCTTATAATATCGATGAAACAATACTTAACATTTTTATCCTATCCCAAATATCTCACGTGAACAGACGTGGGCACGCGATAAGATTATATATGGGTCAGCTATGTACGGAAAAGCAAAAAATTGTGAAAATTTTTGCTTGACATATTTGCAAGATAATCTCATTTAGAAAAAGACGCAGTGGCGGGCAAAAGCGTATTAATGAGTTTTATAATTAACTATTAACGAACGCAAATATGCGATCACGTGCAAGCTAGAGATGGGCGATTTCAATCGTCTTGTGCGCCAATACGTCCAATACTTGTTACTGTTAGTAAAGATTAATAAAATCTTTTAGATATTTGAGATGTATAGTCTTAAATAGGTGTAGTTTTATGTAAATACTTCGGTTTTAGATTTGTATCACGATCTATTAATTAGTTTAAGCCATGGACCAGATGTAGTAGAGGTACAGCGCGGGTTGGACAAATAAAATACGTCCATTAGTGCCAAAATCGATATTTTTAATAAAATTTTGAGAAATTTTTCCAATGATTGATAAATTATTACTGGAATTTGTAACAAATATTTATTTGTCAGACACCAGTCACCACTTCGAGAATATCAGTATTGGGCATTGAATTACTTGGTATCAGCCTGTGTTTACAAGTTGATCATTCCTTACGCACATGATTGTTTACAAACTGCAAATTATGAGTTGTTTATCTGTCTGCGAATACCTTACGTCACATTGTAAATATAATTTATACTTAACCTATGCGAAATTGGAAAAAACCGTGCCCCAATTTCAAGCAAGATGATTTAAAATAGCTATCAGCCTAGACCTTGATTTTAATAATAGACTTAGAATTTGCCTCGAGCAGAGACACATTAAAAAAACTGTCGTGCGTAGATATGAATAGATTGATAAGTGCAAAAAAGCATACAGGAAAGTGTGAATCATTGCGATAAGGATGTATGTCCTACAATATATTATTAGGATTTCCCCGTCGAGTCGTTTGGCGCCTTACTCGGGCGCGTGACGCAATGTGCGCGGGTGACGCGTCATTCTAGTGAAGCATGCGCACGCGTCGAATACGTTACTGCTTTACACTTTTCGATACTCTAATGACATACTAGCGAATACTATCTAATTTTTAAAATAGCATAGACATGTTGATTTATGCAGGTGGAAAAAGGAGTCTGAGAGACGCTTTAAAACACTTTTTAGTTTATGTGCAATGCAGTTAAAGGTCAATGCTAATGTATCTGTGTATCTATCATTATATGTATTATACAAATTCTTCTGCACATGTGTTTGTCACCTATCTTCTCCTAAATGGCGCGACTGTTATGGCTGAAACTACGTGTACAGTAAATATTCGACCCAGTAGGTGGCGCTGTAACTGGGTCCTCAATTTTTTTCCTGATGATAATCCAGCTTGCGGACAGGACAACTGTCGGGACCGCTATAATACTCGTATATGTATATATTACATTTTATACTGGTTGCTGATGACGGCTTATTTTATGATCAGGCAGTTACAGTAACTGTGGACAGCTACTGTCCACTCCAGGTAGGATGTATTTTTTTTTTATATAAACCGGTGCTTGACTGCGATCCCACCTGATGGTATATATTTAGATGGTGTAGGTAATTAATGTATAAATTATTTATGTAGTTACTTTACTTTCACTCATCTGGGTAGTTAAATCTATTACATGTACACAATTCTTACATTATTATACAAAATTAAATAAGGAAGCCATTATTTAATTTTGGTAATTTGGAGATATGTAAATATTTAATGTAGAAAAATTTAATACGTCATAGTAAAATGATAATAATTTGTCTTAAACAAATAAAACCATTAATAATAATAGGAAAATGTTGCAATCAGAATGATGTAATTTAAAATAACGACGATATGAATAATAAGCTTACAAAGTCGGTGATACGCGTCCCTGATAACAAACGTGTTTTCAGCGCCATATATTTTATTATTTTTTATGTTCTGTAAATTGGATTTTCCAGACAGCAGGTTGGGAGGCCTCCTACAAGGTGGACCGATGACCTGCAGGCTTACTCTCCAAATTAATTTCAATTTCAATCTAAAGTCAATCCGATTGCAATGTCAATTTTGACGTTACGTGATTTGGTACTCTTGAAAACAATATTGTCAACATATACGATTTTACCTAGTTCTCAAAATGGTCACGCAATTTTGAACCAATTTGAATTCAAGGGTACGAAACGTCACAATCTCAATGTCGACCGATCGGAATTGAACTCAAGAGTAAGCCTGCTGGTAAGGGTTGCGGGAATCTGATGGATGCGTGACGCACAGGACCGTTCATTGTGAGGTGAGGACATTTGGGGGAGGCCTATGTCCAACAGCTAACGTCATTCGGCTGTAACGAGTAAGTTAGTTTTTGTTCGTAAAATCATTGACTATGGTTTTTTTTTTTACATTAAAATATAGTAAAGAAGAAATTACTAGCTATGTGCATCAACTTTGCATGGTGTTAGAAAAGTTCTCGGTTTTTTTTCTACAATAATAAGCATATATTATACACGTAAACCTTCCTCATGAATCACTAAATTTATTGGCGAATACTGCATGAAAATCCGTTTAGTAGTTTATCTCATTCATACACACCAACAGACGTGGTGGGAGATTTTGTTTGTAATTGGAAAGGATAATAACTATTATTTTCTTTGTTTCTATTCTACCGAGTATAACATTAACCTCGTTGTGTGATGTGATTCATATAATTTACAACTAACTGTTGCTCGTCCCCAATTTGATATAGCCACTGACGTTACATCCTGGTGACGTTTCATCGATAAGAGTTGGATTTCTATTCACGTGTCTTGAATAAATAAATCGATAATGTATCGAGAAACAACTCTATTGTATAGTAAAAGAGTTTGAGAAACATTGCGTGCGTTCAATCGTCATCGATTTGAATTTTATGGTGGTTGGCATCGGGCTGTGCGGAGTTCGAAAGAGTTACCGGTAGCAGGAGGAATTTAGGTGGGTTTTAGCCAGTAAAAGTCTGAAACTCCCTCTTGCTCCACTCAGAGCGGGAGGAGTTAGGTATTTGATTTTCTACGTCAACAAAGAACAATGGTTGGTATCGACTAAATAATCGTATAGTTAGTGTAGTCTGACTTTATTAATGTAACTAATATCTACCCACCCGTCTAGTTATTATCACTACGGTACCTGTTGCGATATGTAGGGCATGCGTTTTGGTACCTACTGATATAACTTGTAACTTAACGGTCTATGTAATTCGCTATAGCAGACTTAAATTATGACCTACAAAGCAATAATTTGAGCTAAAATTACCAGGTCAGACATTTTTCTCACACTTTCGAATAAAACAAATGTGTTGGACAATGTAAGATAGAAGTTTAAAGATATAGAAACTAAGAAATGATAGTATAGGTAGATATCCTCTAAAACCTTTTAAGGCTAGCTGAACTTGTAGGCATTCAACAAATGATTCATGAATCATCGTCATAATCATTGTTATTTCCTCAAAAGTCATCACAATCTCGTCTTTAAAAAAAGAAATACCTTTAAAGACTTTAAGGAAAATGCATTGTAAATGTTTCAAGCTAACTGGTTTCTACATTTCGTAGTGCCTACCAAGAAATTCGCAAAGCATACTTTAAGCAGAGCTAATGAATATCGTGGGTGTGTCAGTTTGTACGCCGAAGCAAGATTTTACAAGGATAAGCAAGTATTTGCCGACTGAAACTGCTAAATCATTATGACACGTGCCAAAAATCAATCAATATGATAACGAGTTGATTCTGACGATGAGTAGAGATAGAGTGACGAGGAATGGTTATGATAATATTAGGCCGTGTTTCCACCTGCAAGCAAATTCCTGTACATTGCAGTCTACTTAGGTACCATATGATCAATCGCCAATCGGTCATCAACTAGCGTGCTATTTGCTAGCAGGTAAAAACGTGGTCTTAGAAGAGATGAATGAGGGATAGAAACTGAACAGTTCTGATAATGAAGATGAAACTAAAAGCAAAGTAAAATGACTCAACACACTAAATTTAAACACAGACAAAAGTGAAAGTAGAATAGTCATCAAAGAAAGTTCATCAAAATTCGCGAATTCGCATAGCGGCGCCCACGCCCAGCATTTTGTCATGACATTTTTATTTTAACATTTAAATATCTAAACTTAAGTAATCATAGTGATAGTGTGAAGATAATTTCCAGAACTCCAACGAAAATTGTATGTCCTTGCCCCCACGCATGCCCGTTGTTGCCTAGGCAACGCAAATGCCACGCTGCCAAGGTTATGTAAAAATTACCATTTTGAGAGGTAATGGAATGCTTATAATTTATAAGTCGATACAGGTACCGCCATGACTCATATTTTATCAACCGTTCAGAAGTTAAAAATCCCATTTTGCAACTATGTATAACCAAACTCCACGCTAAGACACGTATTTCCCATTTTATGCCGTTATTGGATATTCCCGAACGCACATATCGGGCGTGAAAGAGACAACACACTTTCCAAATAGCGGGATATATGAATTACACGTAATACTAAATTTATTCCTGAACTTTTGAAAACGTTCCAAATTGCAAGCACTTATGTAAAATGTTAAGAATGGACAGCCTAGGTAATACCTTCAGAAACCATTCCCAAGCGTCGTCGTAAGAATCCATATCCATCTGTGCAAAAGTCAGCGGAGAAACTATGGACCCGTTCTCAACGCAGTGTATTTAGTAACTGGCATCGTCTCGACCAGCTGTCCTAGCTAACCCGAATTTAGAATGCATTTACCTTTGCCAAACAACGATGAAAGACGATCAGGAAATCCTCGAAGACATCGCCGGTGGTGACAGTTAACTCCTCCATCTCCAGAGACATTTTATCTACTTTACAGTCTTGTAAATAAGATAAATACAACTAAACTATTTAACATTAAGATCACAGAAAATTTTCTTCTTTGGAACTATATCAGATCGTATAATTAAAATTCGAGTGCGCGTACGGCTGGGGCAGTAACGATCACGCGTCTAACTCGGCCAACGGACAGCCTCACACTGAGCACTCGGCGTGAACTGCACGACGAACGATATGGTTTCGTCATTGTGATCGGGCAGAGAACCGCGTGCCACCGGTTTAGTGTGGTCGGCGAATACCGAGCCCCCGATACCAAGGTTTGATTCGCACGCTTTCCATGTCGCCCGCGGACCCGATCGTGCAGTGAAATCGGCGGGAATTCAGATACAGTGGTACGGGCAGAAAAACAGCTGATAATGAAGGCGCGTTCAGGTCGATGTACAAGTTCACTGGGGGCTCGCCCCATACGTATTGCGATTTACGATAGGACAGGGTACTGCGGTGCTGGTTAGCAACCGTGCTCGGCGTTGGTATTCAAGGAATGTGAGCGAAGGTGAAAGTGGTCGCGCTACAAGTACCTATTGAGAAATTAGACCAGAACAACGTTGTTAAGATGATTCGAGGTATTAAGGCAAGCCTTTATTATCTTGAACAGACCTAATTAAGGCATTTCTTAACCGCGCTTGAAATGTACGAAGCAGGCTGTTTTTGAATTCTGATTTCTTGATTAGCATAATTAAATGTACATTTCCTTTATTAGTTTTATGAAACAGAAAGTCCATTAGCTCGACTATTGAACATGGTGTTAAAGACTTCGATCACCCACTAACAATGGTCAGAGACCCACGTCATCTTTCTCTAAAAAAGATCTACCTGGGAACATTAGCATCTACAGACTTATAGTCTATTGTCATCGAGGTATAAATTGTTATCAAACATTATAGAAAAATGTATAGGACAACAAAATACCTAATTGATATCAACCGATAGAACAAACGAAGAGGCTATGCTGTAGACCAAATCCACTCAATAGAAATGTTAATTGAGAAGTGTCATGAAATTCAAATAATAAAATAAAAACCGCAACATTGTACACAGTCCTCATAGACTAATAGAGAGCTTAGATAGCATTCTCCAATCTAAACTAAACAAACATCAAGACAAATTACATCAAAACACTCATTTGCCACACCTAGGACAACAGATATCATTTTGCTTCTCATCATCAGTATTATAAACTGTCTGACCCGACGAACTTCGTACCGCCTAACTAAATCTTTCAATATAGTCAACCTTTGATTGTGATAAAAAATCTAAATAATATATCAAGTTATACACAATTTTAATGTATAGATAAAAGTGATGCGCGCACAACTAAAAATTTCTACGTTTTCTTCGTGTTTTTGGATTTGTTGACGATTTGGACACAATATATTCGGACGCCACCTTTATTGAAGCTGTTAGTACAGTTAGATAAAAAAAATTAGTTAGATAAAGTTTTAAATTTGCCAATTCGGGTAGTGTGTCCGAACATAATGTCGAACATAATCGACAATCAATTGCTACTTTGATCTAGTTGCTTGGTATTAATATTTGAAACAATGTTTTAGAGGATGATCCGAAAACTTCTTTTTATTTAGGTTCATAGGAATATAATACATTCTCGCTTTAGAAGTCCTTTGTAGTGACCGACCGTAATTGGATTTGCAGCCGAAACCGCAAAACTGACGGTAACAAAAAACTGACGAAAAATAATATATCAGAACATTCCTAATTGTATTTCAATATAGTTATGTTTAATTACGAATGTAGTTATAAGTTTCATAAAATACTAAATAATCGAATAAATGAACGATTACATAAAATTTGTAACATACTACGCGTTCCAAATGAGAATAGGACCGATTCCTATGTTTTGACGTCTCGTCGTACGACTCGTACTGTCAAATCGAAGAAATTTTGGCAAAATTGTATTAGAGTTGAGTAAAATTGAAGAACTGGATTCTAATTAAACTTTTTTCGTTCACAGTTCATAAATAAATTAAATTTTTCGTAAATTAATTAAATGTTTAAAAATTTCTTTCCTCGATTTGACAGTAAATCGTGACGTCACAACATGGCGGGCGATCCTATTCTCATTTGGAACGCATTGTATAAGTAATTTTTTGGTATCTACCACCACCGTCAGTTCAAAAACGCTAGTTTCGGTGGAGCCGAATATTCGGTCCATTTTAGGCCGAAACCGATCTTTCCGTCTGTTTTAAACTCCTAAATGTTATGTAGAAATACAATAATAAGGTTATTTGGGTTAGCATTGGCAATTCTAATAAAATAAAACATGTTTAACGTCACACCTGTAATGTAGTTATCAAACCTTCGGCACGTGTTGATAAGAAAATGACGTGCTGTGATAGTGACGTCAAATCATCTGGTCCATAGTATTTCTAGCAGGTCATTTAGTATCATTGTTGAGTAGTGGTGGCCGAGTGGTAACGGCCCCGACTTACGAGTTGTAGGTCGCGGGTTCAAACCCAGGCGCATTACTTTGTGTAATTTATTTCATCACTATTATTTTCAAAAAGGTAAAAGAAAACATCGTGAAGAAACCGGCATGTCCTAGAACCAAAAATTTGAAGACCTGTGACATTCACCAACTCGCACTTGGCCTGCGTGGTGGATTATGGCCATTCCCTCTTCTAAAGAGGAGGCCTGAGTCCCAGCAGTGGGAACATTAAAAAGCTGATTATATACTATTTAGTAACGAGTTGTTAAATGCCACCGCTTGGTATTCTAATGCTATGTTGATGTAGCTGGTGCCCGTGACTATGTCCACAAATCGGCCTCGCCAGACTCTTAAATCAGCATAGTGCTATTTGGTCATAATTTTCAAGGTTAAATTTTTGCGTGGAAGCCTAATTCTTTTTCTAAAATAAAACCACACTTTATTATCAGTGAAAGTTCCTTCAAAATTAGTCCAGTTGTTTCGGAGATTAACCAGATAAATAGACAAGAATAAAAAAACGCAGTTTTATTACAGGTGCCGAATGATAAAAGATATTTATTTTGCAAATAGGTTTTTATAAAACACTTTTACATGACAATTTTTTCGTCAATTTAAACTAGGTATGTGATGAGACTTATAGTATGTATGTAGTACCTACGTGAATTATTATATTCTTTCATATGCATTTAGTAAGAAAAAAAAAGTAAAAAACTAAAATCCGACTACGACAAAAAAAAAAACAACGCTGCAAAAGTATGAAAAAAACGCGAGCCCATCCACTATAAAAAAAAAATTAAATAAAGATTTTCAGGATGCTGAAATAGACAAGGTAACTGGAAAAAGAACAGAACAAAAAGAAAAGCCGTAGTGACATGTTATGTGTGACTACGGCTTTTCTTTTTTTCTATTCTATATAATGGTAATCAGAGCCTGACCAATACTGTTAGTGACGTAATGGCGAACGAAGTTTCACAAATTTTAAGGCTTATAGTCCCTTGAACCATCTGGCTGAAATTAAATGGTCACTACTTTCGTACCCGTCTAGGCGACCGCGACAGTACTGTCGCGGTCTATCTGTGCATTTGTTTGCGGCCAGCTGCGCCCGGACAGAGCCCCGCTGACTTTTAAATCCATTTTCTTTCCGAAATATTGATTGATTTACTTAAGCAATGTTCACTTTGAAGAATATTTAACTATCAATTTTTGTGTAAAAACGTTTCTAAAGATCCAAGCCGTTTCGAAGGAGTAGGGAAAATGTGCGAATGTGATGTTGTTGTATATTATGTATAGTATATTTTTTAGACAAAAGTATTAATCGCACGAAAAAATCATATGTTGATAATGTTGTTCATGCTTCTATAATAAACATATACTTTTTTCAAACCTATTAACCTGGCCGTTACCGAGGAGTAGGCTCCAGAAAGTCACTGTTTTAAAGCACTTTTCGGGCGCTTGGGCCTTAACGCGCAGTAAATTAACTCACTGGGCACGTCGGTCACGATGATTGGGCATCAAAAAATTAATCTACATTGATGTCAATTGGAAACGTGTCTAGAAAGCTGGCAGCATTGCCACGTTGGCTAGCAACGCCGGTTCGTTGACCGAAGAAAATCAGGTATTTACTCATGTGCTCTAGTCACGCAAAGCTTCAACCAGGTGTTTGCTGATATCCCGAACAACTCGATGAGCGCTTGGCCCCCATTAAATTAATATTCGCGTAGGTATCACTATTGTAATATTAATCTGAGATCATACTGTTACAGTCATCATGACTCAAACCTATCGGCGTATATTGTTGGTATCCTTGGTTTCAGATCAAAGTACAGTCATTGCGACAGTAACAAGAATGTAAGAGTTATCTGATGTCGAATAACCGGACTGATGGATTATTAAAAAGAGTCACGGCACTGGCATGCAAAGGGCCTCTGAGGATCACGGAAGTAAAAGTCTGATACGTCCACTCACTCCACCCAAAACGGAAGAAGTGATTTGATGAATACCTCTCAAAATAAAAAGAAATGTTGGTAGTGCTAGTGTGTAAATTTACAGTCACTACGCCTTGGGAACAATCTGTAAAAAACGCTAATTGAAATTTGATACGACAATGTAAAAAAAAAACACTCGATAACATTATCTTGTTTTGCTTTGGTAGATATTATAAAGTAGGTTAAAAACGTTTCTTGAGTAACATCGTCTATATTCATCCTTAATAGAAGCAGTTCATGAAGTCAAAAACACTCCATGTTAGGCCGGTTGCAGACTGAAAACTAAGCTATGACAAACCTAAACTAAGCAAGCTAGGCTAAGCTAAGCTAAGCTAGAAATAAATCGCGTGCACACCAAGAGCTAAGCCAAAGCTCAGCCAATGTAGTGAAGTTCAATTAGACGGACGACGCTCGCCATGATTATAAAGGATGAAGAAAATTCCGATGATGAATACGTTACACACACCTTATATTATTAAAAAAAAAGACATTCCAGACCTTGGATATGTCAACACATTCAATTCTTTATGGCTTAGCTTAGTTCGTGTAGCTGTGTATCGGCATACACAACTAACTTAGCTTCGCATATTTTAGTTAGCATAAAAATTGGTGGTTAAATATTCTTCAAAGTGAACATAGCCGGGCGCAGCTGGCCGCAAAAAAAATGTACAGATAGTCGTACTGTCGCCTAGACGGGTACGAGAGTTGTGACTGTAACCATTTAATTTCGGCCCGATGGTTCAAGGGACTATAAGCCTTAAAGGGAGTTTGAAAGTGGCGCCAATAACTGAAAAGTTGAGAGGGAATCGTTTGTCTTGGTATGGTCATGTAAATAGGAGGGATGAAACGCATGTTAATAAAAGAGTTAAGAGTATACATAGAAGAATTGTGTTATAAGTGACATGAAAGGAAAGGGAATTTGTTCTTTATGGCATAGCGGATGGCAGGAGCGAATGGAAGAAAAAAACGTGTTGCACCGACCCCAAATAAAATAACATGGGACAAGGGCAGGAAAATTATTAGTCAAAGAATGTGTGTAGATGGAGTGTTAGGTGTATGTGTGAATTTACACGTCTGTATCTATCGATAGCCGATTAGTACAAAAAAGTATGACTCTTGATAGAAAAGAAACACGTCTCACGTAATGCCCTGTTTCCATTAGCTTGTAGATTACCAGTAAGTGGTACAGCAGCTACTAATTCAACAGCCAAGAGTAGTCTAGATTGAAGTAAGTAAACACTAAAGTTAAAGCTCTACATTAGACCGACGCACACGTGTAACACGGCTGATTCAAGTACGTTGAACGACGTCACGTGGCATGGATCAAGTGTAGCTCTACAAGTCTAGTTGCCATATAAAATGTATGGAGACCGACGCATCCAGATCGTGTGTGGCACACGTGTTCGCAGTGTAGTTCTAGCTTACACAGATGGCAACATTGCCACCGCTTTGTATTTAGATGATAGTAAAGCTATAGAGACTAAACCAACCTTTCAACACTGTGTCCAATATTGCATTTACGGAGCGACCACCGGCCATTAAAATTTTAAGTAGGCTGCGGTATAGAACCATTAGGTATTTGTTAAAAGCAATCAATTAAATCAAGGTTAATTAAACTAAAGATTTAACAACCGACCTTATTTACAAATATTTTAACCTACTGCTTTAATTTTGTTTTATAAATAATTTAATCTACTTACAAAAAAAAAACATAACAAAACTGGTCAAGTGCGAGTGAGACATTAAAATAGAGTAAAAAATTACGCTTGTTGTATAGGAGCCGCACATTGGACAGTTGTATTTAATTAGCCTATTATGTGTCGTGTTCGTTATATGGTGGAGAGATGACAACTACCGGAGGGGTTGTATTTTAATATTAAAAAAATAACTAACTTCAAAAAAGGAGGAGTGGGCTAAATGTATGAAAGACGACTCTCACATCGATACAATGTGGGAGTTTTCTTGGAGTGGGAGAGTTGACGAGTCAAGCTCTGACGTCATGGGTGGGCAGTGATTAAATACCACGAAGTAGCGCTCGTTCGTTACCGCTTCAGCGAACGAGAAATAAAAATAGCAGTTGTCATGCGGAAGGGCCAAAAACGCTGCATGCTGGCAAAGTGACGTTAAACCGAAATAAGAATGGAACTAATGTGGAAGGAAATTGTCTACTCATTTTATAATTGCCCATGCAAATTAAGTATAATTTTTTTGTTTTTAAATTATTTTTTTTTTTTTAAATTAGGTACCTTGTAAATTAAGTTTTCTCTTTTTAAGTGTAGGGTATAGAGAGGTTAAAAAACTGGGTAAGTGCGTGTCGGACTCACACATGAAGGGTTCCGTAATTCAATTTAAAATCGAGCAAAAATCACTGAGTAGGTATAACGTTTCTTAGATGGACAATTTTATAATTAGGTACACTGATGTAGCGGCAAGGAAAATAACTCTCTTCCTTATGGTTTATGAGAAAAATCTCGCTGACAAACGGACGGACGGCCAGACAGACACACAGACAGTCAGACAGACGGACGGACGGACAGTGGAGGTCCCGCTGTACGGATCCCTAAAAAGGGTTTAGGCAAGTGAATATGTTAAGGGCATGATATTTGAGCGAAGTACCCACGCAGTGAGTAGCGCGTTGACCCCGCTATGTGCGTGTTTTACTTCGCAAGCTCTAAATAAGTCAAGCTGTAAACGTATTACAATTTTTATTTGGTTGTTATACAAAATTCGTGTTATATTTTGAGGGTTACATTTTAAGATTTTATATAGCATAAGCAGCCTGTAAGGGCCAGTGCCCATTATCGGCATCGGCAAGGAAAACGATCCTTCGGTATCCCTACATGCACGCGCACACTGTCGGGAACTATGCCTTAGCATGCATGCCGATGGATCCTTTTCGATGTCGAAGGATAATGGGCGCCGGGCCTTAATGTTCCGACTGCAGGGATACAGGTGTTCTCACTCTGAGGGTGCGGACAGCACGCAAACCCAGTGCGAGTTGGTAGATGTCAACAATGTTATTTATAAATCTTTCTTCTTTATATATAAATCAATGCCACTTTTCGTTGTAATTTTATAACTCAAGAACTAGCTCACCTATCCAAACCAAATGTTTATTGTTTTTGGCTTTGTTCGGAATATTTATTAGATGGTTTATGTGAAGTTTGGTAGGGTAGAGTAAGGTATAGTAGGGTAGGGTAGAGTAGGGTAGAGTAGCGTAGCGTAGAGTAGTGTAGAGTAGTGTAGAGTAGGGTAGAGTAGGATAGAGTAAGGTAGAGTAGGGTAGAGTAGTGTAGGGTAGAGTAGTGTAGAGTAGGGTAGAGTAGGATAGAGTAATGTAGAGTAGGGTAGAGTAGGGTATAGTAGAGTGGAGTAGGGAAGAGCAGGAGCGAAACCGCGCGGGGCAAAAGCTAGTTAACTATACAAATGCATTTCTCTCGTTTTAGTCTTTTTTTGAGTGTGTCATGGGCTAAAACTGCCTCTTATGAACCTTCCTCCTTCGTCTCATCGTATACAAATGTGTATTAAGTCCAAATTACCATTCTTTTGATCTTCTTTTAACTCATCGAATGCCGTAATTAGAGATACAATAGTAAGACAATTGCTTATGTCGAACTGTGTAACTTAAGACATTCAAAAGGTGACAGCTAATGATTTTTTTTTTAATTATTAAAATAAACGCGTTATAGTTTTCTTTTATTTTGAAGTTCATAAACACGCATAAAAAATAGAAACTTTAAGAATTATTGCAACGTTCAAATCTAATTTCCTCCGTCTAATAGTTAAAATGACGAAGCACAGAAGCGGTGGCCCCGGCAATAAACCAATTATGGCGGAAGTCGGAAGATTTATACGAACGCTAGCGAAGGAACATAAATAGATTAAAATATAATAATTATTGTCACAATTATAGAGAGAAATATTTTCTGATAAATATTGAGTCATTATTTGGTTCGCCATTGTACCATAAATATTATACCCGCACGTGTGCACTAAGGGTGTTTTTATTATCGTGCGGGGTTCATCACGCATGCGGGATTGCTTCGCATGCGTAGCCCCGCAAATGTCATTTTCCTACAAGTAGGTACTTATCTTTTCCTACAAGTATTTATTGTATTGCGTGGAATACGAAAGCGGGATGCGGGGCGTGATATCGGGCAGCAGCCCCGCATGCGTGATGAAATCCGTACGATATTAAAAACACCCTTAGTAGCATTTTAGATTTATGTACAGTAAAAAAAAAACAGGAAAAGAACTTTGGCAGAATTACAACTTGTCACCATCAAGGTTGATTCGCTGTTTTCTTCTGACGTAGTGATTGTTTCAACATGCATGTTGAAAAACTTGGAATAAAACGCTTGTGTTTACATCCTTGTTGGAACCGGAAACGAAAACTGATTTTCAGTTTGCTCATGTCGACTTATTATACAGATGTGGTATACACATTAAATGTAGGACAAGTTAAGTAGTTGACGTCATGCTAGTTGCAATCCCACCGGGCCCTCGACTAGACGTCACTCCTTGGGTTTGCCTGCTTACTGATAATTTGGTTGTTTCATTTACTATAAACCTAAATCCCTAACTACTGATTTTAGTGAACACCTATGTAGACACCTTTTGAATGGCTTGGATACTAAGCCTTTGAAGTCGTGTCTTCGTATGAATAGTTAATTTGTAACCCATTAGAGAACAGAAGTAGATATTCTAATGTTTTTTCTAGTATTTAGCACCAAATGTATCAAACTATTCTTCTCGGCAAGCTTCGCTGAGATCGTCAACACTATAATGAAACTCTCAGATCCATTTATCCGTGATCGCGCCTGTTTCGACTGATTGAGACATTTTCAATTCGATCGTGTCGTAGTCTACTTACTACTAGACAATGACGTAAGCAAGGCAAGGCTGCCAAAATACCACGGGCCCCAGGTCTAATGGGGCCCCCGGACTTAGAGGCCTCGAGCTCAGGAGAAGTAACCCAACATACTAAAAAAAAAAAAAATTAAATCACCAAGTGACATAATTTTTCGAGTCACCATCTAATGAATTTACCACGGGCCTCAAACGATATAGTTATGCCGCTGGTATTAAATTATTACATGTAATTAGTAATAATGTTACTGGAACAGCAAAAATAGAAAAAAGATGAGAAAAAAAAATTCGCAAGGGGAACGCACAAGGACATTATTTGAATAAAGAGCTGCAGATGAGGCTTTTATAATTCATAGAGCAGTTGAAAATCTCAATATAATAAAAGTCTTTATTGTAAGAACAATAGTATTATTTAAAGAATAAAGCCGAAACCGAACGACCTTAGCAACATTTCTGCCGAGTTCCAAAGAAGGTTCGCCAAATAATTGTTTTAGAGAATACGTTTGTCAGGTGTTTATTATTCTTTTCGCTGAACTGGGCGAGCATTGTTTTCTAATGGTAGGCCTTAATCTCTTCCGCGTATTTACAAGCATTGAGCTCGAATGATAAGGGGGATAAACAATATGCCTTTCTGCTTTCTGGAATTGTTAGAAGTCAAATGATTTATTCATGTATCTTTTTGCAGTAAACCTTTATTTTTTCGGGGGTTCTGCCATTGTTTAAAGGACTCGTCCTAAGTCTCTACTCGGTTACAGATGCTTGTATTTAATGTAATCTTAAGTAATAGCCAGTAACTGTATGTAATTCGTATACTTATTAGTAGTTTTGGAAAAGTAAACATTACTATTAAAGGTTTTACATTAATCAAACCCTTTATGTATTATCAAGATTGATTATGAAATTATTATAAAACCAACAGTTGTCTCCAATAGACTAGTGTAATAATTGTTAGAAGATACTGGCTCCGGAAGACGAAGCTTTGGAAGGCTTCCTACAAGGTGGATCAACCTGGTAATTTAAAGGTTGCGGGAATCTGATGGATGCAAGACGCACGGTACCGTTAATTGTGGCGACACTTAGGGGATGTCTATATCCAACGGACGTCTTTCGGCTGAAATGATGATGATGATGATGATGACTGGCTCCTTTAACACAGGTACTGTGCCAAGTGCAAGGAGCTAGGGCCTCATTGTTTTCGAAAAAGGTTATTTGTGTTATTAGAATCCTATTCGGGTTCGTGCTTAGCGTAATTTACTCTGAGCGAAGAGATCAGCTGTCAAAAAAGGGTCACGGCGTCCTTACCTTCCGCATGACGCAGGTACTCACCGGACATGGTTCGTTCGGGAGTTTCCTGCACTCGATTCATGCGGAAGTGACGCCCGGGTGTCGCCACTGTGCGGAACGCCCGGAGGACACGGTGGAGCACACAGTCGAGGTGTGCCCTGCTTGGGCGGAGCATCGCCGTGCCCTGGTGGGGGCGATCGGCGGCGGAGACCTCTCGCGCCGGGCCTTGGTTGAGGCCATGGTCCGGAGCGAGGAGGAGTGGCAGGCGGTCGCCGACTTCTGCGAAGCAGTAATGCTCGCAAAGGAGGAGGCCGAACGCATCAGGCAACGGCGTTATCGCCGCCGCCGATTTCCGGCCACCGTAGGCGCGGGCTTGCGGACAGTGAGCAATGGGTAGCTCACTGTCCGGCCGTCCGGTAACTGTCCGGACCAAGCCCAAGTCGTCGACGGCGCGCACTGTTCCCGCGCGCCTCAAGGAGTTGTCAGCAACAGCAGGGACCCAGCCGGGTCGAAGCCTACTGGGGCCAGGGTTATCCGAAAGGGCGCTCGAGCCCCGGTATGAAGGCTAGAAGGAACGGGGTGGGTCTTTTAGTCAGTAAGAGTCTGACACTATCTCCCGCTCCGCCCAAGGGCGGGGGATGTCAATGCATGATTTTTTCCCACCATAAAAAAAAAAAAAAAAAGCTGTCAAAAGGGTTTTAGTCTAAATAAGTACCTAGATCCTGCAATTTTTTCATGTCCGCATAAGGGTGTGTAAATGGTCTATAAATAGAGAAGTTTTATTTACATCAAAACAATATGTAATATCAGCCAATACATCAGTATCTGTCTACATGAAATGTGACGGATGAGTTGCAGTTCAACTTCAGGCCTAGATTATGTAACTCGGATTGCTTCCAAACATACTTCAAAAATCAGAGTGCAGACGAATTGAATGAGTTATCGTACGATTGGATTTCCTGACCTACTTTGATCACTCTACTTCCTACTTCCTGTAGGTTCAACTTCGTATAGCGGCTCTAGCTAGACTGGAAACGCATTCACAACAGGATTATTCCGGGGCTTTTCAAGTTTATAAATTCGCTGCTCTTTGTAGTATTTAAACAAAACATCTCTGTTTGTGGTATTGTAACAAAGTCAGCACAGACAAATTTTTGTAATGATATAAACAAACATGGTCACTCACTGAGTCACAAAAGTTTCGCCTAGGGGTTTACGACGGATTATAGACGTAGGAAACCGGACGAGAATTATAGACGTAGGAAAAAAGGATGCCAAGCTAAAATGGGATTGGGCGCCTCACATCAGCCGCATGCATTCAGACCGTTGGGCAAGAATCTTCACAAAGTGGGTACCAGAAGATAGACGACGCCGCGACGCCGCTGAGGTCGACCTGGGAAGAGGGGGCGAGTCGACTTAGATGCTTATCGCAAGGGCTGGATCGAGGAGGCTCAAAAAAATAATCCTTTAAGAACTCAGGGGAAGCCTTTGCCCAGCAGTACAAGACAGTATTGGCTAATAAAAAGAAAATAAAATAGTGCTTGATTGCGACCACACCAGATGTTAAGCAGTGATGCAATCGTTGATGGTGAATCGCACTAGTTTATTAAGAGCGCTTTGACAAAATCGAATTGCTCGGGTATAAGTAAATCAGACGACGGCGACGGGCGGCAGCAGTCGCGCTCGATGCGTCTAGTGAAGTACGCGACGCACACATGCAAATCGCTACGCGGAACAAGCAAACATGAGGCATAGCCATTTTTTTTTTCAAAATAATTTATTAACTGATTTTAGGGTTCCGTAGCCAAATGGCAAAAAACGGAACCCTTAGAGATTCGTCATGTCTGTCTGTCTGTCCATCCGTATGTCACAGCCGCTTTTTTCTGAAACTATAAGAGCTATACTGTTGAAACTTAGTAAGTAGATGTATTCTGTAAACCGCTTTAAGATTTTTACACAAAAATAGAAAAAAAGCAATACATTTTGGGGGACTAGGGATACTTAGAACTGAAACTCAAAAATTTTTTTTTCATCAAACCCATACGTGTGGGGTATCTATGGATAGGTCTTCAGAAATGATATTGAGGTTTCTAATATCATTTTATTCTAAATTGAATAGTTTACGCGAGAGACACTTCCAAAGTGGTAAAATGCGTCCCCCCCCCCTGTAACTTCTAAAATAACAGAATGATAAAACTAAAAAAAATATATGATGTACATTACCATGTAAACTACCAACGAAAATTGGTTTGAACGAGATCTAGTAACTAGTTTTTTTTAATACGTTATAAATCTAAAAAAAATCACTATTATTAAAACATCGATCAAAGTTACAACGAACAACAAGAACTTTTATATTATATTACTTGCTGCTACGGAACCCTGCATGGGCGAGTCCGACTCGCACTTGGCCGGTTTTTTTTGGTTTGCGTACAACAATTATTTTAAAATATTATTTTACTTTTAAATGGACCAATTTTTTTTTTCACGTATTATAGCAATGCCTCCCTAATTACTAAATAATTTTTATTTGAATTTTGATCATACTTTCATAGATAAAAATTATAGTTTCGTACGGAAAATTGTCATTAATTCTCAGTTTTACAGAATTATTTTTGGTATATTACTGTATGACTCGTAATAAATTGATTTGACCATTCCAAAGTAGAAGGTACAGTTGTATCATGGACATTTAAAAAAATGGTTAAATGATTACCTATATCTTCGGCGTACCAAAGCATCAAAAGATTACCAAAAGCATAATTTTATGAAACACCCTTTGCGGAAACAAGGAATTTACTGATTGATGTACGTGAACAAATTGATTTATTTATTTAGAACACTCCCAAGATTAATGATCAAACTTTCTTAGGCGTAATTTTGTTTTTTCTTTTTTGTGCTGTATCTAAAGCATAATCAGACGTCAAAACTCGAATCAAACGCTCAAATTCAAGAAAAAATGTGATAGCGCTCTTAAGAGCCTATTCAGATTTCGAGACAATTGCTCTTTGTACAGTAACAAAATCAGGCAGATTTTGAGACAAAAATTCAAACAGAAAGCATTTTTTTTCTATAGGCATTGCATTATTGTTCTAAGGCCGAACACTGCGTTCGCGTGTGTGTGTTCGGCGCGAACACACACACGGGCGCCTGCACTGTCCCATACAATAGTGGTCCGTCCGGGCACCCGTCGCGGGCAGCCGGGTCCCGCGCCCGCATTGCTACGTATAATACATTAAAATTCTCCATCGACACGACTACATGCACACCGTTACAGTTGAACTAGACACTGCGCAGGTAATAATCCGGTTTCCGCAACAGGGACCACCGCACACGATACACTTGCGGGCTTCCGTTTAACTCAGCGTTTGGCCCTACATGGAAATCTTTTCGTCTTTCATGATGCTTTATTCATTTCTTTTAGCAAAGGTTTGTCGACTGTCCATAGTCCATTTACTACGTACTCTCAAGATAGCAATCACATAAAAATGCGAAGACATGATGGAATAGTAAACGCTGTGGGGTAAATAACTCGACAGCTGACGGAAGGACATCGATGTATTTATGTTTTATCGTGAATCTCCGCGTCGGAGAATGGATAAAATTGATTGCATAAGGATTAAATTGAATGCACTTTATTTATTTTGCGATTCATCTGATAGTGGAATCAGGCTTTTATCATAACTCGATTAAAAATGAATATAGAAAAAACCTATAACTGAATAATGAATTTATTCTATATTTATTTTTAGATATCTTTAATATTATTTATGCTTTTACTTACTATTACCGTCAGTCAGGACGATTTTACGAAGATTTAACTTATTAAACTAAACATAAACTAGACGGTTTATGTTTAGCTTAATGAGTTTTTAGAGAGTTTTAGTTAGTCTTTGTTTTACACTTTGCTGTATATTAAATGAAACGTCTATCTGTAACATATAGAATATATTAAGTAATTCTTGAACAATATTTTGGTATAAGCCCCAAACCACAAGTGAAAAGTAAAATCAAATAAATGCTTGATTTGCATTTGCCTTTTTTTCCAATTTCTGATTGGAAATGGTCAAAGGTCAATGAGCAAAACAGTGTTCAATTACGTGGTCCCTGGATACGAGTGATACGCCATGCACGATGTTGATACACGTATTGAAACGTTTTTAATATCCAGCAATTACACAAGTTAATGAAACACGTGTTGTCGACACTTGAGATAAGCCATAAACCCTGTCAAATGCTATTGCCACAATAAACTTGGAACAATGTGATAATAACATACTACTCTGCTATATGTACTCAGGTGTAACATTTAAATCCGACCGAAAGAATATCGAAAGCAATTTGAAATATCTATAATTTATTTTCTAATTTTTTTTAATGTTAGTGATAGAATGATCAGCCCCCCTAGCCAAGTTACAACCGTTTCGCTTGCGCCGAACGCTTCGAGTTGACCTTGCCGCCAATTCTTTTGTTCTGACCACGTGACTGAGCGTTAAGACGACGTCATTCCCGTACATTTGAAGCTTTCTACAAGCGTTAACTATTGCAGATTAGCAACTTGGCTAGGGGTACAGGTTCTATGGAAGAAAAAACGTGTTGTGCCGACCCCTAATAACATGGGGCAAGGGCAGGATGATGATGATTTTTTAGGATTCCGTACCTCAAAAGGAAAAAACGGAACCCTTATAGGATCACTTTGTCCGTCTGTCTGTCTGTCAAGACCCTTTATCTCGAGAACGCGTGGAGGTATCGAGTTGAAATTAAAATCGTATACTCAGGTCTGCGGTCCCTTCAAGCTGTGAAAAAATTAAACTTCTACGGCCACGAGACGCCACTCATAGCGTCGTCGCGCGCCCGCTTACCGATGCCGCCCCGCTCGTAGCTAAGACAAGACCGAAGTCGTAAACAGGCCGTAATGGAATAATCAAAAACTCCTACACAAAAACTATTGGAAGAAACTCGCTAAAGCCGAGTAACCGCTGACGTAATCCGGTTTACACCTGAGCTCTCTGGTGTTCAGTCTATTATGCCGTGTTTGCATGCATGATTCGTCTTAATTGTACTACGTTTTTGTTACAAACAGTTGGGAGATTGCGGTTGAAAAGACCAAATCGCTTTCTCAGTTGGGAGATTGCGGTTGAAAAGACCAAATCGCTTTCTAACGTATGGAACAGACGTCATCAACGCTGGGTCTTCTGGTTCGCGAGGAAAAAGACTCTTGCCTTCCACATGGGACCCATGACTTGGTGAGGATCGCGGGAATCCGATGGATGTTAGACGCACAGGACTGCTCATTGTGGCGACACTTGGGACAGGCCAGTGTCCAACAGTGGACGTTTTTCGGCTGTAATGATGATGATATCATCATTATAAAGTTCTTCCCTTCATATGAGGTAAACATTGTTAGGGTTAATAGGTGGGCGCCCACGGAAACACTTTTAAGTATTTCAGTAATCTGTTTATTATCCTTTTCTTTACATACTGGAAGGTGTGTTTAACTAATATTACGTGAGTCATGTACTCCGAAGCCGAGCTACACTATTGTAACCAGACTAGGGATTTCAGTCAAGTGGAGATAAAGGGTATTTAAAGGGCTTGGATTGTTAAATATAATATTTATTGGTTAGAAAGAGAAGGCCAAAAAGTGTTAAAGTAGGATAGATTAGCATTTGCTATGTCGTGGCCAGATCATAGAATTGATCAATTCATGATATGGCCAAATAAAACTCGCCAGATCGTGTAAACGTTAACATATTTTGATATGTCAACCCGGTCAACCCTCGTTTGTCCATATCATTAATGTAGGATTTCAATGACAATAAAAGGTCTAAAAAATGTAGGACAAACGAGGTTTGACTTATCATCAAACTTTAACGTTAAAACTCTGGCCAGTTTTAGTTGGCCATTTCATGAAGTGATCAATTTCTAAGATCTGGTCACGACATATAAATTCAACAAAAATTTTGGAACTTGATAACTAATTAGATATCTACTTGTTCAAAATGAAGCGCCCGACATTTTGATCTTTTAAGTGCTTAACTCCTATTCTCGTCTGTAGTTAAACCATAAAATATAATTAGTCAAGATTTGGCAGCGGCTATTTGCTAATTGTTAAGATAGTCAGACACGTCTGGCGTCTGTGTGTCTTGACGGTCACAACGAGCGTGTAATCGATAAATTCATTAAACCGCTTTATTTTGTCACTCACTATGTGGTACATAGAATTAAAATTTTTCAATTACATTATTATCTACTGACATATCAACGCACGGCTGAAACTACAGGGACTAGGAATATGAAATTTTACACAAGGCTTCCTTTTATTACGTAGGCAAGCACTAAGAGAGGATTTATCAATTCACCCCTTAAAGGAATGAAATGACGGGGGTTCTAAGATTGAAAGGAGAATCCTACTTTCAGCCAGTGAAGCCAGTGTTTTATATCAAAAGCGATTTGTTAATCAAAAACGTTCAAGCGACTCTAGATCTGTCAGGAGTTCAAGGAAAATTAGTTCATATGAAAAACACACATTTAATTCTGGATTTTTGTCACCCTTATGGCAACCACGTCTCTGGAACACCTACTTTAAATGATTAACACAGCATAATTAGCATTATATCGCCCTAGTTACCGCAGAAGTTTGACCTTCACCAGTAGACATTTGAGTTTCAAGCTATGCAAATTGGAATATTTGTGTCTACCGTTTGATTTAAGTATTTCTCATTTCAAAGGTATGCAAGTTTGATTGTGCTATGACTATATTAAACAAGATATTCTAATTTAGATGGCATTTAGACTAGGTCTTTAGAAATTTGCGATTGCCGGATTATTTGGTTTAAAGGCTAGTGGAATCATTGAATAAATTGAACATACAAGCGACTATTGTATTCGAGTGAATGATAATTGCAATAATATTTTGACTATTGACGATTGTTGCTGTTTTACAATTATGATATTGTATATATATATTTTATTATTTTTTTACAACTATGACATGTTTATTTTTACTATTTGACTGAATTTTTTTAAATACTTTTTTTTTACAATTTGCAATATTTACTTTTGTAAATTTTATTATTGTGAATGTGAGAACTATGTGGATTACTCTTTCCTTTTATTTTCACATGATGTCTGGCAGTTTTGAGTATTTGATGTGGCCTACCCAAATGTCCTTTCTTTGGCATTGTTCGTCAAGTCGTTGAGCTCCTTAGTAGTTTTGAGTTGAGCTACACACACACTGACAAATGCTTGCAATGACTGGACAGGTCCACTTAGAACTGTGTGGTTCTTTCTTCAAAAGACCATCTCAGGCTCAATCTGCACGGTTCTGATATGATTTGACCATTACATGTTTTGCTGTATGGACTTTAAAAGAGACTTTGACCCCTGAGTTTGTTTCGGTGTTTCTTCTCAGGGTAGTCAGCTAGAAAACACCGGCCTCATCTAGCATTAATTGACGAAAAAAAAAAATTGATGTGTAAAAGTGTTTTTATAAAACCTACTTGCAAAATAAAGATCATTTATCATTTACTACACAGAAAAATGTATGTTATGGATTTTTTATTTTATTTTATTTTTATTTTGGGAAAAAATCATCCAATGACAACCCCCGGTCTTGTTCGGAGCGGGAGATAGTGTCAGACTCTTACTGACTAAAAGACCCACCCCGTTCCTTCTAGCCTTCATACCGGGGGGCTCGAGCGCCCTTTCGGATAATACTGGCCCCAGTAGGCTTCGACCCGGCTGGGTCCCTGCTGTTGCTGACAACTCCTTGAGGCGCGCGGGAACAGTGCGCGCCGTCGACGACTTGGGCTTGGTCCGGACAGTTACCGGACGGCCGGACAGCGAGCTACCCATTGCTCACTGTCCGCAAGCCCGCGCCTACGGTGGCCGGAAATCGGGATCAGAATCCCGGCGGCGGCGGCGGCGGCGATAACGCCGTTGCCTGATGCGTTCGGCCTCCTCCTTTGCGAGCATTACTGCTTCGCAGAAGTCGGCGACCGCCTGCCACTCCTCCTCGCGCCGGGCCTTGGTTGAGGCCATGGTCCGGCTCTCCGCCGCCGATCGCCCCCATGAGGGCACGGCGATGCTCCGCCCAAGCAGGGCACACCTCGACGTATGTTATGGATGAAGAGAGAGAGGGAAAAAGTGGATGGATTGTGAGAGGAGTGATATGAATGAAAAGGGAGTTAGTGAAACCCCGTAAAATGGGATAAGGGCAGGAAGGAGAACTATGTATGTATATCAATTTTATTATATTTTCATTTGATAATTTGTTGTTTTCCATTAGTCTTTGACCGAATTTATTTAAAACACAATTAGCAGGAAAAACACTTGGTAAATCCACAGTCAAAGATCAAGCTGTTGAGATAAAGGTTTACGATAGCGTTATAAAATATTTCACTGATTCCTTAAGGTCAATTTTTAAGTCCAATGAACAGATGATAGTAGATGAGAAATACAGATTTAAGGTTAAGTATGTACTAAATATAAAACTGCAGTCAGACATAACTATAGTACTAGTTAGTATCCAGGGAAAAAAAACTTAAGGTACATTTATGTTTATTGTAGATGTCGAGCCTTACGATGTATTAACATTATTTGCAGCAGTCGTTGATAAGCTTGTCCAGGGTAAACACAGGAATCGGTACCAGATTTTATTCACTCTAGGCTTGCGTATAATATAACGTCTACATAATTTTGTGCTTTTCAAGCGTTAGGTTAATACCTACTGCGTTATCAATAAAACGATCTAATAATAAAACAATTTGGCAAGCTAATAGACGTTACATAATTATACTTAGGGTATTTCGTTGGTAATTGTGGTGTTCACTAAAATCACTAGTTAGGGATTTAGGTTTATAGTAAATGAAACAACCAAATCGTCAGTAAGCAGACTCAACCCAAGGAGTGACGTCTAGTCGAGAGACTGGTAGTATAGCAACTAACTTCACGTCGACCCTTGACTTGTCCTACATTTAATGTGTATACCACATCTCTTCCTTTTTATAAAATGATTTACATTTCAAGCACAGTTACAATATTTAGCACTTAGATTATAATTTACAAAAATCGCTTGTTTGGTTTTTGAAGTACAATAATTTATATTACATTATTTAGCACACTTAGATTATAATTTACATTTGGTTTTTGAAGTACAAATATATATTTAGGATTCTTAATGTGTATCCCACATGTCTTCCTTTTTATAAAATTATTTAGATTTTAAGTGATATTATAATATTTAGCATTTAGATGGTAATTTGGTTTTGGAATGCAATTACAGCATTTAAGATTTTGAAATGAATTGCGTTTAACACATTTGAGAGGTTTTAAAACAACAATATCCTCTTTTTCATATAGATATACAAAATGAAAACATTTCAATTGCATTTTCTTTTACTCGTAATTTTTTTTAACTAGATGAGGTCTGTGTTTCCTAGCTGACTGCTCTGAGAAGAAACACAGAAACAAACTCAGAGGTCAAAGTCTCTTTCAAAATCCATTGTAATATGTAATGGTGTAATCATTTATAAGAACTGTGTATCTACACAGTTTTGTAGTGTCTGAAATGATCTTTTGAATAAAGAACCACATAGATTTGAGTACATTTAGCATTTGTATTAGACTTACAAATATACTTTGGCCTTTAATAATGTAGTATTGTTATTTAATTTTTAAGAAAGCATTAGCTTTCTACTTTCTGTTTTAAATTGATTTAAATTGAAGGTGATACTTCATACTCGGTGGTCTTATGGTGGTCCAACAAGGGTAGATAACATAAATCGATTAATTTTCTTGTAGGCTTCTCTAATATCTCGACTTGGATATTTCTTAAGGTCTGATGTCCGTGTATTTTTTGACTGCTTTGACTGTTTTTTTTTTTTTTATTCCAGATTCGGAATCCAGTAGGCACCTATTAAAACGTTATTATTTCTCGTTTAATACTGTATATACCTTGATTACAGAATTGTCTACCGTTATCAGATGTTCTTTTTTTTTCCTTTGCCCCACATTAGGAGTTACACTTGCATTGTGCGTTTACAGAAATGTAAATTCCCATGCACAAGACTTTCAGACTCAGAACAACATCTGTAAACCATTTAAGATTTGCGCCTTCGAAATACAATATACCTATTTTACTCTATTCCTATTTTGTTCTATCTAGAAGTTTTACGATTCCACTAGAGAGTTATGGGAATCAGCAATTGGTTTCTTTTACCTGAATTTGACACAATTATGTTATTTGGTTTCGATTTTTGTTCTTAGGTCTTTGTTCCTGTGGCTAAGGAATCAGTATATGACCTATGCTTTATTACATGCGCGGTTGTTGGATTTCGAACTATGTGAGTACTAGGTACATCAATTAGTATTAGTGGCTGGTCTTTGACTTGGATGTGCTCTGGCAGTTAGAATGTCATGCTCATATATTTTGCTGATGATGACTCGGTTTCCTTCAGAAGAGTTGAGCTGAATGGTGGTACATGAGTCATTCATAAACTAATGCCATAGTTGGGACTGGTCATCTCGCAATTAGGCTAGTCATTTTGTAATCACCATGATTTCTTTTCATTATTTGTATTTTTATTTTTATTACGGATACTTTAAACGTATGCATTATCGATATAAGTAATTATTTATTGATTCAAGTGTCCGTAGAGTTTCTTGTTTGTTCAAAATGCAAATTTGTATTGAATTCAAATCAATTCATGAATTAAATTAGATACACGAACTTATACTTCGTTTTAGTCTGACAGTTTCATTTTTTTTACATCTGTCAGATTCTGTCTCCAAAGTTAACAGAACTATCGTTAGTTATAGTTGGGTACGAATGTACGATCTCTTGTCATTATAGCCAAGGGATATTTTTTTTAAACCCATTTACTTTTAGGGTTGAAAGTTGGAGTTTACTTATTCAATGAAATTGATCCAGAAAACGTTGAATTTCATCAACATTTCCATGTGAAAGTCAGACTGACTTTATTATTAACTAGTTTGAAACCTGATGGCACTGAAGTTTCAATTGATATAAAATATTTCATTGTTTATTACCTTTATAGTTGTTTAAATACTTACGGGTTTCTGGAAATTATTTAACAACGCATCACAAATTAACTTAAAAGTGCTGCGAGTGTTTATTTCTAATTCTTCCAGTCTTTTTTTATGTTATATCACTATGTTGTAAGTAAAGTCAACAATTCCTTCGCTATGGCACTATATCTTTTTCAACTTTTTTTTATTTTTGTTGAATGTATAGCATTTACTGATTGACTTCTTAACTATTCATGAACTTTGATTTAAAACATGTACATAGCGTTTTAAGTAATACTACTTATTATATTTATCTAGGTCTCACGTATTTACAGATAAATACGTATACCATCATCAGCATTGATATTTTAGTATAATATAATTGATCATCAGGCTTACCCGGGATCACCAGAGGTACCCAAAAAGATGAAATATTGTTTTATTTACAAGCCAGGTCCTATACAGTTTGTCTAGCTCGTCTTTTTGCTATTATTTTTTTAAGCTATTAGGAATCAAATAGCTGTTGGACTTTTTCTTTTTTTTTTTTAACAATAAAGATCTTCAAGTTGGCAATTGAATTCAGATCAAAGCCTTTTTTTTAAATTTTATAATGGATTTCTTAAAACATTTTTGTGATCATAGGCTTTGCTAGTAATACTTTAGAGTTACTTTTTTATCTGTATATCAAATAACCCTTGCAATTTATTATTGTATAGCACGTGACCATCAATTTCAATTGTTCAGTTTTCATCGACGCAACGTGGCAAATTAGATAAGTAGGTGTGAACCTACCTACCATATAAGTGCTAGATGTTTCGTTTATTACTTTGTTTTTTAATATTTTTACTTTATTGTTATCATTTGACGAGAGGCAGACTTATTATTTTTTCTTTTATTGACTCTCGTTTCGCAAATAATACTCAAAACACCTATTTATGCCATTTGCATTAATTATAGGGCATTGACTGAATTTTCATCAATTGCTCGAACTTATAATCATTTTTGTGATTGCCACAATTTACATGACATGCATGAAAGCAACCAAATTCATTGTTTATTTATTTGAAAAGAGGTTGGTACGAGTCTCTTTATGCCATTTGCGTTAATTATAGGGCATAACTGAATTTTCATTAATTGCTCGAACTATAAGTAATCACTTTTGTGATTACCAATTTTCATGACATGCATGATAGCAAACAACTCATTGTTATTATTTGACACGAGGTTTGTGCCTTTTTTTCTTATTTGTCCTTGTTTTGCAGTGTTTCTGGAAATATAATTTGAAAACACGTTAGCAATAGATTTACAGGAAAGGTACTTTTATCACGTTTGTGATTTTAGTTGCCACATTGGCAACAGTTTTTTGTTCAGTGTCAACTCCATTATGGCAGGTACTTATTGCACTTTGACTCTGGCTATCGTGGATTAAGTAGCTCAATGGCGGGATTGCTGTTTTTAAAGGGTTATGATTTTTCATTGTGATAATCTTCCATATTCTTTAGGGAATTGAATCCAGAACTAAATCTACAATTCAAATCATATTTGAAATAGAATCAAGAATTGTACCCACAATTCAAATAAGTTATTTTTTTTTCCATCTTATTCTTGTTTTTAACTAAAATCCAAGAATAATATAGGTACACAACACATCGTTAATTTATTTAAAACCCTGAATTGATTGTAGCCAGCTAAGATAAGAACTCTATGAGCACTGTTCCTATAACATTTAAATAAACAAACTTTAGTTAGCAAGTCGCACAAGGGTCCATTAATAGGTACCTGCGCCGGAGTGCCGCGCCATGCTACTCAGCAAAACGGCCACTTGAAATAGAGATTGAAGAACCAACCACATCGCGGCGTTATAACGCGTGTGACAAATTCTTTGTTTGATGGATAAAGCCAGTGCAAAATGTATTTTATTTAATTAGCCTTAAGGATTTTATGACACTTATTTAGTTTTAACTATACAGTGATACCTAGCCAGGCATCATATTGCTTCGAAGTATCGAAGTGGTAATTGACGTTAAAACTGGTACTTGACGATATTCACGTTGGCACATTTTATTTTTGGATCTAATAATATCTTTCGATAAGATTAGCATCTATAAGTAAACGTGTTTATCGCTGGAAATTTTGATCGAATATTTTTATTTTGTTTCGATCATTTAACGAACACTCGTTGGTACTGATCATTTAACGAACTCTCGTTGGCACTTTTATTTTGATATTATGTAGCCACAAACGAATTTGGTCAACAAACATTGTATTTGGAATTTTTATTTATTTTCGAAATGTAGGGACATTTTGTATGCCCTAATCACATTCCGATATAGTATACGGTACCGTTTATGTATTAAATGAAGAAGTGATTTCATCGATTTATATTGCGCATCTCTCAGCTAATCACTGACGCAGATCGCTAATACATAGCTAAATAACGACCGAAATATGGACATTTCCATGAAACTGTAACATTTACTAAATTTCAATTTAATGTTTAAGTCGAGAGTGAATAGGTTTCTTTTAGGTAAGCGCGTTCCATCGTCGACCGCATCGTCGCTTTCCATCAGGTGAGATAGCGGTCAAGCGCGAACCTATCAACAATAAAAAAAAAAAATGTAGAAAACGGTCACTTATTTTTATTTTTTCTTTCAAAACACTTTGTGCTGTAAAATAATACTTTTCTTGCTGACCAATTTATGAAATATTTACAGAATTTCACTTAGGTAACGGTCACTTATTTTTTTTTATTTTTTTTTTTAAACACTTTGTGCTGTAAACATTAATTTTGTTGCTGACCAATATCCGTAAGTAGTACATTATTTGAGTTAAGATCACTTTACTTACTGCGCTTTTACTCGTCGCCAATGTGGTGTTCACTAAAATCACTAGTTAGGGATTTAGGTTTATAGTAAATGAAACAACCAAATCGTCAGTAAGCAGACTCAACCCAAGGAGTGACGTCTAGTCGAGAGACTGGTAGTATAGCAACTAACTTCACGTCGACCCTTGACTTGTCCTACATTTAATGTGTATACCACAGTAATAATGAAAAAAGTGTATCACAGTAACCAAGTAATGTTCTAACATTTGAAATGGTCCTTCGAGCTGGATTAATAGATGGCAGCGTTGTTTGTATTTATTTCGGGTAATTCATCATGAAACTATCTAATCGGGGACGTTTCTATTTCAAGGACGTCTGTACGTCACGTCTGGTTCGACGGTAAAATATTACATACTTCATGCGATAAGATCGTATTGTTACGAACGATTATTCAATATACTCGTAGTTACTGAACACGAGGTACTTGAAAATTCTTAGGTTTTAATTCTTACAGATTTTCCTTGTCAGTAAAATATATTCGATATTTTTAGGTAGAGTTAAGTACATCAATTTTGGTCCTTAGTAAGTGATAATAAATTCAAATATTCTACGCGTAAATTATGTAAGTACGACTTAGAATTATTGTGTAATTTACATGATGAAGTAATCAATTATTTTATTGAAGTGACACTTAAATAATGTGAATTAATGAGCCTTGATTAAAAACAAAAGGTAATACGCGTTTCCGAGAATGCAGACAATTAAAACAAATTATGTTAGATACTGGTTTTAAATTATGAAATATATATATTTGTGAAGGAGCAGTGAATTCATTATTGCTATTTGTCTATTGACAAATGGGTACTTACATAATAAAATTATAAAATTCTAAGTAATCTTTGAAGATTTTTGGAATACCTACCATACAAGGTTAGAATGCAAGGGTTATATAATAATAATCTATTTATACACCGTGTCTTTGACATCGACGCACAAACGAATACCATGGATCTAGTAGGTACATGATTTTGAACCCCGAGTGGTGGAATTATTCGTCGATTTTTTCCCCTTTTTTAAAAACAAAATCTTTACTTTTCAACTGTATAAAATCATTATTTTAGCCAACCCCGATGATTTAAGTAAAAAATAATAATTACTTAATTGAAAAAATCATCACCAATCATCATCATTTTTTTTTTATAAAAACAGACACAGTGTATGTTTTTATAAAAATAAAATCGTTTTTACGGGGCCGCGAGTGCGACACATACCCAGGCCTGTACCTACAAAATATTCTTGTGTCTGCTCTGCAACCAGTTCTTAACAGTAGTACGGTAAAATAAACGGTTTTTAACTCACAAATACGGCGAGTTTTGACTGATTTAATTGTTTACAGTGATTATTATCAGTGTCTTTCGACGAATATGTGTAGCTGTAGCCACGCGCAAAACGTCGTCGACACGACCGACCACAATGTTATTATGAGTGACGTCACTCGGCAACTTGCCAGGTAGCCGGTTACAACCGGATCAGTGAAGTAGACTGTCGCGGATTAATTATTCAATTTTGCATGAATGGTTTACGAAACTGTGTGACTGAATTGCGTGCCCGTGACTAGGAAGTATTAAGTTGACTTCATACATTTAAAATGTTGTCATAATAACTGTCACTTTAATTTCATAAAGGGGTCTATAATGTTTTTTTTTTATATGTTTTTTTCAAGAAACGTCTATGGAATAATTATACAATATTGTGGTCAGCGGGCCATTTGGGCGACTGCGGAGTTGTTTTGCTCCCGCACCTGAGCTGGTGTTTAATGCTCGTTACGGTCTGCCGAGACCTGTGTTGTTGTTGGTGTCCAACTTTTTTTAAATATTTTTGGGAAAAAATAAAACATGGTGTAAAAATTATTGTAATCGATTGATATAGTAAAAATAATGTGGTTTAAGGTCCGACAATTTCAGGACAGCTAGAACTTCTTGGCTGCTGTGCTATGTGTCGCGAGTTTAATTTCCGCATGAAAAAAAAAAACCGGTATGGCCTACAAATTGTCGTTCCGGGTCTAGGTGACTTGTGTATGTAATTTTTAAAACAAAAAATCCTTGTGAGGGAGCAATTTTTTTTAAAGGTTTTTTTTATTCATAGGTAATAGGTATGTCGGTTAAGTCGCATAGTGTAATCTATCTACACTTATTATGTATAAAGAGATAATGTTTGTTGTTTTGTTAGTAGGAGGTAATCTCTGAAAGCACTGGTCCGATTGCGAATTTTTTTTCGCCAATAGAAAGCTACTTTATTTTATATTCCTGAGTGACTATATTTTATGCACGTGGGGGAAGCCGCGGGCAAAAGATAGTGTATAAATAAAAGGAGAAACTAAATGACTGATAGGTATATCAACGCACAGTCAAAACTACTGGAACTAGGGGACGTAGCCGGAGGCGAGTAGGTACTAAAAAGGTTTTTTTTTAAATTTAGTCCCTAAACGAACGAAATCGGGGTTAAAATTTGTATAGAGGAACGGGTTTTTTGTATATCAATGAGAGGAACCTACTTTCATGTGGACGGAGCCGCTCGCAGAAGCAACTCACAATACAATACATAATCAAATCGCCTCGACCTCACCGATAATAATGTTACTAGTGATCGGTGTTACTACCAAATGAACAAACGACGCTAACCGTCTAGAATAGTCTCGAACTTTCCATTATACATTGTATTTTTTTAGATGGGAAACCATCCAACGACTTCTCCCGCTCTCGCTCTACGGTGGATCGGGAGGGGGCGTGTCAGACTTTGACCGACTAAAATCCACCCCCATGTTTCTTTTTTGCCTTGCGCCTCAGGACCCCGGGGTTCTCTCCGGACGACCCATGGCCTCAGTAGGCTTCGACCCTGCTTGGTTTCTACGGTCTTGCTGCCATATCTTTCAGATGCGCGAGGAACACTACGCGATGTCGAAACTTTCCATTATACCTGCGTTACCTCCTCGTCGGTTGAATACGTCATTATGTAAGGATCGAGTATAGAAGGCCGTGCAGGAAATGTAAATATGCTAAAGCTTTTGACGTCAATCAAGCCGGTTTTGCGCCACACCTTTTTTTGAGGATCAAAAGAGTTTGATAATATTGTGATTTTTGAGAGGTTAGAACAAATTTTTGCTGAAAGTTACTGTAGAAACAGAAAATGTATGTAAAGGGTGCATATCCTGAATGAACCTGACTTCTGAGTACCTATACAGTTTTTTTTTGGCTAGTATTCAAATAACGTAGCTCCACCCGGATCGAGAGAGAACGTTAGACTTTTACTAAATGAAAGCCTGTAAGTTCCGGGATTTCGGTAACACTTTCGAACAATCCGTCAGCCCAGACTATAAACTAAGTTGTTGGACAGTCTGTTGTTTGCCTAATGCTAGCAATTAAAATACTGGTGAAACTAAGTAATTTTGCCTTTACTAATTGGCGTCCCAAATATAGTCTATTCTATTTGAATATGCTTTTATTAATAATCATTTTATTTCAGGAAATTATTTCCATATTATAAATTACAGATATAATAACATCACTCAGGTAATTATACCTACATTTAAAAATATTACTCATCTAAAAAAAAAGTACTGGTATATAAAACCTGGAAAACTTAAAGAGTACGAAAAAGTTAAAAACTCGCAATATGCATACTCTTTCTAAGTAAGGAAAACGGTACATCAATACTATAAACCATTGAACCACCAAAGCGGTTGTCGACAGAACCTTCAAAGTAAATGTATAATCCTTGAGTTAGCAACTACAGTCATGTGGCATTTAACAAACAGCTGTTTAAATGTCAACTGACGTAAGCGTGACGTCTCGTCACCACACGCGACCATTTTATAACGACCTCCTCCTCCTCCCAAACTCCAGTTTCAATTGAGTTAGCGCTGTATAGTACAGGTCTACACAAAATGGTCCTTTCAGTTCAATTCCACACGTGCTCATTATTAATATATTCATTGACTGCAATTATAAAACTCTTTATGGGGGGATTCCTATAAGGTTATTCTTTGATTCATTTACTATTGTTAGTATTGGTCACATCGTGATGTGATCAATACCAAATTAGTCAGCTAGTAATTTTAGTGACGTAAATGGAATTAAGTAATTTACGTATGTATGGTAATTTTCTGCTTAAAAACGCCTTTTGACCAATTAAGTACTTATTAACAATTAATTTTACAACATTCTATTTCTAAGTAATTCAATTCATAAATTAATGGGACAAGGAAGCGAATATTTACCTGTTAAACTAGTGATATATTTTTTCCTGGCTCAAACATAAGTCAATTTTGTTTCCAATGTTAATGGAATTTATTTAGGTTAAAACTGTTGTACACAAGCCTCAAGCTTACAGCTTGTGCGTAGTCCTCCAGTGACGCCTCTTAGTAGCGGATTGCATTCCCAGAGCGCAGTTTTGACCTATTGTGGAATAGGCCGGTTTTGTTTCAGATTTTTGGCAAGCATAAAAAGCATAGCATAATCAGCCTTTTAATGTTCCCACGGCTGGGACTCAGGTTTCCTTTCTAGGAGAGGGAATGAGCCGTAATCCACCACGCGGACCCAGTGCGTGTCGGTGTGTGTCACATGTCTTCGAATTTTTGGTTGTAAGCTTTTTGGCAAGGTTGCGCTTGATAATAAATTGCTTGTGTGCCAGCATTCTGCCACTCACAGTCAACAACCTGCGTATGCACTCAGAAAAGCTAAATACATTCCTGAAATGTCGTCTGTATAGCAACACAGCTCAATTAACAGACGGCAAGTGCGCTTATACCGGTTCAATACGCGACGATAGCAATTAGTCTCAGCTCTCATGATATTGTCTGTTCGATCGTTTCGGTGTTACTGTATATGTATAGAAGCCAACTACGGCCTCATTTGTCTAGACAGGTTTAAGCTTGAACAACACTGTTCACACGTGTGCCACACACGGCAATCTGGACGCATCTGTCTCCATACATTTTAAATATAATTAGAAACTAGACTTCTATATTTGGTCCACGCCACACGACGTCGTTCTTCGTACAAATCAGGCGTGTTACACGTGTGATCGCTGTTCTTATTTCGGATTGTCGATAAAACGCGACTAAAGCAACAGGCAGGTATCGTGTGACTTCTACGCGTGGATCGTGTTAAAAAGTGATCACGTTTCGTACAAAGTCCGCACAGTCTGCTTAGCAAAAAGACACTATAGATTTTACATTCATATGTCAATGACATCGTTCGCAGATCGCCGAGGCAAGGTTGAATTTAGACTGATCCGCCAAACGAGTTTTTTGAAAGACCTTCTCTGATATGATTGTTAATTTTTTACTACTTTTTTTTTTTGCTATGTATCAAGAAATTCTGTTCAGTCGTTTGAAGATCATCAGACCTTTTCTATAGTGGTGACTGTGAGCAACTTTGACTGGTCATTGATACGAAAGTAATTTGTTACTTCAATGATGTTGGCGTTCGACTTCCACGATGGTGATTATGGCGACGCTTGGGGGAGGCCTATGTAGACATTTTTCGGCTGAAGTAGTAATGATGAATGATATTGCAATACCATGTACTTGCAATATCATTGATGAAATAGCACGGAACAGTAAAATGGAGTTGGGCATTCTACAGTTTAGTTAGTAAGGAGTTGTCCTTACTTACTAATTGAAGATTTATCGTGTCCAGGCTCGTTGGAATAATCTTAATAGCTGTATTGGTAACCTTGACCAGGTGCTGCAGAAAGCCCTGGAATCTGTAGGATACTCAACTCCTCACTTACAACAGAGTTATCCTGTTTACTAATTGAAATTAGGTCATAAATAGATGATGATTAAGAATGGTGAAGCAAAAAAGAGAAATGAGAATATATTGGTGAGATTATTCAAGCTACTTTCACTTGAGTATCTAATTGATATTTTAGTTGATTAGTAATCATAGTCCCGTTTAGGTGACTATAAATTCTTTATTCTTTATTGTACACACAATTTAATTGTACAGTTATAAAATTTACAGTTGATGTACATAGGCGAGCTTAACCCACAATGAACAATGAAATTTTGCATGTGAGGAACTTCAAATGTCATCATCATTATCATCATTTCAGCCGATACACGTCCACTGTTGGACATAGGCCTCCCCCAAGTGTCGCCACATCGAACTTTCCTGTGCGTCCCGCATCCATCGCTTTCCTGCTACCTTCACCAGGTCATCGGTCCACCTTGTAGGAGGCCTTCCAACACTGCGTCTTCCGCTACGCGGTCGCCACTCCAAAACCTTTCGGCCCCAACGGCCATCTGTTCTGCGAGCAATGTGCCCTGCCCATTGCCACTTAAGTTTGGCAATTCTTTGTGCTATGTCGGCAACCTTAGTTTTCCTGTGGATATCTTCATTTTTTATTCGATCACGCAAGGAAACCCCGAGCATAGCCCTTTTCTTTGCTCTTTGGGTGACTTTAAGCCTTCTGATGAGGCCCATTGTGAGCGACCACGTTTCGGAGCCATATGTCATCACTGGCAACACGCACTGGTTAAAGACTTTCGTCTTGAGACACTGTGGTATGTTGGACGAGAAGATACCGCGTAGCTTCCCGAACGCTGCCCAACCGAGTTGGATTCGACGGTTGACCTCTTTCTCGAAGTTAGACCTACCCAACTGGACTGTCTGTTCGAGGTAGATGTAATCGTCCACAACTTCGAGTGTAGAGTCTCCGACCTTGATAGGAGTGGGCGCTACATGGTTGTTAATCATGATTTTGGTTTTATCCATGTTCATTTTAAGACCCACTCTTAGAGAAGCTCTACTGAGGTCATTGAGCATTGTGCTGAGCTCCTCCATAGTCTCCGCCATGACTACTATGTCGTCGGCAAACCGAAGGTGAGTGATGTACTCGCCATTGACATTAATGCCTAGTCCACTCCAGTCCAGAACCTTGAAGACATCCTCCATTGCGGCCGAGAACAGTTTCGGAGAGATGACGTCTCCCTGTCTCACACCTCGCTGCAGGAGGACAGGTTTCGAGGTCTGGTCCTGGAGTCGGACTGACATGGTGGCGTTTTCGTACAAACACCTGAGCACTTCGATGTACCGATAGTCAATTTGGCACCTTTGGAGAGATTGCAGCACAGCCCAAGTCTCGATCGAATCAAAAGCTTTCTCGTAGTCCACAAACGCTAGGCAGAGAGGCAGGTTATACTCCTCGGTCTTCTGTATGACCTGCCGTAGCGTATGTATTGTGGTCTACGGTGCTGAAACCTTTTCGGAATCCGGCTTGTTCGGGAGGCTGGAAGTCGTCAAACCTGCGCGCAAGACGGTTCGTGATGACCCTGGAAAACAGCTTGGGAGCTTGAGGAACTTCAAATGTACAGTAACGAAAATAAATAACAATAAAATAATAATAAAACAAAAAAATTAAATCTCACTTAAAACAAACAATATACTAAACAGATAAGTGCACAGCACCCTATACATAAACATAATACTATATACAATAAATAAATACAAGAACAAACAAAAAAAAGCAACGTTCTTTAAGAAATTTAAGAACGATACAAACAAACCTTTAAAAAGTTAACAAAACTGTGTTATAACTTTTATATTTTGGCTTTGTTAAATTATTTTTTTATAACTGTGACTTTTCCACTCTTATAAAAAAATAATTTAACAAAGCAAATTTATTGTCTTTATAACAAAGTGGAAAACGTGAAATGAATGGATGAATGGTCAAAGCCTGCCTATTGTAATAGTTACCACGCTGATTAAACATTGTTTTGTTTGACTACAGCTAGCACTTGCACTACTGATGCTCGATGATGGCATTTTTAACGTTTCAGGCTACCTATTGCTTTACCAGATGAAGTCTTGAGCATCGACGCCGAGTTGATAGCCTGTCGGTTTTTTTACCAATTGCATTTCGGGAAGTGTGCGTCAGAATTGCATGACTTAATTCCGCCAACCCCATTCCATTTATCGGACCACCAGGTGATCAGAAGTACAGCAATGGTACAGCGGTACATGGTGGGAACACGTTCATTGTGCATACGGCTAAGGAGTGGAATTCCCTGACGGAGTCTGTTGTCTAATAGTTACAACCTGGGGTCATTAAGTTAAGAGTGAACCGATTACATCTAGGCAAGCGTGCTCGATCGTAGACCACATCATAGCTTACCATCAGGTGAGATTAGTGGTCAAGCATGAGGCTACCAATGTTAAAACTAAATTCTCAAAGTTCTCCATTGTTCACCAGATGACTATTTTGAGTATAAAACCCACCGGGGCCTATAACAGCCCATTAACTGCTATAGCCCACAACCGAATTCGGAGCCAGATCGAAACCTGCAGTTAGAACTAGGTCAGACAGCGAAGCAGAAGCACAGTGGCTTCTGTGGAACCACATCACAAATGTGTCCAATGTGAGGCCTGTCTATGTGGATAAGATCTACCCAAAGTTCAAAGGCTTGTATAAATTTTATATTGGAATCAATGATACGCCATAAAATAATGCACAAGTTACATGGCCTCAGAGATTCCAACTGTATTCATCATTACTTTTGGATTTATAGCAATATAAACCGTGCCTTAGTCTTATTTTGGCGTGGCAAATAATCAAATAACTTCTCTCGCTTTAGGTAACGTGCTAGGTCAGGCGGCAACTCTTTGAACAATCCCACAGCAGGGGATTGAAAGCCTGGCTAAGTTAGAGGTCGCCCTTACAAAGTCAAGTCATACGTCTAATGTTTTGCTTTTATGCAAATAAAGGTTTTATAGTATTTCTTCAAATTTTATTTGTAAAGGGGAACCTTCATTTCTTTATTATTTTTATATCCTTGAACCTTAATGTGAATATTGTTTATATTCATACTTCAATAATTAATTTGACAGTAATATTGACGAAGCTGTTTCTAGTCTTTTGTTCATGTAAATTTACACTCATTTTGAAGAAAATATAAAATCACATAAAAATCAGTAATAGCATAGTGTTTTGTCCCCCAGATAAATTATTTGACATTTGAATAAACGATTACGAAATCACTAAAATGTTAACTTATGCACATGTGTAAGATTAGAGATTAGTAAACATTACAAGGAAAATGCAAAACAAAACAGTATGATAAATGTGAATATTATTTGCAGCTTTTTGGATCGGAAAAACTTAAAACGTTAAAGACTGCTGTACCTCTAGCCTAGCCAAGTTGATAATCTACAATCGTTAACGCTAGTAGAGAACTTCATATGTACGGGAATGACGTCATCTCAACGCTCAGTCACGTGATCAAAACAAAAGAAACAGGGGCGTGGCCAACTCAAGGCGTTCGACGTAAGAGAAACGTTGTAACTTGGGTTGGGGGGCTGAAATGTGAACTAGTTGATCTGAGATCAGTCGAAATTACGCAGATCTATAATATTCAATGTTCTGGCCAGAAGTTGCTAATTAACGTAATCGCACTTATTGCATGTATCTCTAAGGTTACAAAAAGAACACATCTGACATAAGGTATTCTCTGGATTACTAAGTGTTTTAAGCCGTCTTCATATGAATAGACTGGTTTACCATTACAATATGGATGTACACATTCTAATGTTCTTGTAGTATTTGGTAGCAAATGTATCAAGGTAACCTTCTCGGCAAACTTCGCTGATGAAGTCAATCTACACTAATATAATAAAGAGGTAAAGTTTGTTTTTTTGTTTGTAGGAGGTAATCTCTGAAAGTGCTGGTCCGATTGCTAAAATTTTACCGAGATCGCGCTTATTTCAATGTTTTCTCATATTGTCCAGACATTTGAGATACAAAAAACCAATTTTACATCCGAGTGGCCGGTGGTGCGAAGCTACCATCCGCGGGATTATGCCTGAATGCCTCTAAGGCCGAAGCCAGCCTAGCCGAATCCGGCATCCACTAGGACACAATTTGCGAATAATATATCCGCTTGTTCCGATCTATGCGCTTGCCCTACCGAGCTTCAAAGTAATTGTTTTATTCTTATTCCAGTGTGGGTAAGAGACTGAGCTATACAGGTTATCTACGCCATCTCTTACCCACACTGAAATAAGAATAAAACAATTACTTTGAATGTCATAGTAACCCAGAAGGTCAAGGTTATCATGACCCCCATTGACTCTTTCCCTTCAATTATCTTTTACTGCTATCATACTTTATAGCTATGAAATTTTTAATCTGATTACTAGCTTATGCCAATGGCTTTGGTCGCGTGAAAGTAGGGTTCTCCATACAAACCTTGAACTCCAGTTCACCCTTGGGCGTCAATTTTGAAAAATTCTCTCTTAATGCCTACGTCATAAAAGAAAATCTTGTGCAAAATTTCATGCTCCTAGTACTAGTGGTTTCGGCAGTGCATTGATATAGTCAATCAGTCAGTTTCTCCCTTTATATATGGACTAACTTTTGCCAGTGGCATCAGCCGCGTGAAAGTAGGTTTCACCACACAAACTTTGGACGCCATTTCCATCCCCTTAGAGGATGAATTTTGGAAAATACTCTCTTAGTGCTGGCCTACGTCATAAAAGGGAATCTTGTGCAAAATTTCAAGCTCCTAATCTCAGTAGTTTCGATTGTGCGTTGATATGTCAGTCAGTCAGTTTCTCCTTTTAGATTTGTATGTCAGGTAAATAACCTAACAGAGGACACTCGTTTTGAACGAACCCTGGCCTTACAAAGATATCGATAAGTCGATATAGAAGATAATTTCACGATTAATTTTTTAGACTTTGCCCCTTAGTATGAATAACTCCCGTGTCGTGGGTTTGTTCACAAACTTATAAACTTACATACACGAGACACCCAGACTCGATACACTTATCTCTAAGCTATAGAAAAAAAATTACATGCGGGAATCGAACCTACAACACACAGCGCAGCAGCCAATCGATCGCTAAACCACTGCTCTAACCATGCCACTATAATGGGGTAATTGTGTTATCACAAAATTATAAGAAAATAAAACCATTCTGTCCACTGAGTAGCGTGGAGGCGACTTCCGTCCGATTGCGAAAATTTTTCTCCGATGGAAAGCTGCTTTATTCCTGTGTGACATAGGCTACATTTTATGTATGCGGGCGAAGCCGAGGGCAAAAGAGAGCTAGTTATAGATAAATTATACCCAAACACGGAACAAATGATTGTGCTCATAACACAAACATTTGTCCTGGATGGGAATCGAACCCACGATCTCCGGCATAGTAGTCAGGGCCACTAACCACTAGATCAACCGGCCAGTCAATTATTAGTAAATCGTCAGTTGGGTTTAATTAATGTTTCATTGAGGAAACCTCGCTCAGTGTGGACGATATACATGGAAAAGTTTGTCTATAAATAATATTGAAGTCGTCTGTCTGCGAACAGAAATTTCCACAACAAACTATAAGTTACTGATGTAATTAAAGTACGTAGATAGCACTACGTTATCGATTAGCTGGAGTATAGGAAACTGTGTCTGAGTGTTGGTACAAAGGTCAGAATATCGATGACATCATTTTGCGTTTTCTAGAAATAGAAAATGTGAATCATCATTATTCTTTTTTTATCTTACATCTTATAATATACAGGGTTATTTGTAACACACTAACAACCTTGCAGGGCTGTATTACTAATAAGTATCATAAACAACAACTTTTTTTCTATGATTTTTTACAAAACATAATACATTTACCAAACACAAACCTTCAAGATTTCGTTGTTCTATCTAACACATTTCAACTCTGTATTTTGCTGTACCCACTTACGACTCCGCGCTGAATCCTCGCTCCTCTCCGCTATTGTACTACAGCTTGCTTCGCATAGACTTCGTAATATTTAGAGAACGTTCAATTCAAATATTTTTATTTTTGTATGAGAAAATCTGATAAACCAATTTAAGATAAATTTTTAAAAGTCATAGAACTAAAGTTGTTGTTTATGATGTTCTGAACAGGTAAAAGGTTGCCAGTGTTTTACAAATAATCCTGTCTATAACAAAGTCCCGCGTCTGTCTGTCTGTAGGTCTGGTCGCAATAAAGTAAGAAATAATGAACTGATATTCATGCGGTTTCCAACAATATACGGAGTGGAGCAGGATTAGATGTATAATACATGCATTTTATATAGAGAAACGCCGAGATATTCAAAGATTTGTTGTAACATCCGTGAGATTAGAACCTGTAGGTTAGGTTAGGGATTAGTGGTGATTTAGTTAGGTATGTATAAACATGTGATGTCAACATGTCGAATTTTTTAGAAAATTTAAATTAAAACGTTCTTCTTTTTTTCGTGTCGATGAATTCAAATTATTTTTTTTTTCTGACCAATATTAAATTTGGCAACCCGTATAGCCATATTATTGCCGAAACAATCTGGGCCTCCTTGTGGTAAGTGGTCCAAGGGTGTAAAGACAAAGGTGAGGCGTTATCATGACGTGTTAAAATGTCAGGAATGCGAGCGAGAAAAAAGGATGGAGATATACATTCTATATAGCTCCATCTCTAGCAGTTCAGTTTCGGTCGTCAAATGGATCGCGTTAAAGCTCGTGGTAGGGCCTCTGCCATGTTGCAAGCGCCAGTAATTTCACTGGCACCTCTTGAAGCCAGAGCAGTGACGCCGATACACACAGCAACGTTGCTGGGAATATACGAGTCCATCATAAAATATAATATATTATTATATGTTATGGACTAAATGATAAATCAGGCATTATACATAAGGCCCGGTCATTATGAAAGAAGCCCAATATGAGAGTGCGATTTGATAACAATTATTCAAATAATCAAATTGACTGGGCATTATACATACGACTCATCACCTTTTGGGCAGAGTAATACAAACATATTTAATTACCATTTTTTTATTGGTATTGTCATTTAACTTAAAATAAACTAAATATTAAACCATTAAAATGATCAGACTCTCTTATTTGGATTAATTATATCAAGGAGCCTATTATCTACCTTAAAACTCTGCCAGTTCGAAATAACGAATAATACCTACAATCTCTCGTAAAAATGTGATTGTATTTTGATTGCACTTTGAAGTGGGTAAAATAGGTTAGGTTAGGTTAGAACTGTGACCAACCGCGCGTGAGCCGAGCGAGCGTAGCGAGCGGTGCCGCGGCAGCGGCCGGCGAACGCTACGTCCAAGTTGTTTCGTCCATTCGAGATTTTTACCTTTTTCAGTTAATCCATTTGATAATTAATAATTTATCCAGTAATCCATTTTGACCTTTGAACGATTTGGTCAATAAATAATTTAAACATTGACATTCTAGACTTTGGTCAGCTGAACTTTTGATCAAATGACCATCGTTATTTTAAATTTTGTTGATTTGTACGTTGTTCTTTTGAAATTTGCTCAGGAAAGTTTTGATTTTCTAATATGCAACCGTCACACCCTGTGTGCTTCCCTCCCCGCCCTCGCACCGCGTCTTTAGCTTTATTATCAAATTGCCCAATTGTCATGTAGCGATATAATAATGACCGCGCAATGTGATAAATATTGAAGTTAAGATAGTAATTAATCACTTGGTCCAATAGAGCTAGACATTATTCATAATGCTCGAACATTATTTATAATGCCCGCATTAATCACCCGGTCCATAACATATACACTGTATACAGGCCGTTTCGCCTTTGGATGTGTGATATACTCAAATTAACCACAGGTACTTACGAAACTAGAAACTGGATCGTAATGGTCGCAGTAGAATTAATTGATGCAGTTTATAGAGGATTGGTTTTTGAATTGTGGTATATATTTTGCTTTTATCTTTACTATCTATTCTAATAATAGTATGATAAAAAGGTTCTAATGTTTGTAAGTTAGGATGTAGGACGTCATCTACAAAATTACTTAGACAATAAAAATAAGTTAACAGTAAAATGCTACGGTATCACTCAGTATAAGTATGTATTGTTTTATTTTTAAAAATAATATGTAAAGTATTATTACTAAAACTTCAATATGATCATATTACTTGTTCAGTGATATGGTACCTCGTGTAAGTTATAAATTACCTATAAATTTCTTTAAATCTCGTGCGTGAGAAAACTATTGATGATAGTACAAAATAATGCGCAACGGCTTTGCAAAACACATCATTATCTACAAAAAATGTCACGACACTATAATATTATGTTATAATTTTTATTTAATTTAACGCTGCAACAAAAAAGGTATTTATTCGCAGTACCTTAGTACAAATCCTTAACAAAAAAAAAGTTCTTATTCAATTCAACTTAACTTACCTGTATATGTATTATGTATTACATTTTGAAGTACTCAATTCGGACGGTGGATATGGAATAATGAAAAACACATAACGAAGACTCTGGCCCAACAAAGATCACAGAGAACACTAAAACGACATTATTGAATGTTTTAACGAAACCATAAATTTTGGAGAAAAAAACTCACTGTATTATAAGACCAACCAAAAGTGTCGTTAAAAAAAATACTTCTAGAAACTAATGTGATGATAATTTTGCACACAATAAACTAACATAATATCTAATATGAAGAAGACATGAAATTGTAAATCATATCAACATGTTTACTTGCATGATAAAACACTTAACGCTTGCATCGTTTATTTGTGATCTCATGACGATTTCCATATAAATAGATGTTACATACACGGAACAGTAAAAACAGTGGAAGAAGTAAGTAGGCGTGGCACTGTCGCCGCTAGTAAGAATCGCGTTGCGCACTTGCTGTTCAAGCGCTCTCATTCTCTAACTAGACTGCGCAACATAATAATTAACGAAAAATAATATTAAAATGCCTTATTGTCCCATACTGTACTTTAAAAACCATAGTCTGACTAAAAATCTAACTCATGGAGGTGTATCATACCACCGAAAAGTATTATTTTCGGATTTATTTTAATAAAATGAAAAAATAAAATTACGTGAAACATTGCGCAGGATATACAAACAAAACTAGTCCTTAGTGACATCAAAACAAAGTTGATTTTCTTTTCTCGGTTATTAGCTTTTCTGGAATATTCGTTAGTCTACCTATACTTTTGACGCTATCCAAATAGTGCGTGACTTTATCGATAAAATCAATCGATATGTATAATATGTATTACATTGCCTTTTTAAAATATATATTATAGTTTAATAGTTTTTGTAAGTAATATAATACAGATAATTATTAAATTAATAAATATAATAAAATAAAAATTGTGGTATGATATTTGTGATGTATTTTAAATAAATTTAGTTAAAGAGTTAGGAACAACATAGGGCGTTTGAATTATACTTAATATTCTTATGTTTAGCAGTGGGCGATGACGATGATTTCAGCTGAGATGATGATAATTGATGTACTATGCAAATAAATACCCTTTTTACTACGTTTAAAAATTGCCTTTAATCATATTAATTTCATAATTTTAATACTATCACACTATCGCATACAATTTTTTTTTTGCATGATATGTTTTAAATACGTTTTCATACAATCGATACATATTTCGATCGAATAAGGTCACCTCCCTATCTGAGTAGCAGCGAGCGCATTCGCGTCAGTGATACGCCATTCAAATACCAATCTTATTTTTACGTAGTTACAGTTCATACTGAATATTATATACTGAACAATGCCATCTAGCGACGAGTGGCAGTACTTGGTAGTCAAAGATGTATTTCTTTCTTGTTTTTGTCAATTTGATTTATAGACTTTTGAAATTAAAGTTGCATTTCGTATAAATTTTTTTTTTGCATTTCGTCTACGCCCTGTTTTTGTTTTCAGCCAATCATATTTTTAGGTTTGCAGTAAGAGTAAATTGTAAATGTATGAGTTTGGCGACACCGGTTCTGGAACAAACATTTTCTCAAGCTACTTCCACTGTTTTTACTGTTCCGTGGTTACATATTATTGTTTATTTTTTATTGCAATGTAAATAAAGAAAATCTACTAATTTTGTTTGGCTTGTTACGTAAATATTGTGACGTAAGTTAATTATTTAATTCATCGGATTAAGGAAATAAATTAACGAGTTGAAATCTGACTGACTGACATATCAACGCACAGTCGAAACTACTGGGACTATGAGAGTGAATTTTTGTTTTGCACACTTTTATTTTATGACGTAAGCGAGCACTCTTATTCTTCCTGCCCTTATCGCATTACACTTGGGGTCACGCAACACGTTTTTTTTCTTCCATTCTGTCCTGTCACCCGTCACTAACTCCCTTTTCTTTCTCCTCCTCAATCCATCCATCTTGGCGTAAGCAAGCATTAAGTTAAATTCACTCCCTTAAGGGATGAAGCGGGGCTCTAAAGTTTTTATGGATAAACTTAATATCTCGCGGGCGAAGCCGCTGACAAAATCTAGTAAGGTAATTAACGAGCTATTGTCAATTTCCTATTGTCAAAGAATGGAAGCGTCACTAAAATTTATGAGAATAGCAGTATTGGATCGCTTGAGACTTGAGACACTTATAATGCATTTGAAAGCTTATGCCAATGGAATGTTTGACGTTAGAATTGATTGAAGATTATCGTCAAGTGCAATGCAGCATCATATCATGGACGTAGTGTCGATTATTAGTATGATGTAAGAGGTGGAAGTAGCGACTTTTAAGTTCGATCCTCAGGACTGGATTTCAATTCCACGTTTGGGTCTCATAATTGAGCGGGCCGGGGCAGCCTACTAGCGGCTTCTGCTCAATTCGAAACCATCCTTTAGGAGGCTCTAAGCGGGGGTCGCGAGTTCCAGTGCAGGGCTCTGGTGTGAGCGCGTCCACCGTGGGATCTGGAGGCAACAGTCCTGGCTCACATGTAGTAGCAGATGGAGGTGCCCCCTAAGAAACTGTGGTACGGCAGACAGAGCTCAGGTGGAGTCACATGGTGGCACGAAGAGAACGATGGCCATCCGATAAGGGACCAGGGTGGCAAGGGCATTGTATTCCAGGTGCGCATCTAAGAGTTGACAGCTTAACTGACTGAGCCCGCTAGAGCCGATGTCTCACAGGGTTGCAAGATTGTTCGAAAGAGTTCGACCCTCGAATGCCAAGGGCAACTAAAGGAAATCAGGTGAGTTTTAGTTAGTAAATATCTGACCATCTTTCTCGTTTCACCCGAAAAGTTTTGATGATCTCCTACCCTCAAAATAAAAAGGATTGACATATCAATTAAAACTTCCGGCTAAAATTTGGGTTTGCTCGGTTCAGTTTGGGACTTATTATTTCGTCTTTTTTAATATGCATAACATTAATTCAGTGCAGGTTAACATTTCATTGTTGACAACAATAAACAACGCGACCTGCGCAATACATTATTTGTTTGTCTAGAATCTGGGCTGTACTTAGGACCAAATAGAGAACTAGGTCATGCGCGTGTAACCTATCGACAATCTGTGACTGATTCAGTTGCGCGTGCCATTCGAAGGTTCATTAGTAGTGGCGTGTTATTTATAAATATGCAGCTCGAAGAAAATGCCATGTGGAATTGTGACGGGAAGCAGCCAAGCGTCCAACTCTTTATATTGAGGCGGAGACTACACGTACTTTACTAGGATATCGGTAAGTAGACCGTTGCAAAAACAACCTGGCAAAGTGGGGTATTATAGACCCTTCCGATGCCCAGTGCGAGTGCGGTGCTCCTGACCAGACGATGGCCCACTTATTAGAGTGACCAATATGTCCTTACAGCACTTTGGAGAACTTACAAACGCCACTGACGCTGCTATAAACGTTGTAACTTACTGGAACCAAAAACTTTGAGAGAAAAGAAAACCATCGATTCGAGAAGAAGACTCGGATATAACTTATCTCATAAATAACATGACGGTTTTACGAGACGCGGAATATCTTCATTGCAGATCGTATATAAACTTTAATACTACTGAGTATTATTACTAAGATAACGTCGACGCATCTACTAATTACAATAACAATTAATCGCAAATCGGACGGAAAATTAATTACTGTGAGATTCTAGGTGGAGGCAGGACCTCTTTCGCGTTACCTCACAATGGATGTAATTAATTCGTTTCAAGATAACATACTTAATAGTCTACAAAACGCTCATTGTGAAGTTGATTAGTTCGAATGAAATAAGCTTATCATTGTCGACATTTACAGATAATGTCACGTGTTTCCCGCCCGCGTGCATTACCGCCTATGCACGTGCTTTTATTAACAACAAACAATCATGGAAATATGATATCCTGGGCTAACGGAATAAAATGAATAGACATATGCAATCAGACATCAACACATTAAACGGATGCACCAATACACTCATACAAGATCATCAATTCAAAACAAAAGACGTCCACTGATGGATTGCACCATTTAACTATAACGATAACAAAGCCGTTAACAGTTGTCAAATCGTCGAATTGACCAATAGGCGGCCGTTTCACGGCTGGTTATGGTTTGGTTATCGTTATAGTTAAATGGTGCAACTCACCCTTAATGTCCATCAGTCTATCAGCCTCCCTCAAGTTTCGCCCCAACGACTGTCGTGTGTTTCCTGATAGCTATAACCTAGGGGTCTTTAAGTCAAGATTGAATAGGTTGCGTTTTAGGCAAGCGTGCTCTATCGTCGGCCACATCATCGCTTACCAGGATTTACTGTTATATAGTATCAGGTGAGGTAGAGATCAAATGCGAGCCTATCCACAATAACACAAAATTTATATGCGCCAGGTTTGTCGGATACCAAGAAAAGTGAAAAACTAACAGGTATAAATAAGGAAAATAGACGCTTGTTGTCTGTAAAACTTGTTTTTAGCGATAAAACCACCCATTGTGACACCCTACTATTAATTTTAAATTCCTAGTGTAATTTTATTTACGGTGTACAATAAAGAGTATATATAATGTTCTATCTATGTATATGTCGTGGCTAGTTCTAAGAATTGGTCATTTCATGATATGGTCAACTCAAACTGGCCAGACCGTTTAGACGTTAACATTTGATGATATGTCAATCCTCGTTTGGCCATATCATTGATAATAAAAGATCTAAAGTAAGTAGGTCAAACGAAGATTGAAATATCATCAAACTTTAACGTTTAATACGATCAGGCCAGTTTTACTGGGCCCTGGCATGAAGATCTAAGATTTGGCCACGACATACAAGATCAAATCCGCGCATAACCATCGCTCAGGAAAATATTTATAGATTTGGGGTGTAAAATACCGTGAGTCTAGCTTTAGAAGTTCAATTTCTACTGACCGACAGCTTGTCAATCATCAATTCATCACTTCGTGTTCGGTAACTATTGTAAGTTGGCTTAGGTTCGACTTAAATGGACTTGGCTTAGGTTCGACTTAAATGTAGGTAGTTTTGGTACCTATTCGTATTATGTAAAGCAAAACAAAAAAATTTAAAAGTTTTCGTAACATTAAACTAGAATTACCGTGTCCCAAGTGTTACCATGGTAAATATTTCAATTACTTCTCCCGCACTAGAGTTAAACGGGAAGGCGAGTATGACATTTATGACTAAAACCACACTGTGTCGTTCAGTTGCCCTTTGCGTTCTAGGACCACGGGTGTCCGTTTTAGAAATTCTCCGTGGCTTTAGTGGGCATCGGTTCTGCTGATATCGCTTTGAGGCGAGTATACTATTCACCGTCGACGACTCTGGCTCGGTCCATACGGTTACCGGACGGCCAGACGGCGAACTAGGTACCCATTGCTGTCCGCAAGCCAGCGCCTCTGCTGGCCGGGGGAACAAAATAGATGGGTACAGAAGACAATCTCATGTATGTACTTCACTTTTTATACCTACGCTCGGTGGACGCACACTAATGAGCGTTTGAGCCGGAATTGTTCGACGAGTGATCCGAGACGCGACCGAGACATCGCGTCTGTGAGCGGTGTCTTTGTGTGCATTGCTCGAGCGCGCTTTGTATATAGATTGACTTCTGTATCTATATATTTTGTGCCGGGGGCCTGTCACTTGTTTATCTCTTCCGAACAGTGAGTGCAGCGAATACGTTTGAATGTAGATACTACATACTTATTACGCGTTACATATTATTGTTTGTGTAACAAAAACAAACAAATAATTATCGAGATAACAGACGGATCCACGAATCTTATCAATTGGCAGTAATTACTCACTGTTATTTTGTTTTCTAATAACATTGCGGATTGTGACAAACCTTTGGGTTGGCCTTGGACCTTCAATCAACAAGTACATTGTTGGTCGAAACCTTGTACTGTTATTTTCAAGAGTTCAGAGCATAGATCGGGGAACATGCCAGGCAAAAGACACGTGAGGAGGTTATCCATCCCTTATCATCATTATCATTTCAGCCAAAAGACGTCCACTGTTGGACATAGGCCTCCCCCAAGCGTCAACACAGCGACCGGCCCTGTGCGTCTCGTATCTTTCGGTCCACCTTGTGGGAGACCTTACAACGCTGCGTCTTGAGGTAAGTGGTCGCTACTGCTGAACCTTTCGTCCTCAAAGACCATCTGTTCTACGCTTTGCCCATTGTCATTAAAGTTTGGCGATTCTTCGAGCTGTCGGTAACCTTGGCTTTCTTCTCCCCTCTTGGTTGATTGGTACCTTGGTATACTTATGTATTAAGGAAAGTAATTCTGTTCGTTTCTCTGGTCGTCAAAATTGTTAAACAAAATAATGAATTTTGGGATACAGATATAATAAAGACTACATAAGTGATTGAAATAGAAGAACAGACGTAACGCTACCAAACAATACACCAAGATCATCATATTATGATGATCTTGGTATATTGTTTGGTTTACCAAGAAGAGTCTAGGCTATAAAAAATACTATAGCCAAATTATTTTAATGCCATATTTCATAAAAGGTACAGGAGTGTGGTTTTTGTCAGAAAGTGAACGTTTTTGTTTGAAACTACCCAGACTGCCGAGACGTCTTATAGCGTAAATGTCCTTATAAAAGGACTGCCGCGGCGCCTTAGCGTGAAATATTGTCTTTATAAAAGGACAGCTACGGAGCCTTTAGAGTGAAAAATTGTCTTGCGGCGCCTTAGCGTGAAATATTAAGGACTGCCGCGGAGCCTTAGCGTGAAAAAATGTCTTTATAAAAGGACTGCCGCGGCGCCTTAGCGTGAAAAAATTGTTTTTATAAAAAGACTGCTACGGAGCCTTAGAGTGAAAAATTGTCTTGCGGCGCCTTAGCGTGAAATATTGTTTTTATAAAAGGACTGCCGCGGAGCCTTAGCGTGAAAAAATGTCTTTATAAAAGGGCTGCCACAGTGCCTTAGCGTGAAATAATTGTCTTTATAAAAAGTATGCTGCAGCGCCTGAAGGCAAAGAAGGAACAAGAGTGGGGTTTAGTCAGTAAAAGTCAGAAAGGCTCTCCCGCCCCGCCGACGGGCGGATGATGTACTAAGATGATTTCCTAACTAAAAAAATCAATAGCTAAAACATAAAATAACACAGATTATTTTATGTTTTAGCTTTTGCATTGGAAACCGAGAAGCACAAAAACAGTTGCGAGAAGGTGATTCATCAGTCGGGAAAAAACAAGGATCACGGGAAATGTAATAATTATGTTTAATCACATTGAACACATACACACATCACACACACATTACACGCATCACGCATCACATTTTGCGGAATGGTACGTTGTTTTCGGGTAAAAATTGGAGATTTGTCTAACTGTTCCCAGTCTATGAGACAAAGACACAATACGTTCTAAAACCTCTATTGTTATGGGCTGCTAAATAATGATGGTACAACTTAAACTTAAAAATAAAATATGGTGCAAACATAAACAATAAGAAAAATATTACAAACACCTTTGTCATCAGGCTTTTCTATTGTTTTTTTTCCTCAGGACAATTCCTTATTGAAGTCCAGCTAAAATTTACCTTTATATGACGGTCCTTTCGCACCAGGTATCCGTCCTCTATTGTTCTATACCCTATTCGCGTTAAGATTAGACATTTAAAGAAAGCTTTTTGTCTGTTCAACCGATTTTAATTTATATTTTGTAGGAATAAGGGTGGCATTAAAAGCTAAAAACTGGCCAAGTGCGAGTTGGACTTCCGCACGAAGGGTCCCATACCGTACTTAGGAAAATTAGGCAAAAAAGTCGCGTTTGTTGTATGAGAGCCCCCCTTAAATATTTATTTTATTTAGTTTTTAGTATTTGTTGTTATAGCGGCAACAGACATATATTTAGATATAGATACATAATTTATGAGAATTTTAACTGTCAAGCTGTCGCGGTTCTTGAGATACAATCTGGTGACAGACCGACGGACAGCGAAGGCTAAGTAAAGGGGTGCCGTTTTTACCTTTTGGGTACGGCAACCTTAAAAGTGGTTACAATACCAACTATTTACTGCAGTCGCCATTTGTCATGCCACCAATATAATAAAAGTCAAAATCGATTGAACGGACAGTAATAAAAGGTTTTCATAAATGTCTAATGTTATTTTGAACAGAGTATAATACCCGTAAACATTATCATTGTTCACGAAAATTCAGCTCAGGTTGCCCGAGAAGCTGTTTATTTAGAAAGTTGCAACTTGATGCTCATGTTAACTCCTTCTAAACCATTTTAGTAATTTTAACATCTAGCTGTGAGAATTCTGTGATACCATAAGTCCTTTGTGGATCCTTAAATAATATTGGGCTACTAATACAAAGCCCGTCTGTGCTGCAACATATTATTTCATGGATCGATTGATAGGCTTACATTTGACCACTATTTCACCTAATGGAAAGCGAGATCCATTTCACTGCAACCTGCTGTGGTTCACTGAAGTAGCACACGCAAAGTGCATTGAAGATATAGGTAGGTAGTGTACGGGTTAATTAACACTATAGAAGGTGCCATATAACCGTGGAATAAAGTGCAGTTGATCTTCTCCTAATATCTCTGCGTAAGTACCCGAAAAACAAAAAAAAAGAATTGCTTTTCATTACTATGTCGATTATGTAAAGGATCACGATAGAATAGAATAGAATAAACTTTATTGTACATCAAAAAGTAAGTCTTATGGCTGAAAGCGATATCTTCCAGACAACCTTAGGATGGAAAAGAGCTAGATAGGATGTTAGTTAGGATGCAAAGTATGTCGATTTAAGACAGCTTTGTCTTTATTTCCGTTTCTGAAATTAAGAATGTCAACAAAGGAGGGTCAATGACCGTTATTCCACGTTTATATGGCACCTACCTTATATTATGTTTGTTGTTTTTATTTATTTAATAGTTTATGTTTATTATTTGTTATTTCTTTGCATAAATTGAATACAGATGATAGCTGGTAATAGCATCGCATTGGCGTTAATAGCTGTAAGTAATGGTGTTATTTACATAATTTTAAATAAATAAAATAGAATATCATTAGCACCTCAATTTGATGCCTTTTACTTCCTTTTTGGTCTTGGTAACGCAGAGATTTCACAAAAGACTTGCACACAAGAATAAATATTGGGTAGTCTCTCTAAACACCAGGGTTTATCAAAACAAAGTAGTTTATGCATGTATTGTATGCCTGCTATCAAAAACAAATACAAAGTTTACGCCTCATAAACAATGTATTTTTTCTTTCTCTGTGTAGGTTTTCTGAGAAATACGATGAGTTGACAACACGAAAACTTGGAACAAAATGATTGTCATGTTTTTAATTATCCGCCATATTCCTAATTTCCAACTCTGGGCGGTTAGTTTACTTTTTCTTCTATTTTTTTGATCATTGATCATGTTTACTAGGTATTTATTAAAAAAAAAACAATTTTTTCCGTAATTTTACCGTCGCATAGGTTTTTTTTTGTATTATTTCTCGTGTTAACTACGGATAAAAAAAGGACTAGATGTCTTTTATACAGTAGCTTAATGAAAACGATAAAATAAATATACACGGTGTCTTTGACATCGACGCACAAACGAATACCACGAATCCAGTACATGATTCTGAGCTCCCCAGTGGAGTAATTTTTCGTCGGCTTTTTTCTAATTATTTAAAATAAATCAGAACTTTTTAAATTTATACTGTATAAAATTAAAATAAATTATTATTTAAATAATTAAATAATTCTAACCTACCGCAACAACAATTTTAGTAAAAACAAATATTTTTTTAATTAAAACGATTAAAAAGTCATCGGGGTAGATAATATCTTTATTTTAAGCAACCCCAATGACATTTTTAATTTTAAAAGTAATTCTTTTATCTTTTTCACTAATAATTTTAGAATAACGATTTTATGCAGTTAAAATTTAAATAGGCAAAGATTAAAAAAAAAAATTGGAATGACGACGAAAAATTCCACCACTGGGATCCGAATCATGTAAGCACTGGATCCTTTGTGCGTCGATGTCAAAGGCACCCGGTATTTATTAATTTTTCTTTGAACTTCATATTTCATATAGTGGAAGTGCACGCTCGCAGTTCTACTAATTTAATACATCTGGACCCCGGGTCACAAAATAGATAGGTAGCACAGAAGTCAATCTCATGTATGTAATGTGTCAGTTTTCATATCTGCGCTCAGCAATCGCGCTAGGATCGGCGCCATTCTGTCCGAGCGCGCACGGACGTGGCGATGAATACCTAATATAAATTGTAAAACTATTACATGTCCACAAAGTCATGTACTTACCTATCTAACTAACAGTTCTTCGTTACGCAAAAACAAACTACCAAATGCAAGCAAGTACCTACCTACTTAATTACATAATACGTCTTAAAAGTGGTAGTTTAAAAAACGATAATTCAGCATTTAAAGTTGAATTTAAAAAAAAAGTCCACTAAACAGTTATAATTTTTTATTCATCCATTATTTCACGAAAAAGTTCACAGACGCGTGTCTCAATGAGCTGAATTGAGCCGATATATCGTGTCCGTGAGCGGTGTCTATGTGTACGTTTCGCGACTGCGCTTTGTGTATAGATTGACTTCTGTACCTATGTACATATTTTGTGGCCGGGTGAAGAATGCACGAAAAATGCAGTTTGCTGCTCGTTTCTAAATAACTGAACTCATTTTAGTCTCCTTGTGAAGCGTGATATTATAATTGACACTTGTAACTACTTTAATTCCTATGCAATGGTGGCCCTCAGCAGGGGCCCAGCCGGGTCGAAGCCTACTGGGGCCAGGGTTATCCGAAAGGGTGCTCGAGCCCCTGTATGAAGGCTAGAAGGAACGGGGTGGGTTTTTAGTCAGTAAGAGTCTGATACTATCTCTTGCTCCGCCCAAGAGCGGGGGTTGTCATTGGATGATTTTATCCACCATAAAAAAAAAAACTCCAGTGGGCTTTGTCCTTCAAAATAGATCCCTTTTAACTGTATTTTATAATTCACACAATACATTAAAAGTAGGTACTGCGTACCAGCGAAAAGTCCCCCGACCGAGGACGTCGACAGTTCGAACTAGACAAAGTAGGAAAGTCCCCGAAAGATAAAACAAACGCGACTAGGCGGAGCTACTCACACAGTGAATTTTTGTTCACGTTGAAAACATCATAATAACCAATGAAGGCACAAATTCGTACCGAGGCTCTACCACGAGCTTTTAACGCGATCCATTTAACGACCTAAACTGAACTGTTAACAGTATGGAGCTATATAGGTTGTATAGCTCTATCCCTCTGGCTCGCTTACACGAATGACATTTTAACAAGTCATGGTAAGGCACTTGAAACCAAGTGTTGGCGATCGCTGTACTCTCTTCTCTACTCTCTTTGTTAAAAGTGACGTCACTGGATCGACACAGTGGTCGATAGGGATGTTGAAGTGCTTGCACTGCGATTTCACGAGCCTAGACGTAAACATTAGATAAGCTTTCAGTTCAAGGAGCTTGGAAATATAAACAAGACTAGTGTTTCGACAATAATAATAAAACAGTATTCGTTTAAATTAACCTTTGTTAGAGTCTGTCAAATAAGTTAAACAACTTGGGTAATTATTAGGATTTAATGAAATCTGATGTAGTCAACACGGGTTCAATAATCAAGGTTGACTAAGAGATAAAGATCATTGTTTACTAACAGAAGAACCTTATGAAAAGTATCGAATATAAGTATTTTTTAAATGATTCCCACCTATACGAGCAAAGCGTTTTTGGAGTACATTCAGTATGCGTACAGCTAAGGTATGGAATTCCCTGCCGGAGTCTGTGTTTCCTGATAGCTATAACCTAGGGGTCTTTAAGTCAAGAGTAAATAGATTGCTTCTAGGCAAGCATGCTCCATCGTCGGACACATCATCGCTTACCATCAAGTGAGATTGTGGTCAAACGCGAGCCTATCCATTATAAAAAAAAAGATTAAATATTATACAAAATTCCCAAGTCGGTTGACTATAGATTGAGCCTTGAGGAAGAACGTCATAAGCGACAGTTTTTTGCAGAAATGGGTTTCATCATCGTCGTCATCTTTTCAGACGAAAGACATCCACAGCTGGACGTAGGCCTCCCACAAGCGTCGCCACAACGACCGGTCCTGTGCGTCTGGCATCCATCGGATTCACTCGACCCTCAACAGGTCAAAAAAAACAAAAGGTCAGGTCTACTAAACACCATAAGTCCTTATATAACAATTGTACAGAATAAAAAAACACAGAAATTATTATAATCTAACTTCTGCCCGAAGCTGCGCCCGCTTACATAAAATATGGTCTATGTCACTCAAGAATAAAGCAGTTTTCAATCGGTGAAAAAAAAAATACAAATCGGACCAATATCAACTTTCAGAGAGAAAAACAAACTACCTCTTTTATAAGTGTAGATATCATAGAATTGACCAATAAATGCTTGTATTAACATACTTACTGCAAGCAGAATTAGGTATTTTGATAACAAAACCAACCAGCGCGGGTAATACAATAAATAGCATGTGTCAGTCAAAATAAACTGTATTGTAGGGAAACAATTCAAAACAAGTTTTCAATGAAAATAGTTTTTTCATAGCAAGCTTTTATAGCGGAATACCTCCGTCAGTGCGAAAACCGTATCGTCGAAGTTTGTTTCTTCGAAAACCTTTAAACGACACTGCGACGCCTTGATCAAGTCATGTTGCTGTGATGTTATGTTACTTAAGAACTATGCGAAAAAAAGGTACAGTATGGATTAACATACGTTTTTAGGGTTCCGTGCCTTTTTTTTATGGCCTACCGTTCCTTCAAGCATTCATACCGGGCTCGAGCTATCTTTCAAAACTAACCTGGGGTCATGGGTTGGCTTCCGAAATAGAAACCCGGGGTCCTGGAACACAAGGCGCAGAAGGAACATAGGACCTGAGTGGGTTTTAGTCTCCCGTACCAACCTAGAATGCGAGAAATCATTGGATGGAAAAAAAGCGTGCCCTTTAAAAGTTAGAAAGAAATAATTTTCCTAAGTAACATAACATCACAGCAACAAGACGTCAATTGAACAAGGCTTCGCATTATGATATTTTCGCTTTAAAATCGTTCGCAGTACAGTTTTTAGATGTAACGAAACATCGCAGAAACAAAGTCGATTTAACAAGGCTTCGCAGTATAGAGACGTCGTTGAAAGGTTTTCAAAGAAACAAACTTCGACGATACGGCTTTCGCACTGACGTAAGTATTCCTTTATAGCGCGGTATATACCTACATAATTAATACTTATCAAGACTATTTCAAAAAGCTCAAACAAAATAAGATTATCTGAGTTCCTATGGCCACGTTCCGGTTCCATCATCAGATCAGCTCCATTTCATAACAATTTTGCATTGTCATCTGATTTATTTATACATGAAAAATAGCTCAATGGGCAACCGGGATCAAGTTGAATTTGCAAGATTTGATTACAGACAAACGAGCATCGGGACAGGTGAAATTAAATAAAAGCTTGTAAAAAGTGGCAACATTTTTAACACGCAAATTCTTCACGATCATTCTACATTTACCTCTTCTTTGACTAAGACGTCTTCCATTTTCGCTAGCACTGATAACAGTATCATGTTGGCACTGTTTGCGTTCACGATTTTCCCTAATAACGTTCACCACTCTACACTGAATATTTAATTTAATATCGTTAAAAGTAAACCCGAACTAAAGGAACCAGAACTAAAATTAATATCGTAAGATAATTTAGTCAAAATAAAACAATTATCATGTTGTGTCAATCATTTTCCCAATATGAGTTACACGTAAATTATCCACATTTTGGATCTTAAAAAAAGCAACCGTTTAATTCACTAATTTGTCACTAAAATTTAATAAAACTAAAAAGAAAAACATTATTAAAACTTTAATTTTTACTAACAAACTAAAATAACGTATGAGAAAACAGTACTATTAAGACAACTATGTTTTTATAATTTCGATAGTGACCGGGGCGATATTGCACGATCCTGAAAGCCGTCCCGCACGTCCCAGGTCGTCGCTGTAACTAGGACATAAACGTGAAACTTGCATGGAGCCTGAAAGTGCTTAGTGCATACAGCCTTCTGTGACCAACTCTTTTGTTATTTCACATTTTGGGCTTCAACAGTGCGATTATTCAGTTTTAAGAGAAAGGATTTTTGTAATTTTTAAAAGTTTAGAAGCCAGTTATGCATCTTTAATTAAAATAACTTTAGCTAGATATTAAGCATATTTGGACTTGTAACAATTAAATATAATTAATTATGATTTGCATATTTTAGAGATGTGAAAAAGATAACTGTTAAAATACGGAAAGCTTATATTACAACTATAGAGTGAAAATTTTATTAAAGTTAAGGAGCTAGGATTTCAATTTTAGTGCATATTTAATTAAGAACTTTAGCTAAATATTAAGCATATTGTAAGGACTTTTAACAATGAAGTGTTTATTAATTATGATTTCCACATTTTAGAGGAGATGTGAAAAAGTTTCCCGTATATATATGGAAAGCTACTATAGAGTGTATGATTGAATTACAAGAAAATGTTGTATGTTACTAGCTGGTTGTATATTTTTATACATTCCTAGTTTCAATTAAGTAAGGGCAATATAAGGTATCAATGATTATATTATATTCCAGATAAACGTGCAATAACGGTCATTGACCCTCCTACATTTGTTCTGCTGACTTGAATCGACATTTATCGTGATCCTTTGCATGACATATAAAAAGAAGTACATTGTTTGTTTTTCGTGTACTTACCTACGCAGAGATATTAGGAAAAGGTACTTTATTGCACGGTTATCTGGGGCTTTCTACAATCCAAATAACAAATACAGCACCTATGCATAATGAAAGTGAGCAACTAAATAATAAGTATCATAAAGAGTATAATATGGATATCAGTTAAGCACTGATTTATTATTTATTTTTTTATTTACATATTATGATGAGGTCAAAGGTACTGCTTTTTTGAAATTTTGAAATTTCTTCCCGCACAGCTACGAAGGGAGCCAATGAGGACAAAAGTGTAAAAACTAGAGAAATAAAACTATGTCACCGCCAACCCAAGACACCATTGTGCAATGTACCCACAGACTTAAGTTTATACGTTAAGTTGTGTTACTTCTTGGTGTACAATAAATAAAGTTTGTTCTATTCACCCAGAATAGAATAGAAATTCTATTCTATGTGAAATCTAAAAACCGCTGGCTAATAGGGTTCTAAATGCGTAAAATTGCACATAATTCCATATAAAAAAAATGAAACACGATTGTGCAAACGTCATTTGTACAGCACAGTAAAATAATAGAGAAAAAATAGTCAAAGAGCGTATGCATACAGCATATTGGGTTAGTCAATACTAAATCACTAACGACCAACAGCCTCCTCTATTTTTCTATGTGAGATAAATGGGTACACTATTACGAGTATTTTAACAAGCAGGTCGTTACATATTTGTATTTTTTTTGTATTTATCTATGACAACATTTTTGCGAACAAAGTCGCTGGTAAAGTGCTAGTTTTTAAGAAGTATCTAGTCTTCTTATCGTATCGATGGCAAAATTAGTTAAATTCCTTGCCTGGCCCAGAATTCTGCCACGGCAATGCCGTCCGCGGATGCTGTCGTAAGGTCCCTAGTAAAGAATATACGTACGGGTTATATGCTTTTGTAATTAAGTAGATTTCAGTAATAAATTTTGTGTTTATAATTAGGTATTTTGGCTGTATTGTCTCATTAGGTTAGTATAAGTTTGATATTGACTTTAACAACCGTATTTGACTTGGTGGTAAGTTTCAAGTGTATTAATCCAAAATTAAGAATCCGCCTTACAATCTTTAAAACCTCTTAACTTGTTCTATTGGGAATAGTCCGGAAAACGAATACCGGCAACATTTAGTAGGTACTAACTTTGAAGTCTATCGATACACGGAATGAGATTTTGCATACAAATAAAAATCTATCCTTTCACTTACTGGTTTTTGAAAATTCAACCTATGTCATAATGAAGCCTTGTAAAAAATTTTACGCTCCTAGTCCCAGTAGCTTCGGCTGTGCGTTGATATGTCAGTCAGTTTTTCCTTTTTTAGATAAGTAAGTATAGATAACTAAGTATTCAGTTATACAACTGAAATTAATAAACACTTGGTTTAAATAACCACTCTATGCAGACTTTTCCTAACTAGGAATAGAGCAAGTAAATATTGGTCCCATGATACTTAGTACTTTAGATGTTCTTCAGATTAATATGCCTACTTTCTTGACTTTAAAAAAAATATATTCCTTCGTATCCAGTGTCCTGAATTCAAGTGAAAGTTTTTTCCAGGCGGCTTAACTCTTTTCATGCATCGACCTTTCAATTTCACATTTCAAAACTGTAAATTAAATTTTAAAATACATTAATTCAATAAACAACATTATTTTTAGTTATGCGAAACCTGAATATTAGTTTGTTCAGAATCAGTAACTAATTGGATTCTAATAGTTTTTATACCATGCTATATTTTTTCACAAATATACGAGTATTTTAAAAGTTGGATACCACATACCACCGACACTAAGTACAAAACAGGTCACGGTAGGTTATAGTAGGCATTAGGCGCCAGCAAACAGCTGGGTGCAATTGCAAAACAGCGCCTCAGTCGCCTGAATGGCCCGGTGACTTTGTATTGTTGGTGACATAACAATCTTATAACTTTGCAATTTTTCATGATACAGTTATGAAATGTTGTACTTAGATTCTTTACATTAAAAAAAACTAGACAAGTTTCGCGTATACTAAAATTAGTGTTGTAAAGAATAGTTAAAACCAAAAGGGGAAGAAAGCGTAACAACGTAATTTAGGGAGGATATTTGAAACATCAACAGGGATGACTTGTATGGAAGTTAATCTTTCACTATCAGGCTTGTATTTAGAGGTTTTCCAACAAATTAGCATTAATTGATTGCTCAAAAGGGAACGAGGCATTCGTATCAAATTGATACACAAGGAAGCCCTAGAGGGTTAGACGTCGTCTGTCTGTCGATCTGCGTCTCTCCCAGTTCAATGCATCTTGTTGAATACTTCAATTAATTATAAAAGCATCGATGGAAAACGACCGCCAAAAAAAAAAACAACCTGGTCGAGTCCAGTCCAGTGAAGAACATACAAAATTAGTGAGAAATGATATCGAAGCCAATGCTTTGAAAAAAAAAAGTAGCTAAGTGCGAGTCGGGCTCGCACTCTCACACGAAGAGTTCCGTACGTAACATTAAAAACGAAAAAAAAAAGTTTTTTGTAAGGGAGCACCACTAAAATACCAGTATAATAAACAGAATAAAATAAATTTTCCGTATTTATTGTTATAAAGGGAACAGAAATACAATATCTGTGAAAATTACAACCGTCTAGCTTCATGAGATATAGCCTGGTGACAGATAGATTATTATATTATACAGTGGAGACATAGCAATATGGGTCCTGTTCTTACCCTTGAGGTACGGAACCCTAAAAAGTACAGGTACATACATATTTCTATATTTCTCAAAGCGTTCACCGTGTTTTGAATCACATTTGCGCATACCGGAAATGGAAAAGGAATGCAACGAACCGAATTGAATTGACTAGCGTAGACGGAGCACAATCATTTAATGTGGTTTGCCAATTAATATACTTCGACTCTCATTTCAGTACTTACTACACATTTCATCAGGACACCGTTAAATTTTAATTTTTAGTAGTCGGCGTTGCGTACAAACTACCTACAGGTCATTGGACTCGCTCAGCTGACGTTTTCTTAATTTCGTACATGCGTAAATTAATACGAGTTTTTAAAAAAATGTACTTTATTTTTTTAATTTTATCTTTACAAATCGATAGTGTTTCATGTACCGGATCGATCTTTCATGGGATTAAAACGATCAAAATTTAGCGGTGTATACTGCAATATTCATTGAAAATTTTATAGTACAAAGTGGTACAAAGTTGCACTCCGCATCTATCTATTCGTCCTAAATTATGCAATGGATATTGATGCAGTTTCCACAAATATAAAAAGCTATAAACAAGAAAGATGTAAGTATTTATGTCACCGTAAAATTATAAATACCGCTAGATCATAATCTATCGAAGTGAAACTATTAAATCATAATCTGTCAAACGTTAAAATGTCAACTATCTGAAGGCTTAGATAATTAAGATATATCAATGCTTTTGAGAGGCAGTAGTCAGACGTCTGTTGCCGAGACAAAAATAACTCCAAGACAGTTATTACGAAGAGATTTATCATGATTAAATCTTTTTTAGTCCTTTTAGCTCCCTCAGACTAATACTCTAGTGATAGAAGTGATTATAGCATCAATGATGGCTCTGAAGCTTTTTGGACCGTTTAGTGGTACAGGGTAGAGTAGACCAACGATATTGCGGTCAATCACCTACCAGATGCACTCCGGAGGACACGGTGGAGCACACAGTCGAGGTGTGCCCTGCTTGGGCAGAGCATCGCCGTGCCCTCGTGGGGGCGATCGGCGAGGGAGACCTTTCGCGCCGGGCCTTGGTTCAGGCCATGGTCCGGAGCGAGGAGGAGTGGCAGGCGGCCGCCGACTTCTGCGAAGCAGTAATGCTCGCAAGGGAGGAGGCCGACTGCATCAGGCAGCGGCGCTCTCGCCACCGCTGGGATTCCGATCTCGATTTCCGGCCACCGTAGATGCAGGCTTGCGGACGGCGAGCATTGGGTAGCTCGCTGTCCGACCGTCCGGTAACTGTCCGGACTGAGCCCAAGTCATCGACGGCGGGCAATGTTCAGCAGGGGTCAGCTGGGTCGAAGGTCAAAGCCTACTGGGCCCGGGGTTAGTTTCGAAAGATAGCTCAAGCCCCGGTATGAAGACTCGAAGGAACGGGGTGAGTTTTTAGTCAGTAAGAGTCTGAACTATCTCCCGCTCCGCCCAAGAGCGGGGGTTGTTATTAGATGATTTTCCCAAAATAAAAAAAAAACCTACCAGATGGACAGACCTCATCAAATCATCTAAGTGAGTAAGTTGAATGCACACGCAGTGCCACGAATTGAGAGAGTTGGAAAAGTATCTCAGAAGCCGCAACTAAACTACCAGGCGAGCCTTGACCACGACCTCTCCACCAGGAGTGTATGACTGCGAAGAAAATATCAATGATGGTTTCTGGTCGCCCAGTGTTGAAAATTGAACCGAAATTTTAAATAGAAAGCTTTTCTTTATAATTTAGGTGTCTTCCAGGTTAGAGGGAATAGGCTCTTAAAAACTAGTACGATTCACCAACACGCGATTACATCATGGCTTACTATCAGATCGAATCGCAGTCAAGCACTAAATAACATAATAAAAAAAACACACACACCTCTGTACGATGAAAAGGGTGGAAAGTTCTTTAAACAACCTTGTTTTTAGTAAACCGAAACCTGAAAGACCTGTCTAGTATTTTCATGTAAAGAATCTTTTTTCAAAACTCTATTCTGAAAAATTCATAAAGTTATAATCTCGCTAAAGCTCGTTATGTCAACATAAATACTAGGTCACCGGACCATTCAGGCGACTGAGGGGTTGTTTTGCACTTGCACTCAGCTGTTTGCCGGTACCTTATGCCCGCTATGACCTGCCTTTTTTATTTTTTTTGGGTAAATATATAACATGGTGTAAAAACTAGTGGAATCCATTCAGTTACTGATTCTGAACAAACTATGTTCAGATTTCGCATATAATAAACTAAAAATAATGATGTATATTATATTGAAATCGATCGTAATTGCCGCACTAACAGAACCGACTAATGTTTTTACGAACACATAATACCAACTACGGTAAACTACGGTTATTTGCTCAACAATCAGCAAATATTGCTTTGACGAATGTCAAGGGCACATAGAACGTGGATAAAGGACAGTAATCAGACACAGAACACGCTTGTCCGTAACAGTCGTGACCAGTTATGGAAGATGCGGATGTAAAGGTCCAGGTGACATTTAATTTATTAGACACCGCTGAACAGTCAATGAATGTAGTCTATATTTCGATATAGTCAACCAATTGCGATGAAACAAAGCATAAGTAATATATGTGTACCCCTAGCCAAGTTGCTAATCTGCAGAAAGCTTCAAATATACGAGAATGACGTCATCTCAACGCTCACTCACGTGGTCAGAACAAAAGAATCGGCGGCGTGGCTAACTCGAAGCTTTTGACGCAAGCGGAACGGTTGTAACTTGGCTAGGGGGCAAATTACACACAATTTTAATGTATAAAAGTTATCTACATCGATTTCATACATTTTAGATGATGCGCGCACAACTAAAAACTTCTACAGATTTATTATATGTATAGATCGTTTAGTGTGTGAAATATAGTGAAATGGATTGCAAAGGGAAACTAAAGGAACACAGGCGGGTTTTAGTCAGTAAAAGTCTGTCACTCCCTCTCGCCCCACACAGAGCGGAGGGAGTTATATGATGACTTCCCAGTAAAAAAGGTGTGAAACAACAGCATTAATAAAAAACCTGAAATAGCTAGCGAATCAACGATTGCATCACTGCTTGCCATCAGGTCGGAGTGCAGTCAAGCACTAGTTTAAATTGTTAAAAAAAGGAATTAAACCTGGTGATTCCCCGTTAAAAATAAAAAAAATAAAAAGTAAAACCATAAAAAATAAAGTATAAAAAAATTAAAAGATTAAAATTAAATATAAAGTATGTGTGTATTTATGTATGTAGGTATTCTTATTTATGTATTATTATTTTATTCATAATATTTCTAATTTTAAAATTGTACACTGGACCCTACCCTCTATTGTCATCTCTCTCTATCGCTCAATGGTTTGCTGGAAGAAAACTCAACTCTGAGTTAAGCTCGCCTATGTACATGAACTTTGTTATCCACTTATTTTGCGTTGTTATAGTGTACAATAAAGAATTAAAGAATTAAGGTCGAGTTATGTGAACATAAATGTATTAAACAGCTGACTTTATTTTACAATTCTTTTTTATCCAAGATTATTAATGAATTAAAAGTTACCCCTGCAATCAAGGAACTGTAATACTGAATTCTTTCCGGAATATAGTTTAAAAGCCTTTGAGGTTCGAACTATTGTGTGTTCAAGATTTCTCTCAATCCGCACTATAAAGAGTGTACGTGCGAAATATTTGATGTGGTTTCCAGGTATACGAATATAAAGGGCAGCAGGAAAATAGCTGGAAATTGAATTGTAGTTTTCATTGCTGCATCGCGTTGCGATTAAGCAGTTAGAGAGAGTAAGTATGTATGAAGAGCCAGTTTAAAAAAAAAATATTGTTGATAGGTTTGCGCTTGACCGCTATCTCACTTGATGGAAAGCGGCGATGCGGTCGACGATGGAGCGCGCTTACCTATAGAAGCAACCTATTCACCCTTGACATAAAGTTTTGAAAACATGCAATCTACACACTTTAATATAATTGAGTTGGCAAGTTTGGTAGGATCCTGCACCTGATTTAGGTGGAAGAAACGCCCAGGTGCCACCATTTTGCGAGCCGCCCTTAAGACACGGTGAGGTGTGCCCGCTTGGGCGGAGCACCGCCGTGTCTTCGTGGGGGCGATCGGCGGCGGTGACCGCTCGCACCGGACCCTGGTACAGACAAAGGTCCGTAGCGAGCGGGAATTGGCGGCGGTCACCTTCTGGGAAGCAGTCATGCTAGCGATAGAGACAGCCGCACGCGTGAGGGAAAAGACATCTTCACGCGCTAGCCACAGGGAACCCGATCCCGATCCAGCCACCGTACCCGTGGGTTCGCGGACGACGAGTAATGGGTAGCTCGCGATCCGGCCGTTCGGACCGATCCCGTGTCGTCGACGGCGAATAGTACTTAGTTCACGTCCACCTTGAAAAAAATCGTAAAATTTCGGCAAGCCTACTGGGGCCGTGGGTTGAATTCTGAAAGGGATACCCTTGGCCCTAGAACGTAAAAGGCAACTGAAGGAACATAAGTGTTCTTTTAGTCAAGTACCTAAAGTCTGTCATGCCCTCCCGCTTCGCCCTAGAGCTAAAGAAGTAACTGTAAAGATTATAATAAATAAATAATAATATATGGTTGCCCATCTGAAAAAAAAAAACAAAGGATTTAGAATTAGGTAGTACTAAAACGCCAAAATTAAATGCGAGGCCAAATGCAGCGGTGATGTGTTGACATTTCAATTTTAAACCTTTCGCCACCGGCCACAATCACAAAGCGCCGCTACTATATATACACCGCTAAATTTTGATCGTTTTAATCCCGTGAAGGGTCGATCCGGTACATGAAACACTATCGATTTGTAAAGAAAAAATTAACCTATTGGTTGTAGTCGGCGTTGCGCACAAACTGCCTGCGGGTCATTGGACTCACTCAGCTGACATTTTCTTAAAGAAATTAATTTCGAACATGCGTAAATTAATACGAATTTTGAAAAAAAGGTACTTTATTTTTTAATTTTATCTTTACAAATCGATAGTGTTTCATTCATGTACCAGATCGACCCTCCACGAGATTAAAACGATCAAAATTTAACGGTGTATATTTCCTGTAGGTTTCATACATTTTATATGGATTCGCCGCACATGGCTGACGCCTGTGGTCGCCACACGCTACAAAACACTGCTGCTTTCTTCTTGTGGCCTGCACTGGCCACAAACGCCGGCGTGTGACTCGCGCATTTAAACCTTCTTCGTCACGAGTCCATTATGATTTTTATTTTTTTATTATTGATAATGAAATCGTGTGGCTCGCGTTTGACCATGATAAGTTATGATGTGGCCGACGATGGAGCAAGCTTGCCTAGAAGTAACCTATTCACTCTTGACTTAAAGACCCTTAGGTAATTCCGCTCATTAGCCGTACGCATAATAAATGATACTGCGTGTATGGGTTTAAAAATATAGCAGCCACCGACCACAAGTGGCTTGTGGTCGCTTCTAGTTTCTCGTGGCGGCGTTTGTGGCTGCGGCACGTTTTCTATTTGCGGTGACACTGAGTGAGATCGATTAACACAGTCGCAGTAATGTTGATAAAAATAAACAGTCTATTGGAATCGAAGAAAGCAATGCAAAACTTTTTAATTAATACTTCGTTAATGGAGTTGGCTCTATAGATTGTGTTGTGGAATCTTAAGCGCGTCTAATGAATGAATGGCGATACAACGGTCACTTTAAAATGTAATCTATAAAGATTCAGCTATAATTAATTAAGTCCGGATCAATATGATCGGAATTCGATCATGGCAGCTAATTTCAATGGAGACTAGCCATCGATGCGGGAGATATTAAGATGGAACTACATTGCTCACACATGTACACACACGCCGATCTGGGCGCGTCGGTCTCCATATATTTTACATGGAAAGTACGCTTTTAGAGCTACACTTGATCCACGTCACGCGACGTCGTTCTACGTACAAAACAGGCGTGTTACGCGTGTACGTTGGTCTAATCGATGCTCAATTTGGTTTTAGAGCTGGGTTGTCCACGGAGACTGCTATTTTGGCGCTCAAGCGTACGGTCGGGTACTACACGGATAGGAATACACCTGTGTATGCCGCTTTCTTGGACCTTTCCAAGGCGTTTGACCTGGTTAATTATAATATCTTATGGTCGAAATTGAGTAAGCAAGGTCTACCTAATGAGCTCATTAAGCTCTTAGAGTACTGGTATGGCCATCAGATTAACCAGGTCAGATGGACGGGTGCCTTGTCTGAGGCGTATGGGCTGGAGTGTGGGGTAAGACAGGGAGGTCTGACTTCTCCTGCGCTTTTCAGTCTTTACATCAATGAGTTGATCGAGGAACTCAGCAGCTCTGGCATCGGATGCTCTATTGATGGTAAGATGATTAATAGTATAAGCTATGCAGATGATATGGTTCTGCTGAGTCCCTCGGTTGATGGACTCAGACGGATGCTGAAGATATGTGAGAGGTACGCTACTTCTCATGGTCTACTGTACAATGTACGGAAGAGTGAACTTGTCGTGTTTAGGGTGGGGTCTAAAAAGCCAACGACAGTTCCGCCGGTTTTTCTTTATGGTGTACCACTAAATAGGGTGTCGCATTTTAGATATCTTGGTCACATTGTGAATGAAGATTTAAATGATGATGCCGACATCGAGAGGGAGCGAAGAGCGTTGTCGATCCGATGTAATATGCTGGCTCGTAGGTTTGCACGTTGTACTAGAGAAGTGAAACTCACTCTGTTCAAGGCGTTTTGCCAGTCTTTTTACACGTGCAGCCTATGGGTTAGACATACGCAGAGGGCCTACAACGTTCTTCGCATCCAGTATAATAATGCCTTTAGGATGTTGTTGGGGCTCCCGCGATTCTGTAGCGCGTCGGGTATGTTTGCTGAAGCACATGTAGATAGCTTTCAAGCTATTATGCGCAAGAGAGCAGCATCCCTGATGCGGAGGATTCGGGGGAGCACCAACAGTATTTTGAGGGTAATAGCTGATAAACCGGACTGTCCCTTCCTGGAACACTGGACTCGTATGCACAGCTGCAGGTCTGGTGCAGCGGGAAGAGGGCACAGCTATATACATAGTTTTATGAATTGAATTTTATTAATTTATGTTTTATTTTAATTTAATTTTTATTTTATTTTAATGTTATTTTAGTTGTGATTTTAATTTTGACTATGATTTTAATTTTGATTTAAATTTTTGGTTTTAATTTTGATTTTAATTTTTGGTTTTAATTTTGATTTTAATTTTGATTTTAATTTTGATTTTAATTTTGATTTTAATTTTTGATTTTAATTTTGCTTATTATTTATTTTATTTTGACTTTATTTATTCTATTTTATTTTTATGAGTTACTAACGTAGTTTTTAAGTGCTACTAACATAATATGGATGTATCTGATTTAAATAAATAATAATAATAATAATAATGTTAGTGTAGCTTTATTGCTCACAAGTGTACACTCTCATAGCCCTCCTTTTCGTACTGGTCAAGCTTCGTGATACCGCTCAGTCAGTACTTAGCTGCGTTATTGCTTTTGCCTAGCTTTGTCTGCTTGTCGTCTAGATCAGCTTTTCTCAAACTATTTTCAGTACACCGTGTACCACGTACCGTAGTGTTACGTAGGTAAATAAAAAACCAAATCGTTACTATCTCATTGAAAAAACTTATTATTATTATAAAACAAAGTCCCCCGCCGCGTCTATATGTCTGTCTGTTCGCGATAAACTCAAAAATTACTGCACCGATTTTTAAGCGGTTTTCACCACTCGATAGCGTGACTCTCGAGGAAGATTTTAGTATATAATTTGTTAAGTTTTTGTATTTATTTCTGTGTACATTAACGATATTTGTTGAAGATGTCGGGAAAAAATAAGCCGTCTGGGAGCTTTCAACGAAAACGCTGCCTAAACCCTTTGAGATATGTATAACAAAATAATGTATGGATATAGGTCTACAGAAAAGTCCGCGGTGGCATATGTCTATCTCTTAAGGTTAACATACTATCTCCATTTTACTACTTTTAAAAATTAGCATTCACGAAGCGTTTATTGGAAAGCTATTTACATAATTACGGTATTGATTCTTATAAAAAAAAAGACGTGTGGCACTCGGGGACTGCGACGGTAAAGCTATTGCATAGCATTTTTATCAACTTATGCAATTATAATTATTTATTTATTTTATTTATGCAGTATTTTTTTTCCTTTGTTTTTTTTTCCACCGTAAAAATATAAAAAAACAGAAGTGGCAAGGGGGCGTGTGCGTGTCCGCGCGAAGTGTACAAAATATGCACATTGTGGCAAACGGTCGACAGTTATAAACTTGTGAGACTCGCGGTACGGTATTCGTTTAGTTTTGTTCCGTGTCGTCATTTATTAGAAAATAGATTAATATAAGTGCATGCATATATTTAAATCATTTAGGTGAAATTGATTGATTGTAGGGTAGAGTAGAGTAGAGTTGACAGCTTAGCTAAAAGGTAACACATTCACAACATAACTATTAGGCAGTACGAAGTTCGCCGGCTCAGCTAGTATATTATAAGCGAAATACCACTTCCTGATTAATCACGAAATCTCAGAAACTATAACACCTACAAAATTAAAATTTGGCAGGTATGTTCCAGGGTGTAGAATTCCGGTAAAGACGGATTTAACGAACCTCCACCCTGAGGGGGTAAAACGGGAGTTTGAAGTTTGTATGGAGAAACAAAATTTCAAGCGTGGGAAGCCGCTGGCAGAAGCTAGTAACTGATATAGACCGGTGACAGATATAATACTGCAATACTGGGCAGGTTCTGTGCTTTCATGTCACATTTACAATGTTTTCGTTGATCGTACTTAATTGTATTTACCTTCTATTAATAGTTTTGCCAGATAGTTTTAAATCATTGTGCCATGCCATATTGCAGACATGTCAAGCGCTGGCCATCATGATTACGTTATCAGAACTTGTGTTTTATTTTTTCCGAGGACGTCTTGAAACACGCTCGCAAACGCGTAGAGCACCGCAGACCCAAGTAAGGCAAAGGTTGCGTAACTTGGGCTCTTGATTATATCATTCAATAATATCAAGCCTGACTCTTCGCGTGACATTTCTGGGCTTTTCTTCGGTCAACGAATCAGAAATTGCTATCCAACGCGGCAATGCTTCCAGCGTTCTCGGCAATTTTCCCATTGTTATCGATGTGGATGGATGATTTTTAATACCCAATAAGTAATTTCTTTTTGTACCTATTTGGACGTATTATTATTTTTAGTTTGTTTATACACCACTAATTTTTAATTAGTAAAATATCTAAAAGGGCTTATAGAAAAGGTCTCGTTATTATTTTTGTAAAGTCTGAATAAATAATATTCATAAACAGCAAAGTTATTAGCCATTGTTTATATCCCAAAATGTCACTCAATTTATGGAAATATTGTGCAGGCTATTGATTTTGAAAGAATAAATGGCGATCAAAATGAAAAAACATAATTTGCGCGTAGTATTTTATAGTAGCAATTGTTATGAATGATTGATTCAATTTCGAATTATCAATTAAGATAGTATTGGGATTTCGTTTTTTTACATGATCAGTAACTGATACGGATAGAGCCCCATTTATTTTGTATTAATTTAAAAATAGGGGTATATACCTATTAAGCTATTTTATTTGTTAGTTTATATGTTTATAAGCAGTTATGTAATTATGATTTTATTGATTAATAAATAAAGCAGCCTGGATACATTTTCTAACGTATGGCACAAAGCGTACGACTGTCATCAGTTCTTTATGTTTGAGACTGGCAGATAGACCACGCAACATTTTGCTAACACTTGTAATAGCATATTTAATTTTGTTCTTGACAATCACTTTGGCTGATAAATTGTCACTTTATCACGAGCTCCTGTACCATCTACGCGTCGGTGGTTATAAATTGGGTTTGAGTATGACGTAGGGACGTAATTCAGTCATAGTCCGACCACGCCTCCGTTTATGATGTATGGATACAATAACAGAATTATAGTTGGCCTTTTCATATCCAGGGCTGCCCCGAACGTAGATCACTTCAATTATTTGATTGCTCAAACAAAGGTCACGTTCGACGTATTGACGTTCGACTTGTGATTTTCAGATAGCTACAATTATCGTCACGGATCTTGAGCGCTCGGCGCCAAAGTGGGGATCGCTTTGCGCATTCCTTACGTTGGCGAGCCAATCGTCGTCGTTGTTAGATACATGCAGCAAGGCCGGGAACGAATCATTAGTGACGTCTATGACGCGATGGCGCGGCGAGCCAATCACTAACACTGCCCGCCCCCGCGTCTCACTTCGCACCACTCCTCCTCCTTGCGTCGTATTTCTTAATGCTGAGGGTCGTGACCTCCCCTGCTTCATCAATTTACTTTTTAAGGTGTTTTCCATTTATTCCTGTCTCTGGCGGTGTGAAGGGCCTTTGTATACTGTGGAGTCAAGAGCGGTGCGGATCTGGTCAGTCCAACGTATTGGGCTGCGTCCGCGAGTCCTTTGGCACCACTAAAGAGACCGAATATTTGACTTCTGCGCAACTTAAAGCCAGCGCTCAAGATCCGTGCCGGCAATTGTAAGCGTCCACTGCATTGGGATCGGAGCGTAAGGAGCGGAATGACGGTAGGTACAGCGTGCACTGGATCGGAAATTGCCGATGCCTAATCCGAATGCAGTAGACGCACCCTATCGGAATTTTGTGAATACCGACACTGCGTTCGCTCTGATACCGACACGGTAGACGCTAAGCTTTTTTAAACGGTTTTATTTAGCTCACCCCGTTTGTTTTATTCTTTGATCAAATTTAGTAATTCAAATTTCACCCTCTTCCTGTCAACCGATTAATCTGAAATTTTGTATACACTTTGGATTTTGGTGACAATACAATTATGTTTATTCATTATCATTATAAATTCAAGATGGCCGCCGCTACAAAATGGCGGATAATTTATGTTTTATTAATCCCATCAATATGGGTATCAAATGAAAGGGCTCAACAAGCAGAATACAATATACTATAAAAAATTGAAATCCAAGATGGCGGCCGCTACAAAATGGCGGATAACGTAGGTTTTATCAATCCCATCAATATGGGTATCAAATGAAAGGGCTCAACAAGCAGAATACAATATACTATAAAAAATTGAAATACAAGATGGCGGCCGCTACAAAATGGCGGATAACGTAGGTTTTATCGATCCCATCAATATGGGTATCAAATGAAAGTTCTCAACCAGTATAATACAATGTACTATATAAAATTAAAATCCAAGATGGCGGCCTCTACAAAATGGCGGATAACTTAGGTTTTATCAATCCCATCAACATGGGTATCAAATGAAAGGTCTCAACAAGTAGAATACAATTTACTATGCAAAATTGAAATCTAAGATGGCCGCCGCTACCAAATGGCTGATAACAATTTTTTATCAATCCCACCAATATGGGTATCAAATAAAAGGGCTTGACAAGAAGAATACAGTGCACTATACAACCTCAATATTTAAGATGGGCGCAGCCACCAAATGGCGTATAATAATAAGATTTAAATTTAGAAATTGAATCTGTAATTTAGGTATCTGATTAATCCAGCCTGAATCCACCACCCAAGTCAAGATTTTGTATCGTGTTGAGGACTGTGTGGCGTTAGGGTGGCTAAAAATGATACGTCGTTAGCGTTTTCCCCTCAAGACTCAGGCGATAATAATAATACGTAATAATAATTATCATACAGAATGCGAAATAAAAACTAAAAACTAGAAAATAAAAATAGGTAAAAAAACTTTTTAAGTTAAACGGTTTTATGTTAAACATACATTGCAATGTTTAAGATAAATGTACTAAAAACCAAAAAATAATAAAATAGATACAGTCGTGGGAATTATAAACATATGCATAGACTAGACTGAAATAAAACCGTGGGGCACGTCAATTGTCTACAATCGTTGATTAAAATGTTAATTAATTTGTAGACAATTGACGTGCCCCACGGTTTTATTTCAGTCTAGTCTATGCATATGTTTATAATTCCCACGACTGTATCTATTTTATTATTTTTTGGTTTTTAGTACATTTATCTTAAACATTGCAATGTATGTTTAACATAAAACCGTTTAACTTAAAAAGTTTTTTTACCTATTTTTTTTATTTTTTGTTCGTATTTTAAATTTGATTTTATAACAATTAGATTTAGAAAGAGAATTAGAAATCAGATAAGCTACCTACCCGTTACGTTTGGACCATTATTTACGGGACACCCTGTATAAACCCTACACTACAGTGACTACATCCCCTACACTACGGGTGATGCATAGCCCTTTATCCTCAAAAAAAAAAATAATATAAACCCTATGTCAATGTTAATAAAATTCATATGATACATGCTCATTATTTGCAAGGACTGTCCTTTTCTTCACGCTTTTACTTCAGTAGAGTTTGAAGGTACTTCAACTGATTGTACTGGGGTGCATTCAAAAATAACCAGAGTAGGGTGTCCCTACTCCAACCGTTCAAAAATGCTTCGAGTTGCAACCCAGGGTCGTTCTTTTATAACTCGAGCTCAACTAATTCTCACTCCGAGCAAGGTAGGTTGGCGTAAGAGGCCACAAATGACACTTGCTTGACATTGACAATGGAACTCTACGTTCGCGTTTAAAAATGCGAGTGTAGAGCAAAGATTTTATATATCTAGTAGGATATATAAAATCTTTGGTGTAGAGTATCTACTCTGATTACGTCATTAGACTTAACTCTAACCTTAAAGAACGCAGGGTTGAGTGAAAAAAAAAAATAAGAAAGGTATATTATAGTTAATTTACAAAAGCAGAAACTGAAGTCATGGGAAAATTACTTTTCAGAAATATCATTATTCAAATGTCGTCCTTCAAGCTTCTGGCACTCTTAAAAGCAATCTTTATTATTCATGAATACGCACTTTTGAAGTTGAGTAGGCATGTTGCTTATTTCTTGTATAATGTTTTGTTTAATCTCCCAACAGATCAGAGAACAAGGATTTATCAGATTAATTTTTTATTGTTTTTTTTTTAGATTGTCTATTTTTTATTATTTGTTGTACTGTAGAGATACGTAACACAATTATAGATAATATAATAGCTGTGCTGCCCATCCTGCATAACCACCTGCAGTTTTCAGGATCTATACGAGGCCAACAATAGAGCCGTAATGGTTGCCAAATATTGGTCAGAAAAAGTATAGTTTGAGAGCATCGACATGAAAAGAAGAAAAAGAAGTGTAAGATCAGAATAAATCACAGTCTTGTTCAGACCACATCTCTTTTATTTCGCTCCGCTGTCCCATCCTTACATTGTAAAAATGGTGTACAATAAAGAATATAAGAACACGTTGCGTCTGTGTTGTTAATTTAAGAATTGGTATAAGGCACGAGATAAACACCAGTTTTGCCCTAGGCGTCGGGACTCGCATTAGGCATAAGACAGCCCGGTTTGATGAATAGGCCCGGGTAACCCTCGCAAAAACGACAACTAAAGAAACACAGATTTTGTCAGTAAAAGTTTGACACTCCCTACCGCTCCGCCCAAGACAGGAGTTCGTTCGAGCAGGTATTTTCTTTTTGTTGTAGTTTTTCCCACGTAAAAAAACGCGGTAAATCAATAAAAGAATATCAAGTGAGGGCAGCCCTAACGAGCACAGTAGTAGTGTAACCGTAACGTCGTCATAAGAAAATTGTCACTTCGTAGCACATACGCCACAGCTCACACCTCCGTACAGGGCTGCATTTAATCGAGCCTATTTTTGCCATGATGAAACTTTTTAAGACAAAATAAAGAAATCAAATAGGTTTTTAACATAAACCTATCTGATTTCATATAATTCTGATGGACTCAGAATAAATGGCCTCCTACAAGGTGGACCGACGACCTGGTGAAGGTAGCGGGAAACCGATGGATGCGGGACGCACAGGAACGTTCGATGTGGCGACGCTTGGGGGAGGCCTATGTCCAACAGTGGACGTGTATCGGCTGAAATGATGATGATGATGATGAATAAATGGATGGAAGTGATTTTTAATAAAATAAAATAAACTTTATTATACTCCAAAAAAGTAACACAAATCTATGAGTACAATCTACCAGACAAAGATGGATCGTAAAAAAATAAAATAAGGCATTATACACCTCCATTTTTTAATTAGTCAAAAAAAATAGGGCTCTATCCGTACCTGTTGCTGAACATATTTTGTAGTCAAAACTAAAAATAACGAAATTCCAAAATTGACCACGAAAACTTGGTATATTTATAAACTTGGTAATTGGTAAATTCATAATAGAATCAATCATTCATAACAATTGCTACTAGAAAATGCTAAGCGCAGGGTTTTTCCATTTTGATCGTCATTTATTCATTGAAATCAATAAGCCTGTACAATATTTCCACAAATCGAGTGACAAGCATTTAGAGTAGGCGCCAAAGGGCGTTGAGTGTGCAAAATATTAGGACAACTTTTGTGAATAGTTTTGGACTCAAAAAAGCATGCAGATTATGATTCTGGATGTTGCAAGGAGGTATATTGGTCCATTTCTAGGGTTCCGTATCTAAAAAGGAAAATCTGAACCCTTAAAGGATCACTTTTTTGTCCGTCTGTCTGTCAAGACTCTTTATTTAAGACAGACGGATGCAATCGTTGCCCATCAACGATTGCATCACTGCATACCATCAGGTGGGATCGCAGTCAAGCACTATTTTATATCAAATAATAAAAAAAGCCTTTTCTAATGAGTCCATTAAGTACTAATTTGTACCCATTTGTACTAATTTATAATTAGTTGTGTATTATTGCACAATGATACAGACATTGTCGTCATTGGCCATCCTGGCACCGGCCCTGGTGGTTTAACATTAAAACTGTTATAAACAATCCATCACAAACAATCAGATCTACGTCCCATTTCGTCGGACCACTGAGATCAAACGCAATAGCAGGAAATTGCATAAATCGTTGTAAATGTTGAATCGCGATGCAAATTGCAACTTGTGCAGGGCACAGGGGAGGTTGATAAAGCAGTATTGTAGCAATGAATAGCGATGCAACGATATATCGAACTTGCAATAATATCGATATTATTATACATTGCAGATACGATATTATTTCGGGCCCAGCAGGGCCAAAGCCTACTGGGGCCAAGGATCTGCTTCTAAAAGGATTTGGCCTCGGGACGAAAGGCAACGAAGGAACAGGAATGAGTTTTTAGTCAGTAAAAGTCTGACACCATCGATATATATGTACTACAGTCAATGTCTGACACTATCTTCTGCTTCACCCAAGAGTGGGGGATGTCATTGGATGATTTTACCATTTAAAAACAAAAAATGTACGATTATATTATCATATCGAAATTAATTAACATACTTATCGATATTTATATGAATACAACGCAAAATATACGCAAACATAATTTTAAGCATGGCAACATTGGTTTCATGATAAAAATTTTGTCTATGGTAATTGATTTTTTTGTCCGTTCATCTTCAAAGTATGTAGTTGGTTTGACAGAAAATAGATGTCTATAGGAATATTTTTATTTGATCTCTGCTTTATCTATCTTTGTCTGATTGTTGCTTATTGTGTGTGTAATTTTTGCTTATTTAAAATATAAATGTTTTTACTTAACTCTTATAAACATTTTGAAAATATTAAATTATCGATACTTTCAGGCTTTCGATACAAAAATTGATATCGATATTTTCATCTACGTGCAACCCTAGCTATAAATTCTACAATATAGACTGTATTGTGTGGTGAAGAGGGCCGATTCCCGGTCAGCGAGAAAGCGTATTTTTTATGTGAGATTGGAAAACAGAGATAGATTTGATTGCTTCAATCTTGATGGTCAGTAAACACTTATTTTGGTAAATAAAAGAAACGGTTGCAGTGGAAGCTGAATATTAAGATATCGGTAGCGAATGTGTTAAATGCATATACTCGTATATATTATCAAAAATGTCAAAAATAATCATGATATTGAGTTAAGGATAAACATAATTTGTTAGTTACTGACGACGAGAGTTGAAGTCTAATTGGGTCTATACTCTGTTCGCGTTCAGATTAGACATTTAAAGATATTTTTTACTGTCTGTTAGACTGATTTTAACTTCTATTTCGTAGGCATGAGGATGGCATTAAAAGCAAAAAATTGGGTACAATACCAACTATTTACTGCAGTCGCCATTTAACATGTCACCAACGTAATAAAAGTCAAAGTGAGTTGAACGGACAGTAATAAAAGGTTTTCATAAATGTCTAATGTTATTTTGAACAGAGTATAAGAATTATTGTCATAACATCTTTTCCAGAGTGTATCAAAACTTATGAATGAAGGTTTATTCATAGGCATTTCTGAGTAGGGCAAGGGTCGCTTCGCGTCAACAATATCCGTGTTCATAGATATTTTGGGCTTGTAGAAGTTTAAAACCTTTATTATGCAATAAGCTTTCGTCACGAAAGGGCACTGTAGCCTGATTCACGTAAAATCAAACAAGCCAAATATCGTTGAAGTTTTATAGTCGTTCGATCGAAGTCCTATCCAAAAGCGGTATTCACGATCTATCGACTTATTCCAGTTACATTAATAAGTATTCTATCAGGATAATACATATAATACAATTTTTTTTTTTAATCGACGAATTTCAAACGACTTTAAAATCGCTGTCGTTCAAACTCGATTGATGGATGTGAATACGAAAATGGTCTAAACGACTAAATCGCTACGATATCGTTACGGTTTTCATTACGTGAATCGGGCTACTGGTCTAATGCGTTTAAACACGAAAGGGCAGAGGTATGGTTAGGGTATAAGCTAGACAACGATGCCTAATACTCATGTACAATGTATACTTATCTACCTACCTGAATTTAAAAGTGATAGTGTGACACGCAAGTCCTTATGAGCCGGTTGTAGTCACAGAGTATTTTACATACATCGCTAAATTTTTATTGTTCAAAATGTACGAAATTAGTATCTTTAAGAAAACGTTAGCTGAGCGGGTTCAATGACCTGTAGTTAATAGTCGGCGTTGCTTACAAAGTACCTACAGGTCATTGAACTCGCTCAGCTGACTTTTTCTTAAAGAAATTAATTTCGTACATGCGTAAATTAATACGAGTTTTGAAGAAAAGGTACTTTATTTTTTAATTTTATCTTTACAAATCGATAGTGTTTCATGTACCGGATCGACCCTCCACGGGATTAAAACGATTAAAATTGAAGGGTGTATACTCCGCCCGGATCTATGTTGATTTCGCGGCCCCGTAACAGCGATTCAATTTTTATATAAAAAAAAAAACATAGTAACTATTCAAGATTTTTGTTTTTCGGTAATTGCGGATGCTAAGTCGTAGCTATAGCCTATGTCCTTCCTCGAATTTTAAGCTTAGTTCGTGTGAATATTTATTTCTAAAACTGACATTCCTCAGCTTTTAAAACTGAGACCGTCTTCTGATTGCTAGACTTGTGTCTTCCCCAAGAACGTCTTGGGCCTGCGTTGTCTAAGCTTTAAGCTTCCCACGACCTTCATATTCATATCTTTATTTGCGAAACCAGATGTTACAATAGTGGCTTAATGACACAATTATGAACCCAGTTAGGCTAACAGCCAGGGTGTTAAAGTTCGTGGGCATTGGTCTGACCTGATTTGACTCTACTACGGTATACACTGCTCTTCACACCGCCAGAGACAGAAACAGATGGAGGAATATCATACGAGTGAAAGTGATGAAGCAGGAAGGACACGACCCTCAGCATAGAAGAATACGACGCAAGGGTGAGGGGGGGGGGAGAATAGCAATTTAAATAAAAAATATATACCTAACAATGACATCAGCCTAATTAAAAAGTATAAAACCAAACTTAAGTGGCGATAGGCAGGGCACATTGCTCGCAGATCAGATGGCCGTTGGGGAAGAAAGGTTCTGGAGTGGCAACTGCGTACTGGAAGACGCAGCGTTGGAGGGCCTCCTACAAGGTGGACTGATGACCTGGTGAAGGCTGTGGAAATCCGATGGATGCGGGTCGCACAGGATCGTTCATTGTGGCGATACTTTGGGTAGGCCAATGTCCAATAGTGGACGCCTATCGGCAGAAATGATGATGATGAACTACTTACGCTGAGTTCATAAAAATAAACCATCAATCGAGATTTTGTAACCAGTACCCTGTATACGAAGCCATCTACTCGTACATATAAATAGGTGTGTATTGTCAAGAGTCAGGTGATTTTGCCAGTACGATGACCGCGACACGACAGGGAATTTTCATTGCTAAGTGACCTGATTGTTGATCGATTTTGTAATGTCAGTGAAGTCAAGCCATTAGGCGGATTAAATATTTTTATAATATGTGACAAAGTGCTTCTAAAAAAAAAAGACGGGTTGCACTCCGGGAGTGCCGGCAGAAGTGAAAACTTTATTATTAACGTTGAGCATGTTTGATATTTTGGAATGGTTAGGGAATAATTTTGCACCAATTGCTTTATCAGTATAAAAGTACTATCATTTATGTGGTAGAATACAATATTCATTTATTGCGCTATCGTACACAAACATGACAATTTATATTACATTAAAAATTTAACACTTTAAAACTATTACAATTATTTTACATTAAAAAGTTTATCTCTCCGAAAAACTACTGAGGTGTCAAGGGACACCCGGATGGAACGAAGTTCCGTTCTGGCTTGCTTTCTATAAGAGAGAGAAAGAGAGAAAGACAGAGAAACATGCGCACGCCGCACGGCTTACAATAGCTTACTATAGAAAAAGTGTCGTTACAACTTTTCGTGAGAATTTTTTCCGTCTAGCCAATACAATATAACTAAAAAATACTATCCTATTTTATGTACATTTTGACAGCACTATTTCAACATCTTCGAAACCATGAAAACGACACTCATGACGAAAAAGTTGATAATTTCTGACATCCGCCATCTTAGATTTACATTTTGACAGCACTATCGGCTTCAACAACCTCGAAAACCATGAAAAAGACACCCATATCGAAAAAGTTGATAATTTATTGCAGCCACCATCTTAGATTTAAATTTTGACAGTACTATCGGTTTCAACACCCTCGAAAACCACGAAAACGACACCCATGAGGAAAAAGTTGATAATTTCTTGCAGCCGCCATCTTGGATTTACATTTTGACAATACTATCGGTTTCAACAGCCTTGAAAACCATGAAAACGACACCCATGACGAAAAATTTAATAATTTTTTGCAGCCGCCATCTTGGATTTATATTTTGACAGTACTATCGGTTTCAACACCCTCGAAAACCATGAAAACGACACCCATGACGGAAAATTTGATAATTTCTTGCAGCCGCCATCTTGGATTTATATTTTGACAGTACTATCGGTTTCAACACCCTCTAAAACCATGAAAACGACACCCATGACGGAAAATTTGATAATTTCTTGCAGCCACCATCTTGGATTTATATTTTGACAGTACTATCGGTTTCAACACCCTCGAAAACCATGAAAACGACACCCATGATGAAAAAGTTGATAATTTCTTGCAGCCACCATCTTGGATTTATATTTTGACAGTACTATCGGTTTCAACACCCTCGAAAACCATGAAAACGACACCCATGACGGAAAAGTTAATAATTTCTTGCAGCCGCCATCTTGGATTTATATTTTGACAGTAATATCGGTTTCAACACCCTCGAAAACCACGAAAACGACACCCATGACGAAAAAGTTGATAATTTCTTGCAGACGCCATCTTGGATTTACATTTTGACAGTACCATCGGTTTCCACGCCCTCGAAAACCATGAAAACGACACCCATGACGGAAAATTTGATAATTTCTTGCAGCCACCATCTTGGATTTATATTTTGACAGTACCATCGGTTTCAACACCCTCGAAAACCACGAAAACGACACCCATGGCGAAAAAGTTGATAATTTCTTGCAGCCGCCATCTTGGATTTACATTTTGACAGTACCATCGGTTTCCACGCCCTCGAAAACGATGAAAACGACACCTATGACGGAAAATTTGATAATTTCTTGCAGCCACCATCTTGGATTTATATTTTGACAGTACTATCGGTTTCAACACCCTCGAAAACCATGAAAACGACACCCATGACGGAAAAGTTAACAATTTCTTGCAGCCGCCACCTTGGATTTACATTTTGACAGTACTATCGGTTTCAACACCCTCGAAAACCACGAAAACGACACCCATGACGAAAAAGTTGATAATTTCTTCCAGCCGCCATCTTGGATTTACATTTTGACAGTACCATCGATTTCCACGCCCTCGAAAACCATGAAAACGACACCCATGACGAAAAATTTGATAATTTCTTGCAGCCGCCATCTTGGATTTATATTTTGACAGTACTATCGGTTTCAACACCCTCGAAAACCATGAAAACGACATCCATGACGGAAAATTTGATAATTTCTTGCAGCCGCCATCTTTGATTTATATTTTGACAGTACTATCGGTTTCAACACCCTCGAAAACCATGAAAACGACACCCACGACGGAAAATTTGATAATTTCTTGCAGCCACCATCTTGGATTTATATTTTGACAGTACCATCGGTTTCAACACCCTCGAAAACCACGAAAACGACACCCATGGCGAAAAAGTTGATAATTTCTTGCAGCCGCCATCTTGGATTTACATTTTGACAGTACCATCGGTTTCCACGCCCTCGAAAACCATGAAAACGACACCTATGACGAAAAATTTGATAATTTCTTGCAGCCACCATCTTGGATTTATATTTTGACAGTACTATCGGTTTCAACACCCTCGAAAACCATGAAAACGACACCCATGACGGAAAAATTAATAATTTCTTGCAGCCGCCATCTTGGATTTACATTTTGACAGTATTATCGGTTTCAACACCCTCGAAAACCACGAAAACGACACCCATGACGAAAAATTTGATAATTTCTTGCAGCCGCCATCTTGGATTTATATTTTGACAGTACCATCGGTTTAACGCCCTCGAAAACCATGAAAACGACACCCATGACGAAAAAGTTGATAATTTCTAGCAGCCGCCATCTTGGATTTATATTTTGACAGTACTATCGGTTTCAACACCCTCGAAAACCATGAAAAAGACACCCATGACGAAAAAGTTGATAATTTCTTGCAGCCGCCATCTTGGATTTATATTTTGACAGTACCATCGGTTTCAACACCCTCGAAAACCATGAAAACGACACCCATGATGAAAAAGTTGATAATTTCTTGCAGCCGCCATCTTGGATTTACATTTTGACAGTACCATCGGTTTCCACGCCCTCGAAAACCATGAAAACGACACCCATGACGGAAAATTTGATAATTTCTTGCAGCCGCCATCTTGGATTTACATTTTGACAGTACTATAGGTTTCAACACCCTCGAAAACCATGAAAACGACACCCATGACGAAAAATTTGATAATTTCTTGCAGCCGCCATCTTGGATTTATATTTTGACAGTACCATCGGTTTCAACACCCTCGAAAACCATGAAAACGACACCCATGACGAAAAAGTTGATAATTTCTTGCAGCCGCCATCTTGGATTTATATTTTGACAGTAAAAGTGTCGGTACAATTTTTTGTGAGAATTTTTTCCGTCTAGCCCCCTTTCACAACGCGCGATAAGGGATAGCTGTCTACTCTTCATCCGTCTTACGCTTTTTCGATCAGGTCACGTGTCCTGACGCGAGTTTAAGATTTTATACCCATTACAGAAAAAGTGCTCAACGCCGCTAAAGAAGTTTTCACTTCAATAAACAGTACTTACAAGTACACAGAAGCTTTTCATTGTACCTATTTCCGCTATCACAATATTATGTACTTCTCATAGTTTAAAGTAGCATTATACCTACTTCTTCTTCTTATCGTATCGATGGCAAAATTAGTTAAATTCCTTGCCTGGCCCAGAATTCTGCCACGGCAACACTGTCCATTGATGCTGTCATTAGGTCCCTATGTGAGCAGGAAACAGGGCAAACCTACTTCTAAGTTATTATTACTTGTAGAGCAAATGATATTCTGTACCTAGCTCAGGTACCTATCTATTATATGTAGGTATATCTTATTTTATTGCATAATAATTATTTTACGAGCTATTTTTGATATTAGAGCCACATCAAGCTCAAAATCTAATCTTTAGTGGGCTTAAGGGATAACGAATTACATAATTAGGTATATCACGATATAGTATTGAAAAAAAAAGAACTTGAATCTAGTTATTTTTTTTCTCGAAACGACAATGGACAAGAATGGCGACGTCGAGAGTAAAGTCAAAACGTTTAAAAGATCCCGAACTAACTACGTCTCAATAAATTTTCTATTACAAATTAGAGCGAACGGTAAACACAGTACAGTTATCATTGGCATGCATCATGCATAAGCATCAGGTAAGTCTCTATAGTAAGTAGGTAGGTAAGAAAACACTTAATCTTTGACTTCTACGAACTTTGACCGTGAACCTATACAATGCAGCGAATGACGTCGCATTTCCGTCCATATCTATAGTTGCGACGTTTTTTTTTAATAGAAATATTAGCATAACAAAAATATTTTTTTCCTTTGATAGTGTAATAGTAAGCTTGTACAAGAAGTTACGAGTTCACATAAAGGCACACCTAGCGCCATCTATTGATAAGTACTAGCAGATAATCTATGTAAATCAATACGCAACAATGTAGTTTTTCTTTTCGTAGATCTTGTAAGTAGGTACATCTATGATTTGCTCACTGATTAGTTTTAAATTAATACGAGTTTGAGAGCAGTGGTGGCTCAGTAGACGAGTCGTACGTCGCGGGTTCGAACCCAGACAGGTGTTTTGCTTCATGTAATTTTTACATCACCGCTTCTTACCAAACGTCGAAAACAAGCATAATGAGGAATCTGGCATCGCTCCTAGAAATAAAATTCGAAGACACGTCATGTTACATCCTCCAATGCGGACTAGGCCCGTGTGGTGGACATTACGGCCCATTCCCTCACATAAAGAGGATACCTGAATCGTAGCAGTCGACATATAAAACCCTGCGGATTCAAATAATGGGTTTAGGTTGCTACTAGGGCTGCCTAGAAACTGCAGTGCATCGGGTATGTTCTCTTTAGCGCGAGTGGATGATTTCCACAATATGATGAGGAAGAAGGCTGCCTCATTGCTAAGCAGATGTAGAACAGGTTTTAATGGCATTCTTCGAAACTTAGCCGATAAACGTATGATGCGCCAGTGATCAATCACTGGTTGCGGTTGCTGGTGCTGCAGCAGAATTGTTTTTTTTTTTGGTTATTCCTTTAGTTGATAAGTTGTTACTAACATAATGCTGTCTTATTATATATAAAGGACACCCGAAAATGATACAGCTGTTTAGATTCAATTCTGATTGATATATCTAATACAAATGCCTTAAGCTTCAACACTGGTCGGACGATAGCAAGTAGTTTCTATTAATTGAGCAGTTCTGAAGATGATAACATCTTTACACATTGACATTTCAACTTGTGTTGAATAGCCTCATACTCAAACTCAAAGCCCGCTACTACGTTTTTTTAAGAGTCAGTAAGGGTATTTAATTAGAAACATTGACACCATCTGACTTTTAAACTTGGTCTGTTCTGATATAAAAAGCGGCCGCACACCAAGTTAGGCGAGCCATAGGTTAAGTGTCGCTGCGTCAGATCAAAAAGGATTTTTGAGAACAACTAGTGCGCCTCACCATCAACGATTGGATCACTGCTTACCATCAGGTGGGATCGCAGTTAAGCACTAGTTTAGATTGAAGAATAAAAAACATATAACCGTAGATTATACGCGCTGTCCTGTTGTCTAACTGCTGTGGCGTCCAAAAGGAGAATAATGTTTTCTTTTAAGTTTTGTCGTCCGCTGCGTGTGGAAATAAGCTGTAAGACCTATTTCGACGTGTGATAGGCAAAAATTATTAAAATCTAGATACTATTACTATGATGTTAATAATTATGTATATTCCGACAATTTCGGAATTTTTAAAATTTTAACTTTAAATCAATCTCCTGAAAAGTTTACTCAATGTCGCTAAGTAATTTTTGCCTTTCAAGCGTCGATATTCTTAAAGCTACTACTCACAGTAGAATGTCTCCAGAAATGTATGAGCGAGTGTATGTCTGTGTCCGGCGCGAGCAGCATGTAGTCCCGCCATTCGTCGTAGCTGATAGTGAGACTGCCGTCCTGGTCCATCCTGGGGACAAACTCGGTAAGTGAGGGAGACAGACATACACGGAAAGCTATACACGAAGAAAAAGAGGTATGTACATATATTAGTTTGAATGAGAAACAAATTCAATACTTTTTAAAGGTTTTAAAAATATGCAGTAAAATTCAAATTATGAAATAATTTAAAATGGTTATGAGATGGCTAAAGAAAAGAGTTCGAATATTTTTTGCAAATAAATATTCTAATAATTTTGTGCAAATATTTTTTTTTCCAATTTAGATAATTTTTCAGACATGCTTGGCTATCTAAAGACTTAGAAAGAGAATAAATATCTATTGAATTTCAGAATAAGAATTTTTAATAATTTATTGTTGTTATTTTTGCTAGGAAATATCTTAGTCGTGTACCTACTTCAGGTAATCAATTTATTTTGTACAAGTGAAATATTTATTAATCATGTGCTTCGTGCAGTTTTTCATACAAAGTGCACATGCATTGTGCAATTATATTATAAAAGTATGCAATATTTCGGAAAAACACACTATTATAATAGCGACAACTGTGAACTTAAAAACTACGTAACGTTTAGCTTAAAATTTATTATTTGATTTTCTGGTTATATTGGCTAATAAAACACAATATTTTTGTCACAAATAATAATTGTACTTTTAACATGATTTTTAATTTTAATTGTCAGCAAAGGGGCCCAGTTGAGTTGAGACCTGTTACGACAGCAAGATTATGGAATTTTCGACAGAGTTACAGTTGCCAAAACGGATCTTGAGCGCCCGGCGTCAGAGTGGGGATCGCCTTGCGCATTCCATACATTGGCGAGCCAGTCGTCTTCGTTGTTAGATACATGCAGCAACGCAGGGACCGAATTAGGAGTGAAGTCTATGACGCGATGGCGCTTACTGCCCCCGCGTCTCACTTCGCACCACTAAAGAGACCGAATATTTGACTTCTGCGCAACCGCTCAAGATCCGTGATGGCAACTGTACTGGCACGGACCAATAGAAGGAACACAGGTGAATTTTATTTTAGGCAGCAAGTCTGACACGATCCAGAGCAGGAAAAGTCATTTCATGATGTTTTCTGCTTAACAATATATACCACTAATTTTTAATTAATAGTATTTTTAATCGACTTCTAAAAAAGGTGGTGGTTCTCAATTCGGATGTTTTTATTTTTCCAGTAGCAATTGTTATGAATGATTGGTTCTGTTATGAATTTACCAATTACGACAAATTTTTGTGGACAATTTAGACAATTTGACTATAAAAATATGACCAGTAACGGGCATGGATAGAACCCTATTTTTTGTACTACTTAATTAAAAACTAGGGGTTAACTGTACATGAAACGTAGCATAACTCTGCCTATAAGCGTTATAACTTGTCAACCACATTCCCTGGCTAGATACTGAGCATCCACGCGAACCGAGTCGCAGACAGGGTTACTGTAATTTAAATGCGTTTTTAATCACTTTTTTAACTGCATAATACAAAAAAATATTAAGCCACGTGATACCTAAACGACCAAGTGTCATCATAATGAAGTTTTATAACAAAAAGTAATTTATAAAATTTAATAATATTATTGGAATAATGATTTCCCTAATTTAACAATTTGAAGGGAATTTAGTGTCTTTATTCAAATGATATTGTGCATAGAACATTGAAGGCCTGTGAGTATTTAACTAGTGGTACTAACATTTGCGTTCAATTGTTTTTGTGCTCAAGGCCCAAACTAAAACTATTACATTGTGTACTAAGCAACACTGATAGCCGAATGACATGAAGATAAAGCTAGAACTACACTGCGCACACGTGTGCCACACACGCCGATATGGGCGCGTCGGTTTCCGTACATTTAATATGGAAACTAGACTTGTAGAGCTACACTTGATACACGCCAAGCGATGTCGTTCTACGCACAAATCTGGCGTGTTACACGTGTGTATCGGTCTAATGTAGTTCTAGCTTAAGAGTGTTCATGTGTTGGTGTCATATGTGAGGAGTTTCATAGTATGAAGTCGGAACAGACTACAGTAAAGCTATTTTAGCTCAATGTCCTACCACGAACTCTTAACGCTATCTATTTGACGACCTAAACTGAACTGTAAAAGAGATGGAGCTAAAATATGACGTGAACACAGGCTAAATCTAAGCTACTTTAAGTGCCACGCAAAAATAACTTTTTACACCACCTGTTCGATAATGTCGTTTTATACGTCATACAAACCTCACTTAAAGCAAGTCATTCTATCCCTAGGGAGATAATGCAGTATGGCCGATCCCTAGGGAATAATGAGATTTGAATTTGGAACATCAAAAATCGTCAACATTGTGAATTAAAATGTACGTCCATCGAACAAGTTGACTCGAAATTCAAACTGGCCACTAACAAAAAAAAAAAGAAAATAGAATAAAACCTGCTTAGGTACTGACTGCGTTATAGAAAATTGAAACTATACTCGTAGAATCTTGGAGTAGTGAATTTTGTTTGTTTGATGAACTTGTAAATATAATACTTATATTTCTCTAATATATGATTTGGTCGACCAAATTGTCTTTTAATTATCTCACAGATGGTGTAAAAAGTAGAGTATTCAACACGGGGATAAAGCTGTCTTTGTCTTGGGCGGCTTGAATTCCTCACTTCACTCAGGTTTATTTATCAACTCCCTCGCAATGCTCGGGAGTTAATTTTATAAATCCCTCACTATCGTTCGGGATTAAAATCAGCATCCTTCGTTTCGTTCGGAATTCAACATGCCGCCCTCGACTTAAACTACTATTTTACACCACCTGCTCGATATGTCATACAACCTTCACCTAAAACAAGTCATTCTGTCCCTAGGGAGATAATGAGATTTGAATTTGGAACGTCGAAAATCAAAGACATTGAACATCAAATAAAATAAACTAGATAAGACTGACAAGTCTCTAAAAAAAGTAATGAATGACCAGGAGCGTTATAGAAAATTATAATTATAGAATCTTAGAGGACTCTATTTATTAAACGTAGAGTTTTAGAAGATAGCTTATAAATATTACTTATATTTCTCTAAAATATAATTTGTTTTCGTAAACTGTCTTTTAATTATCTCACAGGTGGTGTAAAAAGTAGAGAATCCAACTCGGGGGATAAAGCTGTCTTTGTCTTGGGCGGCTTGAATGCCTCACTTTATTAAGTCCCTCGCGATGCTCGTGGGTTAATTACATAAATCCCTCACTGACGTTCGGGATTAAAGGTTACCAACCTTCGTTTCGTTCGGAATTCAACATCTCCCCTAATCACATAATCTACTATTTATGGCAGGCGTACAACTTCTTACTCAATACCAAACCTAATAAACCAGAAACATGTAGACATCAGATGCTCCTTGAATAACAGTTTATAGCGTACGTTGAAGGAATAGTACTCCTTGTTTTATCTCCGTTAAAGGAATAGTACCCTTAATCAAGTTATTTGGACCTTGACAGTCTATAGCGTGTTGACCAATTATCAGGCTGTGGCACGCTGAGACACCCTAGGGAAAACCATTGTTTATAGAAAATAAATAAAAAAATAACAGCACAGCGCTTGTCAAACCAAATGTCTCATGTTTATACGTGGAGAACGTTGTAGATATTACATGTGTAAAACTATTTTTATGTACTTCCCTATGTGTTATTGTTTGTTTTCAAGTAATCTTTGAAACTGTCTATGTACAATTGTACATAGTTTGCACACAAGTATGAAAATAATGCCTCAGCTATGCGATCTAAACTCTAAGCTTTACTCCTGAGGGGCATTTTCTGTTCTTTTTGCACTCCAATTCTCTTAACTAAATGTAGGGCAATTCGAAGCGTTTTTCTCTGAAATGCGAATGTAAACGATCTTCAAAAATATCGGGAATCATCCTTCTGACACAGTATAAATATGGAATTCATATTTTATACTGTGCTTCTGATCTGCCAAAAGTTTAACGAAGTACTTAATTTGATGTCTGAATTACTTATAAAACATAATACGAGTATTGATGTTTAACTGAAATATAGTTGAAGTATATAACTTTTTCAACGAAAACATTTAAAAATCGAACGACGTTTCTTTATTCATAACTCGATTAGGGTCGGGTTAGAGCATTAGTGTTTGTGACCATTATTTTATACTAGAAACTAGAAATACTCGATGATGGATAAATGCTATTCAATTAACAGAACAATAGCTTGGCTTTCTAATTCATTTAAGCGTCGTATAGTGAACGGGCATTAATCAATATATTCTATATCAAGTTGACTACTAAGAGTGACTGAGAAAAATATTATAAACTGATAATGATTGCCTCTTTAAGTTTACTATTACTTAAGCGATACAAAATAAGTGACTAATAAAAAACATAATTAAGTGACTCCGTGAGGTTTATCTATTGCATTATTATTTATAATCTATATGACATAAAAGGATTGCACGACTTAATGAAAATAGACATAAAAAAGAGCTACTTCTGAGTCTATTCATACCAACAGCATCCAAATTTCGTAACACAATTCGAAGGTTTTGAAGGAAAGTCATAATCCATTCCTGTGTAATTGCCTGAATTAATGCCTTTGAGATTGCGTGACGTAATTACCTGGCTCGATTGTCAGGCGTACTAAACCGTAACATTGCTTTCTCAGAAGAGGCTGATGAGTTGAGTGCGAACTGTTTTCACGTTAACCGCGTCTGGATCTCTGATTGGTTAATAGCTTGAAGCGGGCCAATCGGAGTGGACGTCGAAAATGTGTTGACCGCGTATTCTTAAAAAAACAACTCGCACTAAGGCCTCTGTGCGTTGAGTGCCAGTGGTTTTTACATTAACGCGATCAAAACTTTAACCGCGTTTGACTCTGATTTGTTAGGAGCTTGACGCGGGCCAATCGGAGCACCGAACGTCAAAAACGAGTTGATCGCGTTTTCGTAAAAAAAACAAATCGCACTAAGGCTACTGTGCGCTGAAACTGCGGACTCGTAGCGGCGTTTGGCGCTGATTGGATATTAGCTGGGAACGGGTCAATTGGAGCGTCGAACTACTAACGTGTCGATTATGATAGCGTAAAATCAAAGAGATCGTTCTTTCTTTATTTCCGGTTGGTGGTTAGTCGAGACCACGTGTATGTTTTAGTTTCATTAAATCTTCGATCAGGTGTAATTGGGAAACTCCAACAAGTTGGGCATACTTTGGACGGGTAACGAGAACGAGATATTAGCAGACAACCGACTGCTTTGAAACACACTTTTCGGTTTTTCTACAGTTAAAAATCGCTGGCCATGAGGTTGGAACATAAATATATGTTTTGCAAACAAAATCTCTGTTGCCATTGAGATGGATATAGGTTGAACTAAAATTAGCGCAATAAGAAGTACTAACATTTGTCTTTGGAACATTAATGCGGAACGAGGCTACCTAAAAATTTATTATTATGAAACGCATGAGCGATATTTTGCTGAAATACAAAACTTGATCTGCACTTTCAACATAAAGGGTATGATTCCTTATCGATACAATATAGCAAAAACCATTTAGCTGATATAAAAATACGAAAATAAACAACAACTTTTGTAAATACGACAGAAGACATAGTATAAAATAGAAAATACGAAGAAAAGTCTACCTACGTTCGCGATTCTGACGATTACGCAGCGTAAGGAAAAGCTTATGTGATTATGTTGTCGATTGTGAATTCTGAGTAGTTTCTTACAAACTGCTTGGATTAAAAGAGAGAGATATAGGTTGTATGTGAACAAAGAAATTGTCCAAGCAACTTGTATTTTTTTGTACAGGGCTGTCAAAATATGGCATTGGCTAAAAAAGATGAAAAATTCGTCACATTCGAAATTCAAATGACGTGTGTAGGACTTTAGGCAAGTCAACGGTTGTCATAAGTCTGTCGAAGGTCAGTAATTTATAAATCTTCATTGAACAATTTAATGACAATGTTTTTGAACTTAGCGCAATATGTTTAGCAAGTTTAAGCCATTGACTACATGTGGTTTTTCGACTTACCACCAGAATAATGGCCAAACAGCTTTTCTGAAACATTTATTTTTTAATGTTTTTTTTTTTACTATATTGGCTTTCTGGCCTTGTGCGTCACTTAAAGTGACAAACAGGTAAGTTCAAAGATATATTCTATTGAAAAATTAATATTTGGGATATTTCTAAAAAATATATATATTCGGCAGTCGCTATGGCAAACAACAAAACAAAAAATTTCAAACAAATACATACTTATTAAAATTGTTATCGCTGTGCTATTAAATCGTAATAACATAGTCACCATGAAAAACGTGCATGTGACGGTAACTTTACCTTTTAAGCAAATTAGTAGCTTCACTTTTACCGACTGCGATCCCCATGTCGGCAAACGCGCATATAAGTTCTTCAAGATCGACTTTTCCTGGAAAAAGGAGAAAAGCTAGTCAGAACATTTAATTCATGAGAAGATTTGCCTTAAAAATCAATTGAGAATCAGTGTAATAGTTTAAATCAGAAATCATACTTTAGGCACTTCTGAATTGTCAAAATGTCGGTGAATCAAAAAAGTGAAGGTAAATTGCATGTTCCAAAGCGTAGATCTCTATGGAGAAAAACGTGCAAGTAACTCCGTGGACACTCTTTTAAACCATATTATGAGTTACATAAAACAAAACATAAATCTTGGTTACATAATTATTTCTTGTTGCTTCTATTAAGTGAGCACAATGTAGATAAGTAAATACAATAAAAAAAAAAAACTAATCAAAAAAATAGAAATGGCAGCTAAGAGATGAGTAGATGACCAGTCTCAACTAACGGCAACCGTCCACGAGCGTGACGCGTGCATCAGCCCCACTTAGCTCAACCATTTTGAAGGGAACTGAAAACTGAAATGGGCTAATCAAAAGTAAAATTACCCATACGGTTTTTGTATTTCAACTCTAAGATCCTGAATCGGGTATTAGTAACGGTCTTTATTCGTTCATTGTTATAAAGCTGTTGAGGCTAATAATGGCAACCATATGTTGAGACTACGCGATCATTGGAGCCCGTCCGCATAAACTAAGGCGTCGACATATCGACATAGTAATCTGGTAACATTGATGGCAGTAATTCGGACACGCTTCGTCGCTCCGCCTGACGGCCCATTTACGTGCTTACCGCTGTGAGCGGTGCGCGGCGCGGCGAGCGGTAAGATCAAAAGTATGAAAATGTTTGACGCATGCCACGAGACGCCGCTCATAGTGGGGCGCGCCCGACTACCGATTTTACCTCGCTCGCCGCGAAGACAGAAGTCGTGACTAGGACGTTAACGTTAGTAATCATTTGATGATTACCCACCTCAAATACAAAAAAGAACTGCAGATGATATACTGAGCTGCAGCCTGCCAGCAACAATAACCAACTCCAAATTTTATGAAAAACTATACCACCTACATAAACAGTACGCTTGGTTAGCTATTCGCTTCATAGCAGGCAATGTGCCATAAATATATAATGATTATGTACTTAAATATTCTAACTCACGAATGAGCCACGCGTGCAGGTTTTATTCAATGCACAGTGCTCGTTTTGCATAATATAATTATGCAATTTATGGTAATTCATTCTATCAATGAACATACAAATATCATATATAAATACATAACCACTAATCAGCCCTTTTAATGTACCCACTACTGGGACTCAGGCCTCCTCTTTAGGAGAGGGAATGATCCGTAATCCAACACGCCAGCCCAGTGCGGGTTGGTTAATGTCACATGTCTTCGAATTTTTGGTTCTAGGACATGCCGGTTTCCTCACGATGTTTTCCTTCACCGTTTTGAGAGAAGTGGTGATGAAATAAATTACACAAAGTAATGCGCCTGACTGTGTTTGAACCCGCGATCCAACTCGTAAGTCGGAGCCGTTACCACTCGGCCACCACAGCTCATACAAATATATATAATTACTAGAGATGCGCCGAGTAACACTTTTGCCGAGTAACGAATACCGAGTTTTACTCGGCTCAATTTTTATTCAACCGAGTACTCGGCCGAGTAACTCGGTTCAATCAAATTCCCATTTCGTGCGCGTAAACAAGTACAAACAGGTTCGCGCCGGTCGAGAGGCCGGCTCGCGTTGATACACCCCTCACCCCGCCCGCGCCTTTCAACTACCAGTCGCTTGATAGTTTGCAAACGTTGCGCGTCATAGTGAATAAATAATTGAAAAAGTTTGTTAATTAATGATTGACTGTGTGTAGTACCTGATCAGTGATTGTTGACATAATGACTTCACGTAAAAGATCTCGAATTTGGGCGTTTTACGACGAGATTGTATAAGACAAAGCAAAAGTGAAATGTACTTTATGCAATTCTCTAATTTCACGTAGTGGTGTTGGATTTTGTCTCATCAAATACTACTCATTCATTAGTATAATTTTGATTTTATTAATTGAGATTGTCAAAGATTTCCTAAATTGGTAAATTTATACTTTTTGATTAACACTGCTGTTTTAATTATATGTACCTAAATAAATATATATTGCTTTTCTTACACAAAGTATACTCGGCATTCAAACCGAGTTATTCGGCCGAGTACGAGTATCAAAAAACCCGCCGAGTACGCCGAGTACCGAGTATCAACCGAGTACTCGGCCCATCTCTAATAATTACTATGAAAAATATATATAATATTATATACAAATATTACTCATCCAATTTTATAGCGAAGCATACAAAATGGACACGAAAATTTCAGTGGAATAACTACTGCCATAGCAGTTAGAATGGGCACTCATCCAAATTAAAACTAGACTACGGCGCGGCGGCGTCGCCGTTTTCAATGTCCATAATTTGCTGAAAGTTACAGAAACTACAGAGAACTGTCTGGTTGGCCGCTTGAACAAACAAAACGACTGCTATATAGTCGCCCAGAATTAGAAACATTAATTCATGAGCGAGCCGAAACATTCTTATGAGCACATTAAACGTTAATGCCGTACATTTGGGACTGGGCTCAGACCAGAAATAGATCTAGTTTAAACAAAAACATTACTAATTGTGAAGTTTTTCTATTATAGAAACTTGTGAAAGAAAATTTCTAAGACTAAAGATCAATGCGAATATGAATCCATAGAGTCGTCGAGGACCGAAGCCTTAGGGCTACGTCATATAACTTTTTCATAGAAGGTTATATGGACCTAACGATCGGCTGTGCATTGCGTAAACTACTGACGTTGTCCGAGAAATGTCAATGTTAACGAGCGGAGATAACGACTCGATAATCGTCGGCCTGAATCAATCTACCCTCCTTGTTAGCATAGCAACGAGTCCTGGACATGTGATGACTTTCTAATGGATTGCTTCAATTATGGAAAAACAGCCAGTATTGACACTTTTAGAGTAGGTACCTACATGTTGCTTTTAATTAACGTATTACTAAACAAACGACTAGTGCGAATATGTGATATTCACCATCTTGGTTCTTGTCGAGATGAGAGAATTGGAGCCTCAGGTTCTTTTCATGTTCGCGCACGTAGTGGATAAACTCTGACAGAGTGACGTCACCGCCATCTTTCCAGCCAGGTTTGGCCAGGAATTTCTGAAAAAGAATTAAATTGAACGTTAGTAAGTATGTATGGGCGGAACTAGATGACGTAACCTATAGTAAAAAAGTTATGCGGTCGAAGATAAGGGGATGTGAGCCGACGAGACATATAGGGCGTATAGATGTAGACGTCATTGACAAGAACGGCTCGATACGCGATGCAGATATTCACCTCGTATAGAAACAAGAGTATTTCCCTATACTTATCTGCCTATTATAGCACTTGCGGGAAGTTGTATCGTTTATTTTCAGTTAACCGCAAGGCGAAACCTCATGCATGCAATACATGAATAGGTACCTAAACAATTCATCATTCATTGTGTTGCTAAGTTCTAACAAATGTTTTATCAGGCCCATCATTGCGGAAGACCGTCGGTAAACATATTTTATGCTAATAAAACTGTAGATGTGAGTAAATAAGATATTATAATTATCGATCTCTGAAGGTCAGGCGAAAAACACATCGCGATACAAAAAGCCAGGGAAATAGCGAAGAAAATAATGAATAGAATAGAAGCCAAGGCCTTGACTTTAGTCATCTTTTGTTTTTTTTTTCTGCAAAAGATCTGACAAAGCGATTGGTAATATCACGATGGAAGCCGAGTCTGCGAGATATCGTTTACGGGAACTAACAGATGTTAGGTATAAAACCACACCTAGTTCTAGTTCCTAAAACACAATGAGTTCCATCGCTAAATGTCATCATCTCGTAAATTAATATGGGGAAACCCGAAGCTAAATACGATGACTCTGTTAGGTAGGACAATTAGATTGGGTATTCTATGTAAATCAAATTGTAAGGGCGTGAACAGGGATCGATTAACTGGGGTGCTAACAGGAGGTCTGAATTACTCTAAAAGCCTACGCCATCTGTTTGACAAAGGCTGCTTTATACATTTATAAGTTGCCAGCTGAATTGGTCACAGAATACTGGTCACTATGGCTTATTTTATGGAAAATACGTAATAAATTAACTAATTATCCTGTGTCTGTAGTCGTGCAGTCAGGTATAAATTCAACTAAAAATCTGCCCCGCTGTCTATAATAAAAAAAAAACATTTTTTCAGGTTTTTAGCCTTCTGAAGTCAGGAACAAATTTTCTTTAAGCTACATATAAGAACTACATTATACCGACGCACACGTGTAACACGCCTGATTCGCGTCGACGTCGCGTGGCGTGGATCTAGTGCAGCTCTACAAGTCTAGTTTCCATAATTAAAATGTATGGAGACCGACGCGCCCAGATCGGCTTGTGTAGCACACGTGTGCGCAGTGTAGTTCTACCTTTACAGATAGAACATAACGCCAATACGTCGCAATGTCACGTCGCCCCTGTCTGCGAGTTTTTGGTCCAGCTCTATATTGTGCTCCATGTTTGTCACAATTAAACTTTTCTTTCTTTCTTTCTTTAAGGCATGAGATTATATTCAACTCAGCTGGGTTTTTTAGCAGTTACTTTGTTGATATTGCAGAAGTATATGTACAGTTAATATTACATCTTTGTTCATGCTACTAGTACTTATGAAATATTAATCATTTTGTATGGCCAATCATACAAAAAAGGGCGTGTGCTTGTACAGTCCCGTCCCAGTGTAAGGTTTTGCAAAATGTTTATTGCGTGCCTATAGTTTTTATGGAAAATCCTTTTCCTAGATGCAAAATAATGCACTACCTAACTAAAGGTGGGTTTACGCTAGTTTATGGTAGAACTACACTGCGCACACGTGTGCCAAGTACGCCGATCTGGGCGCGTCGGTCTCTGTAAATTTTATACGGAAGCTAGATTAGTAGAGCTACATTAGTTTCACGCCACGTCGTTTTGCGTACAAATCAGGCGTGGTCCAACTGCATCGGAACTCCTCTAGCGTAGATCCACCTTAAACTGCAGAATAAAAATTCTTCTGAAAAAATTTCTCTGGAGTGAACCAGAAGCTTGAAATAATGCAGATTATGAAACATAACAAAAGTGAGCACCAGACCTGCGCACAACTTTATATAATAATTCATCCTTTATGGAGCTTCATAGCGAGTTAAAACTTGGATGGAACTTCATCAGTTTTGCTGATAGGAATTCTGAATCTACACTACTGATTGATTAGATAGATAGATACAACATTTATTTGATGCAACACAGAAAATGAACAGACAATACACAAAAGCACATTCAATCATTTATATGTTAAAGACTAACAAACATACATACAAACATTCGTCTTTGTAAATTTATTGTGATAAGTATTTGTTGATATTTGCAATAAACTGTTAAGTGCGAACTAGCACCACAAACATTATAAATATGAAATGAAAATAACTAGACCAAAGTCATTGAAGCAGGAAGTTCAATTAAAACATTAGTTAACGCTACAATTTCCTTTACACTTTTTTTTATTGCACTTTATACTCAATAGTGTTGTAAATTAAGATTATGTCATTTTCATATAAAATAAAATGATGAAAAAAAAAAATTATCTGACAAGCTCTCTTCCGAACTATGTTGTGATCGAATTCGCGAACTCGGGAAGAGACTGGTTTCCATGACACAGGGAATCCTCGTGTGGGGTCTAGAGAATTTGTAAAAAACTAGAATTTAAGTCTTCTGAGTTTTGCATTATTGTATGTTTATTGAAACACTTCAAAATTAATTAAAATAAAGCTTCTATTATTATAATTCCAGTCAATCCGGATGAGGCCGAAAACTAGTATTTAACATAGAGTGATTGTTTATCTGACATCCACAACTCTTAGGTCACTATATGGTATGGCCAATCTACATGGTCCCATATAATTTGACTATTACATGTTTTTTAAAGAGGTATTTTTTTTTTTCTAAATTTTAAGACTGAGTAGACAAAATTATTAATTAAGAGCTTTTTTTTTCTATGCCTGCTGGTATGTAACATTGTTTTAAACTACTATGTTTTTCTCTAAAAAGTAAATGTATTATTCTTCTGAGAAAATAAATATCTTTAACCGCAATTAGTTCTGTCAATCAGATAAGATTAGTGCTAATTTTGCCTAAACAGAAGGATTTGCATTGGCTGCATAATCAGTACTTTTTGCAGAAAATAGAAACTTATTTCAACTCTGACCTCTTTTATGATATGAGATCTAAACAGAAAAACTAATGAAAATCAAATGAGGTTGAATAGTTTAAAAAAAAAATCACTTCCTTTCTATTCAAGATCTATATCATTCATTGTTATTAAAATCTACATAGATCAATCAGATAAACACAATACATGTAATTCAGCTTCAAATGAAACTTTTTTAAGTAACTAGTGATCAGTAAAGATTGTCTTTTGTCATCAGACTCAAGAATAAATCTTGACATGAGATAATTTTATCAGTGATTTATCGTTTTTTCCTCTACACATATTTCAAATTTACAACATGTTTGCATACATATATGATGGAGCTTCATAATGTGCATGATTTTTTTATAACAATTTTTACAGTTCTTAGAAACTTGATTTATTGTAAGGAAATATACTTACAGTTACTTACTTCATGCATACGTTGAATATTAATGCGGGTATCATACAAAATTAAGAGTTAAAAAAACAAAAAAGACGCCGAAGTTTTACATAATGAAAAAACTTTTGATTAAGAAAAATGTGCTCAATACGGAAAGTATTGATCATGAAATAGCAGATTTATTGCGGCTTACGTGTCGACAGGTAATCGAACACACCGTCGGAAGGTGAAACCGTTATAGCAAAAATTATAGGAAATGTCTACATTCTAACCTCTGCGTAACTGCGGTTGATGTGCGGCGCCAGCTCCTTGAGGGCGGCGGACAGGTCATGGATGTCGATCTTCCCATTTCCATCGGTGTCTAATTTAGAAAACAATTTCTCTAGCCTTTCTTCGTCTTCTTTTGGTATTTCCTCTAGTTGCAACGGTGGATGACACTGAACCATGGTTCCAGGAGTCAGCGTAAGTACTGCTTGTTAAATAACAAGTTAATATATTTTCATACGAGTGTCTAGGGGCGTACATAACTCTAAGCTAAACTATTAACGTAAAAGAAAACATTTTTAAAGGAAAAACTGAACTCGTTTTTCATCCGATAGTTATTTGACAGCTACTTGCTGCCGCACTGCTGCACACAGACGCACACTCGCATGCACAAGAATGAATACTCCCACAAAGCGTGCTGTCTCAGTGTCCTACTTTTCTATAAAAGAATTTTATAGTTCACACGAACAACAAAATATCAACCTTATTTTTTATGACATAACATTTAGCTAAAGTGCAAATATTTTTCAGTCTACCATTATTTATGTGTGCTCTATTTTCATTGTGTGCAGAAAACTCGGAGGTGGCGCCATCTAGACTTGTAATACAAAGATTGCATAAACAACGTTTTGTATTTGTATTTATTTCTACGAAATTAAAATGAATTATAAGCATGAAGAAAAGTTTTTCTAAAATATTTGTTAATTCTTTTCTATTCTGCAATTCATCGTGTGTTATTTCGGGTTGTCTCTATTTTATAAACTAATAAAAAACGGAAGAAGTTGGCAACATTGCCTGTTTTTTGATGTTGGGAGAAATTAAAACAGTTTTATCAAGGTAATTTCAAGAGACTTTTTTTTTAGTTTCAAGTATTTAAATCAAGTTTGAAGTACATAAACCTGGCAATGAAAATAATTCGACTACCAATCAATATGCCGTTACTAGCACCACCTATGACTAAAGAAATTTCTTATCTAGTTATGAGCCCACTCGGAAACGCTGAAAAGTAAAATGTTGTGCTGTAGTTCCACAGATGGCGCTATTACAACTATTTTGATCGTCACTTGTTGATTTTGTTAGTTAGAGATATTAATTTTCTACACATTCAAACAGTTTCTAAAATTAGAGATCATCTTGTACTTATTCTCATCTATGGAGATCATCATTTAGTGATCAATGGAGATCGTCTATTGTTTTGCCTAGAGGTAACATCACAGGGTTACACTGTTAGCAAAAGACACCTGAGGATTACTTTGGAATAGTCACGAGTGACGACCGTGATCACTGGAGTAAATAATCAGGTCATAAAAGTAAAATAATCATATTTAGATTATTGCCATCGTGCAGCGGCCGTATTATGACATCTTAAAACCATCATGTTTTCTGTGTGAGAAAAGGATAGTGCTATTCGTCCTGTATAGCTCCGTCTCTTTTTCACACCGAAAACATGATGGTTTTTAGAGGTCATAATACGGCCCCTGGAGTGCAATTCACTAAGGCAAAACATCTTTACAACCAAGAAGTCATCGTTGAGACCTCCGATTAAAACTTATCGGTATTCTTTAGTTACAACTGCGCGATCGTAGCGCCTCAACGATGTCGACGGCGCGACATAGAACTAAAATATGGTTTCGAATGTATGAAAAACGGTATTCAGAAACACAAAACATCTTTGCCTTCAACGACAACGGTGCCTTCGCCTTCGATTTTAACTGTCAAACCGTAAAGCTTGTAAATTGTAGATGTTCTCTTGGTTGTAGACACAATTCCGTGGTTGTAGACGATTAAAATGTAAGTAAAACAAGTTATTTATTAAAATTAAAATGCTTTTATTGTTTTGTTTATCGCATTTTAATTCCTGAAATGTTTATGCCTATTTTTAATGTTTTAGATGGCAGTGCGTCTTTCTTGTATGATTTTTTTGTTGGAAGAAGCTAAGCGTCAAGATAGTTTAGAAAAAAGACGTCAGGCCTACGTGATACGTAATATGGGTCTTCTTTCTACTGATACAAATTATATTAAAGTATTCAGGTTGACTGAAGAGCTGATTACACAATTGGAGGAAGATATTTCTCCATTCTTATCAAAGGCGAAACGTCGAGGAGGAATTAGCAACCGAATCAAGGTATTACTACTAAATCATTATAAAGTAATATAAGTCACCTTAGAGTGGAATATTAAAACTTATCTAAAACTTACTCTCATTCCAGGTTTTATGCACTCTCGCATTTTTAGCAAGTAGGAGTTACCAAAAAATATTATGTGAGAATGCAAGAACTTATATCTCACAAGCATCTGCTTTGAGGGCTATAAGAAATGTAGTAGATGCCATCAACCACCCAGTAATTATAAATAAGTACATTAGATTTCCCCAAAATGCAAACGAAAGGCGAATTCTTAAAGAAAAGTAGGTATTTTTTAAGTTTCACACTTTAGTTTTTATTTCGACTAAGCTTTTTATTTTTATGCTACATTATTTTTAAATCCACAATGTTATTTTTAAATTCTCTATTTTTTATTTAGATTTTATGAAAAGTTCAAACTGCCTGGAACCATTGGTTGTGTTGATGGTACCTTGGTATCAATGGTTCGGCCCAAAGAACATGAAGAAAGATATTATTGTAGGAAAGGGTATCATGCTCGAAATGCTGTTATTGTAAGTTGTTTTTATTATTTAATTAAACTTACAGTAGGAATAGGAACCCATCTGTTTCAAACCATTGTTTAATCTTTTATTTTTGCATTTTAAGATAAATGATCCGGACCTAAATATAATGCATGTGGATATAACTTTTGGAGGTGCAACACACGACAGCTTTGTATTTAATAACTCAGTTATAAAAACGCATTTGGAGCAGCTAAATAATACAGGAGAAACAGTGCATCTGCTTGGTATGTATTTTAAAATGTTTCTTTGCTTTTACTATTTATAAATTGTACCTGTTTTCGGGGGTATATAAATATTAATAATAAATTCAGTATTCATAAAGTATTTTTAGTATTGTAAAATTAAATTAAATTCCTATTTATTTCAGGGGACTCCGGTTTCGCTCTCAGGCCATACATGATGGTTCCATGTAACAACCCTGAGCCTGGATCAAGGGAAGAATACTACAATGATCTGCATGCAACAGCAAGAAATACTGCAGAACGAACCATTGGCATACTGAAAGGTCGTTTTAGGTGCCTTTTGGTTCATCGTGTTCTTCACTATGATCCAGAGATGGTGGGAAAAATTATTAAAGCTTGTTGTGTATTACACAACATTTGCAATCAAGCCAGAGTACCTCCAGTAGAATTACCAGCTCATTTACAGAGACAAGAAGCAAGGGTGATCCAATAACTACAACAAGGAAGCCAGACGTCTGTCAGTGATTTGGACAGTGGACGTCTTGCTAGAGGTCGTCTAATTAATAGACTGTGGCGTGGACAAAATAGTTAATAAATAGAAGAAAAAATGTACTAACTATAGACTTAAGTAATTACTAATTCAGGATGACAGTTAGTTTATTAATGTGCATGTATGTTATACAAGGTGCAGTTTTAAAACTGCACAATATTTCAGGAGGTTGTAATAAAACTCATAAATAATCATGTAAAAAAACGATACCTGGTTAATAATCAGTAATACTTGTTATTTAATTTTTTAATTACACTAAACTAAATCGATTGATCGATGGCCGCGGGGGCGTGGCTAGGGTGTGGCGTGCGGGATGATGATTGGATGATACATTATTTATGAAACTATCGTTGCGAGTTAGTGTGTGTGAAAACGCCCTTTATTGTTCCGTGTTTGTGTGTGTGAAAAAAAGCGCGGTTATAAAAAAAAAAAATTACCTACTTATTTTATTATTGATTCGGGTCGAGAATCACTAACATAATTACCTCCTGAAATATTTTGCAGCTTCAAAACGACACCTTGTATAGGTAGCAATGTATATTTTTCTTCATAAAATATAGAAGTGGATTTTTTTTCTTATATACATAATGTTTTACCTAAAGATAAAATTAATAATAGAAGTAAATACTAACAATAGACTTAAGATATTACTAATTTATTTATTTATTTAATCTTAATGCAACAAAAGATACAAAGGCGGACTTAATGCCTAATTCAGGATGACAGTTTATTAAAAATAATAGTGTTGTTAAATAATAATGTGTATTGTTCATCATAAAATATAGAATATAGGAAGTGTTATGTATATGTTTTTTAATCTTGTTCTATACATGTTTTACCTAAAGATTAAATTAATATAGCCTAAAAAAATAGTGTTTACCTAGGAAAAGTCATTTTAATATAATCAATTAATAAATAAAACAATCTTTTAACATATTTCTTATTTTTATTTATTTATTAAGTCTCTAATTGCACTACTTATTCTATCTAGAGCCTGAGCCATAGCCCGTTGGCCCTCTACTTGTTGGCTAAATGCTTGGGCAATCAAGAGCCCTGCTTGTGCTCGGCGTTCTTCGATAGCTATGAATCGCTCTGTGAGGCTAACCATCTCAGAGCGGCGTTGTGACGGAGGTGACCTTCTCAATAGTCGCCGGCGTGCTGCAGATTGACGTGGAGATAGCTGGTGAGTACGTCGGTGACCGCGTAATGTCTCCCTGCGCACACGCCGAGTAGGAGCTGCAATTAACATATTGTAGTTATTAGTTATTCTTATCTTATTACCCCATCGTGTCCATTTATCTGTATCCTACATTATAGTTATTATGATTTTATATTAAATAGGTATTTGGTTAGAGAATGCAACTTACTTTGACTGCCGCTTTCCAAAACATCATTTGGCTGTGATGCAGGTCTTGTTGGCTCAGTAAAAGAAACCTGAAAATTTATGTATAATTGTTGAATTATTCTTGTGTTTGTTTCTATAGAATAGTTTTAATCATAATTTTCCAAAACCATACCCTATTTTCTTCAGCATCTGGACTATGAGCATCTGGTACTGGTTCTGTTACTTGCCGTGATCCAGATGTTGTAGGTATTTGTGCCAGATTGTCTTGCACACTATCCCCATCAAAAGCAGCAAGATTAGACTGAAATAGAATGTGTTGTTAGGTTCTTTTATTTAGGTATTCGAGATAACATTAAAAATTACACTTACAGCCCACAGCAATATCTTGTCTAGTGTTTAGCAATACATGTAGGTTTGATCCCATTTTATTTATTATATACCTTGTATTGATCCAACATAACAGGCTTAAAATGGGTGTTATGCATCTTAGTATAGAGGTGATGAGACTTATGAGAGTTAACAGCATAGATAGCATCTAACACTTAATAGAAACATCCATCAATAAAAGAATAAACAAATCTTATACCCATTGCATTTCATGGCCTGGTTCATATAAAAGAACCTCACTTTGGTCAGCCTGCTGCTCATTTGGAGGGACAACATTCTGAAAATAGAAAGTTTACACAATATTATATTTATAATAGGTTAACTCATTAAAGTGACAAAAAAAACCTACGAGTAAAATGCTGGGAGACTCTTCACTTTCCACAGTTCTACCCAATGGCTCTTCCTAAAAATGTAAAAGTATTAATTATTATTAGTTTAATTTCAATGATATCAATAAATTTGTAAAGGTCTATTGAGCCTTGAAAATTACAAACCTCAAAAGGATTTATTTCTAAGTTCTGATCTCCAGAACCAAAACTTTCTCCTCCCATAATGTTTTGGATTTTTAACTCAATTTCACTGAGTTCTGGTAAATCCTCTATGCCACCACCAGTGCGTCGCCTTGCAGCTGCAATTAAGCTACACTTCCTCTTTACTGCTCCCTTTTTGTCCTTCCAGTACTGCAACACAAGTAAGAATTATATGATTTGTTAAATAAATAGTACACCTATTTGCTTGGTTTGGTTTAACTTTCCGCAGAAATATAAAATGCTTTTATAATTGCAATTTGAAGCCTAGCCTAAAGTTACAGTACATGCCTATAGTTAATATTAATTTAGATAATTTATAATAAAGAACATGCATAGGAGGCTGTCAATGTAAAATGATACTATACTGTAGAAGGCTACCTACTCAATGCAACAATATACATACACAATACATATAATTACCAACCTTACACCACTGTTCCGATGTTTTCGTACACCCACTACCATCACTGTTCAGGGCTGTTGTTATTTCGGACCATGCCTGACGACTGCGAATGCGAGCATTTGCAGTACGAGCATGGCCCATAGCCAACCATGGTTTGCTTTCCAAGAAGCTTAGGGTAGACCGGGGACAATTGAAACAATTTTACTTAAACCGTGAGCAGTGACTTATCTATTGTACCTACATCCCTCTTATTTATACCGCTGAAAGGGTCGTTATCTAGTTCCTAAATTAAACATAATCTGTATCTCTATTTCAAATAGTTAACCTACAATCACCTATTTAAGAAGACCGGGCGCAGTGGTTCTATTGACCCCACACTAAGGACGGTTGAAACAGTATGTAGGGATAATTGAAACACTGGAAATATTTTATGAACTACTGGAGCTTTTTAATCAATCTTAACAACTTAACATGCCACTAAATTGTTTTTTGAGATCGTGATAAATCCGTCATCGTAACATAAATATTTCAAAAATTATACATGCAAAAACTTTTTCAGTATAAACAACTCAAAATATATCTTATTTAAATAATTTAAGTGCTCTAATCTGTGCTATTGAATACTATTTCACATTATTAAAAGACTTAATATCTTATTATGCTTATAATAGCACTTACATGGGGGAGAAAACAAAGTATTCCAGTCTCATACAAAACAGCCTGTTTCAATCTTAACAATGTTTCAATCATGACAATGTTTCAAGCATAAAAATGTTTCAATCATAACCATCGTTTATTGACCCGTATAGGTTTACTCTTCTTGTGAAATTTAATTTCAAAGGAGATCAATCAACATCATTCAAGATCAATCAATCGATTTACCGAATAGCAATTCCTCATATATTATGTTATTATTATTATAATGAAAAAATATAGATCAAACTTAATGTCATGGGTTCAATTTTAGGGTCGTCAGAGTTATCGAGTTGCCCATCAGATGTAATTTTAACTAATAGGTAACCCAACCCCAACATAAAATAACCATTTAAACCACTTTTTACTTGTAACCATTAGGTATTTTAATTTTATAATACCTAGTGATTGTGAGTAAAAAGTGGTTTTAAATGATTATTTTCTTTCATCGTAATACTGTTATTTTTTTTAATTCTGTGCGTTTTTATATTTTTTTGTAATTGATATTTTAATAAACACAACCTTTTTCTGTGCAGTCGGATAAAAACGTGGAATATGTGGGGACGTTTGAAACGTTTCAAACGTCCACAGATAAGTCGTTTCAAATGTACCCATGTCACATCTTCTAATTCAATACTCAATATTTTGGTATATATTGACTTAAACATTAATTACCAGTAATAAACACAATCTTAAATAGATAAACAATACCCCAAAATAAGGAAAATTGCCAAAAAAACAAGACTTAAATATGAAAACAACAAAAGTTAAAGATCCGGAATATTTACTTTTTGGCACGAAATTCGTCGAAGCGTCCTGTGCATGACTGTGTCGCTCGCTGGCTCGAGCCATTTTAAACATAAAACCGAACATAGCCGACGATGCAACCAACGACGCGCCACAAGCGTAGGTATTATAGTTTACGAGAAATTGAAGTTGTTGCAATCATGACCTGTTTCAATTGTCCCCGGTCTACCCTACTAACATTTCCATCTGATTTAATGAAGGAGCAGCGTTGCGAGACACTAAAAGATAAATATTTTGGTTACTTAGATAGTAGTTCCAGACACTGCTGTATATTAAAGAAATGTTACTGTGTACTTACTTTCGATAGGTTTGGAACTAAACTAAAACAAAGAACATGTAGAACGCCATTGGATAGGGGTGCAGAATTTTTTGTCCACTTAGCCACTTAAAACCACTTGGAACTTTGGAATTTCGTATTTTGATAAAAAAAACTCTCAAGCTTTAAGATCAAGTTGTTTGTTTTGAAATACATAATAACCTACAATGACAAATGTCAAAGATTTGAATAATTATTTTCCAAGTCGAAAATGATTTAATTAATTAAATATTCGTTGCATAATAAATCTATCGTGTTTTGTACATACTTAGCGTGCATTTGTATTAATTTATATTGACGAAATAACTTAAAAATAGCTTAGTCGAGATTTTCTCGATTATACTTTAGATTAAACATAGCAACACTGTTAACATCTTACTCGTCATCGTTGTTCGACAGATCGTCGACGAGCTTATGTAGCTTAGTGAATACGGTTTTCATCAACGTTGTTTCTAAAAGCGATATTTACGATGCAACATCCGTGAACGTCGTCATTGTTAACATCTATGATGAGACGTTAGTGAATCGCATTGCTGGTCGGAGTCCATATGACATAGTGGGCAATAAGGTGGAAGTATGCGCCCCGTTTGGGTGGAGCACCACCTTAACCTCGTTTAAGCGATTGGTGGTGGCGATCTTTCGCTTACAGCCCTGGTTCAGGTCTTGGTACGAAACGAGGTGGAATGGGAAGCAGTAGGTAATACTAGCAAAGAAAGAAGCTGAAACCTTAAAGGAAAGAACATTTTCACGCCCTGGCCTCCACCGCAAGAGACGACCCGGATGACAGGAGGAGTCGCAAGGTGATTCCTTGCCACCAAAGGTCCGGAGCCTTCGCATGTGGGAGGCTCCTTTAAGGCGTATAGTCCCTTGAACCATCTGACCGAAAATATGTGAACGCAACTCTCGCACTCGCCTAGGCGGCAGTACGCAAATCTGTGCATTTATTAGCGGCCAGCAGCGCCCGGAAAGCGCTTTAAATCCATTTTCTCTGCGAGATATTGATTGATTTACATATGCAATGTTCACTTTGAAGAATATTTAACCACCAATTTTTATGTGTAAAAATGTTTCTAAAGGTCCAAGCCGTTTCGAAGGAGTAAGGAAAAGTTGCGAAAAGTTGCGAAATTGCTAAATATTTTTTTTTGACAAAAGTATTAATTGCACGAAAAAATCAAATGTTGATATTATTGTTCATGACTCTATAATAAACATATATTTTTTTCAAACCAATTGACCTAGCCGTTACGGAGGAGTAGGCCTCAGAAAAACATTGTTTTATGGCACTTTTCGGGCGCTTGGCCCTTAAGTGCGAAGCCATGGGCGAGGGGCCGCTTCGCCTGCGCCTAGCTACGCCACTGCATACATATATTGTAGATAAATTACACCCAGACAAACAGCACAATTTATCGTGCTCATCACACAAAAGTCTGGTGTGGGAATCGAACCCACGACTTCCGACATAGTATACCTAGTCAGGGCTACAACAAACAGGACGGTCACCAGATTGTAGCTTGATTATCCATTCGGGCTTTTTTGGAAAAGCGTTATTCCAGCTACATGTTGCTTAAGTACATAGTACATACATAGAAATAAGTTTTAATAAAGGCTACTACAGTACAGTCAAAAACGTTTGTCAATCTGAAGTTTGCGTTCGTGCGCATAGGTACTAGATACTCAAAAATATACGCAATAGGTACGCATTCACTGTATATGATTCTTAAAAAGAATGACTGCGCATCCACCAATTGGTCGAAGTTCAGATTGGTCGACATATTTGGGCTGTACTGTACCCGCTGCACTACAACATTCGCGATGCACTGTGAGTTTAATAAGGGCCTTATCACTATCACACAAGCGGTTTGCGAGTGGCTGCGGGGTGAGTCGGGCGCGCAGCGGATGCGTCGTGAACACGCCGCGGCTGCACAGCTCATATGCGACGTGTTCGTTGCACGCCCGTAAAGTATTCATTGCATACCTGCTCCACTTTAAGGAAGCTCGCAATCCGCTAATGTCTTAAGAGTAGGTATAATATGAATTGCCCACCTAATCGCGCGCGCCACGGCAAGGCGCCTTCACCCGCCTTACCACTACACTTTCACTCTGGACCAGACCTTAGCTTCAGACTTATAAAGTAGGTAGAACATGATAGGTCCTAGGTAAACTAGCGACTGAACCAGCTGACAGGTCTTATGCTAACCTCACCAGCTCATAATATTATTATAACGCAATGGCATAATGGATTTAGAATGAGCCGTGAGGCACTACATAAGCGTATTACGTGAAACGTCGCAAATAGAATAAAGAAGTACCGATGTTTAACAAGACTAGACCTGTGTAAACAATCTTGCATACACAAACAATTTTAAGGCTGCTAGTTCAACATGCCGAGACCTCTTCGTGGCCCCTTTAATGCTATATTTAAATAATAATAAATTTCTTTATTTGGAACAAGAAACACATACAGAAAAAGTCAAATTGAAACGATGATAACCGCAGTAGTAAAAAACTGTGTCGCGGTTATCAACGCCCATCTCCAGGTAAGGAAATACATTGCTCCAGATACATTATAAGCAAAATTATCATTAGTTAATAAATCAACTATAGAAGACAACTCAATCTATGGTAAGTAAAGTTAAATGTATTTGTGTGAATAGAAGAGTGATTGTACTAGTATGTAAGTGTGCTTGTGTAATTTGTGTAAAGTTATATGTGTGTGATGGTGTGTGTGTGTGTGTAAGGGATTGTGTGTGTTTGTTTTAAGTACCATGCGAGGACATGCGCTTGAATACACAAGGCACATCTGAGGACCTTTTCAATGCGAGGACCTTTTCGTACGTCCTCGGATGGCCCGACCCAGTTCATCGTATTCTACGTTCGATTTTGAACCTTTCTATATACTTAATAAGGAAAAGTTGATATCAACCTTGGTGGACCTCGGTTTGGTTGCGAAATTTCATGTTCACACACGATCGTGTGTAACCGCTAGGCGGCGCCACTTAAAATTTTTACACACGACTTTTAACACTTCAGTCATGTTTTTAGTACCTTGTGGAGACTTATGTGTAAATCTTCACACAAATGTCCTCGGATTGGTAGCTTTTCCAGACAGTGTGTATGTAAGTCCCCACATGGGTAAATTTTCCAGACAAGTGTATTTAGGTCCCCATTTGGATAGGTTTTCCGTGTGTATTGATTATTGAAATTTCAAAAGTATCGAAACTTCTGTTCTGAGAGAGTAAAACTTCGGATGGTTTTTTACATAAAAGTAGGTCATAATGTACTGTACGAGACTTGAGAATGCACAATATATGTTTTTGAGAATAGCATTTATAAATAAAATATGTCATGCACTGAAAAACAATACACTAAGTTCTAAAATTTCAGTTTATTTAACCAAAGAGTTCTTATACATTGCTAGGTGTCCTGAAACATTATTCTGAGTGCAATTAATTATCTATAAAAAAAGTCTATTTATTTCAATCGGTTTTAAAATTAACCTAGCCTTTGGCATGAAGAATTGACTACTACGTCCTTGATATATTTTTTTTTTCTTTTATGGTGGGAAAAAATCATGCATTGACATACCCCGCTCTTGGGCGGAGCGGGAGATAGTGTCAGACTCTTACTGACTAAAAGACCCACCCCGTTCCTTCTAGCCTTCATATCGGGGCTCGAGCGCCCTTTCGGATAACCCTGGCCCCAGTAGGCTTCGACCCGGCTGGGTCCCTGCTGTTACTGACAACTCCTTGAGGCGCGCGGGAACAGTGCGCGCCGTCGACGACTTGGGCTTGGTCCGGACAGTTACCGGACGGCCGGGCAGTGAGCTACCCATTGCTCACTGTCCCTAAGCCCGCGCCTACGGTGGCCGGAAATCGGGATCAGAATCCTGGCGGCGGCGGCGGCGATAACGCCGTTGCCTGATGCGTTCGGCCTCCACCTTTGCGAGCATTACTGCTTCGCAGAAGTCGGCGATCGCCTGCTACTCCTCCTCGCTCCGGACCATGGCCTCAACCAAGGCCCGAACGTCCTCGATATTTGGCCGATCTTAAGTAAAAAGCATAAATTGATCTGCATTTTATGCCCTTTTATTAATTGCTATACTCAATTTTATTACATAAAAATAGTAAACATATCAATGATTAACATAACTCTTTCAGTTAAGAGGGACCACTCCGATCAGCTGATTGAATACAAGTGTAAACGATACTAAGAAGGCCACAACTCTCTCAGTTGCTTGAGGTAAATAAGAGTGCCTTGTGCAGAATAAACAGTACTTTTTCTTAGATAACAAACACATGGCGAGCATAATTTTGAAAATAATAAGCTTGTTAATTTAAACTTATTAAATTAAAGACATAAAATACTCGAAAATTACAATTTAAAAACTTTTAAACTATAAATAAATAGCGTTTTTTTTTTGCCGGGTAAAAATCATTTAGATGGCATCCCCTGCTCTTGGGCGGAGCGGGAGATAGTGTCAGACTCTTACTGACTAAAAAACCCACCCCGTTCCTTCAACAGTGCGCGCCGTTGACGACTTGGGTTTGGTCCGGACGGTTACCGGACAGTCGGACAGCAAGCTACCCATAGCTCGCCGTGCGCAAGCCCGCGCCTTCGGTGGCCGGAATCGGGTTCGAAATCCCGGCAGCGGCTGGGGCGTGAGCGCCTCATGCGGTCGACCTCCTCCTTTACTAGCATTACTGCTTCGCAGAAGGAGGCGACCGCCTGCCACTCATTCTCGATCTGGACCATGGCCTGTACCAAAGCCCTGCGCGAGAGATCGCCACCGCCGATCGCCACATGGACACGGCGATGCTTCGACCAAGCGGGGCACACTTCTACCGTGTGCTCCGCACAAATCCGGTGCAGGTGTGTACCTCCCGAACTTACCATGTCGGGTGAGAATCTGCGTCATGCGGAAGGTGAGGACGCCGTGAGGTCTTTCCAGCCACGCCTCAAAGAGGGGACTTAAAGCCATAATTGTGGCGTGCCGAGTACTGGGTTGCGATAGTCGCTGACGCCATTCCATCATGAGATCCCGCCGGAACTCTGTTCACCATGCCACGACCTGTCGGGGCAGCGGACTTTCGCCCCGGCGCCGGCGTTGCATCTCCACGCGCAAATTGTTCATGCGTGCAAGGACTGTTGCCTCCAGATCCCATGGTGGCAGGTCAGCAAGAAGGCTCGCCACTTTGCGGGAAACCATGCAGTATCTCCGTACCATCTGTATTGCCATGACCCTCAGGCATGCGATCAGCTGGGCTCTCGGTTACTGACGCAACGACGGCGCCCACACTGGCGACCCATAAAGGGCCATGGACCGAACGATTCCTGCGTAAAGCCCCCGGCAGTAGGCGTCTGAACTCCCTAGGCCCCGGTTGGGCAAGAGCCGCTTGAGCCAGTCCGGTTCAGTTTAAGTGCCAGATCTCAGAAGTGCTGCACAAAATTCCACTAGCTGTCGAGGACGAGTCTCAGGTGCTTTATCGTTGACCTGACCCCGATGTGAACTCCTCCTACCGTTAATTGGGAACCCGATGGTGGCGCGTTCCAAAGGCCGTGGAAACACATAGCCTCGGACTTGTGCAGTACCACCTCGAGTCCCAACTGCTGGATCCTATCAATGACTATAGCAACCCCGCATGCTGCTAGATCGTCCGCCGCCTGGTACAACTCTCCCTGCGCTAGAACTAGCGAGTCGTATTTTGGTGGGGGCGATCGGTAGCGGCGATCCGTCGCGCTAGGCCTTGGTACAGGCCATGGTCCGGAGCGAGGAGGAGTGGCAGGCGGTCGCCTCCTTCTGCAAAGCAGTAATGCTAGCAAAAGAGGAGGCCGAGTTCCCGCGCGCCTCAAAGAGTGGTCAGCAACAGCAAGGGCCCAGAGGGCCAAGGGTATGCTTCTGAAAGGAAGGCTCGGCCCCTGTATGAAAGGCAAGAAAGAAAGGGGTGGATTTTTTAATCAATAAGAGTCTGACACTATCCCCAGCTCCGCCCAAGAGCGAGCGATGTCATTTGGATGATTTTACCCACCAAAAAAAAAGATGATACAAGTAACTGTTGAAGAGCAGTCTTACATGGAGACGATTCAAGCTGCAACTTCATTTCACTTACTCAACTGTAATGCTATGCAATGTTAACAAACAGCATGCTTAGTTTGAAGACTAGACTAACTTGACCGTTAAAGAGTTGTGTCACATGTAGATGATTTCAGTTGCAGCTTTGTGACATTAACACAACTGTGTATTGATATATAATGTCAGCAATCTACATACAGCGCGTAGCGGATAGATTAATGAATAATAGTTGAATATGAATGTCAACGTTATCTTACCTGTTACTTTAGATTATTATTGTGGATCCAAAGTTGCGACTATAAAATCTTTCAATTGCTGTCAAATTGTAATTGCCCACGTGTTTCTAACACAACTAAAAATCTAAATCAATTTGATTAGTCGAGACGTAGTGCTTAGAATAATACCTTCCCTTTCATTTTAAACATTATCAGTTAAATCATGCTAAGTCCTCTGATAGTACTTAAATCGAGAAATTGGTGTGTGTAACTGGTTAAATATCTAATAATATAGTTCAAATATTATTATGGCAAAATTATAAGTGTGTAAGAAACGGCTATTGGAAATTCAGAAAAGGTCCTCGTTTAGTACTAGCCCTACCTGGAAAAACGTCCTCGTATTGTTCGTGAATATTCTAGTACTAGGTCCTCGCATCATGCAAGTAATAAGAAAAAGTGTGAAAAATTAAGTCCTCGTATAGGCGTCTCTGGTCACATGGTTAAGGTCCTCGTTTGGCTCACACACAGGTCCTCGGATGGTACTACCCAGGCGGGTTTGCGAGTGTATTTAGGTCCCCGCATCGTTTACAGAAAGTCATACTAAAAAATGTTGAGATAGCGCTATACGAATAGTCTCGTCACCCCAAATATTGTTTTCTCTTTCTTTCTGTCTTGTTAATAAGGTCGTAAGTCGTCTCTAACCTAGTTTTGTAGGAGGTCCTCGGATTGTGACTTATGACTATAGTCCTCATATGGGTGTCTGTACAAGTAATGGTGAGATTACACTACCAGAAGTTCCTCCGTTTCGTCATAATTAAATTGTTTTAGCCAGCTATTTAATTTAATTTTGAGTTTTTTTCTAGTTAACGAGTAGATATTTATTTTCTTATTTATTTTGTTATACAATTTGGAACTAATGTGTTTAAAATGACGGCGTGCCGCTTCAGTTGCACATAACCTATCAGACCGGCGATTTGTACTACAGATACTCGGATCATAGGCTAGCTGGCAATGTTTACGGAGTATGGTCTGCAGTACAAATAACTGTCTTACAGTGAGAACCTGGCACAGAGAATACAGCTCCCTTGTGGGATATCGTATTGGCTTCTTTGCCAGAACTTTAAGTATAGCACGTTGTCCGCGTTCAACTCTTAGCATAGTCGTTGTATGAATTTCACCGGGACACCATGGTGACAACAAACTGAATGCGGGACACAACAAAATGAATGCAGCTCTATAGAGAATCACTCACCTGGTTTCCGTTTAGTTGCGCAACCAATTTGGTGGCGCGACCAGCTCGGACGTGTGACTGTTGTCTGTATGGTGTCTAGTTTGGTAGTTGAAATATAGCGATTAGAGTTAATCGCGGCTATAATTTGAAGATCTTTGACAGTCGTCCAGTCATTTTTTTTTCTTGAGCTCTTATGTAGGTAGGTACGTATTACCTGTGCATGTGGAGTTTCTTTATGTGAGATGCTGGGTGTTCTTTTGCATTCGTTCAGGTTAGCATAGCATATTCGACTTTATAATGTTCCCACTGCTGGGACTCAGGCCTCCTCTCTAGGAGAGAGAATGGGCCGTAATCCACCAATGGCCCAGTGCGGGTTCGAGGATGTCACATGTCTTCGAATTTTTGGGTCTAGGACTAGGCTTCCTCACGATATTTTTTTTCACCGTTTTGAGAGCAGTGGTGATGAAATAAATTACATAAAGTAATACGCCTGGCTGGGTTTGAGCCTGCGGAGTGCGGACCTATAACTCGTAAGTCGAGGCCGTTACCACTTGGTCACCACTGCGGGCCCACCGATCCAACCCCACACCATGAATCACCGTGAACCTGCCTAGTAGTGCAGTATCATATTATCTGTCACCGGTCTATATCAGTTACTAGCTTCTGCTAGCGGCTTCGCACGCGTGAAATTTGGTTTCTCCATAGTACAAACTTCAAACTCCGTTTTACCCCCTTAGGGGTGGAGGTTAGTTAAATCCGTTCATACCGGATGACTACACCCTGGAACCTACCTGCCAAATTTTAAGTTTGTAGGTGTTATAGTTTTTGAGATTTCGTGATTAATCAGTGAGCGGTGTTTCGCTTTTATATATACTTATAGATTCTCAGTACCTACACAGTTTAGGCTTTCACGCACACGTCTCATTACTGACACAACTTTCTTGCGCATTAATGCGTCGAAGTCGTCCACACAGGCGTCGGAAAACATTTCAGTGACACTGAGGCACTACATAAACTAGGGAGCCGGAACGCGGCACACTGACCTCAATATTGTACTGGATGCGCAAGAAAAAAGTAAATAATTAAGAAAATAGTAAAGAAATGATGAACTTGGGCAATACCTACTCCGAGCGCCTACATCGGGTGTATCGACACTCTCGTATCTATTCCACCAGGATCGCACATCCACGACCAAATACTTACATCTCCTCAGTTCTTCTGTCACCGATGAGGATTGAAGAGCTTAACGAGATGGAGTAGTAGTACTTTTTCGTTTTTTTTACGTGTGTATGTGTGTTTATAATTCAGTCTACTCTGAGAACATCTGCCTGAAAATAGCAAGTAGGAAGCAACCAAGTCATTCTTATTAATTAAAATTCGGATGTTAAACGTTACCTAAAGCGTTCATCAATAGAATGTTTTATTAACATAAAAAAGGAAAGTCTCAATAGTTTAATTCTGCATCAAGAGCAACCCAAAGCGTCAAAAAAGTGACTCATAAAATTGGTTACAAGATATTTGGGGCGCATTAACCGACGACAATAAGTCACATTCAGAAATATTGTCACGTACCCTGCCGGTGACAGACATAAAGGACTATCGCCCTATTATACTTCATTAAATTCACTCAATAACAGCCATATTTCCCTAAGTAGGTCTTTCATTGTAATATTACTCTATTGCTATCCCTCTCTCAAACCGAACAGTCGCGTCGTGCGACAGAGATGCAGAAACAAATTTGTCAAAAACCGTAGCAACTGTCATCGGGTTTCAACCAATAAGTCCGTGAGGATGGGATGGCTATTATGTCTGATATGACAATACACAGATTGACGCGACCGAAAATCTATAAACTTTAAAAGTTAATACGCGCATGCAGTAAAGTCTTGCCAATACAAAATAAGCTTAATTTTTTAGACTTGAAAGCTCAAAATGACTGTCAAGCAGCTGAATTTGCATGGAATAGAAAACTAAACTCTATCCTTTGTGCTTTAAAGTTGAAATTTGCAAAGACGTGGGGATTCTTTTGTTGATGGGATGAGCCTACAAAAAATTCTCAATAGGGAGTGAACAAAAGCTCATAAAAGTTTGAGATTAATCGGGGATTTGGGCACAATAATACACACACATGCCGTGCTGACGGAGTGTAGTTTGTCTGTTTGTCCGTCATATTGTCATGGGGGCACATCATTATTATTGATCTAAGTAGGTAGTAAGTAGGGCCATAAGTTAGCAGTTTTATTTTAATTCTTATTCAATTCAAACAGTTCCTTTTTTTACACATATAGAACATAGCAGTAAATATGCCTAGTGCTCAGGCCAGACTCTCTCGAAAGTAACTGGGTATACCTGAGGACAGAGATATTTCGAAAGAATAACCGCGGCCCTGGAGCGTAGAGACTGGGCAACTGGAGGAACACGTGTGGGTTTTAGTTAATAATTCTGACACTCCGGGAAATGTTTTTTTCGTAGATGCACGAAGGTATCGAACGTTTTTAAACGGAAAAAAGGTAGAGTTTCTGTATGAATTTTGACCTTAATTTTCTTTTGAAAAATATTGCGTTTCAATTGCTTGTCGTGCTTAAAGTAGCAAAAATCGGGAGTAAAGCAAATGAAATAAACCACTTACAAAGCGTTTCTAAATTGTCAGAGTCAGTCAGTCACAAAAAAGAAAAAGCTACTGATTTCCTGAGGCGGGATTGAACCGAAACCGATAGGTACGTAAACGAAACCAAATGAACAAACATAATTATTACACCATAGGGGTTCATTTGTATGGAAATACATCGTAAAATCTAATTAATTTATTAACTTTTACATACCTACTAATAGTACTAATACTGTGCGCGCTTCTACATGATTTATGTACCTATTGTTCAAATTCCGTGTTTTTGAGATCATCATAAGATTTTTTTATTTTTTTAACTATCACCCAACGCCGTCTAGTCCCAAGCTAAGCAGAGCTTGTGTTATGGGTACTAGACAACTGATAAACATACTTACTTATATATTTTTAAATACTTACATACTATAGATAAATTACACAAAGACACAGAACAAATGATTATGCTTAACACACAAACATTTGTCCTGGGTGGGAATCGAACCCACGACCTCCGGCATAGCAGTCAGGGTCACTAACCACTAGACTAACAGGCCAGTCAATATAATAGTTGTAGCGACTGCACAAGGAAGTGTCAGACTTTTACTGACTAAATCCTAGAGGCGTAGCGTTGGATTAATTTAGACGTGGGTGAAGGCGCATCAGTGAGGCCTCTTTCTTTCATAAATTCGTAAATGATACAGCGACTGTCACACAGAACAGAAGATGGTTCCAGTGTTCTGTGGACAGTCACAACCTTTTGTTCGACCATATTATCGCATACCATCAGATGAAATAGTGGTCAAACACGAGCACATCAATTAAGTATAAAAAAACCCTCGTTCTTAAAGAGCCCCCACTTACACGACGCCCCTTCGGATGCGAGGGCCGTGGCCGTGGGCAAGAAGCCGCTTCGCCCACTACTGGCTACAGTAGTACAATAGTAAAGTAAAGTAAAACAATCCATGAATGGGTGACTATAGCATATATACATAGGCTCCTTCTTGCCTCGGAAGGCTTGTTGAGCTGTTGGTCTCACCTGTTATTGGAATGTCTTTGACAGTTGTTACGGACGAAGCCAAAATCTAATATGAACCAGTGTTTCCAAGGAGTATCGTGTTATGTTCCTGGATTATAAAAATCAGATAAACAGTCGCTTCATGATAAATTTTAGTAAATCCAAAATTTTTCTGGAATATTTTTTTTTTTGTTGCTCATAGTTGGAGAAGGCAGCACTGGCCTCTACTACAACTGGTCAGGCTGTTCCAATTGTTTGACAGTTTGACAGCAATTTTTTTGTGCCTATTTGAATCTACACACACGAGGTTTTCTGGACTGCATGAAAATGACAGCCTCCAGTCTAGTGGTAAATAGCAGACTTATTGAATAGTGTCATCGATATATGTGTATTATAGTGTATTTTGATACAGGTGGGCGAAATTCATCATTGCAGTCGGGGCGGGATTGACGCTTTCCATTGCCGAGAGTGCAATGACAAAAGCTCACGAGTGTCAAACAAAAATTAACAACACAATTTTAAATAGACCTTTATTTTAAAGCTTGTGACATAAAAAGTCGTATATTTACAAAAGATATACTATAGTAACAATTACAGTTAAATATACTTATGTATACAATACATACATAACACTAAACATATACGTAATGATTCGATGTAAATATTGAAGGTCTAAATTATCTTGTTTCCTTTAAAATAATGTGAATATTCCTAAATTGTTTTAGAATTTTGGTCATAATTTGCTATTAAGTACATAATTATTATTAATAAAGTCTAATTAACTTAAAATTAAAAATATAGAAATCGTATTGTCATGTAACACAATCATTAAAATGTTTGATATTATACGTGAGTAAGTAAATGTATGGAATGTTTTAAGGAATGTTTTTTTTATAGAGAAAATGCGTAATTTTGACTAGACTTTTCTTTAATTGACAATTTCAAACAGTATTCCGTGCCTCCAACGGTTAATATCGTAACAAGTTTTTTGAGAACTTGTATTATAAAATAAATAATTATGGTTTATTTATGGATTACATAATGCAAATACATAAGAAAATTCCATTCAGTCCAAAAATTCCTGAAAAGTAGTTTTTGATACCCACATTGACGCCATTGTCAAAAAAGCCTCTAAACTGCTTGTGTTTATAATAATGCGTCTGTTTTAATAATGCTAAAACCCTGAAAATTTTGTATTGCACCTTTGTTAGAAGTCAGCTAGAGTATGCATCTCAGATATGGAACCCACGTTGCTATAAATACATCGATCGCATTGAAAATATACAAAGGCGTTTCATTAAATATATTTGTCTTTATCAAAAGATTCCTTGTTATCATTCCATCGATAAATCTCCGACTTTGTAAAAAGTACCTTATATTACCTCTCAAAGATCGACGTGAGATTTCTGATAACTGGTATTTGTAAAAAATTTCAAAAAAAATATTGACAGCCCTGAACTTTTATCTAAATTTTATTTTAATATACCGAGTAAACTTTTCCGCCATAATCTCCCTTGCGTGTATACCAACCAATCTTCAAATCTCTCTTTCCTCAATCTTTAGCTTCAACCAATTATAGACAGAATAGTTTTATTATATGTACAAGTGGACAGTTCATGTGCAGCATGACTTGGATTGGATCCCTTTACAACTAGTGTGGCATCGGCCAAAAGACGCATAAGCCTCAGGTTTTTTAAAAGTAGCCTTTTAATTGTTTTCATAATTTTCTGCAATGTTTTTATTATTTTTACTGTTAGTCATTTTCCTGAAAGCTTTGTCCACTCGTTTAACCCTTGCAATTGTTTATGTAACTAACATTTTAATAAGCTACATCAATCACTGTGTAAAAGGTGTTACGGTCACTTCTCAATTTTAAAATTCTCTGACACTATACGTGAGGACTTGTAATTGGCTTGCTGTCGTCTATGTTTGTTTTTATTTTTAGTTTGTTTAAGCTATAAGTCCTACAAGATGTAACAAATACCTAAATAAATAAATAAAATGCATGTTTTGCCTTACAACTTTATGTGTGGGAGGTATCGGTTTTTCTTTTCTTATAGTGTTTTATAAAAAAAATAAGGATGAAGATAATATTTAAATATAATTATAGATAACAGAATAAAATGTAGGATAGAAACAACGAAACAGTAGTTATACGTAGTTCTGAAAGAGTAAATTTTAAATGATAATTATATGGATATGAGTATCTGAATATGAACGATGAACCATGTGATGATAAGCCAATATGTCATCATTGTACTGAAACAGAGGGCGGGCACAGACTATCACTAAGTACTACGGACTAGTACTAAGGATTGCCAGAACGTAGAAAACAAAATTATTGGGTGGCCAGGCAATGCTTATTGGGCCCTACCTAGCTGAAAATTTACTCTTTTGGCAATCTTTATATTACCTATAACGTCTGCCAAGAGTGGGAGAGAAGAACTTCTTCGGGCTCTTTTAGGGAGCCCCATGAACGATAACTGTCCCCGCACACGGGCCTCAAAAAAACGCCGCCACAAAAAAACGCTAGAAACGGCCACAAAAAAAGCTAGAAGCGGCCGCAAAAAACAGCTGAAGCGCACGACACCTGTTGTGTCCGGTGAAGCTTGAAGCCGCTTCAAGCGTTTTTTTGTGGCGGCACCACCGCACACGAGCCACAAAAAAAGACCGCCTCAAAATTAAGTTTGAAGCGGCGTTTTTTTGAAGCCCGTGTGTGGGGACAGATAATTGATTATATATCTATACATGTTATAAATCTGTAGAAGTCTTTAATTATGCGCGCATCACGTAAAATGTACGTAATCGATGTAGATAACTTTTATACCTACATTAAAATGATGTGTAACTTGACATATTACTTAAGCTTTGTTTCATCGCAATCGGTTGACTATATCTATACATATAAATAAAACAATCGGTTGACTATATCTATACATCTACAACGTGTAAGGGACAGCCCTCCACAAACTTTAAGGGCTTGCTCAGTAGACGAAACTGAACAACCTTCTAAAAATTTTTTTTTCAGGAAACGAAAAAAAAAAATCCGCCTCACCATACACAATTATGAACTTGATTGGACAGTTTGTATGAAGAGGCCGAATTTTTTTTTCGTTTCCTGAAAAAAATTTTTTGTGAAAGGTTGTTCGGTTTCGTTTACCGAGCAAGCCCTTAAAGTTTGTGGAGGGCTGTCCCTTACACCTTGTATACATATAAATAAAATTGGAATGTCTGTTTGTAATATTGAAATAACTGCTTTTTACTACATGCATATGAATATATATACGGTACATACATCAAAATATCATTTTTTACAATTTTTGTCTGTCTGTTTGTCTAGGCTAATCTCTGAAATGGCTGGACCGATTTTGACGGGACTTTTTTTGGCAGATAGCTGATGTAATAAGGAGTAACATAGGCTACTTTTATTTTAGAAAAAATAAATTCAAAATCCTGTAGTAATAATATCTACGCGAACGAAGTCGCGGGCACAGCTAGTCAAAGATATAATACCTACATTCATTGACTGTTAGGCAGTATGAAGTCAGCTAGTATTTAATTAAGATTCAGCGCTTTCAAATATTGACCTGCCCTTTAATTAAACTGACTTGAAAGGGGCTTCGCATATGCGAAGTCCCTTTTAAGTCAGTTTAAAGGATTTGCACTTCAGTCTCAATCTTCAGTCAGTTGGAACCGTGCACTAGCTTCTGATGTTTTCTGTGCCCATTGTACGCCTATATTAAATAAAAATATTTTGAATTTTGACTCAGTCATACTCGTGATGAAGACGGATATTACAATGATTTATCAAAATCAATCAATGATTTATTACTGGCGATTTAGGGATTTATGGTAGAAGCGAGGTGGGACGCCCATTTTTTTTTAAGGTTGGCTTAAATTTTTTCCGCTCTGGGTGGAGCAAGTGGTGCCAGACTTTTACTGAATTTTAACTCACCCGTATTTCTTCAATTAACGTAACTCTTTCAAACAAGCCCTTGCATAAATAATAGTCTATACCTATGAAATTTCCGTTTTCAAAACGGATTGCTTTGAAGTGTAGATATCTTTGGATTGATTTGGAATTATAAATTCAAATAAATTTCATATTAAAGATATTCTTCTTATTTCCAAAAGTGTTTATTGGTTTCTTTGTGTTTTGTATTTTCTGTCAAATCGCAATACACTTCAAAGTAACCGGTTTTAAAAAACGGCACTTTCGTAGATAAATACCTATTACTTAATACACAATAAATTTAAATATTTACATATAGTTATTTTAGTGTTTTGACAAGCCATACAATTTATTTGGCTTGGAATTTATGGATAAATGTGTGTGGCACAAATACGTAACTGATGTATTCGAAATTATTCATTGCTGTTTGTATACATATCGGTCAGTATACGCTCTATGGGTGTATCTCCAACCGTGGCTTTGAAGAACAGCTCGACGATGGCGGAACTGGGCACGCGTCTGATGATGGGCAGCAAGTTCTGCAGTCGGCAGGCTCGGGTCAGCTGAAGTGGGTATGTGCAGCGACAGTACTGGAAGGGAAAACGCATGTGAGTGCTCCAGGTTGAAATTGAAAAAGAATATTTTTAGTTCTAGATCTTTGTATTTCTGCTTTTATTCTCAAAGTATTTGTTTTTCAATACACTTACTCTAAAACCCACAGTTAGGTATGCAATATACTGTTTTTCATACTAGTGCGGAAAAGTGTGTAATATCGCTCGGCCACAACTTCATCATCATTTCAGCCGAAAGACGTCCACTGTTGGACATAGGCCTCCCCAAAGCGTCGCCACAATGAACGGTCCTGTGCGTCTCGCCACAACTTATTACATTTATTTTCGTATCAGGCCGGGAGTGGCGTGATACCCCCTTTTATTTATATCTTGTAAGTGTATTGAAAAACGTTTAATATACGTGGAAATTTGTCACTGCAGCACTGGTCTTCATAATACCCTCACCTACGGCTTGGGAATATTCCACCTCAGTCGCAAAAACAAACTTTTTCACTTATATCAAAATGTGCTATTAAGGTTATTTATTTATTTATACTTCATGCACATAAAAGCACAGAGGCGGACTTAATGCCTTAGGCATTTTCTTCCAGTCAACAAACGATCATCCAAACGGTTCTTACCTCAGTCAGCATGCTCATGGACTGATCGCGCATGGCAGAGACAGTAGCAGCACTCTTCAGCTTTCGGCTATCTGTATCCATATTGCTGGGGCTACTCCCCCCGTCCTTATCCAAACAGGTCTTGAACAGAGTGATAACCCGCAGACACGCGTACTCATTTGCGTCCGGATTCACTTTAGCAATCTCTCTTAAAGCCAATTCAAAAAGACTAGCTCCATTTTTATTATCTACAATTGAATAATTCCTATCTATTAGCATGTTTAAATCCATCGGGTACAGAAATTGTGCAGCTCCAAGAATAAAGAGATTTTTCCAGGATTCTTCTATGAGTATGAGTTGGTCTTCTAAGCTTAAGTTGAGGATAGCTGGAATTTGTTTGGTCCATCGAACGTTCATGAAGAGTAGGCGGGCTGCAGCTTCGCATAGCGTTGCAGGGTCGGGGGGAGAGAACAGGAACGGGTTCAGGACTGTTGGTGAAGGTGGAGGGGGCCGAGGTGTGACTGGATTTTCGAAGAGGATAGGATAGGTGTAGGGGTTGTATATTGGCATTGCTGGTGGTGGTATCAAGTTGTGTTTTGGTAGCGTTAGATTCAATGGCGGCGGGATAGGTCCGCCCGCGTCCGTGTGAGGCGGGGAATCTTTCATGAACAGAGCCATTTGACGACGAATAGTTGAGTTACGAGGACCTCTTTCGTGTTGGACAGCTGAAAAAAAAAATAGATTAGATTTTAAACTAGATATATAACGTAAAGATGTGAAAAGGTAACAAACAGACTAATACTGTTACTTTCAGTAATTAAAGTTTCTCGTAAGTAGTGGTACACAAGCAGACTCAACAAGGCATTTTACTAGTAAAACTTTAGATTAACTCTAGCCGAGAGTGGAGATTCCGTGTGAATTCTATACTGAATGCTCAAGTCTGCTATTAAAATAGTGTCGGATTGGTCTATCATTGATTTCATAATTGTTGATTTTGACATGTTTGATAATCTACTACTATTATGGCGTCATTATGACTTTCCAATGGTCAATCACTGACACTCTATTGATAGAAATGGCATAAAATGGTAATCTCGTACATATGACACACGAATGTTTGACGTATGCAGGAATCTGCTAAAATTTTGTTTCTGACAAAAAAAAATCCCATCAGAATGTCATTGTGTTGTTACGAGACAACTCGATTTTGTCATTCTGCTTCCAGATGATTAACCGATCAATAATTGATCACTATGAATTAGCAGATTACGAACTTTTAGTAAAACGACAATGGAATCGTGTTGGAATGACAAATGACATGGGCCCATGGACACTTACCGTCTTTATTCATGCCAGCTTGCAGGCACTTGTCGAGGCGGCAGGCGCGGCATTGGTTGCGATGCGCCTTGTCGACCAGGCAGCCGCCGGGCACTCGCGCCTTGCACGTGTAGCGCCGGTCGCGTCGCACGGACCGCTTGAAGAACCCCGCGCAGCCGTCGCAGGCGAAGACTCCGTAGTGCTTGCCGGACGAGTGGTCGCGGCAGACGGCGCACGGCACGTCGTATAGGATGCGGCCTGGTGGACGAAACGTTAGTTTTTAAAGATGGAATTAAGAGCGGCCAATTCGAGATACATTTTTTTACAACCGCTTTTACGTGACTATGATGTTATTACAAATATTACTCTAGATATTTTGGATTTACAGATATCTTGTGGATATTATCTAGGCTTCTATGGAAATCAAAATATAAATTTGTGTAAAATCAACCCAGTAAAGACCTCTGAAAATCTGCTATTTTACGTGAACTTTGACCATCCATAATGTACTCATATATTAAAAATATTAAAAGGTACATCCATAAAAACCTTGCACATTTAATCGAGTTTCTGAAGACTGTCATTTAAAAAAAAGAAAAGAGTTTTAAAAAAACACCGCGGTACAAAATTCGCTGGATCAGCTAGTTGTAAATAGGTACATAATGTATCTACTAATGGCATGGTTCCTTGTATAATAAAAGCCACCCACTAATAAATCAAAGTCAACTGTCGCCGTAGAGTGTGGTCACGCCAGCTATGATTGCGCCCCAACTCGGGCCGAAGCCCCGCCCTGGGGAGGCATAATTGATCGTCACCCAGCTTTTTACAGCCGAACCGTTCGTCAGTGTGTGAGTCCGCAAAACAATGGGCATGGCGTGGCGTGATGTTCACTTGTTACAATAAGGCTACGTTACAGTTTCCGTTGAAGTTAATTTTAACTTTAACTAACTTTAAAATGATTTTAGAATATTATGCCTTGGTTTTAGGTCACGTTTCACTTGGACTTGTTTGTCAAAAAATACATTTAGCCGAACATAGAACCTCCTCCGTTTTGAAGTTGGTTAAAAATAAGTATGGCAGTTGCGAGTTTGTCATGCTCACTCATGGTGCTGCGTGTGTTGGGTCATTCGGTTCCCTTCAAAATGGGTCTGCTGAGTGGTGTTGATATACGCGTCATTTCCGTGAACAGGTTCTGTCAGATTTGACGGCTGATGAAGTGATGACGATAATCTACATTAACTTTAAAAGTTAGTGGTTGCAAGTATTTATCAAATTATAATACTTAATCGAAACCTCGTTAAATGTTTAACTTTTTTGGCGTGGAGACTAATTCTTGTAAGCATATTAATTTTACCAAATGAATTAACTACTTTCTTTCGATTTTTTTTTCTGTCGGTGTTATTATAGATGTTGTAATTATATGTACTTACCTATACAATATTACCAAAAAGATAATTTTATGATTTTAGGAATATTCGACAAAGTGAAAAATAGAACGTTATTGCCTTAGTAAGCCTTGGCAAAAACGACAATGTGTAATTCAATATTACCGTACCAAATATTACAAAGTTTCACTTGCAGAGATACGAATGTCGTAGCAGTGTCTACGCGGTGCTACGCTCGCTTTATCTACGCCGTAGAGCACCTAGTAGGTATCTCGTAGCCTCTACGCACTAGGGGTCGCGGAGTGGTTCAAAAGAGCTACCGCAGTCCTGGGACGCAAAGGATAACTAATGGAACACAGGTGGGGTTTAGTCAATAGTCTGACACTCCTTTCTCCACCCAGAGCGGGCGGAGTTTTTTTATGGAAGTCAACAAACAAAAAAGAGCCTATAGAGATAGATATAGAGTATTCTCTTTTATGGTCTTTCTCTTTACTCTCTATTAAGTCTCTCAGTTCAATCAAACTCAAAATTATTCACATAGGCCTACACGGGCACTTATAAAATGTCAGAAGCTAGTGCACGGTTCCAATTGATCGTTTCCTATGGAGAAGAACCGAAAGAAACTCCATGGTTACTCTTTTAACAAAATGATTGTTTCTACAATATTTCGCATTACAATATTAATAGGAATGAGAAGAAAATGTAGACCGGTTAGCTTTGTACCCAATAGCTGACTGGCCTGTTGGTGTAGTGGTCAGTGACCCCAACTGCTATGCTTTGCCGGAGGTCGTGGGTTTTATTCCCACCCAGGACAAATGTTTGTCTGATGAGCATGATCATTTACTTTGTGTCTGGGTGTAATTTATCTACATAATTATGTACTTTTTAATAAATACATAAGTATGGTTATCAGTTGTCTAGTACCCATAACACAAGCTCTGCTTAGCTTGGGACTAGACGGCGTTGTGTGATAGTTGTGGAATCATCATCATCATCATCATCATTTTAGCCACTGTTGGACATAGGCCTCCCCCGAGCGTCGCCACAACGAATGTTCCTGTGCGTCTCGCATCGATCGGTTTCCCGCAACCTTCACCAGGTCATCGGTCCACCTTGTAGGAGGCGTTCCAACGCTGCGTCTTCCGGTACGCGGTCGACACTCCAGAACCTTTCGGCCCCAACGACCATCTGTTCTGCGAGCAATGTGCCCTGCCCATTGCCACCACACACCAGAGTGGTGGAATATTATTAAAAAAAAAGATGAGAGAGCTAAATGTAGACCCGGCAGCTTTGTACCCAAAAGCACAATAAAATCAAATGAAAGCATAGAAATCTTCATGTCAAAATATTTTCTGAACACAGTTCGTTCTGAAGACATAATTAATTTGAATGCGAATGGTAGCGGACGATTACCGGTACGGCCATTCATTGCACTTCGGTTCAAACTTTGCACGCTAGCTGCTTTTACTCGATTATTTTTAGCGGGTTCCGTTAGTGAAGTAAAAGTGAAGTTTTTAATCCTCTAAAAGAAGAATTCTTAAGAAACACCAAAAGGGCACTTACAGTTTTCAAACTAAAAATACGCCGCACTGAATTAAACAAAAACAATAATTAATGAAGAACCTAAATAGATGAGCCAACTGTTTCATCGCGAGATATTTGCAAACCTATCTTTAATTTCAAGAAAACAAAAACAAAATGTTTAAAATTTAGTAATACCTGCAAACTGAAAAGGCCGATTTAGCTGATTTTAACCTACTTCGAAAAGGAGGAGGTTCTATTTTCGGCTGAAAATATGTCAAATCAAATCAAAATCATTTATTTCAAATAGACCATTTGCAGGCACTTTTGAATAGTCAAATGTCGGTCAGTCCAAGAAAAGTGAAGCTAAATTGCACGTTCTATGTTTTTTTTTATTGATTTTTTTTATGTATTTGAGAGATGAACAATTTTTGTTTTTCGATTTTATGGATAGGTTTGCTGCATTAGTAATTACACTACTAATTACAACTCTAATCTTGACGATCAAAACAATTTCTAAAAACAGCTAGACTCTATCCATCCCAATTACGCAACTCAAAATAAAAAAGGTCCACATCGTCATGAAACCGAACACGATCCATCCCCACGGAACCCTAAACCCGAAACAAAACGCTGTCTGATCCCACGGCTTCGAAGATAAGACGCCATTTTCTTTCACCGCCCAAATCGACCAGTCAAAAAGGCATAAAGGCAAACTGAATAAGACATTCCATATTCAATACGTGAATACACTTGCGAAGCAGGAAACGCGGTGTCGAGTGTTCGGTAAAAACGGCTAAACAATGCCGAGGATAAAACGGCCGAGATAGATAATTATAGGTTCAGTACAAATACAAGGCACATAATAAAAGACGTGAATTCGAGGCACAGCTTTGTTTTTTTTTTTTGCCGCTTCCCAATTTTATTTGTGCTTCTCAAGCACTTGATCGCTGTTGGAGTTTTGTAATGGATTTTAAATTTATTATTGGATACGAATGTTTTGAAACGGATATTGATTAAAGTTTTCACCTGTGAAAACGAATGCGAGACTGTTACTCGTATTAAAAGAAAAAAAAACGGGAAATCTGTGTTTGCAACTCACCGGATAATTAATAAAGATAATTAGTAAAGATATTTAATTCAATAAATATCTGTTCATAATTATCTTTTCATTGTACGCGAGTCTTGTCAAAATGACAAAAAGGCACAATTTTATCGCATAAAAACTAACGGTGTTTACAATTGGCTAATTACACTAACTACTCACCAGCCTGACCTGTATTTTAATTTATTTGTATCAAAAAGTCACTTTATCCAAAAACCTCAAATATAAAGATTTTTAACTTCTCAATATTAAGTTAAAAGTCTTACAAAGCTGGTGGAAAGGGAAACTGAAGTAAAAGAATAAGAATGTAGTTTTTTAAGTCCTCTAAAGTGTAGATGTAGGGACAATTTGGGCACTCTAATAAGTGGGCCATCGTCTGGGCAGGAGCACCGCACTCGCATTTGACTGACAGACTGGCTTGTTGATCTAGTGTGGCCATGATATAAATATATAAATATATAAGTATGTTTATCAGTTGTCTAGTACTCATAACACAAGCTCTGCTTAGCTTGAGACTAGACGGCGTTGTGTGATAGTTGTGAAATATTAGATTATTTGTTTTCCTCTTGTGACCAGCTACGTAACTAGGGCTATCGTTTCCGAATCATCCATAACGATCTATATCAACCGTGCGAACACCCACCTGTACCAAACGGACCCGTTGTTCGGTCCCATAGCGTGACTGGGGTCAAAACAGACGCACGATTATTAATCAACAATGCTATTTAAATTAGAATTTATTTGTAATATTCTCCCAGTGAGTTCCCACATCAATTTTGGTGTGACTTTTGGGAGTAATGCGAAACCTATTTTCTGAATGATGAGTGAATATGATTATTGTAAAACGGAAGCTGTATGGTAATCATGGTTTTAAACGGTGATGAAAATGATATTGGAAAGAGGCGTTTACAGTTGTGTACGTGTTAAAATAAATAGTGTATTTTATATTAAAATGGAGGTTTTTCTGTCTAACGTTTTTAAGTTACGAGTATATTGAAGGAGGTCGCCCGAATTCGTTGGCCCGTGCGGACTAGCAAGCTGCTCTTTTTAAGGTTTTTGCTTTTTTAACCCCCGACAGAAAAAGGGGCGTTATAAGGTTGACGTCTGTGGTCTGTCCGTGACATCGTAGCTACCAAACGTAAGGACGGATTTTTTGTTTGAAAGCTGACCAAATCGAGGTGGTTCTTAGCTACAATTTATGAAGGTCTGTTCAGGTGTTCAAGGTCATCAGCTCGTTTGATAACTGTGGTAGGGTTAAGCGGATTCCGTCAAGGGTTAGTAAATAATAAAGAGATAGTTTTTATTACATATTTATTAAATTATAGAATAGATGTTTGAAATTGATAGGAGAAGAAAAAGACATTGTTTTCTTAGTTAGGGCTGTCAAGGCGCTGGGCGGAAATAATTTTATAAAATGTAAATGATATAAATAACATGGTTCTAAGAATAAACAAATATTTTAGAACGCACAAAAGTCTTTTATTGTATTCCGTCGTCTACAATATCTACATAATTATTAGTATTGCAGCCAGCCCATTTTATTAATATCTCAATGTTTTCACTCAAACCAAGAAGTATTTGTTGACACTATCATTTACAAAAAAAAAAAACAGAAATTATAGTGTAGTCACTTTAATATGAGCTAAGAAACATATCATTACAGTAGCTCAGTTCTAATCACCAAACAAAATTTAAAAAAACAGGAATCAATTAATAATACGTCAATAATATTAGACCAATTTCCAAACAAACTAATAATCGGTATCAGTATTGAGTCATTTCGCGGGGAGAGAGAGGTAGTGGGGGAGTGATAGCGGCAGATGCGCACACGCAGCTCGTGGGAACACTGCGGATGGGACAAATTGGCCTGGACACGTCATTGCGTCATCTCGTGACCTGCTAATTAGCGCGCATAGAGGTAACATACCAGGTAATAAAATGCGTATTAATGGTCGGACTGTTTGTTTTTTTTAGGGACGCCCGTTGTAGGAGTTGTTACACGGTGTACTTAGGTGCGCAGTGTTTTGAAGGGTGTAATGACGGATAGGTACAAATTTGTTAACGATAATTGTTGGTTTTATAAATTGATTGAGTAGGTACCATCAAAGACACTTCCGCCTGATCACCACTATGTTCATTTTTGTTTGCATTCGAAATGTAAACTTTAAAAGGTTTAGTTTGGCGCCGCGCCGCAGGATTCAAGCGAAAGCAGAATTGACTGCGATGGTACCTGGTTGTGGTTGGTATCAACACATTTAAAAAAAAAATGTTATTTAATTATATATCAGAAAAAAAAATACAATTAAAAAAAACTCACTAGACGAAGCCGTTACGGAGTGCATGTTACTCCCGCTATATCGGCATTATATCTGAAAGAAAGAGAAAAGACAACTTAAAAAAAAAATCAGAAACATTTTCACACAGGAACCATCGCGCGAAATAATTCTCAAGTGTAAATCTTTCGCTCGCGGTTTACAAGAGCACTCCAGACCCAATGCGAAGAAAAGAATCAATCAAGAATAGCAACAAATGTAAGAAAATAAAGTACCATTGTGCTCTGGCTTTGGGGCTGACATCTTTTGGCCACAAAGCTGAGTACTACTCGTATTTTTGTTCATAATTCGCATTGTTTTAATGGCCACTTGTTGTAAACGGTCATTGAATGAGAGCCATCGAGGGTTACCGTTTGATTCCCGTACTCTTACTATTATACTACAAAATGTGTTCGTGTGAACTGATTTTCTATTTGCATTTGGTTATTATGTTTTTGAATATTGAGATAAAATTCATGGTGTTCTTTATTGGGTTTGTGTACGAGAAAGATTTGTAGTTGCAGATGCTTACAGACTTTTACGATAGACAATTAAAAGGCATTGCTAACAAGTCCAGCTTTCGTGGAAGTAAGTCGCAAGTTCAAACCTGTGCTGGTGTTCTTTGTGTAATATTTCAACACCAAGCTTTCAAAGCGGTGAAGAAAAACATTGTGAGAAAACCGACTTCTACTAGAATCTAGTCATCAACCCGCACTGCAAGTCGGCCCATTTCCTCCGATAGAGAGGAGACGTGAGTCCCAACATTGGGTACATTATAAGTTTATCAGGTTGATTAAGTCTATAGATATTTTTAATGGTTTACGTAAAGTATTAGACGTGTAAAATTAAACGGGAAGTTTACAAAAAGTATTTACAATCGATTTGCTTAAAAATAGTAAAGATTAGCACACAGTACTGAAGTTACTTAAAGGAGACAAAACATATTCTTCGAAATCAAACAATAAACATTTTGTTTGCGTAAAGATTAGAGCTGTTGAATCCCGGGATTCTAAGGTACAGTAGCAGAATTTCTCGCTTATTGTCTGGCGGTCACTTAGATGTTGGGATTGCATCTTTTTGCAAACGTAATTACGGGCTCGCAAAACAGGTAATTAGGTTCGGATAATCCCGGTAAGTGTCGGGACAATGGCCTTGAGCCGGGACTATAGCCGGGCCCAAAAGGCCTGGTGTGCGCTGGAGGGTTAACAACAAAAGCGAGATCAATAATAACATCGGAAAGTCGGTAGCTTCTTGCTTTCAAAATTGAGATAGCGCAAAAAATCACTAATACGTTTTTTTAGTGTTTGGGACTAAATAGTGGAGAGAATTTGCGGACCATTTTTTTTTGTTTGACTTTATGCAGCTGTTGCAATAACAAACATGTACTATGGGTTTATTAATCTGTAATATTTAGGATGTTATGTATTTTAATGTGCTGTTCTTTAATAACCCTAGCATGAACTGATTTTAAGCTTTTACAAACTCTCAAACAAGGGTGTCAAGAAATACAAAATGAAGTGTGAACTTTGAAATAATCATTGAGATAGAGATTACAAAAAATAGTCCCGCTAAGCAACATCAATAAAAGTCTTGAAAATGAAGTCTTGAAATGTCTAAATGAAAGCAGCTTAATGAAAATGAAGCGTAAAACAATGGATAGTGTTTGTTATAAATAATAAAAATAAAGTAAGACTCAATTAGGTAAGTCCTTACACTACGTAAAATTAAATAAACAACATCGAAAAATATATATGTCGCAGGGTAATGAGGATATCAGGTATTTCACGAAATCCCGGCAGATGTCGAATATTCTTGTTTATTACGTCTTCTTACTGAAAGTATCTAGTGATATGACAAAACCAGTTCATCGTCAGTGATATGTTGTTTCACTAAACTAAATCTAGTAAAATGCCAGAAAAGCGGATACTACCGAATAAATATCGAACCCTGGATTTTTCTCGCTTGTTCTAGTATCCACACGTGCACTAGTGGGAGCGAACAAATCCGTCGCTCGAGCTGGCGCGGCTCGTGTGATTTTTAAGACCCAAGCACCAGAACAGCGCCATAAAAATGTAATTGTGAAAAATCAAAGGTATGGCTCCGAAATGTGGTCGCTCACAATGGGCCTCGTTAGAAGGCTTACAGTAACCCAAAGGGCAATGGAAAGGCCTATGCTCGGGTTTTCCTTGCATGATCGAATCAAAAATGAATATATATTCAAAGGAGAACCAAGGTTGCCGACATAGCACGAAGAATCGCCAAACTTAAGTGGCTATGGGCAGGGCACATTGCTCGCAGAACAGATGCCCATTGGGGCCGAAAGGTTCTAGAGTGGCGACCGCGTACTGGAAGATGTTGTGTTGGTAGGCCTCCTACAAGGTGGACCGATGTCCTGGTAAAGGTTTCGAGAATCCGATGGATGCAAAACGCACAGAATCGTTTATTGTGGCGACACTTGGGGGAGGCCTATGTCCAACAGTAGACGTATATCGGCTGAAATGATGATGATGATGATGAAAGATCCAGTGCAAAACCAAAAGATGTATTTGCAAGAATTGAATTGAATTGAATTGAATTGAATTTGTGTAATTCAAGGTGCCACAAATCACTGGCTTGTTTAAATAAATAACAAGATTTTCTATTTTCCATCAGGCGTTAGTCGTCGTCTTAATTGTTGAGCCTTACATACTTCTAGAAGTTTATATTTTTTTATTAATACTTACTTAATTTTTTTTTACCTAATGAACGAATCCACATAATACAAAAAAAAGGTATAAAACCTTATCAGGTTAAAAATGCACCAGTTAATTTATAATTTTGTTTTATTTCTTTATTCAACAACAGTATTCTTTATCTTACTAGATTTAGTTTAGTAAAACGGCATATCACTGACGATAACTTGGTCTTTTGTCATATCACTAGATACTTTCAGTTAGAAGACGTAATATTCAATTCAATTCAATTCAATTTATTTCCACAAATTAACAACAACCTTAATCATGTTTACATAACTATTGCTTACTTATTTCTTAAAATATACATACCTTAAATAAAAATCTTAAGTACTCTTAAAGCTTTGGTTGTTGCGAAACCGATTCACCCTGACCCCCGTACTAGTTTGAACTGTATTACGGTGGGACAGTATTCCTCGCTCGCAGTACACTACTTTAGTTACACACACAGCCTGAATTAGACAAAAATAACATTATAACTACAATACAAATGCACTTGACTTAAACTTGTAAAACTGTGGGTCATTGTATAAAACATTTGAATCTTGTGGTACTTGATTTTAACTTTGAAGGTAGTAACGTAAACTCACATAGTATAAGCAAAGTTTTCAAATGATCAATTTGTTATCATAATTATGAAATTGTTTGTATGTTTTTATTTAATAAAATGAGTGTATACTTTTATTTTTTTTTTGCTTATGATATAAAATTATAGATATCAATAAATTATTTTAGCAAATCATAACTACATCAAATTTTAAAACAAATTTCAGACAAAATTTTATCCGTGCCATTATTAAATTTCCCTCATGCCATTGTGTGTTGTATATATGTATAATGTGTTTGTATTTATGTATTATATAATCATTATATTATCTGAAAATCATTACGTATTTATATTAAATTATTTTGGAATTGTATTTTTTTATATACTATTTTATTAACATTATATTATATTATATTATATTACACTATACTATATTATATTATATCATATTATATTATGTTATATCAGACCATATTATAATTATATTACCTATATCAAATACATTATTTATTTATTATCGTGATCTAAAATATATGACTATTATTATTATTTTTATCTCAGAATATTTTCCACCTCGTAGTAATCTAATTCATTAAGAAACTCACCAATAATCTTTTTGCATTCGCGACAGCTAAGATCTCTTAATTTAAGTTTTCTACTAATTTTATTATACATACTGGGGCCAAGATATTTTTTAAAGGTTTGAGCGAATCTAGTCCTACATTTAGTAGTACCTTATTTTCCTTATATAAGAGATCCGTAGGATATAACGCAAGGTATGAAAAATATTATTATTGGTTATATATTATACAAGGAGCGGATATATAATATATAACCAATAATAATATTTTTCATACCTTGCGTTTAAAATAAATAAAACGTTTTTTTCGTTTCCTGTAAAATTATGTTCTGGTAGATAAAGGTTCTTGTCACTTCATCGTCGTTATGCAATTATAATTATTTATTTATTTTATTTATGCAGTTTTTTTTTCCTTTGTTTTTTTTTTTTAATTGAAGTTACACTTTCACACATTGAATTGAATTTTGATTGATTTTTCACTCATTTCTTTTCTTATCGGTCACCACGCTCAAAAAACAAATGAGTGGGGGGTGTTAGGTTATTTTCGTTACGGAATTTCTGGATTCGGTCTCCACGCTCAAGGCCCGCGATAGAAGCTATGCAATAGCTTAAAAAAAGAATTTGTGAAGCCGAACTTTATTTTCAAACCGTCAAGGGGCCTACTCAAATCTAAATCTATAATTATATAAAAGGAGAAACAGACTGACTGACATATCAACGAAACTACAGGGCCACAAGAATAGAATAGAATAAACTTTATTGTACACCAAAAGTAACAAGACATGAACACAAACTTAAATCTATGGGTACAATGGCAGTCTTATCGCTGACAGTGATTTCTACCAGACAACCTTAGGATGGATTAAAACAAATAAAATAGTACAGGGGTAGTCTGCGGTGTACTGCTAATAGATAACTTTGAAATAATATATAGATATATATATTTATATTTATAAATAAATGTTATATTATACTTACATATTATAATATCTTACACAATTTCATTGAATAAAGGGGAAAAAAAAACATAAAGAAAAATATAAAATAAAGTATGGTTGGTGAAAGAAATTGAATTAAATAGAACCAGGATAGCGTTAGAGAGAAAGAAAATGGTCTTTCACTTGATTTTTGACGGCTAATGACTGACAAGGTTTCCTTTTCTGACGTCGGTGAGCACTAAGAGAGGATTTTCTAAAGTTCACCCCCTAAGGGGAAAGAACGGGGTTCCAAAGTTTGTATGGAGGAACCAACTTAAACGCTTGCAAAGCCGCTGCGCGCTGGCAGAAGCTCATCATCATCACTATCATCATTTCGGCTGAAAGACGACCACTGTTGGACATATGCCTCCCCCAAGTGTCGCTACAATGAACGGTCCTGAGCGTCCCGCATGCATCGGATGACGGCCTCCTACAAGGTGGCAGAAGCTAGTACACACAAAATTTCACCTATATTAGTAAAGCCGTTTGGGAGAAGATAGGTAACAAACACACGTCAGAAGAATTAAATATATAAAGATAAAGAAATCGTTTTAAAAATTTGACTTACGCTACTTTACAAGATCTCCCGTGTAATGCCGGCAAGAGCCGATAACAGTCGTGTTGACGTGCCAAAACAATTAAAAATTAAGCCAATAAGCGTGACGGCAGCACATTAATAGGAAACTTTAACAACTTGACAAATAAGCAAAAAATTAATTTCAGTATTAACGGCTTGCTTATAGTTTCCTATTGGAAAATTCATTTAACGCCACCTCTTGTTAAAATTACATTTTTGTAATAGCAGATTAGTAAGTTTTAAGAGTTTCGATTACGTAATAAATTATACTTGGCACTGTAGAGCTCTTCATTAAGACCTCTTTAGGTGGTATAGAAATCATGATCATCAGCATCATTTCAGCCAAAAGACGACCACTACTGGACATAGGCTTCCCCCAAACGTCGCCATGTGTATCTCGCATCCATCGGATCATCGGAGGCCTTTCCACGCTGCGTCTTCTGGTGCGGCCGCCCCTCCAGAACCTTCCGTCCCTATTGACCATGCCTTGCCCATCTCCATTTAAATTTGACGATTCTACGATCTATGTCGGTACGTTGGTTCTTGGTACAAATGGTATAGCATGGCACATCTATCTTATTTACATAAAACAAAGACGTGTTAGTGAAACTATTTATAACTTAAGAAGGGCTTTTTTTTATGGTGGGAAAATATCATCCAATGACAACCCCCGCTCTTGGGCGGAGCGGGAGATTGTGTCAGACTCTTACTGACTAAAAGACCCACCCCGTTCCTTCTAGCCTTCATACCGGGGCTCGAGCGCCCTTTCGGATAACCCTGGCCCCAGTAGGCTTCGACCCGGCTGGGTCCCTGCTGTTGCTGACAACTCCTTGAGGTGCGCGGGAACAGTGGGCGCCGTCAACGACTTGGGCTTGGTCCGGACAGTTACCGGACGGCCGGACAGCGAGCTACCCATTGCTCACTGTCCGCAAGCCCGCGCCTACGGTGGCCGGAAATCGGGATCAGAATCCCGGCGGCGGCGATAACGCCGTTGCCTGATGCGTTCGGCCTCCTCCTTAACTTAAGAAGGGCTGGACTGACTTTAATGATCTTTGCTTTACTAGATTCATCTTAGTCCCGAATAGCAGAATAATTCTGATAGTGGTCAAACGCGAGCCTATCAATATTAAAAAAAAAATATCGGTAAAATCATATGCTAAAACAAATTAGAAAAATATCTAGTACATCGAAAAAGTTACAGCAACTGTGAAATATCTTAGTGTCAATCATTCGGTCAATAACTTTAACTAAAGCGGGTTTAGAACGTATGCCACTTTTTATCTGGCTTCGACTTTGTGTCCGCAATAATCGACAGTAAAGAGAACGAAGTCAAAAGTCAAATTATGTACATATTAAACCTTCTTTATTTATTGTTCTTTCTATTAGAGAAAACCGTATAAAATCCGATGTGTGTAAGCGGATAAATAGACAGACGCAGAAAGCGACTTTGTGTTATGTCAAAACTCTCGTCACTTCTCGAAGTGTGTGTTTTAAATAAGTTTTTGCTGTACGTACGTTATCAGTTTTATGAATTAACTTAAAAGATTTACAAGTAAAGCAGGTTAAGGTAGAACTACACTGTTTTCCATATATTTTATGTGGAATTCTCTGCAAAGATTCCCTGGTTGTAGCCATCAGGAAACACAGACTCCACTGTGTTTCCTGATGGCTACAACCAGGGAATCTTTACTTCTAGGTAAGCGCGCTCCATCTTCGACTGCATCGTCGATTTTCATCAGTTGAGATAGCGGTCAAGCGCAAACGTATCAACAATAAAAAAAAACTACACTTATAGAGCTACACTTGATCCACGCCACGCGACATCGTTCTACGTTCAAATCAGGCGTGGTTACACGTGTGCGTCGGTCTAATGTAATGTATAGCTACCACACGTAACATTGTGAGTCTAATAGATTAATTAACAGTTTACGATCACAATGTCCCAAATCCTGTTTTTTAAAGGATCATGCGTGACATACATAACACAAACCCTTCATTCTCGGAGTCGAAAATATCAAGTTTCATTAAAAGTACTACATCTTAACCCTCTCCATACCCGCATGTGCTTGATAACCTATTTGACAGCAGAGAGACGACCTACCGCAGCTTACAATAGGTGGTCTACAAGTCCTGGGTACAGTGGCATTCTATGAGTAACAACCAGAGGTCGGAATTAGATACAGTTATTCATGTGGGTACTTACATTGCGAAAGCCAACGAAAGAATAAAGGGGATATGCCTCAAATCCCTAGATTAATTTTAAATAACAGACTATTTTTATGTCACTGCCAGAAATATAGCAGAAAAAAGATCTGTTTGCATTAATGACGAGGAGGAGGAAGTGAAAAAATTAGTTAATCTCACCTCTGTTGACATAGAGAAATCTTTTTCAATGAAAAACACTAATGAAAATTCTGTGTTAATTATGTTACTTTATTTGTCTTATCGATCTATCTCCGAGGTTTTTATTATTATTTATTTGTAATCTTGATGGCCACATTCCATATTAATATCAACATTTCGATGCAAGCACATGAATAACTCTGCCTAATTCCGACCTCTGGTAAACAATTATCAAAAGATGTAAAATATTGAAAGTACTATTAAAATGTCAAATCCTCTCCATTCATCCACATTTACCTATACGACCTCTCGTATAGGTAAATGTGGATGAATGGAGAGGGAGAGGGAGGCCAAAGAAAAGCTGGATGGATTATGTGACGAGTGATATGAAAGAAAAGAGAGTTAGTAATAACATACCGTGACGAGTGACAGGACCGAATGGAAGAAAAAGGCGTGTTACACTGACTCTAAATAAACATGGAACAAGGGCAGAAAGATGATGATGATTACTATTAGAATGTCAATGTCAAAATTTAAGAAACAATATTTAAATGAAGATTGAAAAGCTATGTTGACGGAACCTTACAAGTTGATATAGACACGGTTTTAGATAATCGACAATTTCTGAATAATGAACTTTACTCCATAGAACTTTATCTCATCCATTCGAAATGTTAAATATTCTTATTTGACAGTACTGACAGACACTGAGTGTTTAATATTCAACGCGATAAATAAAATTATTGAAAAAAGCTCTCTTCATCTCCTTGGGTACCCAATTTTACAGAATTCGTTCCACAATTTTGAAGGCGGTTGAAGATTTTCTTCAATCACTCGCAAATACTAACGCTAAAAACCGATACACATCCCAACCCCATGACTGCAATGATGACAAGAGACAGGACAGCATGTCTTTAGTTCCAAGGAAGATGGGTAAGCTTTTAGAGCGGGATACTACTTGTGTCGATAAATGTGCACCATTTCATCTTCCTAGCTCGTCGTGCTGCGCCGGTGCTACTAACGCGGCTGCGGAGAACCTCAAGCAGTGGAAATATAATAACCTTGTTGGCAGTTAACCTTATTGTATATATAGCTTTAATTAGTTAAGTTTTATTATTTTTCATATTGGTAGATATTTTCGAGCTGTTTGGGGTTGAAATTATCAAATTTTGGGTCCTGACTGCTCACAAATTGTATTGAAATCTATCTAAACGTCTTATTGAAACTTCTCATGACCCAAAAGCTGGTTTTTACCTTAGTCAGAGGGAAGCATTGCTTTAGGTACAACATGGCAAAATTGTCAGGCATACGGGCATGTTACCAGTCGACAGCGATGCGGATAAGTTTTTCGGTGCTATATTTCAGATTGTTTTTAGTTATGTTTAATTAGTTAAGGGGTTTGTTTTTATATTTTGTAGGGTCAATGTTACTGTTATTGGCCCGTGTACAGTTATTGGCCATTACAACTTTGGAGGCCTTATAAGCAATTAACCTGCCAGAATAGTAGATTTAAAACTAAGTTCTGAATCTACTATTCTGGAAGGTAATTGCTAATTTTAGGTTGTCAAAGTTGAAATGGCCAGTAACTGTATAGGGGTCAATAATAGAAGCGTTGCCCCTATATTTAATTATAGTTAAACAAGATAATATGCTCGTACTATCTTGCTATAAAAGTCTATAAGCCCTGAAGGAGTTAGAAATAATTCTGATACAATTACGCAGATCAGACGTCGCGTCCAGAAACATCATTATTAATTTAAATATCGCAAGCAATTTACAAAGCATACAAAATAGCAATGCACTTGCTGATTTCACTACACATACTCGTATTATCGTAAAATTTATAAGAGAAAGATTGGTGAAACCAACCTTTCGTTTCGAGATCTACTAAAGTAATTTGCTACAATCACACAATCACCAAGAGTTTTTCAGTTACTTTACACTAAAGGGTTCTGAAAGAATATACATATTTTAGTTTTATATTTGCATACGTAACATTAAATAGTTACGTATGCAAAAGAAAATTGCAGAGCTTGAAAAGTTGCTTGGCCTATGATATTTACTCGTAGTATCATTGTGCAATTTGTGATGAAAACATTACATAAAATATTTGAATATGAGTGTACATTCGCTTAACAGTGAACCAGCATCGAATAAAATAAATATATTCAGTGTTTTGCGCACAGCATAGATAACTCTAAACTTTTCTGTCCAATGAAATCTGAAATTTTCATTTGAAGTGCACATATTTCGCAAACAATACCGCGTTTATTCTATAGGTTATCAATTTACTACTTACTAAATCTACCCCAAAGAGCAGGTACAGCAGCATTATTGATCGTTTTAATCACTTTATAAGGTGCTAATTTCAGTATAAAATAACACAATTTTTTAAATAATAAACCAATTCAAATTTCACTAATTTTAGCTAATAAAGACACAAATCACTTTCAAAAGTCACTAAATTAAAAATAATAAACTTCACTATTACGAAAAAAAAAACTAATGTTAGTGTATGTGACTACGTCAGTGTTTACGTCAGAGGGATGGTTGGTGATTGAGTGACTCTTGCGCAGGCCGCCGGGGTTGGATGGGGCGGCGGCCGCGGGGGGCGAGGGCACGCCCCAAACGTTGTCCATTTGAAGTCATTCATGTTTGGAACGATCAATGATTTATTGATGGGCAACTTTATATAGTAAGTTCAGGAGTGAATATTTTTGCAACTTGTTATTTTTTTTAAAATTGATATAAACGAAAGTAGGCGGCGCAGTCAACATCTATCGTGATCCTTTAAATTCTCTAGTACTGAAAAACATTTCGTTGTTTGTTTTTATAGTACTTACGCAGAGATATTACGAAAAGGCCAATGACCGTTATTTTATTGTTATCTGGCACCTACCTTAGTTCTTGACTGTGATCTCACCTGACGGTAAACAGTAATGCAATCGTTGATGGTGAGGCACACCAGCTTATTATGACCCTATTCACTCTAAACCTGAAGACACCCAAATTATAATCGAACGGGAAGACCGCAGCAGGCAAATTGTTCCAGTCCTTCGATGTACGCGGTAAAACGACAAGGCAAAACGCTTAGTCCGGACCGTTTCAACAATGATGTGCTGAATATGTTTTGGTGTGCTAGTGTTGTATTGTTGTTTGTTATTCCTTATCAACATATAATTATAAACTACCGCCTACCCGCGACTTTCTCTGCCTTTTTTTAATTGACATAAACTAGTGCTCGACTGCGATCCCACCTGATGGTAAACAGTGAAGCAATCATTGATGCCTGGGTTTGTAAGAGGCCTGAATCCCAGCAGTGGGACCATTAAAAAGGCTGATGATGATGAACGTTGATGGCGAGGCCTTGGCGGAATCAAGTCATGCAACAAGAAATATGTTAACACGTAGCTTTACATCTTTTTTTTTAATAGCCTATACTGTCCCCCTGCTGGGCAAAGGCCTCCCCCAACTTCTTCCAGGTATTCTTTTCTTGAGCCACCTCGAACCAGCCCCTGCGGTAGGCATCTAGGTCGTCTCGCCACCTCTTCCCAGGTCGACCTCGACGACGTGATCCATCTTTAGGTACACACTTTCATCACTCTTTAGGTATCATTAATTTTTTTTTTAATAGGGTCTATGTGTACTCGTGCCTTGGGCCTATTAAAAAGCCAAACAGTTTTCCTCCTAATTAACAATATATATTATTTCATGACATATTAATTTGGCTCTTCATGAAAAAAAAAGTATTCAACATTTAGGAAAGAAAACCAAATGAAAGTATCTAAATATTAACTGCAAAGGCAGAACCGCAAAGAGTAGAACCGATAATTACAACCATTCGGTTTGAAGGGGCGGTTTGTGGCGCTAATTACCTAGATGCACTATCTACTGTTGTGACGTACCTGTCACTAGGATTGCTCATGTTTCTATTAGCAAACGATCTTATGTTTTTAAATTAAATCTTTTTTTTTCTTTTAATTTTTTCTTTTTATTTTATAAAAAAGCTGCCCATGTTTATTATTTATAATTCAGTAGAATTAATTCTTGCGATTTAGACGTAATTTACGTGTAATTTACTGAGATTATGGTGCGATCAAAAACAAGTAAGCTGTGTATGTGACAGGACACTCAAACAGACTTTTACTGACTTTAAACCCATATTACCTTCCTTCCTGTATTCCTATTCCCCATGGTGGAAGAATAAAAAAATAATAGTCCCATTTTGTCATTTGTAGGTATTTTACTACGTAGCGGCTTGTTCGGTGTAGTAGCTACTACTAAAATAGCTACTAGGTACTACGTTCCAAGTTACATTCTAGGGTCTTTGTCAAATGTCAAAACAGGCCTTTTATTTTGTAACGAGTCTAAGTACCTAATATTTTTTAGAATCCCTATTTGCAAAAGTTTTATTTTACAGATGCGTAATATCGAAATAGTGCAAGGGGGATCGAGAGTCGATAATAATACCCCACAATAAAATTCTGCAGACAATGCACGGCCAGCCGCATCCGCAGACAAATAGACTAGGGTGCCATCTTTAAAATATGTCACTGCGCTGTCAAAAGCGTGACGTGAAATCAAAGCTGTGTTCTGATTGGTCGATTTTTGACGCACGGGCTTGGAGGGAGCATTTCTATATTAATTTAGGGCCACTTTGGCGAGATTACCCTTTGTATGTGTGACTCCGGGGTTGCCTTTGTGACTGGCTAGTCATTTTTTAATCGCAGCTCATTATTGCTTTGTTTGTCAATTCTGTGATGCTTTTAGGGGGAGTACAACGTCATTGTGTTGTGCTTTCATGAAATGAAGTTGAGAATTCGTCTGTTTTGTTTTGTGTTTTGATTGAAGGATCTTACCTTTGCAAAATCACATTCATAGACATATACTTTTTAGTCTGATTAATATTTGTCTTTACTTACCATCAATAAATCCACCATTATATGAAAGTCCTAGTAGAAATGTTGCGCTCCATTCCACGATTACTTCGGAAAAACGGTGAATATCAATCCACTTTCTACCGTCACGTTATTTACATGTTTCTCTGCTCTAATCAGAGGCCGACAATCCTGTAAGCTGCTCACTCATTCATTAAACGAATCAGGGTCTAAACAGACGGACTGCATTTCAACTGCAATCCAACTGCAAATTGCAGTTTAAGTGCAGTTTGAATGCAGTTGACACGAGTGCAATAGAACTACAAACACGACTGCAATAGAACTGCAAAGCAAACGATTTTAGCTTTGCAGTTCAATCAACAATCGGTGTTCTGCGAGGAAATCGACGCAAACATCAACACAGTGGAGAGTTTTGGTTACACTAAGGGCTATTTCACCGGGACAACGCTACCAACAAAATGTATATGTCGCAGCCATTTGGTTAAATTAGCCATCCGATTGGACGACTAGGGCGTTCGTTAAACCCAATGAAATGGCTGAAGAACAACTAGCCATGTCGTTGACCGCAACGTTTAACCAGATGACTGAACGTTGTGTAGTCATTTAGTTTAGCAGGGTAATCATGAGTTTATAAATTATATAAAACTACTTTTTAGTAATAGTGTCCACCAAGTAATAGTCAAAAATTATTAAGTCAATAAATAGCGGAACTAAATTTGAATCACTTGGCTGAGTCTTAATCAGTCATTTCGAAAGGGCTAACTTTCAATACGCCAAGCTGTTAAACGTTGAGTGATTTTAGTTCAAACAACTATCAGCCTAGGCATCCAATTGGATGCCGGCGTTTAACGACCGCCCTAGGCGTCCAATTGGATGGCTAATTTAACCACATGGCTGCGACATATACATCTTTATAGAGCTTTACTCACCTGCTGTCCGTTTGGTTGCGCAACTAATTTGGTGGCGGGACCAGCTCGGACGCCAGTCCGGCCGCCAGTGACCCCCACCTTGTGTGACAACCTAGAGGTTCGTAGGCATCACCATTGCAGTTGCCTCGACAATATGACGCAGCTCACCTACAATGCTCAGGCTGGGTAATGCAGCAACGCGGCAGAGGCGTACCGTGGACTAATTTAGACGTGGGCGAAGACGCATCGGCGAGGCCTTTTCTTTCATAAATTCGAAAACGAAACTGCGACTGCCGCAACCCAGTGTTCGACCACATCGTCGCTTACCATCAGGTGAAATAGTGGTCAAAGGTGAGCCTATAAATTATAAAACAAAACCCTCGTTACTAAAGAGCCCACGCGAGGCCCCTTTGGGTGCGAAGAAGTGAGCGAGGGCCCACTTCGCCTACGCCTAACTACGCTACTACAGCGCGGCCCAGTTGCGGCCGTGAGTGCTATGGATAATTTCTCGCTTTCGGTCATAGTCTGGCTAATAAGACACTGCAAAATAGGCTATAAATATTGATCTTTATCCTCTAGTAATACAAAACAAAGTCCCTCACGCAATCGAGCTCTGTTCGCGATAGACTAAGGGTGAGTTGTACCATTTAACTATAACGATAACAAAGCCGTTAACAGCTGTCAAATCGTCGAATTGACCAATAGGCGGCGGCTGGTTATGGTTTGGTTATCGTTATAGTTAAATGGTGCAACTCACCCTTAAAAACTACAGAAAGCGCGGTTATCAAACGATTTTCTCCACTAGAGAGTGATGCATAAGAAAACAGGATAATATATATAATATACATGCATAGCATATTATACAACTTTCAACAAGAAAGGGTTTATATTTAATGAATAAAATGAAGATTATACAACATTCTTTATTGTTACAAATAGTTATATTAATAAATTAACAACAACATTTTCGCTAACAAATAAAATGCCGGTATCTAAAAATCACTCACTCGTGCATTACTTAACATAAATATTCTGTGGACTGTATCAAAATAAAACCTTAAGCTAAAAGAAAAGAGTTATCAAGGAGGTCCATCCTAACATTACTCCCATATGAAGTTACGCGGCTAGTGTTGTGTAAAGCATTAAAAAATTGCAGCGCATCCCGCGCGTGATACGGGAAAATATTGGCTCGTACTGATTAAGTCAATTGGGTATGGCTATATTAAAACTGCCATAGATAACCTAAGGAGAACAATTCCCTGCCAAAACCTGTTTCCTGGTAGCTACAACCTGGGGGTTTTTAACTCATCGAATTAAAAATTAATTTGCCTGCTGCGGTCTTCCCGTCTAATTATAATTTGGGTGTCTTCAAGGCTAGAGTGAATAGGCTCTTAATAAACTAGTGCGCCTCACCATCAACGATTGCATCACTGCTTACCATCAGGCGGGATCGCAGTCAAGTACTAGTTTATAACAGATAAAAAAAAAAAAAAAAAAAAAAGAATGCCGTAATTAGAGACACAATAGAAAGACAATTGCTTATGTCGAACTGTGTAACTTAAGACATTCAAAAGGTTAAATCAAAAGTGAAGCAAGCGTGCTACATCTTCGAACACATTTTCGCTTACCATCGATTGTGATAATGGTCGATCGCAAGTCTGCCTATCAATGAAAAAAGAAATAGTCACTTGACATTTTGTAGAACTAGGCTTAGTCAAATTGATAATCTACAATTGTTAACTAGCGTTAGCTGAAACTTCAAATATATGGGAATGACGTCATATCAACACTTATGCATGTGGTCAGAACAAAGGAATCAGAGGCGTTTCCGACTCGAGGCGATCGACGAAAGAGAATCGAAACGAAATGGTTGTTACTTGGCTTAATATAATTATAATGGTTGTTACTGGGGTTTGACACAGTGCGCAATGATTTGAAACCTGGTTCAATATGTGTAATGGATATTTTCTTGTTAAGAAAAGTCAATAATTAATAATAATAATAATATATTCCACAACTATCACACAACGCCGCCTAGTCCCAAGCTAAGCAGAGCTTGTGTTATGGGTACTATAGACAACTGATAAACATACTTATATAGGTTATTTCTAAATACATATACATTATAGATAAATTACACCCAGACACAGAATAAATAATATTGTGCTCATCACACAAACATTTGTCCTATACGGGAATCGAACCCACGACCTCCGGCGTAGCAGTCAGGGTCACTAACCACTAGACCAACAGGCCAGTAGATGACAGACAAATAAGATGAGAGACAAATACCTAAGTACTGCAGCTCTAACGGGTTTATATTTGACGAAGGAAGGGGATGGTTTGAACGATTTGAATTTTAACTATTCATAGAGCTTGATTTTCATATTCGACTCCCGCCTGCACTAAAGTACTTTGTTATGACTTGTCATAACAAAGGACTTTAGAACTTCCAAACTGACAAAGTACTTTGTTATGACGACTCGTAATGACGTAGGGAGATGTTTCGACCAACTGACACTTCTTGTATCTCATTACTTTTGTTAACACCGTGGCCAGATACCTGCCTACAAGGAATTAATCTATTTATCTAGACAAAGAGTATCCAGATGAATAGGTTTATGTTCAGGATGTTTCTTCACGGATAAGTGAAAGCAGGCTTTTTCTCTACACTACAATAGACAAGTATTTAAAAAAAAATTGCCTTGCGAAATTGCTTGTAGTTTTCCGCTCGCCTCCCGTACTATATTGCTGTGTTTTTCAATGAAATTGAGCGACAGGTGGATAAAGGAAATACTATAAATATAAAACCTGTCGAAATGCTAAAGGATGAACTAAATCTGTCCAAAGAAGGTTTTATTTCAACTTAAACACAACACAACCTAAATACAAAACTAAATTCGCTTTTGTCTTTAACAAACAAACAACCAAATATGAGATATTTATGAGATTTATATCACACAGTCGTATAAATTAATAGGACATTAAATTCAAGATTGTATTATGTCCTAACTTCGAACTTGATTACGTATGTATGTTTATAGACAACCTAATATTACATTAGGTATGTTGTATCCAAAAGCAGATAAAATCTTTAATAATTCGCAGATTACTGCACATTCGCTTTATTTTGGCGAAACCTACCTATCTAAATATTATTTGAGACCACACCTCGATATATCTATAAAAGAGGCACTATTTCAGCCAAAAATATTGAATTTTAACATGCCATATAAATATGTGTCCTTTGGACCCCAATAAATTTATAAATAGTGAAACCTATAATAATTAAGTACCTTAACTTACATTTATAAGTCCCTCAATAAATATGTATAATGCCAGTCACACACGATCCAGTTTACCGTCAAGTTTGCAGCCGACTGACGTCATGTACACTTTACCATTATTACACACAGTAGATAGCAGTAGCAGAGTATAGTTGAGTGCGAGAACTTTTACCGTTAACACGATTGAAACGTTTAGCGCGTTAAGCTCTCTGATTGGTTAAGAGCTTGGAGCAAGCCAATCGGAACGTCGAACGTCATAAACGTGTCGATAGCTTTAACGTAAAGCAAACCTGCATTAAGCATTTTGATGCAGGCAAAAAAGTGGCACGGTCGTGCCATCCTTTTCTCGAAACAGTTCAGGACATTTTCGACCTCCTATAACTTCATTGTGTAAGCCTGAATTTACAGTTACCAAGCAGGCATTGTATAAACACGGTGTGCCACATACCGTCAAGCTTACCGGACTACGCTTCAAGCCCGCTGCAACTTGACGGTAAATTAAATCGTTTGTGGCTGTCATAACAGGCACATTATAATTTCCGTTAATAACATATAATAACAACCCCAATATAAATTAGAGCTTAGTGATAAGTTAATAAGGGGATATATGAATTTTATAGTTTCATTATAGAGCTGAATATGAACACATTATTTAATAATATATATAAATCGACGCATGAAAGGCAAAAATGACTAAGCGACATCGAGTAAACTTTACAGAAGAGTGATTTAAAGTTAACTCATCAATATTGTGTCTGTTAACTGCTCCACCATTTTAATATACATTTATTATTTTCTCTAACCATAACATACCTTTGCAATATTTAAAAAAAAATTTAATACTTCAACTTTCTTATATTCGTTGATAATTTATTTTGTTAACATTTTATTGATGGTTGTAATTATTTATATTTTTCTTGCTTTTTTTTATATAGCCTCTTTTTTGTTTTGTAATGTGCATGTGAGAACACTGTATACCCCACGAACTCTCAGATTACTTCCTATTAAGTATTACTTGGACTTACATGGAGTTTCTTCCCGGTTCTTCTCCATAGGAAACGACCAATTTGGAACCGTGCTCTAACTTCTGACGTTTTATAAGTGCCCATGTAAGCCTATGTGAAATAAAATATTTTGACTTTTGAATTTTTTTCGGAAAGGATTGTTAAAAATGACGAAATAGTCGGATTTTAATCCGAATTTTTTTAACTAACAATTTTTGTTCCTAAAAATTTAAACTTTAAGTCACTCTCCTGTAAAATTTACTCAATGTCGAATTTTTACCTTTCAAGCATCGAAATTATTAAATTTAGTCGGTCTGTCTACACCAATACACACTATAAATCATTTGAGATGATCTCTGATACTCATTTTAAAAAGGGGATTACACTTCACCCCTGGCTTAAAATAGGGATGCCACTCAAGCATAATGTTTGTCTCTAACAGTCATATAGATTCACGTATTCAGTATTCTACTCATCTATATGTTTTTTTTTTTATACAGGGTTTTATTACATTATCACCAGATGTCGGAATTAGGTAGTACATTGCATCAAAGTCCCGGGATTTCTAATGAAAAATTCCGGATGACTAATAATATTACAAATAAATAATTATAAAAACCTCAGAGACAGATCTATAAGACAAATAAAACAAAGATAATTAAAATACATTTTTTATATTAGTATTTTAAATTGAAAAAGATACGACAACTAAGATTAGGTTAACATACACTTCCTCCTCCTCGTCATTAAAGCCGGAAGAAATTTTTTCTGCTTATTACTGACAGTGCCATTAAAAAATCTGCTCTTTAAAATCAATCTCAGGATTTGAGGCATATCCACTTTATTCTTTCGCTGTATGAAATCAGTATAAGTACTTAAATATCTCTACCTAATTCCGCCCTCTGATTATCACTCACTTAAACTTAATATTTACGATGTTAAAACAAAGAGTCCCTTTACAGTCCTACTAAATATTTGCCATTAAACGTGGAATATCATTTTTTGTCAAGTCTGATACCGAATAGAAGTCCGGAGCTTTAGTGTCCTAAGAGTGTGTTTCCACTGTAGCGAAGCGGGGTGGAATGGAGCGGACAAGAACACAAAGAGTAACCATGGAGTTTTTCCGGTTCTTCTCCATAGGAAACGACTAATTTCGAAGCGTTAAACCGTACACTAGCTTCTCTTCACTTCTTTTCTCTTCTTCTTATACATAGGTACTAGCCCGCGTAGGCCTATGTGAAATGAAAATATTGGAATTTTTTTAATTTTGAACACTGAAAAGTGGTAAGTGTCCCAATTTAGCTATCCTCCGTTTCGTGCTCTCTGCTCGGCATGACACCCCGCTCGCCTCTGTTCTGTACGGCTTGGGGCCGCGTGTTCATTTGTTTTATTAAAAAGTTCGCTTAGCTCCATTTATACTGTTTGCACTGATACGTAGTGGAGATTTTGAGCATAGCGATTGGCTCATTCACGGTCCACTTCTCTCCACTCCGCCCGCCCAGCTTCGCGTCAGTGAAAAAGCACCCTTAGGATTGTAACATAGTGACCAGATATCAACGATGACCGCCAAAAATTCGGAGACAAACAATTGAAATGTCATTAGGTCTATTCTAAATATTTTGGGCTTCATCATCGCTGACTGAATGTCATTTTATTTGGAGCTCCTTGTTCTGTTCAGTACTTCGTGGATAGCTTAATTCTTAACATTGTACTTAGTCCTGGAGACAGTTAAATGCAGCTAATCTTTTGGTAACGCGCTATCGCTCTTCCCTCGAGAGTACACTCTGTACGCCGTCTTTGATCCTAACATTCTATCAAGTAAACTGTGTTTGGCTCTCCGCCTATGTGTTAAGACTTCTCGGCAGAGCTCGTGGAAGACCTCCCCGACTTGGTTGACTTGCTCAGCGGCAGCGACCTCGGCGAAACTGCATTCAAAGTCCTTGGCAAGGATCTCACCTTCTTCTGGACTCACCTGTAATGAGAAAACTTTGATTACTATGGATTAGGTTAGGTAATTGGACTTGAAAGTCAACCAAAGGATATATAATCGAAAGGACTATACTCGGAGTTTCCTTGCGTGATCACAACAGAAATGAAGATATCCGCAGGACAACCAAAGTGGCCGACACAGCCCAAAGAATTGCCAAACTTAAGGGGCAGGGCACGAACGCTCGCAGAACAGATGGCCGATGGAACTGAAAGGTTCTGACGTGAAAACCGCGTAAGTACAGGAAGACGTAGTGTTGGAAGGTCTCTCACTAGGTAGACCGTTGATCTGGTGAGGTTTTGTTCTGTTTGATTGTCGATAGAAAACAGATCTTAATTACGCATATTATTTGTAAGTGCTTACAAGCGAACAAACTTTCAGCAGTTCTAAGATGCATTGATACCTCTTCGTGATGCTGAGAAAATACGTCTTGACAGACTATTAACAATAGGGTGATCCCATAAGGGTTTCAGTTTTACCAACTGAAGTGTAATAAATATACGTATTATAGAGTTTGGGACACGATATATTTAGAGTATTAGATATATATCGAAGCGTTGTTCTACACTTTTACTCACCAGAGAATATCACTAAATAAAAGAGATTTCGTCTAATAATAAAACAAAGTAATGCTCTGAAATATTCGTTTGTGAAATAGGAAGTGACACACTACAGGTATGTGCCCGACCCAGTTCTCGATAATGGTCATATCACATTTTACTGGAATCGGTACATCATCACTGACAGAACTATTGTGGCCAATAAACCTGATATAGTGGTGGTGAAAGTACTTGAGAGGCGTGTAATGATACCACCACCGTGTATTGTTGATATAACCATCTGATGTGACGAGAACCTCGTGAAAGATAAGCAGCAGAGAAAGATAAGCAAATCAAGTATCTTGACTTGATTCGCTAGAAAGAAAAAAAAAATTTAACAAATAAATAAATTTTATTTTTTTATTGATTTTTTTTTTTTACAAATAATTAGCATTGCCACGTTGAATGGCAATGTTAATTATTTCTACAAAAAAAAAAACACAGCCCTATACTCTCGCAGTGTCGACCAAACGTAGTGTAAAATTTCCTTGAAAAGGAGACGCGCAGTCGGACCCCATGACCCAAGCGGTTCGACAGTTTGTAACATAAAATGTAGGTTTAATTTGAGAAATAAACAAAGTACCTGTCTTAAATGCACCATATCAGCCTTATTCCCGACAAGAGCGAGTGGTATTTCGGGCTGCAGGCTCTGCTTGGCTTTCCGCACATAGTTGAAGGACTCTCGGTCGGTGATCGAGTAGACGAGGAACAGGCCGTCAGCCCACTGGGCGATCTCGTTACCCGGCAGCTCTTCTATACTCTGTAACAAGTTGGCCTCGTTAGCGTTTGAGGACTCGTGGGGGGAAGTTTGTTTGCAGGCGTTTGTTGCAGTTTTCACTATTGTTTCGAACTTATTGTTTGTATTTGTAGGTTTTTGTGTAGATAGTAAAGAATATAGACGGATATTAAGATACTCACGATGTCACGAGCAAGTTTCATTTTTTTATCTATACTAATATTATAAAGTGTTATAGGTGTTTATAGTTTTTTTTTGTTTGTAGGAGGAAATCTCTGAAAGTACTGGTTCGATTGCGAATTTTTTTTCACCAATAGAAAGCTGCATTATTCCTGGGTGACATAGGCTTTATTTTATGTATGAGGGTGTAGCCGTGGGCAAAAGCTAGTTTGATATAAACCAGTGCTTGACTACGACCCCACCTGATGGTAAGCAGTGATGCAATCGTTGATGGTGAGGCGCACTACTTTATTAAGAGCCTATTCACTTTCCCTTGAAGACACCTAAATTATAATTGGACGGGAAGACCACAGCAGGCAAATTGTTTGTTCGATATACATTACATGATTCCTGTTATCAAATTACGGGTTAGTAGGGACATTTCACTCAGGCTAATTTTTTGCTAATTTTGGTGGTATTTTTTATTTGTAGATTTTTAGATGAAAAAATTAACTTATCTTATTCTAGAAAAAAAGTTTCAGTTATCGTGTTCGAGAATAAGATAAGTTATTTTTTACACCACCTGCTCGATAATGTCGTTTTACACGTCATACAAACCTCACTTAAAGCAAGTCATTATATGCCTAGGGAGATAATGCAGTATGGCCGATCCCTAGGGAATAATGAGATTTGAATTTGGAGCATCAAGAATCGTCAACATTGTGAATTAAAATGTAGGCGCATCGAACAAGTTGACTCGAAATTCAAACCAAAGAGTATGTAATCACTATGATTCAAACTGGCCACTAACAAAAAAAAAAGAAAATAGAATAAAACGTGCGTACTGACGACACGGGAGCATTATAGAAAATTGAAACTATAGAATCTTGAAGTAGTGAATTTTGTTTGTTTGATGAACTTGTAAATATAATACTTATATTTCTCTAATATATGATTTGGTCGACCAAATTATCTTTTAATTATCTTACAGATGCTGTAAAAAGTAGAGTATGCAACACGGGGATAAAGCTGTCTTTGTCTTGGGCGGCTTAAATTCCTCACTTCACTCAGGTTTCTTTATTAACTCCCTCGCAATGCTCGGGAGTTAATTTTATAAATCCCTCACTATCGTTCGGGATTAAAATCAGCACCCTTCGTTTCGTTCGGAATTCAACATGCCGCCCGCGACTTAAAGACACTGCTTTATCCCCTAGTCACATAAACTACTATTTTTCATCTGAAAACCTACAAATAAAAAATACCACCGAAATTAGCAAAACATGAGCCTGCGTGAAATGACCCAGGATGATGATGAAAATGCGATAAAAACAAGAGGCTGGGCCACTCAGAAGCTCGTAGGCGACTACCCTAAAGTGCTGCGCAAATGGAGACACTTTTTGTTCCAGTTACCGACATCGAACACTTTTTGATCGTCATGAGTATGTGTTAAGTGGAAGCAACTGGACACAAAAAATATTTACGTATGCGTAGGGAGTTGATGATTTTATAATGGTTCTTTATAAATTAAATATTCATCGGTAGCTTGTTTCTGACATAAGACACAAACGTGTCCACGTTTGCGCCCTGCCTAAACGAGAAGGACAGTGGTCACGAATTTTAGAAATCTGATAATTTTTATTACACAAACCTAAACCGCAAAATGATTAACCAAGAATGGGTGCACAATATATCTTTGGTACAAAGCAAATGGTAAAAGGAAGCAAATCACCACAAGCATGGGATAATAAAGGGCCAGGGAATGTTCAGTAAATAGTCTGTGTTTTATTTGAATAGTAAATTAGAAGAAGCAGACACATGTATTCAAAGTGAAATAAAACTCAAGGTTCTAGACAATAAAAAAACACATTAGACATTGTTGAACAAGATTATTACAGACACCAACTACCGGTGTTCGGTGCCAAGCGAGTACTACGAAGCGTATCTAGATTAGGGTTGCCATTTGTCCCGATACGTCGGGACATGTCACCGTTATCAACAGTGGTGTCCCGACGACCCGACAAGCTATAAAATGTCCCGACAAACGCAGTCGAGCGCAGAGCTATAACTTTAAAAAAATTGTCGACGTGGATGAACGGAATCGCTTAGGAGCCGACACCGTGGAAGCTATTCTTCAATGTAAAATTAATTTTCACATGAATTATGAAGAATTTTATAAATTCATAAAAGGAAACCGCCAATTGCTTGCCCCAATAAAATCATCCGATAAATATAAAAAGGAATGATTTTAATTAATTGATATGTTTTGATAATGGTTTTGTTTTAAAGTTTCCTTTTTTTAATTGCTTTGCTATTGCCCTTGTTTACTAACGAACACAGTAAATACCTACTAAAAAAGAGGACCCCCAAATTGTAATTGTCCCGACGGGGTCTTGGGGATTTATGGCAACCCTAATCTAGATGGGAGACCTGCTTACGCCTCGTAACCACGGTGACACATCAAACTAAACATCTCCAGTATACGCTGACCTTTTTTACAAAGGCCTTCAGTTATGAAACTTTACAAGATACAACCTCATTTAAATATTGTGAAGCACTGTCCTAGATATCAATCAGTTATTTTTATTTAATAAATTGCCTTTAGATTTGAAGAGTGCTGCTATACAAGGTGTCGTTTTGAAGCTGCAAAATATTTCAGGAGGTAATTATGTTAGTGATTCTCGACCCGAATCAATAATAAAATAAGTAGGTAATTTTTTGTTTTTTTATAACCGCGCTTTTTTTCACACACACAAACACGGAACAATAAAGGGCGTTTTCACACACACTAACTCGCAACGATAGTTTCATAAATAATGTATCATCCAATCAACATCCCGCACGCCACACCCTAGCCACGCCCCCGCGGCCATCGATCAATCGATTTAGTTTAGTGTAATTAAACAATTAAATAACAAGTATTACTGATTATTGACCAGGTATCGTTTTTTTATATGAATATTTATGAGTTTTATTACAACCTCCTGAAATATTGTGCAGTTTTAAAACTGCACCTTGTATACCCTAACTCTTTTAAAACAAAACTCAAAAGATTCTTATTGAACAAGTGTCTATATACTATTGATGATCTTTAAGGTAAATATAATGTTATACGAGTATTAATTGTGTGTTGTTGTAATACTAGTATGTAACTTGTTTGTAATTTCAGATACAATTTATTGTTAACTAGCTTTTGCCCGCGGCTTCGCCCGCGTGGCATTAGGTACTTAAGGAATCGGGATAAAAGGTAGCCTATATCTTTTCCATGTCAAAGGCTATATGCATGCCAAATTCCATCCAAATCCATTCAGCCGTTTTTGCGTGATTAAGTACCTAACAAACATCCAAACATCCAAACATCCACACTTTCACATTTATAATATTAGTTAGGATGAATAAATGACTATGACTATGAGTTTTAACGAATTTAGAAACTGTTTGTATAAATTGTAATTACATAAATTTAATTTATTTATTTCTCCATATTACTTCACCTTTACTGTCATTAATGAAGCATTACCAATTAAGCATTGAATGCTGCGGACTTCAGATTTATGTACTACTAGCTGCTGCCCGCGACATCGTCTGCATGAAGGCTCTACAGCACCAAAAATACCTAAGATGCCAATGTCGCTATAGTATTATAAGTAAACCACTTTTAAAATAGCATTAAAATATAAGTTATACGTACAAAGGTATCATACCTTACAACACTTCCCTATAAACTACGTTGGTAGTTTGCTGCCAGGAGCCAAAATGTAAAGAGAGTCAGTACTGGTGACGCGGGAGCAAGCGACGTACAGTTGCCCGTGTGAGAAGCAACTCGTCCTGAAGTCGACACCCGCTGCCCTCAGTGTCTGCCCCTGTGACTTATTGTTGGTCATCGCAAAGCAAACACTCACGGAGAACTGTACGCGTATGCGTGGTATAAATACTGCCTCGCCGACGCCACAACCCGTAAGAATTTCCGCCTCAAAGGTGTGTCTGTGGAGCGAGATGGCTTTAAGGCGGGTCCCTTTACACAACTTCGGAGGAGATAGGTTTCGAAGAAGCATAATCGGGACACCGACCTTCAGCTTGATGGTATGCGCTGGAAGTCCACTTGCTGACAGGGAGTTCAGAAATTCCACGGGATAATGTGTGGCGTCATCTTGCTCGACAACAGTGTTTATCGAGGTGTAGACCACTTCATTCCCCTTAATTTCCGAGAGAATGCATTCGTTATTTGCTGCAGCCTGATCATTTTTGGGCGTCGGCGTCATCGCTCACACACCCAAGAAGCTGGTGCGGTATACGACTGATGTCCCCGTACACACAGCAAATGAGTTCTTCTAAGCTGGATACCGAGAGACTCTGGAAGCACCACCTATCAGAGTGCCTTCGCCAAGACTTAGAAGGACATCAGAGAATTCTTGCAATGCACGTGCATTGCCGCCGAGCCGAGCTCTCATATTAATGGTCAAGCACAGCGTACGAACTCGTGACCACAACGAAGATCGTTTCAACGAAGCATTCACCTCGTCAGCCCTCGATCCCCACGTCACCACGGGAAGTGTTTGCCGGAAATCGCCACTGAACAGTACTGTGACACCACCCATCAAATTTTCGTTCCTTTCTGAACTGAGACAGGTCTTCAGCACGCGTTCATCAGTTACTTCGACTTCGTCTCCAATAGCACGCCTCAAAGCTCGTAGAAAATCTTCAGACAGATGATGGCGATACTTCTCCCACAAAGCTACCGGGTTCACGACTCCACAAAACACCAAGATGACGGCAAAAAGATGACGCATGCGGCTGGGACTGTCACTGACGTTCGCCTCCGCGAGGATCCTAATTTTGGTCACCGTCGAGAAGGTGACGTGGTAAGTGGGATACTCCACGCTATCAAATGTCCTCAGAAAGGCGAAAGACGTTGGGCCTCGGACAGTGTGAAGTAACAACCGCAGAAAATAGCATTCACCACGGTATAAACCCTACCCAATGCGGCGTCCTTGAAAATTCCCGGAAAACCTTCCACAGCACCTCCTCGTCGATGTCGGTTAAATACACCCCTTTGCTTGTCGTACGTGTAATATGAAAGCACCTCGTCATACGTAAGGATTCTCGCAAACTGGTCGACTTCACAGAGCTGGAAAAATATCACCATGTAATACTTAACACCGCATTTTTTTTTTAATTGTCCTCAACTCTACTCAAGTTTTTTCAGGGTTTTGTTGGAACTTGAATTTGTCAAAACGAACTATATGATACAACTTTTGTGAAGAAAATGCACATCACATCACATCACCATCTATGAATTTTAAGAATAACTAACTACATGATCAAATTTAAATTCTTAATTTCCAAAAAGTGTAACTTGATTTGATTTTTATGAAATCTCATAGATGGCGCTGCTTTAAAATTGTCTCTATACTACTAACATTCATTAAACTATGTTTCTCTGCCCAAGTTACTTAAATGGCGTAGTTTTTATGGTGTAAAGTTAGATAATAGCATGGCTTACTCAAAAACAACATTTAAATATGCATCGTTAGATTACACGTTGTCACAGAATGCTTAAGAAAAATAAAGATTCACATCTCCTCCCCCGTAGGTGATAGCGTGATAATATGTAGCCTATATGTTGACCCGACCTCTTAGTAATATTCATGCAAAATTTGAAGTAAATCCATGCAGTACTTTTTGAGTTTAGCCCGGACATACATACAGACAAACAGACAAACAGATAAACAGACAAACAGACAAAAATTCTAAAAACTATATTTTTGGCTTCGATATCGATTGTAGATCACGCCCTAAGTATTCTTTTTTAAAAATATTCAATGTACAGTTTTGACTTTCCTACGATTTTATTATATGTATAGATATTTTGTATTAACTGTGTTGATTGTCTTAGTCTGTCACAGTAATTATGAAAATAGAATAAAAATAAATAAAATTAAATTACAATCATAGGTCACTATGAATCGGAGACGTGTGGCTTACGAGTCGGCGAGCGTACGACGTGTGCCGCAGAGCGAAACTGAAAAATTCTTTTTGGCAAAGATATGTATTTTGTAACAGTTTATCAATTAATTTTTGCTGTCACGTTTGGGTTCCTTTATTTATGTGACGGGCTGAGAGTCGTAATTTCGTGTAGATGTTAGTAATACTCTGTCCATTTAAAATGATTGATTGAGCGACGTTAAACTAGCACTTAAATACTACCGCCTTTATTTAATAAATGTCATCTCATCCAACATTACCTCAAAACGTCTGTAGTAAAAAAAATTGAATGGATACCCAATTTAGGCATGCCTGTTCTTTCTGTAGGTGGAAAAATCATCCATTGACATCTCCGAGCCCTCGGGCTAAAAACCTAATCCTGTACCCCTAGCCAAGTTGCAAATCTGCATTAGTTAACGCTAGTAGAAAGCTTCAAATGTACGGGAATGACGTCATCTCAATGCTCAGTTACGTGGTCAGAACAAAAGAATTGGCGGCAAAGTCAATTCGAAGCGTTCGACGTAAGCGAAACTAGGCTGTTCTTTCGTTGCCTTTCGTACCGGAGCCAAATCTTCCTTTCAGAAGCAGACCCTTAGCCCCAGTAGGCCTGTATAAGTCGTTAAATAATTAATAATATTCTTTACCTTAGGACAGGTATCCAAAATCTCGAATAATATTGGTTCGCCATCCAGCATAGCTTCATGTTTGTATTTGCTATCTGTAAACAAATAAAATCATACTAATATTATAAGATGAAAGTTTGTGTCTGTGTATATTTGTCACTTATTCTCACTCGAATGGCTGAACGAATTTGGATAAAATTCTCCTCCTTATCCTTGAATAGCGGATTTAATGCTCACACCAGTTGAGAAGTTTAAGCTTAAAGTATCAAGATGTACGTAGTAGAATTTAATTTTGATCGTAGAGCTATTCTTTCTATTGGGCCGATCATAAGTGGGTGTTTTATATTTAACTCATATGTTTATATAATTTAATGAGAATTATATAAACATATGAGTATAAGTCATTGAAAGTTTCGAAAAAGGGACTTTATTAAATTCCTTCAAAATGTGGGTCATGGAAGGCTTATGCCTGAGGCAATCTATTTCTAATCAAAAAAGTGGTTTTTAATATAAAAAGCTTAATTGGAAGCTCAATATCAAACTATATTGGAATAAATTTAATTTAGCATAACATAATCAGCCTTTTAATGTTCCCACTGATGGGATTGAGGCCTCCTGTCTAGGAGAGGGAATGAGCCACGCAATGTTACCACGCGAGCCCAGTGCGTGTTGGTGAATGTCACATGTCTTTGAATTTTTGGTTCTAGAACATGCCTGTTTCCTCACGATGTTTTCCTTCGCCGTTTTGAGAGCAGTGGTGATGAAATAAATTACGCAAAGTAATGCTCCTGGGTGGGTATTACGGGGTAAGTCGGGCCGGGGTAAATTTAATTCAATTAGCCTATTATGTCTCGCTGCTGGGCTAAGGCCTGCCTCTTCATTTTTCACACACTTTCCAATCTGTCATTGTGGGCCAGTCCCTTCGGTAAGAGTGAAGTTCATGTCACCGTTCATCTTGGTCTTCTGCGATAAATGGTACGAATAAAATATGAATAGATAAATTATGAATTACCTTGTTGATGATCGTATTCTCCAATGTACCTCTTCGTCAAAAACCGGACTGTTAAAGCTGAAAAGAAGAAAAACACTCAATAAATTACTTTATTACCGATGCGACATACTGAAACTTGGCTTTTCCCAAACAGCTGGTATATAATAATGAATAATAATAATATCGATCCACTATTGTAGTGTAGAAAGCTAGAACTACACTGCGCACATGTGTGACACACACGTCGATCTGGGTGCGTCGTGTCAAAAAGGTGAACGTGTCGAAAGGTCTCCCGCCGGGCCCTGGTATAGACTAGCTCACTGTCCGGCCGTCTGGTAACTGTCCGGACCAAGCCCAAGTCGTCGACGGCGCGCACTGTACCCGCGCGCCTCAAGGAGTTGTCAGCAACAGCAGGGACCCAGCCGGGTCGAAGCCTACTAGGGCCAGGGTTATCCGAAAGGGCGCTCGAGCCCCGGTATGAAGGCTAGAAGGAACGGGGTGGGTCTTTTAGTCAGTAAGAGTCTGACACTATCTCCCGCTCCGCCCAAGGGCGGGGGATGTCAATGCATGATTTTTTCCCACCATAAAAAAAAAGGGCCCTGGTATAGACCATGGTCCGGAGTGAGGAGGAATGGCAGACGGTCGCATTCTTCTGCAAAGCGAAGCAGATACTAGTGAAGCCGATTTACCGCTACCGCCGTAGGCGTGGGTTTGCTGACGACGACCAATGGGTAGCGCGCCGTCCAGCCGTCCGGTAACCATCCAGCCCGATCTCAAATTGTCGAAAGCGCGTAGCGTTCCTTGCGCGCTTCAAAGAGATGTCAGTAAACAGTAGGGGCTCAGCAGGGGAGCAGAAGCCAAGGCAAACATAGATATGGTTTTAATCTTGCCTATAGCTAGAGCTTGAGCGAGAGAAGTCAATGGATGATTTCCAGACCATAGACTGTATCATAAAAGAGACATTTACGCCAAGCGCGAACCTATCAACAAAAAAAAAAAGAAGTGGCGTAGTTTCGGTGGCACAATTTGATGTTTTCGTGACAGCGTCACGAACAAGAAGAAGAGCAGAATACTGCGTCTTATTTATAGGATTCAGTTCTGTTATTTTAGTTCAACGAACGACATTGAAAGCCATCTCCACGATAACCACGCTGGGCACTTGGCAAGGTGGCCGGTGATCTCTTGAACTCAATTTATGTCCATACCTGTCAGTCAGGAGGTGCATTAACCTATTTGGCATGAGTTAAGTGGGTTCATTGGGTTTTTTAATAAAATTTATCGATGTTTACAAGCTTGGAGAGAGAGCAATAGATTCAGAGCTAAATGACGGAATGTGACAAGTCAATTACTAAATGTATGAACTAGTTAAAAAAGTCAGATTTAGGAAAACATTAATACACTTTGAAACTCCTCTCGTTGAGTGAAACTATAAGAAATATAAGAATGCCTTGTGTCGAGTAAAAATTGTCATTGTAGTCAGTCAGCAAGACCAAAACAATGCCCCTTAGGGAGAATTAATGTTCCAGGTTAAACCACAAAATTCAAATTGTACGTTTATTTTACAATTTACAGTTCAGTAATTGATAATGAGGTAAAAAAATAATATAAGTATTTGCGGTAAAGACATGTTGTGTATTTACACAATTAAAATTGGAGTAAACATAAAAGTACATATAAATAAAATTGGAGTGTCTGTTTGTAATATTGAAATAAATGCTTTTTACTACATGCATATGAATATAAAAGGTGTAAGGGACAGTTCTCCACAAACTTTAAGGGCTTGCTTAGTAGACGAAACTGAACACACTTCCACAATTTTTTTTTCAGGAAACGAAAACAAAAATCAGCCTCACCAGTCACCATACAAAATGATAAACTTGATTGGACAATTTGTATGGCGAGGCCGATTTTTTTTTTGTTTCCTTAAAAAAAAATTGTGGAAGGTTGTTCAGTTTCGCCTACTGAGCAAGCCCTTAAAGTTTGTGGAGGGCTGTCTCTTACACCTTGTATACGGTACATACACCAAAATATTTTTTTTTACAATTTTTGTCTCAAATACAATTTTATTAATTATACAATTTGTCTGTTTATCCGGGCTAATCTCTGAAATGGCTGGACCGATTTTGACGGGATTTTTTTTGGCAGGTAGCTGATGTAATAAGGAGTAACATAGGCTACTTTTATTTTAGAAAAGATTAATTCAAAATTTTGTAGTCCACGCGAACGAAGTCGCGGGCACAGCTATAGCTATATAGTAAAGAATATAAGAATGCTTTGTCGACTGACGGATCAACGCACAGCCTAAACCGCTGGTCGTAAAGACTGAAACTTGGAGGATATGTTTTTTGTATGACGTAGGCATCCGATAAGAAAGGATTAATCGAAATACCCGTAAGAGGGTGAATCGGGGGTTCAAAGTTTGTATGGAGAAAACCACATGTACGCGAGCGAAGCCGAGGGTAGAAGCTAGCATAATTAACTAAATATTTCCGTGTTTATTTGTGTCAAAAAATATTGGGCTTCACTGTCTAATTTTTAAACCACAGAGTTCCACTAGATAAACGTAATAAAAAAAACACGGAAAAGAACAATATATATAAATTTTAAGTGCCATTACAAAATTTGTAATTCGCGTAGTATTTTCGCTAGTCCATGACCTCGTGCGCAGGGTCGAGGAAAATAGAATACGGATGTAACATAACAACTGTCGTACAGTGTTTTTGTTTTACGAACAATTTAAAGTGTTGTGATGTTTCATCTTGTTTATTTTAATACTAATTTGCTCGTAGGAGTATTTCGACGCGAGGATATGATTATAACGACGCATACCTATTAAAATAATGCTCTCGAAATTCGAACGAGCGTCTGCGCAGTAATTTTTTTTAAGAATCATAACATGGCGAATTATTATCATCATCATTTCTGGCGAAAGACATCCACGGCCTCCCCCCAAGTGTCGCCACAATGAACGGTCATGAGCGTCTCACATCCATCTCACCTTGTGGGAGGCCTTCACTGCATCTTCAGCGCCGTACGCACCATCCATCCTGACGTACGTCCCGCCAAGGCCATACAGATAAAATATGATAAAATCAACGATAAATCAGGATTGCCGGGTGCAAAAAAGGGGTGATCGTACGACAATACGACTACTTAAAATCGAAATTTTGAAACGAAATGATCGTACAACCAAGCCCTAAGCCCTGATTTATCGTTATTTTATTTGTATGGCCTTGGTGGGACGTACGTCAGGATGGATGGTGCGTACGGGGCTTTCCGATGCGCGGTCGCCACTCTAGAACTTTTCGACTCCATCGACCAACTGTTCTACGTGTGTCCTGCTTATTGCGAATTTGTATTGCGTATTTTATTTGTATGCGCAATAGTTCGAAACTCCAACTTCAGAGTGGCCATCATATTTTGACTGTGCAGTATGATGTAGCTAAACATTGGTGCTGAGGTGGTCGGTTGGTTCGGTACGAACACGCTCGGCGCACTCTGTATTTTTGTTCTGTTTTATTTTGTGTTTGTAACCGGCGTTGCTGTCTGTACCAAATAAAAGTTTTTCTATTCTTCTATTAGATTCTTAGATTCCATGTCCCCCAGCTGAAATGGAGGGCGACCACAATCGCAAACGATTTTAGGTTTCACGCTTCACCTTTCTCCAATAGCGCTCACTTAGGCGATGCGTCGCCAGGTTTACTGGGACCGTTTTTATACGTCAAAAATCGTCAAATAACTTCTCCTGCTGTAGTGTTGCAACTACCTTCTGGTAGCTACACCAGAGCGAGGACGGCCACGCTTACTTTTCCCTTGAGGATTCCAATCGATCGCGTGTTTAGGTATGTGATTGGAACCGCTCTGAAGCATGTGATCCGGTCAATCGTCTACCTCCACAACCAAGGGATGGGTAACACGACAACTTTTGGCAAGATTTGTGCCAGGTTTTCTGGCTATTCGTAACTACTACTCTAAGTTCTTCGAATAGCAGCCGGGAATAGCTGAACGTGCTTTGCAAGGCTCGGAGGATTCTGAGTATGGAACGTAATTATGACCTATCCATGGACCGATTTCAACAAGTGCTGCTTAACCTCGATGATCGACACAATTCTTTGTTTTGGATTCTCTCGCTCTAAACTCTATACTTCGGTTGTCTGTTCAGCCAATCTTGACTTTTATTGCGTTGATGGCATGATAAATGGCTGCTGCAGTCATAACTTGGTATGGTAATCACTTTTTCCCTTCTAATGTATACGGGATAAAAGTCAAAATTGATTGAACGGATAGTAAAAATGGTTTCTAATCTTTTTGCTAATGGAGAACGGTTCAACTTGATGATTGACACCATTTGTTTTGTGGGTAATAACATCTCCCTTTCTGACTGGGGAAAGAGAGTGTCAGTCTTTTACTGGCTAAAACCCATCTGTGTCCTTCAGTTGCCCTTTGCGTTCTAAGGGTGTTTTTAATATCCTGCGCATGCGATATTGCTCCGCACGCGTAATCGCCGCAAATCTCCATTTCATACAAGTATTTATTGTAACGCGTGCGTTTTATTTTTTGCATTTTGAAATTTTCTGCATGCGAAGCAAACCCGCATGAGTGATGAAATCCGCACGATATTAAAAACACCCTAAGGCCGCGGTAACTCTTTCTGGTTATGCCCACGTCTGCCATGGACTACCCACAGCTTTACGCCTATTTACTTATTATTCATTTTACTTCAGCAGTTTCCTTCATCTTTATACGTTTTTAACTAGCTTTTCTGCGAAACGTAATAAGAAACATTGCCATTTCGCAACAATGTTTCATATTTCTTGTTTCTAAACAATGTACGGAGGATTCTGTTTCATAGTGTTGCTGTAGATTTCATTAGAAAACATGTTTATACAACATGAGCTTGTTATGCCTGCAACATATTTGGACGTTGAGGTAATGTATGGCTTTCTTTGTATGATTTATTTGTTCTAAACTAGCTACACAGCACGGGTTTTAGAAATCTTTGTAATTCTCGGCTTTTCTCTACTGTAATATGCATGTATTATGCACATACGTCAAAAATATTCCACATGGGTATCACATAACGCAGTGGTGTAACTATAGGGTGGCAAGGCTGGCAAAATGCCACGGGCCCCTGGTCTGGTGGGGCCCCCGATCTGACGGATCGCGATATTTTAAAAGGATTGACCTTACATTTTAACAAAAATAAGTAAAAATTATGATAGTAGTTAAAGCCTAAATAAATTATAATAATTTCGAATAATATAAATTTTCCATGGTATTTTGCCAGCTTGGTAGGTTATAGTTACGCTACCAGGAAGCCACGTTCAGAGACAAAATAGAAAAATCTTCGTGTACCTATTAGAGAACTTTAATAAATAATAAAGAATAATTTCACTACTCCAGTGATTTATCCAAAATAAATGACAACGTGATCATTTTTTGTGACCCTATCGAATTATTTAGCCACGGGCCTCAGATGGTATAGTTACGCCACTGACATAACGTACAATTAGGAGCGTAAATTACCTTATCTAGCGGGGATCTGATATCCTCAGAAAAGTCAAGAATACACTCAATGTCATGCCGCCCTTAAGATGTTAACGTCATGTCACTCAGCAAGTGCACGTGTGTCATCAGCTTTATTCTAAGCGTTTTGTGATGCTAATGTAGTCTAGCTCACACTTTCAACGCTACAATGAGTGCTTTCAAGGCACTTCCTAAAATAAAACTAATGTGAGTTAGTTTTGCGTAAATATTAGGGTGGTCACCCACATCTACATTATAGCGATACAGTTCTGCATTGTCGTCGTGGGCGACCTCCTTAGATTTCTTAACTATTAGTGTAAAAATGGAATGTGTCTATTTGTTACTTTTGTCAATGGAAGTAAAAAAAAAGTACTTCCCGTACTTATTAAGAGGCTGCTTTCCACTCGCCTATCGTCAACATCGAGCATGGTTTAAAAGCTTGTTACTTCATCTAACGCACGCAATTCAACGCGATGTTTGACGAAAAAGCAATGCGAAAAAAGAGAGATAACGTCAGAAAACTCACATATCATTCGATAATTCCGTGATTTACTCAAATATCTTACAAAACTGGTTCCAGGAAAAACGTGTTTTTTTTAAACCCTTAAAAGTTTTTAGAATCTTGAAAAAATTTCCAATGCTCTATTATTATACTTTTTAATTTTAGATTAAATTAAAAAGTGTCAAAGTTTATGCAAAATAGCAGATTTTCAGAGGTCTTTACTAGTTTTACCGATGACAAAAAACTACTCTCAGCTTAAAGTGTCACAATCTATGTTTTTGTCCCAGAAAAATACACGTAAGAATCAAACTCCAGTGTAACCGACTGACTAACAACGCCCGACCTGAACCACTGGCCACAGAGACTTGTACAAAAGAAGGATGAGGATGTATTTGTCTTGACGCGCAGAAAAAAAAAATTGTTAGAAATTCGACCCATAAGTAGTTAAACCAGGTGTATGAAAACTCTTCATACCATTGATATTCATATCATTGATGTAGGTAGGATTTCTATGATAACAAAAGGTCTAAAGAAAGTAGACCAAACGAGGATTGAAATATCATCAAAACGATCTGGCCCGTTTTACTTGGTCATATCACGAAGTGATCAGTGACTGAGATCTGGCCACGACATAGGCATGGAAGCAAAAGATGGAAGTGTCATCGTGTGGATTCGTATAAAAGTACCAACAAAAACTACAAATTAAGAACATTTGTTATTTCTACTCAAAACAGCTGATTTCGCTCAGAGAACTGACCGTGTACAACAAAAATAGGTTTTCATCGATACTTTTACAAGCAGCTTCTGGATCAAATAAATAATACGACGTGTTATTTATTGGATCTTGTAACATTTATGAGAAGAAATTAAAGATTTATCGATCTAAGAATAACTTTAGTGGAACGGTTTCCTTAATCGCTGTAGGATGAAGATACACGTCGCTAATCGCTATAATATACGTATCAGATAATAGAGATAGACTAATATTACACTAATATTATCTATACATATATTAAATCTGTAAAAGTGTTCGGTTGGTTGGTCGAAAGATATAGTCAACTCGGAAGCATATGTTTTGTCAGACCCAAAAAACAGATACAAACTAATATTCACCTACGAATATACATAATAAATTAATAAAACCTTCAACAGAAATATGAATCCATCATTCATACATCATTTAATGTCGTCAAAATAAAGTTTCATCCAACAGTCTACCTCGTTTATAGAAACCGTGCCACCTCGTTTGACATGGTTTTAATACAAACCGACGCCTCAAACAACTCATTAATTTATTTAAAACAAATTACATTTTATTTGTGAAAATGTTTTTACGGTGAATTTAAATATATGACAGTAATTTTCTATTTAGACAAAAAATGAATCCCTATTTCCCTTGGTCACGTCATCGCGCGTGAACTCATCGCACTAATTTTTTGGTTGTTGTGTTTGTTATTGTCAGGAAGACATATGTGTGCATAAAATTAGAAAATTTCAGAAAACTACGTCGACTATTTAATCTTCGTGCGTTTGACAGTTCATAGCTAAGACAGGATACCGTCAGTATTGTCATGGAATTCTTGCACGTTCTTCTCCATAAAGATCTACGCTTTGGAATGTGCAATTAGCTTAATTTTGCTAAACGACTAACTTCTTGACAATTTAAAAGTGCCTGTAATGGTTTATTTGAAATAAATACTTTGAATCTTTGAACAAAACACCGACCCGTTTTGAGATACGCACTGTTCCGTAATGACTCGTGTCCAGTTTCCAGCACAAGGACTTGGAGAGGGGCTTGTATATTGATTATGATTTAGCTAGGATTGATTGGTTGAAAAATTAATCTTACAGTATTTAATTATTTAGAAACCTTTGTGCCAAGATTCTGTCAAATCCGTTAAGACCTGATAGATAAACAGTCATCCAAATTCACAAACAAGACATTCACATTGGTATAAATTATAGAAGCAAGCATAGCATGTAGGAGAGATCTTACGGTGAGTCGATTTCGATTCCGAAATTTCGGAACTACTGATTAATGTTGGACCTTCGATTCCGATACCAGTTCCGATAAATTTTAATTGGAAGTTAAATCGGAGGTACTTGAAACAAGTTTAATACTTATTGCACGGGGAACCTCCCACCTCTCTTCTGTTTTTATTTTGTCTATGACAATTTTGTGAGTTCGCGCTTTACCTATTTAACTGAATTTTTTATCAATTTTTAATTGGCGTATCTGCCTCAACTTCCGATTCTATCTTCCTTCCAGTAAAAGTCTGACACTATCTCCCGCTCCGCCCAAGAGCGTGGGATGTCATCTGGATGATTTTTACTCACCGATAAAAGATCCTTCTGTTCCAGTATCGATTAAAATTTCGGTTCCGATTCCGATGTCGGTTCCGATATAACCATTTCCATTACATCCCTATTGTGTAGATAAACGTGCCTAAAACATTCGTTTGAATATATGTAGCAATCGAATTCATAAATACAACGTTAATGTAATCATACTGAAACTTTTATGAGAACAATGCTGATTACAAGTATAAAACATGTGGGCTGATTGGAAACTCCGACTTGTATTATTTTCAGAGTGAGTAGTCGAGAATTTCTCAACGTAGAACCCAAATACTCGATTCTGTAAGGAATTTCAAGTACCTCATGTATCTCAGGGCTGCGATCTTTATTTCGACGCTTGAATGGCAAAAATTACTAAGCGACATTGAAACTTTACACGAGAGTGATTTAAAATTAATTTTTTTAGAAAAAACTGTTTTGTAATTTTTAACTATATTTTATCATTTAAAAAATCATCAATTAATAAAACACAGTTACTGAAGCCCTTGAACGCAATGAGACAACTGAAGGAGCACAGGTGAGATTTAGTCCCACACTCGTGAGGGGATAGACATCCTCTGTCCCCAGCCGCCTCGACTTCAACCGTAAATACCAGCCACCGTAGGCGTGGGTTTGCGGACGACGAGCAATGGTAACTCGCCGTCCGGATCGAGTCCGAGTCACCGACGGCGCGTAGTGTTCCAAACAGATGCCAGCAAAACCATAGGGGCCCAGTAGAGCCGAGCCATGAGTTGACTTCTGTAAAGGTTACCCGTGGTCATATAACGCAAATAGTCTAAATCTAAATCCCCCCGAGTGGGAGGGATCGTGGGGCTATTTGGACCAGGACCGCGGTTCCAATTTTAACCTATAAAAAATATTTTATTATAATAGTCTGTCTAATAAGTCAACCGACTTGGGAATTTTGTATAATATTTAATCATTTAAAAAATACTTATATTCGGTATTTTTCATAAGGTTCTTCTGTTAGTAAACAATGATCTCTGTCTCTTAATCAACCTTGATTATTGAACCCGTGTTGACTACATCAGATTTCATTACATCCTAATAATTACCCAAGTCGTTCAACTTGTTAGACAGACCCTATGAATAGTATTTTTGGACCACAAATAAAATAAATACAGGTTTTTTGTTAGCTGTAATTAAATTTATTTTTCCTTGTCCCAAAATACTATCTACACAAAAAAAAAATTATTTTGATAGGTGGAAGTTGGGACTGCGCAGCTGCGGTCCCAGTCGAAAGATCCCCACGACCCAGTGGGAGAAGTTATTTCTTGACTTACCAAACTCAACAAAAATATTTATTAAACCAGTCTTTCATCAAATATAACACGATAATTAACCTAATTTTAGATATTGTCATAATTAGACTTCCTCTGGCCGTGTGTTGATCATTTCGAAAGTTAGACGATGAGGTTCAAGGACTGGACAAAATAACTTCGCGACATTAACGTGTCACAAAATGTAATAAAACTGAATACGCATAGATTAATAAACGTGTTCAGTTTACGCCATTATAATAATGGCGTAACTATAACATCCAAAGCCAAATCATTGGATGGCGTCCCAGACAAAATCATCATCATATCAGCCGAAAGTCGTCCACTGTTGGACATAGGCCTCCCCCAAGCGTCGCCACAACGACCGGTCCTGTGAGTCTCAGAAAAATAATCAACTTAAAATACTTATTCTTTATTATTAACTAGCTTTTGCCAGCGGCTTCGCCCGCGTGAAAGTAGGTGTCTTGATACAAACTTTGGACGCCCGGTTCAGCCCCTTAGGGTTAAGTTTTGGGAAATCCTAACTTATTGTTCGCCTATGTCATAAAAGGAAGCCTTGTGCAAAATTTCACACTCCTATACCCAGTAGTTTCGACTGTGCGTTGATATGTCAATCAGTCAGTTTCTCCTCCTCGTCCAGATAAATCGGCAACACGAGGCGGCATACACGAGGACTTTCATATTTCGTCTCAGAAATGCGCTTCCTTGTAATACAAGGTGGTACGGATGGCAAAATAGATCCAAACAAAAGGCAAAAAAATTGGAGGGCATTGATTAAAACGGGAAATTGATCCTTTTCTTATGAATGCGTTTAATAAATCTTAATAATTTACTTGAATTAGTATATTTACTTCTGAGCTCAAGGCTTCTTAGACGAGGGGCCCCACCCGACCAGGGGCCCCTGGCATTTTGCTAGCCTTGCCACCTTGTAGTTACGCCACTGCACGCATAAATAAAACATTTTCAGAAATTATTAGGTATAAAATAATTATATTTTTTGGCTCTCACTCCAACATTTATAATTTACGACATCATACTAAGTATTTTGGACACAAACAATACAATATTCTACATTTTAGTGCACTCAACGGCTTGGCAAGCCTCGACGGTATAATTTGACAACGCGAACGCCTAGAACTACATTAGACCGGCGCGTCGCGACGCTCACACGTGGACCACGCCGGTTTTGTACGTAGAACGACATCGCGTGGTGTCGCGCCGCGTGGCTCTAGTGTAGCTCTACAAGTCTAGTTTCCATATAAAATGTATGGAGACCGACGTGCCCAAATCGGTGTACATGGCACACGTGTGCGCAGTGTACTTTTACCTTCATCATAGGGGTATGCATGTATATCGGGCTGGTGTCTACAATTCCACGTCCAAGCTCGTATTTTGCGTACCGAGGAGATTTTTTTGGAAGTGGGAAATTATCTAATGACTTCTCTAGCTCAGACCTTAACTAACTAAAACAACACCCCTGTTCCTTCCCTTGACGTCCCTGGACCACGGGTAACCCTTTCAGAAGTCGACCCATGCATGGCCACAAGTAAGCTTTGGTCCTGCTAGGCCCATACGGTTTTGCTAACATCATTAGGAGCGCGCATGAAACTTTACGCGCCATCGAATAATAGGGCTCGGTCCGGACGGTTACCGGACGGTTGGACGGCGAGCTACCCATTGCTCAGCCCACACCTACGGTGGCTGATAGTCGGGGTCAGGTTATCGGCGGCTGGGGCTGAGGATCCGTTCTTCCACGCGTGCGGCCAACTCTTTCGCTAGCATTACTGCGTCGCAGAAGGCGACCGCCGCCCATTCTCCCTCGCTCCGGCCCATGGCCTGTGGATCGGCGCGTGTGGCACACGTGTGAGCAGTGTGGTTCTACCTTTAACTTTTCGTACGACAAAAAAAAAAGTGAATGCGTTGTCTATTCCCATCCTGGCGGCACACCTGCTTTGATGACCGACTGACCGTCTGACCTTAGGCTAATATATTTAATAACCTTCTGACGTTGACTGTGATTACTAATATTTGAATTGTCGGCACCACCTTACTCCATCTGTCGACTACACCTAATTATTGAGTCTGTGAGTAAGATATATCTCGAAATCAACAGTTTTGTTAAAGTAAATGTTATGAATGGCTGGTCAAAACGTCAGGCTCCGCCCGCGTAATAATAGAAAATTATCCCAAAGGACATACTCCCGGGATAAAAAGTATCTTATGTACTAATCTAGAACATGATCTACCGTGTTTGATAATCATAGTGATGGTGGCACCGCCAGATCTGTGGACGCACCATAACATGTTATTTGTTTTAAAAGAGTCGATCGTGGCTCTCGAACGCAAAGAACAACTAAAGAAACACGAATTGGTTTTAGTCAGTAAAAGTCTGACATGCTCTCTCGCACCGCTCCGGAGCGGGAGAAGTCATCGCATGATATTTCCCACCTTAAAAGAAAACGTCAAAGGGATAATTTATGAGCTTTCATTAATTTGTCTGTGGTCACCTGTGACTGTGACTGTTACTGATACATCCGTAGGAGCTCAGTAGGGTCGTAGCCTACTGGAGCCATTAGTGATCATTAGCTCCCGCTCCGCCTAAGAGCGGGGGATGTCACTATATGATTTTCACACATAAAAAAAAAATCTGTTACTACTAGAAACCTCATAACTGCAGGGTTTTGGTTGGTTTGGTGTAACTGAAGGCTGAGCATCTATTCCAAATCTACAGTATTGTTCGAAAGAGTTACCGCGGCCCTGGCACGCAACTGGTAATCCCTCTAAATCCAAACTTTTGAAACACCTGGAAGAGTCAGCCTTTTCAGAAGATGACACATGGCGCCAGCAGGCTTGGTCCTGATGTAGAAGCCCGTCAAGCGGTTGTGCTGTCATCTCTAAATAGCACGCGTGGAACACTACGCGTCGACGACGACGGTTACCGGACGACCGGACGGCTTACGAGTAACGATGAGGATACATTCTAGTTTATAAATTCTGTGCATGTTTTAAATCTTTTAAGCTATTGCATAGCTTCTATCGCGGGCCTTGAGCGTGGAGACCGAATCCAGAAATTCCGTAACGAAAATAACCTAACACCCCCCACTCATTTGTTTTTTGAGCGTGGTGACCGATAAGAAAACAAATGAGTGAACAATCAATCAAAATTCAATTCAGTGTGTGAAAGTGTAACTTCAATTAATATCAAAGAAAAAAAAGCAAAGAAAAAAAAATACTGCATAAATAAAATAAATAAATAATTATAATTGCATAAGTTGATAAAAATGCTATGCTTTACCGCGGCAGTCCCTGAGTGCCACACGTCTTTTTTTCTTTTGTTAGTCTATATCCCCATCTGACCAATCCCCAGTTATCATGGACCTTTCATGATAACTGAGGATTCTCACAAGACATAATTACGATACGATGAAGAATCTGTGAATATACAGGGTTATTTGAAAAACACTAGCAACCTCTTAGGTGCTAGTTAAGAACAACCACTTTTGTTCTATGACTTTTAAAAATGTATCATATTTTGGTTCATCAGATTTTCATACAAAAATAATAAATATTTAAATTGAACGTTCTAAATATTACGAAGTCTATGCGAAGTAAGCAATAATACAATAGCGGAGGGTAGCTGAACATGAACTTGACCTATTTACGGGCGACCCTCACTAGTCGGTCAGTCGCATTGATGCACTTGTGTGGCGTCATACGCGTTTTTGAAGTGAAATTCGGCAGTGAGGATCTTTACATGATGGTGTATCAATATTCTGATGCCGAGTACACGGAAATAGTGCGAATGCTTGCTAGGTGTAATTAAAAATGTTTCGGAAGCCATCTTACTATTATTACGAGAACAGTGCGCGGGAGCCGTAAGTAGATACAGCAAAATACAGAGTTAAAATGTGTTAGATAGAACAACGAAATCTTGAAGGTTTGTTTTTGGTAAATGTGTTAAGTTTTGTAAAAAATCATAGAACAAAAGTTGTTGTTTATGATGTTCTTAACTAGCACCTAAGTCAACCTGCTAATGATTTACAAATAACCCTGTATAAGATTTTAAAACATTTTCACTTATTCCTACAAAAACTGTGCTAGTGTGTCAAGATTTGAAAATAAATGGGCATATAATAAAGTGTATTACATCTATCAAGAAAAATGAGCTTTTCCACTAAGAAATCAACACCATTTTGCAAATATAAATGTTACGCCAGTAGTGTTACACTTTCGCATGGCATTCGCAACACGTTACTAATAAAAAACACATTAATTTATTTTAAAAATATAATATTCGCTTCTATTAATAAATTCGCTTTTTTTCATGACAAGATTAATACATTAAAACGCCTATCCGTCGACGGCCGTTAACTCTATGAAAGCATAGACAACAAGACTATTTTATTTGATAATAAAATTGTGACGAGCATTCGGTCGATTATGGCGTGGGTTTGCACGTGGGCAACTTTAAATGAAGCAGATATATGTGTAATATCACATTTGATCATTTACATCAACACCATCGTCATTCTACGCAAGTTTTTATGATAGAACAAAGTGGAACTTCAAAGTTTAAATTTAAACGTGGTCTCATTTATAGAGATTTATTTCTAGAACCTTTCTAAAATTATACTGTGCCGCCAAAATAATGCAGTATTACGATACGGAAAATAACGGCAAATGTAACAAGTTTTGGCTACAGTTCATATCTAATTAATTCAGTTGTAATTTTAACTGAACAATTGGTGGAACAATAAAGTATTTCGTTTCATAGCGGCGCCCGCGCAGCGCCGCGCGGCGCATTACTACTTCGTTTACTAGCTGGCGTTTTGACATTTCTGACAAATAATTACTCAAGCATGGCGTGTATATTTACACAGCCGAGTAAAGACCAGATTTTATGAAGGGAATTAATTGAGCTTCTGCTGATATCTTACACCGTAATCTTAAGTTCTAATGGACTATCACAAACAGAGCTTTCGATCGATCACGTGATCCACAAATGTCTTTCTCAAACATTCATTGACTATTCTATTTCTTGGCAATCGATAATTTTCAATAATATTATTATCATGTCAAGCTCGGAGCCAACATTTTGACAGTATTGACATAATTATAAATAAGTCTGGGGATTACATTATGTTGGTTTTTCCTTCTCTTGTTAGCCGGAAAATTACTACTATCTGTCTCTCTTCAAGGCTAGAGTGAATAGGCTCTCAATAAACTAGTGCGCCTCGCCTTCAACGTTTGCATCACTGCTCACCATCAGGTGGGACCGCAGTCAAGCACTAGTTTACATTGATTAAAAAAGGTCAGAGAAAATCGCGGCCAGGCATTAATTTATATTTATACGTTGTTTGGGAATAACTAACGAACTACAACATTAGCACACCACGAGCTCTAAACGCCATCCATTTAACGATCTGAACAGAACTGTTGAAGGGTTGAAGCCGCCCTCTTTCTCGCTCGCACGGTTGACATTTTAACACGTCTTGGCAAGGCCCCGGGCACATCATTATCACAATCAAGCACATCGCAACCGGCCCTTGTTTTGGGGAAACTTTCAGGCGCCCGGACTTTGGGTAGGTATAATTCCGGGGATGTGTGATTTTTATCTCACCAAAGACTAAAACCACCCTGGTGATCACCATCAGCACATAGAAGAGGCCCCGCTACCTCTCAAAAGCCCATTCTGGAATCCCGTCTGTGCAACGCTTGCACAACCCTGAGGAGACTACAACGGTCTCCCCTGGTTGTATAGACATTGCCTGAGAATGCATGGCCAGAATCCCCACAATCACAACGGAAAGAGCATCACAACGGGTCCTATCAGAATACCAGCGCTACGTTATTTTTATATTATCGTTGCTGAGGCAGGCGCCGTTTTTGGTATCACAAATATTTTTTAACTATTATTTTTGTTCTTGTTGTGGTTTTCATTATTATTTTGTATGTATATATTTTTATGTATGTATAATTTGTTTGAAATAGGTAAATAGTGCATAAACGAACTTTTTCGTTTCTTTCTTTCAAACTAATGTTATGGTGCGTCCCCTAAACGGTGCGTCCAGATCTGGCAAATGTTCCGCTCACGAGCCGTTTGCGACCTGCGAACGGCGCGCGTGCATTTCGCTCGCGCTCGACACGCCTCATTCGTACGAACATGAAATGCAAGCTCGCGAGGGGCTCGCGAAGGGCTCGCGAGGGGCTCGCGAGCGGCTCGTGAGCGGCGCATTCGCCAGGTCTAGACACACCATTAGGTAAGTGGGTACATCTAGTAGGTATTTAAGGGTTTCAATAGATAAGTTTAACAAGATATGATATATAATCCACGACCTCTAGCTCTCGTTCAATATTTGCCAGACGGCTGCCAAGATCATTCACAATGCTTTTCAATATTCTGGATAAATCATTTGGTTGCGCGTCAATACTGTATGAACCATATAATGTACCATGAAATTGATTGAAAAGTTCAACTTCAATTCCTCCTTCAAAAAGGGAGAAACTAAATAGGCTAATCATAATTTATTTTTAGTGATGAAAAATAATTATACTATTAGCAATTACCGCGGTTTGGTCCGTACGAAAGTCGGAAATTATACTCATAATTTCGCCAACTTTTTGTGAAGGCAGAGACTCAGGTGACCGCAGCGGTCCTCCCACAAACAGACGTTGGTCGACGGACGCGGAGCGGGTACGACTCCTCAGTTCAGTTATTATATAAACCTATAAAGAGAAGACTGTTATGAGAGTTTAGTTACAGTCACACTATACCTGGTTGTATTTTATGAATACATTTTCTGTCCTGAGGACGCGTCTATAGCCGGCGGTTCTAAGTCTATCACTGCCTCTTTCTTTGTCCCTTTCAGTGGACTGTATGAAGCAGTACCTCTGAAGTTACCTCCATCGTGGCGTGGTTATCGCGGTACATAACCATTGACCCACATGCGCGAACGCACGGTTACAATGTTAACGCCTAAAATTAGTTCAGTTATGAAACGGGCTATTTTTAGTGTCCACTTGAATTGTTACAAGCACCTAAAACGTTTAGGTGAACAGAAAAATCTTTTGTTCGTTTTATTGATATTTTAGTTTTGTTTTAGTTCTGAACAGATGAAATCGTAGCACATATAATCTTCTTTAGCTATGATTTGTCCATATGAGAAAAAAAGCGTATTGCATAAAAAATCAATAAACTAAACTAAAATGTACATATTTGGATTTATTTATCAACTAACTAACCCGGTGAACTTCGTACCGCCTAACAGTCAATGAATATAGCAGGATATCTTTCGATATAGTCAACCAATTGCGATGAAACAAAGCTTAGGGCCCCTCGCCTAACGCGCGTTATTTGCATTTGCAGTGCGCTACAGGATCGATACCAACGCGCTACAACATCGCGACTGTAGCGATGCAAACGCGCGACCGTGACGGACGACATCAGGGAGAAAACGGAAGGAGTGAAACATTCAACAATATAACTGAATCGCGTTTGCATCGCGTAGGATCGCGATGTGGACGAGGGCAAACAGCTAGCGACTGCATCGCGACTGTATCGATGCGAACGCGCGACAGCCTCGCTTCAAAAAGTCGTCGTGGGCGAGTGGCCTTAGTAATACATTAAGTTACACACACTTTTAATGTAAAAGTTACTTACGATTTTGTAAATTTTATGTGATGCGCACACAACTAAAAATTTCTACAGATAGATAACTATTATGGTAGAAAAATCGTAGAAAAATTCCAGTGATAAACTATAACTTAAGTTTTACATTTTTCTTGTCAACTTTTCCATAAGAACTTTACTCGGACTGTATAGAACATTGAAACTGTAAGTATTCCTCGATGTGATCCAACCCCATCTATTCAGACTATTAACCAACAACACAGCTATCCATCGATGTATTTGACTCTTAGATTGACTGCCATCACAATAAACCAGGGCTTCACTGTGCCACAATTGTTAATTCCTACTGAGCTAATGGAAAAGTAGAGCAGGTGACCTGTACTATTGTAGCACTTATTTATCAGTGATTGTTACTTAATGGTTCTGGATGGCCTATTACCTGCTATTAGGTCCGAAGGTAGGATTTAAAGACTGAGAACGAGAACGAAATGAGTCTAAATTTGTAGTTGTATTTTTCAATACAAAGAAATTCGAATAGTACTTATATTCTACATTTATTCCTTATATCTATACATACTACATTTATTCTTAATCCATTAAGGCTTTTTGTTTTTGAACATGCTTCTGCTCCATCCCTTTTTCTTGCTTGAAAGGTTGACATTTTAACACGTCATGGTAAAGTCCGGGCCTTTTTTGACGTGGATAATCATCAAGAAAAGCTAGAACTATCTGACTAAGACCCACCCGTGTTCCTTCAGATTCCCTATGCGTTGCAGGGTCGCGATAACACTTTCGTATAATCTCATAGCCCGGGAAGGCAAGGCCATTCTTGGTAAGATAATATATTCATGAACGATGTATACGTGATTTTTAGTTAACTGAGCCCTAATCAACCAGACATCTTTACGTAATTCTTTACTCATGGCACAGAATAAATAATAGTTGCCCATGGTAAAGTTTTTGATCATACCAATTATGCAAAATGCAACAAAACAACTCAAAGCAACAATCATCTTTCTTTTCATTATACCATGTTCTTCGGGGACGGCAAAACATGGTGTCATTTCCAATGAAACATTTCTATGATCGTTCACTGCTAGACATAGGCTTCCCTTAAGTGCCACCGCAATGACCAGTCATTATAGATATACATAAGGCATAAAAATTTCTTTCAATCAAAAAAATAATTAATACGAATTTACACAATTTTTCTGCATAAGGCAGTTAAGCCAAGGTCTTTTATTCCTACTATCGGACCTAACTGTAATTTTAGCGTAACAGTGTCCACCTAGAACCTTAATGACGGATACCACAAAACAAGTAACAAGCTATATCACAAAAGATACTAACACAGGAATGGATGCGAGACGCCCAGGACGTTAGTTTTCCCCGCAATATTTGATATATTTGATACTTTTTATAAGGTTCTTCTATTAGTAAACAATGATCAAGATCTCTTAATCTTAATCAACCTTGATTATTGAACCAGTGTTGACTACATCAGATTTCATTTTACATTAATTTTTATCCAAGTCGTTGGACTTTTTAGACAGACTATGTTACTTAACTTTATTGTTTTTTGATTAGAATTTACGAATTTTATTGTTAGGTATTAAAAAGTCATGTTAGAATAAAAAATAAAAAATGTCGGCCTTTTTGACCAAATGTCCGGCTAAATAGGATACTCCGTCCGGTTTTTCATATTCCAGACCTGGCAATCGAAAACATCACCAGAAACATTTTGCTCACATTTTATTGAATCAAGTATCAAACGCATCCAGTACTGAAGATTTAGTAAACAAGTTCTGACGCGTGTGTCTGATAATCTAAATAAAACCAACCTTTACCTTAATCCACAATTTTGTTCCACATCGCAAATCACATGACATTTTTACGTAGGTAGCGATAAACTGAAATTGTAAGACGAAAATAAGTCCATCTCGTCCGATTGTTCGGAATGAGCTGCAGGTACTGACCAGGCTGTCAATTGTAACATCTTATAGACCGTAGGACAGGGACTTGGTTATGATGAATAAAACTGGACCGATTTTAAAAGTTTTTTAACTAGTAGTAATACTTTATCAATGAGTGACATATACGTTCTATATTTTCAACTTTCACACTGGCGAAGCCGCTGGCAGATGGTAGTTATTAAATAAAGAGAAAATAGGACATTTTGATACAAGTGGAGTTTTGTCATTGTGACCGAGGTGGCATTCACTCGAACTGTAGACGCTGTGACAATTTTTCTGGTGTATCATACGGCATTTTTTAATACACATGGCAGTTAACGCGCTCCTCGTAGTGGTAATTCTCGCACCTCTGACACGATAAATGGCAATAATATTGTGGCGGGGGCGAGCACGCGCACGTTTCTGCACTAGTGTGGAAAACAGTCAATTGTCAGTGCCTAAAATCGAAAAATCATTGTCGTTCCTAAGCATAGCCCTCTTCAATTAAAGTCTACAGTTCGTCTGAGTTGCAAAAAGCTCCAAACAAGTGCAGTGACAGTAAAGTTCTGGCTGTAAAAATCGCAGAAATACGCTATTTTTAGGCAGAAGACCACGCTCCTGGAGAATATGGTTTTTTTTTTACAAAATAAGTCTAATCAAAAGTATTATAAATCCACAATCCTTCAGAAATTCAGAAACCTTCTGAAGATGCCTATAAAGGTAGTACTTACCTTCACTACAATACACATTTGTATGTAAACTCTTGCCTGTTGATGAAATATAACGAACGACAGGGTCTCCAGCTGTTGTACAAAAAAGTAGCAATGGGTAGCAATGTGTAGCTCGCCGTCCGACCGTCCGGTAACCGTCCGGACCGAGTCCAAGACGTGGACGGCGTATATTGTTCCACGCGCGCCTCAAGGAATTGTCATCAAGCCGTAGGAACCCTACCGGGGCCAAGGATCTGTTTCTGAAAGGAAGATAGGGCCCCAGTACGAAAGGCAACGAAGAAACAGAAGTTTTAAATCAGTAAAAGTCTGACACTATCTCTCGCTCCGTCCAAGAGCGGGGGATGTCATTGGATAATTTTCCCACCAAAAAAAAGGGACAATACCGAAGTGCTGTAGGTGTAGATGATAAGCAAAGTATATACATATTGAAATGAAAGACAAATGTTTTTCAGCCCAAAGAAGATGAATAGGTAAATAATGATGGCACTCATTTTGTGAAATTACAAGTATTTCAAACTCAAAATAAAAACTGTCAATCACTTCTGTAAGAAACTATTTTTTTGTAATGAAGTAATGCAAGAATTGTTCTCACATGACTTTCTTTTTGCGAATAATCGACTTGTAGCGTCACTTTGTGGGTTGAGTGGTCTTGCGCGATTTCGCTGCGTGTGATTGAACTGACGATAGTGATGTTTTGTATATAAAACTCGAATACCCACTCTTATCCCTACCGCTTTTGATATGCAATTTATTGTTTTCCACACTAATGCGGGAAAGTTCACGACCTCACCTCCGGCCACATCAAGCTAGGCTCCCCACATGTTGCTGGTCAATGCCCGGTTTTTTTATTTCGTCGTAAGTGTATTAAAAAACGTCGTTTGATACATGTGGAAAATCACTGGAGCACTTGGCTCAATAATACCCTTGCCTGTGGCTAGGCGAATTCCGCCTCATCGTATTTTGTTTTTTTTTTGGTGGGGAAAATCATCCAATGACAACCCCCGCTCTTGGGCGGAGCGGGAGATAGTGTCAGACTCTTACTGACTAAAAAACCCACCCCGTTCCTTCAAGCCTTCATACCGGGGCTCGAGTTCCCTTTCGGATAACCCTGGCCCAAGTAGGCTTCGACGCGGCTGGGCCCCTGCTGTTGCTGACAACTCCTTGAGGCGCGCGGGAACAGTGCACGCCGTCGACGACTTGGGCTCGGTCCGGAGAGTTACCGAACGGTCGGACAGAGCTACCCGTTGCTCACTGTCCGCAAGCCCGCGCTTACGGTGGCTGGAAATCGGAATCGGAATCTCGGCGGCGGCGAGAGCGCCGTTGCCTGATGCGGTCGGCCTCCTCCTTTGCGAGCATTACTGCTTCGCAGAAGTCGGCGTCCGCCTGCCACTCCTCCTCGCTCCGGACCATTGCCTCAACCAAGGCCCGGCGCGGGGGAGGTCTCCGCCGTTCTCAACTAGTATTAAAATGTACTATGATGTCAGGACAACAAGGTTACCAAAATTATGATCCCTTTTTCCGTCCCGAAGCGGGAAGATTATTCTTAGCGCGCTTATAATAGACGGGGCATTAAAATCCACGTGTAGCAACTGAAATAAACGCCTAGTGTACTAAATTAAGTATCTAAATAATACACTTGTGTGACGTTTGCGAGGCCATAAATATTCATTATTACAGTCGTTCATTATGTGTTAAAATCGTATGTAATGAATGCATTAGCCTCTAATAGCGTGATTTATTTGCTTCCATAAGTTTTAAGTACCGTGACTGGTAAATTCGATTTCGACACAGGAAGGGTAAAATAAGGCGAGTTTGTACTAATTTTTATTTTTGACCTCTGGAAGTCTACAAATATAAAAGAGAACACCATGAAAAATTACTTTATTATAATTGACCATATCACCAACCGTTGGGTAAAAATCAAATCTACTATATAAAAATAAGTCGGGTTTTTCTTCCTAACGCTATAACTCCAGAACGCACGAACCGATTTCCACGGTTTTGCATTCGTTGGAAAGGTCTCGGGCTCCGTGAGGTTTGTAGGGTAGGGTAGAGTAGGGTATAGTAGGGTAGAGTAGGGTAGAGTAGGGTAGGGTAGGGTAGAGTAGGGTATAGTAGGGTAGAGTAGGGTAGGGTAGAGTAGGGTATAGTAGGGTAGAGTAGGGTAGAGTAGAGTAGGGTAGAGTAGGGTATAGTAGGGTAGAGTAGGGTAGAGTAGAGTAGAGTAGGGTAGGGTAGAGTAGGGTAGGGTAGGGTAGAGTAGGGTAGGGTAGAGTAGAGTATAGTAGGGTAGAGTAGGGTATAGTAGGCTGAAGTAGGGAAGAGCGGGATGGAAGCCGCGCGGGCAAAAGCTAGTCATAATATAAATTTGTTGACTCGATAAAAAAAATCATGAGTCTGACCCTAACTTACGATTTCAAACGTGTATCTACGATTCGACGAGGTTATGTCACGGAAATATTTAAAAGTTACATAAAATAATAAAGCTTGCTTTTCAAAAGGGTTTGGCAAAAACAAAAATCTTTAATAGTTACAATATTTTTTTTACAAAAATAATATCGCTGTTAAAATCTGTCTAAAAGTCAAACAACTTGGGTAATAATGGTAAAATGAAATCTGATGTAATCAACATTGGTTCAATAATCAAGGTTGATTAAGAGATTTTGATCGTTATAATTACTAATAGAAGAACCTTATAAAAAGTATCGAATATAAGTATTTTTAAATGATTAAGGGCCGATTTTTCAGTCGCCAGATAACTTTTATTTGAAGAATACGTTTGACGTTTTGACAGCTTTTGTATAGAAAATATATCAAACCGCCATATCTATTCCTCAGATAGAAGTTAACTGATGATTGAAAAATCAGCCCTAAATATTTTACAATATTCCCAAGTCGTTTGATTTTTTAGACAGACTATACGGGGCCGTGAAGTCAACGTACACCCAGGACAGTACCTACAAAATACTCTGTGACTACAACCGGCTCTTAATGTGCAAGCATGGAGCTCAAGCGTGAGTCGATTTTGAGGTAGAAACTTGATTTTAGTGGAATCTTCGATTTTCCATTGCTTTGAAATAATAAAGCTCCTATAATAACGGTACAGTAACTAAACAAGTAGCTACGAGAACGTTTGAAACTGTGACTGTGGCATTGGAACGCAAATGGAAATTGAAGGACACAGGTGGGTTTTAGTCAGAGTCTGACCTGACACTCCTTTCGAACAATCTCGCTGTCCAAAAATAAGCTCGGCCAATGCAGATGGATTAACGGAAAGGCAGAACTACACTGCGCACACGTGTGTCACACACGCCGATCTGGGCTTGTCGGTCTCCATACATTTTATATGGAAACCAGACTGGTAGAGCTACACTAGATCCTCGCCACGCGACGTCGTTCTACGTACAAATTAGGCGTGTTACACGTGTGCGTCGGTAGTTCTAGCTTCATATCAGTGACATAATATTGTCAACGTATGGGGCGAGTGTCAATAACCTCTCGATAGCGATGGTGAATGAGTTCAGTTGAGGAACAGTTTCCCTCTGGCTCTATACCTACTTATGACCCCTAACTTTTTCTTTAGATGTTTTGTTACCTCTGTATTGTTCGTAGGTTACTGAAACCCTTTGTTGAAAAAAAAACATAACTATAAGTAAGGAGAGTACAGTTGCCATTACGGATTTTGAACACCTGCGCAGAAGTCAAATATTCGGTCTCTTTAGTGGTGCGAAGTGCGACGCGGGGGCGGGGAGTGTCTGTGATTGGCTGGCCGCGCCATCGCGTCATAGACGACACTCCTCATTCGTTCACTGCGTTGCTGCATGTATCTAACAACGAAGACGATTGGCTCGCCAATGTATGGAATGCGCAAAGCAATCCCCACTCTGACGCCGAGCGTTCAAGATCCGTGATGGCAACTGTAAAGCTAGAACTACACTAGACCGACACACACGTGGACCACGCCTGACCTGATTTGTACGCAGAACGAAGTCTCGTAACGTTGCGTGGCTCTACAAGTATAGATGTTATTTAAAATGTATGGAGACCGACGCGCCGAGATCGGCGTACGTGGCACACATATTTCATTTACATCACCTTTACATTAAAATGCATTGTTAACACTAAATCCATTATCGTTATCTTAGCCGAAAGACGTCAACTGTTAGACAGGCCTCCCCCAAGGGTCGCTACAATGACCGGTCCTGTTCGTCTTGCATCCCCCGGATTCCCTCACCCTCACCGAGTCATCGGTCCACCTTGTAGGAGGCCTTTTAACGCAGCATCTTTCGCTCTTTCTTGCAGATGTTGAATTTGGTCAATTTCATTCTAAAGCGATATAAAATTATTCGAATTGCTGCTGAACCGAAAAACAGGTAAGGAAATTAATAATATTAAATCATTTATATTAACATATTAAGAATAATAACAGCCACACTGGTCAAGCAATAAATAATTATAATAGTAATCTTTTATTTATCAGGCAAATAAGGCCCATTAACAAAATACACAACTAAACTATAGATTAGATGGTTTAGATTTGATTACAAATCAAAACATTATAGTGTTTTCGGTTGCTTGTAGAATATTCTGACAAACATTCAGAATGACTGTATGTATTATATATCCGTTTAATTTAATTCGTCCGGTTTAATTCGATAAAAGTAATTCTAGAGGTATCTTCGTGATTTTGTTTTATCGTGCTAAATTAGTTGTATTAGGTTTTGAAAACACTATCTATCTAGCATTTATCTTACATATACGACTACAGGGAGCTTCAAAGCTCGTTTGAAAAAATGGCTTATCGAGCAAGCTTTAGCTTTATTCTTTTGACGAATTTATTATGTAATTTAATTTATCTTTGACGATTGAATATTGATTTAGACTGAATATTATTGACTTTTCTTATGATTTATATTTTATTTTAATTTGTGATTTTGACTTCTATTTATTTGTTTGTTTATTTTGTATTTTCTTTTATATGTTTGACATTCTTTATCATTTGACATTGTATTTAATCACTTGTTGACTAAGTAGATATAATGTATGAATCTGTATTTGACTTGTAAGAATCCCTTACCATTAAACTACTATGACTACTATGACTATATTTTTCTGATTCTGTTTGCTACAGAATCATTCATAATATACTTTTGCGCGTTATAAAACTCGCGAGTAGCTTCTGCTAGTTTCGAATTATTGAAAAACGTTTATCAAAAGTCCACCAAAATAACCGCAAACCAATCAATTATATATGAGCTTTCATCTGCAATTTGTGCATAGTTTAAAATTGCTTCGGTATGCCGGATATCAATCATCCGGTCGAATCGAAAATTTTACGTCTAGAGTTGTTAGCTATATAATATATTTTTGATCACGAGTTCTATCTACATATATTATGCTTTTTAAACAAACCATACGTATTTACGAAACTGGTGACTTGCTCTTGCTTTGCTTAAGGCCAGATTCCACAAATTTTTTTGAACTTTATTAAACCCCTGGAAATTCACAAATATAAAAGAAAACACCATAAAAAAATATTTTATTAAAATTTACTACATAACCAACCAAAATCAAAACAAAGGCAAAAATCAAAACATGATAAGTTAGGTAAATTAGTTGGCTCGATAAAAAAAAAAGCGAATCTGACCCTAACTTACGATTTCAAAGGTGTATGTGTACGAGTTAAGTCACAGAAATATTTGAAAGTTAAAAAATTACAAAGCTTGCTTTTTATAAGGTTTTTTAAATAAAAAACCGCTGTTACGGGGTCGCAAATTCGACATAGACCCGGGCGGCGTTCATACAAAATACTCAGTGACAACCACCAGCTCATAAGACAGAAAAGGAGATTTTTGTGATTGATAATACAATTATACAGTTACAGATATACAGTTGAGTCATTTTTGAGTTTTAGCGAAACTAACGGACAGCAATTCATATTTCATATTCTTCAAGGCTAGAGTGAATAGGCTCTTAATAAACTAGTGCGCCTCACCATCAACGATTGCATCACTGCTTACCATCAGGCGGGATCGCAGTCAAGTACTAGTTTATAACAGATAAAAAAAAAAAAAAAAAAGCAATTCATATATAAGAACAAAATGCAGTGCAGTATACATAGGTACAGAGAAGCGAAAAATCTTGTAAAATATTCAAGCAATCTGGTAGACAGCCAACTGCTTACATTGTTTGGAAATTGTCACACTGCTTGTCAACGCTATTGTTATTTACAACGAGGCAACTGTGCCTAATGGCGTCCGCGACCGATCGATGTACGAGGTTAAGCTTGCAGATAATGGATGGGTGAAACATTTTTTCACACCAGTAAAGACAACTTGTCGATGGAGAGGTAAAATTAACAAAGGAATATTCAACCACACACAAATTGCCGATATAACAACTGAAAGTTGTCTCCGCGGGCATGGAGACCTCAAGAGACTGATGAGACAGAGATGCTCTGTGACAACCTGAACAAATAATAGGTGGCCACCGACCGTTGAAATAAGTGGTTCAATATTGTATTGCATGTCGGGCGTCCACAACTCCATGGAGTTTCTTGCACGTTCTTCTCCATAGAGATCTACGTGCGATTTAGCTTCAGCTTTTTGTGTGACTGACAGACATTTTGACAATTCAATAGTGTCTTTAATTGGTCTCTTTGAAATAAACGTTTCTTATTTCTGATTTCCATATCTAAAGCACGTATTTTGCGTACGGGTGGGACTAATGTGTCATTCAATCCACCCCACATCCTCAAGGAAGCGACCACTGGGCAGCTTAGAAGCAGATGAGCTGCTGTCTCGTCCTCCTCCTCGCAAGCTCTGCGGAGTGGACTGCGCAATGGTCGTTGGATACAGGGCAAAGTCCCTTCGCGAAATGGTCAGTAACACCAAGGTGCTGCTGGTCTTCCTTGAGGATCAGGGGTGCATCGAAAGACACATTTTCTAATCATCAGCATCTCAGCATCTAGTCCAAAGCTAAGCAGAGCTTGTGTAATGAGTAGTAGACAATTGATAAACATACTTAATATTTCTAAATACATACCTACATATTATAAATAAATTACACCCCGACACAGAACAAATGATCGTGCTCATCACCCAAACATTTTTATCCCATCCGTACTCCTATGGCAGAGAGGAGTAAATGGTAACAACTGGCTACGGGACCTTTACTAGTGATCTAATATAGAAAGTAACCTCAGATATGCCCAATTGCCTTCAACAGACAACTCAAGACCCTACCATTTAGTGTTAGAGAGTTAGTAGACCCGTCACAAAATAACAGAACCAGAGATGGAAAAGATGGTGTGACTTGCACCCCTGAAACCCGAAGATGTTTTAACTAAAACTTGACCGTTAAGGGAAACTATAACAGCCTATCTATAGAAGAGATATGTATAAAGGGTGACTGGTAATTAGTGACCGATAAATTATACACGTGATTATACTCATGGTTGCATACAACTTTTCCAAGGAAACTTTTTTTTTATATTAATTATTTAACTTATATTATTTTAGCGGATCATGTCGGTATCTTCACTGATTACATACACTTCGATGGGTTTGCAAGCGGCGCGGGTGCACTATCACTATTGTAGGTAAGGTACAAGAGACAACGGCGCTACGCGGCCAACAACTGAGAGGTAGCAGGCGCAGCAGGGGCCCAGCCGGGTCGAAGCCTACTGGGGCCAGGGTTATCCGAAAGGGCGCTCGAGCCCCGGTATGAAGGCTTGAAGGAACGGGATGGGTTTTTTAGTCAGTAAGAGTCTGACACTATCTCCCGCTCCGCCCAAGAGCGGGGGTTGTCATAAGATGATTTTTCCCATCGAAAAAAAAAGAGGTAGCAGGCGCGCGCGCGAATTTTTTTTTCGAACAGCTGTTTTGTTATTGTGATAAAACTAACGAGTATAAAAAAAAGTTTCTTTAGGAAAGTTGTTTGTAATCATGAGTACAATCACGTGTATAAGTATCGGTCACTAATTACCAGTCACCCTGTATGTAAATAGACAGACTATTTTTACTTAAAAAAAAACAATTGCCATACACTATAAATGTTTGTTCCGTGCGAAAATCGAACTCGCAACATCCAGTGTAGCAGCTAATTGTTCAACCATAGCATCAACCGTGCAGTCTCATATAATAGACATAAATGGATTGATCCAAAGATCTTTTTGTTTTCGTACTAAGTTTACTAATACCTGTATTGCATGATAGGTTTAAGATGAAAATCTAGTGCACATAAAAAAGTAAAAGCATAAAGCTTGAACTACATTAGACCGACGCACACGTGTGACACGCCTGCTTTGTACGTAGAACGACGTCGCGTGGCGTGGATCAAACCAAGCTATAATATTTTAGTAGTTCCCTTAATCCCTCACAAAACCCATTATCAGAACTGAAATCTTAAAATCCTTTCAAATAATAAAATAATTTTCTAGATGACTTCATAAATCACGGAGTTCTTAAAATAACACACACAAAAAATACAACCGAACTGCATGCTACTTTTTTTAAGTCAATTAAAAATATGGAAAGCGCCTGTGCACATCACGTTTTTTAAACGCGGCATTGACGTGCGTTTGTAGCGACAGGGACGCGATACGCACGCGAGTCAGACGCAGCCTGCACGCTTAGCCAAATTGTTATTCTGCAATCGTTAACGCTGTCGAAAACTGATGAAACGTATGGGAATGACGTCATCTCAACGTAAAGTCGCGTGGTCAGAACAAACGAATAGACAATTCGTAGCCACATCGTTCCAAATCGTTTCTACAATATTTAACGCTACATTCTTTGTCATACAAACGCTACATTGTAGAACGAGCGGCCGAATCAGGCGCGTCAACATGGCTACCAACTTATCGTTTTCTACAATTGCTGTCACCGAGGCGTTACGGATTAGAGAACGGAATTCGACACAAACTGGTTGTAACTTGGCTAGGAGGACTGTAGACCTTTAATAGGAAGAAAGCGCGCCGTCGACGCACGTTTCTAAAACGCGCGTCAACAGCACGTTTAAAAAACGTGATGTGCACAGGCGCTAAGGTATATTTAGCGCAAGCGGGGATACAAAATATGGAATGAGTAATACCTAAACAAACAAGTAGAGTTCAAAGAAGGAAACTGAGCTGAAAATGAAACTACTGAAAGTGAAGTAAACTCGTAACTAATTAGGTAGCAAGCGTACGTATTTTCTAAACATTCGCTGAGCACAACAATCGCTAAGCTTAGCATTATGCTTATTTTAAAGCCGCAGCATCAACACACTAGCTTTTACGAAATTTTCAATTACCTGAGGGCTTAGCCAATTTGATAATCAACAATCATTAACGTGAATAGAACATTTCAAATGTATGGGAATGACATCATCTCAACTTCTCAACGTTAAGTCAAGAGATCAGAACAAAGGAATCGAAGGCGTTACCAACTGTAGAAAGAGATTCGAAACGAAACGGTCGTAACTTGGCTAGGCCTGCTGAGGCCTTAGTGCGAGTTATTTTTACGTTTACTGCATTTGACTCTCTGATTGGTTAAGAGCTAGGAGCGGGCCAATCGGAGCGCCGAACGTCATAAACGTGTCAATCGCGTTAACGTAAAACAAACTCGCACTAGGCACTTTGTTGCTTATTTTATAAAACCAGTCATCTACTTCATTAGGTAATATGATGAGTATTAAGACACATGTAAGTTATACGAAAGTCCTTTTTCAAAGAAATCTTAGTAAGATGACCATTTCTGTGAGAAATGATCAACTCATTGATGTCGTATTGTTGTATGGCCGTAGCGCCTGTCTGCGTTACCTTGACGTTATACGCTAATAAAGTAGGTTACAGTTGCAATTGTTTATTTTCACAAATGGCATAAAGTCCAAGATCCCAGAGCTGTCTGATGTAACTTATTTTCACATGGATGAAATTTTAGGTTCTCAGTAGCGTCTCATGTGCTTGCGGAGCTTCTTGGGGCAGTTGGGCAGGTACGAGGTGAGAAAGAGAGCTAAAAATGAGAGTTACTTGACTTAAATTTTTATGGGTGAATTTAATATGTTTTGTAGAATATTATTCTAAAATAGTATCATAAGTATCAGACATTTTCCATGGACCAAAACTGAAAACTGCTGTCAGACGCTTGTTTTTTAAATATGTTATTAAGGTAACTATTACAAAGTTATATTTTAGTAGTCAGAAAAATTGTAGTCCCCTTAAAGCTTGTAATTATTGTCATCCGATCCCCTCAATACCAATTCGAATCTGACAGCCTTCAGTTTTAAAACACCTAAGTAGAAAACACCGATGGGTACCATGAAACGTCCATAAAATTACACTTGTGAAACCCTAATGGCAAGCGGAGTTAAAATTAGTACCGAGCACTACTTGAAATCGCATTTGGCTCAGATATGGAGGTTAAAAGTTAATAAAGTTTCATTTGCGTACAAAATTGGTGTAATTACTGATAGTAATAAATCATTCTACTGCCATGTGGCTCTGTTCCTTGATTAAGGTTCCCACAGGCACATACCGATATGACCGTTCAGTCATCGGACTACTCCACGGTAGGCTTACGACCGTCCGGTAACCATCGGGACCGAGCCCAAGTCGTCGACGATGCGTAGTGTTCCTCGCGCGCCTCAGGTTGATAAGTAACCATAGGGACTCAGCAGAGTCGAAGCCTACTGTGCCATGGGTGATGTGAAAGAGAGAACCCCAGGACCCAGGAACGAAGCCAAAGAAGGAACAGGAGTGGGTTTTAGTCAGTAAAAGCCTGACAAGCCTTCTCGCCCTGCCCAATGGCATCTCATTGGATGATTTCCCACTAAAAAAAAAGTCCTAGATGTACGGCGTTGCGCTATCGGTACATGGTGGACATCCCACCTATACGTACCTACAAAGCGTTTTGGAAACACATTCATTAGGGGTCTTGAAGTCAAGAGTGAATAGGTTAGTTCTAGGCACGCGTGCTTCATCGTCGGCCACATCATCGCTTACCATCAGGTGAGATAGTGGTCAAACGCGAGCCAGATGATCGATGGGCACGAGAAGTTCTAGAGTGGCGACCACGTACCAGAAGATGCAGCGTTGGAAGGCCTTCCACCAGATGGCCGATGATCTAATGAGGGCCGCGGGAATCCAATGAATGTGAGACACACAGGACCGGCTGTCATGGTGACACCTGGGGGAGGCCTATTTCCAACAGTGGACGTTTTTTGGACTCAAATAATGTAGAACAATGTTTCGCACCTATGTTAGTAGCTGGCGTTACGTAAAAACTACCTACAGGTCATTGGACTCGCTCAGCTGACGTTTTCTTAAAGAAATTAATTTCGTACATGCGTAAATTAATGCGAGTTTTGAAAAAAAGGTACTTTATTATTTAATTTTATCTTTACTAATCGATAAAGTTTCATGTACCGGATCGACCCTCCACGGGATTAAAACGATCAAAATTTAGCGGTGTACATCTACATTAAATTATTTATTTACATAAGGAAATTGAAACTCTTTCATGAACCTACTTAACCGCTCAGTGCCCTAGGCTCCTTTTTAGAAGGATGCAACCGTACATTCTGAGACTGGTGCAGGAAGCACGGTTACTGTGGAAGATTGCACGGTTGATGTGCAAGGATGCTTCCTTGTAGAGAATCGTTGTAGAGGATGTCTTGATGCTATGGAAGCATGGTTATCTACTGTATTTTTTTTTTGGTAGGAAAATTATCCAATGACACCCCCCCGTCTTGGGCGGAGCGGGCGGGTGTGTCAGACTTTTACTGACTAAAAACCCACACCAGTTCCTTCGATGCCTTTCATACCAGGGCCAAGTCTTCCTTTTCAGAAGCAGATCTTTGGCTCCTGTACCTACTGTGGAAGGAAACTCGCTTTCTGTAAGAGAAACACGCTGGCTGTGGTTGGATTTAAGGTTGCTGTGAAAGGATGCACGGTAGCTGTATAGATAGATAACTATGCACGGTTGCTAAGGAAGAATGCACTTTGCAAAGAAGCAGGGTGGCAGTTGAAAGATGCACGGTTGCCAAGGAAGCATACATAGTTGCAGTGTAAGGATACATAATATGGTTACCATGGAAAAGGCCATGAGTCTAAAACCGCGGGATAAATCTCGTCCTGAATATTTTCCGCTCCGACAATGTGAAAAATATTTATTTTCGTCTCTTTCGCAATGTTTTATTACTGTAATAATCGTTTTGCGAAATGTTTAATACTGATGTGTGTTTAAACAGCAACCTACGTATACGTATCGTAACGTCAGTACAATTGAAATGTTGCACATTCCGTAACGATACACCTATTTATATCTATACTGGTACAATGAAGAGCTGCTACGTATGTTTTTATTTTACAAGTAAATATTCCTCCCAAATAATAACAATAAGCATTAATATTGAGAGCAGTGGTGGCCGAGTGTTAACAGCCCCGATTTACGAGTTGTAGGTCGTGGGTTTAAACCCAGCCAGGCGCATTACTTTGTGTAACATATTTCATCACCACTGCTTTCAAAACGGTGAAGGAAAACATCGTGAGGAAACCGGCATGTCCTAGAACCAAAAATTTGAAGACATGTGACATCCACCAACCCGCACTGGGCCCGCGTGGTGGATTACGGCTCATTCCCTCACCTAGAGAGGAGACCTGAATCCCAACAGTGGGAACATTATAAGGCCGACTATAAGTAAATATTATGTTTCTTTAACGTAATCCCTGTAAATACTAAACCGATCGACACTTTGCAAGACCAGAAGGCTGGCTCGTTCATGGCCCAAAGAATTAGCATTGCCATTCAACGTGCCAATGCTGCCAGTCTTCTGGTTACATTTCCGGGTGACAGCGATGTGGAGGACTACTTCGACTCATGAATTTGTGTTTTTGTATTATATTTATGTACGTAGTTTTAGGTTTGTATAAATATGTAGTTTAGTTAATATTTAAGGATTTTATGTATAGTATTTTATAAAAATTGTAACATACAAAATCAAAAATCAAAATCAAAATCATTTATTTCAAATAGACCATTTGCAGGCACTTTTGAATAGTCAAATGTCTGTCAGTCCAAGAAAAGTGAAGCTAAATTGCACGTTCCAAAGAGTAGGTCTCTATGGAGAAGAACGTGCAAGAAACTCCATGGACACTCTTTTACATTATTACTGACTAGCTTCTGCCAGCGGCTTCACCCGCGTGAAAGTAGGTTACTACATACAAACTCTGGAGCCCCGTTTCATTCCCAAAGGGGGTGTATTTTGGAAAATCCTCTCTAAGTGCTCGCCAACGGTATAAAAGGAAACCTTGTGCAAAATTTCACGCTCCTAGTTCCAGTAGTTACCGCTGTGCGTTGATATATGTCAGTCAGTCAGTTTCTTATTATCATTATTATTATTCCTGAGTGACATAGGCTATATTTTATGTATGCGGACAAAGCCGCGTGCAAAAGCTAGTATTTTTTTTACCGAAAAAACCCTCCTGATATGGAGAGTCAGACTTCTACTGACTAAAAACCCCACGGTCCAGAGCCACAGTAACTCTTTTGAACAATCCCGAAATCGTAGGTATCTATATAAAAATCAATGCCACTTTTCGTTGTAATTTTATAACTCAAGAACGGGCTCACCTATCCAAACCAAATGTTTAGGCTTTGTTCGGACTATTTAGTAGATGGTTTATGTGAAGTTTGGTAGGGTAGAGTAGGGTAGAGTAGGGTAGAATAGGGTAGAGTAGTGTAGAGTAGAGTAGTGTAGAGTAGTGTAGAGTAGAGTAGGGTAGAGTAGTATAGGGTAGGGTAGAGTAGGATAGAGTAGGGTTATAGCTGGAACGCAAGCCTCCTTACTAGGAGAGGGAATACCCCGTAATCGACTGCGCTATAATCCATCTACGGCATCTACCATAACTACCACACTCACTTCACTTACTTCACTGACCCTTCTACTACACTTCACTACTCACTCCCCTACTTCACTTCTTCTTTACTTTCTGAGCCAGAAAAAGTAGCCTTATGTCAATTTCAGTTGTAATAAATTTCATCAAAGCCGATTCAATAGTTTAACCGCTAAAGCGTATTAACAGAAAGACAGAGTAATACCTTGATCACACGTGCCAAGTAAACGGGCGAGACAGTGCTCTCGGCCGAGTACTCGGTACATGTAAACACAGCTCCGAGTGCTCGCCCGAACGCTTATCTTTACAACTCGCTTACATCACTGTCTCGGCCGAGCAACATTTTAATGTCTCGCACGTTTACTCGGTACGTGTGATCAAGGCATTACTCTCACATTTATAGTATTAGTATGTATAATTTGGATAAGGTACACAATTATGACGTTTAACATTCTTTTTCAACATAACACAGGAAACACCACGCTTGTTTTCCGAAGGAATACGTTCTTTATTAGATTATAATTTCTCGATATATTATGATAAAATCGTTTTGTTTACGATTAATCACATCCAAATTCATTAGTTTCCGACATAACCGTGTCTTATTTAGAAAAAGTACAGCCATCACGGATCTTGAGCGCTCGGCGTCAGAGTGGGGATCGCTTTGCGCATTCCTTACATTGGCGGGCCAATCGTCTTCCTTGTTAGATACCTGCAGCAACGCAGTGAACGAATGAGGAGTGACGTCTATGACGCGATGGCGCGGCCAGCCAATCACTGACGCTCCCCGCCCCCGCATCGCACTTCGCACCACTAAAGAGACCGAATATTTTGACTTCTGCGCAAGTGTTCAAGATCCGTGATGGCAACTGTAGTTTACATTTTCTCGGGATATTTTATAATCTCACGGGCGGCGTTTGTAATTTTCCGGTGACATATACTATACAGACTTCGCCACTTAGGGATCCTGTATTCTCATGTCAACTATATAAATTCATCTATCTTCTCTGGCTCTTGTGATACAGGATATCATAGTACAAGAGCCAGAGCACCACTGATATTTGTGTCTACAGTGTGTTAAATAAATAAATTTTTATTATCTACTAGCTTTTGCCCGCGCGCCTTCGCTTCCGCTCTTCCCTACTCCACCCTACTCTACCCTACTCTACCCTACTCTACCCTACTCTACCCTACTATACCCTACTCTACCCTACCCTATCCTACTCTACCCTACCAAACTTCACATCTACTAAATAGTCCGAACAAAGCCTAAACATTTAGTTTTAGTTTGGATAGGTGAGCCCGTTCTTGAATTATAAAATTACAACGAAAAGTGGCATTGATTTTTATACATATAGATATAAACTTATATGTGACATGGGCAAAAAGGCTGCCAGGCTCAAATGGGACTGGGCGGGTCATGTCAGCCGCATGCACAGGGACCGTTGGGCTAGCGACACCAGTTAGTAGTAAGTTCCTACTGAAGGAAAGCGGCGTCGAAGCCGGCCTAGAAAGTGGTGGCGGGATGACTTGGACGCGTACCGCGAGGACTGGTTAGAGATGGCGCAAGAGAAGAAAGTTTGGAGGGACTTGGGGGAGGCCTTTGCCCAGCAATGGGACAGCATTGCCAACAAAAAAAGAAAAAAAAAACTTTTATGTGAAATGATTTAGGGTGTTTTTAATATCGTGCGGTTTTGATCGCGCATGCGGGAGTGCTCCGCACGCTAACCCCTGAAAATGTCCATTTCATACAAGTCTTTATTGCAATGCGTGGATCGCAATCTTGACCAGGGCATCGGTCCACCTTGTGGGAGGGCTTCTAAAGCTGCGTCGTCCGGTACGCTTGCCTCTCCACAACCTTTCATACCCATCGACCATCTGTTATGCGTGCAATGTGCCCTGCCCATTGCTATCGGACTAAACTTCACAAATTCCTTCCATAGTTCCAGTCACACTTGCCCAGCAATGCGGAACTGTGCCGGTTATGCGTCACTCTTGCGTGTTTACACGAGCTAGGTTCTCTAAAAGCCCATTAATGACACTAAATATACGAACAATAGCACACTACGTCAACTACTGAGTTAATATGCCATCAAACGAGCGCTGGAATGAGGAGATGCTTCATTCAGTTCCATGCCGAAATATTTGAAAGTACCTAATTAAGGTATTTTTAGGTTTCCGTACCTAACTCGGCAAAAATGGAACCCTTATAGTTACATAGACTATACTTTGTTGTCCGTCTGTCCGTGTCGTCTGACAAAGCGGACCTTTTTCTCAGGAAAGCGGGGAGTCCAACGTAGACGCGGGCTTGCGGACAGTGAGCAATGGGTAGCTCACTGTCCGGCCGTCCGGTAACTGTCCGGACCAAGCCCAAGTCGTCGACGGCGCGCACTGTTCCCGCGCGCCTCAAGGAGTTGTCAGCAACAGCAGGGACCCAGCCGGGTCGAAGCCTACTGGGGCCAGGGTTATCCGAAAGGGCGCTCGAGCCCCGGTATGAAGGCTAGAAGGAACGGGGTGGGTCTTTTAGTCAGTAAGAGTCTGACACTATCTCCCGCTCCGCCCAAGGGCGGGGGATGTCAATGCATGATTTTTTCCCACCATAAAAAAAAAAAGGAAAGCGGCGAGTTATAAAGCTGAAATTAATATCAAACCCTCAAACTTGCTATCCCTTGGAGCAGTAAAAAATCAAACTTGTATGTCAACACAATCTAAATATATCGGTCTTGTTATGACATTCGCAAGGAAATCAAAACCTATAGGGTAACCTTTGACCTATGTGTCTAGAATCCTGAATTTTGGCAAGAAACAATAGTCAAAATCTGGAAACTATAATATTTAAATTATCTCATATATTAATGCGTTTTTGTCTTTGACTCAGGTCTGCAAAAATGATATTTTTAAGTTAATGGAATCTTAAGATAAGGCCGTTTATGTTCCGTTTAGGCGAATACTTTGGCACTCGATAGTTTTAAGGTTTTTGTCCAACATCTAGTTTATGTAAGTAGTCATCGCTGCATAACAAGTTGCCATATCAGATAAAAAGTTGGAAGAAGACAGTTACTGTACAAATTAGAGCCTTCGGAGGTAAAATATGGATCAAAATCAAAATCAAAAACATTTATTTTAAATAGACCATTTAAAGACATTTTTGAATAGTCAAATGTCGGTCAGTTGAAAAAAAAGTGAAGTTTTTTCACAAATTGTTGAACGCTGGTTTTAACATTCGTAATTTTATTTCCTGCATTGCCTATGTTTTTTTAAACCAAACCCTCAAGTAAATAAGAAACTTATTGGGTTTCAAATCACTTGATAAATACACGTTCCAAAGCGTAGATCTCTGAAGAACGTGCAAGAGTAAGCTCTTCTCCATAGAGATCTACTCCAAAAGCTCCTTTTAGGTTTTTTTTTGTATGAAATGGGAAATCTACTAGTTTTATCCACTATATGTGAAGCAAGAGGAATAGTCACACTTTTACAATACCTACCGACTAAAACTGAGCCGTGTACTTTCAAGTGTCTTTCGAACAATCCCGCTGTCCATTGCAATAATAAGGCGTCCGAAGCTCATCCGATGTATTGAATGGAAAGGCTGAATGTCAGTGGCATAATGTTCTCATTGTTCTCAACATATGTATTGTGTGAAGTGTGATATGAAATAAAAGGGAGTGAGTGATAGCACGACGCGTGACAGGACAGAATGAAAGAAAAAATCAACCGACCCCAAATAACACAAGACAAGGGCAGGAAGATAATGATTTCTGGCCCTATTACAGGCCATGGTCCAGAACGAGGGGGAATGGGTGAAGCAGTAATGCTAGCGAAGGTGATGGCCGCACGTGTGAGGGAAAGGACATCTTCTCAGCAGAGATCCCGACCCCGACTACCAGCCCACGCCTGCGTGGGTTTGCGGATGACGAACAATGGGTAGCTCGCCGTCCGGCTGTCCGGTAACCATCCGGACGTGTGCCTGAAAGAGATGTCAGCAAAACCAGCATGTAGGGGACTTCTCGGTCGGGTTACTCGTGGTCCTGGGACGCATAAGGGCAATCAAAGGAGCATAGGTATGCTTTTAGTCAATAAAAGTCAAACACGGCCTCTGGAAGGAAACCGAAGGAACATAGGTGTGGATTTTGTCAGTAGAACTCTGGCACGCTCTAGGGCGGAGCGGGAGAGGTCATTAGATGATTTGTACCTTTAAAAAAATGGCCGCGTGTCAATAACCTCTCGGTAGCGATGGTGAATGAGCTCAAAGGAACGGTTTCCAGCTATAAACTTATGACCCCAAACTTTGTCGTTGGATGTTTGTTACCTCTATAATAGTTATCAGTTAAACAAGTTCATCTCTCCTAGTATTCGTTGTTCTCGCTTTCGTGACGAAGTAGGCCACAGTATGACACGGCAAATTTTGGAAATGCCACGAAAGTTCCGTGTTGTTGCGTAGTTTCAGCCTCTGAAGAAGTTTGGGCGATTAATTTGTTACGCTCATGAAATAGCCAGGCTTAATTTTATTCACAAATTGTTGAACGCTGGTTTTAACATTCGTAATTTTATTTCCTGCATTGCCTATGTTTTTTTTAAACCAAACCCTCAAGTAAATAAGAAACTTATTGTGTTTCAAATCACTTGATTATAATTGATCAGAAATGATTTAGTTCTGGTTGTCTCAGTATACGTGGCTTAGATTTAATTTATTTTGAACTAGTTGAACTAACGATCTTCGTAGCTCCTAATTCATGTATTTCGATACAATCAACCGATTGTGATGAAACAAAGCTTAAGTAAGATTTATATATTTTAGTTATACACAACTTTAATGTATAGAAGTTATCTTAGACATCGATTTGGAACATTTTTCGTGATGCGCGCAGAATTAATATTTCTACAGATTTATTACGTATAGATTAAAAAAAAAGAATGTGCTTTATGTACCCTAACAGGGTCCATTATTATTGTATTTAGCCATAAACTACTATGCTAAACCTTTGTAAAAACTAAGAACACATAATAATGTTTTATGAATTAAAAGTTGGTAAATCGCAACAGCCAAAAATAGTTTATTATATTTTTTATATCCGCTGTCTGCTAATGTTTAACATAACGTCTTGTATAATATCAGGCAATGATAAATTCAGCTTTTTATTACTCATCGATCCCTCACGTTTATTGAACATTTACGATCTGAAAATATTCAGAACCTTGAGACAAAAACACTTGTAGTCTATCAAAGTTTTTTTTGCAATGATGTTAAAAAACAAAGTCATACCTACACATTTCCGATTATTTTTATATTTAAAAACGAGAAACGTGTATGAATCACTTCAACAATTCAAATTAAATTTTATCGAATAAAAAAAACTTTACTTATTTTTTCTTTTTTCGCGAAAAAGTAAAAAATACACAAAAACAACACTGAATTTTTTGAATAATAAACAAGAGTCCACTGCACGTACCGCTCTTGCCGACAGATGGCGCGCCGATCACGGCGACTTTGACTTCGGACAGCGACGACTTCTTACGTCTGATCCCTCTCGCGGACATTTTACATCCGACGCGACGCGTCCGTACTTCGTCCGTCCCCCGATTGCGCGCGAACTCGAAACAAAAACGCTTCAGCGCCCCAATCTATAAATATCCGGAGCGACACTCACTGACATCCACTGCGTGGTTGCGTGTTAATAGGTCAAGATCTGGCCAAGATCAAGTTGTGCAAATAGCCCTGTTTACACCGGCTTCCTCACCGCGACTGAGTGTGGCGGTAGGCCAACGGCATCACTGCCACTTGCGCCCAAATGTTTCAGCGTATTAATCATGTGGAATTTATATGCATGTAATTTAGTCGTCAGTGTTTTCTCCAGATTAACTGATTGACGGATGATGGCATTTTTGCCCCGCTTATTGCAAATGCGGTGCTTGCAAAATGGCGGTTAGGAGATAAACGCGGTAAAGATATCTAAACAACAAGCACAGAGTGTTTTTTTCTGTATAAGACAACGTTTTATTTATTCAACATTATATTTAGTTTATGCGAAACCAGAATATAGTTTGTTCAGAATTAGTAACAGAATGGAGTCTAATATTTTTTACACCATGTTAAATTTTTTCCCAAACATATTTTATAAGGTTACAAGTTGGACACCACCGACACTAAAGTCTTGTACAACACAGGTCACGGCTGATCGTAGCGGGCATTAGACGCTAGCAAACAGCTGGGCGCAAGTGCAAAACAACTCCTCAGTCACCTGGATGGGCCGGTGACTATGTATTTTTGCTGACAGAACAAGCTTATAACTTTGTGATTTTTCATGATACAGATATGAAATTATGTCCATAGATTATTTACATAAAAATACTGGACACGTGTTTCGAGTTTTGCAAAACTAATGTTGTATAAATTATTTTAAAAGTGTACCTAACAAATGTTTCGGCGTATTAATCATGTGGAATTTATATGCATGTAGTTGAGTCGTCAATGTTTTCTCCAGATTAACTGATTGACGGATGACGACGTTTGTCGAAGGCCCCAATGTTAAACAGAGATTAAGTGTCAGCGAGCAAGACAGGTGATTAATTTAAGCTTGTAAATGAGTGAATTTACTGGGTGATAGGTTAATGCTTTACATATGCACATATGCAGCCATTGACTTAAATATTCTAATGATAGACACTATTTTGGAAACTATTATTGTCAAAATACTGAAAAGTTAAATACCAATGTAGGGCTGCAGAGAAAAGTTCACTGTAGCGCTACAATAACATTATTTCGTCTAACAAAACTATTAAAACATACAGAGATACTTTTTCGCGACCAAAATGTCTTAATCGCTTATGAATTTGGTTTCACTTACGCGTTTATTTCAACATAGTGTAATGTTCAAGGTGTACCGGACTACATTACACCTGAGTCGACTGAAGTGAGTATTCGGAACGCCTAATCTAGTGCGTAGTACATATATACGAGTGTCTATGTATGCAGCTATAAGTATCATGCATTTGTGCATTATATGCGCAAACACATGCATGCATGAGAAATTGATAATGTTAACACACAGCTCTTTGTACAATTTTTTTTTTTGTTTTTGCGCTTGATCGCTATCTCACCTGATGGAAAGCGACGGTAGGGAAATTCAGAGCGGTTGACTCTCTGCGGTCCGTACAGATCACGAGTTCGATCCTGACTAAAAACCACAGGAACCACCTGAATTACAGGAATTGCCAGCTCCATCGTCGACCACATCATCGCTTACCATCAGGTGTGATGGTGGTCAAACGCGAGCCTAACAATAATAATAAAAAAAAATAACATAAAGCTTGCTTTCATCTCTAGGGTCCTGCGGTTAGAAGAAAACTTAGCCTTCGATACAATCAAATATCTACTAATGTAACGTCATTCCATCGGTCTAATATACCACTTGGCCAGCCAACTCTGACGGCCGCGTTGCTGGAGAATTTGTTGAGCCAGTTTTGCACAAACAAATTCAATGTAATTTATTCATTTAGGGAAATAAATTCTTTTATATCACAATTGACATGAAAAGCAAAGCAAATGCAAAACCTTTAACTAATTATTTACCATATAATATAAAAAATAACATTTGGGAAAAGAATGAAAATGCGAGCCGACGTGAGATTTACATATGAATAATTAACCGTTAAAATAATTGCAAAAAAATCATTGAAACAAAATTAATCTCCCTCTCCGCCCAAGGGCGGGAGATGTCGTCTGACATGAAAAGCAAAGCAAATGCAAAACCTTTAACTAATTATTTACCATATAATATAAAAAATAACATTTGGGAAAACTAATGCGAGCCGACGTGAGATTTGCATATGAATAATTAACCGTTAAAATAATTGCAAAAAAATCATTGAAACAAAATTAAATAAATATTATTGTATATGTAACTGAAATAATAACATTGTCGCCAAAAATACGTCTAACCTAATACATTAGACTAGCTAACCTGGCGAACTTAGTACCGCCTAAGAATGTAGTATTTTTTTCGATATAGTCAACCGATTGCGATGAAACCAAGCCTAAGTAATATATCAAGATACACATGATTTTAATGTATTAAAGTTATCTACATCGATTTTGTAAATTTTACGTGATGCGCGCACAACTAAAAACTTCTACAGATTTACTATATGTTTAGAAGCGTAATTGAAAAATAACGGTAGGTAATGCACTGCTTTCAAATCGTTTCTTTAAATTCTTTCAATAGTTAAAACACTAAGAAGTGTTTACTCTGGATATTTCGAAAGCTCTCTTGTTAGTATGCACTATCTCTCTAAAACATAGGTATACATCTTAACCATTAAACTATAAAAATTAATACGTATATACAAACTTAGAATAATAATTATGCTCTCTTATTGTAACTTCTGACGTTAGGAAAAGAGCTGGGGGCCCTATCACAAGATCTATCTGACGATTTAAAAATTCCCATTTTAAAAAAAAAAATAGTGTAAATACTTCCCGTTGCCCTACTTAGAATCCTGAGAGGTAAGAAGCACGGTCTCATAGCACAAGTAAAGGAAAAAGTATGGAAACTGTAACTCATTACTTACTTCACGAACAAATAATATTTTGTTCGATACAGAAAAATCTTCGAGACTCGAATCTAGAAACGAACTATGCTTGATTCGCTGTCTGTCCGTCCATCTGTCACTAGGCTGTATCTCAAGAACCACAATAGTAAGACAGTTGAAATTTTCACAAACTATGTATAACAACAAATACTAAAAACAAAATAAAATAAATATTTAAGAGGTTACCCATACAACAAAGGCGATTTTTTTTTTGCCGTTTTTTTTCTACGGACAGTACGGAACCCTGCGTGCGCAAGTCTGACTTGCACTTGCCCGGTTGTTTTTAACCGACTTCGAAAAGGAGGAGGTTCTATGTTCGGCTGAATGTATGTTTTTTTTTATGTATGTTCACCGATATCTCGGTCAATTGTGGACCGATTTTGAAAATTCTTTTTTTTGATTGAAAGGTTATGCTTCCAAATTGGGTTCCATAGAAATATTGTTATGATCTGATCATGAACTTCGAAGATATGAAACAGAACTCCTCGTAGGATCACAGCAGAATTGTTGTAACAAGTAAAATAATAATTGCTTTGTTTATACGTGTAGTCGATGACTGACTGGAAGAAAAGGGGGCGGGGACGTATCGATCTGATCTGGTGACGAAGCCGGAAGGTAAATTAATGTAATTTAACTGTGTTTGGGATGATTAGAATCGTTATGGGATGGACTCTGGCTATAAGCTATTTAAGTTTGGCTGAGGGGTACTTTTTAGTGGTGGTACCATAACTAAAAAGAGAAAAATAAAAAAACTTTTTACAAAAAAAAATATAAACCGACTTCAAAACAGTGAAAAGTACAAAATAACTTTAATTTCGGAAGTCGGTGTTAAATAACGAAAAGACAAAACTATCTATAGAAAACGAGTTGGGTTTGCGTGAGCCCGACTCGCACTTGCCCATTCTTATCTATTTAGAACGTTGCTCCACACTAGACACTAGGACAAGCTCTGCTTAGTTTGGCACAAGTTGCTGTGGTGTGAAAGTTGTGGAATACCTATTATATGATATTATACAACTATACAAGTTGTAAGGGACAGCCCTCCACAAACTTTAAGGGTTTGCTCAGTAGACGAAACTGAACAACCTTCCACAAAATTTTTTTCAGGAAACGAAAAAAAAATCGGCCTCGCCATACAAATTGTCCAATCAAGTTTATCAGTTTGTATGGCGAGGCTGATTTTTATTTTCGTTTCCTGAAAAAAAAAAATGTGGATGGTTGTTCAGTTTCGTCTACTGGGAGGGCTGTCACTTACACCTTTAATTAATAATACTAGCCTACATAAATTATAGCCTATGTCACTCAGAAATAAAGCAGCTTTCTACTCGTAATACAAATACAAAAAGTTTATTTGTGCACACAGGTACAATTTAGGTGTTACAATTATTTATATAGTGTCTCTGTGTTCTGTTCACTTACTGTGGCATACAAATATTAATAACATAGGTATTTTACACTACTGAAATAAGTACCTAAACGGATACACAGGGTGTGCTTACTCATTTTACAATAAATCGACTTCAATGTTTCTATCGGTGAAAGAATTTTAGCAATCGGACCAGTACTTCCAGAGATTACTTCCTACAAACAAAAAAACAAACTTTAGAGTCTGTCTAATAAGTTAAACGACTTGGGTAATTATTAGGATTTAATGAAATCTGTACCCCTAGCCAAGTTGCTAATCTGCAATAGTTAACTCTTGTAGAAAGCTTCAAATGTACGGGAATGACGTCGTCTTATCGCTCCGTCACGTGGTCAGAACAAAAGAATTGGCGGCAAGGTGAACTCGAAGCGTTCGGCGCAAGCGAAACGGTTGTAACTTGGCTAGGGGGGATGATGTAGTTAACACGGGTTCAATAATCAAGGTTGATTAAAAGATAGAGATCATTGTTTACTAACAGAAGAGCCTTATAAAAAGTATCGAATATGAGTATTTTTTAAATGATTAAATATTATACGAAATTCCCAAGTCGGTTGACTTATTAGACAGACTCTACCTCTTTATTATATTAGTGTAGATTATATTAATCCCGATGTCATTCTACTGGACACAAGAACAACATCGGCATATTGTGTTAATGTCCCGTTTAGTTTTAAATTGTTCCAACTGACGTTAAGATGTTTACAGACCACAGCGTTTCGTGTGTTCACTAATGTCGGTAATAAAGGGCGGTAATTATTTATGGAGGTCGTTTCGCAACTGCGGATCCTATAGGAAGCAAAGAAAGAAGGAGAATTGCGTTATTAGCATTACAAAAACGGAAACACACCTTAAATTAAAATGAGGGTGATCTAAAATGACGTTCACCAGCTGGCAGCACTGAGGGGTCAGGTCCAGGCGTCTCTCAAAACACTTATGTTAATGACATTACCTAGACATCAACGTCAATGTCAAACGTTAAACTTCAACGTCATATATACGTTTTTAAAGAAAAAGAAAAGACCAGCACCCCTAGCCAAGTTGATAATCTGCAATCGTTAACGCTAGTCGAAAAGTAATCTAATGTATGGGAATGACATCATCTCAACATTAATTCACGTGGTCGGAACAAACGAATGGAAAATTCGTAGCCAAGTTCACATCGTTCAAAATGATAGAATGAATTTCTACAACGTTTAACGCTACATCCTTTGATAAACAAACGCTACATTGTAGAACGAGCGGCCGACTCAGGCGCGTCAACATGGCTACACACTTATCGTTTTCTACAATTCCTGACACCAAAGCGTTACCGATTGGAGAACAGAATTTGACACGATACGGTTGTAACTTGGCTAGGGGGCAGACGGCTAAGTGGCGCCAACTGGTGGTGTGAATTTTCCCAAAACACCCTCATTAAACAAATGGTACATTGAGTAATGCCAAAAAGGCCTCAGCTCTGCATACCCAATGCCAAATACAACAACAAGGCCACCACGTTACGCTCATTTTCAGCTGCAAAGGGCTGACTTGATTCCGCCATCTCATTTCTACCATCGGACCACCCGACGTACGGCGAGAATCAGCCTTTGCGTTGTTGAAACCTCTACGGTCAATACTAAGCGTTTCGCCTCGTCGTTTATATCGCGTACATCGAAGGACTGGAACAATTTGCCTGCTGCAGTGTTCCCGTCCGATTATAATTTAGGTGTATTCAAAGCGGCAAAGTGAATAGTCTCATAATAAACTAATGCGCCACACCATCAATAATTGCGTCACTGCTTACCATCAAGTGGTATCGCAGTCAAGCACTAGTTTATCCCAAATAAAAAAAATGTTCACAGGTAGAGCTTTTTCTAAGTTATAAGACTAATTCTAAGGGTCCATTCATAAATATTTCGAATTTCTTGACTTTTGACCTCTCCTAATTTTTTTTTCGTAGTGTGAAAATCATCTAATGTCATCCCCCGCTCTTGGGCGGAGCGGGAGATAGTGCCAGACCTTTACTGACTAAAACCCCACTCCTGTTCCTTCGTTGCCTTTCGTACCGGGGCTTGAGCTATCTATCTACCCCACGGAGCAAAAAGATCTACCCCCACCTCACTGCCACTTTTTTTTTTGAGGTATTAAATCATCCAATGACTTCTTGGAGCAGGAGAGCGTGTCAAACGTTCAATGTCTATAACCCACCTGTGTTCTTTCAATTGCTCTTTGCGTTCCAGGGCCGCGGTAACTCCTTCCAACAGTCCCGCTGTCCCTCCTATGAAACTTTTTGGAAACTTATTCTACAACAATAACACATTTCCGGCCACCGTAGGCGCGGGCTTGCGGACAGTAAGCAATGGGTAGCTCACTGTCCGGCCGTCCGGTAACTGTCCCGACCAAGCCCAAGTCGTCGACGGCGCGCGCTGTTCCCGCGCGCCTCAAGGAGTTGTCAGCAACAGCAGGGGCCCAGCCGGGTCGAAGCCTACTGGGGCCAGGGTTACCCGAAAGGGCGCTCGAGCCCCGGTATGAAGGCTTGAAGGAACGGGAAGGGTTTTTTAGTCAGTAAGAGTCTGACACTATCTCCCGCTCCGCCCAAGAGCGGGGGTTGTCATAGGATGATTTTTCCAATCGGAAAAAAAAGTGAATTATTCGAGGATTTGATATATATACATAAAGGAACAGTGTACTTTCGTGGCCAGATCTTAGAAATTGACAACTTCATGATATGGCTAATTAAAACTGGCCAAATGGTTTTGAACGTTACAGTTTGATGATATGTCAATCCTCGTTTGGCCTATTTACTTTAGACCTTATTTTGTATTGATATAAACTAGTGCTTGACTGCGATCCCAACTGATGGTAAGCAGTGATGCAATTCTCTTATAGAAATCCTACATCAAAGATATGGCCAAACGTGGATTGCCATATCATCAAACTTTAACATTTAAACGATCTGGCTAGTTTTATTTGGCCATATCATGAAGTGATTAATTCCAAAATATGGCCACGACAGTACAAATGTGTTTGCGCACACACTTATGTACTAGTAAGTTAATCTCCTGAGCACCTGGCTAGATTCCGTTGTATTTGGTCACCATGATCGAAATTGGGTCGGGGGGATTATATCATAATTATGCACTTGCCATATGCAAAGTGAGAGCAGTGGTGGCCGAGTGGTAATGGCTTCGACTTACGAGTTGTAGGTCGCGGGTTCAAATCCTGCCAGTTACATTACTTTGGGTAATTTATTTCATTGCCACTGCTCTCAAAACAGTGAAGGAAAACATACACTTTCATCAACCCGCACTGGGCCCGCGTCGTGGATTACGGCCCATTCTCTCTCTTATAGCCAGACCTAAGCCAGCCAGTTCCAGCCAGTTCCTGGCCTAAGTCCAGCAGTGGGAACATTAAAAAGGCTCATATTGATGATCAATGATATTATCATTGATGATGATGATGATTTACGTACCTACATAAAAAAGAAAGGACACAGTGAATCCAGTGTTAGCACAGGCGCAGTAGTGAGCATGCATCAACAGTGTTTACTCCTGGCGGTTTGCCAGCGTGTAACTCATCTGCTGGTTACAATTAAACGAATCCTAATTATCATACAGTTTTGTGGCAAAGAAATCATTTCAACCTTGATTAAATACAGACACGAAAGAATAATGCAACAACTGTTTGAGCAGTTTATGCGTCGAACCTTGAGCTGATTGCCTGTAACTATTACACTGGCAAGGCAGTCTTTATCATCATTTGAGCTGTAAGACGTCCATTGTGGGACATAGAGCTCCCACTTCGCCACAACCACCGGTCCTGTGCGTCTCGCATGCATCGGATTCCCGCGACCCTCACCGGGTCATCAGTCTACCTTGTGGGAGGCCTTCATACGCTGCGTCTTCCGGTACGAGGTTGCTATTCCAGAACATTTCGGTCCCATCAAGGTCTACGGGCCTAGTGCAAGTTTTTTAATGTAAACGTTCGCTTATGTCAAAGAGTATAGAAAGAAATGCTTTTCGCCTTTGTCACCAGACGGCGCTTGTACAGTTTCCTGAAGTCGGTCTGATATGGCCACGATTTCGTACAAAAACTTCAGCACTTCAATGTATCGATAGTCAAACTATCTGGAGAGTTTTCGTGCGAGTAGAGAGGATTCGTGCGAACGAGCCGCGCGCGATCTGCACGTGGCGCATTCGCCGGGTACAAACCATTAAATAAGAATAATATTGCACCTACATAACTATATTCTGTTTTCCTGGTCCATAAAAAAATATTTTCATTAAATGATTCAGTTTCCCGCGTAAAATTATGTGTTATTTTCTTTTAAACATTATAGAATGTTGTCTCAGCCGCCTCACTTCCGCGTAGTAAATGTTTAGCATGTTTTAATAAACGCCCGACGTGTTTGTTTATTTATTTGATCACTGTCGGTGATGTTGACTAAAAATATTACTTCATTTTCGCCCACAACATATGGTCCATTCAGTGTCCCGTCAGGGCCGGTAAAAGATAGGCTGCAGGTTTGTTTGAAGGAGATACCACGGGGCGCCGCCGACTCCGCGGGTGCTCGAGAGCTCGAGCACCCATGAGAAATAAACAGTGGGTGCCGAGTACCCCTGAGAATAGACTTCAAGAAACAGAACAATGAGTATTGAAAAAAGTCATTTGTGAAACACGTGCAAATTTGTCACTGCAGCCCTCGGCCTCGGCTCCATAACACACTCGCCTACGGCTCGTACGGATTCCGCCTCGGTTTCAATGAAAAACTGTCTGCACTTGTATCAAAATGCATGAGCAGCCATGAGGTTTTCTAAAACCCGGCGCCCCTGACCAAGCCTACGATTCCAAAACAGCCAGCATCGCAGCGGTGAAATAATAATAATAAAATATAATTTCGTGTCTGATATGATACCGTACTATAAATATACCCCAGAAACAATTTTAGATAGTCAAAATTTATTGGGACCGGACCATCATAACAGACAAAACGATCCATTATAATAGACCCGATATTACCGTCCACGACAAAACAAATAAAACAGTATACTTGATAGACATAGCAATACCTAAATCTCACAATATTCAAACTACAATATCCGAAAAGCTCGGTAAGTATCAAGATCTCGCCATAGAGATTAAAACCCAATGGAAAGCTCGAACTGTTCATATTGTACCGATTATTCTTTCGTCTACTGGCATAATACCAAAATCACTGACACAGAGCCTCAATACTCTAAAGATGCCAGCTCAAATACTCTACATGCTTCAAAAAGCCACGATCCTCAACACCTGTCGCATCACTAGAAAGTTCCTGACTTCTTCAACACTCACATCTACCTTTTCAATTTAAACTCCACCTTATATACTTGGTTCTGGCCCGTATGTAAGGTTTATCTCTCTTAAATGGGAAGAAAAACATAAAAAATAACAAAAAATATAATAATAATAATAAATCGTTTATTTATAACATAGGGCTCACTTACAATAAAGATGATTAAATACTATAAAGAACGCAGTTGCTTATTTGCCTGAACTAGGGTGAACCTGTGCTTCAGGCTAGACAGTGCTTAGATACAAAGAAAATAAATTAACACTAAATATGACTAATATAAGAACTAACTAAATCTACAGATATTGAGAGATACGGCGTGTTTTATTTACAAACAGTAAGTAGGTCTTCAGTCTCAGTATAAGATATGCTTAGGAAATATTGAAGAATCATCTTTTTACAGTTATACTCATTTAAATTGTAGATACTTAATTTTCTATTTAAACTTAACTTTAAGACTCCGACAGAATATCATGTCATTCATGATGGCGTGCCGCGCTATTCTATCAGCGTTTCTACTATGGTGTCTGATGTGGTCAGTTCGTTCACCACTTTGGCGATGTAGAGGTCCTTTACGCTCTTTTGGCATCTACAGGTATCGAAGATAGTATCTGGGGTAGGGGTAGGTCAGGGTCGGGTCTTAAGAGGCTGCTTTTCCACTCGCTTATCGTCAACATCGAGCATGGTTTAAAAGCTTGTTACTTCATCTAATGCGATCCAACGCGATGTTTGACGAAAAGTTCACATTGCCTTTTCGTAAAAAAGAGAGATAACGCCTGGAAAAGTGGAAACTGTTAGCATTCGGTAATTCCGCGATTTACTCGAATATTTCACAAAACTTGTTCCAGGAAATACGTGTTTATTTTAAACCCTTAAAAGTTTTTGAAAAAAATTGTCACCATTCAGAATCTTGATTAAATTCGCTTGATTAATGTTTGAGTAAATTATGAAGTGTCAAAGTTCATGCAAATTAGCAAATTTTCAGAAGTCTTTACTGGATTGATTTTACTCTTTATAAATTGATTTCAATAGAAGCCTAGATAATATCCACAAAATACTGTGTTTCCAAAATATCTAATGAAAAATGTGTAATAACGTCATAATTGCGTAAGAGCGGTTGAAATGAAAAACAGTGAAATATATAGGCCGTATATGACGACTAAGAAGTGTTGTGTGAATGGTTTCTATATCATGTGTGAGGGGTAGGTATCTATTCTAGGTTATGTGTGTGCCTAAGGAGGGGTGTCTAGATCGTGTGTGAGGGTTGCGCAGGTCACTAAGCCAAGGGCTATTTTTCTTCATTAAAAGCGGTCTAAAATAAAAGAACAAAATATATAATTATCATTTTATTTTGTACAATTTATTATACATTGATATTACATTTAACTTAAATCGATTTGCTCTTTAACTACAAAATAAGTAGCTAGTGACGCAACGAAAGGCCCTATTTAAGCAACAACTCAGTTCTTCGATATCCGTGCAGTTCTTAAACTATTAATTATAATAATTATTGTATTACTTATTGCAATTTGATATATTATAATTAGTCAAATATGAAGTAAACAAAGTTATGCTTGAAAATTACTTCAAACTAGATTTAAACCATTTAATCATTTAAAATAAATTTTAAGTAATGCCTCAAGCAGTTCCTTAAACTCATCCGAAGGGTCTACATCTACATATACCTATTACAGGTCTTAAACTTACACTGTATATGACGGACATTAAAAATTGAGAAAAATATAAGTATACCGTGTACAGACACAAAGAATAACTCAGAAAACAGTAACGGCTCGTTCACGACCTTGCCGTTGTGAGCGGTAGCCAAGCGTGAGGCGGCGAGCGGTAAGAACAAAAGTATGGCAAAAAGAAAATACAACCGAATTGTTAACCCCTCCTTTTTGTGGAAGTCGGTAAATAAAAATGCTTGAAGCACGCCACGAGACGCCGCTCATAGCGCGCCCGCCTACCGAAGTCGCCCCGCTTGCCGCGCCGCTCACCGCTTAGGCCGAAGTCGTGAGCAGGCCGTAAGTAACACAAATACGCGATAATCTTGAATTGATTCGAAAACCTGCAGACAACGCGACGACACATTCGGGTTCGCCACATAAAATTTACATTTTAGTTCGGACACGACCTTAAGCGCCAGAAATAATTTGGGCTAACGAGTTAAGAAACCCACAACGAAGACCCACTTCGAAAAATACAAACCGACCGTTACGTTTATTCCAAATTCTCCAATTATAGAATCCAACTAATGGGAAAGGATGGAAACATGTATCCTAACTTCAGGATTTCTTCAAATATTTAGTTATGTTCAGTACAGTCGAAATATTTAGACCGCTGCGCTTCAAACAATTGGCTGCGCAGGAGTATACTAGGTACAATTACTGGCACGGATCTTGAGCGCTGGCTTCAAGGTGCGCAAAAGTCAAATATTCGGTCTCTTTAGTGGTGCGAAGTAAGACGCGGGGGCGGGGAATTTCAGTGATTGGCTCGACGCGCCATCGTGTCATAGACGTCACTCGTGATTCGTTCCCTGCGTTGCTGCATGTATCTAACAACAAAGACGATTGGCTCGCCAATGTATGGAATGCGCAAAGCGATCCCCACTCTGACGCCGAGCGCTCAAGATCCGTTCCGATAATTGGAAGTGCCAGTTGTTTTTACGTTAACGTTAACGCGATCGAAACGTTCACCGCATTTGAGTCAGTGAATCAGTTGAGAACGGATGTTACTTTGGTCCATTATCATAGCGTACTTGGACAATACAAACAACACTGATTGATAACACATCATAATAATAAAGCGAGAAATACATTAGATCGAAGCCCACGTAGGCCACGCCTGATTTGTGCGTAGAGTCGCGTTACGTGGCGTGGATCTAATGTAGCTCTACAGGTCCAGTTATAAAATGTACCGATGCGCCCAGATCGGCGTACGCTGCCCACGTGTGTGCTCTACCTTAGCTTTAGCCTTACTGTGAGTTCTACCTTAATCATTTCCGCAATTCGTTCACCATCAACAATTGCGTCACTGCTTACCATTAGGTAGGATCCGCACCGGGTCCATCGACCAATGTCTGTCTGTGGGAGGTCCTTCTCTCTCTCTTTTATATTTTGACGTAATAATCAGGGGACCGCAGCGGTCCTCCCACAGACGGAGATTTTTATAGGGTGTCGGAGCGAGTCCGTGCCACATATAAGGAGACACTAGTTAACATCACTTAAAAAAAATACGACAGGAGTTAGGTATTTATTTTTCTTCGGCATCAATGAAGGTGCCAAAAGCCTTTCCTGTACCCCTAGCCAAGTTACTAATCTGCAATAGTTAACGCTAGAGGAAAGCTTCAAATGTACAGGAATGACGTCATCGGTGATACACTACAACATATTATAGAGCGGCTCGTTGTGCTGTTCCTACTAAATGCTCTAGAACTCACCTTTACGTTACAGCAGTCTGTACCCGGCTTAGCAACTCACATTTTACGCTACTAACCTGCTAGTAACCGTTGCCATTGTGTTCTTGAGATGTTGATTCCAGAAATGCGTTCAGCGATGAATTATGAAAAGCAAATAGTGATTGCTATGAAACATACGCATGTCATTTGCTGTGTCCGCACCTCGATACTAGTGTCTAGTGTGATATGGTTTTTGTTAACGCGATCGACACCTTTATGACGTATGGTGCTCTGATTGGTCGGCTCCAAGTTATTAACCAATCGGAGTCAAACGCGGTAAACGTTTCGATTGCATTAACATAAAAACAACTCGCACTCTGCGCACAGATTGTCTAGTGCGATTTGGTTTTTTGTTAACGTGATCGACACGTTTATGACGTATGGCCCTCTGATTGGTCGGCTCCAAGTTCTTAACCAATCCGAGCCAAACGCGGTAATCATTTCGATTGCGTTAACATAAAAACAACTCGCACTCAGCGCACTTTTCCTAGACACCCTTTTTTATTGGGGTGGCAATTATTAAATAACTCCTCCAGCTCTGGCTAAAGTGTCAGACTTTTTCTGACTAAAACCCACCCGTGTTTCTTCAGTTGCTAGGTTCCTAGACACCTTTGATTACTTTTTATCTACAGAGAAAAGCCACAATCCTTACTTCTAATGCTACTTTTATGTACAACCAGTCGACTATGAGTTTATGAAGACATTAAGGTGAAAGCTAAGGGCTATGCTGTCGCTAGATGGCGCTGAAGTCAACAATTTTAGTTATTATATATTTTGTGATTAGTGTATGGGAGCATTAGTAAATCAAGGACTCTCCTGATTAGGTGGATTTGGAGGCAATAATTTGACTAAGTTCAATAAAGTAGAATTTCCAATTTTAGTGAATACCATATCTATCTAAATATGCAAAAGGAGAAACTGACTGACTGATATACCAAAGCACAGCTTTTTTTTTATGGTGGGAAAATCATCTTATGACAACCCCCGCTCTTGAGCGGAGCGGGAGATAGTGTCAGACTCTTACTGACTAAAAACCCACCCCGTTCCTTCAAGCCTTCATACCGGGGCTCGAGCTATCTTTCGAAACTAACGCTGGCCCCAGTAGGCTTCGACCCAGCTGAGCCCCTGCTGTCGCTGACAACTCCTTAAGGCGCGCGGGAACAGTGCGCGCCGTCGACGATTTGGGCTCGGTCCGAACAGCGAGCATAGCTCGCCATCCACAAGCCCGCGTCTACGGTGGCCGGAAATCGGGATCGGAATCCCGACGGCGGCGAGGGCGCCGTTGCCTGATGCGGTCGGCCTCCTCCTTTGCTAGCATTACTGCTTCGTAGAAGTCGGCGACCGCCTGCCACTCCTCCTCGCTCCGGACCATGGCCTGAACCAAGACCCGGCGCGAGAGGTCTCCGCCGCCGATCACCCCCAGGAGGGCACGGCGATGCACCAAAGCACAGCTGAAAATATTGCACAAGGCTTTCTTTTATCACATAGTTGAGCACTAAGGATTTTACAAAATTGAGCCCTTTGAGTTCGGGATGAAAAGAGGTTCTAAAGTTTGTACGGAGAAACCTCTACTTTCACACGGGTTGCTGGCAGAAGCTTGTTTCACTTTAATAAAGGTATTTATTAACTTGAAATATAAATTGGTTCGATATTTATTATTCGAAATAATTACAGCACCATACTAATGTTCAATAAAATAAATTAAAAAATGATCAGTTCAGCGCCATCTAGTGAGAACTTGGCCACTCTCGGGCCCATAGCTTTCACCTAGGGCGGTTATCACACTGCCACGCACCACGCAGCGTAACGTGTGAAAACGCTCCTACGCACATACTTGCATTCCCGCAAGTACGTGCAGATCTGCATCTTGCGGGTTTTTTACGCACTCACGCGCGTTGGTGAGTCTTGTAAATTCACGCAGACACGCACTCATTTGTGACTCAGTGTGGCATACCATGCGTGTCGCACCGCATCCACGCGCTTGAGTGCGTGTTTTTCCGTATGTAGGTGCGTGATCTGCATTAACGCGTGTGGATGCAGTTCTTTGCGTATTTTCTATGCAAACGGAGATACAGGCGACGTTAAGACGATTCACGCACTACGCTGCGGGGTGCGTGGTAGTGTGATAATCGCCTAAGACTATAAATACTTTCAGATCTTAATTCAAACAGAATTGATTTTAACACTAAACAAAATCAACAAATTGATATTTTTGTTTCCATTACCCGAGTAGGTAAAATTAGTTTTTTTTTTATACTAAGTATATTTATTATATTTATATTTACACATGTCTATGTGTTTAGAAAAGGTTTTTTTTTTTAAACTAGCAACACTAGGTATAGTGGTTCATTCATCAGTTAGAAATTGTTGACTAAAATAGACTATTCACTAATGAATAAGATGGTCGAAGACCCGCTTCGACGATTAATATGTAAGTAATGTAAGGTTATTCATATCAAAAAGTAGTATAAGTACCGAAAATAATACGAATAATTATTTTAAATAATGCAGAGATGACTGCGAAAACTGTTGTGGGAAACTACGAGTATGTATATACAGGGTGAATTTCTCAGGTAGATAGCCAAATCCAAAACTCAAAGAAGTCTGAAGGCTGATTTTAGTGAAAACTATAACTTCATCATTGCCAGGAATCGAACTAATGGATTAAAAAAGAAACGTTGTTTTAGTAATATTGTAAGCGGTGTACAATCATTCGATAATGTTACTAATAACGATCAAATTCTAAGAAATAATGCCATATTGAAGGCAAACTAAAGGAAAAGGCAATTCAATTTTTAATAAAAAAAAAAAACTTTTTGTTTCATCATTTAAAACATGGTAGATGCTGTTAATTAATCTATGAATAATAGTACATTGTTACACTAGGGGTGAAAGTAACTCATTTCGTCCCGAGAAGGAGTTGGCGGGCGAGCGCAGCGAGGTCGCTAATTCGAGGGGTTAAATGGGTTACTTTCACCCCGAGGTAAACACTGTGCTTTTCATTACGAATACGAGGAAACTAAAAATAAAATAAAAAGTTTGTAAAACTTAGTCGTCGTACCTATGATTTTAAGTAGGTATCTTTCTTCTGATTTAGGCGGTAAAAGGTATTCCACTACTGCTTTAGCCTCTTCTCTTATGAAATTGGGCGTTAAATCAGTATTTTAATCTCATAAACATAACGTACATACAAATCTCTGTTGTACGGAAATGTAAACGAAACTCGAAAAAACCAACGACTGATTGCCACTTTCCCGCCATTTTGTTTTTTTTTTTCTGCGGCCGGCCAGCTATTCAGCCTCATTAATGAAAAATTTGAAATTAAGTGTAATCTTTTAAAAATAAAGTATTTTAAAGAAATAGTTGAACAAATAAATCACTTAAAATATAACATTATTTAATTAATACTTGTCTTTAAGTTATTTCAATTTTATATCGCGCTGTGATTGACTGGCTGTATGGAAAGTTGGAACATGGTTCAATAGAAATGTGAAGATAGAACTAGTTTTTTTTTTTAAATAATTTGACAGCTGTCAGTTGTAAAGTAAAACTCCCTAGGGATGAAAAGTATCACTTTCAGCCCGCTCCTCAGGCAACTTCAGACCTACTTTCAGAGTATGAGTAATGAAAAAGACATTAAAATAATTATGAATCGTTGTATTAAATATTTATCAATTTTCACATGTTCGCACTTTGCCGTAAGCCGTTACTTTCTAGATTGTGATCGAATGGTGTAGTGATAGTGTTTTATTAAAAATATTAATAATTTATAATCTAGTATTATTTTCTAAAAACCAGCCGGTTCTATTCCTATCTAGGATTATGGAATTTCATCAGATTAATTTAACAAACACAAAATCAGATTAATTTTTATCTAAATCGGGTTTAAGATTCCTTGTGAGTGTTTTCACCATTCCTTATAGTTCCGGATTTGGCCATTTACGCCTGCTTGAAAAATTCACCCTGTATAATACTTATTTTTTTTTTAAAGTTTGGCTGAACGTCTACAGATATGAGTTTATTCGATACTCTGATCAGTCTGAACTGCCGTAGAGGGTGTTCTACACATGACACGCTGAGTTTTAAGCCGGCTACAGACTGCAGTAACGTAACATGCAATGTAACACGCATTGGATAACACACAATGACAATGTGGATGTATTTTAAGATTAAGTAGTTTCTATAATTGTTATTTCATTGTGTGTATTAATGTGCCAAATAAACGTGTTTTCTTTCTTTCTTTCATTGAAAGAATGTGCCATGCAATGTAACAGAATTCTGATAGTGTGGAAACCTTGACCACGCGAGCCGTGCATACTACACGCGCGAACAGAGCATTTCAACTCAACATCAGAGTCTGATATATAGAAAAAAAACGATATTTTATCAACAGTCCAATTTTCAACTATGGGAGTAGCTACATGCTCGGTTCGCCATCGCGCTGCTTAAACATTTATGCAATGCTCCTTTCATGTTACCTTGCATGTTACGTTACAACACTCTGTACTCAGCTTTAGGCGCTCAATTTATTTTACGATTCTTTATATAAAGAATTACATCAAGCGCTGCGATCCAAGACTAACTAGTTCCAAGTGTGAAAAAAATAAAAATAGGATAATCAATAAAAATGTATATTTTAAGAACATACTTAATATTATATAAATTAAAATTAAAAAGGAACTAAAAACTAAAGAAAATTATACAAAAAAAAAATATTCGGTGATTGCCCTTAAACTAAGTTTGTTAAATGGAAAGTCTTCTTTTTCCGCAGCCGATTGCACATGTTACGTACAAAATTGCCATCAGAAAGGGACTAGCATTAACTTCGCCTGGGGAAGGTACATCCATAAGCGGATTATCACAATAAGTAGATATTAAGTATTATGTCATTATTGAAAAAATTAATATTCGAAAAGATTTTATTAAAAAAAAACCCTTTATTTTACTTTCAAAAACCAAATTAGATTAACAATTTCTGCGCCTCGTTTTAAACTAAATGTTAATTATTTTAAATGTTTTTCTTTTTTTGTTATAAACATTAAGATTTTAAAAGCGCATTTTATTTTATCAACTTACAAATTAATAATAAGGATAAAAAAGTATTCAAGAAAAATGTTACTAACCCCTGGCTTCTGAAAGCCAAATCATTTTCATTCGTCATCAACGTCTGTTTAGTGGAGTCAAGATATATTTCGAGGAAGCTACTTACAATAAAGCACCCAAATCGCGTATCATACTCATTATTTTATATAGTTATTGACACACCAATGTCTTACTAAGTAGTTCAATACATAAAGATTACAAAATCATGTTGTACAAAAACTCTTAGAAGCGTGCATAGTACTTGTATGGCAAATCGTAAAAAAGGATCGAATAAATTGAAAATTAAATTGAAATAAATCGATTTTTTTTTTTAGAGGAGATAAGCAAATTGCTTTTTAATTCAATTCAATTAATCTAATAAATAATCACTAGGTATATATATACAAAGAGGGCTGGACTCTTCTTCAGTCAACGAATCAGCATTGCCATCCAGTGTGGCAATGCTGCCAGCGTTCTGGGCACTTATCCCATTGACATCGATGTGGACGAATTTTTTGATGCGCTCTGAGTTTTCTCCATTTTTCAGCCTTTTTTTTACTCGTTTGTACATATTATTATTTTAAGTTTGTATAAATTGAATTGAAATTATTTAATAATTACATTGAAAATTTAGAGAATTAAATTAAAATTGAGATCAATAACACAAAAATAATATACTCGTAAATTTAACTTAAAAAAATAATCAAACTAATCAAGAACGGTTGGTACTGGCTTGGATATATCGTTTGAATTCATTCAGACTGAAAATATGTCTAAGTGGTTAGCGTGTGTGCTTAGATAATTGTAACTACACAAAAACTGGTATAAAGAAGCGGAACGACCAACACTATTGTTATATTTTTATGTGTATGTTTTTTATGTTCAACATTTGTAATGCCTACAAATGTTTTCGTTTTAAAATTGGATCTGTAAGAGGCGAGGCACCTTTACACTGATTTCAGAAACTATCTGCGGTACGTTTGTCAAGTTATGAACAATCTTATAAAGCAGAATTAAATCTGAACAGCTTCTTCGTAACTCCAGTGAGTTCATAATAAAAAGAGTTCTGTCTTTTTATTATTTTTTTAATATCCAGCTTTTTCTTTGGGATCAAAGTCTGTGATCACTAGGGAATGCAAACCGGTTAAACCGAAAACCGAAAAACCGGTTTTTCGGCATATTTTTTTAGATTAAAATAACCGGTTTTTTTTTTCAAGTAACCGGTTTTTTCGAGTTTTTTTTATTACTTTCAAATGACACTATTTTTAAGCAAACATAGTTTTTAAACGCTGTTGAGGCTTGATATCAGTCGTAGGTTTGTTTATAAATATTTATGTACCATAGTGATAGCTACACTAATTGTACAGTTCTTCTGTTTACGATCATTAAAAATCCAGGCCGGCCGCGTGTTTTGAGAACAGGCAGTGGATGCTGTCAGGGCCAGAATTAAAATCTCGTCCCCTAGTATTTTATCAAAATTATTATTCGGAAATGGAATACCCACCGTTGTTACTCATCATAACATCATCATCACCAAGGTTAATTTTCGTGAAAATGGGCTACTCTAATTTAAGCTAAAGAGTATCGAGATACTATCCTAAATGCCATAGCAAAGCCTCTTAAAGCCTCTCTCATTTTGATAAAATACTAGGGGTTTTTCAGCAAGACAGCTTCCTTTCACAAGGCACGCACTACCCAGGCTTAATGCCTTACTGCGAGTGTTTCGGACTTCATTAAGCCTGATGATTGACCTTTGGCGAGCCCAGGCCTCAACCCGTGAGAGTCATACCGGTCGGCGGTCGCTCTAGCAACACGCGGGGTTGCGATAGTCGTTGGTAGAATCCAGGAGTTGGGACTCGAGGTGGCGCTACACAAATCCTAGGCTATGTGCTTTCACGGCCCTCGGAACGCACCACCATCAGGTTCCCAACTAACGGTAGAAGGAGTTCATATCGGCGTCGGCTCGACGATGAAGTACCTGGGTCCTCGACAGCCGGTGGAATTGCCGTTGCTGCAAACGCAACCAGTGACCACGCTGAACGCCTGCCAGAGGGTCGTGGCAATACGAGTGGTGCGGGGATACCGCACGGTTTCCCGCGAAGCAGCGACCCTTCTTGCTGGCCTACCACCGTGGGATCTGGAGGCAATGGTCTTTATACACATGCACGATATGCGCGTGGAGATGTAACGCCGGGGTGAAAGTCCGCTGCCGCGACAGGTCATGGCACCATATGGACAGAGCTCCGGCAGGATCTCACAGTGAAATGGCGTCAGTGAATATCGCAACCCAGTGCTGGGCACGCCATAATCATGGCGGTAAGTCCCCTCTTTCAGGCGTGGCTGGATCGTGGCTGATCGGCGGCGGAGACCTTTCACGCCGGTCCTTGGTTGAAGCCATGGTCCGGAGCGAGGAGGAGTGGCAGGTGGTTGCCGACTTCTGCTCGCAAGGGAAAAAGCCGACCGCATCAGGCAACGGCGCTCTCGCCGCCACCGCCGGGATTCCGATCCCGATTTCCGGCCACCGTAGGCACGGGCTTGCGGACAGTGAGCAATGGGTAGCTCGCTGTACGGCCGTCCGGTAACTGTCCGGACCAAGCGCAAGTCGTCGACAGCGCGCACTGTTCCCGTGCGCCTCAAGGAGTTGTCAGCAACAGCAACAGCAGGGACCCAGCCGGTTCACCTACTGGGGCCAGGGTTATCCGAACGGGAACTCAAGCTCCGGTATGAAGGCTAGAAGGAACAGGGTGGGTATTTATTCAGTAAGAGTCTGACACTATCTCCCGCTCCGCCCAAGAGCGGGGGTTGTCATTGGATGATTTTTCCCACCGTAAAAAAAAGACCTCAACCTGTGAACTACAAATTGAGATCTATATTAGAGAGCATGGGCTGCATGTAACAATAATTCAAAATCCTTAAAAATTCTTTACGATCAGTAGTGGACAACTTTCCAATGATCACCATGCGTAAACAGATGACGCGTGGCCTAAACGCTTAAAAGCCTGTGTTAAGGTTAATCTACACTAATACTAATGCTCGTATAATAAAAAGGTAAAGTTTTTTTGTTTGTTTTTATGTTTTTTTTGTTTGTAGGAGGTAACCTCTGGAAGTACTGGTCCGATTGGTAAAATTTTTTCGCTCAGATTCTTTATGTGACATCATTTTGAGACATTCGTTTTTATGAAATTGAATTTTTTTTTATTTTTAACAGGATTCATATTATTATTATTTTTTATTTCATTATTTCAATATATTTTTTAATAGATAAGTTCCAAGATAAGTTTATAAATATTTATTTAGAATTACACAAGCAAAAAAAATGAAAATTTTCACTTAAAAATATATTTCAAAAAAACTAATTTTAAAACCGGTTACCCGGTTAACCGGTTTTTTTTTTAGGAAAACCGAAAAAAAAACCGGTTTGTAATTTTGGCGGTTTTTGCATTCCCTAGTGATCACACAGCACAGGTATCTCATGAACTTTTTTTGGATACACTCTACGATTCGATACGATCAATATACGATTCCATACGGGAGATGACTTTTTTGGCACTTATGAGTCATCATGTTACTATGACACTACTCATGAATTGCGTCCAGGTCCTTCTGAAGAAATGCCAGTATGTCAGTAAATGATTCAATCTCTTTAAAAAAATATTTATTTATTGTATAAATTATAAGAGAGCGTCCAAGGCGAAAATCTTTTGATTGATCATTTGAGTGTGTGATGTCTTTCACAAATACCAGGAAGAAAATAGGACCAAGATGAGATCCCTGTGGTACACCAGAGATTAAATGATAAAGTAGCGATTGATACACCTTTAAAATTACCCTCTACTGTCGTTTCCATTGATTTGATTTAAAACATAGCAGAAATTGGCCATGCACACCATAGTTCTCAAGTTTTGTGGTACGAGCACATGGTTCACTTTGTCGAACACACTGCATAAGTCCGTGTAGAAAGCACTTGTGCACGGGAGTCCATGGATCTGCTTATGTCATTAATGTAGTGAACGAAGTTGGTGATAGTGGATTTATAGCTGTTGTGTAGCCAGTTGCGTTTTAATAAGCAAAGTTAATACGGGACATACCAGTTTTGAGAAAATTGATAGGAGCGATATTGGTCGTTATTTTTTAACATCATTAGCCACCTCTTTTTTAAATATCGTTACTAAATGATCCCCGTCTGTTTTGCAGACAACTCATTGAGGCTTTAAACTATCCCTGTATTAGAGCGAAAAAGATAAAAAAACAAATCAGTCAAGCCGGTTTTTTTGTTTTTTAGCGAGACTTACGAACAGAAATTGTTTTTTTTTTAAGAATATAGAAGCAAGTACTTAGAAATTATTTTATTAGAAACTTTTGCGATTAATAAAGATAGAAATAGAATAAGGAAAACTAGAATTTGTTTCCGACAGCGTCGTGGGCCTAGGGCTCTTTTTCTTTGGAAATACTTACGAAGATTTTTTTTTTGGGTGCGTTACCATCAAATGATTTCTCTTACTCTAGGGTGGAGCGAGAGGGCATGTCAAAATTTTACTAACTAAAATTCAACTATGTCGTTCAGTTGCTTTTTGCGTTCGACTGCTACGACTTTAAAAAACGCCGTATCCCTCACGTCAACGACTCGGGCTCGGTTTTTACCGGAAGGCCTGACGGCAAGCTACCTATTGCACGTCGTTCGCAAGCCCGCGCAAATAAACATACTGATGCCTTGATTACACGTACCAAGTAAAAGGGCGAGACAGTAAAATGTTGCTTGGAAATGTTGCTACAGTGATATAAAGTTGTAGAGATAAGCGCTCGGCCGAGCACTACTCGGCGCTTTGATTATACGTACCGAGTATTCGGCCGAGAGCACTGTCTTGCCCGTTTACTTGGTACGTGTGATCAAGGCATAACCATTGATTCTCATTCCAGATGTGCCACACAAATCTTTTAGAAACCAGGGGTATATTAATAAAATCTATGGCTCGCCCTTCCCCAAGCAGATCATTATAACTAGACGTACAACTAAACTTACAGCTAATCAGAATTATAATTAGTCTCCTGCATGAGTGGTTGTAGATCTTCTCGTTTCCTGTCACTTCGATTCGATATCCGGGTCACTCCCTCGAGCACTCCGATATCTGAGAGGCTAAGCACAAAGAAATACATTCATCAGTTGTTATTTTTGTATTATTGTGAAAAAAAAGAACTCTGGCAAGGCTATAAATACCACAGTTATATCGCTATAACCAATTTTTTGGTTTGATCTCGCGAAAATTGCGGGTCATGATAGTCAAAACATAATACAATACGATCATCATCATTTCAGCCAACAGACGTCCACTGTTGGACATAGGCCTCCCCCAAGTGTCGCCATAACGACCGGTCCTGTGCGTGTCGCATCTACCGGTTTATAGGTAATGTGTAGGTGTACTCACACTTGAGGCTCCACATCATCAAGATGCGTAGGCGTGAAGTAAGGGTTGGCGGCCGCTGGTCGGAACTTGTAGCCCGTCATCACGAAGAACACCAGCGTCGCCATCTCGCGGAACATCTCGTCTATCCACGCGTATTGGAACGGTACTGTGATCTACGTATGGTAGAATATAAAGAAAATGTTTAGTAATAGAAGCACTGCAATAATTAATTTGAATTACTGCTTTGAGCCAATCGAAAAAACAAAAAGGAACCATAAAACTTCCGAATCGCCCGAATCACAAATACAACATCTCAAATAACATGTTTTAACTAGCATACACAAATGATCAAACTAATCCAAAGACACTGAAATCTAATCTATATTTTGTCTAAAAACATGAAAATCCAAACTCCCTAACTCTTGAACTTAATAGTAACTCACAAAACACTAAACTCAGAGTTGCTTAAACTAATTAATTCACAAACCCAAACAACATCCAAACACTCCAACTCGATAACATTTAAATTCGTAAACATCTACACTCGCTAATACCAATAACCTAACCTAACATTCTAACTATGTATCATTCAGACACTAACATGAAAACTTATCAATATCTAAACTCATTATATTAACATCGAATAATATCTAAATCCAATTACATTTAACGGTACTTAACAATGTTTAAAGTCACTATCATCCAAACCAAACACACTCACATCTAAACTACTTAACATTCAAACTCACCATTAAAGTAACTAAACTCATTAACATCCAATAATATCTAAACTCATATCATCCAAGTTCACCAATATCTTAAATCACCATTAACCAAACCCACCAATATCTAAACTGACAAACACCAAACTTACAAGCACTAAATTCGCCAACATCAACAAACCAACAATCACTAATATCATCCAAGCTCTCAAAAATTCATAATCGCTAAAATCCAAACTCACGTATTCCGAATCATTCAAAGTAAAAAAAACCTAACTCACCAACACTCATAATATGTGAGTTAACAAGAACAACCAAAACAGACTCACGTTCAATATAGAGATGACGATTCTGGTGAAATATATGTAGCAGACGACCATAACGTAGAAATGGCGGAACAATTTTAGCTTCCGAAGGTTGATGGCGGCCTTGCCATCCGTGCTCGACGCATCTTGCAGGTGACGTATTGACCTGTAACATAATGAACATTTTAAGAACAATTGCAGTCAAAAGATTATTTGAGGGCGCTGATACCGAAAATTAGAACGAAATCCACGATTGAGGCGAAAACATTATTTTATTCGTGTGTAGAAGTGTTTAGTTGTGCGAGCATCACTTAAAATATACGAAAGCGATGTAGATAACTTATCTATATAAAAAAAGACGGGTTGCACTCCGGGAGTGCCGGCAGAAGTGAAAACTTGATTATTAACGTTGAGCATGTTTGATATTTTGGAATGGTTAGGGAATAATTTTGCACCAATTGCTTTATCAGTACAAAAGTACTATCATTTATGTGGTAGAATACAATATTCATTTATTGCGCTATCGTACACAAACATGACAATTTATATTACATTAAAAATTTAACACTTTAAAACTATTACAATTATTTTACATTAAAAAGTTTATCTCTCCGAAAAACTACTGAGGTGTCAAGGGACACCCGGATGGAACGAAGTTCCGTTCAGGCTTGCTTTCTATAAGAGAGAGAAAGAGAGAAAGACAGAGAAACATGCGCACGCCGCACGGCTTACAATAGCTTACTATAGAAAAAGTGTCGTTACAACTTTTCGTGAGAATTTTTTCCGTCTAGCCAATACAATATAACTAAAAAATACTATCCTATTTTATGTACATTTTGACAGCACTATTTCAACATCTTCGAAACCATGAAAACGATACTCATGACGAAAAAGTTGATAATTTCTGACATCCGCCATCTTAGATTTACATTTTGACAGCACTATCGGCTTCAACAACCTCGAAAACCATGAAAAAGACACCCATATCGAAAAAGTTGATAATTTATTGCAGCCACCATCTTAGATTTAAATTTTGACAGTACTATCGGTTTCAACACCCTCGAAAACCACGAAAACGACCCCCATGAGGCAAAAGTTGATAATTTCTTGCAGCCGCCATCTTGGATTTACATTTTGACAATACTATCGGTTTCAACAGCCTTGAAAACCATGAAAACGACACCCATGACGAAAAATTTAATAATTTTTTGCAGCCGCCATCTTGGATTTATATTTTGACAGTACTATCGGTTTCAACACCCTCGAAAACCATGAAAACGACACCCATGACGGAAAATTTGATAATTTCTTGCAGCCGCCATCTTGGATTTATATTTTGACAGTACCATCGGTTTCAACACCCTCGAAAACCACGAAAACGACACCCATGACGAAAAAGTTGATAATTTCTTGCAGCCGCCATCTTGGATTTACATTTTGACAGTACCATCGGTTTCCACGCCCTCGAAAACCATGAAAACGACACCCATGACGGAAAATTTGATAATTTCTTGCAGCCACCATCTTGGATTTATATTTTGACAGTACCATCGGTTTCAACACCCTCGAAAACCACGAAAACGACACCCATGGCGAAAAAGTTGATAATTTCTTGCAGCCGCCATCTTGGATTTACATTTTGACAGTACTATCGGTTTCAACACCCTCGAAAACCACGAAAACGACACCCATGACGAAAAAGTTGATAATTTCTTGCAGCCGCCATCTTGGATTTACATTTTGACAGTACTATCGGTTTCCACGCCCTCGAAAACCATGAAAACGACACCCATGACGGAAAATTTGATAATTTCTTGCAGCCACCATCTTGGATTTATATTTTGACAGTACCATCGGTTTCAACACCCTCGAAAACCACGAAAACGACACCCATGGCGAAAAAGTTGATAATTTCTTGCAGCCGCCATCTTGGATTTACATTTTGACAGTACCATCGGTTTCCACGCCCTCGAAAACCATGAAAACGACACCCATGACGGAAAATTTGATAATTTCTTGCAGCCGCCATCTTGGATTTATATTTTGACAGTACCATCGGTTTCAACGCCCTCGAAAACCATGAAAACGACACCCATGACGAAAAAGTTGATAATTTCTAGCAGCCGCCATCTTGGATTTATATTTTGACAGTACCATCGGTTTCAACACCCTCGAAAACCATGAAAACGACACCCATGACGAAAAAGTTGATAATTTCTTGCAGCCGCCATCTTGGATTTACATTTTGACAGTACCATCGGTTTCAACACCCTCGAAAACCATGAAAAAGACACCCATGACGAAAAAGTTGATAATTTCTTGCAGCCGCCATCTTGGATTTATATTTTGACAGTACCATCGGTTTCAACACCCTCGAAAACCATGAAAACGACACCCATGATGAAAAAGTTGATAATTTCTTGCAGCCGCCATCTTGAATTTACATTTTGACAGTACCATCGGTTTCCACGCCCTCGAAAACCATGAAAACGACACCCATGACGGAAAATTTGATAATTTCTTGCAGCCGCCATCTTGGATTTACATTTTGACAGTACTATCGGTTTCAACACCCTCGAAAACCATGAAAACGACACCCATGACGAAAAAGTTGATAATTTCTTGCAGCCGCCATCTTGGATTTATATTTTGACAGTACCATCGGTTTCAACACCCTCGAAAACCATGAAAACGACACCCATGACGAAAAAGTTGATAATTTCTTGCAGCCGCCATCTTGGATTTATATTTTGACAGTAAAAGTGTCGGTACAATTTTTCGTGAGAATTTTTTCCGTCTAGCCCCCTTTCACAACGCGCGATAAGGGATAGCTGTCTACTCTCCATCCGTCTTACGCTTTTTCGATCAGGTCACGTGTCCTGACGCGAGTTTAAGATTTTATACCCATTACAGAAAAAGTGCTCAACGCCGCTAAAGAAGTTTTCACTTCAAAATCAATGCCACTTTTCGTTGTAATTTTATAACTCAAGAACGGGCTCACCTATCCAAAAAAAATGTGTGTGGTTTTGTTCGGACTATTTAGTAGATGGGTTATGTGAAGTTTGGTAGGGTAGAGTAGGATAGGGTAGAGTAGAGTAGTGTAGAGTAGGGTAGAGTAGGGTAGAGTAGGATAGGGTAGGGTAGAGTAGGGTAGTGTATGGTAGAGTAGGGTAGTGTAGGGTAGTGTGGGGTAGAGTAGGGTATAGTAGGGTAGAGTAGGGTATAGTAGGGTGGAGTAGGGAAGAGCGCGAGCGAAGCCGCGCGGGCAAAAGCTAGTATACATTCAAATTGTGTGTACCTTGATATATTACTTAGGCTTTGTTTCATCGCAATCAGTTGACTATATCGAAAGATTTACTACATCCATTGACTGTTAGGCAGTATGAAGTTCGCCGGGTCAACTAGTATATAGTAGTTATTTGACACGGTTTTTTTTTATTATTAATAAAAAAATATTATAACAATAAACCAGTTTGAAACATCCATATTCCTAAATAGTGTAAAACAGAGTCCCTTACTGCATCTGTCTATCTGTCTGTTCGCGATTAGCTCAAAAACTACTTAACGGATTTTCATGCAGTTTTCACCAATAGACAGAGTGATTCATGAAGAAGTTTTAGATATTTTATTTAAAACCACCGCGACGGCGTCCGTTTGATTACTCTTGATAACGGCTGATAAATCACGGAGATGACACAGGGAGTGGTCCTAGCATTGCGCAATGCACTGCGCAGGTTTAAATACAATGCATACAGCATTGCGTCTGTCTACCATTATACATAATATCTCGGTACACATAGAATGAAAACTCATGGCGGCTCGAAATCGAGACACAAAGGAGCGCAGTAGCAAAACGCGAACTTCAAAGAAAGCATTAAGTTCCAAGTAGCCTATTATGAAGGACATTTATTTTATGGGTATCTTAGGTTCCCTTGTCAAGGTCCTGACAATTGTATGCCACATTTGAGAGCCATACTCATGACTCACAATTAAAAAAAGACACAAATCAATCACTGCTGAAATGTTCACAACTCTTTTTTTTAAGTGGGCAATCATCAAATAACTTTTCCCATTCTGGGTGGAGCGAGAGGCTTTTACTGACTAAAACCCATCTGTATTTTTTTTCTTTTTTTTGTATGGTTTCCGCACTTAGTCCTATGCGAACCATTGTACGTGGGCCATAGCAGCCATAACCCATCTGTATTCCGTCCTTTCTCTTTGTGTACCAGGTTCACGGTCACTCTTTCGCAGCTCCGAAGCTCACGACTTTTAAAACCGATTAAAAATTCTCGAGTTAACTTAAAGTTTGTTCCGGCTAATCTCTGAAATGGCTGAACCGATAATGACGGGATCTTTATTGTCAGGTAGCTGATGTAATAAGGAGTAACTTAGGCTACTATTATTTTAGAAAAAATCTTTTATTTTAGATAAAAAAAATTCGAAATCCTGTAGTCCACGCGAACGAAGTCGCGGGTAACAGCTAGTTGCAGAATAAATCATTTATCATCGTAAACAAAACAAATTCAAGCGATTCTGAAGTCACGAAAAGGCCGGCCGACAAGCACGTGGCGGGGAAGTATATCGTCTCGACCGCGACGCGGCGTCTAATAACATCACATTGTCAAAACAAACAAAAGAACGTAAACAAATATACTTTAAAAATGGCTAAATTAGGTACTTACCATGGTAAAGATGATCTGCATACACGATTATAACGTAGTTCTTATTATATGTATAAGTGCGATATCAAAAATAATATTAACTTAATGATATGTTTATCAATATGGGTTGGAATTTAGGGGTAGAACTACTGTCGAAATATACGTTTTAGAGCTAAGAAGAATTTGGATTTTATTACAAAATCTTTATTTGGTTTTGTTTCCACTTGAGCCTGTTCCTCGTTTTTTTGTTTTGACAGTTTTAATGTGCAAACACTGACCGGCGAACAAAGCACTACCGGCAAACTAGTTTTCCTGCTCTTTGTTTGAGAGAAATTAGGAATTTTATTATTTGTATCCTTACTCATGATTACTGAGACAAGAACAAAGCTAGTTTTAAAAGTATTTAGTTGTTACTAACAGTATTCTATTCAAGTTTAACGCGGGCTACCGGCGTCTGGCCAATGGTTGGAGAAAATGGCGGAATCAACAACGTTAGGGAGGTTTATTGATTCGCATCTGACATTGACAGTCCCTCGGCGGCCGATGCCCACTCCCCAGCAGCGCGCCCTCTCATTGCGACATAGACAAAACAAAACAAGCGATCGTGATCGGAAACTCGTCCGAAATATGTACAAATTATTTACTTTGTTTCTTATCGAGAATTATTGCATGTATGCCATTTAACGGGTTTTACCCGCCCTAAGACAATTCCGATTAGGTTAGGTCCCCTTTAAATAGATAAACAGAAATAAATGAGGGAGTGTTTTAATTGAGGGGAGATCAAAAGGGGAGTATTTTGATTAATGTCTTAAATGTATTTATTGTGTGTATGTTACTGCCTGCATTTTATTTCACAACTAGCGGTCCCGACAGACCGACACCTACTGGGTACAATTTTATTTTCGAATAATCCTCAAATATTAACGAAAAAATTCATCCAAATCGGTCAAGCCATTAAGCAGGAGTAAGGTGCCAAACACACGTATAGAAGAATTATATGTGTGATAAATGATATCGTGTTTAATTCCAAGCTGACCAGCCCTACTTTAATTTAATCTTGGTCGTTGTAAATATGCCACATGTCACCGCTCCTTCACTCTCCGCCAGTACTGTCTGCTAGAAAAGTATACTCACCACACGACCGGGAACATGCTGGCTCCGCAGCATAGCAGTTCCACTAGCACAAAGATGTCGCGCCACGGATTGTGTCCCGCAGCGCATTCTTCACTCTCCACCAGTACTGTCTGCTAGCACAGTGTACTCACCACACGACCGGGAACATGCTGGCTCCGCAGCATAGCAGTTCTACTAGCACAAAGATGTCGCGCCACGGATTGTGTCCCGCAGCGCATTCTTCACTCTCCGCCAGTACTGTCTGCTAGCACAGTGTACTCACCACACGACCGGGAACATGCTGGCTCCGCAGCATAGCAGTTCCACTAGCACAAAGATGTCGCGCCACGGATTGTGTCCCGCAGCGCATTCTTCACTCTCCACCAGTACTGTCTGCTAGCACAGTGTACTCACCACACGACCGGGAACATGCTGGCTCCGCAGCATAGCAGTTCCACTAGCACAAAGATGTCGCGCCACGGATTGTGTCCCGCAGCGCATTCTTCACTCTCCGCCAGTACTGTCTGCTAGTACAGTGTACTCACCACACGACCGGGAACATGCTGGCTCCGCAGCATAGCAGTTCCACTAGCACAAAGATGTCGCGCCACGGATTGTGTCCCGCAGCGCATTCTTCACTCTCCGCCAGTACTGTCTGCTAGTACAGTGTACTCACCACACGACCGGGAACATGCTGGCTCCGCAGCATAGCAGTTCCACTAGCACAAAGATGTCGCGCCACGGATTGTGTCCCGCAGCGCATTCTTCACTCTCCACCAGTACTGTCTGCTAGCACAGTGTACTCACCACACGACCGGGAACATGCTGGCTCCGCAGCATAGCAGTTCCACTAGCACAAAGATGTCGCGCCACGGATTGTGTCCCGCAGCGCATTCTTCACTCTCCGCCAGTACTGTCTGCTAGCACAGTGTACTCACCACACGACCGGGAACATGCTGGCTCCGCAGCATAGCAGTTCCACTAGCACAAAGATGTCGCGCCACGGATTGTGTCCCGCAGCGCATTCTTCACTCTCCGCCAGTACTGTCTGCTAGCACAGTGTACTCACCACACGACCGGGAACATGCTGGCTCCGCAGCATAGCAGTTCCACTAGCACAAAGATGTCGCGCCACGGATTGTGTCCCGCAGCGCATTCTTCACTCTCCACCAGTACTGTCTGCTAGCACAGTGTACTCACCACACGACGGGGAACATGATGGCTCCGCAGCATAGCAGTTCCACTAGCACAAAGATGTCGCGCCACGGATTGTGTCCCGCAGCGCATTCTTCACTCTCCACCAGTACTGTCTGCTAGCACAGTGTACTCACCACACGACGGGGAACATGATGGCTCCGCAGCATAGCAGTTCCACTAGCACAAAGATGTCGCGCCACGGATTGTGTCCCGCAGCGCATTCTTCACTCTCCACCAGTACTGTCTGCTAGTACAGTGTACTCACCACACGACGGGGAACATGATGGCTCCGCAGCATAGCAGTTCCACTAGCACAAAGATGTCGCGCCACGGATTGTGTCCCGCAGCGCATTCTTCACTCTCCGCCAGTACTGTCTGCTAGTACAGTGTACTCACCACACGACCGGGAACATGCTGGCTCCGCAGCATAGCAGTTCCACTAGCACAAAGATGTCGCGCCACGGATTGTGTCCCGCAGCGCATTCTTCACTCTCCACCAGTACTGTCTGCTAGCACAGTGTACTCACCACACGACCGGGAACATGATGGCTCCGCAGCATAGCAGTTCCACTAGCACAAAGATGTCGCGCCACGGATTGTGTCCCGCAGCGCATTCTTCACTCTCCACCAGTACTGTCTGCTAGTACAGTGTACTCACCACACGACCGGGAACATGATGGCTCCGCAGCATAGCAGTTCCACTAGCACAAAGATGTCGCGCCACAGGTTGTGTTCCGCAGCGCATTCTTCACTCTCCGCCAGTACTGTCTGCTAGTACAGTGTACTCACCACACGACCGGGAACATGATGGCTCCGCAGCATAGCAGTTCCACTAGCACAAAGATGTCGCGCCACAGGTTGTGTTCCGCAGCGCATTCTTCACTCTCCGCCAGTACTGTCTGCTAGTACAGTGTACTCACCACACGACCGGGAACATGATGGCTCCGCAGCATAGCAGTTCCACTAGCACAAAGATGTCGCGCCACAGGTTGTGTTCCGCAGCGCATTCTTCACTCTCCGCCAGTACTGTCTGCTAGTACAGTGTACTCACCACACGACGGGGAACATGATGGCTCCGCAGCATAGCAGTTCCACTAGCACAAAGATGTCGCGCCACAGGTTGTGTTCCGCAGCGCCTTCTTCACTCTCCGCCAGTACTGTCTGCTAGTACAGTGTACTCACCACACGACCGGGAACATGATGGCTCCGCAGCATAGCAGTTCCACTAGCACAAAGATGTCGCGCCACAGGTTGTGTTCCGCAGCGCATTCTTCACTCTCCGCCAGTACTGTCTGCTAGTACAGTGTACTCACCACACGACGGGGAACATGATGGCTCCGCAGCATAGCAGTTCCACCAGCACGAAGATGTCGCGCCACAGGTTGTGTTCCGCAGCGCCTTCTTCACTCTCCGCCAGTACTGTCTGCTAGTACAGTGTACTCACCACACGACGGGGAACATGATGGCTCCGCAGCATAGCAGTTCCACCAGCACGAAGATGTCGCGCCACAGGTTGTGTTCCGCAGCGCCTTCTTCACTCTCCGCCAGTACTGTCTGCTAGTACAGTGTACTCACCACACGACGGGGAACATGATGGCTCCGCAGCATAGCAGTTCCACCAGCACGAAGATGTCGCGCCACGCGTTGTGTTCCGCAGCGCCTTCTTCACTCTCCGCCAGTACTGTCTGCTAGTACAGTGTACTCACCACACGACGGGGAACATGATGGCTCCGCAGCATAGCAGTTCCACCAGCACGAAGATGTCGCGCCACAGGTTGTGTTCCGCAGCGCCTTCTTCACTCTCCGCCAGTACTGTCTGCTAGTACAGTGTACTCACCACACGACGGGGAACATGATGGCTCCGCAGCATAGCAGTTCCACCAGCACGAAGATGTCGCGCCACGCGTTGTGTTCCGCAGCGCCTTCTTCACTTTCCGCCAGTATGATCTCTGCTACGTTTGCTAACACCTGCCAAAAAAAAGGTCTAAGGTCACCATACGAAAGAGTTCATTAGAGAAAATTAAATAAAAATTGAGTGACTGTCTTCTAGCCCACATTTGGCCCGCGTGGTATATTATATGGTTTACTCCCCTCACAGTAAAGAAGCCTGAAGCGCAGCAGTGGGCACATTAAGCCAATTATGTTATGGTTTCGTTATAGTAAGTTTTCATGATGAATTCACGTAAAAAAAATGTCTAAATACATCGAAAAATGCCAATAACTGTCAAATACATGTCTCAGTCATTCAATTATTCGGTCAATAAGTTTGTTTGTAGAGAATCTACAATCGAAATATATACCTAGTAGTAATGGAAATACATCTAATCACTGCAAGTAAATTAACAAAGCTTAAATTGGCAATGGACTCATCCGATCCTTCTGATAAAAACTAGCATGGATTCTGATGCTATGAGTGCTACTAGATATTCAATAAAAGATTTACAAGGTTCTCATGACTTTTTTTATAAAAATTATGCTAATGAAAATAACCTGTAATTCAATCTATTTGTTTACTTTTCTTTAAGTACCAAAATAAATGTATTATAACTAATCGACGGATCCCAAGAACAAAATCGTATATGAAATATTATCGGTTTATGGTATGAGGTTCTGAAGTTAAAAGTAGTGTTCGATCATTACTTTTAACATTCGGTAACGCAAATCTTATGCACTTTGTTTTTTTCCCATTTAATACTAAATTATTGACAGTAAACCAGTTTTGGACCTGCTGCAGAATGTTGTTTACGTCATCAAGATGTGTGGAGCGTCTATTGATTTTAAATATTAAGGAAGTATCGTCAGCAAGAATACTATATGTGGTTGTTTTTTCAATAAATGCGGTAGATCATTAATATACACCAGAAAGAGGAAAGGACCCAATATAGAGCCTTGTGGTACACCCATTTTGACTTTTAAGCCCTGTGAATTGACACCATCTATTTGAACCTGCTGTTGCCTGTAATTTAAATAAAATTTCACCAAGCTTAGTGCAAGTTTAATTTCTAATCCGTAATATTCTAGCTTTAAAAGTAAGGTTTCATGATTGCCACAATCAAAAGCCTTTCGAGAGGTCACAGAAAATTCCAATAGCATCTTGGGCTTCCTCCCATGCTGCAAATATGTGTTTTAATAAGGTGACACCAGCGTCAGTCGTAGAACGTCCTTTGGTGAAACCATACTGCTGTTCGTGTAAGATCTTATTGATGTTAAAATGAATAAGCATTTGATTGAGCATAACTTTTTCAAAGACCTTACTGAAAACCGGCAACACGGATACAGGTCTATAATTATTGGTGTCATTATTGTCGCCGGATTTAAATAGAGGTATAACTTTACTGAATTTCATTAAATCTGGAAAGACTCCTTGGTCCACACACAAATTAAAAATTAACGCCAAGTGTGGTGCCACGGTCTCGATTATAGACGTACAAACTTTAACAGACATTCCCCATAGGTCTTTATGACTGTCATAGGGTTTATTTGTTTGAATTGAAATTCAACCGGACAGCCTGGCACGTTTTCTTTCAATAATGTAATTGAGGCCTCCGGCGAGGAATTTGAAGCTTCCGTTGTCTTAAGAGGTATTTTGGTGAAAAAAATCACAAACTCTTGGGCTACTTCTATGTTAGAACTTATGGGACCATTTGCAGTCTCCAATAAAAAATCCGAGTTTCGTTCCTTATTTCCTACGTAACTCAGTGCACTGAGTTACATAGGCCTATATTTTCTATTACTACGCATGCGAAGCCGCTGGCAAAAGCTAGTTTTAGATAAAATCGTACCTGCAGCGGTATAACAATCATGAAGAGCTTCTTGTCTCTGTCGGACAGGATGTGCTTGATGAAGTTCCAGCCGGTGCCGACCAGCACTATCGTTACGAATAGCACGGCGCCTTTCAGCCTGCAAACAAACACGCGGTTTTAGTAGAGTATTGTATGGTCCATCTTATGAGGTTGCATTCTAAACGGCAATGTCACAAATAAGTTAAATATTTCGCAATTTTTTTCTATGACTTCGCAAAAGCATTTAGCCGCAAAAGCATTTAGCCAATGAAAACAGTGTTAAAAAGTATTTAATTTATTATACAGAATACAGTCAAAAGTTAAAAAGAATTCTTAGAGTTCGTAGTAAAGTATTTCTATTCTTTCTATTCTATTCTAGTCACTTTTTTTTCATTAAGATCAGTATGCAACACCTAATGATTTTGCAGTATTTAGCCGGTAACTGATTCATGAATCGAATCACCTTTCGCGGCAAGATTTGCCAAGGTAGTCAACACTAAGCTTCTGAGGTCACCCATTCGGTGCGGGCACGCTCGGCGTACTTTGTGCTTTTATTCTTGTTTACTTTGTGTTTATAACCGTTGTGCTGTATCTGTACCGAATAAAAGTATTTCTATTCTATTGTACTTCAATATAAATTATACAATCATATGATTTACTTCTTTTTTGATTCCACATAAGTTGTATATACACCTGAAATACTACACCAATTTTTGATCACAATATCAACTAGGAACCATTTTGTAAATAATTACAACCGCCAACTTTAAGAGAAAAAATCCCGCTAAACTATTTCGCTTCGTTGTGATTTATTCTAGCTAATATTATAACGCAAATATGAAATTGTCAGTTTGTTACACTTTCGCACCTTAACTACCCAACCAATCGTCATGAAATTTCGCATACACATTGTCAGGGATATAGAAAAGGACATACCTTTCTGGAGTACCTTTCATCCAGAAAAAATAATGAAAGATGCTCTATGGCGCCGATAATACGACAATAAATTAAACTAGCCAGTAGCCATATAAAAACTATACCATATTAAACTAGCTACATATATAGCCTGAAAGGGCGCTAAAATATTCATTATATGTGAATATAGCGAAATATATGGCAGCTGTTTGCAATGTTAGAAAGCACTTAAGGTACACAGTTTGAAAAATACGTTTTAATCTACGAAAAACAATGTCGAAATGAGGTACAAAATACATCACCTATTTATTTATTATTTACCACACAATATAATACGTAATTTATTTACCCTACACCTAATCACTAATAACTGAGTACTAAAAATAAACCAATTTTCAACCGTACACTCGAAATAAGGTTCAGTTGAAAACCAGCGTCAGGCAACTACCATGTAGTTGTCTGGCATTGTTGCTGAACTGGACCTATTTGGCGCCGCCGTGAGACACACATTGCTAGTTGTCTTTTTTTTATATTATAATAATTTATTAGTGTCTACATGTTGTTACTACATTGTGTGTATCTACGAGTGTGTATGTCAAATAAAATAGTTTTCTTTCTTTCTTAGATATAGTATACCCTAGCGGCTAGGGTATACCTCTATATCTATATAAATAAAAATCAATGCCACTTTTCGTTGTAATTTTATAACTCAAGAACGGGCTCACCCATATCCTAACCAAATGTTTAGGCTTTGTTCGGACTATTTAGTAGATGGTTTATGTGAAGTTTGGTAGGGTAGAGTAGGGTACAGTAGGGTAGAGTAAGATAGGGTAGGGTAGAGTAGGGTATAGTAGGGCGGAGTAAGGAAGAGCAAGAGCGAAGCCACGCGGGCAAAAGCTAGTATATCCATATTTATGATAGTAAGAGCACCCAAATTCCGATCTATGGTCATAACTGTGCAAGCAAACCTATCAGGGACACCCTAACTTGTATGGCTACCTTTACTCCACACAGAGAGGAAGGAGTGATTTGATGATATCTCTAAAAATAGACTTTTTTTTTTCATGTATAAAAAAAACAAATAGCAAAAAAACAATACTCACAAATGCGTAATATAGAAAAGAATCGCCCAAGCAGTGACATGTTCTCCTTTCGTTTGTATGAAATGGTAGTTGATCCCGTGGAAGGCGAGCGACAGAGCCTTCAGATACACTAGCACACACATGATGATATGTATCCTGTACACGGGCTGGCGGCTGGTGCGCAGGATGAAGGTCCAGATAGCAGCGCTCATCAGGAATATCAGAGACATCATGCTGTATAGTACTGGGAGAGGCATCTCGCCCGCTGATAGGAAGTTGCCGGCGTTGCTTTCATAGATCTGTACCTGGAATTAAAAATAGCTGCTTTAGAACTTACTGAGGTACAATTGCTGCATTTTAAGAATATCCGCTGTTTCTTAACTGTCGAGTGGTGTAATTATATATTAGACTAGCGACTCACCCCGACTTCGCACGGGTGCATTGCTGATACTAAATATACTACAGAATGTATTTATACACAACGTTCACAGCTTTTTCACATCAGATTAGAAACCTCTAAAATTATCAATGTTTCACTATACCTTTTTTGTCCTATGATGAGTTCCCTGACAGTTCTTGTCTGACAATTATAGTGATGTGACCTAACGAAATTTAATCGATTTTTTACAATAACGAATCAGTTGGCAAAGAAAATGGAATCGGATTACCGATTTTAGATTTATAGATGATAAATGTGAAAGTTTGTATGTGTGTGTGGATGTTTGTTACTTTTTTACGCAAGAACTAGTCTACTAGTCCAAGATCCTAAGGCCGCCAGACGTCACGTATTTTCTGACGAACGAAATGTGGACGATTGAGTACTATTAGTATGTACTAAGAACGTATGCCTACCTGCTAGCTTGCTTAGACGGCCAATTTTCAGGTAATCAAGGTACATAAAATTATTACTTACCTCACGTAAATTCTCAAAGCTGATTTTTACGTATTTTGTAGGCAATATCTTTAAAATCAAGTTGCCAATACTCCCAGACACATTCCGTCGGCCGTATTGTTTAACAGACGCTCTATAGCTCCCAAAAAAATGATGTAACTTCACGTATTTTCTCAAGGCTGATTTTTACGTCTGTTGTAGGCAATATCTTTAAAATCAAGTCACCAATACTCCCAGACACATTCCGTCGGCCGTATTGCTTAACAGACGCTTTAAAGCTCCCAAAAAAATGACATAACTTCACTTAAATTCTCATGCTTGATCATTAAAGCGTCTGTTAAGCAATATGGCCGACGGAATGTGTCTGGGAGTATTGGCGACTTGATTTTAAAGATATTGCTTACTAAATACGTAAAAATCAGCTTTGAGAAAATACGTGAAGTTACATCATTTTTTTGGGAGCTTTAAAGCGCCTGTTAAACAATACGGCCGACGGAATGTGTCTGGGAGTATTGGCGACTTGATTTTAAAGATATTGCCTAGTACCTTGATTATCTGATACTTGAAAATTGGCCGTCTAAGCAAGCTAGCAGGTAGGCATGCGTTCTTAGTACATACTAACAGTACTCAATCGTCCACATTTCGTTCGCCAGAAAATACGTGATGTCTGGCGGTCCTGGGATCTTACTCTATACGGATTTTAAAGAAATTTTACAGTAAACCAAAAAACCTGACAAAAACTAAAAACCTGAAATAACGCGGGCGGAACCGCGGGGGACGGCTAGTGGTAAATAAAATGCAGTATGTTTAAAATAATAATTTATTTATTATTCACTGTCAGAACTTGACTCTTGATTTGAACTCGTATCCATATTGGAATCGGAATCTTTTCCAACTAACCGCGATGATTAATTATTGGCCCTAATTCGGTCGATCCGGATATATTTATTCCAGTCCTCTGTTATAGTTTTTTGAGTTTTTTCTATTACTTTTTTCCAATTTTCTGCCGTTACATGCGATTACAAGATGACCGCTCCGATTTTGTCGATTAGTGTGTCGTCGAGTAGTGTCAATCTCTATTGGCAGAAGTTCCGTTTAACGCATTACACATTTTTAAGTTCTATACTTTTTTATTTTATTTACTTAATTTATTAACAGTTAATTATAACCACAATAATTTACTTATTAATTTACGAAAGACAATATTTTTTTTATCATTTCATTTTTATTTTTTTTGCCAGTTTATTTTTTAGTAATCTAAAGTAGTATGCGTGCCACGGAAAAAAATGAACTGTCAGGGAACTCATCATAGGGCAAAAAAGGTATACTATACTATGCATGTATTTTACATATAAATCTTCCTCTTGAATCACTCTATCTATTTTAAAAAAACCGCATCAGAATCTGTTGCGTAGTTTTAAAGATCTAAGCATACATAGGGACAGACAGCGAGAAGAGACTTTGTTACTATGTAGTGATAGTGATACATGGACCGTGTTAATAAAAAAGAGATAAACACTCATTTGAATTTCAAAAGAAAGAATATTGTCAGAACGAGTACAGAACAGCTGTCAGGCCTATAGGTGCATGTAATTTATGTATTAAAGTAAAATAGATATTTGATAGGAATAAATCCCACAATTAACGCGCATAAGGCTTAAACACTATTTGTATAAGGGCCGAGTCACACCGAAATGGCAGAGGCTGGCTAGGCTAAAACTACCGAAAAGAAGCGAGTGGCACGCGGCTGCTCGCGACACCGAAAGCTCGCGACACCGAAAGATCGCGCGACCTTTTCATGCTTTTCAAGATAGAGTAAATAAAGCGGTAAAGTAGAGTAACTTTAACATTATTTCACGCTAAAAGCGCTCACCGCGTCGCCGCCGGCCGCTGCCATTCCGGTGTGACTCGGCCCTAACTATAACCCACGTTTTTATTTTACCATCAGTTTTCAAAGAGGTACCTACTCAAGTTAAAATAAAATGTAATAAAAAATTAACGCTTACTATGGTGTTAACTGCGGTCGCTCCTGACATGGAGTTGGGACAGTTGTTCAAGTAGAGATTGTAGAGGCCTTCCTCTTTCTGCGACGCCACGTACAAAGCAAACTGGAACAATGAACACATTGCATCAAAAATATTATTTTTTTAAGGTAAGAAGAAATCATCCAATGACATATTATATCTCCCACCCTTGAGCGGGGCGGAAGGGCGTGTCAGACTTTTACTGACTAAAACCCACTCCTGTTCCTTCTTTGCATTAGTTCCAGGGCCCCGGGATTCTTTCGCATCACCCATGGCCTCAGTCTGTTGCTTACATTTCCTTAAGGTGCGCGTGTAACGCTAGGCGCCGTCGCCACGTCGATGACTTGGGCCCGGTCCGGACGGTTACACGGACGGCGAGCTCACCGAACCTATTGCTCACCGCCAACATTCAAATTTAACCTACACGTCACTATTACGATAAAATTGATTTAGTTCGAGTTAGTCTAACAGCTCGCTCATAAATTAATTCCTCCATCATACCAGTTTGCGCTATCAGTAAGTACATGGTGAACAACCCACTCATACGTTCAAAGCGTATTGTGAACACATTCATTGTGCATACAGTTAAAAATTCCATATTCCATGAGAGAGATTATCTCAACCCTTACATGAAAAGTAGTAGATTCTAAAGTAAATATGATCAACTACCACCGTTACACCTTGTATGCAAAATTCACAATGATAGAAGGCAGGGTTTTTTTTTAAGCGTGGAACTCAGACAATGACTTCTCCCGCTCAAGCTCAAGGCGTGTCAGACTTTTACTGACTAAAACCATACTTATGTCCTTCAGTTGCCCTTTGCGTTCTAGGACTACGGGTTTCCTTTTCAGAAATCCCCCGCGGTTCTAGTTAAAGGGCATCGGCCCTGCTGGGCCGCTACAGTTTGCTGACATCTCTTTGAGGACCGCGTGGATCACTACGCGCTGTTGACGACTGGGCTCGGTCCGTGGGAGGGTGGGGTCGTCACACAGTCGGAGCCAGGAGACGAGTGCTGTCGTCGACGGAGGCTTAGGAAAAGCTTTAACGGAAGTTTGAGCGGAGGTAGCACCACACAGGGAATACTGGAAGACTATGGGAGATACGTTGGAAAAATAAAAGGTAGAATAAAACGCTTATCAGAGTTAAAACAACCCCCGCTCTTGGGCGGAGCGGGAGATAGTGTCAGACTCTTACTGACTAAAAAACCCACCCCGTTCCTTCAAGCCTTCATACCGGGGCTCGAGTTCCCTTTCGGATAACCCTGGCCCCAGAAGTCTGATAAGCTAGAACTACATTACAACGGCACACACGTGTAACACGCCTAATTTTTACTAGTGTAGTCTAGTTTCCATATCGCCCAGATCGGCATGCACACACGTGTTAGCAGTGTAGTTCTGCCTTTACTCTCAGACCGTATCTACTTGGTAGAATAATGTTATTATGAAACTCACGCTAGTATTATAGAAGTCGAAACCATTCCTCGTCTCCTTCGTGATGGGCAGGACCGTATAGTAGCACTTCTCTTCAGTAGGTATTTCTGTGAACAAAACATAAGTAGTAAAATAGACAGTTGAGAAAGGAAAGTCAATTAAATCATCATAAAATGTTTTTTTACACAGTTATTTAATTAATTTTCATTTTATTTTTTATTGGGTGGAACATCAAACAACCCCACCCTCTCTGGGTAGAAAGAGGGAGCGTCAATCCTTTACTGACTCCGAAATCAGAAACGTTTATTTCAAATAGACAATTAACCGGAATTTGAATTATCAAACCGTTCAGTCAGTAAAAAAAGTAAAGCTACATTGCACATTCCAAAGCGTAGATCTCTATGGAGAAGACCGTGCAAGAAACTCCTAAAACCTACTCTTTAATTGGCTCTTAGCGTTCCAGGTCCAAAATTAATTTCGAACAGTTCCGCATCCCTGGCAGAAAACCGTTATAACTATATTAGTTATTTCTGCTATTAAAAGAGAAGCATGTGAACAGCATTCCTCTGCGTCTACGTCTGTGTTTATACACCAAATAGCCATAACCATGTTGTGTTTCTGCACCACCCTAAGGTCGACTGGTTTAAAATGCCTAAGGCATTAAGTACATTGTACAGTGTTTTACCCTGTGTTGTACCCTTGTACATTGTTTCTTATCCATGTTATGTTTCTGCCCAACCCTGCGGTCGACTGTCCGTCATTGTGCAGTGTTTATTACTAGTGAATAAAGTTTTAATAAATAAATAAATAGCCCGAGTCGCCTCTCACGCGAGTGTCCAATTCTAAAATATAGTTCCTCACTAGAATCCAGTACCACAATAGTTTAGTTAGACTTTAGTTAGCCTGATTATGATAATTTTTAGAAAGCGTATTATGAGAGAAATTATTTTTTTAATTTTTTAATCATCGATGTCGTAATGCTGCTGGGACTCAGGCCTCCTCTCTGGGAGAGGGAATGGACCGTAATCTACCACGCCCAGTGCGGGTTGGTGAATGTCACTTTTTCGAATTTTGGTTCTAAGACAAATACCGGTTTCCTCACGATGTTTTCCTTCATCGTTTTGAGAGCAGTGGTGATAAAATAAATTACTCAAAGTAATGCGCCTGGCTGGGTTTGAACCCGCGACCTGTAACTCGTAAGTCGGGGCCGCTACTAATAATAGATTTGAGTATAAATGTAGATAAACTCCGGAACCACGGCGCTCGTTTCAAAATTTATTCACCAGGTAGGTAGGTATTATGCCAGACAGACAGACATATCTACAGCATGAATAATATAATGTCACCGGGTTATTGCAAAACACCGGATGTTTACAATAAATCGCGTACGATTGTTTCTCTTCAATAATACTCAGAGATATTGTTAACGATTGAGTTTAGATGAGATTTATTGTATTTAAAATGATCTGTTCACAATACATCGAGAATGTATAATCTACTTAGTAAGACAATAGATGTGCGAACACCGGCGTTCCCCCACTGCGCTCGTCTATTTGTTCATGATAAAACAAAAAACGAATTTTCATGCAGTTCACAAAGTGATTTAGGATGTTGTTAATATCGTGTGGTTTTGATCACGATGATTTTTTGCATTTTGAAATTTCCTGCTTGCGTAGCAAACCCGCATGCGTGATGAAATACAAACACCCTAATAAGGAATGTGTATAATACATGCATACAGTAAAGCAAAGCCGTGAAATTTAAAGATTTCTAACACACGTGCAGAGCTGGGACGGCTAACTAGTTATATGTATAACTCACCATCTGGTATCGCAGATTTGTTCGGGTACAGATGTAGAACTTTGGCTTTGCACGTCACGTTCAATCTGAAATAGTTTATACATTCAGTAAGATTTCGGTAAAATAATGTTTTACATTATAACGAACACATTTTTTATTGACAGGACAATTAAGTGATTCTATAAGGGTTCTGTTTTATCCTTCTGAGGTACGGAAACCTAAAAATGAGTTAAGTCTCCTATTTTTGATCACTCTTTTCTTAAAATGCATTATGTGGGTAAACCAGGGCTCTTGGGGGTTGATCCCAATCTAAATAAAAAAAACCGGCCAAACGCCAGTCGGACTCGCCCATGAAGGGTTCCGTAGCAGCAAGTAACATAATATAAAAGTTCTTGTAGTTCGTTGTAACTTTAATCGATGTTTTAATAATAGTGTTTTTTTTTTAGATTTATGACGTATTAAAAATTACTAGATCTTGTTCAAACCAATTATCGTTGGCGGTTTGCATGGTAATTTACATCATATATTTTTTAGATTTATCATTCTCCTATTTTAGAAGTTACAGGGAGGGGACACACATTTTACCACTTTGAAGACCTATCCATAGATAGCCCACACGTATTATGGGTCTGATGAAAAAAAAAAATTTTGAGTTTCAGTTCTATGATATATTATATAGATATTATAAAAAAAAAAACAATATATTTCGGGGGTCCTCATACCCCCGAAATATATTGTTTTTTTTTTCTATTTTTGTATGAAAATCTTAATGCGGTTTACATAATACATCTACTCACTAAGTTTCATCAGTATAGCTCTTATAGTTTCGGAAAAAAGAGGCTGTGACATACGGACGGACAGACAGACAGACATGACGAATCTATAAGGGTTCCGTTTTTTGCCATTTGGCGGAACCCTAAAAAAACTATTATTGAGTCAGAAGCAGAACTCTACTAGTATACCTACCGTACCTATTAAAATTTGTTCATTTTTTTTTTTTTAGCTGTGAAATCATCTAATGACGTCTCTCGCCCTTGGGCGGGGCTCAGGACGTGTGAAACTTTAACGGACTAAAACCAAATCCTGTTCTTTCTTTACCTTTGTTTCAGGACTCCGGTGTTCTCTTTCTAAAAACCCATGGCACCAGTAGGCTTTGACTCTGCTGGGCCCCTACTTCTACATCTTAAGGAATTAAAACACCTATGATATTATAGTAATTACCTGAGATTCTTGAAGTCCATCTTTAAGAAGACGATAGCTGGGTGCTGTGGTGACAAGATACTGTTGTCGCTATCCTTGAGGAAGCATGTGGCGGAGTTGGACTGAGCGAGGTACGGACTGATCGCGGCGTTTATAGTCCGGTCCAAAGTGAAGCCGTACTGTGAAGGGAGAAAGTGAGACATTATTATACATAGCATTTCTACCCGGGCGAAGCTGCTGGCAGAAGCTAGTACATGCATATTATAGAGAAGAGGCGAGCATTTTAAGAGCCGGTTACAGTCACTGAGTAATTCGTATGAACTCCGCCCGGGTCTATGAACAGCGTTTTAATTTAAAAAAAAAATATGGAAGATTTTTTTGCGAGGCCCTATTAAAAAACAAGCTTTATTATTTCTAATAATTTTCAAATATTTCCTTGACGTAATGGCGTAGATATATACGTTTGAAATCGTAAATTAGGGTCAGATTCGCGATTTTTTTTTTATCGAGCCAACTAATTTATATCACGTTTTGATTTTTGCCTGGCGGTTTGTCATATAGTCAATTTCAATAATATAATTTTTCATGGTGTTCTCTTTTACATACGTGGATTTCCAAAGGTTAAAAAAAGATCAAAACAAGTAGAACCTGGGCTTAAAGATTTGTAACACCCGAGCCAAGCTATGGCCGTGCTGTGGCGGGTCGATATTACGTTGCCACACGATCACCATGCCATCGGACTCGTGAATAGAATTGTCACTTCCTCCACACAAAGGCAGCTCAAAGGCCTTTGTTCCTAGATAGCTAATAGATTGTTTCAAACTGATTGGCAACGCAGACAATAGTATCTTCATGTATATACTCCACACTTACATCAATATAATCAATTTGCTTAGACCGATAAGTATGTTAATAGTTTTGTATTCGTCTACTCTAGATACAAACAAGGCAGAGAACGACAATGTACTGTGAACCAGCGGTATCTTTTTTAAACATTAGAAATTATCCAATGTCTTTTCCAGCTCTGAATGGAGTGGGAGGGCTGTCAGACTTTTACTGACTAAAACCACACCTGTTTTGTGGCTTTCAGTTGCTTTTTGCGTTCTAACGGCCTGGTCACGACTTCGGTCTTAGCGGCAAGTGGCGCGGCGAGCGGGGCGTGTCGTGGCGTGCTTCAAACATTTTCATAAATTTCTAATCTTCCGCTCGCCACAGCGGCAAGGTCGTGAACGGGCCGTAAGACGACGAGTTTCCTTAATTCCCGAGACATAAGCGGGCATTAATCAGCCCTGTTAGCCGCTTACGGTTTGTTAACATCTCTTTGAGGAGCTCATGGAGCCAGCGGTCAGGTCAAATTAATCACAGAAACGAAACACATATAACAAATTCGTTTATTATCGAAAAATCAAACAATTTTCTGTTACAAATTTTTCTTTTGGAAACAGCTACAGAGAACTAAATAAAACTGCTTACTACACATACACATTGACTTTTATAGTTTACACGAATAAACTACTTTTAATCTAAACTGATTACAAAGCTGCAGGGAAGTTTGTTTGTTTGAACGCTATAATTTCAGAAACTACCGGCTTGCAAAGAATTTGTGTTGTTTAAGGTCATTTATCGAGGAAGGCATAGCTCATACTTAAGCTATATAACATCACGCTATGATTCACAATAGATGAGCAGTAAACAAAGTCGCAGGAGGAACCGCGGAGGACAACCCGTTACTTAAAAAAAAATTACTAATAACGATTAGATATTGACAATAATATTTGTCAAATAATCATGCGCGATTATTATTATTATTAATAATAAATTACTGCGCCACACTATCAACGATTACATCACTGCTTTTCGTCAGGTGAGATCGCAGTCAAGCACTAGTTTATATCAATAAAAAAAATAGTTCTCAGTCAAACAAGGTTGGCTACCACTGCTCTAGACCGACCGAAATACCCTCGCGGCCTATTAGTGTTCAAATCGATAAAATGTCAATCGGACAATCGGTCTGCATCACTGCAATATTGATCATATTGAACAAACACTCGATGAATTGATTGATGCAATTGCCCTGTTATTGCTTGCTAAGGCATCATAACGTTTTATTTTTAACCGACTTCGAAAAGGAGGAGGTTCTATGTTCGGCTGAATGTACTTTTTTTTTATGCATTTTCACCGATATCTCGCCCAATTGTGGACCGATTTTGAAAATTCTTTTTTTGATTGAAATGTTATGCTTCCAAGTTGGTCCCATACAAATATTGTTATGATCTGATCATGAACTTCGAAGATATGGAACAGAACTCCTCATAGAATCACAGCAGAACTGTGGTTACAAGTAAAGTTGCTTTGTTTATACGTGTGGTCGATGACTGACTGTCAGAAAAGGGGGGGGGGGGATGTATTCAACTGATCTGATGATGAAGCCAGAAGGAAAAAAATTAAATTAATGTAACTTTTTAGTTACATTAATTTAATTAGAACTGGAATGAGAAAGCGAGGAACCGTGATCGTTGGAAGGAGAGGAGGGAGGCCTTTGCCCAGCAGTGGGACAGTGTGGGCTAAATAAAAAATAAAAAAAAACTTTTTAGTGGTGTAACCATAACTAAAAAGTGTAAAATAAAAAACTTTTTACAAAAAAAAAATTGAGTGGTGTCAAGGGACACCCGGATGGAACGAAGTTCTTATATATATATATATATATATATGTATATATATAAGAGAGAGAGAGAGACAGACAGAGAAACATGCGCACGCCGCACGGCTTACAATAGCAAAAAGTGTCGTTACAACTTTTCGTGAGAATTTTTTCCGTCTAGCCCCCTTTCACAACGCGCGATAAGGAACTTCGTTCCAAAAATATAACCGTGAAATCGGTTAAAAAACACTGAAAAGTATAAAATAACTTTATTTTATTTTATACTTTTCAGTGATTTTTAACATTGAAGTCGGTTATATTTTTTTTGTAAAAAGTATTTTATTTATGATCGATTGACGGACCGACTTGGTCGATACTTAAACTATAATTGCTATAGGATGGTCGGATTCATAGAATCTATCCTTTGCTCTCATCTTAATTATGCATATTTTCATCCTGCTGTCATTCTACCCATGCTGTTTAAAAATACCTTATTTGAAAAAACGTTGGAATTAGAAGTGCTTTTGAATTATTGTACCTATGTATAGAAATTAGAAATCCGTATCCTTACCTAATTATTTACAAAACAAAGCCCCCACCGCGTCTATCCGTCTATTTATCAATTAAATTTAAAAAAACTACTGAATGGATTTTGATGCGGTTTTCATGTATAAACAGAGTGATTCATGAGGAATGTTCACGTGTATAATACACATATAGTACAGAAAAGCCGAAAATTATAAAGATTTGTAACACCTGTACGAAGGTAAGGCGGGTCGCTAGGATACCGGCACGGATCTTGAGCGCTGGCTTCAAGTTGCGCAGAAGTCAAATATTCGGTCTCTTTAGTGGTACGAAGTGAGACGCGGGGGCGGGGAGTGTCAGTGATTGGCTCGTCGCGCCATAGCGTCATAGACGTCACTCGTGATTCGTTCCCTGTGCTTGCTGCATGTATCTAACAACGACGACGATTGGCTCGCCAATGTATGGAATGCGCAAAGCGGTCCCCACTCTGACGCCGAGCGCTCAAGATTCGTGCCAGTACCTATAGAACATATAGTATTGTAAATCATAGAAGCAGATGAAAATAGGATTTGGTGGTCAAGAAAGACTTCATTAGTTACGACGCGGACGAAACTAAAGATAACATACAGACATGGCCATAGATATAACACACCGTCTTTGTTAATTTACTCTACTTTTGTGACAGTCACTTTCTGAAGTTCCAAGTGCTGTAGCAAGGTATGAAACCTGGTTTCTCTTAAAAACTAGACTAAGTGGAGTGTAGAGTACGAGGTTAGCCCTGGCCCTACCACCATATGGGGCATAAACTGGAAGGGAAAATATAAAGTAGCATCCTAATGCAATATATAATATGTTACAGTCTATACTGTTAATTAGTTGAATAAGTTTTAATTAGGTACTAGAAACTCAAAAAGACAAAACACTTTTGTCTTTATGTAGAAGATCCTAGAATTCTAACAAAAAACACCTATGAGCTACTAGGTTTGTGAGTAAATGGTTAGTAATTCTAAAGTACTCAAAAGTACTTCTGACCAATTCTTGCGGTGAACAAGAGACTCTGACCAATGAACAGTTCTGACTGTGATATAATATGTACCTATACCGCATTTGTGAAATTCTTACCTCGCCAAAAACAGGTCCCGAAGGCATCATGAAATTAACCATCTTGACGTCGAGAACACCTCCCTTGAAGAACCCGAAGGTCGTGAGGTCCACGTAGCGTCGTTCATCGTCCTGTAACAGTACGTGGTACCTGGTCAATACATTGTGAAAACACCGGCATAGCATGCAAATGAAAATTTTTATCTGAAGGCTTTCTTAAGGTGGGAAATCTCTAGGGCGGAGCGAGAAGGCGTGTCAGTCTTTTACTGATCAAAATCACACATATGTGTCTTTGTCTTACACTCCAGGACACCAGGTTTCCCTTTCGGAAGTCAACGGAGGCCTAAGTGGGGCTGGGCCACGGTTTTGCTAACATCTCTTTGAGGTGCGCGTGGAACAATACGCGCCTTCGACGATTCGGCCTCGGTCTGGATGGTTACCGGATTGCCAGACGGCGACCTACCCATAGTTCATCGTCCGCAAGCCCGCGCGTACAGAGGCAATTGAAGGCTATTAACAGGCTATGTGTTTATAATAGGGTAGTTTCCAGGGTCAAAATAATTACATCTTATTTAATCCGTATTTTAGATTATAAAAAAAATATTAGACACGTATTTTTTCTTTTTTCGATTAAACCTAAAATAACAAAGATATAGCCCATCAAAGTTACGTGTGACGTCACCCCGTACGAAAAAATGCAGCACGGCGTGACGTTACATGTAACTTTAGTGGGCTATATCTTTGTCATTTTTGGTTTAATTTATAAATAAAAAAATACGTGTCCCTTATTTTTTGCTAGCAGTATACCGCAGACTACCCCCTGTATTATTTTAAGTTCTTACAGTCCATCAGGTTATTCTGGTAAATATCGCTATCTGCGAAAAAACCGCAATTGTAAGTTTTGTTATTCAATTACAGTTACACGGTTTTCACTTTATCTGTGTAACTTTTTAAGCCCGAGGAAACGGATTAAGAACGTCGATATATGTATATGAATAATATATATCTAAGCTGGCTGTATGTTGTCACGAGTCCTATTACCTCAAATAATCTAAGTTATCTGACATTGATGAACGATGATGAGGATCGATTGGAAATTCCAAAGGATAAGTGTACAAGTACACCTTACAAGTTTACCTAAGACTTTTGTGGCAGGGTTTCGAGCTTAACGAAGTTGAAAGTTTTCTTACGTATAAGAACTAATTACAATTATATTATAAAAGATAATACTAGTTAACTAGTTGACGAGGGCATTTACCTCCTCTGCTTACGCAAACACAAAAAAAGTCTGGATTTTTTATACGTATAAAAGTATAGATAATAATTAAATAATCCTACCGAAGCCTATTTTCTGATTGTTAAAGTGGTATTTAAGTCAAGAGTGAACTGATTACTACTAGGCAAGCGTGTTCCACCGTTGACTGCATCATCGCTTACCATGAGGTGGTCAAACGCAAGCCAAACAATAAAATTATATTTAATACACAATAATCGAAAGCAACTCATTTTCAATTTGAGTTATGTACACAACTCAAAATTTATTTATCAAACTTATTCTATTTACAGGAAAACATAATGCTGTCAGCAGTTAGGAAAACAGTACTGTCAATAAACAAATTATATAAATGAATAATGTTTAATTGGGTAATCGATTCATGTTTTAAATATTTGTATCATAAAGTATCTAACTTTATTCAAAATCGCATACAAAAAGCATCGCAAAGCCGTTCAAAGTTAAGTTAGAAACGTTTCAAATCTGTTGGAAAGAATTTAGCTTCACTTTTCTTGGACTGACCGACATTTGCCTATTCAAAAGTGCCTGTAAATGGTCTATTTGAAATAAATGATTTGACTTTGACTTTGTCAAGTAGTAAAAAAAGAAGGCAAACACTGAACTGTGACGTCACCGCTGTTTTTATTTGGTTACAACTTGTTTGACACTACGAGCATGGCAGTTGAGAGATGGTCATGCTCACTTAAATGTCTCGCTGATGGTGGCACGTGTTATTGGGTCATTTGGCTCCCTTCAAAATGGTTGAGCTGAGTGGGGCTGATGCACGCGTCATGCTCGTGAACGGGCGCCGTCAGTTGAGACTGGTCATCTCTTAGCTGCCAGTGACTTATTCAATTTCTATTTTTATTGTTACCATTATTATTTAATTTTTATTACTTATCTTCATTGTGTTCACATAATAGAAGCAAAAAAGAAATATGTAACGAAGATTAATGTAACTCAATACGATTTAAAAGAGTGTCCATGGAGTTTCTTGCACGTTCTTCTCCATAGAGACCTACTCTTTGGAACGTGCAATTTAGCTTCACTTGTTTGACTGACCGACATTTTGACAATTCAAAAGTGCCTGTAACTGGTCTATTTGAAATAAACGTTTCTGATTTCTGATTTCCGCCATCTGCTTACACGTACACAAAAGAGCTAGCGAGATGTTCGGGAACCACACTCCACTCTTCCGCAAACTAATATTTAAAATGCGAATTGCAGCTTCATTTAATAAGCAATTTTGAAGCGGTTTTCAGAAAAAAAAATCTTTTTAACATTATTTGTTGCGTAGTATAAAATTTTGTAAAAAATAAACACAGAATATTACCTAATTGTGTAGATAAAGAAATTTGCGAAGCCCATCTCGTGTATTGTGCATTGCATAACATCAATTGCTACATTTGCTTCCCATAACACGTATTTGCATTCGCAGTGGTAGGGCACGTCATTTTAGATTAGGCGATCGCTACAATAATAATTTTTTCGCTTGAGCGCAATCTTGGCATAATACAGACACGCTTGAAAAATATACTCAGAAAAAGAAATGCAACAAGCTACACAACGTGTGCCATACACGCCAATCTGGGCGCGTCGGTCTCCATACATATTATATGGAAACTAGACTTGTAGAGCTACACTTTATCCACGCCACGCGACGCCAAGCGTCGTCGTTCTACGTTACACGTGTTCTAGCACACGTGTGACGTAGAACGTTTTAATCGAAAACTGACTCCTGACATACAGGCATGCCTTGTTCGGGAGTCAGAGGCTTCATGAATTGTATCAACCTTATTATAATTATGACAATAAAGAATTTTATTATTATTATTATTTATTTATTAAATAGATTGTTTTCCAATCACAAAAATATTTTTCTTTTACCAATATAATTATGTTACTTTTCTGTGAAAATAGTCTGGCAATAAATGGCTGCTAACTACATATCAACGCTGTTGCCATTAATGTTTTAATTAGCAATAACAACAATTCAATCAAAATTAAATACTACTTATTTTCAAGGCGCAGGTATTAAGTACCAACTTAAATGCAGTCTTAAAAATTGTCATTGACTAACTTCTGCAAGCGACTTCGCCCCTGTGAGAGTAGGATTCTTCATAAAATATTGGACCCCCGTTTTATCACCTTAGGGGGAGAATTTTGGAAGATCCTTTCTTATTCTTTCACATCATAAAAGGCAAAATTTCAGTGTTCTAGGTCCAAGGTTTTGGGCTGGGCGCTGATGAGTCAGTGGGCATTTATTTTTTGTGTGTGGCTTCTTGTTGGTGAACCTATGAGGTTTTCTGCTTAACAGGACTAGCCTTTGGCGGCCTTAATATATTAAAAACTTAAAATTAACGCTACTGTACGCTAAGGCCATCTCTGTGGAGTACAGATCCCGAGTGAAGTCCACACAAATACATGGTCACCGGGCCATCCGGGCGACTGAGGGGTTGTTTTACTTTCGTACCCAGCGCTGGCGTTTAATGTCCGCTATCACCTGCCGTGACCTGTGTTGTACTTACTGACGGTGGTGTCCAACTTGTAACCTTTTTAAATATTTTGGGAAAAATATAACATGGTATAAAAACCATTGGAATGAATTTGAACAAACTATATTCTGCTTTAGCGTATGCTGACATGATACAGAAGATGTATTGCTACAAATACTGTTCATCGGCCCACAGTATTCCACTGCCGCATAAGCCTCTCCATTCATATGCTACTTATCTAAAACAATTTTTTTTCGCAGTACTGTGTCATATTTCAAAGATACCAGTCAATGAACATTACGCAGACAAAAATTAAAATTTCGCAGTGCATAATAGACCTGGCTGAGGAAGTAGGGGCTGACAAAGCAGGTGCAGTGCAGAGTAAGAACAAAGCAGGCTCAGCGAAAGTCACACGCAAGATCATAACAGAAAAACAATTGCAAAGCCATAAAAAATGTTATTCAAAATTAATAAAAAACCGGCCAAGTGCCAGTCTAACTCGCGCACGAAGAGTTCCGTGCCTTTCGTAACAAAAGACGGCAAAAATCACGTTTGTGGTATGGTAGCCCCCTTAAATATTTATTTCATTCTGTTTTTAGTAACTTATTGTTATAGCGGCAACAGAAATACATCATCTGTGTAATCAACCGTCTAGTTACAACGTTTCATGAGATGCAGCCTGCTGACGTACAGACGAACAGCGGAGTCTTAGCAATAGTATCCTGTTTTAATCCTTTGGGTGCGGAACCCTAAAAATGATTAGTTTGTTTTAATCAATATTGATTTTTAGGTAAGGCCGATTGCTGACGACAACCTCATTGACCTCATAGGTTGACCTACAAGAGGCCAGAGGGTAATACCGAAACTATGAATCTATATGATAACGATATCGCATCTCCACTCAAATCGTGTCACAACCCGGAAATCTAATTATTGAGAAAAAGGTCTTTAAATTCTAATAATTCATGGATGTGACACAACATATAATAATTAATTATAATATGTATCTATAATATGTATGTATTTAGAAATATATAAGTATGTTTATCAGTTGTCTAGTACCCATAACACAAGCTCTGCTTAGCTTGGGACTAGACGGCGCTGTGTGATAGTTGTGGAATATTATATTATATTATATTATATTATATTATATTATATTATATTATATTATATTATATTATATTATATTATATTATATTATATTATATTATATTATATTATATTATATTATATTATATTATATTATATTATATTATATTACATTATATTATTATTATTATTATATAAATAAATAAGAGACAAATATAATACTATCTGAGTTTAAAGTATGATAAATTCAGAAATTAATAGCATAATTTTCAGCTAAAAACATTTTATCAGTTGTGACATTATTTGAGCGGAGATGCGATATGTATCGTTATTCAATTTTGTCAAGACGAAAGCTCCAAATACATATTTTACAATACATTACAAATGCGATACATAGCAACATGATAACGGAAACCAGAGCAAGAATATTTTGCTAGAACGTTCAGTCGATATTCAATGAGTGTTGATTCGGTAGAAATTGTCTAATTCTATGTCAAACTAGCAGACCCAGCGAACTTCGAACCGCCTAACAGTCAATGAATGTAGTATATCTTTCGATATAGTCAACCGATTGCGATGAAACAAGCCTAAGTAATATATCAAGTTACACACAATTTTGTTGTATACAAGTTATCTACATCGACTTCGTACATTTTACGTGATGCGCGCACAAATAAAAACGTCTACAGATTTATTATATGTATATATATATATAGATTTAGACTTTTGAGAACATCAAAAAATGATGCAGCGCTTTTTAGTGCAGCCACAACGCAGCTTACATACAAAACTGTAAAATCCTGTAGTGTTAGCTGCGACAACACGACGGCAGGACGCTGCAAACTTCGTCATCAGAGTTTCATAATTTTGTATGTAAGCTTTACGCAGGCGTACACCAAGCGTTTAATAACGAATACGCGTCTATGAAGCTACGCATCCGTGAACAGTTGGCCCTACAAGCGCGCACTGTTCCCGTGCGCCTCAAGGAGTTGTTAGCAACAGCAGGGGCCCAGCCGGGTCGAAGCTTACTGGGGCCAGGGTTATCCGAAAGAGAACTCGAGCCCCGGTATGAAGGCTAGAAGGAACGGGGTGGGCTTTTAGTCAGTAAGAGCCTGACACTATCTCCCGCTCCGCCCAAGAGCGGGGATTGTCATTGGATGATTTTTCCCACCATAAAAAAAAAGTCCAAATCTAAGTAGGCTTAGCACAGGACCCATATACTGGGTCCTACATCAATGGTTGAGTTGTACTTATAATTCTATGCAATGCCCATGTTTCATTTTTTTTCCCTAACAAACGCTATTCAATTACAATGACATTGTGTATTTTCTTATCAAGCGAACCATTAGCTATTCGTGTCCGCGCATAATAACAGGAAAAAGAACCAGTTTAGGTTTGAAACCCATTGCTGAATAGATGTTTAATAGACGTAAAGGCATGAATTGTTATACTATTTCTTCATTGAGACAAACACAGTTTGATACAATTACATAAGAATCTTAAGAAATTACACTTACACAAACTAGGCAAAGCCTGTATCTTGGTGACCCAATAGTTATGCAGAGTTAGCCAGATGATCTAGCCTGCGCTACGTACAAATTTTTATAATAACAATATAAAAACAAGGAATTAGGAATTATATAAAAACAATATAAAAAGAGACAAAAAAAACTATACTAATAAATTATACTACCTGTTAGCAAACGAACAGTTAAATGTGTAAGTGTAAAGTGTGAGTGAGGGTGTGTGGTGCAATTGTGTCTATCAGTTTGTAAAGCAAGGTTTCCGTTTCCTCGTATTTTCGGCCCAATAACCATTTTTTTAGCTGAATTTTAGCCTCACTCAGTATTGCGAATATTCTACTCACGGCGTTGAAAATACGTGTGGACAGATAAGTCGAAAACCCGGCTGCAGACCAGGTCTTTAGTCTTGGAAGGGGGATTCTATCTATAATATTCTAGATTCTATCTATAATTATGTTTATGGGTACTTATTATAAAGGATTATAATCAGTTCAGAGGTCACTATATATGGTACAGAGGTATAGAGCCACTTGGCGCAGGAAAGTGAGGAGATCCGACCCCAAATAACGGGACCAGGGAAGGAAGAAGAAGAAGAAGAAGAATCAGTTCAGAGGTCCTATCACGAGCTCTTAAAAGAGCGTCCTAATTGAGGTACATTTTCATACAACCACTCTTACGTGATCATGTTGTATCAGATTTTTCTCTAGATATTTTGGATACACAGCTATTTTGTAGATATTTGTGTAATACTAATCTAGTAAATACGTCTGAAAATCTGCTATTCAATTTTGTCCCTCCATAATGTACTCATATATTAAAAATATATAAAAGTACATCAATAGAAGCCTTGAAAATTATTGGAGAATCTGAAAGACGACCATTTTTATGAAAATCATTTAAAATTAAAAAAAAACAAAAACACGTATTTCCTGGAACAAGTTTTGTGAAATATTTGGGTAAATCACAGAATTACCGAATGCCAACAGAGTTTTCAGGCGTTATCTCTTTTTTCTCGCATTGCCTTTTCATCAAACATCGCGTTGGATGGCGTTAGATGAAGCAACAATCTTTTAAACCATGCGATGTTGACGATAAGCAAGTGGAAAAGGATCCACTTAACACAATTCATTTGACGACCTAAACTGAACTGTAAACTGTAAAAGGATGGAGCTACATAAAGTGTATAGCTCCATCTCTCTTGCACGCTTGATATTTTAACATGTTAGGCATCGTCCTAATTAATTTATTTATTTATTAGGATCTCCAACAAAGGTTACACAGACACAGTATAAATCATTAGGCATGAGGTCTTTCAACGTGTGCTCCTTCAGTTACAGGAGACCACAGCATGCACATATAACTAGGTGAAATATACAAAAAAAAAAAAAAATTGAATTTCACAAAAAAATACCAAACAGATTTGACAAAAAAAAACACATTCCAATAAATCATGTCAAATTAAAACTAAAAAATAGGGTCAAGATACAAAGGTCAAAAGGGATACATTAGTCAATGGTCAGTTTGAATTAATTAATTAGTAACAATTATTAAAGTCAAAGCTTATAAATTAATAATTAGAATTAAATAAGAATAATAAAAAATTCAAAATTAAACTTATATTATTATTACAATCACTGTTATTTTATGGTGGTCAGGCTTTTTTTGTACTTTGAGATTGGCAGGGTTGTGTCCAAGTTGAAACGCTTCGACAAATCGTTGTACTGCCTACAGAGTCTTGGAAAAGAGGCGAAGTGTCCCAGATTGGATTTTGATCCAGGAACGTAAAATAAATTAACTAATAGAACGCGAATGCGCGATCATCGTAGGTTCGCGCGAATTTTACTCGTACGAACGCGCGATCAAACATATTGAACTCGAATAGGTGTCCTAACTGACAATCGCACGACGCTGTCGCGCGACTGAAATGTTTGTAAATCTATTCGCGCGAACTTAGTTCATACGAACGCGCAATCAAATATATTGAATTCAAATAGGTGTCCTAATTGAAATTCGCGCGATAATTGTAAAATAAAATATCGTCTATTGTGACGTCATCCAAACATTTCCCGACAGCAAAATTTGAGCGTGACTGACATCCAGGATTGTTGGTATCGACCGTGCCACTGCCCCAGACCACGGTAGCTCGCTGAGCGAGCGAACGTGGTCTAGGGCAGGCGAGCGAACCTCGCTCGCGTCGTCAATTCGCACGATGATCAATAGGACACCCAGTTTATGCCATCGCGCGAACACGCGATGGTCATATCGCTTACTCGCGCGATGATCGCGTATTCGCGTTCTATTAGGACGATGCCTTATGCTATGGCCTAAATGATACCCGCGGTCCTAGAACGCAAAGGGTAATAACTAACTGAAGAAGCATAGATGTGGTATTAGTCAGAAAAGTCTGACACGTCCTCCCGCTCCGCCCTAGAGCGTGAGAAGTTATTATATGATTTACCACCTTAAAAAAATGGTAAGGTTATCGTATCGAATTGATCGGTTGCCTTTAGTATAAGACCTAAATTTAAGAAATGTAGAGTCAGGGCAATTAATTGTTTACCACCTCAATGTGTCAATGAATTAATAATTTACAACTAAATAGTTTCAACCTTAGTAAAGAACCAATACGTGTGACAAACAGAGGAAGATTGCTTCAAAAGAATTAAGAATGGCACATAAAACAAGCTTTTAATGAAAAATATTTTTTTCATAGCAAGCTTTTATAGCTCGGTATACCTATATAATTATACTCGTCAAGACGAATCATACGAGCCCAAACTCGATGGGGTTGTGTCGTTTAACTACCAAGTTCCTATAGCCACCTTCCGGTTCCATCATCAGATCAGCTCCAATTTTGCATTGTCATCTGATTTACTCAATCGGTAACCGGGAAGTGGGTCAAATTTAATTTACAAGATTTGATGACAGACAAACATCGGGACAGGTGAAACTAAATAAAAGCTTGTAAAATCAACCGCTAATCTAAATCCTTTTTTAACGTGGATAACATCATATATTATAACTCCTCGCGCCCCCTCCCCCCGGTCCTCCTCCTAGCGTAATTAGGCGTGGGCAAAGTGGGTCTCGACCACGGCCTCGCACAAGCGAGGACTCTTTAAAAACGAGAGTTTTTTATAATTGGTAAGCTCGTGTTGGACCACTATTTCACCTGATGGTAAGCGACGATATTGTCGAACACTAGGTTGCGACAGTAATATTATTAATAATATTATTCCACAACTATCACACAGCGCCGTCTAGCCCCAAGCTAAGCAGAGCTTGTGTCATGGGTACTAGACAACTGATAAACATACTTATATATTTCTAAATACATACATATTATAGATAAATTACACCCAGACACAGAACAAATGATCGTGCTCATCACACACACATTTGTCCTGGGTGGGAATCGAACCCACGACCTCCGGCATAGCAGTCAGGGTCACTAACCAGGCCTGTCAAACAGTCGCTGTCTCGTTTTCGAATTTATGAAAGAAAAAGGCCTCGCTGATGTGCGTTCACCCACATCTAAATTAGGCGAACATTACACGGTAGGTTTTGCTGTCAGTTTTACCACAGTCAGAACCTTGATTGACGAAAAACCTACCGTCTAATGCGTTGCATGACGGTTTTTAGTACTACACACACATATAAAACCATCATTCGCCATCATTCATGATTGATGGAATTGAATGACGGTTGCATGACCGTGTAATGTTCGCCTTAGTCTGCGCTACAGCTCTAATTAATCCTATGATTTGAATCAAACACAAAAGTTTAATGCTAGCAAGCAGTGAAACCCGTATACATCCATCCGATGTATCGATTGTTGTATTTATTATTCATAGATTACTTACCCACTATCTAAAACACTTTTATAATGAAACTAGTTCAGTAGTTTCTCCGAATCGATGCTGATATGAAACCAAAGTATGTATGGCTGTGAGCAAGCTGTTATCAGAAGATGTTTTGTATTTGTAGTACCTTTAAGTGGCTGCAATGCATGCGAAGATTCAAATCATAAAATGGCTTGCAGATGGCGGGCGATTGGTAGCTCACTGTCCGATAAGGACCAGAGCCTACCACGAGCTCTTAACGCGATCAATTTGACGACCTAATAACGACCTGTTCATGACTTCGGTATTAGCGGCGAGCGGGGCAGCATCGTTAAATGGATGGGCGGCGCTATGAGCGGCGTCTCGTGGCGTGCTTCCAACATTTTCGTATTTTTGTTCTTGCAGCTCGCCGCCCCGTGCTTAGCTACCGCTCACAGCGGCAAGGTCGTGAACGGGCCGTAAAATTCCCCACGTAAAAAAAGTATTACAGTGTTGCTAATCATTTTAAGAATACACCCTTACACCTGGCTATCTCAGCCGAAACTACTGGGACTAGGAGCATGAAATTTTGCATAAGGTTTCCTTTTATGACGTAAACGAGCACTAAGATAGTATTTTTCAAAATTCACCTCCTAAGGGAATGAAAAGGCGGTCGAAAGTTTGAATGGAAAAACCATCTTTGACGCAGGCGAAGTGCTAGTCTCTAATAAGTTCTGTTGAAGCTTTTTCCTCTACTCGATTCGATTTAGTCACCATGAGAATAGAAAACCATCTCGATTAACGTCAATAAATATCATGCTCTAAACGGCAATCAATCAATGACCGATTCGATGTTGAGTCAAGTGGAAGAAACTGCATTACATAGAATATCGGCGTTAGTAAACATTTACTGAAGCACGGTCGCCGTAGACCGCTTCTTCTTCCTCTCGAATCGATGGTTCTCTTCCCTCAAAGTTTTTGGGCCCAGTATGTTGCCACGTTTATAGCGGCGTCAGCGGCTTTTTTAGGTCCTCCAAAGCACGGATGTTGGATCACTTTGGGCACTCTTAATAAGTAGGCCATCGTCTGATCAGAAGCACTGCACTCGCACTGGGTATCGAATGGGTCTACAATCCTCCATTTTGCTACGTTATGTTTGCAACGGCCTACCTGAGTGCGCAATCTATTGATTGCTTTCCATACAGGCCATTGCAAATCGCGTAGTCCGTAGACCGCTTAGACTCTGGCGATGGCGGTACAATTTAGATTTAGGAAAATGGCGAGAAGCGAAACATCTAGAGTCATTGAAGAAATGGAGGTCTTCTTAAAAGCTTTTATTTTTTACCTTGCAATGTTTGCGTGTAAATTTGTTTAGGGCAAAAATTTTCGAACAGAATTTGAAACAGTTATCCCTAAAAAATTGTGCTGAAAGGTGTACCTATGTAATTTTGATGACAATGCATTAATATGGTACCTTGATATCGAAAGGAGATCGCATGAGTTGCTTTTTTTATGTAACCAACGAACTGGCTTGTAAAATATAATTCGAAGGATTATGCTGTTCTAGAATAGGCTTGAAAGTTGGTAGAAAAAAGAATGTGTGTTGTTTTTTCAGTGTTGAAGTGATTTTTGTAAGGATAGCTTGAATTCGTTTAAATAAGTAAAAAAATATAAGAGTGCGCCGCCCGAAGTGTTTGATTACATAGAAGAATCCCAATACGAGCCTACCGACGAGCTGAGCTGCGTTACAGTACCATTGAGGTGCTTTGACGATGGAGTCGGATCGTGGACATTATACCTACCGAGCGCTACAAGATAACTCCGTCGTACATGAGCTATCTTGATCCTAAAGGTGCTATTCGAACCTCGGTTGCGGGCTGCAGATGCAGGCAGTACATACAACGGCTGCACGGAACTGGCTGTGGCGCCATTAACAAACTTACAAACTAAGCACAGTTTGTGTTATGAGTACTAGGCAACTGATAAACATAGTTCATTATAGATAACCTCTTGATTGACCTCTTTCTCGAAGTTAGACATACCTAACTGGACCGTCTGTCTCAGGTAAACGTAATCGCCTACAATTTCGAATGTAGAGTCCCCGATCTTGATCGAAGTGGGGGCTACATGGTTATTTACCATCACTTTGGTTTAGTCCATGTTTATCTTAAGACCCACTCTATCGGAAACTCTACTGAGATCATCGAGTATTGTACTGAGCTCAGCCATGACTGCTATATCGTCGGCAAATGGGAGTGAATGATGTACTCGCCATTGCCATTAATGCATAGTCCTTTCCAATTCAGAAGCTTGAAAACTTCCTCCATTACGGCCGTGAACAGTTTCGTGATTTTGGATTTTTCCATTAGGAATGACTCAGTAGCAGCTGGAATGAGGAAGTTAGTAGTGAAACGCCCGTGTGCCTCAGAAAGCATGTAAGCGGCGCCTGATATCTTCCTGGTTGTGTCGGATTGCCGTCTCATCGATCTATGAAAAAAAGGGAGCCTATGCTCCTTACACTCTATAGTGTCCCTAATTTGCGCAGAAGCTTGTGCACTATAATATCTCCAGCGATATTGGCCACTGTGATATAAATAGAGTCGGGAGGATTATTATTTATTTTTATTTAATCACGAGCTGGAACTCACCAAGACATATCAGTGATGTCAGTCGTTAAAGCGAGAAAGAGGACTGGAGCCATACACTCTATATAGCTCCACCCCTTTTACAGTTCAGTTTAGATCGTAATATGTATCGAGTTTAGAGCTCGTGGTAGGGGGGGGGGGGGGGGTTATTAGAAAAATGTGACCCAGAAAACTACACATGTCACGAAAATTAAAAAATCGAAGGTAAATGGAAATAGCCAGTTACTGCGAAGTCGCAAACTGCTGCATAATAAATCAAGGACATAATAATTTAAATAATCCACAGACAAGTACCCAGCGCAGCGCGTAAGAGAAACACTACAAATGCTACGGTTATTTTGTCGCTTATTAAACACTGCCAAAGAAGCCAGCAAAACTAACTGATTACGACACGTTTAGGGCCTGGCCACATTATGACGGCACGGCGTCGTTTTCGTGAAATCGTTCGTCTCGCGTCGTCGTACAGATATACGGTGCGCAGATGCACGGTACGTACGATACTGCGTCGCGTTAATCACGACAAGGTAACGTAGCAATCCCCTTTTGGGCTTACCACGCGCACAAGCGTCACCACAGTTTTGCTTGCGCAGGCAAAACTGTGGTGACACTTGAAGACAGAGGCGTTACTATGACGTGGTAAAAACTCAGTCGTACGAACGAGGAACATGGATGAAATTATGCATCCTATATAGGGTGACTGGCAATTAGTGTACGATACTTAAACACGTGATTGTGCTCATGATAACCAACAACTTTTACTATGGGAACAAACCTGATATCGCGAAAAAAAATCAGCTGTTCAGTACATTTATGTTTGCCTAATGTACTGCTGATATTTTGTTCGCGTTTTCGGCTTTGCTCCCATAATAAAAATTGCTTGTTATCATATATATATAATTACCAGTCACCCTATACAAGGGTGTTTTTAATATCGTGCGGTTTTGATCACGCATGCGGTTGTCCCGCACGCAAACATCCATTTCATACAGTATTTATTGTAATGCGTGGCATACACTTGTGGGTCGCATTTTTAGGGTTCCGTAGCCAAATGGCAAAAAACGGAACCCTTATAGATTCGTCATGTCTGTCTGTCTGTCTGTCCGTCCGTATGTCACAGCCACTTTTTTCCGAAACTATAAGAGCTATACTGTTGAAACTTTGTAAGTAGATGTATTCTGTGAACCGCATTAAGATTTTCACACAAAAATAGAAAAAAAGCAATAAATTTTGGGGTCCCCATACTTAGAACTGAAACTCAAAATTTTTTTTTTCATCAAACACATACGTGTGGGGTATCTATGGATAGGTCTTCAAAAATGATACCGAGGTTTCTAATATCATTTTTTTCTAAACTTAATAGTTTGCGCGATAGACACTTCCAAAGTGGCAAAATGTGCCCCCCCCCCCCCTCTAACTTCTAAAATAAGAGAATGATAAAACTAAAAAAAATATATGATGTACATTACTATAAAAACTGCCAACGAAAATTGGTTTGAACGAAATCTAGTAAGTAGTTTTTTTTAATGCGTCATAAATCGAAAAAAATACACTATTATTAAAACATCGATCAAAGTTACAACACATTACAAGAACTTTTATTTTATGTTACTTGCTGCTACGGAACCCTTCATGGGCGAGTCCGACTCGCACTTGGCCGGTATTTTTTTTGCATTTTGAAATTCAAGACCGATCGACCGAGCGTAAGCGACAAATTGATACTGTATGTCAAGATCGTTAACGATTTAACTTGAAACAACACTAACGATTCGTCGTTACGATCGGTCTAAAGCGGTTCGTACAGACAAGTCGTACCGTGTATGAGGCCTATAAGTGATGTGGCTAAGCTCTTATTGCTATACTAGAAGAGCGAGCGGCCTCACTCTAATACTTTTTTAAACCACTATAGTGAGAACTTCAAAGATTCTTTAATAAAAACACGTAGCTATATTTGGCTATGGAGTGAGGGGTTTCTCGATTCTGTCCAATTAATACAGGATCTAAATTTGCAGACATTGATTTTCTCGTTGAAAGTAACCAAATCATGTTACAATTATATGACGGCAAGTTTTCAGAACACTATGACAAACAAGTTTGTGGATAATGAGCTGTGCACAGTGACACATAGCTAAACACAGCGAGCTAAGCGTTCAAGCGTAACTAGTACAATAGACCTTGCAAGTGTTGCAAACAGATACCATTTGAAATTGGTTTTTTTATTCGTCTGCGTGACAATCGAAAATACTTTGGAACCACATACACCACAATTAAAACTATACTGTCTAATTATTGTCTATACTAATGTTTTATAGTGAAAGCCCTTTTTTTTTGTTTGTTTAAACGCGCCGGCGCGAGTCTCTGAAACTAAAAGTCGGATTGAAATAGTAGTAGAACATTCCACGCACATCTTCGCCTGCAGCTCGAGCAAATTCTGCCTCGGCCGCAATGACATACTTTCTCCCCTTGTATCAAACGACGTTTTTCAACACACGAAGAAAAAACAAACTTAGCACCCAGCCTGATACGAAAATACAATAAATTGTGGCGAGAGCGAGCACGTGCTCTAGTGCGGAAAAATGTTAATTGGCTACCTACTGTCTAAAAGCGGGTTTTCGAGAAGTGTATTGGAATGAGCGTAGAGAGGAGTCCTAAGTCCCAGCAATGGGAACATTAAAAGGCTGATTATGCTATTATGTTATGTATGTATTGAAACAAATCTTTCTGTATGGGATAGCCTGGTTCATGATGAATTGCGTGGGCTATAAAACGCTTCACGGTACGACCCATGGAAGTGGAGCAGTGACCAAAGATGAGAGTGAAACTGCAGTACCACATAGTCAGTACCGTAGCTAAGACGTGGCCGAAGTGGGCCCTGGTCCACGGCCCCGTACCCATAGGAGCCTCGTGTATGCGAGGGCTCTTTAACAACGAGGGTTTTGGTTTTATAATTTACTAGCTGTTTTTTTTTTTTTCGATGGGAAAAATCATCTTATGACAACCCCCGCTCTTGGGCGGAGCGGGAGATAGTGTCAGACTCTTACTGACTAAAAAACCCATCCCGTTCCTTCAAGCCTTCATACCGGGGCTCGAGGTATTAGGTTCGGTAGTTAGTTTCGGAGATAAAACCCTCTTATCTCTGAAACTACTGAACCTATAGAATTGTAAATAATACCTATAGAATTGTAGTATTGTGCGTACAGCCAAGAAGTGGAATTCCCTGCCGAAGTTGGAACCAATTTGGAACTGTGCACTAGCTTCTGACGTTTTATAAGTGCCCATGTAGGCCTATGTGAAACTAAAAACTTTTGAATTTTGAATTCTTTTTTGAAGTCTGTTTTTCCTGATAGCTACAACTTAGGGGTCTTTAAGGCAAGAGTGATAGGTTACTTCTAGGCTAGCGTGCTCCATCGTCGACCACATCATTGCTTACCTCCAGGTGAGATGGTGGTCAAACGTGAGCATATTAATAATAATAAAAAACCGGCCAAGTGCGAGTCGGACTCGCCCATGAACGGTTCCGTAGCAGCAAGTAACATAATATAAAAGTTCTTGTAATTCGTTGTAACTTTGATCGATGTTTTAATAATAGTGTATTTTTTTAGATTTATGACGTATTAAAAAAAAACTACTTACTAGATCTCCTTCAAACCAATTTTCGTTGGCAGTTTGTATGGTAATGTACATCATATATTTTTTTTAGTTTTATCATTACTTATCTTATTTTAGAAGTTAGAGGGGGGGACACACATTTTACCACTTTGGAAATGTCTCTCGCGCAAACTATTCAGTTTAGAAAAAAATGATTTTAGAAACCTCAATATCATTTTTAAAGACCTATCCATAGATACCCCACACGTATGGGTTTGATGAAAAAAAAATGTTTGGGTTTCAGTTCTAAGTATGGGGACCCCCAAAATTTATTGTTTTTTTTTCTATTTTTGTGTGAAAATCTTAATGCGGTTCACAGAATACATCTACTTACAAAGTTTCAACAGTATAGCTCTTATAGTTTTAAAATCGAAATGTTTTTATTCAAGTTATGTGTTTGGATTATAGAGGTACATATTTGTACCAAAATAAATAAATCAGTCCAGTAGATTCCATGTAATTGGTATATGACCGACAGACACACAAGTGATCCGATAATGGTCCTAATAGTAGAGGATACGATTAAGAACGACCTTCACCGGTTTGTTTAATGGATGAAACGTATTTTATGATAGATTTAGTATATTAAATAATATAACGCGGTTTTTTTTTTAAGAAATGCTCCGTTGTGTTTAACGAATAAATTTAATACTAACCGAAAGAGCCTTTAGAACATAAAAATGTTGGGTTGCCTATTTGTTTCCTGGCATAACTATGGGTTGCCAGGTCTAAACAGGTATGTATAAACAGGTGTGTTTATTTTGATATACAACAAATTCTATATCAAAATAAACGCTGTTTCATTACGAATTCGATGTATAGTGTTGTCTGCAAAAAAATCTGGTATGAATAAGGGTTGTGCATTTTTCTAAAAAAAAAAGTAAATTTTCAAATTTTAATTAATAATAGTCTGGACAGGAATTTCTTAGGCAACCCACCCGCGTTATATTATTTAATGCACTAAATTTATCATAAAATACGTTTCATCTATTAAACAGACCGGTGAAGGTCGTTCTTAATCGGATCTTAGACTATAATTTTCATTCAGACATACGGAACCCTATAAAACAGGCAAATCAGTTGAGCCGTCGAATGAAGGTCATTCACATTATACAGTAAAGGTTTTTATTTATATTGATAGACTAGCTTCTCCCAGCCAGCATGTTTGCCCACGTGACTGTCTAGAATCCTAAGGAACCATATACTCTAGGGATAAAAAGTAAGTACCAGTTTCGTCCTAATCTGTTCAGCGCTTATGACTAGAAGAGGTAACAAACTGACAAACAGAATTACTTTTAGGTAAGGTAGGCGCTAGATAAATGTGGAATAATGGTCATTGACTCTCTTACATTTGTTAACATTCTTAATTTCAAAAACGGAAATAAAGGCATAAAGTTGTCTTCAATCGACACATATCGTGATCCTTTACATTTTTTAGTAATGAAAAACAGATAATTGTTGGTTCTTTGGGTTTATCATACACCGAAATAATAGGAAAAGGTTATTGTACTTTATTGAACGTTTGGCTGGCGCCTTGTATAGTATGTATTTCTTGTGATTTCTGTGAATAACAAACGTAGGTTTAGGTTGCATTATGCGAAATATTGAGTTTGTAGATTTTGTTCATTTTTTTGTTAACATTCACGCCATTATAATACTCGTAGGTAGCCTAACTTCAATAGGTAGTTTTGAACAAATTATATGCAATTACCTAATGTTCTTGTTTCTTACTTAGAATTTTTTTAAACCCACTCACATTTTAAAAGGAAACCTTTTGCAAAATTTCACGCTTCTAGGACCTGTAGTTTCGGCTGTGCGTTGGTCTCAGTTGGTTTTTCCATTTTTAAATAGATAGTGAGACTTTCAAATTGTGGTACAAAAATTAACATTATTAGTAAAGCTAGAACTACATTGTGAGCAGTGGTGGCCGAGTGGTAATGGCCCCGACTTACAAGTTGTAGGCAGCGGGTTCGAAGCCAGGCACATTACTTTGTGTAATTTATTTCATCACCACTGCTCTCAAAACGGTGAAGGAAAACATCGTGAGGAAACCGGCATGCCTTAGAACCAAAAATTCGAAGATTGTGACATTCACCAACCCGCACTGGGCCCGCGTGATGGATTACGGCTCATTCCCTCTCCTAGAGAGGAGGCCTGAGTCCCAGCAGTGGGAACATTAAAAAAGGCTGATGATGATGATGAACTACATTAGACTGACGCAAACGTGGACCACGCCTGATTTGTACGTAGAACTACGACGCGTGCGTACATGTAGTGTAGCTTTACAAATCTAATTTCCATATAAAATGTATGGAGACGGACGCGTCCAGATCGGCGTACGTGGCACACGTGTGCACAGTGTGCTACCTTAATCGTGATTGAAAACTTACGAATTTTATTTACAGTTAAAAATTCATCCTTTTTATTAGTTGGTCAAAAAGCAGTGTACTTTTAATGATTTCCAGTTGATTGCTAATGGCCTTTATTGGTTCATTGAGCAGTGCTACAATTAAAATATAAAATAACGAGTGTACTACAAATTAACCTAATTATAACACATTGGCTTTACTAATCTGCTTGTGAAGCGTGCTGATTATGAAATAATTAATGAGCAAAGCATTGCTTGTAACTAGGGACTATTTCCATGCTTTTTCCAAAGCACTGAAGTCCTTAACTCATTTAAAGCTGACTCGTGGAAGTAAAAATTTTGTAACTTTGTATCAACAGGTCATTCTTTGAAACCGAGAGAATGTCTCGTTCATCTGGCCTATTTTTAATAACCACTGGGCAGAAATGAGTGCCTTTGATACATTTAGTGATAAGGGAAAACTAATATACAAATAAAAATATCACATTGTTAAAAAAAAACTAGGCCGGACAAATGAGACAGCCTCTTGGTTTCATAGAATCACCCTAAGACCTTGTTTTGGAGGTGGTAAATCATCAAATTACTTCTCTCGTTCTAGGGTGGAAGAGTTTATCTCAAACATTTACTGCCAAAATACCACATAGCGACAGCGCCAATACCTTCGGTCAGTTTTCGAGAAAATTAATTTTTAGCACTTATAATTATTTAAATCTGTGTTTTTACATTTTTTTTGTGAAATCTCTAAACGGGATATTTAGTTGCATTATATTGTGGAAACAACTCCTAACTAAACCAATGTATCAACTTATGGTATTACCTCATAAAGTTTTTCTTCAATTGTTCCTTTTCTTTCTAAGGTCACAGTAAACCTTTCATCCTTTTCTGCAGCCCAGGCAGATCCTCTCAAACACTTGACAACAAAAAGAGTACAATGCATTTTGAACCTACTAACTATAAACCTATGGTGTTCTGCTCACATTTGAAGCCTCATTGTTTATAAACCTAAGCAGTTCATGAGACAATTGAAGGGTCAATGACTCATCATCTGTGACTTAGCCATGATATGGGAAATCACAAAACAATAAATGTTTTTATAGGAACCAGTCACCTTCAATGGTGTTACCATGGCCAAATTTGTAACAGAACTGACAAAAATATGAAATAAACTGCAGCAATTTTGAAGACACACATTTGGTAATACCACTTTTTGAAACCAAGTGAGCCCAAAAGCGGTCATATGAATATTGTTAATTGTAGAATATGCTGTTGTATTGCATTGTGTTGTATGATGGGAAAGTTTCTACAACTCCATATCCAAAGCTCCAAATATACTCTTTTTGTCACAATGTTTTCCTAAACATTTGAGAACCCCCATAGAGAATTTCAAACACCTTAACCCCTCAAACGCTGATTGTACGTAAGTCTGTACAACTTGGATGTCCTTGAAAAACGCTTAATTTTCGTTTTGTACACTCGATTGTACGAAACTTTTTTGGCCGAAAATTTTGGTTTCTATACATATTATTCTATACCTATTATATTATATTATTTATTTTTCCTAAAAAAATTCAATTTTTTTTTTGGCTGTTTACGTAAACAGTGCAATTTTTCAGGTCACGTGATCCTCTGGCGCTCGAGGGGCTAAAGCATGGACCAATCCAGCATCTCAACCGTGGTGTCCTTGCTTGTGGCAATCTGTGTAGACAGCCGTTGTAATCTAACGAACTGACAAACAACACAATGGTTGGCTTGCTTTACAATCTGCAAGTTCCCACCAAGGTGACCTGTTTGGATGCTGAATTACGTTTGTGTGGCCCATGCTTTAAGGTTTTTAGTTCTTCCCACTAGCTAATTCTATTCCGTAGAAAACAAGAAATTAAAAGAATTTATTGCCTTTTAGTTTCCCTAACCAAACAACAAAGTAGATTTGTGTAAAATTAAAAACCTCCATATTATGTATTTCAAACGACTTATTTATGGAACTGTTTAACAAATGTTTTACTAGTTGTAAATTATGACTAATACTTTTATTATAATAATACCCTTCAAGATGTTGTGATAAGACAAAAAAGTTTCAATAGCCAAATTCTCTATTTGAGATAACCATTATCCCCGAGTAATAAACATACACAATTATCAATAAACCTAAGCCGAAAAAATAATACACAGTAGATAATTAATGCAACTTCCCTGGAAGATTTTAATTCTGTAACTTTTTTAGGGTTGCTTGTTCAATAAGTTTGGATCTCAGAATTTCTGGCTCCAGCTGGAGTATGTGTAACTGTTGTTAACAGTTTTATACCATTTTATGAGAAACTACAAGACTACTACACAAAGCTGGTCCAAATCAAACAAGGATTTACGAACGTCAAAGAGAGCTTCACATTTTTTGTTAATTAAGAAACCTTGACACCACTACAATAACTTAATATGAATACCATATGGTTTTCATATAATGATTGCCCTAACAATAATTTCCTAACAGTTACGAGTCATTATTTTAACTTACCGAAAGATGCAGTTTGTGTATTCTGCAAGACACCATCGCAGCCACCACCAAAATGCACAATACAACCTTTTTCACCACACAAATCATGTTTCATGGCGATTACATTAATTTTGAAACAATAAATTTTATTCTTTATAGTCTGAAATACCAATTGTTCACAAAAACATTTCCTCAGTCGGTGACGGAGATAAACACGGCAGTATGTTCGGTAGAAGACACAAAATATACTGTCTATGGTATTCTCTATTCTCTCTACGCTCTAGAGATGTCCCAATACATTAAAACGAATTTAAAATTCGATTCGAAACAATTGGATTTGTGTTTCTTTTCAAAACTTGTAAATCCGTTTTCATACATTGACCTAACTGGACTAAGCGCTAACGATATATGCCACCATTCGAACCCAAAACCAAAACAAAAAAAAACGCACTGCACTGGATATCACCAAAGGAATTGTGTGTATAAAATGCATTTATTTCTCTTTTTTTTGTAATTCGCAAAACTGATGTACAATCACACTCATCCAAAGAAATAAATTACAACATATGTGATTGACACCTACTAGATGTGAATCTAACATGCACAAGTATTGTCTGTGCGGTAAAAGATAGGCTGTGGCGTAAAGTGAAAACAACATTACTTAAAGTTTTTATATAGCAGCAGAGCAGCAGCCATCCGTCAACTGCCAAATGTCATATCATGTTGACGCAAGTTTGTTTACCATGTTATTTTATTGTGATTTTTAATCGAAATTCTAGTAAATGTGATAAAAAATTTCACTGAGCCACAAAGGAAATAATATTTTAATATAATACAGTTTTGCCAAAGATAGCAGGTGGCAAATCACACCATTATTGAACAAAACAAAGTCACGAACTTGGGAAACATTCGTATGCTGTTTTTTTTGGTACGTAACAGTTTTATTTTAATGTTTTTAGACTTCATATGTAAACTCCGGTCTTTGTTATCTCCAAATATATATAAATTAAACGGAAATTCATTTAATAAATTAAACCCCAAGCGAACTCGGCGTTCGCGTACCCATTGTCTTTCTATTGTGTCCGTAATTCTCACGATTGAAAGGTTAAACATGATGATATTTGTTTATTTTGTTTCGGTCAATGTTTTCGATGGCTAGTATAGAGAGTGTTGATACTTTTAATTTATAATGCGTTTCGACTAATTTAGAATGTTTCATTTCAGGCTTGAGTTACTGTATGGTAACTAAAATAAAAAAGGGCAAGTGCGAGTCGGACTCGCGCACTGAGGATTCCGTACAAATTCACATATGCAATCAATTCCCGAATTAAGTTATGTTATATTGAACCTATTTTGTATCGACAATATATACTATGATGCTGTTAACTATTCTAAAGTAAAGTTAGTTCTTACCTGTCACTCGACTCAAGCGTATAATTTATTAGAGGCTATGGGCCCAGATTTTTTAGTTTACTCGCAATTTTCTTGGAAATAGACTTTGCAGATTGAGATAAACTGTAATTAACGCTGTGACTGTAAAAATGTCGACGAACTAAAAAATAAAAGGGCTCTAAATTGAAAGGGCGAGAGAACTATAGTGAGTAGGCCTTCGCGGCTGAGAATTTTATAGTTCTGGAGGGAATGTCTAATTGCATCAAGTCGGAGACTGTACCAGCAGAAATAGGAGCAGCAGGTGATGCGAAAACCAGAGCCAAGCTGATTCTGACAATAGATTCGTCGCTGTACGTGCACATAACATAAAAGTGTACAAACGATCCATGAGCTGTGGAAGAAATTGAAAAATCTATTTGATGACTCAGGATTCACGAGGAGAATCAGTTTACTGAGGATTTTGATTTCTATACAACCCGAAAATAGCGTTTCAATGACTTCATATGTGACACAAATCATTGAAACAAGCCAAAAATTGAGTGGTACGGGTTTTAACATCAATGATGAGTGGGTCGCATCGCTAATGTTAGGTTACAGGGTATACAACCCGAAGTCTAATGTTGTCACTATCAGTCGAGATGTTATAGTATTGGAGAAGATAGAGACAGAGATTGTTCTGGAGGTTCAAGAAAATTGTTCAAATGAGTTGAATTTGGTTCCAGTGGGAGAAGAAGATTTGACACTTCTGGAAAATTCACTTGACCAATCAGAGAGCCCGAACACAGATGACAGCGGTGAACTGTATGTACCTTGTGAAAATGATACATTAGATAGCTCTGAGTCTGGTACAACAGACAGTGAAGACTCTATTATACTCAACAATGTCAACATAACAAGTGGTCCGCGGCGTAGACAGCAGCCAGACAGATACGGATTTGGAAGTGTTTGTATAAAATAATTTTGTATAAAATTGTTTAGTGAGTATTGCGATAAATGGGAGTGTTATAATGAACCTATTTGTATCGACAATATCTACTATGATGCTGTTAACTGTTTTAAAATAAAGTCAGTTCTTGCCTGTCACTCGACTCAAACGTATAATTTATTAGTTTTGATTTTTTTTTAGATTTTAAATTGCAAACAATTTTTTTTATTGTGACGGATCTACAAATTTACAGTTTTCTGACTTTTCCCTATATTTATTCTATGATACCTTGATTCATACCATATTTTAGGATTCTAGGTCAACGGGATTTACCGAACTTTGATTCCTTTGAGCATCGAAATATACGACATAAACGGCCGTATCTTTTTTTTTCGTTAACTCAGAAGTCTGATATTTTCACAACTTCATGAAACCGCAGACCTGAGTATATTGTTTTAATTTTAACTCGATACCTCTAAGAGTTCTCGAGTTAAAGGGTCTTACATAACAGATAAACAAACGGATAACAAAGTGATCCCAAGGATCTTGTATACGAGATGGTCCCTTTACAGGCTAACTAGATTGATTACGAAGCAAATACTATAAATTTTGAAGTGAACTTTATTTTCATAGTCATTAAGTTCATATTTTTCATTGATTAGCAAAAGGGAAAAAAATTACCGAGCAAGACAACGAAAAAGTGATGTGTCCCATTTTTACCTCTATATTTAACTAGGGTAACTATAAATTTGCTATTAGCTACAATATTCCAGTATCCGATCCCAGACAAAGTGATAGAACCATTTTCGTTGGAACAGGGTAAGTGGTCGTTGGTGGAACCTACCTAGATAGGCAGTACAGCAGTTTCTTCACGCTATTTTCCTTTACCGGTTCGTGTTTGCATTTCAATGTTCATCATCATTTCAATCGAAAGACATCCACTGTTGAACATAGGCCTGCCCCTGGTATCGCCACAATTAACGGTTTGTTACTCATACACGCAAAAACTTCTATACGGATGAATTTAATGATAAACGTTGCAATATTATGTATAGTTTCTGTCCTATATTTTTGCTAAGTTTTATCACGTGAGCAAGTTCAACAAATAGACAACTAATATTATAAATGCGAAAGTTTGTGAAGATGGATGGAGGTACTCCTATGTGTGGATGTGTCACGCAAAAACTACTAGACGGATGAACTTAATCATAAACATTGCCATAATATAGCAAATATGCTATAACTTTGCAGTTTCATTAGGTGAGCAAGTTCAGCCACGGGAAGAAGCCGCGGGAAGAAGCTAGTCTAACATAGTTTCAAAATATCAAGATTAACAGTCGCATTATAATGACGTCACAATGTTGCTCACATAGTGTTGGGATTTTGTCCAATTAAATACTCAAAATGAATAAATACTCAATAAATACTCGTTTTTATTGGCTAAATACTCGATTAAAAACGAGTATTTATTGAGTATTTATTCATTTTGAGTATTTAATCGGATAAAATCCCAACACTACTCACATAACAAAAACGGTATTTATCCACAGCAGCGCCCTCAAATCCCACGATGGTTTACTTTCCGCACAGACTCTAGTAAATAGTGTTGGGATTTTATCCGATTAAATACTCAAAATGAATAAATACTCAATAAATACTCGTTTTTAATCGAGTATTTATCCAATAAAAACGAGTATTTATTGAGTATTTATTCATTTTGAGTATTTAATCGGATAAAATCCCAACACTACTAGTAAACAATGAGGAAGATGTCTTATTCCGCGTTCCGAATTGCATCAAAAGCGATTATATCGCGAATCCAACCAAAGCGCAACGTCACAAACAGCAGTCAATAATCCTTATATTTTGTGAAATTGTGACTATTAAATTCGGTCGGATTCGCGATTTAATCGCTTTTGACGTAATTCGGAACTAAGGGTTAATCAACCTTGCTTGATTATTGAACCAGTGTTGACTGTATCAGATTTCATTTAACTCTAATAATTATCCAAGTTGTTTGTCTTTTTAGACGAACTTTAAAATCATTATTGACCATCACAGGGGTCCTTTGTAATGTGGACAGAAAATGCGGAATTGCGGAAAGTCGCAAACGAGTAAAACGGTGTGCAAAAAGACTGGTGTCCAAATAAATAAAAATGGTGATTTGTGCATGATGAAACGAGATTATTGATTTTCAATTTAGTTTTTGGTCATGTTTCATGTTGTGTGCCGATGTGCCGACGTCTAATTAACCGATAAATATTTTTTCTCAGGAATATTGTAAAGAAATTACTAAAAGATTGGTTATTGACTATAAGCGGTTCGTCATTAAGTCTTTGAGCGACGAGCTAATTCGGTGGTAAAAAGTCGAGTGACTGTTACGGTATTTTTCTGATAATAAATTTGATAATTTGATTTTGAGACAGGCTTGTTTTTTTTCGTTTCGTCGTCACCATGAAACTATTATGGCAATGTATGTTTGCCCCTCGTCTGTATAAGGTGTATCGGGATGGGCCCAAAGAGGTAAGTAGTCAATATTTTATGTAATTTATCAATTGTGTTAATGTAAGCATAATTTAATCTACATGTCCTTTTAGGTCTTGGACTTTTTGTCTCAGCGTCATCTACAGCCCAACTTCATTCAACAATGCTGGTCATAGGCTTTTGTTTGTTTCTCCATTCTGTGAGAATTTCTCTGTATTGTTGCTGTAAACGACACGCAGGCGGGCGGATAGGCAGGGCGGAATAATAATTACCATGAGGCACAATGCCTCATGGTAATTATTAGTCTGCCCATCTTGCCTCCAGACAACCATTCTTACTTTCTGTTTAGGGCAGTTGATCATTAGCTAACTCATTCCATTTCCTCTTACACTAAGTAACAATCTGAAATCTCTAAATTAAGAAGGACAAAATGACTGACATTAACTGACATATCAATACACAACCGAAACTACTGGGACTAGGAATTTTGGACAAGGTTTCTTTATTATTTGCATTGAGAAACCTACTCAAAGTCAAAGTCAAAGTCAAATCATTTATTTCAAATAGACCATTTACAGGCACTTTTGAATAGTCAAATGTCGGTCAGTCCAAGAAAAGTGAAGCTAAATTGCACGTTCCAAAGAGTAGGTCTCTATGGAGAAGAACATGCAAGAAACTCCATGGACACTCTTTTAAATCATATTATGTGTTACATATAATGCTTGGTTACATATTACTATCATGCAAGCAAAGCCACTGGCAGAACCTAGTCCACTATAATTTGAGCTGCGTTAGGTACTTTTATTTCAATCTTTCTGACCTGTTTACATTGTAGTTAATTTATTCAGTTTATGTGTAACAGTACTCTCCATAGCTCCTTGTGCTACTCTTAACCTGATTACAGCATTAATATTGTCTTTATTTTAATTCATTGAACCCCAAGCGAACGCCAGCGTTCGCGCACCTATTGTCTTTCTATTGTGTCTGTAATTTTCACGATTGAAAGGGTAAGATCATTTCTTTTTTATTTTAGTCGCTGTACCAGCCGCAAGGATTGGAGAAATGGGGTGACATGATTATATCTACGGTAAGTTTGATTTCATAATTTATTTTAATATTTATAATAACAATTTAGTAGTCGAAAACTAGGTTTTTGTAAAATGTTATTGTGATGATCACTATCATTTATTCTGTGTCAGAATGTAATTTACCTATAATATGTATGTATATATAGAAATATACACTTCTAGTTTTTATTAGTACAAAAACATATTGGGCTCTATCAATACCAGTTACTGATCATATTTGTGTAGTCAAAAGTAACAAAAACGAAACCCCAAAATTGTCATTAATCAATAGTCTGCCCAATATTTCTATAAATTGCGTGACATTTTGAGATATAAACAAATGCTCATAAGTTTGCTGTTTATGAATATTATAATATTGAGACTACTTAAATAATAACAAGTCCTTTTCTAATAAGCTCTTTAAGTGTTTTGTACTAATTCAAAATTAGTGCTTTATATGTATGATTATTAGTTGTCTAGTACTACAAGCTTTAGTTAGAGATAGTGTTATGTGCATTTGTGGAATATTATTATTATTCCGGGACACTAAACAACATCAAAAATAATAACGTTTTGTTTTAGGCGCATACGCTGCTAAACATAAGCATGTACACTTCACCTTTCATCATAATGTACATCTACAAACGAGGCTTCTTCACCATGGATGAGATGAAGTCTCTCGGCCGTTTCTTCGGCGGGCTCACCTGTCTCCTGGCCTTCTCGTTCTTCGTTCGAGGATATGGAAGGACATCCAGTACTAGATATGTGCAGTTTATAAAGGCCCTGAGGAGCCCAATGGCTGACCGGCAAGCTTATATGACTGAAATTAGGAAATATGATTTTGACTTCAAAGCCTGGCCGACCACTTTCAGCATTGCTAGCAGAGACAAGTAAGTTGTTTTGTACCCAAGTGTCTGAAGGTAAAACTACACTGCGCACACGTGTACCACACACGCCCATCTGGGCGCGTTGGTCTCCATACATTTTATATGGAAACTAGACTTGCAGAGTTACACTTGATCCACATCACGCGACGCGACTCTACGTACAAATCAGGCGTGGTCCACGCCTGCATCGGTCTAGTGTAGTTGTAGCTAAGCTAGCCGTCGACGCGGTGTAGTCCTACCTTTACACTTGGATAAAAAAGAAAAAAGCTAATTACCTACCATGTTCTCGCTAGATTTAAGATAAACTTTATTTTACTTCTAGATTTTTAATTTATTTTAGTGTAATGGAGCATTATTAAGGAAATTGTATTCGCCAAAATTGGATATTCCACTTTATTATATAATAGTTTACTAAACTACCTTTAGTGCTTGAAAATCTAGAGAGAACTTGGTATATGGCATTATAACCTTAGAAGGAATAATAAACTGTAATGCAACAAGAATAAATAAGGGCGCCTTCAAATTCGCCGCAAAGTACCGTGCGGAGGTAGTGCGGCTGTAGGGCTGCCGCTACGCTGCTTTGTTATTCCATGTAACCAAGAAAGTAGTGTGCCGCGCAACTGCAGCGCTGGTACCGCGCTGCCGTCGCGCGGCACTTTGCGGCTAATTTTGAAGACTCCCTTACATCATGCCAGAGGATGAAAATTATTTTTTTCTAGGGATTAGGTATGCTTTGGCTTTGACTACAGCTCATTGTCATTTACAATTTACTACAAAAGATAAGTAGTCTTTCTATTGGCCCAATTTGACCACTTCAACTTAACTGACCTAAAAATTAATAAGTCAATTCAATAATCCAATTTCTTACTGCGTGCTTTTACCTGAAATGGTTTTTTTGCTTTTATTAATAATAATAGCAGTTCCCCAAGGATCATTGCAGATCATTATTTAAAATAGTTTCTTTAAAGTTTAAGTGCTTTTTCCTTAACACAGCTTTGCTTGCTTAAAATAACTCTCTAAACATTTCATTGAATGTTTAAGTACATTAAAAGTCTACATTAAATTATCAATGTCCTATTTCAGTAGTTTAAACAATCCTATCATAGAAATGGCTCCTATCTATGTGAAGTAAGTACCCAAACCGTATTATCTTCATGCCATGCTTGATTTCACTGAATCACTTTTTATTCCAATGTAATCAATCCGAAATAATTGTAGGAGCGTATGTTAATCAATTGCACAATATTACTTGTCAAATCATAGTTCTAATAGGCGCTTCTAAAATGTCAGATGGTACAGAGCGGTTCCAATTCTTCGTTTCCTATGGTGAAGAATCGGGAAGAACTTTCACGGTTACTCTTAATAAGTGATATACTTTGTTCCTTTTACTTTTAAAAATATCAGAAATTGACTTTGTCTATTCTACTGTCTCTGAATACTATATACAATGGTTTTTGAAAAGCTAAGTCATGTGTTACAATCGGCACAATTGATCATCATAATACTATCATTATTTCTGTTTCTTCTCCAAGCTATCTAAAATTCAATATAGGATTTTATTGGACTTGCAGCATCTTAGTACCATTTCAACATCTTGGATGCTCAGAAGTGAGAGTCGTTTATATCCTCTAGGTACAAACTACTGTTTGTTCAGAATGATCGATATTCTGTTGCCATACGGTTTTAAAAAGTAAAGCTACGAGTGTTAGTGTAAGACCGTGTCTACATACAGCCGTTATTATTAATTGAGTACCCCACACAAACACATTAGTAAAAGGAAGTAATCAATTAATTAATGTACCTACGACCGTGTGCGACTGTATTTTGACACGTCTAAGGGCCCTCGCCCATGACAATTTTTTGTAGCGATGCTATCGCGCGTTTTGTAAGCGCGCATCATCATCGCTGTTAACGCGTGTTTGTCGCATTTGCAAGCGATGGAAAAGATGTTAACGCGCTACTAACGCGCTACAGCATCGCGACTGTACTGATGCGAACGCGCGACAGCATCGCTGCAAAAAGTCGCCGTGGGCGAGGGCCCTAAAGGTAGAACTACATTGGACATACGTGGGCCACATATCTGGGCGCGTCGGTCTCCATATATTTTATCTAACTAGACTTGTAAAGCTAAAGTTGTCAAAAAATAAAAGGCACATTTTGGCATTTATGTTTTTATTTTAACGTTATGTAGCCGTCTATATTACATTATTTAATCATTATATAATTACATTAAAACACTTTATGTAATTAATTACTATTTTATTGTTTCGTTCCAAGTTACATTCTAGGTTCTTTTTTTAAATTTCTTAACGGGTCTTATATTTTTTAACGAGTTTACATTAAATCCACGCCACGCGACGCAACTCTACGTGCAAATCAGACGTGGCCCACGTGTGCGTCGGTATAATGTAGTTCCCGCTTTACCATTTCTGTGGAACACATACCGTTTAGCCCATCGATATATTAAACATACTAAAGTCGACTTTACATCTTGAACATTACACTATGTTGAACGAAACGCGTTAGTACCACGAAATTCATGGCACTTAAGACATTTTGGTAGCGGAAAAAGTGTCCTTTAAAAGTTAGCGCTGCATGTTTTAATAGTTAGACGACATAATGCCAATGTTGCGCTGCAGCGAACTTTTGTTTTACGTTTCAGTATTTTGACAAATAGTTTCCATGAAAGGGCTTTCAGTAGAATATAAGTTGATGGTTTTAGCCTATCACAAAAAATCCTCAAACGTTTCTTTTAGGTCTTCTTGGTTGGATAATCACCCGTTCAAGTACTGCGCCAACCCCGAGCTGCCTCTGTACCAACGAGCTGTCATCCAGGTCTTAGCGTTCTGCGCTACCCACACCTTCGGACTTCGACTCATCTATCCTGGATCGCTTGGTGTGGTCCATACTCTGCTGTGTAAGTCTGTCACTCTGATTAACGTTTAATCGCTCCATAATGGAAACTGATGCTCGTAGAGAAATTCAAAGTGATATTTCTCTGGGGCTTTAAAGAAAGTTTCAAAAGAGCAAAAAATTGCTTGTATCTACATAAACTGTTCAGCAAAATGTAACATCATTCCGAGACAATCAAATAAAGCTAGACAAGCTCATATAAACTGATGAATGACGACCTAATACTGTGTCTTCTATTAATAAAAACCGGCCAAGTGCGAGCCAGACTCTCGCACGAAGGGTTCCGTACCGTTCGTAGCAAATAACGGCGAAACTTTTACGTTAGTTGTATGGGAGCCCCACTTAAATATTTAGTTTATTCAGTTTTTAGTATAGTTATCGGCACGAATATTGAGCGCTGGCTTCAAGTTGCGCAGAAGTCAAATATTCGGTCTCTAGTGGTGCGACGTGAGACGCGGGGGCGGGGAATATCAGTGATTGGCTCGCCGCGCCATCGTGTCACAGACTCACACGTGATTCGTTCCCTGCGCTTGCTGCATGTATCTATCATCTATCTATCTATCTCAATATTCGTGGCGATAACTATATTTGTTTTTATAGCGACAACAGAAATACATCATCTGTGAAAATTTGAACTGTCTAGCTACCGCGGTTCCTGGCGATAGACGGAGTCTTAGTAATACGGTCACGTTTTGTCCTTTGGGTACGGAACCATAAAAAAGACAGTAATTGAATAATAGACTATCCGAGTCTTTGGCATTGTGGCGTCGCTTGGGGGAGGCCTATGTCCAACAGTGGACGTCTTTCGGCTGGTATAATGATGATAGGGCTTTGTTGCTAAAGTGTTGCTTTTTTCAGGGGGAGCCTTATTCCAAGGCAGGACCGCTCTGGTGGAGAATTATGACGGAAAGCGCGCTAAGATCGGAACTGCTGATGGGAATAATATAGACACTGTGTTCGTTGACAACCGTATGCGCTCCGTGAAGGGCAGGACTCTGGTCATCTGCTGCGAAGGGAACTCCGGGTTCTACGAGATCGGCATCATGAACACGCCGATTAAGTCTGGCTACTCTGCTTTGGGCTGGAATCATCCTGGATTCGCCGGTAGCACTGTGAGTATAATTTATTGTCGAATTTTAGAATTATCTATATGTAAAAGGAGAAATTGACTGACTGACAAATCAATGCACAGCTGAAACTACCGGGACTAGTTATTCATATTTTACAGAAGTGTTAGATGTATGGGTAGGTACTCACCTATATGTATATGCATAAGGACGGATAGATAGGGAGACCAAAGAAAAAAATAGATGGATTGTGTGAGGAGTGATAAGACAGAAAAGGGAGTTAGTGATAGTGTTACAGGTGACAGGGCAGAGTCGAAAAAGTATACGTGTTGCACCGACCTTCAATAAAACGGGACAGGAGGCAGGAAGATGATAATAATGGATTCACGTTATTATAGGTGAAAAGAAATAATCTGTACTTAAAACCCTAGAGTGCTCACGCTATGAGCATTATGCCGCCCCTAGAACAAACGTTATTATTTTTAAGTTTCACGGTCAGACGTAGTGAAACGTAGCCTAGTATCTGACTGCCGATCCTTCACTTACCTGAATTAAAATTTACATGTATCACAAATTAGAAAACTATTTCCATCACAGATGTGTGTACTTGATATACTTGCAGAGTTGTAGCAGCATACATAATGCCTTTTGTATTTAAATAAGACTCTTTGTATACTTGTGAAGTTGTGACATATTTTCCTCATAGTAGTAGTATTACAATTTTATTGACTGCCTCGGGTAGTATTCTTTCATAAACTTATTCTAATACAAACTTATCCTGTCCCTTGAAGCTGTGAAAAAAATCAAACTTATAATTAACGAAAAAAAAAAATACGACCATTTACGTCGCAAATTTCTTTTTCGACAGTCAATAAAATAAAACGAAAGAGTTTTTTTTGTCTGTTCCAACCAAGGTGACCTTGGTTTGTGTGTGTAGCGGCTATATGGATGTAATCTGCGTGCCAACACGTTCGGTGGTTGGAAAAGCGCGCCTCCCAACCAAGGGCGTTGAAGGTCATGGATTACAACTGCTGTCTACACGGATTTTTAGTTGCAATCCGTGTAGTCGTTGAATTGCAACCATCTGGTCACCCCTTAAATGCTTTAATCTCCGGAGCCACCAGTTGCTTCATTCCAGGGAAGTGTTAACCCATGGCCCCAGTAGGCTTCGACCTTGCTGGGCCCCTACGGTTTGCTGACATATCTTTGTCATGTATTTCTTATTTCCATTTCTTTCTTCTAGGGCAAACCCTACCCCTCGCAAGAGCACAACGCCATCGATGCAGTCATGCAGTACGCCATCAACGAACTGGGCTTCCAACCTGACCACATCGTGATGTTCGGCTGGAGCATCGGCGGGTACACCGCTACTTGGGCCGCCGTCAACTACCCCGTCGCTGCTTTGGTAAGATGGTTTTAATGCTATTTTAAATTTATCGGGCGTAGGGACAACTTGGACTTGATATTATGGTTGCCAGATGCCAGAGTGGACTCATTCATTATGGATTGACCAGAGGATGTGACAGAAAAAGGGATTTGGAAGAGGTGCAAATATAATAATAATAATATTCCATAATTATCACACAACGCTAGCTAGTTCCAATAAGCAGAGCTTGTGCTATGAGTACTAGGCAACTAATAAACATTCTTAAATATATCTACAAACATACTATTGATAAATTATCGTCCTCAACTCACAAACATGCCTTGGGTGGGAATCCATCCCACAACCTTCTGCATAGCGGTCATTATCACTAACCACTGGACAAACAGGCCAGTCATAGTCCAAAGGCGGCGGTTACTACTTACCTCTAGATGGCCAGTCCGCCAAATAACAAAAACCGGCCAAGTGCGAGTCGGACTCGCTTATGAAGGATTCCGTAGTAGTAAGTAAATAATATAAAAGTTCTTGTAGTTCGTTGTAACTTTGATCGATGTTTTAATAATAGTGTATTTTTTAGATAAATGACGTATTAAAAAAAAAACTACTTACTAGATCTCGTTCAAACCAATTTTCGTTGGCGGTTTGCATGGTAATGTACATCATATATTTTTTTTTAGTTTTATCATTCTCTTATTTCAGAAGTTACAGGGGGACACACATTTTACTACTTTGGAAGTGTCTCTCGCGCAAACTATTCAGTTTAGAAAAAAATGATATTAGAAACCTCAATATAATTTTTGAAGACCTATCCATAGACACCCCACACGTATGGGTATAATAAATTTTTTTTTTTGAGATTCAGTTCTAAGAGTGGGGGACTCCCAAAATATATTGTTTTTTTTTTTTCTATTTTTGTGTGAAAATCTTAATGCGGTTCACAGGGTACATCTACTTACTAAGTTTGACTGTGACATACGGACATACAGACATGACGAATCCATAATTTTTGCCATTTGGCTACGGAACCCTAAAAAGGAGTATTACGGAGACCTAAAATGTAAATCATGTTTGTTATAGATCTTGGACGCCACCTTCGATGACCTGCTCCCGCTTGCCCAGAACCAGATGCCGCAATCCTGGTCCCTGCTGGTAAAGGAAGTGGTCCGCTCGTACGTGAACCTGAACATTTCCCAACTCCTCGCCGACTACCAAGGTCCCGTACAGCTGGTCAGGCGCACCGAGGACGAAATTATTAGCTTGCGGTCAGTAATCATAAGAATATTCATTTCTTGGCTTCTTTCACGGCTTGGGGACACGTACGGCCTGTTTCTGAAAGTCTACTCACTGAATTCTCCATCGGATTACCACGACAACCCAATCCTACAATACCTGTACATGAATATATTTACGACGTTCTTCTTCCCATGGGGAAGGCAGAGACAGAACACTACATGCTACGATCCTTATATACTGTTCTTAGTTTGTCCACATTCATATATCTGTTCGAATACACGTTCCGCTCACGAGTATTTCCACACATCCGATCCTTTCGCGATATCTAACCAATAAGGCCATTTTTCAATTATAAATAATTCTTATTGATATCAAGTTGATATTTTCGCATTACGATGGGATATCATTGGCACGAATCTTAAGGCTGTGATCTTTTTAATGTTTGTTCTCTTTTTCAACTATACCCCATTCGCAGTAACATTAAACATTTAAACAAATCTTTTTTACCCCGTTCAAACGATTTTGACTTTTATTGCGTTTGGGGCATGAATTACAGCGGCTGCAGTAAATAGTTGGTATTGTATCCACTTTTTTTGCTTTTAATGCCATCTTCATGTCTACGTAATAGAAAGCAAAATCGGTTGAACGGACAGTAAAAAGGGTTTGTTTAGATGTCTAATTTTGTTGCGAATGGAGTTTAAAATTTATATTTAACGTCAGTTTGATGTGTCTGTGACGTAGACAAGCTTTCAGAAACTGGGGGTTTTAAAATTCATATCTTCGTGTAATATTTGTCGTGTTTAAATTTAAATGGCCTTATATCGATTGACATGTAAAGCTAGATTTTAACCGTAAATATGTGTTGTGTAAAACTGTAAACTTCTCAAAAACTAACGAATCATGAACTTTGCTTTTTATTATGGGAAAGTGTGATGAAGAGATATAATGTGCTGCACAGAGGCCATACCACGAGCTCTTAACGCGATCCATTTGACGACCTGAACTGAACTGTTAAAGGGATGGAGCTATACAGGGTGTATAGCTTCATCCCTCTTTCTCGCTCGCACGACTGACATTGTTGATCGGAATTGTTATCATTCAATTTTGATGGAAGAATAAAACGTTTTAAATTAGGCTTTAATCTAAGAAAAAGTATTGTACTGTTTGTAGTAAATGCCACAGGCATTAAGTCCAATTATATTATTATATACACTAATATTATAAAGAGGTAAAGTTTTTTTTTTGTTTGTAGGAGGTAATCTCTGAAAGTACTGATCCGATTGCAATTTTTTTTTCACTGATAAGCTGCTGTATTCCTGAGTGACATAGGCTATCTTTTATGTATGCGGGCGAAGCCGCGGGCAAAAGTTAGTTAAAGAATAAATGAAGAAATATTTATTTTCCCAGAGGTCATCTATACACCCTTACACATATTGTGATAAAAGAAAGTCTTGTTTTTTAGTACATTTATAGTGTTCTTGACAGGTTTTTGTGAAGATACCTAAAGCCATAGAAATGTACATATTTAAAACTTTAACAGTGTTGTTATACAATATATTTACTTATATAATATACATAATTATATATTTATTATACTGATTAAAATAAAATGTTACTTAGTATTAAGACAAAGCTTTGCATATATAATTGTAATGTTCAGATTATGATAAAGCCGTGAATGAAGAAGACAAAAATTAAATATGTTTTAAATTAAAAAAAAAATATATATAGTATACAGCTCGTTGCTTTCTTGAGACATTTTATGCTAATCTCGATGAATTAATCTCAATAAATGTTATTTACAAGTGCAGTAATTTTTTTGGTACGACTGAACCACCTCGCTTGTGAATACGCCTCATGTCTCTGTACTGATCGTAATTATGTTTTCGCTCTAAGGTGAATGTTCTAGAGTAGCCCGAGAAATTAAAAGTTTCTTAGAGCTAATACACATAAGCGCCAAGTTGGCAACGTCAGAGGTAACTTGAACCGTCGACACGGGGCGGTGATAGCCGTCGATACGTCGGCGGCAGCTGTGAAGCGCCTATTACACTACGCGTTGTTCAGCACACAATATACCCAGGGACAAAACACCTTCATAAAGGTTACAGAATTATAAGTGTTACATGTTGAATGTGTAACAGAATCAAAAATGTAACACTTATAAATGTGTTTTCAATGTGTTAACCCAAAACACTTAAAAAAGTGTAACCGTAACATATCTGTAACAGATATAAAAATGTTAACAGTGTTAATAAGTTTAACAGGTAAACGCAGCGTTGCCAAAGTTACAATTTACTTATTTATGGTACTGTGCAATTATTGCAGTTACACATATTAACACTTATAACAGGTTACAGTTTGATTCGGTAGCAGTTCTTAACACATATAAAAGGTTACAGTTTCATTCGGTAACATTGTTGTATCTGTTACATTTAAAAGTGTTTTTCTGTTATAACTGTTTTAAAAAACAGTGTTAAAACACATTATTACGGTTACAGTTTGAGTCCCTGGATATACCGACTGTCTTATTTTTCATTCCGAGTAAGACAGTCTGACCCTTATTGCACTACGCTACATAGACTAAGACTGTCTGAATATCGAGTGGTGTATTAGGCGCTTCAACGCGTTTCGTTTCGATGGCGGCCGTCGACATACCAACTTTGAAGATCAGCGGCAGCCGTCGTGTGTGTCAAGTGTCACTATGGATAGGCTGCAGTTACCTCTGCCTTTGGCAACATGCCGCTCGTGTGTATGAGTTTTCTATATTTTTCAGGTCTGGGTCAAGTTGTATGTTAGTTAAAATATAATTGGCGATCGTAACCCTCTCAGATACTACCACAACCTCTTGACGCGTTCCATTTGACGACCGAAACTGAAATGTTAAAGGCACGGAGCTATATAGGGAGTATTTTAAAGTCATGATATGGCCCCTGTCCAGCTAACTCTAATAAGTGACTTTTATGAAATAAGTTAGAGGTTAAACTAACTAAAAGTAACCATATACGCTAGGATACCTGAGGGGTTGGCCTGTACAGTTGAGTTTCATAGGTAAACCGGAGCGTTTATGTTGCACAATTGTGCAGGTTTCCACACAAACTTACCTGACATGTATAACTGTGCAAGCAAACCTGTCAGCTACACCCTAACGTGTATGGCTACCATAAGACAGGTGTGTTGATGATTTTAATGATTATAATTTCGTATACACCCCTACTTTTTAATTAGTAAACAAATAAATGGGGCTGTATCTGTACCCGTTAGTGATCATATTTTTGTATTGAAAAGTAGAAAAAACCGAAATCCTAAAATTGACCACGAAAAGGTAAATTTATCATATATTCAATCATACATAACAATTGCTAGTAGAAAATACTGCGGGAAGTGTTTTTCCATTTTAATCGTCATTTATTCATTCATAATCAATAAGCCTGCACAATATTTCCATAAATTGAGAGACGTTTTGGGATAAACACAAACGCTAATAACTTAGCTGTTTATGAATATTATTTATTGAGATTTTACTTAAATAATAACAAGAACTTTTCTAATAAGCCCTTTAAGTATTTGTACTAATTAAAAATTAGTGGTGTATATATCGTGTTACGATCGCGAATCTTATTTTAATGAATATTAGAAGTTGATTCTAACCTGCAAAATGCAACAAACGAGCTACCTTGGTTCTTTCATCTTAAATACACAATTCCATATGTTTTCGCATGCTTTCTCATCACGAGGACTACGCATCTAAACCTTTTGTTCAGGTTGAACAGTGACAAGTAAGTGTTTGCGTGTCATATCTAAAAAAAAGTACATTTGAATCCTCATAAAAAGAAGAAGTCACATTGTCATACTAAGCGGACGTCGCGTCATACAAAGCTTGGTCTTAAAAAAATCCTTTTTTTTTCGTTATAATAAAAACGCGATTTAACAATTGCTTCGTACTATTTATTATATACATATTAAAATACTTAACTATTTATAATTATATATTATATTTTAAAAAGAAAACACGTTTAACAGAACGATTAAAATTTAAATTAAAAACCCTTAACATCATTTTCCAATGGGAAATAATCAAGCCCTATCACCGCGTATCTTTTTGAACAGTCAATCGATTTTCATTTATCATTGTAATTTACATCTCTTCTTTCATTTGATATCTCGCTTGATCATATTTGCAAACAGTAGGTATTTTGATTGTTCATTTCCACTTTCACCCTACCCCCTCCCTCGCCCTCCTTATAACTTGTAAATGGTTGAACCGGTTTTGACAAGACAATAATGGTGCGTCCAGTTCTGGCGAACACGCCGCTAGAGAACCGTTCGAGAGCAGCTTGTGAACTGAGCGCATGCATTTCATGTACAAAGCGCGCGCGAGCGACGCAGGAGCTTCGTACGAACGAGCCGAGCGCGTAATGCACGCGCGCCGTTCGCAAGCTGCTCGCGAGCGGCGCATTCGCCAGGTCTGGACATACTATGAGAACCATTGCTAGAAAACCTGATCCGCATCCAAATCGATTCATCCGTTTAAGGTACGGTGCCACTGGCAGACATACACACATAGTAGTCAAACTTGGTGTTACAAATCCTGCTTTTAGCGCTGGGGATTAAAATTAAAAATTGTATAATAGATGACATAAATAAACATTAAAAATAAGTAATACATATTTTTAGCTAAGGGACACATAAAAGGACATCATTTCTTAAAAATATTTCACAATAATTCTGTTCGAACTTTGAAAACCTATACCCTACTCGCGTTAAGATGAGACATTTAAAGAAACCTTTTTTACTGTCAGTTTAACCGATTTTAACTTCTATTTCGTAGGCATAAGGATGGCATTAAAAGCAAAAAAGTGGTTACAATACCAACTATTTACTGCAGCCGCCATCTATATGCCACCAACGTGCAACATAATAAAAGTCAAAATCGGTTGAACGGACAGTAATAAAAGGTTTTCATATATGTCTAATGTCATTTTGAACAGAGTGTAAATAACTGCACTGCATTTACTTCATAGTAAACGGCTGGTCAATTGGGGCGAATTCAAAATACACAGATTCTATGTAGACTATAAATCAGATGTATCCAAGTATAATTTCAGTTTAGATTCCCTTCATCTGCACCTGCTTAGCTTGCGAATGTAGCGAAACGCCTTTTTGATATTATTAAATACTGCTGCCAGCGACTTCGCCCGCGTGATATTAGAAAATTATCCCCAAAGGGAACATATTCTCGGTATAAAAAATATACTATATAATTATTTGCTATTCCAGAACTTAGTCTACCCGTGTACCAAGTTTCATCGAAATCCATTCAGTTGTTTTTGCGTGAAAGAGTAACAAACATTCATACATACAAACTTTCGCGTTTATAATATTAGTATGATCACTTAAATTGTCTATATTTGAATTTAAAATTTGAATTGATTTTAGAACAATAAACTCTATGTCATATATTACAAAGTTCAATTTCCATAGAAACTGCGCGTATAGGTTAAAAAAGGAGCAGCTACATCTACAAGTGGGTGTCGCGAGCTTCAGCTGCCTTTGTGGTCGTTTTTAGCTTGTCCTAGCGGTGTTTGTGGCTGTGGCATGTGGCCTGTATGTGGCGACCCTTAGGCGCTACGCAAATGTAGACACTTTTGGTTCCAGTTACGGATACCGTATATTTTTTGATCGTCATGAGTATGTGTTAAGCGGAAGCAACTGGACACAAAAAATGTTTATGTATGCACAGGGAGATGATTTCATACTGGTTCTATAGAAATCAAATATTCATTGGTAGCTTGTATCTGACACAAGACACAAGTGTCCAAGTTTGCATGCTGCCTCAGTGTGTTATGGTGATCGTCGATCTAATTTAACCCCTGTATTTCAGACAAGGCATCCTTTCATCTAACCGTGGCAACTATCTTCTGATGGAGCTGATTCAGCAAAGACACCATGAGACGGTGGAGAGTCCGTTCGCAAAGGTGGCGCTTGTTAAGCTGCTTTCTTTAGCTGACAATCAGCGCGGTTCCCTGAACTCTGCTGAATATGATGATTTTGAGAAACCATTGCTGACCTTGGTAAATTATTCATGTATTATTTATATTCTAGTATTGTTATGAGCATTAACAGTTTTATAAAACAAGGCCTTTCATTGCAAAATATTCCATTGGGTCAAGCTTCGTACGTGATTAGCCACATAATACAGGCAACTCAAAAAGGAGTAAAACGGTTTTAAAATTTATATCGCGCCCTTGTCTCATTTCTTTTTATTATTGGTTTGAGAAATAACTTTATCAAAAATAGCAAATGAAAGAATTTTTTAAATTACTTTGAACTGAGTAAGACAAACTTTCAAATCTGGTGGCAGAAAAAACTGCCAAGTCACAGAAAAAGGATACATAAACTGAAATGTAACGCCACTCTGTCATTACGTTGCCTGCAAAAGAGAAAAATGTACAAAAGAGAGCGAGATGATCCTACCTCGCCAGCGCTCTTCCTCATTTCTATAATTGAATTACTAATTGCTATTTGTACTTATTCCATCAAAAGAGAGCGAGATGATCCTACCTCGCCAGCGCTCTTCCTCATTTCTGTAATTGGATTACTAATTGCTATTTGTACTTATTCCATAACCAATTTCGAAGCTCTTTTCATAAAAAAATGCTGTGTTATGTTTGGTTTAATATAGAATATAATACCAAAATAAACAAGCTAATTTATATTCAGTTTATTTTTATAATTTTACTTAAATAACACGCTTTTCGTTGCAGATCCACAAGTACATGCACGACTACAAGTCTTCGCACTGCACCCCGCTGCCCGAGGCCAATTTCGTCAGCATAATGGATCGTTTTGAGGCCGAGAAGCGTCAATAATGCATTCCCCTACGATCACGTATCGTACGCATCCATGGCTTACATGCTAATCGTATCAACGCACCGCAAGAACGAAACGAAGCCGTTTTGGTCCAAATAGACTAGACTTAGAGCTAAAATGCTCCCACGTGATTATGTTTTGGTGATTTAACTACCTAGCCTAGTGCTACGCACACGATCGACTACACTCCAGCTTGCCAGTCGGTCCACGTGAACAATCAAGAGCTTATGTGGTGATAAAATTCCAAATTTATAACGTGTTTCTTATTAATCGTGTTTTGACAGTCACAATGTAGTCTAATATTTTGTAACACGGTATTAAACGTGTTGTCTCACGCTGAAGGACACACCACGTAAGATATATAACGTCATACATATGTGTGACACATCCCTGTCCTATGTAAATTGAGGATGGAGTGACGTATCCTGAAACTTCTTCAGCATATAATAGAAGAATGGATACTTCATTGGATTGTGTGTTGTGAGACAAGAGTGGAACTTTGCATGAAAGACACTACGTCGTTTTGATATTGTGTAACGTAGCACTTGTTAGTTCGCGGTTATTTGCTTAAACATCCATGATATTGTATATCCTGGGTTTTTCCGCGACCCTTATGCCAGCCATACACGGTCAAACCTGTCGTCCAATCGGTATGAAGCTACATGTTTGATCAAACAGATTTGACCGTTTATGGGAGTGACAACATGTTGGTCATACCAATCCATTCCCACACACGGTCAAATCTGTTTGATCAAACATGTAGCGTCATACTGATTGGACGACAGGTTTGACCGTGTGTGGCTGGCATTAGTCAGCATATTTTAGTAGTTTAACATGGATAATTTATGATTGTGTAGGCAGAAGTTGCCTGTAATATTTAATGTATTTTGAAGACATGAAACTACAGTAATTATAGTATGTTATGATATTATCGCGTGACTTATATTTAGCTCGCTGTGGGACACGGCCGCACGCTGTCTGAAAATAATAATTGTATTATATATATTTCTAGAATTTACCGAAATCTATTTGTTGTGTGTTGGATATTTTTCTGTCAACATAGTTTTTGCAAACTTGATTAGGGAATAAACACATTGCTCAGGTGGATTTCGCCTTTAGTACTATACACGAGACATCGTTAACAGCACATTGTAGTTAGCAATCATATTAATATGATCAGTCAGAACCTTTAAATGGCTGGGCCGTCCCCTTGCAATGCAACGCAATCCACAATTAACGATTCACAGTAGAATAAAGTAAAATTTGGTATTTTATTATTAATATTGATTAAATTAGTCTATCATTTACTCATTAATTTAAACAATATTTTGGAATTTGTGTTTTTACATTAGGGTAGTTTAATCCGATTTTAGAGTTATTGAAGTACATACTTTTTTAGCTGACGTAAGTCAGTTTTCTGTAAGGCATATTATGTTAGTGGTCATTGGGTTAGAAGCAGCCTGTCCCAACGACTATTCGGACTATGAGATAAGAACTTGGGAGTATTTTAGTTATGAGTGAATAGGTCACTTTGTGAAGTGTGCTCCATCGTCGACCACAAAATCGCTTACAATAAGCAGGTCTAGCAAAGTTACGACCGTTTCGTTTCTCTTTCGTCGATCACCTCGAGTCTGACCACGTGACTGAGCGTTGAGATGACGTCATACATTTGAAGTTTTCTAGTAGCGGTAACGAATAGATTATCAATTTGGATAAGCCCTCAGATGAGATAGTAGTTGAATGTGAGCGTATCTGTATTTTGAAAAGTAATTGGTTTTGGGAAACGGTGGTTAGATTGGTCATTGGTGATCAACATTTAAATGTCACCATGTGATTAGATCTCGGTTTTATTTAATGTGGTCTATGTGCTACGTAATGTTATTAAATTACTTTTTAATATACTCTACATGGTATTGGATAAGTCTTGTGATAAACGTGGGCGTGCACTGCTTGATAGTACGTACTGCATTTATAAATACTGTGTTTTTTAAATTATTATTTTTATTAAAATCTGCTATGCATTATAAATTCCTATTTTTATTTTGTTGTTTGTTTGAAGATATACTTCAAACATAACAACTTGCTAGCACAAATATAATTATCGACGATGAAGTGACAAGAACCTTTATCTACCAGAACATAATTTTACAGGAAACGAAAAAAACGTTTTATTTATTTTAAACGCAAGGTATGAAAAATATTATTATTGGTTATATATTATACAAGGAGCGGATATATAATATATAACCAATAATAATATTTTTCATACCTTGCGTTTAAAATAAATAAAACGTTTTTTTCGTTTCCTGTAAAATTATGTTCTGGTAGATAAAGGTTCTTGTCACTTTATCGTCGTTATGTGAAGTAATCTATGGGCCCGAGTGTGGTTATATTCTCGCTAGATGGCGTTAAACTATTAATTTTTTGTTAATTTTGATTTTTAGTGTATGGGAGCATTATTGAGTCAGGGAAATGGTATTTGCCAAAATCGGACATTCGACTTTATTGAACGTTCATAAATCTTAACCCTTTAACCGCATGTGTCAGATTGGTCCGGCGAGTGGTTCGTGCCCTATTCGCCAGGGTCGTTGTGTTTGCGACTGGGCAGTCCTCGTTTAGCTTTTGAATCCCCATAGGTAACAGAAGAGCTGACGAGAATAAAGTGTTTACTGCATATATTCGACGTAGGTGGTTAAAAGGGTTAGTAAAGTATAACGCTATACTTAACGCTCTAGTTACGAGTCATGGCTCGGAACATGAGACTTAAAACTTAACCCCACTCGGGCCTGAAGTTTTCACTTCACTAAAGTAACAACCGTCGCTTGTTCTACCACCTTCGTTGTATGCAAACTACCTCCATGAAAGTGCCAAAAAGTGCTATGCATAGCGGGTTCATCAACTACAAAACTACTAGATTTCTGGCAGATGGGCAATATTCGAAAACACACATCCCATGTGAACTGGTGAACACAATCTACTGACTAGTTGGCTTTCAACCAACAAGCTTTTTCTCGCTTAGGCATCGCCCACATCAAACAGAATAGATTTAATTACTACAATATATTTATTATAATATTATTTAAATAATGTGTTTTTTGATTGTGTGGATATTAATTTATTTCAAAGTATGGTTTGTTTTTTTTTTTGTCTGGCCCGGTTTTATTTAAAGAGAAAAAAAGAGGTTTCTTTTTGATGATTCGTACTTTTTCGTGTCAACAATTTTTTATTTCGAGACTTGTGAATTTATTTGTGAAATAGTATTAAGAATAAAAAAATGATTTTTTTTAATAATAGCTTGTTTTATTTCCTTAAGCTTCCTTGTGGTTATGGATCCAGGTTTTTGGTTCTGTGGACTGGATTCTTAGGGCCAACGCTGCGTTCAGCGGGCGCTCGCTCGGGTACCCATAACGTGACGTCGTGCGTGTGTTGTGGGCGGCGGTCGGGCCGCCTTAGCGGAAACCAGATTATTATCTGCGCAGTGTCGCTATTTCAACGGTATGTATGTAGTAGAGTCGATGAAGAACTATAAGGAACGTATTATTACACAGCAAAATGGGCGAGGGTCGCGGCGAGCCGCAACGGAGCACTTTTATTTGGGACCGCGCGGGTGCCCGCTTAACGTAACGTCGGCCCTAAGAACTCGTAATGCTGTACGCAGAACAGTTTTTCTGTGGTTCATACAGCGCTGCAAACATATGTGTCTGCTAATTAATTGTGGCACGTTCATGCTGTAAGTACATTTACTTTCAGATTATAAAAGGGTTATTACTGCAACATTGAGAGGCAAATTTTTGTAATAAATATATAATAAATAATTTTTTTGTATTTTGTAAACCACATAGATAAAGCCTAAATGCAGAAGTCCATGTAATTGCGGCACTGTAGAAACATATTCTTGTAATAGACCGCATTGAAATTCTATAAATTAATATAATATCAAAACGCCAAAAGACTACTACTCACTACGATAAAGAGTGAACCTAAAATAAGACGTTTCGTGAATGTCTGATACTAGTAAGGACACTATATACACTAGTGATGGACATAAAAAAAAATCGATGTTTTTTCGATTTTATGCATCGGATAGTTGCATCGATATAATATCGATGTATTAAATAATACATCGATATTTTCTATACATCGATTCGGTTGTTTTTCCATAAGTTAGATATGTATGTGGTTCAGAAATAAAAAACAAGCATCTATTAAAATAAACTTACTATTACGTTTACAATGTTTGTTTCTCATAGCTCCTGATCTACTTATTGAAACTCGACTTAGGAGGTATCGTTAGAACCGTCTTGATCGTCCGCTGAACATAGACTACGTGACCTGTCACAAAACGCGATATGGCGCCCTCTAGCGGAAAAAAAGGAATGTGTTAAAAATAAAAATGGAGATAAATACGCCGTGTTTGATATCATTTTGAAAGGGCCTAACTTGTAAATTTCCAAAATATTGCTTAAATTTAAAGTGACGCCCCCTAGCGGACAAAAAGTAATGTGTTAAAAAATGTTAAGATAAATACACCGTGTTTGATATCATTTGAAAGGGCCTCACTGGTACTTATCAAAAACTATCATCAAAATTCAATGTGGCACCGTACTTTCTTTGACGAAATACCTTGCAAGTGCTAAGTAATACAAGGTGTCGTTTTGAAGCTGCAAAATATTTCAGGAGGTAATTATGTTAGTGATTCTCGACCCGAATCAATAATAAAATAAGTAGGTAATTTTTTTTTTATAACCGCGCTTTTTTTCACACACACAAACACGGAACAATAAAGGGCGTTTTCACACACACTAACTCGCAACGATAGTTTCATAAATAATGTATCATCCAATCATCATCCCGCACGCCACACCCTAGCCACGCCCCCGCGGCCATCGATCAATCGATTTAGTTTAGTGTAATTAAAAAATTAAATAACAAGTATTACTGATTATTGACCAGGTTTCGTATTTTTACATGATTATTTATGAGTTTTATTACAACCTCCTGAAATATTGTGCAGTTTTAAAACTGCACCTTGTATAATTGAAAAACACAAAAAATAGTTATTAACCATAGAGAGAGAAGTAGGTTTGTTTGTTTGCCTTTTCGATGCATCGAATAAAAAAACATCGATGTATACTCAATGTTGAAAAGTTAACAAAACATCGGTTTGATTCGATGCATCGTTACAATACATCTAATGTTTTTAAAACATCGATGTACCTATATCGTCCATCCCTAAGTGACACTGTCTTACGATGACAGATGAATAAATGACAAGCAGTTTAATTTTGTTCATTCTTAGAAATTGAATGTGAGAAAAATATTTGGAGGGTGAATTAAAAAATCTAAACAAGTATTATTAATGAATGGACATTGATACTAAATTTTAACAACGATAAAGTTTCTTATATTGTGGTTATAGTCACATTACAGTAAGTACCCACTTTAACAGTTTAATTACAAAATACGGACAGGCGCCCGCATATTTATTGCAGTGACATTTTTAAAAACTATAAAATATAATGTGTATTTTTGGAGACGAACTAACTATACTTAATTAATTTTATCATTGTAATAAGTAACAATTATGACATAATTTCTTATGGTGTAATTTTTGTTATGCAATATTTATTATAACCTTGAAATCTAAGTTGCTAGCGCATACGTTACACAGTGTAACGAAAGGGAAATGAATCATAATTTTTCTATAGGTCCTTTTTATTAAAAAATGGCCAGTTATGGCCAGGTCCATGAAAAAACGTTTATTTTTATTTTGAAACATAATTTACGTTTAAAAATTAACTACTTCTAGTACTTTACCTATTTACCGAAGTTTCCTAGGTATTTAACTAAGTTGCATTCTATAGCTTTTAGTTCGGTACTTTCTTCAAAAACGTTCCAAATTGCATGCTAAACTGTCTTGTCTGTCATAACAAGTTCTCAAACATAAGCAAACTTGCTATCTGTACTCAATATTTACCCTTAAAATGGGGTGGGGTGACCATTATCAGTGCACAGTGCTACCTAGTTCTAGTCTAGCTAGTCTATGTACACCTGTGGGTGGGGAGATATAGTATGGCAATTAAATAAAAGGGAAATGTCAATGTTATTTACCTGTTCACTTCCTCAGTATTGATTTTCTCAAGTACTTATTGCTTTGTGAGTTACATTGAAAGTGCTGTTGCATAGTAAACTTAGTAACTGATATAATTAAATATCAACATAAAGTGTTATTGTTATCAATCATTTTCAAGTGTAAATCAAGTTTTGTTGTATTTGTTTTGAGGAAATAATTGTGTTCAGACTACCCACATTAAATGAATATTATTTTCCATTATGTCCTCAACTGAAGAGCCTTCAGAGAAATTTATTGCAGTTGAGGTGATCATAGTTAAAATCCCTATTGGTGGACTTCTGCCACCTTCACCAAAACTAGAAGCATGTGATACTTTTAAAGTAGCAAGGAACTTGCTGGAGATTGCTGTACTGGTGGGTGAGTGTCACAAAGCTAATTCTTAGCGTATCATGAATCGGGAATTAACCTTTAGTTATTGACCGAGATTTATGTTCTTTTTCCACTGAGATTAGAAGATGACTATTGCATAGTTGAGACATTGGTTGAAAGAGTTGGCTGATTAATTTTCAAAAAACATTTAAAATGTAAAGAACTGGTGTTTAATATCATGCAAGGACAATGAACGCATTGGAAGCATTGTCAGCAGAATTGATATCATCTTGAATGTTTTGCATGGGATTTAAGTTTTAACTATATTTATTATGAACTCACTGGATGGAATTCCATTTCTTTATTATTTCTTATATTCTTTATTGTACACCACATAAACAAAATACAGGACTAACATTATTAAAAATAAGTGTACAATGGAGACCGCCCAACTGTATGGTGCTATTGGCCAATTATCTTTTTAGTTAGGAATCTTTAATATGCAACTGAAAACTTAGGCAATTTAAAGTATTTTAATTTCTTACAATTATAAATATTTAAGTAATTGACTCTGACATATAAAAAAGGACATGCAATCGTTACTTTTAAATAAGGAACACTGGGGAAGAGTGTGGGAGTCTGCTGGATCTGTGTTGCGGAGGACCTGTTGATGCATGGACACTTACGAGTGGTCTATGTTCAGCAGTATACTAATGGTAAATTAGGTTGATAAGTAACAAACACCTGTATAATAATAATAACAAAGACTGAGATCGATCTTATAACAAGTAAAACTAATAAGTAATAGTAAGCAGCGACTTTGTCCTCTGTACTAATTTCCACATTAGTGTCTATTAGCTATGGCACATAAGATGCTGTAGCGACTTCCATGCGACCGATGAACATAGGCTTTGAGTATATAATCCTATAGGAGGCTAATACCTGTTGTAAGTTGTTAACCGTACTTTGAATTCAGAATTTGGTTTTATTTACATTAAAAAAAAGTATTGCTAATAAAAAAATTAATTATTCAACACAAATTCAGATCAGATATTATCTTACTCTTTTGCTTTTGTAAGGTGATAAAGTAACCTTAAACAAAATAGAATATTCTGTATTACTTTATTAGATTAATAAGCAAGTACACACAAAATTTAGTTTCCTGGCTCGCAACTCGATTTTCAGGTCAGGCAAAAAGAGCTATTGTGCGTAAATTTTTGAAGTTGGTGGTGAAACAAAAATTTGACCAATCTCACAATTGATTTCTCTCCGGTCGTGTCTGGTTTGCATCCTATAGAACTAGAGTGGAACAGAGAGTATATAACAGTATCTCCTGCGCACTTGGATTATCTTGAAATTGATCACCGTCGTCGAAATTCAATTGGGATAATTGCATATTAAATGGCAAAAAAACATGTAGTACTCTTAACAGATGGCATTCTAACTTTTACAGCATTGTGCCCTGTGAGTTTACATCTGTATTAAAAGACTAAATCCATGGCAGTCACGCAATAGCGAATGGATGTGGCATTGCGATGTTGTTGTTTTCTACTGGTGAAACAACTATTGGCTTATTATTTATAATTGTCACCGCAAAACCAGTACTTTTTAGGAGTTAGACTTGCAATAGCCATATTTTTAATTAAACACATGAATTGGTGTGTGCGAGGCCTCTTTGCTACAAGTGTGAATGAATAAATCAAATCAAAAGCATTTATTTCAAATATACCATTTACAGACACTTTTTAATAGTCAAATGTTGGTCAGTCCAAAAAAAGAGAAACTAAATTGCTCATTCCAAAGCGTTGATCTCTATGGAGAAGAATGTGCAAGGAACTCCATAGACTTTCTTTTAAATCATAGTTACATATAATCTTAGTTACATATTTCTTGTTGCTTCTATTATGTGAGCAGAATGTAGATAGGTAATGAAAAAAAAAATTAATAAGCCACTGACAGCTAAGAGAAGACCAGTCTCAAATGACGGTACCTGTTCACGAGCATGACGCGTGCATCAGCCCCACTCAGCTCAAACATTTTGAAGGGAACTAAATGACCCAATAACACATGCCACCATCAGCGAGACATTTGAGTGAGCATGACAATAAATAATTACTATGTGATGAGATATTCAAAATTTATAGCTCGTTCCGCTCGTTCTAACTTTCTCCTAATGAGATCCCAATCAAGATCCTATTCTAGTTCGAAATTCTACAATTATCGAGCTCATTTACTACTCAATGTAATCAATGTAATCCCATTTTCGAGCTGGGTCTTACATAATGACAAAACCATTTTCTCGGTATGTTTGTAATCTTTTTAGTTAGTCTGGGCATCTCTGTGTTGTATTCACATCTTGCCTATCGTGACTCCGTTACACTGTCCCTGTCTACTTTGTAAAACAAAAACATCAATAATTTTTGATACAAGCTTTTTGGGAATTGGTATTAGCCACGCTATTGCTAGGATTTTTACGATAGGCGACTACTTTTGGGTGATTCTTCGAAACAGAATGTCTCATTCATCTGGCTTAATTTTTTCTTTACAATTTGATATTTTATTGGAATATTAGATTTCCCCGAATATTAGTTTTCACTAAATGTATCAAAGGCACTCATTTGCGGCCAGTGGTTTACGACACAAAATAGATAGGTACGAAAACTAGGCCAGATGAATGAGACATTCTCTTAGTTTCAAAGAATCATCCTCTTACGATTTTAAATATGTGGTTAAATTATCTAAAGCATTACTGCAGCCATAAAACCGACATTCTCATTTATATTCAATGTATTATTATTGCGTGGGTCTCGTGGGTAAACATAAACGGTCGAATGGGTCGAGCGAAGGTTAAGCTACGCCTACCAAGAAGTCGACCTCGTGGTTGTAGTAACGACTGTTGAAATTCGAAATTCCATCTTTTTGAATTTTCTCGGTAGTCTAGTTCAATAGATCTTTTTTTTAATAGGGTATCATCACATAACCCACTTCCCGGTTTGGGTGGAGCGAAGGAGTATCAGACTTTTACAAACCATAACCCACCGTGTTCTTTCAGTTTCATTCCTTTGCATTCCAAGACCACGGTAACTCTTTCAAACTAGCCCACAACCCAGATCGGCAGTCGTAAGGGAAACAGTGGTCTTCCTGTCCGATTATAATTTAGTTGTCCTCAAGGCTAGAGTAGGCTCTTAATAAACTATTGCGATTCACCATTAACGATTGCATCATTGTTTACCACCAGGTGGGATCGCAGTTTAGAACTAAGGTAGGCACCAGATAAACGTAGAATAATGGTCATTGACCCTCCTAAATTTGTTGACATTCTTAATTTCAAAAACGGAAATAAAGACATAAAGCTGTCTTGAATCGACCTGTATCGTGATCCTGTACATGATATGATAAATGATCTTTATTTTGCAAGTAGGTTTTATAAAAACACTTTTACACGTCAATTTTTTTTTTCGTCAATTAACACTCCGGCCTCATCTAGCAATGAGGCCGGTGTTTCCTAGCTGACTACCCTGAGAAGAAACACCGAAACAAACTCAGGGGTCAAAGTCTCTTTTAAAGTCCATACAGCAAAACATGTAATGGTCAAATCATATGAGAACCATGCAGATTGAGCCTGAGATGGTGTTTTGAAGAAAGAACCACACAGTTCTAAGTGGACCTGTCCAGTCAGTGCAAGCATTTGTCAGTATGCGTGTAGCTCAACTCAGGACTACTAAGGAGCTCAACGACTTGACGAACAATGCCAAAGAAGAGACCAAAGAAAGGGCATTTGGGTAGGCCACGTCAAATACTCAAAACTGTCAGACATCAAGTGAAAATAAAAGAAAAGGAAAGAGCAATCCACATAGTTCTCACATTCACAATAATAAAATTTACAAAAGTGTAAATATTGCAAATTGTAAAAAAAAAGTATATAAAAAATTTCAGTCAAATAGTAAAAACAAACATGTCATAATTATAAAAAAATAATATATATATATACAATATCATAATTGTAAAACAACAACAATCGTCAATAAAAAAATAGGCAGTTAAAACCTATTTATTTGAGCCTGGTGGCAGGAACCACTAACTTGTGTTTAGTAATGAACAACAGCTCATTGTTTGTTTTTCGGGTACCTACGCTACGCAGAGATATTAGGAAAAGGTCAATGTACTTTATTCCACGGTTATTTGGCGCCTTCTATAGCTTAAAACCTAAATAAAGATGTCTGACAACTAGGCTAACAAGAGGTACTGTAGCGTAGCTCAGCTCACGGTAGGCTTCGTGTTGGGATTTTTCTATAAATAAAAGACACGCGTCTGCACACTTCTATATTTTTCTTAGCTGAAAATGCATAAGCTTTTCTTACAAAAATCACTTCAACACTGAAAAAACAACACACTTTCTTTTTTCTACAAATTTTCAAACCTATTCTAGAAATGCAAAATCCTTAAAAGTATATTTCACAAGCCAGTTCGTTGGCTATATAAAAAAGAAGACAACTCATGCGATCTCCTTTCGATATCACATGAGCTACGCCCCAGTGAATAGAAAGTAGAGGCAACAAGCATTTATATTCTAAAAATTTTCGAAGGATTAAGCATGACCTATCTATAACCTAACACAGAGGCCCTACCTATGTTTGGATGATTTTTTTTTTGGCGTACTTCTTTGTAAAGCGATGTTAAGTCAGAGTCAACGATAAATAATTATCACAATGCCCTTACATTATTACTGTGCGTCAATCCACGCTCATTAAACAACGTTGCCCTGCTTAAAAAGCAGCAATAGCATTTAACAATTTAGTCAAAGAACACACCTCAGTTGATCTCTTTACAAGCAGCTTAGCATCCATAAATATTGTTATATCCAAAAGCAATGTTTTGTAATTGCATTATATTATGGTCTTCTATATTATCTTGCTACCAAACTTTGTATATCTCAATTACTTCCTAACTGTAACTTTCCACAATACTTCCATACTATATGTGGAGGCTTGTAAATGGCTCATCGTGATCTATTTTAAATTTTATCTTGTATTGTCAGCTGTAAGCCACCCAAATTAAATAAAATAAACCCCTCTCTAGCAAAACCAAACTAAAAGTATATTTTACAAGCCAGTTCGTTGGCTATTTAAAAAAAAACAACTCTTGAGATCTCCTTTCGATATCACAGTACCTACAGCAGTATCTCAGTTCTGGTGGGTCAGCTGCTTTTGGACTGGAAGCCTATGCTGATTTACCTGGTCAAATCAAGTCCAGGCTTGATGACTTGAATATGTATTGCATAACATAAATAAGTAACATTTTTGTGACTAAAATATTACTTTTGTATAAATATCTCTTAAATTATAAGCATAGCCAAATTTCCAATTATCATAGGAAAGCTGACCCGGCAAAAGTTGTTCTATCAGATTACCAAAGATAAAACTGGAGGGTCCGGGTAGGTGGGTAAAAATAACCTACGACCTATTATCAGATCTACGAAAAAAATCATGAAAATTGGTCAAGCCGTTTTGGAGGAGTTCGATAACAAACACTAACACGCGATTTTTATGTATATTTATATCATTAGAGATATTTTATTTGGTACTATTGGTATAAAAGGTAATTCAAACATAACATGAATATATGGAATATGCACGTAATTTCTTTTTTCATTTTTAATATTCTTCTCATCTATACTAATAATATAAAAAGAAAAGGATTTTTGTTTGTGATGAATAAACTCTAAAGCTTATTGACCAATTTAAAAAAAAAATCTTTTTATTAAAATCCGACTTTATCTGAGTTACAAGGGCTATTATATTTTTATGAGGTATAAAATTACTCCGTAGCCATCAAGGCTTCTGTAATTTACCTGTGAAAATGTAATACACAGATAGAATTACTTTCACATTTATGATATTATACTTTTGATTTATGCACAGGAACGTTCTTTGTGGCGACGCTTGGTGGAGGCCTATGTCCAACAGTGGACGTATATCGGCTGAAATGATGATAACGATTGATTTATTATAACCCCACACGGGCAATATATTTTTTTATAATCTGCTGATCAATAATAATACGACTTGAATTCCGACTTCAATAAAAAACTCTTATAAAAATATTTTAGTAAAAAAAATCTCGGCTACTGTTGAAATTATATAAAAAAAAAATAATGGTCTTGGGATAGATGCTATGAATTCAGCCCCCCTAGCCTAGTTACAACCGTTTCGCTTGCGCCGAACGCTTCGAGTTGGCCTTGCCGCCAATTCTTTTGTTCTGACCACGTGACTGAGCGATAAGACGACGTCATTTCCGTACATTTGAAGCTTTCTACAAGCGTTAACTATTGCAGATTAGCAATTTGGCTATGGGTACTGGTCTAATATCTAAATCTCCTTCTGTTCGCTCTGAAATGCCGGAAATAAATCCCTCATTACACTCAGAGCCTTTAGCGGCCGTGACATAATTCGCGTTTAATCTACTCAGTCTAAACTATCTCATAATGATATTAAACTCACTGCACCCTAAAAACTATTATTAATTTATTATGTAATTTATAAATAATATACATATATGTATGTATAAATAAATGTATTTAACCAAACTAACATTTGCTTTCAGGACATGTCCCATATTAACGATTTAATAAGTGTCTTGAGAGGTCTTCGCTTAGTGGTGGAAGCAGGGGTCGCAAGTCAGCAAGAAGTGGCCAGTCTTGTATGGAATAACTCCAGCGTGAGGCCTTTACTTACGAACTGTCCGACTAACCTAATTACCATCAATCCCAACCCTGGTTCTGCTAAAGAACTTGTGGACAAAGCATTTGTAATCGCACACGGCTTTAGACAGTTTGCGACAATGAATGTTCCTAGCAGCGCAGTAACACCGGAGATGGACCAGCAGATGAAAGACGAGATCGATGAGCTCAACAGGGAGTTCAATAGGACCTTTGATACCTTGAAGAAAGTTCAGATAGTGGACGAGCCACCCGTAGTGACACCGCCTATTATGCAACCGCAACCAGCCGTGGTCAAGCCACATGTACAGATCATAGCACCTCTTGAAGATTTGCAAAAGAACATGCGAGACGCTAAGCTTCAGAGGGCGGAGGACATACTTGAAGCTATAACCTCGCATGAACCGGTGGAAGGGAAGTTTTCTGCATCGACGAAAGCGCCTGTGGACCTTGTAAGTCAGGCAGTTCTTTCAAATGCCTCTGGGTCCAAGGGGCCCAAGCCCATAGCTAAGAAGAAGTTAAAAGTTGCTGTAAGTATCATTTAACTTGAAAACTTTCATCATCTCGTCACCTTTTTGCCTTTGTCCCGTGTTATTTGGAGTCGGTTTCACCGTCTCGCTATCACTGTCTCCTTTTTTTTACATATCACTCCACTATCTCTATTTTGGCTGCTTTCTCCGTTCATCGACATGTGTACTCATAACTCTAAGTAATTTGCGTTTTCCCTCTTTTCTTCATATGACTATACTGAGACAAACCATTATTTTTCTCTTTTCAGACTTCAACTTGAAGAACACTTTCAATGTTTATAAATTAATGGAATAATAATATTAATTCATGAGTCACTTGGGGAGGCCTGTGTCCAACAGTGGACGTCTTTCGGCTCAAATGATGATCATGATGAATAATATTAACGTCGCTCACTTTTTTCATAAAGCAATTTTCATGTTATGTTGTCGTGTGTTTGTAGCTGAGCGAGAACTCAAAAGAGCGCGTGGTGCCGTCTTCGCGCCTCGGCCGCATGTTTTCGTTCGGTTCCCTGGCCGCTGGCTTGGGCGTGGGGACCGTGGCTCAGTATGCTCGGAACACATTCCAGTCGGTGACGGGGCACGTGGACGACTCGGCCAATGCGTTCCTGTCGCCGGCTAACGCGGAGAGGATTGTTGACACTCTGTGTAAAGTTCGTGGTAAGTTCTGACTGAGAAATTTCATTGGCTAAAGTTCTACTCAGAAATCAGAAACGTTTAGATATTTCAAATAGACCAATTACAGGCACTTTTGAACCGTCAAAATGTCGGTCAGTCAAAAAAAAAGTGAAGCTAAATTGCATATTCCAAAGCATTGATTTCTATGGAAAAGAACGTGCAACAAACTCCATGGACACACGATAACTTCATGTATCAACATTGCGAATAAGCTATCTCATCTCAAATTTCATGTTCGAAATAGCACATCTTTGTAATGTTCACTGTATTAATGTAAACATAATCATTTTTGTTCAGGGGCGGCTCTGAAGCTGGGTCAGCTACTAAGCCTGCAGGACGACACGATGATCTCTCCGGAGCTGCAGCGTATTTTCCAGCGCGTGCGGCAGTCCGCAGACTTCATGCCTTCCTGGCAGGTCGAAAAGGTCATGAGCTCGCAGCTGGGTCCTGAGTGGAGGTCCAGGGTCGCCATGTTCGAGGATAAGCCGTTTGCTGCTGCTTCTATTGGTAAGTTCTTATCATTAGTGGAGTTCCCTGCCGGAGTCTGTGTTTCCTGATAGCTACAACTTGGGGATCTTTAAGTCAAGAATGAATAGGTTACTTCTAGGCAAGCGTGCTCCATCGTCGACCACATCATCGCTTACCATCAGGTGGGATGGTGGTCAAACGCGAAACTATCAATAAAAAAAAAAAGAGTAGTTAGAAAATTATTATCTAGAATTGTTCCTGAGGAGATTAATTTATTTTTGAGTTTTTCCCCTGTGTTTGTATTGATGAACAAAAACATTGTGAGGAAACCTGCAGTCATAACTAAGTCCTGGTTTATACTAACTAATATAGTCTGTGGAGTGCAATTCCCTTTTGAAATCTGTGTTTCCTGATAGGTGCAACTTGGGGTCTTTAGGTCAACAGCAAATAAATTACTTATAGGCAAGCGTGAAACTTCATCGTCGATCCCATTATCGCTTACCATCATCTGAGGTAGTAGTCGGGCACGAAACTAACAATTAAAAAAAAAATGAGTAATGTTTAGGAGGTAATCTCTGAAAGGACTGGTCCGATTGCTAAAATTATTTCACCAGTAGAAAGCTGCCTTATTCCTGAGTGACATGGGTTATATTTTATGTACGTGGGCGAAGTGGCGGTAATAACGAAATATTTCATCGTCAGTAATGCTGGTATTATTAACACGTACGTTTCCCTGTCCAGGTCAAGTCCACCTGGCCGTGTTGCATGACGGCAAGGAGGTGGCCGTCAAGGTGCAGTATCCCGGCGTCGCCAAAGGCATCAACAGTGATATCGACAACCTAGTCGGCGTAATGAAGGTATGGCAACAACTGCTCTTGTGTATATAGTGGGGTACTCAACTAAACTTTTTATCTTATAAAAGGAGAAACTGACTGACTGACATCAACGCGCAGCAGAAACTACTAGGACTAGGAATGTCAAATTTTACACAAGGCTTCCTTCCATGATGTAGGCGAGCACTAAAAAAAGGATTTTTCTAAGTTTATCCCATGAGAGGATGAAACGGGGGTAAAGTTTGTATGGAGAAACCTAGTTTCACGCGAGCAAAGCCGCTGGCAGAAGCTAGTTATTTATAATAATCAATAAGTAACTCATTCAAAATTACTAGCGTAGCTTCTGAACCCAGCCTGGGTGGCCAGTGCCTCGGAGCCCCCAAAATCTGATTAGCAAACTGCTTATTGAACTTCGAGCGAAAAATTCTTCCGTCGATTTCTGAATTAAATAAATAGCATCACTAATTATCAGAGAGAGGTGTGTCGGACTTTTACTAAGTCTGGTAGACTAAGGGTGAGTTGCACCATTTAACTATAACGATAACTTAACCATAACCAGCCGTGAAACTCCCACTTATTGGTCAATTCGACGATTTGGCAACTGTTAACGGCTTTGTTATCGTTATAGTTAAATGGTGCAACTCACCCTAAAACTTCCTTCCTGCCAAAGCATTATCGTTGTCATAATATACGCTAACAGCTTATCTATTTCTTTGTATCCGCAGGTGTGGAACATCTTCCCTAAGGGCATGTTCATCGACAACATCGTGGAGGTGGCCAAGAAGGAGCTATCCTGGGAGGTAGACTACCTGCGCGAGGCCGAGTGCACGAGAAAGTTCAAGCAGCTGCTCGCGCCCTACCCGGAGTACTTTGTACCTGAAGTCATTGGTAAGCGACATATAACTTACACAAGGAGATCTCATGGGAGGTAGACTACCAGGGACAGGTACACACGAGGGAGTTTAAACTCTTTTTTTTTTGACATCGATTGGGAACTTGTCAAAATATAATAAATATGTTAGTTTCGCCGCGCTTGGGCCATATGCCAAAGCCACAACCGCCGCCACGAGAAGCTAGAAGCAGCCACAAGCCACTTGTGGCCGGTGGCTGCTACTTTAATAATGGATTTATAATAATGGACTTTGTTGAAGGAAAGTTTAAATGTGTAAATGGCGTGTGGCGGCATTTTGTAGTGTTTTTAGTGGCTGGTTCGGGCCACAAGAAGCCAGCAGCGGCGATTTATAGCATGTGGCGGCCACCGGTGTCAAACGTGGCGAATCCATATAAAAATGTATGAAACCTTCAGGAAGTATGCCGGTGGCGACGTTTTGTGATTGTGGCCGGACCCTAAGGAACGATAAGAAATCAAACAATGCAGGGTTTGATGAATTGAAGAGAGGCGACGATTTATTACATTCCACAATTTTCACGCAACACCATTTAGTTCCAAACTAAGTAGAGCTTATGGTATGAGTATTAGACAACTGAGAAACATACTTGTATATTTAAAAACATAACTTACTTCTACCCGTGGCTTCACCCGCGTGAAAATAGCTTACTCCATTCAAACTTTAGAACCCCGTTACATCCCTTTAGGGTCTGAATTTTGAAAAATCCTCTTTTAGTGCTCGTCTGCAACATTGCAACCCTTGTGCAAAATTTCATGTTCCTAGTCCTAGTAGCTTCGGCTGTGCGATGAGATGTCAGTCAGTTTGTCCTTTTTGTATAGATTACACCCAGACACAGAACAACACAGAAGCTTAGATCGATGGCAACATGCCGCTCCTGTGTATGTGTACAGTAGCCATCACGGATCTTGAACACTTGCGCAGAAGTCAAATATTCGGTATCTTTAGTGGTGCGAAGTGCGACGCGGGGGCGGAGAGTGTCAGCGATTGGCTGGCCGCGCCATCGCGTCATAGACGTCACTCCTCATTCGTTCACTGCGTTGCTGCATGTATCTAACAACGAAGACGATTGGCTTGCCAATGTATGGAATGTGCCGAAAATCTGACGCCGAGCGTTCAACATCCGTGATGGCAACTGTATCTTACTATGCGTTCTAAATAAAGTCAATAACCTCGGTCTGTCAAATGTTGAGTAGAAAGTACGGTTTGCAAAGAAAACTTACTTGCGTATCAATAAAGGGTTTTTTGTTTGCTTTCTACTAAGTCTTATTTAAATCTAGGTGAAATAACGTTATTGCAAAATACACCACTATTTTTTAATTAGTACACATACTTAAAGGGCCTATAAGAAAAGCCCTTGTTATTTTATAAGTAAAAATCTCAATAAATAATATTCATAAACAGCAAAGTTATTAACGTTGGTTTATGTCCCAAAATGTCACTCAATTTATGGAAATATTGTGCAGGCTATTGATAAATGAATGAATAAGTGACAATTATTAAGGAAAAACACTGCCCGCAGTATTTTCTACTAGCAACTGTTATGTTTGATTGATTCTACTGGATTCCTGTTTTTGTTCACGATTTGCGAATAAATTCAATTTAAAAAAAAAACTAGTGTTGCCAACCTACCCAATTTCGTCGATTTGACAGTATGACGTGACGTCACAACATGGCAGTTGATACTATTCTTATTTGGAACGCATTGTACACGCTCGTTTTTTTAATCCAGATGAGCTCTGCGCTCCCGAGATAATAACGACAGAGCTGATCGATGGCGTGCCTCTGGACAAGCTCTTCGACGCTGATTACGAGATCCGGGTGGACATCGCGCACAAGATCATGCAGCTTTGTCTGCGAGAGATGTTCGTGTTGCGGTGCATGCAGACCGACCCCAACTGGGCCAACTTCTTCTATAATCCCACTACTAAGCAGGTATATTAAAATTCAATCTATACATATAAAAAATCTGAAGAAGTTTTTAGTTGTGCGCGCATCACGTAAAATCGTATGGTCATTATTCCTCAGTTAAAAGATATCTGACTATATATGAAAAAACTGGGCAATTGCCAGTTGGGCTCACGCACTGAGGGTTCCGTGCAAACTACAATTCGAAGAATTTTCCGAATTGCAAAAAAAAAAAAATATTTAGTGACAAAATTACTGTTTTCAGATATTTTCCTATACCTGTGCTATAAGACCTTGCTTTGTGCCAAATTTCAGGATTCTGGGTCAACGGGAAGTACTCTATAAATTTTGATCTTTGCGAGTATCAAAATATACCTTTTTGCGGTTTAACTTAGAAGTTTGATTTTTTCACAGCTTGAAAGGACTGCAGACTTGAGTATATGGTTTTAATTTCAACTCGATACCTCCACGCGTTCTCAAGATAAAGGGTCTTGACAGACGGACGGACAACAAAGTGATCCTATATGGGTTCCGATTTTTCCTTTTGAGGTACGAAACCCTAAAAATAGCCCATAGCTAAGGGGCTGTTCAAGTATTACGTAAGCAGATTTTTTGCAAATATTAACTCCCCCCTCCCCCTTGTCAGCAAAAGTAAGCAAAGCTCTCACCCCCTCCCCCCATGCTTACGTAAACATTGGTACAAGTATTTGTCAATGAGTTGGTTTCGTTATTAATTTATGAGCACTAGTTGTAAGTCTACAAATAAGGAAAGGACTTGAAATAAAGGAAAAAAAAACAAACCTCATTTAAAATTTTGACATATTAATTTAAATTAACAGTCCTGAGTCCATGATGCACGAATCCATGACTCTAAATCTTCAACGACATTGGATGTTTGCTGGTGATGTGTATCTATCTGCTCACTTTCTTATGATTTTGGAACATCGAGATCGTTCTCTTATAAAACTAAGAAAAAAATATACTGCTCACGTAATCACCATCTAAACCCTCCCTTCTCCCATGTCATTAAAAATAAGCAACGCTAAAACCCCCCCACCCCCCTATAGTGCTTACGTAATAATTGAATGGCCCCTAAACAATAATTTGTTCTTTACTTTTTTCAAAATTCGATGTGAAAATGTGAAAAATTCGATGTGAAATGTGATAAGAAACGAAATTTAGCTTCACTTTTTTTTTACTGACCGACATTTTGACAATACAAAAGTGCCTGTAATTGGTCTATTTGTAATAAACGTTTCTGATATCTGAACATATTATCTTTTATTTCCTGAACAGGTGATTCTGTTGGACTTCGGCGCCACTCGTGAATACTCCAAAGAGTTTATGGACCAGTACATCGAGATTATTCACGCCGCTTCGCTGGGCGATCGGCAGGCCATCCTGGAGATGTCTAGAGAAATGAAATTCTTGACTGGATATGAGTCCAAGGTTAGTGACTACTTAGATAATAGTTTATGGGCCTAAACGCACAAACATTCTTGCTCTTGTTAGACTCGACAAGTCCAAATGCTAGCCTGTCGGTTTTCTATCGTTGACATTTCGAGGAGTGTGTATTGGAATTGCACAATTTAATTCCACCAAGTCACTAAGTCTGTTCCATCATCGGACTCCTAGAAATACGCCGTTGCGCCACCGGTACATGGTAGACGTCCCATCCATACGTACAAAGCGTTTTAGGAATACATTCATTGTGCGCACAGCCAAGGAGTCGAATTACCTGCCAGTCTGTTTCCTGATAGGGGTCATAGGTTACTTGCATGTGTGCTCCATCGTCGGCCACATCATCGCTTACTATCTGGTGAGATAATGGTCAAATGCGAGCCTATCAAGAACAATAATAAAAAAAAAACAACTTTTACAGCAGTTTTGTCCGTGCAGGTTAGTTTTTAGTTAAATATTTCCAACTTATCATTTACAGATTATGGAAGAGACGCACATCGACACCGTAATGATAATGGGCGAGGTGTTCACGAGCGATGGCACGGGCGAGTTCGACTTCAGCACGCAGCAGACCACTCGCCGCATCCAGGCGCTCGTGCCCACCATCCTGACGCACCGCCTGTGCCCGCCACCAGAGGAGATATACTCTCTGCACCGCAAGCTCTCCGGCGTCTTCCTCCTCTGTTCCAAGCTCAAAATCAAGATGAATTGCCGCACCATGTTCCAGGAGATCTACGACCAGTACAAAAGCAACAGCTTCAGATAGACCTTAGCATCCGTGGCTCAGGTGTGGTCATGTTTTAAGTACACAATATTCAACAGCGACTTTAAGTCCAGTTTTGATGTGTTCCAGTAATTCAATCTTTTAGGAGTTCATTCAATGTAATCTATTCTGCCTCAGTAAATCAAAAAGCGGTATCTCTTTGAAAGTTCGGTTTTTGTTGCATCGAAATGCCTAAATCGCATTACAAGGGGTACTCAGAGAACCTGTATCTTTATTGAGATATTGAAAAAAAAAAACAATTAGTATTTAGTCTATACTAATATTATAAATAGGAAAGATTTGTTTTTTTGTTTGTTTGTATATGATGATTGAACTTAAAAACGACTTGACCGAATTCAAAAATTAATATTAGAGAGCCACATCTTCACTGAGTAACAAAAGCTATTTTTTATTCTAGTTATATTCTAAATATGACAGTAACTCTGTTATTTTTCAAGCTCTGTTATATAAGTTTATATCAATTTAAAAAAAAAGCCTACGGGTTAGCAGTACCCAATATCAGTGACATTTAACTTGGAACTTTTTATTTAGTTTACAACAAACAAAGATGACGATAATGGACTTTTACAAAATTCTTTTTTTCGACTTTCATTGAGTACCACTTTTTGGCTTAGTAGAGCAGTGTTCATTGTTAGTCAAACTTACCATACATGAAGACACCAAACTGAAGTACATTTGCGTCAGTTTGTCCTGATTGCCTGCATGATGTACGAGTAGTACAGCAGTAAAGAAAAATGGCCATGTATGGTAGTGTCTAGTCATACAGTACAGTTAAAAATATGTTGACCATTCTGGGTACCGATTTTCTATGTTCTGTAATGGACCGCTAGAGACGCTGTAAAATTTGCCATACAAAAAATTTACGGCGTCGTATCGAGTGGCGACGAATACGCTTTAAACTCATGGTAGAGGAATTGAAGTTGGCATTCGAAAAACTACGTTTTACGCATTCGCCACATGATTCTTAGGGCGCTCACAATTTATGCGTTATTTGATGGCCTACTCTGGTGCGGATGCGGTGCGTTAGTCGTATTGCGTACGGACGATCGTATTTTTAATATAAAGCGCGCAGTGCCGCTACCGTGCGGCGAACAGTCGACAACAGGACGGCAACGTCACAAGCACCACGTGTTCAATTCGGTCTTGAATAGCGCATCATTGACATACAAACGCACGGCAGCCAGATATGTTTTCAATTTAGGCGCTAGTTGTCGGACTGCTAACGGATAAATTGAAAGCCCCTAAAAAGAATTATTGCGCAAGCACTTGTTCGAAGCGGTCAAGATATTTCCACCGTACTGTACGTATTGTTTTTCTTCCACAAATTATGAGTGTTTAAATTAAGGAAGGCTTTGGATCATAGAAACAGGGCAAACATGTTCTAAAAGTGCGCTATATAGAAATTTTGTGTGTGACAGTGATAAATGAGACAACGTGTGACATACTTATGTTAGGACACATACATATACGGAACTGTGAACTTATTTGACTTGTGAGTAAACAAATAGTCCAGTCAAAATCGACATCGAACATCGCAAACGCGCGCCATGGGAGTAGCACAGGGTTTTCAGGGTTGCAAACTTGGGTGTAAACTACTCTCAAGGGACCTAACAACATATAAAAAAATCGTAGTTACATGCGCGTTTGCGATGTGTGTTCTTTTTTGTGTCGATATTGACTGGACTAAAAAGTGACAAGGGATTTATTAAGTTTGTAAGGCGCCTCCGGTTCCTATGACCTGATACACAATGCATTTTCTCAAGTAGCATACATTCTATGATTGTTGTGAATTACTGTAGTAATAACTGTATTTTAATATTGCGATAAATTAGTTTTTTTTTGCTACGCTACAACGATGCCGTTTATTTATGATGTAAAATGATTTCTTAAGAGCGCATTTTTTTTGTATGAAACCTTTTTTTCACATGAACTTCATTCTTAGGCCCCTCGCCCACGGCGGCTTTTCGTAGCGATGCTGTAGCGCGTTCGCATCGATACAGTTGCGATGCTGTATCGCATTGGCATTTTTTCTACAGCGGTTGCAAATGCGACTAACGCGCGCTAGTAGTGATGCTGTCGCGCGCTTATGAAATGCGCGTCAGCTTCGCTACAAAAAGTCGTTGTGGGCGAGGGGCCTTAGACTAGTCTCAATGCAAAAGCCTACCGCCAGAGTATTATGTATAGTATTATGTTATAAGCCACTTCGGTTTGAAGTCAACAGCTAAATGATTTGTATTTTTTTTCTACTTTGCACTTTCAAATCAAAATCCAATCTACTTGCTTGGGTTTGTCTAATGTTTACCGATTGCAGCTGATATTTTAGCCGGTTTTTTTTTTAAATTTACTAACCGTATGCGCGAGCGCATGTTACTCGTGTGTATTGGTACCGATACGTTCTGACTACTCGTTCTGTGAGTTTTTGTCTTCACGCACGCCCTCTAGAAACTTCATTAGACCGACACACGTGAGCCAAGCCTGATTTGTACGTAGCACGACGTCGCGTGGCGTGGTTCTTATGTAGCTCTACAAGTCTAGTTGCCATATAAAATGTATAGAGACCGACGCACCTAAATCGGCGTACGTGGCCCACATACCTTTAAACATAATTTTTGTAAGTTATTTAAAGTTCTATTTAATTAATATCTTATTTATTAAAGTTGAAACGTTTTACCTTTAAACACAATTTTTGTAAGTTATTTAAAGTTCTATTTAATTAATATCTTATTTATTAAAGTTAAAACGTTTCTTCGGTAGTAAGTTATAAGTTATATCGCGAAGACTTGGGGGGTTGTGATCGATATATTTCGAATTAAACGCGTAAAAATATATTAACTTTGAACGTATGTACTCAAAATTATCCAAGTAGGTTTGCTGGAGGATTTATAATCGGCTCTATGATATTTATAAATTCATCGACCAAATGTAACGATTGTCGTCCACTTTTTACGTCGAATTTATGAAGCCCTCTAAGGGTAAGACTATATTACGTACCAATAGGCTATTTGACAGTATGTAAAAAATATTTATTGCCATCTGCATTGATTCTGGGTTTGAAAAGCGATTTGTATCAATATATTAAAAAAATAATGGACTATTTATACTTTATTTTACCTAGTTGAATGCCTTGTTTTTGAAAATGGTCGCTATTGGCTGAATCTATTTAAACGCCAAACTCCATATTAATTGACAAATGCAACTGTTTATTAATTTATGTTAATATTTGCGAGCATTCAAATAGAACACTTTTTATGAACTCAATAAGCAATAGGTACTTAATGTATGAAATCGATTCTAAAAATCAGTCAAATGGCCTATTGTACCCGACGATTATATTTACTTAAAATTCTATCGCATTTTATTGCGAATCAATTATATTACCGGGCTATCGTGAAAACTTTCTTAGGAAAATCTAATTAGTATTATAATGCCAAAATTCGACCTCACGGATTTTTATTGATTCACTTGAATGGCTGAGTGAGTTAAAATTGAAAATCACAATTTTATATTTTTTCTCTTTGATTCATAAATTAACAAATTATGATTATGACTACTTATTACGTAGATTTGTTTTTGTTTGCTTTTTATACTTACAGTAAAATAAAGATTTTTTTGCTTAATCATGTAACACGGCCTTACACGCATTAATTTGCTTGACCTCAGAAGGAACTGACATTGCGCAACTTTAAAAAAAATAGTAATACCTAACTTAAAACTAGCACAACACTATTCCGATAGACTAAGAGTTTTTTTTTTTTGTTAGGTTGCTTTTTATACTTGCATAGATATAAGGGTTTTTGACTGTTTATAGATGTATTAGGAACATAAATGTTGAATGTACTTGCTATCCTGTCACTTGACCGACATCCACCTGAGCCGCGCCTGTTTCGAACTACCTCTTTGTAATGTAAGACTATAGATAGGTATTTGTGATCGTATTTGAAATTTAGTACTCATTAGCAATTTCACGTTGCATAGTTACACTGTTTGTAAAATGATTGTTATTTCTATATTAATTAATGTACTTATAAATTAACAAACGTTGTCCAAAGTTTTGTTGTTTTATTTTTTTGCCATTCAGGTTACCTTACTTTCCTAAAGCTAAGCGTCCACTTCGTCGGGATCGGAGCGTACGGAGCGGACGGATTCGGCTTTGTATTGATTTTTGTGGTACAGTGTGCACTGGAACGGAAATTGCTGATGCAAAGTCCGCATGCAGTAGACGCACCCTTTCGGCATTTTGTAATACTGACGGTTCGTACAACTGGAGTTTTAATCAATTTCCGTCAACGCGTTAGGCATCGTCCTAATAGAACGCGAATGCGCGATCATCGTAGGTTCGCGCGAATTTTACTCGTACGAACGCGCGATCAAACATATTGTACTCGAATAGGTGTCCTAACTAACAATTGCACGACGCTGCCGCGCGACTAAAATGTTTGTAAATCTATTCGCGCGAATTTAGTTCATACGAACGCGCGATCAAACATCGAATTCAAATAGGTGTCATAATTGAAATTCGCGCGATATTGTAAAATAAAATATCGTCTATTGTGACGTCATCCAAACATTTCCCGACACAGAAATTGAGCGTGACTGCGTGACTGACATCCATGGTTGTTGGTGTTGGTATCAACCGTGCCACTGCCCCAGACCCTGACCCCGAACCCTGGCGAGCGAACGTGCCTTCACTTTGTCATTGACGAGGAGTGGGACGTTATACCGTAAGATTTCATGGTAAAATTAATACGGTCGATAAAAAATCCAGTTACAGTTGTAAATAAGGCTAAGGGAGGGAATACACTTAATTAACAAATAGGATGACCAAGAATTTTGACTGTCATTCTTTCTCAAGTGAAATTTTGGTAATTTTACCCATATGTTGGATTTTGTGCTCTAAAACCTTTCAAGGATATTTTTAAGCTATTGCATAGCTTCTATCGCGGGCCTTGAGCGTGGAGACCGAATCCAGAAATTCCGTAACGAAAATAACCTAACACCCCCCACTCTCTCGAAATTTGAAGAATTTTTTAATAGAAAAATGCTATTACTCAATCACCGATTATTTGAATGACACATTATAAAGCTTCTGACATTTCTTATGTAACAATTATAATTTTTATTTTTTTATTTTAACATTTAATTTTACATTTTGACATTCAATTTTACATCTTGACAATTATTATTTATTTATTTTTTTCATTTTGACATTTAATTTTTCATCTTGACATTTAATTTTAACGTTTTGACATTCAATTTTATGTTTTAACATTTTTATGACATCATTCAATTCTTTAATATCCTAAATAAATGCTGTCAATTTTTCATTTCAATACAATAACTGCGGACAATTGTTATTTGAATTATTTTATCATACTACACATAGGTATTTTATTAATTATTATCTAATCGACAATGTTCAACGTGATTGCATTGAAATTCATAATGTAATAAATGATCAAAATGATTTAATTCCATGTTGTTTATAAATATGTATTAAATTCTTATTTGCATGTATTATTAATTTGTACGCCCTAGAGGCAAAACATAGCGCCCTCAATATTTTAAATAAGACCTTATAATGTACCTATGTTTTACAATGAATAAATGAATCTTGAATCTTGAATCTTGAATCATTTGTTTTTTGAGTGTGGTGACCGATAAGAAAACAAATGAGTAAACAATCAATCAAAATTCAATTCAATGTGTGAAAGTGTAACTTCAATTAATATCAAAGAAAAAAAAACAAAGGAAAAAAATACTGCATAAATAAAATAAATAAATAATTAAAATTGCATAAGTTGATAAAAATGCTATGCAATAGCTTTACCGCGGCAGTCCCCGAGTGCCACACGTCTTTTTTTTTACACTGTATTTTATATCATTAGAGGCTTTCAATTATTTATGAAAGTTTTTTTCGAAATAGGTTACTTTCACCCCTAGGGTAACAATGTACTATTTTTATGACTAGGCGGTAAAAATAATCCATTGTTACCCTAGGGGTGAAAGTAACTTATTTCGTCCCGAGAAGGAGTTGGCGGGTGGTCGTAGTGAGGTCGCTAATTCGAGAGACTAAATAGGTTACTTTTACCCCGAGGTAAACACTGTGCTTTTCATTACGAATACAAGGAAAGTAAAAATAAAATAAAAAGTTTGTAAAACCTGAGTCATCGTACCTATGATTCTATGTAGGTATCTTTTTTCTGATTTAGGTGGTAAAAGCTTCCACTACTGCTTTAGCCTCTTCTCTTCTCTTCATTATTTTAATCTGATGAACTTATCGTGTTAATACAAATCTCCGCTGTACGGAAATGTAAACACTTTCCCGCCATTTTTTTTTTGTGTCCGGCCAACTATTCATCCTCATTAATGAAAAATTAGAAATTAATTGTAATCTTCTAAAAATAAAGTATTTTAAAGAAATAGTTGAATAAATGAGTCACCTAGGGTGAGTTGCACCATTTAAGCCGTTAACAGTTGTCAAATCGTAGAATTGACCAATAGGCAGCCGTTTCACGGCTGGCTGTGGTTTGGTTATCGTTATAGTTAAATGGTGCAACTCACCCTTAAAAAAATAATTTTACTTTAATCGCGCTGTGATTGACTGGCTGTATAGAAAATTGGAACATGGTTCAATAGAAATGTGAAGATAAAACTAGTTTTTTTAAATAATTTGACAGCTGTTAGTTGAAAGTAAAACCCCCTAGGGATGAAAAGTATCACTTTCAACCCGCTCCTCAGGCAACTTCAGACCTACTTTCAGAGTATGAGTAATGAAAAAACAATTTGTATACCATCTGCTCGATATTGTCGTTTTATATGTCATACAAACCTCACTTAAAGCAAGTCATTCTATCCCTAGGGAGATAATGCATTATGGCCGATCCTTAGGGAATAATGAGATTTGAATTTGGAACATCAAAATTCGTCAACATTGTGAATTAAAATGTACCTGCATCGAACAAGTTGACTCGAAATTCAAACTGGACACTAACAAAAAAAAAAGAAAATAGAATAAAACCTGCTTACTGACGCGACGGGAGCATTACAGAAAATTGAAACTATAAAATCTTGGAGTAGTGATTTTTTTTAGTTTGATGAATGTAAATATAATACTTATATTTCTATAATATATGATTTGGTCGACCAAATTGTCTTTTAATTATAATAATAATAATAATAATAATAATCTGCGCACCTTTCTGATGTCATGTATGGGGCAGTGGAGGACGGTCCTTCACTATCCAGGGTGTCGACGGGTTTCGGACAACAGCGAACCGTTAAGGATCGAGCGTGGCATATTCCAGGGTGACAGTCTGAGTCCACTGTGGTTTTGCCTAGCCTTGAACCCTCTCAGCACACTGCTGGAGGGTTCGGGTGTAGGCTACCGGTTGAGAAGAGAGGGTCAGGTCATATCTCACCTTCTTTACATGGATGATCTGAAACTTTTTGCTTCCAACAACTTGCAACTGATGGAGCTACTGAAGGTAACTGAAACCTTCAGTAGTGCCATCAGGATGGAATTTGGTTTGGACAAATGTGCAGTCATGCATGTAAAACGAGGGGAGATTATGGAATCCGTGGGAACCCAACTCTCGGATTCCATACACCTTAGATCCCTCTGCTCAACCGAAACTTACAAGTATTTGGGTATGTCGGAAGCGTTGGGCATCAATGCTGCTGACGTGAAACAATCGTTGAGGGAGCGCTTCTTTGGCCGCCTGAATAAAGTACTGAAAAGTCTTTTATCAGGCGGGAACAAGGTGCGCGCCTTCAACGGTTGGGTCATGCCGGTTTTGATGTACTCTTTCGGCATACTCAAATGGACTCAGACGGAACTCGACGCCCTGGATAGGAGGGTCCGCACTCTGCTTACCGCAAATCGGATGCATCACCCACGATCATCGGTGATGAGGCTGTATATCCCGCGGAAGTGTGGGGGTCGTGGCTTCTTAAATGCCAAGACCCTGCACAACCGTGAGGTATGCAGTCTCAGGAAATACTTCCTGGAAACCGACGTGGGGATGCACCGAGATGTAGTGGCGGTGGACAAAGGCCTCACCCCGCTCTCCTTGGCCAACGAGAACTGGCGCAAACCTATAGTAATGGATACTAATGAACGCAAGGAAGTATGGAAGGGCAAGGAGCTTCACGGGCGCTTTTACCGGGCCTTACATGGGCCCGATGTAGATCTTTTAGCGTCCGTATCCTGGCTACGCTTTGGTGATCTCTTTGGAGAAACCGAAGGTTTTGTCTTTGCAATTATGGACGAAGTTATGATGACGAACAACTACCGGAAATATATTGTGAAGGACGGTACGGTTGACATCTGTCGGGCATGCCACCGGCCCGGAGAATCAATCCGACACATTATTTCTGGGTGTTCTCATTTAGCTAACGGAGACTATTTGCACAGACACAACCTTGTAGCCAGGATTATCCATCAGCAACTTGCTCTTAAATACAATCTTGTTGAATCAGAAGTACCGTACTATAGGTATGTGCCCGACCCAGTTCTCGAGAATGGCAGCGTCACATTGTATTGGGACCGATCTATCATCACTGACAGGACTATTGTTGCCAATAAGCCTGACATAGTGGTGATAGATCGACTAGAGCGTCGCACAATGATTGTTGATATAGCGGTCCCTCATGACGAGAACCTCGTGAAAGCTGAGAAAGATAAACAAACTAAATATCTTGACTTGGCTCGCGAGGTTGTCGACATGTGGGAAGTGGATAGAGCAATCATTGTGCCGATAGTCGTGACGGCCAATGGCTTAATAGCCAAGAGCCTCGACCAACATCTGCGGAGGCTCTCGTTAGGCAGTTGGATCAAGGGCTTGATCCAGAAGGCAGTACTCCTAGACACGGCGCGTATTGTCCGGAGGTTCCTCTCTCAGGAGCCCTGACCGCCGGCAGCCTGGACCCTGTTCCCGATGCCGGTGGGCTACTATTTTTTATATTTTTAAATGTTTTTTTTTTATGTTAATTTTTGAAGAAATATTTAAAAATATGATAAATATGTATATAATAATAAATGAATGGAATAATAATAATAAATCGTTTATTTATAACATAGGGCTCACTTAACAATAAACTTGATTAAATACTATAAAGAACACAGTTGCTTATTTGCCTGAACTAGGGTGAACCTGTGCTTCAGGCTAGACAGTGCTTAAATACAAAGAAAATAAATTAACACTTACACACAACACTAATTATCTCACAGATGGTGTAAAAAGTAGAGTATGGAACACGGGGATAAAGCTGTCTTTGTCTTGGGCGGCTTGAATTCCTCACTTCACTCAGGTTTCTTTATTAACTCCCTCGCAATGCTCGGGAGTTAATTATATAAATCCCTCACTACCGTTCGGGATTAAAATCAGCAACCTTCGTTTCGTTCGGAATTCAACATGCCGCCCGCGACTTAAAGACACTGCTTTATCTCCTAGTCACATAAACTACTATTTTAAATGACTTCGAACATACGCAAATCGAAAAAAAAAAAACTTTATGGGAGACCTTTAATTTTTATTTATAAACTGTATTGTATCCAAGGCCACATTCTCCTCTGTCGAATACTGAGTTACTTACTGTTATCCTTGGATAGCAATATCCTGGATTCCTGGACGTAGTCACTGAGAAAGAATGAATTCGTAGTCCAACTTGTTCTTGACAGTTTTCGCGGGTTTCATGACCATGACCTCTTATGAGGACGATAAGCTTTTGACAGACCAGAAACAAAATTACCATTTAATAATAAAAAACCAGCCAAGTGCGAGTCGGACTCGCGCACGAAGGGTTCCGTACCTTCTACTCTAGTATTATAAAGAGGTAAGGTTTGTTTTTTTGTTTGTAGGAGGTAACCTCTGAAAGCAGGTACTGGTCCGATTGTTAATTTTTTTCAGAAAGCTGCTTTATTTCAGAGAGACAGGCTATATTTTAAGTACACAGGCGATGTCGCGGGCAAAAGCGAAATTTAATTTAAAGTCGAGTTGTTAAAGTTGAGTCTCGCTTGTGCCGCGTGCCGATGTAGACGTGTTATTTTCGTTTTATTTAGCGCAGCGCAAGCTGTTGCTCGTAAGTATTCGTCATGACTGACAATCTAGTGGCGAACGAGCTGTTGGCGTTCCTGCAGCAGAAGCTGGATGTGATGGACGAGGTGTCAGCAGTCCAGATCTGCGCAACGAACTTCAGCGAGGAGGACATAGCTGCTGCGAAGCTGTTGCTGTTCAGCGTGCTGAATAAGCGCGACCAGATGCCGTCCCGCAGGCGTGACGGGACAAAGAAAAGCCTGCAGGATATTATCACGCTGTTCAAGGAGACCGACTCTGACGACGTGCCGACGTTTGTGGCCAAGGAGCTGCACAAGCTCCCTCCAGTCACCTTCGACCACGTCGATGTAACAAGCCTTTTGAAAGACATTGTCTTTCTGAGGGCCAGTCTCACGGATGTGCTGGCAAAGTTAGATGCATCTGAGAAAACCGTCGCCGATTTGCGCAAGGAATTTAATGAATTTCGCAATAACGCTGCGGAAACTAGGTCATCAGTCGATGCATCGAACGTAAACACGCGTCACGGAGCCGGCCTCGATATAATATATCGAGGCCGGCTCCGTGACGCGTATTGTCGCCGAACTTCGCGTCAGCAGTTTCGTCGCCAGCGCATACGTCGATTGCTGAGGTTGCAGAGTGCTCCACACGTGCGTCCCGCAACTCCGTGCTTGTCACCGCGGCTCCTCCATGCAACGCCGCACGAGCCCCTCGCCCCGTCCCACTGCCTGTTCTTGCAGCCCCAGCGAATCCGATCCAAAGGGATTTCGCTAGCGTCACCGCGAGCGCCCCTGGCGCTTCTAATCCCAGACCTGTGCCAAACAAGGCAAAGAACAAGGTCGAGAATGACGATGGTTTCGTTCTGGTGCAAAAGAGGAAGCGTCGAACGCAAACCAGCAAGAATCGCTGCGGCATTGCACCTACGTCTCCTAGCGTGAGTCTGCGTGCCGCTCCGCCGAACACTCCAGTATACATCTCCCGCCTACATCACACTACAAGGGTGGAAGACATCGTGGAGTACGTGCACCAAAAGACGAAGTTCGCACTGAGAGTACAACTGCTGGAGTCGCACCGTAACGTCAATTTCAAGGCGTTCGTGGTGCGAGTCCCGAACAGTTTTCTGCCCCTCGTGTTGAAGGAAGACTTTTGGCCGCAGGGCGTGGTGTTCCGTCGCTTCCGCGGACAGGTGCCACAGAACAGCACAAAGTGAATTAGTGCAGTGGAAGTGCTACTAACTTAGTCATAAGTCTTATTTACTAACAATAAACTGTATTTACTTTATATTTATGTTAGTTTGTAAGGTATGTGTCTATGGGCCAAGATGCCTGAAAATAAATGATTTATTATTATTATTATTATTAAATATTTACTTAATTCTGTTTTTAAGCTATTGCATAGCTTCTATCGCGGGCCTTGAGCGTGGAGACCGAATCCAGAAATTCCGTAACGAAAATAACCTAACACCCCCCACTCATTTGTTTTTTGAGCGTTGTGACCGATAAGAAAACAAATGAGTGAAAGCAGCTGTCGGCGTTTTGGATGGGTGGGGTTAAGCAGCTGTTAGCGAGGTCTGGTTTTTGATGGAAGAGGTTAAGCAGCTGTTGGCGAGGTCTGGTTTTGGATGGAAGAGGTTAAGCAGCTGTTGGCGAGGTCTGGTATTGGATGGGTGGGGATAAGCAGCTGTTGGCAAGGTCTCATTTTGGATGGGTGGGGTTAAGCAGCTGTTAGCGAGGTCTGGTTTTGGATGGGTGGGGTTAAGCAGCTGTTGGCGAGGTCTGGTTTTAGATGGATGGGGTTAAGCAGCTGTTGGTGAGGTCTGATTTTGGATGGGTGGGGTTAAGCAGCTGTTGGCGAGGTCTGGTTTTAGATGGGTGGGGTTAAGCAGCTGTAGGTGAGGTCTGTGTTTGGATGGGTGGGGTTAAGCAGCTGTCGGCGTTTTGGATGGGTGGGGTTAAGCAGCTGTTAGCGAAGTCTGGATTTAGATGGATGGGGTTAAGCAGCTGTTGGTGAGGTCTGGTTTTGGATGGGTGGGGTTAAGCAGCTGTTGGCGAGGTCTGGTTTTAGATGGGTGGGGTTAAGCAGCTGTTGGTGAGGTCTGTGTTTGGATGGGTGGGGTTAAGCAGCTGTCGGCGTTTTGGATGGGTGGGGTTAAGCAGCTGTTAGCGAGGTCTGGTTTTTGATGGAAGAGGTTAAGCAGCTGTTGGCGAGGTCTGGTTTTGGATGGAAGAGGTTAAGCAGCTGTTGGCGAGGTCTGGTATTGGATGGGTGGGGGTAAGCAGCTGTTGGCAAGGTCTCATTATGGATAGGTGGGGTTAAGCAGCTGTTAGTGAGGTCTGGTTTTGGATGGGTGGGGTTAAGCAGCTGTTGGCGAGTTCTAGTTTTGGATGGGTGGGGTTAAGCAGCTGTTGGCGAGGTCTGGTTTTGGATGGGTGGGGTTAAGCAGCTGTTGGCGAGGTCTGGTTTTGGATGGGTGGGGTTAAGCAGCTGTTGGCGAGGTCTATTGCATAAGTTGATAAAAAATGCTATGCAATAGCTTTACCGCGGCAGTCCCCGAGTGCCACACGTCTTTTTTTTTTTAGCATTTGTTGTTACAGCGGCATACCTACATTAGGTATATGTGAAAATTTTAACTGTCTAACTATCACGGCCTGATGATAGACGGACAGACAGCCGGACGAACAGACAGAGTCTTAGTAATAGGGTCCCGTTTTACCCTTTGGGTACGGAACCTAAGCTATGAAAAATCACAAAGTTATAAGCTTGTTATTTTATCTGGTTGTCCGCACAAATACATGGTCACCGGGCCATAAGGCCACCGACGGGTTGTTTTGCTCCCGCACACAGTTGTGCGCTGGCACCGAATAACTGCTATGACTTGTGTTGTACTTAGTGTCAGTGGTGTCCAACTTGTGACCGTTTTTAAATATTTTTGGGAAAATATATGGTCTAAAAATTATTGGAATCGATTCAGTTACTGATTGTGAATAAACTATATTCAGGTTTCGCATAATATACTAAAATAATGTTATATAAGTACAAAAGTTAGGTTGGAGTGTAGGGGCGCTATGGCGAAAAACAAACATTTTTAACCAAAAAAATATTTTTTTATTAGAAGCCTGAAACAGCATTTCCGAAAAATTTTTTTTTTTAAATTTTATCCTGTCCCAAAACTTTTTATTAAACAAAAAAAAATATTTTATTCTTTACTGCTCATAGTGTTCCTAAGAGTATACTACAAATAGCAAAAAAAAATTTTTTCGAAAAAAATTCTAAGCTTACATAGGGTAGAAGTCGTCCGAAAAATTTTCCAAGTGCCAAAAAATTTTTTTAACGATTTTTTTTTTGTTTTCTTTACTGCTCATAGTGTTCCTAAGCGTATACTCCAACTCCTAAAAATCCGCCCCTAAGACGATCCACTGACCCTAAAGCCAAATAAGTAAAGCGCTCATACGTGGTAGTAGTATCCCAAGGGGCTGTTCCAAGTAGAATACAATTCTTTAATGTATGACTAGTCGCGCGTTATAGAATTACATACAATTTCAAAATATTCTAGCTAGGGTCATTAAGTCACGGAGAATCTTAGCACCGCAATTCAGAAATACGCGTCATCAACACTACGCCATCTGTAGTCACAAGTATTGAGTAGAACGGATATCTATGGAGTAGAATTTTCCTAAACCACGCAATTTAATACGGATTTTAATACGACTAATAGAAAGACCGAAAAGCCGCGCACAGACATTGCGAGGCGTGCGTCGCGAGTGGTTCGTCACGCATGCCTCAACCTGAGGCATACGACAGTACATTTATGCTTGTGTCCCTAACGACACATGCTCAAGCTGAGCACGCAAACCACTATGCACGGTGTTCGTCAGTAGAAAACGTAAACAACACCTGTCCGTCCACAGGGAGCGCACGGCTCTTACTGAGGCGGCGTTCGCAACGATCGTATGACGCGAATGCTCACTGTGCGCATACACTTCCACACAACCCGAGGCATGCGAGACGAACCATTCGCGACGCACGCCTCGCAATGTCTGTACGCAGCTTTAGGTAAATGAGGAACGTTGTGGTGTAAAATTTGAACTTGCGCAAAACTGGGGTGGCCAATGGGGTCGCCCGTGTTAATATAGAAAACTGTCCCAAGGAAACACTCCCGGTTTACAATTTTATGTGTTATTCCAGGGCATGGTTTACTCTTGTGCCAAATTGCATTCAAATCCAAGAAGTAGCAAACTTATAAACATAACATACAAACATTCACCTTTATAATATCAGTATCATTAGTGTGATAATATTAGAGTGATTAGTGTGATTAAGGTAGGTAAGTAATTGTGCAGTATCTTCTCATTTTTGCATCATTAAAACAAGGTTGGGTTTTGCAACGTAAAACTATTGCCAATAATTTTATTATTATAGTGGAGTGCTTGGGGTAGACTTTTTTATATATGATTAGTAATCATTTCTAAATTTTATTTACTTCTTTCTATAATGTGAATAAAGATGTTAGAATAAAGTTATGGATCCTGTAAGGTAATTAAATTTAATATTAAAATTAAATTATAGCATTTAGAATATTATTAATTTTTAACTATATTAAAAGAAATATCCAATATTAATTGTTTATTTTTGTGTGCATGAATTTACCTAGATAAATGTAAAAAATAATCTTAATTAAATATTTAAATATATCATTATTATTTTTAAAATGTCATCGACAGTAACTGTAATCCTATTTTTTTATGAAATTAACGCCCATCACACTATGGACTAATAAGGAAAACTAAGATGGCAGCACTAGTTAATCATTGCTCGAAACATTGATGATTGATATCTAAAAGCATTACGAACTTTACTTCCAACTCTAAAACTCTCAATGCGTCGACCTAGAAACTAAAAAGTCCTAGAAACACTGCTCGTTTGGTTGAATTCTTGGCTCGTTTGACGAAATCAATCTTTATTTTGGCTCAAACAACTTCACGGTAGTTTTAAAACTAGGATAATGCTTAGAAAACTTTTCATAAGGTGAACACCAAAACTAAAGTTGGAAGAACAAAGCCTTTTCACAACCCTGTAAAGTATTTAGGGGCTTAAATTTAAAAGAGGTGCCTCACGTTTCTAGACCCAGTCAGTTTCTTTTTATAACAAGCTTTTTACAAGCTTTTTATTAGGTAACTTGCAATGTAACTATGTATGTTCGGCTCAAATCTTGCAACTCAATTTTGGAGCAGATATCTTCAATCGATTGACCTGAAATTTTGTATAAGTACATATGTAGATTGCGTGACAATGCAATATTTTGAGAATATCAAAATACATGTTTTTTTTGCGACATAAGCGGCCGTATCTTTTTTATTTTTTAACTTGGAAATTTGTTCTTTTCACAGCTTGAATGGTCCGCAGACCTGAGTATATGGTTTTAATTTCAACTCGATACCTCCACGCGTTCTTGAGATAAAGGGTATTGACAGACAGACAGACGGATGGAGAACAAAGTGATCCTATAAGGGTTCCGTTTTTTCTTTTGAGGTACGGAACCCTAAAAATGTGATTCGGAAAAATCTTTTAACTCAATTCGGAAATTGAACTGTTCATAGGTATGTAAGTTTCTACGGAACCTTTAGTGGCGAATCCGACTCGCACTTGCCCAGTTTTTTTTTTACTAGCTACCAGCAAAATTGGAACCTATTGTAGACTACTACCCTTTCATGGCAGTTCCCGCAGTTTTGCCTTTCGCACTTTCATTCCGTCATCTTTCTGTCATGCATTTCCTTTCTTTCCTATGGGTGGGACTCCCATTTTATTTGTGCCTGTCTTTATTTTCTAATTATTATATCAGGGCAACAGGCTGTATCTAATATTGCAGGCTACATAATAACAGTGTGTGGCTTATGAAGATCGATAAAATGCAGATGTGTCCGAGTGCCAACCGCCTGTGATACTAACATACTCCAGTTAGAGCTCGTGTGTCGTATTGTGTGTCGTCTTGTCGTATGGTGCAGGACAATATGGAGCCTTGTCATTACTATATTCTAAATTGAAATATATACTTTTCAATACACTTGCCTACTCGAAAACCTGCTCGGTAGGGACAACTCTAGCACTTTAAGCACACAATTTAGTCCCTCGAATTAGCGACCTCGCTACGCTCGGCCGCCAACTCTTTCTCGGGACGAAATGAGTTACTTTCACCCCTAGTGTAACAATGTACTATTGCAAATAGGTTTTTTAAAAATACACGTCAATTTTTTCGTCAATTTAAACTAGATGAGGCCGTTGTTTCCTAGCTCACTACCCTGAAAAGAAACACAGAAACAAACTCAGGGGCAAGTCTCTTTTAAAGTCCATACAGCAAACATGTAATTGTCAAATCACATTGTACCCATAGATTTAAGTTTCTGTGAAATTGGTACCATTTTGGTGTACAAAAAAGTTTATTTATTTTATCCGTTTTTCAAAAGTAGGTACCCTCAAAATACGGTTTAAAGGGTTTTAAAGTTTTTATAAAAAAAAAAAATTCTCGACATTCTCAATTTTATATAAACAAATAAAGTCGATAAAGACATTAGTGTGAAACACTGTTATTCACATAATATGTCAATTATTTGCCGTGTCGTCTAAGTGGCGACACGGTGGCGTCGTCCATTAATAACTAACTATTGAAACCTTAAAAGGATGCAAAAAAGTTTCTTATATTAGCACTTTACAAAGACATTAGTGTGAGACACTGTTATTCACATAATATGTCAATTATTTGCCGTGTCGTCTAAGTGGTGACACGGTGGCGTCGTCCATTAATAACTAACTATTGAAACCTTAAGAGGATGCAAAAAAGTTTCTTATATTTCAGCACTTTACAGCTCATTACGGTATTAAAAGATTGTTGCGGCCAGTGGACCGATGCCTGTTAGGGCTGAGGATTGTTCTAAAGAATATATTACAGACTAGGTTTTGCCCGCGGTTTCGTCCTAAAGCAACTGTCTATTGGTGAAAAAATTTTAGCAATCGGACCAGTACTTTCAGAGATTACCTCCTACAAACAAAAAAAAAAAAAAAAAAAAAGACGGGTTGCACTCCGGGAGTGCCGGCAGAAGTGAAAACTTGATTATTAACGTTGAGCATGTTTGATATTTTGGAATGGTTAGGGAATAATTTTGCACCAATTGCTTTAACAGTATAAAAGTACTATCATTTATGTGGTAGAATACAATATTCATTTATTGCGCTATCGTACACAAACATGACAATTTATATTACATTAAAAATTTAACACTTTAAAACTATTACAATTATTTTACATTAAAAAGTTTATCTCTCCGAAAAACTACTGAGGTGTCAAGGGACACCCGGATGGAACGAAGTTCCGTTCTGGCTTGCTTTCTATAAGAGAGAGAAAGAGAGAAAGACAGAGAAACATGCGCACGCCGCACGGCTTACAATAGCTTACTATAGGAAAAGTGTCGTTACAACTTTTCGTGAGAATTTTTTCCGTCTAGCCAATACAATACAACTAAAAAATACTATCCTATTTTATGTACATTTTGACAGCACTATTTCAACATCTTCGAAACCATGAAAACGACACTCATGACGAAAAAGTTGATAATTTCTGACATCCGCCATCTTAGATTTACATTTTGACAGCACTATCGGCTTCAACAACCTCGAAAACCATGAAAAAGACACCCATATCGAAAAAGTTGATAATTTATTGCAGCCACCATCTTAGATTTAAATTTTGACAGTACTATCGGTTTCAACACCCTCGAAAACCACGAAAACGACACCCATGAGGAAAAAGTTGATAATTTCTTGCAGCCGCTATCTTGGATTTACATTTTGACAATACTATCGGTTTCAACAGCCTTGAAAACCATGAAAACGACACCCATGACGAAAAATTTAATAATTTTTTGCAGCCGCCATCTTGGATTTATATTTTGACAGTACTATCGGTTTCAACACCCTCGAAAACCACGAAAACGACACCCATGACGAAAAAGTTGATAATTTCTTGCAGCCGCCATCTTGGATTTACATTTTGACAGTACCATCGGTTTCCACGCCCTCGAAAACCATGAAAACGACACCCATGACGGAAAATTTGATAATTTCTTGCAGCCACCATCTTGGATTTATATTTTGACAGTACCATCGGTTTCAACACCCTCGAAAACCACGAAAACGACACCCATGGCGAAAAAGTTGATAATTTCTTGCAGCCGCCATCTTGGATTTACATTTTGACAGTACCATCGGTTTCCACGCCCTCGAAAACGATGAAAACGACACCCATGACGGAAAATTTGATAATTTCTTGCAGCCACCATCTTGGATTTATATTTTGACAGTACTATCGGTTTCAACACCCTCGAAAACCATGAAAACGACACCCATGACGGAAAAGTTAACAATTTCTTGCAGCCGCCACCTTGGATTTACATTTTGACAGTACTATCGGTTTCAACACCCTCGAAAACCACGAAAACGACACCCATGACGAAAAAGTTGATAATTTCTTGCAGCCGCCATCTTGGATTTACATTTTGACAGTACCATCGATTTCCACGCCCTCGAAAACCATGAAAACGACACCCATGACGAAAAATTTGATAATTTCTTGCAGCCGCCATCTTGGATTTATATTTTGACAGTACGATCGGTTTCAACACCCTCGAAAACCACGAAAACGACACCCATGACGAAAAAGTTGATAATTTCTTGCAGCCGCCATCTTGGATTTACATTTTGACAGTACCATCGATTTCCACGCCCTCGAAAACCATGAAAACGACACCCATGACGAAAAATTTGATAATTTCTTGCAGCCGCCATCTTGGATTTATATTTTGACAGTACTATCGGTTTCAACACCCTCGAAAACCATGAAAACGACACCCATGACGGAAAATTTGATAATTTCTTGCAGCCGCCATCTTGGATTTATATTTTGACAGTACTATCGGTTTCAACACCCTCGAAAACCATGAAAACGACACCCACGACGGAAAATTTGATAATTTCTTGCAGCCACCATCTTGGATTTATATTTTGACAGTACTATCGGTTTCAACACCCTCGAAAACCATGAAAACGACACCCATGACGGAAAATTTGATAATTTCTTGCAGCCACCATCTTGGATTTATATTTTGACAGTTCTATCGGTTTCAACACCCTCGAAAACCATGAATACGACACCCATGACGGAAAAGTTAATAATTTCTTGCAGCTGCCATCTTGGATTTACATTTTGACAGTACTATCGGTTTCAACACCCTCGAAAACCACGAAAACGACACCCATGACGAAAAAGTTGATAATTTCTTGCAGCCGCCATCTTGGATTTACATTTTGACAGCACCATCGGTTTCCACGCCCTCGAAAACCATGAAAACGACACCCATGACGGAAAATTTGATAATTTCTTGCAGCCACCATCTTGGATTTATATTTTGACAGTACCATCGGTTTCAACACCCTCGAAAACCACGAAAACGACACCCATGGCGAAAAAGTTGATAATTTCTTGCAGCCGCCATCTTGGATTTACATTTTGACAGTACTATCGGTTTCAACACCCTCGAAAACCACGAAAACGACACCCATGACGAAAAAGTTGATAATTTCTTGCAGCCGCCATCTTGGATTTACATTTTGACAGTACTATCGGTTTCCACGTCCTCGAAAACCATGAAAACGACACCCATGACGGAAAATTTGATTATTTCTTGCAGCCACCATCTTGGATTTATATTTTGACAGTACCATCGGTTTCAACACCCTCAAAAACCACGAAAACGACACCCATGGCGAAAAAGTTTATAATTTCTTGCAGCCGCCATCTTGGATTTACATTTTGACAGTACCATCGGTTTCCACGCCCTCGAAAACCATGAAAACGACACCCATGACGGAAAATTTGATAATTTCTTGCAGCCACCATCTTGGATTTATATTTTGACATTACTATCGGTTTCAACACCCTCGAAAACCATGAAAACGACACCCATGACGGAAAAATTAATAATTTCTTGCAGCCGCCATCTTGGATTTACATTTTGACAGTATTATCGGTTTCAACACCCTCGAAAACCACGAAAACGACACCCATGACGAAAAATTTGATAATTTCTTGCAGCCGCCATCTTGGATTTATATTTTGACAGTACCATCGGTTTCAACGCCCTCGAAAACCATGAAAACGACACCCATGACGAAAAAGTTGATAATTTCTAGCAGCCGCCATCTTGGATTTATATTTTGACAGTACCATCGGTTTCAACACCCTCGAAAACCATGAAAACGACACCCATGACGAAAAAGTTGATAATTTCTTGCAGCCGCCATCTTGGATTTACATTTTGACAGTACCATCGGTTTCAACACCCTCGAAAACCACGAAAAAGACACCCATGACGAAAAAGTTGATAATTTCTTGCAGCCGCCATCTTGGATTTATATTTTGACAGTACCATCGGTTTCAACACCCTCGAAAACCATGAAAACGACACCCATGATGAAAAAGTTGATAATTTCTTGCAGCCGCCATCTTGGATTTACATTTTGACAGTACCATCGGTTTCCACGCCCTCGAAAACCATGAAAACGACACCCATGACGGAAAATTTGATAATTTCTTGCAGCCGCCATCTTGGATTTACATTTTGACAGTACCATCGGTTTCCACGCCCTCGAAAACCATGAAAACGACACCCATGACGAAAAAGTTGATAATTTCTTGCAGCCGCCATCTTGGATTTATATTTTGACAGTAAAAGTGTCGGTACAATTTTTCGTGAGAATTTTTTCCGTCTAGACCCCTTTCACAACGCGCGATAAGGGATAGCTGTCTACTCTCCATCCGTCTTACGCTTTTTCGATCAGGGCCCCAAGTCTGCTATTTTTATACATTCGTCATTCCAACACGATCCAATTGTCATTTTGCTAAAAGTTTGTAATCTGCTAATTCATAATGATCAATCATTGATCGGTCAATGGTCTTGTAATTGAATTGTGGTAGAATGATAATTTCGAGCATATTAAAACCAATAACTGCACAATAACGTTCTAATGGTAAAACACTGATCAAATAAACTGTCAAAGTTTTAGCAGATTACCGCAAACTTAAAATATTCATTTGTCAATATGTACGAGATTACCATTCTATTAGCCGGTTTCTTCATCTAAAGTAACAGCCAAAGTAACGTCATAAAGTAAAAGTAACGGTCAAATTCGTTTCTTCACAATTTTAACTGTTGGTTTAACTGTTACTTTTGCCTTTAACTTTTACTACTCATTAGGGGGCTGTTAAAGCTAAAGTCACTGTCATTTTGACAAAGTTGTAGGTTATTTAGGTTTCACTAATATGTCTTCACGAACTTCGTCCAGTGAAAGTTCAAGTTCATCAGACGATGGGCACGCCACAATCATGGCGGTAAGTCCCCTCTTTGAGGCGTGGCTGGAAAGACCTCACGGCGTCCTTACCTTCCGCATGACGCAGGTACTCACCGGACATGGTTCGTTCGGGAGTTTCCTGCACTCGATTCATGCGGAAGTGACGCCCGGGTGTCGCCACTGTGCGGAACGCTCGGAGGACACGGTGGAGCACACAGTCGAGGTGTGCCCTGCTTGGGCGGAGCATCGCCGTGCCCTCGTGGGGAGGATCGGCGGCGGAGACCTCTCGCGCCGGGCCTTGGTTGAGGCCATGGTCCGGAGCGAGGAGGAGTGGCAAGCGGTCGCCGACTTCTGCGAAGCAGTAATGCTCGCAAAGGAGGAGGCCGAACGCATCAGGCAACGGCGTTATCGCCGCCGCCGTCGCCGGGATTCTGATCCCGATTTCCGGCCAACGTAGACGCGGGCTTGCGGACAGTGAGCAATGGGTAGCTCACTGTCCGGCCGTCCGGTAACTGTCCGGACCAAGCCCAAGTCGTCGACGGCGCGCACTGTTCCCGCGCGCCTCAAGGAGTTGTCAGCAACAGCAGGGACCCAGCCGGGTCGAAGCCTACTGGGGCCAGGGTTATCCGAAAGGGCGCTCGAGCCCCGGTATGAAGGCTAGAAGGAACGGGGTGGGTCTTTTAGTCAGTAAGAGTCTGACACTATCTCCCGCTCCGCCCAAGGGCGGGGGATGTCAATGCATGATTTTTTCCCACCATAAAAAAAAAGTTCATCAGACGAGGAACTTATTGTTAGTTATTTAACGCGTAGACGTAAAAAGTTTAATGTTCGCAAAGGTCATTTCGTTTGGGACGACGCTGATTTTCTGTTCCGATACAGAATTTCAAAGGAAACAGTTACATACCTCAGCCTGTTGTTACAAGATAAACTGACGCCAACCACAGAAAAGTAAGTTTATTTTCAGTTTGTATTTAATACGACTACGATTTACAGTGCGGCCGTTCTATCTTGGTGAGTGTGAAGTTAGGCTCTGCGAACTTTAGCGCTTGTATACCTATACCTATACCTACTCGTATAAAAATAACGGTTTCAAAAAAATAAATGCCAATAACAGTTGTTAATATCAATAACAACAACTAATAGCATTTATTTTATTACTTATGTTATTATTTATCAATTCAATTCTAAAAACATTCGTTCGTTGGCGTTCGTATAGACAGAATCAAATGACATTCGACTTTTTGACACTACTTGACAGTGGATATTGCGATGTTGTCATGCGTAAAAAAGGCTCCCCACGTTTTTTTAGGGTAATTAAGCCGTTTGTGTTATGGTAACTCTATTGACTTTTAGTTTAGCTGTTACTTGGATGAAGAAACACATTTGCTATAATATCAGTAATAGTCAAGTAAAAGTTAATACTTTTACTGATAGTTTTAGTTGTTGATGAAGAAACTGGCTATATGTCACTTCTTTCAATGGAGTGTCAGTGGTTGACCATTGGAAAGTCATAATGACGCCATTATATTAGTAGATTACCAAACTTGTCAAAATCGACAATTATGACATCAATGATAGACCATTCTGACACTATTGTAATAGCAGACTTGAGGCCCAGGTCACGTGTCCTGACGCGAGTTTAAGATTTTATACCCATTACAGAAAAAGTGCTCAACGCCGCTAAAGAAGTTTTCACTTCAAAAAAACTTTACCTCTTTACTAAATTAGTGTAGACAAATTACACCCAAACACAGAATAAATGACCGTGCTCATCATACAAATTTGTCCTGGGTGGGAATTGAAATATTTATTTTATTCTGATTTTCTTAAATAGAATTTTTTTCAAAGCAGCAGCAAAAAAACATCGTCCGTAAAAATTTCATCTGTTTAACTATCACGGTTCATGAGATACAGTCTGATGACAGACGGATAGACAGACGGACAGCAGTCTTAGTAATAGGGTCCCGTTTTGCCCTTTGAGTACGGAACTCTATAAAGTGGCATTCACAACAAATATATCGTGGACTGCCTTAGAACCTTCGCCTTAAGTAGTATTGAGTGAAGAAAATGTTGTTCGAGAAATTGACAGCGGCAATTTGTAGAATAGCTATTTGCATAGTTGATTATATTCCAACTCGGTCGTGGTTTCGAAGTACGATCGTTGCCCGAACATTTTACGTTTGTCGTGTTAAATTTTAAACAACATCGTCGATCGATTTGTCTCTTTCATGGGAACTTTACTGCAGTTCTTTGAAAATTATCTGCTTATTTATTCATTGTTGCTTTGTCGCATTGTCGACTGTACCTAAATAAAATTCGATATTTGAATTTACTTGGTACTAACCTATTGTTAGTTTGGTCACATTGTCTGCTGCCGGTTTATAGATATATTAGATATAGTATAGGTATGTGTATTTCATGTAGAAATAAGTTTCTTTCTTCTTTTAATTTTTCTTTCTTAATTTAAATCGTCATACCCTTATTGCTTTTTTTGATGCAGTGAATTTGTTTGCGTCTAAGAAATTCAAAGTTAGGTGAATTTTGAGAATCAAGGGGTAACGAAGTTGGGCTGTGGGATCTTTCGGAAGGGTCACCGGGCCCCAGAAACTCAAAGGGCAACTTAAACACGGGTGGGTTTTAGTCCGTAAAAGTCTGATACCCAGAATGGGAGAACTTATTTGATGATTTTGCATCTCTAAGATTAGGTGATCGTAAGACGTTGCACAATAGCACCATGCGTAGTAGCTATGCGTTTAGCTCAGCACAAAACCGTAGCAGTGCGCGTAGCACGAGGCGTAGGCACTCTGCATTGCGCATAGTAGAGCGCGTAGCAGCTGGGCGGGCGTGTAGCACAGCGCATATTATGCAATTAGCAAGGTTCGTAGCAGAGCGCGTAGCACGAAGCGTAGGTACTCTGCGTGTGGGATTGTTCATAGTTGAGCGCGTAGCACGATGCGTAGTAGCTGGTTGAGAAGCACTGCGCATAGTACACAGGTACACTGCCATTATAGTAAGGACCGTAGGAGTTCCTGTAGCATAGAGCGCAGGTAATTTGCGTATAGGATTGTTTTTTTATTTGTATTGTTAGTTTGGTCACATTGTCTGCTGCCGGTTTATAGATATATTAGATATAGTATAGGTATGTGTATTTCATGTAGAAATAAGTTCCTTTCTTCTTTTAATTTTTCTTTCTTAATTACACCTTGTCATTGATCCACGGGATTAATTTTGCGCGTTAAATTGTATCTATAGTATCACGTATTCAGTGGAAGATTAAGCTTTTTCTCAATAGAATACATTATATGAATTTTAATAATTAAAGAAGGAGGTTGTAGATTCCAAACTGGACAAGTACCAATGTGAATTTTTCAATGAAGAAGTCAGTTTTATAATTAAACTAGCTTTTGCCCACGCGGCTTCGCTCCCGCTCTTCCCTACTCCACCCTGCTATACCCTACTTTACCCTACTCTACCCTACTCTACTCTACCCTACTCTACCCTACCAACCTTCACATAAACCATCTACTAAATAGTCCGAACAAAGCCTAAACATTTGGTTTTGATAGGTGAGCCCGTTCTTGAGTTGTAAAATTACAACGAAAAGTGGCATTGATTTTCATATATAGAATGGGCTTTTGACTAGAACCTTTTTTTCTATTAATATCATGAATCTAGTTTTCTAAGTTTATGTAGGATATTACTGACATCTCGTGCCCCAGGAAGCTCGTAAAGCCGTTGACATGCCTAGATCTTTGCCTGTCTTTATAGGTATCTAGTCAGACAACAGAAAGTCTGACTACCAATCTTTCTAAGAAGTATCATGTTGCCCAGTAACTAGGTAATGGGGGTCTGACAGGAAATCGCACCATGTGAAACACGAGTAGTCAGCCGCATCCTGTCACACTAGAAGCTAACTCCAATCTAGTTAGGAAAATGCTGGAGAGATGGTGAAAGTAAATAATGATATAGGGTAAAAAATAAACAACACATAATCAATTTTAGAAAGTTTTTATTGCAGGTCGAAAAGGCATTGGGGGAACATTAAAGCAACCATACATCGAACCTGCGACCTTACGGCGGCCGCTAATTACTATAAACCTTTACATCTTTTACTTACACTCCATACCGTATGCAATCCGTTATACTGAACTACGTTTCCTTTAGATAAACGGTTTTAATAATTAGAGCTGAAATAACGTGTTAGGTGAAGACTAAAAGTACCATGAAAGGAAGAAGTTGGAAGCAGTGCCGTAAATAACCTTTTATACGCCGGGTGCCAGTTTCTGAAACGACGCCCCCAAAAATGTTGAGTAAGTTTAATCTGCCTGACACAAGTACGAGTGTACACCAGATATGAATGTTTAGGTGCCACCATCGTGCGGATAGCTCACGTGAAGTACATGGTCGAAGTTTGCTTCGCTTGGGCTAGTGTGTCGTACAGGCTACGACGGTGGCAACATGACCGTCCGGCTCAGGTCCGGTTCAGGCCTTGGTACGGAGCGAGAGGCAATGAGAAACAGTAACCTCTTTTTGATGCAATTAATAATACAAAGCCTTGGTTTGATCATTTCTGCGGCCCATTAGAGTCCGCACCCTATGCCTGGGCACCCCTGGCATCGACCTAGTTACGGCACTGGTTGGAAGGTAGAAGAAAGTTAATCTATGACGCCCTGTTGTAGAAATAGATGTTGCAAAATAAAAGACTGTCTTACCCCCCGGTACTGTGACACTGGTTGTGCCATTGGCTCCCCGCTTGTAGGATTATGTAACTCAACTGAGAAGACCGGTTAATCCGACATTCCTCCCGCGGCTTCACGTCCACGACTCAGCGGGAAGACAGTCAAAATAAATAGAAGTTCCAAATCAAATCACAACTTTAGTATTAAGATAGGACTATATTAGACTGATCACACGTGTAACATGCCTGTATTGTACGGAGAATGACATCGAGTGACGTGGATCAAGTGTAGCTCTACAAGTTTAATTTCCATTTAAATGTATGAAGACCTATGCGCCCAGATCGGTGTGTGTGGCACATGTGTGAGCAGTGTAGTTCTACCGTAATAAAGTTGATGCAAATCGTTCTAATATTAAACAGAACGGTACTACGTTTTCAATTAGAACATAATATTCGCCTTTGAGTAACTATCTACTCAAAGACTCTACACAGTAGAGTGTCTTCGCTCTGGGGATCTGCTGCTAGAGAAGACTACCATCGCGAAGGCACCCTGAAGGTACACTATAACTATCATAATAACAATTGTCTTTGGGCAGTGTGGTGCTGGCTGCAACATTCTACCTCAACAAGGCACTTCAGAAGACCAGAAAGAGGGGAAGTTTTTATAGTATCCTTTAGTAAGATGTTCTTAGGGCTTGGGATACCTTTCCCTAATAAAAGATGAGAGGAAAAATGAAAGTAGTAGAATTTTATTAGATAAGGAAGTTGTGGTACTTTTAGTAAAATCTGGCACAACAGCGTGGCGTATTGTCATATGGTGTGTCCAGACCTGGCGAATGCGTCGCGCGAACGGCGTGCGTGCATTTCGCGTGCGGCTCGTTCGTATGAAGCCTCTGCGCCGCGCGCGCTTCGTACGAACATGAAATGCACGCGCGCAGCTCGCAAGCGGCTCATTTGCAGGATCTGGACATGTTATTGGATGATAAATATGCTGACGGTCTACATGATGTTAAATGGTTATCGGCGCATAAAGCCAGTGGCCAGTGTGCCATCACTGTTGTGTTGCCATCCTAGAGACAGAGGTGCAACGTCTCAAGTGCCAGTAATTACGCTACCATATCCATTCAGATCGGAAGACAGCGCGCTGTTTATTCGTGGCAGAAATAAGTATGGCATACGTAAGGGTGCGTCCATACCTGACGAATGCGCCGCTAGCCACCCGATCGTGAGGTGCTCTTACAGCTACCGCAATTATTTGGTGCGCTTCTTTAGCACAACTTAGGTAAGACTGCAGTGGGCACGCGCATGTGGTTCCGTTTCATTTCACATTGTATATATGCGGGAGCGAGGAAGTATGTAAAGCGCGCGGGCGTCGCAAGAACGGCGTGCGAACTTGAAATGCGAGTGCGAATGCTGTGCCAGATCTGTCACACACAGTCCTTCTATCTTGTATTTTGTTCTTATTTCAAGAGTTTCATTATAATAAACAGTAAAATTATAAAGTATAACTTTTGCTTTTTTTAAATAAATTTTTTCCAAAGTTTTCGGTACTTTTTATATTTTCCAGAATTGCATACGGTACCTTACTTCGTCTACAATCTCGTATGATAATAGTTACAATAGTCTTTAAACAGTAGGTATAAATATTTGATTACTAATTGTTTCTATTACTCTAGTTATAATTATGTCCGACATGCTGAGATTATGTGAAATATTAGCTAATTATATGATATATATTTATTTACCTTTGTATTACTATACAAGCCTTTTTATGAGTAGGTATCTAGGTACTGTTTAGTGTGAACTTGATTAGAAGGACTTAGAGAATGGAGTGAGCAATATCCTCACAATTTTTGATGCATTAGAAAGAGACAAAGTGACTGTATCTATTATACCCATCTCTTTTCGTAGTGATGACAAGACTTAATTAAAATTGAAGAAAGTAACAAACACCCCCTAATCTTTTTGTCTTTACTAGCTGTCTTCACTCCTGTACTTCACTTTCGTGGATCATAGCACTATTGTAATACTATTTGTCATAGACCTTGCTATCCTATACATATTTTTTGTTGACTGGTATTTCCAGAGATTATAGCGTTAAAAAAAAAACAAATCTTTTAGCAGACCACACCGTACCGACGTCTTTGTGTCGACACCACCACCAGCAACGCTGATAACCATCGCTATGGTCTCATCGCATTAAGCATGGAGCCACGGCCTTATGCTGAACATTCGGCTGTTTAATACGCATGTGACGCATATTTTTCCTTTATTATAATTGTAGGCCAGTCTTACGATTGTGTCATTTCACGTAAATGAATTGATTTTCTTTCTTAAATGGAAAACATTTCCTCTTTATTCTATTACTATAGATAAGGAAAGCTCAGTCCATTCTCTATGCCTACGATTATTACGTATAGACCTGTAGTTGATTTTCTATAAACCCTTTTCATTTTTTTATAGAACTTTTTTGTACGCATTCAGATTTCTTCGTTATGTGTTATGTAATTACAATTAACATTAAATACGCTCAGAGACCCATGTGTAAAACTTAGAACTATGGATATATCCATATCGTCTGTGTTCTCCGTGCGAGCCTATGTCATGACCATTTGTCTTAATTTATACAATTATACACCCCTTAATTTGTACAATTACTGGAACGGATCTTGAGCGCTCGGCGTCAGAGTGGGGATCGCCTTGCGCATTGATGACCATTGGCGAGCCAATCGTCTTCGTTGTTAGATACATGCAGCAACGCAGGGAATGAATCAGGAGTGACGTCTATGACACGATGGCTCGGTGAGCCAAACACTGACACTCCCTGCCCCCGCGTCTCACTTCGCACCACTAAAGAGACCGAATATTTGACTTCTGCGCAACTTGAAGCCAGCGCTCAAGATCCGTGCCGGTAATTGTAAAATCACTTAACCGCCACTTTGGTCGAAAATAAGTTATATAACTTATTTCGCTTAAAATAATTTTCGACCAAAATGGTGGTTAAACGATTTTACCTTCCCACTGTCGATTTGTATTATATATCTGAGTAAGTAGACCAGTCATAATTTTATTATTAGGTAGGTACATGTACCTACCGATAGATATTTTGTCATTCAGATGTTAACGTAAGTATGTATATATATATATATGTGTTTATGTCACCATAGGATGAGTTGGTGACCACATCGTATATTATTTTTTTTTAGGCCTACCATTATTAACCTACTTATGTTCTCGAAATACAATTCAAGATAAAATGTATGTACCTATCTTGGTTCCCAAATTCCACTGACATCTGAGTAAGCATTGAGCATGTACTTTTGTCATACTTTATTAGATTATTATTTATAATAGTTAATTAATGTCCTTTTATACGTTCAGGAGGTTGGTTAACCGGCTAGTTGAAAAACCGGATAAAATCTGTACGGGTTAGGGTTAGTTCACATCGAGACATGACGCTATGCGATGCTGCGCGAAGAGCGATTCAAAATAAAACTTTATTAGCTTCTGCCAGCGGCTTGGCTCCGCGTAATAGTACGCTTCTCCATACTAACTTCCAACTCCCGTTTTACCCTCTTAGGGATGGAGTTTAATAAAATCCCTTCTTAGAGGATGTCTACACCCTGTCAGGAATCTACTTGCCAAAATTAAGTTTAAGTTTGTAGGTGTTATAGTTTCTGAAATGTCGTGATTGATCATAGATTTACTACACGAAAAGATATATACATATTTCAGATAGAGATGCCTCGCTGCGCAACGTATTCTGAATTCTCACAATGAAATTTGTTTCTTTTTGTGTTGTAAATAAAGTTATATTTTGAGCTGCCAACCGCGCAGCGTCGCCTCGCGTTTCGTTGTGAGATCTGAACCTTAAACTTTCATTTTTATCGATATAGTAATAAACAACGCGCGGCGTCGACTACCTGGATCTGTATCAATACCCGCCTGATCGCGTTAAAAGGACGTAACTCTCAAAACTCTCATCCTATTCTCATCCTTACCATAAACTTACATGTATATTTATCTCAATTTATATAACCTACTCTTATTCTTCATAATATCAACAACATGCATTACTCAGGACCTCAAGTTTTAATTTTAAAATGTTAAGTCTGAAATTCTGATAGGAAATTATAGGACATGTGCATAGCGAACTATAAAAAAATATAAATGAAACATTAGTAATTGTGTCGAGTATATTGTAATTCATATAATCCCAGCAGGCGAACTTTCTATCAATTTAGTTCACTAAAGAAAAAGCAACACTTAATATTGTATTCGATATAGTGTAGTAGTCATTGTAGGTATCACAAACAACTATAAGTTTGTATTAAAGTTACAGTCAACATTATAATTCTGTGCATCATTTGATACAGTGACTATATTAATCTACACAGAGTGCTACATACCTCTCATTTTTTTTTTGTATTTTTTAACATATTTTTATTTCATGAAACGTGGTTCAACCCGTAAAAACACAAATCTTATTTCGCAACAAACTAATTTTGTAATTTACAAATCTTATTTCGCAACAAACTAATTTTGTAATTTACAAATCTTATTTCGCAACAAATTAACTTTGTAATTTACAAATCTTTCTCAACTGAGGCAAAAGAGGCGCAATCGAAAATGGCATGATTTCAATAAACCTTGATTGTTTTTACGGGTTCTTTAAATAGAATGTATAACTAACAATAATATAGAATAGTGATATATTCATTAAATTAACACAACACATGAATCACATCGTTAAACAACTAACACTACTTGGTTAACATTTATCTACGTACGTCGATTATCGTTTAAATTCAATATGTGAAACTATTGTTAACATAATTATAAATATCTACGTGGTACATTCAGATTTAATAACGTCTATAATATTGGTAATATTCATTCATATTTTCTACAGTCAAACACTTTCGATTAGCAGCGATCCAACGACCATACAGCCACTAGACGTATAATAACAGCAACACATATGACTTAAAGATCTGACGTAGGATAGTCTCGATTAATCAGAACGCAGTCCCCCGCTCCCCCGTACCGCGGATGCAGTTGACAGAATTGTTCTGGTGCGCTAGTTCAAGCATGAGGCGTCTTTTGACTGCAAGGTCGTTGCGGTGATCTGACGCATCAGCGTCTGCGTCAATTACTAATTATACTTTAAACCATTTCCATTAAATATCAATCCGAGAAAGGAACATGTAGTCGTTGGGTTTATAGCATGAAGCAGACATTATTTGGCTTAAGAAACATTCAATGATTCAAAGGTATAAAGGTAATATAATATCAAAAGTGAGGATTGACACGATGAGACAATTGATATAAAATAGAACATAATTTTTACTAAAATATTTATTACAATGATAAACTATTCAAAAACCAACTAGTCAATAGTGAATATTAAACTACTTAAAAATATAAGTCAACGTGTTTTTTATGTGATTATGTTTAACTAAATGCGAGGTCGCCTCGACTTTCGTAACTTGAAATAAAAAATTTCAGCTTTTATCTATCCGTATCAAGTAAAGTTGCGAGTGACCCAAAAGAAAGAGAAGTAGTGTATTGTCTCATCACGACTTGTGTGAGGATGGGGTTGCGCACCACCTCGCCCGCGCCGCTGCCGGTGCGCGCAATGGCCGACGATGTTGCCCCGGGGTGCCCAGGGTGTCGCAGGGAGGTAACGAAAGAGAAGCTAGTAACACCCTGTATCTTCCTAATCCTACCTTCCGCCGCGGAGCATGCGCGCGTATCGCGAGCGACGTGCCGCACGTGATCCGCCGCGGAGCTATGTTACAACGCTACACTCGCGTGTTGACCGAGCCGAGGCCGCCGCTCCGCTGTCCGCGCTCCCCGGCTGCATTATCTGGTTGCGACAGACGCTCGCGTCAACACGGCGTCTCTCTAACATACGCCTCTAACATACGCTCTATTCGCAGGTACTAGAACGTGCTCCTGTACTTATTAACTAGTAATAAGTATTATTAGCTATTTACAGTACAATCTACATGTCCCGACCGTTCCTCTACGCATAACGGATCACCAACAATTTTAACGTTATTGAATTCCCAATTTTCCTTCATAAATTCTTATAAATCACACCAAATATGACATCCAGACAAATATACTAACATCAATAAACATTGGCTAATAAACATCTAATCAGATCAATAATTTACTAGATAAATAAACATTTACATCTAAGTTAATGTTTTAATAAATCTGATTATTTGGGATAGTTCGCATAGAGGTAACATTTAGCGACATCATTTGAAAACGAATATAGTGTGAATACACACATAAAAACATGTTTATCGAATAATTTGTAGATAGGATAATATAAGTATAATACTGTAATATATGCTCGCTGTTACGAGTGTAGATCGCTAAAAACTGACAGCAGAGAAACGGTCTAATGTAGACGATCGAGTGCGATCGCGGTCGGCCGGCATCGTAAAGGGGATGCCGCGACGAGTTAGGCCTTAAGCGTTGGACTCCTTGAGGTCGGTGAGGCGCGCCAGCTGCGCGGGCTCTAGTTCGTCGGGAATGCTGGCGCGGCCCCCGCGCGGCGCTGCGGGCGGCGAGTGCGGCGCCGTAGGCGGGCCCGACGCCACCGACGCGCCGCCCGACTCGCCCTCCGACGCCGTGGAGCTGGACTGCGGGTGCGGCGCAGCGTCGGCCGGGCCCTCGTCCGAGTCGCGCAGGCACACGGCCGTCTGCTCCGACAGCGAGGACTCGTCGTCCTCCTCGCGCTCGGCCTCGGCCAGCGCCTCCGAGTCGGCCTCCGCGTCGCCGTTGGGTTCGGCGTCGCTCTCCGGCGGAGGGAAGGGCTGGTCGGGCTCCTCCACCATGGGCGTGGCTGCGGTGATGACGATCTGCGCCACGCCTAGCCCGCAGTCTTCCGCCGTCTGCTCAATCTGCACCGCCTGCACCGGCTCCGGGATCACCTAGTGGGCGGAAACACTCTTCTTAGTCACGTCACTACGTTACAATAGTCTCGGAAGGGAAAGGTTGGAAGTTTCAGATGCAAAGTACTTAACTTGAGAACAGGCATTCCGAGAGTGGACTCAACTCATGCATCGAAGCGCATGCTATGATGACGTGAGCTACCCAAAGTAGTTCAATTCGAAAATTGTTAACAGATACAATGAAACAGTTTCACTTATAATTCCTGTAAGAGATAGTTATAAGTGAAGCCTTAAACAAACAATCAATAGCAACAAGCTACAGGTCGTTTATACAAGCTCCGACAAGCAACATCTAGGACATATACATAATAAAGAAGGGATAGATTTGTATGGAGTCAAACCTCTTCCCAGCATTCACCGACCACTTCGTCGACTGAGGCATGAAAAAGAATTCACACTCAGTTAACACTAATACATAAACACACAAATGTTACAAGTAAATACATTAAGATCCTTATACACAGATATTAATTACAACGAAAGCTATAAAAATATTAACACCGTAGAACTGAATGCTGCTAGTTTTGATAATTAAAGGCAATATAATAAAGAATCATTTTGTTTTCATACAAATCAACCTTGACAAAGCTATCTGTATGATATTGCACCTTCAAATATGTTGACTCATCGGCTTAATTTCAAATCTCATCATGATATCCAGAAAATGGTAGATCTAAAAACCTTGTATTCTTTTCAATCTCTATCTAATATTCAATTAAAAACCCAATCCAACTGGGCTTGTCAAGTCTATTTTCAAATGTTCAGTCGATTTCAAAAGGTTAGCTTCGTGAAACTCGCCACTCAGTCGGGAATTTCAACGGTCGCTTTTTGTTCTCAACCGTCGGTTTTTAAATATTTAAATTAGATTGCGTGCATGATAACGCGAGGCAACGTAACGAAACTGCCCAATATGTCAAATTAAAAATGCATGCATGCTGCTACTGCACGTCAGTAATTCTTTTTACAAAGTTTTTTATTCGTCGTTCATGCTTACGTACCGCAGCTCGACTTTATCGGTACCATATTTATTGGCATTTATGACGAGACATTCAGAAAACGTTTTACCATTTTCCGTTTCTCAAAGTGAATTTACAAATAGTTTTTTATGTCAGAACAATGCAATTTAAGTTCTCCAATGGGAATAAACTACATCTGACTACAATATGAAATCCTTTAGTTTTATTTCTAATACTAGAAGAGACAGGGCCTACAAATTCTTCGTTCATTATATATTTATTATCAAGCGTGGTTCAGAGAATACTGAATAGGTTTCGGGAACCGTGCAATTCCTAAGGGATCGATAGTCGGTTGTATTTAGGGTTGCCACTTTTTTTTAAAAGTAAATTTACTTTTACAAGGTAAAGTAACAAAGTACCTACCACATTTGCAGATAAATTTATTTTTGGTCTGTATTAGCAACTTCTGACATTTGGATACACATATTAACAATATCTTTACAGTCTATGTCTAAAATTCAAACACCTAATTATTTTTTAAGGTTTAGGGACGCTTTATTTGCTTGTCCTGCCACGTAATATTTGTCGGAGAACTCTCTCTGTAAAATGTTAAAGTGGCTTGGTTGCAGAGTTAACACAGTATTATGCAAAATAGTTAGCAGAAATAATCCGCGAGGCAAGCGATAAAAAACTGCAAGTGTTATCTAAAGCTGATATATGGATATTACACCTCAGAGAATAAATACCATCAGTAACAATAAATATTCATAATCTCGAAAGTTCTACTTCATATGACTGATAAATTAATTTGCGAGAAGTTTAATAATAAAAAAAATTTACGATCGTCAGTCAAGCTTTAGCAGGAATTTCGGTCACCGATTAAGGTTAGCTTTGTATCTTCGCGCTAAACGCTAGGAATCAGGATGATTGAGACTGACTGCAGGCTGCAGGCACAAATGTGCCATAATATTCGGCTAATCTCCTTTTAGAAAATACTTGCAGTTTTCTAATCGTCCGCTTCCCTGTCTAAATGACACAATTTTTTATAAACAACATATTTAAATAGGTATTTTTTTGCCACCTCTGTAGTATTCCGATAAATGTAAAGAATGATTAACTCGTGCATATAAAGTACAGGTAGCAACCCTACTTGTATTGGCTGATTCGACTCCTCAAGCCTATGCGGTAAATTCTATCCTTGATTCAGGAATTGAGTAGTATTGATGTACATATGTATGTACATATGTAGTACCTAGCTAAAATTATTCGACTCGTATATCATTGCCGATGGTCAACTGTTTTTTCGCGTTGAATTTTTTTATTGAAAGTAGATATTGACTGACTGTCTTTTGTTAATATGTGTACCAAAAGATGGCAAAAAATAAAAGGCCCGTTTTGAAATTTGTCAAAACTAATACTTAAATACGCAGAAAGAATATTCACAAAATATTCTATCATATTTTTTTAAAACACTCTACGTAATTAATTATTTTGTTGTTTCTTTTAGTATCGTTCCAAGTTACATTCTTGGGTCTTGGATCTTTTAAATGTCAAAACGAGCCTTTTATTTAACTATTTTGTTTATGGAAGTCCGCACTGGCAGTAGCTAGAGAGACAGCTTTGTGTTGGTAGACTTGTAATTACGCTGAATTCAAATTTCGAGTATCAAATAAAATATTTCATAAACGGCCTGCGAAATTCTGTGGTTATCTACAGATTTTTCACCGGCCGTTTATGAGTCATCATATTTATTGTATGCGTGTCAGTAAATATGTATGTAAAGTTTTGAACAGTCCCGATTCTATCAACATCGAAATGTTTTGGTGCTATATTCTTATGTAATTGTCGATATTTCCAAAAATCCAACTCTCTAGATATATTTACATAAAATAATGGCCTAAAAACTTTGAATAGCGAAATAATTTCAACCTAATAATTCACTTATCGATAACTTAGAAAAGTTTGACGAAAATGCAATTAGGGACTGCTACATAATCTAATATAATTTAAAAGCTTTTATTTTTACTGTTATTTTGGAATTTACTTCAAAACTAGTATGAAAATTGTGTGCGACCATTGACCATATTGACTCATTACTTGATGCCGTAGTTTTGACTTTAAAAACGATTGCTTGCTATAACACAGGCGTATTAGAATCTAAAAAGTTGTTTTATTTTTAATACTTAAACTTGTTAGAAATATTTTAAAAGACTGCTACATCTTTACCAACAAGCACCGTACTATTATAGCAGTCCCTAATTTGCAAGCCACTTTGACGTATCGATATGTCATTACGATTCTGGTATGGAAGAGAGACAGAACTGAATAGAATGAATAGCTCAGTTCTTTTTTATCGCAGCGAATTCATGATGGCAATAACACGTCATTATAAGAGGCTTAAGGTAAATGCCCCAGAGTGGTCCACAAAATTCAAATTTTCCAAAGTTTTTGGAATAGACTTTGGACAGTATGATAACAAAAATTGCCTTTTAATCTAATAAAACAAAATTATAACAAAAATTATATTTGCGGTGACGACTTGTATGTATATACAAAACATAGTATTAAAGCTATTGCCACAACTGTTTAACAAAGAGACAAGGTAAAACGTCCATTATTAATTAAAATGTTACATTTTAGGTCTTCTCTAAGTTAGAAAGTTATGTTAATGGTTATGAGTATAATTTCTCTAATTTCATATATGTCATTACCGCAAACGCATTTTTTTGTACCGTACTATTCAACACTGAAGAAAGTTTTGAAGGACTTGAGGGAGGCCTTTGCTCAGCAGTGGGACAGTAACGGATAGATTAAAAAAAAAACAATTATACTGAACAGCAAATTAAAAAAAAAAACAAAAGGGAAATTTGAATGTCGCGGCTTTTTCTGGAGCATTCATCTTATTTTCGCTCAAACCGGCCGTCAAGATCGAACTTACCGACGATAGTAACCGACGGGGCGGCAAACTGAGTCCCGTAATGTTCCTGCTGGTTCCTGCTAAGCTCAAGATTAAAGCTGAAGTCGGGCTGGCTATCCATGGAGTCGCCGAGGTCGGGGGGCGGTGGCGGCGGCGGCGCGTCCGGGGGTGCAGCACCTTTGGTATTGTTGTTTTCATTCACGATCTCTGGCAGCGTCCGTAGAAATACACAGTTCAGCCACACAACAGGATCAGTGCAAATTTTGACATGCAATGCCACGGGGGCTCATCCAATTTGGGGTCGCTACGTTCGGTTAGTTAAAAAATTGTCTATCATTCTGAGATTGAAATTGTTCGTGGAAAACAATGAGATATATACCTTTGCTAAATGTATGTATATGGCGTACTGTAGACACAATGTAACGACCTAAATGGTTCCTAATTTAGCGTAAGATTGTGTGACGGAATGCGTTAACCTCCTTTCGAGCTTGTTTTGTACTACTGTTCTAAGTAATGGAATACCGAAATATACATAATATCCTTAAATAGTAATTTAATTCATAACGACCTCGAAATTTAGTATCTATAAATTTGGTGGAAAAACAAACGAAACATTACAAAAAATGCTCATAATTAACTATAAAGTACACGTACACATTATTATGTAAAAATTATACCAAAACTACGTTAAGTTTATAAAAAAAATAAAATTATACACATTTTTGAAAATACAACAAACCCTAAAATAAATAATTCTGCGTTGCTTCGGCAGTTCAAATTTAGAATGTACGAAAGAATTTTATAATAGCACTCTTATGCCAATATTCAATCGATATAAATATTTGTCAAAATTGATAGACAACTTTCTTCCGACCGGACACTTTGTCATCGATTCGTGAAAATTATCCGAGTATAATTGCAGTTCCGAGTATAATATCACGGTAATGCGAATGTATTACTCGTCATTATTTTAATTGTAGCAATTAGATAGTAATTAATCGCAATCGAGACATTGCTAGCTCTGGGAACCGCAAATACTCAGTTTATTGATTATTGACACCTTTCCTTGGGAATGAATCGATGTCAAAATGGAACTATGCTGTACAAAATTTTGGGTTTTATAAAAGCGTTATTTACAAATTGAGACGAATATAGTAATTTACACAACATGACGATAGTATTTCTTGTAGGTGAGATTGTTCGAGAGAGTCGCCAGGACACTGGAACACAAAGGGCAACTGAAGGTACAAGGCAAGGTTTAGTCAGTAATACTCTGACACTCCGTCTCGCTCTTCCTATAGCTTGAGAAGTTATTTGATGGTTTTCCCACCCAAAACAGAGCAGTAGAGCAGCCCTACTGTTCGTCAGTTGATTTTTTGAGTTTTAGTCCCAAGTATAGGGAGGGCAGGTATTGCTATTCACAGAATACAAAAGAGAGTGCGCTGCTGCTGAGATTTTCCAAATTATTATATATATTATGTTATTACTCAAATTATTATTATCACGAAATTCCAATTTTCTCACTCGCAGTGCAGTACTGTTCTTTTACATAGGTTACGAAGTACATAATTTGTGTATAAAAGAGACAGTAGCGATCTCCTGTCATAGGTGTGTATCATAAATTGTGCCTCTGAAAAATTAAGTCTGCTCACTGAGTTTGGAATTCAGGAATTTGACGTGCTGAAACGGAATGGTTTCCAAATGTTTTATTGACTATGCAGCCTTTTAAAACTTTGATATTTAAGATTGAATGTCTCAACAATTTGACAAATAATGTAAGATAAAACGAAACATAATTGAAGAAAATATACAAAATTTCATACTCCTTATATTGTCATGTAAATTATTCCGAGTATTTTTAATTGAGCAGGTCTCATTATTGGCTTAGGACTCTTAGAAGACTTATTTATAATAATAGATTTAGACATAAATTGGATGGTCGCGATCAAATTGATTGTTGAAATTGGCCAACGCAAATATAAAATAGATATGCTTTTGTTTCTCAAACCTTTAATAAACTTAAAAATACATTTTTAAACCTGTTTTCATCAGTAGTAGTGCAATCTCATAAAAATCACTTCGTTCCGAAAGTGTCAAAGATTGAATCCGCGATAGTAAGGCCCGGCGCCCACTATCGGTGGGCATCGGTGCGGCTCGGTAGAGCTCGAGCACTTTACGCCGGCTTCGAGCGGCTTAGGGCGCCTTAGAGCTCCGTCGGGCGACTTCGGGCGGCTTTGGGCGCCTGAGAGCTGCCTCGGCAGTCGTAAACACGCCTAAGGACGCCGTAGCTGATTTTGGGTAGCCTAAGAATAGTTCTAGCTGCAGAAACATCGCAGAGCAGTCACTCGTAACGTTCCGTGAAAACAGTTATGTGTGTGTATTTATAATGGTGGATAATGGTGTTGCACACAGGCGGTTACAAAAGTTTTCGTGGATTGTTGTTATTATTATATTGTTTTGTTTTTGTTTAGTTTTTTTAAGTTTGTTTTTGTTTAAGTGTTTATTCATAAGTTATTTTTGTAGCTTTTAGTCTCAAATTGTTTTGATATTTATTTTATTTTTACTTGGTATTAGGACATTTTTATTAGTATTTTGGTTAAAAAAAAATGCCAATAACAGTTTTCTTTACGAATGTACATGCGCAGAAGTTCGCAGAGCCTATGTTCAGGACTGCCAAGTTATTTTGCGTCTACTTGTACGATACGATAATGAAGGCGCGTGCGGTGATCGAAATGACTGTTCTGCGACGTGTCTGATCCGAAAATGCCACCCGAGCTACCCGAAGACCGCCTCGGCATCCTTAGCCATGCTTACGGCTGCCGAGGCCGCCCGAAGTCGCCCGACGGAGCTCTAAGGCGCCCTAAGCCGCTCGAAGCCGGCGTAAAGCGCTCGAGCTCTACCGAGCCGCACCGATGCCCACCGATAGTGGGCGCCGGGCCTAAGGAACTTTAGAAACAAATGAATCCGTTGTCAAATTGGGTATTTTTGTGCAATACAGTAAATAACTCTAGAAATAAATACTTTTCTGAAAACTGCATCAAGGCAAAATTGTTTATAAAATGTAGCACCAATTAGCTAAGGATTAATATATGAGGAAGAGTGGGCCCGATGACCCTGTCGTGAAAAAGTGCCTTTCCATGGTTACACAGAAGAGAGGGAGAGGTAGACCAGAAGTCACATGGATGACAAATTTCCGCAAGCACATGAAAAAGCTTAGCCTTACGGATGAGGATGCTTATCAGCAAAATGAATGGCGCCGCATGATTAAGAAATCCGACCCCGCGCAACGTGAAGAGGCAAAGAAGATATGAAGATAAGTGGGCGCGCGGTGAGAACATCGTTATCTCTTTTCTACCCACGTAACATAATGGTAGTGACGTCACATTTAAGTTTACTTGACAGTTGGACAGTTTCCCCTTCCACCAGATTTCAAAGGTTATTTCGTTTTGAATGGATTTGAAAAATTCGTTCTATTTTTGATTTTGGATACAGTTCCTTTTTAATACACACGTCCCTTGAGAATGGAAGCAAACTTTACAGAGTAGCACTGTTTGGGTTGTCAAGTTGTTACCAAAAACACTTTTATAACAATTGATTGATCGCGACCAGGAGCCTATTTAACAAAATTGACAGACAGCAATCCAAAATTTTGTAATTTTTTCATACATTTACCAAATGGTCGCAATTTTTTTTTTGATTAATCGCCTTGTCAGTCATATTAAATAGGGCACATGAAACTTACCTAATATAATACACTATGTACTTCGTGCAACGCATGCATTATTGTGACGATGTGGTGTTTTTCCGAGCGGCTAGCTGTGCTAATAAACATGCTAATTGGGTTCTAAACCACTGTCTATTTACCCAATCAGCCAAAGCTACCGTCTGTCTATGGTACGTGAATCATCCAATCAACAATGCCTTTGAAAGGGGACAACGTTTACAAAAAAAAAAAACTGTCGAACCGAATGTACATTTTTTTTTTAAATTTGCTATGCGTCAAACCTGATGATATTTTTATTCGAAGTCGACATTACACGCAGGTGCCTACTTTTACTTCAAATCACAGACTAATTTTATTTATTTCAACTAAACAATCACTTTAAAAACGCGAGCCTTGTGACTAAAATGATGTGCTGGTATAGTAGGAACAGAACGTTTTGATACTTGAGTATTTTTTGTTTTTATGATAATAATTAAGTATATATCTAATAGTTGTTTACGTACTATTTACTCGATAACAATAAAATATCACATTTCTTCTAATTTGGTTTAATACTGTTTTTTTTCTTAAATCTAAAGATATCGAGTACAAATTATTAAACAAAATTAAAACATACATGTTTGTAGTTTGATTTGATAAAGCATAGCTTTACAAAAATACAATATATTAAAATCTTTACGTAACTTTTTCAGTAATTTAGTTTTGTGATTAGTTATTGCTGTAACTTACTTTAATTTTAAGTATTTTTTTTAGTTTTTAGTCATTTAGTTTTGTGGTTAGCTAGTCGTGTAACTATTCATATGGTAAAGCATCGCCCTTGATACAACTTCAATAGTGTATATTCTCTAATTCTAGAGGTCTCAGATTCTTACATAAAATTAAGTTACCTAACACTTCTATCTAATAAAAATATGTCAATAAAAAATAAACTGAATTTGCCCGCAAAAAAGAACAGCTTTTTTCCGAAATCCTTCATCTTCCGACACAAATAAATCTTTTATGAATGAAGAATAAACTGAACAAAACGGCTGCATGTTTTTCAATGTGACAGTGACATACAATTATATCATCACCGGGAAAATGACGATGCAACAGTGTAATTTAAATGACACCTTTGACATGTTCTTTTATTTCTGAATTGTAGTGTAGAGTCTGTCTAAAAAGTGAAAAGAATTGGGTAATTATTTCGATAAAATGAAATCTGATGTTATCAACACTGGATAAATAATAATCAAGGTTGATTAAGAGATCCAGAGCGTTGTTTACTAATAAAAGAATCTTATAAAAAGTATTGAATATAAGTATTTTTTAAATGATTAAATATTATACAAAATTCCCAAGTCTTTTGACTTTTTAGACAGACTATACAGTCAATATAAATATTTGATTAACTTACGTTGATTTATCGATTCTTAGTTTCTTTGAACAGTATTTTATTATGCGATATTTAATCTTCTTTTATCGTTAGCTTAGATTGTTTTTGAGAATAGTTTAACACTTACTCGAAAGTCCGCTTTTAGGCGTGTAATTTATAGTTTTTCGCACCATTGCGGAAAAGTGCTCAAGCTCAATCCCGCCGCGATTTAATATATTTATCGTATCTGGCTGGGCGGTAAACGACCCCCACGAGTTGCGCGTCAACTCCCGGTTATTTTGTTTTCGTAAGTGAATTGAAAAACGTTGTGTGATACACGTTGGTTTGTCACTCTAGCACTCGGCTCCATAACACTCGCTATTCCGCCTCTATCACGATGGCAAATTTTCTCCACATGAATCAAAATGTACAATTTTTTTCAAGTTATACCCGATTGCTTAATTTCAGAATTTTTTAGTAAAAAGGTTTGTACCTATCGCTAAACGTAGTATCGGCTACCATTAAATTAGAATTAAATCGTCCATTATATGAAGCTTGTAAATTCTTTTCCTGTATTTAGTGTACATTGTAGAATAAAAGTATTCTAGCTGTAGTTTGCCAAGTGATATCTGTAAATCATATTATGAACTACTTAGGTACCTACGAATAAACGATTTAAAAAAGCTGACTATTTGTAAGTAGGTAATCAAAAATCTACTTAAAAAACAAAAGAATACAGTTGTCCCCATTCAAGTGGCTATCAAGCTACGTATACAATGGTCTCCTTACGGTCCTCAGGAGCCGCAGCTTCGGGCGGGGTGTGTGGTGGTGATGCAAACACCGGTGGGGCCGCGCTTAGCGGTGGCCATTCCTCACCACCACTCAGAGGCTCGCCGTTCTATATTAAAGTTAAGGTTTAAACAAGAGTCCCAAAAGCCATCATGAAAAAATATAAGAGGATAGAAGTTTAGGCTGAGCTTTGAAAGGCAGGATTAGTGTATGATAAATGCCCCAGTCGGTAATGTGCCCCACCTACAAAACTAAAACGGCTCGTTCACGACCTTGCCACTGAGAGCGGAGCTAAGCGGCGAGCGGGAAAATCAAAAGTACGAATGTTTGAAGCTCGCCACGAGACTTCGCTCATAGCGAAAACAGGCGCGGTTTTTTCAGTGGTGAGCGGTGCAGTGAGCGGCGAGAACAAAAGTACAAGACGCATTTAAAATTTGGGGCTTATTTGAACCGATCTGGTTAGTTTATCGGTAAGACTGCGACGTAAACTAACTACAACGCAAGTTTAACTTGCGCTGTATAATTTATGTAATTTTAAGTGCATGTCTTAGTTTTTCAATTGGGCACGTTACCGATTGGGACACGTACGGCTGATTTGCCATACTGTAATGTTAAAAAAGTTACACAACATAAAAATCGTTGTAAGATAAGTCTGTCAAAGACAATGCAATAAAGTTTTAAGTACGTCAAATTATCTAGTTAAGTGTGTCAAAACCTCAGCAAAAAATGTTAGATGGAGTCGAATTCACTCGTTAGATCTTCTTCAAAGCTGCACGGTGTTAAATGTATTCCTAAAGTTCGAATTCAGGTTTTGATCTTCGTATTCTCGTAACCACTTTGTTGTTGAAACACATACCTTCCGACGAAATCAGTTGAAGATGCTGAAGTAGAATTACTTTTGCTTACGTAGTTACTCATTTGGCTTAATTCAATCGCTAATAGCCACGTAATAACTGCCTCTAAATATACATGTAGCTTATTAAAAATAAAGGAAAAAGCAATAAACTAAAACCATTTTATTTTGTAACCAATAATGTAACTCAACTTGAGGAAACCCATGGTCCTAGAACGGAAAGGACAATTAAAGGACACAAGTGTGGGTTTAGTCAGTAAAAGTCTGACACGCCCTCCCGGTATATCCAGAGCGGGAGACGTCTTTGGAAGATATACTACTTAAAAAAAACAGGATTTCGAGGGTGTGCCTACTGGGGCCAGGGTTATCCGAAAGGACGCTCGAGCCCCGGTATGAAGGCTAGAAGGAACGGGGTCGGGTGTGAAAAGAAATCGAAGAAAAATTTTAAAAAATAATGAGCTGTTGGTAAAAAAACATGCAAAAATTAAAGGTAAAATTTATTTAGTAGGGTAGTACGGTCGGGGTCGGCCCACCTCGTCGCATTCCTCAACGATGAGCGACGGGAAGTTGCCCACCACTCCGTTCGCCTCACCACGCCACCAGCCGTCGTCGACGTCGTGCGCATTACGGGACACGATGCGAATAATCTGCACAACGAAAAGAAGTAGGAATGACAAAGAAAATCCATGGTTTAGTTTAGCATAGCATAATCAGTTAATGTTCTCACTGCTGGGACTCAAGCCTCCTCTCTCTAAGATAGGGAATGAGCCGTAAACCACCACGCGGGCCCATTGTGGGTTGGTAAATGTCAAATGTCTTCGAATTTTTGATTCTAGGATATGCCGGTTTCCTCACGATGTAATCCTTCAACGTTTTTAGAGCAGTGGTGATGAAATAAATTACACAAAGTAATGCGTCTGGCTAGGTTTGAACCCGCGACCTACAAGTTACAACTCATAAGTCGGCGCCGCCCGTTACCATTCGGCTACCACCCTCGATGGTTTTGTTTACTTTTAATTATTTTTTCTTTTTGTAAAGTATAAGAAAGAATAATTTCCGAAAGTGATCTCACCTGTCCCTCCTCTAGATTCAGCTCATCAGGGCATTCAGCATCATAGTCATACAGCGCAAAGCAGTGTCCAAGAGTCGGCAGATCAGATTTCTGTGTCACCGAAGCCTCTGGCGCGGCGGCAGTGCCGGTAGAAGGCCATTCGGCAACAAAGGATTCGGCCTGGGGCTGCTCCTCAGCTTTTGGCTCTTCGGCTTTGGCAGCAGGAGCTGAGATCACCGAGATTTGATCGGGAGACTGGACAACGTCAGCATCCTCTCCCTCCACGGTGTAATCCACGGATGAGAACGAGATCTGGGTGACCAGACCCGGAGCGCCAGTGCTCGAGCAGGGCTATATATAAAAAAGCCAATGTTAAATCAGTGTACAACAACCTGAAGTTACAAGTACTTCAACCTAATTCAGTTCAAGTTCTCGTAACTTCTCATTAAAGCCCCGTATTCATAGAAAAACAGTATTCAATTGTTGATTAAGAATGAATGTTAATTGCTGTTTCTCCGCAATACCACTCAGTATTCCAGGAAACTGGAAGCATAATTGTGTTTTTCATTGATATGAATAATTTCTGGAAACTGTGTTGAGCAACTTTTGTTTCCCGATCAATAATGTTTTTCAAAACTGACTGACGATGATGTGTACCTCAAAAAATATTGTGCAACCTAGTTTTCTAATGAATACGAGGCTCGAAGGATTTTATAAAAACGAGGAATTCAAATCAAAAGCAAATTCAATGGAATAAATACGGGACGCAGCAGAGAAGATTCGGCGTGGGAACGAAGTACCTAATTGACGGAAGCAGGACAAAATAATTCGTAGTAAAATAAAATTACTATTTCTATGAAAGTTCATTTCATTTCACTGAGTGTTTTGTACTTATTTCACTGAAGTTTAATTTGTATTTCATGAAGTTAATGAAACAACGTGAGTGCATGAGTGTTCAGGTAGCATCCATGCTTATCGATTTTCTTAAGCGATCGATATTTCTTAGGAAGACAGGTTCGCACGTGAGTATTCATTCTGATTTATATCTATGCATATATATATCTAGCTAGCTCGTTCCATAATAAACCCAAGCCCACACTTTTCGATTGAATGTCAGTGATTAGGTACGTACAAGTGCGGTTTTAACTCTACTTTTACTGAGTAATAGTAATATCTTTTTGTTGAATACCAACTCAACTTCACTTTGTTCTTCAATCTCAACCTACGCAGCTGAGAATGCAGCTAGTAATCCACACATTGCTTAAGCCTTTGGCTGTTCATTTTCATGTTCAGTTATATTTTGGATTATGAGACTTATGGGGCCAGGGTTATCCGAAAGGGAGCTCGAGCCCCGGTATAAAGGCTAGAAGGAACGGGGTGGGTCTTTTAGTCAGTAAGAGTCTGACACTATCTCCCACTCCGCCCAAGAGCGGGGGTTGTCATTGGACGATATTTTCCCATCATAAAAAAAAGACTTATGCGGTCAATCTACCTCGTTAGTTGTTCATTTACATCTTTGAGACTCAGTATAGTTACCAAACCTGGATCAGTGCCTTAAAGCTCTTTGTTAGATCATGCACTTTCATTATTGTAAGCCTAGTCCGGTCAATTCAGACATCCAAAGTTCCAATAATTCGCACCCAGCAAAAAAATGGTAGGATTGTTCAAAACACCATCATAGATGAAATCTAAAAAGTTCTTATCGATCTGACACCTAGAAAAAAATATTCGGGGTTAAAACTCAATAAACGAGTTTTTCGTGATTTTCAGCAAAACGATAAGTTTTATCATAAAATTAGCTTAGACAAAAATTTTAGATGAGATAATTATGTATAAAATTGTCTAAATACTTTTTTTTCCTAAGGGACCATTTCCACGAGCGTGAGAATCGCGGCGAGACCGTCCTCCTATCGCCGGGTCGTCTCCACGAACGAGCGATTGTTCCGCCAGCGTATCGCCTCAACTCGGAACGGAATCGCCGCGACAACGTGATGACTCGTTACGGAATCGCCGCCCGTCCGCGACGAGGTGTTGTGCAATACTTTTGTTGATAGAGGTCAATATTAAGTGCTAGACAAGAGCAAAATAAGTAGTGTCATATATAAATATACACCGTTAAATTTTAATCGTTTTAATCCCGTGTAGGGTCGATCCGGTACATGAAACACTATCGATTTGTACAGATAAAATTAAAAAATAATGTGCGTTTTTTTCAAAACTCGTATTATTTTACACATGTACGAAAATAATTTCTTTAAGACAACGTCAACTGAGCGAGTTCAATGACCTGTAGGTAGATTGTACGCAACGCCGACTACTACCTATAGGTCATTGAACTCGCTCAGCTGACGTTCTCCATGATAAATAAAATAATTGTTTATTATGGATTTAGTATTGTGGGGAGCTTATGCAAGTACGCTAGTGCGCTAGTGAATATGCAGTTATTGTTTTTAAAAAAAGAAAAAAAGCGCCGTTGGTGGACATATCCTATTTTACTGCGTCGGTAAACTCATGGGCATTTCCATGTGAATTAAGAAGAGTATCGAAAACATCCAGATTGGTTTGCAGAGGAATATATAATGCCAATTCCTGCTTTCAATGGACTGTTCTTGTCTCACTTCTAGTATACAATTTTCAATACCAAACATTGTTTATAATTGTTTAAAAACACTTTTAAAATCCGTAACGTCCTTGCTTGTCAGAGAGGCAACGCAAAAAAAACGCGGGCGGGACGCTAGCGTTTGACAACGCGCTTGCCGCGCTCTCGCTGCGAGAGCGCCACGTTCTGTGGCGAGCGCGCGGCGATACGACGATGTTTCACTCGGGGATCATCTCCACGAGCGAGAGAATCGCGGCGATATTATCGTCGTGACACTTATTTCTATACATTCTCTTGGAACCTGTCTCCACACGGCGATATTATCGCGGCGATGCGACGAGCGGCTGAGTGCGAGTGAAACATCGTCGTATCGCCGCGCGCCCGTTGCGATTGGCAGCGAGCGCGCAGTTAAACGCTAGCGTCCTGCCCGCGTCATTTTTGCGTTGCCTATCTGACAAGCAAGGACGTTACGGATTTTAAAAGTTCTTTTAAACAATTATAAACAATGTTTATACTAGAAGTCAGGGAGACAAGAACAGTTCATCGAAAGCAGGAATTGGCATTATATATAATATATATTCCTCTGCAAACCAATCTGTATGATTTTGATACTCTTCGTAATTCACATGGAAATGCCCATGACTTTCACCACGCATTAAAATAGGATGTGTCCACCAACGGCACTTTTTTTCTTTTGTTAATAACAATAATTGCATATTCACTAGCATACTTGCACAAGCACCCCACAATACTACATCCCTAATAAATAATTATTTCATTTATCATGGAGACATAATATATAAATTATGACACTACTTATTTCGCTTTCATCTGGCAATTAACTGACCTCTTTCAACAAAAGTATTGTACAACACCTCGTCGCGGACGCGCGGCGATTCCGATATGAGTCACGGCGATACGCTGGCGGAACAATCGCTCGCTCGTGGAGACGACCCGACGATAGAAGGACGGACTCGTCGCGATTCTCACGCTCGTGGAGATGGTCCCTCGCACTCGGCCACTCGTCGCATCGCCGCGATAATATCGCCGTGTGGAGACAGGTTACAAGAGAATGTATAGAAATAAGTGTCACGACGATAATATCGCCGCGATTCTCTCGCTCGTGGAGATAATCCCTTAGAGCCAAACATTTTTGGATATGATGATTCAAAAAGTTGAAAGAGGTGATCGTCATAATATACACACGTTTTCACGTCACCTTTGAGGTAGTGTACTTAGCACGTTTTTAGGGTTCCATACCTCAAAAGGAAAAACGGAACCCTTATAGGATCACTTTGTTGTCCGTCCGTCTGTTTGTGTATGTATGGAATCCTAAAAACACGCAAATTACACTACCTCAAAGGTGGCGTGAAAACGTGTGCATATTATGACGATTACCTCTTTCAAGTTTTTGAATCATTATATCTCAAAAACGGTGGCTCTTAGGAAAAAGTAATTTAGACATTTTTGTGGATAATTATCTGATCTTTAATTTTGTCTCAGCTAATTTTATGATAGAACTTAAAGTTTTGCTGAAAATCACGAAATACTCGTTTTTGTGACCTTTGACCCCGAATTTTTTTTTTCCACCTGTTGGATCGATGAGGACTTTTTAGAGATTTTATTTATGATGGTGTTTTGAACAATCCTACCAATTTTTAGCTGGGTGCGAATTATTATAACCTAACCCTAATTGGTCTAATTTGACTGGACTACCAACCAGTACATATTTTAGTTCGTCAGTTACCATAGAATTTTCTGGCATTTCGTTTCTTACGTTTACCATTATTACCTGTTCCCTGTCAACGTCCAAATAGTTATGCGGTACATAGCCTTCTTCTCCACGGTAGTTCCTCGCCCGGAGCCACCCGTCGCCATCACCTTCGCCGACCACCTCCAGCTGTTCGCTCTCTATGATCGAGAGTTCATCAGGATTTTGTGCCTATTCGAAAATATTTGTGTAAGAGCCGGTGGAGACTTCAAGCTTTTTCAGCAATGATCATGTGTTTTTTGTTTTCAGAGATGAACCATATTTAGCAGTTAAGCTGGACCTCTACGCATCATCAGTTCTTAACACTAGTTGTGGCATGCGTATCTACCTAGTTTCAGAATTGTCCACTGCAGCCACCAGTAGAATAATGATCTACGGTCAGTTGCCCAGACGACACCCTACGTATGTGTACTATTCACATTGTGCACATATGAATAGTACAGGAAGACAACACGTAGAGGGCTTAACCTGCTAAATATGAAATAAATGATTCTAGAAAGCCTTGCATAACAAAGTAATCTTTGTCAATGAAATACTGTAGTTTCAGAAAGGTAAGTATAATATTGGTAACTTACGAATACCAACTTTAGTAGAATGAGTTAGAGGTAAGATGTTAATAGGTTTAAAGGTTCAGTAGCGATGAAAAGTAGGAAAAAGCGTAGAGGATTGTAACAGATATCAGTTCATAGCAGTTTATGCAGCTGTGTAAGTAGCAGAATTCGTAGAAGTATACGTTAAAATTTACTTATTAGTTTACGTAGCAGCGTAAGTAGCAAATTGCGCAGCAGTTTACGTAGAAGTGTATATAGAACTTTACGTAAAAGTTTACGTAGCAGTCTATGCAGCATTCTAAGTAACATAAAAATGGTTATTTTCAATTGTTCACTGTTCAAATACGTTATGCAGAACCTTACATGCTAGACATGATACACCACCACACTGACATTTTGCATGGCGGTGTCTTACTTATAGATTATTGTAATTTTCACTTTTTAGATTCCAGTGTATTAGCCATTTTACTCTCTCTTAGTAAGTGTCAAGCGTTCGCCATATGTTTGTAGGACTGCAGAATAGCTGGTACGTCAGGAACATTTTGAAGATTTTAGCGCAAAATGTCTGTTTGTTTCATTTTAGTTCTGCCTAATTTAGCGGGAAATAGGTTGAGTTAGCGATTATGGTGAGATATTTGTAAGAGGATTTGTCGAGTGATGTTGTCGAGTAGGTTGGTGCGCTGGCCGTGGGTGCCAACCAGGCACCGGTATATCTGGAGCTTCCCCAGGAACTTGTTTCAGAACGTGCGACAGCAATGCGCATCACATAATAACTAGCGACAGCATAAAGCCCTCACCAGCCCTTCGTATTAACAGTTTATTGAAGTATGCATGAAAAGAGGAGGATCTCAATTCGATACTTTTGCAAATTACTATAGCAAATATTACTTACCTGTTTATAAGGTAGGTAGTATTGAAAAAAGGTCATTATTGACTAAATTTAATGTTTAAAAAAGCAATTCAAGACATTTTTTTTTGACAATGTAGAAGCGTATACATGTGATCAAGCCTAACAAGTCCTATAAGGACATATCAATAAAGACTAATTAGCACTAGATTAATTTCTACAATAAAATGGTTACATTAAAATTTAACATGGTATTTCCACTAATTAATTTAAAATATGCTGACAAAGCAGTTTGTAACTCAAGTACATCTTTGTACTTGAGTATTCTAATACAAGGACAAGAGAAGATTTAAGATTCAAAATTGATTACATTATATATTGACATCGATTCTCCTGTTCACAATCTAAATGTAGCCATACGCGCCAGGGTATACCTGACAGGTTTGCCTGTACAGTTGAGTTCAGGTAAGCCGGAGCGTGTATGTTGCACAACTGTGCAGTCCACACTACCTTACCTGACAGTTATAACTGTGCTGGCAAAACTGTCAGGTACACCCTTACGTGTATGGCTTAAATGATGTTAAAGAAAAATTGCAGACTTCGTATGACTGTAATAAATCTTTATTAGATTTATGATTTTTCGAAATATTATGAAAAAAAATCACCTCCAAATTCGTCAGTTTCCAACCTAACCGTGTCATTTAGAAAAAAAAAAAACATTAAGAAGTTCTCGTGTTTCATAATTTTGTGAATTAATTTTGATTATTTCGACGTTTGTTGTAAAACAGAAAGTTGAACTTAACTTGTGAACAAGAGATCGGCATTATTATGACAATAAATAAAGGACTGACGATGATGATTGAAAAAACATGACGCAATTAGCACGCGTACCCCTTACTCCCCGCAACCATATACCGATCTAAAATCACAGTTTTATTACCTAAAATGTTCCAAAAATACCAAATCTTAGAAAAATACGCGTTTCTCGGAATTCCGTTTTGTTTTTCCACTCACAGATTTGTCCTTGGCCTAAAGCGGTGGTACAATCAGAATCTATAACAAGAATGGCGAACCCTTATTGGAAAACGTGTCTAAACACATGAAAAAAAAAACAAGGTGTTAAGGATCTTCCACCAAATAATCTTGACTTTGTTGTTTTGGTTCAAAGGTAGTCCATTAGACTAACTTTGAAACCAAATGTCATTAACTCTTAATTTGCAAAGGATATTATAGTAACTGATTTTTTTGACCCTATCCCTTTTTTTCAATCCGTCAAAACTGTCAAACGGTATTTTTTAGATTTGAAGTGCTTTAGATTAATGTTGTTTTGATTTATTATTTTGCCAGCACTGGCACGTGGGTGCTATAGGTTCGCCATCCCCGATCTATACTAATTGAAATAAATTAACCGCGTGCGCGCTTCGGTGTCGGGTAGTGCTGGGAGACAGAGATATAGAAAATCTGTATATCATCCGTAACAGGCATACGTACCGTGTATGAGTACAGAGCAGTGCACTTGTAAAGTGGGGCCACGGGGATGGGAGCTGCCTCGGCGTTGGCGGCCTCGCCTTCCTCCCAGCTAACTTGAGTGGGGTCGTCCCAACCCACAGTGAGTTGTTCGATACGCATGCGATCTTCTTCCAGTAAAGCTAAAGGAAAATCCACGGAAATCGTTGAATATGACTGTGCTAAAACCTAGGAAATTGCCTAAGAACTTTCTATCAAGTATCTACGCTGTACATTTTTTCTTATAAATCAACGTTTCACCAGTTTTATCCGGTTATCATTTTATTTAATATCTTTTAATTTTTGCCTATACTATTAACGTAACCTCTTCTACCGTTTGGAACTGTACTACGTGTGAACAACTCACTGTACAATGTGTACAGTCAACAAAAGAGGTTCGTATCCAGGTCAGTTACTATAATTCGTGGACACCGTTTTACGAGTGCGTTACTTTCTGTAGGTCCCTCTCATAAGCCTATCAAAAAAGTACCAAAGAGAATTTGTATACAAATGGAATTCCCCTTTTTCACCCCCTATGTTTCCACATAATGTTTCTTTGATGCTGGTACTTACCATCGACGTCCTCATCGTGTTCGTCTTCGCCTTGCGAGCCGGAGGTGGTGCGCTGGTGGCTGCTAGAAGCCACTGCCGCCGAAGCTGAAGCTGACGCGGAAGCCGAGGTGCCTTCGCCCTCGGTGTTGTCACTGTCATAGAACGAGTCGGAGCTCGGCTGGTCCTGGTTGGGGAAAGAGGTCTGTTGTTTAATGGTGCAGACGCCTGCTATAGTTGGTTACCCGTTTTATTTAGAGCCCCGCACATTATGGCCACCAGTCGCCGCGCGAGTAAACGCGACCACCGTTCGTTATTGTTGTTAATAATACTAAAACGTAGAAAACGTCGCAGAATTCAGAACCAACGACGTCCAATTCATCGGCGTTATTTATTGAACGACAAAATGCACAAGTAGCGAGCGCGGTCGACTCCCGCGGCTTGTGGCTCGGACGCGGCCACTCAAACGCTTGGTGTTCGCCGATGCTATCCAAAATGTATGGAAAAGCGTATCCGCAACTTGTGGCTGCCACTAGTCGTTCTAATGTGGTCGCCACTTGTGGCTCAATGTGCGGGGGCTCTTACAGTGGGTTGCGTATTTGTTTTTTATTGTGTAGTGCTTTTATTACGTTACTAGCTTTTAGCATATCTTCGTTTGGACTGCGGACGCGACGTCGAAGTTAGATGAAACGTTGCTTATATCCTTTCTTGGGTCTTAAGCTTATTTCGTACCAAATTTATTTAAAATCGATTCAGTAGTTTAACCGTGAAAGCGTAAAAGACTGACAGAGTTATTTTCACATTTATACCATTAGCACGGATTACGTGCTTTTCGTACGAAACCGTAAATATTGAGGGTTTTATTTAACTTCAATATATTTGGATTGTTTTTTTTTCCTCTTTTGTGAAACTTGTTATGATGCTTAAAAAGAAATATTAATCTCTATGGCAAGTGATTACTTTCGCAATATAATCTTTATTTTGTATGTAATTTGCTGTTAGAAACAGTAAATAATTGATACAGGTAAACAATGTTTAAGATTTTGCAGAAATTTGCTTAAAATAGCTTTTCAAATAAACGTTCAATTGCTGACCTGAAAATGTAACACAAACAAACGAAATAATAAATTAAAAAATGCACAATATGAATACAAACTGCCAGGTCAAAAGCACAATAACTGCAAGAAATGCAAACACACACAAACATAAAAATAAAATCAATCTTTGCATTAAAATAAATAAAAAAAAACTAATACTACATACATTGCATGCTTATACTAAAAAAACGTCGCCATAGCTAAACAGTTGTATTTTGATTCCAAATCAATACTTAAAAAAAAAGGTATATAAAATTAATTCTTCGCTCCGTCCTTTTCATTAATAACGCAATTTGGTTCTGTAAAGAATTCACTTAATCATAGGCCTCTCATCAACACCCGGCTTTAATAAATACCATCATCCCGACTGCCAATTACAATAACCGCAGTTATCCGAAAATACTTTTTTTAATTTACGTCGGTTTTATCGTAAACACTCTAAGGCCTAGCGTCGGTTCTAAAGAACTGCCTAAATAGAAGAACAGTGAAGATCTTTAAAAAAATAAAAGTCGCCTTAAACTAATTCGCTGGCTGTAAAACGCTTAGCTTTGAACTAAAATTATGTCTTTGGTATTTCAAAATTGTTAATCTCACTTCACTTAACTTGTTGCCGACGGCTGCCATCATCGCTGCCTCCCGATGGCGCGACGGCAAACAAAATAAACCAAGGAAAAACATTGCACAGAGTAAAATAAAGAAAACAGTAGCATAAAATATATCCTTAACAAAAAAGTTGCTTAGCAGATCTATCAAAACAAAATAACGCAGACAAAAAATAAAATGAATACTCACGGCTGCACCAGAAGCGTCGGTGCGGACGCTGAGCAGGCTGCTGCTCCGTGGCAAGGGCTCCGACACAGCCAGCAAGTCCACTTCCTTCAGCCACTCATCCACAGGGGCCCCACTCACACGGAGGCACTCAAGGCGAGACTCATACTTCGCCTTGGAAATCTCCGAGCGACGGATGCTAGCGCGCAGCTCATCCAAACGGACATCAAGCTCGGGACCATTAGGATCATTCGGGTCCACCTAACGACAAATAACACGACATAAATCTCAAATTCACTGAACACTTTTGCACTTTAAAACGACACAACACAAATTGAGGCACACTTACATTTATGAGAAAGAAATGATTAAACTACACGATATCTTTTGATATGAACACAGATGAATTTAAATGAAAGACGTCACAAAAACAAATAAAAAGGAAGAAAAATTTAATATTAATGTGTATGACGATCAGCAAAACCCAACATGAAAGATCTTGTGAACTTCATTTCTAAATAGTAGTATCTGAGGACCCAACACAATGCAATACGAAAAATTTTTAAATAGAAAACAACAATGAGACAATCGCGACCAACGTATATCGCATATCTCACCACTAAAGACCTACAGTATTCATACAGAGATTGGATCTGACCCATGACTATAAAGAAAAGTCAGACTTTAATGTGAAGATGTGTTGTCTATTAGACTGCCGCTTGAGAAATGCAGTGGGGCAAAGACATGAGCCCTGCGCGGTGCCGTTCTAAAATTATTGTAGGGTTCATTAAAAATTCATGATAATATACGACGGCACCGCACTGTCTGTTTAGTGCTGCACTGATATTGTTTACGCTTGCTTTATTTTATTTGTAAGAAAAATGTTTTATTGTGAAAAATTTGATTTATGATTGATTTTTGATATGAAGATTTTATCCTTAAAATTTTTAGGTGTTCCCGGTTCCCAAAAGGAACAAATAATTTTACGGCCAACAGAGAGTTGTTGCGGGTCTGAGTGTCTCACGACACAAAAGTATTCCTAGTCAGGGGCAAGGTTTAAAATTTTCTTCACTTACAGTTTTCAACAGTTCGTCACAAATTCGATTTCCGGATAAAAAGTTATGTATACTTAACCTAATGTCGTTTCGGGTCTAATTGATTTTTTTTTAACAATACCTTATGTACAAACATTATGTACCAACGCGTTTACGAGACAGTGAAATACGAAGAGAGGCAACGATTTATGAATATGAACCCAAAGTTAATATGTATTGTGTGTATACAACCAAAACTAAAAACCTATGATGTGTATCAATCCTTCCTAATTAAGTTATTCAACAATACCTAATTAATTAAATCACATACATAGTCAGTAACATCCTTAAAACTACCACGAGAAGTATTTTTAAATCATAAATACAAAAAAAACATACATTCAGCCGAACATAGAACCTCCTCCTTTTCGGAGTCGGTTTAAAACACACGACGGCGAAAGGCGGGTAAATTATCGAAGGAAAATTGTCGACGTATATTTGCTTTGCATATTTGATAAGTTAATTATATTTCAGAAAATGACAACCTACCATTACGTATTGCAAGTAATATTACCGTTTCTACACGTATAATAAAGGTAAGGTCGCATTCACTTGGCGGTACTCAGCCTTTAAAGTATTTTTACAGAAAGCTGAATTTAAATCAAAGGGATCCGTAGATACTATAAAACTTATTTAAAACTAGCTGATCCGGAAAACTTCGTACCGTCCTCAATGAATGTAGTATCTTTCGGTATAGTCAACCGATTGCGATGAAACAAAACCTAGGTAATATATCAAGTTATACACAATTTTAATGTATAAAAGTTATTTACATCGACTTCAAACATTTTACGTGATGCGCGCACAACTAAAAACTTCTATAGATTTATTATACCTAGCCAGGTCATAAGTATTGTCACACAGTAAACCTTTTTTTTTAGAACGCTGGCTACAAAAATGTTTATTGAATTCGTATTTCGAATTGTTCATGAAAATAAAAATGTGTACTTTTTGGAATTTTACTCATTTTTAAATATGGAGTGGACGCTTAAAGAAGACCGTGTTGCAGTTATTTCGTTGTATAGTTGCGGTTACGCGCCAATTCAAAATTTTGATATACTGAATTTGAATATAACCAAAAGATTCGTTTATCGTACCATCAAACGATACAATGAAGACTCTACTGTAGATGACAGGTCAAGAAGTGGTCGCCCTCGCTCTGTTAGGACTCCAGCAGTGATAAAAGCTGTGAAGGCGCGAATTCAAAGAAATTTCAAAGGTAGACAGAAACTGTTGGCCCTTCAGATGGGTTAAGCAGAACCACGGTGAAAAGGGTGTTAAATGAAGACTTAGGGCTTCGGACATATCGAAGAAAAAAAAATATCTTCGAAGTTCATGATCAGATCATAACTATATTTCTATGGGACCAACTTGGAAGCATAACATTTCAATTAAAAAAAAAATTTTCAAAATCGGTCCACAATTGACCGAGATATCGGTGAACATACATAAAAAAAAGAAAAAAAGAAAAACATACATTCAGCCGAACATAGAACCGGTAAGTCCCCTCTTTGAGGCGTGGCTGGAAAGACCTCACAGCGTCCTTATCTTCCGTATGATGCAGGTCCTCACCGGACATGGTTCCTGCACTGTATTCGTGCGGAGGTGACGCCCGACGACCGGGTGTCGCCACTGTGCGGAATGCCTGGAGGACACGGTGGAGCACACAGTCGAGGTGTGCCCTGCTTGGGCGGAGCATCGCCGTGCCCTTGTGGGGGAGATCGGCGGCGGAGATCTCTCGCGCCGGGCCTTGGTTGAGGCCATGGTCCGGAGCGAGGAGGAGTGGCAGGCGGTCGCCGACTTCTGCGGAGCAGTAATGCTCGCAAAGGAGGAGGCCGTTCTCGCCGCCGCCGCCGGGATTCTTATCCCGATTTCCTGCCACCGTAGGCGCGGGCTTGCGGACGACGGACGGAGTGAGCAATGGGTAGCTCGCTGTCCGCCGTCCGGTAACTGTCCGGACCAAGCCCAAGTCGTCGATGGCGCGCACTGTTCCTGCGTGCCTCAAGGAGTTGTCAGCAACAGCAGGGACCCAGCCGGGTGGAAGCCTACTGGGGCCAGGGTTATCCGAAAGGGAGCTCGAGCCCCGGTATGAAGGCTAGAAGGAACGGGGTGGGTCTTTTAGTCGGTAAGAGTCTGACACTATCTCCCGCTCTGCCCAAGAGCGGGGGTTGTCATTGGATGATTTTTTCCACCATAAAAAAAGCCGAACAAAGAACCTCCTCCTTTTCGAACTCGGTTAAAAATACTTCTCGTCGTAGTTTTAAGGATGTTACTGACTATGTATGTGATTTAATTAATTAGGTATTATTGAATAACTTAATTAGGAAGGATTGATACACATCATGGGTTTTTAGTTTTGGTTGTATACACACAATACATATTAACTTTGGGTTCATTTTCATAAATCGTTGCTTCTCTTCGTATTTCACTGTCTCGTAAACGCGTTGGTACATAATGTTTGTACATAACGTATCGTTAAAAAAAATCAATTAGACCCGAAACGACATTAGGTTAAGTTTACATAACTTTTTATCCGGGAATCGAATATGTGACGAACTGTTGAAAACTGTAAGTGAAGAAAATTTTAAACCTTGCCCCAGACTAGGAATACTTTTGTGCCGTGAGTTTACAAGTTTGTGAACTCAAACTTGTAAACTCATTGAGACACCCAGAGACCCGCAATAACTCTCTGTAGGCCGTAGAATTATTTGTTCCTCGCGGGAACCGAGAACCGCCAACGTAAAGCCTATCGTTCAAGCACTGCAGCAACAGTGCTATCATATTTATGCACAAATGAGTACCTACGGGAAATCCAACACAGTTGAAAACTGTAGCTATATTAGAAAAAACCTAATGAAGAAAATGGTGTTTCTATTGAAATAAAAAAAAGGAAAAAAAAATGTATTGTAATTATAAGTGTGTCCCTTTGTCCAACTCTACCGAGCTTCTGTAATATCAACCTCGAGCTCTGCAATGAGCAGAGACCACTAAAAACCAAATATCTATTTTTTCCGATAAATGAAAAATCTTACCTTCTGGCCTGCATCTCGCATAGCTTGATAGACATGCATCTTGCGTGTAGCATCTCGCACCAGCGACGTCTCGCGCAAGACACGCGTGGCCCAGCGGCGGGCCTCCTGGCCCAGGGTCTGCGCCACCGACTCGTGCTCGATGGTCACCGTGTCGATGGGGTCGTTGTCGCAAGGCTCGAACTCGTACTGTTTGAAAACAACACCGTCTCGTTAGGTCCTTTTAAAGTAAATAAATTATATTAAGTTAGGTGGAATATCCGATTTTAGTAAATTTATACAATTTCCTTGACTAGGGGCGGCCCGTTTGCAATGAGTAGCTCGCCGTCCGGCTGTCCGGTAAACGTCCAGACCGAGTCCGAGTTATCGAAGGCGCTTAGTGTTCCACGCGCGCATCAAGGAGATGTTAGCAACACCGTGGCCCAGCAGGGTCGAAGCTTATCATGGATCGCTTCTGAATGGAAAACCCAGGGTTCTGGAACGCAATACAAAGACTGAACATAGGATTAGGTTTTTTCTGAAGTCATTGGATGATTTCCCACCTACAATAAAATAAGACTTATCTTTCATTTCTCTGTCCTAGAAAGCAGTCTTATTTATTTATTGGCACACGAACAGCATTACATACAGGATTTTTTGTAAAAAATAATATTAAAATCAAGGCACTGGTATGCATGCCTATTACAAGTATGCACAGCTTAAACCATGCTAGGTATTACGTTAATTATTAAAAATTACCACAAAAAAATTCTTCAGGTGTTCTCCCAGCAGGGAGAACATTACAAGGCTAGTTATGCTATGCTATCTTTCATTTGACAGGCCTGTTGGTCTAGTGGTTAGTGACCCTGACTGCTATGCCGGAGGTCGTGGGTTCGATTCCCACCCAGGACAATTGTTTGTGTGATGAGCACGATCATTTGTTCTTTGTCTGGGTGTAATTTATCTATAATATGTATGTATTTAGTTAGAAATATATAAGTATGTTTATCAGTTGTCTAGTACCCATAACACAAGCTTTGCTTAGCTTGGGACTAGACGGCGCTGTGTGATAGTTGTGGAATATTATTATTATTATTTCAATGTTGATTTTATTATATACCCTTTTTTGAGGTGGAAAATCCCGACATGATTTGTCCCGCTTTGAGTGGAGCGAGAAGGTGTGTCAGACTTTTACTAACTAAAGGTCAATTGTATTCGTTTAGTTTCCCTTTCAATGTTAGGATAAGTATCCGTGGCCATGGAATATGGCCATGGATACTTATTCTAACATTACTACTAACATTACAAAAAAAAAAATAGTCCAGTCAATATCAACACAAAAAAGCTCAAACATCTAATTATTTTTTTTTTATATATTTAAATTTTCTGCAAATTCTTGCCTCATACTTTTCTCTAGGACTATTAATTTAGTCTACTTTGACAAGCTGTATCTCTGCAGCCAATAGACCTAGAGTGCTGAAGTTTAGCTCAATTTGTAGTATATGTTGTTAGCTTTATTACATTTTCAGCAAATATACTTGAAAAACGCTTTCTTTGGGTAGATTTTTCGAAAAAACAAAAAAAGTGCCAAAATTTCGCAGTTTTTTGAACAGCGATTTTGGTCTAACTACTAGTTTTGCCGACATTCCTTTTATGCCCTAAGTTGACTAGACTAGTTGGATATAATTGTGATTCAATGTTAGATTAAATCGAAACAGCGGAAGATAGGTGACTCGCCTCTAGCGCGTGGACCGTTGAAATCTAGCCCCCGTGGCTTAATTTCAATCAGTCATATAAACAATGCGTGTTAGCATTTTGATAAAGATTATCAAAATCCTTTCTTGTGCTTTCATGCATTGTACAAATCATACAAAAACAAAAAACAAATCACATGGAATCACTTTTCACTCGTGCATAGGGTTTGGGAATTCCCGACAATTTCAAAGTCCCGGGACACGAGACAGCCAATAAACAAAACTCGAGACTTTTAAGTTGTTTTTTTAAAGTAGTTAGTTTTTTTTGAAAAATTTGGCCTGAGTATTTCTGGTAAAAAGTATTAAAAATAACAGGCTAGGTGCGAGTCGGACTCGCGCACGAAGGGTTTCGTACCGTCCGTAGCAAAAAATGACAAAAAAAAAACCATTTGTTGTATAGAAATACATTAAACATTTATTTTATTTTATTTTTACTACTTTTTATTATAGCGGTAACAGAAATAAATCATCTAAAAATTTCAACTGTCTAGCTATCACGGCGTTCGGTTCATCGGCATTTATGCGATACAGCCTGGTGATAGACAAACAGACAAATAGACAGACAGACTAATGGACAGTGGTGTCTTAGTAATAGGGTCCCATTTTACCCTTTGGGTACAAAACCCTAAAAAAGGCATTTCAAAAATCAACATTTATTAAACAGAAAATAAAATTTTCATAACTTTAACGTTAACTTCCGTCTTAATAATTGCTTTGTTAGTTTCTTTTGATCACACACAAATTCACTTTTAAACAGTTTAACCAGTTATAAAATGAACTTAGTTAAACATCATACTAATTCTTTATAACTTTACTATAAATCATTAACAATTTCGACAATCTTGTCTCATCTCGAGTGTCGACCCAAAAGTCCCGGGACTCGCGACAACTAAAATTACGAAAAGTCTCGGGACTTCGAGACACGAGACGTCCTGGGGCCCAAACCCTACTCGTGCATGTAGTTTAGTTATGCACTGAGTCCAGGATTTTTTATTGCAGTGTTAGCGCGTAACGTATCTTGCCTTATAATACATATATCAATGGATTCTATATTAGTTTTCATAGTGTGGGCAGACCTTTAGATTTTACCCTACGTGTCATTTTAAATGTTTAATTTCATAAAGACCTTGGCATTTCTTGTCGTTTCAATATCTTTTGCTTTAAAGTAGCACGTGCATAATGTCCAGCATTTATTTCTTGTATTTCCTTTGAAACGTTTAATGCAAATTGCCACCGAATAGATACAAGGGCGCTATTTAATTACAACCACGCAGAATTTTTAAGTACTAATATTAAGGTGAATGGGTGTAAGAGACAGTTGGTTACCGCAAAACCGAAAAAAAAATCGGTCTCTCCATACAATATTATAAACTTGATTTAACAGTTTGTATGAGTGTGAAAAAAATCTGGTGGAAGGTTGTTCAGTTTCGCCTACTGAGCAAGCCCATAAAGTTTGTGGAGGGCTGTCCCTTACACCCTGTATCGTACATTCATTTAGAAAGTCATTCTTTTCCTGAATTATATACTGTAGAACCTAGTTCTTTTTGATACTGACCAGTCATATCTTATCTTATGCAAGAACTAGCTTCTGCCAGCGTCGCGTGCCAGCTTCGGTAGTGTGAAAGTAGGTTTTCCATCCACAAAGGAACCCTATTTCATTCCCTTAAGGGATGCATTTTGGAAAATCCTCTCTTATTGCTAGCCTAAGTCATAAAAGATTGTGAACCTTGTATGAAATTTCACACTCGTAGTCCCAATAGTTGTGGCTGTGCTTTGATATATTAGTCAGTCAGTTTCTCCTTATAAACACGGTTACTTTTTAAATACTAGCAACCTCTCACGACCTTTAAAATGTAGATTTTATTTCATCAGATTTTCATACAAAAATAAAAATATTTAAATTGAACATTCTAAATATTACGAAGTATATGCAAAGCAAGCGATAGTACAATAGCAGAGGGTAGCTGAACATGAACTTGATCTATTTACGGGCGACCCTAATTAGTCGGTCGGTCGCTTTGATGCGCTTGCGTCGCGTCATACGTGTTCTTGTAGCGAAATTTGGCAGTGCGGACGTAATTATCTTTACGTGATGATGTATCAATATTCTAATGTCGAGTACAAAGAAATGATGCGAATGCTTGCTAGGTGTAATGACAATGTTTCGGAAGCCTGCTTACTATTATTACGAGAACAGTGCGCGGGAGCCGTAAGTAGATACCTACAGCAAAATACATAGTTGAAATGTGTTGGAAAGAACAACGAAATCTTGAAGGTTTGTTTTGACTTTAAGGTTCTAAGATCTTTCCTTGTAAACAATGTACCTATTTCTTGCAAATAAATTTTTTGATTTGATTTGATTTAAAGATACCTACAGCAAAATACAGAGTTGAAAATTGAAATGTGTTAGATGGAACAACGAAATCTTGAAGGTTTGCTTTTGGTAAATGTATTACGTTTTGTAAAAAGTCATAGAACAAAAGTTGTTTTTTTATGATGTTAGTAATTCAGTCCTGGAAGGTTGTTAGTGTTTTATAAATAACCCTGTATATATAGATTTTGTCGACTGTCAACTTTTGCAATCTTTTTCATAATTCACGTACCTACAGGATTATAAATCAAGATAAAATTTCCAGCGGGATCTGACTTTTGTACGAGATCGGCTTATGATGGAAATGTGTTATGTATGTCATCACGTGTACCTACAGCAATTAGTTCATACTCACTCAGTAGTCACTGTTACTTGTCTCTGTGCGTGTGAATGACTGAGTTGAAACTATATTTTTACAAGCTTTCAATTGATTTGCTGTTAGTTTATATGTGGGTCGAATTTTACAACTGAAGTTTAAAACAGTTTTCCATAACCGATTGAGCTGAATTTTTCTATACACGTTTTGTTTAGAAGATTGTCATCTAAACAAAACGTTTATAGAAAATTTCACGTTTAGGTACTCGTAAACAGTAATTATGTAATCATTATAATTAGGAGAACTCGAGATATTATAATTACAACGAAGTTGAGAGGACTTAAAGAAATAGGTAAGTTGGTAGATATAGGAAATAACGGAAAGGTTTGCTTATTATCGATATTTACAGACTACTTTATAAAGAACTTTGGTTTTGGATAAATAAATAAAATATAATTCTAAAAATATAATAAATTTCCTTGCTCAAATCTATGCGGACGGTCGGCGTTCGGTTGGTGTTTAACCGGCGCGAAAACACGCTTCGCTTGAGGTTTGAGTGGTTGCAGTTCCAATAGCATTGCATAGCATATCGGCCTTTTTACTGCTGGGACTCAAAGTTTCTCTCTAGAAGAGGTAATGGGCCGTAATCCACCACGCCGGTCTAGTGCGGGTTGGTGAACTTCACAATATGTCTTCGAATTTTTGGTGCTAGGACATGTCGGTTTCCTCACGATGTTTTCCTTGGCCGTTTTTGGAGTAGTGGTGATGAAATAAATTAAGTAATGCGCTTGGCTGGGTTACAACTCGTAAGTCGGGGTCGTTACCACTCGGCCATCACTGCTCACTATTGTTCTGAATTTTATTCCTGAAGAATTCACTCTCAGCTTTTTTTGACATCAAGGGGAAATATAATTCAGAGTTTTATGGTAGACACAGCGTAAGAATACGACAAAGATGGTCGATCGTACCTGAATGTGTTGCTTCAGCACGGGATAGTACAAGTACAAGCATTGCAGGTTGTACTCCCGAGTCAGCTGTTGCGCCTGATCGCGGATCTTGCCGAACGAGTGCTGCGTGGCCGAGCACGTCAGCAGCTCAGTGCGCCCCATGAAGGTCAGGAACTCGGAGACCTTCTCGTAGACAGCCGATTCCATGCTCAGCATGCAGTTCTGCAGTTCCACCAGGAAGTAGCGGTTCTGGGGGAGGAATAAGAAGTTATGGAGCTGTTCTGACATCAATGGTGAAGATGTTTTGAGGTAAATACTCCAAGGTAACCCGCGAAATTAAAACTGTTTGAATTTTTTCAGTTTAGGCTGACATCAGACGGACTGCATCGCAGCGACCGCGCGCGGTCGTTATATTTAACTGCATGCAATTGTATGTTCGACTTCGTGCAGTCATGATATCAACTGCATGCGTTCGGCTGCAGTCGAGTGAAGTCAATATCAATTGCATGCAGTCGTGCTTTCAACTTTACATGGTCGGCTACAGTCGTGTAGTGTCGACGCACGCTGTCCATCGCTAACCGCATACAGTCAGTGTGCAGTTAATTACAAAGAGCAAACGCACATTGACATTGTCAACTTTATTTTGAGACACTTAGAGATCAAATCATACACTAAGCTCTTCATATATTAACCAATAGATACACGAGATACTGGCGCTAGTGGCTGAAAAGTTGAAGGGGAATCGTTTGTCTTGATATGGTCATGTAAAGAGGAGGGATGAAATGCAAAGAACGTTATAAGTATACTTGTGATGAAAGTGAAGGAAGTTAGTGATAGCATGACGAGTGACAAGGAAGAATGGAAGAAAAAAACATGTTGCGCCGACCTCAAGTAATTATTGTAATCCCTTGGCCCGCAAGGGCAGGAAGACGATGAGGTACATGAGAAACTGTGTTTCTATTGGTTAAAGAGTTCGGCCCAAAGTAACCCCACTTTACGGTACGTTATTTATTACTCAGGTAATTTAGGTTTCTTGCGCAATCCATTTTGATTGTGTACTGACCTGGTGAGCATTAGCTGCCGCAATGCTGAGAAGATAATCATTCCTGGCTCCAGTAGACTTCTCCTCGAGCTGGTCACGACGAGAAGAGACCTTGGCGCTGTTCTTCTGCAGTGACGTAATTGATTGGAAGAAGGATCCCTTTTTCTTCTTCAACCTTTGGGAAGAAATATCGGTATTACTGTCTACGGTTATAATTTCTTTGATGGTGACCATGGTATGTGTTTACAAGTTATACAAGAAATGACAGTTTTAACACTTGGTAAGTGGAAATACGTCACGTCTTTTTACGGTTTAATAACTATGGAATTAACAAATACTATTAGTCTGTCTAATAAGTCAACCGACTTGGGAATTTTGTATAATATTTAATCATTTAAAAAAAACTTATATTCGATACTTTTCATAAAGTTTTTCTGTTAGTAAACAATGATCTCTATCTCTTAATCAACCTTGATTATTGAACCCGTCTTGACTACATCAGATTTCATTAAATCCTAATAATTACCCAAGTTTTTTAACTTATTAGACAGACTATACGCAGAGATAAATATAGATCGGAATTATCAAAGTACTCTCGTGTATTTTGCAACTTTTTATCGTTTGTATGGGGATTAAGTAACATATTTTTAGAATTCAGTAATCTGTTTGCGAAATATTAAACTTATGGGCCTGTCCGCACAGCGATATTTCACCGCGCGGATAATATTCGCGCAGATTTATTTCCGCACTGCACCGCGTCAAATCTGCAAGAAATCACAGAATTTTTTATCGCGCGTTTTTTATCGCCTGTGCGGAAACTTCCATAAGATTCAATGTGTTACAGAATATCGAAAAAAAAACCGCGCTGTAAAATACCGCTGTGCGGACAGGCCCTTAAAGTACAATTTCTGAGTTATAAACTTTACTGTTGAGAGTCAATTATACAACCTAAACTGATGATAGTTTCAAACTATACCTACATCAGTTGGATATAATACAACACTATTTTTAGTTTATGCAAAACCTGAATATACTCTTATTTTGTTCCGAATCATTTTGGGGGATGAACTGCTCGCGTCCGTAGGATTTACTTGACTTTTGATCACCCTACACGTGTCCCCTGGGTAGTGCTAAACGAGCAGTAAATACGGTGGTAGGCCATATCATCGGCTGCCGGCTTAAAGGTTACCACCCACCAGATAAAGTCATGCCGCCAAGCGATCCGTCGTGTTCCGGCATGTTATCTGGTGAAGCCGTAAGGTGGAGGATGGGTCTGAACAGTTGTGTTGCGATGTACGCCGGGTATGATGCACCAGTTGCTGTTGTGTCGGAGGTTTGATCATGGAGGGTAGCGGGATCCGAAGCACGGTGCTCCGCTGGCCGACCGCAGATAGTTGGGGGCCCAAGTAGTGTGCCAGCCACACACGAAAGGCTGCCCCGCCAACTGCGAAAAATCCCAGGGTGGCCCCATCGTGCCGGTTGGCGACCGGATGAGAGGACCCGATGGCGATCTCTGGGGGGGTTCGGGCGTCCCCGCAGTCTCCAAATCAACCCTCCATTGGCGCAGCAACTCTGGTTGTGTTGTTGGGTTTGACATCGCATCACCTCGCTCAACTGCCATCTTCCATCAGCCCTATTCACTAAAATTATATACATGAAAGCTAATAAAAGGAAAAGTAAGTGTGTACAGCGGATGCACGTCCTCTCGTTCCATGTGCACCTCTCAAACATACGAGGACTGCACTCCAATCTCGATGCAGTCCACCACCACCTCGAGACTGACAAGCCCCACTTACTTTTCTTGACGGAGACGCAGATCAGATGTCCGTCTGATGCGGCGTATCTCGACTACCCGGGATACTCTTTGGAGCACCATTTCCTGCAGCGTGCCGGGGTCTGTGTATACGTCCGCAATGACATCTGCTGCCAGCGTCTCCGTCACCTTGAAGACCCCAGTTTTTCAAGTTTATGGTTACTGGTGGACACCGGTGTGGACAAAATTGTCTACACCTGTGTTTACCGGTCGCACAGTGGCGACCAGGAGACGACTCGGCTGTTTGGCCACCTCAGTGAGGCCGCCGATGAGGCTCTGCATCGGCACCCTGATGCGCAGTTTGTCGCTCTGGGGGATTTTAACGCCTGCCATCAAGACTGGCTTTTCCCATACCAGAGGACCGACCACGCTGGGAGGGAAACTCGAAACTTTGCAGTGTCGCTGGGCCTCTCCCAGTTGGTAAAGCAAGCGACGAGGGTGCCTGATGTAGTTGGTCATACTGCCAATTGTCTGGACCTACTGCTGACCACCGATCCGGACAGATGTATCGTAACAGTTTCCTCACCACTTGGAACTTCAGATCACTGTCTGGTGAAGTCTGTATCGTCCTTCTCCCCACCTGACCGCGACTCACGTGGCGAACGGCGAATGTGGCGATACAGGTCGGCAGATTGGGATGAGATGCGGCATTTCTTTGCGTCTTATCCTTGGCAGCAGGTCTGCTTCTCTTCTGAAAATCCGTCGAGCTGTGCGGATGCTGTAACCGATGTGATACACCAAGCTATGGAGTATTTTATCCCTTATAGCGATGTACGCATCGGTGGCTCAGCTCACCCGTGGTTCAACGCCGATTGCGTTCAGGCTGAAGAGCGTAAGCATTCGGCGTTTCTCGCCTGGGTTGACGCTCGTGACCGCAAAGCTCCGGATCTGAATTCAAAGAAGAGAGCCTTCAACCATGCTGCCAAGTCCTACAAAAAAGCATTAAAGAAGGCACGCTTCGACCGCATAACCCATATTGGCAAAAAACTCTCTGCACAGCCGTCCGGTAGCAGAGCATTCTGGTCTCTTGCCAAGTCGGTCGAGGCGAACTTCTGTCGGCCCGCTTTGCCTCCGCTGGTAAAGCCTGATGGAACACTGGCTCATACGGCAAGAGAGAAAGCAGGACTCTTTGCATCTCTCTTTGCCCATAATTCTCGTCTTGACACTAGCAATGCTGCTCCACCGACTCTGCCTCATTGTAACTCTTCAATGCAGGAGGTTCACATGAGGAACAGAGAAGTTCTGAGAGAGCTGCGTCGTCTAGACGTGAATAAAGCCAGTGGACCAGATGGCATACCAGCGATTGTTCTAAAGGCTTGTGCGCCCGAGTTGTCTCCTGTATTGACGCGCTTGTATCGCCTCTCATTTAGGACTGGTATAGTGCCCAAGTCCTGGAAGCTTGCCAACGTGCAACCCGTGCCCAAAAAGGGCAGTCGTGCCGATCCTGCCAACTATCGGCCGATTTCGGTAACCTCCATACTCTGCAAGATTATGGAGCGTGTATTGAACTCGCGCCTCATGGCATACCTGGAAGGTAACGATCTCCTCAGTGACCGACAGTACGGGTTTCGCCGCAAGCGGTCTACTGGGGACCTACTGGTTTATGCTACCCACTTGTGGGGCGAGGCCCTCGAGAAGAATGGGGAAGCGATTGCCGTTTCCTTAGATGTCTCGAAGGCCTTCGACAGGGTATGGCACGCTAGCCTATTGAGTAAGCTTCCAGCGTACGGCATTTCCCCTGGTCTGATTAACTGGGTAAAAGACTTCCTGAGTGAACGGTCTCTCCGAGTTGTTGTCGACGGATGCTCATCAGAGCCCATGACGATTAATGCCGGAGTTCCTCAGGGGTCTGTTCTCTCTGCAACTCTCTTCCTGTTGCATATCAACGATCTGCTGGTGCCCGGTATCTATGGGTATGCAGATGATAGCACAGTTGTAGAGAGATACCTGCCCAGTGCTCGGGCTAGTAAGGAGCTAATCCGGTCCGAAAGAGAGGCTATGGTAGAGCGAACGAATATCTCACTTCAGGCAGTCTCCAAGTGGGGTGAAGCCAATCTAGTGGGATTCAACGCCGCCAAAACACAAGCGTGTCTTTTCACTGCCAAAAGGAGCCCGTGCACCTTGGTTCCTACTTTTCGGAATTTATCCCTGGAGTACACCGACCGCCTTCAGCTCTTGGGGGTTGAAATTCCCTCAGACCTTAACTTTGGGCGGTTCATTGAGTCCAAAGCCAAGGTAGCTGCTAGGAAGCTGGGCGTTCTTGCAAAGGTCCGGCGGTACTTCACACCGGGACAGCTTTTAATGTTATACAAAGCACAGGTCCGTTCGTGTGTGGAGTACTGCAGTCACATATGGGCTGGTGCTGCAAAATGCCACCTGGCAGCTTTGGACTCGGTGGAAAGGCGTGCAAAGAGGCTAATTGGTGATCCAGATTTGGTTAAGTCCAACCTTCAAAGCCTTGAGCATAGGCGTAGGGTAGCCAGCCTTTCGGTGTTTTACAGGATGCATTTTGGAGAGTGTGCGCAGGAATTGCATGACTTGATTCCGCCATCGCAATTCTACCATCGGACATCCCGACGTACGGCGAATATTCACCCTTACGTTGTTGAAACCTCTACGGTCCGGACTAAGCGTTTCGCCTCGTCGTTTATACCACGTACGTCGAAGGACTGGAACAGTCTGCCTGCTGCGGTCTTCCCGTCCGATTATAATTTGGGTGTCTTCAAGGCTAGAGTGAATAGGCTCTTAATAAACTAGTGCGCCTCACCATCAAAGATTGCATCGCTACTTACCATCAGGTGGGATCGCAGTCAAGCACTAGTTTATCTTAATTAAAAAAAAAAAAAAAAAAAAAAAATCAGTAATTAAATGTCCAATAGTTTTCACACAATGTTAAATTTTTTCCCAAAAATATTTAAAAAGGTCACAAGTTGGACACCATCGACACTAAGTACAACACAGGTCACGGAAGATCATAGCAGATATTAGGTGCCAGCAAACAGCTGGGTGCAAGTGCAAAACAACCCCTCAGTCGCCTGGATGGCCCGGTGACTGTATTTTTGCTGACATACAAGTTTATAACTTTGTGATTTTTCTGTATCATAGTTATGAAATTTTGTCTGTTAGACTACATAGCATCCGACATGATGTTCTAATGACATCTATACTTCTATACTTAATATTATAAAGAGTTAAAGTTTGTTTTTTGTTTTTATGTTTTTTTGTTTGTAAGAGGTAATCTGTGGAAGTATTGGTCCGATTGCTAAAATTTTTTCACCGATAGAAAGCTGCTTTATCCTGAGTGACATAGGCTATATTTTATGTACGCGGGCAACGCCGCGGGGAAAACTAGTTCTATATAAGTACATTGTATAAGTACAAAATGTGCGGTAGTTCACGTATGTACTTGATACTTCGGTCCACTTGTGTGCGTATTTTGGCAACTCTCCAGTTGCAATGCCGCAGGAAGGTCAGTCATCGAAATCGATATAAGATCTAACCTATATTCCCAGTTTTCAACCTAATCGACTAGCTTTTGTCAGCGGCTTTGTCCGTATGACAGTAGGTATCTCCATACTTTGGATCCCTGTTTCATTCTCTTTAAGGGTGAATTTTGGATTTTTTTCTTATTCTTTGTATGCCTCATAAAATACACCTCTGTGTTATATTTCAGCGTTCTAAGCACTGACCTCTACTATTTTATCAGTCTAAGGATTTGGGCTGAGTGTTAATGAGTCAAGAAGTCAGGACTTTGCTTTTTATTTAAACAGTTAGTAATATATTATATTCTATATCACAAAACTTAAAGTAGGTTACATTAAATGTTACGTAAATGTGCAACATTATTTTTTACACAGCTAAGTACAAATAGTTTTGGTTACGATATTTGATATATTTTTAGTGTTCAAGTTATCGCTTCTGCTTTTAAAATATAGGTATTGTTTAGCTATGTTTTTAAAAATAATACATTGACCTATTTGTTATTTGTGAAGGACCGCAACACAATAAAATTGCACTATGACGTAGATTGTCCTACTATCCATGGCAGGTTTGAATAAATAATAAATAGTTTTTTTTTATCTGTTATAAACTAGTACTTGACTGCGATCCCACCTGATGGTAAGCAGTGATGCAATCGTTGCTGGTGAAACGCACTAGTTTATTAAGAGCCTATTCACTCTAGCCTTGAAGACGCCTAAATTATAATCAGACGGGAAGACCGCAGCAGGAAAAATGTTCCAGTCCTTCGATGCACGCGGTATAAATGACGAGGCGAAACGCTTAGTCCGGACCGTAAATGTTTCAACAACGTAAGGGTGGATACTCGCCGTGCGTCGGTTTGTCCGATGGTAGAAATGAGATGGAGGAATCAAGTCATGCAATTCCTGCGCACACTCTCCAAAATGCAATCTGTAAAACACCGAAAGGCTGGCTACCCTACGCCTGTGCTTAAGGTTTTGAAGATTGGACTTAACCAAATCTGGATCACCAATCAGGCTCTTCGCACGCCTTTTCACCGAGTCCAAAGCTGCCAGGTGGCACTTTGCAGCACCAGCCCATATGTGGCTGCAGTACTCCACACACGATCGGACCTGTGCTTTGTATAACATTAAAAGCTGTCTCGGTGTGAAGTGCCGGACTTTTGCAAGAACGCCTAGTTTCCTAGCAGCTACTATGGCTTTGGACTCAATGAACCGCCCAAAATTGAGTTCGGAGGAAATTTCGACACCCAAGAGCTGAAGGCAGTCGGTACAATCCAATGATACATTCTGAAAAGTAGGAGCCGAGGTGAACGGGCTCCTTTTGGCGGTGAACAGACACGCCTGTGTTTTGGCGGCGTTGAATCCCACCAGATTGGTTTCGCACTTTCGCCCCACTTGGAGACTGCCTGAAGTGAGATTTTCGTACGCTCTACCATAGCCTCTCGTTCGGACCGGATGCTCTTTAGTAGCCCGAGCACCTGGCAGGTATTTTTCTACAACTGTGCCATCATCTGCATACCCATAGATACCGGGCATCAGCAGATCATTAATATGCAGCAGGAAAAGAGTTGCAGAGAGAACCGACCCCTGAGGAACTCCGTCATTAGTCGTCATGGGCTCTGATGAGCATCCATCGACAACAACTTGAAGAGACCGTTCTCTCAGGAAGTCTTTTACCCAGTTAATCAGACCAGGGGAAATGCCGTATGCTGGAAGCTTACTCAAGAGGCTAGCACGCCATACTCTGTCGAAGGCCTTCGAGACGTCTAAGGAGACAGCAATTGCTTCCCCATTCTTCTCGAGGGCCTCGCCCGACAAGTCGGTGGCATACACTAGTAGGTCCCCAGTAGATCACTGAGGAGATCGTAAATAGTGTACACAATATAGGGTTATTTGTCACTAACAACTTCGCAGGACTGATTACTGACATCATAGACAACAACGTTTGTTCTATGACTTTTTACAAAACATAATACATTAACCAAAAACAAACCTTCAAGATTTCGGAGTTCACTTAACATTTCTGTATTTTACTATACCTACCTACGTCTGTATAATGCGACGCAAGAGCATTAAGCACAGCCCGATCCCCGTTCCCCTCCACTATTGTACTATCGCTTGCTTTACATAGACTTCGTTCTTGACCCCTCCCTTTCTGGGTGGAGCAAAAAGTAGTCAGTTACTGACTAAAACACACCCGTGTTCCTTCACGCCACGGTAATCTGTGTTGTCTGACGTCGCTATTTAAGCTGGGCCCCGTAAATACTGCTGCCATAGAGGCGCGCGTGGAACTCAATCAGTATACGTACAGCTAAAGAGTGGATTTCCCTACCGGAGTCTGTGTTTCCTGATAGCTACAACCTAGGGGTCTTTAAGTCAAGAGTGACTAGGTTACTTCTAGGCAAGCGTGCTTCATCGTCAGCCACATCATCACTTACCATCAGGTGAGATAATGGTCAAACGCGAGCCTATCAATAAAAAAAAAAAAAAACTCTATTCGCCGCCGACTCGGGCCAGGAATGGCCCTTAACTATTCAAACTGACTGTTCAAGCTTTTGCTCAGGGCCCAATACGCGCAATATTATTGCGATGGGTCTCTAAAGCTAGACCTACATTAAACCGACGCACATGTATAACACGCCTGATTTGTACGTAGAACGACATCGCGTGGCGTGAATCTACTGTAGCTCTACAAGTCTAGTTGCCATATATAATATATAAAATGTATGGACAACGAAGCACCCAGATTGGCGTGTGTGTCACACGTGGGCACAGTGTAGTGTACCTTAATAATTGTAGCCGACCGTGATTTTGCCAACTTTTTTTATTTAATATTTTTTTGGTTGCGTGTCAGTAGCAATCATTTTTTTCTTATTTCTATTCCAATACGGGGCGTTTAAGACCTCGTTTGAATAGTATCATTATGGCGGTAAAGGGCATATTAGACCACTAAACTTTTAAGAAACTAAAAACTTTTTTGTTGATTGAGATACGAGGTCAAAGTGACTCCTTAATACACAACTGCATTCTTTTTTAATATTTCCTCAGACTCATAATAGATGTCGTTCCGCATTGAAAAACCCACCTATGTTCTTTCGGTTACCCTTAGGGTTTAGGGTCACGGTAACTCTTTCGGACTATCCAACAGCCCTAACATTCCCGCAGCTCAAAATAGACGCTCGTGTTTCATAGACTATCGTAAACTATGCAAAAACAAAAGGCCCGATGAGAGAACAAAGCAAATACAAATCCTGTTTAACACGGCACAATGAATAAAAGGTTTTCAATATTGCATTGAGCTCGTTTGTTGTAGACTCAAGTGAACAACCATTGTCCCTGTTTGAAAGTACTTTTTATTCATGCTAATGTTGCTTGTGTTGGTCCGGAAAAGTGTCCGGTTGGTTGTAACTCCTGGAAACCTGAATTATTATTCTACATATATAATCAGCGTTATAATCTTCCCACTGTTGGGACTCAAGCCTCTCGTGGAAAGAGAATGGGCCGTAATCCACCACGCGGGCCAAGTGTGGGTTTGTGGATGTCACGTTTTCAAAGTTCGGGCAGGAGCCGCTTGAGCTCCAGTCCGATCCAGTTTGGGAGCCAGGCGTCAAAACTACGCCTTGAAATTCCATCGGCTGTCGAGGACGAGTTTCAGCTACTTCATCGTCGACTCGACGCCGATGTGAACCCCCCCTACCGTTATTTGGGAACCCGGTGGTGGCGCATTCCGAGGGCCGTGAAAGCACATGGCTTCAGACTGCGGTGGACTTAAAGACCACTAATTTGAAGCTATTAGGAAACAGACTTCGGCACGGAATTCCACTCCTATAGCGTATATATTCTTCCTCCTCTCTTAAAAATACGTTGAATTGAAGACAGATATATGCCTTCTAAAATTATTTTTCAAACATATTCTTTAGTCCAGACTCTTCAAACACATATTACACATCCTGGGTGATTCTTTGAAACCGAGAGAATTTCTCATTTATCTGGCCTAGTTTTCATACAATCTATTTTGTGTCGTAACTTACTGTGCACAAATAAATGCTTTTGATACCTTTAGTGATCGGGGAAAACTAATATGCAAGTAAAAATATAAAAGTGTAAAGAAAATACTAGGCCAGACGAATGAGACTCTTTCCACTTCAAAAAATCACCCTCCTATTGACAAGTTAAAATAAAAAATGATCCCTCGCATACATTGGAAAATATTTTCATTCAATTGAAATATAACGTTTGGATCCCAAGCTTTTCTAGTTGAATGGGACCTCGCTGGTGGAGAATAAATCGTGCGTGCTTATGCAACGCTTCGGATCATGGTCGAGATATATTGCATTTTGACGGCAGAGCTCACGGTAACTTATGCGTGCAAATGTAGGATTGGAACTTTTAAAAGGATGCTATTTAGAGCTAGGACTACTAATATTAAATGGTGAAAGTGTGTGTATACGTTTGATACTTTTTCGCGACGGCTGAACGGAATTCGTTGAAAGTTGTTTGGTACTATAGACCATGTACTGGAAAAGCACATAGCTTTTTATCCCGGGATTATGTCCCTTTGTAATCAAGACTAGTAGAATATTACTGACACATCTTCCAGTATGGTAAACCAGACATTATAATATGCCCCAGTCGGTAATATGCCCCACTTGCAAAATTAAGCCACGCATTTAAAATTTGTTGCTTAATTTAGCCGATCTGGATAGTTTATAGTATGAAGACGATTCCCTCTCTTAGAGAGGAGGTCTGAGTCCCAACAGTGGTAACATTATAAGGCGGACTATGCTATGCTATGCTATGAAGGCGATGTAAACTATACAATGCATGTTTAACTTTGCTAATTAACCTCTCAATCGTGGAAATCACAGACACAATAGAAAGACGCGGTAGGCGGAAGTGCGCGAACGCGCTTGGGGTTTAATGAATTAAAGCGTCTTAGTTTTACAAGTGGGGCACATGTGCCTGGTTTACCTTATATAAAGAAAAGGATAATAAACAGTTATTATTAAAATTCTTAAAATGGCGTTTCCTTAGTATGACGCGGGCTAAGCTGTTGGCAGCAGGGGCGTCAACTCCGTGGGTGGTCAGGGGCTCGAGCACCCATGAGAAATAAACAGTGCGTGCCAAGCACCCCTTAGACATCAAGAAACAGACTAGTAATCGCCTTTTAGGGATGAGCGTTATTTCATTACCCGATGACCGTGGTTTTGAGCGCTGGTTGAGACAAGGGTCGCGATTTCGATTCCCGCACCAACATAAATGTTAACGCAAATGTAAGTACGCAGTATGTAAGTAGGATATTTATTTATTTGTCGGTCGTTCAGTGTGCATTTCTCTTCTCACACTTCACCAGTTTTCTGACTCATCTAATAAGCACGAGCACCCATGAGGTTTTCTAAAAGCCATATTTCATAAAGTTAGTTTTTGGTTTCAGAATGAGTTGTGAGGGGAGTTTTTGCTCATGACCGATGCCACGACTGCGAGATTGTTGGAAATAGTTGCCGTGGCCCAGGAACACAAGTGAGTTTTACTCAGTAAAAGTCTGACACTCCCCCCAGACCTTTTTTTATGGTGGGGAAAATCATCCAATGACAACCCCCGCTCTTGGGCGGAGCGGGAGATAGTGCTAGACTCTTACTGACTAAAAACCCACCCCGTTCCTTCTGACCTTCATACCGGGGCTCGAGTTCCCTTTTGGATAACCCTGGCCCCAGAAGGCGACTTCGACCCGGCTGGGCCCCTGCTGTTGCTGACAACTCCTTGAGGCGCGCGGGAACAGGGCGCGCCGTCGACGACTTGGGCTTGGTCCGGACAGTTACCGGACTGTCGGACAGCGAGCTACCCATTGCTCACTGTCCGCAAGCCCACTTCCCCCAGACCTGGAGGAATTATTCATGATTCCCCACGTAAAATTTAGTTGTATAGAATGTTATACCATTTTTTGCTACGCGCGTTATGGGACCCTTCATGCACGAGTCCGACTCACGCTTGTCCGGTTTTTGAAGTGCACTATGGTAAGCGGTGCTGGTATGGCCTAATTTTATAATTATAACAAAATATTTATTTAAATCATAGATTCAGATTCGAAATATAAAAAAAAAAAAAAATTAAAAATCTGCTGTGCATTTCCAACTTTTTATAAAAAGTATTTTTTGTTATGAGTTTAACAACTTACTTCTCCTCAATATCCTTGGCTTTGTCCCGGACATCATGTGCGGTGTGCTCTTCATCAAAGTACAGTTTCTTGGTTTTGTCCACATCCAGGACTGTGGTCTGGAGTTCCTTGTGAGCCTGGGCCAGCGTATCTGTGCACTGGACAATGGATAAACATGTGTTAGTATTAGAAAATGTAAGTTAGAGGTGTGGGGGGAGGTGAGGAGGGGTCTTTGAAAGATCAGGGGACATAATATCATGATGTTTTAACCTTCAAAACTTCGCGTTTATTCAACCAGAGTCGTACATCCACGAAACGACGAAACGTACAAATAATGCGATTTTCTTAGATTTTGTACAAAAATGGTTATAAGTATAGCGATCTTACAGAAAATACAAAACATAAAGAAACCAATAGTAGTAGTAGAGTAGAGTAGGGTAGAGTGGGGTAAAGTAGGGTAGAGTAGGGTATAGTAGTGTAGAGTAGGGTAGAGTGGGGTAGAGTGGGGTAGAGTGAGGTAGAGTGGGGTAGAGTGGGGTAGAGTAGGGTAGAGTGGGGTAGAGTTGGGTAGAGTGGGGTAGAGTGGGGTTGACTGGGGTAGAGTGGGGTAGAGTAGGGTAGAGTAGGGTAGAGTAGGGTATAGTAGTGTAGAGTAGGGTAGAGTAGGGTAGAGTGGGGTAGAGTGGGGTAGAGTGGGGTAGAGTGGGGTAGAGTTAGGTAGAGTGGGGTAGAGTGGGGTAGAGTGGGGTAGAGTGGGGTAGAGTAGGGTAGTGTAGGGTATAGTAGGGTGGAGTAAGGAAGAGCGGGAGCGAAGCCGCGTGGGCAAAAGCTAGTTTAATATAAAGTTTATTTGAACTTATAATTTCAAGTCAATGTAAAGATATAACATTTCAAAGTAACCCGTTTTTAACCCTAGATCACTAACCTTCGTCAAAACGACGACGCGGACTCAAAAAAAGTGGTATAAATTTTGAGTGCGTCGTCGTACGCATTCCACATTCCGGCTAATCTTAGTCGGCCCCCAGCTCGAGCAATGCACGGGTTTGATTTTTGTGTAGGGGCCCTGTGTGCGCCGTTTCAGCCACCATAAGTCGTCGAATCGACGAAGGTTAGTATTAACGTTATTTCTGCAGAGTTATTTTTCATTCTTTTTTGGTGTTTTATTATTTCAGTGTTTTGTGAACTTTGTACTTAATTTGCTTACATTGAAATAAGAACCTACATTATTTTTTTTTTGGATATATTTTTATTTTAGAAACGATCATCAGCTGTTCATCATCATCTTCATCATCTTCCTGCCCTAGTCCCGTTTTATTTGGGGTCGGCGCAACACGTTTTTTTCTTCCATTCTGTCCTGTCACTCGTCACGCTATCACTAACTCCCTTTTCTTTCATATCGCTTCTCACACAGTCCATCCATCTTTTCTTTGGCCTCCCTCTTCCCCTCCATCCATCCACATGTAAACTCATAATTTTTTTAGCAACATGCGTTTCATCCCTCCTTTTCACATGACCATACCAAGACAAACGATTCCCTTTCAACTTTTCAGTCACTGGCGCCACTTTTAAACTTCCCCTAATATACTCATTTCTCACTTTATCCATTCTCGTCACACCACACATCCATCTTAACATTCTCATTTCCGCTACATGCAATCTTTTTTCATCCGTCTTTTTCACAGCCCAACATTCTGATCCATACAGTATGACAGGCCTTATCACGGACTTGTAGATTTTACCCTTCAACTTGAGGGGCATTCGTGGGTCACAAGCGGTTCCCGTGACCTGTCGCCATTTCATCCATCCTGCGTTGATCCGACGTGTTACGGTTATTAGATGATAATAGTGACGAAAAAAACTGCTCAGAGAGTGAGAAAAAAGACCACGTTGTGGCAGATCAGACTTATGAAATAGATGGTGAGGAAGAGATTTTTTTCTGTGACAGAACAACAACCTTCAACTGAAGAAATACAGGCAAATACGTCTTCATCAATTGAATACCCATTATCTAGTACTTCAGATCAGCCACACGAATTAATTATTACACCAACGAGTAATATTCTCCACGGAAAAGACAAACACAAATGGTCATCACTGTAGCCGAGTTCACGGAGCCGAACAGCCTCAAGAAATATTGTTGTTATTGTATGTTGTTATTGTACCTGGGCCCAAGGCGTAATTGTAAAAACGAACTAGATCCGCTTTCTTGCGTTTTATTTATACCATAAAATACTAATGCAGAAATATCAATAAAATGCGTGAAGTAGATGTAGTTAGCCTTCCTATCGCCAAAAAAAGAAAAAAATGTGCAATTTGCCCCTCCGCAAGGCAAAGAATAATAAACACTAGTTGCACCAAATGCAATAACTCCTCGTATGGCGAACACAAACTTGACATTTGTCACAAATATATTAATTAACAGTATTTTTCTAAAATGTTTCTTTCTTTTGTTGATTTTATTAGTTAATTATATTATTTTAATATTTTTTTAAGTTTTTGTTTTTTTTAGTTAATAAGATTTAAGCATTTAAAAAAAAAGATGTAAAAACTCTTGTCTGAATTAAAAGACGGTCAAATTAATTAAAATGTGATTTTAGTGAATAAAAAAACTTGTAAACATGCTTACAAACGATTATTGTAATTTAATAGTGTAATTTTATTTTAAAAACACATGTAAATATTTTATTCCATAAACCCTTAGAAACCTCCCTTTAATACAGCGTAGCCGAAACGACGAAGGTTAGTAATAAGCGTTGTAAAATAAGGTTAGTGATCTAGGGTTAAAAACGGTAATTTCCTATTATGTGTATATATTTACTGTATTAGGCAGCTCACCTTTGAATAAAAACTTCATGAGCTATTTCTTAAAATATTTTTTTACTAAATATCATTAATGAGGTAAAACTAATTATTTTTAAGTAGGTAATTGTTTTTAATCCGTTTGATATATGTGGCTAAATTACATTGGCGTAACAAAGGAATGAATATCGATTATTTCTGATCTTAAACTTTAAACCTTTTCTATTTTCATTTGGCTCCTTGACCACAAAGGCCAAACATGGTAGTTATAATGCCATCAGTGCATTATTCATCACATCATATAACGTGTTCCATGTAGTCAGCTCTCGCTATCAAATATACACGTCGGCTAAGCATACTCGTCTGCATTTTTTAGCGACAAGTTTATAAGGCTATTGATACACTATCAGAATGCAATCATCAATAAAAATATCTTATAATAATATTCCACAACTATCACACAACGCCATCTAGTCCCAAGCTAAGCTGAGCTTGTGTTATGAGTACTAGACAACTGATAATCATACTTATATATTTCTAAATACATACATGATATAGATAAATCACTCCCAGACACAGAACAAATGATCATGCTTATCACACAAACATTTGTTGTCCTGGGTGGAAATCGAACCCACGACCTCTTTTTTTTTTCGCGACCTCTTACATAGCAGTCAGGGTCACTTACCACTAGACCAACAGGCCAGTCAAAATCTGATTTACACATGCATGGAAAATTTCTCTTATGGTAGCTACATAGCTCATAAGGTAGCACATAGGATAGGGTAGGTACATAGCAGTCAGGGTCACTAACCACTCAACCGGCCAGTCAGTCAATAAAAACAGGATAAATGTGTAGCGAGTAGCGAGTTCAACTCGTACTTTACATTTACACGGTGTAAAAGACAGCCCTCCACAAACTTAAAGGGCTTGCTCAGTAGACGAAACTGAACAACCTTCCACAAGATTTTTTTCAGGAAACGAAAAAAAAATCGGCCTCTCCATACAAACTGTCCAATCAAGTTTTTAATTTTGTATGGTGAGGCTGATTTTTTTTCGTATCCTGAATAGAAGTCTTGTGGAAGGTTGTTGAGTTTAGTTTACTGAGCAAGCCTTGAATTTTGTGGAGGGCAGTCCCTTACACCCTGTATGTGTATGATCTTAAGTCGTACCTATATTACGTCCTAAATGTGTATAATTATATAGCTGTACTAAATGTGTATCAAAAAAAAACGTCGTTGTCTGTAAAGATGTTATAATTTTTTTTTATGAGCCCATTGTGTCCCACTGCAGGGCAAAGGCCTCCTTTCCATTATAATTTATTAAGTAAAATAAATAAATAAATAATAATAAATAAATCTTATGTATTTAACATTGGATTATATAAATTACTAGCGGCCCGTCCCGGCTTTGCACGGGCAATAAATATAGCCTATGTTACTCAGGGTGAATGTACCTTTCCAATGGTGAAAGAATTTTTGAAATCGGCACAGTAGTTTTTGAGTTTATTCATTACAAACATACACACAAAAATACATTTTTTTTTTTATAATATTAGTGTAGATTGAATTACATTAATAAAATTATAAATCGGTGCTTGACAGCAATCCCACCTGATAGTAAGCAGTGATGCAATCGATGATGGTGAAGCGCACTAGTTTATTAGTCAAGCGAACATTTATATTTTTATACTCCATGTGTAACACCTTCCTTATCAAGTTCTCGTGTGAACACTGCACGTGTTATTTAATAGTAAGTAACGTAATTGTTTAATAGGGAAATACGGCTTAATGATCGCAGTTCTGTTTCAGTTGAACATTCAGAGAGAACGAACGTTTCCGCTTCAATTAAAAATGCGAGGCTACGTCGGTTTTTATATTTTCGCGAGTTACACTAGTATCTTCCGAAGGGGATATAGATGTTGTAAAAAGGTTATAAGGGTTCTGGTAAGGAAGATCACTTGCAAATGCAGGTGCCGTGTCATGGAACCGAAGCCTCAGGAATGAATGTGTGCTGAGAACATGACGTGGAATAATGCACTGTAGTTAACATCTGGACACTAACATAATAATCACTGGAATGAGTACTGGATTGTATAGAAAAACGGTCCAAAAATATCACGCCACATGGGGGAGATCAACATCCAGTTGAGGAGCTGTCAGGAGGAAGGTTAGACCACCAATACGCGAGATCAACATCCAGTTGAGGAGCTGCCAGGAGGAAGGTTAGACCACCAATACGCGGGATCAAACGCGGAAAAGGACCAGATACCGAAAGGATCAAGGAAGCTTGCGCCATCTTAGATTGGCCGGAGGTTGTCACTTCACATTTACATCTTCTGCATATAGAATGGAACAATAGAGTCTTTAAAAAAGTTGTATTGTGTTTTATTTTTTATTACCTTGTGCCAAGTGTTTTGTTTTGATATAATGCAAAATACAGAAATTTCCAGTCAACATCCTGGAGTTAATTAAGGAAAGTATATCATACGACATAATTGTTGTAATCTCGTAATAAAAGTGTTTAAAGTCAGTTAACTCATCGAATGCCGTAATTAGAGACACAATAGACAGACAATTGCTTATGTCGAACTGTGTAACTTAAGATATTTTACTTAGGTTAATTTTTCTAAGGGCTACGGCGTAGCACTTTTATTTAGCACTTTGGCTACGGACTACGGCGTAGCACTATTGCTACGAACACGTAATTCATACAGTTCATTTCATAATGTGGCGAGTTTAGGGTCTGTAAAACTCCTATACACCGATCTAACGCTCTTAGGGCGAGGTTGTACTAATTTTGTACTTTTTGATCTTCTGGAAATCCACATAGAGAACACAATGAATTTTTTTTAATAAAATTGCCCACATAACCGTTAGGTAAAAATCAAAACTTGATAAATAATTAGGCTCAGTAAAAAAAAAAATCGCGAATCCAATACTAACTTACGATTTCAAATGTGTTTACGTAAATAAAAAATAAATAAATAAAATATTTTATGACTCCGACCGGCTCATATTATCAGTAGGTGTACATTTATTTCGAAATGCCATTGTAACCTTTGCAGACAATATTATATTTATTTTGTATACAAGACATATTGTATTGGACACAACACATGTTCTATTTCCTTGTATTACTATTCACATTGACATTGCTGCATTTCCTTGACATCATTTGCGAGTTTAAGCTACGCGAAGTGTTTTGTGGTAATATTTCAAAGTAAAAGACAAATAGTGTACTTAGAAAGTCAGGTAACCGTTTTTCCTTAGTGTCTTCGATGCGCCGCGCTGCTGTCTTCGATGATGTAGTGCCGAGCGACTTAGACACGGCCTATAACAGGCTGTTAGTACTGTACAACGTGTTATAAGCTTTGTGATGGCCGCCCGGCACTTTGATGATCCGGTCCTGCTGGTCGCCAAAGATCTTCAAGTGATTAGCTTGGCATTTGCTGTTTTTGTTAAAATTAACTTAAAACTAGAAAATGTGCTTTAAGTTTAGAACATATAAGCAATATATTGTGGCGTCTAAGAATGTCACATACTCATTAATTTGCAAATTGGCAAGGTTGCAAAGTTTATGTTTTAAAAAGCTTAGGATTCATATTCGAAACAAGATAGATTGGAGTTGTCAACAAAAGTCTAGATGTAATTTTATGTAAAAACATATTACATATTGCTTTGCGCATTCCATACATTGGCGAGCCAATCGTCTTCGTTGTTAGATACATGCAGCAAGCGTAGGGAACGAATCAGGAGTGACATCTATGACGCGATGGCGCGGCGAGCTAATCACTGACATTTCCCGCCCCCGCGTCTTACGTCGCATCACTGTTTGACATTTTTTTTACTTTCTGCATATGACTTGTAAAAATCCCTGACCAATAAATTACTATGACTTTGACTATAAGTGTAAACAAAGTCCTACCTTCTTAGCTACGTTGAGTTTGTGCTGGCGCAGGAACTTGGCTTCGTCCGCGATCTGCTGCTGGAACACCTCGACGGCCGCCAGCCTGGCTCGCGCGAGCTTCTCGTTCTCCTCCAGCACTGTGCGCCACACATTCCACATGTTCCTGGGGACAAAGTACTTGGTTGGAAACTGTTGACTAAGGGAACCAAAAAAAGTCAAAACTTACTAACGGATAACCCGATAGAATTTTGCTTAAAACAATGTTATTGCGGAGATAACGCTTTTTTTTATTCCACTGGGTCTAGAAGCATGTTTTTTTTTTAATATAAGGTGGATAATCATCCAATGACATCTCCCGCCCTTGGGCAGGGCGGGAGGGGGCGTCAAACTTTTACTAACTAAAAACCCACCCCTGTTCCTTCTTTGCCTTCGTTCCAGGGCCCAGGCGTTCACTTTCGCACTACCCGTGGCGCCAGTAAGTTTCAACTCTGCTGGGCCCCGGTAACGGTATGGTAAGGCATGTAATTTTACACAAATGCCTCGTGTAATGAAGGTAGAAATTTAGGAAACTCAACCTCTATTTTTGAGGTGGGAACATATCAAGTAACTTATCCCGCTCAGGGTGGCGTGGGATAGTACCAGATTTTTTAGTAGAAGCTATAAGGAGGCTACCGCCTGCCATTCCTTCTCGCCCATAGGCTGAACCAGGGCCTGGCGTGAGAGGTTACTGCCACCGATTGCCTTCTGATTGATGATGATGATGATTATACATGAAGGTGCTTCGCCCAAGTGGGGCACACCTCGACCGTATGCTCCACCGTGTCCTCCAGGCGATCCACACAGTGGTGACGCCTGAATTCGATGCAGGAATCTCTCGGAGTTGCTATGTCCGGTGAGGACCTGCGTTATGCGGAAAGTGAGGACGCCGTGGCACCTCTCCAGCTACTCTTAAAAGAGGGGCCTTACCGCCATAATTATGGTGTCCCCATACTTAAAGCATTGGGCACGCCACAATAATGGCGGTAAGTCCCCTCCTTGGAGGCGTGGCTGCAAAAATATCTCACGGCGTCCTTACCTTCCGCATGACGCAGGTCCTCACCGGACATGGCACGTTCGAGAGGTACCTGTTCCGGATTCGAGCGGAAGAGACGCCCGGGTGTCGCCACTTTGCGGAACGCCCGGAGGACACGGTGGAGCACACAGTCGAGGTGTGCCCTGCTTGGGCGGAGCATCACCGTGCCCTCGTGGGGGCGATCGGCGGCGGAGACCCCTCGCGCCGGGCCTTGGTTGAGGCCATGGTCCGGAGCGAGTAGGAGTGGCAGGCGGTCGCCGATTTCTGCGAAGCAGTAATGCTCGCAAAGGAGGAGGTCGGTCGCATCAGGCAACGGCGTTCTCGCCGCCGCCGCCGGGATTCCGATCCCGATTTCCGGCCACCGTAGGAGCGGGCTTGCGGACAGTGAGCAATGGGTAGCCCACTGTCCGGCCGACCGGTAACTTTCCGGACCAAGCCCAAGTCGTCGACGGCGCGCACTGTTCCCGCGCGCCTCAAGGAGTTGTCAGCAACAGCAGGGACCCAGCCGGGTCGAAGCCTACTGGGGCTAGGATTATCCGAAAGGGAACTCGAGCCCCGGTATGAAGGCTAGAAGAAAAGGGGTGGGCTTTTAATCAGTAAGAGTCTGACACTATCTCCCGCTCCGCCCAAGAGCGGGGGTTGTCATTGGATGATTTTTTTCTACCATAAAAAAAAAAGACCACGCACACTTAGATCGCAAGTTTGCTATTGGAAGTTGAACTATGAGCTTTGTCCTATTTTCCGGCACGTTTGCCCCGCCCATAAGGCTAACTTCTTTCATTTGTTCTGTGGTTGAAAGGATAATTCGCAACGATCACGTCCAGTGCTCACAGCCATCACTTCAATTACTGGGATCGGTCTAACATTACTTTTCTGGTGACAATAAACTCGCGGCAGCGGACTTTCACCCCGGCGTTGCATCTCCACGTGCATGTCGTGCATGTGTGCAAGGACTGTTGCCTCCAGATCCCACGGTGGTAGGCCAGCCAGAAGGCCCGCCGCTTCGCGGGAGACCGTGCAGTATCCCCGCACCATCCTTATTGCCATGACCCTCTGGCAGGCGTTCAGCATGGCCGCCGGTTGCGTTTTCAGCGACGGCGCCCACACTGGCGCCCCGTAGAGGGCCATGGACAGAACGATCCCCGCGTAGAGCCTCCGGCAGGAGGCATCTGGACCCCCAAGGTTGGGCAGTGTGCGTGGTCTATTAGTTGTGTAATGCGCGTTCGTATTGGTTTATTGCCTGTAGTGGAGTTAAAGGAAGTGAGAGAAGCGGCGACACTCGTGTAGTACAAATCGGAAAGTATTTCCTTTCAAACCTCATTCATCTTTTCTGTGCTTTAAATTATTATTCAAGATGAATTATATATATTATAAACAGGTTAAGTTTTTTTTTTATTATTTTGTTTGTAGAAGGTAATCTCTGAAAGTACTGGTCCGATTGCAATGTTCAAAACGTCCCCACCCTTGTAGCACTTTAAAACCTATGTTAATCGAAGGGCCATAGTCATCTCATCATTTTATTGTATGACAGCAAAACTGAAATGTCTGTCTGAAAAAAGTTGTATCGATATGAAGAAACCAGAATCAATAAGTACTATCTTGATGATTTTTTAATTCATTTCTTTTGGTCTTCTAGAATATGTATTCTGTTATTCATCTTCTAGGATCCTACTTTGCCTGAAAATCAGGCAAGTAGGACGCATATCATGTATTTATATTATTTATATCATACATCGTATAGAGTCATAGGGCCCGGAGTGGCACAAACGTCTATATTATAGGCGCTGCCATGTAATTAATAAGTCCCCGGGCGACTGCTAAAGCAACTGGATCAGGAGGTGCGATCTGGATGCAGCAAAGGTGCAAGCATTGGACTGGCCTGTCGACATCAACAGCAAAACGCAGTGGTTGTAGGAGGCTATGTCGCAACAATGCGACGTGTCAATGCCCCGAGTCCAGCCGAAGTTAGGTGTACTGGTGGTCGCCGCCAATGCCAATTAATGAAGACATTAAACGCAACTTAGCTCACGAATGAATAAATTGTCTCTCATTATTGCGTTCTGTGTCTGACGCCATAAACAGGACTTTAAAATGCGTCTTAGTACCGATCCCAGCTTAATACCGCACGACGGAATATCTCTCGCCGTTTCCACACTCCCTGATGACCAGAGATTACACGACAGAGGTAGGTTGGCACCCGCTGATACCAGAGTGTTTGCCTAATGCGACTCTAGGGTAGGGGATAGAGCGCGTTGGAGATGTTTAAGTTACCATTAAGACTACGCCATCCCGGGACACCGCATCTCACGTGGTCATATTAACTGAATGGACATATTAATGGCATAGCGGCGCCTATAACATAGACATTTGTTCCACTCCGGGCCCTATGACTCTACACGATGTATGATGAAAATAATATAAATTCATGATATGCGTACTACTTGCTTGATTTTCAGGCAGAGTAGGATCCTAGAAGATAGAAGACAATAACAGAATACATATTCTAGAAGACCAAAAGAAATGAATTAAAAAATCATCAAGATAGTACTTATTGATTCTGGTTTCTTCATATCGATACAAATTTTTTCAGACAGACATTTCAGTTTTGCTGTCATACAATAAAATGATGAGATGGCTATGGCCCTACGATTATCATAGGTTTTAAAGTGCTATAAGGATGGGGACGGTGTCCATAAATTTTTGTGCATTGTTCTTTCACCGATAGAAAGCTGCTTTGTGCCTGAGTGACATAGGCATATACATATTTTGTGCACGCGGGCGAAGCTGTGGGCAGAAGCGACTCATTAATCATAATACTAATCAATTTTATTACAGTTAACATGATTTAAAACTATGTTAGTTACCATTTATTTTAGGATTATTACGATAAATTTTAGTGAATATAATTTAGTTTGAAAGCTACTGAACTGACTGAAACCTTTGATATCTTCACTTTAAAGCCTTTGATCCGCTTTTATATAAAATGGATGCGTAAAAGGTAGATAAATTCGTAAAATAGGATTAACTACTAGCACTCAGTGTCACCACGAGCTCTTAAATTTCGACACAAAGGTCTATCAAATTATATTACGTAGTGCAGGCTGGCTGTAAAGGGATCAAAGGTTATATAACATGTTTAGAAATAATAACTGAATGAATTCCAATAATTTTTACACCATTTTATGTTTTTTCTCAAAAATATTTTAAAAAGGTCACAAGTTGGACACCACCGACGCTAAGTGCAATACAGGTCATAGCGGGCATTAAAAGCCACCGCACAGCTCAGTGCTTGAGCAAAAAAACCCCACAGTCACCCGGATGGCCCTGTGACCATGTATTTGTGCGGAAAACCAGGTAACTTAATAAGCTTATAACTTTGTTATTTTTCATGATAAAGTTATGAAATTTTGTATGTAGATTATTTACATAAAAAATACTAGACAGATATCGGGTATCGCATATACTAAAGCTAATTTTGTACATTTGCGAGATGTGCTTATTGATTTATGTAGATGACCCATCATCATAACAATAGGCTCAGTTTTGTTTAATGATATTTTTATTTCTGTAAAATTGCAAATTGTATTTAAAAGTTAATTACACGTCAAGCAAAAAAGGACAGTTTTTTAATAATAAATTGTTGCGAACGATAATTTAGAAATCATTGCCCATATTTCAACGAAATAGATTCATCTCACTTGGTTCGATTTTAGAGATATTTATGTTTTTAAACTTGCGACCTACTGATCATCCTTCCCGAGGTAAATTTTCATACAATCGCTCATACGGGATTATGACGTTATCATACATCTTTCTCTAGATATTTCGGAAACACAGATATCTTGTGGATATTATCTAGGTTTCTATTGAAATCAAATCATAAATTTGTGTAAGACTAAATCAGTAAAGACCTCTGAATATTTACTATTTTGCGTGAACTTTGACTCTTCATACTTTAACTTTCACTCATGAATTTAAAAAATAAAGATAATATATAACTATAGAACCTTGAACCTATAGAACCTTGCACATTTAATCAGGATTCTGAGTGATGAAATTATTTTACAAAAACTTTTAAGGTTTTCAAATAATAACGTATATTCTGGAACGAGTTATGTAAAATATTCGAGTAAATGATTGAATTACCGAATGCCACCAGACTTGTGAGGCATTATCTCACTTTTTTTGCTTTGCGTCTTCATCAAACATTACGTTGGATTGCATTGGATGAAACCACAAGCTTTTAAACTATTCTTAAGGACGAGAGACGAGGACCGAGGACCCTCTTAATTTGCACGATTATGTACTTTTTGGAAATTCTCCGCTTTTCTCTTCTATAATATGCACGTATCTAATACACACGTATCTATGCCTTCCATAAGAATCACTCTGTCTATTTGTGAAAACCGTATAAAACTGTTCGGTAGTTTTGAGTTTATCGTACACAGACAGACGCACAGATACATTGGGGGCTTTGTTTTGTAATGTGTAAGGACTCTACTGATCGCATTAAAAAAAAAACGGGCGGAGTTGATGGATAGTTTGTAGGTTAATGGTGGCTTATTGATCTGGGGTCCAAGTCTGCTATATTTATAAATTCGTCATTCCAACACGATGCCACTGTCAATTTGCTAAAAGTTTGTAATCTGCTAATGATCGATCATTGATCGGCCAATGGTCTCGTAATATAGTTGTGGTAGAATGATAATATCGAGCTTATTAAAAGCAATGACTGCACAATGACGTTTTAATGGTAGGTCACTGACACTGATCAAAGGAATTGTCAAAATTTTATCAGATTACCGCCAGTGGCGTGCCTGATGCCTTTACAGGGGGCAAGCCAAGGAATCTTGACCTAACTACTACTTACCTACAATCGTGGAAATTACAGACACAATAGAAAGACAATAGGTGCGCGAACGCCGGCGTTCGCTTGGGGTTTAATGAATTAAAAAAAATCTCGTGCTACCACGTGTCATCAGTGCAGTAATGCTGATTTTTCTGAATTGCTACACTTTAAACCCCAAGCGAACGCCGGCGTTCGCGCACCTATTGTCTTTCTATTGTGTCTGTAATTTCCACGATTGAAAGGTACAAATATAATGTTAATAGTAAGTAATAAATAATGATAACAAAAGCTTCACCACAACAACTTTATCATCATACCAATAATCGTGAAGTTTGAATACATGAAGAGAAAAAAAAAATTGTATTCTAATTCAAATTGTCTATCTTTATTTAAAAATGATTTTATTACTTACACCAGCGTAAAAAGTTTGTGAACGTTTTAATTCTACCAACAGCTGATTTTCAATTGCAATCAAAGATAATTCGGAAAGCCGCTCTTGTTGTCGAGTGCCGGCCGGCCGGGATGGTCAGCCAATACTTTAAAACGATTAATTTGAACTTAATGAATATCTAATGTAAGGTTGAGTTGAGTGTGAAATAAAACAACCGAGTACTAGATACTGATCTGTTACTTTTTTGACGCCAACGCCATCTAGTTATAAATGTGTAACTAATACATAATATTTTTTTGAAATCTTGGTGTTTCAAACACTTGTTCTTTATAATAATATGTAATATTATTGGCAAATACTCACAATTGAAACAGCGGTAGCTTTTCGTTGTTCGCTTTTTTAAAACACACTTATCACTAACTGTCGAGAAAGAGAACCAACTTTCTATTGGCGGTTTACCAAAAATAAAGAATGAATTAACAGCGTTCAAGTACTTTTGAGAATTTTCATGGCACTCGCGAAGTTATTTGAGTCATACCTGATGTATTCCAAGCATTGTTATTAACTTTTCTGAGAAATATTCAAAATAGTAAAGTTACAAGATTATATTTATCTTTAAAACTCAAACCCTACCTGGCCAATATCAATTCCACACATAATAATATCCACACACAACCACAAGTATAGTTTCCGAATTCATAAACTGTTAAATGACGGAAAACAAAAAAAAAACTATCAAAACAATAATTACGTACAACACGATAACTGTGCACGACGGCATCAAAATATAGCGGCGCCGCCGCTACCTATTTCGTACTCAATAATATTGTAAAACCTGTATAAACCTGTCGGCGTATTACTAGGGCGACGGAGCCGCGAGTCCGACAGGAATGAACCTGTTTCCGCGGCTCGGTCACGTCGCGCATCGCCATTGGTCGACAAAAAAGGACATGGACGCTTCGCGCCCCTCGCGGATCGGCACATATAAAAGGGCCCGACCATGGCGATGCGCGACGCAGTCGGAAAGTAACGGGTCAAATCAAACTGTCACTACCTATGTGTGTTTTTAAGTTTTTAATAAACCATCATAATTAAACAGAGTGAGTTTCAATATACAGTCCACTCGCTACACATTCTGGTCCTTCGAAAGCCGAATCGTTAAGATCCAGCAAATTGAAGATGGTGTTAACACGCAGCCGTAGTGGCGACTCAAGAAGAGAACAGACCCAACAAGAGCCTTCAGTGACCGCCGGACCGGGTGCCAGCAGCTCGGCACCAGAATCGAGCACGGTCGGCGTGACAAACACAGGCAGCGGATCTACGACGACTACCAACACCGACGCCACGCGAACACATGGTACGCTCAAGCCCGGCGATACCAGGTCACACCGTTCTACATCTTCGAAAAAGAAGCGCCTCGCAGAGCTGGAGGCCAGAGAACGGCTGGCTGAAATGAAAGTCAAGCAAGCGCAAGCAGAGAGAGAGCTGCAAGAAATACAGCTGCAGCGCATCAGAACCGAAGCTGAGTCGAGTGAAGACCAAGACTTGGAAGACGACCTCGCCTCCGTAAGGATTGGAACGTGGCTCGCGCGACCGGCGCCGCCACCCGGAGGTGAGACTCGGCCGCCGCCATACGACGTCAGCAACGGGAGGAACGGCAGAGAAGCAGCGAAGGACACCGGCGCCGTGACAGGCGCTCAACCGCTGCGAGACGACGACGACGGCTACGGAGAAAGTGTGTGTGCGAAAATAAAGGGCAATATCGCGAGTGAAGTGTTACACGGTAATGTGAGTGATAAAGTGATAGACGTAGGGACACTCGCCGCGGCCCTAGCGCAGGTCGCGCGCAGTTCGAGAGAGCCCCCGAAGTACGTCCAGCAGTTACCGATCTTCGACGGAAAACCCGGTGAGTGGATAGCTTATAAGGCCGCGTATTGTGACTCACACACGTATTTTTCCTATGTAGAAAATGTCGCTAGGATTAGGATGAGCCTCAGAGGCGCCGCAAAGGAAGCTGTAGGTTGTCTATTGTTCAGTCAATCTGACCCTCAGGTCATTCTAGACGCACTAGAAAGACGTTTCGGTAGGCCCGAGGCCTTGATTATGGCCGAGTTAGATAATGTAAAATCATTACCTAAATTAAATGATAACCCTAGGGATATTTGTATTTTTGCTAGCCGTATTGCAAACACGGTGGGTACGGTAGAAGCACTAAAAAGAAATCAATATTTACATAGCCCTGAAATGTCGCATTGTATCGTTGAGAAGTTAACGCCAATATTAAAAAACAAATTTTATGATTACGCGGCTAATAAAAAAACTGAAGATATTCCCGTATTAAAGCTCTTGTCTATGTTCATGAATGAAGAGGCAGACAAGTGTGGCGCGTATGCTCAGCCAGAACGTGGGTACGACGACTCCAGTGGTGTACGACAACGGCGCAGAGTTGAGCGCACGTTCAACGTGAATAAGGAAACATCGAATGACCAATGCCCGGCATGCAAGCAACACGGCCACAAATTACCAGATTGCAGTAAATATAAACAGCTAGACATAGATACTCGATGGGAAATAGCAAAAAACTCTAACATGTGCTTTAGATGCCTACGAAACAAACATAGAAGGTTCATGTGTAAAGCGCCTATTTGTGACGTAAAGGAATGCAACATGAAACATCACAAACTGTTGCACAAAGAGCGTAAAGTTGAGGCGTCACATAACGTAGCGACGCCGGCGCCGACACCTGTTATCACACACGAAACCGTTACGTCGGCGCGTGAAAATGTATCAACGATTTCGCCTCAGAATCGCCGCGCGTATTTAAAGATAGTACCTGTCACATTGAGCGGACCACATACGAGTGTCGACACATATGCCTTGTTAGACGACGGGAGTACAGTCACCTTGTTAGACGCGTCAGTAGCAGATATCTTAGGTGCAGATGGGCCAGCGAGTCCTATGTGGATACAAGGCATAGGCACGGAAGTCAAGCATGAGCAAAGCCGAACAGTGAGCCTCCACATTCAAGGTAAGCACTATAGCGACCCACAGAAGATAGAGGCTGCGCGCACCGTGACCAGGCTTGAAATTATGGCGCAAACTGTACAAACCCAGGACATAAATAATTGTATGCATTTAGACGACATAAGTAGCACTCTTGTTTATGAAGACGCGCGACCAATGATCTTAATAGGCCAAGATAACTGGCATTTATTAGTAGCCACAGAAACACGGACAGGTGCGCGTGATCAACCAGTAGCATCGTACACAAAACTCGGTTGGGTACTACATGGGTGTCAGTATTCTGTAAATAAAGTCACAGCTACATTTTGCGGCCACATTAAAATTCAAGAAAATCTGGAACCAAAAGAAGAAACCATGAGAAACTTTTTCAAACTAGAATCACTAAGTATAGAACCTAGGATACCTAGAGACGACCCGCAACAGCGAGCCTTAGACATCCTAGAACAGAAGAGTCGACGATTACCCGATGGCAGCTTCGAGACCGGACTATTGTGGAAACAAGAGGAACTCACCAAGAAAAATGAATGGAGGTGGTTACCCTCGAAGGATAATGTGGCAGACGACGCGACACGCAGCACACCAGAACATTTTAATTCGGAACACAGATGGTTTCGCGGCCCCGAGTTCCTTAGAAAAGGTAGAGATGAATGGCCACAGAATAAAAAGGTCATTGCCCCCATGGACACGGGCGAAGGACGCGTCAAATCTCATGTAATTAACAACACAAAATTGAACGATCATCTCCCAAATATTACTCGTTTTTCCAAATGGACACGACTGATAAGGACAACTGCAAGAGTACTTCAGTTCATTGACCTGTGTAGACCATGTAAACATAATGTCGAATATAAGTGTACTAAGAAAAAGGCATCAAAAGATCCAACATGGAAAAGAACACACAGAAATAAAACTGTTAAAAAAGTTACGCAAAATATGACAAAGAATAAAACTATAAACTACATACCTATACCTGCTACTTATATACAACAAGCCGAAGAACAATGGGTCAAGGGCGCGCAAGCCGAAAGTTTCTCAAAAGAAATTGCCGCCATAAAGGATAACAAAGCGGCGCCCGGCGACAGTCCGATATCGGTATTAAGTACATACCTAGACAATGCAGGTGTTCTACGTTTGCGCGGGAGAATCACAGCGGTACAAGACGTCAATGAAGAAATAAAAAACCCCATTATACTCGAGGGTAAGCATAGGTATACGAAGCTATACATAGCGTATATACATGAAAGTTTACACCATGGCGGGACCGAGATAACAGTAAATGAGATAAGACAGCGTATTTGGATTACAAAACTACGTCCGTCTGTAAAAAATGTTATAAAGGGCTGTTTATATTGTAAAATAAAAAAGGCAAAGCCGGCTAAACCGTCTACGGGAAACCTACCGTACCCTCGTTTAGCTCATCATGTACGTCCTTTCACTTTCACTGGACTAGATTATTTTGGCCCCATATCTGTATCTGTAGGTAGGCACAAAGAAAAAAGATACGGAGCCTTATTTACCTGTTTAACGTGTCGAGCCATACACATAGAAATAGCTAGCTCGCTCAGCGCAGACTCGGCTATCGCCGCTCTTAGGCGATTTATAGGTAGGAGAGGTTGTCCCAAAGAAATATGGAGCGACAACGCTACCTGCTTCAAAGCGGCGGATAGGGAGCTAGGTGAAAGCGCCTTAAGCGCTTTAGGTAGTGAGTCCAATGCGCGGTCCATAAGCTGGAAGTACATACCTCCCGCGTCGCCGTTTATGGGAGGAGCGTGGGAAAGAATGGTAAGGGTCGTCAAAGAAGCACTGTACGTCACACTGAAGGAAGTCCACCCGTCCGACGAGACCTTGGCCACGCTACTCGTGGAAGTGGAAAATACGGTGAACTCCAGGCCACTCACGCATGTCAACGTGTCACCAGATGAGCCCGAAGCCCTCACGCCTAACCATATTCTGATCGGCCCTAACCCACATGTACCCTCACCGGGTAATTTCACCGCAGCGGACGTCACAGCGCGGCACCAATGGCGGCGCTCCCAGGCACTAGCGGACGTCTTTTGGCGAAGATGGGTACGTGAGTACCTGCCGCTCCTTCAAAACCGGCGGGAGCCCTACGGCAGCGGCACCCCACCCAAAGTTGGAGACGTCGTCGTGATCTGCGACCCTAACCTCCCACGCAACACCTGGCCTAAGGGAAGGGTGACGCAAGTGTTGCCAGGCGCAGATGGAGAGATACGAGTTGTAGATGTCATGACCAGAGGACTCGTACTGCGAAGACCAACGAAGCGCATCGTCGTGCTCCCCACGGAGTCGCCTGATGGCGACGGCGGGAGAAGTGTGCACGACGGCATCAAAATATAGCGGCGCCGCCGCTACCTATTTCGTACTCAATAATATTGTAAAACCTGTATAAACCTGTCGGCGTATTACTAGGGCGACGGAGCCGCGAGTCCGACAGGAATGAACCTGTTTCCGCGGCTCGGTCACGTCGCGCATCGCCATTGGTCGACAAAAAAGGACATGGACGCTTCGCGCCCCTCGCGGATCGGCACATATAAAAGGGCCCGACCATGGCGATGCGCGACGCAGTCGGAAAGTAACGGGTCAAATCAAACTGTCACTACCTATGTGTGTTTTTAAGTTTTTAATAAACCATCATAATTAAACAGAGTGAGTTTCAATATACAGTCCACTCGCTACAATAACCGATCAAAGCAAATTTGAACTGAGTACTTTTTAGTTCGTACAACTTTACGCGTCATAGAGGGCGCCTCGTATTATAATATGCGTAAAAATTTACGTTAAAAAAAACCATTCATAAATTTACCAAAGCCCAGCTTTTTTTTAGAACAAAATGTTCGACGAGTATTTGCACACAATAACAAATTACACCCACACACACTCAAAATTTGACGTTTTTATATCAAAAGTAGAGATAGAAGATGAAGCCTCATAAAAGCCTTTGAGGCAGAAAAAGACAACAACACATTAGTGTTCATCTCTTTCTTTTGTTAAGTGTTAGAGTGAGATCGGAGAGATTTCGCTCAGAATGGCATCCTCGCTTCGCCCTGGTATCGTCCTATGAATGATTTTTGAATTCCGCACAACACAGTGGCAACTTAGCGTAACCGCGTAAGCGCGCGAAGTTTAAAGTTTAGATTTTTGTGATAATTAATTGATTGGTCGTGTTCTATGAATTAGGTGAGGTTTTGGTAGGGCAAGCTGGGCTTTTTGGCTTATATGGCGGGCACGCCCCTGATTACCGCATACGTCAGACATTCATTTGTTAATATTACGAGATTACCATCCTGTGTCAATTCTTTTAATGGAGTATCATCTGAGTGTTTGACCATTGGAAAGTCATAATGACGCCATTATATTAGTAGATTACCAAAATTGTCAAAATCAACAATTATAAAGTCAATGATAGACCATTGTGATTCTATTGTAATAGCAGCATTGGGGCCCAGGTGAAATGAATGTCCATACATAGGTTTCATCTGATCATGAAAATCAGTTCTTTTAGAATAATCATCATTATCATCATTTCAGTCGAAAAACGACCACTCTTGGACATAGGCCTCCCCCAAATGTCAGCACAATGAACGGTCCTGTAAGTCTCGCATCCATCGGATTCCCGTAACCCTTACCAGGTCATAGGTGCACCTTGTAAGAGGCATTCCAACTCTCTTCTAGTACGCAGAATAATATTGGACATTAACTCGGGCAAAGCTGCTGAGAGTGCCGAGTCTATATTAAGAGGACTACAGCACCTAAAGCGTAGTCACTCTCGAAGTGCATACAAAAAAAAATATATACGTAAAGACACAATGCTTACAAATGAAGCATTTCAGCAATTTACCAAAAATCTATAGTTTTGATAATAAAATTAAAACACTATAACTATAAAACATTGTTTGTACCCGCACTGGCCCCCCGGTGGATTATGGCTCAATCCCTCTCCTAGAGAGGAGGCCTGAGTCCCAGCAGTGGGAACATTAAAACGCTGATTATTTGGTAGGCAGAGTGACTGCAGGTATATCAGTTCGGTTTTTAATCGATAAAAGTACCTAATTTTAAGAGGCACCTTCATGATTTTTTCTTTTTTTTGGGGGTGCTCCTTCATTAAACATTGCGTTGGATGAAACAACAAGTTTTTAAACCATGGCCGTGTCGACGATAAACGAATGGGGAAGAGCCCTCTTAAATTGAAATCAATAAAACTTCATTCTCACTCCTGATCTGCCAGACGGACAGTTTAACAATGCAATTAAATCAATTCATAAAACTTAATCAGTCGTATAATTGAAGTGATGACTGAGAGCGCTGGACAATCGCCCGGTGCGAACCGTTCAACCATTATTCATTCATGTGAAATTAATATCGTATTATCCTGTACAATGTACGGTTTTAAAGCACATTTCATTGAGGGCCATTTTTTGAAAATCAGAAATTTTTTAGGTTTCCATACCTCAAAAGTGAATCACGGAACCTTTATAGGATTACTATGTTATTCGTCTGTCTGTCTACTATAATTATTTTAATGTTGGGTACGTTATTAAGTCCAGTTTAATGGCGCAGGTGCGATATACATAAGGTTAGTTCTCTATTTTAAGCTATTGCATAGCTTCTATCGCGGGCCTTGAGCGTGGAGACCGAATCCAGAAATTCCGTAACGAAATAACCTAACACCCCCCACTCATTTGTTTTTTGAGCGTGGTGACCGATAAGAAAACAAATGAGTGAACAATCAATCAAAATTCAATTCAATGTGTGAAAGTGTAACTTCAATTAATATCAAAGAAAAAAAAAACAAAAGGAAAAAAAAATACTGCATAAATAAAATAAATAAATAATTATAATTGCATAAGTTGATAAAAATGCTATGCAATAGCTTTACCGCGGCAGTCCCCGAGTGCCACACGTCTTTTTTTTCTTTGATATTAATTGAAGTTTCACTTTCACATACATATTTAAATATTTATTAGCAAAATTATATATAAAAAAAAAATTTAGAAATATAAAACCATAGTTATCCGCCGGAGTCGGGAGCAGGGTTCAAGCTACCGGTGGTTAGGGCTCCAGAGACAGGAACCTCCTCACAATGCGAGCCGTATCGCTGCCTTCTGTATCAGGCCCTTGATCCAACCGCACAACGACAGCTTCGACAGATGGTCGTCGAAGCTTTTATGTATTATTATTATTATTTATGTAATGACTTGTTAGGCGAAATAAATAATTTTAAAATTAAATTGAATCCTACAGCTCAGTGTACAAATACCTTTATTACCTTCTGATCGCAACATTATAATTGTGACATATCTACATGTGAGACGCCTGGGAAACGAACCTTATGGCATTCATGCCATATGCACCCTTCAGGCTGCTTGAATATACTTTATAAATTACATGGCGTTTGCAATAGGAATGCATGAAACAAATATTAGCTATCTTTTTAACAAACATTAGCTATATTCTAAATTTTTATTAAAAGCACAATGTATTAAAAGCACTTAATTGAATAATGGTTAATGCTGTATTGCTTAAAATTGCTACGTAAATAAGCCATTATTTTTCGTAAAAAGTAAAGTTGAAAATAAAATTAAAATTGTTAGAAAAGCGAACGGGATATAACAATTTAAAAATAAATATATCTGTCCCTTTCGCCAAGACAATTTCGAATTCTATGGCGGTTGCCTTTTTTTTTTAGGTGGGATATCAATGTCTTCTCCTGGTCTGGGTGGAGCGGGAGGGCGTGTAAGACTTTTACTAACTAAAATCACACCTGTGTCCTACAGTTGCCCTTTGTGTTACAGAACTACGGGTTTGATTTTCAGAAAATCCCCGTGGTCCTAGCGGGCATCGGTCCTGTTGGGAGGTTTGCTGACATCTCTTTGAGGAGCGCATGGATCACTACAGGGTATCGACGACTAGGGCTTGATCCGGTTGATTACCGGACTGCTGGACGGTGAGCTACCTATTGCTCGACGTCCGTAAGTCTAAGCCCCCTTAAATATTTATTTTATTCTATTTTCAGTATTTATTGTTAAAGCGGATAAATACCTAATTTTAATTAATTCTGTTTTAAATATTATTTATTTCTTGTGAAAAAAGACTACTTACAGTTTTTTTTTTTCTGATGACCCTGTTGGAGTTCCAGACTTTTACTGAATAAAACCTATCTGTGCAGTCTCACAGCGAACCTTAACAGTGTTTAGCTACCTACTTAATAAAATACCAATAACTATAGTACCATTGATTTACATTGATTTGTCTATCTAAAAAGTCAAACGACTTGTGGTTTTTGTGAACAGATATTGATTATGATATGGCTAGTGATGATGAATCAATAAGTGGAGTAGAATATTTAGAAGCAGATTTTTCTTATGACACTATTATATCTTTGCAAAGGTAATCCTACTTTTGTAAGAAATATTTTCACGAAAGTGCTTGAAATATATTCAATTCGACAATCTTTGGCGTTTTTTTATTGTTAAAATGACAATAATAATTTTAAATAATTAAAAAAAAAGACTTAAATTCGATATGTTTTATAAGGTTCTATTAGTAAACAATGATCAAGACTCTTAATTAACCTTGATTATCCAACATCAGATTTAAGTGTATTTATTAACCCAAGACGTTCACAACCATATTTTTTTATTAGTATAAAAAAATGGGGCCCTGTTCGTACCCGTTACTGATCATGTATTTGTAGTCAAAAGTAAAAAAAAAGAAACCCCAAAATTATCCACGAAAAATCATAATTGGTAAATTCATAAAATACAATCCACCATTTTATCAATTGCTGCTAGAAAATACTACGCGCAGCGTTTTTCCATTATGATCGTCATTTATTCATTCATAATATCAAAAGCCAACTGTATAGTGTACTGTACAATATTTCCATAAATTGAGTGACATTTTGGGATATAAACAAACGCTAATAACTTTGATGTTTATTATATTACTAGCTTTTGCCCACATCTTCGCCCTCGTACCTAGAAATAATTTATGTCACTCAGGAATAAAACAGCTTCCTATCGGTGAAAAAATTGTAGCAATCGGACCAGTACTTTCAGAGATTACCTCCTACAAACAAACAAAAACAGACTTTACCTCTTTATTATATTAGTGTAGATTTATTGAGACTATTTAAATAATAACAATACCTTTTCTAATAAGCTGTTTAAGCATATGTACTAATTAAAAATTAGCGATTTAGAGATACTTTTTTTCTGTGCTAATTAGTGTTATACAAATATTAACGATGCTCATTAAAATGTAAATTCGGCACTAATTGATATAAGTATTTCAGCTTAACGCTATTTTGGTTTGAGGTTAATTATTTGATTTCAGTTTACATTGTTTTGACTATTGTTTTGGTAAAATTGTTGAATAATCGTATGTTTGTGATTTAAATGACGGCTTTCTTTTCAGAATTGGGTATAAACACCCAATTCTGAGAAGGACATTAAGAATGATCGATGATTATTGTGAATGATGATGAGTGTTGTCTTATTTAACCTAAAGGTTGACTGGGAGAGAATGCCTTGTTGCATCAAGTCCGCCTATGTACCGCTACCGTACATGAAGTTTAAATAAAAAAAGACGTGTGGCACTCGGGGACTGCCACGGTAAAGCTATTGCATAGCATTTTTATCAACTTATACAATTATAATTATTTATTTATTTTGTTTATGCAGTATTTTTTTTCCTTTGTTTTTTTTTCTTTGATATTAATTGAAGTTACACTTTCACACATTGAATTGAATTTTGATTGATTGTTCACTCATTTGTTTTCTTATCGGTCACCACGCTCAAAAAACAAATGAGTGGGGGGGGGTGTTAGGTTATTTTCGTTACGGAATTTCTGGATTCGGTCTCCACGCTCAAGGCCCGCGATAGAAGCTATGCAATAGCTTAATAAATAATGTTTCATTAGACCTAATTAAAGTTAAGTCTTATGTCACTTTCTAGATTACACACTGATATAATTAACTATTTGCAGATCACATATAGAGAAATAAGTCATAATAGTCCAGTCAAATTAGACCAAAAAAACTGGGCAAGTGTAAGTCAGACTAGCACAGTAGGGTTTCGTACAAACTACAATTCCCGAATGGAGTCTCGAAGATTTTTCCGAATCGCAAAATAGTTTTTTTTTGTGATGTCTGTTTGTAACAACAAATTCATAGTTTTCAAATTTATTACTATACTTGTGCTATAAGACCTTGCTTCATGCCAAATTTCAGGATTCAAAGCTAATTTTATGATAAAACTTACCGTTTTGCAGAAAATCGCAAAAAAAAATCGTTTTATTCTGAGTATTTTTTTCCAGGTGTCGGATCGATGAAGATTTTTTAGATTTCATTTATGATGGTGTTTGGAATAAATCGGGTAGTTGAAGATCGAATCATAAATCATTTGGCATAACACGTAGTATCAAAATTCTGAAGAAACGCGTGAAGAGTGAATATTGAAGTATTCACTCTTGACTTAAAGACTGTTAGAGCGATAGCTGAAAGGAAGATAGCCGGAAGATTGTTAGAGCGATGCGTTCCTTATCAGGACACACAGACTTCGGCAAGGAACGCATAATGAACGTACCTTATTCTGTAACTTGACAGTTTCCCCTTCCCACATATTTTAACTCTTTAAAAAAAATTCTATTTGCGATATTCGGTAAAAAAACGATCTCGTCTTCCGTTTATGGCTGGGTTGGTAACGTGTTTCTTATTACAAAGTTAGCTTACGCCATTGTGTCTCGTCCAGCAAATTGAATTACCGATAGATCGACAGTAAATCTATTACGTCTTGTTCTGCCAACGGCATTAAAACGTAACGTTATTATAAAAAGTGAATTAGAAAGATCAGCGCAATGGTTGCAAAAATACAATTATGTGTTGCCTCCGCTAAATCGACTTTGTAAAGTTCCTGAGTTCTTTATTATTTTTGTGTTTATTTGGACAGAAATTGTGGTACAAGCCAGATTGCAGTTCGAAGTTAACTATAATTTACTTATTTAAAGTTTATGTATTGTATTGATACATAGGCGGGCTTAATGCAACAAGGCATTCTCTACCAGTTAAACTTTGGGTTAAAAAACTGCACTGTAGTAAGTAGGCGAGCAAAAGATATTTATAAAATAGAATGAAGACTCGTATTAAGATTATGTACATATGACTATAAAATACATGTATAAAACATTTAACTGGAATAATGCACACCCATACACCCTAATTAGAAAATTAAGTTACAATCATATTTTTTTTTCCCTAGCCATTACTGTCCCACTGCTGGGCAATGGCCTCCCCCAAGTCCATCCATACATTCTTCTCTCGCGCCGTCTCGAACCAGTTCGCGTGATACGCGTCCACATCATCACGCCACCTCAGGGCGACCTCGATGGCACTTTCCCTTAGCAGAAACCCACTGCGTGGCGACATTTGGCAAGTGGTCACTGCTCATGCAGCTGACATGACCCGCCTAATCCCATTTGAGACTGGCGACCTTTTTGCCCACGTCTATTACGCCCGTAATATAATATATGGACTGAATCATCGGTATTGGTATTTTCGCCCGTAAACAGCGGAACGAAGAACTCCTGCGAATATCTTCATTCCTGATACGATCACGCAAGGAAACTCTAAGCATAGCCTTTCCTATTGCTCTTTGGCTGACTTTAAGACTATATTTCACAGGGACACCATGGTCACTATGGTGGCGCCACCAGTGGCGCTGCCATGGTGTCCCGGATACAGACACCAGAGTCACAGACATCCGAGCTAGCGTCGCGCAACCAAACGGACACCAGGTGAGTAACTCTCTATAGAGCTGACTGAGACTGGTGGAATATAGCTCTTAGTCATCAAACATGCACAGGTTTTTGTTTGAGGCACTGTTGTGTCGGACGACAAAATACTGCGGAGCTGCGGAGTTTTAATAAGTTAAGTGTTTTTATTTTTCTTATTTCTTTACTTTCAATTATCTGGTAGACTGATCTCGACTAGATGTCCGTACTGTTTGAGTTGCACATTTTTATAGAACTTGCTCAGAAAGAGGGTAATGGTTTACACTAACTAGACGGTTTCAGATCTAACAACGCTCATTAGCACTAACTTCCCAGCATTTAACCATCGCCACTCCAGCGCTACTTTGTTGTTGATGAGTAAACAGAAAGTTTTAATAGACTGAAGCCCGTTTTTATAATTAGCGACTCGTTCGCCCTAGCTTCGCATGGGTACAAATGCTGGTTTGCAACTGATAACAAACGCATTTTAAATCTGTAATATCTTCGAAAATATTAATTTAAATTACAAGCTGTAAAGGACCATGTTGAACTATATAATATTAAATGTACAATGTATTTATGGAACCTCATTTCTCGTAAAAATTAAAGGATAAAAAATGGTTATTGTGGGCAATAACCATTTTATCGCAATGGTATATGTCTATCTCTTAGGGATAGACATTATACCATTGCGGACTTTTATGTAGACCTTTTCAAAGTGTACTATTGTATTTTGATCTATCTCGTAGGGTTCAGCCAGAGTTTGCAATGTAAGCGAAAAAAAAGTGTTTATAAATTTACGACATCACATTTAAAACCTCTAAAATATTCAGTGTTTCTCTACTATATTATGCATGCATTTTATACATAAACATTCCTCTTGAATCACTCTATCTATTAAAAAACACCGCATCAAAATCCGTTTCGTAGTTTTCTAGTAAAATCTAAGCATACATAGGGACAGACAGCGGGAAGCGCTATAACGCCCGATGTTTGTCTGTAAACAAATTTTGAAAAATTAAATTAGACCCACTTCCCGGTTATCGATTGAGCTGAAATTTTGCATGCATGTGTAAATCAGATGACAATGCAAAATTATTATGACATGGAGCTGATCTGATGATGGAACCGGAAGGTGGCTGTAGGAGCTTCGTAGTTAAATGACACAACCCCATCGAGTTTGGGCTCGTACGCTCCGTCTTGACGAGCATTAATTATATAGGTATACCGCGATAAAAAAGCTTGCTATGAAAAAATGATTTTCATTAAAAGCTTGTTGTCTTATACTATGTAGTGAAGAATTTTATTGATAAAGGGTTTTAGTGTAAATTGTTTGTTTCAACTCGTTCTATACGTATTATATATTCATACGAACCATTTTCTTAAAAAAATCTGGACAATGCCCAGTTTTTAGGTGAGTAATCCTCTAATGACTCGTTCTATGATGGCGCGGCAGGACGTGTCAGACTTTTACAGACTAAAACCCACTCATATGTTCTTTCAGTTGTTCTTTCCGTCCTAGGAGCACGAGTTACACTTTCACCTTACCTTTCACTTGTATTATAATGAGTAATTTTAAATACCTAGTATATGATTACGTAGGTACAATTTTATCTCTGTACTTGCAATAGGCATTGAGCTACAGGGGGGTCAAAAGTGGGCCGAAACGGTTCGTGTAAATAGTGCACGGCACTGAACTTAGTGAGGGAAAATTCAAATCTCATATCAAGCGTGTCCTAACCGAAAAAGCATATTACAAGGTTAAAGACTATGTCGAAGACGCGCTTGTTTGGCAATGACTACCTCTGCACATGTCGCCCCCTGGTAAATCATCAATATTTGGTCTATTAACTGCTCCACTGTTGTTTTAATAATTATATATACATTTTTTTTTCTCTGAGACATTGCTTTTGCAATATTTTTTTATTTATATTTCAACTGTCTTAAATTTGTTAGTAATTTATTTGGTTAACATTTTATTGATAGTTGTAATTATTATATTATTCCTGATTTCTTTTTTTTTATATAGCCTCTTTTTGTAATGTGAATGTGAGAACACTGTATACTCCACGAACTCTTAGACTACTTCCTATTACGACTTACTTTGTTTTTTATATTTCGTTATTTTTTAAAAGCTTACTAAATTCCTTTTTTTTAATAAATGTAAATGTAGGTAAGTGGGTAATAATCACAAAAAGGGAGGATCTTCCTACCAGACGGGTGTTATGTCTAGGCTGGGCAACTGCTAAAGCGATAATTGCGGGCTGTTGTATATGTTCAAATCGTACGGAGAACTCTAATTGCGCGATGCAGGATTTTGTAGTTTAGTTCAAATGTGGCGACATAGGTGTCGCTACACATATATACTGTGTAAATAATTTTACAGACTTTTGGAGTCCTCATAAAATATATTAAAAAAGATATACAGGTACACAATACTTTTTTCATAATTAAATATATAACTAACAGGATGCTACAGCGTGGCCAGTGTGTACACATGCAGGGTGTAACTTAAATTTGTGGTCATATTTTAGATACTGTTTCTTCAAGAAAATTATATGTAGGCAATTCCCAAGAAAGTACCGTACCACCATCAGCTGATCAAAATTATGATAGTTCAATTTAGGTAAAGTTGCTTGTTAATATGTTTAGAAGCATTTGAAAATATGACCACGCGTTATGATCATATTCCTTCAGATTGAGCGTTTGGAAACAAATAATAGCGAAATGGTCAGTAACGCCAAGGCGCTGCTGGTCTGCCTTGAGCAGCTGGGGTGTATCGAATGACACATTAGTCCACCCGTACACAAAATAAGCGCCTTAGACGTGTTGTCGTGGACAAATCATAGAAATGTATGAACAGATTTACAGTTCCTCTGTCAAATGTTTATATAAACAGTATTTATCAATACAATTAATATCGCTAAGCATCGCAGAGCTTCATAAGAAGAACACGTAATCAATTGCAGAGCAAGATGCGAGTAAACACTAATAACAATTGTGCGCTTGTATACACAGTTCGCCTCGCCATGATTGCAATAGCTTGCATATTTGTTTACTTAAAAATATAATTCTGACAAGATACAATAACCTTGTACACACTACTTTTTAATTAGTATCTACAAATATTTAAAAAGCTTATTATAAAAGGTCTTGTTATTATATAAGTAAAGTCGTTTTTCATTTATTGAAGACTAAATAACCAAGTCTTCAATGAAAATATATTTTTCATAGCAAACTTTTAGAGCGCGGTATATACCTATATAATTAAAACTCATTAAGACCATTTCGTTGCTGCGTGCGTTTGCTACGTTACGCTGATGACACTACTCTACTTGCAGCAAATGAGTCCGAAATGGTTGCACTTCTAGCCCGAATGGAGCGTATCAGCGAGGAGATGGGACTTTCCATAAACAGGTCCAAAACCAAGGTCATGGTGGTGGACAGATCTGGAAAATTGGAGCTCACTGGCGCTTTGGACCTTGAAATTGTGAACAACTTTATTTACCTGGGCTCCAATATTAGTAACGATGGGTCGTGCGAGGGGGAAGTTCGCAGGAGAATTGGCATGGCTAAGAGCGCTATGTCTCAGCTTAGTAAAGTCTGGAGGGATCGCAACATCTCCGTAAAGACCAAAACCAAAATGGTACGGACACTAGTTTTCTCGATCTTTTCGTATGGCGCTGAGACTTGGTCGCTAAAAGCTGCAGACCGCAAACGCATCGACGCCTTTGAGATGTGGTGCTGGAAAAGGATGCTCCGCGTTCCTTGGACAGCATTTCGGACCAACGTATCCATTTTGCAAGAACTTAAAATCGCCTCACGGCTATCGTCCGAGTGTCTTCGCAAGGTTCGGCAATACTTCGGTCACATTGCAAGAAAGGACGGTGGCAACCTCGAAAGGCTCATTGTGACCGGTAAAGTGGATGGAAAAAGGCCTCGCTGGCGCAGCCCAATACGTTGGTCCGACCAGGTCTTGACTCTACGATGTACAATGCCCTTCACACCGCCAGAGACAGAAACAGATGGAGGAACATCATAAAGGTTAAAGTGATGAAGCAGAGAGGTCACGACCCTCAGCATTGAGGAATACGACGCAAGGAGGAAGACCATTTCAAAAAGCTATCTTATCTATCTAGTTTATCCAAGTAGGTAATCAACTTTGGTTCACAAAATGCATATTTGCTATTATCTAGCTGTATAACAATGATAGAATAGAAATAATCAAGAAAAATATTTTAGTATCGAGGTACAATTGACCCCCATAGAATATTAGGTAAGTATTTAAATAATAAAAAAATATATATTAGTCAGTTTCGCAATTATGGCAAACATAAATTTCTGCAGTTTTCTTTTTCTGTCTTGAATCACATTTTATGTAGTAAATACTTTGTTTTTGTTGCTGGATTATACCCCATAGAAATAAATTCGTCAGGATTACGTAGCTTCTTTTTTAGTTTAGTTATATCTTATCAGAGAAGCATGACAAACGTTGAACATGTTTGGAGTGGCGCGTCTGCCCTCTTAAATCTCATCATACGCCAGTTCATACAACAAAGTACCTATCTCTTGACCCACGATCCATCTTTTTTATTCTATTTCGTGGTATATATTACAAGAACATGTCTAATAAGTAATTGCATATTTTAAGTATCTATTTATTTTTTTACTCTGTTATTATTAGTACGGGGCTATTTCTACCACGGGGTTAATTGTACCGGTAATATTGATCCCGACGATGTTGGTACAATTGCACCCAAGTAACTAATTTAGAAAAACCGTCTAATAGACACATAATTCTGATCTTATAATTTCCGTATTTATTATAAATCAAAAGTTATATATCTGTTTAATATGGCAACAAAAATTACTTATCGAAAAGGCTCTGGTAGTACGAGTTATATTCAATCATATTTTACGTAAAAACTTACCTCGGCTAGCCGAAAATCTAAATTTCGCTCCTAACACGCCCATTTCACAGCACGAGCGCCGGCGACCGAGGGGTGCCTCGGGACTCAAGTAGCGCGTGTGCTAGCGCACTCACACACGCAAAATTTTGCTCAGAAGGAGAAATATCGATGATGGTACTATTGACCCGTGTTACTATTGTACCCGGTCTACCCTACATATGGCCACCTTCCGGTTTCATCTTAGGATCAGTTCCATGTCATAATTTGTATTGACATCTGATTTACACATGCATGCAAAATTTCAGCTCAATCGATAGCCGGGAAGTGGATCAAATTTAATTTAGTTACAGTTAAACAAATGTAGCGACCTCTATGGCGCATACCTCCAAACAAACATCAGGACAGGCGAAACTAAATAAAAGTTTGTAAAAACAAAATAACGATTATACATTCGGTAACATTTAAGATTTACCACGTTTCATTTCGTTAGAACACGATGCAATTTCGCTTCATCCCATTACAATCAGTTTCAAAACCAATTGAGTTTCTAAATCTTTTCATTAAGGAAATGCTTTCCCAAAATGTAACCCTCCAGATCAGATTTCTATTTAAATATTCTTTTCTAAAATTGACGTTTACTAAACAGAATTATTAACTAAACTGCATCCTTTAGCAATAGCTATAACTGTATTGAAGTTTAAATTGAAATCTGAAGAGAAATCACAGGAGAAATAACAAGAGTAATCACAGGAGAAATAACAAGAGTAATCACTAGAAAACCAATTTTAAAATCGTACACATTTTTTGCTAAGCCGGAATGAGTACTTCCAATCGCTTTATTTGTTTTCAAAGTAAACTATTGAATCTCTAGCTGATTGGAAACGTACAGCAGCGCAACAGCGCAATATCTTTACAGTTGGTTCAATGTCCTTACATTCGTTTATTTTTTATTAAGATACGAGCTATTATATGTACCAAGTCTACAATATCATACGATAAACACATCATGCATTTAACAATATAATTTTTTTTTTAAGTCTGGGTTGAGTACTTTCAATTGGTTTGTTTTCAAAGTAAACTATTGAATCTCAAGCTGATTGGAAACGTACAGCAGCGCAACAGCGCAATATCTTTACAGTTGGTTCAATGTCCATACATTCATTTATTTTATGATACGAACTGATTAAGGGCCAAGCGCCCGAAAAGTGCCATAAAACAGTGATTTTCTGAGGCCTACTCCTCCGTAACGGCTAGGTCAATTTGTTTGAAAAAAATATATGTTTATTATAGATTCATGAACAATAATATCAACATTTGATTTTTTCGTGCAATTAATACTTTTGTTAAAAAAAAAATATTTAGCAATTACGCAACTTTTCGCAACTTTTCCCTACTCCTTCGAAACGGCTTGGACCTTTAGAAACATTTTTACACATAAAAATTAGTGGTTAAATATTCTTCAAAGTGAACATTGCATATGTAGATTGATTTACATTGAACGTTAAAAGCATTTCCTTTCCCACAACAAAACCGAACAATTTATGTAAATTCTTCGAACCTGCCCGTGGTTAGGCTTCAATTAGTAACGAATGCAAGCCACCGACAGGCCTAAAACAGCTGAATAATAAGTGGACGAGCCATCGTATGCCATTCAACGTGACGTGTGCGATCGCTTTCGAAACCGAATCAATGAATTTTTAAATGTAATGTGTAATTAATCGTCTGGCCTTCTAACAGCTAGTTAGAATTCTAAGCCAATTTACAAATTATTCATTAGATTTTTACGAAATACAGTATCTTTTGGATATTATCTAGGCTTCTATTGAAATCAATTTATAAAGTGTAAAACTAATGATGAACTGACCTCTGAAAATTTGCTTTTTCATGAACTTTGACACTTCAAAATTTACACAAAAATTTCAAAAGTCAAAAAAGTATAACAACAGAAGCCTTGCAAATATCAAGATTCTAAATGACGACATTTTTTTTTTCAAAAGTTTTTATTGGTTTATAAAAAAATAAAACACGTATTTGTTGGAACAAGATTTGTGAAATATTGGAGTAAATCACGGAATTACCGACTGATAACAGAGTTTTCAGGCGTTATCTCTCTTTTATCGCGTTGCCTTTTCGTCAGACATCGCGTTGGATTGCGTTAGATGAAGAAACAAGCTTTTAAACCATGCTCGATGTTGACAATAGGCGAGTGGATAAAGAGTCTCTTAAGAGATTGCACCTGATTCGATTCGATTCCCATAGGCTTCGAGTCTGCTGGGACGTAAACCTTAGTACACCCTCTCGCCCCAGCTCCCGATTTCCAGCCACCGTAGGCGCGGGCTCGCGGACAATGAGCAGTGAGTAGCTCGCTGTCCGGCCGTCCAGTAACTGTCCGGACCAAGCCCAAGTAGTCGATGGCGCTCACTGTTCCCACGCGCCTCAAGGAGTTGTTAGCAACAGCAGGGGCCCAGCTGGTTCGAAACCTACTGAGGCCAGGGTTATCCGAAAGGGAACTCGAGCCCCGGTATGAAGGCTTGAAGGAACGGGGTGGGTTTTTTAATCAGTAAGAGTCTGACACTATCTTCAGCTCTGCCCAAGAGCGGGGGTCGTCATTGGATGATTTACCCCACCAAAAAAAAACCACCTGATTTCACTGAAAAAGTCAAACGTGTTTGTGAAGAGAAATGAGATAATATTGGGTCTACGATACCATTTTCCAAAATTAGACCCATTTGTCAAATAATTTTTCAGGTGACCATCACAATAAAATTTCCCTAAATATGCATACCCGAGCGGTAGCCAGTAAGTCAACAAAGTTTGTTGAAAATGGACTGCTACTATGTGCTTAAATCTTAATCAAGTGTCTATCATGACGATATGAATTCTGCAAACTTCATCCATGAAAGAATAAATAGTGCCAAATCTAAAATAGAATGGTATTGTAGTAATAGATATTGCATCATACCACTGCACATAAATAAACAAAGCCCCTATAAGAGACAATACAAAAGCGCAAGCGTTACTGTAATGCCAGAAGAATGAGAATGTTTCTCTACAAATTTTTTTTTTTTAAATCTTATACGTTAATGGATCTCAAAATGGACAAATTAACAATGGACTTATCCGTCTCTTCTGAAAAAGGACTAGCGTGGAATCTGGTGCTAAAAGTGCAAATTAATTTATTTAGATTATCAATAAAAAATTAACAAAGTTCTGACGATTTTTTTTTTAATAATAAAAGTAATAATTAAATAAATATTTTTTTTTAAAATTATACTTTGTTATGAAAGAGCGTTTTTAATCAAATTAAGGAAAATGGATTTGTTAGGCTGGCAACATTAAGCACGTTTCCAGCTACGCGTTACGCGCCAAGTTATCTTGCTCGCGCTCTAGAAAGTACTCGTAAATGCCCTATTAAAGCTTCACAGGTCGATTCGTGTCGATTCGATAGATGGGGTTTTTTTTTTTTTTTTTTTTTTTTTTTTTTTTCGATGGGAAAAATCATCTTATGACAACCCCCGCTCTTGGGCGGAGCGGGAGATAGTGTCAGACTCTTACTGACTAAAAAACCCATCCCGTTCCTTCAAGCCTTCATACCGGGGCTCGAGCGCCCTTTCGGATAACCCTGGCCCCAGTAGGCTTCGACCCGGCTGGGCCCCTGCTGTTGCTGACAACTCCTTGAGGCGCGCGGGAACAGCGCGCGCCGTCGACGACTTGGGCTTGGTCCGGACGGTTACCGGACGGCCGGACAGCGAGCTACCCATTGCTCACTGTCCGCAAGCCCGCGCCTACGGTGGCCGGAAATCGGGATCAGAATCCCGGCGGCGGCGAGAGCGCCGTTGCCTGATGCGGTCGGCCTCCTCCTTAGCGAGCATTACTGCTTCGCAGAAGTCGGCGACCGCCTGCCACTCCTCCTCGCTCCGGACCATGGCCTCGACCAAGGCCCGGCGCGAGAGGTCTCCGCCGCCGATCACCCCCACGAGGGCACGGCGATGCTCCGCCCAAGCAGGGCACACCGCGATTGTGTGCTCCACCGTGTCCTCCGGGCGTTCCGCACAGTGGCGACACCCGGGCGTCACTTCCGCTTTAATTCGGAACAGGAACCTCCCGAACTTGCCATTTCCGGTGAGGACCTGTGTCATGCGGAAGGTAAGGACGCCGTGAGGTCTTTCCAGCCACGCCTCAAAGAGGGGACTTATCGCCATAATTGTGGCGTGCCCATGACGGGGTTGCGATAGTCGCTGACGCCATTCCACCATGAGATCCCGCCGGAGCTCTGTCCGCCATGCCGTGACCTGTCGCGGCAGAGGACTTTCACCCCGGCGTTGCATCTCCACGCGCATGTCGTGCATGTGTGCAAGGACTGTTGCCTCCAGATCCCACGGTGGTAGGCCAGCCAGAAGGCTCGCCGCTTCGCAGGAAATCGTGCGGTATCCCCGCACCATCCGAATTGCCATGACCTTCTGGCAGGCGTTCAGAATGGCCGCCGGTCGCTTTCGCAGCGACGGCGCCCACACCGGCGCCCCGTAGAGGGCCATGGACCGAACGATTCCCGCGTAGAGCCTCCGGCAGGAGGCGTCTGGACCCCCAAGGTTGGGCAGGAGCCGCTTGAGAGCGGCTCCAGTCCGGTTGAGTTTGGGAGCCAGACGTCGGAAATGCTCCTCGAAATTCCATCGGCTGTCGAGGATGAGTCCCAGATACCTCATCGATGTCCCGACGCCGATGCGAACTCCTCCTACCGTTAGTTGGGAACCCGACGGTGGCGCGTTCCGACGGCCGCGACCGTGAAAACACATGGCCTCGGATTTGCGCAGCGCCACCTCGAGTCCCAACTCCTGGATCCTACCAACGACTATCGCAACCCCGCGTGTCGCTAAAGCGGCCGCCGCCCGGTATGACTCTCCCTGCGCTAGAACCAGCGTGTCGTCTGCGTAGCAGACCACGCTGACCCCGTCAGGGAGGTCACCCCGCAGCACGTAATCGTACCCGATGTTCCACAAGGGTGGCCCTAGTACCGACCCCTGCGGAACACCGCACGACATCTCCCGACGTTTCCAGTCTCCCTGGTGACCGGGGTAGACAATATACCTGTCCGACAGGTAGGCCTCGACTACTCGACAGAGGTATTCGGGCACCCGGTGGTACCGGAGTGCCCTCCGGATCGTACTCCAGGGCAGGGAATTGAAAGCGTTGGCAATGTCCAAGGACACTGCCACGACACACCTACCCTGGGACACCGCATCCCCCGTCGTGAGGGCTCGCACGCGCATGATGGCGTCCACCGTCGAGCGCATCCTGCGAAAGCCGAACTGTCCGTCCGAAAGGTCCGGCCCCACCCGTGAAAGGCGCGCGACGAGGCGGCTCGCAATCACTCTTTCAAAGAGCTTGCCCACCTCGTCGAGCAGCACAATGGGCCGGTACGCGGACGGAGAGTCCGCAGGGCGCCCTGGCTTCGCGATGAGGACCAGTTTCCCCGTCTTCCAGCGAAGTGGGAACTGGCCCCTCTCCAAGCATGCGCTGAAGAGCCCTCTCAGTCGAGGCCCGAGAGCCTCCATGGCCAGGACCCAGGCTTTCCCAGGCAAGCCATCGGGTCCTGGGGCTTCGATAGATGGCGTGCATTTTTGATAAGTACATGTGTTTTTTTATTCAATCATGTAAAAACGGTAATAGTTTAGGTTTGGAATGGAATGAAATAGGTTGTAAGCATAATCCGAAATTAGAATTTCCTTTTGATTTCTATTTAGTTGGTGAAATAGAAATAAGTAAAGAGAATTTTCACAAATAATAATTCGAATATCTCTCCTTTATTACTTCCTTTTTTTTCTTTATTGTGTGTATAATACAGAGTATATTTATCCATCTATCTTTGAAATAAATATAAAAGATTAAAACTATTAATAAACGGTAAATATTACTTGGATTAAAATTGAAACCAATGTACTCATTAACACGCTTATATTAGCTTCACCTGTATGTTTGTAACCAACGCCTTTGAGCTCGATTTTGACCTACTTTGGGCGATCAGATTAATATCATCGCGCAAAAAAGCGTGGGGTGCTCGATTTACAAAAATTATGGCACAAAGCGCCCCACGCTTTTTTCACAATGATATTAATATTTATCGTTCATTATTATTATTTTCTACCTATATTTAAATTATTTAACACTTTTTAGTTTGATATGCTATGAAAGCGTGTTTTTTTAGTTTTTTTAATCTATTTTTTTTGTAAAACACACATAGAAATAAATTGTATTAGGCACTAGCTTTTGCCCGCGGCTTCGCCCGCGTACTTAAATTATAGCCTATGTCATTCAGGATTAAAGCAACTTTCTATCGGTAAAAAATATTAGCAATCGGACCAGTACTTTCAGAGATTACCTCCTACAAACAAAAAAAAAACTTTACCTCATTATAATATTAGTCAGTTTAGTATACTAAATACCTAATAAATGAATTGAACAATATTATGATTATTACCTAACAGCATTTATTTTCCATGAAATTTTCTTTAATGAAAGCTCTTTAAAAAAGGCAAACTCTCAACTGTCATGTTCATTCATATCAAACAAGTAATTACGTAATAACATTAATTGCTCCATGGTACACACATTAAAAAAAACCGAATTCAGTTAAAAATATCTGTATTTTTCAGAATACTTAGATGACTCATCTAACAAACTAAAAGTTTTGAATTCGTTCAGACATTCAAAGGAAGTTTGTTCTCAACGGAATTTAGGAAGATAACTAATATGAATAATGCAGATGCATTGTTTCAGCAATATTGGAAAATAATATTTGTGTTGGCAAGTGAACTAGGAAGTTTTATTTAACTTTTCATCATCATTCATCTGATAGATGCTCACAGCTGATTTGGAATCTTCACAAACTAATATTTTATTTGATTTAACATAATTTAGACCATAATTATAAAGACGACATTTATTCAACACTTTTAAGTACTCGAAAAACCGCTTTTATCTCTATCGCTTTTAGGTTTACAATATAGTTTTTTTTCACACTAGTGCGGACTAGTGTCCAGCCATGGGAGCCAACCTTCGTAATAATTTATGAAATTTGTTGTTTCAGGCTAGTAGAGCAAAATATTATGTTTAAGTTTCACTTATTATTATCGAAAAAATGTGTTGAACTATGTTGAACAATGTCGTTTGTATCAAAAAGTATAGTTTTGTTAGCAATTATTGTCTTGATTTCCACCTTTTTTATCTGATATAACCTAATGTTGAAGAATTGAATGCGATCCCATCTGATGGTAAGCAGTGATGCAATCGTTGATGGTGAGGCGCACTAGTTTACACACATATTCACACTAACCTTGACTTGCCTTCAACTAGCCCACTCGCATCAGAATATGCTATTTTTCCCATATATGTACGGCGCGGTACATAACACGAGTATATAAGAGACAACTTACTTTTACTGCTAGAAAGCTGTATCATGCCTATTTATTAAAGAGCCCGAAAAATCATGATTTCTGTTATATAGAATGCAGGAGCAAAATCGAGGGAAAAACTATAATATAATTCACAAATTTAACTGAAACATAAGTTAATTGAAACATGTTTTGATCATTAGCAATCGCATGTTATTCGTGACGTAATATCATTATATAATAAGTCAGTTCCCTCAGGATATGTTTTTTGGAACATTGCACGAAAGGAAATATTCGTTTTGTTTGTTAATCTAAACTTTAAATTTGAAATATCGCTTCATATAGGCAATTTTTACTCAGGTAGGTAAAAATAAACCTGCGATATATACCTACAAAATATGAATTTTTTTTTAATAAAAATCAGTCAAGCCGTTTCTCAGGAGTTCGATAACAAACACGGTGATATGAGATTTTTATATATTAGTAGTTATACAATATATGAGACAAACGGCTTACCAAGTCTAGTTTCTTACACTACAATACTCACTTCAAACAAACTTTCACGTCGAGAGCACAAACTCGGTTTAAATTTTCTATACTGTATTGGAGAATATAACGTAAAAATTAAATTCATTTTCCATTATTCTCCAGTTCAACTGAATGGCTCCGTCATTCTACACAAGTTGTAATCGACGAACGTGAAGAGCGGATATTAAAAATCGTGTCGAATATGCGAATACATTTTGCTGTGCTTCTGTCTGCATCCTTTTGCAACTGTATCCAACGTGTTCTCTATTTCCTGTCGTCTGAGTTTCATATGAAATGTTAAATGAAACTAATCTGATCTCTGTGTGCATAAACTTGGGTCTTCTCATTTTAATTTCCTGTAGTTATTAGAGCGAATAAAATAAAAAAGTAAGTTAAATCGTTCAAGCTGACTATGGCGGTTATGACACTGCCACGCACCACGCAGCGTAGCGAGTGAAAACGCTCCTACTGCATCATCGTGCAGATTTTTAACGCACTCACGCGCGTAGGTGCGTTTTGTAAATTCACGGCATGCACTCGTTTCATACAAAATCACACACGCACGGTACTACGAGTCTCAGTGTGGCATACCATGCGTGTCGCCCCACACCCACGCGCGTGAGTGCGTGTTTCTCCGCATGTAAGTGCATGATCTGCATGAACTATACAAACGCATATACTTACAAGCAACGTTAAGACACGCATTCACGCATTACGCTGCGGGGTGCGGGGCAGTGTGATAATCGCCTTAGGGTTTTAACGAGATTGAAGAACAGCAATTGATCTAAATAATAAGAGGAGAAACTGACTGACTGCGATATCACCGCACAGCCGAAACTACTGGGACTAGGAGCGTGAAATTCAAGCACGAGGCTTCCTTTTATGACGTAGACGAGCACTAAGAGAGGATTTTCCAAAATTCACCCTCTCAGCGCTTGCGGTCCGCTGGCGAAGGCTAGTTTTTATATAAGATAATTGAAAAGTCAATTTGCAAGGTCGGTATTTGAAGAGTATTTAGTTTGCTTATTCTACTTTAGTCTCTAAACTGTACAAGTCTGCTATTGTTTTCAAATTAAGAATTTTGAAACAACAACATTTTAACTAGCAAAATACAGAAGAAGTATTTCTCCACTACATTCAACCAATATTTTTCGCAAGTACGTGATATCTTAAGGGCAAGTGTAGTGTCGTAATTTGGACTGGCGGCCCTGAACCGGGTTGGGTCTGGTCGGTCACGGTCGGCCGGTGACCTAGACTCGATCGTGAATCTTCGGTTTTGAGTACAACACTTTTCTTCTCGCAAAGGAGGAGGCCGAACGCATCAGGCAACGGCGTCCCCACCGCCGCCACCGGGATTCTGATCCCGATTTCCGGCCACCGTAGGCGCGGGCTTGCGGACAGTGAGCAATGGATAGCTCGCTGTCCGGCCGTCCGGTAACTGTCCGGACCAAGCCCAAGTCGTCGACGGCGCGCACTGTTCCCGCGCGCCTCAAGGAGTTGTCAGCAACAGCAGGGACCCAGCCGTGTCGAAGCCTACTGGGGCCAGGGTTATCCGAAAGGGAGCTCGAGCCCCGATATGAAGGCTAGAAGGAACGGGGTGGGTCTTTTAGTCAGTAAGAGTCTGACACTATCTCCCGCTCCGCATAAGAGCGGGGGATGTCTTGTGTTGTGTTTTATGTTTTTTTTATGGTGGGATTTTATTTGTTTTTGTTTTTGGTCTAATCAGAATTCCTTAACCAGGTCGTTCATACCGCGTACATCGAAGGACTGGAACAATTTGATTACCTATAATTTAGGTGTCCTCAAGGATGTTAATAAACTAGTGCTCTTCATCATCAACGATTGCATCACTGCTTACCATAAGGTAGGATCGCAGTCAAGCATTAGCATTATATCTTTAAAACCAAAACTTAAACTCAAAGCAGTAAGCATGCTAAGACAATGCTACGAAAGGCCATGCTAGCGCCATCTAGGACAAAGCGGCTGAACTAACATCAATGACGTGACATACTTGCATCGCATCAATTATTTACAGCGCATCGACCCCAGCCCCCCTAGCCAAGTTACAATCGAATTCCGGTCTCTAATCGGTAACGCCTCGGTGACAGCAATTGTAGAAAACGATAAGTTGGTAGCCATGTTGACGCGCCCGAGTCGGCCGCTCGTTCTACAATGTAGCGTTTGTATAACAAAGGATGTAGCGTAAAATATTGTAGAAACGATATTGAACGATGTGAACTTGGCTACGAATTGTCTATTCGTTTGTTCTGACCACGCTACTTTACGTTGAGATGACGTCATTCCCATACGTTTCATCACTTTACGACAGCGTTAACGATTGCAGAATAACAACTTGGCTAAGCGTGCAGGTTACTTCACACTAGGTGGTTTTTACGAGCGTTTTTAATAAAATCTCTATTAAGCTTTCTTGATACAAAAACACGTTGTAATTAAAAATAATTGAACCAGCTTTTAGGTTTTGTAAAAGGAAGAGTAAAAAATTGTAGCAGATACTTATCTTTATTTAAATATTTCTTCTGTACGTGTGTTTGTCACTTAACTCCTCATAAACGGTTAAACCGATTTGAATGAAATTTTGAGTGTATTTTTGACTGGGTCCCTGGATGGTTTGTAAATACAATTGAACCCGATAGGTGGCCTTAGAACCGGTTTTTATTTTATGAAAGCCATCTTTTGGGCACGACAACGTCAGCCGGGATCGCTAGTAATCTGTATTTTTATATACAAGGTGCAGTTTTAAAACTGCACAATATTTCAGGAGGTTGTAATAAAACTCATAAATAATCATGTAAAAATACGATACCTGGTCAATAATCACTAATACTTGTTATTTAATTTTTTAAATACACTAAACTAAATCGATTGATCGATGGCCGCGGGGGCGTGGCTAGGGTGTGGCGTGCGGGATGATGATTGGATGATACATTATTTATGAAACTATCGTTGCGAGTTAGTGTGTGTGAAAACGCCCTTTATTGTTCCGTGTTTGTGTGTGTGAAAAAAAGCGCGGTTATAAAAAAAAAAAATTACCTACTTATTTTATTATTGATCCGGGTCGAGAATCACTAACATAATTACCTCCTGAAATATTTTGCAGCTTCAAAACGACACCTTGTATATTGGTACAATAAAATGTAAGGATTCTAAAAATATGCATGGCAATGAGACCGAGATTACGTTTTATTGTCTACATTTATAAACGCTCGGAAAAAATCGCCTAGTGTGTAGTCTAATGATGACGTCACATAACAGTGCAGTTGATGACGCCAGTGTTTAATAGATGGCACTAGTGTGAACTATCAAAGAAACATAATAAACATAAAGATTGCCATTTAGTTTCTTGCACATTCTTCTATTATTTTTGCTTTGGACTGTGCAATTACCATCATTTTTCTCACTCACACACATCTCACTAGTAGGCTTCGAGACAGCTGGGACGAAAAGCTTAGTACACCCTCTCGAACCAGCTCCCGATTTCTGGCCCCCGTAGGCTTGCGGACGGCGAGCAACGGGTAGCTCGGAAGGTCCAACCCCAGTATGAAGGGCTAAGAAGTTTTTAGTCAGTAAAAGTCTGACAGTATCTTGCGCTCCGCTCAAGGGCGGGTAATGTCATGATTTTTACCTACTCGTCGAAAAAAATACAAAAGCTTAGTACAAATTTTAAAAGTCAAAAAAGTACACTTAAAAACAATGCCTTGCAAATTTTATCAAGATTCTTAACAAGGACATTAAAAAAAAAACTCTTATGGGTTTAAAAAACACGTATTTCTTGAAACAAGAATTGTAAAATATTGGAGTAAATCAAGGAATTACCGACTGATAACAGAGTTTTCAGGCGTTATCGCTCTTTTATCGCGTTGCCTTTTCGTCAAACATCGCATGGTATTGCGTTAGATTGTAATGATCGAGGATCTAGTGCCATAGTTTCAAAATAGATGGCGTCACTAGGCTCGCCACTTCGTATGAACGTAACTTATTAATTTTTTTGTTTGACAAGTGACGATGGCGGGAAAATAGTAAGACCGCGCTTATGATGGAAAAAAAAATGAAAAAGAACAAAGAGACTCGAACGATCGTATAAGCTGTTCCATATCATTATTTAATTTTATTTTTGGCTAATTCAGTAATTTTATTGAAATATATCCAACGTAATACCTACGTGCTATGCTAGTGTCAGTGGTGTATTGAGCAGTTGTATGTAGAATCTTTGAGTGCGATTTGTGTAGGAAACGGGGTAAGTGTTTGCGTCTATTTTTCAAAAATGGATCTTTTGTGATCGAGCGCGGTTCCACAATGCTGACGCATTTATTATTGTTCTCAGCTTGCGGAAACGCCCTTGTTACCCGGACACTGATCCGTGGCTTCGACCTTATTCAAACTACAACGGACTCGTTGACTTGCTTTAACACTAGAGATCATCATATTCGCCGCAGTTGATAAGGAACGATTGGCTTGGAGGCCAAGCCTGCGGATTGGCATTCCCTTACCACGGGTTCGATCCCGACATACCCGTATGAGTAGACTACCTATATTTCTTATCGTTTTAAGGATTCTGTTTAGTTGATAAGTTGCTGTTATTTTGTTGATTAACCTGGTAATCTATGCATAAATTGTTAAACCGACCTTGTTCATCTTTTATTTAGTTCATCTGGAACCCTGAGCATTACAAGATGAAGAAACAAGCTTTTAAACCATCTCCGATGTTGTCGATAGGCGAGTGGATAAGGAGTCTCTTAAGAGATTGACACCTAATTGAATTCAAACTTAAGACTATGCATTTGCACGCCATGTTATGGCAGAATATGCTGAAATAAATTTCCGGTAACACCTAGCATGTACCACCATGTACCATTCTAGCAAATAAATGTTTTGATTGATTGATTTAAAAAAGCGGCCAAGTGTGAGTCGGACTAGCGTATGAAGGGTACTATTAACTATAGACAGACCTGTTAGTCTATTGGTTAGTGGCCCTGACTGCTATGCTGGAGGTCGTTGGTTCGATCCCCACCAAGGACAAATGTTTATGTGATGAGCATGTTCATTTGTTCTGTGTTTGGGTGTAATTTATCTATGATATGTATGTATTTAGAAATACATATATAAGTATGTTTATCAGTTGTCTAGTACTCATAACACAAGCTCTGCTTAGCTAGGGACTAGACGACGTAGTGTGATAGTTGTAAAATACTATATTATATTATTATTATAGAACTTTGTTTTTTACACAATTTATTTCATCTATTTTTAGTATTTTTTTTTTATTATGTATAGGATTGCGTTCGAACACTATCTCAATGTGGCCGACGATGTATCACGCTTGCCTAGAATTAACCTGTTGCAAAGCATAATAATTTAATTATTTACTCAAACAACTTTTGGTCCACGGGTTAGTTACAAATAGACTTAAAAACTACATATGTTAGTTACAAAGACCACAAGGTTGCAGCTGTCAAGAAACACAGACTCCAACAGACAATTTAGTTATAGTGGCAACAGATATGCATCACCTATGAAAATTTCAACTGTCTAACGCGGTTCATGAGATACAGCCTGCTGACAAACAAACGGGCAGAGGAGTCCTCGTTTTCACCGTTTGGAAAAACCCTTAAAATTAACCATTTTCAATTTAATGAGACTAGTCATCGAATTACAGGAATCCATTACAAAGTAAATGCCCTGATTGACACTAGGTCGATTTGATTAGATGGGTGCATTTTTGGAAAGTACATCTTTTTTTTTATTTATTTAATCGAGTTAAAACGGTAATCGCCAAGATTTAGAATGAAATGAAATAGGTTGTAAATAAAATCCGAAATTAGAATTTCCTTTTGATTTCTATATAGTTGGTGAAATAGAAATAAGTGAAGAGAATTTTCACAAATAATAATTCGAATATCTCTCTTTATTTCTTTCTTTTCTATTGTGGATGTTAAAAAGAGTATATTTATTTATATGTCTTTGAAATAAATATAAAATCTTAAAACTGTTGACATGGGCCAATATTAATTGGATTAAAATTGAAACCAATGTACTCATTTGTAAAATACACATAGAAAGGAATTGTATTAGGCACTAGCTTTTGCCCGCGGCTGCACCCGCGTATTAAATTATAGCCTCACACAGAATTAAAACAACTTTCTACTGGTGAAAAATATTAGCAATCGGACCAGTATTTTCAGAGATTACATTTTTATGATGATTAAATTCACTTCTCAGTATAATAGTTTTAAATGCCTGATAAATAAATTGAACAATATTATAATTACCAGCATTTATTTTCCATGAAATTTTCTTTGTTGAAAGTTCTTTGAAAGAAATAATAAAAAATGGCAAACTCTCAACTGCCGTGTTCATTCATATCAAATAAGTAATTACGTTATAACATTAATTGCTCCATAGTACACACATTATAAAAATGCAGGATCCAGTTAAAGGTTCTAGATTCTGTATTTTTCAGAACACTAAGATAACTCATCTAACAAACTAAAAGTTTTGAATTCGTTCAGATATTCAAAGGAAGTTTGTTCTCAACAGAATCTAGAAAGATAACTTATATGAATAATGCAGATGCATTGTTTCAGAGATATTGGAAAATAATATTTGTGTTGGCAAGTGAACTAGGAGGTTTTATTTAACTTTTCATCATCATTCATGTGAACGATGCTCACAGCCATTTTGGAATCAATTTTTTGGATTGTGCGTGTTTTCTATACAAACGGATATACTTACAAGCAACGTTAAGACACGCATTCACGCACTACGCTGCGGGGTGCGGGGCAGTGTGATAATCGCCTTAGGGTTTTACCGAGATTAAAGAACAGCAATTGATCTAAATAATAAGAGGAGAAACTGAATGACTGAGATATCACCGCTCAGCCGAAACTACTGGGACTAGGAGCGTGAGATACTAGCACGAGGCTTCCTTTTATGACACAGGCGAGCACTAAGAGAGGATTTTCCAAAATACACCCTCTCAGCGCTTGCGGTCCGTTGGCAAAGGCTAGTTTTTATATAAGATAATTGAAAAGTTGATTTGCAAGGTCGTATTTGAAGAGTATTTAGTTTGCTTATTCTACTTTAGTCTCTAAACTGTCGAAGTCTGCTATTGTTTTCAAATTGAGAATTTTGAAACAACAACATTTATCTAGCAAAACACAGAAGAAGTATTTCTCCACTCCATTCAACCACTATTTTTCGCAAGTACGTGATATCTTAAAGGGTAGTGTAGTGTCGTAATTTGGACTGGCGGCCCTGAACTGGGTCGGGTCCGGTCGGTCACGGTCGGCCAGTGACCTGGACTCGATCGTGAATCTTCGGTTTTGAGTACAATACTTCTCTTCTTGAATGAAAGACCGCTTTAGGATAATCTTGAGTATTTTTGAAATTATAATTTTAATCGTACAGTTTTAAATAAATAATATCATGTATTTAGAAGTAAATTCAAGCAAGTTACAAGTTTGATGTTAAACTTATGTAATGTTTTTGTTTTTGGTCTAACCAGAATCCCTTAACCAGGTCGTTCATACCGCGTACATCGAAGGACTGGAACAATTTTCCTGCTACGGTGCTCCCGTCCGATTATAATTTAGGTGTCCTCAAGGATATTAATAAACTAGCTCCTCATCATCAACGATTGCATCACTGCTTAACATCAGGTAGGATCGCAGTCAAGCATTAGTATATTTATATCTTAAAAAAAAACTTAAACTCAATGCGGTAAACATGCTACGAGATTTCGTAGCACGTGCTACGAAATTGCTACGAAAGGCGCCATCTAGAACAAAGTGGCCGAACTAACATCAATGACGCGTACTTGCATCGCATCAATTATTTACAGCGCATCAACCCCTAGTCCTACACACTAGGTAGTTTTCACGAGCGTTTTTAATAAGACCTCTATTAAGCTTTCTTGATACGAAAACACGTTGTAATTAAAAATAATTGAAACAGCTTTTGGATTTTGTAAAAGGAAGAGTAAAAAATTGTAGCAGATACTTATCTTTATATTGTTTTGTGCGTGTGTTTGTCACTTAACTCCTCGTAAACGGTTTAACTGATTTGAATGAAATTTTGTGTGTATTTTGACTGGGTCCCTGAATGGTTTGTAAATACAATTGAACGCGGTAGGTGGCCCTGCAACCGGTTTTTATTTTATGAAAGCCATCTTTGGGGCACGACAACGTCAGCCGGGGTCGCTATTATTCTATATTTTTATATATATTGGTACAATAAAATGTAAGGATTCTAAAAATATGCATGGCATGAGAGCGAGAATGCGTTTTATTATTTACTTGTATAAACGCTCGGACAAAATCGCCTAGTGCGTAGTCTAATGATGACGTCACATCACAGTGCAGTTGATGACGCCAGTGTTTAATAGATGGCACTAGTGTGTACTATCAAAGAAACATAGTAAAGATAAAGACTAGTTTTTTGCACATTCTTCTTTTATATCTACGCCTTGGACTGTGCAATTATCATCATTTTTCTGACTGCTTTTTTGACATTTCGAAAGTGCCTATAAATGGTTTATGTCTTATACATATAATAAATCTTTAGAAGTTTTTAGCTGAGCGCGCATCACGTAAAATTTACGAAATCGATGTTGATAACTTTTATACATTAAAATTGTGTAACTTGATATACATATTACTTAGGCTTTGTTTCATCGCGATCGATTGATTATATCATAAGATATACTACATTCATTGACCTGGTGAGGGTCGCGGGTATCCGGTAGATGCGAGACACACAGGAACGGTCGTCATGGCGATATCTAACAGTGGTCGTCTCTCGGACGTTGATGATGCAGGGCCAACGGAAATGGGTATGCAGATAATTATGGTGATTTGGAACACAGTTTTGGCATATAATGTAAATCAACCCAAAGCTACTGTAATTCTAATTTAGACTTTCATGTTAAGCAGACAAAAGCTAAATTACAACGATAATGATTAATCTCGCTCAGAAAAATGGTTATTGGCTAAATATGAATGATAAACGGATTTAAAAGTTAGGCAAACAAATTAGGATTTTTGAGGTTCTTATTGACGATCAAGTTCACGGGTTTGATGGTAGGTGGGCAGTAAATTAATTTGTTTGTGATACAGAACTCTTTCTTCTTCTTCTTCTTCCTGCCCTTGTCCCATTTTATTTGGGGTCGGCGCAACACGTTTTTTTCTTCCATTTTGTCCTATAATGATACAGAACTCTTTGTTATTATAAAAAATATTGACGCTTGAAGGGCAAAAATTACAAAGCGACATTAAGTAAACTTTACATGAGAGTGACTTAAAATCTAAATCTAACTATTTAAAAATAACATTTTTTTTTTCTAAAAATTATACTTTTCAATTATAAATTTTTTTTATTAATCACTTTCCTGTAAAGTTTACTTAATGTCGCTTAGTAATTTTTGCCTTTCACGTGTCGGTATCTAATTCACTGAACCACCACCAACACCAAACTTCACACTTATCCTAGCTAGCCGACCGACGTCTTACCGTCGACGACGGCTGGCGCTGAAAATCAGCGCTGTGGCTCTCTCTTGTGTATGAGCCCCAGCATTTAGCAAAGCGCTGTCCATTTTGCGCGGATGTGACGCATATCATCCGAAATACACAGGGTGGTGGTTGTTATTTTTTATGGTATACGCCATATTTGTTGCAAATAAACTCTTTTTCTTTCTTTTTGATTTACTACAAAATTTGGTAAGATTATTGGAAAAAGATGATCTTCTTGCCCGACCTAAAGATGGTTCCCTCAGACAGAATTTGGTGATATAAAACCCTTCATATAAATACATTGTATGCTCTAGTAATTTTAACAAAAGTAATTAGTGCATGAAAAAGAGGTAGCCAGGCTTATAAGAAAAGGGTATCAGGTTAAGTATATGCGTCCAGGTTAATGAGAAAATCATATCAAGTGGTGGTATTATAGGGTAGTGATAAATTGAACAATCAGTTTATTCGTACCCTTCTAAATTTTGTTTTTTGTTTTAATATACAGATAAGAAAATTAAATAGGTACTTATATTAGCACTCTTCCTATTTCCTACCATTTATAATGTAGCTGTGCCCGACAGGGTTCATAATTGTTTCAATTTTTATTATTAGTTTATTTCCTTACATGTACATTAGTTGTTTTTTTGTTATGTGTTTGTTATCTTAAGTTTCAATATATTTTTGTATACTACAATGTTTTGTGCGTTTTTAAGTAAGTATTTTCCTTTCTTTCTTCTTTCTTTGCAATTAAATTTAGGATTTGATTTGATTTGAAACAGAGTCAAAACTAGAACTTCAGAGGAAGGGATTTCCTATCAATGCAAGCAGTGCCCCGTGGTCCCGCTTACTAATCCAACTGTCTAACGAGAGCTAAGCGTTGACGTTAAGCCTTGCGGCTATTAAGCCTCAGCTAATATTGAGTGACAGAATTAACGGTACAATGATCATTGAGTAGTGATCTGTAGTCCCATATATGTTCCACATCACGGGCCAAATCAAGCTGGTTAATTTGCTTAATCTTTCTCGGCTTGCACGAGGATTTAGTCATACGGCGCGGTAATATCAACTATAATTGCAAATGTACGGCGAACCGCACATTTAATTGCATTTAGCCAAATCATCACTTTGCGCATCTACACCGAACGATTAAAATGATTACTTAAGCAAATCAATAAGAAAACTTGGTTTATTCGAAACGTCGCCATTCTATTTACTTATTAGATCCAGCAACTTTACAAGGGACTTGAGACTTTTCTTTTGAATTTGTATGGTAAACTATTATGTTGTCGACTTTGACCTTACGGCTAAATGAATTTCTATTTTGTTCGTCTTTACTACACATTTTAAATAACGGCTCAGGGTCAGTAATCTGGACCATTCCGCTGGACGAGGACGAGGACGAGGACGACTGGAGAAAAGTAGTGATGGAAGTCATCACTACTTTTCTCCAGATTTCACTTGTTAGAACGGGTCCCTTGTCCTTGACGCATTAGCACGACAGATACTGGAGAATATTCCATAAGCACTTTCCACACTCTCAGTTTTTAGAAAACGACACTGATATTCTGTCAGCAGTGTACTTAACTTACCATTTCAGGGCGTCTAGACTACGTCTATATATCGGCATGACCTTGAAGGCGCAAATCTTGATTCCGCCCGACAGAAATCTATTCAATACCCTCTTCAGGCGACCAAAAAAACATTTCACACGTCTATAACATTGATATCTAATACTTCCGTCCGTTTCGTTCCGTTCAGAAATACTAGGTATGGATTGATTTCTGGAATAATAGTTCGAGCCATAATATACTTTTTAATTTACGTAAATCTGTTAAGTTAAAATTTAAACTCCATAATGTCAATCAGATTGTAGTCATGTTTTATATTTCTATGGTCATGTCAAAGCTGGTCATTTCTATGGCTAAACTGATTGAGATTTATGCAAATTTTATTAATACAAATTAAAATTCAGCTAGTTAATATACACAGAAAATTGAAATAACTTGCCAACACAGAGAAAATATGACCAGAAAATTTAGTTTTTTTTGGTTATATCAATCGCAAAAAATTAGAACAACTGTAACTCATACTATCGTTAGTGGCTAGTTATTTTTGTACCCCGCATACTTCAATATCTACAGGGGGATATTGAGGGATGTGGGGTTAGAAATGGCTTGAATAAGCTTTGATTTGTGTCAGAATTTTTATAAGTGACCCTACAAAACTATATACTGCGCTCACGTATGCCACACTTCATACATTTTATATGGAAACTAGACTTGTAGAGCTACACTTGATACACGCCACGCGACGTCGTTCTACGTACAAATCAAGCGTGTGACAAGTGAGCGTCGGTCTAATGTAATTCTAGCTTTAAGGCTTGTTATTGCATATTAATACTTTTATTATTACAATCTGTCGTAAGATGAATATGAAGTTTACTATGTAATATACCCAATATAAAAGCACGTTTTTGAATTAAAAAAAATAGTCGATCACAATCGCTGAAGGTTAATGAGGTGACAACAAAATGTATGCGAGAGTATGATAAATATTCGGCCTTCACAAAAAAAAAAAGTAATTAGAAAACAATTTAATGCTACTCGTATAATATAGAATAAACTTAGTAAATCTTATAAACAAAAACATACATTCAGCCGAACATAGAACCTCCTCCTTTTCGAAGTCTATTAAAAATAACGTTTATGCCAGGTGAACGACACTTTTTTTTTGAGATAGAAATACTTTAAAATTTCATTATGACAAGCATGACTTAGCAATGCGACAAAGCGGCTTACACAAATTATTCTCTCGATAAATAATAATAATAAGTTTATTTTAGTAATAATAATAGCAATAACAACAGTGTCGTGTCGCACATATACAACATTATTTTTAGTATATACATATATGCGAAACCTGAATATAGTTTGTTCAGAATCATTAAATAGGTAACAATTTAATAATTTTTACACCATGTTATATTTTTTGTAATGAATTAAAAAGGAAGTTGGACATTACTGACACTAAGTACAAAACAGGTTACGGCAGGTCATAGCGGGTATAAGGTGCCAGCGTACAGCTGGGTGCGGAAACAAAACAACCCCTCAGTCGCCCGGGTGCCCCGGTGACCATGTATTTATGTCGCCAACCAGGTACTACAACTGGCTCATAACTTTGTGATTTTTCATAATACAGTTTTGAAATTTTGTACACAGATTCTTTACATAAAAATATTAGACAGTTGTTTCAGGTTACGCATAAACTAAAAATAAGGTTGTATGTACATTTACAGTAACACATACATTCGCATTTGTTAGCAATGCAATGTTCGCCTAGCGGCTGAGCGGTCGGCTTTGCGCTATGGGCTTGGTAAAGGTCGCGGTCGACTTCCGCAAACAAACATTTGTAGGATATCTGGGTATTTGAGTGGGTATTGTAATCAGTACTGTAACTTGCCTTTTATTTTCTCGAGTTTCTATAAGGGCACCCCTAGAAAAAATTACAATACAAACGAAAAGGAATTGCGCTCTGTACCTGGGCCCTGATAGCACCGCCCTACTTACGGCACTGATTGCAATATCTAAGAAGATCGCAGGAAAAGTAAAAGTTATAAGCACGCAGGCAATATACTTGTAAAGTGTTGAGCAAAAATGGATTTGATTATGTCAGGAAAAATGTTTATAAATAAATAGATGATTTGTTTCCTAACAAGTTAAATACTAAAACAAGAAAAATAAAACTCTACTTAAAACTGTAACTGTAAACTATGTAATTAAAACTGTATTTGTAAATACCTCCTAAATAAAATATGGCGTCAAAAAGTTTCTCCGGGTCGTTTTCGACTGAAAGTGTGGCCAAAAAACTGGCGGCATTCCTACATTGTATGGCAATGCTTAATCTCTGAGCGAAGAGAATAATTGAATTGCCATTTTTTGGTACATAAATAAAATACATGAAAAAATAAAGTTCGTCCTGTTGTACTACCTTCAGATAAGTTTCCGTTAGTCTGGCTATTTTTTATTTATCAGTTGGTAAGAGGTAATATTATATTCTTTAATAGAAATAAACTAGTACTTGACTGCAATCCCACCTGATAATAAGCAGTGCTGCAATCTTTGATGGTGACGCGCACTAGTTTTTTAAGAGCCTTTTCCTCTATCCTTGAAGACACCTAAATTATAATCAGACGGGAAGACCGCAGCAGACATATTGTTCCAGTCCTTCGTTGTACGCGGTATATACACGACGAGGCGAAACGGTTAGTCTGGAGTATATTATCCAGAGACAATAAAATAGGGATTAACAAACTAGGAACTCACCATTTCTCCTCGGCTCCGTCCACCTTGATGTCAGGTATATTCGGGATCTTCTTGTTGAGGTATGCCGAAGAGATCTTCAGCAGAGCCTGGTGACAAACACAAAAAAAAAAATTAATATGAAACATTTTTTTGTTTATATTTTTTTAAACTTTGCTTTACATTAGGAATTACTCCTGTATCGTGGCTGAGTTCGCATACCAACATGTGAACACACAAACACTAGACGTAGGCCTTACAAATAATTTTTCTGTGCGGGAACCGAACCCATGTCGCCCATTGCAGCAGCCAATCGCATAATCACAGCACCGACCGTGCCGAAAATAAATAGGTTGACTAAATTGGGGATTTTGAGTGATAACGAAATCACACTAATAAATAAATTTGAATGGTTTTAAATAAATAACAAAACAAAATATCGAGTGTTTCAAAACTTATAAGACTTATAAAAACTTACGATATTTGCAATATTCCGGAGACATAAAAATTTTTCATTAACAGACAGATATTTTTTCCTATCTTCACGGCATGAACGGCACAATACCTACTCATAACTGCGAGTACACTCCATTCCAGTAATAGAGATTAGAGAAGTCCTACAAGCAACATTATTCAAATTAAAAGCAATTATAATAAGACATTGCACAGAGTCTGTTAATTAGAGTTTGGAGTGAGTTCGAGCAATTCTGACGTTTACTGGGGGAGGGGGAGAAAGTCAGGCCCTCACAGTAATGCTCTATTCGACATGTGTGATTCAATTCCAGTCTCAACTTTATCACGTACTAGCTTTACTCAAGTAGATTCGCCCGCATTAAAGCATTTTTTTTTTTATTAACACTAACCCTACTTATAATAAACACGAAACAATAAATTTCTTTTTTAATTTACAGTTTACAGTCTTTAATGCATTTTACTAACCAGTTACTATTAAGCTCTTTTTAGGGTTCCGTACCTCAAAAGGAACAAAACAGAACCCTTATAGGATCACTTTGTCTGTCTGTCAAGATCGGGAATGCGTGGAGGTATTGAGTTGAAATTTAAACAATATACTCAAGTCTGTAAAACCTTGAAACTGTGAAAAATCAAGCTTACATGTTAACGATATGACCGTTTATGTTGCAAAATTCGTGTATATTTCGACACTGTCAAGGGAATCAAAATTCATAGGGTACTTCCCGTTGGTCTCACAACACAAATATAGGAAATAATCTGTAAACTGTAAATTTGTAGTATCTTCAAAATCAAAAATCGAACTCGCGTAGTGAGGGTTCTGTACAAACTTCCCTATGACAACAGTCGAATTCCCTGTATCTTCTTTGGCTTCCATTCTAGGACTCCCAGATTTCTTTACAGAATCGAATTCTTGAACTGATATCTCTTTGAGTCGCGCGTGTATCACTACACACCGTCGAAAACTCGGCTTCGGTACACACGAATACTAGAAAGCCGGACAGCGAGCAATGGGTAGCTCGTCGTCCGCAAACCCAATGTGCGCTGCTCGAATAGTAACAAAAAAATGTGATATTAAAATTTTTGAAGCGGTAAACAAACTCCTAGCTTCGTTACCGAAAGAGCAACTGTAAGTGGTGGTATCATTTACATTCGGAGCTCGAATGAGTTCACGTTCCAAATTAGTTTAGTTAACAACTATCTAACTACTTTGCAACTATTTAAAACTATGTTTAGTAGTAGTAAATTACACATCATAACAGCACATTATTACACCAGCTATAGAGTAGTATTTCAACTAAAGATGTTAAGAAAGTGGTTTTATCGGAACCGGAATCAGAGATGGAGGCAGAAGCGTCAAATTAAACACTAGAAAAACTTGGATAAATGAAGCGCAAACTCATAACATCTATACCAATATTATAAAGAGTTAAAGTTTGTTTTTTTTTTTTGTTTGTAAAAGGTAATCTGAAGGCCGCTTTATTCCGGAGTGACATAGGTTTTATTTTATACTAGCTGTGATTTTGAATTTTTTTTTCCTAAAATAAAAGTAGCCTATGTTGCTTTTTATTACATCAGCTATCTACCAAAACAAGTCCTATCAAAATCGGTCCAGCCATTTCAAAGATTAGCCCGGACAAACAGACAGACAAAAATTCAAAAAAATGTTATTTTGGTGTATGTACCGTATATGTATATATTCATATGCATGTAGTAAAAAGCAGTTATTTCAATATTACAAACAGACACTCCAATTTTATTTATCTATGTATAGATGTATAGATAGGCGGGCGAAGCTGTGCCTAATATGAAACAAAACAACAAGTGGAAGAATGGCCGATAGGAGATAAAGCGGGACGAAGTTTCCCCGCGTAACTAATATACAATTATTTGTACGTGCTACTCGTAGCCTTTACAGCAACATATAAACCTCTGATGTAACTGGTCGTAGGTGGACAGAAGCTTCGGACTTCCGAAATCAGAATCACTACTGGTAAAGAATGCTTAATAAAGTTCCCATGTCGGTTTGTAAATATTAACCTAAGTAGAAAACTAGTGGTTACAGCTCACAGACTCAGATCGGGACATTTCCCATGTAACAAATTCGCTTTCTTGATGAAAAAGGTAACCTCTCCCAACTGTGAGGTGTGTGGAGTTGTAGACGATATGCATCACTTGTTAATGGAATGTGTTCAGTATGAAGCTGATAGGAGTAAGTTGCTCAGGATTTTGAAGTTGAACAAGAATAATATAGGTACATTCCACCAAATATTAAGCAAGCCGACTTCCGATGATGCGAGAAAGTTGTTCGACTTTATGGCCCTGATCCATTGATCTCGTTTGTTGTTGAATAATAATTGTCTTAGGGTACGATGGGACTGACATACGCTGTGCGTTATAAAAGTCCCTAAATTATTAAAGAAATAAAAAAAAATTAAAAAGATCCCATGTCTATTGGCGGGATATTTTAGAGTACCGTCCAAAGTCTAGTGAATATTGTAATATACAATTGGTGTAGTTTTGTGTCTCAGGCGTACGTATCACAGCAACACATAAGCATGAGCATAATTGACCCCACGGCTGGGACTCAGGCCAGTCTTCTAAGAGAGGGCATGGGCCTTGTAAGTATCTCCGTTTGTATACAAAACACGCACAGTCCAACACACTGAAAATGCAACATCCACTCACGCGCATGGGTGTGGGGCGACACGCAAGGTATGGCTGAGTCCCGCACTGCCGTGCATTATTTTGTATGAAATGAGAGTGTGCCTGCGTGAATTTACAAAACACACCTACGCGCGTGAGTGCGTAAAAAACCCACATGATGATGCAGATCTACACTCCCACAAGTAAGCGCGTAGGTGCGTTGACACGCATCATTCAGCGTGATGCGTGGCAGTGTGATAATCGCCTAAAGGAAACCATTGTGACTATAGGCTGTATCAAAAACTAAATACCTTCTAAACTTAACACTGGTTAAATACATAAAATGTGCCCAGTCAAAAAAAAAAAATTGATTCTACATTGACGTATTGACGTATCTTCATTGTATAAATGATAGTAATTTATTCCCTTCGACTTCAGCTCAGTTTTGCGCTAAAAATTAGAAAATCTTCCGATAATGACCAATAGGCCATACATGAAGGAAGAATAGGAGATATTAATATTATCAAGGCGAAAGTTTATATGTATGTGTGTATGTATGTACGCCTCACCATCAACGATTGCAGCACTACTTCTCATCAGGTCTTCCCGTCCGATTATAATTTGGGTGTCTTCAAGGCTAGAGTGAATAGGCTCTTAATAAACTAGTGCGCCTCACCATCAAAGATTGCGTCGCTACTTACCATCAGGTGGGATCGCAGTCAAGCACTAGTTTATCTCTAATAAAAAAATAAAAAAAAGGTGAGATCGCAGTCAAGTACTAGTCAACATCTATAAAAAAAACCGCTTTTTTCTCTTTTACGCCATTCATCATTATCATCATCTTCATTGCAGCCGAAAGACGTCCACTGTAGGACATAGGCCTTCCCCAAGTGTCGCCATAATGACCGATCCTGTGAGTCTCGCATCCATCGGAGTCCCGCGACTCTCATCAGATCATCGGTCCACCTTGTGGGAGGCCTGCCAACGCTGCGTCTTCCGATTCGAGGTCGACATTTCAGAACCTTTGGTCCCCATCGATATATTATCGATGGGGACGAAAGGTTCTGCGAGCAATGTGCCCTGCCTACTGCCACTTAAGTTTGGCGATTCTTTGGGCTGTCTGTAACCTTGGTTCTCCTGCGGATATCTTCATTTCTGACGTGATCACGCAAGGAAACATAAGCCATTAAGGGAGCAGATATACTGACAACAGGCGTATCCCCCGACGGTCCAACCCGAGAATCGAACCCAAAACCCTGGCGAACACTAAACCAATGAGGCAAACGCGATGTTTATACGACCACTTTAATAAACATTGGCATTGCGGGAATGGTAGCCCCCACGTGATGTGGAGTAGACCATTAGTTTAATTAGAGTGCTGCGGCCGGCTCGGGGCGATTTGTTCGATAACGAACGGATCTTAATTACGACTTTATTTCTAATAAAATAGAATGAAACGAAGTCACTCCGTTGTCGATGAAACGAAGTAGTGTGTGCGCTTAGGTTTTTTTTACACAATTAACGATAGGGGTTCCTAGACGGTCCCGACCTTCAGTGTTTGTGTGCTGCCTCTCTACAGACCATGTCCCATCTTCCGTTCTGCATAACGTGCCCTGTAACCTGTTCACGTAGAGATCTTATGACAGCATCAGTGGACGGCATTGCCGTGGCGAATACTGGGCCAAGAAAGACATTTAATAAGTTTTACCATCGATACGCTAAGAAGAAGAACGATGATGCGATTTACGCTTTCATCTGGAAAATTTAATTGTTCACGTTATCTTGCCAGAAAGCATTCTTCTCCAAGAAAATGTTGAAGACTGATTGCAGTACCACCTACAGGGGTGTTAAGTTTGGTATTTTCGAACTATCCAGAGCCACTCAAATATCAACCAAATCGGTCAAGCCGTTTAGGAGGCGTTAGGTGACAAAAACACGTATCTACAGAAGAAATATATAGTTGACGATCATATCCTTAGGGCCGAGTCACATCGAAATAGCAGCAGTCAGCAGCAGCTGGCTAGGCTAAAACTACTGACAAGAGACTCATGGCTCGCGGCGGTGAGCTTTTCATGCTGTTCAAGCAATACTGGTTTTTTAAGAAAGTAGATAAAGTTTAAAATTACTTCACACTGAAAGTGCTCGCCGTGTCGCTGCCATACCGATGTGGCTTTGCCCTTATACTCTCGACGAGGTTATAAGAGGCGATGCACACCAGTCGTTGCTCCTTTTCCGCCTCTAGCGATCGCCGAGACAACTTCATTTTCGTAACTATATCAATGGTGTGTCTGACATATTTGTATCTACGTTTCGTTTGCTAATTATTTGTATTCTTGTAGTTTAAAAGGCAGATAAATAGACCGCCACGGAAAGCGACTTTAGTGTGTAAACAAGACATTTCTGTTTAATACTCTGTTCAAAACACTATTAACACTAGACATTTATGAAAATCTTGTATTACTGTCCGTACCGTTCCGGTTTCGTCCGTTAGTGATATTACAAATGGCGGTTGCTAATCTATTCAATTCGAACCAGTAGTTCAAGAGGTTAGAGCGTTCAAACAAAAAAAAACTAGCTACTAGCTTTATAACATTATATTTTATATATTGCACAAGACAGAGCAGGTTGTTAAATTTAACAGACTGTAATATTCACGTTTTTGTTCATATTTAAAACCATTTATTATGAAACTAGCGGATCTCGCAAACTTCTTACCGCCTAACAGTCAATAAATGTAATATATCTTTCGATATATAGTCCACTTATTGCGATGAAACCAGTCCTAAGTAATATATCAAGTTACACACAATAGGGTAGTTTCCAGGGTAAAAATAATTACATTTTATATTATAAAAAAAAATTGGACACGTATTTTTTCTTTTTTCGATTAAACAAAAAATAAACAAAGATATAGCCCATTAAAGTTACGTGTGACGTCGCCCCTCCGCGGCCCCGTGCGAAAAAATGCAGCACGACGTGACGTTTTTACAAATAAAAAAATACATGTCCCTGATTTTTGAATAATCTAAGAGACAGACTAATTACATTTTTTACGGCAACTACCCTTTTTTAATTTATAAAAGTTGTCTACATTGATTGCGTACTTTTTACGTGATGCGCGCACAACTAAAAAAAGACGTGTAGCACTCGGGGACTGACGCGGTATAGCTATTGCATAGCATTTTTATCAACTTATGCAAATAGAATTATTTATTTATTTTATTTATGCAGTATTTTTTTTCCTTTGTTTTTTTTTCTTTGATATTAATTGAAGTTACACTTTCACACATTGAATTGAATTTTGGTTGATTGTTCACTCATTTGTTTTATTATCGGTCACCACGCTCAAAAAACAAATGAGTGGGGGGTGTTAGGTTATTTTCGTTACGGAATTTCTGGATTCGGTCTCCACGCTCAAGGCCCGCGATAGAAGCTATGCAATAGCTTAAAAACTTCTACAGATTTAGTGATGTATAGATATATGGTGAAACTACTTTGGTTCTAAACACCTATTTCGATACAAAATACGTAATTCGTATAAGTCGAACATCAAACGAATCTCGACAAGGTTCAGAAATACTGTGTGTATTTTGTAAAAGCTTATACAATGTGTTTTCAAATGTTTTGTGAGGTGATTCATGTGTATTTGTTTAGACAATCACAACAGCTTTGTGACATAAGACAACGGATTTACTGATTGAAATCACATTTGTATTATAAAGTGAACGGAGCCCTGGAAAAAAGCCAAGAAGGAACAGCGTTGGGCTTTAGTTAGAAAAAGTCTGATACGCCTTCTCGCTTCGCCCAAGGAAGGGAGATGTCATTAGATGATTTCAAACCTAAAAAAAAACTAATATTATATTGGCGAAAGTTTGTAGGTGTGTGTGTGTTTGTTAATTTTTAGGGTTCCGTACCTCAAAAGGAAAAAACGAAACCCGGACAACAAAGTGATCCTATAAGGATCACTTTGTTGTCCGTCCGTCTGTCTGTTAAGACCCTTTATCTCGCGAACGCTTGGAGGTATCGAGTTGAAATTAAAACCATATACTCAAGTCTACGGTCCCATTAAGCTGTGAAAAAATAATACTTATATAACGAATAAAAAAGACACGGCCGTTTATATCGCAAAAAAAATATATTTTGATACTCTCAAAGATCTAAATTCGTAGGATACTTCCCTTTGATACAGAATCCTGAAATTTGGCACAAAGTAAGATCTTATAGCACAGGTATAGGAATAAATCTGAAAACAGTTTTGTTGTTATCAAAGTCACAAAACAAATGTTTGCAATTCGGAAAAATCTTCGAGACTCCAGTGGGGAATTGTAGTTTGTACGGAACCCTCAGTGTGTGAGTCCGACTCGCACTTGCCCAGTTTTTTTATATTCAAACGGCTGAACAGATTTCGATGAAACTTGCTACCCGGGTAGACCATGTACGAAAATAGCACATAGGATAGTTTTCATCCCACGAAGTATTTTCCTTTGGATAACTTTTTACTATCAAGCTGGTGAAGCCGTCGACTTCTGAAAAGGAAAAGTCTGTCTCGTCTTAGAACGCTAAGGGCAACTGAAGGACACAGGTGTGGTTTTAGTTAGTATAAGTCTGATATGCCCACTCCACTCAGAGCGGGAGTGCTCAGTGAATCATATCCCAAATTAAAAAAAGATATAAATATAAATCCAGAATCTTGTTCGGGGGAAAACGAGTTTTTGGTAAAAGAGAATTATTTTGAGAAAGACTAAGATTGTTCGCACACGGACCACAAGCAAGCCACAAATGCCGCTACCTAAAGCCCTACCATGAGCTCCTAATGCTAACCATTTGAGGACCTAAACTGGACTACTAAATTGATAGAGCTATGTAGGATGTATATGTCCACCCTTCTTTCTCACCTGCATGACATTTTTTTGTTATAGTAGGTTATAGTAGAAGCTAGAAGCGACTGCAAACCGATGCATGCGACAGCTTTGTGGTTAGTGGCGGACACTCTTTTTAACCGTCACCGTTTTTAGGTGTTACCGTGTGTGGCGAGTCTATATAAAACGTATGAAGCATAAAGGAAATAAGATCGGTGGCGGCGTTTTGTGGTTATGGTCGGTAATACGAAAGTAGCCTTAACCTGGCTAAGAATAATATAAGTAGAAATGAGAGAGGTTCTAGCTGGTAAAATACGACTCATACAACAACAACAACTCAACTCAGGACTACTAATAGTCTTGAGTTGAGCTACAAAAATCAAACCTCTCAAACCTGTGTGGTTCTTTTCTTAATAGGCTCATTTTCCACTCGCCTGTCGTCAACGTCGAGCATGGTTCAAAAGCTTGTTGCTTCATTTAACGCAATCCAACGTGATGTTTCACGAAGAGGCAGCGTGGAAAAAGAGAGATAACGCCTGACAACTCTGTTCCGTGATTTACTGGAATATTTCATAAAACTTGTTTCAAGAATTATACGTGTTTTGTACCCTTAAAAGTTTTTGCAAAAAATTTTAATTATTCAGAATCTTGATTTTTGCAACGCGTTTTTTTTTTTTCAAATCTTTATTAAGGAGCTTTGTCACAATTTTGACCATGTCGCTCCATCACAGCCAAATTTTGTAAGGCTTCTATTGTTACTCGTATACTTTTTATACTTTTTGTCATTTTTGAGTAAATTATGATGAAGTGTCAAAGTTTATGCAAAATTGCAGAATTTCAAAGGTCTTTACTGGATTAGTTTTATACAGATATTTATAAATTGAATTCAATAGAAGCTTAGATAATATCCACAAGATACTGTGTTTCCAAAATATCTAATGAAAAATGTGTATCGGTTGTATGAAAAACAGTGAAATAAATAATAATAATAATAATAATAATGGGTGCTGGAGTTATACAAAATAGATACAACTTTACGCACCTTTCTTGAGTCATGTATGAGGCAATGGAAGACGGTCCTTCGCTATCCAGGATGTCGACCGATCCAGGGGAATGATGAGCCTATTTGGATTAAACGGGGAATATTTCAGGGCGACAGTCTGAGTCCGCTTTGGTTTTGCTTAGCCCTGAATCCTCTTAGCACATTGCTGGAGGATTCAGGACTAGGCTATCGGTTGAGAAGAGGTGGTCAGGTCATATCTCACCTTCTTTACATGGATGACCTGAAACTCTTTGCCCCCAGCAATTTGCAACTGATGGAGCTACTGAAGGTAACTGAAACTTTCAGTAGCGCCATCAGGATGGAATTTGGTGTGGACAAATGTGCAGGCATGCATGTAAAGCGAGGGGAGATTATGGAATCCGAGGGAATTCAACTCCCGGATTCCATACACCTTAGATCCCTTTCCTCGACCGAAACTTATAAGTATTTGGGTATGTCAGAAGCTTTAGGCATTAACAATGCTGACATGAAGCAATCGCTGAAGGAGCGCTTCTTTGGCCGCCTGAAGAAGGTATTAAATAGCCTTCTGTCGGGCGGAAATAAGGTGCGCGCCTTCAACGGTTGGGTCATGCCGGTTTTAATGTACTCTTTTGGCATACTCAAATGGACTCAGACCGAACTTGACGCCCTGGATAGGCGAGTCCGTACATTGCTGACGGCAAATCGGATGCATCACCCACGATCCTCGGTGATGAGACTGTACATCCCGCGGAAGTGTGGAGGTCGAGGCTTTTTAAACGCAAAGACCCTGCACAACCGCGAGGTGTGCAGCCTCAGAGAATATTTTCTTAAAACCGATGTGGGTATGCACCGAGATGTGGTCGCAGTGGACAAGGGACTCACCCCGTTATCCATGGCTAAAGAGGACTGGCATAAACCTGTAATAATGACTACTGATAACCGCAAGGGAATATGGAAAGGCAAGGAGCTCCACGGGCGCTTTTTCCGGGCTCTTCACGAGCCTGATGTAGATTTCTTGGCGTCCGTGGCCTGGTTACGTTTCAGTGACCTATTTGGGGAAACTGAAGGTTTTGTCTGTGCGATTATGGACGAAGTTATCCTAACGAACAACTACCGGAGATATATAATGAAGGACGGGACGGTGGACGTGTGTCGGGCATGCCACCGTCCGGGTGAGTCTATCAGACATATTATCTCTGGTTGTTCTCGTTTGGCTAACGGTGAGTATTTGCACAGACATAACCAAGTAGCCAGGATTATTCACCAGCAACTTGCTTTGAAGTACAACCTAGTGGATTTAGAGGTACCGCATTACAAGTATGTGCCCGATCCAGTTCTCGAAAATGACCATGTCACTTTGTACTGGGATCGGTCTATCATTACTGACCGGACTATTGTAGCCAATAAGCCGGATATAGTGGTGATAGACCGATTAGCGCGCCGTGCAATGATAGTCGATATCACCATCCCACATGACGAGAATCTCGTGAAAGCTGAGAAAGAGAAACAAATGAAATATCTCGACTTAGCACACGAGGTTGTCGACATGTGGAACGTGGACTCGGCAGTCATTGTGCCGATTGTCGTGACCGCCAATGGTCTTATTGCCAAAAGCTTCGACGACCATCTGTCGAAGCTGTCGTTGCGCGGTTGGATCAAGGGCCAGATACAGAAGGCAGTACTCCTCGATACGGCCCGCATTGTGAGGAAGTTCCTGTCTCTGGAGCCCTAACCACCGGTAGCTTGGACCCTGCTCCCGACATCGGTGGACTACTGTTTTTATATTTTTAAATGTTTTTTTATATATTTATTTGTTATGAAAAATATTTAAAAATATCAAAAATATGTATTATAAGAAAAATAAAGGAGATAATAATAATACTTATATATTATTAAATACATACATATTATAGAAAAATTACACCCAGACACAGAACAAATGATTATGCTCATCACACAAACATTTGTCCTGGGTGGGAATCGAACCCACGACCTCCGGCATAGCAGTCAGGGTCACTAACCACTAGACCAACAGGCCAGTCAAAAAATATATGTCGAGTTGCATGCCGTGCGACACTACTCTGCATAGTGCTCATATACTTTGACCATAAAACTTGTTTGCTTTATGGACTTTAAGGGCCATATTTCACCGGGACGCCACTGGTAGCGCAACTGGTTGCGCCACCAGTAAAATGTATAGAGCTCTATAGAGCGTTACTCACCTGGTGTCTGTTTGGTAGCGCAACCCATTTGGCGGCGCAACCAGTGCGGACACCAGTCCGGCCGCCAGTCACGCCCCCCACCAAAGAACGTGTATAATAAGATGGAAATCTAACCTTTGAAAACAATAATTAACCAACTGTCAAACGTTAGTGACAGTGAACCAGGAATCTTGTACAATACAATCTGGATTGATTACGACAACCTTAAAGATGTAATAAAGAATTACCATACAAGAATCTTTATCCCTTTCTACCAGTGTGTATAGACTAGTTCGTACTACGAGACATTCTGTTCTAAAGAAGTTCAAGATGTTATTAAGGACGCTTTGACCGTTTTAGACAAATATCTCGTTTTTTCGGGTACCATTATAATGCACCAAGAATCATAACTATGAGGATGTCACGGTATCAAATAAAAGATAATATACATATTCATCTCTAGGATGGCATAAAAAAATATTATGGTTTTGTATAAAACTTTCATATAGTTAAATACGATTTTACAGACGCACTAATCAAGAAAATTACAAAATACAAGGGTCTGAATAGGTCGCGTAAGCTAAATCCAGTGCACATTTTTAGCTTAAAAATCATAAAATACCACAGCTTATATAGTCTTCTACACCTTTAATTAATTATTTTGAACTTACATAAATAACTTTATGATTTATGACCAAAATAAAACCACTCTAAAAAAATCTTCATACATTTTTCATTGAACCCACCACTTCCAAGCCTCAGTCCGCGCTGAACGCGTCCGCGTTCTGAGAAGCACGGGCCGTTTCGCTTTCTTTAAAAAACGTATACTGCGATTGTATGCATTGATACTTTTTCGAAATAAAATTAAGTACCTAGTTATGAGTATAAAAATAAAAAACGACTTGGGAATTTTGTATAATATTTAATCATTAAAAAAATACTATTCGATACTTTTTATAAGGTTCTTCTACTAGTAAATAATTATCAAGATCCCTTCATCAACCTTGATTATTAAACCTGTGTTAGCTACATCAGATTTAATTTTACCCTAATAATTAGCTAAGTCGTTTGACTTTTTAGACAGACTCTACCACACTTTTTTTTAGAATTAGACAGGTATTGATTTACTGATATAGAATGAAACTAAAAACAATATTTTTAACAACTTTAATTGAGTAAATTGATATGAAAGTCATTTTTGGGGGTTGTGGCTACGAATATATCATTCTTTTAATTGAAGAAGGTGGATGTAATTTTTTTTAACTGACTTCAAAAAAGGAGGAGGTTCTCAATTCGATTGTTTTTTCCTTCTAAATTCGATGGAGACCCATTCCCTCTCCTAGAGAGGAGGCCTGAGTTCCAGCAGTGGGAACATTAAAAAGGCTGATTATGTATATGTGTATATCTATAGGGATTTTGGTGTTTTTACCAAGAAGTCTCTGTATTCATACATACATTACATACATTCTACTACAGTCAAAAAGTATCATTTGATGAAGTTGAACTGATGAACAAGACCAATAATGGCCAATTAAATATACAAAAAATTTAACAAAAATATATAACCATAAAGTTGGTACAAAACTATAGAATCAAACCAAACTAATAGTTAGTTTTTTAACAAAAACTATCTATAACAACAATTAATTACTTATGTTTGCTTTACAGTAACTGTAAAACGATCAAAATAACTTTAAATTCGGAAGTCGGTGTTAAATAAAAAAATATACCAGAAACATCGACTTCCGAAATTAAAGTTATTTTGATCGTTTTAGTGTTTTTTTGTGTATTCTTTATTCAAGTCGAGCCGATTTCGACTATTCTGCCAAGTCCATAGTAAATTGGAAAAACAAGTGTGTTTATAGAAATCTAAGTAAAGTGAGAATATTAAAAGCCGTCCAAGACAAAGATTGTAATAGCAAATGTACTGAAACATACTAGGTGAAATACCTTTAAGTGTTACTTTATTTAACCTGTTTTTTCTTTATTTTAAGCTTAACAAATTACACCTTATCAGTGTGGAAATAAATAAATAAACTGGTTTTCATCTGTTAACTCAATAAGGTTCAATTGAAAACTAGCATTAGGTAAAAAACTATATTTATAATTCACAATAGGATCCCTAAATTGATAAATAGTTTTCACACACTCGCAATATTTTTGAAAGACCTATCTAACGACATCCCACATTATGGAATAGTCTACAAAACAAAATAAAAAAGAATTAAAAAAAGGGCGTACTTGTATCGTACTCTTCAGTACATTTTTGAGGTTGACGTAATCAATCCAGATAGTATAAAAGATTCTTGGGTGTGGCGACCCAAGAACGCTCTCTATCCCTTTCTACTAGTGTGTCCATAGATTAGTTCGTACTACGAGCCATTGTGTTCTAAAGAAGTTCAAGTTGTTATTAATACATTATATTTTAGAAAACTAATCAAAAACTAATATGTATATTAGACAGGTAAGACCTTACCACGATTACAAACTACGAGAGCCTAGAAGCTTTCGATAAGACAATTCTTCGAGAGTAAGCAAAAGAGAAGTTGATAGTTCATCGGCCTGCCAAAAAACCACGCCTCACCGAGGTCATTAAGAAGAGACTATTGCACAGGGCCAAACAACATCAAAATATGACTGTTTCAGACTGAAGTCGGTTAAAAATAAGACTTTAAATAGTACAGTACATTGTTAATAAACTACTGCCATTATCTGATGAAATAATATAATTTTTCAGACATGTTTCTCCGATGAATCGACGTTTCAGGTTTTGGTTGACAAAAGCTCTTTTGTCCGTTCAAAAAATGCTCCTTTCCGACGACGCCCTGGAGAATAGCTCCATAAAAACCGGTGTTAAGAGACAGCTAAATTCCCAATTAGTATTATGATGTGGTCTTTAATCTCAAGCAAGGGTCTACATATCGTGAAAGGGACCGTGAGGCATGACCAGTACAAGCGAGTACTAGAAACTGGACTGCTGCCGCATCTCGAAGAATGGTTCCTTATTGACGAAGAGTCCATTTTTATGCCCGAATCTGCATTGTGCTACAAAACCAGGGGTGTTACTGCATACTTGGCTAAAAAACATAAATGTTTTACCCTATACCTTTTTTGCCCTATGATGAGTTCCCTGACAGTTCATTTTTTTCCGTGGCACGCATACTACTTTAGATTACTAAAAAAATAAACTGGCAAAAAAAAAGGAAATGATAAAAAAAATATTGTCTTTCGTAAATTACTAAGTAAGTTATTGTGGTTATAATTAACTGTTAATAAATTAAGTAAATAAAATAAAAAAGAATAGAACTTAAAAATGTGTAATGCGTTAAACGGAACTTCTGCCAATAGAGATTGACACTACTCGACGACACACTAATCGACAAAATCGGAGCGGCCATCTTGTAATCGCATGTAAAATTGGAAAAAAGTAATAGAAAAAACTCAAAAAACTATAACAGAGGACTAATAATTAATCATCGCGGTTAGTTGAAGAAGATTCCGATTCCGATATGGATATGAGTTCAAATCAAGAGTCAAGTTCTGACAGTGAATAATAAATAAATTATTATTTTAAACAGACTGCATTTTATTTACCACTACCCGTCCCCCGCGGTTTCGCCCGCGTTATTTCAGGTTTTTAGTTTTTGTCAGATTTTTTTATTTACTGTAAAAATTTTTCAAAATCCGTAGACTAGTTCTTGCGTGAAAGAGTAACAAACATCCACACACACATACAAACTTTCACATTTATCATCTATAAATCTAAAATCGGTAATCCGATTCCATTACCTTTGCCAACTGATTCGTTATTGTAAAAAATCGATTAAATTTCGTTAGGTCACATCACTATAATTGTCAGACAAAAACTGTCAGGGAACTCATCATAGGACAAAAAAACTAGTCAATCAATACACCAGACATGAACGCTATTGAAAACATGTAGGAGCTCACCAAGCAGGAGATCGCTTAGTAAGTGATCACCACCAAACTAATAAATTATTTATTATTATTGTTATATAAACACTAGCTGATTAAATTGCAGCTCTCAACAACACAAACCTGCAACAGGATGCCAGAATTTGCATAGAGAGCATATCACGATGAATGGAATCTATCACAAAATTCTGGAAATATTCGTCAAATTGACTACGTATCTATTTTTTTTTTTAAAAATACATAAATAATTTTGCTTTTAATTTTCGTTGTTTTTATTATCTCAATAAAAAAAAACTATAAATAAAAAATACCAGCCGGACCTACAAGCAACCTTTTTTCAAACCTATTAACCTGGCCGTTAGCGAGGAGTCGGCTTCAGAAAATCACTGTTTTATGGCTCTTTTCGGGCGCTTGGGCCTTAAGCGATATGCGCGAGTCCAAGCGAGCAGGCACCTTCCGATTTCACCTACTTTTTCTGTCGTCAACTCGCTCAGACTTGAAAATCTGACGTATTTATGTACAGTCAACTAAAAAAAAAAATTATAACATAGGTACCCACTAAAAATGTATTAGAAATTGTATTCGACTTGACTTTAAAATAAAACACTTATAAATCAACATTACAATAATATAATATTGCATATTTACCTATTAATTACCAACAAATCACAACATTATCAGCAATAAGCAACCAAAGTTCTGTGGCCCTAGTGAAAAGGGGTATAAGTCCGATTTTGTCGAAAATGAGTTAAGTATACCGAAATGATCAGAAAAAAATGCTCTATCGTTTGGTGAAAACAGATCTAAGCTAACCCTAAAAATAAAGAAGTTACTTGGTGCAAAAAGATTCAACTGACACCAAAAAAACCACAAAAGTTAGTTTCAAGTCCATTTATATTGTTTTAAACGGAAAAATAAAAACCTTTTTTTGTGTTTTTTAATCTAAATTAACATAAATCAACCACATTTCAATTTGGTTGGTGTTTATCGATACAACAACACTTATTCCATAAAAATGGTTAAGTTACAAATGATATTATTAGACTTATATCCGTTTTCACCGAAATAAAGAGAAAAAATATTTCTTTGCATTAGGTAATTAGTTATTAAAAATAATTTCAAATGCGTATCCCTTTTCACGTGCATGAATTAATATTTAACTTATGGGAGAAGGGGTCTAACTTATTTTATACCCTTATGGAATTCATTTTGTGATTGGTATAAGTCACTATCTTAAAAACTATTAACTTTACATAAAAAATAACCCAATAATAGTAAAGAGCATAAATTGTTTACCTATAAAAAACATCATATGTATTTCACTTGGTAGCGGTTTGAATGACACACGAGGTCAAACACGAATTTGAAGCACGCAGAGTGTTTTTACGTCTCCTGTAAAGTAGCATTTTTGGACTTAGATCCTTTTTCACTAGGGCCACAGAGTTGACGTCCAAATATTAGTTAATGTTAGCACACGTTTAAGTAAGCGGAATAGGAGACTTAGAAATACACGTAAGTGAGTGAATATGCAGTATCGATACGTCATGTATGTGTCAAAAAAGTTAAGAGCGCCCACACGATGAACAAAATCTTTCTTGGATGCGTTCCATTTCACGATTAACCTGTGACCTTCAGTTGCCCTTTGCATTCTAGGACTACGGGTTTCCTTTTTAGGAATTCGGGGGGAGCTTGCGGGCATCGGCCCTTCTGGACTCCTACGGTTTGATGTCATCTCTTTGAGGAGCACGTCGATCACTACGCGCTGTTGACGACTGAGCTCGGTTCGGTTAATTACCGGACGTCCGGATAGCGGACTACCCATTGCTCGACGTCCGCAAGCCCGCGTCTACCGTGGTCCGTTGTCGGGCTCGGAATTTCGGCGGCCGATGGTCCTTTGGCCTCCTTCTTCGCTAACATTACTGCTTCGCAGAAAGAGGCGACCGCCTGCCATTCCTCCTCGCTCCGGACCATAGTCTGAACTAGGGCCCTGCGTGAAAGGTTGTTGCCAAAAATTGCCTCCACGAGGCAACAGCGGTGCTCTGCCCGAGCGGGGCACAACTCTACCATGTCCTCGGGTGCTCCACCGTGTCCTCCGAGTGGTCCACACAATAGTAATACCCGAGCTTTACTGCCGTCTGAATCCGATGCAGGAACCGACCGAACTTGCCATTTTCGGTGAGGACCATGGAGGTGCAGGTAACATGAGAAAGTCAAAAGTAACGTAAAATGTTATTAAAGTAACTTGGGTATCGTGTACCATTGGCCACATCCTACTCGCCTCATTCCTCACCTTTAACATAATATCCCGAAATCTAAGTAGATAACCGGTATAGCCTGCGTGAAAAAATCCACGGGCAATAGCTAGTTATTTATAGTAATTGTTATTATTTGACTGTATTTTATACGTTTAAGCGAGAGGACGACAGAAAAAGTAGGTGAATCGGAAGGTCCCAACTCGCGCGGACTCGCGCGAATTGCTTAAGCGAGTTGACGAACAAGCCATATTAGGTAATCTCTGGAAGTACTGGTCCGATAGCAAAAAGTTTTTCACCGATAGAAAGCTGCTTTATTCCTGAGTGGGGTGTTCGCGGGCGAAGCCGCGGGCAAATGCTAGAATATTATATTTATCGACCGTGAAGTACCAATACCGCCTAAAAATATTTTTTCAAGAAAATCATAATTTACCGCTATGAATTTAAAAAGGTTTTTCCGCGTGTTTTAAGCGATTATCACACTGCCACGCATGACGCTGCACGTTGCGTGTCGACGCACCTACGCGCGTACTTGCGGAAGTGCAGATCTGCATCATCGTACGGGTTTTTTACGCACTCACGCGCGTTGGTGCGTTTTGTAAATTCACGCAGGCTCTGACTCATTTCATACAAAATCATACGATAATCGTCTTAGTAAAATTCGAGTAATTTTTTTTGTTTTCAGGTCTGACAGACAGTTTGGTGTTATTGGTACTTTGCTGTCGATATAAAAAAATACATTAATTAATATCAAATGCTGCAGTGACAAAAATAATAACAATTAATTTTGTAAAATTATGGTTACCCTAGTTAAAACAGAGGTAAGAAAGGGATACACCGACCCTTTCTCGTTGTCTTGTTCAGTACATTTTTCCCCGTTTGCTTGTCAATATGAACTTAATGGCAATGAGAATAAAGAACACTATAGAGTGTGTTTGCTGCGCAGGCAATCTAGATTATCCGTAGGATACATAAAATCTTTGCTCTGGTGTCTGTTTGGTGTCTTGCTATATTTCACTGGGACACCACGGTAGCGCAACCAGTGGCGCTACCCGGGTGTCCCGGTGAAATATGGCTCTAACACTAACCGCTTGCGTCGTTTTCCAGCGAAATTTTCTTTGTATAATACTTGTTTATTTTCTTTCCCATTCTAGATTATCATAATGCTTTGTAAAACCTGTTATGAAGATCCTCTCTATATGTGTCTAGATACGTATATATCTACTAGAAAATATTGTCACAATGTGCGAACCTTACAGAAAATTTTCTTTTAAAACTGCATTTATAAAGTAAATAAACTTGGTAAAAATGTTTGAGAAATGTCTCGAGAGCATCTCTAATGATAGGATGTCGCCATTCAATGGCTCAGCGACGTTCCAGCTCACCTGTGTACACTTGCAATAAGGGTCTAGAAATTCGCTCAATTACGGAAGAAATATCGAGTATTGAGATCTTTGCTGCAGTAACTCGATTTTGCTTTCTATTTTATTTATTTGTTTAGGAACTAGATGACCCTTTGTTTCCATTTTAATTGTAAAAAATGTAAGCACCTTTTTTTTTCGATGGGAAATATCATCCTATGACAACCCCCGCTCTTGGGTGGAGCGGGAGATAGTGTCAGACTCTTACTGACTAAAAAACCCATCCCGTTCCTTCAAGCCTTCATACCGGGAAAATGTAAGCACCTTGCAATATTACAAATTAAATATTTTGTGAAATATTTTGTTCTGACAGATATAAAGTGATGTCAAAAAGTGTGACATCTGTCCTGTTTTTACCCTATTATTGTGAAAGTAGGTACTCGTACTTCCAAACAGTGACTTTTTGGCTGGAATTTCCGAGTAAGTTCAGTGGCTGTTTTAATTAAATATTCTCAAATAGATACCGTGTTAATATTGTGATGTTAAATAACAACTGAACAATAAATGGTATCATTGAAACAGGCGCGATTTCGGTAAATTGTAGCTGAGAATTTTATTATAGTACTAGCTGACCCGGCAAACTTCTTACCACCTTTTTTTTTCAGTGTGAAAATCATCTAATGACGTCCCCCGCTCTTGGGCGGAGCGGGAGATAGTGTCAGGCTTTTACTGACTAAAAACCTACTCCAGTTCTTTCGTTGACTTTCGTACCGGGGCTGAGGTACCTTTCGGAGCTAAGCCTGGCCTCAGTAGGCTTCGACCCAGCTGGGCCCCTGCCAATGCCATTGCTGACAACTCCTTGAGGCGCGCGGGAACAGTGCGTGCCGTCGACGACTTGGGCTAAGTCGCAAGCCCACGTCTACGGTGGCCGGAAATCGGGATCGGAATCCCGGCGGTGGCTGGGCGCTGTGAGCGCCGTTGCCTGATACGGTCGGCCTCCTCCTTTGCTAGCATTACTGATTCGCAGTAGGAGGCGACCGCCTGCCACTCCTCCTCGCTCCGGACCATGGCCTGTACCAAGGCCCGGTGCGAGAGATCACCGCCACCGATCGCCACCACAAGGACACGGCGATGCTCTGCCGGCGCTCCTGGACACCGCACCCTCCATGGCGGTCTGTCTGGACTCCGCCTGTGTGCTCTTCTTGGTCTAGTCTCTCCCTTGAGGCCTACCGGCATAGCCCTCAAGATCACAGAGACACGCAAGCTCCACCACGACCACAATGTGGGAACACAGTTGGTGGAGTCATACCACCTAACAGTCAATGAATGTAGATATCTTTCGATATAGTCAACCGATTGCGATGAAACAAAGCCTAAGTAATATATCAAGTTCGTACACACAATTTTAGTGTATAAAAGTTATCTACATCGGTTTCGTATATTTTACAAATAATATAAAAAAAAATCTACAGATTTATTATATGTACAGATTAGAAGAAGATACTATGTTATGATAGATTGATTGAGTAATAAATACATTATTTTATACTGAAGTGAGCGGTTTTACTACATATGTAATCATTTCGGATTGTTATTGTCGACCAGCTTAGCATCAGGGAATAATTATCTCTGTTAGAGATCATTTATTATAAAATTCGACATAGCGATAATACGAGTGAGTGACAAGTTTCATGAGATACTAGCTAACCCGGCGAACTTCGTACCGCCTAATAGTTATGTTGTGATATCTTTTAGCTAAGCTGTCAACTCTACCCTACTATACTCCACTCTACCCTACTCTACTCTATCCTACTCTATCCTACCCTACTCTACCCTACTCTCCTCTACTTTGCTCTACCCTACTCTACACAACACTACCCTAATATTCATTTTTATTTTATTAATTTTCATTCCGTAAGAACTTTCTCCTCACAATAACAAACACAACAAAAAAAAAAAATCGCGATATCGGTTCAGTTGTTCTCGAGATTTGCGCTTAGCATCACATTTAGCGATTCATTTTTATATTATACGAGTATAATAACTGATCCAGAAAACTTCTAGTCCTTTTAGCTAAGCTGTCACAGAATAACGCCATCTACAGGCATTACCAGAACCAGCATACTTCTTTTCAATATAACATTTCAATAAGAGATGGTGTTGTAATCGAATTGTTTTTTTTTTTCGTTTTTTTTTCAGATTTTCTCACCGTAAAAACCTTCCCTGGACTTCCACGAATATTTCAAGACAAAAATTAGCCAAATCGGTTCAGCAGATCTCGAGTTTTAGCGAGACTAACAGAATTGCAATTCATTTTTTATTTATATAGATAGATAGATGTCCAGTTGCCAACCGATACTTCTGTAAGTGTCACTGTCACACATATCACAGAAATTAACGCATGGAAATGCGGACAATTAGAACAATTAATTAGAACCTAATGAATCACTGTTCAGTTTAGAGTAATTTGACGTTATCGTGATGATTGTAGGAGCACTTGATTAACGTTATTACAGCATTGAAAGAGTATTTAAAATGATTGAAAGTACTTGGGTATTTTACCTGCATTATGATTTTTGTTTACAACTATCACACGACGCCATCTAGTCCCGAGCTAAGTAGAGCTTGTGTTATGAGTACTAAACAACTGACAAACATACTTATATATTTCTAAACACATACATATATATAGATAAATTACACCCAGACCCAGAACGATCATACTCATCACACATACAATTGTCATGGGTGGGAATCGAACCCACGATCTCCGGCATAGCAATCCTAGTCACTAACCACTAAACCAACAGGCCAGTCAAATGTGTTATTGGAACCACAGGTTAGGACTAATCTACACTTATCTATACTTATAAATAAAATTGGAGTGTCTGTTTATAATATTGAAGTAACCGCTTTTTACTACATGCATATGAATATATATACGGTACATAGACCAAAATATATTTTTTTTACAATTTTTGTCTGTCTGTCTGTTTGTTCCAGCTAATCTCTGAAATGAATGGACAGATTGTGACGGGACTTTTATTGTCAGGTAGCTGATGTAATAAGGCGTAACTTAGGCTACTTTTATTTTAGAAAAAACAAATTCAAAATCCTGTAGTCCACGCGAACGAAGTCGCGGGCACAGCTAGTTATTTAATAAAAAGGTATAGTTTTTTTTTTTTGTTTTTATGTTTAATCTCTGGCACTACTGGTCCGATTGCTAAATTTTTTTCACCGATAGAAAGCTGCTTTATTCCTGAGTGACATAGGCTATAATTTAAAAACGCGGAAAAAGCCACAGGCAAAAGCTAGTATTTAAAAAATTATCAAAAACATTTTTATATAACAAATTGTCGTACATTTTTTTTAAGGTGAGAAATCATCCAGTGTCTTCTCCCGCGCTTGGGCGGTGCAGGAGGGCGAGTCAGATTTTTTCTGACTAAAACCCACTCTTGTTCCCTCTTTGCCTTCGTTCCAGGACCCCGTGGTAAATTGTCGTAAACTTATTTCTTCAATGTGTGACTGTCAAAATATCTATTGATTGTGACTATACTTAATCTTGTACGTACAAATATATGCAAGTTATGCTGGTAGCAAAGTCTTTACAGGCAAATAGTTCGCAGTAGCTCATGCCCAACGGAGCGAGAGCCCTCTCGAATGCAAGGCATCTATCTCAATATCCAGTAAAGACGTGCAACAACTCCCAACCGGACACCTAAGTACGTTAGGTACGCTAAACTTGATACCAGCGCAAGTTTCTAACTTCGATTCGATACTCTAAAGCAGAGGCGTAGCGTGGACAATTTAGACGTGGGCAAAAGCGCATCAGCGAGGCATTTTTCTTTCATAAATTCGAAAATAAGACAGTGACTGTCGCAGCCCAGTATTCGATTACATCGTCGCTTACTTTTAGGTGAAGTAGTGGTCAAACGCGAGCTAACTACACTAATACTATAAAGAAGGAAAATTTGTCTTTTTGTGCGTGTGTGTATGTTTGTAATGAATAAACTCAAAAACTATTGTGTCGATTTCAAAAATTCTTTCGCCATTGGAAAACTACATTCGCCCTGAGTAACATAGGCTATATTTATTGCCATTGCGAAGTCAGACCGGGCCGCTAGTAAATTATATAACAAAGCCCTCGTTGTTACAAAAGCACATGCAATACACACATGCACATGCGTGGGCCCCTTTGAGTGCGAGGGCCTCTTGGCCCACATCTAGCTACGCTACTGCTTCAAGGTACCGTACTTGTGAAACTGGTGTGTTCCTACTAACAAGCACTTTGTATTGCTTCTGTAGGACCTTATGAGGAAATTGAAAACAAGAATATTTTGTAGTATGTGCTGTTTACTTTTCAACAAGGAAAAGGTGATTTTTGTAAAGGACAAAATACAACGTGTATCATATGGTTGTTAAATCTGAAGAAGAATGGCATTTTTCATCTTAAAAGAAGGAAATTTCATACCTATTTTATGTTTTACTAGCTGTGCCCGCGACTTCGTTCGCGTGGAATACAGGATTTTCAATTTATTTTTTCTAAAATAAAAATAGCCTAAGTTACTCCTTTTTACATCAGCTACCTGCAAATAAAAGTCCAGTCAAAATTGGTCCAGCCATTTCAGAGATTACCCGGAACAAACAGACAGACAGACAAAAATTGTTAAAAAAAATATATTTTTGTGTATGTACCGTATATATATTCATTTTCATGTAGTTTCGTTTTCGAAATACAAAAGTCTCCAAAGCATCTCATTCCCACTATTTGAATAATATATAATTTAAGACTTATTTTGTTATTGTAACAAAATTAGCCTTATGTCTCTTTTTACAAGAGAGCTGTCATTTTTTTTCGGGTAGTTTTTAACTTCAGTAAGTAACTATTCTAAAGTTCCAAAATTCAAAAACGACAAAATTCTACATATAATTTTTTTTCACGTAAACTCTCAACTGGCCTGTTGGTCTAGTGGTTAGTGGCCCTGGCTGCTAAGTCGGAGGTCGTGGGTTCGATTCCCACCCAGGACAAATGTTTGTGTGATGAACATGATCATTTGTTCTGTGTCTGGGTGTAATTTATCTATAAAATGTATGTATTTAGAAATATATAAGTATGTTTATCAGTTGTCTAGTACTCATAACACAAGCTCTGCTTAGCTTGGGACTAGATGGCGTTGTGTGATAGTTGTGGAATATTATATTATTATTATTATAATTAGCAAATTCACATGATTCGATAGATCCTGTTTTTTTCTGTAAAGTTATCTAAAAGGTTTTCCGTGGTAAAAATCGATCTTTTTGGGTTCCGTATCTCTCTCGATAAAAACGGAATCTTTATGGGATCACTTTGTTGTCTATCTGTCCGACTGTTAAGACCCTTTTTCTCAGGGTCGCGTCAACATATCAAGATTATATTAATATGAAATACTCAAGTTGATATCCCTTGTCGCAGTGAAGGAATCCTAAGTCAACGCAATCAAAAGATAAGGCCTTGTGTGCTCCGTTTATGGTGCAAATTTGGAAACTCGCAAGGGAGTCAAAACCTATACAGGGACATCCCGTTGACCCAGAATCATGAAATTGGCAATAAGCAATGCTGAGTGAAGATATTTGTTTTGCAAATAAGTTAAAAAAATTACACGACACTTAATTTTTTTTTCATTATTTTAAACTAGATAAGGCCAGTGTTTTCTAGCTGACTGCCCTGAGAAGAAACACCGAAACAAACTCAGAGTTCAGTCTATTTTAAAGTCCATACAGTAAACATGAAATGGTCAAATCACATGAGAACCATGCAGATTTGTCTGAGGCGGTCTTTTGAAGAAAGAACCACACAGATCAGCGGACCAATCACCTATGACATCATCATCATCTTCCTGTCCTTGTCTCCATATTACTTGGGGTCGGCGCAACACGTTTTTATTCCATTCTTTCCTATCACCCGCCACGCTACTCTTGTTTTCCTTATCACTCCTCACACTAACTCCCTTTTCTTTCATATCTCCTCTGACACAATCCAGCCATATTTTCTTTGGTCTTCTTTGGTCTCCCTCACCCTCTCCATCCATCTACATGTATACTTCCAGAAGTATGCGGAACAGTTAGTACAGTCCCACAAACCTCCGTTAAAAAGAGAGGATCCTCCGACCAGACGGGTGTTAGGTATGTCAGGCTTGGGGCCCAAAAGATGAATTTGGGCTGTTGTATAATGCTTATGTTCAAATCACGCAGAGAAACGAGCTCTTAAGGTAGAACTACATTGCGCACACGTGTGCCACGTACGCCGGTCTGGGCGCGTCGGTCTCCATACATTTTATACGGCCTTGTAGAGCTACACTTGATCCACGCCACGCGACGCATTCGCTACGTAAAAAACCGGCGTGGTTCACATCTACGTGGTCCACGTTTAGGATTAACTTCGGCAGTGTAGTTCCCGTTTATTCGTGCGATACAGGATTACATAGTTTATTTCATATGTAGCACCATAGCTACATACTCGTAACTCTTTTAGTAACATGCGTTTCATCCCTTCTCTTCACATGACCAGTGACGTCTTTTTTTTTACGGTGGGAAAAATCATCCAATGACAACCCCCGCTCTTGTTCGGAGCGGGAGATAGTGTCAGACTCTTACTGACTAAACGACCCACCCTGTTCCTTCCAGCCTTCATACCGGGGCTCGAGTTCCCTTTCAGATAACCCTGGCCCCAGTAGGCTTCGACCCGGCTGGGTCCCTGCTGTTGCTGACAACTCCTTAAGGCGCGCGGGAACAGTGCGCGCCGTCGACGACTTGAGCTTGGTCCGGACAGTTACCGGACGGCCGACGGACCCATTGCTCACTGTTGACCAGTGACGTCTGGCATTGACCGCGGTATAATATCGTGTCTATGTTGCCGTATCGATTGATACTGCATTTATATAAACGAAGTCAGGGCAACGGTCACGGGCAGCGATGATAGATCATTTTAAACGTATCGTTATTGATGAGTTCTCGGTATTGGCAGAATAGTAAACAGCTATCTACAGAAGGTTGGCTTTCAAACAATAAGCCAAAACAAACGCTCAAACATTTTTTCAATACACTTACTCGAAAACCCGCTCTTATAAGACTGCTTTTAGGCGAGCAAAATACTGGTTTCCGCACTAGTGCAGAAAAGTGCGCGTGCCCGCCACAATTTTATTACATTTATCGTACTAGGCTGGGCGCGCGTCCCCCCCCCCCGTTAATTAATTTCTTTGTAGGTGTATTGAAAAAGATTTTTGAGACAAAGGCAAAGTCACTGCAGCCTTCAGATCCATAATACACTCGCCTACGGCTTGTGTGAATTCCGCCTCGGTAGCTGACAAACTCTGCACTTGTATCAAAGTGTGCTATTGTAATTTAGATGGATGATCTAAGTTAGGCGCCCTCCACGAGAGGATCGTGCGTCTTCCACACGACTTGCACAAGACTTTCGCTTTGAGCGATTCGCGAATCATAAAGTTATCTATTCTTGATTCAAATTACACGCTTTAGAACCAACCTTCTGAACTATTCCTTTATTACAAGTGAAATGGTTATATGGAAATACGTACTAGGTGAGTTGACGTGCGTGTGTGATGATTGCTGCGAATTAAATGCAATGTACACGTCAAGTTCAGTGAGCACCCTTAAAATGATCACTTTCTGCTGTGAATTTTTTTTGGTACTTTTCCGGAAAATATACGAGTTAAAGTTTGCAACAGCAATAGTTTTTCCCAAAAATATTTAAAAAGGTTACAAGTCTGACACCACCGACACTAAGTACAATACAGGTCGTGGCAGGTCATAGCGGGCAGAAAATAGCTGGGTGCAATTGCAAAAGAACCCTTCAGTCGCCTGGATGGCCTGGTGATTATATATTTTTGCTGACATAACAAGCTTATATCTCTGTGATTTTTCATGATACGGTTTTGAAATTTGGTACATAGATTCTTTTCATATAAATACTTGACATGTGTTTCGGATTTTACGTAATGATACTTAAACTAATGTTATATATATATATTATATTCTGGCAAGTATGTAAGAGAAGCAGACTGATGGTTTTGGATCTTTGCTGTTAGCTTGATCGACTGCGTTTTTTTATATAGTCTGATGTGAAGTAGTAGTATTGAAAAGGCTGTATTTTCTACCACATTGTGTGGTACTTGTATCTGAGTATAGGTATATGTAAAAACTGAATCCCTATTACCCTTGGTCACGTCATGACGCGTGAACGGCTGAATGTTTTTGTGATATTTATTTTACTATTTGTATATATATTATTATATTAGGATATCTTTTTTTGTATGTTAAATTATTTCATTGCTAGCTATGTTTTTTGTGTGTACTTATTTTCCTTTTACTTTTAATCACAGAGTCTACATCTCTATTTTTTTTCAAATTTTCCTTTCACAGGTATGCTTGAAGAAATTGTTTTAGAAATAAGCATCACCTTTGTACTATTCTTCTGTTTCTTTCATCTGTTCTTTTATTATTGTGTGAACATAAATTGTTTGATAAATAAATAATAAATAAGTTACACAAAATTTTAATATATAAAAGTTATTCACAGGACAGGCCTGTTGGTCTAGTGGTTAGTGACGCTGACTGCTATGCCGGAGGTCGTGGGTTCAATTCCCACCCAGGACAAATGTTTATGTGATGAGCACGATCATTTGTTCTGTGTCTGGCTGTAATTTATCTATAATATGTATGTATTTAGAAATATATAAGTATGTTTACCAGTTGTCTAGTACCCATAACACAAGCTCTGCTTAGCTTGGGACTAGACGGCGCTGTGTGATAGTTGTGGAATATTATTATTATTTACATCGATTTCGTACATTTTTCGTGACACGCACACAACTAAAAACTTCTACCGATTTATAATATGTAAGCGCTAACTAGTTTGTGCTGTCAACCACGCATCCTGCCTTCCCGAGTATGTGGCAGACCAATTTAATTTGCTGGCCTGGATGTGGTGTTCTAATTAATCAAATAACGTTAGGTACTGTGAAGCTTCTAGCGGCTTACTGAATACATACTAAGTACATTTATTACTCACTGGCTTTTACCGGGGTATCGCTCGCATACCTACATAAAATATTGCCTTATTTCTGAGTGACTATATAACTCAGAAATAAAGCTGATTTCTATCGGTGAAAAAAATTTACCAATCGGACCAGCACGCTTAGCCAAGTTGTTATTCTGCAATCGTTAACGCTGTCGAAAAGTGATGAAACGTATAGGAATGACGTCATCTCAACGTAAAGTAGCGTGGTCAGAACAAACGAATAGACAATTCGTAGCCAAGTTCACATCGTTCAATATCGTTTCTACAATATTTAACTCTACATCCTTTGTTATACAAACACTACATTGTAGAACGAGCGGCGGACTCGGGCGCGTCAACATGGCTACCAACTTATCGTTTTCTACAATTGCTGTCACCGAGGCGTTACCGATTAGAGAACGGAATTCGATTGTAACTTGGCTAGGGGGGCAGTAGTTTCAGAGATTACCTCCTACAAACAAAATAACAAACTTTACCTCTATAAAATATTAGTGTAGATATCGTAAATTAATCTCGCGTGGAAAGAATAGCTTCTACATTTGGTTCCGAATAAAATCTTTTTGACGTCTAAGTGTCGCCACAATAACCGATCCTGTGCGGATCGCATTAGTAAGCATGCACTAAGATATGGCTTTATATTTATAAGACTTATTGATATACGAGATTATATTGTACACTTGATCCTACCCTCAAATGTGATCTCTCTCTGTCAGACAAAGGTTTGCTGGGAGAAAACTTATTGTTGAGTTAAGCTCGCCTTTGTAAAGCAAAGCAAGCGCAAGCGATGATGTGGTCGACGATGCAGCACGCTTGCCTAGAAGTAACCTATTCACTCTTGACTTAACGACCGCTAAGTTGTACCACCTTAGCGGTCCACTCCTTAACTGAACGTCATTGATGTACATGCACTATAAATGTGTTTGAGACTAGTTATTTCAAAAGTTCGCGATCTCAGACAAATTTTATTACAGACAACCTATTCGCAATGTCTTAATGAACGCATTATCTAGCTTAGAATATTTATCATAATCAAATAAAGCCATGATTATTTATTTTCGTAAAAAACCTAGTCAATTCAGTTTCCAATTATGACGATTTTTTTGCAGTCCTTAGACTGGCCATAATCTTGATTAGATAAAACAAAGTCAATTATTTTGAGGGTAGAGATTTCTTAGATAGGATCTTAGATCATTAGTACATGCATATTATCATACAGAAAAACCTTGACTTTAAAAAGTTTCTAATACCCTTGCGAAGCTGATTCGAATCTCTAGTTGAAAAATAATAAACTTCCAGTGAGTTAAGCGCCTTACCTTATTAGTCGATTTTAATATTGTTATTATGATAATATCCTGTTAAAGAATAAGCGGATTATACTCCTACCTTTTATTAAATTGAAAAATATAATTTTCTTTTCGCTGTAAAATAGGTACATTCTATGTACTATACATTTGTTGCTTATTACTTTTTTCCGTTGCTGAATGGAATAAATTTAGTTCATTTTGATACAAGTGGAGATAGTTTGCCACTGTGACCGAGTCGGAATTTGTCCAAGCCACAGGTGCCGAGTGAAGCAGTGATCATTTTCACATGTATCGAAAGACGTTTTTCAATATACTTACGAAGAAATAAATGAACGGGGGTTGACTGACGACTCGTGGAGGTCGCTTAGCGCTTAACCTGATACGATAAATACAAGAAATATAGTGGCGGGGCTTTTTTTTTTTTTTTTTTCGATGGGAAAAATCATCTTATGACAACCCCCGCTCTTGGGCGGAGCGGGAGATAGTGTCAGACTCTTACTGACTAAAAAGCCCATCCCGTTCCTTCAAGCCTTCATACCGGGGCTCGAGCGCCCTTTCGGATAACCCTGGCCCCAGTAGGCTTCGACCCGGCTGGGCACCTGCTGTTGCTGACAACTCCTTGAGGCGCGCGGGAACAGCGCGCGCCGTCGACGACTTGGGCTTGGTCCGGACAGTTACCGGACGGCCGGACAGCGAGCTACCCATTGCTCACTGTCCGCAAGCCCGCGCCTACGGTGGCCAGAAATCGGGATCGGAATCCCGGCGGCGGCGAGAGCGCCGTTGCCTGATGCGGTCGGCCTCCTCCTTAGCGAGCATTACTGCTTCGCAGAAGTCGGCGACCGCCTGCCACTCCTCCTCGCTCCGGACCATGGCCTCGACCAAGGCCCGGCGCGAGAGGTCTTTTCCGCACTAGTGCGAAAAACAGTAATTTGCGTGCCTTAAAGCGGATTTTCGAGTGAGTGTATTGAAAAAATGTTATTTCACTTGTATTTGACTAGTATCGCACTTAATGGTAAACGATGAAGTGGTCGACGATGGAACACGCTTGCCTGGAAGTGATCTATTACTAGTCACATAATATATAACCCCCAGATTGAGTAGCGGGGTTGCTTGAAAGGGTTAACGCAGTCCTAGAGCGCAAAGGGCAACTTAAGACACGAGTGGGTTTTAGTTTTGACTACTCAGAAGGTATACACATAAACAAACTATATTAGACCGCTGCACACGTGGCCCACACCTGATTCAAATCAAATCAAATCAAATCAAAGCATTTATTTCAAATAGACCATTTACAGGCACTTTTGAATAGTCAAATGTCGGTCAGTCCAAGAAAAGTGAAGCTAAATTGCACGTTCCAAAGAGTAGGTCTCTATGGAGAAGAACGTGCAAGAAACTCCATGGACACTCTTTTAAATCATATTATGTGTTACATATAATGCTTGGTTACATATTACTTGTTGCTTCTATCATGTGAGCACAATGTCGATTTGAACGTAGAGTCGCATCGTGTGACTTAGATCTTAGCTCTACAAGTCTAGTTTCGATATAAAATGTATGAAGACCAACGCGCCTTTACGGCGTGTGTGCCCACGTGTGCACAATGTAGTTCTACCTTTAAGCTAGAACAATATTAGACAAACGCACACGTATCAAGTGTAGCTCTGTAAGTCTAGTTTCCATATAAAATGTATGGAGACCGACCCGTCCAAATCGGCGTGTTTGGCACACGTGTGCAATAATGTAGTTCTACCTTTACCCACTACCAAAAATTGTTAATTCAATGTAATTGTATTGTTAACATTAGACTAAGTGCTCAGTTATAAATATTTGTACGTTAATGGACGGACAGTAAAATGTCGACTAATAAATACTAATAAATTGACCTTTTGTAAACATAGCTTTGTTACTAAACGTTACATTATTTTTCAATTATAGTAATGATAAGTGATTTGAGAAATGGCTTTAAAAAACAATCCTATTCTTTTGCCGTTTCAATATTCTATAAACCTAAATCAGTTATGGCGACATCTATGAACTATAAACCCTATAATTTGTTTTGTTTTGTTGTATACGTACATCTGTGCGCTCTAATTATATTAATCTTAGTTTTAAATATTGTTTCTCAGTAAGTGAAGTATGTATAAATTCTTTATGAGAAATAAAGTTATTCTTAAACCTGAAAAAAACTACGAAATCTTGCCTAGCATAATTAGGGTTCCATATGCAACTAGCTTCTGCCAGCGACTTCGCCCACGTGATAATTCGCCGGGTTTCTCCATGCAAACTTTGGAACCCCAGTTTCATCAAGTTAGAGAGTGAATTTTATACAATCCTCTCTTAATGCTCGCCTACATCATAAAAGGAAACTTATTGCAAAACACGCTCCTAAACCCAGTAGTTTCGGCTGTGCGTTGGTATGTTAGTCAGTCAGTTTCTCCTTTTGATATAGATTTGAACTTATGCAACAGAGCAAAATCATTTATCGGCCAGTTGCCCGGCTCAGACGAAAACAACTGTCTAGTCAGAAAATCCTCCTTTTACAACGGAGGTATGTGGTGTGACAGAGTTTGAGTTGACGGAAAAAAGATGCGGCCGGTTTAATCACAAAAACGTATACTTTGACACTCTCGGGGGAATCAAAATTTAAGGGTACTACTTCCCCTTACCTAGAAGCCAAAAATTTGGCATGAAGCAAGGTCTCATAGCACAAGTATAGGAAAAAATCGGAAAACTGTTGATTTGTGGCTACGTATGTCACAAAAAAAAGTTATGATCCGGAAAAATCTTCGTAACTTAATCCGGAAATTGGACTGTTTTCACAGGTAAGTTTGTACGAAACCCTCTGTGCGCTACTTAGACTCGCACTTGCCCAGTTTTTAACTTCATTTTTATTTTTTTATTTTTCCTTTAGATTTTCTTGCATACAATGACGCTTGTAATTAGTAACACAGGTAGACCAAGTACTATGCCTTAAGCAGGAGTCAGATCAGCCATAAAGATTTATTATTATTGTAAAAATATTTGTTTCCCGTGTGAGAATTGAACCTGGCACTCAGCGCAGCAGTCCATCGTTCAATCACAGCACAAAACAGCCGTCAAGTCAAGCTAACTTCAGAGTAAGTACAAACCGGTGCGTACATTTTAAAAATGAAAAATAAAAATGGTTCAACAAAATGCCGCTAGCTACCGGCATTCGAGAAATTTTATTGAAATGTACAATATTTTTTTACGTACAAAAACTTTTGAGCCGATTTATTGAAAATATAAATAGCGGTGGCATTGTTTGATAAATATCGGCATCGTTGGAAATATTATGCGGATTCTGGTTAAAGCTATTGGTAATCTATAAAATTCTCGTGTGTTTGTTGTCAATCTCCTCCGAAACGGCTCGACCGATTCTTATGAAATAGTAGGTATATCTTTAATAGTTCTGAGAATAGAACGTAAACTATTTTTTACTCTTTTACTCCTACCCCCCATTTTTTCCATAATTTCTTTCATCTATACGGCAAATACATAAAAAAATGACAGCAAATGTCATTTGACAGTAATTTGTTATGTGATAGTTGCTGTCATTTCATCATCCCATCATTAATAATATATTATTACATCCCATCATTCGGTTAATCATTCCATCATTCGGAAAATTATTAAATTATTATTATTAAAAGCAAAAAGGGTAAGTACTAAGGTTGTAGGTAGGGAAGATAGCATAGGGTTGGTAGGTATGTAAAAAGGTAAATTTATCTCATTTATATATTTTTATTTAACTACCAAAATATTCACTAGAAGGAAATAATTTATACGACTAAACAACGTTTCCGGGTCAGCTATCTTATAATATAAAAATGAATCGCAAAATGTGTTGGTAAGCGCATAACTCAACAACGCCTGGACCGATTTCGCTAATTTTTTTTTTGTTGTGTTCGTTATTATAAGGAGAAGGTTCTTATGGAAAAAAAACAAAATGAAAATTAGGGCAGTGTAGGATAGAGTAGGGTAGTGTATGGTAGTGTAGGGTAGTGTAGGGTAGAGTAAGGTAGAGGAGGGTAGAGTAGGGTAGAGTAGAGTAGGGTAGGGTAGAGTAGGGTAGAGTAGGGTAGAATAGGGTAGAGTAGGGTAGAGTAGGATAGAGTAGGGTAGAGTAGAGTAGGGTAGGGTAGGGTAGGGTAGGGTAGGGTAGGGTAGGGTAGAGTAGGGTAGAGTAGGGTAGAGTAGGGTAGAGTAGGGTAGAGTAGGCTGAAGTAGGGAAGAGCGGGAGCGAAGCCGCGCGGGCAAAAGCTAGTATTATATAATTTTTAATTACACCAAGACCAATATGAATATATAATTAATATTATTTCTCGATTTTAACGGTTTAAATGATTGAAAGTTTAAAATTTTTCATTTTCAACCATTTTCTCAAATGAAAACAGGAACCACTATTGGCTCACCTTATCTAATGAATATATGTATCTATCTGTTGACTTCATAGCAATTTGTGTAAATAATGACCTTTAGATGGTCAATATTTGACTGGCCTGTTGGTCTAGTGGTTAGTAACCCTGACTGCTATGCCGGAGGTCGTGGGTTCGATTTTCACTCAGGACAAATGTTTGTGTGATAAGCATAATCATTTGTTCTGTGTCTGGGTGTAATTTATCAAAAATATGTATGTATTTAGAAATATATAAGTACGTTTATCAGTTGTCTAGTACCCATAACACAAGCTCTGCTTAGCTTGGGACTAGAAAGCGTTGTGTGATAGTTGTGGATTATTATATATTAATTAATATCTAATATATAAAAAAGTAGTAACACAGTGTTTGTTAGTAAACTCCACCGAAACGGCTTGACCAATTTTTATTAAAATCTTTGAGTACTTTTATCTCTTACCCCCACCCTCTATTTTTTTCTTTGATACAAAACTGAACGTTTTCCGGGTCAGCTACCTAAGTTCTGTTATTTATCCTAATTGTAGTACTCGCACTAACACAAGAGGTAAGTACTGGCTCTATACAACGACCTTACAGCCACTTGACGTCTAATACCAGACGAATGCGTCTGTCAACACATATGACTTATAGATGTAATAAAGGTCACCACAGAATAATTTCCAAATAATCGTAGTACCCCACTTCTCCGTACCGCAGCTAGTTGACAGAATTGGTTTGGTGCACTAGTTCAAGAATGAGGCGTCAAGTGGTTGTAAAGTACATCACCAGAAGTTAGGATCAACATGTCCACTCTCCCCAATGGTTCACACGTAAAGCTAACTCTCTTCCCCCACTGCCTGTGTACCTAAGATAAGTATACAAACACTACAAGAAGAGCTCAAAATTGCAAATCCTTGATATTAAAACATCCAGTAAGTGTGAACATTTCTGAAGGCTCTAATACTTATAATTCCGCGGGCACCGCTCATCTCGTGTCACAAGATAGTTAATCCGCTCGGGCTCGCCTGACGGATCTGCACTGACGGTACAAGCTATAGTAAACTTCTCTTATTTTGAGCGGTCAACAGGTTTACTCTATTTTGTAGCTCTATTTACTTTAATACCATAGATCTGTGTTATCTACTACTTGTGATTTAAATAACATTTTGCAGACAAACGAATTTCCCTCTGTTTATCCACTTAAAAATTAAATTTTATAAAACTCTTTAGTACTTGCCTAAATCATAAAAAGAAGCGTTGTACAAAATTTCACGTTAATATTTTCAGTAATTTCGACTTTCGATAAATATGTGAGGATGGAGTAAGTGGGTACAAAATTGCCTAAGACCTGACTCAGACGTATCAAATATGCACGAAAACTTTTGAGTTCGATAGCAAACACTGTAGCACACGATTTTTATGTATTTCAATAAATATTTTATTCACAAGCAGTACATCACAGACTGCCCTTTGGATGTCTAGTGACCGCCAAAGATTGTACCCATAAGTTTAAGTTAGTTTAGGACGAAGTGTAACTATTTTGATTTAGGTGTAGTAAACTTCTTTTGGAACTATTCTGTCTATGACATTCTCTGACTGGCCTGTACTTCGAACTCTAGACTGGCCTATTGGTCTAGTGGTTAGTGAACCTGACTGCTATGACGAAGGGTTCGATCGGGACAAATGTTTGTGTGATGAGTATGACCATTTGTTCTTTGTCTGGGTGTGATTTATCTATAATATTTATGTATTTAGAAATATATAAGTATGTTTATCAGTTGTCTAGTACTCATAACACAAGCTCTGCTTAGCTTGGGACTAGATGGCGTTATTTGATAGTTGTGGAATATTATTATATTATTCTTACAACGGACTGGAGGTGAGTTGGGGCTGAGGCGGCGCGCTGGCGGAGGGTCTTAGCGTACTCTTCACGTAGCGGTGTGACGGTACTCCAAAAACTACCACGACGAAGACATAGTTAGTACGTCTTAGTACGTTGTACTTTTTGGTTATTTACGTGATTTATAAAATTTCTATAATCAACGTATATATCATTTTACAGTTCCCGCTGAAACTGTAGAATACACAACGCTCAAGCAGCATCAATTATTTTCTTATATTACTTAAAAAAAACATAGTTTACTACAGGTAAAGTTCACCACTTTTCATTTTAATCTTTATAATAATAAAAAAAAAATATTTATTGCAAGTAACGTTGATTCATATAGAAATATAAAAAATAATAATCAAAACAGTCACAATTAAAATTACAGTTTTAAAATTAAAATCAATTCAATCAAAAAGTATTAAAATTTATCACCCGCCATCTCACTATTCACTCCATACAAAGCTCATCACTGCAGCACGAAACTTTCTCATGTTAAAAACTAAGTTGGTTACCGGCAATATTATGCAATTACCTGGTTGGCGAGTGGCTGGTTAGACTCAAGGCGTCGCGTCTTCCGCTCGGGGCGCTCAGCGGGCGGCCCGGCAAAAACCTATTTATCGCTGTATCTGCTTTATTAGGGAGGAAAAGGGCGACCATCCGGTATGAAACAAAGGTTAAATTGCTGTTAACGCTGACTTTAGTTTAGTTTGATTTATTTTTTAATTTCTAGTAACAGTTAAGTATCGAAACCTCTTTTCGCGCGTCTCTTCTTCTTTCTGCCCTTATCCTACATTACTCGGGGTCGGCGCAACACCTTTTTTCTTCCATTCTGCCCTATCACCCGTCAAACTACCACTAACTACCTTTTCTTTCATATCACCCCTCACACAATCCACCCATTATTTCTTCGGCCTTCCTCTCCCTCCCCATCCATCTACATGTGTACTCAGAAGTCTTTTATTAATATACGCTTCATCCCTTCTTTTCACATGACCATACCAAGACAACCGATTACCTTTCAACATTTCAGTCACTGGCGCCACTTTCAAACTTCCTCTAATACACTCATTTCTCACTTTATCCATTCTCGTCACACCACACAACCATCGCAACATTCTCATCTCTGCTACATGCAATCTTTTTTCATCCTTCTTTTTCACAGCCCAACATTCTGATCCATATAGTATGGCAGGTCTTATGACGGACTTCTAAATTTTACTCTTCATCTTGAGGGGCATGCGTGGGTCGCAAGTTGTTCTCGGGGCCAGTCGCCATTTCATCCATCCTGCGTTGATCCGACGTGATACGTCTCGGTCCTCTCCGGTCTCGGTAACCTCTTTTGGCGCGTCTTAACAGTAAAACCGACTCGTATGCCGTGACTCGTATGGCCTGACGCTGTTAAACCGTGATGCCCCCATTACGGAACCATTCTCGGCATCCTTGTATGCGCATTATTATAGATGTTTTAGATTAGCCAGGTGTTCCATCATGGTTAGTTAGTTATTTAGCCTATTTATGTCCCACTGCTGGGCAAAGGCCTCTCTTTCCCTTTCCCACACACGTCTGTCTTCGGCCATTGCGGGCCAGTCCCTCCAGTAGTATCAAGTAGTTATCAAGCTCATCTCTCTCTCCATGACGGTTATTTTGTAATTATTGATTTTTTGTAATTTTTTATTCTAATCAACAGAAGATGGATGCATTGTGTGAGGAGAGATAAGTAAGAAAAGGGTGTTAGTGATATATATAAATGAATAACCTTATACCTGTGTGAAGTTATTCAGTAAATTATTTACAAAAACATTATTGTTTCGCACCACAGTAGGTATTGTTTGTGTTTCTAAAACTTATTGCTTTCGATGTTTTCTGACTATCGGGAGTGAGAGTCAACACTGAAACCAACTTAGAGTTGTATCATGTTGTGTGTTGTTGTATGTGTACTAATGTCACAGTGACAGACACGTAATTTACAGTCCCTAATGTTAGGAAATCGAAACGAAACGGTACGGCCGGTTTGGTTTAATTTTCATTTTATTATTGGATAATAGTGAAATGCAAAATAAACCACCAGATATCATTTGACTAAGATGATAATTTTTATTATTATTTTCGTAACCATGGCAACCCGTCGCCCTAGTGCCACCTATTCAACTATGGTGAACTAAATTAAAACATAGTGCATTAAAATTCCCGCCCACGAATGACAACAGTAATTAAAGTAATTTATAACAATCAATTCGTTAAACAAATTATTACATAAATAACAAGATATAAGCAGTAGGCCGAGTGGTAACGGCCCCGACTTATATAGTTATAAGTATAGTTGTAAGTCGCAAGTTCAAACCCAGCTAGCCGCATTACTTTGTGTAATTTATTTCATCATTACTGCTCTCAAAACGGTGAAGGAAAACATCGCGAAGAAACCAGCATGTCCTAGAACCATAAATAAGAAGACATGTGACATCCACCAACCCGCACTGGGGCCGCGTGGTGGATTACGGCCCATTCCCTCGCCCAGAGAGGAGGTCTGAGTCCCAACAGTGGTACCATTATAGGGCCGACTATGCTAGTCACACATAGTTCGGTTAAACTTCGCATAACGAAATCAAGGCAAGTGTTTCTCGCCTCGATAAAGTTCCGAGACGCTTGCTACGAGCTACGCGAAAAACTTGCTACGGCGTAGGCATGCTACGAGTGCTACGACCTTTCGAATTATTTGAAGGAAAGAGTTTTAATCGTATTTTGTATGCAGCTCCTGACTTGTTTTCTGTTTAGCAGTCGGAGGTGCAGGATCGGAGGAGTGAATGTTTGCCAATTACTGTAATTAAAATTAAAAATACAAATATTTTTAATTTACACAGGCATACATGGGCAGTTATAAAACGTCAGAAGCTAGTGCTCGGTTCCAAACTGGTTGTTTCCTATGGAGAAGAACTGGCAAGAACCTCCGTGGTAACTCTTTAAAAAATATTGTTGATGTTACAATATTTCCATATTATATTGTAAGAACAGTGTAGACCAATCAATACCTAAAAGCACAATAAAATAATCACAATTAAAAAGTGAGTCGTAATAGGAAGTAATCTTAGAATTCGCGGAATCTACAGTGTTTTCATATCACAGTATAAAAACAGATGCTCTTTAAAAAAAACCGGCCAAGTGCGAGTCGGACTCGCCCATGGAGGGTTCCGTAGCAGCAAGTAACATAATATAAAAGTTCTTGTCTTTTTTTTTTAATTGATATTTAATTAATACACTTTAAATCAATTTAACTTATTACATACACAACTAAAAACTATAATTACAGTAAATTAAAAAAATAATAATAATAAAACCCTACGCTAATTACAACTAACTAAAATCAAACTTATGGCGTCAAAAAACTCTTCCACATCGCTGTCGACTGATAATGTGCCCAAAAGGCTGGCGGCATTGCCACGCTGTATGGCAATGCTTATCCTCTGTCCGAGGTAAAAGCCAGCCCTTTGGTCACGCGAAGTGTCAACTAGACGTTTCGATAGATCTTTAAACAACTTGTGAGCACTCGGACCCCACGATCCAAGAGTTTCAACCCCAAACGGTTCGAAAATATAACTTCCAACAAGGTTGTTATATTTCCGCCGCTTGAGGTTCTCCGCAGCCGCAGCGGCAGCACCAGCACGACACGACGAGCAAGGAAGATGTGAAAGCGCAAGAGTATCGACACAAGTAGCGTCCCATACTAAAGGCCTGCCCATCTTCCAAGGGAATAACGACATGCCGTCCGGTCTCTTGCCATCGTCGCGTGCCAGGCCATGGGGTTCCAATACGGCTGGAACGCCGACGGTGACAAGAGCGCGTCTGATGATATCGTTGATATTCGCGTGTCGCGCTATGCGACCCGCACTACGGCTGCATGACAGACCGTGGTGTCTGAGGCTGTTGACGACTTCGCCACAGTGGCAGCGATGAGGAGAAAAGCATGGAGCACCTAATAAGTTCTTGTAGTTCGTTGTAACTTTGATGGTAGTTTGCATGGTAATGTACATCACATATTTTTTTTAGTTTTTTCATTCTCTTATTTTAGAAGTTACAGGGGGGGGGGGACACATTATACTACTTTGGAACTGTCTCTCGCGTAAACTGTTCAATTTAGAAAAAAATGATATTAGAAACCTCAATATCATTTTTAAAGACCTATCCATAGGTACGCCACACGTATTGGTTTGATGAAAAAAAAAATTTTGAGTTTCAGTTCTAAGTATGGGAACCTCCAAAATTGATTGCATTTTTTCTATTTTTGTGTGAAAATCTTAATGCGGTTCACAGAATACATCTACTTACTAAGTTTCAACAGTACAGCTCTTATAGTTTCGGAAAAAAATGGCTGTGACATACGGACGGACAGACAGACAGACATGACGAATCTATAAGGGTTCACTGGGGCCAGGGTTATCCGAAAGGGCGCTCGAGCCCCGGTATGAAGGCTAGAAGGAACGGGGTGGGTCTTAGTCAGTAAGAGTCTGACACTATCTCCCGCTCCGCCCAAGGGCGGGGGATGTCAATGCATGATTTCTTCCCAACATAAAAAAAAAGTGTTCCGTTTTTTGCCATTTGGCTACGGAACCCTTTAGGGTTCCGTAGCCAAATAGTAGTATTTGTAGTAAAGTAGTATTTATTTAGTAGTTGTATTTATTTATTTTTTACTTGCTTTTTAAAGCAAGTAAAAAATAAATAAATACAACTATCAATAAATGAGATGTTAACACAATAATTTATTAAAGAATTTATGGTAATTAAGGTCTAAATGTTATAAAAAAATATTGCAAAAGCAATGTTTTATAAAAAATATGTATAATATATATTAAAATACGATGGACCAAGCTCGCCAATAGTTATAGATCTACATTAAGTTACGATTATTTTAATTTAAGGCAACTTTTATTAATAATATTAATAAATAATAAAGCATAACAGTATTTTTTTAGTCATGAGTATTTGTCATTTAATAATAAAGTGATCGACCCAAGAATCGTAACAGCTGGACTATAAATTCCAATAAGTAGGTACTTTAATTTTAAAAATCTCTTACATTAAACCTTTTTAAAGCTCAATCCCCTGGTTTGCGAAGTACTCCTAAACAATGAGAGTGGAGAGGGCGCCGACATACGTACAGAGTAGAACAATGAACAGCTTCTATGGAACACGGAAACAAACGCCAAACTAAGCGATGTGCTGGTGCTTTTTCCGACTCGTAAATTGACAAAAGAAGTTTTTTTTTAAATGGTATAAAGAAATGCTCTGGGGACCTTGGTATGGTCATGTAAAAAGAAGGGATGAAACGCTAAAATATCAGTTCTATAATCCCAGTACTGGGCAAAACTTGCAGCTTCTTTACTTCAAACACAGTGTAGACAAAGGTGCCTAACTAATGATAAGAAAGAATGTAAGAAATATAGATAGAAATAAATAAAATAAAATATAAATAAAGAAAAAAGAAAGAAAGAAGAAAAAAAAAGAAAGGAGGAAGAAAGAAGAAAGAAAGAAATAAAATATTTTTATTAGGTTACTCAACTTAAATTCTATTATAAGTTTCGTTTCATAATTAGTTTCACAAGACTAAGGTGGCCTCGGGTGTCATAGGACGACCACCAGTCACAGTAGGCGCGAGTTCGCGGAAGGGAAGTTATAGTAAGAGTACTTACAGTGGAAGGAGATAATAAATAATTCGTAATTTCCCAGTTAAAAAAATATGCTCACTAGTAATAGTACACCCTGCCAGGTTAGCAACTACTCCATGCTCTAACGGACGTACACAACGGCCTGCTCGCGTTAGTTTCATTTTTATTTTTCCAACATACACTACATGATTTTAACCCTGATTGAACAAACAGAAACCCCGATATGCAACAGAAACGTAAATAAGAACTTCATTTTCGTTCATAAAAGAACTTTAACCATAAAACAACTCAAAAAAACGGAATCCCAGCCCAATATAGTAATGAAGCCTCCACGTACACCTCTATAACTATAGAGGGCAAACATACGTACTTGTAGCATTGTTTCCGGTGCCGATCGGGCTGCTTTCTGTGTGTAAATATTTTTGTGTTGAGAGGAAATAGTTTGATATTGTAATAACTGTTGCTAGCGGATTAACTTGCGTAAAAGAAGATGATTTTTCTAAGAGAACATATTCTCGGGATAAAAAGTATCCTATGTGCTATTTTGGCTGGCCTGTTGGTCTAGTGGTCAGTGGCCTGGACTGCTTTGCCTGCTTTAGGGTTGTGGGTTCGATTCCCACCCAGGACAAATGTTTGTGTGATGAGCACGATATTTTTTTCTGTATTAAAATGTATGTATTTATTTAGAAATATATAAGTATGTTTATCAGTTGTCTAGTACTCATAGCACAAGCTCTGCTTAGTTTGGGACTAGATGGCGTTGTTTGAAAGTTGTGGAACATTATATTATTATTATGTGAGGTCCATCAATCCGTACTGGACCCGCTAAGTTACGGCTTATTCTCTCTCTCCTGAAAATGAGGCCTGTATCCCTGTAGTGGACACATTATGACGCTGATTATGCCATGCGATACTAATTAAATCATCATAACTGTTCTAACAGCTGCTAATTTGAAGTTTAATACCTTTATGAATAAATTATTTCGTCAAAATCATTAGCTCATTTAAGCCTAATAGAGAATGAAATCGTAAATTGATTCGAATCGATATATATATATATATATATATATCAGCATATAAATATATCGAATCGATATATATATATATATCGATTCGATTCAGATCTTTATAATAAAAAAGATCTGTTGAAACGTCTAGCTGACACTTCGCTTGACCCAAGGCTGGCTTTTACCTCGGATAGAGATTAAGCATTCCATACAGCGTTGCAATGAAGCCAGTCTTTTGGGCATAGGTATTACCAGTCGATAGAGATGACAAAGAGTTTTTTGACGCCATATTTTAGTTAGTTGTAATTAGCGTAGGGTTTTCATCATTCTTTATATCTTACTGTCATTATAGTTAATGAAATGTTAAATTGTATTAGGAAAATAATAAAAGCCATGACTATGTTATACCAATATATATATTGTCTGTAGATTTTATTTTTATTTGTACAAATTGAAAACTAGCTGTGTATATTATAACTATACCTCAGTAAACTTTACAAAACCATCGAGATCTACTAACAATACAACTGAACCTGTAATTGTCCACTATACTGATATTATTCGGGTCACAAATTGACGGAATGCTCTTAACGTTACAACAACAGCCACTATCGAGACCAATCAATCTAACAATCAAGTAGCCGAGCGCAGCCCTTTGTTCCACATTGTTCCACATATTAAACTACACTGCACTGGTTATCTCCTTCTGCATCTAATCGCAACTGTCTGTAAATTTGCTGGTAATGAATTTGAGAGATATCCTAGTTGATTGTTATGATATCCTAGTACCTAATCGCTAGCAGAATTGTGTTGGTTTCAAAATTGTAGGTCGAGAAATTGACAAAAAAGCAAATAAGTATATTTTTTTTTGGTGAGAAAACTTTAACGTATTCTTATTCTTCTTGTTGTAAGTGGAGCGAGAGAAAATGACAGCATTTTACTGCCTAAGGCTGATTCATTCCAAAATTGCGAGACCAGCAGTGATACGGTGAGCAATATGAGTGTGAAATAATTTTAGACTTTACCTAAATACTTAAAAAGCTAGTATCGCTTAAAAAGCTGAAAAAGTTCGCGCGGGCGTCCGCTCTGCTGCGAGTTTTGTTTCAAAACTATTCTCACTTGACTCCTGTGGCTTTGGGAGTCGCAGGACGGCTATCGGCCTCCGTTGGCACGGGTTTGCGAACGACAAGCCATGAGCTAATAGTAATTTTGTTGAAATATACGTATTGTAGAATATAAGCGCATATTATATTCTACCATATCATATCTTTTTTTCATTAACTTAGCAGTTTGATTTTTTCTCAGGTTCAAGGGACCACAGACTTGTGTATATGTTTTTAAGTTCAAATCGATACCTCCACACGTTCTTGAGACAAAAGGTCTTACCGGTCTTGCCTGACTGATGGATGGACAACAAAGTGACCCTATAAGGCTTCCGCTTTCTTCCTTTAGAGATACGGAATCCTAAAAAGTTATCGTACATTGTAAAGAGATGCTCTGAACAACGGAAGAGACAGGTCATTTACATATGAGTCGGATGTTTTTGCATGTTACTTATTGAGACTCGTTACTAAAAGGCATAAAGAACATCACAATCAATCCAATTATATCCTAAAAATAAATCTAAAAAGCAGTCGTGCACTTTCTGTTCCCAATCTCTTTTGTTTACCTTCAATCACCAATGCTTTCATATTGGAAAGGTACAACAAATATTTCTATTCAGAGATAAAATAGGAATAAAATTTGACTGGCGTGTCCACACGAACTATCAATGGGCAAACTAGCTGGTTAATGAAAACTGACAGGCTAACACCAGAAACAAGCTGCGATGAGTTTTGCTTTCCAATTTCAAACGAGATGCAGTTGTAATATCATTTTTTTTAGTTTTTATTTAAGCTTTTATTTAACTTGTAATATGTCAACATAACATAGGTCATTATTTTGTTGTCTTGCTGTTTATTGTTGCTTGTTATTGTGTTGTTATGTTATGTTTTTCTAATAATAATGATCATTATTACGAGACTCATTTAATGTTAGTAATTTAAACAAACTTACAACTATGTAACACAAATACAACCACAAATTACATTAACACACCATAAAATAATCATTACTTCAGCACTCCAGCTGAGATATTGAAGCAACAATTCACTATATGGCAGTCCAGCCCGTCAGCAATCATGCCCAGGACGCTGCTGGGGCTGACTCACACCCTGTGCACCAGGGATGCACAAGCACATCTTATGCGCTTTAATGCATTTAAGCAATCAACACGCATTTCCGCAAACATCCCTGATGCGCTGCAATGATGTTCAACTTTTTGTAATTGTGTTGTTACTTGTCTTGCTGAATTTAGGTGTCATTTTGCAAATAAATTTTCAATCAGTTATCCATAACCGAATCAGCTGATATTTTGTAAACATATTCAGAAGTGTGAGATTGTGGCCAAGCGCAATCTTATGAAAAGTAAAAAAAAAATATTCACAAACATTTCAGTCTCTTTTATAGAGCTTTAGATGAAATTTTAGTAATATTCCTACTAAAGTCTTATTGGAAATACTCAGCCTTTCAATAGAAATGCTACTTATGTCTACACTTTTAGGATTAAGCACCAAGGATTAGAGACGACGTAATGGGCCGGACTTCTTGTAAACCGAAGGTATTTCCTCAAAAAAATCTCAGTAATCCTGACGTTTGTGTAATGGCTTGAAATATTTTTGAAACTGTACCCGAAATAACACCTAATCTCGTGGGTAAATGTCTTCCGCGGCGTAGCTAGCTCGAAAGGGGGGCCCAGTATCAAATATTTTTGAATGCTTTTTTCGAAACTAGATTACTGGATAATAAGTCCTGATTGAAAATGAGTTCGTTTAATACAGTATTCTAAATTAGGGTAGATTAATTTTTTTATTGTAATCTTATGTAGAAAATTCTAGAACGAACGGAGCGAGCTATATTTTTGGAACATTATTAAATATAGACTATAATTAATAATGTTCTCATTTCTGTTCTGAATTAATGACGAGAAGAAGTAACTGTATAATTTGTTAATTTCACCTCTATTGACGTAGGGAGAAAAATTATATGTTAATTATGTTTGTTTTATTTGTCTTATCTATCTCTGAGGTTTTGTTATTATTTTTTGTAGTATTGTTGCTGATAATTTTTCGTTAGAAATTCCGACAAGATCCATACATCAACATTTCGATGCAACTACATAAATAGCTCTACCTAAGAGGGTGTGCACACTGGTGACACTCTTATCAAGTCTATGGGAATGTATGGGGTGCGCGGACGTTACGACACGACAGTGACAGAAAAATGTATGAAGAGACATAAAACAAAATTGTCGCCGAGACAAAAGTCACCAGTGCGCATATACTTTATTTCCGACCTCTGCACATAACGCACAAAATCGTGTTAAACTTCCCTAAAACGTACTTAAACACACTAGCTACTTGTGTGAATATTCGAGCGTCTGCCTAGCTACTTGTGTGAATATTCGAGCGTCTGCCTAGCTACTTGTGTGAATATTCGAGCGTCTGCCTAGCTACTTGTGTGAATATTCGAGCGTCTGCCTAGCTACTTGTGTGAATATTCGAGCGTCTGCCTAGCTACTTGTGTGAATATTCGAGCGTCTGCCTAGCTACTTGTGTGAATATTCGAGCGTCTGCCTAGCTACTTGTGTGAATATTCGAGCGTCTGCTTAGCTACTTGTGTGAATATTCGAGCATCTGCCTAGCTACTTGACCTTGGCGCTTGAACGCGCCTCAACGCCGGCTGAGAAACTATAGAGAGTACACTTCAATGTGAGACAGAATTCATGAAACTGATATTTCGACACTCTCAACAAAAAAGGTTATAATATTAATTCAGTCATCTTTCAGAATGAACCAAAAACATACATACATACAAACAAACATACATACATGAACCCTGAAAACATAAGACTCCTTTTTTTGGGCAGTCGTGTAACGCACGGCAGGGCCCTCACCAAGGCAAGCAAAAAAATGGCGCGGCCGTACCATTATTTTTTCGAAACAGTTCAGGCCATTTTCAATCCCCTATAATTTCGTAGTGTAAGCTTAAAATTAAAAGCCTGAATTTTCATTTTGTTTGATTTTAAATGTACTGTAATATCGAAGCGGCTTAAATTAGGAATTGTTATTATTAGCTGACGGACTATCTAGTTGAATGTACTTTATAAGAATTCGGTGTATTTAGAATAGGTTTTGAAATTAATAGATGAAAGAATTTTCTAGAATTTAAGTGTGATTTTGTTGAAAATATTATCATTTTGGGCACACTTCCAGTCGACAGCGATGCGGAGGAGTTTTATGATGTCATATTTAGCTAGACCTTTAATATATATATTATTTTGAATTAGTTAAGTGTATTTTATAATTTAATTTGTTTAATAACTGTTATGTTTATTTGAAGATAAAAAATATAAAAAAATATTACTACGGGACCCCCGAAGGATATCCCGGGCACCTTTCTGAGGATGGCTTCTACAGTATCTACCTTTGTATATATATGTATGTAGATGGCAAAGTCCTGTCTCACTCACTGACTTTTCAATACCCAGCCCAAACCTTGGATACTTAGAACTTTAAAATTTCATTTTTATGATTTATACAAAAAAATAAGAAAGGATATCTTAAAATTCCCCCTGAGGGGACGTTAGGGGGTCCAAAGTTATTATGGAGAAACGAAGTCGCCGCCGCTGGTCAAGAGCACTAGCTTTTATATATTTGAAGTCTAACTAAACCAAAAAAAAAGAAGATTGAAATACTTAACAAATCAAAAATCAATGAACAACGGACCAAGAAGTATTTTTTTACAGGTAAGCTATACTATATCGTTTAATAACAAGAAAATAACACCTACAAACTATCGCATTAATTACGCGACGTTGAAACTAAAATTAACTTCAATGGAAGCAAGGAGCAACGCTAAAATTGTGTTAAAATAACGTTCCGTACATCATTTAATTACACACGCCAACAAAATAACTTTAAAACACATTACTCGATGTTGTTCACGTGGCCGCTTAAGCAGGAAATTGAATTTAAAATACACGGGCGTTTATAAATCAACTTATTTGTTTATTATATACTTTATAGTAGTTACATAAAAACATAACAAAGAAAAACTAAGAAAAAACAACGATCAACAATGAATGGCGATGATGTTGATGTTAATCAACTTGTTAAGTTAATTAACATCATTTAGGCCCGTATTAATAAACGTTCCTCATCCCAACATCTCGTAAGTACTTGATATCAAGCTTGAGGTTTTGATACCGCCCTTAAAATTCTACCATCGGACAGCCCGACGTACGGCGAATATCCACCCTTACGTTGTTAAAATCTCTACGGTCCGGACTAAGCGTTTCGCCTCGTCATTTATACCGCGTACGTTGAAGGACTGGAACAGTTTGCCTGCTGCGGTCTTCCCGTCCGATTATAATTTGGGTGTGTACTACTACTACTGTACTCATGTGTCTATTAATTAACAATGATCTTGAGCTTCTGACATCGTATTATCGGGAATCAAATGATATCGCACTTGAGGACGGAGTTGAGCATCGTTTATTTATACGGACCTTAGTTCTCCGATTAGCTGGAAGTATTGTTACAGAAAGTGATTGTTCAAAATAGATGGAAACATTTATTTATTTTATTTTATTCTTTATGCACAAAATAGTACAAAGGCAGATTTAATGCCTTAAAGCATTTTCTACCAGTCAACCTTTAGTTAGGAAATAATTTTCAGAGACAAATTGTGGTAGCTGCAATATTAACACCAACATTGTAACACCTGGGGGCGATTGGCGGTTGAGACCTCTCGCGCCTGGCCTTGGTTCAGGCCATGGTCCGGAGCGAGGAGGAGTGGCAGGCGGTTGCCGTCTTCTGCGAAGCAGTAATGCTCGCAAAGGAGGAGGCCGATCGCATCAGGCATCGGCGCTCTCGCCGCCGCCGCGATTCCGATACCGATTTCCGGCCACCGTAGGCGCGGGCTTGCGGACAGTGAGCAGTGGGTAGCTCGCTGTCCGACCGTCCGGTAACTGTCCGGACCGAGCCCAAGTCGTCGACGGTTCCCGCGCGCCTCAAGGAGTTATCAGTAACAGCAGGGGCCCAGCTGGGTCGAAGCCTACCGGGGCCAGGCTTAGTTTCGAAAGACAGCTCGAGCCCCGGTATGAAGGCTTGAAGGAACGGGGCGGGTTTTTAGTCAGTAAGAGTCTGACACTATCTACCGCTCCGCCCAAGAGCGGGTGTTGTCATTGATGACTTTCCCACCATAAAAAAACCATTGTAACACCAACCACTATTTTTAAAATAGTAACCATGGAATTTCTCGCCGGCTCTTCTCCATAGGAAATTACCAATTTGCACTAGCTTCTGACGTTTTATAAGTGCTCATGGAGGCCTATGTGAAATAACAAAAATTGATTTTTGTTATTAAATTGGTACAAAAACAAATAGCCAGCAAATATCAAATATTTCTTAAAATTTTGCAGTTTTCCGGTCGGTATCAAGTTGTGTTGTTTTCAATATGATTGGCGGACGTAATACAAATTTATTTAAGAAAATATAATCAACCTACGGAATTATACAAGCCTCTCAGTTCGTCTTACCCTATCAAATGTCTAGGTATTTCATGAAAATGTCAGCGTCAGAGCAATTCTCGCTCAACTATTGACATTTTAACAAGTCATGATAAAGACTTCAAGTAAAAAGCTTACTTTATCAGAAACAGAAAAAATGGCAATATTATTGCCACTCAACGTGGCAATGCTGCCAGTCTTCTGGGCACATTTCCAGATGACAGCAGTGTGTAGGAGTATTTCGACGCCGATGCCTTAGTAAAAGCTTTTTATGTACATAATATGTAGCTATAATATTGTTCATACTTGAATGAAATAAATAACGCCATGTTAAATCAACCAATAAAATAGATTCACAACCACATAAATCAAAGAGAATTTAGAACCTATTCCTGGAAAAGCGCTCTCTCAATTGAATCCGTCGTTATATTTACAGAGCTTTTATTAAAGCTCAATATTGTAAAATGACAGGAAAGTGGCAGGTACACTTTTTCTGCTCGCCAAATAATACTTGAACAGTTCTACAAGAGAGTTCTTTTAAGAAGTGTCAGTTTATTTCTGAATTTATTTTGGATCAGTGTCGCTTTCTTATGATGCTACAGAGGAACTTGTAGGAGTTTAATAAATAAAATAACATTCAAAACAAACACACACATTCATTCACTTGCACACAAACTTAGGTACTCACACACTCTGCACTAATTTGTGATTAATTATTTTGTATTTTATTTCTTCTTTTAACATTAAGTTCTTAAATTGTTATTTCATTACTCTGGCACTCAGAGCGGTAAAAGTTATTTGATGATTTCTCACATAAAAAAGGAGCCGCAGATTTTTTTGTGCCCTAGGGCCGTTGATCACTTAGCGTCCCCACACACGGGCTTCAAAAAAACGCCGCCACAGAAAAACGCTAGAAGCGGCCACAAAAAAAGCTTGAAGCGGCCGCAAAAACAGCTGAAGCGCGCGACAGCTTGTCTCCGGAGCTGCTTCAAGCGTTTTTTTGTGGCGGCACCACAGCACACGAGCCACAAAAAAAGCCGCCTCAAAAAGAAGCTTGAAGCGGCGTTTTTTTGAGTGTTAAAGTTAATAAAAGATTTTGACATTTGTGTTCAGACTACCTGTCAGCTTGCCCGGTGTAATGTAGCTATTACTAAAATGATTAAAATAGTTACTACACACCTGACTGCTAATTATTATTTTACTATTTCTATCAGTTTCTTTCCAAGTTACATTTTAGGGTTTTATCTCAAATGTCAAAACAGGTCTTTTATTTTTTAACGAGTTTAGCTGCGCCACTTAGTATAGATTAAACTCCCTGACCGTCAGACGTATAACGAGACTGTGTTAATATTTACAAACCAATTAACCAACGTATCTATATTATATCTATATCTATATTAAAAGAACTCAAAATCTGCTCGCGGTTGTCGTCGGTGTGTCTTCGCAATATTCTACAATACTTCGGTCACATTGCAAGGAAAAATGGTGGCAACCTCGAAAGGCTCATCGTGACCGGTAAAGTGGATGGGAAAAACCCTTGTGGAAGCAGCTCAAAACGTTGGTCAGACCAGATCCGCACCGCTCTTGACTCTACGTTATACCCTTCACACCTCCAGAGACAGAAACAGATGTAGGAATATCGTTCGTATGAAAGTGATGAAGCAGGAGGTCACGACCCTTAGCATTGAGGAGTACGAGGCAAGGAGGAGGAGGAGGGTTATTATTTACACAATGTGTGCTGCAACGCTATAACAAAAGGCTCTTCAATAATGTATCTATCCTTAGTCCAAAGACAATAGGTGTATTATAGAGATGTGAGCTAAACTTCGAGTCTTCAGCTAAGTTGAACATGCAACGTCATTAAACATTACCTATCGATTATTTATAACTAGCTTCTCTCGGCCTCGCCCACATAAGAGTAGGTTCCTCCTAACAAACTTGAGACCCCCAATTCATCACTTTTGGGGGTGAATTTTGGGAAATCCTCTATTACTGCTCACTTAAGTCATAAAAGGAAACCTTGTGCAAAAATTCACTTCATTTATTTATTTATTTAATCTTCATGCAACACAAAGTACATTGACTTCATTCAGTTTCGGTTGTGCGTTGTTATGTCAGTCAGTCAGTTTCTCCTTCTAAATCGATATTACGAGATTTACTTCATGCGATTCATGTCAACACCCCTATTATACTATTATCAGCATTTCAAACAACTAAATTCATCATCTCCCAGCCCTTATCCCATATTACTAGGAGTAGGAGCAACACGCTTTTTTATTCCACTCTGACCTGTCACCCGTCACACTATCACTAACTCCCTTTTTAGGGTTCCGTACCTCAAAACGAAAAATCGAACCCTTATAGGATCACTTTGTTGTTCGTCCGTCCGTCTGTCAGTCCGTCTGTCAAGACCATTTATCTCGAGAACGCGTGGAGGTGTCAAGTTGAAATTAAAACCATATACTCAGGTCAGGTCAGGTAAGGGTACTAGGCGCATCGGTCTCCATACATTTTATATGGAAACTAGACTTGTAGACCTAGACTACAACGAGTTGTCGAGTTGTTGTTGTTGGTGTGTTGTTGTTGTTGTGTTGTCGTGTTGTGGAACTAGACTTGACTTGTTGTTGTGTTGTACACTTGATCCACGCCACGCGACGTCGTTCTACGTACAAATCGTGTTCCACGTGTGCGTTGGTCTAATGTAGTTCTAGCATTATTCCTCCTCTTCACATTTTAAATAACTACGAGAGATTATTGAGTTATTCCAGAAATTAGGCGTTCCGAGCAGCTTTAGAATTATTTTAAATGCTGCAATATTGCTCCAGGCTATTGTTGTCTGTTCTGCAGCATGAATTCCTTGAGATTCCAGCATTGCGCGCTTCACAGGAACCTTCTTAGATATAGGTACAAAACAAGTTTATTATGAAAATGGGAAAATGTAGCCAGGAAATGGAAAATACTTATTGTGAGAAGTACTACAGCGATGTAAATATTTACAAAAGACATTATAATAATAATCATTATAATTATATTTTATAATTATAATCATTATAATTATATTTTATAATTATAATCATTATAATTATATTTTATAATTATAATCATTATAATTATATTTTATAATTATAATCTATACAAGGTGCAGTTTTAAAACTGCACAATATTTCAGGAGGTTGTAGTAAAACTCATAAATAATCATATAAAAAAACGATACCTGGTCAATAATCAGTAATACTTGTTATTTAATTTTTTAATTACACTAAACTAAATCGATTGATCGATGGCCGCGGGGGCGTGGCTAGGGTGTGGCGTGCGGGATGATGATTGGATGATACATTATTTATGAAACTATCGTTGCGAGTTAGTGTGTGTGAAAACGCCCTTTATTGTTCCGTGTTTGTGTGTGTGAAAAAAAGCGCGGTTATAAAAAAAAAAAATTACCTACTTATTTTATTATTGATTCGGGTCGAGAATCACTAACATAATTACCTCCTGAAATATTTTGCAGCTTCAAAACGACACCTTGTATATATGAAAGAACAAATTGACTGACTGACATAGAGACACATCCAAAACTACTAGGCCTAGGAACGTGAAATATTGCACAAAGTTTCCTTTTATGACATAAGCTAGCACTAAGAGAAGTTTTTCCAAAGGGGCTCCAAAGTTTGTATGGTAACCTAGTTCCATGCGGGCGAAGCTGCTGGCTGAAGCTAGTTGATTATAAGTATGTATATGTCGCAGCCATCTGGTTAAATTAGCCATCCAATTGAACGACTACGACGTTCGTTAAGCGCCGGCATCCAATTGGATTCCTAGGCCGATACTTGTTTGAACTAAAATGACTCAACGTTTATCAGATTGGCGTATTGAAGTTTAGCCTTTTCGAAATGACTGATCAAGACGCAGCCAAGTGATTCAAATTTAGTTCCCCTATTTATTGATTTAATAATATTTCACTATTACTTGGTGGACATTATTACTAAAAAGTAGTTTTTTATAATTTATACACTCATTGTCACCCTACTAAACTATGTGACTACACAACGTTCAGTTATCTGGTTAAACGTTGCGGTTAACGACTTGGCCAGTTGTTCTTCAGCCATTTCATTGGATGCCGGCGTTTAACGAACGTCCTAGGCGCCCAATTGGATGGCTAATTAAACTAGATGGCTGCGACATATACACTAAACTAATTATGTGGCATCAAAAAAGTCCTCCGCATCGCTGTTCACTGGTAATTCACCCAAATGACTGGCGGCATTAATACGCTCTATCGCAATGCTTATTTATTTTCTATTCAAGGTAAAAGACGAAAATTAATCTACTTTAGGTAAGTAGATTAATTTTCATCTTTTACCTTCGGTTTGCTCAAAACAACCAATTAAACCGAAAATAGCCTATTACGTCTTGAAGAAATCTTATGCCTACTCGTTTCATTAATACCTTACCTACCCACGTGGGACATATACAGGGTGAACTTCTGAGACAGGCAGCTAGGGCAAGAATACTTTGCGATTTGTAACTATTTCTAGAACCTTAGTTAATCCGAACGAATTTATCATCATCACCATTTGGGGTCAGCGCAACAAATTATTGTGTCATTATTAAAATTAGGATCGATAGGCAGAAAATAAGTTTCTATTAACTGGCCTTTTCTTTCAGATAAAACATTGTCATTAAAACATCGAACCAAAATTGGCACATTTTAAAACTCCATCCTGTATACAACATGTTTTTCTCTTGTAAATTGATCTATTAAAAAATTACCAAGATAATTTTGCCTACAAATTATACTTATATATCTATACATATAATTAACCTGTAGAAGTTTTTTATTCTACGCGCATCACATAAAATGTACCAACTCGATGTAAATTACTTTTATACAAAAAAAAAAAAATAAAAAAAAAAAAATTAAAAATTAAAAAAAAATTAAATTAAGTAATTAATTATTTATTATTAATTTTTTTTTTTTTATCATTGACAGTTAGGCGGTACAAAGTTTTCCGGATCAGCTAGTTCTTAAATAAATATAAAAAGGAAACGAATATCCAGTGTATTGAAACACATATAAGATTGTAATAATATTATTTTATCGGCTTTATGGTTAACAAAAGTCAAAACAATTACAGCAAGCAGCCTCTAAAAAAGCACTGGCTGTTGAATAAATATTAACACGAGTAGGCATCCTAACTATTGTTAGTGGCTTCGGACGCGTGAACGTATTAACACGTTACAAAAGTGTTGCAAAATGATAATGAAGCCAAAATTAACTAAATGTTACAGTGATATGACTGGCCTGTTGGTCTAGTGGTTAGTGACCCTGACTGCTATGCCGGAGGTCGTGGGTTCGATTCCCACCCAGGACAAATGTTTGTGTGATGAGCATGATCATTTGTTCTGTGTCTGAGTGTAATTTATCTATAATATGTATGTATTTAGAAATATATGTATGTTTATCAGTAGTCTAGTACCCATAACACAAGCTCTGCTTAGCTTGGGACTAGACGACGTTGTGTGATAGTTGTGTGGAATATTATATTATATTATTATTATATTATACCTACTAACCCTTATGCGAGTGTTTGAAATAAAATTATTAATAATGTTCCTTTTTGAAAATAGCCCTTTTAATTCTTTTACTGAAGTTGGGAGACAAAGACTAATCTGATCAGCAGGATTACTCTCCAAATTAATTTCAATTACAATCTAAAGTCAATCCGACTGCAATGTCAATTTTGACGTTACGTGATTTGGTACTCTTGAAAACAATATTGTCAACATATACGATTTCACTTAGTTCTCAAAATGGGAATTTTGAGAACTAAGTGAACGCTAGCATTGAATTCAAGGGTACGAAACGTCACAATCTCAATGTCGACCGATCGGAGTTGAACTCAAGAGTAAGCCTGCTGATCTGGTATCTGATATTATACCTGTTTTTTTTTTCTTTTTACCCGTATGACGTAGAATTTTTGTGTTTAGATAATACTTACTTAATTATTTGAGTACCTACAACTACATTTCTCATGTTTATTTATTATTTAAGAATAACTTGCATTTCTCAAGTAAATTCCTTAAAACGTATATCATCGGGAATCAAAGGTACCGGAAAGTAACGAAAAAAAAAAATGTTTCATGTGATGAACATTTGTTCGCCAAACAGAGATTTGTCTGCAGTTTGGTAGAAAAATATAAAAAGTAATAAATTAATTAGCCTTCCTTTTTATTCCAAATATGCAAATTGAAATTTGCTTCATTAATTGGGATCACTAATTAAGCTCTCAATTAAATGGTTCCTGTCAAATCATATAACTTCAAAATTAATGCTTTTTGGGACACGGAAATTAAGGGATGTAAATACCTAGTTAGTTACTCCGATATTTTTTTCAATAAGATCAACATTAAATCAAAAGTGATTTGGCTACTTCAAGGCAAGCGTGCTCCACCGTTGACCACATCATCGCCACCAGGAGAGATAGAGGTGCCTACTGGGGCCAGGGTTATCCGAAAGGGCGCTCGAGCCCCGGTTTGAAGGCTTGAAGGAACGGGATGGGTTTTTTAGTCAGTAAGAGTCTGACACTATCTCCCGCTCCGCCCAAGAGCGGGGGTTGTCATAGGATGATTTTTTCCATCGGAAAAAAAAAGGAGAGATAGAGGTCAAACGAAGTCCAAGTAACCCACGAGCTATAGGACATAGAATCGTTTAAGACAAAATTGCCTTGGGAAGTAAAAAAACTAGGCAAGTGCGAGTCGGACTCGCGTATATGGTTCTTAATTTCAACTCGATAACTCCCCGCGTTTCCGACATAAAGGGTCTTGACAGACAGATAGACAGACAGGCCTTCCATAAAGGGATTCTATAAGGGTTTCGTTTTTCTTTTTGAGGTACGGAACTCTAAAAACACAAAATTTATTTATTTATTTATTTAGGCTAACCAATAATTGTTTACACTACATACATATCTGATTTAATGGCTAGAGTAACATTTACAAGTGTAAGAATTAATTACAGGTGTACAAAAGAGTTTATATCCTTCTGGACAGAAGCCATTTAGTTCACATTCCTAATTAACCAGTCATACAAGTCGACGTTTTCTCCATTAAAAGTACCTAAAGTTTGTCATAAAGAAAGTACTGACATACTATTTAATGAACCTTTTTTTTAGAAATAATTATCTTTTCCTTAATTACAACGTATAATGATAAAAACTTTCCAAAAAAATATATTTATACGACTACTGTTCTATGAGAATAGTTCCTTTAACATACTGTTATAAATACTTTTTAAGGGGCCGGCGGAGGATGAATTTCTATACAAACGTAATACCACGCTCATTTGCAGTTGGAGCATATATCCAACATATTATGATGATATTCGGTTAAAGACAATATTTATCTAGGTTCCTACGTCGAGAATATTAGAAATATTGTTATTTTTAATACAAGAAAAGCCAAATGGCATGTTTTGCCATTTACGCTATAAAAAAGTGCGAAATACAATTTGCTTAAATTTCTTTTTGTTTTTTTAAAAAAGAAAGACGTAGGAACCTAGATAAATATTGTCTATAACCAAATATCATCATAATATGTTGGAAATATGGTCCAACTGCAAATGAGCGTGGTATTACGTTTGTATGGAAATTCATCCTCCGCCGGCCCCTTAAGTAATTACGAAAGGAAGGCTCACTTTTAGAAAAAAAAATCTAGTAAGTATTTTAAAACTTATAATGACAAATTTTATTATTCATTTTGATTAGAATTAGTACCTACCAAGTTTCAAGTTTATTAACCCAAGGAATAAGATTCTCCCATACAACCTTTAACAACCTCAAAATCGTGTTTTGAGAATAATACCATTTTTCAGGGTAAAACATTTTTTTCAAAAAATATCGAGAATTTATTACAATCGTATGGAGTTTTCAATATTCCGGTGACATAATATAGAAAACCTCACATCATTAGACAAGAAGCATTTATTCGCTTTTTGTCTCTGTTAGTTCAGTTTAACGTCGCGCCAAAATAGCGTCACTTTAATGAATTAATTATATTCTCTATCGCTAAATCTCTCATCACGTGACTAGGCAGGTCGTATACATCTCGGTAAATTGTTCATTCTAATCTGCTACCAGTCTGATCATGTTTGCTACGTGGCTACACGTGCATGGGCGAAATGTTGACGTAAATACGGTTCGCATACAGCATACCTGCCCGGGCACCTCCCTTGCATATATTAAAGACTATTTATAGTACTAGATGCATAGCTGGAACATGTAAGTGATCTTGATCCACAACATCTATACATATAATAAATCTGTAGAAGTGTTTAGTTGTGCGCACGTCACGTAAAATATACGAAATCAATGTAGATAACTTTTATACATTAAAATTGTGTGTAACTTGATATATTATTTAGGTTTTGTTTCATTGCAATCGGTTGAGTATATCACATTCATAGAATGATATCTGGTACGAAGTTCGCCGGGTCAGCTAGTTGTTAAATAATCTTGAAACAAAGTCAGAAAGAAACCCTTTCGAGAGTATCCTGCTTCCTATGTTACTGGCTAAAAATATATTAAAATTCTTTCTAAACTTAACAATGACTAAATGCACAAACCGTGCTAAGACAACAAAAGAAGTCACGTGATTAATCTAATGCACAAGGCATTAGATTAATCACGTGACTTTTTTTGTTACTATTACGGTTTTTTTTTAAAGAGAAACCCTTTCGAGAGTATCCGTCTCCTATATTTTTGTCCCAACACTTTTACCATTGGGTAGATGAGCTTTGTGGGACATACACACCCTTATTTTTTAATTAGTACAAAAAAAGTGAGACTCTATCCAGACCCGTTGCTGATCATATTAGTGTAGTCAAAAGTAAAAAAAAACGATATCACAAAATTGTCCACGAAAATTTTTCATAATTGGTAAATTCATAATTGAATCAATCATTCATAACATGCGTGTTGTATATTCTAGTAGCAATTACTAGAAAAAACCACGCGCAGTTGTTTTTCCATTTTGATCGTCATTTATTCATTCATAATCCTGTACAATATTTCCATAAATTGAGTGACATTTTGGGACATAAACAAACGCTAATAACTTTGCTGTTTATGAATATTATTCATTGAGACTTTACTTAAATAATAACAAGACCTTTTTTAATAAGCCCTTTAAATATTTCTACTAATTAAAAATAGTTGTGTATATGTATATATTAACGTTCCACTTGATTACTTTACATTCTTTATATCTTCTACTAGGTATAATAACCCTATCATAATGTTTGTACTGTTGTGAGGTCTCTTCTTTAGGAGAGGGATTAGGCAAAACTAAACGTACGTACGTTACGTTTTGCGTGGCATAATCTACCACGCAGAACTGGTGCGAATTTACAGTTCTAGCCTAGGACAAGCCACCGTTCACCGTTTTGAGAACGGTGGAGATGAAAATGAATTACACTAAGTAAATCGACGTACATCTCAGGGTCGTTACTACAGTTTCAACACTGCTCTATTTTCTATTAATTATAATGATTTACAACACTGACTAATTGTGGCGACACTTGGAGGAGGCCTATGTCCAGCAGTGGATGTCTTTCGGCTGAAACGATGAAGATGATGACAACGCTAACATTATGTCAGCGCCATTCATTAAAATTTTAAATCTAGTTTTGCCTCCATTTCATACAGCATAAGTGATTAATATAATGTACCTAACTACAGTTCAGAACAAGTTGAGCACAGCGCCGAGCTAGCTTCATTAAATTTGTTCAACAAACTCATTAGGCCCTGAAAATATTTAGCTCAACTCTTGTTAAATCTCATATTCATTATTTGAATAAACAGAGAAACATTTTCCTTATTTTTAGAAACGTTCACATTTCGTTCCAACATTTTGTCAATAATACCTCTAATTTCCTTATATTTTGACTCTCTAATTTTGATGATACAAATTGTCACTTGAATTTAAATGAAATGTTTTAAGTACTCGAATTGGCTTTTGAATTTATACCGACGCGTTTTGATGTAGGTCAAGAAAAAAGTTTGCTTTACATCATATTTTAAGGAATTTCTTACCTTCATTTTTCTACATCAAAGAAAATTTTCTCATCTTTGACAACATTTCATAGTAACAAAAGAAATTTTAACATTATTTTAAATGGAAATAATCAAAGGTAAAGAAGAGGAAAATAAACAAAACTGTAGTATTTTTACAAAGTGCTTGTATAGCCCTTAGGTGGAAAAGTAAAAAAAAAAATACATCAGCGCCTTTGCCTTTTATTATACATAATTAAAATAATCACTTTGTTTCTACATAGAAGCTTTGTAAAATAAATTCGGTGCAAAAGACCGTGTTTTGCACAGCATTTATTTTGTTTTTACTGAGAAAAAAATTTACTCCAGTTCTGTTTTAAAACACAGTGAAACAGTGCCTTATTACTAAAAAAAATTAAGGTGAGGTTGCACTAATTTAGAAATCTTTTGAAAAATACTTTTATTAATATTGACTGCGACCGGCTCATAATCATTTTGCAAAAGAAAAAGGCCTACTAAATTTTGAAAAAGCGAAAAATTAAAAGGAAATATTCAAGATGGTTTTCTAAAACTAGAGACGTTCAAAAGGTGCTTATAGTAGGTATTTGTAGTTGGCTATAGTGCTCGCTTTTCTCATTGTGTGAAAAGTGTTCCCAACAAGGCAATTACTTACATGAAATATTGCCCAACGAACCAACAACATATTTCGAAAAGCCTCAGAGCCATTTCAATCTCGACCAAAGGGCTTTTAAGAGGTCCTTTCACGGCAAAGTCCCGTCTCAAACTAGCCAAGTAAAACCGAACACATATTTTATTATTCTTCTGAAGTATTTACAGATGTCACTCAAAGTGATACGGCCGATATCCTTGTCATAGTCCCTTATTATTAACATTTTCTATTCTCTTTGGAAAACTGAACTCATGAAAGTGGAGGAAGCGAACACCCTAGCATTATTTTCCAACAAAGAGAACTTTAATAAAAAACCGGCCAAGTGCGAGTCGGACTCGCCCATGGAGGGTTCCGTAGCAGCAAGTAACATAATATAAAAGTTCTTGTAGTTCGTTGTAACTTTGATCGATGTTTTAATAATACATAAATTTATTTTGTGTATTTTTTTTTTGTATTTTTTTAGATTTATGATGTATTAAAAAAAAACTACTTACTAGATGTCGTTCAAACCAATTTTCGTTGGTATTTTACATGGTAATGTACATCATATATTTTTTTTAGTTTTATCATTCTCTTATTTTAGAAGTTACAGAGGGGGGGACACACATTTTACCACTTTGGAAGTGTCTCTCGCGTAAACTATTCAATTTAGAAAAAAAATGAAATTGGAAACCTCAATATTATTTTTGAAGACCTATTCATAGATACCCCACACGTACGGGTTTGATGAAAAAAAATAATTTGGGTTTAAGTTATGACCCCCAAAATTTATTGCTTTTTTTCTATTTTTGTGTGAAAATCTTAAAGCGGTTCACAGAATACATCTACTTACTATGTTTCAACAATATAGTTCTTATAGTTTCGGAAAAAAGAGGCTGTGACATACGGACGGACAGACAGACAGACAGACATGACGAATCTATAAGGGTTCCGTTTTTTGCCATTTGGCTACGGAACCCTAAAAAGGAACTATAAAATGTTGTCCTACTTTACAATATAATTGAGGGGTTAGGGAAATTCTGCAGCTGCATTTTAAAAAAGCACATTTAGTATTTTTTTATGTTTAAGGTGCTTTTTTTAATTAGAATAGGCCATGATGTTGATAAGGGAGGTAATCAGACTAATATTAACTACAACCCACTTATATTCCTTCAGTAGCCATTCCAGGGTAGTGGTAATTGTTTCGAACAACACGCAGCTCATGTCTTAATTGCCTAAAGCATTGACTAAGTGTAGGCTCTTATTTGTTTATAACTAAATAGCATCATCGATTCTAATGTTTGAAAATTTGATATACATATTCACAGCACAGATGTGAGTGGAAAATATTTATTTTTATTTTCGACAACAGTTAAAATTTCGCGTTTTAGATTTTGAACTGAGACCTCACGAAAAGTACGAGTCCGCCCCTTGTCACATAATGTCACACTTTATCGACCTCGTCCAATCTTTTTATTTATTGGATTTCCCGAACTGGTTTTTTTATAGCAGCCTAGATTAGTTACCGGTTGACGGAAAACATGTTCACCCATATAACTTGTATATGACTATCGATATGTCGGTGGGTACTGTAATTACAATTTTGCCTAAACCTCTGGGGGCTGCGAGCGTGATGTTGCTACCGATAATAATCTGGCGGCATCAAAAATAACGCTTTTTAAAAGGCTCCTGTTCCACTCGACTATCGTCAAAATCGAGCATGATTTAAAAGCTTGTTGTTTCATCTAACGCAATCTATCGCGATGTTTGATGAAAAGGCAATGCAAAAAAGAGAGATACCGCCTGAAAACTGTGTTTGTATTCGGTAATTCCATGATTTACTCGAATATTTTACAAAACTTGTTCCAGGAAATACGTGTTTAATTAAACTAAAAGTTTTTCAGAAAAAATGTCGTCATTCAGAATCTCGATTAAATGTGCAAGGCTTCTATTGATGTACTTTTTATATTTTTAATATATGAGTACATTATGGAGGGCCAAATTTCACGTAAAATGGCTGATTGTCCGAGGTCTTTACTAGATTAGTTTTACACAACATGTTTTGATTTCTATAGAAGCCTAAATAATATCCACAAGACAGCTGTATCCAAAATATCTAGAGAAAGATGTGTCATAATTATCATAATCACGCAAGAGCGGTTTTATGTTAACGTTCCTCGAAAAGAACGCTCTGATAACTGAGTCAGCGATAGATTTAAAACATAAATTAAATTTTGATATACAAACTCCAGAGTGTTCAACGTTTTCGTGAGATGATTGCAGATAGATACTTCGTGGTACCTGATCTATACTTCATGGTGGTAAATACTTCTTGGAGTACTGGGAATTCAATAGAAATTGATTAGATTGCAGGGGACTTTTCCGCGAAGCGCGGTGCCTGCTTCCCTTACAAACTAATGAAATTGTAAAGCTTGGCCCCGGTTCTGTAACCTTGTTGGTGCCATGTATTTACCTGACTGAGAGATTAGATTACTTCAACTTTATGTTGAGTAGGTACAAGAACCTGCTTGCCGTAAAATAATAATAATAATAAAATGATAATATAATAATAGGGCTTTATTCAGAAGGCAGTACTCCTGGGCAAGGCGCCTATTGTTCGGAGCTTCCTCTCTCAGGAGCCAAGACCACTTTTAATATTTTTGATTATAAAAAAAATATTAATAATGTAACGTATATGTGTACTCAATCTTATATCAATAAATGGAATGATAATATTATTCCACAACTTTCACAAAACGCCTTCTAATCCCAAACTAAGCAGAGCTTGTGCTGTGAGTACTACAGAACTGATAAACATAATATACATATATTTCTAAATACACACACATTATAGATAAACGATACCCAGACACAGACCGTATGATTTGATTTTTTTTTTTCGTTGTGAGGAAATCATCTAATGACATCCCCCGCTCTTGGGCGGAGCGGGAGATAGTGTCCGACTTTTACTGACTAAAAACCCACTCCTTTTCCTTCGTTGCCTTTCGTGCCGGGGCTTGGACCATATGATCATGCTCATCAAACATACATTAGTCTTGTGTGAGAATCAAACCCACGACATTCGGGCATAACTAGACCAGTAGGCCAGTCAAATTGATTTAATTATGTCGTATTCCAGGACATGGTCTAGACATGTGCCAAACTTTATAATAATCTGTTCAGTTTTTTGATCGTGAAGAAGAAGTTGTTACGTATGTTTTACATACATTCTTACTGACTTTTGCCTTTACTAATTTTAAAAACAAAGATTACATACATCACTTTGCAGCCTTCTCCACACGTACAATGCAATGAAAATTACCTACTTTAGGCATCTCTCTATGCTTAAAGTAATTTCACGTATGCGCCACAGATGCTTGCTAAAAGTGATCAAGCCATGCATACACCACGAAGCTTAAAATGCAATCTTAAATTCATACTTCACTACATTTTCAACTCAAAATGAATCTGTATTTGCATGTCGTAGAGTGCCTTTTGCATTGTGGCCAAAGCTAGGCGAGCATTATCATAGGTTGATGGTTGATGAAGACGGAGGTGAATAATTGACGGATGGTTGACGGTAGACGTTACCGACGTTTTGCGAGTCGTTACATCTTTTGTTCTGCTGTAAGAATTTTTCCACATTATGAGGTCAAACAAGCCACATGCGACTTCTCGCAGGTGCGGCACGGCAGTCAAAATTGCTTCCTTTCACTCTATGTGGGGGATACCTACATATGTTAACATTTCTATGAGTATAGCAGAGATAAATACATAAAATTGATTCTCCCACAAAGAGTTGCGGCGGTGTTTTTTAGAAAAAAAAAAAATTGTGAGGTCGGAAACATCTCATACGCACTGCAAAGAAGTTCAACCTTGCCTCTAAACGACCTTATACGCGCTGGCTGAAAGACGCAGCGAACGTGTTAAGAACGTTTACACCTCACGGTATTTCATGCAAACTTGCAATTCTTATTCTTAGAAATTGAACCTATTGCAAGGCACAATATGGTCGAAATATCTTGACCACTGCGTACTTTGAACCATTGGCAGTAATTCTTTTGAAGAAACATATAAGGATTCGCCATATGTTTCTTAAAAAGAATTACTGCCAATCGTTCGCGTAGTCACTCGTAAGTCTGACCATCAGTTTCTCCAAGGAGTATGGGGTTGCCCAGTGACAGGGTTGTTGAGGACTGTAAGACAGTCATGCCATGTATAACACGGTCGACTCCAAGCTAATTGGAAAAAAGGCTAGGGAGAAGATGATTATTGTGAATGCGTATGTTATTTTTTCCGAGTATGCGTATAGTTTGGGATACCAAGTTCAGAGTGGCCATCATATTTTAACCGTACTGTTACTAGTTCTAAAAAGTTTTCAATGAAAATCATTTATTCACATCAAGCTTTAATAGCGCGGCGGTATATAATATACACATGTACAAAAATATCAAACACGTTAGGGTTATATGAGTTCCTATGGCCACCTTCCGGTTCCATCATCAGAACAGTTCCATGTGATAGTAATTTTACATTGTCATGATCTGATTTACACATGCATGCAAAATTCCAGCTTAATATGTAACCGAGAAGTGGATCCAATTTAATTTGCAAGATTTGATTACAGACAAACAAACATCGGGACATGTGAAACTAAATAAAAGTTTGTTCTCACTGTCTCTATAAGTTTTTAATATAAAATACATTTTTATCACGTTGACAGCGACCCTCATTTTCTGTATTATTTATATTCCAGCTGCGTGGGGAGCTTCAGACCTAGTTTGAAGACTATCGTTATGAGTTAAGCTGGGTGTAGAGGAGATTTATGTGGGCTGTATCAATGACGACGCTGATTTTGAAAATACTGGTTTATTACAATTTAAAATATTAACAATCGGTTTAGACGGTGCGCGACGCGTACAGTGTTTCAAAATATATTAAGGGTTGTTCAAGTGAGTGCGCTCCGGACCGCGGTTGCTTGTTATATAGTTGACCCCCGCGCCGCGCCGTGCCCCCGCTGACGCCTGCCGCCGGTGCCGCCTCCGTCGACGTCATCGTTTTGTTCCAGACGTTTCCGAACATCCTGCCCGGGTTGAAACATTGTCTTCAACAGGTAAGGGACATATGTTGTTGAACGCCCTTGTAATGTTGCCCTTCTTGGTTTTGATCTCTGCCACCCTTGTGATGCCATCAGGACCGGGAAACACCTTGATGATACGGCCCATTCGCCATTGTAGTGGTGGTAGCGTTTTCTCTCTGATCAAAACTAATTGATTTAATTTAAGTTCGCCTGTGGACGCATGCCATCTGGTTCTCTGCTGCAACATGACAACATATTCATAACTGAATCGGTTCCAAAAGTGTTGTCGGAGATGCTCGATTCTTTTGTAGCGATCCAATCGCGTGATGTTGATGGAGTGTACCTGTGGCTGAGAAACGGATATTAGCGGTCGTCCAATTAAGAAGTGAGAAGGAGTGAGAGCGGTAAAGTCGTCAGGTGACGAAGAAAGAGCAACAAGGGGACGGGAATTTAATATAGCCTCAATTTGGACTAAGTATGTGTTCATTTCTTCATATGTTAAATGAGAAGAATGAACAATAGTTTTCAAATGTTTTTTAGTAGATTTGACAGCGGCCTCTGTTATCCCATTGAAGTGTGGACTGTAAGGTGGAGTAAAGCTAAACTTTATACCATCTTGTGCAAGATCGGTCTCTAAATTTGAATTAGATAAGAATTGTGCAAGCTCATTAAATACTCCCACAAACGCCGTGCCATTATCAGAGAGAATACTGTGTGGTTTACCCCGACGAGCAACGAATCCTTTTAATGCGGCCAGATAAGCGTCTTTGGTGAGATCCGTCACAAGCTCCAGATGGACAGCCTTTACTGCCAAGCAGACAAACACACAGATATAAGACTTAATGAGTCTGGTACCTCTACCTTTACGGTCAGCTATAAGCATTGGTCCGGCGTAGTCGACACTACAATTATAAAATGGAAATTCAAGCTGTGTCCTCGTGCATGGTAGCTGACCCATGACTGGTTGCACCGCCTGAGTTCTAAATCTGAAACATTTGACACATTCTCTGAATATACCTTTAGATAGATTTCTGCCTCCTAAAGGCCAGTAAGTTTGACGAATGTGTGATAAAAGAAGTTGTGGCCCTGCGTGCATAAGTTTAATATGTTCACAACGAAATAATATTTTTGTAATGTGATGTTTACTATCTAGCAGTATCGGATGTTTAATGTCGTAACTGTAGTTAGCGTTATCTAATCTGCCACCTACGCGAATTAAACCCCGATCATCTAAAAAAGGAGATAATGACACAAGTCTATTTTTCCTAGATAACGGCCTTTTTAAACTAAGTGTTTTGTATTCGTCAGGAAACATTTCCATTTGACTAATACGTAGCATAACCGTAAATGATTCCTGTAATTCATCACATGATAAATGACCACACAATTTGTCATTAGGATTTTTTAAATTAAAAATGAACCTAAGTATATAAGCAATAATACGTTTTAATTTGTTTATGTTTGATTTATCACTAATCAAACGACTGATTACTGATTGAGTTGATTGATAGTTATCTAATAAATGAACTTTGATTTCAGGTATGTTGGAATTTGAACCTATATTTGGCATTTTAGGCCAACGGTCTTCACCAAAATTTAAAAACTCAGGGCCCGACCACCACAGTGAACAGGTGCCGATTTGGTCGGCCCTCAGCCCGCGAGATACTAAGTCCGCCGGGTTCTCTTTAGACGACACGTATCTCCATGAATTTTCCCCGGTACTTTCTTGTATCTCACTGACACGGTTGCGGACAAATGGTTTTAATTTATTTGGTGATGTAGATAACCAACAGAGAACTATCGTAGAATCACACCAATAATAGAATTTATTTATTTTAATTGTCAATGAGGCAACTACCTTTGCACACAGTCTTGCTCCCAATAGGGCCCCACATAGTTCAAGGCGGGGTATGGTTGTATGTTTAATGGGAGCGACCTTATTCTTGGAAGTTAAAAGGTGAATGGTCGTTGTACCATCATTATTTAGGCAACGAACATACACGCATGCCCCATAGGCACATTCGGATGCATCTGTAAAAATGTGCAACTCAATTAATTTATAGTTAAAGTTAAATGCATGCCGTGGTACATTTAAATTATTCAAACACGGTAACGTAGTAACGAACGACAACCAACGTTCTTGAGTGTCATTAGAAACCGGTTCATCCCACGAACATTTCTCTAACCATAATTTTTGCATTGTTATTTTTGCCAATACGACACATGGCCCAACTAGGCCTAATGGGTCAAATATTTGGCTAATGCTAGATAAAATATAACGTTTAGTTATTTTGAGGTAGATTTATAAAAAAGGTTAATTTATCTGAATCGCAAACCCAGTTTAAACCTAATATTTTAGAAGTGGTGGAATGTTGGTTACGATTTAAATCGAGTATGTTATTATCATTCGGATTAAGAGATGATAATATAACCTTCATCACCTGTGGGCTATTAGATTGCCATTTTCTTAATTTGAATTGAGCTGAAGCCAGAATCGAACTCACCTCCTTGCATAATTGTATAGTGGCGGACTCAGTGTCACTGCCCCCGAGATAATCGTCTACGTACATGTCTCGTTGTATAGCTTGCTTTACGCCGTCATTTGAGGCTTGTGAAGCGAGACTTACGAGTGACTTTGTCGCTAAATATGGAGCCGAAGCTGTACCATAAGTAACTGTGTTAAGAACATATGTTTTAAGCGGTTCATATTGATTAAATCTAAATAGGATTTTTTGTAAAGAGCGTTGAGATTTATTTAATTCTATAGCTCTGTACATTTTCTCAATGTCCGCGGATACTACGTATCGATGTTGTCGAAAACGTAACAAAATAGAATAAAGATCGTCCTGCACAGTGGGACCAATCATTTGTAGGTGATTCAAAGAAATACCTGAAGTTGTCACAGCAGACGCGTCGAACACAACTCTTAATTTAGTTGTAGTACTTTGCTCGCGCATAACACCGTGATGTGGTAAATAATAACTTATGTTATCATTTGAATTAATATCTTCAGACATGTGCCCTAATTGTAGGTACTCGCGCATAAAATCTATATACCGACTTTTAAATAAGGGATCACGATCGAATCTACGTTCTAGCGAAAGAAATCGAACTTTGGCCATCTGGTATGAGTCACCTAACACTTCGAGTGACTGTTTAAATGGCATTTTTACAATAAAACGTCCGTCTTTGCCACGAGTAGTAGTGCGTAAAAAATGTTCCTCACATGCACGTTCCTCGGCTGATAACGAATGTTTTTCTGATATTGAATCTAGTTCCCAGAACCGAGTGAGTTCAGGTTTTATTTCCTGAACGAAATTACACACTTGTTGGTCACGGGATGGACTAGGTTGTGCAATGTACCCAGAGATAAGCCATCCCAATTTAGATTCGTATAATCTAGGTTGATTTTTACCCAAATTGATTGTGTTAGTACCCAAAATATTCCAAAACTGTTCAGCACCTAGTAATATGTCTACGCTTGACGGTTTATAATAGTGAGGATCAGCTAGACAGATGCCTGATGGCAGTGGAATAGTACTGATATCAATTAATGTTGATGGTAATGATTTAGTTATCTCAGGTAATACTAAACAATCGATGGTTGTTTTATAATTACCCGAGTAAGATTCTAACGTTAAGGAACAAGACTGTGTGCTTTTACAAGTTTGCTGGTTAATACCCGTTATTTTGGAGTTTACGTTACGTTTAAGTGAACCCAGCTTACCGCACAGCTCCTTAGTTATGAAATTTGCGGTACTACCGTTGTCCAGAAGTACCCTCGCCACGTGGCTGCGACCACTGCTGTCTCGCACCTTCACCCTCGCTGTGGAAAGCAATACGGTGGAAGAAGTAGTATTCTGTATGGCTTTGGCTGTTAAAGTAACATTATCCGTTATTTGATTGCTGGTAGGCAGCTCACTGTCTTTGTCCACATGTAACAGCGTGTTATGTTTTGCCTTACAATACTTGCACCGAGCCCACAATTTACATTTATTCTCGGAATGGCCCGGATTTAAACAATTAAGGCAAACCTTAAATTCGTTAGCCTTCTGATTACGTAAGTCTGTAGACAGTTTACGAAAACTATCACATTTAAATAAAACATGACTTTGTTTACACAATGGACAGTTTGAACTCGAACCTTTATTACATTCATTTGATGTTACTGCAAAGCTTTTTTGTTTATTTAATTTATTGTTTGAGGTTTTGTTTTTATTAATTTCTGATTCCTCAACTGACTCTAACAAGTCCGCCCTATTATTTAAAAATGTTAAAAATTGAGACAATGTGGGTGCCTCGGATAAAGTATTTCTGAATTCTTCCCAATGAATATAAGTTTTAGTATCTAACTTCTGAGCCATTATATAAATAATTAAGATGTCCCAGTGTTGCGTCGGTTGTCCTAGAATTGTTAAAGCCCTCAGATTTTTCGTGGTAATATCGACTAGATGACGTACTGCTTTACTAGACTCCTTTTCTATTTGGTCGACATTAAATAACGATTGAACATGATTATTCACCAAAAGACGATTATTATTATAGCGTTTCGTCAATAGATCCCAAGCGATGCTATAGTTACCAGAGTTGAAATCCAAGCTTCTAATAATTAAGGCAGCAGCACCTTTTAACGAGGACCTAAGGTAGTGAAATTTACTTATATCGTCCAACAATGTGTTCCTGTGTATTAATGAATCAAACGTGTCTCTAAACTCGAGCCAATGCTGATAGCTTCCATCAAAATGCGGTAAACTAATCTGAGGTAATTTTACAACACTATGTTTAGACTCCCATACAGCCATATGAAGTAGCGGTTACGACTTAAGTCGACATTTATTGTGTCGTAACGAAATTTATTTGTAACATTGTTCTGTAACATAACGTCGCCGTGTCGACTTGTGGTTCGACACCGTTTCGAAAAGTGGGGAACAATCGTAACAGAATAACAGTAACTTTCAGTCACATTGTGACTTCGCCGTGTCGACACGTTGCGACTTTTATGCGCTCACATGCAACGCATATTCATTCATTCATTTTTACGTTGCGTTCATTCTTTAACTGTCAATTTTTATTTTTATTCGTTCTTTTTTGTGAATGTCATCATAGACATAAATCTTCGCCGCCATCAGAAAAAAAATGTAAGTATTTATTTACGTATTTCTGTGATAATTGCATCATAGTCGATCGAAAATCCTCTGCGAAATTAAATGTATCGTGTAGTTCGATGTCACTATAATAAATTAACCGATGCGCCCTTCTGATTTAATAAAATACTTAAAATATTTTCTGTTATTATGGTTGTTTTCAATTAAAAAATTACAAAGTATCGTATTTCCAAGCATTGCAGAAGATTTTATTGATACGGCCTACATAAATTTAACCAAAATATATTCCAGAATACTATAATAATAATATAAATTGTGTAAAATGATGTGGATAATTTTGTATCTACTTGAAAGATGAAACCCAACACAATGTTTCGTAACTGTGTTTACATGTGTCGGCAATATGATAGGTTACGTTACAGTGTGACTGTTTTAACAAAATGGAGTTTTATTATTTTATGTTTGCAGTGGTTCTCAACATGCCGTAAAGTTAGTTTTATCAAAAAATGGAACTAGTGAGGAAGTGACTGCCGTGCCGAAAGGATGGGTCGTAGGAACATACCTATACTGGCCTCTATATCGAAATATGGTCCTACGAGGTTATAAGTGTTTTTCAAATAATCCTGTATATTATAATGTTTTTTCAATAAAAATTCTTACCTGGTTGTCTATTTTCTTAACTTGTGAGGACAAGTTTTCTTTACTTTTCTGTAAAAGCTCGAAGATAGACGAAAATGCTTTGATTGCTAATGACTCATAGTTATAAATAAAATAAGTAAATAAATCAGGTATTAAGAGTGATCCCTCTAATTATAGACCAATATTTGTGCTTCCAGCATTGAGTAAAATCTATGAAAAAATCATGCTCGACCAGATGTTATCTCACTTTAATTAGAATAGGATTTTGCATAGTCATCAGTTTGGCTACACGAAAGGAAGGTCGACGGATGCAGGACTGAAACTCATCAGTCACATTTTAGAATCCTGGAAGAAGTCCCAGGATGATATTAGCATATTCTGTGACCTCTCAAAAGCATTTTACTGTGTTGACCATAATACTCTGATCTGTAAATTACATCATTACGGAATTCGTAGACGACCTGCTGATCTTGTTTTTTTTCAATTTATCCTACAGGTAGCAAAAAGTATCCATAAATGGGGTGACGTCGTCGGGGTCTTTAATAAGGATGGGCGTGCCTCAGGGTTCAATTCTTGGCCCTTTCCTTTTTCTAGTAGTTTATATTAACTCTTTGAATGTCGTAATTAGAGACACAATAGAAAGACAATTACCTTATGTCGGACTGTGTAACTTAAGACATTCGAAAGGTTAATGACCTTCCTTACATGATGGCAAATTTATCAGATATCATTCTATTTGCTGATGACACTTCTCTTATTTTTAAAGTGGATAGAAAAGATACGGATGTCTTGCGTGTCAACGAAAGTCTGGCTGTTCTTTCGATATGGTTCGCAGCTATTAATCTCTTACTAAATGCAAATAAAACTAAATGTATAAAGTTTTCATTACCGAATGAAGAAAAATAAGGCAGGTGACAGATGTCGCCACAGCTAGATTAGTTTACTATGCATATTTCCACAGTTTTATGTCTTATGGCATTTTACGTAGACTCAATTTTCATATTGCAAAAGAGAGCAATCAGGGCTATTTATAAAATGGGTAGGTACTCGCGAGTCCCTCAGAAATAAATTCAAAGAAATCGATATATTGACACTGCCTTCTCTTTATATCTTAGAAAGTGTTTGTATGTCCGTAAAAACCTAGGACTTTTCAAAATTAGAAGCGATTTTCATAACATAAATACTCGTAGTAAACACGAAATTATATTACCCCAATGGAGATTAGTCAAGACCAATAAGTCATTTTTAGTAAATGGCATACGCTTTTATAACAAGCTACCAAAAGCGGTGACTGAACTCAGCGAAGGAAAGTTCAAAACACATATTAAGCGTGTCTTAACCAAAAAAGCATATTACAAGGTTACAGACTATGTCGAAGACACGCTTGTTTGGCAATGACTGCCTCTGCACTTGTGGCCCCCTGGTAACTCATAATATTGTGTAAATGTATCTATTAACTGCTCCATTTTTTTTGTAACATTTTTTTTTTCTAACACATTGCTTTTGCAAAATTTTTATATTATCTGACTCCAACCACCTTAAACTCGTTAGGTAGTTTTCATGTTAACATCGCAATTAGTGGCAGTTGTAATTATTTAAAAAATATATATATTATATAGCCTCTTTTTATAATGTAAATGGAAGAACACTGTAGACTCCACGAATTCTTAGATTACTTCATATTTGACTCACTTTTTTAAAACGATTATTTTTATTTAGCATTTGAGTACAATATAGACCGGTTTATACTGTTCTTAAATAATATCCGGTAATATGAAAATATCGTAAGAACACCCACTTTTTTTAAAAGAGTAACCATGGAGTTTCTTGCCGGTTCTTATCCATAGGAAACGACCAATTTGGAACCGTGCACTAGCTTCTGACGTTTTATAAGTGCCCGTGTAGGCCTATGTGAAATAAAAAACTTTTGAATTTGAATTTTGAAAAGATCAATAATTTTATTAAATACAATAGCACACTTTGAGAACCCCAGTTGTTTTCTGTTTGGTCAAATCCAACACTACAGTATCGTAACTGTTACTACACTTGTGTAACTCCAAAAAATACTGTAGTTTAGTTTCGACAATATGTCGATAATTTAACTTTAATATTTACACAGGAATTCAAAGTAAACACAATGTGTCGTAAATTAATTATGAAAATATTTTGTCGTAACTTGTTGACACAGATACAACACTTATTTACTGTAACATTTTTCAGCACAAAGTGTTGATATTGTTCCTACACGCTGTAACCAAAATCCGCATCGTTATTAAGTTTAGTAATAGTTACGACATTGTTACCTTGTCTTGCTAATCTGTGACTATTTGAGAATTTTGCGACCGAAAATGGTTGTATGGGCTGTGTGACGTCATTATTATCTGAAGCCTGCACGGAACTCACCAAAACGCTGGCTCTTCGCTCGCTGTGATGACGTTGCACCTCGCGCGCCGAGGACACCAAGGAGAAGTATTGGTTTTGAAATGTTTCGCGATCACCCAAGGCCTCGGCGGGGTCCTCCATCAGCAGCTCGATCTCCCCCTGTATTTTATCATAGTCATTATATAATAAATCCATTTTATCAAGTCGGGTTTCTAGTTCTGTTATTTGTAGATCACTTAATCGTGCACAAGAAAGGACTACATTTAAATAATTGCTGAAAAGCGTAAGCTTAGCCTTACAGCTTGCACGTTTCTTAATTAATTCTTTAACTTTAGTCTCCATAATTAAAGTAAAGATTGATTACGTTAAAATCTGTAAATATCAAGCAAGCAACGCGGTGACTAATAATTCAATGAGTAAAAAGCGACAGCTGTTGACCTTGAACGAATGAGCGGTCAAGCTACCACGTGCCCGTGCAAAACCTGTTTCTTATCTTTTTTTGCTCTGCGACTAATTATGCAGCGAAGTATAATAGGTTTGAGCAATAACCAAGCTTGAAATATGTGAATAAAAATGAATGCGATGACTAAAAAATATGGGAAAGAGAATGGAACAGATTAAATGGCCAAAAGAAAGCAGGGAAAATTTAGAAAGTATGAAGGGACAGAAATGATTAATTGGAACGACACACTATTTACCGATCTGTAGCCACAGTTGTCCGTTCTCGTAGATTTCTCTCGAAGACGTGTGTGCGCCACGTTGGTTTTTTCTGCACTGCAAGTATATCCGCGCCCGCGCCGCCGTACGCCGCCGCCGCTGTTCGTCTTGTTTTTTCTTGCGAAGGACCAATTTGTAGAGGAGATTTATGTGGGCTGTATCAATGACGACGCTGATTTTGAAAATACTGGTTTATTACAATTTAAAATATTAACAATCGGTTTAGACGGTGCGCGACGCGTACAGTGTTTCAAAATATATTAAGGGTTGTTCAAGTGAGTGCGCTCCGGACCGCGGTTGCTTGTTATATAGTTGACCCCCGCGCCGCGCCGTGCCCCCGCTGACGCCTGCCGCCGGTGCCGCCTCCGTCGACGTCATCGTTTTGTTCCAGACGTTTCCGAACACTGGGTATATTAGACCCCGTAACATTTAAGAAACTATTTATTTATTTTTTTGTTAATTTCTGTACCAGGTCAAAGTAACCGTGTTAAAATAGATACACACATTAGATATATACTCATCTTTTTTCTAAACTAAAAAGTGATTTTTTTTTCCAAAGGAAAAAGTTTATACGCCACACGTACACGCACTCTATTGTCTTTTTTTTATATACGGAGTTGGTTACATTTCATAAGGTACAGGTATCTTGAGTAGTTTTTGAATCCACCATTATGCATAACTCGGGGCACGTAGCATTGGCTATCTACTTTTGCCACATCGCTGATCCGGCAGTGCCTCAAACACCAACCCCAGTCGCAAGATTCCATTATAATAAGTTGGCTTCACAATATTCTAGGAAACTTCGCAAATACAGTAAAAATCTCGTTAATACTGGGAAATAAAAACGACTTAATAGTGGCAGTATTAACTCTACTTTTTATTTCCTTTTGCAAGTAAGATGCAGTTTTGAAACTAGGTTAATCGTGATCCTTGGAAGTACCGTAAGATACTGTTATTGTGTGTCTACTTATAAAAGATCATCTTTATTACGTCTACCAAGTTATTTTGCCGGCACAGCTGACATAGTAATTGAGTAATGGTTGCTTCAATGCGTATCGCGGGTTCGATTCCCGCCTATAACAAGTATATGCATGACCTACAGATAGTTGTTACATGTTTGTGAATGAACCCACTATACAAGAATCATTATTAGTGTTCAAATAGTTTGGGAAACGTTACTAAGGGGAGAACCCTTAGTAACGTTTCCCAAACTATTTGAATTATACCGTAAAACGGGGTGAATAGAGACTTAGGTGTTAATCGAGACAAAACTTTGGGTTGGTTTTTCACTTTGATACTATAACATCGGCCTCTAACGAAGCATCGATTTTTTAGGATAACAATTCATTAAAAAATTGATATAGTTAAATGCTGTAAAAAAATATTCAAATATCGAGAAAATACCCTTTAAAGTTTTGTCTCTATTCACCCCTAAGTCTCTATTCACCCCATTTTACTTAACTATACAACGCAAGTTTAACTTGCGTTGTATAGTTTCTAGAATTTAAAATCGCATTTCTTAGTTTTGCAAGTGGGGTTACTGACTGGGATACGTATGGTTTACCCTATCATCTAAACTGTACTTGTATGCACGAATAAAGTTGCGATAAGTTGTGACGAAGACCATTTCAGTTTCAGTTCACCATTTTTAACTACCTACCTTTTTTTTGTCGACATCTTGTTAGGAACACAATACTACGCACAGATGTATGTGGCATAAATGGGACTGGACAAAACATGTCTGCTGCATGCTCGACAAACTTAGGACCTAATTAGGATAGACTTGATGCCAAGAGACAGCAAGACGGGGTCGTGGCAGACCATGAAGAAAAGAACTGGACAGGTTTTATCAGAACTGGAAGGATGTAGCGCGGTCCCACAAAAGATGTGTGACAGAAAAGGGTACCAAATAAAATTGTTTAATAATGCGTTTGAATTGTCACAGAATATTTAATAACTGACTAAGGCGTAACTGGCTCTTAGCCTCATATTGTTCCTGTGCTAACATAGCCCAGTAAAGCTATCATGTTGTCCAATTATCGACGTGTGTCCTGCCCGCAATGTAATGCCCGGTATTAATCGAGTTACTCGCGAACCACCACAAAATGGTTCCGCAAAACGTTTACATAGGTCGATGAAACTGCACCAGTTAAATCAACGAGAAGTTTAATTAGTATGTTGTTATTGCATAATTTTATTATTGCGTAATTTCCAGGATAATAACATACCTACGAGTTTTTTTACTGTTGATAGGCTCGTGCTTGACAACTATCTCACTGATGGAAAGCGACGACGACGATGCGACGATGGAGCATGCTTGCCTAGAAGTAGCTTCACGCTTGACATAAAGACCCCCAGGTTGTAGCTGTTTTGACTGGCCTCTTGGCCTAGTGGTTAGTGGCCCTGCCTACTATGCCGAAGGTCGTGGGTTCGATTCCCATCCAGAACAAATATTTGAGTGATGAGCACGATCATTTGATCTGTGTCTGGGGATAATTTATCTGTAATATGTATTTAAGTATGTGTATCAGTTGTATAGTACTCATAACACAAGCCCTGCTTGGGACTAGTCGGCGTTGTGTGATAGTTGTGGAATATTATTATTATATTATAGTTATCAGGGAAAAACAGACTCCGGCAGAAAATTCTACTCCTTAGATGTGTACGTAACACCTACGCAAATAAAATATAGGCATCAATATAGGCGTTAATTAGAGTTCCTGTTATTACACAAGCATGTAATAACATGAACTCTAACAACCTGCCTTTCCTAGAAGAAACTACCTTCAACTATTTATTACTAAGTCACAAGAAGTTGGATCATTATTAGTTTTCTGGAAACTCAAGTTAAATATTAAAAGAGCATCGAGAGCATCGATCAAATTCGATGACAACATTCGCATTCAGCTTGTTGACTGTGTACTGATTCTTTTTTGTTATGATAGGCTAACACTTGACCACTATCTCACAAGATGGTAAGCGATAATTGGTTCGACAATGGAGCAACATAAGCATAGTATAATCAGCCTTTTAATGTTCTCACTGCTGGGACTCAGGCCTCTTCTCTACGAAAGAGGGAATGGACATTAATTATCCGCCACGCGGACCCAGTGCGATTTAGTGAATGTCGCATGACTTGGAATTTTTGGTTCTAGGACGTGCCGGTTTCCTCGCGACGTATTCCTTCACCGTTTTGAGAGCAGTGGTGATTAAATAAATTATACAAAGTAATGTGCTTGACTGGGTTTTAATGAGGCCGTTACCACTCGGCCACCATTGCTCTATATATCTGCACTGATTGCACCTGTACCTATATATCTTTCAAAACAAAACTGGCCTATCAACGCATAGAGAATCATAATTATTTTCAAAAAGTACGGAGTACCCTTTTAAAGAAGATAACTGTACAGTCTAGCTTGCTAATGATCTTTAAGCCGCTTGAAGCACAGCGCTGAATCAATACACCAGGATAGCACAGAAAAGCAAATAAAAAGGTCCAACAATGAAAAAAGGACCGCGTATTTTCTGGAGTTAAACAAAGCATCAAGTTCACAGTGAACGCAGGAAAATGCATTTATTAGAATAAAATCGATAACAGGTTTGACATCTGGGATGCAGCGGATCGGAAAAGTATACAAACACGACATGTCACCACGCGATATTTTTCACTTATATTATTCTAGGACACGGTTTACCCGTTTACCAAATTTCATCGAAATCACACTCACGTATTATTAGCATGTTGTGTAATGTATTCGGCAGTAAAATATATATGTATAAAAAAGACGTTTGGCACTCGGGGACTGCCGCGGTAAAGCTATTGCATAGCATTTTTATCAACTTATGCAATTATAATTATTTATTTATTTTATTTATGCAGTATTTTTTTTCCTTTGTTTTTTTTTTCTTTGATATTAATTGAAGTTACACTTTCACACATTGAATTGAATTTTGATTGATTGTTCACTCATTTGTTTTCTTATCGGTCACCACGCTCAAAAAACAAATGAGTGGGGGGTGTTAGGTTATTTTCGTTACGGAATTTCTGGATTCGGTCTCCACGCTCAAGGCCCGCGATAGAAGCTATGCAATAGCTTAAAAATAGCTTTATTTTTATTTTCTATTTAATAAAGGATCATCACGAATGTTATGAAATAATAAAAATCTTATAGTAGCATAGCATAGTGGGCCATAAAATGTTTCCACAGTTGGGACTTAGGCCTCCTCTCTAGGAGAAGGAATGAGCCGTAATCCACCACGCGAGCCTAGTGCGTGTAGGTGGATGTCACATGTCTTCAAATTTTTGGTTCTAGGATTTTAGTTTTTTCACGATAATTTCCTTCACCGTTTTGAGAGCAGTGGTGATGAAATAAATTACACAAAGTACTGTGCCTGGCTGGGTTTGAACCGTCGACAAAAATCTTACAGAAATAATAATTGGTACACCTAACCATATCTTATAATTCACACTCAATTATTACATAACCCCAACTTATGCATAACCGAGAGTTAGTTAGTTAGCCCATTTATGTCCCACTGCTGGGTGAAGGCCTCCCTCTCCCTTTTCCACACACATCTGTCTTCGGCCATTGTGGGCCAGTCCCTCCGGTAGTTATCCAGCTCATCTCTCCACCTTCGCCTTGGTCTGCCGCGATGTCGCCTTGCGTTTAATGGGACCCAATAAGTGATTCTTTTAGCCCATAGCTCATCCGACATGCGACAAACATACAACAACCGAGAGTACACGGCTCTAAATAATTAATGTAGAATTTTATTCTACATAATTATACCGACTTAACTTATAAGTGAGATATTTTTGTTTCTGAGTTTTTAATACGAGTAATTATGCATTTAGTCTGTACAAGTACCACTACTTAGTAGTAAAAGCGTCCTCCAGTAATCATCGCGTTGTTCTTTTTGGGTTGCTCGTTATTTGACCTACTTTTTCTATAATATCGTGAGGTTTCCGGCGACTGGGACCGCAATTAACTAGGACCGCGGTCCCAATCGCCAGATCCGTAAAAATTAAATAATTTTCTTCCGGCGACTGGGACCACTCATAAATGATAACTGAAATTTAAAAAATGTACAGTCAAACGAAAATTTTTAGATGTAATAATTGAAGAAAAATCCTTTCTGATTTAAAAACATCATTTATTGATGTTAAAAAAAAACAGCCTCTGACTACAAATCTGTTATTTTAAACTTTCGTAATAAAAACATACACGAAAATTGTGCTAACAATAATAAAAAAAATAACATAAATCGTGCTTATAATAATAATCAACAATTTTCAAACAATTAACAATCAGAAAGTAATTATTTATCACAAAATCAGCCTTTAAGTGGTACCGTAAATATAATTTAAAAAAAAAACATAAATCGTGCTTGTAATAATAATCAACAATTTTCCTAGAACGAGTCAATGCTATTCATATAAATAATTTAGAAATTTTTTCGTTTGACTGTACCGAGTTTGGCTTAAATAATAGATTTTTTTAAGTTATCTATGAGTGGTCCCAGTCGCTGGAAGAAAAATATTTTATTTTTACAGATCCGGTGACTGGGACCGCGGTCCTAGTTAATTGCGGTCCCAGTCGCCGGAAACCTCATATCGTCACTCCATCTCTTTTGTGGCCTGCCTTAGGCTGCCCTGCCCTACGCCTTCTGTCCATAGGGTTGTTAGTACGATAGAGACAAAAAGCGCACGCACTTTTATCCGTGGTGATTTTCTCCACCTCTTGCCTTATACTCATTGGATACATCCGACCCATTTCAATTTCAAACCAAGCACTTTCGGCATGACAGTAAGTAGCAATAATATTAAAAATAAAATGAAAAGTTGGAATACATATCGTTGATCGACAGCAAAATTGACCAACGATCAAATATTTGAGCACGCCATTTCCTAATGCCATCAAACTTGCATGAACGATTTGGACCTGTTGACCTATTCAGCTCCAAATCGTACGTCAGCCGCTGACGTAAATCTGGAGCAAATCAGGTACACATGATAAATAATTCCTAATGCTTGCAACTTAGCCTTTAACCAACGCTAGCACGCTAGGTCCTAAAGGTCGGAATATGAATTTAACAGTACATTTCTACTTCAAAACTTCCAAACAGTTTACATTATTGAAGTGGCATTGACGATATAAGCGCCTTATATTGGATAGATGACGTGCCATTTGTACTGATATTTAGTTCCATTTTTGGATTGTTTAGGTTATAAACTAGTGCGCGATTCAACGATTGCATCACTGCTTAGGGTGTTTTTAATATCATGCAGATTTCATCACGCATGCAGAATAGCCCCGTCCAGCGTATTCCTCAGCATTAAAAAAATACTAGTATGAAAAGGACGTTGCGAGGGTTACGCATGAGCAAACCGCCTGCGTGATGAATTCCGCATGATATTATAAACACCCTAACTATCAGATAGGATCAGTCAAGCACTTATATCAATTAAAAAAAGCATTTCCCTTCTCTAAATATCACTTTGATGGTATATGCTAACAGAGGAGCGAATGTACTAAAAGATATGGAAGCCTTTGCTCAGAAGAGGATCACTATGCAACTTGCTCATCTAGTCATTAATACCGAGTTGTAAATGGGCGTTGAAATTGCGTCACATTAAAAAAAAATGGTGAGTTTGCTATAGTTCGTACGGATCCAATCTATACATATAATAAAACTGCAGAAGTTTTTAGTTGTGTGATGCGCGCACTACAAAATATTTCTACAGATTAGTAAAATGTTCTAAATCGACGTAGATAACTTTTTTACATTAAAATTGTGTGTAACTGATACGAGTATATTACTAAGCCTTTGTTTTATTGCAATCTGTTGATTATATCGTAAGATATACTACATTCTTTGACTGTTAGGTAGTACGAACTTCGTCGGGTCAGCTAGTTTCTAATAATTTTTTTTAAAACCACAACACATATGCAACACATTTTCATTAAATTTCATTTAATTAAAAGTTGGCCACCCAATACAATATAATATAGGTACAATATTTTAACATATCAGCGAAAATGATTAAATAAATATAAACGGATACTCAATAATCATTTAAAGTTGATGCAACTGAACAGCACTACGAACATTAAATTACGAAGGCAAAATAAAATGTCCGCACAGTCCGTTTATTTCGAATCGATATGAAAAGCAGGTCTATTTGTTATCGTAAATCGATATAAACGACGACTCTAATAATATTTTATGCGCGTCACGTCTTTCACGAAATGCGGATGGACTTCAATCGCTGGAAATCTTGCCTTCGCCTTTCAAATGCAAACATATTTTTCTGGAAAAAAAAATATACCTTGTCATTCGCTTTCCGGCTCTCGCAACTATCTCTATTCTATTTTAGAATTATTAAAGTAATCGTCTGCAAAGGCCAAATGTACCTACGAATTTCGAAAATTTCAAGGCTACCTATTAATGTCTAACTGCCCGGCGAACTTCGTACCGTCTAACAGTCAATGAATGTAGCTTATCTTTCGGTATACTCAACCGATTGCGATAAAACAAAGCATAAGTAATATATCAAGTTACACACACTTTTGAAAAGGAAGAAAAAAAGAAAAAACCGGGCAAGTGCGAGTCGGACTCGCCCATGAAGGGTTCCGTAGCAGCAAGTAACATAATATAAAAGTTCTTGTAATGTGTTGTAACTTTGATCGATGTTTTAATAATACTGTATTTTTTTTCGATTTATGACGCATTAAAAAAAAACTACTTACTAGATTTCGTTCAAACCAATTTTCGTTGGCAGTTTTTATAGTAATGTACATCATATATTTTTTTTAGTTTTATCATTCTCTTATTTTAGAAGTTAGAGGGGGGGGACACACATTTTACCACTTTGGAAGTGTCTCTCGCGCAAACTATTCAGTTTAGAAAAAAATGATATTAGAAACCTCAGTATCATTTTTGAAGACCTATCCATAGATACCCCACACGTATGGGTTTGATGAAAAAAAAATTTTTGAGTTTCAGTTCTAAGTATGGGGACCCCCAAAATTTATTGCTTTTTTTCTATTTTTGTGTGAAAATCTTAATGCGGTTCACAGAATACATCTACTTACAAAGTTTCAACAGTATAGCTCTTATGGTTTCGGAAAAAAGTGGCTGTGACATACGGACGGACAGACAGACAGACAGACAGACAGACAGACAGACATGACGAATCTATAAGGGTTCCGTTTTTTGCCATTTGGCTACGGAACCCTAAAAACAGTTTATTTACGCGAAAAAGACGCAATCTTAAAACTAGCTTACAAACATATAACATAACAACAATTGATCGGGAAGATGTGCGTCACATCCGCGCAAACGGCCGAACGCTCAGCATAAAGCTGCAGCCTCACGCATAATGCGACGAGCTCACAGCGCTGATTTTCAGCGTGGGCCGGTCGCTGTGTCGACATAAAGACGGACGGTGCAGTGAACTAAAAGATGTAGATGGAAAAAGGAACTAAAAATACAGATGAGTTATAAATAAAAACTAAAATAAATACCTAGATAAGGTGACAAATACATTTTTAGGGTTCCGTAGTCAACTAGGAACCCTTATAGTTTCGCCATGTCTGTCTGTCCGTCTGTCTGTCTGTCCTCGCTTAATCTCTGTGACCGTTAGCACTAGAAAGCTGAAATTTGGTATCAATATGTATATCAATCACGCCGACAAAGTGGTAAAAAAAAATTGGAAAAAAATGTTTTATTAGGGTAGCCCCCCTATATGTAAAGTGGGAAGTGTTTTTTTTTTAATTTCAACCCTAACGTGTGATATATTGTTGGATAGGTATTTAAAAATGAATAGGGGTTTACTAGAATCATTTTTTGATAATGTCAATAATTTCGGAAATAATCGTTCCAAAAGTAAAGACAATGTGTCCCCCACCCCTCTAACTTTTGAACCATAAGTTTAGAAAATATGAAAAAAATCTGAAAAGTAGAACTTTATAAGGACTTTCTAGGAAAATCATTTTGAACTTGATGGAAAGAACAGTTTTTGAACAAAAAAGACAAAAAGGTTGTACAAAATAATTTCTGGACTAAGTTTGTAGTATAATCGTATATGCAAGCATTTTTTTACACTCATAAGTGGGTACACTTATTGTAATGGACGGGAAACTACGGAACCCTACACTGAGCGTGGCCCGACACGCTCTTGGCCGGTTTTTTATAAAATGGCAACACCACGACGCGCCCGTAGCACAATTTGTGCAACTCGCTTTTGTAGTTTGTGGCAATTTGCGTAGACTATGGTTTAGACTCTATTACGTGATTGGACGTGACCGTGATGCTGTTAACGTCAAAAAGGATATGACCTCATATGACGACACGAAAATGGTTTTGGAAATTCAAATAATTGTTGTAAAGTGCGATGGTACATGTTTGTGATAATGTTTTTAGCATTTGTAAAGAGACAAAATTAGATAAACTCAAGAGAAGCGAACGCGGGGACAGGTAAGGTAGATTAATTTGTTCACTCCCATTCACATTGCTTTAAGGAAAATTCCAAGAACAGATTGATAAGACACAAACGGGACGAATGTATAAATAGAAATTAGTTTGTCTGTAATTTGGTTAAAATAATGAATTGCCAAGTCAAGAAATGAGATGATTTTAATGTATAAAAGTTATCTACATCGACTATGTACATTTTACGTGATGCGCGCACAACTAAAAACTACTACAGTACCCCCTAGCCAAGTTGCTAATCTGCAATAGTTGACGCTTGTAGAAAGCTTCAAATTTACGGGAATGACGTCGTCTTAACGCTCAGTCCCGTGGTCAGAACAAAAGAATTGGCGGCAAGGTCAACTCGAAGCGTTCGGCGCAAGCGAAACGTTTGTAACTTGGCTAGGGGGGCAGGTTTATTATATACGTTTGTATAGATAGGCTCGCTCTTGACCACTTTCTCTGCTAGCTCGACGATGAAGCTCACTAACCTATAACTGTAACTGTAAGGAAACAAAGACTCCGGTAGGGAATTCCACTCCTTAGCTGTACCCACAATGAATGTGTTCCCAAAACGTATGAGTGAGATGTTCACCATATACCGGTGGCGCATCTACCTACTTATATTCAAATAGAACCTAATCTTCTTCGAGATTATTCGAAACAGTTTACTGTAGCTCACAAACATAAAGGGCAACTGAAGAAACACGATGGGTTTTAGTTAATGAAAGACTCCACCCAGAGTGAGAGGATTTGTTTTACAACTTCCCACCTCAATGAAAAAATCATAAGATAGTGATTAAACTTGACGCTAAAAATAAAGGGTCTATTTAAGAGAGAAATAGGACCGAGTAGAAACTGTCCCCACTGGCGAGTTGTGGGCTCAAACTCCGCCTGGCGCATAACTTTTTTCTTGAAATGGTTAAGGAATCATCGTGAGGAAACCGTTATGTCCTAAGTCCAAAAATTCAAAGTCTACCCGCACTTAGCCCGCGTGGTGGGTCACGGCCCATTTCCTTTCCTAGAGAGAAGGCCTTGGGGCTATGGGTTGATGGACCCATGGGTTGACTTGGGTTTTGGTCATGGGTTAAATTGACTTCCAAGAGGGACCTGTGGTCCTGGAACGTCAGGGTAAAGAAGGTACAAATGTGTGGTTTTAGTCAGTAAAAGTCTGACACGCCTTCCCTCTCAACCTTAGAACGGGAGAAGTAATTGAATGATTACACATTTCCAAAAACAAGAGAGGAGACCTGAGTCCCAGCAGTGGGAACATTATCAGGCTGATTATTATGCTACCTAAAAGTTTAGACTAAAGATTCAAACACTTTTGTATGAATAAATGTAAACGAGAACGTACCAAACTAGCCATTATTAAGGTGCCTTCAAATTAGCCGCAAAGTGTGGGGCGACGCGGCGACGGCAGCGCGACTGCTGCGTAAATAACAAAGTAGCATGCAGCGCAACTGCAGCGCAGGTATAGCGCAGTAGGCGCGCATTTTTCATATTTAATATAATATAATATAATATAATATAATATAATATAATATAATATAATATAATATAATATAATATAATATAATATAATATAATATAATATAATATAATATAATATAATATAATATAATATAATATAATATAATATAATATAATATAATATAATATAATATAATATAATATAATATAATATAATATAATATAATATAATTTAATATAATATAAAATTTAAAAAATAATCACCCATACAAAGCTCCTTTATTCCTAAGTGACATAGGCTATGTTTTAAATACGCGGGCGAAGCTGTGGGCAAAAACTAGTATGGAATAAAAAAGCAGCGCGGCGGTAGAGTAGCTGCCACGCTGCCACCGCGCGGCACATTGTGGCTGATTTCGCGGCGCCGTTAATATTTTCTGCTGTTCATTTTTCACGGAAATAATAGGTACTACTGTTATAAATTATAAACATAAAACAACCTAAATAAGTGTGGTATAAAGACCTGTTAATTAACAGCACACCAGTTCGCAAAATGTCAATTAAATTTTCAATATTACACTAACCAGTTTTACCATATCGGAAACAACAAAATGTATTCTCAGACCACGCCGAAGGCTACCAAAATATTAGTGAGTTTTAATAGAATTCCATTGCCGAAATATGGATTCAATTACCGGTTGAAAATTGAATTTAAATATTACGTAAGTACTATACGTTCAAGTGTGTAAAGTATAAAAATGGCGCTACAACGGACCGTGACATGCTTAGATATGTTGTATTGGTTTTTAGGTTTCCGTCCCCAAAGGGTAAAACAGAACCCTCTTACTAAGACTTCGCTGTGCGTCCGTCCGTCTGTCAGTACGTCTGTCACCAGACTGTATCTTATGAACCGATAGTAAGACAGTTGACATTTTCACACATGATGTATTTCTGTTCGTCGCTTTGATAACAAATAGGTACTAAAAACCAGAATAAAATACCTACAGGTAAAACAAAACACAAAGAAACCAATAAATAACTAATGTCGAAAAAAGATTAACGTACTTTTATTATAAAGTTTATTTAATTTTGTAATTCTGAAGGGTCCGGTACGCCGATCTGAGTGCGTCGGTCTCCTTACATTTTATGTTTGCAACTAGACTTGTAAAGCCACAATAGAACCACGCCACGCGATTTTACGTACAAATCAGACGTGACACACGTGTGTTTAATGTAGTTCCCGCTTTAATCGATACGAATAATCGGTCCAAAGTAACACGTTTTAAAAAAAAGATAACTTAAGACCTAAAGTGTTAGATCACTTTTTTAATTTACTACAAGATCAGAGTGACAGCGTTCGTTATTCAATAAGTGTCCAATTAAAATTCCTTTTCGCTATAAAAGCCTGAGCCTTTGTAGTCACGGGAGAGAATTTTATTAGGTTTTCGTTGCTTTTAATTAGCCACACCTTGAAAGTTAGAATTGTAGAAGAATTATTTATCATTTTACACAATTATACCTATACGGAATAAAGTAAAATTATGAATTAGATAACCACAAAATAATACACCCCCATTTTTTTATTAGTACAAAAAATTGGGGCTCTATCCGTATCCGATACTGATCATATTTTTGTAAAAAGAAGTAAAAAAAAAAACGAAATCCCAAAATTTTTCGTCAATCATATTATAATCAATCATGATAACAATTGCTACTAGAAAATACTATGCGCAGTGTTTGGTTCATTTTGATCGTCATTTATTCATTCAAAATTCATACAATATTGCTTGTACAATATTTCCATAAATTGAGTGACATTTTAGGATATAAATAAACGCTAATAATATTGCGATTTTTAACCTGTCAGGCACCGAATGCAGTACGTAACTTAAACTTAAACCTTACGTAAGAATAAGGTTTATTTTTGTAATTCAGTGCGTTGTATTTTTAGAAATTTGAAAAACTGTAAGAGGTGTTTCTCTTAAGCATTTCTGTGGGTTACGTAATATACTACCTAATACTTGTTGATTGCATAACGAACTGCGTTCCAAAATCCATATCCCTGATGTAGGCCACACAGCTGCCAAGCTTTAATGGAACGGGGATTGTCACATCTGCCGCCTGAATGTTTAGCTATGGGCGAAAACTAACTAAAAATGTGTTGAAATAAAGAATTAAAAAAGGTGCGACATAAAATTAATAGGTATGTTCTTATAACATAACTAAGCTATCTGTATAAGTTATTGAAATTCGAGCGTATACTATCAATATAACCCAATTTGCAACTGTGTACCAGTATTACAGTACATCTTTCTTACATAACTTTTCATTGCATAATTTACATTCATGACTGCATTTCTGTCACTTAATTTGTATCGCTTTAAATCTTCACTAATTAATTAAATTTATTATTTTGAAACGTGATTTCAGTTGAACCATTTTAATAAGTCATTCATTAAACGTTGTATGCTTCATCGAGTCCATCCGTTGGATGCATCGGCAATAAATGCTGAACAATACATCTCACTGCTTGATACTTATTGTCCAATAATAAAATATCGTGAACTGGTGACCCACTTCAGAATCGTGCGACACACAATATGATCTATATGGGAAATTACCACTCTAATCGCCAACCTGAACCGACATGTATTTCTCATAATAAGCGAATTGTACTTTTTTGAGAAAAAATCTTAAGCCATAAATCAACATCCTTAGGGTCGATGTTACGTTACGCGCCCGCGTGGTCCCATACAAAAGTGGTCCCACTTGTCGCAGGCAGTTGCGCTCCGCACCTTTTTTACTACGTAATAATAGATTACAGTTCTCCATCGACACGACTACATGCACACCGTTAAAGTTAAACTATCGACACTGCGCAGGTAATAATCCGGTTTCCATTATGGGGACCGCCGCAAACGACACACGCGCATAGTCACCCGCTTGACGCGGCGTCGGCCCTTAGTGCTATCTCCCACTTAGCTATCTACTTACCAAGCCCGTTCACACGTCTCCAACTACTGGTAGCTTCAATACGTACCTCGGAATAAGACTTCTCAATGGCGGAGCGCTTGATGGTGTAAGTACGCAGGTCCTCGAGGAGGTCGCACTCATGCTGGTTCTTAGCATGGAGCTTCGCAATCTGCTCCGTATGCAGGTTTTTGAGAAATTTGGTGTAGTTACTCTGTAACAAATAGAAGAGTTACGTTAGAAAAAAATACTCAAACAAGTTTTGTGAATGTTGGTTGGGTTCCTGTTGTCGATGATTAATTTAACAATATTTAACAAATTATATTAAACTTACAAACAAAATAAACTACTTATTATGCATCCCTATATAAATAAACTGAAAATAATATGAACAAACGCGTATAACTATAAAGCAATAATTGGACATCAAAAATTTCTTCCACGTCGCAAAAGTGCCCAGAACGCTGGTAGCATTGCCACGTTGAATGGCAATGCTGTTGGCAATTGTTTTACATAATTATTTTTGTTATATTACTGTATGTATCGTAATAAATTGATCTGACCTTTCCAAAGTAGAAGGTAAAGTTGTATCATGGACATTTTAAAATATGGTTAAATGATTATATCTTCGGCGTACCAAAGCATCAAAAGATTACCAAAAGCATAATTTTATGAAACACCCTTTGCGGAAACAAGGAATTTACTGATGTACGTGAACAAATTGATATATTTATTTAGAACACTCCCAAGATTAATGATCAAACTTTCTTAGGCGTACTTTTGTTTTTTTTTTGTGCTGTATCTAAAGGATAATCAGGCGTCAAAACTCTAATCAAACGCTCAAATTCAAGAAAAAATATGATAGCGCTCTTAATGATCCCTCATAAAACGTTCAGGGGCCCCAGTCTACTATTTTTATTTTAACCAACAGGATCCCATTGTCATTTTGCTAAAAGTTCGTTATCTGCTAATCCATAATGATCGATCGTTGATTGGTCAATAGTCTCGGAACAGAGTTGTAGTAGAATGACAATATCGAGCTTTCTTGTAACAAATTAAATGCAATGACTGCACAATGACGTTCTAGAAAGTCACTGATCAAAGGAACTGTCAAAATTTTAGCAGCTTACCGCATACGTCACACATTCATTTGTCATTATGTATGATGCAAAATGACAAATGAATGATTCTATGTCATTTCTTTCAATGGAGTGTCAGTGGTTGATCATTTTAAAGTCAAAATGACGCCATTATATTAGTAGATTACCAAACTTATCAAAATCAACAACTATGAACTTAATAAAGATATCCGCAGAAGAACCAAGGTTGCCGACATAGCAAGAAGAATCGCCAAGCTTAAGTGGCATGGGCAGGGCACATTGCTCGCAGAACAGATAGCCGTTGGGGCCGAAAGGTTCTGGAATGGCGCCTACGTACCGGAAGACGTAGCGTTGAAAGGCCTCCTACAAGGTGGACCCATGACCTGGTAAGGGTTGCGGGAATCCGATGGATGCGAAACACACAGGACCGTTCATTGTGGCGACACTTGGGGGAGGCCTTTGCCCAACCGTGAACGTCTTTCAGCAGAAATGATGATGATGAAGATGATTAAATCAATGATAGATCAATCTACGCTATTGTAATAGCAGACTCGAAGTCAAGGTCACCAAGGTATTCTTGACTTTCAACACCTAATTCAACTGCGAGTACAATTAAGAAGAAAGCTTGCACTTGACCTCAAAGAACTGGAATAATTTCCTCTCTTGTGAACAGAAAGCCATCGTGAGTTAAATGAATTACAGCCTGATCGACCGCAGGCTATTAGATTCAGTGCGAAGAAGCGTTCAGTGATTAGATTTATTACTAATGGCTTAATGCGCAAATTGGTTTAAACGGAAATGCAGTGATCGTTTTTAAAATAAAAAAAGACGTGTGGCACTCGGGGACTGCCGCGGTAAAGCTATTCCATAGCATTTTTATCAACTTATGCAATTATAATTATTTATTTATTTTATTTATGCAGTATTTTTTTTCCTTTGTTTTTTTTTTCTTTGATATTAATTGAAGTTATACTTTCACACATTGAATTGAATTTTGATTGATTGTTCACTTATTTGTTTTCTTATCGGTCACCACGCTTAAAAAACAAATGAGTCCGGGTGTTAGGTTATTTTCGTTATGGAATTTCTGGATTCTGTCTCCACGCTCAAGGCCCGCGATAGAAGCTACGCAATAGCTTAAAAAAAAAAAACGTTTCTTCGTGCCTCACACAATCATCTATATACTCGTACATAAAAATCAATGCCACTTTTCGCTGTAATTTTATAACTCATGAACGGGCTCACCTATACAAACTAAAATGTTTAGGCTTTGTTCGGACTATTTAGTAGGTGGTTTAGGTGAAGTTTGGAAAGGTAGAGTAGGGTAGAGTAGGGTATAGTAGGGTAGCCGCTTGCTTGCCCGCGTCCCCCCGCAAACCTTATCTCAATTGCCCGCCACTTGAGACGTTTTTTATGGCCTCCCGGCGCGCGGGTTCGCATTTCAAATAAACAATCCATTGTGCGTCAAGATGTTATTGTAACTCGTAAGTGTTATGATTTTTGTTCTTAGTATGAATGGGGCGACACATTCGAGTGTTTTGTTTATGTTTCGTCGAGTACGGAGTCGAAATATGATACTGTAAACACAGAGATAAGCGCTTTTTAAACACGACTAGTTTTTAAAAAATCATATCTCGAAAACTAAAGCGATGACATTGTGTTTTTATTTTTTAATTACGATATTTAGGGTATATAGATTATGAAAAAAAATAATACCATACACCCGTCCATACAAAATAATTTATTATGGCGCGATGACATTAGCGCGAACGCCGGCGTTCGCGCGGGGATTAAGAGGTTAAATTTTGCGTGTTGATTTACCGTTAAACTTCACATTTAGGCCTAGAATAAAAGTAATACAATAATGTAGGTAGTCTAATATTCTTACAAAATAAACAAAAGTCATAGCAATAGCGTTTACCATTGCTGATGAATATGACAATTAGTGACAACAGTAAATTCAAATTTTTCGCCAAACCGTACCGCCAAGTTTCGGGTTATGACGAGTAAATGTCGTGTTTCATGCTAAAAACTTTATTTCTACGTATTAGTTGTTAACTTACCTTGAAAATAAAACAAACACCAAGCAAATCGAGCCACTTTAACTATTTAAACACACTTTGTTTACACAAGCGTAACACGACACTGACAATTACGCAACATTGTCAACTTCAACTTTTTTTTTTTTTTTTTCCATCGTTCGGATATACAGTTTGGTTTATTTTGGTAGGAAATTTAATGGCGAGGCGAAATAAATTTATACAAATAGACCATAGACAGACAGAAAAGAGTAAACTTCAAAAACTTAAACGACTGAGGTGCGGGGCGCCCATGTGCCGCTCAGCGGCACACGGGCAATCTAACGGGTAGAGTAGGGTAGAGTAGGGTAGGGTAGAGTAGGGTAGAGAAGGGTATAGTAGGATGGAGTAGGGAAGATCGGGAGCGAAGCCGCGCGGGTAAAAGCTAGTATAAACTAAAAAATGCACAATGAAAAAAGAAAAAAAAAGTTTTAATCACTGCGAGGCCGAATAGGCGCCTAACTCAGTATACCTATTTAAAATTGAAGAACTGCTTGATCATCACCATTTTAGCTGGAAGACGTCTACTGATTGCCACAGGTTATTGCCCCACCCTGTTCGAGTCCTTCTAACGTTGCGTTTTTCGCCATCGCCACTCCGGAACCTTTTGGCCCAAACGTAGCCCTGTTGTGTGAGCAATGTCCTTTATCCATTTAAGGCGTATAGTTCCTTGAACCATCTGGCCGAAATTATGTGAACGCAACTCTCGCACTCGCCTAGGCGGCAGTACGCAAATCTGTGCATTTATTTGCGGCCAGCAGCGCCCGGAAAGCGCTTTAAATCCATTTTCTTTGCGAGATATTGATTGATTTACATATGCAATGTTCACTTTAAATTAAGAATATTTAACCACCAATTTTTATGTGTAAAAATGTTTCTAAAGGTCCAAGCCGTTTCGAAGGAGTAGGGAAAAGTTGCGAATAGTTGCGAAATTGCTAATTTTTTTTTTTGACAAAAGTATTAATTGCACGAAAAAATCAAATGTTGATATTATTGTTCATGAATCTATAATAAACATTTTTTTTTTCAAACCAATTGACCTAGCCGTTACGGAGGAGTAGGCCTCAGAAAATCACTGTTTTATGGCACTTTTCGGGCGCTTGGCCCTTAAGTTTGGCGATTCTGAGAGCTACGTCGGAAATTACACGTTTTAGTCTAAGAATGTAATTAAGTTTCAAAGTCTAATGCAATCCTTTATTGGGTTTCCTTTCTATAAAGGAGCACGTAACAAGGCATAAATTAATTGGTAAGTTAGGTAATAAGTATCGGCGTCCCAATTGCTACTTCGGGATAAAGTCGATAAACAAATAGCGTTCATTGCATATCAAATGCAACCTTCGCCCTTCTTCGTCCAGCCGTCCGGTAACTGTCCGGTAACCGTCCGGTAACCGTCCGGACCGAGCCCAAGTCATCAACGACGCGTATTGTTCCAAGCGCGCCTCAAAGAGATGTCAGCAAACCGTAGAGACCCAGCAGGGTCAAAGCCTACTGGGGCCACGGGTAGTGTGAAAGTGAACCTGGGGCCTGGAACGAAGGCAAAGAAGGAACAGGGGAGGGTTTTTAGTCAGTAAAAGACGCGCTTCTGACCATGTCATTATGATTTTTCCACCTAAAAAAGTCCTTCCATCAGATAGGAGACCGATACTTCTCGTCATCTCCATTTATTATGCACGTCACCAGTTAAACATTTCTACAAAGTAATAAACAGCTTATTTATCCGCTCACTGCTTCTAAACGTATGATTCCTGTGTTCTACGACGCAAGGGGTGTCGATACAGTTTTTACTTTCTATTAGTAAAAATGTTACGTCGACATGAACAGTGAAAAAGTTTTGTGTTTAAAATATACCGATGCAAAGTCGGGCTGCGTCACTAGCTTCAAAAAAAAAAAATATAAGCTTTTTTTTCCTTTCTCCAAAAATAAACACCTTACTACACTGGCATATTTTATAAAATCGATCTAAATGGGTTGTCGCTCATTCTTTAAGATGACATTTAGCTCCATTTAGTGCTAGACTATAGTCTAGTCATGACGTCACTCGGTAAATTCTGCCTGTAATGTCGCCGAGGCGGAAAACGGAAGCTTGGTTGAAGTCGACAACTTAAACTTTCAACCCATTACATAGAACGCGGTGACGTAGAAGTTCAGTAGCTTGACTTCGTATGGAACTTGGCTCACTCGTCTGAAATACTAGGCTGAAGTAATCTATCATGGCATGTGAGGCAGAGTTATGTGGGACGGGAAAATTCAACTAATATGAATGAGATAAACTTACGGTGAAAGCTCCAGGGTTATCTACGAGTATATCTATGTCGTGGCTAGATCTTGGAAACTTCATGATATGGCTAACTAATACCGGCTAGATCGTTTGAACGTTAACATTTGATGATATGTCAATTCTCGTTTCACCGTTATTGATGTAGGATTTCTATGATAGTAAAAGATCTAAAGAAAGTAGGTTAAACGAAGATTGAAATGTCATTTAAACGGTCTGGCCGGTTTTACTTGGCCATATCAAGTTGTGATCAATTTCTAAGATTTGGCCACGACATATTATACACTATTATTTTTGAATTAGTACAAATAGGTACTTATAGGGCTTATTAGAAAAGGTCTTGTAATTATTTAAGTAAAGTCTCAATAAATAACATTAATAAACAGTAAAGTTAATAGCGTTTATTTATATCCCAAAATGTCTTTTAATTTGTGGAAATATTGTACAGGTTATATTAAGAATGAATGAATGGCGATAAAAATGGAAAAACACTGCGCGTAGTATTTTCTGGTAGCAATTGTTGTGAATGATTGATTCTATTATGAATTTACCAATTATGACTTTTCGTGGATAATTATGGGAATCGTATTTCGTTGTTTCTGACAACTAAGTAGCTAGTTTGCAATGAGTTATATAAATGTTATATGTATGTTATATGTAATAAAATTACATCAGTAGTTGGTATATCTCACGTTTATTATATCTTGTGAACGTTATTGAAATGAAAATATACCAAATAACTCTTTATATGAGACAAACCAGTCTAGCAGAAATATGCGAATTATAATTTAATAAAATAGTACATTTTGAAAGTAGAGAATGTTTGTCATTTCGACCTGGGCGAATTTCGTACGAGCCGTAAGCGAGTGTGTTACGAAGCATTTACACGTGTATCAAACGACTCATAAGTATCTCTCTCTTAGTTTATGATTATGTCATGTTACTTTTTGGTGTACAATAAAGTTTATTCTTTTCTATTCTCTTTTCAATACTTAAGTACGAAAAAATGAATAAACCAGGGTTAAGCGGTGACTCATGGGGGTCGACGCGCGCTCAGCCATATACGATAAATGTAATAAAATTGTGGCAAGGAGCACGCGCACTTTTCTGCACAATTGCGGAAAACAGTATATTGCGTGCCTAAAAGCGTTGGGATGAAAACGAGTTTTTGAGTATATGTATTGAATATATTTTGGACTTGCACTTTATCCCGGATGACTAATTGGATTTATGTTAGAAAACTCTCAAAATGGTTAGGACTATCATAACATTTTTGAGAGTTTTGTAACAGACATCCAATTAGTCTTCCGTACATTCCTGCCGCCAACTATGTCAGTCCAGATTGAATATCCACTGACGTGGGTGGAGTGTAAAGGAGCGGACTGTGAATTGGCTAATCACAGGGCTCGAAATCTCCACTCCGTATCAGTGGAAACAGTGTAAGTGGAGCGGAGTAGAGGTGGTAGACTTTCAAATAAAACAAATAAACAGTACTCGCCCACGAACCAGCGAGCACGTTCACAAAATAAAAATTAGAAAATAGATATCTAGTTAGAGCAAATAGGCACAAACAAACTGTGAGTCCCACCGGTCCCACCCATAGGAAAGAATGGCGATACGTGATAGAAAGATTACAGTATGTGGAATGAAAGTCCGGGAGGCAAAACTGTAAGAACTGACTTGAAAGGTTGTCTTACAATAGGCTCCAATTATGTTGCGGATAGCTGGTAAAAAAAAAAAACAGAGTACACGAAGTAGGAGGGTAGTTCAACTCCACTCCGTTCCACTCCGCATCAATGGAGACGCTTGCCATTTAGGGCCTGTCCGCACAGCGATATTTCACCGCGCGGAAAACATTCGCGCGGACTTATTTCCGCACCGCACCGCGTCAAATCTGCAAGAAATCACAGATTTTTTTATCGCGCGTTTTTTTATCGCCTGTGCGGAAACTTCCATAAGATTCAATGTGTTACAGAATAACGAAAAAAAAAACGCGCGGTGATATACCGCTGTGCGGACAGGCTCTTAATGCCTTGATCACACGTACCGAGTAAAAGGGTGAGACAGTAATATGTTGCTCGGCCGAGACAGCCGGCCAAGCACTCGGCGCTTTGTTTATACGTACCGACTATTCAGCCGAGAGCACTGTCTCGCCCGATTACTCGGTACGTGTGATCAAGGCATTACACTGCTCTTCTCCGTTCCATACTTGACAGGCATGTTGGTCTAGTGGTCAGTGACCATCACTGCTATGCCAGAGGTCTTCGGTTCGATTCCCACCCTGGATAAATGTGGATGAGCTCGATCATTTATTCTGTGTCTGGGTGTAATTTATTTATAATCTGTATGTATTTAGAAATATTTAAGTATGTTTATCAGTTGTTTAGTACTCATACCACAAGCTGTAATTAGTTTAGGACTAGATGGCGTTGTGTAAAATTTGTGGAATATATACGACCAACTTCGCTGCAGTAGAAACGCACCCTAATGGCCACTCCGAGCACTCTCAAAAAATACGAAACAAGTATACGCTATTGCGAAAATATGAAAAATATTTTGTCAATTTATGATGCTGTATTTTGCTCGTGTAAAATTAGAATAGCAAATTCAAACGTTATTATTCGCAAAATTACCAGTATTAGTTTACCGGCATTCATATCTTCGGTCCACGGCACTGATAAATTAATCAGGAACATCCTAACTTCTACACTGATTCCTTTAGAAGTGCCGTGTTTCGCCGAGGCTTTGGATGCCTGGAGAATCGCTTGCCCGAATACAAATCCACCTAACGACCTGGCTTCCCAGAGACGGTGGGATGAGCCGCTCTGCAAAGTAGTTCAGGAAAACCTAATCGTAACATCTGCTACTGCTGCGGAGCGTGCGCGCCTGCTGGCTGTGGGAAATTGGGAGTCAGGTCTTTGGCTTCACGCACTGCCGTCGTCGAATATTGGCACCTTGTTCGACGATACTACTTTCCGCTTAGCTGTTGCCCTACGTCTAGGTGCTCCTTGTTGTTCTCCTCATCGCTGCCACTGTGGCGAAGTTGTCAACAGCCTCGGTCACCACGGCCTGTCATGCAGTCGAAGTGCGGGACGCATAGCGCGGCACGCGAACATTAACGACATCATCCGACGAGCCCTTGTCACCGTCGGCGTTCCGGCTGTTTTGGAACCTCTTGGCCTGGTACGCGACGATGGTAAGAGACCAGACGGTATGTCTTTATTTCCTTGGAAGATGGGTAGGCCTTTAGTGTGGGACGCTACCTGTGTCGATACTCTTGCGCCATCCCATCTTCCTAGCTCATCGTGCTGTGCTGGTGCTGCCGCGACGGCTGCAGAGAACCTCAAGCGGCGGAAATATAACAGCCTCGTCGGCAGTTATATTTTTGAGCCGTTTGGGGTTGAAACTCTCGGGCCGTGGGGTCCGAGTGCTCATATGCTTTTTAAAGAATTGGCGAAACGCTTAATTGACGCTTCGCGTGACCCAAGGGCTGGCTTCTACCTCGGTCAGAGAATAAGCATTGCCATACAACGTGGCAATGCCGCCAGCCTTTTGGGCACACTTCCAGTCGACAGCGATGCGGAGGAGTTTTATGACGTCATATTTAACTAGGCATTTAGTGTATATATTATTTTTAATTATTTAAGTTATTGTTTAATTTGTTTATTATTTCCTAGCAATTAATTTTAATAAATAAGATATGTTTTGTAACATTTGCAAAATAAAAATTACAAAAGGAATTAAAAACGTTATTTCAATAATTATAAATAAACGAGGGTTAACCAAAGACTCGTGGGGTCACTTAGCGTCGAGCCTGATAGGATAAATACAATAAATTGTGGTGGTTGCAAGTTGACGCACTTTTCCGCACTAGTGTGGAAAAATAGTAAATTGCTTGCCTGAAAGCGATAGGGGTAGGAGCGGGTTTTTGAGTAAGTGTTTTGAAAAATATATCGCGTATATAACATGCCTACCCGAAACCAAAATCTCCAAAGTGGGAAGCGAACGTCTTATTGCATTGCGTTTCAATTTTTGACCTCAAATTGATGCAGAAGTATAATTTTATCCAGCTTAGACGGTTCCTTAATATATTATTGCTTGGCTTTAATCGCTTTGTGCATATGGGCCTACCATGGTATACATTTGTAGATATCCCAATGTCTACCATATACCGGAGGCGCAACGCCGCCGATGATGGAACGGACCTGGCGGAAATAGATTGATGGAAGCAATTCCAGTGCACACTCTCCGAAATGAAAACTAGCAACTCGGCGTCGATGCTCAAAACTTTGGAGTCACTGACCAAAACCAGCCTGTATACCTTCTGCCTGCCTTTTGCATGTCCAGGTAACTCTAAGAAAAATCGCGCAGCCTTAAACATGACATGTATAACCTCGAAACGTCAACTTTCAAATACAAAGAAATTAATCAAAAACCATATTACAAATTAAACAAAGCTTCAAAAGGATTTTCAATTAGCAGTTACAATATTATTCGGGATTCCTTTTGCAAGTCTCAGGTACTCTAATACACCAAAAGATCGTCAGCTTCCTCGAATTCGATGTCAATCGATGAGGCTTCACAATAGAGCTCTGTTGTTCGTCGTCTAAGAGTTTCTAGGCATCCTTTGAGCTATTGAACTGTAGAGTACCAAGGCTTTCTCACAACTGAGAGGAGTTCTCAATTAGTTTCAAAGGTACAAAGCATCGCATCGGATCCAATACGAACTGGAAATGGCAAACCACAGTACATCTATTTGTAGGTGCAGACTAAATCTGAATTTGGTCGAATTTAGAACTGAAAGCTGCAAACTTAAAGATACGATAGTCCTGAAAATTGCCCAATACCTCTTTTTTTCCTAGCCATTACTGTCCCACTGCTGGGCAAAGGCATCCCCCAAGTCATTCCAGATATTCTTTATCCACGCCGCCTCGAACCAGTCCCCGTGATACGCGTCCAGATCGTCTCGCTTAGATAAATATATCTTCTAAAAGAAAACTATTCACAAATATGTACATTCTTTCTTACATTATCTACAGAGATGTCAAACGTTGGCATTACGCACAAAAATCGAGAAAAAATTTTTTTTTTTTTTGTTTTGAGAATATTTTTTGGGTGGGAAATTATCCAATGATTTCTCTCGGTCTAGTTATATAATATGCATGTTTTTTTTTTATTTGCTCAATTTAATAATACTTGGCTGTAATAAACAAATACATTTTTTTATATATCTTTATCGTCATCATCATAATTTCAGCCGATATACGTCCACTGTTGGATATAGGCCTCCCCCAAGCGTCGAAAACCGAACGTTCCTGTGCGTCTCGCATCCATCGGTTTCCCGCAACCTTCACCAGGTCATCGGTTCACCTTGTAGGAGGCCTTCCAACGCTGCATCTTCCGGTACGCGGTCGTCACTCCAGAAGCTTTCGGCTCCAACAGCCATCTGTTCTGCGAGCAATGTGCCCTACCCAAACTTAAGTTTGTCTTTATCGTCAACAAAGTTATAAAGTTTTTAAGCTGCTATAAAAAGAAAGAAGGACAGAAAATCTGCATTGCACTACATTGTTCTACAGAGAAATGTAAATATATTTTGAGCGCCTGGGGCCTTACCATGACATGTTAAAATGTCAGTCGTGCTAACGAAAAAGAGTGATGGAGCTGTACACTTTATATAACTTTATCCCTTTAACAATTCAGATTAGGTCGTAAAATGAATCGCGTTAAGAGCTCATGGTGGAGCCTCTGTTCCAATAATTGCTTGTAGGTACTCTTTATTACCCGATTACTGCAAAGCCAAAGGAGAGTTATGATTTAGATAGACTATACATATGTGTATGTTCATATGTTCCCTAATAGCTCCTAAACAACTTATTGGAACTCGACAAAATATGAGGTATCGTTAGAACCGTCTGAATCATACGTTGAACATAGGCTACATGACGTGTCAAAAAACTAAATGTAATGTGATGTGTCAAGCGGCCAAAAACTTCGATGTCAATAACACCAAAATAGTTTATAAAATACAAATAAAAAGTAAAATAAAACCGACTACGACACACAAAAAACGACGCTGAAAAAGTATGAAATAAGATTTTCAGGATGCTGTAAATAAACTAGTTGTGCGATTCCTGTACCATGTAAATATTGTTATTAAAATTATTATATTGTTTACATGTTAGTTTGTCTGTAAAGAATTGAGTTCAATCGAGTTTTCAATCGTTCTTTTATACATACATAGTTTATCAGGCGATCAATATTTACCTCTTGCGCCGGGCCTTGGTTGAGGCCATGGTCCGGAGCGAGGAGGAGTGGCAGGCGGTCGCCGACTTCTGCGAAGCAGTAATGCTCGCAAAGGAGGAGGCCGAACGCATCAGGCAACGGCGTTATCGCCGCCGCCGCCGGCGCCGGGATACTGATCCCGATTTCCGGCCACCGTAGGCGCGGGCTTGCGGACGGTGAGCAATGGGTAGCTCGCTGTCTGGCCGTCCGGTAACTGTCCGGACCAAGCCCAAGTCGTCGACGGCGCGCACTGTCCCCGCGCGCCTCAAGGAGATGACAGCAGGGACCCAGCCGGGTCGAAGCCTACTGGGGCCAGGGTTATCCGAAAGGGCGCTCGAGCCCCGGTATGAAGGCTAGAAGGAACGGGGTGGGTCTTTTAGTCAGTAAGAGTCTGACACTATCTCCCGCTCCACCCAAGGGCAGGGGATGTCAATGCATGATTTTTTCCCACCAAAAAAAAAAAAAAAAAAAAAAAAAGGCCATCAATATTTTTTTAGTGGAACGTCAAAAAACATTTGTCACAAAGTGATGTTTTTTTATTTTCAGTCCTTTGATGTTTGATCCATTATGTTTCCTTTCATCACAGAGAATCTTGGACGGGATTGCTAAGGTACATACAAGGTGCAGTTTTAAAACTGCACAATATTTCAGGAGGTTGTAATAAAACTCATAAATAATCATGTAAAAATACGAAACCTGGTCAATAATCAGTAATACTTGTTATTTAATTTTTTAATTACACTAAACTAAATCGATTGATCGATGGCCGCGGGGGCGTGGCTAGGGTGTGGCGTGCGGGATGATGATTGGATGATACATTATTTATGAAACTATCGTTGCGAGTTAGTGTGTGTGAAAACGCCCTTTATTGTTCCGTGTTTGTGTGTGTGAAAAAAAGCGCGGTTATAAAAAAAAAAAAAATTACCTACTTATTTTATAATTGATTCGGGTCGAGAATCACTAACATAATTACCTCCTGAAATATTTTGCAGCTTCAAAACGACACCTTTATTGCAAATTGATCGACTACCCAGATTTAACCTCTAGACGCCAACTTCTGTCTTCTAAATAAAGAATACGAAGTGAGTGCTAGAGAAACTCTATTGCATTCTAATTTTATAAAATCTTTTTGAGATGTGAAATCATTGAATTACTTTTCCCGCTCTGAATGGAGCAGGAAGGACTTTTACTGATTAAAATCTACCTGTATGATTTTGATTGCATTTCTGTCATAAGTTAGGTACTTCAAATTGAGTAGTCTGATGTGATCACAAGTAACAACCAATATTATTTTTAGTATATGCAAAATCTGAATACAGTTTGTTCAGAATCAGTACCTACACTAACAATTACAGTATAATTATAATATTCCACAACTATCACACAACGCCGTCTAGTCCCAAGCTAAGCAGAGCTTGTGTTATGGGTACTAGACAACTAATAAACATACTTATATATTTCTAAATACATACAGTAAAATGGGGTGAATAGAGACTTAGGGGTGAATAGGGATAAAACTTTAAAGGGTATTTTCTCGATATTTAAATATTTTTTGCAGCATTTAACTATATCAATTTTTTAATGAATTGTTATTCTAAAAAATCGATGCTTTGTTAGAGGCCGATATTATGGTATCAAAGTGGAAAACCAAACCAAAGTTCTGTCTCTATTCACCCCGTTTTACGGTACATATTATAGATAAATTACACCCAGACACAGAACAAATGATTATGCTCATCATACAAACATTTGTCCTGGGTGGGAATCGAACCCACGACCTCCGGCATAGCAGTCAGGGTTACTAACTACTACACCAACAGGCCAGTCAAACTACGATAACTAACTATATCGATTCCAATCATTTTCACAGTGTATATTTTTTCAAAAATATTTTAAATAGGTCACAAGTTCACAAGACACCACCGACACTAAGTCACGGTAACGGCAGGTTATAACGGACATAAGACACTAGCGCCCAACTGCCAACCCCTCAACCTCCCGAGTGGCCCGGTGATCATGTATTTGTGCGGCCAATCACGCAACATAACAAGCTTATAACTTTGTGATTTTTCTTGATAGGGTTCTACAATTTTTTACAAAAGAATCTGTCTTTACATAAAAATACTAGACACATGTTTCGGGTTTCACATTAACTAATACTAATGATATATAGCCTGTTTTTTCAGCGTCTAGAGGCGATAATTGATTGCTTTATGATAAAGCTCTCGTTAGGATCCTCATTAGGATGCCTCTCAGCCAAAGATAGTTAGGAGTCCTCAAGCTATAATTGGAGATCAAAGTCAAAGTCAAAGTCAAAATATTTTATTTCACATTTATAAAACGATGTTTTCAGTCCATCAACATCACCTCAAATATCGACTTTACGTGTGTTTTAAGTTGACATTTTAAGTCATCTACACTAATATAATAAAGAGGTAAAGTTAGTTTTTTCGTTTGTAGGAGGTAATCTCTGGAAGTACTTTTTTTTTTTTTTTTTTTTTTATGGTGGGAAAAAATCATGCATTGACATCCCCCGCCCTTGGGCGGAGCGGGAGATAGTGTCAGACTCTTACTGACTAAAAGACCCACCCCGTTCCTTCTAGCCTTCATACCGGGGCTCGAGCGCCCTTACGGATAACCCTGGCCCCAGTAGGCTTCGACCCGGCTGGGTCCCTGCTGTTGCTGACAACTCCTTGAGGCGCGCGGGAACAGGGCGCGCCGTCGACGACTTGGGCTTGGTCCGGACAGTTACCGGACGGCCGGACAGCGAGCTACCCATTGCTCACTGTCCGCAAGCAAGCGCCTACGGTGGCCGGAAATCGGGATCAGAATCCCGGCGGCGGCGGCGGCGGCGGCGGCGATAACGCCGTTGCCTGATGCGTTCGGCCTCCTCCTTTGCGAGCATTACTGCTTCGCAGAAGTCGGCGACCGCCTGCCACTCCTCCTCGCTCCGGATCATGGCCTCAACCAAGGCCCGACGCGAGAGGTCTCCGCCGCCGATCGCCCCCACGAGGGCACGGCGATGCTCCGCCCAAGCAGGGCACACCTCGACTGTGTGCTCCACCGTGTCCTCCGGGCGTTCCGCACAGTGGCGACACCCGGGCGTCACTTCCGCATGAATCCGGTGCAGGAAACTCCCGAACGAACCATGTCCGGTGAGTACCTGAGTCATGCGGAAGGTAAGGACGCCGTGAGATCTTTCCAGCCACGCCTCAAAGAGGGGACTTACCGCCAAGATTGTGGCGTGCCCAATCTCTGGAAGTACTGGTAGTGGAAGTAATGCTAAAATTTTTTTCACCGATAGAAAGCTGCTTTATTTCTGAGTGACATAGGCTATATTTTATGTACGCAGACGAAGTCGCGAGCAAAAGCTAGTATATTATAGGGAGGTAAAGTTTTTTTTTGTAGGATGTTATCTCTGAAAGTACTAGTCCGATTGCTAAAATAGGCCAACAATAGAGCTGTACAAATATTAGGTTGCCAAATATTGATTAGAAAAAATATAAATTGAGAGAATTTTTTTTTCATTGTTGATAGGTTCGCGCTTGACCGCTATCTCACCTGATGGAAAGTGACGATGCGGTCGACGATGGAACGCGCTTACCTAGAAGAAACCTATTGACTCTCGACTTAAAGATTCCCGGGTTGTAGCTATCAGGAAACACAGACCCCGGCAAAGAATTCCACTCCCTAGCTGCACGCACAATGAATGTGTTCCCAAAACGTTTTGTGCGTGTAGATGGGATATCCACCATGTACCGGTGGCGCATAGCCGACATCGACACGAAAAGAAGAAGAAAATTGCTAAAATTTGTTCACCGATGTAAATCTGCTTTATTCAGGAGTGACATAGGCCATATTTTATGTACGAGGGCGGAGCTGCGAGCAAAAGCTAGTTTGAAATAAAGAAGGCTCAAAGGAACTATGAGTTTTACGTTACATTACGTTCCTGATCTAGGTAGGCCGACGATATTAAAAAGGAGACATTTTGTGTTTCCTGATACCTTCAACCAAGTCAAAAGCTAATAGGTTACTTCTGGGCAAGCGTGCTCCATCGTAGGCCACATCATCACTTACCAACAGGCAAGATAGTGGCAAAACGCGAGCTTATCAATAGTAAAAACTAGGATTCTAGGTCAACGGGAAGTACCCTATGAATTTTGATTCCCTTGAGTGAGTTTGTTGCGACATAAACGGCCGTATCTTTTTTTTTCGTAAACTCAGAAGTTCGATTTTTTCACAGTGTTCCCGAGATTAAGGGTCTTGACAGACAGACGGACGAATAACAAAGTGATCCTATAAGGGTTCCGTTTCTTCCTTAAGGAAACTAAAGAAGATGGCTGGGATAACTGGATGAGATCATGATGTAAGACCGGGTATTAACACGTAGCTTTAAGGGGATGCATGTCGACATACATTTTCACTGTTTTTCATACAACTGCTCTTACGCGATTATGACGTCATTACACATTTTTCATTAGATATTTTGGAAACACAGTATTTTGTGGATATTATCTAGGCTTCTATGAAAATCAATTTATAAATTTGTGTAAAACTAATCCAGTTAAGACCTCTGAAAATCTGCTATTTTGCATGAACTTTGACACTTCATAATTTACTCAAAAATAAAAAAGTACAACATACCAGCCTAGCAAATTTTATCAAGATTCTAAATAATGACAATGTTTTTCAAAAACTTTTAAGGGTTTTAAAAAATCACGTATTTCCTGGAACCAGTTTTGTAATATTTTCGAGTAAATCATGGAATTACTTAATGCCAATAGAGTATTCAGGTATTATCACTCTATTTTCACGTTGCCTTTTCGTCAAACATCACGATGGATTGCGTTAGATGAGGCAACAAGCTTTTAAACCATGCTCGATGTTTACGATAGGTGAATGAAAAAGCAGCCTCTTAAAGAGGCCAGTCCAGTAGTGAATTGAGAAAGATTTTAATGACTGTCAGAGGTACAAAACAATATGGGCTGCAACACGTTTCAAAATCCTTTAACATTCCTATAGAACGAATATTATTGGCCTACATTTCGGTAGAAGCATAATTTTATTAGGCCAAACTCTATTCAAAGTTAGTAACCGGCAGCCGGCAGTCCAGGAACTCAGGTCCCAGGAACTATCGTGGCCCAACCAGTCGATACTTCGGACTGTTTCGGCCAACTTCGGCAAACTTCGTCTAAACAAACAAAGTTGCACATCGCCCGAGGGATCTAGTTTACACTAAAATCGACTTTGGTAATACGTTGGCTGTTGTATGCATTGAAACTGAAATTGGATACTCATGACGAGACTATGGCATCGAAATTGAATATTATCATGAAAATAAAAGTCTGATTCTTGTATGTATTTCTATAAATAAATACGCTTCGATATAACAATATGTTTTGAAAACAATCCACTTATCAGAACCCATGTAGGAGCCTATTCAAAAACACAAACAAAATAATATCCAAGATACGTTTCATATAACAGCGTATTGTGTATCAGTAAACAATATTTAATCTTCTGAGAAAATAACAAACATGTTTAAGGATAATTACAGTAAAAACGTATCAAGAATACACAGACACGATTCTACGATTTGTTATTATTAAAGTACCTACTAGCTTCTTCCAGCGGCCCACGTGAAAACCGCAAATTTTCCCAAGGATGAATATTATAGCATACCATACCACATATTATACATAGCACGAAGAATCGCCAAACTTAAGTGACAATGAGCAGGGCACACACATTGCACGCGTTCTGGAGGGATGACCGCATACCGGAAGAGGCAGAGTTGGAAAGCCACCTACAAGGTGCAACGATGACCTGGTAAATGTTGCGGGAATTCAATGAATGCGAGACGCACAGGACCGTTCATTGTGGCGACACTTGGAGGAGGCCTATGTCCAACGGTGGACGTCTATCGGCTGAAATGATGATGATGATACCATACTATATCATACCAGACCATGCCATATCATACCACCATACCATATCATACCATACCATACCATACCATATCATACCATACCATACCATATCATACTATACCATACAATACCATACCATACCATAACGTGCATGAAATATAGCCTACTTAGGGTCCAGATTCGAGTTTGTATGCAGAAACCTTTCCCGCGGGCGAAGCCGCTGGTAGAATCTAGTGTAGGTATAATTAGCTACATCATCACGAAAAGCAATCGGTAAATAAAGGCATTATTGTTCAAACAACAAGTAAGATAAACCGCTAATCATACTAATTAAAGCAGTACATAAATGAGCGCGTTATACAATACAATGATGAAATGAATACACCAAAGCTCGAAAACCATAATCTTTAATGCCGCACTGAGTTTGTAATGGACCACCCGCCGGATAATATGGCTATACCTACCTACCCGGAACCGTAATCCTCAAACTGGGTAACGAAGGTCAGCAAGGAATATGATAAAAATATTTTCAATGCACTAAACCCGATCTTATCCCTATCGCTTAAAAGCACAAGATTTACTGAAAAGTACGCCAGCTCGCCCCACCGACTATTTATTGTACTTATCCCACAAGTTGCCGGTCAACCCCCGTTTATTCATTTCTTTGTAAGTGTATTGAAAAAAGTCGTTTGATACATGTGCAAAATGGTCATTGCAGCCCTCGGTTCCGTATCACACTAGCCTTCGGCTCATGCGAATTCCGCCGCATTTGCAAGATTATTCTCGAGTAGCTTTTGCCCGCGGCTTCGCTCGCGTTAAATTAAGGGTAACATGGTTCCCCTTTCTGTGGGGGGTTAGAAAAAGACAAAAAGTAGCCTATGTCACTCTCCAGCCCTTCAACTATCTCCACTTAAAAAATCACGTCAATTTGTAGCTCCGTTTTGCCGTGAAAGGCGGACAAACAGACACACACACACTTTCCTATTTATAATATTAGCATATGGATCTTAGCCGTATGCAGCGCCGCTTAGTGAAATCCACTGCGGGTGACGTAACCTACGACAAACTTATTATTTGTGGTTGGTACAGTAATCGGGTCTAGGGATCGAACCGCAAAATTAAGTTTGTTTTTATTGTATATACTTTTCCGGGATAAAAAGTACCCAGTGTGGTGCCCAGGATATTAAAGAATAATTATACCAAGTTTCATCATAATCGAACTGGTAGTTTTTGCGTGATGCCTAAACAAACAGACTGACAGACAAAAAATTTTTTAATCACATTTTTGGGTTCGGTGTCGGTCTAGTAACACCCTCTGCCATTTTTTTTTTTATATTTTCAATGTACAGAATTTTTACTTCTACAGATTTATTGTAAGTATAGATATAGATTTAATTTAACATTTCATTTCAATCCCGCAACCGGTTCAATCAAGCACCGACAATGTCACGTTAATGGAATCATAATTATACAATTGTTCAGGGCTCGGAACCGGTACAACTATTAGTAATTGAAGGATTTCAGTAATTAATGCGGAAAACTAACGATTAGCAGAAACTACATTAGACAGACGCACACGTGCGTCACGTTTCGATCTAATGTAGCTCTACAAGTCTAGTTGCCATATAAAATGTATGGAAACCATCGGCGTACGTGGCCCACGAGTGGGCAGTGTAGTTCTTTCTTAATTAACGGCTTCAATCGTTTACTATTTATAGAAATAGTTATAGGTTTATGTATTATTTTATTCCTATTATTTGTAATTTTTAAATAGTGCACTAGATTCTACCCTTTATTATGATCTCCTTCTATTACTCAATGGTTTGATGGAAGAAAACTCAACTTTGAGTTAAGCTACAAAATAGATAGTACAGAAGACAATCTATACAAAGCGCGCTCGAGCAACGCACACATAGACACTGCTCACGGACACGATATCTCGGTACATGAGTAACGGCTCAATACCGGTCGCTCTCGTACAGTTCGGAGCAATGCGCTGACATGAGTGTGATCGCCTAGCGTAGGTATAAAAAGTGAAGTACATACATGAGATTGACTTCTGTAAATAGAGCTCTCCTGTCTAGGTACTATATACTATACTATAATATATAAACTATATATATAAACTCTGTTATCTAGGTACATGTACTGAAACTTTTTATGGTGTACAAAAAGAATTAGATATTTATAATACTTAGTTGAAATAATGTGAGTATCTGTTGAATTAATAATGTCTTTACATAATTATTACTTACATAACTATGATATGTAAATCAAAGTCTCCACCGCGTTTTTCAGTCTGTCTGCGAAAAACTCAAAAACTACGTAGTAAACGGATTTCCATGCGGATTTCATCAATAGCCATAGTAACTCATAAGAAAGGTTTACGGCCTGGTCACGAATACAGTCTTAGCAGCGAGAGGCGCGGGGAGCGGAGCGGCATCGGTAAGTGAGCGCGGGGTGCTAGGAGCGCTGTCTCATGGCGTGTTTCAAACTTTGTCATACTTTTGATCTTACTTCTCACAGCGGCAAAGTCGTAAACGAGCCGATAGATGTGTAGCGACACTAAGACGTCACAAAGTACATCTAAGTAACATATACTTTCAAGGCACTAGCCAGTCGCTCCGTGTCCGCCATCAAGTACAGACAAATTGTTAGCACGCGTGTTATGTAAACTTGTATGAATCCTTCATTGTAAACAGTACTAAAGTGTGTCTAAATAAACGGACTGTTGTACAACATGCTATCTTTGATTTGACCTTCCCAGAAAACACGCAAGCATGTTTACACACTGGGTTGTCCAATCATACTCTTACTTACTCTTTCTGTTTCTTTCTTCTTTTCTTTTGTTATTACATGTGTGTACATGAATTGTTAAATAAATAAATGAATACTAAAAGGTCTTCTACAAAGTTTATTAATACAAGCATTTTATACTGAAAGAAGAATCGCCAAACTTAAGTGATAGTGGGCAGGGCACATTGCTCGCAGAACTGATGATCAGGGGGAGTGGCGACCACGTGCCGGAAGACAAGGTGGACCGATGAACTGGTGAGGGTCAATATACGATGGATGCAAAACACAAAGAAACGGTCGTTATGACGTCACTTGGGGAAGCCTATGTCCAATAGTGGACGTCTTTCGGCTAAAATGGTGATGTTGATGATGATGATGATGATTATAGTAGAGAAAAGCCAAGAATTTCAAAGATTAATGAAATTGATATCGTACCTAAACATTTTATCATCTATACATGTAATAAATCTGTAGAAGATTTTAGTTGTGCGCGCATCACGTAAAATGTACGAAATCGATGCAAATAGCTTTTATACTTTAAAATGGTGTGTAACTTGGTTTATTACTTAGGCTTTATTTCATCACAATCGGTTGATCATATCGAAAGATATTCACAATATTCATTGACTGTTAGACGGTACAAAGTTCGTCGGATCTGCTAGTTATAAACATAGCGTCAAAACATAAATTACCTAAAATAATTCTTGTCCAACCCTTTATGAAGCACATAATTGAGATTGACGTCATACAAGAGCTCAGAGAGTAATAAAATTAAATGTCTAGGTATCTAATTATGTTGCGGGAATGTTTCAAAGAGTCACCGAGGGCTTCGAACGTAAAGGTCAACTGAAGGAACTCAGGAAGTTTTACGTCTGTAAAAGTCTAATATTCATCGTGTCAGGCTGGGCGCTAAGCGACCCCGCGAATCGCGCTTTATCCCCTGTTTATTTATATCTTGAAAAACTTCATTTGATACACGTGTATATAGCAGCGCAATAGCAGGTGCATTCCGCCTCAGTCGCAAGAACAAACTTTCTGCAGTTGTATCAAGGTGTACTATTTCAAAAGTAAATAAAGAATATTTGCATTTTCACATACACCTTTTATACCATATTTTGCTCCTTTCATATTGTTGAATTTCTCCTCTTTTCAGTGCCAAGTGGTACGAGTTTCAGTACCTGAGTTTGGATAACACAGCGGTCAAAAGCTGTAATTGGAGTGTAGCCAAATATAGACAGTACGACCAACAAAATAGTTGCATAACGTGTGTACTAGGATTGTTACGAATGCAAAAATTTCGATATCCACGGATGTAAGCTAGAATTACATTAGACCGTTACGTGTAAGACACCTAATTTGTACGTAGAACGAAGTCACGTCGCGTGTATCAAGTGTAGTTTCGATATAAAATATATGGAGTCCGACGTGCCCATATCGGCGTGTGTGATACACGTGTGAGCTGTATAGTTCTACTTCTGTCAGCAATTAGCAGCAACACGCGCCCCACGCACCACTCTAACCCTGCCCACTTTCATGTCATCATCTGTCGCAGTTATGGATCTGCATTCGTTAAAGATCTGCATTAAGCTAAAACTACGCTGTGCACATATTATGTAACAAACAGCCGATCTAGGCGCGTCGATCTCCATTCACTTTGCAGGGCAACTAGACTTGTAGAGCTACTCTTGATCCACGCCACGCGACGTCGTTCTACATACAAATAAGGCGTAATGCACGTGTGCGTCGGTCTAATGGAGTTCTCGCTTTAAAGATCTACATTAATTTGATGCGAATGCTAATGTGAATGAAAATGTGAAAATTGTTACGAATATTCCGCATTTGCGGATGCGGATGCGAATATCCGTAACAGCACTAGTAAGTACCTACTACAATAAAATTTAATCACAGAAATGCGTTGCGAATATTCCAAGGTAGTAATATTCTGTAAAGGTAAATAGAAGCTCACTCAAGGGAACGTATACAATTTCAATGAGAACGTACTTGATTTTATAAGTAGAAAAACTAGAAAATTAAAAGACGACTGAATCGAGTTGGTGAAAGTAGAACAACATTCATTAGAAATTGAATGCAATCACCTTAAATTATGAAACCGAGTGCTGCAGACTTTCCACGTGTATCAAACAATGTTTTAATACTTACGCAGATATAAACAAACGAGGGTTGATGCCCAACCTGATATTCAATGGTGCATGCGTTATGAAATTAGGTGCAGTCAACAAAGGAGATAAAGTAACTAGGGTTGTCAGACATAGTGAAAGTTTTCATTTAAATCGACTGTTTGATATGAATGAATATCCTCCTTGAGCTCCGCAGGATCCTTCTAGCTGGGAAGAAAGGCTTCCTCTTCTTCCCAGCTAAGGGAAATTTGTTATAAGGCTAAAAATAATTATACTTTATGCTTTTGATAATAAATATATTTTTGATGCACAGAAATCCTACATTCTACATGATATGTCCAAACATGGATCCACATATCGACTGGCCTGTTGGTCTAGCGGTTAGTGGCACTGACTGCTATGCTGGAGGTCGTGGGTTCGATTCCCACCCAGGACAAATGTTTGTGTGATGAGCATGAACATTTGTTCTGTGTCTGGGTGTAATTTATCTATAATATGTATATATTTAGAATATAAGTAAGTTTATCAGTTGTCTAGTACTCATAACACAAGCTCTGCTTAGCTTGAGACTAGACGGCGTAGTGTGATAGTTGTGGAATATATTAAATATATTGATTATATTATATCATCAAACGTTGACGTTTAAACGATCTGTCAGTTTTAGTTGGCACAACATATACATGTCACAGCAATATGTTACGGTTCACAATCTTTCGACAGTTCACAAACTCGAATTTAGAGGTAGGAACAATCGGCTCATTCCTACTAATTAATAGATATAAATGTGAAAATCTAGACGTTAGGATTCTTGTTAATCGATCACGCTTTAACGACTGAACTTCAGATGAATCTTGGCTCAGTATGTAGGGCATGTCCTGGATTATGACTGGGCCTACTATGTTTAGGATTATGGCCTAGAATACTTTTTAACACGATTGTACGTTTGGGAAACTTGTAAACAATAGTTTAATCATTTGTAAGCTGTCACTATGAGACGCCACCATTGTAGTATTACAGATTTAGTAGTAGTGGTGATACATTTAGTATAAACTAAACGTACAGTAGGCACAACGGATCTTGAGCGCTCGGCGTCAGAGTGGGGATCGCTTTGCGCATTCCATACATAGGCGAGCCAATCGTCTTCGTTGTTAGATACATGCAGCAACGCAGGGAACGAATGAGGAGTGACGTCTATGACGCGATGGCGCGGTGAGCAAATCACTGACACTCCCCTCCCCCGCGTCTCACTTCGCACCAGTAAAGAGACCGAATTGACTTCTGCGCAACCGCTCAAGATCCGTTGTGCCTGCTGTATATGCGATCTCGTACTATCAAATGGGAGCTTTTGGGCCTTACCATGATGTGCTACGAGAAACAGGGATGGAGGTATACACCCTCTACTAGGTTGTTTGTAAAACATTGAAACCTCTCAGGACTATGGTACTAGCATCATACACAATAACTTTTGTTCTATAACTTTTAAAAATTTATCATATTTTAATTCACCACACATTTTCTACAAAATTAAAAACATTTAAATTGAACGTTCCAAATATTACGAAGTCTACGCGAAGCAAGCGATAGTACAATAGCGGAAAGGAGTGGGGATAGTAGAACAACGAAATCTTGAAGGTTTGTTTTTGGTATTATGTATTATGTTTTGTAAAAAGTCATAGAACAAAAGTTGTTGTTAAAAATGTTAGTAATACAGTCCTGGATGCGTGACGCACAGGACCGGTCGTTGTGGCGACGCTTGGGGGAGGCCTATATCCAGCAGTGGAGGTCTTTCGGCTGATATGATGATGATGATGAATACAGTCCTGCAAGGTTGTTAGTGTTACCGACTTTTGAATGAAAATAGCCAAATGTATAAAATGGCCAAATGTAAATAGGTGTATAAACTGTTTAAAAAAGTAGTGTATACAAAAAAATTATAAGATCTTTTGATATGGAAAAAGTTTGTGTGGGATTGAAAAAGTTATCTAAATAAAATGTCCTAAGTTTGTATTTTGGAATGTTAAATTGAATTTAATAAATTCGCATGAAGCCACCAATTAAAATTTCATTCAAAAGACGGTAACCCTATTATTCATCCTTTCATACATCACCTATTATAGACTCTCCAAACAAAAATATCACAAAACAAGTCAACAATTGGGAACCAAATTAAAATTTAATAATATCTTTAATATGATAACGGCCAGTTGAACCTTTATTGATGTCTTTTAAAACGTAGACGTTATCAGACACTTTTCTATAATTTTACACTTAATAAACTTAGGAGCAAGTTTAGCCGAAAAATAACTAGGTGCATGAGACTGAACAAAACTTCTTCTTCACACAACATCACCCACACCAAAAGAAATAACCCCGTATAATTCCATCCATATAGCAGTTCAGTATATATCGTACAAAGAATAACATTAAGAGCTCTTCTGATCTATCAACTGAATCTTCACTAGAGTTTCGCCGACAAAATCTATACCTAAGATCTAACTAAAAAGTACTATCGTCCTATTTCCTACTCGGACATTTGTGTGTCGAACGTAGGCACATACATATGTATTACATGCAAGCCGCCTCTCCCACAAATCCACACAAATATCATGAATGGGTTTGTTGAAGAGAATTACGACGCCGACAAAACCGTTCGATAGCATATTCGAACGAATGTGTGCCACTATAGCTTATTCGTTACAGCATGGCTGTAGAGGTCATTGACTCACTTATTATATAATAATGTAATGTGACATTCTTAATTTCAACAACAGAAATAAAGACTAGAGCCATACTAAATTGATAACTATAGTAATCCCCATTATTTTTTTATACATAATTACAAACATTTATCAGCGGCTTGCCCGGACTGCCCGGAGGACATGGAGCATACGGTGAAGGAGTGCCCCGTTTAGGCGGAGCACCGCCGTGTCCAGCGACCTCTCGAGCCGGGCCCTGGTTCGGTTACTAGTCCGGAGCGAGGAGGAATGGCTAGCGCTCGCCTCCTTTTGTGAAGCAGTAATGCTAGCTAAGGAGGAGACCACACGCGTGTAGGAACGAATGTCGAACGTCCTCACGCCCCAGCCGCCGAGATTTGCGACCCCGACCACCAACCACGGTAAACACAGGATTGCAGATGTCGAGCTCACAGTCCTGCCGTCCGGTATTTGACTGGACCGAGCCCAGTCATTAACAGCGCGTTGTAATTCACGCGCTGCTCAAAGATATGTCAGCAAACCGTGAGGGCCCAGCAGGGCCGATACCCGCTAGCTAGGCCCGCGGAGAATTCCTAAAAAGGAAACCCGTAGTCCTAGAACGCAAAGGGCAACTGAGAGACACGGGTGTGGTTTTAGTCAATAAAAGTCTGACACGCCCTTTCGCTCCACCCAGGGCGGAAGAAGTCACTGTATGACTTCCACCCTTAGAAAAAAAAGCTACATTTTGTCTAAGATGTTTAATACAGCTGTATATCCTTAAAATTCCACTTATCTGATAATGAAAATACTTTTATGAATACGAGGATATTTTTAATTGAATTTTTCATTGACGTCTAACAGACGAACAAAGCGTCATGGTATGTTGAATTCATGGAACAGGGCCACGGTATGTACATACATACTAAACAGTTGGTATAAAATTTTCAGGCAAAAACGCTTACTTATTACAAAGGAAAATTACTTTGTTAAAGGTGCTCACACGTGTGCCACACGCCGATCTGGGCGCGTCGACATTTTATACGGAAACTAGACTAGAGAGAATAATATATATATATATAATATACTAGCTTTGCCCGCGCGGCTTCGCTCCCGCTCTTCCTTACTCCACCCTACTATACCCTACTCTACCCTACCCTACACTACTCTACCCTCCTCTACCTTACTCTACCCTACCCTACTCTACTCTACCCTACTCTACCCTCCTCTACCTTACTCTACCCTAATTTTTATTTTTTTTCCATAAGAACCTTCTCCTCATAATAACGAACACAACAAAAATAAAATAGCGAAATCGGTCCAGGCGTTGTTGAGTTATGCGCTTACCAACACATTTTGCGATTCATTTTTATATTATAGATATAATAGAGCTACACTTGATCCACGCCACGCGACGTCGTTCTACGTACAAATCAGTAGCCTGATTCAAGTTAAATCAAACAAACCAAATATCGTTGAAGTTTTATAGTCGTTCGATCGAAGTCCTATCCAAAATCGATATTCAAGTGTTCCGTAATCGGGATTGGATAAAACGACAGCTCAACTGGCTCGAAACTAAACGATATATCAAACACTTATTTCCAGTTACATTAATAAGTATTCTACCAGGATATTTATATGTATTTGTGATCTTGTAGATACAATGATAACTATGGCATCAAAAGACAGCAATTTTTTTCATCTGGACAAGTTTAAATCTCTAATAAAAAAAGTACTTCAAGAGATGCACAAAATTAGTTACAGATTGACCTAAAAAGTATCGGTAAGTAAATCCGACTTCGAAGGAGGACTATTTTCCTATAATTCTTGCCTGACCTTTCAGAATTGAGTTAGTTGTAGAAGAAAAATTCACTTTCAACCCACTTTTATAGAGATTGTATTTAAGATTTTAAAAAATCTAAAAATGAGACCGGTCTCCCAAAATCCAACACATTTAAAACAGATGTCATTTTTGGGGACAGTTTTAGGCAATGCCCTTTGTCAAATATTTTTGTTGAATCATACAGAACATTCAAAACATGTATGACAGTACTATACTATGTTATGAGTATATTAAAGGTCTAAAATACTGGTTAGATTAGGTTATGTTAGAATAAAAATATTTTATGAAACGTAAACTAAACCTATAATTCTCACGTTACTAAGATCTTTCGATTGAGATACATTTCAAATCTGTTGGTCGACGTAAAAGTTGGGGGGACGTTTTGATGTATCGTCCTTTCTATGCTAAGTGATGTATTTGTTACAATCAATACTGTTCATCATCATCTCCCTTTCCCAACTTGCTTGGGATTGGTATCCAGTCCAACCAGATGCTGCTGAGTACGTTTAATATAGAACGACAGGCTTTCAGACCTCCACAACCTAGTTACTGGGTAACATGATAGTCAAGCAAGTAGCAAAGTGATCGGACGCGAATGGCAAACGCAGACAACGAAGACCTCAAGGAAAATGATCCGATGAGGTAATTAAACAGACTGGCCAGAGACGACTGACTGAGAAAGTTGGCTCAGGCTGGAGGAGGAGTTCTTAATTAAATATAATTATTTATTGGATTTTAAATTACACAAGTAACGCTTTATTTTAATTAAGGAATAAACAGGCTTTTATTTATTTAACGAAGTATCCTCGAGATCAAAAGAACAGACCGCATATGGAACAGTATACGTCGTTCCAAAACGCAAATCGCAGACATAGGCAACTTAGCCGCCAAACTAATATGGAACTGGGCGAAGACTACCACTGACTGTATCCTGAACAGCAGGAGCTGACGATGCGGTAGGCCCAGAAGGAGATGGCGTGACGATTTGCTCCTACCTAAAAGATAGGCCAGAGGTGGCTAAAGACAGAAAATAGTCGAAAACCGAACGGGAAGCTTTTGCCCTGCAGTAAGGTCATAATAAAATTAATTATTAAATTAAACAACCCATTAACGAATAAACCGGTTTCAATGCTAAATTAACGAATAAACCGGTTTCAATTCTAAATTAACGAATAAACAGATTTCAATTCTAAATTAACGAATAAAGAAGTTTATTTATTTTTTTATTCAAATTCGTTTAGATATTCTGGTCAGAAGCTAGTCTAGGTCGCACGTGCCACTGAATGTCTAGGTTAAAGGTAACAGTTATTTATAACCGAGTGCAAAGTTAGCCGAGCTCTAGTCACTAATATAGGGTGTAAGCCAACGGAGTGTCAAGGCCGCAGACTTATTAAAAGACCTGGAGTGGGAATTATTCTCTAGTAATGTTATTCAATAACTACCTTTTTTTGTTATGGTGGGAAAAATCATGCATTGACATCCCCCGCCCTTGGGCGGAGCGGGAGATAGTGTCAGACATTTACTGACTAAAAGACCCACCCCGTTCCTTCTAGCCTTCATACCGGGGCTCGAGCGCCCTATCGGATAACCCTGGCCCCAGTAGGCTTCGACCCGGCTGGGTCACTGCTGTTGCTGACAACTCCTTGAGGCGCGCGGGAACAGTGCGCGCCGTCGACGACTTGGGCTTGGTCCGGACAGTTACCGGACGGCCGGACAGTGAGCTACCCATTGCTCACTGTCCGCAAGCCCGCGTCTACGTTGGCCGGAAATCGGGATCAGAATCCCGGCGACGGCGGCGGCGATAACGCCGTTGCCTGATGCGTTCGGCCTCCTCCTTTGCGATCATTACTGCTTCGCAGAAGTCGGCGACCGCCTGCCACTCCTCCTCGCTCCGGACCATGGCCTCAACCAAGGCCCGGCGCGAGAGGTCTCCGCCGCCGATCGCCCCCACGAGGGCACGGCGATGCTCCGCCAAAGCAGGGCACACCTCGACTGTGTGCTCCACCGTGTCCTCCGGGCGTTCCGCACAGTGGCGACACCCGGGCGTCACTTCCGCATGAATCGAGTGCAGGAAACTCCCGAACGAACCATATCCGGTGAGTACCTGCGTCATGCGGAAGGTAAGGACGCCGTGAGGTCTTTCCAGCCACGCCTCAAAGAGGGGACTTACCGATTCAATAACCACCTGGTGTTGATGATCGATTCTCCTACATAAGAAGAAATAGGTATCTGAACTCATTGGTATTAGAACCTCCCCCATGACGATGGAAGATGATATGACCTAGGGAATATTTTAAATACTGCCTTAAAGTTTTATGTCGCTTATCAACGTTACAAAGTAGATTTTTAGTTTTATTCTTACTTCAAACCCGAGCAATGGTGACCCCGACATGAGAATTGTGCATTGTAAGTTCAAACGCAGGCAAATGCTTTACCTGGTATAATTTATTTCATCACCACTGCTCTTAAAAAGATGAAGGAAAACATCATAATTAAACAGGCAACTCTGAAAACTAAATATGCAAAAACATTTGACATCCACCAAACCGCACTGGGCCTACATCTGCCACAAACAGATCAACGGGCCTGTAAAACACAAAATTGGAGACTTGAAATCGCCATGACGACCTTTGAAGGTGTCGCGGAAAACTATGAAGGAGATAGCGGGATAACTTAAGTATCTTCTTTAGAAAAAAAGTTGCTCAGAGCAGGAAACAGTGGAAGGAATGGAGAGACGCCTTTACGTGCCTTTACCCAGCAGTGAAACAGTACACGCTATAATAATAATAATCTGATTTGAGCCTATCCACAGTAAAGAAAGTAGTGTAATGATCAAATATAGCAAGTCTGGTGCGGGAAATGCACGAAACGGAAAATATACCGTGCAGGTAAAGCATGGTAGAGGAAATACAAAGTGCAGGAAAAATCACGGTGCGGGGAATACACGGTGCAGGAAAAAGCACGTCTTGGGAAATGCAAATTGCGGGAAAGAATTAGTTCTTTATATATCTAACTAGCGGCCCGTCCCGGCTTCGCACGGGCAATAAATATAGCCTATGTTAATCAGGGTGAATGTAGCTTTCCAATGGTGTAAGAATTTTTGAAATCGGCCCAGTAGTTTTTGAGTTTATTCGTTACATACAAAAATACAAATCTTTCCTCTTTATAATATTAGTATAGATAAGAATGTAAATTCATAACTCTAAATTATTTCCGTAATAACCAACGAGGCCGTTTTAAAATGTCTTACTACTAACGGATTTACATATTAATATGCAGGCGTTCTTGTACCGATGTGCCATTTACCCCGATGACACAGACTTAGAAAGTTATTAGACAGGCTTCCCCCTTCCCCCAGACTATGAGGGGTTCGATTTTAATATAAGTATGGTAATTTGTCATTGAAGCCTGTCCTTTTAAAGAAGGGTGGAGAGATTTAGAACGTCCTCCTGCCCATGGCCTCCTATGCTGAGGTGATTTTCGAAACAGTTAAAGAAAAGAATACGGGTGGGCTTTAGTCAGTAAAAGTCTAACACCCCTACCCGCTCTACCCAGAACGGGAGAAGTTATTTAAAGATTATAGTATGATTACCCACATCAATAAAAGACTCGTTCACGCACGATTCCATACCGTCCGTAGGAAAATCCTAAAAAAACACATTTGTTTCTTTTCTCATAAACCATATAAGTGTTTGTTTTAATTAAAAACTAGTGTATATATATATACTCGTAGATAAACCTGGAGCATTCATCGTAAAGATTCTCAATTAAATCCATAGTACAAACTTCCCGTCCTACATACGTTAGCATCACATGCCGTGACAGATTACTTCAGCCTAAATTATAAAATCAATCGTTTTTATTCATTTCATCACAGTTAATTCCTATTCCAACTAATATCCAATTGATCGCGATATTGTCTAAAACAAACAGCGTCTGTGGCGACTGACCCGCTGAACTGGCGTGCATTAATATCGATAAGGTGCGCCTTCATTCACGCCACTCGATCAATGAACTGTTATTTGTGAATAATAGATGCTTCACGTTCATTCATTGAATGGAATATTGAATTGTTTGTACGAAATGTAAGTGGATGAAAAAATTTCTTTGTCCTGAATTTCGCTTGGAAAATCTTAAGTAGTTTAGCAAGACTGTAAGTATGTAGGGTAAGGGAAGGTATATTGGTGATATTTTTTTAAACACAATACCGTACAATTTCCTATGCATAATATGTTGCTAGTATGAAGATATTTATTCTCCTAACGCGCAACAACTCGCTCGCGCCGTCTCATGAATGTGCTTGCTTGGAACTGTGTAGAATCTGTGTAAATCATCAATATGTTTTCCTTTAATATATAGTGAAAGCGCTAAAGTAGTTTGCATTTTGTAGGACTATGATTGGCGATCGTATCACCTATTTAATTATGATAATTAAAATTCTCATTACAACACTCTCAGTTCAATAAATGGCATAATAGTGGCTAATTTGAACGGATATTTCATGAAAAAGTCATTTTATATGGCTAGCTAATTTAACTTACTATAATAGCAATAACTAAAATCAAACAATATACAAAAAAACACGTTAGCGAATCATATTTCAATCAAGATATAACTCGAAACTAACCCGTAAAATGATAGCGGTCAAGCGTGAACCTATCAACTATAAAAAATATTTTGCGTTCTACCCTGGGGCATCCACTTCAAAACTCCAATTATGAAGCATTGTTGTACAGTACTACAATCTTACAGATATATTTTAATTTGTTACTGTTTTATGTACAAGCTTTTTTTATTGGCAATGTTTGTTTTTAGTCTCGTAAGATATTAATCTGTTTATATAAAAGGAGAAACTGACTGAATGATATATCAAAGTACAACCGGAAAGTGAAATTTTGCACAAAGCTGCCTTTTATGAGTAGGCGTGCAATAAAAAGAGGTTTTTAAAAATTCAACTTTAAAGCGGGTGAAAAGGGGGAAATTCATTTGTATGTAAAATTTTATTTCTTGGCTTCATAAACTAAAAGCTTCGCATAAATATTAACACAAGTAAATAAAAAAGATTTTTATTATTTGTTTTTCCAAAACTACCCATAACAAAACGTCAAGTTAAATAAAGTCGTTTCAAAAACTGATTTCGACACCCTCTAGAGGTGTTACGGTTACGGCCTGGTCACGACTTCGGTTTTAGAGCGCGCGGCGCAGCGAGCGGTGCGGCATCAGTAAGCACGCGCGTTTTCGCTATGAGAAGCGTCACGTAGCATGCTTTCGATCTTGTTGCTCGCCACCCCGCGCTTAGCTACAGCTCACAGCGACAAGGTCGTGAACAGGTCGTTAAAAGTTGTACAAGAAAATCTTACTCCTTCCTAATAAACTTGTAACTTGGTACAAATTCTAATCAAAGTGAACTCTAAAGACAGTCATTATAATTTTTTCAGAACTGTCCTAAGAATATCAAGGGGTGTCAAAAAATTATGAAAACATTTTCGACCGAAGTCGCTAGCAGAGAAAAATGCGGATTAATCGTGGACGTACCTCATATTCTGGTGGGAGCGGGGCGTATGCCTCAGAAGAAATCTGTACAGCGGTCTAAATATGTTTGAAATTTGCAACGGTATCTTATCTAAGCCTACGTCAGACGAGGCAAGAGTTCTAAATAATTACAATAATTTAAAATAACTAAAAATTCATTTAGCTATGATGGAGTGACATAGTCAGTATTGTGTCAAAACTCCTTAATAAATATTTTTTTCAAAGTGCCAGTCTATAGGCACCTGCTGCTGACTGATCTATCAACACACAGGTCAAACCACTAACCGCGAGAAGAAAATAATTTAAAAAATAAATATATTATGATGTATTGTTTGAATAGTCTAAAATCATCTTCGCATTTAAGCCTTTTTACGTTTACGTGGGACAGACGGTCTAATTAAGTAGGTCTAACTTCGAGAAAGAGGTTATTAATCGTCAAATCCGACTCTGTTGGACAGCGTACGGAAAGGTCAAAGGTCAAAAGTTTTTTATTTCACATAGGCCTACATGGGCACTTATAAAACGTCAGAAGCTAGTGCACGGTTCGAAACTGAAGCTGCACGGTATCTTCTCGTCCAATATACCACAGTGTCTCAAGACGAAAATCTATGCCAGTGATGACATATGGCTCCGAAACGAGGTTGCTTACAATGGACCTCATAAGAAGACTTAAATTCACACAAAGGGCAATGGACAGGGCTATACTCGGAGTTTGCTTGCATAATCACATCAGAAATGAAGATATCCGCAGGAGGGGTTACCGAGAAATATCGAAGAATAGCCAAACTTAAATGGCAATGGGCAGGACACATTGCATACTGAACAGATATACAAAAGGTTCTGGAGTGGCGACCACGTGCCGGAAGACGCAGTGTTGGCAAACCTCCCAAAGGTGGACCGGTGACCTGGGGAGGGTCGCGGGAATCCGATAGATGCGAGACACACAATCAACAGTGGACATATTTCGGCTGAAATGATGATGATGATTATTGTCTTTCCAATAAAGGTTAAGTAGGGTAGGGTTGGGTTGGTAGGTTTAGGGCACATCAGTGGGAGTGTTTCAAAGTCTATAACGGTCATAGTTGGGAGTGTTTCAAAGTCTATAACGGTCATAGTTAAAAAAAATATTGCCGCCTTTGAAGTCTCCTGTCAAAGCTCTGACAATATGCCTTTAAACAACGCCGTACAAAGGAGCTTGCCTGCTACTCGTCCACGTCATCTACATTGAACCACACAAAGCACAAATTCCCTCGAAAACAAAACAAGCGCATCGATACCGTGATGACGGCATGGCGGCCTTTGACAAGCTATAGTAGATATATATATGAGGTGAAAAATGTTCACACAAACACAAACTATTTTTTAAATTTTTTTATAACACATTCATTGCGTTACGGCATGTACTTTGCCATATGCAGTGAATATATATATGACGGTCAGCCAGTGCAGCCGCTCGTTGTCCTTGTTTTGCGTGCGGTGCGGGGTGTTCTAACGTGATCTAACTAAGTTCCCGTACGCGTAGGAAAGAGACAGTGATCTTTTCAATATTGTTGCTTTTAAGATAATAATATTGTACACTAATATTATACGGCAAAATAGTTTCCGTAACGCTCAGTTAGGTTAGTATTTATATTCAGTGCGGTACGGCGACTATCTTGCCGCGGCGTTTCAGTTTGCATTAGTGCTGGCCGTAAGTATGTAAGCGCTCGATATTTTTTGTGCAAAATATTACGCGGCTACCCTAACAATGAGACGTTAACGAAAAAATAAGTAAGAGAATTAAGATTGAAGGTGCAAAAGTAAGAAAAAAAAGTTGTTCAGTGTAACAACAACTACTTACTAAGGCTAATATAGAACGTTGATGAAACCATTTCAAGTTTTTAAATTTATTTTATTTTGTCAAATTAAAGTTCCTAATATTACGTAATTTTTTTTTATGTTTAATATTTATGAAGAAATTATATGTTGATATACATTACACTGTTAAATTGTGTTTTTAATAAAGAATATCTTTAAAGTATCGATTGTCATTTCAGAAGTAAACCCCATCCCTAGCATTTTTTCACTTCTATGCTATACGGCATATATATTGCAGTGAATTACTGATTTTGAAAAATCTCTGTATCTTTTGAAATGTCATAGAGAACCCGGGATGACCCTAGGTATACACGAGGACGTAGCCTATCGATTTGTTGAAAAAAAAATCATTGATATGACCTATTTCCACGTCTGTATGGACTTTGAAAGTCAGGTTTCGGTACGGCAAAATAGAGGTCGTATCGCATAGCAGGAAATCTAGATACGGGCAGTATTTGTCTCGTATCGCACTAGCAGAAGGTTTAGATCCAATGTTGCAGCAGCGAATGTGTTAATCCTGCTAAAGGGTCGACGTTGGTATCTCATGCTTGCGCTCAGCGTGTTTTTAATATCGTACGGATTTTATCACACATGGAGGATTGCGTCGCATGCATAAATTCTTAAAATGCAAAAAAAAACGCGTCCGGCGTGAATATTCCTCGCAATACAATAAATACTTGTATGAAATGGACATTTGCGGGGGTTACGCGTGCGGAGCAATCCCGCATGCGTGATCGAAACCGCACGATATTAAAAATACCCTCACAATGCCTTCATTGTAACTAATACATGTTTTTATCCGCGTATGTGATCACTACTGGCCTAGCCAAGTTACGTTTCGGTTCGAATCTCTTTCTACAGTCGGTAAGGCCTCGGATTCCTTTATTCTGACTACGAGACTTAACGATGAGATAATGCCATTCCCATTCATTTGAAGTTTTCTACTAGCGTTGACGATTGTAGATTTATCAACTTGGCTAAGCCCTCTGGGTCACATGGTCAGAACAAAGGAATCGGAGTCGGCAACGACTCCGATAAATAGCTTACAGACTTCCTTTATAAATGGGCTGCTTAATACAAAAATAATGTTTCAATTCGAACTAGTAGTTTCTAAGATCAGTTTAAAATAACAATCAAACTCTTCGGTTTTATAATATTGAAGATATATTCGCTAGAAAGAACGTAAATCAGTATCGTTATTGTAATCTTCAAGCTGCAACGTAAGTTACGCATGTCATAAGCAGCCTATTAATGTTTCCACTGCACACACAGACCTCCTTTCTAAGAAAAGAATAAGAGCTATAGCTATCTCATTTCAGCGGGCTGATATAGGTATGTCACGTGTGTATTCGAATTTTTGGTTCCAGGACATTTTCACAAGTGAAGGAAAACATCGTGAGCAAACCGACATGTCTTAGAACCAAGAAATCGAAGACATTCGACATCCAGCAATCAGGGCCTGTGTAGTGGTTTAAGGCCCATTCCCTCTCCGAGAGACGAGGCCCGAGTTCCAGCGGTGGGAACATTATAAGACTGATCTAAGCCTGGGTTTAACCCACTGGTCCACCATCACTGCTCTCGGGTGCATCAGGGTGTTTCAGGTTCGACACAAAGAAATTCTAGGAAACATTAGTTTTCATAGTGTTATATTTTAATGCGGGTGAATGAAAAACACTACTCGGAAAATCTTTCTATATTTTATTGCGATTGAATAAAAAACAGTATTCGAAAATAATTATAGATATTACTGGGTAAAAGCAAAAATTTTTTGATTTGAGTAGTTCGTGGAAAACTGTTGTCAAACGAAGGCATAAATAAACGATTGCTTTATACAACGTAGCAGAGCTGCCGGCGCGGCGTTCTGGGAATTTGACAGCGTTGTGAATGATTTTTTAATGCCCAATAAATTATTTTATGTATTTTTGATTTTTGTTTTCATACCATTACTATTATTTTTGTTGGTATATCGATATATAGTATATAGTAATATCCAGTTGTTTGTAAGTACGTATAACAATTAATTGAGTATTTTGAAGAACCTACGTAAATTATGCATACATATAAAATAATCTGTAGAAGTTATTAGTTGTGCGCGCATCACGTATAATGTACGGAATCAATGTAGATAACTTTTATACGTAAATTGTGTGTAACTTGATAAATCACCTATGCCTTTTTTCATTGCAATCGGTTTACTATATCGAAAGATATACTACATTCATTGACTATTAGGCGGTACGAAGTTCGCTGGGTCAGCTAGTTTTAATTAATACTAGCTTTTGCCCGCGCGGCTTCGCTCCCGCTCTTCCCTACTTCAGCCTACTGTACCCTACTCTACCCTACCCTACCCTACCCTACTCTACCCTACTCTACCCTACTCTACCCTACTCTACCCTACTCTACCCTACGCTACCCTACTCTACCCTACTGTACCCTACTCTACCCTACCCTACCCTACTCTACCCTACTCTACCCTACTCTACCCTACTCTACCCTACTCTACCCTACTCTACCCTACTCTACCCTACTCTACCCTACTCTACCCTACTCTACCCTACACTACCCTAAGTTTCATTTTTTTTCCCAAAGAACCTTCTCCTGGCAATAGCAAAAACGACAAAAAAAGAATTAGCGAAATTGGTCCAGGCGTTGTTGAGTTATGCGCTTACCAACACATTTTGCGATTCATTTTTATATTATAGATTACAAAAAGTGAAAAAGTAAGTAAATTATATTTATACATAATAAAAGGAGACACTGACTGACTGACATATCAACGCACAGTCAAAACTAGTGAAACTAGGAGCGTGAAATTTTGCACAAGGCTTTCTTTTATGACGTAGGCGAGCACTAAGAGAGGATTTTCAAAAATTCATCTCTTATAGGAATGAAACGGAGTTGTAAAGTTTGTATGGAGAAACTTTCACGCGGGGCGAAGCCGCTGGCAGAAGCTAGTTTTGAATATCAGCCAAACAAAATGTATTTTAATATTTAGTTAGGTCATCAGTCAACCTAGGCTGAACTGAACAAATACTACAAAAAGTCAACTAAAACCAATAGCAATGTTTCATTTATTAAACATTCAACGGATGTTTATTTTAAAATTCGAATTTTTGTTTAGAAATGTTTTGATTACAATGTAAAAAGGATTTTGTACGGCCACTGTCTCCACACTCCAACATACATGGGTTCATTCCCATCCACAAAACACAAAACAGCTAATTTGGTTGTTAAAATGTACCATACAATGAATATTATGTGCCTAACTTAACCAATGTTAGGTTAAAATATATTATAAAACCTAAACCCCATACTTTCGAGGAATATCGCCAAAATAATTAAAAAAGTCTATTCAACTAGAGACTTCAAATGATACCTGTTACAAAACTGTTGGTGAGTGAAACAGTTTATGCCATGCCCTTTCCTGTTCACAACTTGGTATTGTATAAGAGAAAGAAAAAAATAATACTTACTGCACATATTGAGTTAAATGAAAAAATAGACAAAGCTTTTCCACCGTTTTATAATAATAACTACAAAAACAAAGACTTTTCTCCCTCGTAATATTTTTATTTCACACTGGTCTATACAAAACTATAGTATCACCCACATTATGGAGGTCAGCAGATCTATTTTACGACCTATACTGAACTGATAAAGAGATGGAGCTACATCTTGACTTTTGTTATGATTTATTTTTTATTTTTATTTGTGATTTTGACTTCTATTTATTTGTTCGTTTATTTTGTATTTTCTTTTATATGTTTGACGTTCTTTATCATTTGACATTATATTTAATCATTTGTTGACTAAGTATAATGTAAGACTGTAAGTATTTAACTTGTAAGAATCCCTTACCAATAAACTACTATGACTATGGCTATGACTATGGCTATGACTATGACTATGACTATGACTATGACTGTGACTATGACTATGACTATGACTATGACTATAGGGTGTATAGCTCCCTCTCTGTTTCTCGCTCGCTCGACTGACTTCTTAACACGTTATATTAAGGTTCCTGTTAGGCAATAATTTAAAATACAACACTTGTAGATAACGAATGTTACCGACATAACTCGAAGAATCACCAAACTTAAGTGGCGATGGGCAAGGCTCATTGCGCGCAGAACAAGATCGTTGCGGGCGAAAGGTTCTGTAGTGGCGACAGCGTACCGGAAGACGCGGTGGACCGATAAACTGGTCAGGGTCCCGAGAATCCGATGGATGCGTGACGCACAGGACCGGTCGTTGTGGCGACGCTTGGGGGAGGCCTATGTCCAACAGTGGACGTCTTTCGGCTGATAGAATAGAATAATAGTTCGAAAATATAACCTAATTTCCTATACAACAGAATTAGACCTACCTAATAGGAACATACCCAATATCGTGTCTACTCAAATTAAGCTATCATGTTAATACACGCCGATTACCTCAGTCCTGTCGATGTATTTCACTACCTATATACAGTGAAACCAGTAGGCGTTTGTAGGCAGTTGTGTTAAACTGAGCTTGAAATGGAGGAACGAGTCACGTAAGTAGGCCTTACCATGACGTGTTAAATTAACTATCTCGTCTGATGGAAAGCGACGATGTGGTCGACCATGGAGCACGATTACCTAGAAGTAACCTATTTACTCTTGACTTTAAGGTGCCCTGGTTGTCATCATCATTTCAGCCGATAAACGTCAACTGTTGGACATAGGCCTCCCCAAGTGTCGCCACAATGAACGATCCTGTGCGTCCTGCATACATCGAATTCCCGCAACCTTCACCAGGTCATCGGTCCATCTTGTACGAGGCCTTCCAACGCTGCGTCTTCTGGGACGCGATCGCCACTACAGCCGTCTGTTCTGCGAGCAATGTGACCTTCCCTTTTTTTTATTACCCATTGCCACTTAAGTTTGGCCCAGGTTATAGCTTGATGATTTCCCAAAAAAAAAAAAATGTGGAAACTGTATTTGGTACTGATTTCGAAAACAGTACCCTACTTACATGTACATATTTTCGAATATAATAAAGCTCTGAAACTGTTGTAAACTAAACACCACTGTCACTGTGTAACTTTTTTCATTTCATGTATGTACTCAACAGTTTTCAATCCGCTTAGTATGTACTCATAAAATGTTACTGAAACCAAAATATTTGATGTTGCGAACTTTTTGTGTACAACACAGAGCAAGTACTTAAGCTCGCACGCTTTGTGTATCTAAACAGTGTTAAAATTAGAAATTATTTAGTATTTGATATACTATACAGTCAATTTGTTTACCATTTCAGTCTGGATTTAACACGTTCTAATGTTTTTGCAGCATTTGACAGTAAAAGCCAGCTACGGGCTTCCCGTCCGATTATAATTTAGATGTGTTAAAGTTAGAGCGAATAGGCTCATAATAAATTAGCGCGTATCACCAATGTTTGCATCACTGCTTACTAATGCGTGGGATCGCAGTCAAGAACTGGTTTCATAATCTTTTTTTTTTTTTATAATAGATAGGCTCGCGTTTGACCACAAATCATCATTATTTCAGCCCAAAGATGTCCAATGTTGGACATAAGCCTCCCCCAAGTGACGCCACAACGACCGATCCTGTGCGTCTCGCATTCACCGCATCCGACTCTCGCTAGCTCGTCGACCCACCTTGTGAGAGGCCATCCAACTGGTTTAAATTAATTAAAAAAGAAATGCATCGAGTAGGTCTTTACAGCAAGCTGGGCTGAGGTAACCAATAAAATTCTGAGTTTTATTTTAGCGAGATCCCACATATTGTCCAGTGGTGTAGACACTCGAGATACAAAGCTCTAGCAATTTTGCATCACAATGTCTCAATGTCAATTAAAGCAGCCGTAACTACCCTTTACATTTGGCAAATGTCGTCACGAATCATTACGACCTTGGTTCCAGCAAAACAAAACAAACGTGTCGTGTGAAGGGTAAATTACTTCGCATAATGTAAACAATACTTCAAAAGAAATTTTCTGTTGCCATTGTAAGCGACTTTGAAAAAAAAAGAATGAAATTGTTTCTCTGGCTTCAGGTCGCGTAACAAGTTTTTTGTGTTATTAGAGAAAAATGGAAAATCGTGTAATTGTTGCCAAACTCTTTTCTGAAATGGTATACCTTGACCTTGACTAAACATTTCGAATTTCAAAAGGAGAAACTTACTCTGACGTAGGTAATGGGTCTACTCTATACTTATGAAATTACCGTTTTTTAGAAGTTAAGTATAAGTTATAAGTACTGCAATATTATAGACACAACGAAACCAATAAATACGCTCGGTACTTTCTGGCCGCGCCACAGTCGCATTTTGAATCGGAGTTAATAAGAATAAATATACTACTATCATTATACCTAATTTCAAATAAATAATAACGTACTTTTAATATAAAGTTTATTTGAACTTATAATTCCAAGTCAATCGAAAGATTCACTTGGATTATTTTTACCTTTTTAAACCTTATCACTTCAAAGCAACCCGTTTTACAAAACGACAAACGCACAGCTGAAACTACTGTAATGACGAGGGCGTCATTTTGCACAAGGTTTCCTTTAATGACGTTGGCAAACACAAAGAGAAAATTTTCCAAAATTCACCCCCAAGGGGATGAAACAAGGGTTCAAAGTCAGTGTGGAGAAAACTTAAGATACTTTTTGCCTCGGGAGTACAATTTTCTACTTTTACGCGCGCACTACTTTTAGCAACTAGTAAAAAAAATACATTCAGACGAACATCGAACCTCCTCCTTTGTGAAGTCGGTTAATAAACATATAGTAAACCTGTTGAAGTATTTAGTTGTGCGCGCATTACTTAAAATGTACGAAATCAACTTTTATACATTAAAATTGTGGGTAACTTAACATTAATTGACTGTTAGTAGGTAGGTATTGAAGTTCGCTGGGTCAGCTAGTTGCAATCAAAATCAGTATCCAGTATAATATTGCTTACAATAAACACAAAACATAAATTACTATCAAATAGTTTGAGGTCTCATCAGTGCCAATAATTACTCGAATGCCAATATTAATGCCAACCAACTTATTAACTATTAAAAAGGGCAAACAGCTAAGAAATGTTCGGTCGATAGAATATAGTGCGTAATTAAAAATGTATGAGTAATCGAATCTAGACCCTTAACTACTAATTTATTAATAATTTCGATAAAGGTTATCAACGAAACAAGTCGGTAGTATTATTATTTTATTCGAGCGATAGATATAGTGATTTAAGACTGACGCAGACAAGGTTTTTTGAGGTTGAACAACATCCAATAACTTCTCCCGCTCTCGGGTGGTGAGGAAAGGCGTGTTAGACTGTTGTTTTACTAACCAATACTACACCTATTTGTCCTTCAGTTACCCCTTGCGTGCTAGGATTGCGGTTTTCCTTTTCGGAAATGCCTCGCAGCTTTAACAGGCATCGGCATTGCTGAGATATCATTGAGGTTGGTACCTACGCATGGAACACTACGCGCCATCGACTACTCGGTCTCAGTCCGGACGGTAACCGGACGGCCGTACGCAAGTTCGGGCCTATCCTGGCCGATAGTCGAGATCGCTGAGGCGTGAGGATGACTGTTCTCCCACGCGTGCAGCCGTCTTTCTCGCTAGGCTGCTAGCATTACTTTCGGTAGTTTGTACGCAACGCTGACTACTACCTACAGGTCATTGGACTCGATCAGCTGACGTTTTCTTTAAGAAATTAATTTCGTACATGCGTAAATTAATACGAGTTTTGAAAAAAAGGTACTTTATTTTTTAATTTTATCTTTACAAATCGATAGTGTTTCATGTACCGGATCGACCCTCCACGGGACTAAAACGATCAAAATTTAGCGGTGTATAATTACATTGGTTTCTTCGTATTTTCTACATTTTGCATCATCAATATATTATTAGACCTATTAGCAAAAACAACGACCGAGAAACATGCCCGTAATGCCAAAATCAATCACCCGTTCCAAATATATCTTTAAAGGAGCATGTGTAATAACTTACTTTGGCTCCCGGCGTTCTCTCACGGGTTTTATTGCCTATATTTATGGCTATGCCTTTTATTCGGCGCTAAATATTCGACAGAGTTATATTTTCCACATAAATTGTTTTGTAACTTTGTTGGCTGAAAATTGGGCGCAGATCTTTTCATTCAGGCAACCTAATCTAAATATACGAAAACCTCCTTTTATATAATAATAATAATAAATTTTATTTGTTCCAAGGTTACCTTTTGTGACGTCGGTAGCACTAAGAGAAGATTTACCACAATTCACTTGCTAAGGGAATGAAACAGGGGCCAAAGCTTTTATGGAACAACTGGTTTCACGTGGGCGAAGCCGCTGGCAGAAGCTAGTTTTATATATTACTAGGTGTGCCCGCGACTTCGTTCGCGTGTACTACAGGATTTTGGATTTATTTTTCTAAAATAAAAGTAGCCTAAGTTACTCCTTATTACATCAGCTACCTTCCAAAAAAAGTCCCGTCAAAATTGGCCCACCCATTTCAAAGATTAACCGGAACAAACAGACAGACAAAAATTGAAAAAAATGTTATTCTGGTGTATGTACCGTATATATATTCATATGCATGTAGTAAAAAGCGGTTATTTCAATATTACAAACAGACACTCCAATGTTATTTATATGTATAGATGTATAGATAAAACAAAGTTACCAACCGCGTTAGTCTGTCTATTCGCGGTAAAAACAAAACCTACTGAAATGATTTTCATCAGTCCTGTCCTTTTGAAGGCATTCGAGGAGCCGAATTCAACTCGCAGAGGCCCTTAAAGACGCTTTTATTGGAACGTGGTACCTGTTATTACATGATATAGTACAGCAAAGCCGAAATTGTTGAAGATTTCTACACCCTTGCAAAACTGGAGTGAGTCACCAGTTCACAATAAAACCAGCCTTGTCTTAGGCCAAGGAGGCTGAAACCATGAGGGAGAGTACATCTTGACGCCCCAGCTGCAGCCGTAGGATAGTTCCCCAGGTGTCGGGAGTTGCAAAGTTGCCGGAACAAGGCTTTTTTAAAATAAACGTTACTCCACATTACAAACATGTAAACCCACATAAATAAGGCACCCAGGCCCGTTACAACTATCTACAGGCCATACAAATATTTTACATACACTATACACTATTTTATAAAGAGGTAAAGTTTTTTTTTTTTTTGTTTTTAGAAGGTAAGCTGCATATCATCTCTCCACCGATAGAAAGCTGATTTATTTCTGAGTGACATAGGCTATAATTATTGTACGCAGGCGAAGCCTCGAGCAAAAGCTAGTTTTAAAAGTAAATGTTACTGCATATTACAAACATGTAAGCTCACATATAGGGTGACTGGCAATTAGTGTACGATACTTAAACACGTGATTGTGCTCATAATAACCAACAACTTTTACTATGGGAACAAACCTGGAATCGCGAAAAAAAATCAGCTGTTCAGTACATTTACGTTTGCCTAATGTACTGAACAACTGATATTTTTTTCGCGATTTCGGCTTTGCTCCCATAATAAAAGTTGTTGGTTATCATGAGCACAATCACGTGTTTAAGTATCGCACACTAATTACCAGTCACCCTTTATACAAGGTGTAGGGGACAGCACTCCACAAACTTTAAGGGCTTGTTCAGTAGACGAAACTGAACAACCTTCCACAAAAATTTTTTTCAGGAAACGAAAAAAAATCGGCCTCGCCATACAAATTTTCCAATCAAGTTTATCATTTTGTATGGGGAGGCTGATTATTTTCTTCGTTTCCTGAAAAAAAAAATTGTGGAAGGTTGTTCTGTTTCGTCTACTGAGCAAGCCCTTAAAGTTTGTGGAGGGCTGTCCCTTACACCTTTTATAAGACACCCAGACCCGCAACAACTGTCTATTGGCCATACAAATATGTTTCACGCGTAGGAATTAGACCCGCGATACGTAGCGCAGCAGGCGACCGTTCAGTCACTATGCCAACTGCTACGTCACTTTATATAGTTGTAGAATGTAGCTCTACTCGGCCCAAACCACATAAAAGATATACGGTCAACACGACAAGGAAAAGAAAATCAACTTCTAACCAGTAGAGTAGCTAGACGTGGGCGAAGTAGGCCCTGGCCCACGGCCTCGCACACAAATGGGCCTCACAGAAGTGAGGGCTCTTTAACAACGAGGGTTTTGTTTTATAATTTACTAGCTTTCGCCCGCGGCTTTGCCAGCATTCATAAAATATAGCCTATATCACTCAGGAATAAAGCAGCTTTCTATCGGTGAAAAAATTTTAACAATCGGTACTTTCAGAGATTGACTCCTACAAACAAAAAAAAAAAAACAAACTTTACCGCTTTATTATTTTAGTGTAGATAGACACGCATTTGACCACTACTTTACCTGATGAGCGACAGTGTGCTCAGACACTGGGTGGCAACAGTCGCTGTCGTTTTCGAATTTATGAACGAACTAGCTCTGCCATCAATTTCAAACGCATAAAAGTAAGTTTTTCTAAACAAACTTTGGACCTCCGTTTCATCCTCTTAGGGCATAAATGGAAAAGCCTCTCTTAATGCTCACTTAAGTCATAAAAGGAAACTTTGTACAAAATTTCACGTTTCTAGCCCAGTAGTTCCGGCTGTGCGTTTATATGTCAGTCAGTCAGTTTCTCCTTTTATATACAGGGTTATTTGTAAAACACTAACAACCTACCAGGACTGTATTACTAACATCATAAACAAAAACTTTTGTTCTATGAAAAAGTCATAGAACAACAAAAAACAACACATTTACCAAAAACAATCTAACGCATTTCAACTCTGTATTTTGTTATACTTACCTACATCTGTATGATGCGATGCAAGCTCATCAAACACCTCCGCCACACGATCCCCACTCTTTTTCGCTATTTTACTATTGCTTACTTCGCATAAACTTCGTAAATTTTTAGAACGTTCAATTTAAATATTTTTATTTTTGTATGAAAATCTGATGAACTAAAATATGATAAATTTTTATAAGTCGTAGAACAATAGTTGTTGTTTATGATGTTAGTACCATAGTCCTGAGAGGTTGCCAGTGTTTTACAAATAACCCTGTATATAGAAGTGGCCTCCCTGATGCGCCTTCACCCACTTCTAAATTAGTCCTCTCTACGCCTCTTTCTCCGACAGTTTCAAAGCCCAAATTGTCACACAATCACACTTACACAAAGGCGTATTTTCATTGAAATCTCAAAGTTGGTAACAAGGCAGGAGGCTGTGTTTACTGAAGTTGTTACAATGTTTATTTACAACCAGTGTGTTTAGGAACATAACCTGCGAGCTGATCTCATTGTTGTGACGTGGTTTAGGCAGGAACTAATGAGTCAAATGGTTATTAACACACCAGGAGACTATGATTTTTGACGTTTTTAAATCCAACATCACGTCTAAACGGCTAGTTCTTATATTTTCAAAAAAATATATGTTATATTAGACTATTTGCCTAATAATTTAATATGCGAATATTAAATTTTTTTTTTTTCGTAAAACTTGGTTAGATTTATTTTCAAAGTTACATTTAACACAGACAAAAAAGCGAAGATCAAGTAAAAACCATTGAGTGAGTTTTTATGAAACTTTTATAAACTAAAAGCTAATTTAATTACCAATCTTTTGATATACGGTTTTTATTCTTATTATATTTAATAAATTAAGGACATATTATTATTCAAATAATCTTGATGCGCGCGGAGTGACGCTAGCTACTCTTTTGTTAGCTCAAGGTCGTTATCTTTTAGTGTCACCTTAATCTGTACGTACAGGCTTCGTATGTGTACGGTACGCTTACACGGTGTCCTACGTGACCAACTGCACGTGCGTACGGTTTGAAGACGAGCAAAGCGAAGCGGTGGCGATCAGTTGGTTTGATAATCGCCCATGTGGTCCCACATGGGCGATTCAAAGCGATTCAAAGCTTGTGGTATGAGTACTAGACAATACATACTTATATGTTTGTAAATTCATATGTATTGATATCATTGATGTATTTAAATAATTATTATAGATAAATCACACCCAGCTACAGAACAAATGATCGTGCTTCTCACACAAACATTTGTATTGGGTTGGAAGCGAGCTTACAACCTCCGAAATAGCAGTCAGGGCCAGTCTTAATTTATGATTCATAAGATTATTTCGATTTTAGACTATGTCCACACAGGTGTCTGGAAAGTTTTCGACACAACAAAGACACAAGACATTTTTTGTTACAATTTTTTTTTTTACTTTGTCTCTTTGTAACACACTGCTCCCAGCAATGCTCCCGTCTCTCTAACCCGTTCATATAGTAGTTGGCGTTTTTCTCTGAAAAATAATTATTCACGAAATTTTCCTCAACATTTAACGAAAATCGCTATTCTCCGAGCGCAATTATTAGACGAAAAAAAAAAATAAAAAAAGTGGTTTGGGACTAGATTTAGTGAGTAATGCGGATGATCAAGCAGTTCAAACCAGAATTCGTAGATGTTTGCCGTGGCAACCGCTCAGATGTGAAAAAGCGCATTGTCTTAGTGAAAAATGGTTTTCTTTTTCTGCATCTTACCTTTTTTTTCCGATGGGAAAAATCATCTAATGACAACCCCCGCTCTTGGGCGGAGCGGGAGATAGTGTCAGACTCTTACTGACTAAAAAACAAAAACAACTTCAAGCCTGCATCTTACCTGAACTCACTCAAATGACTGTCAAATAAAAATTGCGCGTCCAATATGGCTGAAACTTTAGTGAGTAACTTTCAAAAGATGCACAGTTACATACCTACACTAGCCTTTATTAACGAGTGCTACTATCTTCACAGTAAGGTCAGAAACTTTTCAGACCATCCACGTATGCAATATTCCGACACGTATTGTTTCAATTCTATAATGAGTATGAGTACCAGTGAATTTATCTAGCAGAGAGAGGTAAAGGTAAATCCGTTTGCTTTTATTTAGGTATTTACCTCGAGGGTAATACCATAATACCGGACAGTATGAAATAGAGCTAAAATATTTATGTAGACTCATTTAACTAAATATTACGGTGAAACGCAGCCTATTTACTTAAATGTTGAATGTAAATTGTGTGTTACAGTAAATCCTTGATATTTATTGTAGCTACCAAATACACATTGTGTTTTAACAGATTCAAGTAAATATGATAAATAAAGTCATGATTGAATACCACAATTATGAATGATTAACACAAATGTAGATAAGTATGATAAAGATCTTTATTAAACGTTATTTTGTTGGTGTAGTGAAATTTGTACACAATTCCCCGGCCCCCGCCAGAGATGCCCCGGGCGTCAGGAATCGCACAATGATTTACGGTCACCATAAGCGCGGGTCTGCGGACGGCGAGCAATAGGCAGCTCGCCGTCCGGCCATCCAGTACGGGCCAAGCTTAGGTCTACGCGGGCTCAAATAAATTCATAGTTATCGGCACGAATATTGAGCGCTGACTTCAAGTTGCGAAGAAGTCAAAAATTCGGTCTCTATAGTGGTGCGACGCGAGACGCGGGGGCGGGGAATGTCAGTGATTGGCTCGCCGCGCCATCGTGTCATAGATGTCACTTGTGATTCGTTTCCTGCTCTTGCTGCATGTATCTAACGACGACGACGATTGGCTCGCCAATGTATGGAATGCGCAAAGCGATCCCCACTCTGACACCGAGCGCTCAATATTCGTGCCGATAACTATACCTACCAGGGATTTTTCAAAAGAGATACCGTGGCCCCGCAGAAAAAAAACTTAAGGGACACTGGATTTAAGTTCGTAAAATTCTGTTAATCTCTCCTGCTCCACCCAGAGCCATTTGATATCTTTTTCTGTTTCCACGAACAACTGAGAATACTTGTGTATTGCACCATGGGTTTATAATCTTAAGGTCTTCGTCATATTGCGAATTTGCCTGCTGCGGTGTTCATAAACGATTATAATTTCAGTGTTTTCAAGGCTAGAGTGAATAGGCTCTTAATAAACTATTGCGCCTCACCGTCAACGATAGCATCACTGCTTACCATCAAGTGGGATCGCAGTCAAATAAAAAAAAAATGCTAATATGTGTGCAACGACTGAAGACCTACTCAGGCTACGAAACGATATCTAAAAACGAAAATAACCGTTTATCTGGCGAGATGTAAGTCCGGATACTTTTAACGACAGGTCGTTTGTATAGCTGCCTACTTGTACTCTAGTAACTCTTTCCAAACATCACGGGTTTTATGTATTCCGGGGTGATAACATACTGGGAGATATATGCTATGCCTATTGACTATGTTAAGGCTTATAGTCCCTTAAACCATCTGGCCAAAATTATGTGGACGTACGTATTTATTTTCGCCCGGAAAGCGCGCGGCTGACCTTTAAATCATTTTCTTTGCGAAATATTGATTGATTTACATATGCAATGTTCACTTTGAAGAATATTTAACCACCAATTTTTATGTGTAAAAATGTTTCTAAAGATCCAAGCCGTTTCGAAGGAGCAGGGAAAAGTTTCGAAATTGCTTAATATTTTTTTTTAGACAAAAGTATTAATAGCACGAAAAAATCAAATGTTGATAATGTTGTTTATGAATCTATAATAAACATATATTTTTTTCAAACCTATTAACGTGGCCGTTATCGAGGGGTAGGCTTCAGAAATTCACTGTTTTATGGCACTTTTCGGGCGCTTGGGCCTTAAGCGTCTTCATACTGCCAGAGACAGAAACAGATGAAAGAGTATCATAAATGGAGGTCATGACCACTAGTAGTATGACAGTGAGCAATGGGTAGCTCGCTGTCCGATCGTCCGGTAACTATCCGGACCGAGCCCAAGTAGTCAACGGCGCGCACTATTCCCGCGCACCTCGAGGAGTTGTCAGCAACAGCAGGTGCCCAGCTGGGTCTAAGCCTACCGGGGCCAGGGTTAGTTTCGAATGAAAGCTCGAGCCCCGGTATGAAGGCTTGAAGGAACAGGGTGGGTTTTTAGTCAGTAAGAGTCTGACACTATCTCCCGCTCCGCCCATGAGCGGGGGTTGTCATTGATGATTTTCCCACCGTAAAAAAAAAAACCACTAGTAGTATAAAAATATGGCAGACTGAAAATAATGGGTTTCGGATTGTTAGAGTTACCGTGACCCTGGACTACAAAGGACAGCTGAAGGAACACTAGTGGGTTTTAGTCAGTGAAAGTATGACACACCCTCTCGCCAGAGTGGAGTGAAATAATTTCTTTATTTCATGATTTCCCAACAAAAAATAAGGATCTCTTTGTTTTAATAATAAGGTCTTTACCTTTGAAATTACCGTTTTTTAAAACAAGTTGCTTTGAAGTTTGTCATTGATATTGCTTGCCCTTTGAAATGCATAGTTTCTACGCTGGTACTCTTAATATGAAGAAACTTTTTTTTATTAACTTTCATGTTGGTTATAAGTACTGCGATATTACTGAAAATACAAAACACAAAGAAACCAATAAATAACTAATTCCGAAAAAAGAATAACGTACTTACCTTTAATATAAAGTTTAAAAGAACTTATATTTCCAAGTCAATCCAAATATATAACACTTCAAAGCCACCTGCTTTAAAAAACTGCAATCTCATAGGACCTATATTAACTAGGTACCGGTCTACATGAATGGAATTATCGGTTCAATAACTGTCTCATATAATGCGATCGATCGATTTTAGCCACTTGTGTTGTTTCCCGACCACCACGCGGGCGATGCCACGAGCGATCATTAGTGACAACGAGACCACTTTACTAATAAAAAATTAATTTTAATATTCTTTCAGTCACTTGTTCTGTGAAACTGTTAAAGACACAGAAACGTTCTACGGTCACTACACTACACTTCTACCTGGCGACTTATATAGCTAAGTATTTCTTCTTTTTTTTTCTATATTAAGGCTTATAGTCCCTTGAACCATCTGGCCAAAATTATGTGGGCGCACCTCTCGCACCCGCCTAAGCGGGTATGCAAATCTGTGCATTTATTTGCGGCCAACAGCGCCCGGAAAGCGCGCGGCTGACCTTTACATCCATTTTCTTTGCGAAATATTGATTGATTTACATATGCAATATTCACTTTGAAGAATATTTAACCATCAATTTTATGTGTAAAAATGTTTCTAAAGATCCAAGCCGTTTCGAAGGAGTAGGGAAAAGTTTCGAAATTGCTAAATATTTTTTTAGACAAAAGTACTAATAGCACTAAAAAATCAAATGTTGATAATAAGAGTGGTCACTTGCCGTACGTCTGGTTATCCGAAGGTAGAAAGATGATGGCGGAATCAAGTTATGCAATTCCTGTGCAAACTTTATAAAATGCACCCTGTAAATATTGTAAGGCTGGGTACCCTACTCCTGTCTCCAGGCTTTGTTGATTGGTCTTTATTAACCAAAACTAGATCCCCAATTAGCCTCTTCGTATGCCTTTCCACTGAATCCAAAAATGCTAGGTGGCATTTTGCAGCACCAGCCAATATGTGGCTGCAGTACTCCACACACGATCGGACCTGTACTTTGTATAACATTAAAAGCTGTCCAACTGAACTTTTCCACAGAAACCTTAAGGCGTATCTCTTGAACATCTAGCCGGAATTAAATGCAGACACTTGTACTACCGCCTACGCCCGCATCGTCCCGCTGACGTTTAAACCCATTTTATTTGCGAAATATTAATTGATTAACGTATGCTATGTACATTTTGAAGAACCAGCATATTTTTGTGTAAACATATTTCTAAAGATCAAGGCTGTTTAAGGTTGAGTTGCACCATTTAACTATAACGATAATCAAACCTTAACCAGCCGTGAAACGGCCGCCTATTGGTCAATTCGACGATTTGACAACTGTTAACGGCTTTGTTATCGTTATAGTTAAATGGTGCAACTCACCCTTAAAGGAGTAAGGAAAACAAGCGAGTGTTAATTCAACCCAAGCGAACATCGGCGTTCGCTCTCTCATTGTCTCTAAATTACGGTATTCGGAAAGGTAAATTCTCTTTTTTGGCAAAAGTTTTAGTCATACGTTAAAATCATATGTTGATAATGTTATATTTGAATCTATAATATATATATTTTTTTTAATCTAATATTCCAGCCATTACCAAGGAGCAGGCTCCAGAAAGTCACTGTTTTATGGTACTAAATGGGACGACGATAAATCACTTTTAAAATACAATCTGCCTGGGTCATGATGCGTTTTGTATACTTAGACACATGATGAAATTTTTTTACTGATGATATTTGTAACTGCAACTAATATTTAGAAATGTAATAATATTGCAATGTATTCTAATTAATGTTGACATACATGTAAATTCACTATTATGTACCTACATTTTATTGTACGCCCTAAGGGTAGGACATAGCTGTTCGCTAAATATATAATTATCACCATCTGTATTATGTACAATTACCTATGATCCACAATAAAGATGATTTGATTTGATTTGATTTGATTTGAACAAGGGCCTTAACGAAAACTTCATGATAACTATTCCCATCTCCGAACAAAAGTTATCGGAAGAACCCTTTAAAAAGTATTTAAGGATCAAAATAAAAGCAAGTCCCAGATACAGCATCCACTCATTATCTTTGTCAAGTTGTTCGAGTAAATTTGAAAAATCATTTATTATAGTTAAGCCGTGACTTGCACCCGGCTTCGCTCGCCGTCGCTTGCAGAACTCCTGCAATCTGTCTTCGTATACAACGATCGCTTAAAAAAGAAATTAAACACCAGCAATTTTACTGAGCAGCTGAGGGCTTACGGATCAGGACAACGAGGATTTTGTCGTTCATTTTTAAAATGAAATGGAATAAAGACGACTTAATAATAACAATAACAATAATTTATTGTATTTGCAAACATGGGTATAGTACACAGGTGTTTTTTATAAGTTACTACTACCATACTACTACTTTTTACAAGCTTTTATTTTTAGTTTAACCTTTCCCGATGTTTGTCTGTAATCAATCGTTAGTAATAGTGCCGGTTAGATGAAAGCTTGCTTTCAAAAGACAGATTAAGACGTTATCTCTAATATTATAAAGAGAAAACAATTGTATTTTTGAATTTTTGTTTGTCTACACCTCTTTATAATATTATTATAAAGAGGTAATGTTTGATTTTTACAAATTTTCCCATAGTTTCACGGTTTCACCTGTCCTGGGCCTCAAGTCTGCTATTACAATAGTGTCACAATGGTCTATCATTGATGTCATAATTGTCGATTTTGACAAGTTTGGTAATCTACTAATATAATGGCGTCATTGTGACTTTCCGATGGTCAACCACTGACACTCCATTGAAAGAAGTAGCATAGAATAGTAATCTCGTACATATTGACAAATGAATATTTGACGTAAACGGTTATCTGCTAAAACTTTGACAGTTTATTTGATCAGTGTTCTACCATTAGAACGTTATTGTGCAGTTATTGGTTTTAATATGCTCGATATTATCATTCTACCACAACTCTATTGCGATACCACTGACCGATCAATGATCGATCATTATGAATGAGCAGACTACGAACTTTTAGCAAAATGACAATGTGATCGTGTTGGGATGACGAATTCATAAAAATAGCAGACTTGGGCCCCTGATGTTTGTCTGTAATCAAATCTTGCAAATTAAAGATCCACTTCCCGGTGGTGACCACACAATATGTGTGATTTACACATGCTTGCAAAATTTCAGCTCAATCCACTGATTGAGCTAAAATTTTGCTTAACACGTTAATTGCGGAACGAGCCTTAATAGACCTCGTATGTGTTTTCTTTTCGGTGTTGCTAAGAAAAACATGGTCTTCTCTGTCGTGCGAAAACCATCCACAACAATTTGATTTAGTTAAGGAAAGGGATGAATATAAGAGTACCTATATAAGATGCCTTAATAAAACAAAATGCAATATTGTAAAGAGCATCTACTTTAATACGAGGTTATTTTGACCTCGTGGCGTACTAAAGAAATACAATTTTACGTTTTTTTTTAATTTTTCCAAAAAAAAAATGGTTTTAATTTCTTAAACGTTACGGGGTCTATATATAAGCCCCTTACTGCCATAATAGTAGTTTTTAAACGAGGTCTTAAATTCCCCGTATCGCAAGAATGGAAATAATACAAAAGAAAAAAAAACGATGAAGGAAGCTTATCAAACAATCAAGTTTATCCTCTGAAATTTTCTAAATGAAATTTTACTAAATAAATAAAGTCTTTATTTAAAGAAGACTACCACTGTACATCATTATACGTAAGCTAATCGAAAGTAAGGAAACATTTTGATTTGAAATACTGTAGCCTGTAGGGAGTTTACCTCCCTACAAAATCCGGAGGTAGGTAGCATAAAAGTGTTCTCGTGATACACTTTGAGTCAAAATAATAAGAAGACAATTCCAAGTCAAAAAAATTAGCAAAAGAATCTCAGCATCCAATTTTAATACATAAAAAACTCGTGTTACAGTGTTTGTTGTCAAACTCCTCCAAATTTCCATTTTTTTTTTCTTTGAAAATGTAATTATCCATACGGCAGAACAACCTTTGCCGAATTAGCTAATCTTTATAATATATAATTCTTCCGTGTGATTGTCACCTGGCTTCTAAACGGTCTAACCGATTTTGATCAAATTTTGTGAATTTATTTGAGAGAGATTGAGGCTTCCGCCCTGCTGAGCCCCTACGGTATTGCTGACATCTCACTGAGGCTCGCGTGAAACACGCAGTCGACGAATCGAACTCGGACCGGACGGTTATTAGACAGCCGGACGGCAACCCTTACCCGCGGACTACCCTGGCGTTTTCCCCTTACAGTTGCCATCACGGATCTTGAGCGGTTGCGCAGAAGTCAAATATTCGGTCTCTTTATTGGTGCGAAGTGAGACGCGGGGGCGGGCAGTGTCAGTGATTGGCTCGCCGTGCCATCGCGTCTTAAACGTCACTCCCAATTCATTCCCTGCGTTGCTGCATGTATCTAACAACGAAGACGATTGGCTCGCCAATGTATGGAATGCGCAATGCGATCCCCTCTCTGACGCCGAGCGCTCAAGATCCGTTTTGGCAACTGTACGTTAGACAACTAATGATGCGCGTGGAACAACACGCGCCGTCGACGACGGGCTCGGTCCGGGACGTTAAAGCTAGAACTACACTGCTCACACGTGTGCCACACGCCGATCAGTATCCTGATTCACGTAAAATCAAACAAGCCAAATATCGTTGTAGTTTTATAGTCGTTCGATCGAAGTCGTACCCAAAAGCGGTATTCACGTGTTCCTTAATCGGGATTGGATAGAACGACCACTCAACTGGCTCGAAACTAAACGATCTATCAACGACTTATTTCCAGTTATAATAATAAGCATTCTACCAGGATAATGAAATACAGATGCTTTTTTTTAAATCGACTCTTCGATTAAACTACTTTAAAATCGGTGTCGTTCAAACTCGATTGATGGATGTGAATACGGTAGTGGTCTAAACGACTAAATCGCTACGATATCGTTACGGTTTTGATTACGTGAATCGGGCTACTGAGCGCGTCGGTCTCTATACTTTTTATATGGAAACTAGACTTGTAGAGCTACACTAGATCCATGCCACGTGACGCCACGCGATGTCGTCATACAAATCAGCCGCAGACTACGTGTGCGTCGGTCTAATGTAGTTCTAGCATTATCCTGTTGAGTGAGAGTAAAAAAAAATTCTACAAAAAAAGAGGTAGTGATACGTACTTTTGCCCAGACAACCTTGTTAGATGCCAATGAGATCGTTTATTTTTATATCACTATTATATTGCGAATATTCGCATAAACATTGCGATGAGGGTATTATATAAGTACCTAATTCTTAAGCTTATATTTTCTCAATAATACTCATAAGTGACTCGTGTCTTGATGGCCAAGTGGTTATGAAATAAAAATCTTTTTACGAAACAAAATAATAACAACCGAATTCACTAAAAAAAACATTAAAACGATCAAAGTGGGTGTTTCTCGGTATTGTTTGTTTCTTATTAAACAGAGTCTTCGCGCAGGTTGGTGTGCTCATTGGAGGCTGTTCTTAAAATTACGTCAAACGTTAATGGTTTGGACCGCGCCGGGCCTTAGCCATGACCCGGAGCGAGGAGGAGTGGCAGGTGGACGCCTCCTTCTGCGAAGCAGTAACGCTAGCAAAGAAAGAGGTCGACCGCATCAGATAACGGCTTTCACGCTCCAGCCGCCGTCGGGATTCCGATCGCGATTTCAGGCCACCATAGGCGCGGGCTTGCGGACGGCGAGCAATGGGTAGCTCGCTGTCCGACCGTCCGGCAACTGTCCGGACCGAGCCCAAGTCGTCGACGGCGCGCACTGTTCCCGCGCGCCTCAAGGGGCTCTCAGCAACAGCAGGAGCCCAGCTAGGTCGAAGCCTACTGGGGCCGGGGTCCGAAAGGAATGCTCGGCCCCGGTATGAAAGGCAAGAAGGAACGTGGTGGGTTTTTTAGTCAGTAAGAGTCTGACACTATCTCCCGCTCCGCCCAAGATTCCGCGCGACATTAGGATGATTCTTACCCACCGTAAAGAAAGGGGGAAGAGGAGGGGGTCGATATAGTGTGGCCATTACGGTCCGTTCACGACCTTGCTGCTGTGAGCGGTAGCTAAGCTCGGGGCGGCGAGAGGCGGGGCGGTAAGATCAAAAGTATGAAAATTTTTGAAGCATAGCACTTACAGATGCCGCCCCGCTCGCCGCACCACTCGCTGCTAAGACCGAAATCGTGACCAGACCATTGTGTGAATAAAGGTTGGAAGAATCGTAAGTGATGACGTCATATTTCAAAATTATAACCAACTTAAAAATATTTCCTACTCTATCTGTATGACTATAAAGTTTAAATTGATGTGTCGGCGAGTTATAAAACTAATTTCGAAACTACTACCTTAATTTAATCGTCTATTTGATGTCACATAAGGGAGTGGGAGTTTTACAAATGTGAACAGTCGTCACAAGGACGAGGGGGCGTCAAAAAGAAATGGAATTTAAGTAAGATAATAATTTATGGGTGAGCCTTTATGACGTGCTTGTGTACGTATTGTTATTTATTACCAATATTCATCGACTTATATTCTAGTGATAGACAAGCCCTTTCATGGTAGCTATTTTTTTTTTTGTTTATTTTTTGGGCTATGTAAGTTGTTTTTTTTTTTGGTTTAAGGTTGTCTGGATGATATCGCTTTCAGCGATAAGACCGCCATAATTGTACCCACAAATTGAAGTTTTTGTATAAGCTGTATTACTTTTTGGTGTACAATAAAGTCTATTCTATTCTATTCTATTTGTCAAAATACTGAAAAGTTAAAACGAAAATTTCGCTGCAGCGCTTCAGTGGCATGTCGTCTAACAGAACTATTAAAACATGCAGCGCTAAGATAGCTTTTAGAGGATACTTTTTTCGCGACCACAATATCTTAAGTGCGATGAATTTCGTGACTCGCGTTTCGTTCAACATAGTGTAATATTCAAGGTGTACAGTGGACATTACACCTAAGTAGACTAAAGTGAATGTACAGCACGCCTAATCTAGTGCTTTGTACATATTATCGATGCGAATATTTAATAAAGTGACACTTTTGTCATTTTATAAAAAAGGGATTCATTTGAGTGTTACCATAGTTCCACACGTTACTACTCTTAGCTGCGTCTTTATACACCGTTTCTTTGACATCGACGCACAATCAAATACCATGGCTCCAGTATATGATTCTGGACTTCTGAATTTTTCATCGGCTTTTTCATAATTAAAAAAAATAAAAAGCCGATAAAAAATTCCACCACCACCGGGCGGTCCAGAATCATGTACTGGATCCATAGTATTCGCTTGTGCGTCGATGTCAAAGACACGGCGTATACTATTTTATCCACAGTGATCCGTTTCTTCAACCCTACTTTGATGTCAAAGTCAGACTGTCTGATTTTTTTTTGGTGTTGAAAATGATCCAATGACAACCCCCGCTCTTGGGCAGAGCGGGAGATAGTGTCAGACTCTTACTGACTAAAAAACCCACCCCGTTCCTTCAACCCTTCATACTGGGGCTCGAGTTCCCTTTCGGATAACCCTGGTCCCAGTAGGCTTCGACCCGGCCGGGCCCCTGCTAGACTGCGGGATGTTCGAAAGAGTTACCGCGGCCCTGGAACGCAAAGGGCATCTGAAGGAACACAAGTGTGTTTTAGTCTCTCGCTCCACCCAAAGCGGGAAGAATTATATAAAGATTACCTACTTTAAAAATAAAAAATAACTGTCGCTTTTCAAATTGAACGGCTGCAAAATATCGAGACTTGCAAAGTTCTAACATGCAGCCATACTTCTACAAGTTCCTGTTTAAGTTATTATTCGTTACCGGGCCGATATTATATTTCCTACAACTAGTTGGAGAAGAAAAGAAAAAGTTGTAGTTCGTGTTTTATTAAATAACTCATTAATCCGATTAAACTCGCAAGCGCAATGAAAGACATAAAATGAAAATTGTTTTTAGTGTTATTGTGTGTGTTTCCATTTCTAGACTGAAAAACTGAAAGATAGCGAACCGATAAGCGTTTTGGGAACATATGTACATTAGGCGTACACCTATGGAGTGGAATTTCCTGCCGGAGTCTGTGTGTCCTGATAGCTATAACCTAGGGGCCTTGGAGGTAATCGACGAAGGCGTGCCGGCATCCTGTACATCATCAACAGCAACGACCACTCTAACAAGAGAGTCCCGACTAAGAAGAATAACCTAGGGCTCTTTAAGTCAAGAATGAATAGGTTCTAGGCAATCGTGCTCCATGGCCGGCCACATCATCGCTTCCTATCAGGTGAGATAGTGGTCAACGTGTGCCTCTACATATTAAAAAAGAATTAAAGAATGATTCATTTAAAGTTTTTTTAAAGTTTGGTTATTTACGTAAAAAACATCCACACGAAATCTATCGCGCACCTTTTTAATAAAAGCACTTTTTGTATCTACCTTCAGACTCAGAGCGGTAGAGGCGCAGTGGTAACGGTCTTGACTTACAAGTGACTAAAACCCTGAAAACTGCTTTACTTTTTGTAATTTATTTCACCACCACTCCTCTCAAAACGGTAAAGGAAAACAACGTGAAAACGGCATATCCTAGAACCAAAACTTCGATGACATGTGACATTCATCAAACTGCACTGAGCCAGCGTGGCGGGTTACGGCCTATTCGCTCTCCTTAAGAGAACTGAGTACTAACAGAAGAGATAATGTAAGGCTGATAATGCTCTGAATGATTTAGAAAAAGACCACGTTAAAAATTATTATTAAAGAAAAAACTGACTGACAAAGCACAGCCGAAACTACTGGGACTAGAACCGGTGAAATTTTGCACAAGGGTTCCTTTTATGACGCAGGCGTGCACTATGAGAGGATTTGGTCCTGGTGACCTGTAGCACAGGTTTTCTTCGAAATCTACAACAGGCACCAGCTCTCACAATGCTAAATCATATGTGAGAGAAAATAAATGGTATTATTAATATCATTTATTAATATTTCGTTTCTTCGTAAGTATATACATATAAATTATATTTTTAAATATTCAATATAAAATAAAAAAACATTTAAAAATATAACAACTAGTAGCCCACCGGTATCGGGAACGGGGTCCAAGCTACCGGCGGTCAGGGCTCCTGAGAAAGGAACCTCCTGACTATACGAGCCGTGTCCAGCAATAAGGTAAACGGCCCAGTAACCGTGAAGTTATGAACTTCCCTGACTTTGCATGCGCGCTAGGCTAAAACTAGTAGATTTATAAAAATACATTTTATATGACTAGTTAGATAATTTAATATACTTTTAGTAAATTATACTTCTATTAAATTAGTGTAATTATTAATTAACAATAAAACAAAAAAAGTACAAAAAGGGCCAAATGTACCAGTACCCGGTAGAGTTGTACTAGTTAACGTTAAATTGTCCCGTAATCCGGTAATTTTAACCACCAATTTGAACTCTATTGCTTTACTTTAAAGTTCACAGAAATAAAATATTTTCAAATAAAAAGAGTATGTAGTGAAAATAATTAGGACCTGTATTTCCAAAAAAAAAAAACATTATCGTTTTAATTTTTTTTTAATGTATGTTATACAAATTATAGGTTAACACTAGTAATATTTTAGTTTCATCTTGAGAAACTTTTGTTAAAAAAAAAATGTCACTAACTTAAATTTTTACATTTTTAATTTAGAAAAACAAACATGTAAGTTTTTATTGTAGCCTCAATATTAAAAATAGAACTAGGTAACTAGTCAATCAGTCATTATAAATAATAAAATAGTCTTTCACTTCTTTAAACTACGCTCCTAAACTGCTTTCTTGAACTAAAGCACGGGTTTGCTTCAGATTTTGGGCCACTCGCTGGCCTACTTCAGGGTGCCGCTTTATGAAGGCTTCAAACCGATGACTATCTGGTCTGCCATCTTTAAAAGAGTTTCCTCGCTTCAATTTTTAAATAAGTAAATTTACGCTATCCAACAACTGCGCCTTAGTTACAAGAAATCCACTATCTGCCACAAAAAATAACCATCTTCTTAAATGATCTTCTTCTTTTGACTAAACCTGCTACAACGGGGCCTTTGGAACATTCAATAGAATAACGGCCGCGTATTTTGCTGTCCAACTTTGACCGTGGAATATTGTACTGCCTGGCTGCAGCTGAAATTGAGGCTCCTTTTCTAAATGCCTCCATGGCCTTTAATATGGTTTTTGTTTGTCAGACATGGCTAGCTGAAAGAAAATTAACGCTTTATTCATTATAATTTCCAATCAATAGGTTTAAAAAAGTAAAAATACAAACTTTCAAAACATATTTAAGTAGTAAAATTGTTGTGTTAATTCAATTATTTAAAAACACACAGCACCAAGCTTTTTCTCCCTTTTCCTAATTTCAGCTGATGCCAAGCTAACTAAAGCGCAGATGTTGCATAGAGTTTATAAAAAGTAGAGCAAGAAAACCCATGTATAAATGACAGACCAGGTTGTCACTGGTTTGAAGTAATCATAAAGCAACACCCAGAAGTAGGCCAAAGATTGGCCCAAAATTAAACCCAAACTCATGCTTTAGTTCAGGAAAGCAGGAGTAGTTTATTATGGCATAACTCAAGCAAGCAAGCAGCTTGAAGCTTTTTACGGCACCAGACGGGTGTTCCAACCTAATGAGGCATATTTTTCTAAAAAAAATTGTCAAAGAAGACAAAACTTGTACTGAAAATGACACACAAAAGAAACCAGGTAGGTGTCACACGGCGTCCTTACCTTCCGCATGACGCAGGTCCTCACCGGACATGGTTCGTTCGGGAGGTTCCTGCACCGGATTCGTGCGGAAGTGACGCCCGGGTGTCGCCACTGTGCGGAATGCCCGGAGGACACGGTGGAGCATACAATCGAGGTGTGCCCTGCTTGGGCGGAGCATCGCCGTGCCCTCGTGGGGGCGATCGGCGGCGGAGACCTCTCACTCCGGGCCTTGGTTGAGGCCATGCTCCGGAGCGAGGAGGAGTGGCAGGCGGTCGCCGACTTCTGCGAAGCAGTAATGCTCGCAAAGGAGGAGGCCGAACGCATCAGGCAACGGCGTTCTCGCCGCCGCCGCCGCCGGGATTCTGGTCCCGATTTCCGGCCACCGTAGGCGCGGGCTTGCAGACAGTGAGCAATGAGTAGCTCGCTGTCCGGCCGTCCGGTAACTGTCCGGACCAAGCCCAAGTCGTCGACGGCGCGCACTGTTCCCGCGCGCCTCAAGGAGTTGTCAGCAACAGCAGGGGCCCAGCCGGGTCGAAGCCTACTGGGGCCAGGGTTATCCGAAAGGGCGCTCGAGCCCCGGTATGAAGGCTTGAAGGAACGGGGTGGGTTTTTTAGTCAGTAAGACTCTGACACTATCTGCCGCTCCGCCCAAGAGCGGGGGTTGTCATTGGATGATTTTTCCCATCGGAAAAAAAAGGTAAGTGTCACAATTTGTCAAGACTCGAACTGCAAAGCATAATTATATTATTTAAGTAAATGAAATAGCCAAGAGCTTTTTCGCCCTTGTCTCAATTTCAGCTACTATCAAGCAGTACGGTATACAACGGTGAACGTTGCATGACAAAATACGCGGCCACTATTCTGTTGAACCCCAAAACCATGTTTAAATAATTGAATTACCATTGACTTCTGAAACAATTTTTTCACATTTTAGTCGCATTTGGTTTTTTTTATATAATGATTAACTCAAGAAAAGCTTACATAATAGTGAAACAGACAGGTCAGGGTGGTGACAAGAATCTGAACGCCTGCCAGAGGGTCATGGCAATTCGGATGGTGCGGAGATACCGCACGATTTTCCGCGAAGCGGCGAGTCTTCTGGCTGACCTACCACCGTGGGATTTGGAGGCAACAGTCCTTGCACACATGCGCGTGGAGATGTAACGCCGGGGTGAAAGTCCTATGCCGCGACAGGTCACGGCATGGCGGTCAGAGCTCCGGCGGGATCTCATGGTGAAAGGGCGTCAGCGACTATAGCAACCCAGTGCTGGGCACGCCACAATTGTGGCGGTAAGTCCCCTATTTGAGGCGTGGCTGGAAAGACCTCATGGTGTCCTTAACTTCCGCATGACATAGATCCTCACCGGATACGGCAACTTCGGGAGGTTCCTGTTCCGGATTAAAGCGGAAGTGACGCCCAGGTGTCGCCACTGTTCGGAACGCCCGGAGGACACGGTGGAGCACACAGTAGAGGTGTGCCCTGCTTGGGCGGAGCATCGCCGTGCCCTCGTGGGGGCGATCGGTGGCGGAGACCTCTCGCGCCGGATCTTGGTTGATGCCATGGTCTGAAGCGAAGAGAAGTGGCAGGCGGTCGCCGACTTCTGCGAGGCAGTAATGCTCGCTAAGGAGGAGGCCGACCGCATCAGGCAACGGCGCTCTCGCCGCCGCCGGGATTCCGATCCCGATTTCTAGCCACCGTAGGCGCGGGCTTGCGGACAGTGAGCAGTGGGTAGCTCGCTGTCCGGCCGTTTGATAACTGTCCGAACCAACCCCAAGTCGTCGACGGCGCGCACTGTTCCCGCGCGCCTCAAGGAGTTGTCAGTCGGCCCAGCCGGGTCGAAGCCTACTGGGGCCAGGGTAATCAGAAAGGGAACTCGAGCCCCGGTATGAAGGCTTGAAGGAACGGGGTGGGTTTTTTATTCAGTAAGAGGGGGTTGTCTTTGGATGATTTTCATCACCAAAAAAAAAAAGGTTGGTGACAAGAACAAGTGTATCTAGTAAAAATATCTACGCGAGTAAAACAAGTAGGTAACACAGTTCACATCATGTAAGTTTGTCGCTCTGAAGTATACTACAAAATATTGTCCAGTGGTCAATATTCATGTTAATGTACTAAAACTTTGCCCCATAGTCAACGAATAAAAAAAATGGTTTTAGAGCAGCAGAACTATAACGCAAACTATACAAAAAATGGGAAATCATACAGAAAAACGCAAAAGCAACCAAATGCACGTGTTAACAAAACAAACAAGATGCCTAGTAACTACATTCTATTGTGTCAACGGAAAATAATACTTAACTCAAGGCAGTAAGAACCGTGACGGATTTAAATGCAACTGTTAATGCATGTCCCAGTATCCGGCAGAAAATATTTAATATAAACTACAGTTTCAAAGGAAAATGAAACCTATTTCAAAGAAATAAGGATACAATAACGGGTTTCGGTGCAACGTATGTTACCGGGTTGATAGTGTACCAGTATCCGGTAAAAAACATACGAATTTACCGGGTACTAGGTCAAGTAGGGGTTTGTGAGTACCAGTAGATGTAACATGCAAAAACATTTACTTTTCGATGAGATTTACCTTAATTTATAGGTTAAATCGTTAAATAATACACACAATTTTTAAAAAAAATTAACACTCTTACCTTAATTTTATCCGTCGAAGTATGGCTAGATGATCTCTGCGACGGGGTGGTCTCGTAGTTCACTGACAGAACTTTGAACTTATAGATAATTTTATCATAACGTATTTTTAAGTTGGCACGGTTTTGACGCCATTAAACTTTTTGGTGAGTGTTGCTATTAAAATTGTATAAAATAGTACCAAGAATAAATTGCCATTTGCAAACTTTTATTTGATTTTGGTAGAAAAACGCAAAAAATAAAAAACTGACTAGTTAACGGGTACTGGGACACTAACGGGAATACGTACTTCTACCTTACTGCTTTCTGAATCAAGCCCTTGATCCAGTCGCCTAACAAGAGCCTCCAAGGTGTTGGTCAAGACTCTTGGCTATTAAGCCATTGGCTGAAACAACTATCGGTACAATGATCGCTGAATCCACTTCCCACATGTCGACAACCTCGCGAGCCAAGTCAATATACTTGATTTGTTTCTTTCTCGGCTTTCACGAGGTTCTCGTCATGCGGAACGGATATGTCAACAATCATTGTACGCCTCTCGCTTCGGTCCACCACCACTATATCAGGCTTATTGGCCACAATAGTCCTGTCAGTGATGATGGGCCGATCCCAGTACAAAGTGATATGACCGTTATCAAGAACTGGGTCGGGCTCATACCTATAGTATGGCACTTCCGATTCCACAAGAGAGTATTTCAGAGCAAGTTGCTGATGGATTATCCTGGGTATAAGGTTGTGTCTATGCAAGTACTCTCCGTTAGCAAAACGAAAACAACAAGAGATAATGTGACGGATTGATTCTCCCGGACGGTGACATGCCCGACAGATATCAACCGTGCTATCCTTCACAATAAATCTCCGGTAATTATTCGTCATGATAGCTTCGTCCATTTATTAATATTATTATTATTATTTTCTAAAATTCGGGTGAATTTAAGGGGTTAAGAGGATGAAACGAGGGTACAAAGTTTTTATGAAAATACCTATTATCGCGAGGGTGAATCCGCTGGCAGAAGCCCTTTTTTTGCTGTTAATAGTATAAACAATGACTTACTCTATAACTCAGTAGCCTGCTCCTCAAACTAGCTTCAAGAACTGCTCTACGCAGATCCTCACTCATTTTAATGAACACTAAATTTCGGAACAGCGTGTTGGAGAACTCAGTGACGGCCGGCCGCCACTGAGTTCGCAAACATCGTTTATTTGTAACAGAACTGACCTACACGAATGAATGAGAAATAAGTAGGCTATATTAAGTAAGGGCCACTACTCATGGAGCTACTGACAAGATACTAAGCTTCTTCTTTTTGGTCATAACTATGTACTCCTCCTTGCGTCGTATTCCTCAATGCTGAGGGTCGTGACCTCTCTATTTCATCACTCTAACCCTTATGATATTCCTCCATCTGTTCCTGTCTCTGGCGGTGCGAAGGGCATTGTACATCGTGCAACAACTATGTAGCGACATCTATAACGCCACTTATGAACTAAACAACGAAATCCTGCATCGCGCTATTTAAACATATAGGTACAACAGCCCGAAATCATGTCTTGTTTTTACTTGGTGACGGCGCAACACGTTTTTTTCTTCTATTCATTTCTGTCACCCGTCACGCTATCACTAACTCCATTTTATTCCTTAGCCATCCTCTCCCTTTCCATCCATCCACATTTACGCTGCTCGCCTACGTCAGACTTTTTGTAAAGTCAAAATCAAAGCATTTATTTCAAATAGACCATTTGCAGGCACTTTTAAATAGTCAAATGTCGGTCAGTCCAAGAAAAGTGAAGCTAAATTGCACGTTCCAAAGCGTAGATCTCTATGGAGAGGAACGTGCAAGAAACTCCATGGACACTCTGTTAAATCTTATTATGTGTTACATATAATGCTTGGTTACATATTACTTGTTGCTTCTATCATGTGAGCACAATGTCGATAATGAAATAAAAATGAAAAATAGCGATTTTGCCTTTTATTAACAATTTAAGGCTGCTCGCCCACGTCCGACAATCGGTGACCGATTTTTTGTTGGAGAAAAATAGAACACGCTGATAGCAATAGTATAGTGCAACGCACACGTCCTACAAAAAGTCGGTCAGAAAACAGGACAATGTTACAAATATACAAAATCGGCCCGATTATCTGTCCTACAAAAAGTCTGACGTGGGCGGGCAGCGTAAAAGACCCGTTTTGACGTTTGAGAAAAACTCTAGAATGTAACTTGGAACGAAATTGAAAGAAACATTAAAATTATAATTAGAAGTCCGGTGTAGTAGTAGCTAATTTAGTAGTAGTCTCCGGACAAGTCGCTAGGAAGTCAAAATGGGCCTTTTATATTTTGTGTGTTCGTGTGGTAATGGCCTAAGGCCTCTCCGCTAACTCTATTGTAACACTTGAACTGATGACTTGAACATAATGGACTGATTGAGTTGAGAGTGATTGGCTCACAACGAATCTTTCCGTTCCTCACCATTGTTGTGATATATCGTTCAAAAGAGATGGCCAAGGATAATTTTATGATTCACTAGCTGTGCCCGCGACTTCGTTCGTGTGGACTACAGGATTTTGAATTTGTTTTTTCTAAAATAAAAGTAGCCTAAGTTACTTCTTGTTAGATCAGCTACCTGCCAATAAAAGTCCCGTTAAAGTCGGTCCAACCATTTCAGAGATTAGCCGGAACAAACAGACAGACAGACAAAAATTGTAAAAAAATGTTATTTTGGTGTATGTACCGTATATATATTCATATGCATGTAGTAAAAAAGGGGTTATTTCAATATTACAAACAGACACTACAATTTTATTCATATGCATAGATTGTTAGATTGAGTTGAGAGCAACTGTTTTTTTTTTGTACTCTAATCGTGAAAACATCCAGTTTTACAACTTTTTATTTACGAGTAGTTTCACCTGTCCCGGTGTTTGTCTGTACTCATATGTTTTATTGTTTTCTCTTTTTGTGTTATGTGTTTAAATAGTGTAATTGCTTTCGGCCGTTCTATTTGAATTAAATAAATAAATTAATGTGCTAGTTCTTGCAAATTAAATTTGATCAAATTCCCGGTTACCGATTGAAATAAAATTTTGTATATGTCATAGGAAAATGAGGATATCACGAAATCCCGGTAGGTGATGATAATTCTTGTTTATTACGTCTTCTTACTAAAAGTAATCTAGTAAAATGTCAGAAAAGCGGAATTTGCCGAATGAAAAAACCGCGCTATAAAAGCTTAAGAAAATGGTTTTCATTGAAAACTGATTATCATTTTATACAAAAGTATTTCTTCTATTAGTTCACCTAATGGAAGTCATCTTCTAGATACATATCTCTAATTAGTGAGTTACCCAGTAAATGGGATTCGAGCTACCTGACCTCAGGATTCAAAGACCGGAGGATCAATGGTATACCTATACTCGTATTGTGTGATGCAAAGGTTAACCGCAGATGTGCAGTATCTGAAGCTGAAAATATCGAAGATAATTGGTGACCTGGTACAATCAATGGTAACACTGTTGTCATCAGGGTGCCAGGCGTGCGCTTGCGGACGATGAGTAATGAGTAGCTCGCCGTCCAGTAACCATCCGGACCGAGTCGTCGACGGCGCATAGTGTTCCTCGCGCCAAAACCGTGGGGGCCCAGCAGAGCTGAAGCCGAAGGGAGTAGTCCGAAAGGGAACTCTGGGATCCTGTAACGCAAGGCAAAAGCCTAGCCCGTTCTACCATCGGACCACCAGGTTACGGCGATGCGCCACCGGTACGTGGGGGACATCCCACCTAAACGCACAAAACGTTTTGGGAACACATTCAAGGAGTGAAATTCCTTGCCAGAATCTGTGTTTCGCGCTCTATCGTCGACCACATCGTCGCTTTCCTTCGGGTGAGATAGCGGTCAAGCGCGAACCTATCAACAATAAAAAAAGCAAAGAAGGAACATAGCTATGGTTTTAGTCAGTAAAAGTCTGACACGCCCTCTCGCTTTGCCCTAAAGCGGGAGAAGTCCAAAAAGTATGCCTGAACTGCGGGAAGGGTCGAAAGACTGACCACGGCCCTAGAAATGCCAAGGGTAACTAAAAGAACACGGGTAGGTTTTAATCTGTAAAAGTCAGACTCTCCCTTTGACTCCACCCACAGTGAGAGAAGTTGGCTTCGACCACATCATCGCTTACCATCAGGTGAGATAGCGGTCAAACGCGAGACTATCCATAAGGCAAAACTGGGTAAGTGCGAGTCAAACTCGCGCACAGAGGGGCCCTTATAACTATGTAAATATTTACACAACGTAAACACAACGCTTAGTACTTCACGTTGAAACAAGCGAACGCGGTGGCGGGTGCGGTCACAAAAACGTGGCGAGTTCGTGTTCACATTGGCCGCCAGGCGTTTACGCGGGTGTGACTGTATTGACCACCGTTTCTAGCGACAAGATCATACGGTTTGAACTTGCTGACGTCGTGGGTAGATCGCGCGCTCCGCCGCGCTTCTACGTTTGACGTGAACACACACAAACATCTCAAGCGTTTGATATAGCTGCGACTGCGACTCGCTAGCTTGCCCGCTACTTAGACCGCACGGGCGTTTCGTACGTGAACACTTTGATATTACGCCATATGCTTGATATTTCTTGACCGCGCCCGCCACAGCGCCCGCGAGTCAACGTGAATGAGTACTTACCCTGCGTATTGTATGTATTATTATATTCTTGCATTCAAAGTGATTTGGGTCAATTAGCTAATAGCTTCTGTGACACAACTATAACCAGGATACTACGAGTATCAAGACTATACAGTTTATTGGAATATTTTGAATTACTATATCACTTTATTTATTTGGATCCATCCGTGAACGACTGCTGTCAGTTGAAACTGGTCATCTCTTAGCTGCCAGTGGCTATTTTATTAACTATATTTAATTTTTATTTTTACTTTATTTACATTGTCCTCACATCATAGTAGCAACAAGAAACATGTAACAGAGATAATAATATTTGTAATACATTTAATATCATGATTGAAAAGAGTGTCCATTGAGTTTCTTGCACATTCTTCTCCAAAGAGATCTAGGCTTTGGAATGTGCAATTTTTTTTTAATTGATATAAACTAGTGCTTGACTGCGATCCCCCTGATGGTAAGCATTATCATTATCAGTATCATTTTTCAGAGTGACTGACTTTTTGACATTTCAAAAGTACCTGTAAATGGTGTATGAAATAAAATGCTTTGAATGTTTTGTATCTTTTGAATATTTATTCACAAACTTCGAAAAAAGGAAAGTCAATAAGTAATATTTACAATACAGTTGTCATTTCATGAATGAGGGGTTAGCAGGGGGGGAGAGTTTGCAGGGGTTTGTTAATGGTGACGGGGTCGTCCCCTCTCACTGGGGACAAAATATATCGATCGGACGAATTTGGAATTAGTTCATCAGTTACACCTTCACGCACTACCCCCAAAAAAAATAAGGGTTGAATACACAGGCCGGAAATTTTATTTTTAATGCTTAAATTTTTAGAGCGGATGTTGCCATGTGATTCTAATAGGTTTCGATTCCGCGAAACTTTTGTTCACAGACTAAATCTGTCACGTACTTGGGATTTTGCTACTTAAATAACTGGTTTTTATATATTTTAATCGTTTTTTTTAGTAAAAATAATATCTATAAGCTTTTGCTGTAGGTATAATTTATTTAGCTAAAGGTTGGCTGTTTGAAAATGCCTAAGGCCGCCTCTGTACCTTTATGTGCATAAAGTGTTAATCTACACTAATATTGTAGAGAGGTAAAGTTTGTTGTATGTTTTTTTTTGTTTGTAGGAGGTAGAAAAAGTACTGATCCGATTGCTAAAATTATTTCACCGATAGAAAGCTGCTTACGCGGGTAAAGCTGAGGGCAAAAGCTAGTAAAGAAATAAATTTAGATAGTATTAAGTATTTATTTCATCCTGTATGTATATACCCTATATTTGTATGGGTCACAGATAGATGTCTGTGTGTGTTTGCATGTTTGTGAATGTACGCACGATAGGTACAGGTGTTATTCCTTGTGCGGGCTTCTTTGCACCGAAAAAAATACCTAGACTGTTTATTTACAAATAAGTGGGTCTGCCAATACTTAAGACAAGATTGTCTTAGACAGACTTGTCTTGTGTGTTCTTGAAGTGCTGTCTAAGACAAGACTGTCTACTGACTGACTACAGACTGTCTTAGACAGACTTGTCTACTGACTGACTACAGACTGTCTTAGACAGACTTGTCTACGATGTCGAGGACTTGTCTACGACAAAACTGCCCTAAGACATTAGTTCCTATTTTTTTTTAATTTGATAAACCAGTGCTTGACTGCGATTCAATTTAAAATCCCAATCCAACTCGAGGGTTTCAAAGTTTTTCGCCCCGATGTTTTATTTTTAAACAAATGAGTTCACACTCGATTTGTATGCCGCCATAGGAGAGAGTTTCGATGCAATCTTTACGGAATAACCCATCAATAGGACTTCACGTTCTTAAGTAAGCGTTGCAGACGAACATGGACATTATTTGTTACAGCTTAATGTTCACATTCATTTTAAACGCAGCTACACAGACTTACTGCATTTATATTACCAGATAAAATACGTCATTTCCTTTTTAACTCCTGCATCGTCCCGATAACGGTAAAACGTTGGTTGAAGTTTTCAATTTACTGTCATTATATATTTGTTTAAGCATTTATTTACCTTTTTTATTTCTTTTTTCAGGTGTAAAATTATAAAAATAACAACTTGTCCCGCTTAAGATGGAGCGACGGGAAGTGTCCGACTTTTGTATGCTTAAAACTCATAAAATAAGATCCCAGAGCGATAAGACATAACTTATTTTCTCGTATATATAACCTTCGATTCTCAGTAGCGTCTCATGTACTTTGAAGACCTGTGTGCTTGTGGAGGGCACTTTGGTGATACCTGGGCAGGTAACAGGTGAGAAAGTGAACTAAAAATGAACGTTACTTAACTTAAATTTTTATGGCTAATTTTTAAAATATGTTTTGTAGAATATTATTCTAAAGTAGTTCCAGACACTTTCTATGGACCTAAACTTCTGTCAGACGCTTTAAAGCTCCATAAAAAATTAATGAACTCACATGTCCAGTTTCTAAATATTTTATTATGGTAACTATTACAAAGTTATATTTCATTTGTCAGACCAATTGTAGTGAACTGGGATCTAGAGTACCACCAATATTCCTCCAATTACCTTTAATTTTCAGGGCTACGGTAACTCTTTGAAAACTTATTTAGTGGTATTTGATGTTGGTAGACCGCTCTATTTAGTAAATACACCCATTAGTAAATCTATTTTCAGTAATAGAATACCGACACTTAATTAACACTTCATCAGTGTTAACTAATCAACATCGCGTAATTTTATTGGTTTATAATAAATCTATTCGTAATAAATAACATTTCCACGTTACTACGTCTTGTTGTCTATACAAAAAGAGGAAAACAAAATGGCCACTGAACGTCCGTGACAGTCAAAGGTTAATGTTTGAATATCGAACGATTTGCTCTTGACATTGTCTGTATATTTCGGGCGACACTCGTGCAAAGTCGGCAGGCTTCGGGCCTAAGCCAAAGCTTCAACCTGTCTGCGGTGGCTGGCTGGATGCATACGATAAAATTAAATACGGTCCGATAGTTTTGAAGATGCATTTGAATATGGAACAGTTTGGGCGTTTAAATCCCGTGCGCATTAACATGACGTTTGAAATATTAACACCGAATTTCCGAAACGCAGATCAAAATCAAAATGAACTAATCAGCTGTCAAATCTCTTGTCAAGTATCAGTTGGGTTGCTGAAAGGATGATCAGCTACTTTGATTTGATCATCTGATTAGTTGACCGCGCTGTCAGATCTTAGTACAAAATCACATGTGAAATGCCATTTTGGGTTTCTGGAACGCTGATTATTTTGATCATAGATTAAACTACTGTCAAAAGCTTTGTCAAGAAATCAGTACATTAGGCGTGGGAAAAGTGTGTCATCCTTCGTAAAGAGTGTTTGAGTGTTCCAATTGTTCCAAATGATGCATTTAAAACATTACTGTTATTCCAATCTTTCGGAACACTAAAATGTTTCGGAACAATGAGTCGGTTCAGTAAAGAGTTACACACACCTACAGTGCATGTTGACAAATTAACAAATAAATAATATTGGCTATTTACGTGAACCTTGAGGTTTCTCTGCAGATTATCATTTTTACGGTATGTAAATCAAGTGCATTGAATTTTATTTTAGGTTTTCGAATATCAACATTTATTTTGCTCTGAGTACTTAGTTTCTCATGACATACTACTTCACTTTACGAATTTACGATGCTATAAACGTGACCATACAAACTATTTTCGATTATTCAATGTGACAACTGTTTTCGAGCCAGATGCCATGTTAATGCGCTCGGGTTGTAGGTGATAACAAAATGAACAAAACAAAAATAGGCACAGAAGCTTCCACACACACACACTACCTGTTTCGAAATCAAGAACGGAGCACAAAGTGATACTGTGAGGGTTCTGTTTTTTCTTTTTAAGATACAAAACCCTAAAAAGAACGAATTAAATTAATAAGACGTTAAGGACTATATTGAATAATATATCATGGAAGCTTTCATCGCTATCACATCGTCAACCTTGAAACTTACCCTACTACTTCCCATATAAACAATTTCATATCGGTTTTATAATTTAAATATTATTTGCTGCGCAATGTTTTGCAATTTCTATAAGTACGGGTTATCGAACCGATGACAGGACAGGTTTGAACGCAATGCGCAGAAACGCAGCCTGTTATTCCGATGCGGTGTTCTATGATCATTTGAAGCTTTTAAATGTAAAAATATATAACATATATGTATAATGTATATGTATATTTATTGTGCGAGGAGTGGAATCCCTCGCCGGAGTCTGTGTTTCCTGATAGCTACAACTTAGGGGTCTTTAAGTCAAGAGTGAATAGATTACTTCTAGGCAAGCGTGCTCCATCGTCGACCACATCATCACTTACCATCAGGTGAGATGGTGTTCAAACGTGAGACTATGCCTAATAAAAAAAAGTTTTTAATGAAAATCATTTACTCGTACCTAATCATTATTTTCCAATTTGCAGTTTAATAATTATAACATACTCTATATTGTGATGGGGTTATTTTGTTACGCTCAGTAGTTCCTATGGCCACTATCCGACTATATTATCAAACCAGCTCAAGTTGCCATATTAACGCATTCTCATCGAAGTTACATACTAGTCGATATACCAAATCTGAGCTCACTCGGTTAGAGGTACCTATCTGTTTTAAAATTAATTTAAAAGGTTTACCCTAAACAAACAAACTTAATATACATACAATAATTGTAAGTTAAATAAAAGCCGGTAATTATTATGTACTAATTAGTAATACAGAGATCTTAAGGAAAAAACCGGGCAAATGCGAGTCGGACTCGCGCATTGAGCGTTCCGTACAACTTACCTATCAAAACAGTTCAATTCCCGAATTGAGCTACGAAGATTATTCGAATCGCAAAAAAGTCGGAAAAGACAAAAGTCGAGTCAAAGCTCCAGTCTTGAGCGCAACGACGAGATGCAAGCCGAACAGTTTTCTACCAGTTGCATTCCGGGGAGTGGGAGTCGGAACCGCATAACTTAATTCCTCCAAGGACCATCAGACGTACAGCGGCATACTGGACATCACACCCGTACGCACAAAACAATTTGGGAACACATTCATTGTGCGTACAGCTAAGGAGTGAATTCCCTGCCGGAATCTGATAGCTATAACTTAGGGTATTTAAGTCAAGAGTGAATAGGTTACTTCTAGAAAGTCAAGCTCCACCGTCGACCACATCACCACTTACCATGAGATGAGACAGAGATCAAGCGCAATCCTATCTATAAAAAAAACTACGCTACGCGTTTCATTTTTAAACATGTCAAAGGCGTAGGCTGGTGCCCCGATTTCGGGAATAACCTCCATTCCCTGAACAAGTTTGTATTGCATACACAAATTGCATATCCTGCTCGCATCGCCTTGTTTCCTCTTAGCTAACTTTGATCACTTTGTCCATACTAACTAAGGGCTTCATACCACATTCACTGCTTCAGATTCGTGTGTGTGTGTGTGATCAATGAGACGGCTTGAGTGCTAGGGGATGTTTTTCTGTGTGCTTAAGGATACAGCTATGCTATGAGAAAAGAAGAAATTATTCCGAATTTTTAGTACGTTTTATTATAGCGGCAACAGAAATAAATCATTTGTAAAAAATTCAACTGTATAACTAGAGATACAGCCTGATGACAAATGGACAGACAGACGGACGGCCTTCGGAGTCTTAGTAATAGAGTCACGCTTCCCTTTGGGCACGGAACCCTAAAAAAGAAAAGATCCTCAATGGCTCTGAAGTCCAAAGTAATACAGTTAAAGTTTTGAGCAAATAACACCATACTTGAATCTGACAAAACCTCCAGCAAGACGACGAGAGCAATTTAATATTCTATCAGAAATACAAGAAAAATGCAAGCGAGGTTTCATTTCTACCTTGCTTGTTCTTTTCATAATTTATGTGAAAGGTATTAGGATAATAGTTGTCGGAGTATTTTCTTCATGCTTTAGAATTTGTGATTTATAACAGCATTAGTAAAGTTAAGTTGCACAAATAAATGCGTAAGGTAAAAGAATATGGGTTGTGGGATTAAACGAAGGAGTAACCCAGATAGGTTTAGTCAGTAAACGTCTGCCACTCCCTTCCCAGCGAAAAAAAAATTGATAATATCCCAGCCTATAAAAGCATATCTTTTTCTAACATATATTTTATAGATGTCAAGTAAATACCTATACCTGTATTTATGTCGCGCAGTTATGGCGCAGTGGTAACGGGACCTACTTATACCTAAGTTATAAGTCGTTATTCAAACCTAGCCAGGCGTATTACTTCATCACCACTGCTCTCAAAACGGTGAACAAAAACATCTTGAGGAAACCGGCATGTTCTAGAACCTACAATTCGACGATATGTGACTCACGCCTCCTCTCTAGTAGAGGGAATGGGCCGTAATCCACTTCGCGAGCCCAGTGCGGGTTGGTGAATGTCACATGTCTTCGAATTTTTGGTTCGAGGACATACCGGTTTCCTCACGATGTTTTCCTTCACCGGTATGAGAGCATTGATGATGAAATAAATTACACAAAGTAATGTGCCTGGCTGGGTTGAACCCGCGACCTACAACTCGTAAGTCGAGGCCGTTACTTCTCGGCCACCACTGCTCACAATACATACTATAGATAAATTACACCCAGAAGCGGAACGATCAGAAGCTCATCATACAATCATTTGTCCTGGGTGGGAGTCGAATCCACGACCTGTGGCATAGCGTCTACTGACCATTAGACTAACACGCCAGTCAAATTAACAGTTAAATTTAGTTTGGTAGGTGTACAAAGCTGCCACTAAAACGTGATAGCCATGCAAAACAGTGTTTGTCATCTGTCGTGGCGCTAGTAATGGTGGATGTAGCCACGCTTTGAGTGACGCTCAAAACGTGTAGCGCTACACCAACATCGTGTCCGCAACATTGTCAACAAACTGGCCAGGCCTGTCCCGTCACACACGCCAGCTCTGATTACTAGAACTAATGTAACTGACGCGTTGAATAAACATTTTCCTTTAATGCGACGGATTCATTCTGCCCATTCCCCCTCTTATAGAGGAGGCCTGAGTCCTAGCAAAGAGAACAATAAAAAAAAACTGATTGTGCTTATGCTATGCTTATGTGACCAGCCTCCTAGCCAAGTTACAATCGTTTCGTTTTGATTCTCTTGCGTCGAGCGCCTCGAGTTGGTCACGTCCCCGATTCTTTTGTTCTGAACACGTGACTGAACGTTGAGATGACGTCATTCCCGTACATTTGAAGTTTTCTACTAGCGTTAACGATTGCAGATTATAGGGCAAAAAAGCCCCTAGGGCAACAGCCCAGGGCAGGGCTAGGGGTACAGCCCTTGCAACGGCAAACGGTTGTTCTTCAAAATATGAATGTTATTTTATTGCCTGATATATTTTATTTGCTGGCGGTCGCTCGAGGTAGAATTAAATTGAATGCTGATGTATTGGACATACTAAAGGACGGTGGATATTCGCGGTGAGGATGACGCTGGTGCACGGTTCCAAATTAGTCGTTTCCTATCGAGAAGAAACTCCATGATTACTCTTTAAAAAAAATGAACTTTCAACACACAACTGCACACGGAAAGTAAAGTTAAACGCGTGACAAAAAATTGATTTGAACGATTATGTATGCCAAAAGTAAAAAAAAATCGCATAAGCAGTTAGGCACTACCTGTCCAGTCAGTGCAAGCATTTTTCAGTATTCGTGTAGCTCAAACTTAGGACTACTAAGTTTGAGCTACACGAATGACTACTTTGTAACGTGCAATGTAGCTTCACTTGTTTGACTGACCGACATTTTGAAAATTCAAAAGTGCTTATAATTGGTCTATTTGATATAAACGTTTCTGATTTTTGAATACTTATTCAAAACACAAACTTTCTTTCTAAAATCGAACAAATATTTTTAATGTCAATGAATAAATTGTTCTATATAAAAGCGTAAAAATCAGTTTAAAAAAAAGATACACCTCAAGCGTAGCGTTCCATTTTTAAAACCATCCTCTAAAGGTTGAAAAAAGAAAAAAACGTGCATGTCGGAATGGATTGGCTATTAGTTTATAATAAGACCATCATGCACGACGTATTTACGATAGGAACAAAAAAGTAGGACACAATCTGACAAACTTGATAACGACTCGCTAAGAATAATGTGGTTTTAAAACTGTTGTGACCATCCAAGCGTCCATCTATTTAAATTTTCTATCAAGCTTGCAATTTTTTAGTGGCCAGTGCCCACGGCTTAGACACAAAATGACAACTTAAATCAAGTTTCAAAATGGAACGACAAAACACACTTTAACCGTTCAAGCGTGTCAATTAGAGACTCAATAGAAATGTGATGACACGATGACAGCGCAAACGCTAGCATTCGTTTGGGGTCAAAGATTTTATATATCCTTTTGTTTGGGGTTTAATGAATTAAATCAAGTTCTCGTCATTTCTCTGTTATTTTATTCAGTTTAATAAAGAGAGATCATAAAAGTATGATATTTGATTACTTCTACTTATTCAAATAAAATTATTATTTAACTGTGCCGGAAATTATTAAAATGTAGCTTTAGCTGAGTTCGTATAATTTTTTATTTTTTATTTTTTAGAGTCTAAATAAAAAAAAAGACTTCTCTTTTTTTAAATTTAACATTAATAATAAAAATTTATACGAACTCGGGATTTTTAATAATTAAATAAATAATATGTTTAAACTCGCATAATATTTTTTTTTTGTACTACCATAATCAACAATCAACTTAGATTATGTCCTTAAATTCCTACTTAACTTATAAAAATATGTATTTTAACACCTTTGAAAGTTTTGGCCTGTTGGAAACTAACTTAATAAAAAGTAAGTTAACACAATAATGATAATAGGCAAAAAAGAACCTACAAGTATTTACAAGATTCCCGGAAAATGTTTGACGACACTGAAGGGAAAGACTTTTTGAAGTGAGTCTTTCGATATTAATATCTTCCTAAACAAGACGCGACACAATTTAACTGACAAAAATAGAAAATAAATAGGAAAAGAGAGCACCGTGATAAACAAGTTTTCAATGAAAATTACTATTTCATAGTAAGCTTTTATAGTGCGGTATATACCTATCTATGTAATTGTTATCTGAGTTCCTATCACCACTTTCTGGTTCCATCATCAGACCAGCCAATTTTGCATTGCCATCTGATTTCCACACGTGCGCAAAATTTCAGCTCAATCGGTAACCGGGAAGTGGATCATATTTTATTTGCAAGATTTGATTACAGGCATACAAACATCGGGACAGGTAAAAGGGACTAAATAAAAGCTTGTAAATAAGGGAACGTTTCAGTAACTAACGGAGTAGACGACAGTGGGTATGGAACAAGACAACACAGAACAATGGGGAGCAGGGGAAGCCGTATAATAGAATCTGTACAAATCCCCGGACATGCAAATGCATCCATTTGCAACGAGTAGGTATTAATTAACGCTTTTTGTAACTGTCTGTCTAAAAGGTAAAGTGCAGTATCGTGTTTCTTCTTTAGCCGGATACTCCTCTGTTTCAACGTTTATTTCATCAGATTTACTGTAAATGAATATCAGGTTTCTTTTGTTTTGTAGCGTCTGTAATGGTGGTGTCAGTTACACTGAAGATAGGGTTTTATTGAACAAGAATTATTAGGTATTTTACAGTTACTATAAATGCATCTTCTCTTTTCTACTAGAGAGGAGGCCTGAGTACCAGCAGTGGGAAGATTACAAGGAAAGAAGAAACAAAGAAAAAAAATTGGCACATAATTATTAATAGTTGTTGCGCCGACCCCAAATAAAACGGGATAAAGATAGGAAGATAATGATGATGAGATACACGCAGAGTAGAAACAACATGTAGAGTCTAAACTACCATTGTTCTTAATTACCTAACCACGAACAGGTATGTACAATGTAGAACAAATTGTCGTAGACGTTATTTCTTGAATGGCAGAAGTTAAGCGATGCCAATGTTGGTGTCATTTCTATAATATTAATGCTACACATGACGCCAAGAATACTTGGTTGAGACACTCCATTCGGATATCAAAAATACATTAGCTTAAATGAAGACTGACATTCAAGAATTGTTTTGTTCCCGAAGCGGCGAATAGTATGTTCCTAATTTTAGACCATTACGTTTAAGCTAAAACTACGACGTCGCGTGGCGTGGATCAAGTGTAGCTCTACAAGTCTAGTTTCCATATAAAATGTATGGAGACCGACGCGCCCAGATCGGCGTGTGGCACACGTGTGCGCAGTGTCTACCTTTATTCCAGGACATGGTCTAACCGTGTGCCAAATATCCGAAACTGTTTAGATGTTCGAGCATAAATAAGTAATAAACATACACCATAGACTCGCAAACTTTTGCCTTTATTATATCAGTGTAAGTGAGTGCAGATTGGATTTCATGAATCTATTGTTAAGGCTACTCACTAATTGCCGGTTCCTATGTCCATTAGTGGATCATTCTTTACTGATGGTAGGCAATAAGTTGAAGAGGTGCCTCTTTGATGTTAGCAAGGCAATAGCAAGATAGTTAGACTAGTCTTTAGGCGAGTATAGACTAGAGCATTTACTAGTAATAGAACAACGAGCCGTTCTGTGATATGTTCTACTGTATCACTCTAACGAACCAGTACCCCTAGCCAAGTTGCTAATCTGCAATAGTTAACGCTTGTAGAAAGCTTCAAATGTACGGGAATGACGTCGCCTCGACGCTCAGTCACGTGGTCAGAACAAAAGAATTGGCGGCAAGGTCAACTCGAAGCGTTCGACGCAAGCGAAACGTTTGTAACTTGACAAGGGGGGCAGGAAATGCTTTTGAACTTGGCATCTACCTGTATTGTACCATTTGTTAGAAAGTTACATTACATAGAAATATGTAATGTAACTTTCTAACAAGTAAGTTTCTAGAAGTTAGTTTGACCTTTAGAAGTTTGAATTACTCGTATTATAAAGGTAAGTGTCTCAAGAGCATGCTTATTGGAAATCATACAAATTAGAACATCTGCAGGCTTGTGGAAACTCCACCGTCGGCGTGGGCTTGCGGACGACGAGCAATGGGTATCTCGCCATCCAGCTATCCGGTAACAGTCCAGACCGAAACCGAATCGTCGACGGCATGCCGAGTGCTGTAGTTACAAATTTCTATGTGTATCAAACGTCTTTTTCATTACACTTACAAAGAAATAAATAAACGGGAATGAACTGGCGACTCGTGATACGATAAATACAATAAATTGTGGCGTGGACGAACTCGCGCCGTTTTTAAATTGCGTGCCTGAAAGTGGGAGGAATTAAAGCGTATTTTCAAGTAGGTTTTTTGAAAAATAAATATTTCTATTATATTACAGCAAAATAACAGCTTACTGATTTTATTTAGATCATTTATCTTTAAGGAAATATCAGCGACGTAAATAAATTCTAATTACGAACTATATGTGGGTGGAAGAAGCACCGATATGTATCTTTTTCTATAGTTAATAAAGACATTTTGTTCAATATTATATTTAATGAGGGTTGGCCATTATCTTACGTTATAAAAAATCAATGATTCGCTCGAAGTAGGAGCTCGCTTGCCTATAAATAACCTTTTGAAGCACTCAAGAAGTCGAGACTTGCGCCATCTCCGAGCGATTGAATCGCGGTGAGCTGATGGCTATTGATTGTTGGGTTAATTTGTAGAATACGCAGCAATAACGCAGTACTATCGTCGTGAGAAAACATGTCCATAGAGATGTTAGAGGTCGAAGTGTCGAGAACTCGGGAATAAATACCGCCTCAAGACACTCGCTCGTCTAAGTGGTTTAGAATACTTTTTGAAAAACAAAGAAGCCATACTTGGATGACTTTTTTAGTTAAGAATAATTAAAAATACATATATATATTAATTTTTATATTTTATTTTCAATTTTTGCTCATTTGATTTCAATTATTAATCTAGAATTTCATCGTCGCGAAGAATTGGAAAGTAAAATTCTTTTTTTGTTTTTTTTTTAGCTTAAAGTATGGCCAATGCAGAAAGTACACCGTTTTTTCTTTTTTTTCTAAAAATATTGCTGTAATTTTTAGATTTGATCCCTACATTACCTAAATTTTTGTGCGAATCGGTACGCAAAAAAAAAAAATATTTGAGCTTTTTTTGATCTTCGTTTGGCCGTATTATTGATGTAACATTTCTATGATAATAAAAGGTGTAAACAAAGTAAGCCACACGAGGATTGACATATCATATCATATCGCCCAAGAGCGGGGGTTGTCATTGGATGATTTTAACATAGAAAAAAAAAACTTATCATAAAACTTAAACGTTTAAAACGATCAGTACCTCTACCATGAGTTTAAAGCAATAGTATTTGTCGATACTCGATACCTACTATTACGTAGTCGGTATCGAGTATATTTTGTATGGCAAATTTTGGTTCCGTAAGTGACCGCTAGAGGCGCTGTAAAATTTGCCATACAAAATATTTACGTAGTCGGTATCGAGTGTCGACAAATACTATTGCTTTAAACTCATGGTAGAGGTACTGATCGTTTTAAACGTTTAAGTTTTATGATAAGTTTTTTTTTTCTGTGACAGTTTTACTTAGCCGTATCATGAAGTAATCAATGTCTGATATCTGGTCACGACATATACATAAAATATCAACCACCGCACACAACTAACGAAATATTAAATTTAGCATTGACGATAAATGAGTCGGTACTCTGATGTTGGCAGGTTTCATGGAATTTGAGAGCTCGGTATAAAGATAACCACAAAATACTCCCTAGTTTGAGTCTCAATGGCAATATTAATAGTTTTGAAATAACAGTAACTTTATATTAACTTTATACAAAACTAGTTGTTACCCCTGTCTTCGTGTGGACTTTAAAAATATTACTGTCCTTTTTTATGCAATCGTGTAAAAAATGTTATCCATTTCAGAGACGTGTCTCTCGTTCCCACGGAAAGTACAAAGTAGTTTATGTTATTCATAATAACATTAACTTAGTCCCAGTGTAAGTCATGTCAAATGTTGTTCATCCATCTCGAAGGCGTATTTCTTAGTTTGAAATCCAGATCCCGCGGGAAAATGAAATGTACAGAAAAATGTTATTTGGATATTACAAACAGACGTGTCAATTTAATTTTCATGTCACTACATAGTTCTGAAACATTTCTATTTTTTTAAGTTGAAAAGATTTTTAAAATAGCTGTGACGCTCCATCATACATTTGATAAAAAATAAAAATATAGTTTAAAAAAACTAAAAAAACACGCTTTCATAGCACTTCAAACTAAAAAGTGTAAAACAATTTTCAATATAGGTAGAAAATAATAATAATGAACGAAAAATACTCGGTGCTCGATTTACGAAAAATATGGCACAAAGCGCCCCACGCTTTTTTCACAATGATATTAATATTTTTCGTTCATTATTATTATTTTCTACCTATATTGAAAATTATTTTACACTTTTTAGTTTGATATGCTATGAAAGCGTGTTTTTTTAGTTTTTTTAAACTATACTTCTATTTTTCACAAAAAAAAACGGATTATTGTATTGTCATCAGTCTTTGATGGGTGTGCAAAGTTTGAAGAAAATCTGATCGCCCAAAGTAGGCCAAAATCGAGCTCAAAGGCGTTGGTTACAAACATACAGGTGAAGCTAATATAAGCGTGTTAAAAAGTATAAAATATAAAGCTTAGAACAGACATTTATTCGTAAAAATGGTCTCTATATTAAACTAAGTATATGAAAGTCGCCATGCCTCGACTGTTTGCAAAAACAACGTAATAAGAAAAATTCCTACTGAAATTATATCTTCCTACTTATGTGCTTCTATTTCTAGTCCTGAGAACCCCTGGCTTGTTGTTGGGGACTCAGAGATTATAAGAAAAACATTTTCTCATTTCTTTAACATACCGAAGATCATACTTATTCCCCAAGGAGGGTGGCAGAACAATGTATGAGCTACTTTTAGCCACTTGTGTTACACATGTAAGTCTTGACTGCCACTGCGAATTTGGTAATAAAAGCTCCTCACACGCAGAAGTCTGTTCAATTTATTTTTAGATCCGCGAAATTGTTAGAGAGCAGTAGTAGCTAAGTGGTAACCAGACGCATTACTTTGTGTAATTTATTTCATCACCACTGCTCTCAAAACGTTAAAGGAAAACATCGTGTGGAAAACGAAACCTGGAACCAAAAATTCGAAGACATGTGACATTCACCAACCCGCACTGGGCCCGCGTGGTGGATTACGGCCCATTCCCTCTCCTAGAGAGGAGGCCTGAGTCCCAGCAGTGGGAACATTAAAATTCTTATTATATGTGTATGTATGTTTAAATTGTTCAAATGAGAGAACGCTACGAGCAACTGAAGGAATACTTTATAGGTTTTTACTAAAAGTATACTCTATGGGTGTTGTGTGTGTTGGCGAGTTAGTAAAACTCTGATAGTTTTTTTAAGGAGGTAATCAATGAGTACAACTGCTCAGGGCGGAGCGCGAGGGCGTGTCAGTGTTACTGACTAAAACTGCCAGCTTTGAAATATTGAACCGCCATAATTTACTTTTAGAATAAACAAATATGCGATCGAAAGGTGAGAATGAGGTTCGAATCATGTTTTACAGATTATTATTTGTAATATTAAAGTAAGAAACATATTTTAAATCCTCTTAATAATGAAAGTAGCTTAAATTTTTTACTTTAACAATTTCTTCTATAAAACACAGAAATATATTTTCCGTTCTGTTTGATTCGCGAGTAATTTCTTCGTTCATGTTAACCTCCGCAACCCACACGTTGTCAAAAAGCTTTTTGCGAGGAAACCTCAGAATTAAACATAAAACCAACGTATTTTCAAATGTTTTACCATTTTACAGTTGACATTTCAATCATGTATCTTCTTAGATTCTCCTGATGAAATATGTCAACTCTTCGAAAGCATCTTGTAAGAACTTATAACACCCCTCTTTTCCGTCGGGGATTAAAAATATCCTTGAAGAAAATGATTTTATCGTATCTGCTGCTAGTTCTTAGAAATTAGTAATTAGCTTTAGCGAGCGGCACAATAAAAATAATTATAATAAAAAAGTGAGTTGTAATAGGAATTAATCTAAGAATTCGCGGAGTCTACAGTGTTCTCACATTTACAGTTGCCATCACGGATCTTGAGCGGTTGCGCAGAAGTCAAATATTCGGTCTCTTTAGAGGTGCGAAGTGAGACGCGGGGGCGGGGAGTGTCAGTGATTGGCTCGCCGCGCCATCGCGTCATAGACGTCACTCCTAATTCGTTCCCTACGTTGCTGCATGTATCTAACAACGAAGACGATTGGCTCGCCAATGTATGGAATGCGCAAAGCGATCCCCACTCTGACGCCGAGCGCTCAAGATCCGTGATGGCAACTGTACATTATAAGAAAAGGCTATATTTAAAAAGAACTACAACTACACAATAAAGATAATTACCAGTATCAATAATTGAGACTCCAGATATTCTCCTCCCACGCTAATCTTTTAACCTTTACTTTTTTATTTTGTCCATGTGCTAAGTAAAGTCATCTTTCTATTTCTTCCAGCCTTAATGATGAAAAAGATTTGAAGTTTTTCATAGCAAGCTTTTATAGCACGGTATAACACCTATATAATTAATACTCGTCAACACGAATCATACGAGCCCAAACTTGATAGGTTGTGTTCTTTAACTACCAAGCTCTTATCCTTCCGGTTCCATCATCAGATCAGCTCCATATCATAATAATTTTGCATTGTCGTCTGGTTTACACATGCAAGCAAAATTTCAGCTCAATCGGTAGCCGGGAAGTGGATCAAATTCAGTTTTCAATATTTGATTACAGGCATAATGGCAAACATCGAAACAGGTGAAACCAAATTATACCTACGGATAGCAGTGCTGGCCGAGTCGTAATGGCTCCGACTTACGAGTTGTAGGTCGCGGGTTCAAACCCTGCCAGGTGCACTACTTTGTATAATTTATTTCATTACCACTGCTCTCAAAAGGATAAATACCTATATCCCAAACACAGTGACGTGTTCACTCCATGAACATACACTTTATAGTTACTAATTTAGGGATGTGACTTTAACTGTAAATGATTTGACAGACCTGTTGGTCTAGTGGTTTGTGACCCTGACTGCTATACCGGAGGTCGTGGGTTCGATTCCCACCCAGGACAAATGTTTGTGTGATGAGCATGATCATTTGTTCTGTGTCTGGGTGTAATTTATCTATAATATGTATGTATTTAGAAATTATAAGTATGTTTATCAGTTGTCTAGTACTCATAACACAAGCTCTGCTTAGCTTGGGACTAGACGACGTTGTGTGATAGTTGTGGGATATTATTATTTTTAAAACGGTGAAGGTAAACATCGTGAGGAAACCGGCATGTCCTAGAACCAAAAATTCAAAGACGTGTGACATTCACCAACCCGCACTGGGCCCGCGTGGTGGATTCAGAGATCCTTCTCCTAAGAGAGCAGAAAAATGGGAGCATTAAAAAGGCTGATGATGATGATGAATAAAATACGAGCCAGTTGGCAAGATAGTAGTTAATGTAACTGTTCAGAGTAGGCATACATTTGATAAGACCCTATCTTCCAATTATCAGGTAGACATACGAGTAGCTTTAGCTGGTCTACATATTGGAGCATATATAAACAATTTTAGTAACATATTTTGGCAACCGTGCTCCATCGTCAGCCACATCAGTGGGTTAGTGGTCAAACGCGATACCTATGCATAATAAAAAAAATGTGCGGTGTTATGTATGAAAAATCCTCAAAATAATAAGTCAATTTTATGAAGTTCCTAAGAGATAAATATGTTGCTAAAAGCAGGGTGAAAGGTTTTATAAGACTGTGTGTATATAGACGCTAACGTAATACATTTGGTCCATTGTTCTCTGATGCGCTGGCTGGCGGTTCTTTAAAATACCGAAAACCCCACGCCACAATATCGTACTCTCCATTAACAACTTCCTTTTAGACCTGCTTTTTTTTTAAAAAAAATCTATTTCCTTATAATTCTCCAAAAAGTGTTGCAACTACTAAACCATATTGGTAGAGTAGGCAACTCTTTCTTTTCCCTTCTTTTTTCTGTAGACAGAGAGGGGTTGACTAAATTACGGCGAAGGAACTTCATAATTGAAAAGCACTGTATGCTCACTTGGCAGAATTGTTCGATAAACTCAGTAACGCAACTGATCACTGATATGTTATAGTCTGTAAAAGTCTGATACTCTTTCACGTTCACCCAGATTTATTTGACGAGTTTTCATGTCAAAGAAAAAAGAAATCAACACTTTTGTGACTTTTGTTAGGATACGCCTTCTCAATAGTATAAACCTCTTTTTTTTTCACGAAAATACTTGGCAAAGGAAACGGTAGAATCTGAAACGTGACGTCACTACTGCCGCTAACCGCCCACACTAGTTGAGATAGATACTTTCAAAAGACTCCCTCACATTTACACAAGGAAAAAACTTCTGATAATGACAGCCGTTCGATAAAGATTCCTGTTATAGAAATAGAACGTTTATTAAAAAATGTATTTATTATACTTGTATTTCTACGAAGAAAGATATTTATTCGTACTTTATTTTATGAAAGAATCTAGTGTCGCGAGTTACCGAGAAGTTAGAATGGATGTATATTAAAAATGATCAAAGCAATAATAATTATAAAGAAGGATATTGATATTTGATATTTTTACTTAAGGACTTGATATTTTTTGTAACATAGTATTAAAAAGTAGCTTTAGGTTGCACGCCCACGTCCGATAATCGGTGACCGATTATTTATAGGAAAAAAATACAACACACTGATAGCAATAGTGCAAAAAGTCGGTCAAAAAACAGAACAATGTTACAAATATACAAAATCGGCCCGATTTATCTGTCCTACAAAAAGTCTGACGTGGACGGGGAGCGTTATACAAAATCGAAAAAAGAAATAATTTGTCAAATCTGTTCAAAATTAAGAGTTAAAGACTTTTCAAAACTGTGGGAAAAGGAAATTATCAAGTCACAGAAAAAGAAGGCACAATTAGTATGTGACGTCACCACCATTAGGGCATGCGCGTAGAGAAGAGCTAGCGAGATGTTCCCACCACCCCCACTCTTCCTCATACAAATATTTGAAATGCTTATTGATGCTCTATTTTATTATCAATTTTGTTCCAACAAGATTTTTCAATACACTTACTCAAAAACCCGCCCTTATGCCACCGCTTTTAGGCACGCATTAGACTGTGTTGCGCACTTTTCCGCACTAGAGCAGAGAAGTGCGCGTGCTCTCCCCACCACAATTTTATTACATTTATCGTATCAGGCGGGCCGCGTCGACCCTGCTTATTAATTTCTTCGTAAGTGTAAAAAGATGTACAACTACATTCACACATGTTAATGTACTTATATTTTTAGTTTTATTTGTTATTTAGTACAAAATATTGTCCAAAATGTTTCATATAATGGACATCGACTCACTATAGCTATTGGTATTTACGCACGCGCAAACCCACAAGTAATGCACCATAGTACATTTTGATACAAGTGGAGAAAGTTTGTCATAGCAACCGAGTCGAAATTCAAACGACGTATTAACACTAGTTAGTAAGTAAACTAAATCGGTGCAAACCTAACCTGCACGCTTAGCCAAGTTGTTATTCTGCAATCGTTAACGCTATCGAAAAGTGATGAAACGTATGGGAATGACGTCATCTCAACGTAAAGTCGCGTGGTAAGAACAAACGAATAGACAATTCGTAGCCAAGTTCACATCGTTCAAAATCGTTTCTACAATATTTAACGCTACATCCTTTGTTATACAAACGCTACATCGTAGAACGAGCGGCCGACTCAGGCGCGTCAACATGGCTACCAACTCATCGTTTTCTACAATTGCTGTCACCGAGGCGTTACCGATTAGAGAACGGAATTCGATTGTAACTTGGCTAGGGGGGCTAATGGTATAGACAGAAGCTGCCCAGACCGTCAGTCACGCCGCGGTCATCGCTCGCCTACACCGCCTACCGTATAATCAGATCGGAACGTAGTGTGGTCCGAGAGCTCACCAAATGACATGACTACTGATCTGGGTTAAATCACATATAATTTTGTACTTATTTGGCATTTGGGACTAATAATATTAAAATTTTAAAATATTGACGTTTTTAGGTTTTTTTTTTTTTTCGATGGGAAAAATCATCTTATGACAACCCCCGCTCTTGGGCGGAGCGGGAGATAGTGTCAGACTCTTACTGACTAAAAAACCCATCCCGTTCCTTCAAGCCTTCATACCGGGGCTCGAGCGCCCTTTCGGATAACCCTGGCCCCAGTAGGCTTCGACCCGGCTGGGCCCCTGCTGTTGCTGACAACTCCTTGAGGCGCGCGGGAACAGCGCGCGCCGTCGACGACTTGGGCTTGGTCCGGACAGTTACCGAACGGCCGGACAGCGAGCTACCCATTGCTCACTGTCCGCAAGCCCGCGCCTACGGTGGCCGGAAATCGGGATCGGAATCCCGGCGGCGGCGAGAGCGCCGTTGCCTGATGCGGTCGGCCTCCTCCTTAGCGAGCATTACTGCTTCGCAGAAGTCGGCGACCGCCTGCCACTTCTCCTCGCTCCGGACCATGGCCTCGACCAAGGCGCGGCGACGTTTTTTAGGTGGGAAAATCATCTAATGATATCCCTCGTTACCCTTGGCCCCAGTAGGCTTCGACCCTACTGGGTCCCTTACTGACATCCCGTCGCCGTCGCCGACTTGAGCTTGGTCCTGAAGGTCAGACAGCGATTTAAAGACCAAAACAACTAGGAAGACGTCGGGTTTAATCTGTAGGTAAGGTGCAACTGAAGTTTCTTAAAGAATAACATGTATGGTTCGCAAATGTAATGTCATGTGGTCATACGCAAAAATTTTGGCTTTTGACTTTGTCTAGACCTTAACGGCGCGTTCACGACTTTGCCGCTGTGAGCGGTAGCTAAGTGCGGCGCGGCGAGCGGTAAAATCAAAAGTATGAAAATGTTTGAAGTACGCCACGAGACTCTGCTTATAGCGCCCCTCGCTCACTTACCGAAACCGGCCCGCTCGCCGCGCCGCTCGCCTATAAGACCGAAGTCGTGACCAGGCCGTAAAGGTGGGTCTACGCTAGAGGAGTCAAGAAGGAGCCAAGCATATATTCATGAAGTGCGGACCGACTTTCCCAAAGATACAGGCACCGCCTAGTTTGGGGGCCATTGTAATAATGTTTAAGGAAATACTTGTAACAATGGTTAAATAAAGTTATTATTATTAAAATTAGGGATTATTATTACTTACAAGCCTCGAAATAGCGCGATTCGAACATTTGGTTCATGCTCGACTGTGCTCCGCCTATAAGACACATAAATGCATAAACCTTGCTACTAATCTCCTTCTAAGTGGAAAAGCGACTCTCACTGCTAATCACAGCCTGTAACATAACCAACCCCGTGAGTTACTCTTGATTTTAAAAGTTTAAACCAAACCATACGTTTACCCTAAAGCGAATTATTCCTAAGCGATGCCATCATTTTAAGTTACCGCAAAATGACAGCATCCGTATTGAGAGAATTTTAAGATATCGGAAAGCCAAAGGTCGGTTAAAAAGACAAAAAAAAAATTATAGACGGTTTCGTAGAAAACCGTCACTAGTTTTGTGTCTCAGCCTGCATGTAACAACATGACCAATTGGTCAATTGAACATAACTGCAATCTCTCCCCAACGCCACGGCCTGGCTTAACGCTCACGGGCAGAACCAGTTAGATTTCTACCTCACTAGGTTAAATATTCGATTTAGGATTTGCTTTTGTTAAAGTTTTGTTTAATATTGTATAGAATAATAAATTAGCAAATAATTGTCAAGTCTCAAATAAATGTTATTAATTACGCGGCATTGCAGCAGCACATGTTATTCTCATGGTTCCCCCAAATGAAACGAGACAAGGGTAGGAAGATGATGATGTTATTCTCAGGGTGTGTCCTGGAGACCCTGCGAATGCGACGCTCGCGAGCCCCTTGCGAACTGTGCGCGTGCATGTCATGTTCGTACGTAGCGCGCACGGCGCAGATATAGTCGCGTCGTAATGCGATGACGAGCCACGCGCGAAATGTACGCGCGCCGGCACCAGAACGGCGCATTCGCCAGATCTAGACGCGCCCTCATCGGAGCGAGGAGGAGTGGCAGGCGGTCGCCGACTTCTGCGAAGCAGTAATGCTCGCAAAGGAGGAGGCCGAACGCATCAGGCAACGGCGTTATCGCCGCCGCCGTCGCCGGGATTCTGATCCCGATTTCCGGCCAACGTAGACGCGGGCTTGCGGACAGTGAGCAATGGGTAGCTCACTGTCCGGCCGTTTGGTAACTGTCCGGACCAAGCCCAAGTCATCGACGGCGCGCACTGTTCCCGCGCGCCTCAAGGAGTTGTCAGCAACAGCAGGGACCCAGCCGGGTCGAAGCCTACTGGGGCCAGGGTTATCCGAAAGGGCGCTCGAGCCCCGGTATGAAGGCTAGAAGGAACGGGGTGGGTCTTTTAGTCAGTAAGAGTCTGACACTATCTCCCGCTCCGCCCAAGGGCGGGGGATGTCAACGCATGTTTTTTTCCCACCATAAAAAAAAAAAAAAAGAAAAAGATCTAGACGCGCCCTCATAGATTTCTACGCAGTAGATCTACGTTTTTAGATCCGTTTTGAGCAGTTTGCGGTGGAAACTTTTTGGTCATGGAGTCCGAATACACGTCACCTTTGTAATTATTACCAAATCGCTCGCCCTAAAGAATTAAGCTTAAGCTAGAACAACATTAGACCGACGCACACGACGTGTGCCACACACGCCGATCTGGGCGCGTCGGTCTCCATACATTTTATATGGAAACTAGACTCGTAGAGCTACACTTGATCCACGCCACGCGACGTCATTCTACGTACAAATCATGCGTGTTACACGTGTGCGTCAGTCTAATGTAGTTCGAGCTTAAGTGTTGAAATTGAACGTGGCAACGCTGATGCCAGCGATGTGGAAGACTACTTCGATGTCTGAGTGTATTTTGATTTTAATTTTGTAATAAATATAAATAAGTTTTTGTTCTATTTACTACATTTAAAAATGATACGTTTATTTCCTATTCTTAGTCGTGTCGTCGTCTTTCTTAGACAACTACAGAACAACGTGTAACAGGTCTGCTGGAAGAAATTTCTTTGGAAATAAGCAGTACCTTTGTACTAATGTCTCTTATGTTTTATCTTTTTCTGTTATTTTTGTGGGTACATAAATAGTTTAATAAATAAACAAGTATTTGTGTCGCCGCACATCGCTCACATGCCACAGCCACAAATGCCGCCACGAGAAGCAAGAAGCAGCCACAAAGGAAGCTGAAGCGCTCGACAGCCAGTTGTGGCCGGTGGCTGCTATTATTTTTAACCCATAATGGACTCTGCCGCGCGAGTGACGTGTGACGGCCTTTTGTATCGGTGTTTAGTGGCCAGTACGAGCCACAAGATGCAAGCAGCAGCGAATTGTAACGTGTGGCGGCCAACGGCTTCAACCGTTTGCGGCGAATCCTTATAAAATGTATGAAACATACAGGAAAATGGAAATATGCCAGTGGCATTTTGTGGTTATGTCCAGAAACCCGTGTACGGCGACTCTTAGAATCACCCTAGTCCAATAGAATAAGAAAAAACTAGAAGTGACAAATTCCACGAACACAAAACAAGGCATAAACTTGACATTAAAATCATCGCCAAGCCGACTGAAAACGGTCATTTCAAAATTCAGATTACCAACTACCACAACAATTAAATTAGCTTCTAAATCAGCAAAGAGGATTACATTTCAGATCGTGATTGAGACTTGATTACTCTCAGTACTGGCCTTGAATAGGCTTAAACTCGTGACCCTGGCGAAATCGTCCGCTGCGTCAGTGGCGTAGTCTGACATGACTAACGGGCCTGGGGCAAAACTGGGTTCCTTTTTTTGAAATCATCAAATACTGAAAAAACTGCTTTTGTTCGGGGTAGAGCGATAAGGAGTGTCAGACTTAATGGCTAAAATGAGTTGCCATATATAATAATATATTTATGGCCTTCACCTATGAAATTGCCGTTTTTTATCTTTGGATTGATTTAGAATTATAAGTTCTAATAAACTTTATATTAAAGGTAAGTTACTCTTTTTTTGAAATTAGGTATTTATTAATTTCTTTTTGTTTTGTATTTTCTGTAATATCACAGTACAACAGGCCAATCGAATGTAAGGTTTGTTAATCAGGTTGGCCCCCCTCCCCCTCCCCGAGCTTGATGGCCCCAGGCCACTACCCCATCTAGCCCACCACCACCTTCGATAGTTACGCCAGTGGCTGCGATGATGGAAATCAGTCAAGCAATGCATGAGCTAAAGCGGTCTAGGTGTCATAAATTGAATACCAGTTCGGTCTAACTAGTGGTAAGTGATGCAGGGTGAATTTCCCGATATGATCAAAACCTATAGCTGTGTGTGGGTTGAACCAGTTTGAGAGATTAAATTTTGATGAGTAAGTGATTTTGCCAACGCGTTCGCGTTAGCGTTGGCTGGTAACCTAAGTCGTGTTTGTAATTTTGGTTAGGTAGGTACGGGTAAAATTCGTTGTAAATTTTAACGTTAGATTATTTTAAATCAAAGTGAATTGGTTCCACTGTACGAGTATACGTGATAAAATATGTATATTTTGCAAATAATAAATAATACGTTATAAATAACACTCTTACACGTCAATTTTTTCGTTAATTTAAACTAGATGAGGATATGTTGAACTTTTGATAGGTCAATCATCTTTCAAACTAAACTAACCTCTATTCCATTACAAAGTGAGATATTAATTATCAAAATATAAACAATTTTCAAAAGATAATATTTCAAAGTTTTTAAAGTAATAGTTAAATTTGATAAAAATTGTGTTGTCTATATTTGAAAACGAATATTAAGGGAACTACTAATGACCGAGGCACATGTGGACCACGCCTGATTTGTACCTACGTAGCTCAAAGTTGTGTCGCGTGGCGTGGATCTAATGTAGCTCCATGTAGGTAGTTGTCATAAAATGTATGGAGACCGACGCGCCCAGTGGCCTGATTCACGTAAAATCAAACAAGCCAAATATCGTTGAAGTTTTATAGTCGTTCAATCGAAGTCCTATCCAAAAGCGGTATTCACGTGTTCTTTATTCGGGATTGGATAGAACGACAACTCAACTGGCTCGAAACTAAACGATCTATTGACGACTTATTTCCAGTTAAGTACATTATCGACGGGTTCCGGGCTAATTGTATTAAGCGACACTGACCGATATAGACTTTTATACATATTTGGAATCAGCGAATTTTTCTGCGTTATTTGAGCTGGGTTTGGTGACGATCGGAGCACTTTTTTGTCGCTTAATACAACCACATTTTTTGGGCCCAATTTTTTATGAAGCGACACAAAATATTGACAAATTTAGGAACTGTCTACTTAAGCTCACTACCAAATACAAGACAGTCGTTTAAACTTTTTTTCCTGTAGCTACAATTTACATGCAACGCACGTTAAATCAATTAGCCTGACTTTATAAATATATAGAAATGTCGCTTCATACAATTAGCCTCTTTGTTAAATTCTTATCCAGTGTCGCTTAATGCAATTAGCTTTACCGTGTAAATATACAAGAATGTCGTTTAATACATTTAGCCTCTTTGTTAAATTCATACCCAGTGTCGATTCATACATTTAACTCTGTACATGAAATGTTAGATGTTGTCCTTTCAACCATTTAGCTTGCAGTAGATAATGATTATGTCGGTCGCATGAACTATTAGGATTTCATCAGTAAACATTTAAAGGTTATGGTTAAACCTATTTTTCTTATTCAATATTTGATTTACAAGGTCGTTTCAGTTAATAACAAAATTGAAGTTCTAGTACTTCAAACAGTTTACCTTAAATGGAATAGAAACAACTCAATGCAAAATATAAATCAAAGCTTCCTATCACTGAAGCAAAATATAATGACCTTTTTTTTATTGTGGGAAATATCATGTATTGACATCCCCCACCCTTGGGCGGAGCGGGAGATAGTGTCAGACTCGTACTGACTAAAAGACCCACCCCGTTCCTTCTAGCCTTCATACCGGGGCTCGAGCGCCCTTTCGGATAACCCTGGCCCCAGTAGGCTTCGACCCGGCTGGGTCCCTGCTGTTGCTGACAACTCCTTGAGGCGCGCGGGAACAGTGCGCGCCGTCGACGACTTGGGCTTGGTCCGGACAGTTACCGGACGGCCGGACAGTGAGCTACCCATTGCTCATTGTCCGCAAGCCCGCGTCTACGTTGGCCGGAAATCGGGATCAGAATCCCGGCGACGGCGGTGGCGATAACGCCGTTGCCTGATGCGTTCGGCCTCCTTCTTTGCGAGCATTACTGCTTCGCAGAAGTCGGCGACCGCCTGCCACTCCTCCTCGCTCCGGACCATGGCCTCAACCAAGGCCCGGCGCGAGAGGTCTCCGCCGCCGATCGCCCCCACGAGGGCACACAATGCTCCGCCCAAGCAGGGCACACCTCGACTGTGTGCTCCACCGTGTCCTCCGGGCGTTCCGCACAGTGGCGACACCCGGGCGTCACTTCCGCATGAATCGAGTGCAGGAAACTCTCGAACGAACCATGTCCGGTGAGTACCTGCGTCATACGGAAGGTAAGGACGGCGTGAGGTCTTTCCAGCCACGCCTCAAAGAAGGGACTTACCGAAAATATAATGACCTGGAAAAGCTATGTGACACTGGCGCTATCTCAAGAATATTTCATTCAGAATATATCAACCTACCATCCAGCAATACTGGCAAAGATACACTGATCGATACTGGTATTGAAGACGAAACAGACCTGCCAGATTAAGCAATTTTCATTATGTCTAATGGGAAAATAACAAGTGTTTCAGTATAAAGAAGAAAATTAATTAGAAAGTATTAGTAAGAAGAAAAAGAATGGTTGAATTTTAACTAAGATGTTATTTTTAATAATTTTGATTATTATATATATATATATAACTACAGTAACAAAAAGTTACTGTAGTTAACTACAATTTATTATTGTCATAGGAGATTACAATTATTTGTGTTATTGAAGAAAAACTAGGGATAGTATCTATAACAAGTAAGAAAACTTCTAAACTTTTTTTTAACGACAGATGTTTTTGATTTTGATTACTGAGAAAGTTAGAAAAAAATAATAGAAGAAAATATGTAAAAAAAATGAAAACCAAAGAAACACTCTTAATATTTTTTTTTTTTGTGATTATTTTTAAAAGAAAATATTTTATAGAGAAACCTTTTTTTTGTAATTTAAGAGATTTTTCTTTTATCTTATAAAAAGTAGTACTTACATACTTTTTAAAAAACAAAAGAAAAATCTCAAAAAGAAGTTCTTATACCAGGTGTAAGGGACAGCCCTCCACAAACTTTAAGGGCTTGCTCAGTAGACGAAACTAAACAACCTTCCACAAGATCTTTTTTCAGGAAAACAAAAAAAAAATCGGCCTCGCCATACAAATTGTCCAATCAAGTTTATCATTTTGTATGACGAGGCCGATTTCTTTTTTCATTTCCTGAAAAAAAAATTGTGGAAGGTTGTTCAGTTTCGTCTACTGAGCAAACCCTTGAAGTTTGTGGAGGGCTGTCCCTTACACCTTTTATACATAAACGTTAAATTTTAAGAATTAAGAAGAATGAGAATAATTATTTCACTTAATAAGACTGTAGGCTACGTAATATAAAGACTGTTTAACTTCTGATTCCTATACAATTGTATATATAACTTTAATTGTTTCCTTGGTAAGCTAAGAAGTTACTGCTGTTCCTAAGTGATGGTCATCTATAATATAAAAATGAATCGCAAAATGTGTTGGTAAGCGCATAACTCAACAACGCCTGGACCGTTTTCGCTAATTTTTTTTTTGTTGTGTTCGTTATTATGAGGAGAAGGTTCTTATGGGAAAAAAAATGAAAATTAGGGTAGTGTAGGGTAGAGTAGGGTAGTGTAGGGTAGGGTAGGGTAGAGTAAGGTAGAGTAGGGTAGAGTAGAGTAGGGTAGGGTAGAGTAGGGTAGAGTAGGGTAGAGTAGGGTAGGGTAGAGTAGGGTAGAGTAGGGTATAGTAGGGTAGAGTAGGGTATAGTAGGCTGAAGTAGGGAAGAGCGGGAGCGAAGCCGCGCGGGTACAGCTAGTTTTAAATAAAAAACTTATCTTTAAACATTTTACTGTGTTTTTTATTTCTCATTTTATAATTATTACAAGATAGGTAGGTACACCCTATGTATGTACCTTTTAATTTATCAGTGTTTTAACCGCCAATTTCTGCAAACTACAAACAATTTATCTAAAAAAAATCAGTCCCATAAACTAATTAGCCAAACATTAATAAGTTTAAGATATGGTTTTTAAATCAATTAGCTTAGGTTTGAAATATGGCCAACTCTTTGATTAAACCACTTAGCTTAGAGCTATTATTTGCATGTCTAGGCGGTTAAGTCATTTAGCTTGGAACAAGAAGTAATAAACCTAGGCGGTTAAGTCATTTAGCTTGGAACAAGAAGTATTAAACCGAGGCGGTTTAGTCATTTAGGTTGGAATAAGAAAAAGTAAAATATAGGTCATTTTGTATGAAGCGACATTTATCTTCGTTAAAAATAGGAATATTAGAAATAAAAATGAATTGGATTATGGGGAATATGTTATAAAAACAGTAATATCCTTCTTTTTAAAAAAATAATGCTATTTACTAAAGTTACATATTTTTTTCTAAAAATCGAAACTTTAAACTGCTCTGGTGTAAAGTTTCAAAAATGTCGGTTAATACAAATAGCCCGGAGCCCGTCGTTATTATTCTACCAGGATAATGTAATATCTATATCTTCGATTAAACGACTTTAAAATCGGTGTCGTTCAAACTCGATTAATAGATGTGAATACGGAAATGGTCTAAACGACTAAATCGCTACGATATCGTTACGGTTTTGATTACGTGAATCGGGCTACAGATCGGAGTACGTGGCTCACGTGTGCCCAATGTAGTTCTACCTTTATTTTTGTCATAATTTGTAAAAAAATGTTCAAGAAACATTTGAAAATGTAAATATTTGTTGTTCGACAAGAGCAAAACAATTTCGCAAAACAAGACCATAATAATAATTCTTACTTAAATACAATATCTGCATCTCTGCTACCGCCTGTCTTCAGCAAACAAAAGCGTTTTCATTTCCAACGATTATGATATTTTTTATGTTATGAGAAACGGGATCATTTATCTTCATTAATTTAGATTGTTGAACATTTTTGTGCAACTACAACATATTAAATTAAATAAATAGTTGTATATACAATAAATTTTGTTGGTACCTATACGAATGGAAATCAGGTATATACTTAACATCACATAATATTTATAATAATCGAATAACAGATAAGGGTTAGACATTTCTTCTTCGGATCTCGTACTAAAAAGCATAGATGCTGATGTTCGAAACATGTTTGATGGGAGATGTCAAAGAAGTTAGCGTATGAAATCTTTTTTATAAAAGTAAAAATATAATGCTTCTAGCAATATAATAATAGTGAATCTAAATAGAAACGTTTCATTTGCGTCTTCACACTCACGTCACTGCAGATATCATGTTTTACCCATACTCAATCAAATAAATGATTTGTATTTGTTAACAGCTCAAATTGAAAACGATCCTGCGTGCTACAAATATACAAGGTGTAAGGGACAGCCCTCCACAAACTTTAAGGGCTTGCTCAGTAGACGAAACTGAACAACCTTCCATAAAAATTATTTTTCAGGAAACGAAAAAAAAAAATCGGCTTCACCATACAAATTGTCCAATCAAGTTTATCATTTTGTATGTTGAGGCTGATTTTTTATTGTCGTTTCCTGAAAAAAAAAATTGTCGAAGGTTGTTCAGTTTTGTCTACTGATGAAGCCCTTAAAGTTTGAGGAGGGCTGTCCCTTGCACCTTTTATATAAATACAAAACATATTTTATCAGAAGAGTGTTCAAGGACACACGGCCTTTCATAATGTTTATAAGAAGGGAAACATTGTACTTTATTGGTTTTTGGTTGCTTTATTTGCTATAACTTCAACAACTTTTTGACTGACCTTTGTATTATTAGTATGAGAAAAAAGTGCTTACAGATTGCAGAACAAAATTACGAACACAAGTAATATTAAAAAAAATATTTTTCATTACTCATACTCTCAAAATAGGTCTGAAGTTGCCTGAGGAGCGGGCTGAAAGTGATACTTTTCATCCCTAGGGAGTTTTACTTTACAACTGACAGCTGTCAAATTATTAAAAAAAAACTAGTTCTATCTTCACATTTCTATTGAACCATGTTCCAATTTTCCATACAGCCAGTCAATCACAGCGCGATATAAAATTGAAATAACTTAAAAACAAGTATAAATTAAATAATGTTATATTTTAAGTGATTTATTTGTTCAACTAGGTATTTCTTTAAAATACTTTATTTTTAAAAGATTACAATTAATTTCTAATTTTTCATTAATGAGGCTGAATAGCTGGCCGGCCGCAGAAAAAAAAAACAAGATGGTGGGAAAGTGGCAATCAGTCGTTGGTTTTTTCGAGTTTTGTTTACATTTCCGTACAACAGAGATTTGTATTAACACGTTATGTTTATTAGATTAAAATAGTGATTTAACGCCTAATTTCATAAGAGAAGAGGCTAAAGCAGTAGTGGAATACCTTTTACCGCCTCAATCAGACGAAAGATACCTACTTAAAATCATAGGTACGACGACTCAGGTTTTACAAACTTTTTATTTTATTTTTAGTTTCCTCGTATTCGTAATGAAAAGCAGTGTTTACCTCGGGGTGAAAGTAACCCATTTAACCCCTCGAATTAGCAACCTCGCTGCGCTCGGCCGCCAACTCCTTCTCGGGACGAAATGAGTTACTTTCACCCCTAGTGTAACAATGTACTATTTCATACCACCTAGCCTTTTTCGAACTATATTAGAAAAAAAAACACCAAATGCAAATTTTACTTCGAACGTCAACCTATCAGACCTCCAAAACTCAGTAACTCGTTAGCCGTTAGATATTTGGGTAAGAAACAACTGTAAAAAAAAATTCGTTCTTAATTTGAAATGTGAAAGGAACTCTGTCTGTTGACCTTTCATGCTTAAACTACAAAACCGATTTTGATGAAATTTAGTACAGAGCAAGCTCTCCAAGGAAGGACATATCTTGGTTACTTTTTATCTTTATATTAAATAAAACTTCCGTACGTGTGTTTATCACCTAACATCTCCTAAACGGCTTGACGGATTTGGATGAAATTTTGTTTGTATATTTGAGTGGGTCTCTGGATGGTTTGAAAATACAATTGGATCCGGTAGGTATCGCTGCAAACGGGTTCCCAAATATTGATGGTGACTTAGCTTTCGGACAGGACGTTTGTCGGGATTATTAGTGTTTGATAAAGTTTTATGTCGTTTTAAAGCGAAGCGACTACAATTACTGCAAGCCTAGCCAAGTTACGACCTTTTAGTTTCAAATCTCTTTCTACAGTCGGTAACGCCATATTTTTAGGAGGGAAAATCATTTAATGACATCTCCTGCCTTTTCGTGTAAGAGTTTTACTGACTAAAAACCCACTCCTGTTCCTTCCTACGGTTACTTCCTACGATCTCTACAGTCAGTCAGTAACGCCTCCGACTCCTTTGTTCTGCCCACGTGACTTAACGTTGAGATGACGTCATTCCTATACGTTTGAAGTTTTCTAGTAGATTACGGTTGTAGATTATCAACTTGGCTAAGCCCTCTGATCTAATCAGGCGTCCGTTGACCGCAGTAACCCTCGTTCACTGCATCTGCCCGACAATCGTTACTTTAGTTAGACATAACTGTAGAATCACGCTAACGGACAGTTACTATTGAATTACGCCGCGGTTTGTTAGTAAATAAATTAATCCTGAAGACATAATAAACGTAATTTTAGTCCCGCCGCCAGTGTTGTGGTCCTGATGTAGAGTTAAAAATAACTAACTTCGAGATTTCTTTTAGAGAATATTAAGACTTTCCATTAAAGAAAAAAAATATATGGCACGCGTTCATGTTGTAATCCATTGTTGTATTTCATATTACATTACATTTTAGATTATTATTATTACATTTCAGTATTGGTTTTTCTCTTTTTCTCGTATTGGTGGTTTTAGAAAAATCATTTAAAACTTTTAATAAATCCGTTATGGTATGATATAATTATACCATTACGGATTTATTATTATCATGTGATTTATTCATGTTTTGGCATAATATACTCATTTATTATTTAGATTAATTTAATTGAAAGGTTAATTTGTAATTTTATTGTATTTGTTATAATGTTTATTTAGTTGGTTAATTTGAAATTTTATTAGAATTCGTAATAGGTGTATTTTTACCTCAATAATTACGAATACCGAATATAACCGGCATGTCTAGAACCAAAAATTCGAAGACATGTGACATTCACCAACCCGCACTGGGCCCACGTGGTGGATTACGGCTCATTCCCTCTCCTAGAGAGGAGGCCTGAGTCCCAGCAGTTGAAACATTAAAAAGGCTGATGATGATGATGATGAATAACGAATACTACAATTGCTTTGGGCATATACATAAAAGGAGAAACTGACTAACTGACTACCAACATCAACGCACAGCCGAAACTACAGGGCCTAGGAGGATGACATTTTTTACAAGGTTTCCATTTATGACGAGCACTAAGAGAGGATATCCCAAAATTCATACCCTGAAGAGGTGAAACGAGGGTCCAAAGATTGTATGCAGAAACCTTCTTTCAAGAAAAAACTGTTGGCAGAAGCTAATCTGCAGTATAATTCCAAGATTATACCAATGACCAATTTCATCCAGTACCTACTTAATAAATTAACCTGTCATTCCACCTCAGTAATGTTTGTCTATAGTTGTTATGGAGAGAAATATATATAGTTATGATACTCATTAATCCAAAGTTTTCCCAAATGAACAAGCGTCGTATAGTTATTAATGAGACGTCTCGGTATATGGAACTTGTAATTATTAGCCGACAGCCGAGCAGAAATACCAACGTATTCCATATCTTTCCTCATTAAGAAACAAGCCTCGTATCATATAAGAAAATTGTTTTGGTCGCTAAATGCACTTAATCCGATATTACCGTAAATTAAAATAAACCATGATCCCGATTCGACTAAAGCAAAAATAGACGCGCAATTTAACAAATGTTAGCAAAAAGTAAAAACAAAGTATTTTGCACAATACTGTCGGATCATAATGAAATAATGTAGAAGTCTAAATTATCCGGAGAACAAAACGTTTTTAAGAATGACACGTACATTCCGAAATATAGAACACACATTTTATTTTCATTACAAATATCACGCGTTTTTTCGTCGAAACGTCAGAGCGGTGCGGAACGATTTGCTCTTTAATTTTCCAAATATAGTACAGATTTTCTTTTACGAAATTTGGATACTTCGCTTATTCTTACACCAATTTTTATTAATAATTTATTTCCTTAGCGTGTTTACCATCGCTAAGGCCTGTTTATATGAGATTAGGGATTTATTGATTAAATCCTCACAGCCTACGCTTGGTATTTAATCAGAACAACGTTGCATTACGAGTTTCACTACACACGTTCCCAGATATCGTTAATTAAAAATTTATGATAAATAAATCCAGCCCCAAAAAATATTGTAAGCGATGGCCCCAGTGATTAAAATACAAACATAACAGTAAAGTTATATAATTTCGTAGTAACACGCGACGAGAAATTTGACGCGTCGAGGAAAGTACTTCATTGAGAGTTCTGCGGCAGTTTCGTAAAGTTTGTGAGAGTGTTTGGAGGAGTTTGTATGAGGTCGCGCGTGCATGAGCTGGTAGGTGTTGGACTCACCTTCCGCGGAGGTGGCTGCATGTTGATGCTCGTCGCCGGACCGTCGGCGACTGAGGCTCACGAAGAACTAGCGATCGATGGCACGCGTCGGACGCGTCTCCACCCTCTGCCGCGAGCGACCACGTCTGCTAACCCTACGGGACTACGCCGCCGTCGCGCATGCCCCCTACCACCAACCACGCTCACACTGCCATAAACCAACACACGCTTTTTTTGTCAAAAAAACACTGTCTAACGAAAAAAGAACGATTAGTTAAATAAAATATGAACAAAGCTTTAATTGTTTACTCAAAATAGTTTTTAGTCGAAGAATAAGTCCTAATTATGTCCTATACATAGAAATCTTCCTGGAGGCAGGCACCAAGCTGGATGTGCTACGATTTGTTCCCCCTCTACGAGTTCGTAGGACGTCGCGAAGTGAGCACCCATAGTCGACCCAAGTCGTCTTATAATACCACCCCTAAAGGCCGGAGTTGGAATAAACCACCCCGCCATAAAACGTTCCGGGTACCTAAAACTGGAACACGCCACATATTTTTTTCCGTGAATTTATGCTGTGAATAAATCCTAGAACCTACAATAATTTTCAAACGCCTAATTTTTTTTTTTTTTAATTTTTTTTTTATTTTGCAAGTAGGTTTTATAAAAACACTTTTACACGTCAATTTTTTTTTTTTTTTCAATTATGCTAGATGAGGCCGGTGTTTCCTAACTGACTACCCTGAGAAGAAACACCGAAACAAACTCAGGGGAAGGAAACTAATGAATAATTTTGTTCACATTTAGACTCACAAATACCGTATTAGAGTCTGTCTAAAAAGTCAAACGACTTGGATAATTATTAGGGTTAAATTAAATCTGATGTAGTCAACGCTGGTTCAACAATCAAGGTTGCAAGCATAAGAACCTTATAAACAGTATCAATTATAAGTATTTTATAAATGATTAAATATTATATACAAAATTCCGAAGTCGTTTGACTTTTCAAAACGACTATAGTTATACCTAAATACTAAATGTGTTTACGGTTGTGCAAGCCCTACAGTAAACAGGCCGCCTGTCATCAATTGACGCGCGTTCCTACAAAATCTAGTTTATAATTCATAAACGCTAGCATCAAGAAAGCAATTTCTATTCCCTATAAGTTGAAAATCGACTGCAGCAAGACTTCAAGGCGATGTACAGAAGGATCACTCTATAGCAACCTCAAAAGTCACATGGCACTTGTTTTGACAGTACTCGTACACTTCATCGATTTTCTATTAGTGACCCACTGCCCAACATTCCACTGTCAAGTGAGAGGGCCTCGTTTTGAGGGTGCTAAGAATTACGTCATCCCAAAATTCGCCGGTTACTTGTTTATAATATGGCGTAGAAAAAAAAATTAGTGATAACTATGGAATTCTATTAAGTATTAAATTATGTGGCTAGAATAAACGTGGAGAAAATCGAGAAGACAGTGCTCCGATGACAGAAAAATCAACGTGTAATACCAAAAATGGTACAAAAATACAGTGTTCATCAAGTTCAGAAAATAACATCAACCCTTTTTTTTTAAAGAATTTCGAACCGTGCACTAGCTTCTGACATTTTATATGTGCCCATGCCTATGTGAAATACAAATATGTATCTGAATTTTGTTTTTTTAACGTCTTATAGACACTGTTTTATGTTATGAAAGTCACCAATATTATTTGGGTCACTCATGCGTGTTTGACTAATATTAACGTCAAAAACATTTAGGTTACTTTATATATAAGGGAAATGTGTAAAAACTGGGTGCATGAAGAGATGCAAATACAAGCCAGCTACATAACTGTTCGTTTTATTACTCATCCCAATAATTAATAACAATGGTTGGAAAATCAATTATAGTAACAAACAATTATGCAATTATGAACAATCCCTCTCCCAGTACTCCCACCATGTCAATAGAATCGTCTTCCATTCATCCGCAAACAGATCACTTGTTGGATCAGAATCCAAGGGATCATTTAGTGCAGCCAAAGTGCCTTACGTCGTTAAACCTCTACGGTCCGGACTAAGAGTTTCACCTCGTCGTTTATACCGCGTACATCGATGGACTGGAACTATTTGCCTACTGCGGTCTTCCCGTCCGATTATAATTTAGATATCTTCAAGGCTAAAGTAAATAGGCTCTTAATAAACTAGTGCGCCTCACCATTAACGATTGCATCACTGCTTACCATCAGGTGGGCTCGCAGTCAAGCACTAGTTTATATCATAGTCGGCCTTATAATGTTCCCGCTATCGGGACTCAGGTCTCCTCTCTGGGAAAGGGAATGGGCCGTAAACTACCACGCGGGCCCAGTGCGGGTTGGTCACTGGCACTAGTTTATATCAATAAAAAAGTGGGACGTGAAAATTGGAAACTGAGTCCGGGCAACAGTGCGACACTAAGGCACAATAATATCTTGTGCTTTTGGCCGTGGCAGGAATTGTCCGGAACAAAGAAACGTGCAAGCACAGCAAGCAGGCCAGGCGCGTCAATAGTGCCGTGGAGCGCCTTGCAGGCTATGGTGAACTGCTACCCTAGCTAAGTTAAACCGTTTCTATTCTATTCTCTTGTGTCGAACGCTTCGAGTTGGCCACGCCTCCGATTCTTTTGGTCTGACGTCATCTCAACGCTCAGTCACGTAGTCAGAACAAAAGAATCGGAGGTACATAATATATATCTAGTTTTCATGAACACCCGTATAAGAAACAACTATTTCCGAACCACGATTATTTGCACCTTTAATAATATTTTAGTTTTAGTATTTTTTTAGGCACTAAACTGTATGTAAAACCTTATTACTGTTGGCTTAATGTTCCTTTTTTGTCAACGTTATTTGAATAAATTATTATTAAATTGCCTCCAGCCGTTGGGGCCGAAAGGTTCTGGAGTGGCGACCGCGTACCAGAAGACGCAGCGTTGGAAGGCCTCCTACAAGGTGGACCGATGACCTGGTGAAGGTAGCGGGAAACCGATGGATGCGGGACGCACAGGAACGTTCGATGTGGCGACGCTTGGGGAGCCCTACGTCCAACAGTGGACGTGTATCGGCTGAAATGATGATGATGATGATCGCCTCCAGAAGCTAATGTTGGAAATGCTTCGCAGTTGCATCTGCTTTTAAAGCATTATTAAACTAGATGAGACCAGTGTTTGCTAGCTAACTACCCTGAGAAGAAACACCGAAACAAACTCAGGCTCTTGACAGACAGACAGACAACAAAGTGATACTGTAAGGGTTTCGATTTTTCTTTTTGAGGTACGGAACCCTAAAAATAGTAATCAGCGGAGCTTTTTGGCGGGAATTCTTCGAATGAAGTCCAGTAACTGTTTTATTTTTAAATGTCGGATGTATTTTATTTAATAATAAAACAATCTTTAGCCAGTCAAAACCAGTTTTGAATAATTAACAGTATCTGTTGTAACATAAAGGGTGACTTATAATTAGTGACTGATAATTATACACGTGATTGTATTCATGATTACAGACCACTTTCCCAAAGAAACTTTTTTTTATACTCATTATTTAATTTATATTATTTAACCGGAACATGTAGGTACCAACACTAACTACATACACCGATGGGTTTGCAAGCGGTGCAGGTGCACTATCACTATTGTAGGTAAGGTATATGAGACAGCGGAGTTCCGCGGCTAACAGCTGAGAGGACGCAGGCAGGCGCGCGCTAATTTGCGCGAACAGCTGTATTTTTATTGTGATAAAAGTAATAAGTATTAAAAAAAAGGTTGTTCCACTATAATTATCTTATTCCAACAAAAACCATATGCAAAAAAAAAAATTTTTAAACATTAGACAGCTATACGTTTATTACACATGCATTCTTGTAAAAAAATAACCTCTAACTATCTGTCCTTATCCGGAAGCTCATGTGCGGGTACAGTTATATAGAGTTGTTATTGTTTTATTTTTAACTAAAGTCTATTTCCTTGATTTTTTTTTCTTTAAAAAATGCAATATGTTGCCCTTATTCTATTGATTTTAAAATAACAGTAATGTAGTTCCGGTTTTTCATTTCAAGGTTTTCGCAAGCGTGGTTAACAATTATATTAACCACGCTTGCAAACCTCTTTATAACCACATGCCATTGTTTCAATAATAAATACTGTAATGATATGTTGTAACATGGAAATAATTTTCACATGAGCTTGTTTCAAATGTAACCACTCATTCCACAGTATACCGAAAATGGTACACCTCGGTACCAACTTAAACCTCATTACGTAAAAAAAGGGTTTAATTCGGCTGGTACCGAAGTGTACCGTTTTCGGTACACTGGAACCTGAGAACACAGTTTGTTAGTGTTAAAAAATATGGAAATACGGAGGAAACTGTCCTATATATAAAATGGCACTTGGAACACAACCGTGCGAAATTAACCTACTACAAAAAACACAAAACAAAAACAAAAATTTGTAGGGGTATTTTGGTGTAGTACTCATATTAGGTTGTCTAAAACATTTTCACAACTGACTTTTTTTCAATAAAATCGGACAAGCATTTTTTGGAACAGAATTAAACGAAGATGCGACCATTTCATAGACTTAAAAAAAAATATGTCGGTAAGTAGGTACTTACCTTCAACTTATTCTCCCATTTTTTTCACAATAATTAAAAGCTTAAAAGTATAAAAAATAATTGAAAATAAATTTAAATATTAATTATAAATAATTTTAACTAATACGTACCTACTTCAAATAAATGACGAAGAATTAAATAATTATTGTATTATTCCTACAACGAACATTTACCAGTCCACATTGGTAAAACCTAGCATGTACTGAATTGGAATGGTAAAAGACCAAAAAAATTTCATGTCGGTAAATGTTAGGTTTTACTGGAAAATCTTAAGATTTACCGTAGTCCAAGTTTTACAGTAACATACACACAATTATATTTTACTTTTTTGTGTTTCTTTTATTTTTAATATTATGATGTGATTGTGTACATAACTATTTTATTAAATCTGTTGTAGAGTAAGTTTTTAACCGACTTCGAAAAGGAGGAGGTTCTATGTTCGGCTGAATGTACGTTTTTTTTTTGTTTTTTTTTTTTATGTATGTTCACCGATGTCTCCGTCAATTGTGGACCGATTTTAAAAATACTTTTTTTGATTGAAAGGTTATGCTTCCAAGATGATAACATTGAAATATTGTTACGATCTGATTATGAACTTCGAAGATATGGCGCAGAACTCCTCATAGGATCACAGCAGAACTGTCGTAACAAGTAAAATCGCTTTGTTTATACGTGTAGTCGATAACTGGCTGAAGGAAAGGGGGAGGGGATGTATCGGACTGATCTGATGATGAAGCCAGAAGATAAATTAATGCACTCGAGAGCAAAAAAATCGCACATCATAACTCTTTTTGTTAAGATTTTTTGAAAGCCTATTTAATTACCTTTCTAATGATATGAAACATAGTGCAAAAAAATATCCTTGAAGGGGTTTAGAGCACAAAATCCAATATATGAGAAAAATTACCAAATTTCACTTTAGAAAGAATGAGAGTCAAACTTAAAATTCTTCGTCATCCAGTTTGTCTATAAAGTGTATTCCCTTAGCCTTATTAACAGCTGTTACTCGATTTTTCATCAGCCGTTTCAATTTTACCATGAAATCTTAGGGTATAACGTCCCACTTCTTGTCAATGACAAATTGAAGCTCTTGGAGGCGTGGAGAGTCAGGCTTTTTGCACTAAGTCTTCTTTCAATGCCATTCCAGATATGCTCAATTGGATTAAGATCAGAACTACGAACTGGCCTCTCTATCGCAATGATTCCAACGTCTTACATGTAGTCGCAAACTGTTCTAGGGACATGCGATCTGGTGTTGTTCTGCATTAAGGAAAAAAATCTACCATAAGTCATTTTGCGTGACTTATGGTAGATTTTTTTCCTTCTTGCTTCACATATTCTTCGAGCATTTTTTTGATGTATCTTAAAACCGTCAACCCTCTCGATATTAGGCCAGTAATGGCCCAGTGATGAATACAATGCCAGTTTTAGTGTCCAACATTATGCCACCCCAATTCGCCTCCAAAACTCACTTCTTTGCTTATGCTGCATTGTTAAAATTGCTCTGATGAGCTTCTATAGACCCTACAGCATTCAACATGGTCATCTAAGTCATTCTGCACTTATCAGAAAACACAACAGCCTGCCATTAAGCATACATCCAATTTAAGTGTTTCGTGGCAAATTATTGCTGGGCTTGCTATAGCTGTGGTCAATTTGCTTCCATTTGCTGAGTGATGAGTAGTCAGGCCTACTTCACCCATTCTTTTTCCAATTGTCCATTGACTTATACTGACATTGCAAACTGCTTGAAGCTTCTGTGTCAGTTCCATCGTGTTCAGTAGCCGATTTCGCAAAGTACTTGTTACAGAAAAGCGATAATCACGCCCTGATCCTATGCGCCACCGGCCAGATCCTGGTCGCCAAATATACCCACAGATCTCTTAAAACCTCTGGTATACCAGACGAACAGAAAAACAGCTAAAATTTAGCTGTCGAGCGACTTCATTTTGATTATGGCCTGCTTTGGGCAAGGCAATAACTTGAACGCCTTCTGCGGGCATGGTATCCATATTTTTCCAGTAAATCCATCTGTTTCTAATAAAGACGTTATCGCGTTAACGGAAACTGATTAAAACTTCAAAACAGCACCCTTTTTGTAGCTCCAGGTAAAGGTGCAAATAGTGAAATGCAAATAGGTGAATTTAAGGAATTGGATATACCGCTGGTTTTTTTGAGTTTCATGAAGGTCAATGATCTTAATTTTGTGTTTTTATAAAGCTAACTTAGCATGCTTCAATTTTGCTTAATAATTTGTACTCAATATTTTCAGATTTAAGAAAAAAAACAGCATTAAACGAAATTACAAGCCATATGCGATTTTTTTGCTCTCAAGTGTGTAATCTAATCTATGAATCTAACCGTCTTTGGGATTATTAAAATCTCTGGCTATAAGGTACGAGTATTTAGGTTTGGCTGAGAGGTACTTTTTAGTAGTGGTACCATAACTAAAAAGTGTAAAATAAAAAACTTTTTACAAAAAAAATACAACCGACTTCAATGTTAAAAAAAACACTGAAAAGTACAAAATAACTATAATTTCGGAAATCGGTGTTTCTACATAGTTTTTACTTTTTATTGTTTTTTTAACATTGAAGTCGGTTGTATATTTTTTTTTTGTAAAAAGTTTTTTTTTTATTTTAACTGTGTTGTAGCTTGTTTTTTTACCGTTGTTGTTTATTTTGTTACTAAATATTACCAGCTTAAATCTTAATCTTGATTCACATAAGATAGTTGAAATAGTCAAGAATTAGACGAATTTAGTTTATTTTCAAAGAAAAGATATGTACATAAAACTATTTTAACCGTTTTATAGATATTTTGTTTTGTTACCAAATAAATTTTACCAACTAGGAATCCAGATCTTGATTCTTTCAGGTTACCTGTTCTTCAGTTGCTGTTTGTCTAATCATCATTGATTACAATAAATGGTTTCAATATTTTACACGAATTTGAATTCATCTAATTATTAAAGTATAAAAATCTATTGTTGGAAAAAATTATCCTCTAAAAGCTATCAGCGCTTTATATTTTAATAGTTCTGTTAGACGACATAATGCAAATGCAGCGGTCCAGCGGATTTTAGTTTTAATTTTTCAATATTTTGACAAATACTTTCCAGGAAAGGGCGTGGCTATCACTAGAATAAAAGTCAATGATAATCATCGACACAAAAAAACTTTTTAACTAAAACACAATAAAAATATCATTCCAGACCACGTCATTATACCGAAGAGGGTATAAGTAAAATAAGTCGCCAAAATTGTCGAGTGAACGAACGTAACATCGCATCAGAGACTGACTACCCACTTTTCTAATCATAATGTAGTTAAGGAACGTTTTGAGAGTGATACAGGTTGTTCCTTTATTTTAATCACCTATCTGTGTGCATTCCTCATCGCCTAAATCGACTCAGTCGATTTATACGGCCTGTGACTCACGAATAGTTGTTCCTGGTCTGAAATTCTGGATATCTTGTTTAGGAAAGAAAAGAAAGAAAGAAAAAGGGTTTATTTACGTCAAACATGGCGCATACCTATTCATTAATTCATTAAACCCCAAGCGAACGCCGGCGTTGGCGCATCTATTGTCTTACTATTGTGTCTCAAATTGACGGTATCTGAAAACTTAAAATAAAATAAATAACAATATCGACTAAAGTAGCACGTAAGTAAGATATGCGTCACATCCGCGCAAAAGGGCCAGCGCTCAGCAAAATGTGGGGGGTGAGACAGAGCCATAGCGCTGATTTTCAGCACCAGCCGTCGTCGACGTTGAGACGCTGATCGGCGTGTTTATTGTATGATAGCAAGGATTCATCATCCTTACAATCATACAATAAACAAAATAAAAACATAAATAACGATAAACCGTACAATGACCGTAATTATACGTTAAACAAAAATAAAGTTAAATAAAAACAACAAAACAAAAATTGGGCAACAAACATTGAACTAATGTAAAAATAAGATTCCTGACCTTTACGCAATCGATTTGTTTGCGTAAATGAGTTATTGGGTGACTTATTTTGGGACTTTACTGAAGGGTTATGAATATAAAACAAATAAGATTTACGTAAATAAAAAGGGATTTATTTATAACTAGCTGACCCGGCAAATTTCGTACCGCCTAATAGTCAACGAATCTAGTATATCTTTCGATATAGTCACCGATTGCGATGAAACAAAGCCTAAGTAATATATCAAATTACAAACTTTAATGTATCGAATCAGAATCAGAGAGAAATGCACCCACGAGACAGGAACACGGTGGAGCATACGGTGGAGGTGTGCCCCGCTTGGGCGGAACACCGCGGTGTCCTCGTGGGGACGTCGGAGATCGGTGGTAACGACATATCGCCCCGGGCCCTGGTACAGGCCATGGTTCGGAGCGCGGAGGAATGGCAGGTGGTCGCCTCGTTCTGCTAACGACGGAACTGGGTTTGCGAACGACGGCCAACCGTCCGATAACCGTCCGGAACAAGCACGAGAAGTCAACGGCGCGTCGTTGTAGTTTTCCACCCGCGCCTCTAGAAGACGTCAGGAAAACCGTAGGAGCTCAGCAGTTCCGTAGCCTATTGGGGCAATGGGTTCGCTTCTGAAAGGAAAGCCCGGGGTCCTGGAACGCAAGACTAAAAAGAAGTATAGGAGTGTTCTCCCACTATACCTATGAGCGGGAGAAGTAATTAAACAACATATCAAAAAAAGAAAACACTATACAACAGCAATTCTTAGTAAGGACAATAAGAATCCCGGCCCTAGCAAGATTAGTCGAACGGGTTTTCTAACGAAGCATTAGACGATTGATAATATAATGAAACACGTATTACGAATCTAAGATTTAATTCATAAAATAAACAAAGTAAAAAATGTGTCCACATTTCTTTAACATAGTGTTTCAGAAAAACGTGCCTGTTGAAACAAAAGACAAACTTTCAAATATTGACCTTTCTTTTATAAAATGCGCGATAAAGTCTAGGCATTTAACAGACCATGTTCACTAGGATTTTTACACTACGTAATTAAATCAAACATGTTATAAAGTAAAGGCCCGTGGCTGCCAGATTTTCTAATTTTATAAAAGCTGATTAGTATGTCAGTGCATGTCCCAGACACAGGTAGGAATAAATAGTAACTAGAGGTCAGTGGCTAGGAACGTTGCCCTAATATGACGTTTCAGTTATGGTGGCCTTGGCTGGTAACAGGTAACAAAGGTGTTTTTGGTGTAACATTACAACACAAATACGATTACTTATTATAAAGCTCATTTTTTTTATATGTTTCTCTGGATAGTTTAGTATTCATGGTTATTCATTGCCCGACACTTAGTGTGATGGTAACCCCGCGCCAGACAACCATAAACTTTTTTTTAAATTGATATAAACCAGTGCTTGACTGCGACCCCAACTGATGGTAAGCAGTGATGCAATCGTTGATGGTGAGACGTACTAGTTTGTTAAGAGCCTCTTCACTCTAGCCTTGAAGACAATAAAATATATTTGTACTTATATAAATTATTTATAAAAGATGTTTTTTTTATATATATATTCGTCCTTGACAGCCGACGAGACCCGGTGTAGACGCCGACGCTGCGGAAGCGACCGGCAGACAAGATGAACGTATCCCAGAGCGCAAGCCTCCTTGTCAGCCAGTCAACAGTTCTTGTACATGCATGACCTGCGTATGGTGTTGCAATTCCAAACTTCGCCGACGCTATAAGTCGCGGCATGGTGGGCCGACATGACAAGTTCGGGAGATTCCTGTTCCATATTCAGGCAAAAGAAACGACGGGATGACCACATTGCGCAAACAGCTTGGAGGACACGATGAAGCATACGGTGGAGGTGTGTCTCGCTTGGACAGAGCATCGCTAAGTCTTTGTGGAGGTGATCGGCGGCGGTGACCTCTCTCTCCCGTACCTGGTCCAGTCCATAGTTCGGCACGAGAGGGAATGTGATGCGTACGCATCCTTTTGCGAAACAGTAATGCCAGCGAAGGAGTTGACCGAAAGCCCAAGCCTCAGCGACTGCGAAATCCGTAGGGCGATATTCGGTCACCGTAGGCTCAGGCTTGCGGACGACGAGCAAAGGGTAGCAAGCCGTCCGCTCGTGCTATGAAGACCGAACCCGAGTCGTCGACGACGTGTAATGTTTCACGCTCGCCTCAAAGTGATGTCAGCAAACCGCATGGGGGCTAGCAAGGCCGACGCCTGCTACCGCCATGGGATCGGTTCTGAAAAGGATATGCTCATGATCCTGGAACGTAAGAGCCAACTGAGGGACATAGGTGTGGTTTTAGTCAATAAAAGTCTGTCACACCCTCCTGCTCCAGACGGTCACATTTTAGCTCATCTATATTTTATATCTATATTGTTTTTTACCTTAGTTTCCAAATTTGTAATTGCAAAAAAATAAATAAATTTCTACCCTGAAGCGCCTCATTTCTCCTTCATCGAATAACAATAGGTCTGCGAAATCTGTCGCAATGTTTTGCGGAATCTATATAAATGTATGTAAAATTTTCATGGAAAAAACCTAGTAAAAGGAAAATTGCTAAACTTCTTGCGTAAAGTAACCACCGAAAATAGCCCGACAGGAAAGAGCAGGCTCTTAATTGTAAGCTAGCTTCAGTTGGAGTCCGCACTCGTGCCACCGTAGTCCGATTTCCGACCCATATTTTTAAAACAGTGTCACCAAGGCGACGTGAGTCGACGGTCACCAGAAAATCACTTAGCTCCTTGCTTTTACGCTCTGCACTTTCCTGCCGTTTCAAGCCGCTTTGAAAACTCGGTAAGTCATTAAGTATTTTATTTTTCACTAGCTTTCTTTCGCCATTTCACACATTAAATGAATAAATAAATTATTTGAAAATTTATTTATTTAAACTTCATGCAAAGCCAGACTAAATGCTTTAGGCAATCTCTACCAATCAACCTAGGGTGGTGAAGAGACAATATGGTAGATGCATAAAAAATAAAATTATAGGTACGTACCTATAGTATTTATATCAAGATATAATAGACATTTTCTTAATTTTCTGCGTGCTTCCAATGATTTCAATTCTTAGTACTTATTTAGATTAGGGTTCTAAGTTACATACTGCGCGCTGCTGTGCTGCTGTGCTCCTGTGCTGCTGCAAATGTATTGAAATTATACTTTAATGTCCTTTAATTTATTTATTTTTTTCATTTTAAAATGTTTAGAATGTTCATTTTTCTTGTTGTAAAAAAGGAATATACTTCAATATCTAAATGATTTAGAAAACCTAATTATCATCCCGGACACGTCATTGGGAATTTACTACCAGTGCTATTAGATTTTTGGTAGCATTTATCACAACTAGGTAATCATAATTGAGTTAGTTCCTTAAATATTAACAAAATATTTATAATATTTTGCTATGCTTGATATTACAGTGAACATTTTTTTTTAAATTGGTTCTCTTGCGATGGGTTTTGAGTTTTCAATTTTCACTAGAGTATTTTCTTTTGTCTGCCCATATTGTCCCACTGATGGGCAAATGCCTCCCTCCACTTCTTCCAACGATCACGAGTCTTCGCTTTCTCATTCCAATTCATAAGGAAGCCATCCAGGTCGTCCCGCCATCTCCTTCGTGGTCTGCCTCGGCCCCGCGTTGCTGTGTCCGGGCACCAATCCTGCGTTTTACGCGCCCACAGCTCGTTAGACATGCGGCAGACATGTCCTGCCCAGTCCCATTTAAGTTGGGCAAATAATAATAGTAATAATAATTTAATTATAATACTTTTTATAAACTACAGTCTTAGTATCTAGAACAGACAGTTAATTTTAAAAAGACGTGTGGCACTCGGGGTAAAGCTATTGCATAGCATTTTTTATCAACTTATGCAATAGACCTCGCCAACAGCTGCTTAACCCCACCCATCCAAAACCACACCTCGCCAACAGCTGCTTAACCCCACCCATCCAAAACCAGACCTCGCCAACAGCTGCTTAACCTCTTCCATCAAAAACCAGACCTTGCTAACTGCTGCTTAACCCCACCCATCCAAAACGCCGACAGCTGCTTAACCCCACCCATCCAAACACAGACCTCACCAACAGCTGCTTAACCCCACCCATCTAAAACCAGACCTCGCCAACAGCTGCTTAACCCCACCCATCCAAAACCAGACCTCACCAACAGCTGCTTAACCCTATCCATCTAAAACCAGACTTCGCCAACAGCTGCTTAACCCCACCCATCCAAGACTAGACCTCGCTAACAGCTGCTTAACCCCACCCATCAAAAACGAGACCTCGCCAACAGCTGCTTAACCCCACCCATCCAAACACAGACCTCGCCAACAGCTGCTTAACCCCACCTATCCAAAACCAGACCTCGCCAACAGCTGCTTAACCCCACCCATTCAAAACCAGACCTCACCAACAGCTGCTATTGATTGTTCACTCATTTGTTTTCTTATCGGTCACCACGCTCAAAAAACAAATGAGTGGGGGGTGTTAGGTTATTTTCGTTCCGGAATTTCTGGATTCGGTCTCCACGCTCAAGGCCCGCGAAAGAAACTATGCAATAGCTATACAAGGTGTAAGGGACAGCCCTCCACAAACTTTAAGGGCTTGCTCAGTAGACGATACTGAATAACATTCCACAAAAAAAATTTTCAGGAAACGAAAAAAAAATTCGGCCTCTCCATACAAACTGTCCAATCAAGTTAATAATTTTGTATGGTGAGGCGGACTTTTTTTTCGTTTCCTGAAAAAAAATTTTATGGTAGGTTGTTCAGTTTCGTCTACTGAGCAAGCCCTTAAAGTTTGTGGAGGGCTGTCCCTTACACCTTGTATAATTTAATTAATTGTAATTTATTTATTTATTGTATACTTTATTGAAGTTACATAAATATACATAACAGAGAAAAACTTATATCTAAAACATATATAATGGGCGGCCTTATCGCATTAGTAATGTACTTGATTTTTTTTTAAATGTCAATCTAGTTGATACTTCCGCATATCTATGGATACTATACACCTTTGTTACCCATTACCTTCGAAAGCCACCATAACTGAAACTTCATAATAAGGCATCCTTCTTAAATTTTTTGGGGACATACTGATAAACTATCTAACTAACTTTTATTAAATGATGAAATTCAGGCAGCCTATATATCTCTTAAGCTATAACATACTTATATCTAGCTGATCCATACTTCGTACCGCCTAACAGTCAATAAATGTAGTATATCTTTCGATATAGTCAACCGATTGCGATGAAACAAAGCCTAAATAATATATCAAGTTCCACACAACTTTAATGTATAAAAATTATTTACATCGATTTCGTACATTGTACTATCACTTGCAAAAGTCCATAAGAATTCTTAAAACTTATTCGTTTGACGTTTAGTTTGACTTACGACCTTTTATTTTCAAGTTTCGCCAACAAATGATTGAAATTCACAATTTCATCAACTTATCTTAAGTCAAGATGGCCCAGTGGTATAGGCACACAGATTGAAGCGCAAATCAGTGTGCCGCAAGTTCAAATCCCACGCAATTATTGACTTTTTGTAAGTTCTTACCCGATTGGAAGTTATGTATTTGCATTACAATATTAAATTATTCTTTAACTTGTTCACACATTTCTTGGAGTTAGAAAGGTAGTTCACAAAAAAACTAAATAAAGAATTAGATTTCTGCGAGGTAGACATGAGTTTTAACTTAACCGAAATGAACTGTCGTTTGGTTGTAGTTGTTGGTTAGTGACGTGAGGTTGACAGTATTGTAATATTCGCAAAATGCAGGCTAATATTAGTATTGAAGTGAGGGCGACTATCATTGGGCTGCATAAAAGTGGTCTTAATAAAACACAAATATCTGAAGAAACCGGATTGAATGTGAGTATAATAGCTATTAATGAATTGTAACTTTATTACAAATTAATCTTCTAATTAAAACGTATGCCATTTATGAATCCATTCATCGTATCTTTATGAGGTTTAAAAGAGAAATACGTAAATCGTTGGGTTTATTGGATTGGTTATTGGATTAATAAATGCAGTTTTATTTTAAAATTATATTCAATAATTATGATTATTAACATTTTATATAATGAAAATGAAGTGAAGTAGGTATAGCTGCCTAATATATATATTTTTTTATTTTAGAAAAATACTGTAAATCTTTGGCTAAAAAGATATGAGGAAGAAGGTAGCCTTGCTAGTCGAAAGAGAAGTGGGAGACCGAAGCTTATTAGCGAGGCGCAGCGACGACATATGGTGGACGTATACGAAACGAATGGTTTCGCACCAACGAGACATTTTGCGGAATTATATGACACCTCGATGGATACTGTTCGCCGTGCACTTGCAGAAAACCTGCTAAAAAGCCGTACTTGACAGAGAGGCACAAACAAGAACGATTACGTTTCGCACTAAATATTTAATGTTAACTAAACTAAATGGCCTACCATTTTATTTTAACATATCTGTGATTATTCGTTAACATACACTGTATTATATTGTGTTTACTTTCGTTTAAAACAGCTATATCTTTTAACTTGTGCCATCGCCTCATCTTAAGAATGCAGTGAACTCGCTATCAATTTTGTTGACAATAATCATGAGTCTATTTCGTTTTTTATTCTTCTACCCGCACTGTTTTAACATAATACTATAATTCAATTTATTTTTCTCATCTAATTGACGATTATCTTGTGAGAACTAAAGTTCTTTTAACAGAAATTGAGGTTTGGTTTCAATCTTCTTTTCGTCAAGAAAATGAACAATTAAGCTATGACCTCAATACATTCATTGTGACGTTACACAAAAATAAAATGTTTACAAAGTCCAAATCATATATCACTTTTCAATAAATAACTGGATATAAACAATTACCTATATTTTATTTTATTAAAATTTGAATATCCGTTCATTGTTACGTTATTCATATTATGAATGGTCTAAGTGGGTATACTTCCAACAAACAATCTTAGGCGTAACATAGATAACGGTTACAAGATAACTTTTTGTCTAGGTAACAATTCGACGTCACAATTCTCATAAATGTTTAATTTGTAAATATAAAGAATAAACATTTTTATTAAACACGTCTTTTTATTTCCACCTTATAACATCGAAAAGATGTAACAACTTACTAATTGCAAATTACGAATGTGATTCTTCTTGTGGTTAATAGATCACATTCGTAATTTGCAACTATTTAGTGCAAAAAATGCAATAGTATTTTTCATAGAAATATAAAAAAACAACTATATCAATATAGATTGGGAATTTTCAAAGTAAGAAATAACTGCAACGGACCGACCATGATTTGAACTCGGGTTACGTGATTTGCGAATCCAACACTTAATTCACACGGCTACCAGCACATGACGTATTTGCGCGAATCAATGCTATGGTAAGAACAGAAAAATAATAATGTTTTTAAGCTCAGTGCGACGACAGTTCCTTAGTGTGTGTTATCTGTGGAATGTGGATACTCATACATGCGCACACATACGCACGGAAGTAACGCGCTCGCTCGGTTCGTAGCAATGTAATCTTTAGCGTTCCTATGGACTTTTGCGGCCTTACTGTACGTGATGCGCGGACTACTAAAAACTTCTAGAGATTTATTGTGTGTTTTTCATTATTTGTTCAGATTTATTTGAAATCGCAAAAACGGCTGGTGATAGTCGATAAAAGGGGGTAAAGGGGACAAAAATTAGCAACTGTAATATGGTACGTAATAACTGCGAAGCTATCTCTATGTTCTCCAGCAAACATTGCTGAAGCGCTACAGAAACGTAGAAGCCACAACAGCGCCCTGAACGCGTTGTTAAATTAAGCCCGAAAAGCATTATATGCTCTCTAGGCGAAGTCAATCCACAAAGTTCCCGTGTACATAGCATAATCAGCCTTTTAATTTTCCCACTCAGGCCTCTCTCTAGGAGAGGGAATGGGCCGTAATCCACCACGCAGGCCTAGTGCGGGTTGGTGAATGTCACATGTCTTCGAATACTCACGATGTTTTCCTTCACTATGTTGAGAACCCGTTTTCTCGTGTACAGTGAGCTACAATACAGCAAGCAGCAGTACAACGGGAGAATATATAGGTTAACATGTTCGCCCAAACTGACAATTCTATGTCAACTCAAATCTGTGCGGTGATTTTCGCAAAAGACCGCCTCAGATCGAATCAGCAATCGTTCTCCTATGACTGATTCATCATTGGACTGTTCATCACCGCAGAAGACAGAATTCTAATCAGTAAGTCTAACCCTCCCCTCCACCCCGCCCTGGAGCGTGAAAATTCTTTTGATGATTTTTATATCGTATAATATTATAAGACACTAGAATTTTCTAGAAATGTGTATTTTTTTTTATGTCGCTTGTCTTAAGATTGACGGCGAATTCTCGTAATAAAAAGGTCTGTAGTTAAAAGAGTTATCTGGCTTATCGTCGTATCGGTCAAATATTCGGTTGCCAAAAAGGCCTTTCGTCGTAATGTATTTATTTATTTAATGATTTATGCAAACAAAAGTACAGAGGCGGACTTAATGCCTTAGGCATTTTCTGCCAGTCAACAATATAATAGTGGTAGGTGCCAATAAATAAGAGAGAGAAGACGAATACAAGAATAGACATAAGTACTAATAAACCATATATATATAGTACAATTATACAATATATACTCAAATTAATAACTTACATACCTAACTAATATAGTCAAACAATTGGTCCAGATCGACAATTGGAAAACATTAACGTTGTGATGATACTACTGCCAATTAATTATAACACACAAATAATTGTCACACATGAAAGTTCTTCTCGGCGAAATGTCTATGAGTGAAAGATTCTGCTGGGGAAACGGAAATAAATGAATCGTCCTGTTGACGAACAGTCCAATGATGAATCCGTGATAGGAGAACGGTTGCTGAATCCCACAGATCATTTCCTGGTTAATATGATAACCAGTTTGACCAGATTGTACAAGTAAGTTTATTTCGGTGTTTCTTGACAGGAAAGTCAGCTAAGAAAATCCGGCCTTATTTAAAGTGTCATAAACAGTTGACTCATAAAATGTTATTTTTAACCTATTTAAAAATCAAATAAGTATATTATCATTTATCATACTTGATATGACTGTCGATTGAATATCGGAAGAGATTAAATACGGTCATCGATTAAATTGATAGGTATTTATATAACTGGGTTATTAAGAAATATATTCATAATTTATATCAAGCAGATTAAAATCAGCCTTTTAATGTGCCTACTGCTGGGACTTAGAACTTCACTCTAAGAGAGGGAATGAGCCGTAGTCCACCACCCTGTCTCAGTATGTTAGTGGTCGTCACTGTTCTCCGAATTTTGCGGTTTCTTTTTGGTGTTTTACTTCACTGTTTCTCGAGCTGAAAACAAAATAAATAATAGAAAAAATTTGTTTATTTCTCACCATTAAATATTACATATTAGAAGGCACATAAAATAAAAATCCGTCCCTATACAAAGTAAAGCTCCTGCCTGGGTTTGAATCCATTACTTACAATAGGTTTTAATGCAGTTTCCAATTAATAGCAGAGCGATAAACGAGGTTGGTCCTAGTATATATCCGACTTCATTTGCTGCCAGATTTCGAATAATGTGACCAATCACAAAGTTACCATAAATGTTTTTGACACCACCAGACGATAGGTTTTGGTCTATTTCAATCACAGAATTCAATTTTAATAATATAAAGCTTCAGTCCATCGCGTAGTTCGAAGCCTACGCGGCTACGGCAGGCTACGGCGTAGCCAGGTCGTAGGCCTTCGCGTAGCAAGAGATGCTACTGATTTTGCTACAACTGTGTACATTCAAAAGGTAGTTCGTAATTGTACATAATAATAGGTGCGTACATTACCTGTGAAATGGCCGTTTTTTAAAACGGGTTGCTTTGCGGGAAGCGTTATATCTTTGGATTGACTTGGAATGATTACTTCAAATAAACTTTATGTATACTAAAGGTACGTTTTCGTCGAAATTAGGTATTTATTGATTCCTTTGCGTTTTATATTTTCTGCAATATCGCAGTACTTGTTTTTGTACATGAAACAAAAATCCAAAAAAAATAGCTAGGGTGTTAAAGAACAAATAATAGAACCCATTTCCAGCATTTTTCGATTTTTTTCTGTTTGTCGGTTTGTCTGTTTATTTGTTGGGGCATCACGTAAAATGTACGAAAGCAATGTAGATAACTTGTATACACAAGGATTGAGAGTAACTTGAAGTAACATTTAGTTTTTGTTTCATTGCAATCGGTTCAGACTATCAAAAGATATTTGAATTTAAAATTTTCCAGAAGTAAAATTAGGGTTATGTGCACTTGATTTCAATACTTCACGTAACTTTTATACATAACAATAAATTGTGCGTAAATTGTAGTAATATTAAGTTTTTTATTTCATCGTAATCAGTTCATTCATACCTTATAATAAAAAAATGTAAATGAATAAAATTCTGTTAGTCTTTCCGAAGAAAAATATTGAAACAACGCCATCTATCAAAAATAGACTGGACTATGCCTAGAGATCATCTGCGTGCAGTATTGAATACAGGTGTTTGATAGATGGCGTTGGCGTGTGACGTTATTTTCGCCCATGTCTACTAGGATCGCTTTGTTGGTGTCTTTGCAGTTTTGTCTTTGAAACTGTTTGAAACGGTTTGCCCTTTATTATAAGGTCTTGACTTGATAACATCGTAAAATCGTAAATCGTTCATTAATTCGTTGTACTAGATTACTAGATTAAAAAGGTTTGGTTGAGTTCGGTCTAAATATTGAAGTGCGAAGTAAATAAAATTGCAATTTGAGTCAAGTAAATTTATTTACTTCTTAGTTGGATATTTTGTTAGTCTTCAACTTCATTCTCATTTTGAAATTACTTGGTTCAATATTTTATTAGGTTGGTTCAGTTTTTTTTTTTTAATGCCTTCTAAAAAAACAACAAACCTTTCGCAACGTAGCCGAGATGCGAAAAGGGTAAGGTCAGTTTAAATAGGTCCCAAGAATCAGAAGAAGATCGTGAAGTGAGGCTAATTCCTAACAACTTTCCTTTCTCTTTCAAACGAGTGCAAATCCCAGTCAGTCTCTGTTATGCCATGACGATTAATAAAGCTCAGGGCCAGATATTATCCGTTACGGGGGTGATCCTAAGTATTGGATGCTTTTCCCATGGTCAACTATACGTAGCTCTTTCACGCGTAAACAACCCCAATAATCTTTTTGTGTACGCTTCAGATGGTTCCACAGCTAATATTGTTTATAAAGAAGCACTAGAATAAATAATAGTAGAATATGTGACTAGGGGATAAAGCAGTTTATCCCCTAGTCACATAATCTACTATAACATTTAAATTACTTAATTACTGTACAGACTCTCGGAAAACTTACTAAAATGTACTCAAAAAGTATTAAAATACTGAATCTGGTCACACACTGTATGCAGTGTGACCAGATTCAGTATTTTAATTACTGTACAGTGTCAGCGCTTCGCACTAAAAATACATTGTTAAGTTCCGACATCCACGCGAACGAAGTCGCGGGCACAGCTAGTATCAGAATAAATTAAGAGAACAAGTTTTTTTATTTCATTTATTTTTCATACTTTGAAAGCGAGTGATGTTCAACCAATTTGTTTTTGTAAATTTAAAGCTGTACGTATGTGTGCATTCGGATCCCAAATTATAAATACCTGTACTTACATTCAAAGAGAGATTCCGATTGAAAAATGCCTTTTAATCGCTATACTTTGCACCTGCCAATATGTGATTGATTTAGTATTTGCAATCGAACATATTGTTCTGATAACAATGTACAACGCTGTCATTAATTGCCAAATTAAATATGTAACTGATTGCAGTCAAAATTACACGGTCATTAAAGCAATCTTTAATCAGTGACCTTTAGGTCTAGTGGTTCACTAACCACGTCCACGACCTCCGATATAGCAGTCAAGGCCGGAAGTCGTGGGTTCGATTCCCACCTAGGACCAATGTTTGTGTTATGACCACGATCATTTGTTCTGTGTCTGGGTGTAATTTATCTATTTAGAAATATATAAGTATGTTTATCAGTTGTCTAGTACTCATAACACAAGCTCTGTTTAGCTTGGCGCTGGACGGCGTTGTGTGATAGTTGTGGAATATTATTATTTTATTATTTCATCGGAAACACGTCCACTGTTGGACATAGGCCTCCCTCAATTGATTTTTATTACTTGCGCAACAACCACACTGCGAACGTCAACCCGCTTTCCAAGCGTGGCGATTATGGTATATATAAATGGGGGTCCCATTTATAAAATATTTCTTAAAAAAATATTAAAAAGAAATAGTATCCACCCGATAACAAGAACAGGATCCAAGCTGCCGACAGTGAGGACTTCAGAGAAAGAAACCTCCTAACAATAAGAGCTATGTCCAGAAGTAATGCTTGCTGAATCCCAACCTCTGATCCAGTCGCTTTCGTTAAACGGCTGGATTAGCAGATCTGGAGAACAACAACCTCCTAAGATATCAACATCTCGAGGCTCGTGGCATTTAAGCCATTGGCTGACACGACTATCAGTACAATGATCGCTGAGTCCACATGAGACATGTCGACATGCTCTCGAGTTCGCTATGTAATTCATAAATAATTAGGTTTCGGCAAAAATATGATAAAATATTTATCAACGTTAATACAACTAATAGTGTCACTATCATATTAATTTTAACAAATTAAGTATGTACATGAATCGAAACTCGACCTTAAGCATTGATTAAGATTAGTTTCTGAATTACCTACTTGTAAAGTGTACCCAATAGCTACCGAACGAAAATAATTGATATTGGTATGTCGGGGCCAAATCTTAGAAATTGATCACTTCATGATATGGCCAAGTAAAACTGGCCAGATGGTTTTAAACGTTAAAGTTTGATGATATTTCAATATTCGTAACTTTTGACCTTATATTATCATTGAAATCCGGACTACATCAATGATATGGTCAAATGAGGATTGACATATCATCAAATGTTAACGTTTAAACGATCTGACCACTTTTATTTGGCCATATCATGAAGTGATCAATTCTAAGATCTGGTCACGACATGGACAAAGCATTAGAAATTTTGCTTCACTTTTTTTGACTGCCTGACAATTTGACAATTCAAAAGTGCCTGTAAATGTTCTATTTGAAACACAAGTTTTTGATTTCATCACAAATCTCATAATATTTTATGCAGAAGTTCAAAAAATTTACTATTTTTCGTAACAATATTGTACATAAAAAACTTAAATATTAACTAAACTAATTATACTAAAACCTAACTATGTACATACATAAATTTATTACAAAAACACGAGTGCACTCAGGCGTCTAACTACTGCTCCACATCGCAGTCATCCGGAAATGTGCCCAGAAGACTGGCAGCATTGACAATTTGAATGGCAATGCTAATTCTTTGGGCGAAGATCGAGCCAGTCCTCTGGTCACGCAGTCTCAAATATTATATATTATTAACTATTGAAAAACAAAGGTGTTTACTTACCAACACTCTCGGTTTTTTACGCCGAGCCGTGCCGTATTTGTTCTCGTAATAACTCATGGTAATGACTATCACTTGACACTACCTAAATTAACTGAACAACTAAAATAATACCTCTTTTCCACATATTATAGTACCCAAAAGGTATACACTCTAGGGTATACCTGACAAGTTTGCCTGTACAGTTATACCGGTCAGGTAAGTATGTGGTGAAACCTGCAGTTTTGGAACATACACACTCCTGTTTACCTGTAAAACTCAACTGGACAGGCAAACGTGTCAGGAATACATTAACACTTAAAACCATTATGAAAATCAAAACACAGTCACCTTACTAAAATCTCCACATGTTAATTGACACAAGACACAATGAAAATAAGACAAGAATCTCGAGTCTTTAAAATTCCTAAAATAACTTGATAATTCAGTACTCAATTCAATAGATATTTGTTAGTATATAGATAGTAGTTATCAATGACCGCACGTTAGACATGTTTCGATAATAAAGGTAATCAAGCGACTGATTATCTCATAGGCATTTATGATTTCTGTGGAGAACTGTTGATAAACCGCAAGGATTCTCCTCTGTTATTGTTGACTCCGATAAACAATCGCTGTCTTGTTAACTGATTACGTAGCTGTTGTTAAATATATTTTTCAATACACTTATTCCAAAATCCGTTCTTATTGGTAAGGAAAACTGAGCGTGCTCGCATCCACCACATACAAGATTTTTTTTCGGAAACGAAAAAAAAACTCTGCCTCTCCATACAAACGGTCCAATCAATTTTATAATTTTGTATAGAGGCCGATTTTTTTTTTATCGTGTCCGGAAAAAAATCTTGTGAAAGGTTGTTCAGTTTCGTCTATTGAGCAAGCCCTTAAAGTTAGCGGAGGCTTGTCCCTTACGCCCTGTATTGGTATGAAATGAGATTTTGCATACAACCAAATTTTCTCTTTTCACTCTCTAAAAGGTTGTATGTCCAAGTACCCTCAGTGCTCACATACGAACTACGCCATAAAAAAACGCCTCGTGCTAATTTTTTTATTTCTGTCCCAGTAGTTTTGGCTGTGCGTTGGTTGATATAAAAGGCAGTCAGTTTCTCCTTTTATATATCTAGACTAGCTTCTGCCAGCGGCTTCACTCGCCTGAAAATAGGTATCTCCATACAAACTTTAGATTAGAAGAATTTTGGAACATTCTTTCATTTTATTTGTTTAGGAGAGCGGTGGTAGCCGAGTGCTAACGGCCCCGAATTACAAGTCGCGGGTTCAAACCCAGCCAGGCGCATTACTTTGTGTAATTCATCACCACTGCTCTCGAAACGGTGAGAGAAACATCGTGAGGAAACCGGAATGTTCTGGAACCAAAAATTCGAAGACATGTGAAATCCACCAACCCGCACTCTCATAAAAAAGACGCCTGAGTCCCAGCAGTGGGAACATTATAAGGCCGACTGTGCTGCTATGCAATTATTTGTTTAGGTACATCATAAAAGGAACCTCTGTACTGTTTTCAGCGTTCTATTAAGAATCAGGACTTTACATTTCATATATTATATACAGAAATCACAAACGTTTATTTCAAATAGACCAGTTACAGGCACTTTTGAATTGTCAAAATGTCGGTCAGTCAAACAAGTGAAGCTAATTACACGTTCCAAAGAGTAGGTCTCAATGGAGAAAAACGTGCAAGAAACTCCATGGACACTCTTTTAAATCGTATTAAGTTACATGAATCTTCGTTACATATTTCTTTTTTGCTTCTATTATGCGAACACAATGAAGATAAGTAATAAAAATTAAATAATAATGGTAACAGTAAAAATAGAAATTGAATAAGTCAGAAGATATACAAGTGTAGTAAGAATAGATAAGGTTTAAGATTAGATGAAGACTGTAGGAACGGAAATCATTGATACATTATCAAAACTAGTACCTACATTTTCAGTGCATAAATCAATGTACCTGTATATTCATAACTAGCTTTTGCCCGCTGCTTCGCTCGCGAACATAAAATATAGCCCATGTCACTCAGGAATAAAGCAGATTTCTATCGGTGAGAAAACTTTAGCATCGGACCGTTACTCCCAAAAAATACCTCCAACAAACAAAAAAAAACGTTTACCTCTTTATTATATTATTGTAGATATAAAAGAATCTACAAAAAGAAATGAGATGCCATCTAAAATATAATTTTGTAAAAAAAAATTTGAAGGTGGAAAAATGTTTCGTTAGTTCGATAGGGAGTTTATTGAGCTCCTTAGTAATCCTAAATTTGAGCCACACGAATACTGACAAATGCTTGCTCCGACTGAACAGGCCCACTCAAATCTGTGTAGCTCTTTCTTCAAATTTCTTTTTACGAAATTAACATTACGCGAACTTTCTACCACAAGTACATGTAGGTACATCACGTAGCAACGTTTGTTGGCCACGTGAAGGTAAAGAAACTACAAAGTGACGCTGTATGAATACTTATGAAACATTAGAATTGTGGCGAGCAACCCTTCCGTTCTTAAGGTTTCTCATAATGTGACTGAAGTGATCCTTAAAATATTACAAAGGACCGACAAAGGTCGACGAAACGTAGGGAAACTTTTATATACTGGCAGCTGGCGGATAAATAGCGGAAAAAAGAATTGCTTTCCTACTTTTCATTTGTACTTTAGAACAAAAGAAAAAAGTTAGCCATAAGTGAGCATTGCGAATGAGGATAAATACCTATATCCCAAACCCAGTGACGTGTTTACTCCATGAACATACACTTTATAGTTACTAATTTAATGATTTCTTTTTTTTGTGCTTTTGGGTATAATATTGACTGATCTACACTGTTCTTACATAATATCTATTATTACTGTAATATTGAAATATTATAACGACAACCACTTTTTTTTAAAAGAGTAACCATGGAGTTTCTTGCCGGTTCTTCTCCATAGGAAACGAACAATTTGGAACCGTGCACTAGCTTCTGACGTTTTATAAGTGCCCATGTAGGCCTATGTGAAATAAAAATATTTTGAATTTTGTTTTTTTTTTTTTTGAATTTCAAGGATTTGACTTTAACTGTAAATGATTTAGTTTTAGAGTCATCACATCACTAAATTTCTAAGGCTGACAACAATTTCCGTTTCCTTTTACTTGGATTTTTATCTTTGTCATGATGTACTTATGAATATTATTTTTAAGAATACAAGTATACTTCAGCATCTCTCACGCTGTTTCATTTAAAGGTGCTCCCTCACTGGGAGCATTCGCGTACTGTAACATTATAGATTCGACTTTGAGCATTACATTACAATACTACCTCCCAGACTGACGAGCATTCGCATGTAATGTAATATTATTGATTCGACTTTGAGCATTAGCTTTTAGTTGATTCGACGACGCGGATTGATGTATAGCCAGGGCCGTTTAATCCATTAGGCACTGTAGGCAACTACCTAGGGGCCCCGCGTTTCAGGAAAAAAATAGACTATGTTTCATAAACAGTAAAGCAAATAATTTGAAATTTCGATGGCATGACATTTAACTAGCATACTAGCATTGGATTATGCAAAAAGCTGTCAACAGATGGAGTTAATAAAACACAATCTTCCATTTGCAACTGTGCAGAGTGTGAGTGCAGAGAGTGAGTGCAGAGCATATTCAGCTTTTGCTGATAATTTGGTTTATATCAATTTACATAATATAAAATTGAATCAATCAACTACATGGAAAAACAATAAAAAATGTGAACTAAGTTAAAAAAATGCTTGCATATATGGTTAAATTACAAACTTAGTTCAGAAATCATCTTGTACAACTTTTCAAAAACTGTTCAATCCACCAAGTTCAAAATAATTTTCCTAGAAAGTCTTTACTTCTACTTTTGAGATTTTTTTCATATTTTCTAAACTTACCTATGGTTCAAAAGTTAGAAGGGGGGACACATTTTTTTTTACTTTTCAAACAGCTTTCTAGTGCCAACAGTCACTGAGATTATCCTCAGATGGACGGACAGACAGACAGACTTGGTGAAACTATAAGGGTTCCTAGTTGTCCACGGAACCGTAATAACAAAGTAATTATGAATAAATTTGGATTAGACACATAATATTTTAAGAAGTTAGAAGAGGTTAGGGGGCCCCGAGACGTGCATTGCCTAGCGGCCCCGACATGCATAAACCGGCTCTATGTATAGCGAATTGATATTACAAGTTGTATCAAGATATTACACATTGTATCATTGTGCGCATTGTGATGCTCAGTTCTCCTCCTTCACTGATGTAGTGCTCAAATCTGTAGCGTTACATTACACGCGAATGCTCTCGATGAGGGAGCACCTTTATGCGAACACAATGCAACTGTCACGAAACTACTGACAAGATTAACCTACCTATGCATTTACTATTTTTGTTTCACATGTACAGTCAACGAAGAAGACAACTAACTAGGGTCGTCAGATATACTTGTATCCATCCTTCGATTTCCATGAAAACATCAACTATATCTGATGACCTTGGTTACTTATCTCCTTTATCGACTGTAAATGTATTTACATTCTCAATTTGAAGACGTGTGAAATCACATCGGACCCGGCTATGGATTACGGTCCATTCCCTATTCTAGAGTCTGTGTCCCAGCAGTGGGAAGTGATTACACTATAAGGCTAATTATGTTTATGCTCAAAGCTAGAACTTTAGACCGATGCATACGTGTAAGAAGCCTGATTTGTCCGTAGAACGACATCGCGAGGCCTGGATCAAGTGTAGCTCTAAAAGTCTAGTTTCCATATAAAATGTATGGAGACTGATGCGCCCGGATCGCCGTGTGTGGCATACGGCATACGTGTGCGCAGTGTAGTTCTAGCATTATGCTACACTAACTGCTGAATGAATTATAAGACTACATGCTCGTTTAGATGGTCTATGATGACGAGGCCCGTTAGAGCCCCAGCATAGAGCATCTGCCAGGGTTGCAGGATTGTTTGGAAGATTTACCGTGTACCTGGAACTGAAAGGGAAACTGAAGATTTGTTTTTTATTGTTGATAAGTTTGCGCTTGGCCGGTATCTCACCGGATGGAAAGGATGATCCGGTCGATGACGGAGCACACTTACCTAGAAGCAACTTATTCACTCTTGACTTAAAGATCCCCGGGTTGTAGCCATCAGGAAACACAAACTCCGGCAGGGTTTCCACTCCTTAGCTTGGAGCATTTTAGTCAGTAAAAACATCCTCATTCATGTTGAAAGAGTCTGTCATAATGTTTTTTTTTTATAACTATAGTACTTAACTGCGATTCCACCTGATGGTGAGCAGTGATGCAATCGTTGATGATAAGGCGCACTAGTTTATTAAGAGCATATTCACTTTAACCTTGAAGACACCTAAATTATAATCGGACGAGAAAACCGCAGCATTGTTCCTGTCCTTCGATGTACGCTGTATAAACGACTAGCTTGTACCCGCGGCTTCGCCCGCCCTTTCTCCCAATTTCTCACTTAAAAAAAAAATAGCTTATGTCCGTCTCCAGGGTCCCAAATATCTCTTTACCAAAATTCATCAAAATCGGTTTTGCCATTTAGGCGTGAAGACGTAACAAACAAACAAACTCACTTTCGCTTTTATAATACTTCGCCCGCGTGGCATTAGGTACTTAAGGAATCGGGATAAAAGGTAGCCTATGTTCTTTTCCATGTCAAAGTCTATATGCATGCCAAATTTCCTCCAAATCCGTTCAGCCGTTTTTGCGTGATTAAGTAACAAAACTCCAAACATCCAAACTTTCACATTTATAACATTAGTTAGGATTAGTAAGGATATGACGAATCTTACTGACTAATACCACAGTGTTGTGCCTTTATTCATCACCTTTGGTTAGGACGCCAGAGTGATTGTATCATACTCCCCCAGCTATCTCTTCAACCATGGACTGGACCATCCGTAAGCCAACGTTATCAGCAGCACCGACAGTCGCGACGAGGTCACGGCGCTGCACTGCCCACACCTGGGATCTTACCATGACGTGTTGAACTGTCAAGCGTGCGAGCGAGAAAGAGGGATGGAGCTATTCACCCGCTCCATCCCTTTAACAGTTCAGTTCAGGTCGTAAAATGGATCGCGTTAAGAACTGGAGGTGGAGCCTTATTCCAATTCTTAGACGAATGTATGCTGCACCGGGGATTGCGTGTGTGTAGGGTGGCCCAGTGGTAACAACTTCGACCTTCGAGTGGTACGTGATGCGTTCGTTCGAAGACATGTGACATCCACCAACACGCACTGGCCCCACGTGATGGAATACGGCCAATTCCCTCTCCTAGAGAGTAGGCCTGAGTCCCAGCAGTGGGAACATTATTAGGCTGATTATAGTGCTAGACTATTCTTTGTTTAGGTATATCATAAAAGGAACCTCCGCACCAAATTCCAGTGTTCTAGATCTAAGAGTTTGGGCTGGGCATTGATGAGCCAGTAAGAGAGTCAGGACTTTCATATATACAGAAAATATACCTACAAGTGTAGTAAGAATAGATAAGGTCTAAGATTAAATGAAGACTGTAGGAACGCAAATCATTGATAAATTATCAAAATTATTACATTTGTAGTGCATGAATCAGTGTACCTGTATATTTATAACTAGCGGCCCGTCCCGGCTTCGCTCAGGCAATAAATATAGCCTATGTTACTCAGGTTGAATGCAGCTTTCTAAGGGTGAAAAAAAATTTGAAATCAGCTTAGTAGTTTTTGAGTTTATTCATTACAAACATACACACAAAAATACAAATTTTCCCTCTTTATATTATTAGAATAGACTAGCTGTGCTTGCGACTTCGTTCGCGTTGACTACAAAAGTAGCCTAAGTTACTCCTTATTACATCAGCTACCTACCAAAAAAAGTCCCAACAAAATCGGTCCAGTCATTTCAAAGATTAGCCTGAACAAACAGGCAGACAGACAAAAATTGAAAAAAATGTTATTTTGGTAGGTAGGACCCGCACTGGGCCCGTGTGGTGGATTACGGCCCATTCCCTCTCCTAGAGAGGAGGCCTGAGTCCCAGCAGTGGGAACATTAAAAAGGCTGATGATGATGATGTACCGTATATATATTCATATGCATGTAGTAAAAAGCGGTTATTTCAATATTACAAACAGACACTCCAATTTTATTTATATGTATAGTGTGTAGATATAAAGGAATCTACAAAAAGAAATGAGATGAGAATTATGTTTCAGATGGTTCTTTATGTTTTAGATGGTTCTAAAACATAATTTTGTAAAAAAGACCAATGCATGCAACTCAGTTCTTCTACCGTAAATAATATAATAATAATATTCCACAACTATCACACAGCGCCGTCTGGTCCCAAGCTAAGCAAAGCTTGTGTTATGGGTACTAGACAACTGATAAACATACTTATATATTTCTAAATACATACATATTATAGATAATTACACCCAGACACAGAACAAATGATCGTGCTCATCACACAAACATTTGTCCTGGGTGGGAATCGAACCCACGACCTCCGGCATAGCAGTCAGGGTCACTAACCACTAGACCAACAGGCTGTAAATAGTTGTGAGATCCATCTAATACAAGTCGGTTAATTTATTCAGTCCGTACTTATGGGACCTTGATGACCTAGATTGACTTGGCAATCGAAGGTATACCACAAGTAATACGTATTAGATTGTTTAGTCCGATTGTCAAGTCAATCAGTACCGTAAAAATAACGTAAAAAGTTGTGAGTTTCATCTGATCTACTAGAACTCAGTTCGAGTTGCAAGACTTGGTTTTCTTCAAAATTATGTTTTTGATGGAATATTCTTTTATAGATTTAATTCATTAAACCTCAAGCGAACGCCGGCGTGCGCACCTATTGTCTTTCTATTGTGTCTGTGATTTCCACGATTGAAAGGTTAAGAATGTAGATTATTATTTGTGATTAAAGTGTAGATATAGTAGACCAGGTACGCGATGGGATTGACATTGTCACATTAGTGTCCGAAAATCCATTAAATAAAAAGATTTAAAAAAAAACATCGGCAGTCGCGTAGCTAGGTAACCAACACCGCACGGCCCTGGGGCAAAAAAAAGACTGGGGCCTCTTTTTGTACGTGGGAAATCAAATAACTTCTCCTGTCAGACTTTTACTGAGATAGAGAAAGATGAATGCGAGGTTAGAAAGGAATATTTTCCGATTTGTAATTTAACCAGTGTCGCTTGTCTCACACCCTTTACCTCCACTACAGGCAATAAATCAATACAAACGCGCGTTACACAACTAACAGACCATGTTTAATAAGATCGCTAGTTTGCTATTGATACATAGTTGAACTATGAGTATTGCCCTACTTTGTGGGACGCCTACTTATCCTGACCACAAGGCCATTCTAACCTCTTTCATCTGTTCTGTGGACTAAAAGGAGTTGCCATAATTAAAATAGTTTTGTAACCTCTTAGTTCAATAAAGGGTTTGTTGAGCTCCTTAGTAGTCCTAAGTTTGAGCTACACGTATACTGACAAATGCTTGCACTGACTGAACAGGTCCACTTAAATTTGTATGGTTATTTCTTCAAAAGACCATTTGAAACACTAATCTGCAATGTTATCATATGATTTGTGTGTGATATTTACTGTATGGACTTTAAAAGAGACTTTTACCGCTAAGTTTGTTTCGGTGTTTCTTCTCAGGGTAGTCAGCCGGCCTCATCTAGTTTAAACAGACGAAAAAAAAATTGACGAGTAAAAGTGTTTTTTTTTAAACCTTTTTGTAAAATAAATTTTATTTATCAGGTTTTGGGCCCTCCCCGTGCTTGGAGGCCCTGGGGGCCCCTTGCCCCGTTGTAGCTACGCCAATAGCTTCACAGTATATGTTTGACCAGTATATGTTTACTGTACGAACTTTAAAAGAGACTCTGACCCCTGAGTTTCTTACGGTGTTTATTCTCAGCTAGGAAACACCGGCCTCACCTAGTTTAAATTGACGAAAAAATTGACGTGTAAAAGTGTTTTTTTTTTAACTTATTTGCAAAATAAATATTGTTTAACAGGTTTTGTGTGCCCCCCAAGCTTGGGGGCCCTGAGGCACTGCCCACGCCTCGCCCCGTGGTAGCTACGTCAATGGCTTCACAGTAGCATAGACGTGATTTCTTTTGTACGAAGTAAGAATTACGAGAACTTCCTACCACAAGTACATGTAGGTACAAGGGTGGATCCAGCTTTGGCGCCAGGGGGGGGGGTCACATAGTCGTATTTTTTTTTGGTGGATAAAGTCATCCAAATGACATCCCCCGTCCTTTGGCGGAGCGGGAGATAGTGTCAGACTCTTACTGACTAAAAAACCAACACCGTTCCTACTTTTTTTTCGTATCAGGGCCGAGTTTTCGTTTCGGATAACCCTGGCCCCGGTAGGCTTCGACCCGGCTGGGCCCCTGCTGTTGCTGACAACTCCTTGAGGCGCGCGGGAGCAGAGCGCGCCGATTTAGGCTCGATCCGGACAGTTACCGGACGCCTACGGTGGCCGGAAATCAGGATCGGAATCCCGGCGGCGGCGGCTGGCACGCTGTGAACGCCGTTGCTTGATTCGGTCAGCCTCCTTCTTTGCTAGCATTACTGCATCGCAGAAGGAGGCGACCGCCTGCCATTCCTCCTCGCTCCGGATCATGGCCTGTAACCAAGGCCCAGCGAGAGAGATCGCCGCCACCGATCGCACTCACGAGGGCAAGGCGATGCTCTGCCCATGTGGGGCACACCTCCACTGTGTGTTCCACCGTGTCCTCCGGGCGTTGTGCACAGTGGCGACAACCGGGCGTCACGTCCGCACGAATCCGGTAGACGAACCTCCTGAACTTACCATGTCCGGTGAGAACATGCGTCATGCGGAAGGTGACGACGCCATGAGGTCTTTCCAGCTACGCCTCAAAGAGGGGACTTACCGCCATAATTGTGGCTTGCCCAGCACTGGTTTGCGATAGTCGCTGTCGCCATTTCACCATGAGATCCTGCCGGAGCTCTGTCAACCATGCCGCGACCTGTCACAGCAGAGGACTTTCGCCCCAGCGTTGCATCTCCTCCCACCTCCAGATCCCAAGGTGGCAGGCCAACAAGGAGGCTCGCCGCTTCGTGAGAAATCGTACGGTATCTCCGCACCATCCGTATTGCCATGACCCTCTGGCATACGTTCAGCTGGGCCTTCGGATGCTGACGCAACGACGATGCCCACTGGCGCCCCATAAAGGGCCATGGGCCGAACGATTCCCGCGTAGAGCCTCCGGCAAGAGGTATCTGGATCCTCAAGATTGGGCAGGAGCCGCTTGAGAGCAGCCCCGTCACAAAAGTCAAAGTCAATAGTGGTCAAGTCACACGATGTTATTATTTATTTTTTATAATAATAAGTACAGGTAAAAAGTAGGTACATAAAATCAAAATTAAGCAAAAAAAAAAATATAAAAACATTATGTTTAACAACTTTAATCAGTGGCCCAGCTACGTCCTGGACCTAGCCCAGGGGCGGGGGTCATGACCCACATGTGTGGCCAACAAACGTTACTACGTTCCTTATTATGAAACTACAAAGTGACGCTGTAAAAATACTTATGAAGCTTTAGAATTGTGGGGAGCAACCCTTCCGTTCTTAAGGTTTCTCATAATGTGACTGAAGTGATGCTTAAAATATTACAAAGGACCGACGAAGGTCGACGAAAGGTAGGGAAACTTTTATATACTGGCAGCTGGCGGAAAAATACAAAAAAAAAGAAATGTTTTCCTACTTTTCATTTGTGCTTTAGAACAAAAGAACAACAAAGTTACCCATGAGCATTGCGAATGAGAAACAAAAGGGCGGACTTAATGCCTTAGGTGTTCTCTTCCAGTCAACATAGAGTAGTGCAAAGACAAAATGGCAAGTGCAAAAAAGTAAATATAATTTAAAACCAGTATTACAAACTTATTGATTATTTTTATTTTACATTTTGACATTTGATGATTTTTATTTAAAACTTTATTTTACAATTCGACTTAGAACTTAGAAGGTTCTTTATTATTTTTTAATTATTATTATTTTTATTTATGTAGTGTTAAATTTTGTAAATTCTATTTTATTATTGTGAATGTGGGGACTATGTGGATTCCTTTTTTCTTTTCTGTATTTTAACATTATGTCTGGCAGTTTTAAGTATTTACCTACCCAAATGTCCTTTCTTTGGTATTGTTCGTCAATTCGTCGAGCTCCTTAGTAGTCCTAACTTTGAGCTACACGAATACTGAAAAATGCTTGCACTGACTGGACAGGTTCACTCAAATCTGTGTGGTTCTTTCCTCAAAAGACCATCTGAGACACCAATCTGCATGGTTCTCATATGATTTGACAATTACATGTTCTTTACTGTATGGACTCTATAAGAGACTTTGACCTCTGAGTTTGTTTCGGTGCTTCTTCTCAGGGTAGTCAGCCGGCCTCATCTAGTTTAAACTGATTGAAAACAAAATTGACTTGTAAAAGTGTTTTTTAAAACCTATTTGCAAAATAAAGGTCATATCCATTTATCATTTGTTTTTGAAAAAAAAATATGTTATTTTCATTGCACAATGCGCATGGAAAAAACTAGGCGATAGTGAACCAAACAATCGACATTTACCTAATGGATTTTTGTACTATTTTTATTAAGTCAATTATTCACTCACGTCTGCACTTCTCCGCTGCCCTTTACTGATTATTATCGTTGTCGAACCAAGTACCTAGTTTTTTTTTTTATAATATAACTAATGCTTGACTGCTATCCCACCTGATGGTAAGCAGTAATGGAATCGTTGATGGTGAGGCGCACTAGTTTATTAAGAGCGTATTCACTCTAGCCTTGAAAACCCCTAAATTATGATCGGACGACCGCGGCAGACAAATTGTTCCTGTCTTTCGATGTACGCGGTATAAACGGCGAGGCGAAACGCTTAGTCTGGATCGTAGAGGTTTGAACAACGTAAGGGTTGATACTCACCGTACGTCGGGCTGTCCGATGGTAGAAATGAGATGGCGGAATCAAGTCATGCAATTCCTAAAATGCAACCTGTAAAATGCCGAAAGACTGGCTACCCTACGCCTGTGCTCAAGGCTTTGAAGATTGGACTTAACTGGATCACCAATTAGCCTCTTCGCACGCCTTTCCACCGAGTCCAAAGCTGCCAGGTGGCGCTGTAGTTATAGTTTATATTCACTATAGATTTGAAGACCCTAAATTATAACCGGAAGACCGCAGCAGACAAATTGTTCCTATCTTTGAAAGTACGCGGTATAAACGACTATTAATTGATTGGTTTCTCCGGGATCCTCAAGCTTCATTGCCCTGCCATTCACACACATTAACCAGAAAAGGGAAAAATATATCTGCAGAATACAGTCACAGCTGTTTGTTCACACAACAACAACAATTGTTATGTAACACGAACTACAATACATTCAATTGCTTAGGACCGGAATTTACGTCTAGTTTTGATGATTACTTTTTTATTCTTCGTACTTATGTTTTTTTTTCCTTTTACATATATATGTATATATATCTATCTCTAAACACCTGTTATTTATAATTTACTACACACTAATTTTTATTTATACCTACACTCATTAATATACATATATTTATTTACCTCACACCTAACAAACTGATTAGCATCCGTAGACTCATAGTAAGGTTCAGTTGAAAACCAGCGTCAGGCAACTGCTACGTAGTGGCCTGGCACTATGCTGAAGTGGACCTATTTGGCGCAGCCGTGAGACACACAATGTGTATGTATTTTTTTGAAATTATGTGTTTCCATAATTGTTATTTCATTGTGTGTTTTATGTGCCAAATAAACGTGTTTTCTTTCTTTCTTTTTCTTTCTAACAAGTAGGTTTGTAACGAAGTAAATACAAGTCTTTATGTAAGGTGACTGGTAATTAGTGACCGATACTTATACACGTTATTATACTCATGATTACAAACGACTTTCCCGAAGAAACTTTTTTTTATACTTATTACTTTTATCACAATAACAATACAGCTGTTCGCGCAAATTAGCGCGCGCCTGCCTGCGTCCTCTCAGCTGTTAGCCGCGGAACTCCGCTGTCTCATATACCTTACCTACAATAGTGATAGTGCACCTGCACCGCTTGCAAACCCATCGGTGTATGTAGTTAGTGTTGGTACCTACATGTTCCGGTTAAATAATATAAATTAAATAATGAGTATAAAAAAAAGTTTCTTTGGGAAAGTGGTCTGTAATCATGAATACAATCACGTGTATAATTATCAGTCACTAATTATAAGTCACCCTATATGTTACAACAGATACTAAACTAGTTTTGACTGGCTAAAGATTGTTTTATTATTAAACAAAATACATCCGACATTTAAAAATAAAACAGTTACTGAACTTCATTTGAAGAATTCCCGCCAAAAAGCTCCGCTGATTACTATTTTTAGGGTTCCGTACCTCAAAAAGAAAAATCGGAATCCTTATAGTATCACTTTGTTGTCTGTCTGTCTGTCAAGAGCCTGAGTTTGTTTCGGTGTTTCTTCTCAGGGTAGTTAGCTAGCAAACACTGGTCTCATCTAGTTTAAACTGACGAATAAAAATATTGACTTGTAAAAGTGTTTTTTAAAAACCTTTTTGCAAAGCAAATATCATTTATTTATCATTTTCTTCCAGAATAACAATGGCCATTCGTCCAACGTACGAGCAGTTGGAGAGATTGATAGAGTTCATGGAGGAAACCCCGCAGCTGGCCAAGGGTCGCTACGAGTCCATGCTCAAGTGGCAGGAGCTGGCCAACATAATGAACAACATGGACGGCCAGAAGAAGACCCCGAGGCAGTGGTCTCGAGTAAGTTACTTTTTCTACTACATTAATAGGTTTTTTTTTCAGTGGGTAAAAATCATCCAGATGACATCCCCCGCCCTTGGACGAGCGCGAGATAGTGTCAGACTTTTACTGACTAAAAACCCACCCCGTTCCTTCGTTGCCTTTCATACCAGGGCCGAGCCTTCCGTTCAGAAGCAGACCCTTGGCCCCAGTAGGCTTCGACCCTGCTGGGCCCCTACTGTTGCTGACAACTCTTTGAGGCGCGCGGGAACAGTACGCACCGTCGACGACTTGGGCTCGGTCTGGACGGTCGGACAGCGAGCTATCCATTGCTCGACTTCCGACTACTGTAATGGGTGCGAGTAAGTCGGAAAGTGACCACCATAGGTATTATTGTTTCCAGTTCTGGGCTGATAAGAAGTATAGCTTGAAGAGGCGTCAGCTGGCCCAGCGCAATGATAACGCCTATCGCCTGCGCGTCAGCATGAACGACGAGACTCCACCGATGTCCAACCTGGACGACAGGATCCTGATGTTGGTGGGGGGCAAGAAGTCCGAACCATCCAAAAAGAAGAAGGAAACCGTGGTAGTGAGATGTATTTTTGTCCTATTTTAAATAAAGAGCATTGCTGGACGAGTAGTAACTGCCCCGACTTACGAGTTGTAGGCCGCGAGTTCAAACCCAGCCCGGCGCATTACTTTGTGTAATATAATTCATCACCACTACTCTTAAGACGATAAACGAAAACATCGTGAAGAAACCGGCATGTCTTAGAACCAAAAATTCAAAGACATGTGACATCCACCAACCCGCACAGGGCCTGCGTGGTGGATTACGGCCCGTTCCCTCTCCTAGAGAGGAGGCCTGAGTCCCAGCAGTGTTAACATTAAAAGGTCAATCAAATTTGGTATTCGTATAATACTTACAGGCAAATATAATTTATCTTTTCGTAACTGTCGATTTCATTATTAGGGTTCCGTACCAGAAGGACGCCAAAAGGACCCTATTACTAAACCTCCGCTGTCCGCCCATCCGTCTTTCTGTCCATCCGTCTGTCAGGGGGCTGTATCTCATAAACCGTAAACGATAGAGAGTTGAAAATTTCAGAGAATGTGTATTTCTATTCTCGCTACAACAACAAATTTTAATAATAAAATTAAAATAAAGTTAAACATTATATATTTACAAGAAACGTTAGGCGATTAACACACGGCACCACGCACCGCCGCGGAGGGCAGTGGCGGTGAAGCGGATTTCTTAGCGGTGCTCCGCGCGGTTAGGCGGTTTACGCGCCCAACCGCTTGGATGGATTTAACGCGGTTTTGACCATTTTATCACAGACACTGGCGAAAATGGACGCTGAAGTGGTGGCAGCAATCTGGCTTTTATGGCGTAAAAAGAACGTTTAGAGCAGGCGCCAAAGGGAGCTGAGTATGCAAAATATGAGGACCACCTTCTGTGAATGGTTTCGGACTCAGAAAAGCATGCAGATTATGATTCTGGATGTTGCCAGGAGGCATATTGGTCCATTTTTTTTTATCCCTCTCTGCTCTGCTCTCCGATGAAGCAGCAAGTAAATTGACTGAACAAATGCTAAGAATCATTTTATTAATTGTTTAAGTAACAATATCTAATTGTTTCTTATGATTAAATATATCTATTGAAAGTCAACTAAAAAAAAAGTGAGTCGGACTCGCGCACTGAGGGTTCCGTACAAAGAACGTGGGTCAAAACGTACCCACTTTGTAGCAAGTTGAAATTGGTACCATTCGAAAGGTCTTTGAAAACGTAGATATTTTTTGTATGGGAGCAACTTTGTAACTTATGTCGGAAAAAAGATATTCGATGTTGAAAATACCGAAAATCCTTAGTAAAATCGACCTACGCACGTTCAACATTTTTGTGATTTTATCCGTTAGGTGGGTAGTTCGAACTATTTTGTGCTAGCGTCTGTGTGTCGTCAATAGTTAGTACCTGTTAGGAACTGATTTTGATAGCGTGCGCATATCTTAGTTTATTTTATTCTTACTTTTATTTACAACCTCGGCTTTAACAACGGACTTCAGTGTATTACTTAATGATTGGATTATTATTATTACACATCTGTTCAAAAAAATGGAAGGTAAACGCCGTACAGTGTGTTACATGTACAAGATATAGATTAGAGACTCTATACCAGATATAGAAAGTGCTGGCTATGTTGCCCATATGCCACCAAGTAAAGATAGGCATGCCACACAGCTTATAGACATTCAAGCCAATAAATCTCGAGAAATCACCATAGTGCGTTGGGTCATTGAAATAATAAACGGATGGTTCAAAAGGGACTACAAAATATTTAGGCACACAGTTATCAATAAAACACTCACTCACTTATTTAAAGACTTCCGGATTGCGGGAGCCCTTACAAATGTATTTAGGCAGCGTCTGACAGATAATGAGCATGGCCACGCTTTTATCAATATAATAGCGGAAAGAAGAAGTTAATTCAACAGACTGGGCAGTTATGTAGTCACAGAACATATGAACAGACAGCAGGCTGTGTTCACAACAATGACGGCTACGTCAATACTATTTCCACAATTGACAGAAGAAGACGCCATTCTACTCAGTTTTCGGAATATACCTACCATTTAAAGCTCGCTAGATCATATGTTGCGGTGCGATGTGGAGATGGAATATATAATATTGAGGTATCTTCGAACCGTAGCCCTAGTATGTCGCAGCATGGGCTAGTAACCGAAAACTGCTCGTTAATTAGAAGCCGCATATTATCGAGGCACGCGTCGAATAAAATATATTTACACATATATTTTAATCAAGGTTAATGTCCAGGGCAGAGAAGCCATCGAAGCGTATTATTGCTTCTGCATGACGGGTATGAGAACTCTAGGTGCTTGTGCCCATACTATTAGCATAATATGGTACTTAGGTGTTGGCAGGCACCTAGATAACTTTGTAGGTCCGGCAAGTGCTTGGCATGATATAATCATTGAAAGTAACAACACAATATAACAGAACTGTGCTATATAAGATTGATAGTTTTTATTTAATATTTTTTCTGTACCAAAAACCAACGGCAGAAAGCTATATCACTGTCTAAATACAGAAAAAATGACTGGTTACCTATTTATTTGATCCAAAAACCAGAAAAAGTGCGATTATTGGCAATTAAAAATGTTACAAAGAAGTTATCATAACTTCGGTCTTTCATTCATTCATTCATTCGTTCACTTATTTTCGAGTTACTCAATTAAGCCTCCTCTAAATTACACCTAGTCTAAAATGCTACAAAGCGGGTACGGGTTCCATACAAAACTACCCATTGTTCACACGAAAACAGTTCAATTCCCAAATTGAGTTACGAAGATTTTTCCGAATCACAAGAATAGTTTTTTTTCTTGTGACATAATAATAAATTTACAGTTGTCAGAATTTTACCTATATTAGTGCTATGAGACCTTGCTTCATGCCATTCATCATTTCAGAATTCTAGCTAAACGGGAAGTGCCTTATTTTAGATTCCCTTATGGGTGTCGAAATACATGCCTTTTATTTATTTATTTATTTATTTAATCTTCATGCAACAAAAGATACAAAGGCGGACTTAATTTTGCGACATAAACGGCCATATCTTTTTTTTTTGTTAACTTAGAAGCTTGATTTTTTCACAGCTTCAAGGAACCGCAAATTTGAGGATATAATTTTAATTTCAACGCGATCCTATGAAAACTGTTTAATTCCCGAATTGATTTACGAAGATTTATCCGAATCGCAAAGAAAGTTTTTTTTTTTGACGTAACTACAAATTTACAGTTTTCAGATTTTTTTCTATACTTGTTCTATAAAACCTTGCTTCATGCTAAATTTCAGGATTCTAGGCCAACGGGAAATACCCTATGAATTTTGATTCCTTTGAGGGTGTCAAAATCCACGTTTTTTCGCAACATAAACTGCCGTATCTTTTTTTTTCGTTAACCCAGAAGTTTGATTTTTTTTCTCCGCTTCAAGGAACCATAGACTTGAGAATAGATTTTTAATTTCATCGCAATACCTCCACACGTTATCGAGATAAAGGGTCTTGACAAACAGACAGGCAGACAGACGGACAAAAAAGTGATCCTATAAGGGTTCCGTTTTTGCCTTTTGAGGTACGGAACCCTAAGAAAGTGGTAAAAATAAAAATAAAACATGAATTGTTGATAAAAAAAAATATTGAATACTTAAAAGTTACTTAAAATATACCAAAGAACCATGTGAAAACTCTTATATACACTAGATATAGAAATTTCTTTATCACTTTACTGCGTAACATAAAAAATAACTACGATTCTGATTTACTAGAAAAATTCAAAAATCAGCCGAAAAAACTTTGGGAAACCATCAATAAAATCTCTCATAGGAAAAAAATTGCGAACTCAAATGCGTCTGATTTGATTAATGTTCACACTTGTCCACAAAACGCAGTTAATCTTTGCAATGAATTCTTTGCATCAGTTGGTCAAAGCTATGCTACTAACATTCTGAAGGGACTCAACACAACCCAGTCTAAATTGGCACAAGAGCTTGATAATGATTCAACTCCAGTAAAATCTTTCTTTTTTGAGCCCACGGACACCCGAGAAATAGAAAATATAATCATGAACCTAAAAACTGATAGTGCTCCGGGATTAGACGGTGTTAATAACTTAATGATAAAAATGGCTAAACATAGTCTAGTTGAACCTCTAACAACAATAATCAATCAAAGTTTAGCCACGGGAGTGGTTCCTCCAGACTGGAAAACTGCCGTTATAGTGCCAATTCACAAAGGGGGTGAAACAAACGTACCTGATAATTATAGACCAATATCGCTGCTTCCGGTTTTCTCAAAAATATTGGAAAAAGTAGTAAATAACCGTCTTGTCAAATACCTAGAATTAAATAAAATTTTATCGGACACTCAATTTGGTTTTCGTAAACATAAATCTACAGAAGATGCAGTTAATCTATTAACAAATGAAATTATTGACCATCTGGACAATGGACTCGCGTGCGTAGGAGTCTTTTTAGACTTAGCAAAAGCCTTCGACACCGTGGCTATTCCAATATTGTTGAGAAGGCTGGAAAACATCGGAATACGAGGTATTGCACTTGAATGGTTCAAAAGTTACTTAACTGAAAGGAAGCAATGCGTTAAGCTGAACTCCTGGCTCAGTACCAAACAAGAAATATCTTTTGGAGTGCCCCAGGGCAGCGTTTTGGGACCAACGCTGTTCCTAATATATATTAACAGCCTGACTAATTTACCTCTAAAAAATGCTAAAATAGTTTGCTATGCAGATGACACTGCTGTTGTATTTCACGACAGTAACTGGAAAGATTGTTTTAGAAATGCTGAACAAGGCATCAATACAATCGCAAAATGGCTAAGCAATAACCTACTAACATTAAATGCCAACAAAACCAAGTTTCTATGTTTTCACAAAACTGCAGCTTCCTCTCCTTCTTCTCTACTAAATATTCAAATACATACATGCAACCAAAGGCAGTTCTCCAACACCAAATGTCAATGCTGTAATTTACAAAGAACTCAATCTATAAAATATCTTGGAGTAATTATTGACGAAAAACTCACATACAAGGAGCATGTCACGCGCTCGCAGCCAAAACCAGAAAGTTAATTTATGTCATTAGGGAACTTAGATATGTTGCTTGCATGAAACTTCTTAAAGCTATTTATATCTCCTTGTGTCAATCTATCTTATCATACTGTATAAGCGTATGGGGTGGCACATCGACATCACACCTCATGCTGTTGGAAAGAGCGCAGAGATCAGTTCTAAAAGTAATGTTAAAGAAGCCTATTAGATTTCCAACAAAAGATCTTTATAAAGAGGCTGATCTACTTAGCGTGCGAGGGCTCTATGCAATGCATGCAATTATCTCCACTCATAAGCTAGTTTTAAATTCGCCAAGTTACAATGACATACTGAAGCTTAGGGTCTTTAAAATCACAAGTACTAAATGTAAAACTTCATTTGCTAGAAGATCACAGAAGTTTATGTTTCCATACTTGTACAATAAAATTGCAAATAAACATCAGCTCCAGCATAATACGACTCGTGAAGCCAAAGTTAAAGTTAGGAAATTAATCACCGGCATGAACTACTATCAGATGGAAGAATTGCTACGCAAAGTTGTCTAAAGACTCAGCTAAACACTCTCATTAAATTCTATCACACACGACACACATAACACACATTACACATAATACTCTCTCAAACACTTATTTACACATTTCTCACTCATATACATACAACACACTTGCACTTCAACTTCATGAGAACGATATGCAGATGTAATTTATTTTACTATTATTAGAATAATCGTTTTTGTTTGATAGCCACGATTCAGGCCCTGCCTAGTGTGGTTTCACTGTTATTTTGTAAATTGTAATTTAAGTTGCTAATAAAGTTATTATTATTATTATTATTATTATTACTTTTCTGCCTGCCTGTCTGTCTGTCAAGACCCTTTATCTCGGGCCTCGACCCTCTAAAGGTGTATTGAAAAATATATCCATATTTACAGAGCTGCCCCGCAGCCCCCGCATCAAGGGGCGTAATCAGCCAGGAGCGCCAGCGCCTCATCACCATTGAAGAAAAGAGGGTGCCATGCCGAGACCGTGCAGACCGTCGGCTGGTGCAAGGCTGCCAAGGCTCTGAATCACCTGGCCAAGGCTGTGGTGCAGTGCGGCCATATCATTGAAGATGCTATGGTTAATCGCGCTCCTTAAGCAGGCAGGTAATGTAGAAGCCATTTTGTAGCACGAGTTAATGTGGCTATAGTAGATACTCCACCCACACAAGATCAGACCTGTGCATATCAGATAATAACTTTTTTGCCGTAACATTCTACACCTTATGGGTAATATCATTTCTAAAATGCCTGTTATGTCGTAGCGAACCGTCATTCTAAGATTGCTCCAACAACGATTACAGCACGCCTAGCCAAGCTACGACCGTTTCGTTTCAATTCTCTTGTGGCGAACGCCTCGAGTCGGCCACGCCTCTGATTCCTTTGTTCTGACGTCATCTCAACGCTCAGTCATGCGTGGTCAAACAAAGGAAACGGGGAAGACTCGAGGCGATCAACGCAAGAGAATCGAAACGTTTTTGTCGTAACCTGGCTAGAGGGGCAGGCATTAGAAAGGAACCCAAACCCCTAGACTTGTGCGTTATTGGTGCCGCGCGTCGTCGCTATCCTCTAATGCGCGCATATAAAGCCATATTTTAGTTGTTCACTTAGAGCTATACATTTATTTTGAACTAGCGGCCCGTCCCGGCTTCGCATGGGCAATAAATATAGCCTATGTTACTCAGGGTGAATGTAGCTTTCCAATGGTGAAAGAAAGCGAGAATTTTTGAAATTGCACAGTAGTTTTTGAATTTATTCATTACAAACATACACATAAAAATACAAATTTTCCCTCTTTATAATATGAGTGTAGATTTGATACTTTTATTAATGTATTTTGTAAATTTTCCAGGTAAAGCCAGTAACCAATGTGGTGTACCTGCGTGCACCACTGTAGTGAAATGTTTAGCATGCTTCGTCGTAGTGAAATATGTAATTTGTCGCTTTTATTGTATCCCATTCTCTCACTTCTTTATTGTGAAAATAGTTTCTGAGTATGTAGATTATAAAAATAAAACATTACTTAAATTAATGTTTCATTTTTATCCTATATTTTTTTTGTTTTGCATTTATTTGTTTATACATAGTAGGTAAAGAACACAACCTAATCTAATGATTTGCCAAACTAAGTGGTGCTTGTGGCAGCTGATACAGTATATATTATTCCGAATTCTCGGCCGATATATTATTATTATTTTAATCTGAAATAAACTAGTGCTTGACTGCGATCCCACCTGACGGTAAGCAGTGATGCAATCGTTGATAGTGAGGCGCGAGCCTGTTTACTCTAGCCTTGAAGAACCCAAAATAATAATATTAATATTTATTCTTCAATAATTTGTGCTAGCTGATATTAAGCCTGATTATCTCAGTAAGCTAGCTAAGGTATCTAGTCGATACGAAGCGATGATGAGTATGTGCTGGTTGTGAAGTCCTAATACTGTACAATAGACTCGGACAGTGCGGGAAAGTAGATTCCATTAACACTTTGGACCTCGTTTCATGCCCTTAGGTGAAATTTTGGAAAACCTTTCTTATTCTTTGTGTAGGTACATATTAAAAGAAACTTATGTGCGAAATTTCAACGTTCTAAGTCCAAGGGCTTGAGGTTAATGAGTCAGTAATGTTACGGCCACACTACCGTGATATGCCAATATTGCCATAACTTCAATAACGCCTAGGCGTAACCACGATTTATGGCCATAATTTTACAATGCCAATTTAATATGGCAAATGGCGGTAGACAATAGCTCCGAAGGCGGTCTTTTTTCACACATCAAAGAAGATTACCGCAGGAATTAATGCGTTTATGGTCACACTACTGGTTGTCCAGTGTTCAACATGAGCTCAATGACGACGCACGTATCGACCGACATGGAATTATCCCACGAAAAAGCACTCGAATTTTTGGAATTATTCCAATATTCTTGTAATAAATGAAGAAGTGGAACAAAACCTCACTTTTCCACTTTTAAAATTTTCCTGCATACATTACCCACAGCTGCAGCTTCAACCTCCATTTTGAAAAATGATATTTTTACCGCCTAATTTACTGACATATCTAGATAAACTCTATTAAGAAAACTAGAGGAACTCATATCTCTTCCACTGAGAGGACAGTACGTCGTATCGGTACCGGCACGAATCATGAGCGCTCGGCGTCAGAGTGGGAATCGCTTTGCGCATTCCATACATTGGCGAGCCAATCGTCGTCGTTATTAGATACATGCAGCAAGCGCAGTGAACGAATCACGAGTGACGTCTATGACACGATGGCGCAGCGAGCCAATCACTGACACTCAGCTCCCCCGCGTCTCACTTCATACCACTAAATAGGCCCGATATTTGACTTCTGCGCAAGTGAAGATCAGCGCTCAAGATTCGTGCCGGTATCTGTAGCAGGGCTACATCAGTGTCGTAGCCGCGTAGAGGTGCTACGAAACGTAGCACGAAACAAACGCCGGCCGCGCCACCGCGCCCGCCGTAACCATCTAGTAAAATTATATTGTAGCTAACCTAAAGGGTCGCCGCACACGGGCCACCGGCCACAACCACAAAACGCTGCCACCCGGTGGCATATTTCCTGCAGGTTTCATACATTTTATATGGATTCGCCCCAGACGGTTGTCCACCGGCCACATGTGGCTTGTGGCCAGCGGCTGCTACTTTTTTTAACCCATATGCGCAGTAGTATAATGGACTCTGTCGAAGAAGGTTTAATTGCGCGAATGGCGTGTGTGTGACAGCTTTTGTATCGGCGTTTAGTGGCCATGTCCAGCCCACAAGAAGCGAACAGTAGCGTTTTGTAGCATGTGACGGCCATCGGCGTCAACCGTATGCGGTGTATCCATATAAATTGTATGAAATCTACAGGAAATATGCCGGTGGCACACGTGCGGTGACCCTAAAATGTATGAAACGTATTGGAAATATGACGGTGGCGGCGTTTTGTGGTTGTGGTTGTGGCCAGTGGCCCGTGTGTATGACCCTACAGGTCACCGCCAGCATATGTTCTTTTTTTAATTTATTCTAGTTCTTGACTGCAATCCCACCGTAATCAACGCCTTTGAGCTCGATTTTGCCCAACTTTGGGCGATCAGATTTTCTTGAAACTTTGTTTTCTAGTATACCTTCATGTTTGTAACATACGATTTAGATAGAGTTAAAACGTATCGATGCTCTCTCCATTGGTTCTGGCTTCATTAATTTCATAAAAAAAATCGTAAAAAATGAATATTGACACGACTGACTCGATAGATTTCAAAGATGTGGATGTGTTGGATACCTACATATGTCCCACAGAGTGCTTTTTATATACAGTTAGTCTCAAATAACGATCTTCATCAGTCATAGTCATCGTCAGAATCCATTTCAATTAAGTGACGAAGATTTTAGGTTTTGTAAATAAAGATTTACAAAACATTTTGGAGAAATAATAGTGAATCTTTTACGTGAGTTACAACCCTCGAGGACGCCATTAGATGTCGATGAGGATGCCTCTTGAATCTTGAATTGCACTTGCAAACCACTTGGTTTGAGCATTACGCAACTAGACTCTTCATGAAGTAAGAATGGTAACATAACATTGAAACAAAATCCAAATAATAGGTAGGTACCATTGAATTGTATATCAATGGTAGGTACTAATATAATTGTTTTATTCATAGATTCAAGACGATACAGACATATTACATCAATTACCTACATGGCGTTTCTCTCAACCAGTTGTCTGCGAAACATGCAAAAAGATAGCAGAGAGTTTATAAAGGATATCCCGAAGATTTATTCAAATGCCTAGTAGGTACCTAGTTCACATGAACTCATAAGAGCAAATCATCAAGTTTCGCAGTGTTGCTAATTTTCCTACAGTAATTGGAACAATAGACTCTTCACATAAGAGTGAAGAAAATAAATGCTGATGGGGAAAAATAATCGTCATTCAGAATCTTGATTAGAGTTCTTTATCTATCTTTATCTCTATCTCTGTCAAGAAAGTACCGGGAAAAGATCAATACTACACCAAATTTTTGTTATTCATCCAAATTTATTTTATCACCTTCAAAGTATACCCCTTCAGAAACGATACACTTACGCCAACGAATAATCCAATCATCAAAACATTTTTTAAACGCTGTTTCCGAAATTGAGTTCAGTCCTCGCCGCGAATTCTCCTATGTCTTCTACAGATTGAAAACGGGTGCCACGAAGTGGTAATTTGAGTTTAGGAAAAAGATAGAAGTCGGCTGGAGCCATATCTGGCGAATATGGTGGAGAAACTTTTTTATGTTCTTTCGATAATCGTATCTTCGAGTCGAGAAACTCTCTCCGTCTAAATGGGCCTTAAGACAAGAGTTATTAAAACGAAAACGGAAAAAGAGATGTTGAGCATACGAAAGTTCAATTTTCATATTTACTTCAAGAAATTGGACCGTCTATTCAAAAAAAAGATACAAACATGCGTCATTTCTATAAATTTCAATGAACTTAACATTATCAGCAGTACCAAATTTAAATGATTTTTTCATTACTCATACTCTGAAAGTAGGTCTGAAGTTGCCTGAGGAGCGGGCTGAAAGTGATACTTTTCATCCCTAGGGAGTTTTACTTTACAACTGACAGCTGTCAAATTATTAAAAAAAAAAAAACTAGTTCTATCTTCACATTTCTATTGAACCATGTACCAATTTTCCATACAGCCAGTCAATCACAGCGCGATATAAAATTGAAATAACTTAAAGACAAGTATTAATTAAATAATGTTATATTTTAAGTGATTTATTTGTTCAACTATTTCTTTAAAATACTTTAATTTTAAAAGATTACAATTAATTTCTAATTTTTCATTAATGAGGCTGATAGCTGGCCGGCCGCAGAAAAAAAAACAAAATGGCGGGAAAGTGGCAATCAGTCGTTGGTTTTTTTGAGTTTCGTTTACATTTCCGTACAACAGAGATTTGTATTAACACGTTATGTTTATCAGATTAAAATAGTGATTTAACGCCTAATTTCATAAGAGAAGAGGCTAAAGCAGTAAGTAGCGGAATACCTTTTACCGCCTAAATCAGAAGAAAGATACCTACTTAAAATCATAGGTACGACGACTCAGGTTTTGCAAACTTTTTATTTTATTTTTAGTTTCCTCGTATTCGTAATGAAAAGCACAGTGTTTACCTCGGGGTGAAAGTAACCCATTTAACCCCTCGAATTGGCGACCTCGCTTCGCTAGCCCGCCAACTCCTTCTCGGGACGAAATGAGTTACTTTCACCCCTAGTGTAACAATGTACTATTGTGTCAATTTGAGAACAATACTGTAGCAATCACTGAACTCGAATGGCAACTCTCGCACTCAAAACGGTTCAAACCGATTTGTACGATACTCGAATAAATTTGAAAAAATGTCATACGAGATCGTGTTTATACAAGTCGAGAACTCGTAAGCGAGAATCTTCTTAATATTTTATTCGCTGTGTAAACAGTCACAGTAATTTATCGCATGCGATAAAGTACTTGCGAATCTCGTATGACATAATCGTAGGCGAGAATTTAGTTCTTGCTTGTATGTAAACATTATGATTCGATAATCTTATGGGGATTATTGCTTGCGATAGTAGCGTACGATTTCTCGCCAAGAAACGGTCGAGAAACTCTCTCCATCTAAATGAGCCTTTAGAAGAGCAGATAAAATTAAAACACCCTTGCGCACTGCAATCATAGTAACAACTGGCACAAAACCTCGAAATACGATTCTCGCTTTGAAGTTCTGTTTAGACCGAGATAGATATATTCTATTGCAAGGCAATTATCGCCCTAGAGGACAGGCGACAATCGTGAGTGTTTACACGGAGAAACTTTTTTATGTTCTTTCGATAATCGTATCTTCGAGTCGAGAAACTCTCTCCGTCTAAATGGGCCTTTACTTTGACTTTTGATCGACTTTGGCGTGGTTTTTTCGGTTTTGGTTGAGTTGGAAGGCGCCACTCCGAAGCTTGTTGACTTGTTTGCATGTCAAACTCTTAAACCCACGTCTCGTCGCCAGTAACAATGCGTTTCATGAATGTTGAGTTGAAATTGACTCGATCTAGCATGTCCTCAGCGACTCTCATGCGATTGAATTTTTGGAGAAAATTCTGGTCTTTTGGGACTAGCCGAGCGGCAACATGTTTCATACCCAAATGATTAGTTAAAATGGTACGGATTGACTCGTGAGATACAGAAAGTTCGGCGGCTACCTCTCTCAAACTTGAACGAGGATTTTCAGTCACTATTTCCTTCACTTTTGCGATGTTAACTTCAGTTGCAGAGGTTTATGGCCTACCAGAGCGAGGCAAATTTTCCATCACATCTCGACCGCTTTTGAATGCTTTATACCACTCATAAGCACGTGTTTTTGATAAAGTCGATTCACCGTAAGCCTTCTGTAACATTTTCAGTGACTCCGAACACGAAATTCCATTGGCGATGCAAAATTTAAGACCAACTCTTTGTTCGATGTTTTTGTCCATTATGAAATTCGCAATACACACTAGATATGATCTATCTAAAAACAGCACTGTATTAACAGATGCAACTAAACTCCGCGCCAAAATGGAAAATAGTTGTGCCAATCTAGCAACAACAAAAAAATCTAAAATTTGAATTTGGAACCATAAACAAATCATCCTATCCCGATACTTTTTTGACTGAATGTATACCTATCTTTTTATTTTAATTTTTAGAATGCATTAAAAATCAACTTTTGTACGAGTATTATCACTACATGATGGGCCAAAGATCACGCAAAATAGCAGATTTTCAGAGGTACTAGATTAGTTTTACACAAATATGTTTTGATTTCAACTGGAATCTATTTAATGTTTCCAAAATATCTAGAGAAAGATGTATACCTAATAACGTCATAATCTAAGAGCAGTTGTATGGAAATGTATCTCCTGGATTTTAAGGCAATAATTCGACTTAGTTCAATAAAGTGGAATTTCCGATTTTATATATGCTCTTAAACAAACCAACGTCAGGCGCGTAGCTCAAAGTTGCATAATTATGTCGGCGACGAGCGGGGTACGTGTTGCACGGTGATGATGATGATGATAAAAAAAAAACAAATTTAGATTATATGTATTGAATTTATTCATTTTATTTATGCATTTAATTATCTAAATGGATATTTAGGTAACATTATTAAATATTAGAATTTAAAAATATAAAAACATTTAAAAATATAAAATTTGTTCCAGTATTGAGAACAGGGTCTAAGATCTCTTGGTCAAGTCAAGATACCGGAGTGGAACTTTCTCACAATAGAATTTCTCAAACTGACAGGAGCAAGTAATACTTTTGTTTACTAAATTCTATTATGTACTATTGTAATAAATTAATTTAACAGACGTTTCAATAGCGAAAAATATGATTTGTGAAGTGTATTGTAGATATCATTTCAATTTTTAATTTATAAATAAAAAATAAAATTTTTGAAGGCTTGCTGGCTTGCGGATGACTCTGCTACAGACTGTTATCTGAAATAATAAACATTAATAATTTAATTTGAGACAGTTTTTCTTACTACCTACCAGAAAGTCATGGCTACGACGAATTTTTAATCAGATTAACCAAAGTGACAGCTATAACAATGGGTTATAGACAGTGGGGCATTGTTCATTGACAGTGGGGCATTATTCATTGATAGTGGGGCATTATTCATTGACAGTGGAGCATTATTCACTAACAGCTGGGTATTGTCCATCGACAACTGGACATTGCCCACTGCTTTCAGTTTAATCTAGCTAATTAAAAATCAGAATATAGAAAACACAATTGAAAAAATTTAAGATTTTTACATATGACCATCTTGAAGTAAAGAGAAATAAAAAATATGCATGCAATTTTTTTATTTCTCATATCAATTAATTTTTAGTTCTAGTAAACAAATATGAAGGATTTTTTTAATATGTTCATCAACAACGAAGTTATAAAGCTTGAAAGTTGCAAAAATAAAAAATAAAACTTCGTTATGACATCCGTACGGCCGCCATAGGAAACGGTGTCTTGGCAAAAGAGACAGATATTTATGTTTAAAATTGTTATATCATATTTACTTTTCTACCAATTTTGATATAGTTTTCATATTTAGTATTCTATTCTTGCATATTTAAATTGGTACACTCGAGAGCAAAAAAACCGCACGTCATAACTCTTTGTTTAGGCACTTTTTGTCATGAATGTGTATAGAAATTGAAAACATTTCGTACACTTATTGAAAGCCTATTTAATTATCTTTCTAATGATATGAAATACCGTGTAAAAAAATATCCTTGAAAGGGTTTAGAGCACAAAATCCAACAAATGCGAAAAATTATCAAATTTCACATAGGAAAGAATGAGAGTCAAACTTAAAGTTGTTGGTACTCCTGTTTGTCAATAAAGTGTATAGCTTAGCCTTTAGCCGTTAGCCTTATTTACAGCTGTTACTCGATTTTTATCAACCGTATTAATTTTACCATGAAATTTTAGGGTATAACGTCCCACTTCTCGTCAATGACAAATTGAAGCTCTTGGAAGCGTGGAGAGCAAGGCTTTTTGCACTAAGTCTTCTTTCAAGGTCATTCCAGATACGCTCAATTGGATTAAAATCAGAACTACGAGCTGGACTCTCTATCGCAATAATTCCAACGGCTTACATGTAGTCGCAAACTGTTCTAGCGACATGCGATCTGGTGTTGTTCTGCATTAAGGAAAAAAAATCTACCATAAGCCACACAAGTGGCTTCACATATTCTTCGAGCACTTTTTTGATGTGTCATAAAGCCGTCAACCCTCTCAATATCAGGCCAGTAATGGCCCAGTGATGAATACAATGTCAGTTTTAGTGTCCAAAATTATGCCACCCCAAACGCCTCCAAAACCCACTTGTTCGCTTAAGCAGCATTGTTAAAATTGCCCTGACCACCTTCTGTAGACCCTACAGCATCCATCATGGTCATCTAAGTCATTTTGTACTTATCAGAAAACACAACAGCCTGCCATTACGCATACATCCAATTTGTTTCGTGGCAAATTATAACCGGACTTGTCGGTGAGCTGTGGTCAATTTGGTACCATTTGCTGAGTGATGTGCAGTCAGGCCTGCTTCACCTAGTCTTTTTCCAAACACCCACTGATTTATACTGACATTGCAAACTTCTTGAAGCTTTTGTAACAGTTCAATCGTGTTCAGTAGCCGATTTCTCAAAGTACTTGTTACAGGAAAGCGATAATCACGCCCTGATCCTATGCACCACTGACCATATCCTGGTCGCCGAATATACCCACGGGTCTTTTGAAGGCGCTTTCCTATTCGTCTGGTATACCAGACGAACAGGAAAGCGGCTAAAATTTAGCTGTCGAGCGACTTAATTTTGATTATGGCCTGCTCTGGGCAAGGCAATAACTTGAACTGTTTCTGCGGGCGTGGTATCCATAATTTTCCAGTAAATTCGTCTGTTTCTAATAGTGACGTTATCACGTTAACGGAATCTGATTAAAACTCCAAAACAGCACCCTTTTTGTAGCTCCAGGTAAAGGTGCAAATAGTGAAATGCAAATGTGTGAATTTGAGGAATTGGATATATACAACAATGATCTTAATTTTGTGTTTTTATAAAGCTAACTTTGTATGCTTCAATTTTGCTTAATAATTTGTACTCAATATCTTAAGATTTGAAAAAAAAAACAGTATTAAACGAAATTACAAACTTAGCTAAGCCCTCAGGACAGAATGAAAGAAAAAACGAGTAGCGCTGACCTCAAGTAAAATGGGACAAAGGTAGGACGATGATGTGCAAACTACCTCTCATGCAATCATTATATTAAATACACACCATTTTGAGGCAGTTCTATAAGGATGTAACTGGACTGCTGGGTTGTAGGTGCTTTTTCAGGCATCAAATCTGGAATTAAACATAATTTATATATGTAATAGTTGCTTCTACCAACAGTTTCACCAGCAAGAAAGTGCTTTTTCAAACAAAGTTTCTTCAGAAAAAATCTTGTTGCATGCTTACGTCAAGATGCATGCAAAATTGCAGTGCAATCCGTTAAATGATTTGAGGTGCGTATTGATAGATTAGTCAGTCAATAATGGCCCACCATCATCATCATTTCAGCCGATATACGTCCACTGTTGGACATAGGCCTCCCCCAAGCGTCGCCACAACGAACGTTCCTGTGCTAATAATGGCTGCCTTTTATATTATTTTAAAGACTATCTCTACTGTCAGCAGCTTCACCTGCATCAAAGTAGCAAATTGTCCCATACTCCCAGGATTAATAAGTCTCCTATGTGCCAAATTTCAGCCAAATTCGTTGTTGTTAGATCGTAAAGAAGTAACAATCTTACACACAGACACTCACAAACTTACACCTTTATATTAGCGTAATTGATTTGAAAACTGTTTGGGTTTGCAACATGACGTCTCCGTGGTAGTGTTAGTATCCAGTCTAATTATAAGAGTGAGGGCCTGAGTAGGGATCCTTATTGCAAAAACCAACTAGTGCAATGGCCGAAAAAAACAAAAATTCGAAGACATATGACATTCAGCAACCTGCATTGGGCCCACGTGGTAGATTAAGGCCCCTTCCTTTTACTAGAGAGGCCTGAATCCCAGCAATGGAAATATTAAAAAGGCTGATGATGATGATAGTGCAATCAGGAAAGTTAGCTACTCACATTGACACACAATAGCTGTATCAGCAAGTGCTCCAGTACTCCCTGATACCTCTCTGTATCAGGCTCTTGATCCAGCCATCCCAATTTGAAGGTCCTACAATGTTAGTGGATGGATGTTAATTAGCTTTTGGCTGCAATGCTAGTGGATGGATGTTAATTAGCTTTTGGCTGCAATGACTATCAGCAGAATGACAGCAGAGTACACTCCTAAATGTTTCTACTCCTGGATATCTTCTTCTGTTCAGAAGCTGATTGTCTTGTATCTGGAAACAAATAAAATAAAACTATTAGAAACAATACAGTATTTTTATTTTGTTAGGGTCCACATACCACCATGCAAAGCAATGGGAAAAAGCTATGATTATACCAAAGTGGTATGTATTGTCTCTTGCTGGATTTCTTTCAAAATTTCTCATGCTTCTGTTAAACATTCTTTTTTTCAACACTAATATTATAAAGATTTGTATTTTTGTATGTATGTTTGTAATGAATAAACTCACAAACTAATGTGTCGATTTCAAAAATTCTTTCACCATTGCAAAGCTACAATCAACTTGAGTATCATAGGCTATAATTATTTACTGCCCGTACAAAGCCGGGACGGGCCGCTAGTGTGTCATTAAAGAAATCCTAATGTTTTATGCTAATATAATAATCTACATGCAGTGTTTTTTATGTTCATAGGAGGTAATCTGTGAAACTACTGGTCCGATTGCAAAAATTTTAGCACCAATAGAAAGTTGCTTTATTCCTTAGTGACAATATTTTGTGTATGGAGGCAATATTCTATGTACGCGAGCGAATATTATAATCTCTTGATACAACTTCATTACCTACATTCAATAAAGCCTTTAGTATTCAGGTTACTGTATGCATTTATTTATCAATAAAGTTGGGTTTACCATGTTGTTCAGTTTTCTTGGTACATCAAGTTCCTCAGCTTTCAGCCACTCTCAACTGCTGAAAAATACAAAACAGGATTGGTGACATGTTTGTGGGTGTTGACTGCAGGCATAAAAGTATAACTGAGATGAGATCAGAAACTTAACACGTTGGCTTAATGATAAATGATAAGATTGGTTCTTAGATCTTTATTTTGCAAGTAGGTTTTATTAAAACACTTTTACACATCAATTTTTTTTTGGTCAATAAAAATGATGAGATGAGCCCACAGAGCCACAGAGCATCTAAACAGATGAGCCCGCCGCTCTAGTTATAGCTAAAGTGATATGACAGTATGCCTGTCAACGTCTAAGTTTTTACTTGCATAAAATCAGTACGCCATATGACGTCCGATTTTCCATACTATCTTATAGAACAGCATGTTGTAGTGTTACCACAGGTATTGGTACCGGCACGAATCTTGAGCACTTGGTGTCAGAGTGGGGATCGCTTTGCGCATTCCATACATTGGCGAGCCAATCGTCATCGTTGTTAGGTACTTGCAACAAGCGCAGGGAACGAATAACGAGTGACGTCTATGACACGATGGCGCGGCGAGCCAATCACTGACACTTCCAGCCCTCGCGTCTCACTGCGTACCACAAAAGAGACCGAATATTTGACTTCTGCGTAACTTGAAGCCAGCGCTCAAGATCCGTGCCGGTATCTATATAATTAAGATTTTAGTAGCCACTGCACATTTTTCAAAAATTCGACAAAGAAAGTGCCTCCAAGCACACATTCAAGTTTTAATGGCCCTCTCCCTACGCAAGCTGCGCTCGTGGGCGTCGTAGTTACATACGATCAGTCCATTTAGTGCGCCGCTGTGGTTTTCGTGCATGTCGACTGTCGCTACATGTTTTCGCTTCTTTAACGCCTTACGACGTTTACGCCTAGATTCATGCTGACATATCATATATTTTTTACAATGCATTGTGACACTACGTCCGTGGGCAATATAGGAAAATAAATACTTAGAAGTTAGAAGTTTCAGTCGCCGCAGTCAGTGAGATAGTACTATCCGCCAACGTGTTAAGGACAGGTAGCTTAAAGTAGGGCAGGTACTAACCGATTTGGATCCAGTGCCAAAGGCTGCTGGAACGAAAACAGCAACTTGTGTTCAGTATTCCAAATTCCTTGATACTGCAAACTTCAAATTTTCTATGAACCTTACCCATGATGGACCTCACGGATGTAGTCATTGTATCCTACAAAGACATTAAAATATTATTATTCGTATCCTAAAAATCTGGTATTGTTGTGATAAAAACATTTAAAAATGAAAAGAAAGATGAAAAAGAAACAAAAAGCTATGGCCCAATGACCAAAGAATATAATAATATACAATGCGTTCCAAATGAGAATAGGATCGCCCGCCATGTTGTGACGTCACGATTTACTGTCAAATCGAGGATAGAAACTTTAAAACATTAATTAATTTACGAAAAATTTAATTTATTTATGAACTGTCAACGAAAACAGTTTAATCAGAATCCAGTTCTTCAACTTTACTCATCTCCAAGTTCTTCAATTTTGCCAAAATTTCTTCGATTTGACAGTTCGACGAGACGTCAAAACGTAGGAATCGGTCCTATTCTCATTTGGAACGCGTAGTAAACTATATATAAACGGGTACCCATGACGTAGACGTGGACGTATGTACACAGAAGACAAGACGTAGGGAGGGATGGACGATGGACGATATACATCGATGCACAGATAAGAGAGCGTTACATCGATGTATATTAATTGTTAGGATGGAACGAAGGAATGACATCTATAGTAGTCTATGACAGCTGCGCGCGCACTACTTTTCTCTCCCATTTTTTGGAGATGTCATTATTGTCGTGGCGGGAACATCGCTCAAGGGCCGTAGCCCGTAAGACTTATAATTAGTGTTGGGATTTTATCAGATTAAATACTCAAATTGATTAAATGCTCGATTAAAAACGAGTATTTATTGAGTATTTATTAATTTTGAGTATTTAATCGGATAAAATCCCAACACTACTTATAATCAATTATTTGTGCTGAATAAGATTAATTAGAATTGTTGTTATTTTGTTCTTCTAACTAAAAATATAGAATTGTTTATTTTTGTCGTGTGTCACGTACGTAGTTTTTTTAAATATCTGCACTTCTGATTCCTAAAAATATATATAAATTAGTTAGGCTGGCAACATTGAGCTCGCCCTCAGCTACGCGCTCGGGCTCTAGAGTTTTTTTATTGAGAAGGTTTTTTGACATAATACATTTGCTGCTAAATACTACAAAAACGTACATTATTCATTAACTTTATTAAAATGTGTACATGTATGCATAATGCAATGGTAAAAAAAAATAACTATTAAGACAAAGCTTAAAAAACTTAGTATCCAAATAGAAAAATTTACAAAAAAAAACTAAAATTATCCACCATTGACCATTCCATAGAGCACTTCAGTCTGTGTCTGTGTCAGTCATCAGTCAGTGTCAGTCTGTCACTCTGTGCTGTCTGTGCGTTTGTACAATACTATTTATTTGTTGTGAACTGAGTTTGTAATCTACACGTGCTCACTCTAAATCTTATTTTCATCATATAGGTATTTTAATTCGTCATTTACAGTAAATAAAGTGCCCTGATTTCTTAAATACGAACTTTAAAGGTTACATATCCATAATGCTTGGTTATTCTAACGCTGGTATTCCCGACAAGTCGTGGCAACCGCCTGTAGCTGTGATAGAAACAACGTAAGTGTTATGTTATTTTTTATAGTTATTTAATCTATCTCCATTATAAGTAACCATTTTATATTATAGTACAGAGCCTATCTATGCCTTTAACTTCGACCTCGTAAGAATAGAAAAACTTTACATTAACTGTAAACAATATAAATAGGTATCTGTCCAAATAATACCATGCCCCCAGCAAGGCGAGCAAAACAGTAGCACAGTACGGCCGTCCTCATGGCATCCTTTTCATAAAACAGTTCAGGCCATTTTCGACCCCCTATCCCTATAACTTCGTTGTGTATAAAACTAGAAGCCTAAATTTTCAGTAACCAAGCAGGCATTGTATAAACACGGTATAATTTAAATTTCAGTCAATTTGACCCAGCTTAACATGGACACCTCATAATACAACACAGACAGTTTCTACCGAGTAAAAACCAAAATACCACATGGCTTTTCTTATCAAAATGTTAAATTTAATTATATTTTAATGAAACTTGTTGCACATAGCTTATAAACTAAAATTAGGTTCTAAAATTATAAAATCTAGATCTATATCAAAAGAACATACCTTATTCTTACTTGTAACATGTATTTATTTATAATATAAAAATAATCAGAGCTGTGTTATATTATTTTTATCGATACTACGATTACTATACCAATTTGGCGCCGCCGTGAGACACATTGTCAGTTGTATCTTATTTATATAACCATTAGTGTCTACATGTTGTTACTACATTGTGTGTATCTACAGTTTTCTTTCTTTCATTTTGTGAACAATCTTTACATTTTGAAACAGTAAACGGTATTATATTGTTATAATATTTATACAAGGCTGAAGTACATCATGTTCACTATATTTCGTCATAGCTGACAATGTCCATATGTCTTCTCTTTCTTGCTTTGAATAATGTTCATGCTCACTATAATCTTCATTGTCTTCAATTTTAGAAATAGTCTAAAATAGTAAAAATCTAAATGTAGACTAATAAAACACCAACAGTTGCACTGGGAAAAACACACCCATAAGTACATACCTTATGTGTCTATTGTGGCCTCGCTTGAATTGGCTGCATTTCTAAATGATTCACTGTCGCACCTCTCTCAAAAGGGACCCAAAACGGCGCGGCACAGAGTTAAGCAGAGTTTTTTTTACGATTTTATCCACCATGTGGTAAATTTAACCCAGATGTGCCTACTGCCGTGTTAAGAATTATAACTGATCAGTTTCTTAATTTTGTCACTCACTGATTGGTCAAATCGTCAAAACTCTATGGCACTTCTAGCAGGCAGAAGCTTCAAGTTTCGAATACAATTAGTGTTTATTGTATAAATCAATGATAAACTAAAATATTTTGCAATTTCGGTACAGTTTTCTAGATACACCAACTGCACTTTGCAGTGAATAAATCAGTGTACCTATATATTTATAACATAAAGCAATCTACAAAAAGAAATGAAATGCCATCAAAAACCAAGGTTCACAACTCAGTTCTTCTTTCATAGAAAGTTGTGAGATCCATACAATACCAAGTCAGTTAATATTCAGTCCCTACTTGAGAAACCTTTTGCAACATATTTTATTGACAATATCAATATTACAAATTAATTAATGTTTTAAATAAATATATTAACTTGCTAAACGCGATTGCCAAGTTATTATACTTTTTATCTAAATAAATACATATATTAATTGTTAATATATTTATTTAGATAAAAAGTAGGCAGATAGTGTTGAATCTTGCTCAAAATCTGTATAAAATCGAATGTAATTTTACTTGTACTTGTAAATGTACCTAACAGCATTTTAATTTACTGTTTTCAGAATGGGTTCAATGGTTGTGGAAATGTATTGGAAACATTCACCAATAACATGCAGAAATTTCATGGAATTAGTTCGGCGAGGCTACTACAACAACACAAAGTTCCACAGAGTCATCCGAGATTTTATGATACAGGGTGGTGATCCCACCGGCACAGGCAAAGGAGGACAATCAATTTATGGGCCACAATTTGATGATGAAATATCTATGGATTTAAAACATACTGGAGCTGGAGTTTTGTCTATGGCAAACGCAGGGCCTAATTCAAATGGATCTCAATTTTTCATCACCCTGGCACCAACTCAGTGGCTGGATGGAAAGCATACAATCTTCGGAAGAGTTCAATCTGGAATGGCTGTTGTGAAGAGAATAGGTTTAGTAGAATGTGACAAAAATGATTGTCCAGTTGATGATGTTAGAATAGATAAAGCTTATATACCTAAGTAGATAATTAATTTTGGTTAAATTTTACATTATGTAAAGGTAATTTATATGATTGCATTTGTAAATGTGGTTAAGTATGTAATCACTATATAAGTATGTGTATGTTTCTGTACTTTTATGAAGTTATTCATAATAAAATTAGTTTTAAGTAAAAAATTGTGTTTTAATTGTGAACCAGTTTCTGCTTTGGGCAGAACAGCAAGGAGTTAGTCAGCATGGGCAGGAGCGGAGAAGTGAAACCTGACACCAGTGAAAACTGGTAAGTGTTTCCATTGAAGTGAAGCGGTGCAGTGTGCTGTCCTGTCCTGACAAGTCTACCCTACTGGCTGTACAACTACTAAACTAACCTCTGCCCAGGACCACAACCTGCTCGACTATTCTATCTGACTACATGCAATCTGAAAATTTTCTTACACTGCTTCCACTACTTTGGAGCAGAGAATTCGAGCACTATGATTGGTGAATTTACGGTCTGCTTCTTCCACTACACCTAGCTCCGCTTCAGTCAAGCGACGTATGAAGCCCAATTCATAGAGCGAGATGCATACTCAGACGTACACTGGCACTTATAGTAATATTCCACAACTATCAAAAAACGCCGTCTAACCCCAAGCTAAGCAGAGCTTGTGTTATGAGTACTAGACTGATAAAAATACTTAAATATGTTTATAAATACAATACATAGGTATTATAGATAATTACACCCAGACAGAAAACAAATGATCGTGCTCATCACACGAACATTTGACTTAGATGGGCATCTAACCTACAACCTCTAGCATAGCAGTCACTAACCAATAGGCTCTTTCGCTCTTTGCATCTGAAATTCTCACAGACTGCTTTATTAGCTTTTTTTTGTCCTAAATCTACTCAAATTATGCAGTTTTTGAGTCTGCATGCTCTTACAGTTGGTACATAATTATATAATGTCTGTATGTGATGAGTAATGTCCCAAAATACCAAACATTATTCTATTACCTACTTATTCTGTGCCCAAAATATAATTATCTAATTTGATACTTTCTTTTTTATCTGACTGCTTTATAAACAGCTTCAATAAATTTGGAGTCGTCAGTGAAAAAATATAGAAAATACTACTTTTTAGGTACTATACCTAGGTACTGTTATGAAACACTGAAACAAACTTGAAGGGAGTTTTTTTTAAGTGGGAAAACATCCATGACTTCTAACACTGTCGTGTCAGACAATTACTAACTAACACCCACTTCTGTTCCTTTTTTAAGTGGGAAAACATCCATGACTTCTAACACTGTCGTGTCAGACATTTACTAACTAAAACCCACTTCTGTTCCTTTTTTAAGTGGGAAAACATCCATGATTTTTAACAATGTCGTGTCAGACATTTACTAACTAAAACCCACTTCTGTTCCTTTTTAGGGTTCCATAGCCAAATGGCAAAAAACGGAACCCTTATAGATTCGTCATGTCTGTCTGTCTGTCTGCACGTCCGTATGTCACAGCCACTTTTTTCCGAAACTATAAGAGCTATACTACTGAAACTTAGTAAGTAGATGTATTCTCTGAACCGCATTAAGATTTTCACACAAAAATAGAAAAAAAGCAATAAATTTTGGGTCCCCATACTTAACTGAAACTCAAAAATTTTTTTTTCATCAAACCCGTGTGGGGTATCTATGGATAGGTCTTCAAAAATTATATTGAGGTTTGTAATATCATTTTTTTCTAAATTGAATAGTTTACGCGAGAGACACTTCCAAAGTGGTAAAATGTGTGTGTCTCCCCTCTAACTTCTAAAATAAGAGAATGATAAAACTAAAAAAAATATATGATGTACATTACTATGCAAACTACCAACGAAAATTGGTTTGAACGAGATCTAGTAAGTAGTTTTTTTTTTAATACGTCATAAATCTAAAAAACATACACTATAATTAAAACATTGATCAAAGTTACAACGAACTTCAAGAACTTTTATATTATGTTACTTGCTGCTACGGAACCCTCCATAGGCGAGTCCGACTCGCAGTTGGCCGGTTTTTTTGCCTTCGTCCCAGGACCCCAGGGTTCTTTCGTATTTTTTTCCATGACCCCAGTACCTACTGGATTCCACGATTCGACTCTGCTGGGCTTCTACGGTTTGCTGATATCTCTTTTTGAACCCGCGTGGAACATTACGCGCCGTCGATAACTCGAGCTCGGTCCGGACGGTTACCAGATGGCGATCTACCCATTACTCGCCGCTCGCAATTGAGATCCCGGCGGCTAGGACGTGAGGGCTTACTGCTTCGTAGAAGGTGACCATCTGCCATTCCTTCTCGCTCCGGACCACGGCCTGTACCATGGCCCGACGCGAGAGGTCGTTGCTGCCGATCGCTTCCACGAAAACTTGGGAAAACACAAAATTCAGATCGTTCATAAAAGATAGATTTGATTAAATTTATCTTTTATGAACCCTGGTTTAAATGACCTAATCTACACTAATATCATACAAGAGAGAAAATATTTGTATAGTCTGTCTAGTAAGTTAAACGACTTGGATTTTTTTTAAGGAAATTAAAAATCTAATGTTGGCAACCGGAATTTTAGTTGTCATTCACTTGTTTTTTGAGATGATGATAGAACTACAACAGATCTTGATCGTAGTGTGGCTAGTGATGATGAATCAGTGTCAATCAGGTGGAATAGAATATTTAGAATCAGATTCCTCGTACGATTCCAGATTTATTTTATTACTTATGACACTATTATGTCTTTGCAAATGTATCCTACTTTTGTAATAAGATCATCATTAAAGAGACTGAAATAGGTATATTTTAAACGAAAATCTTTTGCATTTTTAATATTAAAAAGTCCCCTAATAGTATTAAATCATTTAAAAAAATACTTAAAATGGATACTTTTTATAAGGTTTCATTATTAAACAATGACCAAGATCTCTTAATCAACCTTGATTTCTGAATCAGTGTTGACTACATCAGATTTCATTTTACCCTAAAAATTACCCAAGTCGTTTAAATTATTAGACAGACTATATTCTTGTATGTTTGTAATGAATAAGCTCAAAAACTACAGTCCTGATTTCAAAAATTCTTTCACCATTGGAAAGCTACATTCACCCTGAGTAACATAGGCTATATTTATTGCCCGTGCGAAGCCAGGATGGGCCACTAGTTACAAATAAAACGATTGGTTGTTACTATAATATCTAATTTATTGGACGGATTACATGTTACTCATAAATGCCACATTTAAGTAATATAGCTACTCTACATGATATTTAATATACTAGAAAAACTAGTTAGCTTAAAAATAATTGCAATATATTGAATGTGTAAACTGAAATGCACATAAATACATCCTAAGAACATTACATTAGATTGCTAATACATAATAGTCATCATATTTAACCAACTTCAAAAAAGGAAGAGGTTCTCAACTCTGTTGTATTTTTTAATGTTTTGTAACAATTTTGTATAGATTATTAATAAATCAGTCATATAAAGTAAGCATGATTTAAAAATCAATAAATGTCTTAATAATTGTCTTGGATTTTACATAGGTAATTAATCCTAATAAAAATGATGATTACCAGGATGGAATCAGTTTGAATTAATATAATGTAAAAATAAAATAAAAAGTACACAAGTGTAAAAATAAAAAGTGCATCACTTAAAAAGAAAACTAAGTGATAACACAGTTAGTAATATATGCAAACAAAATTCCTTATTTTACTGTTAGTGAAATAACATCATTGACATAAGAATACATATCGGAAGTTACAAAAAGAAACTATCAGATCTAAACTATGCATAGGAAACTTTTTGTTCATAAGCATCATCTTCGTTCCAATACTCCTGATCTACAATAGTAGTGTGGCGGAGCTTGCACCAGCGAGCCCCGAATCTTAAAATTAATAATATAACCATCAGAACGAACATAGAGAGAACTGCTACAGCAGGGTATAACATTAAGAAGGCCATTTTTTATATGTCACTCTCTCGCTTGTGCAACTCCAAGTACTCTTGTGAAGAAGTTAGCGGTTGCTGGGAGACAGACGGGGGCACCCTGTGCTTGTGTATGTCACGGTACTCTTCACTGTAGTCACCGTAAGGATGCACGTAATGAACTTGCTGAAAGTTGCTCTCTAGCTCAGTGAAGTCCAGAGGGGGCTGCTTGTGTGGAGTAGCTGACCAGATTGAAACAATCCAACGGTTGCCTGTAAGTGAGCATATTTTATTAAAAATACTAAGGTATAACCGCATCAGATAATGGGATATCTAACTAAGGTAAGATAAAAATATTCTTAGTTCTATAAAAAAATAACTTACTGCTCGGGATAGGCAGTTATTTAATAATGATTGATTTATTACTTCAAAAACAATTTACATTGTATGTGAATATTAATTTAGAAGTACCATTATTACCTATACATAATTGAATAATAAAAAAATCACAGTAAATAATAACAATGTGAAAAAGGATTAAAATAATTATATGAGGTGTGTATTCTTAACTCATTTATCTTAACCTTTCAATCGTGGAAATTACAGACACAATAGAAAGACAATAGATGCGTAAAACGCCAGCGTTCGCTTGGGGTTTAATGAATTAATAAGCTTTTGAGTTTCCTAAAATTAAAAAAATAATTTGTTTTTCTAAATAATCACTGCAACTGAATAGGTACTCAACAAAACAGATTCTAATAAGTGTCCAAAAGTACTTTCCTATACCTAATGCCTTGATCACACATACCAAGTAAATGGGCGAGACAGTAGCTTGGCACCCATTCTACTTACTAGGTCGAGTACACACCCTCCTGCGTTCCTGCTCGGTCACTCGGCAGGTCTGAACAAGCATTGTCTCTCTACTCGGCCACATATTTGTCACTTTGTATATTTTTAATAACCTTTTTATGATCCATCGCATTCCAATTGTAGTCTCAATTGATTGTCAGTCTGAACTGACTGTGCCATCACTGCCTCAGCCGAGAACCATTTTACTGTCTCGCCTTTTTACTCGGTACGTGTGATCAAGGCATATGAACCCCTAATTAATTTACCATGTTGCAACAAGGGTGGACATTATAATCTCAAATTAATTTGTTATGTTATAACAATTTCAATAGCTACAAACTTTTGTAACCCCTCTGCATCAAATTATAAATCAGTTCTTTGAAAACTCAGTCACTTACCTGTATGTCTGTCTAACCAGTAGTCAGAGTATCTTGAGCAGCAGCATACGATGTTGAGTATGAGTAGAAAACCCAGAATCACCGAGCAGATTGCAATGGCTATGTAAAACGGCGTGAAATTACCAACTTTTGTTACAAAGGGGTTTATAGCCTTGTACGTCCCATTCCCTGTAAAGTAAGTGTTTATTTCAGATGCCGACATTCTTTTATCACTGGTGTCAACCTGTTGAAGAAAAAATCCCAGTGAGGAACTAATTTACAGCACTGTTTAACCACTGTAGGTAAATGACCGCGCCTAACTATCAACGGAATTTTAAAATGTAGGGCGTGGTGTGTATGAAACAAAAAGATAATCTCACTCAGCCTAAATTAAATATAAATCACCATTAATTAAATTATTCAATATTTAATAGGTACGTTCGAATTAACAGTGTATTTTTAAGATATTTGTAATTTCAAACAATAAAATAGGCGTCATTACCGTTTCAGTTTAGATGACAGCTTTTTTTTTCTTTTTTAACTTGACAACTTTCCCCGCGTTCCGAATTGCGTCAAAAGCGATTATTCGCGTATCCGACCAACGCGCAACGTCACAAATAGTACTCAATAGTCCTTTTATTTTGTGACTGCGCGACAAAATCGCTTTTGACGTAATTCGGAACTAAGGGTTTGTAGTATTGCCACGCGTTCCGAATTACGATTGACTAATCACACAAATACAAAACGTTTTTTTTGTGCACACAGATACATTTGAGTTGTTACAAAAGTTTATATAGGTATTTCTGTGTCCTGCCACAGTAAGAGGTATACAAACATTAATATAATAAGTATTTTTGCTCCTACTGAACAATATTGACTAAGTAGGTACACACGTTACTATTGAAACTCACTATAATAAGTACCTACTAATAAAAAATCTTTTAAATAATCTAGATGGTATCTCTTCATAAGGTGGCACTTCACTTGGCGTTGCGTATTCGCGTAGCGTATTCGCCGCATTTGTCCAAATATTTGTACGTAGTCCAAATAGTGCAAACACGACATCCATACTTGGCATGCCAACAGCAAAAAAAAGGCCAAATTAACGAAATGCTCGCGAATATGTTTGTAGTTTAAATCAATTTAATTTGAGCAGCAGCATATTTTTGTGCATCCTATCAGTATATATGCAAGCAGTGAACACGTCTTTATACGTTGCTCTCACTCACACAAATGAGCGAGCTATGTATTGTGTGGACGGATGGTGGACGGTATTATGGTATATTTGACATATTTGCGTCTTTTGATGTGTGATAAAAAAACCGACAAGCGGTCGGATCGGCGTTTTCGCTTATTTGTGTGTGTGTCTTATTTGTGCAAATATGTCAAATGAAGACGAATAAATCCTCCACACATAGTCTTTTTTGGCCGAACACAACAATTTATACGCAACGCCAAGTGAAGTGCCACCTAAATATTTATGAATGTGTATTACCTATTTACAAAATTTAGAAGATAACATTAATATTGCGCTTTTTTAGGGTTCCGTAATCAACTAGGAACCCTTACAGTTTCGCCATGTCTGTCTGTCCGTCTGTCTGTCTGTCCGTCTGTCCGTCCTCGCTTAATCTCTGTGACCGTTAGCACTAGAAAGCTGAAATTTACCAATATGTATATCAATCACGCCGACAAAGTGGTAAAATAAAAATTGGAAAAAAATGTTTTATTAGAGTAGCCCCCCTACATGTAAAGTGGGAAGTGATATTTTTTTAAATTTCAACCCTAACGTGTGATATATCGTTAGATAGGTATTTAAAAATGAATAGGGGTTTACTATAACCATTTTTTGATAATATCAATAATTTCGGAAATAATCGCTCCAAAAGTAAAAAACAATGTGTCCCCCTCCCTCTAACTTTTGAACCATAAGTTTAGAAAATATGAAAAAAATCTGTAAAGTAGAACTTTATAAGGACTTTCTAGGTACCCAGAAGGTACCAAATAACTGTACAAAATTTAAGCAAATCTGGAAACTACACCCGCCATTCTGATGCACACCAGTTAAGGGGATGCAATTTGACATACATTTTTGCTGTTTTTCATACAACCGCTCTTACGCGATCATGATGTAATTTCCCATTTTTAATTAGATATTTTGGGAAAACAGTATCTTGAGGATATTATCTAGGATTCTATTAAAATCAATTTGTAAATTTGTGTAAAACTGATCCAGTAAAGACCTCTGAAAATCTGCATGAACTTCTCACTATTACACTAGAGTAAGTAATCGTAAGGCGGCATAATCGGTCACTAATCGGTATTGCACGCGGGCGATGAAACAGCTAGCGGAGGGCCTGGGTAGAGTAGAGTAGGGTATAGTAGGGTGGAGTAGGGAAGAGCGGGAGCGAAGCCGCGCGGGCAAAAGCTAATATATTATATGGGATAGATAGATACGTACATAGATTATACACTTCTAGATACGTAGGTCTACCACAGACAATATAGTAGGATTCCATCATCATCTCCCTAAGCTTGCGGCCTTGGCATCTGTGGGCTTACCATGACCTCTTATGGAAACGTTCAATTCCCAGTGAGTCAAATTCCTTTCAAAAGCAGGCCTGCTTCTGAATCGCTAAAAATCGTACCATGACAGTTCTAAATTTGAACGATTTCAGTACAAAGGTGAACAGTTACGCTTGAAGATCGCTTAATTTGACATTACAGACGCTCAAAAGACGGTCATCTGCTGCATCAAATACACGTCAAATAGCACGCCATAGTACAAAAAGTCTATACAAAAAAAAAGGTGAACGAATCTTGAGCGGATTTCGTAAACGTCACTTAGCAGGCCAGTTACAGGCCTGCTATAACGAATTCATAGTACAAAAATGCCGGGCAGTTCAACTTCAGCCCTGCTGTATGAGGTCATGGTAAGCCCCCTGATTCCAGGCACGGCGTAGCCTAACCGGAGGCAACTAATATACCCGTTTTGTTTTCATGGAGCTTACACCTCTCTACTGCTAACCTTTTTAGGGTTCTGTAGTCAACTAGGAACCCTTATAGTTTCGCCATGTCTGTCTGTCCGTCTGTCTGTCTGTCTGTCCGTCCTCGCTTAATCTCTGTGACTGTTAGCACTAGAAAGCTGAAATTTGGTACCAATATGTATATCAATCACGCCGACAAAGTGGTAAAATAAAAATTGGAAAAAAATGTTTTATCAGGGTAGCCCCCCTATATGTAAAGTGGGAAGTTATTTTTTTTTTTTAATTTCAACCCTAACGTGTGATATATTTTTGGATAGGTATCTAGAAATGAAAAGGGGTTTACTAAAATAATTTTTTGATAATGTTAATAATTTCGGAAATAATCGCTCCAAAAGTAAAAAACAATGTGTGTCCCCCTCTAACTTTTGAACCATAAGTTTAGAAAATATGAAAAAAATCTGACAAGTAGAACTGTATAAGGACTTTCTAGGAAAATCATTTTGAACTTGATGGAAAGACCAGTTTTTGTACAAAAAAGACAAAAAGGTTCTACAAAATAATTTCTGGACTAAGTTTGTAGTATAGTCTGTCTAATAATTTAAACGACTTGGATAATTTTTAGGGTAAAATGAAATCTGATGTAGTTAACACTGGTTCAGAAATCAAGGTTGATTATGAGATTTTGGTCATTGTTTAATAATGGAACCTTATAAAAAGTATCCAATTTAAGTATTTTTTTAAATGATTTAATACTATTAGGGGACTTTTTAACATTAAAAAATGCATAAGATTTTCGTTTAAAATATACCTATTTCAATCTCTTTAATGATATTCTTATTACAAAAGTAGGATACATTTGCAAAGACATAATAGTGTTATAAGTAATAAAATAAATCTGGAATCGTACGGGAAATCTGATTCTTATTATTCTATTCCACTTACTGATTCATCATCAGTAACCATACTACGATCAAGATCTGTTGTAGAACTATCATCATCTGAAAAAACAAGTGAATGACAACTAAAATTCCGGTTGCTAACATTAGATTTTTAATTTCCTTGAAAAAAGTCCAAGTCGTTTAACTTACTAGACAGACTATATAATCGTATATGCAAGCATTTTTTTTAACTTCGTTTACATATTTTAGTATCCTGAACGTATCTTCTTTCAAACAAAAAAAGGATTATTAAAAGCGGTTCTCGCAATCCAAAATTACCACCGAAAACTTCTTCTGGGACCTATGTATTAATTAGTAACCCAATTCCCCGAGAGATGGCGCTGGGCTATTTCGCGTTCGTGCTGTTAGGATTTTTCCTGAGTTGATGGGGTCGGGTATTATCGAATTGTTCGGTTGGTCTCTCCTTGGCATTGGCGTTATTATCTTATAACTACATAAAACTTCTATCAGGCAATTTAGAACAAAATTAAAATTCATTTTTTAACGCAATCTATCAAAATGTTAAGGTAAAAACCAGTTCAGAAATGGTTCGATAGATGGCGTTGCGTAATGACGTCATCTTTTTAAAAGTCGATGTTAAGATTTACCGTGCTTTCATGACCTACCGTGGTAAAAAATCGTTGCTTCTTATTCTTAAATATATTCGTAATTTTACGAGTGCACAATCGCTGAAATTTCTACTACTTGCATACTGTCATAATTATCACCGTCCTTTGTGGGCCCGTTTTTAGGGTATGTTAACGTGACAAATAGCCTTTTTTTAAACTCATAAGTGGGAACACTTATTGTGACGGACGGGAAACTACGGAACCCTACACTGAGCGTGGCCCGACACGCTCTATGCCGGTTTTTTCAGATTTTTTTCTTCACTTGTCTATGGTTTAAACTAATCTGTGCTGTCCTGTCACCCACCCTAAAAAAATAACAGATTTATCTGATATTCTGATTTGTACTAAAACGATTCACGTTTTCTACTAGAAGATTGGCGTTCTACATTATTTGTTTACTTTTGGCGTTGTATTTTATTTCGCTTAGTATGCCGTGACGTAAGAAAAACGTTGTTATTGTGCCAACAGGGTTTTGTAAGGCTGTTGTAACATATTTTGCACGGAGGAAGTGACATTTCGCGCAGTTTAGTTTACGTACAGCAACTTGGTGATAACGAAAGCAAGGGGTGTGGGTGTTTTTGCGATGGAATCTGAACATCAGCCAAAGTTAAGTCCTGTGAGGGCTTTTCAAGGTACGGAAAGATAGGTATAACAATGGTGTGAGTCAGGTATGAAAATGTTTGCGTCAATGATGTTGTTGTTTAACTTCTCAGTGCTTCACGGCTGCAACCCTGATCCTGAAGAGACGTACACCAGCTTGTCGGAGTACCATGACTACGAGCCGAGCTTAGAGTTCGACGATTCAGAACTTATTCAAACATCAGGCTTAGGTAAGGTTTAAAACATTGATTAAGGTTCAGTTACCTTGATCCTCACATAATTATCCGAGATTGGTGTAGCATTGTTTTAGGAATTTTTTTTACGCAATTTTGGTTGCATGCTAACATTCTTTGTTTTATGTACTCACTCTAATTACCTCTGTTCATTCAATATGATGTTTTATTTGAATTCTAAAGCAAAGCAAGGTTGTAATGTGGGTATACAAAGAAAAAAAAAAGTGTAATAATTTATATGTTTAAAAAATCATTAATTGTTTTATCTAATTTAGAAGGAACTGACTGACTGACATATCAATGCACAGCCGGAACTAATAGGCCTAGACATGTGAAATTATGCACTGGGCATCCTTTTATGATGTTGATGAGCACTAAGTGTAGAAGTTTGTGGAAATTCAGCCTAGTGTAAATTTTCCTTGTTGTGTGCTAAATCTCATGATGTGTGCCAAATAAATTCAAAACTACTCGGGGCCCCCCAACAATTTGGGGGGTTTAAAGATTGTATAGAACAATGTCATTGTCAGGTTAATAAACTTGAAACTTAGCAGAAATTCTAAAAAAAATAGTTTTTTTTTAAAAAACTACCCTCAAAATGCAGTTTATGATAAGTTAAAGTTTTTTAGAAACCTTTCTTGTGAAACAAATGGGAACATAAAGTGTAAAAATATAGAATATTATTGGAATATCTTAGATAGTATAGGATCTGCATATAGGCTTGAACTTGGAGAGGGAGGAGACAATTGCGCATTTTCTCCTAGACTGCACAGGTGTCACTGAAACATGCACACAAACCCTAGTAACTCTGAACTCCCTCATTGACGCCCAGAAAATCCTGAGAGACCTAATCAGTTTTGGAGAGAAGTGGGCTGGTTGGAATAAGCCCACCAAAAGTTATGGCAGACAAAGCCCAAATACAATGGTCCACATAGGACTAAGTGTTTATACCACATAGCTTCATATACTATGACTAACTTAAAACAATGCTTGTTTTCCTGCAGTACTCTCTTTCAATACTTAATAGAATGCAAGACAATAGTGCATTTAAATTGATTGGACTGTTGTGATGTAATAGGCCCCTAAGTGACTAGTTATTTATGCCTAGCATATTCAAGCTGTGTATTAGACCAAGATATAACTTCTATACTCCATTAGTTTAGGTAGTTAACTAAATGTAAACAATCTTAACATGTTTTTATCTAAAAAATTGTCTAAAAAATTTATTAAAAAATGTTTACATTTAGGTATTTACCTAAACCGATGTTAGGTAATTAACTAAATTTAAATGATCTTTGTATGTCTTTTATACGATTTATTTTAAATAAAAAGACATATCAAGATTGTTTATCTTTAGTTAACTACCTAAACAAATGGAGTATAGTTGAATAATTTTTAATTCATTAAAACCCCAAGCAAATTAAGCGTTCACTCGAAAGGTTAAGGAAAAGTATTTTAGTATGTACTTATTATTTTGTGGTTAGATTAAATTTAAATCCAATTTCTATTCAAGTCCAATCTGACTTGAAAATTGGATTTTTTCATTTATTAAATTTAATGTAATTACTAAAGATTCAGAGGTTTAACACCAGGATATTAATACCATTCTTTTAAATTTAAGAAACTGCCTTAATAATTTAGTCAGGATGAGGGCTTGAGCTGTGGATTTCTGGTTTTAACGAAATTCCAGCATTCCGACTTATACTTATAGTATCAGTTTTAATATCGGAATTGGAAATTACTATCTCAAATAGCAGTTTTTTATATATAATAATATAATAACTGCACATGATCGAATATAGAGATTGTCCCATGGGGGATATTGCTCTGCAAGTCATATATTAATTTCATCACATCTGCTTATAGTTAGACGACTGATTGCAAGATAATGACTAAAATAAAAAAATATATAATAATAATAATAAAACGAAAACGTCATGCGCGCATACTATGGGGCTACAGAGGGAGGAAACAGCCTGACTGCGTACTGTGTTCGGATGCTCTCTTTGTTTCAGGTGCTTGAGCCAGCCGTCAACGTGTCGGCCCAACGACTGTCGGATCAGGTGCGGGTCATCCAGCGTAATCATATGTTGGACGACACTGTACTTGATCGCCTCCGAACGGAAATGAGTGACCGTGTCATTACCCCTCCATCGCAGCCTGTGGTGCCAGTGGTGGTACCACCGTTCAGCCACATATCCTTTCATACTGACGAGGTGAGTACTGACACGGTCACAAACGTAAGTACCCAGTGCAATAATGAACTGAGGAGTGCTTTGGAGTGTGCTATCCGGGAGTATCGCAACATGCCGCTTGAACTTAAGCCTCGTTAACCTCGTTTGCCCATGCGTAATAAGAATAAGGCGCTGGTGGCTGCTCTGAATTCGCAGTTATCAAATTATTTTGATGAATGCGAAAATCTCACCTATACACACTCGATCATTACTGCGCAGCCGTAGCGGCATGTCGTGTGGGTCACGTCAAATTTCGAAACAGTGACGTAGCTACACGACCAAAACCAGCCGTGCCGGCCTGGCAGTGTAGGATCGAGCGACGTATTGGTGGGGCCAGAGCACTCATCGGCAAACTAATCTGCTTCAGGGAGGGCAACACTCGCCCACGAGTGATGCGCTTTGTGAGACGGGCGTTTTCGGGGACTGACATCAGCCCTCGAGACTATATGTCCCGTGTCACAGAGCGCATCGACTTCCTGAAGCAGGTGTATGCATGGGCAAACCGTATACGAAGGTATAAGCGGCGGGTTGAACGGTACATCCAGAATGGCACATTCCGGAGTGATGAAAGGTGGGTATACAGGGCTTGGGAGCGACCGGACCATGGTGTGACTGACACACGCCTTCCGAATGATGACGCCATGTGTTCGTTCTGGCGCAACATCTGGTCGGTGCCTGTCAGTCATACTGAAGGTGGTTGGACTCGAGAGGTCGAACGAGCGTGCGAATCAAACAAAAATGGGGGCAATCACAATCAGCCCCCACGATGTGGCCCGTGCAGTCCGTCCGTTGCCTAATTGGAAATCTCCAGGGCCGGACGGACTGCACAACTTTTGGATAAAGTGGCTGCAAAGGTCGCACGCTCGTTTGGCATCTCAATATAAGGCCGCCTTAGAATCTGGCTCGCTACCCGAGTTTCTTACAACAGGAGTTACCCACCTGCTCCACAAATCTGGTAGCACCGCGGAACCCAAAAACTATCGGCCGATTACGTGTTTGCCGACAGTTTATAAGGTTCTTACATCCATTTTGAGAGCAAAGATTAACCACCATGTTGATAATAACGCTATCATGTCTGCCTCTCAAAATGGATGTAGGAATGGGTCCCGCGGTACGAAGGAGCTACTCCTCATCGATATGGCCATTTGCCAACAGGTTCGGCGTCCCCGAAAGGATCTGTCGACATGTTGGATAGAAGGCCTATGACTCAGTTCCTCATACGTGGCTCATGAGGGTGGGTGCTGGAGTTGTATAAAGTTGATGCAACTCTTCGCACCTTCCTGATGTCATGTATGAGGCAGTGGAGGACGGTCCTTTGCTATCCAGGATGTCGAAATATCCAAAGGAACAGCAAACCGGTAAGGATCGAGCGAGGTATATTCCAGGGTGACAGTTTGAGTCCGCTTTGGTTCTGCCTAGCCTTGAATCCTCTAAACACTGCTGAAGAATTCAGGCCTAGGCTATCGGTTGAAGAGAGGTGGTCAGGTTATATCTCACCTCCTTTATATGGATGACTTGAAGCTCTTTGCCCCCAACAATCTGAAACTGATGGAGCTACTGAAGTTAACGGAAACCTTCAGTAGTGCCATCAGGATGGAGTTTGGTGTGGACAAATGTGCAGTCATGCATATAAAGCGAGGGGAGATTGTGGAATCCGTGGGTACCCAACTCTCGGATTCCATACCATACACCTGAGATCCCTCTCTCCAACCCAAACCTACAAGTATTTGTGTATGTCAGAAACGTTGGTCATCAATGCCACTGTCATGAAGCAATCATTGAAGGAGCGCTTCTTTGGCCGCCTGAAGTAGGTACTTAACAGCCTTCTGTCAGGTGGAAACAAGGTGTGTGCCTTCAACGGTTGGGTCATGCCGGTATTGATGTACGCTTTCGGTGTACTCAAATGGACTCAAACGGAACTTGACGCCCTGAATAGGAGGGTTCGTACACTGTTGACTGCATATCGAATGCATCACCCTCGGTCGTCGGTAATGAGACTGTATATCCCGCGGAAGTGTGGGGGTCGAGGCTTTTTAAATGCTAAGACCCTGCACAATCGCGAGGTATGCAGTCTCAGGGAATACTTCCTAGCCGCCGACGTGGGTATGTATCGTCATGTAGTAGCAGTGGACAAGGGACTCACCCCGCTCTCGTTGGCTAACGAGAACTGGCGCAAATTTGTAGTGCTTGACACTAACGTACGCAAGGAAGTATGGCAGAGTAAGGAACTTCACGGACGCTTTTTCCGGGCCCTTCATGGGCCCGATGTAGACCAACTAGCGTCCGTAGCCTGGCTGCGCGTCGGTTACCTCTTTGGGGAAACTGAAGGTTTTGTTTGAGCAATTATGGACGAAGTTATCATGACGAATAACTATCGGAGATTTATTGTGAAGGACGGCACGGTTGACATCTGTCGGGCATGTCACCGACCGGGTGAATCAATCCGCCACATTATCTCTGGTTGTTCTCGTCTAGCTAACGGAGAATACTTGCATAGACGCAACCTTGTAGCCAGGATTATCCATCAGCAACTTGCTCTGAAGTACTCTCTTGTGGAATCGGAGGTGCCATACTACAGGTATGTGCCCGACCCAGTTCTCGATAATGGCGATATCACGTTGTACTGGGATCGGTCCATCATCACTGACAGGACTATTGTAGCCAATAAGCCTGATATAGTGGTGGTGGACCGAAGCGAGAGGCGTGCAATATTGTTGACATATCCGTTCTGCATGACGAGAACCTCGTGAAAGCCGAGAAAGATAAACAAATCAATCTTTTTTAAATATCGCAGCATATGCTGAGTTAGGCGCCCTTTTGGCCTTGCATAGATTTAAAAGTTATCTTTTTTTTATTATTATTAATCGAATTCTACTGTATGTGTGAGGTACGAATAAAAGTTTTTTCTTTCTTTCTAAGTATATTGACTTGGCTCGCGAGGTTGTCGACATGTGGGAAGTAGACTCAGCGATCATTGTACCGATAGTTGTGTCAGCCAATGGCTTAATAGCCAAGAGCCTCGACCAACACCTTAGGAGGCTCTCGTTAGGCGACTGGATCAAGGGCTTGATTCAGAGAGCAGTTTTTCTGGAGGTTTCTTTCTCTGGAGCCCTGACCGCCGGTAGCTTGGACCCTGTTCCCGATACCGGTGGGATACTGTTTTTTTGTATTTTCAAATGTTTTTTTTAATTGTTTTTTTTTAAGGAATATTTAAAAATATATTACAATATGTATATGAAATATGAATAAAGGAATAATAATAATAATATTCCACAACTATCACACAACGTGCAATGCCGTCTAAGCTAAGCAGAGCTTGTGTTATGGGTACTAGACAACTGATAAACATACTTAGATATTTCTAAATACATATATATTATAGATACACCCAGACACAGAACAAATGATTATGCTCTTCACACAAACCACAGTATATTTTTTGCCCAAAAATTCGGACATGCCTTTTTTACTATCTTATATCTTAGGACTTGCGATTATAAATGCGAGATGAGAACTCCCGATTGCCTATTTGTTATAAAAAACTGAAAATAAGTACTTGAAAAATTTTTCTATGGTTTCCAGAAAAACCATAGAAACAGTTGTAGCTCAAAAGTTTGATATCTTTTTAGGACTTTACTAATGGTATTGAATAGTGTCTTAAAGTCTTTACGATAGCAAAAAATAAACAGGTTTTATTTGTTCAAGATACCAGAGTTATGGCTGATTTTGTAAATTTATGATTTCTTTTTTTTACCGCCATATTATTACGTATTTGGATTTGTAACTAGGACAGAAATGTTCTTTTTATTTACACTTATGATCTTACAAAAAAAGGGATCCTAATATGGCAGGATCTAGGAATTATTCTAATTCAAACTTTTTTGGTTAGGGTTTTCACCTCATAAATTTATTAAACTTAATATATGAAATTATTTTTTAATGTTGGTAAGATTATACAGGTAAACATTTTTATCACATTCTAATTGTTTTTTGAGTGTTTGTCAATCAAAAAACCTATTTTTAAAATTAAAATGGAAGGCAAAATTTAAAAAAAAAGACGGTAGACTCCGTAATTTCAATGTGGATGGTCTCCTAGCTAAACGTAGGTCTTGATAGTTCCATCCCGGGCTCCCGTGAGCCGCACTGCGCCGCGCCACCCGCCACCGGTCAGTACGACATTTTTTTCAAAGTGCATGCAAGTGTTTATTGTGAAATGATGGGAAGTTAAGTTCATGGAAGTCTTCCCTAGGCCGATGCAATCACTCAAACTCACTACTATTTACATAAGTTGATTTTATTTAAGTGGTTTTAAATAAGTTAATTCCCATTTCGTAAATACTCCATAATGTACAAAGACAGCCAGATAAACTTGAAATAACGGTTATTGAAGCCTCCTATATCCTATATGAAATGAAGACATAAAGCTATTTAGAATTGACATCTATCGAAATCTTTTACAATTTCGAGTAATGAAAAACAGTTGTTTGTTTTTTGGGTATCTTCGCAAGATATTAGGAAAAAGTCAATGTACTTTATTCCCCATTTATATGGCGCCTTGTATAATCACAGTATGATATGCATTTTGCAAATTGACGGAGACTTTAAAAGTATAAAGGGAAAATTTGCAATTTATGTTTGTTTGTTATCGATGTTTGGGTGCGGAGCTAAGCCTGTGAGCCCGGCGCGACGACCTGTTTTATCGGTTTGTGTTTGTGGATGTGTGGGTGAGTATGTACGCAACAAGCTGCGCACTGTGGCCACAAGCTTATCATTTTTTGGACAACTTCGTAATGTCTTATCTCAATTGTTTAGTATTAAGTGATACTAAAAACAACAGGAATTTTATTACTTTTCTCAATAAATATATTTTTTAAATTTGGAAAGTGATAAGGAAGTTTGCCTGTATTATGAACTGTGTTGAAGAACTAATATGAAAAAATAACAATGCTAATTACTCTTTTGTTTTTAAATGTTCAGTTTAAAATCCAATATAAGGTAAATATGGTGCAGAGAAGGGGTTCGCCCTCATTAGGCCACGGCTAAAACTTTGCTCCGACACATATTTCTTGGAGGAATGGGGGTGATTCACCATGGAGCCGTCAAAGACCTGTTGAGGGATGTCGCCAACCCTCATGTTGGTCCACGAGTGGCAGTTGATGAAGCCGTGGCCGCTACAGCTGGTACTCTTCATCCTTCGGGAGTAATCGCAAGTACGCAAAGAGACGTGATTAGCAGGCTCGATGTATACAAGGTGCAGTTTTAAAACTGCACAATATTTCAGGAGGTTGTAATAAAACTCATAAATAATCATGTAAAAAAACGATACCTGGTCAATAATCAGTAATACTTGTTATTTATTTTTTTAATTACACTAAACTAAATCGATTGATCGATGGCCGCGGGGGCGTGGCTAGGGTGTGGCGTGCGGGATGATGATTGGATGATACATTATTTATGAAACTATCGTTGCGAGTTAGTGTGTGTGAAAACGCCCTTTATTGTTCCGTGTTTGTGTGTGTGAAAAAAAGCGCGGTTATAAAAAAAAAAAAATTACCTACTTATTTTATTATTGATTCGGGTCGAGAATCACTAACATAATTACCTCCTGAAATATTTTGCAGCTTCAAAACGACACCTTGTATAAAATGTTAATCACCAAATCGAAAGAAATGGGATCTAAAATTCGCCCTACTGACTTGCCTTTAAAAGATAGATCAGAGCTTATCTTGACTATTTTAGGATTTAACAAAGCTGAACTGAATGATGAGAAAGCGTTTAAAAAGGCAATAGCTAGATTCACGTCTAAATATGAAATGCCTTACAAAAATTGTTAATATTAAAAAATAAAAATTGTTAATATAATTTTAACTTTTTTGCAAAAAAGAACAACACATGGCTTAAAAAATGATTAAATATTTCTTTAGACCATTACAAGATGCGTCACTTTCCGAGTCTGTTATGATTACTGATTACTAATATTTTGAGTCAATCCCCTGACGGACATGAACTTGTACCTCATCATCAGCAACTAATTTCAGATTCCAATACTGACCCAAATTTTAGTGTACAAAATTTACCTATAGTCATGAAGGAAATACTTTTAATATTGTAGTTTCCCCCACAATCGATTATATTGCGTCGACTTATTCATGTTTGGTCTAATGAGTAACTTAGTGACAGACAAAAACAAAGGGTGTGCACAAAACTTCAATATTCTTTAGAAAGTACAAAAGCCTACAAAAGTTCTTAAAGCGATTTCGAGTGCATTAGAAACAAAAGAACAAAAAATTAAATGCGTCAAAGGATTTGCAATACGTTATTAATACTTGTCTTGAAAGTCCAACACGACCGACTAAAAATAGCAACTAAACTTCGCAAAGACCCTCGTCCTTATTCTCCAGATGAAGCTTTAGCAGTATTTATAGATAGAAAATTTACTGTAGAGACATACAACTTTTTGCAATAAGATTTAAATAAAGAGATTTTCCAGCATTTCCTCCATATAATAGTGTTCGACGCAAAACAAAAATGTTATCCGGATAGTGCGATTCAAGTATCAGTTTAGTTCCGTTAGTTAGTTTACTTTCTCACACTCTTCAAAGATTAATAAACTCTTGCGACGCAATTATATCAGCATATTGTGAACGAAAAGATAGACGCAGGGCTTAATGGTAGTTTGGGTCAATCATTTTATAAACAAAATTTTTCAGATAATCAAGAGCCTGAGAACAGTTTATTTGCCACTACATTCATTCCATTAATGATTAAAACAAAAAATATAGTTTAAAAAAACTAAAAACAACACGCTTTCATAGCATATCAAACTAAAAAGTGTAAAATAATTTTCAATATAGGTAGAAAATAATAATAATGAACGAAAAATATTAATATCATTGTGAAAAAAGCGTGGGGCGCTTTGTGCCATATTTTTCACAATGATATTAATATTTTTCGTTCATTATTATTATTTTCTACCTATATTGAAAATACCTATTAGAAAAAAAAACGGATTATTGTATTGTCATCAGTCTTTGATGGGTGTGCAAAGTTTGAAGAAAATCTGATCGCCCAAAGTAGGTCAAAATCGAGCTCAAAGGCGTTGGTTACAAACAAACAGGTGTAGCTAATATAAGCGTGTTAAAAAATACTTTGTATTGTGGTTAAACCCAACTCCACAATCATTCGGAAAGAGACAAAAGATTTAATACTAAGTGAACAGAAATGGATAGAAAACCAAATTAGGGATATGACTACATTAGAAGCAACCACATCTAACAAAAAGAAAATAAGGGCAAAACCAAAACTTTATTTGACGTGCATAGATAGCAAAGTATTAAATATAATATCTTAAATCTCTTTTTAGCTTAAATGTCCATTTTGCAAAGCAACCGCCACGCAATTAAACAAATTAGACATAATTACTTTATTCTCAGCCAATTGATGTATCGGTTTTCAAATACGGAATAAGTCCTTTGCATGCGTGGATTCGCGTGTTAGAGTTCTTACTTCATTTGGTCTGCAAGTTTCCTGTAAAGAAATGGAGGGTAGGCAAAGATTCAATAGAATCAAAAACTATTGAGGAAACAAAAAAAACGTGTGCAAGAGAGAGTGCGAAAAGATTTGAACGTGGTAGTTGATGTTGTGAGACCCAATGCTGGAACAATACATGACGGCAATACAGCGCGAACAGTTCTATCGGATAAAAATCGTACAGTGTTTGCAGAAATATTAGGCCTTGGTCAATGGTTGTTGGATGATCTTCACACGATTCTGGTTACCTTATCTTGTGGTCTACCTGTAAATGCTAATAAATTTGGAGGCTTTTGCAAAAGCGTTGCATCTAAATACGTGGCAGAATATGGTTGGTACCCAATGACAGTAACAATACATAAGATTCTCATTCAGGGGCAAGATATTATTAATAACTCTGCTCTCCTAGTTGACTTATTATCAGAGCAATAATGCTGCTAACGCGAATAAGTTCTGAATCCGACCGCGAAAAAACCATGTTAGACTTGTTTCACAGAGCACTGGAATCGGCTACAGAATAGGTTGAAAAAACTAAAATCCTTACCGTTACCACCCAGCGTAGTTAGGTTACTGAAACCGTGTGAAATCTCAGCAGAAGACCATTTTGTGGCAACAGAAAATAACGAAAATTTTGAAATTATTGAAAGACATACCGACAATGTAACAGAAATTCTTTCGTCGGATCAGGCTGAAGAATAATAATAGATAGGTATGTACATCAGAAAATAATTAAGTAAAATGGTATATTATATATATATATATGTAACTTATTCTAATCTTAAAAAAATTCTTATTATTATTGTTTATGTACACACAAAAACACTTAAAAATGAAATGGAATGGACTTACTACTAGTGAAAGAATTTTCAATATAGGTTCAGTACAGAGATCGCTCCTACAAACTTTACCTCTTTAGAATATTAGATATAATATGTAGATTATGTTCAAAAAATTCAAAATTAGTATGGCAGGATTGGCAGGTCAAACGAAAATTATAGTTTTTTTTTTATTGTCTAAGTACGTCTAGGAAAACTGTGTAAACCACAGCTCGATCCAAAAATGAAACAAAAAGTAATCTTTCTTTTTTTGTTTTTCGGCTCATCTAAAAACTATTTTTCTGTGAAAATAAAGTGATCCCATGCACTCGCCCCAACCTCTAGTTAATGTATTATTTATGAATAAAAAGTTATGGTAACTTTTTACAATAAATTCTATTTACAAATATTGACAACCCTAAAATCATAATTACCATAGAAAACTTTAGAAGCCTCTAAGTTCGAGATCCTTCAATATTTGGATCTGATTTTTTTTTTCATCGATTCATACACTTTTTTCTAACAATTTTGTAGAAAAATAAAATCCAAATAATTAAAAATACGACCATAAAAAAATAAAATTCAAAAAACATTAATTGTAAATAAATCTCTGAAAACTCGTTTAAAAAATATATAAATCAATCAGTATTAAGTGTTTTAAAATTATTGTATAACAGGAAAAACAAGAAGACAATTCGAGAAATATTTCAAAAGTTATGGGTGATTTACTATTTTATCATAAAAAATGAAAAAGTGTTTTTTTTTGGTCATAATGAGAAATAGGCGCTTGTGAGTTCTATTCGTTAATTATATATAACATTACAAACAAAGTTACAACAAAAAAAAGGCATGTCCGAAATTTTGGCCAAAAAATATACCGTGCAAACGCTTGTCCTGGGTGGGAATCGAACCCACGACCTCCGGCATAGCAGTCAGGGTCACTAATCACTAGACCAACAGGCCAGTCAAATATATACACTACTACTTGGATCGAATATGTAAAAACACTACTAGTTGTATCGAAGCTGAAGACGCCTTTCAGTAGTTTCTTACATTTTCAACTGTGTAAGAAGTTCTTTAAAAGAAGACAGCTTGAGTGCACTTACTTTCTTGAAATTTTACTACCAACAAAAGCCATAGAAATGATTAAGTTCCTAATTTATTGGTATAATTAAACGTCTGAATAGCTATTTCAATCAGGATATATGTATGATACATAATCTAACAAAGTGCAGGAAATAATATGAATCACTCCATCTCTGACATTGAATATTCATACCTACATATTCTTTATTCATAAAATAAATGATGAGTAATTTAATTACTGATAAAATGATAAGAGTAGATTTATGTGTCAAATCAAGCTTGATGTAGTTCTAACAACACTTTATAATTTTAACAATGACTGTGCATTGTATTGTTTACCTTTGCTGTCACTGTAGTCCATCTTTTATCAATTTACTAGCTTTTGCCCTTTGGCTTCGCCCGCGTACATAAAATGTTTTATGTCACGTTTCTCGGGAACGGGATGAAAAAAAGTCCTATGTAAGTCTCCTGGTTCTAAGCTACCTCCCCACCAATTTTCAGCCTAATCGGTTCAGCCGTTCTTGAGTTATTAAATAATGTAACTGACTGACTGACTTATCAGAACACAGAGCTACTGGGACTAGGGGAGTAAAATTTTGCACAAACTTTCCTTATAAGACATAGGCGAGCACTAAGAGAAGATTTTCCAAAATTTGGGTGAATTTTGGGGATGAAACGGGGCTCCAAAGTTTGTTGTATTCAGCGTTGCGTACAAACTATCTACAGGTCATTGAACTCGCTCAGCTGACGTTTTCTTAAAGAAATTAATTTCGTACATGCGTAAATTAATACGAGTTTTGAAAAAAAGGTACTTTATTTTTTAATTTTATCTTTACAAATCGATAGTGTTTCATGTACCGGATCGACCCTCCACGGAATTAAAACGATTAAAATTTAACGGTGTATAGAAACAGACCTTCGCGCGGGTGAAGCTGCTGAGAGAAGCTAGTCATAATATATTAATATATATTATATGCGATAGTCAGAATAAAAAAAATAACTATGTAGGTATGAGGTGATGCTACTTTTCATTAAAATATTTGCTTTTAAAGGGCAAACATAACAGACCCAATCTTGTTCTAATAAGTCAGCCCAGAAAAAGAAGGCTCTACACAGAATGGTTAGGTACACTTCATTAATAGTGTGGAATCTTTAGATCACAAGCATATTAAAATTAGGCCCTGATAGGGACGCCGTGCAAATAGCATGAACTGGTGTTTATATTAAATAGTCGTGAGATTCTGGATCCGAGTCTGGTTCACGCCTCAAGGCTCTTGCAGAAAGACATAGCATAGCATAAATAATCAGCCTTTTAATGTTCCCACTGTTGGGACTCGAGCCTCCTCTCTAGAAGGCGGAAACAGCCACCGGTATATCACATGCCTTAGACATGCCGGTTACCTCACTGTTTTAAGAGCAGTGGTGATGAAATAAATTACAAAAGTAATTGACCTGGCTGGGTTTGATCCCACGTCCTACAATTCGTAAGTCGGGGGCGTTATCACTGGACCACCATTGCTCAAAAAGGCATGATACAAAAAGGCACGATGTTTATGTTGAAAAATTTATCTAAAAATATTTTCAATACACTTGCTCATAAAGTGAATCTTATTGCACTGCACTTACGTGGAATACATATAATGGCAAATATCAGATTTACTAACAAAATCAGTAGATCAGGAGAAAATTGGCAAAATCAGGAGGTCTGGCGTAGCGTTGAAAATTCCGGAAAGAAACAATTGTATCTTTCCATGAAAAAAACAAATAGTGTTTTTTTCCGTCTTTTTCACATGTTGCATTGAAATGCGAAAAAAATCGTTTGGGAAAAAAACAGAAATCTTTCGAATATTTTATAAACCTCCCCCAAGTGTCATCACCTAGGCGCTATAATGTTTCATGCCCACTGTTCGACATAGGCTTCCTCTCGCTATAATGACCTATGCCCACTGCTGGGCATAAGCCTCCCCAAGAGTCACCATTTAGGCGCTATAATGAGCGATGCCCACTGTTGGACATAAGTCTCCTTCACTATAATAACCTGTGTCTACTGTTGGACATAAGCCTCCCCTAGGTATCGCCATTTAGGCGTTATAATGACCGATGCCCACTGTTGGGCATAAGTCTCCCCTCGCTATAATCACCTGTGTCCACTGTTGGACATAAGCCTCCCCAAGTATCGCTATTCAGGCGTTATAATGACTGATGCCCACTGTTGGACATAAGTCTCCCCTCGCTATAATGATATGTGTTCACTGTTTGACATAAGCCTCCCCCAAGTATCGCTATTTAGGCGTTATAATGACTGATGCCCACTGTTGGACATAATCCTCCCCTCTCTATAATGACTGATGCCCGCTTTTGGACATTAATCCTCCCTCAAGTATCGCCATTTAGACGTTATAATGACTTATGCCCACTATTGGACATAAGTCTCCCCTCGCTATAATGACCTGTGTCTACTGTTGGACATAACCCTCCCCAAGTATCGCCATATAGGCGTTATAATAACTGATGCCCACTGTTGGATATAAGCCTCCCCCAAGTATCGCCATTAAGGCGTTATAATGACTGATGTCCACTGTTGGACATAGGCCTTATAAACTAGTGCGCCTCACCATCAGATTGCGTCACTGCTTATCATCAGGTAGGATCGCAGTCAAGCGCTAGTTTATATTAATTATAAAAAAACCGACCAAGTGCGAGTCGGACTCGCCCATGGAGGGTTCCGTAGCAGCAAGTAACATAGTATATAAGTTCTTGTAGTTCGTTGTAACTTTGATCGATGTTTTAATAATAGTGTATTTTTTTAGATTTATGACGTATTAAAAAAACAACTTACTAGATCTCGTTCAAACCAATTTTCGTTGGTAGTTTGCATGGTAATGTACATCATATATTTTTTTAGTTTTATTATTCTCTTATTTTAGAAGTTACAGGGGGGACACACACACATTTTACCACTTTGGATGTGTCTCTCGCGTAAACTATTCAAGTTAGAAAAAAAATATACTAGAAACCTCAATATCATTTTTGAAGACCTATCCATAGATGGGTTTGACGAAAAGAAAAAATTTTGAGTTTCAATTCTAAGTATGGGGACACCCAAAATTTATTGCTTTTTTTTCTTTTTTTGTGTAAAAATCTTAATGCGGTTTACAGAATACATCTACTTACTAAGTTTCAACAGTGTAGCTTTTATAGTTTCGGAAAAAAGTGGCTGTGACATACGGACGGACGGACGGACAGACAGACAGACAGACATGACAAATCTGTAAGGGTTCCATTTTTTGCCATTTGGCTACGGAACCCTAAAAAAGTACGCATTTGGAAAAATCAAACATGAAGTTTTCGGTTCTTTTCATATTTTTCCGTTTTTTTTTTCGGTTTTATTGGAAAAATACATGAAATTTATAATTTATAAATTTCTTGAAAGTTTTGAATGTTACATTGAATAAAACAACAGTATTTGAAAGAAACAAGAATATTCCCTGCTTTTTTCAACGCTAGTCTGGCAACGCTGTGTCTGTCAGAATAACAGTGTTGCCAAAAAAAACAATTTGTTATTAACATAGAAAAGAAAGTATTATAATTAATTATTAATTTAGTAAGTCAAAATATCTAATTTTCTCTTACATATTCCCTTACATTTATTTTTATAATGCTGAAATACCGTTATAAAATGGCAGCCCTGAGACATGCAGTTATAAGAGGATACAATGCTATCTGTCGGAACCATGAAAAACTACACTTCTGGACACATCTATTGGCCCACCTTAGAGTTTAGGTTTCGATGGCCCCTACCGAAATATGATTGCTAGATTGAACAAAAACTGTTGATGCAGTTTTAAACCTGATACATTTTACCATCTTTTTCGATCGTATTGTTTTAAATTTGAATTCAGAATACCATACGACATGGAGCTACACCTAACAAGTCGGATATGCGCATTGTTAAAGGCAATTGATTTTTGAATAAAAAACATGTTTTATCAAATAAAGGTTTAATTTAATAACGCGTGTTGCCTCCATGGGCATCTACCACAGCTCTCATACGATTAGGCATAGAGTTTATCAACCGCTCTATGAAATTTTGAGGGATCATCTCCCATTCCTCTTCTATGGCAGTTTTCAACTCCTGCATCGTCTGGGCAACTGGCTGACGAGCCCTAACACGTCTTTTTAGCTCGTCCCACATGTGCTCAATGGGGTTCATGTCTGGGCTTCTGGCTGGCCAGTCCATAACTGTGATGTTCACATCCCGAAGATATTCCCTGACGATGCCGGCCGCATGGGCTCTTGCATTATCATGCATAAAAAGGAAATTTGGGCCCACATAGTCTGCGTATGGTATCACGTGAGGTTCTAAGCACTCACGAATGTACCTTTCAGCATTTAATGTTGGCAGCCGTGGTCCTGTAACAACCTCAAGTTGAGTTTTGCCGCTCGCGGATATACCGCCCCAGACAGTCCATGAGCCACCGCCATAAGCAACCCTCTCTTCAAAGCAGCATTGTGCGAAACGCTCTCCCTTACTTCGGTAGACCTTCTTCCTTCCATCATTGCCATGTAACACAATTTTAGACTCATCAGAAAAGAGTACACGGCTCCAATCTTGCAGTATCGAATTTAAATGACTGCGTGCGAAATGAAGGCGCGCTGTTCGGTGGGCTCGCGTTAGTTTGGGCCCATTAGCTGGCTTGTGTGGTACCATATCGCGTTCTTTTAACCTTCTCCGAACAGTTCGAGCGCTCACAGATACTCCGTGGAAGTCGCGAAGTTGGTTTTGTATCTCAATGGAGGTAAGGTGACGATTTCTCAAGCTGGTCGTCACGATGAATCGATCCTGCCTTTCAGTTGTGACCCGAGATCGTGGCCTTCCTTGGCGACGAACAAAGCCGCCAGTCTCTAGGCACCTCCGATAAACATTTCGGACCGCAGATCGACTTAAATTAAGTTGAGCACTCACGTTTCTTTGGCTGTGTCCGGCCTGAATAAGTGCCACAGCTTGGGCGGCGACTTCAGGTGAAGTATCCATAGATTATTGATAGAACCTCACCTTAATGTTAAGAATAAGTAATGTTTGTTGCAAAACCAAAGATATCAATCACTTTTTCAAGAATTAAATCCAAGTAAACCATTAAAACCAAGTTTTCTTAGTATTCGATTGTTTGATATCAACAAACAGGCTCCAAATTGTCTTTTGTTTCTTTAAATTCTGTGTTCGAAATTCAAAAAAAGACTATTGAATGAAATTGTGAATGTGCCAGGTTCAAAACTGCATAAAAAAGTTTTGCTCGACCTAATATAAAATTTTAGCTAGGACCAAATGAAACTGAAAATACAAGGTGGGCCAATAAATGTGTCCAGAAGTGTATAAATTTAGGGAATCAGACTAATAGATGGCAGCAGCAAAATCGTAGAATCGGCATAGTAGGTGACTTTCAACCCCCTGGGTCTAAGTACCGCCTCGACGGTAATCAGTAACATTACACACTTATATCATAGTGTCTGACTAGTGTGCAGAACTTTAAACTCAACGAACTCTCACGCAAGGTATATTAGGTTAAACAGTTTTCATACCTATTGAGTAAGTAAGTACCTAAAGTAGAGGAAAATTATTTGGAATATTTCATTGGAATATTTGGTAGGAAATACCTACACCCACTTTTATAACTATTCATATTTGCATGCGGTAAAATGTATTGAAACTATGGGCTAGGCAGGACTAACTATGTTATTCCTGGTTTGTTTCTATAGTTATTGTGGTGAGACTTATGTAGAATAAATCACAATAATTTACTAAACTATGAACACAAAAATGTAGATACAGGATCATAATAGGTACCTATAGGTACGATATAATTTTTTGGAGTACAGTTTTGCGTGATTCATAATCACGGAACCATCAACTCGCCTAGTTTTCATGGGGAGCTGTGTAAAAGTTTTAGCCCTGATAACTGTTGCCGGGCAAGACGGCATAAATTATTTGTAGTGCCCCGTTGCCGTACGGTTGCACGATGGCGACGTATGTCACCTATTCCGAGAATGTTATTCGCACTCAACGCTCTCCTTGAATCCAGTCAAAATGAAAGAATGGAAGATCGAGTGCGAGGTTTAGTTATATAACTGTCTTATATATTCTTTAATGTGTTTTACATATTTTGTACATAATGTAATTGGCATTTTGTCATTACAGTTGAATAAATAAATAATAATAATATGATTGATGTATTGAATGTATTGCAAAAGCATGTGCGAATTAGGTGTAAGCTCCAAATATGTAGGTACTACATTTTACAAAGGTACACCTTCCCATAAGACAAAAACGTGATGTGTGGTACTAAAAAATATACAGGAAGCGACAATATCATAACGAAGTCATTACATCCAATCATTGGAAAATTGCACTCACTCAAAGGTATGCATATGTAGCGCTAACTGGTGTGTGCAGTGATACCAGATTGAGGGAATCTCCCAGATCTGGGGTGTTTTTATAGTTACGAGGGGAGAATTGGAGAGACAAAAAAAAAACTGGGTTTGAAGGGAATTGGAGGATTTTCTGAACAAAACTAATTTGTTTTATTCATAACAAAATAATGTTTGACTAAAAATATAATAATTGAACACGATCAAACCAGTAACTAATCTGCAAAAGCTGGCACAGACACGAAAGTGCAATGCTGTGCATAATCAATGATATCCGAGTGGCTTCGAAATTGCCGCGCCAATTCGCATCACCACGCGCATCGTAAGCGTCCGTGTCTTCATGTCTTGGTACTCTCACTCGCTTGCTAATAATAGCAGACTTTTACTGTCACTCAACATTATCGTCTGCTCAAAAGTAGTATATTATATCATAGTCCAGTCAAATTAGACCAATTAATAGGGGTTAGGTTATAATAATTCGCACCCGACTGAAAATTGGTAAGATTGTTCAAAACACCATCATAAATAAAATCTAAAACGTCCTCATCGATACGACACCTGAAAAAAACAAAATTCGGGGTCAAGGGTCACAAAAACGAGTTTTTCGTGATTTTCAGCAAAACGGTAAGTTTTATCATAAAATTAGCTGAGAAGAAATTGTAGATCAGATAATTTTCTACAAAAATGTCTAAAAACTTTTTTTCCTAAAAGCCACCGTTTTTGAGATACAATGATTCAAAAACTTGAAAAAGGGAATCGTCGTAATGCACACGTTTTCACGCCACCTTTGAGGTAGTGTACTTATCGTGTTTTTAGGATTCCGTATCTCAAAAAGAAAAAAAAACGAAACCCTGATAGGATCACTTTGTTGTCCGTTTGTCTATCTGCCTGTCTGTCTGAGTGTGTTTGTCTGTCAAGACCCTTTATCTCAAGAACGCGTGGAGGTATCGAGTTGAAATTAAAACCATATACTCAAGTCTGTGGTCACTTGAAGCTGTGAAAAATCAAAATTGCGAGTTTTCTAAAACAAAGATATGGCCGTTTATGTTTAATTTTCGAATCGAGTCCAAGATTTTTACAAATCGCAAAAGAGTGTTTTTGTTTTGTGATGTAGCTACAAATTTACAGTCTTAAGATTTTTTCTAATCCTTATGCTATGAGACTGCTTTATGCCTTTCAAGATTCTAGGACAACGGGAAGTACCCTATGAATGTAGATTTCGAAGTTGGATTTTGAGTGTCGAAATATACGTTTTTTGCAACATAAATGGCCGTATCTTTGGTTTTCGTTAATTTACAAGTTTGATTTTTTCACAGCTTAAAGGGACCACAGACCTAAGTATACAATTTTAATTTCAACTCAATACCTCCACGCGCTCCCGAGATAAAGGGTCTTAAAAGACAGATACACAGAAGACAAACATAAATACACAAACAGACAGGCAGATAGACGGACGGACAACAAAGTGATCCTATCAGGATTTCATTTTTTTCTTTTTGAGATACGGAATCCTAAAAACACGCTAAGCACACTACCTCAAAGGTGGCGTGAAGACGTGTGCATTACGACGATTCCCTCTTTCAAGTTTTTGAACCATTACATCTACAAAAACGGTGGCTAAGAGGAAAAAAGTATTTAAACAATTTTCTAGATAATTATCTGATCTACAATTTTTCTCTGATCTACTTTTATGACAAAACTTACCGTTTTGCAAAAAATCACGAAAAACTCGTTTTTGTGACCTTTGACCCCGAATTTTTTTTTTCAGGTGTCAGATCGATGGGAGGATGAGGACTTTTTAGATTTATTTATGATGGTGTTTTGAACAATCCTACCAATTTTCAGCTTGGTTTGAATTAGTGTAACCTCGGATGTCTAAATTGACAGGACTAATCAAATTTTTCCTTGGTGTTTGAAGATAATTATTTATTTATTTATTATGCTCTTTATTGTACACCATTACACATACAAAAAAAAGGAAACTAAAACACAGACATACAATGGGTGGCCTTATCGCATCAGCGATCTCTTCCAGGCAATCTATTTATTTATTTATTTATTCATTTATGTACACACAAACACTTAAAAATGAAATGGACAAATACAGATAAAAGAGTACAAAGGTACTGCTTATTTCAAATGAAATTTCTAATCTAATTACACTAACAAAAAAATGTACGGAACTTCAGACGATGCGAATGAAGATTAGTAATGATTCATTAATGGAAACTATTGCTGAAATAGTATAAAACTGCTTTACTTTTTTATTCGTTTCTTTAAAAAAAACTATTTCGCCATTTGTGGACGATTTTGTCTTCAAAACCTGAATTTTGGGAGGATTTCGGGGAAAGTTTGGGGGGAAATCGAGGCGGTCGTCTGGCAACACTGGGTGTGTGTTGTTACCCGGTTAGCGCTCTGATTGGTAGGCCCGGCCTTGGACTTGACAAAGTGACCGCTGATTGGTAGTATTATCTCGTTGACTTTCAATATACCTTCGTGGAACACTTTCAATTGCAATTTACATGCACTTGAGAATGCGATTGGTTTAGTTTTAGTTGTCGCCGGTAGATGGCGTTAGGAGTCGCAGTTTGCATTCATAATCCCAAGCCACTCCAAGTTGGGGAACGTTCTAAAGAGTTACTTACAGAGTGGGTTTGGCTCACTGGGGTACCATGGCGGCGTAACCAGGTCATGATGTCAACAAAATTTTTGGTTGACTGAGTGACCAATAGTGGGCAAGTGAGGTACAAACTGTAGATCTACATGTATTTTCTTGGCTGCGCGAACTGGCAGCACCGCCATGGCGTTCCAGTGAGGCACAGGCTTTTTACTAGTTTTTAGTCAGTAAAAGTCTGACACTCCCCCCCGCTCAAGACTGGGGGATGTGATTGGATGATTTTCCAACCTAAAAAAAAAATACATTCTTCATTTTGTTGATTGTCTGACCAAATTTTTAATCGTTATGAGACAATAGGTATATATATTCTTCAGTAAGTTTATTTTCAGTCAGCAATAGCTTCTATGCATAATTTTTCCTTTACTATGCCCTTGTTTAATTATTAATGCAGCATTTGCTGGCGTTAACAAATCATGTTTTTTATTGACGACTAGTTTCCGCCCGCGACTTCGTCCGCGTGGAATAGTTACTTTGGACTAACGCTAACTTTAACCCGCGACTTCGTTTGTCTAGGTGAGCAAGTACTGGGTCTTATAATCTTATATTATGTATATTGTTGGTTATTCAAAAAAAAGACGTGTGGCACTCGGGGACTGCCGCGGTAAAGCTATTGCATAGCATTTTTATCAACTTATGCAATTATAATTATTTATTTATTTTATTTATGCAGTATTTTTTTTCCTTTGTTTTTTTTTTCTTTGATATTAATTGAAGTTAAACTTTCACACATTGAATTGAATTTTGATTGATTGTTCACTCATTTGTTTTCTTATCGGTCACCACGCTCAAAAAACAAATGAGTGGGGGGTGTTAGGTTATTTTCGTTACGGAATTTCTGGATTCGGTCTCCACGCTCAAGGCCCGCGAAAGAAGCTATGCAATATCTTAAAAAAAAAACGAATGTTATTTTAAAGTACTTCTGCTTATTCCCCCTCTCTGCGATATCTCCTAAGATATTCATTTATATCTAATGATGCAAAGGGCAATTTTGTTTTAAATTAAATACTTTCGATGAATAACGTATTTATTTGGATAAGGATTAATATCATGTTTATAAAAACACCTTCACAAATAATGCATTATTTTAGAACAAATTTGGTTAGCATAAAAAAAGGTTATAGTGAGCTAACCTTAAAAGATAGACATATGCTGTTGCGGACTTTTTTTTGAACTTTTAAAGGGGAACAATTCTGTTGTACATGATTTTTGCGAAACTTTAACCGTTTACGCAGCGCACGCAGCGGAAGCTCTCAATAGGAAAAAAATCTCCCGATTTTGAAACATTCTTCATTGGTGCTTCGATCCTATTGGTCTTAGCGTGATCGTATATAGCCAATAGCCTTCCTCGATAAATAGGCTATTTAACACTGAAAGAATTTTTCAAATCGGACCAGTAGTTCCTGAGATTAGCGCGTTCAAGCAAACAAACAAACTCTTCAGCTTTATAATATTAGTATAGATAAAAGTAGAAACTTGAATAGATACTCGTAGATATATTCATAAAAAATGCAGACTTTTAAGTTCGAAACATTACAAGTATTAATGACATTTCCTGTAGCATCATTGGAATGATTTGTAAAAAAAAAACGCTTAAAAGTGCAAAATAACTTTAATTTCGGAAGTCGGTGTTAAATAACGAAGAGGCATAACTATTCCATAGAAACGCCGACTTCCAAAATTAAAGTTATTTGGTTGTTTTTTTTTATTTTGAAAACGCGTGTGAATACGCGAGCGAGGCCGCTGGCAGAGTGTATTACTATTATCTCCACATCTATACATATAAATAAAATTGGAGTGTCTGTTTGTAATATTGAAATAACTGCTTTTTACTACATGCATAATGAATATATATATACGGTACATACACCATTATATATTTTAATTTTTGTCTGTCTGTCTCTTTGTTCCAGCTAATCTCTGAAATGGCTGGACCGATTTTGACAGGACTTTTATTGGCAGGTAGCTGATGTAATATGGAGTAACTTAGGCTACTTTTATTTTAGAAAATAAATAAATTTAAAATCCTGTAGTCCACGCGAACGAAGTCGCGGGCACACCTAGTAGTATATAAAACAAAGTCGTTATCCGTGTTTGATTGTCCGCTAACTACTAAACTATGCAACGGATTTTGGTGCGGTTTTTGGGAATTGTTTAAAAAAATACCAATAACTGGGGATTATTTTTGTATATAATTTGTGCCCGTCCTAAGCTAGGGCAGGACACTAGAACTTTACTTTTTTAACAGAGTTACGCTACTCTAAAAAGCATGTCATAATTTCAATTGGCTTTCATTTAGTTACAAATTAAAAAAAAATGGATTTTGTTTTCATGAAAGTTTACTTTAAAGTGTAAAATTGATGATATTAATTTGGAAAAAATTATAGCGCGCAAATGGCCCGGGTGGATGCACAGTGCCCGTTTTACTGCAGTTTAAATTGTTGCTTCAAATTGGCAATTTCTTCTTCAATGGTAACTTTAAAGACTTCGTGGTTTGTTGTGGTAAACCGGAGATTCCAAAAAGCCCCAAAGGAAGAAATCTAGCGCCGATAGATCTGGTGATCTGGACGGCCAGTTCAAATCTTAAAACAACAGGTTGAAAATTTGTCAAAGTTCTACGTTTTTGAGGTGTGTATCGTCTGTGGCTTGTGGACAACTAAAGCGCGGAAAATCTAAGAAGTACCTTTTGACAGTCCTACACGCACGAAGTACATTTTAATTTGTTAAAAAATTGTTGTTGTGATAAAATAAAAAAAAGAGTCATAATTCAATGGCTTTACGGAAAAGGTAATAGAAATAATGTGAGTTACGTCTATATCTATACAAAGCTATTTTATAGAAAAGTGTGAAACATCAAACGGTACTTCTTAGATTTGTTGTTGTGATATAATTCTCTATATTTCTACAATATAGGTACATGTTATAAATATACTAAACTACAGTTAAATTTGGGGCCATCTGCAGAAATTAAGGCACATCAACATTATGACATTATCTATTTCCGCGCCATCCGTTATAATTCCTAATAGACCTACTGTCCATAATCAATATCTGTTAGGGATCGAACCTTTGTTGTCTGCAGTACCTAGTAAACGCGATATATTTACATAGTTATGTTAATATAGCCGCTTTGTGTTCCCATCAGGGAAGAAGTCGGACGCCCCGGTTGCTATGACACCAGACATCCCTGCTCTATGGCAACGGGGCTTCCTTGCCGATCAGGAATGCGATACTGATTTGCACCTTAGAAATAAAATTCGATTTAAAGAACCCCGATTAAAGCACACGACTGCTTGCGCCTCGGATACGAGTAGACGTTATTGTGATGCGATCAATTAGTTTTACTTGAGTGAATAAAGCGTGAAATAGATTAGAGCTCATTCACACGAGCGCCGTGTTGCCGACTTTAGAGGTAACTGCAGCCGTTGTCACGTCAGCTGCTAACGCATCGACGGCGGCCGTCGACATGCCAACTTTGAAGATCAGCGGCAGCCGTCATGAGTGCCAAGCGTTACTATAGGTCGACGGCAGCTGTTGACGTGTCGATGGCTGTAGTTGCTTTTGCCATTGGCAAAATGCCGCTCGTATGTATGAGATCTTAAAGGAAAAATCTTCAATATGACGCGCAACGCTGTCAAATTAAGCAAGACTACGCACACACGTGTGCCACACACGCTGATCTGGGCGTGTGTAGTTCTAGCTTTAATGTATCAGAATGAATGAAAATGAATCCTTTTAATAATATAGAACCTTTAAACTTAATGTGGCGTAACGTACTGGACAAAACAAACGACCTATGTCCACGTTAGCCCTGGATCGGAAAAGCTGGAAACTATTGGCATCGTGCTGGACCTTTGTCCAGGATTGTGATTCAACACGCTAACAGTCATCGTCAAAACAAAAATGTATTATTAAAGAAACAATCTGAGGATAAACGTTCTTTTGATTTTGTCAATAGAAACATTATATAGAAAATGGACTTAATGGGGAACTAAGCTGAATCTAATGTAAACTCGAATGGCGATCAAGATCACGACTATTCATGACACTTTTAGTACTTAGCTGTCAATCGCTAGGGATTGATAGAATTCTACAGGTAGCTCGACGAACCACCAAACTTAAGTGACAGTGGGCCGGGCACTGCGGACGGTCCAACCGTCCACCATCCGAACCGTGCACAAGTCGCCGGCGAGTAGTGTTGCACGCGCGCTTCAAGGAGTTGTCAGCAACCGTAGAGGCCCAGCATAGGTTTTTAGTCAGTAAAAGTTTGACACTATCTCCCGCTCCGCCCAAGAGGGTTACAAGTATTCGGCCGTTGTGGCGACGCCTGGGGTAGGCCTACATCCAGCTGTGGATGTCTTTCGGCTGAAATGATGTTGCTAATGATGATGACACTTGTGTGATGTCCCCTGTACAACTTGTTCCGGTTCTCCTTGAGACTGGTCAACCCTTACACTAATATTGTTGTGGTCGGTTTACGAGTGGCTTCTCCAAGTGTGGCTCATTGTGCGACTACTTTTTTTAAACTTTTTTTTATAACTGTAATAATGGCCTGAACTGTTTCGAGAAAAGATTGGTACAGCCGCGCCGCTTTTATGCTCGCCTTGACGGAGCATCGCCGTGCCACCCAGATTGTGTGTATAAATAAATTTAATATCTCACTTCACCCAAGTTTTCAAAGATTCAAACAACAAGTAACTGGTTTGGTTTTCGCTCCTTAGCATAGTAAAACCAATGTTATGCACTACGGCCATCCATCACGTGTACTGATTGTTTTGACGTAGTCTATACAAATAGCAGGATGTCGCATTTACGTAGTGGTTCATATAAAACTAACCAGTTTGTATGTTGCCGAGTTTTTGACAGCTGTTTCCTACCGTGGGCAGTCGTTTCATAGTTCAGGTTTATTAAACAATAAATCCGATACGGTATTGCTGTCATTTTATTACGGGAAATGGCAATTAAACTCGTTAAAAAAAGGCCCGTTTTGGCATTTGAGAAAAACGCTAGAGTGTAACTTGGAATGAAACTGAAAGAAATAATAAAATAATACTCGTAATTAAGGATCCGGTGTAGTAGTAGGTAACTACGCTACACCGCACAAGACTCTAGGAAGTCACAATACAAATATCAAAACGGGCCTTGTATTTTTTGAAAGCTTTACGAAAAGTATTTAGAGCAAAAGTTTTTGTCCACAGCGCCCCTACCTCCAGAACTGTTGGACGTACCTGATGACCTGTTGGAACGTTCTGCCAGCGATGGTACGATAGAAGAGAACTTTGAAGAAGAGCTCGCTACAGCACCTGAAGTCTATGCCGAGGTATGTGCAGACGAGAAATGATATAGTTTAAGATCTCATGGAAATATTGGCAACGGCGCGGTTGCACCATACTGGTGCACCATGGCGGTGCTCCCGGTTCGTGCAGTCAAGGAAAGGCATGCAGCTCTATGGTGTGTAACCTGGCCACTATTGGTCACGCAGTTAAACATTGACGTCATGACCTGACTACACCACCATCTCCGCCCTGTGGGGCACGGCCCTAAAAGAAAGGTTACAAAGGACAGAAAAAAAATTAACACTAGGTAGTTCGAGTTTTAAAAGAGTAATATTTTTGTATATTTATCAAACTCAGGACCCTGGGGTCCCGAATATTTGTAAAGGCGTACGAAGTGCCGAAGTCTACTCGCAGCAAAAGCAAAAAACAAAAGTTATTCCATGCTTTTAATATTTGTTGTGATGACAGCAACTGTTAATTGTGTCAACGCAATAGTTATGTTCCTTTCAGCCCTATAAAGGTAGAACTACACTGCGCACACGTGTGCCACGTACGCCGATCTGGGCGCGTCGGTTTCCATACATTTTATATGGAAACTAGACTTGTAGAGCTACACTAGATCCACGCCACGCGACGTCGTTCTACATACAAATCAGGCGTGGTCCGCGTTTGCGTCGTCCTAATGTAGTTTTTTTCTTAAATATATAAACCAGTGCTTAACTGCGATCCCACCTGATGGTAAGCAGTGATGCAATCGTTGATGGTGAGGCGCACTAGTTTATTAAGAGCCTATTCACTCAGCCTTGAAGACACCTAAATAATAATTGTACGGGAAGACTGCGGCAGGCAAATAATTTCAGTCCATCGATGTACGCGGTATAAACGACGAAGCAAAACGCTTAGTCCGAACAGTAAAATTTAAGTTCTAGCCTAATTGGTAGACATTCTGACGTCTACTTATTACACTTCGCATACAGATGCGTTTTTGATAAGAGGATCGCAGATAGTATGATGACAATGAAAAATTAAAATGTGAAGTTGTACAACAGCCGACGCAGACATCAAAGTGTTCTTTGAGTGAGATTTGGACTTTGAGAGATCGAAAATAAGGTTTATAATCCAGTGTTGTAAAATAATCCTTTGATCTCTGTTCAGAGCCTTAGTTTCTCATTCCTTAAGCTACATCAGTTTGATCCTGTGGCCGCAGGAATGCGAACGCAATTTTTATCTCTCACTCAAGAGAAATATAGTCTCAGATTCTCTCAGACGGAGCTATTATACCGCGATGCGTGTCCAGTGTTGTTTAAACGCTCAAATTAAAAAAAAAAGTAAAAATAAATAAAAATAAATTTGTGATAGTGATTTGTTAATTAATATTATAGTTAAGTGTAAACCACATTATGTCTCGCATACAAGAGCAAAATATCTTCTTTTAAGTGACATAGCGTCTTATTCGGGTATGTACTAGTTTTTGAGCGCATGATTAAGGTAGGCGCCCGATAAACTTGGAATAATGGTCATTGAACCTGCTGCATTTGTTGACCCTAATTTAAAAAATCGTAAAAAAATCCTGTACATTTTCTGGTAACTAAAAACAGTTTGCTTGTTTTTTGGGTATTTGCGCCGACAGTCGACATAATAAGAAAAGGTCGAATGTGCCTTATTCCACGCTTATCTGGCGATTTGTATAGATAGATTCATCCGCGTCTTGACTATTGTCAAGTTTAGTTAAGGCCTGGAGCGTCGGCCTTAACTTCAAATTTTCTTTTTCTTTTTTGCTTATCAGCGCTAAGTTGTATGTTGATGAAAGTATGGTTGGCGGGAGTAATATTTATTTAAGGGCAATGGAAAGGGCTATGCTTGAAGTATCCTTGTGTGATCACATCAGAAATGAAGATATCCGCAGGAGAACCAAGGTTACCGACATAGCCCGAGGAATCAGGACACAATGCTCGCAGAACAGTCGAAAAGTCCTAGTCAATAGGGTCTTATTTAAAGAGTTGTATTGATGGATTTCGCGGGCTATCTGGAGCATTCACCTTTAAGGCCCTTGCTCCCATTTAGTGCCATAAAACAGTGTTTTTCTGAAGCCTACTTCTCGGTAATGGCTTATTTGAAAAAAATATAGATATGTTTAATATAGATTCATGTGCATCATTATCAACATAGGTATATTATGATTTGATATGACTTGAATTTTTGAAAAATGACAGATTGATATTTTTTAATTTGTTTTCCCTACTCCTTTGAAACGTAAATATGTTTACACAAAAAATTGCTGGTTATGTGTTCTTCAGAATTCACATAGAGTCCGTCTAATGAAAGTGTGACCTGAGAAAAGGAGGTTACAACCAAAAATTTTGAATGTGGTATTATTGAAATAGTAGGAGAAAAAAAATTTGATACTAGAGTATTTTTTGTATTTATGACGAATGTATAATAGTTAATCCTAGTCAAAAACATGTGTGTAGACTTAATTATTTGATGGGTGTATGGTAAAGGTCAATAACACACAAAATGTTAGTTATTATCCCAAATTATTTTATTTTATCTGATCTCTCAAATGTCGCTATATAATATTCAAATAATATTCTTTATTTATTTGGCCTTCTGGCAAGAATACCAAGTGCACAACACCGCGATAGTCAAATAAAATGGTCAACATGATTTCAACTTTATCACGTGTCGCCAACACTAATAATGTGTTTCAAGATTGTTGGGTTGGAATCGATTCGTTTTAGCGTGAAGAAAATTCAGATCTTTTGGTATTAGTCAAGTGGGAACATGTTTTATGCTGCAATGATTGTTTCAAATGATACGGATCGACTCGTGAGACACAAAAAGTTCAACAGCTCTCAAACTTGAACTAGGATTTCAGTCACTATTTCCTTCACTTTCGCAATTTTAACTTCAATTGAAGATTTTGATGCACTATCAGACAAAGTGAGGGAAATCTTTCATTACATCTCAACTGCTTTTTAACGCATTCTACCACTCACTAGCATGTGTTTTTGATTAAGTCGATTCATCAAAGGCCTTCTTTGTTCGATGTTTTTGTCCATTATGAAATTCGCAATATGTCAGATTATCTAAAAATATAAGAAAAAAAAAATTATCGTTATATCCTAAATGTAACTATATAATAATATTAGTCGACAAGGATCAAGATTAAAACGTCAAACTAACTTAAAAATTCAACATCAAACTAACTTAAAAATTCAGAAATCGTAAGTAAACACTGTTGGTTTTCATTGAAAACACCATCTTTCTCTTCTTGTTATTGTTTGAACTTATTAACCATAGTGTGTAGCAGTTTTTGCACGTTACTGTTTATTGTTTTTCCCATAATTAAGCAATTATTCTTGAAAAATAAATATCTGTTTCCAAAACTGACAATTGCAACCATAGACTTTGACGTGATTTTTTTCGGCAAAACAATGTTGCCAATTTAATTTAAAAAAAAAAAAACTTCAGGTTACGCTTTCAATAGACGCACTCTAGCATAATTATGTAAATCAATCAAAGACATGGAGCACGACTAAAACGTTTACATAAGACCTTTATTGTAATACTTATGTTCACAAATAAAGATTGATTGAATCATTATTTCGCAAATAAATTGTTTTAAAGGTCACCGGGGCTTTTATGCGGGCGTAGGTGGCAGTACGAGTACCTATACGTGCTTTTAACTTGGACCATGTTCAAGGAACTATATGCCTTAAAAATAGTTGTTGCATCTAGATCGTAACAAAATCATCTCGTCGTCTCAAGATTGACTGTCGATTCGTAGTTTTGTAATTTATTGAAATTATCAATAGACAAAATGTACAATCTAAAGATCGTTTTTCTAATTAAAGACGATGTTTTGACAAGAGCAAATGCCAAATTCTAGAAATATGTTGCCAGATTTTTAGTAAAAGTGATCTCTCCAAATTCGATTTTCATACCGGTTTTTTTAACAATAGAACCTTTATAGACAATAGGACTAAGATACCTACTGTTGTGTTTATTTATAGTAGAGTCTATTAAGGCGTATAGAATATTTAACCACCATATATAATATATATAATATTCTTCAAAGTGAACATTGCATATGTAAATCAATCAATATCTCGCAGAGAAAATGGATTAAAAGCGCTTTCCGGGCGCTGCTGGCCGCAAATAAATGCACAGATTTGCGTACTGTCGCCTAGGCGAGTGCGAGAGTTGCGTTCACAAAATTTCGGCCAGATGGTTCAAGAAACTATACGCCTTAAGTGATTCGCACGAAAATAGTACACGAAGAGGACTTAGTTATGTTTTTACAATTATCTATTATTAGTTTTCAAACCGAAATCATTATTAATACTGCCTATTAGTAAAGTTGGAATAATATGTCAGCAAAAATATCAGCTTGAGTAGTTTTATATTTTCGTCTGGATTGTCACTAGCTTGAGAGGAAAAAATAAAATGACACAGCTTTAGCTAGTCTATCAATTCTTAAGGGGCCGGCGCAGGGACCGGACGAGCGGATTAATTTTCAAAACCCTTTGAAGGGGTTTCCCTTACGATCGACTATCCCTTTATTTAGGAAACTTGTACTAATACTTAGCGAAATACTATGGTAAGCCGATTGAGAAGGAAACCCAAGCGAAATCGTAAGGGTAAGCGCTAACTTAGCCTATAATGGGTAACCCAAATGCTTTATGGCTTTCCACTTAATAAAAGGGTATTTTCTTCCGCCAGCAATTATCCCTTTTAAGTAGGAGTAGGCAGGCTAGAATTCTTCTTTGACCTCATAGGTTTTATCCTGTGAATATCTATACCTTATGGGTATATATTATATAGAGAATAACGGAATGGTTTGCTTATTTTTAACCGACTTCGAAATGGAGGAGGTTCTATGTTCGGCTGAATGTATGTTTTTTTTATGTATGTTCACCGATATCTCGGTCAATTGTGGACCGATTTTGAAAATTATTTTTTTGATTGAAAGGTTATGCTTCCAAGTTGGTTCCATAGAAATATTGTTATGATCTGATCATTAACTTCGAAGATATGGAACAGAACTTCTCATAGGATCACAGCAAAACTGTCGTAACAACAAAAATTGCTTTGTATACGTGTAGTCGATGACTGACTGAAAAAAAAGGGGAGGGGATGTATCAAACTGATCTGATGATGACGCTAGAAGGTAAATTAATGTAATCTTACCGTGTTTGGGATTATTAGAATCTTTATGAGATGAATGAGTTTGGCTGAGGGGTATATACATTTCAAAAGTTTTTTTTATTAGCGAATTCATAAAGAGCTCACGCTGGCCGCACCCATGAAAAATAATCTTAAAAACAAGTTAGCATAGCCTGTACCTAGTGTACGCATCACACTTCTATACACAGAGGCATAGTTCACGCGAACGAAGTCGCGGGCACAGCTACATCATTATATTAATACTCACACAACTAAAATACGCTTTGTGCCAGCCTATTGGCCAAAACCCATGAATTTGGCGAACGAACCGTGAGCCTTCCTATACAATTGTTGTACCTACTTAAGGTGGACTTGCGGAACTGTTGCCGATGATACCTCTCGCTTTCTCAAATTCAAAAACGTCTGACGACGAGGCAATCCGTATTCGTTTCGCTATAAAGTTGGGTAAATAAACATTAAAATAGTAATGAAATATCATTAGGTACCATTCTACATCAAGCTATTACTACTACTATTACTAGGTACTTAGGTACCTATTATAAAACCGTAACTTAACACAACAAATATCATTAGGTACCATTCTACATCAAGCTATTACTACTACTATTACTAGGTACTTAGGTATCTATTATAAAACCGTAACTTATTCATTTTGATATATTTTTAAGCATTATTAATAATGCACGTCACATTCACATCCCGTCCTATAAGGTGGTTTTAGGTATTATATTATACCGTTACATATGCAGACAAAGACCCCACTCAAATCGCGCGTGATTTCGCGCCATTACGGTTAAACAACAAGCGAACGCCGGCGTCCGTGTAGATTATAAAATATTGAGCATTTATTTATAGAATATTTATCCAAGAACGTAACAAAAAGTTCTATATAAAGTCTGTAAATACCGAAAAAAACTTTTTACAAAAAAAAAAAAATATAACCGACTTCTAGGATATATAAAATCTTTGCCGACTTCAATGTTCACTGAAAGGTACAAAATAATTTAAATTTCGGAAGTCGATGTTAAATAACGAAGGGACAAAACTGTTATAGAAACACCGACTTCCGAAATTTAAGTTATTTATTTTACACTTTTTAGTTATGGTCAGTTATGGTACTTTTTATTTATTTTTTGGAATTATTTGTCTCGTCATTCTGAAAATATCTATGCACTACATCTTTTCTTAGCTATTATATAGCTATAATAATATCATATTATTACCGTGCCCGTGACGTATTAGTATGTAGTAAACAAACACAACATCATGCACACAAACACGCGCTGCGCCAACGCTGCACTCACTGACACGACGCACGGCACACGATAGATTTTAAAAGAAAGATCATAAGTTATATTTTAGCATAACGCGGTGATCGGTAGGCTTATCTTTGTGTGCCTTAGAGTTGCCGAATTCGTCTGCACGTGCTGCTACTGGCTTCAGATCGGTCTTATTGTGCTAAAAATACGGTTCAAACTCGCTTGAATTAATATATTGGTTAGCGCTTACGAAGGGGTTTCCCTTTCAGAATGGGATAGCTGATTGTTAGCGCTTTTTGTATTCGACTGTAAAAACCCAGATAATTTTTTGGGATATTCAATGAATGGGTTTCCCTCGAGAAGGTTAGCTAAAAAACTATCCAGCAAAACCATGGGGGTTTTTAATTGAATTAAAATATCCTAGCCCTTCAAAACCCGGGGTAAAACCCTATAAAAGGAAAGCGCTATCGGTCCCTGGGCCGGCGACGGATGAATCTCCATACAAACGTAATACCACGCTCATTTGCAGTTGGAGCATATTTCCAACATATTATGATGATATTCGGTTATAGACAACATTTATCTAGGTTCCTACGTCTTTCTTTTTTAAAAAAACAAAAAGAAATTTAAGCGAATTGTATTTAGCACTTTTTTACAGCGTAAATGGCAAAACATGCCATTTGGCTTTTCCTGTATTAAAAATAACAATATTTCTAATATTCTCGACGTAGGAACCTAGATAAATACTGTCTATAACCGAATATCATCATAATATGTTGGAAATTAAATTAGAGGTATTGCCTCTATCAAATTGCAAAAAAAATTACAAAAGCTGACCATAACGATTTGTTCCGTTTTAATGCCACTCATCTAATACCACTGGTATTTGTTTGAACCCTTGTTAATTGTCTATTCCGGATGGATACCATTGCTCCAACTAATATTAAAAGAAATTCAAGGACCTAGAGTACACTCAGCCAAAATGCTTTGTATAGGATCTTTAATTGAAATAAAATCCAAAAAAAGTATTTATTTAACAAATGTTTAGTTTACTAATAAATTGTGTACTGCAAACCTAAATAAAAACAAGCCACCATTTTTTTATGCAAGTCAAGGTTTCTGTTTTCCCCCAAGATGTTGAGCCTTGATTATAGCTTCCTCAGACATATCTAAAAAAATTGATTAGTAAGTGAAAGTTTTTGTATATTACGATCGTATAAAAATATTAGGAAACCTAAATTTTATTAGGTTTGACTTGAGCTGATTGTACTAAATTCAAGTCACTGGTATGGGCTTGTACATTAAATTAAATTATTTAAACAGTGCTCTCCGTTCAGAGTAATAAAATTGCGTTCAAACAAATACCAGTGGTATTAAAACGGAACAAATCACCATAACTAGTTGCATTTTGAAATGATATTATTTTTACGAATATTTTTGGTTTTTTGGTCAGTATCGGTTGCGGTACCTCACTATTTATGAAATGGAAAAAACATGCAACATTCGAATTGTCAAATCGTAGTCTTTAATTCCGATGGATGCGAGACGCACAGGATCGTGCATTGTGGCGACACTTGGGGTAGGCCTATGTCCAACAGTAGACGTCTATCGGCTGAAATGATGATGATGATGATTCCTTAATTAAAAACCGTACCTTACATATATCTATCGTAATTAAAATCAATTGTCTCATATACGTATGAGTGATCATCACTTTAGAATGGCTTGATGGATTTAGCTGTTTTTTTTTGTCGCGTTCGTTGTTTTCAATGCATGGTTTTGTATACACCACAAATTAATTAGAAAGGCCTTGTTATTATTTAAGTAAAGTCTCAATAAATTATATTCATAAACGGCAAAGTTATTAGCATTTGTTTATATCCCAAAATATCAATCAATTATTGTTTAGGCTTACGCCCGGCGCCCACTATGGCCCGGCGCCCACTATCGGTGGGCATCGTTGCGGCTCGGTAGAGCTCGAGCACTTTACGCCGGCTTCGGGCGGCTTTGGGCGCCTTAGAGCTGCGTCGGGCGACTTCGGGCGGCTTTGGGCGCCTGAGAGCTGCCTCGGCAGTCGTAAACACGCCTAAGTACGCCGTAGCTGATTTTGGGTAGCCTAAGAATAGTTCTGGCTGCAGAAACATCGCAGAGCAGTCACTCGTAACGTTCCGTGAAAACAATTATGTGTGTGTATTTATAATGGTGGATTGGGACTTAGTTCTCATTGTTCATCTTGCTGAAGAAGAAGAGAAACTTGGAGCCTTAAGACAGAGTATTAGGACATTTTTATTAGTATTTTGGTTAAAAAAAAATGCCAATAACAGTTTTCTTTACGAATGTACATGCGCAGAAGTTCGCAGAGCTCATGTTCAGGACTGCCAAGTTATTTTGCGTCTACTTGTACGATACGATAATGAAGGCGCGTGCGGTGATCGAAATGACTGTTCTGCGACGTGTCTGATCCGAAATGCCACCCGAGCTACCCGAAGACCGCCTCGGCATCCTTAGCCATGCTTACGGCTGCCGAGGCCGCCCGAAGTCGCCCGACGGAGCTCTAAGGCGCCCTAAGCCGCTCGAAGCCGGCGTAAAGCGCTCGAGCTGTACCGAGCCGCACCGATGCCCACTATCGGTGGGCATCGGTGCGGCTCGGTACAGCTCGAGCGCCTTACGGCGGCTTCGAGCGCCTTACGACGGCTTCGGACGCCTTAAGGTGGCTTCGGGCGGCTTTGGGCGCCTGAGAGCTACCTCGGCAGTCGTAAGCACACCTAAGGACGCCGTAGCTGATTTTGGGTAGCCTCAGAATAGTTCGGGCGGCAGAAACATCGCAGAGCAGTCGTAAAGTTACGTAAAAACAGTTGTACGTATGTATTTATAATGGTGGATTTGGATTGGGAAGAAGAAGACTTTGGAAGCAAAGATGTACTTTCGGTGAATTTCATAACTTATTTAATGATTTACGATATGACGTTCGCAAATTTATTGATCAATATACTCGTAGTATCGCGATGTTATGTCATACAGACATTCGTGAGCTTGCACAAGAATAATCAACTTCTCTTCTGTCATCGTCAAATAAAACAAACTGATACGATACGATACGATAATGGAGGTGCGGTGATCGAAATGACTGTTCTGCGACGTGTCTGTCTCGAAAATGCCACCCAAGCTACCCGAAGACAGCCTCGGCGTTCTTAGCCATGCTTACGGCTGCCGAGGCAGCCCGATGTCGCCCAACGCAGCTCTCAGGCGCCCGAAGCCGTCCGAAGCCGACGTATGGCGCCCGAGCTGTACCGAGCCGCACCGATGTCCATCGATAGTGGGCGCCGGGCCTTAGGGTGAGTTGCACCATTTAACTTTAACCATAACTGGTACCTGTCAGATAGCTGTCGGCTGTCATATTCCTCATTAAGAGCGCCCAACCCGGGATACATTTTCACACAAACACTCTTATGTGATTATGATGTTATTGACCGTCTTAAGCGAAAATATGGGTCTTATCAATGTGACAATTGTTAAAATTACATAATAAATAATAATAACTTCAACTCTAGGAATTCGAGCAGTTATAGTTACGGCCAAGAGAGCTGCCGCCGAGCAATGAAATAGTCTCTGTATATCATCTTATTTTTTAAGGTAGGAAATCATACAATGACATCTCTCGCCCTTGGGCGAAGCGGGAGTGTGTGTCAGACTTCAACTGACTAAAACCCACTCCTGTACCTTCTTTGCCTTCGTTCCAAGGCCCTGGGGCTTTTTTTGGCAACACCCGTGGCCCCAGTAGGCTTCGACCTAACTAGGCCTGACATTTCCTTGAGGCCCGTGTGCAACAAAACGCGCCGTCGATAACTTGGGGTCGGTCCGGGCGGTTACCGGACGGTCGGATGGCGAACTACCCATTTCTCGCCGTGCGCAAGCCAAGACCCCGATTTCCGGCCAGCGTAGGCGCGCCTAAAAAATGTACACTTGTATCTTTGCTAGTTTTACTGTTTCGCCTCCTCGCTCCGGACCATGGCCTGTACTTTTATAACTTAATATAATATTATTGGATTCAAATAAACTTCTGTTTTTAATGAAACACTAGTTTTATTAGGAATATATTTTATTTTATCCACACATTACTTCTTATACTACTTATTATTTAGAAGATAAGGGGCTATGCATCACCCATAGTGTAGGGGATGTAGTCACTGCGACCTAAAAGATCTATTATGACTCGCCACCTTGTTAGAGTAACTCTTTTAGCCCGGAGGCTTCCAAGAAATTTAGAATACTCCTAGCTTTTAGAGTTTTAATCTCCTCCGGGCGAATAATGTGTCGGCCCAGATGGACACTGCGTTTGTGGATAAGGGGCCCGCATTCACACAAGAGGTGCTTAGGCGTCTCCCTCTCCTGATTGCAGTACCGGCAAACATCAGTGTCACTCAGTTTCATGTGAAATTGGTGCCTGTTTAGTTTGCAGTGGCCGGTTAAGGCGCGGGCTATCGCACAGATGTTCGTCCTGCTAAGCTCAAGAAGCTCGGCAGTTCGTTTTTGTGAGTAGCCTTCTATGAGAGATTTGGCGTGTAGCAGACCTGGTTGTACCAACCAGTGCTTTTTTGAATCGCCAAATAAGTTGCCCTTAAGGGTCTGCATGGCCTGGTTCTTTGAGATACCACAGAAGGGTTCTGGACCTATCTGATGACCTTGAGCCCCAGCCCGTGCAAGTTCATCGGCTTTTTCGTTGCCATTGATTCCAGAATGACCTGGTACCCATCTCAGAATAACTTTGTTCCTTTGCCCCAGGTCATTCAGTTTGTTAACGCAGTCTTTTACCAGTTTCGAATTTAAAGTATTCGAGTTCAGGGCGTTAAGAGCTGCTTGGCTATCTGAGTAAATCAGAATTAATTGATTTATGTAGTTCCGTTGACGGTTGGCCTCCGCACATTCTATAATGGCGTATACCTCCGCTTGGAATATGGTAGCATATTTTCCCAGATTCAAGCTTTTGCTGAATTTCGGGCTAATGCCAAATAATCCACATCCTACATTCTCACCCATTTTGGACCCGTCTGTAAACCAGATCAGGCTTCCAGCCTTGCAAGTGATGAGGTTGTTTGACCAATCCTGTCTGCTCGGCAGTTCCACTGTGTAATTCCTTGTGAAATTACACTGTGGAAGCATGACGTCTGTTGTCATAGCTAGTTGATCGTGTTCAAGTACTAAATGATAAATGATAAATGATCTTTATTTTGCAAGTAGGTTTTATAAAAACACTTTTACACGTCAATTTTTTTTTTTCGTCAATTAATGCTAGATGAGGCCGGTGTTTCCTAGCTGACTACCCTGAGAAGAAACACCGAAACAAACTCAGGGGTCAAAGTCTCTTTTAAAGTCCATACAGCAAAACATGTAATGGTCAAATCATATGAGAACCATGCAGATTGAGCCTGAGATGGTCTTTTGAAGAAAGAACCACACAGTTCTAAGTGGACCTGTCCAGCCAGTGCAAGCATTTGTCAATATGCGTGTAGCTCAACTCAGGACTACTAAGGAGCTCAACGACTTGACGAACAATGCCAAAGAAAGGACATTTGGGTAGGCCACATCAAATACTCAAAACTGCCAGACATCATGTGAAAATAAAAGAAAAAGAAAGAGTAATCCACATAGTTCTCACATTCACAATAATAAAATTTACAAAAGTGTAAATATTACAAATTGTAAAAAAAAATAAGTATATAAAAAAAAAAATCAGTCAAATAGTAAAAATAAACATGTCATAATTGTTAAAAAATAATATATATATACAATATCATAATTGTAAAACAACAACAATCGTCAATAAAAAAAAAGGCAGTTTAAACAAAAAAAACATTCAAATGATAATAATTATAGTGAGTAGGTACTGGAGCAGGTCAATCCCAAGCCGTTTTATCCTCGAGATACTCTTTTACAGTATAAAAAGCCTTTTGGCAAAGTTTTCGCTTTACAAATATTTTGAATTTATTAATGCTAAGTTCCTGAATAGGACTGGGAAGCTTATTATAAAAATGTATACTTTGGCATCTAAATGAGCGTCCTATTTTTTTGAGCCTGGTGGCAGGAACCACTAACTTGTGTTTGTTCCTAGTATTAACGTTGTGAATGTCACTGTATTTTTTAAACATGTTTTTATTTTTATGAACATACAAAATATTTTCATAGATATACTGAGATGGCACAGTCAAAATATTAATATTTTTAAATTTATCTCTGAGGGAGTATCTGGGACTTAATTTATAAATTGAACGAATGGCCCTTTTCTGCAAAACAAAAATCGTTTGGATATCGGCGGCATTTCCCCATAATAGAATACCGTACGACATGACACTATGAAAATAATGATTCGTGTAATAACTGATTCGTGTAGCGATATCAGTGCTTGAGAGCACCAGTTTGCTTTGCCAGTGCTGTTTGTTCTGTACATGCTTGCCTTCGCCTCCTTCGCAATGAATAGTTGAAGTAGCGGTAGGTTAAGCAGGGCATTTAGAGCAGCCCCTGGGGTTGTGGACATGGCCCCTGTTGATATGAGGCATGCAAGTCTCTGCAAACTATTAAGTTTGTTAATGACTGTCACTTGAGTTGTTTTCCTCCACCATACTACGCAGGCATACGTTATTATCGGCCTGACTATGGCGGTGTACAACCACAGGGCGATTTTAGGGTTTAAGCCCCATTTCTTCCCTGCTAAGCGACAGCATATTCCTAAAGCTATTTTAGCCTTTTGGATCACATTGTTAATGTGAGTGTTCCAGGTCAGTCTCTGGTCGATAGTTACGCCCAGGTACTTGACTTTGCTGGAGAATGGTATGAGAGTCCCCTTTACAGTGGGCGTTACAAGTTTGTCCAACTTACGCTTCCTAGTAAAGGGGACTATTGTTGTTTTACTCGGCTTAACCGATAAATTGTTTTCTGAGCACCATGTGTTAATAATGTTCAGAGATCTTTGTAGTATAGATAATACCGTGCTGTGACAGGGGCCGACAACACAAGCCACCACATCGTCAGCATAGCTATGTACATCTAAGTCTCTTTTAGAGGCTTCAACCAGCAATTGGTCTGGTTATACTACTTATGAAAATCTATTACTTCTATCCATTCATTGAGGTAGGTGTCATAGGTAACCAGTCCGTAGCATCTTCTAGTCCTAAAGTGTAGGCAGCTGGCCCACACTTCTACATCTCATTTCCTGGCGCTTCTTTATCCAGCTTCCTTTAAACAAGTTATACCTTTATAAATTATTATACCAGTAACCAATTATTTACAAAGACTCGAACAATACCAATTACAACCACATGAACGGAAACGTTTCAAGATATTGATAGAGGACATTCATCTCGAAATACGTGTTATAAAGAAAAAGTTCTGGTGTTACCTTTCTGTACTTCTTTTCATATTTCCAAAATATTTAAATTATTTTGCCGGTCGTAGTACTTGTCCAGTGGCATTAAATTCCTTTTGAATGCTTTGCCATGCTTTTTCTTTTGGTTTGTACTATATCCGACGGTTTTTTGGACATCAAAACATTCTTATACTTTTCTATAAGGATTTGTAATTTAATAACTTCCTCCTTGATAAAATTACCACTTCTTGCCCTGAAATATTTTATGTTTCTATTAATATACATACTATTCACTTCTTCCATACTTCTCATTTAATAAAATCGCATAAGATTATATTTATTAACTAGGTTTTGCCCGCGCGGCTTCGCTCCCGCTCTTCCCTACTTCAGCCTACTATACCCTACTCTACCCTACTCTACCCTACTCTACCCTACCCTACTCTACTCTACTCTACCCTACTCTATCCTACTCTACCCTACTCTACTCTACCCTACTCTACCCTACTACGACGACTTTCTTTTATATATATAGATTAATTTCCTCGAAATATATGTGGGTAATTTTTTGGCAATGTAGCACTTCGAGCCGGGTGTCATTTTTCCCTGAAAGGTGCCAATTTTGACATTGTATTTTTTGGATAGATTGTAATGTTTACAAATCATTTTCCAGTAAAAATACTTTAAATATACAAATTGCAGTGAAAATATTGAGTGTTTAGGAGAAATAACCAATAGCAACTTGTAGAACTTCATTACAAAGTGAGTATTCCTACATTTCATTGTTAGACTGCACTTAAAAACGACTGAGAAAATAAATAAAACTAAATATAATCTTATGCGATGTTTATTAAATGAGAAGTATGAAAGGAGTGAATAGTATGTATATTAATAGAAACATAAAATATTTCAGGGCAAGAAGTGGTAATTTTATAATTTCATGATGATTGATAATGATTGATATCTAATAAAACTAGTGATTCATTAAAAACAGAAGTTTATTTGAATCCAATAATATTATATTAAGTTATAAAAGTACAGGCCCTGGTCCGGAGCGAGGAGGCGAAACAGTAAAACTAGCAAAGAAGGCGGCCGCACGCGCGATGAAACTGCCCTCACGTTCCAGCTTCCGGGATTCCGACTCTTTTGGGCCGGAATCCCGGTGGCTAGACCCGATTGGGTCTTGGCTTGCGCACGGTGAGAAATAGGTAGTTGGCTGTCCGGCCGTCCGGTAACCGCCCGGCCCGACCCCAAGTCATCGACGGTGCGTATTGCACGCGCGCTTCAAGGAGATGTCAGGCCTAGCTGGGTCGAAGCCTACTGGGGCCATGGGTGATTCAAAAGAAAGCCCCAGGGCCTTGAAACAAAGGCAAAGAAGGAACAGGAGTGGGTTTTAGTCAGCTGACACACTCGCGCTTCGCCCAAGGTCGGAAAACGTCATTGTATTATTTTTTACCTTAAAAAAAAAGATGATATACAGAGACTATTTCATTGCTCGGACATCTTTCTTGACTGTAACTATAACTCTCCGAATTCGAGCAGTTAAAGTTATTGTTATTTATTACGTCATTTTAGCAATTGTCACATTGATAAGACCCATATTTTCGCTGAAGGACCCTCCTTCTCAATCCATCTATTATCAACGTGAGTATGGTTTAAAAGCTTGTTATTTCATTCAACGCAATCCAACACAATGTTTGATAAAAACGCAACGTGAAATAAGCGAAATAACGCGTGGACGCTCGGTCGGCTTTCAGTAATTTCGTTATTCATTCGAAGATTTCACGAAACTTGTTCCAAAAAATAAGATAGATTATAGACAATATCCACAAGATATCTATATTTCCAAAATGTCCAGAGAAAAATGTGCAATAACATCATAATCACATAAGAGTGTTTGTGTGAAAATGTATCCCGGGTTGGGCGCTCTTAATGAGGAATATGACAGCCGACATCTATCTGACAGGTACCAGTTATGGTTGAAGTTAGTTGGTACAACTCACCCTTATTGATTTTGAATAAATAAATGACGATCAAAATGAAAAAACACTGCGCGTACAGTGCGTTTCACTTAAGGCCCAAGCGCCCGAAAAGTGCCATAAAACAGTGACTTTCTGGAGCCTACTTCTTGGTAACGGCCAGGTTAATAGGTTTGAAAAAAATATATGTTTATTATAGATTCATGAACAACATTATCAACATTTGATTTTTTCGTGCTATTAATACTTTTGTCTAGAAATAAAATATTTAGCTATTTCGCAACTTTTCCCTACTCCTTCGAATCGGCTTGGATCTTTAGAAACATTTTACACATAAAAATTGGTGGTTAAATATTCTTCAAAGTGAACATTGCTTAAGTAAATCAATCAATATTTCGCAAAGAATATGGATTTAAAGGTCAGCCGCGCGCTTTTCGGGGCGCTGTTGGCCGCAAATAAATGCACAGATTTGCGTACTGCCGCCTAGGCGGGTGCTAGAGGTGCGTCCACATAATTTTGGCCAGATGGTTCAAGGGACTATAAGCCTTAAGAAGTTCCTTTGCCGTAATGTTGGCAATTCGGAAAAACAGTGTTGCTATGTTTTGAGCAATGAAATTACTTAAAATTAGGGAGATTAACTGATATTTCGTTACTTTTAACAATTGTCTTATACGTTTTTTTTTCTTTTGGAAACTGTAAAAACTATTTTAGAATAAAATATAGGACGCTGGGCTCCATTTCGATTGTGCCTGTAATACTTTGAAATACCGAAAACGCCACGCACAATATTGCACCTCTTCTTTAACAACATCCGTTTAGATCTGCTTTTTTTTTAAATAAAATCTCATTCCCTCATACCTCTTTGGAGGTAGGCGGAACAGAGAGTAAAGTCCCACATACCTCCGTTGAAGGGAGGATCCTCCGACCAGACAGGTGTTATGGTCTGGTGGGCGACTGCCCGATAGATGATTTCGGGCTGTCGTATATGTTCAAATCGCGCGGAGAACTGATTGCGCGATGCAGGATTTCGTACTTTCTTCGTAGTTCTTATGTGGCGCCATAGATGTCGCTACACCTCTCCAAAAAGTGTTGCGACTACCGTTAAATTTCATTTCGTTTCGCATTTCGTTCAACAATTTTGGTAGAGTAGGCAACTGTTTCCTTTTTTCCCTTCTTTTTTCTATAGACAGACAGGGGAGCCAACATTACGCCGAAGGAACCTCTTAAGTGAAACGCACAATAGTATGTTCCAGTAGCAATTGTTATGAATGATTGATTCTATTATGAATTTACCAATTAAGACCAAGTTTCGTGGACAATTTTAGGATTTCGTTTTAAGCTATTGCATAGCTTCTATCGCGGGCCTTGAGCGTGGAGACCGAATCCAGAAATTCCGTAACGAAAATAACCTAACACCCCCCACTCATTTGTTTTTTGAGCGTGGTGACCGATAAGAAAACAAATGAGTGAACAATCAATCAAAATTCAATTCAATGTGTGAAAGTGTAACTTCAATTAATATCAAAGAAAAAAAACAAAGGAAAAAAATACTGCATAAATAAAATAAATAAATAATTATAATTGCATAAGTTGATAAAAATGCTATGCAATAGCTTTACCGCGGCAGTCTCCGAGTGCCACACGTCTTTTTTTTTTTACTTTTGGCATTAGCCCGAAATTCAGCAAAAGCTTGAATCTGGGAAACTATGCTACCATATTCCAAGCGGAGGTATACGCCATTATAGAATGTGCGGAGGCCAACCGTCAACGAAACTACATAAATCAATTAATTCTTATTTACTCAGATAGCCAGGCAGCTCTTAACGCCCTGAACTCGAATACTTTAAATTCGAAACTGGTAAAAGACTGCGTTAACAAACTGAATGACCTGGGGCAAAGGAACAAAGTTATTCTGAGATGGGTACCAGGTCATTCTGGAATCAATGGCAACGAAAAAGCCGATGAACTTGCACGGGCTGGGGCTCAAGGTCATCAGATAGGTCCAGAACCCTTCTGTGGTATCTCAAAGAACCAGGCCATGCAGACCTTTAAGGGCAACTTATTTGGCGATTCAAAAAAAGCACTGGTTGGTACAACCAGGTCTGCTACACGCCAAATCTCTCATAGAAGGCTACTCACAAAAACGAACTGCCGAGCTTCTTGAGCTTAGCAGGACGAACATCTGTGCGATAGCCCGCTCCTTAACCGGCCACTGCAAACTAAACAGGCACCAATTTCACATGAAACTGAGTGACACTGATGTTTGCCGGTACTGCAATCAGGAGAGGGAGACGCCTAAGCACCTCTTGTGTGAATGCGGGCCCCTTATCCACAAACGCAGTGTCCATCTGGGCCGACACATTATTCGCCCGGAGGAGATTAAAACTCTAAAAGCTAGGAGTATTCTAAATTTATTGGAAGCCTCCGGGCTAAAAGAGTTACTCTAACAAGGTGGCGAGTCACAATAGATCTTTTAGGTCGCAGTGACTACATCCCCTACACTATGGGTGATGCATAGCCCCTTATCTTCTAAATAATAATAATTTGACTACAATAATATGACCAGTAACTAATTAAAAAATAGGGGTCTACAATTTTTAAGCTATTGCATAGCTTCTATCGCTGGCCTTGAGCGTGGAGACCGAATCCAGAAATTCCGTAACGAAAATAATCTAACACCCCCTACTCATTTGTTTTTTGAGCGTGGTGACCGATAAGAAAACAAATCAGTGAACAATCAATCAAAATTCAATTCAATGTGTGAAAGTGTAACTTCAATTAATATCAAAGAAAAAAAAACAAAGGAAAAAAAATACTGCATAAATAAATAAATAATTATAATTGCATAAGTTGATAAAAATGCTATGCAATAGCTTTACCGCGGCAGTCCCCGAGTGCCACACGTCTTTTTTTTTACTTTTGATTACAATAATATGACCAGTAACTAATTAAAAAATAGGGGTGTACAATGTTTTTTTTGTAACATTTTCCAGAAATGAAATGACCTCCATAACAAACTGACGAAGGTGTACTACGACATTGAATTAAATATTTAAAGGAACATATGCCGTTAAATTACTCGGGTATAACATTAATAATTCAGTATCACAGAAATTAAATGCAAACGGTACCTAGCAATCAAACGTCTGTGGAAGTGTAATTAAGTAAAGAAACATTTATTCCCTGCAATTTACGGAATAGCTATTTCGTAAATTGCGGGGACCTCGAACAAAGCTAAATTCTGCAATTTCATCAATATTTCTGAGTATATTTCACAGTTGTCAATTTTATGACTAATAGTTTAAATAAATCCTGCTTTCATCATTTCAGCCGAAAGACGTCCACTGTTGGACATAGGCTTCCCCCAAGTGTCGCCATAATGACCGATCGATCCTGTGTATCTCGCATCTATCGGATTCCTGCGACCCTCACCAGGTCATTGTTCCACCTTGTGGGAGACCTTCCAATTTTTCTTCTGCGTTTCTTCACATATGAATGTACTGTAGGATTAAGATCTAGTGTTAGGATTAGATAACTTGGTAAATACCAAGTCTTATGGATAAGTACTTATTAGTGATTGATTGAATCGCTCAGGAAAGTAGGTATTAATTAATATACTATATAAACGAACAATTCAGAAAAGTGACATCTACCTTGGTGATAACTTTCTTTCAAATCTACACCTTTGACGCAAATAATAATATTTGCAAAATGAGAGCCAATATAAGTTACGAACTTCCGTTACCGGCTTCCTTATTATTATATATTTGTTTGTATGTAACTCAAAATCTACTTGACCGATTTTAAAAATTCTTTGACCATTAGAAAGACTTCACTGAGCAACATAGGCTTTTTTTAACTTTCAAGCGGGCGATGCCGCTGATTGAAATTAAATAATACGAGAATTTTCGCCGGAATCTGGACTTATTCACTCTAGACGTTTTAGTAGGGGCCCAGCAGGGTCAAAATCTACCGAGGCCAAGGATCTGTTTCTGAAAGGAAGATTCGGCCCCGATACGAAAGGCAACGAAGGAACAGGAGTGGGTATTTAGTCAGTAAAAGTCTGACACTATCTCCCGCTCCGCCCAAGAGCGGGGGATGTCATTGGATGATCTCCCCACCTAAAAAGAAAAAGTACTGTGAAATACAGCATCCAACGCGAAGATAAGCGAGATCGAGGCGCGCTACGCACCGCTACGAAACTCCGTAGCAACATCTCCACTCCGTAGCGGCGTAGCGCACCCTCGATATGAAAATAGTAACTTACCATAAACTTTATTTTGTTGGTTTTTCTTACTTCAAAAGTGCTCGCGATCGATACCTGAACAAAGCATGAATCTATATATATAAAAAATCAATGCCACTTTTCGTTGTAATTTTATAACTCGAGAACGGGCTCACCTATCCAAACCAAATGTTTAGGCTTTGTTCGGACTATTTAGTAGATGGTTTATGTGAAGTTTGGTAGGGTAGGGTAGGGTATTTAGTTTTAGTTAGTACTTGCCTACTGTTTTTTTCAACCGCGTCATGCGAAGCGACTGAAGAGCGGAACTCGCGGGAGCTATCGCGCGGATTTAATTTTGAGAATTATTAATTTAATTTAAATTTATTATGATAACTTTCAAATGGTACGTCCGATTTAAATGATTCAAAAAGTAATTTACAGATACTGATATAGCCTTGGACACGAGGTAATTTATTATGATAAGAATTAATACCGTAATTATGTAATTAGCTTTCCAAAAAACGCTTCATGAATGCCAATTTTTAAAAGTAGTAAAAACACGATATTTTTGAGAAAACTGTGAAGCGTAGATGCATTACTGTGGTATCAAAAAGTGAATAATTTTTTTTTAAATTTTTGCCTCATACTTTTCTCTAGGACTATTAGTTTAGCCAGTATGTGTCTTTGAATACAAATAAAAAAAACAAAATTTTCACTTTTCAAAAGAAAATTGCCTTTTTTGACAAACTGTATCTCTGCAACTAATGAACCTAGAGTACTGGGGTTAAGCTCAAATTGTAGTATATTTAGTTAGCTTAATTATATTATCAGCAAATATACATAAAAAAACGGTTTCTTCGGGTAGTTTTTCCGAAAAAACTAAAAAAATTGCCAAAATAATCGCAGTTTTTGGAGCACCATGGGGGGCTAGCACAGGGTTTTCAGGGTTGCAAACTTGGGTGTTAAACTTTTTTTTTTCTCTTGTCCCTCTTATTTTTCAGTAAATTGTTGTTGTCAATTTTTAGGATCGCAGTCAAGCACTAGTTTATATCAGGTAAAAAAAAAATCAAGATCGCACAATTTTTTTTTTTGCTCTTTTTTTGAGCTTTTAACAATACAGTCCAATAGTTTATATTATGATTCATTGACTGGCCCCGGATTCCGAGGTTTTACTAACTTTACGCCTTATAGCGCTCCACTAATTAAAGAACCTTATAAAAAAAATCGAATATAGGTATTTTTTAAATGATTTAATATTGTACAAAATTCCCAAATCGTTTGATTTTTTAGACAGACTATACGTAGAACGACGTCGCGTGGCGTGGGTCAAGTGTAGTTACACAAGTCTATTTTCCATATAAAATGTATGGAGTATGTCCAGATCGGCGTGTGCGCAGTGTAGTTCTATCATTAAGGTGCTGTTACATTTGTGCGTTTAGATTACGTCGTCACTGGACGATTCGTTCGCGGAACTGAACGGCACGGGCCTGGTGGAAGTGGTCGGTGACGACGAGGTCGGCCGCCGCATCATCGTGGTGTCTGCTTGCAGACTACCCCCCAGCAAGGACTTGCATCCTGACAAGCTACTCAGGTACGATCGTTTATTTATTTATTCAAGACTAACTGCCTTCGCCTTCCATCGGTTTAGTAGTTAACCAAATGTAAACAATCTTAACATGTCTTTTAAAGTAAAAAATTCTAAAAAAAATATCTAAAACTGCTTACAATTAGGTTTTTACCTAAACCGATGTTAGGTAATTAACTAAATTTAAATCTTTGTGTGTCTTTTAAACAATTTATTATAAATAAAAAGACATAATAATATCAAGATTGTTAGTTAACCTTTAGTTACCTACCTAAACCGATGGAATATAGTCCACTTCGCCGGGCATCAATGTTTGGCGTAAAATATGTTATTAATCACAATTATATAATATATAGCTTACGTCATTCAGGAGTAATCAATATCAATACAGTAGTTTCAAAGATCCTTGGCCTTGGCCAAAAGCTTTCTTCTATTTTGACGAGTTTTCCGAACTGTTGAACTTTCTAACCTAACTTTACAATATCACATATAAAATATATATGTAATATTGTATATTAACATATTTTTATCCCCGCGAATCAACTCCCCCCCCCCCCCCGATTTTGCTGAACTGGACCTACTTGGTATTGCTGTAAGATGCACATTGCCAGATTATTTGTTTTTCATTTTAAGTTTGTTAATGTTTTTCAACAGTGAGTGTATATGTGTCAAATATTTTTCTTTGTTTTCTTTCGATTCTTTCTTTGTTTTTTTTTTTTTTTTGCTTTTCCTTCTTTTCTTTCTTTTCCTTATTTTTGTTTTTTTTTCTTTTCGTTCTTTTCTTTGCTTTCCTTGTTTTCTTTCTTTTTATTCTTTTCTTTCATTCTTTTTATTGTTTCTTCCTCTTTCTTTTCGTTTTATTGTTTCTTCCTCTTTCTTTTCTTTTTAGGTTTCGTCCAGCAATTATTAATTGTGTTCATTTCTCTCGTTTCAGATACCTGATGTTCACGTTGGACAAATATGTAGAGCAGGACTACAGCGTCGTGTACTTCCACTGTGGCCTCACTAGCAAGAACAAACCTCCCCTCTCATGGCTCTGGAGGGCCTACAAAGCATTCGATAGGAAATACAAGAAGAACCTGAAAGCCTTGTACCTCGTCCACCCGACGAACTTCATCCGCATAGTATGGCAGATGCTGAAGCCTGCCATCAGCGTCAAATTTGGCAGGAAAATGATGTACGTCAACTACCTTCATGAACTCCAGCAGTATCTGAACCTGGATAAACTGTGCATACCTGACGCTGTACTCGAGTAAGTAATTTTTGACTATCTTTTTTTTTTAATTCATATAAACCAGTTCTTGACTGCAATCCCACCTGACGGTAAGCAGTGATGCAACCGTTGATGGTGAAGCACACTAGTTTATTAGGAGCCAATTCACTCTAACTTTGAAGATACCTAAATGATAACTGGACGGGAAGACCGCAGCAGGCATATTGTTCCAGTTCCTTCGATGCATGTGATATAAACGACGAAGTGAAACGCTTAGTCCGGAACGTACCTTACATTTAATTAGCCTTTTCAACTAAAAATTTTCAATCCATAGGCCTTCTATGCAGTTATTCTAAAAGCCAGTTAGTCTAAAAGTCTAACAGCCAGTGCACGGTTTCAATAAATACAATACCTCGTGTTGTACTGAATGATCTTTGGTCCGCATGTTAATACGAAATGGAATGTTAGGAGAACGCAAGACCTGTTTTATTATTTGAGTGGGAGATGCTTTTGAGCTTTTATGAAACGATAATAAATTGTTTTATCTGATTTAACCGAATCTTAACGTAACGTTTTAACTGACTTCGAAAAGGAGGAGGTTCTGTGTTCGGCTGAATGTGTTTTTTTTTTTATGTATGTTCACCGATATCTCGGCCAATTGTGGACCAATTTTGAAACTTTTTTTTTTTTATTGGTAGGTTATGCTTCTAAGTTGGTCCCATAGAAATATTGTTATGATCTGATCATGAACTTCGAAGATATGGAACAGAACTCTTCATAGGATTACAACAGAACTGTCGTAACAATTGAATTGCTTTGTTTAAACGTATAGTCGATGACTGACTGAAAGAAAAGAGGGAGGTGATGTATCGGACTGATCTGATGATGAAGCCGGAAGGTACAGTAATGTAATCTAAACGTGTTTGGGATTATTAGAATCATTATGAGATACACTCTGGCTATAAGGTATTTAAGTTTGGCTGAGGGGTACTTTTTAGTGGTGGTACCATAACTAAAAAGTGTAAAATAAAAATAAAAATACAGAAAAAAAATTTAACCGACGAAAATAACTTTAATTTCGGAAGTCTGTGTTAAATAACGAAGAGACAAAACTATTATAGAAACACTAGCTTTTGCCCGTGCGGCTTCGCACCCGCTCTTCCCTACTCCACCCTACTATACCCTACTCTACCTTACTCTACCCTACCCTATCCGACTCTACACTACTCTACACTACTCTACACTACTCTACTCTACACTACTATACCCTACTCTACCCTACCAAACTTCACATAAACCATCTACTAAATAGTCCGAACAAAGCCTAAACATTTGGTTTGGATAGGTGAGCCCGTTCTTGAGTTATAAAATTACAACGAAAAGTGGCATTGATTTTTACATATATATAGTCACCGGGCCATCCAGGCGAGTGAAGCGTTGTTTTGCACTTGCACCCAGCTGTTTTCTGGCGCCTAATACCCGCTATGACCTGCCATGGCCTGTGTTGTACTTAATGTCTTTTTAAATATTTTTGGTAAAAAAAAAAACATGGTGTAAAAACTATTTGAATCCATTCAGTTACTGATTTTTTAACAAACTATATTCAGGTTTCGCCAGTAGACTGAAAATAAAGTTGTATAAAATAACAAAATAAAATAGTAAATACAACAAAAATGTGGGTAAACCTAAGCAGATAACATAAACTCAATCGTAAGTTAACCAAACACAACATGAATATATGAATTTGATCTGTACTAGATGATTTACAAACTGAAATTGGGATAATTCCTACGTTTAACATTTGCCCGATCTGTAGAATGAAAGGCCAGAAAAGTTTCCAACATCTTTGCTCTACTCATTCGAGTCTACATCGCAAGCGATAATTTGCGTTTTTTTTCAGGATGAGTTTTCTTTTCCACGAGATTTTTATATATAGACTAGCATTTGCCCGCAACTTCGCCCGCGTCCATAAAATATAGTCTATAACACTCAGGAATAAAGCAACTTTCTATCGGTGAAAAAATTTTAGCAATCCGACCAGTACTTCCAGAGATTACCTCCTACAAACAAAAAAAAAAACAAACTTTACCTCTTTATTATATTAGTTTATATACTATATAGACTTTAACAGCTAGAGGAGCTTGAATTTTGCACAGTGTTTTTTTATTATTATTTATTTAAACTTCATGTACACTAGTGGTACATAGGCGGACTTAATGCAACAAGGCATTCTCTACCAGTCAACCTTTGGGTTAAAAAAGACAACACTGTGGTAGGTTTTCAGAATAAACAAATAACAGATACTTCAAACGGAAAATAAAATAAGTTAAAATGACACCTTTTAATCTTTCGTAGAATTGGCGTTGACAGTAGGATAATTGGATCATTATTGCCTTTGAATAAAGTAAATATCTGATCAAAGTTAAAGGCGTACCGGCAACAAAGTAAAACAGGCGCGCGCCGCCTTCAAGAAAGTGCACTCCACACATCGTGGGAATCACCCCACCTTACTCTAGGACCTTGAACGTCACTTACTAAACTGCCCGCGGCTTGCACTCGCGTCCGGTCCGCGACTTTAAATATTTATTTCGACTGGTGCAAAATAAAAAAAAGTAATCCGTAATTATTGCGATTTTCTGATAGATAAAATTAGTAATAATTATAATAAATCTGTAGAAGTTTTTGTTTGTGCGCGCATTACGTATAATTTAATAAATCTATGTAGACAACTTTTACACATTAAAATTTGTGATAAAAAAATTAATTGTGTGAACTTGATATATTACTTAGGATTTGTTTCATCGCAATCGGTTTATTATATCGAAAGATATACTACATTCATTAACTTTTAGACGGTACGAAGTGACAGCTAGTAAGTGAATAACAAACAGGTATTTCTTAGATTTTTTTTTTATTTTCACATATAATGTTGAAAAAAAGAAACTATTATTTCTGATTTTTTTACAGTTTAAAGACAATTAGCCTTGTCTTAGAATATGATTTTTTAGTAAGTTAAAGAAAATCGCAATGTTGTAGATAACTTTGTTCATTTTGCACCCGTGGATTTTTCTTTTCCTAATACTTTAAAAAATAATCTATTTTAACTCTTATTGTGGCCTAATTAATTACGTAACGAGTTTCTTTTAACTAAATACTATGTCATATTTTGCAAAAATAAATAAGAAAATCTGTGACAGTTTGAATAGGAAAATCTAAATTGTGTTGTAGTTTTTCGGTTATGCGATAATTCATCAGTATATTTTATAAGTGTGCTGTGCGAAGTATTTTGAAATATGTGTTAACTTTCAGCGAGTGTTTATTTTTCTGAAAACTAGAAACATGCGCGATTTATTTAAAATGTGATCTGAATAGTGTTCCTTACTAATGTCCGAGGTTTTATTAAGTATATCTTTGCTCTTTATCGTGTAGCAAAATTAAGGCAAACTCCTCAAAGTTGATTGCTAACTTCATAGTAATGTTGCGATGTGATGATCAATATTTTCAAGTGTTAGAAATAGAATACTTTTTTTTTATAAAGTGATTATGTGTGGAATAAATAAACAATATTAAAATAGATGTAATTAAGATCGAAACTTAGGTCTAAATGATCTCGCGGGCTTGCGGACGGCGAGCAATGGATAGCTCGCCATCCGACCATCCGGTAAAAGTCGAACCGAACCCAAATCTTCGAGGGCGGTCCACGCGCGCCTCAAGTATATGTCAGAAAACCGTAGAGGCCCAGCAGGGTCAAAGTCTTAGTTAGTAAAAGTCTGAATCGCCCTCCCGCCGCGTCCAAGGGCGGGAGAGAGATGTCATTAGATGATTTCCACCTTAAAAAAAGGCCTGTATGATCTGTAAATCGAAAATAAACTGAACCTTATCACAAAGCAGTAAGATGCAAGTTTATAGCTCACACACTGTCAAAAACATTTATTAAATAATTTAAAAATATTAAATACAGATTGGAATAGTGCTTATTAATCAATATTTAATTTTAGATCTTGTCCTTACTCTGATAGTTTCAGATTTATCTAGGATTTTACTTAATTATATAAATGAGTAGATATTAACAGTTTTTTAAATCGCACTTCATATATCCTTGCCTACCTTTTGCCCGCTGCTTCGCCCATATACATAAAATATAGCCTATGTCACTCAGGAATAAATCAGCTTTCTATCGGTGAAAAAAATCTTGCTATCGGACCGGTACATTCAGACATCACCAAATAAAAAAAAAAAAACAAGCTTCACCTCTTCATAATTTTAAGTGTAGATAAACCATTAAGAGCCTTGCCTTAAAACCGTTCACAAGCGATATAGCAAAATAACTTAAAGCAAAATGCAATCTAAAAATAGAAACTCAACCCTATTGAATTCGATATTGAAAGAGGAATTTAAATCAAAATAAAATGACCAAATAACCGGGTCAAGCCAGACTTAGAGCCACGATGACCTGGTTTATTTCGTCTAGCCGTTCCCTTTAATTAAGACTGATTAATATTTATGACAAATTATTTGCCAATAACTTTATCCACACAAGCCTAGAATCTTGATCATGGCAGTATACGTAGACTATAGAATTTAATCTTATTTAAAAACTATAGCTAAGTAATAGCGTTTCAAAAACACCGCAATAAAAGTAAAAGTGGAATTCCTCAACGCCTCTGAAGGCATACCTAAAAAGGCTTGAGAACCACCCTAACGAACTTACCCGGTCTTACCATAAACGCGTTAGAAGAAAAGATATCTTGTCAATTTCGCTATGACAGACGTAGTACTTTCCAAACGTCGAAATATGAGTAGTGGTCCTCTCTGAGGGGCACACTTCACCTGTACCAATATTACAGGACAACAGCTATAAGCAGACGGCCCCAAAAAAAAAAAAAAAACTAATAGCTTTGTCTCCCAAAAACATTCTCCACTGGACGTAGAACACTCTCAAACGATCACATCGGTCGGTCTTATAGACCCCTAACAGAATGTTCAAAATATATTGTCAAAATAAATCAAACCCTAAACAACAATGATATGATTCAAATCCAAACTAAACGTCGCATCTATGATCAAACCAGTATCTATATACGGTCACTATTTCAATTACACGGAACGAGCCCTCAACACGATCCATTTGACGACGACCTAATCTGAACTGTTAAAGGGATGGAGCTCGAGGAGGAGTGGCAGGCGGTCACCGACTTCTGCGAAGCAGTAATGCTAGCAAAGGAGGAGGCCGACCGCGTCAGGCAACGGCACTCTCGCCGCCGCCGGGATTCCGATCCCGATTTCCGAAAACCGTAGACGCGGGCTTGCGGACGGCGAGCTATGGGTAGCTCGCTGTCCGATCGTCCGGTAACTATCCGGACCGACCCCAAGTTGTCGACGGCGCGCACAGTTCCCGCGCGCCTCAAAGAGTCAGCAACAGCAGGGGCACGGCTAGGTCGAAGCCTACCGGGGCCAGCGTTAGTTTCAAAAGATAGCTCGAGCCCCGGTATGAAGGCTTGAAGGAACGGGTGGGTTTTTAATCAGTAAGAGTCTGACACTATCTCCCGCTCCGCCCAAGAGCGGGTGTTGTCATTAGATGATTTTCTCACCATAAAAAAAAGGATGGAGCTATATGGGGTCTATAGCTCCATCCCTGTTTCTCGCTCGCGTGCCCTACATTTTAATACGTCACGATCAAGCCCCAGATATATGCCGATCACCGGTTTTTACTATTCAAGAGAAAATAGAATCCTAATATATTATTCAAATGCAGAACACGATTGCAAGCGCCCTTTACCATGGACTTTTCAAGGCCATTACCGAATGAGGCATGCATGCAACTTAGTATTGAAATATTCTGAATAGGTTTCCAACAAACTCTAGTGAACTTTTATCTTTGTGGTTCCGAATTAATCTATCAATTACCTACCAGGTCCATAGTTTCATCAATAAAATTGAAAACACTGAAAAGATTCTTACTTTTTAATGTGAATTTGAAAAAATATGCTACCCGTGTTTACGTCACTTTGAGATAGCGCTAAATATCTTAGTATCATTTCATTTCCGTTATATAATAAATTAGTTTTTGCCCACACAAAATATAGTCTATGTCACTCAGTAATAAAGCAGCTTTCTATCGGAGAAAAAAGTTTTAGCAATCGGATTAGTTCTTTCAGACAACAAAAAAAAAAAAACTGCCACTATATAAATTAGTGTAGATTATATGGATTCAAGTATTTCAGAGGCTCCTAACCTAGATTAAAATTCATAATGACATCTCTATATTTTTTGCATTTGATAGTATTGTTTATTTCTTTGACAAATGAAATTTATTCAAGAATTCACGAAACCTTAAACTCTTATCAAACGCTTCAACTTACGTAGGTCGAAGTGCAATAAGTTATTAACAGCCATCGCCCCTTGTGAGTTTATAATGTACGTAAAACTATATATTTGTGAAGTAAATCGATTACACGTGTTTCAGTTTCCAAATATAGGTTTTCATGAGTGGTCTGGCTGAATTATTCAGTTGCGACGTTGACGTAAATGGGTCCTGCTAACGCAGTATTGAAAGTGCAGTCCATATATTCATATTATGTAGAGTTGTCACTCCATTGGCCTAGTGGTTTAGCCGAAAGAATGGAGACGACTTCAAGTATACATGGCCTCTACTGTACATAAAGTTTAAACAAATCTATACAGCGTTATTTGTTAAATACTGGCAACCCCCAGGACTATGTCATAAAAAACAACTTTTGTTCTATGACTTTTAAAAATTTATCATATTTTAACTCATTATATTTTCATACAAAAATAAAAATATTTAAATTAAACGTTCTCAATATTACGAAGTCTATGCGAAGCAAGCGATAGTATAATAGCGGAGGGGAGTGGGGATTGGCCGGCGGTGGTGCTTGAAGCGCTTGCGTCGCGTCACACAGACGTAGTTAGGTATAGCATAATACAGAGTTGAAATGTGTTAGATAGAACAACGAAATCTGAAGGTTTGTTTTTCGTAACTGAATTATGTTTTGTAAAAAGTCATAGAACATACTAACATAGAAAAGTTGTCGTTTATGATGTTAGTAATACAGTCCTGCAAAGTTGTTTGTGTTTTACAAATAATCCTGTAAACACACAACACACACAACTTATAAACTAGTGTTTTTTTTTTTTTTTAATATTTCACAACTATCGCACAACGCCGTCTAGTCCCAAGCTAAGCAGAGCTTGTGTTATGAGTACTAGACAACTGATAAACATACTTATATATTTCTAAATAAATACATGTTATAGATAAATTACACCCAGACACAGAACAAATGCTCATGCTCATCACACAAGCATTTATCCTGGGTGGGAATCGAACCCACAACCTCCGGCAAAGCAGTCAGGGTCACTAACCACTAGACCAACAGGCCAGTCAAAAGTGTTAGTACATACATATAATAAACATCTGTCAATTAATAAATAAATTCAATAAACATGTCAATAATAATAATAAAATCACATAATAAAAACAATTAACAAACATACACAATACACATTAGACTACTTCTGGTTTTGGCACGGTTTGAGGCTAACACTTGCTTTCTCGTCCAGTGTTTCAATATAAGGCCATCAGTCCTATCCGCTACGGTTTTTATATGACTGTTGGTGCTGCCCCGTGTCCGCCCCATCAGGGATGCGACACGCTTTCGCAAGATAGCATAGAAGTCATCAATACGTGCCTCTGCAAACATCCCCGATGCGCTGCAATGACGCGGCAGCCTCAACAGGGCCCGGTATGCGTTATTGTATAGGGCAAGCAAAAAAAAAAAGCGAAATACCGCTCACTGATTAATCACGAAATCTCAGAAACTCTAACACCTACAAACTTAAAATTTGGCAGGTAGGTTCCAGGGTGTAGACATCCGCTAAGAACGGATTTCACGAAATTCCATCCCTAAAGGGTTGAAACGAGGGTCCAAACTTTGTACGGAAACCCTTCGCACGCGGCCGAAGCGACTGGCAGAAGCTAGAAAATACTTTATTACATAGTTGAAGATGCAGCTTTCGCAAAAATATGTCCAGTTCGTGTGCTTGCGGGGGAAGAATAGCTCGAAGGACTTCGCGAAGGCTTATCCGTGGGACAGAAAGGGTTAGGAAATAACAAATAAAATGAAAGTTCCGTGTAGCTAATGCATAATGATGCCTCGTTAACTGTTCCTCAGGCAGCTTAGTATTCTCTTTGTTAAAATCTTAATAATTGTATCGTGGGAAACAACACATTTCATTTTTCATATTAAACGTCACATTTTCGCGAAAAGTAAATAGTGGTGTAGTGGTTAAGAGCTCGTAATGGGGTCTTTGTTGAATATTTTTGACTTAACTCCGTCTTTCTGAACCTGAATTTATTCTTCGTTTTATTTACTTTACTAAATACTGGTTAGCTCGCATAGAAAAGTGTGCAGTTTTAGAACTTACATGCGTTTCTTTCTCTTTAGAAAAATAAACTCGAAGCCGGTTGTAGCTTTTCTTACAATTGTAGACGTAGAACTGTTATATTATTAATACTCTTTATTTATTCATCGTTTATGAACGATTGCATTCGACTCTAAATTGGACGCGGTAACAAGCGCGCCTTCAGCGTCGCAGTTTGCCGGTAGCAGCAATACTGGACGTACCACATCTTAGGTACTAATAACTCACGTGTTCACCATATTCTAGAAAACGAAAAGAAATGGGAAATATTTGCAGTTTGCAACATATGAAATCTATTTTGCCGTGCACAGTTACTGAGTTACCAGTTATCAACCAGGATCGGGCGTCTAAGGACTTACCGGGCCCCAGCCAGAAGCAGCCAACTGTCTTGAGGATTCAAGTACGAAAGGCACCGCTTTCAAAGATAAACCTATCTGTTGACCCGTTGAGTTTGCTAAAGCAACGTTATGATATCGATGAAGTGTTGGGGCCGAAAGATGAGCGTTCATCACCTTCACACTTCAGCAAACAAGAGTTGCTGGCTATGCAACTGAATCTAGTGAAAGCTATGCCTCGCAAACCTGTCGAGCTAGCTTGCCAACAAGACCAAGCAGCTGCTTCCCCGGATACCGCGCAGGTGAACTACAATCACAGTGTTCCGTATCTACACGTTCTACCAACTATAATTGAGGAGACCTCATTTGACTTGGACATATATGAATGGCGTTGCCTGTCCATGGGCTATGAAGCTCTCAACAATTTGAAACTAAAACCAAAACCAGCTATTAGAATCGAAAAGAGATGGTGTGTAATCCGTAACGATCAGGCATGACAAACTTGTTCTCTTTGTGTCTTCAACTGTTGTCAGACACTTGAATGACTTTTAACAATGAATTGTTTGTTTTAGGTACGACAAGCTGTTGCTCTCAAAAAATCCAAGGGCGGCCGAGTCGGCCCGGCAGAACACGGTGCCGACCGAGACGTCGCCGGTCGCCAAGTACAAAAAGAAGCCGAAGGGCAGTCTGTCTCCGCCACCGACCCAACAGTTTGGGGTTTCTCTGGCGTTCATAAAGGAAAACAATGCTAATATGGTGGGCGCGATCCCCCCCGTCGTGAGGCAGTGCGTAGAATTTCTGTCGCAGCCTGATGGTAAGTGGATACGTTACTTCTAGTTTTTCTTCAAAGCATGATGCCACGGTGACGACGCTATTGGGTTATCCATCATCATTCATCTACCATCTTCCACCAATCATATGATTTCTCGGCGAAATGTGATACTGCCTAGCTTGTTTATTTCTAAAACTCTTGCAGTCAGCGAATGCGATCGTTTGTTTACCTGATACAATGAAGCTTTATTACACATAAACAATAATAATGACAAAATGGAATTTTCAATTAAAATTATTTTTTAACCCCTTAACTGCTTGCGTCGGATTGGTCCGACGAGTGTTTTTACATCCTATTCAAGAGAGTCGCGCGTTTGCTACTGGGTACATCTCGTTCAGCTCTTCAATCCCCATAGGTGACAGAAGAGCTGACGAGATGGAGTATTTGGTCGTGGATATGCGACCCTGCGGAATAAACGCGAGTGTACTTGTCGAATATATCTGACGTAGGCGGTGGCGGTCAATAACTTAAATAATATAATGCTATGCTATGTACAATAAATATTAAGAGCCTTTGCGTGTACTTTTCAGTATTTCATACAAACTGGCAAGTCCTTTTTCTTGGAAATTAATAAATGTAACTTTGTGCAGTCTGTCTAATAAGTCAAACGACATGGAAATGTTTAAATGAATTAAATACTTTTGTAAGGTTCTCCTAGTATACAATGATAATCTCTTTGCAACCTTGATTATTCAACCAGTCTTGAACTACATCAGATTTCAAGAATATTATATATTAATTATTAACTATGCGATGGATTAAACGGAAATAAAGCGATTCAATAAAATATAAATGGATTTAATAACGAAAAATAATAATTGATTTTAATTAGTTGTTTTTATTGAAAAATAAAATATATATTATATTGAAATGGTAAATAGTTCTTATAACTTACTGTTATTCTAGCTCTAGAGACGGAGGGCATATTCCGCCGGTCGGCCAACATGTCGGTGATCAAGGAGCTCCAACGAGCCTGCAACCGCGGCGAACCCCTGAGGTTCAGGAATGACCCCCACAACGCAGCCGTCTTACTGAAGACCTTCTTCAGGGATCTTGAGGAACCGCTTCTGACCTTCGATTTGTATGACGAGATTATGGATTTCCAGAGTAAGTGAAAAAAAATCTAGGTATGGGCGAATGATAAAAATAAGTTTTATGTTGTAGAAATAAATTTTGTTTTGACACCATTCTTCTTTTGGCTGTATTTGTCAAACAGTTTAATTTTAGCGAAGGATTTTTTAAAGATTTATTCCATCAGAGGTCCTGGGAGTGACAATCCTCGACCATGTTCGCGTGCATTTGTACGACATGGCCAGCACTTTAGCTTTTTTTCCCGACATTTTGCTACTTGACTTGTAGAGCGCCGAAGGTGGTGTGACTATCTAAACATGTTCACGAGGCAAACTTGACAAGAGATCGCCCTAGAGGGGCAAATTTTTCATTTCAGTTAACTGCTGCTGCTAGTTTATTCTATTCTGCTCTCTAAACTTACTCTCAAATGTCAAAGCTTGCTCTTAATTTCTGTATTATTTTTCCAGACTGGTCAGCCCGCGACAAGCCGCGCAAAGTGAAGATCTTGATTCTGGAGCGCCTGCCGCTCGACAACTACAAGTTGTTGAAATACGTGTTCCAGTTTCTGTGGAAGGTGTTAACTCATTTTTAACCGACTTCAAAAAAGGAGGAGGTTCTCAAGCCAGTTGAGCATTTTTAGGGTTTCGTACCCAAAGGGTAAAACGGGAACCCTATTACTAAGACTCCGCTGTCCGCCTGTCTGTCTGTCTATCTGTCACCAGGGTGTATCTCATACCACCAACCATGATAGACAGTTGATATTCTCACAAATGATGTATTTCTGTTGCCGTTGTAACAACAAATACTAAAAAACAGAATTAAATAAATATATAAGGGGGCTCCTATACAAAAAACGGGATTTTCTTGCCATTTTTTTGCTACGGTCATTACGGAACCCTTCATATGCGAATCTGACTCGCACTTGGCCGGTTTTTTTTTAAACCGTGTGATGTCAAATTAAAAAAAAAAACATCGTTGTTACGTTGTTATCAAAGATATTTAAAAAAATTGCATGCATATTCCCTACTAGCTGACCCGGCGAACTTCGTACCGCCTAACAATCAATGAATGTAGTACATCTTTCGATATAGTCAACCGATTCGATGAAACTAAGCCTAAGTAATACATCAGGTTACACAGAATTGTAATGTATAAAGGTTATCAACATCGATTTCGTACATTTCGTACATTTTATTTACACAACTAAAAACTTCTACAGATTTATTAGATGTATAAGTTCGGATCCACAGTTATAAAGGCCGTGTTTAATACAATAGCTGTTCTCCCACAGGTTCAAGACAGGAGTTGCCTCAACAAGATGACCACGAACAACCTCGCGGTGGTGTTCGGACCCAATCTCGCCTGGCCGCCCAACGGACAGATGTCGCTGCTGTCGATCGCACCTATCAACAATTTCACAGATTTCCTCCTAGCGCATCAGGAATCCATCTTCATCATTTAATTTGTAGCAAATAGTTATCAAATCGTAGCCGAAGTGATTGTCCCGAGGAAACTTATAAATTGTAGTTGAGTAATGTTGACTTAGTAAATGCCAAATTTTTGTTAGATGGCGTTTAGTAGGACCTCTATTTTCAGAATGTTTTCATTCCTGTTTAGATAATGTCTTGTCGTTTTAATATTACTCCCATGTGTTTGGATATAGGTGGAGCACGAATGCAAAATTAATGTTAGTTTTTTTCACCGGAATCTCTTTATTGTCATCTTTTTATAGTTTGTTCAAGGTTTCATTTTTGATGATTGCACTTGTAGTACATAATGTGTTTCAAGTTGTTATAATAATAGATGTATTTATTGTTGCGATTTAATAATATTATAGTTATGAGATCTTTAAATGATGCTTATTAATGATGCATGTGCTGACTGCTAACCCCTCATCCTAATAATATTTAAATAAGGAAGAGTTAGTTTTGTTGGGTACATTTTAAATGGGTAGATAACTCGGTTTGTACATACAGTACGTACACCACTTACACGGATACATCATAATCCCAAAATTGCTTTCCTAATCCTTAACGATAGTCCAGAACGCTGCTTACAATAGACAAAACACTTTTATTCAGATACAAGTTTCAATTCCATCCATAACATAGCGATTTCGTCCATCAAGCTAAATAATGCTAAAACTGAAAATGTGCAATTCGACTAGGATTGTTTCCATGGTTTTAGGTTGTATGTAGATGTAAGTTGAATATAACGGAATACACAAGTTAACTCATTGCGCCTGCGTGTCCAAACAGGGACACCTACAAATATTACTATATTTTTTAAATTATTATATGAATAATCCGTTAACAATGTTATGCGCAGATTTCATTTAAAGATAGGGCCGTCCGAACGCTTGTTTATACGTGTACACTCCAGAAAAAAACGCAGAACCACTTCTTAGAAATTACAAAGTTGCTATGTAAAAGCAACTGATAACATCGAGATTTAAAAAAATCGTATCAATATGACCGACGCAAGTCGCTTCAAAGTTACGTCGCGGCGGTGCCTATCGCTAACCTTAGCTTCGTCGTCGAAAAGTGTACCCGACTGCTCTCGAAGATTGCCGAGGACTCCCTAAAGGTAGCCATACACGGTAGGGTGTACCTGACAGGTTTGCCTGACAGTTATACGTGTCAGGTAAGTTTGTGTGGAAAGCTGCACAGTTGTGCAACGTACACGCTCCTGTTTACCTGTAAAACTCAACTGTACATTCAAACCTGTCAGGTATACCCTAGCGTGTATGTCTACCTTATGATAAAGGCAAAATAAATCAAAATTTCACACTAGAAAAACTCAAAATCGATTTTGCTCTTCGTGCCTGTTACTAGCGGATTTGCACGTCTTGGTTTGGGTGCCGAGGGCGTAGATGTATTTGAGAAAACAAATAGTAATTGGACAGGCATTCGTACGCATAAATAATATTATTGTAGACAACAATATAGCATAAAAACAATTTAATACAAAATTATTTGTCAATCGGTTAAAAGCTCTGTCATTATGCGTATATAATAGGTACATTCGCTCGCTTAGACAAGCAGTAAAGTCTAAAACAAATATTTCGGAAGTTGTAAGATAATATACGGAATGGCGAAGTATTGCAGAAGAAGTATACTCTGTTCAAAATAAAATTAGACATTTATGAAAACCTTTTATTAGTGTTCGTTCAACAGATTTTGACTTTTATTATGTTGGTGGCATGACAAATGGCGGCTGCAGTAAATAGTTGGTATTGTAACCACTTTTTTGCTTTTAATGCCATCCTTATGCCTGCGAAATAGAAGTTAAAATCGATTGAACGGACAGTAAAAAAGGTTTCTTTAAATGTCTCATCTTAACGCGAATAGGGTATAGGTTTGTGCGATGATGCATTACTTTTCTTGTTAAACACAAGACAGCTAAAAATAGAATTAAAATCAATACTCAATATAGAAGAACCGATATTTGTATTTATTAATGATAGCTTCCCGTTTAACAAATCAAAGCCCTTTTTTTTCTTTTTGATGCGGTCAATCGACAAATGACTTCTGCTCCAAGGAGGAGCGAGGGGGCGTTTCAGACTTTTACTGAACAAAACCCGTCTCCTTCAGTTGCCTTTTGCATTCAAAATCCAGGGCAACTTTTACGAACATTCAAGCAGTACCAATCAAACCTAGTAATAACGTTAACCATAAAGCACATTTGCCTAAAAACAAACCTTTTTAGTCTTAAATAAGATGTAGACATTTGCAAAAGACTTCGATACTCAATAGCTTAATAAAAGACCACCGTATAATTACATATTCAAAAGAATAGCTTAATGATCGTGGCGGTCTATTTGCATTGTAATGCAGAATCGATATGTCCTCGAAACACGTGTAATCATTAATGCCTATTTGCGTCACTAACCCATAACCTTTAGGGGGGCGATTCGTCAATGTCCAAACACCTTGAACTTGCCGATGAATGCATATTTTAACTTTTTCTTTGAATGTTAAAGGTCTGAGGCGTCGGTCTTCATGCATTTTATATGGAAACTAGACTTGTAAAGCTATACTTTATACACGCCACTTTGAAGTCGTTCTACGTACTAATCAAGCGTGTTATACGTGTATGTTAGTTAAATGTAGTTCTAGCTTTAACTAAACCACGCCCTCTATTAAATACATTCTGTACCTCAGAGGCAACAGTATGTGCCAAAAAGTAAATTTTACAGGAGAGGCAAAAACGCGCGGATAGTAACTTTAAATGTATTTTTGACATAATTGCTTTAAAGATATTGAAACAAACTCAATTGTATTTTTTTTAATTATTAGATGGAATTATTATGTATTACACATAATTACAACAACAACATTAAGTGCGCGTAAAGCTGGGGAGTTAACAATCTTATCATCATTTTAAGTCCTATACCCGATATGTTTTTGTCATATACGATTGAATATCGAATGAATTCTCTTCCTAGATGTCGTAGAACTTGATGCTCTATACCATTACATAGAACTGGTTCTTACGATTTTAACAGTGCAAAAAAAACACATTTTCAAAAAAGTGGAGTTACTATTGTTTACCTCTGAAGTACAGAATTGTTTGGGAAAGCATGTTTGTATCAACGTAACATCACGTTGATGCAACATAACCGCGCAACTTATTTTTAAAATGAGTACAACTAATAAAAATCGCTTGTGTTGGATTGGTCTGATGAGTTTTTCCATGTCCTAATCGCCAGGGTTGTGTTTATGACTGCGTACTCCTTGTCGTTTAACTCTTCAATCACCATTGGTGACAGTAGGGCTGATGAGATGGAGTACTTGGCTTTCGATGAGCGATCCTGGCGGAATAAAAGTGTTGGATATGTCTGACGTAGGCTTTTAAAAGATAACAGAAGTGAAAACTTCATTATATCTTCGCTCTTTAGCCGACATTATCCGAGCAAGCTTTACATAGTTGAGCATGACGGGTTATAGTCTGTCTAATAAATCAACCGACTTGGGAATTTTGTATAATATTTAATCATTTAAAAAATACTTATATTCGATACTTTTCATAAGGTTCTTCTGTTAGTAAACAATGATCTCTATCTCTTAATCAACCTTGATTATTGAGCCCGTGTTGACTACATCAGATTTCATTAAATCCTTATCATTACCCAAGTCGTTTAACTTATTAGACAGACTCTAGAAGATCCACAAAATATTTTTTTCCGCACACTGGAAAAACGACTACTACTGTAGAACTAATTCTAACTGATTTTTTTGTTCTCTAGTTGTTAGAAATCTGAAACTCGGTAATCACCTAATCACATACTTCAGCATCATTGATTTTCAAATTTTATGAACTACATTATGAAAATCGCACAAGTATTATATGCGGATTTTACGTAGCGATTGAGATCTACAAATTGTTTTTATATCGATTATGGTTGCAGATTTTTTTTTTTTAAGTAATACAAAGTTCAGATAACGACAAAAGTATTCCGCTGTCAAGTGCGTGATATTAGCGATAACTGTGATTATTTTATTGGAAATTGTATGTTGTATCTATACTTCACACAGGACATAGTATCTTAGTGCTCATCCACACGGCATGTTACCAACGGCAGAGATAACTGCAGCTGTTGACGTATAGTGACACTTGACACACGACGGCTGCCGCTAATCTTCAAAGTTGTAATGTCGTCGACGCGTCCATTGCTGCCGCCGACGTGTCGAAGGCTTTATATTCCCTCTACCGTTGGCAACATGCCGCTCAAGTGTGTATAATCTTTAAAGGCTTTTGTTTTTGTTTAAAGTGACGAGTATGATCTATAAAGGTTTCCTTGTACAGTTATACCTGTCAGGTGAGCTTGTGTGGAAACCTGCACAGTTGTGCAACATACACGCTCCGGTTTACCTGTAAAGCTCAACTGTACAGGTAAACCTGACGGGTATACCCTAGCGTGTATACCCTGCTACCTTTATGTCCTGCGTTAAGTCTCTCGTCTCGTAGTACTTTGTCAAAATTATAAATTCTATTGAGGTATAACGCTAACACATTACGTTATGAAATATTGCATTCCTTTTTATGACCTAGTGTTAACACGTAATTTTCCGGCACTTTTGATGTGGCATTTATTTTCAACCGTTTGCTTTTGATACCACTATTCTAATGTGTAAAGAGTGATGTATAGTACCTGTTTCTAGTAACATTATCTAAATTACTTTATTATGTAAAGCGTATTCTTTAATCGTATTTACAGTGAAAGGGGTGTGTTACAGCATCGTTCGCAAACTGAAATGGACTGATAGAAATTAATGGATCTGATGATACAGGATTGTGTGTTGATGTGTGTAGACGTAGAATGGACCTCGTACGAACTACATTCTTCAAATTGAACTCGACAATACAAATTTTAATATTTCCTTCGTTTACGATCATTGATTATGCAGAATTATTGTTCTTTCAACTATGTAGTCCGTAAGAGATCAATGTCCAACATTCTAAAAGTGTTGTAAACGTTTTTACAAATTTTGAAAACGTTTCTCCTTCGTATTTCTATCTTGTAGTACAATAATTAATAACTTTGTAATATGAATATTAACACATCATATTTATGTATGGGGTGTGGGTCTTGTGGGGTAATATTAGTGTCCCATGGATGGGCTTAAACTAAGTTACGATCTACAGGTAGATTTATTATAAGTTATTTTTATTATGTTATCGTATTGAGATTTATAAGCTTTTCTGTAAGACGAACTAAAGTTATTCGGATGTTATATTGTATACAGAACAATAAACAATAATGTGCAACATTGATTTAGGAAACACTTTGGTTGTGTGTGTCGTCAACAACTTGAAGATATCTTTTGGATTTTCTGTTATCTCTTTCCATGACGTATTTGATAGACGAAGGTATTAATAGCTGCCAAACTTTCGGCCCAAGAAAGCACGCGCCTATAGGCACTTGACAAATTAACCTTTGAGCTACTTGCGTCGGATTGGTCCGACGAGTATTTTCGTGTCTTTTCTATAACTACTACGTACTCCATCTCGGTTAGCTCTTCAATCCCTAAAGGTGACGAAAGAGCTGGCGAGATGGGAGTATTTGGTCGTGGATTTGCGACCCTGCTGAATAAACGCGAGTGTTTGTCGGTATATATCTGACGTGGGCAGTTAAAAGTTTGTTGTGATTCGCTACTGTGAAAATTTTAAGAACTTACCATCTGAATTACTTACCGCAAAGTTGGGTTACTTTGGCTAAAGCTCATTAAAAAATAGAAACGCAGTATTCCGTGTTCTCATTGGTTAATAAGTTTGGCCTAAAGTTATGCCCTAAGGCCAAATTTGTCGATACGCTTTAATTACAGTACTACACTCTGTTCAAAATAACATTAGAAATTTATGAAAACCTTTTATTACTGTCCGTTCAACCGATTTTGACTTTTATTACGTTGGTGGCATAACAAATGGCGGCTGCAGTAAATAAGTTGGTATCGTAACCACTCTTGCTTTTAATGTCAACGAAATAGAAGTTAGAATTGGTTGAACAGACAGTAAAAAAGATTTCTTTAAATGTCTAATCTTAACGCGAATAGGGTATAGAAACATTCAATTTGCTCTGTCAAAGCGTTCGTTGTTCAAATACACACACACAACTCTTTATATAGTTCAAATACAACAGTAATTTACTGAGGCTTTGAATACTATAGATAACATATTAATATAATAAAAAAAAACCTAGTTTGTATTATTAAGATTGTATACCAAAAATAACAAAGAGTAGAAGTTATGTAGTTTTAAGAACACATCTTTATTAGTTTATAACAATTAACAATTTATTTCATTAGGTGTTAGGGCCTTCTTGATATATGAACGGTAAATAAATATGTTTATTTAAGGCCAGTACATGTGTGCTATGTGGATCGATTTCATCCACTTTTTGATCTGTTAATTACAAAAAAAAAAATAGTGTTATCGATAGTTTCCTAGAAGTTTTTTAAGCGCAATTAACTTGTTTTGTAAATCACTCTTCGTATTTAATAATAATATTTGATATATAAATAACTTAGTTTTGGTTAGATGCCGAAGATGTACATCTTTTTTTTTTAAATAATTTAGATCGAAACATGAATTTGTAAGATATATTTATTTGAACTTATTTGAGACATATCTTTTTCCGACAATCAATCAGTAAAAAAAATGTGACTGAAACGAACCCATATTTTGTCCAGTATTTCAGGCAAATTTTAAGAAAAAGTGTAAAATATTATTATTAAAATCCATAAGACCTAACGACCTATGGTGGTGTATTTTACAATAAAATTAAAATTTAAAAATAAATTAGGAAACTTTAAAATTTCAAGCGTTTATTTCGTGGGTACAAATGAAGAACGCCCTATTTACTAGTTTTAATGTTTTTCCCGCGCAATATTTATGTCAAACTCCCGTTTCATATAAAATGTTCTTTGTTTATTTGTGCGTAAAATAAAGCATCGTTTGCGTAGAGGTGGTGTTTAGTTGTTTGTAAACGTGTTTGGTGCCGAGAGGATTATTATATAATAACGCGCCGAGCTCTGACGGGGGCATAATCTTTCTATCAAGCCAGTTAGCGCGCCAATTTGTCACTGTGCTGCAAAACTTGCATGACAAAAAGTGATTATATTGTATCGGTTATTTCAAACTTGATTTATATGGGCTCATAAACTAGTGCGCCTCAACATCAGAGATTGCATCACTGCTTACTAGTGAATAGTAATCCCACCTGATGGGTGGGATCGCAGTCAAGCACTAGTTTATATCAATTAAAAATGTATATTTCTTAGTATCTGTTTAACAAACTATTTATTATATTTTTCTTGTTTATTTACTGTACTGTATATCGTATTATACCTGTAATACACGCGATTGATGTTTCTTTTACGCAATCAAAATCTAAAAACAGTGCCATTTGCTACGAAGTACCAAACTAAGAATGTCACAAACAAATTTCATGTTTTCTTATTAGAATATAACATTATATAAAAAATAACTACTTTTAATATGTATAATCCCTTGTTAATATGTATTAAAATCAATTACTCATGTTGATAAAATTAAGAATAATATCGTAGTTACAATAGTTTCTTTTGACATGAGCTTAATTTGCTCAAGGTCCCGCTAGATGGCGTTCTGTTTAATTGACCAGCAAAGTGTGTCGACTTGAGTCTGATTCAGCGATCCGGTTTGCCGTGCACAATATTTAGAAATGAAAGTAACTGTACATACGTCATTATAACGCCGCAGCCAGCCAGAGGTAGTTAGTCGCAATACCGCCATACATTAACGGATGAACAATTACCTAATTGAGAATAAACAGTCATTTTTATTTTTGTCTTTTTAATTATAATTAGTCATCATTCCATGCGAAAATTAACCTTAAACAACGAAGTTTTTGGCACTTTCAAAAATAATTTTGTAAATTAATATTCTATAACCGGAAAGGGTATTTATAAGATTTAGATACTAAAAACTGTAATGGAAGATGTTTTGTAACGGACAGTAATTATGTATTATATTTCGTTGGATCTGTGGCTTTCTAAAAGCTGTAGACTTGCTAATAAAAACTGTATGAAATGCACTTTAAATTAAAATGTAATAGAATCATTTGCACATTTGTATAATTCAAAACTTATAATGTACTCAATAAATTACATAATAATTAAAAATAGTCCTATTTTATGTGTTATTAGCAGCATTTATTGTTAACCATGATATTTATACACTTTTTATTAGTGAGCCGGAAAGAAGATACCTAATCATTAAAAACCTATTATATTTTAGATGTAGTTTTGTATTTTTAGAGTTAATTGTTTAAATTTTAATATATAAACTGTTAACAAAATAAAACACTGTAATAACTTGAATAAAAATTTATTAGTATGAGTTTTTATTTTTTTTGTCTTGGTAAAAGGAATCACCCTACCTCCCTCCCCGCCCTTTTACAAAAGAGGTATAATTCACTTATAGGCACACATCTGCCTAAGTTAAGACAATAACTACAAATTACTCTTGTAATACCCACCCAGGTGAAAAATCAGCTGGTGTAGAGAGTTAATAAAGAAACCATAGGTACGCCTCATTTTGAACGGGAAGAACCCTTTTCTCGATGACCTGTCCCATTGCCCCTAAACGACACAAAATAGTCCAGCCTAACAAAAAAGCGAAAAAAAAATTTTGCTAATTAGACTACACACGAGCGGAGAGATTTAGTAAAATAAAATACTACCTACCTATTGATTAATTTTTATTTTTCGCAATATTTTTATAATAAAAAAAAAATCTCATCTGTCTTGCTAAAACTCACAAAAGGCTTGAAATAATTGCTTTTATTTGTTTAATTTAGTTTACAGGAGGAATATAAAAACAAAAAAAAATGGTGAAAAAGCAGTTGAAAATTTTTAAACTGAAGGTGGGATGTTTTTTTTGGGGGGGGGGGAGGGGGAGGAGTCGTGTTAATGGGAATAGGATTTTATTGTAGATTATTTGTAATAAGTTACACTTTTTCTAATTTAAAAACATCAAAGTATATAAAGTACATGTGGAATGTTTATTTTTATTGTGTTTGTAAGCTAGTACCTACAGAATATAAACCCGAGTCCCGTATAAAAAAAAAAGTAGTATAACAATAATAAATAAATTTCTAAATACGGACCAAAGTTTGCTCACATGCGAACACCGCGAACATTTTTTGTTGAGTTTAGTAACCAAACTCGTCAGCAAATGTACGCGGTGTTATAATAATAATAATAATTGTTGATGTAAGATTCGTAGAAAGTCGATATTCGCAATCCAGTGCATCACTCGGAGTGCACTGTGAACTGAATGGGTTAAATTGGTTGATTGCTGCGTTAAGTACCTAACAGCCCGACCCGCGACATGCAGAAGAGCACGTAGGTAGTTGTTTACAGCTATTATCACACAGAAGGAAAGCTCTACTAAGTACCAGTACTTTCTCCTGGACAAATTCGAGTAAGTATTTCACCACTACACGCATTTCTAAAAATTCTTGGCCGTGTGATGGATTTCAGGAATCGCGGGTAAGTAAATTATTTTTGGGACAAACCATGACTTAATTTTGATCAAACTGTTATAGATTTTTTTCTAATCAATAGTCGGCACTTTTTTTTGCGGATTAGCCCTTAAAATTAAATCTACAATAGCAGGGGCGCCAACTTCGTGGGTGGGGGCTAGAGAACCCATGAGAAATAAACAATGGGTGCCGAGCATCCCTGAGAATAGACTTCAAGAAACAGATCAGTAATCGCCTTCTAAGAATGGGCGTTTTTTCATTACCCGACGACCCATTCAGCGCAGTGGTTTAGAGCCCCGGTTGAGACGCAAGGCACACATAATTAGTAATATTTATTTGTCGGTCGATTACCTAGTGTGCATTTCTCTTCTCACATTTTGCTTTTTTTCGAGTCATATATAAGCTTGTAACTTGTGAGTCCTTAGACTCCGCGCAGGGAGTTTTGGCGGGATTTCTTCGAGGGAAGTTCAATATCTGCTAATTATTCGCAAATTGATTCCAAGTTAATATTATAATGTAAAAATGGTGTAGTTTTGTATCGCAAGTGTCTGCGCAACTGAATTATTGAAACATGCACAATTTCAATCAAATGGGGCTGATAATTTTATTGTATAAGTTTTACATATAGATACCGGCACGGTCGCACGGATCTTGAGGGCTGACTTGAACTTGAAGTCGCGCAGACTTGAAAGAAAAGTGAAGTATTGGGTCTCTTTAGTGGTATGAAGTGAGACGTGGGAGCTGGGAGTACATCTTTGTAGCTACAGTGATTGGTTCGGCAATGTGTTAGATTGCGCCAATTGATCCTCACTCTTTCGCCGAGCGCTCAAGATTCGTGCCGATATCTATACCTCAGCAAAGTTAGCCGAGAAGGCTATTTCTTTAAATTTGCTGCCAATGTATTGTCACAAAAACATTAGATTGCTTTGCACCCGCATTCTAATGATAAACTATTGAACTATTTATACGAAGACATGGCTTAAAGAACTTAGTATCCAAGCCAGAAACATTAACAACAATTAACAACGAAAAAACTCCGTGCAAGTAAGTCTGCATCAAAGATTTTATACATCCTAGGACTAAAATAGTACTAGGATTTATAAAATCTTTGGTCTGCATGCGGCCGAAATCGGAACAAATGTTGACGTTTATGTCAGTTGTCAGGAGATTGTGTGGTGTTTGGTGTTCTGTGTTTTTAATCGTTTCCAAAGTAAATAATCGTTATAACTTTATCGGAAACGATTAAAAGTGCTGGTAGGGATATTATCTTGTAGGTAGTGCTTGTTAAAAGGAATGAGACAATATCGGTCCTACATTTTATTAGTCAGTTTTTTATTTAATTAGTCATTACATTTACAGTTAATGCGAATAATAAGTGATAAAATTTTAGAAATAATTCTAATTAGAATTTTTAATAGTGCTATGTTGTTGCTCTATTTAATACTGCAAATCGAAAATGTTACAAAATCGACTAAGTTTATCTGAATTACAACACTATGCGTAATATTTAAAAAAATAACGATTGGTGCTGTCACTTTTTGGTTGGTGTGGACAGCGGGGGCGGGAGCTGAAAAATATCTAGCCTTCGCTGCCTGAATTATTTTAAGTCAAGTGGTCATAATTATAACGCTGTATTCCTTTAATATAATAATATTATGTAACGTATTGTGAATATCATTAGTAAACGACAGATTTGTTAATTTGGTAACTGGCAATTTTACCTCGTCTTTGTAATTTGCTAAACGGGGAATAACCAAGGAACTGGTATACCAGGAAGAGGTACCTTGGAGCTTGGGAATAACGCAGGGCGTTATTATGCAGAGCCATCACACAGATAAACTTATGGTCTTTAACTTCAAAAAAAATAAAGAATAGAAAAATTGATATTAACCTATCACAGTATAAACGAAAAAAAAAACATGTCAATTATTATTATTTTATTCACGCATTATTTTTTCAATACACTTCCCCTCGTAAACAGGCTCTTAATGGACTACAATTATGAATTGGGTTCAATATGCAATGTAAATTACCTCCGTGTTTTTTTCTTCAAAACGAGGCCTTTATTTTTTCTGATTTCATCACAGATAACTGTAAACAATCGTTTATTCTCTATATGCAGAAATTATTTTTTTACAGCAAAGAGGCAAAATGTTTTTAGGCCTTATTATAATGAAAATCAAAGTTGTGTTATGAAAAGATTATCATAAATAAACATGATTTTTATACAATAATTTGCTTTTCCCATCAAATTAACATTAATCATTATCATTAATTAAAGTTCTAAATACGAAAATATCTGAAAATATTATTTTTAATAAATAATATATACAGGTATCATACCTTTGTTTTCTTAATTGCACCTTTAATATATACCTAATAATAAGTCCTTTTTCAGTAATGTAATATTTTTAAAACAAAAATATTCTTCGTTCTATTATTATACCGCCTCGGTTTCACTTGTATCAAAATGTGCTATTTTTATATAATAGGCGTTTCTATAAGGTAAAATGCTGCTGTTGTATATTTCGGTCTCATTCAGGGGCATCAAGGTCATACGTATATTATTTGAAGCTTTGTTTGTTATCGTCTCGTGAGTGGAATGTCGATAAGTGCAAGAGATAAGTTACATTAAAATATGAAACTTTTATAGAATCAGTATTTACACCAATTTATTTTAAACTATAGTTTTCTATTTTAATCTAGAATTACAATCTTAACATTTGATTACAGAATAAAGAAAACATTTAGATTATAATTAAAACACTTGACTAAAATAAATTATCATATCGTTGTTTTTTTTATTATTTTATGTAAAAATTTTATTTAAAATTTAAACTTTACTATAATTTCAAATATTATTATTGTATTGTCACACTGCGGTAAAGGACTCTCTCCATCCCTTCCATCCTTCCCACTCTTAACCAAGTTTTTTTCTGCGACTTCGTCTGCGTGGATGTCGTTGACACGGAGTCAAAGATGTAACCAAATAAAAAGTAGCTGTATTTCTTTAAGAATTAAGCTTACTCCTAATTAAATTTCGTAGAAATCGGTTTGTTAGTTTAACCGTGAGTTCAACTGTGAAAGCATAACCGACAGAGGTTTTTTTTAAATAGTATAGTGGTATACATAATTTTAATAAGTATATATTTGCAATTATTACAAATATTATTTTTATTATAAAATATTGAATATTAACAATGTCAAGTTGTAAAAGTTTCGAATCATCCGAAAAAACGCTGAAGTTGTAGTTGGCGCGCTGCAGCCGTCTGGTGAGCAAAAGCGGAAATACGTCATCATAGTGTTGCCAAAGAGATTGTTGCAAATACCCATAAAAATGTGACACGCACGACAAATCGACAATAAGTTTGGCCGAAGGACGATAAAAATGCTATGCAATAGCTTTACCGCGGCAGTCCCCGAGTGCCACACGTCTTTTTTTTTCTTTGATATTACTTGAAGTTACACTTTCACACAATGAATTGAATTTTGATTGATTGTTCACTCATTTGTTTTCTTATCGGTCACCACGCTCAAAAAACAAATGAGTGGGGGGTGTTAGGTTATTTTCGTTACGGAATTTCTGGATTCGGTCTCCACGCTCAAGGCCCGCGATAGAAGCTATGCAATAGCTTAAAAACAGAAGTGTTTGCTGGCAAAATGCACTTTTATTTAAAATTTTTGTTATATCAGACTGTTTACTAGAACCAAGGAACTAGTATAGCCAAAACATTGTTCTACGTTCATTGTCAAATGTTCATGACAATCGTTTTAAAGTGTGACGCTGCCATCTCCGGTCTAAATAGTGCTTTAGATTTGTTTTTATTTTTTCTCTCATAGAATCATGTGTGCGGTAGCGATGTGCCGAGTACGGCATGACTCGAGTCAGACTCGATTCCTGCTTTAGACTCGCCTACTCGAAAACCAATTTAACCTTTCAAATACCGTAGTAAGAGACACAATAAAAAGAAATGAGAGAGCGAACGCTTGGGGTTCGCTTGTGGTTTAATGAATTAATATGATTCGAGTAATCTGGGCTCGAGTCATTTTTCAAATACTGTATAAACCGACTCGAGTCTACCCGGACCACCAAAGCAGTGACTCGGTAGCTGTACATCACTAGTGAGTGTGCGGTATTGCCCTAATTTTAAACATTAGCAACTTTGAAAATATACCCATATTAAAAATTCCATTTACTCATTATTATTTTCGATTAGCGATATTGTTATATAGTTTTTATGAACCTAGTTAAAAATTATACAAATATAATTTGTAGACATGGTTATAGAGATATGCATTTAGTTTAAATGAAATAATGTCCCGAAGGTTTTCGTTATCTGGCATATAATATGATTGGAATATAAAATACTGACATATAAAAATAATTCACTGTTGCTCTGAGAATTATTATGAAATAAATTTGAACAAGCTAAAATAAATTTGTAGACAACAACCTTGCTGTGTCCCTCTTTTGAAATGCGGATTAGAGATGGGCGTTTTTGGTTTTGAACGCAAATGGATATATATATATATCCGATTTCTGGTGTTGAAATCGATTTCAACGTGCGATTTCCGTAGCACTTAGCTTCACCAATTCGTTCCTTACAATACACGGCATAAAGTAAAATCAAAATGGTGATCGACTTTGAATGCTTAGTAAGTAACCGGTTTTTGCCCCATAGTATGTTTTTTATTTTGCTTTGCCCTGTTCATGAATTTCATTAGAATGCGGGTGTAACACGTCTTAATGTTTTTGCAGTATTTGGCAGCAAATGTATCGAGTCAGCCTTCTCAATAAATTTTGCTGAGGTAGTCAATACTACAATAACATTCTCTGCTCTATTTTACAGAAATCGCCCCTGCTTCAATGATTCCACAATTAATGTCAAGCTGTAGGTAGACACTTGAGATACGAAACTACACCAATTTTACATTGCAATATCCAGTAGAAATCAATTTGCAAATAATTAGAACAACCACGGCACTCGGAAAAATATCGCCAAAAACTTCGATTTTGTTTTATTACCTACCAAAAAACACAAATATTAGTACCAATAAGACAAAATGATAGAGATGTTCATTACAGAAAAAAAAAACAGTAGGTATCTACTTGTTTATATATATAAAATCAATTAAATAAAGTCTAAACTAAAAAATCGTCACTTTTTAAATTATATTTAATAGGTATCTTTCTCTAATTCTTTATCGTACACACAAAACTTAACATTAATACATTGATTAAATAATTTATGTACAAAGGCGAGCTTAACTCAACAGTGAGTTTTCTCTAATAAAGTAAAAGTAATCTTTAATTGTAGTCTATTCCAATATAAACTAAAAAAAAAAATATTTCATATTTTATTCACTGTTATGGCGATACGAAGACACGCGCTCTTGTCGCCAAGGTCAAGTTTGCATCTCTGAATGAAATTAGGTAGGTAGATAGAGTCTGTCTAATAAGTTAAACGACTTGGGTAATTATTAGGATTAAAGGACCTATTACACTGCGCTGAATATCGCGTGCGATATTCCGACTCGTACTAATTTCATTCATAGAAAGACAGTCTAACCCTTATTACACTACGCGATACGTCGAACCATAGACTAGACTGTCTTTCTATGAATGAAAAATAGTACGATCGCACGCGATATTCAGCGTAGTGTAATAGGTCCTTAACTAAGCGGAACATTATAGAAAGTAAAAGGGCAGGGCGAATATATCTCGATTTCGGTTCACTTTCAGAATTTAGTTTTGCGTTTGATTTGGTTTTCGTGAAATCGGATTTTCTAGTTTGTGATATCGATATGTATCGATTTGTGACTGGCATCGGATTTTGAATACGTTTTGCTATATCAGACCAAGCTAAGTCCACATCGTCTTATTTAATAATACTTAGGCAGAGTTTAGAGTCAGATATTAGGCGAAATAAGTGAAATTTGAAGCAATCATTTGACAAGTTCAGTGAAGTGGAATGTCTCACCTCCGCAAATATCATTTTCATGGCATAATATTGTTCCAATTCGATAAAAATAAACTAAAATAAAATTGTTGAGTTCCGCGCCATCTCGCGAGCTAAGGGCCACGTACGGGCCCATAGCTTTCACCATAAATGAATCAACAGCAATGACAGCCATATCTCCTGTACACGGAACCCTAAAAATAACAATTCTGCTTACCTTAAACATACTTAGGTAAACTTAAAAAAATCAATACGATTGTCTGAAGATCCTTCCAGGTTCGAAACCATATTACCAGCGTCTCGGTCGCCATCAATCTGCCGGGTCTTCAGTGCTATAAAATAAGAAGAATAAAGTTTTTATTTCTATCTATTTGCATGTGGGCGTCAACAAATTACGTCAGTAATTTTGTAATATAATTATTTTGTGACCTGCTAAATAATTATAAAATAAATATTACAATCTCTAAAACTTTTGCGAAAACTTAGTAAAAAAAGTTCAATGACTTGTTTTTGATTCTAAAAGTTACTAGGTATTTTCAATTTGTTTCAATTGATGTTCTTATGTGTATGGTCCATTGCAAAATAATGACATATTTCCATCAATAAAAGAAAAAAAAACTCATTAATTAGATTTACTAAAAGAAAGTAAAAAAACAAATTAATGACTAGTAGTTTTTGCATCATAATATTGGAATTCAATGAATTCTTGGAATTTTTAATTTATTACTATAATTGTAAACATTTTTAAGTATAGCAATTTAATCACTTTTTTTTTGACGCGAGCGCCAACTGGTGACTAATTTCTGTAACTTCATATTGATATCTCTGGCTCTATGTTCATGTTGTAATTTATTCTAGTAATTTGTGCTACTTGCTGACAAATCCAATGTTTATTAACTATGTGCTCGTGTTTGGTTTATTCTCGGCTTTGAGGAATTAAATATCTTGTCTCCATGTATATGTTATGCGGCAAGTTACTTTCAAAACCAATGACATTAGATGAACTCGATGTGCGTTTTGGCCATTTTACTTGGCTTGCGTTGGTGATTCGTACATAGTCACGTGACCAAAGTAGTTTTTGGATCAATGGCGCCAAATGTCTGTTACAGAAAATGTATGTGAATTATGAGGTATTTCAACATAGTACATTATTGCAAACTAATATACAATCGACTTGTTGTATACATGATATACATAAATAGCGAAACGATGGAGAAAATGATGCGTAGGACTCACGTCAATCTGGCAACAAAACAGTGCTGCTATCTATGTTGTCAACTTTGTTATGTAGCCTACAATGGAGACTATTCGTGAGATAAATATTTACGGTTAATTATTAAAGAATGAAATTATTGGATTCATTGGTCGTGTCGTGTGAGTGCATTTTGTGTATTAGTGGGGGCTGCAAGTGAGATTGCCAACGGGCGGCTGTCCTATGTGGCTCGCCGCTATTTACAGTCTCGGCCCGACCACTGGCCCGCCATACATTTTACTCGTGCAATAAAGTGAAACGTCAAACGGGATTGTTATTCATTTTCATACTTAAGCACTAAAAAACGGTCCAATTCGGTGAATATTGATCATACGATGTATTATGTCGAGGTAAAACTCGATCACACTACTTCAACACCTGTGCATTTTACATTGTTGAATCCTGAAATTGACATTTTTGTTCTGTATGTCAAAATGCTTTTGTACTGAATAGTCCTAAATACAAGGTCTATCAAGTGTTTAACGATGCTGTATTGCTTTTAGTTATTGTTAGTATTGTTTATAGCACATTGTTTTGTTGTTTGGTTTCACTATGCTCATTAAAGTGGAACTGTCAAAATTTACTGAAATGCTGTGTTGAGTGACCAATTTCGATGATAGAATAGACTCATGAGTACCCTTATCACACAGCCTCACCAGTTGTTATGGTTTTACTCAGTAGAAAAGTGCTCATTATAAGATATAATTGTGGTTTCCAGGTTTACAGAACGCAAACTGAAGTGCCATGTAGTGAATGATGTGACATTCTACACAATGTTGTTACCGCGTTCTAAGTGTAAAGCAGTAGAAGGATCGTGAACATGTAGGTTGTGGACAACTAACCGAGATGTCGTTGAGAGGCACAAAGCGGGCGTCTGGGATGCGCAGTGATGAAGCCGGCGCATCCAAGCGCCGCAGGACGGAGCCCGAGGATGCTCTCTGGCAGCTCCGCCCTGTCAGTGACCTCAAGATGTCATCAATATATAACAGGAGTGCCTCAGAGGCACCCGCTGAACTATTCAGGTTTGTGTGACATGTTTGGATTGGATGCAATCTTTGAGATATGGTTTATAGTATTATACTATTAAGTTCAACAGAATACAGATCATATAGTGATAAATTAGGGTATAAATATTATTGTATTATGTATCTAGCATCACACAAAACCCTGGTTTCTGAAAGCCGTTTCATCTTTTGAAAAACATGTGAACATGAGAACTCACAAGACCTAGCATTATAGATTTACCTTAAAATATGTTAAAGATGTAAATTCAAATTAGACTTTCAGTAACCATAGGTAAAATAAAATCATTGGAGTAGCTTACATTTTAGGCATTCTATAATTACTATCAGAATTTACACCTGCCAGTGTTTATACTGTCTTTGTTATTCTCATTATTTGTGTACCTTTGCTAGTGCCACTTTAATATGTTCAAGCAAATGCGATTTCTAAGCAAGCTCAATATCAATGATATTGAAAATAGTCAGATTTAATTGATGTTGAAGTACAAACCAGCTGTGGCTAAGATTATTTATTTGAATTAATTGAAGATTACAAATTCAGCATAAATGAGTTATTAAAACATAATATTTCATGAAGTTCCAAGTTCTTGATGACAATGCAAAGTATAATGATAGTTTCCAAAGTTTTCTTACTCTAGCATTATGTATCAGTACTAATAAAGACTATTGCATTGCGATTCAAATTAAAATATACATCAACAGCGAATTACTCTAAACTGAAAATGGTGTACTTGCTACGCTCCAGAATATAATAATAATATGTGTTATTCAGAATAATTAATATAATAATTAAAGTTTAATATCAAAGAATTTATCAAATATTCTCCATAGAGATTTCACGAACTTATTGATATTCCACAATGACGCTTTGCGCTGTTTTTTTCTGTCATGTTCTATAAACTATTACTTAACATAATTATGGGGTTCTTACATTTCTAATTGTTGTTGTTTATCAATACATAAAAGTTTTTTTTACACATTGCCATTAAAGTATGTTTATTCTAGTCAATTGTGACAATATTTTTGTATAGAAATGATAAGCTTGTTCTTGATGCTAAGGTGAAAAGTTATAATTTTAAGTAAGAGGAATTTACAAACCAGTAGTACGAATAATTGCGACTGTTGATTGAATAATTATTATCTTAGCAATGTGAATATTTTAGTGTTAAAATTACAAAATCTTAGTCAGAATTGACAATGGGAAGATGTGTCAATGCCTTATAATGTAGTTATGAGAGTAAGAATGTATATTAGTATAGATTAGATAAGAATTATATGAGGGACAAAACTTATACATAGTTATAATTATTCATATTTAAGAATTTTTTTTGTCAAATATACTTTTAACTTAGGCGAAGCAACCATAAACTTTGAAAATAAGTAGCAAAATAAATAGAACTGCAGTTGCTGAGTTGCAAATTATTTAGAATACAGTCATGAACAAAAAGATGTATTTGCATTCATTAAACCAAGCGAATGCCGGCGTTCGCTCACCTATTGTCTTTCTATTGTCTGTAATTTCCATGATTGAAAGGTTAACATGTAGTAAAAACTAAAATCAAATTGAATAAAGCACTCAAATAAAACGCTTCAAGTATGTTTTATGAAATCGGCTACCAAAAGGACATGCAACATGTTCAAACAGTGTAAACAATAAAAATGAAATCACAAGTAAAAATGTGTGCAACATTGTAATACACATCATCATCATCATTATCATAGCAGCCGAATGACGTCCACTGTTGGACATAGGCCTCCCCCACGCGTAAGACATATGTGCTGTATATCCCAATGCTGTATTCTGTAACACTGAAAGGGCTTAGAACCTGCATTGTGATACAAGAGAATACATTTTTGATTTAAAATCACTCCACATGTTCAAATTCAAATAACTATTTAAAAAATTGCTCAATTGAAAACAAAATATATATATCAAACATTACGGTTTGATCGATGTAAGAACCAATTATTGTAAAAAATAACATTCTAATCATCTGATTGTTTGAATCTTGCTCATAGAAATTAATGCTATGTTATTATCAATGTCTGACAAGACACCTTGTCAACTCTCTAAAATATATCCCTGATTTTATATTTTAATCTGTAATGTTCTAACAAATTAAATGGGTAAGACAATAGAGGAAGTGAATTCATGTTTTTGTTTATGACTGTACTCACTACAACGAAAAGTTACTGGGATGCGTTAGAATTCTTCATTCATTCGGTAAAAATATATTATAGTTGCAAGAACAGAGATGAATGTAAGTAAGAATCTGAGGGCAATCATATTGAAAATGCTGCAACAAAACAGTATGAAAAGGTATACGATTGCATACACCATAGATGGGTCAGTGTCGAAGATATCCATTTCTGCTCCTCAAAAGGGTTGTATGTAGCAGCTAAGTAGTAGGGTACAGCCAGGCAGTAATCACCAAACTGCAAATAAAATAATAATATTTAAATACCTGTACATATTCTACAAATACAATTTCAATATTATGACTTAGTGGCTTGTGTATAGAATTAAAAAATATGTGGGTATTTTTCATTGCAGTTATGTCAAGATGATTAAAATTAGTTTGAAGTAGTATTTACTAAGTCAGTAAGTTGTTATCCTGACGGGTCACACCTATAGTTAATAATAATGTCGGTAATTAATTGTTATTTGTTTGTTTTTGCTATATTCTATTTATTATTATTTTCATTACCTGGATATGGAGCAGTCAGCCCAACTTGCAGTATTAGTGGAAGCAGCCCATTCTTCTGCAGGTGCTGTAACATTAAAGAAATGTATTTTACTTGCTATTCAATAATTTAAGATCAATTTGAGATGCCAAGTTTGTTGTACTATAAATTTGCCATATTAATTTTTTTACACATCACATTCTCTTATGGGAGTTACGTTTGGTATAAATACTTAGAAACTGTCAATAAGAATGCAAAATGTTAATATTTTCTTCAGGTTACCCTCTAAATAGTAAATGGTATTAGGTTTTGTGACTATTTTGGAACTGCAGTGCAGTCATTCATCCAGTATAAAGAGTTAAAGAAATGTTTCTAATAAATAACTTGTGTGTTACATACTAGGTAAATGTAGTTGGTTTTTGGGCGTTTCCTTCCATAATCAAGTAAATGGATAGGTAGTACTCCAAGCAAAAATATGTTTTTCTCAAATTATGAAACATAAATTGTTAAGTACATCTTAATATTAAAGTATTTAGTGGTTGTCTTAGCAATGATGAACATAAATATGCCATAGCATGCCCAGATGACTTGGCATTAGTTTGACTGGTAGTTCTTAGGTTTTCATGCTCATCTACGAATATTTTTATGTCAGGGTTAAAAAGGCTTCGAAAAACCTGTACGAATCTGAGTCCCATTTTAATTTAATTACATTATTAAGAGGCACATCTTCCCATCCTATTATAATTGTCTAAAGCGCGTTTATGCTGGCGCGGAAAAAGAAAATTGTATTAATAATTATTTATATTTATATTAAAGCGAATTTGTACCTGATGCAAATCTTTGTACAAAGTTGTCATAAATCGATGGGTAATTGATACACCCTGCCCTTTAAAATGAAGTCAACTATTCATCAAATAGTGCGATTAGAAATTTCTTGAATTCTCTACAAAATGTTGATTCACGATTGCCATTCAACTAAACACCTTTCCTACATTGGAATAAAATGCATTATGTCTTGTCTGATATTATTATATCATTCCTAACAATTGTTTTACTAACCCACATGTAACATATTAACCGATTTATGGGATCTTTCTAATAGTACTAAAGTTGTATGCTTTCTAAGTTCATTTTACTTATGGTGCACTAATTCAGTAACCTGACGTGTCTGTATCATCATTATAAGCTTTAATCACATAACACACACATAGTAATCTTTTCTGTTGAATTTCTTGAATCTTTAAAATGTAATATCTCTATTTAAATTCCAATAGACGAGTCTTAAAACAATAATTTCAAGTCGTAACTTTTGTAAGAACGTGAACTTGCAACAGTTAATTTTATCTGAAACTTGTTGCCTTCCGCGGTTTCATTCGCATATTTGGTGACTGCTCCGCTCCTATTAGTCTTAGCGTGATGTTATATATATAGCCTATAGCCTTCCGCGATAAATTAATAAAAAGTATTCGAATCAGCAGTTAAATTAGTGTGTTTAACCAATCAAACAATGAAGGGTTTGTTTTTTATTTATTTATTTAATCTTCATGCAACAAAAGGTACATAGGCGGCATCTGCAATTTCCAAACAACTGATCTGTCAGTATCACCCACCGCCGATTTTAATAAAAATTAAAACATAATGACAGGTATTCACAAACAGACGCCAAACGTCGAAACTCAAATAGGGTCCGGTGAGGGTGGCGAGATGAAGGGGCTAGCTGGACTGTGCACTTTTTAATTGCTTAACAGAAAAGATTAATATGAATCACAAGTTAATATTATTTTACAGACTTCCCGAACGAAAAGCGTAAAAAAAAACTATGTCTTCAATTAAATTAAGTTGGTAATGTTACCCCTATTTTAATGTATGTAAATAATTTTAATTAGGTATCTGTATACCGTGTTGTCTGTAAAAACTGGCATGGTAATGGTTTGTACTAACAGTCACGCTCGATTTCATAATACGTCGCTAATCGGGATTACATCTATGAATTTCAGAAAGGACCTTATCAGCGCCATGAAACTGCCGGACAATGAGCCACTCACACAGTCTTCATACTGGATAATCACAGACACATGGAAACAGGACTGGGAGAGAGGAGTACAGGTGCCGGTGAACCCTGACTCCCTGCCCGCGCCTAAGGTCAAGATCATTGACAATCCACCACCACCTAACTTCCAGGAATTCAAATTGTAAGTTTACTTTTCATCATCCCAATGTAACATTAAATTTATTGCAATCAATCTCTTTATTTTATTATCTACACTGATATTATAAAGAGAGAAAATTTGTATTTTTGTGTGTGTGTTTGTAATGAATAAACCCAAAAACTAATGTGCCGATTTTAAAAATTCTTTCCTCATTGGAAAGCTACATTCACCCTGAGTAACATAGGCTATATTAATTTATTGCCCGTGCGAAGCCGGGACGGGCCGCTAGTTTGTAATATACATATTTTGTACATAAAAAAACTTAAATACTATAACTATTTATACCAAAACCTAACTATGTACATAAATATAATACAAAATGACGCAGTACACTCAGGCGTCAAAGTACTTCTCCACATCGCTGACATCTATTTTTTTATTTTTTTTTTTTATTTACGATTGAACCAATGTATGAGTTTTATTGATAGTTGCTTTCAATAGACAGAAAAAAACCATAAAAGCGTGAAAAGAAAACGATCAAAACACCTTAAAAATTAAACTAGTTTACTGCGGTCACCAAAAGTTTTGCAAACATTTCTGTTTTTAATTTATCTAAAAATATCTGCACGACTCACCTCTTAATATCCGCACTACACAATCCCAATATTCACTTAGTAAGCACAAATTGTCATTAAAAACCTTTTTACTAAAATTTTATATTTTTATTTGGCAGGCCGAAGGATAAATATCTGCACCTCAGTCGCGATGCTCACTACCATTCGGACAAACACATACTGAGCCAGACGCCGGCGCGTGCCGAGGCTGCCTGTAGCTATGATTTGGACGCCACTGACACCGCATGGCTGAAATTGTTAAATGCAGAGCGCGCAAGGGCCGGCGCCCCTCCAGTAACCGAAGACCAACTGGAAAAAGTCATCGAAGAACTTGAGGTAAGTGCCACAAACTTATTTTTCAAATGGAATCTTATGTTCAAAAATTATTACACGATTTATTTGATTGCGAATCGGAGTTTTTGTTATAAGGACGTGGGTTATGTTACGAAGCCGACAAATTGAATTTGAAACTGTTTAAGGTTTAAAATTGTTTACTTTCTAAATAACATTTTAGGAACGCCCAATCGCCCAATACCGCCCTAATGGGACGAAATTTAGGGTGACTTTAGCAACGATGCTCAAACAATGATTATAATTAAAAATGCTCTTCTTTGACCAATTAGATCGGTATGTCGCATGTTTGGCTCGTGTTATTCCCTGACAGTGACTTGCTTAACAAAGTTTACATATGAAACACGGACTGTAAGGAGTAATTTAATATGGAATGGTTACCAATGTTAAAAGGTCTGAATTAAATTGAATTCCAATAAAATTAAGATATTTAAATAAATTCGGTGTCATACCGAAATAGTTTTTATAGTCGACATCAATAAAACTAATTTTACGCAGACTTCAAAAATAAACTGCAATGAATATGGATACCTTAAAAAACAATACCATTATGATTAACCAACAGAGATAGAAAAGTTTGCTGATAGAGCTGTGCAAGTGTTTAGCTTACATCTGCACTGCAGCATAGAAATCTTCTTTTGAGAAGTCGAATTGGTCTAATTCAGACTGAAGGGATTAACGCTGGATCGGCTGTTCGACTAAAACAATTAATTTTCTTAATTATTATTTTCTTGACTGACTTTGCTACAATTTAATAACACTGCGCGCGACGATGTTCGCGTGGATTTTGTTTTTTACAAAGGGTACTGATCCGAGTTACATGCGGTTTAAAAATGCTCATAAAGACGACCATATAAATTATTATTATTAAGTAATTAAACTATGGAGTATAATTAAAATTTAGAGTTTAGGTGGATGATAGATAAGGTTTCTGGTTTTTCGACCTTTTTTTATTTCTCGGGATACGACAATTTCGTCCAACATTTGTAGTTTCTGGAGTACTTCGAGAATTATTCTTATATTCTTGTTGTTGCTTTATTGCAATTTTGAATAATAAATTAAATTAAGAGCGGCCAACCGACATACATTTCCATACAACCGTTCTTACGTGACATTTTGTAATTACAGATATCTTGTGGATAATTATCTAGGTTTCTATTGCAATCAAAACACGCGGAAAAACTGATCCAGTTAAGTTATTTCTGAAAATCAGCTGTTTTGCGTGAACTTTCTGAACTTTCGTGAACTTCAAAAAATATTTTTTTCAAGGTAGTTTTTGTTTAATTTTAAGTATACTTAAAATTAAACAAGTATACTTAAAATTAAAGAGACCGAACCGAAAACCTTGCACATTTTTTTAGGATAAAAATAACACTTATTTTTCTAGAACATGTTTTGTGAAATATTCGATTGAATGATGAAATTACTGAATGCCAACAGGGCGGTCAGGCGTTATCTGTCTTTTTTCTCGTTGCCTCTTTATCAAACATTATGTTGGATGAAACAACAAGCTTTTGAACCATGTTCACGTTGTCCATACACGGCTCGGGTAGGCTTGCGGAAGTCGGATAGCCAGCCACTCTGCGTAAACTGATATTCAGCTACTTTCAATCATATGCCATGCCTTGATCACACGTACCGAGTAAAAGGGCGATACAGTAAAATGTTGCTCGGCCGAGACAGTGATATAAGCGAGTTGTAGAGATAAGCGCTCGGCCGAGTACTCTGCGCTTTGTTTATACTTGCCGAGTATTCGGCCGAGAGCACTGTATCGCCAGTGTACTCGGTACGTGTAATCAAGGCAATACTGGAAGCTCATCACTCACCATATATTTACAGACAACAAAGAAATCAAATGAAAGGCAAGTCGCAGCAAGCCATTAGCGGAAAACATAGGACTTTTTAAGGTGGGAACTCATCCAACGGCTTCTCTCGCTTTAAGCCGGAACGGAGGAGGCCGTGTCAACAAGTAATGGATAGCTCGCCTTCCGGCCGTCCGGTTGCCGTTCAAACCGAGCTCGACTCGTCGACAGCGCGTAGTGTTCCACGTGCGCCATGAGATGACAGCAACACCGTAAAGGTCCAGCAGGGCCGAAGCCTTCTTGAGCCATGGGTTGACTTCCGAAAGAGAAACCTTTCGGTCCTGAAACACAAGGCAAAGATGGAACACAGCTGTGGTTTTAGACAGTAAAAGTCTGACACGCTCTCCCGCTCCGCCCTAGAGACAGAGAAGTCATTACATGATTTCCCACCTCAAATCTAAAACGATGGGTTTATCAATGGGATAGCATTTATATTTTTGGTACGGAATAAACGGTTAACACTTTTAATTCCCTTAAAACCGTTTTAAAAACAAAATATCCCCTTAAACTTAAAATCAGTGGAAAAAACTTACCCTATAGGGAAACACTTCTTCTTCTTCCTGCCCTTATCCCATATTACTTGGGGTCGGCGCAACACGTTTTCTTCTTCAATTCTGTCCTGTCACCCGTCAAACTATCACTAACAAATAGGGAAACACTGTTTTTGATAATTAAAATAATAATAATAAAAAACAACGTTATAATAGGAATGACTATTTACTCGTATAACTATCTGTAGGCCATATATATATTCGTACCGTGCGGGAATTGAACCCGCGTCAAACAGCACAGCAGTCAATCGCTCAACCACTGCAACAACCGCGCTGCCAACTTCGTTCCAAGATTTCAGTGGCTATTAATTAATAAAGGGTTGTGGTAAAGACTTCCTAATAGTTTAAGATTTTTTTTTTGGCATCGTATTACTCGTAATTAATTAAACCTCAAGCGCTTCGGTCTCTCATTGTCTTTCTATTGTGTCTCTAATTACGGTTTCCAAAGGTAAAAACGAGTTCTCTATCCTTTTCTAACGCACTAACGTTTCCATTCTGAAATAGCATCGCATCAAACAAAGACTTTCATCGATTGTGCAACTGCGAATCTTCAAAATGTTTCGACATATCATCGTAATGAAAGCTCTTTAAAACGTTTAGTGGTACAGGGAAGAGTCAGTGCCGGATTAGCTACGTAGCAAGAGTAGCAAATGCCACAGGCCCCGCACAATGAGGGCCCCAGATTTAATGTACGAAATCAAGTCAGGCTACCAAATGAAATCTAACCAGTTCCGGATTATCCATAACGATAATATAAGTAACAGCCAGTTTTTAGTTAGCGATGTGTCTATCACTGCCTAAAAACCCTATACTTGGTGAGAAAAAAGACATTTTAACTAATTATCATTTTACTAAGATTCATTGGGCCCCTGGGTAGAATTGGCTACTGTGTATTGTGTAATATTATTATTAATTTTTATATATTTATTTCCCCCTGAGGTCCTGGACCTTTGGAAGGCATACGAGGAGCCGAAACCAACTCGCAGAGGCCTTTTTAGATGGTTTTAATAAGACGTGGTACCAATCGGTGATAATCCCATTGCTAGTGAATCCAAGGACAACCCCCGGTTGAAGGGAAACTATTGCGACATGTGGAAAACTAATATAAGGCTATGGTTTTTGGAGTCTTAAGTGGACTGGTAACATGGAACTATGTTACTTAAGACTATGACCCCTGCCTGAACAATGTTATTAATATACATCAATAAAAGGCAAGGGGTGACTTGCACACTCAATAAATGGGCCCCCAAAAACGGCCGCTAGCATGAAGTGACGTAGCAACAAGAGGGCAACATATCCTGAGGCGCTTGAGGAGTGGAGAGGTATACCACGGCTATCAGGACAATCCCGGAAGTACGGTCAAGATCTCTACCAGCACTTTACTGGATTATACATCCTTCTCCCGAGCATATTTGCTCTTGCGAATCTCTACTTAAGCCAGCCAATAAAGGCAAGAGAAAGGTGGGAGTTCTGTTCCTCGTCAGTGTTCACTACGGCCGGCCAATAAAGGCAAGCCGGAGATGAAGAACAAGAATTCTCCCGGGAAATCGGGTCCGTGGGGTCGCTATTACCCAAAATTTTGTCACAAAACTGCCTTGCGGATTGTATCTCTCTTTGTCTGGCCCCTCACCCTAAGCATGTTACGGCAAAGCAAATTATACCGATACAGACCTAGGGTATGTTGGAGCACGCAAGCCCCACCAGGACGTCAACGTAGAGATACGGCGATGGGGTTATTATTATTATTTTTTATATATTTATTTATCTCAGGACCCTGAGGTCCTGGACCTTTGGAAGGCATACGAGGACCCGAAACCAACTCGCAGAGGCCCTTTTAATGAAACGTGGTACCAACCGGTGATAATCCCTGTACGCGCTATGCTAGTGAATCCAAGGACAACCCCCGGTTGAAGGGAAACTATTGCGACATGTGGAAAACTAATATAAGGCTATGGTTTTTGGAGTCTTAAGTGGACTGGTTACCAGGAACTATGTTAAGACTATGTCCCCTGCCTGAACAATGTTTTTAATTTCCATCGATAAAAAGGCAGAGGGTGACTTGCACACTCGACAAATGGGTAAAACGATCGCTAGCACGAAGTGACGTAGCAACAAGAGGGCAACATATCCTGATGTGCTTGAGGAGTGGAGCGGTATACCACGGCTATTAGGACAATCCCGGATATATTATTATTATTATTATTGATTGTACATGCAGTGCCACGAATAGAGAGATGGAGAAGTCTAAAGCCGCAACCAACCTACCAAGTACCAGACGAACCATGATCACGACTACTACGCCAGGAGTGCACGACTGACAAGAAGAAGAAGATCCTTTTCTTACCCCCGTATCCCCTCAGACCCTCTACAAAGATGTCTACTTCCTCAATAGTTACCGAGCCCTCGTGTCTATAAGATAAGGCTAAACCTATCCAGATCCAAAGCCGAAGCTCAGGACAACAGCTCTGTATTATTTGAATTCACAGTAGTTTTGGCAAGCAACGGCCATGTTCCAGCCAGTTTCATTTAATTCACTTTAGTTTAACACCTAGAGCCTTTAAAAGAGCAGTAGTCTTTCCATGTGTTTTCCGTTCGCCTTACGAATTTTCTGTCCGGCCACGCCCTTGCTACTTTGGCAAGTATTCATGAACATCTTATGAGATTGTAGGAAATAAAAAACCAAAAAATGAAACCAAAACATAAATATGAGTTTTTAAAACACCCGCTTGAAAAGTCTTTGCTAAACTCTAATAATCTTTAGGCTCTTATCTTATAACCTTGAAATTATGTTGGTCAATAGTTTTCCTCGTGGATAATATTTAGCTTCTATTTATACCCCATACTAGTTAATTTATGAAAAAAAAAAAACGAAATGGATTGGGACATTTATGTGTTTATATGTCCTATGGAGTATACGGTAGAAGCTTACTAGATTTCTCTTCATAAAACTAAATATCCCTTTTTTGCCCTGTTGGGGGTAGATTTTTGAACAACTTATATAATATATCACAACGCCATCTAGTCCCAAACAATGCAGAGCTTGTGCTGGACAACTGGTAAACATTCATATTATATTTACATACATGTTGTAGAAAAATTTGACCCAGACACACAAACACTGGTCTTGGGTGGAAATCGAATCTACGACCTCCGACTCTCAGTCCTAACCACTAGACCAACAGGCCGGTCAAGTCAGATTATGTTATACATTTAGAAATGTAACCAATAATGCCACCAAAGCAGCGTTTTTATTTATATTTTTCTAAATACATACATATTATAGATAAATTACACCCAGATACAAGACAAATGATCGTGCTCATCACATAAACATTTGTCTTGAGAGGGAATTGAATCCACTGCCTCCGCCATAGCAGTCAGGGCCACTAACCACTAAACCAATAGGCCAGTCTTTATAATGATGACTCTTTTCATGAACTCATTCTCGGTACTAAACCATTTAAGTAGAAGATTTCTTCATTTAGATTTTTGATGTATGTGGAACAGGGTATTTCACGTCGCACATACCTCTGTTAAATAGAATTGAGCCTCTAACCAGACGGCTGTTTTGTCTAGTCCCGGCAATTACCCGATAGTTGATTTCGGTCTGCTGTATACTGTGTTCTAATCGTGCGAAGAACTAGTACACTCAATACTGCGGTGCCGGAATTTTTCTTTTTAGTTCCTATGTTATATCATAGATGTCGCTACATCAAGTATATCGATCAAATGCTTTCAAGCCATTTTAATTATAGTTTTACTGAAAGTACTATTATTATTATTATTTATTATAATTATGTATGTCAAGTGAAAAAACAAAACATAAATAAACCAATAAATAAAAAAAAATCGTTTAACTCATTTGGAGTTGGTTGGACAGCCCTACAACCAACCAACCAACTACAACCTAGAGAGCCCAGTGCGTGTTCACCAACACGCACTGGGCTCTCTAGGTTGTAGTTACCAGGAAACACAGACTTCGGTAGGGAACTCCACTCCTTAACTGTGCGCACCATGAATGTATTCCCAAAACAAAACGCTTTGAGTTTGTGTAGAAACTTGTCTAATCTACACTAATATAATAAAGAGGTAAAGTTTGTGTTTCTGTTTGTAGGAGGTAATCTCTGTAAGTACTGGTCCGATTGCTAAAATTTTTTCACCGATATATTTTATGTACGCGGACGAAGTCGCGGGCAACAGCTAGTCTTATATATGTATAAACATTTCGTGTCACTGTGTTTCTGGTCGCACTCCTCCGAAACGGCTCGACTGTATCACATGAATCGTGATTGTTAAAGAGTTGAAATTTTCACAGATGATGTATTTCTGTTGTCACTATAACAACGAATACTAAAATAAAATATTTAAGGTGGCTCCCATACAACAGATATGATTTTTTTTGCTGTTTTTATAGATAATGATACGAAACTTTTCGTGTGCGAGTTCGACTCCCACTTGACCGGTTTTTTAATATCCAGTGAGTCGCTCATTAAAATGTTTTTTTTTATTCCACAACTATTCTCGGTACTAAACTATTTATTTAAGTTAGAAGATATCTTGATTACGCCATCTCGTCCCAAGCTAAGCAGAGCTTGTGTTAAGTATGAGTACTAGGCCACCGTGGGATCTGGAGGCAACAGTCCTTGCACACATGCGCGATATGCGCGTGGAGATGCAACGCCGGGGTGAAAGTTCGCTGCCGCGACAGGTCACGGCATGGCGGACAGAGCTCCGGCGGGATCTCATGGTGGAATGGCGTCAACGACTAAAGCAACCCGGTGCTGGGCACGCCACAATCATGGCGGTAAGTCCCCTCTTTGAGGCGTGGCTGGAAAGACCTCACGGCGTCCTTACCTTCTCCATGACGCAGGTCCTCACCGGACATGGTTCGTTCGGGAGTTTCCTGCACCGGATTCGTGCGGAAGTGACGCCCGGGTGTCGCCACTGTGCGGAATGCCTGGAGGACACGGTGGAGCACACAGTCGAGGTGTGCCCTGCTTGGGCAGAGCATCGCCGTGCCCTCATGGGGGCGATCGGCGGCGGAGACCTCTCGCGCCGGGCCTTGGTTGAGGCCATGGTCCGGAGCGAGGAGTGGCAGGCGGTCGCCGACTTCTGCGAAGCAGTAATGCTCGCAAAGGAGGAGGCCGAACGCATCAGGCAACGGCGTTATCGCCGCCGCCGCCGCCGCCGGGATTCTGATTCCGATTTCCGGCCACCGTAGGCGCGGGCTTGCGGACAGTGAGTAATGGGTAGCTCGCTGTCCGGACCAAGCCCAAGTCGTCGACGGCGCGCACTGTTCCCGCGCGCCTCAAGGAGTTGTCAGCTATAGCAGGGACCCAGCCGGGTCGAAGCCTACTGGGGCCAGGGTTATCCGAAAGGGCGCTCGAGCCCCGGTATGAAGGCTAGAAGGAACGGGGTGGGTCTTTTAGTCAGTAAGAGTCTGACACTATCTCCCGCTCCGCCCAAGAGCGGGGGATGTCAATGCATGATTTTTTTCTCACCATAAAAAAAAAAGTATGAGTACTAGGCAACTGATAAAAATACTTACTTATATATTTCTAAATAAATACATATTATTGATAAATCACACGCAGACACCACAAATGATCATGCTTATTTCACAAATATTTGTCCTGGGTGGGAATCGAACCGTCGACCTCCGGCATAGCACTCAGGGCCACCAACCACTAGACCAACAGACCAGTCAAGTCTGTACGGAGAGTACATGTATATTACCTTGAAAGTCTAAATTGCATCAACGCAATTATGCGCTGGGGAGGTCCGAGTGACACGTGACTTGCGACTTGCACTAATATTACTACGAATATTGCAGTACACAAACAATTAATAAAAACTCTTTGTAAGTTCCTGTTCTACCTACCACGCACCCTGAGGCGTTCATCCCTCACTGGTTTTATTACGCCCGTCCTGCAACATTAAATTAAAAATGGTTTATTAAGTCAAAGGCTACCTTTTAGGTTTTGTTTTTTGAATTCACCCCTTTTGTAAATATGTTTTTTGCGAGCGACGACTTTTTTTCATTTCTAAAAGCAATTTCGTAAAGAAGTCACTGTATAAAGAGTAGGTACAGGAAAAACTGTTATTATTATATTATGCTATAAACTGTCCCACTGCTGGGTAAAGGCAGAGGCGTAGCGTGGACTAATTTCGACGTGGTGAAGGCACATTAGTGAGGCCTTTTTCTTTCATAAATTCGACGAGACAGCGACTGTGGCAACTCAGTGTTTGGTCACATCGTCGCTTACCATCCGGTGAAATAGTAGTCAAACGCGGGCCTTTCAATTATAAAAAACAACCTTTTTCTTAAAGAGAGCCTCTTTGGGTGCGAGGCCGTGGGCGAGGGCCCACTTCGCCCACGCCTAGCTACGCTACTGGGTAAAGACTTCCCTCAGTTCCTTCCTTTGTTCCCGGCTCTGAGCCACTTCTGAGTACCGCCATCTAAGTTGTCCTGCAACGCCATTTCCTTCGTGGTCTGCTGACCCATCGTGCGATTTCAAGGCATTCTAAGCCTAACCGGCCTGTTAATGTTCCTACTGTTGAGCTCAGGCTAGGAGAGGGTATGTGCCATAATCCAAAACGCGGGCCCAGTGCGGGTTAGTGAATGTCACATATCTTCGAATGTTTGGTTTTGAGAGCAGTAGTGATGAAATAAATTACACAAAGTAATGCGCCTGGCTGGGTTTGAACCAGTGACCTACAACTCGTAATTCAAGACCATTACCACTCGGCCACCACCGCTCAAGGTATTCATTTTGTGTATAAGAGCCGGTTAACTCTGTGACTATTCGCAGAGTATATTGTACGCACTGCCCCTTATTTTTTGTTCACTTCGCAGCCCCGTAAAAGCGATTTAATTTATACATAAAAAACAACATGGAACTATTCAAGATTTTTGTTTTTAGCAGACTCTTTTAAAAACAAGCTTTATTATTTTATGTAACTTTCAAATATTTCCGTGACGTAATCTCGGAGATAAACACTTGAACTCGTAAGTTAGGGTCAGCGTGTTTTTTTTTTTATCGAGCCAACTAATATTATATCATGTTTTGGTTTTTACCAAGCGGTTGACGTCAATTTTAATAAAATAATTTTTCCGGGTGTTCTCTTTTGTATTTGTGGAGAGGTTCAAAAAAAGTTCAAAATAAGTAAATTAGGGCCTACCGCTCGATTGGCAGCCGCTGGAGCCCAGTCCCACAGCTGGGCAACCACCTGAGCAAGCCGACGATCTGTGTTATGAAGCGCAGTAAAGTGTTTCGAATTTTTTGCTAGAAATTTTATGAATCTACACTGTTTATACTTCAAAAAAAATATGGGAAGTATTTTTCTCTATTTTTTTTGTCGTTTATGCAATTTCTGCGATTTCTAGCGATCAGTCAAAAGGCTTTGAAGCACTACCAAACGATAAAACCGGGCAAGTGCGAGTCGGACTCCCGCACTGAGGGTTCTGTATAAACTTACCTATGAAAACAGTTCAATTTCTGAATTGAGTTACGAAAGTTATTTTTCCGAATCGCATTTTTTTTTTGTGACATATACAAATATATGAGACCTTGCTTTTTTTTCGTTAACTCAGAAGTTTGGTTTTTTCACAGCTTCTAGGGACCGCAAACCTGAGTATATGGTTTTAATTTTAACTCGTTACCTTCACGCATTCCCGAGATAAAGGGTCTTGACAGACAGACAGATAAACAAAGTGGTTAGGTTACCCTAAACATATACCTATGTGGAAATATCGCCCACCCCTGGCTGACATTGACAGAGCTTTAATCGGACAGTTGATTCAATCAAAAACAGAGCGAACTATTGCGAAACGATCCCCTTTGAACGGAAATGCATTGCGTATGTACTCGTAAGTAGCATTGTCCTAAAGTCCAAATCATAATTAATTGGCAATCGTAATTTTCAAAGGGTTTGTTATCCAATGGTTTAGGGAGCGGGGTGGTGGGGTGGTTCGACCCCCCCAATTCATTAAACCGATGTGATTGGTTTAGAGTGCACTACTAAAAATAATAACGAACGTGGGCGTTCTATTCAATACATCTTTGAGTGATGCCCTTTGGCATTGCTGTTTTGTTTACTTGTATGTTACTCGTTAAATGCTATCGTACATTGTCGTGTATGTTTGTACCGTGTGTTATTTGCAAGGGGTGTACTTTGAACGGAAGAGTATTTCACAACCGTATGGCTAGTGCTCGTTAATTTACTTAATGAAAAACAAACACCAAACACCGTACCTAGTAATAGTAAAGGTTTATGATAATGAGAATGATTCTTTCTGACATGATCTGTCTAAAACATGTAATCACGTCACCCGCTCTAGGGCGCAGCGGGAAGGCGTCTCAGACTTTTCCTGACTAAACTACACATATGTTCCTTCAGTTGCCGTATGCGTTCTAGGACTACAGGTTTCTGTTTTAGAAGTCTTTCCGGCCACCGTAGGCACGGGCTTGCGGACAGCGAGCAATGGGTAGATCACTGTCCGACCGTCCGGTAACTGTCCGGACCGAGCCCAAGTCGTTGACGGCGCGCACTGTTCCCGCGCGCCTCAAGGAGCTGTCAGCAACAGCAGGGGCCCAGCTGGGTTGAAGCCTACTGGGGCCAGGGTTAATTCGAAAGATAGCTCAGCCTACCGGGGCCGGGGCGAAAGGCAACGAAGGAACAGGAGTGGGTTTTTAGTCAGTAAAAGTCTGAAACTATCTCCCGCTCCGCCCAAAAGCGGGGGATGTCATTAAATGATTTTCCCACCGCGAAAAGAACCTCAGGCCCCAGTAGGTACGCTTCAGTCCTGCTGGGCCAATACAGTTTTGCAGACAATACTTTCAAGGCGCGCGTATAATACTTCGTACCGCCGACGAGTCGGGCTTGGCCGGACGGTGAGCTACCTATTGCTCGTCGTCCGCAAGCGTCTTGGCGACTGGGGCGTGAGAATGTCCGTTCCTTCACGCCCACCGTGGCAGCCTCCTTAAAGAGGCGACCGCCTGCTATTCTCCCTCGCTCTGGACAAGCGCTGCCTGCTACCGGTTCGTTTTCCGCACGTAATAAATATTTGCATGGCCTACAGATAGTTGTCCCGGATATTTTTTTATTTATTTATGTAAACTAGTGCTTGACTGCGATCCCACGTGATGGTAAGCAGTGATGCAACCGTTGATGATGAGGCGCACTAGTTTATTAAGAGTCTATCCACTCTAGCCTTGAAGATACCTAAATTATAATCTGACGGGAAGATCGCAGCAAGCAAATTGTTCTGCCTTCAGCAGGCTTTATTTAGACACTAAGACAAGTTTTGACGCAATGCAGCGGCTATGAATGGAATTTATTTGTAGGGATCTACCGGATTACCGCTGCAATCCAGAAGGATTGCAGCGGTAATCGATGGCCTCACAGTGAGTTAGTTAACTCATTTTTCATACAACGTTATTTATCAAAGTTAAATAAATGAACACATTTTCGTAAATATTTTTTTATTATTATTGCATCAAAAAAGAACTTTGTTTAAAATCGACACTAATGTAAGACAAAGGTAAAGTTTTTTATTTGTAGGAGTTAATCTCTGGAAGTATTGAATCGATTGCTAAAATTTTATCACCGATAGAAAGCTGCTTTATTCCTGTGTGACATAGAAAGCTAATTGCTAAAACTACTTCACTTTATAAACGATTTTGATACTGTTTACAGCAAAAGATTTATTTTTAGTGTTATTTATCGAAAATTTAAATATTGTATAAAAACTCAAGCTAAACCATATTACTAGTCGGTGAACGCGCTAAACCCTGGCGTGGGGAATAATTAAGTCATGTGACCCTAACTATATTATCTTTTAAAACTTGCACATCGCTTACATAATCATGTACGGCACTGAAATAGGGTAGTGTCCAGGGTCAAAATAATTACATTTTATTTCGTCCGTATTTTAGATTATAAAAAAATATTGGACACGTATTTTTTCTTTTTTCGATCAAACAATTACGTGTGACCTCACACCGTGCGGAAAATGCAGCACGTATCACACGTAACTTTAATGGGCTATATCTTTGTCATTTTTGGTTTAATTAAATAATTTAAAAATACGTGTCCCTTATTTTTGAATAATCTAAAAGACGCAGTGAAAAATGTGGTCTTGATCGAATGCAAAAACTTTTACTCGTAAAGTTCTATAGTCCTATGGATGTCATTTGATTTTTTAGGATCCGTAACCAAAAGGTAAAATGGGACCCTATTACTAAGACTCCGCTGTCCTTCCGACTGTCTGTCTGTCATCAGGCTGTATCTCATGAACCGTGACAGTTACATAGTTGAAATTTTCACAGATGATTAATTTCTGTTGTTGCTGTAACAACAAATTAATACTAAAAATCGGAATAAAATAAATAGTCAAAGGGGTTGCCATACAACAAACGTGATTTTCGTGCTCCCAATTTTTTTATTAGCCTATTTTGTCCCACTGCTGGGCAAAGGCTTCCCCCAACTTCTTCCAGGTATTCTTTTCTTGAGCCACTTCGTACCAGTCCTTGCGGTAGGCATTTAGGTCGTCTCGCCACCTCTTCCCAGGTAGACTTCATAGGTTTTATAACTTTTATCTTAATAAGAAATTTTGAACACATATATTTTCAATAAAATTAATAATCTCAATTCCTATAGAATACCGAAATATCGGAAACAACCATTTTGGCAAAAAAAAAAAAATGAGAGTAATTAATTTTTTGTGCAACGTTTTTTAAACGAAGTTAAATAAATGAACACATTCTCGTAAATCTATATTAATACGTCAATATATAACTATTGTGTAACTCAGTTTGAATCATATTGTGCGCAATAAAAATGTGAGATTTGGCTTCTGGAAATGGAAATAGATTTTTGGTTTTAATTGTTTCGAACCCCAGGTTAATTTTAGCAAATGTTTGCGACGCACTCCAGTGATGCACCCTTCATGTCAGTAGCATACCTACCTGCTCACCCCATTCGACTGCACCGGACTTGCGATGTACGAAAGTCAAATAATATCAAAGGGTCCGTCCAGTTAATTAGCGTATATGGAGCCGTCTGTGGCAAATGAGGAATTCTCTAAATTAATTCCAGGAAGCATTTCAAACAGTCCGCTTAATTAACCACTCGCATTCTCTGTTTGCTTACCAATATACAACATTATTTTTAGTTAATGAGATACCTGAATATAGCTTGTTCAGAATCACTAGCTGAATCGATTGCAATAACTTATCCCAAAAATATTTAAAAAAAAGTCGACACTAAGGACAACACAGGTCACGACAAGGCATAGCGGAGCGGTGTGGGAGCAAAAAAAACCCGTCGCCCGTTCGGTGACCATGTTTTTGTGCGGACAACCTGGTAAGGTAACATAGCAAGCTTATAGCTTTTTCATGATACAATTATGAAATTTTGTACATAGATTCTTGACATACTATAAAAATACCAGACATGTGTTTCAGTTTTCGCATATATACTAAAATTAAAAATGTATATATTACAACACACCAAAGCAATGACCTATGTAGGAGATTAAAGGCGACGGCGAACGCGAAGCGACGCGGCGCGGAAGGAACAAACAATCGATACTATATTGCGGTGGCCTACGTGACCAACCGCACGTGGGTGCGGGTGAACGAAGCGACTTTAGTTTCAATGCTGACAATAAGAAAGAGAAGTCCGACGTGTAGGTACTCTGACGTCAAAGTCTATCACGCTCATGTAGCCAGTTTAGAATACCGCATTTTTTTGTATTCTTTATTAATTATAAGGAGTTTTATCACTTAGTAATAATGCCACTCCTAATACAAAAACACTTAATAAATTACACACTAAGCTCTAGACTACTAAACCAGCTTAATAGTACTTACCTATAGTAAACATTATGTCACTCACTGGTCAATAACAATCGACACAATATCTTAGCCTCCTCTGACAAAGGGGAAGCTGGTAAGAAGTGGCTTAGTGCCGCGAACAGAAAGCTATGGTATATATGATCTGTATTGCACCTGTACTACGTAACTACAACTCTTATCAATCTCACTCACAGAACATCCCTTCCTTTTGGGAGGCGGCTTCTAGAATAAAGACAATTCTAAGCTAATATACAACATTCGTTTTAGTATACGCGAAACCCGAAACACGTGTCTAGTATTTTTGTGTAAAGGATCTATGTACAAAATTTCATAACTGTATCATGAAAACTCACAAAGTATATACAAACAACATAACAAGCTAATACAAAGTATAAGCTTGTTATGTTACCTGGTTGTCCGCACAAATACATAGTCACTGGGCCACATGGGCGACTGAGTGGTTGTTTTGCTCCCGCTCCCACACCCAGCTGTGCGCTGTCACTTAATGCCCGCTATGACCTGCCGCGACCTGTGTTGTACTTAGTGTTGGTGTTGTCCAACTTGTGACCTTTTTAAAATATTTTTGGAAGATAAATATATATTATATTTGGTGTAAAAATTATTGGAATCGATTCAGTCACTGATTCTAAACAAACTATACTGAGGTTTCTCAATATAACTAAAAAATATATATGCATATTCTGCATATCAATTTAGTTCATCAGTTATAAAAAACCAGTTTGTAATATATTTTCTGAACTCATTAAGATTGGCTTCCTTTGAGCTTAAAAATGACGCTGTCAAGCCAACTAAGCTAAGCTTTCGTAAATCCTCTGCATATTTAAAGTCTGTTGCTCGTAGATCATTGGATAACTATTAATAAACTGTCTGGCTTGCATCTAGATCTGATGCCACAAGGCTTCACCCCTATATCCGTATAAAGGCTGGAATGAAACCACGTCGCAGCAAATTTTAAAGAACGGAGAAACTTTAGTCCTATATAAAAATCTTCTTCTTTCGTGTCGATCTGACTCAAATTTCGTTCGATCAATGTTTCGCCACCTGGACCACTCTGTCTTTAGCCTCGCATAAGTCGTTGAAGGTGCAGGTAGTTGTGCAAGCTGGGCAGGAAAGGAGGTGACGCATATTTTGGGAAGGGATTCCACACTGTCACTGTATTTGCGACGGGTCAAGAATTCCCCATATTTGACCTGGTTATCTCTGCAGCTGCCAACCTGAGCTCGCAATCGGTTCAGAGATTATTCTGAAGATGTTCTGTCGGAGAAATGAAATTTGGGGGGTGGGATATTTTTCCTCCACAGCTCGCGCCTCTGGTCCGAAGCACTGTTCTCCGAAGAGGTCGTAAATCTTAGAAATGAAAAGAGCAAATTACGGCTTGTCTGTTTTCGAAAATCAATTGAATATTTTATTAAATTGCAGTCACCATTCGCACAAGTGGAAATCTATAATATAAAAATGAATCGCTAAATGTGTTTCTAAGCGCAAATCTCGAGAACAGCTGAACCGATTTCGCTAAATCTTTTTTTTTTGTGTCCGTTATTGCGAGGAGAAGGTTGTTATTGAAAAAAAAAAAATGAAAATTAGGCTAGTGTAGGGTAGAGTAAGGTAGAGTAGGGTAGAGTAGGGTAGAGTAGGGTAGAGTAAGGTATAGTAGGGTGGAGCAGGGTAGAGTGAGAGCGAAGCCGCGGGGTTACAGCTAGTAAGAAATAAATATGAAGGAGTAAACTTTTCCGTTCTATAAATAAATAAAATATAATCCCAAAGCAAAGTGCGCTATGGCGCGTGTTTCTACTTGAGCGGTCTAAAGACGGAATAGAAAATATTACTAGATTAAATTTTTAAATCCAGTTAGGGTGTACGATAAATGTTCAATGGCGTAAAGTTGACCGATTTTGATTCTAACAAATAGGTTTAGTAATTAACTAAATAATTTCATCTTTTATTTATTTATTTATTTAAACTTCATGTACAGTAGTGGTACATAGGCGGACTTAATGGAACAAGGCATTCTCTTCCAGTCCTTTGGGTTAAAAAAGACATCACTTTTTCTCTTTTTATTTTATAATGATAACAAACAGCAGTATATAATACAATATTGTCGACACCAGTCAATTAGAACAACATGCACACTATTATTTATATAGATTTCAGAAGGTAGCATATCAATTGTCGTATTTTCTCATTTAGACGTTTGCGCCCGTAGCATTTTCAGTTTCAACTGTCAGGTTAAAAGGCGATGAAAGAGCGCATCCCTACTGTCGTTGCGCATTATTCCCGCACTAGCTACTTTGACAGTCGAGAGAGCTTTTCACGGTGTCATACTTTTGAAGCTAAAATGAAATGTTTTATGTGTTAAAATTGCGTTTCTGTTTGCTAGAACATTATTATTTACACATCATAAAATTGTCAGCGTCATTTAATAAAATGACGTCGAACCTTGTTAATTTCAAAAACCCAATTAAATGGAACTATTATACCGTTAAATGCCGAGTAAACACAACGTTTGGAAAAGATATATACGAACCATTTCAACAGAGCATTAATTGGAGTGATGCATGCGAGGATCCTTCAGTTAACACTTGAATAATTTATTATTGTTCGACAAAGGCATAGATCGCGACTGTGATTATTTTTAAAAATAATTTCTTTGTGGCATGACGAAATTGTTCACGTTGAACCTGATGACTCGAGATACTGTTATTTCAATAACTTTTAACTACTTACACTTTTAATATTTGTGTGCACTCTTCAGCTGTAAAAAACGAAATGGGCTAAAAGAAAAATCAAATTGCTAGTCTTATACTGGCCTTAACTAGTAGATTAGATGTGGTGAAAAAGCAGCACGCACCGTTGGCGCTGTGGTTGAGCGATCGAAAGAAAGAAAGAAAACATTTAATTGAGATTCGCACAGGACAAACTACAATAAAATAGAAAGTAACTACTTGAAAACAATATTAAAAGATAAAAAATAAAAGACCTGTGCGATATCTAACAAAAAAGTAAAATAACGCGGCGATTGGCTTCTGTGCTGCGGTTCGCAGACTCGAATCCCGTAAGGAACTATGTATTGCCTACAGATACTTGTTCAGGGTCAGGGTGTTTTGTGTGTTTATGATAGCACCCACAATACAGGAGAAATTCCTAGCGTGGGGGTAACGTTTTTTTATTAATATTGCTAATAAAACTGTAATCCAAGAAACGTTCTTTCCAAAGTTCTGTTCAACAATTGCACAGAAAAATCAGGTGTTGATTTGTTCCTGGTTTTTTTCGCGAATTCATAGAACACCCTGCACAGACACAGCCCTGTACAGACACAGCACAACAATTAAAAACACAAAGTAAAAAAAAAAGTAGAAACAATTTGTGTGTTATCAACACTAATATAATATAGGTAAAGTTTGTTTTTTTTATTTGTAGGAGATAATCTCTGAAAGTACAGGTCCGACAGCTAAAATTTTTTCACATAAAGAAAGCTGCTTTATTTCTGAGTGACATAGGCTATATTTTATGTACGCGGTCGAAGTCACGGGCAAAAGCTAGTATATTATAAATGTCTGTCGATTCCTAAGTATGTAAGCGCACTTCAACAAATTTCCGCTCACTCACAGCAGAGTCCAACCAGTTGAAATAAAATGTTAAAGATTGAATTTTCCAAAGGCGTAGTGTTTCGGAAATAATGTCGACTAGAAAATAGTAAAGCAAGTGGGAAGACATCACTGACATGCGCAAACTTTATCGCGTGCAAAGAAATGCAGGACAAAATTGAATCTCGTTTGCCTACCTTGCGTGTATAATGTCAGCCTCAAGTTGAAGCCTCGAACATCCATGTTTGCTTAGATATCTATACAACATTATTTTTCGTATTTGCGAAACCTGAATATTGGTTCTGTTTGTTCAGAATCAGTAACTGAATCGATTCTAATTATTTTTATACCATGTTATACTTTTTGCAAAAAAAAAGATAAAAAATCAAAAGATGGACATCACCGACACTAAGTACAACACGGGTCACGGTAGGTCATAGCGGGCATTAGAGGCCCCAGCGCATAGTTGGGTGCGGGAGCAAAACAACCTCTCAGTCGCCCGAATAGCCAGGTAACCATGTATTTGGCGGGCAACCAAGTAACATAACAAGCTTATAACTTTGTAATATTTCATGATACAGTTATGAAATTTTGTACATAGATTCTTTACATAAAAACTAGACACTGGTTTCGGTCTTCGCATATATAGGTACTAAAACTCATGTTCTGGGCGATGTGGTCGCTAAGCGACAAAGCCCTTTAATTAAATAAAAAAAAAAAAAACTCATGTTGTATATAAATAGTTTATATAAAAGCGAAGTACCACTCACGATATCACGAAATCTCAGTCTAAAACATCTACAAACTTTTTTTTTTTATCTGTTATAAACTAGTACTTGACTGCGATCCCGCCTGATGGTAAGCAGTGATGGAATCGTTGATGGTGAGGCGCACTAGTTTATTAAGAGCCTATTCACTCTAGCCTTGAAGACACCCAAATTATAATCAGACGGAAAGACCGCAGCAGGCAAACTGTTCCAGTCCTTCGAAGTACGCGGTATAATTTGTCTGGTTGGCCCTTGTAGGGTGTTGACATCCTCTAAGAACGGATTTTCCGAAATTCACCCTGTAAAGGGATGATACGTTGGTCCAAAGTTTGTATGGAGAAACCGATTTTCACGCGGGCGAAGCCGCTGGCAGAAGCTAGTTTCACACATTAAAAAGAGGGTGTATTTTTCAAGTGGGTGTGTAACTATATTAACGAGCCACTTATGCCACACGCTTCGCCCACGTGAAATTCTACACTAATATTATATGAGCCCCGATGCAAAATAGTTCCTCTAGTGTGAAATTTTCTCTGTGAGATTTTTTCTAACTTCATTATTATTGTATATCTATATAAAACATTAAGCTGTTCTACTATCACATGTCGCGTTACTTATGCTATTTTTTAATTACGAACCAATAAACTATTTTAGCTTTTTAAATTTAGACATATCCTGTTTTAAATTCGAAGAAGTTTTATGCAAAATAGTTCGTCTATCGGTGAGTTAAATAAGATTATTCCTTCTTTGTACGATTATGTTACATAATTTAAATTTGTAAAAGTAATTCTGTGTCATTTGTCAAGTGAGTATTATATTATTGTAGTTGTATTGTGTATGAGTATATATTTACAATAATCGTCGTGCTCGAGCTGGAGAACTCACGGTGCAATGGAAAGACATGATTCACAAAGACGTCTCAGTTGATACTTGCAAAAGAGTCCTAAAAAGAATGGGTTACGGATTTTACACCGCTAAGGAGAAACCACTGTTGACTGGTGTACAAAAGAAAAAGAGGTTGAAGTTTGCTCGTGATCATTTAACTTAGACTTCCGATCAGTGGCGTTGTATCATTTGGAGTGACGAGTCCAAATTTGAAGTGACAGTCGGCGATGAAAGGAAAAAAGTGATTCGGAACAAAAATGAGGCATTTCATACTGATTGTCTCAAAATCATCATCATCTTCCTGCCCTAGTCCCGTTTTATTTGGGGTCGGCGCAACACGTTTTTTTCTTCCATTCTGTCCTGTCACTCATCACGCTATCACTACCTCCCTTTTCTTTCATATCGGTTCTCACACAGTCCATCCATCTTTTCTTTGGCCTCCCTCTTCCCCTCCATCCATCCACATGTAAACACATAACTTTTTACTGATTGTCTCAAAATATAAAACATTTATTCCTATTAAACCTAAAATAGAAACGGGGTCAGATTAATGAAGGTGAGCCTGTGTTTATGGTGTAAACAATGTGATTGTAACAAAAGGAATATGTCGGATAATTTTTCTAAAATCCTCGTTGCTTAGTGCTTGTCCACTCGGCAGGTCCATTACTTCAAGTCGCATTGTTGGTTTAGAAGCTTGGCCATTAGATTCACTTAGGGATCAGTTACTTCATTAATCTAACATCTAAAGCTGAGCTTGTTTATCGCAAAACAAGGCTATTGTATACTACGAGTATACGTTGTACTTGAATATACACAACATTATTTTTAGTATAATTATGCAAACCTGAATATAGTTTATTCAGAATCAGTAACTAAATCGATACCAATATTTTTTACACCACGTTATATTTTTTCCCTGAAATATTAAGAATAGGTTACAAGTTGGACACCATCGACTCTAAGTACAAAACAGGCCACGGCAGGTCATAGCGGGCATAAGGTGCCAGCGCACAGCTGGGTGCTGAAACAAAACAACCCCTCAGTCGCCCTGGTGCCCCGGTGACCATGTATTTGTCGTCAACCAGGTACCATAACTGGCTCATAACTTTGTGATTTTTCATAATACAGTTTTGAAATTTTGTACATAGATTCTTTACATAAAAATACTAGACACGTGTACTAAAGATAAGGTTGCAGAACGATGGAAAGTTACTATTCTCAGGGATGTTGACAGTTCTACCCACCCACCAGCACCGTATAGACAACAATTCGTATTAAAGGTTGCCGGGCGTGTGTAGGCAGCAGATCCTCAAAGGCAAAGCGAGAGAGCTTCCAAGAATACTTGTTGGAAAATGTAATCCGGCACGAGTATCGACGTTCTATAAAATGTTACGAGTGCAAAATGGAAATATTTCTGGAAATAATACAAATATATTCATTACGATAAATATTTAATCTTCTTATTGCTTTGTGGAATGGTTTCACATTCGGATATAAAATAAATATACAACGATATTTATTTTATATCAGAATGGTTTCAACCCTGTGAGGCCGCAGTGTCCATGGCGACATTGTATAGACACGTAATTATTCAGCCATGAATTCTTTGAGCACAAAATAGTTCGATACACTGTTGCTAACTGTCCACAGACTCGCGCCAAATCTTTTATCTTTCTTATTACCAAAAATACCTTATAACTAGCTTTAGTACAAGAGTTGTGGCGTGTCTAATCTGTGGTCACCTAGCAACGGGTCTTGTTTGTTTCAATGATAAATGATATTTATTGTTGTTTTTAAACACTTTCACTCGTCATTTTTTTCGTCACTTTAAACTAGATGAGGCCGGTGTCTCCTAGCTGACTACCCTGAGAAGAAACACCGAAACAAACTCAGGGGTAATATCATTAAAATTATATTTTAATATAACACAAAATCCATGGATTTGAAATATTTAAATATTTAAATCTTCCAGATCCGTTAAGTCAATCATATTAATATCCATTTTTTTTTGCTTTTGCCCGCGCGGCTTCGCTGCCGCTCTTCCCTGCTCCACCCTACTGTACCCTACTCGACCGTACTCTACCCTACTCTGCCCTACACTACCCTTTTTTTTTTTTTTTTTTTTTTTTTTTTTTTTTAATGGTGGGAAAAAATCATGCATTCCCCGCCCTTGGGCGGAGCGGGAGATAGTGTCAGACTCTTACTGACTAAAAGACCCACCCCGTTCCTTCTAGCCTTCATACCGGGGCTCGAGCGCCCTTACGGATAACCCTGGCCCCAATAGGCTTCGACCCGGCTGGGTCCCTGCTGTTGCTGACAACTCCTTGAGGCGCGCGGGAACAGTGCGCGCCGTCGACGACTTGGGCTTGGTCCGGACAGCGAGCTACCCATTGCTCACTGTCCGCAAGCAAGCGCCTACGGTGGCCGGAAATCGGGATCAGAATCCCGGCGGCGGCGGCGGCGGCGGCGGCGGCGGCGGCGATAACGCCGTTGCCTGATGCGTTCGGCCTCCTCCTTTGCGAGCATTACTGCTTCGCAGAAGTCGGCGACCGCCTGCCACTCCTCCTCGCTCCGGATCATGGCCTCAACCAAGGCCCGACGCGAGAGGTCTCCGCCGCCGATCGCCCCCACGAGGGCACGGCGATGCTCCGCCCAAGCAGGGCACACCTCGACTGTGTGCTCCACCGTGTCCTCCGGGCGGCCCTACACTACCCTAATTTTCATTTTTTTTTCCCCATAAGAACCTTCTCACTATAACGAACACAATAAAAAAATAATTAGTGAAATCGGTCCATCCGTTAACGCGTGATGACGTTACCGAGGAAATAGGGATTTATTTTTATATAACTAATGTAGTAGGGGATGTGGACGTATAAAGTAAACCACTTGATTATCGTAAGGGTGAAGGGTTGGGAGAACCAACACGTTTATAGATGGAATAACACACAAAATGATTATACACATTACACATTAGAATCGATGTTGGTATATAGTTAAACTAGGGGTTTCGGCGGTCTAACTTTACTACCATAGATAGTTCAGAAACTAGTTATAAACGTAATTTTTTATACTTAAATTCCAAATTCAAAACTTACCTTTGGTATTAAACCTAGTGACAATCCAGGAACTAGACATTAAGTCCGCGTTTTAAAATAAGGCGGGTTATCTTAATATCTGTGTAGAATTTTGTGCAATTGCAATATCTTTTATCGCTCCCAAACATTTTAATAACATTGGCGCTGCTTCTAATAATGAAACTGTTTTTAATAACATTAAAGCGACAGCGTCCCTGCTTTTCCAAACCGAGTTCAGAGTCCCTACCACGAACTCTTAACGCGAATCATTTGACGACCTAAACTGAAATGTTAAACGGATGGAGCTGTGTAGCTTATACTTTTTTCTCGCTTGCACACCTGACATATTAATATGTCATGGTAAGGTTATGATTTTGACTAAGGTTTTATTTTGATGTAAGTCATATTGACTTGTGTTGTGTTAGACATCAATGCACCCACATTTGCGTGGATCCTGCAGCCTCTTGTCGATACAATTGTATTTTTTTAGTTTACAATTTTATAAATATTTGTACGCCGATACTTATGGCATAAACATGACTGGACTCAAACAATAAACCTATATCTTGCATGCTTTTGTATGTATACAATGTTTAAACAAATAAAGAATATCTTATCTTACCTTTATTAGGGTTGATAATGACAGTCGACGCTGCTTTAGAGCTGAAATCGTTTGACATGGAGTCTAGTCTGTAATACCCCTCGCTATTCACAGCGCTTTCAAACGTACCTGTCTTTCGCAAAGCCCGTACCAATTACTTGCTCTTCATTAAAAAAAAAACGAGAAAGAAGAAGAAAGAACGATTTTTTTAGGTGTCTTTTATTTATAATATGTGTGTATTTAGAAATATAAAAGTATGTTTATCAATTGTCTAGCACTCAAAGCACAAGCTCTGCTTAGCTTGGGACTAGACGGCGTTGTGTGATAGTTGTGGAATATTATTATTTATTATTTTTGGCACCCATGAGAAATTTAAGATTAAATAAAAACCGGCCAAGTGCGAGTCGGACTCGCCCTTGAAGGGTTTCGTAGCAGCAAGTAACATAGTATAAAATTTCTTGTAGTTCGTTGTAACTTTGATCGATGTTTTAATAATAGTGTATTTTTTTTAGATGTATGACGTATTAAAAAAAAACTACTTTCTAGATCTCGTTCAAACCAATTTTCGTTGGCGGTTTGCATGGTAATGTACATCATATATTTGTTTTTAGTTTTATCATTCTCTCATTTTAGAAGTTACGGGGGGGGACACATTTTATTTATTTATATTAGAAACCTCAAGAAAAAAATGATATTAGAAACCTCAATATCATTTTGGAAGACCTATCCATAGATACCCCACACGTATGGAGTTGATGAAAAAAAAAATTTTGAGTTTCAGTTTTATGTATGGGGACCCCCAAAATTTATTGCTTTTTTTTGTATGAAAATCTTAATGCGGTTTACAGAATACATCTACTCATTAAGTTTCATCAATATAGCTCTTATATTTTCGGAAAGAAGTGGCTGTGACATACGGACGGACAGACAGACAGACAGACCGACAGACAGACAGACATGACGAATCTATAAGGGTTCCGTTTTTTGCCATTTGGCACACAATGTGTGTCTCATGGCTGTCCCAAATAGGCCCAGTTCAGTAACAATGCCAGACAACAGCTACCAGTATTCTGCAATCTATTAGTAATTTCTAGTTTCATTGACGACGGCACTGAAGGGCTACCTCTGTTATAGGAAGCATGATTGAACGTACCCGTAACGTAATATAAAATTCTGAAAACTCTCTCAATCGTGGAAATTCGAGACACAATAGAAAGACAATAGGTGCGCGAACGCCGGCGTTCGCTTGGGGTTTAATGAATTAATAAAATTTGAACCTAAGGTAGAATAAGGTTTTTCCTATCCTCTAATTAATTAAACTCTAAGCGGATTGCGTTTGCTCCCTCAATGTCTTTCTATTGTGTCTCTAATTGCAGTATTTGAAAGGTTGAATTTAGGACAATGCAGTTTATTTATATTTGATATAAAAAAAAATTAAATTAGTTAATAATTTAGTTAATCTACTTTGATTATTTATTTATTTACAAGCGCTTGTACAACGTTACATGATATTCATGGCGTTGTACAATGACATTAAAAACTATTTTTTTAAATTAAACAATAATTATCTAAAAACATATCCATACACATTGAAGAAAAAATAAAACTAACATATAATTTACAAATAAAAGATTCTAACTAAATTGTTTACCTAGATATGGATAGTTGTGAAATGTGTCTAAAGTTATTAGTAGTGACTAACCCCCGATTTCTGACTTAAGTATTTACATTTAGTATTTCTCATTCTCTACTTTACTCTCAAAACCCGTCAAAATTTGAGTAAGTAAGGATTTGAAGTTGATTAGTTCTCAAACTAACATCTGAAAATCTGTCAAAAGTTGGCAACTCAAAATATTCAATTCAACAACCCGCCCTAATGATGTTGTAACACATGAGCGCATGCCAATGAAGTGGCAACATTAAGTTTTCGGGATTCTCGTGTAACTCGGAGTAAAATATCTAGCTGGGAGCGCGCCGCTCGGAGTTTCCAACTGCACGTAGTCCGATGTAAGGGATGCGATACATTCTTGTTAGTCCGCCATATAAACGCGCGACTGGATAGTTCGACTTGTTGCATAGTTCGGATTGTAGTTTCCCGGGCCTGTTAACTTTTACTCGTTTTATAAGTACGTCACTTCTGGCCTTGCCTTCTAGCTACCTACACTCTGTTCAAAATAACATTAGACATTTATGAAAACCTTTTATTACTGTCCGTTCAACTGATTTTGACGTTTATTACGTTGGTAGCATGACAAATAACGGCTGCAGTGGTTATATTTGGCATTATAACTACTTTTTTTGCTTTTAATGCCATTCTTATACCTACGAAATAGAAGTTAAAATCGGTTGAAAATACAGTTTAAAAGTTTTCTTTAAATTTCTAATCTTAACGCGAATAGGGTATACCTTCATTATATTTCATTACATAGCTACTATTTCTACCTATTACGGGTCTGACTTAAGTTTTTGAAATAAGTAAATATTAATGTACAGTTTTTCCAAAAAGGCGCTTTGTCTTGATCCTAGTTCCCGAGCTAAGGTGAACATGTGATTCTTAGTGCAATCTTTGGTTTTGGATTGCGCGTGAAATATTTGATCTGCAAGATGTATAGACCAATATTCGTCAAACAAATTTTACCGCTGCGCCACCTTAATTTATAAATAAAAATGATTTCTTTTATTTAAAAAGCTATTGTATATTCTGTAATGGAACTTATTTGACTCTAGGATTAATTGATACTATGTTTTAACACGCTTATATTAGCTTCACCTGTATATTTGTAACCAACGCCTTTGAGCTCGATTTTGACCAACTTTGGGCGATCAGATATTCTTCAAACTTTGCACACTCATCAAAGACTGATGACAATACAATAATCCGTTTTCTTTTTAGTGAAAAATAAAAATAAAGTTTTAAAAAAAAACTAAAAAAAAAACACGCTTTCATAGTCTATCAAACTAAAAAGTGTAAAATAATTTTCAATATAAGTAGAAAATAATAATAATGAACGAAAAATATTAATATCATTGTGAAAAAAACGTGGGGCGCTTTGTGCCATATTTATATTTTTCTACCTATATTGAAAATTATGTTTTCCTTTATTTCTATGTAATCGTTAAAAAACAATCTATACCGGTATCAACATGTCACCACTCGAATATCGGAGTTGATTGGATTACGTTAAAATCGGAGTGGAAATCGCGGCAGAATTGCCGCGCGCTTTTTTTGAATGTAAACTTTTTTTTTTGCAAGTAACCCTTATAAAAACACTTTTACACGTAATTTTTTTTTTTTCTTCAATTAAAGCTAGATGAGGCCGGTGTTTTCTAGCTGACTACCCTGAGAAGAAACACCGAAACAAACTCAGGGCTAACTCTATTTTTGCACCGTCAATTTAATTAATAATAATAATAATATTTTATTAGCCCAAAATAACAATTTTGACACAAAAGTTAGGTAATAAAAATAAAGAAAACACTGTATTACATTGGTCAAAATAAACATTTGAACCCTGCCTCCTAAACTAGGAAGATCCTGTATCTTAGGAGGCAGTGTCTTCGCATAATTATGAAGTATGTATGTGTATGAGTTTTTCGCTCAGAACTTTTAATAAATTAGGCATTAAGTCCGCTTTTGTACAGTGTCTTTTACTTATAAATAAGGTTTCAATAAATATCGAGTTAAAATACCTCCGTCTTTTAACTGAAGATCTTTTAACTTTAGTTTTAAACATAAATCTCCACTGGCCTGTTGGTCTAGTGGTTAGTGACCCTGACTGGGTCATGGGTTCGATTCAAACTCAGGATAAATGTTTGTGTGATGAGCATAATGATTTGTTCATTGTCTGGGTGTAATTTATCTATAATATTAATGTATTTAGAAATATATAAGTATATTTATCAGTTGTCTAGTACCCATAACACAAGCTCTGCTTAGCTTGGGACTAGATGACGTTGTGTGATAGTTGTCGAATATCACTACATAGTATAAAACAAAATCGCTTTAAAAATACGCAACGGCTTTTGATGCGGTTTGTTTTTTTTAACAGATAGAGTGATTCAAGAGGAAAGTTTGTACCTATGTATAATACATGCATAATATAGTAGCCTACATTGCAAACGCTGGCTGAACCCTACGAAATAGATCAAAATAATGTACCTACTACAATATTGTATACCTTAAAAAGGTCTACAAAAAAACCGGCCAAGTGCGAGTCGGACTCGCCCATGGAGGGTTCCGTAGCAGCAAGAGACATAATATAAAAGTTCTTGTAGTTCGTTGTAACTTTGATTGATGTTTTAATAATGGTGTACCAATTTTTGTTGGTAGTTTATATGATAATGTACATCATATATTTTTTTTTAGTTTTATCATTCTCTTATTTTAGAAGTTACAGGGGGGGGGACACATTTTGCCACTTTGGAAGTGTCTCTCGCGTAAACTAAACAATTTAGAAAAAAATGATATTAGAAACCTCAATATCATTTTAAAAGACCTATCCATAGATACCCCACACGTATGGGCTTACAAAGTTTCAACAGTATAGCTCTTATAGTTTCGGAATAAAGTGGCTGTGACATACGGACGGACAGACAGACAGAGAGACAGACATGACGAATCTATAAGGGTTCCGTTTTTTGCCATTTGGCTACCGCGCGCCGTCGACGACTTGGGCTTGGTCCGGACAGTTACCGGACGGCCGGACAGCGAGCTACCCATTGCTCACTGTCCGCAAGCCCGCGCCTACGGTGGCTGGAAATCGGGATCGGAATCCCGGCGGCGGCAAGAGCGCCTTTGCCTGGTGCGGTCGGCCTCCTTACTAGATTAGGCGTGCTGAACACTCACTTCAAACGAATCCGTTGCAATGAATTCGAGGCAAATTGATATTGATGACTTTATTGCAATTTTGACATTCATACAGTGTGAGAGCGGCGCTTATAAATTCAAAAGAAAGTGAATTTGGGACGTAAATAATAATTCAGTAGTCATGAAAGAAAATAATTGATTATTCAAGCAATTTAATAGCTTCAAATATCGTAATAGTATGTTAGAAATTAGGTTTTTTTATTTAAAAGCTTTTCCATTTTACAATCATAGACTAAAACATGCAGATGTTCCATCCCACAAAACCGGGTTTTTTACCTACAGCTGCTTTAGTGAACACGAACTTTGCATGATGTTTTATTCCGTTTGTTTTTTTTAAATATTTCATTTAATATTTTTTTCTTTTTTGTATAATTAATCTACCAATGAATTTCGTTAAATTCAATAATTATGAATACGTCTGTTTTGCGATACTGTAAAAACTCAGCAAGAAATGCCAGCAAATCATTGAGTATCAGTTTTCATCGCTAAGTTTTGTGGTTAAGCATTCTGTCATTCGTAAGCACTGAGGTAGGTATTACGTACCTACCTAGATACCTACCTAGATATTATATATACATAGATTAGTATTCAAATATAAATTAGGTTCAGTTGAATTTGCAGATCATTACTGTTATTGAGATTTCGTCCTTCATAAACTATAATTATATTTCACGTTTGTTACTCTGGTCAGCCGAAAAGAGAAAAATTGATAAAATATCTTTAAGAGGATAGACGTGAAAACACGTGGCTTCCTACAAAATATCCGTTTATCTGCTCTGCACACTTTCAAACTGATGATACTAAAGCTGGAAAACGTTTTCTAATGAGTCGGCTATTCCTTGGAGTAATGCCTTCAGAATGTGCCTTCAAACATTTATAGCTTTTCCCTACATCATTAAACCAAGTGCAAATTTCTGACTCCGGATCAATTTTTGATTCGCCCTGAAAAATAAAGTTTAAAATAGATTTAAAGAATGTTTTAGTTTTTTATGTAATTTATTTCATCACCACTGCTCTCAAAACGGTGAAGGAAAACATCGTAAGGAAACCGGCATATTTCGAAGACATGCTACATTCACCAACCCGCACTGGGCCAGCGTGGTGGTTTACGGCCCATTCCCTCTCCTAGAGAGAAGGCTTGAGTCCCAGCAGTGGGAACATTAAAAAGCTGATTATGCTATAGTTATAGTTGTTGTTTGTTTTGTTACTAAATATTAGCAACGCAGTCCTGACCATCATTCACTAAAGAAAGATGTGCTTTAGAAAGATGATTACAATAAATGGTTTCATTATTTTACACGATTTTGAATTCACTTAATTATTAAAGTAGTAGTACGTCTACTACTTTAATATTACGTAGTTTTCTGAATTTACACTAACGTGGACTATTGGTAAAATTTTGAAATAGAGTTTTATTGTAATGAAGTATTGTAGGCTAAAAACTGTGTCACTTCTGCGGTATAAAAATCTATATGGATAACATGTCATTACACTATGTTGAACTAAACGCGTAAGTACTACGAAATTCATAGCGCTTAAGACGTTTCAGTCTTAAAAAAAGTATCCTCTAAAAGCTATCTGCGCTTCATATTTTAATAGTTCTGTTAGACGACATAATGCCAAGGTAGCGCTGCAGCAGATATTCGTTTTAACTTTTCAATATTTTGACAAATAGTTTCCATGAAAGGGCTTGTCTATCGCTAGAATATAGTCAATGATTTTTATCCTTTATTTTTTACGAGAAATAATGGCTTACGAAGCGATTTTAAGCAATACAGCATTAATCCTTTTCCAATTAAGTACCTTCAATAGATTGTGCATTTAATACAAATTAATATGGCCCTTTAAAGCATGTAATTTAAAAGAACATTTTCGAAGATATTACCTACTGATTTCAAATGTCCCCTCCCTTCTCATAAACGTTTCTCGGTATTTTTTTTAGGGTTACTTAATTAGAAAAAAAAACGGTACTCTTATAAGATCACTTATCTGTGTGACTGTCTGTCAGTCAAAACCCTTTATACTCAAGTCTGCAGTTCTTTGAAGCTGTGAAAACAAGTTAACGAAAAAAAAAGAAACAGCCGCTTATGTTGTAAGAAACGTATATTTCGACACTTTTAAAGGAATCAAAATTTCGTATGCCGTAATTAGAGACACAGTTAAAAAGTTATTGTGTCCCGCGTGGAACCGCGTTCCGGCCATACATCAGGTTAAAGGTTACTTCCCGTTGCCTTAGAATCCTGAAATTTATCATGAAGCAAAGGCTCATAGCACAAGTATAGGAAAAATGTAAACACTGTAAATTTGTAGCCACGTCATTCGGAAAAAAATTCGTAACTCAATCCGGGACTTGAACTGTTTTTATAGCTAAGTTTGCATGGAAAACTCAGTGCGCGAGTCGGGCTCGCACTTGCCCTGTTTTTTTATTTCTCACCGACTTTCGGAATTAAAGTTAGTGTTTTTTTAAGGAGGCAGCTTATTTTTAGCCAAAGTGCACCTCATGACAATTCTGATTAGCCCAAACACGGCTAGGATACATTGATTAATCACAGAGTTCCGGTGCCTATCTTCCGGCTCCATCATCATCAGGTCACTTCGATGATACCATTTTCATCATATCTATTCAAAACCATTTATTTATTTGTATAGTTTAACTATATTTATTGTGATATGTATGTGGTCGCAAAGCATCGACGACTCCACGTATAATAAAACGTACAATCACATACGACACCGGTACAATTACATTTTGAAAATACTGTTGCAAAAACCTGTGCAATCTTCTACTTTTATAACGCTAAGTTTTTACTGTTAGGACTGGAATGATTTTTAAATAAATTATAAGTATTAATTAAAAAATCACCTTCTACACCATAGACGACAATAATATCTGACGGAAAATAAAAATAGTCAAAATATCCGAATATATTACTAAGGAGAGCAGTGGTGGCCGAGTGGTAACGGCCCCGACTTACGAGTTGTAGGTCGCGGGTTCGAGCCCAGGCAGGCGCATTACTTTGTGTAATTTATTTCATCACCACTGCTCTCAAAACGGTGAAGGAAAACATCGTGAGGAAACCGGCATGTCCTAGAACCAAAAATTCGAAGACATGTGACATTCCCCAACACGCGCTGGGCCCGCGTGGTGGATTACGACCCATTCCCTCTCCTAGAGAGGAGGCTTGAGTCCCAACAGTGGGAACATTAAAAAGGCTGGTTATGATGATGATGTATGTGAGTGTTATGCAGGTCATTTCTGGGCTTCTTCATCAGTTCCACTCCATCACATGTTACTTTTTGATTGTAAATGCTAAAGTTCTCGATGAAAATACCAAAATTACTATTTATTTGCTTATAATATTTGAGGAGTTCCCTCGATTCCTCAGAAACCCATCATCAGAAATGGATTTTGAAAAAAAAACGGGACTAATCTGGAAGCATATTCGTTTTTGCAAATCGGTCCAAAAACGACTGAGTTCTGAGGTAACAAACATAAAAAAAATACAACCGAATTGATAATCTCCTTTTTTTTTGAAGTCGGTTAAAAATGGTGTTGAAAGTTATTAAGTTGTTCTATTATTTATTAAGAAACCTGAATCCACCTTTTGCAATGGCACGCGTGTGTTGATAAAACCACTAAAAACTTTCATGATAGAGTATACAATACGCACCGGGTGTGATACCGAAGAAGATGTATTAATTCCCCGGATTCCTCTGATACCATCGAATTTACCGATCCAATTTAAACGCCTACAATTTCCGGTAAAGATATCTTTTGCAATGACCATTAATAGATCGCAGGGTCAAACTTTCAACGATGCAGGCTTAGATTTGAGCGCCAATAATTATATGTCGTTATTTCAAAAGTAAACATGTTTTTATTGTCTAATAACAAAAAACTGGACAAGGGCGAGTTGGAATCGCGCACTGAGGGTTCCGCACAAACTACAATTCCCGAATGGAGTATCGAAGATTTTTCGGAATTGCAAAAAAGTATTTATTGTTTTGTGGCGTAAGTAACAACAAATTTACTGTTTTCAGATTTATTCCTATAGCTGTGCTATAAGACCTTGCTTTGTGCCAAATTTCAGGATTCTGAGTCAACGGGAGTACCCTAAGAATTTTGATTCCTTTGAGAGTATCGGAATGTACGTTTTTTATTATTTATTTATTTATTTAAAGCTTTATGTATAAAAAAAAAAACTGTACAAAGGCGGACTTAATGCCTTAGGCATTATCTGCCAGTCGACCTTAGGGTGGTGCAGAAACATTACAACATTTTGCGACATAAACGGCGGTATCTTTTTTATTTGTTAACATAAAAGTTTTATTTTTTCACACCTTCAAGAAACTGAAAATTTGAGTATGTGGCTTTAATTTCAACTCGATATCTCCACACGTTCCCGAAATAAAGGTTCTTAACAGACAGATAGACATGCAGACAGACGGACGGACGGACAAAAAAGTAATATAAGGGTTCCATTTTTTCCTTTTCAGGTACGGAACCCTAAAAAGCTTTGAACGTTGTTTATAAAGACATTCTGTATATATTTAGTATCAGCATTGCAACCGTGCGAAGTGCGTTTTTTATATTTCTATGGTTGATTCATCGACTGTTAGGCGATACGAAGTTAGCTGGGCCAGCTGGCCATTTAACTAGCTAGTTATATTATAAATAACCATATTTTACCGCCTAGCTTTGGTGGACAGTCAAAAATAAGAAACGAGAAAGCCGTAGGATATGAGTATTCAGCAAAAGTATAACTTTGGTAACTTGCTACAAGTTACCAAACTTGTAGCAAACCGAAAAGTGTCGAGATACTAACTGAGAAAATACTACCTTCACATTAAATTATAATAATCTTAATTACAAACTTCCATCAGGGGGATGACTTAAATCCTTACGTAGTTTACAAAACTCATACTCCCGTTTGTTCTCACTTTTTTCTCACCTCTGCGTGCTGTGTTAAAAATAAAAAGACTTCCTTTTCTGTATTCGTCAGTCGCGCTTGTCGGTAACAAGCGCGACTCTGATCAAATCTCTTTGTATACTTACGAGTATACAAAGAGATTTAAAGAGATACAATAGAGCGGCTATCAGGAGAAATGTCTTAGAAAAACTGTCATCCTATCTCTCAGTGACGCCATCTAGCTTTGAATAGCAATCACGCGAATTAAATTTGTCAAAATTTGTATAAATTTAACTATTGCTCGGTAGATGGCCAGGAGCTTTACCATGATATGTTAAAATGTCAGTAGTACGAACGAAAAAGGATCTAACGGTTCGGTTTTTTAGGTCGTAAAATAGATCACGCTATGAGCTCTTGGTAGAAGCTTCAGTGTGTGCCAGTGGCGTAGCTTGGGGAGGGGAGGGCAGTGGGGGCCTTGGCCCTAGGCGGCATACGAAAGGAGGCGGCAGAAAGCGCCAATTTATTTATTTGGAAAAAAAACTTAGATATTCGAAATTGCGAGCGCAATGTTACGTACGTGCGAAGAAAATTTTGATGTCGATGTTAAGTCTACCCTGCGTGCTGCAGCAGGTATATTGCTTTTTATTAATCCAAGTTCATTCTCTGACGTAACAATGTCGGACCAAGCTCAACCATGACTTGGCACTGTGTGTGCGCGCATACCGACGTTGGGCCAACACTCGTATGCGCAAGGCAACTGACGTGACTCTTAAGGTGTTGTGGAGGTCTCAGTTTGAATAGGGAACAAACCCCTCTGCCACGGCTGAAATCCGACGGGTCCCTGTCTCACACTGCTGAGGAGAAAGCAAACTTAATTGCCTCTCTTATTGCGGAATCTTCGCGTCTGAATTCCGGTGACGCACCGCCCCTGTTTCTCCTGATGGGTACGTGACGAGTATGTTGGATATTCATATCCATCAGAAAGACGTACGTAAAAATAAAGCTAATGGCTCCGACGGGATACCTGCAGTCGTTCTTAATACTGGTGTTCTTAAACATAATAAACAACAAAGGGCGGCGTATTTCTGGTCGACCCCAAACGGCGAAAACCCACGCTACGCCACTGGTGTGTGCTAGGTAAGGTTAAACTTTTCAGCAATAGATGGCGCTATCATAAAATCAGCAAATGTTCTAGAACTATTCATGGAAATTTACGAAAATAAACCGAAGTTAGGTCCAATAATTTTACCATAACAAGATTTGCAATAGCGTAATGCGCAACTCAGCACATTTTCTCAGAAAATGATTTTCTTTTAGTGCCTAAAGCGGATACAAACACGACTTGACGTTTAGGGGTGTCATATTAGATTGAGCGACTTGTTACTACCAAGTAACAAGTATCGGTTTGAACTTTTGTTCGCTATGTCCTGTCTATTGGTAGTATATATTTAATGTCTTTGCGAGTATATATACTTTCCATTAATGTCTGTTTCACTTGCATTGCTTAGATATCCGTTTTTCAAAATTTTCCATGAGTTTTGATTAATTTACGACAACTATAAACTGACCAAAAGTAAACTTTTGAACTATCAACGATTGCATCACTGCTTACGTTCGCAGTCAAGCAGTACCTATAATTGAGAAGAAAAATTTTTTTTTAGAAAGAATGGTGTCTAGTGTACCTCAGCCCGTCACATTATAATGAACGTCAATGTGGACTTATTTGAGATTATTATGTAGAATAGTATTGTATTGTGACAGACACGAGGCAATTAAAGCAATCATAAATTTGTACCAACCAAATACTAGTAACCCTGTGCCTGTTGACTGTGTAAGTTGCGTCCGTATTCAAGATTCACGCGTGTAGTCGAAACGGTCACAACTTAAGAACAAAATAATTGCAGTAATTATTGAAAGCCAAGCCAAGTAAATATTTTAAATTACTTTGGTTAAACTTGATTAATATTATATAACTATATCTCAAATTGCACCAATATAACTTAAATCTCAAACTGCAGCTGCTCAAACTTTATCAAGCGCAAGTTCGATCGTGTATGGAGTATTGCTCTCATCTTTGGGACGGATCTGCCCGATACCAGCTTGATGCACTTCAGGCAATTGAGAGGCGAGCCAGAAGGATAATTGGCGATGAGACATTCGTCGAGTCGAGGCTTCAAAGTCTTGAGCATAGACGCCGAGTTGCTAGCCTGTCGGTTTTCTACCGGTTGCATTTCGGGGAGTGTGCGTTGGAATTGCATAACCTAATTCCGCCTAGCCCGTTCCATCATCGGACTAAAAGACGTGCGGCGATGCGCCACCGGTACATGGTGAACATTCCACCCACACGCATAAAACGTTTTGGGAACACATTCATTGTGCGTGCAGCTAAGGAGTGGAATTCCTTGCCGGAGTCTGTTTCCTGATAGCTACAACCCGGGAATCTTTAAGTCGAGAGTGAATAGGTTTTTTCTAGGTAAGCGCGTTCCATCGCCGACCGCATCGTCGCTTTCCATCAGGTGAGATGGCGGTCAAGCGCGAACCTATCATCAATAAAAAAAATTAATAATATTGATACTTACATTCAAAGAAAAAATAAAAGTTGAATCCTAGCGCCGAAGTTTTCCATATAAATGTTTTTAGTTGAAATGATTGCCAAAAGTAAAACTTTTCAAAAAATACAACAGACTAATATAATATAATATATTTCACAACTATCAAACAACGCCGTCTAATCTCAAGCTAAGCTGAGCTTGTGTTATAAGTACTAGACAACTGATAAACATACTTATATATTTCTAAATACACAACAAATGATCGTGCTCATCGTATAAACATTTATCCTGGGTGTTAATCGAATCCACGACCTCCGGCATAGCAGTCAGGGCCACTAACCACTAGGCCAATAGGCCAGTCAAAACTAAAACAATTGAAAAGTAACTTTTCAGAAGTCGCTGTTTTTAACATTGCCTATAATTACTCATACACATTGATGCGTGAGTCCGTTCTTCTGTGCGTGAACTATCTCGAGAAAATATTTTTATAAATAAAAAAATTAAAATCGGTTAACAAATTGCGAACTTATCAAATTGAACAAAATACAAAAGAAAAAAAAATACAGTTGAATTGAGAATTCCTTTCCTTTTTTCGAAGCCAGGAATGATAGGGGAATATATCGGTAGAACTCACCACATTTTTAAAATGAAGAGTTACATCCAGTTTGTCATGAGGTGAGCGGCGCGCGCATCGTGTTTGGCCCACCTGAAAAGTACCGGGCCATTTCCCGCTCTCGCTTTCTGCCGCCCCACGTTGACGCGCGTATACAACTCTGGATAAAATATTGTCCGTCGATCAGTTAACGAACGAGTGTTTTTGTGATTTTAATAGTTTCTATTCACCATGTGGGAAAGAAGGAGACCCGATTTTGAATATCAATATTATCATTTTGCTTATCTTTTTGCTTATTTACTATTTTTAATTTTCGTATATACCTATGTTGTTGCTTTACTTCGTAATCGTCATAATTTACTCTAATTTTTTTTCTTTTTTACTTTTCGTACGCACTTTAAATTTCTTAAAATCTCGAGGACCCTGCCAAGGGTTAGAAAGTGGAGAATTTGGGCTCATGGACGCGATGGAACTATTAGAGACCCACCTTACGTCCACCGCAGACCACCAGTCAACGTGAGTATATTAATATAATTTTCTTCTCAAAATATTTCTCTCTCGTTGTGGTGCTGGCTTTGTGCGGATTCGAGGTACGGTTTAGGTAGTTTCAACAAGTTGTTACTTCGTCGTCGGCGTTTTCGTTAAGTTTAGGTGATGGCACTAAAATATAGAAATTGTGATTTTTTAGAATAAATAACTGTAGTATTTTTATACTAATTTCTCCAGAAAGGATTAGGAACAAGTTTAATTGTTCAACTGTTTGTCGTGATAAAAGAGATCTTTCATTGTACGGTACCCCCGTATTGTTTTATTAGATATTGAACATGCCTTTTAGGTTTTTATACATTCGATGTAAACAGTAGCTTGGCATTTAAAATAGTGATTGATTTTGAAGTTATAATTGTATAATAAACATAATTTGCTGTATTTGTCGAGAGTGGGTTCTTGAATTAGTCACCATACATGTGTTTATTTTCTAGACAAAAGAAAAGTTTTAAATAATATAATTAGAAAAGCTCTAATATATTTTAACCAAACCTAACGCTTGTTCCCCTTTCGGGGTTAGTAGATATTAGTAAATATAACTTTTAACATGTTCATGTATTTTAATTGTATTGAACTTTCCTTACCCTGATCCTATTTTCTTGTTACCGAGAACACGTGAAATTATTATATTTATTTTTAATATATTAGGAACACCAGTGTCATATTCATAAGATTTTACATTTAGATAATTGTATAGAAGTTTATTTCCAATTAGAGGTGAACACAACCTGAACAGGACAGTAAATAAAAAAAAAGGATATAATAAATAAATTAGATATAAAAAAATATTCTAGAAACACAATAATGATTTAAAAAATATGTAGTTAATAAATAAAAATTAAAACAAAGAATTAAAATAATGACTGATTGGGAGTTGACTACAAAATAAAAAAAAAATGTTTTTCTCACTCACTCAATAACTTTCGCCTTTAGATATTTATAGTATGTTTGTGTGTAGTGTGATGATATCTTAGTTAATCTTAGTTCTCTTACAGTCGACTTTACCTAATAACTTAGTTTCGCTAAAATAGATACGCGCGTCACCACTAGAGGATACAATCCCTATCCTTTTTTCTAATCCCGGGACTTCGGGTTTATCCAAATTTGGTTCCAGGATCCCGGGATTGCATGGGTAATGAAAAGTAGTACCAAAGTCAGATCAAAATCAGTTATTTTTTTGTGTTTAGAGAATAATAATAATAATGTGTCTAAAGGGCCTCTCTGAGTTGGTTTTGGCTCCTTTGGTTCTGAAATATATTGATACATTTAATAAGAAGTAAAAATAGACTGACTAGGCATTTCTATAAATTTCAGAAAGTGATAAAAACAGTATCTTTTTTTTTAATATTTCGTGAGCTAATTTTTTCACGCTGTTTTCTATTTCGTGATGAGGGGCTTTTTTAATAGTAATTCTGTTTCGATAGTTTAAAACATAGAATCATCTGCATATCTATTTCTTTATTAGTATTGTTGTTTTTATTGTTCATCCATTCAGTTACACAATCTGTTTGTTCCTTTGCTGTCATCTTGCGTGAACTTCAAAACATATCCTTTATTTTACTATCTTTATCTAAATTATTATTACTAATTATATTCCAATTAACACATGCCGTCTATAATCTTTAATGTGGTACGATAAATACGTGTTTAATCTAAAATCCAAAGACAAAAATTTAAAAAAAAAATACAAATCTCGATAAACCCGGTATTTGTGCATTTTAATCCTGAAAAATTCGTGTCTAGAATATTTATGTGATCCCGGGAACCCAGGAGATACGGGATCACGGGATCAAATCCTCGGGAGTGATAATTGTTTTGTTTTCTCAAAGCTTAAGTTACCTTTATTAACGATGTATACATCGACTATAATGAGGATAACGTTTTAATAGATTTCCGTGTATCAGATATAATTACTCTCACTATAATTTACTGTAATTTTCTCTTACTATAATTTTCGTGTATCAGATTAAAGGCCACACGAATGTAATCCAGCGTCCAAACAGAGGTCATCTTGGTGGTAACTTGTGGATTGACCAAGCCAACCATTGTGTTGGTTGTTGGTTCGTTGGATTACATCTGCTGTCTACACCATAGATTCCTACTGGGGAGCGGTACCGCCCCTGCGTAGGAGCTTTTGTGAGGGGCGGTAGCGGGTACAAAGGCAAATGGAGAGTTTTACTTCAGTCAAGGGGGCGGTTGCGGCGTGGGTTTAGCGCAGTAGCTAATTTACTGTCTAAGAAAAGAAATAGACTGCAGATCACCAAGCGTTGTGATTAGCGACTGATGTTAACTAAATTGAAACCCGACATCAACAAATGGTTAAAACTCCACCAGCCTCAGCCATCTCATTGATATGTAGGTTACATAATGAATATTGATTTTTATTATATTTTTTTACCAGTATTACTTAATGGTCTTCTCTTTGCCTTTGTGCAGTGCCCCAGCGCCAGGTGCTCCAGTTTTGTGTTTTATTTTCTTACATTTGTGGGATAAGTTATAATTTTGGTTTTGTATGGTCTTTGACTTGGTTTGATTGTTAATGATTAATAGATAATAAATAGACAAACATATAAAATAGGTATAATTAACTATTGTGTAAAGGGGCCGTTGGAATTTTGTGTTCCTTTAAAGGGGGCGGCAGTAGTTTATAAAAAGTTGAGAAACTATGGTCTACACGGATTGCAACAAACAAGGTCACCTTTGTTGGGAGTCCCAACAGAGATGACAATCCAGGGTCCCAACTTGAGACGCTGGATTCCATCCGTGTGTGGTCTCCATACTTTAGTATCACAACATGTTTAAATGTTGAATTTATATTGAAACAAACTTTCGATTGGATGAGCTCGCAGAGAACTTTCTACTTACTTCATGTACGCCAACTGGAAATTATAATAATATTACTAAGACTACACAGCAAAATCAGAGTGGGTTTCAATTAAATAATTTGTTTTAAAAACTTCTTTATTACCGTGATTACTTTTTTTGCGACCTATACTGAACTCGTGTAATACATAACCAGAAATCTGTTTTAGGAAGTAAGTAATATAGAGTTGCTAATACCTCGTTTAAATTCCAGGAATCATAAAAACTACTATTAAATGGTTGTTAGGGATGTTAGGGTGTTTTTTTTAATATAATAAATTCAGCTTTTCCGCCTTTTAGACTTTGACTATCGGTAAGATGGTTATTGCTATTTTAATTTGAACTTTTAGTAAATATCTGAATTGGCCTGGGCAGAAAATAGTTTTCCGAGTCTTGAAAAAAAATGCATCCACTTCTAAAATCAAAGATTTATTTACAGTATTTAACTAGTACAGGGATTGATAAGTCATTAAAATCTGGTGGAAAGACCTTCCATAATATTTTTTGAAGGGTACTACGTTAAGAATTTCTCTCTTGATTCTGAAAGCGCTAAATACCCGGAATACCTGCAACATAACTGTTTCGCGCACAGGCTATCACGTTAGTACCTCGTTAATGCTGTACACTTCAAAGGTCTCTTCTGGATTGGTTTTACATTTTTGCCGTTCTTAAGAGCTCATACACATGAGCGGCATATTGCCAACGGCAGAGGTGGACTAGGGTGTAGTGGCTGCCGGGGACCTATAGTGACACTTGACACACGACGGCTGCCATTGATCTTTATTTGTTGGAATGTCGACGGCCGCCGTCGATCGTCAAGTGTCGTCGACGGCTGCAGTTATCTCTGCTGTTGGTAACAAGCCGTTCGTGTGTTTGAGCACAAAGTCGTAGATAATTTAGAATCTATATTTATTACATATAGGTATATTTATTGCGTTGATTGACGAGTAATCAAAAAATAAAAATCACTTCATTCAAATTATCCTCTAATACTACACGATTTTCGAACATTTCTTTCGAGACTTTGGATGGTTATTCATAGCTGTGTATGAAAACAATCTTTCTATTGGCGCCGTACAAGGTAAAGGAATATTTTATTATGTAAATAGTCTCTTACTTCTGAATGTCTATGAAGATTATCAAGTTCTTGATGCATAACTGATAAATAATAGGAAACTAGCTGATCTACTTTTAATCTCTGAACTACGTCTTTCTCAGTATCTGAAGAAGAGTTATCAAATTGAGCAGTCAATTGTTTTTATTTTTTATTGCTGAACTCGATTCAATATTTTCCGAAACATCTTTCTTTTTATAAAAAGTAATCTCGTATTGATTGCAACTACGATTCAGTAGCTAGTAATACTACTCTTTACTATTATTTCATTTAATTTGGAATAATGATTACGAACTACAATATGTAGTCGTAGTTATTATTCAGTTTATAGTTAGAAATCATATTGCCCAAAACTGATAGTTGGAGTAATGGACATGCCTACGTCTACGTTATGTCGATATTTATGAAATATTCGAATAAAAGCGATACTGATGCTTTGTCGGAGTGCGTTCAGCGCTGCCAGCCTTTGTTCAGATTTGACACGTTAAAGTCAGGTAGACTATTTTCCTCGAACGATGTGATCAAAGCGCACCTATTTGCAATAGCAGGTTGTAGCTCTTGTGCTTTGTGCACTCGCCTCGAAGCTTCTTGTCCATACATTAGATAATTGATACGTTTGTCAGCGCACAGGTATCGGCGGCCTATTAGAGAATAATTAACGGTACACAATAATATTGTTGTTATGCTTACGGACCCAGGTTTGCTGTTGTATATCATGGTTCAAAGCGGACATTTGCGATAGTATATCGATACTATCGCAGATGTATATCGATTCCGCTTTGAATCATGAGATGCCTACCAGGGTATAATGACTGATACATGATATCGTTGTTAGATCTTCTTTGAACACTAAGCAAAGCAACACAACAGCAGCGATGATCCGTATCGTACCTACTGTTGTGTACATTGTCCAAAGCAGAAGTTTCTTGTTGGTATTTTTGATAACAATACTATTATGACGCAACAGATATCGTTATATCCAAATCTCAGATCAGTAGGTGGATACTTTTTTTTTTTTTTAATTATTATGGACCCTAGCGGGTACAGCAAAGTTTTAAATGGTAGGAGAGAGTCTAACACTCCAAAACGGGCTCAGAAGTAGGCAAAAAAGTTAATAGGTTATTTGAGCCTGTCAACCTTTTTGCCCACTTTTTGATTGCGCTGGTTACATCAGCCGCATGCACAGAGACCACTGGGTAAAAGGGCCGCATGAGATCATCTCGCCCTCTCTCTAGGACGCTACCACGCGCACCACGAAGACTGGTTCGAGATGGTACGCGGAACCAGTGTTGCCAGACCAAAATCTCAAATTCCAGGAAATAAGAGTAAAAAAATACCAGGAGACTGATCTGGAAAATCTGGAGATCTATAAAATACTTATATATCGTTTATTTTAATACAACCAAGTCGTCGACGGCGCGTCCCGCGAGCCTCAAGAAGTTGTCAGCAAACCGTAGAGAAACTCAGCAGGGCCGAAGCCTACTGGGGCCATGGACCGGATTTTGAAAAGAAAGTCCGGCTCCAGTATCGAAGGCAAAGACGGAACGGGGTTGGTTTTTTAGTCAATAAAAGTCTGACACTATTTCCTGCCCCGCCCAAGGGCGGGAGATGTCATTGGATGATTTTTACCCACCAAAAAGAAGAATAAAAACAACTAGAACCGGCAGATTCTTATACGCAACAACAACACGTTAAAAGATATTAAAGAATTGGTAGTTCTTAGAATTAGGGTAGATATACTTACATAGGTATATATTACTAGTTTTGTAAGGAGACTCCAAGGAACTTGTACACTAGAAGACTTAGATACGTTCCTTTTTATGCTTAGTTCAGTCAGTATATATTTATTTAAAAACACAAATTAGTAACTAAATCAATAGATTTACTAACTAAATCAGTAGATCAGGAGAAACTTGACAAAATCAGGAAATCTCCTAGAAAATCAGGTCTGGCAACACTGCGCGGAACAATTTCTGGAGGGACAAGAGGGAAGCCCTTGCTCAGTAGTGAGACAGTAATGCCTAGAAAAAGGGCGGGGGCAGGGCGCTGTAATAAGTATTAAAATTTTTCGTATCTGTTTAAAAACATCATTATGACGTGAATTATGCGTATTACTATTACTTACTAGTAGTAATTTATAATATATTTAATTAATTATATAGGTATTTAATTGAACTCTTAGTAATATAGCATAACCAGCCTTTTTAATGTTCCCACTGCTGGGAATCAGGCCTCCTCTCTAGGAGAGGGAATGGGCCGTAATCCACCACTCGAGCTCAGTGCGGGTTGGTGAATGTCACATGGCTTCGAATTTTTGGTTCTAGGATGTGCCGGTTTCATCAGGATGTTTTCCTTCATCGTTTTAAGAGCAGTAGTGATGATATAAATTATACAAAGTAATGCGCCTGCCTGGGCTCGAACCCGCGACCTACAACTCGTAAGTCGGGGCCGTTACCACTCGGCCACCACTGCTCTCCTTAGTAATATATTCGGATATTTTGACTATTTTTATTTTCCGTCAGATATTATTGTCGTCAATGGTGACAGTAAGTAATTTTTTAATTAATACTTTTTGTATATTTAAAAATCATTCCAGTCCTAACAGTAAAATCTTAGCGTTATAAAAGTAGAAGATTCCACAGGTTTTGTAAATATAATTTTTTTATCAGATTGAGGTTTTAAAATAAATCTTGACCGGTGTCGTATGTGATTGTACGTTTTATTATACGTGGACTCGTCGATGCTTTGCGACCGGGACTAAATTATGTTAAGCTAATCCGCGGCTTCGGTGCTTGCTCAGTTATTGCGGGCGGCTGGAGGGGTAGGGGAGGGTGGACCTGTAAAGGGGAGCATAACAATGGGGAGGAGTGCCCAAATGGTCCGCCCTTTACAACGCCTTTAAGTTCGGGCTTACAGCTATTCGGAAGGGCTAGGAACCATTGTTCGCGTGACAATAATACAAAGAGTTCAGTAGAAGGGATAAAGTAGGGCGCGCATAAACTACACTAATATTTTATAGAGATAATGTTTATATTTTTGGTTGTAGGAGGTAATCTCTGAAAGTACTCGTCCGATTGCGAATTTTTTTTCTCTGATAGAAAGCTGCTTAATCCTGAGTGACATAGACTATGTATGCGGGCGAAGCCGCGGGCAAAAGCTAGTAATAAATAGGTATTAGGACAGTTGCAGCATGTGGCCACCAAACTTTGAGCTATTATTATTATATAGCTTTATTACACACCTTAACTTACTAAAGGACAATAATTAACAAAAATAAGTGTACAATAGGCGGTCTTATTGCACAGGGCAATTTCTACCAGACAGCCTTTGGATAGACTGAAATGAAAGGAACAAGATTTCGGGCTGAAAGTACAACAACTTATAGAAACAATGTAAAAATAAATAAAAATATAATACATAAATAAAAAACCAAATAATAAACTAATAAATATAAAATATACTTACAATTAGAAAGGAGAAGAAGAACTAAAGTGATAGATAATGCTCCTTCACCATTTTTTTGAACGTTGGTAGCGTTTGGGCTCGCCTCACTTCTATGGGTAATGCATTCCACAAACGAGCTGCTTGTATCGTGAAGGATTTATCGAAGAACGAAGTGGAATGCATATGAATACTAAGTTCTAGATTTTCCGATGACCTCAAGGACCTAGAATATGTGTCACAGAGGGACTGAAAGCGTTCTTTAAGATAAAAAGGAGTCGAAGGAATAAGAGTACATTGTAAAGCAAAAAAAGTATGTGAGCATTCCGGCGAAGGCGAATAGGAAGCCATTTGAGCCGAGTACGGAATTCAGACACATGGTCATACTTGCGCAAGCCAAATATAAACCTGATACAGAGATTTTGAAGTCGAAGAGAAAAAAATTATCCGAAGAGAAGGGCAATAGTAGACCCCAAGGAGAATCTTAGTATGGTTAAGTTCAACTTCCAGGAATAAATGTTCACCGCCATTCGGCGGGGGTGGCTGTGCGGACGTGCTAACAATTGAAAAAGGAATATAATTACGAATATAAATGGCCACCCCACCACCACCACCGACAGCGCGATCATTCCTGATGAGTTGAAAACCTGGAAGAGAGTAAGCTGAAGAGGGAAGACAGGGCTTTAGCCATGACTCTGAAACAAGTATTGCGTGAACATTCTTACAGTCAAAACTAGCCAGCATATCGGGGAAATGAGCCGGAATACTCTGGGCATTTATGTGGACAACATTAAAGTTCCCAGAGACATCGGAAAATAATGAAACCAGAGTGTCGGCTAAACAAGGAACACTCACAAAGCTTTCATCATCACTTTTTAACGAATAAAAACTATCAGTATCACTACCACAGCCAGGGCTGGGCATTAATATATAAATAAATTAAAAAAAAAAAACACTAAAAATACGCAATTGACTACGCAACTAAAGTTAAAGTCCATGTGCCAGTTGTGCTTTACTTAAAATTAAAAATTAAAATAACAATTATTTTAATAGATTTTGTAGTCCAGGTACATACAAGAAGTGAACAAAATACAAATTAGGACCGTGTAATGGAGCAAAATTAAAATGACGTTAACGTGAAGTGACAGTGACAAATAGTAACAGTGACATTATTGGTAACATTGAGTTGACATATACACATAAACAGAAACAATAAAAGTAGAAAAGATACGGTACTCAAATAAACTTGTATAAAAAATAGGAAGGTGCGAAGTATTAAAAATAAAGATTATATAATGCAACCTACAAAATAAGGAAACACAGTACCTGGACCAAATGAAATTAAAACCAAAGAGGACATCATTTCCTGGCTATAGCGCGTTTGGCTTTAGTAACAGCGACTTTTCCCACGGCGCCTGACTGTACGACGCCGGCCTCCGACTGTCCTGAGACCTGTTCCGACTGGGCGGCTATCTGCTCCGATTGCTTCGCAATCTTATTGAGGTCGGCTAAGGAAGTCACTCGATGCCGCGTTCCTTTTGGATCAAGGACGAACACAGTACCTTGAGTAGTCCAGCACTGCGTCATCCCGAATCTGTCCCGCGCCGTCATGAAGACGTTGTGCCTGGCCTTTGTGAGGAACTCTGATATTGTGATACCAGAGCCCTTCAGCTTCGTTTTACCAAACCACAATTTATCCCGGAGAGCCACATCATTGAGTTTAAAGAGGATTGGTCTGGGTCTGTGTTTTGTGCTGCGCCCCATCCTGTGACACCGCTTGATATCAGATGTAGCTAAGTCAAGCCCGAGACGCTGTTTCACTACTTGAGCCACCACCTGTGCTGTATCTTCATCTTGTTCTTCAGACACTCCGTGCAACAACAGGATTTTTCGCCTTCCGCGCGCCTCCATATTGTCCAAGCTTTGCGCTAATATGCCAACCTGCTCTTAGAGAGAAGCGAGCGCCTGAACAATAAACGCCCGGAAAGTACCAAACTCAGCGGCCAAACCTGAAGTAGTTACTGTTGCGGCGCTGGGAGACTTCTGCAGCTCCTTCTCAAACTCTGACATTCTCAGATTAAACAAAGTGGTCATATCAGCAATAGAGCGGTTGATTGACTCCATTGTGATTGTGTTAAATGATTAAAATAATTATGTTTTTAGTACTGAAAACACTTTAATGGCAGATAGCAATATTTAACTTTCAATAAGTAACATTCATATATAAAACTGATGACTATAAATATTTTAAATATAAATAATAAATACAGCAAAAAACTTAAGCTGTTCCACTTCAATTAAGAGTTATGGAATAAATTGAATTCCAGTTCCGTTTAAAATTCGTTTCGAGTAAATGTAAATACACAATTACTCGAAATACATTTTTGAATTCCAGGTTCCATACACATGGTTTTAATTAAAAAACTTTTTTTTATTAACCTTTCAATCGTGAGAATTAGAGACGTGCGCGAACGCCGGCGCTCGCTTGGAGTTTAATGAATACAGTGAGTTCTCGCAACAGCTCAGCTCTTTGTGACAATGAGAATAAAACGTAATATTTGCTTCCTCTAAACTGTCATAGGAAGTTAGTATTATATTTTACGTTCGTTATATTTAATATAAAATATTTTACAGTTTATTAAAAAACTTTTATTAATATAGAGAACTCTCGCAACAGCTCAGGTATTTGTAATAAAGAGAATAAATCGTAATATTTGCTTCCTCTAAACGGTCATAGGAAGCTAATATTCTATTTTACATTCGTTATTTTTTTAATGTAAAATAGAGTAGAATAAAATAAATTTTATTGTACACCAAAAAGTAACATAGCTTGTTCATAAATTTAAATCTATGGGTTCAATGACGGTCTTATCGCTAACAGCGATATCTACCAGACAACCTTATGCTTGTACCTTTCGCTTTCATAAATATTCTGGGCATAGATTTGTTTTCGTTCTACATCGGTCATTAATGACAATCGAAAACCTTTGACTTTTGAAAGTTTTAAGTGATCTCAAAGGTCAAGCAATTGCTGGAAAACAGGGTACCGAATTTTGTTTCGAGGTGTAGTTTTTTTTTTATGTTCTTTTGTTGACCGTATTGCTAGCTGTTCAGACTAGGACACAACTCATATGAGTATCCTGTGACCTACATCCTGAACATTTTAACTCGATTACATGAAAACCTCTCATCATGGGTCCCGGGAGAGGAGGGGGGCGCAAGGTTGCATTCACCTGGCTTGAAATAAAATTATCAGAAATAGTGATATACATGGTGCTAATAATTTAATAATAATGACGGCACAAAATAAACAAAAATACCTGACATAATTTACTGGTATTTGTACACAAATATTATAATGATGTACATACATAATTTATTAATTATACACCTAATTAAATGTATCACGTTAAATAAGCAATACCAATGAATTCCGTGAATCTATGAAAATTTTCAACACCATCAATGTATATTTATGGATTGCAATAAAGTATTGAGTATGTTCTAATTTTTTTCAGAAATACCTCCTATTTCCTAATTATGGCTGAGTGCTAAAACTACCAAGCTCACATCGCTCATTGTTTCATACATTTCCTTGGTTCTCAAGCATTTCTGCATGAATCAACAAATGAGACCCTCATTCATTTGAGGAGGGGTTAAAAATAAATACCTCTACTATCTCCCTCCCCCCTCTCTCACTAATAACTGCAAAATTCAGCTTTGTACAACTGTATTTCTGCCTGCGCTAATTTCAGTCGTGAATTTTCGAAAAAAAAAGCAAAAATACTAGTACATAGGGGAAACAGTATAATCATTGGCACTATAAGCTAACTTCTATAATTAAATGGCAATTTTTTGGATTAAAAAAATAGGTCATCATTTTAAATAGCTTTGTGAGTAATGGTTTTATTAGAAATTAATAATATGACGCATAAAGTTTGAAAATCAATGTTTAATTATCTTAAAAGCCTTTTTATATTTATTTCTACGAAAAATTACAATCATTGGCACTTGCGCATAGTTAATGGCACTATATTTTGGATACAATAATTGGCAGTCTTAAGAAGTAATGCTTCTTGGAACTTCTTGTTTTCTCATCTTTTAACTTCTAATATTTTCATTAGCTCTTTATTTGAAAGAGGCCTACTTAATCCACGTCGTTTAATTTTAGCTTCAGAAGTTCATATAGATAGCTCCGGATCTCTTTGTAAAAATAGTTTGTACCATTTATCCCCTGGAGTATTCTCTATAAAGCATCCTTTTCGACTAGATTCAATTATCCATTTTACTGGTTTGCTTTCTTTCTGACTAGTTAAAACTGTGCTAGGACCAGGTCGAATTTTCACAAAAATTTGTGTAGCATTTTTTTCCCCATACCGTTTTTTATGGCTTCCAAAGCCTCTAAGATCGGCATCTGAATATCTTTTCCCACTCTGTACTTTCTTCTTTAAATCTAAAATAAGACAAAGAAAGTATAATGATTGGCACTATAGTTTTATAGTGATTGGCAGTGCTAATTATATTTTTTTAACAAAAAAAGCCTGAATTATAACTAGAATAAAGTCAAATCGATAAAACACCATTGTGTAGCCAAAAAGTCTCCAAAATATCAAAAAATCAGAAAATACAGAGATTGGCACGAGTGCCAATCATTGTGTTATCGAACAAAATAAAGTGTAGTCATTGGCACCATTAAATTTACCAATGAATAATGTTTAAGACATAAAGTTTGCGTTTTATATGCTTTAATTTTATTATATCATGCAAAATAAAAAAAATGTCAAAAGCTTACCCTAAAATAACATATAATCTTGAAAATCCAGCACCCAATCCTTAGTTTTACAACAAATTTTAACAGATTCGTGGTGACCACTTTTTTAAACAGGTACATATTAAAAAAAGATGGTAGAAGTCTGACCCAAAAATAAGTGTTGCCAGTGTGGAGATTTGTGTATTCTACCAAGTTATTGTGTTGGTATAACGTAAAAAACTAAAATAAATATAATACACCGAATAAATTAGCAAAGTGCCAGTCATTGATAACCATTGGTGCCAACAATAGTACTGTTTACCCTACATATGGGTTATACGGTTCGCTATTTAACTAGTCAGATCTCCTCTCTTTTGTTCAGTTCAGTTCTAGTACAAAGGGCTCTTCTGTAAAACACATATCTCGCTCAGATTATTTGAACATCGAAAGTTTGTCAGAGGGATATTTTATGTGCATGTAGTCGAGTGTTGTATACTACGGTCAATGGGGATTCTAGTATAAATTTCACTTTAGCACAATATTAAACTGCATGCAGGGTAACGTGGTGTTATATATTTCTTTCTCTTTCCTACTTTTTTATTATATGTACATTAATAGTTAATTGCATATTGTTTTTTGTGTATTAGGTAATTAGGTTTAGGTACTTAGGTACACTTTCAGAAATCTATGTAAATAGAAATGAAACGCCGGTTGTTGATGTCTTAGAATGTCTTGATTGATTTTGCTAATTAAATTTGAAAATTTTCGTTTTACTCCAAATAAGGTTCCCGGATTATAGATAATGCGGAATTTTTTTTTATGTCTACGAGATTTTTAGTTTAAACTTCCTGACCCTGCGAACTTTGTACCGCTTAGCAGTCAATGAATGTAGTATATCTTTCCATGTAGTCAACCGATTGCGATAAAACAAAGCCTGAGTAATACATCAAGTTACACACAATTTTAATGTATAAAAGTTATCTACATCGATTTCGTACATTTTACGCGATGCGCGCACAACTAAAAACTACTACAGATTTATTATATGTATAGAATGAGTTTGGACCGGTAAATGTTTGGAAAAAGGCACAATTAATAAGTATAGCAAAGTGGTGTTTCTTTTGTGTGACAACTCATTTTAAGCTGCGTCTAGACTGGTGTGAAAAATTAATACGCGGAAAGTACTCTAAGTAACTAAGTATAAGTGCAGCCTATAATTATATTCTCTTTGTCTACCGCGTACCGCGACTACCTTTTACCTTTTGTTTGGTAGACATGTCATTGGATGATTGATGCAATTTCTCGTAACCACTATTGAAAAGTATTGTCATTTATAAATAAGTTAAGTTTCCGTCACTTATTTTTTTATTACGGTAACGATTTGTATTTTATCTAGCCATTGCTATTCCATTGCTAGGCAAAGGCATTAACTATGTCTTAACGTAGCTTGAATATTGTATGTGAAATTGGCGTACAAACCCGTTTTAGCTTATATTTGGCTTCTTGGACTGACCAGAAGGCCTGTCGGCTATTCTAGAACTGTCTAGTCTCTAGGCTGAGCAGTGCCTTATTTAGGCTATTGATATCTCCAGATGGAGCAACACAAAGACGATCTTAGTGATTTATTATTCCTTGCCACTGTCTGTGTTTCTTGATAGCTATAACCTAGAGGTATTTAAGTCAAGAGTGAATAGGTTGCTTCTAGGCAAGCGTGCTCCGTCTTTGGCCACATCGTCGCTTTTCATCAGGTGAGATAGTGGTCAAACGCGAGCCTACCTACCCATAATAAACAAACTGCTACTCCTATACATATACACTATCATCATTAGATCCCGCATACGACGTGTCTAAGTTAAAGATGTCAATTAAGGTAGAACTACTACACAGCGCACACGTGTGTCACACACGCCGTTTTGGGTGCAGATCTACATAGAATTTTATATGGAAACAAGACTTGTAGAGCTACACTTGAACCACGCCACGCGACGTCGTTTTTCGTACAAATCAGGCGTGTTACTTGTGAATCTAAAGTAGTTTTAAATATTACAGTGATTTTAAATATCCCTTTACCTTTCTCATTATGTCCGCTATATCAAATCTATAATTGCGCACATTATTTTTATTTAGTTGCTGGCTGGAATCTGTTTCGTTACTAATGTGTCAGAATTGGGCCGATGATTTTATTTTCGTAACTTTTAGACATGCAACGAAAATGCACTCAACAACTTAATTGTGAATTTGCGCTTGATAAGTTTAATGGAGTGTCATTTTGTGTCACTCACATTCGCCGTTCTACTCTGGAAGCTTTTCCGGGTATAGGGAATCCAATCCCGCATCAAAATCACGATCCCGCATGCTTGCGGGATTGAACTCGGCAATCCCGCGGATTTGCGGATTGGGATTTTTAATTTCTTTTTTGCTTTACATGTAAACCGGTCAAGCGCGAGTCGGACTTTCACACCGAGAGTTTCTTATTTTACCTACCTATGTAAATAGTTCTGATTCCCGAATCGAGTTTCGAAGATTATCCGAATCGCAAAAAAAGTATTTTGTAATGTAGGTAATTCCTTAACGATTTTTATATAAAATCAATTGCTTCTAAGGAACAAAAAAATATGTAACGTAAGGTCCATTTTAGAATATTAAATTCACGTGCTTTGGGGAATCCCTGGTCATAGAGTACTTACCTAAACTGACATTGATTACGTTCCGTTCGAGTTGCGATACACTCACTTAACAGAAAATATAAATTCAAAAATTATTTAACTGAAAGGTAAAATCGAAAACAAAATAATAATTTTCCATGCAAATTAAAAAAATATCACGAGTTCCATGTAAAATTGTTTCATCGCAGTTTAAATGAGGATGAGCTGGTTCTAATAAATAAATCAAAACGGCGGCAGGTCATCGGAATCCAATTTTCTTATAGAAAACTTCAATCCCGCAGACGTGCGTATCCCGCACGAGTAATCCCCCATTTCCGATCCCGTAGAAAAGGTGCGGGATCCCGCGCTTGCGGGATTGGATTCCCTATCCGGGTACTTATACTAATTATAACGAGAAATCCAAGTCCAAAAGCATCCTCGTGAAATTCGGGGAATAAAACGAAGTAGGCGTTATTGTTAGCGCTGCCGCTGTGCCGTCAAGGTATTCTAGCAGCTGAATTGAGTGACGCCTTAGCACCCGCCTACGGCATTCATCAGGAATAACATGAATACCAATTATATCTATTTTCATCCGTATTTACTAACTGCAATCGCAATTTCTCAATATGCCATTACGCTGGTCAATAACGTATGAAGTCTACAATTTCCTATGATATACCATTTTGACAACCAAATTTCATCTAAGCTTTGATATTTGTATTATCAAATTCTTCATTCAGATATTGACGGTAAACCAATGCTAACACTTTTGTGTCAAAACTTCATTACCTCACAATGTTTAATGATTTTGCGATGAGCTAGTTAGTAGCTCTTAACCGTGATCTCGTCTTATGATTTGCTTCATAATGTTTCATCTATTGCTAAAAGTATAGTAGAATGACGATTGGTATTTACATCTGCAAAAAGACATTAATTGAAATATTCGCCGCAATACTATCGCTAGTTTTAAAAGTTTGGTCAAACAAAAAATTTATTGGAGTATCAGTGTACGTTCTCGGTTAACTGTAATGAGGAAAATGACTGCCAAAACCGACAGACTTCAGTCCTTAGTGCATCGCTTAATTAAGACTCATTATATTCGTGTGGCTATCAGATCTGCGTACACGTGCGCATCGTTGAGAGGGATCGTAGCCAAATTAAGCTAGAACTACATTAAATCGATGCACACGTGTAACACGCCTGAATGCACGTAGAACGACGACGTTGCGTTGCGTGTATGTATCAAGTGAATCTAGTCTTCGTATGGTAAATGTATGGAGACCGACGCGCCCAGATCGGCGTGTGTGCAGTGTAGTTCTACCTTTACCGTATGCTAGTGTGCACAATCGTACATGCAGTTAGTGTATCATCTGTGTACCTCGGAATGGAACTCGCGAGCCCCGCGCTAACAACAAACCGGCGCGGAACGCGAACATTGTCATTACCTACCCGCCAATTCCGCCACGTGTTGATCACAAAGAACAACTCAAGGGGACTTTAAATACCAGTATTTTTTGAATAAATGTTGCTGTGTTTGATTTTAAAAATACTCCATTGAAAGTATTACTTGTTTTATAGTCTGTCTTTTGAAGCAGCTGTCGGTTGATGATTGATACCTAGTGCAGTCTAAAGGGGTTCGTTTACAACGCAGCGATGCTATCAAGGACAGCGGGATTCGAGCGAAGAGTGGAACTTCAAGGTCTTTGTTTTGCGTCTCGATTGTGAATTAAAACTTAAAAGTAATATACTTAGAGCGTCTGTTTCAAGGTACATTGTCATACAACCGCTTTTACGTGATTATAATGTTATGACACATCTTTCTCTAGACATTTTGGATACACAGCTATCATGTGGATATTATATAGGCTTCTATAGAAATCAAAACATAAATCTGTGTAAAACTAATCTAGTAACCTCTGAAAATCTGCTATTTTACGTGAACTTTGGCCCTCCATAATGTACTCGTATATAAAAAAATTATTTAATTCATACATTTTATCGAGTTTCCGAATGACGACAATTTTTCCTGGAACATGTTTTCTGAAACATTCGAGTAAATCACGGAATTACCGAATGAAAATCGTTATTAGTAGTGAGATTTTCCTAACAAGTAACGTCAACCACATGGTTTATTTGTAAAGATGTAAAATTATAGGATTAATGGTAAAACCCAGGCGCATTACTTTGTGTAATTAATTTCATCCCCACTGCTCTTAAAACGGCGAAGGAAAACATCGTAAGGAAACCGGCATGTCCTAGAACCAGAAATTCGAAGACATGCACCAACCTGCACTGGGTCCCCGTGGTGGATTACGGCCCATTTTCTCTCCTAGAGAGAAGGCCTGAGTCCCAGCAGTGGGAACATTAAAAGGCTGATTATGATTATTATGATGAAAATAATAGATGTGTTGGTATAAATTACATCATTATTCTGTCTACCCTTACGCCCCATTTTTCAATCGCGATATTTCTTTGGTATTTTATATGGCAGAACAAAGTTTGACTGTTTATAATGTAAAATACTGAAACTACAGTAAAAAAAAGCTGTGTTTTATCGCATAAAAAACTTTAGAAATACAGATTATTTCTTACTCTTTTATATTGGATCACCTGTTTGTGTGTATTTGTGCAATGGTTGATGCAGCTCGCATGTCCTGCAGAGGTGGCTTTAGCTGCTGTGAAGTGTGGGGCCACGAATCCACGAGTATTATGTCAATGTGCAAGAAACCGGCCACCGAGGACACCCAAGCAATCTTGTTTGCATTACAATAAATAAAAACGTACAAAAACATTCTCATAGGAATCTTATGGGAATGGTTCTCTTGAATAAAGCTCCAACGGTAATTGTCCACCTTTTATATAGATACGGACGCAATAAGAAAGTGTATTCGGTATCACAAAAGTAGAAAAGAAATTAGGGCTCGCTATAAAAAAAAAAATCCTTTTTGTGGTTTTTTTATTATTAGATTCTTCACGTTTGACCACCATCTCGCCTGATGGTAAGCGATGATGATATTCACAAGGTTTTTGTAATTATACGCTGGCTATTTGTGTATGTTGAATACAATCTAAAAACTTACTATTACCTTAACTTACTTTTATGTATATTACCTAGACAAATTATCTCAGTAACCAATTTTAATGAGGTACTTTTGTGCTTCCACGATCCCCAATTTCGCCCCCTGTTATGTAATACAAATAATAAGATAATTGTATAAAGATGTCTGCTGAATTCACTAAATATTATATACCTATTTCATGTCTCTTCAATTTTGACATTTATTTTCGAAGAGTTGAGACTTACATTAATGTTGTAGACATTTAAACACGCTCATGTTTTTGAGGGGTTGGGTATTGCCCTATTATGGGCGGAACAGGATCTCCCCACTTTTAGTTAACAAATTACGTATTTCGAGATTTTCGGAATCAGTTTCAGCAGTATAGTCGTGGTGGTCTTTTAGAACTTTGTGATGGACAGGGCATCAGGATACCTGTTCGAAGTTTGAGTTCAAATCTTAGTGCTCGAAGTGTAGACGTGTTGTTCTTTGATATTTCTGTGAATTAAATAAATAGTACATCTGCATATGTTATATTTATGTATATTTCGTGACCAGAACTAATGCCCGCCATACACCCTAGGGTATACATTAAAGGTTTGCCTGTAGCCCAGGTGAGTTGTACAGGTAAACCAGAGCGTGTATGTTGCACAACTGTGCAGGTTTCCATACAAACTTACGTGACAGGTATGACTGTATAGGCAAACCTGTCAGGTAAACCCTAGCGTGTACGGTGGGCATTAGAAATTGATCACTTCATGCCATGGCCAAGTCAAACTGACCAATCGGTTATACGTTAACATTTGATGATATGTCAATCCTCGTTTGGCCTACTTACTTTAGACCTTTTATTATCATGGAAATCTTACATCTAAATGACTGCCAGATGAGGATTGATACATCATCAGATGTTAACGATGTGGCTAGTGTTAGTTGGCCATATCATGAAGTGATCAAATCTAAGATCTGGCCTCGACGTGTATAAAGACCGTGACTCGTTTGAGCATCTGCTTTCGCGACACAAAAGTGCCAAAAATCATTTCGTGACAAGTTTAAAATAGACTATAAACCAAACATTTTTTTAGAGAGTGGTGAAATTGTCAATTTAACTAACAATAAAGTCGAGTTGTAAGGAATAAAGTTTAAATATATTTTTTGTTTATGGCTCATGGGTAAGAAATATTAATGATTTTCTCTGCAGTTAATTCTACAAATAATACATTTTATGACTATGTTAAACTGGCTGATGCTGGCGACTTTTTCGCATCCGAATGTAAACCATTGTAAAGCAATTGCACACTACATGCAATCCGAATCCGAATTCGAAATTCTAGACCAATCCGAATTGAAGGTGTTCTGAATTCAGACTGACAGTTCGGATCTACTGCGGCTAGAGAGTCGACCCACAATTCGCAGTACCAAGGCTACTTTCGGACCCACATATAATTTGCATAATTATATATTGAGACCTGAATGCGCGTACATCCTCTGAATTTTAGTCATTCTAACGAATGCTTTATAGATACTTATTTCCCTGTACTCATTTTCAACTTTCTAGAACAATATAAACCACTGTACACTTATTTTTAATAATGTTTGTCCTGTATTTTTTTGTGTATGTGGTGTGCAGTAAAGGATAAGAATATATTATATTACATACATATTATATTCTTATTTCTCGTTTGATTGTTAGACGCTATGCGGTGTCGGTCAAGCAGACAAAAATTTTAGCCTAGCTGTTGGAGCGACTCCGTTTACAGCTTATTTGCAGCATCTAGCCAAAGATCATACTGATTTTTTGTATGCATAGCGACTGTATTATGTATTTAATGTAACAATAATTGATCATGATTTTGCCGCAATGCAAAATGTATGAAACTAACATCGTGGCGAAATAACACAGCCTTGTTGGTTTTATAAATTTAATGTAATAAAATTATGCTTTTTCTTACGGAACGCGGATTTCCTCACCTCGACATCTACAGACTCTAATATTAAAAGTATCAGTGGCCGCGCTTTTTGCGCTTTTCACAAATTTTCGATCGCTATAGTTTTCGTCAAAACTGTCTCGGGCCTGTCATGTCTATGGGTAAATTGTGACGTTCTTGTATGGGAAGTCTGGTCGCCGAGCCGCCTCGGTATTCTAGAAACTACCGACTTTGAAAAAAGTATATAAAGTGTTAAATGATGATCACTCATCATAACCTGATAGAGAAAAACTTCGTACAAACGTGCTTTATTTACCTCTGTGGGGTCCTACGTGTCCCAACATTCATACTGACTCGATGAACCTTGTTTTTAATTATGCACCTCTTTTGCTCAAAGTTGGACAGAAGATATAGTGGGCACACATACCATAACACATTTTAGCGAAGTTGGACAGAAGATATAGTGGGCACACATACCATAACACATTTTAGCGAAGTTGGACAGAAGATATAGTGGGCACACATACCATCACACATTTTAGCGGCACGTTTTGCATTTTTTATTTATATTACTTTAACATAACACGGCCAAATGCCAATTACAATTAGATAAAGAAATGTTTTTGAAAATTATGAATGATATAATATTACGATATAACTACACGGCAGTTATACACTCAAGACAGACAAGATGTTCTTCCATTCATCCGCGAACACATCACAATCAGATTTAGCATCCAAGAGAGCGTTGAGCGCGGAGATTGCACGAGGGATGGGAGACTTAGCTCGGGCGAGTGACAGTACGACTTCCAGCAATAGCAAACAGTCGGTGCCTCCGATTACGGCTATGGTTAAGCGGCCATTACTAAATGATAATAGCGTAACCCACGTCCTTAAACCATTTTTTAGTGTTCTTTCAAATAAATGTTCTAATATAAATTTTAACTAACCAAGTACGCACATGGAGCTTATTTGAATACATTATTTATAGGTCCGGACTTGGGATAAAATTCAGGCTATTGTGAAGTCAGAAGAAGGGCTTGGAATCGAGTACGATGAAAATGTCATCTGTGATGTTTGTCGATCTCCTGATTCGGAGGATGGCAATGAGATGGTATTTTGCGACTCGTGCAACATTTGCGTGCACCAAGCCTGCTATGGCATCACAGTAATTCCCGAAGGTAAGTGTTATCACACAAGTACGCATTTCTTTGATTTGCTTTTAATAATGAAATTATATCAGCTCAAATGAATAGTTAATTCTGCTAATTTTGCCTCTTTTCTGTTGTAGGTCAATGGCTATGTCGGCCATGTGGAGACGGAGTCCGGCCGAGCTGCGTGCTGTGCCCCAACAACGGCGGTGCCATGAAGTGCACGCCGTCGGGGCACAAGTGGGCGCACGTCAGCTGCGTGCTGTGGATCCCCGAGGTGTCCATCGGCTGCGCGGAGATCATGGAACCTATCACTAAGATATCCGCGATCCCGGGCTCTCGTTGGGCCCTCAACTGTGTCTTGTGCCGCAACCGCAAAGGGGCTTGTATTCAGTGCTCGGTAAAAACTTGTAAAACTGCCTACCATGTTACGTGCGCCTTTAAACATGGTTTGGAAATGCGCGCTATTATCGAAGACGAAAACGCTGACGACGGTGTAAAATTACGTTCCTATTGCCAAAAGCATAGTGTTAATTCTAAAAAAGAAAAAGTGCCCGGGTCAGGGGAAGGGGAGGAGGAGGAAGAGGTAAAACGAAAGCGTAGGAAAGATATGACGTCGGAGGAGAAGACGCAAGCTCGAGCCGCTCGCTTGCACGAGATTGAGAGGGAATTCGACAAGCACGTGAGCGTCAAGGATATTAGTACACACCTGCTCGACGTCGATCAAGACGCGATCAATTATATTTACAACTACTGGAAACTGAAGAGGCGGTCAGGGAAGAACCAGCCCTTGCTGCCGCCCAAGTCGGACGACACCGAGGTGTTGACGCACCGCCAGGAGCAGGCCGACATCGACAAGCTGAAGATGTTCGTGCAGCTCCGCCAGGACCTGGAGAGAGTTCGCAATCTGTGCTACATGGTGAGCAGGAGGGAAAAGCTATCCCGATCGTTCTTTCGCATGCGAGAGCAAACGTTTCACAAACAAGTGGCTGTGCTCTCAGCGGCCGGGAGTGACATCCCCGCGCAGGAGTTGGCTGCCATCATCGAGGCTAATCACGGACCTTCAATATATGATAGACTTTATTCTCATGATAATGCCCCGGATCATAAAAATGATTTCGAAGAGTTACTAGCTCGTATCGCACCCCCAGAATCTGGTGACGAAAAGAAGAAAAATCACAACGGCCTAGTGAAGGGAGGAAAATCATCGAATCCGTACAAGAAACATTATGTGAACGGAGCGCGCCGCAGCGGCAGCATATACAGCGGACTGTCGAGCGAAGAAAGTGCGCCTGAGATGCCGCGCACCAGTAGATTCCGCAAGGCCATCGGCTCCAGCACCGATGATGAAGGCAGAAGAGCTGGAACCTCACCAAAGAAAAAGGTTTCTCCGAAAGGTAAAGGGAAGAGATCTCCTAAAAAGACTGAAAGGAAGAAGAAAAAGGTGCCGCAGTCTAAGCCACTCATCGAAAGTAGCAGTGATGATGAGTCTTTAAATACAAGACTGAAAAAGGATCGATCTCGCAGTAAGACGCTGCAACAAATGGAAAAAGAAATGACGGCTGGAAAGATGGGCCAGTCTGGTACAGACAGTGATGATCTAATGCCAATTAGACCAACGATGCGGAACAGCAAGTTCCCGATAGACATATACTCCGATAGCAGCGAAGACAACAAGACCGAGGCAAAGCCTGAAAAAGTTACAGCTGAAAAGTCAAAAACAGACAAAGAAAAACTCAAACCCGAAAAGTCTCCTAGCGGCAATGACTCGCAACAATCTCTGCCGAGAACAAAGGCAGCTATGAAAGAATTTATTCCAACGCAACCTGAAAAGAAAGATCCGAAAGAAGATCCTAAGCCTGCTCCAAAGAAGAGGGGCAGGAAACCATCGAACAAGGACAAAAAGGTGCCGCCACCACCCAAAACAGAGTCTGATGATGAAGCTAAGAATAAAGAGAACATCAAAGTATCTAAACAAAAAGATCACCCGTCGGAACTCATAGTTCCTCAAAGACAGGCGGCTAAGAAAGCCTCAGAAAACATGCGTTCCACCACAGTGGTCAAGAAAGATGAACCAGTTCCAGAGACGCGAGATCAGAAACCTACGAGTGGTGATGATACCAAGTCTAAACCAGCCGTGAAACCGCAGAAAGCTAAGGGCAAAGAAATAAAAGATGCGCATTCTTCAAAAGTCAGCAGGAAGAAATCTAAGGAAGCGGAAAAGGAGCCTATTTCATATGTTCCACAAAGACAGGCTGCCAAGAAAGCAGCTGCTCATATCAAGAGTGGATTGGGCACTAAGGCACCAGCTGTCGAGAACGATACCGACAAAAAGAAAGATGAAAAGCCTGAGACTAGTCAGAGCAAGTCTTCTCCTAAGAAAGATAAAGAAGAAGCTAAAAGCTCCAAGTCAGCACAGAAAGAAAGCTCGAGCTCGTCGTCCAACTCGAGCAGCAGCAGCTACTCGTCGTCGTCTAGTTCAGAGGAGGAGCCCGACAAGCCCGGCCTCAAGCCCACGGCCAAAGCCCGCGAGATCAAGCCCGCCACCACGACACGTCAGCCGTCAATGTTCTCACCTCCTGGCTCTAGACCTACTGTGGACTTGCCCTTTCTCGACAGGGTGTCAAGACCGCTGTCTTCGACTAGTGCCTCGAGTGATTCTGACAGCTCTAAAGTGTCCGATGGATCCCGATCCGGAAGCCCATATCCTAAACGACCACGGCGAAGGCGAAAAGGCAAGAGTGTGTCCACTGATGCGTCCCCACGCAAAGCGCCGCCAGATAAGAAGCTTAAAACTTCCGAACGGCGGTCCGAGTGTAGGGTACCATCACCGACTCCTGAAGGAGAGGAACCTAGCCGACCCAGTGATGCGCGCGCTGCCACACGTGCTCGGACCAGAAGCACTACTTCAGGCGGAAATATGCCTAATAAGTCTGATGCCCGACCCAGAAAATTATCTAAGGACGACACCGTCATCGCTGGACCCAACAAGACTCCCAAAGAGAGCAGCCAGTCCAGTGAACTTCCACCTACGGAACGGAAAGAGGACGAGGCGGTGAAGGAAGAGGTCAAGGATGAAGTCAAAGAGCCGGTCAAGATTGAGATCGCGATCGACATACCCAAGAACAATGTCAAAGCAAAAACTAGCAAGGTTAAGAAGCGAAGCGAGTCTAATGACGACAAAGAGAAGGTCAATAAGACCATTGAAATTGAAGTACCGCCACTACCGAAAGTAAGCCCTAAGAAAAGTAGTGAGCCCAAGCAAAAATCATTGGCGACAAGACGGATGAGCGTAAAAGAAAAGCCGCCCAAAGAACGCTCCGCCACCACCGAGACTCGCGAACCTGCCAAGAAGGACCGGCGGCTCAGCGTGGCGCACAGCGTCGCGAGCACCGACCGCACCTCCACATCGCCCAAGAAGAAGACTCCCCAAGCGAGGATTGAAATAGAGATACCTCCAGTAGAAGTTATTGACAAGAAGAGTCCCCTTCATCTCAACACCGACTATCATGACAATGACAAACATTGGCTACCGAAGGCTCCGAGCCCGAACGCCATCCCGCCGCCAGTAGAAAAACCGGGTGGCAACGAGAAATACATTGACGATAAATCCATGGACTCTGATTACGCCGAAAAGAGTAGCGTCAAAATAATAAACAAAATACAAGCTAATCTCAATGAAAACACAATGATCAAGTCACCGAAGACACCTATGGACGCCAGAACAATAACTATAGAGCACATGGAAGCTGAGAACGTGACGCGGAACATGAGGAAGCGATCTGCGGAGAAGAAGTTCATAACGCAAGACGCCAGCCACGTGCAGGGCGTCGAGATCTCCAAGAGTGCTAAAATACCTTCGGCTGTCAACCCGTATCCCAACAGATCCATGTTCTCGCCGCAGTCCAAAGACAATGAGTTCTTAGACTTTGAAATGATGGCCGTCGATGATGGGTTCAACCACGACGATATCATCAAGCCGTTTGCGACATATCCTGAATTTTTCTTTAAAGAAGATCCTAAGCAAGGTGTGCAGGAGACACAGAACTTGGTGGAACGACTTAGATTTAGACTCAGTTCTAAGAAGGTGCCGCCCGAGAATCCTGATCAAGAAGAACCAATAGTGGTGACCGACGACAATGACCATAAAGACACCGATGCCAGCGCTCCTTGCAACTTGGTGAAGGCAGAAGAGAACAGTCCGACTTCCAAGAAACAAACTCCTTCCGAGCGCACGTCTCCGAAAGAGTCGAGGCCGCCTGTCAACCATATCCCACGTATCACTACCTCTATAGAAAGAGACCTACCATCGGGAGATACAGCAATGGATGCTAAAGAGTTCCAACCTATTGCTATGACAAGTAACGAGAAGTGGATTAACGTACCAGTTTCAGTGTCACAATTAGATACGCAGAGCCAGTCTGCCAATGATCAGAAATACGACCATTCCAACTCATATACAGAAGACGTCAAAGAGCCCATCAATGTGCAATCAGTGCAGTCCGAATCGGAAGTAAACGAGACTATTTCGATATCCAAACAAAGCGACGATTCACAATCTTTATCTGTAGTCGACCATTCCGTGCACAGTAATGACGTAGAACTGGTGCATGATAACCAAAACTACGAGAATAATGATATGATACATTCTGATTGTGCTACGATATCTTCGCCACAGTATGTAAGCCAAGAGAAATGGCGTGAGAGCAAGATAACAACGAGACGATCGTCTGCTTCTAGCACTAACTCTGAAGCATCCGTGCGCTCGCACAGGAACGCACTGAAGTCGCGTATGACTGCGGCTGACCACCTGCGTCAGAGCAACTTGATGCCGGACATCGACACGTACCCACCCATCCCGGCGTACTCGCGGCCTGTGGAGCCGTCCATGCCGCTCAACCAGTACACCACGTACCCGGCCGAGGCGTCGCCGTTCCTGAGCTCGCTGCCGCTGTTCGCGGGTGCGTCGGCACTGCCGCTTCCGTCGCCCGGGCCGCTCTACGGCGTGCCCTACTCCGCCAACATGCCGCTACCGCTCAAGCCTGCCTTTTATAGTGCAGCTTTCACTTCTTCCTCACAGAATATTGCACTCACTACAGCAATGATTGCTCCGCCTACGCCGAAACCTTTAGATTCGCCGCGAGATTCAGGCGATTACGACGCGTCAGGAAGTGATAAGATCATACACGTTGTGTCTAGTCCCAGTATAAGCGTAGATTCTTATGATACGAATAGTAACAAAGCTCCAACTAAAATGTCAAACGACAGCAACGAAGCTATAACGAGCCTTCATCCTCAGGAATCTAAATCTCCTCCAAAATTGAGCAAAGCGGCTACTAAGTTTCCCGTCAAGTCTCCAGGCAAGAGCCCCGGGATATCGCCTAAGCAGAGTGACGCGCCAAAGGGCACCAAGCGTGCCAGCAACCGCAGCAACAGAAGCCAGCGCGGGCGCGGCCGCTCCAAGAGCCGCGGACAAGGCTTCCCCGTCGACTACACCGGCAACTCTATACAAAGCAAATTGGTCGGCACAGTTTACGACTTCGATGAAGAAATCGCCAATGATGGTGTCGATTTAAAAGCCCTTCGTGAAAAACAAAAATCCATTGACGTCCGTGACGATAGAAAATCTGAGCACTCATACAAGGACGCCTCTCAATCTCCTCGCGCCATCACTCCTCCTCCGACCAAAAAACCTCCGGTGTCAGACGCTAAAGATGTTAAACCTCCTGTATCTCCCGAGCATACCGATGCGAACTCGTCGCCCGCGGGCTCAGAGAGCGGACCAGGCTTCTCTCAAGTCGCGCCAGTCTTACCCGGCCCGGTCGATATGCGCACCTATCAACCCTTTGAAAATCCTGCGCCCGCGACTGAAAACGCTTACCATTTGTTGGCATTTGCTAGTGGCACGGCTGACCAGCATCTGCCTGAAATTGATGAAGAAGTCGAGAAACAACTTCACTCGGCATTAATGGCTAGTAATTCACAGACAGGTTCACCGACCCACCAACCCACTGAGCCAGCACCACCCCCTAAAGAAATATTTGTTCCCCAATTACCAAAGGTATCATTGTCGGATTCCAGAAATCAACTGAAAGTTAAAATCAAGGGTCCCTTCTTGGACGCCAACTACGCAGCGAGTTCTTCCCGCACGGTAAGCGAAGTAGTACCGCCGCCACCAATGGCGCCCGTGCACGAGGCCAGCACCAGCGTGATGACCCCGGCCAACGCCGCCGGGGCAGCCACCACCGCCGGCTCCACCAACCTGCGCCGCATGCGCAAGAAGGAGCTGCTGCGACAGTACTGGACGCAGGACATGAACATGGACGACCCCAACCACAACGCTAATATCGGCGCCGTGCCACCGCTACCGCAGCCCTCTCCTCTCACGCGCGCCGTCATCACAATTCCTAAAGCCGTCGCTTCCATGACGAGCATTCCCACACGCGAGGACTATAAGATCAGCGATAGTCCGGTGGAGAAGAAAACCAAGCGCAAAACTACGAGTGGCCTATCGAGAGAGTTGAGGCATTTAGAGGTTAGCATGAATGACGACGTCGATCCGTCTGACGATGTCAAACTGTCTTCGATAGCGGGCACGTCAGGGCAACAGGCTCACAAGCGGCGCGGTCGCACGACCGCCAAGCCGAACCGAGCGAACGCTACGTCTCCGCTCGCTCCCAAACTGAAAATCAAACTCGGTAGCAACACAGTGCAGCAGGTACCGGCCCCCGCGCCCACTGCGCCCGACGAGACTTCCGGCAACACCATCTACCGCCCTCCTAAAAAGAGGATCATTGCGAACAAACCGAGCCTGGAAGACCTGCGTCGCGAGAGCATGAAGTACAGAAAAATGGTAATGGCTGACTTCGAGGAAGATGAGAAGCCTATTAAGAAGCCTAAAAGTGAAAAGAGTGAGAAACGTAAAAAGAAGAAGGACAAAAAAGCTGAAAAACTACAAGTGGTTAATAGTGAAAGTGATAGTGCTACAAAGTTGATAATAAAAATAAAGCGCACCAAGGAAGAAGAGATGGGCGAGAGCGTAGCGGCCAGCGCATCGACGAGTGCGGCCCCGAGCGTGGGCGCAGCCGGCCCGCTGGCGGCCTCGGGCGCTCGCGAGCCGCCCATCGACCCCTTCGAGTACGACCCGTCGGCGCCCGACCCGCTGGCCATCGACCCGCCCTCCTACTCCGAGTCATCGTCGGCCATGCGCAAGGTGCGCACGGACAAGGTTACGCCCATCCGGTTAAAACTAGCTCGCAGCTCCGAGGGCTCGGGCTACGTGATGAAGGAGGCGGAAGGCGACGCGCGCGCGTCCGTGCCCGTCAACAACAATAAACACTGTGAAGTGAGGTGATACAAGCCGCGCGGTGCCGGCACCAAGTGTACCAAGGACAACAATAAGAACTTACCGCGTAAGAAAAAAATAGACACTAAGCCTAAAAATAAGAATGCTGGAACTAAGGCTAATAAGGCTAAAAACAAGTAAGGACAATGACTAAATGAACTATTACAATAGAACAAGTATAAAATCTCCTGTATAGTTAAACTAAATACTGATAGTGTGTCTGTATATTTTTAAATCAATATTTTATCTCTATCATGATGTAGTTTATTATTACATATATTATTTATTTGTATAAATGGAAAGCTCAATGATTAACTTAAAGTTATTCTAAGGTATATGAATTGTGCATTATGCTGTGCACAAGTAAATCTTATTATAGTATAGCATATATATTTTTGTTAAAGTTACTGTTTTACTTTGTGCCTCATATGGAATCTCATTAATTTTCACGAATTAATTGTGTAATTTTTGAAAATAAGTTACGTATGTTTATTTCTGTACGCTTCATAATCACGATAATCATCACATTCTTTCGTTAGCATATGATTTTTGCAATACAACACAGCAGTAGATTCACGTCCACACTCGTCCTCAAATGTTGTCACACTCACTGTGAGGGTCGCTCCCTGCTCCGCACGCCGTGTTCGCCAGGCTTGCTCTCTTCTGTCGCATTCCAACATGAACAGAAGCCATACATATATCATCTTCTATATTGTGGCCTCACCACTACTCAGCAGGGAGCCACCGACCCTATTGACTTGATTGTTGTCACCGATGACATAACTTAATATTAAACCAGAGTGCAAAGGCAGCACTAGTGGCTAATCAATTATACCAAATTATACATAATCAGATCATGGTTCGCATTTAACCAAAGATTGATTACAAATTAAAGTTACTGCATAGAAATGGGCATTAATTACTGATATTGACTTGTATCCCACACTCTCATATCCACATCACCACGTGGGACACACTTCTGATACACAAGAGCATACATTGATATATTATCCCTGTTCTGCTTATTTTATGGAGAGCTTGTCACAAACTTTAGGGCATATTCAAGTACAAGTGAGATATCGTAACCTGACAGTAAAATAAGCAGAATTCGGTATAAATGACCAAATGAGAGCTTTGTGCCATTACATAACGATTACTAAAGAACAGTGTTACTGCCATCTGTCGTAAGAAGTTGTCAAAACAGGTGTAGAGTAAATTAATGTGTATGAAATACCGAAATTGAGATAAGCTTATAAAGTCGAATGTAATGTAATGATATAGCGGAGGCTGTCCGTGATCGATGACCATGCATTTAGACATATGATGACACGTTACTGACTAAACGTTGTGTTAGCGCGTACGGTATGTAGATGTATTACAGTATAGTTCAATAACTTAGACAGATCAAGTATGACATTAATTAGAAGTCCATGAGTGCGTGGTACTTAGACAAAATGGTATTACTTCTGCTTTCCACGGCGACGTTTAAGAGCGATCGTCGATGTTGCGCATCTGCTTACCTACGGGAGCGCCGCAGTGGAACACAGCACTCTATCCCAATGTAAATATTTTCGAGGTTACATGACTGCGTGGTCGTCTATTGCGAATGTCCTTCTAACATAACAAATTGCTTATTGCCTTTTTTTCATATCATTTCGACAATTATTCACTAATTTATAATTAAGGTTGATTTAAATTAGACTTCAACGAACTGATTGGAATATTTATTTGTCTAAAAACACATTTACCTTATGCTACACAATGCTGGTTATCTATAGGTAGCATCAGTTCGTTTGAGTTTTTTATTCTTTCAGAGACATGAAAAATGAAATTTTAAGTTTATATTTGGTATTGCGACTCGAACAAAAGAAAATTTCGTTTTAAAAATTCAAAAGGCACATGGTACTGATGCTGCCATAGAGTCGTTATGTAGGATGTGGTAAATAAGTAAGTAATTTATTAGTGATTGTCACCACTATATGATTTTGTTTGTGCAATATTCGGCAATACTCATCGTATAGTCAAACATTGACCGTAGGCATGGTGTGTTAGGTTTAAGTGCATGTCCGTTATTCATAAGTATCTCATTTTCGTTCCCATTGTAAATAAAATATTTAATAGTAATCTAAGGCCTTGTCCAGATTAGCGATTGAAAATCGGTAGATACAAATTATGTTGAAAGTTCGTTTTGTTCAGTCTTCGCGTGGAGGATGTGTTGAATATGAATAGAAAAGAGTTTTACGCTTCAGTTTTTTATGTTATGGATTGTTTATTTGGTTTGATTATTAATTCTCAGTTTATTTTAATAATAAGTGTGCGATATGCTTAATTTGGAGAAATTATGACAAGTTGCGTTTTTCCCTAAATTGATTATATTGCAGAAAAGTATTACATCTGGACAGTGCCTTAGCAGGAGATAACTAAAGGTGTTAGAAAAGGCCACACCGAGCTAGTGAACGCGACGCAGCGTGCGTAAAGCGATAGATAGCGGCCTATCAATGAGCTTAGTATAAAATTAAATGTTTAAAAATCACATTTTCATAATATTAAATTATATAAGCTTAGTACCAATCTGAAATTAGTAATTTCGAATTCAATGTACATGGTAACTGTAAAAAAATACTAATGGAACTTGTGTATAAATAATTCCGTTCTCGACATAGTAATTTATAGTGAACGTATAAAGAGTTCTCTTGTTTGGGAAATTAATTATAATAAGCTATCAGAAAACCGAATTAGGTTGTAGGCTGTGCTTAGTTTCGCTTTATTATTTGTAAAAACATCCATAGACAACGTCTGCAAAAGTAAACATCTTATCAAAAGTGTGCACGAGATAAAAGCGAGAAGCTTGCTGATTTTTTATACTTTTATATTTTTTAATATAACTAAAATCTTTATTTATTACGTTATCAGACATAACACATATTTAAAAGAAATTACTAACACTATCAGTGATTGCATTTAAATAAAAATAAAATGAATGGTGCCCGTAAAACGAAGGATGAATAAACTAAACAGAAAATTGAGATTACATTGTATTGTAACTGACTTATATATTTATTTATTATCCAGAACTTTGCAATTTTTTTTTTATTCAATGTTGACCACTACAACGTGTTGACTCAAGACTTGCATGATCATAACGTTCTAGCTTACATCCGTGTAAATATAAAGTCTATATTATGTAATGGATTACTCAAAATAAACAAAACTGAAATATTCTCCATGGGGATAGTGGAAACGAGATTTCATTTAATAATATTGTGTAAATGTTAACAAAAAATGTAAATATAATTAACTATCTTTATTGTAGCTTACGTGCGTTCCAAAACGGAAAATTTTAATATCAGTAATGAGCAAATATAAAAATTGCTTAGTTATTCGTGTCTATATAATCAATAATTTTATTCATAAATATAAAACGAAAGTTACCATACTTTAAATTATTTATATTAGTAAATAATCTGGCTGCGACTGTCTGCATGGTCGGCAATAGTTTCTCTGGACACCTAAATAACGGAGCGTTATTATGTAAAATGCTAAAATAGTATAATTTATTTTGTTATACTGAGATTTTTTAATAGTCTTATGAGTGTGGGTCTTTTGGAAATGACGGTCTTTTAATTACCCTCCATTATGTGTAAGCGTCAGAACCCCTGGACCACTAGCGATATCTGATGTTCGGAGAATAACCTAAATTTACTACCTTTTTGCTACTATTTGATACCTGCTTTCAAATATTTGGCACCTCTATTGACAGCGAGAAAACGCCTGAAGAAAGTGGCCAGACATTCTGCTGACCATTTTTTTTCATAGTTCTAAACAACAAGCAGAATGCTAAAAAAATAGAAAAAAATATATGTTGGGGTATTAGAAAGTTAGTAAATATTTATAAAAAGATAAATTATCTGTGTTGTCTAGAACTATAAAAAAAAAAAATGGTCCAGACATCCTGACGTCAGAATGTCTGGCCACTTTCTTCAGGTGTTATCTCGCTGTCAATAGAGGTACCAAATATTTGAAAGTAGGTATCAAATTGTAGCAAAAAGGTAGTAAATTTTGGTATTCTCCAAACATCAAATATCGCTAGTGGTCCAGGGGTCTTGAGGCTTACCATTATATGAATACTTTTCATAGCTGTCACAGAAATATGAAGAAGACATTAATGAATAGCCAAAAAGTAATATTTCCCTTTGCCTAGCAGCCTGTCTACGGTTTATCTATGTAGTCGATTATTGCTGCCTTGTCTAGTTTTCCTCCCTTCTCAGCTTGAACGCCTTTAACCCACATCTGAAAATATTTTGCTTGTGTACCTAAATCAATTTTCACAATTATGGTAGCGAATTGCTTTCATAGTTTTTGTTTCTTTTCTAAAGAAACCAATCAATTTACTCATTAAAGGTTTATTGACCTAATTAGTGAAATATTTTCTGTTGTTCAGTGTGTATATAACAAATCAACATGACGCGTCCTGAGATAAATTAGACTCCAAAATTTGACGGCTTAACTTTAATCAATTAGATCGTGACCTGTACTTGTTTACTCAATATGAATGAAATTAAATATTTATGGAGTCAATGTTGGGTCTGTTCCATAACTCCAGTTGACTGTACGGGCAAACACTGGATCAATCAGGGTGGAGCTAATTATGTTTAGGCACTTTTTATGTCTCAATATTTATAAATAAAAATGTAGTTTGTAGGTACGTTGTAAAATAAGAATACACTTTGGAATCGTATTTATTGGTAGATTAGTAAAATAATGTTAGTGTAACAGTTTGCCCACGCCCACAAATCTCCAATAATTCTGAAATATTAGCAGTGTCGACATTGCCTGGTCAGACATCAGCGTTTAATATAAAGCCCACTTATATTAAGAGATAATGAAAGCGCTGATCAGACATTGTTAATTTTGCTATAACTAATGGATTTTATCCGTTCCGTTGAAACAAGCATCACGTTGCGATAGTGTAGTTATGTTGTCTATATTTAAAACCATCGGTCTATAACCCCGTGTAGAGCTTAATAAACCCATTTTAGTATTTTCTATGGATTTTTAAAGTGTTTTAAACTATAGGCAATGTGTTAGCTGTCACGCGTTTAAACTGAATATAAAAGCAAAAATATCAAATGACACTAACTACTGTACAGATATAATCACGGACTCACTTTGGCACCATTCTTCTGAAGTAATATTTTAAAATAAATTAAGTTTAAATTAAAATCTAATTTATCCAGACGTATGAGCTCGCGAACAATAATAATTTTCGAAACTACCCTCAACTTCTCTTCTCGTAATAGTGAAATTATAATTTTAGGAGCACTCTCAACCCTAGGGGTTCGTCATAGCACCTTCGTTTGTCAGCTGTGCTGGTCATAATACGATATAAACAATTCTATTCTCTATAAAGTCTAGGATCCTCTAAAACAACACCAGAACCATTCTCCAGCTACAAAATTTGAGTAGTCTTCCTACCAAAAGTTAGTGTTGACTAAAGAGCGCTGAGCGCTAACTTGTGTCGTTCTTGACATGTAAGGAACACGTGCAGGGCAGCAGTGCACAGGCTCGACTAGGTCCCCAACTGGGTCTCTACTGTTGCTCGTACAGAGTCGTACGCACAAATCTACAAATTGAATGACATGAGTATCAGCATCACATTTCAATACTTTTGTGTCGATCATTACCTTGTAACTGTGATTTGTTTTAATTTATATAAAAAATCAATTTAACTTTAGATATAATTTTTGTATTTTGAGATTCCGACTGCAGGGAATAAAAATAAATTTGAAAATGTAGATATGATTAAAATTTCCTCTGTTGATAAAATATTTTTTTAATGTAAGTAAGCGCATGTAATTTTTTAAAATACTTTGTCGATATAAAAATAATAGTAATGTTTGTATTTTTCTTAATTTAGAAACGTTATTATTGCTACGCTGTAAGCGCATTTTGTAATGAGTATTTTTAGTTTACCAATTTAATAATCAAGTGTTGTATGGAATTGTAATTTACAGTGTAATGTAATATGCTAAGTATGTGTGTTATGATGTTTATGTATTGATTACTTGTATGTTAAATGTACGTGACGCGCGATGTAGTGATCTTACATAGTGCGGGGCCGCCCCCGCCCCGGTAGACTCGTGTCGTAGCAGTAAGGTAGGCGAGAATGGTGTTCCGGTGTGTGCTAGGGACGCCGCGAGGCGCGCCGCCGGCCTCCGCGCCGCCGTTCGCAGATTATTCAGTGTTAGCCATGGTGAGCGTCGCGCACCAGTCATTAGCTTATAGAGAAAATTCAATACATATATTAATTATATTATTTATATTGTAGACTCTATAATCAGGTTTAAGTAATAGATTTTAAGAGATTAAAGTAAAATTCTTATACCATTACCCGTATAAGTATTATGATCAACAATATTTCCATTGTTTTAAAATTACTGTTGTTAGTTTAAATAAAACGTAATGTTTAAGATTAAACTTGTACAAACTACTTATGTACAGTGTGTAAATTAAGATGATGATGCTAAATGTGGAGCCAGAACTTGGCGCCATAGGGAGAGATGTATCGTGACATGTTTTGTAAATAGTGTACAAGTATATTGTAATATAACAAGTGTTTTCAATGTGCACATAGTCGCCTCATTCATTAATAAATTTTTTAGATCAATTAATCTTTCCTTTTGATTTTATTTTTTGTCTTCTGTCTGTTTTGGTTTTATACTAAACTTTTCTCAACGGGAAATACAACTTGTGTTGTCTGAATTCGTATAAAAAAGGTCTCTTACCTCCTTTCACTCAATAAGGAATGCAGTAGTTGTGAAATGGGTACTTAAAATGGTATTCAATCTAACTATCTTAATAGATAATATCTTAGTGAACACAATCTGTATCGGACAAGTTATTCACAGCATCCGCAGCAGTCTGCATCCCTATCACTGGATATGAAGAGTTGTCATTCAATTTCGATAGACACCAGAATCAAATAATTCGCTAGTATCACACGTGAGTTCTAATTCCCGAGTCTTAAAACTAAAAATTCTTATAATCCATTGAGTCGCCGCTCGCAGTCCACATTGCACATTCTTTACGAATGGTCCTTTCCTTAAGGCGATCAACGTTTGTTGAAAGTGTATGCAACATGGAACCTGCACACGGGCATCATTGGTCACAAATGGTTCTCGTCAATCATTTTTGTTTCTGTGTCCTATCTATCTGCATGCTTCCAAGTTCAAACCGATTTCGAGAAGGAAAATTTAATTTAAGTGTAAATACTTGAAAACAAAAACCTTTTGAAGTCGGTTTTTTTTTGTTTTTGTCATTGATTTTTATTTTTTATGCAGTTTTGCTTTACCATCATCAAATACTCTATGGTTGAGAAAAGGTACCTTATCAAATCTTCGAGGTTACAATATTTTGGAAAACATACATAAACCAACGACATTTTCTGTGTCATGTTTTTCTATCCGGCTCCACTGTATTATCTAGTGAAAATGAGTATTTCATATTTATTTATAAAGTTGTCCCAAAATTAATGTAGGAATTGAATTTGCTGTCATTTGTGCAGTAAAGTGTTGGCAACCCCAAAAACACCGTGGAGGCTTCAGGCCGTTTGCCCGATGTGTTATTCCATTAATAACCCTATCATAAGTACATAGTTTATGATTCAATAGAAAAAACCCCAATCTGAAGATTAAAAACTGTGTTTTCTATTTAATTCACATCTTGCGTTTTTTTTTTTTGGGACAACCTTAAGTTATACAAACTATGATCTGGGATGCAGAAACCAATGTTACAGTGTTAGAGATAACCAAGAGTTAATACCAACTTGCCTAAAAAGTGGTTGCCTTTTCTTAACCTGGAATGAAACTGCGACTACGGTGACAAAGCCGCTGAGCTCTCATGTCCGTTTGGATTGAGGAGCCACTTCATAATTTTAAAAGGAAACCCACCCCTTATTTAGTAGTAAAGCAGATAATTTTGTAGGCCAAACCCCGAAATTTGTAGTAAAACATATCCAAAGTTATATCAATTTTAAAGTGGCTCCTCAATCCAAACGTCTGAACTGAGGAGCCAGCTGGAACACCGAAAGTAATCAATGAATATTATTGAAAATTTTGTATCATTTAGTAGTAATTGTGTATAGTACCTACTAAAAATCTGAGTCTAATACAGTTGATATTCAAGAACATACAATACTTTTAATGTGGCTCCTCAATCTATAGACATGACCCGTCAATTTTCAGAAAAGCATTACTTCAATCGACACGCAATTTCGTTATCATTTAGTAGTAAGTATATTAGATTTGTAGGATAAGAACCGGATATCAAAAATGAGAGGATCAGGAGATATAGCACATTTAATGTGGCTCCTCAATTGAGATGCTTCGGTAAATAAATTGGCCTCTAATCTACTATACTTGTGATGAAATTTGGAACAAAAAACACCTATATTTAGTATAAAATTCTACTAAATGTACGTATAATCCCCGCCTTAAAAAAATACATATCTGCGAAGTTATTAGCTATTCTTTAATTTCCTATGAAATGGTTTTGAAGGGTGACCATGAATACATTATTTACTAAGACAATCTTTGTTTCATGGCTTATAGAAGCACAAAACTGCAAATTTACTACTCTGTCAAGAAAGTACCGGGAAAAGATCAATAATAAACAAAATTTTTGTTATTCATCCAAATTTATTTTATCACCTTCAAAGTATGCCCTTTCAGAAATGATACACTTACGCCAACGAATAATCCAATCATTAAAACATTTTTTAAACGCTGTTTCCGAAATTGAGTTCAGTTCTCGCCGCGATTTTTTCTTTATGTCTTCTACAGATTGAAAACGAGTACCACGAAGTGGTAATTTGAGTTTAGGAAAAAGATAGAAGTCAATGGAGCCATATCTGGCGAATATGGTGGCTGCTCGATGGTATTTGTTGAGTGTTTGGTCAATAATTCTTCACAATGATGGCCTTGTGCGAAGGCGCATTATCGTGGTGCAAAATCAAAGAATATTCTTTCCACAAATCTGGCCTTTTTCGGTGAATTTGCTCTCTTAAATGCCGCATAACACTGAAATAATATTCTTTATTTACCGTTTGACCTTCCGGTAAGAATTCCGAGTGCACAACACCGCGATAGTCAAAGAAAACAGTCAACCTGACTTTGACTTTTGATCGACTTTGGCGTGGTTTTTTCGGTTTTGGTTCAGTTGGAAGGCGCCACTCCGAAGCTTGTTGACTTGTTTGCATGTCAAACTCGTAAACCCACGTCTCGTCGCCAGTAACAATGCGTTTCATGAATGTTGGGTCGGAATTGACTCGTTCTAGCATGTCCTCAGCGACTCTCATGCGATTGAGTTTTTGGAGACAAGACAATTCAGGTCTTTTGGGACTAACCGAGCGGCAAGATGTTTCATACCCAAATGATTAGTTAAAATGGTACGGATCGACTCGTGAGATACAGAAAGTTCGGCGGCTATCTCTCTCAAACTTTAATGAGGATTTTCAGTCACTATTTCCTTCACTTTTGCGATGTTAATTTCAGTTGCAGGGGTTGATGGCCTACCAGAGCGAGGCAAATCTTCCATCTCATCTCGACCGCTTTTGAATGCTTTGTACCACTCAAAAGCACGTGTTTTTGATAAAGTCGCTACACCGTAAGCCTTTTGTAACATTTTCAGTGACTCCGAACACGAAATTCCATTGGCGATGCAAAATTTAAGACAAACTCTTTGTTCGATGTTTTTGTCCATTATGAAATTCGCAATCACACTAGATATGATATACTTAACTAAAAACAGCACGTAAATGTAAAATAAATTGCTTTTGCACAGCACATCGATAGTTGTATGTTGTTAATGTGTGCGTAATTTGTACGGTGCAAGGAAAATACACGCTGTTTTTAGGGAAATAAGGTTTATAATTAACTGTGTAGTTTTGTCTGATTTATGATTTGTGGATGTATGCGCGACTGCGTAAGTATTCCTGTACGTGTAGTAGTGTCGGTAGTGGAAGGAGAAACTGGAGACACAGTGTTCCGATACATTTTTTACTACTTAGCATACCTATCTCCTCCTTTCTTATATCTATGGGCTACACACACTTGTCAAAAAATTTTGTTTCGTAATACTGCGGGTTTTTTGGAAAAGAAGATGGCATGACTTCCCTAATTAAACAAAAATGGACTTACCTAGTTTGACCGTTTGTCCCAGGTACAATCACAACATGGTCACCCTTAATAGCAAATTCTAAATGAATATTGAGAAGTATTTTTTTTTATCAAATACCGAATATATACAATTTTGATTTGTACATATTTATTTAGTAGACATTTATACTAAATGTTAGTGTTTTTGGTTTTTGATTTCATTGTGATATCAGGCAGATACAATCAATTATTGATTATGTAAAACGTCAGGACTGAGGAGCCAAATAAAATGCATTTATTTATTAAATTTAATCAGTTTTACTACTTTCTCTGTATGCTACAAATTCAAACATACTTACTACTAAATGTTTTTTGCAGTGGAATTATAAATTGACCAATTACTTTCATGTTAATTCACGCTCTTGTGTATAGATTGAGGAGCCACATTAAAAGTATTGTATGTTCTTGAATATCAACTGTATTAGACTCAGATTTTTAGTAGGTACTATACACAATTACTACTAAATGATACAAAATTTTCAATAATATTCATTGAATACTTTCGGTGTTCCAGCTGGCTCCTCAGTTCAGACGTTTGGATTGAGGAGCCACTTTAAAATTGATATAACTTTGGATATGTTTTACTACAAATTTCGGGGTTTGGCCTACAAAATTATCTGCTTTACTACTAAATAAGGGGTGGGTTTCCTTTTAAAATCATGAAGTGGCTCCTCAATCCAAACGGACATGAGCTCTCTTGTCCATTGGATGCCAAGATCAAGATATTTTTCCCATCCACATAGGCAAAGTCCGGTCTGGTGGAACCGGTCCCACGTTCTGCTTAGTACGTCTACGGATATGATGACTGGTTTCAAGTAAGTAAAAGTTAAAACAGGCTGCTCGAAGAACTTATGACTAGGCTAAGCTTGGGATTGATTATATGGAATGAGGATTAATACTAAGAGAGCATTTCTATTTTACATTTATTTACTTGCGACTTGATAGTTATTTTAGGACAGAGTTGATATTTCTCCTCGAACTCGGACAAGAGTCTCGCAAGGCAAGGACTCGCAAGGCTGTTGAGGGCACGATACATCGACTCCTGAAAACGTTAAGTAAGTCTAATAGGTATATTTCAAAGAAACTTATGTTAAATCTGGATGTCTATACTCGGCATTTGATAATAGTTTAACGTGCGGTATCCGCACGATATGGTTATCACTTTCATTCGTTTTGATCGACACACACTGCGATCACAAATCTAAAGACCTGCTCCAAGTTTCATTTTGGTAGGTATTTTAGGACATAATTTTAAGCTATTTACCAGAAAAAAAGCGAAAACACCCAAAACTTCTTACCTACATGGAAATTGAACGTTAGAGAATTCTGAATATCCTTATTTTTTCCATATCTTTTTTTCTGCTTTGGTGCTCATTGTACCTACCTAACTTGCGTTGTCTATTGCTCCAGTGTAGATAAAACAGCAAAAGGGACACGTAATAGTGCTCAGAGTCTGCAACTGCTTGGTCAAGCAGCATGATCGGGGAAACCATGAAGAATTAGAGCAGTTTTTGGTAGTAGGTACTCGAGTAAGTATTTGGATGAATATCGCAGCAAGCAACTACGCTAAGATCTATACCATCTGAAATCTGTAGGGATTCATTAGTATAGCTACCTATCTTTTGAAAACAGTTCTAATTTAAAGTCCACATTGTTGTCTTATAACTCATTCCTACTTACTTTCGATGAGAGATTCGGGTTACAGCCTTAAGTTGCAAAAGAGTAGCTAATGCTATTAGCGACAATCTTTTCGAGTTACAGCAGGTGGGCAGCTTGGGTGGCAGTGTGATGTTGGTACATGATGTAGGCTACACAAAGAATGGGTGTCCTATCTTTCGGAAACCACACGACAGAGTCTATTTAATCTGATTATTCTGGTAGTCATGGGTCTACCTTAGCCCATTGTAATATACTTACAACTAATTTCCATGTATACCAATAAATGTAATTTTTAATAAAAAGCAAAAATAAAGTCTAGTTTTCTTTTTAATACCTGCTTTATCTTGTGTAAAGAGGATGCAGTGAGAGTAAGTATCAATTAAGAACTACCTTCCATATAAGTCTTACAGGCTGAGTAGTCCTATGCAAATTGCTACAAACAGGCACTGACTAATTAAGTTCCATCATAACAAGGGCACGCCAGCCGGACGAGGCGGGGGAACTTCACTTTACTATGTACCGGCTTCTCTGTGGCCACAATAACCTCAGAACCTAGTCAACATTCCATAAAACAGGTACCTAACCAAACACTATTTTCTTGTACCATCGTAGATTTAAGCCATACGATCTATGATGATGAGTGTACTTTGAAGATTATGCTGTATTTGGCCGTATTGCAGATACCACGACGCGACAGATTAGGTACAGTTCAGTGTTAAGAACAGCGCCATCTATGGAAAGCATATTGAACTAGTAAAGGTAATCATAGTACAGGTGAGACTTGATCAGGATGTTTCTTACCATCTAATACCATTGGCGTATTGAAGAGGTCCTTTTTATTATTTTGGGTCTTGAGCAGAGGCGTAGCGTGGACTAAATTAGACGTGAACGAAGGTACATCAGCGAGGCCTTTTTAACCCCTGACGGAAGAGGGGTGTTATAAGTTGGAGGTGTCTGTGTGTCTGCCTGTGGCATCGTAGCTTCTAAGCGAATGGACCGATTTCAATGCGGTTTTTTTTATTTGAAAGCTGACGTTATCGATATAGTTGTTAGATACAATTTATGAAGATCTATTCCGGTATTCAAGGTCATCAGCTCGTATGTTGGCGGTAGCAGGGATCTTAAACACTTAATGGATAGGGTAAATACGCCAAACGTCGGCCTCCCCCCAAACTTCGGCCGTCCCTACATTTTCAGCTTGCATTCATTCAAAAGGTAATTAAGTGTCAATTTTGCTTCTCGAATTGCAAACATAGTTTATACTTTATACGTACAAACCGTTACTATCCGATTCCGTCACTTGTTCTTCTCATACTGAGCGTCAGTAGCGATTGCGTCGTTGAAGCGTCAAATTCGCATGTAAAGTAGCTTACTTGAAGTGAATACTCACATTTCGGGGATTGATATTACAACGATAAGACATTTAATTATTTTTGTTTTAAGCTTTATTATCACTAAAAGGTTATTTTTACTATATTTTAAGATAGTTTTTTCAACGTTTTGCGTATATTTTTCAAGGCAAAATAGGAGGCCGCCATTAGGGTAACAGTTTTGATTTAAAACCGGATTTTCGGCCGTGGCCGACTTAAAGTAAATGCAGTCTGTTTTATAAATTCCAATTGTACCAATTCCATTGGCTTAACAATAGAATTTGCAAAGCTTACAGACAAATAAATCTATTTTACGTTTAATCGCCAAATTACGGCCGGGGTGATATTAGTCGAATCTCGAGAAATAAGGTACAAGAAATAAGGGCCGACATTAGAAATATTCAAGATCGTAATGTCGACCAGCTTCGAATTCGAGCGTCACTATACAGGCTGATGAAAAAATACTTTATGTTTTTTCATTGATTGGTTAGTCATTTTTAATTTATTCATCAAAGTTATTTTATCAAAATGAAATATTTTTTTATTACAGTTTATTAATATTGTAAAGAAGTTAAGTTTAAATGTAGTTGACAGTATTGAAGACATATTTATGGTAGCTTTATGGTTCGGGACTTGCTATCTATTAAACCCTTCTTATTAGCTTAAAAAATATAAATGGTTGGTCGTGAATCTTTATTGTACCAAAAAACTGCCTTTGATACTAAGTTTGTTTTCACTTAATGCTTTTAATTTAAGGTAGGTTCTACAATGACAAAGCAGGGAGATCTTTTTATAATTTTCTATGATTCCGTGAAGGCTAAGGCCCAATCAAAGAAAATTATGCGGTTACGATTTTTTTTTGTTTGGGGAAATAAAAAATATTTTACTATTTAACAAATACAATAACAAATATATACTTAGATGTGTAATATTAGAATTCTGCCAAAATAAATCATGTTAATAATATTTGTCACTGTCTTAATTTAAAACACCCTATACCCGGCCGACATTTGGGAAAAACGCGACCGACCATGGGCCGTGAATGGCCGACTTTAGGGTTTTTCTGTTCTCGACACATCTAAACCTTATTACTTTTTTCTTTTAGTAGAAATGTCGATCTTATGCCTATAAACATGAAATAGATTAATCAAACTATCCAAAACCGCATCAGAAGCTATCTTTCGTTGAAAACTGACGGTGCTAGAGCGATCCGCAGTCAGAAAATCGCTAAGGGGGCCGACATTTGGCGTATTTACCCTATATACTTTACTAATTAACACATTATGTGTGACCTAATGTTTGAAATACTCATGTGCTTACATGCCGGCCGGCGCTATCAAGCTGGTCGTAACCTTGGATTGCCTATTAATAAACCCATCCAGTTACGGCTTATTTAGATTTAACTTTAAAATAGTTCTGTTCGTTTCTCATAACGACGAGAACCTGATGACAAAGACCTGATGCTAGAACTGGGAAGTGGCTGATGGAACCTTGGGATGTCTACTAGTAAAATCGTCGAGTTTGGGCTCATTAGATTCGTCTTAACCAGTTGTAAACATGTTTCATGATGACGAGGCCCTGATGCTAGAACTGGGAAATGGTTGGTGGAACCCTGGAATGCCTTCTAGTAAACACATCGAGTTTGGGTTTATTTATTAGATTAGTGCGAATCAATTACCGACGAACATTAACAATTGGAACAAAGGCTTTGACAATAAGAGAATGGGTTGTGAATTTGTGTTAATCAGATTGAAAAGTTAAAGGTTTATAAAAAAAATAGCAATAAAAAACACAAGTTCAGTATGGTGCCATTTTTGTTTTAAAGGTGCGATTTGTAGGTGTCAATGTACACGTAAACGGAACGGAACGGAAATTAGCTAAATGAAACATCGATTTACAAATATTAATAACTTAATTTTATTCAAGATAATCCTGCGTAATAACAATAGATTAATAAATCGTAGAGCTCGGAAACAGCGCGTCTTCTTAAAAATCTAATTTTAACGAAAATTCACGCTTTTTTCTTCCAGGAGTTCCCTACTTATTTACATGTAAACAATGCAGATGACTTCTTTATATTACAATACAACTAATTTCATTTACAAGCACTGTCCATTCCCCAATGAAAAAGGCGTGAAGATACGTAACATTATATATAAGATAATAATGACTAGGTACTGGTTATACAAGTGTATTAACTGATGAAATAAATAATAATTAAACATTTTAAAATTAAACTGAGATAAAGTAACTTGGTAAAATCGGCCTCGCAATAGATTTATCACTCTAAGCCCGTATAGTGTTAAATCTATTGCGAGGCCGATCAACAAGAATATGGCTGTCACAGTAGCACAAATCGTGCAAGTCCCGAACTTGTTTCTGGACTTCCATCAGTTGGTAGGTTCTAATCTATGATTGACGTGGCTGGAATTCTTTGTCCTTTGTCCTTGTAGCTGCACGGTGGTCGTGATAAATCAGTGATCCCGAATAAATATCAAGAAAAGTCTAAAATGGAGGATCCGTTCGACATTTCACGTCTCTAATGTGACTTAAGGGGTGACCAGACGGTTGTAAACTAGCGTTTCAACCAAGGTGTCCTTGTTATTTTCAATCCGTGTAGACAGCAGTTGAAATCCATGACCTTCAACGCCCTTGGTTGGGAGGCGAATTTTCCCTACCACCGAAAGTGTTGGCGCGTGGTTTATAATTTATATGCAAGTAGCCGCAACACAAACCAAACACATAAACCAAGGTCACCTTGGTTTGAACGATAGTTTGCAACTGTCTGGTCACCCCTTTAGTGGATACGTGCTGTTGTTTACTTACGGGTCTTTCATTAACAGGTAGATATTCATTAGGAACGCGTATTTACTTACAGTAAATCACTGCGTCTTGGATAAAGATTGAGCTTTGGCGATATGTTAGTTCCTAGAAGCTGTATTTTAAAACTGTTCGTATACGACGGTGATTTTGAATTGCGAATCGCTCCATTTTAGACATTTCTATTGAAGACTATAAAGAGGGAAATTGTATAGAACGGTTTGCTACTAGTGCAGTATAGGTGTGTCTAAGCAGGTAAAACATCTAAACGTAGTAAGAGGTTAGGCTGGAAGGGCAGGTGTCGGTCGAGGAGTGCGGGCCGTGGCTCGACAGCACCCCGCACTCCGGCGTCGGGGGCGGCGTGTACATCTGCAGAAAACAAATGAACTTTGTCAGAACAAAAAATACAATTTTATGCGTGGGTACATATTTTTGAAGAAGGTCGTCAATCTTTTTAAAGTGTGAACCGAATATATGTAGTGCAGTTAGTAATTATTTTGCACGTGTGTTTCATTCGAGCATTGCGGTAGACCTACATTGGGCCCACATGGGCCACGTAGATACGTACATTTTATATGACAACTAGACTTAACTAGAACTACATTATAAGACCGATGCACACGTCTAACTCGCCAGATTTTTACGTAGAACGACGTCGCGAGGCGTGTATCAAGTGTAGCTCTACAACTATGGTTTCCATATAAAATATATGGAGGCCGACGCGCCCAGTAGTCTGATTCACGTAAAATCAAACAAGCCATTAATATCGTTGAAGTTTTATAGTCGTTCGATCGAAGTCCTATCCAAAAGCTGTATTCACGATCTATCGACTTATGCCCAGTTACATTAATAAGTATTCTACCAGGATAATGTAATACAGATTTTTTTTTAAATCGACGTTTTTCAAACGACTATAAAATCGGTGTCGTTCAAACTCGATTGATGGATGTGAATACGGAAATGATCTAAACGACTAAATCTCTACGATATCGTTACGGTTTTCATTACGCGAATCGGGCTACAGATCGGCGTGTGATGGCACACGTGTGAGCAGTGTAGTTCTAGCTTTATGGAGTTACATTAGACCCACGCCACACGACGACGCGCCGCTACGTACAACTCAGGCGTCGCGCACGTGTACGCCGGTCTTATGTAGTTCCCGCTTTAAGCTTGTATTTGTAATATAAATTATATGAAGGAGGGACTCGATTCGTTTAACATTAATTGGCTCAATGTTTCTTGGACTGTTGATGTTCTTTTGTTATAGCTGTTAGTTCTCCTATGATTAAATAAATTTATTCTGAGTACCTCTGGGTGAAAAAAAAAATAGCTTAAAAAAACTAAAAAAAACACGCTTTTATAGGTAGCATATCAAACTAAAAAGTGTAAAATAATTTTCAATATAGGTAGAAAATAATCATAATGAACGAAAAATATTAATATCATTGTGAAAAAAGCGTGGGGCGCTTTGTGCCATATTTTTCGTAAATCGAGCACCCCACGCTTTTTTCACAATGATATTAATATTTTTCGTTCATTATGACTATTTTCTACCTATATTGAAAATTATTTTACACTTTTTAGTTTGATATGCTACCTATAAAAGCGTGTTTTTTTTAGTTCTTTTAAACTATATTTTTATTTTTCACTAAAAAAAACGGATTATTGTATTGTCATCTGTCTTTGATGGGTGTGCAAAGTTTGAAGAAAATCTGATCGCCCAAAGTTGGTCAAAATCGAGCTCAAAGGCGTTGGTTACAAACATACAGGTGAAGCTAATATAAGCGTGTTAATAACACCATGCGTTTCAAATAAGAATAGGAAAGTCAATAACCTCGATCGGTCAAATGTTGATTGAAAAGTACGGTTTGCAAAGAAAACTTATTTAGTATACAGTTCTTCAATTTTGCTAATCTCAGCGTCACTGTGTGTCTGAAGTGTCTGAGTAGTGGCTAACAATGAAAATTAAGAAAGAAAATAACGTTTCTTTTTATGGTTTGTATTACCGAGTCTTAGTAAAAAAAAAAACACTTTTCTTTCATAACTTTCATTGTTAGCCACTACTCAGACACTTCACACAGTGACGCAGAGATTAGCAAAATTGAAGAACTCGTAATTAAATGTTATTTAAATAAATCTTGTTTTGCTCACACTAGTCCCCCTTAGATTAAATACCTATAGATATAGCCACCGCGTGGCCACACATGAAACAGCACTATAACACTAAAATGAGGTTATTACGTAAACTTTTCCATAAATATGACCACAGAAATAGTATATATAATAGTAATATTTGTCATACATACACTAAAACTATTACTTTAATTGCTGAAATTATTCTAAAGGCATAAAAATTGACTCGAGTCGACCTCAAAGTGATAGTGATAACCCTTTGTTTGGCTCACTTTTCAAAGTGAGCCAAGCAAAAAAGCGGCACGCCGAATGAGACAGAGAATGTTATGTTTTGTCTCAATTTTCTTACTTGTTTCGTATATATGCTTCTCACTTTCGCACTTCCATAGAGTCGCATGGCTATATCTATAATAGAGGTATATAATCTAAGTAGTCCCCAATTATTTTTGAATTTGACAGTTATGACGTCACAACATGGCGTAAAATTGATCCTATTCATATTTGGAACATTGTAGAAATATGTAGGTAAGAAAGGACTTACGTTTAGACAGGGGGATGATATTTGACTCACAGTGATGTTTCTCGTACTGAGTAGTCGCTCATCTCGGAAGAAGTCGGGCTCCCGATGAAAATATCCTAAATCAAAGTGTACAGCTTTAAAAAAACACTAGAGGGCCAGTACAGTGCGTTTCACTGCTGTAATGTTGGCAATACGGAAAAACAGTGTTGCTATATTTTTAGCAATGAAATTACTTTATATTGGGGAGATTAACTGATGTTTCGTTACTTTTAAAAATTGCCTTATTATTTTTTCTTTTTTTTTTTCTTTTGGAATCTGTAAAAACTATTTTTGAATAAAGTATAGGACGCTGGGCTCCATTCCGATTGTTCTGCAATTCTTTCAATTACCTACCGAAAATGCCACGCCTCGTTATTGTACCCCTCCATTGACAACTTCTTTTTAGACCTGCTTTTTCTAATAAAATCCCATTCCCCTCATAATTCTCCAAAAAGTGTTACAACAACCGTTAAAATCAATAAATCATTTTTTTTTTCGCATTTCGGGCAACAATTTTGGTAGAGTAGGCAACGCTTTTCTTTTTTCCCTTCTTTTTTTTGTAGACAGACAGGGAAGCCAACATTACGGCAAAGGAACTTCTTAAGTGAAACGCACTGTAGTGCAGCGCAAGCACTCAAAATCTTGACACATCAACATTCAACAATGACAGCTTCATTTATTTATTACATATTGATTACATACAGTGCGTTTCAATTAAGAAGTTCCTTCGCCGTAATGTTGGTCTCTCTGTCTACAGAAGAGGGAAAAAAGATAAGAGTTGCCAACTCTACCAAAATTGTTGCCCGAAATGCGAAACGAAATCAATTTTAACGGTAGTTGCAACACTTTTTGGAGAGTTATGAGGGGAATAGGATTTTATTTAAAAAAAAGCAGGTCTAAAAGGAAGTTGTCATTGAAGAGCTACAATATTGTGACATGGCGTTGTCGGTATTTGAAAGAATTGCAGGACAATCGGAATGGAGCCTAGCGTCCTATACCTACTTTAATCAAAAATTGTTTTTACAGTTTCCAAAAGAAAAAAAAAACAAAATAATAAGGCAATTGTTAAAAGTAACGAAATATCAGTTAATCTCCCTAATATTAAGTAATTTCATTGCTAAAAATATTGCAACACTGTTTTTCCATATTGCCAACATTAGGGCAAAGGAACTTCTTAAGTGAAACGCACTATACACTGACCTCTAAATGTGATAAATCGTATAGATCAGTGATTACATAGCATGTAGTGAAGGATGACAGTAGAATGAAAATATGGATCTTCAGGGCCCTCGCCCACGGCGACTTTTTTTAGCGATGCTGTAGCACGTTTTAGTCGCATTTGCAAGCGCTATAGAAAAGATTTCAACGCGCTACAGCATCGCTACAAAAAGTAGAATACACTCCCAAACAACATTCTAAAGATTAAGAAGAGCACCACGGGATCTTATTTGACATAAGATTCCATAATAAATAATTATATGGGCATATCAATGGATATTGCTCTATGCACGACCAAATGAACAGGTACTTAATTTCACGTTCAATGTCGAATCGACAAATAGTAGGATCAAGAGGAAAAAAGGTAGAACTACATTGCGCACACACGTGGGCCACATACGCCGATCTCAGTGCGTCAGTCTCCATACATTTTATATGGCAACTAGACTTGCAGAGCTACATTAAATCCACGCCACGTGACGCCACGCAACGCGCTGCTACGTACAAATCAGGCGTGGTTCACGTGTGCGTCGTCGGTCAGTAAGGGGAAAATTATAGGCTGATTATGCCAATGTCAATGAATTCTGGATAGGTAGACATAAAAACAATATCAGCGAAACCGACGAGCTATCGTTCAGTCCAACACTAAGCTTACGTGGTATGGATTGAAGAGGACAGAGAGGTTTGGTCCGAAGCGAGGAGGAGTGGCAGGCGGTCGCCTCCTTCTGCGAAGCAGTAATGCTAGCAAAGGAGGAGGCCGACCGCATCAGGCAACGGCACTCTCGCCGCCGCCGGGATTCCGATCCCGATTTCTGGCCACCGTAGGCGCGGGCTTGCGGATGGCGAGCAATGGGTAGCTCGCTGTCCGACAGTCCGGTAACTGTCTGGACCGAGCCCAAGTCGTCGACTGCGCGCACTGTACCTGTGCGCCTCAAGGAGTTGTCAGCAACGGCAGGGACCCAGCCGGGTCGAAGCCTACTGGGGCCAGGGTTAGTTTCGAAAGAGTAGCTCAGCCCCGGTATGAAGGCTCGAAGGAGCGGGGTACCTACCCCATTTTAGTCAGTAAGATTCTGACGCTATCTCCCGCTCCGCCCAAGAGCGGGGGTTGTCATTAGATGATTTTTCCACCATAGAAAAAGGACAGAGAGGTTGATTGGCTACGTATCTAAAGGAACGCTCATTTAAAATTATGAAACGTAAGATGATAAAAATTTAAGAGACTTTAGCCGTACAGGCGAAGCGACGGGGGATACTTACCTATATATACTTATACTCCTTTCACATACTAATTGGCACGGAATGAGTAAAAAAAGACACGAGTAGAGGGAGAGGGTCATCTGCATGATTTCTCAGATATAGGGGGATGTAGACTGAACAAAGGGGTGACCTGAAGGTTGCAAACCAACGTCCCAACCAAGGTAACCTCGCTAGTTTCAATCCGTGTAGACAGCAGTTGTAATCCATGACCTTCAATGCCCTCGGTTGGGAGGCGCGTTTTCCCAACACGTTCGTGTTGGCGCGTGGTTTACAGCCATGTAGCCGCAACACAATCCAAACACATAAACCAAGGTCACCTTGATTGGAACGCTAGTTTGCAACCGTCTGGTCACCCCTTAATTACATAAGAAATTAGAAGTGAAAGGTAGTGATTACAATTTAAGTATTTTTTCATAAAACGAATACACTACAAATCACTTAGAAGTGTTACAAATATGAAGCAAAATACTTGCTCAACATTTAGAATGAATATGAACAAACACTAAATACCTACAATCAAACCAGGGAACGTTTTCGTATGTGATTGTGTGTGACACACTGTGTTACACTCTTGATAGAACTAAGTTCCTAACTCTACAGCAAATACAAAACGACAGAATTAAAGCTGTAGGTACACAAAATGAAGAAGCGACTAGAGAAATAAGGTGCTCTAGAAAATCCACCGCAATTACCACATGTAGAACTCGCTTAAATTGTGAACGTCAGAATGGCAGGTCGACAGTAGTACTTAATTAGATTTGAAATTGTGCCTAATTATGAAATAAGCAATTCTCTCAACATGGTAAGCATATAGGCAGGTAGAAGCAATACGCATTAACTAATAATAACGCATTAATTAATAACGCATTTTTTTCTCTCCCACTAGTGCCCGTATAGGGCACTGTACCAGAGCGTATTTTAAGCGCGTAATTATTTCTAGTTATTATTATTTTTTTAATATAAATTCTGATATTAAAATTCTGCAAGAGGAAATATATTCATGGATGTTTATGTACTTTTTCATAACTATGTTTAGCATCGTAGCACAAGCGCATAGAATTTATATAAATAAAAATACTCTGAAAACCAGGATAACGACTGGTGACTGTTATTTTTGTTCCATGTAGAATTTAAACATATTATTATATAGTGGTTTTTATATATTATTTATTGTTATTTCAGGTTCACCGTCTTGAAAGAGTTTGTTCACGCTGTTGGTCTAATGCATATAGAAGTGTAAGAAGACATGCTGAGCTTGATCAAAGTAGACTAGCTTTACAGAGTGAGTCTGCTATTGAAATCATCGGGAAACTGGAAATTCCGTCAACTTCCAGCAGCAATGTTGTAGAAATATCTACAAGTGTGCCTGTGGTATCTGTACCCACACCTCCACCACTGCTAAACCCACCATCACAAGCTATTGTGCGTAATCCAAGGATTATTTCACGCATCTACAAACGTGCTGCTGCTTCTTCACGGCATTGTAGTTTTAGTGAATGCTACAGTGATGAGCGTTTACTAGTGCCATCAGCAATTAAAGAAATGTTACTGTTGTATTATAGATTGTATGTGCCACGTAGTGCCAGAATATGTAGTCATCATTTATATAATGGGGCTTGGAACGAGTTATCTTTTCATAATAATGATTTCACCAGGATGAAAATGGATGACATGATGTTAATTATGGAGAGAGGTACTCGCAGACAGTTTGATTTTTCAAATATTAGAGAGTTGGATCCGCACCTATGTCATTATTGGTTAGGTATGGATGCAGATAGCTTCCACCAATTATTACTCCATGTACCTCAATTGTCTCAAGTAGTTCCATGTGCAAGTACTGCATTGAGTATAATACTTGTCAAATTACGAACCGGTGACAGTAATGAACGGTTGTCATCACTATTTAATCTTTCAAGGCGAACTTTGGAGAGATATATGTCCCATGCTAGGAACTGTCTAACTGAGACATTTGTTCCTCTTTAATTAGGATTAGGTCATATGTCAATTCAAGATGTGGCAGCTAGAAATAAAATATTCCCAGAAGGTTTGTTTGGAAATCCTGAAATGTCTGCAAACAATAAACCAGCAATAACTATATGTGATGGTACATACATATATGTGCAAAGTAGTAGCAACTATTCGTACCAAAAAAAGACATACAGTCTACACAAATTAAATAATTTAGTAAAACCTTTTTTTAATAGTATACTGTGATGGTTACATTTTGCAGTCACTTGGTCCCTTCCCAGCAACCGAAAATGATGCTAATATAATGTCAAAAGAATTTCGTAGTGAAAGGAGTCCCTTAAGAACTTACTTTAGGCCTAATGATATTTTTATACTAGATAGGGGCTTCAGAGATGTACTGGGTGAATTGCAGAGGTATGGATATAAAGCTCACATGCCCGAATCACTTTTAGAAGGTGGAAATCAACTTACCACAGAGCAGGCTAATCGTTCTAGGTGTGTTACAATGTGTCGATGGGTGGTTGAGGTTGTCAATGGACGTATAAAAAGAGATTTTAAGTTGTTTCGACAAGCAAGTTTAACCGCGCATCGACACATCTCATGACAGATTTTAATATAGCGTGTGCATTGTTAAATAAATATCATATTCCTATACAAGATCGACCAGATGCCCGCCAATTATTGGCACTAGCCTTAGCTAAAATAAATACTACAAATCATTTAGGTGCTTTCATATGGAATGAAAATATTAACAGACGAAGAACGATTTTCAGACGTATAGATGCTGATCATCCACATTTAAATACATTTCCAAAGTTATCTCTACATGATTTAATAATGATAGCATTAGGTACGTATCAAATCAAACAGTCACGCTCTTATTACGGAGAGCATGTCCGTAATGAGGGGAAATATGAAATCGAAGTGGCCATTGATATAGAGGATGAACTGCCATTGGTACTGGGAACGGACAAATATCTCGTAAGAGGCAGGATTAGATCTCGGCATATTGGCAATAAGGTTTATTATGCATATATTTTAGTTAATAGTCACACAACCAACCATATATCAGATATTGCTGGTTATTATTGTAATTGTTTGGTGGGCAACCGAACAGTAGGCTGCTGTGTACACATGAGAACCGTTCTGTGGTATTTCAGTTGGGCACGATACCGTTCTATTAATGCTCCTGCTCAATTTTTAGATGACATGTTTTATGAATATGTTAATTATGATGAGGAAGAAGCGGAATAAAAAAATATTTTTTAATTTTTTTGGAACATTTTATTTTTTCCACTACCTTACCTTACTATATTCATTTTGTTTAAGACACATTATTCTACACCTCTGTGGTGTTGAGGTTCAGGTGAACCACAACACCACGCACATACCTGTTAGCGCAGAGGTCCCGGGTTCGATCCCGTCGTACATGCTAGTGCTTCGTTTAGTTGGTGATAGGGCTTGTTTTAAGTCTACCTCGCTAGCTACCACCGTCGTCGTAAAAGGGAAGATAGCCAGTCCCTCCATGGTTGGATTCCGTGAAGTGTGCTTCCATCTTCAGCCGTATTATCATTATTATCATCAGGCGAGTGTGGGGGCGATCGGCGGTGGCGATATCTCGCGCCGGGCCTTGGTACAAGCCATGGTCCGGGTTTCTGGCTGTCCGACCGTCCGGTAACCGTCCGGACCGAGCCCAAGTCGTTGACGCTTACTGTTGCCGCGCGCCTCAAGGAGTTGTAAGGGGCCCAGCTGGGTCGAAGCCTAGTAGGGCCAAGGGTCTATTTCCGAAAGGGAGGCTCGGCCCCGGTATGAAAGGCAACGAAGGAAAGGTGTGGGTTTTTTAGCCAGGAAGAGTCTGACACTATCTCCCGCTCCGGCCAAGGGCGGAGAATGTCATCTGGATGAGTTTTACCCACCGAAAAAAAAAACATCAGGTGAGATAAAAGGCAACTTTAGGCTATTCCCTGTTGTTAGTAAAAAGAAAATAATTTGAAAGTAACTATTTAACAATTCTTATAATTAATTAAACGGTAAGTTGTATTGTTGATTTACACTTGACAGAAAAATTGTTAGAAATGTGTTTTTTCTGAGAGGTACATAAGTAATACTCAATTATTATATACCAAATAATGTTAATATGTGCCAGTTTTGAAACACTATTGGTTTCAAAACGAATTGTTTTGAAATATAACATAACCTCAACCGGTACTCAAGTTATGTTTTTTTTTCAAAAACCCCACAATATTTAATTTTGAATTGAACGTTATTTTAAAGTATGACACTAACCCCTTTTCATGGCTAATTTTCACTACTTTACTGTGTGACAAAAGTTGCGCAACCAAGTGCCATTTTACGTTGCTCATTCTCCTTTCCAAATGTACGGCAATGACTTGCTTGTATACACCCTCTTATGTATTTGGACTTGTGAAAGTAAATTATCGATTGACAAACAAACTTTTGATTTAGATATTTCGGCCTGTAGCCTGATTTACGTAAAATCAAACAAGCCAAATATAGTTGAAGTCCTATCCGAAATTAGTATTCACGTGTTCCTTAATCGGGATTGGATAGAACGAAAACTCAACTGGGTCAAAACTAAATGATCTAACAAACACTTATTTCCAGTTACATTAATGAGTATTGTACCAGGATAATGGAAATACAGATATTATTTTTTAAATCGACTCTTCGACCAAATGACTTTAAAATCGGTGTCGTTCAAACTCGATTGATGGATGTGAATACGGTAACAGTCTAAACGACTAAATCGCTACGATATCGCTACGGTTTTGATTGCGTGAATCGGGCTGCAGGTCACGATTTCGGCGAGCGGCGCGGCGAGCGAGCACGGGGCGCTACGAGCAGCGTCTCGTGGAGGGCTTCAAACATTTTCACACTTTTGATCTTACAGCTCGCCGCCCCGCGTTTAGCTCCCGCTCACAGTGGCAAGGGCGTGAACGGGCCGTCGTAACAGGATATTTCTTGCAAGCCCCGTCAAAAACTTATAATGCGTGTTCTACTGTAGGTGCAATTTGGAACCGTGCACTAGCTTCTGACGTTTTATAAGTGCCCATGTAGGCCTATGTGAAATAAAAAACTTTTTGACTTTGACTTTTGGTGCTTAACGAAGTCTAACCTGAGTTATGCGGGTTGTACCGTAATACTTGAAGGATTTACCCATCATAGTCATGCACACAGCTGACTCTGTGCAAAAAAATAAATAAAAAGTAATCTGTTGTGTGTTCCTATGTCATGTCATTATAAAATAGGATGTTTTGGGACTGGTCCGGGGCCTTGCCATGACGTGTTAAAATGTCAAGCGTGTGAGCGAGAAAAAGGGATGGCGGCGCTGTACATCCTACAACCTTTTAGTAAATGTGTAGCCTGAAACACCTGTCTAGTATTTTTATGCAAAGAATCTATGTACAAAATTTCAAAACTGTATTATGAAAAATCACAAAGTTACGAGCCAGTTGTAGTACCTGGTTGGCGACATCAATACATGGTCACTGGGCCACTCGAGCAACTGAGGGGTTGTTTTGTTTCCGCACCCAGCTGTGCGCTGGCACCTAATGCCCCCAATGACCTGCTGTGACCTGTTTTGTACTTAGTGTCGGTGGAGTCCAATTTGTGATCTTTGTTAAACATTTTTGGGAAAAAATATAACGCGGTGTAAAAATTATTGGAATGGATTCAGTTACTGATTCTGAATAAACTAGGTTTCGCATATACATACTAAAAATAATGTGGTCTATAGCTCTATATTTTTAACAATTGAACTGAACTTTTAAAAAGATAGTCAAATGAGCTCGTGCTAGGGCCTTAGGTAACCTATTGTAGCGACATCTGTAGCGCCACGTAGGAAGTAAACTACGAAATCCTGCATCGCGCAATTAGCATTCTCCGCGCTATTTGAACATAGATGCCCGATAGATGATTTCGGGCTGTTCTATGTGTTCAAATCGCGCATGCATACTAGTCGAAGTCGAACTCATGTGTTATAAGTTTAAAACCTTAGAAAACGAAGCATTTTTTTTCAAATTATGCAAATAGGTTATGTATTGTATTGCGTTTAGGAAGGATTTACGGCACACCAACAGTGTGACACATATATTCGCACAACACAACTGCTCCAGTCAACCGCCGATGGCCACTGATTCCTGTTACATGACTACCCTCACAGCCAATACACCGCAGGTTACTTGTTTGAAATATACGAGCATGGCAGTTGAGAGTTTATCATGTTCACTCTAATGTTTTGCTGGTGGAGGCACGTGTTATTGGTTTTCAGTTCCCTTCAAAATGGTTGAGCTGAGTGGAGTTGCATGCTCGAGAACGGGAGCCGTCAGTTCAGGCCACTTCAGACTGGTCATCTCTTAACTGCCAGTGGCTTATTTCTATTTTTTAATTACTTTCTTTTCATAATTTATTTCCATTGTGCTCACATAATCTATTAAGTAACCAAGCGGCAAGAAATATGTAATCAAGATTTATGTAACTCGTAATAAAATTTAAAAGAGTGTCCATGGAGTTTCTTGCCCGTTCTTCTCCATAAAGATTTACGCTTTGGAACGTGCAATTTAGCTTCACTATTTTGACTGACCGACGAACCGGCACCGCAAACGGGCCACAAAAAAACGCCGCTTCAAGTTCCTTTTTGAGGCGGCGACACAAATAAACGGTTCAAGCGGCTTCAAGCTTCTCCGGACACACAGTATTAATCAGGGCTTGAAATACCGTTAAAAATATGGTATCGTTACCGCCTTTCGATGCAGATATCGTTATCTAATAAATAACGTTACCATATTTAACGGTAAATCTGGCATATTTTAACGTTAAACATGTGTAACGTTAAACGACTACGCTATCGTTAATTTTATCGTTATGAGTTAGTTTTGTTACCGTCGCTCTCGTCCAATCGCAACAGTTAACATTTTGTAGTCACTATCAGAAACTGTCATTCTAGTGAAATTGATTTAACAGACTGTAAGAAAAATAATTAAATTTACAATATCTACGATTACAGTGTAGCACCTGAATGGCGACACTTGGGGGATGCTTAAGTGCAACAGTGGGCATAGGTCATTATAGTGAGGGGAGGCCTATGTCCAACAGTGGGCATCAATCATTATAGTGCCTAAATGGCGACTCTTGGGAAGGCTTATGCCCAACAGTGGCCATAGGTCATTATAGCGAGAGGAGGCCTATGTCCAACAGTGGGCATCAATCATTATAGCGCCTAGGTGGTGACACTTGGGGAGGCTTATGCCCAACAGTGGGCATAGGTCATTGTCGCGAGGGGGAGGCCTATGTCCAACCGTGGGCATCAATCATTATAGCACCTGAATGGCGACACTTGGAGTTTGATTATGTCCAACAGTGGGCATAGGTTATTATAGTGCCTAAATGGCGACTCTTGGGGAGGCTTATGCCCAACAGTGGGCATCAATCATTATAGCGCCTAGGTGGTGACACTTAGGGAGGCTTATGCCCAACAGTGGGCATCAATTATTATAACGCCCAGGTGGTGACGCTTGGGGGAGGCTTATGGCCAACAGTGGGCATCAATCATTATAGCGTCTAGGTGGTGACTCTTGGGGAGGCTTATGTCCAATAGTGGGCATAGGTCATTATAGCGAGGGGGAGGCCTATGTCCAACAGTGGGCATCAATCATTATAGCACCTGAATGACGACACTTGGGGTATGCTTATGTCCAACAGTGGGCATCAATCATTATAGCGCCTAGGTGGTGACACTTGGGGAGGCTTATGCCCAACAGTGGGCATAGGTCATTATCGCGAGGGGAGGCCTATGTCCAACAGTGGGCATCAATTATTTTAACGCTCAGGTGGTGACACTTGGGGGAGGCTTATGGCCAACAGTGGGCATAGGTTATTATAGCGAGAGGAGGCCTATGTCCAACAGTGGGCATCAATCATTATAGCGCCTAGGTGGTGACACTTGGGGAGGCTTATGCCCAACAGTGGGCATAGGTCATTATAGCGAGGGGGAGGCCTATGTCCAACAGTGGGCATCAATCATTATAGCATCTGAATGACGACACTTGGGGTATACTTATGTCCAACAGTGGGCATCAATTATTATAGCGCCTAGGTGGTGACATTTGGGGAGGCTTATGCCCAACAGTGGACATCAATCATTATAGCGCCTAGGTGGTGACACTTGAGGAGGCTTATGCCCAACAGTGGGCGTAGGTCATTATCGCGAGGGGAGGCCTATGTCCAACAGTGGGCATCAATCATTATAGCGCCTAGGTGGTGACACTTGGGGAGGCTTATGCCCAATAGTGGGTATAGGTCATTATAGCGAGGGGGAGGCCTATGTCCAACAGTGGGCATCAATCATTATAGCACCTGAATGACGACACTTGGGGTATGCTTATGTCCAACAGTGGGCATCAATCATTATAGCGCCTAGGTGGTGACACTTGGGGAGGCTTATGCCCAACAGTGGGCATAGGTTATTATCGCGAGAGGAGGCCTATGTCCAACAGTGGGCATCAATTATTTTAACGCTCAGGTGGTGACACTTGGGGGAGGCTTATGGCCAACAGTGGGCATAGGTCATTATCGCGATGGGAGGCCTATGTCCAACAGTGGGCATCAATTATTTTAACACTCAGGTGGTGACACTTGGGGAGTCTTATGCCCAATAGTGGGCATAGGTCATTATAGCGAGGGGGAGGCCTATGTCCAACAGTGGGCATCAATCATTATAGCACCTGAATGGCGACACTTGGGGTATGCTTATGTCCAACAGTGGGCATAGGTTATTATAGTGCCTAAATGGCAACTCTTGGGGAGGCATATGCCCAACAGTGGGCATCAATCATTATAGCGCCTAGGTGATGACACTTGGGGAGGCTTATGCCCAACAGTGGGCATAGGTCGTTATCGCGAGGGGAGGCCTATGTCCAACAGTGGGCGTCAATTATTTTAACGCCTAGGTAGTGACACAAAGGGGAAGCTTGTGGTAAGGTAAGGTGAAGTAATAATTCGCGAGCGGGTTCTGTAAGCGCGTCTGACTGCCATGAGAGTTGAGAAGACGACAAACGAAATGGCAACAGCGCGTCAGAGGGGCCGCCGCCACCACCCGCCGTGCCACGCCGGTGACCGGCCTTGGAGAAAACGGCAACGTCGCATAAAATAATCTAAATACACCGTTTACTTGTTACCGCTATTTTCACAATAACATTAAAAATACCGTTAATTTTTAACGTTCTTATAATGTTATGCTACTAGGTAACACTACCAAATCATACCGATATGCAAGTATCTCTATGGAAATACCGTTACTTAACGTTATTTTTAATGTGAATTGGTAACGTTTTCAAGCCCTGGTATTAATATCATACCGGACACAAGGTGTCGCGCGCTTCAGCTATTTTTGCGGCCGCTTCTAGTTTTTTTTTGTGGCCGCTTCTAGCGTTTTATTGTGGCGGCGTTTTTTTGAGTGCCCGGACGCTTTGATTGATTGACAAGCTATGGGGAGCGCTACTTTGAATGAGATAATCTGGATACCAATGGACTTTATTATGAAGTTTTTAACAAACTGATAAAGAGCGAGTTGCTTCAAAAGATATGAGATTAGGTATTATTGTTTGAAAAAATACAAAATCTTCTATAAATTCAGTGTTTGTTCCGTTGTAGGAGATGTTAAGTATATAGAGTGTCAGACGTTTACTACAATCGCCCTTTGCATTCTAAGGCCACGGTAAGGAAACTCTTTAAAAAAAACCCACAGCCAGCCCGGTGTCGATTCCTTGTCATTGAACCCGCGGAGCTTCGCTTGCTACGTATTTTTTTTTTATTATTATTATTTATAGGCTCGCGTTCGACCACTGTCTAATTAGACCATGCCAGTTTCTGAGCCTATTGACCTTCTGTAACTGTGTTGGGGTGTAGGCGGCGCGAAGGCGGCAGGCGTGCCCCAATTTTCATGACTGAATCAATATTTATGACTTAGGGGCGTTCAACAAACGAGTAGGTATTTCAGCTGCCACCCGACGCAGCTCTTGGATTCGTGTAGCTTTCAGGCAATTATATTAAAATCATTGACAGCCAACAAGTGGGCGATTTCTGTTTTCATTCACTGGGCAGAGGCGTAGCGTGCACTAATTTAAACGTGGGCGACGATGCATCAGTGAGGCCTTTTTCTTTCATAAATTTTTTAAATGTATTTGTAATAAGTAACATTTCCTAAGCCTAAGTAATATTTCTTTCATAATTTTTTAAAATGATTTTTAAATGTATTTTTATTTTATTGTATTTAATTTTACAAATTATGATTTTAAATATGTGTGTTTTTAATTTTAATTTTATTTGAGTCTATGATGCTCGAAATTAAATATAAAAATATTATTATTATTCGTTTATTCATTACATTAAACATATAAGTTATATTTTTAAATATTTAAATAAAAATAAAAAAATAAAACATTTAACAATATAAAAAATATTGTCTCACCGGTATCGGGAACAGGGTCCAAGCTACCGGTGGTCAGGGCTCCAAAGAATAGGCACGCCACAATCATGGCGATAAGTCCCCTCTTTGAGGCGTGGCTGGAAAGACCTCACGGCGTCCTTACCTTCCGCATGACGCAGGTCCTCACCGGACATGGTTCGCTCGGGAGTTTCCTGCACCGGATTCGTGCGGAAGTGACGCCCGCGTGTCGCCACTGTGCGGAATGCCCGGAGGACACAGTGGAGCACACAGTCGAGGTGCGCCCTGCTTGGGCGGAGCATCGCCGTGCCCTCGTGGGGGCGATCGGCGGCGGAGACCTCTCGTTCCGGGCCTTGGTTGAGGCCATGGTCCGGAGCGAGGAGGAGTGGCAGGCGGTCGGCGACTTCTGCGAAGCAGTAATGCTCGCAAAGGAGGAGGCCGAACGCATCAGGCAACGGCGTTATCGCCGCTGCCGCCGCCGCCGGGATTCTGATTCCGATTTCCGGCCACCGTAGGCGCGGGCTTGCGGACAGTGAGCAATGGGTAGCTCGCTGTCGGGCCGTCCGGTAACTGTCCGGACCAAGCCCAAGTCGTCGACGGCGCGCACTTTTCCCGCGCGCCTCAAGGAGTTGTCAGCAACAGCAGGGAAGCAGGGGGGTCGAAGCCTACTGGGGCCAGGGTTATCCGAAAGGGCGCTCGAGCCCCGGTATGAAGGCTAGAAGGAACGGGGTGGGTCTTTTAGTCAGTAAGAGTCTGACACTATCTCCCGCTCCGCCCAAGAGCGGGGGTTGTCATTGGATGATTTTTTCCCACCATAAAAAAGGGGCTCCAAAGAAAGGAACCTCCTAACAATACGAGCCGTGTCCAGAAGTACCGCTTTCTGAATGCCCTTGATCCAGTCGCCTAACGAGAGTCTCCTACGGTGTTGGTTGAGGCTCTTGGCTATCAAGCCATTGGCTGACACAACTATTGGTACAATGATCGCCGAGTCCACTTCCCACATGTCGACAACCTCGCGAGCCAAGTCAATGTATTTGATTTGTTTATCTTTCTCGGCTTTCACGAGGTTCTCGTCATGCGGAACGGATATGTCAACAATCATTGCACGCGTCTCGCTTCGGTCCACCACCACTATATCAGGCTTTTGGCTACAATAGTCCTGTCAGTGATGATGGACCGTTCCCAGTATAACGTGATATCGCATTATCGAGAACTGGGTCGGGCACATACCTGTAATATGGCACCTCCGATTTCACAAGAGAGTACTTCAGAGCAAGTTGCTGATGGATAATCCTGGCTACAAGGTTGTGTTTATGCAAGTATTCCCCGTTAGCTAGACGAGAACAACCAGAGATAATGTGGCGGATTGATTCACCCGGTCGGTGACATGCCCGACAGATGTCAACCGTGCCGTCCTTCACAATAAATCTCCGGTAGTTATTTATCATGATAACTTCGTACATAATTGCACAGACAAAACCTTCGGTTTCCCCAAAGAGGTCACCGACGCGCAGCCAGGCTACGGACGCTAGTTGGTCTACATCGGACCCATGAAGGGCCCGGAAAAAGCGTCCGTGAAGTTCCTTACTCTGCCATACTTCCTTGCGTACGTTAGTGTCAAGCACTACAGGTTTGCGCCAGTTCTCGTTAGCCAAGGAGAGCGGGGTGAGTCCCTTGTCCACTGCTACTACATCACGATGCATACCCACGTCGGCGGCTAGGAAATATTCCCTGAGACTGCATACCTCGCGATTGTGCAGGGTCTTAGCATTTAAAAAGCCTCGGCCCCCACACTTCCGCGGGATATACAGCCTCATTACCGACGACCGAGGGTGATGCATTCGATATGCAGTCAGCAGTGAACCAACCCTCCTACCCAGGGCGTCAAGTTCCGTTTGAGTCCATTTGAGTACACCGAAAGCGTACATCAATACCGGCATGACCCAACCGTTGAAGGCACGCACCTTGTTTCCACCTGACAGAAGGCTGTTTAGTACCTTCTTCAGGTGGCCAAAGAAGCGCTCCTTCAACGATTGCTTCATGTCAGTGGCATTGATGCCTAACGCTTCCGACATACCCAAATACTTGTAGGTTTCGGTTGGATAGAGGGATCTCAGGTGTATTATTATTATTATTATAAATTTGACAACGAGACAGCGACTGTCGCAACGCAGTGTTCGACCACAGCGTCGTTTACCATCAGATATAAAAATATCAAATATAAGAAATACCATCGTTCTTAATGAGCCAAGTTGCTAATCTGCAATAGTTAACGCTTGTAGAAAGCTTCAAATGTACGGGAATGACGTCGTCTTAACGCTCAGTCACGTGGTCAGAACGAAAGAATTGGCGGCGAGGTCAACTCGAAGCGTTCGGCGCAAGCGAAACGGTTGTAACTTGGCTAGGGGGGCTGGCTTGCGCGACGCCCCTTCGGTTGCGTGGCCGCTTCGCCCGCGCCTAGCTACGGTTCTGTCAATATTTATGACCTAAGGGCATTCAACCAACGAGTAGATATTTCAGCTGCCACTCGTCCGAGTTCTTTTCTTTTTTAATTCGTGGAGCTATTCAGGCAAGTATGGACATCCCACCCATAAGCACAAAGCGTTTTGGAAACACATTTATTGTGCGTACAGCCAAGGAGTGGAATTCCCTGCCGAAGTCTGTGTTTCCAAACGCGAGCCTAGTAATAATAAAAAAAAAAATGTATCTTAAAATCATTGATAGCCAACAAGTGGTCGATTTATATAATATAGTAGGTATATCATTTACTGCGGACAGGTATTGTACATTCTATAGCTTGATTGGTCCCTAATACAACGTGCTCGTATATGTGGGCAACTTTGGCATGCTTGATCAACTAGCTGACCCGGCGAACTTCGTACCGACTAACAGTCAAAGAATGCAGCTTATCTTTAGATAAAGTACACCGATTGCGATGAAACAAAGCCTAAGTAATATTTCAAGTTACATACAATTAGTTATCTACATCGATTCTGTTCACTTTTCGTGATGCGCACACAACTAAAAACTTCTACAGATTTGTTATATTTTCTAAGAACATGTTGCTAATGGCAGGTTCTTTATTATTCTTTTTTTGGGTAATTTTGGGTAATTCAGTGCGGTGTATTTTAGAAATTTCGAAAACGACCAGAGACCCTACCACGACCTCTTAACGCGATCCATTTTACGACTTGAACTGAACTGTTAAAGGTATAGAGCAGATGCAGCCATATTGGGTGTATAGCTCCATCCCTGTTTCTCGCTCGCACAACTTACACTTAAATACGTCATGGTAAGGCTCGCACAATAATCAATACTGGGTTGAACTAGAAGGTTTTCTTAGGGTTCCGTACCTCAAAAGGGAAAAACGGAACCCTCATAGGATCACTTTGTTGTCCGTCTGTCCTTTCGTCTGTCTATCTGTCTGTCAAGAGCCTTTTTCTCATCTCATCTTCGCTTCAGTGAAAACAGATAGGTACCTAAAGTGATACTAAGACTAGAGAAAAATATATAAAAACGTACCATCTGAGCGGGAAACAATGTCGGGGTTAATGCTGTCACCTTTTCTACACCGCCGTGCTTTCAGGATTTTGATGCCGGGCGTGATGAGACAAGCTGCGATGGCACAAACTATGATGACCAGGGCAATGACGAAGTATGGCATCCAATGACTTTGAATGTAGTCGGTAACATCTGAAAGAAAGTAATGGAGTGGATAGGAAAGGACAGAATAGAAGAAAATAAACTTTATTGTATAACAAAATAGTAACAAAACTATAAACAAACTAAAAACTAACTTCTCGTCCAATATACCACAGTGTCTATGTCTATGGCTCCGAAACGTGGGCGCTCACAATGGGCCTCATCAGAAGGCTTAAAGGCTTCCAAAGGACAATGGAAAGGGCTATGCTTGGAGTTTCCTTGCGTGATCGAATCAGAAATGAAAATATCCGCAGGAGAACCAAGGTTGCCGACATAGCACTAAGAACCACCAAACTTAAGTGGCAGTGGGCAGGGTGCATTGCTCGCAGAACAGATGGCCGTTGGGGCCGAAAGGTTCTGGAGTGCCGACCGCGTAACGGTGGACGCAGCGTTGGAAGGCCTCCAAGGTCGACCGATGACCTGGTGAAGGTTGGTTACATTTCGGGGAGTGTGCACTGGAATTGCACAATCTAATTCCGCCAAGTCCGTTCCATCATTGGACCACAAGACGTACGGCGTTGCGCCACCAGTACATGGTGGACATCCCACCCATACGCACAGAGCGTTTAGGGAACACATTTATTGTGCGTACAGCCAAGGAGTGGAATTCCCTGCCGGAGTCTGTGTTTCCTGATAGCTACAACTCAGGAGTCGTTAAGTCAACAGTGAATAGGTTACTTCAAGGCAAGCGTGCTCCATCGTCGACCACATCATCGCTTACCATCAAGTGAGATGGTCGTCAAACGCGAGCCTATCAATAATAACAAAAAAAAAACGTTGAAAACAATGTAGAATTGCTCCTTTTTTTAAGATAATTATTTATTTATCAAAACTTCATGCAACACAAGGAGTACTTAAAGTACAAAGGCGGACTTAATGCCTTAGGCATTCTCTACCAGTCAACCTAGAAGAATAGAAGAAGTTTATAGGTATTGAAGAGGAGGAGCACTCATGAAAGGGCGTATCTGACTTTTACTGACTAAAACTAATCTGACAGGCCAGTTGGTTTACGTCTACGTACAATTGCCGAAACGGATCTTGAGCGCTGGGCGTCAGAGTGGGGATCGCTTTGCGCATTCCATACATTGGCGAGCCAATCGTCTTCGTTGTTAGATACATGCAGCAACGCAGGAAACGAATTACGAGTGACGTCTATGACGTGATGGCGCGGCGAGCCAATCACTGACACTCCCCGCCCCCGCGTCTCACTTCGCACCACTAAAGAGACCGAATATTTGACTTCTGCGCAACTTGAAGCCAGTGCTCAAGATCCGTGACGGCAATTGTACGTAACTACGTACGGTCTCGCCGGAAGTCGTGGGTTTGATTACCACCCAGGACAAATGTTTATATTTGTGTGATGAGGACGATCTTTTGTTCTGTCTCTGAGTGTAATTTATTTATTATTTGTATGTATTTAAAAATATATAAGTATCTTTATCAGTTGTCTTTACACATAGCATAAGCTCTGCTTAGCATGGGGCTAGACGGCTTTGTGTGATAGTTATGGAATATTATTATTATTATAAATTCTGATGACCTCACCTTTAGACATGGGAGTCATGCGCAGGTAGATGGTCCTCTCCTTACTCTTGCCGAGACTGTTGGAAGCGTACAGGATTGCCGTGATGTTCGGCTTGTCCACGATGTCCACGTTGAAGCGGCCAGCGAGGTCGGTGACGTTGTTGATGCGGGTACCGTTCTCGTCCACGATATCAAGATGGAAGATTTGTGGTCGGCCACCGTCCCAGCCTGGAGATATTTCACATGATATGTTACCAAACCCAAGCAGCAAAATTGTATTACTCGTACCTCTATGTAAAGCTTATTTCGAAAAAAAAACCATGGCAACTATTTAAAATTTTTGTTTTTGCCAGACCCTTTTAAAAATCAAGCTTCGTAATTTTATGTAACTTTCAAATATTTTTGTGACGTAATCTCGTAGATATACGCCATCTAAAATCGTAAGTTAAGGTCAGAACCGTGATTTTATTTTTATCGAGCCCACTATGAATTTATTAATCACTAGCTGTGCCCGCGACTTCGTTCGCGTGGACTACAGGATTTTGAATTTATTTTTTCTAAAATAAAAGTAGCCTATGTTACTCCTTATTACATCAGCTACCTGCCAAAAAAAGTCCGGTCCAGCCATTTCAGAGATTAGCCCGGACAAACAGACAGACAGACAGACAAAAATTGTAAAAAAAAATATTTTATTGTATGTACCCTAAATATATTTATATGCATGTAGTAAAAAGCAGTTATTTCAATATTACAACAAGACACTCCAATTTTATTTATATGTATAGATGTACTACTCTGTCAAGAAAGTACCGGGAAAAGATCAATAATACACGAAATTTTTGTTATTAATCCAAATTTATTTTATCACCTTCAAAGTATCCTTCAGAAACGATACACTTACGCCAACGAATAATCCAATCATCAAAACATTTTTTAAACACTGTTTCCGAAATTGAGTTCAGTTCTCGCCGCGAATTCTCCTTTATGTCTTCTACAGATTGAAAACGGGTGCCACGAAGTGATAATTTGAGTTTAGGAAAAAGATAGAAGTTGGCTGGAGCCATATCTGGCGAATAATGGTGGCTGCTCGATGGTATTTGTTGAGTGTTGGTCAAAAATTCGTTCACAATGATGGCCTTGTGCGAAGGCGCATTATCGTGGTGCAAAATCCAAGAATTTTCTTTTCACAAATCTGGCCTTTTTCGTCGAATTTGCTCTCTTAAATGCCGCATAATGCTCAAATAATATTCTTTATTTACCGTTTGACCTTCCGGTAAGAATTCCGACACCGCGATAATCAAAGAAAACAGTCAACATGACTTTGACTTTTGATCGACTTTGACCTGGTTTTTTCGGTTTTGGTTCAGTTGGAAGGCGCCACTCCGAAGCTGGTTGACTTGTTTGCATGTCAAACTCGTAAACCCACGTCTCGTCGCCAGTAACAATGCGTTCCATGAATGTTGGATCAGAATTGACTCGTTCTAGCATGTCTTCAGCGACTCAATCGCATGAGTTTTTGGAGAAAATTCAGGTCTTTTGAGACTAGCCGAGCGGCAACATGTTTCATACCCAAATGATTAGTTTTTTAAAATGGTACGGATCGACTCGTGAGATACAGAAAGTTCGGCGGCTCTTAAACTTGAATGAGGATTGTCAGTCACTATTTCCTTCACTTTTGCGATGTTAACTTCAGTTGCAGAGGTTGATGGCCTACCAGAGCGAGGCAAATCTTCCATCACATCTCGACCGCTTTTGAATGCTTTGTACTACTCATAGGCACGTGTTTTTGATAAAGTCGATTCACGGTAAGCCTTCTGTAACATTTTCAGTGACTCCGAACACGAAATTCTATTGGCGATGCAAAATTTAAGACAAACTCTTTGTTCGATGTTTTTGTCCATTATGAAATTCGCAATACACACTAGATATGATATAACTAAAAACAGCAATGTATTTAATATTAATAACAGATGCAACTCAAACTCCGCGCCAAAATGGAAAACAGTTGTGCCAATCTAGCAACAACAAAAAAATCTAAAATTTGAATTTGGAACCATAAACAAATCATAAATTCCCGATACTTTTTTGAGTGAATGTATAGATGTTTGGATTTTTACCCAGCGGATGGTCATATGGTCAATTTTAACAAAATATTTTTTTATGATGATCTCTTTATATTTCTAGATTTTCAGTGGTTCAAAAAAGTTAAAAAACAGTGCTACCTCGTTTCAAAAATATAAACGCTTTTTTTGGTACTTACTAACGTTTTAGTCTAAGATCCGATTAAGAACGACCTTCACCGGTCTGTTTAATGGATGAAACGTATTTTATTTTTAATTTATAATAGTCAGGCCAGGAATTTCTTAGGCAACCCATCCGCGTTATATTATTTAATATACTAGATTTGTCATAAAAAATACGTTTTATCCATTAAACAGACCGGTGAAGGTCGTTCTTAATCGTATCCTCTACTATTCGTACCTTATAAATTATAATTACTCGTACATTGTATTTAATAAAGTGAATTTAAGTATTGTTAATTTATTTTTTATTTACTTTTTAGCCTAAAAGACAGGTCCAACCTAGTTCAGGCAAAAATGCAAAGTATGCGTTATAATTGTTTTTATGTAATTTAATTTCAATGTGCCACTTTTATTAATTAAAGGATATTCTATTCTATTTTAATGTGAAAATCTCACCTTTCTTGCACTGCACCTTCAGTGAGTTGGGGATGATCCTGTGCACGTTGCACTCGGGCAGTTCCGGGGGTCCTCCTGCAGTGATGTTGAATATGCAGGGTTTTTTTTGTTCCCCGAAGGCGTTGGTGGCGCGGCATATGAGCAAGCCGATGTCGTCCTCACGAACCAGCCAGGTCATGCTCGAGGTGTACCGGTTGTGGTGGAGGGGCATTTTCTAGAATTTTAAGCCTTAGTGTCAGAAAATATTTATGGAAATGCACGGCGTCTTCGATTAGAGTACCCAAACCAAAAAATATACTGGACACAATGGAATTGATAACATCCGGGCAAATCATTATATGTATATGTTACTCGCAATCTTTATATTTCGGTATTTTATACAATACTTATGCAATATATAGAATACCGAAAACGTGTAGGTAATGTAAGAAATATTATTTATTTTAATCATGCCTAGGTATTCTATAAAATACCGAATGCGCAGCCGGTAATGTGTATAAAAGACGAGAACAAGGAAAGGAGGTGACGTAATTTTAGAGCATCCCGATTCGGCCGGGCTAGATTAGATTGGAATGTTTTTTTTTTATATTACCACCCGGAAATAAATGTTTTAGGCACCTCGCCCGCAGCGACTTTGTGTAGCGATGCTGTAGCACGTTGTCATCTTTTCTATAGCGCTTGCTTTATGCGACTCACGCGCGTTAGTAGCGACATTATCGTTACAAAAAGTTACCGTGGGCTAGGTGACTAACTTTAAACTCTGCAAACAATACGACCTGAGTACTTGTAAGCAAATTATAAGTTACTTATAGCCAGAAGAATGTTTTAATTTAAAGTTACTTAATTTTATTATGTAAGTGTAAGTACTTAAGTCCGTGGGGTTTAAAGTAAGGTTAATGTTTCCGGGTGGTTGTAAAAGAATTATCACGAAGGCTAAATCGAGAGATAATATCATTCTTGGTGAAAAAAATGAAAACAGTAAAAATATCACTCTCGATCACTGGGTGCTATTCTCTAAGAAAACAGCCTTGAGCGCAGTACTATCACTTGCAAAAGTCCATAAGAATTCTTAAAACTTATTCGTTTGACGTTTAGTTTGACTTACGACCTTTTATTTTCAAGTTTCGCCAACAAATGATTGAAATTCACAATTTCATCAACTTATCATAAGTCAAGATGGCCCAGTGGTATAGGCACATAGATTGAAGCGCAAATCAGTGTGCCGCAAGTTCAAATCCCACGCAATTATTGACTTTTTGTAAGTTCTTACCCGATTGGAAGTTATGTATTTGCATTACATATATTAAATTATTCTTTAACTTGTTCACACATTTCTTAGAGTTAGAAAGGTAGATCACAAAAAAAAAAAAATAAAGAATTAGATTTCTGCGAGGTAGACATGAGTTTTAACTTAACCGAAATGAACTGTCGTTTGGTTGTAGTTGTTGGTTAGTGACGTGAGGTTGACAGTATTGTAATATTCGCAAAATGCAGGCTAATATTAGTATTGAAGTGAGGGCGACTATCATTGGGCTGCATAAAAGTGGTCTTAATAAAACACAAATATCTGAAGAAACCGGACTGAATGTGAGTATAATAGCTATTAATGAATTGTAACTTTATTACAAATTAATCTTCTAATTAAAACGTATGCCATTTATGAATCCATTCATCGTATCTTTATGAGGTTTAAAAGAGAAATACGTAAATCGTTGGGTTTATTGGATTGGTTATTGGATTAATAAATGCAGTTTTATTTTAAAATTATATTCAATAATTATGATTATTAACATTTTATATAATGAAAATGAAGTGAAGTAGGTATAGCTGCCTAATATATATATTTTTTTATTTTAGAAAAATACTGTAAATCTTTGGCTAAAAAGATATGAGGAAGAAGGTAGCCTTGCTAGTCGAAAGAGAAGTGGGAGACCGAAGCTTATTAGCGAGGCGCAGCGACGACATATGGTGGACGTATACGAAACGAATGGTTTCGCACCAACGAGACATTTTGCGGAATTATATGACACCTCGATGGATACTGTTCGCCGTGCACTTCACGCTGAAGGCGTGCATCACAGAAAACCTGCTAAAAAGCCGTACTTGACAGAGAGGCACAAACAAGATTGATTACGTTTCGCACTAAATATTTAATGTTAACTAAACTAAATGGCCTACCATTTTATTTTAACATATCTGTGATTATTCGTTAACAAACACTGTATTATATTGTGTTTACTTTCGTTTAAAACAGCTACATCTTTTAACTTGTGCCATCGCCTCACCTTAAGAATGCAGTGAACTCGCTATCAATTTTGTTGACAATAATCATGAGTCTATTTCGTTTTTTATTCTTCTACCCGCACTGTTTTAACATAATACTATAGTTCAATTTATTTTTCTCATCTAATTGACGATTATATTGTGAGAACTAAAGTTCTTTTAACAGAAATTGAGGTTTGGTTTCAATCTTCTTTTCGTCAAGAAAATGAACAATTAAGCTATGACCTCAATACATTCATTGTGACGTTACACAAAAATAAAATGTTTACAAAGTCCAAATCATATGTCACTTTTCAATAAATAGCTGGATATAAACAATTACCTATATTTTATTTTATTAAAATTTGAATATCCGTTCATTGTTACGTTATTCATATTATGAATGGTCTAAGTGGGTATACTTCCAACAAACAATCTTAGGCGTAACATAGATAACGGTTACAAGATAACTTTTTGTCTAGGTAACAATTTGACGTCACAATTCTCATAAATGTTTAATTTGTAAATATAAAGAATAAACATTTTTATTAAACACGTCTTTTTATTTCCACCTCATAACATCGAAAAGATGTAACAACTAAATAATTGCAAATTACGAATGTGATTCTTCTTGTGGTTAATAGATCACATTCGTAATTTGCAACTATTTAGTGCAAAAAATGCAATAGTATTTTTCATAGAAATATAAAAAAAAAACAACTATATCAATATAGATTGGGAATTTTCAAAGTAAGAAATAACTGCAACGGACCGACCATGATTTGAACTCGGGTTACGTGATTTGCGAATCCAACACTTAGTTCACACGGCTACCAGCACATGACGTATTTGCGCGAAGTTTATCAATGCTATGGTAAGAACAGAAAAATAATAATGTTTTTAAGCTCAGTGCGACAACAGTTCCTTAGTGTGTGTTATCTGTGGAATGTGGATACTCATACATGCGCACACATACGCACAGAAGTATCGCGCTCGCTCGGTTCGTAGCAATGTAATCTTTAGCGTTCCTATGGACTTTTGCGGCCTTACTGTACATTGAATTAACAATCCAATGTTTACATTGACTCGTCGCTGTGCCAGCGCTGAGCTCAAGGCTGTTTTCTTAGAGAATAGCACCCACTGACAGATCCGAAATGGGAACATGATAGCCAAATGATGAAAGAAATACTCACAATAGAACTGGTGTATAAAGTTTTGGAGTTAGCGAAAGTCCACGTGAACTGCAGAGGTTCAGGATAGGAGTCCACCACACACTCGACCGTTTCGGTTTCGCCCACTACGACACCTATCTTATCGTCGGGGTCAATCTGGCAGATGGGGCGAACTGTGGATGGTCATTGTGCAGTTAGTAATATGAGTGAAATGTTTAATCTGTATACAGGGTGTAAGGGATCGCAAAATTTCAAGGGCTTGCTCAACAGACGAAACTGAACGACCTTCCACAATATTTTTTTTTTTCAGCAAACTAAAATATAAATCGGCCTCTCCGTACAAAATTATAAACTTGTCTGGACAGTTTGTATGGAGAGGCAGATTTGTAAGCTATCATTATTTATTACTAACGTAAAGGAACCGCAGTAAAGACGGGTTACTTTAGCCCTGATTTATTATAACTTTGTCTGGAATACGTTACGGATCAATGTATTTCTATAGCTAAAATTCTATTGGTTAAAGACGGGTTACTTTGACCCTGGACATATCTTTGGCTCAATGTTATTAATCAATAGGAACATGGGTCACTGTATTCCTATTAGTTATAGCTCAGGTCCAAAGTAACCCGCCAGCACATTTGATAAATACAATACTTACATCCAACATTCAGGGTAACTTTGTCCTGGAATAAAGAGTCTGGCATGAATGAGTTGCGGACGCTGCAGACCAGCTGTTTGCGGTGGTCGCTGGCATAGGGAGACAGCGATAGCGAGGAGACCGTGTAGTTTCCATCGTGGAGCTCCTGTTAAACATGGGGGACTGAACTTTAGTGCAGTTTGTGGATACCTACTAAAGAAGTCGCCAGATAACCGTAGCATAAAGTACATTGACCTTTTCCTAATCTCTCTGTTTTTCTTACCGAAACACAAACAATGAACTGCTTTTCATTACTGTAAAAGATCACGATACATGTCGGTTCAAGACATCTTTATGTCTTTATTTCCGTTTTTTAAATTAAGAATGTCAAGAAATATAGGACGATCAATGACCGTTATTCCACAGTTACCTGGCACCTATCTGAACAGTAGTTAATGTGGGAAATCATTAAATAATAATAAATCTCTCGGTATGATTGGAGCGAGGGGAGTGTCGGACTCTTACTATCTAAAGACCACCGCGTTCCTTCATCATGATCATGATCCCTGTATTCAAGAAATGCCTTGAATACAGAGGCTCCTTTTATACCCATATTAATTTGTAACTCAATTCTTCTCGATAGAAGTAGGTAACTATGAACCTTCCGATTTTAAAGTTTTAATTCGCAAAGGTCCTTTAAGGGACCTCGCTTACGGCGACTTTATGTATCGCTACTAAAACGCGTTAGTCGCATTTGCAAGCGCTATAGAAAATATATCCACGCGCTACAGCATCGCGACTGTATCGATGCGAACGCGCGAAAGCATCGCGACAACATCTCTACAAAAAGTCGCCGTGGGCGAGCGCCCTTAGAACACATTTTAAGAAATTTATTAAACCAATAATATTTTCCTTTTATTAAACCAGAAAAGAAGATGTGGGTGGGTAAATCAGAATCCTACATTCAATGAATGTCTGCTAGTTTCAACAAACGTCATGAACGAATCACAAAGAAAAACGTCGGTGCAGCAAAAAGGACTTCACTGTACCACCCAATGAAAAAACTATCGTAAAGTGGAATGTGGTGTGAGGGCGTGGCGTTCGTGTCGCGCTTGCACGTTAAGATTCGGGCGAGTGGGTGGCGCGGCGAGCCTACCGCTCGAGTGCACGACCGCGACATCCGCAAAGGGACAAACTTATTTGAACAGCTTGGGAGGGGCAGCGCTTGTGCCAAGATGGCTGATGTGCGTAAGATAAGCCCAACGGCTTATCTTACGTATGGCAGTGTACAGGCAAAGAACTGGGAACGTCACAATATTTTTTCTTTTTTTCAACAATTTTATATTTATATTGGTATCACTTCTGTCTATCTAGTATATAAAAAGAGAAAATGACTGCCTGACATATCAAAGCACAGCCGAAACTATTCTGACTAGGAGATTAATATTTGGCACAAGGCTTCCTTTTATTACGTACGCGGGTGAGCAATAAGAATTTTTTTTTTAAATTCGAACGGTGGTCCAATGTTTATGGAGAAACCTAATTTCACGCAGGCGAAGCCGCTAGTAGGAGCTAGTTTGTAGGTAATATAATTTCATCCTCAATTTCCAGCTTCCACAAAAACTCAACAAATATCGTTAAAACTATGTTATTGCAAACGTTTGTCTCAAAAAGTCAAAAATATCTTCTAAACTTTAAAGGGCTATTTCTCAAAATTAATTTCTACGAACATCCGCTGTTCTTTACTGGTATCACATTATGTGTAATGTTATTTCAGGCTTAACTACTGGTTTGTACAAAAATTCAGCAGATTTCGTTATAACATATTGCAAACTTAGATCTTATTAAAAATAATTGGACTTCTAAACTTTAATAGTACGAGTACATTGTTACCCTAGGGGTGAAAGTAACCTATTTCGTCCTGAGAAGAAGTTGTCGCTAATTCGAGGGACTGAATAGGTTACTTTCACCCCGAGGTAAACACTGTGCTTTTTAATAACGAATACAAGGAAAGTAAAAATAAAATAAAAAGTTTGTATAACCTGAGTCATCGTACCTGTGATTCTATGTACCACTTCTGCTTTAGCCTCTTCTCTTATGAAATTAGGTGTTAAATCACTATTTGATTCTGATGAACTTATCGTGTTAATACAAATCTCCGCTGTACGGAAATGTAAACAAAACTCGAAAAAACCAACGGATGGGTAAATGCCCTGGCATTTTGGGCAGATTGGGAAAATTCCCAATAAACGCCCATAAATTCCTGCCCGAGGGCATTTATCTGGGAATTTATTTTTTGTTCTAAAATTAATTCAAGACATTAATGTTAGCTTTGGAAACTGGCTTAAATCGATGAGTTTAGTAATGGTTAAGTCTCTATAGGTGTTTTTATATGAATTTGCACATTCTATTAAAATTTAAGTTTTACAAAACCATGTTTACGAACACAAAGGTTACGAGTTACCCGGCAGCGGCGTAAAAACACTTGCATGGTGAGAGGAGTTCGGCAAGAGATGCGTACACTGTTATGGATAGTTGTTTTATGTAGGTACGTATATGATTTTATGAATTAAATTGCAATATATTTAAAATGTCTTAAAAGAACCATTTAATGTCATCAATCATTTCAAATCACTTCTACCTACCATGCGAAAGCACAAAGTGGGGACAGCGCGGTCTGTGTGCGCATCCCTCACACACTCACACACCGTGTGAGGGACGCGCACACACGCCGCGTTGTGCCGCCATTTTGTTATTAGTTATCCTGTGTCATTTGTAGATGCCGCACGCACGCACGCATATCACTAATCTATTCGAGCATTGTGCGCGCATTGTGAGCATGAGGCACGCGCCAGGATAATTGTGTTCTGTGGTTCCGGTTTCCCAATTTGAAGTAAATACTTATTGGTTTTAAAACAGTGCTAATTTACAGTTACTTTTGTGGTACCTAAGTGTTTTTGCCGATCAGTAATTTTAAGTAAAAGTAGGTAGATTCATAATTATAATAACTATAAATAGTCACGATTAGTTTTATTGATGAATTTCGCCCCTAAAACTTTTGTGAGAGCTGGAGTTTGAACTAGGTTCGAGACCTGTATGACCAATTTCCAGGCTGACACCCTTTTAAACATAATCGCATTTTGCAGCATATCATAACAGCGGTAGAAGTTTGTATAAAGGAAAAGTGATATTTTTATTGAATCCTGTTTTTTTGTTAGTGGGTAAAAATCATCCAAATGACATCCCCGACCTTGGGCGAAGTGGGAGATAGTGTCAGACTCTGACTAAAAACCCACCCCGTTCCTTCTTGCCTTTCGTCTCGAAGCCGAGTTTCCCCTTCGGATAACCCTGGCCCCAGTAGGCTTCCACCCGGCTGGGCCTCTGCTGTTGCTGACAACGCCTTGAGGTGCACGGGAATAGCGCGCGCCGTCGACGACTTTGACTCGGTCCGGACAGTTACCGGACGATCAGACAGCGAACTACCCATTGCTCGCAATCCGCAAGCCCGCGCCTGCTGTGGCTGGAAAGCATTACTGCTTCGCAGAAGGAGGCGACCGCCTGCCACTCCTCCTCGCTCCGGACCATGGTCTGTACTAAGGCCCGGTGCAAGTGATTACCGATTGCTCCCGTGCACGGCAATGTTCTGCCCAAGTGGGGCACACCTCCACTGTGTGCTCCACCGTGTCCTCCGGGCCTTCCGCAGAGTGGCGACACCCGGGCGTGTAGTATATGTTTATAATAAATGTGATTAAAGTAAAACATACCCTTCTAGTGTCATCAATAGTTCTCTAGATAATTATAATTATATTGATGTTGATTATTAAAAATTTTATTATGTTGTCTCTAATAATGCCGAAACTAGTTTTTTATTGTTTGTTTAATACATATTATTTTATTTCTTGTAACTTAGAACATAATTTATTACATTTGATATTAAAGTATAGTCTTTTATCTATTTTTAATTGAAAAAGTATATTAATGTTGTTATTTTAAAATGAAAATATGTTTAATTCATTAAACCCTAAGCAAACGCTGTCGTTGTCTTTCTATAGTGTATCTAATCGACACGATTGAATCATTCACATTTCTTCAAAGTAAAGTCTTTTATTTCTGTTTTACATGAAAAAGTATATTAATATTATTTTAAAATGAAAATGTGTTTAATCATTCGCATTCCTTCAAAGTAAAGTCTTTTATCTCTGTTTTCACATGAAAAAGTATATTCATGTTATTATTTTAAAATAAAAATGTGTTCAATCATTCATATTTCTTCTTTTATTTCTTTAATACATACTATTTTACATGAAAAACCACATAAAATCACGTTTAACGAGTCCCATATTTTTATGCCCTACGATCGGGCATTTATCGGGCAAATAAAAATAAATGCCCAAAATGCCGGGAAGTTACTATATTTTCCCGCCGGGCAGAAACACTTTGCCCATCTCTACCAACGACTGATTGCTACTTTCCCGCCATTTTTTTTTTATGTGGCGGGCCATCTATTTAGCCTCATTAATGAAAAATTAGAAAGTAATTGTAATCTTTTAAAAATAAAGTATTTTAAAGAAATAGTTGAACAAATAAGTCACTTAAAAATATTATATTATATTTAATCAATACTTATATGCTCGATATTATCATTCTACCACAACTCTATTACGATACCACTGACCGGTCAATGATCGATCATTATGAATAACCAAACTTTTAGCAAAATGACAATGTGATCGTGTTGGAATGACGAATTTATAAAAATGGCAGACTTGGGCCCCTGGTAGCATATCTAACAAGTTTATAACTTTGTGATTTTTCATGATACAGTTATAAACTTTACACAAAAATACTAGACGCGTGTTTCGGTTTCGCATATTATATACTAAACTAGTGTTGTATAAATGATTATGGGGAATTATAAAACGAGCGACTAAAAAAAAACTTAGCGACTGATGATGAGATACTGTTTTAATAACTTGAGCGGTATGAATTTGAGTAAGCGACACATTAACTAAACTAACAACAAATATTGATTAACAATAAAATCCAGAACGAGCTTGCTAAAAGTGGGTTATTGAAATCCTAGTTAAACGATTAAATTAGTATGTGAGCGACTAAAATAATAAGTGAGCGACTAGAATTATCTAGTCGCAGGTAGATTCATCATTTGAACTGGGTGAAATAGGTTAGGTTAGGTTAGAACTGTGACCTGCCGCGTGTGAGCCGAGTGAGCGAAGCGAGCGGTGCCGCGGCAGCGGCCGGCGAACGCTACGACCAAGTTGCTCGCAGATTTTATTTCACCATTTTTTTCGTTGACACACAAACAAATATTAGGTCGCTCAAATATTATGAAGCTTCTCATTTTGTATTTTAAGTAACTCAAATTAAAGTTTCTAAGTCGCTGTTCTATTGATTTCTCGTCACTCGCAGTCAGTCGCTCACTTATTATTTCTATAACCCAAAATAATTATTATTGTCACTTAAAATTTTAATTTACAGTCACTCGTTTAAATACTATCCAATGATTATTCGAGACGTATCTTGTTTCGTAATTAGTATCTATCGGGAGATAATCTACGCAACGTTGTCAAAGGCAGAATACGCAACAGGTTCTTTTGTCCCCGAAAGTTACTTTTGCGTTCATTTTCAGTGTCCATGTATGTAGTAGGTACTAAATAGCTTTTAGCGAACGTTTTAAATACGCTGGCTTTTTTTTAATAGTAAATTACTTGATTTAGATACAGATAGGTAATAATAACAAGATATAAAAAAAAAAAAATTAGGTATCTTTACTTATAATAAATCTGTAGAAGTGAAAATTCTGTACTTTGAAAATATAAAAAATATAAATGGCAGGAGGTGTTACTAGACCGACACCGAACCCAAAAATGTGATTAAAAAATTTTTTGTCTATCTGTCTGTTTGTTCAGGCTTCACGCAAAAACTACTGGTTTGATTACGATGAAACTTGGTATAATTATTCTTTAATATCCTGGGCACCACACTGGGTACTTTTTATCCCGAAAAAGTATATACAATAAAAAACAAACTTAATTTTGCGGTTCGATCCCTAGACCCGATTACTGTACCAACCGCAAATAATAAGTTTGTTGTAGGTTACGTCACCCGCAGTGGAGTTCACTAAGGGGCGCTGCACACGGTGACACGGCTAAGATCCATATACTTATATACTATATATACTTATATATACTAGGTATATACTTATACATCGAGCAGTGATGGCCGAGTGGCAATGGCCCCGACTTACGAGCTGCAGGTCGCGGGTTCAAACCTAGCCAGGCGCATTACTTTGTGTAATTTATTTCATTACCACTGCTCTCATAACGGTGAAGGAAAACATCGTGAGGAAACCGGCATGTCCTAGAACCAAAAATTCGAAGACATGTGACATTCACTAACACGCACTGGGCTCGCGTGGTGGATTACGGCCCATTCCCTCTCCTAGAGAGGAGGCTTGAGTCCCAACAGTGGGAACATTAAAAAGGCTGGTGATGATACTTATACATACTAATATTATAAATGGGAAAGTGTGTGTGTGTGTCTGTTTGTCCGTCTTTCACGGCAAAACGGAGCAACGAATTGACGTGATTTTTTAAGTGGAGATAGTTGAGGGGATTGAGATTTAAGCCGGATCCGCTGCGCCGTGTTTTCGTGTTAGCTAACATGCTAACATTGTTCGTTGTTCGAATAGGGGCGTGGTCTAACAATTTTGTTAGGAAAAACACGCTAACATGTTTGCCGAAACGAATGGATAACATCACGGAACAGTAAAAACAGTGGAAGAAGTAAGTAGGCGTGGCACTGTCGCCGCTAGTAAGAATCGCGTTGCGTACTTGCTGTTCAAGCGCCCTCATTCTCTAACTAGACTGCGCAACATAATTATTAACGAAAAAAAATATTAAAATGCCTTATTGTCCCAAACTGTACTTTAAAAACCATAGTCGGACTAAAAATCTAACTCATGGAGGTGTGTCATACCACTGAAAAGTATTATTTTCGGATTTATTTTAATAAAATGAAAAAATAAAATTACGTGAAACATTGCGCAGGATATACAAACAAAACTAGTCCTTAGTTACATCACTACAAAGTTGATTTTCTTTTCTCGGTTATTAGCTTTTCTGGAATATTCGTTAGTCTACCTATACTTTTGACGCTATCCAAATAGTGCGTGACTTTATCGATAAAATCAATCGATATGTATAATATGTATTACATTGCCTTTTTAAAATATATATTATAGTTTAATAGTTTTTGTAAGTAATATAATACAGATAATTATTAAATTAATAAATATAATAAAATAAAAATTGTGGTATGATATTTGTGATGTATTTTAAATAAATTTAGTTAAAAAGTTAGGAACAACATAGGGCGTTTGAATTACACTTAATATTCTTATGTTTAGCAGTGGGCGATGACGATGATTTCAGCTGAAATGATGATAATTGATGTACTATGCAAATAAATACCCTTTTTACTACGATTAAAAATTGCCTTTAATCATATTAATTTCATAATTTTAATACTATCACACTATCGCATACAATTTTTTTTTTTTGCATGATATGTTTTAAATACGTTTTCATACAATCGATATTATTTCGATCGAATAAGGTTACAACCCTATCTGAGTAGCAATCTGCATTCGTGTCAGTGATACCAGCCATTCAAATACCAATCTTATTTTTACGTAGTTACAGTTCATATTGGATATTATATACTGAACAATGCCATCTAGCGACGAGTGGCGGTACTTGGTAGTCAGAGATGTATTTCTTTCTTGTTTTTGTCAATTTGATTTATAGACTTTTGAAATTAAAGTTGCATTTCGTATAACATTTTTTTTGCATTTCGTCTACGCCCTGTTTTTGTTTTCAGCCAATCATATTTTTGGGTTTGCAGTAAGAGTAAATTGTAAATGTATGAGTTTGGCGACACCGGTTCTGGAACAAACATTTTCTCAAGCTACTTCCACTGTTTTTACTGTTCCGTGGATAACATCCCCCGCGTTCGCCTGCGGGGGGGGGGTGAGGTCATTCATTTCATGTTAGCGCTCGCCGGATGAATACCTACGTTTCGCGATTCAGTGATGGATTGGAATGAACAAAGCATTTTATTGTTTATAAAATTAATTCGAGAAAGACCAGTGCTCTGGAACGTTACATGTAGTGCTTGCTTCTGTATATCATCAGGTAAAATTAATGACAGAAGCTCTTTAAAACCGCTTTCCAAACAACGAAAAAAAATTTTTAAACCAAATTTGTCATCAATTTTCAACTCTTGGTAGGTATAAGCTAAAAGATCGAGGCCGTGGATAAGGTCGAACACGGAATCTGTTTCTATTTCTTCGTCGAAGAATTAAGTCCACAATTGCCAAAACGGCTTCCACATCCTCTTCGTCGGAACTCATTTTTTTAAATAAAACAAAACACGAACAAATTGGCACAGCAGACTGGCGGTTTTACGAACATATTTTTCTAACACGTTTTTAATAACATGTTTTGTTAGAATATTGGCGCAGCGGACCCGGCTGAACATAGGCTACTTTTTGTCTCTTTCTAACCCCCCACAGAAAGGGGAATCGTGTTACCCCGAATTTAACGCGAGCGAAGCCGCGGGCAAAAGCTAGTCTATGAGTAAAATTGTAAACTTAAACTTCCAGAGAAATTTTTTAAAAGTACTGCAAGCCTAACCAAGTTACGACCATTTCGTTTCGAATCTCTTTCTACAGTCGGTAACGCCTCCGATTCCTTTGTTCTGCCCACGTGACTTAACGTTGAGATGATATCATAATATATTTGAAGTTTTCTACTAGAGTTAACGACTGTTGATTTCAACTTGGCCAAACCCTCTGATCATATTACATTCATTATTTTATTTTATTTATTTATCTTTGAATCAGGCAAAGTACCCATAAAATCGTTAGTATTACTAAACCTATGTTAGTATAATCTATGCTATGTTAGTATATATTAGTATAATCAACAACCAATTTATCTAATTAGTTTCGCCACCTCCCGGACACACCTGGCAACAGTACATGCACTGCACGCAGGTGCCCCATCAGGTGGCCTTCAGTCTTGTTCAACAATGCTCAGAAGAATGTTGTCGCTGCCCCGCATCCGACGCAGTAGTGAAGCGGATCTTTTTCGTATGATCGCGAATAAGTCATCTGTACGTGCTGCTGCGAACATACCTGACGCGCTACAGAAACGTGGCAGCGACATCATCAACCTAAAAGCATTGTTGTATTGCACTCGCAGGGCATTAAACGTCTTCTGCGTGTATCTGGTCCACAGACTGCAGGTATAAAAAGCCTGGCAATATGCCCTAAACAGTGTCAATTTGACGTCATTGTCACACTTTGCAAATCTGCGGGCCAGCATGTTGCATCGTACGGCCAACGCTCTGCGCTCCCAGGTATTTAAGTTACTTGCACCACATAGCGACACTGGCGGCACCACTTCATAGGTCTTGTTTTGTGCCATAAACACTAACAGCTCGCTTTTCTTGGCATTATACCTTGGTCCATGGGCTTCAGCATAGCATTCACATATGCTCACTAATTTCCTGAGAGCACTGATCGACGGACTCAATCACACCATATCGTCAGCATAGCTGATGTTGTTAAAAGACACACCATCTCTCCTAATAGCCACGGCGACATGGTTAGAAGTGGTCGATTGAGAAGTAGCTAAAAGTTTTTGGTGTTCGCATTTGTTCATGAAGAACACCGTCTATACAAAAGATACTAATAGGATTGCCGCTAACATGTTTGATGAACACAGTGTACACACATGCGGACAAATTTGTTTTGTATCATGCAACGCAACTTTGTTCGTACGTGCGTAGGTATACGATCAGTTCACGCAGGTCTTACCCACCTTATGCACCGAAGGCCTGATCATCCTGGTGCCGAGGGTCCAGATGATGACGGGCGGGGGCTTGCAGCCTATCACGACGCAGTCGACCACTCGAGGCTGGCCGGCCTCGAACTCGGAGTTGTTGTTCATGCGTACCTGCACACTCAACGGCGGCACTGGAAGTCGTAAAATTATTGGTTAGAAGAAGATACCTGCAGCGGCCTCTGATACATTCAATGGAAGATACGTTACAAGCTAACATTGCATTCAGAAAACCTGTAGCCCGAATCACGTAATCAAAACCGTAACGATATCGTGGCGATTTAGTCGTTTAGACTATTTCCGTATTCACCATCAATCGAGTTTGAACGACACCGATTTTGAAGTCGTTTGGTCGAAGAGTCGATTAAAAAAAAAAGAATCTGTATTAAGTACATTATCCTGGTAGAATACATATTAAGTAAGTTATGAGTTTACATGTGGATGGATGGAATGGGAGAGGGAGGCCAAACAAAAGATGGATGGATGGATGAAGTGTGAGAAGCGATATGAAAGAAAAGGGAGTTAGTGATAGCTTGACAAGTGACAGGACAGAATGGAAGAAAAAAACGTGTTGCGCCGACCCCAAATAAAACAGGACTAGGGCAGAAAGATGATGAATACATCGATAGATCGTTACGTTTCAAGCGAGTTGAGTTGTCGTTCTATCCAATCCCGATTAAGGAACACGTGAATACCGCTTTTGGATAGGAACGACTATAAAACTTCAACGATATTTGGCTTGTTTGATTTTACGTGAATCAGGTTACTGGACTCTACGCACAACTACATTAGGGTTGCCATAAATCCCCAAGGCCCCGTCGGGACAATTACAATTTGGGGTTCGTTTATTTAGTATTTACAAAGTAGTTTAGTAAACAAGGGCAATAGCGAAACCATAGTATCGCAAATAAAAAAAAAGCCTTAGCTTAATTCTTTTATTTTAACAAAACCATTTAGGATTATATATTATGTTTTCATTTATTAATTATCGAGGATAACATAACAATTAATTACCGTAATTCCTTTTTACATTTATTTGGACAGTATTACCTTTTATAAATTTATAAAATTCTTCACAATTCATGTTAAAATTAATTTTACATTGAAGAATAGCTTCCACGGTATACACTCCTAAGTGATACCGTTCATCTGTGTCGACAATTTTTAAAAACTTGTAACTCTGCACCCGACAATGTTCGTCGGGACATTTTATAGCTTCTCGAGATGTCGGCGGGACACTACTGTTAATAACGGTGACATGTCCCGACGTATCGGGACGAATGGCAACCCTACTTTAAGCACGAGTAAAATGTTGTTTTTTGTTTTTATATAGATTCTTGATAAAATTTTCTAGGCTTGCATGTTGTACTTTTTTGATTTTTTAAATTTTTGAGTAAATTATGAAGTGTCAAAGTTCATGTAAAATAGCAGATTTTTAGAGGAACTGGATTAGTTTTACAAAAATTGATTTACATACAAGCCTAGATAATGTCCACAAGATACTGTGTTTCCATAATATCTGATGAAAAATGTGTAATAACTTCATAATCGCATAAGAGCGGTTGTATGAAAAACAGTGAAAATTTATTTCGAAATGCAGACCCTTAAAGAGAAGAGCCACAGGATCATATATCGACATAAGATGCCATGATAAATAATAATATGGGCATATCGATGGATATGGTTCCATGCACGACCAAAAACACCTACATAATTTCCTGTTGAATACCGAATCAAAAGATACCAGGATAAAGACGAGATAAAAAAAAAACACTGCTCTCAAAACGGTGAAGGAAAACATCGTGAGGAAACCGGCAAGTCCTAGAACCAAAAATTCGAAGACATGTGATATTCACCAACCCGCACTGGGCCCGCGTGGTGGATTACGGCCTATTCTCTCTCCTAGAGAGAGGAGGTCTGAGTCCCAGAAGTGGGAACATTAAAAAAAGATAGATATAATGAGTGTGACACTTACGGTACATTTTTATTGATATGCTGACAGAAAGGGGCTCTGTCACATCAGCGTTCTGCGACAGGCACTGGTAGCGTGCGTCCACCTCTACTCGCGACAGGTTGCGCAGGTGGATGCTAACGCGCAGCTTGCCGGGTCGAGTCGTGTAGAAGCCGTGCGCCACCGCCGAGCCGTCCCGACGCCAGTATATTTCCGTTTTTGGGTCTTCTGTAGATTAGATTAGGTCTTTGAGGACGTGCTATTGATGTTAATCATCGATATATATGTACTACGCACGGAACAGTAAAAACAGTGGAAAAAGTAATTAGGCGTGGCACTGTCGCCGCTAGTAAGAACCGCGTTGCGCACTTGCTGTTCAAGCGCTCTCATTCTGTCAGACTGCGCAACATAATAATTAACGAAAAATAATATTAAATCGCCTTATTGTCCCATACTGTACTTTAAAAACCATAGTCAGACTAAAAATCTAACTCATTGAGGTGTATCATACCACCGAAAAGTATTATTTTCGGATTTATTTTACTAAAATGAAAAAATAAAATTACGTGAAACATTGCGCAGGATATACAAACAAAACTAGTCCTTAATTACATATGAACAAAGTTGATTTTCTTTTCTCGGTTATTAGCTTTTCTGGAATATTCGTTAGGCTACCTATACTTTTGACGCTATTCAAATAGTGCGTGACTTTATCGATAAAATGAATCGATATGCATTGCCTTTTTAAAATAAAAGTAATTATATATTATAGTTTAATAGTTTTTGTAAGTAATATAATACAGATAATTATTAAATTAATAAAATAAAAATTGTGGTATGATATTTGTGATGTATTTTAAATAAATTAATTAAAGAGTTAGGAACAACATAGGGCGTTTGAATTATACTTAATATTCTTATGTTTAGCAGTGGGCGAAGACGATGATTTCAGCTGAGATGATGACAATTGATGTACTATGCAAATAAATACCCTTTTTACCACGTTTAAAAGTTGCCTTTAATCATATTAATTTCATTATTTTAATACTATTACACTATCGCATACAATTTTTTTTTGCATTATTATGTTTTAAATACATTTTCATAAAATCGATATTATTTCGATCGAATAAGATTACTTCACTATTGGAGTAGCAGCCTGCATTTGTGTCAGTAATACGCCATTCAAATACCACTCTTATTTTTAACAAGTTACAGTTTATAATATATAGTGAATATATTCTGAACAATGCCATCTAGCGACGAGTGGCGGTACTTGGTAGTCAAAGATGTATTTCTTTCTTGTTTTTGTCAATTTGATTTATAAGCAGTTGATTTTAAAGTTGCATTTCGTATAATTTTTTTTTTTGCATTTCGTCTACGCCCTGTTTTTGTTTATAGTCAATCATATTTTTGAGTTTGCAGTAAGATCAAATTGTAAATGTATGAGTTTGGCGACACCGGTTCTGGGACATACGTTTTCTAAAGCTACTTCCACTGTTTTTACTGTTCCGTGGTACTACGCACTAGATTAGGCGTGCTGAACACTCACTTCAATCGAATCCGTTGCACTGAATTCTAGGCAAATTGATATTGATGACTTTACTGCAATTTTGACGTTCAAACAGTGTGAGAGCGGCGCTTATAAATTCAAAAGAAAGTGAATTTGGGACGTAAATAATAATTCAGTAGTCATGAAAGTAAAATAATTGATTATATATTAAAGCAATTTAATAGCTTCAAATATCGATTACGATATATTTAACGAAGATTCATGTAACTCAATGCGATTTAAAAGAGTGTCCATGGAGTTTCTTGCACGTTCTTCTCCATAGAGACCTACTCTTTGGAACGTGCAATTTAGCTTCACTTGTTTGACTGACCGACATTTTGACAATTCAAAAGTGCCTGTAACTGGTCTATTTGAAATAAACGTTTCTGATTCTGATTCTTCCGCGTCTTTAATGCAGGATGAATTTTTTTCTGATATTTCTGACAAGGTAAAAAAATAATAATTCCAGATTTGAGGCATATACACCTTATTCTTTCACAGTATGAAGTCAGTGTAAATACTTAAATAACTCTACCTTATTGCCACCTCTGATAATTAGCTAATGAAATACTTACTGTCATCAACTTCGCAGATCAGGCTTAGTTCAGCTCCAAGAGGCAGGGGACCCACGAAGCCCTTATTGAGCCATTCGCCATTTCCGAACACCATAGGCACACCAGTGAATTCTGGGAGCAAAAGTACATTTCTGTAGGAATTTGGTAATTAATAGTAAATACCGATGGAATTCTAGTTTTGAGTCTAAATTCAGCACGAATCATGGCTTCAGGTATAAGAGTATAAGAAGCCATTTTGAAAAGAAAAGCACCATGTCTGGCGTTAGCAGACATGAGAATGTTAGTGACCCCGCACACGGGTCACAAAAAAAGCCGCTTCTAGCTTCTTTTTTTGGCGGCCTTTTTTGTGGCCTGAGTGCGGTGCCGCCACAAAAAAGCTAGAAGCCGCTTCAAGCTTTTTCGGCCACAACTGTCGCGTGCTTTAGCTTTTTTTTGTGGCTGCTTCTAGCTTTTTTATTGTGGCCCGTGTAAGGGGACACTTACTTAAAAAAAAATGACAGTCACACAGATTTTGTCTCAAAGCCCCTTTAAAAAACGTTCTTCTAGATAGCAACATTCACTTACGTGTGATGTACGAAAGAAAGGCCGCGGAAATCTGTTGGATGTAGACGGTACTTCTTACATCCAGCATATTTCGGCCCTTACGGCCTGGTCACTGGACTTCGATCTTAGCGACGACCGGTGCGGCGAGCGGCGAGGCATCGGTAAGCGGGCGCGCGGCGCTATGAGCGGTGTCTCGTGGCGTGCTTCGAACATTTTGATATTTTTTATCTTACCGCTCGCCGCCCCGCGCTTAGATCCCGCTCATAGCGTCAAGGTCGTGAACGGCCGTTGGAGAGGTAGCAGAAAGGGTGATGAGGTGAGTTCTCCTAAAAACTTACCGACAATCTTGAGTTGGATGGCATAGTCTACGGAAGGCGAGGCCTGATAGTGGATCCGGCAGCGGTACAGTCCTTGATCAAGGTTGCTTGTCTTCTTGATGACGAAAGAGGTTTTGTCCTGACAGTACTTGGATTCACAAGGAATGCCGTATGTGTAGTCGCGGGCCGCCCTGCAAGAAATAGGGGCATTACCATTACGTGTTAAAATGTAAGCATACAAGTGAGAAAGAAGTATGGATGAATAGTCAAAGTCAAAGTTAAAGTCAAATATTTATTTGTTACACATAGGTTTATATGATAGCACATCATGGTGTTAGTTAAAAAATAACGTTTCACTATGTGTTGCCTTGCTGGGCATACAAATATTGTTTCACATGGTACATAAAACATTAAATACATTCTCATGTTGTATGTTGTTTAATTGTTGTTTAATTAGTCATAGAATGACTAATAAAATTAAATCTTTAACTAGAAATTATAACACATCACAATAAAACAAAATAAAATTTTAAAATAGAACAAAGAATCTCCTAAAACAATGTTTAGTAACTGAAATAGGCTGCTACTAAATAAATCGGAGAATGTGGAGTTAGGAATAGTTTGTCACTTATCTTCTAGATATTCGTTAATACTTTATTATGCTTTTTGTATTAGGAATTTAAGGAGTGCTTTTTTTAAAGTATTTTAGATCTTTTAAAGTTGTTATGTATTTAGGTAGTTTATTAAATATTTTTGGTGCCATTCCTAAAAAACTTTTCGAGAAAAGAGCGGTTTGGTGGGTTTTTGATTTGAGTGCACCTTGATGACGTTTGGAGGATAGAGTTTCAAAAAGGTTATGGTTATTTTTGATGAACATGGCAATTTCATAAATATATAAAGACGGAAGTGTCAATATTTTCAAATTAATAAAAAATGGTTTACAGCTATCGGTGTTTTTATTTGGCATACTGCACGAAGACACTTCTTCTGGGCTTTAAATGCCATGTCCCTATCCGTCGAGTTACCCCAGAATATTAAGCCGTAGCGCAGTGTGGTTAAAACATACGCGTGATAAGCGGTAAGAACAGTATTTTGATTGGCAACCTTGCTTAAATTATGTAAAGCGTAGCAATATTGATTCAGTTTTTTATTAAATGGTCAATGTGTGTCTTCCATGTCATGTGCTGATCTAACCAGATCCCCAGGAATTTTGTGTGTTCAATTTTAGAAATTGTGTTTTGTTCAAACGTAATATTAGGATTAATAGGAATTGTTCGTTGGTTAAAGTTCTTAATATGGGTTTTTTCCAAAATTAACTTTTAAATTATTATATGTCAACCACTGAATTATTAATTTCAAGCTATTATTTATTTTATTTTCAAATATGTCTAAGTCCTTTCCGATAAATATTGTAGTACAGTCATCAGCGAATAGGGTCATGGGGTGGTCTATGGTTCTGGGGATATCGTTCATATAGCAAAGGAACAATAATGGACCCAGTACACTTCCCTGTGGTGCACCATAGTATATAAACCTTTGCTTGGAAAAATAAGTTATTTCAGTTCAGTTTAAATAGATTTTGTTTTAGGACAAACTTTTTCAATTTTAGTTATTTGTTTACGGTTGACTAGGTACGATTTAATTAGTTTTAAGATATTTCCTCTAATCCCAAGCTTATTTAGTTTTAAGAGTAGGATTTTGTGATCGACGTAATCAAAAGCCTTCGTCATATCCATGAATAATGCTGAAACTGGTATTTTTTTGTCCACATTTGAGACTATTTCATTAACTAATTCATAGATTGCCATATTAATATTTTTATTCTTCCTAAAGCCATATTGTTCTTTGGATAGAATATTGTTTTTTTCTAGGAATGAGTATAAGCTGTTATAAATTACTTTTTCTATGATTTTAGAAAACACTGGCACAAGTGCAATAGGCCTATAATTTTTCATATTTTGTGGGTCATCTTTCTTATGTAGAGGTGTTATAATTGAAAGTTTTAAGTCTTCAGGAAATTTACCGGCATCTATACACAGGTTAACAATATAACTAAAAATTGGTGATTTTAAAAGATACGCTTTTAATAACATGCGTTACAATATCATCGTAACCGGAACTATTGGTATTTTTTAGACCAAAAATGATTTTTTGTATGTCATCTGGTACAGTGGGTGCTAAGAATATTGAATGAGGGTTCGAATTTATTAATTTAAAGTTATAATTCCTGGTTTGGTTAAGATTGTTTATTGGCAGAACTTGATCAATGAAATAATCATTAAATAATTCGGCAATCTCATTTAGTTCGGTGGTACATCTGTTATTATTTGTGATTATTTTCGAAGGGTTTTCTTTTGGGTAGTTGGTTTTGGTTGAGTTTATAACTTTCCAAGTTGCTTTTACCTTGTTGTGGGAATTGTTAATAAAGTAGCTGTTTTGCGTTTTTTGAGTTAATTTAATGATTAATTTAAGACGTTTAGCGTATGTGTTAAATGTTTTTTTATTAGTTGTATTTGGCTGGCGTCTGAATTGCCATAGCATCTCACGTTTACGCTTACAACATAGTTTTATACCTTTAGTTATCCATTTCGGAGCTTTGTAGCATACATTTTTGATTCTTACAATAGGGAAGCAAAGATCGTAGAACAATTTAAACAAGCTGTGAAATTCATGGAATGCGTTATCTGGGTCTGTACGCTGTAAACATTACTGAAACTAAGGTTTATGAGGGCATCCTTAAATTTAAGCATATTGTCTTGACAAAAATCTCGTCTGAAAGTATACCAATGTGAAATAGTACAATTTTTTTTTGACAGGACATTTCATGATCTGTGCCGTATGGTCGGAAAGGGCTAATTCTACTACTTCGCTGGTGCTGCCTCTAGTATTGTGAATTATATTATTAATACATGTACCACTATTTAAACGTGTGGGTTGTCGAATGCTTAATTTTATCCGATAATTATATAGGAGATTCTCAAGTTGCTTAGATAACTTCGTATTTTTTAGAATATCGATATTAAAGTCGCCACATATCATGGCTTTATTTTTACTATTGTTACATACTTTTTTTAGTATACCTTCAAATTGGTAGAAAAATAGGTTTAAGATATCCGTTTTGAATTTGGGAGATCTATAAATGCACATAATAGTTATATTGTGATCGCAGAATTCTTTTATGTTAAGCATTTTGTACTTGTGTTTATTGTTCACCAGAATACATGAACCTCCTCTTCGACTATTTCTAACGTAGTGGGTTGCGAGCTTGTAATTTGGAATATGTAGGTTTACATCATCACCTTCTTTCATATTATGTTCTGTTACACAGAGCACATCTACAAATTTATTATTACAAGCAAGTTCATGTAGATGTAAACTCAATAAATCCGATTTGTTTATTAGGCCATTAATGTTTTGATGTAATTTTGGGATGATGGTTCGTCGGGCGGATTAGAATTCGGGCAAGCGAGTCACCAGGCATCTATAGCCTCGATGAAGCACGGCACATTGAAATCAATCAGTGAGGGAGATAGGATATTCCTGATTAATTTCTCTGTGCCGTAAATCGAGGATAAAAAGGCTGGTAAACTAATACTGGAAATGTTGCGGACGCCGAGGCCACCCATACGCATAGAAAATTTATGTTTGTTTACATCATGTTTTGATTTTTGCCCGGCGGTTAGTCAATCAGTCAAAAATTAATAACGCAAGATATTTATTTAATAGAATTAAATAAATATAAAATATACAGGGTTATTTGTAAAACACTAACAACCTACCAGGACTGTATTACTAACATCATAAACAACAACTTTTGCTCTATGACTTTTTAAACACATTTTAACTCTGTATTTTGTTGTACCCATCTACGCCTCCCGCGCACAATCCCCGCTCCCCTCCATTATCATAAACTTGTTAATGTGTATTTAGAACGTTCAATTTAAATATTTTTGTTTTGGTTTGAAACCTGCCCCCCTAGCCAAGTTACAACCGTTTCACTTGCGCCGAACGCTTCGAGTTGACCTTGCCGCCAATTCTTTTGTTCTGACCACGTGACTGAGCGTTAAGACGACGTCATTCCCGTACATTTGAAGCTTTAACTATTGCAGATTAGCAACTTGGCTAGGGGTCCTGGTGAATTAAAATATGATACATTTTTAAAAGTCATAGCTAATAAAAGTTGTCGTTTATGATGTTAGTAACATAGTCCTGAGAGGTTGCCAGTGTTTTGCCAATAACCCTGTATACAATACTACATATATAATTTAATTATATATTAATGACTTCTAAAATCAAATAAAATAATCTTTCATAGTGTTCTCTTTTACATTTCTTTATTTTCAGAAGTTCAAAATGAGAATTACACTGCGCACACGTGTACCACACACGCCGATCAGGGCGCGACGGTTTCCATACATTTCACTTATATGGAAACTAGACTTGTAGAGCGACACTTGATCCACGCCACGCGACGTCGTTCTACGTACAAATCAGGCGTGTTACACGTGTGCGTCGGTCTAAAGTAGTTTAAGGTCACAGCTCATTAGAGCCACCCGGCACCCACCCCGCACCGCCTCGTCGCACGGCATCCGCTCGTTGTCGACAGGTGGTCCACGGGTGGACCCCGCGTTATCACCAATAAACGTCGCGAGGTCAACCAGTGGACCCTGCGCTGTCAACGAGTGAACGCCGAGTGGTCAACGAGTGGACGTCGCTTGGTCCATGAATTTTCGAGCAGTTTTTCTTTATTCCTTTTGAAAGCAAAAACGATACGTCCGGCTCGTTCGAAAGAAAGGCTGGGAATGAAGGGAGGGTGGGGTCGCATCGCTACGTATCGTCCTCGCGTGAATCATTCGCGGACAGTGCGCGGTCCACTCGGGACCCGCACGTAGGCAATGCGCAGTCAACGCAAGGCAAGCATGCGAGCAGACAGTTGTCATCGAGTGGTCCACTCGCCTTCCTCGAGTGGAGGGCTTACGACCGAGGCGATCCGGTGACGCTACGGAGTTGATATAGTGAGCGCATATCCATACAAGTCCATATAAAGAATACTAGCCTCAGGAGGCGAGGCGGTGCGGAGTGGGTGCCGGGTGGCTCTAATGGGCTGTGACCTTAAGCTTTAACCATCGATAAAAAAAGAAGATGAAGGCAAATGATATGGTAACAAAGCTAGGTCCAGGCCTCGAGGCTTACGAGGGTAGGATGTGGTGGAGGGGAGGAGGTTAGAGAAAACGCTAAACAAACTCGAGTTTTCATTAAAATTCGATATGTCATAAAATGGTAAAAATAATGCCATAATAGATGTTTAGTGTGAATCAGTGGCTGTTCAAAAACAGTTACACCTCGTAAAGCTCCATGAGAGTAATTTAGAAACTACAGGTACATTCCTAATCTACATAATACATACTCAACACACAGAACATTTTGAAAAAAAAAAACAAATTCCTACGCTAATTACAACTAAAATCAAAATAAAATATGGCGTCAAAAATCTCACAATTTGCCCAAAAGACTGGCGGAATTACTACGCTGTATGGCAATGCTTATCCTCTATCTGAGATAAAAGCTAGTCCTTGGGTATAATACATAACCAAATATTATATGATATGTCCCACGTTCTGTAACTGGATATTTATTTATTATAATCTTTATTGTACACCACATAAACAAAAAACACAGGAAAAAAATAAGTGCGGCGGGCGGTCTTATCGCACAGGTCGATTTACTACTCTGTCAAGAAAGTACCGGGAAAAGATCAATAATACACAAAATTTTTGTTGTTCATCCAAATTTATTTTATCACCTTCAAAGTATGCCCCTTCAGAAACGATACACTTACGCCAACGAATAATCCAATCATCAAAACATTTTTTAAACGCTGTTTCCGAAATTGAGTTCAGTTCTCGCCGCGAATTCTCCTTTATGTCTTCTACAGATTGAAAACGGGTGCCACGAAGTGGTAATTTGAGTTTAGGAAAAAGATAGATGTCGGCTGGAGCCATATCTGGCGAATATGGTGGCTGTTCGATGGTATTTGTTGAGTGTTTGGTCTAAAATTCGTTCACAATGATGGCCTTGTGCGAAGGCGCATTATCGTGGTGCAAAATCCAAGAATTTTCTTTCCACAAATCTGGCCTTTTTCGTCGAATTTGCTCTCTTAAATGACGCATAACGCTCAAATAATATTCTTTAATTACCGTTTGACCTTCCGGTAAGAATTCCGACTGCACAACACCGCGATAGTCAAAGAAAACAGTCAACATGTCTTTGACTTTTGATTGACTTTGGCGTGGTTTTTTCGGTTTTGGTTCAGTTGGAAGGCGCCACTCCGAAGCTTGTTGACTTGTTTGCATGTCAAACTCGTAAAACCTCGTCTCTTCGCCAGTAACAATGCGTTTCATGAATGTTGGGTCGAATTTCGACCACTTCTAGCATGTCTTCAGCGACTCTCATGCGATTGAGTTTTTGGAGAAAATTCAGGTCTTTTGGGACTAGCCGAGCGGCAACATGTTTCATACCCAAATGATTAGTTAAAATGGTACGGATCGAATCGTGAGATACAGAAAGTCTATCTCAAACTTGAATGAGGATTTTTAGTCACTATTTCCTTCACATTTGCGATGTTAAATTCAGTTGCAGAGGTTGATGGCCTACCAGAGCGAGGTAAATCTTCCATCACATCTCGACCGATGTTTTTGATAAAGTCGATTCACCGTAAGCCTTCTGTAACATTTTCAGTGATTCCCAACACGAAATTCCATTGGCGATGCAAAATTTAAGACAAACTCTTTGTTCGATGTTTTTGTCCATTATGAAATTCGTTATACACACTAGATATGATATAACTAAAAACATCACTGTATTTAATATAAATAACAGATGCAACTCAAACTCCGCGCCAAAATAGAAAACAGTTGTGCCAATCTAGCAACAACAAAAATATCTAAAATTTGAATTTGGAACCATAAACAAATCATCCATTCCCGATACTTTTTTGACTGAATGTATCAAGTTACATACAATTTTAATGTATAAAAGTTAAATCGATTTCGTACATTTTATGTGATGCACAACTAAAAACTTCTACAGAATATAACAGTATAGATGTGCTCAGCGCTCATGTCATACCAGTCGTGGATGAACGGGGCTCAAGTCTGCTATTACAATAGTGTCAGAATGGTCTATCATTGATTTTATAATTGTTGATTTTGACAAGTTTTGGCAATCTACTAATATAATGGCGTCATTATGACTTCCCGATGGTTAACTACTGACACTCCATTAAAAATAGAATGGTAATCTTGTACATAATGACAAATGAATACATATCTTACGTATGCGGCAAAAATTTTGACAGTTCCTTTGATCAGTGACCTACCATAACGACGTCGTTGCGCAATTAGGGCTTTTAATAAGCTCGATATTGTCATTCTATCACAATTCTATTACAAGACCATTGACCGATCAATGATCGATCATTATGAATTAGCAGATTACAAACTTTCAGAAAAATGACAATGGGATCGTGTTGGAATGACGAATTTATAAAAATAGCAGACTTAGGCCCCTGTCCAGGTGTTGAAAACTGAACATCTCTTAGCACATACAAATCACCTAAAGATCTCACCCAAAATACACAAATGTAAAACTGTCAAGTTGAAGCCATGTAAATTTCTTTTTCATAACTCATACTCTGAAAGTAGGTCTGAAGTTGCCTGAGGAGCGGGCTGAAAGTGATACTTTTCATCCCTAGGGAGTTTTACTTTACAACTGACAGCTGTCAAATTATTTAAAAAAAAAACTAGTTCTATCTTCACATTTCTATTGAACCATGTTCCAATTTTCCATACAGCCAGTCAATCACAGCGCGATATAAAATTGAAATAACTTAAAGACAAGTATAAATTAAATAATGTTATATTTTAAGGGTGAGTTGCACCATTTAACTATAACGATAACCAAACCATAACCAGCCGAGAAACGGCCGCCTATTGGTCAATTCGACGATTTGACAACTGTTAACGGCTTTGTTGTCGTTACAGTTAAATGGTGCAACTCACCCTAAGTGATTTATTTGTTCAACTATTTCTTTAAAATACTTTATTTTTAAAAGATTACAATTAATTTCTAATTTTTCATTAACGACGTTGAATAGCTGCCCGGCCGCAGAAAAAAAAAACAAAATGGCGAGAAAGTGGCAATCAGTCGTTGGTTTTTTCGAGTTTAGTTTACATTTCCGTACAACAGAGATTTGTATTAACACGTTATGTTTATCAGATTAAAATAGTGATTTAACGCCTAATTTCATAAGAGAAGAGGCTAAAGCAATAGTGGAATACCTTTTACCGCCTAAATCAGAAGAACGATACCTACTTAAAATAATAGGTACGACGACTCTGGTTTTACAAACTTTTTATTTTATTTTTAGTTCCTCGTATTCGTAATGAAAAGCACAATGTTTACCTCGGGGTGAAAGTAACCTATTTAACCCCTCGAATTAGCGACCTCGCTGCGCTCCTCCGCCAACTCCTTCTCGGGACGAAATGAGTTACTTTCACCCCTAGTGTAACAATGTACTATTTCATTACTCATACTCTAAAAGTAGGTCTGAAGTTGCCTGAGGAGCGGGTTGACAGTGATACTTTTCATCCCTAGGGAGTTTTACTTTCAACTGACAGCTGTCAAATTATTAAAAAAAAACTAGTTCTGTCTTCACATTTCTATTGAACCATGTTCCAATTTTCCATACAGCCAGTCAATCACAGCGCGATATAAAATTGAAATAAAATTAATACTTAAAGATAGTCATAGTCATAGTAGTTTATTGATAAGGGATACTTACAAGTCGTATACAGATATTTCAAATTACATAATAGTTACATTATAATGTCAAATAATATAAAATGTCAAGCAAATAAAATAAAATACAAGAAAACAAGTCAATAGAAGTCAAATCACAAATTAAAATAAATCATAAAATTTTAAGTCACAACACTTTCCGGTCCAAATTAATACCTATTTACGTCAAAGTTAAATTACATTACAACATAAATTCGCCAAAAGAACAAAAAGCTTGCTCGATAAGCCATGTTTTCAAACGAACTTTGAAGCTGCCTATAGTCGGGGCACTAGAAATAGCTGCAGGTAGCTGATTATAAACTGTCGGGCCCATGACATGAGTCGTCTTGGAGGATTTGGCAAGCGTCCTCGAGACCGCCGATAACTGAACCCTGCTTCTGATGAATGATGGCTGCCTACCTTTGGGTAAAGGTCGAGGTTCATCCTCGCGTACAGGGCAACCTGATATATAAGTATAGCAGGTAACGTGAGAATGCCTAATCTAATAAATTGGGGTCTAGCGGACATGTCTTGCGGTATCCCGACGATGACCCGCACGACACGCTTCTGCATTCGGAAGGCGCGCTGCCAGTCGGCAGCACGTCCCCATAGCTCAGCGCCGTATTGGAGTATCCAGTGCACCATCGCGAAATAACAGGACCGCACATCGCGTTCGGTTAAGACGTGCGATATTCTGCCAAGAGCAAAACATGCACTACCCAATTTACCGCACACTTTATTAATCTGACCATCTCACTTGAGGCACCCGTCAATTCCAAACCCAAAGAAGGTTATCGTCTTCACCTGAACTAGAGCCACTCCACCCGCAGATACCGCCAGTGGTCGTGAAGACCGCCCTGACAGAACAAAGAGAATGAAGTGGGTCTTTTTCAGATTCAGAGCGAGACCATTTCCTTGGAACCATAACACCAATTGATTCGCGGCATCATTTAGCTTTTGCTCTAACTGATCCACTGATTCAGCTGTTACCAACGCTGCAACATCATCAGCGTACATAAGTACCTACTTCTGCGTCAGTCACAGCATCAGGCAAGTTTTTCAGCAGCAGAGAAAAAAGTATGTTGGACACGGATGACCCCTGAGCCACTCCCATCTCCGATTTCAGAGTTTCTGACCTCACCTTTCCTTGGCCACCTACCACAATTTGAGTCCTGTCGTGCAGCAAATCTGTCACTCAAACATGCGTCGTCCCCACCACTCCGTAATGCTGTAGTTTCACTGCTAACACGGTGCGGTCAGCAACATTGAACGCTTTGGACAGGTCGCAGCATAGGACAGCCACTTGCCTCTTTTGCTCACGTGCAGACATGACTCGATGTACGATTTCACGAGCTAAACACGTAGTCGAGCGGCCTTCTCGGTACGCGTACTGACGGTCAGAAAGGGCGTTTGTCTCTGACATAAATTTAATGAGTCGGGAACTCAAACCGAAACTGGTCTGTAATTGTCCATGCAGTCTTTTTTCCCTTTTCCTTTGTACAAAGGAGACACTTTACTGAGCTTTAACGGCGCAGGAAAAGAACCTTCCCTTACGCAAGCATTAAATAGCTCAGAAAGAGAATAGGCTAGAGGAGCTGCTACCAGTTTCAAAAATCTCATCGAGATTATTATTATTTAGAAGATAAGGGGCTATGCATCACCCATAGTGTAGGGGATGTAGTCACTGCGACCTAAAAGATCTATTGTGACTCGCCACCTTGTTAGAGTAACTGTTTTAGTCCGGAGGCTTCCAAGAAATTTAGAATACTCCTAGCTTTTAGAGTTTTAATCTCCTCCGGGCGAATAATGTGTCGGCCCAGATGGACACTGCGTTTGTGGACAAGGGGCCCGCATTCACACAAGAGGTGCTTAGGCGTCTCCCTCTCCTGATTGCAGTACCGGCAAACATCAGTGTCACTCAGTTTCATGTGAAATTGGTGCCTGTTTAGTTTGCAGTGGCCGGTTAAGGCGCGGGCTATCGCACAGATGTTCGTCCTGCTAAGCTCAAGAAGCTCGGCAGTTCGTTTTTGTGAGTAGCCTTCTATGAGAGATTTGGCGTGTAGCAAACCTGGTTGTACCAACCAGTGCTTTTTTGAATCGCCAAATAAGTTGCCCTTAAGGGTCTGCATGGCCTGGTTCTTTGAGATACCACAGAAGGGTTCTGGACCTATCTGATGACCTTGAGCCCCAGCCCGTGCAAGTTCATCGGCTTTTTCGTTGCCGTTGATTCCAGAATGACCTGGTACCCATCTCAGAATAACTTTATTTCTTTGCCCCAGGTCATTCAGTTTGTTAACGCAGTCTTTTACCAGTTTCGAATTTAAAGTATTCGAGTTCAAGGCGTTAAGAGCTGCCTGGCTATCTGAGTAAATCAGAATTAATTGATTTATGTAGTTTCGTTGACGGTTGGCCTCCACACATTCTATAATGGCGTATACCTCCGCTTGGAATATGGTAGCATGTTTACCCAGATTCAAGCTTTTGCTGAATTTCGGGCTAATGCCAAATATTCCACATCCTACATTCTCACCCATTTTGGACCCGTCTGTAAACCAGATCAGGCTTCCAGCCTTGCAAGTGATGAGGTTGTTTGACCAATCCTCTCTGCTCGGCAGTTCCACTGTGTAATTCCTTGTGAAATTACACTGTGGAAGCATGACGTCTGTTGTCATAGCTAGTTGATCGTGTTCAAGTACTGATTCGTGTAGCGATCTCAGTGCTTGAGAGCGCCAGTTTGCTTTGCCAGTGCTGTTTGTTCTGTACATGCTTGCCTTCGCCTCCTTCGCAATGAATAGATGAAGTGGCGGTAGGTTAAGCAGGGCATTTAGAGCAGCTCCTGGGGTTGTGGACATGGCCCCTGTTGATATGAGGCATGCAAGTCTCTGCAAACCATTAAGTTTGTTAATGACTGTCACTTGAGTTGTTTTCCTCCACCATACTACGCAGGCATACGTTATTATCGGCCTGACTATGGCGGTGTACAACCACAGGGCGATTTTAGGGTTTAAGCCCCATTTCTTCCCTGCTAAGCGACAGCATATTCCTAAAGCTATTTTAGCCTTTTGGATCACATTGTTAATGTGAGTGTTCCAGGTCAGTCTCTGGTCGATAGTTACGCCCAGGTACTTGACTTCGCTGGAGAATGGTATGAGAGTCCCCTTTACAGTGGGCGTTACAAGTTTGTCCAACTTACGCTTCCTAGTAAAGGGGACTATTGTTGTTTTACTCGGGTTAACCGATAAATTGTTTTCTGTGCACCATGTGTTAATAATGTTCAGAGATCTCTGTAGTATAGATGATACCGTGCTGTGACAGGGGCCGACAACACAAGCCACCACATCGTCAGCATAGCTATGTACATCTAAGTCTCTTGTAGAGGCTTCAACCAGCAATTGGTCAACAACGAGTAGCCATAGAAGTGGCGATAAAACGCCTCCTTGTGGGCACCCTTTAGTTGTTTTGAAGCTCTTTGTAGTTCCGTGTAAGGTAACACTGATAGTTCTATTGAGGAGCATGAATTCGATCCAACGAGTAGTTGTTTCGTCAATCCCTTTCGCCTTCATTCCCTTGGAAAGGGCGTCTATGGTGACGTTGTCGAAAGCTCCTTCAATATCAAGGAAAGCACATAGGGCTATCTGTTTATCTTCCAAAGCCCTTTCGATCCTGTCTGTTAGTTCTAACAGAGCAGTTTCTGTAGATTTTCCTTTTTGGTAAGCATGTTGCTTCGGATGCAGAGGGTTATCCCTTAATGGTCCATCCCTGATGCATTCGTCAATAACCTTTTCCATACTCTTGAGTAGGAAGGAGGTAAGGCTTATTGGTCTGAAGGACTTTGGTTGAGAGTAGTCCTTCTTACCGGCCTTTGGGATAAAACAGACTTTAACCATAGTCCATTTCTCTGGTATATATCCCCAGGCAAAGCTTGCTCTGAAGATTTTGATTAAAATAGGGATGAGTATAGTCTTCCCTTGCTGCAGAAGAGCTGGGAAGACATCGTCATCCCCTGCAGATTTAATTGGCTTGAATGAGTCTATAGCCCATTCTACCTTGTTCGGTCTAAAATACCTCGCCGCTCTTCTCCAGTCTTCATTTGAAGGCCTGGTGAGGCGGATATGAGGAGTATTTTGTACGATGTTATCTGGTGCCATCACCGAGCCAGGGAAGTGTGTAGACGCCAGAAGTTTCAGGGTTTCTTCCGCTGATGCAGTGAAGGCACCGTCTGGTTTCTTTAAGAATCCCAGTTGATTTGTAGGCGATTTGGATAAGACTTTGTGGATTCTGGCTCCTTGAGGGACTTTAGTAATCTCCTCGCAGAACTTCCTCCATGACAGTCTTTTCGCCTTTCGGATTTCTTTATTATAGGTAGTTAAAGCTTTCCGATACCGATCCCAGTCGTCAGTCGATTTAGCCTTATTAAACAACCTACGTGATTCTTCCCTTAAAACATCGAGCTTTTTGTTCCACCACGTCACTTATCTATCCCTCACAGTTCTTAGAGGGCAGCTCTCTTCGTAAGAGGCTGTAATGGCTCAAGATTCGTACGGCATCTCATCGAGATGCCGTACGAATCTTTCGACGGTTTAGGTGGGATCCTTGACGTAATGATCTGGTGAACTTCATACGCACTAAAAGCAGTGAGCCGAAGCGAGCGATCAGTCGGCGGCCGCGCGGCGCGCAGCTCAGCCTACACGCGCAGCACGCCGCCGCTGCGCTCAGGAAACGCTCGTTCATTATAATAATAATAATAATAATCTTTATTCAGGTCAAAGTACCCATTTTCACAAAATTATAACAAATACATTACATTAACATAATCAAAACAAGGTCATTAAATTAAAATAAAATTAATTAAAAACATTACAAATTAAAATCAATACAAATTACAATCAAATTAAATAAATTAAAACCAAGATAAATCTAAATTAAAATCAAATTAAATAAATTAAAATTACAATCAAAGTCCAAATAAAATTAATACAACCAAAGATTAGAGATTAGAGATTATGTCAACTACCGATCCTTTTGTGAGAAACGGTGTTTCGTCCGAATTTTTCACAATTTCTGTAAAGTCAAGGATTGGGGAATTGTCCTTGCCTCTCTCCTTATTTATGACATTCCACATTGCCTTCGATGAATTTTTACAACCCTGTATAATGTCAGAATAATGCCTACATTTTTCATGTCATTTCTGTTGCATGTCAGTAATTAAATTGTGCATGTCATTATTCGGATAACGCTCGTAAATGTCAACTGGTTCAAATAATAATAATTTATAATCGTCAATTTCAGATGTTACCCACGTTGAGTCACTTTTCCTAGAATTACACTTCCTTAAAGGAAAACAAATGTCAATTTTATTAGAAATTACGTACATAATGGATTACTGTTGCGCGCTCTTATCTCGTCCCAGTCAATACTAGCGATAGCCGCTATAAAACTAGCTCGATTGGCTTTTGAAAAAGACCTAACATAGCGTGAAGGCTATGATACAGAGCGTTTGATAAGGAGCGTTTGCTGCGCATCACCTCAGCCCTGACTGCTAGATGATCACTCAAGTGTGTAACAACAGGTGCTGTGTCCACCGTCCCTGCTTGCAAGTTAGAATACACATGATCTAAAAACGTTGAGATTGTCAAACTTATGCGGGTAGGGAATTCTACTTCATTCGTCATGTTATAGGCCGACAGTATATCCAACAATCTTTTTACGTCGGTTGACTTAGTTAAGGTGTTTATATTGAAATCGCCCACTATAATACATTCAATATTAAGGTCCATGATCTTATAGAGCAATTGTTCTAATTTACCTAAGAAATCATTAGCGCTAATTAAATTTGTCCTATAAATACAAATAATACTCATGTCAAAATCAATTAAATCTATCGCCGATATCTCGCATATTTGCTCAACAGACATCGATACTAATTCGTCATTCTCAACACACTTAACCCCGTCTCTAACGTAAATATACGATCTACCATGGCTAATTAACTTTCTGCAATAGCTGGACGCAAGTTTGAACCTTTTTTTATTTTTATTTATATCTGCACATTTTAGATTAGGTTCAGGTAACCAATGCTCCGTGATAGCCAGAATGTCACACAGTATTAATTAAGTAATATTATATTTTTAAGTGACTTATTTGTTCAACTATTTCTTTAAAAAAATACTTTACTTTTAAAAGATTACAATTATAGTCTGTCTAATAAGTCAACCGACTTGGGATTTTTGTATAATATTTAATCATTTAAAAAATACTTATATTCGGTACTTTTTATAAGGTTATTCTGTTAGTAAACAATGATTTCTATCTCTTAATCAACCTTGATTATAGAACCCGTGTTGACTACATCAGATTTCATTAAATCCTAATAATTACCCAAGTCGTTTAACTTATTAGACAGACTCTAATTTCTAATTTTTCACTATTGAGGCTGAATAGCTGGCCGGCCACAGAAAAAAAAACAAAATGGCGGGAAAGTGGCAATCAGTCGTCGGTTTTTTCGAGTTTTGATTACATTTCCGTACAGCAGAGATTTGTATTAACACGATAAGTTTATCAGATTAAAATAGTGATTTAACGCCTAATTTCATAAGAGAAGAGGCTAAAGCAGTAGTGGAACCTGTTACCGCCTAAATCAGAAGAAAGATACCTACCTAAATCATAGGTATGACGACTCAGGTTTTACAAACTTATTATTTTATTTTTACTTTCCTTGTATTCGTAATGAAAAGCACAGTGTTTACCTCGAGGTGAAAGTAAAGTGATGACCCGAAACACAGGTTTTATAAACCTAGCTCGGGCAAGTCGCTAATTATACATAATTTTAAGTTAATAAAGTAAATTTTCCTGTAGTTTAAATATTTGAAAAGTCAATTATACTCGTAGTTATTACTTGGACACAGCATAATTGTTTAAGATTTACTTGTGGCTGTTACATGTAATTTTTTTTTGTGTAAAAGATGAAATAAAGATTATTATAACTTATTTAGTCCCTCGCTTTCACCCCTGGAGTAACAATGTTCTATTTCATTACTCATACCCTGAAAGTGGGTCTGAAGTTGTCTGAGGAGCGGGTTGAAAGTAATACTTTTCATCCCTAGGAAGTTTTACTTTCAACTGACCGCTATCAAATGTTTAAAAAAAACTAGTTCTATCTTCATATAGCTCGCCGGCAACAGAAAAAAAAAAAACTAAATGGTGGTAAACTAGGAATCAGTCGTTGGTTTTTTCAAGTTTTATGATATTCGTTTTGCAACTAGGTTTTAAAATAGTACATTGTTACACTAGGGATGAAAGTAACTCATTTCGTCCCGAGAAGGAGTTGGCAGTCGAGCGCAGTGAGGTCGCTAATTCGAGGGGTTAAATGGGTTACTTTTACCCCGAGGTAAACATTGTGCTTTTCATTACGAATACGAGGAAACTAAAAATAAAATAAAAAGTTTGTAAAACCTGAGTCGTCGTACCTATGATTTTAAGTAGGTATCTTTCTTCTGATTTAGGTGGTAAAAGGTATTCCACTACTGCTTTAGCCTGTTCTCTTATGAAATTAGGCGTTAAATCACTATTTTAATCTGATAAACATAACGTATTAATACAAATCTCTGTTGTACGGAAATGTAAACAAAACTCGAAAAAACCAACGACTGATTGCCACTTTCCCACCATTTTGTTTTTTTTTTTCTGCGGCCGGCCAGCTATTCAGCCTCATTAATGAAAAATTAGAAATTAATTATAATATTTAAAAAATAAAGTATTTTAAAGAAATAGTTGAACAAATAAATCACTTAAAATATAACATTATTTAATTAATACTTGTTTTGTAAGTTATTTCAATTTTAAATCGCGCTGTGATTGACTGGCTGTATGGAAAATTGGAACATGGTTCAATAGAAATGTGAAGATAGAACTAGTTTTTTTTTAATAATTTAGCAGCTGTCAGTTGTAAAATAAAACTCCCTAGGGATGAAAAGTATCACTTTCAGCCCGCTCCTCAGACAAATCCAGACCTACTTTCAGAGTATGAGTAATGAAAAACACTTTACACGTCAATTTTTTTGACAATTTTAAAATAGATGATCCCGGTGTTTCCTAGCTGCCTAATCTGAGAAGAAACACCCAAACAAACTCAAGGGTCAAATTCTCTATTAAAGTACATACAGCAATATTATGTAATGGTCAAATCATACGACAACCATGCAGACTAGTGCCTGAGATTGTCTTTTTAGGAAAGAACCATACAGATATGACGGGACCCGTCCAGTCAGTGCAAGAATTTGTCAGTATTCACAAAGCTCAAATTGAGGTAGTTGACTCAAAATAAATGTACGACACTTGACCTAAGACAGACAACACTTTCTTGGTTAATTATAAGCTTTCTAATAAAGTACAACTTACAGTGTCCACTTTTTCTCGTGTTGGAAAAAAGAATATAGTTGTTCCCAATAAGGCAGTATTTGGTTGAGACGGATAGTACACATTTTTCGTTCGGTCGACAAATAAAATTATCATAGTTTTGTAATGATCATCAGAAACTCCTTTAAGTAAACTAGTATTGCCGTCGCAACAACGTCTCTAGTTACGAAAAAAAGAAGTTTTCTGAGACTTTTATCAACACTAATCTACATTAATATTATAAAGAGGGAAAATTTGTATTTTTGTGTGTATGTTTGTAATTAATAAACTCAGGGGCAAGCCGGGCATTTGCCCAGAGCGGTTATTAATGAGGCGTGGCAAAATTGACTTGTTCCTATCTTCCAACCCAGCCATCCACACCCAAGTTGGCAGGTTGAGAATTTTATGTGCCACCTTCCAACCTACTTCAGGTTGGATAGTGGATGGGCACGCCACAATCTTGGCGGTAAGTCCCCTCTTTGAGGCGTGGCTGGAAAGACCTCACGGCGTCCTTACCTTCCGCATGACGCAGGTACTCACCGGACATGGTTCGTTCGGGAGTTTCCTGCACCGGATTCATGCGGAAGTGACGCCCGGGTGTCGCCACTGTGCGGAACGCCCGGAGGACACGGTGGAGCACACAGTCGAGGTGTGCCCTGCTTGGGCGGAGCATCGCCGTGCCCTCGTGGGGGCGATCGGCGGCGGATACCTCTCGCGCCGGGCCCTGGTTGAGGCCATGGTCCGGAGCGAGGAGGAGTGGCAGGCGGTCGCCGACTTCTGCGAAGCAGTAATGCTAGCAAAGGAGGAGGCCGAACGCATCAGGCAACGGCGTTATCGCCGCCACCGCCGCCGCCGCCGGGATTCTGCTCTCGATTTCCGGCCACCGTAGGCGCGGGCTTGCGGACAGTGAGCAATGGGTAGCTCGCTGTCCGGCCGTCCGGTAACTGTCCGGACCAAGCCCAAGTCGTCGACGGCGCGCACTGTTCCCGCGCGCCTCAAGGAGTTGTCAGCAACAGCAGGGACCCAGCCGGGTCGAAGCCTACTGGGGCCAGGGTTATCCGAAAGGGCGCTCGAGCCCCGGTATGAAGGCTAGAAGGAACGGGGTGGGTCTTTTAGTCAGTAAGAGTCTGACACTATCTCCCGCTCCGCCCAAGGGCGGGGGATGTCAATGCATGATTTTTTCCCACCATAAAAAAAAAGGTTGGATAGTGAAAATATTTAAGACTTAAGACTCATGACTTACATGGTTTTGCGTACGTAAAGGGCGGCGAAAATTATCTTTGCCCGGAGCGGCTAAATAGCTGAATCGGGCCCTGAATTGAAGGAACATAAAAAAGATAGAAAATTAAACTCTATATTGTACTTACAGCACAAATAATTACCCCATAATTAATAACACATTAATGATTTTATGTATAAGGTAATATAAAAAATATCCATAGCATTTCTACCACACCGTACTTCATCGAATATCATAACAACTAATGATTCAATTTCAATACCTGTATTGCTACCATTATTACTGAAGCCTAGGTGCTTCAGTAATAATGGTAGCAATACCATTTAAATTCCATTTAAATACCTGTATTGTTACCATTATTAAGTAGTAAATAGCTAAAGCACTTAGTTCCAGTATATTTCTGCTTTCCTGGTAGTTTTAATAAATTAACAGTTGAATTATATAAAAAGTTATTGATATTATGATTCGAAAGTTCTAGAATGGAAGTACGTACCTAAGCCTGGCAAGTACTAGAAATGTCCGCCATAAGTACCTACCACTATTATTATTAAATAAGGTTTAGTAGGTAGGTGCGTAGGTAGATAAGGGAATTCGTACCTTCAGTGTTTATCAATAGAGTCGAAATTCGCGTGAAAGTGAGGGAGGTACATGTTTGCAATAAAAAATATTATTTGCCCCGTGATGCGACTCTATTGTTCTAGTTTGGTCTTGAAACGTCGGTATCTAGAATTTTCCTTGCTCCGCATATAAATACGAGCTCCCGACCGGAATTGAGTCAGTTTGATTGCAACAGCGATACGTTAGTGACTTACCTAAGAGTGTGAAATGATTATATTTAACGACCTAAGCGGTAGTGTAACGGAATTCTAGTGTGATTGCGATTTGAATTATTTTTGATTGGACAAATTTATTATTGTTTGTGGTGAATAAAGTTCTCTGCTAGTAAACCGGAATTTAATTACTCAAGTTCGTAACAATATCATTTATTCCGAATCTATCAAGCACTTGCGGTCTGCGTTTTATCGCTGTGCGCTGCGAGGAATAAAATACTGTACACAATATTTTCATTTTATTTTGAAAATGCACCCAATGGAGCGTTTCCACGATTATCTTCGTTTGTATAATTGTATTACCCAGAATATAAAAATTTGATTTTTTTTATCAATTTGGCTTTAAAATTATAATTGATGGTATTAATTTTACATTGAATACTTAATACCTATACAATTGTAAACCTATTTAATACATTTGCAAATTAACATAACACCACATAACACTGAACAGCCAATTAGCAATTTAAGAAATTTAAGAATAGAAATAACACAATGTAGTGCTAGCTGACAGCCTAAAAGTCCATAAATGTAGTACCTACCTATATGTATCGATATAGTCAACCGATTGTGATGAAACAAAGCCTAAGTAATACATTCAGTCAAAAAAGTGTCGGGAATGGATGATTTGTTTATGGTTCCAAATTCAAATATTAGATTTTTTTGTTGTTGCTAGATTGGCACAACTATTTTCCATTTTGGCGCGGAGTTTGAGATGCATCTGTTATTTATATTAAATACAGTGCTGTTTTTAGTTATATCATATCTAGTGTGTATTGCGAATTTCATAATGGACAAAAACATCGAACAAAGAGTTTGTCTTAAATTTTGCATCGCCAATGGAATTTTGTGTTCGGAATCACTGAAAATGTTACAGAAGGCTTACGGTGAATCGACTTTATCAAAAACACGTGGTTATGAGTGGTACAAAGCATTCAAAAGCGGTCGAGATGTGATGGAATATTTGCCTCGCTATGGTAGGCCATCAACCTCTGCAACTGAAGTTAACATCGCAAAAGTGAAGGAAATAGTGACTGAAAATCCTCATTCAAGTTTGAGAGAGACTTTCTGTATCTCACGAGTTGATCGTTACCATTTTAACTAATCATTTGGGTATGAAGCATGGTCCGCTCGGCTAGTCCAAAGACCTGAATTTTCTCCAAAAACTCAATCGCATGAGAGTCGCTGAGGACATGCTAAAACAACTCAATTCCGACCCAACATTCATGAAACGCATTGTTACTGGTGACGAGACGTGGGTTTACGAGTTTGACATGTAAACAAGTCAACAAGCTTCGGAGTAGCGCCTTCCAACTGAACCAAAACCGAAAAAACCACGCCAAAGTCGATCAAAAGTCAAAGTCATGTTGACTGTTTTCTTTGACTATCGCGGTGTTGTGCATTCGGAATTCTTACCGAAAGGTCAAACGGTAATTATAGAATTATTATTTGACCGTTATGCGGTATTTAAGAGAGCAAATTCGACGAAAAAGGTCAATTTGTGAAAAGAAAATTCTTGGATTTTGCACCACGATAATGCGCCTTTGCACAAAGCTATCATTGTGAACGAATTTTTTATCAAAAGCTCAACAAATACCATCGAGCAGCCACCACATTCGCCAGATATGGCTCCAGCCGACTTCTATCTTTTTCCTAAACTCAAATTACCACTTCGTGGCACCCGTTTTCAATCTGTAGAAGATATAAAGGAGAATTCGCGGCGAGAACTGAACTCAATTTCGAAAACAGCGTTTAAAAATGTTTTGATGATTGGATTATTCGTTGGCGTAAGTGTATCGTTTCTGAAGGGGCATAGGTACTTTGAAGGTGATAAAATAAATTTGGATGAATAACAAAAATTTTGTGTATTATTGATCTTTTCCCGGTACTTTCTTGACAGAGTAGTATATTACTTAGGCTTTGTTTCATCGCAATCGGTTGACTTTATCGAAAGATATATTTTACTTACTACATTCATTGACTGTCAGATGGTACGAAGTTTGCCGTGTACAGCTAGTTAAAAATAAATAATACAACGATTTGTGCTTGCTTTGCTTATTCTTGTTTTATTTTTCTTTATCCCTTAAACTTTACTGCATAAGTCGTCAAAGCTTGTTCTCTAATAATCTGTGTATGAATGGAACAACACAAAACTTTTGGAGGCAGGTTGCTCAAGTTGAACCCCACTGGAAACAGTCCTACAAACACGATTACTAATCTCCCAAAATCCAGTGGTTTGACAAATTAGTGTCAGATCACTGGGCTTGTCGTCATATTTCCTGAAATAAGCGGCTATGCAAAGCAGTCCCAAAATGTTTTAGGAACACATCCATTGTACCTACGTCCAGCGGTGTTAGGAACAGGTTACTTAAAGGCAAGTGTGCTCCATTGTCGACCACATTACTGCTTACCATCACGTGAGATAGTGGTCAAACGCGAGCCTATCCAGAAAAAAATAAAAAGTTATTAACGTCTCATTGATTAAATGGTATTACTCTAGTTAGTAGTCTAACCACTGCCGGTTAGGTATAAGAGTAATCGAAATAATGCTATCTTATTTCATTTTAGTCAACAATCATTGCAAAACTATTAAACAGCTACCCTTTATTAAAAATGACATTAAATTACACTATGTAGGCATAATAAAAAAAAGGAAAATATAAAAAAAATATAACTACGAATAATCAAAAATTAACATCCCATAAATTGGGCGTCCAATGGAGTTCAGAAGATGTTTTCTGTGTGTATTTAAAAATAAATTCCTATAATACATACTATCGCAGTAAAGTCAATTTTATAAAACCTATGTGATGAAAAAAAATAAAAAAGTGCCTCTTGTCATAATTCTTATTAGATGATCTATACTAATCTATAATCTGTAGAAGTTTTTAGTTGTGCGCGCATCACGTAAAATGTACTAAATCGATGTAGATAACTTATAAACATTTTAATTGAGTGTAATTTGATGTATTATTTAGGCTATTTTTCATCGCAATGGTTGACTATATCAAACATAGTTACATTGACTATTACGCGGTACGGAATTTGGGTCAGCTAGTTCATAATTGATTAAAATAATTCGAAGGGGCTCATCAGGCGGTTATCACACTGCCACGCACCACGCAGCGTAGCGAGTGAATGCATAAGGCGTATAGTCCCTTGAACCATCTGGCCGAAATTATGTGAACGCAACTCTCGCACTCGCCTAGGCGGCAGTACGCAAATCTGTGCATTTATTTGCGGCCAACAGCGCCCGGAAAGCGCTTTAAATCCATTTTCTCTGCGAGATATTGATTGATTTACATATGCAATGTTCACTTTGAAGAATATTTAACCGGCAATTTTTATGTGTAAAAATGTTTCTAAAGGTCCAAGCCGTTTCGAAGGAGTAGGGAAAAGTTGCGAAATTGTTAATTTTGTTTTTTTTGGCAAAAATATTAATTGCACGAAAAAACCAAATGTTGATATTATTGTTCATGAATCTATAATAAACATATATTTTTTTCAAACCAATTGACCTAGCCGTTACGGAGGAGTAGGCCTCAGAAAATCACTGTTTTATGGCACTTTTCGGGCGCTTGGCCCTTAACGTTGCTTGTAAGCATCTCCGTTTGTATACACCGCTAAATTTTAATCGTTTTAATCCCGTGGAGGGTCGATCCGGTACATGAAATACGTACTACCGATTTGTAAAGATAAAATTAAAAAATAAAGTACCTTTTTTTCAAAACTCGTATTAATTTACGCATGTACGAAATTAATTTCTTTAGGAAAACGTCAGCTAAGCGAGTTCAATGACCTATGGGTAGTTTGTACGCAACGCCGACTATTAACGGTTTAGAAAACACGCACAGTCCAACACACCGAAAATGCATCACGCGCCTACATGCAAAGAAACATGCAAACACGCGCGTGGGGGGCAAGGTATGGCACACTGAGTCTCGTAGCATATGTGTGATTTTGTATGAAATGATTGCGTGCCTGCGTGAATTTACAAAATGCACCTACGCGCGTGAGTGCGCAAAAAACCCGCACGATGATGCAGATCTGCACTCCCGCAAGTACGCGCGTAGGTGCGTCGACACGCAACATGCAGAGTGATGCGTGGCAGTGTGATAACCGCCTTACGGCCGATGGCTGCTGTGGCTGTGGGAACATTTGGATGAGTTACCTTTGTCTTAAAACGCAACTTAAAGGACAGATGAAAAAAATTATGTGGGTTTTAGTGTGTAACACCCTCTCACTTCAACCTGGAGCGAAAGAAAAAAATTGATGGTTTTTAAAATAAAACCCCGCTGATGAATCTAAATACTATGCCAGTTCTATAGTAAGGCACCTATAAAGTATAAACCAAGTAAGCGGAAAACAAACGTTTAGTAGGTATACCTATAATTGCATAGCAGATCTCTGCTGGAAAAGCATCCCTCACGGAACACACAAATGATGTTAATTACAACTGATTAAAACAAAGAGCCAGTGAATATCGTGTAGCGAATTGTTTAATTGATTCAAATTTCATTTCATTAATTATGTTTAAGGCGTAAAATCCCTTGAACTTCCGACCGGAGTTAAATGCACACATACTCGTACTGCCACCCGCGCCCGCATAGAGCCCCGCTAACCTTTAAAACCATTTTCTTTGCGAAATACTGTTTTTTTAATATAATATTCCACAACTATCACACAACGCCGTCTAGTCCCAAGCTAAGCAGAGCTTCTGTTATGAGTACTAAACAACTGATAAACATACATAGATATACTAAACATTATAGATAAATTACATCCAGACACAGAACAAATGATCGTGCTCATCACACAAACGTTTATCCTGGGTGGGAATCGAACCCACGACCTCCGTCATAACAGTCAGGGTCACTAACCACTAGACCGACAAGGCCAGTCGAAGATTTACATAAGCTATGTACATTCTGCAGAACACTTAATCGGCAATTTTTTTATGTAAGTAAACATATTTCTAAATATCAAACCTGTGAAGACAAGCAAAAAAAATATCATGTTGCCAAAAATTTTTTTGTCAAGACTAATATTCATACGAAAAAATCACAGTTGTGTAGGCATTTTTCAATTCTACTAACCCATTCGTTTCCGAGAAAAATCACTTTGTTGTTTTTGTTTCAAACGCAATATTCGATGAAAAGGCAACGCGAAATAAAAAGATAACGCTCGAAAACTGTTGGCATTCTGTGTAATCCCGTTATTTACCTACTCGAATTCATAAAGCTCGTTCCGGGAAAAACTTGTATATTTGGAACATTGAAAGGATTTCGTTTACATGTGCCAGGTTTCTTTATTAATATGTTTTACATATTGACCAGTAGTGGCACAGTGGTCCTGACTTACGAATTTTAGGTTTCGGGTTCAAACAAAGCCAGGCAAATTACGTTGTTTAATTTATTTCATCACCACTGCTCTCAAAAAGAAATCCTGGAACCAAAAATTCGAAATCAAAGACATGTGACATTCACCAACCACATCGGGACCGCGTAGTGGATTACGGCCCATTCCCTCTCCTAGAGCACAGGCCTGCTTTCCAGCAGTGGGAACATTTAAAAGGCTTATGATTATATACCTACATTATAAAGGGCTAAAATTCACTCTAAATAGCAGATTTTCAGAGATCTTTACTGGTTTAGTTTTACACAAAATGTTTTGATTCCAACAGAAATAGATAATATCCAGAAAATATTGTGTTTCCAAAATATCTCAATATGTGTACCTAATAATGCCATAATCACGTGAGTGCAGTCGTATGGATATACACCACTATTTTTTAATTAGTACAAATACTTAAAGGGCTTATTAGAGAAGCCCTTGTTATTTTATAAGTAAAATCTCAATAAATAATATTCATAAACAGCAAAGTTATTAGCGTTGGTTTATGTCCCAAAATGTCCCTCAATTTATGAAAATATTGTGCAGGCTATTGATTAATGAATGAATAAGTGACAATTATCATGGAAAAACACTGCCCGCAGTATTTTCTACTAGCAATTGTTATGTATGATTGATTCTGTGATGAATTTACCTTTTCGTGGTCAATTTTAGGATTTCGGTTTTTTCTACTTTTGACTACAAAAATATGGTCACTGAAGGGTACAGATAGAGTCCCATTTTTTTTTGTACTAATTAAAAAGTAGGGGTGTATATCTCGTTAGCCACTCTGAATATTTCTCAAACTCTTCTTTACCCTGAAAACCTGACAAAAGACTATCGATTAAAACTTGAGTTTAAATCGATCTTAACTCAAAATATTTTAATCAGAAAGTCGTCATTATAATATATTACTAAGCTAATTATTGCGCTACTTCTACCTGAATACACCGTTTGATTGCCATAAAATACTGCTATAGGTACTACGAAGTATTGTACATCAATGTGAAGATGGGAGTTCTCTTCATTAAAAGCTAGTGAATATAGTTGTGCATCTTTCGACTGTTACTCACCAGAGTTTCAACCATTTTGGGCATGTAATTGTTATTTGAGAGCCATTTGAGTGAGTCAATGCCTCAGCGGTTCCCATGGCGAAAATCTACGAATTACGGTTTGAATTGCTTGATCATCTGCCTTATTCACCAGATCTAGCCTCAAGCTACTTCTTTTTTTCCCTCATCTAATAATTACGCTTGGAGGGCAGAGATTTTCGTCAAATGCGGACGCAAACTTCGTAAATAATTATTTTGCAGAGAAAAGCGCCAACTAATATTTGAACAGGTTAGAGAGATGAGGACATCGCTGGGAGAAGTGTGTAGAGTTATAAGGAGATAATGTAAAAGAAGAAAAATAAATTGTAAGAAAAAAAATCTTGTATATTTGTTAGGTGGGAAGCTTTTCAGAGCACCTGTGTTTGTCGAAGCGGTGCCCGCAATTTAGTCCACCTAAACTTGGGGCACCCTGACTCGGACGGGCGGAGCATCGCCGTGCCCTCGTGGGGGTGATCGGCAGCGGAAAGCTCTCGCGCCGGGCCCTGGTTGAGGCCATGGTCTGGAGCGAGGAGGAGTGGCAGGCGGTTGCCGACTTCTGCGAAGCAGTAAAGCTCGCAAAGGAGGAGGCCGACCGCATTAGGCAACGGCGCTCTCGCCGTCGCCGGGATTCCGATCCCGATTTCCAGCCACCGTAGGCGCGGGCTTGCGGACAGTGAGCAATGGGTAGCTCGCTGTTCGGCCGTCCGGTAACTGTCCGGACTAAGCCCAAGTCGTCGACGGCGCGCACTGTTCCCGCGCGCCTCAAGGAGTTGTCAGCAACAGCAGGGGCCCAGCCGGGTCGAAATCTACTGGGGCCAGGGTTATCCGAAAGGGAACTCGAGCCCCGGTATGAAGGCTTGAAGGAACGGGGTGGGTTTTTTAATCAGTAAGAGTCTGACACTATCTCCCGCTCCGCCCAAGAGCGGGGGTTGTCAATGGATGATTTTCCCCACCGAAAAAAAAACCCTGACTCGGACAGGTTAGTTTTTTTTAAACCACCAAGAAGTTATCACTTACTATTTGTGGCAATACAAAGTCATTTGTTTGCCGTTACATTTGACTAGATCTGATGGTTAGTTAAACTTAAGCCATTTTGAACCCAACTATCCCTTCAATAAAGGTGATATTACCAACTTAAAACCATTTCAAATCCCAACGACGTTTCACCGTTTATCTGTTACCGCTTATTTGCGTAAATTAGTTAGAGTGCAGATTAACAAGTTAATCTGCAGATTAATTATCTGATTGAGTCCATTAAAGTGGAAATAAGTTCTTGTACATGTAACTAAATAATCTGCAGACATCCTCTGTAAACAGCAGAGTAACGCTAACGGCATACGGTTAAGTTATAAAACTCGTTCTTTGTAAACTTGCGGATTCATTGTAATTAATCTAATAAAATTTAAAAAAAAACGCTTAAAGCTTTAGATTTTAGAGCACCCCGAAACGGACAGGTTAGGTTAGAAGAGGTTATTTTTTAGGGTAGCATTTAAACGAGTGACTGTAAGTAAATAAAAATTTTAAGTGACAAAAATAATTATTTTGATTTATAGAAATAATAAGTAAGCGACTGACTGCGAGTGACGAGAAATCAACAGAACAGCGACTTACCAACTTTGACTTACTTAAAATACAAAATGAGAAGCTTCATAATATTTGAGCGACCTAATATTTGTTTGAGTATCAACGTTACGTCCTGCTCTTTTTCAATATTTGGACAATGATTTATTTACACTGAGTGGCATTTTATCTTAAATGAAGTGTTCCAAATGTCCTAAATATCGAAGTACACAGTATCGAATGTCCTAAATATCGATATATATGTATTATATAAGTCACAACTCACAAGGTAATTTGAAAACTCGGATATTGCGGAAACCCGGATAATTAGAAAATGGTGAAATAAAATCACTTAACCTTACCTATTTCGCCCATTTCAAAATGATGAATCTACCTGCGACTAGATAATTAGAAAATGGTGAAAACTTTTGTTAAAGTTAACATTTTAGTAGTTCGTTATACAAAACCTCAATTTTATTTCTAGTCAACAACTTATTAATTTAGTCACTCACTTATGAGTTTAGTCGCTCACTTACTAATTTAGTCGTTTAACTAGGATTTCAATAACCCACTTTTATTAAGCTCGTTCTAGATTTTATTGTTAATCAATATTTATCGTTAGTTTAGTTAATGTGTCGCTTACTCAAATTCATACCACTCAAGTAATTAAAACAGTATCTCATCATCAGTCACTAAGTTTTTTTTTAGTCGCTCGTTTTATAATTCCCCTATTTTTTATAACCACCTATAAGTAAAGTGTAGTAAGATAAGTGTAAATATTTTAAGTTAAATTTCACACTGTAACAGATTGTAACCGGTAATTTGCACCAAGTCAATGCGCATATTACGTATTCCGCATTCTAACGAACGGTAACATTAGCTGTATGCACCGTTTTAAATGAAGTCGCCATCTCTGCATTTCAAGTACACAATAAATTAATAAACTAAGAAGTTAAACAAACAGCGGGCGGCGAGCTTGCATTTCGTGAAATTTCATTCAATGAAAATGACTAGAGGGAAGTAGCACAAGCTACGTAATATTTCAAGCATTTGCAGGATATTTTAATTATCACAGAGACTGTTTTAATGAACAAAGCTGGTGCAAGTTCCATAACTTACGAGTAGATCTATAAGAAAGTATCTATAAAAACACTAAGCTCTGGGATAAGTTATTTAAGAGCCGGTTATAGTCACCGAGTATTTTGTGTGAACTCCACCCGGGTCTATGTCGATTTCGCAGCCCCGTAACAGTGATATTCAAGATTGTTGTTTTGTGCGAGGTCCTTTTAAAAAACAAGCTTTATAATTTTTTGTAACTTTAAAATATTTCCGTGGAGTAAAGTGTAGACATACACATTTGAAATTGTAAGTTAGGTTAACGATTTTTTTTTATCGAGCCGACTTATATATCGTGTTTGATTTTCGCTCGGCGGTTGGTCATTATGGTCAATTTTAATAAAATAAAATTTCATGGTGTTCTTTTTTATATTTTCCAGAGGTTTAAAAAAGTTCGAAATGAGTAGAACTTCATCTGTTCTGTGAGTAGAACCTGGCCTTAAATTAGAAGTTATTGAAAGTTAGAAAGAAAACACGTTTATTTGGCACACAATGAGATGGTAACACCGCTGTTGATAGATAATTTTAAGGCGTAATATAGTTTGGCATAATGTTTTCGCATAACTTTTATTAGCATAATAATACTGCTGCATAATAATACTTTGGCATAATGCGTAAGTAAGTTAAGGTAAGTAAGTTAGCATAACTATCATTATTTTAGTCTAATATGTTTTGGCTTAAGTTGGAGTTGCATAAATTTTAAAGGCATAATATTTATTCGTCTAATAATCATGAACCATAAATATAAAAAGTCATAATTATGTGAATGTAACCAATAATTTTGAATTAAGTTCGTGGTGACTTTAAAATGTCAATAATTCCTACTTCTGCCACAATAATCGAATTATCGATTATAATCGATAATTCGATTATTGTGGCAGAAGTAGGAAATCCATCATGGACGCCCAATAATAATTAATAAGGTAAAATAGTGTCTACAACTTACCGTTTGTAGTTATCAGAACTCCTCAAGCACATCAGGATATGTTGCCCTCTTGTTGCTACGTCACTTCGTGCTAGCGACCGTTTTTGGGGGCTCATTTGTTGAGTGTGCAAGTCACCCCTTGCCTTTTTAGCGATGGATATTAATAACGTTTTTCAGGCAGGGGCCATAGTCTTAACATAGTTCCTGGTAACCAGTCCACTTAAGACTCCAAAAACCATAGCCCTATTATCTTAGTTTTCCAAATGTCACAATAGTTTTACATCAACCGGGGTTTGTCGCTGGATGCACTAGCATAGCGCGTACAGGGACAATCACTGGTTGGTACCACGTTCCATTAAAAGCATCTAAAAGGGCCTCTGCGAGTTGGTTTAGGCTCCTCGTACGCCTTCCAAAGGTACAGGACCTTAGGGTCCTGAGATAAATAAACGTATAATAATAACTAGCACTTTGACGGTGACTCCGTCTGCGTAGTTTTAAGGTCTTTTTTTAGGGTTCCGTAGTCAACTAGGAACCCTTATAGTTTCTTTTACATAGCATATGCAGGATGACAGCAAGACGAAAATATACATCTTTAAGTTAAGAAAAAGGATAGGTGGCGCTCTACATTGTATAAATCCGACAGCTGTCACCCGCATCATCTTATAGCAATTGTAGTGTAGCACTTTTCTATATCGACGACTTATGAATACCTCGTAACTTTTCAGGAGGCACAAGAAACTAGACCCTTAACATCATGTAATTTTAATATGCTTCTGTGAGTGTTATTCAAATATTTAAAACTATTGCTATATTTCAACCGCTTGTTTCTCTTGTTTTTAATTTTTTCTGCTTGTTTTGCCGCGCCGTTGCCAGGAGATCACACCAAACTGACTCGAGCAAGATATGCATGCAACATCATAGATGGCGCTACAAGTATCGAATCAAAATTTTGCGTGATACAAGATTGTGTGGTACGAGCTTTTCTTTTTATAAATATAATAAAATAAAATTACCTAAAATTGCATATCCGAGGTTTTCGCTGTAAGCCATCGCTATGCGCTTTCAACATACTACATCATATGTATAAGCGTTTTTAAGGTAGGTAGTTTTTTTTTTATTGAACATAATCATTAACTGTTTTGAGTATGATTGTGGAAGTATAAGAAAGTAATCAAAGAAATTACTATCTATCAATTTACAATTAACTATCTATTCACATGATCCACACTAAGCAAGTCTCCAACTCCAATGCTGGCGTTCGCGCTCCTCTGCGCCTACTTGTTGATTCCAACAACACTAGATTTGAAAATATTGATATTTTTAATCTAACAGCACATCAATCTGTAGTCGATTATATTCTATCTTAGCTTTATAAGTTTTTAAGTAGTGTATTATTATTATTTTTTTGTTCCCTTTTTCTATCCCATATATTTCTTTATTGATAGCTAGGGTTGCCTACTTTGCCGCGCTGCGCGTGGCAGTGTGGTAACCGCCTTAGTGATGCCTAGATACTATAGTCAGAATTTTAATTCGATTCCAGATTTGACATTAGCTACTGTCATTTTGTGAAATAATGATACCACATATAATAGTGTAGTGATGAACACAAAAATCGATAAACAATCAGTGTGTGTGCCATCAGTGTGCCAATTAAAGACTAAATTATTGATTTTTATTTAAATAAACACATAATTATTCATAATAATTATTTATTAATTAGTAATCGCTGCTCTATTTTATAAAAAGTTAATATTTTTGTTTTTATATTAAAAACAAAACTTATAATAAAAGAGCCTAGATAGATCGAATTGATATGGGCGCAGGTAAAGCAGGGCATGTAGCTCAAAATAATTACTTTCAAATTGACAGACGTGAGAAATTTATTTCAGGAAGGCATTCAAAAAATTACGGCTACCGAATGGTCTAAATGCGTATCCCATGTTGTCAAAGAAGAGGAAAAAATGAGTAGGCTAGATATGTTAATTGACAATATCACAGACATATTTATAATAAATGTTACAGAAAGTGACAGCGATAGCGATAGCGATGACGGCGACAATATATAAAATAAATTATTACCATAATACATCTATCTGTTTTATTTGTCATGTTCCTTCATGATCACATTTTTTTATTTATTTCACACACAATTATAAAAGAAAAGTCTCAGATCGTTAATTAATCGTCAAAACTAAATTATCGGTTCAGAAATATTTAATTTCCTGATATACCTACTTAGTTTACGAGAGTAAAATTATAAACGAGAAGAATCGATCCGGAAATATTCCATTTCCATATCGAATAATTTCGCAACGTCACTATTTAGTACTTGTCATAACGTTGCAACACTGAAATTGTCAAATCTGGAATCGAATTAAAATTCCGAGTATAAAGGCGGCTGTTGGCCCGCGACCGCGACCGGAGACCGAGACAGGAGACCGCGACCGGTGCTTGTGGTTTAGGCTCTGTGCTGCTCTATGGATACCTGTTTTAGGTATTTATGTGCGTTGTTTTTGAGTAAAACTTAAGGCCCTAGCTCCCGAGCAGTGCTATAAAACAGTGACCTTCTGAAGCCTACCCCTCAGTAACGGCCAGGTTAATAGATTTGAAGAAAATATATGTTTATCATAGATTCATGTACAACATTATCAACATATGATTTTTTTTTGCATCGAGCATGTTATCATCCAAAAAAAATATTAAACAACATGATATTTTTTCGCATGTTTTCCCTTCTCCTTTCAAATGGCATTGATCTTTCGAAAATGATCACAAAAAATAAATTACTGTGTGTTCTTCAGAATGTACATAGCATAATATGTAAATCAATCAATATTTCGCAAAAAAAAAAAATGGATTTAAAAGTCAGTGCGGCTCTATACGGGCGTAGTTGGCCAGAATTAAATGCACACATTACTCTACGCTTAGGCGGCCATTCAATTATGTGTGCGTTTAACTGCGGCCAGATGTTCAAAGAACTAAATAATTAATATCAAAACTGACTGACTACTAAAGCTGCTTGTAGGTCCTGTACTGAATTCGTGTTTCTAATTTAATTTGTGTTCACAAACATTATATAAAGGCATGTAAGAGGCTTAGCACTAAATATACCTGTACCGAAATATGTCACAAATGAATTACAAATTCAATTTATTCAGTATTCAGCTGAATTCTAAAATTCTGAATTCTATTTCCAACATGACTACTCTGTTTACTGGCGTTTTATATTTATTTACGTATATATTGTCACACCAACAATTTTTCACTGGTTTAACATCGTAAAATCGAAAGCAAATGAATAAATATTGTAGTGAATTTGTCATTTACAGGCGTGTTCTTATGCGTTCCAAATAAAAATAGCAAAGTCCTATATATACCTTGATCTAGTGAAAAGTATGGTTTGCATAGAATACTTATTTGCGTTTCAATAAAGGGTTTTTAGAATTAACTAAGACTTAGTAATAAAAATATTACTAAGTCTTAATTAAATGTAGGTAAAGAAAAACGTAACGTTTTTGTTTCATATAAATTTGCTAAATATATGGTTTTAAGTCACAATTAGCTAAAAAAACACTATTTTCTTTCTCTTTTTAATTCTTAGATACAATTCTCCTTCTTCCATTTGCCACTATTCAGACACTTCACACAGTGAGTAGTGACGAAGTTATTAGCAAAATTGTAGAACTGGATTCTGATTAAACTGTTTTCGTTCACGATTCGTAAATAAATTAAATTTAAAAAATGATTTGTTTTGCTCACCCTATCCAATTTATTCGATTTAACAGTATGACGTCACGTCACAACAATTGATCCTATTCTTATTTGGAACGTATTCTATAGCACTTGTACGGTAAATTATATATATTATATACATAAAAAAGATGTGATCTTAGAAAAATAATAAAATTAAATTACATTAAAAGTAATTGAAAGACACTGAAATAAATTAAAGTAAACTAGCTTTTGCCCGCGCGGCTTCGCTCCCGCTCTATCCACCCTACTATACTCTACTCTACCTTACTCTACTCTACTCTACCCTACTCTACCCTACTATACCCTACTCTACCCTACTATACCCTACTCTACCCTACTCTACCCTACTATACCCTACTCTACCCTACTATACCCTACTCTACCCTACTCTACCCTACTATACCCTGCTCTACTCTACCCTACTAACCGTACTCTATTCTACCCTACCCTACACTACCCTACTCTACCCTACTATACCCTACTCTACTCTACTCTACCCTACTATACCCTACTCTACTCTACCCTACCCTACACTACCCTACTCTACTCTACCCTACTTCAGTTGTTACAAAAAATGTGATAAATGAAGAACCGCTCGACCGATTAAACCAATACGAACGCGCATTACGCAACTAACAGACCACGCCAATTACCTCCTCCCGACACATGTAGAGGTAGTGACGAATAAAATAACGATTTGGGACTTATAGGCCTCTTGTCGATTGGTTTTGATCTAATAATTGGACTCCCATCTCTGGTCATAGTTTTGATTGCATTATTATTAGCTCTAGAATTACCACAGTTATCTAAGTAACTGAGTAAGATCTAAGGAACCAAAACTGACCGACCTGTGTTCCTTTAGGTGCTCTTTGCATTCCAGTCATGGTAATTATTTCAAACAAACCTACAACCCTAGCAGGCATCGGCCCTACTGGGCCCCTTCACTTTTACTGACATCTCTTTAAGGCGCGCGTGGAACGCATCGCATCGTTGATTGGGGCGGGCTCCTTAACGCACGGCTGGAGGGCGAGCTATCCGTTGCTCGTAGCCCGCAAACCTGCGCTTTCGCCTGCTAGAACCCTTATATGGAAATGGATGTGTGTCCATGCCATTGAAAACTTCGAAACTGCGTAATAGTTTAACAAGTAAGTCGCCACAGCTGGCGCAGTGGGCGAGTGATTGGCTGCTGCGCTGTGTCGCGAGTTTGATTCCCGCGCGGAGTAAATATTTGTATGAGCCAACTGGGGCCAGGGTTATCCGAAAGGGCGCTCGAGCCCCGGTATGAAGGCTTGAAGGAACGGGATGGGTTTTTTAGTCAGTAAGAGTCTGACACTATCTCCCGCTCCGCCCAAGAGCGGGGGTTGTCATAAGATGATTTTTCCCATCAAAAAAAAAAAAAAAATTGTTCCGGGTTTAGTTGTATTATGTATGTGAATTTAACATGTTTTTTAACGCACTCACGATACAGGAGCATCGTAGTGAGGAGCAAAGTAAAAAAAGATAGGACAAAAAAAACTCCCATAATGTACACTAATAGTATAAAGAGGTGCTTAAAATTTGTTTTTTTTTGTTTGTAGGAGGTAATCTCTAAATGTCCTGGTCCGATTGCTAAAAATTTTTCCTCGATAGAAAGATGCTTTATTCTTGAGTGACATAGGCTATAATTCGTACTTGAGCGAAGTCGCGGGAAAAAACTAGAGAATTATAAGAGACAACGATCTTACGCTCTTTAACTTTTCGAAAACCGTAATTAAAGACACAATAGAAAGACATTGAGATAGCGAACGTTGGCGTTCGTTTGGGGTTTAATGAATTAAATTACACAGAGTATTTCCCTTTGAAGTAATTATTCGGCGCACATCGACAGGACAGGACCAATCTAGTATCTAAATACTGACCTATTTCGTATTGCAGCAGATTCCCCGAAATGGACACCGAAAAATAATAACGCGTGCCATCCGTCATTGTAATATTAGGTTTGGTATTTCAGTTCTCTATACGTTACATACTAGCTTTTGCCAGCAGCTTCGCCTGCGTACATAAAATAAAGCCTATGTCAATCAGGAATAAAGCAGCTTTATGCTGGTGAAAAAAGTTAAGAAATCGGATCAGTACTTTGAGAGATCTTGGTGCAGCCATGAGGCACACAACAACTGTATTTTTTATTTTATTTTATTTTCTGCTTCTTTTACTTTTGATACGAGTTTTTGGTAATTATTGTGTTTGGGCCTTGTGCTGTACCAAATAAATTATTTTTCTTTCTTTCTTCTTTTTCTTTAGATTACCTCCTACAAACAAAAACATTTACCTCTCTATTATATAAGTGTAGATTAACCTTTCAATCGTGTCAATTAGAGACACAAACCACAATTGAAAGACAATGATAGCGCGAATTCCCTTGGGGTTTAATGAATTAAAAAAAAAATACTTAACTATTATTATAATACACTAAATAAAATAAAACTCATAAAAAATAACTAAAAATAAAGTAATCTAAAGTATAACGTCGAATAACTCGGCAGTACGACTGGCGGCATTGCCACGCTGTATGGCAATGGCTATCCTTTGTGCAAGGTTTATTAAGAGCACATCACTCTAGCCTTGAAGACACCCTTATAATCGGACGGGAAGAACGCAGCAGCAGGCAAATTGTTCCGGTCCTTCAGTGTACTAATTGAATAATAAGTTGCAAAATCATAAGCCACCTTTTTGCTTCACCGTAGTCGGATAAAAACTGTAACAGGCGATCGGAGGCGCGACCTCTCGCGTTCTGATTCGGACCAAGGCCTGGAGTAAATGGTCCTGGGAAGCAGCCAATTCCTTTTGTGAAACAGTAAAGTGAGCGAAGAAGATGCGATTCGCGGCCACCGTTTACGCGGGTTAGCGGACGACGAGCTATCGGTAGATCGTCGTCCGACCGTCCAGTAAGAACTAAGACTTAACAAGAGCTTGGATCGTAAAGGGCAACTAAATGACACAGGTGGGTTTTAGCACAAAATAGTTAGGTACAGAAGTCTACATACAAAGCGCGCTCGAGCAACGCACACATAGACACCGCTCACGGACACGATATCTCGGAGCGTCTCGGATCACTCGTCGAACAGTTCCAGGAAAACGCTCATTAGTGTGCGTCCACCGAGTGCAGGTATAAAAAGTGATGTACATCTATTTTGTGGTTTAGTCAGTAAAAGTCTGACACACTCTTCCGCTTCATCCTAAATTAGGAGAATGTAAAGTCATTATTTAAACCCCTTAAAAAACGGACTAGAAAGAAAGAATGAAGAATAAAAAATAAAACGGTTACTCGTACCCATATATATTTCTATGCTCGTAACTCGTACATAAAGTATTAGCTATGGAAATGTAATATTAAAAACTGTGCAAAGACAAAAAGGACTACGCAAAAGGAACCGCGAAACAAGAATATATTACTTTTTGAAATCGCATGTTTGTAAAAATAAGTAGGAAATGACTAAGGCGAGTTTTACGCCAGGATGACTAAGAGCTAGCTCATACTAGTAGCGATAGTGTGATGACACGAGACGGGTTTTTCTAGTGACGATTCTTATACGAGTACAACATTTTTTGTACTATATGCGAAAACTGAATATATTTTGTTCAGAATCAGTTACTGAATCGATTCCAATAGGGTAGATTCCAGGGTCAAAATAATTACATTTTATTTAGTCCGTATTTTAGATTGTAAAAAAATATTGGACACGTATTTTTTCTTTTTTCGATTGAACAAAATATAACAAAGATATAACCCATTAAAGTTACGTGTGACGTCACCCCGTGCGAAAAAATGCAGCACGGCGTGACGTTACACGTAACTTTAATGGGCTATATCTTTGTCATTTTTGATTTAATTTACAAATAAAAAAATACGTGTCCCTTATTTTTGAATAATCTAAAAGACGGACTAATTACATTTTTTACGGCAACTAGCCTATTGTTTTTACACCATGTTACCTATATTTTTTCCACAAAAATATTTAAAAAAGGTCACAAGCTACTCAGTACAAAATCACGGCAGGTCATAGCGGGCATAGGCAACAGCGCACAGCTGGGTGCTGGGAGCAAAACAACCTTCCGCCTGGTCACCATGTATTTTTGTAGACAACCGATAACATAAAAAGTTTAAAACTTTGTGGTTTTTCATGATACCATAGATTCTGTACATGAAAATACTAGACACATGTTTTGGGTTTCACATATACTAAAACATATTATTTAAAGCTATTGTGTGTCCCACCGCTGGGCAAAGCTTTCCCTTTCTCCTTCGAAACTTTTCTGTCTTGAGCGACCTCTGGCTACATCGATCTATCTATCTATCGATCTGATCAGATCGTTACACCACCTTTGCCGCAGTCGACCTCGACGGCGTCGACCTTCTTCAGGCGTCTAGTGAGTGACAGTCCTCGCCACAGACCTATATTGACGTCCTCGCCCAACTGTCCGGGTGCATGCGGTTATGGAGCGCAGCGTGGTGTTTCTAACGCGATCTATTCGCTTATGAGCGACTAACTAGAGGTTCATTTCCATACAACCGCTCTTACGTGATTATGATGTTATTACACATATTTCTCTAGATATTTCAGATACGCAACTATCTTGTGGATATTATCTAGGCTTCTACAGAAATCAAAACATTTTGTGTAAAACTAATCTAGTAAAGATCTCGGAAAATCTCCTATTTTACGTGAACCTTGGCCCTTCCTAACGTAATACATATATTAAAATATGAAAAAGTACATTCATAGAAGCCTTGCACATTTAATCGAGATTCTGAATGATGAAAATTTTTCTACAAAAACTTTTAAGGGTTAAAGCAACAAGCTTTTAAACCATCCCCGACGTTAACGATAGGCGAGTGGAAATAAGGTCTCAAAGTCCAAGCGCCCGAGCAGTGCGATAAAACAGTGACTTTCTGAAGTAGGCCTCGGTAACGGTCAAATTAATAGGTTTGAAAAAAAAAAATGTTTTTATGGGGTCTTTCGGTCGCAACTTTCCCTACTTCTTCAAAACGACTTGGATTTTTAGAAACATTTTTACAAAATAATATTCTTTATTATACACCATTAATAAAATTACAGCATAGCATAGTCGGCCTCATAATGTTCCCACTGTTGGGACTCAGGTCTCTTTTGAGAGAAAAATGGGCCGTAATCCACCACGAGAGTCCACTGCGGGTTGGTGGATGTCATATGTCTTCGAATTTTTGGTTCTAGGACATGCCAGTTTCCTTACGATGTTTTCCTTCACCGTTTTGAGTTTAAAAATTCATAAAAAAGTGTCACAATGGGCTCTGTCATCGCTAAAAGCGATTTTACCTACAGACCTACTACTTTTACAGAATACTATTTTAAACACTGTACTAGAGTACGAATGTGTAGATTTTATCCGTAAAATATCTTTGAAATTTTAAAAACATGGACCTCGCAACGTTGTAGAATAGTCTGCTGGAGATTTGATATCTGCAGCGTTATTATGCTGGAACACCTCGCGATAATTAATATTAAATCTGTGCAATTTGCATACTATTCTAAACAATTTCAACAACATCAGAATTTCGGACTGCAAATTCAAGCGTAAGTTAAATTATACGGATGAAATCCAGCGTCCGAACATACCTGACCTTGCTCTTTGCAATCCGTGTTGATAGCGTAGATGTAATCCAACGATCCGAAAATCCACACAATAGTTGGCTGGGTTTACAATCTACAAGTTCCCACCAAGGTGACTCCTGTTTGGATTGCATCTCTGTGGCCCATGCTTTAAAGTCCTAAAATTATTTATAGAAGATCACTTTTCAAGTAGTTTATTTGAGTAGTAAAATCTATTAGTAATTTTAATACCCCCCTGTTAACCGCTTCAGTGATATTGGGAAATGCAATTCTCAACGTGTTTCTGCGCCAAATTGTTAATAATATTTGTTCGAAATAGTTAGATTCCTAAAAATTGACATTGGCCTACACGAGCACTTGTAAATTGTGTTGAGTTAAATTGAATTAGAATAAATTCTACTGAATTGTAAAAATAAAAATATTGATTTAAATTAAATGGAATTAGAATTAAATTAAATTATATATTATAATAATTATGATTTTAAAAATAAATTATTTTGTTATACATAAAGCTTATGCAGAAGGCATTGTCTTCTGTAACCTCTTATAACTGTCCTTCAATTCTGTTATTCATATTATGTTAAAATGTGGAAATTACCTATTTGTACATCAACTTTTAAGATTTTCTTTTATATTTTTTCTAGCATGTCATTGTTATTTGTCCCCAATAAAATAAAATAAAAGTAAACCGTCAGAAGCTAGTGCATGCTTCCAATTGACCGAGAAGAATCGGAAAGAAACTCCATGGTTATTCTTTTAAACGTTATTGATTTTACAATATTTCCATAGTACAAGAGGACACACAGGAGGACAACTCTCCCACCTTCGAAGTCTAATTAAAATGGATTGCAATAATAATACTACTTTAATCATGGCATCACGTTTTAGTCACAAAAAGTGTAACACTAAGAGAGGGGCCCCAGTTTATTTTTTTGCCCAGGGCCATTGGTTACCTAGGTGACCTACGCCACTGAATGTGAAGAATTGTTGAGCATGAGTTGCTGTAACTATTTGTTAATGAATTTTCAGGATCCAAACGCATCACTTAATTTGCGATGCGTCATAATTATACAACTCTCCTATAACCGGAATAAAGTACTGCAACTTCATATTTAATAATAATAACACTAAAATAAAAATAAGCCAAATAAAAAAAAAAATTATTTCAGCTTGAAACTTTAAATAACATCGTTGTGACTTGAGTGACTCCGAAAGTAGAAGTTTGAAGTTCATGTATTATAAAACTGGGTCAGTATTGTGTAAACTGAAGGCGTAATTTAGTATCTAAGTGACCTTTAGGATGCCTATTTATGTGGCGAACTTGTTAGAGTTAGAATGGTCTACGAGTTGCACCAATACGTTCACGTTTCCAGCCCATCAATGTCAAACCCGACATGTGTAGAGACAGCAGTCGTTTAAACATTCAAAGGCTTGACTATGGATACGTCCTAGCGCATAATTTTGAAGTTCAATTTCCTGCTTGTCAATGTCAGTTGTGAATGTTTGGATTCCATTTTCTAAAATAAGCTATTTACGCCCTAAGTCTAGAAAGAAAATCGAGCCTTAGATGAAGAACATCGTAACCAACCGCGACAATTTAAGTTTTTTGCAGGAAAGTCCAACCCGACATACGAGCAAAAAAAAAGCAAAGCAAGTTGTTTCATCAATCAGCTTTTTACGTGAACTTTGACCCTTTATAATGTACTTACTCATAAATTTATAAAGCCAGAAAAATATGACTATAGAAATTCGTTGGAAATAAATAATAAAGAGAGAAAGAAAAAAACCCCTTCCTGTAAAAATTGCAAACTGACTTACGATGTTCTTCCTGAAAAAGTTCAAAGTAATCGTAAAATTAATTTGGTCCCTATGAAGCTCTAATTATTCTGGATTCACTACATATCCTTTGCCATAAAACCTGTTGCGAATGTTGATCCATAACGGATATGCAAATAAACAACTCGCAAACTAATTTTCATTTTCCAATATTCATGTGTGTGGCAAAGCTGATGACAGAAAGTCATTAGCAGCCCGCATGAAAGCAACAAAATATCCCAAAGGAACTTGTAGTCCCGACAAATTGTAGTGACCAAACATCCAGTCAGTGCATGGAATCGTCTCACTCGCTCTGAAACGCATGCGTGCTCTCGCGCTCATTCTCTTGGCTGAATATTTTTTGTGTTGAAGGGATGTTTGGTCACTACAATTTGTCTGACTAATGAAATCCAACATTTTAATCGTGATCAACATATTTAAAAATCAGACATGTAATTTTAATATGTAAAGTTCATTTATTTTTTGTGGAGTTTTAAAGCGTCTGACTGAAGTTTTGTTTCATGGAAAGTGTCTGACAGTTATGATATTATTTTAGAATAATATTCTACAAAACAATACAGGGTTATTCGTAAAACACTGGCAACCTCTCAGGACTGTTACTAACATCATAAACAACAATTTTTGTTCTACAAAGTCTATGCGAAGCAAGCGATAGTACAATAGCGGAGGAGAGCGGGATCGGGCGGCGGGGGTAGCTTGATGCGCTCGCTTCGAGTCTTACAGACGAAATATGTTAGATAGAACAACGAAATCTTGAAGGTTTGTTTTTGGTAAATGAATTATGCTTTGTAGAAAGTCATAGAACAAAATTTGTTGTTTATGATGTTAGTAATGCAAGATTGTTAGTGTTTTACAAATAAACCTGTATAAAAATCAGCCAAAAAACATGATTTAGGGTAGGAAGTGGTGTGCAATACCTGCTTTCAGCGATAAAGGGTGATTCTTTGAAACCGAGAGAATGTCTCATTCATCTGGCCTAGTTTTTTCTTTATAGTAGAGGATACGATTAAGAACGACGTTCTCCGGTATGTTTAATGGATGAAACGTATTTTATGACAAATCTAGTATATTAAATAATATAACGCGGTGGGTTGCCTAAGAAATTCCTGGCCAAACTATTATTAATTAAAAATTGAAAAGTTACTTTTTTTTGGAAAAAATGCATAACTGTTATTCATACCAGATTATTTGCAGACAACTCTATATCATCATATTCGTAATTAAACAGCGTTTATTTTAATATACAATTTATTTATTACAAGTGGGTACTACTAGTATTAACATACCTGTATATACCTGGCAATCAATTGTTATACCAGGAAAAAAAAATAGGCAACGTAACGTTTTTATGTTCTAAAGGCTGTACTGTGCAGGTGCATATTACCAAAAAAAAAAGTTTGAACAACAAACATTTTTTATATTATATTATTTAATATACTAAATTTGTCATAAAATACGTTTCATCCATTAAACAGACCGGTGAAGGTCGTTCTTAATCGGATCTTAGACTGTTACAATTTGATAAACTTATTTGCATATTAATTTTCCCCGATCACGAAATGTATCAAAGGCACTTATTTGCGCCCTGTGGCTTACAACACAAAATAGATAAGCAAGAAACCCTAGGCCAGATTAATGAGACATTCCCTCGGTTTCAAAAAATCACCCAGTGGGTCTTAAATGAAGAGAGGAGAGAAAAAATCTAGAAAAAGAAGAAAATCCTGAGTTCAATTGGCTTAGCACTAGAAAAAAAATAGTAGATACATTATGATACAAGTGCAGAAAGATTGTCATTGCGACCGAGGAGGAATTTGCACGAGTCAGAGGCGAGTGTGTCATGGAGCCTCGGCTCCGTATTTCCGTTATACTGCAGCATAAAGCTGCAGTGACGCACGTGTATCAAACGATATTTTTCAACACACTTACAACTGGTGGTGGTTGACACGCGCCTCGTGGGGGTCGACGCGCGCCCTGCTTGATACGATAAATGCAATAAAATTATGGCGAGGAGAGCAGGTGCTGTTTTCTGTACTAGTACGGAATACCGTCAATTGCGTTCCTAAAACCGGTGGGATAAGGTCGGGTCTTCGAGTAAGTGAATTGAAAAAAACAACAAAAGTCACTGACCTGCTCTCTAACAATTCTTCACTTGGGTACCGGTAGACGTAGTCGAGTCCGTCCTTCATCCAGATCACGTAGGAGTCGGGGCCATCCAAAAAAATCTTGTTTGGACCACATGGGAGCGTTGCCTCCAGACCACGCGCCGCCCGCATGAGCACAGGAACTAAAACCAAACACTTATATTTATTAACAAGAAAGAGGAGATAAGAACTTGTTTAAGAGTCACACAGGATAAACAACAATAAAATTGACTTGTTCGTCAACTCGCTAATGCAAAGCTCGCCCGCGAGTTGACATCTTATATTTCTAAAAAAAAAAAGTGGTATTTTTTCTTTTTCTTTGGGGAATATCATCCAACGACAACCCCTGCTCTTGGGCAGAGCGGAAGATAGTGTCAGACTCTTACTGACTAAAAAACCCACCCCGTTCCTTCAAGCCTTCATACCGCGGGGCTCGAGTTCCCTTTCGGATAACCCTGGCCCCAGTAGGCTTCGACCCGTTCTCAATCGAATAATTAAAAAAAAAAAAAATACCGGCCAAGTGCGAGTCGGACTCGCTCATGAAGGGTTCCGTAGCAGCAAGTAACATAACATAAAAGTTCTTGTAGTTCATTGTAACTTTGATCGATGTTTTAATAATAGTGTATTTTTTTAGACTTATGGCGTATTAAATAAAAACTGCTTACTAGATCTCATTCAAACTAATTTTCGTTGACAGTTTGTATGGTAATGTACATCATATATTTTTTTTAGTTTTATAATTCTCTTATTTTAGAAGTTAGAGGGGACACATTTTACCACTTTGAAAGTGTCTCTCGCGCAAACTATTCAGTTTAGAAAAAAAAATGATTTTAGAAACCCCAATATCATTTTTGAAGACCTATCCATAGATACCCCACAAGTAGGGGTTTGACGAAAAAAAAAAATTTTGAGTTTCAGTTCTAAGTATGGGGGACCCCCAATATTTATTGCTTTTTTTCTATTTTTGTGAGAAAATCTTAATAACTGCATTAAGATTTTCTCACAAAAATAGAAAAAAAGCAATAAATTACGCACAGAATACATCTACTTACAAAGTTTCAACAGTATAGCTCTTATAGTTTCGGAAAAAAGTGGCTGTGACATACGGACGGACAGACAGAAAGACAGACAGACATGACGAATCTATAAGGGTTCCGTTTTTTGCCATTTGGCTATGGAACCCTAAAAAGAACCTATGCGACGCCAAAAAGGCTCTTATCGCAGCAGAGGCCAATGAGATGTTTGACAAAAAGTTAACGTGGAAAAAGAGAATTAACGCCTAAAAACTCTGTTACCATTCGGTAATTCCGTGATTTACTCGAATATTTTACAAAACTTGTTCCAGGAAATACGTGTTTTTTTTAAAGCCTGAAAAAAATTGTCTTCCTTTAGAATCTTGATAAAATTTGAAAGGCTTCTATTGTTATACTTTTTTGATTTTTAAATTGAGTAAATTATGAATTGTCAAAATAGCAGATTTTCAGAGGTCTTTACTGGATTAGTTTTACACAAATTTATAAATTTATTTCAGTAGATGCCTAGATAATATCCACAAGATACTGTGTTTCCAAATTATCTAATGAAAAATGTATAATAACGTCATAATCGCGTAAGAGCGGTTGTATGAAAAATAGTGAAAATGTATGTTGAGTTGCATCCCCTTAAGAGCCGGTTGTAGACACTGAATATTTTGTATGAACTCCGCCCGGGTCTATGTCGATTTCGCGAATTTTTTTATTTACATATAGTAAAATACAATAACTATTCAAAATTATTGTATATGCGAGGCCCTTTTAAAAAACGAGCTTTGTTATTTTTTGTAACTTCTAAATATTTCCGTGAGGTAATCTCATAGAGACATCTTTGAAATCGTAAATTAGGGTCAGATTCACGATTTTTTTGATACATGATTCATGATGTCTAACGTTACAAGAGCCACTTTTACTGTTTATGCAGGTTCAGCTGAAGATAGAATGGTCTGTCTGCCTAACTGCTGGTTAACTACATACACGAAGGTACGAACAGAACTGAATTTAGTTCAAAAGTTCAGTCCTAATCGACATTTGAATGGCTAATCAACTTCCCTCCTCGTGCACCCAATGACGTATGTAGTGGCCAAAGACATAAAATTTTCATCCTTCATGCACACTATTTTACTTTTGATGAAAATTTAATAAATTTCCTTCGAGACGGACGGTCATTGTTGGTTCAGTTATGAAGTTGTGGAATACAGGATGGATCTTGACTGGGCTGTTAGCCCAAGTACCTCTACATTTTTTAAGAGACTGGCCTTAATTTCTTTGAGTTATTTCCAACTGTATTCATAGATTTCTACAAAAAAAGGTAAAGTCAACGAGATAGTGAGACACCCCGTTTCTAATAAGGATGAAAAACGACTCTCGGACAAACTTAAGTTTGTATGCCCACTAGAAAAGCCATTAAGCCCCAAATCGCAAATATTGACCGAAATATTGATATTGAGTTTTTTTTTAATCTTTATTAAGGAGCTTTGTCACAATATTGACCATGTCACTCCATCATAGCTTTTTGTATTTTGATATATTTATATTTTGCCACAAAAAAAACTATGCAGATCAATTAAATTAAAATTCAAAATATAGTTTAAATTGACACTTGACCACCTCCCGTGATAATTCTTAGGATAACCCAAGACAAAAGTTTATAGAAAAAGACATTTAATTTATTTTGAAATTGACAACTGTTTGTTGGTAACAAAGTTATCTTTTCAAGAGTAATATTTTCCTACGTCGGTTACGTTATAAAATTTTGTGGGTAAGATGAGACGGCTGTTATCATTGGACTGCAGGAACGTTTCCGCATGACACAGGTCCTCACCGGAAATGGCAAGTTCGGGAGTTTCCTGTTCCGAATTAAAGCGGAAGTGACGCCCGGGTGTCGCCACTGTGCGGAACGCCCGGAGGACACGGTGGAGCACACAATCGCGGTGTGCCCTGCTTGGGCGGAGCATCGCCGTGCCCTCGTGGGGGTGATCGGCGGCGGAGACCTCTCGCGCCGGGCCTTGGTCGAGGCCATGGTCCGGAACGAGGAGGAGTGGCAGGCGGTCGCCGACTTCTGCGAAGCAGTAATGCTCGCTAAGGAGGAGGCCGACCGCATCAGGCAACGGCGCTCTCGCTGCCGCCGGGATTCCGATCCCGATTTCCAGCCACTGTAGGCGCGGGCTTGCGGACAGTGAGCAATGGGTAGCTCGCTGTCCGGCCGTCCGGTAACCGTCCGGACCAAGCCCAAGTCGTTGAAGGCGCGCGCTGTTCCCGCGCGCCTCAAGGAGTTGTCAACAACAGCAGGGGCCCAGCCGGGTCGAAGCCTACTGGGGCCAGGGTAATCCGAAAGGACGCTCGAGCCCCGGTATGAAAGCTTGAAGGAACGGGATGGGTTTTTTAGTCAGTAAGAGTCTGACACTATCTCCCGCTCCGCCCAAGAGCGGGGGTTGTCATAAGATGATTTTACCCAACGAAAAAAAAAAAAAAAACTGCAGGAACGTTTGAAAGAGTCTCAGTGGGCCCTAGCCCATGGCCTCGCACCCCAAGGGGCCTCACAAAAGCGGAACGGCTTTGGGAATGAATTTTTATTTTATAATTGATAGGCTCGCTTTTTACCACTATTTCACCTGATGGTGAGCGACGATGTGGTCGAACACTGGATTGCGATAGTCGCTGTCTCGTTTTCGAATTTATGAAAGAAACAAGCCTCGATGATGTGCCATCGCCCAAGTCTAAATTAGTCCACGCTACGCCTATGCCTACTGTCCCATTTTAAAAATCCACCCTGTATGTTCTAGTGCAGCAATAAATGTCGAAGAATATCATATATTATTAGGCAATATTATGCCACGAGTGTGTAACTTTCTAATGACGTCAATAGCAGTAAACACTATGAAGTCTACAAATTGAATGCCTCATATTTGTGTACATTCAGGGGCGCCAACTCCGTGGGTGCTCAGGGGCTCGAGCACCCATGAGAAATAAACAGTGGGTGCCGAGAAATGGATCAGTAATCGCCTTTTAGGAATGGGCACTTTTTCATTACCCGATGACCCGTTCATTTTTTCGAGTCATCAAATGAGCAGGAGCACCCATGAGGTTTTCTAAACGCTGGCGCCTCTGTATACATTTAGGAACTACGCTGTAAATATATCGATGGCACAGAACCACCATTTTGTCATGCATAGTGCATTAAGGCCATCGTCTAACGAGCTAAAAAGGCATTTGTATATTTTATTATTTAAATGTCAGTGGAACGTTTCAATGTCGGTCGTACCAGTGTTAGGTTTCTTGAAATTAAAAACCCATGATACGAGTAAATGTCAGTCTAACTCCCAATACACACTTTTTCTTTCTTCTTTCTTTCTTTCAATAGGTTACTTTTAGGTAAGCGCGCTCCATCGTCGACCACATCGTCGCTTTCCATCAGGTGAGATGGCGGTCAAGCCCGAGCCTATCTACACTAATATTATAAAGAGGTAAAGTTTGTTTTTTGTTTGTAGGAGGTAATCTCTGAAAGTACTGGTACGATTATGAAAATTTTTCCACGGATAGGCTATATTTTATGTACGCTGGCGAAGCCGCGGGCAAAAGCTAGTCAACAATAAAAAAAAAAATGTCAAGTATCTGGAAAAAAGGCGGCGTTTGATATGGAGCTTTCTCCTAAATCTGAAAAAATATAGTAATAGTACATTTTGATACAAGTGGAGAAAGTTTGTCATTGCAGCCGAGGCGAAATTCACCCGAGCCGTGCAGGCGAGGAGGCGTGGAGTCACTCGACTCCACGCGCAAGCTGTATTGACAAATCTCCAAGTGTATCAAACGAAGTTTTTCAATACACTTACGAAGAAGTACTTTCTCTGAAAACGATGCATTTTTGTTTCTTTTTTACTGAAGAAAATTTTCTAAAGTTGCCATACATTTTAGTTTTGATTTAGATGGTAACAGGCTATCGTAAGTATTTTTACCTCAATCACAATATCTAGCGGCGAACCGCGTAGCATCTAAAGAATTCCCTTCAGATCTTAAATTCGACATTTTTTTCACAAATTACATCCTAATAAATACTAAAAATCATCGATATATATGTACCTACGCACTAGATTAGGCGTGCTGTGCTGTGTGGGAGTATTGGCGACTTGATTTTAAAGATATTGCCTACAAAATACGTAAAAATCAACTTTGAGAATTTACGTGAGGTAAGTAATAATTTTATGTATCTTGATTACCTGATACCTGAAAATTGGCCGTCTAAGCAAGCTAGCAGGTAGGCATGCGTTCTTAGTACATACTAACAGTACTCAATCGTCCACATTTCGTTCGTCAGAAAATACGTGACGTCTGGCGGCCTTAGAATCTTGGATTATAAGTCAATGCTAAAAATAGAAATTCAAATATTTTAGAATTTAGAACACAGATAATTGTTAATTTGTTGGTAGAGTCTGTCTAATAAGTTAAACGACTTGGGCAATTATTAGGATTTAATTAAATCTGATGTAGTCAACATGAATTCAATAATCAAGGTTGATTAAGAGGTAGAGATCATTGTTAACTAACAGAAGAACCTTAAAAAAAGTATCGAAAATAAGTATTTTTTAAATGATTAAATATTATACAAAATTCCCAAGTCGGTTGACTTATTAGACAGACTATACTAACAAATTATTGTGTAAATACATTGCGTTTCACTGAAGTTCCTTCGCCGTAATGTTGGCAATACGGATTGATACGGGAGTGTTGCTATATTTTTAGCAATGAAATAAATTAATATTAGGGAGATTAACTGATATTTCGTTACTTTTAACAATTGCCTTATTTTTTTTTCTTGTGGATACTGTAAAAACTATTTTTGGATAAAGCATACAACGTTGAGTTCCATTTCGATTGTCCTGCAATTCTTTCAAATACTGAAAACGCCACACAGCAATATCGTACCTCTCCATCCAACAACTTCCTTATAGACTTACTTTTTTTTAATAAAATCCCATTCTCCTCATTTACTCTCCAAGTGATGCGACTACCGTTAAAATCGATTTAGTTAGTTTTTTTTTTTTTTCGATGGGTTAAATCATCCAATGACAACCCCCGCTCTTGGGCGGAGCGGGAGATAGAGACTCTTACTGACTAAAAAACCCATCCCGTTCCTTCAAGCCTTCATACTGGGGCTCGAGCGCCCTTTCGGATAACCCTGGCCCCAGTAGGCTTCGACCCGGCTGGGCCCCTGCTGTTGCTGATAACTCCTTGAGGCGCGCGGGAACAGCGCGCGCCGTCATTCGATTTAGTTTCACATTTCGTGCAAAAATTTTGGTAGAGTAAGCAATTCTTTTCATTTTTCCCTTCTTTTTTCTGTAGACAGACAGGGGAGCCAACATTACGGCAAAGGAACCTCTTCTTAAGTGAAACCAAAGATTTTATATATACTACTAGACTAGGATATATAAAATCTTTGAGTGAAACGGACAATACATGAATAACATTTGACATGGTTGCCGTTCGTTCAAAAATGCGTTTTTAAAATTCATAAGGAGGTACGTAAGTATTATTGACATAATATACTTAATCTGACCAACTTTAAACTAGAATATCTTTAATACACGGATTCTATTAATAGTAATGTATGGGAAAAAAATGTTTCGAATAAAATTCCAAACATCTATATTACATACTTCTGTATATTTTCATCACTCTTCCTCTTCCTGCCCTTATCCCATATTACTTGGTTTCGGCGCAACACGTTTTCTTCTTCCATTCTGGCCTGTCACCCGTCAAACTATCACTAACTCCCTTTTCTTTCATATCACTTCTCACACAATCCATCCATCTTTTCTTCGGCCTTCCTCTCCCTCTCCATCCATCTACATGTATATTCAGAACTCTTTTAGTAATATGCGCTTCATCCCTCCTCTTCACATGACCATACCAAGACAACCGATTACCTTTCAACTTTTCAGTCACTGGCGCCACAGTAGCATATAGTATACCATACAGTATGACAGATCTTATGACGGACTTGTAAATTTTACCCTTCAACATGAGGGGCATGCGTGGGTCACAAGTTGTTCCTGTGACCTGTCGCCATTTCATCCATTCTGCGTTGATCTGACGTGTTACGTCTCGGTCTACCTCACCATCGCCTTGGACGAGAGACCCGAGGTACCGAAAGTCGGAACAGTTTAGTGGGCGTTCCGGCGAGAGCTAAAGGCACAGGGTTGGAGAGACCGCCGAAATCGCAGAACAAGTACTCCGTTTTGGTTCTACTTAATTTCAGGCCAACACTCTCCAGTCTGTGCCACTACACCTCCAATCTGTTTGGACCTCTAGGGCACTCTTGGCAACCAGCACAATGTCGTCGGCAAACAGCATACACCAGGGAGCCTCCTCCTGAATGTCTGACGTCAGAGCGTCCATTATCATCAGGAAGAGGTAAGGGCTAAGAGCCGATCCCTGATGTAAGCCGACAGCCACATTGAAATTTCCAGTGGTGCCCACTGTGGACCGGACTTGGGTACTACATCGACTGTACATCGCTCGGATCAATTGCACATACTTCTCAGGCACACCTTTCTCCTTAAGGGCTCACCACAGAACCTCACGAGGTACCCGATCGTATGCCTTTTTGAGGTTAATGAATACCATGTGCAAGTTTTTATGCGCACCTCTGTATTTCTCGCACAGCTGGCGTATAGCAAAAATGGCATCCGTCGTACCCCGACCAGGCATAAAACCGAATTGATTCTGTGAAATTTCACTCTCTTCTCTCAGTCGCCTTTCAATAACTTTCTCCCAGGCTTTCATAGTATGTGACATTAGCTTTATTCCTCTATAATTGTTACACTCAAGCACATCACCTTTGTTTTTAAAAATGGGCACCATATAGCTGCTGCACCACTCATGAGGTATGGCTTCTTCCCGCAACAACTTATTGAAGAATAAAGCTAACCACGTCCAACCATCCACTCGCAATAACTTCCACACTTCAACGGGTATTCCATCTGGACCAACGGCTTTACCATTTTTCATTCCATTTACTGCTATTCTGACTTCATCCATACTAACCATTCTCACTAACCCTACATTCACTGGTTTACTCTCTAAAATCCCACTCCAATTATTTTCCTCATTCATCAGTCTTTCAAAATAGTCCTTCCACCTTTCTTTGATTTTTTCATCATCCGACAGGACCACTCCAGCTTCATTCCTTACACATCTTACCTGACAAACGTCCCTCGTCTTTCTCTCTCTTGTTCTAGCTAGCCGGTACAGCTCTTTTTGGCCTGCAGGGCTGTACAGTGTGTTGTACAGTTTGTCCTGGGCCTTTGATTTTGCTAATGCCACGGCTTTCTTAGCTTTTTTCTTCAAAACGTCATACTCCCTCTTTCTTTCCGCTTTCAAACTACCGTTTTCCACTTCTACATGCTGCCATTCCTTGAATTTTCTTTTCTTTTCTTTCAACACATTCTGATTTTCTATCGACCACCACCATGTATCCCTATCTATTGTGCCCTTTCCTCTCGTCTCTCCCAAAATATCTTTCGCTGCGTGCCTGATACACTCCGCCAACTCATTCCAGCTTTCATTTATACTTCGATCATTCATGTCTCCCATCTCTATCATTTTGTCTACCACTCGCTCTCTAAACTTGTTCATTTCTTTCAATCATTCTTCTCTAGTATATGCCATTTTATTTTGGTATATTTTTCATCACTATACTCTAAAAAATATGCCAGCAAAATTTTGTTCCGAACTTCGCCATGATCCTTTTAATTAAATATTAAAACAACACCTCATTGTACAAAGGCTTTTGTTTCAGTATGTTACAAAGTACTCTGTGGGCTTTTGATGTCATTAAAAAAAAATACGAGGATTATTATGGCATATTATTAAGTAGTGCAATATCAGTCAGTTTTCAGAGAAGTGTAATGAAAAATATTTATAGTCCAGGTTTATTAAATATTGTCAGAATTTCAGTCGACGCTTACAAAGAGCATTTTTGCACATATTAAGTCTATTATTGCATAAAGGCAGTTCTCAGATAAAATATAAAGCACAATAAAACAACGCTTTGTGCATTTCAAACGGTACACAACAAACTTTAAACAAAATAAATATAGGTATGCAGAACTCTCCATTTGTAAGAGCTAACTAGGCTACTTCATAAAGGGTTTTACGTATTTCATAAAATCTATTTATACAGGTATTGTCCTGACTCAGCTCAGCTGTGTCGGTCCGGGCTCTTTATTTGAAGAAAAGTTTTGATACGAACAAAAAAAGACATTACATTTTTTTGCTGTTCAACAATAAACTTCTTTTTGCTATAAATTATGAAACCTATTGTAGAAATGCAAAATCCTTAAGCATATTTTTTTAGCTATAAAGAAAAACAAATCATGCGATCTCTGTTCGATATCACAGTATTCTATTTTGTATTTATGTTTTATTTTCCTGCCTATGTACAACCACTAATTTTTAATTAATAAAAAATTTTGGAAGGCTTATTACTAATAAGCCTTCTAAAAAATTACCTTTTCTAATAAGTTATTAGAAACGGTCAAAGTCTCAATAAATAGTATTCTTCAACAGCAAAGTTTATCCCGAAATGTCACTCAGTATATGGAAATATTGTGCAGGCTATTGATTATATGAGTGAATAAATAACGATCAAAATGGAAAAACATTGTAGTATTTTCTAGTAGCAATTGTAATGAATGATTCTATGCCTCGTGGACAATTTTGGGGTTTCGTTTTTTAGGGTTCTGTAGTCAAATGGCAAAAAACGGAACCCTTATGGATTCGTCATATCTGTCTATCTGCCCTTATGTCACAGCCACTTTTTTTTCGAAACTGTAAGAACTGTTGAAACTTGGTAAGTAGATGTATTTTGTGAACCGCATTAAGATTTTCACAAAAATTGAAAAAAAAAACATTAAATTTCGGGGGTTCCCCATACTTAAAACTGAAACTCAACATTTCTTTTTCATTAAACCCATACGTGTAGGGTATCTATGGATAGGTCTTCAAAAATGATATTGAGGTTTCTAATATCATTTTTTTGTAAACTAAATAGTTTACGCGAGAGAAATTTCCAAAGTGGTAAAATGTCCCCCCCCCCCGCCGTAACTTTTAAAATAAGAGAATAATAAAACTAAAAAAATATATGATGTACATTACCATGCAAAACGACGTATTTAAACGTCGTTAATCTAAAAAAAAAATTACACTATTATTAAAACATCGCTCAAAGTTACAACGAACTACAAGATCTTTTATATTATGTTACTTGCTGCTACGGAACCTAGTTTTAGTTGTTTTTTTATTTCCAAACATCTACCTAGATACAGTTGCCATCACGGATCTTGAACGCTTGGCTTCAGAGTGGGGATCGCTTTTCGCATTCTATACATTGGCGAGCCAAACGTCTTCGTTGTTAGATACATGCTGCAACGCAGTGAGCGAATTAGGAGTGAACGTCTAGGACGCGGTGGTGCGGCCAGCCAATCACTGACACTCCTTGCCCCCGCGTCGCACTTCGCAGCACTAAAGGGACCGAATATTTGACTTCTGCGCAAGTGTTCAAGATCCGTGATGGCAACTGTACTAGCACAGATACTTAGTTTTATGGTAGGATAAACTTGAAAAAAAAACTTAAAGAAACATTTTGAATGACAGGCCTTTTGGTCTAGTGGTTAGTGACCCTGACTGCTATGCCGGAGGTCGTGGGTTCGATTCCCACCCAGGACAAATGTTTGTGTGATGAGCACGATCATTTGTTTTGTGTCTGGGTGTAATTTATCTATAACATGTATGTATTTAGAAATATATAAGTATGTTTATTAGTTGTCTGATACCCATAACACAAGCTCTGGTTAGCTTGGGACTAGACCGCTCTGTGATAGTTGTGGAGTATTATTATTATTTTGTAACATCTCCCGTTCTAGGATGGAGCGGGAGGGCGTGTCAGATTTTTACTGACTAAAATCACACCTTCCTCATGAATCTGTTTGTCGACAGGTGACAATCGCATGAAAACCCCTTCTGTAGTTTAAGACAAACAAACGCGGTTGGGGATTTTTTTTATAATATGGGATTTGGTTTTTGTCCATTAACATGCATTTTATAAGACATTAATAAATTATATGTGTAGGTAATTTTTTGTAATGTCGCTTGTCTTAAGATTGTCAGCTAATTATTCGTAGACGAAAAGGTCTATAGTAATAGTACATTATGATACAAGTGTGTAATCTTAATCTTAAGAGAGAAGAGAACGGTGGTTTTTTTTTAATTACCGTTCAATACACTCACTGAAATGAATAAACGGGGGTTGACCGGCGACTCGTTGGGGGCGACCTGCACCCAGCCTGATACGATAATGTATTAAAATTATGGCGGGGTAGCGGTCACAGTTTGGTAACAAGGGCCATTATGTACCTAAGTGCAGTGCAATAAGAGTCACTTTCTGAGCAAGTGTATTGAAAAAAGTGTAATAGGCTTATCGTCGTGTCGGTGAAACGTTCGGTAGCTACAAAGACCTGTCATCAAAAATGCTGCAAACGAAAGTTTTAGGCGGCGAAGTATCCGTGAGATATTCTGTTGGGGAATAACTTAATAGTCCTGTCAACGAACAGTCCAATCACGAATGCGTCTTTGGAGAGCGGTTGCAGAATCGATCTGTTCGCTTACACTGAGCACTTTAGATGTATAAATTATAGTGGATAAAAACTGAGAATTTCATGAATTCTAATACTCGTTTAAAACTTATGTGGGAGCTAACGATGCAATTCCCACTTTAGCTTTGCACGAGTCAATTAGTTAAGTAAATAAATATTATCGTAGGAAACATGCAACGTACCCGTTTTATTCGCTTTTGCAGAAATGACTGCTGGGATACACAGGAAAGTCAGAAGCAACAGCATTTTCTGAAACAAAACCATTAATTAGTATTTGGATGTTAGTCTAGCCTCTTTTGCACGCTTTCATCATTTAATAAACGGAAATGAAATGTCCGTAACGTGACGGCCAATAGTTTGGTAGCGAATACGATATTAATATTTTAATCACTTTTTGTTGTCATATTCATTTTGTTGAAATATGATGTACTGTTATTTAATATCTTGCTGTCGGTGAATGTAATAATGATATCATATTATTATCTTTTGTGTTGACTTGACATTGTTTTGTATTTGTGGATTTGTAGGGTTCCGTACCCAAATGGTAAAACGCGACCCTATTACTAAGACTCCGCTGTCTGTCTGTCGGTCTGTCACCAGGCTTTATCTCATGAACCATGATAGACACTTGAAATTTTCACAGATGATGTATTTCTGTTGATGCTATAACAACAAAAACTAAAAAAAAAAAAATTACAAAATAAAATAAATATATAAGGGACATACAACAAACGTGATTTATTTGCTCAGTACGGAACCCTTTGTGCGCGAATCCCACCCGCATTTGTAGATAATTCAATTTGAAACATCAAATGGATGGAATAAATACCTCAATAATTACGACTAATTAGTGGTTTAAATTTTGCAAAACATTGAGATGCAATGTAAAGATTAATTTTCAATAATTAAATTAAAATACATTAAATTATCTGAAATCAAAACTCCATATTGAGCCTACCATCGCGGTCAACTAAAGTACTTAGTAATTATTTGATTAATTTATTTAATACATGTACATTTAGTTCATATGTATACTAGCTTCTGCCAGCGGCTTTGCCCGCATGAAAGTACGTTTCTCCATGATGCAAACTTTGGAACCCCATATCATCCCCTTTTTTTATTTTTTTTTATGGTGGGAAAAAATCATCCAATGACAACCCCCGCTCTTGGGTGGAGCGGGAGATAGTGTCAGACTCTTACTGACTAAAAGACCCACCCCATTCCTTCTAGCCTTTATGCCGGGGCTCGAGCGCCCTTTCGGATAACCCTGGCACCAGTAGGCTTCGACCCGGCTGGGTCCCTGCTGTTGCTGACAACTCCTTGAGGCGCACGGGAACAGTGCGCGCCGTCGACGACTTGGGCTTGGTCCGGACAGTTACCGGACGGCCGGACAGCGAGCTACCCATTGATCACTGTCCGCAAGCCCGCCCATATCATCCCCTAGAGGGTGAATTTGGTAAAATCTCCACTTAGCGCTCGACTACGTCATAAAAGAACGCCGTGCGTAAAATTTCGCGCTCTTAAGCCCTGTAGCTTCGGCTGTGCGTTTACATGTCAGTCAGTCAGTTTCTGCATGTCGTGGCCAGATCTTAGAAGTTGATCACTTCACACCGTTAAATTTTAATCGTTTTAATCCAATGAAGGGTCGATCCGGTAAGTACATGCAACAATATCGATTTGTAAAGATAAAATTAAAAAAATAAAGTACCTCTTTTTCAAAACTCGTATTAATTTACGCATGTACGAAATTAATTTCTTTAAGAAAGAGTCAGCTGAGCGAGTTCAATGACCTGTAGGTACTTTGTACGCAACTCCGACTATTAACTACAGGTCATTGAACTCGCTCAGCTAATGTTTTCTTAAAGTTACTAATTTCGTACATGCGTGAATTAATACGAGTTTTGAAAAAGAGGTACTTTATTTTTTCATTTTATCTTTACAAATCGATAGTGTTCCATGTACCGGATCGACCCTCCACGGGATTAAAACGATTAAAAAACGATGTATATGTATAAATGTACACTTACGAGTATTAAATAAATAAATTAACTATGTTGCATAAGAAGACGTACCTTTTATTGAAAAACGACAGCTTACAGCTAGAACTACATTAGACCGACGCACACAAGTAACGCGCCTGATTTGTACGTAGAACGACGTCGCGTGGCGTGGATCAAGACAGTGTCGCTCTACAAGTCTAGTTTCCATATAAAATGTATGGAGACCGACGCGCCCAGATCGGCGTGTGTGGCACACGTGAGCGCAGTGTAGTTCTAGCTTTACCCTTTGGTAACGCTATCCTTTTTCAATAAGTAGATACTTTTAAAATTATCCCACTGAAAAGTAGAATGACACAAAAGTGATTCGTACCTACAAATCAGTACAAATGGCACCCATTAGAAGAATGAAAATTCTATTAAATCGCGATGCAATCAGAGCATTATAGAGAAGCGCGATGTAGATGTTTCAACCATTCCTAGGTAAACTATCGAGTCTAAAAATTAGAACTTTTTTTATTTCTGTTAAAAACTAACTAGCATAATAAAAAATATTTTTGTCTATTGATTTTTAAACCCAACCTAAACATGAAACATATATTCATTGAGTTATTAATGACAAAGTTATCCATAAAATATACCTACTTCAAATCGCTCTCCTGTACGCGTTTTCACTTTCGATACATAAGGACAGTCGGTTTATTGATTAATTGATTCCTGTTAGTTGTCAAAAAATTAAAGGCCCGTTTTGACATTTGTATTTTGACATTTGTATTTGGAGATTTGTATTTTGACATTTGTATTTTGACATTTGTATTCTGACATTTGTATTTTGACATTTGTATTTTGACATTTGTATTTTGACTACCTGGCGGCTTGTCCCGTGTCGTGTAGCTACTACTACACCAGACCCCTAATTTTTTTATTGTTTCTTCCAGTTCCATCATCTCTTAGTTCTCACCTACATTATATTAGGAAGCCTTGTACAAAATTTCACGGTCTTAGGCATTGTAATTTTTGGCTATGGATTGATATGTCAGTCAGTCAGTTTCGAACGAGATGCCTCGCGGCGCAGCGCTGCGTGGTGCGACGAATTCTGAATTTAATTAAATGTCTATATTTTTTTTTTAGAATATAACAGAAAAGTTGATGTGCCTTTTCAGCCACATCAACTATTCTGGATTTGAACGCAATTTACAGTGTTTCGATCGATTGCGCTTCATTGCACGGTGGCGAACCTTGAGTTTGGACCATTATTACTTTAAACAGTTCTTTTCTCTTTATTAAACGAAAAGTTAGCGCTGCACATCATTACCGTTTGAATAATGTCAATGGTACAAAGAATAAAATAAAATGAACTAATAGAGTAATAATTATTATCTACTGCCACTAAAAACACCTATACATGTTCCTGAATTCCTGATATCTAGACTATAGACTAAAAGCTGGTTTGCGGTCTAGATAGATACCCACTCTATGATCTCTAACCATAAGAAACTAGCTAATTAGTCAATAATTTGTCATAATAAATATCTACACTATAATACTAAATGAAGAGGTAAAGTTTGATTTTTTGTTTCTAAGAGATAATCTCTGGAAGTACTGGTCCGATTGCAATTTTTTTTCTACGGATATAAAGCTGGTTTATTCCTGAGTGACATAGGCTATATTTTATGTACACGAGCGAAGCGGCGGGCAAGAAAGAGCTAGTTAATTATTATAAGGAGATTTGCTTTGATTTGACATGCGTAATTCATTCACTAAATACATCAGAGAATGAATTTCTCAATCATGACTCATAAAAATAAACAAAAAATTAAACGCAGCGGGCAACCCTATCTGCATATTGCAACTTTTTTAAGCTGAGCTCCCGACACCAAAGACTGCTCAACTTTTCGATCCAATAGTTGAGTGGCAGAAGGGGTCGAGGAGTCAGGGTAGGGTGGTGTTCGGGAACAGTTGTACACGCAACTTCCCGGGGGTGAGTCACGTCGCTTTGTGTCGTAAAATGATCGTAATAAACTAAAAAGCTCCGATTTGTCAGAACCTTTTTAATGAACATGTGTTAGTACAGTCAGGACGAAAGTCTTATTAGAATTAGGGTACCGTATTTTCAACGTTGTTTTCAATGATATCTTGAAGTCATTATTTTACTATTGATATGCTCGCAATTGAACTGGATGGAATGTGTGAGAAGTGATATGAAAGAAAAGGGAGTAAGTGATTACATGACGAGTGACAGAACAGATTGGAAGAAAAAAACGTGTTGCGACGACCCCAAATAAAACGGGATAAGGGCAGGAAGATTTTGATGATGATGATGAGGCTCGTGCTTGACCTGATGGAAAGCCAGGCTAATTTAGACGTGGACGAAGGCATATCAGCGAGGTTGGGTTTTGACAGCGATTGTCGCAACCCAGTGTCTGACCGCATCTTCTCTTACCATCAAGTGAAATAGTGGTCAAAGTGATCAAAGTGGTCTTTGGGTGTGAGGCTATGGTCGAGGGCTCATTTCGCAATATCGAAAGCGACATGACGACAAGACATGTCGTGGGTGAAAACCGCTTCGTGAGCTAGCCTATAGGTATACAAGTTTAGTTAGTCTAGTTATTTATTTTGTAAGAAGATTTAGGGGCAAAGGGATCTCGACCATGTCTTTTTTTTACACAAGGGTGTAGGTGTCTTGATAATTCTTATGTAAAATCACAAAAATACGCAAAGTTCAGATTTTTAAAAGCGTGGCCAACCGCGCGAGTGCTGATGTGCGCTCGGATGCGTGAAAATGTTATATGCATAGGATTAAAATGATACCATCCAACATGATTGCAAATGTTACTAAAACAAAATACTTTTCAAAATAAATATCAAAACCAACTAAACGTACTTAAATTTATTCTCAATTATGATTCGTATGTAATCAATATTAAACATGGGGGAGGGAGTTACTATTCTTATATTTTCTTTTTTAGGGGTGAAGTGGGTCAAAAGCTAGTAAAAATGTATTTTTTCAGTTCATAACACAGAACCGACTTGTTGATCCATTTTCCAAAGTTAATCCAAATCATTCAATAAACATTCCAGACATTCACATTAAGGATTTAATTTTGCAAATTTATCAGCTACACTAGACCGACGCACACATGAACACGCCTGATTTCTACGTAGAACGACGGCACGTGGCGTGGATCAAGTGTAACTCTACAAGTCTAACAGATCGGCGTGTGTGGCACACGTGTGCGTAGTGTATTGTGTTCAAAATAATTTGATGGGCAGATGGACAGATGTTATTGTAACCGAGCTAATAAGGGGTCTAAAGTAGGGATGTGTTGTAAACCACATAGTAGAGATGGACTTGACAATTTTTTAAAGTGTAAAATTCTTTAGGTGCTGAGCATTTTATTTTGTGGAATGAGATTATGCCGTCACGCCGTCACGTTCGGTTTTGTAACGCTTTTTCGGTAAAGATCAGCTCGACGATTACGATTTTGTATTGAAGTTATCGCGGCTTCAGAGCGTCCTTCCTGACTCCGAGATACATTTTCATACAAACGCTTTTCCGTGATTATGATTTTAATTACACATTTTTCTCTAGATATTTTGAAAACACCTATCTTTGGGATATTTTAAGGTTTCTATCATAAATTACTGTAAGACTAATTCAGTAAACGCCTTTGAAAATCTTTTAAAATTTTGTATGAACTTTGGCCCTTCATAACGTTCTCATAAATTTAAAAAGAATACCTAAATAAAATATAATGATGGAAACATTGCACATTTAATTAAGATTCTGAATGATATAACATTTGTTTTTCTAAAAGCCTTTGAGGTTTAAAACACGTATTTCCTGAAACAAGTTTTCCGAAATATTCGAATGAATGACGGCGACGGATTTACTGAATGTCAATAGAGCGATCAGGTGTTAGCTCTCTTTTGTGGCGTTGGCTCTTTAGCAAACATAGCGTTGGATGAATAAACAAGCTTTTAAACCATGTTAACGAATACATGGGTCGGGAAAGGCACGTAGTTTGGGTTTTTAATTATTTATTTTTTTGTTTTTCCTGATATCAATGGAGCGAAGTCACTAATTATCATATCATTGAAATAGATTTATTTTTTAAACAGGGTGTAAGGGACAAATCTCCGCAAACTAAGGGCTTGTTCAGTAGACGAAACTGAACAACCTTCCACAAGTTATATTTTCAGGAAACGAAAAAAAGATCGGCCTCCCATACAAAATTATAAACTTGATCGGACAGCTTGTATGAAGACGCCGATTTTTTTTTTGTTTCCTGAAAAAAAGTTTTGTGGAAGGTTGATTTGCGGAGACCAGTCGCTTAAAGTCTGAATCTTGTTGACACGTCTAGCCATTTATTTTTCAACTACCCGCACTGCGATATCTATGTCTAATATTTATTAATATATTAATAAAATGAGTTTATTAATTACAAACAAAAATATTTCTTCTTTAGAACATTAGTTTGTAAAGTACCTATAGATGAAAATAAAAAAAAAATATATAATTATTTATTGATGCTTGCTGAACGCTTAAAATGAAATTATTATGATTACGTTCTTATTTTAGAGACAATAAAATAGAGATATTAAACTGACTAATGGCCATACCCGACATACGGCCTACATCTGAAAAATAGTACATTTTGACACAAGTGCAGAAAGTTTGCCATTGTGACCGAGGCGGAATTCGCACGAGCCGTAGGCGAGTGTGTTAAGGAACCGAAGGCTGCAGTGACATATTTGTACATGTATCAAACGACTTTTTTCAACATACTTACGAAGAAATAAATTAATGGAGGTTGACCGGCGACTCGTGGGCACGTCCAGCCTGATGCGATAAGTGTAATAAAGTTGTGGCGGAGGACAGCACGCGCACTTTTCAGCACTACTGCGAAAAACAGTCTATTGCGTGCCTAAAAGTTAGTTAATCTAAATTAAACATAATTATTAGATATTCAAATCGCTGTTAGCTATTCGCAAAATGCAATATTCCGCTTAATTAAAAAAAAGAGTTTAACTACAATTGATGGCAGATGTTTTCCGCCCGACTGTACTCGCTCGCTTTCACTTTTTTTGACAATAATGGGGAAGGTGACAAAAAATTAACTTGGAATGAAATACACGTAATTATGTAAGCCATATGGCGGGGGCTCGTGGCCAAGTTATACTAGAGTTGAGCTCGGTTTGCACATGGGTAAACATTCAATTTTTATTGTCTTCGCGTGACCCAGGAGTAGCTTTTACTTCAGTTGAGATTAAGCCGCCAGTCTTATGGCCACACTTCTAGTCAACAGCGAAGCGGAGCATTTTTTTGACGCCATGTTCTAGTGTACATCGTACCTACTCTTATTGCAAAGACCAACTGTCTACATTAGTACAGTACTAGGCACAGTATTTTTCGAGTTTATTCGTTACATACAAAAATACAAATCTTTCCTCTTTATAATTTATTAGTATAGATAATACAAAAATGCAGATAGTTGGTTTTTGCAATAAGGGTATAATATATATAGTTTTAATTAGTTAAGTGCCTTTAGTTTTCTTTTTTTTATCTACGTTTAAATACACCCCTATTTTTTAATTAGTATCAAAACAAAAAAGGGGCTCTATACATACCCGTTACTGATCATTATTTCTGTTGTCAAAAGTAAAAAAAAAAACGAAATCTCAAAATTGGCCACGGAGTTTTGTCATAATATAATTTATTGGTAAATTCATGATAGAATCAACATTCATAACAAAAGAAAATACTAGAAAATACTACGCGCGCTTTAATTTATTAATTCATAAATCAATGTTGAATATTTCCATTAATTGAGCGACATTTTGGGATATAAACAAACGCTAATAACTTTGCTGTTTGTGAATATTATTTATTGAGACTTTACTTAAATATTATATTTGTACGAATTAAAAATGAGTGGTGTACCTATATAAAAGGAGAAACTGACTGACTGACATATCAACGCACAACCGAAACTACTTGAACTAGTAGTGTGAAATTTTGCATAAAGGTTCCTTTTATAACGTCAGCAAGCACTAACTGTTCCCCGCAAACAGTTCTCAAAAAAAAGCCGCCACAAAAAAAAGCTAGAAGCGGCCGCAAAAAAAAAAGCTAGAAGCGGCCACAAAAAAAAAGCTAGAAGCGGCCGCAAAAAACAGCTGAAGCTCGCGATACCTCTTGTGTCCGGTGAAGCTTGAAGCCGCTTCAAGCATTTTTTGTGGCGGCACCGCCGCTCATGAGCCACAAAAAGGCTGCCTCAAAATGACGCTTGACGCAGCGTTTTTTTTAAGCCCGTGTGGCAGTAAGAGATTTCCCTAAATTCACCCCTTAAGGGATCCAAAGTTTGTATGAAGAAACCTATGTACTTTCACGCTTGCAGAAGCTAGCTATAAATACAAGAGCTAATAAAAAAAAAAAACAATAAAAAAAACTGGAGTTGTTATTTAATCTGATCTTTGTCAGACGTTACAGCTTGGGAGGGAGAAACCTGAAAGAGGATATGACAACTAATTTAGTACTAGCCAGGGGTATTAATTTATTTATGTAAAGCTTTATGCAACACAAAGGCACAAAGGCGAACTTTATGCCTGTATATTCTAGCTACCGAGTTATTGAGATCCTGGCTATTTTATACCCAACGTCAGAAGGGAATTGTGTCTACACAGATTGAATTAGATTTTATAAACAATTTCTTTTATAATAGTATAAGCGAACCCCGAAACACGTCTCTAGTATTTTTATGTAAAGAATCTATGTACAAAATTTCATAACTGTATCAAGAAAAATCACAAAGTTATAAGTTTGTTATGTCAGCAAAAATACATAGTCGCCGTCGCCGCCGGCAATCCTGGCGACTGAGGGGTGGTTTTGCACTTGCACCCAGCTGTTTGCTGGCTCTAATGCCCGCTATGACCTGCCGTGACTAGTGTTGTACTTAGTGACGGTGGCGTCCAACTTGTGACCTTTTTAAATATTTTTGGGAAAAAATATCACATCGTGTAAAAGCTATTGGAATCCATTCAGTTACTGATTCTGAACGGGCTATATTCTAAACTAAAAATAATGTTGTATATTTGTCAACTACCAAACATATATTATTATAAAATTATGTATGCTTTTTGGTGTCGGATAGTTCTAAAATTTGTGTTTTATTTTGTTATATTTTGTCTCATTTCATTTGTTTTTTTACTAACTAATGTTAGTAAGAGCTCTTATAATTATGGAGTAATCTGTATTATTATTATCTTTATTTGTCATTAAAACTTATTAAATACTTAGATTTTTACGAAAAAAAAAATATTATTATTAATATTTATTTAAAAATATTATTATTATAATAGGGTTAATCTGTGAAAAGGGAGAAATTATTTGAGTTTTTGGCGGGATTACTTTTAGAGTGAACTTCGGTGGTTGTTATTAATTGGGTTTCCCTTCACGAAATTGGCGAAACTCCATGCTAAAGTCGGTTTTGGCCGGTAACCTAAATAGAATAGAATAGAATAAACTTTATTGTACACCAAAAAGTAATACAGCTTATACAAAAACAAAAACAAAAACTAAAAAAAAAAGAATGTAGGTGTACTAAATAATGTTATAACAAGATGTATTATAGTAAAGAAAAATAGAATTTCAATTTGTAACGCCCGTGCGAAGCTGGGATCGCTTGTAATATTATAAAGTAGTTCAAAGAGCTAAGATGTCGGAATCTGATACGAAGTGTCCTGGCTCCTGACAAGCATTTTTTACTGCAATATTTTTAAATTCATAAGCTTTCCAAGAAAAGCCCTTCAAAGAATTCAATTAAATGGCATCGTTGGTGTTCTAAGGATGAAGACTGAATGCAGCTGACGTTTATATTGGAAGTTCTACGAAACCAATACCCTAAGTCTGTTCATCGTGAATAGGGTAGTTTCCAGGGTCAAAATAATCACATTTTATTTAGTCCGTATTTTAGATTATAAAAAAATATTGGATACGTATTTTTCTATTTTCGATTAAACAAAAAATAACAAAGATATAGCCCATTAAAGTTACGTGTGACGTCACCCCGTGCGAAAAAAAGCAGCACGGCGTGACGTTACACGTAACTTTACTGGGCTATATCTTTGTAATTTTTGGTTTAATTTACAAATAAAAAAATACTTGTCCCTTGTTTTTGAATAGGTTATCTAAAAGACGGATTAATTAAATTTTTTTCGGCAACTAGCCTATTGTAATAATAATCTGGTATCAACACATAGGACGAGGCCACAACTCTGCGTTACGGAATCGCATCGACAAAACGTCGTCGCATCGTTTTCATCGTCGTCATCATCATCATCAGCCTTTTTAATGTTCCCCCTGCTGGGACTCAGGCCTTCTCTCTAGGAGAGGGAATGGACCGTAATCCACCACGTGGGCCCAGTGCTGTTGGTAAATGTCACATGTCTTCGAATTTTTGGTTCTAGGACATGCCGGTTTCCTCACGATGTTTTCCCTCACCGTTCGCACTGGACCTGCGTGGCCCATTCCTTCTCTTATAAAGGAGACCTGTGTCCCAGTCCCAGCAGTGGGAACATTGGTCTTAATTAATGGACCATACACCAGTAGGTACATGGACCATACACCGAGACATTTGGAGCAAACCTTGTTTGCTTTTATTTTTGTTTTATAACTTTGTTATTATTTACATATTTGACTTACGCCGTTAAAATTTTTCAATACGTAATTTAATTACTGCATAATTATAATTTAAGTATCTAATTTATTTATTATTTAATTTTTATATATTTTTTTTTCAATTTACCAAACAAACAAGTTTTCAATGAAAATCATATTATAATTTGCATAGCAAGTTTTTATAGTGCGGTATATACCTTACAGTATAATTGGTTCGTTAAACCCCAGCGATCGCGGCGCGTTCGCGCTGTCATTGTCTTTCTATTCTGTCTCTAATTGACACGATTGAAAGTTTAATACTTATTAAGACCATTCCAAAAAGCTCAAACACGATAGGGTTATCCGAGTTCCTATGGCCTTGGCCACCTTCCGGTGCCATCATCAGATCAGCTCCACGTCGTAATAATTTTGCATTGTCAACTGATTTACACATGCATGCAAAATTTTAGCTCAATCGGTAACGGGGAAGTGTATCAAATTTAATTACAGTTAAACAAACATCATGACAGGTGGAACTAAATAAAACTACCCAGTCTCCCCTGATCACCTAAAAACCTGAATAAAATTAAAACAAAGTCGCACGTCATGAAAGATATTCTAGAAAACTAGAATTTTCTTCCAAACTTCCAAGCATTATACTATTATTGAAACTTTCAAACTAAAGACCACTTACTAGGCCGGTATACCTTTTTAACTTCAAACAACGTCAGTGTTATGAAACTGACAGTGCTATGAAGAACTCATTAGTTTTTTGAAAATTACACTAAATCTAAAATATAATAACCAATAACAAGTTTTCGATGAAAATCATTTTTTCATAGCTAGCTTTTATAGCGCGGTATGTACATATATACCTAATTAATATCCAAAAAGTTCAAGCACGATATATATCTTATTGAGCTTACTATCTCCATCATCAGACTCTGTTTGCTATCTAACACCAAAGTACTCGTTAAGACGGATCAAACAAGTCTAAACTCGATGGGGTTGTGTCGTTTAACTACCGATTTCCTACCACCACCAGCTCCATCATATAATTGAGTCATCTGATTGAGACACGCATGCAAAATTTCAGCTCAATCGGTAACCGGGAAGTGGATCAAATTAAATTAGCAAGATTTGATTACAGACACACTGCAGCGCCAAAACTCCCAAGCCGCCATACACAGGGTGCATGGCGTCATATTGCGAGGGCGGCGCTGGTGCGGGACTCGACCGAGACATGATCACAACCAATCTGTCAAGAGTGCACGACTGGGAAGACACTACACCATTACATCACTTTTTATGTATTTATAGGATAGTATCTTTATTGTTATATTATAGGATATTATCTTTTACTTTCATCTTTATTTTATGTTAGTAATCGTATTTTGTTTTAAGTAATCTAAGTAAGTTAATTTAATCTAGGATTTTAATTTTGAATTTATATAATGTAATTTATTTCAGGACATTTTATTTTATTTCCATTTTATTTTATTAATTCGTAATTTTGTATCAATTCCAATTCTATTATAATTTGTTTGACATGAGTATTGTAATCAAGTAAAAGTTTGATACTATCTCCCGCTACATCCAAGAGCGGGGGATGTCATAAGATGATTTTCCCACCACGAAAAAAAAATAATAACCCTACCGTTTGGTCTAATTTGAATGGACTAATTATGAAATCAATAATAGATCATTCTGACACTATTGTAATAGCTGATTTGAGGCCAAGTGCCCGCGAGATACCGGTTGGGCACCACTGACGTACCATCCACAAAGTTCACAGCTTCTGAAGTAGATAATGAAAATTGAGAAACATTAGCTCTATACGTTGCAGTCGCACGTCACAACTGCTATGTTGAAAGGATGAAAGTTCCCGGTAATGAAACATCCTACTAAACTCAAACTATTCACCATCAATCATGATCTAAAAATCAAAAGTTTCCTAAAGTACCTACTAAGAAACTGGCGACTAACGACCACCTGATGGTAAAAACTTTGCACTTCACGGAATCATATTTCGAGTTTTGTAAAATATTTCGAATTTATCAATCATGATCCATAAAGGTGTTCGCACACTTAACAGAACCGATGTATGCTGGAGTCCTTCCAGATTCGAACGATTCGACAAGGTTAGGTATGTGTTTCATCGGATTTCCTATTAAGAATTCTAAAATTGTTTTCTTTCGATTCGAGCGGCCCGCTCGTTTCGGATATGTGTGCGTTCACCTTAAATCGAAATGTACAAAAAGTAGTTACTGTATTAGAAAAGTAACGATTGCCCTTCTAAAGGAAACTTCGCAAGTTCGCACTGCATCGAAACTGAAAGAAAATATCATGAGCTTTCTAAAATATTTCGCACTATCAATCATGATATAAAAGGGTGTCAGTATTCAGGCAACTGAAGGAACTCACGTGGGTTCCACTCAGATCAGGGTCAGTAAGATTCTAACACCCTCATTTGCTCCACCCGAACAGGAGAAATTATTTAATGGATCCCCACCTTCGAAAATAAAAGGGCCTTATTCTAGAAGATAGTAATATAAACCTAGTTACTAGTATAGTAGTTAGTAGATATGGCAACAGTGTTGACGTCATGAGCACGAATTCAAATAAATTCTTAACGTATGCCGAATATGCGCAGAAGTCCCTGTTGCGATTGAATATAGTCAAATGGCTTTCGGAGGAATTAAAAACCGCTATTGTGATCCGTGGTATTTCTAATCCCGCCATCTTCCCGAAGTGAAGGCCGCGACTGCCAAAGCTCAGCTACAATCAAAGGAATTAGTTGAATTTTTATCAGTTTACTTAAAACCTAAAAGCGCGCCTCCTGTTAATAACAATCCTGTCCGCACGTCAAAATCACTCTGATCCGCGTAAACACTGCACTAGCTTCTAACGTTTTATAAGTGCCCATGTAGGCCTATGTGAAATAAAAAACTTTTTGACTCTGACAAACGCAAGGCTTTTACGGGGTACGACCGACTAGCTTGTTTTTCATGCAGTAACGTAGGTCACAAACGGTACCACTTCCATGAGTTTAAAGCAATAGTATTTGTCGATACTCGATACCGACTACGTAAATATTTTGTATGGCAAATTTTACAGCGCCACTTACGGAACCAAAATTAGCCATACAAAATATTTACGCAGTCGGTATCGAGTATCGACAAATACTATTGCTTTAAACTCTTGGTAGAGGTACTGGGCCACTTGCCCTAAAAAGCCCTCGCCAACGGAAGCAAATTCAGACAAAACTTTGCCAAAACCCGAATCAACAAGTTCTAATTCGCAATCAATGACATCAAATTCTACACGCAATAAGACTTGCACATATTGGAAAAAGAGTGGGCATTCAGTTGAAACTTGTTTTGTCAATGCACGAGCTGAGGCAAAATCAGATAAAAAAAAATACTTCAAGTAATGTAAATTTTTGCTCAAACTGCCCTCCAGACAGAACAACGTAATTTCCGCCGTTATTTAGAATGTGCCAGTTATTAAATTGGTTCCGGTTCAGATATTTCATTGAGGTAATGTATTTTAGTTTACTCGTAGATTAAATTCCTACCTGCCGCTGCGTTCAGGGTTTTGGTAGTCCAAGTTAGTAGTCCATAGTCCAGTTCATACTATGTAACCGCTATTATTGATTTATCCGAATTATTGTGCGTCATACTCTCGGATTATATTCAGGCCCCAATTCTGATAAGTACTGCATGCTTAGCCAAGTTGTTATTCTGCAATAGTTAACGCTGTCGAAAAGTGATGAAACGTATGAGAATGACGTCATCTCAACGTAAAGTCGCGTGGTCGGAACAAACGAATAGAAAATTCGTAGCCAAGTTCACATCGTTCAAAATGATAGAATGAATTTCTACAACGTTTAACGCTACATCCTTAGATAAACAAACGCTACATTGTAGAACGAGCGGCCGACGCAGGTGCGTCAACATGGCTACCCACTTATCGTTTTCTACAATTGCTGACACCGAAGCGTTACCGATTGGAGAACGGAATTCGACACGATACGGTTGTAACTTGGCTAGGGGGGCTGATGTTCTAAATCCTAGCGGAGTCGCATATATTCGAACAAAAGCCTCTCAAATATACGTTTCTAGACGTTTAGTTAAAATATCTGAGCAGACTTGCTAGGCATGGTCAGGTACGGCCGAGCTCAAGTAAAACTGAGCCATTAATTGCTGGTACATGAGAGTAGACGCAAAGGTTGGCTATTTTAGTAAATCCACGCAGGGCGTCGAGTCCCGCTACCACATTAAAAAAATCGTGCCTTAGCAATCGTTCGCCCTTTACTTGCAATATTTTGGGCATTACATTAAAGTTAAAATAGAAACCGATTGTAACTCACTAAAGTTAGCTGAGCGTAAAAAGTACTTGTTACCGCGTGTGGCCCGCTGCTGGGTGTACGTGCACCATTTTTAGTTCACACTTGAATATCGAAAAGGTCAGCAACAGCAGAGACCCAGCCGGGTCAAAGCCTACTGGGGCCAGGGTTATCCGAAAGGGAACTCGAGCCTCGGTATGAAGGCGAGAAAGAACGGGGTGGGCTTTTAGTCAGTAAGAGTCTGACACTATCTCCCGCTCCGCCCAAGAGCGGGTGTTGTCATTGGGTGATTTTTCCCACCATAAAAAAGGCAACACTATTCTCAACGCTTTCTCGTTTGTTTTTTTATGAGCGAAAACATCAGATTTTCATAAAAAAATAAAAAGATTAAAATTGAACGTCCTCAATATTACGAAATCTGTGCGAAACCAGTGATAGTACAATAACGCAGGAGGTTCGAGCGGCATGGGTGCTTGATGCGCTTGCGTCGCGTCTTATAGACGTAGTTAGCATAGCAAAATACAGAGTTGAAATGTGTTAGATAAAACAACGAAATCTTGAAGGTTTGTTTTTTGGTAAATGAATTATGTTTTGTAAAAAGTTACAGAACAAAAGTTGTTATTTATGTATTTATGATGCTATATACAGTCCTGCAGGGTAGTTAGTGTTTCACGAATAACCCTGTATATTAGAGAGGTTCCGATTTATTCTATTGAAAGTTCATCTTAGAATCAACTCTTAATAATCTTGTCTGAACAAAGCAAATCTTATCAATCATTTTTTCCAAGTATATTTTCTTCATGTTGTGCGTAGTTGTGAGAAATATGATGTTTTCGCTCATAAAAAAACAAATGATGCGTTGAGACTAGTGTTGCCTTTTTTATGGTAGGAAAAATCATCCAATGACAACCCCCGCTCTTGGGCGGAGCTCCCGATAGTGTCAGACTCTTACTGACTAAAAGCCCACCCCGTTCTTTCTAGCCTTCATACCGGGGCTCGAGTTTCCTTTCGGATAACCATATCGGATCATATCCACCCGCCCGCACGCTTCGCCCTCCCGCGCATGGTGCAGTTCGGATGCAGTCGGTATGCAGTTCACATGACTGCAATCGGACCGCACGTTTGGTTTGCAGTTCTATTGCAGTTGTGTTTGCAGTTCTATTGCTGTCGTGTCAACTGCATTCAAACTGCACTTGAACTGGAATTTGCAGTTGGATTGCAGTTGAAATGCGGTCCGTCTGTTTAGACCCTTAAAGTTTGCGGAGACGTATTTCTTACACCCTGTATAGATTGAACTGCTGAATCTATAGGTATTTATAATTTTGAAACGCTGTTTGTATGTAAGCGCATTAAGAACTTCATAACGGGTGCAGGATACTAGGTAGTGGTATTGTTTTAAGGATTGTTTGTTTGTGCGTATAGTCGGAAAGTTCGTTAAAGTTCGCTATTCGTAGATACTACTAGAACTATTGAATAACAATGACGTATTGTCAGTGTAAGGCTTGTCTCAACAAGTATGAGTACTATTCGAAATAAATATTTTATTTTTCTATTTTACAAACAGATTGTTAACATACCGCCCGAAAATCGAAGCTTTGCGCTCTTTGTTTACGGCTTCCATATTGTTTTGTTCCTACATATTTTCAAGCCTATTGTCCCTATAAATGTAGTAGAAGTGTTCAGATTCATTTTCGTAACTGAATGTAGAATTCAATTAATCTGCGTAGCCTATTCGTAAGTCTTGGGCTTGGTTTCAATCCCAACCGCATGGAACTGAATACCTGTATTTCACTGGAACTAACTGACGTTCATTGCCAGTAGATGAATAGTAAGATGCCCTTTGACGAAACCGAAATCAATTACCCAATAAGGAAATGGGACATGTACGCTCAGTTTGTATCAAAGGTGCATGTCGTGCCCAGGTCTTTTTAAAGGTTAAAGTTTGATGACATGTCAATCCTCGTTTGGCTTACTGTCTTTAGACGTTTTATGATATGGCCAAACGAGGATTGACATATCATCAAATGTTAACGTTTAAAATGATCTGGCCAGTTGTAATTGGCCATATCATAAAGTTATCAATTCTTCGTTTCGTTTTTTTTTACTTTTATTAATACGGATGTCGTGGCCAGTAGCCTGATTCACGTAAAATCAATCAAGCCAAATATCGTTGGAAGTTTTATAGTCGTTCGATCGAAGTCCTATCCAAAAGCGGTATTCACGATCTATTGACTTATTTCCAGTTACATTAATAACTATTCTACCAGGATAATGTAATGCAGATGTTTTTTTAAATCGACGAATTTCAAACGACTATAAAATCGGTGTCGTTCAAACTCGATTAATGGATGTGAATACGGAAATGGTCTAAGCGACTAAATCGCTACGATATCGTTACAGTTTTCATTACGTGAATCGGGCTACAGATACGACATGCAAATGAATAAAACGTAAATAAAACCACTGCAAAATCAATCCATAAAGCTTACAGCGAAAATTCAACAGTGTGAAAGATTAATTTAATAATAATGGAAATTGTTGTAACCACTCTTGTTTTGGGCTGTTTAACGTAACGAATTTATATAAAATGAAAGCGTTTCATTTTATATAAATTCGTTTCCGTTACTGATGCTATATAAATATTTTTCGACACACTTGCTCACAAAGTGACTATAATTGCAATACACTACTGTGACTACACTTAGATAGATAATGTAGCTTGTAACCAAACTGCGACTTTTTGATTACCATTATGCACAAGTGTGATAATGTAGTGATAACTTTCTTTTGTTAAACCTCTGTTCTCAAATCAAACATTGAATTCGAAAAAAAATTACATTAGGTATTGCGTTCAATAGTACAAATTAGTGTCTTGCATGCTTATTTTATGCTAATTTGTGTTTAAATAAAATATTTTAACTTTTACATGTTTAATAAATAAAACCTTCATCACCAACATTATACACTTGTATCATAATGTACTATTTCTTGTGTTCATTACGATATTGTTTTATTAAAAGAATTAACCTTTCAGTTATCGTAAATTTGGGACACAATAGTAAAACAATAGATGCGCGAACGCCGGCGTTCTGAATTATATTATTTTCCATAGTGAATATTTTTTTCTCACAGCATAATATTAATAGGTTACGGTACGCCACAATCATGGTGGGAACTCCCCTCTTTGAGAAGTGGCTGTAGACACGCCACGGCGTCCTCACCTTCTGCATGACACGGGTTCTCACCCGGGCATAGTTCGGGAGGTTCCATTTGTACAATGGTGACACTCGGGTGATGTCGAGTGTCGGGAGCATACGGTGAAGGTGAGTCCCGCTTGGGCGGAGCACAGCCGTGTCCGCAAGGAGGCTATCGGCGGCGGTGACCTCTCCCCGGGTTCTGGCTCAGACCGTAGCCTGGAGCGAGAGAGGATAGGATGTGGTCGCCTCCTTCTGTGAAGCAGTAATGCTAGCGAAAAAGACGGCCGCACGCGTGAGGGAACAGTCTTCCACACCCCCAGCTGCCTGAACAGGAGACGTCCTGGGCGTCGGGAATCACAGGACGATACCCGGTAGCCGCACGGTGGCGCGCCGCTGTCACCGCCACCGGCGCGTGAACGTGCGGACGACGCAATGGTGCTAACGCCCCAGCCGCCGCCGGGATTTTGATCCCGATTTCCGGCTACCGTAGGTGCGGGCTGTCGGACGCAAACAAAGGGTAGCTCGCTATCCGGTCGTCCGGTAGCCGTCCGGACCGAGCCCGAGTCGTCGACACAGTGTAGTGTTCCACATGCGCCTTATTAACCCTTTAACCGCTTGCGTCGGATTGGTCCGACGAGTGTTTCGTGTCCTGTTCGCCAGGGTCGTGTGATCGCGACTGAGTGGGTACTCCATCTCATTAGCTCTTGAAATCCCCATAGATTTTTTTTTAGTTAAGAAAATCATCCAATGACATCCCCCGCTCTTGGGCCGAGCGGGAGATAGTGTATTATTGACTGTTACTTCGTTGCCATTCGTACCGGGGCCGAATCTTCCTTTCAGAAACAAATCCTTGGCCCCAGTAGGTTTCAACCCTGCTGGGCCCCTACTGTATGCTGACAACTCCTTCAGCAGGCAACAATACGCGCCGTCGACGTCCTGGGCTCGGTCCGGTCGGTTACCGGACGGTCGGACGGTGGCCGGAAATTGGGATCAAAATCCCGGCGGTGGCTGGGGCGGGAGCGCCGCTGCCTCACGCGTGCGGCCTCCTCCTTTGCTAACATTACTACCGCCTGCCACTCCTCCTCACTCCGAACCATGGCCTGTACCAAGGCCCAGCGCGAGAGATCGCTGCCGCCGATCGCCCCCACGAGGACACGGCGTTGCTCTGCCCAAGCGGAGCACACCTCAACCGTATGCTTCACCGTGTCCCCCGGGCGGTTCGCACAATGCACCTGGGTACCACTTCCGCACAAATCCGGTGCAGGAACCTCCCGAACTGACCATGTCCTATGAGGATCTGCGTCATACGAAAGGTAAGGACGCCGTGAGGTCTTTCCAGCCACGCTACAAAGAGGGGACTTATCGCCATAATTATGGCATGCCCAGCACTGGGTTGCGACCAAATCCCCATTGATTACAGCAGAGCTGATAAGATAGAGTATTTGGTTGTGCAACCCTAGTCGAATAAACTTCTGAGTGTTTGTCAGATATATCCGACGTAGGCTGTCAAAAGGTTAAAACTGTCAGTAAAACCGTAGAGGCCCAGCAGGGCCAGTGCCCGCTGGGGCTACGGGAAATTTCTGAAAAGAAAACCCGTGGTTCTAGAACGCAAAGAGCCGTTGACAGACAAAGGTGTAGTTTTAGTCAGTAAAAGTCTGACACGCCCTCCCGGTTCACCCTAGAGCGGGAGAGGCCATGGTCCGGAGCGAGGAGGAGTGGCAGGCGGTCGCCGACTTCTGCGAAGCAGTAATGCTCGCAAAGGCAACGGCGCTCTCGCCGTCGCCGGGATTCCGATCCCGATTTCCAGCCACCGTAGGCGCGGGCTTGCGGACAGTGAGCAATGGGTAGCTCGCTGTCCGGCTGTCCGGTAACTGTCCGCACCAAGCCTAAGTCGTCGACAGCACGCACTGTTCCCGCGAACCTTAAGGAGTTGTCAGCAATAGTAGGGGCCCAGCCGGGTCGAAGCCTACTGGGGCCAGGGTTATCCGAAAGGGAACTCGAGCCCCGGTATGAAGGTTTGAAGGAACGGGGTGGATTTTTTAGTCAGTAAGAGTCTGACGCTATCTCCCGCTCCGCCCAAGAGCGAGGGTTGTCATTGGATGATTTTCCCCACCAAAAAAAAAACCTAGAGCGGGAGAAATCATAGAACCTTAACCTTTCAATCGTGGAAATCACAGACACAATAGAAAGACAATAGGTGTGCGAACGCCGGCGTTCGCTTGGGGTTTTTAATGAATTTAAAAAATAAGTCACCACAACTAAAACCAACACACAAAAACTTTTGTTAACAAGTAATTTCGGCAGTTAATAATGTGTATGCTTCCCATCCAAAAGGCCGAAAGTTGTAAAGGAAAAGTGCATGTTAATGATACAAGTAATCTAAGATAAACTTTTAACCGATGTGTTTGTCTAATGCTAATAATATAAAGAGGAAGTTTATTTTTTTATTTGTAGAGGAGGCAATGTCTGAAAGTACTGGTCCGATTGCTAAATTTTTTCACCGATAGAATAATTATAGCTTTAATCCTGAATGACATAAGCTATATTTTATGTGCAAAAGCTAGTTATTTATAAATAAAATCAGTTTAAGATCACAGTACCCGATGTTGAATTTAATAAATAAAATAAAAAGTTCGTATTTATTCTTTTAAATTATAATTTTTTCCTCAAAAAATATGTTTCGATTTTATGCGTTGAATTGTATTAAAATCAAAATTGAAAAAATTAGAGCTTCTATAAATATATAATTCGCATTGCAGAGACTAATAAATTAATTTAATTTAAATTTCCCATCAAATTGTATTATTTAATATTTCGAAAAAATTAGAGCTTCGATAAATATATAATTCGCATTGCAGACACAATAAATTAATTTAATTTAAATTTCCGATCATATTGTCTAAACTGAAAAAAAAAAAATTGCAACGCCAAAAAAAAAAAACTTTTCTAAAATATTAATATAAGTATTCAAATTAACTCACCAGAGACTGCATCTCTATCACTTTTACCACTTTTAAGAATTTAAATCGGACAGAATTAGACGTAAACTGCACACGTCCTGTCGCGCCAAAAACTTAGTAGGAATAAAGTTTGCTGCGCTCGGAGCTAGCGCGGGCCGTGTGCGTACCTAGCTGTCCGCGTCAGGTATTGCAGGCCAGAGCATTAAGAATGGGGTGGGAGCACCCCCTCGCTACATGCACTGCAATATTTGCTTTGTGGTTCTGTATGAAAATAAATTTAGTGGTAAAATTGTATTATTTGCGTTAGCCCTGTGCAACTAAAATAAATATTGAGAAGTATTGACAAGGATTCGCCGCAAAAGTGTTAATATGAAGGTAAATATAATATTTTCTTTTATTTAGAACACTACCAAAAGTTAATAAGGAATGATAGAGAAAGATTTGGTAGGAAACGTCTATTTTTAACTTTGTTGATTTGTATTATTATTATTATCTCTTTATAAATTACATTTTAATATTTTGATTTGTATAGGTCCTAGCTGACCCGGCAAACTTCGTACCGCCTAACAGTCAATTAATGTAGTATATCTTTCGATATAGTCAACCGATTGCGTTGAAACAAAAACTAAGTAATATATCAAGTTACACGCAATTTTAGTGTATTAAAGTTACCAACGTCGATTTCGTACGTTTTACGTGATGCGCGCACAATTAAAAATTTCTACAGATTTATTTTAAAGAAGATTTCGACTCGATTTCTGTATCAAGTGTATATATCTAGGTATGTTATGTAACTCTTAGTTTCAAAAATGAGAGTTTTATAAAATAATAAAGCTTTTTTTTTTAAAAGTCTGGCAAAAACAAAAATCTTTAAAAGTTACAACGTTTTTTTTTATAAAAATAAAATCCATGTTACGGGGCCGCGAAGTCGACTTAGACCCGGGCGGAGTTCATACAAAATACTAGTGACTACAACCGGCTCCGCAGACGCACGTGGACTTTGACAACTGCTCGGGTGGAACCTGTGGCAGCTCAGCAAAACATACTAATGTCTTGCTACTGGAAGCGTTGAACGCTCCCAGTGGCACGGCATTAGTATTTCTTTATTTATGATATTTATTTTTTATATAATGTTGCTTGACTGCGACCATACCTGATAGTAAGTAGTAATGCAATTGTTGATGGTGAAGACCACTAGTTTATTAAAAGCCTTGACGACACCTAAATTATAATTTTACGGGAAGACCGCAGCAGGCAAACTGTTCCAGTCTTTTGATGTACGCGGTATAAGCGACGAAGCGAAACGCTTAGTCCGAACCGTAAAAGTTTCAGCAACGTAAGGGTACTCGCCTTACGACGAGTTGTCCGATGGTAAGGAGATGGCGGAATCAAGTCATGCAATTCCCGCACTCGCCCACCTATCACAGGTACCACTGGATGTGTCCTACCTTCGATTCCGCTATTGTCCCCCTGTCTGGCTGCCTCCAAACCTATAGTCTAGGTCAGTGTTTCGCAAACTTTTTGTGTTCCAGGTCGCCATAATGACCGGTCCTATGTATTCGGGCGCCCTCGGCCACTCGGCATTCTTTAACTGCTATCGTGAGACAATATCGGAGGCGACTTCACTTCGCTACCGATCTCCTAAGACGACGCGCGCGCACTCCAAACGCTTACCAGCATCGAATATTGTACCTTATTATACCTTCTGGGAAGCCCTCCAATGCTGCAACTTCCGGCACGAGTTCACTACTCCAGAACCTTTCGTCCCCATCGACCATATTTTCTGAAAATAGGAAGTTTATAAATAAATAAAAAATCATATTATTAATCAACAAAATCATAATTCACTTTAATAGGTTGTTGCAAATGGCAAAAATATTGCAATGGCATGTCATGATATTCACATAGTCAAAAATGTTCTAAATAAGTTTCTGGAATTTTTTAATGTGCGATCTGTTTTCATTTAAAACAGTTTTTCCTGCGCGTTGATCGGAAAGTGTCCAAAATTAAATTAATTTATAGGTAGAGCTACTTACCTTTTTCTTTCGTCTATTAATTAAAGTTAATTGGGAGAGAAAACCTTCTATTTCCAAGGTACACTCACTATAAGCAACAAAGTACGTCAGTGTACCGTAGCATTTACTTTGCGAAACACTGGTCTAGGCTACGGCAATGTCTCATTCCAGGGGCGTAACTAGCGCCGTATCAGCCGTATCAATGATACAAGGCCCCCAGTATTCAAGGGCCCCGATTTATTGAATCAAGGGCCCCGACTTATAATTGAAGCTTATGCTCCTACTATCAGTAAAACGTTGTCCACATACTAAAATTCTTGTTAATGGGAGGCTCTAAAATTGGCCTGCCTTGACTATTCGGTGCTAGCTGCGATTATTTTGTGGTAAAAGCAAAATTTCTTTTGAACTTTCCCGCAGTCGGGTAAAAATGGGCTCCCAATTTTTCCGTATACAGGGCCTCTTTGGGACGAGCTACGCAACTGTCTCAAACGTAATAACGCGTACCATAGCGGTCATTTCTGCCTGACTACTTTTAAGTAAATTAAAAGTAAATTATGAAGAGTTAATTTTTTTTTTTTTGACAAAAATATTAGTCTTAGTAAGTAGGTACATGAATCTGTAATAAACAATATAAACATATATTTTTCCAAACCTATTGATCAAGCCGTTACCAAGTAGTAGACTTCAAAAAGTCACTGTTTTATAGCACTGCTAGGGAGTTAGCCTTAAATTGAATAGCAAGCCGCCAATCAGCCCACAATTAAGAAGTGACATATCTTACTGGTAATTATTTAGCATAATATATATAATTTTGTTTTTCTTTGGCACTTTTATACACTAGTGCGAGCAAGGAAATTGAAACGCTGCCTTAAAAAAATTTGTGGCTCCACCTCTTATCCTCATATTGGCAGTTATAGATTTTTACTTATTGACATCATGAATCGAGGGTGTTCTCTTTGTTTCAAAAGGAACTGAGAAGCCTGGCTCAGTTCCTTTTTAGATCAGTGATCCCTACTTCTCTAAGGGGATATAAGGTTCCGTGTTATTTTTTTTCAAGTATCAGTTTATGATATGAAAATATTTTAATATAGAAAAGACGAGACGTAGTTATGATTTTGAAGCATGTCAGGCTAGTTAATTTAAACGGTGTACAGCCTCTGCTGCATATTTTGCCCTATTACATTTTAATATATCCGACATTTTATTTTTTAATGAAATTTGCGTTGTTCAGAAGATTTACTGTTAATTTTTTTTTTTTTGTACTTTAGAATTTAAAACGAATTTGGCGATTTTTCGGGCTTTGTCGGCGACCTTGGTTTTCCTGCGGATATCTTCATTCCTGCTGCGATCACGGAAGGAAACTCCAAGCATAGCACTTTCCACCTTATTATATCTTGTAAATTAAACTTAAGAAACTTCGCCGAACTTATCCACAATAATACAACCACGCATGGGGTAGAAACCGTCAAGCGTATGTTTACAGAAATGTCAAAATATACTAACAGTACAGGGGCCACTCGATTACAACACTTATGGAGGGGCAACAAAATTAACTTTCGCTTAAATTATTTAGGAATCTACATTCTCTTTTGATATGCAAGCGTCTGACTGATATGAGACACCAACATTTAAAGGTCTATGATCACGCACTAAATTAGCATAAGCGAGGACCATTGTACATTGGGGGTGCAGCGGTGGGTGGTCCCCTCCCGGTATATCGCAAGTTCATTAAAACCCTTTTAATTAAATGTGCATACGTGCAATTACAAATAGGAACACTTGTAAGAATTGAGTATTTTGAGTTTATTACTACGGAAGGGATTGACAAAGAAACGTAGGTACGAACTCCTTTTTTTTTGCTTAGTGCACAGCTTTATTGTTCCGTGTTGTTGTTTTAGGGTAGGTTTATGTTATTGATTGAGCGTAAGTAATCCAACTACAGTGGGGGCCGAGTGGTAATGGCCCAACCTACGAGTTGTAGGTCGCGGGTTCAAACCCAGCCAGGCGCATTACTTTATGTAATTAATTTCGTCACCACTACTCTCAAAACGGTGAAGGAAAACATAGTGAGGATACCGGCATGTCCTAGAACCAACACAAATATGGTCAGTAAGGGGTAGGGATAGTGCCCAATATTTTTTGTACTAATTAAAAAATAGGGGTGTATAAATAATATTATACTCGTTGTACTGCTACGTGTGAGACTGACCACTTGACGGTTTCATGACTCCCGTAGCGTTGTGTTTTACCTGTTACACTCCGATCATGGCGCGCCAAGGTGCTACTGGCGAGCATACGGGCTGTGACTCCCCATGATGACCGTTTCAAAAGTGATCCGCCGTCAAATACAGTACAACCATTTGTTAGGTTTACCAACTAGTCAACTTACTAATAACTAAGGCGATTATCACACTGCCTGTTGCATGTTGCGTATTATAAAACTGTTTAGGACGGAATTTTCAAAATTTTTAGAGTAAGGAGTTTTGATTAGAGTAAGGTGGAGTAGGGTAGAGTAGGTGAGAGTAGGTTAGAGTAGGGTAGAGTAGGGTAGAGTAGGGTAGAGCAGGGTAGAGCAGGGTAGAGTAGGGTAGAGTAGGGTAGAGTAGAGTGGGATAGAGTAGGTAGGGTAGAGTAGGGTAGAGTAGAGTAGGGTGGAGGAAGGAAGAGCGGGAGCGTAGCCACACGGGCAAAAGCTAGTTCATTTATAGTTTGAATGAAAAATGATTGTGCTACAGTTTCGCTCATTATTTATTTTGATGTAATGCCATACAGTAGATTTTGAGCAAGTGCCCCTGTCCACTTAATTACGCTTAGTTATACATAGTACAGTTAGTTCATCATCATCATCTTATTTATACATAGTACAGTTAGTTCATCATCATCATCACCTTAGTTATACATAGTACAGTTAGTCCATCATCATCATCACCTTAGTTATACATAATACAGTTAGTTCATCATCATCATCACCTTAGTTATACATAGTACAGTTAGTTCATCATCATCATCTTATTTATACATAGTACAGTTAGTTCATCATCATCATCACCTTAGTTATATATAGTACAGTTAGTTCATCATCATCATCACCTTAGTTATACATAGTACAGTTAGTTCATCATCATCATCACCTCAGTTATACATAGTACAGTTAGTTCATCATCATCATCACCTTAGTTATACATAATACAGTTAGTTCATCATCATCATCACCTTATTTATACATAGTACAGTTAGTTCATCATCATCATCACCTTAGTTATACATAATAAAGTTAGTTCATCATCATCATCACCTTAGTTATACATAGTACAGTTAGTTCATCATCATCATCTTATTTATACATAGTACAGTTAGTTCATCATCATCATCACCTTAGTTATACATAGTACAGTTAGTTCATCATCATCATCACCTTAGTTATACATAGTACAGTTAGTTCATCATAATCATCTTCCTGCCCTTTTCCCGCATAGTACAGTTAGTTACGCTTAAATAATATTACTGAAAGAGATTTTTATTTGTTTTAATCCTTTCGTATACCATCATTAGAAACACAATAGGAAGACAATGAGAGAGCGGACGCGCCGGTTAGCTTGGGGTTTAATGAATTGAATGCGTTAGTCAGATTTTCACTTTTTTGTAAACCAGTGTTGTGGCATTAAATTATTTATTTATTTAATCTTTAGAGTTACTCATATATGTAGGTAAGCCTGGAAAACTTAACCTAAAGTAGATTAGTGTACCAGCTACGCTGAACATTGAACTTTGTGTTAGCTTGTACGTCATACTCATGAATGCACATATTGTTTACCTGTGCATTTAAGTCGCATTTAAGCCGAATTATTATGTAGTTATATCAAGTAGCAATAAGTCCATCAAGGGAAACGTTAGTCTACTTATTTACTTAACGTAAAATCCTTCATGAAGGTTACATAACAGGAACATAATATTTTCACTGTTGGGCATTACAGTTTACACAGTAAGGGTTGCTTTACAACCCAGGGTTGCGAGATAGCTCGAAAGACTCACCACGGATGTGGAACGCAAAGTGCAACTGAAGGTATACGGGAGTTTTAGTCTGTAAAAGTCTGACACTTCCCTCACTGCACCTTATTTGATGACATTCCTAAAAAAGGGTCAAGCATTTTCTTTGCATCGTTTTCTAAGGCTTTTCGTAAACACTAACTTTAGACCGTTTCTCAAAACATTGCACAGTGAACAGTGAAGCGATACAATCGCGTTGTATCCATAATCATACGCATCTAACGCATCACTTCAACATTGCGATTGTATCGGTGCTGTATCGCAATAAAGCGATATAGAACCGTAGCGACGAGGGCGAAGTTATAAGTATAAGGCTGCTCGGCGGCGATCTTTCGCGCCGGGCCTTGGTACAGGCCATGGTCCGGAGCGAGGAGGAGTGACAGGCGGTCGCCTCCTTCTGCGAAACAGTAATGCTAGCAAAGGAGGAGGCCGACCGCATCAGGCAACGGCGCTCACAGATTGCGTGCGCCGGATTTCCGATCCCGATTTCCGGCCACAGTAGACGCGGGCTTGCGGACAGCGAGCGATGAGTAGCTCGCTGTCCGACCGTCCGGTAACTGTTCAGACCGAACCCAAGTCATCGACGGCGCGCACTGTTCCCGCGCGCCTCAATGAGCTGTTAGCAACAGCAGGGGCCCAGCTGGGTCAATGCCTACTGGGGCCAGGGTTAGCTCCGAAAGGTAGCTCGGCCCCGGTATGAAAGGCAAGAAGGAACGGGATGGGTTTTTTAGTCAGTAAGAATCTGACACTATCTCCCGCTCCGCCCAATGGCGGATATCATTGGGATGGCTTATAAACACCAAAAAAAAAAAAAATGGCTGCTTTTCCACCAGAGATGCGCTATGCAGTTATGCTGTGAGGATGTAATAGCTAAGCTGTGAAATTACGTGACTGTTTCCACTGATACTAAGCCATGTAACGGTGCGAGTAAGATGTGCGAAGATGCGCCGCCGCAAAGTAGCTGCACGAGGAAGATGCGCAGCTCGAGATGAGTAGGGCACTCAATATATAGACAGTATAAAAACTAAAGGGCATACTGTAGGTACACTGCCCTGCACATACCTGTACCATTCGTGATCCTCCATGGCACGCATCCATAGCACGCATCCTTCCATATAAAAAAACATATTTTAGTTTAATCCGTTTCCACCAGTAGCTATGCTATGTGCACCAATGAAATTAAACGCATTCATAGCGAAGTAACGACGTTTCCAACAGAAATGACATAGCACATTTCTGTTGGAAACGAAAATCACCCTAAAACCACTGACAGCATCGCTACTATACCTACAGTGATCTTTTGCGTTTGTATCGCTACTGAATAATTGAGGAGCGTTTTCACACAAACAATAAAGCAAAATTTTTCTTTTTTGCTGTTTCGAATACGCTTTCTATAGCTGAACATGATAGTGTTAACGAATGTTTTGTGCATAAACCATTCAAATAGTACTGTAAAGATGATAAGTTTTTTCAAAGTGATACATCTACGACGAACAAGATTTCTCAAAACAATACATCAAACACATTCCTAGTTTATATTACTTACCTTTTTTGGCAAAATAGCATAATTATTGTTGCATCACATTATAAATCAGTATTTTTGGGTAAGTAGTAGTATTCAATTTTAGGAAAACATAGACAAATCAACGAATGGGGTAAAGTTTGATACAATTATGACATGAAAGCCTCGGCAAAACAAATGATTAAGGCAAAACTGCCATATAAGATATTATCCCAAACACGGATAATTTACTTTACTGTAGTCAGATCCCGAGCTTCAAAAAATGTTGAAGTTGGTGTACAAGATGCATATTTTGCTACGCCAGTGATGACTAAAATAAAAAAGAAATATTTCTGATGACTTTGATGCTCGGGCGTTTTATGCAGATGTGCTTCAGGGTTCTGCTCCTGACAATGACAATATTCGACGTAATTACGACGACGAGGAACCTGTAATACGAGTATAACGGTCTCGGAATTTAAACAATTTGTATGGGGTTTTTATGAAACCGAGATGCAGCAGCAGATGTATCAAATTTGAAAAAACTCGTGGTTAATTATTTCCACTAATAATAGTTGATTGTATTGTTCTATGTTACTTAATAATAAATAAGTAAAATACGTACCGAATAAACCGTAATTTTCATTGAATCTTCTTACCCCTAAAGAAGTAAATACATAAAACCGTTTATTGAAAAATATACTTTTTTAAGATGTATCGTTTTGTGAAAATGCTCCTCAATTACAAAAGGAACATAAAAATTCGTCGCCGGAGCTACTATCGGATCTATATGTTGATCTGAATGTCATTATAATTCCTTTTTTTTTTTGAACTTGGAACACCAAGTAAACGTCTTCTATAACTTACATGAATCGTTAAATGTGTGGCTAAGCGCAAATCTCGAGAAAAGCTAAACTGATTTCGCTAATTCTTTTTTTGTTGTTTGTTATTGTGAAGATAAGGTTCTTATGGAAAAAAAATACATACATTCAGCCGAACATAGAACATCCTACTTTTTGAAGTCGGTTAAAAAATTAAAATTAGGATCGTGTAGGGTAGAGTAGGGTAGAGTAGGGTAGAGTAGGGTAGAGTAGGGTAGAGTAGGGTAGAGTAGGGTAGAGTATGGTAGAGTAGGGTAGAGTAGGGTAGAGTAGGGTAGAGTAGGGTAGAGTATGGTAGAGTAGGGTAGAGTAGGGTAGAGTAGGGTAGAGTAGGGTAGAGTAGGGTAGAGTAGGGTGGAAAAGGGTGGAATAGGGTGGAGTAGGGTGGAGTAGGGTAGAGAAGGGTGGAGAAAGGTAGAGTAGGGTAGATTAGAGTAAAGTAAGGTAGAATAGGGTATTTTTTTTCTTGTTTCAGACACGCCACTCCCTGCCCTGAGTAGGGTCGTTGTAAAATCATATTTCTGGTTTTAACTGTGTAAGTTTATATTTATCTTAATTTATAAATGTTGCTTCATTATTATTATGTACCTGATTTCCTTTTAATTTTGCTGTGTATTTTCTTGTATGTTTTTATTGTTTTGTTCAATATGTAAATATTTTTATTGTGTAGTATGTTTAAGTCTGTTTTATGGTATAAGTTTTATGATGCGTTTAATATTTCGCAACGCCGACTACTAGCTACAGGTCATTGAACTCGCTCAGCTGACGTTTTCTTAAAGAAATTAATTTCGTACATGAGTAAATTAATACGAGTTTTGAAAAAAAAGGTACCTTATTTTTTTATTTTATCTTTACAAATCGGTAATGTTTGATGTACCGAATCGACCCTCCACGGGATTAAAACGATCAAAATTTAAGGGTGTACATATATTTTGTAGGTCATGTATAATTTTCTTATATTTATTGCAATTATTTGTTCCTTTTTATGACGACACCTGCTACTTCCTTTGCGTAATTCAAAAATATATCCCTCTTTTTCCTCTCACCCTTTAATTCCTTCAATGTTTCCATACGAATTCCCAACCCCATTTCCTGCTCACTATCATATCTACCCAGTATCTAGTATGTTTATTATATATATTTGTACACTTATTTTCTTATTAACCTATTCTTTTTTTTATGCACCTGCCATGTTTTCTCTTTACCACCCTAGGTTCTAGGTTGACTGGTAGAGAATGCCTAAGGCATATAAATAAATAAATATCTCGCTCGACTGAAAATCGGGCAGTCGAGCAAGATAGGGCGGATTCCTCGACCCCAGGGGCACAGTCGCACGATGGGTTCTCCTTGCACTTGAATCTGGTCAGATACAGGGTAGAGTATGGTTCATGGCGGTAAGTCCCCTCTTTGAGGCGTGGCTGGAAAGACCTCACGGCGTCCTTACCTTCCGTATGACGCAGGTACTCACCGGACATGGTTCGTTCGGGAGTTTCCTGCACTCGATTTATGTGTAAGTGACGCCCGGGTGTCGCCACTGTGCGGAACGCCCGGAGGACACGGTGGAGCACACGCACACAGTCGAGGTTTGCCCTGCTTGGGCGGTAACTGTCCGGATCGAGCACAAGTCATCGACGGCGCGCACTGTTCCCGCGCGCCTCACTGCAGCAACAGCAGGGACCCAGCCGGGTTGAAGCCTACTGGGGCCAGGGTTATCCGAAAGGGCGCTCGAGCCCCGGTATGAAGGCTAGACGGAACGGGGTGGGTCTTTTAGTCAGTAAGAGTCTGACACTATCTCCCGCTCCGCCCAAGGGCGGGGGATGTCAATGCATGATTTTTCCCATCATAAAAAAAAGGTTAGCGTAAGGTAGAGTAGGGTAGAGTAAGGTAGTGTAGGGTAGTGTAGGGTAGAGTAAGGTATAGTAGGGTGGAGAAGAGTGGAGTAGGGTAGTGTAGGGTAGAGTAAGGTATAGTAGGGTGGAGTAGGGTAGAGCGGGAGCGAAGCCGCGGGCAAAAGCTAGGTAGTCATGAAAATTACTTGAAGAATTTCAACTAGCACAATATGCATATGATGAAATTCTACTTAGAACTTATTGCTTTCACAGTTACACGGTACGTACCGTCTCTGGGATGAGACCTGTTGCTCTGCGTAATGAACATAGTTATTATTTCAAACCGCTATGTTGCTTCTGCAAAATAATTATAGTATTATCTATAAATAATAGTAAGCTTTTCAGTTTCACTCACTTTCCTTGTTTTAATACCTAAAAAAACCAGTCAACTAAAATCTCGTTTTAGGGTTCCGTACCAAAAAAACGGAATCCTTATAGGATCAATTTGTGGTCAGTCCATCAGTCTGTCTGTCCGTCAAGATCCTTTATCTCGGGAACAAAATAGGACCGTTTATGTCGCAAAAACCGATTTTCGACACTCTCAAGGCAATCAAAATTCATAGGGTAGGTACTTCACGTTGACCTAGAAGTCTGAAACTTGACATGAAGCAAGGTCTCATAATAATATCTAGTATAGGAAAAAATCTGAAGATTGTGTATTTGTAGTTACGGCACAAAAAAAAAATGCGATTCGGAAAAATCTTCGTATCTCAATTCGGAAATTGAACTGTTTTCTTAGGTAAGTTTGTACGGAGCCCTCAGTGCGCGAGTCCGACTCGCACTTGCCTGGTTTTTTTTACTCATATCCAAGCTAGTCAAGTTTCCGAAATTGACACACCAAGCGGCGACTTAAAAAAAAAAACATTTTTTAATTATTCTTTTTTTTCATCATTTTTGATTGATGGCTTTCATGCCTTAATCCGAAAGCGGTCTGCCTCGACCCTTAAGCGAGTGCGCGCCAGCTCTCACGGGATCCTGAGCGTGTTGTACGGCAGGTGGGATTACCCAATGCTGCGTCACTGGATCAACTTCATACATTTACTTTTTGACTTGCCTGTTAGTCTAGTGGTGGACCCTAACTGCTATGCCGGAGGTCGTGAGTTCGATTCCCACCCAGGACCAATGTTTGTGCGATGAGCACTATCATTTGTTCTGTGTCTGGGTGTTATTTATCTACGTGCTATATAAGTACTTACCTATGTTTATCAGTTGTCTAGTAGGTACTCATGACACACACAGTTGTGGAATAATATTATAATTTCGTTTATTCACAAATATTAATTACTTATAAATTATTATTATTATTTTTTTCCTATATAAACTAGTGTTTCTTCTGATGGTAAGCAGTGATACAATGCATGCAATGCGTCTACGAGTATTTACTGAGTGGGTAGCGTGAGGTTCGATTTCAAACATTAAATTATAATTTATAGACTCCAACATTATTCTAAGTTTTTACTAAGTTTGAATTTAGTCTCAATACTAAGAAAGTTATAATGTTATTAGAGGTCAAAAGGATCTAAAAATAAATCAGCATTCCTGTTCGATGTTGCAATGTTGCTAGCCTGGGGCAATTTTCCATTGATAGGGTTTATATAATTCTGAGAACACTCCCCGCCTTTTTTGCCTGCACTGAATAGCGTTGAAAATTCCATGAAAAAAACAAATTGTGTTTTTTTCCGTTTTTTTCACAAGTTGCATTGAAATTTTACGGAAAAAATCGTTTGGGAACAAAACAGAAATCATTTGAATATTTTATCAATTGTTTCGGCTATTAACATGAAAAATTGAAAAAAAAAAACAAGTTTTTTTGAAATTGAAAAAATATATAAATTATAGTGGGAACTGAAACTGGAGCATTACGGACTAGGCAAAACAGCGTTAAGTTTATTAAAATCTTATTTGAATGACAGACAGCAACTAGTTCAAATAAACGGTGTCAATTCTTCGGGATTAAATGTGAAAATGGGGGTACCCCAAGGTTCAATTTAAGGTCCTTTTTTATTTTTAGTTTATATTAATGATTTACCCTATTTGTTGAAAAATAAACTTAATATGGTGTGATTTTTAAGATAAATAGAAGGACTAATAATCTTGACGATGAAAATAACGCCTTATTGCAGGTCCAAAACTGGTTCACTGCTAATAATCTAGTTCTAAATGGGAAAAAAAATAAATGCATAAGATTTTCCTTACCAAATGTCAAAAGTAGTGATTGCGACATAGTATTGAACAATGAGAAACTAGAATTTGTTGATAAAACAGTTTTCTTGGGGATTACGCTTGACTCTAGGCTACTATGGGGTCCTCACTTAACATCTCTTTCAGGACGGCTTAGCTCGTCTGCATATGCTGTTAGAAAAATCCGCCAATTTACGGATGTTGATACTGCTGGGCTAGTCTATTTTAGTTATTTTCATAGTATCATGTCATACGGTATTTTACTGTGGGGACGGGCTGCAGACATCGAATCAATATTTATACTACAGAAAAGAGCCATCAGAGCTATTTACAATCTCCGCCGGTGCGATTCTTTAAGGGAACTATTTAAGGATATTAACATCCTGACGGTGCCTTGTCAATATATATATGAAAACATCATGTACGTTAGAAAAAATCTTCATCTTTTTAGCAAAAGAGGCGATAGACATACCTATGTTACAAGACATAGGGACCAATTAGTTCAACCAGGCTTCAGATTGGCTAAAGTGGCCTCTTCTTTCATGGGGTACTGTTTAAAATGCTATAATAAAATACCTCCCCAAATATTAGAACTTAATGAAACGAAATTTAAATCTTGTATTAAACGCACACTATGCAGGCAGACATATTATAAGTTGGAGGATTATATTCAAGATAAAAATGCTTGGCTCAATGCTGGTCCAGCTCCACTACCACTTGAGTGTATTGATTAGTTTGATTAGATTGATTAGTTTGGAAACCATTATTTTTATTATTATTTTTGTGATTTGAAAACACTTTTGTTTTTTGCAAACCATAGCATTGTTTAATGTAGCAGCATTTTTTTTCCAATTTGTAAATGTGAAGTACCATGGAGCATTTTTATTAGGTTACCATCTTTTTTTTTACATTTGCGCATGGCAGTTGAGACTTTGTCATGCTCACTCTAATGTCTCGCTGTTGGTGGCACGTGTTATTGGGTCATTCGGTTCCCTTAAAAATGGTTGAGCTGAGTGGGGCTGATGCACGCGTCATGCTCGTGAACGGGTGCCGTCAGTTGAGACTGGTCATCTCTTAGCTGCCAGTGGCTTAATTCAGTTGGTATCTTTTAATTATTATTATTTCTTTTTTAATTTTTATTTTATTATCTACATTGTGCTTACACAATAGAAGCAACATGAAAATTTGTAACCAAGCATTATATGTAACACATAATATGATTTAAAAGAGTGACCATGGAGTTTCTTGCACGTTCTTCTCCATAGAGACCTACTCTTTGGAACGTGCAATTTAGCTTCACTTTTCTTGGACTGACCGACATTTGACTATTCAAAAGTGCCTGCAAATGGTCTGTTTGAAATAAATGATTTTGATTTTGATTTTTTGGGCGAAATACAAAAAAAAGAAAATGTACAAGTGGTGAATACAAATAATATAATAGATACATTTAGCTTTCCTCAGCCAAAATCTCGATTTCACTGTCTTGATTAAACTCGAGCTTCCTCAAACCTCCCCCAAGTGTTGCTATGATGATCGGTGCACATGATTGGACATAAGTCTCCCCATAGTGTCGCCATTAGGCGCTATAATGACTGGAGCCCACTGTTGGACATATGTCTCCCCGCGCTATAATGACCTATGCCCACTGCTGGGCATAAGCCGCCCCCAAGTGTCGCCATTCAGGCGCTATAATGATTGATGCCCACTTTTGGACATAGGCCTCCTCTGGCTATAATGACCTATGCCCACTGTTGGGCATAAGCCTCCCCACGTGTCACCACCTAGACGTTATAATAATTGATGCCCACTGTTGGGCATAAGTCTCCCCCAAGTGTCACCACCTAGGCGCTATAATGTTTGATGCGCACTGTTGGACATAGGCCTCCTCTCGCTAATGACCTATGTCCACTGTTGGGCATAAGCCTCCCCAAGAGTCGCCATTTAGGCACTGTGATGATTGATGCCCACTGTTGGGCATAAGCCTCCTCTCGCTATAATGACCTATGCCCACTGTTGGGCATAAGTCTCCCCAAGAGTCGCCATTTAGGCACTATAATGATTGATGCCCACTGTTGAACGTAGGCCTCCCCCTCCCTATAATGACCTATGCCCACTGCTGGGCATGAGCCTCCTCCAAGTGTCGCCATGCAGGCGCTATAATGATCGAACCCTACTGTTGGACATAAGCCTCCCCCAAGTATCACCATTTAGGCGTTATAATGACTGATGCCCACTGTTGGACATAAGTCTCCCCTCGCTATAATGACCTGTGTCCACTGTTGGACATAAGCCTCCCCCAAGTATCACCATTTAGGCGTTATAATGACTGGTGCCCATTGCTGGACATAAGCCTCCCCCAAGTATCGCCATTTAGGCGTTATAATGACTGATGTCCACTGTTGGACATAAGTCTCCCCTCGCAATAATGACTTGTGTCCACTGTTGGACATAAGCCTCCCCCAAGTATCACCATTTAGGCGCTATAAGGATTGCTGTCCACTGTTGGACATAGGCCTTATAGACTAGTGCGCCTCACCATCAGATTGCGTCACTGCTTACCATCAGGTAGGATCGCAGTCAAGCGCTAGCTTATATTAATTTTTTTTAAAGTACGCATTTGAAAAAATCAAACATGAAGTTTTCGGTTCTTTTCATATTTTTCCGTTTTTTTCGGTTTTATTAGAAAAAAAAAAACCGGCCAAGAGCGTGTCTGGCCACGCTCAGTGTAGGGTTCCGTAGTTTCCCGTCCGTCACAATAAGTGTTGGGAACACTTTAGGAAAACATAGACAAATCAATGAATGGGGTAAAGTTTGGTATAGTTATGATATGAAAGCCTCGGCAAAACAAATGATTAAGGCAAAACTGCCATATAAGATATCCCAAACACGGATAATTTACTTTACTGTGGTCGGATCCCGAGCTTCAAAAAATGTTGAAGTTGGTGTACAAGATGCATATTTTGCTGCGCCAGTGATGACTGAAGTAAAAAACCGGCCAAGAGCGTGTCGGGCCACGCTCAGTGTAGGGTTCCGTAGTTTCCCGTCCGTCACAATAAGTGTTCCCACTTATGAGTTTAAAAAAGGCTATTTGTTACGTTGACATACTAAATTACGGAACCCTAATAAATACGGAACCCTAAAAACGGGCCCACAAAGGACGGTGATAACTAAAACAGTATGCAAGTAGTAGAAATTTCAGCGATTGTGCACTCGTAAAGTTACGAATATATTTAAGAAGCAACGATTTTTTACCACGGTAGGTCATGGAAGCACGGAAAATCTTAACATCGACTTTTAAAAAGATGACGTCATTACGCAACGCCATCTATCGTCCTTAACATTTTGATAGATGGCGTTAAAAAAAATAATTTTAGTTTTGTTCTAAACTGCCTTGGCATGTTCCTGATAGAAGTTTTATGTAGTTATAAGATAATACCGCCAATGCCAAGGAGAGACCAACCGAACAATTCGATAATACCCGACCCCATCAACTCAAGAAAAATCCTAACAGCGCGAACGCGAAATAGCCTAAAGTACAGCGCCATCTCTCGGGGAATGGGGTTACTAATTAATACATAGGTACCAGAAGAAGTTTTCGGTGGTAATTTTGGATTTCGAGAACCAATTTTAATAATTCTTTTTTTGTTTGAAAGAAGATACGTTCAGGATAATAAAATATGTAAACGAAGTTAAAAAAAATGCTTGCATATACGATTATATTACAAACTTAGTCCAGAAATTATTTTGTACAACCTTTTTGTCTTTTTGTACAAAAACTGTTCTTTCCATCACATTCAAAAATATTTTCCCAGAAAGTCCTTATAAAGTTCTAATTTTCAAATTTTTTTCATATTTTCTAAACTTATGGTTCAAAAGTTAGGGGGACACATTGTTTTTTACTTTTAGAGCGATTATTTCCGAAATTATTGACATTATCAAAAAATTATTTTAGTAAACTCCTATTCATTTTTAAATACCTATCCAACAATATGTCACACGTTAGGGTTGACATTAAAAAAAAAATCACTTCCCACTTTAGCTACCCTAATAAAACATTTTTATCCAATTTTTATTTTACCACTTTGTCGGCGTGATTGATATACATATTGGTACCAAATTTCAGCTTTCTAGTGCTAACGGTCACAGAGATTAAGCGAGGACGGACAGACAGACATGGCGAAACTATAAGGGTTCCTAGTTGACCACGGAACCCTAATACATGAAATTTATAATTTATTAATTTTCGTCTTCAAGTTTCGAATGTTACATTGAATAAAACAACAGTATTTGAAAGAAACGGGAATATTCCCTGCTTTTTTCAACGCTAGCACTGAATATAAAATAAACGTACTTTTTATTTTTCTGCGAAAATGATTTTTGGTTGATTCTCTCATTTCGTACCAATCACATGTCTGGTTACATAAAAAAATAGGTACTACAATTTTGGGAGATTTGAGTACAGTTGGTTGATTTGAAGACATTTAGCTAGGTGTATCCCACAATAGAAAACCGTAGGTATAAAAACGAAAATAAAAAAAATAAAAAAGAGTCACAAATGTCCTTACCATCGGTGTCCTTAACATAATTTTATAAAAATAGAGTTCAAAATTTCTAAGAAGTTACAGCTTTATTTGTCTGTAATTTAATCATGTTGTTAAAATAATACTAGGGATTACTTGCCTCCATTATCACAAATACGAATCGATTAGTTAATTTTTTTTTAATATTTTTGTCTTTGTCACCGAAAAAGTAATCATTACCGTAAGCAAAAAAGAACTCAAAAAAACTCTTTATATTGACATCCATATTCCTTTACCCTTCTTTGCGCAGTTCCGCAGCGCGGACGGTCGTTCCAGAAACGTTGAGGAAGAAACCCGTGCGCTCGAGAAATAAAAAATAATTACGTAATTGTGATCAAAAACTACCTTTGTACGGGTTTAGTGATCTTCACCGTATGTGAAAAACTTGATGTTAGTCACAAGATTTACATGTTTAATTCACCTCTGAAATGTTTGTTTTGATGAGTATTTTTACGACAGTAATATGTATACAAATAGCTTTTCAATTAATTAATTTAAAAATCAAAATAACCCAAAATTTCACTACCGTGATAGTCTTTACCATAATTTACCATCAGTTTTTAAAGTAACGCACCATTTTTTTTTGTTTTATTTACTTTGTTTATCCGTTTGTCGGTTTGTCTGTTTGTCTGTTTGTCTGTTTGTCTATTTGTCTGTTTGTCTGTTTGTTTTTCTGCCTGTGTGTTTGTCTGTTTGTTTGTTTGTTGGTTTCTCTGTTTGTCCGTTTATCTTATTGTCTGTTTGTCCATTTGTTTGTTGGTTTGCCAGCTTATTTGTTCGTCTTTTCGTCTAAATAACTTTGAATAGTCCAAAGTAGTATGCTCAGCGTGTTATTATTTTTTATTTCTAATTAAAATTATGCCGAAGGTTGTGAAAATTCGTGAAGAAAAACTATAAAACCTATAAAATTATGAAAAAAAAATTTGCATTACCCTGAAAGATAGAGGCCTATTGTTAACTAGTCATTTATATAACAGATATTTTTTGGGAAATCAGAAAAAGCAAGCAATAGGGAGATATGAAAAGAACGAAGAAAACGAAAAAGAAAATGATGGAGATGAAGATGATGACGTCGATGATTTGCTGATATTTTGATTATTTATTGTTGTTGACTTTTTATATGTAGCGCTAAGATTTTTGGAGATTTTTTGTCTCTCAAAAATATTTTTGTGTAGGACATATTCGCCAAAGAAGTCAATCAATAATCATTCCCATAAAACGAAAAATCATTACCATCACAAATAAAAACTTCAGCTACCTATATCTCGGATATTTATCGATGCAATTCGAAAATATTTACATATAGTACTTATAAGCAGTCATATTTTCGTTTCACAGTAAGATTTTCAAAATCTAAAATTTCTCTAATTTTTTTCAAATCGGACCGAAATCTGAGAACTACCCTTTTACGCTATTTACTTGTTGTTGTAGATTTAAGTATTTTATTCAGTAAACAGACTAAGGTAAAACCGTCATAGCCAGTTGGTTTATTTAATTTTCAATACACTTGCTCAGAATGTGACTCTTATTGCACTACACTTAGGTATATAAAGGCACTTATTATCAAACTGTGACATTTTGATTACCATTACGCACTAGTACTATAATGTAGTTAAAACCTTTTTGTTCAACCTCTTTGTTCGCAAAACAAATTTTGAGTACGAAAAAATTTCACATAAGTTATTGCGTACAATGGGTATTTATTAGTGTCTTACTTACTTATTTTATTCATTTCATGCAATTTTGACCATTTGAACTTGTACAAACGATTTATTTAATAATAAAAAAAAACATTTGTTATTATAAATCGTACATTCAAATAAAAACTTTTTTTTTTGTGGTCTATGGCCGCCATTTTTTTTTTTTTTTTTTTTTTTTTTTTTTTTATTAATGATAGGCTTGCGTTTGACCACTATCTCACCTGATGGTAAGCGATGATGTGGTCGACGATGAAGCACGCTTGCCTAGAAGAAACCTATTCACTCTCGACTTAAAGACTCCTAAGTTGTAGCTATCAGGAAACACAGACTCCGGCAGGGAATTCCACTCCTTGGCTGTACGCACAATAAATGTGTTCGCAAAACGTTTTGTGCGTATGGGTGGGATGTCTACCATGTACCGGTGGCGCAACGCTGTACGTCGTGTGGTCCGATGATGGAACGGACTTGGCGGAATTAGATTGTGCAATTCCAGTGCACACTCCCCGAAATGTAAACGATAGAAAACCGACAGACTAGCAACTCGGCGGCGATGCTCAAGGCTTTGGAGCTTCGACTCTACAAGTGCATCATTGCCGATGATTCTCTTGGCTCGCCTCTCAATCGACTCCAGCGCATCAAGCTGGTATTTGGCAGATCCATCCCAAAGATGAGAACAGTACTCCATACACGATCGAACTTGGGCTTGATAAAGATTGAGCAGCTGTTCCGGCGTGAAGTACCGTCTCACCTTTGCTAAGATCCCCAATTTTTTGGCAGCCAGTTGAGCCTTTGCATCGATGTATGAGCCGAAATTGAGAGTAGATGATAACGTAACTCCAAGAAGCTCAAGGTGGTCGGTTATCGGCACGGTTACACCCCGGAAAGTTGGAGCCGGGTGGAATTGGCTCCGTTTGGCGGAAAAAAGACACGCCTGGGTTTTAGATGCATTGAACTTGACCAGATTGGCGTCGCCCCAATCGGAGACCGCCTTCAAGGACGAGTTCAAGCGTTCAACCATAGCCTCTCGGGATGACTGGATCTGTGTCCCGCTAGCTCGTGCGTCAGATACATATCTCTCAGCAACAGTGCTGTCGTCTGCATACCCAAAGATACCGGGTTTAAGTAGATCATTTATGTGCAGCAAAAACAGCGTCGCCGAGAGCACTGACCCCTGAGGGACCCCGGCATTAATATCCATTTGACCGGACGAGCAGCCATCAATAACCACTCGGATGGATCGATCCCGCAAGAAGTCAGCGATCCAATCACACAGACCAGCGGGCAAACCGAAGGAAGGAAGCTTAGCAATAAGGCTTTCGTGCCAGACCCTATCGAAAGCCTTCGAGATATCAAGGGAGACGGCAAGCGCTTCCCCATGTTTCTCGATGGCCTCGCTCCAGATATGAGTGGCATACGCTAGAAGATCCCCAGTAGACCGGTTTTGGCGAAAACCGTATTGTCGGTCACTGAGGATGTCGTTAGTTTCTAGGTATGCCAGAAGCTTCCTGTTAAGCACCCGTTCCATACTCTTACAGAGGACGGATGTAACAGAGATGGGTCGGTAGTTTGCCGGGTCAGCTCGACTGCCCTTCTTAGGCACAGGCTGCACGTTAGCTTGCTTCCAAGCAATCGGCACTTTTCCAGTTTCATATGAGAGGCGAAATAGGCGTGTCAAGATCGGAGACAATTCAGGCGCACAAGTTTTAAGCACGACCGCTGGTATCCCGTCAGGACCGCTGGCTTTGTTCACGTCTAGGTTACGTAGCACCCTACGGACGTCCTTCTGATGGATGCGAATATCTGACATAGTCGTCTCGCATCGCTCAGGAAAGGCAGGGGGCCGTGCGTCACCAGAGTTCAGACGAGAAGATTCCGCAAAAAGAGAGGCAAATAAGTTTGCTTTCTCTTCCGCGGTGTGGGCCAGCGAGCCATCGGGTTTTAGCAGTGGCGGAAGTGAGTGGCGGCAGAAGTTCGATTCAACCGACTTAGCCAGGGACCAAAACGCTTTACTACCTGCAGGGTATGAAGCAAGTTTGCTCCCAATTCGGCTTACGTGGTCGAACCGAGACCTCCTCAACACCTTCTTGCAGGACTTGGCAGCCCTGTTAAAGGCCTTCTTCTTTTGAGCCACGTCGCTTGCTTTGTGCATACGAGCGTCAGCCCAAGCTCGGTATGCCGCGTGCTTAAGCGCGTCTGCGCGATGACACTCGGCGCCGAACCATGGACGAGCTTGGCCAGACATTGTTACGTCAGAGAATGGGATGAAGTACTCCATCCCCTGTCGCAACACATCCGTCACGGCATCTGCGCACGACGAAGCATCCTCCGAAGAAAAGCAAGTGAGCTGCCAAGGATAGCATGCGAAGAAAGACCGCAAGCCATCCCAATCTGCTGACCTGTATCGCCAAACCCGCCGGGTGCCTCTAGGGCTGGGATCGGGCGGGGAGTAGACAGACACAGACTTAACCAGACAGTGGTCGGAACTGCCTAAAGGCGAACATATCGACACAGAGTATCGGTCTGGATCTGTTGTCAGCAGGAGGTCCAAGCAATTGGCTGTGTGCGAATCCACATCCGGCACCCTCGTTGCCCCCTGGACCAGCTGGGTGAGATTAAGTGCTAGCGCTAGCTTTCGTATCTCACGACCGGCGTGGTCTGTGGACTGGTACGGGAATAACCACTCTTGGTGGTGGGCATTAAAATCCCCCAGTAACACCAATTGGGCAGAAGGGTACCGCTGTAGAGCCACATCCGCCGCCTCACTCAGATGCTGTGTGAGCCCGGATGTCTCCTGATCTCCGCTGTGCGACCGGTAGACACAAGCGTAGATTATTTTATCCAGGCCTGTGTCCACCAAAGTCCAAAGCGTCGAGAAACTGGAGTCCTCAAGGTTACGGAGACGCCGATAGCAGATGTCGTCCCGGGCGTACATACATACACCCGCACGTGGTTTAAAATTGTGCTCCAAGGTAAACCCTGGGTAGGAAAGGTACGACACGTCGGACGGACACCTGATCTGCGTCTCCGAAAGGAAGAAGAGAGCTGGCTTTTCAGTCTCCAGGTGATGGTGGACTGCGACGATATTGGAGTGCAGACCTCTTATGTTAATGAGGTGCACTTTGTGGGAGAGGGAGTGCAGCCGCTGTTTAACGAGTCTCTTTGTCCTTTTCATTTTCATATGAGTGAACGGGAGGAGAGGAGAAGGAAGTGAAATGAGGTTCCACGCAGCTAACCCTCAGGCACGCACTGAAGGGACGAAATCATTGGGGGACTAGTCTGGAGACTGCGGGGACGCCCGAGCCCCCCCGGGAATGTCCATCGGGCCCTCTCGTCTGGTCGCCAACCAGCACGATGGCGCATTCCGGGATTTTTCGACAGTTGGCGGGGCAGCCTTTCATGTGTGGCTAGCACATTACTTGGGCCCCCAACTACCTGCGGTCGGCCAGCGGCAACCGTGCCTCGGATCCCGCTACCCTCCGCGACTAGCCTCCCGATTCCTCCCTATCAGCATGAGCCAGATTGGTCTGCTTGCGTTGGAACAACTATTTCGACCCAACTCCTCTAGACTGGCTACACTGAGCATCATACCGGAACACGGCCAGGCCGTTTGGCGGTACGTCTTTGCTCAGTGGGTGGTCGCAAGCCAACGGTCGAAACCTACCACCAGTTAGTGTCACCTGATTAGCACCACCCGGGGACTACGTGTAGGGACTTGCTTCGGGTATTCTCCTACGGACGCGGGTGACTCGGTCCCCATTTTAAGATGCGCGCGGTTTTTGGCTTGATTTATTCGAGAGAAATTCAGTGGCTGTATTAATTAAATTAAATTAAATACTACAAAATCATTAGAAAATGTTACATGCGTGTTCCATTGTCACTACGAAAGACATTATAGTAAAAATTTTTCACGCAAAAATCATAAACGTAAGATTAAGTAGTATGATCAAAATACCTTATCCTTCGCCTAGGGATAGATAAAAAAATTACCTATGCGCGCGCATATGAAAACAGATTTTTACCGCCATCGGCCATGTCACAAAAAAAAATTACTAGTTTTACTGAAATTTTCTTCACAAGAGTATTGAAAAATGTCGTATGATACACGTGAGTAATTAATGATTACCGTTTTCGGCTCTCTTAAGACCCTCGCCGCGACTCGGGTCTAAATACCGCCTCGACTGTAATCACTAACATTACACACTTACATCATAATGTACTATTATTTGCAATCAGTCGGTGAGTTGTTATTTGTTATTCGCAGAAACGGAAGCCAGCACTTTAGGGACTGTGCACACCACGATTTATAAACGCGCCGTTTACGCGCCTTTTTGAAACGTGCATTGACGTTACTTTTTTGTCCTATTAAAGGTGTACGTATCGCGTCTATATCGCCACAGACGCGCGTTAAAGGCGTGTTTAAAAAATCGTGATGTGCACAGGCCCGTATACTCAGCTTAGGCCCGGCCTAGCCTACGGCGACTTTTTGTGGCGATGCTGTAGCGCATTCGCATCGATACAGTAGCGATGCCGCTGTGCATTGGCATTTTTTTCTATAGGGCTTGCAAATGCGACTAAACCGCGTTTGTAGTGAAACTGTCGTGTGCTTACGAAACGCGCGACAGGGTCGCTACAAAAAGTCGTCGTGGGCGAGGGGCCTTAAAGCACGTAACTTTCATCAGTCTTGTAACCACATTGGCAGCACTTAACAATCCAAAGGCAAGCTGATTGGAGTGGCGAGCAAGACGCACTATAGGTTGCCTTTTATAGTGCTCTATTTCTAAGGCCACCATAGTATTGCTTAGGTATTCAATATTTGCCTAATGTACTGAACAGCTGATATTTTTTTCGCGATTTCGGCTTTGCTCCTATAATAAAAACTGTTGGTTATCATGAGCACAATCACGTGTTTAAGTATCGCACACTAATTACCAGTCACCCTATATATGCAAAACCCGATACACGTGACTAGAATTGTAGTACTATACAAAACATAATTGAATCACAAAGTTATAAGCTTGCTATGTCAGCAAAAATACATAGTCACCGGGCCATTCAGGCGACTGAGGGGTTGTTCTACACTTGCACCCAGCTTTTTGCTGGCTGCTAATACCCGCTGTGACCTGCCGTGACCTGTAATGTACTTAGTGCCGGTGGTGTCCAACTTGTAAACTTTTTAAATATTTTTGGGACAAAACATAACATGGTGTAAACATTATTGGAATCCAATCAAATTTCAATTACTGTTTCTGAACAAACTATGTTCAGGTTTCGCTCAGATTTGAACATCAGTTTAGCTTAAAAGCTTTTGTAGAACTAAGTCAATCTATTTGAATTTTTTTACATACGGATTATGGATAACCATAATCCGTATGTAAAAAAATACACCGCAACGTTGCGGAGAATTCATTTTAAATTAATTTTTTAACAGGGATATTAATCGACAAATATAGGTCATTGCACAAATCGATACTCTCACCAAAATCGAGGGAAATAGGTAGAAATACGGGGGAGGGGTTTTAAAATGAATGTAGGTATCGATGGGGTGCATTGTTATCACAGGGGTTCACGTGTGAGTCACCTGGGTGAATCATACTCATTAAATTGAATGACTCGTTCCCAGTAACTTTATATGAAACATTTGGAAAATCATAATTGTTAGTGACGACTGCTGGAGTCATATCAATGATAGGTATATATAATTAGACTAATTAACTGTTTCCTAATTAATTTAAAAATGTTAGATTGGGTTTGCTGATAGGATTAGCTGATATTATATGAGTCATTCTAATATGTCATACTGATGATTCGGGCACAATATGTATATTCGGACACCACCAAATGATGCTGTTTAGTACAGTTAGATAAAAAATGATACTTCCGGATATTTTCGGATATTGTGTCCGAATTGATAGCTACTCGTATAATAAACCTAAGTATCTATGATGACAGGCCTGTTGGTCTAGTGGTTAGTGGCCCTGACTGCTATGCCGAAGGTCGTGGGTTCGATTCCCACCCAGGACAAATGTTTGTGTGATGAACTCGATCATTTGTTCTGTATCTGGGTGTAATTTATCTATAACTAGCTACCCGCCCCGGCTTCGCACGGGTCCTTTACAAAAAGTATAAAATTTAAAATTTTTTTTAAAGTATAAAAGTTATATTTTTTTTCGAAACATAACTAATTAGAGTAGGTTTAGAGATTCGGTACGTCAAATAATTTTCGCTCGTATGAAATTTCGGGAACGAAATGAACCATGGTAGGAAACTTTCGATCGAAACTTCGTTTTTTGGAGTAAGCGAGTAAGCCCCCAGGGCGCGCCAGAAACATCGTGTTGTAAGTGAAGTGCAAATTGTGAGTACATTATATTTCATAAACAAAGGAAGTTAACGCCAAACAATTTTGAACTTTAAATCTTCCAAGAGTTTAACTTAGACATTTTTGACTTGTTGAATTTTAAGTAAATTTTTAAGACTTAGAATATTTCCCTTAGATTTGTGTTGTATTGTTTAAGTTTAGTTAAGGACTTAGAATAGTTTTAAAAAAAAACGACGGAACGGGGAACCTATGCCCGATTTCCGACAGATTTTAGTTATATTTAAAACACTTGTAAAATTTTACGCAACTCTTTAGGACATAGAATAATTTCGTCAATATTATATTTGTATTTATGTCAAGTATTTAAATTGTTTTCTCGTTAAGAATTTTCTCAAAGATGGAGGGAGAGGGATTAATTAACGTACTAAAAGGCTCCCAAAATGTTATTATTAAAGGATTAGCAATTTTCACAAAAAGTCCTAAAGAAAGATTAACGGTCGAATACATTGAAACTAGGCAAGAGTTGATAGAAAAGGATTGGGATTCGTTTAAAGAAACCAATACTAAAATTTATCAAAACTTTAAATTAGATGATAGTACAGAACAAAAGGTTGCTGACATTTATGATACAACCGAAGACACTTATATAATGTATAAAAGTTTGTTAAAAACAACACTTAATAAAATTAGGCCAAGGGAACCAGTACAACCCAGTGATCATTCTTCTAACAGTTCATTTAAGTCAGCAAGTTCATTCGTTAAATTACCAAAGATCACCATTCCAATATTCTCTAGTAAATATGGAGAATGGACAACGTTTCGTGATCGGTTTATATCGTTAGTCCATAAAAATGAATCGTTAGTTTACGTACAAAAGCTACACCTACTTAAAAAGTCATCTTTCGGGTGAAGCTGATCAATTAATACGGAATACACCAATAACGGATGCAAATTATAGTCAATGCTGGGATTTATTAGACAAGAGGTATAGCAACAAAAGATATCTCGCCAATTGCATTTTAAAAAGGTTATTTGGAATAAAACGTATGCAAACTGAGTCAGCAACTTCATTGAAAGAACTCTTAGATACCACCAGTGATTGCTTAAATGCGTTGTCAAATTTAGACATAAATGTGAATCGTCTCGCGCGCAGGTTCGACGACTTCCAGCCTCCCGAACAAGCCGGATTCCGAAAAGGCTTCAGCACCGTGGACCACATACATACGCTACGACAGGTTATACAGAAGACCGAGGAGTATAATCTGCCTCTCTGCCTAGCGTTTGTGGACTACGAGAAAGCCTTTGATTCGATCGAGACTTGGGCTGTACTGCAGTCTCTCCAACGGTGCCAGATTGACTATCGGTACATCGAGGTGCTGAAGTGTTTGTACGAAAACGCCACTATGTCAGTCCGACTTCAGGACCAGACTTCGAAACCTATCCTCCTGCAGCGAGGTGTGAGGCAGGGAGACGTCATTTCCCCGAAACTGTTCACGGCCGCAATGGAGGATGTCTTCAAGGTTCTGGACTGGAGTGGACTAGGCATTAATGTCAATGGCGAGTACATCACTCACCTTCGGTTTGCCGACGACATAGTAGTCATGGCTGAGACTACAGAAGAGCTCAGTACAATGCTCAATGACCTCAGTAGAGCTTCCGAAAGAGTGGGTCTTAAAATGAACATGGACAAAACTAAAGTCATGATAAACAACCATGTAGCACCCACTCCTATCAAGATCGGAGACTCTATACTCGAAGTTGTGGACGATTACGTCTACCTCGGACAGACAGTCCAGTTGGGTAGATCTAATTTCGAGAAAGAGGTAAACCGTCGAATCCGACTCGGCTGGGCAGCGTTCGGGAAGCTACGCGGTATCTTCTCATCCAACATACCACATTGTCTCAAGACGAAAGTCTATGACCAGTGTGTGTTGCCAGTGATGACATATGGATCCGAAACGTGGTCGCTCACAATGGGCCTCATCAAAAGGCTTAAAGTCACCCAAAGAGCAATGGAAAGGGCTATGCTCGGAGTTTCCTTGCGTGATCGAATCAGAAATGAAGATATCCGCAGGAGAACCAAGGTTGCCGACATAGCACAAAGAATCGCCAAACTTAAGTGGCAATGGGCAGGGCACATTGCTCGCAGAACAGATGGCCGTTGGGGCCGAAAGGTTCTGGAGTGGCGACCGCGTACCGGAAAACGCAGTGTTGGAAGGCCTCCTACAAGGTGGACTGACGACCTGGTGAAGGTAGCGGGAATCCGATGGATGCGGGACGCACATGATCGTTCGTTGTGGCGACGCTTGGGGGAGGCCTATGTCCAGCAGTGGACGTCTGTCGGCTGAAATGATGATGATGATGATGATGTGAGTACATGGGATGTTATCATTATATTATACATCGTGACGTTTAAATTAGATGTTGAAACGCGTAAACAATGGGAAATAAGCGTCAGTGGTAGAATTTCTAATGATTTTCCCACCATTGATCAGTTCAAATTATTCTTGGAACAACGAGTGCATAGAACCAAAAATGGGTTCATTTCACCAGAACAAAAATAACAGTTCAAACCATACGCCTAAGACAATGCTTGCCACAAACTCATCATCACACATGAAATGCGAATTCTGTTCAGAAATCCACAAGCTTTGTTTTTGTAAAAAGTTTGCAAACCAGTTGCTTGATGCTAGACGTGAATTTGTACGTAAAAAACCACACTGTTACAAGCTGTAAAAAGAACACTAGTTGTAAAGTTTGCCAAAAGCGCCACCATTCACTGTTACATATTAACCAAGACCAAAACCCTGAAGCAATGCCAGCTGCTGATAGTACTAGTCCTTCGACTAGTGCTAATCAGATAGTTGCTTGCTTGTCAACAGGGAAGGTACCCAAGCCCAGACAAGTTTTATTAGCCACAGCGCTAATAAAAGCTGAGTCAAAGACGGGTGGATAGAGTCCGTCTAATGAAAGCGTGACCTGAGAAAAGGAGGTTACAACCAAAAATTTTGAATGTGGTATTATTGAAATAGTAGGAGAAAAAAAAGCAAGAAACAAAAAATATAACAAGTTTATTAGTGCTAGTTTTATTAGTTTATTTTTAAGTAGGAAACAGTTTATTTGATGTTATAATAAGTTTATTTATAAGGGGAAGATGTTGTGGGTATCATAGATATCTTATGTACATAGAACCTTCAACCTATATAATAAAGTGAGTCGACTCTTTGGTCAGTCGCTAAACAAACTACGGTGTTTTATTCAAAGATTTTATATATTATATCCTTTGGTTTTATTACACAACATGGTGACAGCGGTGAAAATAAAATCCATAAAATACATAATTATCGAAAGTGGTTGTAATTATTATACGTACAGGGTACATAGAAATATTGTTCAAGTATGGAACACGCGCGACCACCGTCGGAACTAAGTTTGGAAGGCGGCTCCGTCAGCCGGGCTGACGCTTGGAAAAATGGAAAACTCAATTTATGTTGTTTTTAAAAGCATCGGGGGTGCATAAAGAGGAGCATGGTGTGCAGGCCAGTTTACTGGTCAACTTAATTGGACCCGAGGGGTTCGATATTTATGAGACTTTTACATTTAACAAAGATAGTGACAAGGATGATGTCACTTTGTTGATGAAAAAAATTGATGAATATTTCGGTGTAAGACAGAATATAACTTTGGCTAGATACAACTTTTTTACGAGGAATCAAGAGGCTGGCGAATCGATTGATCAATATGTAACAGCATTGAAACTAATGAGCAGAAACTGTTGTTTTAAATTAATAGAAGAGGAGCTGATTCGTGATCGTATTGTTTGCGGTACGAAAAGTACAATCGTAAGAGATCGGCTGTTGAGAACTGAAGATTTGACTTTAGAATCGCAATTCTACCATCGGACAACCCGACGTACGGCGAATATTCACCCTTACGTTGTTGAAACCTCTACGGTCTGGACTAAGCGTTTCGCCTCGTCGTTTATACCGCGTACGTCGATGGACTGGAACAGTCTGCCTGCTGCGGTCTTCCCGTCCGATTATAATTTGGGTGTCTTCAAGGCTAGAGTGAATAGGCTCTTAATAAACTAGTGCGCCTCACCATCAAAGATTGCATCGCTACTTACCATCAGGTGGGATCGCAGTCCAGCACTAGTTTATCACAATTAAAAAAAAAAAAAAAAAAAAAGCAATAAAAATCTGTCAGGTTAGTGAGATATCTAATGACAGTAATCGCTTGTTGGAGACACGTGGTGCAACAAGCTCGGCAGAATCGGCTTCCGTGCAAGTCGATGCTGTTGGCGTGCGCGGCGGCGGCGGCCACGGCGTCTGGCGAGGCCGGGGGCGCCCGCAACGTCGGGGACGTGGCGCGGTTGGTTCCAGTTCCAAAACGGCTCGGCAATCAGGGGCATCTGGATGTTATCTCAGGTGTGGAGGCGATTGTACTGAACCTGCATCGTGTCCGGCTATTGTTGTGCAGTGTTATGTTTGCGAAAATTACGGTCATTTTGCTAGGATTGCTGTATCATCGGCAAATGTTCCAGTGACTACACTTTTTTGTGAAACAGGGTGAAGAGATAACTTCCTTGCATACTGTCCAAGCTGGAGTGCCACAGGGTAGTGTAATGGGCCCCATGTTGTACCTGCTTTTCACAGCCGACCTCCCAACGACCGACGGCGTAGTCACTGGAACATTTGCCGATGATACAGCAATTCTTTCGATAGACACTTCACCCGACGTTGCTTCACAAAAACTCCAAACTAGCCTCAATCAAATATCCCAATGGCACAAAGATTGGCGAATTAAGGCCAACGAAACCAAGTCTGTCCAGGTGACTTTCACTTACAGGAAAGGAACGTGTCCTCCTGTCACTCTAAATGGAATACCTCTCCCACAAGAAGACTACGCTAAGTATCTTGGAATTTATCTGGATAGACGCCTAACTTGGAAGAAGCACATATTTAAGAAACGACTGGCTATGGGACAACAGTTACGCACAATATATTGGCTACTGTGTAGCAAATCGCAATTCTCAATCGAAAATAAATTATTGTTATATAAATGTATAATAAAGCCTAAATGGACATATGGCCTACAGTTGTGGGGCTCAGCAGCAAAATCAAATGTCGAAATAATACAAAGGTTCCAATCAAAAATGTTGAGAATGATAACGAACGCACCTTGGTATGTCTCAAATAACAGACTCCATCACGACCTCTGTATCAGAACGGTAATAGAAGAGATCTCAGAAAAAGCTAAAGCGTACAAAGCACGCATCTCAAACCATCCAAACAAGCTAGCAGTAAACCTGATGGCCCCCCAAACAGCCGCTCGGAGGCTAAAGAGAAACATTCCTCAAGACCTCGTTTAGGAGGCTATAAGATAAACGGGGCGGTCACTGGACAGTCTGCGTACAAATCTGTTATGTTATCAAACATATTGCTGAATGTCTATAATGACAGATTGCAATAAAATATATGGATAAAAAAAAAAAAAAAAAAAAAAATTTTGCTAGGATGTGCAAGGTAAAAAAAGATGTTAAAAAATGTACGATTTAGGTATTGCTGAAGAGAAAAACGACGAGGGAGACAACTGTGAGTCATTTTTTATATCTGGGTTATATAATGTATCTGAGATAAACACTTCATCTGAAGACTGGTTTGAAATACTCCGCGGGGAGTTTGGTTCTGAAAAATTTAAACTAGATACGGGTGCAAATATTAGTGTTTTGTCTATTAAACGATTTTTATTACTCGGATACGACATTAAAATAATAACAAAAGGTAAACATGTTAAATTTCAGTCTTATAGTGGTGATTTCATACCAATAAGAGGTGTCTGTAATTTGAAATGGTGGTACAAGAATATTCCATATGAATTAAAATTTGCAATAGCAGATATGGAATGTCAAAGTGTGCTGGGACTGCAAGCATGTTTAATTTTAGGATTAGTTAAGAGAGTACATAATATTAATATCACAGATTACCAGGACTTGTTTAGTGGATTAGGGTGTTTGCCAGGCGAATATCACATTGTAGTAGATAAATCGGTGATGCCGGTCATATGTGCGACTCGTAAAGTACCGTTAGGTTTACGCGATAAGTTACAAGACGAATTAAATAGGATGATTGAGTTGGGAGTCATTAGAAAAGTGACTCATCCAACTCCATGGGTTAATTCACTAGTGATTGCTGCTAAGAAAAATGGGCAGTTACGTATTTGTTTAGATCCGAGACCGCTTAATAAGGCTATACAGCGTGCACATTTTCAATTACCAACAATAAATGAATTGGCTACTAAGCTTCACGGTGCTAAGTATTTTTCTGTTTTAGATGCCAACTCAGGATTTTGGACAGTGAAACTAGATAATGCGAGTGCAGACCTATGTACATTTAGTACTCCCTTTGGGAGATATCAGTATTTGCGATTACCGTTTGGTCTGAATTGTGCACCTGAAGTGTTTCATGCGAAAATAAAACAATTATTAGAAGGATTAGAAGGGGTAGATTCTTTTATAGATGATATTATTTGTTGGGGTAGAAGTAAAAATGAGCACGACATGCGATTAAAAGCTCTGTTGAATAGAGCCCGGGAAATCAAGTTAAAATTTAACAAAGATAAATGTCGAATAAGTGTGGAGGAGGTTACGTATTTAGGTCATATTTTTAACAAAGATGGAATGAAAATGGACTCGGAAAAAGTTAGGGCTATTCAAAAAATGCCCGAGCCAACGGATCGCAAAGGTTTAGAGAGATTTTTAGGAGTTGTTAACTTTCTATCAAAATTTATACCTAATTATTCAGAACATACATTTCCATTAACAAGATTATTAAAAAAAGATGTTTTATGGAGTTGGGAAATTGGGCACGTGCAAGCATTCAACAAATTAAAGGAGTTAATATGTAATGCGCCGGTATTGTCATTGCATAACGTTCGCGGTCCGGTTCTGTTGTCTGTGGACGCAAGCAGTGTCGCGTTGGGGGCCGTGCTCATGCAGGACAGACGCCCAGTCGAGTACGCATCTCGCACGCTCACCGAAACACAACAGAGGTATGCACAAATCGAAAAGGAAATGTTAGCTATAGTGTTTGCGTGTGAAAAGTTTCATCAATATTTACGGTAAAAATAAGGTAATTGTTGAATCTGATCACAAACCATTAGAAAGTATTTTTAAAAAACCTTTAGATGCGATCCCAGCACGCTTACAACGTATGATGTTGAAAATTCAAGGCTATGACTTATGGGTTTCTTATAAACCGGGAAAGTTTATGTATATACCAGATACATTGTCACGTGCACCTCTTCCTGATTTGTATAACGATGGTATAAGTAAGGATATTCTTTGTCAAATAAAAATGATTGTTAGTAACGTTCCTATGTCACAAAATAAGTTTACCCATGTGAAATGGGCAACAATGGGAGATAAAACTTTAAAGTTATTGCTACAATATATTAATCAGGGTTGGCCTGACAAGTTCCATGTTTCTAATGAATTAAAATATTATTGGTCTATAAGAGATGAACTATATTCTGTGGATGGGGTGATATTTAAAAATAAACAGGTAATAATACCCCAGTCTATTCAAAATGAGATGTTGAAACTAATTCACGAAGGTCATTTAGGTATTGATCGTTGTAAAAGACGTGCCCGTGAAGTGTTATTTTGGCCGGGTATAGAAAAAGACATCGAATGTTTTGTTAAAAAATGTAAAGTGTGTCAGGAGAATTCAAACAAGCCGAGTAAAGAACCAATGATACATGTGTCCATACCAGAGTTACCATGGAATAAAATTGGGACGGATATATTTGAGTACGCCAAGAAAAGTTTTTTAATCTTAGTTGATTATTATTCGGGTTTTGTAGAAGTAGCGCAATTAAGGGATACTTGCTCTAATTCGGTGATTGAAATAATAAAGGAAAAGTTTGCGCGATATGGAATACCTGATACGGTCATTAGTGACAATGGTCCACAATATTCTGGCCGCTCTTTTAAAACTTTTGCGTTAGAATGGGGTTTCAAACATGTCACATCTTCCCCATATTATGCACAATCAAATGGAAAGAGTGAAAGAGCAGTGCAAACTATAAAGAGGATGTTAAAAAAGTCTTTACAGAGCAATACAGATTTTTATTTAAGTTTACTAAACTACAGAAACACTCCGCGAGAAAATTTAGATTCTCCTACGCGACTAATGATGGGAAGGCGTTTAAATTGTAGATTGCCTGTTCATCCTGATCTATTAAAACGAAACGATTGTAATGACGAAATACAACATAAAATATTATTAAAGCAACAAATAAAAAGTAAAACATATTACGATCAACATTGTAAGTCGTTACCTGAATTAAATGTGGGCGATGACGTTATCATGTTTGAAAATAATAACGAACGAATCCATGGCAAAGTACTAGCAAAGGCACCAGCACCGCGTTCATACTTAGTGAAAAATAAAAAGGGTATCTACCGCCGTAATCGCCGACATTTGATTAAGAGTACGTCAGTGAGTAATCAAAGGGAAAAAATAATGAATGATAATGTTGTTGTATCGGACGATGATGACGACGATATCTACCTTTCAGGTAATGAGGATGACGAGGACTATATGCCTAGTGATGAAATAAATAAAAGTATGCAAGATTCTTATTCACCACCTGTTACACGTAGCAAGAAACAAAAAATATAACAAGTTTATTAGTGCTAGTTTTATTAGTTTATTTTTAAGTAGGAAACAGTTTATTTGATGTTATAATAAGTTTATTTATAAGGGGAAGATGTTGTGGGTATCATAGATATCTTATGTACATAGAACCTTCAACCTATATAATAAAGTGAGTCGACTCTTTGGTCAGTCGCTAAACAAACTACGGTGTTTTATTACACAACAGATACCAAACTGTACGAGCCTTACTTGATCAAGGTTCGCAAGCTTGTTTCGTTACAGAAGCATCAGTTCAACTTCTCAACCTGAAAAAGATTCCAATTCAAGGGTTTGTTTTAGGGTTAGGAGACAATAGGTCAACTATGACAAAGTACATGGTACAAATAACGATAAAGTCTCGCGTCGAATTTAGTTTTAAGTTCACGTTTAATGCTTACGTTTTAAGCAAGATCACCTCTTACTTACCAGAGCGAAGCTTAAACACAGATGCTTTCGACTAGTTAGAGGTCAACAATCTGTGTTTAGCAGATCCAGAATTCAACACACCCAACAAAATCGACATTCTGTTGGGTGCCGATGTTTATAGCTGTATTATTAAGTAAGGTTTAGTTAAGAGTCCTTCTGGTAGTCTTATGGCACAGAATACTAGATTAGGTTGGGTCCTGTCAGGTGCAGTGAGCCCTGAAAGTAAAAGTACAAATAAAACTAGCGTAATGCATTGCATGGTACATGTAGATGATATGTTAAAGAAATTTTGGGAAATTGAAGAGCATTTTAGTACTAGAAAGATATTTACACCAGAGGAGAAGAAATGCGAAGAGCTTTATAGTGAGACTACTAAGAGAGATAGCGATGGTAGATTTATAGTCAGGTTACCTTTCCGAGACGAAGATCCTCCTTGCAAGTCTGGAAATTCACGTGGCATAGCTAAATCAAGATTTCAAGCATTAGAGAGAAGATTTGCAAAGAATAAAGAGTTAAAAGGAAAATACACAGAAGTAATAAATGATTATTTACAGTTAGGTCATATGAGGCACGTGAAGAAAGATGATGGCAAAAGGGAAGAAGCGGTATATCTACCACATCACGCAGTCATTAGGGAAGACAAGACCACGACTAAAGTTCGTGTTGTTTTCAACGCCTCTGAAAGGAACAACAAAGGAGTATCACTAAATGACACGCTCATGGTTGGTCCAAAACTGCAAGCTGATTTACGTCACACGGTTTTAAAATGGAGAGTACATGCTATAGGACTTGTAGCTGACATAATTAAAATGTATCGACAAGTGAAGGTTGCAGAAGAAGATGTAATGTTCCAAAAAATATTATGGCGTGACAGTCCGGATAAAGAGATACAAGATTACGAGCTTATGACTGTGACCTTTGGAACAGCTTCTGCACCGTACCAAGCAGTCAAAACTTTACTACAGATCGCTGTTGATGAAGGTGAAAACTACCCACTAGCTGCAGATAAGGTTTTAAATTGCTTCTATATGGACGATTTAATGACAGGATGCAACAGTGTAGAAGAAGGTATTGCAATATATAAGCAAATGATTGCATTATTATGAAATGGCGGATTTATATTACAAAAATGAAATAGTAATAGTCGAGAAGTACTTAAGAGAATAGAAAGAATTGAAAATAATTTAGTTAAAGAACATCCTGATGAAACAAGAACAAATAGAAATACAGAACAATGAACTAGAGAAGATAGAACACAAAGAAGAGAAAGGGTTAGAAATCAAATTAGATAGTACAATAAAAATTTTGGGACTTACCTGGAACCGCAACGAAGTTACTTGCAGGTGTTAGTTGGGATGAAGAACTGAACATTGACTTAATAAAAGAATGGGTTTCTTACCGTGAAGAGCTGTCACTACTTAGCAAAGTTCGGATACCTCGTTGCCTTGGAACTAAGTCGCACGACGATCTCGAGCTACATGGCTTCAGTGACGCCTCCAAAACCGCGTACTCAGCCGTGATTTATTTGCGGCTAGTAGATATTGTAGGCAATGTTCATATTTCGTTGTTGGTTGCAAAAACTAGAGTAGCCCCCGTCAAACAAATTAGTATACCTCGTCTAGAGTTGTGTTGAGCAGTTTTACTGTCAAATCTTTTAATAGAAACAGCAGATGTCCTGAATATTTCTAGGGATAAAATCAAGGCCTGGACAGACTCCACGGTCGTGTTGGCTTGGCTTAACAGCCATCCAAGCAGATGGAAGACGTTTGTGGCGAATCGCACCTCAGAAATATTGACAACGATGAAAGCATCTCAATGGTTTCATGTGAAAACCAAGGACAACCCAGCAGACTGCGCCTCACGAGGTATCTTACCTAGTGCATCGATAGATAATCGTTTATGGTTTTCCGGACCATCATTTTTAACTGAAAGAACAATAGTCTATAAAAGGCCAAATGATTTAAATATCGACTTAGAGCAAATAACAAAAACACACATTGCTGTAGTGCCAGAGCTTTCAATGTTCAAGCGGTATTCGTCATTACAAAAATTAGGGTAATCGCCTATTGCAGACGGTTTTTAAGGCATAACACCTTTACACATAGTTATTTACAAAAGTTAGAACTAGAAGCTAATGTCAAATTATTTGAGAACAGCTTACTGGGTCATAGGAGTCAGGAACCTAGTCAAACACCATGTACGAAAATGTGTAACATGCGTTAATCATCGCGTTAGCATCAAGAACCAAATGATGGGTTCGCTTCCAACGGTTCGGTGTTCTCCAGCGCGACCGTTTTTACACAGGGGGGTTGATTATGCTGGCCCTATTAATATTAGGACAACGAAAGGTCGTGGGCACCGTTCGTACAAGGGCTACATATGTTTGTTTGTGTGTATGTCCACCTGTGCTATACATTTAGAAGTCGTCAGTGACATGAGCACACAAGCTTTTTTAGCTGCCTTCAGACGTTTTGTGTCTAGGCGAGATCATTGCGCTAAAATATGGAGCGACAATGGCACTACATTTGTAGGTGCCTCCCGAGAAATGCAACATTTGGCATCAATTCAGGCAGCAATAGCAGAACAACTCGAGGCCAACGGTTCTGAGTGGCACTTCATTCTCCCGCATAGCCCTAATTTCGGTGGACTTTGGGAAGCAGGTGTGAAGTCCACAAAGTTTCACCTCAAACGAGTCATTGGTGATGCTACTTTGACGTATGAGGAAATGAGCACACTCCTCAGTCAAGTAGAAGCTTGTTTAAATTCACGTCCAATGAGCGTCATTAATGTTACTGATCCTGGTGAACTGATACCGTTAACTCCTGGACATTTCCTAATTAGAGAGCCAATAATAAATGTACCAGATAATAAATATGAAAGCAGTAATACATGGTGGCAATTTATTCAAGCAATGCTGCAATCATTTTGGTAACGCTGGTCCCAATAATATTTGTCCAATCTTATGAACCGGTACAAATGGTCTTATAAAACTCCTGAGCCAAATATTGGAGACATTGTGTTGGTCAAGGAAGACGATTTGCCGCCTAGTCGTTGGATGTTAGGTCGCTTATTAGAGAAGCATCCCGGTGCTGATAACATCACCCGTGTAGTCACATTACGCACTAAATCCTCTATTATTAAGAGGCCAACATCCAAACTTTGTATTTTACCAATTGCAGATCACTGAATTTATTTATGTTTGTTATGTCACATTGTTATTTTAGTAGCTTAGCCCAATAAGTAGTTTAAGGTTTTAAATGTTAGATATTAAGATTTATTGTAGTACAATTTTTTAATTTAAGACTTTAGATCAAACCTGAGATCAAATACATGTCAGATCCAGGATTTAGTTCAAGAAGGACATTCCTTCAGTAACGTCCTTGGTGGGCGGTATGTTTAGAACGAGATTTATGTTCAAAAATGTATTAGTTACGGATTCCTGACTAGAAGCTATTATTTTTATTATATCTTTTGAAAATAGTTTCTGTGTCATTCACATCAGTATATCGCTGCATTCGATAGAACCAACGAGAAAAGCACTTTGCCCACTCATCCTTAGGGGTCTCTTCGATGGCCGTCTGGAACGCAGCCACTGCTTCCTTGGCGTCCATAAAATGTTTTCCTTGAAGATTTTCTTTTATTTTCAGGAATAAATAAAAATCGCAAGATGCGAGGTCGGAGCTATATGGCGGGTGACCAAGCAATTCCACGTCTGACGACGCCAAATAGTCGATCGTTCGCCCGGCGGTGTGCGAGGAGGCGTTGTCGTGGTGAAGGAGGATCCTACTGCGAGGTCGTTTCTCTCGAACTTTTTCCAAGACAAGTGGCAAACGTTTGTTTAATACCACTCTACAGTAACTGACTTTTGATCTTCTCTAAAACAATTATCAATTTCGGAGATATCGAATTTCGTTATCGTTGATGTAAATGTAATGTTGTCTAGGCCCCCTGACATAAGCTTTCGAACTGTCACGTGATCGATCGCTAATTGCTAGACAATTTCACACTGCGTTACGAAACGACAAAGAACTTCGATCAACATAAACGATATTCTCATACAAATGCTTAGACAAGTGGCACTTTCGACATTCAAATTCGCTGAGATTTCGAAATTCTCTTTCGACAGCTAAGCGAAGTCTTGGAAGGTGATCCAAGACTTCGCTTAGCTACGCGGTATCTTTTCGTCTCAAGACGAAAGTCTTTGACCAGTGCATGTTGCCAGTGATGACATATGGCTCCGAAACGTGGTCGCTCACAATAGGCCTCATCAGAACGCTTAAAGTCACCCAAAGAGTAATGGAAAGGACTATGCTTAGGGTTTCCTTGCGTGATCGAATCAGGAATGAAGATATCCGCAGCAGAACTAAGGTTGCCGACATAGCACGAAGAATTGTCAAACTTAAGTGGCAATGGGCAGGGCACATGGCTCGCAGAACAGATGGCCGTTGGGGCCGAAAGGTTGTAGGTATGTAGGTGTGTGTAAGGCTTGAGGTATTGCGAGTCACGAAACAGCGGTTGAGATTTTGAAAAGTTTATTGAAGGTCACAGAGAACAGATGTACGGTTATGGCAAGCACGGAAAGATAGCAGAGAAGATGAAGAATTAGGATGAAAATGTAAGAAATAACAGATATGAAGAGAAAGTCTAGATTAGGCAAGATAAGCACTAGCGATTTTAGCGAGAGACAAAACTGAGCGTGCATTCGCTGCCGAGTTAGGTGAGCCACTGTCGGCGCGACCGAGCGTTAGCGGAGCGATCAGCTTGCGGCGCACGAGGTAGGTGCGCGGGCGCAGGCGCGGAGGTACGGTTGAGGCTCTCGTTGTAGTACAACCCCAGTCCGGTTGGCTTGGAGTGCAGTGCGGCTACAAGGTTCTGGAATAGCGACTGTGTACTGGAAGACGCAGCGTTGGAAGGCCTCCTACAAGGTGGACCGATGACCTGGTGAAGGTTGCGGGAAACCGATGGATGCGAGACGCGCAGGAACGTTCGTTGTGGCGACATTTGGGGGAGGCCTACGTCCAACAGTGGAAGTATATCGGCTGAAATGATGATGATGATGATGATAAAAGGAAGTTGTCAATGGAGAGGTATGACATTGTGGCGTGGCGTTTTCGGCATTTGAAAGAATTGCAGGACAATCGAAATGGAGCCCAGCGTCCTGTATTTTATTCAAAGATAGTTTTTAGAATTTCCGAAAGAAAAAAAATTACGGCGAAGGAACATCTTATGTGAAATGATAGTACATTTCACTTCACGATCAATATATATGGGTGATTCCATAAATATTGGGCAACTCTATGTCTTCAGAACTTTTCGCTCAACTAATTAAATCAATTGAATTAACAATAATTTATAATGTTGATAGAGCTGAATAAGGGTGTTCCTTTATTTAGACTTGCAGAAATATAAAAAAAGTATTTTATTTTTAATTCTTCCTTACATCAACTTCAACTCTTAATTAATGGCCTTTGTGGAAGGGACACCACAATTTTGCCAATAACACGTGCGGACTGTTAATAAACCATCAAACAAAATCAAATAGGAGAGTATTTAGTGTGAATTAATAGTAAAAAATTATCTTTCTTTTTAATGAATTAATGAAAGTAGAAAATAAAAGAATTTCTTCGCAGATATAGACTGACAAGTGACAAGTCCTATGACCACAGATTATGAGATTATCTTGTAAGAGAGAAAATAAAAATATATACCTAAAAAGGTTATAAAAGTTACAACTTAATTTTATTAATTTCAATGAATTTACATAGTTTTAATATAAAACGTGTAAAAACAAAAGGTAGAAGTCATTTGACCGAGGTTGGGCGCGGAATATGAGGAGGAATGATTTCATGAAAAGAGAAGCGCAATTTAGGACAGGAGAAAAATAAATGGCCCACGTTTCCTTCATCCAAACCACATTCACAAAGAGAGTTATTCTTAATCCTAAGTTTGGCCAAGCAATGAGGAGAGCAACAATGATTTAAACGTATATGACAGATAGTTGAGGTAGTGATTTTTTTTTCCAATTGATATTTGAAAAACCAAGGTTTGTGGGGTATTTCGGGTTGTATATCTCCATAAAATTTACCCTTTATGGATTTAGAGATTTGCCATGCCTTGGACCAAGATTTCAAGGAAGAGTAGAGTAGATTTAGAGGAAGAGTAGAACAAATATCATGGGAATAAATTTCAGAATGGGCAAGAGAGCCAGAGAGAACAGCATTTTTGGCGCATGAATCAGCTGACTCATTACCAAGAATACCGACATGACCAGGAATTCAAGCTATGACAACATTATTTCCAAGTTCATGACATTGAAATAGCAAATCTCTAATTTTTAGAATTATAGGGAATCTTGACTTAGATCTGAAAGGATTAGATAAAATTACTTGAAGACAACTTGTTGAGTCAGAGAAAATTATGGAGTTATTTAACTGATGAGACTTAAGAAGACTTGAGAAATGGCTTCAAAAATGGCAATTGGTTCCCCTGTAAAAACAGATGTAATAGAAGGGCACTTATAATTTAAAATAAATTTTGTATGAGGAATCCAAACAGCAACTTCTACAGGGCTATCATCGGAGATTTTGGAAGCATTAGTGAATATAGTAGTCCAGTTATTATAATTAGAGGAAACTTTTTGGGCAAACATCTTATGCGGTTCTAAGGTATTTTTGTTAATTCCAAAGTCCAAAACGATCTCCGGTTGAAATACCAGAGCATAATAAGGTACCGTAGGTAACTGAGTATAGATATAAAAGTAGGTTTTGAAAAAGTGGGCTAGAAAGACGAGTGAATTGAAGGTAAGCACGAAGAAAACAAGGAAGTTCAATACTCGAACGACGACTACAAGACTCAAAGATGGATGATAAATGGTCCAGCTTACCAAGAAGGGGATGTTCAGAATTTTGTACAAGTTTAAAAATAAATCTATTGCCAGAAATTGTCTTCGAATCAAAAGAGGAGGCTCAACACACTCAACTTGCATGGCATTAATTGGGGACGACTTCATTGTCCCGAGAATAATTCGTAAACACTTTGATTGGATTTTATCAAGTTTTTGAAGGCCAGATTTGTTACAAGGATCTAATAGGAACATACCATAATCAAAATGACTACGAACTATTGCATTGTAACTAGATCAGTTTTTGAGTATATGGGTGAGCACCCCACCAAACACCTGAAAGAAACCGAAGGACATTAACGTTTCTTTCGCATTTTTGAGAAACAAAGTCTGTGTGAGCAATACCTGATAATTTTGTATCTAACCAAACTCCTAAAAATTTAACATTGTTCACCTGAGAGATATTTTCACCGTTAACTTTAATATCAACAGGAGGAAAAATCTTTTTTTTTGTAAACACAACTACAGAGCTCTTAGAGGCTGATAAGGACAAACCGTGTTTTAGAAGCCAATCAGATAAATATCCAAGGGCGGAATTAAAACGGTTAGTAGCCTTATCTAAAGATTTTCCAGAACAGTATAAAGCTAAATCATCAGCATACTGCAATATTTGACAAAATGAATCAGTAGAAAAATCATAAGTATAAAGGCTGAATAAGAGAGGACTTAAAACTGAACCTTGTGGTGAGCCTTTCCAGATAGTCTTAGTGGAAAGAGAGGAGTTTTAAGTTTTAATGGAGATGGTTCTCTCCATCAATAGAATGATGATCACAAATAAAGCGGACCAATTTTTTAGGAACATTCAACTGATGCTCAAGTTTATCCTTGAGAACCGGAAGTAAAACATTATAGTAAACTGAGGCAATATCCAAAACAACTCCTACTAAAAACTGCTTACTTATCAAAGAAATACGAATGTCAGAAATTAATACACTAAGACTATCCATTGTGCTCATACCTTTACGGAATCCAAACTGAGATGCGGGCAACAAATTCCTATTTTCCACCAACCACTCAAGTCTATGCTTCATCATATGCTCTGCAACCTTGCACAGAGTAGACGACAAAGCAATAGGCCTGTAGCTATTAGGGTCTGACGGGCTTTTTCCGGGTTTAATGACCGGAATTATTATTTGGTGTTTCCACGGTTGAGGAACCAAACCGGACTCAAAAAAGTTGTTGACAAGATCTAGTTAATAATGTTTTGTACTTCTTGAGGCGTTTTTTAAAAATGAGTACGGGATCCCATCTGCTACAGGAGAGGAATCAACAAGACCGTCAAGTGCCGTTTGAAGTTCAGAAAAAGAGAATGGGGCATCAAAATCATTTTCGGAAGTAAGAAAACCCGGAGGAGAGGGAAAAGAGTCCATATTTGGAACTGAAGGAGGAGCCAGTTTATCAGGGAAAGAGTCAAACCAAGAAGAGGGATCATTAGCTGAAATGTCAACAGAATTACAGGATCCTCTGTATCTCCTGATTTGCTTCCAGACTAATGAAGAAGGGGAACAGGGAGATAAGCTCTGACAATAGCGAAGCCAACCTTCTTTTTTCTTTTAGAAAAAAGTCTCTTAACAATGGCTGCTATTCTTTAGTAGACTAAAAAATTCTGAAGAGTCATTGAATTAGAATAATTATCTTCTGCTATTTTTTTTTGTATCCCACCAAGGAGTTGAAACTTTGAACCTGTAGGGTTTTTAAGAGTTTTTTAGGCGTCTACAGAGACTAACTTAGTTTCAAGAGAATCAGAATATGAAGACCATCTTGCATCATTTAAGGGAGGGGTTAAAATTACTCATTGGTACTACTCTATCAGAGATAGAGATAATAATGGGAAAGTGATCACTACCATATGAATGAGACAAAATATTCCAGGAAAGAATGGAAGCATGAGAGGCAAAGCATGTCTCAAGTTCCCTTTCGGTTAACCCTGGCCCCAGTAAGTAGGCTTCGACCCAGCTGGGCCCCTGCTGTTGCTGACAACTCCTTGAGGCGCGCGGGAACAGTGTGCGCCGTTGACGACTTTGGCTTGCTTCGGACAGTTACCGGTCGGCTGGACAGCGAGCTACCCATTGCTCACTGTCCGCAAGCCCGCGCCTACGGTGGCCGGAAATCGGGATCGGAATCCGGGCGGCGGCGGCGAGAGCGCCGTTGCCTGATGCGGTCGGCCTCTTCTTTGTGAGCATTACTGCTTCGCAGAAGTCGCGGACCGCCTGCCACCCCTCCTCGCTGCAGACCATGGCCGGAACCAACCACGCTTGCCAGAGGGTCATGGCGCAATGTGCGGAATGCCCGGAGGACACGGTGGAGCACACAGTCGATGTGTGCCCTGCTTGGGCGGAGCATCGCTGTGCCCTCGTGGGGGCGATCGGTGGCGGAGATCTCTCGCGCCGGGCCTTGGTTGAGGCCATGGTCCGGAGCGAGGAGGAGTGGCAGGCGGCGGCTGACTTCTGCGAAGCAGTAATGCTCGCAAAGGAGGAGGCCGAACGCATCAGGCAACGGCGTTATCGCCGCCGCCGCCGGGATTCTGATCCCGATTTCCGGCCACCGTAGGCGCGGGCTTGCGGACAGTGAGCAATGGGTAGCTCACTGTCCGGCCGTCCGGTAACTGTCCGGACCAAGCCCAAGTCGTCGACGGCGCGCACTTTTCCCGCGCGCCTCAAGGAGTTGTCAGCAACAGCAGGGACCCAGCCGGGTCGAAGCCTACTGGAGCCAGGGTTATCCGAAAGGGCGCTCGAGCTCCGGTATGAAGGCTAGAAGGAACGGGGTGGGTCTTTTAGTCAGTAATAGTCTGATACTATCTCCCGCTCCGCCCAAGAGCGGCGGATGTCAATGCATGATTTTTTCACACCATAAAAAAAAAAGGCCTTCGGTTGCTGACGCAGTGACGGCACCCACACTGGGCAGGTTCTAAATCACTTTAAAAAAAAAAAACTAATTTTTAACCTTGAAAAGAATTTTAATTAGAATTTGGAAAATACAATATTATTGTGTCCGCCACAAAGTTCAAAGTATGACTGCCCGAAAACTATCCAACAAAACAACAAGTGGTGATCAATCTTATCGGGGGGTTGTTATAAATTTTTAGACAGCCCTAAGCATATAAAATACAAACGCTGACACCTCATAGGTGTCATGTAAAGAGTGATGAGAAATCTAAGGTGAAACGTTGAAAACTTTACAAAAATATAAAAAATGTAGTTATTAATAAACTTAGAACTAATCTAGAATTAGACATCGAAAATATTCGTAGTGTTAAAACAATAATAGTCATTTAGACAAGACGTTAAAGTAAGATTACAATAGATAAGATCATTGCAAAACTAAGTCATAACATTACGTCTTAGTGGAGTAGGCAAGGATTTGCATGATCCTTGAACATCTTCGTCAGATGATTCTGTAAAACTGTTATTTACTGATTGAACAGACTGAATGGTTTGTTTCCTTTTTGTATAGCATTGATTAAACACCTGTATACAATATCGAGATTTAGTTGGACAAAATAACTTTCTACATTTATATAAGATAAAAATAAGAATAATGGTAGAGATAACATATGTCAATGAGAGATAGTGAGTACTATATTTATTTAAGTGAGATGGCTGTTCAACCTTATTAAATTCTTTTTCAAATTCATTCAAATGCACACTTGCCTGTAATAGTGTATTGAAATCATTAACGATGGATAATTTTACGAAAGGGAGATGCTGTACTGTTTTATTTATTTTCTGATTGTCGCAGCAATCATCTTCTATGATATTAAAATTAGATATATAGTTAGTAATATTAGACACAACGTTATCACTAGGTGTAAACGTTAAAGTTTTAAAGAAAGCTACACAATACTTCAGCAGGACTAACATGCCTGTGCCAAAAAAGATCTCATTGTAACCGGTCCCCAAGATACAGGCGCCGCCTAGTTTGGGGACCACCGTATATTACATAACTGAAGCCCGCAAATAGTTACAGACTTATAATACGTTAAGATTATTTAATTTAAGGTACAATTTGTAACAATGGCTCAATAAATTTATTATTATTATTATTATTATTATTATTAACTAGTAGGATCGTTTTCACATGTAATATGGGCCTTTCTGCTGCATTTTTTGAAGGTACTTCAAGTCTATTCCCTATTGTTGAGTTAGATTATGTACTAAACAAGCCCGTAGTTATTGAGTTTGGCTATGTTGTTTTGTGTGATGTATTCAGTGGAACAGACCCATGTAAATCCTGTGCGCCATGGTATTGGGGTGACCATGACACCGATGGTTTCTGGGGTGAGTCGGTAATGACCGGCAACAGACCTGTGTAAATCCAGTTGACGGATGGTTTCTGGGGTGAGTCGGTAATGATCGGCAACAGACCTGTGTAAATCCAGTTGACGGGTGGTTTCTGGGGTGAGTCGGTGGCTCAACCGGCAACAGACCTGTGGAAATCCAGCCCTTAATAGGTATCTGGGGTGACCTACTAGAGACTGATGTAAATCCTGTGTGCACTAGGTTATGTGCAAGGTATTCGGGTGCGTGGGAACAGACCTGTGTAAAGCCTATGTGTTTGAAACGCTTGCGTGTAGCATTTGTGTATAACGCTTGTTTGGCTACTTGGTACCTACATAATCTGACGCTTTTATGCCCTTTACAAACTTAGACCAACTTTTGATAAACGATGTAAATGAGTAAGTCTCTTAGAATGTGTGTGTCTTCACAGAGACCAATGATGATGACACCGAACAGCCGTTGGACGCGCAGGGTGCTGCTGGACCATCTTCGAGTTCCTGCTGAGGGCTTCGAGCACGCAGCCCCGTCAGGAGAGGCCGTATTAGAAAAGAAAATTTAATTCAGGAGTAGCAACACTACGACCATAGATTACCACGAAAGTCCTACACACGGAATGCGGCTGGCGGGTCTTGTCTATCTTTTTTTGGCGGGAATCACGGTGTGCGGAAGGTCTGCCCGAATAGTTAGCGATCGTCATTATTTCTAATATTTTATTTTGTTTGCCTTTTTCTCTATAATTGTAATTTGTTTGGCCGAAAGCCAATAAAACCTTTTTAAAAAAGTCATCTCGTGTTTCCATTTGTAACAATATATACTACCAATAGACAGGACATAGCGAACAAAAGTCAAAATCCGAAACTTGTTACTTGTGAGTAAGTCGCTCAGTCTAGTATGACACCCCTACACGTCAAATCATGTTTGTATCCGCTTTAGGCACTAAAAGAAAATCATTTTCTGAGAAAATATGCCGAGTTGCGCATTGTGCTATTGCAAATCTTGTTATTGTAAAATTGTTTGACCTAACTTCGGTTTATTTTCGTAAATATTCTTGGTATCTACGCAGTAATTAATTAAAATTCAACAATTTCCATGAATAGTCCTAGAATATTTGCTGATTTTATGATAGCGCTATCTATTGCTGAAAAGTTTAACCTTACCTAGCACACACCAGTGACGTAGCGTGGGTTTTCGCCGCTTAGGGTCGACCAGAAATACGCCGCCCTTTGATGTTTATTATGTTTAAGAACACCAGTATTAAGAACGACTGCTGGTATCCCGTCGGGGCCACTAGCTTTATTCTTACGTACGTCTTTCTGATGGATACGAATATTCGACATACTCGTCACGTACCCATCATGAGAAACAGGGGGCGGTGCGTCACTGGAATTCAGACGCGAAGATTCCGCAATAAGAGAGGCAATTAAGTTTGCTTTCTCGTCAGCGGTGTGAGCCAGGGACCCGTCGGGTTTCAGCAGTGGTGGAGGTGAGGGACGGCAGAAGTTCGATTCACTCGAGTTTGCCAGGGACCAAAATGCTTTACTACCAACAGGGTTTGTTCCCTATTCAGCCAATGTGGTCAAACTGAGACCTCCACAACACATTAAGAATCACGTCACTTGCCTTGCGCATACGAGCATTGGCCCAAGGTCGGTATGCGCGAGTTTAATCGCGTCAGCGTGAACACACTCAGTGCCAAGTCATGGTTGAGCTTGGTCCGACATTGTTACGTCAGAGAATGAATTTGGATTAATAAAAAGCAATATACCTGCTGCAGCATGAGGGTAGACTTAACATAGACATCAAAATTTGCTTGGCACGTACGTAAAATTGCGCTTGCAATTTCGAATATCTAAGTTTTTTTTTCTAAATAAATAAATTGGCGCTTTCTGCCGCCTCCTTTCGTATGCCGCCTGGGGCCATGGCCCGCCCTCCCCTTCCCAAGCTACGCCACTGGCACACACTGAAGCTTCTACCACGAGCTCTTAACGTGATCTATTTTACGACCTAAACCGAACTGTTAGATCCTTTTTCGTTCGTACTACTGACATTTTAACATATCATGGTAAAACCCCTGGCCACCTACCGAGCAATAGTTAATTTTTTACAAATTTTGACAAATTTCATTCGCGTGATTGCTATTCAAAGCTAGATGGCGTCACTGAGAGATAGGATGACAGTTTTCCTAAGACATTTCTCCTGATAGCCGCTCTATTGTATCTCTTTAAATCTCTTTGGTATTTAGACATTCATCCTCGAATTGTAGAATTTTTCTCTTTAATCGCTTAGTTAGATTATTTAATAATGTTTTTTACCGCGGACACCTTGTTTGCTGCCACTGCTTTCTCTGTTTTCTTTTCTCAGATAGTAAATCCACAATTTCTTTAGGATAAATATAGCCCTTATATTTGTGTTTTATTTGTGGTGTGTTGTTCCAAGCACATTGTTGGATATCAACAACATATTTGTTTACTTCTGAGTCAAGCTGATCTTGCGTTTTTATCGGAGTTCTTAGGTCGATAATATTATCTAGATCAAGTGCAAAACTTACCCAATCTGTTGACTTATTAACTAGAGATGTCTGGCTTTCTTTTAATAGAATTTTCTGACTGAGTCTTAGTATTATCGGGGAGTGGTCAGAATTCATATGAAAACCTTCCTCCAAAGCGACGTAATTGGCGGATATGTTTTTACATATGAAAAAATTTATAAGATCTGGTATTTTCTGGAGGTCAGTGGGCCAGTATGTTGGTTTCCCTGTACTCATAACTTCACAATGTATTTCTTTAACTGCACTTAAAAGCTGCCTTCCTTTTGTTGTTGTAAGTCTTGATCCCCACGGCATGTGCTTGGCATTAAAATCACCGCCTAGGATAAATCTTGGACCTAACATTTCAAAGAAAAGTAAATACCGCCAAGCATATGGGCATACTATTATGAGTATGCACATATGCTTGGCATCTCTTACATTGAGGAATAAGTTTTGGATTTTTGAGCGGGTGAATTTAATTTTGCACCCTAATATATATTTAATGCAGTAGATTTTGTTGACATCTTCGTCATTATGGATAGATAAAATAAACATATTGAGTGGTTCTTTACTCTTCCAGCTCAATTTGTAGTCAACTTTTTCTATTTTAAGCCCTTGTGTTATAAGGTCATCTTTAATGCGATCAGGCTGACAAGAAGAATGTAATTTTTTAACCACAACTCTTATTGGTCTAGCCTGTTTATTTTCATACGAGTGCCAGTGGAAGCTTTTTTCAGTCAAAAATTTGGCAATCGCTCTATAAGAGTGCACTCTTCTGATTTGGCGTTGAGTTTCACACAATCTCTATTCATCATTTTGGCGGTAAATGATTCAGCTGGTTGCGTTTCAATCAGCGAGTCGTAAAACGTTTGATAGTTCTTGACTCCCTCTATAATGATTGGCGGTGGTGGAGACACTTTTTTAACTGGCGGCTCTTTCGCATCTTTTTGTTGTTGGGCGCTCGTTCCAGGTAGTTGTAGAGGAGAAAGAGAGATGTTAAGCTTCCTTTTCTTCCTGCTTTTGGCCCTAATCTACTCAGTTTCTTTAGCGAGTTCATCCTCGTCAGTACAATACTCGACGTTTTCTTTTTCGGATTGAGCAAATTTAATGTTGCTCTTAGCCAGGTCCTTAGTAGACTCACTACTTTTACCCTTGGAGCATTGATTTTCTTGGTGGAGGTTTCCAAGTTGTTGCTGGAGGCTTTGTACCTAAACCTTTAAGTCATTAACAAGGACTTCCAGCTTTTCTCTTGCTGATTTTTCTCGGAGATAATAGTCATATAACTGCCTTTCCAGATCAGTTTTAATTTTAACCGTTGATGCACTCATTGTAAGCTATGTTAAAACTTCATCTATAAGATAATTATTAAATTGCACTTATTTACACTATAATTAGTAACAAGGTCATCGCGGAGGCCTTGATAAACCGATTCGCTCTTCCGTGATGACAGCGTTTTTGCGACGCCAGCAAACTCTAAAGTAGAGCACGCGCTCGCGAATTGCACACTTCGTACTTCTTTTTTCGTACTTCTTTCTTCGTACTTCGCACACACGTCCGTTCTCGATGGAAGCCAAACACGGAACCTGAAAATCAAAATCGGAGATTTACTTCAAATTTTTCATGAATATTACTAAGAGGTCGGGTCAACATATAGTCTACATATTAAATATTATCACGCTATCACCTATAGGGGAGGAGCTGTGAATCTTTATTTTTCTTACGCATTCTGTGACAGCGTGTAATCTAACGATGCATATTTAAATGTTGTTTTTGAGTAAGCCATGCTATTATCTAGCTTTACACTATAAAAACTACGCCATTTAAGTAACTTGGGCAGAGAAACATAGTTTAATGAATGTTAGTAGTATAAAGACAATTTTGAAGCAGCGCCATCTATGAGATTTCAAATCAAGTTACATGTTAACACTTTTTGGAAATTAATAATTTCATCATTTTGATCATGTTGGCGAGGTTAGTAGTTAGTTATTCTTAAAATTCATATATGGTGATGTGATGTGATGTGCATTTTCTTCATAAATGTTGTATCATGTAGTTCGTTTTGACAAATTCAAGTTTCAACAAAACCTTCAAAATCTTGAATAGAGTTGAGGAAGACAATTAAAAAAAAATGCGGTGTAAAGTATTACATGGTGACATCTTTCCAGCTCTGTGAAGTCGACCAGTTTGCGAGAGATACGTAAGGGACGTATAACGAGGTGCCTTCATATTACACGTACGACAAGCAAAGGGGTGTATTTAACCGACATCGACGACGAGGTGCTGTGGTGCGGTAATCGCTGCCATACTGCTTCCGGGAGGCAAGACAGCACATGCAATGTTTAAAATTCCCATCGATTTAGAGAGCACCGAAACGCCTGTTTGTGGTGTGTCACGTAACAGCGATAAGGGACACTTGCTCGAGGATTGCTCTCTGATCGTATGGGATGAGTGTACGATGGCCAATAGGAAGGCAGTTGAGGCCGTGGACAGAACCCTGCAGGACATTCGCAGGAACGAACATTTGACAGGTGGTGTCACAGTTCTGTTCAGTGGCGATTTCCGGCAAACACTTCCCGTGGTGACGCGGGGATCGAGGGCTGACGAGGTGAATGCTTCGTTGAAACGATCTTCGTTGTGGTCACGAGTTCGTAAGCTGCGCTTGACCATTGATATGAGAGCTCGGCTCGGCGGCAATGCACGTGCATTGCAAGAATTCTCCGATGTCCTTCTAAGTCTTGGCGAAGGCACTCTTACAGGTGGTGCTTCCAGAGTCTCTCGATATAGTGGTATCCAGCTTAGAAGAACTCATTCGATGTGTGTACGGGGACATCAGTTATTCTATATCATTTTTATATATCTAATATCATTTTTATCAGTCGTATACCGCACCAGCTTCTTGGGTGTGTGAGCGATAACGCCGACGCCCAAAAATGATCAGGCTGCAGCAAATAACGAATGCATTCTCTCGGAAATTGAGGGGAATGAAGTGGTCTACACCTCGATAAACACTGTTGTCGAGCAAGCTGACGCCACACATTATCCCGTGGAATTTCTGAACTCCCTGTCAGCAAGTGGACTTCCAGCACATACCATCAAGCTGAAGGTCGGTGTCCCAATTATTCTTCGGAACCTATCTCCTCCGAAGTTGTGTAACGGGACCCGCCTTAAAGTCATCTCGCTCCACAGACACCATTGAGGCGGAAATTCTTACGGGTTGTTGCATCGGCTAGGCAGTATTTATACTACGCATTCCCCTCATACCTCACAACTTCCCGTTCCAGTTCAAGCGCGTACAGTTCCCCGTGAGTGCTTGCTTCGTGATGACCATCAATAAGTCACAGGGGCAGACACTGAGGGCAGCGGGTGTCGACCTCAGGACGAGTTGCTTCTCACACGGGCAATTGTACGTCGCTTGCTCCTGCGTCACCAGTACTGACTCTCTTTACATTTTGGCTCCTGGCAGCATAACTACCAACGTAGTTTATAGGGAAGTGTTGTAAGGTATGAAACCTTTGTACGTATTTTTACTCTTTTGTGTCCTGGAATGTATTCCTGCATTATTTTCTCTATTTCCTTCAGTCTCATCTTATGACTGAACTCAGCAGTATTTCCATATAACTCTCTTCACTTGCTTCGTTTGCAAAAAAACTTATATTTTAATGCTATTTTAAAAGTTGTTTACTTATAATACTATAGCGACACTGGCATCTTAGGTATTTTTGGTGCTGTAGAGCCTTCACGCAGACGATGTCACGGGCAGCAGCTAGTTATGAATACGTCTGTTTTTCGATACTGTAAAAACGCAGCAAGAAATGCCAGCAAATCATTGAGTAGGAATCAGTTTTCATCGCTAAGTTTTGTGGTTAAGCATTCTGTCAGTTAAGCATCTTGTCATTAAGCACTGAGGTATTACGAACCTACCTAGATATTATGTATACATAGATTAGTATTCAAATATAAATTAGGTTCGGTTGAATTTGTAGTCAAATGTGTAATATGAGTGATACATCACTAAGTGATCATTACTGTTATTGAGATTTCGTTCTTCATAAACTATAATCATATTTCAAGTTTGTTCACGCTGGTCAGCCGAAAAGAGAAAAATTGATAAAATATCTTCAAGAGGATAGACGTGAAAACACGTGGCTTCCTACAAAATATCCGTTTATCTGCTCTGCACACTTTCAAACTGATGGTACTAAAGCTGGAAAACGTTTTCTAATGTTGGCTATTCCTTGCAGTAATGCTATTCCTTCAGAATGTGCCTTCAAACATTTATAGCTTTCCCCTACATCATTAAATCAAGTGCAAATTTCGCAAGATTCGCCCCGAAACATTAAGTTGAAAATAGATTTTAAAAAAGTTTTAGTTTTTTATGTAATTTATTTCATCACCACTGCTCTCAAAACGGTGAAGGAAAACATCGTGAGACAACCGGCATATTTCGAAGACATGCGACATTCACCAAGCCGCACTGGGCCAGCGTGGTGGTTTACGGCCCATTCCCTCTCCTAAAGAGAAGGCTTGAGTCCCAGCAGTGGGAACATCAAAAAGCTGATTATGCTATAGTTATAGTTGCTGTTTGTTTTGTTACTAAATATTAGCAGCGCAGTCCTGACCATCATTCACTAAAGATAGCTGTCCTTTAGAATGATGATTACAATAAATGGTTTCATTATTTTACACGATTTTGAATTTACTTATTTATTAAAGTAGTAGACGTAGTTTTCTGAATTTACACTAAAGTGGACTATTGGTAAAATTTTGAAATAGAGTTTTATTGTAATGAAGTATTGTAGGCAAAAAACTGTGTCACTTCTGCGGTATAAAAATCTATATGGATAACATGTCATTACACTATGTTGAACTAAACGCGTAAGTACTACGAAATTCATGGCGATTAAGACGTTTTGGTCGCGAAAAAAGTATCCTCTAAAAGCTATCAGCGCTTTATTTATTAATAGTTCTGTTAGACGACATAATGCCAATGTAGCGCTGCAGCAGATTTTCGTTTTAGCTTTTCAATATTTTGACAAATAGTTTCCATGAAAGGGCTTGTCTATCACTAGAATATAAGTCAATGCAATATAATAACAAATCTACAAGAACAGGTATTGAATAGTGTAACTGACCATAATGGTTTGGGACACGGACATGGAGCACAATCAGATCAAGCAAGATCTCAGAAAAAATAAAAATAATCCATGTTTAGTTGCTAATAAAAGAATATTTAATCGTAAAAATAGTATTAACACAGAAGTAAAATAACGTTTTTTTTTTTAAAAAAAATAAAGTTTTATTAACCTAAATACTAATCACATGAGTTTTATAAGAATAATTAACAAATGTAGCAATATTACGATTAGAGGACCCTGTTAGTCATCAATAAATCAACAAGAAAGTAATGAAAATACAGAGATACCAGATCACACCGAACAGCTGGCGGGGAGCGTTTTCCCGCGCTTCCGCACGCAACCGAGTCCAAACCATAAAGATGGCGTGGCGCGTCCCATCGTCTGCGATAGTTTTTTTTCTTCTGGGCAAAGGTAGTAGTATCCAACACGACCATCCTGATCATGCGTCATCCTCGACAGCAGCACAGAGCTCCGGCAAGCTTGGCATTGCTGCTCCATGAGTCTCATTAGCTGTATGAGAAAGCCCAGCGACTATGTCTTCAGTCAGGTCGTCTGCTGTGAAACCAACAAGGAAGATTAACGTCTCTCGGAAAGCACACACATTTGCCTATTCTTTAGCTTACACTCATTTCATCTTATGTGGCCTTTTTCTTTCATTCATCACAGACATGAATTAACTAGCTAAGTAGTCTATGAGGTACCAAGACGTTATCTTAGTACTCCATAGAGTTCCATTCGTCTCACTAAAATATCATGACTCCTGGCACCAACAGTCATACATCATGCAAGTGCTGTCATGTAGGGCGTTTATCGCCAAGAGGAGCGTCTCGCAGTCCGTCCTCTACATGACCCATCGTGTAGGGCGATTACCAAATCACCGAAAGGAACGTCTCGCAGTCCGTCCTCTACACGACAAAACACACGTTACACGGGAACAACCTCCGTTATACGTGAGTGGCAAGGCCACACTTCATGAGACCGGTCAGGTACCTCGCAGTTTACCTGACGTAGACGTCTCGCAGTCCGTCTACTGTCTTACCATAAGATCTGCATCACCCTCTATAGCAATGTAGATTCCTTCAGTACACGAGCACACTCGTGCTCAACGACTGCAGCGCAGGTCTCAGGACACCACGCACCGTCCCGCAAGTCCAGAGCACCATGTACTGAACAGCAGCTTGCGTCGTCTTGCCATAGGAGCCGGTCAATAAGCGCAGCTCATATAGTCCACTTGGCAGCGTGCGTTCATACGCACGCTGCCAAGACCATGGGATGCGAGGGCCGTACCGGGTCATCCCGGTACGGCCCTCGCATCCCATGGTCCATCTTTCCAGTTGCCTGTGAAAACTTAATTACGAAAACCAAATCATTCACATTCAAGACTTGGTGTTTGTCGGTTTCGATTTACATAATCGTCCTGGCGAGACTGGTTTCGTTTCAGTAAGTCAGTTGCGCGAGCTCGGCGTAACTCTCTTTGTGCTTCACGGTTCGACTGTACACCTTCTAGAGCGACGTCACGGACCAGTGACCTGATGACGGGGGTCGCCGCATCGGTGCCCAGCAGTAGATTTAACGACGACGCCAGAGTTGTCTTCTGCTTGGTCGTGTTGAGGGTCAGCTGGAGTCTCCAGTGTTTCAAACCAAGCTGCCCCTTTGTGATTGGTCTCGATTCGAAGAAGGTTAAGAACGGTTCGGGCGTACCTCTCGACCTGGCCGTTTGATTGGTGCATCTCTGGAGTAACCAAATGTACCACCGATCCTATATCTTTGACAAAATTTAAAAATTTAGCAGACTGAAACATTCTGCCTCTATCTGTCACAATCATTTTTGGCACACTAAAAAGTGAAACTGCGTTTGTGAACACTCTTAAAAGTTCTTCGACGTCCTGCCTATAAATCGGGTAAAGGAGCGTGTACTTAGTGAACGCATCCACGATGAGGAGAACAAACTTAAAGCCGTTCGACTCGGGAAGTGGACCTAGGACATCTGAATGTAATACAGAGAAAGGTTGATCGGGTTTTTCCCATGAAGTTATATTTTGTTGTGGAACCCTAGGCACACGTTTTCTTGGAAATACAGATCAAACAGTGTTCGAGGTACTTTTTAACGAATTGCCTGAGGCCAAAAGAGCATAAGGATTAGATCCAAGGTCTAGTCATAGCCAATGTGATTGTACTCATCATGGAATACTCGTAGCAGACTAAGTCTGTGACCTCAGGGAACAAAGCAAAGAAATCGGGGTTGCTCGCCTATTGGGGTGTATCTATAATACAGCAGGTCGTTTTTCTCAACATAGCGATTAGGATCTAGATAGCCTTCTCCAAGTTTTTGGAGAAGTTCCCGTGTCTCCTCATCGGCAGCTTGTGCTATCTGAGCCCAATTGCGATGTTGAGTGATATCAGCACTTTACGAGGAGGGTTTCTGCTTAAATAATCGGCGTGTGACATTATTGCCCCTTTTCGGTAGGTACTCCATATCAAAAGTGAAATCTTGAAGGTACATCCACCAGCGGGCAACTCTAGGCAGTAGATCCTTTTTACGCTCGGTGGATTTGAGTGCATTGCAGTCTGTAATTAATTTAAACTGGAGTCCAATTAGATAGTGTCGAAAATTCTGCAACGCTCTCACAACCGCCAACGTCTCTAACTCATAAAAGTAGTATCCTACTCTTTGCGCCTTGAGTAGTCTAGCTGAAGTAAGCCACAAGTCTTTTGATACCTTTCGGGTGCGTTTGCAAAAGAATTGCGCCATAACTGATGCTGCTCACATCAGTATGAACCTCTGTGGGTAGACTCGGATCAAAAATAGCTAGACTAACACCGAATCATTGGTCAAGACTGAAATAATTTCATGACGCACTTTCTCCTTTTCAGAACCCCATTTGAACTGAACACCTTTTTTTTGGGTAATTGTGAGATTGGGAACGTTTTCGTGGCATTGCCCTCAATATACTTCCGAAAGTACCAGGCCAGTCCCAGTAATATCCCTAACTTGTTTGACATTTTCTGAGGTGGGCGAGTCTATTATTGCCTGAATCTTGTGAAGGCTCGGCCTAACCTGACCTTGACTGATTATTCGGCCAAATGTTTTATTACGTCCGACGATATAATATCTCCCACATTAAGCGCGTCACTGTCTATTAAGACATCAACTGGTATGCTATGTATTACGGCGGTGGTTATGTCGTTGTTTTTTCCGCAGAATCCTGACAAAAATTTGCGTTACGCTTGTTCTGCTGACCCTGTGGTCCAGACAATCTTTCTTTAGCATAACAAACACCCTCAGTATGCCCTATCTTTACAGAACGAGCATGTTTGAGCGTTGTTGCGTACTTTGGACACTGGCTTGGACACCTTGGAGTTTTTGAGCAGTTGTGAGATAAGTGACATTGGCACTTACAGTTAAAACAGGTCTTACGCTTATTCGAGTCTGCATGTCCAGCATCGCGTTTTTGTGGTGGAGAGTAGGCAGACTAGTAACAGATTTAGTTGAGCCACCCTTAAATTGGTCTGGTTTCGCATATATGGACAGAAAAGACACCAGATTTTCCGAAGAGAGTTTAGCATTTGCCGCCGCTGCCCGCACTTGTGCATTGTCTATTCCACGGACCACAATTTAAGTCATAAATACTTCACTAATGCCTTTGACGATGCGAAAGCGGAGCAGCGTACACCGCGCGTACACGACGTACGACGTGAAACTGTAAGATGTCGTATTAACTGTTTCAAAAAATATCGTCGCATAATCTAATTTTCGAAAGAATAGTGGTTTAAACTCGCGTTTATAATTACTTCACGATCTATCAGAGAACCTATTCATTCAACCACGTTTTTGTGTCGCCCTTTAAATGTCCGGTTACGCGTGACAAGCATTCTTGATCAACCCAGCGATTGGCTATTAGAGCGCGATCTACTTCATCGCAACAAGAGTCCACGTCATTGATAGACGGGTCGAAGTTTGAAACAAAATAATTAGAACGTCCTGGATTTAAGGCGAACATTCCACGGTAAGTTTGCTGTCAGTTTTTCCACAGTCAATGTTTTGATTGACGAAAAACCTACCGTTAAATTCGACATCATTTCCTTCGATCAATCTTCTGAAATGTTTGACAGCCATATAGCCTGTATCTTGATTGGGTATCGCTGAGCTTTTTCGAGAAGAAATATAGCGGTTTCCATATGTCGTTTATTTTCTGATGTAAGACACTCAGGTTTGAGGCGTCTGTCATGATGCATAGTGGGGCATCAGGCACAGGGTGAGTTAATTGCACAGCTTCCAATATGCTTTGACGGCAATGATTGAAAGCATCGTCTAATGTTTGATTCCAGATGATAGGCGTTTTATCGTTCTTCTTTTTATTATGAAGGAGCTTATTCAATTCTATTTGAGTCTCGGCTTGCTTAGGTAAACAATCGTGGTAGAAATTGAGCATTCCAAGAAAACGTCGAAGATCTTGAACATTTTCTGGTTTCGGGTAGTTGGAGATTGTTTGAATGCGCTCAGCAGTAGGCGTAATACCCTTTTCTGTAACTTCGTAGCCCAGGAAGTTTAGCTTCTTTTGACCGATTAGACACTTTTCTAAGTTGATTCCGATTGCATAGTTCAACAGACGTTTCAAAACAAGTCGCAAATGTTTTTCATGCTCCTCTGGCGTTTTTGAGTAGATAAGTACGTCATCAATAAAGCAGTAGCAGCAATAATCCAGGTTAATCAAAACTTCGTGCATAAATCGCTGAAAGGCCTGTAGCGCGTTTCGTAAACCAAATGGCATACAACGAAACTCAAAAAGACCGAAAGGTCGTTATTGCCGTCTTTTGTATGTCGTTTTCAGCAATCGGGATCCAAAAACATGCTTTTTTCAGATCTATTTTCGAGTATATCTTCATGCCATTTAATTGATAGGTAAAGTCTTGAAGCCTTCGTATTGGGTAGCGGTCTAGAAGCGTTACTGTGTTCAGGCGACGGTAATCCCCACATATGCGAAGGCTCCCATCTTTTTTTGATACAACGTTCATCGGGCTGGCCCACGGACTTTTGGATGGTTGACAAATACCCATTGCCATCATTGCTTGAAACTCGGCTTTAGCTACGTTGTATTTAATTGGCGGCAGCGGACGGGGTCTTGCGAACAGTGGGGGGCCGGTGGTCTCGATATGATGCTTCACATTATGCTTGATTTCTTTCGTAGGTGTCATAGGTTTTAGGATTTCAGTGAATTCTTGGAGAAGTGCATGATACCGGTGTCCTGGTTCGACTACATATAGCGTGGTATCTTGTGTAGTATTTACCGTCATCGTGTTAACTGAAAGCTCGGTCAAACTGTCTACAAATTTCTTGTTGTGTAAGTCCACAAGAAGTTGGTGGTGCCTAAGGAAGTCCGCACCAAGAATTGACGTCTTCACATCCGCTAATATGAAAGTCCACTTGAAGTTGCGTCGGAGTCCAAGATTTAATTGTATAGTTTTTTCCCCATATGTTTTAATCAGTGTATTGTTTGCTGTGTATAATTTGAAAGGTGTCTATCGGTATTCGCTTAGTTTTTACGGCTAGCACCGATAGATCGACCAGAAATCGTTCTCTTGAATTTATATCGATTATACATAGGCGGTTATTCATTTTTGCTACACCGACGCCCGCCACTGCCGATGTGGTCTTCAGTTTTCCGACGGCTTCCTTGCACCTGGTGGTTCACATTTTTTAGCTCTGTCTCCAAATCGGTGATGATAAAAACACACCCAGCCTGGGTCTCCTGGTCTCTTTCCTAAAATTACTTATTTACTTCTCGCAGTGGGCTTTTTAATAAATTTATGATTAAAAAATAATACCAATTAAATTTTGACAGTATTTAATCACATTTATACATTTTCATTTATTTTAACATAAAATGAAATAAAAATGTAGACTATAGTATTTGTTAAAAATTTTCGCCAGGTGGTGGGCGATATAAATACTATCATTACACTGATTTTATTTACCCTGTGAATAAACTAATTCGTTTTTTATTCCAAATTACTTACCCCTGCTCATTTTGAATAAGTTTTTTAACTAACTAAAGTATTCCGTGATGTTTATAATCAATTTATAATAAATTCAATCAGTGTATAATTCAATCAATGTATCTTGCATGCTATACTTGTAATCAAGCAGTTATTAAGTTTTAGCTTGTTAGGCTTTTCATAAAACATACTAACGTCCAAATAAAAAAAATACTGAATTCGAAGTAACATTTTGGCATTATGCGAAAGTGGCATTTTGCGAAAAGTCATTTTGCGAAGATGGCATTTTGCTAATGTGACGTTTTGCGATATGGCATTTTGAGAATATGACATTTTGAGAATATGACATTTTGCGAATGTGGCATTTTGCGTCAATATGTCATTTTGCGAATGTGGCATTGTGTGCCTAATCCTGTTAAATGCTCAAATAAAAAAGTAAAAAAAAATTGTCGGCTCTTTTTTTTACCTGATATAAACTAGTGCTTGACTGTGATCCCAACAATTAATAACAACAATTTACTAAAAAAATAAGAGGGACAAGAGAAAGAAAAAAAAAGATTTAACACCCGAGAAAAAACTACCTGAACAAAGCGTTTTTTAAGTATATTTGCTTATAATATAATAAAGCTAACTAAATATACTTCAATTTGAGCTTAACCCCAGTAGTCTAGGTTCATTAGTTGCAGAGATACAGTTTGTCAAAGTAGACATTTTTTTTTTTGAAAAATGAAAGTTTTATGTTTGCGTCATATTCAAAGTCACGTTTATGCACCATATCTTCCTAAATATTTGTAGGTACGCCACGATATGCGGCTGAACATGCCAGAACTTATTTTATATTATTATCTTGTACACCATGTTTAAACAAATTAATTTTTACTTACTTACTTACGTACTGGCTAAACTAATAGTCCTGGAGAAAAGTATGAGGCAAACATTTGTATCAAATTTATTAACTTTAATTTATTACCAAAATCATGCATCTAGGCTTCATAGTTTTCTCAAAAATTAAAAAAATATCGTCTTCGTCTATACATACCTAAAATAAATCAGTAGAAGTTTTTGTTGTGCGCGCATCACGTAAACTGTACGAAATCGATGTTGATAACTTTTATACATTAAAATTGTGTGTAACTTGATATATTACTTAGGCTTTGTTTCATCGCAATCGGTTGACTATTTCTAAAGATGTTGTTATGCGGTACGAAGTCCACAGACTTTCGCCCTTTTGGAAGGCCCAGGTTTCAACCAGTCTAGATTTGTGGGGGGAGTGGAGAAGGAGGAATAATATTTTCTGGAGGTGGAGATGGGTCGGCATATGGTGTTAGGTCTTCCACATTCTCGTCCTCTTCATCCAGGACGACAGGGTTGGCGTTGTTGCAATTTCGACCTTGGCAAAAGAAACATAGGATAGAGCACTTGAGCGTGGTCTTTCTGCAAGTACACGACCTTAACCCAACCAAAAAATAAAGAAACTAAAACAAGTGACAGAATTTTACAGTTTTCCGAGCACTGCGGTAGAATTGTTCATCTTTGACTTGCTGTATCTTCGTAACCAATGGACATATTTTGCTCAAGTTTCGCTCAAATTGTATCAAATTTAGCTACCTTTATAAGTATCTATATCGCAATATGATTCGAATAATAATAATAAAAATATCGATACGAATCGTAGTGCGATAAGTCAGTTTTCGAGTATTGTAAAATAACAAAAAAATGAAGATCGGATATTTTTTTTTACATTTTTACATATATTGTTAAAAACACATTCAAAAGTTTGTATAAAGATTCATTGACTGGCCCTGGATTCCGAGGTATAAATCTTACGGCACTCCACTACCAGTCCCACGATACCATTATCATTTATCAAATCAGCTATTTCTAACACGTGCGATATTTTTTCGCGTAGTTAAACTATTGTAGCAGATACCTATATATCTATAGGAGAAGCTCGTGACTAATTAGTAACAGCCGCTCGGGCTTCAAGGATAAACCATTGCTTACCAATGATGATGGGTGGCCGTCTTAACATATCGAGATTCCTTCGAGCACATTAAGCCGTTGGTCCCGGTTCTCAGATAGTCGATACGAATGGTTAGAAGCCAAAAAATCTAACCAAGTCTTGCCAAATGGTATTTTTTTTTTTTTTTTTTCCGATGGGAAAAATCATCTTATGACAACCCCCGCTCTTGGGCGGAGCGGGAGATAGTGTCAGACTCTTACTGACTAAAAAACCCATCCCGTTCCTTCAAGCCTTCATACCGGGGCTCGAGCGCCCTTTCGGATTTATCGATGTTACCATTTGCTGGGTTGAGCAGGTCAGATAGGCAGTTGCCCCATGTAAAACACTGATACCCAGTTGCAACCGGGTAGACTAAAAACCGACTCCAACATACCAAAGCAGATCGACACCTACCTATTCGAAACCAAGGGCCAAAAAAAAAATAAAGAAAGGACAAAAATAAATAACGAATGTTACCACAAAACTCTTTATTTTACAAATTATAAATAATATGTTATAAATGATTTTGACATGCGTGTCTTCCACGCCGAGTTCCGTCTTCTTCTTACAATACGGCTCTTATCTGCGGAACCCTAATAAGCTTTTACAAGGCAACCAAATTGCAATGCCTAGGATATAAAATTACAGGCAATTTATATTATACCTACAAATAAACTATAAGCCGGAGGTACCTACGTACTAGGAAGCTAATTGTCAGATGTTTATAATAGACGATTTTATTGAACTTTCCAACGTGGTTCTTTAAGAAAATTAAACTAGAGCGAGCGCCATCATATGGCAAACGTGGAAATAATCTTTATAGACGCCCAGGCAGCAAAGGCAAATGCCAACTATTGATGTTTTTTTTTTTCGCCCGAAATGAAACCTAGGTTATATTTTAGTTAGAGCAAAAAGAACCAGCACGCTTAGCCAAGTTGTTATTCTGCAATCGTTAACGCAGTAGAAAAGTGATGAAACGTATGGGAATGACGTCATCTCAACGTAAAGTCGCGTGGTCGGAACAAACGAATAGAAAATTCGTAGCCAAGTTCACATCGTTCAAAATGATAGAATGAATTTCTACAACGTTTAACGCTACATCCTTTGATAAGCAAACGCTACATTGTAGAATGAGCGGCCGACGCAGGTGCGTCAACATGGCTACCCACTTATCGTTTTCTACAATTGCTGACACCGAAGCGTTACCGATTGGAGAACGGAATTCGACACGATACGGTTGTTACTTGGCTAGGGGGGCAGGTCTTTAAACCCTAACCGAACGAAGATACGTATAGAAGCATTGCTAGAATATTTTTGTCAGGCGTTTTGAGGTTTCCATTGATAAAATAGATTAAATTGGTTGCCACTGTTATATTTCTTCACACACAGTTTTTCATCACTACAACTAGTAAAAAAATAAGTAATAAACGAATCGAAAACATACGAAATACCTAATAACAAACTATAACTTCGTTTGGTTACGGTTGGTAGACATAATTCTTTTTGCTATTGATTTGTTATACAGTCATTTAAGAAATAGCCTAGGCTTCACTTTTGGCGAAAAGAAAAAAAATACATGACAGCAATGTATGAACAAAGTTTCACTTCACTCCCCTTTTAATGCAGTTTTCGTGAAACTACCAAATATTTGTAATCTATCTGATTAGAATCTACGCCATCAGCCATCAGCACATCTACCGTCGCCTGCCAGGCTCTCCACTCCACTCCATATTACCTCAAAGCTATGATGTTAATAAAAGCAATTTTGTAAACAGCTGGAGATGACCTAGAATCAGCTTATTCAATTCATTCGTTTGAGTCGTTGGAAAGCATAATAAAATTACCATTTCGTCTCCTAGCGATACCATTCCACGGCGACTTTCTACCCACATATTTACAACGGATCTCTTTGTATGTATGTCACAAGTTTTACACATGTATCACCGCCTACCTGTCATACATAAGTATTTAAGACTTCATTCATTTTTAAGGTTCCGTACCCAAAGAGTAACACGAGACGCTGTCCGTCCGTCCGTCTGTCACCAAGCTGTATCTCATGAACCGTGATAGTTAGACAGCAGACAGAACCCTTCGTGTGCGAAGCCGACCCGCACTGAGCCGGTTTTTACCTAAACTTGAATTATTTTGTTATACTTTTATAATTACTGGAAGTCATTCTTATTTCTAATGTGTTAATTTGTGTGTTCAATCAAATCAAAACGATTTAAAATACTAACCATAGTCATCTAGTTTTTTTTTTTTTTAAGATGGAAAATCATCTCATGAATTCTCCCGCTCTAGGGTAGAGCGACATCTAGGTACTTATCTTTGCAAAAGTTTCGAAAGTTATCACGGCCTTGAAACGCAATGGACAACAGAGACAAGTGAGTTTAATTCAGGAAAAGTCAGACACTCCTTCCCGCTCCATACAATGTGAAAAGTAACTTGATTTCCCGCCAAAAAAAAAGTATCTACAGGAATCTATAAAATGGTTTATGGGGAAGCTGGGTATGAAGCAGGACTATTGACTGCGTCGATTGATCTAGATATACATAGGTTCTTAGGTGCTGCTTACTCTTCGATATTTGTAGGTATGTATGTAATTCTAAATTTTTTGTGTTGCTACACCATTTGGCAACATCTGAGTTCGACGCTTAAGGAGGCCTATGTCCTACAGTGGACGTATTTCGGCTGAAATGAAAATGATGAGTTCTATCACGGAAGCCCTTATACTGTTCTAGTCTGGAAGAATCCTAGTAACATATAGTAAATACGGTTTTCTGTATAAATGGCCTTATGGCTAAAACGCTAAGCTATTTGAGGAGATTGACTCTCACTTCCGCGGTACTGTAGAGATGATTTTTTCTTCCTTCGTTTACATGTACAAAAAATGTGACATACAAACACACAGTCCAAATACAATGTACAAAATATCCCAACGATTAAGACAAAGGATTACATAGTTCTTTGAAAAAATTCAATTACTTTATTGATTTCATTAAAATCTCGTCCCAAACTTACTAAATAAATACATAGATACTATATTATTACCTCCCAGTTGTAGTCGACTAGTTCTGTAGACTTTTTGTTCGCACTTAAAAGGAGAATCGATTACCGAATCTGATTCGATTAGTGCGGAGTTAAGTGAATAAATAGTTGTTTATCACAGATATCATACTTTACTGACGATTCGAACAGTGTCTGACTCGACACATTTTAGTTTCAATATTTTGTCACTGACGATTCGAACACCATCAAAATTGAAGCTGTTTAATACAGTCAGATGATAAAGTTTTAATTAAGACATAGTATGAAAAAGAATATTATCCGAAGTTGCCTTAAGGGGATGCATCTCGACGTACATACATTTTCACTGTTTTTCATACAACCGCTCTTACGCGATTATGACGTCTTTACACATTTTTCATTAGATATTTTGGAAACACAGTATCTTGTGGATATTATCTATGAAAATCAATTTATAAATTTGTGTAAAACTAATCCAGTTAAGACCTCTGAAAATCTGCTATTTTGCATGAACTTTGACACTTCATAATTTACTCAAAAACGAAAAAAGTACAACATACAAGCCTAGCAAATTTTATCAAGATTCTAATTAATGACAATGATTTTCCAAAAAATTTAAGGGTTAAAAAAAAACGTATTTCCTGGAACAAGTTTTGTAAAATTTTCGAGTAAATCACGGAATTACTGAATTCAGGTGTTATCACTCTTTTTTCACGTTGCATTTTCGTCAAACATCACGTTGGATTGCGTTAAATAAAGCAACAAGCTTTTAAACCATGCTCGATGTTTACGATAGGCGAGTGGAAAATCAGCCTCTTAAATCCACCCTAAAATAGTCTTAGGAACGCTTTTTTTCCTCATATATTTTAAAACTTTTTATCTGACTATGACTACTAAACAGTGTGTGTCCGTCAGTGAAAAAAACATTTAAATAAAAATGTGTCAATTTGGACACTGTCCAAATCTTCACTAAGTCCATACTTGCAGAGGTACCAGCGAAGTACCAGTGACTGCCTGATGTAGCGCTATCGATACTAGCTAAGTTGTCGTATTTTGTACACGTTTGTAATTCAGGGAACTATTTATTTTCTTCAACTCCACGACTTACATATTTGTCTTCACGATGCACGACTTCAGCCGTCCACACGACTAAAATGAAACCAACGCTTCTCAAGCAGTGATTTCAGCGGATGGCAGCGTATAAACCGTTCTGCTAACACACGTACTGAACTGATTTTAAAGCAAGTATGTAGATATATAAAAATACTTCAGTAAAGACTTTAGATATTCGTGCAAAATGAAGACATTAGATACACATTAGGTTTAGGCATTATATCATAGATATGTTACATACTATCGTTTGTCAACGAGTTTTTAAGATATTTAGTTATATGAAAATGAAAGTATATACGCATTCTTAAACAAATGCAGCATGCGTTTATTATCGGGCTTAGATACGGCCTAATAATGACAGGGAATTTTAGTTTTAACTGCAACCTTTACAAACTTACTTCTATAATGCACACATTATTAGCTACGCTTTTCAAGCTACAAAATAATACAGCAATCGAATACTATAATTTAAGTGCTCGGTCACACTGGAAGCGCAATTGCGGGGCGGGCGCGTCGCGGCTACCTCACACGTAAGAACTTCAATTGAGTGTCCATAGTGGGCACGGGCTTCTCTCGCCATAGCTCGTTCATAGGCAACATGGAGTGTGCGGGCGGCGAGTGGAAACCCTGTCCTTGCACCCACATTGCTACCCACACTACGCTGCCAGTGTGGCCAACTACTAACAAATACACATCTACAGATTTATTGGAACAATAACTTAGGTGTTAAAAGTAAAATTCCCTCACTACCCTATGAGCTAATTACTGAAATACTCAACCCCGCGCTGATCCTGGACTGCGGCAGTCCTACTACAAAAAAAAAAATATTTTGTGCGACATCAATACCTACTGATAATATCAGTATTGATGTCGCCCAAAATATTATTATTGATAACGTCTAGTTTCAAATCTTCAAAAACCAAATGAATATATGCATGTGTGTTGTCCTGATGGGCTGAGAGAGAATATCAGGACCGCGGATCAAGTGTTATGGAGATTTTTATTAGCGTCCTCTGATAGAGGCAAAGCTATAAAAAGCTGTCTCTAATAAATGTGATCGAACGCTAAATTAATTTATATCACGAAATCTTTAATAGTAAAAAATTGTACTTCATCAAGGCAGTAGGTATATAATACTATTGCAAATTGACTGTCCACTAGCTTATTAAATACTAAGATTTACAGTGCAGAGGAGAATGTGAAGTACCAAGTGACGCCCTGCAGTGCGCTATACGTTGCGACTATTGAGATGCTAAAGATTGAAGGTTTGTTGATGATACTAGCGGACGGATCGCGGCGTACACGCTCTACACGCCTTTACTTACGGGAGAGGTAGGTACTCAGAGAGGCGTCACGTAACTCTACAAGAGCCGGTTGACAGAGCGGTTTTGCAAAACAAGTCTTGCCTTAAAAACCTGTGACATCGCCGATACATGTGACGCGCCGTGCGATGCTTTTGTGTACGTCAACCCCTTGTGACAGCTAGACCTGGCAACGCTGATGCAAATCACCAGTGTAAAAAAACCAAAGATTTTGTATACCCAACGAAAAACACGTAGGTATTGACGTTCGTGATAGGAAGGGAAGTGTCGTGGTATGTCTGTCGTGTAGTGCAATTGGCACATTATGTAAAACAAAAAATAAAAAAAAAACTCAACAAAAAGGTTAGTATTAATTTATTAAATAACTAGGAAAGGTGATCGTTTTTATACAAAAAAATATATTCGCTAAATCGCACTGTGTGCGCAAGTCCTATTACAAGTCTTTAAACAGACCATTATATTTATAAATAATGACTTTTCCTAGGAAAAAAAAATACACCAAAATATGGTATTCACCTTTATACAAACATTAGTTACAAGCGAACCGTACTTTTTAATGTTCATAAATCATATAAAGTAAATGCAAAGAGATCGTGTATTGTTATCGATAGATCTCCTTTGCTGCGTTTGTGTTGCGAACCGACTGGAGGCTCCCCTACACAACGTGGAGTAACATGAAGTAGCCACAGAGACAGTAAGAACATGATTTAACATTTAAATAAATAAATATTAAACATGTTTGATAGATTAATATAAAGATATTAAACCGTGGATACTTTTATATAAATGTAAATTAAATAATAGGTATATATTTATAAATATATAAGTTTAAATCTAGGAAATATATTGTTGCCATACGACTAACTGTCCTTACTGCCCCCTCCAAAATAATAATCCAGCAATTCATTTCATTTTGTATAAATACTAGTATTGCAGAAATGTACTGAAAAGACTGGGACGAGTCGATCCGCATCACTAACACATATTGCACGCAATTTCATAATTGCACTAAGTTTAATTGTAACTAATTAGCGAACCATAGAGGTAACACTAGGTCGTAATAGACGTAATATTCAGAAACAGTTGTATACAGGAAAGCTATGAATATACTCAGTAGAGTCCATAGTGTTCCATCTACAACTGTAACTGTCAATGTTTCATAAATTACAAAAGAAAAAAACAAAAAAAAACACTACAATAGGGCGTTGAGTTGTTTATCTCAGCTATATCTATATTACAGCCTTACATATTTTGTTTTAACTTTTTTCTTCTAAAGTATAAATAGATGTATCACCACAGCCTTACATGTATTGTTTATATAAAACTATAACAATTCGTTATATGAAGCGAGCTTTGCTAGTTGGTTACAATTTGATGGTAAACGAAGCGCCCTCATTGAATTACGCCCTCTGCTAAGGAAACGTTCGAAGAGTTACTACGTCCCTAGAACTTAAAGGGCAAATGAAGGGACTTAGATGGGTTTTAGTCAGTAAAAATCCGACACGCCCTCTCGTTGCACCCTAAAGCGTGAGAAGGCATTTGATAATTTCCCACCTCAAAAATAAAGCTTTATACATTGCTTAGATGTAGGTACTGACAGAGCAAAACCTTGTAGACATACAAAGCAATGTTAGAGATACACCGTACGATGATCGTGCGCCAGACAATGAAGGCGCCACGCTAGCCAGCTTCCGAGCCGTGTTCGGACGTGATGCTGACGGGGCGCGGCTAATGAGATGACGTCGTGACTGCCTACAACTAAAGCAGGATTCTATCTTACACATAGCTGCCCGCTCGTGACGGACACGCGGCCTACGATCTCATCCAGGGCCACAGGAGACTCATCTCCACCTCTCTGTTCAATATGAATAGGTAGAAGGAAACAGCGACCTATCAACATTACTATTCATAATATCCTAATTTGTTTTATTTATTAGCTATAAATACATATCACGTTTTCAGATTATAATTATGGGATCCATTAAATAATTGCTATAAAACTTTCAAGTAGCCATCGTACTTGACATAATCAGTATTGTGTTGTGTTTGGACTATTTTAATGATTAATATCTATGTTTACAATAATTGGTGTTCCTGTATTACTTAACTATTAACGGTATAATTTAATTAGATTGAACGCGATAATCGCCTACCTTATACGAATAGTCAGTTTCCGGATCGTAACGGACTAGCAAAGCGAATAAAAATATTGTAGAAAAAAAAACATTTTAACGCTAACTCATCTAAACTAAACCACGCTGTATATATTGCCGAAAATATTGAGGTATTGGACGTGGACACGCATTTAACTATAGCATACTAGAGGAAGAATTGGGGAAGACGGTTGGGAAGAAACACCTAATAATATGTATTACAATAGGTACTAATCGGCACGTAGCGACCTGGGCATATCTACTTTATATTCGAATAATAATATAATCGAAACAATTTGTACGAGTTTCATTTTCAGACTGTCTATGTAACGTATCAGTCGGATAGCTGGCGACCATCTTGTTGGCACGGAAGTGTTGCGGAATTACGGTAGTTAAACTTTTAATCCAACGTTTTCCATTTGAAATTTCATTTCTGGTTTCCGTTTGAAATCTTTTGCTTCATTAGTACAATTTTAATTACAAAAATTTCACGTACATAGTTTCCCTTTGAGTGAATAGAAACTGTATCAAGTCTCCACATATAGACTGCATTCCGCATTTCCGCACTGTTGCTATTTCTTAATCACGGGATTTCTTGTTAGGACAAGGCTTGCGAAACAGACAATAAATAGTAAAGACGCCAATGTCATAACTAATCGAAGACTTCTTGTCGTCGTTCCTTCATATGTATTTGACAAAATGAGTATCCCGTCTTGAAAATAACAGCCATACTTGGGGCTACATGTGTCCACGTCAAAATTATGGTTCCGTCCAATTGACTCCTATGAGTCTTAACTTATTGCGTCTAACAGCACAGTATCGACGTGATCCCGCGTCATGTTGACGTCGCGACGTCAATAGACGCCCCACCTCAATAAAGGTTCGTGTGCATCCGGTAGCTTAAAAAAACCATTCCAAATTGTTATGCGATAATCAAAACTATCAATTTTAGGCCGCCGTATCCACGACGCGCTATTTTTTTTTTTTTAATTATATGCACCTTAACCAATGATTATTGATATATAAAGGGCAGTATTTTATTATTCTGAGGATTTATATACGAGTAAATCAGCTGAAGTGCGCGTTATCGAAATTTCAAACAGGGGCCGAATTGTTCTCTGTTGCACTCTTACTTTTGGGATATCTCAAATTCCGATTATCTTAAATATTATGCTTCTAATTTTCTTCTCAACTAATCCGTATAATAAATAAGCTTTTTATCATAAAAATACATTAACTGTATTTTTGCCCTCAAAACGTAGCATACTTTTTTATTCCGTACTATCTGACCCGAACGACGTTCTCATGTACAAATTTCTAAGTTCATACAAAAAAAAAAATATTTTTCTCTTTGAGATTTATGTATAAAATCGTATTTTTAGTTTATAATTGTCGGACTACTAGGAACATTTAAAACATAATTAACTAAAGTGACAGCCATTTTCAAATGAAACGCTTTCCAATTTCACAGCTTAATAATTTTTTTGGCTAATTTTTATTTTATATTGTATGCGAAACTTTTTAAAATTGCAAAATGTTAGTTAACATTGGATAGACGTACGAGGAGTAAGACCGTCGCGTTTGGAATCGTGTCATTCAAATATGTAATTAAATAGAGATGTCACTTTTTGTAGGTCCAAACATACTATATGGGTACAATCGGTCACCGTGAACTTTGACTAAACTTAGAATTTTGTTTTAGAACCGCTTTGTATTTGCCCGAAAGTTCAAATCACTGAAAAGATGAAAGAGGTTAGAAAGGAAATAGTTTCCGATTTGTACTACAACGAGTGTCGCCGCTTGTCTCCCACCCTTTAACTCCACTACAAACAATAACCCAATACGAACGCGCATTACGCAAATAACAGACCACGCACACTTAGATCGCAAGTTTGCTATTGGTAATTGACCTACGAGCGTTGCCCTACTTTGTGGCATGCCTGCCCCGCCCACAAGGCCCTTCTAACCTCTATCATCTGTTCTGTGGTTCAAACCAATCGCGTCATCACGTATGAATTTCACACAAACTAACAGAGGTGTCCAATAGAGATTCATGTGACCAGCACTTACTGTTTTAATAATTATGTCCAAATATGATTTAAAAAAAATGAATTAAGAAACAAAAAAACACTAATATACATATTTCGTCAAAACTAACTTCAAAAAGTGAAAGTTCAAAAATGATCAATGTTTTCATAAGACGATTGTACCAGTAATCATTTAGTAAAATTCTATCGAGTAGCTAGCGGTATTAATGAAATCTACGAAAATGGTTTCCCTATAAAATCATTTAACTTTATATTGTAAGTCAGTCAGTATAACTGTTCGTTTCTTTTGAAGACAAGAGGAAGTACAGCGAAAGAGACGGATAAGTATCAGGACAGATTGATAGAAAAATAGGATGCTGTACACTGTTCGCGTTAAGATTAGTCATTTAAAGAAACCTTTTGTTACTGTCTGTTCAACCGATTTTAACTTCTATTTCGTAGGCATAAGGATGGCATTAAAAGCAAAAAAGTGTTTACAATACCAACTATTAATGCAGCCGCCATTTGTCATGCCAACAACGTAATAAAAGTCAAAATCGGTTGAACGAACAGTAATAAAAGGTTTTCATAAATGTCTAATGTTATTTTGAACAGAGTATTGATGGGACGAAGTCTAGAAAGGAGGCCGGGACAAGGTTGAAGAAACGAAAGACGTCCTGCAGCAAGCTGGAAACGTCAACAGACGTGAACAATCATGCCTTGATCACACGTACCGAGTAAACGGGCGAGACAGTGCTTTCGGCACGTATAAACATAGCGCCGAGTGCTCGGCCGAGCGCTAATCTCTACAACTCGCTTACATCATTGTCTCGGCCGAGCAACATTTTACTGTCTCGCCCTTTCACTCGGTACTATCAAAGACACTTCCGCCTAACCACCTTTAAGTTCATTTTTGTTTGCGTCGTTTCGAGTAAGTAAACGACGAATTTTTTTTAAGTGATCAGACAGAAATGACCGCGATGGTACGTGTGATCAAGACATCACAGCTGCCGCGACCAACACAGAACCAGGAAGCATGCAGCGCAACACTAGGAAGTATCAGACAACAGATTAATTTCAATCATCATTAACATCAACTAAAGACGAACTTACGAACGAAACAGGAACACAACGCAACTACAAATCTCATCAGGAAACACCAAAATGATAAAGAGCAAATAGAAACGATGATGTATACAGTAGAAAAAATAGTACATAAAGTACGTAAACAATCTGTTCTTGACAGACGCAGAGAAAATAAAAACAGACCGTATGAAAATACTAAAACCCTCCACCGTAAAATAAATATAGGTAAGTTTCAATGGCTGCGGCTACAGCCGATCAACAGATGTATAAAAATAACGTACGAATTTGCACGGTGCGCAGCCTGTCTCACCACTATCCAGCTAAGATAACACTAATACATTAACCTCTCGGGCACCATTGTACCTAATATGGTACACCTCATACGAGCTAACTTAAACCTTCTTACGTAGAAATAAGGTTTAAGTTAGCTGGTGCCTGAGAGGAATCCTTTTAACCGTTTGCGTCGGTTTGGTCCGATGAGTGTTTTCGTGTTCTATTCGCCACGGTCGTGTGTGTTCGTGATTAGGTACTTTATCTCGTTTAACTCTTCAATCCCCATAGGTGACAGAAGAACTGACGAGGTGGAGAATTTGGTCGTGGATTTGCGACCCTGACTGAAGAAATGTGCGAATGATTCTCGGATATATCAGACGTAGACGGTTAAAATTTTAATAAAATTTGTACATGACACCTTTTGTTTGCTTTTAAACCCATTCTTAGTGGTGAAACTGACTACTGTAGGTGGCGGAATTATATGACCGTAGAAAACGAACGATATTTCATTTTTTTTTAGATATTGCTATGCGCAAGAGTAGGTACAGTAATTAATTCGTTAACGGCTCAGAGAATATGTGGTCACAATAAATGACGTACCATCAGCGCCACCTACTTATCGCTAAGCTGAATTGGAAACGGTTTCACGGCCAGGCCCTGATAATCAAGGAGACTTTATAGTCCAGTACACAGAAGTACCGCGGACTCAAGTGAATTTAAATGGACTCTTTTTAAGTGAAATAAGTTTATATAACTTATTTTCGACCAAAGTGGCGGTTAAGCGATTTTACCTTTACACCGTGGAAATATAAATCGGGTTTTTAGACCAAAACTTGATGTACTATTTTTTATTCAAATACCATTTGATACCTCGGTATTTGTGACTGGACTATTAATATCGCTAAAATTATATAAACAACACTATAATTTTTTTATATTAAAATGACAATTGTATAACCGGAGGGCCTAAAACCTAATGAAGTGGTGTTGGTACCCGTCTGAAGAAACAGAATACATGGCGAGTTTTTAACAGGTACTGTAATGGAAGCTATGCTGACCGTTACAGATGGAACATTTGTTTACATCCAGTTTTCCAAACGAAAACATTTCATTATTAATATTTGCCAGGTATATACAGTATAATTTCCTTGAATCGTAAATCCCAAATTTAGTTCGATGCCGCTTGAACAACTGATGATGAATAAACAACAATTTCATTTAATCACATGCTGTCAAAAGATTTGGCGTATTTGTAAAAATAAAAAAAAAACATTAAGTAGAAATACACCTTATTTCAATTTGAAAAAAAGTTCATTTTTTGTTAGCGAAATAGAAATATCAGAAATTATTACAAATACTCCAAGTAGCAGCTCAAATGTCCCCGTTTATTTAAAATCTCACCCTGTTGAAAGGCTGTCCGACAGGCATCCGATAATGTAAACGACAATTTGAATAAAAAAGCTGATGATAGCGTGTCCGACGTTATTCAAATAATACAAACTGAAATAATTTCGATACCACGAAAATACTTCTGAATGATTAGATTTCCATCGAGTCCCAATATACCAGCAAACTAAACAGGTAATTGTATTAAATAATATATATAATATTACAGTAAAGTCGTTCCGGCCCAAAGTTCAAACTTTGGCCCAAGCTTGTTGCCTAAAATGTGCTGAATAAACGTGTATTTTTCATCTGAATAGGTACATAGTATACAAATTGTACCGTGTTCTTATTGGCTAAGAAACTTGGGCCAAGTTTTACTAAGTTAAATCTTTGGCCCAAGCTTGTTGCTCAAAATGTGCTGAATAAACCTGTATTTCTCATCTCAATAGGAACATAGTATACACAGCGTACTGTCTTCCTATTGGCTAACAATCTTGAGCCAAAGTTATATCTAAAGTCCAAAGGAATACGACGTTACAATATATATAATAAATATTTAGTCAGCCATCTTGAACTCCGTGTCGATACGCCGTTCGAGGGCTTGCAAGCCAGCTTCGAGTTCTTGCTGTAATGTAAAGAAAGAAAAAAACTTAAATGCAGTTAGGTCACACGAAACAATCTACACAAATATTATAAAGAGGCAGTTTGTTTTTTTGTTTTTGTTTGTGGAGGTAATCTCGGAAACCACTGGTCCGATTGCTAAAATTTTTACACCGATAGAAAGCTGCTTTATTCCTTAGTGGTATTGGCTATATTTTTTGTACGCTGGCGAAACCGTGGGCAAAAGCTAGTATGAAATATAACATCAAGTTTTATACTAAGAGGGAAGAGACGAAAAAGAATATTAAAATGGGCAGTAAAGAGAGTACCTTGAATAGGGAACATTCGATTATTTCCAAAAAACAACATTTTGTAAACTCGCCAGCCTGTATCGATTAATCACAATTTAAAATAGTGATGTTCAATTCCGCTGTAAACTATCAACAGTAATGTGAACGCGGAGACTATCATTTCTCATTAACAACTTTCAAATCAAACACTGAGCTATCACTGAATTCTTAAGAAAGAAATGAGTAATTATAGAGTGAATAGCCGGTTGAAATATAGCTTTTCATTGTTCAGTATTCATCGCTTGAAGTAAGAAATGTACTCACATCATCAGAGCCCGAGGCTTCGTACGCCTGCGCAGCGGCGGCGGCGGTGGCGGCGGACAGTCGCTCCGTGACCGTCAGCAGCCTCTCCCGGGCCAGCAGGGCCGCCCCGACCGCCAGCCTGCTGGGCACGGCCGCAGTGGGCGGCCCGTTGGCACTCACCGTGGGAATCTCGGGGGCCCCGGGACCAGACACGGGGCCACCCACCGCGCGGGCGCCCACGCTCTCCACAGGAGAGGAATGATCGCGGCGGATTAAAGGAATCACCATCGACTTGCGTCCTGCAGGTGGGAAGACCTGTCGAAAAGTGGAGCGTCAGAATACAAAGCTAATGTATACAGCGTATATCAAAAATTGGTGATGATGAGCACGATCATTTGTTCTGTGTCTGGGTGGAATTTATCTATAACATGTATGTATGTATTTAGAAATACATAAGTATGTTTATCAGTTCTCTAGTACTCATAGCATAAGCTCTACTTAGTTTGAGACCAGATGGCGTTGTATGAAAGTTGTGGAATATTATTATTATTATTATATTTGAGGATTAAAAGAATCTAATAAGTACTCTCGTTTATCTCGTATAACTCGTTTAGTCGATAACATGAACAAAGTTATGAACAAAGTTTAAAGAAAACATCTAAGTTGTAAATATGCACGAATCATAAGTGATTTTGAAATTGTGTTTATTTGGACTATTTTTCACCCGTTGACCTCCAGTCTGTTCAAAATGGGTCAATCCTATTTCTGTACGCCGTTCATTAAAATCAAAAAGTATAACGAACAGACAGAGTTACGTTCACCTATAGAGTATTAAACAAAAAAGTAATGTGTATAGACTTTTTTTTAATTATTATATACCAGTGCTTGACTGCAATTCCACCTGATGGTAAGCAGTGATGCAATCGTTGATGGTGAGGCACACTAGTTTATTAAGAGCCTATCCGCTCTAGCTTTGAAGACACCTAAATTATAATCGGACGGGAAGACCGTAGCAGGCTTGTTGTGCGTTTATGAAGTGCTGATGTGCGATATAATAGAGAAGTCATTGGTATAGTTATATTTACCTCAGCGGCCAGTGGCGGAGCCGGGGGCGGTGGCAATGAGTTGAGCATGTCTCCGAAATTATAAATCTGAGGACATAAAAATAAGACTATGTGTATTAACCTTATGACATCTGAGACCAAATTATGAATACTGAAAAAGGAATAGTGCTATACATTCTTTATGGCTGTCTCTTTTTTTTATTGATACAATCTAGTGCTTGACTGCAATCCCATGTTGGTAAGCAGTGATGCAACCGGTGATGGTGAGGCGAACTAGTTTATACCTAGTTTAGACCTCTAAATTATAATCGGATGGGAAGAACGCAGCGGGCAAACTCGTCCAATCCTACAATGTACGCGGTATAAACTGCAAAAGTATCCTATAGTTCGGACATACCTCGCTAGGGTTCGGCGCCCACACTGCATCGGGACGTGGCCCGTAGGTGTTGGCGTTGACGCGGAACTCAGGCTCTGATGGAATAGCTGGAAGAATGAAAAACCAAGGTTTAACCAACACATCAAAAAATTAAAAACCGTGCTCTCGGCGCTGAGCTGCGATTTCTTCCTTTAGGGCTATATTCCACCGAGACACCATGGCGGCGCGAGCAGTCGCCGCTACCAACAAAATGTTTACAGCTCTATAGAGACTTACTCACCTGGTGTTCGTTTGGTTGCGCAACCAATTTGGTGGCGCGACTTGCTCGGACGAGTGGCGACTCTGGTGTCTGTATGGTGTCTAATTAGGAAGCTTAGGGCTATATTTCAACGGGGCACCATGGCGGCGCAAATGATCGCGCCAGTATGGTGTCCCGGTGAAATATAGCCCTTAACACTAGAAGCGTAAGCACTATAAATTTAAGCTTCAGCCATTTTATTTTTGCTACAATAGAGAGATGGTAAACAAATGAAACTGGTGACTGATAATACAATGTTTTTATTATGTATTACACATATTTCGGTGTAAGTACTTAACTATTCCACGCATAACAAAACTAGCGCAGAAAGAACATAGGAATGGGTCAAAAATGGAACGGCCGCACTTCTAGTGTTAATCTGTCATGTAGTCCTGACCGTGGCGGGCTCGACACATTTAACCCTTTGACCATTTGCGTCGGATTTGTTCGACGAGTATTCATATCCTATTCACAAGAGACGTCTGTTTGCGAATGGGTACTCCATCTCGTTTAACTTTACAATCCCCATAGGTGGTAGAAGAGCTGACGATATGGGGTATTCGGTTGTGAATGTGCGGCCCTGGCGGAATAAATGCGAGAGTGTTTGTCGGATATATCAGACGTAGTAGTAGGTATTTTTTTTTTTTTTATAACCGCGCTTTTTTTCACACACACAAACACGGAACAATAAAGGGCGTTTTCACACACACTAACTCGCAACGATAGTTTCATAAATAATGTATCATCCAATCATCATCCCGCACGCCACACCCTAGCCACGCCCCCGCGGCCTTCGATCAATCGATTTAGTTTAGTGTAATTAAAAAATTAAATAACAAGTATTACTGATTATTGACCAGGTATCGTTTTTTTATATGATTATTTATGAGTTTTATTACAACCTCCTGAAATATTGTGCAGTTTTAAAACTGCACCTTGTATTCTAATGATACACAAACACGTTCGTGGAAACTATTTGTCAAATAACTGAAAAATTAGGGTCTAAACAGACGGACTACATTTCAACTGCAATGCAACTGCAAATTGCTTTGCAGTTTGAATGCAGTTGACACGACTGCAATAGAACTGCAAACACGACTGCAATAGAACTGCAAACCAAACGTGCGATCCAATTGCAGTCGTGTGAACTGCACACCGACTGCATCCGAACTGCACCATGCGCGGTAGGGCGGAGCGTGCAGGCGGGTGGGTATGATGCAGTGATGTTTGCAGTTCTATTGCAGTCGTGTCAACTGCATTCAAACTGCACTTAAACTGCAATTTGCAGTTGGATTGCAGTTGAAATGCAGTCAGTCTGTTTAGACCCTTAAAAGATCGCAGCAGCGCTACATTGGCATTATGTCGTTTAACAGAACTATTAAAACATACAGCGCTAAGATAGCTTTTAAAGGATACTTTTTTCGAGACCAATGTCTTAAGCGCCATGAATTTCGTGGCACTTACGTGTTCTATTCAACGTAGAGTAATGTTCAAGGTTTACGGACTATTTTACACCTAAGTCGATTGAAGTGAGTGTTCGGCACGAATAATATAGTGATTGAATATATACAACATTTTTTTTTTTCATGTATATATAATTTGTTCAGAATCAGTAACTGAATGGATTGCAATAGTTTTATACCATGTTATATTTTTTCCCAAAAATATTTGTTGCAAGTGCAAAACCACCCCTCAGTCGCCTGGATGGCCCGGTGACTATATAGCAAGCTTATAACTTTGTGATTTTTCATGAAACAGTTATGAAATTTTGTACATAGAATCTTTCCATAAAAATACTAGACACGTGTTTCGAGTTTCGTATATACTTAAACTAATGTTCGAATGATCGATACTTATTGTAAGTTCTTCTTCTTCTTTACTTGGGGTCGGCGCAACACGTTTTTTTCTTCCATTATGTCCTGTCACCCGTCAAACTATCACTAACTCCCTTTTCTTTCATATCACTCCTCACACAATCCATCCATCGTTTCTTCGGCCTTTCTCTCCCTCTCCATCCATCTACATGTATACTCAGAACTCTTTTAGTAATATGCGCTTCATCCCTCCTCTTCACATGACCATACCTAGACAACCGATTACCTTTAAACTTTTCAGTCACTGGCGCCACTTTCAAACTTCCTCCAATATACTCATTTCTTACTTTATCCACTCTCGTCACTCCTCACATCCATCTCAACATTCTCATCTCCGCTACATGTAATCTTTTTTCATCCTTCTTTCGGTTTTGTTAGTTAGAATAGAAAAATATAATAAAGACTCACGTGTGAAGAGATCATCGCGGTGCGTGGGCGGCTCCTGCACGTACATGCGCGGCACGAAGCCGCGGTACGGAGGCGGCGCGCTGCCCGGCGCGGCGTGCTCTTCCGGCACGCACACGTTGTACGAGCGCGAGTAGTAACGGTTCTCGCCGCCCGGGACTACTACCTCTTGGTTGATGATGATCGGCTGCAGCGGGTAGCTATTGTAACAAACATGTATCATCATTATCATCATCATCATTTCAGCCGAAAGACGACCACTGCTGGAGATAGGCCTCCCGCAAGAGTCGCCACAACGACAAACATGTATTGTTAGCTGGTAATAATTAGCATAAGCATAATCAGCCTTTTTAATATTCTCACTGCTGGGACTCTGGCCTCCTCTCTAGGAGAGGGAATGGGCCGTTATCCACCACGAGGGCCCAGTGCAGGTTGGTGAACGTCACATGTCTTCGAATTGTTGGTTCTAGGACATGCAGGTACCCTCACGAAGTTTTTGTTTCTGGTGTATAATCATTTCTGCTGAAAGGCGTACCATGCCAACAATGTACGCCTTTCAGCATACATATGGCAATGTCCAGTTATAGCCACATGAATTTAAAAGCTCAAAATCTTCTCCATAAAGATCTACGTTTTGGAATATACAATTGCGCATTGATTATTTTCTGACTTTTTGAGATTTCTTGACAAAAATGACTATATATGGTTTATTTGAAATAAATTTTCTTAATTGGATTTGATTTGAAAAATTAATGAAATATTGAAGTAGCGGAAGTCGATAAGAAAAAAATTAAACGCTAAGGACGCTGTCTGTTTACTTAGAAAATGGAACTTACACTGTATGGTGTCCGTTATTCATATGCTCCGACTCGGTAGGGATGCTCACAGGCGCCATGGCTGTGAAAAGCAAAAGTTCAGCTGATACTTTCTGTTTCGAAGCTTTTTTTAATTACTTGGTTTTTATTATTCATATGCTTGCATTTCACCACTTTTTTTTTCGAGTTATTTTTTAAGCTAGAGTAAATAGGCTCTTAATAAACTAGAGCTCCTCACTATCGACGATTACGTATACATTACTGCTTACCTTAAGGTGGGATCGCTTTCAAGCATTAGTTTATATAAATTAAAAAATATATACACTTCAAATAATCATGTCGCAAAAAGAGGAAATGCTTGCTACCTAACTTGAAATTTTTGAACAAAGCATTTGGAATGACTATTTAGGTCATTCAAAATGACCTAAATGGATAATGGTAATTTTTCAGAAACCAAAATATAAAATACTCAAAGACCTATTTTATGACGCCCCAATTGACATAGTTTGTCGACTTGTTTTTTTTCTATTGCGCTATGTAGCGTCTAGTTGTCGCCATATAGAATTTTGATTATTGTAGCCATGTTTCTATTCGACAAGCGTTGCTTAACTTTGAAGATCGACTCATGTGGATGTTATTACTTAGCCATCTCCTCGCTATATAGCAGCCTTTTGCTACTGAGTTATTAATGATTATACTCAATTGCACACAAGAATATAATAGACGTAGATCCTGACCTTACCCGATGCACTATTGTGCAGTTGTTATTTATCAGTATACTGTACCTATAGTGACCAGACCTATACAGACTAGAAGGCCAACTGTAGTCTTGAAAGTTTTTTTTAACATATTGAGATCAGAATGCGAATGTTCCTTAAAAATGGAATTGTATTCTTTCTAGTTTGGAGAACTTTTTCACCTCAGGACTGCCACTGAGAAAGTCTTAATGGAAAATCTAAATAACACTGTGTTCAACCTGCGCAACCCGAGACTCAATGCTCAGTAATTGCAAATTCTGATCGCGACACCAACATGAACATAATAAGCATTTAATGTTCTCACCGTTGGGACGCAGGCCTCCTGTCTAGGAGAAGGAATGAGCCGTAATCGACCACGCGGGCCCAGTGCGGGTTGGCGAATATTACATGTCTTCGAATTTTTGATTCTAGGACATGCCGGTTTCCTCACAGTATTTTCCATCACTGTTTTGAGAGCAGTGGTGATGAAATAAATTACACAAAGTAATGCGCCTGGCTGGGTTTGAACCCGGGCCGTTACCACTCGGCCACCAGTGCTCGCCACTGCTTGACACCAACAGTCCAGTTTATTATCGTCCCATCGGGCTATACGAGTTAGGAACCAGAGAGCCTGTGTTTGCGCACACACTTATAGTATAATATAGTAACTCTCGCATGAATGACTAGTCTCCAGATATATTGCCGTGAGCAAGCGTTACCAGGCCCCCTACCACGAGCTCTTATCCCGATCCATATGACGACATGTGGAACTGCCGTGTTGATTTAGCCACCTTCCGGTTCCATCATCAGATTAGCTCCATGTCATAATAATTTTGCATTGTCATCTGATTTACACATTTTTTTCTATTGATATAAGCTAGTGCTTGACTGCGATTCCACCTGATGGTAAGCAGTGATGCTATCTCTGATGATGAGGCGCACTAGTTTATGAGCCTATTAACTCTTGTCTTGAAGAAAATGAAGATAATCAAATTATAATCGGTCGGGAAGACCGCAGATTTACACAAGCATGCAAAATTTCAGCTCAATCGGTACCGGGAAGTGGATCAAAATTAATTTGCAAGATTTGATTATAGACAAACAACGGGACAGTGAAACTGAATAAAAGCTTGTAAAAAGGAATACTTACCAGGCACGTTGTAATTGTGGGCGTCCATCATGTGTGGCTGTTGCATAATGTAGGGCGGGTATGGCCTGCCCCCGGCCGGGTACGGCGCACCCGTGGCGGGCATGGGGTTGTTTTGGTTGGGAGGCAAAGGCAACCCGTGCCCGTAGGGGTAACCGTTCATTCTGAATCTGAAACAACAGGGATCGCGCATAAGTAATTGCACTAATATTATAAAGGCTAGTTTGTATGTACCTGTGTATGTTTATTTGTTACACCTTCTCGCTCAAGCTACTGAACGGATGAAATTTGGTACACGGGAAACCAAGACTTGGAGTATGTTGCTTTGAGCTAATTTTCTAATATCACGCGGGCGAAGTCGCAGGTAGAAGCTAGTTACTACTCGTAATAGTAAACCAATTAAGTAATCAGTAATTCCAGAAAAGTAGTTTATGTGACTAGGGGATAAAGCAGTGTCTTTAAGTCGCGGGCGGCATGTTGAATTCCGAACAAAACGAAGGTTGCTGATTTTAATCCCGAACGATAGTGAGGGATTTATAAAATTAACTCCCGAGCTAATAAAGAAACCTGAGTGAAGTGAGGAATTCAAGCCGCCCAAGACAAAGACAGCTTTATCCCCGTGTTGCATACTGTACTTTTTACACCATCTGTGAGATAATTAAAAGACAATTTGGTCAACCAAATCATATATTAGAGAAATATAAGTATTATATTTACAAGTTCATCAAACAAACAAAATTCACTACTCCAAAATTTTATACTTTCAATTTTCTTTATCGCTCCCGTCAGTGAGCACGTTTTATTCTATTTTCTTTTTTTTTATTACCTAGTTTGAATTTCGAGTCTACTTGTTCGATGCACGTACATTTTAATTAACAATGTTGACGATTTTTGATGTTCCAAATTCAAAACTCATTATTCCCTAGGGATCAGCCATACTGCATTATCTCCCTAGGGATATAATGACTTGCTTTATGTGAGGTTTGTATGACGTATAAAACGACATTATCGAGCAGGCAGGAATAAAAAAATAAAGTACCTTTTTTCAAAACTCGTATTAATTTACGCATGTACGAAATTAATTTCTTTAAGAATACGTCAGCTGAGCGAGTCCAATGACTTGTAGGTAGTAGTCGGCGTCGCGTACAAACTACCTACAGATCATTGGACTGGCTCAGCTGACGTTTTCTTAAAGAAATTAATTTCGTACATGCGTGAATTAATACGAGTTTTGAAAAAAAAAATACTTTATTTTTAATTTTATCTTTACAAATCAATAGTGTTTCGTGTACCGGCTCGACCCTCTACGGGATTAAAACGATCAAAATTTAGCGGTGTATAAGCTGTTGGTGTTACTATAGGTGCACTTCTGCCTAAGCCTTTGGGAAAAACGGGCGAGATATTATGATAAGCTTAAAGAAAGAATATGAATGTGAAGATGTTTTGCAAATCTATACATCTATACATATGAATAAAATTGGAGTGTCTGTTTGTAATATTGAAATAACCGCTTTTTACTACATGCATATGAATATGTATACGGCACATCATCATCATCATCATCATTTCAGCCGACAGACGTCCACTGCTGGACATAGGCCTCCCCCAAGCGTCGCCACAACGAACGATCATGTGCGTCCCGCATCCATCGGATTCCCGCTGCCTTCACCAGGTCGTCATTCCACCTTGTAGGAGGCCTTCCAACGCTGCGTTTTCCGGTACGCGGTCGCCACTCCAGAACCTTTCGGCCCCAACGGCCATTTGTTCTGCGAGCAATGTGCCCTGCCCATTGCCACTTAAGTTTGGCGATTCTTTGTGCTATGTCGGCAACCTTGGTTCTCCTGCGGATATCTTCATTTCTGATTCGATCACGCAAGGAAACTCCGAGCATGGCCCTTTCCATTGCTCTTTGGGTGACTTTAAGCCTTTTGATGAGGCCCACTGTGAGCGACCACGTTTCGGATCTATATGTCATCACTGGCAACACACAATGGTCATAGACTTTCGTCTTGAGACACTGTGGTATGTTGGATGAGAAGATACCGCGGAAGATACGGCACATAAACCAAAATAACATTTTTTTTTCAATTTTTGTCTGTCTGTTTGTTTGTTCCGGCTAATCTCTGAAATGGCTGGACTGATTTTGACGGGACTTTTATTGGCAGCTAGCTGATGTAATAAGGAGTAACCTAGGCTACTTTTATTTTAGAAAAAATAAATTCAAAATCCTGTAGTCCACGCGAACGAAGTCGCGGGCACAGCTAGTATTAAATAAGAAGGGCTGTAGGATTGTTCGAAAGGTTACCGCGAACGCAAAGGGCAACTGAAGGAACACAGGTAGGTTTCAGTCAGTAAAAGTCTGGAACACACTCTCGCTTCACCCGGAGCGAGAGAAGATATTTGACAATTTCTCACATAAAAAGTAACAAAAAGAAAATATTTTAGTGTTTTACAATATGACTGCTAAGCGATAAAGTGAGATTTTTGGAGGAACATTTATATTCAATTTACAGTACGCACAACCTTAAATAAAAGGATTTTAAAAAGAAATTGAATTCTAAAACTAATAATAATAAACTAATAATTTTAAATCCTAAAGTAGTTTTGAGAAGATATTAAATAATATTTTCGACGTAATTTGTAATGAAACTGAACGAAAAGTTTAAGAATTACATAGATTTTTATTTAATTTTCAAGTTGGGAATAATTAATAAAATGAGCACAGCTTAGCAATAAAAAAAAATAACCAAATAAGTATAAATAATCCATAAAAATAGACAAAATCGCAAAGGCAATCACAATAAATAAAACACGCCGCTGAAGCTTTCTGTTTACCCGCGAATCGCAAAACATTTCTTAAGTAGTACTTACAAAATAATGGCACATGTAATAGACACGATATTACATCCCACTATTACTTTACAACAATGAAAATATATTAAGTTCACGTCAAATGCATCGTCACACTACAAAAATAAGGTTAAGACAAATATAATTTACTACTTACAAAATTTTCACGAATAGCGTCACCTACGTTCGAGAGCTATGTAAATCGCGACACGAGCGTTCTGAAGTGGCAAACCGAACTGAATGTCAACGACGCTAATATTTTAGAGTGTTAAATTACTAGAGTATTGCAGTGGAATCTATTATATATTTTTCTCTATGGCAATGGTACCGCTTAGAACTTACGCACACGGCCGGCGGCACAAACGTTTTGCGTTATAGGCATGGAATTACTACCTACTTCGTTTCTCGAAAAACAATCGTTATGAAAAAATAGGTAGGGTAAACATTTGATACAGTGACTGGACCACTTCGATACTTACGTATTTAGTTTTCGTCTGGTCACCCTGCAGAATAATTTATGATCATTTATCACAAATCTGTACCCTTTTAGATCTTCACGACTTCATGTTTGTAGTAAAAATAAATTTTAATGATTGAATTTTGCTAGATGAAAAATCTTGAAAAATTAACGGAGAAAGAAAACTTTTACAATGCAATATTACTCACGTACCTATTAGTTTTATACAATACGTATAATATTTGTGCAGTCCAATGTTATCTATATTATAAAAGGAAAAATGTCTGACTGACATCAACTCACAGCGGAAAAATATTGAACCAAGGAAAGTGAAATTTTGCATAAGACTTCCTTTTGTGACGTAGGCGAGCACGAGCACTAAGAAGGAATTTTCTGAAAATTCAACGTGGATGGGGGTGAAATAAGAGAATTTTGTTTGTATATAAAATTGGGCTTGTATATAAAATAACCCAAATAAATAAATAAAAACATTATTTGTTTTTCAGCACTACCGCTATAAAACGATTTAGGGGATGTTACAGGTTACATGGGAGAATCTTATTCCTTTATAGCTAATAAACTTGAAACTTGGCACATTATAATCAAAATTTAAAGAATAAACTAGACTATATTCCTACTTGACTTTTTGGCATTTCAAAATTGCCTGTAAATGGTTTATTTGAAATAAAATGCATTGAATCTTTGAATCTTTATTAGTTTTTCAAAACTACCCTCTAAATACGGTTTAAGGATTGTTAGTTTTTATTATATAATCTTCTTAGCGAACGAAGTCGCTGGCAAAGTGCTAGTATCTACACTAATAGTATAAAGAGATTGTCTTTTTGTTTGTAGGAAGAAATTTCTGAAAGTACTGATCCGATTGCTAAAATTTTTTCACCGATAGTAAGCTAATTTATTCCTAGGTGAAATAGGCTATTTTTTATGTACGCTGGCGAAGCTACGGGTAAAAGATAGTCTGATATAATCGGGGTTCTTTAATGCCTTTCTTTTGTAGTCGTAGTCAGAATAATATAATTTTTGAATCTGTTACTAAAGATATTGTAAATGCAAAATAAAATGCTGTTGCTGTTCGTTGACAAGTGATTTCTCACATAATATTAGCGACAAGAAACATGTAACCGAGATATTTTTAATACATAACATTTTACATGACTGAAAAGAGTGTTCATGGAGTATCATGCACATTCTTTTCCATAGATGCTAATTGCACATTCCAAAGCGTAGATCACGCTTTGGAATGTGCAATTAGCATATTTTTTTTGACTGACTGACTTCTTGACTCCAAAATGCCTGGTAAGTAAATGGTTTATTTAAAATAAATGCTTTGATTCTTCTCCATTGGACCAATTTGCTTGATTTTGTCCGGCTAAGATTTTTTTGGAAAAAATATTTGAATAGTTTAAATGTAAATAGGACAGTGTCTGTGATGACCCCACAGAGGTTGTCCTATTTACATTTCGCTGGCAGTTTTATAAATATTGTAATAGCGGTATGTTACCACTTTTATCAGACACTAACTTCTGCCAGCGGCTTCGACCGCGTGAAAGCAAAAAATAAATAACCTATTTTACTTAGTGATCAAGTAGCTTTACCGTTTACCAGTACAATTACTGGTACACACCAAAATACAAATCTCTTATCTCTTTAAAATAATAGTGTATATAGTATAGATTTAACAGTTATGATTATGATTAAATTTATTCCTTCTAAGCAAACTTCAATTGTAATAACATGTAGTCTATAATGTATCTAATACTCTTATTAAAATTTACACATCGTTTTGGTAACCGCATAAACTAGAAAAATAAACTTATTGCCATATATAGCAAGAATTATGACCTTTCGCAAAAGCTTAGAACATCAACTTCAAAAAAAAAATCTAGAGAAAAAAATATTACAGATTTTTTTTATTAAATGAAGTTACAGAAAAGTGTTGACTAAATTGGTACAGACAACTGCACCAATGTGGTAATCCCCTCACATTATAATACCTCAGAAAAGGGAAAACCCGTAAATGGCTTTAAGTAAATTAAAATAGAACTTAATTATTCTAACACGAATAGCAGTATCACATGACAATGGTTACATTAGGAGCAGTTATAACTATTATATAACACTAGCTGTACTCGCGGTATCTCCCGCGTCATACTGCTCCGCTCCCTTGAGTCGTACATTATTATGACCTACAGCCTTCCTTACAGATGTTTGATGACATACGAATTAGTAGTTCTTGAGATTAGCGCGTTCAAAAAACCCATCAGTTTTAAAATATTAGTACGGATTGCAGTCGTCTGCGGCAAAGGTTTTTTTTTTTAATGAGAAATCATCTAATGACATCTCCCGCCCTTGGGCGGAGCATGTCAGACTTTTACCCACTCGTTTGTTCTTTCTTTGCCCTGCGTTCCAGGGCCCCAGGGATTTATTTTCACTTAACCCATGGGTCTGCGACAAAGGTGTGTAAATGTTAGTACGGCAAACGTTGCCAAAGATTGCCCAAGAGATTGGGAAGAAAGGAGGAGGTTTTTGCCCATCAACGGGACAAAACGTAAAAAGCTAAAAAAAAAAAACAACAATTCGCTATGCTTAAGAGTGGCCAAATGCCGGTCATCTTTCTTAGGATAAAATTCAGCTTACAATATATGAACCTAAATTCCAAAGAATCTCTATAAAATTGCATAAGTAGGTCACATTTAAATCATTCATTCGCACACGTTTTACTAAATTTTTAACACAAGGATACAGCAGATTGTAAAAACATAATAGTTCTCCCAAAAAGGTATACAAATTCATAAAAAAGAAGACTAAAACTAATTAGATTAGAATAGAATAATAATAAAAAATAAACATACCTAACAATTTTTTTTTTAATTCGGCACTTAATTTTAAGTGCCGAATCCAATAATATTTCATATCATAAATCTCTACGTTTTGAAATATCGCCACAACTGTAGATATCACCAGTATAGGTATAGGGGCAAGTTAATGACTAAATCGATCAGGGTCATCATTCCAGCCCCCCTAGCCAAGATACAACCGTTTCGCTTGCGCCGAACGCTTCGAGTTGACCTTGCCGCCAATTCTTTTGTTCTGACCACGTGACTGAGCGTTAAGACGACGTCATTCCCGTACATTTGAAGTTTTCTACAAGCGTTAACTATTGCAGATTAGCAACTTGGCTAGGGGTAACCGTGAGAGAAGTCCACTGCTGGACATATACCACGAGGTCTTAACGCAAATTATTTGACGACCCAAACTGAACTGTTAAAGGGATGGAGTTATGTGTTTAGTTCCATCTATCTTTCTCGTCCGCACACCTGACATTTTAACAAGGCCCCAGACCTTTGCATCGCATCCAAATGATTCGCTAGTAGGTATATTAATGTTATAAAGATTTGATTTTTTGTTTGTTAGTTTGTTACGATTTAACTTAAAAACTACTAGACCAATTTTAAAAATTCTTTCACCTTTATAAAGCTACATTTTCACTGAGTAACGGCCTGGTCATAAATTCGGTCTAAGAGGCGAGCGGGGCGGCGTCGTTAAGCAGCTTTCGTCAAACATTTTCATAAATTTGATCTTACCGCTCGCCGCCCTGGACTTAGCTACCGCTCACAGCCTAAAATAGGCTATGTTATGTTGTGAAATAATGTTCAATTATTACGAAGCCGCTGACAGTAGCTAGTTATTGATAAATTGGAAAGGAATTCATTCAATTTGTAGGATTGCAAAATTGCCAATCAAGGTTAGGTCAGCTGCATCCAGACCTCAGAGGCCATTGTGCCTTTGTGCGGTATCTACGTCGCAGTCGTAGGGCCATTATAGTAAAGTGATACTCAAGTGCATTGAAATTGAATCGTTTATTTTATTATAGAAATCGTTCGCTGCTACGCTTGATGCGATAATGACTAAATAGTTGATCGTACTCATAAATAAGATGTTTTCTGTTCGTCCTAGATTGCTATAGGTCTCGCTAACTTTTTTTTAATATTTTCGATTTTTAGTTAAATTTAAGTGAAAAAAAAAACATTTAAAAAATTATACAATTATTTTTAAATTATCGTTATTATCGATCATTGGAAGGAGTGGAGTGGGGCCTTTGCCCAGCAGTGGGACAATATGGGCTAGCTATAATATAATAATATCTAATAAAAAATTATACTTTCTTATGATTTTTTTTTATTGTTATAAACTAGTGCTTGACTGCGATCCCACCTGATGGTAAGCAGCGATGCAATCTGATGGTGAGGCGCACTAGTAGTAGTAGTAGTAGTATGATGCAGATATGAGAAGAATTGTTAATAACAAAATTCATTGTATTTTTTTAGTTTATTACATTAGCATATATACGTATTTTATTGTTATATGTAAGAATACTACATTCCATTTCAAATATCTGTTATTTATTTATTGTGCACACCTACCAGTATTGTCTTTTTGAACCCAAAGGTTGACAGAGAGATAATGCCTTGTTGCATCGAGTGTGTACTACTACTACTCGACAGGCCTGTTGGTCTAGTGGTTAGTGGCCCTGACTGCTATGCCGGAGGTCGTGGGTTCGATTCCCACCCAGGACAAATGTTTGTGTGATGAGCACGATCATTTGTTCTGTGTCTGGGTGTAATTTATCTGTAATATGTATGTATTTAGCAATATATAAGTATGTTTATCAGTTGTCTAGTACCCATAATACAAGCTCTGCTTAGCTTGGGACTAGACGGCGTTGTGCGACAATTGAAAAAATAAATAAAAAAAATAAACTATATATGAAGTTTAAATAAAACGAATAAACGTTTTTTCTTTCTTTCTTTCTTTCTTTCAAATAAATAACTAAATAAAAATTCTGATTAAATTTTTTATAAATACTCGCGCCTTATATTTACGGCATGGCAACAAGATATATAATACAACAACAAGGTATTTATTTACTACATGTAAAAGTATGCGTCGCGCATCAAGATACATTTTAAACTACTTGACCTTGTTTTTCCCAAACATAAGGAAGGAAAACAGAGAGATCATTTATTCTAAAGTAACATAAACATGCTGACATTCAACCTTAGGATACATAGTTCACATAGCTTATACATATTTTTTTAAACTTTAGTAGCTGTATCTTTCTTTAAGTAGGTAAGGGTTCACAAAGTAATGCGCCTGGCTAGGTTTGAACTCGCGACCTACAACTCGTAAGTCGAGGCCGTTACCACTCGGCCACCACTGCTCTCAAAACGGTGAAGGAAAACATCGTGAGGAAACCGGCATGTCCTAGAACCAAAAAAATTCCAAGACATGTGACATCCGCCATCCCGCACTGGGCCCACGTGGTGGATTACGGCCCATTCCCTCTCTTAGAGAGGAGGCCTGAGTCCCAGCAGTGGGAACATTATAAAGCCGAATAAGCTAGGCTAGGTAAAGTTTCGTACGAAGCGAGAGGGACTGGGAAGCAGCCCCCCCTATTGCGTAGCAGTAATGCAATCGTGGGCTTGTGAACGGCGAGTAATGGGAAGCTCGCCGTCCGACAAGGACCAAACCTCAGACGACGCGATGTGTTCCACGCAAGCTTTAAAGAGCTGTCAGGAAAATTGACGGGACCGCTAAGGCGATGCCTACCTGGGTGGCCGGATTGTTTGAACGAGTTACCGCGACCTTGAAACGCAAAGAGACTGAAACACGGTGAATTTTAGGCAATAAGGGCCTTATCATACTAGCAGATTGCGAGCATCCTCAAAGAGGTGCGGGTGCGCAACGAATACGTTACAGGCGAGCAACGAACACGCCGCGCATGCGCAGCGAATTTGTTGCGGATGCGCAACGAGATCCGGAAAAGAGGTGCGGGTCTCCGGCGTTTTCGAAGTAACAAAGCCAAGAGCAGTGTCTCCTCATCGGAATCTATTTTGTTACTGAGCTTATTGTACGTTGTTAACTTGCTACACCCTGTCAGGCGCATTACTTTGTGTAATTTATTTCATCACCACTGCTCTCAAAACGGTGAAGGAAAACATCGTGAGGAAACCGGCATGTCCTAGAACCAAATATTCGAAAACATTTGACATCCACCAACCCGCACTGGGCCCGCGTGGTGGATTACGGCCTATTCCCTCTCCTAGAGAGGAGGCCTGAGTCCCAGCAGTGGGAACATTAAAAGGCTGATGATGATAATGATGAACTTGCTACAAACACGGTTTGAAAACGCTGTGGATTTTGCCACGCGTTCGCGACGTCTTCGTTGTGCAGCCGTGGTATGTTCGCGACGCATTTGCTGCGCGCCCGCCCAGCAGCCGTTCGCAAAGCGCTAGTGTGATAGAGCTTTCAAGGTCTGAGACTCCCACTTGCACCACCGAGAGAGGGAGAAGTCATTTGATTATTTCCCATGTAGCGACATCTATGGCGCCACATAAGAACTAAGAAGAAAGTACGAAATCCTGCATCGCGCAATCAAAGTTCTCCGCGCGATTTGAACATATACGACAGCCCGAAACCATCTATCGGGCAGTAGCCCACCAGACTATAACACCTGTCTGGTCGGAGGATCCTCCCTTTTCAATGGAGGCATGTGGGACTTTACTCTCTGTTCCGCATACCTTCAAACTGGTGACCCTCGAGTATGAACGTCAACGCAGCCTTCGTGCAGCTACTACTTCGTGACGTCATCATCACTTCCTCAAGCTTTCGAGCAGCGAGCCATACAGCCAGCACCCACGGCTATAGAGGGTATCCTGACCACCAGCATGCCTACCTGGTCATACCTGGTCATCACCTTAAGCCTCATCAGCGACCTTGGCTTGGCACACCGCACCTTCGGCCAGTCACATGAAGAGCTACGAAGAACCTCTCCTGGTCGACGCCAGCAGTCAAGCCCTACGTCGCACAGCACCGCTCCGACTCACTGGAGCCTGCAGCATCATCCCGACTCACTGGGACAGCACCACCCCGACTCGCTGGGACATCATCACCCCGACTCACTGGGGCATCATCCCGACTCACAGGGATAACAACACCCCGACTCACTGGGGCATCACCGCAGACAGTTCCGACCCACTGGAACCAACCTACGCTGGCCTGGCGCGCATCAAGAACCATCGATCTCCGATCTCCGGAGGGGAGTGATGTAGCGACATCTATGGCGCCACATAAGAACTAAGAAGAAAGTACGAAATCCTGCATCGCGCAATCAAAGTTCTCCGCGCGATTTGAACATATACGACAGCCCGAAACCATCTATCGGGCAGTAGCCCACCAGACTATAACACCTGTCTGGTCGGAGGATCCTCCCTTTTCAACGGAGGTTTGCGGGACTTTACTCTCTGTTCTGCCTACCTCCAAACCCACTTTAGACTTTAATACTGTTTATCTGTTAAAAGTAGTAAACCAGTTACTTAAAGCAGAACTAGTCACTGATGATAGAAGCCAAACACCGCGCTGTCTCATCTGATATCCTATCCGACAGAGGTAGTAGATATCAGTGATGAGCAGGACGCTAATCTTATTCACGTCTTGTTCGCACGCAAACAAACACCGTTCCCAACTGGAAAATCGAGTTTTATGGAAAAACCACTGCATAAATGAAAAGCACAATCTTGAATAAGATTTTTTTTTCCGGAAACGAAATAATAAAAAAAAAAACACTCTTCTTCTTCCTGCCCTTGTCCCATTTTATTTGGGGTCGGCGCAACACGTTTTTTTCTTCCATTCTGTCCTGTCACTAGTCACGCTATCACTAACTCCCTTTTCTTTCATATCACTTCTCACACAATCCATCCATCTTTTCTTTGGCCTCCCTCTCCCTCTCCATCCATCCACATGAAAAAAAAAAAAACACTCTCCATACAAAATTACGAACTTGATTGGACAGTTTGTATGGAGGCTGATTTTTTTTTATTTTTTGTTTGTGGAGAAAGAAATCTTGTAGAAGGTTGTTCAGTTTCGCCTACTGAGCAAGCCCTTAAAGTTTGCGGAGACCTGTCCCTTACACCTTGTGTAGCACATTTTTTAGTTTGTAAATGTGAGTACCATGGAACAATTTATGGTATTATATGTATACTAGCTGACCCGGCGAACTACGTACCGCCTAATAGTTATGTTGTGATATCTTTTAGCTAAGCTGTCAACTCTACCCTACTGTACCCTACACTACCCTACTCTACTCTACCCTACACTACCCTAATTTTATTTATTTTTTCTTTATGAACCTTCTCCTCACAATAACGAACACGACAAAAAAAAAAAATTAGCGAAATCATCTAGCCGTTCACGCGTGATGGCGTGACCAAGGAAATAGGGATTCATTTTTATATATACTCGTATCATAGATGATAGTATTGACAGGGACTTAAAAACACCTTCATAAAGGTTACAGAATTATAAGTGTTACATGTTGAATGTGTAACAGAATCAAAAATGTAACACTTATATATGTGTTTTCAATGTGTTAACCCAAAACACTTAAAAAAGTGTAACCGTAACATATCTGTAACAGATATAAAAGTGTTAACAGTGTTAATAAGTGTAACAGATAAACGCAGCGTTGCCAAAGTTACAATTTACTTATTTATGGTACTGTGCAATTATTTCAGTTACACTTATTATCACTTATAACAGGTAACAGTTTGATTCGGTAGCACTTCTTAACACATATAAAAGGTTACAGTTTCATTCGGTAACATTATTGTATCTGTTACATTTAAAAGTGTTTTTCAGTTATAACTGTTTTAAAAAACAGTGTTAAAACACATTATTATGGTTACAGTTTGAGTCCCTGAGTATTGACATAAATGAGCATGGCAGTTGAGAGTTTGTTATACTCATTCAAATGTTTGACCGATGGCAGCGCGTGTTTTAGATCATTCGGTTCCCTCAAAATGGATGAGCTGAATAGTGCAGATACACGCGTCATTTCCGTGAATCCTCTTACCTGCCACTGGCTTGTTTTAATATCTATATTTATAACTAGCTTCTATTCTATTCTATTCTAGCTTTTGCTCGCGCCTTCACCTGCGTATATAAAATATAGCCTATGTCACTCAGGAACAAAACAGCTTTCTATCGGTGAAAAAAATTTAGTAATCGGACCAGTGCTTTCAGAGATTACCATACCGCCTATTATTAGTGTAGATTTTTTTTTACTTTATTTACATTGTTCTTAAACAACGACAAGAAACATGTAACCGAGATATTTGTAATTAAGTACTAACATGATGGAAAAGAGTGTCCACGGAGAAACTTGCACATTCTTCTCCATAGGGATCTACGCTTTAGAATGTGCAATTAGATTTTTTTTTTAATTGACTTATTTCTTGACAATTTAAAAGTGCCTGTAAATGGTTTATTAACTAAAAATTTTCATGGTTTTTAGAGCATGCTATACTCTCTAGAACTGACCAAAAAATCATAGGATCGGGATTAGAACGGCAGTCTTCAGCTCCAAAACGTTCGTTTTTACACTTGGGTGCTATCCAGTGCTGCGTCTTGCTAAAACAACGGCCTTACAGCCACTAGACATCTCATGCTTGAACTAGCGCACCTAAAGAATAGGGTAGTTCCCAGGGTCAAAATAATTACATTTTATTTAGTCCGTATTTTAGATTATAAAAAAATATTGGACACGTATTTTTTCTTTTTTCGACAAAAATAACAAAGATATAGCCCATTAAAGTTACGTGTGACGTCACCCCGTGCGAAAAAAGGCAGCACAGCGTGACGATACACGTAACTTTAATGGGCTATATCTTTGTCATTTTTGGTTTAATTTACAAATAAAAAAAATACGTGTCCCCTATTTTTGAATAATCTAAAAGACGGACTAATTACAATTTTTACGGCAACTAGCCTATTCTGTCGACTAGCTGAGGTACGGGGAAGCGGGGTACTGCGTTCTGATTGGTACGGGGGAGCGGGATACTGCGTTCTGATTGGTACGGGGGAGCGGGATACTGCGTTCTGATTGGTACGGGGGAGCGGGATACTGCGTTCTGATTGGTACGGGGGAGCGGGATACTGCGTTCTGATTGGTACGGGGGAGCGGGATACTGCGTTCTGATTGGTACGGGGGAGCAGAATACTGCGTTCTGATTGGTACGGGGGAGCGGGATACTGCGTTCTGATTGGTCTAGACTATTTCTGTGGCGACCTACATCAGATTTTATAAGCGATGTGTTGACAGACATGCGTCGCCTGTTATTAGACTTCTAGTGGCTAGGTCGTTTTGCTAAATGGACCGTTCTTGATTATAGAACATGGTGTTGTTAAGATGCTTTACCACCTTCCCAACAATCTTGATATGTTTCTGCTGATGTTTTGTAATTTTTTTCTCTAAAATATGGTTCCTTGGTACCTAACACCCCACTAAACTATCACTAAAATCGAATAATGTCTACATTGTACTGCGGATTAATTGAGAAGCTTATACAGAGCTATGGGCAAAACGTTCGTTGTTGAAATGCCCACCGCTTATGACCAGTGCGTTTAATGTCTTTTATCAAGCCAATTTTTAATATACGCGATATGGTTCTAGTTGCTGTATTCATTGCCTGAGATTAAATCGTTTTGCTTTCGAACATGATTTCTTCTACTTCCTTCTCTACTTTGATCACCCTTTTCGCGTAGACGGCCAGATCTTTTTCTGTCACGAACAGAGGAGATTTCATTACAACTATCGATAAACCCGGTATATAAACACTGGACCAGTACCAAGTGGATGGAGTTTCAAATATCACATTTGGCTCTAAATGCACACAGCCTCCTTCACTGCAATTTGATTCTTTTTATAACTCCAGTCCATTGTAATATCATAAAAATATTTTTTACACCACCTGCTCGATAATGTCGTTTTATACGTCATACAAACCTCACTTAAAGCAAGTCATTCTTTTCCTAGGGAGATAGTGCAGTATGGCCGATCCCTAGGGAATAATGAGATTTGAATTTGGAACATCAATAATCGTCAATATTGTGAATGTACGTGCATCGAACAAGTTGACTCGAAATTCAAACTATCCACTAACAAAAAAAGAAAATAGAATAAAACGTGCTTACTGACGGGAGCGATAAAGAAAATTGAAACTTTAGAATTTTGGAGTAGTGAATTTTGTTTGTTTGATGAACTTGTAAATATAATACTTATATTTCTCTAATATATGATTTGGTTGACCAAATTGTCTTTTAATTATCTCACAGATGGTGTAAAAAGTACAGTATGCAACACGGGGATAAAGCTGTCTTTGTCTTGGGCGGCTTGAATTCCTCACTTCACTCAGGTTTCTTTATTACCTCCCTCGCAATGCTCGGGAGTTAATTTTATAAATCCCTCACTATCGTTCGGGATTAAAATCAGCAACCTTCGTTTCGTTCGGAATTCAACATGCCGCCCTCGACTTAAAGACACTGCTTTATCCCCTAGTCACATAAACTACTTTTCTGGAATTACTGATTACTTAATTGGTTTACTATTACGAGTAGTAACTAGCTTCTACCTGCGACTTCGCCCGAGTGTTATTAGAAAATTAGCTCAAAGCAACATACTCCAAGTCTTGGTTTCCCGTGTACCAAATTTCATTCATATCCGTTCAGTAGCTTGAGCGTGAAGGTGTAACAAACAAAACACAATGAACATTCATATAAGAATTACAGATTCCAAATTCAAAATATGTAATACTAGCATCTGCCAGCGGCGTTGTCAACGTGTTTGTTGGTTATTGCGAACGCGAAGTCGCAGTCGAAGATGGATAAAAAGTAGCCTACATCCATCCTTAGAGTTCAAGCTTCCTTCAAACCAAAATTAACGTAACAGACCGAGTTTCTGTCTCATTTATAATATAAGTATGGATTACATTTTGTTTTGCGGGAATTTGATGGATGCGAGAAACACAGCATTCATTGTGGCGACATGAGGAAGGCCAACAGTGGAAGTCTTTCGGCTGATTGAAATGATGAAGTTTTTTTTTTTTTTTATTGTAACATAACCAGGCAGTTTGTTTTTGTCTGTACTCAGACAAAAACAAACTTAAAAGTGGCTCTACCGTTGAGATTTTTTTGTTTTGTTCGCCTCAATACTAGTTAATGATTTAGAAAATATTATCGCTTTAGACGCAATTCGGAACGTAGGGTAGGTATGCAAATGTCCGTTAAAATAAACTTGAGAAGGTAAAGTGACTGGTAACTAATACTCTATTTGGAAATGTTCAAAATCAATCTATACTTCATTTGTTTAGGTAGTTAACTAAAGGTAAACAATCTTGATATGTCTTTTTATTTAAAACTAGCTGTGCCCGCGACTTCGTTCAAGGATTTTGAATTTATTTTTTCCAAAATAAAAGATTTTTCTAAAATAAAAAGTAGCCTAAGTTACTCCTAATTACATCAGCTACTTGCCAATAAAAGTCCCGTCAAAATCTGTCCAGCCATTTCAGAGATTAGCCGGAACAAACGGACAGACAGACACACAGACAAAAATTTTAAAAAAATATATATTGGTGTATGTACCGTATAAATATTCATATGCGTGTAGTAAAAAGTGGTTATTTCAATATTACTAACAGACACTCCAATTTTATTTATATGTATAGATAAATCGTATAAAAGACGTACAAAGATTATTTAAATTTAGTTATTAATATCGGTTTAGATAAATATCTAATTGTAAACAATTTTTTAGATAAAAGACATGTTAAGATTGTTTACATTTAGTTAACTACCTAAACTGATTGAGTATAGTTAGTGAATAAATAAAAATACCTTTCGAGTTCTTCTTCGGAGTGCGCGAAGGTACAGGTGCTGCCTCGAGGACAGAAGGATCGCGTGGCGGCGTCGCGACACATCGACACTTTGTACTTGGTGTGCGTCGGCGTCGAGGCCGCTGTCTGCGGGGAGCCTTGGCCTGTAGGGACACAAGAAACATACTTATTACAAACTTATACTAGTTACCTTCATGACTTCCTAAAGTAGTGGATCAAAATGGCGCTGGACTTAGTGGACAGAATAGAGGAGGCCTACACCATAGGTAAAAGCTTATACACTCGAGTGGCATGTTGCCACCGGCAGAGGTAACCGCAGCCGTCGACCTATAGTGACACTTGACATACACACAGCTGCCAATGATCTTCAAAGTCGGAATGTCGACGGCCGCAGCTGACGGGCCATAATCCACCGCGCGGGCCCAGTGCGGGATGGTGGATGTCACATGTCTTTGAATTTTTGGTTCTGGGACATGTCGATTTCCTAACGATGTTTTCTTTCACCGATTTGAGAGCAGTGGTGATGAAATAAAAAGTTATGTACCTGGTTGGGTATGAACTCGTGACCTACAACTCGGAAGTCGAACCCGATACCACTGGGCCACCACAGCTCCTAATGCACCGCATTTATAGGGCCGTATAACAACGATAAACATTAAAACACTTACTGGTATTGTTATCCATACATCGGTCGGGCATGCTCGGCTTCTGGTTGTGGTTCGAGTCCCGGCCCGTGGCCTGTTGCTGCAGGTAGTGTATGAGCCCGGCCACCACCTCCTTTAGTGACGTCATCACCTCCGCTAACTGCTGCCACGTTGGACTCTTGGCGTCTGAAATGGTCGTATAAATGTTTTTATTTGTATACTGTACGTGTACACACGTCATTTTTTATTCCATACTAATATTATAAATGTGAAAGTAATTCTGTCTGTCTCTCTGTTTGTCGGTCTGTCTGTTACCCTTTCACGGTTAAACTAATGAACCGATTTTTATGAAATTTGGTACAGAGGAAGTGAACTCCAAAGACGGATTATTATTATTACATCCTGACCCATACTGTCCCATTGCTGGGCAAAGGCCTCGCACTCCTTCCAATGTTCCCAGTTTTGAGCTACTTCAATGCTAACAGAGTTTTCAGGTGTTATCTGTCTTTTTTCGCGTTCCATCTTCGTCAAACATCGCGTTGGATTGCGTTAGATGAAGTAACAAGCTTTTAAACCATGCTCGATGTTGACGATAGGCGAGTAGAAAAAGAACGGAATCAAGTCATTAATAATAAACTACCACATTTTTATTTAAGAACGCACCGGGACTGGCGTCGATGTTGGCCAGCCTGTCGAGGTGCAGGCTCATGACGATGAGCTGCGCCGGGTCGCCCGTCCTCTGCAGCGCGATGAACAGCTCCTGCACTGACTGCGCGAACGATTGAGGTGTCTGCAATTTATCTGGAAATATTTTCACTAGTTAATTTGGTTAACCACATGCATAGCAACGCAGCAATGAGCAGCAGCTCATACACCTTCCATATGGCATGGGGACCACAACCAGAGATAGAATTGCCAAAACAAGTGTGTGTAACGGCCCGTTCACGATCTTGCCGCTGTCATCGATAGCCAAGGGCCGGGGGCGGCACGCGGCAAGATCAAAAGATTATAGAGAATACAATCCAGAATAAGGTACAATATTATGATATTGCGCGCACTTCGTCTTAGATGATCGGTAGCGAAGTGAAGTCTCGAACGCCGCGCCTCTAGTCGCTTCCGCTGCCGTTCATCACCGTCTTCGATGTCACTGGACAGCAGCCATATGTCCCGGTGAGGGTCGCGGGAATCTGATGGATGCGAGATGCACAGGACCGGTCATTATGACGCAACTTATCGGAGGCCTATGTCTAACAGTGGACATCTTTTGGCTGAAATGATGATGACGATGAAGACACACGCTCACCTATAATGCTCTGCATGTGGCTCTTGTGCGCGGTGTCCCCGTACAGCAGCGCACTCCACTGGTCGGGCGCGATGCGCAGCCCCGCCTCGGTCGCGATCTGCACAATCTGCGCGTCGTGCTCGCGTCGCAACGACTCGTACGTGCGGAACTCCTCCTTCAGTTGCATGAGAGACGAATCGCATTCGCGTTTTGATACCTGCCGAGTTACAACGCTTTTGAAACCAGCTGACCCGGCGAACTTCGTACCGCTTAACAGTCAATGAATGTAGTACATCTTTCGATGTAGTCAACCGATTGCGATGAGACAAAACCTAAATAATATATAAATTTACACACAAACTGGCAGCTAAACCTTAAATAGTTCGGAAAAGGCCATGGAATCCGTTGCACATTCTTCTCCATAGAGATCTAGACTTTGGAATGTGCAATTAGCATTATTTTTCTGAATTGATTTTATTATCAACTAACTTCCGCAAACCATACTAGTAAATCATCAGAATCGGTAAAGTGATTTCAGAGGTTACCCCCTACATATAAACTTACAAATTTTACCTCTTTATATTATTATTGCAGACTAGCTGGCTCGACGAACTTCGTACCACCTAACAGTCAATGAATGTAGTACATTATCTTTCGATATAGCCAACCGATTGCGATGAAACAAAGCCTAAGAAATATATCAAATTACACATAATTTTAATGTATAAAACTTATCTTTTTATTACGTCGATTTCGCACATTTTACGTGATGCGCGCACAACTATAAACTTATACAGGTTTATTATAGATTGAATCCTTACCTTAAAACAAGAAGCTCTGTATAGGAGCTGGACGACATGGCCTATGCTAGTTTTCGAAGCCTGTGGAAAATGAGGCTCCAGTCTTTGGACTACAAACATCACTAACACCTGCAAAAGAAAAAAATATAATCATTAGAAAATTCATAAACCGCACTCAACCAAAGCAGGAGTTTCCTTGCGTGACCGCATCAGGAATGAAGATATCCGCAGGGGAACCAAGGTCGCCGACATAGCCCGAAGAATAGCCAAACTACAGTGGCAGTGAGCAGGCTACATTGCTCGTAGAACGAATGGTCGATGAGGCCGGAAGGTTCTAGAGTGGCGACCGCACACCGGAAAACGCAGCGCTGGAAGGCCCCCCACAAGGTGGACCGACGACCTAGTGAGAGTCGTGGGAATGCGGTAGATGCGAAACGTACAAAATCGGTCGTTGTGATGACTCTTGGAGGAGGCCTACGTCCAATAGTGGACGTCTCTCGACTGAAATGATGATACTGAAGATGACACTTAAACTGGCGTAAAACAAATTAAAAGTGGTTTAGTAGTTTTTGACTTTATTTAATACCGCTTTAAAATAGCAAGTAGTAGTTATATAGGTCTATGTTACTCAGTGATAAAGTAGCTTTTTACTGGTGAAAGAATTTTGAAAATCGGTCCATTAGTTGTCGAGTTAAATCGTAACATACAAAGAAACAAAAAAATCAAATCTTTCCTCTTTATAATGTTATTTAATAATTATAAAGAAAAATACAAATCTTTCTTCTCTGTAATATTAGTATAGAAGATCGATTTGGCAGAACAGGAAAGAGCTATAATCTTTCTTCTCTCATGTAGCATATTCTTCTCCGTAGAGACCTACACTTTGGACCATACAATTTAGCTCCCCTTTTTTGGACTGACCGACTTTTGACTATTCAAAGTGCCTGCAAATGGTCTATTTGAAATAAAAGCTTTTGATTTTGAACAATTGCTGAGTTAGCGACCCTTAGGATTATATTTCATGGGATCTCGTACAGACACCAGAGTCGCACATATCAGAGCTGGTCACGCCACCATATTGGTAGCGCAACCAACCGGAAACCAGGTGAATAACTCTCCATAGAGCTGTATACATTTTGCTGGTAGCGGCGACTGGTCGCGCCGCCATGGTGTCTCGGTGAAATATAGCCCTTTCGGTTCAGGCACGCTCATCGCATGCAACTATATTGTAAATCTGTACTTTATATACTTTTTAGTGTTGTGGCCTATTGCCTGCGTCGAATAAATCCTATTCTAATCTAAAATGTGAGTAAAACGCCTTCACCTTTCTCGAGAGTGCGGAGCCGTCTTCTAACGCGAGCAGCACCAGCTTCAGGACCTCCTCTTGCATGGCGGGGCCCAGGAACTGGCAGCCGCGCGCGCGCACCGCCGCCCACAGGTTCGCGCTCAACTGCTGCGGGTTCTGCAAACAACATGACATTCGTTCACTTGACTGTAAACTTGCATTTCAAGTATAGAAAGATTAATATATAAGTAATAAATAAATAATAAATAAATAAATATTAGGCCGCAATATCATAAACAACTTTATTTTTAGTAGGTATATACGAAACCTGAAACACCTAGCACTTTTATGTAAAGAATCTTTGTACAATATTTCAAAACTGTAATATGAAAAATCACAAAGTTAAAGGCTTGTTATGTCAGCAAAAATACATACTAGGTTACCAGGCCATCCAGGCGAGGGGGGGGTTGTTTTGAACTTGCACCTGTTTGATGGTGCCTAAAACCCACTATGACCTGTCCTGACCTGGGTTGTGCTCAGTGTCGGTGGTGTCCAATTAGTGACCTTTTTAGGGTTCCTTATAGTTTCGCCATGTCTGTCTGTCCGTCCGTCCGCTGATAATCTCAGTGGCCGTTAGCATTAGAAAGCTGAAATTTTTCACCAATATGTATATCAATCACGTCGACAAAGTGGTAAAATAAAAAGTGGAAAAAAATGTTTTATTAGGGTACCCCCCCCCCCCCTACACGTAAAGTGGGAAGAGATTTCTTTTTCATTTCAACCCTAACGTGTGATATATTGTTGGATAGGTATTTAAAAATGAATACTGGTTTGCTGAAATCATTTTTTGATAATGTTAATGTTTTCGGAAATAATCGCTCCAAAAGTAAAAAACCCCCTTTAAATTTTGAAACATTTTAGAAAATATGAAAAAAATCTCAAAAGTAGAACTTTATAAAGACTTTCAAGGAAATTTATTTGAAACTTGATGGGTTGAACAGTTTTTGAAAAGTTTCTGAATTAAGTTTGTAGTAACCGTATGTGCAAGCATTTTTTTAACTTAGTTTACATATTTTATTATTCTGAACATATCTTCTTTCAAATAAAAAAAAAGAATTATTAAAATCGGTTCACGCAATCCAAAATTTAGTTTATATAAATTAGTAACCCATTTTACCGAGAGATGGCGCTGTACTTTGGGCTACTTCGCACTGATAAGATTTTCCCTGAGTTGATGGGGTCGGGACGGGTATGAGCTATTATATTGTCGAATAACTTTCCATGTGTAGTTAGAATCTATACCTAACTCTTTCTTTTATAGGGTTCCGTACTTTATGTCAGTTACAAATAGCCCATTTTTTTAACTCTTAAGTGGGGATACTTATTGTGACGGACAAGAAACTACGGAACCCTACACTGAGCGTGGCCTGACACGTTCTTGGCCGGATTTTTAAATATTTTTGGGAAAAAATATAACATGGTATAAAAATTATTGGAATCGATTCAGTTACTGATTCTGAATAAACTATATTCAGGTTTCGCATACAACAAAAATAAAGTTGTCTATTGTGGGTTTCTGAATGTTAAGAACGTCTCAAACTAAACTTTAATGCCAATTTTTTACAGGATTTCACGCTAACGTAGAGTTTATATTTTAAATGCCCCACCCCTTAAAATCCGTGCAAGATAAATCGGTGTTAGGGACGTGCTTAATGTTACTAGCCTAACTAATCAGTTTTCTCGCGCAGCAATATCCAGCAGCTTCCTACACCTGTAACATTGCCATATAATTTTCGTGTAAGATCCGAATCCAAGAAATGTTCACAGTACTACAAGAGGGGTTGCCATTAAATCCTGTTCAAATTCCAATTCGTATGGACCTCGGAATACGACTTCGAAAGCAGTACGTAAACGGCTGGATGCGAGACGCACAGCACCGGTCATTATGGCGACACTTGGGGGAGGCATATGTCTAACAGTGGACGTCTTTCGGCTGAAAAGATGATGACGATGATATGATGATGATAATGATGATGACGTAAATGATTATGGTGATGATAATAATGATGTTTTTTGTTTTATGGTAGGGTAAATCATCCAATGATAACCCCCGCTCTTGGGCGGAGCGGGAGATAGTGTCAGACTTTTACTGACTAAAAACCACAGAACAGAAAATACAGGTAGAAGTGCCCCTATCCTGGCAAAGTACGGGAACTAGTGTCGCCAAACTCACACATTTACATATCAAATTGTCCATTACACACATAAAAAACAGTAATATGATTGGCTACAAATTAAAAACGCAACTTTTACTAATCATCTTCTTATTGCTTTCATAAATTAAGTCTTACAACAAGTTAAAGTTGTTATTATTTGACATGACACAAACAATAAAGATGTTTTTCGTCTGATAACCAATTTACAACGAGTTCAGCTACTCCACGCTAGATGGCGCTGTAACCAATTCATTCTATTCAGACTATTCAGAACGCTATCTTCCACAGAACAGAAAATACAGGTAGAAGTACCCCTATCCTGGCAAAGTACGGGAACTAGTGTCGCCAAACTCACACATTTGCATATCAAATTGTCCATTACACACATAAAAAACAGTAATATGATTGATTACAAATTAAAAACGCAACTTTTACTAATCATCTTCTTATTGCTTTCATAAATTAAGTCTTATTACAACAAGTGAAAGTTGTTATTATTTGACATGACACAAACAATAAAGATGTTTTTCGTCTTATAACCAATTTACAACGAGTTCAGCTACTCCACGCTAGATGGCGCTGTAACCAATTCATTCTATTCAGACTATTCAGAACGCTATCTTCTTTGAAATAGATGCCATATTCACCTGCACATGTAATCACTTTTGCTACTCATTTAGAGATGTAGACATATATCGATATTTTAATATTGATGTTACGTAATTTATTCAGGTAAGCAATGTAATAATTTGTTAACATCTTACAAATGCTTAATAATGGATAAGATTGATTATCTTTAAAATATCAATGTTAAACAGGTATTTGTATGTAGGCGGGTAATCTTATTTTTAACCGACTTCGAAAAGGAGAAGATTCTATGTTCGGCTTAATGTATGTTTTGTTCACCGATATCTCGGTCAATTGTGGACTGACTTTGAAATATTTTTTTTTTTTGAAAAAATTAAAATGTTCTTAGTAGGTATTGCTTTATCGTTCAAATATCTATACTTGTTTTGTGAAGTTAGTGTATTACGGTTAATATTATGTAATATTCAGCCTTTCAAGCGTGAAGAAGTAAAGAAAGTGATTAGCAACCCGCACCTATTTCGGACGGATGCAGGTTACGTGTTGTTAAAACCTCGTGATTTATGTGCAATCTTAGTTAAATATTTATTTATTTATTTATTTATTTATTACGGCACTCCAACGAATAGTTCGCCAAAACATTTACAAAGGAATAATCTTATAATTAACAATTATCACAACGAATTCTTCACTTAAAGGTGTGCACAGCACTTACAGAATTTGGTAAACTAATATTATTGTATTTAGAATAAATTGATGATTCACATTTAATAAATAATAATATCCAGGTACGACACGATAACAAAGAAAAATAATCAATAAGATACGGAAGGAATTATTATAGATCAAACAATTAAATAAATTATGTCTGATTGAATGAAATTGCATTAAAATTTAGAATAAATTATGTCAAAATAAATTAAATTAAATTACATTAGAATACACAAAATAACAAAAAAATACACAAAATTACATTGAAATACACAAAATTACATTAAAATACGTAAAATTACATTAAATTACATTAAAAAAACACAAAATTATTATTAATTACATTACATTAAATTGGAATAAGTTACACTAAATTAAATAGATGAGTAGTAAAATATCTTGTCATTGATCTACGAGTTGGTGCAAAAGATGCTTCCGAAACTGAGCCAAGGTATTGGAGAAGATGTCAATGCTACTGGCACGAGAGTGACTCTCATTATACGTTCTCATCATACGGTTAAGCGGCGCCGATCGTCCGAGGTTTGTTCGAGCAGCAAACGGCAAAAACAGATCCAATTTACGGTCAGGCCTGACTTGACAATTTCGGGGGACTGATAAGTTAATGTCATCCAGAAGTTTAGGTACATCAATCAAACCATTAACAATTTTGTATAACAAAATTTGGTCCATAGTTTTTCTGCGGTCTTCTAGGGTTGTTAATTTGAAGTGGTTTAACCTTTCAGGATAAGTAGCTGTATTAGGACAGCTGCCTGTCTTGTACCGCAGATACCTGGTAAAACCTCTTTGGACCCGTTCGATTCTGTTAATATGAACTCCATAACTAGGATTCCACACCTGCGATGAATAGTCTAGCACACTCCTGACGAGGGTGACGTAGAGAAGTTTAAGAGCACGTACGGACTTAAAGTCATGGCAGACACGCTTCAGAAACCCTAACATTTTGGTAGCCTTCTTGACAATGTTGTCTATGTGTGGAATAAAAGTGAGCCGACTATCAAGGTACACACCCAGATCGCGAATCGTGTTAACTTTTTGAAGCGTTAGACCATTCAAAGAATATGAGGATTGAAATGTATTGCATTTCCTAGTGAAGGTTATGTGGTAACACTTTCCAGCATTAAGAGTCATCTTGTTCCTTATGCACCAATTCTGTACTGAGTTTAGATCCTCTTGTAGTAAAGATACGTCTCTAGCTGAGTTTATTTGTTTGTACAACTTTACATCATCTGCAAAAAGTGAACATTCACTGTGCTTGATGCAGTTCACGATGTCGTTAACGAATACTAAGAACAGAATCGGACCTAAATGAGACCCTTGTGGGACTCCAGAGGTTGAGTAATAGAAGGAAGATTGATGCCCCTTTACTACGACTTTTTGCTTTCTTTCAGTCAAGTAAGATTTAAACCACTGGAGAAGACGGCCAAATATGCCAATGTTTGAGAGCTTTTGAAGCAGTATCTTGTGGTCGACCTTGTCGAAGGCACTGCTGAAGTCTGTATATATGGAGTCAACTTGTGAACGAGAGTCAATAAGTCTGCCGAGGTCATTGACGTAAAGGGTCAAGTTAGTTGTGGTGGATCTTTGTGTGCAAAACCCGTGCTGTTGGGGAGCCAGCTCGGTTTTATAGTGTGATGTTAGCAGAGGACACATCAGTGACTCAAAAACCTTTGAAAACACTGACAAAATTGATATTGGCCGATAATTTTTACAGTTTTCCTCTTCACCTTTTTTGTGGATCGGAACTACATTAGCTTCTTTCCATTTAGAAGGGAATTCGGCTGTTTCAATAGATCGGTTCAATATAATTGTGAGTGGGAATGCTAAGCTATTCGCACAGTTTTTGAGAAGTAGTGGCGGGAAACCATCCGGCCCTGCGCCCTTGCATACATTTAGTTTTTTGAGGGCTCTTAAAACATCCCTTTCAGAAAATGTGACCAGACCTAAACTATTTTGAGGATACTTGTGACCCTCCACAAATGAAGCCTGCAATGTGTCATCCGTTGGGATGAAAGTCGAGGAAAAATGCGCTGCAAAGAGCTTGCAGATCTCGTCTCCAGAAGTGGCTATCTGATTATCAAGCTTCATCTCGGATGGCAAAGCGTTGGAGTTGGACCTCTTTGCCTGTACAAAGGACCAGAAAACTTTGGGATTTTGTATTAAGCCCGTCTCGATTTTCCCCACGTAGGTATTGTAGCTAGTTTTTATCATAACATTAGCTCTTTCACCTAGCAATCTGTATTCGTAATTATCGCGAGGGTTTTTATATTTTTTATACCGTTTTCTAAGCTTTTCTTTTTCATTTAAGAGCCTTATAAGAGCCCTCGGAAACCAAGGGGGGTACAAACCTACTGCTTTTTTTGTTTTTGGTACGAGCTCATCAATTGTATTATGAAGGCGTCTATAAAGCACTTCTACCATTGCATTGACATCTTCACAATCAGTTAAGCATGTATTCCAATCGATTTCCTTTATTCGCTCATTCAACAATGTATAGTTCGCATTGCGGTAATTGTATTTTACCGTGTGTTTACATTTTAGTGAGCTTATAGAAATATTTTTTATAACAATTTCTAATGGTGGGTGATGGGAGTCTACAACCGACAGTGGGGTTTTACATTCATGCACAAATCCACTCGGAAAGTTACTCAATATTAGATCAAGGGTTTTTCCAAGTTGGTTTGTTACGGGATTTAGTTGTTGAATATTATTTAAGGACATGCAGTCTATAAACGAATAACCAACTGGATTATTATAATTACTTGGTATTGTGGATGTACTATGAGTTCCGGATTCCTCCAGGGACCACTTAATAAATCCAAGATTGAAGTCACCCGCTATAAGTGTATGGCTTCCGGTCGAGTCGATGACAGAGGTAATCTTGTCAAGTAAACAGTCAAGTGTTTGATGCTGTACAGGTGGTGGGAGATAAACAGCACAAATGTTCAGACGTTGGACCTTTGTCCCGGTTCTAACCTTCAGGCACACCCATAGGTTTTCTGAGTCTGTCTCAAACTGAGACATGCGAACAGAGTCGATGGACTTGAGAACAGCTATTAAAACACCTCCACCTTTGCTCTTCTTTGCATTCGTCGAAGCTCTGTCTCTGCGGTATATATTGTATCTACAATCGAGTACTTCCCCATCGTTGATACTGTCGTCCAGCCATGTTTCTGTACCAATGATTACGTCGTAGTTCTTGCCATACGCGTTTAGCATAATGTTACTTAATTTGGTTCTCATTCCTCTAAAATTTTGGTAGTAAATATTGAATGTAAAGCTTTAGTACACGTGTTTTATGCCGGTGTTTGAAATGAAGAATCAGAGTAACGCAATTGCTTCGAGGCTTCGTATTTGTTTGGCTGGTAGCCCATCTGCTTTCCGAATAAGGATGCGTCCATCGCGCACCCACACGTACTTGTAGCCTTTGTCACGTGCTGCTTTTCGGGTTGCCGCATGTATTTCTTTGTTTAGAGGAGAGAGATGTTCGGATACATATATTGGCTTCTTTGGGCCCCCATAGCCTAAAAGACTCGAGTTCAATTTGTCTGCTGGGTTTTCTTTGTTAAAATTCATCACAGTAGCTAACATCTCGTCTCGGGCAGTTATACTGTTCAACTTTACTATCACGGTTCTAGGATTACTGTTTTGGGGATCCAGTTTTCTAACTCGAACAGCTGATACAATATCGGTTTCTTTTAAGGTGCTTGAGACGGCCCTTCCAAGCTGCATCACGGTTTTAACTAAATTCTCGGATTTATTCTCCGGCACTCCATTGACTTCCAAGTTCTGCTGGCGTGAGTTCTGCTCAAGCATATTTACTCTAGTAGATAAATCCGTCACAGCCTTTTTCAGCAACTCGTTATCTTTTTGTATCTGTATATTTGTGTCTTTACAGCTATCGAGTTCACTTTTCAGCTGGTCAAACTGGTTGCTCACAAATTCAACCGACTTTTCGAGGTTTTTGATGAGTACTAGAGCTTCTTTTAATTCGCTAAACTCTGAAGCAACGCATGCTTTTAAAGATGCTGAAATTTCGGCGGTCACAGTAGTTCTTATTTCACGGCGAATAGTCTCCAGTAGCTCATCAGAAGGATCTTTGATCTCGGTAGAAGGCGGGCTAGAAGGTGAACTGCCTACGCGAGGTCGCTTCGGTTGTCGATTGGATACATTCGGATTATCAGGAGTAGATAAGAGCTCTTTTTGCATGTCCGAGTTAGGCTGGACAGGCGTATTTACATCATCCAACGGCTTTGGAGGCGTACGAACAGTCCGAGGCATAATCAAATAATATTAATCGAATTGCTTGGCGAAGTTCCTCCAATAGCAATATGGTCGGGGTGGCGCCACCAGTCACGACACAGTTGATTTATTTTGTATCTGGACCGGACCACACTTAGTCGATTATTATACGCTACTTATTTTTGAACGCAACTCTGTTCACAGTTCGAACACCATTCAATGTGCCACCACTGAACGCAGCCGCAGCGAGATGTCAACCAACAACAGTGACGTTATTTGTATGTTGTGTGAGTGCTTATCATGCGTATGCGCAATTCCAAAAACAGCTGTGAATCAGCTGTTTGTTGTGGTGTGAGTGCGTTTTGAAAATTTTAAGCAGTTAGATAGATTAGTCTATTAAGATTTAACTCACGAAATCTTATGCAGGCAGTGATGATTGTTGATAGTTTCACGAATTTGAGGTTATGTTTTGGGGTCGCACTATAAACTGATTGAATATTCTTCATAAAATCACTCAAAATTTATTAAAAGTTCAGGAGTTACGGAATAGTTGTTTACTTAGCCAGTGTTACCAGCCTTTTTTTTTCATTATACTATTATAATTTATAAATTATACACATGAAAAGTCCGACACAAATTTTCTGAATGATGGTGCCAGCCATGAAATAAATAGTTGGAAATAAATAAAAATTATCGATACCGACCTACTTTACGGATGTGTCCCATCCCTAATTGAGTAGCGTCGAAGTTACTAGAATTTATGTTATGATTTTGTAGATGACGGCCAAGTGTATTTAGACTTTGTAACAATGACTATAAGGTTGTTTATAGTTTGCATTAAAGTCATAAAATGTGGTATTGTCATTTAAAATCAATTTTATTAAAAATTAACAAAGTTTAGTACTTAACGATGATACAATACACCTCCACAAGATACATTTTTTTTTCTGCTTTCGTTTTTGCAGGTCAAAACCGAAAAACCAGGCATAATTTGTAATATTTCGCCTATTTCTGAGAGAACCAACCCCCCCGATGATCCCGTTCCTTCTAGCCTTCATACTGGGGTTCGAGTTCCCTTTCAGATAACCCTAACACCAGTAGGCTTCGACCCGGCTGGGCCCCTGCTGTTGCTGACAACTCCTTGAGGCGCGCGAGAACAGTGCGCGCCGTCGACGTCTTGGGCTCGGTCCGGACAGTTACCGGACGGTCGGACAGCGAGCTACCCATTGCTCACTTTCCGCAAGCCCGCGCCTACGGTGGCCGGAAATCGGGATCGGACTCCCGGCGGCGGCGGCGAGAGCGCCGTTGCCTGATGCGGTCGGGCTCCTCCTTTGCGAGCATTACTGCTTCGCATAAGTCGGCGGCCGCCTACCATTCCTGATCGCTCCGGTCCATAGCCTGAACCAAGGCCAGGCGCGAGAGGTCTCCGCCTCCGATCGCCCCCACGAGGACACGGCGATGCTCCGCCCAAGCAGGGCACACCTCGACTGTTTGCTCCACCGTGCCCTCCGGGCATTCCGCACAGTGGCGACACCCGGGCGTCACTTCCGCACGAATCCGGTGCGTGCCATGTCCGGTGAGGACCTGCGTCATACGGAAGGTAAGGACGCCGTGAGGTCTTTCCAGCCACGCCTCAAAAAGGGGACTTACCGATGATAATGATTTTGACGTAAATGATGTTTGTAGGAAATGGTGCCGTACCTGATGCTGCAGTATGAGCTCGGTGACGGTGCGCTCACCGAGCGAGCGAGCCGCGCGCGCCGCCCTGCCGCGCCCCTCCTCGTCCGTGATGGCGCACTGCAGCAGCATCACCAGCTTGCGCTGCATGGGCCGCGACAGCCGGCTGCCGACCATAGTGTTGGTGACTGCAACAATAGTTATAATAAATGTTTAATTCAAGCAAAAAAATCTTATATAGTGTTAGTAACAATAAAATTAAAACTAAGGGCCGAGGCCCACCGGAACGGCAACGGCCTCGTGACCTTTTCATACTTTTCAAGCGGTACTGGTCTTTTAAGTATGTAGATAAAGTTTAAAATTAATTCAAACTGAAAGCGCTTGCAGCGTCATTCCGGTGTGACTCGGCCCTTAGTGTTAGTAAATAAAATTATGACACAACACATGTAAATTACAGCATTGAACCATGTAAGGACAGTCCACTCTATCAGCTATCATCTTCAGAACCCTGTTAGGACTATCCATGACTCGTGCTACCTTTGATATCGCAAGCTTGCGTATTGTAGTATAAAAACATGTAGCGGCTGTGCATCCGCAAACATCCCTGATGCACTGTAACGCTATGGCAACCGCATTAGTAATACAACAAGCCAAGCGAGAACTTAGATTAAGTAAAAACACATTCATAGCATAGTATAATCAACCTTGTATAGTTCCCAATGCTGGGACTCAGGCCTCCTCTCTACATAGAATAGGCCGTAGCCCAGTGCGAGTTTGTGGAAGTCACATGTCTTCCAACTTTTTGTTCTAGGATATGCCTAGTGGTATAGAACAATTGAAAATGGTTTATTTCGCATTAGTAGAGGCAAAAATTAGATATAGTGTACTTCTTTGGGGTAATAGCTTAACTATAATAGTAATAGAGTCTTCGTGTTACAAAAACGCTCAATCCGGACCATGGTACGAATACCACAAACTGAGAGTTGTCGACAGCATTTTAGAAATCTAGGAATCCTTACAGTGCCGAGCATTTATGTCTTCGTTCTCTTGAGTAACATGGCCAAGTAAATCCACGAATATGAGACTACAGAACAACGGCAAATTAGGGAAGGTACACGTGGAAAAGATATTAGGTATAACAAAATACAGCCAAATTTCAATATTGTAGAACACAGTCCACAATATCAATCAGTCAAGTTGTTTATTAAGTTGCCTTTAGATATAAAAAGCATTATCTATCTGCACTAATACTTTTAACAACCCGGCTTAAGGATTTCCTGTTGAATAGGTGTCTATATTCTGTTGATCAATTAAATTCCATTAGTATTTGTATTATTAATTTATTGAATTGGATTTTTTGAATTATTACTATTATTGAATTGGAGGTACTGAACTATTATTATTATTGAATTGAAAATGTTTAATCTATTTATTAATTATGTGATTCAGATACAAGTTTCTTGTTAAGGAATAAATGACTATGACTATGCCGGTTTCCTAGTTATTTTTATGCATTCCCATGTAATGGATATTAATTAAAAATGTTTGATGATACGAAAAAAATCTACGCAAACCACTACTTTCAAAATGGTGAAGGAAAACAGTGAGCAAACATGTCCTAGATTACAAATTCGAAGATATGTGGCATCCACCAACCAGCACTGAGCCCGCGTGGTGGGTCGTAACCCACCACGTGGGCCCAGTGCTGGTTGGTAAGCCCCTTCCGTCTAGGAGAGGGAAGGGACTCACAAACAAAATTATCTTATTTGATATGTCGCACAGAAACTTATTTAAAACTAGCTGATCCAGCGAACTTCGCACCGTCTAACAGTCAATGAATGATATCTTTCGAAACAAAGCTTAGGTAATATACATAACAAGTTACACTTTTTTTTTCGTGGTGGGAAAATCATCTAATGACATCCTCGCTCTTGGGCGGAGCGGGAGATAGTGTCAGACTTTTCCTGACTAAAAACCCACTCCTGTTCCTTCGTTGCATTTCGTACCGGGGCTTGAGCTATCTTTCGAATTAACCGTGGCCCCAGTAGGCTTCGATCCAGCTGGGCCCCTGCTATTGCTGACAGCTCCTTGAGGCGCGCGGGAACAATGCGCGCCGTCGACGACTCGGGCTCGGTCCGGACAGTTACTGGACGGTCGGACAGCGAGCTACCCATTGCTCGCCGTCCACAAGCCCGCGCCTACGGTGGCCGGAAATCGGGATCGGAATCCGGGCGGCGGCTGGGGCGCTGTAAGCGCCGCCTGCCGTTACTGCTTCGCAGAAGTCGGCGACCGCCTGATTCTCCTCCTCGCTCCGAACCATGGCCTGTACCAAGGCCCGGCGCGAGAGATCGCCGCCGCCGATCGCCGATCGCTGATCACGAGGGCACGGCGATGCTCCGCCCAAGCAGGGAAGATATCCGCAGGAGAACCAGGGTTGCCGACATAGCAGACGAAGAATCGCCAAACTTAAGTGGCAATGGGCAGGGCACGTTGCTCGCAGAACGGATGGCCGTTGGGGCCGAAAGGTTCTGGAGTGGCGACCGCGTACTGGATGACACAGCGGAAGGCCTCCTACAATGTGGACCGATGACCTGGTGAAGGTTGCGAGAATCAGATGGATGCGAGACGCACAGGATCGTGCATTGTGGCGACACTTGGGGGACGCCTATGTCCAACAGTGGACGTCTTTCAGCTGAAATGATGATGATGATGACGTGTTGCGGTCACTACTAAAAACTTCAACAGATTCATTATAGGTATGTAACTGTAAAAACTGACCAGTGGTATGTCAATTCTCGTTTGGTCAAAAAGGTCTAAAACTTTAAGGTTTAAAATTATCTGGCCTGTTTTAGTTAGCCATATCATGAAGTGATCAATTTCTAAGGTCTGGCCACGACATATAGATACAGATGGATAAAAAATCGCAAAATATACAGTAAGTACTCCGCAGTAGGCAGGCTAACGACGAAATCATTTCCTATTTTAAATCAAAGTCATTCGTTAGGTTTCTCAAAGGCTTGTTGGAAGTTGAAAACTTTCACAACCGTCAAGAAAATTCTCGAAAGAAATATTGTATAGATGTTGCAAACTTGTTCTAACAACCTTCATAAACAGGAATAAAAGAAACTCAGAAGTTTGTTTGCAAGAATCCTTAAAAATTCAGCATTTCCCTATTATTTTATGGCAAAGGAAAACGTGAAAGATGACGCCAGATATTACGTAATGGTTCTTTGCTAGTATAACGTGCCCAACTGCTTGACAAAAGGCCACTCGTTTCTCCTCCCAAACCTTTGTCTTAAACGATCCCTGTCTAAAGAATGGCTATACGTGATAGCCATTCTACCAGGTACATGTATGAATCGAAGGTATATATGTATGTATTAGGCATACATTATGGCGAAGTTTTTAATCCGTCGCGCCAGCTTATAATACGGCGTGTTATAAGATATGGTTGCGATAGGTATAAAACAAAGTCCCCCACCCTATCTATTGTCTGTTCGCAATAAACTCAACACAAACTACTAAACGGATTTTGTTTAAATGTAAAACTACGCTGCTCACACGTGTGCCACACACGCCGATCTGGACGCGTCGATCTCCATGCATTTTATATGGAAACTAGACTTGTAGAGCTACACTTTATACACGCCACGCGACGTCGTTCTACGTACAAATCAGGCGTGTTACATGTGTGTGTCGAACTAAAGTAGTTCTAGTTTGTTACATGCATGTTATAGTGTAGAAAATCCGAGAAGATTTGTAACACTCTTGTGACGCTAGGACGGGTCGCTAGTGGTAATAGAAGAAAAAACAAAATATCCATAATGCGAGAACTAAAAATCTCCTCGGGGTTGTCGTCAGACTGTCTACGCAAGATCGACTTTGTGACTTCGGTCACATTGTAAGGGAGGACGGTGGCAACCTCGAAAGGTCAATCGTGGCCGCTAAAGTGGTCGGGAAAAGGCCTCGTGGACGCAGCCCAATACTTTGATCCGAACAGATCCGCACCGCTCTTGACTCTAGGGCATTGTATATGCCCTTGACACCGCCAGAGACAGAAACAGATGGAAGAATATCGTACGAATTAAAGTGATTTATTTTTTATTATTATTTAGTACAGCATAATTGTCAATAATACTAAAACACGTTCATTCTTTCACTCTGTCTTCTCACACAATCGTAAACTTTCTAATAATATCGTCTTCCTATCAGCAAACAAATCTAATCTAGGGTTGGCCTCCACGAGCGCGTTCAGCGTCGTTAGCATACGCGGTATAGGGGAGGTGGACCGAGCTACAGTGCGACAAAATGGGACATTAAATAATTCATGTTTCCTAGAGCGATTGTAATTATTCGGAACAAATAGATTGACCACTCCGCATGTACGTCGGACGCATCAGTGCAACCATTAATAATATTACAGGGTGTTGTTATTTGGTCAACAGCCGCCTTACTTTAATGAATTGAAATTTAGGCATCCTAAATATAAACATAGTAGGATTCATAAATATGGATAGTATCCAAATAATCGTTTTTAAAGGATGAAGAAGGAGATGTGATGCGATGCGATGATGAAGCAGGGAGGTCATGACTCTCAGCATTGAGGAGCGTCTTAACGCAAGGAGGAGGAAGCAGACAGATGCGCAAACAAAAACAAGTGTAATGTGGTATTTACGATAGTTATAGTTAGACAAAATACGTTCGATTTTTATCAACGTTATAGTAAAATTAACTAAACTTCAGTCGGTCCATCCGTTTGGAATCTACGAGATAAACCGACGAACGAGAAGTCAATCTTTGTGTCGCTGGTTCACAGATACGCGAGTTTATATGGTTACTGGATTAGTTAAGCCAAATATATTAGGGCTTCCAATACGTAACAAATTACGTTAATACGTAGATAATTCTAGGCAGATTTTAAAAGTACCACAGAATAAGTAATAGTACAAGTGGACTACGGTCCTTTGTACCTATTACTAAATTGAGAATTTGTAGTTACTGTCCCCGCACAAAGGCCTCAAAAAAACGCCGCCACAAAAAAACGCTAGAAGCGGCCGCAAAAAACAGCTGAAGCGCGCGACACCTTGTGTCCGATGAAGCTTGAAGCCGCTTCAAGCTTTTTTTGAGGCGTCATCGTCGCACACGAGCCACAAAAAAGGCCGCCTCAAAATGAAGCTTGAAGCAGCGTTTTTTTGAAGCCCGTGTGCGGGGACAGTATGACAGTGTTTCCGGCCCATGTTGATTGAGTTTGACAACTTCAAATCTATATACATATATAAAAAACCACTTACTATCACGAAATCTTAGAAACTATAACACCTACAAACTTTAAATTTGGTAGTTAGGATCCTTATAAGGTGTAGACATCCGCTAAGGACGGATTTTCGGAGAAATCGACTTTCACGCACACATACACACATAAGGCATAACACTCCATTCGCAATAAATTAAGACAGCTATGCTATAGGATCAGAAGGCGAACATTCTTCAATTCAAAATGGTTAGTAGTTCCTGTAATAGTTAGCTAAGCAGACAATAGCAGCAGACTAAAATGCATAACATAGCATAGCATCAGTGGCGGATTAATGCAGCGCGGGGTGGCCGGTAGCAAATTCGACTAAAGGGGCCCCTTAGTCGCATTTGCTACCAGCCGCCTACGTAGGTCTATTTGGTACTATAATTCTGTCGTAATAGTCGGCGTTGCGTACTAACTACCTGTAGGTCATTGGACTCGCTCAGCTGACGTTTTCTTAAAGAAATTAATTTCGTACATGCGTAAATTAATACGAGTTTAAAAAAACCGGCCAAGTGCGAGTCGGACTCTTATTTTAGAAGTTAGAGGGGGGGGGACACACATTTTACCACTTTGGAAGTGTCTCTCGCGCAAACTATTCAGTTTAGAAAAAAATGACATTAGAAACCTCAGTATCATTTTTAAAGACCTATCCATAGATACCTCACACGCATGGGTTTGATGAAAAAAAAATTTTTGAGTTTCAGTTCTAAGTATGGGGACCCCCAAAATTTATTGCTTTTTTTCTATTTTTGTGTGAAAATCTTAATGCGGTTCACAGAATACATCTACTTACATAGTTTCAACAGTATAGCTCTTATAGTTTCGGAAAAAAGTGGCTGTGACATACGGACGGACAGACAGACAGACAGACAGACAGACAGACATGACGAATCTATAAGGGTTCCGTTTTTTGCCATTTGGCTACGGAACCCTAAAAAGGCACTTTATTTTTTAATTTTATCTATACAAATCGATAGTGTTTCATGTACCGCTTACCGGATCGACCCTCCACGGGATTAAAACGATCAAAATTTAGCGGTGTATACATAAAATAAATCGATGTGCGCGCATCACGTTAAATTTACGAAATCTAACTCTAACTTTAATACATTCAAATTGTTTGTAAATTGATATATTACTTAGCCTACATAAAAACTTTTTACAAAAAAAAAATACAACCGACTTCAATGTTAAAAAAACACTGAAAAGTACAAAATAACTTTAATTTCGGAAGTCGGTGTTTCTATAATAGTTTTGTCTCTTCGTTACAAATTTTATATTTTTTAGTACACATATGGGCTGGTGCTGCAAAGTGCCACCTGGCAGCTTTGGACTCGGTGGAAAGGCGTGCGAAGAGGCTGATTGGTAATCCAGATTTGGTTAAGTCCAATCTTCAAAGCCTTGAGCACAGGCGTAGGGTAGCCAGCCTTTCGGTGTTTTACAGATTGCATTTTGGAGAGTGTGCGCAGGAATTGCATGACTTGATTCCGCCATCTCATTTCTACCATCGGACAAACCGACGCACAGCAAGTATCCACCCTTACGTTGCTGAAACATCTACGGTCCGGACTAAGCGTTTCGCCTCGTCATTTATACCGCGTACTTCGAAGGACAACAGTTTGCCTGCTGCGGTCTTTCCGTCTGATTATAATTTGGGTGTCTTCAAGGCTAGAGTGAATAGGCTCTTTTAATAAACTAGTGCACCTCACCATCAACGATTGCATCACTGCTTACCATCAGGCGGGATCGCAGTCAAGTACTAGTTTATAACAGATAAAAAAAAAAAGTAATGGTACCACCACTAAAAAGTACCTCACAGCCAAACTTAAATACCTTATAGCCTGAGAGCATCTCATAACGATTCTAATAATCCCAAACACGGTTAGATTACATTAATTTACCTTCTGGCTTCATCATCCGATCAGTCCTCCCCCTTTTCTTTCAGTCAGTCATCGACTACACGTATAGACAAAGCAATTTTACTTGTTACGACAGTTCTGCTGTGATCCTTTGAGGAGTTCTGTGCCATATCTTCGAAGTTCATGACCAGATCATAACAATATTTCAATGGGACCAACTTGGAAATATAACCTATCAATCAAAAAAAAATTTTCAAAATCGGTCGACAATTGACGGAGATATCGGTGAACATACATAAAAAAAACATACATTCAGCCGAACATAGAACCTCCTCCTTTTCGAAGTCGGTTAAAAATGCGCTACAGCAGCTGCATCGCAACAAAAAGTCGCAGTGGGCGAGGGGCCTTAGGCTTTTTTTCATCGCAATCGGTTGACTATTTCGAAAGATATACTCTGTTATGCGGTATGAAGTTCGCCGGGTCAGCTAGTTATTCATATTTAGTTTTATTTACTCACCATTGCCACAGTATTTGAGGTAGACCGCGAGATGTTCCATACACTTGACGATGCAGTCGTACGCCTGTTTGTCATGATCTGGAAGCGCCTGGATGGAAGGTGGGTGGTAGGGCTGCGCCGGCGGCGTGTACCCCGCGAGCTGGAGGAGCGCGGTGTTCACCACCAGCTCTTCGGGGTCCACCTGGATGACTGTCTGCAAGTGAGAGAACACATTCAGTATTTTGATAATAATACGAGAAGTAAAGCCTATAATTCTCATACAAGGACACTTCCTCCTTAAAGAGGTGACCAGTCGGTTACAAACTAGCGTTCCAACCAAGGTCACCTTGGTTTATGTGTTTGGTTTGTGTCGCGGCTGTAAACTACGCGCCAACACGTTCGGTGGAGAGGAAAACGCGCCTCCCTACAAAGGGCGTTAAAGGTGCTGTCTACGCGGATTGAAACTAGCAAGGTCATCTTGGTTGGAACGCTAGTTTACAACGTCTGGTCACCCCTTAATCGATCAGACTTTGGAATTTTCAAAAGACTTTCCCAATTTAGTTGTCTGGTTATCCTCACAAAATTTGCGGGTTTCCTCTTGTCAAGATAACCACAAACCATAATATTACCGCCACGAGTTTCGTATTACATACCTACTGTAATCTGAAGCCTACTGAATTCTTTTGACCGGCCCAGTGTGGGATTTGACCTTAGTTGCGGACACTATCATTTTATGTTGGATTTAAGTAGGCCTAGTCATCCCAGACCATTTAAAGTAATACTTTTTTGAAAATTTCAATTAGATTTGCAGATATATTTTTTTTTCATTTAAGTCGTAGATTTCTACGAAAAACGTTTTCAGTCATATTTCCCGAAAAAAGTGATATTTCTCTTTGTAAAAAAATCAAACCATCTGCTAGTTTACAATGCTACTAGTGTGAAAATTTCAATCCCATAAGTGCAGAAAAACGAGAGAAAAAAAATAATTTTAAAATTTTGAAAAAAAAAATTAGAAATTATCTATGTTATTGTCGCATTTTTTTAACAAAAATTCAATAGGGTTATGTTTCTACTAAATCGTGTCAAAAATCCATGTAACTAGCTTGCGCGATGTTGGAGATATTGCGTTTCTAAGGTTTTTTATAATTTCTATGGAAGGGTAGAGGGGTTTTAACTCTTTATGTATAGATTTCTAGAAATATATAATATGTAGAATTTACACTATTATTTATTGTTTAAAATAAACACATAAACGCAATTTTAAGGGTTAATACTGAAATCAGAAAATATTAATAATGCTTCAGACATAAGTACATCCTATTACATTACGCGGCCAACTTACCTAAATTTGTTTTCCACACGACTTAAACGCCTACTAAGTAATGCTAAGAAAGCTTGTTTGAAATATTGCGTGTTATAAAATAGTAGGCACTTGTCAGTGGCAACCCTAACATAACATTTTAAAATTCAATATTTCTGTTATCTTGTATCTGTCGCATCTGGTTTTTTTATGATAATAGTAATTAATGTAGTTAACATATTGACACTGAAAAAAAACGCGACCATGTAAAAGTGACTAGATAAAAAAATAAAATTAAATCATAGAAAAACTATTTTTTTGCCTAGAATAGCGCAATATTTTAGGTTTTGGTGGATTGGTTGGTTCATAAAGTACATTTGCTATCAAACCAATAAACATTTAGTAAAAAAAAACATAAAAGAAAGAAGAAAAATTGTTTCTATGGTTTCTATGGATTGTTCATTGTTTTCTGAATTTCTACAAAACTATGACAGATACATCAATGGGAGTATTAATTGGAGTTTTGTTTCAATGTTATCTCTCAGACAAACGCATAAAACAGGATGTCCGCAACTAAGGTCAAATCCCACACTGTGCGGCCGGCGTACAAATATGCTTTCGTCTCAGCAAAGAACATTTTCCCTTTAATCTATTGTCCAGTTTTTATGCTTCTTTTCCCATTGTAGTCTATTTTTTTTATCTGACTGCCAAGAAGGGTTTTGTTGTTTCGTATGTTGAAATGTTAGTTTTTGTTTTTAGCAGTAAAACATCCTCATAGTTTCACAGGAATACACATACACACACAGACATTATTATACTTTTTTTTTTATGGTGGGAAAAATCATGCATCGACATCCCCCGCCCATGGGCGGGGCGGGAGATAGTGTCAGACTCTTACTGACTAAAAGACCCACCCCGTTCCTTCTAGCCTTCATACCGGGACTCGAGCGCCCTTTCGGATAACCCTGGCTGGGTCCCTGCTGTTGCTGACAACTCCTTGAGGCGCGCGGGAACAACATCAGAATCCCGGTGGCGGCGGCGGCGATAACGCCGTTGCCTGATGCGTTCGGCCTCCTCCTTTGCGAGCATTACTGCTTCGCAGAAGTCGGCGGCCGCCTGCCACTCCTCCTCGCTCCGGACCATGGCCTCAACCAAGGCCCGGCGCGAGAGGTCTCCGCCGCCGATCGCCCCCACGAGGGCACGGCGATGCTCCGCCCAAGCAGGGCACACCTCGATTGTGTGCTCCACCGTGTCCTCCGGGCGTTCCGCACAGTGGCGACACCCGGGCGTCACTTCCGCATGAATCGACATTATTATACTGGTACTGGTAGCTGGTGGTGGTAGACATTTATTGTACTGTCGGCGATATTTTAATTTGTGTAATCCAAACTTTTGGAAGCCAGTGTAAAAAACCGGCCAAGTGCGAGTCGGACTCGCCCATGGAGGGTTCCGTAGCAGCAAGTAACATAATATAAAAGTTCTTGTAGTTCGTTGTAACTTTGATCGAAGTTTTGATAATAGTGTATTTTTTTAGATTTATGACGTATTAAAAAAAAACTACTCACTAGATCTCGTTCAAACCAATTTTCGTTGGTAGTTTGCATGGTAATGTACATCTTATATTTTTTTAGGTTTTATCATTCTCTTATTTTAGAAGTTACGGGGGGGGGGACACACATTTTATCACTTTGAAAGTGTATATCGCGTTAACTATTCAATTTAGAAAAAAATGAAATTAGAAACCTCAATATCATTTTTGAAGACCTATCTATAGATACCCCATACGTATGGGTTTGACGAAAAAAAATTTTTGGGTTTCAGTTCTAAGTATGGGGACCCCCAAAATTTATTGCTTTTTTTCTATTTTTGTGTGAAAATCTTTATGCGGTTCACAGAATACATCTACTTACTAAGTTTCAACAGTATAGCTCTTATAGTTTCGGAAAAAAGTGGCTGTGACATACGGACGGACGGACAGACAGACAGACCGACAGACAGACAGACAGACATGACGAATCTATAAGGGTTCCGTTTTTTGCCATTTGGCTACGGAACCCTTTTTTTTATGGTGGGAAAAAATCATGCATTGACATCCCCCGCTCTTGGGCGGAGCGGGAGATAGTGTCAGACTCTTACTGAGTAAAAGAACCACCCCGTTCCTTCTAGCCTTCATACCGGGGCTCGAGTGCCCTTTCGGATAACCCTGGCCCCAGTAGGCTTCGACCCGGCTGGGTCCCTGCTGTTGCTGACAACTCCTTGAGGCGCGCGGGAACAGTGCGCGCCGTCGACGACTTGGGCTTGGTCCGGACAGTTACCGGACGGCCGGACAGCGAGCTACCCATTGCTCACTGTCCGCAAGCCCGCGCCTACGATGGCCGGAAATCGGGATCAGAATCCCGGCGGCGGCGGCGGCGGCAATAACGCCGTTGCCTGATGTGTTCGGCCTCCTCCTTTGCGAGCATTATTGCTTCGCAGAAGTCGGTGACCGCCTGCCACTCCTCCTCGCTCCGGACCATGGCCTCAACCAAGGCCCGGCGCGAGAGGTCTCCGCCGCCGATCGCCCCCACGAGGGCACGGCGATGCTCCGCCCAAGCAGGGCACACCTCGACTGTGTGCTCCACCGTGTCCTCCGGGCATTCCGCACAGTGACGACACCCGGGCGTCACTTCCGCACGAATCCGGTGCAGGAAACTCCCGAACGAACCATGTCCGGTGAGGACCTGCGTCATGCGGAAGGTAAGGACGCCGTGAGGTCTTTCCAGCCACGCCTCAAAGAGGGGACTTACCGCCATGATTGTGGCGTGCCCATGACGGGGTTGCGATAGTCGCTGATGGCTACGGAACCCTAAAAATGTATGTATGTTCCGACGTCTGATTTCCGAATACTGATTATCATCCGATTATAAATTTGAAAATAGAGTGGTTATGAAAAATTCTTAGAAAAAAAAATATGGTTTAAAAAAACTAAAAAACACGCTTTCATAGCATATCAAACTAAAAAGTGTAAAATAATTTTCAATATAGGTAGAAAATAATAATAATGAACGAAAAATATTAATATCATTGCGAAAAAAGCGTGGGGCGCTGTGTGCCATATTTTTCGTAAATCGAGCGCCCCATTATTCGTTCATCATTATTATTCGCTACCTATATTGAAAATTATTTTACACTTTTTAGTTTGATATGCTATGAAAGCGTGTTTTTTAGTTTTTTTAAACTATATTTTTATTTTTCACTAAAAAATACGGATTATTGTATTGTCATCAGTCTTTGATGGGTGTGCAAAGTTTGAAGAAAATCTGATCGCCCAAAGTTGGTCAAAATCGAGCTCAAAGGTTGGTTACAAACATACAGGTGAAGCTAATATAAGCGTGTTAAAAAGAATGGTTAGAATATCCCTTATACGTAACTTGATTTCATGGTTCTTAGTCAAATGTAGAAAAGAAGTAAATTAGATTGTTTACTCGTTTGTTCTTTTTTAGAGACTCAATAAGTGTCATGATCTAGAATGCCCGGCTTCTGCGGGGTAGTTTACAGGCGCGAATTCACGGAGAAAAAGGCGGATTAAAAATAAGCCATGAACAACTACTTATAACTCATTAATTAACTTAATCTGCACAGGTAGTAAGAAACCGTGGAATAACCATCTAAAGTTCCGGCTTGATCCGAGTACACAGTCAAGAATACGAGTATGATGTCAACAAGCACGTACTTACTTCAATACAAAAACACCGAAAGAACAACATGTCTTCAAGACTAATCGTCAAGCTCTCTTCACGCACCACGTAACAGTAAAAACCGTAGAAGTAGCTTGAGAAAATGTTTGTCCCAGAACCGGTGTCGCCAAACTCATACATTTACAATTTACTCTTACTGCAAACCGAAAAATATGATTGGCTGAAAACAAAAACAGGGCGTAGACGAAATGCAAAAAAAAATGTTATACGAAATGCAACTTTAATACCAACAGTCTATAAATCAAATCTACAAAAACAAGAAAGAAATACATCTTTGACTACCAAGCCACTACTCGTCGCTAGATGGCATTGTTCAGTATATTTATTCAGTATGAACTACGTAAAAATAAAAGTGGTGTTTGAATGGCGTATCACTGTCACGAATGCAGGCTGCTACTCACATAGTAAAGTAACCTTATTCGATCGAAATAATATCGATTGTATGAAAACGTATTTAAAACATATAATGCAAAAAAAAAATTGTATGTAATAGTGTGATAGTATTAAAATAATGAAATTAATATGATTAAAGGCAATTTTTAAACGTAGTAAAAAGGGTATTTATTTGCATAGTACATCAATTATCATAATCTCAGCTGAAATCATCGTCATCGCCCACTGCTAAACATAAGAATATTAAGTATAATTCAAACGCCCTATGTTATTCCAAACTCTTTAACTAAATTTATTTAAAACTAGCTGCTGCCCGCGACATCGCGCGTCTGCGTGAAGGCTCTACAGCACCAAAAATACCTAAGATGCCAGTGTCACTATAGTATTATAAGTAAACAACTTTTAAAATAGCATTAAAATATAAGTTTTTTTTGCAAACGAAGCAAGTGAAGAGAGTTATATCGAGGAATCCTGCTGAGTTCAGTCATAATATGAGACTGAAGGAAATAGAGAAAATAAAGCAGAAATACATTCCAGGACACAAAAGAGTAAAAATACATACAAAGGTATCATAACTTACAACAATTCCCTATAAACTACGTTGGTAGTTATCACGGAACAGTAAAAACAGTGGAAGAAGTAAGTAGGCGTGGCACTGTCGCCGCTAGTAAGAATCGCGTTGCGCACTTACTGTTCAAGCGCCCTCATTCTCTAACTAGACTGCGTAACATAATAATTAACGAAAAATAATATTAAAATGCCTTATTGTCCCATACTGTACTTTAAAAACCATAGTCTGACTAAAAATCTAACTCATGGAGGTGTATCATACCACCGAAAAGTATTATTTTCGGATTTATTTTAATAAAATGAAAAAATAAAATTACGTGAAACATTGCGCAGGATATACAAACAAAACTAGTCTTTAGTTACATCAAAACAAAGTTGATTTTCTTTTCTCGGTTATTAGCTTTTCTGGAATATTCGTTAGTCTACCTATACTTTTGACGCTATCCAAATAGTGCGTGACTTTATCGATAAAATCAATCGATATGTATAATATGTATTACATTGCCTTTTTAATATATATATATTATAGTTTAATAGTTTTTGTAAGTAATATAATACAGATAATTATTAAATTAATAAATATAATAAAATAAAAATTGTGGGATGATATTTGTGATGTATTTTAAATAAATTTAGTTAAAGAGTCAGGAACAACATAGGCCGTTTGAATTATACTTAATATTCTTATGTTTAGCAGTGGGCAATGACGATGATTTTAGCTGAGATGATGATAATTGATGTACTATGCAAATAAATACCCTTTTTACTACGTTTAAAAATTGCCTTTAATCATATTAATTTCATAATTTTAATACTATCACACTATCGCATACAATTTTTTTTTGCATGATATGTTTTAAATACGTTTTCATACAATCGATACATATTTCGATCGAATAAGGTTACTTCCCTATCTGAGTAGCAGCGAGCGCATTCGCGTCAGTGATACGGCATTCAAATAATCTTATTTTTACGTAGTTACAGTTCATACTGAATATTATATACTGAACAATGCCATCTAGCGACGAGTGGCAGTACTTGGTAGTCAAAGATGTATTTCTTTCTTGTTTTTGTCAATTTGATTTATAGACTTTTGAAATTAAAGTTGCATTTCGTATATATTTTTTTTTGCATTTCGTCTACGCCCTGTTTTTGTTTTCAGCCAATCATATTTTTAGGTTTGCAGTAAGAGTAAATTGTAAATGTATGAGTTTGGCGACACCGGTTCTGGAACAAACATTTTCTCAAGCTACTTCCACTGTTTTTACTGATCCGTGGTAGTTATGCTGCCAGGAGCCAAAATGTAAAGAGAGTCAGTACTGATGACGCGGGAGCAAGCGACGTAGTTGCCCGTGTGAGAAGCAACTCGTCCTGAGGTCGACACCCGCTGCCCTCAGTGTCTGCCCCTGTGACTTATTGATGGTCATCACGAAGCAAACACTCACGGGGAACTGTACGCGCTTGAACTGGAACGGGAAGTTGTGAGGTATGAGGGGAATGCGTAGTATAAATACTGCCTCGCCGACGCCACAACCCGTAAGAATTTTCGCCTCAATGGTGTGTCTGTGGAGCGAGATGACTTTCAAGGCGGGTCCCGTTACACAACTTCGGAGGAGATAGGTTCCGAAGAATAATCGGGACACTGACCTTCAACTTGATGGTATGCGCTGGAAGTCCACTTGCTGACAGGGAGTTCAGAAATTCCACGGGATGTGTGGCGTCATCTTGCTCGACAACAGTGTTTATCGAGGTGTAGACCACTTCATTCCCCTCAATTTCCGAGAGAATGCATTAGTTATTTGCTGCAGCCTGATCATTTTTGGGCGTCGGCGTTATCGCTCACACACCCAAGAAGCTGGTGCGGTATACGACTGATGTCCCCGTACACACAGCGAATGAGTTCTTCTAAGCTGGATACCACTCTACCGAGAGACTCTGGAAGCACCACCTGTAAGAGTGCCTTCGCCAAGACTTAGAAGGACATCGGAGAATTCTTGCAATGCACGTGCATTGCCGCCGAGCCGAGCTCTCATATTAATGGTCAAGCGCAGCGTACGAACTCGTGACCACAAGGAAGATCGTTTCAACGAAGCATTCACCTCGTCAGCCAGACCACGGGAAGTGATTGTCGGAAATCGCCACTGAACAGAACTGTGACACCACCCATCAAATGTTCGTTCCTGCGAATGTCCTGAAGGGTTCTGTCCACGGCCTCAACTGCCTTCCTATTGGTCATCGTACACTCATCCCATACGATCAGAGAGCAATCCTTGAGCAAGTGTCCCTTATTGCTGTTACGTGACACACCACAAACAGGCGTTTCGGTGCTCTCTAAATCGATGGGAATTTTAAACATTGCATGTGCTGTCTTGCCTTGCCTCCTGATTTCTGCAAGTATGCCAGTGGTAACAATGTTTTTCCTGTTCTACCAGGAGCATCCAAGAAAAACATTTTACCCTGGTTTTGCCCAACGCTTTCAAGGACGGTGTCATTTGTTTTTTGCTCTATTTATTTGAATAGGCACACCAACAACTTATTTACAATATAATTTAAATATGCTCTGAAGAGAACAAAGTGACATGGTCATTTCGTATGGTGGTCATTTCGCCCGGATCGTAATTTGTCTCAGCGTTATACTCCCGATTTCCACGGCCTTGATGCGGTGATGATTGGGGAGCTGGTAACCCATATTCGATCAGCGGATTGCCGCCCATAGAAATGACCACATCTTGAAGTGAACTGAGACAGGTGTTCAGCACGCGTTCATCAGTTACTTCGACTTCGTCTCCAGTAGTACGCCTCAAAGCTCGTAGAAAATCTTCAGACAGATGATGGCGATACTTCTCCCACAATGCTACCGGGTTCGCGACTCCACAAAACACCAAGATGACGGCAAACAGATGACGCATGCGGCTGGGACTGTTACTGACGCTCGCCTCCGCGAGGATCCCAATTTTAGTCACCGTCGAGAAGGTGACGTGCTACGCAGGCTGCGCGGTAAGTGGTATACTCCACGCCATCAAATGTCCTCAGAAAGGCGAAAGACGTTGGGCCTCGGACAGTATGAAGTAACAACCGCAGAAAATAGCATTCGCCATTATTCGGATGCACGGTATAAACCCTACCCAATGCGGCGTCCTTGAAAATTCCCGGAAAACCTTCCACAGCACCTCCTCGTCAATGTCGGTTAAATACACCCCTTTGCTTATCGTACGTGTAATATGAAGGCACCTCGTCATACGTAAGGGATCTCGCATACTGGTCGACTTCACAGAGCTGGAAAGATGTCACCATGTAATACTTAACAGCGCATTTTTTTTTTAATTGTCTTCCTTAACTCTACTCAAGATTTGAAGGTTTTGTTGAAACTTGAATTTGTCAAAACGAACTACATGATACAACTTTTATGAAGAAAATGCACATCACATTTTTTTTTTTTTTTCGATGGGAAAAATCATCTTATGACAAACCCCCGCTTTTGGGCTGAGCGGGAGATAGTGTCAGACTCTTACTGACTAAAAAACCTATCCCGTTCCTTCAAGCCTTCTTTCGGATAACCCTGGCCCCAGTAGGCTTCGACCCGGCTGGGCCCCTGCTGTTGCTGACAACTCCTTGAGGCGCGCGGGAACAGCGCGCGCCGTCGACGACTTGGGCTTGGTCCGGACAGTTACCGGACGGCCGGACAGCGAGCTACCCATTGCTCACTGTCCGCAAGCCCGCGCCTACGGTGGCCGGAAATCGGGATCAGAATCCCGGCGGCGGCGAGAGCGCCGTTGCCTGATGCGGTCGGCCTCCTCCTTAGCGAGCATTACTGCTTTGCAGAAGTCGGCGACCGCCTGCCACTCCTCCTCGCTCCGGACCATGGCCTCGACCAAGGCCCGGCGCGAGAGGTCTCCGCCGCCGATCACCCCCACGAGGGCACGGCGATGCTCCGCCCAAGCAGGGCACACCGCGATTGTGTGCTCCACCGTGTCCTCCGGGCGTTCCGCACAGTGGCGACACCCGGGCGTCACTTCCGCTTTAATTCGGAACAGGAACCTCCCGAACTTGCCATTTCCGGTGAGGACCTGTGTCATGCGGAAGGTAAGGACGCCGTGAGGTCTTTCCAGCCACGCCTCAAAGAGGGGACTTATCACCATAATTGTGGCGTGCCCATGACGGGGTTGCGATAGTCGCTGACGCCATTCCACCATGAGATCCCGCCGGAGCTCTGTCCGCCATGCCGTGACCTGTCGCGGCAGAGGACTTTCACCCCGGCGTTGCATCTCCACGCGCATGTCATGCATGTGTGCAAGGACTGTTGCCTCCAGATCCCACGGTGGTAGGCCAGCCAGAAGGCTCGCCGCTTCGCAGGAAATCGTGCGGTATCCCCGCACCATCCGAATTGCCATGACTCTCTGGCAGGCGTTCAGAATGGCCGCCGGTCACATCACATCACATTACCATCTATGAATTTTAAGAATAACTAACTACTAACCTCGCCAACATGATCAAATTTAAATTATTAATTTCCAAAAAGTGTTAACATGTAACTTGGTTTGATTTTTATGAAATCTCATAGATGGCGCTGCTTCAAAATTGTCTTTATACTACTAACATTCATTAAACTATTGTTACGTACGTGGGTAATCAAATGCCGATTTACTAAGAGACAACTTTATTCACCACAAACAATAACAAATTAGTCCAGTCAACAATAATCCGAATCACAATTAACACTAGAGTACCGTTACACTATCGCTTAGGTCGTTAGATAAAATCACTTCGCACACTTAGGTAGTTCGTTCTTGATCGCAGTCGAAATCACAACTCACTCGCTTCCGGCCGGGGGCTCGTATTTATATGCGGAGCCAAGAAAATTCTAGATACCGACATCCCCGGATCTATCCAGAATTCCAGAACAATTGAATCGCTTCTCGAAGTCATAAATCATTTTTATGGCTCGTGGTAATAAGAGTCATAAGAGGTATAAGAGAGAGGTAATAAGACTTTCATGCGAATTTCGACTCTATTGTTAACGTCGGAGAGTACCATTTCCCTTATCGGTTAGATGAATACCTATTACTACTTGTAGGTATCTTGTGGATGTTTCGAGATTTTTCTAAGCCTGGCTACGCACAACCATTCTAGACCTTTCGAACAGCAATGCGTTTTAATTATTACGTGCTACTCTTTATTTTCTCGGAGATATGGCGGGTTCACGTTTAATGGCGTAACAGTGCCCCCCTCTTAGTCATGCTCGTCCCGAGCATTATTAGATCCGTGATACGGCGCCAATCTATCCACATGGACAACCTTGGGTTTCCCTCTTAGCCCTTTCTTGATGCGGTAGGTCACGTCATTAATCCTTTTTAACACGGTGTAAGGTCCCTCCCATCGAGCTTGGAGTTTCGGCGACTTCCCTTTCCGTCGAAGCGGGTTGTGGAGCCAGACCAGTGTACCTTCCTCAAATCCCTTGGCATTGGCATTACGGTCGTATCTAGTTTTCATTTTTACGCTGGTGTTCATGCTATTCTCACGAACTCGTTTATGCACTTCGTCCAATCGATCTTGAAGGTCACTTACGTAGTCCGTAACTGGCTTAGTCTTGTCAGGTGGCACGCCAGTTATGGCATCGACTGGAAGTCTCATCTCCCTGCCGAAATTCACTCTTGCTGGGGTATGTCCCGTGCTATCATGCACTGCCGATCGGTAAGACATCAGAAATAGTGGAATATACCGGTCCCAGTCCTTCTGATGGTCATCGACAACCTTAGCCAGGTGATTCTCCAGGGTTTGGTTAAACCTTTCCACCATTCCGTCCGACTGAGGATGCGCAGGTGTTGTGCGTGTCTTATAAATTCCCAGAAGAGTACACATTTCCTGGAACAGCGCAGATTCGAAGTTACGGCCTTGATCGAAATGGATTTCCAAAGGTGCGCCATACCGACATACTACTTCTTCGCCACTGTCGTCGCTTCCTGATTGGGTATGGCGAAGACTTCGGGCCACTTTGTGAAATAGTCCTGGATCACCACTATGTACTTGTTTCCGTCATTTGTAACTGGAAAAGGTCCAGCGACGTCGATAGCGATGCGTTCCCATGGGGCTCCCACATTGTACAGCTGAAGCCTGCCCCTGCTCCTAGTCTGTGGTCCTTTCACAGATGCGCACGCTGTACATTTCCGACACCATTGCTCTATGTCATCTCTACAATTGAGCCAGTAATACCGCTGTCTCACTTTCAGTAGAGTTTTCTTGATGCCCAGGTGTCCTCCGGAAGCACCATCGTGTATTTCCTGTAGCAGGGGGACTACTTCACATCGTGGTACTATCACTTGTGTGGTCACCTCCTTGCCATCGTTCGATTCCCATTTCCTACAAAGCACATCATTTTCTAGGACTAAACTGTCCCACTGTGCCCAGTAGCTCTTAGTTACGGGACTGTGTGACGATACTTCACTCCACTGGGGCCTAGTTCCGATACGCTTCCAGTCCAGTATAGGTCGGATATCGTCATCTTCTTCCTGGGACTTCTTGAAGTTGCCTTCAGCCCTAATTAAATTAACGTATTCTCGGGCTTCATTCTGCTGGCGGTGTCTGCAGTCCTCATTACAGGGACGTCTTGACAGGGCGTCAGCATTGTTATGCCCTTTTCCATTGTGTACTTGATTGATGGTGATGGTTGGGGCCTTCAGTTGACCAGCCAGCACCCGCCCCGCGGCCCTGGCGACATTTAGTTTAACGACTCCTCGTTGACTTGAGTTCCGGAGTCCACACTTTCCCTCTTTTTCTTAGGACAATCGGTACGAATGTGTCCTTTTTCTCTGCACCCGTAACACGTTGGAATATAGCGGGACTGTGCTGGTGAAAAAGCCACTACTTCTCGGTGACGTGGTTGCACTGATGGCGAGACCACTACTTCCGGTACTCCGTGCGTACGAGAATCTTTTCGTACCGCTTCCACTTCCAAAGCGTGTGCCATCGCACTCTTCAGAGTTTGGTGGTGTCCGAGTCGCACCGTAGCCCTTACTTCTGTATCCCGAAGACCGTCGATGAATGCTTGCACCAAATTAACTTCCACCGTCTCTGGTGTCATCGACCTGTATGCACGCCGGACCAGCCGTTCAACCTCAACTCCCCATTGCTGGAGGCTCTCGTTAGACCTCTGCGTTCTCTCGCGTAACTGCGCGCAGAAAACGTGCTCGAGGTGCTTGTCTCCATAGCGAGTGTCTAATCCCTCCATGAGATGCTCCAACGTCCTGCTGTTTGGAGGAAGGTTCTCTAGGACCAGCAGAGCGTCCCCTCGTAGAGCCAAAGTTAATGCCGCAAAAGACTGCTTATCATCCCAGCGGTTTGTTTCGACCAATGTCTCGAATTGGTACTTAAATGCCGTCCAGGAAGACGTGCCATCAAAATGCGGCACATCAAATTTTGCGGCGCATGCACAGGGGGTGTGCGATGGTGAGCCAACAGCAACATGTTCGCGTGCTTCGAGCTTGATAATTTTTTTGTTGATGTCCAGCAGGCTTGTTTCGAGGCTATCAATTCTTGTTTCGAGGTTATCAGCTCGGGCGGAAACCTCCTTGACCTCCAAGGTGAGATTCTTTACCTTCTCGCCCAACGTGACGAGGCCGTGGTCGATTTTATCGAGGATCAGGTTCTGCTTAGCCTCCTGATCGCGGCGAGCGGCTTCCTGTACGCGGCGAGCGGCTTCCTGTTCGCGGCGAGCTTCTTCCTGGTTCGCTGCGATTAGGTCCTGAAGCTTACGCTGGTTGGCCTCCTGATCGCGGCGGGCTTCTTCCTGGTTAGCCGCGATTAGGTCCTGGAGCTTGCGCTGGTTAGCCTCTTGTTCGCGGCGGGCAGCTTCCATGCTAGCTTGCATGGCGGCCAACATCGCAGCGAGGCTCATTTCCGAGGCTGGTCCCGTTGTCGTCTCAGCAGCTGTTGTTGCTCCCATACCAGCCTTTTTTTTTTTTTTTTTTTTTTTTTTATGGTGGGAAAAAATCATGCATTGACATCCCCCGCTCTTGGGCGGAGCGGGAGATAGTGTCAGACTCTTACTGACTAAAAGACCCACCCCGTTCCTTCTAGCCTTCATACCGGGGCTCGAGCGCCCTTTCGGATAACCCTGGCCCCAGTAGGCTTCGACCCGATTGGGTCCCTGCTGTTGCTGTCAACTCCTTGAGGCGCGCGGGAACAGTGCGCTCCGTCGACGACTTGGGCTTGGTCCGGACAGTTACCGGACGGCCGGACAGTGAGCTACCCATTGCTCACCGTCCGCAAGCCCGCGCCTACGTTGGCCGGAAATCGGGGTCAGAATCCCGGCGGCGGCGACGGCGGCGATAACGCCGTTGCCTGATGCGTTCGGCCTCCTCCTTTGCGAGCATTACTGCTTCGCAGAAGTCGGCGACCGCCTGCCACTCCTCCTCGCTCCGGACCATGGCCTCAAACAAGGCCCGGCGCGAGAGGTCTCCGCCGCCGATCGCCCCCACGAGGGCACGGCGATGCTCCGTCCAAGCAGGGCACACCTCGACTGTGTGCTCCACCGTGTCCTCCGGGGATTCCGCACAGTGGCGACACCCGGGCGTCACTTCCGCACGAATCCGGTGCAGGAAACTCCCGAACGAACCATGTCCGGTGAGGACCTGCGTCATGCGGAAGGTAAGGACGCCGTGAGGTCTTTCCAGCCACGCCTCAAAGAGGGGACTTACCGCCATGATTGTCCCATACCAGCCTGATCTTCCTCCTCCATACGATGACGCGCAGCATCCATCTCCATTTGCCTCCTTGTTCGTGGTCGCTGTTCGTCGTCCCTCGGTGTTAATGGCATTTCACTTCTGACACCAGTTGTTACGTACGTGGGTAATCAAATGCCGATTTACTAAGAGACAACTTTATTCACCACAAACAATAACAAATTAGTCCAGTCAACAATAATCCGAATCGCAATTAACACTAGAGTACCGTTACACTATCGCTTAGGTCGTTAGATAAAATCACTTCGCACACTTAGGTAGGTCGCTCTTGATCGCAGTCGAAATCACAACTCACTCGCTTCCGGCCGGGGGCTCGTATTTATATGCGGAGCCAAAAAAATTCTAGATACCGGACATCCCCGGATCTATCCAGAATTCCAGAACAATTGAATCGCTTCTCGAAGTCATAAATCATTTTTATGGCTCGTGGTAATAAGAGTCACTTTCATGCGAATTTCGACTCTATTGTTAACGTCGGAGAGTACCATTTCCCTTATCGGTTAGATGAATACCTATTACTACTTGTAGGTACCTTGTGGATGTTTCGAGATTTTTCTAAGCCTGGCTACGCACAACCATTCTAGACCTTTCGAACAGCAATGCGTTTTAATTATTACGTGCTACTCTTTATTTTCTCGGAGATATGGCGGGTTCACGTTTAATGGCGTAACACTATGTTTCTCTGCCCAAGTTACTTAAATGGCGTAGTTTTTATAGTTTAAAGCTAGATAATAGCATGGCTTACTCAAAAACAACATTTAAATATGCATCGTTAGATTACACGCTGTCACAGAATGCGTAAGAAAAATAAAGATTCACAGCTCCTGCCCCGTAGGTGATAGCGTGATAATATGTAGCCTATATGTTGACCCGACCTCTTAGTAATATTCATGCAAAATTTGAAGTAAATCCATGCAGTACTTTTTGAGTTTATCCCGGACATACATACAGACAAACAGACAAAAATTCTAAAAACTATATTTTTGGCTTCCATATCGATTGTAGATCACGCCCCAAGTATTCTTTTAAAAAAATTTTCAATGTACAGTTTTGACTTTCCTACGATTTTATTATATATATAGATATTTACATCACAAATATCATACCACAATTTTTATTCTATTAATTTAATAATTATCTGTATTATATTACTTACAAAAACTATTAAACTATAATATATAATTACTTTTATTTTAAAAAGGCAATTTAATACATATCGATTGATTTTATCGATAAAGTCACGCACTATTTGGATAGCGTCAAAGTATAGGTAGACTAACGAATATTCCAGAAAAGCTAATAACCGAGAAAAGAAAATCAACTTTGTTCTTATGTAATTAAGGACTAGTTTTGTTTGGGTTTGACGCATTTGGTGCACATCTCAACTTGTACACCATGCTCAAATGGTGAACTTAGCAACTGGTGCACTTCTCATATGGCACACTTCGCAACTGGTGCACTTCGCAAAAGGAGCACTTTTTAAGATGAGTGGCAACCTAAATCGAACACATCGAACAACCGGCACAGGGAGCCAGCAACCAACAGAATACCGGCCGCACAGAAGATAAACTTATCAATATAAGCCGTGAGCTGCGAACGTGTTAAAGAACTAAACTGCACAAAACGCTGACGAACACGACACAGTGTAGAGCTGCGCTGACCCAATTCTTCGCTGGTCTCAATAGATCCTCCGCCCCGATGCCAATTATGGAGCATTGTCATATAAAAATCAGAGATCTGGGAATTTCTCATCGAAGGATTTTTCTATAATAACGTTAAAGCTGCCACTCTTCATATAAAATCTGTTCGAAGAAATCTAATAAACCTCGCCAGCGATGCAGCTGATAGAAATAGATTTTTTATTTAAGTCTGCAAGTTTTCAACGTTTAACTCGAATAGCTTGAGCGGTGAATTTTTGATGACGCTCTTTTTAGACGACTTCAAAAAGAGGTTCTCAATAAGTCGGAATCTTTTTGTTTTGTGTTCCTCAATTACTTGTACATGCCTGGACTTTCTTCGAAAATTTTTTTTTGTTTGAATTGACTTCAGGATCCTAAAGTAATCGAGGGCCCTCTTCAAATTTTATAGGCACATTTTTAGTGGTTATATTCTGAAAGTAGCTTACTATATAACTTGCACACTATTTAGGTTTAGCTGAAGGGGTGAGATCTCAACTTTACATTTCTTGTAAATTAATTTTTTTTTTTTTTACAAAAATATACCTACTACCGAAGTACCAACTTCAATACAAAACAAAAAAGAACACCAATAAGTGAACTTATTAACCAACTCGGTTGTATTTTTTAAGCCTTATGATGCCTGTCATTGGAGCAATCGTGCTCTACTAATAGTTATTGGATTTAGTCTGTTGCGAGGTCAGGTTCGGGGGCAGTTTTAGGTTTTACCGAAATAGACGCGTGGGAAGCCGTTGCTGGCTTCTTAGTTAACATAACCTCGCTATACACTATATACAACATTAGTTTTAGTATATGCGAACCCCGAAACACGTGTCTAGTATTTTTATGTAAAAAATCTATGTACAAAATTTCATAACTGTATCACGAAAAATCACAAAATTATAAGCTTGTTATGCCAGCAAAAATACATAGTCACCGGGCCATCCGGGCGACTGAGGAGTTAGATTGGACTTGCACCCAGCTGTTTGCCGGCGCCTAATGCCCGCTACTACCTGCCGTGACCTGTACTGTAGTTAGTGTCGGTGGTATCCAACTTGTGATCTTTTTAAATATTTCTGGGAAAAAATATAACATGGCGTAAAAACTATAGGAATCCATTCAGTAACTGATTCTGAACAAAGTATATTCAGGTTTCGCATAAACTAAAAATAATGTTATATATACCTACACGATTAGAAAATAATATTTCAATCAATGTAAGAAAGCAACTTCGTTTAGGAATGTGTTATGATCGTTGTAAATAAAGATATTTCACGCAGACGTCGTGTGTAGCAGGTAAATTATAACTAAAAATATATTATTCGCGTAAAAATAATAACGAATGTAATTTTGGAGTGGTAAACTAGTGTGCTTCACCATCAATGATAGCATCACTGCTCACCATCAGGTGGGATCGCAGTCAAGCACTAGTCTATATCATTAAAAAAAAATAAAAAAAAATCCGACTGATGAGTAAAAAGTAATTAAATGGTCAATTTTATGACACCAGATACGTACATAAAACAGTAACGAAAGAAGTAGTCACATATATTTTTTATGAAGCTACATTCGGTTTTATCTGTGACATTTCGGAGCAATAGAAACGCGCGGGAAAGTTGAAGACGTGGAAAAATAAGAACGAATAAAATCGTCTTTGTACCGCTAGCAAAGGTTTTCTTCAGATGTCTGAAACTATTCACAGATAAAAAACAGCTGCTACTCTAAATTTTCTTTTCACACAATCGTTCTAACTTGTTGAAGAATTAAGGCCAGGTTTTAATCATTTTGAACTTTTTTGAACCTCTGGAAATTCACAAATATAAATAAAAGAGAACATCATGAAAAATTTCATTAAAATTTGTTAAATGACCAAAAACTGGGCAAAAATCAAAACATGATATAAATTAGTTGGTTCGATAAAAACAATCGCGAATCTGATCTTAACTTACGATTTCAAACGTGAATATCTACGATATTACGTCACAGCAATATTTGAAAGTTACATAAAATAATAAAGATTGTTTTTTAAAAGGATCTCGCAAAAACAAAAATGTTGAACAGTTATTTTTTCTTTTTTAATAAAAAATAAAACCGCTGTTAAGTGACCGCGAAGTTGGCAAAGACCCGGGCGGAGTTCATACAAAATACTCAGCGAGTACAACCGGCTCTTAAATACTTGTATACTTACATTTATAATTACATGTATACTTACATGTATACTTACATGTATATTTTTGTTTAAAATATGCTTATTGCAGAAACTGAGGAGCCATGTTTCAATATAGGTCCATAAAAACTTATATCCTTGTAAAATCGGGCGATACCCGTTGTCGTCCATCGCTAAGCAGTGCGTGAATCCTTTATCACGTAGCGTGACAAAAGACGACTTTAAAATCGATTTCTTTTTAAACTGGCCTTGACGTTTAAATTATAATGCGTACACCGATTCCACTTTGCAATCGTCAGACAAAAAAAAAAAACCGTATAAGTCCGTCAACAAACGTCAACAGCGAGTTTACTGTTTGAAATTTGGAAATATACTGAGATTTTATGAGAAGAGATTCATTGTTACTCCAAAATTTACCCCCGCACGTTCGATTGTTTTCCATGGTCTCGAGCCCGCTCCCTTCTGTTGCTAGTTCAAACCATGAGTATTTTTGTGTAAGGAAACACAAATCCATTATGTAGACGTAGGTTTGGTCGCCCGATGACGTATAGTGAAAATTTGTTCGGGATTTCGGGACCCTTTTACCTCGCAGAACTTACACAATACTGAACTGTGAAAAGAAGACTGTGATAGAAGATTTTAATTAAGTATAGAACACGGCATTTAAAAAAAAAGCATTTACTTCTAATTTTTTAAGTAATTTCGATGATTAAATAAAGGAAACCAAAACTGAAAATTCATTCTTTATAGGCACTTTGGCACGCACAGGACCGGTCTTTGTGGCGACACTCGGTGGAGACAATATCTGTACCTTGTCCTGGAATGTCATATAGGATACTTGTAATCCCGGGGCAGGGATGTAACGGAGGTACCTAATTATGTCGGAACCGAAGGCGGAGTCGGAGTTTTTAAATTTGATTTATCGGAGTCGGAACCGGAATCGGAACCGGAGGCGGAAGAGCGTCAGAAGTGGTGGCAGGAGAGAAAGATTTTTTATTTAAGGACAAATGTACAAACGAGTAAAAAGGCTGAAAAACGGGAAAAACTCAGAGGGCATTCGTCCACATCGATGTCAATGGGAAAAGTGCCCAGAACGCTGGCAGCATTACCACGCTGGATGGCAATGCTGATACGTTGACTGAAGAAGAGTCCAGCCCTCTGGTCACGCGAAAAGTCGACCAACTGTTTGCTGATATCCCGGACAACTCGATGAGCGCTCGGACCCCATGGCCCCAGTGTTTCAAACCCAAACGGCTCAATTACATAACTTCCAATGAGGTTATTATATTTACGCCGTTTGAGGTTTTCTGCACCTGCAGCAGCCGCCCCAGCACAGCCCGCCATACTCAGAAGATGGGATGGCGCAAGGGTGTCGACACATGTTGCATCCCACACCAAAGGCCTACCCAATTTCCAAGGCATTATAGTCATCCCATCTGGCCTCTTCCCATCGTCACGTGCCAAGCCATTGAGTTCTAAAACAGCTGGCACCCCGGCGGTGACAAGAGCTCGACGGATGATGTCATTAATACTGGCATGCCGTGCTATCCGACTAGCACTTCTACTGCAAGATAGGCCATGGTGTCCGAGGCGGTCGACTGTTTCGCCACACTGACATCGATGTGGAGCTCCACTAGGAGCACCTAGACGCAGGCATGTAGCGATCCGGAAGGTGGTGTCACTCAGCAAAGTACCTATGTTACGTGACGGTAAAGCCTGTAGCCAAAGGCCCGACTCCCATTCACCCACAGCCAGTAGGCGAGTGCGCTCAACATTATACAGTCAATTTCTTTTCGTTTTATTTCTTTTATTATAAAGAAGATGAACGTGTCGAAACTAACAACAAGTGAAAAAATAATTGACAGAGTGCACGTAGCGGGAGTCAGGGGGATTCCGGACCTCCGATTTAAAAGTATCGGAGCCGAAGTCGGAACCGAAGGTGTGATAATATCGGAAGTTCCGACTTAAATGAGTCGGAGTCGAAGCTCCGTAACATCCCTGCCCGGGGCGCGGGTGTATGCACAGGTATGGGATAATTATCACGCGGGCGAAACCGATGGCAGCAGTTAGTATAACAATATTCTGAAAGGGTTTTAATTTTGTGTTCCCAACTGTATGAGTATGTTGTTCAGTAAAAACTGATCGAAAAATCACAATTCGAGGTGCCCAGTGCTTAAACTAGATTCTGAAGCACTGCGTTACACAAACTAAGTATATTAAAATCTGAATTTATTTTTTTAATGATACATATAAACCAACGCTTGACTGCGATCCTGATGGTAAGCAGTGATGCAATCGTTGATGGTGAAGCGCATTAATTTTTTAGGAGCCTAATCTCTCTAAACTTGAAGACAGTTAATTATAATAATTAACAACTTTAGGGTGGACACTCGCCGTACGTCGTGTTGTCCGTTGGTTGAATTCAAGATAAATGTAAAATTTTTAATCAACAACTTAAGTACATATTTACGTGTAGAGTCTATCTAATCATAACCCTCCTTTGGCTTTGCCGTAGTCGGGTGAAAAGTCAAACGATTTGGATAATTATTAGGGTAAAATGAAATCTGATGTAATCAACAGTGGTTCAATAAACAAGATTGATTAAGAGATCTTGATCATTGTTTCCTAACAGAAACCTTAAAAAAGTAAAATTTTATTATTACTTTTTAGACAGACTATAGTTATGATATTCTTTCATGTTATATTTTTACCGTTGATACGTATCCTATGTCACACATTACCACTTAAAATACACAAAGCTATTCGTACTTCTGGCGCGATAGACCGAAATTATACCGAATTATAAATTAAGTAGGTATATCTGCTACCTCTAGAGCATTCTCGATGTATTCAGTCCGTAGTGTATCTTGAGCTTTTTATCCATATATTAAGGATCAAGACTGCATGATCAACCTAGCAACTACACTACCGTGTCAAAAGTAAATAGACACCTATAGATGTACTGAGTTTTTAAGAATATAAAAGCGGGTAGTTATGAAAAAAATATAAGAGTGCATGGGACCTAATCTCAGTTTATTAACACTATTTTAAAATGCCGCGGACAAGTGGGTCACTAGAATTAAGCGATTTTACTCGAGGACGCATTGTTGGCCAATTTGAAGGTGGTAAATCTCAGCGTGAAATCAGTACTGGATTAAATGTGCCTTTATCAACTGTTAATCGTGTAATCGTGCGGTTCAAAAGGAATGAGAAAACAAGTGTTTCTTCAAGACCAGGGAGGCCTGGACCTTCTGACAGACAAAAAAGGGCGCTAGTTCGTGAAGTCGTAAGAAACCCTGAAAAATCTGTGGATGATGTGGCTATTTCTTCAAATTTGTCACGAAGGACTGTTCAGAGGTACTTACACAGTCTTGGCTTTTATAAAAGAGTAGCCAAAAAGAAACCTCTGTTAACAAAATTTCAAAAAAAGCGGAGATTTGATTGGTCACAAGAAATGATTTCCAAGGATCTTAACTTTTGGAGACATGTGATTTTTTCGGACGAATCGAGATATTGTCAATTCAGCGATAGTGGACGAAAATGGGTGTGGCGTCGCTCTGTGATGCAGTTGGAAGACCGATATTTGCAACAAACTGTGAAATATGGCGGCGTGAGTGTTATGGTTTGGGGGCCTATTTGGCATGGTGGAAGAAGTCGTTTGGTGTTCTGTGAAGGTAAAATCAATGCTGAAAAATATATTGAAATTCTAAAAGAGGGACTTCTACCAATCTTTGAAGGAAGCAATTTGAACCGCCAAGATTACGTGTTCATGGAAGATGGTGCGCCGTGTCACAGAGCTCAAAAAACGGCTGCCTGGAAATCTCAAAAAAGGCTAAAAATTCTACCGTGGCCCCGTCAATCACCGGATATGAACCCTATCGAGAATGTCTGGCACATTTTACAAATGAATATTGCAAAAAGACCTGGAAAGCCCTCGAATAAAAGAGAATTAGAGGCGATGTTAGTTGAGGAATGGAGTAATTTAAGACAAGATCAGATTGATGGTTTGTTTGATACCATGCAAGCTAGAATAAAAACCCTGTTTGAAAATAAAGGAGGATCGACACACTATTAATTATCATGTAATAGTTTTTTAATTAAGTAATTAGAATTTTTGTAATAAATATTTTTTTCTAAACTACCCTGTCTATTTACTTTTGACACAGTAGTGTATCTGTAAGATGTCGCCATCGGGATTTCCGAAACATGGATACTTACACGTATTTAGGCAAAATAACTGCACTAGTACAGTAAACCTCTTAGTTAAGATAACAAAAAATTGTGCAAGGTTTTTAGAGCATGTTGCTTTTGTTTTGCTTCAGCAAACGGGGAGAGTTGCAGTCAATGACTATAATTCTCTATGGCTGCAGTCCTGAAACTATGCATTTTAACATTGTTTCTGGTAACGATACGTTTGTTAAAGAATCTGCTACTTAGCTGTATCTTCACGTTATAAAAAGGTTTTTAGCGGTCTTTATATTTGTATTGTGCAAATAAATATTTCGATGGAAAGAAAAGAAAAACAAACCGAGTTCATACATGGTGCATACCATAATAAATAACAACTCTATTATAATATTGCGAAGATATGCGTCACAGGCGCGCAAAACGGCCAGCGATCAGCTAAATGCTGAGGCTCATGTACAAGTCAGAGCCATAGCGTTTTATTAGCATTTTCAACGGTAAGACATTGAACGGCTAGCAAGGATAAGTATGTATTTAAAACTTAAATAAACAAACCAAAGAAATCATAATAAACCATTATACGTACAGGGGTACAAAAATAATAAATAAAAACAAAACACGATCGGCAAATAAGCATTAACTTAGACGACTATTAGATTTAGTCGAGAGATAAACGATCGAACTAAAAACTAAAATTATTGTAAAAAATGGATTGATTGGTTTGAGTCAAACTGTTTGTAGGAAAAGTAATCTCCAGAATTACCAAACCGATTTTGGAAATTCTTTCACTAGTAGAAATACTGGTGAAAGCATTTCCACAATTGGTTTTTTTTTCGGCTAAATGCGGCTTCCTTATTCTTAAGACCTCCTGTCTCCCATAGTGACTACACGGTGTAAGGGACAAGTCTCCGCAAACTTTAGAGACCTGCGCAGTAGACGAAACTGGACAACCTTCCACAACATAATTTTACAGGAAACGAAAAAAATCGGCCTCTCCATACAAACTGTCCAATCGAGTTTATAATTTTGTATAGAGGCCGATTTTTTTTTTTTTCGTTTTCTTAAAAAAAAATCTTGATAATCTTGTTAATAATATTTTTAAACTTAAAATATTGGACGCCCAGCTAAGTGGGTACGGGTCAGCTAGTCCTGTATAAGAGGTTTTAGTTAAGGTACGTAAGGGTCAGCGCAGACAGAGAGTAATAATTCTCGCACGGTCTCGGGCATTTTCTGACGGATGGCATATGTCGAAAATACGCTTCCCGCGTATCCTCGAGGGCGCGCGAGAATTTTTTGTCAGGTTCAAGTTTATATGCACTTTATTTCAATAAGTTTTAAAGTTGATTATGGAGTGCCTTATTATGATCCTTTCCGCTGCGCTCCTTTCTGTCTGCGCTGACCCTAAGTCTACTAACCTGGTCGAACGGACATTGTTTTCTATGGAGGTGTTTTAGGCAGTGTCTACATAGTGTGTGGCCACATCCGAGGCTAATGGGACTGCGGGGCGGCGCGCCGAATTCGCGGCAGCACACAGGACAGTTCAAATAATCCGTCCATTGAGGCGCCTGTATTGGCATTCTGAAACAAATGGTTACACAATGAATTATAATGGAAAGATGAGAAGAGATGCACTGTAGTAGGTAGACACGGCGATGCATCAAGCTATAGGTCATCGATATATAGGGTAACTGATAATTAGTGTACGATACTAAAACACGTGATTGTGCTCATGATAGCCAATAACTTTTACTATGGGAACAAACCTGAAATCGCGAAAAAAAATCAGCTGTTCAGTACATTTGTGTTTGCCTAATGTACTGAACAGCTGATATTTTTTTCGCGATTTCGGCTTTGCTCCCATAATAAAAATTGTTTGTTATCATGAGCACAATCATGTGTTTAAGTATCGTACACTAATTGCCAGTCACCCTATATACATAATTATGTACTACGCACTAGATTAGGCGTGCTGAACACTCACTTCAGTCGACTCAGGTGTAATGTCGACTGTACACCTTGAACATTACACTATGTTGAACGAAACGCGTAAGTGCCACGAAATTCTAGCTCTTAAGATATTTTGGTCGCGAAAAAGTATCCTCTAAAAGCTATTTTAGCGCTGCATTTTTTAATAGTTCTGTTAGACGACATAATGCCAATGTAGCGCTGCAGCGAACTTTTGTTTTAACTTTTCAGTATTTTGACAAATAGTTTCCATGAAAGAGCTTGTCTATTACTAGAATATAAATCGATGCTTTATGTAAGGTAATCAAAATGAGGAATGCGAGCTTAGTTTATGTACTAGTGCTTGACTGCGATCCCACCTGACCTGATGGTAAGTAGTGATGCAATCGTTGATTGTGAAGCACACTAGTTTATTAAGAATATTGATGAGAGCCACCGACATATTTAATAACTAATATTATAATAATAAAATCAAACAGCTTGCCGATTAGAGAGAGACAGGTTTGCTTCAATGATAAAGATTGTGCCGGTAGAGTTTACATACTACATATAACGAAAGCGGTTTACGGTGAAGAGCTAGGCTAAGGGTGCTTTCAATTTATGCATACCCGGTTGCAGAAAGTTAGCAGTCCGACAACAAGCGCCTTAATTGAAAACGTATCTGACTGGCGTACGTTTGTATGGCAGTGATGAGCTATTTAACACCAAATTGAACACGTATCGCCTGTGACGTTCGCTTCTGACGTCTGACGTTGCGCGCTTTTTATGAAAAATACAATCGCAGTAGACTAACACACGGCATCCGTACCGCCGTCAAAAACGCATAAATTGAAAGCGCCCTAAGAGATAGAATCCGCAGGGCAGCTTGTAGATTTGACATGAGGGAGTGTTTGAAAGTTACCGTAGCCCTAGAACGCAAAGGGAACTGTAGGGCAGTAGCGTATCCACAAACTCAATCCCCCAGAACCAGTCTTGTTCCTCATATCTGTGTTGCCTTTATTAACCGACCTGAGTACACATTGACCACAGTTCCCACTACTTTTTCGCTTTTGTTGGTCAGCTTGAGCAATTGGCAAGAAAAACGTGATCGTCAGAGAAAGAAAGTACCCTTATTCCAGTAGGATGCAGAAATCACGTCACGACAGAGGTAGTCGGGCACTTGTTGATACCGGAGTGCCCTTTTAGTGCTACTCCAGGGCAGGGAATTAAAGGCATTGGCTGTGTCCTAAGACACCGCCAAGACAATCCTGTCCCAGGACACCGCCTCCCATGTCGTGAAGGCTCACACGCGCATGATGGCATCCACTGTAGCATGATGGTGTGTCGATAATACCTACATTCAAGGCAAATAAACGACTTGATTTGATTTTTTGATTTGACTGTGGAACGCCCTCTGCGAAAGCCAAACTTCCTCTAATATAATAATCATTTCATGCATATGGCCATTTTTGGTTGTATCAAAATTTACTTTTACTGTTAGAAAGCTACACTATTTCAGAGTGCTTTATAGTAGAATACACTGCGCACACGTGTGCCATACACGGTGATCGAGTGCGTCGGTCACCATACATTTTATATGGAAACTGGACTCGTAGAGCTTACAAAGCGTACATATCTGGCGTGTTACACGTGTGTATCGGTCTAATGTAGTACTAACTTTAAGCTCCTTTTCAAGCTTTCCGAACACGACAGATAGCCAACGGAACCCTGTTACTAAGGCTTCGCTGTTCATCCGTCTGTCTGTAAGCGGGCTGTATCTCATGAACAGTGAAAAAAAATGATTACAATATAGTTCACCTAGTAGGTATCTCAGGAACTACTTACTAGTTCGAATTGAAAAATTATTTTAGATGGGTGGATAGTCTATTCTTCGAGGAAGGCTATAAGCGTTATAAAATTCTTTGTATAGAGACTGTTGCCCAATTGGTTGCCTGAAAATAAACCGGAAATAATTGTTGCAAGACAAACTAGAGTCCTAGATGATAGAGGATGCGACGAATTTCCTTTAAACGCTATGGGCAAGGCAGGCCGTTACCTAGCAACAGGGCAGCGTGGGCTAAAACAAAACCACCATTGTTAAAACCTATACGGTCCGGACTAAGAATTTCTCCTCGTCGTTTATACCGCGTACATCGAAGAAATGGAACAATTTGCATGCTGCGGTCTTCCCGTCCTATTATAATTTAGGTGCCTTCAAGGCTAGAGTGAATAGGCTTTTAATAAACCAGTGCGCCTCATCATCGCAGTCAAGCACTAGTTCATTTTATAAAAAAAAAAACCTGCCATGTTGCTAGACGGACTCGCACACGCAACATGACGTTTCATGTCCCTGTCCTCTAATTTTAATTTAATATGGTAATAGCAGTAGTGGCCAAGTGATAACGACCCCGTCTAAGAGTTGTAGGTAGCGGGTTCGAACCAGCCAGCCAGCAGCCAGGCGCATACTTTTTGTAAATTATTTCATCACCACTGCTCTCAAAACGGTGAAGAAAAACATCGTGAGGAAACCGGATTTTCCTAGAACCAAAAATTCGAAGACACGAGACATTCACCAACCTGCACTGGGCCCGCCACGACGCGGGCCATTACAGCCTATTCCCTCTTCTAGAGAGGAGGCCTGAGTCCCAGAAGTGGGAACATTAAAAAAGCTGATTATGTTGCTATCACACCAACGGTTAAACAATTGGTGTTCAATTCAAATCCAATGCTCTACAATTTTCGTCATAAATAAATGTAATCATGATACGATTTAAAGCACAGGAAGCGAGAAGTATTTACGAAGATTTGCGACGCTGAACTTTGAATATCTTATGAAGTGTACATGAGATTGATTACGACTTTCAAGGAAGCATTCAGAATGTCAAAATATATGTTGGAAGGATGGAGGTCCGAAAGGGGTTTTCTGGCCCTAAAGGCGTGGCCAGGCGGTTGCAAACCACGTCCCAACCAAGCTGACCTTGCTAGTTGCAATCCAGTTGTAAACCCTGACCTTTAACGCCATTGGTTAAGAGGCGCACTTTCCCAACCACCGAACTTGTTGGCGCATGGTTTACATCCATGTAGCCGCAACACAAACCAAACAAACAAATCAAGTTCACCTTGGTTGTAACGCCAAGGTCACCTTGGTTCCATCGTGTGGCCAACGTTAAAAAATTTGGAAAAAGTAAGGTTGATCGTGTGCATGAAATCAGTCGGTAAAAGTCAGACAAGCATTCTCGTTCCACCTACAGCAGGAGAAATTATTTGATGACTTAACACCTCAAAAAAATTAGTGTTATGTCTACGGTTTGATGATGAAGCCTCGAGCTTGTCGTAGGAACCATTGGAACAGCTACACATGATAAACCCATTGTGTTTCTTCTTTATTATCATCACTATATCAGCCAAGAGTCCACTGAAACGCACGTCCTGTTTAGGCTCGATTTTGATTTTCTATCCCATACTATCCTACTGCTACGCAAAGGCCTCGCCCAAGTTCCAGGATTGGTCTTAGGTAATCTTATTAAAGAATAATGTTAAATGAATGAGTTAAAGTTTGTTTTTTGTTCGTAGGAGGTAATCTCTGAAAGTACTGGTTCAATTGCTAAAATTTTTTCAGCAATAGAAAGTTATTTTATTCCTGAGTGACATAAGTTATATTCTATGCACGCGGGCGAAGCCCCGGGCAAAAGATAGTTTAAGATGTAATTACTTGGGTATGATGTTGGAGTTGGTTCATGCTGCAGGCAGAACAGTCTCTTTTTCATACTCAATGAATAGTTGCACAAATACCATACTGTACACATAGGATACATATTGATAGCCTTATATTGTTCATAGTTCTCTGTTTCTTTACTAGATAGATAGTATTGTTTGACTGGACTATTGGTCTAGTGCAGTGTTTCCCAATTAGTGATACGCGTACCCCCAGGGGTTCGTGAAGTTGCATCAAGGGGTACGTGCTGCTATCAGTAAAAACAAGAACAATTTCCAAAATATTAATTTTATAACGATCATCATCGTAACAGCACGGAGCACCAAGCACTATGTCTAGGGAATCCAATCCCGCAAGCGCGGGATCCGGCCAATTCGGAATCCCGCAACTTTTTTACGGGATCGGAAATGCGGGATTACTACTGCGGGATCCCGCACGTCTGCGGGATTGAAGTTTTTTATAAGTAAATTGGATTCCGACGACCTGCTACCGTTTTGATTATTTGTCCAGCTCATCTTCATTAAAAAGTGATGAAACAACGTTACATGGAACTCGTGACATTTTTTATAGAATTTGTCTGGAAAATAATTATTTTGTTTTCGATTTTACCGTACATTTAAATAATTTTTGAATTTATATTTTGTGAGTCCTGTATCACAACTGGAACGGAACGTAATCAATATCAGTTTAGGTACTCGTATGACCAGGGATTCTCCAAAGCACGAGAATTAAAATTTCTAAAAAATGAAGGTTGTTAAATATTTTATTGTTAAAAGAAGCAGCATAAAAGCAGCTGATTTTATATAAAAATCGTAAAGTAATTTTATTATAAATTATTTTTATTTTTGCGATTCGGAAAATCTTCGAATCTCGATTCGAGAATCAAACCATTTACTTATGTAGATAAAATAAGAAACTCGGTGTGAAAGTCCAACTCGCACTTGACCGGTGTTCATGTTTATGAAAGTTCAAAAAAGAAATTAAAAATCTCAATCCCGCGAATCCCGCGGGATTGCTGACTTCAATCCCGCAGCCATGCGGGATCGTGATTTAGATGCGGGATTGGATTCCCTAACTATGACCGACCGTGAGCTATTCTGCCGCCCACGCCACCCGTCACCCGTTCCCGCTTCCCGCCAGTTTGGATTTTGTCGTGAGCCGTGTGAGTGCTTTGTTTTGATTGTGAAATAAGTACTTAGCGTCGCGTTATCTCGGCCTAATATAACTCGGAAAACGGTAAGATTATGTTTAAAATGACTTTTAACCTTACACTTTCATTATAAATTGCAATACAACGTAACGATGTGTTTGTTATTCATATAATTTAAAAAACTTAGAATAATCTACTATATAAAAATAAGTCGGGTTTTCCTTCCTGACGCTATAACTCCAGAACGCACGAACCGATTTCCACGGTTTTGAATTCGTTGGAAAGGTCTCGGGCTCCGTGAGGTTTATTAGAGTAGAGTAGGGTAGCGTAGGGTAGAGTAGGGTAGAGTAGGGTAGAGTAGAGTAGAGTAGGGTAGGGTAGAGTAGGGTAGAGTAGGGTTGAGTTGAGTAGAGTAGGGTAGAGTAGAGTAGAGTAGGGTAGGGTAGAGTAGGGTAGAGTAGAGTAGGGTAGAGTAGAGTAGAGTAGAGTAGGGTAGGGTAGAGTAGGGTAGAGTAGGGTATAGTAGGGTAGAGTAGGGTATAGTAGGCTGAAGTAGGGAAGAGCGGGAGCGAAGCCGCGCGGGCAAAAGCTAGTTAATAATAATAAATGAGTTGAGTTGCTTTAGTTTTACACGTGTTCGCGGTTACTGGTTTGTAAGCTTTTTAATTAAAAAATATATAAGCCGACTTATTAAGTCCAGTTGTATTTCAGATGGAAAAGTGGCTGATAAATCGCCAAAAGGTTGCTGAGGTGTCAGGCAATACTGAACAGTCACCTGATAATGATAAGTCATCCTCTACCAGTAGGTACTCCGACACAAGAAAAAAGAAAACTTGATAACAAGGAATCGTCTCTCAGAAAAAGGAAATAGGATGATAATATTCAGTTTGGTTTTACAAGCTCTGGAGACCCTGATTCTCCGTTGCCACAGTGTGTCGTTTGTGCAGAAACGCTTTTACTGACTAAAAACCCACTCCTGTTCCTTCGTTGCCTTCGTACCGGGGCTTGAGCTATCTTTCGAATTAACCCTTACCCCAGTAGACCCAACTGGGGCCCAGCTGTTGCTGACAGCTCCATGAGGCGCGCGGGAACAGTGCGCGCCGTCGACGACTTGGGCGCGGTCCGGACAGTTACCGGACGGTCGGACAGCGAGCTACCCATTGTTCGCTGTCCGCAAGCACGCGCCTACGGTGGCCGGAAATCGGGATCGGAACCCCGGCGGCGGCTGGGGCGCTGTGAGCGCCGCCGTTGCCTGATGCGGTCGGCCTCCTCCTTCGCTAGCATTACTGCTTCGCCAGAAATCAGCGACCGCCTGCCACTCCTCCTCGATCCGGACCATGGCCTGTACCAAGGCCCGGCGTGAGAGATCGCCGCCGCCGATCGCCCTCACGAGGGCACGGCGATTCTCCGCCCAAACAGGGCACACCTCAACTGTGTGCTCCACCGTGTCCTCCGAGCGTTCCGCACAGAGGCGACACCCGGGCGTTACTTCCGCACGGATCCGGTGCAAGAACCTCCCGATCTTGCCATGCCCGGTGAGAACCTGCGTCATGCGGAAGGTAAGGACGCCGTGAGGTCTTTCCAGCCACGCCTCAAAGAGGGGACTTACCGCCATAATTATGACGTGTCCAGCATTGGGTTGCGATAGTCGCCGAAGCCATTTCACCATGAGATCCCGCCGGAGCTCTGTCCACCATGCTGTGAACTGTCGCGGCAGCGGACTTTCACCCCGGCGTTGCATCTCCACGCGCATATAGTGCATGTGTGCAAGGACTAAATGCATGTTTGGAGAAAAAATCGCACGAGAACTAATGTTATTCCTATGTCAAATAATACTGTCTCTCGTCGTATTGCAACAAAGACATTAAATACATACTACCAATAGACAGGACATAGCGAACAAAAGTCCAAAACCGATACTTGTTACTTGTGAGTAACAAGTCGCTCAGTCTAGTATGACATCCCCAAAGACATTAAATATATACTACCAATAGACAGGACATAGCGAACAAAAGTCAAAATCCGATACTTGTTACTTGTGAGTAACAAGTCGCTCAGTCTAGTAAGACACCCCCAAAGACATTAAATATATACTACCCTTTAATCTCTTTGTATTGCAAACATGTCAGATAATCTGAAAACCCACCAAATTAAACGGATTTAAGAAAGCGATTACTTTGCCATACAACTTGATGAATCCATAGACATAACATACTTGGTTCAACTTCTAACGTAGGTACGTTCGTTATATTCATTCCAAAAAGTTTCATGAAGAATTCCTGTTTTGTCGTGCCCTTTCGATTCGCACCACCGAGGAGGAAATAAATATTTCATATGGTCGACAGTTTCATAATACATCAGTACCCCTAGCCAAGTTGCCAATCTGCAATAGTTAACGCTTGTAGAAAGCTTCAAATGTACGGGAATGACGTCGCCTCAACGCTCAGTCACGTGGTCAGAACAAAAGAATTGGCGGCAAGATCAACTCGAAGCGTTCAACGAAAGCGAAACGTTTGTAACTTGGCTAGGGGGGCAGGAATATGTACTGATGTTGCCGGAGCAATGACTGGCCGTTTTTCAGGACTTGTAAAGCGGATACAAGATACAGCCCCAGAAGCAAAATGGACGCATTGTGGAATTCATCGAGAGGCACTGGCTTGTAAAAAGATTCCAGTCATATTAGATATTACTCTCAAAAATGTAATGTTAACTTAATCAAGGCCCGTGCCACAAACTCTAGAATTTTTACAGCTATTTTCAAAAAACATGGCAGTGAACACGAGACCCTGTTGTTACATACTGAAGTGCGTTGGCTGTCCAGAGGAAGAGTTGTTTCGAGAATGTTTAAGTTAAGAATTGAATGAAATTCGAGTTATTTTTGATCGAGCAGGGACACGATGAGTACAAAACAGATGCTGACTGACTCTTTGTGGGTGCAAAAATTGGCTTACTTGTCAGATATCTTCACAAAATTAAATGAGTTGAATTTGGGACTACAAGGCCGTGATACAACCATATTCACTATGCAGGAGAAAGTTGGAGTCCACTATAAAAAAATATCCCTATGGACATCTTTGATTGACAAGAGTAAATATGACCAGTTTCCAAATCTTAAACTTTTTTTGGACACAACTTCTTCGACAGTAAATGAAGATTTAAAATCAGACATAAAATGCCACTTCTAAAATCTGTCGGCGGCTTTACGCAGTTACTTCCCAGAAATAACGCCGCAACGGAACAGGGTAAACAATCCTTTCGCGAACCATTCCGTCAACCACCTACCCATCTCTGATCAAGAGGAATTAATAGACATCTCACTAACAGCAGACTCAAGAGTTGTTTTGCAGAGCAATCACTGGGTGACTTTTGGGCTAATTTAAAACATATTTATCACGTCAGCGAATCAGCAATAAAATATTTACACGGATTTTCAGCCATGACGAACTTAAATACTAAACATCGTCACAAACTTCAACTTGAAGACGATTTAAGACTGAAGCTGACTGAAGGACAACCAGATTTTCAAGAGCTGTGCAAAGAAAAACGTGCACATTTGTCACAGCGTCTTCGCCGATACATCATATTATTCTGATTTTCACTATTGTACTGTAATTTGAAGATAATAAATGTTATTTAAACTGACTTATATTTTTTTATTTATCACTAGCTGTGCCCCGCGGTGTTACCCGCGGTTTAAGTATCCTATCTGTTAATCCAGGGTGTCAACTACCTGTATACCAAATTTCATCAAAATTGGTCCAGGCGTTTGAGCGTGAAGAAGTAACAAACATACACACACACTCACAAACTTTCGCATTTATAATATTAGTGTGATTGCTACATTAAGGGGTACGCAGGTTTGAGGTCTTTTTTTAAGTATGCAGCAAAAACTAATTGGGAACCACTGGACTAGTGATTAGTGGCCCTAACTGCTATGCCGGAGGTCGCGGTTTCGATTCCCACCCAAGATAAATGGTTGTGTGATGAGCACAATCATTTTATCTAAGTCTGGGTGTAATTTAACCATTATACATAAATTTTTAGATATATATAAGTATGTTCATCAGTTGTCTATTATTCATAGCACGAGCTCTGCTTAGTTTAGGACTAGGATGGTGTTCTGTGAAAGTTGTGATTTATTATTCAAAGTTTGATGTTGGAGTTGGAATGATAGCCAGAACCGCTGTTTACTAGGTTGCTATGATTTCGCCGAAGGTTCGTGTGCATCAGAATGGCGGGTGTAATTTCCAGATTTGTCTAAATTTATTACAGTTATTTGGTACCTTTTGTGTACCTGTACGTACCTCTTTTGAAAATCTGTGTACCTAAACCCATACAATGATATTTTAAAAATTAGGTACACCCGCCATCCTGATGTCAGAACCGCGGGTGTACTGGTAACCAATATATGTAGCCAAGCGTACTGTATAAGTAAATTTGGTACCTCTTGTGTACCTTCACGTGCCTCTTTTGAAAATCTGTGTACCTACACCTGTACAATGATATTTTAAAAATTAGGTACATCCGCCATCCTGATGTCAGAACCGCGGGGGTACTGCTAACCAATATATGTAGCCAAGCGTACTGTTTAAGTAAATTTGGTACCTCTTGTGTACCTGCAGATACAAGTATTAAATAAACGAAATACTGTAACGCTGCTGCGAAAAAAAGAAAAGATTTTTCTTAGACTGCGTAACTATTTTATAATACTAACTAAAAATATTTAGTAACGACGTCAAAGGAACATCTACATTAAACATTATGGCTACAAAACGTTTATTGTGCAATATGTTTAATATCAGGAATCCCCAACCTCCGTATATCATTTAGTCACTATTGCGTGACCATACTGAGAATCGGAAATGAAATTAACGGACACAACTTACACACAGACTCATGAGAACACTTTATGTGATCCGCTAATTGTTGTTTTATGTGGGGATCAAACCCACAACTTCGTGTTCAGCAGTCGCATACTACGACCATTGGACCACTGGCAGTCTACAATTAAACATTTATTTTTTGGTTGAAAAAATTAAAATAACTTCGAAGAAAAATATCTCTTTGAATATTCTGAACTAGAAATTTTGGCACAGACCGATTGGAGTCAATAATAACACCCAAATCTTTGGCAGTTTCGGAGTATTCAATGCGAACGCCATCGAGAAATAAAGGTGGTAATGAAGAAACTACAGCTGCACTGCGAACGAATCTACTGCCTATGATCATGGCCTGTGATTTTGTTGGGTCGATCTGCAAACCAAATGACTTAGCCCAAGCACTGACACAATCCTGGTCATAATTCATAGCAGCAATAGCAGAATTTTATTTCGTTATCGTTCAAATCAATTAAAATATACTTTAAAACTGTCTCTCATTTTATTTTGATTCTGGAAACACTGCTAGTCAAACATTCTAATTCCATTAATCCTTTACAATTTTAAAATAGCCAATATGTTGTTTGTTTTTGTAATTATATATACTATTTTTTAGAGAGCCCTGACACTCGTAACTCAAGTTCAAGTGCTAGGGTGTCAGAGGTGTATAACTCAGTGATTACTTACGATTTACCTCATTATGCTTGATGTTATGTAAAATAGAGCCACTTGTAAAATTGTAAAGCTGGAAATAAAGATTTTTATTATTATTATTATACATATAGGTTTTTTAAGTTATCAGTACTTACATAGATTGTTATTTTTAAAGATAAGTACTTACGTCAAAGATTTTTTTTTCTTTCGCAGCAATGTTACAGTATTTCGTTTATTTAATACTTGTATCTGCAGGTACACAAGAGGTACCAAATTTACTTATACAGTTCGCTTGGCTACATATATTGGTTACCAGTACACCCGCGGTTCTGACATCAGGATGGCGGGTGTGCCTAATTTTTAAAATATCATTGTACCGGGTGTAGGTACACAGATTTTCAAAAGAGGTACATAAAGGTACACCGAAGGTACCGAATAACTGTAATAAATTTAGGCAAATCTGGAAATTACACCCGCTATTCTGATGCACACGAAGGTTCACTGCACTACAGGGATGATCTATGGCCAACTCAACACCAAATGCCAAATAACAATAAAATAAACAGTAACCAGTACTTACCGGATACTTTTTATTTTATAATAGTAACGGGTACTTACCAGTTACTTTTTATTTTATTCTTCTTTATCCTGTGCTAGTGTCAAATAAATGTTTTCTTTCTTTTACTGTTTGCAAGTAAACCAAGCTCATAGGGTTAAGTTAGCACAAATGAAAATGACCAAATACAGCAACATAAGAAATAGAATTAAGTCATTAAACCCCAAGCGAATGCCCGCATTCACTCTCTCATTGTCTTTCTTTTGTGTCTTTGATTACAGCATTCAAAAGGTAAAAAGTTAACTCTTCTCTTGTTTACTACAGGCTTCCCAACTGTTAGGAAGATCAGGTGTTGCGGATTACACATCAGCACCGCTGGGCCGTTAGTAGACAGAATGACAAAAGAGACAGCTATAAGATAACAGTGTATAAAGCAATGTTACTTTGTGTGTTTATAAGTCTAAGATACTTAGCAAATGTATGAACTTAGATGACACTATGTCTATGTCTGAGTATGGTTTCCGCATATAGTCCTCTGCGGACCATTGTACATGGGCCAAAGCAAACACTTTATAGCGAGTACAGACTCATTTGTTGCGTCTTTAAGCTGGGGAGGAGCTTTCTTACTCATTTTAATAAATGACAAGGTCCTGTTTATGGACCTAGACGGTAGAAACAAGACTTCTTTAGTCTGTTTGAAATAACTATTGTCTCAATCAAAATCAATGTAGCCCAACTGTGGGCCTCCTTTTTCTGTTTGCAGGATTTAAAAAAATCTAACATGAAGGGCAGAAGTGAGATTTTACTTGCAAGCATTGGGTCATTAGGAAAGACAAGTTTCATGAAACATTACTAACTTTAAAATATTTTTTCTGAGGTTAAAATTTATCAAGGAAAATGTTTTTCAGAGTTGAAATTACTAATTACTATAATGTTGATATGTGTTGTCTCATGACAGTGATTAAATGTTTTGAATAATTACACCATGATTCACTGCTAGACAGAAAAACATCTGAGTTCCTAAACTATAAGTAGGCGATGATATGTTCTTCGGTCAAATGTTGCCTTGCTTGGTTAAAGGCAGTGATGCTCGCGTGTAAACAGTAACTAGTTTGACAGTAATTATACTGTACGCAACCACCCCTATTCGATTAACGCATAAAACTAAAATTTTAAACCTTAAGTTTCAAGCATAAAGGCAATTATAATAAAAAATATAAGCATCAAGATAGTGCAGTAAGCAGATTAGTTCAATTGTGATGTGCTTGATAAAACATAGTAGAAGAAACAAAAAATTCGCAAAGCATAATCCATATTTTAACAGATGTCACATTCAATTATAATCATTATACTAGCTTGTTGTGTGTAGTTTTTGTTACTATCATGGATTACGGTCCATTCCCACTTCCAGAGAGGTCCGAGTCCCAAAAGTGGGAACATAGCCGATCATGTTTATGCTATAGTACATATAGCTTCTGCACATGGCTCCTATAGTGGGATAACAAATATCCTGTCCTAATCTTAATCAAATTCTATTTGTTTGCAGAGTTTCATGAAAATCTGTTCAGCATTATTTTTATTTCATAAGTATAAATATTTCATTTCATAAAACATCACAAGGGAATTTCCAGATTAGCATTATTCTGTCAGGCATGTCTTTATTTTATTTTTACTTAAACTTGGCACTCAGTCTTTTATGGACATGGTTGAATTAATCTTAAATTCGTAGCTATTAAAAATATACTTGAAACCATTCAGTAATAAATGCTACTTACACAACTTCTACTTACAATTATAATTAAATATCAATACAAACCTATGAGTAATGGGGAATTACTTCAGTGAAAATACTTTGTTTTGATGTGATATAATAACATAAAACAGTGCATAGAATTTAACCATAAGACAAGCCATTAAGTAAAGGATACATTCAAGTGAAGCTATCTCCATTGCTTCTAAATAAAATACACTGGATTTTTTCTCGACTAATGTTCTGGTGCACCCAATCAATGTGAACTAGCTCTACCAACTTGGTTATAATAATATTGTTTCTACAGAATTAATGATAAATGATATCACAAAGCACGGCGGTCAAAAATAACATTTTGAAGCCAATAAAACCATAATCAATGTAAAATATTAATCAGAAATTTCAAAAATTAATCATTTGCGAATCATGACCAGGTATGACTATTTTCTTTTAATTTTTAATAATATTTCGGCGTACAGATAAACTCTCCGAGGGAAAATTCATGCATCCTTTAACGTTATTACTACTTAATAATATTTAAATAAACCCAATAATTAGGCTAAATACGTAAAAAGAAGACACTGTACAAAAACTATGACATCTGAAAATTGCCACCTAGGCAGTCGTCTAGTGGCCTGAACACGCCATGATTCTCAATTTATTGTTTTTGTATAATAAATGAAGATGCAAAGATGTTGTGAAAACAATATTTTTTTGTAATTACCTTACAAATAACTCGTACAGTCATCACAAAAGTAACACATTTAACTTCTGCCCACTTCAAAACATGATCGGTCAGCAGCCGTGAAACATAGACTAGATAGAATTTTGCAATTTATTTATGTATGGTAGAGACGAGTAGAGACAGTCAATGTAGAGCCAACTCTATTTGGTTTTATTTACTTCAATATTATACGTATTTTACACTGGTTTACAGTACATCCGTTTGTGGGTTATTTTTTGCTAATGCTGACCACGTATGCTAAATCCGAATAAATAAATAGTTTGTATTTATTTTTTCAGGACAAGATTTTTAGTTTTAGGTCAAAATAGAAAATCACCTATTTAGTTATAAAGTAATATTATGTAAATTTTTCAAAATGGGTGTACCTAAAACATATAATACAATACCTATGTTTTTAATGTTCACAATATTGAAAAATAAACATAATTAACGAATAAATACGCTGAAATGAAAAACAAAACAATAAACGCCCCACAACTGCTTCTGAGGGTAGATTTGAAAGGGGCAAACTTTACTGTAAGTACAATACGAAGACTTATTCTGCGATAACAAAAAAAAACTTTTTACTAACTTGACTTCGGTTTTGAAATTCAGGGTTGAGTACAATTATAAGGGTTCCACAGTAGAGGTGACATAATATTAGGTAAGAAATGCGCGTCCGCTGAAATACTTATTCCAAAAATTAAGTCCACGAGTATTTAGGCGTCTCGAGTTTTTTGACGTTTCCTTATTTAGCGAGTGTTCGTACGCCACGAGTATTTAAGCGTCTCGAGTTTATCGGGACGGTCAAGTAACGGAGTATCTTCGGTTCAACAGGCATAAGACTGATTTCTATAATAAAATATAGAAACTTGTATCAACGAAAAGGTGGCGTACAATTGCCGAAACGGATCTTGAGCGCTCGGCGTCAGAGTGGGGATCGCTTTGCGCATTCCATACATTGGCGAGCCAATCGTCTTCGTTGTTAGATACATGCAACAACGTAGGGAACGAATCAGGAGTGACGTCTATGATACGATGGCGCGGCGAGACAATCACTGACACTCCCCTCTCTCTTCGGTCAATGAAACCCTTAGCGAACGCCGGCGTTCGCGCGTGATTTTGCGGCATTCGGTTGAACACTAATATTATTAAAAGTCCGCGTAGATTATTAAAATTTTGAGCGTTTTATTTATTGGTTATGTATCTAAGAATGTAAATAAGAAATTCTTCATAAAGTAGTCTGTAAATTTCGAAAATAAGCAACCTTTCCATTTTTCCCGTATTTATACCTATTTATCATAAAAAAATATTTTTGGTTAAAAATTTTTAGGACTGAAAATTTTTCGCCATAACGCCCAGGCTACACTCTAACCTTCATTTCTAAACACTAGATGTTTTGATCATATTTTCAAGCTAAACATTTTTTGTTTTTTTTTTTTTCGTAAAATTCATTTTTTGTTGTTTTTTCTTTATTCATTTTTTTACACATATTGTATTACATTTTTAAATATTTTTTTAACAAAATCATGTAAAAAAAATATTCTATATTATTAATATTTTTTCTTTATTATATTATTAATAGTCTCGCGTTTGACCACCATCTCACCTGATGGTGTTTTCTTTTATAAATAGTATTTCCTGCAGGTTTCTTTCACCTAATCGTGGTCATCGACTAGGTATTTACGTGTCAGACGCCATACGCCTAAATACACGAGACGCGTTTATGTGGGGTGCACGGAATAAGTCTTTGCACGTCCAGCCACAGACTTATATAATCCAAAAACCTGTTCCAGTATATACGTTTCATTTCTTCACAGTCAGAATGATTATCTTACTGTTGTTATTAATATAGCACTACACTGTTTTGTAAGGAGCTTAAAACACATCAAAAGTTTACCAAAATTGTTCAAGTAAAATGGCTATAATTTATGAGACTCCTGTCTGCACTTTTATTGCGAACACCTAAATAATCTTTGTTTAGCATTAACGTTCCGCATTACCGCACAAGCTATAGTATATAATATAACGGGCTGTTTTCTGCGACTCCACGACCAAAGCGCGTATTTTGCGGACGGGTTATTATAAACACAACGAATTCAAAAACTAAGTACATTATAATTCCATGCAGTGAACTAAAATCAAATAAATGTCATGATTGTCTTAAAAGTGTCAAACGTCAAACAAGTCAAGAGTCTGTCAATGTCAAAGTCAAATATTATTTAAACTATTCCTTGATGATGTGATCCTAAAAGTAGTAAACGATTTCTTTTTATTTTTATTTTTATTTTGTTTGGGTAGACAATACAGTACATAACACGTTGAACATGATCCTATCATTAGGCCGAAAGACATTCTTCCTGTATAAATGGTGAAACATGACTAGAGGGACTTTAGAGTGATAGTTCGACGAGTAGACGTTGGTTTGTTTGGGTATGGGACTACATCAAACAGGTGTTAGTTTATCGGGTTGAATAGCTTTCTTATTTTTGTACAATCTAGTTAACGCACAAAAGTAATTCTTGAAGCCTGCCTAATTGCAAACTGCTGTCTCTGAGTAGGAAAGAAGAGATCCCTAGGTAAGAACAGCTGTCAAGGGTTTACATATAATTTTTAATTAAAAAAGGTTTATTATAGCAAGAAAAAAAAATTAATTATAGGTTATAGGTGTAGGTGACAACACTGGGATTCTGTTGAAGGCTGCATTCAGATCCACACAATAGGGTGAGCCAAACGCTGTTCTATCACATAATAAGATTGCTTACTCTCAAGCTACCCTGGAATCCATCATGACCTCATGGACCTCATTCTTAACACATACTGGTTGCTTGGTTCATCAGTTATCTTGCAATACTAACTATTATATATAACTAGCTTTTGCCCGTGCGGCTTCACCCTCACTGTTCCCTACTCCACCCTACTATACCCTACTCTACCCTACTGTACCCTACCCTACTCTACACTACTCTACCCTACTCTACCCTACACTACCCTACACTACTCTACCCTACACTACCCTTATTTTATTTTTTTTTTCCATAAGAATAGAATTCTCATCACAATAACAAACACAACAAAAAAAGAATTAGCGAAATCGGTCCAGCCGTTCACGCGTGATGGGACCAAGGGAAATAGGGATTCATTTTTATAAATATAGATGATAATTCACAACATCATAATTTGAGTCGGACAGTTCCCAAAATAATGAAAATATTTTTTTGTAACATTCAGAAACATAAATTGAAAAACATAATAACAAAGGACCAAACTATAAAACCCAGTTGCACTACAAGAATTAAATGTTAGCATTTAGTTACTTAAAAAAAAAAACTTAGGATTTTTTTGACATTATCTATCAACCGTTCAATAAATCGATTTTAACTTCTATTTTGTTTGCATAAGGATTGCATTTTAAAAGCAAAGTAGTGGTTACAAGACTAACTATTTACTGCAGCCACCATTTATCATGCCACCAATGCAGTAAATATGAAAAATTGGTTGAAAGGACAGTAAAAAAGTTCTGTTAAAATGTCTAATAATAATGTGAATAGAGTATAGTACATTAAATAAACTGAACAAAATTAAGTTAGTTATTTGTTTGCAAACAGCTTTAAAACTTACAACTTTATCCTGATTTGTACCCTTAGCTGAGTACGCAAAATAATTTTTTTTTAAGCTACTTTTTTCGCGTGAATAATAGTACATTATGATATAAGTGTGTAATGTTAGTGATTACCGTCGATGTGGTATTAAGAGAGCCGAGAACGGTAATCACTAATTACTCACGTGTATCATACGACGTTTTTCAATACACTTGTGAAGAAAATAACTGTAAAACACTAGTTTTACAGTTTACTAAAACTTTTGTGGCGTTAAAAATCTGTTTTCATATGGGCGCCCATATTTTTTTTTTATTTACCTTTCAATACACTCACTGAAATGAATAAACGGGGGTTGACCGGCGACTTGTGGGGGACGACCTGCGCCCAGCCTGATACGATAATGTATTAAAATTATGTCGGGGGAGAGGTTGAACACTAAGGTTTTAACTACATTATAGCAACTTTGCGTAATGGTAATCAAAATGTCACAGTTTGGTAACAAGGGCCATTATGTACCTAAGTGCAGTGCAATAAGAGTTACTTTCTGAGCAAGTGTATTGAAAAAGGTTTTTCTTTCCTTCTTTTTTTCTTCAATCGCCCCTTCGAGGACATGGGCGGCGGTGTTCCTCCCAAGCGAGGCTCACCTCCACCGTATGCCCTACCTTATACACCGGGTGGTCCGCAAAATGTCGACACACGGGCGTTTCTTCCGTCTGAATCCGGTGCTGGGACCTCCCGGACTTACCATGTCTAATAAGGACCTAACTCATCCGAAAGCCACTCCTCTGAGAGACTGGGGCCAAGGATTTATTTCTGAAAGGAAGATTCGGCCCCGATACGAAGGGCAACGAAGGAGCAGGAGTGGGTTTTTAATTAGTAAAATTATGACACTATCTCCCGCTCCGCCCAAGAGCCTGATGTCATTGGATGATTTCCTCACCTATAAAAAAATATACTAAGAGAGGATTTACCCGTGGATTTACCGCTTTGATTATGGCAGGCCCAAATTCTTACTACTCTTATACTTAAAATCTTGAAGAAAAAAATATTTAAAATGTTTGAATTTCGTAGGCTAAACTGACGCGGACGTTAGACGTACCGCGTACCCAAAGAATATAAGGCGTGCCACATTAAACCTGGAACGACGTGACCATCTCATGATCATCTCTCATCTCAATCCATATTGTAAAGGTACCTATTTTTATACTATAAAAGTTTTTGTTACACTTTTTGATTTTGGTAAGATTACACACAACACTCTTAATAAAATAATCCTTTTGGGTGAAAACATATCGTTACTTATGACATATTATCTTCGCACCAAAAAGCAATATACACCGGGTCGCTTAGTTTTTATATACGTAAGACTCATCGGAAACATAACCAAACTTCATCAGTTACGCATACACGAGCAAATCGGACGCATACACGAAAAATCAGTCTTGGTGACACGGCCAGGGGTTAAAATCCCCTAGAGCGACAAACTGCACGCATCAGGGTGCTGATGTAGAGCCTTATCAACAGCCTCACTGAGGTGGCCAAAGAGTTGAGTCGTCTCCTGGTCACCGCTGTGCGATCGGTAGACACAAGTATACACAATTTTGTCCACCCTGGTGTCCACCAGCAACCACAACGTTGAGAAATTAGGGTCCTCAAGGTGACAGAGACGCTGGCAGCAGATGTCATTGCTGACGTACACACAGACCCCGGCACGCTGCAGGAAATGATGCTCCAATCAGTTTCCCGGGTAGTCGAGATACGCCGCATCTAACGGACATCTGATCTGCGTCTCCGTCAAGAAAAGTAAGTGGGGCTTCTCAGTCTCAAGGTGGTGGTGGACCGCATTGAGATTGGAGTGCAGTCCTCGGATGTTCGAGAGGTGCACTTGGAGTAAGAGGACGTGCATCCGCTGTACACACTTACTTTTCTTTTTACGAGTACCTTTCATGTTGGTTTTATGACTGAATAGAATAGGTGGAAAATGGCAGTTCAGCGAGGTGATGCGATGAAAAACTGACAACACGACCAGAGTCGCTGCGCCTTTGGAGGTTTGATCTGGAGACTGCGGGGACGCCCTGGGATTTTTCGCAGATGGCAGGGCAGCCTTTCATGTGTGGCTGGCACATGATGTGAAAAATCATCCAATGATAACCCCCGCTCTTGGGCGGACCGGGAGATAGTGTCAGACTCTTACTGACTAAGTTCTGTTGAGTTCCCTTTCGGATGACCCTGGCCCCACTAGGCTTCGACCCGGCTGGGTCCCTGCTGTTGCTGACAACTCCTTGAGGCGTGCGGGAACAGTGCGCGCCGTCGACGACTTGGGCTTGGTCCGGACAGTTACCGGACGGCCAGACAGCCAGCTACCCATTGCTCACTGTCCGCAAGCCCGCGCCTACGGTGGCCAGAAATCGGGATTGCAATCTCGGCGGTGGCGGTGAGGACGCCGTTGCCTGATGCAGTCGGCCTCCTCCTTTGCGAGCATTATTGCTTCGCAGAAGTCGGCGATCGCCTGCCACTTCTCCTCGCTCCGGACTATGCCTCAACCAGGGCCCGGCGCGAAAGGTCTCCGCCGCCGATCGCTCCCACGAGGGCACGGCGATGCTCCGCCCAAGCAGGGCACACCTCGACTGTGTGCTCCACCGTGTCCTCCGGGCGTTTCGCACAGTGGTGACACCCGGGCGTCTCTTCCGCACGAATCCGGTGCAGGAACCTCCCGAACGTGCCATGTCCGGTGAGGACCTGCGTCATACGGAAGGTAAGGACGCCGTGAGGTCTTTCCAGCCACGCCTCAAAGAGGGGACTTACCGCCTTAATTGTGGCATGCCCATCGCTTGGCGGCTTGGCTTTGCCTGGTGGGTGGTAACTTTTAAGCCGGCAGCCGATGCTATGGCCTACCACCGCATTTACTGCTCGTTTAGCACTCGTAAATCCTACGGACGCGAGCAGTTCATCCCCCAGCATCATTTCATCGTATAAATACACCGGCTTTTGGTTTACAATCGAATTACTTTTTCTTAAATTTTGGTTTGAAACAAAAACGGAAAAATATTGTTTTCCTTATTTTATATTTAGTTATGTGTTTTTTTTTTAAGATTCATAACAAGCATTATGTGCTGGTTACCATACCTATTAGCTGACCCGGCAAACGCTGGTCTGCCAAATAAATTATCGTAGAAATCGAATGTAAGTATAAATCGAAGCAAAAATACTAAAATCGCTGTTAAAATGTTGGGTGGGGGCGGGGTGATGAAAAATACTTAACAAACTATTCTGATGCCTAGCAAATGTACAAAAAAATAATCAATACTAAATCGTTCGAACCATTTCGGAGGAGTGTTACCACAAACAGCGTAACATAAGATACGAGCGATCTAAGGATAACTTTGGGAGATATCGCAGTTTTTCTATGTGATCAGTTTTTTTTTGTATGAATAGTAAATAGTGAATCGTCATGCAGAAATAACTACGAGTATCTATCAGTTCGTGATTTGATGATTCTCGCCACTGCCTTGCTATCTACGAGTACCTACTGTGTAACGAAATAATGTTTTTTGGCCACTCAACCAATTTCTCCACACGAAATGCAGTATAAATGTAGAACCCAGCTCTTATCCTGGTATTTTGTAGCTTCGTTAAAGTAGTATAGACCGGGCGCTGGAGAGAGTTGAGAGTGCAAAACATGAGGACCGCATTCTGTGCATAATTCTGAACTCGGGAAAGCATGCAAATTGTGATACTGAATGTTGCCGGGAGGTATTGGTCCATTTTTTTAAATTCCCACTCCTTTTAGGTATTTTTTTTTTTTCAAATAAATGGACTGAACAAATGCTTTGGAATTATTTTAATTACTGTTTTAGCGACAATATCCAATGGTTTATTTTGATCAAAGATACTTATAGGTACTTATAGGCAGCCAGGTAAAAAAAGTATTAAAAAAATACTACCGACAACAACGAAAACTTTAATTTCGGCAGTGACTTCGGAAGTCGGTATTTCTGGTTTTGTTTCAGCATTTTTGGACACTGACTTCCGAAATTAAAGTTATTTCGCTATAGGGTGGACACTGATGAATGGTGTTTTCCTGACCAAAAGCCACTTATACTACTATGTTCCTTCAGTAATGGGATTATTAGAGAGTTGTAACTTAATACAAAAAGAATCATCAAGATCGGTTAAGATAATTAATAATCCCAATAAGATCCTAAGATACCTAGAGAGTGGAGCGGTCACTCTAAGCACCAGGTGACAAAGAGCACCAAAGTAGCATAGTAAAACCCAATGACTAGTTAAACCTAATAGGTACGAAAAAAAAAACAGGCACGCATATCTATCTAACATAAACTATAGTTATTAACAAAAACCAACATCGTACCAACCATAACAATATACATACATTACCAGTCATCACCCGATCACCGATTTTAAGACAAAGTAGCGAAAAGTTTTTTTGGTGTTCGCATTGATTCATGAAAAAAATCGTCCAAACAGAATATACTAGTACGAGTAGAATCGTCGCAAACATGTTTGACGAACAGCATCATGCAACAATTTTCATCGCACTGCGTCACCAACAGTTGTTCCTACCAGTCTGTTGCATTACTGGCTCTTGCTGTTCGTACGTGCGCCAAAGAATCAATCAACAAGAGAAGTTGTGAAACCTGAGGTAAGCATCTATGCTTATAGATGCTTACCTCAGGTTTCACAACTTCTCAGTTTGTCAAGAACGGCTCCCTGGCAGTACTCGTCGCATTCAGATGGTACGGGGATACCGCTCCATCTCCTGCGTGGCGACTAGACTCTGCAGAGGCGTAGTGTGGACTTTTTAGAAGTGGGCGAAGGCGCATCAGCGAGGCCTTTTTCTTTCATAAATTCGATAACGTGATAGCGAATGTCACAACCCAGTGTTTGACCACATCGTCGCTTACTATTAAGTGAAATACTGGTCAAACGCGAGCTTATGAATTACAAAAAAAACTCCCGTTCTTAAAGAACCCTCGCACACGTCACTTTGCCCACTTCACCTCTGCCACAGCTACGCTACTGCCTCTTTGCCCAGCCATCGTGGGATTTAAAGGCAACAGTCCTTGCACACTTTCACAAGTAGCACGTAGAGGTGCAACGTCAGAGCGTAACTTCGCTGCCGCAACAAATCGTGGCACGGTAGATAGAGCTCCAGCGGAATGTCATGGTGGTATGAAGACTGGCCACGCCACAGTGAGGACAATAAGCCCCTTTTTGTAAGGAGTGGTTCGAGAGGTTTCTGCCTGACGCAGGTTTTTACCGGATTCGGTTGTTTCGGGTGGTTTTTCTTTCGGATTCGGTGGGACGAAACGTTCGGGTGTTATCATTGAGCTGATCGCCCGGTAGATATTGTAGTTTTAGGACGTTTCCCTGGTACCGCAGGCACGGTCTTGAAGACGACCAGCTACCCATAGCTACCCGATAAAGACTAGAACAGAGGCGACGGCTCGCTAAGAGTAGTGCTTGCCAAGGCTGCGGAAAGACTCACTGCGGTCCTGAAACAAAAAAGGCAATTGAAGGAACACGGGTGGATCTCAGTTACTAAAAGTCTGACACTGATCTCGCCCAATCTCTGGATCGAGCGAGAGGGACTTGTTTGGGTGAGGATGTTGAGTACCAAAACTGCTTCTGACTTCAATTTAAAAATATTTATTTAGCGGACACAGTTTATAGAAACACAGTGGATATATTGATCCGTTTGCTACTGGTCGTTAGGTGTGGAGCGTAGAAGCAGATGATGGCAACTAACGAAAGGGCGCGAATATATCGCCACGCGTCGAGTTGTAGTGATGTGCGCATGATCGACTCGACTAATAAAATAGTTTTAGTGTTGGGATTCCAACAGGACTGTCAGACTTTGAGCTTTAAATAAATAAATAAATAAATAATTGCGTCTGATTGGGTCTGTGGATAAAAAGTATTTGTACCTCCCCAATCCCATGGCATCAAGCTTGATCGACAGTAGCATACAGTATTTCCTTTCCAATCGTCATTCCTGATGTCTATTAACAACAGTGTACTTAGACCAGTCTGATAACACGTCTTTTCACTCGATCTTCGACTTCTCTCTATTCGGCTGCAGGCATCCATCCTGCGAGAATCGTCCCCCTTGGTAGTGCATTGCAGCTAATACACGCTTGTCGATTCACAGCTTCATTATGACACACACTGACATTAGATCCCTACCTGAACAGGTAATAGAGCACGTTATGTTCCTACATGAAAAAAATACATGGAAGATGGGACATGGTCTGCGGAGAGACGCCGCACAAATACTGAAGGTCAGCATCAGTGGACGGCATTGCCGTGGCCGCATACTGGCTAGGCATGGAATTTAATTAGTTTTGCTATCGACACGCTAAAAAAAGGATGACACACACTTGCCCAGTCTTTGTAGACGCTAAGGCCCGGCGCCCACTATCGGTGGGCATCGGTGCGGCTCGGTACAGCTCGAGCGCTTTACGCCGGCTTCGAGCGGCTTAGGGCGCCTTAGAGCTCCGTCGGGCGACTTCGGGCGGCCTCGGCAGCCGTAAGCATGGCTAAGGATGCCGAGGCGGTCTTCGGGTAGCTCGGGTGGCATTTTCGGATCAGACACGTCGCAGAACAGTCATTTCGATCACCGCACGCGCCTTCATTATCGTATCGTACAAGTAGACGCAAAATAACTTGGCAGTCCTGAACATAGGCTCTGCGAACTTCTGCGCATGTACATTCGTAAAGAAAACTGTTATTGGCATTTTTTTTTAACCAAAATACTAATAAAAATGTCCTAATACTCTGTCTTAAGGCTCCAAGTTTCTCTTCTTCTTCAGCAAGATGAACAATGAGAACTACGTCCCAATCCACCATTATAAATACACACACATAACTGTTTTCACGGAACGTTACGAGTGACTGCTCTGCGATGTTTCTGCAGCCAGAACTATTCTTAGGCTACCCAAAATCAGCTACGGCGTCCTTAGGCGTGTTTACGACTGCCGAGGCAGCTCTCAGGCGCCCAAAGCCGCCCGAAGTCGCCCGACGCAGCTCTAAGGCGCCCAAAGCCGCCCGAAGCCGGCGTAAAGCGCTCGAGCTCTACCGAGCCGCACCGATGCCCACCGATAGTGGGCGCCGGGCCTAAGTCACATCATCTCTATATGAAGCAAATTCTTGAAATCCTCTACTTTGTTCGTTTTAGAGAGATTCTGACCTAAACCTAAATCTCGAAATTCCCACCGTCGATTAATTCAGCTTCGCAAGACAAACTTTCTTTTTTTTTTTGAAACTGCTGTAAAACATCGAAATTCCCTAATCAGCTCCTCCCAAATTCGCTTTCTATCTAAGGCAAAATCTTGTAACTCCCAAAGATATTATTATTCTGGTCCAATATAGCTGTATGAAAACTATATCACTTTCCAAACACAGACCGCCGCACCGTTCTTACGTCATCGCTACGCCACTGAGGCCCGTCCTTTTACTTCAGCGAGCTCACGCCGCGAGTTTTTTTTTTTTAATAGGTATAAACTAGTGCTTGACTCAATCCCACCTGATGGTAAGCAGTGATGCAATCGTTGATGGTGAGGCGCACTAGTTTATTAGTAGCCTATTCACTCTAGCCTTGAAGACACCTAAATTATAACTGGACGGAAAGATCGCAGCTAGTAAATTATTCCACTCCTTCGATGCACGCGGTATAAACGACACGCTTAGTCCGGACCGTAGAAATGTTAAGAATGTAAGGGTGGATACTCGCGTGGGGCGCTTTGTGCCATTTTGTTCGTAAATCGAGCACCCCACGCTTTTTTCACAATGATATTAATATTTTTCGTTCATTATTATTATTTTATACCTATATTGAAAATTATTTTACACTTTTTAGTTTGATATGCTATGAAAGCGTGTTTTTTTAGTTTTTTTTAACTATATTTTTATTTTTCACTAAAAAAAAACGGATTATTGTATTGTCATCAGTCTTTGATGGGTGTGCAAAGTTTGAAGAAAATCTGATCGCCCAAAGTAGGTCAAAATAGAGCTCAAAGGCGTTGGTTACAAACATACAGGTGAAGCTAATATAGGCGTGTTAATATAATCAATGTCCGGTTCAGCCCATCCCCTGCTCTTTTCCCCCAGCAACCAAGCCGATAAATGATATTTATTTCGCGAACAGGTTTTAAAAAACACTTTTACACGTCAATTTTTTTTCGTCAGTTTAAACTAGATTAGGTCGGTGTTTCCTGTTTGACTATCCCGAGAAGAAACACCGAAACAAAGTCAGGGGTAGGTAAAGTCTCTTTTAAATTCAGGTCAAAATCACGTGAGAACCATGCAGATTTGTCTGAGATGGTCTTTTGGAGTAAGAACCATACATATTTGAGTGGACCGGTTCAGTCAGTGCAAGCTTTTGTCAGTATTCGCAGGCTCAACTCAGGACTGCTAAGGAGCTCATCCGCCGAGGTCAGTACCTTATAACAGGTGACGGCCTTAGCATGGAGTTGCTTAGTTTTAGGTTCTCTATGAGTCTATGTATAAGTTCTAGCTGGAGGCTTTAATTTACTGAGGCCGTCACAGGCAAGTCTGATTAAACAGTTGACTACCTTACAGATTAACCTACGAAAAGCCACTGGTCACTAGATCTACAGGTAATATTTATTAACCCGTCGATTAATGTCCCCTATAATTATATAGAACATAGAACAACTCCAACGTGACGATGTCGCTATATACTCGTACCACAACGTACCTATACCTAATGCAACGTCGGTATTCCAAGCGAGAGAAAAGGATGGAGGTTTATAAAGAAATATATGGTGTTATTTGTTAAAATATTATTAAAAATTCATGGTCAAGTAGAATATAAAGGTGCCCAAATACTTATGAACGGTAGTGTATATATGTTACAGTCAAAACTCATAACCAGTCAAAACCATTTTTGATTGCAAAAATTAGGCAAAAGTACTTTTGACCGGTGCCCTTAGTTAAAAACGTTTTTGACTGATTGACGCAGTCAAAAGTGGTTTTAACTAACGGCATCGGTCAAAACTACTTTTAACTGCTAAAAACTGTCAAAAGTGGTTTTGCCTGATTTAAAATTTAGATTGTCAGTCAAAACTCATAAACAGTTGAGGTGGTTAGTGAAAAATACAGGAAAATCATCAAAATAGTGTTATGAAACAATTTTAAAGTTTACGTGCTTTGAAATTCCATCGGCATTGTACGTGACCAGAGAATTGCAAATACTCAAAAATACGAGTTCGAAATTTCTTTCAGAGCCAGAAATTATAATATAGGGTTTGGTAACTGATGTGTCTAGCCCAGACGTGCCTATGTTAACATACCTATATAAATATTATGGCATTGTTAAAAAACCGTTTGAGAGTCGATTTTTTTTATTTTCCGTTTTTTGTCTTTGCCATAACATTTATGTCGGAATATAATTGTTGTTGCAAAATTCATGCATCAAAATTAAGGGTTTTTTTTATGGTGGGAAAATCATCTAATGACAATCCCCGCTCTTGGGCGGAGCGGGAGATAGTGTCAGATTCTTACTGACTAAAAACCCACCCCGTTCCTTCAAGCCTTCATACCGGGGCTCGAGCTATCTTTCGAAACTAACCGTGGCCCCGGTAGGCTTCGACCCAGCTGGGCCCCTGCTGTTGCTGACAACTCCTTGAGGCGCGCGGGAATAGTGCGCGACGTCGACGACTTGAGCTCGGTCCGGACAGTTACCGGACGGTCGAACAGCAAGCTACCCATTGCTCTGCATCCGCAAGCCCGCGCCTACTGTGGCCGGAAATCGGGATCGGGATCCCGGCGGCGGCAGGAGTGCTGTTGCCTGATGTGGTCGGCCTCCTCCTTTGCAAGCATTACTGCTTCGCAGAAGTCGGTGACCGCGTGCCACTCCTCCTCGCTTGGGACCATGGCCTGAACAAAGGCCCGGCGCGAGAGGTCTCCGCCGCCAATCGCCCCACGAGGGCACGGCGATGCTCCGCCTAAGCAGGGCACATCTCAACTGTGTGCTCCACCGTGTCCTCCGGGCGTTCCGTACAGTAGCGACACCCGGGCGTCACTTCCGCACGAATCCGGTAAGTACAGGAACCTCCCGAACTTGCCATGTCCGGTGAGGACCTGCGTCATGCGGAAGGTAAGTACGCCGTGAGGTCTTTCTTGCCACGCCTCAAAGAGGGGACTTACCGCCATAATTGTAGTGTGGCCAGCACTGGGTTGCGATAGTCGCTGAAACCATTAAGGGGTCGTACAGGTCGCGCGGTGAATTAAGATCGCTCGGTGAAAGTAGTGGGGGCAATCGGCGAATGTGTACAATTGCGCACAGAAATTCTTAGTATGTTAGGATTTTATTTTTAATTTCGTATGTTTGAACCTTAGTAACATAACTTATAATAACACTAGTTTTTGCTTGTAATTTATCTTGTAAGTAGTTAAATTCAGAAAAATTTAAATTAAAAAAAAATTACTTCGTTGGTTTCTTTCTTAACGTAACAATTCACGTCGTAAACCATTTTTCTGGCTTGCCGTTTTTAAACTTTATTTTTAACCATTTTTTTTTTGATTTAGATCAATAATAAAAAGAGAATAAAGCTCCTTAAGATTGATTCATGAATTTTAGAAGTGGTACTAAAGCCAGTGATACGATAGCATGGCATATGGTTGGTTGTATTTCTATTGTTGTGCAACTGGGAAGAGAGAAGCGGGTTTTTCATTTAAATTATGAATACTGCGCTCCATTCCGCCCAGCTCCACATGCGTTGCTGGTCATTTATTACCTAGGGGACACGTGTGGAATTAAAAGCCCACGGACGCGAACAGCTCTATCCCCCATAAACTAATACTACAGGGTGTTTGGTAACTGGTGTATCTCGCCGAGATGTAGGTACCTATGTTAATATTCCTACATAACTGTTATGGCAAAGATAAAAAACAGAAAATAAAAAAAATCGACTCTCAAACGGTTTTTTAACAATGCCATAATATTTATATATAGGTATGTTAACATAGGCACGTCTGGGCTAGACATATCAGTTACCAAACCCTATATTATGTTACGTACGTGGGTAATCAAATGCCGATTTACTAAGAGACAACTTTATTTACCACTAACAATAACAAAATAGTCCAGTCAACAATAATCCGAATCGCAATTAACACTAGAGTACCGTTACACTATCGCTTAGGTCGTTAGATAAAATCACTTCAAGTACTAGGGTAGTTCGCTCTTGATCGCAGTCGAAATCACAACTGACTCGCTTCCGGCCGGGGGCACGTATTTATATGCGGAGCCAAGAAAATTCTAGATACCGACGTCCCCGGATCTATCCAGAATTCCAGAACAATTGAATCGCTTCTCGAAGTCATAAATCATTTTTATTGCTCGTGGTAATAAGAGTCACTTTCATGCGAATTTCGACTCTATTGTTAACGTCGGAGAGTACCATTTCCCATAAATACCTAACTACTACTTGTAAGTAGTTTGTGGATGTTTCGAGATTTTTCTAAGGCTGGCTACGCACAACCATTCTAGACCTTTCGAACAGCAATGCGTTTTAATTATTACGTGCTACTCTTTATTTTCTCGGTGATATGGCGGGTTCACGTTTAATGGCGTAACAGTGCCCCCCTCTTAGTCATGCTCGTCCCGAGCATTATTAGATCCGTGATACGGCGCCAATCTATCCACATGGACAACCTTGGGTTTCCCTCTTAGCCCTTTCTTGATGCGGTAGGTCACGTCATTAATCCTTTTTAACACGGTGTAAGGTCCCTCCCATCGAGCTTGGAGTTTCGGCGACTTCCCTTTCCGTCGAAGCGGGTTGTGAAGCCAGACCAGTGTACCTTCCTCAAATCCCTTGGCATTGGCATTACGGTCGTATCTAGTTTTCATTTTTACGCTGGTGTTCATGCTATTCTCACGAACTCGTTTATGCACTTCGTCCAATTGATCTTGAAGGTCACTTACGTAGTCCGTAACTGGCTTAGTCTTGTCAGGTGGCACGCCAGTTATGGCATCGACTGGAAGTCTCATCTCCCTGCCGAAATTCACTCTTGCTGGGGTATGTCCCGTGCTATCATGCACTGCCGATCGGTAAGACATCAGAAATAGTGGAATATACCGGTCCCAGTCCTTCTGATGGTCATCGACAACCTTAGCCAGGTGATTCTCCAGGGTTTGGTTAAACCTTTCCACCATTCCGTCCGACTGAGGATGCGCAGGTGTTGTGCGTGTCTTATAAATTCCCAGAAGAGTACACATTTCCTGGAACAGCGCAGATTCGAAGTTACGGCCTTGATCGGAATGGATTTCCAAAGGTGCGCCATACCGACATACTACTTCTTCGACCACCTTCTTCGCCACTGTCGTCGCTTCCTGATTGGGTATGGCGAAGACTTCGGGCCACTTTGTGAAATAGTCCTGGATCACCACTATGTACTTGTTTCCGTCATTTGTAACTGGAAAAGGTCCAGCGACGTCGATAGCGATGCGTTCCCATGGGGCTCCCACATTGTACAGCTGAAGCCTGCCCCTGCTCCTAGTCTGTGGTCCTTTCACAGATGCGCACGCTGTACATTTCCGACACCATTGCTCTATGTCATCTCTACAATTGAGCCAGTAATACCGCTGTCTCACTTTCAGTAGAGTTTTCTTGATGCCCAGGTGTCCTCCGGAAGCACCATCGTGTATTTCCTGTAGCAGGGGGACTACTTCACATCGTGGTACTATCACTTGTGTGGTCACCTCCTTGCCATCGTTCGATTCCCATTTCCTACAAAGCACATCATTTTCTAGGACTAAACTGTCCCACTGTGCCCAGTAGCTCTTAGTTACGGGACTGTGTGACGATACTTCACTCCACTGGGGCCTAGTTCCGCTACGCTTCCAGTCCAGTATAGGTCGAATATCGCCATCTTCTTCCTGGGACTTCTTGAAGTTGCCGTCAGCCCTAATTAAATTAACGTGTTCTCGGGCTTCATTCTGCTGGCGTTGTCTGCAGTCCTCATTACATGGACGTCTTGACAGGGCGTCAGCATTGTTATGCCCTTTTCCATTGTGTACTTGATTGATGGTGATGGTTGGGGCCTTCAGTTGACCAGCCAGCACCCGCCCCGCGGCCCTGGCGACATGTAGTTTAACGACTCCTCGTTGACTTGAGTTCCGGAGTCCACACTTTCCCTCTTTTTCTTAGGACAATCGGTACGAATGTGTCCTTTTTCTCTGCACCCGTAACACGTTGGAATATAGCGGGACTGTGCTGGAGAAAAAGCCACTACTTCTCGGTGACGTGGTTGCACTGAAGGTGAGACCACTACTTCCCGTACTCTGTGCGTACGAGAATCTTTTCGTACCGCTTCCACTTCCAAAGCGTGTGCCATCGCACTTTTCAGAGTTTGGTGGTATCCGAGTCGCACCGTAGCCCTTACTTCTGTATCCCGTAGACCGTCGATGAATGCTTGCACCAAATTAACTTCCACCGTTTCTGGTGTCATCGACCTGTATGCACGCCGGACCAGCCGTTCAACCTCGACTCCCCACTGCTGGAGGCTCTCGTTCGACCTCTGCGTTCTGTCGCGTAACTGCGCGCGGAAAACGTGCTCGAGGTGCTTGTCTCCGTAGCGAGTGTCCAGTCCCTCCATGAGACGCTCCAATGTCCTGCCGTCCGCAGGGAGACTCTCTAGGACCAGCAGGGCGTCCCCTCGTAGAGCCAAAGTTAATGCAGCGAAAGACTGCTCATCATCCCAGCGGTTTATCTTAACCAATGTTTCGAATTGGTATTTGAATGCCGTCCAGGAAGACGTGCCATCAAAATGCGGCACATCAAATTTTGCGGCGCATGCACAGGGGGTGTGCGATGGTGAGCCAACAGCAACGGGTTCGCGTGCTTCGAGCTTGACGATTTTTTTGTTGATGTCCAGCAGGCGATCTTCGTGGCCATCAATTCTTGTTTCGAGGCTATCAGCTCGGGCGGAAACCTCCTTGACCTCTAAGGTGAGATTCTTTACTTTCTCGCCCAACGTGACGAGGCCGTGATCAATTTTTTCGAGGATCAGGTTCTGCTTAGCCTCCTGATCGCGGCGAGCGGCTTCCTGTTCGCGGCGAGCGGCTTCCTGTTCGCGGCGAGCGGCTTCCTGTTCGCGGCGAGCTTCTTCCTGGTCGCGGCGGACAGCTTCCATACTAGCTTGCATGGCGGCCAACACCGCAGCGAGGTTCAATTCCGAGGATGGTCCTGTTGGCGCCTCAGCAGCTTCTGTTGCTACCATACCAGCCTGATCTTCCTCCTCCATACGATGACGCGCAGCATCCATCTCCATTTGTCTCCTTGTTCGTGGTCGCTGTTCGTCGTCCCTCGGTGTTAATGGCATTTCACTTCTGACACCAGTTGTTACGTACGTGGGTAATCAAATGCCGATTTACTAAGAGACAACTTTATTTACCACTAACAATAACAAAATTGTCCAGTCAACAATAATCCGAATCGCAATTAACACTAGAGTACCGTTACACTATCGCTTAGGTCGTTAGATAAAATCACTTCAAGTACTAGGGTAGTTCGCTCTTGATCGCAGTCGAAATCACAACTGACTCGCTTCCGGCCGGGGGCACGTATTTATATGCGGAGCCAAGAAAATTCTAGATACCGACGTCCCCGGATCTATCCAGAATTCCAGAACAATTGAATCGCTTCTCGAAGTCATAAATCATTTTTATTGCTCGTGGTAATAAGAGTCACTTTCATGCGAATTTCGACTCTATTGTTAACGTCGGAGAGTACCATTTCCCATAAATACCTAACTACTACTTGTAAGTACTTTGTGGATGTTTCGAGATTTTTCTAAGGCTGGCTACGCACAACCATTCTAGACCTTTCGAACAGCAATGCGTTTTAATTATTACGTGCTACTCTTTATTTTCTCGGAGATATGGCGGGTTCACGTTTAATGGCGTAACAATTATAATTTCTGGCTCTGAAAGAAATTTCCAGCTCGTATTTTTGAGTATTTGCAATTCTCAGGTCACATATAATGCCGATGGAATTTCAAAGCACGTAAACTTCAAAATTGGTTCACAACATAATTTTGATGATTTTCCTATAATTTTCACTAACCACCTCAACTTTTTATGAGTTTTGACTGACAATCTTAATTTTAAATCAGGCAAAACCACTTTTGACTGTTTTTAGCAGTTAAAAGTAGTTTTGACCGATGCCCTTGGTTAAAACCACTTTTGACTGCGAAAATCAGTCAAAAACGATTTTAACTAAGGGCACCGGTCAAAAGTACTTCTGCCTAATTTTTGCAGTCAAAAGTGGTTTTGACTGGTTATGAGTTTTGACTGTAACATATATATTTCTAAACTAGATCTTCATGGGAAAGAACAAAGCAAGAAAACCTTCAATTACAATATTTTAGGGACACATTTTACAACATCATTAATTATGGTTAATCACAATAACATCTATAAGAAATTCTAAGGGTGAGTTGCATCATTTAACTATAACGATAACCAAACCATAACCAGCCGGGAAACGGCCGCCTATTGGTCAATTCGACGATTTGACAGCTGTTAACGGCTTTGTTATCGTTATAGTTAAATGTTGCAACTCACTCTAATAGAAGAACCTTAAAAAAAGTATCGAATATAAGGAGTTTTTAAATGATTTAATATTATTAGGGGACTTTTACAAAAAAAAATGCAAAAGATTTTCGTTTAGAATACGAGTAGGTATGCCTATTTCAGTCTCTATAATGATATTCTTATTATAAAAGTACTTTTACTACATTTGCAAAGATATAAAAGAGCCATAAATATGTATTAAGTAATAACATAAATCTAGAATCGTAAGAAAAATCTGCTTCTATTTCTACTCCGCTTATTGATACATCATCACTAGCATACCCGGTCACCTGTCGCGCCCCTGGGCCGCGAAAGTGCATCAGATGCGTGATATCAGACGGTTCACTCGAGTGAACGAATGAATGCTTCATTTTTCTTTCATTCCATGTTCACACGACTTGCTACGAATGACAAAGAAAAGAACGTTCATCTTCATCTTTATTTACTTCGCGTGAAGTCGTGCGTCTCAAAATCCGTTTAATTTGTGATCATTTAATTCAAAATTTAGTAAAAAAAAACTTTTTATAAAAAAAAACCGACTTCACTAAAAAAAACACTAAAACCATCAAAATAATTTTAATTTCGGAAGTCGGTGTTTCTCTACTGATATTGTTTGTTCCATATTAAACACCGACTACCGAAATTAAAATTATTTTGATGGTTTTAGTGTTTTTTTAGTGAAGTCGGTTATTTTTTTTTTTATAAAATGTTTTTTATTTCACACTTTTTAGTCAAAGTCAAAAGTCAAAGTCAAATCATTTATTTCAAATAGACCATTTGCAGGCACTTTTGAATAGTCAAATGTCGGTCAGTCCAAGAAAAGTGAAGCTAAATTGCACGTTCCAAAGAGTAGGTCTCTATGGAGAAGAACGTGCAAGAAACTCCATGGACACTCTAGTCTAGTCAAATTAGGTCATTTTTTAATAAAGATTGGAATAAATTCTCTGGAGAGGCAAAAACGTTTCTGATGGTATTGTATGAGTGAAAAATAGAGTATAAAAAAAAAATCATTTGGCACCCCTACGGAAGGGGGTGAAAACTGTTTATTGCTCATAACTAACCAGAGAATATAGGTGTGCTCACCATTTTTTTTTTATGGTATATTAAACCTCAACCTACATTATTGCATTTTAATTATTTTAATTAGACCAACGCAGCATTAGAAAAAAATAAAAATGTTATTTTTGGCCATTGCGGCATTGGGGAAAATTGTGTAGTTTTGTAAACTGAGGAAAGTGTTATACATTTCGACCTAAGTACATGATTGATTTTGCACCCCAGTGCGGCGTATGGAAATTAGTTTTTCACGTTTTTTTGCTTCTGTACTTCGGGGGAAATTTAAGTAGTTATGAAAATATCACAATTACATTAATTTGGTTTCCTTTATATTTGCACCCTATAAAAAATTAGCATTTTTTTAAGGAACATACGTTTTTTTAGTGTTGTCTTAATTGCCAAAGAACTATTGCGCCATGGAAGTGACAAGCGCGCGACACGGAATAATAAACTGACAAGAAGAGATAAGCGTAGTCATTACCTAGGAGTGTTGTGGGATGTATTTTACGAGGAAGGAGTACTTTCTGATTGTAAATGCTCTGTTAGTAAGTGTAAGTAAAGAAACCTAATTTTATTTTTATAAAAAAAAAAAAAAACAGTTAAGAAAACCATCTACTTATGTTTAAACAAAAAAAACGAGAGTGTCCTGCAAGCATGTCCTTTATTTATCTTCTATACATACATATAAATAAAATTGGAGTATATGTTTGTAATATTGAAGTAACTGCTTTTTACTACATGCATACATATATACGGTACATAGAGTTTGACCATCGAAAGAAGACAACGAATTATTAATCAAACGTTATGTATGGCAGCATTTAAAAAAATTAAGAATTGTCAAAATTGTTTTCCTGTATCTTATTATACTCATTTTGCCTAAAATAATGCCATAAACAATCACTAGTTCGATGGAAAGGCTACTTTTAATATAATGGACAAATTTAAAGACGCAAAAAGTGAATAAAATTAAAAACATGCAGATAAAATGCGACGGTTGGATACAATAATATCATTTCTAAGTTAGTTTTTTAATTACTATTATAAAAACTTGATACTTTTTGACTATTTAATAATTGTAATTTTACTCACACGGTGTATTATACTTTTCAGGAGGTTTCGGCAATGAGTAGACGAAACTCCTAATAATTAAAACAGTAAAGGACATGGAAAGTTGTATATTTCGTATGCGCGCTATCTAGCAAAGTAGCGGCGGACATTTGAACGATATTATATTCCATACATAATGACATCAATCGTCCATCCAAATTAATAAAAAAAATCGATAACACACAATTTGTTTTATTCAAATTTAAAGATTCCAGGGAAGTGTTCATTGGAAGGCCCACTGGCTCCACAAATGATTGGACCTGTGCTTTGTATAACATGTTGGCCTGGTATAAAGCGCCGTCAGTGCCGGATTAAACCGACCCGGAGTCTATTGCTAATTCGACCAAGGGTAGCGTTGAAAATTCCGGAAAGAAACAATTGTTTCTTTCAATGAAAAAAACAAATTGTGTTTTTTTTTTCCGTTTTTTCACATGTTGCATTGAAATTTTGCGGAAAAAATCGTTTGGGAACAAAATAGAAATCTTTCGAATGTTTCATTCATTGTTTCGGTTAAGCCTCCCCCAAGTGTCACCATAATGATCGGTGCCCACTGTTGGACACAAGCCTCTCCCAAGTATCGCCATTTAGGACTTTAATGACTGCTGTCCACTGTTGGACATCTTGGAGGTCTTCCCTCGCTATAATGACCTATGCCCACTGTTGGGCATAAGCCTCCCCCAAGTGTCACCACGTAGGCTTTATAATAATTGATGCCCACTGTTGGACACAGGCCTCCTCTCGCGATAATGACCTATGCCCACTGTTGGGCATAAGCCTCCCCCAAGTGTCACCACCTAGGCGTTATAATAATTGATGCCCACTGTTGAACATAGGCCTCCTCCCGCGATAATGACCTATGCCCATTGTTGGGCATAAGCCTCCCGCAAGTGTCACCACGTAGGCGTTATAATAATTGATGCCCACTGTTGGACATAGGCCTCCTCTCGCGATAATGACCTATGCCCATTGTTAGGCATAAGCCTCCCCCTAGTGTCACCACCTAGGCGTTATAAAAATTGATGCCCACTGTTGGACATAGGCCTCCTCCCGCGATAATGACCTATGCCCACTGTTGGGCATAAGCCTGCCCCAAGTGTCACCACCTAGGCGTTAAAATAATTGATGCTCACTGTTGGACATAGGCCTCCTCTCGCGATAATGACCTATGCCCACTGTTGGGCATAAGTCTCCCTCTAGTGTCACCACCTAGGCGTTATAATAATTGATGCCCACTGTTGGACATATGCCTCCTCGCGATAATGACCTATGCCCACAGTTGGGCATAAGCTACCGCCAAGTGTCACCACCTAGGCGCTATAATGATTGATGCCCACTGTTGGACATAGGTCTCCTCTTGCTATAATGAGCTAGGCCCACAGTTGGGCATAAGACTCCCCAAGTGTCGCCATTTAGGCGCTATAATAATCGATGCCCACTGTTGGACATAAGTCTCCCCTCGCTATAATGACCTGTGACCAGTAATGGACATAAGCTTCCCCAAAGTTTCACCATTTAGGCGTTATAATGACTGATGCCCACTGTTGGACATAAGCCTCCCCCAAGTATCGCCATTTAGGCGTTATAATGACTGCTGTCCACTAATGGACATAGGCCTCATAAACTAGTGCGCCTCACCATCAGATTGCGTCATCAAGTTTATATTAATTTAAAAAAAAAGTACGCATTTGAAAAAAACAAACATGAAGTTTTCGGTTCTTTTCATATTTTTCCGTTTTTTTCGGTTTTATTGGAAAAATACATGAAATTTATAATTTATAAATTTCTTGAAAGTTTCGAATGTTACATTGAATAAAACAACAGTATTTGAAAGAAACGGGAATATTCCCTGTTTTTTTCAACGCTAACCAAGGGGCCCCCTACCACTAATCAATTAATTTAGTAGTAAGATACTAATTAATTTAGTACTTTTGGAAAACCTAGATCATGATCGTTTTTTGCATACCCCGAATGATTAGAATTTTGCTTAGGACTTTTAGGTTTTCTTCTGACAAGTAATAATTAAGGAGTCTTTTCGATGCTGATGGCGAAGCCTTTGTGAATTTATACAGAAAAGCTGTACAGTTAAGATTTACTTAGGATTACCTAGGATGCAACATTTATTTTTCTTTGAAGTAGTCTGATTTAGCAAATTTTTAAGTGTAGTAATCTTTCTGAGTGATTTTTCTCATCAACACGCCAACATCGATAGTCTTCATCATTTCAGCTGAAAGGCTTCCATTGCTATACAAAGGTTTTTCCTATGTCACCACAACGGCCGGTCCAGTTTATCACGCCTCCATCGAATTCACGTGAACCTTACTAAATAAAAGGTTATTCTTACCCTTGTTGCGAGACCTTTCAACGTTACGTCTTCAGGTATCCGGTCGCCATTCCAGAACCTTTTGACCCCATCGATCATCTGTTCTGCGAGCAATATATGTACCCAGTTTACTGTCACTTAAGCTTATCTTCCTCTCCATTGCTCTTTGTGTTACTTAAAACCATCTGATGAGGCGCATTGTGCAAAAGCAAGGTTTCGTGATTAACACAATCAAAAGCCTTTGAGAGGTCACAAAAAATCCCTATCGCATCTTAGGCTTCTTCCCACGCTGCAAATATATGTTTTAATAGAGTGACACCAGCGTCAGTCGTACAACGTCCTTTGGTGAAACCATACTGCTGATCGTGAAAGATTTTATTGCTGTTAAAATGGTAAAGCATTTGATTAAGAATAACTTTTTCAAACACCTTACTGAAAACCGGCAATACTGATACCGTTACTTATATATATATATATATATATATATATATATATATATATATATATATATATATATATACCGTACCTTTTTCTCATGACAATTCCAATTAACTCAAACCCTGCTAGGATATATTGTTTTATTATGAAGTTCTCGTGTCTACCTTCCGGCTCCATCATCATCATCAGATCAGTTCGATAGTACCTTATAGCCAAAGTGCATCTCATCACAATTCTAATAAGCTCAAACACGGGTAGGATACATTGATTAATTACGGAGTTCCGGTGCCTATCTTCTAGCTTCATCATCATCGTCATCAGAGCAGTTCGATAGTACCTTATAGCCAAAGTACATCTCATGACAATTCTAATAAACCCAAACACGGCTAGGATACATTGATTAATTACGGAGTTCCCGTGCCTACCTTCCGGCTCCATCGTCATCATCAGGTCACATCGATGATACTATTTTCAACATACCTATTCAGAACCATTCATTTATTTGTATTATCGTAGTCGCATAACTATGTTCATTGTGATATTTGTATGAGTATGAACTTCCGTTGGCCATTTCTGGTCTTCTTCACCAGTTCCACTTCACTTCATGTTTTGATTGTAAATGCTTAAGTCTTTGATGAAAATACCAAAAGAACTATATGGTTGCCTATAATAATATTTGAGGAGTTCCCGCGATTTCGCCAAGATTCCATCATCAGATCACGACTTGGTGACTATGGGACCATTTGGAAAGTATACTCTTTCCAACAAAAAAAGAATTTTTCAAATCGGTTGGCAAGCGACGAAGTTATGCGCGAACATACATAAAAAAAAATACAAACATCCGAATTGAGAACCTCCTCCTTTTTTAGAAGTCGGTTAAAAAGAAGCATAGAAAACGTCGACGTTGGTGGGTGCGGCCATGGATTGTAAGAAGAAATATGTTTGGAGCTTCGAATACACTGTTGAGAGAACTACCTAGCTGATGAAGATCCTGAATCGTATCGCAATCATTTCGAATGGACGAATGTAAATTTGGAAAACTTTTACTGCTTATTGCTCCAACAATAACGAAACAAAATGGCCGATTCCGAGTGAACGTTCTCTCTATGTGCAGACCGTTCATTTTTCGTTAATTCGCAGTTGGAGTGAAAGATGCCGAATGAAAATATCTAACATCGTCGGATCGGTTAATTAATGAATTTATTCGGAACTCTTGTTTCATTTGGGGTTCAGACGAATAATTTCGAATGAAAAATGCCGAATGAAAGACAAAAATGAAAGAAAAGTGAACCGTCTGATACCACCTCGTACCGACATTTGTGACAGACTACATTAGACCGACGCACACGTGTAACACGCCTGATTTGTACGTAGAACAACGTCGCGTGGCGTGCATCAAGTCTAGTGTCCAATATAAAATGTATGGAGACCGACGCGCCCAGATCAGCGTGTGTAGCACACGTGTGCGCAGTTTAGTTCTAGCTTGCGCACACGTATGGCACGTGTGCTGGCGTGGTACACGTGTGCGTCGGTCTAATGAAGTTCTAGCTTTAATCTCTGACTTTCTTTCGTCTATATGGTTGTGATCATTTGTGAGTTCGGTCCTCAGGTTAGTCTGCAGCCTGGAAACAATATGTGGTCTCGGATAATGGCAATGGCAATATATTTCGTGTATTTTGTGGGATTAAAACATAACCAATTAGGTGCAGGAGCGCTAAACGCTATACGCTTCTGTCTGTTTCGTGTAGGTACCTCTACGTTAAATAAGGTGTGATGTTAAGGCTTATAGTCCCTTGAACCATCTGGCCGAAATTAAATGGTCACTACTTTCGTACCGTCTAGGCGACAGTAGGACTTTCGTACCCGTCTAGGCGACAGTACGACTATCTGTGCATTTGTTTGCGGCCAGCTGCGCCCGGACAGAGCCCCTCTGACTTTTAAATCTATTTTCTTTGCTAAATATTGATTGATTTACATAATATGCAATGTTCACTTTGAAGAATATTTAACTAACAATTTTTATGTGTAAAAACGTTTCTAAAGATCCAAGCGAGTTTCGAAGGAGTAGGGAAAAGTTGCGAATGTGATGTTGTTGTATGTAATATTTTTTTTAAACAAAAGTATTAATCGCACGAAAAAAAGTCAAATGTTAATAATGTTGTACATGAATCTATAATAAACATATATTTTTTTCAAACCTATTTACCTGGCCGTTACCGAGAAGTAGGCTCCAGAAAGTCACTGTTTTAAAGCACTTTTCGGGTGCTTGGGCCTTAAAGGTGCCATTCGAAACTCGGCTGCCGGCTCCGAATACAGGTAGCACACGCATGATACGAAGCCGTTACTAGCATCCGCAGCCGGGAGTGATTCCGAGGCTAGCTGCACGTGCTCCCAGTCGTTTTCACAAAAACCCATACTACTTAGAAAACCAGTAGTGTAGCTGCAGCCGGCTTCGTGTTGCCGCCTCATGTGCTGCCTGCATCCGCAGCCTGCCACCGAAGTTCGAATGGCACCTTTAGATGTACTTAACGTTAGCTATAGCTACAAAATAGTAGTACTTATTTGTTAGTTTTATGGAAGTTGTTAAATTGGCGCATAACGGCTGAAAACATGCAAAATTTTTGAAGAAAGATAACTTAGTTTTTTTCCTTTAATCCATTAACCTTTCAGATACCGTTAATTTGGGACAAAAATTAGATGCGCGAACGCCGGCGTTCGCTTGGGGTTTAATCTGCTTTTACTACATTATCTACAATGGGTTCCATTATCATAGCGTTTTTTTGAAGATATAAAATCGTTGCCCCACGCTAGGATTTTTTTTCCTGTTTTGGAGGGTACCATATGTTTTACAAACATGTAATAAACTCAAATTGGTACAGTAAAAGCCATATCCAGAACATTTATCTGTAGACTGTACAAAGACGAGAATAGAAAGAAGAGAAGAAAAAATAAGAAGAGTGTGTGTGTTCATCAGTTCACTGACACTTTTTTTCGGGTTGAAAATACCGGGTTGCTGACGATTTGGACATTGTGTCCGAACACAGTGTCTCAATCAACACATTTATATTTCAATATTTATTTCAGTGACGTTTCGGACACACACTGTTTAGTACAGTAATTGATTGGATTGATAAATTTCTTTAAATTAAGTATATTATAAAACTTTCTTTATCTGACTGTACTAAACGGCTTCAATTAATTTTGTGGTGTCCGAATCGCCTGTGAAAAAATATTGAAAATAAAATGTGTCCACTTAGACACTGTGTCCGAATATATTGTACCGAATCGTCTGTAACTTGAAAATTCACATAGATGACCTCCTCCGAGGTAGGCGATTGCAAATTGATTCCTAGTGGGTGGGTATTATCCGTATTATGATGTAAAATTGGTCTAGTTTTATATTTCAAGTATTTACAAAGCTGTACAATATTAGGAATTACTTATTGAAAGGCGTCATTTTGGTGAAATGTACCTGTGAATGTCATGTCAGGTACCCCAGCGAAGCCTGTCGAGTAGGCTGACTCGATACATTTGCTGCCAAATACTGCAAAAACTTTTAATGAACTGACTTATTTTAAGTTAGGTACGCAAAGTGACTGTCAAAACTAAATACACGACAGTGCGAAGACAAAACAAAAAAATACCTCTTGAATATAGCCCTGCCGGCGCGGCACCCATGATCGTTATAAATGTGAATTCGCAAACACGGCAAATAAAATAACTATTCCTATAGATATAACTATATGTAGGTACTTATTTCTATAAGATCGCTCACGAGTAATGATCCCACGTCATCCCACGTATCCGATACCTATACCATGCCTATACCTACCACTCCATTTTTTGTTTATAACTTAACTAAAGAAGAACAGGCAAAAAAAACCCAGACCCGACAGAAAAGTAACATACCTCAGTTTTTTTGTTATTATTTATATAATCATATTATATAGTTTTTATATTCGAAATCAATGGCTAACACCAAAATATTGCCTTATGTTTTTGTTCAGGCTTTACACTAAAAAAGTACAAAATGCCTACGTATCTACACAATTCGTAAATATATGTTACTAAATGACGTAGAAAAGTAAGTAGTTATGGGATATATTAAAAAAAATAATAATAATGTAATAAAAATACGAATACCTGTTATCGTAACGGTGATTAATGAACTTTTTAGTTCTCTAATCACCGATATAAGCTCGAACTGGCGTCAACGAATTAGTGGAATAATCCGATCTGAATCATCGAATATGACGATTTTAATTAATCCTAAGTTGAGGGCGAATCAGAGGCAAAAAGGAACGGGGTGGAATTTTTTAGTCAGTAAGAGTCTGACACACCCTCTCGCTCCACCCAAGGACGAGAGATGTCATTAGATGATTTTAAACCACCTTAAAAAAAAATAATCCTAAGTTGAATGTTGTACTCGGAGTTCAAAAATTATATAATACAGCTGTATCTCCAGGTCTCCTGGATACATCCCATAACTATTTATCGTCATTTAGTTACATACATTACGAATTGTGTAGATAAGTAGGCATTTTGTATTTTTTTAGTGTAAACCCTGAACAAAAACATAAGGCAATATTTTGGTATTAGCCATTGATTTCGAATATAAAAACTATATAATATGATTATATAAATAATAACAAAAAAACTGAGATATGTCACTTTTCTGTCGGGTCTGGGTTTTTTTTATATGGGACGTGACCGTTCTTCTTTAAACAATTTTAGACAAGTTTTATTTCAAAGTTGTCTAAAAATGTTATCTAAAAATGTTTACAATTAGTTATTAATCTAAATCGATGTTAGGTAATTAACTAAATTTAAATAACCTTTGTATGTCTTTATTACGCTTTTTTTTAAATAAAAAGACTGTTTACGTTTGTGAACTTGCGATATGTGGGACGAACATCGATCGAAAATTCACAACAACAACAACAAATTACGGATTCAGAGACCCCATACAATCAACTTAGGTATCGTTATCGTTAGCGACAATTTTCAAAAAACCATTTTCATCTTAATCTCTTACAGTTTAAGGTAGAAAACGCATTTTAAAAGAAATGTCGCTTACGATAAATCAGCGGTAAGCGGTAAGGCACCGATGTAACCAGAGACTAATTAGCACGATTCAGGCTGCTCGCCCACGTTCGATAATCGGTGACCGATATTTGTAGGAGAAAAATAGAACACACTGATATCAATACTGCAACGCCCACGTCCTACAAAAAGTCGGTCAGAAAACAGAAATCGGCCCAATTATCTATATAATTATCACTCCCACAGAATGTCTGACGTGGGCGGGCAGCGTCGACTGTAATTTCTCCCAATATCTATGGCGCGGGAAATACAAATTGTCACAGATTTTTTGCAAATTATAGCTACTTATATTTTACTTTGGTTGTGATAAAATAAATAAATCAAAAATAAATCTTGAATTCATATTTTTAAGCATAACATAAATTTTAGTAATAATTAATGACATACAGTGTATAATACCTATATCAATTATATGTAAAATCTTTGCTACATAAAATTGCCTACAACTTATTTTTGACTTTTATATTATTATTATTTTTAATTGATATATCTAAACTAGTGCTTGACTGCGATCCCACCTGTTGGTAAGCAGAATATTTTTACCTGTTATGTATCGTATTTCCAGTTTAAATTATGAGTATTAGGTTCTGCTAGCTGCTTTGCTCGCGTTAAAGTAGATCTTCATACAAACTTTGGACCCCTTTCGTCCCCTTAGGGGGGTGAATTTTAGAAAATCCTCTCTTATTCCTCGCCTATGTCATAAAAGGAAACCTTGTGCAAATTGTGTCAGTACTTTCAGCTAGTCAGTCAGTTTCTCCTTTTATATATTAAAAAAAAAATACCATATCAATATATTTGTTTGCAATGGCAAGCAGAACACAGTCTCATACATGCTACCTCGCTCTTACAATTTCACGAGCTATCCAAAAATGAGCTCTAAAGTACAAGTAATAAAGTCACTATCATATTATTATTGTCAGATCTTATAGCTCACCTGTGTGTATTTGTATCTTGTAGATTGGTTTCTATAATTAATATATTGATAGACATTCCGTTCTGTTGCAGTTCCTGTGGTTTCCGGTAGACGATTGAGTCAACAGAAATGACTTTCATTATCATCGTAGCGCTGTTGACACTGGAATGTGTTCAGGTTAGTTGATTAATTATTATTATTCGTTATTTGATTTGTTTGTAGAGCAGGTAAGTAATGAAAAGGAAGGGTCTGTAAAAAAAGCTCTTTGTTGTCGTGCCGCTGTATTGATCGCCTGTCGAAACTGAGAAGCAGGACCCGCCCAAACCCGCCCATCGCCTATTGTTGCCTCCACAAGCTTCATTGAGAGCCATCCCGCACCTTTTTTGCGGGATCAGAAATGCGGGATTACTCGTGCGGGATCCCGCACGCTTGCATGCCCGCAACGTAACACACTCGTGTGTGTTAACTTAACACTCGTGACTTTTCTGTAGAAGTTGTACCTCATAAAATAATAATTTTCTTACTTATAAATTTTTATCATAATGTACAGCTAAATAAATTTTGTCTATTTTTTAATAATCGATGATCGTGATTTTGATGAGGGATTGGATTCCCTAGTAGGTACGTATAAGTATAGATAATTTAAATTCCCCGAAATTGCTTCAATAATTTAATTAAACTGGTCATACCAGTATTAGTAGGGACCTGCTAAAGTTAAAACAAGTTGTACCAATTTGAAAATTGTCAATTTCGCAGTTTTGGTTTTTTTTTTTGTGAAATCATCAAACACTCCCGTTATTGGAAGTGTAAGGGCGTTTTCAATTTATGCGTACTTCAACCGGTCGGCTGCCGCTCGGCCGGGTATTCATTAGGCAAAATCAATTATTAATAAACCGTTTACGACGTGTTTATTATCAAGTTTACCATAAACGCTGTTTCTGGTACTTGGTCGCCCACACTGGTTAGTTGTTGCTAGGGTGACACCCGAGGAAGTGGTGATGCTTTGTACTGCTTACGTAATAATTCATAAGTGCTACTAGAAAAAAAAAACCGGCCAAGTGCGAGTCGGACTCGCGCACTGAGGGTTCTATACAATCTTACGTATAAAAACAGTTTGATTCCCGAATTGAGTCTCAAAGATTTGGCCGAATCAAAAAATAAAAGCTTTTTTGTGCAGTTTTCAGAAGGTAGCTAGAATAATACAAGATCGTTTTAAGTAACCAGTTGTTCGTCTTGTCATTTACTTCACTGATTCACGGGAGATAAGTCGTTTGCATAATAGGATGCTGGACGAGGGGATGTAACAGGATTGCGATTAGTGATGCGCTGAATATTCGTTTTATATTCAGTATTCGGCGTATTCGGCAGAATTTTGAGAAATTCGTATTCGGCCGAATCATTCGGTAGAAATGCCGAATGTATTCAACGGATCATTGTAAATCCCATATTTTAACAATCATTATTGTAATAGGAATAGTTTGCTTATGCATATTGAATGAACTACGTTGTTTTCTGAACTTTGGCAATAATAAATTTCAACTTATGTAGAAAAATCAAGAATATATATTTAATTAAAATTTAATATGAAGCAGCGATACACTATAATGTGAGAAGACCAAGGTTTCAGCTCTATGTGGCAAAAGTCTATTTCTTTTCTCCTCACACACATTTCCTGCAATGAAAACAAACGTTGTTTGCGCTGCAAAACTATGGAATGAAGAACCGAATTATCCGGCAGTACATTCGCTTCGGTAAAAAGTAAACCGAATATTCGGTTATTTGGCGAAACCACTAATCTGCGCATCTCTAATTGTGATGTATTTTGTAAAGATCAGAATTCTTAATACCTATATACTTCACTTTCTGCTAAGTTGACCTCATGTCATTCATTGTGATGGGAAAGGGTATGGGGTTACCTAAAGGTTACTCTCGCAAAATTCCCGACAGATGAGGACTTTGCACCCAGATAAAAGAGCCCCAGATAAATGTGGAATATCGATCATTGACCGTCTTACATTTGTTAACGATCTTAATTTCAAAAATGAAAATAAACACGTAAAGCTGTCTTGAATCGATATCTATAGCGATCCTTTGCATTGTCTAGTAATGAAAAGCAATTCATTGTTTGTTTGTCAGGTACTTACTTACGCAAAGATATTAGGAAAAGGTCAATGTTTTTTTGACAGGCCTGTTGGTCTAGTGGTTAGTGACCCTGACTGCTATGCCGGAGGTCGTGGGTTCGATTCCCACCCAGGACAAATGTTTGTGTGATGAGCACGATCATTTGTTCTGTGTCTGGGTGTAATTTATCTTTATTATGTATGTATTTAGAAACATAAAGTATGTTTATCAGTTGTCTAGTACCCATAACACGAGCTCTGCTTAGCTTGGGACTAGACGGCGTTGTGTGATAGTTGTGGAATATATATATTTCACAGTTTTCTGGCATCTTCGATAGCGACAGAGGCCGGGTTGTTCTCAGAAGACCCTGATCCTATTGTTCGTCTTTTCCCTACGGTTCCATAAAAATGTTTTAATAGAATTCCTTGTAAATCACACTTCACACGATATCACACTAATATCATAAAGGCAACAGTTTTGTGTATGTGTTTTTACTCCTTCAGGCTCGAACCGCTGAACGGTTTTTTTTATGGTGGGAATAAATCATCCAATGACAACCCCCGCTCTTGGGCGGAGCGGGAGATAGTGTCAGACTCTTACTGACTAAAAAATCCACCCCGTTCCTTCTTGCCTTCATGCCGGGGCTCGAGTTCCCTTTCGGATAACGCTGGCCCCAGTAGGCTTCGACCCGGCTGGGTCCCTGCTGTTGCTGACAACTCCTTGAGGCGCGCGGGAACAGTGCGCGCCGTCGACGACTTGGGCTTGGTCCGGACAGTTAGGTACCGGACGACCGGACAGCGAGCTACCCATTGCTCACTGTCCGCAAGCCCGCGCCTACGGTGGCCGGAAATTGGGATCAGAATCCCGGCGGCGGCGGCGAGAACGCCGTGGCCTGATGCGGTCGGCCTCCTCCTTTGCGAGCATTACTGCTTCGCAGAAGTCGGCGACCGCCTGCCACTCCTCCTCGCTCCGGACCATGGCCCGGCGCGAGAGGTCTCCGCCGCCGATCGCCCCCCGAGGGCACGGCGATTCTCCACCCAAGCAGGGAACACCTCGACTGTGTGCTCCACCGTGTCCTCCAGACGTTCCGCACAGTGGTGACACCCGGGCGTCTCTTCCGCTCGAATCCGGAACAGGTACCTCCCGAACGTGCCATGTCCGGTGAGGACCTGCGTCATGCGGAAGGTAAGGACGCCGTGAGGTCTTTCCAGCCACGCCTCAAAGAGGGGACTTACCGCCATAATTGTGGCGTGCCCAGCACTGGGTTGCGATAGTCGCTGACGCCATTTCACCATGAGATCCCGCCGGAACTCTGTCCGCCATGCCGTGACCTGTCGCGGCAGCGGACTTTCACCCCGGCTGAATGGATATTGCTGAAACACGGGTAAACCGTGACCTGGAATGGCAGATAGGATACTTTTTATCCCGGGGGTATGGTCACAAAATAGATAGGTACAGAAGACAATCTCATGTATGTACTTCACTTTTTATACCTACGCTCGGTGGACGCACACGAATGAGCGTTTGAGCCGGAACTGTTCGACGAGTGATCCGAGACGCGACCGAGACATCGTGTCCGTGAGCGGTGTCTTTGTGTGCGTTGCTCGAGCGCGCTTTGTATGTAGATTGACTTCTGTACCGATCCATTTTGTGGTATGGTTCCTTGAGGTATTATTTTTTCTATCACGCGAGCAAAGCCGCTGGCGGCAGCTAGTATAATATATTTTACTTATAAACATAAAATAAATGGGAAAATTAATAGTCACGCGTAAATACGATATATTTTCATTATTTATTAAATACGATATATTTTTTATTTTTGGCTGGCCTGTTGGTCTATTGGTTAGTGACCCTGACTGCTATGCCGGAGGTCGTGGGTTCGATTTCCACCCAAGACAAATGTTTGTGTGATGAGCATAATCCTTTGTCCTGAGTCCAGGTGTAATTTATCTGTAATATGTATGTATTTAGAAACATATAAGTATGTTTATCAGTTGTCTAGTACCCATAACACAAGCTCTGCTTAGCTTGGGACTAGACGGCGTTGTGTGATAGTTGTAGAATATTATTATTTATTTATTATTTCTCGACAAGCGATTTAATTATCGGTTGAAGGAAAAGAACGTCCCAAAAATACGAAAGTTCTAACGACGAATTCTACGACGAGTTCTAACGACGAAAGTTCTAAGACTTCTCTATGACGTCCGTTTTGTATGACGTAGGTGTGTGGGCGGACTAGGTGTGTAGGCGGACGAGACTGTTATTGAGATTTCGTCCTTCATAAACTATAATTATATTTCAAGTTTGTTCACTCTAGTCAGCCGAAAAGAGAAAAATTGATAAAATATCTTCAAGAGGTTAGACGTGAAAACATGTCACATGGCTTCCTACAAAATATCCGTTTATCTGCTCTGCACACTTTCAAACTGATGATACTAAAGCTGGAAAACATTAACTAATGAGTCGGCTATTCCTTGCAGTAATGCTATTCCTTCAGAATTTGCCTTCAAACCCCTACATCATTAAACCAGGTGCAAATTTCTGACTCCGAATCAATTTTAGATTCGCCCCGAAAAATTAAGTTGAAAATAGATTTAAAAAAAGTTTTAGTCATTTATTTCATCACCACTGCTCTCAAAACAGTGAAGGAAAACATCGTGAGGAAACCGGCATATTTCGAAGACATGCGACATTCACCAACCCGCACTGGGCCAGCGTGGTGGTTTACGGCTCATTCCCTCTCCTAGAGAGAAGGCTTGAGTCCCAGCAGTGGGAACATTAAAAAGCTGATTATGCTAGAAGTAGTTATAGTTGTTGTTTGTTTTCTTACAAAAAAATATTAGCAGCGCCGTCCTTACCATCATTCACTTTAGAATGATGATTACAATAAATGGTATCATTATTTTACACGATTTTGAATTCACTTATTTATTAAAGTAGTAGACGTAGTTTTCTGAATTTACGCTAACGTGGACTATTGGTAAAATTTTCACTTCTGCGGTATAAAAATCTATATGGATAACATGTCATTACACTATGTTGAACTAAACGCTTCAGTACTACGAAAGTCATGGCGCTTAAGACGTTTTGGTCACGAAAAAGGTATCCTCTAAAAGCTATCAGCGCTTTATATTTTAATAGTTCTGTTAGACAACATAATACCAATGTAGCGCTGCAGCAGATTTTCGTTTAAACTTTTCAATATTTTGAGAAATAGTTTCCATGAAAGGGCTTGTCTATCACTGGAATATAAGTATATATATGTATACGGTACATACACCAAAATAACATTTTTTACAATATTTGTCTGTCTGTCTGTCTGTTTGTCAGGGCTAATCTCTGAAATGGCTGCACCGATTATGACGGGACTGTTTTTGGCAGGTAGCTGATGTAATAAGGAGTAACTTATGCTACTTTTATTTTAGAAAAAATAAATTCAAAATCCTGTACTCCACGCGAACGAAGTCGCGGGCACAGCTAGTCTAGGATAAAATATGTTATCGAGATCAGTTGAAGTTTGAGTACTAGAAAACCCAGATTTCGCCAGAAGTTTTTCCAATAACCTACACTTACGATCTATATCAATGATACTCGTATTATATTACATTTTTATTAGAATGTCATTAGTACAAATAATGAAAACCTCGCCCAAAACAGATCAGTAGTTTTTGAGAAAATAGCGGACACACATATATACGATTCGAAAAGAGACTTCTTTTGAAGTCTGTTGAAAAAAAATACAAAATGCTTTTTTTTCCCTTTTGTTTCACATTCATTCCAATTTTCGAGCAAATTGAAAAAGGAATTATAGGAATTAATCTTTATTTTCCGCAAAAGGGCGAAAACATGGAAGGACCAACTTTTGTGACTTTGTAGGACTTCTTAGCTTGCTCGTTACAATTCCCTTATTTAAAAATGTTTTAACGGTAAAAATACTACATTGTTACCTTAGGGGTGGATGTAACTTATTCAGTACCGAGAAAGAGGGTGCCAAGTCTTTATTTAACCCGAGGTAAACACATTGTGTTTTTCATTACGCATACAAGGAAAGTAAAAATAAAAACCTGAATCGTCGTATGATTTTAGGTACCTTTCTTCTGATTCAGACGGTCATCATCATCATCATCATCATCAGCCTTTTTAATGTTCCCACTGCTGGGATTCAGGCCTCCTCTCTAGAAGAGGGAATTTAGACGGCACTTAGAAGGTTTTACATTACTGCTTTAGCTTCTTCTCTTACAAAATCAGATATTCATCTCATATCTTATAAATAAATCAATCAGGCGTTAAATCCATAACTGAATCTAATCTCTGCTCTAAGGGTCGCACACACGGGCTACGGCCACAGACCACAACCGCAAAACGCCGCTACGGCATATTTCCTGTAGGTTTCATACATTTTATATGGATTCGCCGCACATGGTTCACGCCGATAGTCGCCACACGCTACAAATCGCCGCTACTAAACGCCGATACAAAACGCCGTCGCCGCTTCTCGTGGTGGCGTTTGTGGCTGTGGCATGTGGCATATGTGCTGGCGGTAAGTCCCCTCTTTGAGGCGTGGCTGGAAAGACCTCACGGCGTCCTTACCTTCCGCATGACGCAGGTCCTCACCGGACATGGTTCGTTCGGGAGTTTCCTGCACCGGATTCGTGCGGAAGTGACGCCCGGGTGTCGCCACTGTGCGGAATGCCCGGAGGACACGGTGGAGCACACAGTCGAGGTGTGCCCTGCTTGGGCGGAGCATCGCCATGCCCTCTTGGGGGCGATCGGCGGCGGAGACCTCTCACGCCGGGCCTTGGTTGAGGCCATGGTCCGGACCGAGGAGGAGTGGCAGGCGGTCGCCGACTTCTGCGAACCAGTAATGCTCGCCGCCGCCGCCGCCGCCGGGATTCTGATCCCGATTTCCAGCCACCGTAGGCGCGGGCTTGCGGACAGTGAGCAATGGGTAGCTCGCTGTGCGGCCGTCCGGTAACTGTGCGTGCCCAAGTCGTCGACGGCGCGAAAAAAATGTGGCCTATGTGCGGCGATATTATGGATGGAATGTTACGTAAGTATAAACAACACTACAACTCGAGGAAAAAAAATGAAGTTCGGATTGCCGCTTTCCAGCCTATTTTGTTTTTTTTTTCTGTGGCCGGCCAGCTATTTAGCCACTATTTTTCACTTTCAGCATCGAAGATACGGTGCCAAAAAATGTTCCCAGATTTATGTATTACAAACAAAAAGTTGAGAGTAAATTATAATTGGTTATTTAGTAGTTTAATTTTTTTAATAACTTTTATCTTTTTTTTTTTGTTATTTGAATTTTACATCACGCTATAATTGAGTCGCTGTATAGAATATTGGTTCTATAGAAATGTAAAAATAGAACTAGTTTTTTTTTTTAATAATTTTACAGCTTTCAGTTAAAAGTAATTCTTCCTAGGACTGAAAATTATTGCTTTCAACCCGCTCCTCAGGCAACTTCAGACCTACTTTCTGGGTATATTTTTTAAAAATTTAGAGTATTTCTTTTTTATTTGTCTCCTTGTGTAGTTTGACTATGTCAATTGGAAATAAAAAAGGCGAAATCCTTTAATATGCAACAATTAGCCAGCGAATTTACCCGCGTGAAAGTAGATTTCTCCATACAAACTTTAGACCCCTGTTTCATCCTTACGAGCTCAATTATGAAAAATCTTTTTCATTACTCATAATCTGAAAGTAGGTCTGAAGTTGCCTGAGGAGCGGGCTGAAAGTGATACTTTTCATCCCTAGGGAATTTTACTTTACAACTGACAGCTGTCAAATTATTAAAAAAAACTAGTTCTTAGTATCTTCACATTTCTATTGAACCATGTTCCAATTTTCCATACAGCCAGTCAATCACAGTGCGATGTAAAATTGAAATAACTTAAAGATAAGTATTAATTAAATAATATTATACCTATTTAAAATGATTTATTTGTTCAACTATGTATGTCTTTAAAATACTTTATTTATAAAAGATTACAATTAATTTCTAATTTATCATTAATGAGGCTGAATAGCTGGCCGGCCACAGAAAAAAAAAAACAAAATGGCGGGAAAGTGGCAATCAGTCGTTGGTTTTTTCGAGTTTTGTTTACATTTCCGTAGAACAGAGATTTGTATTAACACGTTATTTTTATCAGATTAAAATAGTGATTTAACGCCTAATTTCATAAGAGAAGAGGCTAATGCAGTAGTGGAAAACCTTTTACCGCCTAAATCAGAAGTCTTTCTTCTATTCTATTTAAAATCATAGGTACGACGACTCAGGTTTTACAAACTCTTTATTTTATTTTTAGTTTCCTCGTATTCGTAATGAAAAGCACAGTGTTTACCTCGGGATGAAAGTAACCCATTTAACCCCTCGAATTAGCGACCTCGCTGCGCTCGCCCGCCAACTCCTTCTCGGGACGAAATGAGTTACTTTCACCCCTAGTGTAACAATGTACTATTCTTAGTACTAGCCTACGTCATAAAAGAAAGCTTTGTGCAAAATTTCAAGCTCGTAGCCCCAAGTAGTAGTTTCGGCTACGCTTTGATTTGTCAGTTAATCAGTTTCTACTTTTGTGTACAAGCGTTAGACGATAAATCAGCCGCGTTTCAGTCTGTCGGAGATGGGGTTAACTTTCATAGTATATTACATAAGGGAACTTCAGTACATATACTGTAAGGGGGCGGTTGTCAGGGGCACGGAACGTTTGAGGCAGCGACCGCGCCCCGGGGCATGCCAGGCCAGGTGGGGAAGAGCGCGGGGAGACCGCGATGGAAACAAACACAAGGGGTGAGGTGGGCGCGGGAACCATACAGTGTGTGTGGGTTCGGAGCGGGGTGAGCGGGGGACAGCTTCAGCTCAGTTTGCCCGGATAGATTTCATCCCTTCTAGTACATTCAGCACTTCAGTCGTCGCATCGCTGTGTAATGGAACAGTCGAGTTGTTTCATAGTTTCCGGTAAATTACAAGTTATGTAACCTGAATTATTGATTGTTGTAAATCGGGGATTAATGTTGTGTCATTAGTGTCATGTTTGACTTTGTACCATTTGAGATTCATCTTGTAAGGGCGCAATTGACGCTTCAGTCAATAATGCATAATTACTTTCACCCAGCGCCATGCAGCGCAGAAAAGCTGCGCAGTGTACTCTTTTGTTATTAATCTTTCTTTTGCGTTACAATATCATCTTGTCTATTTTATAAATTCTTCTCTATTGAAGTTGATATAGGCAGAATTTTATGTAGTTAATAGATTTGTAAGATAAAATATCACCGTGATTTTTACGGACAGGAGTCATAGTTCCTTCTACACTGGTTTCTCCTGTCTATTGTTAATATAAATCAATAGTGCGAATAAATGGAATTGATTTATTAAACCCCAAGCGAACGCCGGTGTCTCTCATTGTCTTTCTATTGAGTCTCTAATTCGAATTCGAAAGGTATAACTTTTCTTTAGATGGAAAATTATCCAACGACTTTACTCGATTGCCTTCGTTCCAAGGCCCCGAGTAACACTTTCGCCCAACCCATTGACCAAGGGATTTAATAACTTGTGTTGTTTATTCATAGGGGCAGTTCTTTGAAGATCGGCGCTGCAGGTGCGTCTGTCCCAACCCCGCTTCAATTCTGAATACCAGCATCACAAGGCAGATCTACACGGGAAACGTTCCACCCAGTCAGTGGTACGTATATCTACGTTACTTTTTAGGTTTTTTTTTGTTGATTCGATATTTTACGGGTGCAGTGAAAACATTCGAATTATCCTGTAAACATATTTTTCTTTTGATATTTCTGTACCTAGTCATTTTTTTTTTGTTTGGTTCTTTTATATTAGTAGTATATATCAATGGTTTGTGTTGTTTTTTGTGACATTTTAAATAGTATCACGGTGCGACTTATGTCTGCCTGACACAGCTTCTTATTTCAGAAACTATTAACTCTATCTTCAATTTGCTTAAAAAGAAGGTTCCCATGACTAGTTGTAAAGTAATAATTATCAAATAAACTATTTTACTGTTACAATGTTCTTGTCTTTTGGGATAGTTTAACCTGGTAACGTAGGCGTCTGATATATCCGACAAACACTCTCGCGATTATTTCGTATGTCGACTCATGGGGGTCGCTTAACGCCCAGCCTGATAGGATAAATACAATCATTTGTGGCTGCGGCAAGGCCGCGCACTTTTCTGCACTAGTGCGGAAAACTGTAAATTGTGTGCCTAAAAGTGGTAGGGATAAGAGCGGGTTTTATAATACTTTTTGTTACGATAGGTTTATTTACTCTAAAATAAGAATAGGCATTCAGGTATTTGCCTTTCTACCTAAAGTCCTTTTAGTATTTTAACCAAGCTACATCTTCCTTCAACGTGCTAACTGCGAATGTTTCTAACTCTTCTTCTTTTCTTACTGTTTGAAGATAAGAGCTTGGGGGGACGTAAGCAACAAACATGGTATGACGTAGTTGGTAGGCTGATGATTTGAAACCGAAATACTGTCTCATTCATCTGGCCTAGTTTTTTCTTTACAATTCATATTTTTATTTGCGTATTACTTTTCCCCGATCATTAAATGTATCAAAGGCACTTATTTGCGCCCTGTGGATTACAACACAAAATAGATAGGTATGGAAACGGGGCCAGATGAATGAGACATTCTCTCGGTTTCAAAGAGTCAGCCGGTAACGCTTACGGTGTGTTCACGACGGTTTTAGGGGCGAGCGAAGCGGTGAACACGGCGGAATTCGTAAACGGGTGGGCGGCGCTATGAGCGGTGTCTCGTGGTGTTGTTCAAACATTTTCATTATTTTTTTCTTACAGCTCGCCGCCCCGCGCTTGTTTACCGCTCATAGCGGCAAGGTCGTGAACAGTCCGTTAGATTGAGTTGCATTTTGCTATGCATCTCGTTCTTGATTCATGCCTAGTGCACGCCTATACAAGGTGTCGTTTTGAAGCTGCAAAATATTTCAGGAGGTAATTATGTTAGTGATTCTCGACCCGAATCAATAATAAAATAAGTAGGTAATTTTTTTTTTTTTTATAACCGCGCTTTTTTTCACACACACAAACACGGAACAATAAAGGGCGTTTTCACACACACTAACTCGCAACGATAGTTTCATAAATAATGTATCATCCAATCATCATCCCGCACGCCACACCCTAGCCACGCCCCCGCGGCCATCGATCAATCGATTTAGTTTAGTGTAATTAAAAAATTAAATAACAAGTATTACTGATTATTGACCAGGTTTCGTATTTTTACATGATTATTTATGAGTTTTATTACAACCTCCTGAAATATTGTGCAGTTTTAAAACTGCACCTTGTATATAGTAAAAACTTAGACCATAATAAGTAGACTTAGTCGAAATTGGTGAATACACTGACAGTTTGACGCACTAGGAAGTCAGGCTGCTGTAGGTTTTAGGAAATCTACAACACAACAGCCGTGTTTCGTGAAAATAGCTTTAGGGTGTTTTTTTTTTATCACGAATGCAGAATTTTCTCCGCACGCAAATTTCGTTTTCATACGAGTATTTATTGCTATTCGAGGCATATGCACGCGTTATACGGGACGTGATATCGGGCAGCGTTGCGGGCAATATTGCCACCAATATTTATACTTCGGGCAATATTCCCATTGCTGGCAACGGCACATCTCTAGGCAGCAGCCCCGCAAGCGGAGCAATTCCGCATGCGTGATGAAGTCAGCACGATATTGGAAACACCCTTAGTCATACTTAGTTAATATCTTTTACCTAATGCGTTTACAATCTAGAATTAACATGATTTACATTTAAAAATATATTTCTAAATTCTTAAAGCAAATGATTTTTTTTATTACATATTTTAATTATTAACAATAATGAAAAATCACAGCTTCCATGTTATTTATTGAACAGATTTGTCTATTTCCATAGAACAGTCATATTATGAAAGGTAGCAAGGAGTTTATTGTAGTTTATGTAAATTAAAAACTTCGGTGATAAGCTGTGATTGCACTCAATATATATTTTTTGTATTTTTCCTAAAATTGTATTTTAATAATTACATAAATCACCGCTGCTTTTATTTAAAGTTATAGAAAAATATAAATAAAATACCTGGACATTAATCTTATATATAAAATTCTCGTGTCACAATGTTCGTTCCCGTACTCCTCCGAAACGGCTTGACCGATTCTCATGAAATTTTGTGAGCATATTGAGTAGGTCTGAGAATCAGCCAACATCTATTTTTCATACCCCTAGACTAAGAAATTACTTAAAAATTATTTATATGGCAAAACAACGTTTGCCGGGTCAGCTAGTATTGTATATTATTTTCATATTTTTTACGGTGAATTATAAAACAAGCGAATAAAATATACTTTTCGACTGATAATGAGATACTGTTTCAACAACTTGAACGGTATGAATTTGAGTAAGCTACAATTGCTACAAATCAACTAAACTAACGAAAAATACTGATTAATAATGTAATCCAGAACGAGCTTACTAAAAGTGGGTTATTGAAATCCTAGCTATGCGACTAAATTAATAAGTGAGCGACTAATTTAGTAAGAGAGCGACTAAATTTGTAAGTGAGCGACTAAATTACTAAGCGAGCGGCTAGAAATAAAATTGAGGTTTTACATAACGAACTACTAAAAAGTTCACTTTAAGAAATGTTTTCACCATTGTTTAATTATCCAGTCGCAGACAGACTGATTTAGGTGAAATACGTAAGGTTAGGTTAGAACTGTGACCAACCGGTACGTATTAGTTGCTTGCAAATTTTATTTCACCATTTTCTAATTATCCGGGTTTTCGCAATATCCGAATTATCAAATTACCTTGTAACATACATAATACATAAATATCGATATTTAGGACATTCGGAACACTTCATTTAAGATAAAATGCCGCTCAGTATAAATAAATAATTTGCCAAATATTGAAAAAAATGCAGGTCGTAACGATGATACTCAAACAAATATTAGGTCAGTCAAATATTATGAAGCTTCTCATTTTGTATTTTAAGTAACTCAAATTGATGCTTGTAAGTTGCTGTTCTGTTGATTGCTCGTCCCTTGCAGTCAGTCGCTCACTTATTAAGTCACCTAAATTAATTATTTTTATCACTTAAAACTTAAATTTACAGTCATTCGTTTAAATACTACCCTTTTTTTACTAACCACGCTAATATACCTAATACTTACACAAATTATTTAGTTTTTATTTTTGTTAAGCAAAATTATAGGTATATAAACTTTACCCAATGTAAGTTTAGTCCCATACAGTGTGAATTTTAATTCATTGACTTGTTTTACGAAGTGAAATTACTTATGAGGATAAAAACCAAAACTATACAATCAAATAAGCAAGATGAAAAAAAAATCATCTGTTCTGTAAATTTTGTTCATTAACTTGTCAAAATGCAGGAAACGATTGACTTTTGTCGTGATTTCAAGATCCTATGTTAAAATTTGATCATTTAATATGAGTACTTTCACCTCTGAAATAAACCTAATTATAAAATTAAAAGTATATTCCACATGAATGTACCTATTATTGTGTCAACGAATTAAAAAAAAACATACAGTGTAAAATAAAGGTAAGTATATTAACATTACGTAGCATTTAAATCACTGCTACCTTATAAACTAAGTAGATAGAATAGAATAGAATAAACTTTATTGTACACCAAAACAGTATCAAAACGATCATCGTAAATCTGTTTTTCATTCTGTAAAACCCACCCCCAACTAGATTCTTGAAAATATGTGCATAAATTACCTTACAGTCTGAATTTATGGTGTCTGAAATCATAATATTCTCAGTGGCGGATTAGCCACGTAGCAAGAGTAGCAAAGGCTACGGGCCCCGCGCAATGGGGGCCCCGCATGGACGAAAAAAACATGCCAAGGTACCTGGGTCCTTAGAATTCTAACCACATCCAGACTTTAATTCATTAAACCCCAAGCGTTCGGTCTCTTATTTTCTTTCTATTGTGTCTCTATTACAGTATTCCAAAGGTTAAATAAAGACAATGTATCAAAGGACCCATCGCTACCCAAGAGCGTTGGAGCTTGTTTGAAAATAGTTTAAAAGAGTTTTGAATTCAATGTCATTTATAAAGATTTAACGGGTCCCATACATAGATATCCGTGATCCCGAAGTAGATTTGCTACGGGCCCCACATAGAGATTCCCACTTCACGGCAATATTGCCGGCAACGGCACATCACTAGCCCCACATAGACTTGATCCTGCACTGAATATTCTGTAAAAAAGGTTTTTTGTAGACTTGTGACGAATAGTATTTTCGGCAGTATACCGAATACCGAATATTCAGCGAGCCCCCTGGCCGAATAGCCGAATATTAGGCAAAAGTATTCGGCTGGATTTTAGCGCCAAAACTTGTACAGACGTGATTGTTTCGCGCTTGTTTGTTCTAATGTACTCACCGCCCGTGCGCCCGCAGTTGCCCTGCGCGGTATATTGCTAACGCACTGTATGTTTAGACAAGTTTATTTCGTGGATATCGTATTACGTTAAGTACAGTTTATCGTGCTCTCTTAGTTTTGATCTGTTTGTAAGTGTAATAGTGTGAATTTTAACAAATAAAAAATTAAATAATTACGAACGTACTTTAATAATAATAAATCGATTATGGCCTTTAAAAAGAAATCGCCTAAGAAAAATTCTTAACTTTTCTAATAAAGAAAATGATTAAATTATGTCCCTGTTTTATGTATTATTGACTACTTAATAAATGATTTTGATTATAAAAGAAATGGGAACCTTACCCTTCTAAATTTTGATTACGACAATAATTCAAATACATAGAATCCTTAACTTTTCTAATTCAGAAGATGATTATGTACCAGTCTTATGTACTAATGACTACTTAAATGATTTTAACCCCTCGAGCGCCAGGATTTAATGACCCGGAAAATTGTCGTGTTTACGTAAACGACCAATAAAAAAAATAATAAATATGGAATAATATAATACAGAAACAAAAATTTTCGGCCAAATAAGTGGCGTACAGACGTGTGTACAAAACGAAAATTAAGCGTTTTTCAAGGTCTAAAAGTTGTACAGACCTATGTAGAATCGGCGCTCGAGGGGATAAAAGAAATGGAACTATGAACTTATACGTAATGAATCGATTTTTTTTTTAATTTTACCAATTATCTCCTTATAACAAAATATATTACTTAAGTATTCGGTATTCGGCCGATATAATAAAAGCAGCCAAATAGGCCGAATATTAACCGAATATTCGTTGCAAGTCTAGTTTTTTCCAAATAAGCACGCTAGTAATAAAATTGGGAATAACATAATTTACCACCAAGTCTGTCTTCTAATTCAACTATAAACAAACAAGTTAATTTTTAAACGTTTCCACTTCATTAAAAAGATAAGAAGGCGTTAATATGAAATGTTTTTTTTTTTTAAATAGTAAGTAGTAAGCGCATTTTGATATGAATGGACAGTTTTTCACTGCAACCTAGGTGGAATAATTATGCCGAAGCCTTAGGCGAGGATGTTATAATGCCGAGCGCTGCAGTGACAAATTTCCATGTGTATCAATTGGCGTAACGAAAGTTGACGCGCGACTCGTGACTCGTTTAGCGCCAACGGGGCACCACTGCTCTCTGCCATTTGCTGCTGTGATGTATTGGTGTGTGATATAACCGTGGTTGTTGTCCTCAGCGACTGCAAGGGCGTCGTGTATCCTCTACTGCAAAGGGAACTTGAAGGAAAGATACAAGTTTTTTGCCCCAGGTGTGAGTGTAAATATCAAACACGAAATACAACGTTGATCATGGTAAGTGATATTTTTATTAAGTATCAGACTCACGTGTGCCACGTACGCTAATCCGTGCGCGTCGGTCTCCATACATTTTATATGGTAACTAGACTTGTAGAGCTACATCAGATCCACAACGCGACGCGAATGTCCGTACAAATCAGGCGTAACCCACATGTGCGTCGGTCTATTGTACATTGTTTGAATCCGACAGCTGTCACCCGCACCATCATAATAGTAGATTATGTTAATATTTGTGATAAAGCAGTATATCTAAGTCGCGGGCGGCATGTTTAATTCCGAACGAAGATTGCTAATTTTAATCTCGAACGCAGGTGAGGGATCTATAAAATTAACTCCCGAACATTGCAGGGAGTTAATAAAGAAACCTGAGTGACGTGAGGAATACAAGCCGCCCAAGACAAAGACAGCTTTATCCCCATGTTGGATACTCTAATTTTACACCATCTGTGAGACAAAAAATCAAATCATATATTAGAGAAATAAAATAAGTTAATCAAACAAACAAAATTCACTATTCCACAGATTCTATTGTTTTTTTTATTACGCGAACGCCCCCATTAGTCACCACGTATTATTGTTTTTTTTTTATAAATTTTTACAGTTTAAAATTTGAATAAACTTTTTTGATGCACGTACATTTTAATTCTATGTTAACGATTTTTGATGTTCCATATTCAAATGTCATTATTCAGAATGACTTATGTATGATGACGTTTAAAAAGGCATTATCGAGCAGGTGGTGTAAAAAGCAATTTATTGTTGTGTAAGGTCTTAGACCATAGTGCCTCGTCATCAGTAATAACAGTCACTTCGAGTTACTTAAAGTTCATTAGAATGTGAATGTAACACATCAGTAGCGTAGCTAGGCGTGGGCGAAGTGGGCCCCAGCCCACGGCCTTCCATCCAAAGGGGCCTCGCGTGTGCAAAGGCTCTTTAACAACGAGAGTTGTTTTATAATCTATGGGGCTTCTTCACACGTACCACAACCACACCACGTGGTAACGACAAAATGCTGTCAAGCGGTGGTTACGTGTGAATAGTGTCGCTGCAGCTTTTTGTAGTTACGGTGTGATTCCGCCAAAATGTCGATGTGGTTGCGTTGTCGCCAGTAGTTGCCATGCAGTTACGTGGTGTGCAGACATAGTTACGCACTGCCGTTGCGTCGACATAACGTTGTGTTTGCGATGTGGTCGGCAACTAGTTTGCAGTGTCGCTGGCGGTTGCGTTGTGGTTGCGATGTGGTCGGTATCACACACACGGTCGTTAACGACTTCAAAATGTTGTACGTGTGAATAGTCCTATTCATTTTCAATACGAAATATACTCCCGGCCACGTGATGTAGTTGAGGTGTGGTTGTGGTCATAGTGTGGTTGCGGTATGTTTGTAGAAGCCCTTAGGCTCGGGTTTGACCACTATTTCACCGTGTGACGATCTGGTCCTGCCTCGCCGATGCGCCTTTGCCCACGTCTGAGTTATACCACGCTACGCCTCTGTAACAAGTTCTAATATTTTCGCAGAATTTGGTAGCAAACATCGAGTCAGCCTTCTTGGTAAGCTTCGCTGGGGTAGTCAACACTACAATACAATTCTTCAAAAATCAGCTCCATTTTGCTGAGATCGCGCCTGTTTCAATAATTCCATATATTGTCCGGTTGCGCAGACACTTGCGTTACAAAACTACACCAATTTTAAATCACAATATCCTCTAGGAATCAATTTGCTAAAAACATATTTTTTTGTTAAAATTGTAATATAATAATAATAATATTCTACAACTTTCACACAACGCCATCTGCTCTCAAAACTATGCAGAGCTTGTGCTATGAGTTCTAGACAACTCATAAACATACTTATATATTTTATTATATTTCTAAATACATACTGTATGTTGTAGCTAAATTACACCTAGACACAGAACAAATGATCGTGCTCGTTACATAAAGAATTCATGAAAAAAAAAAAGAAAAAAAAATATTATTATACAAACATTTATCTTCAATACACGACCTCCGGCATAACAGTCAAAGCCACTAACCACTATACCAACTGGCCAGACAAATAAGATAGGTATATCATAGATTTGCTTTTCGAGTTACGAGTATACATTTCAGCTTGTTAGCGCATGCAAACCAGGCATATTTCGGAGCTTCGTAACCGGAACCGAAACTATCGGGGTCGGGTAATCCGAAACAAAAAAATAACCGTAACCACGGAATATCTGAAATAAATAATATCCGTAACCGTCATTAAAACTATCGCATACTTATCCGAATTAAAAAAACATCTGTAACCATAACCATCGAATATCCGAAATAAAAAACGTGTTAAATAAAGAACAAACAGTACCGACACGGAACAGTAAAAACAGTGGAAGAAGTAAGTAGGCGTGGCACTGTCGCCGCTAGTAAGAATCGCGTTGCGCACTTGCTGTTCAAGCGCCCTCATTCTCTAACTAGTGTACATTACCCCAGCTGGAAAGTTGCACGTGGAGCGATATGAGTGGAACGTATAATTAGTGCGTCATTTGGTGTAGATGTGCGCCGCATATAAAATTAGTGCGCCTTGTCGTTTTAGAAAAAAATGGAAAAAACGATTCCAGCTGGAGTAACGTTACCCCAGCAAGAAAATTTTTAAAAACTAATCGGAGAGAAAAAAAAATTATATGAGCAGATAGCTTATGCTTGTGCAAAGATGTGCCCCAAAAATATAATCGGTGCGTCTTCAGGTTTTCGAGATATTGCATTTCCTGCTGGAGTAACGTTTTGCAGAATCGTGTATCTCTAAAACTATTGTATGTGCGGCTGTACTATAAACATACACGGGTAGCTCTTGGTATGTGCGTATATGTGACAGAATTAGATTTATAGAAATATTTATAGTTTTCGAGTAATTGCACTTTTTTGAAAAATCGAAAAAATATCACAGCGCTTTAATGAGAAAACTAATAAGGTCTCTGAAAACGGTATTCAGTCCTGCTAGACGTTTACTATAAGCACATATCAGTTCCAAAAGCGCACATGCATGCGTTATTGAATAATATTGCTAAATATCGAGATGACGGTGCCCTACGTTTGACGTCAATATACAAGAAACTGGCTCAATCCAAGATGTGAAGGTATACACCAATAATTAGTGCGTTTAATCAAGTGATATATAGCGAAAATTCAGCTTCAAATGTTAGGTACATAAGAAAATATAAGCAAAAAACCAAACGTGTAGATAACAGGTGGCTACCCGACCAAATTCGGATGATAGCAAAAAAGCGACGGATTAGTACATACACATGACCTTCTTAATTTTACTCATGACTCAATTGAAACATGTTGTGCCTCTGTACAGTGAAGTAGAAAAGCAATGACAAAATAAACTTATTATTGAATAATAATAATAAATATACCGGTAGACTACTATTTTTTATATTTTCTAATTTTTTATATTGGAATATTTAAAAATGTAATTAACGTCTATAATATTAATGTATAAACAGAATAATAATAACTGCTAAGAAACTTTTATTTTGGACGAGGTCCATATTTTGTTAGTAACAATATCTTGAAAACTAATATTAGTAGGTATTAACAATACACACGACTAAACCAAATCCTGAAGACGCAACCATCTTTGTAGCATGGGGGTCCCCCACCTATCTGCAAAAAATTCAGGATAGAGTTGGTGCTGCTACGAACGCCGAGTGAGTATGAAGGTGCATTTTTTCCTGATTAAGGCGGCAAAGCTATCACCCTGCGTCTCAGCGAACATCCTTGACGCACTGCAACGCCACGGCAGCCCCAAACAGTACCCTGAGTGCATTGTTATATTATTATTGGATACGTAAGTCGCTGTATGCCCGCTGCGAACACCCAACCCACAGACTACAAGTATAAAAAGATTGAGCGAAGAGGAGTGGCAGGCGGTCGCCGACTTCTGCGAAGCAGTAATGCTCGCAAAGGAGGAGGCCGAACGCATCAGGCAACGGCGTTATCCCCACCGCCGCCACCGGGATTCTGATCCCGATTTCCGGCCAACGTAGGCGCGGGCTTGCGGACAGTGAGCAATGGGTAGCTCACTGTTCGGCCGTCCGGTAACTGTCCGGACCAAGCCCAAGTCGTCGACGGCGCGCACTGTTCCCGCGCGCCTCAAGGAGTTGTCAGCAACAGCAGGGACCCAGCCGGGTCGAAGCCTACTGGGGCCAGGGTTATCCGAAAGGGCGTTCGAGCCCCGGTATGAAGGCTAGAAGGAACGGGGTGGGTCTTTTTGTCAGTATGAGTCTGACACTATCTCCCGCTCCGCCCAAGGGCGGGGGATGTCAATGCATGATTTTTCCCACCATAAAAAAAAAAACAAAAAAAAAAAAAGGCAAAAAGCTAGTATGTTTTCGAAACTGCCTTGTAGTTGAGGTAGCATTTATGAATGTAATCCAATATAATCATCATCATCATCATCATATCAGCCGATACACGTCAACTGTAAAAAAAAAAATCAAAAGAAAATAAAAAATAATAATCCAATGTAATTTAATATAAAAAGTAAAACCTACATGTTTGAGCTACGAGGTAAAAGCTCTTTTATTGCATACTATTTTTCTAATATTTGAAATGTGAGGTTCGAATATTAACCTCACAGTGGTCGCGTAGTTTACAATATGTCCCAAATACCTTCACATGAAATTACATTTTTCTAAAAAATGAATATCACAATTTATTTTGTCATTACACAACTCAGTATCATAACAAATGTCACCCCACACTATTATCGAGCCTCCCTCGTAGCCGATGATGTTCCAACCCTAGGAGATTCAACAAACACTTCAACGCAGCGCCTATACATGCGTTGACGTTCGTCAAGTACATCGTAAAACAATTCTTGTCTCATCAGTGAAGGTACAATTCTTCTCACTGATAAAACCAGAACCTTTCATTGTTCGGAAGTCCAATTTAAATATTCTCGAGTAAATGCACGTCTTGCTTTTCTGTAAGTTGCGGATAGCTCTGGGTCTCGAACTAGTCGAAATAATTTCAATTAACGTCCTTTTTATTGTTCATAGGCTCACACTTACATTTCGAACCACAAACAAGCGGTTACGAGCCTGAGAAACAATTGTGAACCAATTTTCAAGAACGATTGAGACGATGTAATGATCATCTCTCTCTCTGATGTAAGAGTACACCTTCTGCGGCCTACATAGTCCTGGCCTTCTTGAGTAGGAACTAGTTGCAACGTCAATCGTCTGCATCGTCGATTACAATTTTGTTGTGGTTCGTGGATACCCAAGCTTCCGTCCAATCACGTTTTAAATCAAAATCACATTAATTTGTCGCACAAAACGAGAGGAGACTATCAAAAGTATTCTCCCCTGCTTAAACAAACCCAGTTCCGGCAGAAATGAGATGTATCTCAAATTATAATAATACTGTACCTACTTACCTAATAAAACAATTACCAGCTATTATCGTGTTCCTCTGACTAACAATTATAAAAAAATGGTAGTTTTAATATTCAATCAAGCGTCGATATTATCTAATAGCTTAATTATTATGTAGTTTTTTTAATTACTATACTTTATTTGTTTGTGAGTGTGTGTGCGGTATGTATGTTTGTTACTTCTTTATGCACGAACGTATTTGAGAGAATTTTTGCCACATGGGTACACCATGTCCTGGACTAGTATAGTTTTTGTGGCGGGATTATATGGTTCACACGGTCGAAGCTGCTGGTAGAAGCTAGTTGTTATGTTGGTTAGTTATCTAATATTCAAAGCGTCAGTTAATATAAACAAACGTTATGCAATTAAAGATAGATTGACGGTCAAATGTGCCCCTGACTTTTATTATGCTAGAGCAAAAGAGCAAAAAAAAAATACAAAAACATTGAAGTTTTTTTTTTTATTAAAACCATAGGTATACTCAGGTCTGCAATCTATTAAAGCGGACAAAAAATAAAATTATAAGTTAACGAAAAAAAAGATACGGCCGTTTATATCGCAAAGAACGTTATATTTCGACAGTCTGAAGGGAATCAAAATTCATAGGGCACTTCCCGTTGGCCTAGAATTCTGTAATTTAGTATAAAGCAAAATCTTATAGCACAGGTATAGAAATCTGAAAACAGAAAATAAGTTGTTAAGTACGTCACAACAAAAAAAAATGTTATGCAATTCGGTAAAATCTTTGAGACTCCATTCTGAAATTGAATTGTTTACATTTTATTACACAGAAGCCTCAGTGCGCGAGTCCACCTTGCACTTGCCGACTTTGTTTGTTTTAAAATGGCATATCCATATATAAAAAGAGACCTAACATTTATCACTACGACTGAATGCAGGGTTAATCACGATTTGTGTCAATTTTGTGATGTGTTCAAAGCTGCTTTCCTCATCATCATCATTTTAGCCGAATGACGTCCACTTTTATTATATAACTTGCTGTATGAGTTCTTGAATTCTACACATAGGATTTGGAGGTAATAATCTATTTGATAACCTTTCTATATTAAAAAAAAATAATTGTATATTAGAACTTGTTATGCTTACATACCTTGTATACTCAATAAATAGGACCGTATTGGTAGACTCCACTATCCGTAACAAGGCTACGTATCTTGTGAAATAAAATCAGTAGGTAAACACTTGAATTTTTCTCAGAATGTCTCTTACAATGACTTAGCAGTATAAAATCGTATCGCAGCGATTCACATCGCAAGACACTGCGATGCGAATGGCAGCTATTATTATGCAGGATGCTAACTGGCAAGTTGCAAAATCTGCATGGTTCTCATGTGATTTGACCATTACATATTTACTGTATGGACTTTAAAAGAGACTTTGACCTCTGAGTTTGTTTCGGTGTTTCTTCTCAGGGTAGTCAGATAGGAAACACCGGCCTCATCTAACATAAACTGACGAAAAAAAAAATCATTTATCTTTTGCATTGTTTATCTGGAAGGAGACTTTGAAAAGTGAAGACAAGTGTAGAGTAGGGTAGCGTAGGGTAGTATAGGGTAGAGTAAGGTAGAGTAGGGTAGACTAGGGTAGGGTAGCGTAGGGTAGAGAAGGGTAGAGCAGGGTAGAGTAGGGTAGAGCAGGGTAGAGTAGGGTAGAGCGGGGTAGAGCAGGGTAGAGCGGGAGCGAAGCCGCGCGGGCAAAAGCTAGTTATCAATAATTCAAATCGCTATTTTCGTTATTTTTCAGAGTTTACGAGTTTACGATTCGTTATTTTTGAGTTTCACTTTCAAGAAGGCAAAATGGCAGGCCGAAAATTACCGATTCCGAAGGAAAATTTAAAAAGCGTAATTTTTAAATATAAACATTTATTCCAAGAAGCGATTCCTGCTGTAAATGATAACGTTTACGTCAAAATACAGCAGGAATTGCGTGAAAAATTCAGCTATCATATGACCAACAAAGCAATACAAATATCTATAAAAAGAAACAAAACTTATTTTTTTGATTTAGAAAATATTAAAAATCCAGATGAAAAAGAACATGAAACTGGTTATAACAACTACATTGTTCAATTCCAAATGAGTCTTCCAGAGTACTTGAACATTTTACCACACACGTCTATTTACCGTCTTCTACCTAAAAAATGGACAAACGAATTACAAGACCAAATTTTTTTTAAAACTGATATTGAGTGTACATTTGCTTTTGAAAACAGTTACGTACCTGCCGATCTTAAATTAAATGATATTAAATGTACTGGCAGGTGTACCCAATGCGCCGCGACACTTGCATTGAATATTTCCCCCCCATCTAAGGATTGTGTAAAGGTCACTTGTCATATAAATAAAAACAACGATGTTCCTCATGACCCACTCATCAAAAACAAGCTTACCTCTGATAGAGTTAACCAGTTAAAAACAAAATTAAAACATGAAAAAGCCCTGAAAGTTTTACACACGATGGCAGATGAGGTCATGATTATGGATGATCCAAAACAACCAACAACGTTTCCTAAATTACCCAGTCTAAGAAAGTTTAGACATGAAATCAGAAGTGCGCTCCAGTTTGATAAAAATACCATTCTCTCTTTGTATGCTATGGCGCACTGCATTCCGTATAAAAATTTTATCCGAAAAATCAGTCTTGTTCCCTTTTTTACTTGTTTTTGGACGGATGAACAAAATCAATTTTACAATGATATTTTAAAAAATAAACCAATAATACTCTCTGTTGACGCGACTGGCTCCTTATTTCAGCCAATTGAGCCACCACCTTCTAATGACGCAATAAAACACCGCACTCCGAAACATTTATTTTTATATGCAGTAGTTGCCTATTCTTTAAATTCCAGTGTACCAATGTGCTACATGGCCTCAGAATCCCACACAATGGAGACGATAGCCACATGGTTACATACGTGGCAAAGCGGAAAAGTTTTGCCAAATGAAATAATCTGTGATGACAGTTCTGCCCTCCTAGGAGCAATAACTAAAGGGTTTTTACAAATAGAATTAAACGATTATTTAACACAGTGTTTTCATGTGCTCGAAGGAAATACCGCAGAAATACCTCGCTGTTACGTTCGCATGGACAAATCTCATTTTATTAAAAAACTTTACAAGCAAACCTGTTTTGACAAATCATCTGAAAAAGTTAAGTTCTTTTACATCAGTTGCTTAAAATATATTCAGCAGCTACATTCCTATGAAGAAGTCAAAACAGTTTTAAGAGACATAGTCACTTTGTCGCTCCATGAGTTCAGAAGTGCCGACCTGAATGATCCACAGCCCAAATGTGATAAAGCTTTTGAAACCTTAAAGCTCCAAATTGTAAACTATACAAATCCTGAAAACTTTAACGATATTCATACTGAAAATGAAACCGAAACAAAAATGATACTACATGACGAAAATGACAATAATGTTTCTATACCTTTAATAAACTTTTATGATAGCTTAATACAAACCGAAAATTTATACTTGCAGTTAGTTGAACCATCATATAACAAAAATGAGTACTTTTTACCAGGATTGAACAGTACGATTAAACGGCTCCTAAAAAAAATTCCACTTTGGGGTTGCGTTATGAATCAATATTTCATAAATGTTAAAGACTATGCGTCTAGTTCAAATGTAGAGAACCACTTCAAAGATTTGAAAACCATATATTTTAATACTAAAAATCAACGGGTGAGATTAGATGAGTTCTTAGTGCAGCACCATGGTTTTATAAATGGTGCTGTAAAACTTAGTTCCAGTGACGTTTTGAACAGAATAGATTCAAGCAAACGAGCTCAACAAATTCTGCAAACAAAACGAACGGAAAATAAACGAGCAAAATTTAACTTTTCAAAGTGCGAAAATGACGATTTTGAAGCACAGTCAGTTTTTCAGGATAACCCTATAAAAATTGAGAATTGGAGAGGGCTAGCGGTATCCACACCAAGAAGTTTAAAACCCAAACCAATTTATATTTTACAGAACGGCAATGTGGCTAATTCTAAAACCACTGAGAACAGGACTATAATAACAAACACATGTGCTTTCGATTCTGTTTCACAAACGTTTGCGATAGCTTACAAAGACAGGCAAAAATTTAAAGAATCTGTAGATGTACAGATTAATAAAGGAGAATTTCATGATTTCTCGTCATTCATTACAGAATTATCAAATGCCAAAAATTGTACCAAAAAATTATATGACATGAGAACGAAATTGCTCCTTCAACTTTTTAAACCTTTAAACACCCAATACGTAGTTGACTGTTCATGTAATACGACAAAAATATTAGATAATATATGTACAAGTAGCTTATTCGTTTCTGCTATAAGACAAAGAATTTGTTCTAATAGTATGTGCCCAAGTCATGTAGATGAAAACAAATTGTACAATTGCAAGTATTTACCATTGAACTTGGATATAATAAATAATAAAGGTATCAAGCATGTGCAAGAGGCTTGCGAATCATGTTTGGCAAAAGATTTTACTCCAGAGTGCTACATTTGTAACGCTGGAAACGTTTCGTTTATATATAATGTTAAAGACGTTATTATTTTCGAACTCCATGACGTGTGTACCATGTTGGATGATGTGCCTCTTAACATCGAAATAAATAATAAAGAGTACACCATTCTGTCTGTCATAGAGTACGAACCAAGTTCAAAACCAGGAACTATTGGACATTACAGGGCTCACTGCTATAGAAAACATAGTAATTTATTTGAATGTTACGATGACTTGTATAGTAAAATCCAACGACGCGGGAAATGTAACATTATGCCACATGTAATAGTCTACTTAGTAGAATAGAATCTACTCTATCTCTATCTAATCTAATTTACTTTGCTGCCATCGAGATTCCGCATGACGAGAACCTCGTGAAAGTCGAGAACGATAAACAAATCAAGTATATTGAGTTGGCTCGTGAGGTTATCGACATGTGAGATGAGGACTCGGCGATCATTGTACCGATATTCATATCAGCCAATGGCTTAATAGACAGGAGCCTCGACCAACACCTTAGGAGGCTTGCGTTAGGCGGCTGGATCAAGGGCTTGATTCAGAAAGCGGTACTCCTGGACATGGCTCGTATAGTCAAGAGGTTCCTCTCTCTGGAACCCTGACCTATTAAAATAACAGGCAGCAGCAAGTTCAAATTAATGGAGTCCTTTCACAGAGTTAACAGTGAAAATGGGTTTGCCACAGGGCTCAATATTGGGTCTCTCTTTCTCTTTTTAATATCACTATTACTATTAAAAAAGTTAAAAGGTACGTAGGTAGATAAAGGAATTCGTACCTTTCTTATTTAATAATAGAGTGGAATGTCGCGTGATAGGAGGGAAGTACATGTTTGCAATAAAAATGATCCTCTCCATTCCGCGACGCGACTCTATTATTCTAGATTGGCTTTGAAACGTCGGTATCTAGAATTTTCTTGGCTTCCCTTATAAATACGAGCTCCAGACCGGAAGTGAGTCAGTTTGTTTTCTACAACGATACAAGAGCGAACTACCTAAGTGTATGAGGTTATCTTACCTAACGACCTAAGCGATACTAAGACGGAACTCTAGCGTTCATTGTGATTTAGATTATTGTTGATTGGACTTTGTTATTGTTTGTGGTGAATAAAGTTCTCTGCTAGTAAACCAGCATTTAATTACTCACGTTCGTAACAATAATAAAAACCTATTTAACTCTATGAAACAAGATAGTCTACGTAACTTGGCTATCCTCTCTATTGAAAATTCTATGGCCCGATCATAAATTAAATATGTAACCAATATTTTTGTAATTCATTACATGATTTAAGAGTGTCCATGGAGTTTCTTCTTCTCCACGAGCACAAGCACTATGCTTTGCAACGTATAACTTAGCTTCACTTTTTTTTTTAACTATTCAACATTTTTTCAATTCAAAAGTGCCTGTTATTGGTCTATTTGAAATAAAGTTTCTGATTTCTAACTACTTCAGTGTATTACTAAAATTAAATTACAATGTAACAATACTTCTAGGGCCCCATCCAACTAATTTGCCTCGAGCCTCAGAAGGTATAGTTACCCCACTGGTTTTGGGTCATGGACCTACAATTGAAATTATCAAAGTAATGAAACCCAACAACATTACCTACACAATTCTTTAATGGGGGGTACTGTGAAATTTCAACAAGTCATTTCTCCGCTGAAATCAACAGTAACGTCGACCAATTAAAACGCATTGCTAAGCAAAAGTTCCATAATCGAAGTACATACCTAGGTGTAGCGAATTCTAGAAAAAGTCTGCCACAAGTACATCTATTATTATTAGTTCATTATAGTTGATAAGGGAATTTGTTTCTTCCGTCTTAAACGATAGTCGAAATTCGCATGAAGTCGCGAGAATAATAATACTGATTTATTATCCCGCGATGCGACTATATTATTCTAGACACGTTTTAAGGCCAAAACGTATCTAGAATTTTCCAGGCTCTTTATATAAAAATGTGTCCCCAACCGGAACTGAGTCAGGTTTGATTTCATGATCGGCAGGTATGAACGGCAATACCTACGTGATAGTGATCTTACCTAACTACCTAAGCGACTAGTTCTCATTGAGTGATTTGTTATTGTTTGCGGTTAATAAAGTTTTCTGGCATTTAATTACTCACGTTCGTCAAAATATAACAAAATACCACGTGTTATTCTTCAACTAAATGATACAAAATTTAAAACATGTATAGAACGCATACGATGTAGATAAGCATATTACTTACAAATTAAAAGATTTTATCCTTGATAAAAATGCTTGGATAAATGCCAGTCCTGCTCCATAGTTATTGCCACTTGGTTCAATTAGTCAGTTTTATTCTTTTTTTATTTTTATATATGTTATGGACCAAGTGATAAATACATTGGATGAGGTGCTCTTGCGCTCGATATTATTTTGTTGTTGTCAACAAAGGTTTTTTTTTTGTTATGTAGTTTAGTGATTAAGGCCGCTTCAGGCAAATTTGGTGAAGCAGACGACAACCTCATAGGTTACCAGCCAGACACCACACGCAGATACAAAAAAAAGCTATTAGTGTATAAGGTTGGTGCACGTGTTGAAACAACGTGTTCCCTTTGTTTATTTATGTTTTTCTTTTAAGTAGGTATCATTCTACAGTCAGATGATGATTTTTTTTTGTATTTTACAATGATAATGTTATTATACTATAGGAGAAATGTGTTGTTTTTTATTATTTTAATAGGTACCATCAGATAATTTGTGCATAAATAATAATGACTACACGAAGTACAAATAATTTGACTGAACTAATTGTATTTATGTGTAGGCAATTTGATGCCATACCTATTTAGTTTAAGAATTAAACTTAAAGAAATAAAAATAATAGTCTCCACATCAACAAACTCTTTCATTTGAAACGGTCACAAGGTGCATTTAATATATGTAGGTATAAGTAGTTGTTGTCCATGACTGCGTTCGCGTGAAATTAAAGAACATTAAGTCTTCTTCTCTCTTCCTCCTCCAAGAATTAAGGTAAGGTATTGTGTGTCCCTAGCGAATGAAACCTCTCATTCCATTAGAGAAAATAAAAAAAAGTAGCAAGTTATATAGACCCTAGAAAAAGTCCCGTCAATATTTGTACAGTAAGGCCGCAAAAGTCCATAGGAACGCTAATGATTACATTGCTACGAACCGAGCGAGCGCGATATTTCCGTGCGTATGTGTGCGCATGTGAGTATCCACATTCCACAGATAACACACACTAAGGAACTGTCGTCGCACTGAGCTATATGGTAGCATTGATAAAATTCGTGCAAATTCGTCATGTGCTGGTAGCCGTGTGAACTAAGTGTTGGATTCGCAAATCACGTAACCCGAGTTCAAATCATGGTCGGTCCGTTGCAGTTATTTCTTACTTTGAAAATTCCCAATCTATATTGATTTAATTGTTTTTTTATATTTCTATGAAAAATACTATTGCATTTTTTGCACTAAATAGTTGCAAATTACGAATGTGATCTATTAACCACAAGAAGAATCACATTCGTAATTTGCAATTATTTAGTTGTTACATCTTTTCGATGTTATAAGGTGGAAATAAAAAGACGTGTTTAATAAAAATGTTTATTCTTTATATTTACAAATTAAACATTTATGAGAATTGTGACGTCGAATTGTTACCTAGACAAAAAGTTATCTTGTAACCGTTATCTATGTTACGCCTAAGATTGTTTGTTGGAAGTATACCCACTTAGACCATTCATAATATAAATAACGTAACAATGAACGGATATTCAAATTTTAATAAAATAAAATATAGGTAATTGTTTATATCCAGTTATTTATTGAAAAGTGATATATGATTTGGACTTTGTAAACATTTTATTTTTGTGTAACGTCACAATGAATGTATTGAGGTCATAGCTTAATTGTTCATTTTCTTGACGAAAAGAAGATTGAAACCAAACCTCAATTTCTGTTAAAAGAACTTTAGTTCTCACAAGATAATCGTCAATTAGATGAGAAAAATAAATTGAACTATAGTATTATGTTAAAACAGTGCGGGTAGAAGAATAAAAAACGAAATAGACTCATGATTATTGTCAACAAAATTGATAGTGAGTTCACTGCATTCTTAAGATGAGGCGATGGCACAAGTTAAAAGATATAGCTGTTTTAAACGAAAGTAAACACAATATAATACAGTGTTTGTTAACGAATAATCACAGATATGTTAAAATAAAATGGTAGGCCATTTAGTTTAGTTAACATTAAATATTTAGTGCGAAACGTAATCGTTCTTGTTTGTGCCTCTCTGTCAAGTACGGCTTTTTAGCAGGTTTTCTGTGATGCACGCCTTCAGCGTGAAGTGCACGGCGAACAGTATCCATCGAGGTGTCATATAATTCCGCAAAATGTCTCGTTGGTGCGAAACCATTCGTTTCGTATACGTCCACCATATGTCGTCGCTGCGCCTCGCTAATAAGCTTCGATCTCCCACTTCTCTTTCGACTAGCAAGGCTACCTTCTTCCTCATATCTTTTTAGCCAAAGATTTACAGTATTTTTCTAAAATAAAAAAAAATATATATATTAGGCAGCTATACCTACTTCACTTCATTTTCATTATATAAAATGTTAATAATCATAATTATTGAATATAATTTTAAAATAAAACTGCATTTATTAATCCAATAACCAATCCAATAAACCCAACGATTTACGTATTTCTCTTTTAAACCTCATAAAGATACGATGAATGGATTCATAAATGGCATACTTTTTAATTAGAAGATTAATTTGTAATAAAGTTACAATTCATTAATAGCTATTATACTCACATTCAGTCCGGTTTCTTCAGATATATGTGTTTTATTAAGACCACTTTTATGCAGCCCAATGATAGTCGCCCTCACTTCAATACTAATATTAGCCTGCATTTTGCGAATATTACAATACTGTCAACCTCACGTCACTAACCTACAACTACAACCAAACGACAGTTCATTTCGGTTAAGATAAAACTCGTGTCTACCTCGCAGAAATCTAATTCTTTATTTAGTTTTTTTTGTGATCTACCTTTCTAACTCTAAGAAATGTGTGAACAAGTTAAAGAATAATTTAATATATGTAATGCAAATACATAACTTCCAATCGGGTAAGAACTTACAAAAAGTCAATAATTGCGTGGGATTTGAACTTGCGGCACGCTGATTTGCGCTTCAATCTGTGTGCCTATACCACTGGGCCATCTTGACTTATGATAAGTTGATGAAATTGTGAATTTCAATCATTTGTTGGCGAAACTTGAAAATAAAAGGTCGTAAGTCAAACTAAACGTCAAACGAATATGTTTTAAGAATTCTTATGGACTTTTGCAAGTGATAGTACAACCAAACAAATCCGGTAGAACGATGGGGAATGTTTTAAAAAGGAAACCTGTGGTTCTAGAACGTGAAGGGCAACTGGAAGACAGGCATGGTTTTATTCAGTAAAAGTCTGGAACGCACTCTCTCTCCACCCTACAGCGGGAGAAGTCGGTACGGGTAGAATGGGGTATATAGAGACTTAAGGTTGAATAGACACAAAACTTTGGTTTGGTTTTTCACTTTGATTTCATAATATGGGGCCTCTAACAAAGCATCGATTTTTTAGAATAAAAATTCATTAATAAATTCATATAGTTAAATGCTGCAAAAAATGTTCAAATTTCGTCTCTATAAATAAAGTTTTGTCTCTATTCACCCCATTTTACGGTTGATGATTTCCCACATAAAAAAATTAATAATAATTGCTCTTTTGTTATTGGTATCGAAATGTGTGTAAGTTTAAAATATATTTTGATTTTACAAACAGACACATCTATTATACCTATTATTATTAAAATTAGGTAGTATTATTATTGCTAACAAACGTTTGAACGCGACAGTACAGACAATAACTCTGGCTTAACACGTTCAATAAAGAAGGTCGTGTGTATGTACTAATCCGTCGCTTTTTTGCTATCATCCGAATTTGGTCGGGTAGCCAGCTGTTATCTACACGTTTGGTTTCTTGCTTATATTTTCTTATGTACCTAACATTTGAAGCTGAATTTTCGCTATATATCACTTGATTAAACGCACTAATTATTGGTGTATACCTTCACATCTTGGATTGAGCCAGTTTCTTGTATGTTGACGTCAAACGTAGGGCACCGTCATCTCGATATTTAGCAATATTATTCAATAACGCATGCATGTGCGCTTTTGGAACTGATATGTGCTTATAGTAAACGTCTAGCAGGACTGAATACCGTTTTCAGAGACCTTATTAGTTTTCTCATTAAAGCGCTGTGATATTTTTTCGATTTTTCAAAAAAGTGCAATTACTCGAAAACTATAAATATTTCTATAAATCTAATTCTGTCACATATACGCACATACCAAGAGCTACCCGTGTATGTTTATAGTACAGCCGCACATACAATAGTTTTAGAGATACACGATTCTGCAAAACGTTACTCCAGCAGGAAATGCAATATCTCGAAAACCTGAAGACGCACCGATTATATTTTTGGGGCACATCTTTGCACAAGCATAAGCTATCTGCTCATATAAATTTTTTTTCTCTCCGATTAGTTTTTAAAAATTTTCTTGCTGGGGTAACGTTACTCCAGCTGGAATCGTTTATTCCATTTTTTTCCAAAACGACAAGGCGCACTAATTTTATATGCGGCGCACATCTACACCAAATGACGCACTAATTATACGTTCCACTCATATCGCTCCACGTGCAACTTTCCAGCTGGGGTAATGTACACCTCTAACTAGACTGCGCAACATAATAATTAACGAAAAATAATATTAAAATGCCTTATTGTCCCATACTGTACTTTAAAAACCATAGTCTGACTAAAAATCTAACTCATGGAGGTGTATCATACCACCGAAAAGTATTATTTTCGGATTTATTTTAATAAAATGAAAAAATAAAATTACGTGAAACATTGCGCAGGATATACAAACAAAACTAGTCCTTAGTCACATCACTACAAAGTTGATTTTCTTTTCTCGGTTATTAGCTTTTCTGGAATATTCGTTAGTCTACCTATACTTTTGACGCTATCCAAATAGTGCGTGACTTTATCGATAAAATCAATCGATATGTATAATATGTATTACATTGTCTTTTTAAAATATATATTATAGTTTAATAGATTTTGTAAGTAATATAATACAGATAATTATTAAATTAATAAATATAATAAAAGAAAATTGTGGTATGATATTTGTGATGTATTATTCATTAAACCCCAAGCGAACGCCGGCGTTCGCGCACCTATTGTCTTTCTATTGTGTCTGTAATTTCCATGATTGAAAGGTTAAATAAATTTAGTTAAAGAGTTAGGAACAACATAGGGCGTTTGAATTATACTTAATATTCTTATGTTTAGCAGTGGGCGATGACGATGATTTCAGCTGAGATGATGATAATTGATGTACTATGCAAATAAATACCCTTTTTACTACGTTTAAAAATTGCCTTTAATCATATTAATTTCATAATTTTAATACTATCACACTATCGCATACAATTTTTTTTTGCATGATACGTTTTAAATACGTTTTCATACAATCGATACATATTTCGATCGAATAAGGTTCCTTCCCTATCTGAGTAGCAGCGAGCGCATTCGCGTCAGTGATACGCCATTCAAATACCAATCTTATTTTTACGTAGTTACAGTTCATACTGAATATTATATACTGAACAATGCCATCTAGCGACGAGTGGCAGTACTTGGTAGTCAAAGATGTATTTCTTTCTTGTTTTTGTCAATTTGATTTATAGACATTTGAAATTAAAGTTGCATTTCGTATAAATTTTTTTTTGCATTTCGTCTACGCCCTGTTTTTGTTTTCAGCCAATCATATTTTTAGGTTTGCAGTAAGAGTAAATTGTAAATGTATGAGTTTGGCGACACCGGTTCTGGAACAAACATTTTCTCAAGCTACTTCCACTGTTTTTACTGTTCCGTGAGTACCGAGAAACACCGACCTCCGAAATTGAAATTAATGCAAAAACCGCCAAAATTGCATACCGGTCTTTTTTCCGTTTTACTTAAAAAAAAAAAGGTTAACCGGGTAACCGGTTTTAAAATTAGTTTTTTTGAAATTTATTTTTAAGTGAAAATTTTAATTTTTTTTTTGCTTGTGAAATTCTAAGTAAATATTTTTAAACTTATCTTGGAACTTATCTATTAAAAAATATATTGAGTACCTAATATGGATCCTGTTAAAAATAAAAAAATCTCAACTTCATAAAAACGAATGTCTCAGAATGATGTCATACAAATAGAGAATCTAAGCTAGAAGTTAATTAATATATACTTCTACTCAAAATACCCACCACTAGCTTTTGCCCGCGACTTCGCCCGCGTACATAAAATGCAAACTTGGGTGTAAACTACTCTCAAGGGACCTAACATATAAAAAATTCGTAGTTTCATGCGCGTTTGCGATGTTTGTGCTTTTTTGTTTCGATATTGACTGGACTAATAACGGACCTGCAGGCTGCAGGTTTATGACAAGTCATATACATTTAAAAACGGTTTACTAAATTACTTTTGTATCGCGGGAGCGTTCACAGACATAAAAACTTACATACGCAACACACACGGATTCGAAACTACTACCTATCTTTAAAGCATACAAATATTTGTTCTGTAAGAGGATCGAATCCGCACTACGCAGTGTCTGAGCAAATCGCTTAACCACTGCCCCAGTCCCAACCGTGCTATCAAATAAATAATAATGTATATATGCTTAATAATGTCTTTTATTTAACACTCACAAGCCGCGAAAATGGATGTGTAAGGTACCGGATTTTGCTCGTCGAATGCACCGACATCAGGTGAGGAATCGTAAATATTGATACAAGTGGAAAAAGATTGTCATTGCGACCGAAGCGGGATTCGTCTGAGTCGCAGGCGAAGGTGTCATGGAGCCGAGTGCTGCAGTGACAAATTTCCACGTGTATTATGTAATGTTTTTCAATACACTTCCTCTGACCTGTACCGTTACCATGAGTTACTGTCGAAAAACTACACCATCTTACCGTAGTCGATATCGAATAATCGCGTTTCGAATAGTTTATAATAAAACTCGTACCATGAGTCGTACGTACTCGCTAGCGAGAGCTCGATAGCAGTTTAAACGGTGTCGAGTGCTTACGTCTACAAAATCGGTAATAGAAATATTTTCACCGGTAACCGGTAAAAACGGTAATTTTTGTATTTTTTTAGTCTTATAGCAAAAAATAAATAAGTATAGGTACAAGGTATATGGTAGTAAACATGTTTATATTATTGCTTAAAATGAGCATAGGAACACAAATTCTAAAAACAAGACATTTCTTTTGGCGCAGTCGCACATTTATATTAATTTAAACAATTTTCATTATCACATGTTAACAAACAATCAAATTTTTTTTTTTTAATTTATATAAACTAGTGCTTGACTGCGATCCCACCTGATGGTAAGCAGTGATGCAATCGTTGATGGTGAGGCGCACTAGTTTATTAAGAGCCTATTCACTCTTGCCTTAAAGACACCTAAATTATAATCAGACGGGAAGACCGCAGCAGGCAAATTGTTCCAGTCCCTCGATGTACGTGGTATAAACGACGAGGCGAAACGCTTGGTCCGGACCGTAGAGGTTTCAACAACATTAGGGTGGATACTCGCCGTTCGTCGGCTTGTCCGATGGTAGAAGTGAGATGGTGGAATTAAGTCATGTAATTCCTGCGCACACTCTCCAAAGTGCATCCTGTAAAACACCGAAAGGCTGGCTACCCTTCGCCTGTGCTCAAGACTTTGTAGATTGGACTCAACCAGATCTGGATCGCCAATTAGTCTCTTCGCACGCCTTTCCACAGAGTCCAAAGCTGCCAGGTGGCATTTTGCAGCACCAGCCCATATGTGGCTGCAGTACTCCATACACGAACGGACTTGTGCTTTGTACAGCATTAGAAGCTGTCCAGGTGTGAAGTACCGCCGGACCTTTGCAAGAACGCCTAGTTTCCTAGCAGCTACCTTGGCTTTGGACTCAATGAACCGCCCAAAGTTAAGGTCCGAGGGAATTTCAACCCCCAAGAGCTGAAGGCGGTCGGTGTACTCCAGGGATAAATTCTGAAAACTAGGAGCCAAGGTGAACGGGCTCCTTTTAGCGGTGAACAGACACGCTTGCGTTTTGGAGGCGTTAAATCCCACCACATTGGCTTTACCCCACTTGGAGACTGCCTGAAGTGAGATATTTGTACGCTCTACCATAGCCTCTCTTAAATTATAAAGGTTTTTCAAATAAAAAACAATGAGTATGTAAGCTACCAATTTTAGTAGTCTTAATTTTAATAAAACATAAAAACCGGTAAATTACCGGTTACATATTATTTTTACCGGTAATTTAATAATGGCGAAAATGGGCGGTTTACCGGTAAAAATGAAGACCGGGAAACCGTCATTGCATGCCCTAGTTGTAGTTGCACAAATATTTAGTCACGGTAGTAATATCTACAGTAAGCCAACTTCATACAAACAGGCGAAACACAAGCTATACCTACGCGCTTCGATCTCGTGGTGCGCTCGTGGTGCAGACAGTAGCGACTGTGCAGCAGTGACGATCGGACGGTGTGTCGTTTTTTTAACAATAACCCCGTGATTTTTTCACTAAAAATAAGTTCAAGTACATATTTACATATTTAGTAGGATATATTGTGCTGTTTTTGGTTGCATGAATTCGTCAATAACGCATCCAGAGATAACTTTTTTTAGATTACCTGGAAACTCTGAAAGGTACTTACTAGTAGGTACTGGGCTGTATGTCTTTTTCATGGATTTCCTTTTATGTCCCGAAAAAAAAGTTTTCCTGATTAATAAATAAAGCGAATAGAGTAAAGGAAAGTGATTTACACGAGTGAAATAGGTAGTTATAGGCGGTTCTTGAATCATGATACGGTAGGTACGCTTGTGTTAAAACCTCGGGGCATGTGTGTTTTGTTTTGTTAGTTTGTATAATTCAAAGTAAAGTGGTATTTTATTATTAATAATAGTTATTTATTGTACTGTGTGTATGAATAAGACTAGAAAAAATAAATTTGACCGTCTGTCTGTCACTAGATAGTTGAAAATTTCTCAAATTAAGTACTTCTGTTGCTGCTATAACTACATACACTAAAAACCGTTTTTAGGGTTCCGTAGCCAAATGGTAAAAAACTGAACAAAAAACAACACGCATTTTTATTGAAAATTTCCTATATGCTAGAGAAGAATGATTGTGCGAACAAGTTCAGAGAGCGAGTGGTAGACAAAATGATAGAGATGGGAGACATGAATGATCGAAGTATAAATGAAAGCTGGAATGAGTTGGCGGAGTGTATCAGGCACGCAGCGAAAGATATTTTGGGAAAGACGAGAGGAAAAGGCATTTAGATAGGGATACATGCTGGTGGTCGATAGAAATTCAGAATGTGTTGAAAGAAAAGAAAAGAAAATTCAAGGAATGGCAGCATGTAGAAGTGGAAAACGGTAGTTTGAAAGCGGAAAAAAAGAGGGAGTATGACATTTTGAAGAAAAAAGCTAAAAAAGCCGTGGCATTAGCAAAATCAAAGGCCCAGGACAATCTGTACAACACACTGGACAGTCCTGCAGGCCAAAAAGAGCTGTACCGGCTAGCTAGAACAAGAGAGAGAAAGACGAGGGATGTTTGTAAGGTAAGATGTGTAAGGAATGAAGATGGAGTGGTCCTGTCGGATGATGAAAAAATCAAAGAGAGGTGGAAGGACTATTTTGAAAGACTGATGAATGAGGAAAATAATTGGAGTGGAATTTTAGAGAGTAAACCAGTGAATGTAGGGTTAGTGAGAATGGTTAGTAAGGATGAAGTCAGAATAGCAGTAAATGGAATGAAAAATGGTAAAGCTATTGGTCCAGATGGAATACCCGTTGAAGTGTGGAAGTTATTGCGAGTAGATGGATGGACGTGGTTAGCTTTATTCTTCAATAAGTTGTTGCGGGAAGAAGCCATACCTGATGAGTGGTGCAGCAGTTCTTTGGTGCCCATTTTTAAAAACAAAGGTGATGTGCTTGAGTGCAACAATTATAGAGGAATAAAGCTAATGTCACGTACTATGAAAGCCTGGGAGAAAGTTATTGAAAGGTGACTGAGAGAAGAGATTGAAATTTCACAGAACCAATTCGGTTTTACGCCTGGTCGGGGTACGACGGATGCTATTTTTGCTATACGCCAGCTGTGCGAGAAATACAGAAGTGCGCATAAAAACTTGCACATGGTATTTGTTGACCTCGAAAAGGCATACGACCGGGTACCTCGAGAGGTTCTGTGGTGGGCCCTTAATGAGAAAGGTGTGCCTGGGAAGTATGTGCAGTTGATCCGAGTGATGTACAGTCGATGTTGTACGCAAGTCCGGTCCACAGTGGGTACCACTGGAAATTTCAATGTGGCTGTCGGCTTACATCAGGGATCGGCTCTCAGCCCTTACCTCTTCCTGATGATAATGGACGCTCTGACGTCGGACATTCAGGAGGAGGCTCCCTGGTGTATGCTGTTTGCTGACAACATTGTGCTGGTTACCGAGAGTGGCCAGGTCCAAAACAGATTGGAGGTGTGGTGGCACAGACTGGAAAGTGTTGGCCTGAATTTAAGTAGAACCAAAACGGAGTACTTGTTCTGCGACATCGGCGGTCTCTCCAACTTAGTATATTAGAGGAAGTTTGAAAGTGGCGCCAGTGACTGAAAAGTTGAAAAGTAATCAGTTGTCTTGGTATGGTCATGTGAAGAGAAGGGATGAAGCGCACATTACTAAAAGAGTACTGAGTATTCATGTAGATGGATGGAGAGGGAGAGGAAGACCGAAAAAAAGATGGATGGATTGTGTGAGAAGTGATATGAAAGAAAAGGGAGTTAGTGATAGTTTGACGGGTAACAGGACAGAATGGAAGAAGAAAACGTGTTGCGCCGACCCCAAGTAATATGGGATAAGGGCAGAAAGAAGAAGGTACCGATTTTCTGTAGAAAACTACAAAAAACTTTAGCGACTAAAGTTTTTTCAAAAAACTTTAGTGAGTTCCTACTCGATACGTTTTGTACTTGATGACTCATACTACCGATTATAGTTCTGCAAGTGCCTGCTAGAGGCGCTGCAAATTTTGCCATACAAAAAAGTTACGGCGTCTATATCGATTAGCGACGAATACAATTGCTTTAAACTCATGGTAGCGGTACTGATACGCGCAACCTGAACCTGATACAATAAATGTGGCAGGGGCGAGCTCGTGCAGTTTTGCACTTGTACGTTGTACAGGCAATTGCGTGTGTAAACGTGTTAGGGAAAAGAGTGGGTTTTTGATTAAGTGTATTGAAAATTCATTTTATTACTTTAGTATTTCCTAACTACAAAGTGATTTAGAAAAAGGCCGCTACTATTCAGACATTATTTTAATCAAACTAAATAAAAAAATGTAGTACTCAGTCCTTACCCTTACATATCATATATATATATATATATATGTTACTGTAAAAGCTTGAACTACGGAAAATCTTAAGATTTACCTGTAAAACCCAAGATTTACCTATATTAATGGTAAATGTTTATAAAAGTTTGTGATTCGAACTTTTACCACCATTCACTTGGTAAATCTTAGGTTTTACATTAAAGGCACAGTTATTGTTGAAAATAATTATGTCATAACAAGTTTTTTTTACTCCCTACAAGTACGTCTTCTACGTCTTTTTTTATTTGTTGGTTAAAAACCAAGTAATAAGAAGAATAATGATTCAATTAGACTAGCTAATATATGCGTTATACTGCTGAGGAAGTATTTCAAATATTAAAAAAATAAATTATTAATATGATTTCGAAATGAAAATAATTTAGATAAGTTAGGATTTATACCTAAGTTTTTGACTAATAGTTACTTGAAATAAATGACGAAAAATTAAGTAATCATTGTTTTATTCCTAAAACCAACATTTACCAGTCCACATTGGTAAAACCTAGCATGCGCTGAATTGGAATAGTAAAAGCCCGAAAAAATCGTCCCATTATAATAAATACTTACATTTACCAACTCACGTCGGTAAATCTTAGGTTTTACTGGAAAATCTTAAGATTTACCGTAGTTCGAGCTTTTACACTAACATATATACAAAGACCCCCAACGCGTCTGTCTGCCTGTGTGTTTGTTCACGATAAACTCAAAAACTATTGAACGAAATTGCACGCAGTTTTCATCATTATAATTAAGTGATCAAAGTTTACCTAATTGCATATTATGACAGACAAAAGCTAAGTATTGCTAAACGTGTGCAAAGCTGGGTGGGGTGTGTCGCTAGTTTATAGTTTATGACTTATAATTATATTATGAATAACTACTCCGTGTTAGGTTCCTTTATACCCTGCAGTTATTAATATCCACAGTGGAAGAGCATTCCACTAGGGATAATAATTAATAGTCCATCGTGTTTCACTTTTCAAGCGCTACACTATTCTGCATAATAATTGCTGCGAAGAAGACTGCAACTTCGTGCCACGATGCGTATCATGTGTATGTGCTTTAAATCCTATCTTTTAGGGCCTGCGCTCACTTGAGACAAGACTTTTAGACAGACTTGTTTAAAACAAGTCTGTCTAAGACGTCAACAAAACTGTTTTGTCACGGTAATAATATCTACAGTAATCTTCATACAAACGGACGAAACGCGAGCTATTACTACGCTCCTCGATCTCGCGGTGCGCTCGTGGCGCAGATAGTCGCGACTGGGCCGCAGTGACGACCGGACAGTGTGTTGTTTTTTTTAACAATAACCGCGCGATTTTCTCAATAAAAATAAGTTCAAGTTCATAACTATTTACATATACAATGACAAGTAGGATAATTTTATTGTGCTGTTTTTGGTTGCATGAATTCGTCGAGATGACTTTTTTAGATTACCTGGTAACTCTGAAAGGTACTTACTAGTAAGTCTTTTTGTCTTTTTAATGTATAAGTATTTCCTTTTATGTCCCGAAAAAAAGATTACTGGATTAATAAATAAAGTGAATAGAGTAAAAGAAAGTGATTGACACGAGTGAAATAGGTAGTTATAGGTGATTCATGAATTATGATACGGTAGGTACGCTTGTGTTAAAACCTCGGAGCAGGTGTGTTTTGCTTTGTTAGTTTGTATAATTCAAAGTAAAGTGGTATTTTATTAATAATTATTTTTATTTATTGTAATAAGACTAGAAAAAATAAATTCGACCGTCTGTCTGTCACTAGATAGTTGGAATTTTCTCAAATTAAGTATTTCTGTTGCTGGTATAACAACATATACCACTAAAAACCGTTTTTAAGGTTCCGTAGCCAAATGGCAAAAAAACGGAACAAAAAACAACACGCATTTTTATTGAAAACTTCGTATTCAATTCACAAAGTATTTTATTTGTTTATATAAAAAAATATATTTACAATCACAAAACTAAATGGAAACACAAAGTAGGCAAATGTAATTAGAATGCTGGAGGCGGGCAGCCCTATTGCATGTTTACGTACCGCACGGCTGTACGCAATTATTTCAAAAATACGGCCGAGTTACCGTACTGTATGATATTATAACCGTGGTTTTGTGTACGACACGAGGCGCTATGGCTGTTGATAAAATATTGATATATCGATATTATCGCAGTAATCAAACAGTTGAACATACAAACATGTATTTTTAAACCTCTTGAGAAATATTGGTGCGCATAAATGTTTTATTAAAATTGAAGAACAATTACTGAGAGCGCTACATTTTCGTACATTTATAATTTAATAAAATAATATCATGAATGATAAATTGATTAAATTATTTTTGAGCCGACTTGCAATTGTTTTTTAAGACAAGCCGATAAAATAAATTCGTAGAAAATATCGATATTTCGATATATCGATATTTTATCAACAGCCTTGTCGCAGACGTCCTTTGCGAGCATTACTGCTTCGCAGAAGTCGGCGTCCGCCTGCCACTCCTCCTCGCTCCGGACCATGGCCTCAACCAAGGCCTGGAGCGAGAGGTCTCCGCCGCCGATCGCCCCCACGAGGGCACGGCGATGCTCCGCCCAAGCAGGGCACACCTCGACTGTGTGCTCCACCCTGTCCTCCGGGCGTTCCGCACAGTGGCGACACCCGGGCGTCACTTCCGCATGAATCCGGTGCAGGAAACTCCCGATCGATCCATGTCCGGTGAGGACCTGCGTCATGCGGAAGGTAAGGACGCCGTGAGGTCTTTCCAGCCACGCCTCAAAGAGGGGACTTACCGCCATGATTGTGGCGTGCCCAGCACTGGGTTGCGATAGTCGCTGACGCCATTTCACCATGAGATCCCGCCGGAGCTCTGTCCGCCATGCCGTGACCTGTCAAGGCAGCTGACTTTTGCCCCGGTGTTGCATCTCTACGCGCATATCGTGAATGTGTGCAAGGACTGTTGCCTCCAGATCCCACGGTGGTAGGCCAGCCAGAAGGCTCGCCGCTTCGCGGGAGACCGTGCAGTATCCCCGCACCATCTCTGCTCTCAGCTCTGGCAGGCGTCTGGACCCCCAATGTTGGGCAGGAGCCGCTTGAGCGCAGCCCCAGCCCGGTTGAGTTTGGGAGCCAGACGTCGGGCCTAAGACGTCTTGTCTCAAGTGAACGCAGGCCCTTATATTACTTTATAAAACGGCCAATTTATTAACACTGAAATTTTTCATTTTTACAGGCGATCGTATTCCTAATCCTGATCGGGCTTGTTATGTCGCTGCTGTACATGGCTTCATTTACCTGGCTCAAGTTCTTGGTCTTTCGTGGGCGAGGGCGTAACTTTCGCAACCCGTTCGGCCAGGCTGATCGTCACTTGGAGCGCCCTCCTGAACGCGATTACATACGGGAACAACGCGGCGCATTCGAACGCGAACGCATGCGTCAACGCGCTCGTGAACTCGAAGCTGAACGCCAGCTGGAGGTCCAATTCGAGCGTGAACGTGAACGCAACGGTTTGGGAATAGACGACGAACACGTAAGCATTATTCTAGCTTTTTTTTTAATCACACCCAAAACGAAATGGTTGGCGATCCAGTGAACCAAAACATTGTAAATAAAAAATAATAATATATAAAAACAGTTTTCATGTTTTTTTTACGTTGACAAGCAAAAGATTTTTTAAGAAATGGTTTAGGAATTTCTTTCGGCTTTCGGCGGATCGTTAAATTTTTTTAAATGTTTGCTATCGGACCAGTACTTTCAGTTTCAGAGATTACCTCGTACAAACAAAAAAGCAAAATTTATCTCTTTATAATATTAGTGTAGATGAGCAGATCGCAAGCGTATGCAGACTTCGAGCTTCATAACTGTTACCGAAACAATCGAATATTCGAAATTAAAAAAAAACCGTAACCGAAACCGATTTAAAATATTCGGGTAATTTCGAGTAAAGGCGAATAATAAATAAAATGCTAAGGGTGAGTTGCACCATTTAACTATAACGATAACCAAACCATAACCAGCCGTGAAACGGCCGCCTATTGGTGAATTCGACGATTCGGCTTTGTTATCGTTATAGTTAAATGGTGCAACTCACCCTAAATGTTTTGGTTTATGTTACCAGGCCAACAAATGACAATCAAGACTAGAAATAAAAGTCAAATGTTATCAATTTGTATTTTACTTTTCTAATTTCAAAATACTTTTATTTTCCTAAAATTAGTTTTCATCGACTAAACGGCAGATTTCTATAATACGAGTATAAAAATGAATCGCTAAATGTGTTGCTAAGCGCAAAACTCGAGAACAGCTGAACCGATTTCGCTTATTCTTTTTTTGTTAACCGACTTCTAAAAAAGGAGGAGGTTCTCAATTCGGATGTTTGTATTTTTTTTTTATGTACGTTCGCGCATAACTTCGTCACTTGCCAACCGATTTGAAAATTTCTTTTTCGTTGGAAAGGGTATACTTTCCAAATGGTCCCATAGTCACCAAGTCGGGATCTGATGATGAAATCTTGGCGAAATCGAGGGAACTCCTCAAATATTATAGGCAACCATATAGTTCTTTTGGTATTTTCATCAAAGACTTAAGCATTTATAGTCAAAACATGACATTTGATGAAGTGGAACTGGTGAAGAAGACCAGAAATGGCCAACGCAAGTTCATACTCACACAGATCTCCTAATGAACATAGTTACAAATAAATGAATAGTTCTGAATAGGTATGTTGAAAATGGTATCATCCATGTGGCCTGATGATGATGATGGAGCCGGAAGATAGGCACCGGAACTCCATAATTAATCAATGTATCGCAGGGTTTGAGTTAATTGGAATTGTCATGAGAAAAAGGTCCTCAGGCTGTAAGTGTATTGCAACTAAAAAGGGTGAAATAAAAAAATTTTCACAAAAAAAAAAATAACCGACTACTGTTAAATAACGAAGAGGCAAAACTATTATAGGAACACCGACTTCCGAAATTAAAGTTATTTTGATGGTTTTAGTGGTTTTTGTTTAGTAAGTCGGTTATTTTTTTTTTTGTAAATTTTTTTTGTGTTTGTTATTGTGAGGAGACGAATTCTTATGGAAAAAAAATGAAAATTAGGGTAGTGTAGGGTAGAGTAGAGTAGTGTAGGGTAGAGTAAGGTAGAGTAGGGTAAAGTAGGGTAGAGTAGGGTGAAGTAGATTAGAGTAGGGTGGTGTAAGGCAAAAGCCAGTGATAGATATTTTTTATTGTTACCAACCCGCACTGGGTATACACGTGATAGATTACTACGGTCCATATATAGGGTAGACCTTTTAATGTTTTTGATGTTTCCTAATAACAAATGAACTTTCAGGAAAATTTATTGGATAATGCAGACCCTGAGAACTAAACGTGACAACGTGACAACGATGGCCAGCGACACGGAGACATAAGACAGATTTTAATAATATGTAGCAACGTAACTTAAATTATAAATGTCAATTTTAATGTAAGATTGTATGAGTGAAGATTTTACGATTATTGTGTAGGTAGCCGTTAGCGGTTATTTAGATATTTATCTTTCTTTCTCTTTGATACTCTCTGCCTTCATAAACTAAAGTTCCAACTTCAAAACTAATTGTGACAATATTTAGGCATTTGTTAATTTAAAAACAGGGTGTGATTTTATAAAGGGTGACTGGTAATTAGTGACCGATTATTATACACGTGATTGTACTCATGATTATAGACAACTTTCCCAAAGAATCTTTTTTGATACTCATTATTTAATTTATATTATTTAACCGGAACATGTAGGTACCTGCCTATACTGATTACATACACCGATGGGTTTGTAGGTGGCGCGGGTGCTCTATTACTATTGTAGGTACCTAAGCTGAAAGATTGCAGGCGCGCGCGCGAATTTGCGCGAACGGCTATTTTGTTATTGTGATAAAACTAATAAGTATAAAAAAAAGTTTCTTTGGGAAAGTCGTTTGTAATCATGAGTACAATAACGTGTATAAGTATCGGTCACTAATTACCAGTCACCCTATATGATCCAAAAACATCCAAGTATTTTAAAATTAAATAAAAAATTAATATTAAAAAGCGAGTCGGATCCGCGCGCCAATGGTTCCGTCCATGTCTTGATAATAAAACTTGAAAATAAGTCACATTAGTTTGTTGTTGCTCAATTCTGTAGAAACATAGAACTGTGCGCCTGAATATATTTCCAATCCCATAAAGACCTGTATAAATATTTATAAATCATTCCTTGGACCATACCAATTGTTGGGCGGTAGAAAAACTCTGTCTATCGTCGTTGATGGACAGTTTTTACTACACCAAAAGCTACTTCACCTAGGGCAATGGAAAAAGTTTAAAGTGAATTTTTGAAACTCTGTCTTGCTCCAACTAGACAGGGAAAAGCTATTTGATGATATACCTGTGATGATCGATCCATTGTAAGTCCGAAAGGGAACCCCGGTGTCTTGGAAAGCAAGGCAAAGAAGAAACATGGGTGTGGTTTTAATCATTAAAAGTCTGACAGGCCCTACCGTTCCACCACAGAAAAAATCCTAAGTATGAAGATCAATACCATAGACCTACATGCTGTATAAGATCGTTTGATTGATGGGATAGCACCATTTCAAAATAGATTTATAGTGTATTTTAAAATGTTATCAAGTAGAAGAGCCCACTCGGGATTTCATTTATATCAAATACATTTTAAAAAAACTAAACAGCAAAGCTAAGAATAATGAACGATATATTAAGTTTAAAACATTTTGGTCTTTAACAAATAGGTACTGACATTATAGTTATTGTTTCTAAAACATATTAGTTAATGCTTATTATTTTGAATTTATGTTTTAGTTACCTACCTAGTTATTTTATTAGTAATTTATTCGGCTTTGAGTTTTATGTTATTTTGGGTGTATGTGAATGTCGAAACTTAAAAACAGAGGTCGGAATTAGGTAGAGATATTTAATTACTTATACTGATTTCATACAGCGAAAGAATAAAGTGGATTATGCCTCAAATACCGAGATTAATTTTAAAGAGCAATTTTTGTTATTGACACTCAGAAATATAGCAGAAAAAAATCTTCTTGCATTAATAACGGAAGTGTATAAAGTTAACTTCCCCTCAGTTGATGTAGAGCGATCTTTTTCAATGGATTTTAGACCTTCGGAGATATTAAAAAAATCGTGCATTTTTAATTTGTCCCTGAGGTTTTTATTGTTACTTATTTATAATATTGAAATTCCATTAGAAATTCCGATAAGATCAATATTAATATCAACATTTCGATGCGGGTATATAAATAACTCTACATAATTCCGACCTCTGATGATGACTGAAACAAACACCCACTCACTGACTGAATTATGTAGACTAGAAACGGTACCTAAGTTACTTTTTGCATTTATTGATTTTGTTATATTTTATAGATTTGTTCTTTAAAAAAAAAATGTATTATTATTATATACTTACGAGGATTTTTAGAATTAAGTAGACATTTTTAGATTAATATATGTATTGTGCTACACTAGTTGAATTCAATATGATACTACTTAATCAATTCTGTAGAATCAAAAATAATATATTTACCAACTCATTTATTGATAAATTACCATTTAATAGTATGTACTGCAACCTCCTTGTTAAAATCAAGTAGAATGTTATATTATTCTGAATTTTCATGCCTGCGAATATAAAATATTGTAGTAAAGTCACATCTACCTATATGTTTAAATCTTGTCTAATATGACTGATTTTATTCAAATGTTATAAAAATGACAAGGTCTTTAATAAAAATAAGAAACTAGTCAATGTGTTTTATTTTTCAATATCATTCCCTAGGTTCTTTAGTAGGAAGTGTAACATACTCCTCCCATTTTGCAAAACGTAATGGGAACATTGATTTTGCGTACAGCTAAAAGGCTTAAGTATTCACTACCTATACATTTTTTAGAGAATCTAAATAGACTCCATCGGTTTAGGTAATTAACTAAGGGTGAGTTGCACCATTTAACTATAACGTTAACAAAGCCGTTAACAGTTGTCAAATCGTCGAATTAACCAATAGGCGGCGGTTTCACGGCTGGTTATGGTTTGGTTATAATTGTCTAAAAAATGTTTATAAAATTGTTTACAATTAGGTTTTCATCTAAACCAATGTTGATTGTTGGGTAATTAACTAAATTGAAATAATCTTTGTATGTCTTTTATAAGATCTATTTTATATAAAAAGACATACCTATCAAGATTGTTTGCCTTTAGTTAACTACCTAGACCGATTGAGTCTAGAAAATCGGCAATGTAATCGCAGTTAGAACAGATTGAATCCGATGTAGTGTAAATTGGAGGTCCCGACCGCTCTACTTCCTAAATTGCCTACGATTAAGATTTAATTCATTAAACCCCAACAATAGGTGTGCGAACGCCGGCGTTCGCGCACCTATTGTCTTTCTATTGTGTCTGTAATTTCCACGATTGAAAGGGGTGTTTTTAATATCGTGCGGATTTCATCACGCATCATGAGGAATTGCCCCGCATACAGACAATTTCAAAATTCAAAACATAGCGTCAATGCATACAATAAAAACTTGTATTAGAATGAACCTTTTTGGAAGGATACGCGTGCGGGGTAATCCCGCATGCGTGATCAAAACCGCACGATATTAAAAAGACCCCTAACTCTCTTAATCTCTATTATCTTCTTTCTTCTTCCTGCCCTTATCCCATATTACTTACTTGGGGTCGGCGCAACACGTTTTCTTCTTCCATTCTGTTCTGTCACCCGTCAAACTACCACTAACTCCCTTTTCTTTCATATCACTTCTCACACAATCCATCCATCTTTTTTTCGGCCTTCCTCTCCAGCCATCTACATGTATTACTCATAACTCTTTTAGTAATATGCGCTTCATCCCTCCTCTTCACATGACCATACCAAGACAACCAGCTTTTCAGTCACTGGCGCCACTTTCAAACTTTCTTTATTATACTCATTTCTCACTTTATCCATTCTCGTCACACCACACATCCATCTCAACATTCTCATCTCCGCTACATGCAATCTTTTTTCATCCTTCTTTTGCACAGCCCAACATTCTGATCCATACATAATCTCTATTATAATAGTCAAAATTCCTGCAATAATACCGTCATAAAATTTTAAGTTATTTATCGGACATAATGACAATTGTAAGTTACGAAATACTAATTTTAAATATTAGCGCCAGGGACTGCTGTATGATCATATCGGGGCTGCCAGATAAAACTACTTTTTGATGAGAATTTACGTGACGACGTGTTCTATAACGCCGACGGTACAGACTTAACATACGAGCATATCAGTAATATCAAAGTGGTTTTAATGCACTCACCAGTCTGTATTTGTGATTATTTGTATGAATACATTCGGATCCATTCAGGTATTTATGAAAAAAATATGAAAAAATCCATTCAAGTAAGAATCGATTTTTCCACTAAATAGAATGGCAGCACTAACTAAACAAAAAAACAAGTTTGTTTTTGTTCTAATTCTTCCTAATCTGTGGTTTGGTTTTTGGTTTTTGTGCAATGGCTGCTTGCTAGTTCTGTCGTGGTGACAAATTATATGTCTAAAATACTTTACTACAAAATCGCCGTTACTTATATTTTTGTGCGCATGTTTTCTTTGCTTATTTCATCAAAATGTATTTCAAGTGGTGTGTGCTTGTATTGGCTTTGACTTGTACCGTTTTTGTTTCTGTAAGTATGAACGATATTTTCAATTCTTGTATTCTGTCCTATATTATTATGTCCTATAGGTACTCCTACATTATAGCTACTGTTTTAAGCTACTATTTACGTCTAAATAACTGTAAATCATTCGTTTATTGATGCGGTGAAATGTTTTAATACCCTTGGTTGTAATTAGAATTGATATTTTCCACCACTCATTTTTGGTAATAATAGCTGTGACAATCCTACTTTTTCTTCAATTTTATTTACAATTTTTTTTTTTTTATCTTTACTGCCCTACGATAACGATCGTTGATTTAAAATTCCTTTATTTAGAGCTTAAGTAAACTTTTAATACATTATGTTCGATTTATAATTAACATTAGAAAATATTAATAGATAGAAGTTTCGCATCACAAAGATCCTTTCCTATTTGACTACCCTTGAGGTCATTTAAGGGTACAGACGACCCACTGACCTACTGTTGGCAATCAATCTTATTTTAAGCTAGGCTTTCTGTACTAAAGCCAAGAATGATATATGTTTAACGCTTTGATCTTGAGGATTTAGCAGGTATAAATATAAATAAATGGAAAGTTGCTTATTTTCGATGTTTACCGACTACTTTATGAAAAACTTCTTATTTACATTCTTAGATACATACTCTATAAATAAAACGCTCAATATTTTAATAATCTATGCAAACTTTTAATAGTCTTAGTGTTAACCCAAAGGCGCGAAATTACGCGTGAACGCCGGCGTTCGCTTGGGATTTGAGAGGTAGTCAAAACAAAAGTAACATTTTACAAATAACCACATTACAGGGACATTCTTATGAAGATAACCGTTGCAAATGTGTCTGCCCGAGCCCAGCTGCGGTGCTGAACAACACCGCGGCTGCTGACCGAAGCCCCTTCATGAAGTCTGCCAATGTGCCACCAAACAAATGGTAAGAGAATCATTCAATTTGATATAGCATATCATTCCTCTCCTCTCCTATCTATCTATTATGGTCTGGTTTCCGCACTTAGTCCTTAGTGCATGAGCCATGTCAGCCTTCACTCCAACCAGCCCAGCTCACTCCAGAAGTAGATGAGTCTTTTCAGTTTGGTCAGGGCATCCATGAGTGAATTTGGTGCTCCCAAAGTTTGTGTTCTTATATCACTCACGGCTGTGCACTCGAGGAGCATGTGGGACTTAATAGGCTAAGTAGATAGTATAATCAGCCTTATAATGTTCCCACAGCTAGGATTCGTGCCACATCTCTAGGAGAGAGGCTGTGATCTGTCACAAGGGCCCAGTGCGGGTTGGCGGACATCACATGTCTGCGAACAGTCTTCTAGGACGTAACGGTCCAACTTGCCCTTGGCCAGCTGATTTATTGTCCCCTTTTCACGTTGGCCCAGGCTCGTCCAATCATCATCCCTAGTCATTGTATAAATGGCGTAACCCAATTTACATAATGGCGATTGGCTGAGGCTGGGCTCACATGTATACTATATTGGTTTATCATGCCTATGCAAATGTTCCCTGTTCTGCTAAGATTAGATTCACCTCAATAGTATAATAGCCAATAAGATCTCTCAGCCAGCATTGCACAGCCTAAGCCATTGTAGTTACAATATTTATTCTATTTGTCCGATTGTAGATGCATTTTGCAATTGTATTCCAATTTGTTGCATTCAGCTGCTTTCTTGTGCGTTTGATGTCCAAGTGGAGTATTACATTGGTTTCTACTAATGCTATTGAATTATAAACCCATAATATGCAATTTCATTTTTCACAAACTTGCTTATTAAATTATTTGGTTATCAGTGTTATACAACTGAGAATCATTAACCCTTTCAATGCCATGGATTTTTATAACAAACGCTTACCAAAAGCCAGTTCTGAAAAACCGACATTTATTTGTCTTATATACCAGACTGGCGACTCGAACACGAATTCGATTTGTCACATATATATCAGACGCCACATCGTTGATAGGCTTAATTGAAGCCAGAACTACTTTGTCCTGTATTTCCTTATCAGTTTTATAAACGAAATGAATTGCCTGGCGAATTGAGTACTAACCCTAATATATGTAAAGAACAAAATTCAATGCACATAACATTGCTCGCCACTCGCGTATTTGTTTTCCTGAAATAAAATTGACACATTTTTTGTTGTGGGTAATAATTCAATACTCTCCTGCTCTAAAGTGGAGCGAGGGGGAGTGTCAGACTTTTACTGACTAAAACCACACTGTCCTTCAGTTGCTTTTTGCTTTCTAGGACCATTTCTTTTCAGAAATTCCTCTATGGGTGATTGTTACATGGCTTCAAGTATATTGCACTACACTGACACACATGCCGATCTGGACGAGTCGATCTCCTTGCATTTTATATAGAAACTAGACTTGTAGAGCAACACTTAGTCCACGCCAAGCGACGTCATTCTACGTACAAATCAGGCGTGTTATATGTGAGCGTCGGTCTAATGTAGTTCTAGCTTAATTATGCGACTGATGGGCTCCGGCCTGGATGGATTAAATTGGATGAGTGGCTTGCGCAGGTGTTAGGTGGCTTTTATGCGAATGTTATTGTACCTTATATGTAAAATTACTTGTATAGTAACTGCATCGCAAACTTGTCCTGATAACCCATCTGCAATTTACCCCCAAGTATAAAACATGGTTCAAAATTTTTAGGAAACTTATTAAAAAAAACCGGCCAAGAGCGTGTCGGGCCACGCTCAGTGTAGGGTTCCGTAGTTTCCCGTCCGTCACAATAAGTGTTCCCACTTATGAGTTTAAAAAAAGGCTATTTGTTACGTTGATATACTAAGTACGGAACTCTAATAAATACGGAACCCTAAAAACGGGCCCACAAAAGACGGTGATAACTAAAACAGTATGCAAATAGTAGAAATTTCAGCGATTGTGCACTCGTAAAATTACGAATATATTTAAGAAGCAACTTTTTATCACGGTAGGTCATGAAAGCACGGAAAATCTGACCATCGACTTTTAAAAAGATGACGTCATTATGCAACGCCATCTATCGAACCATTTATGAACTGGTTTTTACCTTAACATTTTGATAGATGGCGTTAAAAAATGAATTTTAGTTTTGTTCTAAATTGCCTTAGCATGTTCCTGATAGAAGTTTTATGTAGTTATAAGATAATACCGCCAATGCCAAGGAGAGACCAACCGAACAATTCGATAATACCCGACCCCATCAACTCGGAAAAATCCTAACAGCGCGAACGCGAAATAATAGCCCAGCGCCATCTCTCGGGGAATTGGGTTACTAATTAATACATAGGTACCAGAAGAAGTTTTCGGTAGTAATTTTGGATTGCGAGAACCGATTTTAATCATTCTTTTTTGTTTGAAAGAAGATACGTTCAGGATAATAAAATATGTAAAACCTTTTTGTCTTTTTTGTACAAAAACTGTTCTTTCCATCAAGTTCAAAATGATTTTCCTAGAAAGTCCTTATAAAATTCTACTTTTCAGATTTTTTTCATATTTTCTAAACTTAAGGTTCAAAAGTTAGGAGGGGACACACACATTGTTTTGTACTTTTGGAGCGATTATTTCCGAAATTATTGACATTATCAAAAAATGGTTTTAGTAAACCCCTATTCATTTTTAAATACCTTTCCAACAATATATCACACGTTAGGGTTGAAATTAAAATTAAAAAAAAATAACTTCCCACTTTACATATAGGGGGGCTACCCTAATAAAATTTTTTTTTCCAATTTTTTACATATTGGTACCAAATTTCAGCTTTCTAGTGCTAATGGTCACAGAGATTAAGCGAGGACGGACAGACAGACAGACACATGGCGAAACTATAAGGGTTCCTAGTTGACTACGGAACCCTAACTAGCTGACCCGGAACTTCGTGCCGCCTAATAGTCAATGAATGTACTTAGTATATCTTTCGATATAGTCAACCGATTGCGATGAAACAAAGCCTAAGTAATATATCAACATAATTTTGCTGTATAAAAGTTACAAACATCGATTTCGTACATTTTATGTTATGCGCGCACAACTAAAAACTTCATACCTACGATTTATTATATGTATAGATTTTAATATGATGAACAAAATGATGCTAAATCTGAAACAAATTCCGTATACATGTATGACCCATGTTTTATTAACATCACGTTTTTTAGGGTTCCGTAGTCAACTAGGAACGTCACTTATTGTGACGGACGGGAAACTACGGTACCCTACACTGAGCGTGGCCCGACACGCTCTTGGCCGGTTTTTTGTTTACAAGATTTTTCAAAAAGGTTGTTCATTTGAATGCATGTGTGATTTCATGTGATTTTACACCAAATGATTTGATTTCTATTTGTTCTTGGCTAGCAACTGTGAGTCGGTGATCCTTCCTCGTGTGGCTGACCAGATCAAGGGTCGGGAGCAAGAGTTCTGTCCTCGCTGTGAGTGCAAGTACGAGAACAGAAACACTACCATTATCAAGGTTTGTTGGCGTCCTACCCTCAATTGAACATATTGATAACATCTAACGGTTTGGAATTATGTCTTTCTGTGCTCGATATTAAAGATCCTTCACATTAATGGTAAGGGGCGTTACGATGACGTGTTGAAATGTCAGTAGTGCGAGCGAGAAAGTTTGGCTCACGAATGAATACTTTATTAATCCAGGAATAAATTTCTTCGCTATAATAATAATAACATTTCACAACTTTTACACAATGCCATCTAGTCCCAAACTAAGCAGTGCTTATGTTATGAGCACTACGCAACTGATAAACATACTTTTTAAAATTGGTTATTTTGCTTTGTTTGAAACATTTTGTGATGTGTTTTTTTTTTACGTTGGAAAGATTGGAGGGAGGCCTTTGCCCAGCAGTGGGACAATATGAGCTAACTATAACAATATTTTAATTATTTAAGTTATTGTTTAATTTGTTTATTATTTCTTTGTGCAAAAAAACTAAATAAATAGTAATGTATATTAACTATAACAATAATAAATGTTTATTAGCTCTAGTAATAGTTCATATCTTAATACACAACGAAGTTTTATAGCTCCGAACTTATAATTAGAAAGGGAAGTCCGTCGTGTATCTGACGTCCATCACGACCATACTGGTCTGCTACAAAACTGGAAGCTGCATTTTATTTGTTTTTAAAGTTCCTGAGTGTGGTCCGACTTACAACTTGGCTGTTGGGACGCTAAGTAAGATTAGACGTAAACAATTATAATACACGTGTCCCACAATTTCCAGGTGGTGGTGATAATCGTGATCTGGGTCATCATGTTGCTGGTGGTGTACATGGGCTTCCTGATCTGTCTGGACCCGCTCATCAACAAGCGCGCCAAGGCCTCGTACCAGGAGCACACGAATGAAGATGTAAGTCGAAGCATTTTATTGATTGAAAACTAGCTGTTCCTTGCGGCTTCGCCCACGTGATAATCTATATATTATAAAATATATAAAAGCGAAATACCACTCATCGATTGATCACGAAATCTCAAAAACTATAACACTTAAAATTGTGCAGACAGGTTCCTTTTATAGGGTGTGTATACAACCGCTAAGAACGGATTTTACGAAACTGGGTGGAGTTCCGAAAAATCCGTTCTAAGGGGTAAACCCGTTTTCCAAAGTTTTTATGGAGAAACCAAATTTCACGCGGGCGAAGCCGCTAGCAGAAACTAGTAGAAAATATAGGCCTACGTTAGTCAGTGATAAAGTAGCTTTATATTGGTGAAGGGATTTTGAAAATCGGTCCAGTAGTTTTTGAGTTAAATCGTAACAAACAAAAAAGAAATCAAATCTTTCCTTTCTCTATAATGTTAATATAGATAGGTTGGCACCCACCGAGGGTTCCGTACCGTGGTAGAATAAATTTCAAGCAAAATGATTTTTTTTTTACGAAAACCTAAATTAATTTGTATTATTTTGTATTATATAAGCGGCTGTGTTACACGATTAGAAAGAGCAGAAAAAAGGGGTATATAAGGTATCTGAGGTAGGCCGGCCTCATCTAGTATAAACTGAAGAAAAAAAAATTACGTATAAAAGTGTTTTTTAAAACCTATTTGCACAACACTATAAATATCATGTATCATTTAGGTGAGGACTAATTAGTCAACGTTTAATTAAGACTATATTAAAAGATAAACAATTAAAAAATAATTGTTAGATATTTACGGTTACTTAAATGCTATTTAGTTAAACATACCATTTAGGGAAAAATTTGAAAACGTAGGGAGTTTTGTAATGTTTTTTTTTGCGCAAACGTTTGTCTTGTGTCAGATACAAGCTACAGGTCGCGCGGCGGTTTAAGATCGCTCGATGAAAGTAGTGGGGGAAATCGGCGCACGGAAATTCTTATTGTGTAATTAAGGATTTAAAAAAAAAAATATTTCGTACGTTTGAACCTTAGTAACTTAACACATATAATAACACTAGTTTTTGCTTGTAATTTATCTTAAGTAGGTAAATTCAGAAAAATTAAAAATAAAAGTAAATAGTTACTATATTTAATTAATAAAATTGTAGGAAAATTAATCATCCGACAGTGGTGATATTCCTTCCATTAATTCATGTTGGGATATTGAAATAGAAGGTTGAGGGTGGAAGCACGAGCCTAAGGGCACAAGTGCACAACGTTGTCGTCAGACATTTCGGAGTCATTATCATCACTAATCGCTGTCGGAGTATCATCAGTAACATTAATAATAATTAATAATTTTTACCACTACTTACTAATACGATAACATAAGCTGTAAGCAACAGTACCCAAGTACAACAGTATCCAATGAGACGCGTGAACGCAACGCGGGAATTGAAGAGCGACTGATCTACCAATGACGTGTCGTCGTCGGCGCACACCCGCCCCCCTCACGCCGCACGTCACCAAATAGACCTTAGAAGTGAATACTACGCATGCCCCTTCCACTTTTGCCGAGCGATCTTAAACCACCGCGCGACCTGTACCAATGAATATTTGATTTCTATAGAACCAGTATGAAATCATTGACTCCCTGCGCACACGTAAACATTTTTTGTGTCCAGTTGCTTCCACTTAACACATTCTCATGAAGATCAAAAAGTGACCGGTGTCCATAACTAGAACAAAAAGTGTCTCCGTTTACGCAGCGCCTAACCCTGAGTAAAGTTTAGAAAGTATTAAGTTTCAGTCACTTTCAATTAATTTGAGTTCCATTAGAACTCGAATGTGTATGTGTAATCTAATGTAGTTACACTATTTAGCATCGAATATATCGAGTCGCAGTCTTCTTGGTAAGCTTTGCTGCGGTAGTCAATGCTACAGTAATCATTTTACCAACGTCGCGTCTGTTACAATGATTCGACATGTTTTCTAAAACTACATAAATTTTACATCACTATATCCACTACGAATCAATTGGCGAATAATTAAAACAGCCACTGAATTTCAATCGAAAAAGTCCGCCAAAAACCCTGTGGCAATGTTAATTAAAATGTAAATGAGGTCGTTTCCTATCTTAGACCTCGTTTATGGAGTCGCGGAGCTTTGCGCGGCGCGTTAAGCGAGGCGTTGAGCTGGTCGCGGCGCGGACGGTGCGCCTGTGCCGCGTCCGGCGCGGAGCGGGCGTACTGTCTTGCGTACTGCGCGTCGGAGCACGCAGCAGGAACAACAGCTGAGTCAGCAGGGTAATACATTATATGCCCGTTGTTTTCATAAACAATACAGAACCAGAAAACTGGCCAAGAGCGAGACGGGCACGCTGGATTCGAGTTCCAAACGAAACCACATTTTCGACGACAGTATTGCTTGTCATCAGAGATCTTCGTCAATAGCAAATAAACAGTATATACAACATTATTTTTAGTATATGCGAAACCCGAAACACGTGGCTAGTATATATGTAAAGAATCTATGTACATAATTTTATAACTGTATCATGAAAAATCACAAAGTTATAAGCTTGTTATGTCAGCAAAAATACATAGTCACTGGGTCATCCAGGCGACTGACGGGTTGTTTTGTACTTGCACCCAGCTGCTTGCTGGTGCCTAATACCCGTTATGACCTGCCATGACGTGTGCTGTACCTAATGTCGGTGGTGTCCAACTTATGACCTCTATAAATATTTTTGGGAAAAAACATAACATTGTGTAAAAACTATTTGATCCATTCAGTTACTGATTCTGAGCAAACTTTATCCAAGTTTCGCATAAACTAAAAATCATGTTGTAGAACGATCGTTGGTTTACCGTAATTTAATTACTCTACCTTTTTCGATAAGGGCTTTAAGACACATTACATTAGAAGTGAGACCATTTCTTACCGAAAGAATGGATCATGATTATCCCTGAAGATAGTGAAGCTAGCCCGTGCCAACTCCTGATACTAAAAAAGCAGAGCTTATTCAAACGATGAACAAACTCTCAAGACTTTCAACTGAGTGAGCCGAGCATGCGTCCATTTATGATGAGCAAGAGAGTGGGATAAGCTTTGTAAAATCACGTTTCACTTTCTGGGTTTGGCAATGTGATCTTCTACTAACTAGTCCTATCCGGCTCGCTTCGCTTGCTCTTCTCATAACAAAGCGCGCTCGCTGAGATCGTTTATTTTGAAAGTAAAATAGCTCCTCTCTCTTGTCTTGTCGATGGAACCTTCTTGCTCGACTCTCTCTTGTCTTTTGGGACTCGCTTCACTAGAACTACCACTACTACTACTCGAAGAACCACGTATGCCATGTTCACTGTGACATTGCTCCCTTGTCACAAAACTGTGCTCGCTACGCTATAGGCGTGGGCAAAGTGACATCTTTGCGATTGGTACATTTGAATCTGAATCACTAAACATCCGGAACAGTGATATGTATCAATTGGAATATTTGGAACATCAACTCAAAAAATACAAAAACTCTAAAAATTACAAAGACACTGACTGTAATGAATCGTGATTTGTTACGTCGCGTCATAGAGAGCCGAGACAGAGAAAACTGTTAGATGATATGTATCATTTGAACATTTGGAACAACGGCTCAAAATATACAAACACAGATGTTGTCTGTTATATCGCGTCAATACACATGCAGTTTTGATTAATTGAATTTTTATTAAAAAATAATTTTAAGTAGATGTTTTTATTTTAGGTCATTAATTATAGCGTTCAGGTGTTATCTCTGTTTTTCACGTGGCCTCTTTATATTTCTATCTCAAAAATTGTGTTGGGTGAAACGACAATCTTTAAACCATGCTCAAGTTGATGATGACGAGTGGAGAAGGGCCTTCTTAAGGTAGCCAATGTAGCCATACATGCTAGGGTAACCTGACAAGTTTGCCTGTACAGTTGAGTTGTACAGGTAAACCGGAGCGTGTATGTTGTACAACTGTGCAGGTTTCCACACAAGCTCACCCGACTGGTATAACTGTACAGGCTAACCTGTCAGGTACACCCTAACGTGTATACCTTTAAGGTTTATGTTTTATTTATATTATAATAATGTCTATGTTCAGAAATCTTACCTCAAACTCTCTTATCATCTTATGGTCATATTACTAGCTGGCTCGTCAAAAATTGTTCTATCATGAAAAATATCAAAGAAAAAGATTTGACGGAAATTAAAACTGAATCATTGTATTTTTGAAAAAGTAATATTTTGAGGCAAATAGAAACCATTGATTTTAGAAATAATAAACATTTGCTGTATTATTATTACATTATCAGTTAGTGTCACTAATTAATGTGAAATTCTAGGAAGTACTGACATAAAATATGGCAAACTCAAAAAAACAGCTAATTTATTAGCAAAATACTTCTATTTTTTATGTCGATTACGTTACATGCTTTCCCGCTTTACGCGAATATGCTCCGTGACTCCACAGAACAGTCCTTGGTATGAAAAAGAATAGAAAATCTTAAAAACAGTTCTTGGCGAATATGACAGCTATTTCTGACCAAGACGACAACTCTTTAGATAAATAAGTTAATGTTTATTTTCTCACCACAATATATTACAATACAAAAAGATTGCATGTAGCGGAGATGAGAATGTTGAGATGGATGTGTGTTGTGACGAGAATGGATAAAGTGAGAAATGAGTATATGAGAGGAAGTTTGAAAGTGGCGCCAGTGACTGAAAAGTTGATCCAGCCAGTGATTGAAAGGTAATCGGTTGTCTTGGTATGGTCATGTGAAGAGGAGGGATGAAGCGCATATTACTAAAAAAGTTCTGAGTATACATGTAGATGGATGGAGAGGGAGAGGAAGGTCGAAGAAAAGATGGATGGATTGTGTGAGGAGTGATATGCAAGAAAAGGGAGTGACAGGACAGAATAGGAAAAAAATCGTGTTGCGCCAACCCCAAGTAATATGGGATAAGGGCAGGAAGAAGAAGAAAGACATCAAATTTTAAAATGTCGTGACAATTGTTTTACTATCGTGGGAGACTGGTGCCTAAACTTGGCTGCAAGCCTGCATTTCAGGACACCATGACAAAAAATCTATATAAAAAAAATGAATTGCAATTCTGTTAGTCTCGCTAAAACTCGAGAACGGCTGAACCGATTTGGCTAATTTTAATCTTGAAATATTCGTGGAAGTCCAGGGAAGGTTTAAATGGTGAGAAAATACGCAAAAACTCATGAGAACCAGCAACCCACGCGCCCCAGCCGCCGGAATCTCGATCCCGATTTCCGGCCAACGCAGGCGCGGGCTTGCGGACAGCGAGCAATGGGTAGCTCGCCGTCCGATCGTCCGGACCGAATCCAAGTCATAGATGGCGCGTACCTACTTTTCCACGCGCGCCTCTTGGAGATGTCAGCAAATCGTAGGGGCCCAGCAGGATCGAAGCCTACTGGTATAAAAGGCAAAAGGGGGCCTGCGGCGCCCCTTTTACCGCCGCTACTGGCGAGCGGGGTGGCATCGGTAAGCGGGCGCGCGGCGCTATAAGCGGTCTCCAGTGGCGTAGCTACTAAGGGCTGGGCGGGGCAGTGCCCCGAGGCCCCCAAGCTCAGGGGCCCCTGAAACCTGATTAACAAACCTCTTATTGAATGAACGAAAAATTTTACGAAAAATATTTCTGTTGATAGTGATAGTGAATCAGATAATGTGATCACTGCAGTATTGATTGAAATCCTACTCATGAAGATTCGGTAATTAAGCTGTGAAAGATATCGTTGGCGATCAAATTAAGACGACCGTGTCTCCATATCATGGAGTGTGCATGTTAATGATAAATCTTATAACTTGGGATTTATATAAAAGATAAAGCAACGTTGCATTTTTAAAGAATTTTTATAAATATTTTTTAAATATATTGATTCCGGAACGAAAATACCAGAATGAATGTTTCTGGACTCAGTAAAACTTATGATATTGGAATTTGTAATGCAATCCTCTCTTCTCCAATGTCCGATAAAGCCAAACAATTGTTTGAATTAGCCTTAAGGTAGTTTGTAAGTTTTTGTTTTCTGTACTGGGCGATGTGGTTGCTAAGCGACAAAGCCCTTTAATCAAATAAAAAATATATATATATATATATTGATACAGGCCTGAACAATTTAGGGGCCCCAGTTTGTTCTTGCCCCAGGGCCCTTGGTCATCTAGCTACGCCACTACCGGTCTCGTGGCGTGCTTCAAACATTTTCATACTAAATGTTCTTACCGCTGGAATAACTTGGAACAGACTGAACATCCTGGCAAGGGATAGAGACAAATGGAGAGAAATGGAGGAGGCTTTCACCGACAGAGCGGTCCTTACAACAGAAGACAATACTAACAAACTAGGATAAGCAAATATGTACTAACACAACCAAAAACTATTAGATATGTAAAATCTGTGTATGGAATAAATAAAGCTAATATTATTATGTTCTTACCGCTCGCCGCCCCGCCCTTAGCTACCGCTCACAGTGGCAAGGTCGTGAACGTTAGGGTTGAGTTTTAAATACAAAAAATACTTCGTTAATCAAGTAGCGGTTTATTTTCAGGACGAGAGCACCCTCGGTGGACCTTCCCAGCAGATGGGCGCACGCGGCAACGTCCTGAACAGAGTGACGCACCAGCAGGACAAGTGGAAGCGCCAGGTGCGCGAGCAGCGCCGCAACATATACGACCGGCACACTATGCTCAACTAGGACTCGTTTAATACCTCATCCGTGGCGTAGCGACACTAAGGTAACAGTGTCGGGGCCCCAGGCAACTCTATTTAACTGTATAAAATCGAAACTCCTTAAGTAAACTACCGAAAGTGAAAAAGCTTACTGGTAAGCGATTTGAAGTTTATTTCATGGACTTTGTCATTAATGACTATGTATCTGTTTCATATTTAGGTTGGGTTTAAGAATCATTAGACAAAAATATTTTTTATTATGTTAGTTTTTATTAAGCTTAAAACAGAAATTTAAAAAAATTAAAATTTTCAGATTCGATAGTTTACATAGGGACTAGTTACTACTGCATTCATTTATACTAGCGGTCCTTTGCGGTTCCACCTGCGTCTTTGATTACGGCTCGGCTACCGTAGATCGTATATATTAAAATTTTCAGATTCGATAGTTTACATAGGGACAGTCGAAATGATCTAGTTACTACTGCATTCATTTATACTAGCGGGCCTTTGCGGTTCCACCTGCGTCTTTGATTACGGCTCGGCTACCGTAGATCTTATATACTATACTATGAATTAAGTATCCCGTACAGAAAGATTTCTTTCAATCCGACTGATAGTTCCAGAGATTTAAGCGTTTAAACAAACGAACAAAACTCTCTTTATTATATTATAGTACTAGCTTTTGCCCGCTGCTTCACATACGTACATAAAATATAGCCTTACGTCACTCAAGAATAAAGCAGCTTTCTATCGGTGAAAACAATTTTAGCAATCGGATCAGTACTTTCAAAAATTACCCCCCACATACAAAAAAAAAAACATTTTTAACTCTTTAAAATATTATTATAGAAATACTAGCGAACCATGTTATGTTAGGGGGTGGGGGTAGGCGGGTAAAAAATAGCCTACGACCTATTCTCGAGCCTACCAAATATACACAAAAAAAAATATCGGTCAAATTGTTTCGGTGGACTACGGAAACAAACACTGCGACACAACATCTTTATATATTAGATGTAAAAGTAATTCTGGTTGTATGTTTGTTACATCTTTACGCCGTACCGGCTGAACGGATTTAGGTGAAATATCGTATAGTTACTCTATTACACCAAGAGACGTAGTTATGCGAGTTTAGGTGCATAGAATAGAATAGAATAGAATAAACTTTATTGTACACCAAAATAGTAACAATTTCACAGAAACTTAAACCAACAAACATCATCAACAAGCAACATCAACAAGCTTTTATTAAACTTGCATTTTTTTATGTATGTTAGTTTCGGGCAAACCTTGGAAATTAATTTTTAAACAGTTATTCCTTTAGAGTTGATATTTTATATACCTTTAACCCCGTCGTGTTCTTTGGAACCATCATGAATCAGATACCGCGCGAAAAAAAGTTTTTATTGAAAACTTATTTTTTAGAATTCTTTAGGTAACAATCTGAGATCTTACAGCCACTGGACACCTCATGCTTGAACTAGCGCACCAAAACAATTCTATCAAGTAGGCGAGGTACGGGGGAGCGGGGTACTGCCTTCTGATTGGTCGAGACTATTTGGGAATTATTCTGTGGCGACCAACATCAAAAAATTAACTGACTGACATATCAGCGCATAGCCGGCACTACTGGGCCTAGGAACGTGAAATTTTGCACAAGGCTTCCTTTTATAACGTAGGGGAGCACTAATTTTTTTCATAATTCACTAAAGGGATGAAACGGGAGTCTAAAGTTTGTATGCCTGAACCAACATTCGAGCGGGCGAAGCCGCTGGCAGAAGCTAGTAAGTCATATGTTTTGACACACATGCGTCGCCTGTTATTAGACGTCTAGTGGCTGTAAGGTCATTGATCTACACACATCCAAGACCAACCCTCGTTCGTGAAATTAAAAATCTCTCTCTACACATATAGACCAAAGGACATAAGATTTGAGACTTTCACGCGGGTGATGTCGCAGTCAGAAGCTACTTTCAATATACTTCAAAAAACAATTTAATGACATTTTATCAAGGCATCTTCATTTGAAAGTCTTGAAATATGGATTCGGCATAGGTTTAGGTAGACTAGGTAGATTATAAAGATATTGAAAGCAGCCATGCTGTTGTGTTTCATGCTTGAAGCATCGATTACGTTATAGGATAGTAGCACTGTGTAAAGACATTTAAAATAAAGACCTATGTCAATATAGCTTTGAGAAAGGATAGCTTTGAGAAGGACAGCCCTCTTTAAAAAGTCTTGTGGAAGGTTGTTCAGTTTCGTCTACAATTGCCGTCACGGATCTTGAGCGCTGGCTTCAAGTTACACAGAAGTCAAATATTCGGTCTCTTTAGTGGTGCGAAGTGAGACGCGGTGGCGGGAGTGTCAGTGATTGGCTCGCCGCGCCATCGCGTCGTAGACGTCACTCCTGATTCGTTCCCTGCGTTGCTGAATGTATCTAACAACGAAGACGATTGGCTCGACAATGTATTGAATGCGCAAAGCGATCCCCACTGATCCGTTACGGCAATTGTACTGAGCAAGCCCTTAAAGTTTGTGGAGGGCTGTCCTTTGCACCCTATTTTGGTTTATAATAGAGTTCTCAGGTAACAAATATAAAATATAGTATGTACATTTTAATTGAGACTTTATGAAATGGATATAACTAATTTCATAGCTAGACAATTACCTAAGCAATACATTTGAAAATTTAGATATAGAAAAATTTAAAATTGAATAGATATCTAATATCGTCGAACGTAAGTATTGTTGCAATATGTTTACGCAATAAAGGAAATATTTTTTTATTCTAAATTAATAAGTGTCCTGTATTGTTAATATATTTTTAATTATGAATCATTTTGTATTATGTGCTATATTCTGTTCAAAATAACATTAGAAATTTATGAAAACCTTTTATTACTGTCCGTTCAAACGATTTGGACTTTTATTATGTTGGTGACATGACAAATGGCGGCTGCAATAAATAGTTGGTATTGTAACCACTTTTTTGCTTTTATTGCCATCCGCATGCCTACGAAATAGAAGTTAGAATCGGTTGAACAGATTATAAAAAAGGGTTTCTTTAAATTTCTATTCTTAACGGGAATAGGGTATGAATTCGCTTGTTTCAAATGAAATGATAAAAACCTGGGCCCTAATGCTACGTCGCGTTTCGATGATGGTAGAGAAAAATGAGATAAATGCGAGACTTCGAGGACAGAAGAAAATATAATATGTTAATCATAAAAATAAAAAACAAAATTAGCTTTACAAAATCATTATACAAAAGACAAAAACAAAAAAAAAGTGTAGTTTATTAACATCATTATGTCTTAAACATTTTGAAATCGTATACCACAATGAAACTTTTATAAGATCATACAATCAAGATTTTTGGTCTTGTAATTTAAATATTCTGAGTGTTCACGCTAAAGATATTAATATATTTACTAAATAATGTCATGTAATTATGTGATAGAGATAGTTATAAGGGGAGTTTTTACTTTTTACCGACCATGCTTAACTCCGCTTCACAAAAGATAATGTAAATATCACTACAAATTGTTAAGTTTCTAATTTGTTTTTGTATTGATATAAACCAGTGCTTGACCGCAATCCCACCTTATGGTAAGCAGTGATGGTGAGTTGCACTAGTTTATTAAGAGCCTATCCACTCTAGCCTTGAAGACATCTAAAGTATTTGAAAAATACATTACTACTGTTATTCAAGGGCTTTAAAGAAATAAAATCTGGGCCTACCTTCCAATATCTATGTGTGTTATGTTTTGAGCTGAATAAAAAGTTACTATGGCACACATTTCCAAGCTACATACTTTATGCATAAAACACAAATGCATTTATTGTGCATACAGCTAAGGAGTGGAAGTCCCTGCTGGACTCTGTTGCCTGATAGCTACAATTTAGGGTTCTTTCAAGTCAAGAGTGAATAGGTTACTTCTAGGCAAGCGTGCTCCACCGTTGGCCACATCATCGCTTACCATGAGGAGAGATATTGGTCAAACGCGAGCCTGTCAATAATAAAAAAATACATATAAATAGCATTGCTTGGTAATGGCAAAACTGACATTTTAAACAAAGAATAACTTCGAAGGGACTATTTGGAACTTGGTGCGCTAGTAACATTTATTCAGCTCAAAAATACCTTTCCAACGATATAACACGCATAGCTATTAGAAGGTGGGGCCAGGATTTGCATCCTCCTTTGCTAATAATATTTCACTGTTTTAAATTAGCGTGGTAGAGCGGACGAAATAAGTATAGTCGGCAAAAAATAAAAACGTCCTATTTGCATATTGTATCCATTTCATTCGCTAGATTTAAACTGTTGTATTCTTGTTGATTTAATTCTGTAGGTACTACTGGCTTGCCAGAAGGCTGACTGGCGATTCGGACACAATATATTTGGAAACCACCAGGTGTCCATATATATTGCGTCCGAATTTTCAGCAACTGCCAGAAAGGTCACCAACTCTTTTATGCATAAACTATATTTTCCATGATACTGTTATCACACTCAAATCGATGGATTTTGCCAGGAGAGCTTATATTTGCGTGATTGTTCGAAAGACTTACCGCGGCCCTGGAACGTAAAGGGGCAACTGAAGGAACACAGGTGGGTCTTAGTGAGTCAGTCTGAAGTAAGTAAGAAATATCTAATTTCGCGGGGCACCCTGAAACAACTCCCTTACGCAGACAACGACTACATCAGTTGAACAGGGTGAGGTCACCTTCAAAAAAGAGCTATTTTAACCTTTTTGGTTCAGCTTTAGGCTGCCTGTCCACAGGAGCGGAGCGAGGCTGCGGAGCGGAGAAATGGAGAAATATTAACCAATAGGATTGCACAAAATCAGAGGAGCGGAGATTTTGTGCAATCCTATTGGTTAATATTTCTCCACTCCGCAGCCTCGCTCCGCTCCTGTGGACAGGCAGCCTTATACTTTCCAACTGCTCGGCAAAGGCCTCTCCGAAATTTTTCCAGGTATTCGTTTTTCTCGAACCAGCCCTTGCTACTATTATTTTAATAACATTGTCTCGTCAGCTTATTGCAAAAACCCATTAACTCACAAATACAAAACTAGAAATAAATAAATAAAATATCTTTAGTTCAGTTAGGTGACAAAAAATTAGACAAGGTATTTCATAATACATGTGAACAACATCACCTAACAGAGGACAGTCTTACTTCCCCGCTATGGTCTTCAGGATGGAGTTAGAGCTAGCTTGCACTCTGGAGATTGTGGAGGCAGAATTCCGTCTAAAAGCCGTAAGATTTCAAGTTTTAATAAAGCCGTCAGTTATAATAATAATTATGTATCATTACACCAAAAATACATATTACACAATTTGTCTGTGCTCTTAATTATAATTATGTTACATTACAACAAAATTGTGCCTAAATTAACAAATGCTGTCGAACTAGGCTTAGAGCCTGTATTTCAAGCATGCAGCGCTTCTAACCCTGGGATTGGAATTGTACTGTATATTCTAGTATGACCTCATGAGGACATGGTAACAATATTTATATTAAACTAAGTATTGAGTTAATGAGTTCTTGCTATAAACCGACGATCTTATTCTCTTCGATCTAAAACTCTTGTTCATCACGTTAATCACTGTAGGTAAGTTATAGACGTAAGGTTTACCAGCATTTAGCTTAATTAAACCAGCTTTGGTTAAGTTACGTGCGGTATTAAATACTAACAAATGAAAGACAAGAATTCTACTTAGTGAAAGTTAATCGTATTAATTAATTATATTAAACTTGTGTAAATCTAAGATCTGAGGACTGCCTATGATAGTCTGTCGCGACCTGATGTTAAATGTTACGAAATTGTGAAGAAATGTATTTTACCATGTATAAATATTTTAGTGTTACAAAAAATGTTTTTAACTGGTCAAAAGTACAATATGCCCAAAATATTATGTTGGCCACTTTGAACTTTACGTTACGAACTATTATGTACGTTTTCGTCATATGATTCTTAAAAAGAATTAGTTTGTAGCGATGCTGTCGCACGTTTTGTAAGCGCTACTAACGCGCGTTAGTCGCTATAGAAAAAATGCCAACGCGCTACAGCATCGCGACTGTATCGATGCCAACGCGCTACAGCATCGCGACTGTATCGATGCCAACGCGCTACAGCATCGCGACTGTATCGATGCCAACGCGCTACAGCATCGCGACTGTATCGATGCCAACGCGCTACAGCATCACGTCTGTATCGATGCCAACGCGCTACAGCATCGCGACTGTATCGATGCCAACGCGCTACAGCATCACGTCTGTATCGATGCCAACGCGCTACAGCATCGCGACTGTATCGATGCCAACGCGCTACAGCATCACGTCTGTATCGATGCCAACGCGCTACAGCATCGCGACTGTATCGATGCCAACGCGCTACAGCATCGCTACAAAAAGTCGCCGTGGGCGAGGGGCCTTACTGCGCAGCTAATTGCTCGAAGTTCGAAGCGGTCAGGTTATTTTGGCCGCACTGTACTTCTGACTAATTCTTGCAATAAAAAGTGATTTTCACTAATTAACACTTTTGACTGGACAGATATAATTTTGCCGTATGTTTAAAATTTATCGCTATTTTAAACACCTCGTGTATTATCGTTTTTATTTTTTTCTGGATGATGTAAAACTCAATCAGAATATGTTTTTGAACACATTTTTTTGATAAATCGCTTTATTAACCGCACCGTAATAGTTACTAATATTGTGTCTTAAATTGTACAGTGGAGTGTGAATGAAAGGCAGTGTTGAAAGGTCGTATGTGCTTCCGCGACGAAGGGATTGATTAGGATTATTGAGACATTCGATAAATGACAAATTATTTTATTTTATTACTTTTTCGGGCGCCGTTTAATCGCTTATGTCGGATTAATCTGACAAATGTTGTGTGCAGTTAGCCAAGGTATTTGGTCGTAAATATACAAAATAGACACGGAAATATTTGTCGGATTAATCTAATGTAAGCCAAAGGTTCAATAATAAGTCACATTGTATTAAACAACGATGGTAGGTTATGCAATATACTGTTTTTATCAAAGACAAATTGCTATCTGTCCTCGAAGCTAGGTGTAAGTAGCTGTGTGTGTAGACTAACCACCATGCTTATATTGAGTGATTATTCAATTGGTCATGTTGTAAGTAGGTATTATTTTACTCTCATCGTTCACAAGGTCCAGAGGCCCTACCACGAGCTCTTAACGCGATCCATTTGACGACCTAAACTGAACTGTTAAAGGGATGGAGCTATATAAGGTGTATAGCTCCATCCCTCTTTCTCGCTCGCACGCCTGACGTTTTAACATGTCATGGTAAAGCCCCTGGTCCTGAGAGTCGACCTGAACAAGTGATACTTACTAAATGAGCGATTCTCTTGCTGAAATTAAACTAACAAAAATGTGATATTTGAAGAAGACACTAATGTAATTCTGATGAGAAAGTATCAAGATTATGCACTTTTGCATTTGTATTATCTGAAACAATTCGACAAACGTTGAAGATTATAATAATAATGTATATGTTATAGATCAGCAACAATGTAAAGTCACAATATAGTCAATGTGAATATTTTATGAAATTATTATCAAGACCATTATTGTAACATGCACTCTTTATTAAATCAATAATACACTAAATCTAGTGCACAGTACACATAAGTTTTTCATACTTTTAGTAAATGTGCGTTTAACTGTTTCGAGGTATTTTTAATATCGTGCGGATTTCATGTGCGGGGTTGCTCCTCATGCAGAAAATTTCAAAATGCAAAAAAAACGCGCCCCGCGTGCGTATTCCACGCATTACTATACATGCTTGTATGAAATAGACATTTGCGGGGCAATCTCGCATGCGTGATCAAAACCGCACGATATTAAAAACACCATAAGTCGTATATAAATGTTTAGAGATAAGTCTTTAACCATATAGTTATATGTCAACGTACAGGTTGAGTTATCAGATTAACTAGAAGCTAACATTTCCTGCGAATTTTACCATTAACTCAACCTCATAATGATCCATCTCTCCAACTCGCCACCATGTATAATATAAATGGTATTATAAAATGATAGTAAAAGCATGTATAGAATTTATTATTAAGAACATTGGGCATCTGATTTTTATATTGTTGAAGTCACTTCAGAACTATTCATTTCAGCTATTAATATAAATATTTAACTGTTTTAATATCTTAGTTGTCGTCGTTCGCGATAAACATAGCAGATTCACTGTGTAATATTTAGACAATTATGTATTATCTAATCCAAATCTATATATCAAAGAGGCCATAAAACTGGCAGCTTTTCCATAAAACACAATTGTTATATTTCATCACAGAATTTTCCTTTTGGCCGATTATAGGCGATCGAAAGGTGTGATGTACTGTGATGCGATGAAATATGTATACACTAAATAGTAAATGTAAATCGGATTATAAGTGTATAGTTTTGTAGCGTTAGCTTAAGTTGATCAGCATCACCGACAGGCCTTAGATGTAGAACTTGTATTCAAACCTAAACTTATATTTACTACAAGGTGTAATTTAATAACTGAAAACCTTTTAATGACCGTCCCATTAATAGTGATCGCCATTTTACTTTTTTTGTTTTTGGGAGAAGACAAAAGTAAAAATTACTAAATAATATCTTGCTGCATATCGAAAATGTTTGTTTTATGAGACGAGGCTTCTGTACGCTGGTATTATATTTGTCTGTACCTAAACTATCTAGTTGGTGGCGAGCCCAGGCGTCAACTGAGCACGCTTTCATGGACCGACTGGACGAGCCAACTAGCAAACCCATGTACAATTCTCCCAGAGATTTTCAGTTGTTTTGATTTCACCTTGTAGGTATATTGGATTTAAACCAAATCGACGGATCATGACGCTTTCCTTGGTTGTTTACAGCTAAATACGCTTAGTTAAACCTGGCGCCGAACAACGAATAATTTATGAAAAGTGTACATTGTATCAGATTTACTAGACTTTATAGATATTTAAATGTTATTTAATCAAATAAAGTTATTGTAAGAAGTAAATTATTTATATTGGAGCTCAGGAACATAGATGTTGAATTTTACGAAGATCTATGCAACGATGCTGTTCTAATTTGTTGTTAAATATGTGCCTGCAAATATATATATTTAAAATGTAAGCGGTCAATGATCCGTCAATATGATATAAATTCGTGGCAAAGTTTCGTATATTGCAAATAGTATGATAAACAATAGTCAGAGGAAATGTGCAGCATTCAATATTAGTGTTGGCCCTGCAGCTAATTGTAGGTTACGTTAGAAGGAATTGTAAATATTTCAATATTTAATGTGTTTATCATCTCATGGTTATTTAAATAAATGTAATTCAAAAAATTTGTTCGATATTTTTACTTACCTGATGCTTATCTCTTTTACATTTTTTTTTATTTCTAGGTCTCATCCTAAGGGCCCTCGCCCACGGCGACTTTTTGTAGTGATCCTGTCGCGCGTTCGCATCGATACAGTCGCGATGCTGTAGTGCGTTGGCATGATTGCAGTAGATTGCCGCCATGGCCCACGCATAATGGTCCACATAGGATTGAATGCGGAAACCAGACTCGGATATCTATCCGAGGTTAGATAGAAAAAAACCTTGTTCTACTGGGTGAAGTTCTGAAAACTTAATAATATGACAACCTTTATTATTTATTAAGGTTATAGATACCGGCACGGATCTTGAGCGCTGGCTTTAGGTTGCGCAGAAGTCAAATATTCGGTCTCTTTAGTGGTACGAAGTGAGACACGGGGGCGGGGAGTGTCAGTGATTGGCTTGCCGCGCCATCGCGTCATAGACGTCACTCGTGATTCGTTCCCTGCGCTTGCTGCATGTATCTAACAACGACGACGATTGGCTCGCCAATGTATAGAATGCTCAAAGCGATCTCCACTCTGACGCCGAGCGCTCAAGATTCGTGCCGGTACCTGTACTATTAAAATTTATGCTAAGTTTCAAGTATAGTGGTATACGGAATGAAGTACACACAAACGAAATTTCCCTTTTTATTCCCTCAATGGTTGAATTTCCGCTCCAATGCACTAGCTTAAAATACGATTGCGCCTGACAAGAATCAAACTATGAATATACAGCAAATAGATAAGGCGTAATGAGTATAGAAGAAAAACGTCCCACAAAATTATTTATCACCCTACACGATTTTCTCCCTAGCTTCTAAATAGACGGACTGCATTTCAACTGCAAATTGCAGTTTGAATGCAGTTGACACGACTGCAATAGAACTGCAAACACAAATCCACCATGCGCAGGAGGGCGGAGCAAGCGGCGGGTGGGTATGATGCAGTCGGTGTGCAGTTCACACGACTGCAATCGGACCGCTTGTTTGGTTTGCAGTTCTATTGCAGTCGTGTCAACTGCATTTTGCAGTTGAAATGCAGTCAGTCTGTTTAGACCCAAAATATAATGTCAATGAAATAGTCTCCAAAATATAAAACGCGTTAGACTTTAGTGATAACATTTTCTCAATTTATACAAGTTCGGGTAAAGTAAATAAACGCTCAACTATGGAACACTCATACGGGACATTGAAAAGATTGGACGTTTTCTATTTCCTCTTTACCTATTATGTTTTACGCCCAGGTTTTGGTTTCACAATTGACTCTGTCCTACACACGTAAAACAGAGTAAGAGTATTAAGAATTAATTAAGCCATAATTGCAGAATTTGGGAATACTCGTTCTGCACCGTAAGAGAATTGAGTGTTCTAAATAAACGTTAAAATCAATTGAATTTTTTTGTTTAGTTTTCACTATGTAACACTATACAATTAATCCACAAACAAATGTTAAACACATATCTATCTAGTAGATATATTGATTTCTAGATACCTACGTGAATGTACTTTTTCCCCATCGATTTCACAATTGTTTTATCTTCACCATGAAGCTATCACAATTGTTTCCTAGATCCTTTCTTAATTTCGTAAAATATAATGAACTTTTAAAAAAGAACACTCAATCCACACGCACACCATTTTTTCTATAGCGCTTGCAAATGCGACTAAAGCGCGTTAGTAACGATGCTGCCACGCGCTTACGAAACGAGCGACAGCATCGCTACAAAAAGTGGCCATGGGCGAGGGGCCTAAGACGTGTCAATAAATCAGTCCATGAAACATTTGCCTTACGCAGGGGAAACTGCCCACCTGTCTCGATGCGTAACAATCAGTTTCCACATAGAGATACAGCCAAATTTTTGGAAAGCACTTGAACCCCGCAGACTCACATGGAAAATGTTTGAAATAAACCTGAAATACAGAGAAATAAACTGTTTACTTGTATGGAACTCAAAGTTATACTAAGACAAGCTTTGTATCTATTAAGACCACGCTCAAACCCATACGGAATCTATGGGGTTCATCTATCCAGAAGGCCAAAGCTGCGTTAAGCGGCGCCCACGCGTGCACACGTCGCACGTGTTTTGTGTGCGGCTGTCCCCGTAACGGAAACCGGATACTACAAGCGCAGTCATTAAGTACTTCAAGTTTAACGGTGTATGCATGTAGTCGTGTCGATGGAGAACTTTAATGTTCGGTGGTCACTTTTGTATAGCACCGCGCGGGCGCCTGCGTAACGCAGCGTCGGCCCTAAAACAAATATCTACCTCAAGGTGGTTCTTGAAAATCTGATCTGAAACTTGATCTACCTATCTTTTTGAGCTGCAGTCTCTTTATTTGCCATCAACCATGTCAGTTTGGCAATTATCACAATGCCACGCATCACGCTGCTTGTTGCATGTCAATGCACCTACGCGCGTACTTGCGGGAGTGCAGATCTGCATCATTGTGCAGGGTTTTTTACGCACTGACGCGCGTAGTTGCGTTTTGTAAATTCACGCAGGCTCCGACTCATTTCATACAAAATCACGCACGGCACTACGAGACTCAGTGCCACACCTTGTCGCATCGCACCCACGCGCGTGTGCGCATGTTTCTCCGCTTGTAGATGCGTGATCTGCACGAAAGCGCGTGATGCATTATCGGTACGTTGGACTGTGCGTGTTTTCTATACCACCGGAGATACTTACAAGCAACGTTAAAACTCGCATTCATGCGCTACGCTGCGTAGTGCGAGGCAGTGTGATAATCGCCTTATAATGGAGCTGCTATAAGTAGTGGGGATTTTTCTTAGCTATATGGCCAAAAAACTAATGCTCTCTAATTTATTTACAAGGTCAGTCGAAAACAAATAAAAAGTGATACATGAAAAAAAAATTTTTATTTATCAAATGTTACAGTTGGCAAGGTTACATTATGACAAATACTTTGTACCCGTTAGTCCTGACACGAAATGAGATTATTCCTCTGAATTATCAATACGAGCCTTTTCAGGAAAATCATTTTTAGCGACAGTGCGTTTTTAGGAAGGAGTTTATTTTTTCTTAATGTTTATACACCACAATTTTATAATTAGTACACATACTTAAAGAAGCCCTTTAGAAAAGCCCTTGTTATTTTATAAGTAAAATCTCAATAAATAATATTCATAAACAGCAAAGTTATTAGCATTGGTTTATGTCCCAAAATGTCACTCAATTTATGGAAATATTGTGCAGGCTATTGATTAATTCTATGATGAACTTTAGGATTTCGGTTTTTTCTACTTTTGACTACAAAAATATGATCAGTGACGGGTACAGATAGAGCCCCATTTTTTTGTGTACTAATTAAAAAGTAGGGGTGTATGTCTATATGATTTGTCTACTATGGCATTGCTTTTCTATGGTAGCTGTGTGTGTGTAACAAATAACTAAATGTCCTGTATGAACCATTCAAATAGATCAGATTGTTAGAAAGATTTCATCGTAAATCTATATGGTATAAAAATGAAAAACTATATTGTTGTTCGTTAGCTTCGACAAAACTAACCAATTTCAAAATCTGAAGACTAAAAAAATATTTAAAAGGTAAACCAAAAAACAAAATATATAACGAATTTCCTCTTAAAGATGGAAAGTACTAATGTCACGGGAGCGAAGACACGGACTAGTATTTTTAAAACAGAAAAAAAAAAACTGCTTCCTGCAAACCACTGTCGCCTACACCGTTCTTCCTGAGAAAGGTCGATATTTTCATACAATCTTAAGGTATAGGAGAGAATGGGAGATTAATAATGAGAATGCAATAATTACTTCACAATTGTCAATTTAGACGTTAAAAATCTGCACTTTATAGAAATGCAGGTGTAACTAAATTGCGGTTGATCATGACAACGATTGCTGAGGTCAGTGCAGTGCGTGGCAACTAGAGTGCGTTTGATATTTGAAATGTCTAGATCTGGTTAGAAATCAAAACCTGCAGCTGCCTGAACACCAATCGACACACAGAGGCTGATCGGCGTCCATATACCGCAATCTAGTTAGACCTTCACAAATTTTGATCAGGAAACTTCCAATATCTGATGGGTGAATACACAAGCACCATAATATCAGTGCAATGTTACATTTGATTTAAATGTGACTTTAAGCTTTGTTTTACACAGTCAATTATTTGTTAAACTAGAGTTCGAGTAAAATTCAGTCTATAGTCACCTGTGGCCCGAAACAGTAACGAGGAAATAAGATCCACCGACATGGGGCCCGGCAGAGGGAATGTGAACATAAAGTACACTAGACTTACAAACATTATATAAGTACGATCAGTTACAGCTATGCTTAACCTAAAGAATTATAAAGAAGAAAATCTCGCAATCGAGGTGTTCTAAAATTGTGTCTCCATACTAATTGTTTAGTAGTTATATCTTAATCGTATACTAGAATGATCGAAGTGAGGTGGGCGTTGGCCGCGGCAGGGCTGAGAACAAGTGGTGGCAGGCGCGAGGGGGACCACTACGAGGTCATCTGTCACGATGGATGGCTACAACGTGTGCTACTAGGTCGTCATATCTCTGATAACAGCATCATGCTGTTTCCCCTCCCAGTAATGCGCTTAAGGCTTATGTTTAGATAGAAATACACTTATTTCTAAAAGAGATGTAGAACATTAATACAAGATACACTTTCTCAGACACCGCTACAAATTTCGCAGGACGGTCAAACTGAATCACGGAGAAATTCTATTGTCAATCACAGTGTAATAAAATATAAAAGTCTGTATACAATTTGATGAGGGAAAGAAGTTACTTAAATGTTTCAGCCACTAATTATAATTACCAGTCTTGCGAAAACAGTATAATGGACATGCAATGGGTAATGATAGTAGAAAATAATAGTATTGTGTGTGACCACGAGCTGTAACACTTCAGGAGAGACTGCAGAAGACCACTCCAAGCCTAAAGCAGAATATAAATAGACTTGTTAGACTTAAAGACGAGCAGTCTTTAAGTCTAACAAGTCTATTATATATACATTACTGAAAATATCGAAACTTTATGCCTCATTATTTGATCAAGATATACCTTTGGAGCCATAAAATTATAAACATTACCTTCTGGCCACATATAAAATAATAAACCCATCAAAATGTTTATTGTATGTCCCACGAAATTTGTATAGGTTCGATATCTATACACATAATAATTTATTATTAATATTATCTATAAATCTATTCTAATGTTTCAAACCCTATGTAAAAACCAGGTTGAAAATAAATCGGGATTCCTAATTGTTATTATTATCGTAAAAAAAAGCTTACTTTACAATCAAAAACATAATTCGATGGATAGTCAACTTTAGTACTTTGATGAACAGATTCGTTAATTTGTCATACTTTTGAGAGGTGATGAAATAAGATCTTGTAAAATGCATTCAATAATACAAGTAAAGATAGTGACATGTTTGTCCAGATTACCAGCTACCTCATTCTATGTAATTAATAGAACAAGGGTCTTACCATGACGTGTTAAAATGTCAGGCGAGCGAGCGAGAAATAGGGATGGAGCTATACACCTTATATAGGCTCCATTCCTTTTAGCGCGCTTTCAATTTAGATGTTTCATGAACGTGCGGCAGCCCGGCCGGCCGCAGTACGTTAGCAGTCCGACAATAAACGTCTAAATTATAAATGTATCTGACTGCCGTATGTTTGTATGCTAGTCATGCGCTTTTTAACATCGCACTATTGCTTATGACGTTGCCGTCCTGTTGTCGACCGTTCGCTTTGTATAAAAAATACGATCGTACATACGCAGTACGACTAACGCACTGCATCCAGCCGTAAACAAACGCAAATTGAAAGCATGGATCGCGTTAAGACCTCGTAAAAAAAAAAAACTAAACTTTCACAAAGTTGAAAGCTTTGTTAAAAATACAGTAATGACGTCATCTGATATCAAAGTACAAGAGTTCCCGCAACTTACACCAATACAAAATTACAAATAAAAACGTATTAAATCATTGTTACCTACTGGACATTAATTAAAAATGTATGTTAAACCTAGTAACTGCAATAGGCCTGCTATTGAAATAATGGTAGCTTCTTTGTATTGAGGTTGAGATATATCTTTTTTATTTAGTTGTAAGATGGAGGTGTGGGAGATCCTATCCACACTGGAAATAAAATAAAACAAAATTACTTTGACGTCATGGTAACCCAGCTGATCTGCAAATGCGCAGCTCGTGAGCCGTTCGTCAGATTTAGACGCACCATTACAATATCAATTTTGGCGAGCATTGAGAAGTTCTCAATCAGACTTTAGAAGACGATATTTCTTTTTACATATTTCGAGGACTTTTTTTCGTCTGAATAATTACGAAGATTCCAATAAACAGGCAAATTTCGTAGCTAGCTAGTCGAAATCTATACTACATTATAAATTTAAGTTTGTTAGGTTATCCGACAAAAACTCTGCGTTTGTTCCACCAGGGAAGAACATCCAAGATCAAATACTCCATATCATCAGCTCTTCTGTCGCTTGGGAATTAAAGATCTATACGATATGGAGTACGCAGTCGCAAATACGCGACACTGGCGATTACGACGCGAAAATACTCGTCGGGCCAATCAACAGACCATCTCAACCTCAATAAATTTCGCTTACGAACTAAGAGGCGACATTCCTATTCTAATTTAGTTTTTTAATACAGCATTAGTGTAACAATACCTTAAATTTGAAAATGCTTTTCAAGTGATTATTATTAAAAAAATTGTTCAGAAGTTACGACACGCATAGAAAGCCCCTTATTCATTTTAAACAATGCGTGTCTAGGCATTGTGACATCAGCGATGATGTAATATAATGTAAGTGTAAGAGATCTTAACATAAAAATGTATGGACAGTAATGTTCGTCTTGGAGCCCTTATTCCGGTCAACTTCTACATTTTGGCATTCTAATATCAATAAAAAAATAATAATAAACATAATTTTTTTTCTACCAAGTCAGTCAAATCATAAAAAATAAGTTGTAAAAGTTGTAATAAGTTTCATTTTTGTTTCAAGTTGGAATTGTTCCAACTTGAAACAAAAATGAAACTTATTACAACTTTGCAATGAAAAGTATTTTATACATCTTTTGTTTACAATGAATAAGAGACATACACCCAGTGTCTGAAATAAGAATTTGAAGTATGCTAATGCTGAACAAGTTCGCAATTCAGCAACCGGGTGTAACACCGGATTCTGGAACGAAATCATCGACATGTATATTATTCCTGGGCTTCTACAATAAAAACATTAAATTGTGAAACACAATAAAAGCTTGAAGCGGTCGGTTTATACCGCCGTGTCGTTGTCGCTAGTGTTGTATGTGGGCAGGCGTACACCAAGCGTATACTGACAAATACGCGTCTATAAAGCTACGCGTCCGTGTACAGTAGGTCTAAGCATTCTAGTGAAGAAATCAGCCTTTGAAAAAATCAACCAATAGCAGCATTTTGAGAATTTGTCACATATTTTTGCTCCAGAAACCGGCGGGTAAATGTTAAGTGTGTTGATAAATGCCGTCCCTTAGCGTGGGGTTGCGTGTGAGTGTGGCTGGTGTTACCAGCTTAGGGGTTGAAGGTGGGCAGCGAGGCCAGCTTGGCCTTGACCTCCTCGCCGGCGTCGTCGCAGAGCAGCAGCGTGTGCGAGTAGCCCATGGTGACCTGCGTGATGTTCAGCCCGTCCATGCGAGTCACCTCCTTAGGCCGTGCTGAAGACTTGTTGATGTCACCCGTGCCCTGCAAGTTGCACAATAAAATAAAGTGTTACCGCACACGGGCCACAAAAAAAGCCGCTTCAAGCTTCTTTTTGAGGCACGCTTCAGCTTTTTTTTGTTGCCGCTTCTAGCTTTTTTTTTTGTGGCGGCTTTTTGTTGTGGGCCGTGTGCCACTAAGTGTTTAGAGCAATGGTCCATGGAGTTTCTTGCACATCCTTGCTTAGGCAGCGCGGACGTAATTATCTTTACATGATGGTGTATCAATATTCTAATGTCGAGTACACAAAAATGGTGCGAATGCTTGCTAGGTGTAATGACAATGTTTCGGAAGCCTGCTTACTATTATTACGAGAACAGTGCGCGCGAGCCGTAAGTACATACAGCAAAATACAGAGTCGAAATATTTAGATAGAACAACGAAATCTTGAAGGTTTGTTTTTTGGTAAATAGAGTTGTTGTTTATGATGTTAGTAATACAGTACCGCAAGGTTGTCACAAATAACCCTGTATATCATATTAACTATCACGAGCTCTGAACGCGTTCCATTTGACGACCTAAACTGAACTGTTACAGGTATGGAGCTATATAAACGAAACTATATACAATAAAAAAAATATATATATATAGGGCGCCATGGCGCGATGCCTCTGTCTCGCTTGCACGTTTAACAGTTTAACTCGGTATGGTAAAGCCAGATTCAAAGCATTTTACTTCATAATAAACCATTTACAGGCACTTTTGAAATGCAAGAAGTCAGTTAGTCTGAAAAATTACGCTAATTGCATGATCCGATGGGTAGATCTCTATGGAGAAGAATGTACGAGAAACTCCATGGACACTCTTAGTCATGTCATTACAAATATCACGGCGGTTACATGTTTGCGGTTACATGTTTCTTGTCGCTATTATTACGTCAGAACAATGTAAATAAAAAAACTAAATATCTAGACACGCGGTAGTGTGTCAAGCCAAGTTAGATATTAAAATAGCCACTCTACAATCTAAACAAATTAAGAGGAGCACAGACCAGTTCTCCGTAGGTGGGCGACACGCCCCAAGCGACCAGCGAGTCGTCAGCTGCGATCACGATCGATGTGTTGCTGGTGCCCACGCAGCGGATGTTCCAGCCTGACACAAACACAATGATGAAAGTTATAAACAATTATAAATGCTGGTCTACACTGCCCTTTCATACCTGTTAGTAAGGGGCCATTCAAGTATTACATAAGCAGACTTTTTGCTAATATTAACCCCCCTCTCGCCAACAAAAGTTAGCAAAGCTCTCATCCCCCCCCCCCCTCCATGCTTACGTAAACTTTGGTACAAGCGTTTGTCAATGTGTTGGTTTCGTTATTAATTTATGAATATCCACAATCCAGTTACTGGGCAATAAGAGATACATTCTGGCGTCTGGTTATCTGTAAGTACTGTCAAAGATCTGCGAATGAAAACCGAGGTTGTCTTAGATAAACTAAAAGTTCATATAAATGGTGTAAACGGTGTCGAAAACGACACCCTCATACATGAGGAGCGGATGTCTAAAGCTGGAACTAAACTGTGCACACGGGCGCGACACACTCCGGTCTGGGCGCGTCGGTCTCCATACATTTTATATGGCAACTAGACTTGTAGAGCTACACTTGATCCACACCACGCGGCATCGTTCTACGTACAAATCAGGCGTGTAACACGTGTGCGTCGGTCTAATGTAGTTCTAGCTTTAAACACTGGATCATACTGATACCTGTACCATGAGTTTAAAGCAACAGTATTTGTCGATACTCGATACCGACTACGTAAATATTTTGTATGGCAAATTTTACAGCGCCTCTAGCGGTCACTTACGGAACCAAAATTTGCCATACAAAATATTTACATAGTTGGTATCTAGTATCGACATATACTATTGCTTTAAACTCATGGTAGAGGTACTGAGTACTAATTAGATTATCGTAAAATCTGGTTCAATGGTTTTATCCTTATTCATAGAGACTGCATGGAGAGAAGTGGAGGAATTTCCCTTTTAAAAAGCACTATATAAAACGGTAATAACTCACCACTCAGATCTTGCACCGGTTTCGGATACATGTTCGCTTCGCCAGTACGTTTGGTTTGCCCGAACAAGAATAAGCCTCCTGGAAGAGATGTAATTCATGTGTTAGGTTTTTGTTGTTTTATTCAAGTTTGTAAGTTTGTTTTTTATCTTCTCAAAATAAGATAGTATGATAATCTTATTTTGAGAAGTAATTGTTGTTTTTGATAGATGGTATAGTAGGTAGGATGCAGTAAGTGAATTAAATTTTTTAGGGTTTCGTACATTGAAAGGAAAAATGGTGACTATTTATTGTTGCTATTTTTACACTAATGACAGTAATTATTGTTTATTTTAAAAATTGGAATAAAATGTTATATTTATAAGTTATTTTTATGTTTTATTTGTTATTGTCTGTGGGTTTGTCTTTATGAAATGGTATTTTGTATTTTTAAGAGACAGTATTTATACAAAATTATAAATTATGTTTTTTTATTCAAAATGTTGGTATTGTAAAAAATTAAATTGGTTTTGTTGTTTTTAAGATTTAGTGAGATTGTTATTTTTAAATATTATAATTGTATAGTGGCGAGGTGTGTTTTAGAAAATTATACTATAAATTGTAGGTTGACAAATTTTTGTGTACTGTAGGCGCGTCGCGACGCTGTTGTTCGCAGCGTCGCTTCTTCACGACATACCGGCGGTCAGTCACCGCCAGGTGAGACCCCTAGGGGAAGCCCGGCGGGGGACGACCTGCGAGATAGGGCTCCCACGTGGCCGCTGCCCCACAGCGCGGGGCTCCTCCGTCGCAGGTCGTCCCCCGCCGGGCTTCCCCTAGGGGTCTCACCTGGCGGTGACTGACCGCCAGTATGTCGTGAAGCAGCGACGTTGCGCGCGGCAGCGACGCGACGCGCTCACTATACAAGAACTTTTTAACATTATTACCGTGATTAAAAACACTGACACCATTTTAGTAATAAAAATCCACTGTTCTTAAATGTTATATGTATATTCACATTTTATACTTTAACATTGTAAAATATAAAAGTAATTGTATCTGTTACACTTTCACTGTTAAACTACTGAACCGATTTTGATAAAATTTAATAAAGATAACTATCTAAACCTCAAACGAAATCACAGCTTAAAGCTACATATTATTACTTTTTAATTTCATCATTTTGAACTCACTAAAATAAACTAAAACTAAATTCATTAAACCTATTAATTCGTCCAACTTTTCTGTTATTCAATAAAAAGAATTACAGGCACATAATAATAATTTTATTACGCGATTTAATTATATAATTATGGTAAAATCAATCAAATTTTGTTAAAAAAATATTTTTAGATTAAAAAAAAACCTAAAAACATTTTACTTTTAACTAATTTTACATAAATAGGCACAATTATGTAATAATAATACTCCCCTAGCACACAAAGACTTTTTTTAATATTTATAGACTCACGTTTGACCACCATGATATCACCTGATGGTAAGCGATGATGTGGTCGACGATGGAGCATGCTTGCCTAGAAATAACCTACTTACACTTAAAAACCCCTAAGTTGTAGCTATCACGAAACAGACTCCAGCAGGGAATTCCACTCCTTGGCTGTACGCACAATAAATGTGTTACCAAAACACTTTGTGCGTATGGGTGGAATGTCTACCATGTACCGGAGCCGCAATGCCGCACTTCTAGAGGTCCGATGATGAAATGGAGGAACAGATTAAGCGGGTTAAATCAATAGAGGATTTTTTATTACCGTACCTAGCTCATTAACGGCGAGGCTGTAAGTACCGCCGCAGTGCACGGAGCGCACGCCGCGCGACATGGACTCAAAGTACTTGATCATCCGCGGAACGCTCTCGTCCTTCTGCTCCGCGTGCCCGAGGCGCCCGAATCCGCCGAAGCCCCAGCTGAAGGCGCGCTTGCGGGAGTCTATTGCCACCTGAAGGACAGTCACATAAAAATAACACACTGAATGACTATGATCACGGCCAACAGCGTGACTTCGCCCGCGCTTAGTTACGCTACTGAAAAATGCAAATCCAATAACACCACTTCACGAGACCTCACACGCACTTATGTGAGCACATGCAGTGTCACTAGCACACGGCTGTCGTGTTATGAGACAAGCAACAAGAGAGTATTGGTTCCCTTCTACAAACAGGTGACTTGTTTTTAGGGTTACGTAACGAGACCCTATTACTATAGGGACCTTTTACCCTTTAGATACGGAAGACTCCGCTGTGCGTTAGTCTTCTGTGCGTTAGTCTTCTGTCCGTCTGTCACCGGGCTGTACCTCATGAACCGTAATAAACAGTTGAAATTTTCACAGATAATGTATTTTTGTTACTGCTATAACAACAAATATTAAAAAAAAGGATAAAAATAAATATTAACCTTTTGAATGTCTTAAGTTACACAGTTCGACATAAGCAATTGTCTTTCTATTGTGTCTCTAATTACGGCATTCGATGAGTTAAGGGGACTCCCATAAAACAAACATGATTTCTTTGCCATTTTTTGCTACGGACAGTACGGAATCCTTTTTTTATATTTGTGAGGAGTCATCGTAGAACTTACCGTGTGATTATTCCCGCAAGAGAAGTCGACAATCTCGACATCCTTCACGATGTTGATGTGTCCCTCCTTAGTCTTCTCGAAGAAATGAGCCACGTGCTTCGGGATTGTCTCAAAGTGGAAAGACAGCTTGGTTGAAGTCACGAAATACTTGCCATCGGTGTTGTGGCCTGCGAAGGGATAATAAGTAATAATATATGGAACCTATTTTAAGTAAACCTTTTTTTCCTTATGTAAGTATTCGTTGTGTTATTCTAGAACATGTTCTACCAGTGTACCAAGTTTCATCGAAATCCATTCAGTAATTTTTGCGTGAAAGAGTAACAACCATACATACAAACTTCCGCATTTATAATATTAGTAGAGTGTTTATCAGTTGTCTAGTACTCACAGCACAAGCTCTGCTTAGTTTGGAGCTAGATGGCGTTGTGTAATAGTGTGGAATATTATTATTATGTACGTCAGTGAATCAACTGGAGTTAACAACGTATCACCACACCATCTTGTACCGAGCGAATCCAATGCGATTTTTTGTTGGTAGTTGTTAGTGGTCCCAAACGCGGTTGCGGAACCCAAGGTCGCGGGTTGCCTGGTTTGTTTCCCAAAAATCATGGGAGCCATTCACGTATCGCAAAGCCACACACTTACTAATGGGAATAAAATCTGAACAACCAGTAAACTAATAGCACTGTAATTGAGCTCTGCTATGCACTGTTACAGAAAACAGGCTCATAAACTACGTTTTAATTTTGTTCGATTCAATCTCAAATTCTTTGAAGTTTGGATTTATTTTTGGCTTACAATTTAAACAACCATCTAGAAAAAAATAAATGTAATTCAATTATACTACTTATATATTTATCTATGGTGCTGTATGTCCAGTCAATAACTGCACTTTAAACATAACCCAAGTTATAAAACACACCACCGAAAATTATATTGAAACATTTGAAATAAGTGGAGCTGGGCTAAGTGACTTACCCAACTGGCCATATTCGGGCAGTCCGAATGAGTGCAGGGCTCCGTTGCAGTCCAGGATCATGGAGAACTCTGCGCCGCAGCCCACCTTCACCACGGGAGCGCCGCTGCAACCAATACGACCCTTATAAAGGTAGAACTACTTTGGGCACACATGGGCCACTTACGCCGATCTGGGCCCGTCAGTCTCCATACATTTTATTTAGCAAAGAGCTACATTAGACCTACGCCACGCGACACGGCTCTATGTACAAATCAAGCGTGGCCCATGTGTGCTTCGGTCTAATGTGGATCTACATTAGACCGAAGCACACGTGGTCGCTTAATAGTTACTAGCACTTTACACTTGCTTTTTAACATGGCGAGAGCTCATGCATGGTATAGCAGGCCAGTGCTCATACATTTTCACACATATGTATAAGTTCCCCACCAATTTTTTCTTTCAATCTTCATTTTAAAAATGTAAATTAAGCAATTATGCTGTTCTGAATCATACATTGTAGTATTGTTTGGTATGCAGATTCGAATTTTTTTTTTTTATATATAATGGATAGGCTCGCGTTTGACCACAATCTCACCTGGTAAGCGATGATGTGGCCGACGATGGAGCACGCTTGCCTAGAAGCAATCTATTCACTCTTGACTTAAAGACCCCTAGGTTATAGCTATCAGGAAACACAGACTCCGGCAGGGAATTCCATTCCTTAGCTGTACGCATAATGAATGTACTCCCAAAACGCTTTGTACGTATAGGTGGGATGTCCACCATGTACCGGTGGCGCAACGCCGTACGTCTTGTGGTCCGATGATGGAACGGACTTGGCGGAATTAAAATTGCAACTGACTTAGTTACTTTTAGACACCTGAGTTAGTTTCGGCGTTTCTTCTCAGGGTAGTCAGCTAGCTAGGAAACATCGGCCTCGTGTAGTTTAAAATGACGAAAAAATGTATGTGTGTGCGAGGCTTTGCGTTAACAAAAATATACGTGTTTTTAAAAACCTATTTGCAAAATAAATATTCATCATTCACAATGTGGCTTATTGAAGTACTCTATATCCATTAAAGAGATTCCTTCATCACACCAATTGGTGCCCGTAGGGAGGGAGGGATACAAGAGTTTTTATTTCACACAGGCCTTCATGGGCACTTATAAAACGTCAGAAGCTAGTGCACGGTTCCAAATTAGTTAATTCTCTTGAAGTAGAACCGGAAAGAAACTCTATGGTTACTCTTTTAATAAAATTTTTGTTCTTACAATATTTCCATATTACACAGGTGGTCTGAAAAGTTTGCAACCTAAAAAAGATACAAGACATTTTTTATACATTTTATTTTTCTTTTTTTTTTTACATTATCTCTAAACTTATAAATTCTACACTACTCACAGCCTTACTACACACGCCTTCATCGCTCTAACCCATTCAACAAATAGTAGTTGGCGTTTTTGTCGTTTCTCTCTGCAAAAAAATTATTTACGAAGTTTGCATCCGCATTTGCTTGGGGCCATATCTGGTGTGTAAGGCAGATGATGAAGCAGTTCAAACTGAAATTAGTAGATTATCACCCTGGCTACCGCTGAGGTGTGAGATAGCGCGTTGTCTTGGTGAATAAGGATTGTCTTTTTCTGCACCTTACATCGACTGTCAAATAACAACAGCGCGTCCAAAATGGCTGAAACTTTGGAGAGTAATGGTCAAAAGATGCACAACTACATACACTACAGTTTTTATTGACGAGTGCTGCTGCCTTCACATTGAGGTCGGAAACTGTTCAGACCACCCAAGTAATAGATATTATGTAAGGACAGCTTAGACCGATCAATATTATACTCAAAAGTACAATAAAAATAATTTTAACAAGATAGAAGACAAACAAATGGTGAGTTACTGACTTGTATCGAACGCGCGTCAGCTTCAGCACTTGCGGCGTGGTGTTCCCGATGCCGCACTGCCCGCACTTGTTGTCGCCGCAGGCGTACACCGTGCCGGTGTCTGCAAACACATTATAATGACATGAAACATCACAATTTTATATCAGAAATATAAGCGTACTAGCTGCTGCCAGCAAGCCACGGCCGGCATTCCGATCCCGATTTCCGGCATTCCGGGAGATAGTGTCAGACTCTTACTGACTAAAAGACCCACCCTGTTCCTTCTAGCCTTCATACCGCGGCTCGAGCTCCCTTTCGGATAACCCTGGCCCCAGTAGGCTTCGACTCGGCTGGGTCCCTGCTGTTGCTGACAACTCCTTGAAGCGTGCGGGAACAGTGCGCGCCGTCGACGACTTGGGCTTGGTCCAGACAGTTACCGGACGGCCAGACAGCGAGCTACCCACTGCTCACTGTCCGCTAGCCCGCGCCTACGGTGGCCGGAAATCGGGATCAGAATCCCGGCGGCGGCGGCGAGAACGCCGTTGCCTGATGCGGTCGGCCTCCTCCTTTGCGAGCATTACTGCTTCGCAGAAGTCGGCGACCGCCTGCCACTCCTCCTCGCTCCGGACCATGGCCTCAACCAAGGCCCGGCGCGAGAGGTCTCCGCCGCCGATCGCCCCTACGAGGCCACGGCGATGCTCCGCCCAAGCAGGGCACACCTCGACTGTGTGCTCCACCGCTCGAATCCGGAACAGGTACCGCCTGAACGTGCCATGTCCGGTGAGGATTTACAAATAACCCTGCATATAAACATTCGCGTTTACAATATTAGTAGGGATGTCTGTTTAATGTTTTCCAGGTTGGTCATGGCAACTCGTGTCACTCGGATCACGTTAAGGGCCTGGTAGGGCCTCAGTCGACATAACTGAATCGAAACTGCCGGCGACTACGCTGTCCGCTCGTAAGAACTAAATGCTGACTACAAGCTGAATAATGAGCAGTGTATTGGCACTCTGTACATACTGAATAAATACTTTCAAAGCTTCGTCGCATTATTTTGAGGGTGGAAATCATCCAATTAGGTACTTCTCCCGGTCTGAGTAGACCGAGAGGGCGTATCAGACTTTTACTGACTTAAACCACACAGGGACCTGTATCCTTCAGTCGCCCTTTGTGTTTTAGGAATCCGGTTTCCCTTTTCAGAAATTCCCCGCGGTTCCAGCTAGCGGGCATTGGCCCTGTTGAGCTCCTACAATTTGGTGACATCTCTTTGAGGAGCGCGTGGACCATTACGCGCTGTTGACAACTGGGCTCGCTCCGATCAATTACCGGACGGCCGGACTGCGAGCTACCCATTGCTCGTCGTCCGCAAGCCCGCGTCTATCGTGGCTGGTGTGACGTACCTGTGACGAAGAGCGTGTGGTGCCTGCCGACGGCCGCGTGGATGATGTTCTTGCCCTTCAGCGCCGGGACTGGCTCGGGCACGTTGCGCGTCACCGTGTCGCCGAACCCGAGCTGACCGCAGGTGTTGCGACCTGTACCACACAAACAAATTAGCACCAGTATATCTATTATATTTTCAAAAACAGTAACACTCATTTTTTAATTTTTACTAACACTATTATCTAATAAAAACAATATTCTACAACTTCCACACAATGCCATCTAATCCCAAACTAAGTAGAGTTTGTGATATGAGTACAAGATAATAATATACATTTATTTTTCAGACCACAATGAATCCATTTTGAATGGACTCTGTTGGTATAGTGGCTAGTATCTAACTGCTATGCCGGAGATCGTGGGTTCGAGTCCCACCCGGGACAAATGTTTGTGTTGAGCATGATCACTTTTTGTTCTCTGTATGGTTGTGATTTATCTAAAATATGTATGTATTCAGAAATATATAAGTACGTCTATCAGTTGTCTAGTACTCATAACACAAGCTATGCTTAGCTTGAGACTAGACGGCGTTGTGTGAAAAGAAAGAGGGGTACTAACCGAAAGTGTAAGCTTCGCCGTTTTCATCTATGAGTACCGAGTGGCCCGCGGAGCAGCTGCTGGCAATGAAGCGGTACTGTAAAGCACAATGTTTATTCTGTTACCGACATGTTTCTGTGGATGCCCTAATTTATTGTCAGTTAATTAGAAATCTATACTTTGGCGTTATAGACTTATGACTGTTTTTTTTTTATGGTGGGAAAATCATCTAATGACAACCCCCGCTCTTGGGCTAAGCGCCAGATAGTGTCAGACTCTTCCTGACTAAAAACCCACCCCCTTCCTTCAAGCCTTCATACCGAGGCTCGAGCTATCTTTAGAAACTAACCCTGGCCCCAGTAGGCTTCGACCCATATGACTGGTAAGAATGTGTCAAATCCTACTACTTAAAACCATTAAGGCTTATAGTCTCTTGAACCATCTGGCCAAAATTATATGGACGCACTTCTCGCACCCGCCTAGGCGGCAGGACGCATATCTGTGCATTTATTTGCGGCCAGCAGCGCACGGAAAGCGCTTTAAATCCATTTTCTTTGCGAAATATTGATTAAACATATGCAATGTTCACTTTGAAGAATATTTAACCACCAATTTTTATGTGTAAAAATGTTTCTAAAGATCCAAGCCGTTTCGAAGGAGTAGGGAAAAGTTGCGAAAAATTGCGAAATTGCAAAATTTTTTTTTTAGACAAAAGCATTAATAGCACGAAAAAATCAAATGTTGATATGTTATTCATGAATCTACAATAAACATATATTATTTTCAAACCTATTAACCTGGCCGTTACCGAGGAGTAGGCTTCAGAAAGTCACTGTTTTATGGCACTTTTCGGGCGCTTGGGCCTTAACCGCTTGCGTCGGATTGGTCCGACGAGAGTCTCCGAAGTTTCGTGTTCTATTAGCTAGGGTCGTTTAGATGTGTGTAGGTGGGATATCATCTAATGACAACCCACGCCCTTGGGCGGGGCAGTTTTAATGACTAAACCCGACTCCTGTTCCTTCTATGCCTTCGTTTCAGGTCCCCGGGGTTGCCCCCATGGCCCCAGTAGGCTTCGACCCAGCTGGACCCCTACGGTGTTAGCTAGGGTCGTATGCTTCCGAATGGGTACTCCATCTCGTTTAGCTTTACAATCCCCTTAGGTGACAGGAGAATTGATGAGATGGAGTATTTGGTTATGGACCCGGGGACCCTGGTGGAATAAACGCGATTGTTTGTCAGATATAATCGACGTAGGTTAAAAGGTAAATGCGAACATTTTAACCTTGATTTCTGAATTTGAACATTTTAAGCTGAGTAGTTTGAAACTAGATTGTGTAGTTTGACAGAAACTCAATTTCACATCCTTAAATTAAGGCGCGGGCCCACCGCGGCGCATGCTGTGCACGGGCACGCGGTGCATTTTAGCTGCGTGTATTAATTTGTTTGACAACGTGGGTCTACGTTTCCACTGGAGTACACGAATATGACCCACGACTATGTATAGCGTGGCACGGCGCACGGAGAGCCTATGCACGTGCCACTGCAATCCACGGACACGGGCTTAACTGCGGGTGGTGTATGACTGAAAACTGCGCTGCGATAAGCGAGCTGTACATAGTCATGGGTCATATTCGTGTACTCCAGTGGAAACGTAGACCCACGTCGACAGCGTTGAGCTATGTAACCGCCTATTCGAGCAAGCCACGCATGTATCAATGACGTCAATTCATGCGTAGCCTCTCCGTGGGTTGCAGTGGACACAACCACATACATTTATTAACAAAGCGAAGCTTAATACACGTGCGTAGCCTCTCCGTGCACCGCGGTGGGCCCGCGCCTTTAAGAAACCAGCCATTAGACAAACGACAAACGTTTACAATAAAGGATTCTAAATAAATTTTAGTTGTAAGAGAATTCAAAAAGACAATAAAACAAAGAATAAAAAGAAACAATTTATCTGGATTCATGTAATATTTTACTAGCAACAATTTAATAAACAGATTTTACCACCTTTGTTTATAATATTATAGTATAGATGAAAAACAGTTGAAAGTGTTTTATTTTCGGTTTACTTATATTATCTTTATCCTAATTAATATTATAAATGTAAAAGTGTGGATGTTTGGATGTTTGTTACTTAATCACGCAAAAACGGCTGACCGGATTTGGATGAAATTTGGCATGCATATAGCCTTTGACATGGAAAAGAACATAGGCTACTTTTTATCCCGGAAAAACATCTTATTCCTACGGGAAAACACGTTTAGAGTGCGATAACCGAAGTACACGCGGACGAAGTCGCGGGCGGACAGCTAGTTTATCAATAAATGTAACGCAAAAACCGCAATGTCTTTATAATTGCGTCCGCTATTTCTATTTCAGTGCCTGTGAATGGAGTTATTTTCCGCTCAAACCGTCTTTTTATTGATCGAATATTCCTGAAAGGTTACTACCCACGTCTGATTTAGCGACACGTGCACTCCTACTCATTGCATAAAACTTTAGATCTGTCTAGCAATGTAAACATAAAAAACACAAAAAGTGTTTCTACCCATGTCGACCTACGACCGCCAGACTTTGAAACCATCCAACCGACATATCCGAAACCAGTTAATTAGAAAGGCAGTTTAATAAATAAATAAAAGATAAATTTCCTTTTTTATCAGGAAAACAAAAAAAAAATAAAAAAAAATAGCGTAGTAGTCAACGCTGAGTAGCCACTAGTTGTTCTTCATACAGTAAATCTAATTTGAGCAAAAAAATTGTAAATAAAAAAGGTCAGTAGAGATATTGCAAATAGGTTACCATACCAGAGACAACGCGAAAATATCTCATGTGGGTAACTACCCTATTACCAATACTGCATCTCTGTTATTCTACAAAAATTGGTACCATGGTAGTACTTCCTTGGACTAAATTCGTCATAAGCTCAGTTAAGCAGTATATTTCTAAAACAGTTTAACTATATGCCAAACCCGAAACACATGTCTTTTATTTCATGTAAAGAATCTATGTACAAAATTTCATAACTGTATCATGAAATATTACAAAGTTATAAGCTTGTCATGTCAAAAAATACATAGTCACCGGGCCATCCATCCGACTGAGGGGTTGTTTTGCACTCGCACCCAACTGTTTCCTTGACCTTCCGTGACCTGTGATGTACTTATTGTCGGTGGTATCCAAATTGTGTATTTTTAAATATTTTTGGGAAAAAAATATAACATGGTGTAAAAACTATTGGAATCCATTTAGTTAATGATTCTGAACCAATTATATTCAGTTTTCGGATATACTAAAAACAATATTGTATAAACTTCTATTTAAATATTGATAGGTTACCTTGCGATCAGTAAACTTGTGGAAGGTGTACAAGTTGGGGTGCGTCCTCTTGGTGGGGTTGTTGTCCCGGCGAGCCACCAGGTCCCAGGAGACCATCCCAGCTATCATCAGGACGCCAGGGGTCTTGTACAGAGCCCGTAGGACTTCCTACAAATTATAAAACAAAAGGATTTGGTACTTGGGAAGATCATGTCTTGGGATAGTACTTACGATACTTTTCATTCTGGGAGTATGGTCTCTTGGGATTTCTTTTTTTACTTTCACGGGAACGAAGCCACTATCACAGATTAGTATTAACTAATACTTTACACTAGGCTACTTATTTTTAAATGCTACAGAGCTACAGATCTGTAGCATTTAAAAATAAGATAGCTAAGCTATAGATTTGACCTTTTGTTGTGAACAAGATTTGATTTTTTGAAAAAACCTGATATAGACGGTGGCACCAAAATTGGACTTCAAACAATAAGGTATCATCATCGTATTAGGGCCGGTTACACAGAAATAGCAGCGGCCGGCAGCGACGTGAAGAGACCGGTGGAGTCAGCCGCGGTCGGCCGACTGCTCGCGGCACCCAGTGCGGCCGCACCCCTGTTTTGTTCCTTTCAAGCTATACTGGTATTTTAAGGCTGTTGATAAAGTTTAAAATTATTTCGCTTTTGCTAGCCTCATCGCTGACGACCGCTAGCAGTTCGGTATGCATCGATCCTTAATTAGGGATCTGGGCGGAAAGATGGTAACGCGTTTTTTTGCACTCATCATCATCATTTCAGCCAAAAGACGTCCACTGTTTGACATTGGCCTTCCCCAAGTGTCACTATAATGACCGGTCCTCTTCGTTTCACATCCATCGGATTCCCGCGACCCTCACCAGGTCATCGGTCCACCTTGTGGCAGGCCTTCCAACGCTAGAGACTTTTTTGCACTCACCTCGGGTAATCGTACAGTAGGTTCCTCCTGCATGGGCGAGGGGCTGCGCTGCTGCTGGTCCTCTTGCGGCTGCTCCTCCACGGGCGAGTCGTCGCTCTCCTCGTCCTCAGACACGTGCTTCTTGGGCTTGCGGTGCTTGTTGTGGCGGTTGTTGCGCGGCGCCGTGTGCCTGTACGGCAGCAACTTGCCGTCCTTTGTCATACTGCCTCTGGGTACTGCGGAAAACACGGTAATATAAATACTATCGCAAATATCTGTGCGCTTCAAGATGCGATACGTGTAGAGCTTTCTTCATAGGACACAGGCCATCCTTGACCCACCCCAAGAAAAAATAAAGCTTTGGGAAGAACATCACGTACCAACAACCCTAAGAGCCTAACTCTTCATAAAACCCTAACAACTCCCGCCTGGACGTGAATTGCAGTGGCCTATATGGAAAGCACTAAATCGGTTGCACAACCGAGTAGACCGCTGTAAACACAACTTAAAAAAAGGGGTTTTATAGATCGGATACTTAATGTGAGGGCGGTGTCCCTGTTCAAAACATGAGCCACATGTTAGAATGCTCCAAGTGCCCATACACATTCACTTTGGAGGATTTAATGAGTGGGGTGCATAAAAAATAACTATAATGATCCGCCATATTGGATTCAGAAAATGATGCAACACATACATATGTATTGTTATCCGAACTGAACGTGTCTGTAAAATTCCAGCTTAATCGGTTTGTCATTTTTTTTTTCTTTTATAAATTTAGGAACTTTTGGTCACAGTAAGACCAAGAAGTAGATATTGTTGTGCTATGAACTATAAGATATATCATCATCATCATCATTTCAGCCGACAGACGTCCACTGCTGGACATAGGCCTCCCCCAAGCGTCGCCACAACGAACGATCATGTGCGTCCCGCATCCATCGGATTCCCGCTACCTTCACCAGGTCGTCAGTCCACCTTGTAGGAGGCCTTCCAACGCTGCGTTTTCCGGTACGCGGTCGCCACTCCAGAACCTTTTGGCCCCAACGGCCATCTGTTCTGCGAGCAATGTGCCCTGCCCATTGCCACTTAAGTTTGGCGATTCTTTGTGCTATGTCGGCAACCTTGGTTCTCCTGCGAATATCTTCCGATAAGATAAGGTCCGGTAAGATATATGTATGCTATTATATTATAGCGTAGTCTGAAATGAGCTTATAGGAATGGAATTCTCTGCCGGATTCTGTTTTCTGATAACTACAACTTAGGTGATCTTTATAGTCAAGAGTGAATAGGTTACTTCTAAGCAAGTGTGCTCCATTGTAGACCACATCATCGCTTACTGAGTGAGAAAGTGGCTAAACGCGAGCCTATCAATGCCTAATAAAAAAGCCTATTTTGTCCAATTCTACATCATAACTTCGTACAGTAAAAAACGCCTTCTATAAATTGTTTGTTTGAACACAGGGTTATTTGAACACAGGGTTATTTGAAAACACTGGCAACCTCTCAAGACTATGTTACTAACATCATAAACAAACAACTTTTGTACCATGACTTTTAAAAATATATCATATTTTAATTTATCAGATTTATCATATAAAATTAAAAATATTTCAATTGAACGTTCCAAATATTACGAAGTTTACGCGAAGTTAGGGATAGTACAACAGCGGAGGGGAGCGGGATCTATCGGCATGGTCCTTGATGCGCTTGCGTCTCGTTATACAGACATAGAAAGGTATAGTAAAATACAGAGATGAAATGTGTTACATAGAACAACGAAATCTTAAAGGTTTGTTTGGATTAGGCGCACAATGCCACATTCGCAAAATGACATATTGACGCAAAATGCCACATTCGCAAAATGACATTTCGCAATATGCCACACTAGCAAAATGCCACATTAGCAAAATGCCACATTCGCAAAATGACTTTTCTCAAAATGTCACATTAGCAAAATACCACATTATCAAAATGACACATTCTAAAAATGACACATTCTAAAAAAATCATAATTAGCACATAATGTGCGATTTACGTAAATTAAAAAATTAAAATTGTTAAAATTACTTATTTACTTCTTGCAGAGGGTTTTTTTTTATAAAAACATACTAATGTCCAAATAAAAAAAATACTGAGTTCGAAATGACATTTTGGCATTATGCGAAAGTGGCATTTTGCGAAAAGTCATTTTGCGAATATGGCATTTTGCGAAGATGGCATTTTGCTAATGTGGCGTTTTGCGATATGGCATTTTGAGAATATGACATTTTGAGAATATGACATTTTGCGAATGTGGCATTTTGCGTCAATATGTCATTTTGCGAATGTGGCATTGTGCGCCTAATCCGTTTGTTTTTGGTAACTGGATTATGCTTTGTAAAGTCATAGAACAAAAGTTGTTGTTTATAATGTTAGTAATGCAGTCCTGCAAGATTGTTAAGTGGTCTGTGTAAGCCCAGCGGCCGTATTATGACATCTTAAAACCATCATGTTTTCTGTGTGAGAAAAGGATAGTGCTATTCGTCCTGTATAGCTCCGTCTCTTTTTCACACCGAAAACATGATGGTTTTAAGAGGTCATAATACGGCCCCAGACTTACAAACTGTCCTTTATAAAATCAATCACTCAATCATGCAGTACAGATTTGCAATACAACGTGACATGTAAACCACGAATAAAGTACTTGTATCATAACAAAGTACCTGTGCTTCTCAAAGTCATCATTTACATCGTTTTGCTGAGCGAATATTTTAAAATACATGAATAAGAAGTCACAATAAACTTGAAAAGATTACCTACTGAAAGAAAGATAATTGGCCTACATTTTATACGATAGGTATTTCTTTTAAATTCAATAATTACTATCTAAAAATATCCATTTATATAGAAGGGATAGATTACTTTTCTTTATGAATGGCTACTTTTACACAAGTTTTCAGTGAAAAACATTTTTTTCATAACAAGCTTTTATAGCGCGATGTAGCAGTAAAGCCATTCCAAAGAGCTATGGCCACTATCTGACTCCATCATCAGACCCGCTCCTTGGTACCATGTTATACTGGGGCATCATCCCGACTCACTGGGACAGCATCACCCCGACTCACTGGGGCGTCATCGCAGACAGTTCCGACTCACCGAGAACTATGCGGCGTTCGGTTCCAACCCACTGGAACCAACCTACCACTGGCCTGGCACGCATCAAGAACCATCGATCTCCGTTCTCCAGAGGGTAGTAATGCAGCGACATCTATGGCGTCATATAAGAACTAATGCTGCATCGCGCAATTAACGTTCTCCACCAGACATAATACTAGTCTGGTTAGAGGATCTCCGACCAGACAGGGGTTATATTGGGCTTAAGCGGGACGGGAGTTTGAGATTCCTTTCGGTTATGGTACTCGGTTACCAGTATGGTAATGAGTACTTTAATATGGTACCAAGGAGCAGGACAGACGACTGTTTCTAAAAGACCCTAGGCTGATAAAATTTTCATTTTTCCTGAATTGAAGGCCTAGGGTCTTTTAGAAACAGTAACATCCATGACCGTTTATAAGCATCTGGATAAAATTAAAAACAATTAAGTATCTAAGGTCTAGTCACTAACAAAACTTCTTGACATACTGTTGCAAATCGACAAACATACGTGAAGGTGCGCAGGTCATAATGATGCGAGAGCAAGTGGGGAAAATGGAGTAAGCGTTTCACTAAATGGTGCCCAAAGGATGGTAAAAGAAGACAAGCAAGACAACATACAAGGTGGGAAGATGATGTAAAATTGTAAGCAGAACCAAATGAAGAAGGGTTGATCATGACAGGCAACAGTGGAAATCATTGGAGGAGGGTTTGCCATTAGGCACAACGAATTAAGGCACTTTCTATAGCTGCAGTTACAGAATTTAATTGAAAATCTGTCAAAATTCGGAATAAACGGCTTTACTATTTTTATGCATTTCATTTAGGGCTAACTGTTTCAAAATCAATATCGTAATCACAATACTATAAAGAGGGACAATTTGTATTTTTGTGTGCGTATGTTTGTAATGAATAAACTCAAAAACTACGGTGCCGATTTCAAAAAATATTTCACCATTGGAAAGCTACGAGTACATTCACCCTGTGTAACATAGGCTATACTTATCGCCCGTGCGAGGCCGGGACGGGCCGCTGGTAAGTTATAAATTGAAACGAATTCGTTTCACCCTTCGTTTTCCAGTGCATTCAATAATTCAGTTCTAGATAGAACGGTTACGTGAAATACACTGTGTACCTATTGATCGGTGTTCACGGAACATCGAATGTAACCCTAACTACCCTAACGATACCGATCTTAAATTTATAAGCATTGAAAAGTTTCGACTCTCTTCGAGATCGATGTTAGTTTGGTGATTTTTGTACGGACTAGACTTGAGACGCCTAAATACTCGTAGACCTAGTTTTTAGAATAAGCAGTAGTAGGCATTTTGCCTAGTATATCTCACCTCTAGTACGGATGGCAATTTATTGGTTTCACTAGTGTAATTTATTATTGTTTATGTACATCTATTAATTGATAGGTTTACTTTTCTTTTTGTATAGCTTCTTTTTATAATGTGATTGTGAGAACACTGTAGACTCCGCGAATTTATGGATTACAATTTTTATTGTGCTTTTGGGTACAAACAAAACTGACAGGTCAACATTTAGGAAAATATTGTAGAAACAGTCACTATTTTAAAAAAGAGTAACGGTGGTGTTTCTTGCCGGTTCTTCTCTATATGTAACGACGGTAATCGTGCGCTAGCTTCTGATGTTTTATAAGTAGGCTTAATTAAGTGAAATAAATAATTTTGAGTTTAAATTTGGTTGTTTTTTCATACAACTACTAGTAAGCATTATTGGCATTTATAATAAATACAGTTTTTTCATTATGAAAGAAAAATCACTTCCTATAACTGCGGAAATAAATAATTCGAAGGAAGTTACAAGAAACCCGTGCAGGGTCTACGCGGTCGCTTTTCTTTCAAAAAGAGGCTTAAATTTCTGAACTGAGATGAGAACCGTAGGCAGATCGATGTGAATATCTGAAGTTTGTGAGTGTGTACATATATTAGTGATGTAACAAATGCTAGAGCCATCGACTTAAATATTCTAGTGATAGACAAGCACGTTCATGGAAACTGTCAAAATACTGAAAAGTTAGAACAAAAGTTCGCTGCAGCGCCATATTGGCATTATGTCGTCTAACAGAACTATTAAAACATACAGCGTTAAGACAGCTTCTAAAGGATACTTTTCCCGCGACCAAAATGTCTTTAGTGCCATGAATTTCGTGGCACTTACGCGTTTCGTTCAACATAGTGTAATGTTCAAGGTGTACGGACTACACTACACCTGAGTCGACTGAAGTGAGTGTTCGGCACGCCTAATAAAGTACATAGTACTAGTCTTAGATTAAATACCTCTAGATATAGCCATCGCGTGGCCACATATGAGACAGCACTATAACACTAAAATGAGGTTATTACGTAAACTTTTCCATAAATATGACCACAGAAATACACTTAAAACTTAACTATAGGAGTCTATTTGTCATACATACACTAAAACTAATACTTTAATTGCTGAAATTATTCTAAAGACATAAAAATTGATTCGAGTTGACCTCAAAGTGACAGTGATAGGCCTTTATTTGGCTCACTTTTCAAAGTGAGCCAAGCAAAAAAGAGGCACGCCGAATGAGACAGAGAATGTTATGTTTTGTCTCAATTTTCTTACTTGTTTCGTATATATGCTTCTCACTTTCGCACTTCCATAGAGTCGCATGGCTATATCTAGAGGTATATAATCTAAGGTACTAGTATTACGAGTATATCGATGGCTAGAGGATACAGGTTTGACATTTCGTGTAAGCCTAATTTAAACCGAACATAGCCCGGTCGTTATATATTGATTAAACGAAGTAAAGAACATAAGTTAATTCGAAAATGTTTGTTCTGATTTGAGCTTAGTATTGTATTTATGAAAAGTTTAATTCAGTTGTATTTAACGCTCCGTTTTAGTTTGTCAAAAAACGTTTGCCAAATATTTGCGTTTCTTGTGAATACGAATGCGAACAGGTGGTATCGCAGTAAAGCGCTAGTTTATATCAGATAAAAAAAAATTCATTAAGTACATCACTATTGACTATTTTTTACACCTTCCCTCTGAAACTGCTGAAGGAATTTGGATGATATTTGGCATATGGAATAGCACATGTTTCTTTAATCCTGGGAATATGATAACTTGGGATAATTTTCTACTTTCACGTTGGTCAATAATAAGTTATTGTCCAGAGTCAAAATAAACAGACTTTACTATAATTCTATTTTTTTTTTACCCGACTACGGCAAAGCCAAAGGAGAGTTGTGATTTTTTAAATAAAATGTTCCCTACACTAGGAATTAATTCTGTATCGTGACAAGACATCCAGATCCGGAACAACTATCTGTTCGTCATACAAATATTTGTTTCGTATGGGAATTGAATCCGTTAGACGCAGCGCAGCAACCACTGCGTCAATCGTGAAGTTATATTTATTATGGACTAGCTGTGCCCGCGACTTCGTTCGCGTGGACTACAGGATTTTGAATTTATTTTTTCTAAAATAAAAGTAGCCTATGTTACTCCTTATTACGTCAGCTACCTGCCAAAAAAATCCCGTCAAAATCAGTCCAGCCATTTCAGAGATTAGCCCAGACAAACAGACAGACAAAAATTTAAAAAAATGTTATTTTGGTGTATGCAATGCATGTAGTAAAAAGCAGTTACTTGTTTCAATATTACAAATAGACACTCCAATTTTATTTATATGTATAGATGTATAGATAATTAAGTTGCAGAGATAACCAGTTATATTCTTGACTCTCTTATATTGTATTACTTGGCAATAAGGGCCGAGACACACCGGAATGGCAGCGACGCGACGAGCACTTTCAGTGTGAAATAATTTTAAACTTTATCTACGTACTTAAAAGACCAGCCCCCGCCTCCCCCCTAGCCAAGTTACAACCGTTTCTCTTGCGTCGAACGCCTCGAGTTGGCCACGCCCCCGATTTTTTTGTTCTGGCCACGTGACAGAGCGTTGAGATGACGTCATTCCCGTACATTTGAAGTTTTCTACTAGCATTAACGATTGCAGATTATTGACTAGGCTAGGGGTACTGTATCGCTTGAAAAGCATGAAAAGAGGGCGCCCGCGGTGCCGCGAGCAGGCGCGCGCGTCTTGTGGGTAGTTCTAGCCCAGCCAGCCGCAGCCGACGCTGCCATACCGATGTGATTCGGCCCTTATTGTAACTAGTATCACAATAAATCAAAAGTGCATTGCACTGCTTGACACCGATCTATTAGCAAAGTGTTCAGCCAATTGGCAACAATTGCCAGTTAGTGACAAGTCGTTAGGCTACGTATTACATGCACGATGCACCCCATTTCCGTTAGCTGTGCGCAGAACCTACTTAGTTGCTAACCTGCATGAACAAACCGTGACTGATTGCCTACTTGCCCAGGTACCCAGGCTTTTGATTTTATGGAATCCAATCCCGCACCTTTTTTGCAGGATCGGAAAACCGGGATCCCGCACGCAAACAAAATGGTTTTAGATGACGCGCCGTTCTGATTACCTATTTATTAGACCCAGCACAGCCTCATACAAGTGATTAATTGTCCATGGAACTCGTATCTTTTCTGTAGAATTTGTTAGTTAAAATTTATTTACGGAAAATAATTTTGTTTTCAATTTTTTATCTTACCTACAGTTTAATAAGTTTTGAATTTCTATTTTACATCGTGCGAGCATCCAACATCTGAAAGATGAATCTTTGAATACTTTGCAGGTCAGAATGGCACTGTGACTCGCAAAACGCAAAAAAACTCAAGAGAATATCAATTTCACGGACTAAATAAAACAAAATATACCAGCAGTACCTTGTGCTCGTCTATCTGTATTTGATTTTTTCATTTTCAAGTGTTATTGTGTACTTAAATAAATATTTAAAATATCCTAATTCCGCAGGATTCGCGGGATAGCTGACTTCAATCCGGCAGGCCTTTTTTTATGGTGGGAAAAAATCATCCAATGACAACCCCCGCTCTTGGGCGGAGCGGGAGATAGTGTCAGACTCTTACTGACTAAAAGACCCACCCCGTTCCTTCTAGCCTTCATACCGGGGCTCGAGCGCCCTTTTGGATAACCCTGGCCCCATTAGGCTTCGACCCGGCTGGGTCCCTGCTGTTGCTGACAACTCCTTGAGGCGCGCGGGAACAGTGCGCGCCGTCGACGACTTGGGCTTGGTCCGGACAGTTACCGGACGGCCGGACAGTGAGCTACCCATTGCTCACTGTCCGCAAGCCCGCGCCTACGGTGGCCGGAAATCGGGATCAGACTCCCGGTGGCGGCGGCGATAACGCCGTTGCCTGATGCGTTCGGCCTCCTCCTTTGCGAGCATTACTGCTTCGCAGAAGTCGGCGACCGCCTGCCACTCTTCCTCGCTCCGGACCATGGCCTCAACCAAGGCCCCACGAGGGCACGGCGATGCTCCGCCCAAGCAGGGCACACCTCGGCTGTGTGCTCCACCGTGTCCTCCGGGCATTCCGCACATGGTTAAAAAGAAAAAAAAAAAGATTCCCTAGTCGATATGAATCAAACTCTCTCCTATAACATTCATCAACCCCTCAGAGTTTAGATTTGGCAATTACAATTATGTATCAATATTCTAAACACTGTTTCCTTGATTTTTACCCTTTGCCAGAGGTATTTATTTCAATCTTATACATTACAAAACTTGTAAAAGTTTTCTTTTGTAAGATGGAAAGGAAAAACAATCAAAATGTTTCTAAACAGGAAATTTATTATCGCAGTTACTATAGTACAAACCGGCCAAGTGCGAGTCGGACACGCACACGAAAGGTTCCGTATCGACTATCGTGCATAGTAAAAAACCACTAAAAAATCAAGCTTATTGTATGGCAGTCCCACTTAAATATTTACTTTATTCTGTTTTAGTGTTTGTTGTTACAGCAGCAACAGAAATACATCAACTGTCTAGCTATCACGGTTCATGAGATACCGCCTGATGACAGACAGACGGACGGCAGAGTAAAAGCAATGGGGTCTTATTTTTACCCTTTTGGTACAGAACCCTGAAAATGTGTAGCCCTACATACCTACGTAACATAAACTTCAAGTTCCACCCCTGTGAAGCCTATTAAAATTACTGTGAAACATATAACTTCTAAACAAAATTGTTAGGAAATCACGTTTATTTTATATAAAGGTCACTACTACTCTTTATATAAAATAAACGTGATTTCGAAATGGAATGAAATGCAAAATACTTTTTGCATTTTTAGGTTTCCGTACCTCAAAAGGAAAAAATAAGGGTTCCGCCCTTATAGGATTACTTTGTTGTCCATCCGTCTGTCTATCTGTCTGTCAAGACCCTTTATCTCGAGAACGCGTGGAGGTATCAAGTTGAAATTAAAACCTTAAGTACTCAGGTCTGCGGTCCCTTCAAGCTGTGAAAAAATCAAACTTCTAAATTAACGAATAAAAAAGATACGGCCGTTTATGTCGCCAATAAAACCAATCAGAAGCGATTTTCACAACAAAAAGCTAAGACTAGCAAATCATTCTTAGTAAGGGTCTGTAGTCGTTTGGGCCCGCTCGTTTTGGGTCCGCGGGATCAATCGACACAGTCCCATTTTGAAGGTGTCGATTGGACTCACCGCCCAATTTTATTATAAGTACAGTCATGAAAAGGCAAATCTTTTAATTTTATTTTATGACTTAAAATATGTAGGTATTTAATATTATTTATATTACTGAGAATATATATTTTTGATTTATTCAATTACGTATTTGCACTTACGCGCCACACTTATCCACAAACATTAAAACGAAATATTTTTTACTGTAATAATACCTAAATTAAGTGTTTGTACTAATTTCAAGGTCAAGCATTTGGGCCTTTTACGGATTACCTACTCGGGTCTTCCAATCCAAGCCTGCTTTTTTCGAATGTAGGGATGCGTTTTTGTCAGTTTGCTCCAGACTTCAGCCAATAACAGGAAGGAATTTATCTTCCTGTTGTTTATTTGAAGTGCTGGCATTAGTGCATAATTTATTTTAATGAGTACTGCATTAGTTGTGTACTTAGAGTGAAAGCTGTGGTTAAAAAATAGTGATATTTTACGTGAACTATTGGTGAGTAGAATTTTTTAATTTTATATTTAATAGATCGATAATAAAATCAGCAATCTCAGAATCACTATATAGGGTGACTGGTAATTAGTGATCGATACTTATTCACGTGATTACATTCATGATTACAAACAACTTTCCCAAAGAAACTTTTTTTTATACACATTAGTTTTATCACAATAACAAAGCTCAGCTGTTAGCCGCGTAACGCCGTTGTCTCATGTACCTTACCTACAATAGTGATAAAGCATCCGCGTCGCTTTCAAACTCATTGGTGTTCGCGAAGCGCGGGCACTGATGGGCGCGAACCGATGGATGTCTGCGGTAGGCGTGAATTTGCGCGAACAGTTTTTTTGTTGTCATGATAAAACTACTGAGTGTAAAAAAAAGTTTCTTTGGGAAAGTGGTTTGAAATCATGAGTACAATCACGAGTATAATTATCGGCCACTAATTACCAGTCACTCTATGTGTATCTATAATATAAAAATGAATCGCAAAATGTGTTGGTAAGCTCATAACTCAACAACGCCTGGACCGATTTCGCTAATTTTTTTTTTTTGTTGTGTTCTTTATTATGAGAAGGTTCTTATGGAAAAAAAAATGAAAATTAGGGTAGAGGAGGGTAGAGTAGGGTAGAGTAGGGTAGGGTAGAGTAGGGTATAGTAGGCTGAAGTAGGGAAGAGCGGGAGCGAAGCCGCGCGGGCAAAAGCTAGTATATTAAAATCAATTTTAAGTTAAAATTAGCTCGAGATCACTGTTATTACAATTGTGAGCGTACTCTCAGAAACAATTATGAATCTGTTTACTGTACTAACCTTTGTAATATTAGTTCCTTACCCATTTGGAATTATTTACTAAGACTTTACTTGGATTTAATTACTTTTATAATAACTAATTATTGTTTTCTTTGGGTTTTTTATTTTCTGAAATATCGCTATATTTTTAACCATTTTTGTATGAAATCTAACAAACTTGCATTATTTTGGCATATAAGTTTTACAGTGGTAACAATGTGTCTCAAAAGGTATGTATTATTGGTGACATGCAAACTTTCAATGCTAATAAATGGGAAACCTAACGAAAATATTTTTTTTGTCTCAGTGACTACGGGGATTGATGGCATATTTCTTTTAGGGCATAGTGATAAAAAAAAATAAACAAATTAAAAGAGAGGTCAAAAAGGGGCGATTATTTTGAAGAAGAAAACTAATGTGGTATACCTTATAATTGATTAAAGCTTATTTATTAAGGTAGTTGATCATGACTAAATATGAATTTTTCAATTTTCTGTTTTTAAACAAACCTGAAAAATGTTTCGGTAAAAACAAAACGCACATTTTTTTTTTGTTAATTCGTTCCTGCGCAATGCAATTATTTATATTTTGTGGTTAAAATTGCCGTAGCTATTAAATACGAGTACTGTAGGCAACTCATTTTTGTATATGTATTTTTATTATTAGTTTTAAGTTGGCAATATTTATGCGCGAACACCAACTGCGATTTGATTTTGTTTCGCGCGCATTTTTGAACTGTGGGCCCCGCCCACGACGCGCGCGCTCGGACGCCGAGCAGTCGCCGCCAAAAACTCGACGCGCGCGGGCGTGTATATAAATGTTCCAAGTTCCCGCCAAAACCTTTTCAGTTTCCTTACTAATTTAGCTTTATGTGTGTATTGTACTGTTTTTAACAATCTGTAACTGTCGCGAGTTCTGTTGCCTAGTTGTAAAGTGATAATACACGGAATTCACCAAGTGACTGCTGCGTCTTATTGTGTACAAATCCCGGCCCTATTTAACATTGGTCCTTCGAGCCTGGATCACAATGAATGACAAAGTTACTGGTGTCGTCACACGGAGCAGAGCCCATGCTGAAGCTGAACAACGACCTGGTGCGGATACCACGTGTGTCACTGCGGCCCCGCGTAGTGAAGTTGTTGCCACGTCGACCAGGTCGCGATCAAGCCGTCTCAGCCGCGAAGCGCTTCGCCTCCGTGCCGAGTACAAAGCCGAAGAAGAACTTGCCAAAGTTAAAGAACAGCTCATAAAGAAGAAATTAGCATTAGAAATCGCCGAGATTGAAGATGAAGAAACTGAAAATCGCGCCATGAGTATTTACAGTGGTCCTAATAACGTGGATGAGTGGTTAAGCACAAGTCAAGCCCCATGTGAACTCGCGGAAAAACCGCCAGCGCCCCACGCGCTGGCCGGCGCGTGCCCGCAACCGACCGAAGGCCTAGAACGAGAGCGCGCGTGCGACATCGCGCATGCGCGGAACACCGTACGCGAGCCGTTCGCGCCCGCGGTGGCGTCCTCTCCGACCGCCGCGAAGTGTACGCCGGCGCCGGGCGCTCTGCCCCCCGCTTCCGTCGGCGCCGTCGCGGCCTCTGACATCATGCATCTAGCCGACGTTATTATTACGAACATGTCGAAGCGACCACGACAAAGTTATGATCTCCCCATGTTTGATGGCAGCCCGGCAGACTGGCTAGCTTATCGACGTACCTATGAAGCTACCGCGGCCACGTATAGTATGTTCGAAAACACCGTACGACTGCAAGCATCACTGCGTGGCGCGGCAAAGAGTGCCGTTGAAGACCTACTACGTACCGGGTCCGACCCCATGGATGTGATAAATGCCTTAGAAGAGGAATTCGGTCACCCCAATTTACTACTAGAATCGGTATTAAATAAGATAAGAAGTTTGCCCCGTGTGTCCGAAAGTGGCGTCGAATTGCGAAACATGACTTGCGTCGTTCGAAATTGTGTGTACATTTTGAAAAACATAAAAGCGGATGGCTACATAAATAACCCCCAATTAACGCACGAAATTCTTAGCAAATTAACAAATGTACAACGTTCGCAATATGGCGAGTTTGCTATGAAAAGGAACACCGACAGCAAAGAAGATCTTCGCTTATCGCCAAACATAAACATAGTCCTCGAGTTTATAAGTCACCTGGCACGGGCATCAGCTTATTACCTACCGCTGTGCGTAAACACTGAGCATAATAATAATCGTAACCGGACCACCACTGTTGCGAATCCTGCCGCCGCATCGTCGATCACCAGGCGCGCTGAGGTCACGCGTCAACACCGGAAACCTGCAGACCGAGTACACCTCACCAGCGAGGAAACTACGTCAGCGTCACCGAGTACGTCATCGTCATCAAGTGAGTGCGCGTTGTGTCGTAGTGCGGATCACCGATTACCCGAGTGCGATAAATTCATTGCAAAAAGTGAGCCAGAAAAATGGAACTTTGTAAAGGTCAATAAACTTTGTTTCAAATGTTTAGTGCGTAGCCATTCTCGTTATCGTTGTCGCGCTAAACGATGTGAAAAGTGTCGTTCTCCGCATCACACACTTCTACACTACGAGAAGACGAGAGCCCCGGGCGCCGCCGATGGCACCGGAGCCCCGCCCGCGCCGGCCGCTGCGGCGCAGGCGGCCTCTATACAGCCGCCCGCGCCGTCTCCGTCGGTCGCCGAGTCGGTAACGAGTATGGGTGAGCGGTGTCGAACCACTAAAACTTTATTGAAGATTATTCCTGTAAAGATTATTGTTAATAATGTTGAACATAGTGTATACGCATTGTTAGACGATGGGGCCACTGTGTCATTAGTAGATTCTAGTATGTGTAATTTTAGTGGACCATTATCTCCGTTAAGAATTGTGAGTGCACGCGGGCTTGTTATGACTGATAACAATTCCTGTAGGGTAACTGCGCTAATTCGCGGCCCCAACGGGGTATGTCATGATATCGTACTTCGAACGATAGAGAATTTAGACTTGCCTACCCAATCCGTGCCTGCTAGAGTTTTAAATAATAATAAACATTTGCGTGATTTAGATTACTGTGAGATGTCGTGCGCTAAACCGATGGTTTTAATTGGTCAAGATAACTGGAAGTTGATCGTAAATGAGGAATTACGACAGGGTAAATCCGGGCAACCCGTAGCGTCGCTTACAAAGTTAGGGTGGGTTGTTCACGGACCTGTAACTTTAGGTATCTGTGACAAGTCTGACAGAGAGTCAATTAACCTAGCCTTCGATGGTTTAGACGATCTCAATGACCTTGTGAAACAGCAATTTTTGCTCGAGTCCATCGGTATCACGGAAGTTTCACGCAAAAATGTTGAAACTGAACGCGCGTGTAAAATTCTAGACAGCACCAGCCGCCGTGTCGACGGAGGTTGGGAGGTAGGATTACTTTGGTCACGTGACATGGTACACTTACCTGACAATTATGATTACGCTCTCAAACGATTACGCGGCATAGAGAGTAAAATGGACAAAAATCCAGAATATGCTGATGCGTATTCGCATCAAATTCAACGGCTAATTTCGGAGAAATATTGTAGGTTATTAGAAACACCGCTGAGGGTGAACCCGGTATGGCACCTACCGCATTTTGGGGTCATTAACCCCAACAAACCCAATAAACTTCGACTAGTCTATGATGCCGCGGCTAAATGCAAAGGTGCGAGTTTGAATGATTATTTGCTTACAGGGCCGGACTTGCTAAATTCATTATTGGGCGTTTTGTTTAAGTTCCGGTCTGGCCGTATAGCGTATACAGCGGACATAGCCGATATGTTCTTGCGTATAAAAATTAGGGAAGAAGATCAAGGAGCGCAACTCTTTTTATGGAGAGGTCACGACAGAGAACGCGACCCAGATACATATGTCATGGTCTCGATGATTTTCGGTGCTAAGTCGTCCCCTGCCTCAGCCATACACGTTTTGAATAAAAATGCTGATGAGTTTCGAGATTCATATCCTGAGGCGGTCAAGGCAATCCATGAAAATCATTACATGGATGATTATCTAGACAGTGTAAACTCAATAGAGGAAGCGCGTCAGTTGATTAAAGACGTTTCCATGATACACGCCGCTGGTGGTTTCACTATCAGGGGGTGGGTGACCAATTCACCTGAACTTCGGAAAGAGTTACCAGCTGTCGTGCCCGGTACTGTAAATTTTGACAAGTCCCCGTATAACGGTGAACGGACCTTGGGCATGATATGGGTTCCGGAATCAGATGAGTTAGCGTTTGACTTATCGTTCAAAAAAGTGACACCTGATGTAGTTGAAGGTAGAGTTATTCCTACCAAACGGCAATTTTTGAAATTCATTATGAGTATTTTTGACCCTTTAGGTTTACTTTATCCTTATACGATAAAGTCTAAAATCTTGTTACAGAAAATTTGGAAATCTGGTATAGGTTGGGACGATCAGCTGATGGAGGCCGAGTTCATTGAATGGGAAAAGTGGCTGTTAGATATAAAGCAGTTAAGTAGCATACGTGTGCCACGTTGGTACAGGCTTGACCCTTCAACTCTTGAGTTACATGTTTTTGGTGATGCTGGGGAGTCGGCCTATGCTGCGGTTGCGTATTTGGTAGGTAGGGACGAGTTTGGCATACCTACCGTTTTACTTGTTATTGGTAAAGCTCGCGTCGCCCCGTTGAAGGTTATATCTGTGCCGCGTCTCGAATTGCAGGCTGCTGTGCTGGCGTGCAGGTTGGCTTGCACCGTTGTCAGGGAGCAAGGCTTAGCAATATCTCAAAAATATTTGTGGTCCGATTCGAAAACCGTATTAAAATGGGTGCACTCATCTGATCCTCGCAACTATCAAAAGTTTGTCTCACATCGTTTGGCAGAAATCGACCGGAAGTCCAACCCAAGCGAGTGGCGTTGGGTGCCATCCGCAGAAAACCCTGCTGATGAAGCTACCAAGTTGCACTGGCCTACGAATTGTAAGTTGTGGTTTACGGGTCCATCTTTTTTGTACCGGGACAAAGATCAGTGGCCGGTCAACGAGTTTGAGGACGTAGATAATACTGATTTGGAGCGTCTTGAGAAAGTTCACGTTGCTAAGCAATATGTACCGCTGTTCAAAGTCGATAGGTTTTCTAGTTGGACACGGGCCGTTAGATCGACAGGTCGAGTTCTTGCCTTTATAAATATGTGTCGCAAGAGCCAGGTTGAAAAGTTAACGGCTAGTAATATTCGTAAGGCTGAGAATATTTTATTGAAACAATGTCAGCTTGAGACTTTTTCAAAGGAAATCGAACTATTTAAAACAAAAAGCGCATTACCTGCGGACTGTAAAATTCGAGATTTGGATCCATTTTTATATGAAGGTGATGGGTTGCTACGCGTCAGAGGACGCCTGAGTGCTGCACCGCAACTAATGTTCGATGAAAAGTATCCAATCATTTTGGACGGTCAAAGTTACACCGCGCGGCTCATTGCCCTCGAATACCACAAGCGCGCTCATCATGCCAATACTGAAACTGTCATAAACAGTATTAGGGAAAAATTTTGGATCACTCGATTGCGACGCACAGTCAAAACAGCCGTTTCCAAATGTCAGCCGTGTTTGGTGCGTCGTGCTCGCCCCTCAATGCCCAAAATGGGAAATCTACCAGCCGCTAGGCTCGTGAACACACGTAGAGCTTTTGTGCATTGTGGGGTAGATTATTTCGGTCCCATGGAAGTTGCTATAGGAAGGCGTCGTGAAAAGAGATGGGGCGTTATTTTCACTTGTTTAGTCACTCGCGGTGTCCATATTGAGCTGGCAGCTTCATTGTCAGCTGACTCGGCTATAATGGCAATCCGGCGTTTGATAGCTCGCCGCGGGCAACCGACAATTATGTTTAGCGATAGAGGCACCAACTTTGTAGGTGCTGACGCAGAAATGAAAGCCGCTCTTCTAGCAATGGAGAAGAAAGTCCACGATTTCGTCATAACCAAAGGCATTTCTTGGCAGTTTAACCCTCCTGCAGCGCCACACATGGGTGGATGTTGGGAGCGCCTCGTTCGCTCAATTAAAACCGCACTTAAAGTAACTTTGACAGCGCGTGCGCCGAAAGAGGAATTATTAAATACTTTGCTGGCTGAGGTAGAGATGACCCTTAACAGTAGGCCTATAACCTTCGTAGGTACGGACCCCGATGGGCCCATCGCGTTGACACCAAATCATTTATTGATAGGTACAGCTACCGGTGCATCTACTTTAGGTTACTTTGAAGCGTCTGATTTAACTAGTAGGAAAGCTTGGGTAAAGGCTCAAACTCTAGCAGACATGTTTTGGCGACGGTGGCTAAAAGAGTATGTCCCCACTCTTCAAAAGCGTCAAAAGTGGCGAGAAGAAGTGCCGCCCATAAAAGTGGGAGACATGGTGCTGATTCTGGAAGAGAACCAGCCTCGTAATGCATGGCCTAAAGGCGTTATTAGCGCAGTCCACCCAGGCCGCGACGGCCATATCCGAGTCGTAACTGTAAGAACCAGTAAGGGTTTCATGAAGCGACCAGTTGTTAAGGTTGCTGTGTTGCCTACTGACGAGTTTGTTCAGGAACAAGGGGGTGGAATGTAGGCAACTCATTTTTGTATATGTATTTTTATTATTAGTTTTAAGTTGGCAATATTTATGCGCGAACACCAACTGCGATTTGATTTTGTTTCGCGCGCATTTTTGAACTGTGGGCCCCGCCCACGACGCGCGCGCTCGGACGCCGAGCAGTCGCCGCCAAAAACTCGACGCGCGCGGGCGTGTATATAAATGTTCCAAGTTCCCGCCAAAACCTTTTCAGTTTCCTTACTAATTTAGCTTTATGTGTGTATTGTACTGTTTTTAACAATCTGTAACTGTCGCGAGTTCTGTTGCCTAGTTGTAAAGTGATAATACACGGAATTCACCAAGTGACTGCTGCGTCTTATTGTGTACAAATCCCGGCCCTATTTAACAAGTACCTTAAGTTTTTATTATGATTTCAATTGTCGAAATAAGGTGACATTCTTAAACGATTGACGACTTGTCAATTTGACATTTGACGTCGAAATAAACGTAATACGTCATTGAGCTGTACTCACATAAAGATACAAAGTTATACCGTCACATCAATTATTACTGGGTTGCTAACCCTATAAAATAATGTATAGTGATTGATACCAGCATTCATTTGCACTTCACTTAAAAAAAAACAATGCTCTATCAAACTGTATAAATCAGATTGTTAAATTTCATGGTTATAAATACCTACTGCATACAAAAATACAGAACACAGAGAACTGAAACCAAGCCTTTAATAAAAAGTTTTTTTGAGCTTATAATTTCAAACCAATACGAATTGTAACGCATTTTAAAAAACGGCAATTTTATAGGTCCTATTATAAATTAGTGTACATAAACTTCATACTACCTATAGGTATATTTTTTCTCCTTTCTGTAGTAATAATTAATGAAAATTTGCCATCGACTTCACAAGGATTCCCATCAATGTATGTTAGTATAGTAATTGTTGATTGTTATATTTGATTAAAACTATTTATCACGTTAATGTATATAACTTTATTTATGAACGTTCTTTTATCTGCCTATGATTTATACCGTATATATTAGGGTGTCCCAAAAAATCAAATTCTTTTTTTACAACGCATACCCTCTAATTTTGTTTGAATGGTGTCAAAACAATTGTAAATAAAATTTTATGTACTTAGGACCAAGGGAACCCGTGCCGACTTGCATCGATAAATATCAGGAATTCAGTACTTTGATGCGCCGCAGCTAACGTATCAAGTGCTCGTTATTATTTATTTATATAATCAGTAAACGCATAATTTTCATTCAGTCTACATGTCAGTAGGATTACAAAGTCTTAGAAAAGAAATATTTTGAATAGGAGATAAATAAAATCAAATTACGGGTTTAAAGGAATGTTATAAAACAGTGCTGCCAATACTTGTCAATTATAGGGTAGTTTTAATGAATTGATGTGTCACTGAAAATCGTGAATCTTACTGTTCGAAAGTGCGTTATTTATTGGGAAAGGCACAATAGGTAGACGTAATATTTCCTAATTAAAGCATTATCTGTGTTAAAAACTAGTTACATTATTCCAAGTTTGGACTTTTGGAGAGATCTGCAAAAAATGCGAACAAAACACAAGAAGTATTCGAGAAGCAAAGACATGAGCTTGTAATAAAATTAGAAAAATTGTTTCATTGCACATGCCGATGCGTTTCTATTAATAAAAGATAAAATGTTCTTGTAGTGCCACAGAGAGCCAGGTTGAAGTGGTTACTTAGGTGGAGTGGACCAAAAATTCAAAAAAAGAAAGCGCACCTTAGAAATATTTAGGAACAGTGCCATCTGGCTACTAATTGTTTCTCCTTAACTGCTCTATAATCACCTTATCACGGAAATTCGTCTTCAGATTCTGAAATGACGGATTTATAAGAAAATCTACCCATACCAACTAAGAGTACACAGCCCCATACGGGTAAAACTTCCATGAGGAAAAATTTTATCACTCCAAAGACAGTTGCAGCTTTGGGTAGGTAACAGTTTGGCGGTAAGTCCCCTCTTTGAGGCGTGGCTGGAAAGACCTCACGGCGTCCTTACCTTCCGCATGACGCAGGTACTCACCGGACATGGTTCGTTCGGGAGTTTCCTGCACTCGATTCATGCGGAAGTGACGCCCGGGTGTCGCCACTGTGCGGAACGCCCGGAGGACACGGTGGAGCACACAGTCGAGGTGTGCCCTGCTTGGGCGGAGCATCGCCGTGCCCTCGTGGGGGCGATCGGCGGCGGAGACCTCTCGCGCCGGGCCTTGGTTGAGGCCATGGTCCAGAGCGAGGAGGAGTGGCAGGCGGTCGCCGACTTCTGCGAAGCAGTAATGCTCGCAAAGGAGGAGGCCGAACGCATCAGGCAACGGCGTTATCGCCGCCGCCGTCGCCGGGATTCTGATCCCGATTTCCGGCCAACGTAGACGCGGGCTTGCGGACGGTGAGCAATGGGTAGCTCACTGTCCGGCCGTCCGGTAACTGTCCGGACCAAGCCCAAGTCGTCGACGGCGCGCACTGTTCCCGCGCGCCTCAAGGAGTTGTCAGCAACAGCAGGGACCCAGCCGGGTCGAAGCCTACTGGGGCCAGGGTTATCCGAAAGGGCGCTCGAGCCCCGGTATGAAGGCTAGAAGGAACGGGGTGGGTCTTTTAGTCAGTAAGAGTCTGACACTATCTCCCGCTCCGCCCAAGGGCGGGGGATGTCAATGCATGATTTTTTCCCACCATAAAAAAAAAAAAAAAAAAAAAAAAAAAAAAAAAAAAAAAAAAAAAAAAAAAAAAAAAGGGTAGGTAACAGTTAAATGTGAGCAATTCTGTGTTTACAATAATAAACACAGAATTTTGCTATAAAAGCTACTGTTGAGGCACTTGCTTATTACACTGACGAAGTTCCCATAAGCAAGTCCTCAATTTAAATAATTCGTACGGAGAATCCAAAAAGAACGCGCAGAAGCTATTAAAGTCGATTTCCAAACCAAGGTAGGTACTAGTACTGTTATAAACTGTCGATTGACATGGATGATGAACTGTTTTCGGCTTTAGATGTGCGCAGATATAAAGAATAATGCCTCTTGATAGTTATTTCGCATATCATAAAGTACAACTTGTCGTGGTGCCAAAACTGGACAACTTTACAGGAAGTAAATAGGTATAAGAAATTAAGAATGCAGTTCGTGGTCTAGTAATGCATTACAACATGCTACAAAACAGGTGCTGACACTGAGAGCACTTTCATAGAAAAACACTAATGTTGTGTACCAGAACAGATAGATAGGTTTAGCCTGACTGTAAAAACCAAACTTTGGAAAGATTAAGTCCTAGTAATAATAGATATTTGAAAAATATAAGATTCAGGTGTACAGCAATGTTTTATTTGCTGAATAAAAATTAAGTTCTAAAATGTCCTCTGTAGTTTTCATACAAACTTTCTGCTAAAACTTTGACACCAAGTCGGCACGGGTTATCGTCATCCGATTTCAATAATATTTAATATTTTAGTTCTTAGGATCAAATAGAAAAAAATAGAGGCTATGCGTACTCAAAATCGGAAAAAAAAATTTCGCCCTTGAAGCTTGGGAGACCCTAGTATAAATGTTCCACCTAATTTAAAAAGGTTTTAGAATTTGATTGAGAATAAACTTTTAAATCTAACTGAATTGCGTTTTATTATATTTTGACTTACCACTTTTGCACTTGACTATCTACCAGTAGCTTTAAACCATTTTTTCAGCGTATTTTTTTTTTAATTTGTATGTTGGCCCAATCGACCACCAAAAATATAGAAAATAAATTGTGTAGTCAGACCCCTTAGTAAACAGCATTCGTTTTTATAATAAGCTGCCAAAGGCGGTAACTGAACTTAGAGAGGGAAAATTCAAATCTCATATCAAGCGTGTCCTAACCGAAAAAGCATATTACAAGGTTAAAGACTATGTCGAAGACACGCTTGTTTGGCAATGACTACCTCTGCACATGTGCCCCCCTGGTAAATCATCAGTATTTTGTCTATTAACTGCTCTACCTTTGTTTTAATAATTACATATAGGTACATTTTTTTTTTCTCTGACACATTGCTTTTGCAATATTTTTTTATTTTTTTTTATTTATATTTCAACTGTCTTAAATTTGTTAGTAATTTATTTTGTTAACATTTTATTGATAGTTGTAGTTATTATATTATTCCCGATTTCTTTTTTTTTTATATAGCCTCTTTTTGTAATGTGAATGTGAGAACACTGTATACTCCACGAACTCTTAGACTACTTCCTATTACGACTTACTTTGTTTTTTACTAAGATAATTTTTATTGTGCTTTGTGTACAATATTTGACTGGTCTACACTGTTCTTACATAATATCTATCAATATTGTAATACCAACCACTTTTTTTAAAAAGAGTAACCATGGTGTTTCTTGCCGGTTCTTCTCCATAGGAAACGACCAATTTGGAACCGTGCACTAGCTTCTGACGTTTTATAAGTGCTCATGTAGGCCTATGTGAAATAAAATATTTTTGACTTTGAAAAACGTATATTTTGCTACTCTCAAAGGTCGTAATTCATAGGGTACTATTTCCCATTGACCCAGAATCCTCAAATTTGGCACAAAGCAAGGTCTTATAGCACAGATATAGGAAAAAATCTGAAAGCAGTAAATTTGTTGTTACCTACGTCACAAAAATAATAATATTGCAATTCGGAAAAATCTTCGAGATTCTGGAATTGTAGTTTACACGGAACCCTCAGTGCGCGAGTCGGACTCACACTTGCCCAGTTTTTTAACTGTGGTAATGAAACTTTAATATGAGACCTAAACTGGACTGTGTACAATATTTTAGTCTTTCTAGCCAAAAACACAACTAGCTTTGTTACCGTTAAATTGGCGAAAATATATAAATTGCTTCATAAGTCATAAGAAAGAAAAAAAAGCTCTTGATCATTTCGTAAAAAAAGCTGTAAAGTTTATTCAAAATCTACTAAGACGTTTTTGTGTAAAACAGGAACCAACACACAACCATCCATCCTCTTAAACTTTCGCGTTAATATTTTTAGTAAAGGTAACATCAACAGAATTCGCTGTGCACCACTCGGCAATAATATTAAGTCAACGCTAGTAACCTTATTTATAAATATTTAGTTTACATGCCGATGTCAAGATTCAGAATGCGGTCTTCCCATCCGATTATAATTTAGGTGTTCCTAATAAACTAGTGCGCCTCACTATCAACAATTGCATCACTGCTTACTATCAGGTGATATCGCAGTAAAGCACGCGTTTATAGCAACAAAAAAAATAATGGATTCTATTACTTTTTGTGCAATATTTTATACTGAACGAAAATTAGCACTAAAGAGAAATCTTTTCCGTTTTTTTTTTTGAAAACAGCATCAAAACTGGTTAAATAAATCAGCAGCATTTCAAATTTTGGTATGAGGAAGATTAGTGGTGTTATCTTGTGGTGAGAATCTATCCATAAACTCGTTTTATAAGGTCCGTTTTGACATTTGAGAAAGACCCTGAATGTAACTTGAAACGAACCTGAAATAAACAATAAAATAATAATTAGGGGTCCGGTGTAGTAGTAGCTATTTTAGTAGTACTTAGTAGCACTACACCAGTTAAGTCGCTAGGTAGTCAAAATACAAATTTAATCTGTTACTTGATAGTTTCCCCCTTTCACCAGTTTTGAAAAGTTTCCAACTTACTAAACATAATATTCAACAGATTAGAAAAAATATTTCTTGCAGATTAGATAAATTATTTTTTCATACAAATAGTAATGAAAAAGATGACTCAACTACCAAATCAAAATCCTACATAGAACATAGAAACTACTGATAGTTTTAACTGTATGTTGATATTTCAGTCAGAACGTTTCTCATTTTATATACATATATAGATAAAACTAAATTAGAAAAAGTAAAAACCTGCTAATCAGTGTTAGAACTAATTACTTGGTTATTTTTATATGGGTACAATTTAAATGCTCACCAAAATTATTTTTAGGCCCTACGACTAAGTACCAAGTAAAATATGTTAACTTCAAATAAACTCACTATACACTGAGGTGCTTAAGAACAATGTTTTAAGTTCCAAAATAAATGTACACTCATCAGAATAATTGTATGTGTTGTATTTATATTCTTTTTGCCTACCAAAATGGATAAATGCTCACCGAATCTTGTTTCCCTGAAATAGTCACATTAATACGAAAATGACAGTTCTAAATAGCTTTAATGTTATCAAATTATCCAACATGAATTCAAACTAAATTAATTTTTAACTTGAATTACAGTCGTTTCTCTTTATTTATTCCCCCCACATCCCGCACTGGTGCCATCTCTTTCAAGGTTATTTTTTTTAAACCACCAAGGTCTGTGTTCAAAATTGAGTTTAGAGTTAACTCTAATGACGTCTACCTGTAGGTAGTTTGTACGCAACGCCGACTATTACCTACAGGTCATTGAACTCGCTCAGCCGACGTTTTCTTAAAGAAATTAATTTTGTACAATGTGTAAATTAATATGAGAAAAAAAGGTACTTTATTTTTTAATTTTATCTTTACAAATCGATAGTGTTTCATGTACCGGATCGACCCTCCACGAGATTAAAACGATTAAAATTTAATAGTGTATAGATTCTTTATATAAAAATACTAAACATGTGTTTCGGGTTTCGCATAATTATACTAATGTTGTATAATGATTTATCTGAAAATAATTTATTATTTTCCTACTAGTTATTCATTTTATTTACCTTAAGTCATTTGTAGCAGTAATTTATTGAAAGTGAAATATTGATGATGTTATGATATTTTAATCAAATTCATAAAACAATAAACCAGTAACATGTGTTTGGGATATGCAATTTATATTTGACATTCAAAAAAATTGTATATCTATCATAAAATTTTTTTGAATTTTAGTTTTATGCCTCAGCAAAACTGACTAAATTGCAAGTCATGAAATAAAATATTGGTAATATCTATTTACCGATATTAAAAAATTTGGTCTGAAATTAATCTTGAAGGAATTTTATAAATCTTTATGGCATAGAATAAAAAGTAAAATAGGTTCTACAATATTTTATGAAACACAATTTGGTGAGCTTTAATTCAATAAACCCAAAGCAAACGCCGGCGTTCACTCTCTCATGGTCTTTCTATTTTATCTCTAATTACGGTATTTGAAAGGTTAATCCATTCCAGCTCGTATTTCGAATTTTTTGGTAGTCAAATAGGTACTTTTCTGGTTGGCGTTTAAACACAAGCCTTTTTTACTAGTAAATAAAACTATGTCACTTTTTACCCAACTTCCCCAAGAGAAAGGTAATGTTATTCTTGTGGCTTCGTTCTGAACACTTAAACACTTGTTTATGGAACTATCTTACATATTCCAATTTTTTATTTGGCTCACCCTATAAAATGCTCGAATAATTTTAATAGAAAGAGTCATAGATCACATAAAATGTCTTTGTCTTCTTCTATCTGTATTTGTTCTTTTTGATTTAAAGTGTTTGTGTGTCTATAAATGTTTTTGATGATATGTTAATGTCAAATATCAAATAAACAAAGAAATAATAGAATAGATTAAAAATATCCAAAACTAAGCACATTTTTTTTATTTTGCACAAGAATAAAAATATTGTCATATTGTCTGCAAAGACAAAAAAAAGTTCCAAAGTTAGCATCAAGCCTGAGATTGAACCTTTGCATTGATTAGTTGTCCTCACAAGAGACATTTTTTTTAAATATTTTTAAATTTACTACCTAATTGATGTTTGTGTGTATAAAATAATAAATGATCTAAAGACAAAACTGATATTTTAAACTAGGTTTTTCACATAATTTATTGGTTTTTAACATAAATTCAAAATTAGCTTATGTGCTTGCTATAATCATCATCTATCGTCATCATCATGATGATGAAAAATAAATTCAGTTCATTTATTTTGCCAGAATATGGTACATAATTATGGTGTTGAATTAAATTAATGGTCTCATCACATTCTGCCACATAGGGCGTGCAAATATTGGCAGTACATAAATCATTTTTTTTTTAAATAGGAAGAGGAATAATTTTTTTTATTCCTCTGTTACATTTATGGGGAGCGCCATCTTAGGTTTTGCCTACACATGTAACTGCTGCTTATTCCAATACTTTTGTGATTTCACTACTATTGTTTAGTAATGCACAGAACACCTTTTCCTTCCGCATTATACCACTTTCAGAAATGTCATGATTATTTTTTTTTGTATTGTCTGCAATCAGTGTTTTTGCTAATATGCAAGTGGGTGGATTATTGGCGATTGGGGCCTAGACTCTTTAGCCTGTTTCCCTTTATAAGTCAGGTTATTAAGGCTGTCTGTCAATCCAGAATTCAAACATCATTACAAGATGGTTAAAACATTTTGTTGGGGTGTTTCGAGTTCTGGAGACTGTGAGAGATTTTTTTCCTGTCTATTTGTTCAATACAAATAGACAGGAAAAAAATTACAAGGGATCCATTATTACACATACTACTAATCTCCACATTTAAAACAATATTTGCATTAGTTTTACTTAAACTAGCTGTTGCCAGCGACTTTGCCCATGTGAAAGTGCAAAATTGTCTCAAGAAACATACTCTCAGGATAAAAAGTACCCTGATTGTTATTCCAGGACATTATTTGCCCATGTACCAAATTCCAACTAAATGCATTCTGTTGTTTAAGTGTGAAGAAGTAACAAACACACAAACAATTTTATGTCCTTTTGGGGCAATCCTTTACAAAATAATAAACTGTAAATAATTTAGATGACAGTAAACATAAAATATATCAAATAGGTTAAACTACCTATTTGATCAAGTAATATTAATCCAACTAGTTCAGTTTATTACCATAAATCTCTTAATATTAATCAATTTCTGTGAATGGAAATCATTAAAAAAAATGTTTTTATTTTTAATGATATGTTATGCTGTAATGTTTTCAAAACCAGCCAGTCGGTGATATAGCATTTAAGCCAGTAATTCTATGTCCTTTTAAATTTTGTGACAAGAACACAGCTGTGAATATTATTATTCAGGCATGATAGCACAAACATTTAGAAACTCAACAAAAAATCTTATGTATTGCAAGCAGCGGCGACGGTACAACATATGTACTTATTTATGTACTTACATACAAACATACTTAAATAATTAAAATAATAATCGCGCGCGACTTTACCAGCTTTATTCGTCAATCTTAAAAATCTTTTTAATTCATTTTTCAATTGCCCTACCCTATAAGAAGTAGAGATATAATAATTATTATCCAACAGCGTCCGGTATGAATGAGTAGGCATTAGCATCTTTGATACAACAATGAAAAAGAAAACCGTTATGTTACCTATATTATAAAAAATAAACGTTCATCAAGCTAATAAAATAGTAAACATTTCACAATACGACAATCAAAGACTTGATCAGATTAAAGAAAATCTGATTTACTTGTTGATGTGAATAAAACAAATAATTTTTCAACTTCAGAGAAAAGAATACGTGCCGACACGTGCATCATATCAATTAAACCAATATTAACATAAAACTGATAAAGAATAACTAAGGAATCATACAAATAGCGCATTTCTTTAAAAAATAGCAATACTTACTCATTGTTGTAGGAGAAACAAATGTTTAAAAATAATTATTCAAAAATGTCTGTCACACAAGCTACGTACGACAAGGACACACGACAAAGTTACTACTAGAGTTGGGCAAAACACAAACAGTTCACTGAGTATTAGTGATGTTGGTAAACAGTCAAGCAATACTTAAAATCAAGTCGAATATTTCACTAAAATCGATTTATTTCAACACGAATTTTTCTAAAGATAAATTGCTTTCTGTTTGGATTTGTGAAATCTTTATTAGGGAGTTATATCATTGAGTTTTCTCTAGATCTAAAACAAATCAGTCGCTTGGATGGAACGTGAGGATGGTTTAATTCACTGATTTGTAAGATACAACAGTAGCAACCATCAGGTGAGATTGTGGTCAAACGCGAGCCTGACCATTATAAAAAAAAAACTTTTCAGTTACATTACACGGTATCTACTTCTACTAAAATACCTTACTGTCAGAAACAAGAGGGTCAAATAGCCATTTTTTTATTTTTTTTATAATTATTAATGATTTTTTGGTTCTAATGACTTATTTTCAAACATAATCTCAGCAATTCCAAGGGAATGCAAACTGTTTTATGATGTGTGTAGCTTCAATTATTTGTCCATTACAAAAGTACAAAATTCAAAGCACTCTCTTTGAATTTTGCGATACCTACTTTACATTGCGATTTTGTTTGGTTGGCTAATGTCTGGTATTGGCTTAAGGAAGACGCCCGCGAAATTTAAATCTTGAGAATTTTTTTTTATTGTTGATAAGTTCGCGTTTGACCGCTTTCTCACTTGATGGAAAGCGACGATTTAACAAGTTTGCGTCATTACTTTGATAATCGAGCTAAAATAATTCTTCGGATTTCTCTAAGAATGTATTTTATCGTTGACTTATATAATCTGCAATTTTAATCTTAACTTTCTGAAATTAGAACTTTTTCTTTATATTTAGAGTCCGTCTAATGAAAGCGAGAAAAGGATTAAAACCAAAAATTTTGAATGTGGTAAAAAAGTTTTGATACTTGAGTATTTTTTTGTATGTATGATGATTGTATAACAGTTGATTAAGTCGATTCACCAAAAGCCTTCTTTGTTCGATGTTTTTGTCCATTGTGAAATTCGCACTAAGTCAGATTATCTAAAAATATAAGAATAAATATCATTATATCGTAAATATAACTATCCAATAATATTAGTCAACAAGGATCAAGATTATAACGTCATACTAACTTAAAAAATCAGAAATCGTATTTAAACATTGTTGTTTTTCATTGAAAACACCTTCTTTCTCTTCTTGTTTTTGTTTGAATTTATTAACCATAGTGTGTAGCAGTTTTCGCACGTTACTCTTTATTGTTTTTCCCATAATAAAGCAATTATTCTTGAAAAATAAATATCTGTTTCCAAAAACTGACAATTGCATTAATAGACTTTGACGTGATTTTGGCGGCAAAATAATATTACCACTTTAATTTAAAAAGAAAGCGTAACATTATTTAAGCACAGAGGCAAGGATGCACAGTGTTGGCGAGACGGGATGAAGTTGAAATTATGCTGACACGCTTTCATTAGACGGGTACTTTAGCGATTACGAAATCTCCCCTATCTATCAATATAAAAACTAATATAATAAAATTTATTGGTTGTATGTAGATATTATTTCTTTTTATGTAGATATGGTTCCGTACCTCAAAAGTAAAAAACAGAACTCTCATAGGATCACTTTGTTGTCCGTCCGTCTGTCTGTCAAGACCCTTTACCTCAAGAACGAGTCGAGATGTCGAGTTGAAATTAAAACCATATACTCAGGTTTGTGATCCCTTGAAGCTGTGAAAAAATCAAACTTCTAAGTTAAAGAATAAAAAAGATACGGCCATCTATGTCGTGTCGCATAAAAACGTATATTTTGATACTCCCAAAGATCGAAATTCATAGAGACTCATAGGGTATAGGGCATAGGGTACTCCCGATGACCCAGAATCTTGAAATTTGACAGAAAGAGCCACAAAAAAAAAAATTGCAATTCGGAAAAATCTTCGAGGCTCCATTCGGGAATTGTAGTTTGTACGGAACTGGAAATGGATAAAATAAATATGATGAATGTTTGATTGAATCAGTTAAGAAAATTAAATTAGTTCTACAAAATTAATCTTTTAAGCATTTTGTATTTCGTAACCTGTATTTGAATTGAAAAATTAATTAGAATTACAAATCAATTAATGTACTTTTATATAAAAATATGACGATAGGCGACCATTACATGGTCATGCTATCATCAAACAATCATTCATGATTTATGGAATTGATTGACGCTTTCAGCCAATTCCATCAATCATGAATGATGGTTTTCATCAATCAGAACTAAAAAACGTCAATTGTCGCATTAGACGGTAGGTTTTTTGGCAATTAAAACACTGACTGTGGCAAAATTTACAGCAAAGCCTACCGTATAATGGACGCCTTAAGTTGGAAAATTGAACAAAAAATTGGCAATACTGAAGAAAAATGGCGCGAAGTTTTAGTTGCTTGTGATGATTATTATGATGTTGAGTTTTACCCGTCCTCTATAATTCCGGCACAGGTTTGATCGCCAGTCATTTTATAGGTGTAATCTGTTTTTTACTTAGAGTGCGCGTAATACGTAGTGACACGAAAGGTGACACGATCGGCAGAGATTGGTAAAACTCTCCGGACTAGTGTTGGAATTTTATCCGATTAAATACTCAAAATGAATAAATACTCAATAAATAAGTACTCGTTTTTAATCGAGTATTTATCCAATAAAAACGAGTATTTATTGAGTATTTATTCATTTTGAGTATTTAATTAATTAAAATCCCAACACTACTCCGGACTAAAGGTAGGTTGGTCTGTCATCTAAGGCTAAAAATACACGGTAGGTTTTGCTGTCAGTTTTGCCAGTATTGCCACAGTCAAAACCTTGATTGACGAAAAACCTACCGTCTAATGCATTGCATGACGGTATTAGTTGACGAAAAACATCATTCATGATTGATGGAATTTGAATGACGATTGCATGACCGTGTAATGGTCGCCTTATAATACCGTGCCTTAGCCGACGTTTTCATTAATTTGACACTCCATGCATTTTTTATAATTGAAGGAGTAGGTACCTAGGCATTACCCTTCTAAATCAGCGTCATGCGTAACATTTATGCATTTTTTGTCGCAAGTCGCTTCTTCTGGCTGCAACAAAGCTATGTAAGTATGTATATGTATAGGTATGTACCTATTGGTTATTTCAAACCAACGACTTTACAGCCATTTTAAAAGGCGCCAGATAACAGTGGAATGAAGTAGGTACCTACATCGATCTTTTGCTAATATCTCAGCGTAAATAGAGGTACCCGAAAAACAAATAATGTAATTGCTTTTCATTACTAGATCACGACACATGTCGATTCAAGACAGCTTTACTTATGTTTTTATTTCCGTTTTTGAAATTAAGAATTTCAACAAATGTAGGAGGGACAATGACCGTTATTCCACGTTTATCTGGCACCTACCTTAAGGGCCAAGCGCCCGAAAAGTGCCATAAAACAGTGATTTTCTGAGGCCTACTCCTCCGTAACGGCTAGGTCAATTGGTTTGAAAAAAATATATGTTTATTATAGATTCATGAACAATAATATCAACATTTGATTTTTTCGTGCAATTAATACTTTTGTCAAAAAAAAATATTTAGCAATTTCGCAACTTTTCGCAACTTTTCCCTACTCCTTCGAAACGGCTTGGACTTTTAGAAACATTTTTACACATAAAAATTGGTGGTTAAATATTCTTCAAAGTGAACATTGCATATGTAAATCAATCAATATCTCGCAGAGAAAATGGATTTAAAGCGCTTTCCGGGCGCTGCTGGCCGCAAATAAATGCACAGATTTGCGTACTGCCGCCTAGGCGAGTGCGAGAGTTGCGTTCACATAATTTCGGCCAGATGGTTCAAGGGACTATACGCCTTAAGGCCTCTGCCTCGAATCTTGCGGGCAGCGGGGCGGCGGCGGCGGCATATATTGCACATCACTGCAATGTGGACGCGCGGGCGGTCACCGCCGTCAGGGACTTAAAAACACCTTCATATAGGTTACAGAATTATAAGTGTTACATGTTGAATGTGTAACAGAAGCAAAAATGTAACTTATATTGTGTTTTCAATGTGTTAACCCAAAACACTTAAAAAAGTGAAACCGTAACATATCTGTAACAGATATAAAAATGTTAACAATGTTAATAAGTGTAACAGGTACTTAAACGCAGCGTTGCCAAAGTTACAATTTACTTATTTATGGTACTGTGCAATTATTTCAGTTACACATATTAACACTTATTAACACATATAACAGGTTACAGTTTGATTCGGTAGCACTTCTTAACACATATAAAAGGTTACAGTTTCATTCGGTAACATTATTGTATCTGTTACATTTAAAAGTGTTTTTCTGTTATAACTGTTTTAAAAAACAGTGTTAAAACACATTATTACGGTTACAGTTTGAGTCCCTGACCGCCGTCTCCGCTTCACTGGAGCGCACCGCTCGTTTCCCGCCCCCGCGCCGCTGTTTTCGAGAACCAGTCCATTTGATTTTACGCATTAGATCCTACCGCTCCCGCGCCGCCGCCACTGCCGCCTCGCTGCCCACAATATTCGAGGCAGAGACCTAAAAGTCTAATAACAGGCGACGCAGGCACGCATCTGTCAACACATATGACTTATAGATCTGGCCTAGGCCGTTACGGAATAATTTTTCAATAGTCTCGACCAATCAGTACGCAGCGACTTCTTCTGCGGAGCAGTAATGCTAGCAAAGGAGGAGGCCGCACGCGTGAGGCAAAGGTCCTCACGCCCCAGCCGCATTTCGCAGCCACCGTAGGCGCGGGCTTGAGGAAAGCTAGCTGTCCGACCGTCCGGTAATCGTCCGGACCGAACCCAAGACGTCGACGACGCGCCACAAGAAGTTGTCATAGTTGAGGTACACCAAAGGTCGATGACCTTGATCTCAAAGTCAAATAAATAAAAAGTGATGAAACACCAGAGATCATTCAAGGTCATTGAAATTGAGGTCAGGGTCAAGGTCGTTTGCTCACATTGAATGTAACCTTGACCTCAAGATCGTCTAGACGTCGGGGTCAAGGTCAATATACAGTAGAATCAGTTTACTTATTTATTTTTATTGCGAAATCAGTAGTATCTGTTTGCTTTTATTTTTCCATTAATATTGTAATCAATTAAATTATAAATTCTCCACTGAAACTCGAAACAAAAACAAGCTATCGTCGCAACGAACATCGTCGGGTGTCACGTGACTGTCTCGAACACTGCCAAAGAAGTAAAGAATCGTAGGTGGTGGTCAGTATGACCGGACACAATTTATTTAAAAAGCGAAGTCATTACGTCTGTATTTAACATAAAGATTTTTACATGAAAATCAAAACTTTGCTGTGTAATTACTTCACTAGAAGCGGTTGGTCAATAAAGACGGAGTCATAATAGACGGATTCTACTACAAATGTACGAAACCGCCAAGGAATTCTCGAGGTCACAACTTTGCAAGGTCAAACAAGTTAATAAAATAAGCCTGACGTTTCCTCACATTTTATACATTTGACCTTGATGTCAGGTCATTGACCTTGAGGTCAGGTTATTGACTTCGAGGTCAGGTCATTGAACTCGAGGTCAAGGTGTTTCCACACCCTTTTAGTTCCACATTCTACCTGATCCCAAAGGTATGACATCGATTTGATGAATTGTTCCATCGAAGTTGCGTTTGCCGATAAAAGATTGTTTCACTACAAATTCTATTCGATCAATCGTTCAGTCGACTTTTCTTTCCACATGATTTTCAAAGTAACATTACGGACTCAAAGAAAATTGTGTTGGACATTTTAAACTGCCATGCCTCATGCATGGCAGTATTACTTACCATATTTTCATATTTTTTTCAAAATTTTCTTTTAAAACATGATTTGAACTAAAATTTCGGATTTTTATTGTGTTTTTGTTAGAGTCTGTCTTAAAAGTCAAACGACTTGGGTAATTATTAGGGTAAAATGAAATCTGATATCAGGTTGATGATCATTGTTTACTAATAGAAGACCTTATAAAAAGTATCAAATAGAAAAGTATTTTTTAAATATTTTTTATTTAATGATTAAATATTATACAAAATTACCAAGTCGTTTGACTTTTTAGAGAGACTACAGCACTTACTCGGTAAATCTTAGATTTTACCGAGGAAACACTTATGTAATAAAAATGGCGGTTCTATTCCCGCTTTGGGCACTTACACCAATAAGGTTGGCATCTAAGTTTACATCAATGGTTTACATTTTTGTACGCTTCACTGACCTCTAACCAACCCAAAGATTTTATATATCCTTATGACCGATTTTTCAGTCGCCAGATAACTTTTATGTGAAGAACATGTTGACGTTTTGACAGCTTTTGTATAGAAAATATGTCAAATCGCCATATTTATTCCTCAGATAGAAGTTAACTGATGATTGAAAAATCGGCCCCTAGTAGGATATAAAATCTTTGAACCAACCAGAACCAACCTCTAATACCAGTTACCGGTACAGTGCGTTTCACTTAAGAAGTGCCTTTGCCGTAATGTTGGCTCCCCTGTCTGTCTACAGAAAAAAGAAGGGAACAATGAAAAGAGTTGCCTACTCTACCAAAATTTTTGCACGAAATGTGAAACTAAATCGTTCCGTGATTTTAACGGTAGTCGCACCACTTTATGGAGAGAAAAGGAAGATGTTGGATGGAGAGGTACGATATTGCGGCGTGGCGTTTTCGGTATTTGAAAGAATTGCAGGACAATCGAAATGGAGCCCAACGTTCTATGCTTTATTCTAAAAATAGTTTTTACAGTTTCTAAAAAAAAAAAATTATAAGGCAATTGTTAAAAGTAACGAAATATAAGTATCTCCCTAATAATAAGTAATTTCATTGGTAAAAATATAGCAATACTGTTTTTCCGAATTGCCAACATTACGGCGAAGGAACTTCTTAAGTGAAACGCCAATAATTGTCACCATGACTCAATTGACATGACAATTAGTAATATGGTAAAATAACTATAAATTTTTTAGATGATTTTATAAATAATAATTAAGTTTATACAAAAAAAAAACATGAAACGCATCCCAAGTACCATGTAATATTAATGAGTTAATTTATTAGAAATTTTGAATTCGTTGGAAGTTGACAGGTACGTGATATATTATTTTATTAAAATGTCTTTTATGTACCATCGAAGACACTTCCGCCTGACCACTCTAAGTTCATTATTGCTTGCACTCGAAACCAAAATTTCAAAGGATTTGGTTTGGCGCCGCACCGCAGGATTAAAGCGAATTTTTTTTTTAAATGCTCAGGCAGAAATGACCGCGTTAGTACCCATAACATGCGTGTTCAAATAAAGCATGCACACAATAAGTAATAGTACAAGTATGGACCATATGGTTGCAATCCAGCGTCCCGCCAGGGTGACCTTGCTTTAGGTTCAATCCTTGTAGACAGCAGTTGTAATCTATGATATGACCCTCAACGTCCTTGGTTGGGGGGCGCGTTTTCCCATCTACAGTTTCAACCGTTGTGGCTGATTTGCGAACGTGTTGGTGCGTGGATTAAATCCGTGTAGCCGCAACACAATCCAAACACACCAACCAAGCTCCAACCAAGGTGACCTCTGTTGGAACGCTAGATTGCAGCCGTCTGGTCCTTTAATTAGGGAGTCCGTTGGTAGTTTACGAAGGTGGTTAAACACTTCAAAACCTGCCGTGCAGTTCGTTCAACCTGGGGCCGGCGTCGTCATCTGTAGGTATCTGTCTTAAGCATAGGTCTATAGGAACATGGAGTTTCTTGCTTGTCATGTTCTTATTCATGGTACACAAGCACATAAGTTTTATAAATGCCAGTGAAATATTTTGAATCGAAGTTTAAAACAAACACAAGAATTCCCGTCTGTAGGTAGGTATACCTATATATATAAGTCAAAATCACTGATTCATCAACGCCCAACCAAAATCCCTTGGATCTAGAACGCCGAAAAAATAAACAGCGTTTTCTAATATGATGTATTCAAAATAGAGAAGTGCCGTTGCTAAAGTATGAATATTGGTGGCAATATTGCCAGCAATATTCCCATATTGCAGTCAATGGCACATCTCTATTCAAAGAATAACAAAGGATTTTCCAAAATTGACCCCCTAAGGGGATGAAACGGGGTTTTTTATAATTTGTGCGGTATACCAAATTTCACGCAGGCGAAGCCACTGGCAGTTGCTAGTTTTTCATTTATAAAATAAACACGTGTACAGGTACAGGCACGAATCTTAAGCGCTCGGCGTCAGAGTGGGGATCGCTTTGCGCAATCCATACATTGGCGAGCCAATCGTCGTCGTTGTTAGATACATGCAGCAAGCGCAGGGAACGAAACATGAATGACGTCTATGACACGATGGCGCGGCGAGCCAATCACTGACATTCCCCGCCCCCGCGTCTCACTTCGTACCACTAAATAGGCCCAATATTTGACGTCTGCGCAACTTGAAGCCAGCGCTCAATATCCGTGCCGGTATCTATACCTAGATGACTCGGTGCAGCTGAACAGAAAACAGCGTCGAGAAATCTACACTATGCACATAAATGTCGTCAGAGTTTTATTTATGTTTATAGGGGTACCTAGAGTATAAAGACGAAACGTGAAGCTATAGCTATGATGTCTATTAATGCGTTCAACCTATAGGAAATTTATCCAAGAACGTAAATATCCAAACTTGTTCATAGAGAAGTAGTCTGTAAGTATCGGAAATAAGGCTTATAATGAAGTGGGTGAGAGCGAACGCCGGCGTTCGCGCGGGGTTTGACGGAATGGCGCGATGACATTAGAGCGAACGCCGGCGTTCGCGCGGGGATTAAGAGGTTAAGTCTCAAAAAATAGGTTACCTACCTATTTTTTGAGACTTATTAAACTTCTTATCAAGAGATATATGAGTTTTTTCGATCTATTAGAAAAACGATTAAGTAAGTTTGGTATCTCGATGACGGAACCCTAGGAGGCGATTCAGACACGGTTTTGAATGATTTACATTTCCTAAAAATCAACTCCACTCAATAGGTCTTGACCTCAACTTTTCTAAATGTGAGTTATTCTTATCTGACAGTACTGACAGACAACTGACCATTTGAAAATTTAACACAATAGCCCCGGAAATAAAAATTATTGAAAGAAGCACTCTTCACCTCCTTGGGTCTCCTATTTTCGAAGATTCCTTCCCAAATTTCGTTGAGGAAAAAATTCAAAAATTTAATGATATTTCGAAAAGATTGCTAGAAATTAAAATGCATTCGGCCATCACTTTAATTCGTTTCTGCTATTTCGGCCCTAAATTAACATATTTTCTCCGCGCCTCTCATTTATGGAAACATCACCATCTTTTGGAAAAAACTGGCCAAGAGCGTGTCGGGCCACGCTCAGTGTAGGGTTCCGTAGTTTCCCGTCCGTCACAATAAGTGTTCCCACTTATGAGTTTAAAAAAAGGCTATTTGTTACGTTGAAATACTAAGTACGGAACTCTAATAAATACGGAACCCTAAAAACGGGCCCACAAAGGACGGTGATAACTAAAACAGTACGCAAGTAGTAGAAATTTCAGCGATTGTGCACTCGTAAAATTACGAATAAATTAAAGAAGAAACGATTTTTTACGGTAGGTCATGAAAGCAAGGAAAATCTTAACATCGACTTTTAAAAAAACGATGTCATTACGCAACGCCATATATCGAACCATTTATGAACTGGTTTTTACCTTAACATTTTGATAGATGGCGTTAAAAAAATGAATTTTAGTTTTGTTGTAAATTGCCTTATCATGTTCCTGATAGAAGTTTTATGTAGTTAAAAGATAATGCCGTCAATGCCGAGGAGAGACCTACCGAACAATTCGACAATACCCGACCCCATCAACTCAGGAAAAATTCTAAAAGTACAGCGCCATCTCTCGGGAAATTGGGTTACTAATTAATGCATAGGTACCAGAAGAAGTTTTCGGTGGTAATTTTGGATTGCGAGAACCGATTTTAATAATTCTTTTTTTGTTTGAAAGAAGATACGTTCAGGATAATAAAATATGTAAACGAAGTTAAAAAAAATGCTTGCATATACGATTATACTACAAACTTAGTCCAGAAATTATTTTGTACAACCTTTTTGTCTTTTTTGTACAAAAACTGTTCTTTCCATCAAGTTCAAAATGATTTTCCTAGAAAGTCCTTATAAAGTTCTACTTGTCAGATTTTTTCATATTTTCTAAACTTATGATTCTAAAGTTAGGGGGGGGGGGGACATTGTTTTTTACTTTTGGAGCGATTATTTCCGAAATTGTTGACATTATCAAAAATGATTTTAGTAAACAATAAACAATATATCACACGTTAGGGTTGAAACTATAAGGGTTCCTAGTTGACTACGGAATCCTAAAAATGGACCAAATTATCCGGCATACCCTTACGTCCCTGGGCTCAAGCTACCCTTCCCATCCGTATGGGAGGCCTCGGCGTCCGCAAAATTTCTAGTATTACGGCACTGAGAAATTAATCAGGAATATCCTATCTCCCTCACTGATTGATTTCAATGTGCCGTGCTTCATCGAGGCTATAGATGCCTGGAGACTTGCTTGCCCGAATACAAATCCGCCTGATAACCTGGCATCCCAGAGATGGTGGGATGAGCCGCTCTGCAGAGTAGTTCAGGAAAACCTAATTCTAACATCTACGACTGCGGAGCGGGCGCGCCTGCTGGCTGTGGGAAATTGGGAGTCAAGAGTCATTGGCTACACGCACTGCCGTCGTCGAATATTGGCACCTTGTTCTACGATACTACTTTCCGCCTAGCTGTTGCCCTACGCCTTGGCGCTCTTTGTTGTTCTCCTGATCGCTGTCACTGTGGCGAAGCATGTAAGATCTTCGTGTAAAAACCTGTTAAATGCAAGTTTAAATCGCATACGAAGGGTTCCGTATTTTTTTTATTCGTTGTTATTCTAACAATAGAAATAAACACACGTCTGCTGTCAGATAGATGGACGTCCGTTCCACTTAGTCTAGACGGCGGAGGTTTCGTGATAGTTTTGTTACTCTTAATGAGTATAAACCAGTGCTTGACTGCGATCCTACCTCTAGTAGTCCTAGAGTACGGAACTCTACAAGGGCAATTCTCTACTAAATGGAAAATTATCCTAAGCAAATTTTATATAATAAAGGAGAATGCTCTTGCTCCATAGAAAAAAACCCAGCTCCGGCAGAAACGAAATGTATCTCTAATTATCAGTAATAATAAGTAATAAAACAATATCCTTTCTTGCAAACATATAAAAATTGCCAGTTTAATTAATCAGGCGTCGATTTTAAAAATGGCTTAATTATAATTTTTGCCAGGCCTGTTGGTCTAGTGGTTAGTGACCCTGACTGCTATGCCGGAGGTCGTGGGTTCGATTCCCACCCAGGACAAATGTTTGTGTGATGAGCACGATCATTTGTTCTATGTCTGGGTGTAATTTATCTATAATATGTATGTATTTAGAAATATATAAGTATGTTTATCAGTTGTCTAGTACCCATAACACAAGCTCTGCTTATCTTGGGACTAGACGGCGCTGTGTGAGAGTTGTGGTAAAAAAAAATTTTAATTCTTATTTACCGACTTCAAAAAAGGGGGAGGTTTTTCAATTCGGTTGTATTTTCTACACTTCTGGACACATTTATTGGCCCACCTTGTATTTTCAGTTTCGTTTGGTCCTAGCTAAAATTTAATATTAGGTCGAGCAAAAAGTTTTTATGCAGTTTTGAACCTGGCACATTCACAATTTCATTCAATAGTCTTTTTTTGAATTTCGAACACAGAATTTAAAGAAACAAAAGACAATTTGGAGCCTGTTTGTTGATATCAAACAATCGAATACTAAGAAAACTTGGTTTTATTGGTTTACTTGGATTTAATTCTTGAAAAAGTGATTGATATCTTTGGTTTTGCAACAAACATTACTTATTCTTAACATTAAGGTGAGGTTCTATCAATAATCTATGGATACTTCACCTGAAGTCGCCGCCCAAGCTGTGGCACTTATTCAGGCCGGATACAGCCAAAGAAACGTGAGTGCTCAACTTAATTTAAGTCGATCTGCGGTCCGAAATGTTTATCGGAGGTACCTAGAGACTGGCGGCTTTGTTCGTCGCCAAGGAAGGCCACGATCTCGGGTCACAACTGAAAGGCAGGATCGATTCATCGTGACGACCAGCTTGAGAAATCGTCACCTTACCTCCATTGAGATACAAAACCAACTTCGCGACTTCCACGGAGTATCTGTGAGCGCTCGAACTGTTCGGAGAAGGTTAAAAGAACGCGATATGGTGAACCACACAAGCCAGCTAATGGGCCCAAACTAATGCGAGCCCACCGAACAGCGCGCCTTCATTACGCACGCAGTCATTTAAATTGGACACAGCAAGATTGGAGCCGTGTACTCTTTTCTGATGAGTCTAAAATTGTGTTACATGGCAATGATGGAAGGAAGAAGGTATACCGACGTAAGGGAGAGCGTTTCGCACAATGCTGCTTTGAAGAGAGGGTTGCTTATGGCGGTGGCTCATGGACTGTCTGGGGCGGTATATCCGCGAGCGGTAAAACTCAACTTGAGGTTGTTACAGGACCACGGCTGCCAACATTAAATGCTCAAAGGTACATTCGTGAGTGCTTAGAACCTCACGTGATACCATACGCGGACTATGTGGGCCCAAATTTCCTTTTTATGCATGATAATGCAAGAGCCCATGCGGCCGGCATCGTCAGGGAATATCTTCGGGATGTGAACATCACAGTTATGGACTGGCCAGCCAGAAGCCCAGACATGAACCCCATTGAGCACATGTGGGACGAGCTAAAAAGACGTGTTAGGGCTCGTCAGCCAGTTGCCCAGACGATGCAGGAGTTGAAAACTGCCATAGAAGAGGAATGGGAGATGATCCCTCAAAATTTCATAGAGCGGTTGATAAACTCTATGCCTAATCGTATGAGAGCTGTGGTAGATGCCCATGGAGGCAACACGCGTTATTAAATTAAACCTTTATTTGATAAAACATGTTTTTTATTCAAAAATCAATTGCCTTTAACATTACACATCACACACGTATGGTATTCTGAATTCAAATTTAAAACAATACGATCGAAAAAGATGGTAAAATGTATCAGGTTTAAAACTGCATCAACAGTTTTTGTTCAATCTAGCAATCATATTTCGGTAGGGGCCATCGAAACCTAAACTCTAAGGTGGGCCAATAGATGTGTCCAGAAGTGTATATTTGTTCTTTTTTAATATTTTTTTTAAATATGTGGTTACTGCGGAACTCCTTCGTTTATGGACCAATTTGTATTTTTTTTTCTCCTAGAGGGATATACTTACAGATTGGCCCCATTTTTTTCAAAATCCAGTTCTGATGATGGAATCCAAGAGGAATCGAGGGAACTCCTCAGATATTACAGTTAACCATATGGTGATTTTGGTATTTTCATCGAGAACTCAAGTATTTACTCGCCAAAAAGAAACATTTGATGAAATGGAACTGGTGAAGGGATGGCCAACAGAACTTCATACTCACATGGTAGAACTTTCATGAGAAAGTTCATTGGAATTGTCATGAGAAATAGGTACTTTGGTTATAAGTGTATCTTAAATTCATAACTAAAAATATTTTTTTATAAAATAAAAACTACCGATAAATACATATAAAACGATCAAAACCCGATGTTTCTGGTTTTGCAGGTTTGTTATAACCTACTTATGAAAATAAAAATTATTTTAAAAGTTTTAGTGTTTTTTGTTGTAGTGAAATTTTTTTTTTGTTAATAATTTTTGGTTCCTAAACTTAAATAATGTGCCCATTCAATAGTAAGAAAACTATAAAGTACTTATAACTATTAAAATCACTTATAGCCAGAGTATCTACATCTCACAATAATTCCAATAAGTCCAAACACCCCTAGGATACATTAAAATAAAGTTCCAGTGCCTACCTTCCAATTTCCAGGTCATAATCAGATCAGTGCGATGTTACCTTATGGCTGAAGTGCAGCTCATGACAATTTTAATAAGTCCAAATACGGCTAGAATACATTGGTTAATTACGGAGTTCTGGTGCCTGCCTTCCGGCCCCATGATCATCATAAGATAACTTCAATGATACCATTTTCAACAATACTATTCAGAACAATTTATTTACAGTATTATAGTATTGTCTAGTTGTTTAACTATCTTCATTGTGATATCTACCTGAGTGGGAAGCTCCGTTGATCACTCCTGTTCTTCTTCACCAGTTTCACACCATCAAATGTTACTTTTTTACTGTAAATGCTCGAGTTTTCGATGAAAATATCAAAATCACCAGATAGTTGCCTGTAATATTTGAAGAGTTTATTCGATTCCATTGTCAGAACCGGATTTAAAAAAAACAAGAACAATCTGCAAACATATCCTTAGAGAAAAAACAAAATTGCAAATCCGTCCATAAACGACGGAGTTCCGAGGTTACCTAACAACATAAAAAAAACATGAAAAAAAAAAACAAAAATAAAAAATACAACCGAATTGGAAAACCACCTCCTTTTTTTGAATTTAGTTAAAAAGAATGAATTTTGAATGGTAATTATGCAATATTTAAAGTTGACGCCTGATTAATAAAAATGGCAATTTTTTATGTTTGCAAGTAAGGATCACGATAATAGCTGTTCAATGAATGTGTTCCCAAAACGTTTTGTGCGTGTAGGTGAGATATCCACCATGTACCGGTGGCGCATCGCCGTACGTCTGGTAGTCCGATGATGGAACGGGCCAGGCGGAATTAGGTTATGTAATTTCGATGCACACTCCCCGGTCTGTCACTATTATATCTGGAGGCAACAGTCCTTGCACGTATGCACTATTTGCGCATGGAGATGTAACGCCAGGGCGAAACGCCGCAGCCGTGACAAGTTGTTGCATGGCTGTCTGAGTTCCGGCGGCTCTTCATGGTGAAATAGCGACTGCGACTTTCGCTACCCAGTGCTGGGTACGTCATAATTATGACGGTAAGTCCCCTCTTTGAGGAGTGGCTGGAAAGACGTCACGGCATCTTCACCATCCACATGTCGTAGGTCCTCACCGGACGAAACGCCTGGTTACGTAACTTAAGTTCAGGAGATTCCTGTAGCAGATTCGTGCGGAAAAAACGCCCGGGTCTTACCTTTGTGTGGACTGACCGGAAGACATGGTAAAGCATACGATGGATGTCTCGCATCGGGTCCTGGTACTGGCCATGGTTCGAAGTGAGGAGGAATGGCAGGCGGTTGCCTCCTTCTACGAAGCAGTAATACTAGCTAATAAGGTAGCCACATGCGTGAGGGAACGGACTTCCTCACGCACCTTTCGCCGTGATCCCAAGCCCGATTAACAGCCACCGTAGGCGTGGACTTGTGGACGGCGAGTAATGTGTATCTCGCCGTCCGGCCGTTTGGTAACCGTCTAGACCAAGCCTGTCGTCGATGGTGCGTAGTGTTCCAAGCACACCACAACTAGACGTCAGCAAAACCGTAGGGGCCCAGCAGGGTCGAAGCCTACTAGGGCCATGGGTTGTGCGAAAGGGAACCCTGGACTCCTGGAATGAAGGCAAAGAAGTCAGTAAAAGTCTGACACACCCTCCCAAAAATAATTATTTCAATAACATATGTAAGAAAAAGAAATAAAAGTTTACTTTCATAGATTTTTGTTCGTAAAATCATTCCCCTTTGCAACAGTCTCCTGTCACGATTTTGGATAAAATCGTCTATAACTCAAAAACTAGGACGAAATTAAGTGGATTTTTCAAAGAGATATATTTTATGTAATATTGTCCTTCATTTAATAAATTTTGCAAAGATTATTAATCTTATACTGGTGAGTTTCCAAATAGCAGAGAAACACCCAAAAAAGAGTATGGTTGGGCTGCAAATATATCTTCAGCTTACTTGTACTTGAATGGACATTATAGCATTCAAGTACAAGGACATTATAGACATTTACTGATCAGTGCATAGCTAATTTGTGGAAAAAAAACATTTAATAAGAACATATCAGTGTTTGAGGAGTGGCTAGAAAGAGGTGGCACGGCGTTCTAAAGCGAGAACGCCGAATACAAACCTAAGTTATGCGTAAAGTCCTCAGCGGAAATGGGTGTTTCGGAAGGTACCTGTTTTAGGACTTGCGGGAAGCAACACTTAAGTGTCACCTTTGTGCATATCGCCCGGAGGACAAAGTGAGGCAGGCATACGCAGAAAGTCTGTCTCGATTGGGTGTTGCACCGCCAAGTCCTCGTAGAAGCGATCGGCGGCGGCAACCGCTCGCTTTCAGCTCTAGTTCAGACCATGGTACGTGCCGAGAGGGAATAGGAAGTAGTCACCTCAGTCTGCGAAGCAGTAACGCGAGCGAAAGAGGTGGCTGAAATCGTGAGAGAGAGAACATCCACACGCCCCTATCGCCGCGCTGCCGCAGTAGACTTTTCGGGATTTGCTGGCCGATTCTCGGCCAATGTATGCGAAAACTAGCAGACAGCAGGGAAGCTTGCTGTTCGGCCAACTATGTTTCTGGTTAATCGGTACAGAAGTAAGCTTCAATTGTTATCATAAATAACATCACAAGCTCCCAGTTATTATATAAAAAAAATGATAGTCGACATATTATACAAAATAGATATAATGATATTTACCAATACGAAAACAATTCAATGAGTCGCTTATGTCCTGCACTATGCTATGCATATATGCATATGCATAGGGTGCATTCTCAATCTTTTTTGTGTGTAACTTACTTTCTGATTTATTTATTTTGTAGGTACTAGTTACGATGTATGTTAATTTTGAAGTGCTATTGAAATGTTAATGTTAGTTTTAAGATAGGCACATACTCGTATTTGTCTTTGTTCTTTTTTATCCATGCCTGCTGGTATGTAAAGTGAATGTATAATTCTTCTGAGAAAATAAATATCTTTAACCTTTTTTTCAGCTGAAGTAAAAAAACTATTTGAAGAAAATATTAAGAAATTTGTGAAATCATGAATGGAATGATAACTCAGTAACCGCGTAAAAACTAAGATAAAGCATTGGTTTTGCCTACTGATGAAACAAGTCAAATCTATAAACAATTTTTGTACCCGTTGACTATAACAGTCTTTGGAAAATAATATTAATAATAAAAAAAAAACAATATGAAAGATTCCGTAAGTTCATATGTTGATCAAATGTTAAATGAATTTTCCTATCTTAATCAAGACAATAGCCCATGTCAAGGTATCGAAAACGTGAGCATAATTGTTAACAAAAAAAGATGGAAGAAACGCAAAAAGCACAAAGCATTCGAACCTGCTCAACAGCCACCTACTGCTTTTCGTTTATCAAGACTCAGTAAACCTAATAAACAAGGTTATGTAACAAGACATTCAAGTATGCCTGAACTAAGAAAATCTACAAAACGAGTTGCACTACGAAACAAAAGTGGGCAAGTGAATGATACAAAACTAACTAAAATCAATCAAAGTGCTTTTCAATCAAAGTTTATTGCCAATGTAGTTTCTGAGCACCGATTCGATAATTGCTTCATGAACCCATTTCACTATCCCAGACAAACGAAATGGGAAATCTACAGGTGTCAACTGGGCGCTGTAGAGGATAGTTGTTGTTGTAGTTGTAATTCTGACGCTATGTTTGAAGTAATGAAGGGTTTATACGACTGCTACAAAGCTAAAAATTGTGATGGTTGTGATTGTGTACTTTGCGGTTACAAAGCAGTAGAAGAGCGAAAACTTGCCGAATTAAGAAAATCTATGACATCTGCAGCGAGAGAAAAAATATTGGAAGGTAAATCTAAAGAAGAAAAAGAATTTATATTAAAAGAAATGTCAAAGACAAGACAACCTTTACCTTCCGGGAAAACGGCATCGGATAAAGCTTTGATAGAAAAAACAAGAAAAGAGATGGGGTTACCACCAACACCTAAAACTCTATCCGAAAAGTCAAAAATGCGCAAAGCTGAGGCCGCAGGTATAATAACTCCTTTAGAGGGAAAAACTCCAGAGCAGAAGGAGAAAATTTTAAGAGCTCAAGCTGCAATGGGTTTGCGGCTTCCAGAAGGAAGAACAGATTCAGAGAAAGCTCTTATAGAAAAAGTAAAAGCATTAAAAAAACGCTCCCCGAAATCTGCTTTACTTACACCTTTAACGGGCAAAACACCAGAAGAAAAAGAAAGAATCCTACGTGGGCGTGCCATGGAAGGTTTACCACTCCCAGAAGCACAATCAGCATCTGAAAAAAAACTTATTGACAAAGTTCGTGCTGATGTAGGTCTACCCAAAGATCCCACGACAAAATCTATGAAAGAGAAACATGAACAAGCAGCTAAAGCTGGCTTACTACAACCTTTGGAAGGCAAAACACCTGCCGAGAAAGAAAAAATATTAAAAGGTTTACGTGATTATGGAATTCCATTACCTGAAGGGAGGACACCTTCAGAAAAAACTCTGATAGCGAAAATCAAGGCTTCTCCTCGTTCGATAGTTGCACCTTCAGAGCAAATGCGAAGAGCAAAAGCGGAAGGATTACTTACTCCACTTGTCGGAAAAACACCAGAACAAAAAGAAAGGATTTTAAAAGGACTCGCTATGAAAGGATTACCTCTTCCTGAAGCTGCATCACCATCAGAAAAAAAACTTATTGATAAGGTTCGCCTCGATCTTGGTCTACCTAAGGAACCTGAAACGAAATCTATGAAAACGAAATACGAACAAGCGGCTAAAGCTGGTTTACTACAACCATTGGAAGGCAAGACACCTGAAGAGAAGGAAAAAACATTAAAAGGTCTTCATGATTTGGGTATTCCGTTACCCGAAGGACGGACGCCATCAGAGAAAGCTCTTGTAGCAAAAGTAAAATCAACCCCCCCAGCGGGTTCAATTAAAACAGATGGTGTCATGACGCCCCTGATGGGTAAGCCACCAGAGATAAAAGAAAAAGTACTAAGAGCACGAGCGAAGAAAGGCATACCTCTCCCCGAAGGTGCAACACCCTCAGAAAAAAAAATTATTGACAAAGTTCGCGCAGATCTTGGTTTACCTAAGGAACCCGACACAAAATCTATGAAAGCTAAACATGAACAAGCAGCTAAAGCCGGTTTACTAGAACCCTTAGAAGGTAAAACACCTGCACAGAAGGAAGCGCAGCTGAAAGGACTACGTGATATGGGTATTCCATTACCTGAAGGACGAACACCATCAGAGAAAGCTCTTGTAGCTAAAGTCATGGGGGCACCTAAGTCGATTGTGGCACCATCCGAGCAAATGCGTAGAGCAAAAGCGGAAGGTTTAATTACCCCGCTTACCGGTAAAACACCAGCGCAAAAAGAGAAAATTTTAAAAGGTCTCGCTATGAAAGGATTACCGCTCCCAGAAGGTACGTCACCATCAGAAAAAAAACTAATTGATAAGGTTCGCGACGATCTTGGTCTACCTAAAGAACCTGATACGAAATCTATGAAAAGCAAATACGACAAAGCAGCCAAAGCTGGTTTCTTACAGCCACTGGTGGGCAAGACGCCTGAAGAGAAGGAAAAGATATTACAGGGTCAATATGATTTGGGCATTCCATTACCTGAAGGACGGACACCATCAGAGAAAGCGATTGTAGCTAAAATCAAAGCTTTGCCGGCAGGATCTATTAAAACAGCAGGGGTTATGACGCCTTTAACGGGTAAAACATCGGCAGGAAAGGAAAAGATATTGCGAGCGCGTGCGAAGAAAGGCATACCTCTCCCAGAAGGTGCAACACCCTCAGAAAAAAAAATTATTGACAAAGTTCGCGCAGATCTTGGTTTACCTAAGGAACCCGACACAAAATCTATGAAAGCCAAACATGAACAAGCAGCTAAAGCCGGTTTACTAGAACCCTTAGAAGGTAAAACATCTGCACAGAAGGAAGCGCAGCTGAAAGGACTACGTGATATGGGTATTCCATTACCTGAAGGACGGACACCATCAGAGAAAGCTCTTGTAGCTAAAGTCATGGGGGCACCTAAGTCGATTGTGGCACCATCCGAGCAAATGCGTAGAGCTAAAGCGGAAGGTTTGATTACCCCGCTCACCGGTAAAACGCCAGCACAAAAAGAGAAAATTTTAAAGGGTCTCGCTATGAAAGGTATACCACTCCCAGAAGGTACGTCACCATCAGAAAAAAAACTAATTGATAAGGTTCGCGACGATCTTGGTCTGCCTAAAGAACCTGATACGAAATCTATGAAAAGCAAATACGACAAAGCAGCCAAAGCTGGTTTCTTACAGCCACTGGTGGGAAAGACGCCTGAAGAGAAAGAAAAGATATTACAGGGTCAATATGATTTGGGTATTCCATTACCTGAGGGACGAACACCATCAGAGAAAGCGATTGTAGCTAAAATCAAAGCTTTGCCGGCAGGATCTATTAAAACAGCAGGGGTTATGACGCCTTTAACGGGTAAAACATCAGCGGGAAAGGAAAAGATATTGCGAGCGCGTGCGAAGAAAGGCATTCCTCTCCCAGAAGGCGCAACACCCTCAGAAAAAAAAATTATTGACAAAGTTCGCGCAGATCTTGGTTTACCTAAGGAACCTGACACGAAATCTATGAAAGCCAAACATGAACAAGCAGCTAAAGCTGGCTTATTAGAACCACTGGAAGGTAAAACACCTGCACAGAAGGAAGCGCAACTGAAAGGTCTACGTGATATGGGAATTCCATTACCTGAAGGACGAACACCATCAGAAAAAGCTCTTATAGCTAAAGTCAAGGCAGCTCCCCGTTCACTCGTGGCACCATCCGAGCAACTGCGTAGAGCTAAAGCGGAAGGTTTGATTACCCCGCTCACCGGTAAAACGCCAGCACAAAAAGAGAAAATTTTAAAGGGTCTCGCTATGAAAGGTATACCACTCCCAGAAGGTACGTCACCATCAGAAAAAAAACTAATTGATAAGGTTCGCGACGATCTTGGTCTACCTAAAGAACCTGATACGAAATCTATGAAAAGCAAATACGAAAAAGCAGCCAAAGCTGGTTTCCTACAGCCACTGGTGGGCAAGACACCTGAAGAGAAGGAGAAGATATTACAAGGTCAACATGATTTGGGCATTCCATTACCTGAAGGGCGTACGCCATCAGAGAAAGCTCTAATAGATAAAATCAAAGCTTCGCCCCCAGCAGGTTCAATCAAAACAGCAGGTTTAATGACACCCTTAACGGGCAAAGCACCAGCACATAAAGAAAAAGTCTTGCGGGCGCGAGCAATGAGAGGCATTCCTCTCCCTGAAGGTACAACACCATCAGAAAAAAAAGTTATTGACAAGGTTCGGGCCGATCTGGGTCTACCTAAGGAACCTGACACGAAATCTATGAAAGCCAAACATGAACAAGCAGCTAAACTTGGCTTATTAGAGCCACTTGAAGGTAAAACACTTGCACAGAAAGAAGCGCAGCTGAAAGGACTACGTGATATGGGTATTCCATTACCTGAAGGACGGACACCATCAGAGAAAGCTCTTGTAGCTAAAGTGAAGGGGGCTCCCCGTTCTATGGTAGCACCATCTGAGCAACTGCGTAGAGCAAAAGCGGAAGGTTTATTGACTCCACTCACCGGCAAAACTCCAAAACAAAAAGAGAAAATTTTAAAAGGTCTCGCTATGAAAGGTTTACCGCTCCCAGAAGGTACGTCACCATCAGAAAAGCAACTTATTAACAAGGTTCGCGACGACCTGGGTCTACCTAAAGAACCTGATACGAAATCTATGAAAAGCAAATACGAAAAAGCAGCCAAAGCTGGTTTCCTACAGCCACTGGTGGGCAAGACACCTGAAGAGAAGGAGAAGATATTACAAGGTCAACATGATTTGGGCATTCCATTACCTGAAGGGCGTACGCCATCAGAGAAAGCTCTAATAGATAAAATCAAAGCTTCGCCCCCAGCAGGTTCAATCAAAACAGCAGGTTTAATGACACCCTTAACGGGCAAAGCACCAGCACATAAAGAAAAAGTCTTGCGGGCGCGAGCAATGAGAGGCATTCCTCTCCCAGAAGGAACAACACCATCAGAAAAAAAAATTATTGACAAAGTTCGTGCTGATCTAGGTTTACCTAAGGAACCTGACACGAAATCTATGAAAGCAAAACATGAACAAGCAGCTAAAGCTGGCTTACTGGAGCCACTGGAAGGTAAAACACCTGCACAGAAGGAAGCACAACTGAAAGGTCTACGTGATATGGGAATTCCATTACCAGAAGGACGAACACCATCAGAGAAAGCTCTTATAGCTAAAGTCAAGGCAGCTCCTCGTTCACTCGTGGCACCATCCGAGCAACTGCGTAGAGCTAAAGCGGAAGGTTTGATTACCCCGCTCACCGGTAAAACGCCAGCACAACAGGAGAAAATTTTAAAGGGACTCGCAATGAAAGGTATACCCCTCCCTGAAGGTAAATCACCATCAGAAAAGCAACTTATTAACAAGGTTCGCGACGACCTTGGTCTGCCAAAAGAACCTGACACGAAATCCATGAAAGATAAACATGAACAAGCAGCTAAAGCTGGCTTACTTCAGCCACTGGTGGGAAAGTCGCCTGAAGAGAAGGAAAAAATATTACAAGGGCAATATGATTTGGGTATTCCATTGCCTGAAGGACGGACACCCTCAGAGAAAGCACTTATAGCTAAAATCAAAGCTGTGCCGGCAGGATCTATTAAAACAGCAGGTGTTATGACGCCCTTAACGGGTAAAACACCAGCAGGAAAAGAAAAGATATTGCGAGCGCGTGCGAAGAAAGGCATACCTCTCCCAGAAGGTGCAACACCCTCAGAAAAAAAAATAATTGACAAGGTTCGCGCAGATCTTGGTTTGCCTAAAGAACCTGATACAAAATCTATGAAAGACAAGCACGAACAAGCAGCCAAAGCTGGCTTTCTGCAGCCACTGGAGGGTAAGACGCCTGAAGAGAAGGAAAAGATATTACAGGGTCAATATGATTTGGGCATTCCATTACCTGAGGGACGGACGCCGTCAGAGAAAGCGCTTGTAGCTAAAATCAAAGCTGTGCCAGCAGGTTCAATTAAAACAGCAGGTTTAATGACGCCTCTGGCGGGTAAAACACCAGCCCATAAAGAAAAAGTATTGCGAGCACGAGCAATGAAAGGCATTCCTCTCCCTGAAGGTACAACACCATCAGAAAAAAAAGTTATTGACAAGATTCGTGCTGATCTTGGTCTACCTAAGGAACCCGACACTAAATCTATGAAAGCAAAACATGAACAAGCAGCTAAAGCTGGCTTACTAGAGCCTCTGGAAGGCAAAACACCTGCGCAGAAGGAAGCACAACTGAAGGGCTTACGTGATATGGGGATTCCATTACCAGAAGGACGAACACCATCAGAGAAAGCTCTTATAGCTAAAGTTAAGGGGGCACCCCGATCGATTGTGGCACCTTCTGAGCAAATGCGTAGAGCGAAAGCAGAAGGTTTAATGACTCCACTCACCGGCAAAACACCAGCACAACAGGAGAAAATTCTAAAGGGTCTCGCTATGAAAGGTATACCACTCCCAGAAGGTACGTCACCATCAGAAAAGCAACTTATTAACAAGGTTCGCGACGACCTTGGACTGCCTAAAGAACCTGATACGAAATCCATGAAAGATAAACATGAACAAGCAGCTAAAGCTGGCTTACTTCAGCCACTGGTGGGAAAGTCACCTGAAGAAAAGGAAAAGATATTACAAGGGCAACATGATTTGGGCATTCCATTGCCTGAAGGACGGACACCCTCAGAGAAAGCGCTTATAGCTAAAATCAAAGCTGTGCCGGCAGGATCTATTAAAACAGCGGGTTTAATGACGCCCTTAACGGGTAAAACACCAGCAGGAAAGGAAAAGATATTGCGAGCACGTGCGAAGAAAGGCATTCCTCTCCCTGAAGGTACAACTCCATCAGAAAAAAAACTTATTGACAAGGTTCGTGCTGATCTTGGTTTACCTAAGGAACCTGACACTAAATCTATGAAAGCAAAACATGAACAAGCAGCTAAAGCTGGCTTACTAGAGCCTCTGGAAGGTAAAACACCTGCACAGAAGGAAGCGCAACTGAAGGGCTTACGTGATATGGGAATTCCATTACCAGAAGGACGAACACCATCAGAGAAAGCTCTTGTAGCTAAAATCAAGGAGGCACCCCGGTCGCTTGTGGCACCTTCTGAGCAACTGCGTAGAGCAAAAGCGGAAGGTTTAATAACCCCCCTTACCGGTAAAACACCAGCACAAAAAGAAAAAATTCTGAAGGGTCTCGCTATGAAAGGTATACCACTCCCAGAAGGTACGTCACCATCAGAAAAACAACTTATTAACAAAGTTCGCGACGACCTTGGTTTACCTAAAGAACCTGACACTAAATCTATGAAAGACAAGCACGAACAAGCAGCCAAAGCTGGCTTACTGCAACCACTGGTGGGTAAGACGCCTGAAGAGAAGGAAAAGATATTACAGGGTCAATATGATTTGGGCATTCCATTACCTGAGGGACGGACACCGTCAGAGAAAGCGCTTGTAGCTAAAATCAAAGCTGTGCCGGCAGGATCTATTAAAACAGCAGGTGTTATGACGCCCTTAACGGGTAAAACACCAGCAGGAAAGGAAAAGATATTGCGAGCGCGTGCGAAGAAAGGCATACCTCTCCCAGAAGGTGCAACACCCTCAGAAAAAAAAATAATTGACAAGGTTCGCGCAGATCTTGGTTTGCCTAAAGAACCTGATACAAAATCTATGAAAGACAAGCACGAACAAGCAGCCAAAGCTGGTTTTCTGCAGCCACTGGAGGGTAAGACGCCTGAAGAGAAGGAAAAGATATTACAGGGTCAATATGATTTGGGCATTCCATTACCTGAGGGACGGACGCCGTCAGAGAAAGCGCTTGTAGCTAAAATCAAAGCTGTGCCAGCAGGTTCAATTAAAACAGCAGGTTTAATGACGCCTCTGGCGGGTAAAACACCAGCCCATAAAGAAAAAGTATTGCGAGCACGAGCAATGAAAGGCATTCCTCTCCCTGAAGGTACAACTCCATCAGAAAAAAAACTTATTGACAAGGTTCGTGCTGATCTTGGTTTACCTAAGGAACCCGACACTAAATCTATGAAAGCAAAACATGAACAAGCAGCTAAAGCTGGCTTACTAGAGCCTCTGGAAGGTAAAACACCTGCACAGAAGGAAGCGCAACTGAAGGGCTTACGTGATATGGGAATTCCATTACCAGAAGGACGAACACCATCAGAGAAAGCTCTTGTAGCTAAAGTCAAGGAGGCACCCCGGTCGCTTGTGGCACCTTCTGAGCAACTGCGTAGAGCAAAAGCGGAAGGTTTAATAACCCCCCTTACCGGTAAAACACCAGCACAAAAAGAAAAAATTCTAAAGGGTCTCGCTATGAAAGGTATACCACTCCCAGAAGGTACGTCACCATCAGAAAAACAACTTATTAACAAAGTTCGCGACGACCTTGGTTTACCTAAAGAACCTGACACTAAATCTATGAAAGACAAGCACGAACAAGCAGCCAAAGCTGGCTTACTGCAACCACTGGTGGGTAAGACGCCTGAAGAGAAGGAAAAGATATTACAGGGTCAATATGATTTGGGCATTCCATTACCTGAGGGACGTACACCGTCAGAGAAAGCGCTCGTGGCTAAAATCAAAGCTGTGCCGGCTGGATCTATCAAAACAGCAGGTGTTATGACGCCCTTAACGGGTAAAACACAAGCTGGAAAGGAAAAGATATTGCGAGCACGTGCGAAGAAAGGCATACCTCTCCCAGAAGGTGCAACACCCTCAGAAAAAAAAATTATTGACAAAGTTCGTGCAGATCTTGGTTTACCTAAGGAACCTGACACGAAATCTATGAAAGCAAAACATGAACAAGCAGCTAAAGCTGGCTTACTAGAGCCATTGGAAGGTAAAACACCTGCACAGAAGGAAGCGCAGCTGAAAGGTCTACGTGATATGGGCATTCCATTACCTGAGGGACGAACACCATCAGAGAAAGCTCTTGTAGCTAAAGTTATGGAGGCACCCAAGTCTATTGTGGCACCTTCTGAGCAAATGCGTAGAGCGAAAGCGGAAGGTTTAATAACCCCGCTTACCGGCAAAACACCAGCACAACAAGAGAAAATTTTAAAAGGACTTGCAATGAAAGGTATTCCTCTCCCAGAAGGTAAATCACCATCAGAAAAGCAACTTATAGCTAAGGTTCGCGATGAACTTGGTCTGCCTAAGGAACCCGACACGAAATCTATGAAAGACAAATATGAGCAAGCAGCTAAATATGGCTTAATGCAGCCACTGGTGGGTAAAACACCTGAAGAGAAGGAAAAAATTTTACAAGGTCAACATGATTTCGGGATTCCATTACCTGAAGGACGGACGCCATCAGAGAAAGCTCTTATAGAAAAAGTTAAGGCTTCACCCCGTGCAGCTGTAGCGCCTTCTGAGCAACTGCGCAGAGCCAAAGCGGAAGGGTTACTGACTCCACTCACAGGTAAAACACCAGAACAAAAAGAGAAAATTTTAAAGGGATTAGCTATGAAAGGCTTATCCCTTCCAGAACCTCAAACACCGTCAGAAAAGAAACTTGTTGATAAGGTTCGCGCTGATCTTGGTCTTCCTAAAGAACCTACAACGAAAGCTCTTAGGGAAAAATTTAAACAAGCAGCTGAAGCTGGATTACTCCAGCCATTGGAAGGCAAGACACCTGAGGAGAAGGAAAAAACATTAAAAGGTCTAGCAGAAATGGGTATTCCACTACCTGAAGGGCGGACGCCATCAGAGAAAGCTCTTGTAGCGAAAGTAAAGGCATCGACAAAAAAAGCGGTATCAGTGCCTACCGTCACAACAGAAAAAATACGTAAAGCCAAAGAAGCTGGACTGCTTACACCTCTTGCAGGGAAAACGCATGAACAGAAAGAAAAACTTTTACAAGGTCTAGCTCAAACTGGCTTGCCGTTACCAGAAGGAAAAACTCCGTCCGAAAAAGCACTAATAAAGAAAGTAAAAGAAGAATTTGGGATACCTGAAAGAACACCGTCAGAAAAATTGGCAAGGGCTAAAGCAGCTGGTTTGTTAACTCCTTTAGAAGGTAAAACTACAGCTCAAAAAGAAAAGATATTAAGAGGTAGAGCAGCGGCTGGTTTGCCGTTACCAGTGGACAAAACACCATCCGAAAGAGCTTTGATAAAAAAGATTAAAGATGAGACTGGGTATGTTACACCATCCCCATCAGAACGATTAAAAAGAGCAAAAGCAGCTGGACTGTTGACACCACTCGAAGGAAAAACATCTGCCGAAAAGGAAAAAATCGTGAAAGGGTTAGCCGAGGCCGGTTTACCACTGCCGGTAGGTAAGACGAAATCTGAAAAATCCATGATCAGTAAAATTAAAGCACGAATACCACCGGTAGGCAAAACAGCATCGGAGAAATCAATTATTAGTAAAGCAAAAGCAGCGGGTCTATTCACGCCAATAACCGGAAAAACACCAGACGAGAAAGAAAGAATACTTAAAGGACTGGCTGATGCTGGGTTACCTTTACCTGTAGGAAAAACAGCATCTGAGAAAGAATTAGTAAAAAAAATTAGAGCTGAGGCAGGTTTGCCACCTGAGCCTACCCCTTCCGAGAAGAAGGGGAAAATTATAAAAAAAGCGAAAAAGATTGGTGTATCGGCATCAAAAAAAGCGGCAGGTATAGATGCTGAAGAGTTTGAAGATATTGTCAAAACAACAAAATGCGACCGTGGCTGCGGTTGTGACAGAAAAAAAATTAGATTTAAACACAGTTATGTTAAAATCAGAGTGACCTCTCCAGATATATCTTCCTTCTGCGACTGCCCTGATGAATGCTTACCAGGTGTGAAAGCCGGGGCCTTCATCGACAATGAGGGTATAAAAGTCACCGTTGGAAGCGCTATTGGTATACCATCATATTCAATGGTGTGTATCAATCAAGAACCACCTGACAAAATTGTATCAAACTCAGACCTCTGTAAAACCCAAGCTAGCTACAATAACATCAATGTTTTAAATAATTCAAAATACAAATTTAATAACCACAGTAACAAAGCGAATGACAACCTTAACGTCAGTAGTTCTGATATAAGCTACAGAACGAACCAGTTATATAACACTCATAGCGAAAACAGTTACGTGCATAGTAGTATAGCACGCTATAAAGGCAGAACCAGTAAATCAGAGAAGATTGTAGAGAGTTTAAAAGACCTGCAGTTGTTGGAAGACATTTATATAGAGCCGACATCAAAAACTAAATCTGTAAGCAGTTTTGATACGATTCTTATCATAAGGAATGATATGTCATTAAGTACTAGTACAAGCGGCAGCATAGACACGATGAGTTTGACGTCGGTTATGGACAGCAGTGTCTCGTCCAGCTCCGCGCATTACTCGGGATACTCGTCTACTAACGACCTATTGAGCATCAACTCACTGGATGGATCAATGACAAGGTAACTAACCCCGATTCCAACCAATCATTTGCAGATAGCTTCTTAATCGCTGGCTAAATTATTAGGGACAGTACTCGTAGGTATGTAATTTCTGATTCAATCACACACTTTTTGAGCAAATGAATACATTTACATGAGTTTTTTTTTAATTTGGTATTGTTATTGGTGTCACACAGTGTTGCCACTTTTTGATAAGTGGCAATACTGTGTTCGCGCATGAATCGCGCCATTTTTTTAAAGGCATTACTTCTTACTTTGTTGACTTTTGTCAATATTTCTTGAAAATTTAGTTCTTTTTTGTTGGTGGAAAAAGAATTAATTGGATTTACTAGTTTTTCCGGTATAAAATAGTCAATACGTAAGTAATGTTTCTTATTGCGTTGCTTTTCTTAAAGTTATATACGTTATTTTTTTAATTTTGGCAACGGTATATGGTGAAATTCTCAATATTGCTTCTTTTTAGTATGGACAAAGCTTTAGACACGTCACCAAGAAGACGTAAACAAATTTAAACAATTTATTTTCGCACTCCAAACATTCCCAGAGATATATAACAGCTATCACAGGTGTTTCAAAGTCTGTAGTTTACAGAATCTATAGAAAAACTTATTACAACCTTTTGGAATTACACCATGTTAAAAATGTGGCAGGAAAAGAATCACCACTCTTCGTAAAAATCCTAAAATCAGGTATATCTCGTAAAAAGACCAACTTACTGCAATTCCGAACGACCAAAACCTAGAAGTTTTCAATAGGACAATTAATTGAGGGTAGGCAAAAGAGGAGTTCATAGGTCGTCGGCCTAGGTACCAAAAAATCACGCCTCACGAAGGTCAAGAAGAAGATACTATTGGACAGAGCCAAACAACACCAAAATATGACTGTTGCAGACTGATGTCGGGTAAAAATAATGCTTTAAATAGCACAGTACATTGTTAATAAACTACTGTCATTATCTGATGACCTAAAATAATTTCTTAGAAGCTTTTCCGAAAAATCGACGTTTCAGGTTTTGGTTGACAAAAGCTCCTTTGCCCCTCCACAAAGTCCTCCTTTCCGACGATGCTCTGGAGAATAGTTCCATGACAACTGCTGTTTTGAGAGAGCTAAACACCCAATTAGTATTATGGTGTCGTCTTTATATCAGCCAAGGTTATGGGGGCGTCTACATATCGTGAAAGGGACTGTGAGGCAGAACCAGTACAAACGAGTACTAGATACTAAACTGCTGCTCAAAGAATGGTTCCCTATTGACGAAGAGTCCATTTTTCATGAACGACTCTGCATTGTGATACAAAACCAGTAGTGTTACTGCATACCTGGCTAAAAAAATAAATGTTTTACTCTAGCCAAGTAATTCACCAGACATTAACACTATTGAGAACATGTGGGAGCTCACCAAGCAGTAGATCGCTTAGTAAGTGATCACCACCAAACAAATAAATGATTTATTATTATTCTTATCTATGTACTAGCTGATTGCAGCTCTCATTAAAGAGTGGTATAATAACACAAACCTGCAACAGAATGCCAGAATTTGCATAAAGAGGATATCATGATGAATGGAATCTATCACAAAATTCTGGTAACATTCGTCCAACTTACTACTTATTTTTTTTTTCCAAAAATATAAAAATGATTTTGCTTTTAACTTTATTGTTTTTATTATCTCAATCAATAAAGTCTATAAATAAAAAATACCAGCCGGACCTACAACCAACCATTTGCCTGCAATATTCAGTTAAAGTAGATAATATAAAAATTTTGGTGCTGTCCCTAATAATATGGCCGCCTACTGTTTATGGGGTGGAAAATTAAAGAGTCTGGAAGGAATGTACCCTGCATTCTACAAATTACCATTCAAGTAATAATTCCATTTAAATTTTTTGATGTAAATAGAACTTGTCTCTGTATCTCGTTTAATATATACTCCATTTACAATAAGATTAGACATCTAATCAAAACCTTGTTTGCTCTCCGTTCAACCGATTTTGAATTTTATTGCATTGGTGGCATGGCAAATGGCGGTTGCAGTAACTAGTTGGCATCGTAATGACTTTTTTGCTTTGAATGCCATCCTTATGTGTATTGAATAGAAATCAATATCGGTTGAACGGATAGTCAAGCGTAAGGCTAAGAACTCACGGAGCGATTTTCGCCCGCGTCCGCTGCGGTTGCGGGCCCGCAGCTTCTGTAGAATGCAAATATTTATATAAAAAATTAAAGCACATTTCACGACGCGTTTTACGCCCGCGGTGTACGCGGTTGTATGCGGCTCCCGCTGTACCGGCGGGCAACTAGTAGAATCGCGCGGGCCGCGGTTACCCGCAGCCTCGGCGGGTGGCGCCCGCGCGCTTTGCGATCGCTTTGGATCTTTGTGAAGTAAGTATAACGCAACGGCTCGTTTCTGGTGTGTGTCCATGGCGGTCTGGACCTCAACTGTTCATCTCACCTCAACCTCAACATCGTTAACCGCCCGTCTTGCAATCTTGCGATCATCGCCCGCCACGTTTGCGGGCGATGATCACAACCGCGGCGGCCGCGTAACCGCGCGAATAACCGGTCTCGTGAGTTTTGAAATAAAACCGCAGATCCACGACCGCGGCGGTTGCGAGCGAAAATCGCTCCGTGAGTTCTTAGCCTAACGGTTCAGTCTCATTTAATACTCGTGAAATAAAGTGCTCAGACTAATTTTATGGCTTTTCTGTTATGGCCTTTTTACGACTCCGGTGTTAGCAGTGAGCGGTGCGGCGAGCGGTGCGTCATCGGAAAGCAGGCGCGCGGCGCTGTGAGCGGCGTCTGGCGGTGTGCTTCAAACATTTTCTACCGCTCGCCGCACCGCGCTTAGCTGCTGCCACCCGCAGCTGCAAGTTCGTAAACGGGCCGTTAGCGTTCCCGCCAAACGCTAAATACAAAATGTTTGGCAATGACATTACCTGATTTATAATGATAATATTATGAGTATTATTTCCAACAGTGATGATTATATCGACCATCCCACAATAAGAGAACACAACGCATTCCGAAACGTTGAAGAAGATATTCCACAACAGTATACAATACGAATAACAAGAAAACGTCTCGCTGCTACCTCCTCGGTATTCCTGATGGTACCAACGTCTGAAGATGATGGAGAAGAAGGCTATTCCAACAGTGTTGATTCCATGACTAGTATGCAGTCAAATGAATGACATTTCACCTCGACCGCTACCAGTCTCGCGGCACCGTGCGTAAAAGTACTGTACTTTTCTTTTTCTTAACATTACCCGTAGGTATCTGCTTATTCAGAACGCCTTACTTGATGGTAATCTTCTAGGGTGTTAAAGTCCCTAGAACGCAAACGGAAACAGGTGGGGGTGGGTTTATTCGGACACGTTCTCTCATTCCGAGATTACAGGGACTTGTTCAGTCGCTTTTCTCACTCACATCAGCCCCCGTCAATCCCTGTTCACATTAACCAGTTCTTTTACTTTTTATAGATTTTATGCGTCGGGGGCTTTTTTTAAAATTTTTAATTTTGCTATTATTTCACTGCTGAATTATTACTTAAATTATTTTATTTTTCTTCACAAGGGTGTTGAAAAACGTATGATACATGTGACTTGTGAGTATTGATGATTACTGTCCCGGCTCTCATAAGACCAAATATCGCCTCATTGGTAACAAACAGTAGACACTTTTATAATAATACTAGCTTTTGCCCGCGGCTTCGCCCGCGTGGCATTAGGTACTTAAGGAATCGGGATAAAAGGTAGCCTATGTTCTTTTCCATGTCAAAGGCTATATGCATGCCAAATTTCACCCAAATCCGTTCAGCCGTTTTTGCGTGATTAAGTAACAAACATCCAAACATCCACACTTTCACATTTATAATATTAGTTAGGAAGTTAGGATAAGTACTATTATTTTCAAATAAATTTTTAGTCATATTCTTTATACATAACTTTAATTTAGACTGCACCTTACATCAATTCACAAATATATTTAACTAGCTTCTACCCGTGGCTTCGCTTGTGTGGTATCCTATAAATATAAAAGCGAAAGTTTATAAGGATGTATGTTTAAATGTTTGTTACTCATTCACACAAAAACTGCTTGACGGATGAACTTAATGATAAGCATTGCAAAAAATAGCTTATAAGATATATTTTTACTAAGTTTCATCACGTGGGCAAGTTCAATAAGTAGGCTACTAATATTGTAAATTAATAGACTACTAATATTATAAATGCGAAAGTTTGTGAGGACGGACAGATGCACTCGTATGTATGTATGTGCCGCTCAAAAACCACTAGACAGCATTGCAATAATATAGCTTATAACTATTATTATGCAGTTTCATCACGTGAGCATATTCAACAAGGATATTTTTTATTAGAGGGTGAAGCGCTGGAAGAAGGGAAAAATCATCCAATGACAACCCCCGCTCTTGGGCGGAGCGGGAGATAGTGTCAGACTCTTTCTGACTAAAAGCCCACCCCGTTCCTTCTAGCCTTCATACTCGGGGCTCGAGTTCCCTTTCGGATAACCCTGGCCCCAGTAGGCTTCGACCCGGCTGGGCCCCTGCTGTTGCTGATAACTCCTTGAGGCGCGCGGGAACAGTGCGCGCCGTCGACGACTTGGTCCAGACAGTTACCAGACGGCCGGATAGCGACCTACCCATTGCTCACTGTCCGCAAGCCCGCGCTTACGGTGGCCGGAAATCAGGATCGGACCTGCGTCATGCGGAAGGTAAGGACGCCGTGAAGTCTTTCCAGCCACGCCTCAAAGAGGGGACTTACCGCCATAATTGTGGCGTGCCCACGCTGGAAGAAGCTAGTCTAACCTAGTTTTTAACCGACTTCGAAAAGGAGGAGGTTCTATGTTCAGCTGTATGTATGTTTTTTTTTTTGGATGCTCTCCGATATCTCGGTCAGAAAGGGGGGGGGGATGTATCGAATTGATCTGATGATGAAGCCAAAAGGAAAAAAAAATGTAATCTAACCATTTTTGGGATTATTAGAATCGTTGTGCACTGTGGCTGTATAAGTAGGTTGAGGAAATCGTGGAGTATGTTCTAATCAAGACGAACTGTATTTTGAGAGTCGAGCAGTAGGAGCCGCACCATAACACTAATTTCTAAGTCTCTGTGTTGTCTAAGTCGTTTGTGGTGCGGGTGCCGATTCATCATTTGGACACCTTCCTCAAAGGAGAGTTTTGGCCGAAAGGTGTCGTGTATCGACGATTTCGTGGAAGGATACCGACCTCGCAGCGGAACACGACGCCGTCACTTCGTGTGCAATAGTTCAATAGTTTAATTAATGAGTAGATGTTATTCATATGTATTAGTTTATTATTTTTAAGAGTATTTTATGTATAGTGTTTATGGGCCATAGTAGCCTGAAATAAAGAATTGTGGTGGTACCATAAATAAAATAAAAAACTTTTTACAAAAAAAAATATAACCGACTTCAATGTTAAAAACACTGAAAAGTATAAAATAACTTTAATTTCGGAAGTCAAACTTCGATGATACGGCTTTCGCACTGACGTAGGTATCCCGTGTTAAATAACGACGACAAAACGTATTATAGAAACACCGACTTAGATAGAGCTTAAGTACTTTAAATTAAGTAAACAACAACTACCTACCATACTAGTTATCTCACGGAGGGAAAGTACCTACTTTAAATAAATTATTGTAGACTAGCTATGCCCGCAACTTCGTTCGTGTTCATGTTTTAAACGAGACAGCCGCGGGACATTCGGTAAAATAGTTTCTAATTACTGCCCTGTCTTTTTGATATGTTTTTGTTTTACGAAGTTGTACACAGGACGACCGCTAACAATACACTGATTTAAGCCACGCCCACCGTGATAACGTCAGGACCTAGTTGAGAGTCACAGTGCATAGTTGTTTAGGCCGTCTCCTTGCTCCGTGATCACAGCATACCTTTTCTGAAATTCCTCGTGGCCTTAGCGGGCATCGGCCTTGTTGGGCCCCTACGGTTTTGCTGACATTTGTTTGTTTATAGTTTCATTTGATTTCACTTCGTACCTACGTAGAAATTTTTTTCGTTGGCCGCTACTTTCCAAAAAGGTGCAAATATAATAGAACCTAAACGATCTCCTATACTACACCAATAAGGTTGGCTTGTATTTTTGTACGCTGTAGTAAGAATATTGACACCATAAACTGTCAATTGACATGACAATTATTAATACGGTGCAGTAACTTCAAAAAAATTAATGATTTTATAAAAATAAGCGATTTTGTACAAAACAAAACATGAAACGCATACCAAGAACCATATATAATTATTGAGTTAAATAGCTAGAGATTATAAATACATTGGAAATTGACAGGTACGTAAAATATCATATTTTGTGAAATTTCTTGTCCTCATATCATGCATGTTCAGATACATATATAGGTACCTAACTAAATTGAGGTAGGTGACCCTCCTACATTTCTTGACTGAAATTCAAAGATTCAAACGCTGAAATAAAGACAAAGCTCTCGAAGTCTTCATGATCTAGTAATAAAAAGCAATTCATTGTTTGTTTTTCGGGTACCTACGCATAGATGGAAAAGGTCAATGTATTTCATTCCACGGTTATTTGACGCTTTCTTTAACTGGTTTACGGTGATCTACGTATGTAAGACGCTTCAAAAATCGGTTTACAGTTTCTGCAGCCTAGCGTCATCAACTGTAAACATAAGCGTAGGTCTATAGGTACGGTTGTAAACTTAGCTAACGCAATCATTCCCACAATTTCGTACGATAAATAACCACGTGTATCACTTGATTTAGACGTACGGATAGGGCAGGGGTCGAGTCTGTTGACGATACTCAGTTCAAAATATCATTAGAAAAGGTATCTTGGTCGCAACACATCGACATTACGCGCACGCACACAGCATGCACACATAGAATAAATTGTTCGCTCAATTTTATACTTTGACTCAACATATCTTGATACTTAAAGATATTATTTTATTTTTTCTAATATTGATTGAGTGAAGTTTGTGTTATTGGTATCAATGATTACTGATTACAGTGCAATTCGTTGATACCTATATACTTACCCAATTTCAAACGCTGGCCGTAAGTGAAAAATAAGTAGGTATCATATCGTTACCGAGAAATATCGACGATTTCCTTGTACACTTTGCACACCTACGATTATTTCTAAAGGTTTATTTACTAATTTGAAAAAAAATACTATTTTATGTTTGTTTATTTTGTACAGGATATTACAAAATCAAATAGATACTTGAATGTAATTTATCCGTCAACGGCATCAACACAACCCGCTTTGATATGAATAGTCTTCAAACTATGTAACTTCCTTCATGGAAGTAGGTAAAATTAAATAGTCGATTGGTTCGCTAAAATACCCTCAAAATATAATATGGGTGACAATGGTTGTATACAGTACTATGATTCCTTATTATTTTTAAAATAAAATATACAGTGCATTTAGCTGCAATATGTACTTATACAGGTTTTTTAAAGTGGGAGATGAGCCACACGTACAGTGGGATATTTTGTTTTATAGACTCTTTCATAATGTGGGATGTCATTAGATAGGTCTTTCAAAAATATTGTGGGTGTGTGAAAACTATTTATCAATTTAGGGATCCGATTGTGAATTATAAATATAGGGTGACTGGTAATTAGTGACCGATAATTATACACGTGATTATACTCATGATTTCAAACTACTTTCCCAAAGAAATTTTTTTCATTAGTTTTATCATACTAATAAAATAGCTATTTGCGCAAATTTGCGCCCACCGCGATCACCCATCGGTTTGCGCTCATCGATGGTTTTGCAAGCGGCGCGGGTGCTCTATCGCTCTTGTAGTTAAGGCACATGAGACAACGGCGCAAAGTTCAGCTAAGAGCTGAGCTTTGTTATTGTGATAAAACTAATGAGTATAAAAAAGTTTTTTAGGAAAGTTGTTTGTAATCATGAGTATAAACACATGTATAAGTATCAGTCACTAATTACCAGTCATTGTATACTTATAGTTTTTTTGTAGTTTTTTACCTAACGCTAGTTTTCAATTGAACCTTATTGAGAGTACGGATAAAAATTAGTTTATTTATTTATTCCTACACTGATAAGATATAATTTGTGTTAAGCTTAAAATAAAGAAAAAACAGGTTCGATAAAATGACACTGTATTTCACCACGAAATAACTAGTATGTTTCAGTACATTTGGTATTACTATTTTCTTAGACGGCTTTTTTTTATAGTGGGAAAAATCATCCAATGACAACTCCCGCTCTTGGGCGGAGCGGGAGATAGTGTCAGACTCTTACTGACTAAAAGCCCACCCCGTTCCTTCTAGCCTTCATACCGGGGCTCGAGTTACCTTTCGGATAACCCTAGCCCCAGTAGGCTTTGACTCGGCTGGGCCCCTACTGTTGCTGACAACTCCTAGCGCGGGCACAGTGCGCGCCGTCGACGACTTGGGCTTGGTCCAGAGTTATCGGACGGCCGGACAGCGAGCTACCCATTGCTCACTGTCCGCAGGCCCGCGCCTACGCTGGCTAGAAATCGGGATCGGAATCCCAGCGGCGGCGGCGAGAGCGCCGTTGCCTGATGCGGTCGGCCTCCTTCTTTGCGAGCATTACTGCTTCGCAGAAGTCTGCGACCGCCTGCCACTCCTCCTCGCTCCGTACCATGGCCTGAACCAAGGCTCGGCGCGAGAGGTCCTCCTCCCGTCCGCCCGCACGCTCTGCCCTCCCGCACATGGTGCAGTTCGGATGCAGTCGGTGTGCAGTTCACACGACTGCAATCGGACTGCACGTTTGGTTTGCAGTTCTATTGCAGTCGTGTGTGCAGTTCTATTGCAGTCGTGTTTGCAGTTCTATTGCTGTCGTGTCAACTGCATTCAAACTGCACTTAAACTGCAATTTGCAGTTGGATTGCAGTTGAAATCGGTCCGTCTGTTTAGACCCTTAAAAGCCGTGCGTTCAGTGAAAAATGTATGAAGAATTTTTTAGAGTGGTTTTATTTTGGTCATAAATCATAAAGTTATTTATGTAGGTTCAAAATAATTAGCTATAGGTGTTGAAGACTATATAAGATTTTACGTTATTTAAGGTAAAAAAAAATCCAGTGAACAACTGGATTTAGGTTACAGGTTCCTACTCAGACTCTGTATTTCGTAATTTTCTTGTATTAGTGCGTTGGTAAAATCGTATCTAAATGAAAATTTTATATGAGATCGTAATATTTATTTTATGCCATCATTTATTATATGGAAATGAATATATTGTCTTTTATTTGATACCAAGATATTCTCATAATTATGATTCCTAGTGCATCATACTAGTTCCCGAAAAACCGTGATATTTATCAAAATAAGTAAAAACGTCCTTATGGGTTGTAATTATTAAAAGAACCGGTATAAAAAATCCAATTTGGAGACTTTACTTATTATGTCCGAATAACCTATGGTTATAAGAATGAATACTCACAGTATTATTTATCAACGTCTATCAAGTAGATCTATGTGATCCTTCTGGCACTTTTATAAAACATTCCATCTCATTATTTGAAATAAGGGTAATATCGAAATGTTTAAAGGAAATGTTAAAGTAGATGGCAATCCATATTAGGTCAGTACATAACTAACCTACGAGTTTAAAAGTAACGTCACTAAATTCCACTACAGTAATAAAACCTCGTCTTCGTATTTTTTCAGTTGACATAAAAAAAAATATTTCAAGAAAATATATTGAATTTGGTGAATACTATAGATGGAATGATAACCCGGTGACTGCCGTAACTAAATGCCAAAGCAAGTGTTGTGGCGTACTAATGATAAAAGACAAATCTGTAAGAATTTATATACCGCTTCGCAATAAGAATCTTTGGCCCATAGATTCATTGCAGAAAATAAAAAAAAAACATGAAAGATTCCGTAACTTCATATATTGAACACCTGTTTAATGAATTTTCTTATACTAATCAAGAAAACAGCCCATGTCAAAGTATCGAAAACGTGAGTATAATTGTTACTAAGAAGAGATGGAAGAAACGCAAAAAGAAAAACGTATTCGAATCTGCTCAACATCCACCAATTGCTTTTCGTTTATCAAGGCTCAGCATACCTAATAATCAAGATTATGTAACAAGACACTCAAGCATGCCTGAATTAAGCGAATGTACAAGACAAATGCCACTAAGAAAAAAAAGCGGGCATGGGAATGATACAAAACAAACCAAAATCAATCAAAGTGCTTTTCAATCAAAGTTTATTGCTAATGTAGTTTCTGAGCACCGGTTCGACACATGGTTCTTGAACCCATTTAACTATCCCAGTCAAACGAAATGGAAAATCTACAGGTGTCAACTGGGCGCTGTAGAGGATAGTTGTTGTTGTAGTTGTAATTCTGACGCTATGTTTGAAGTAATGAAGGGTTTGTACGACTGCTACAAAGCTAAAAATTGTGATGGTTGTGATTGTGTACTTTGCGGTTATAAAACAGCAGAAGAAAGAAAACTTGCCGAATTAAGAAAATCAATGACATCTGCCGCGAGAAATAAAATATTGGAAGGTAAAACACCAGAAGAAAAAGAGTTTATATTAAGAAATATGGCAAAGACACGACAACCTTTACCATCCGGGACTACGCCATCGGAAAAATCTTTGATAGACCAAATAAGAAAAGAACTAGGGTTACCGCCGTCACCTAAAACTCCTTCCCAAAAAGCAAAAATGCGCAAAGCTGAGGCCGCAGGTATTATAACTCCTTTAGAGGGTAAAACTCCACAGCAAAAAGAGCAAATTTTAAGAGCTCAAGCTAATATGGGTTTGCAGCTTCCAGAAGGCAGAACAGATTCGGAGAAAGCTCTTATAGATAAAGTAAAAAAAACCCCCCTAAAAACAGCTTTACTAACACCTTTAACAGGCAAAACACCAGAAGAAAAAGAAAGAATCCTACGAGGGCGTGCCATGAAAGGTTTACCACTCCCAGAAGCCCAATCAGCATCCGAAAAAAAACTTATTGACAAAGTCCGCCGTGATCTTGGATTGCCTAAAGATCCGACAACAAAATCTATGAAAGACAAACACGAACAAGCAGCTAAAGCTGGCTTATTACAGCCATTGGAAGGCAAAACACCTGCAGAGAAAGAAAAGACATTAAAAGGTTTACGCTCTTTGGGAATTCCATTACCTGAAGGACGGACACCTTCAGAAAAAGCTCTCATATCAAAAGTCATGGCTTCGCCCCGTTCGCTTGTGGCACCTTCCGAACAATTGCGAAGGGCAAAAGCGGAAGGATTACTTACTCCACTTGCCGGAAAAACACCAGAAGAAAAAGAAAGAATTTTAAAAGGACTCGCTATGAAAGGATTACCTCTTCCTGAAGCTGCGTCACCATCAGAAAAAAAACTTATTGACAAAGTTCGCCTTGATCTTGGTCTACCAAAGGAACCTGACACGAAATCTATGAAAACGAAATACGAACAAGCGGCTAAAGCTGGCTTACTTCAACCATTGGAAGGCCAGACACCTGAAGAGAAGGAAAAGACATTAAAAGGTCTTCATGATTTGGGTATTCCGTTACCTGAAGGAAGGACGCCATCAGAGAAAGCTCTTGTAGCAAAAGTCAAATCAATTCCCCCAGCGGGTTCAATTAAAACAGAGGGTATAATGACGCCCCTAGCAGGCAAGTCACCCGAGCTAAAAGAAAAAGTCTTAAGAGCGCGAGCGAAGAAAGGCATACCTCTCCCAGAAGGTACAACACCTTCAGAAAAAAAACTTATTGACAAGGTTCGTGCAGATCTTGGTTTGCCTAAAGAACCTGATACGAAGTCTATGAAAGCAAAACATGAACAAGCAGCTAAAGTTGGCTTATTAGAGCCACTAGAAGGTAAAACACCAGCACAAAAGGAAGCGCAGCTGAAAGGACTACGTGATATGGGGATTCCATTACCTGAAGGAAGGACACCATCAGAGAAAGCTCTAATAGCTAAAATAAAAGAGGCTCCACGTTCAATGGTGTCACCTTCTGAGCAACTGCGTAGGGCGAAAGCAGAAGGATTAATGACTCCACTCGCTGGCAAAACACCAGCACAAAAAGAAAAAATATTAAAGGGTCTCGCGATGAAAGGTATACCTCTCCCAGAAGGTAAATCACCTTCAGAAAAAAAACTAATTGACAAGGTTCGCGACGATCTTGGCCTACCTAAGGAACCTGACACAAAATCCATGAAAGACAAATATGAACAGGCAGCCAAAGCTGGCCTACTACAGCCACTGTTGGGCAAGACACCTGAAGAGAAAGAAAAAATATTACTGGGTCAACATGATTTGGGGATTCCATTACCTGAGGGACGGACACCATCAGAGAAAGCGCTTATAGCTAAAATCAAAGCTATACCGGCAGGTTCTATTAAAACAGCAGGTGTTATGACGCCCTTAACGGGCAAATCACCAGCAGCAAAGGAAAAAATCTTGCGAGCGCGTGCGAAGAAAGGCATACCTCTCCCAGAAGGTACAACACCATCAGAAAAAAAAATTATTGACAAGGTTCGCGCTGATCTTGGTTTACCTAAGGAGCCTGATACGAAATCTATGAAAGCAAAACATGAACAAGCGGCTAAAGCTGGCTTACTAGCGCCACTGGAAGGTAAAACACCTGCACAGAAAGAAGCACAGCTGAAAGGTCTGCGTGATATGGGGATTCCGTTACCTGAAGGAAGGACACCATCAGAGAAAGCTCTTATAGATAAAATAAAAGGGGCTCCTCGTTCAATGGTGTCACCTTCTGAACAATGGCGTAGGGCTAAAGCAGAAGGATTAATTACTCCCCTCGCTGGCAAAACACCAGCACAAAAAGAAAAGATATTAAAGGGTCTTGCTTTGAAAGGTTTAGCCCTTCCAGTTGGAAAAACACCATCAGAAAAAAAACTAATTGATAAGGTTCGCGATGACCTCGGTCTACCTAAGGAACCTGACTCTAAATCTATGGCAGACAAACATGAACAAGCAGCCAAAGCTGGCTTACTGCAGCCACTGGTGGGTAAGACGCCTGAAGAGAAGGAAAAGATATTACAGGGTCAATATGATTTGGGCATTCCATTACCTGAGGGACGGACACCATCAGAGAAAGCGCTTATAGCTAAAATCAAAGCTTTGCCGGTAGGATCTATTAAAACAGCAGGTGTTATGACGCCCTTAACGGGTAAAACACCAGCAGGAAAAGAAAAGATATTGCGAGCGCGTGCGAAGAAAGGCATACCTCTCCCAGAAGGTACAACACCTTCAGAAAAAAAACTTATTGACAAGGTTCGCGCAGATCTTGGTTTGCCTAAAGAACCTGATACGAAGTCTATGAAAGCAAAACATGAACAAGCAGCCAAAGCTGGCTTACTGCAGCCACTGGAGGGTAAGACGCCTGAAGAGAAGGATAAGATATTACAGGGTCAATATGATTTGGGCATTCCATTACCTGAGGGACGGACACCATCAGAGAAAGCGCTTATAGCTAAAATCAAAGCTATGCCCGCAGGTTCTATTAAAACAGCAGGTGTTATGACGCCCTTAACGGGCAAAACACCGGCAGGAAAGGAAAAGATATTGCGAGCGCGTGCGAAGAAAGGCATACCTCTCCCAGAAGGTACAACACCTTCAGAAAAAAAACTTATTGACAAGGTTCGCGCAGATCTTGGTTTGCCTAAAGAACCTGATACGAAGTCTATGAAAGCAAAACATGAACAAGCAGCTAAAGCTGGCTTATTAGAGCCACTGGAAGGTAAAACACCTGCACAGAAAGAAGCGCAGCTAAAAGGTTTACGTGATATGGGAATTCCGTTACCAGAAGGACGGACGCCATCAGAGAAAGCTCTTATAGCAAAAATAAAAGGGGCTCCTCGTTCAATGGTGTCACCTTCCGAGCAACTGCGTAGAGCAAAAGCAGAAGGATTAATGACTCCACTCGCTGGCAAAACACCAGCACAAAAAGAGAAAATTTTAAAGGGACTTGCAATGAAAGGTATACCCCTCCCAGAAGGTAAATCACCATCAGAAAAGCAACTTATTAACAAGGTTCGCGATGACCTTGGCCTGCCTAAGGAACCTGACACAAAATCCATGAAAGACAAATATGAACAGGCAGCCAAAGCTGGCTTACTACAGCCACTGATGGGCAAAACACCTGAAGAGAAAGAAAAAATATTACAGGGTCAACATGATTTGGGGATTCCATTACCTGAAGGACGGTCACCATCAGAGAAAGCGCTTATAGCTAAAATTAAAGCTTCGCCTCCGGCAGGTTCAATTAAAACGGCGGGTGTAATGACGCCTCTAGCGGGTAAAGCGCCAGCACTAAAGGAAAAAGTCTTGCGAGCGCGTGCGAAGAAAGGCATACCTCTCCCAGAAGGCACAACACCATCAGAAAAAAAACTTATTGACAAGGTTCGCGCAGATCTTGGTTTACCTAAGGAACCTGACACAAAATCTATGAAAGCAAAACATGAACAAGCAGCTAAAGCTGGCTTACTAGAGCCACTGGAAGGTAAAACACCTGCACAGAAAGAAGCACAGCTGAAAGGTCTACGTGATATGGGGATTCCGTTACCTGAAGGAAGGACACCATCAGAGAAAGCTCTTATAGCTAAAATAAAAGCGGCCCCTCGATCAATGGTGTCGCCTTCCGAGCAACTGCGTAGAGCAAAAGCAGAAGGATTAATGACTCCACTCGCTGGCAAAACACCAGCACAAAAAGAGAAAATTTTAAAGGGACTTGCAATGAAAGGTATACCCCTCCCAGAAGGTAAATCACCATCAGAAAAGCAACTTATTAACAAGGTTCGCGATGACCTTGGCCTGCCTAAGGAACCTGACACAAAATCCATGAAAGACAAATATGAACAGGCAGCTAAAGCTGGCTTACTACAGCCACTGATGGGCAAAACACCTGAAGAGAAAGAAAAAATATTACAGGGTCAACATGATTTGGGGATTCCATTACCTGAGGGACGGACACCATCAGAGAAAGCGCTTATAGCTAAAATCAAAGCTATGCCGGCAGGTTCGATTAAAACAGCAGGTGTTATGACGCCCATAACGGGCAAAACACCAGCAGCAAAAGAAAAAATCTTGCGAGCGCGTGCGAAGAAAGGCATACCTCTCCCAGAAGGTACAACACCATCAGAGAAAAAAATTATTGATAAAGTTCGCGCTGATCTTGGTTTACCTAAGGAGCCTGATACGAAATCTATGAAAGCAAAACATGAACAAGCGGCTAAAGCTGGCTTACTAGAGCCACTAGAAGGTAAAACACCAGCACAAAAGGAAGCTCAGCTGAAAGGTCTACGTGATATGGGGATTCCATTACCTGAAGGAAGGACACCATCAGAGAAAGCTCTTATAGCTAAAATAAAAGAGGCTCCTCGTTCAATGGTGTCACCTTCTGAGCAACTGCGTAGGGCGAAAGCAGAAGGATTAATGACTCCACTCGCTGGCAAAACACCAGCACAAAAAGAAAAAATATTAAAGGGTCTCGCGATGAAAGGTATACCTCTCCCAGAAGGTAAATCACCTTCAGAAAAAAAACTAATTGACAAGGTTCGCGACGATCTTGGCCTACCTAAGGAACCTGACACAAAATCCCTGAAAGACAAATATGAACAGGCAGCCAAAGCTGGCCTACTACAGCCACTGATGGGCAAGACACCTGAAGAGAAAGAAAAAATATTACAGGGTCAACACGATTTGGGGATTCCGTTACCTGAAGGACGGACACCATCGGAGAAAGCGCTTATAGCTAAAATCAAAGCTATGCCGGCAGGTTCTATTAAAACAGCAGGTATTATGACGCCCTTAACGGGCAAATTACCAATAGCAAAGGAAAAAATCTTGCGAGCACGTGCGAAGAAAGGCATACCTCTCCCAGAAGGTACAACACCATCAGAAAAAAAAATTATTGACAAGGTTCGCGCAGATCTTGGTTTACCTAAGGAACCTGACACAAAATCTATGAAAGCAAAACATGAAGAAGCAGCTAAAGCTGGCTTACTAGAGCCACTGGAAGGTAAAACACCTGCACAGAAAGAAGCGCAGCTGAAAGGTTTACGTGATATGGGAATTCCGTTACCAGAAGGACGGACGCCATCAGAGAAAGCTCTTATAGCTAAAATAAAAGGGGCTCCTCGTTCAATGGTGTCACCTTCCGAGCAACTGCGTAGAGCAAAAGCAGAAGGATTAATGACTCCACTCGCTGGTAAAACGCCAGCACAAAAAGAAAAAATATTAAAAGGACGTGCAATGAAAGGTATACCCCTTCCGGAAGGTAAATCACCTTCAGAAAAACAACTTATTGACAAGGTTCGCAACGACCTTGGCATACCTAAGGAACCTGACACAAAAGCTATGAAAGACAAATATGACCAAGCAGCCAAGGCTGGCTTATTGCAGCCACTGGCGGGCAAGACGCCTCAAGAGAAGGAAAAGATATTACAAGGTCTACATGATTTTGGGATCCCATTACCTGAAGGTCGGACACCATCAGAAAAAGCTCTTGTCGCAAAAGTCAAGGCTTCACCTCGTGCCGTTGTGAAACCTTCTGAGCAACTGCGTAGAGCTAAAGCGGAAGGGTTGCTAACTCCTCTCAAAGGTAAAACACCAGAAGAAAAAGAGGACATTATAAGAGGATTAGCCATGAAAGGTTTACCTCTTCCGATACCTCGAACAAAGTCAGAAAAGAAACTTGTTAATGATATTCGGGCCGAACTTGGTCTTCCTAAGGAACCTACAACGAAAGCTCTTAGAGACAAACATGAAAAAGCTGCTAAAGCTGGATTACTCATGCCATTGGAAGGCATGACACCCGAAGAAAAGGAAAAAACATTGAAAGGTCTCCAAAAATTGGGTATTCCATTACCTGAAGGGCGGTCGCCATCAGAAAAAGCTCTTATAGCTAAAGTAAAGGCATCAAGAGCAGAATCAGCTGCGACCATCACAACAGAAAAATTAGAACAGGCCAAAGAGGATGGACTACTCACACCTCTTGCAGGTAAAACACCTGAACAGAAAGAAGATATATTACGCGGTCTTGCTAAAACTGGCTTACCATTACCAGTAGGAAAAACTCCTTCCGAAAAATCACTAATAAATAAAATAAAAGATGAATTTGGCATAGTAGACAGAACACCGTCAGAAAAATTGCGAAGGGCTAAAGAAACTGGTCTGTTAACTCCTTTAGATGGTAAAACTCCAACTCAAAAAGAAAAGATATTAAGAGGTAGAGCAGCTGCTGGCTTGCCGCTACCAGTAGCCAAAACACCATCAGAGAAAGCTTTGATAAAAAAAATTAAAGATGAGACTGGATACGTAACACCATCCCAAGCAGAAAGGTTAAAAAGAGCCAGAGCAGCTGGACTGTTGACACCACTCGAAGGAAAAGACCCTGAGGAAAAGGAAAAAATTCTGAAAGGGTTAGCCGAGGCCGGTTTACCACTGCCGGTAGGTAAGACGAAATCTGAAAAATCCATTATCGCTAAAATTAAAGCACGAACACCACCGCAAGGCAAAACCCCATCGGAGAAATCAATTATTAGTAAAGCAAAAGCAGCGGGTCTATTCACGCCAATAACGGGAAAATCGCCAGCCGAAAAAGAAAGAATACTAAAAGGACTGGCTGATGCTGGATTACCTTTACCAGAAGGGAAAACAGCATCTGAGAAAAACCTGGTGAAAAAAATTAGAGCCGAGGCAGGTTTGCCACCTGAGCCGACCCCTTCTGAAAAAAAGGGTAAAATCAGAAAAGTAGCGAAAAAGGTTGGTGTATCGGCATCAAAAAAAGCGGCAGGAATAGATGCTGAAGAGTTTGAAGATATTATCAAAACAACAAAATGTGACCGTGGCTGTGGTTGTGACAGAAAGAAAATTAGATTTAAACATAGTTATGTTAAAATCAGAGTGACCTCTCCAGATATATCTTCCTTCTGCGACTGCCCTAATGAATGCTTACCAGGTGTGAAAGCCGGGGCCTTCATCGACAATGAGGGTATAAAAGTCACTGTTGGAAGCGCTGTTGGTATACCATCGTATTCAATGGTGTGTATCAATGACAAAATGGTATCAAACACAGATCTCAGTATAGCCCAAACCAACTATTATAACAATGTTAAAATATTAAAGAATTCAAAATTTAAATTTAGCAGTTTTGAAAGTGGCCTTAATAACAATAGTAATAAAGTGAATATCAAACTCAACGTCAGCAGTTCTGATACAAGCTACAGTACTAAACTATATAACTCTCATAGCGAAAACAATTACGTGCATAGTCGTATAGCACGTAACCGAGGCAAAACTATTAAATCTGAAAAGATTTTGGAAAGCTTTAAAGATCGTCAATCGTTGGAAGACATTTACAAAAAGCCGATATCAGAAACTAAATCTTCTAGCAGTTTTGAAACGATTCTCATCATAAGAAATGATATGTCATTAAGTACAAGTACAAGCAATAGTTTGGGCTCGATCAGTTTGACGTCGAATATGGACAGCAGTATCACATCCAGCTCTGCGCATTACTCGGGCTACCAGTCCACGAATGACCTTCTGAGCATCAACTCACTGGATGGACCATCAACAAGGTAACTAACCCCCAATATACAGGGTTTATTATCATCATAGTAATGACTCTCTCTTTACAATATACGAGGTGGAAAATTAAAGAGATGATTTATAATATTAAGTCAATAAAACTGGACTCCCTATCATGCTGAAGGGAAATCTTATGAGTATATGAATCTTTTAAACCTATGGAGTGCTGGCATGGTCGTTTGACGGTAAAGTGGTTAATTCCACGGAACAGACAAAAGAAGTTAGAAAGACCATATGGGTGGGGCAAGCGTGCCACTCGGTACGAGCATGCTCATAGTTCAACCGAAATTTGATTGATACCGGCCGTCAATCGCCATCATACTATAACTGTTTACGAAGCTGCGTGTAAAAGTAGAATTATGCCTCCTTGTGTTATTGTAACCTGTCGACAAACTAAGTGTGTAGTGTAGCACAAGAAGGGATTTATTTTCACTAGTAAAATCTTAAAAAACCTTAAATTACAAGTGATAGAGTCCGTCTAATGAAAGTGTAACCTGGAGTTTTTTTTAAAATTAAAATGGCAACACTATTTTGCCGCCAAAATCACGTCAAAGTCTATGATTGCAGTTGTCAGTTTTTGAAAACAGATATTTATTTTTCAATAATAATTGCTTAATTATGGGAAAAACAATAAACAGTAACGTGCGGAAACTGCTACACACTATGGTTAATAAATTCAAACACAAAAAAACAAGAAGAGAAAGAAGGTGTTTTCAATGAAAAACAACAATGTTTTAATACGATTTCTGAAATTTTAAGTTAGTATGACGTTATAATCTTGATCCTTGTTGACTAAGTAATATTATTAGGTACGTATATATTTACGATATAATGATATTCTCTCTGTCTTCAACTGAAGTTAAAATCGCGAAAGTGCAAATCCTAGTTCAAGTTTGAGAGAGATAGCTGCTGAACTTTCTGTGTCTCACGAGTCGATCCGTATCATTTGAAACAATTACTGGAGTATGAAACGTGTTTCCACTTGACTAATCCCAAAAGATCTGAATTTTCTCTATGCTAAAACGAATCAATTCCAACCCAAACAATCTTGAAACACATTATTAGTGTTGGCAAGACGTGATGAAGTTGAAATCATGTTGACAATTTTATTTGACTATTACGGTGTTGTGCACTTGGTATTCTTACCAGAAGGCTAAATGGTAAATAAAGAATATAATCTGAATATTATATAGGGTTATTTGTAAAATACTAGCACGGAGGACTATGTTATTAACATCATAAAAAACAATTTTTGTTCTATGACTTTTAAATTTTTTTCACATTTTAGTTCATCAGATTTTCATACAAAAATAAAAAATATTTAAATTGATCGTTCTAAATATTAAGAAGTCTATACGAAGCAAGCGATAGTACAATAGCGGAATCGGGCGGCGCGGGTGCTTGATGCCCTTGCGTCGTGTCATACACACTTAGGTAGGGGTATAGCAAAATACAGAGTTGAAATATGTTAAATAGAACAACGAAATATTGAAGTTTTGTGAATTATGTTTCGTAAAAAGTCATAGAACAAAAGTTGTTATTGGTGATGTTAGTAATATAGCCCTGCAAGGTTGTTAGTGTTTTTCAAATAACCCTGTATAGCGGCATTTGAGAGAACAGATAAAATAAATTTGGACTAACCATTTTGTGTGTTATTGACCTTTACCATAAACCCACCAATAATTAAGTCTACACACACGTTCTTGACTAGAATTTAAGTTCTTATACAACTATTATACAATTTTCAGAAATACAAAAATATTCAAGGATCAAAACTTTTTTCTCCTACTATTTCAATAATACCACATTCAAAATTTTTGGTTTTAACCTTCTTTTCTCAGGTCCCGCTTTCATTAGACAGACTCTATTTATAATTATTACAATGGTAAAGTCTGTGCGAAAAGTAAACCGTCGTGGGATTTGAGGGCGCTGCTGTAGATAAATATCGTTTTTGTTATGTAAGCAACATTGTGACGTCATTACAGTGCGACTGTTAAATCTTGATATTTTGAAACTATGTTAGACTAGCTTCTTCCAGCGGCTTCACCCTATAATAAAAATTATCATATTGGCTGAATTTGCTCACCTAATGAAACTGCAAAGTTATAGCTTATGTGCTATATTATTACAATGTTTATAATTAAGTTCATCTGTCTAGTAGTTTTTGCGCGACACATCCATACATACGAGTACCTCCATCCATCTTCACAAACTTTCGCATTTATAATATTAAGTAGCCTATTTATTGAACTTGCTCACGTGATGAAACTTAGCAAAAATATAGGTTATTGCAACGTTTATCATTCATCCGTTTATAAGTTTTTGCGTAATGCCGTTAATTGTGGAGACCCCTGGGGGAGGCCTATGTCGAACAGTGGACGTCTTTCGATTGTAATGATGATGAACATTTAAATGCAAACACGAACCGGTAAAGGAAAATAGCGTGAAGAAACTGCTGTACTGCTTATCGAGGTAGGTTTCACCAACGACCACTTACCCAGTTCCAACGAAAATAGTTCTATCACTTTAACTGGGATCGGTCTATTATCACTGACTGGAATATTGTAGCTAGCAGCAAGTTTATGTTTACCCTAGTTAAATATAAAGGTAAAAATGGGACACACTACCACTTTCTCGTTGTCTTCCTCAGTACATTTTTCCCTTTTGCTAATCAATGAAAAATATGAACTTAATGACTATGAAAATAAAGTACACTTCAGAATTTGTAATGTTGCTTCGTAAAAAATCTATTTATCACTTGTTTGTTCGTCTGTTTATCTGTTAAGACCCTTTAACTCGAGAACGCTTGGAGGTACCGAGTTAAAATTAAAACCATAAACTCAAGTCTGCGGTCTTTTGAAGTTGTGAAAAAATCAGACTTCCGAGTTAACGAAAAAAAAAGATACGGCCGTTTAAGTCGCAAAAAAACATATATTTCGATACTCAAGGGAATCAAAGTTCATATGGTGAATCTCGTTGACCTAGAATCCTGGCAATATAATAAATTTGGCATAAATCAAGGTCTCATAAAACAAGTACAGGGAAAAATCTGAAAATTGTAAATTTGTAGATCAGCCACAAAAAAAAATTGTTTGCAATTCGGAAAAATCTTCGTAACTCAATTCGGAAATTGATTTCACAGGTAAATTTGTACAGAATCTTCAGTGCGCGAGTCCGACTCGCACTTGCCCTTTTTTATTTTAGTTACTGTATCCATAATCAAGCCTGAAAAGAAATATTCTAAGTTAGTCGAAATGCATTATAAATTTAAAGTATCAATACTCTTTATACTAGGCATCGAAAATATTGACCAAAACAAAATAAACAAATATAGTCATGTTTAAATGAATTTCCGTTTAATTTATATATATTTGGAGATAACAGGGACAGGAGTTCACCTAGGAAGTCTAAAAACATTAAAATAAAAGTGTTACGTACCAAAAATACAGCATACCAATGTTTCCCAAGTTCGTGACTTTGTTTTGATCAATAATGATGTGATTGGCCATTTGTTATCTTTGACAAAACTGTAATATATTAAATATTATTTTCCTTGCAGCTCAGTGAAATTTTTTATCACATTTCTGAAGATTTCAATTAAAAATCACAATAAAATAACATAATAAACAAACATGATGTGACGTTTGGCATTTGACGGATGGCTGGGTTGGGTTGCTACTTAAAATCTTTAATGTTGTTTTCACTTTACGCCACGACGGTTCTTTTATCGCACAGACAATACTACGTAATTTATACAGAACATAGCAATGTAGATAGAAATCGCATAGAACTTGATTTGTATCGAGACCAGCGTACCCAAACTCACACAACGACAGGTATATCATATTTCATAACACTAAGAAATCCTTAATGTGATTGAGCATTTTAATATCCATCGTTCCGTTTTAGAAAATAAACCATATGTTAGTGTACGTACACAGAGTTGTTTGTTATTTACCCTTTAACGTAAACCTCGAATAGAATAATTATAAGAACAATTTCCACTATTCCCCGCTAGATGTCTCTATAATATAAGCAATCAATTTAGAGCTCTATTAACTTGTTATAAGATTAATGTTTCCTAAATAAAGTCATTGCTAAACGTCATTTAGAAATGTACCATTGGCGTTGCCTTATTTTATCGATAAATTACAAAAACCAAATACCTACGTATTTTTAATTTTATTTATAAGGGGCTTGTAGAGTCTGTGCGGAAAGTAAACCATCGTGGAATTTGAGGGCGCTGCTGTAGATAAATATCGTTTTTGTTATGTAAGCAACATTGTGACGTCATTATAGTGCAACTGTTAAATCTTGATATTTTGAAACTATGTTAGACTAGCTTCTTCCAGCGGCTTCACCCAATAATAAAAATTATCCTATTGGCTGAATTTGCTCACCTAATGGAACTGCAAAGTTATAGCTTATGTGCTATATTATTGCAATGTTTATGATTAAGTTCATCTGTCTAGTAGTTTTTGCGCGACACATCCATACATACGAGTACCTCCATCCATCTTCACAAACTTTCACATTTATAATATTAGTAGCCTATTTATTGAACTTGCTCACGTGATGAAACTTAGCAAAAACATAGGTTATAACCTATATTATTGCAACGTTTATCATTAAATTCATCCATTTATAAGTTTTTGCGCAATGCCGTTAATTGTGGCGACACCTGGGGGAGGCCTATGTCAAACAGTGGACGTCTTTCGATGATGAACATTTAAATGCAAACACGAACCGGTAAAGGAAAATAGTGTGAAGAAACTGCTGTACTGCCTATACTATAGGTAGGTTCCACTTCGACCACTTACCCAGTTCCAACGAAAATGGTTCTATCACTTTGACTGGGATCGGTCTATTATCACTGACTGCAATATTGTAGCTAGCAGCAAGTTTATGTTTACCATAGTTAAATATAAAGGTAAAAATGGGACACACTACCACTTTCTCGTTGTCTTCCTCAGTACATTTTTCCCTTTTGCTAATCAATGAAAAATATGAACTTAAGGACTATGAAAATAAAGTACACTTCAGAATTTGTAATGTTGCTTCGTAAAATATCTATTTAGCCTGTAAGGGACCATCTCGCATATAAGATCCTTGGGATCACTTGGTTGTCCGTCTGTTTATCTGTTAAGACCCTTTAACTCGAGAACGCTTGGAGGTATCGAGTTAAAATTAAAACCATACACTCAAGTCTGCGGTCTTTTGAAGTTGTGAAAAAATCAGACTTCCGAGTTAACGAAAAAAAAGATACGGCCGTTTATGTCGCAAAAAAACGTATATTTCGATACTCAAGGGAATCAAAGTTCTTAGGGTGAATCTCGTTGATCTAGAATCCTGAAATTTGGCATAAATCAAGGTCTCATAGAACAAGTATAGGGAAAATATATATATAAAATCTGAAAATATGAAAATTTGTAAATCCACCACAAAAAAAAAATTGTTTGCAATTCGGAAAAATTTTCGTAACTCTATTCAGGAATTGATTTCATAGGTAAATTTGTACAGAATCTTCAGTGCGCTTGTCCGACTCGTACTTGCCCTTTTTTATTTTAGTTACTGTATCCTTACTCAAGCCTGAAAAGAAATATTCTAAGTTAGTCGAAATGCATTAAAAATTTAAAGTATCAATACTCTTTATACTAGCCATCGAAAATATTGACCAAAACAAAATAAACAAATATCGTCATGTTTAAATGAATTTCCGTTTAATTTATATATATTTGGAGATAACACGGTCAGGAGTTCACCTAGGAAGTCTAAAAACATTAAAATAAAAGTGTTACGTACCAAAAATACAGCATATCAATGTTTCCCAAGTTCGTGACTTTGTTTTGATCAATAATGATGTGATTTGCCATTTGTTATCTTTGGCAAAACTGTAATATATTAAATATTATTTCCCTTGCAGCTCAGTGAAATTTTATATCACATTTCTGAAGATTTCAATTCAAAATCACAATAAAATAACATAATAAACAAACCATCTGTCAACATAATGACGTTTGGCATTTGACGGATGGCTGGGTTGGGTTGCTACTTAAAATCTTTAATGTTGTTTTCACTTTACGCCACGACGGTTCTCTTATCGCACAGACAATAGCTATTTCATTAAACACGAAATTACTTGAGCAGTGGTGGCCGAGTGGTAACGGCAACGACTTACGAGTTGTAGGTCGCGGGTTCGAACCCAGCCAGGCGCATTACTTTGTGTAATTTATTTCATCACCACTGCTCTCAAAACGGTGAAGGAAAACATCGTGAGGAAACCGGCATGTCCTAGAACCAAAAATTCGAAGACATGTGACATTCACCAACACGCACTGGGCCCGCGTAGTGGACTACGGCCCATTCCCTCTCCTAGAGAGGAGGCCTGAGTCCCAGCAGTGGGAACATTAAAAAGGCCGGTGTTTCTTGGCTGACTACAAATTTGCTTTTCGAGTCCATACAGATTTGAGTAGAACTGTAACATTTTGACCTTCTTCGAGACTACTAGGGTTCGGTATAACCAAATTTTTAATAAAGGGACTTTTTTTTTCTTCTACCAATATCTAGAAATTCTTCAGAGCTCAAGTTTTGACACTGCTGTGTTGAGAAAATTGTGCGATGATAGGATATAACAACATTTGATAAATTCTTGGTTCTTCTGTCGTATTTGCACTTCAAGACAGCAGAGATGAGCATTTGTATATTTTTTTAGCTAGTTATTATCACCGTAGCGACCGTAACTAGACTGATGTGCGCGGCGCATGCGCAATGGAGCATAAGCGGTACTTCGCAAAACTCAGGGTACGCGCGCCCCGCCTACTTACTCCTATCTACTGTATGATTCCTATTTTCTGTGATTATAACGGTGAAATCGCAACGAAATGCGAAATTATACATTGTGTGCTTTTTTTTTAAGGTGGGAAATCATCCGATGACATCTCCCGCCCTTCGATGGGGCGGGAGGGCGTGTCAGACTTTTACTGACTAAGACTCACTCCTAGTTCCTTCGTTGCTTTTCATTCCAGGGCTGGAAGCTGGCACTGGGGCCGGAACTCGCGGTTCCAGAACGAAAAGGGTAACTGAAGGACAGAGGTTTTAGTTAGTAAAAGTCTGCAACGTCCTTTCAATCCACCTTAGAGCTAGAGAAGTCATAGTATGACTTCCCAGCTCAAAAAGAAAACTCATCCTTTCTCTTATTATTTTTTTAAATTAGCTTTTGCCCGCGACTTTGCCCGCGTACGTAAAATATAGCCTATGTCACTCAGGAATAAAGCAGCTTTCTATCGGTGAAAAAATTGTACCAATCGGACCTCCTACAAACAAAAAAACAAAAAAACAAACTTTACCTCTTTATTATATTAGTGTAGATACATATGATTTAAGGGTTGCTTAATATTTTTTCACTCTGCAAAAAAAAAAAATTAAAATGTAATATTTTGCATAACCTCACTTTTACCGAATCTCTTATAACTTTTTTCAGAGTGACAAAATCCGCAGAATTTTCTGAAGAATCAATACTATATATGGTTGAAAATAAAAAAGCTATTAACTGACATCACTTTCATCTCTTTACTACCCAGGCCCAAGATTGTATGAAAGCGTATCTGTCTCCTTTATGATCTTCGAAGATTTTTTGCAACTTCGTTGGAATTCAATTGTTCAGTAACATTAAGTGGGCGCGCACACTGGTGACTGTTGTCGCCATGACTTTTTCGTCACTCTTATCAAGTCTATGGATATGTATGGAGGTGCGCGCACGTTACGACGCGACAGTGACAGAAAAATGTATGAAGAGTGACAAAAAACAAAATTGTCGCCGAGACAAAAGTCACCAGTACGCGCATAGCCTAAGTTCTCAGTCAGATTGGCAGCGCGTACTGCGAGTAGTAATTTTATCAGTTATTTTGAAATTTTATCGATATGAAATATCGACCTTTTAGTAGCCCTAAATTACTTTTTTGCATGTGTGACATAACCTATGGCAAACTTGTGATCTAAATGCGCGTGGTCTTTTTTTTTAAAGTATGCGTAATGCGCGTACGTATTATTTGTTTGGCTGTAGATGCTGTAGTAGAGTTAAAGAGTGGGAGATAAGCGGCGAGTGTTTTTCTAATACAAATCGTGAATTATTTTCTTTAAAACCTCTTTAATCTGTTCTATGGTAAATACCAGTCATCAAAAATCCGCGACAAGTCGAAACCTAGGAGTTAAATAGGTCGTATAAGGTATTGGATACTGTGTTACAAAACACAAATTCCCAATGTATGTAGATACGGCTGAAAATAAAACAGTGTGTTTAAGGCTATGGTAATACGTAGCACACTGCTTTGTGAAATTGATAGAAGTGACAACTAATTCATGGTGAGGTTGATAATACAAAGTTTAAATTACTAAGCGACATTGAGTAAACTTTACAGGAGAGTAGTTTAAAGTTAAAAATTTTAATTATTTTTTTGTTAAAAATGTGATATCAGTTTTAGATACTATTAACATCATAATACGTTTGTCTAAAAAGTCAACCGACTTGGGCATTTTGTATAATACTTATTCATTGAAAAAATACTTATATTCGATACTTTTTATAAGGTTCTTCTGTTAGTATACCATGAGCAATATCTCTTAATCAACCTTGATTATTGAACCAGTGTTGACTACATCAGATTTAATTAAATCCTAATAATTACCCAAGTCGTTTGACTTTTTAGACAAACTCTAGTATCTAAATCTGACTTTTTTCAACTTTATATCACTCTCCTGTAAAGTTTACTCAATGTCGTTTAGTAATTTTTACCTTTCAAGCGTCGGTATGTATCGATGTATGAGTGTATGTGAATATATTGATTTATGGATGTTTTGTTAGTCTTTCACACAAAAACTACTGAATGTATTTCGATGAAACTTGGTACAACAGTAGAACATGTCCAGGAACACAGGATACTTTTTATCCCGGTAGTATTAGGATATTTTTTTACTATCACACAAGCGTAACCGGTGCGCGGTGGCAGCAGCTAGTAATTTATAAAGTGAAATAGTTTAATAGAGATACGTTTTATTTCCGACAGTGAGGATTACATCGACCGCTCCGCAATAAGACAACGCAACGCATTCAGAAATGTTGGAGCAGCAATCCCACAACAATATACAATCTTGAGAATGTCTCAATTAGAGAATAAATTTGGAAATAACATGATGAATAAAGACATTAAGGACTCAGAAACTAAGGAAACTAAGGATCCCATCGTACTTTTCAACCGCGTATTGAGTAAACTCGATGTATCGAAGATGATGTTAAAGATTATGGCTAGAAAACGTTTCGCAGGTGCCTCCTCGATATTCGTAGTGGTACCAATGTCTGAAGATGAAGGGGAAGAAGGCTCTTCCAACAGTGTCGGTTCCATGACTAGTATGCGGCCGAGTGACCGTCGTGTCACCGCGAACGCTACCGGTGTCGTGGCTGCGGGTATGTAGGTAATTTCTTTTTTTTGTATACATAGCGTTTTATCTGATGACAATATTTTAGAGCGTGAAAGTTTAGAGGAGACAATTTTCATTATGAATTTAACTCTTATGATACAAAAAAAAAAAACAGTTATGCGGAGATATTAATGAATCAAACGTATGTATGTACGATAGGGTTGCCATTCGTCCCGATACGTCGAGTCATGTCACCGTTATTAACAGTGGTGTCCCGACGTCCCGACAAGCTATAAAATGTCCCTATAAACATAGTCGAGCGCAGAGCTAAAAAAAAAAATTCTACGTAGACGAACAGAATCGCTTGGGAGTCGACACCGTGGAAGCTATTCTTCAATGTAAACTTAATTTTCACATGAATTGTGAAGAATTTTATAAATTCATAAAAGGTAACCGACAATTACTGTCCCAAATAAAATTATCCTATAAATATAAAAAGGAATTATGTTAATTAATTGTTATGTTATCCTCGATAATGAATACCAACGAACACAATAAATACTAAAAAAAAGGTCCCGACGAGGCCTCGGGGATTTATGGTAACCCTAACGTGGTACGAGTATGTATGTAGCTCCACGTCACAAATTATTCGGGGGCCAAAAATCCGTTCTTTGTTTGAAAACCCGGGTTCTTGGAACGCAAGGCAAAGAAGGTACACAGGAGAGGGTTTAGTCAGTGAAAGTCTGACACCTGCTCCGACCTAGAGCTAGAGAAGTTATTGGACCATTTCCCATTTAAAAAAAAACCTATCTATCGTAAATGGATTTGTTTTCTTTCTCAATTTTTTGTGTTCCTAACTTAATAACTTTTTTAACCTAATAACTTTTATGGAAAAATAACTTAAACAGACTAACGATTTAAGATCCGGTGCCTCTGCGGACTGAACTGGGGGGACAGGTTTGTGGAAAAGGAAGAAATTTTTATTTACAAGAAATACTATCTTCAATTGACTCAGAAACGATGTTCCCAAATGAATCTGAACCAGCTCAACGTCGTATTGAGATGATGAAAGATGAGTTTTGTCAAATCAGTATATCGAATGAGATAATAGAAATGCTAGAAAAGGAAGCCCAAGCGGTTGGAAGTGACAAAACTGCTGACAAATTATGTAGCAAGCAATATAATGCAGCGAATGTTACATCTCGACAATTAACGCCACATTTCCTGAAAGGTAACTTTATCCATACTTCCAAACTTAATATTATAAATGTGAAAGCAACTGTCTGGCCGTCTGTTATACTTTGACGGTTGAACTCCATAATCGATTTTGATGAAATTTGTTACGGAGGAAGTCTGAACTGCAAGAAGGACATAGGCTACTTTTATCCGACTTTGACTTCACTTCCCTAATAACGAACATTCACGTGCACGAAGCCGCTGGCTGATAGAAGCTACTGTTATAATATTTTGTTGGGCAATTTCCCGATTTCTGAATTATGAATTTGAAGCTGAGTATGAATTCTAAGAATATATACACCGTTAAATTTTAATCGTTTTAATCCCGTGGAGGGTCGATCCGGTACATGAAACACTATCAAGTTCAATGACCTGTAGATAGTTTGTACGCAACGCCGACTACTAACTACAGGTCATTGAACCCGCTCAGCTGACGTTTTCTTAAGGAAATTAATTTCGTACGTGCGTAAATTAATACGAGTTTTGAAAAAAGGGTACTTTATTTTTTTATTTTATCTTTACAAATCGATAGTATTTCATGATCTATCGACCCTCCATGGGATTAAAACGATTAAAATTAAGCGGTGTATATATTTTTCGTTAAACGTTTATCTAGAATTGAAGATTGAAGTCTTAATTTGGAAAGAGATCGTACCATAGACCTAAAAAATCGTCTTCAATTCAGAAATTAAAATAATATTTTATTTCTTTAATGAATGTGTGTTTGTTTTTGTTTTTTATTCACCTGCCATGTTTTCTCTTCACTACCCATTGGTTGACTGGTAAAGAATGCCTAAGGCATTAAGTCCACTATTGTAGGTACCTTTGTGTTGCATGAAGTTTTAATAAATAAATATATAAAATTCAAAACTTATAATTTGAATATTTTAGGTAAAAGTGTAAGCTGGTTTCGTTGTAAGGAATCTACCGAATCATTAGAGTATAGCATACCTCAGTGCCTTGAGCCCAGCTGCAGTCCCGTGTCACCTCGTCGCCGTTGTCTTCATGAACGTAGTCAGCAACACGAAACAGCAATATCTTCCTCGCTTAGTGACTGTTCACCAGCTAATTTGAATGTGAAGAGGAATCGATCAGCTAAAGTACAGAAGTCCTCCATAGAATCAATACGTCACGACAGTGGAACTGTACCCAAAAATACTGGTAACAAAATTTTTCTTTAACAAGGCTTTGCTCTGTTGCAAATATTATAATTATGACACAAAACTTCCTTGTTAATCGGTCTTCTATTATAGAAAACCGCATCAAAATCTGTTGCTTAGTTTAGGAGTTAGCGGATGACAGAAAGATAGATGCGGAAAACGATTTTGTTTTATGTTATAGGCAGACGAATCATTTCGTCTTTTTAACAATTATTTTTTTTTACGATAAATCGTTTTGGGAGTCATTGGGTAGAAAGCTTGGGCACGCCATTTTCATGGCGGTAAGTCCTCACTTTGGTGAGTGGCTGGAGAGACATAACGGCGTCCTCATCTTCCGCATGACGCAGGGCCTTACGGCAAGCCTCAAGTTCGGGAGGTTCCTGCACTCGATTCATGCGCGGGCGTTCCGCCATTGTGCGGACCACCCGGAGCACACGGTGGAGCATACTGTGGAGCTGTACCCCGCTTAGGTGGAGCACCACCATGTTATCGTAGGGGCGATCGGCGACCTCTCGCTCCGGACCCCGGTGCAGGTCATAATCACTGACCCCGATGTCCAGCCACCTATGCGTGGCTAGGTTGCCGGCGATTTTATATTGCATAAAAGGCAAATCCTAGGACATAGAACATCGATATTTTGCACAGAGGTTCCTTATATAATATTTACAAAGAATAAGAAAGGATTTTCCAAAGTTCAACCCCTAATAAAATAAATTGGGGGTTCAAATTTTGTTCAAAGATGCCTATTTTTACGCGGCTATAATCACTAGAAGAAACTATATAACTAGTTTTCTAATAATGAGAATACAATAGCAACAGCATTTTCAAAAGCAATTATTATCGTTATTATTGTCTAAGGGTGTTTTTAATCACGTCACGCATGTGCGATTGCTCCGCACACATAACCCCCGCAAATGTCCATTACATACAAGTATTTATTGATAACGCGCGGCACAAGCACTCGAGGCGCGGTTTTTTGCATTTTAAAATTCCGCATGCGTGGAAAAGCACGATATTAATAATACCCTAAAGAGTTCGTGACGGTGAGTATGTACAGTACAATTCACGAATGATGGCGGCCGTGAAGTTAGCCTTTGCGAACGTTTGCGCATACTACACTCTTCTCGCACATGCACGTCGCCACTTGGTTCCTAAAACACGTTACTGCGCAGCCTTCTGCGCAAACTTCACGTCCGCCATCATTCGTGAAATGTACTGTACTACGCGTTCCAAATGAGAATAGGACCGATTCCTATGTCTTGACGTCTCGTCGTACTGTCAAATCGAAGAATATTTTGGCAAAATTGAAGAACAGATTTGAGTAAAATATTGAAGAACTGGATTCTGATTAAATTTTTTTCGTTCACAGTTCATAAATAAATTAAAATTCTTCGTAAATTAATTAATGTTTAAAAATTTCTTTCCTCGATTTGACAGTAAATCGTGACGTTACAACATGGTGGGCGATCCTATTCTCATTTGGAACGCATTGTATATAGTTACATTTTATATATTTTAGGTGTAGCTTGGTTCCGTTCGGGTTTGCGTGAGGCATCTGCATCGTCATCATTACCGGGGTGCAACATACCCGTGTGCTCTGACATCAGTTCCAACCTCGTGCAATCTTACTATTCTCGCGATCATCGATGGGATCAGCAGCATCGAACTCCAGCATTGGCCGTCTCCTGGGTCTGTCTATCGGATTTGGAAGGAACTAAGAATCTATTAGCTAAAGCAGGCAAGTAAATAATGTTTTGGAACCTTTGGGTATTAATCAAGTCGATGAGAAACAATCAAAGATTATAATAATTATTAGATATTTAATAATTAAAATGAATGGTACATGGTGGGCATACACCTCATGAAACATTTATTATACGTACAGGGTTTTGGGTTCGATACTTTTTTATTTTCCCTGTTATATACCTATATAGCTTCATGCATGTTACTAAAACAGTTATGGCCACCGTAGGCGCGGGCTTGCAGATGGCGATCATTGGGTAGCTCGCTGTACAATCGTCCGGTAACCGTCCGGACAGAGTGCGAGTCGTCAACGGCGCGTACTGTTCCCGCGCTCCTCAATCGTAGGGGCCAGCAGGGTTGAAAGCCTACTGGGGCCAAGGATCTGCTTCTGAAAGCGAGGCTCGGCTTGGTATGAAAGGCAACGAAGGAACGGGGTGGGTTTTTTAGTCTGACACTATCTCCCACTCCGCCGAAGGACGGGGGATATCATTAGATGATTTTTACCCACCAAAAAAAACAAGATGGGTTTTTTTCTCGCTCCATTTATAGCGTCAGGAGTTATGAAGTGCTCCAGGTATCTTAGGCATGCGCGATCGTTGGGAACAGTTATCATGGCCCAAGAATGCAAAGGGCAACTGATGGAATACGGGGTTTAGTCAGTAAAAGTCTGACGGACCGTTCACGACCTTGCCGCGGTGAGCGGGAGCTAAGCGCGGGGTGGCGAGCGGTAATATCAAAGTATTAAAATGTTTGAAGCACGCCACGAGTCACCACTCATAGCGCCCCGTGCCCACTTACCGATGCCGCCCCGCTCGCCGCGCCGCTAGCCGCAGTCGTGACCAGGCCGACACTTCCCCTCGGTCCACTTACAGCGGCAGGAGTAGCGTTGGGAGCAGGTATCTAAGCATCCGGTAGTTGGGACTCCAGAGATAGAAACCTCAGCAAGTCATCAGTATATGTAAATATTTCAGGTGTCAGTTTAAGCTGGTCTCATATACCATGGCTAAGTTTACCACGCAAACGCCAAGCTTCTACTCCATCAATAAAAACGTGTGACGTACCACAATACGTGGACTCTAGTTGCAGTCCCGTGCTACCTGACCAAGTTCACCGTCAGGGTTGTAACGAGCTTAGCCAAACTTCAGCAATCAGCTTTTTCGCCTGTCCACCTGATGATTGGAAAGTGAAGAGGAATCCATCAGCTAAAGTGCAGAAACCGTCCATAGAGTCAATTTACCACGAGGGTGAAACTACGTCTAACATAATTGGTAAGTCGATTTGAATTACTTAACCATTTTAATAATGTCACGTAAATCTATTGCCAGAGGGTCTATCCCCAGGCGGACCCCACGGCACCGTGTCGTTGCACGGTGGGCGGTTGGTGGGGAATGAGATTTTTTTGAATATTTTAGAGTGACTAGACGTGCCTCCACTAACGAAACAAAAGGCTGTATTGATATTTTCCACCATTTTGTTTTACACACATGCGCGCACGCCAACTGCCAAATATCGACTGAGAATACGCGCGCGGCGCACGGTTCCCGGCACGGCACCGTGCTGTTGCACGGTGACGGCGCCGCGCCGTGGTCATGGAGACGGGCCTTAACTTTAAGACGGCCCTCCCCGAGCCGTCTGTCGTCAACCTGATCATAGCCTGAAAGCTTGTTATTTTATCCAACACTATGCTTGATAAAGAAGCAACGCGAAAAAAAAAGAATGCCTGAACACTGTTGGCATTCATTAATTCCGTCATTCAGTCGAATGTTTCACAAAACTTGTTACAGATTTTTTTATTTTTAAGTTTTTGGAAAAAAAAATTGTCGTTCGAGATCTCGATAAAATGTGTAAGGTTATTTGAGTACCTACATTATAAAGGGCGAAAGTTCACGCAAAATAGCAAACTTTCAAAAGTCTTAGTTGTTTTACAGAAAAAGTTTCTAATTCAATAGAAACCTAGATAATATCCACAAGATATCCGTGCTTCTAAAATATCTAAAATAAGATCTGTACCTAATAACGTCAAAATCACATAAGAGCGGTTGTATGGAAATATATCTCGTGTAGGACGTCCTTAATATACTAATAAATAATATGCTTTAAAATATTTCAGGTGTAACTTTGAGCTGGTCCCGTTTACCGAGCAAGCGTAAGACATATCTACCACCGATAACGTCGAGCGGTGTACCGCTGTGCCCTCGCCTCCACGGTCGTAATGAGCAAACACAAACTCTAAAACCACTTCATGGCCATCTGACTCATGATTTGGAAGTAATGAGGAATCCAACAGCTAAAGTACAAAAGCCTGACATAGAGACAGTACATCGAGAAGCTGGCAAGTAAATGTTATTCCAACTCTAGATTAACAGCAGTTGAATACGCTGTCACTCAGGAATAAAGCAGCTTTCTATCGGTGAAAAAATTTTCTCAATCTTTCAGAGATTGCCTCCTACAAACAAAAAAGAAAACCAATAATCTTTACCTCTTCATAATACTATTGTAGATAAACAAGCATAGAAGTAAGGTCGCACTCCTAGACTATGATGTGACTATGTGTGACACACACACATGTGTAGTTCAATTACGTTATGATTTTCACAGTCTTCATTGACTCTTCAGATCGTTGAAGATGCTCAAATATAATTTTTAACTTTTTAAACGATCAAAAAACACTGTTATGTTGTTTCTCTACTCATTTATATGTTTCAGGTACAGCGTCTGGTTGGTTCTGGTTACCGAGTAAGCGTAAGGTACCTTCAAAATTTCTAAACAAATCTAAAAACATGGAAAGCTTTAAAGAAAGTAAACCAAAACCAAACACTCTAAATTTATCTATCTCGAACTCTGAACCTGGCGGGCAACCGATGTCGGAACAGATATTTCAGCTTCAGCAAATGTCTGCAATAAAAAAGAATTATTCCCGAGAAATATGTTGCCTATTCAGAAAACAGAACCTAATACCACAGCCGAAACTCGCTAAAGAGAAAGTTAAAATACCAGACTTTATAGATCAACAACCAGCAAAATCGATAAAAGGAAAAGCACCGGTACAACTGCAAAAGCTAGCAGGTAATAAAACCGTCGAACAGAAAAGGGATAAATCAAAGAGCCCTAAAAACCTCAGGCAACCTAAAACAGAGAGACAGAGTAAAGAAAACAAACCAAAACTTAACACAGTAAAATTATCTGACTTGAAGCCTGAAACTGATAATCTACCAATGTCAAGACAGATTCTCCAACCCCAAAAAAAGTCTCGGATTGAAAAAAGGGAGGTTGGTACAATATGCCTCCGGCCTATAGGCCCTTGCCCCAAACAAGATCAAATGTCACAGGCGGTATTAGCAAAAGAAATAATTAAACTGCCAAACCCAATAGACATACAGTCGGAAAAATTGGCAAAAGAAATATCGCCGGTACCACTAAAACTAGCCAACACTAAAACTGTTGAACAGACGGACGGAGAGGTAGTTTGTGAGGGCAAAGAAGACAAACTCATGACACCTCAAGACCTAAAGAGGCCTAAAACTAGCAAACAAAAGGAGAAAGAATGCAAAGAAGACAATCCAATGAGTCTGAAAGACCTGGAGAACTCAAAAACCAGCAAACAGAAACAAAAATTCACTGAACAGTTACCGAAGCCCCGACGGAATCGATACCCCCCGCAGTTACCTCCTGCTGTACTAGAACTACCACCTGTAGATACCCCTGAAAGTATTGGACCTAGCTGTAAGCGTTTAGATACAGGAGATATCAAGAAACTTAGATCAGAACTAACACAGTCAACTTCAGGATTCAAAACATGTAAGCAGAAAGAACTACAAAAATCCCAAGTTTTTGATAATGACATTGAGTTAGATTTTGCGGATGCCATTAGGTACTTTGCAAGCATGAATCCAAAACGGTTCCAGCAATTGATGCAGGAAGTACTAGATAGTCAGCTCAAGGCTGAGGAAAATAAACGTAAAGAAGAGAAAAAATTAGAAAAACAAATAGAAAAAGTACGAAAAAAATCAGTAAAAGAAGCGAAAAAGGGCAAAAAAGATAAAATTACTATAACAGAACAAGTTGCATTTTCGGATGTATTAGAAAGTGATTATACGCAAGGATTTAAATTTAGTTGTGCAGTCAAAAACCATACTGGTAGTGCCGGTGTCGATTGGTCTAAGATTCATTGTTCACGATAATCAGCATAAGTTATTTGCAACACCGTTTATATTTATTTAGAGAAACGTTTTTATGTTTGTATAATTTTTGACTACCTTCCTACTCTCTGTTCACGACAGAATAATCGATTTCCATATTCTTCTTCTATTCCAAAATCTCACATAGCGGTTAAATTTTTTATTTTATAAAAAATCTGAATATTCTAAGAATATTTTACAGAAACCTATGTAAAGTTGTTTTTTTTTGTTTTATAATATCGTGCGTTTTAAAATACTTGTAATGTAAAATTTTATTTACTAATTATTTATAGTTTTGATTATTTCGTAAAAATTGAATAAAGAAATTCTGTAAACTAAATCAATAACATCAAAATAATATTGTTTTTTTATATAAGTATGTGTTATTGTATATGTATTGTATTTTTGTGATCTGTTTTTTCGTGAACAAAGGGTAGCAATGTTGTATTTGTTTGTTATTTCTATCATAGAAATCGTGGAACTTTGATTTTATATCGACAATCTTATTTGTATTATTAAATGTATATTATATCAGTTATTCATCCATTTATTTTTTGCCCGAACCCATACCTTTATTACTGACATTTATTTCAAGGAGAAACTGACTGACTGACATGTCAACACACAGCCGAAACTAATGGGACTAGAAGCGTGAAATTTTGCAAAAGGTTTACTTTTATGACGTAGGTGACGTATTAGTATAAATAATTTTCCTAAATTCGGCTAACGGCGAGATGAAGTGGGGTTCTAAAGTCTGTATGGAGAAACCTACTTTAACACAGGCGAAGCTGCTGGCAGAAGCTAGTTTTACATTACTTATAAGACAATTACAAGCAAAAATAACCGGCACGCCATAATCGCGGCTGTAAGTCCCTTCTTTGAGATGTGGCTGGAGCGACAACACGGCGTCCTTATTTTCCGCATGACGCAGGTTCTCACCGGACATGGCAGTTCTGGAGGTTCCTGCATCGGATTCAGGCGGAAGAAACGCCTGTGTGTCATCATTGTGTGGACCGCTCAGAGGACACGGTGGAGCATACGGTAGAGGTGTACTCTGTCTAAGCGGGGTTAGACCGAGCACCGCCGTGTCCAGGCAAACGGCGGCAACGACCTTTCGCGCCGGGCCCTGGTTCAGGTTATGGTCCGGAGCGAGGAGAAATGGCAGGCGGCCGCTTCTTTCTGCAAAGCATTAAAACTAGCGAAGGAGGAGGCCGCACGCGCGTGAAGGAACGAAGGTCCGCACGCGTGAAGGAACGATGGTCCTTACGCCTCAGCCGCCGAAATTCCAATTCCAACTGCCAGACACGGCAAACGCGCAGTACGCGCGCTTGCAGACTTCGAGCAATAGGTAGCTCGCCGTTTGGCCATCCGGTAATTAACCAGACCGAGCCTAGTCGTCAACAACGCGTAGTGATCCACGCGCTCCTCAAAGAGATGTCAGCAAACCGTAGGGGTCCAGCAAGGCCGATGCCCGCTAGCTAGGACCGCGGAGGATTTCTGAAAAGAATACCCTTAGTCCTAGAACGCAAAGGGCAACTGAAGGACGCAGGTGTGGTTTTAGTCAGTAAAACCACCCAGAGCGGGAAAATTCATTGGATGATAAAAATATCTGTAATATGATGACCTGTTAAAGAGTTGAAAACTCTTTAACAGGTCATCATATTACAGATATTTTTTTAAGTCCTATTATTATTATTAATATTATAAACGTGAAAGTTTATATATGTATGGATGTTTCTTGCTCTTTCACGCAATAACAACTGAATGGATTTCGATGAAACTTGGTGCACGGGTAGACCATATCCTAGAATAACACATAGGATACTTTTCTTCCCTTGGGATAATTTTCTACTATTACGCGGATGAAGACGCTGGCAGCAGCTAGTAACGAAAAAATTCTAAAGGCAATAAAACAATATCAGATTTATTATTACAAATAATGTTATCAAAATAATTGAATACACAGCACTTGATTTCATAAAAACTCGCACACAAAAACGGTAGTCTTACATTGCTACTCAATATAAACTCTGAAATATCAATATTAAAAATGGCACATCTAGTGATTTTTGATTAATGGAGCTATGCCAGTACAAGCTGGTGCCTCGGCTGCAACAACGCCATCTGGGGCTGGAAGACCTGTGTCACTAAGGGAAGATTTCATTCGTTTTGGATACAGTTTTGCAAGTTCTGCAGAAGATACCGGCGTAGGAGTAGTTATTTCCAAACATTTTTCAGGGGGAACAAGTTCGTAAGGACGTTTATTACAATCTTTTGACGTGACAAATTCTTCATTTTTTTTTTATTTATCTAAATCCTTCAAACTGTCTTTTCCCATTTTTTTGGTTTTCTCAGGCTTATTTTTTTCCTCTATTGCATTTCCCTGGACTGATTCAAGTTGCGGTATCAAATCTCGAAATAATTCAAGGTTATTACCAACATAGTATTTGATGGCATCTTCAAAATCTAATTCGATTTCTGCTTGCGGTTTCTCACAAATAGTTTCATTCGTTCTAAATCGTCTTCTTTTCTTACGTACTTTGAATCCTGATGTTGACGCTGTTAATTCGGACCTCAGTCTCATGAGTTCCTCTTTATCTATCCACCCATTATTACATTCGTAAGGGTATCCATCATAAATTACTTCAGGTCCTTTTGATGCATCTGGGGGCATCTGTTGGAGCCAGGATATCTGTTCAGGCATTGTTTGAATACTATGGTGAGACTGGGGTTTTTTAGATACTTTTTCAGTTTTCAGTTTTTTGTTAGACTTTTTCTTGACCTCACCTAATTTAGAAGCCACTGTTTTATCAATTTTACGAGAAATAGATTTTTTGATACTAGAAATTAATTTTGTTACTTGACTATGTTTAGGACTTGGTCTCGCCTGGTGCTGGACTTGGCCTGTGGTGCATAATCTATTTCTTGATTGTACCTCCTCGTATGCGCAAAAGTCATTATCAAGGAAGTTTTTCGATTGTTGATATTCACTGTTTTCTTTAGTAACCGATTTATTTGACTGTTTCTGACATTTGCAGTTCACTTTGATAGCGAAGGCTTTGGATTGTTGTTGACATTCACAGGTCAATTTGATAGCGGAGTCTTTTGCCTGTTGTTGACATGCGCAGTCTTTATCTGTAATTTTTTTTGACTGTTGATTGTTGGTGTTTGGTATCTCCTTTTTTATGATGTTAGTGCTCTCTATGTCTTCACATAGACAATATTCTTCACAAGCTGAGTCTGTTGGCATTTTAGACTTTCGGCTTGACTGAAGTGGCAGCGGTTGCTTTGGTATCTCGTTTGTTATGATGTTGGTGCTCTCTATGTCTTCACATAGACAATATTCTTCACGAGCTGAGTCTGTTGGCATTTTAGACTTTCGGCTTGACTGAAGCGGCAGCGTTTGCTTTGATATTTCGTTTTTTATGATGTTGGTGTTCTGTGCTATGTCTTCACATAGACAATATTCTTCACGAGCTGAGTCTGTTGGCATTTTAGGCTTTCGTCTTGACTGAAGCGGCAGCAGTTGCTTTGGTATCTCGTTTGTTATGATGTTGGTGCTCTCTATGCCTTCACATAGACAATATTCTTCACAAGCTGAGTCTATTGGCATTTTAGACTTTCGGCTTGACTGTAGCGGCAGCGGTTGCTTTGTTATTTCGTTTGTTATGATGTTGGTGTTCTGTGCTATGTCTTCACATAGACAATATTCTTTACGAGCTGAGTCTTTTGGCATTTTTGACTTTCGTCTTGACTGAAGCGGCGGCAGCGGTTGCTTTGGTATCTCGTTTATGATGTTAGTGCTCTCTATGTCTTCACATAAACAATATTCTTTATGAGCTGAGTCTGTTGGCATTTTAGACTTTCGTCTTGACTGAAACGGCAGCAGCGGTTGCTTTGACATCTCGTTTGTTATGATGTTGGTGTTCTCTATGTCTTCACATAGACAATATTCTTCACGGTCTGAGTCTATTGGCATTTTAGACTTAATGCTTGTCTGAATCTGCAGGTCTCGGATTGATATAATATCTGTGGATTCTAAGTCTTCACTTAGACAATCTTCTTCTTCTGAGTCTTTAGGGATGCAAGATTGCCGGTTTGCTCGATGTTGTTCTGGGCCTTCAGTTCTGAGCTTATTGGTACTAGCTCTGAGTTTTGTTTTATTAGTATGCGATAGAAGCTTTGGACAATTTCTTCGAGGAGTGATAGTTTCTGCTCTTAACAAATCTGAAAATGCAATATTAACTTTTAGAAAAAGAATTTATAAATTGTGATCAATAAAAGGTATTAAGGAAAAAAGGACTGAACAGCACTAATGTGAAAAATGTCCAAATACTTCGTGGTGAACTGATACGGTACCGCATACCAGAAGGCCTAGATGAATGTTAGGGAACTCTTTATGAACACCGTAGATCGTTAAGCGACTTATCATCAATCATAAGATCCTGCCGATAGACGACAAATATAAATTATAAGTACTTGCCTGATTGTATGAGTGAAGCTCTATTTTCGATATACCTAGATGATAAGCATGGAACAGAACAAGGCGTGATTATTTCTTTACATCGGTTTTGTTTCGACGGACGTCTAGGTTCGTGATATTTATGCCGATTGTATCCAAGATGGGCGGAATGACTCCAAGAATTATTCAATGAGACCTGATTATAAGAAAACATAGTTATGTCACTCAGATGTTCTGATGATCCAGTAGATGCCGTTTTCATGAGCCTGGGATAGCAACAGCCGAATGTTCCACCTTAAATATCAAAAACAAAGGTTGTAAATATAACATTGTTTGCGTCTCGAAAGAACTTTTAACATGAAACGCTTAATAAGATTGTTTACTTAGGAAAAGACTGGACCAATCATAATCGCTGGAACAGGAAGCTTCGCAATGCAGTATTGGTGAGACTGTAGATGACATATTCGGCAAACGGTAGTAACCGGTGTTTTTGTCTATAACATTGAAAAGAACAGGTATCAGTTATTTTATTGTTATTGTACCATCTTCGATTGCGTCGTCGCTTTCCATCAAGTGAGATAGCGGTCAAACACGAACATATCAACAAAAAAAAAAAAAGTACTTGTAATTTTTGGAAGGTGTGTCGCTATACTTACGTGGGAAAAGACTGGACTCCACACTGGGTTGCGTATGCGCAGGGCATGCCTGGTCAAGTGACCCGGTAGATGGGTTGCGCATGTCCGGTAAACTACTACATCCGAATGATTTACCTAAAACATTTAAAAGTACATAATCATTTGATTATGATAATCAGAAGTCATTTTAGTTCATATTTTACGTTCTTTTTAGGGTTCCTTCAAGAATTAAAACCATATACTCAGGTTGGCGGTATCCTGAAGTTGTGAAAAAATCAAACTTCTAAGTTAACGAAGAAAAAAGATACGGTCGTTTATGTCGCAAAAAAACGTATATTTCGACACTCAAGGGAATCAATATTCATAGGATACTTCTCGTTAACTTAGAATCCTGAAACTTTGCAAGGAGCAAGGTTTTTTAACCCAAGTACAGGAATAAAACTGAAAAGTAGTGAGGTCACAAAAAAAAAACATTTTTCTGTACGGAAAAATCTTCGAAACTCGATTCAGGATAACAATTTACATAAGTTACTTTGGTACGGAACCCTCAGTGTGCGACTCTGACTCACATTTGCCCAGTTTTTTTTTCTATATTTGCTGGTTCAGTTGTGAAAATAAAAATCAGTGTGATAATATTAGGAAAGTACAGATTATGTTTATTTTACTTGGCAAAATCCTGGATTTCATGGCACTTGAACTGTCACGAAGCTGTATTAATGATATTTCAGAAGGCGTACGCATGTCTGGCAGGTTACAACGGCCGGTTTTCTCAACTAAAACATTTCAAAGGTTATGAAAAGGGGAATTTTAAAACGAGTGAATAAAAAAAACTTTGCGACTGATGATGAGACACTGTTTTAATAACTTGAGCGGTATGAATTTGTGTAAGCGACAAATTAACTAAACTAAAACAAAAAAACTAAAATAAAATCCAGAATGAGCTTACTAAAAGTGGTTTATTGAAATCCTAGCTAAGCGACTAAATTAGTAAGTGAGCGACTAAATTACAAAGTGAGCGACTGGAAATTAAAATTGAGATCTTAAACGTCTACTTCTAAATATCTATGGCATCAAAAACATAACTTGTAAAAAAACCAAGGCTTGCAACTCATTTCTTCTACCATAAATAGTTGTGAGTGAGATCCATGCGTGGATCCATGTAATACTATACTACTTGAGAGATCTTTTTCAACATCTTTTATTGACAATACTAGGTACAAATCTTTTATGTTTTAAATAAATATACTGACTTGGCAATCGGACTAAACCATCTAATTTAAAATAATGCCTCCTAATTAGCACTGTAAAATAGAAAGGATACCCTTTACCCCAACTAAGCCAGTTCATTAACGCATGCTTAGGGAAGCTGATGGCCTGGATACGCGCTACACGGAATTGTAAAAACCAATTCATACAAAATTATGCAAGCATTTTGTTTTTTTTGTCTGTGACGAAATACTGATGGGACCCTAACTTATAAATGTGGATATCGCTTTTAGGAACAGCTCCCCTAGCCAAGTTATGACCGTTTCATTTCGATTCTCTTGCGTCGAACGTCTTGAGTTGACCACACCTCCGCGATTCCTTTGTTCTGATCACGTGACTGAGTTGACGTCAGAACGAAGGAGACGGAGCCGTGGCCAACTCGAGGCGTTCGACGCAAGAGAATCGAAACGAAATGGTCGTGGCTTGGCTAGGCAGGCTAACATATATAATTAGGCGCTTTACTTGGAAACCGATTTGATCTCACGATACCGGACTTGTCACGTGGCTGTACTAATGATACTGAAGATAGCGTACGCATATCCGGCAAACGGGAACAACTGGTTGCTTTATCTAAAAAAATAAACATACATTGAACAATATTAATCAATGTAATTTTAGTTTTATTTTCTTATAGGTACATAGTTCCACGAGGAAACCAAGTAATATATCGCAATCCTCTCATGTACGACATACTGGACTGACCTCTCTTTATATTAATTTAAGGTATCTTCTTGCTCTCAACAGCAAAAAGGGTCTCGGCAGCATGAATTGAAATTGTTTCATCAAAATATTCAAGGTATCTCTTCTAAATTATTGAAAATTGAAATGTTATTAGAAAAAACAATGTTCGATGTAGTATGTATTAGCAAACATTGGTTGAAGGATTACCAGGTGTTACTCAGTTATGAAAATTATAGTGTAGGTAGTTGTTTTAATCGGAAATCATTGCGTGGTGGTTCCCAAATCTTAATAAAAAAAAGCTTAAAATTTAAGCAACGTAATGACATAGTTAATTTGTCAACGGAACATTACATAGAACTGTCTTGTGTTGAGCTACATAAGCATGTTATAGTGTGCGTGTACAGACCCCCGAACCCTCAAAACTTTAGTTTTTTTGAATCAACAATGGAAGATATTCTCGCCAAACTTGCAGATAGTAACAAATCCGTAATTATTTGTGGAGATTTTAATATTTTGGAAAATAATTCAAATAGCAGCAGATTTTTAAGTCTTTTCAAATCATTTTATTTGTCTAACGTTTTTACAGAACCAACTTGAGTAACCCCAACCTCTGCAACTTGTATTGATAATGTTTTCTGCAATTGTGACAATCTAGATAGATTAAACAACATACTATGTATATTAGGCCAAACTCACGTGTTCAGTTTTGAAGTACTAAAAGCTCTGTATTGCAAATATTATCACTACCAAATTACCACATTTTTATTTTAAATGTGTTAAAATAATACTTCTTTAGTTTCAGCTTATTTAAAATATAAAAATGTGGTCATTCTTGCTTAAAGAGAGTTGTGCCTTTAGGCTTTATGTCAAGTCTGTGTTTTGTAGGTATACGGATAGCTGCGGTTATAACATCTTTAGCGCCTATCTCCTTACTCAGACCAAAACAAGGCATTTTGATCCTACTGCTTATAAACCTCTAAGCTCTAAAAGCCATAGCTCTTATAAGCCTAAGCGGTATCACGCGTTATTCGACAACAAAGACAAACTCCACAGTTAGGGGTTCTCGGACAATACCGATTTTCAGTGTTTGTGCAGACCACGTCCCACATTCCAACCTGCGTCACGTGCCCTATTTCTTAGAGACCTAATGACAGCATTAGCGGACGGCATTACCGTGGACGAATACTGGGCGAGGCAAGGAACTATCTTGAAAAAAAAAAATCTAGTTTTGCTATCGACACGCTAAGAAGAAACCTGAAACCTCTACGGTCCGGACCAAGCGTTTTGCCTCGTCGTTTATACCAAGTACATCGAGGGACTGGAACAATTTGCCTGCTGCTGTCTTCCAGTCTGATTATAATTTAGGTGTCTTAAAGGCAAGAGTGAATAGGCTCTTAATAAACTAGTGCGCCTCACCATCAACGATTGCATCACTGCTTACCATCAGGTGGGATCGCAATCAAGCACTAGTTTATATCAATTAAAAAAAAGAAGTGTTCTGTTACAGTCTAAAGTTTTTGCTTGAGTGAATAGTTTACGTGATATGAGTCTGGATTCTACGGTGGTTTGCGTGAATACATCGCACTTCACATGAAGATCTGGTAAACTCGCAGATGTCCTCCGCATGTCTGGTAAATGGTTACACCCTAAAACATAAAAAAACCATGTTATTAATTTCATCACTAACTAACGTAACAAAGCAATGGGTGGCCCGCCGTCCGGCCGTCCGGTAACCGTCCATACCGGACCCAAGTCGTCGACAGCGTGTAGCGTTCCACGCGCGGTTCAAAGATATCAGCAAACCCGTATGGCCCAGAAGGGCCGATGCCTACTAGGGCCATGGGTTGATTTCTCAAAAAGTTACCCATGATTCAAGAACGCTAAGGACAACTGAAGGATCAAAGGTGTGCTTTTAGTTAGTAAAAGTTGGACACGGCTTTTGTGGCTATGGGAAGCGACGTTCTTAATGAGGTGAGTAATAAAAAAAATAGGGTACCTTGTCGGGAAAGTGTCCCTTTCTGCCTAGATATACCATTCGCTGTACAATGTCCAACGGAACTGCGGTTCTCTTTTACATCAGGATCAGAATATTTTTTCGGCTGACAGCGACACGGTTTGATTGTATTTACTTCAGTTCCCACATCGCGAACTGCCATTTCTAGCATTCCTGGCACCTCATTAAGTCTTCTAATTTGACGAACTTCACGGTTCGCTATTTCAATGCGCTGGAGAACTTGTACAGATTCATTTTGGCACGTCGTTTCTGTTTCATTAGAACATACTTCTTTCATAAAAAACTTTCTTCCCTTACCGCAAATATTTTCGTTGCGTTTGGTAAACGAAGATAGTGTCAGTGCCGGATCTTAAATGGTAATTCTGAATTATTGTAGATGCCTCTAAATAAAACATACTCTAGATGTAAGCTACATACAGTATACGGCTGGTTAAAGATTGACATATATTTTTAAATAAAATGCATCGTGTTTAAAATTCAGATATGTAAGTGGCAGTTTTTGTGAAACCTAGACTCCATCAAAAATTTGAAGTTGAATATTTCTCAACCCTTACTTACTTCAGCCTGAAAGTTTGTTAAAACTTGGCATTAAAGTAGGCTCAAGATACTCAATTCAAACCGTATTCAGCGCAGACTGTACAAGCGCCTTAAGGGCTATATTTCAGTAGGACGCTACGCGGCGGTGTGACTAGTCGCTGCTACGAACAAAATGTATACAGCTCTATAGAGAGTTACTCACCTAGTCTCCGTTTTGTTGCGCAACCAATTTGGTGGCGCGACCAGCTCGGACGTGTGGCTACTCTGGTGTCTGTATGGTGTTTGGTTTGGTAGCTTAAGGCTATTTTCCACCGGGACACCACGGCGGTGCAACTGATCACGACACCATAGTGTCCCGGTGAAATATAGGCCTAAGTATCAAGATATTTTGAACCTAAAGCTTATGAACCACGGTGTTCGGCTGACATCTCAACCGTTTTCTCGTATAAATCTATGCGGTATCAAGCTACATAGTATTTAAGCAAACAAGTTCATAGTAGTTGAGTGTACCTATATCGAAAACTTGCTTTACGCAAACTCACGCTTGAGCGATCAAACGCCACAGGAAGTCATTTCTTGCACTCTATGTTGAACTTTATTCTAGAACATGTTACTGAAATTATCATATATAATACCACAAGAGCTTCAAAATTATCGGGTATTTTCCGATAGGTTCGTTGCAAACAAATGAAGGAGTCAAGTTTTTCAGGAAATATCATTCGCGCTTCGCGCTCGTGATTTTTTAACCTGAAAAACTTGACTCCTTCATTTGTTTGCAGGGAACCTTGAGGGAAATGCCAGATAATTTTGAAGCTCGTGTGGTATTCGGGGGATTATTTTTCCGTCCCAAATGTCGGCCATTATTTTGATCATGTTTTGTTTTTTATATATGTCAAGGACCAGAGATAATTTTCAGAAAAAATTATCAGTATAATACCATGTAGGTTGTACCACGTGACGTCGAATGGTGCAATTCTATTGGTCGATATTTGGGTCGGAAAAATAATCAATATAAATATATTTGTCATATCAAGCTTTTATAGCACGGTATAATAATTATATAATTAATACTCGTCAAGACGAATCATACGTGCCCAAACTCGATAGGGTTGTGTTGTTTAACTACAAAGCTCTTATAGCCATCTTCCGGTTCCATCATCAGATTCTATGTCATAATAATTTTGCATTTTCATCTGATTTACACATGCATGCAAAATTTCAGCTCAATCGGAAGCCGGGAAGTGGATCAAATTTACAAGATTTGATTACAGACAAACATCGTGACAGGTGAAACTTATAAGCTTGTAAACAAGATTTTAATAAAAATCATTTTTTCATAGCAAGCTTTGGTATACCTATGTAGTTAATGCTCGTCAAGACGAATCATACGAGCCCAAACTCGATGGGGCTATATCGTTTAACTACCAAGTTCCTATAGCCACCTTCCAGTTGCATCATCAGATCAGCTCCACGTCATATTTTGCATTGTCATCTGATTTACACATGCATGCAAAATTTCAGGCCAATATCGGGACAGGTGAAACTAAATAAAAGCTTGTAATAAAATATCGAGCTTTTCTGCCTTTTATGTAGTGACCGTTAACCGCCGGTTACTGTACATAGCTGATAGAAAAAAAAACACAGACCACAGAAAAATCTCTCGGTAGTACTCACTCGGATCCACTTTACTGGTATCTTTCAGTATTGTCTTAGATTCAATCGAATGAATACTAGTCATGGAATCAACACAGTTGGAGGAGCTATGTTCCTCTTCATCTTCAGACATTGGTACTACTACGAATATCGAGGATGCACCAGCGAAACGTTTCTTTGACATAATTTTGTTCATTATCTTTGACACATCGAGTTTACTTGGCAAGCGGTTTATGAGCACGACAGGATCTTCTTCAGAGTTCTGCTTATTCGTCCTCACCTCGTTATTTCCAAAATTGAGTCTGGTTTGAGACATTCTCAAGACTGTATATTCGCGTTTTGGTTTTGCTGCTCCAATATGCCAAAATTTCTTGCTTTTCGCAATAGTTGCAAGGTTGGTCAAATCGTTACTGTAATTTATAAAAAAAAAAAATGTGAAAGATTTCAAACACAGATCTCGAATTTTATAAAAATACTAGCGGTCTCAGCAGACGCTGTCCTGCCCGAAAGCTGGTAATTTGTCAGGAAAATTATTAAAGAACCCGATTGCAGCGCCAGTTTTAATTGTATTTTCAAACCATTCCGGAACCTCAAACACGCATAGTTTTTTAGCTTGACATGAAGTACGTTTTATTTTTTTCTTAGGACTTTAGATGATATTTGAAAAAGAAACGGCGTATTTTGTATCTTCCGAAATAATAGCAATCTTTACTTTTCGTTATTTACGCCTATCAAATAAACTATGCTGAAATTTCAGTCTTACGAATGGGATCTCACATTAACAATGATACTGGTAAATTACATAATACTCGTAAAATGTACTATATTTTATATGAAATATCTGTTAAATTTATTTATTATGTACACCTACCACAGTCTTGTCTTTTCAACTCAAAGGTTGACTGGTCTTAACTGGACTGGTGGTTCGTTCGTGTCCGGTAGGGTTTGGGAATTCTCGACAATTTGCAAAGTCCCGGGACACGAGACAGCTTACAATCAAAGTCCCGGGAATACCCGGGACTTCGAGACTTTCAAGAAAATTTTGTTTATTTTTTGAGAGGGGTAAGTCTTTTTGAAGAATTTTAATTGAGTTAAATTATTATTGAAACAAATTAAAACAGATTTTTTTTGCTAAAATCAACATTTAAGAAAATTAAATCTTAATAACTTTAACGTTAAGAATAAGAATGATTTATTTGTAAACATAGGTGTGTGAGGTGTTACAGGTAGGTAGATCCTCCATGTTTTGCCCAGAGGCGTACAAATATATAATGAACATCGTCCGTTTTCATTTAACTTTGAGATTAAATAAACTTTAACATTATTTATAAATTCACAATTAATTGGCACATCATTGCAAATCAAATTAAATTATTTCAATAAATGTCATAGAGTTACATGTCATATTAATACTATACCTTTCTGCCCTATGATGAGTTCCCTAACAGTTCATTTTTTTCCGTGGCACTGTTATAACCCTTATTACAAGGCAATAAAGCCTTAATCAGCTTTTACTATTAATCAATGTATTTTTCCATTATATACATCCTGATGTTGCACTTTTACCTAATGCATGGAAATTATATGCATCTTTAAGTCAGTTAGATTCTGGACGCCGTCGCGTAACCTATTGTGCCCAAATTTAGGGAGCACTTAAGAGAGACATTACCAAAATCAAGTGTTAAATTCGTGTATCTGTGTCTGTGGTGATTAAAGTGGTTTAAGTAGTATAATTGCCTTTTTTTTAAAAAGACAAACGGGGTCGGTCTTGTAACAAATTGGTGTCAGAAGTGGGATTCCAGAGACGAAGTCTTACGACGTTGAGTCAGACAGACGCTGGTATCCTGAACCTACAACCCCCCGTTCAATTGACCGACAGTGAGACTTGACCCAAGGTCAAGCCTGCGTCACTACTAGGACGACGGTCAGCCTCAGCTCTTCAGCCTGAGCCCGCTCCAGCCACATCAGCAATTGGACGACGGTCAGCCTCAGCTCTTCAGCTTGAGCCCGCTCCAGCCACATCAGAAATTGGACGACGATCAGCCTCAGCTCCACAGCTTGAGCCCGCTCCAGCTACATCGACACCTGGACGACGGCCAGCCTCCACTGTATAGTGTGAGTCCGCTCCAGAAGGCGTCTCCACCACCGGCAGCTTCAGGTCTAACTCACCAACCTTCAACTCAAGAAATTCCACAGTTTACCGTGTGAAAGTTTAACTCCGATACGTCACAGCGGCAGCGCAACGTGACTCCGGACTTCGAGTTCCCACTGCGCACCTGATAATGCGGGTGTCAGCGATTATCGTGTTACTGTGAGTGTTTTTTGTGAATTACCATTTTTTCTAATTCAAAGTGTCTCTGAATTCGTGATAACTTAATTTTAAAGAGTTTATCTAGTATCTTTTCTATTTCCACTGATTTTAATTGTTTTCTATTCTATTTCTAATTGTTCTAAAATTGTTATTTTACCACTAACTTAATTTGTCCAACATATCATAACCTTTTATGTCTGTTAAGCAAGAATTGCCATCTAAATCAAAGGAAATGTCTGAAAAAATCACATTATCTGTCTTAACCAAATTTATCAAACCTTATAATGGTGACAGGGAAACTCTCCCAGCTTTTCTCACAAATTGTGAGAATGCTATGTCCTTAGCTACTTCAGACCAACAAACTGTACTATGTAAATACGTTATTTCACAGCTTGAAGGTAAGGCACAGGTTGCATGTAGCCTCAAGTCATTTTCGTTGTGGTCAGAGTTAAAAACTTTCCTGAAGGCTACCTTCGGAGAGAAAAAACATGCCACGCATTTGTTATCAGATCTGCAACATTGCAAACAATTATCCGATGAGGATGTAACGAAATATTCCTTAAGAGTAGAGTCAATATTAACCCGTATACAGTCAGACATCCATTATAGTTGCAAAAATGAAAAGGAACTACCTGGCCGAATAGCAGCCATGGAGGACCTTGCCCTAAATACTTTTATGTTAGGGTTAAACACTTCCATATCAACTATTGTCCGTTGCAAAAACCCCTCTAATCTCAATGAAGCTATACAATACGCTATTGACGAGGAAAAATTATATAACTTATCTAGGTCTAAAATAAGATCCTCTAAACAGTGTTCTATTTGCAATAAGATGGGTCACAACTCATCAGAATGTTTTAAAAATAAAAAGCGTGATCGAGATACTAAAATTTTCAGCAATTCACCATCTCCTAATTCTAATACTAATTCCGAAGGTCATCCTAAAACTTGCAATTATTGTAAAAATATTGGTCACACAATTAAAGAATGTCGCAAGCTTCAATATAATATGAAGCTACGGCAAACCGCTGATAACGCACAACGTGACCGTAACTCGGCACCTACTAATTCTAATGACGCACCTACACATACGTGTGAAAATACAGCTAAAATAAATGATGATAATTTAAACTAAGCAAGATTTTGGTATCGTGTCTGCCAAAATCGAACAAAGCTCTAAATGACACGACCTATGCTAATTCTTATACTAATTTTACTAAATTTACATCTCATCCTAAGGAGATGAGTTCTTCCACATTTACATCTCGTTCAAAAGAGACGAGTTCTTCTAAATTCGCATCTCATCCTAAAGAGATGAGTTCTTCTAAATTCGCATCTCATCCTAAAGAGATGAGTTCTTCTACATTTGCATCTCGTTCAAAAGAAACGAGTTCTTCTAAATTCGCATCTCATCCTAAAGAGATGAGTTCTTCTAAATTCGCATCTCATCCTAAAGAGATGAGTTCTTCTACATTTGCATCTCGTTCAAAAGAAACGAGTTCTTCTAAATTCGCATCTCATCCTAAAGAGATGAGTTCTTCTAAATTCGCATCTCATCCTAAAGAGATGAGTTCTTCTAAATCTTCATCTCAGTTAATTAAGCTGAATTCTACTACGTCTAGTGATAAAAAAAAATGTCAATAATGTATCGAAAAATTACAAACACCTAATACTAATTCTAAACTTATATACGAAATTAATGACTACTGTAAAAAGGTAGCTTTACCTCATACTTATCTACATACTAATCACGCTTGCGAAAAGCTATGTTTCCTTATTGATACAGGATCAACAATTAGTATTGTTAAAGCGTCTTGTTTACAAAAACTTCCAAATTTATCTACCGAAACTGTAAAATTAAAAGGTATTAATAGTTCAGAAACTCCAGTAGAAACTCTGGGTACTTTCCAAATGGAATTCAACTTATCAGATAGCATATATAAATACAAATTTCATGTCACTAAAGATGACATTAATCTTAATAATTACGATGGTATAATTGGTAGCGATTTTTGTAGTTATTTTAAATCAAACATCGATTACTCTTCAAAATCAATTTCTATATTAAATCATTCTATTCCTATTATTTATACGCAACCTTCATACAATATTCCAGCTCGATCTGAAGTAGTTATCGAGTGGACTGTATCAAATTACTCTCCCAAACTTTATCACAATAATGAAGCTCTCATACTAGATCATGTCTTACGTGAAGGCGTTTATGTCGCTAATTGCATAGTCTCAATTAAACCGAATGGAAAAACAAACGTGACTATTTTAAACACCACAGAGTGTGACATTGAAATAAAAGACTATCACGTTACAGCGACTCCCCTTGAACTTGACTGTTCGACTATCAACTCTTATAATATTAATACTATATCTTGTTCGAAAACTGATCGCGTAAATAAAGTACTAAATCTTATTCGGTGCTCTCATCTAAATGATGAAGAGAAAAAGTCTCTATTAGAATGTTGTTCCCGTTACACAGATATTTTCCATGTCGAAGGTGAACCCTTAACCTTCACGAATGCTATTGAGCATACTATTAACACAGGTGATGCGCCACCTATTAATGTAAAATCATATCGTTTCCCTGAATGCCACAAGGAGGAAGTCGATTCCCAAATTCGTAAAATGCTGGAACAAAATATTATAAGACCTTCAACTTCGCCTTGGAGCGCCCCAGTTTGGGTAGTCCCGAAAAAAATGGACGCTTCCGGCAAACAAAAGTGGAGGATAGTCATTGATTATCGCCGTCTTAATGACGTCACTGTTTCCGAAACTTATCCACTGCCTCTTATCACTGATATTCTAGACCAATTAGGTCACTCCAAATATTTCAGCACGCTGGACCTCGCAAGTGGTTTCCATCAATTGAAGACATGTCCCAAGGACACCCCTAAAACAGGTTTCACAATTAGCACAAATTCAGACATGTCCGGTCACTACGAATTTACCAGAATGCCTTTCGGGCTTAAAAATGGCCCTGCCACATTTCAGCGTCTTATGAACACTGTATTATCAGGTCTACAAGGCCTTCATTGCTATATTTACCTTGACGATTGTATAGTCTATAGTCAGAATCTACAAGATCATATACACAAATTACAATTAGTTTTCGACAAATTCCGTGAGTATAATTTAAAACTCCAACCAGACAAGTGTGAGTTCTTAAGGCACGAGGTAACTTACCTTGGCCATATAATCACCGATAAAGGTGTATCTCCGAATCCTGAAAAGGTTAGCGCTGTATCGCAATTTCCAGTTCCTAAAAATCCTAAAAATATTAAATCATTTCTAGGCCTAATAGGCTATTATCGCCGATTTATTGAAAACTTTTCTAAGTTAACCAAACCACTTACGTCTCTATTAAAAAAAGATGTTGAGTTCCACTGGGACACAGAACAACAACATGCATTCGAAATTCTAAAAGAAAAATTAATTACTGCTCCTCTTCTGCAGTACCCTGACTTCTCGCAACCTTTTAATGTCACTACTGATGCTAGCAACTTTGCCGTTGGCGCAATATTGTCTCAGGGTCCCGTCGACAAAGATAAGCCAATCGCTTATGCGTCGCGCACTTTAAATAAACCTGAAGGGAATTACTCAACCACGGAAAAAGAGTTATTAGCTATTATATTTGCCGTTAAAACTTTTCGACCATATTTATATGGCAATCGATTTAAAATAATAACAGATCATAGGCCCCTTGTATGGCTATTTAATGTAAAAGATCCGGGTAGCAGACTCATTCGCTGGCGCCTCAAACTTGAGGAATACGATTACGAAATCGTTTACAAACAAGGTCGTCTCAATTCAAACGCCGATGCGCTATCCCGTTGCCCTATTAACGCTATTGATGTAAATAATCTAAATAACTTTTCTTACGAACAATATTTCAAGGCTCAATTTACAAATCAAATTCCAGTCACAAATACTATTATTGAAGAGTGTATTCAAGGATTACACTTATCTAAATTAAATACTATTGCTTGCCCAGTCTCCTTAGACTTTGACTATTCTATGCCTCATTGCGAGGAAATATTATCGCGGCTCGATAATTCAGATGATCTACTAAATTCCGAACGCGAGCCACTTACAATACAATGTATTAACGATAAAAATAAAACCTACTATTTTCTATTTACTAAAGTACATCATTATGAAGAAACAAATTATAGAGATGTTTATAACTTACTAATTAAACTTAGAGATTTACTAATTAATTGCCAAAATATTACCGATCTTGCATTACCAGATTTCACGGACCCATTCTCAAAGCTTACATATACTAAAATATATAATATGATTTCCTATATTTTTCATGATACCAATATTAAAATTCACATATATAAAAATCAATTAATCTATCCTACTCCTGTAGAAGTTCCAAAAATATTAAAAGAAAACCACGACTCTGTTATAGCTGGTCACCCAGGATCACAACGAATGTATTCGCGTATTAAAGCTGCGTACTATTGGAAAGGCATGAGGTCTGATATCGAACAATACGTAAAGAAATGCAAGCTTTGCCAAATTAATAAACCTTTGAGAAAATCAAATAAAGCTCCAATGGAGATAACTTCGACATCTACAAGGCCGTTTGAAAGATTGGCACTCGACGTCGTTGGTCCTTTACCTGATGCAGGTTTCCAAAACTTTAAATTCATCTTGACCTTACAAGATGACTTAACAAAATTTACCAGCGCTTACCCAATGGTTACGGCTACTAGTGAGGAAATAGCCAGAAACCTTGTTCATTTTATGTCTCTTTTCGGTTTTCCTAAAACCATTCTAACAGATTTAGGTACATGTTTTACATCCGATTTATTTAAACAATTGACCGAAATACTTAAGGTCAAGGCTCTTTTTACTACTCCTTATCACCCTCAAACCAATGGAGCTCTTGAACGCTCACATGCTACTTTAAAAGAATATTTAAAGTCTTTTGTTAATGAGAACCAGAATGACTGGCACTGTTATTTATTCACTGCAATTTTAGCTTATAATACTACGCCTCATAGTACAACTAACTTTACTCCTCACGAATTATTATATGGTTATAAACCTTCTATTCCAAACTCATTATATGAAAGCTCTGGCAATACATACAACGAATATATCCGAGCTTTACAATATAGAATGCGTTTTAGTCGCGAGAAAGCCATTCAAAACATTTTAAATAGTAAAGAAAAATCAAAACAATATTATGACGCAAACTCTCGTGATGTCACTTATAAAGTAGGAGATATGGTTTATCTCAAACACCATCATAGACTTCGAAAGGCCTTATCACCTATATGGAAAGGTCCTTATAAAATTATTAAAGTTCATAATAAACATAATGTGACCCTACAAGTAGGTCGCAAGGCTACTAAATACCATACAAATGAAATTAAGCCTGCTACATCTTAAACTATATATACTATATTTCTTTTCAGAATAATATGCTGCAATGGCTCTTTATGCCTCAGCCACACCGAATCAAGCATCGTCCCAATTTACCATAGCCCAGGGATTTATTTTGAACCTAGTACCAATATAAACTTTTATACTGATTATTGGAAAGTAATCACCCACGTAGATTTAGTGTCTTTAGAACCTTACCTTAATAAAATCGAATCTCTGTTACATGATACTCTAAATTTTTGCAACAAAATTCAACCTCAAGAGTTAGGTACATGCAAAGACATGTCCAGCCCTATCGAAGTGTTAATTCAGTCTAATTCCATTAAATTGCAATCATTATCACATATTATCTCTAATCAATTAACTACTAAAGTTAAACGATCTTTAGAATTTGGAGGTGAAATTTTAAAGTTCTTTTTCGGCACTTTAGATGCAGATGATGCCCGAAAATACGATGCTGCAATTGAATCGTGTAAAAAGAGTGAAACAGAAATATTTCACGTAATGAGAGATAACATTCATGTTATCAAGTCTACTATAAATAATTTCAACACTACTATTTACAATCTCAATCAAAATGAGATGAAATTAAATGCTCAAATTAATCAGATGAACGAAATATTTTCTCAAATTACAAAGACAGATAACTTATTGCTATATACTTCAAAGTTAAACAACCTTCTTAACATTATCGAAGGTTCTTTACTTGCTATATCTAACCTACTAGATACTACACTTAATTCTATTTTATTTTCTAAGGTTAATGTACTACATCCTAGTGTTATAAGTCCTTTAAATCTATATTTAGAATTAACCAAGCATAATAGTCAAATAAGCAAAAGGTTAGATTTCCCAGTTCCCTTAAATATTCAGAATATTCATTCTATAATTGACGTTTCCGAATTTAGTTCTTATTATTACAATAATAAAGTCATTTTTATATTACAGATCCCTCTGATCACTCCTGATAAGTTCATGACCTATAAAAACATACCATTACCTACACCTCATGATGACTCACATAATACATTTGCTTTGATTCAACCTTCTAACTCTTATATTGCATTAAGTGATGACAGGATGCATTATGCTATGTTGGACACTCTTGATAAATGTAAAATAGTAAGTAGTAACTTTTCTATCTGTGAATTAAGTACTATATACTCATGTATAAGTAACCCAAATTGTGAATCTAAAATCTTAACTGAAGTAACATTGTCATTACCTACAGAATGCAATGCTAAAATATTATATGGTCAGATTGATATTTGGCAAAAATTAAGAAATAACAAATGGATATATGTTCAATCAAATCCAAATAAATTAACTATTAAATGTGATGAAAACATAAATGACCATTCGATTACTGGTACAGGAATTGTAAAACTATCACCTAATTGTATTGGGTATTCTAAAACTGTTCAGTTAATACCAACTAGCTCTTATTCTTTATATGCTAAGTCTCCTTTAGATATAAGCTTTGATATAACAGCAGATGACTGTTGTAAAAAGGACATATTTAATAAAAGTTTACCACATTTGTCGCCAATCTCTATAAGTAAAATTAACTTAGATTCTCTCAAATATGCAACTCACCAAATGGATAGTTTAGAGCAAGAATTGAATAATCTGGAAAAAGAGTCTCATTTTATTAAATATGGCCCTTACTATTCTACCTTCACTTATATTCTAATTGTGTGTTTATTTTTATACATAGCTTATAGGTTATATAGTTATTTTAAGAACAAAAACTCTTCTAATGCTGGATGCTGTGTCCAAATATTTAACCAATGTTATAATCGGAAAACTAAACGTAAATCTAAAGTTTCAAATAGTATTGAGATGACGGAAGTGTCTTCAACATCTGAAGATGACAATAAGTCGATTCAGTCCTTGCCTATTAATTACCCAAATTATAAATCAACTAGTAAAATTAATAAAGTCAGTTTTCCGTCAAATAGAAACTTAAACTTTTAATATGATGTATAACTATTAATTTACTATATTGTTAATTTTAATACAAAATTATATAACTTATATATAATATAATATAAGTTCTAATGTCTCTCTTAAATAGCTGCATCTTTAATCTTATTTACTTCGCTTCATCTTAATGAGATAAAGCTTCGTTTCAAAGGGGGAGCTGTTATAACCCTTATTACAAGGCAATAAAGCCTTAATCAGCTTTTACTATTAATCAATGTATTTTTCCATTATATACATGCTGATGTTGCACTTTTACCTAATGCATGGAAATTATATGCATCTTTAAGTCAGTTAGATTCTGGACGCCGTCGCGTAACCTATTGTGCCCAAATTTAGGGAGCACTTAAGAGAGACATTACCAAAATCAAGTGTTAAATTCGTGTATCTGTGTCTGTGGTGATTAAAGTGGTTTAAGTAGTATAATTGCCTTTTTTTTAAAAAGACAAACGGGGTCGGTCTTGTAACAGCACGCATACTACATTAGATTACTAAAAAAATAAACTGGCAAATAAAAATAAAAATGAAATGATAAAAAAAATATTGTCTTTCGTAAATTACTAAGTAAATTATTGTGGTTATAATTAACTGTTAATAAATTAAGTAAATAAAATAAAAAAATATAGAACTTAAAAATGTGTAATGCGTTAAATGGAACTTCTGCCAATAAAGATTGACACTATTCGACGACACACTAATCGACAAAATCGGAGAGGCCATCTTGTAACCGCATGTAACAGCAGAAAATTGGAAAAAAGTAATAGAATAGAAAAAACTCAAAAAAACAGAGGACTGGAATAAATATATCCGGATCGACCGAATTAGGGACCAATAATTAATCATTGCGGTTAGTTGGAGAAGATTCCGATTCCGATATGGATATGAGTTCAAATCAAGAGTCAAGTTCTGACAGTGAATAATAAATAAATTATTATTTTCAGACAGACTGCATTTTATTTACCACTAGCCGTCCCCCGCGGTTTCGCCCGCGTTATTTCAGGTTTTTAGTTTTTGTCAGGTTTTTTGGTTTACTGTAAAATTTCTTCAAAATCCGTAGACTAGTTCTTGCGTGAAAGAGTAACAAACATCCACACACACATACAAACTTTCACATTTATCATCTATAAATCTAAAATCGGTAATCCGATTCCCTTTTCTTTGCCAACTGATTCCTTATTGTAAAAAATCGATTAAATTTCTTTAGGTCACATCACTATAATTGTCAGACAAGAACTGTCAGGGAACTCATCATAGGACAAAAAAACTATAATGTCAAATAAAATTTAGGACCATCAAAATAGGTCAGGAGATATGTAATTTTCTTATGTAAACTTTTATGTCCATTAGTGTTAGAATTCTTAATAGCTCTTTTTTGAAGTTATCCAAATTTAACGTTTTAATTTTTTCAGGTAGTTTGTTAAATATTTTTTGGGCCATACAGAACACTCTTGTTCATAAGTGCAGTCTTTCCATGAGTTACTTCGAGTTCTGATTTATTTTTATCGCGTCACAGTACGTTATTAAAATGTTTCGTTTGGTACCTATAACGTGCGACTACTGCTTTTCTTTCTGTTCTGTTATTGTTTTTCTAGTTACATTGTTTATTTCAGCATCCTAAAAATCTTGTTTCGTGCTTTTTTAGCCTCGTTTTTTTGTCGTAGTCGGGTTCTAGTTTTTTACTTTTTTTATATAGTGATAAAATGAACTTAGAGAATGACTTGTTGCATTAAGTCTACCTATGTGCCACTACTGTACGTGAAGTTTATATAAATAAATAAACATTCAGTATCAAAATGTTAGTTACCTTGTTGATTCATCTAATGAGCTACTCCGAAGGTCGTCAGTGGACTGGTAGCGCGAGTAATGCGTAGAACTAGGTGAAATACTGCTGTCCATAATTGACATTAAACTGACTGTACCCATGGTCTTGTTTGAAATTGTGCTGTATAATGACATCTCACTTTTTAAGATAAGAATTGAACCATTACTACTTGCAGATTTCGTTTTTGAAGTTATATCATTTTGATCACTGGCACCAAACGATTGAAGGCATCTTTCTACAGTTCGGTCCGATTTACTAGTTCTGCATTGGTAGGGTGTTGTACTACTCTGCTGGTAGATATTATCGCTTTCAGTGCTATTTGGTCTGGTACTACTATTTAAAAAAGAACAGGAGCTATTTAGGATGTAATACTCTCCATTAGAATGAAGACTTGTGTTAAGACTAGAGAGTCTATATTTTGAGTTTTTAAGACCTTTATGACCATGGCCATGGTTGTAGTTCTGTTTTGATGAACTTTTCTCAATTGGTATGTGATCGTAATACTCTGTTGTTAATGACGGTACACCAACAGCACTCCCTACGGTAACTTGTATACCATCGTTGTTAATGAAGGCACCGCCCTTTATGCCTGGAAGACATTCATCAGTGCAATCGCATAAAGAGGCCATATCTGGAGAGGTCACTCTGATTTTAACGTAACTATGTTTAAATCTGATTTTCTTTTTATCACAGCCACAGCCACGGTCGCATTTTGTTGTTTTTTGAATTTCTTCATACTCTGTAGCTATTCCTGCTGCTTTTTTTGCTGCAGGACCTTCCATTACTTTGGCTATAAGTGCTTTTTCCGATGCCGTCCGTCCTATGGGTAATGGAATACCCATATCATGTAAGCCTTTTAAGATCTTTTCTTTTTGTGCCGGTGTTTTGCCTTCCAGTGGCAGTAGTTTGCCAGCTTTGGCTGCTTCTTCATGTTTATCTCTAATAGCTTTAGTTTTAGGTTCAACAGGAACACCAAGGTCAGTACGAACCTTCTCAATGAGTTTATTTTCAGATGGTGATTGACCTTCAGGAAGAGGTAAACCTATCATAGCTAGTCCTTTTAATATTTTTTCTCTTTCGTCCGGTGTTTTGCCTTGGAGAGAAGTTAGCAATCCTTCCGCTTTTGCTCTACGCAATTGCTCTGATGGTGACAAACGCAATGATGATGTCTTCGAAGGCCCACGAGGACTTGCAGCGATTTTGGCAATTAGAGATTTCTCCGAGGGCGTCCGTCCCATTGGCAAAGGAATACCCATATTATGTAGCCCCTTTAAAATATTTTCTTTCTGTGCAGGTGTTTTGCCTTCTAATGGCAAAAGTTTGCCAGCTTCTGATGCTTTTTCGTGTTTGTCTCTAATTGCTTTAGTTTCAGGTTCAATAGGTAGACCAAGATCGGCACGAACCTTGTTAATAAGACTTTTTTCCGATGGTGATTGACCTTCAGGCAGAGGCAAACCTATCATAGCTAGTCCCTTAAGAATTTTTTCTTTTTCTTCTGGTTTCTTACCTTTGAGCGGAGTCAGTAATCCATCCGCCTTAGCTTTACGCAGCTGCTCAGAATGTGCCAAACTAGACCGGGGCGAAGTTTTGACTTTTGCTATGAGAGCTTTTTCTGCTGGTGTCCGTCCTTGGGGTAAAGGAATTCCCAAATCTTGTAGGCCTTTTAATATGTTTTCTTTTTCTGCAGGGGTTTTGCCTTCCAATGGCTGGAGTAAGCCAGCTTTAGCTGCTTTTTCGTGTTTGTCTTTCATAGATTTCGTTGTGGGATCTCTAGGAAGGCCAAGGTCGGCGCGAACTTTATCAATAAGTTTTTTTTCTGATGGTGATTTAGCCTCAGGGAGAAGTAAACCTTTCATAGCTAGTCCTTTGATAATTTTTTCTTTTTCTTCTGGTGATTTTCCTTGGAGTGGCGTTAGTAAACCTTCTGCTTTAGCTCTACGCAGCTGTTCAGAAGGTGATATGACAGTACGGGGTGAAGCTTTAACTTTTGCAATGAGAGCTTTCTCTGTTGGCGTCCGTCCTTCAGGTAATGGAATTCCCAAATCCCGTAAACCTTTTAATATCTTTTCTTTCTCAGCAGGAGTCTTTCCTTCCAAAGGCTGGAGTAAGCCAGCTTTAGCTGCTTGTTCGTGTTTGTCTTTCATAGATTTCGTTGTGGGATCTCTAGGAAGGCCAAGGTCGGCGCGAACTTTATCAATAAGTTTTTTTTCTGATGGTGATTGAGCCTCAGGGAGAGGTAAACCTTTCATAGCTAGTCCCTTGATAATTTTTTCTTTTTGTTCTGGTGATTTGCCTTGGAGTGGAGTCAGTAAACCTTCCGCTTTTGCTCTGCGCAGCAGCTCAGAAGGTGCAATAACAGAACGGGGAGAAGCTTTAACTTTTGCTATGAGAGCTTTTTCTGATGGTGTCCGTCCGTCAGGCAATGGAATTCCCATATCCCGTAAACCTTTTAATACTTTTGCTTTTTCTGCAGGAGTCTTGCCTTCTAAAGGTTCAAGCAAACCAGCTTTAGCAGCTTGTTCGTGTTTCTCTTTCATAGATTTCGTTGTGGGATCCTTAGGTAGCCCAAGGTCGGCGCGAACCTTGTTAATAAGTTTTTTTTCTGAAGGTGATTCACCCTCAGGGAGAGGTATACCTTTCATAGCTAGTCCTTTAACAATTTTTTCTTTTTCCTCTGGCGTTTTGCCTTTGAGTGGAGTCAATAGTCCTTCCTCTTTAGCTCTACGCAACTTGTCAGACAGTGCCACAATAGAACGAGGTGACTCCTTGACTTTTCCTATCAGAGCTTTCTCGGATGGTGTACGTCCTTCAGGTAATGGAATCCCCATATCACGTAAACCTTTTAATACCTTTGCTTTTTCTGCAGGAGTTTTTCCTTCCAAAGGTTGAAGTAAACCAGCTTTAGCTGCTTGTTCGTATTTTTCTTTCATAGATTTCGTTGTGGGATCCTTAGGTAGACCAAGATCGGCGCGAACCTTGTCAATGAGTTTTTTTTCTGATGGTGATTCAGCCTCAGGGAGAAGTAAACCTTTCATAGCTAGTCCTTTAACAATTTTTTCTTTTTCTTCTGGTGATTTTCCTTTGAGTGGCGTTAGTAGACCCTCTGCTTTAGCTCTACGCAACTGTTCAGAAGGTGCTATGAGAGAAGGGGGTGAAGCTTTAACTTTTTCAATGAGAGCTTTCTCTGATGGTGTTCGTCCTTCAGGTAATGGAATTCCCATATCCCGTAAACCTTTTAATACTTTTGCTTTCTCTGCAGGAGTCTTGCCTTCTAAAGGTTCAAGCAAACCAGCTTTAGCAGCTTTGTCGTGTTTCTCTTTCATAGATTTTGTTGTAGGATCTTTAGGTAAACCAAGGTCAGCGCGAACCTTGTCAATGACTTTTTGTTCTGACGGTGTCCCAGGCTCAGGGAGAGGTAAACCTTTCATAGCTAGTCCCTTTACAATTTTTTCTTTTTCCTCTGGTGATTTGCCTTTGAGTGGAGTCAGTAGTCCTTGAGCTTTAGCTCTACGCAACTTTTCAGACAGTGCCACAATAGAACGAGGTGACTCCTTGACTTTTCCTATGAGAGCTTTCTCTGATGGTGTCCGTCCTTCAGGTAATGGAATTCCCATATCACGTAAACCTTTTAATATTTTTGCTTTCTCTGCAGGAGTCTTGCCTTCTAAAGGTTCAAGTAAACCAGCTTTAGCAGCTTGTTCGTGTTTCTCTTTCATAGATTTCGTTGTGGGATCTTTAGGTAGACCAAGGTCAGCGCGAACCTTGTCAATGACTTTTTGTTCTGACGGTGATCCAGGCTCAGGGAGAGGTAAACCTTTCATAGCTAGTCCCTTTACAATTTTTTCTTTTTCCTCTGGTGATTTGCCTTTGAGTGGAGTCAGTAGTCCTTGAGCTTTAGCTCTACGCAACTTTTCAGACAGTGCCACAATAGAACGAGGTGACTCCTTGACTTTTCCTATGAGAGCTTTCTCTGATGGTGTTCGTCCTTCAGGTAATGGAATTCCCATATCACGTAAACCTTTTAATATTTTTACTTTCTCTGCAGGAGTCTTGCCTTCTAAAGGTTCAAGTAAACCAGCTTTAGCAGCTTGTTCGTGTTTCTCTTTCATAGATTTCGTTGTGGGATCTTTAGGTAGACCAAGGTCAGCGCGAACCTTGTCAATGACTTTTTGTTCTGACGGTGACCCAGGCTCAGGGAGAGGTAAACCTTTCATGGCTAGTCCCTTTACAATTTTTTCTTTTTCCTCTGGTGATTTACCTTTGAGTGGAGTCAGTAGTCCTTCAGCTTTAGCTTTACGCAACTTCTCAGATAATGCCACACGGGGTGAAGTTTTAACTTTTTCAATGAGAGCTTTCTCTGATGGTGTCCGTCCTTCTGGTAATGGAATACCTAAATTAAGTAGACCTTTTAACGTTTTTTCCTTTTGTTTTGGTGTCTTTCCTTCCAGTGGTTGAAGTAACCCAGCTTTAGCTGCTTGGTCGTATTTCTCTTTCATAGATTTTGTCGTGGGATCTTTAGGCAGACCAACATCGGTGCGAACCTTGTCAATAAGTTTTTTTTCTGATGGTGATTGAGCCTCAGGGAGAGGTAAACCTTTCATTGCTAGACCTTTTATAATTTTTTCTTTTTGTTCTGGTGATTTGCCTTTTAAAGAAGTCAGTAACCCTTCTGCTTTGGCTTGACGCATTTGCTCCGAAGGTGAAAATGCCGCTGTTGATGCCTTTGAAGGACTACGAGGACTTGCTGCTATTTTGGCAATAAGAGATTTTTCTGATGGTGTCCGACCCACTGGTAATGGAATACCCATATCATGTAAACCTCTTAATATTTTCTCTTTTTTTGCTGGTGATTTTCCTTCCAAAGGTAGTAGTTTGCCAGCTTTAGCAGCTTTTTCATGTTTATCTCTAATAGCTTTAGTTTTAGGTTCTACAGGAACACCTAGATCGGTGCGAACCTTTTTGATTATTTTTTTTTCTGATGGTGATTGTGGCTCAGGAAGAGGTAAACCTTTCATAGCTAGTCCCTTTAGGATGTTTTCTCTTTGTTTTGCTGATTTGCCTTTAAGCGTAGTCATTAATCCTTCTGCTTTGGCTCTACGCATTTTATCTGAAAGCGTTGCACTGAGTACTGATGACGCTTTTGAAGAGCCACGTGGACTTGCCGCTATTTTGGCAATAAGAGATTTCTCAGATGGAGTCCGACCCACTGGCAGTGGAATGTCCATGTTATGTAGACGTTTTAATATTTTTGCTTTCTGTGCAGGTGTTTTGCCTTCCAATGGCAGTAGTTTGCCAGCTTTTGCTGCTTTTTCATGTTTGTCTCTAATTTCTTTAGTAGTAGGTTCAATTGGTAGACCCAAGTCAGTGCGAACCTTCTCAATGAGTTTGTTTTCCGATGGTGATTGACCTTCAGGCAGAGGCAAACCTATCCTAGCTAGTCCCTTAAGAATTTTTTCTTTTTCTTCTGGTGTTTTGCCTTTGAGTGGAGTTAGTAATCCTTCCGCTTTTGCTCTACGCTGCTGCTCGGAAGGAGATAGAGCCACTGATATAACGTCGCTTGGTGTTACGCCACTTATTTTGAATATTAGAGCTTTTTCCGATCGCGTTCGTCCTTTTGGTAATGGTATACCCAAATCAAATAGATCTTGTAATATTTTTTCTTTCTCTGCTGGTGTTTTGCCTTCTAATGGCAGTAATTTTCCAGCTTTAGCTGCTTCTTCATGCTTATCTCTAATTTCTTTAGTTTTAGGTTCGACAGGTACGCCAAGATCGGTGCGAACCTTGTTAATTAGTCTGTGGTCTGATGGCGTTATACCTTCAGGAAGAGGCAGACCTTTCAAGGCTCTTTCTCTTAAAATTATTTCTTTTTCCGAGAACTTCAGCTTGTCTTTTGGTAAATGACTACATAATATACACTTACAATCTCTGCAGTCTCTTTTTTTATAACATTCGTATAAGCCTCTCATAATTTCAAACATGGCATCAGAGTTACATGAGCAACAACAATTGTCTTCTGCACCACCTACTTCACACCTATAGATTTTCAATTTTGTCTGTCTAGGATAGTAAAATGGGTTTAAACGTTCGTCAAACCTATGTTCGGAAACAACATTTACGATAAATTTTGAATAAAAAGGGCTTAGTTTGTATTTGTTTTGTATTGTATCCCTTCCATGCCCGCTTCTGTTTCGTGATGGATTAGGCTTGGAACATTTATTTAGTTCAGGCATGCTTGAGTGTCTGGTAATCGATCCTTGTTTCTTATATTTGCTAAACCTTGATAAACGAGAAGCAACTCTTGGCTGTTGAGCCTGTATGAATCCATTTTGTTTTTTGCGATTTTTCAACTTTTTTCTAGTTACAATTATTATGTTCACGTTTTTGTCATGACTAGAGCTATTTTCTTGATTAAAAAAAGATAGTTTATTTTTTAATTTACATGAACTTTTGTTGTATATAACTCTCAAATCTCTTACATCCATTTTTTGCACTTAGTGAATAACGGGCTTGATAAAGAATTTTGAGTTTAAAGCTCGTGTGCCAAATATAAAAACTCATTATTTTACATCAGTATGTCATAAATATATTCTATGACATTTTCATTGTGTAGCATTGAGTGATCTTTACGATTATGTGCACTAGAATTGTGTATTTTTCGCATATATTTGGGCTGCAAAAAATATGAAAGAACAGGTTAATATTAACAAAATAACTATCTATGTAGGTATGATTTTTTTTTAACAAAAAACAAACTACATAAAAAAAAGCAAAAAATAACTTTAATTTCGGAAATCGGAGTCTGGTGTCAAAAATCGTAGAAACTTAACCAGAAAAACATAGCTCAGAAATTAAAGTTGATTTCTATTTTTTCTTTTAAAGTCTGTTGATTTTTGTTGATTTCCCACAGCTAAAGCTAAAAAGTTAGCTTTTCAAGTAAGGTAACAACAACGATAAATATCCCATTTATGTCCTTAATCCCAAATGGGGCCAAAACTCTTTCTAATAAAAAAAAACAATCGCTGACACATTTGACGAGGATATTGTTGTTTTTCAGAAGTCCGTTAAAAATTGCCATTTTCAATGAATAACTTTTTATCATATTTATCACTATTTCGATTTGAGGCCATACTTTTGAGAAGATTTCAACCCTTTTTTTTTCTTTAATAGTCATACATTTCTTCTGGATCCTGTTTTGACCACGATATCTTCAGTAATTGTGTTCGAAGGCTCAAATGTGAAATAAAAAATGTAAAGAAAATATGTACTTTTATACAATAAGGCTGCCTTTTTTTTCATTTACTAATAGGATTACACAAAATCAGCGGATCGGAGATTTTGTACAATACTATTGGTTAATATTTCTCCGTTTCTCCGCTCTGCAGCCTCGCTCCGCTCCTGTGGACAGGCAGCCTAACGCTTCTTTTGAATCTTAAATTAGATTCTAAAAATGCTGGATTTTTATGGGTTAACTAAAGGCACCTATCGTGGTCAATCCTCAATATTAAAAGAAGTGAAAGGTTTCAAGTCACGTTTGTTTCCTATAAGGTTTGAATAAATAAACAAATATGTCTATATATAATATTATAAAAATCAATGCCACTTTTTGTTGTAATTTTATAACTCAAGAACGGGCTCACCTATCCAAACCAAACGTTTAGGCTTTGTTCGGTCTATTTAGTAGATAGTTTATGTGAAATTTGGTAGGGTAGAGTAGGGTATAGTAGGGTAGAGTAGGGTAGAGTAGGATAGGGTAGGGTAGAGTAGGGTGGAGTAGGGTGAAGTAGGGTATATTAGGGCGGAGTAGAGAAGAGCGGGAGCGAAGCCACGCTGGCAAAAGCTAATATATACTAATATGTATTATTTTATTATAGGTATTACTTAGTATGTATTTGTGTGATATTTATTTTACTATGTGTATGTTTATAGTTATAATAGTATGTATATCTTTTTTGCCTTTTATATTATTTAATTGTTAACCATGTATTTTGTGTGTACTGATTTTCCTGTTACTTTTACACACAGTGTCGACTTCTCTATTTTCTTCAACTTTCCTTTCGCAAGTATACTGGAAGAGATTTCATTAGAAATAAGCATCACCTTTGTACTTTTCTTCTTCTTTTCTTTTATTTTCATGTGTATACATAAATAGTTAAATAAATAAATAAATATAAGTAGTAAATATTTTTTTTTACGTGTGGAAATCATCCAATGATCTCACGCCCTTGGGCGGAGCGAGAGGGCGTGTCGGACTTTTACTGACTAAAACCACACCTGTGTCCTTCAGTTGCCCTTAGCACTCTAGGACTATGGGTTTCGTCTTCAGAAATTCTCCGCGATCCTAGATAGTGGGCATCGGCCAAACTACTGTTAAGCCCTACGGTTTGATGACATTTCTTTGAGAAGCGCGTGGCTCACTAAGCGTTGTTGACGATTTGCGTTCGGTCCGGTTAATCACCGGATGACCGGACGGCGAGCCACCCATTGCTCGACGTCCGCAAGTCCGCGACTACCGTGACTGGTAATCGGGGTCGGAATCTTGGCGGCTGGGACGTGAGGACGTTTGTTCCCTCATGCGTGTGGCTTCCTCCTTCGCTAGCATTACTGCTTCGCAGAAGGTGGCGACCGCCTGCCATTCCTCCTCGCTCCGGATCGCAGCCTGAACCAAGGCCTTGCTGCATGAGGACACGGCGGTGCTCTGCCCAAGCGGGACTTACCTCCACCGTGTCCCCCGGGCGGTCCATACAATGGTGACACCCGAGCGTTTCTTACGCCTGAATCCGATGCAGGAACCTCCCAAACTTGCCATGTCCGGTGAGAACCTGCATCATGCGGAAAGTGAGGAAGCCGTGTTGCCGCTCCAGCCACTTCTCAAAGAGGGTACTTACCGCCGTGATTATGGCGGGCCCAGAGTAGAAAATAGGTAAGACTTGTCCGGTGTTATTCATCAGTACGTTTTGTTACGTTTTGTGTGCGGTGTGATGACGCGGCCTCTGAGCGATGCTACTCTGCCTTCCTACTGATACATGAAACGTTGTGCCACAAAAATAAACGGTAATTTGTCCTCAAGTGACCACCCAACTTTTTTATGTGGTGGTGTTTGTCTCTGTGGAGTATTATGTGGCTGTGAGTTGCCACGCTGCGAGATAATTATATAATATTCCACAACTATCACACAACGCCGTCTAGTCCCAAGCTAAGCAGAGCTTGTGTTATGAGTACTAGACAATTGATAAACATACTTATATATTTCTAAATACATACATATATAGATAAATTACACCCAGACACAGAACAAATGATCTCATCACAAAAACATTTGTCTTGGGTGGGAATCGAACCCACGACCTCCTGTATAGCAGTCAGGGTTACTAACCAGTCATATAAGGTCATAGATATAAGGTCGCCACACACGAGTCACCGACCACAACCACAAGACGCCGTCACCGACATATTTCCTGTAGGTTTCATACATTTTATGGATTCGCCGCAAACGGTTGACGCTGGTAGCAGCCACACGCTACAAATCGCAGCTGCTTGCTTCTTATGACTGTGAACTGACCACTAAACGCCGATACAAAACGCTACCGCACGCCATTCGCGCATTTAAACCTTCTTCGCCAGAGTCCATTATGATACTTTTTTATGATTCATACTTATTTATTATTAACTAGCTGTACCCGCGCGGCTTCGCTCCCGCTCTTCCCTACTTCAGCCTACTATACCCTACTCTACCCTACTCTACCCTACTCTACCCTACTCTACCCTACCCTACTCTACTCTACCCTACTCTACCCTCCTCTACCTTACTCTACCCTACTTTACCCTACTCTACCCTACTCTACCCTACCCTACTCTACTCTACCCTCCTCTACCCTACACTACCCTACTCTACCCTACACTACCCTAATTTTCATTTTTTTTCCCATAAGAACCTTCTCCTCATAATAACGAACACAACAAAAAAAAATTAGCGAAATCGGTCCAGGCGTTGTTGAGTTATGCGCTTACCAACACATTTTGCGATTCATTTTTATATTATAGATTTGAATATTTTACTCAATCACTAAATTTATTATTAATTTATTTTACATTTGTTAAATTTTGTATGCCAAAACTAAGGCTCACTATATTTTCATAACATATTTATTTATAATACCTACATTCAAGGCAAATAAACGATTTGATTTGATTTGATTTGATACTGCGCGCATGGGTTAAAAAAGTAGCAGCCACAGACCATAAGTGGCTTGTGACCGCTTCTAGTTTCTCGTGGCGGCGTTTGTGGCTCATATGCGGGGACAGATATAGCTCAGCGGCTACTCAAGTGCGGCACTACTGTCAGTCGATAACAGACTGTAACCTAAAATGAGATTGAACCAATGATGAGCTGCAGCCTCGTTAAACCACCTGGAGCAGTGTGGCATGTAAAGTAAAGAAATCAAAGCGGTGTCAATATTGCTAATGGATCGAGTCAGATGTTAGACCCTATACCCTGGCTCTCTAATTTCTCGGTTTATCAACACATAATTATATTTTCACATACCTGTCATACCCAATATTATTAAATAAACTGAATTATCCTGCAATATTTCATCAGATAATCTTAATAGGTACCGTAAATATTCCGATGTTGTGTTACATGTGATTTTTTATATTATTTTTAAAAAAAATTGTATACAAAAAATAATTTATGGCATATCCACAGCCCACAGACAATTTATCCATTTTTGGTTCTACAGATAATTTATATAGATCATTTCCACGGATGTGTGTAAAATATGTGATAAAAGAAGGCGGAACTGGTCAAACAAGGTTAATATTACGAGCTAAGTTTGGCCGTTCGTGGCAACACTTGGGAAAGGCCTCTGTCCAACAGTGGAAGTCTTTCGGCTGAATTAATGATGATGATGGGAACTTGGGGCAATCCAGCAAGTGGGTAATGTTTTGGACAGCGGAAATTATACTATACCAGCTTAACTATTTACTAAGCTTATTGGTACAGTAGCCGTGGAAAACGAAGAAGTACAACACATATTTGACTGGCCTGTTGGTCTAGTGGTTAGTAGCCCTGACTGCTATGCCGGAGGTCGTGGGTTCGATTCCCACCCACGACAAATGTTTGTATGATGAGCATGATCATTTGTTCTGTGTCTGGGTGTAATCTATCTATAATATGTATGTATTTAGAAATATATAAGTAAGTTTATCAGTTGTCTAGTACTCATAACACAAGCTCTGCTTAGCTTGAGACTAGACGGCGTTATGTGATAGTTGTGGAATATTATATTATTATATATTATTATGTTATATTTATATTCAATTTGAACGACGATGCCAAATGTGAAATAGGAGGAGTAGATTTAGGTATGTTAATTGAGTCAGGATGTAAATTAATAGTGGTAAGTATTAATAATTATTAGTGTTATCAAAACCGATATAAACTGGACTTTGCATTAACTCTTCGAATGCCGTAATTAGAGACACAATAGAAAGACAATGGCTTATGTCGAACTGTGTAACTTAAGACATTCAAAAGGTTAATTCAAATATCCTTACTATACTAGGCTAGCACGAGGTCCAAGAATTACCACAGACATTCGCCTTGGTATTATTCGTATAACTCATTGATCTATGTTTGTTCCATTCGATAATGGCGGGAGCGCTAGCTATACCTACTATTTAAGATCTGGCCAATCAAATCCAAGACTGAACCATCATCTGCTAGCTTTTTCTCTTCACGTGGTGGCTAAGGTCTAACTAACTAAAAATCCTTATAATGTTTCCAGTACCGAGACTCTTCGTCTCTACCAGAGGGAATGGGCCGTACGTAACCGTAACCCACCACGCGGACCCAGTACGGATGTCACATGTCTTCGAAGTTATGGTTCTAGGGTATGCCGGTTAGCTCAAGATGTTTTCCTTTATTATTTCTAAAGATTAGACTATGAAATAAATTACATAAAGTTAAGCACCTCCTTGAGTTTGAACCCACGACCTACAACTCGTTAATCAGAGTTGTTACCACTGGACCACCACTGCTCTCTATGATGGACACGTAGTGAGATGAAGTAAAACAAGTGCGAGTCGGACTCGCCAGGACTCACGCACTGAGGGTTGTGTACAAACTTACCTATGAAAACAGTTCAATTACCGAATTGAATTACGAAGACTTACGAATCGCAAAAAAAGTTTTTTTTGTGACTTATCTACAAATTTACAATTCTCAGGTTTTTTTATAGTTGATAGGTTCGCGCTTGACCGCTATCTATCCTGATGAAAAGCGACGATGCGGTCGACGACGGAACGTGCATTCCTAGAAGAAACCAATTCACTCTCGACTTAAAGATTCCTGGGTTGTAGCTATCAGGAAACGCAGACTCCGGCAATGAATTCCACTCCTTAGCTGCACGCACAATGAATGGTTTTTAGTTTTTCTATAGTGCTATGAGAACTTGTTTCTTGCCAAATTTCAGGATCTTAGGTCAACAAGAACTACCCTATGAATTTTGATTCCCTTGAGAGTGTCGAAATACACATTTTTTTGCGACATAAGCGGCCGTGTTTTTTTTAACTCAGATGTTTGATTTTTTCACAGCCTCAAGAAGCCGTAGACTTGTGAATATAATTTTAACTCCACTTGTTCCCGAGATAAAGGGTCGTGACAAACAGATAAATGGACAACAAAGTGATTGTGAGGTACGAAACCCTAAAAATGGATGGATTGTATGAAAGGTGATATGGCTAGAAAAGAGGTGACTATCTAATCTACTCGTAGCAATGACAGTGAATACGGTGGTATGGAAGAAGGCTGAGGTCAGCCTTAAGAATACAAACTAATATAATATAATATAATATAATATAATATAATATAATATAATATAATATAATATAATATAATATAATATAATATAATATAATATAATATAATATAATATAATATAATATAATATAATATAATATAATATAATATAATATAATATAATATATTCCACAACTATCACACAACGCCGCCTACTGAGTACTAGACAACTGATAAACATGCTTATATATTTTTAAATACATACATATTATAGATACTTAAATCACAACCAGACACGGAACAAATGATCGGGCTCATCACATAAATATTTGTCCTGGTTGGGAATCGAACCCACGACCTCCGGCATAGCAGTCAGGGCCACTAACCACTAGACTAACAGGCTAGTCCTCTACTAACTGAACTAACTAGTAACTAAAACTATCAGCTTCATTTATTTATTTATTAAAACTTCCTGCAACATAAAGGTACAAAGGCGGACTTAATGCCTTAGGCACTCTCTACCAGTCAACCTAGGGTGGTGAAAAGAAAACATGGTAGGTGCACAAAAAAAGAATAGGTCAATAAGAAAACAACGGAACAAATCATCATCATCTTACTACCTTTGTCCCGTGTTATTTGGGGTCGGCGCAACAAGTTTTTTTCTTCCATTCTGCCCTATCACCCGTCACGCTATTATTGACTTCCTTTTCTTTCATATCACTTCTCACACAATCCATTCATCTTTTTTTTGGCCTCCTTCTCTATTTCCATCCGTCCACATGTACCTACATTTATAACTCTTTTAGTAAGATGCGTTTAATTTCAGAAATTGTCAGCTTTTATAGTACAAAAACTGAAATGCCAAGCTTTGCGAGCTCGTGTTGATGAGCTGTAGCCCGATTCACGTAATGAAAACCGTATAAATCGTAGCGATTTAGTCGTTTAGACCATTTCCGTAATCACATCCATCAATCTAGTTTGAACGACACCGATTTTAAAGTCATTTGAAATTCGTCGATTTAAAAAAAAATCTGTATTACATTATTTTGGTAGAATACTTATTAATGTAACTGGAAATAAGTCGATAGATCGTGAATACCGCTTTTGCATAGGACTTCGATCGAACGACTATAAAACTTCAACGATATTTGGCTTGTTTGATTTTACGTGAATCAGGCTACAGAAGTACCTAATAGGTATATACTGTTAGACTTAAAAGTTGAAAATGAGTGAGCGCATTCCTATAGTCACCGCTTTCCATCGCCCGCACTAAGATTTTTGTCAACCTCTAGACAGAAAATTAAGGGCCTGTCCGCACAGCGATATTTCACCGCGCAGTTTTTTTTCGTTATTCTGTACACATTGAATCTTATGGAAGTTTCCGCACAGGCGATAAAAAAAACGCGCGATAAAAAATTCTGTGATTTCTTGCAGATTTGACGCGGTGCGGTGCGGAAATAAATCCGCGCGAATATTTTCCGCGCGGTGAAATATCGCTGTGCGGACAGGCCCTAAGCACCTTTTCATAGTGTTGTATTCCGCTGTCGTTTCAAGTAGTAATTAAATGTTCTACAAGATAAAACTACATTTATCTTTGATACCATTACCTCACTAGAACCAAACACAATGTTGATATAAGATATTTATGATACAAATAGAATTACCATTATAAAAACAAAAAGAACGTGCTGTAAAAAAAACAAAAACTATGACGATAGAAATACATTGTTATATTAAACTGGAGAACAATCGAAAATTTAACTTAAAACTTCTGTTTTGTTAATGAGGACCACTGTTTCACGAAGAGATGTGTCACCATGTTGTGAAGGATTCAGTGAGTAAATCGAAGCAACAGACACCAGACAATCCTTGGGATCCGGAGCCTTTTCCACCTATTTTGAACTTCAAACCTTTAAATACTCCTCCAGCTTCTTTACTTTCAGGTGGGGGTGGTGGTGGCTGAACCGCAGCAGGGGGCGGAGGGGGTGGTGGTTTATACGTCCCGTCTAGTTTGGCCTGTTACAATTTAAATGAAAAAGCATTAGGTACTATCACTTGCAAAAGTCCATAAGAATTCTTAAAACTTATTCGTTTGACGTTTAGTTTGACTTACGACCTTTTATTTTCAAGTTTCGCCAACAAATGATTGAAATCCACAATTTCATCAACTTATAATAAGTCAAGATGGCCCAGTGGTATAGGCACACAGATTGAAGCGCAAATCAGTGTGCCGCAAGTTCAAATCCCACGCAATTATTGACTTTTTGTAAGTTCTTACCCGATTGGAAGTTATGTATTTGCATTACATATTTTAAATTATTCTTTAACTTGTTCACACATTTCTTAGAGTTAGAAAGGTAGATCACAAAAAAACTAAATAAAGAATTAGATTTCTGCGAGGTAGACATGAGTTTTAACTTAACCGAAATGAACTGTCGTTTGGTTGTAGTTCTTGGTTAGTGACGTGAGGTTGACAGTATTGTAATATTCGCAAAATGCAGGCTAATATTAGTATTGAAGTGAGGGCGACTATCATTGGGCTGCATAAAAGTGGTCTTAATAAAACACAAATATCTGAAGAAACCGGACTGAATGTGAGTATAATAGCTATTAATGAATTGTAACTTTATTACAAATTAATCTTCTAATTAAAACGTATGCCATTTATGAATCCATTCATCGTATCTTTATGAGGTTTAAAAGAGAAATACGTAAATCGTTGGGTTTATTGGATTGGTTATTGGATTAATAAATGCAGTTTTATTTTAAAATTATATTCAATAATTATGATTATTAACATTTTATATAATGAAAATGAAGTGAAGTAGGTATAGCTGCCTAATATATATTTTTTTTATTTTAGAAAAATACTGTAAATCTTTGGCTAAAAAGATATGAGGAAGAAGGTAGCCTTGCTAGTCGAAAGAGAAGTGGGAGACCGAAGCTTATTAGCGAGGCGCAGCGACGACATATGGTGGACGTATACGAAACGAATGGTTTCGCACCAACGAGACATTTTGCGGAATTATATGACACCTCGATGGATACTGTTCGCCGTGCACTTCACGCTGAAGGCGTGCATCACAGAAAACCTGCTAAAAAGCCGTACTTGACAGAGAGGCACAAACAAGAACGATTACGTTTCGCACTAAATATTTAATGTTAACTAAACTAAATGGCCTACCATTTTATTTTAACATATCTGTGATTATTCGTTAACAAACACTGTATTATATTGTGTTTACTTTCGTTTAAAACAGCTATATCTTTTAACTTGTGCCATCGCCTCATCTTAAGAATGCAGTGAACTCGCTATCAATTTTGTTGACAATAATCATGAGTCTATTTCGTTTTTTATTCTTCTACCCGCACTGTTTTAACATAATACTATAGTTCAATTTATTTTTCTCATCTAATTGACGATTATCTTGTGAGAACTAAAGTTCTTTTAACAGAAATTGAGGTTTGGTTTCAATCTTCTTTTCGTCAAGAAAATGAACAATTAAGCTATGACCTCAATACATTCATTGTGACGTTACACAAAAATAAAATGTTTACAAATTCCAAATCATATATCACTTTTCAATAATTAACTGGATATAAACAATTACCTATATTTTATTTTATTAAAATTTGAATATCCGTTCATTGTTACGTTATTCATATTATGAATGGTCTAAGTGGGTATACTTCCAACAAACAATCTTAGGCGTAACATAGATAACGGTTACAAGATAACTTTTTGTCTAGGTAACAATTCGACGTCACAATTCTCATAAATGTTTAATTTGTAAATATAAAGAATAAACATTTTTATTAAACACGTCTTTTTATTTCCACCTTATAACATCGAAAAGATGTAACAACTAAATAATTGCAAATTACGAATGTGATTCTTCTTGTGGTTAATAGATCACATTCGTAATTTGCAACTATTTAGTGCAAAAAATGCAATAGTCTTTTTCATAGAAATATAAAAAAACAACTATATCAATATAGATTAGGAATTTTCAAAGTAAGAAATAACTGCAACGGACCGACCATGATTTGAACTCGGGTTACGTGATTTGCGAATCCAACACTTAGTTCACACGGCTACCAGCACATGACGTATTGGCACAAATTTTATCAATGCTATGGTAAGAACAGCTCACTGCGACGACAGTTCCTTAGTGTGTGTTATCTGTGGAATGTGGATACTCATACATGCGCACACATACGCACGGCAGTGTCGCGCTCGCTCGGTTCGTAGCAATGTAATCTTTAGCGTTCCTATGGACTTTTGCGGCCTTACTGTACATATTGAACTGTTTAGTTCTTACATTTAAGGGGTCATCTGCTGATACCATGAACCTTGTAACGATATAAAATAATACAAATATAAATGATAATGAATTAATTAGTCTTTTAATTTCATTATCATCATTATCATTTCAGCCAAAAGACGTCCAGCGTTGGACATATGCCTCCCCTAAGTGTCGATACAACGAACAGTCCTATGCGTCTTTCTAAGTGCACAGATGTCGATGGGGCCGAAAGGTTCTAGAGTGGCGATCGCGTACCGGAAGATGCAGCATTGGAAGACCACCCACCCACAAGGTGGATCGATGACTTGGTGAGGGTCGACGGAATCCGAGGGATATGTGATGGCTCAGGTGTGTGTGTGTGATTTACCTGATGTTCAGCTATGATGCTTTGAAACAATTCTGGATTCATCAATGCTAAGTATCGAATGGTATCCTCAGCGGTTAATTCAGGTATTGTTTCAGGCTCAGGTGGTTGTTTTTTTTCCTGTGACAGTCTGAATCCTGAAACTCTTTCTGTTTCAAGTGAATTTTTTTTCATAATTTCTTCAGATAAAATGTTATCTTTCTGCTGGAAATATGATTGTAATGTAAGATATGGTTCTGGGTCGAAATCTAGGGGCTTCTTTTCCGGTGCCTTTATTTCTACTATTGGTGGTTCGGGTTCTTTGGGACATTCGCAGGTGTTCTTCCTCCATGAAAACCATCCCTTTTTGCGTTGCTTTACTGGTGGCTCAGTGGAAGTACCAACGGTAGACTTGAATCTTGTCTGCCTAATGCTTCCTCGTTTCTGCTTTGTTTCTCCCATTTCTATTTGCATTTTTGGCTGTGACAAGCCACTATCACACGGACACTTTGGCACCGTAACTGTTTGTGTTATACCACCGGGACCCCCGGGCTCTATACCTGTAAATATTTAAAATGGTGATGATTACTTTAATCAAAAGCAGTTTTTAACCAATAATTTTAAATCCTTATGATTCATTTATTTAACGTAAAGACAGAGTTATTAAGATCATTCTAAGGGCCACCTCCAAGGGTGAGTGAATTGCTTTGCTATCGTCGCGATCGATAGCCAAGAGATAATTGTTTATAGCTTATTCTCCTGCCAGTGTACCGTTACGTAGGGTTGCCACATATCCACAACAAATCATTAGGTGTACAGATGTTTTGTTAAACAAGTTTCGCTGTGTCTGCACGCGAGGACCTATGTCAAGCGGCGTGTGCACTAGGTATTTCTTAACTGTCTCTGTACGTTTTAATTATTGTTTTTTTTTTTGTCTTTATTTTTCTAGCTACTTATAACGTGTACGTGCTTTTTCATTAATCTCACATATGGGTACGTACGTAAGTTGTGGTAACTACCTACATTTCAGAGGTAATAGCGATGGGTAAGGCAGTAATTTCTGTTTTAGCGTTAGCAAACTTTCATCTGCGAAAATGGCAGCCCAAGTCATAACCCTAACATTTAAGGCTATGTTGCACCAAGAGAACATGGCGGCGCGACCAGTCGCCGCTACCAACAAAATGTATACTTACAGCTCTATAGAGAGTTACTCACCTGGTGTCCGCTTGGTTGCTCGGACATTTGGCGACTCTGGTGTCTCAGCTCTGGAGTAACTCTTTAAAGAGCTGTATACATTTTGTTGGTAGCGGCGACTGAGACCAGGTGTTTCTAGTATGGTGGTTCGCTATGGTGTCTCGGTGAAAAAGAGTTGTGTGCCCATCCTCATCTATTCAGACGTTCGAACGTGAACATATAATAAACATACAGATGTACGCACACTTTTACTTTCTCCTTTATAATATTATTATTTATGATAACGATGTTACTTTGGAACGTAAAACTATTTTCAACTGAAAAGTTAAACCAGTTGAAATGAATGCATGTGTTGTTTGTTAATGAAATGGTAGAATGATAATAAAGCCACGATTCAAGAAATCGGTCCTGGAGGTGGCATCTTAGTGGCATCACTTAAACAAAATACAAACTATACAACATTATTTTTAGTTTATGCAAAACCTGAATATAGTTTGTTCAAAATCAGTAACTGAATGGATTCCCATAGTTTTTACGCCATGCTGTACTTTTTCCCAAAAATATTTAAAAAGATCCCCACTCACCCTAAGTACAACACAGGTCACGGCAGGTCACAGCGAAAACAACCCCTCAGTCACCTGGATGGCACGGTGACTATGTATTTTTGCTAAGTCAGCAAAGTTATACCACTTTGTAATTTTTCATGATACAGTTGTGAAATTTTGCACATAGATTATTTACTTAAAAGTACTAGACACGTGTTTCGGGTTTTGCATATACTAAAACTAATGTTGTGTAGGTAAATAAAGAATAACACAGACATGAATCTCCTGGCAATGGTTCAGCAGGTGGGGCCGGAGCTTGTGGTTCAGGACACTCTCCGCACACATATGACGGCATGCCCCGCCAATTGTCCCCCTTGATTGCCATCTTAAACAGCTTCAGCAGTAGTTCTGGAGAGCATTGACACTGGGAGCTTGCATCAGCACTATTTTCATTTGGACATGCTTCGTCACGACGTTGCTTCGGGACTCCGGGAGCTTCGGGACGACATTGAGTGGGGCAAACTTCTTCACGATGTTGAGTGGGGCATGCTTCGGTATTACGTTGATTGGAAGACCAGGTAAGATGATGAGTGGGAGCGCAGCTCAGTTGTTGAATGGGGGGTCTGTTACTTTGTTGAGAAACGCCCTTGGTATATTGTTGAGTGGGGGCGCAGGGAAGTTGTCGAGAAGGGGCTGTGATATGATTTGGTGTTTGATGTGGTCTGCACGGTGGATTGTTGCATGGTGCTAGCGTTTCTGACTTAATAGATTTCCGCGGGTTCATGTCCATTGCTGTGTAGAAAGGTTTGCCAGTCATACCTATGAACGTTAAACACTCATTATAGTTACAACCGGTTATGAAATTGTTAGATAAATTTTAAATCTAAAACAAAATTTAAAGTGTTACGAGTAAACACACAAGGAATTATTGACAGTAGCAAGGATCATGGTTGCCGAGATCAGTTCGTAAACCTCAACATATCTATAACGACGTCTCTGTGCTTCGGCAAGCACGACAGGCCGTTTGTCCCGGCTGTCATTTGTAGATCTTAGACAGGCATTACTGATAGTCAAAAGTTAGGCAATCTGACAACAGTAATTGGTCAATGTTATCAGATTGAATCATGGTGTTCATTAGAATCCGATGAGACTGGAAGCTGACGCCATCAAACATGGGAAAAAGCTAAGCTGAAGCAGTTACTTGTAGATTGTGTGAAGACGCTAATTAATTACATTAGTTACAATACCTTCTTTATCGATAATCGGCGTAACTAGGTTGGATATAACTTGAGCCACGTGTCTGTTGTTTGAATTGTTAGGATTCTGATTTGTGTTAGCAGAACAGCAGCAACACGGTCTGTCAACAGTCGTGTCAGCAGTCGTGTCCACGCTGATGACGTTGCACCGGTTTCCTATTCCTTCTATAATTTCATTAGGTGTAGTAATTTGACACAGTTTGTTCTTTTTTACTTTTTTCCCATCGTCTTTTGGCTTTGGGTGTGGTCTAATAAACAAGGCTTCTTTGTTGTGATACGTTAAGGTGTCGGTCGGTACATCCTCCATAAAATCTATTTTTCCTTTTGAAAATAATTTCACACCCTGATGTGAAGCAGAATTTCTGTGCTGCTTTGGATCTTTAAATTATAAGTTTTATTATTATTGTTTATTTACTATGTTGAAACTTTAAAACTATAATATAAATTTACAAGAGACTCTTATACAACCACTGATATTTAAAATTTACAATAAGTTTAAAAAATAATGAAGAAATGGTATTTAAAATCATTTAAAAATTCTTACCTCGTTCTACCAGATTATCTCTTTTTTTCCATGTCAGAGGATTTTCACTCATATGCATACAAACATTAGAATTTGGGTGATCAGAAGAGTATCCTGCGTCATTGTCAACAGACGGTACTACCACATATATGGAAGAATCATCAGAAAACTCATTCTTTGTTAGTACTTGATGAACCATGGTCAGTACGTCATGTTCACTATTATTTAAATGGTTTATGACAACGATGGGTTCACCGTTTTTAGCTCTTTGTCTAATTTCTTCTCTCTTTTCATGCACGTCCCATTCTTTTTGATGTGTCTGTGTTTCAAGCCATTCTATTGCTTTCTGATTAGGCTGTGTTTCATAAAATTCCTTATGTTTTTGATTGTCTTGCGTTTGATTACTTTCCCATTCTGTTTGAAAAACTTGTGTTTGAGACATTTTTAAAACTTGGTTTACTTTTTATTTGTCACTTATTACAACTATAGTTCCTTTCAATGTGCGCTTTGTGGATGCTGTGGATTTCTCGAAAAAATTCGCTGAAAGAGTAGTTTCATTTTAGTACGTAACAAGTTTTACTACAATCGCTTCAGTGAAAAGCAATACATATGTACCTACGTTAGTAACCTTTGAACTGGTATTAAGTTATAAAGAGTTTCTGCCATCAAAGTCAGGGATTAGTTACAGGAATGACGCCTGATCGTAGGTACCTAGTGTTTATTCCATCGACATCGTAGACAGTACTTTTTGTAGAGATGTGTAAGTCTTCAGCGAAGGTATAGCTCAAACGATCATTGAATAGCTGGAAACCAAACAAACAATGCGTGCTATTATAAAAGTTGTTATAGGATATGACACATATGTCTCACAAAAGGTAAAAAAGCTAAATGATATTTCACTTTATTGATTGTAAAAGTTCACACTCTGCAGCTCTTTTTATATTCAGTGTTGGGTGCTTTTCACTAGGTAGCGTGCAAAGGCCTCAGACAACAAAAACGGCCTGAGGCAAAGACCAAAATACACTTAGGGGTCATTGCATTGTCCTTGTTTCACTTTGCGTAGTAGATTATGAACTAGGTATTTGTACACATCTACAAAAAAGCGGGAGATGCGGGTGAGGAATGTGTATGCGCACACAGGTGAATAAAGTCCGATACGCATCCTTGCACCGAGCAAACTCGACACATATCTCTGAAGGTGAACCACCCTTGAGATCAAGTTACGGTCAAAATATTGTTAACGATACCTTTCATGTCGTGATTTTTAAATTAAATTATATTTTTTGAGTTAAATAAATGATAATATTATGAAATCATATGAGGCGTTACATTATTTTGCTTAAATTATTAATATTTTCTATGAAAAGCTGTAGTGAAGTTCACAAATGCCATTATTTTGACAGAGGATGATAGAGGGCACAGAGTACATTTTTTTGATAGAGGGTATGGTAGAAAATTATTATTATGTTTTATTGTGTTTCACTTAAGAGGTTCCTTCGCCGTAATGTTGGCAATACGGAAAACAGTGTTGCTATATTTTGAGAAATGAAATTACTTAAAATTGGGGAGATTACCTGATATTTCGTTACTTTTGATAATTGTCTTATATGTTTGTTTTTTTTTTGGAAACTGTTAAAAGTATTTTTGAATAAAATATACGACGCTGGGCTCCAATTCGACTGTCCTGCAATTCTTTCAAATACTGAAAACACCACTCCACAATATCGTACTTCTCCATCCAACAACAGATTTCTCTGAGTCTAAAAGGAACTTCCTTTTAGACTTGCTTTTTTTCATAAAATCTTATTCCCCTCGTTTATTTTTCATAAAGTGGTGCGATTACCGTTAAAATCGATTTCGTTTCACATTTCGTGCAAAAAGTTTGGTAGAGTGGGCAACTTTTTTCTTTTTCCCTTCTTTTTTCTGTAGACAGACAGGGGAGCCAACATTAAGGCGAAGGAACCTCTACTTTTTCTATTCTATTACACTTACCTAACAGAAGAATAATAAAAAAGACGTTTGCGGATGCATGCATTGATTTTAGATTGTCTGTGCCCCCTGGCTACTGCGGGCGCCATTCAACCGCAGAGCGTGCGGGCGGAGCCTGCCGAGGAAGCGGATGATCGTGGCCCATGTGATTTTATTAGTTCTCCGTTCGTGCAGCGGTGGAGCGGGAGCCGCAAACAATTGGGCACATCGCGCGCGGAATACGCGACGTCAAATGGGCTCTATTTTACATAATTATATACCTACATTCTTCTGAAGCTGCGGGCTCGCAACCGCGGCCATAGAATAAGTAATAGTACCGCGGCGGACGCGGGTGAGACGTTAGTCTGATGTAGCAGCTTTCTTTTATCAATTTTCATGTGGAATCATGGTCACCCCATCAGTTGTAATGTTAATGATATTTTAGATTCACGCTAAATACTCTCCAACGTTTGATGGTTTATGAACAGTCCGCACGTGTTATTGGCAAAATTGTGGTGTCTCTTCCACAAAGGCCATTAATTAAAAGTTGAAGTTGAAGTTGATATTTTAGATCAAACATATCTTTTAAATAAATAAATAAATAAAGTATTAATATGGCAGAATAATAGAGTACATTCCTTGAGTTCTGCTGCTTGAACTCAAGGAATGTACTCTATTATTCTTTTTAATACGCTGTATAGTTTTCAAGTTACACGAGGGCCGTGCTGAAAGCATTTGGCTGGCACAGCTCCCATTTTTTGCATATTTCTTCAAAAGTACAGAGGTACATTGAAAAAGAATGCGGTACATATATTCCTAGAGACATTGCTTTGGTGCACTCCTTTATCGCAGATTCTGTGGGGCCGTGCGGGGCAAACGGATGTAATAATCCGTTGTCATCTTTCGATGGCCATACAATCAATTCTCGAATGCTCTTCTCGAAAATTATTCCGGAGATTTTTTTTATAAGAAAGAAAAATAATTTAACGTAACAACTACCTAATTTACTGTTTTCAGATTTATTCCTATATCTGTGTTATAAGATCTTGCTTTGTCTTCTTCTTCCCGCCCTTATCCCATATTACTTGGGGTCGGCGCAACACGTTTTTTCTTCCATTCTGTCCGGTCACCCGTCAAACTATCACTAACTCCCTTTTCTTTCATATCACTGCTCACAAAATCCATCTATGTGTTTTCCGGCTTTCCTCTCCCTCTCCATCCATCTACATGTATACTCAGAACTCTTTTAGTCATATGCGCTTCTTCCCTCCTCTTCACATGACCATACCAAGACAAGCGATTACCTTTCAACTTTTCAGTCACTGCCGCCACTTTCAAACTTCCTCTAATATATTCATTTCTCACTTTATCCACTCTCGTCACACCACACATCCATCTCAACATTCTCATCTCCACTACATGCAAACTTTTTTCATCCTTCTTTTTCACAGCCCAACATTCTGACCCATACAGTATGACAGGTCTTATGACGGACTTGTAAATTTTACTCTTCAACTTGAGGGGCATGCGTGGGTCGCAAGTTGTTCCCGTGACCTGTCGCCATTTCATCCATCCTGCGTTGATCTGACGTGTTACGTCTCGATCTGCCTCACCATCCCCTTAGACGAGCGACCCGAGGTACCGAAAGTCGGAACAGATTGGTATGGGCGTTCCGGCGAGAGCTAAAGGCACAGGGTTGGAGAGACCGCCGAAATCGCAGAACTAATACTCCGTTTTGATTCTGCTCAATTACAGACCAACACTCTCCAGTCTGTGCCAGCACACCTCCAATCTGTTTTGGACCTCTAGGCCACTCTCGGCAGCCAGCACAATGTCGACGGCAAATAGCATACACCAGGGAGCCTCCTCCTGAATGTCTGACGTCAGAGCGTCCATTATCATCAGGAAGAGGTAAGGGCTGTGAGCCGATCCCTGATGTAAGCCGACAGCCACATTGAAGTTTCCAGTGGTGCCCACTGTGGATCGGACTTGGGTACTACATCGATCGACTGTACATCGCTCGGATCAACTGCACATACTTCCCAGGCACACCTTTCTCCTTAAGGGCCCACCACAGAACTTCACGAGGTACCCGGTCGTATGCCTTTTCGAGGTCAACGAATACCATGTGCAAGTTTTTATGCGCACCTCTGTATTTCTCGCATAGCTGGCGCAAAGCGAAAATGGCATCCGTTGTACCCCGACCAGGCATAAAACCGAATTGGTTCTGTAAAATTTCTGTCTCTTCTCTCAACCGCCTCTCAATAACTTTCTCCCAGGCATTCATAGTACGTGGCATTAGCTTTATTCCTCTATAATTCTTGCACTCAAGCACATCACCTTTGTTTTTATAGATGGGCACCAAAGAACTGTGGCACCAATCATCCGGTATGGCTTCTTCCTGCAACAACTTATTGGCCACACTTCAACGGATATTCCATCTGGACCAATGGCTTTACTATTTTTCATTCCATTTACTTCTATTCTGACTTCATCCATACCAACCATTCTCACTAACCCTACATTTACTGGTTTGCTCTCTAAAATCCCACTCCAATTATTTTCCTCATTCATGAGTCTTTCAAAATAGTCCTTCCACCTCTCTTAGATTTTTTAATCATCCGACAGGACCATTCCAGCTTCATTCCTTACACATCTTACCTGACAAACATCCCTCGTCTTTTTCTCTCTTGTTCTAGCTAGCCTGTACAGCTATTTTTGGCCTGCAGGACTGTCCAGTGTGTTGTACAGTTTGTCCTTCTTGATTGTGGCTTTTGATTTTATTTATTTATTTATTATAATCTTTATTGTACACCAAATAAACAAAAATACAGGACAAACATTTAAAAGAATAAGTGCACAATGGGCGGTCTTATCGCACAGGGCGATCTCTTACAGGCAACCTTTAGATGGACTGAGAGAAAGGAGATATATTTAGGGTTGTCAGTGTACAAACATCAGATATAATACTAACAAGATACAAATACATACATGAAATACAAAAAAATATACTAATAAATATCAAATATATAATTGAACCAGGAGAAGAAAAATATATCAAAGAGAAAGGTAATGCTCCTTCACCATCTTTTTAAATGTTGGTAGCGTTTGAGCAAGCCTTACTTCTAAGGGTACCGCATTTCACAAACGTGCAGCTTGAATTGTGAAAGATTTGTCAACGAAGGTAGTGGAATGCGTGCGAATACTTAATTTTAGGTTTTAGATTTAGATTTTGCTAATGCCACGGAATTTTCTTTTTTTTTGTTTCAACGCATTCTGAATATCTATCGACCACTACCATGTATCCCTATCTACTGTGCCTTTTCCTCTCGTTTCTCCCAAAATATCTTTCGCTGCATGCCTGATACACTCCGCCAACTCATTCCAGCTTTCATTTGTACTTGGATCATTCATGTCTCCCATCTCTATCATTTTGTCCACCACTCGCTCTCTAAACTTTTTTGCTGAATAATTCTTCTCTAGCATATGCCATTTTATTTTAGGGGAGGACGCTCTTTGCTCTTCTTGCATTTTATTTTGACAACTGATTCCATTACCAGGAGTCGATGTTGTGAGACTACATCTTCTCCTCGTACTTTGCAGTCTTTGACGTGCTTTATATTGTTGCGCCTAACTAAAAAGTAATCAATTTGCGTCTTCTGGTGACCGCTTTAGTAAGTGATCAGGTGTTCCTTACTTTTTTAAACAAAGTATTGGCTATTGCAAGGTCAAAGGCGGTAGCAGGTTGCAGCAACGTCTCTTCTTCTTTTATTTGGTCTGCCAAAACCCCATCCTCCATGTACCCGTTCATAAATACCTTTCATTCTTCCCACATGTCCATTAAAATCGCTTCCAACTATCAATTCCTCATGTACAGGGATGGTCATTAAAGCAGTATCAAAATCCTCCCAAAACTTCTCTTTCACAATTTCATCACATCCTACTTGTGGTGCATACACACTAACTACATTCAATATCACATTCTCTAACATAACTCTCACAACTATAAATCTATCATTAATCCTCTGTACTTCCATCACGCTTTCTTTCAGTTTAATATCAAGCACTATTCCTAAGATCTTGCTTTGTATAATACCAAATTTCATGATTTTGGGTCAAAGGGATGTCCTATAAATTTGAATTAACTTGAGACTCGAAAAAACCAAAATGGTGGTAAGTCCCGATTTCGGCCATGGCCCCAAAATCTATGTACAACTTTACTAAAAACATTTTATGTTATAACAAAGCACAGATTCGATCGTGTGTGGAGTACTGCAGCCACTTATGTGCTGCTACTGCAAAATGCCACCTAGCAGCTTTGGACTCGGTGGAAAGGCGTGCGAAGAGGCTAATTGGTGATCCAGATTTGGTTAAACCCAACCTTCAAAGCCTTGAGCTCAGGCGTAGGGTAGCCAGCCTTTCGGTGTTTTACAGGATGCATTTTGGAGAGTGTACGCAGGAATTGCATGACTTGATCCCGCCATCTCATTTCTAACATCGAACAACCAGACGTACGACGAGTTTCCACCCACATGATGTTGAAACCTCTACGGTCCGGAGTAAGCGTTTTGCCTCGCCGTTTATACCGCGTACGTCGAAGGACTGGAACAATCTGCCTGCTGCGGTCTTACCGTCCGATTATAATTTGAGTGTCTTCAAGGCAAGAGTGAATAGGCTCAAGCGCGGTTTGTACCTAATTATTTCATATCCGTCAAGACGAATTATACGAGTCCAAACTTGTTGGGGTTGTGTCGTTTAACTACCGAATTTCTATGACCACCTTTCGGTTCCATGATATAATAATTTTACATTGTCATCTGATTGACACAAGCATGCAAAATTTCAGCTCAATGGGTAACCGGGAAGTGGATCTTTAATTTGTAAGATTCGATTACAGACAAACATCGGGACATGTGAAACTAAATAAAAGCTTGTAATAAAAACAAAGATGACGTTGGCCAGCATAGCACTTGCAGCCATGAGCCGGTGAGCACCTAACTATATCTAGAATCTTTCGGAAGATGATATGTAGTTGTATGTGCAGGTAGCGCAAATGACAATAAATGTAATATCTAAAATTCTACTTAATATTATAAACGCGAAAGTTTGTATGTATGGATGTTTGTTACTCTTTCACACAAAAACTACTGGATGGATTTCGATGTAATTTACTACAAGGATAGACTATATCCTGGAATAGCACATGGTACTTTGTTCCTTTGGGATAATTTTGTATTGAGCACATGGGTGATGCCGCTGGCAGCTGCTAGGTCATAATAGGGCAGTTTCCAGGGTCAAAATAATTACATTTTTTCAATACACTCGCTTAGAAAGTGACTCTTATTGCACTGCACTTAGGTACATAATGGTCCTTGTTACCAAACTGTGACATTTTGATTACCATTACGCACTAGTGCTATAATGTAGTTAAAACCTTATTGTTCAACCTCTCCCCGCCATAATTATATTACATGTATCGTATCAGGATGGGCGCAGGTCGTCCCCCACGAGTCGCCGGTCAAACTCCGTTTATTCATTTCAGTGAGTGTATTGAAAGGTAAATTAAAAAAAAATATGGGCGCGCATATGAAAACAGATTTTTACTGCCACCAAAGTTTACTAATTTTATAGTTATTTTCTTCACAAGTGTATTGAAAAACGTCGTGAGTAATTCGTGATTACCGTTCGCGGCTCTCTTAAGACCCTCGTACCCACCATACCGCCTCGACGGTAATCACTAACATAACAAAGTTATATCATAATGTACTATTATTTAGTCTGTTTTTTTAATTATAAAAAAAATATTGGACACGCATTTTTTCTTTTTTCAATTAAACAAAAAATAACAAAGATTTAGCCTATTAAAGTTAAGCGTGACGTCACTCCTTGCGAAAAAAACGGCGTGACGTTACACGTAACTTTAATGGGCTATATCATTGTCATTTTTGGTTTAATTTACAAATAAAAAAATACTTGTCCCTTATTTTTAAATAATCTAAAAGACGGACTAATTACCTACATTTTTTACGGCAACTAGCCTATTGTCTGGCACACTTGTGATAAAGCGGCAATGTCAATTAAAACTTATGTAATAATAATACCTATTTAATTCAATAATCTGACAATTTGAGCGTGGCATAAGCAAATGGGCGAGTCATAAAGTTAGGTTGTAAGGTTCTGTGTAATATCGTCCTATGAAAATCGTTGCATTATAAGTTTTCTTTAAAATAGAAAATAAAAAAAAAAACTATCGCGCCCGAGTATTTCGAGGTCACGTTTTTTTACATTTTTGAAAATTCTTATAATCTCCTACTAAAATGGAAACTTCTCATAGACTTTTTTTCGTTTTAGAACGTAATCGTAATCTTTACAATCCAATAGGTCCTCATGACGCTTTAGTAACTGTAAATCTTGCATCTGCCTCCCATACTATAAGTTATAAGTGCATAAATGGACTGATCAGCGGATAGACCGACTTATTTTTTTTCTAAGGATAGGATAAGGATAAACACAAAATTGTTTCCAAATTTTGTTTACTTACGAATAATTATTTCCCTTGTTAAAAACTTGACTGTTTCAAAATACATACACGATGGGAAATGTTCACACTATTATCGAACTGTATTGTCTCGAAGTTTCTTTAGAACAATTGAACATACATGGTTATATCGCAATTATTTAGAACGATTTCTTGAATAGTTCGTCTTTTGAATCATATCAAAACAACAGACACCACTAAGACCCTTAGATCCAGAACCTTTGCCTCCTATTGAGAACTTGAATCCTCCGGTAGGGCCCTCATCTATAGGACGCTCAGGATGCTCAGGCTCCTCAGGAACTGCTGGCGGGGTTGGACCAGTCGGGGCTGGAGCACTTGTTGGAGGAATACTAGTGTGAGTTACACGAGAAGGAGTGACATCTTGTGTGGGCGCGCCAGATGGACATTCGCATTGTATTTTATTATTTTTCTTCTGACTTTTGACTGACTTTTTTGACTTAACACTGACTTTATCTCGCACGTCAATGGTAAACTCACTACATGGACAGTCTTTAGGTTCTGGTGGTGGAGGGCAAAACTCCTTTAGAAAGTCCGGGTTCATAGCTACGTAGTACCTAACAGCGTCTTCCACTGTAAACTCAGGCTCAGGCTCTACAGGCGGTTTTTTCTTTTTGAACATTCTGAATCCTGACTGTGTCTGGGTCATATCTGATTTCTGTCTCAGAATTTGCTTCTCATCAATATATGTATAATGATAATTTTGGTACTGGTAGTATTCCGGCTCTAGTTCCGGTTCCGGTTCTGGTACTGGTACTGGTACAGGTTCTGCTTTAGTCTTGCTTTTAGACACAGATTCGGGTTCTCCTTGAGGACATTCACAAACCACAGTTTTGTTCCGCGAGAAGAAACCTTTTTTCTTTTGAGGTTTATCTTCACTACAGGCACAGCCTTTTTTTGTTTCAGTAGTGGTAGCGGTAGTAGTAGTAGCAGGAGTAAGGGTTCGAATGCGGCCTGCTTGACAATAAGTTCCTCCTGGTTCCATTTGGCACACACCTGCAGAAGGACCTAGCTCTTTTTGCTTTAGGCCATCTTTTGTCGTAGTCTCGTCGCAGCAACAGCACTGGCAGCCCATGGACCTAGTCCCTGGCTTCGGGCCAGCAGCTGTCTTTGACACTGGCGGCAGCGGAGGCATCGGCGGCTTATAATTATCACATGGGCATAAAGGTGCTATCTTTACCATTTTTTTCTTACCGTTACATGAACAATCCAGTTTGTAATCTTTTATATACTTATAATCTTCATCATCATCTGAAAATGTTTTATAAAAAGTCTAGATTACAATACTACTAATATTATAAAACGCGAAAGTTTGTTTGTATGGATGTTTGTTACTCTTTCACGCAAAAACAACTAGATGGATTTAGATGAAACTTGGTGCACGGGTAGATCATGTCTTGGAATAGCACATAGGATACTTTTTATCCTGGGATTATGTACCCTAGGGATAATTTTCTACTATCACGCGGGGGAAGTCACTGGCAGCAGCTAGTACATTTAAAGTATAACTTAGCAGAGTTTATGACAGAACTACCTAAACAACGGCCAGGCCATGGTCCGGAGAGTGAGGAAACGAGATACGATGCAGTAATGCTAGCGAAGGAATCGGCTGCAAGAGAGAGGAAACATCCTCACGCCCAAGCCGCCGCAACAGAAGACGCCCCGGGCTCGGGAATCGCAGAGCGATCTCCAGCCACCGCAGACGCGGGCTTGCGGACGACGAGCAATGGATAGCTCGCCGTTCGGTCGTCCTATAAGAACTCAGTCCGAGTTATCGACAGCACGTGGTGTTCCACGCGTACCTCAAACAGACGTCAGCAAAACGTAGGGCTCAGCAGGCTCGATGCCTGCTGGGGCCATGGGGATTTTAGCTAGACACTGGCAGACATTTGACAATTTCTAAAGATTTAAGTTTTTAAAAAGTTAGGATGCATGATTAAACTTAAACCTTTTTATAGGTATCTGTCATAAGTAGTTTATTAAATAAAACAACAAAGTATCATTACTCAATGTAATGATACAATATACGAGTAAAACGAGAAACTGGTTGACTCACATATTAATGGATCTACTGTGACTAGAAACGTCGAATTATACGCAAGGTTTCTTTTTATGACAAGGCGAGCACTAAGAGAAGATTTTCCAAATTCACCCCCTAAGCGCTTAAAACGAGGGTCCAAAGTTTGTATGAAGAAATCTACTTTGTTGTGGGCAGAGCCAGTGGCCAGAGAAGCTAGTCAAAAATATTAGATATAGTCTGTCTAAAAAGTAAAACAACTCGAACTATAAAATATTTATATTATTATTACGTACAATACTTTTTATAAGATTCTATTAGTATAAAATGAGACGATCACGTATTTCCAACCTTGATTGTTCAACCCCGTGGTTCAACCAGTGTTGACCACATCAGATTTTAAGAATTTGATTATTTGATTAGATTGCCCGTCATTTGACTTTTTAGACAGACTCTACCTATAAATATTTACCTGAATGATTAATACTTTCAAGACCTTGTGCCTCTTTACATATTTCTTGGGATTGTGGTGGTTTCATCGATTCGCCTGCATTGTATTCACCACCAACGGCTGTCGACTTCAAATTCGGTGCTTTTCCTCTAAGTACGTGTTCGAACATTTCTTTTATTTTTTCGGGACTGCATTGACAAGGCTCTGACTGTTTCTTTACGGAACCGGTAACCGGTTCCCGAATGGAAGCCGAAATATGTGTTTTGGTCGATTCACAACCATATTTTATCTTGGCGGGTTCACAATCATATTCTGTCTTGGTTGATTCACAATCATATTTTGTCTTAGTCGATTCACAATCATGTTTTGTGTTGGTCGATTCACAATCATATGAACAGGGTTCAGGATCGCAATACGGTATGGAGTCATACGAAGACGTGTCCCAAGGCTTTTGATACCTGTCTGATGGATGATGATAGTCAACATGGCCGGGACATGAAGGTACGACACATGGATTCACTGGTGTTGGTGCTCTGTTGGTGGACACAAAAGATGCTTGCTGAGTCACGTTCACTTTGGGTAACCGGTAGTACCCGTCGTTATTCGGGCCTAAGTAAGAAATAAAAAGTTGTGAAATGATTTAAATATTTCAATATTATAATAATAATATTCCACAACTTTCACACAACGCCATCTAGTCCCAAACTGAGCAAAGCTTGTGTTATGAGTACTAGATAACTGATAAACATACTTATAATTTTCTAATTACATACATATTATAGATAACACCCAGACGCAGGCCAAATGATCGTACTCATGACACAAATATTTGTCTTGGGTGGGAATCGAACCCGCGACCTCTAGCATGGTAGTCCAGGTCACTAACCACCAGACGAACAGCCCCCCTAGCCAAGTTACAACCGATTCGCTTGCGTCGAACGCTTCGAGTTGACCTTGCCGCCAATTCTTTTGTTCTGACCACGTGACTGAGCGTTGAGGCGACGTCATTCCCGTATGTTTGAAGCTTTCTACAAGCGTTAACTATTGCAGATTAGCAACTTGGCTAGGGGTACAGAAGTCTCTAAATGGGCACATTTCGTTGTCGCTTTTAGGCCATGTAAAGCCAAACATGCAATAACAGGTAGTTTGCTTTTTGTTTTGTGTTTTCTAATTAAATTATTGATTGTAATACATATTTACATAGTGGATACGTACCAGGGTTTACTAAAAGAGGTGTAACCAGCTCAGAAACGCATCGATGCTCGGGCTTATGGAAATGATTCTCATTTTGTTTCGGAGCACAGCAACACGGCCTGTCTGATGTGGTGTCAGTGCTGACACCGACGCCTTGATAAAATATACCATCTGGATTGGGTGTGGAAATCTGACAAAGTTTGTTTTTATAATATATTTTTTCTTCTTCTTCCAATTTGTGTGAACAGAACTTGGATATCTTGGAAAATGTGTTTTCTTTTTTGGACATGGTTTCTTTGTCAAGGAAAGATGGTACGATCTCTTGTATTCCTTCCATACAATACAATTTCCCTTTAGCAGATATCTTTAAACCACAAGGCGCCATGCTAGTTGAAATCCTCCTAGATGGTTCTGCAAAGCATTGTTTTATATTGCTTAGTATTTGACAGAAATAGAGTAGGTAGAGGCAGCATAGCATAGCATAGTCGGCCTTATTATGTTCCTACTGTTGGGACTCAGGCCTACGGTCTCGTCACTCTCTTGTACATGGTATAGGTATATGTCACGGTGAAATAATCTAATCTGTATAGAGGCCTAACCGCGATCCATTTGACGACCTAAACTGAACTGTTAAAGGGATGGAGCTATATAGTGTGTATAGCTCCATGCCTGTTTCTCGCTCGCACGCCTGACGTTTTAACATGTCACGGTAAGGCCACGGTAATAATATCATACAGTAATGTAACTCGGCCGTATTTTTGAAATAAATGCCTACAGCTGCGCGGTACGTAAACATGCGATAGGGCTGCCCGCCTCCAGCATTCTAATTACATTTGCCTACTTTGTGTTTCCATTTAGTTTTGCGATTGTAGATATACCTTTTTTAAATAAAATACTTTGTGAATTGAATAGGAAGTTTTCAATAAAAATGCATGTTGTTTTTTGTTCCGTTGTTTGCCATTTGGCTACGGAACCCTAAAAACGGTTTTTAGTGATATATGTTCTTATAGCAGCAACAGAAATAATTAATTTGAGAAAATTTCAACTATCTAGAGACAGACTGACGGTCAAATTTATTTTTTCTAGTCTTATCATACACACAGTACAATAAACAACTATTATTAATAATAAAATACCACTTTACTTTAAATTATACAAACTAACAAAACACACATGTCCCGAGGTTTTAACACAAGCGTATCTACCGTATCATGATTCATGAACCGCCTATAACTACCTATTTCACTCGTGTCAATCACTTTCCTTTACTCTATTCACTTTATTTATTAATCCAGATATCTTTTTTTCTGGACATAAAATGAAATACTTATCTTTTTTCTTATTATCTTTATTTCTTTTGAATGTCTTAAGTTACACAGTTCGACATAAGCAATTGTCTTTCTATTGTGTCTCTTCTTACGGCATTCGATGAGTTAAAAAGACATACAGACCTACTAGTAAGTACCTTTCAGAGTTTCCAGGTAATTTAAAAAAGCTATCCCTGGATGCGTTATTGAGGAATTCATGCAACCAAAAACAGCACAATAAATCCTTCTCGTCATATTAAATATGTAAATAAGTACTTGAACTTATTTTTAGTGAAAAAATCGCGCGGTTATTGTTAAAAAAACAACACACCGTACGATCGTCACTGCGGCACAGTCGCGACTATCTGCACCACGAGCGCACCGCGAGATCGAGGCGCGTAGGTATAGCTCGCGTTTCGTCCGTTTGTATGAAGATGGATTACTGTAGACATTATTACCGTGGTAAGGCCCCTAATCCTTAAACCCTAATGTTATACAGGTGTAACGTTTATATTTGTGTGTGATTTTGCTTGTTACTCTTTCAAGGTCAAACGGATGAATGAGTGAAATTTGGCACACGGGCAGACATGTCCGAGAATAGCGCATAGGATATAATTTTTTCCCTAGTAGTACGAGCCCTTGGGTTAATTTTCTACATTTACGCGGGCGAAGTCGCTGGCAAGTACCTGATATTAGAAAACTAGCTAGTGCCCGCGACTTCGTCTGTGCACCCTGTAACAGCTTCTTGCAGCGCACGCTAGAATAGCTCGCAGATGGCAGAATTTTTCCTACTTACTTAAGACACTTATACTTATATTTTAGACCATTTATGCAATATCTTTACAAATTATAGCTTATGTGGTATTCTAATGCATAAGCTATATTAATGAAAAATTTCATTAAAAGCCATTCAGTAGTTTGTGCGTGGAAGAGTAACAAACATCCATACATACAAACTTTCGTATTTATTATATTAAGTATTTATTCTTACCCGGTTCCATCTTCTCGCTCTGCTTCTGGTTCCAATTGGGATGATGTTTTGATAACTGTATGCATATAGTAGAGCAATCCGACGAGAGATCTGAGTCATTGTCGTCTGATGTGGGTACTACCACAAAAATTGAGGATACGTCAGAAAAATCATTATACGATAGAAGCTGGTCTACCATCATCGTTATATCATGCTCACTGTCCAAGTTACTTATGACGACTACAGGTTCTCCAGTGTTAGCCTTTTTTGTATTTATTTGGTTCATGTTCTGATCGATATCAAGTATTGTTTCTGGCAGAATATAAGTAAAGAAATCGTTTCGATTTCTCGTACTAGAATCCATTTCATCGTGTCTGTTTTCTGTATAAGCTTTACTTTTGAGCACCGCGCTCACGAGGTTGTCGCTTTCGCTAATGGAAAAAACAATAAAAAAATAAAATATTACTATCAGGTGGGATCGCAGTCAAGCACTAGCTTATATTTAAATAAAAAAAATATTTTTTTCGAAAGATTTATCAATTCGATTAATTGAAAAATGCAAGTTCAGGAATACAAATTAATTTTACTATTTAATGTGAAATATTTTAACAGATTGTTTTTAATTTTGATTCAATACGTCAAAATGCTTAACGGTATTTAACAACTGACAGTGAAGCGACACGGTTCTACGCACCTTTTTAACATAGCTATGAATTATTTACTACGTAATAAGGAACACATTCCAAGACTAAAGACCTTGTCTGCAGCCCGGTTTTCGACTTATCTGTCAATACGTATTTTCAACGCCGTGAGCAGAATATTCGCAATACCGAGTGAGTTCTCTGAGGCTAAAGTACAGCTAAAAAAATGGTTATTGGTCCGAACATACGAGGAAACAGAATCCTTGCTTTGTTGTACTAGTTAATACAAACTGACAGACACAAACACACCACAACACTCACTTACACTTTACACTTACACACTTAACTCTTCGTTTGCTAACAGGTAGTATAATTTATATTAGTGTAGTTTTTTTTTTTCTATTCTCTCAATTTACATTCTAAATTGTAATCTTAGAAATTTGTACGTAGCGCAGGCTAGATCATCTGGCTAATTCTGCACAAACTATTGGGTCACCAAGATACAGGCTATGCCTAGTTTGGGACCCATCGATAACCTGTTAATGTAACTCCTAGTGTAATTTCTTAAGATTTTTATGTCATTGTATCAACTGTGTTTGTCTCAATAAATAAATAAAAAAAATAAAACATTATAGTGAGTCCAAAAACAAATCAAATGGCACAGTTGTGTGACGCAATGCACAAGCAATACTTTGTTGGTAGACGCAGCACGCAAGCTATTCCAAGTCGCGTCTCCTAGGGGTCTTTAAGTTAAGAGTGAATGGATTGCTTCTAGGCAAGCGTGTTCATAGTCGGCCACATCATCGCTTACTATCAGGTGAGATAATGGTAAAACGCGAGCCTATCCATAAACGAATCCAAAAATGAAGATTTTATATGCTTGTTATTACTTCAGATATTTAAATAACAATAGTCATAAAGCGCAAAAAAAAACCACTCGGTGCTGATTATTTTTCGAATTATAAGACTTAACGTTGCTTGTAAGTATAGTTTGTATAGAAAACACGCACAGTCCAACACACCGAAAATACATCCACGCGCGTTCATGCAGATCTCGCGCCTACAAGCGGAGAAACATGCACACATGCGCGTGGCTCCGGGGCGACACGCAAGGTATGGTACACTGAGTATCGTAGAGTCGTGCGTGATTTTGTATGAAGTGAGTCAGAGCCTGCGTGAATTTACAAAACGCCCCTACAATCACGTGCGTTGTGTAAAAAACCAGCACGTTGATGCAGATCTGCATTCCCGCAAGTACGCGCGTAGGTACGTTGACACGCTACATGCAGCGTAATGCGTGACAGTGTGATAGATATAAGCAACGCAAGCACGAAATTGTAATTCGTTCCGTTAGAGCTAAACTGCGTGGTTGCGCAAGCGAGATCACCATAGAAGCAACATCTACTGGAACCGCAGCCTTTTTTTTTGTGAGGACGCCGTGAGGTCTTTCCAGCCACGCCTCAAAGAACGGACTTACCGCCATAATTGTGGCGTGTCCAGCACTGGGTTGCGATATTCGCTGACGCCATTTCACCATGAAATCCCGCCGGAGCTCTGTCCGCCTTGCCGCGACCTGCTGCGGCAGCGGACTTAGGCCTCGGCGTTGCATCACCACGTGAAAATCGTGCATGTGTGCAAGGACTGTTGCCTCCAGATCACATGGTGGCAGGCCAGCAAGGAGGCTCGCCGCCTCGCGGGAAACCGTGCAGTATCCCCGCACCATCCGTATTGCCATGACCCTCTGATGCCAGAGGGTTGGAACGCATGCGCGTTCAGCTGGGCCTTCGGCTGCGAACACAGCGACGGTGCCCACACTGGCACCCCATAAAGGGCCATGGACCGAACGATTCCAGCGTAGAGCCTCTGGCAGGAGGCGTCTGGACCCCCAAGGTTGGGCAGGAGCCGCTAGAGAGCAGCCCCAGTCTAGTTTAGTTTGGGAGCCAGACGTCGGAAATGCTCCACGATGTTCCAGCAGCTGTCGAGGACGAGTCCCAGGTACTTCATCGTCGACTCGACGCCGATGTGAACTCCTCCTACCGTTAATTGAGAACCCAATGGTGGCGCGTTTCGAGGGCCGTGGAAACACATAACCTCGGACTTGTGCAGCGCTACCTCGAGTCCCAACTGCTGGATCATGTCAAAGACTATCGTAACCCCGCGTGTCGCTAGATCGGCCGCCGCCTGTTACGACTCTCCCCGCGCTAGAACCAGCGAAGCAGAAATTCGTAAAATTGCCGGGGATGCATCTCGAAATACATTTTCACTTTTTTTCATACAACCGCTCTTACGCGATTATGACGTTATTACACATTTTTCATTAGATATTTTGGAAACAGTATCTTGGGGATATTATCTAGGCTTCTATGGAAATCAATTTATAAATTTGTGTAAAACTAATCCAGTAAGGACCTCTGAAAATCTGCTATTTTGCATGAACTTTGACACTTCATAATTCTTTTAATGATAATGTTTTAACATGGTAAAAACTTTTAAGGGTTTAAAAAAAAAACACGTATTTCCTGGAACAAGTTTTATAAACATTCGAGTAAATCACGGAATTACCGAATGCTAACAGAGTTTTCAGGCGTTGTCTCTCTTTTTTCGCGTTGCCTTTTCGTCAAACATCGCGTTGGATTGCGTTAGATGATGTAACAAGCTTTTAAACCATGCTCGATGTTGACGGTAGGCGATTGGAAAAGCAGCCTCTTAAGAGTGCTTTGCCACCTGAGATATGCGCGGTATAAATGCATGTTTGACTATTCCCGCTAAAGGAACTGTACGAGCACTTACATTGTGTGAAAACGCAAAATGGACTCAGTTCGAGAATACCGAGTTCTGCTTATTACAAGTTCACCGATACCGATTGAGTAACAAGCTTTTAAACCATGCTCGATGTTGACGGTAGGCGAGTGGAAAAGCAGCCTCTTAAGGACAAACCAGCGGCAATTTTACGAAGTTTTCTAGCAACAGATGTCTATCACTACTAATAAACACTGAAGTTTACTTATAAATCATAACAAAGTCACATTTAGATTTAGAATATGACTGGAGTAGCTTATGAGTTGCCTACTGAGAAACGCATTGTGGAATGGGAGACTTATGGTTCTGATTTCGTTAGACACTAGCTAAGAGCTGCGAAGTGCGAGGTAGTACTGCAGTTCACGAAGGAATAACCTAGCAAATGGAATCACTTCGTTTTGTACGCTGAAATCGGTATCGGTGAACTTGTAATAAGCAGAACTCGGTATTCTCGAACTGAGTCCATTTTGCGTTTTCACACAATGTAAGAGCTCGTATATCGCGCATATCTCTGGTGGCAAAGCACTCTTAAGAGGCTGCTTTTCTACTCACCTATCTTCAACATCTAGCATGGTTTAAAAGCTTGTTACTTCATCTATCGCAATCCAACACGATGGTTGACGAAAAGGCAACGCGAAAAAAGAAAAATAACGACTGAAAACTATGTTAGCATTCGGTAATTCCGTGATTTACTCAATTTTTTTACAAAACTTGTTCTAGGAAATACGTGTTTTATTCTTTTTTTCAAAAAAAATGTCGTCATTTAGAATCTTGATAAAATTTGCAAAGCTCCTATTTTTGAACTTTTTTGACTTTTTAGTTTTTGAGTAAATTGTGAAGTATCAAAGTTCATCTTCGAAGGTTTTTGCTAGATTAGTTTTAGACTAATATATAAATTGACTTCAATAGAAGCCTAGATAATATCCACAAGATACTGTGTTTCTAAAATATGTATTATAAAAGCGGTTGCATGAAAAAAAGTCTAAATGTATGTTGAGTTGCATCCCCTTTACGAAATTTTACTGTCAATACTTAAGCTTAATTAATATTGAACACTACGTATAATAAAATAAAAATTACCTCATTATTATGTCATCACCACTGTCATAATTCCGACTATGGTCAATTTTGCTCGTAAAGCTTCTTGTTTCTTCAATTGTGCTATCACTGAAATCTTCGTTAGATACCGGTAAGTACAAATACTGAGTAGAATTTGATGCGTAGTAGCTGGTGTTAGATAATGATATCACGCTTGTTTCACTCATACTATAAACTGAGTCGGTGTTTAAGGAAAGCGATGATTCGCTTCTTATAATAAGTATCGAATCATAACTGATGGAATATTCATGTGAAGTGTAAGATAAACTGCTGAGAACGTCTCCTGACAGTTTTCTATTTTCAGAACCATCTAATAATCTGACGGATTCAACACTGTAATTTTTAGTGACACTACTTTCAAATAAGTAGTTGCTTTTATCATTTTCTATTTCGTTTATTTCGTCGTAAGTGTAGCTTTCGGAAGAATGATCGCTAGTATATGAAGACGATAAATCAATATTAGTCTCCACCTCATCAACAATAAAAGGACATCTAAGTAAAGGACACGCATCGAACAAAGTTTTTTTTAAATCACTTGACTCAAACTTGTAATTAAAGGTATCATCTTTAGATTCAATTGTTGTATTACTATTGAAACTATCTGGTACTCTTATGTCATCTAAAGTTTTCTGGCAATGGTCGCTGAACTGACTCGTAAACGAAGTAGCACCGTTCACTCTGCCTACAGTTACTTTTATACCCTCGTTGTCAATAAAGGCTCCAGCTTTAACGCCGGGAAGGCACTCGTTCGGACAATCACACAAAGAAGATATGTCAGGAGATGTCACTTTAATCTTCACATAACTGTGTTTAAATTTGATTTTTTTCTTATCACAACCGCAACCACGATCACAAGTTGTTGTTTTGATAACATCTTCGAATTTCTCACTAATACCAGCAGCTATCGACTTGGGGCGTTTCTTTGATGGTGTAATGCCGACTTTTTTCGATTTGGTTTTAATTTCTCCTCTCTTTTCTGATGGCGTTGGCTCCGGTGGTAACCCTGCTTCAGCTCTGACTTTTTTTACTAATTCTTTTTCAGAAGCCGTTTTTCCTTCAGGCATTGGCATCCCAGCTGCTGCCAGGCCTTTAAGTATCCTTTCCTTTTCTGAAGCTGGCTTTCCGGTAAGAGGTGTTAACAACCCCTCCGCTTTAGCCTTGCGGACTACTTCTTTTTCTGAAGGTGTTATAGCTGGTGGTGGCATACCTAATTCAGTTCGAACTTTCTGTATCATAGCTTTCTCGGAAGCGGTTTTACCTTCGGGCAACGGTAGTCCAGCCTCGGCCCGACTCTTAATAATTTTTTCCTTTTGTGATGGTGTCTTTCCTTCCAAAGATGCAAGTAATTTGGCTGCTGATTTTGGTGTCATTTTTCCTTCTTCTGTTTTAGCTTTTTTTATCATAGCCTTTTCAGATGCAGTTCGTCCTTCAGGTAGGGGTATTCCAGCCGATATCATTCCTTTCACAATCCGTTCCTTCTCAGATGGCGTTTTTCCTTCAAGAGGCGTAACAATACCAGCAGCTTCAGCTTTCCGCATTTTTGATTTTTCTGATAAAGTTTTAGGTTCAGCTGGAAGACCAAGTTCTTTGCGAACTTTTTCGGCTACCTTTCTTTCTGATGCTGTTTCCGATTCAGGAAGTGGTAAACCCTGTTCTACTAAGCCTTTTAATATTCTCTCTTTCTCTTTAGGTGGCTTTCCTGTCAGTGGAGTCAACAAACCGGCTTCTTTTGCCTTTCGTAATTTTTCAGAGGTCACTTTTGACGGTATTTTAGTTTTTGTTTTCACTTTAGCTATAAGTTCTTTCTCTGAAGGTGTTTTTCCTTCGGGCAAGGGTTTACCAGCTTTACGTAGACTTCGTAAGACTTTTTCTTTTTCTGACGGAGTTTTTGCTTCTTTCAATCTTTCTGATGGTGTTTTTTCCGCAGGGGGTTCTCCAGCAGTGATTTTCTTTATAATTTCTATTTCAGATGGTGTTTTTCCTTCTGGTACGCTGACGCCCGCGGCTACTCTGTCTCGAAGAATTTTTTCTTTTGCTGATCGTGTTTTACCTTCTAAAGGAGTCATAAGTCCTGCTTCTTTTGCCCTTTTCATTCTATCTGATGGTGTTGGCGATACGTAACCTGTGTCTTCTTTAATTTTTTGTACTAAAGCTCTTTCAGATGGTGTTTTCCCTACTGGTAATGGTAAACCTGCTGCTACTCTACCTCTAAGTATTTTCTCCTTCTGCGAAGGTGTTTTACCTTCTAAAGGTGTTAATAGACCAGACTTTTTGGCTTTTCTAACTTTTTCCGACGGAGTTTTTTCAGGAACTCCTAATTCAGTCTTAATTTTTTTTATCATTGCTTTTTCAGAAGCAGTTTTGCCTTGTGGCAATGGCAAACCAGATTCGGCTAGGCCTTTAAGGATTTTTTCTTTTTGTTCAGAAGTTTTACCTTCTAGAGGTGTTAATAAGCCAGCTGCTTTAGCTTTTTTTAACTTTTCTGTGGTTATTGAAGGAGCTGGTACTTTTGCAGTTGGCTCTTTTACTTTTACAGTTGGTTCTTTTACTTTTACAGTTGGCTCTTTTACTTCTTTTTCTGGTACTTCTCTTTCTTCTTCTGGTGTTAATAATCCACATATGCATTCATCAGCAGGTCCCTTACCCTCTTTCATACCTTTAGCGGTTTGTTCGTCTAATTTTCTTCTTTGCTCTGGTGGTAAAGCAGGGGCTCCAAATCCTGTAGCTATCGGTATTCTAGGTTTTTCAGGTGGCGCTCGAGCTTTAGCCTTAACTTTATCAATGAGAGCTTTCTCTGATGCTGTACGTCCTTCAGGCAAAGGAATTCCTTTTTCTTGCAAACTTCTTAGAATTTTCTCTTTTTGTGATGGTGATTTCCCTTCAAGAGGCTGTAGCAATCCAGCACTGGCGGCTTTTTCGTACTTCTCTTTCATGGACGCAGTTGTTGGCTCTGGAGGTAGACCCAATTCAGTACGAACCTTTTCACTGATTTTTTTTTCGGAAACTGTTTTTGGTTCAGGAAAAGGCAATCCTTCTTTTGCTAATTCTTTTAGTGCTTTTTCTTTTTGTGAGGGAGTTTTTCCTTCTAACGGTGAAACTAATCCTGCCGCTTTCGCTTTACGTAATTTTTCGGATGGTGAGATAGCTGCTTTAACTTTAGCAATAATAGCTTTCTCTGATGCTGTTCGCCCTTCAGGCAATGGAATACCTTTATCTTGTAAACCCTGTAATATTTTTTCTTTTTGTGACGGTGATTTACCCTCTAGGGGCTGCATTAATCCTTCTTCTGCAGCTTTGGCGTACTTATCTTTCATAGATGCAGTTTTTGGTTCTGGAGGAAGGCCAAGGTCAGCGCGAACCTTTTCAATCATTTTTTTTTCAGAAGCCGTTTTTCCTTCTGGAAGAGGCATCCCTTGCATTGCTAAGCCTTTAACTATCTTTTCTTTTTGAGATGGTGATTTGCCTTCTAAAGGCGTTATTAGTCCTGCAGCTTTTGCTTTACGTTCTTTTGCAGATGGTGTAACAGACGGTGCGCGAGCTTTCACTTTAGCTATAAGAGCTTTTTCTGACGACGTTCGTCCCTCTGGCAACGGAATTCCTTTGTCTTGTAAACTTTTCAGAATTTTTTCTTTCTCTGATGGTGACTTACCCTCTAGGGGCTGTATTAATCCAGCGCTCGCAGCCTTTTCGTATTTCTCTTTCATGGATGGAGTTTTAGGTTCTGGAGGTAGGCCAAGTTCGGTGCGTACTTTCTCACTGATTTTTTTTTCAGAAACAGTTTTTGCTTCCGGAAGTGGAAGTCCTTCCTTTGCTAATCCTTTCAGTATCTTTTCTTTTTGTGAAGGAGTTTTACCTTCTAAAGGCGTAAGTAGTCCTGCTGCTTTTGCTCTACGTAGTTTTTCAGACGGCGCAACAGACGGTGCACGTACTCCTGCTTTTACTTTAGATATAATAGCTTTCTCTGATGCTGTTCGTCCTTCTGGTAATGGGATTCCACTGTCTTGCAAGCCTTGTAATATTTTTTCCTTTTGTGATGGTGTTTTACCTTCCAAAGGTTGCATTAATCCGGCTTCTGCAGCTTTAGCGTACCTGTCTTTCATGGAGACAGTTTTAGGCTCTGGAGGAAGGCCAAGGTCTGCACGAACTTTTTCCATAATCTTTTTCTCTGATGCAGTTTTTGCTTCTGGAAGAGGCAGTCCTTCCTGAGCTAATCCCTTCAATATTTTTTCTTTCTGTGAGGGTGTCTTTCCTTCTAAAGGCGTTAGTAGTCCTGCAGCTTTTGCTTTACGAAGTTTTTCCGATGGTTTTACAGACGGCGCGCGTTCTCCTGCTTTTACTTTAGCTATAAGAGCTTTTTCTGTTGACGTTCTTCCTTCAGGCAATGGTATACCTCTGTCTTGCAAACCTTGTAATATTTTTTCTTTTTGAGACGGTGATTTACCTTCCAGGGGCTGCATCAACCCAGCTTCTGCAGCTTTAGTGTATTTGTCTTTCATGGAAGCAGTTTTAGGTTCTGGAGGAAGCCCAAGGTCAGCACGAACTTTTTCCATGATCTTTTTCTCTGATGCAGTTTTTGCTTCAGGAAGAGGCAGTCCTTCCTGTGCTAATCCTTTCAGTATCTTTTCCTTTTGTGAGGGTGTTTTGCCTTCTAATGGCGTCATTAGTCCCGCAGCTTCAGCTTTACGTACTTTTTCTGAAAATTTCACTGACGGCTTACGTACTCCAGCTCTTACTTTAGATATAATAGCTTTCTCTGATGGGGTTCGTCCTTCAGGTAATGGGATTCCATTGTCTTGCAAGCCTTGTAATATTTTTTCTTTTTGTGATGGCGATTTACCTTCCAAGGGCTGCATCAAACCAGCTTCTGCAGCTTTATGGTACTTGTCTTTCATGGAAGCAGTTTTAGGCTCTGGAGGAAGCCCAAGGTCTGCACGAACTTTTTCCATGATCTTTTTCTCTGATGCAGTTTTTGCTTCAGGAAGAGGCAGTCCTTCCTGTGCTAATCCTTTCAGTATCTTTTCCTTTTGTGAGGGTGTTTTTCCTTCTAATGGCGTCATTAGTCCCGCAGCTTCAGCTTTACGTACTTTTTCAGACAATTTCACAGACGGCACACGTACGCCTGCTTTTACTCTAGATATAATAGCTTTCTCTGATGGCGTTCGTCCTTCAGGTAATGGGATTCCATTGTCTTGCAAACCTTGTAATATTTTTTCTTTTTGTGATGGCGATTTACCTTCCAGGGGCTGCATTAATCCAGCTTCTGCAGCTTTATGATACTTGTCTTTCATGGAAGCAGTTTTAGGCTCTGGAGGAAGCCCAAGGTCTGCACGAACTTTTTCCATAATCTTTTTCTCTGATGCAGTTTTTGCTTCTGGAAGCGGCAGTCCTTCCTGAGCTAATCCTTTCAGTATCTTTTCTTTTTGTGAGGGTGTTTTTCCTTCTAATGGCGTCATTAGTCCCGCAGCCTCAGCTTTACGTACTTTTTCAGACAATTTCATAGACGGCACACGTACGCCTGCTTTTACTCTAGATATAATAGCTTTCTCTGATGGCGATCGTCCTTCAGGTAATGGGATTCCATTGTCTTGCAAACCTTGTAATATTTTTTCTTTTTGTGATGGTGTTTTACCTTCCAAAGGTTGCATTAATCCGGCTTCTGCAGCTTTAGCGTACTTGTCTTTCATAGAGGCAGTTTTAGGCTCTGGAGGAAGGCCAAGATCAGCACGAACTTTTTCCATGATCTTTTTCTCTGATGCAGTTTTTGTTTCAGGAAGAGGCAGTCCTTCCAGAGCTAATCCCTTCAATATTCTTTCTTTTTGTGAGGGTGTCTTCCCTTCTAAAGGTGTTATTAGTCCTGCAGCTTTTGCTCGTCGTAGTTTTTCAGATGGTTTTATCGATGGCACGCGTTCTCCTGCTTTTACTTTGGCTATAATAGCTTTTTCAGATGCGGTCCTTCCTTCGGGCAATGGAATACCTTGGTCTTGCAAACCTTGTAATATTTTTTCTTTTTGTGATGGTGTTTTGCCTTCCAGTGGCTGCATCAAACCAGCTTCTGCAGCTTTAGCGTATTTGTCTTTCATTGATGCCGTTTTCGGCTCTGGAGGAAGGCCCAGATCAGCGCGAACTTTTTCCATAATCTTTTTCTCTGAAGCAGTTTTTGCTTCGGGAAGAGGCAAGCCTTCCTGAGCTAATCCTTTTAATATTTTTTCTTTTTGTGATGGAGTTTTACCTTCTAAAGGTGTAAGTAGCCCTGCTGCTTTAGCTTTACGAAGTTTCTCTGATGGCTTTACAGACGGTGCACGTTCTCCTGCTTTTACTTTGGCTATAATAGCTTTCTCAGATGCGGTCCTTCCTTCGGGCAATGGAATACCTTGGTCTTGCAAACCTTGTAATATTTTCTCTTTTTGTGATGGTGTTTTGCCTTCCAGTGGCTGCATCAAACCAGCTTCTGCAGCTTTAGCGTATTTGTCTTTCATTGATGCCGTTTTCGGCTCTGGAGGAAGGCCCAGATCAGCGCGAACCTTTTCCATAATCATTTTTTCTGATGCAGTTTTTGCATCGGGTAAAGGCAGTCCTTCTTTTGCCAAACCTTTCAATATTCTTTCTTTCTGTGAGGGTGTCTTCCCTTCTAAAGGCGTTATTAATCCTGCGGCTTTTGCTCGTCGTAGTTTTTCAGATGGTTTTACCGATGGCACGCGTTCTCCTGCTTTTACTTTGGCTATAATAGCTTTTTCAGATGCGGTCCTTCCTTCGGGCAATGGAATACCCTGGTCTTGCAAACCTTGTAATATTTTTTCTTTTTGTGATGGTGTTTTGCCTTCCAGTGGCTGCATCAAACCAGCTTCTGCAGCTTTAGCGTATTTGTCTTTCATTGATGCCGTTTTCGGCTCTGGAGGAAGGCCTAGATCAGCGCGAACTTTTTCCATAATCTTTTTCTCTGAAGCAGTTTTTGCTTCGGGAAGAGGCAAGCCTTCCTGAGCTAATCCTTTTAATATTTTTTCTTTTTGTGATGGAGTTTTACCTTCTAAAGGTGTAAGTAGCCCTGCTGCTTTAGCTTTACGAAGTTTCTCTGATGGCTTTACAGACGGTGCACGTTCTCCTGCTTTTACTTTGGCTATAATAGCTTTCTCAGATGCCGTTCTTCCTTCGGGCAACGGAATACCTTTGTCTTGCAAACCTTGTAATATTTTTTCTTTTTGTGACGGTGATTTACCTTCCAGTGGCTGCATCAAACCAGCTTCTGCAGCTTTAGCGTATTTGTCTTTCATTGATGCCGTTTTCGGCTCTGGAGGAAGGCCCAGATCAGCGCGAACTTTTTCCATAATCTTTTTCTCTGAAGCAGTTTTTGCTTCGGGAAGAGGCAAGCCTTCCTGAGCTAATCCTTTTAATATTTTTTCTTTTTGTGATGGAGTTTTACCTTCTAAAGGTGTAAGTAGCCCTGCTGCTTTAGCTTTACGAAGTTTCTCTGATGGCTTTACAGACGGTGCACGTTCTCCTGCTTTTACTTTGGCTATAATAGCTTTTTCAGATGCAGTCCTGCCTTCGGGCAATGGAATACCTTGGTCTTGCAAACCTTGTAATATTTTTTCTTTTTGTGATGGTGTTTTGCCTTCCAGTGGCTGCATCAAACCAGCTTCTGCAGCTTTAGCGTATTTGTCTTTCATTGATGCTGTTTTCGGCTCTGGAGGAAGGCCCAGATCAGCGCGAACCTTTTCCATAATCATTTTTTCTGATGCAGTTTTTGCATCGGGTAAAGGCAGTCCTTCTTTTGCCAAACCTTTCAATATTCTTTCCTTCTGTGAGGGTGTCTTCCCTTCTAAAGGCGTTATTAATCCTGCGGCTTTTGCTCGTCGTAGTTTTTCAGATGGTTTTACCGATGGCACGCGTTCTCCTGCTTTTACTTTGGCTATAATAGCTTTCTCAGATGCGGTCCTTCCTTCGGGCAATGGAATACCTTGGTCTTGCAAACCTTGTAATATTTTTTCTTTTTGTGATGGTGTTTTGCCTTCCAGTGGCTGCATCAAACCAGCTTCTGCAGCTTTAGCGTATTTGTCTTTCATAGATGCAGTTTGTGGCTCTGGAGGTAGACCCAGATCAGCGCGAACCTTTTCCATAATCTTTCGTTCTGAAGGAGTTTTTGCTTCGGGGAGAGGCAGTCCTTCCTGAGCTAATCCTTTCAGTATTTTTTCCTTTTGTGATGGTGTTTTTCCTTCTAAAGGCGTTATTAGTCCTGCAGCTTTTGCTCGTCGTAGTTTTTCAGATGGTTTTAACGTTGGCACACGTTCTCCTGCTTTTACTTTGGCTATAATAGCTTTTTCAGATGCAGTCCTTCCTTCGGGCAATGGAATACCTTGGTCTTGCAAACCTTGTAATATTTTTTCTTTTTGTGATGGCGATTTACCTTCCAGGGGCTGCATTAATCCAGCTTCTGCAGCTTTATGGTACTTGTCTTTCATGGAAGCAGTTTTAGGCTCTGGAGGAAGCCCAAGGTCTGCACGAACTTTTTCCATAATCTTTTGTTCTGAAGGAGATTTTGCTTCGGGGAGAGGCAGTCCTTCCTGAGCTAATCCCTTCAATATTCTTTCTTTCTGTGAGGGTGTCTTCCCTTCTAAAGGCGTTATTAGTCCTGCAGCTTTTGCTCGTCGTAGTTTTTCAGATGGTTTTACCGATGGCACGCGTTCTCCTGCTTTTACTTTGGCTATAATAGCTTTTTCAGATGCAGTCCTTCCTTCGGGCAATGGAATACCTTGATCTTGCAAACCTTGTAATATTTTTTCTTTTTGTGATGGTGTTTTGCCTTCCAAAGGCTGCATTAAACCAGCTTCTGCAGCTTTAGCGTATTTGTCTTTCATTGATGCCGTTTTCGGCTCTGGAGGAAGGCCCAGATCAGCGCGAACCTTTTCCATAATCTTTTTTTCTGATGTAGTTTTTGCTTCGGGGAGAGGCAGTCCTTCCTGAGCTAATCCCTTCAATATTCTTTCTTTCTGTGAGGGTGTCTTCCCTTCTAAAGGCGTTATCAGTCCTGCAGCTTTTGCTCGTCGTAGTTTTTCAGATGGTTTTACCGATGGCACGCGTTCTCCTGCTTTTACTTTGGCTATAATAGCTTTTTCAGATGCAGTCCTTCCTTCGGGCAATGGAATACCTTGATCTTGCAAACCTTGTAATATTTTTTCTTTTTGTGATGGTGTTTTGCCTTCCAAAGGCTGCATCAAACCAGCTTCTGCAGCTTTAGCGTATTTGTCTTTCATTGATGCCGTTTTCGGCTCTGGAGGAAGGCCCAGATCAGCGCGAACCTTTTCCATAATCTTTTTTTCTGATGTAGTTTTTGCTTCGGGGAGAGGCAATCCTTCCTGAGCTAATCCCTTCAATATTCTTTCTTTCTGTGAGGGTGTCTTCCCTTCTAAAGGCGTTATCAGTCCTGCAGCTTTTGCTCGTCGTAGTTTTTCAGATGGTTTTACCGATGGCACGCGTTCTCCTGCTTTTACCTTGGCTATAATAGCTTTTTCAGATGCAGTCCTTCCTTCGGGCAATGGAATACCTTGGTCTTGCAAACCTTGTAATATTTTTTCTTTTTGTGATGGTGTTTTGCCTTCTAGAGGCTGCATTAAGCCGGCTTCTGCAGCTTTAGCGTATTTGTCTTTCATGGATGCAGTTTGTGGCTCTGGAGGTAGACCCAGATCAGCGCGAACCTTTTCCATAATCTTTTGTTCTGAAGAGGTTTTTGCTTCGGGGAGAGGCAGTCCTTCCTGAGCTAATCCTTTCAGTATCTTTTCCTTTTGTGATGGTGTTTTTCCCTCTAAAGGCGTTATTAGTCCTGCAGCTTTTGCTCGTCGTAGTTTTTCAGATGGTTTTACCGATGGCACGCGTTCTCCTGCTTTTACCTTGGCTATAATAGCTTTTTCAGATGCAGTCCTTCCTTCGGGCAACGGAATACCTTTGTCTTGCAAACCTTGTAATATTTTTTCTTTTTGTGATGCTGTTTTGCCTTCTAGAGGCTGGATTAAGCCGGCTTCTGCAGCTTTAGCGTATTTGTCTTTCATGGATGCAGTTTGTGGCTCTGGAGGTAGACCCAGATCAGCGCGTACCTTTTCCATAATCTTTTGTTCTGAAGGAGTTTTTGGTTCAGGGAGAGGCAGTCCTTCCTGAGCTAATCCTTTCAGTATCTTTTCCTTTTGTGATGGTGTTTTTCCCTCTAAAGGCGTTATTAGTCCTGCAGCTTTTGCTCGTCGTAGTTTTTCAGATGGTTTTACCGATGGCATACGTTCTCCTGCTTTTACTTTGGCTATAATAGCTTTTTCGGATGGCGTCCGTCCTTCAGGCAAAGGAATGCCTTTGTCTTGCAAGCCTTGTAATATTTTTTCTTTCTGTGACGGTGATTTACCTTCCAAAGGCTGTATTAAACCAGCTTCTGCGGCTTTAGCGTATTTGTCTCTCATTGATGCAGTTTGTGGCTCTGGAGGTAGACCTAGGTCAGCGCGAACCTTTTCCATAATCTTTTTTTCTGAAGGAGTTTTTGCTTCGGGGAGAGGCAGTCCTTCCTGAGCTAATCCTTTCAGTATCTTTTCCTTTTGTGATGGTGTTTTTCCTTCTAAAGGCGTTATTAGTCCTGCAGCTTTTGCTCGTCGTAGTTTTTCAGATGGTTTTACAGATGGTTTTTTAGACGGCATACGTTCCCCTGCTTTAACTTTATCTATAAGAGCTTTTTCTGATGGAGTTCGTCCTTCAGGCAAAGGAATGCCTTTGTCTTGCAAGCCTTGTAATATTTTTTCTTTTTGTGATGCTGTTTTGCCTTCCAAAGGCTGTATTAAACCAGCTTCTGCGGCTTTAGCATATTTGTCTTTCATTGATGCCGTTTGGGGCTCTGGAGGTAAACCCAAATCAGCGCGAACCTTTTCCATAATCTTTTTCTCTGAAGCAGTTTTTGCTTCGGGAAGAGGTAAGCCTTCTTGAGCTAATCCTTTCAGAATTTTTTCTTTCTGTGAGGGTGTTTTCCCTTCTAAAGGCGTTATTAGTCCTGCAGCTTTTGCTCTACGTAGTTTTTCAGATGGTTTTACAGATGGTTTTTTAGACGGCATACGTTCCCCTGCTTTAACTTTATCTATAAGAGCTTTTTCTGATGGAGTTCGTCCTTCAGGCAAAGGAATGCCTTTGTCTTGCAAGCCTTGTAATATTTTTTCTTTTTGTGATGCTGTTTTGCCTTCCAAAGGCTGCATTAAACCAGCTTCTGCGGCTTTAGCGTATTTGTCTTTCATTGATGCCGTTTGGGGCTCTGGAGGTAAACCCAAATCAGCGCGAACCTTTTCCATAATCTTTTTCTCTGAAGCAGTTTTTGCTTCGGGAAGAGGTAAGCCTTCTTGAGCTAATCCTTTCAGAATTTTTTCTTTCTGTGAGGGTGTTTTCCCTTCTAAAGGCGTTATTAGTCCTGCAGCTTTTGCTCTACGTAGTTTTTCAGATGGTTTTACCGATGGTTTTTTAGACGGCATACGTTCCCCTGCTTTAACTTTATCTATAAGAGCTTTTTCTGATGGAGTTCGTCCTTCAGGCAAAGGAATGCCTTTGTCTTGCAAGCCTTGTAATATTTTTTCTTTTTGTGATGCTGTTTTGCCTTCCAAAGGCTGCATTAAACCAGCTTCTGCGGCTTTAGCGTATTTGTCTTTCATTGATGCCGTTTGGGGCTCTGGAGGTAAACCCAAATCAGCGCGAACCTTTTCCATAATCTTTTTCTCTGAAGCAGTTTTTGCTTCGGGTAGAGGTAAGCCTTCTTGAGCTAATCCTTTCAGAATTTTTTCTTTCTGTGAGGGTGTTTTCCCTTCTAAAGGCGTTATTAGTCCTGCAGCTTTTGCTCTACGTAGTTTTTCAGATGGTTTTACCGATGGTTTTTTAGACGGCATACGTTCCCCTGCTTTAACTTTATCTATAAGAGCTTTTTCTGATGGAGTTCGTCCTTCAGGCAGGGGAATACCTTTTTCTTGCAAACTTTTTAGAATCTTTTCTTTTTCCGATGGTGTTTTCCCTTCCAAGGGTTGCAGTAATCCGGCACTCGCTGCTTTTTCGTATTTCTCTTTCATTGATGGTGTTTTAGGTTCCGGAGGTAAGCCAAGTTCGGTGCGTACTTTTTCACTGAGTTTTTTCTCTGAAACAGTTTTAGCTTCTGGAAGGGGTAGTCCTTCCTCTGCTAATCCTCTGAGTATCTTTTCTTTCTGTGATGGAGTTTTTCCTTCTAAAGGCGTTATTAGTCCTGCAGCTTTTGCTTTTCGTAGTTTCTCAGATAGTTTTACAGACGGCCGTTTTTCTCCTGCTTTAACCTTTGCTACAAGAGCTTTCTCTGATGGCGTTCGTCCTTCGGGTAATGGAATACCTTTTTCTTGTAAACCCTGTAATATTTTTTCTTTTTCTGACGGTGATTTACCTTCCAGTGGCTGCATCAAACCGGCTTCTGCAGCTTTAGCGTATTTATCTTTCATAGATGCAGTTTGTGGCTCAGGGGGTAGGCCCAGATCAGCACGAACCTTTTCCATAATCTTTTTCTCTGAAGCAGTTTTGGCTTCGGGAAGAGGCATTCCTTCTTGTGCTAATCCTTTTAGTATCTTTTCTTTCTGCGAGGGAGTTTTCCCTTCTAATGGCGTTATTAACCCTGCGGCTTTCGCTCGTCGTAGTTTTTCTGATGGTTTTACAGTTGGCACACGTTCCCTTGCTTTAACTTTATCTATAAGAGCTTTTTCTGATGGAGTTCGTCCTTCAGGCAGGGGAATACCTTTTTCTTGCAAACTTTTTAGAATCTTTTCTTTTTCCGATGGTGTTTTTCCTTCCAAGGGTTGTAGTAACCCGGCACTCGCTGCTTTTTCGTATTTCTCTTTCATTGATGGAGTTTTAGGTTCTGGAGGTAAGCCAAGTTCGGTGCGTACTTTTTCACTGATTTTTTTCTCTGAAACAGTTTTAGCTTCTGGAAGAGGCAGTCCTTCCTCTGCTAATCCTCTAAGTATCTTTTCTTTCTGAGATGGAGTTTTTCCTTCTAAAGGTGTTATTAGTCCTGCAGCTTTTGCTTTACGTAATTTTTCAGACATTTTCACAGACGGTACAAGTACTCCTGCTTTTACTTTAGATATAATAGCTTTTTCTGATGCAGTGCGTCCTTCAGGCAATGGAATACCTTTGTCCTTCAATCCTTGTAATATTTTTTCTTTTTGTGACGGTGATTTACCTTCTAGAGGCTGTAGTAATCCGGCTTCTGCAGCTTTAGCGTATTTTTCTTTCATGGAAGGTGTTTTAGGTTCTGGAGGAAGACCAACTTCCGCACGTACCTTTTCAATAAGTTTTTTCTCAGAAGCTGTTTTACCTTCAGGCAGTGGCAATCCATGCATTGCCAATCCTTTAATTATCTTTTCTTTTTGCGAAGGAGTTTTCCCTTCTAATGGTGTGATGAGTCCTACAGTTTTAGCTTTTTTAACTTTTTCTGAGGGGACTGTTACTTCGCCCTCTTTCCGTTTTTTAAGTTTTTCTAACATCGTTGCGGTTTTTGATTCTGGTATTCCTAAGTCAGCTTTTACTTTTTTGATCAACGCTTTTTCAGATGCTGTTTTCCCCTTTGGTAGAGGGTGTCCTTTTTTGGCCAATTCCCTCAAAATTTCTTCTTTTTCTTCTGGAGTTTTCCCTTCTAACATCCTTTCAGCTTTTTTTGCTAAAGACTTCTTCTCTTTTGCACCAAGGGATACTAACGACTTTCGTACTTCTCCAAGGCGTCTTTCTTCACGTAATAAATGACTGCAGAGTATGCAATCACAGTTATCACAATTTTTCATTTTATAGCAGTCGTAAAGGCCTTTCATTACTTCAAACATTGCGTCTGAGTTGCATGAACAGCAACAAGTATCTTCCACTGCACTCAATTGACATCGGTAAACCTTCCATTTTGTCTGCGTTGGAAAATTAAATGTACTCAAGTAGTCGTTTAAACGGTATCCTGAAATTCGGTTCACTACGAATTTAGAATTGAACATGGATTTTGTCTTAATCGCATCTGAACTTCTTGTTCTTCGATTGTGTAGTTTTAATCGCTTATTGATTTTTGTCATACTCATGTGTTTAGTAAGCTTTAGGACCTTTTGAATTTTACCTGTACCGGAGTGTGACAATCGGAAAGCAATTGTCGGTTGTTCGCCGTATTTTGCTAGATTCAACTTTTTACGGATTTTCACTTTTTTCTTATGAACCATCATGCTGATATCATTCATTTCAATGTTTTGAATATTTTCCTGACCAGACTGGCGTAAATCATATTTTAGTTGTTTTCCTTTTTGTTCGAGGTCTTTCATTATGATTTTATAAACAACCTCAAGAGTGAATTACAAATCGTACGTTATTTTTTTTTTTTAAATAAATTGACCAAAATCTTTTTATTTTAATCGGTTTACAGCTTTTTTCTGTAGTGAACTATTTTTTTTCTTTTCATACTCTTCCTTTTCTTTACAGTTGATTCGTGTTTGAGGACAATTTGTTTTCTTTTGGATCAGGGTGTGTTTGAGGCATTCTTAAAACTTGATACCTTATTCTGAAAAGTAGTTGCTGAAAAAGTAATTTTATTTGAGTACTTACGAAAAAGAAGTTTCCCTATTCTTTAACATTACAAAAGAAAAGAATAGTTGATGTATACTATTGGGTTAAATTTTTAAACTACTTATTTCTGTTGTAATGGATACAATATAATTATATTTTTCCCTTGTCCTATTTCAGCATTATCATGAAAATATAACGAATTTATTTTATTAACATCCATTTGTCGGCAGTGGCTTGGTTATCAAAGAAAAAATGTAAACGACACCATGGTAGCTTGGTTCAGTAATAGTTTGAATATAAAACGACTTCGATGCAACGAGTTTTTTTTTAGCCGTTTTTGTCCTAATCCTAGGCTAAGGCCTTCCTCTATATTTTTCATAGTTTAAGGGCCCGTGCGTCCTCCTTTTAATTCTGGCGAAATCTGTTTAGTTCATTCCGCTATCTCCTACATGATTTACCGCATTTTTTGCCATAATTTGTCGGGCATGCGGTAGACAGTAGGCAGTAGTTGCGTAACTTTATGAACCACATCAGCTATCTTTAACCTTACCTATACAAGGTGCAGTTTTAAAACTGCACAATATTTCAGGAGGTTGTAATAAAACTCATAAATAATCATGTAAAAAAACAATACCTGGTCAATAATCAGTAATACTTGTTATTTAATTTTTTAATTACACTAAACTAAATCGATTGATCGATGGCCGCGGGGGCGTGGCTAGGGTGTGGCGTGCGGGATGATGATTGGATGATACATTATTTATGAAACTATCGTTGCGAGTTAGTGTGAGTGAAAACGCCCTTTATTGTTCCGTGTTTGTGTGTGTGAAAAAAAGCGCGGTTATAAAAAAAAATAAAATTACCTACTTATTTTATTATTGATTCGGGTCGAGAATCACTAACATAATTACCTCCTGAAATATTTTGCAGCTTCAAAACGACACCTTGTATATTATCTCATCGACAGTTCTGTTTACGCAAAAGTGTGAGTTTTCAGTGCAGATGTGGTTCATACTATCGTTGTATAGCTGGTACCTGAAATAACAAGTGGAATTTTTTTTTTCCACCGCTGTCACACAACGCCGTCTAGTCTCAAGCTAAGCAGAGCTTGTGTTAAGAGTACTAGACAACTGATAAACTTACTTATATATTTCTAAATACATACATATTATAGATAAATTACACCTAGACACAGAACAAATGATCGTGCTCATCACACAAACATTTGTCCTGGGTGAATCGAACCCACGACCTCCGGCATAGCAGTCAGGGCTACTAACCACTACACCAACAGGCCAGTCATAATTAGACATGACCTGACCTATTATAATAATGAGGATATCACACGAGTGATATTTATCCTTTAGTAAAGTAAAAGTCGGTTTCTCTGTACAAACTTCGAATCCCCGTTTCATAGGGATGAAACGGAGAGGGTTTAATTAACCCCTTAAACCCTTGAGAGGGTGAATTTTGGAAAACTCTCTCTTAGTCGTCGCAGACGTCCTCTCAAACCCCAAGCGAACGCCGGCGTTCGCGCGTCGTTTAGTTGAACACTAATATTATTAAAAGTACACGTAGATTATTAAAATTTTGCGAGTTTATTTATTGTTTATGTATCTAAGAATGTAAATAAGAAATTCTTCATAAAGTAGTCTGTAAATTTCGAAAATAAGCAACCTTTTCTATTTATCCGTAATAAACCTATTTAAATGCTTGGGGACTCAGGGGTCTTATGCAAAATTTCAGTATTTTCGGTAGGAGTTTCCGCTGTGCGTTGATGTCTGTCAGTCAGTCTCTCCTTTCATATAATAAAATACTTACTATAATTGCTTACTTGAATGTCACTGATAAGAATAGAAAAATATCTGTGCGTTGCCTACTGATTTATTATTCTCTATACTTTTTTATTTTTTATTCGATACTAGCTAACCCCTTGGTCCATCTATGTTTTTGGTTATTGCTCCGCTCCCGAGGGTTCTTTCTCAATAAATTGGCTATATAACACTATAAAATATTTTTCCAATTCGAATCAGTAGCGTTCAACCAATCAAACAACCAAGCTTTTCAGCTTTATAATGTTCTTTGTATATATATATATATATATAAATCTTGTGTCTCACTGTTTGTTATCTGAAAAAGTTTGACAAATTTTTATGACACTTTTTTTGTAAACTTTTGGTAGGCCTGAGAAAATGGCATAGGCTTTTTTACCCTCCTAGGCCCATCCCTAAATTTTTTTTTTTTAATTAATGTGACAGGGCCACGTTTCGTACCTAATAATATAGATTTATTATGGATTTGCAACCATGTAAGGCTAAAATCATCTCCATTATATCGACACCTCTGGGCTCAAAGGTCGTAAAGGACAAAATGCAACTTTTCAGGAGAAACAAAAAACGAAAAAAAAAATCGTATTTTTACTCTAACTTTTTTGTTTCTTGAGCTATTTAAACGAAACTTTGGAAAAGTGCTTAGAATTCATAGTACTCTCTTGGGCAGTATTACAATTTTACCCTAATGCTTTATTTATCGAGATAGATTTCCTTTATGACCACAAATTTAAAAATAAATGTCCTTTACCCCCCTAAAATTTTCATCTTATGATTTTAGCTTAGGGCGTAAATCTACTTTACTGTGCAAAATTAATCAAAGTAAGGAAATAATGGACAAATGCAATATTTTTTAGGTTCTAAAGGATCACCCGCTAAGGTATTCTAAAAGGATTAATTGATAGGTAGTTGAGGTATTATTTTATTTTTAAAATCTTTCCTACGCGTACTTTCCCTTAACTGTCTCTCCTCATTTGTTTCATAGCTACGTCGGTATTTCTTAAAATTCACCAATAACACTAAAATATAGAGGCTTGGCACAGTAAGAAATTTTAAATTTTAAAGTGTGGCCGACAGCTCTCTCTTTGTGATATTCGGACCATAGTTCTTATAGCTCTTTTCTGGAGTACGAAGGCTCTCTGGCAGTTATATTTGAAACTGTTCCCCCAAAACTGGACACTATATCTTAACCTTGATTCTATTAGAGCGTAGTATACCATTTTAATGTGTTTTATGTCTATTTCATCCCTTAGAGTACGTAAGGCATAACACGCTGAGGATATATACGAATCAATGGCTTGCAATTCCCTTTTCCAATTTAAAAATTTGTCCATGTAAACTCCTAAAAACTTTACCTCATTCACTATGTCAATTTTTAATTTCATTAAGTGTGATCGTCATGTTGTCTTTATTTCGAGCTGTTGTACTAAATAACATTACTTTGTTTTTTTTTTTTCAATGTTTATTATGAGCTTATTACTCTCAAACCAAGAACTAAAAACTGATAATACTGCATTAACTTTAGCAGAAAGCTCGTGTATGTCGTTAGCTTCAACTATTGCATTAGTATCGTCAGCAAAAACTGTCAGTTGTGTATCAGGAAATATTGAGTTAATGTAATTAATGAGATCATTTGTAAATAATACTGTGTTCTAGCTTATTGGCACTACCTACACATAGTAAACGTTTCATTTGACTTGATATTTTAATGCCTTTTGTCATCCACCTTAATTTGGAACCCTTTTTGAGTTTAATTTTTTGTTTTCTTTTTCTGTAACAATTTTTGAAAATTGTAACAAATGTCTTCAAGAACGTATTTATTCCCATATTACTCCAATTAGTTCAAGAACCATTTGTCTAAAAGCTATACGGTTTTTGACGTTAAATACTCTTTTATGTATAACTATATATTTATTTTTATTTAAATTTGAATCGATTATATTATCTAATAAAAAGTCGCCCAATAACGCACCGTGTCCATCCGCTAAACCATTGTGATCCACTTCACATTGTCCCACATCAGATCCGTCAGATTCGTTATAACGTTATCTATACAAGACGCGCAATCGTTGCGAATAAACGTAGGTGTATTAATTAGCAGTCGGAAGTTATAGCATGACAGCAAACTCATGAATTCAGTCCGGAGTTTGCCCTCTACCATTAAGTCCACATTAAAATCGCCGCATATAATGCTTTTCCTTTTGAATAAATATTCTAACAACTTCTCCATATTTATCATAAAAAATTCGAAATTCTTATTATTAGGGGTACGGTAACAGCAGCATAAGTATAAACCAGTAATCGTATCCTTAATTCAGTAAACCCCAAGCGAACGCCGGCGTTCGCGCACCTATTGTCTTTCTATTGTGTCTGTGATTTCCACGATTGAAAGGCTCAAAAACTTCCATCTTATACAATTTGTTTATAAAATCTATATTTTCTACTTTTCTGTCTATGTGACATCCATCCAAAGATTAAACTCCCCCCCCCCTAATTTTTTTGTTTCTAGTATTGTATGAGATTAAATTGTAATTATCAAGATTAAATACATGAACCGACTTGTCATTTAAAAAATGTTCACTTATACAAACAAAATCTACCCTTTTACCTAGCGAATTAATATAAACCTCTGTTCATTTTTCTTGTTACTGATACCACATACATTTTGATGGCATATAAAGACATTTGTTTTAATGGACGAACACTTAGTATTATCTTTGTAGCAAGTGTTGCAAGGTGTATACAAATCACTCACGAAAAAAGTCCGAAACCTGTGTAGGGTTGTGAGTTTGTGTCGTAGAGTCAACACGCTCTGTACACAATTGTTTGTAACTTACATTTAAAAATGAATCTGTTTGAGTACTAACGTTGTAATATACAGGCTTCATCTGTTGGCAATTTTCTAGTGTTTCCACATAATTTCTATAGTTGGTCATGTATTTTACATTTAGGATATGTCTATGAATTAATCTGCATGCATGTAATTTATTTATACCTTTTAACAGACTTACTGAAATCGGTATCTAGATGAATAAAAGTTGAGTTATTACAATTACAGCACACAAAATTAAGGAGGCGGTTTAATATTTTTACGCTAATATAATTATTGCTATAAATATTTCCTATTATAATATTAGTATTACTTAATTGACACAACGTATAATGCAAGGACAAGTTCGTTTTATTTCAATTTTTTTTTTTGGGTTTTAATGGACATTTTATTTAAGTGTCGCAGTTATACTTCGTAGTTATACTGGAGGCTATTTGAATATTACTTACCTATGTAATAATAATGAATTGTGTATGTTGAATGTATTAGAATCATTTTAATAAGGTAGGGGCTGAAGAAGATACGAAAACTTGAACATCCTTGTAATTTTGATGATAATCGATTTATTAATACCTACCTACATTTTACGAGATCGTGAGTTTTGTTTAATTTTAAAGTTGGTAGGTTGAGATTAAATTCTTTGTTATCTGAATATTCTAGGATTTATGGGACAATTTATCACCTAAGTTTATAATACGCCCTTAGTGGAAGCACATAATTGAAAAGAAACTAGGTAGTAAAGGACACTTATGTTCCTTTATTTTAACTTGTAAGGGTGTAAAGGACAATTTGCAAAGACGATGTCCTTTACATCCAAATTTTTAAAATGACTTATATTAACCACCTAAGGAGGTAAAGGACAATTGACATTTTTAATGGGGGCATTTCACGTGAAGCGGACAACCAAAAAAAAATGAGGTCGTGGATTTTGTTTATATTTCGGTCAGTTGTACTTCTAGTAGACATGGATGTGTACACACAATTTTTTTTTCGGGGGGTTTTTTATTGCTGAGTTATGAGCTTTTAAAAATTGACTAAGAATAAAGTCATGAATTTTTGAATGCTTATTATCTGTATCAATTAATTTGTAAAATAAACTAAAAACTATTGGTTCATAGAGATAAAAGGTTGAAGTTTTTAATTGTTTTTGACGCATTCTAAATTTGATTTTTTTTACGTGTAGTAAACCGGAAGTTAACATTTCAAATCGATATTTGAGTAACTTCGACTCATTTTTTTTTAAATTTTTAAACCTTGAATTAAAGCTTTAAATATAATTATTATTCACCAAAAAAATTAAAACGTGATCTTCAATAGTTGTAGACTTAGAGCATATAGAGTACATACACATCGGTACGAGCACTTTCTAAGCGTTTGGGTTTATGCGCTAACTTGCTAAAATACTTCGCTATTAATATTTTATTCTTTCATTCTAACATGCAAAAATATAAAAATAAACGATATTTATAATTAACAATATAAATATGTTTGTTATCATAATAAAAATTTAATACAAAATAGTACGATTAGAGCACGATACTGCCACATTCTACTCTTTTCAAAAAACACTTCACCAGCACCTTGATGAGCACGAAATTGCTGTTTCTGTCATGAAATACATCACAGACGGGGCTCCCCAACATTTTAAAAATAGGTTCAATTTTGTGAACCTATTTTACTACAAACAAGATTTTAAGAAAGAAGCACAGTTACACTTCCATGCCACTGCTCATGGAAAAGGCCCATGTGATGGTCTTGGAGGAAACCTTAAACGTTTGGCAACCCGTGCAAGTTTGCAGTCTACTAATAACGCTATCACTACACCTAATAGGTTATATGAATGGGCCAAATCATCATTGTCTGAGACGTCTATTTACTACTGCTCGAAGGAAAGTATTCAACTAGAGCGAGATTTTCTACGAGTCCGTTTTGCTTCCGCTATCACCATTCCAGGAACTAAACAACTACATGCTTTTCTTCCAACAAACGAGGGCTTATGTGTAAAGAGAATTAGTGCTAGTGCAAATAGTAAAATTGTAAAAATTACAAAATAAATCTCCCTATTTTTATAATTGTTGTTTCAATCTCAATTAACAAAACCGCTCTTAGTCTGAAACCATTGGCGTTTTTTTTTTTGTGAATAATTGAAGAAATCCTTTATTTTTATATTTTTGCATGTTAGAATGAAGGAATAAAATATTAATAGCGTAGTATTTTAGCAAGTTAGCGCATAAACCCGAACGCTTAGAAAGTGCTCGTACCGATGTGTATGTACTCTATATGCTCTAAGTCTACAACTATTGAAGATCACGTTTTAATATTTTTGGTGATTAATAATTACATTTAAAGCTTTAATTCAAGGTTTAAAAATTGAAAAAAAAAAGTGTCGAAGTTACTCAAATATCGATTTGAAATGTTCACTTCCGGTTTACTATACGTAAAAAAATCAAATTTAGAATGCGTCAAAAACAATTAAAAACTTCAACCTTTCATGTGTATGAACCAATAGTTTTTAGTTTATTTTACAAATTAATTGATACAGATAATAAGCATTCAAAAATTCATGCCTTTATTCTTAGTCAATTTTTAAAAGCTCATAACTCTGCAATAAAAAATCACACGAAAAAAAAATTGTGTGTACACATCCATGTCTACTAGAAGTACAACTGACCGAAATATAAACAAAATCCACGACCTCATTTTTTTTTTGGTTGTCCGCTTCACGTGAAATGCCCCGTATTTTAAACACAAAAGTTGTTTTTTATTTTGCTTTACTACCAAAATGAGTTCGCTCTGGTAACTGAGTGTTATTTGCTTCCATATTTTAACGGTACATTTTGTTTAACGTCTCAAATTATGTGGGTCGTAAAGGCATTTTTTTTGCGAATTTCGTAAAACGGAATATACAGATCGATAGAGAATTATAAACTGAGTAAAACTGCATCAAAAAGTCATTTTCGCCAAAATGTCCTTTACGACCTTTGAGCCCAGAGGTGTCGATATTATCTCTCCGTTAAGACTAAATATAAAACTAGAATAGTTATATACAAATTTATGTTTTGGTTTCTAAGTAAAGACCTCTGACAATCGGCTATTTTAGGTGAACTTTGGCTTTCCATAATGCACTCATATATCTTCTATAATATAACAATTACTAGTCGGACTCGCCCATGAAGGGTTTTATCATTTTCTTATTTTACTATTCAGTTTAGAAAAAAATGATGTTAGAAACCTCAATATCATTTTTGAAGACCTATCCATAGATAACCCACAAATATGGGTTTGACAAAAAAAGATTAAGTTACAGTTCTAAGTATAGGGATCCCCAAAATTTATTGTTTTTTTTTTTATATTTTGGTGTGAAAATCTTAAGGCTTTATAGTCTCTTAAACCATATGGCCGAAATTAAATGGTCCCAACTCTCGTACCCGTCTATGCGATAGTACGACTATCTGTGCATTTGTTTGCGGCCAGCTGCGCTCGGACAGAGCCCCGCTGACTTTTAAATCCATTTTCTTTGCAAAATATTGATTGATACATATGCTATGTTCACTTTGAAGAATATTTAACCACCAATTTTTATGTGTAAAAATGTTTCTAAAGATCCAAGCCGTTTCGAAGGAGTAGTTGCGAATGTGAATTGTTGTATGTAATAATATTTAGACAAAAGTATTAATCGCACGAAAAAAAATGATAATGTTGTTCATGAATCTATAATAAACATATTTTTTTTTGAAACCTATTAACCTGGCCGTTACCGAGGAGTAGGCTCCAGAAAGTCACTTGTTTAAGGCACTTTTCGGGTGCTTGGGCCTTAATGCAGTTCACAAAATACATCTACTGAGTAAGTTCACCGAGTTTTTAGGCGTTATCTCTCTTTTTTTGGATCGCTTCTTCATCAAACATCGCGTTGGATTCCGTTTAGAGAAGAAAAAGATAAACGCCCTAGAGATATGGTGCTGGAGGAGAATGCTCGGTGTAATCATTGAATTACGTACCAACGAGTCTATACTCCGAGAATTCGGCATTAAGCAGCGATTATCATCTTTGGTACAGTGTCGTATTCTCACCTTTTTTGGTCACTTATGCTGCCAAGGGGAAGTGGCTATTGACCGACTTGTGGTTCAGAGAAAGGTGGAAGGTACCAGGCCACGAGGAAGATCGCCTATGAGGTGGACTGACCAGATAAAAGCGGCAGTAAATGACTCATCACCACTGCACGAATGCGTGAGGAAGACCGCAATCAGAGAGAAGTGGCGGCGTGCTGTGAAGCTTGCACCAACATCTGAAGTGATGACCACGACTACTCTGTCAAGAGTGATATCGACAAGGAATAACTGGCATTTAGACCAATCAATAACACGGTGCAATGTAAAATCGTTTGGCTTTTTTTAAAGGTTTCCCGATAGTACACTTCCCTTCATACCTGAACCATCTAGTATTATAATACTCATCATCAGCTTCCTGTATATGTCCGATTTTACTTGGGGACGGTGCAACACGATAAAGAAAAAAACTTCTTCCATTCTGCACTATTTCGTTATCACTAACTCCCTTTTCTTTGATATCACTCCTCATAAAATCCATCCATTTTTTATTTGGCCTTCCTCTCCCTATCCATCCGTCTATATATATAAAAGAAGAAACTAACTGATATATGCTGCCCAGCTGAAACTACTGGGACTCGGAATGTGAAATTTTGCTCAAAGTTATAGAAATTTTCAAATTCACCTCCTTAGAGGATGAAACGGGTGTTCAAAGTTTGTATGGATAAAATTACTTTCACGCGGGCGATACCGCAGGCATAAACAAGTCTACATTATACTCATAACTCATAGAATACTTATGACGTTAAATAGTGTTTGTTTTGTCCTATTAGAAATAGTTACAATGATGGAATTTAAACACAGACAGCCCTCTGTGCAGACCTTGCTAGGAGGAGGAGGAGACAACATGTGCTCCTGGACTGCACAGGCTTAACTGAATTATGCACACGTACCTTAGGATCGCCAAACTCACTTAGTGATGACCTGAAAAGCTTGAGAGGCCTAAACTGTTTTTGGAGAGAGGTGGGCTTTTTGGAATAAGCCCACCAAAGGTTGGAATAGGCCCACGTACAATGGTCTGCATAGGGCTAAGTGCAGAAACCATATTCAGACATAAGACATGAGCTGAATTTAAAGATTTAAGTATTATTTGCTTCTATGTGGATGGAGACGTAGGTTTTAGAAGCTATTATTTTCAACCAAATATTTGCCTAGTTAAAGTTTGATAATAATATATCAATCCTCGTTTAGCCTACTTTCTTTAGACCTTTTATTATCATAGAAATCCTACATCAATAGTATGATCAAACAAAGATTGACATATCATCATATAGTTTAAACAATCCGCCCAGTATTGTTTGGCCATATCATGAAGTGACCAATTCTAAGATCTGGCCAGGACATATACACTTCCTTGCCGATTACGGCTACAGATCTACAGTGACGAGTTACTGTCATCAGTGCAACTACTGGTTGAGATCATATGCTGTAATATGACTAAATATGCCCATCTTCGCTGTAAAGGTGCGTGCACAGTGTCGACACGTCAAAGCACCATTGATGTAAAAGTATTGGAGGTTTGAGGGTGGCTTATTTCTGATGGTCTCTCTCTTGACATTGAGATCTGTCTTCCACTGGTCTAAGGTACAGACATTTTCCAGAATTTCCTTACTAATTAACTACCAGTAACTGGTAAGTAGGGCTGAGCCACAGAAAAGATGAAGGAGGTTAGAAAGGAAATACTTTCTGTTTTGTACTACAACGAGTGTCGCCGCTTGTCTCACACCCTTTAACTCCACTACAGGGTCTACAGGCAATAAACCAATACGAACGCGCATTACGCAACTAACAGAACACGCACACTTAGATCGCAAGTATGCTAGTGGTAATTGAACTATGAGCATTAAGAGCATTGCCCTACTTTGTGGCACATCTGCCGCGCCCACAAAGCTATCCTATTATTAGCTATTTTATTAGCTATTATACCTCTTTCATCTGTTTTGTGGGCTGTGCAATAGATGGTGGGTATATATCAGAACAAAGAATACATTACTACTAGTTCTCTTTATTCTGTGTAGGAAACTGTGTTCTGCCTAGTGTTTATGGTGCAATACCCAGTTCACATATGGCCTAACAGATTGTTGTAGATTATTGTGCGTCTATTTGGGCAAAATAAACATGGTTTCTTTTTTATTTATATTTATATGAAAGTAGGCCCTTTAGCCTGGTCTACCAACAAAATCCGAAGATCGGTTTTCAACTAGAACATTATTATTAATGCTTTTTCACTGTACCTGACATGTTGCGAATTGATAATGATTTAGTATAAAGACATCACGGTAGTTTTTCCTGAAGCTGGAATTGAATATACTCTTCAAAACTATGGACACATGTTACAGTTTAATTTTGGCAGGAACGGATAGGAGAACGTAATAAATGTCATTTGACATACTACTCAAGAAGACTTTTAGTACTTGTCAAAGGCTTTGGCATAATTGCCAATTTTACAGGTTTTAGTTATGGCCAGTAATGACCGTGGAGGAAAATTGAGGTTAGAGTATAGAATCTCATCTTTGCGTAAGGCATGTTTTTATTAAAGCAGTAGCTAAAAGTTTCATTAAGGTGGCATTCCGTTCTTAGCGACCGCGACGTCTGCCGTCAGTCTTCTCGCAGTTTTTATAGGTGATGGTTGAGTTCTATTGCAGTATACGTTATGTCGGACAATATATCCGCAGCTAGAAAGAGAGTTATTCAGCAGCTATTGTAGGATAAAGAAGAAGATGATATTCTTATGGGTAGTATTTAAACGAGTGACTGTAAATTAAAATTTTAAGTTTCAAAAATAATTATTTTGGGTTATAGAAATAATAAGAAAGAAAGAAAGAAAGAAGAAAGAAAATACGTTTATTTGGCACATGGGTACACACAATGAGATAACAATAATTATAGTATAGAAACTTAAACTTAAGGATATCTACATGGTATGTCTCACGGCTGCGCCAAATGGGTCCAGTTCAGCATGATGCCAGGTCACTACGTAGCAGTTGCCTGACGCTGGTTTTCAACTGAACCTTGCTATGAGTCTACGGATGTTAATCAGTTATTATTGTGAGATAAATAAATATATGTATATTATTATATGTAGGTATAAATTAGTATGTAGTAAATGATAAATAATAGTAGGTAAGGTGTTTAGTGACAGATATATATGAAACAGAAAAAAAACACATTCTAAGAATAAATAAGTCATCATCAAAACTATAGGTACTATACGTAAATTCAATCGTACAGTCCTTACGGCTAACAAAAAAAACCGGTCCTAAGCGATTCAATGCACCTAAGCGATTCAATAAGTGAGCGACTGACTGCGAGTGACGAGAAATCAATAGAACTGCGACTTAGAAACTTTAATTTGAGTTACTTAAAACACAAAATGAGAAGCTTCAAAATATTTGAACGACCTAATATTTGTTTGGGTGTCAACGTTACGTCCTGCATTTTTTTCAATATTTGGCCAATGATTTATTTATACTGAACAGCATTTTATCTTGAATGAAGTGTTCCGAATGTCCTAAATATCGAAGTACACAGTATCGAATGTAATAAATGTCGATATTTATGTATTATGTATGTCACAAGGTAATTTGATAATCCGGATATTGCGAAAACCCGAATAATTAAAAAATGGTGAAATAAAATCTGCGAGCAACTTGGTCGTAGCGTTCGCCGGCCGCTGCCACGGCACCGCTCGTTTCGCTCACTCGGCTCACGCGCGGTAGGTCACAGTTCTAACCTAACCTAACCTATTTCACCCAGTTCAAATGATGAATCTACCTGCGACTAGATAATTAGACAATGATGAAAGCATTTGCTAGCGTAAATTCCTTATTTAAAACCTCATTTTTATTTCTAGTCGCTCACTTATTTTAGTCGCTCACATACTAAATTAATCGTTTAACTAGGATTTCAATAACCCACTTTTAGTAAGCTCGTTCTGGATTTTATTGTTAATCAATATTTGTTGTTAGTTTAGTTAATGTGTCGCTTACTCAAATTCATACCGCTCAAGTTATTAAAACAGTATCTCATCATCAGTCGCTAAGTTTTTTTTTTAGTCGCTCGTTTTATAATTCCCCTATTCTTATTATGTTATTATCAGTATATAAGATTGGAGTCTTACATCATATAAAGGATTTTTATTCACTAACTCTATCGTAATTTCGTCCTCGTATGATGAAAACGACGCCATTTTGATGTGTTTATCGCTTGCGTCGCGTGACGGCACTGCTCCCTACGCGACCGGGTCGCTGGCCACGCCCACCGGTCGCGCGACGCGGGTCGCGGCATTAGTTTAGTGCTCCATATAAATTCATACTAAGCAGTAGGTCGCGCGTAGAGCCATGCATGATTCTGAGACTCACTTCACCGTTGTCATGGGGGACTTTAATGCGAAACTGGGCAAACGAGACGGTGATGAGCTGCGAGTGGGACAATTTGGATTTGGTCATCGGAACCGCCGGGGACACCTACTGGCTAGTTTTATGGAGAAGGAGCGCCTCTACATGATGAACTCCTTCTTCAGAAAGCGTAAGCACAGGAAGTGGACCTGGCAAAGCCCTGATAGTATAACTAAAAATGAGATTGACTTCATCATGTCGACGAAGAAGCAAATATTCAATGATGTCTCTGTGATTAATGCGGTGAAAACCGGGAGTGATCACCGTATGGTAAGAGGCACATTGAATATCAATGTCAAGCTTGAAAGATCTCGACTGATGAAGTCTACGCTCCGTCCTACGCAGATCCAGATCCAAAACTCCGAGAGCTTTCAGCTCGAACTTCAAAACCGTTTCGAGTGCCTAGGAAGCTCCGTGGACAAATATAATGATGGGTTCGTGGAAGCTGTCCATACAGTCGGGTCTCAGTTTTTTAAGACCCGTACAGGTAAGACCAAGAGGCTCACGGATCAAACTCTCGAGCTCATGAAGAAGAGGCGTGAAATGACTTTGCAGTCTTCAGATAATGCGTGCACGTACCGGCAGCTCAATAAACAGATCTCGAAGTCTCTGAAACGCGACCTTCGCCGATTTAATACCGAGAGGATTAAGGACGCGATTGAGCGGAATAAGGGCTCCAAAGTTTTTGCATGGGATCTGTATATTGGGCAGAGCCAACTCACGAAACTGAAGACCGAAGATGGCAGAGTCATATCCGCCAAATCGGAGCTTCTGGGAGAGATAGAAAAGAAAGAAAGAAAACACGTTTATTTGGCACATAAAACACACAATGAAATAACAATCATGGAAACACATAATTTAAAAAAAAAATACATACACATTGTGTGTCTCACGGCTGCGCCAAATAGGTCCAGTTCAGCATAGTGCCAGGCCACTACGTAGCAGTTGCCTGACGCTGGTTTTCAACTGAACCTTACTATGAGTCTACAGATGCCAATCAGAGATCGAGGCATTTTATGGACAGTTATACACGTCAATCTCCAAACTCGCTACAAATCTGGCAAACGACCCTAGAGCTAGATTGACTCGACACTACACTGAAGATATCCCGGACGTCAGCCTGTACGAGATTAGGATGGCTCTGAAGCAGCTGAAGAACAACAAGGCATCGGGTGAGGACGGAATTACGGCTGAGCTCCTGAAGGCGGGTGGAAAACCGGTCCTAAAGGCCCTTCAGAAGTTGTTCGATTCCGTCATACTCGAGGGAAAAACGCCACAGGCATGGAGCAGAAGTGTGGTGGTACTCTTCTTTAAAAAGGGTGATAAAACCCTGCTGAAGAATTACAGGCCCATCTCACTTCTGAGCCATGTCTACAAGCTGTTTTCCAGGGTCATCACGAACCGTCTTGCGCGCAGGTTTGACGACTTCCAGCCTCCCGAACAAGCCGGATTCCGAAAAGGTTTCAGCACCGTAGACCACATACATACGCTACGGCAGGTCATACAGAAGACCGAGGAGTATAACCTGCCTCTCTGCCTAGCGTTTGTGGACTACGAGAAAGCTTTTGATTCGATCGAGACTTGGGCTGTGCTGCAATCTCTCCAAAGGTGCCAAATTGACTATCGGTACATCGAAGTGCTGAGGTGTTTGTACGAAAACGCCACCATGTCAGTCCGACTCCAGGACCAGACCTCGAAACCTATCCTCCTGCAGCGAGGTGTGAGGCAGGGAGATGTCATCTCTCCGAAACTGTTCACGGTCGCAATGGAGGATGTCTTCAAGGTTCTGGACTGGAGTGGGCTAGGCATTAATGTCAATGGCGAGTACATCACTCACCTTCGGTTTGCCGACGACATAGTAGTCATGGCGGAGACTATGGAGGAGCTCAGCACAATGCTCAATGACCTCAGTAGAGCTTCTCTAAGAGTGGGTCTTAAAATGAACATGGATAAAACCAAAATCATGATTAACAACCATGTAGCGCCCACTCCTATCAAGGTCGGAGACTTTACACTTGAAGTTGTGGACGATTACGTCTACCTCGGACAGACAGTCCAGTTGGGTAGGTCTAACTTCGAGAAAGAGGTCAACCGTCGAATCCAACTCGGTTGGGCAGCGTTCGGGAAGCTACGCGGTATCTTCTCGTCCAACATACCATAGTGTCTCAAGACGAAAGTCTTTAACCAGTGCGTGTTGCCAGTGATGACATATGGCTCCGAAACGTGGTCGCTCACAATGGGCCTCATCAGAAGGCTCGAAAGTCACCCAAAGAGCAATGGAAAGGGCTATGCTCGGGGTTTTCTTGCGTGATCGAATAAAAAATGAAGATATCCGCAGGAAAACTAAGGTTGCCGACATAGCACAAAGAATTGCCAAACTTAAGTGGCAATGGGCAGGGCACATTGCTCGCGGAACAGATGGCCGTTGGGGCCGAAAGGTTTTGGAGTGGCGACCGCGTACCGGAAGACGCAGTGTTGGAAGGCCTCCTACAAGGTGGACCGACGACCTGGTGAAGGTAGCGGGAAACCGATGGATGCGGGACGCACAGGAACGTTCGATGTGGCGACGCTTGGGGGAGGCCTATGTCCAACAGTGGACGTGTATCGGCTGAGATGATGATGATGATGAGTAGGTCGCGCGAACCAGTCGCGGTCGCGCGTCGCGGTCGTAAGAACGGAATGCCACCTTAATACATTAAAATTGTATGTACCTTAATATATTAGGTACTTAGGCATCATCGCATTATGTTGACTATATCGAAAGATATACTACATTCATTGATTGTTAGGCGGTACGAAGTTCGCCGGGTCAGCTAGTCTATAATATAAAAATGAATCGCTAAATGTGTCGCTAAGCGCAAATCTCGAGAACCGATTTCGCTAATTCTTTTTTTGTTGTTTGTTATTGTATTCTCATGGAAAAAAATGTAGGGTAGATCAGGGTAGAGCAGGATAGAGCAGGGTAGAGCAGGGCAGAGTAGGGTAGAGCAGGGTAGAGTAGGGTAGAGTCGGGTAGAGTAGGGTAGTGTAGGGTACAGTAGGGTAGAGTAGGGTGGGGTAGGGTAGAGTAGGGTAGAGTATATACCCTACGTCGCTTCGCCCGCTTACATACTCGGGCGAAGCGACGTAAGTTATATTTTATGTAGGAATAAATCAGTATTAATTAAATTTTAGCAATCGGACCAGTTCCATTACTTTTTATTTACTTTACCTCTAATAAATAACAAGTTTGTAAGTACTAATAGGCAGTAAGTCTGTAATATTAGTAGTGTAGAAGTGTAGACTAGTACTTTTCCCGCGACTTCGTCCAATTAAATAAAACCACATCGTAAATAAATCAACACTATAATTATTAAATAATAAACTCGAAACACGCATGTTACGCGTTGTGTGTTGGATTCCTTAAAAAAGTGAGGTCTTCTTCGAATCCTTTATCGAAGAAACTATTGGAGGGCGGGCCATTGTGGCCTGCGAGACAGCGGTGTTGGCGTAGCAGTAGGTACAGGAGCAGGTTGTACTCCGATGTGGCGTTCTGCACCAGCTTCAGCGTAACTTCCAGCTCGTCCTGTTGCGCATCCCACGCTCGTAGCCGCTCCACGCTGGCGCCCAGGTACTGGTTTAGCTGCACATAATAAGCGCGTAAGCGAAAGCGTCGAAGGCTTGGTGAAGGTTGTGGGAACCCGATGGATGCGAGACGCACAGGATCGTTCGTTATGGCGACACTTGGGCAAGGCCTACGTCCAACAGTGGACGTATATGGGCTGAAATGATGATGATGATGAAGCGAGAGTCACCATTCCAGCACTACTATGCCACTAACTGGCACTAAATGGTTTACTACTGTACCGCTGTCTCCTTGCAATGATCGGCTTGTACAACTTACGACCTATACAACATTAGTTTTACAGGTTTACATGCAAAACCTGACACACGTGTCTTGTATTTTTATGTAAATAATCTATGTATGTAGAAAATTTCATAACTGTATCATGAAAAATCACAAAGCATGTTACCTGGTTGACCGCACAAATTCATAGTCACCGGGCCATCCGGGCGACTGAGGGGATGTTTTGCTCTCGCACCCAGCTGTGCGTTGACGCCTAATGCCCGCAATGACCTGCCGTGATCTATGTCGTACTCAGTGTCGGTGGTGTCCAACTTGTGACTTTTTAAAATATTATTGGGAAAAAATATAACACGGTGTAAAAAATATTGAAATCGATTCAGTCTGAACAAACTATATTCAGGTTTTGCATATACCAAACATAATGTTGTATACACTTGCGTGCAAAAAAATCGGCCCACCCCTAACGTTTTGGTTTAAAACACGATACTTACGAGAAAAAACTAAAATTAATTAAATAAAGTTTTCGACATTAATTTATAGATAAAGAAGGAAAGCTTCATTGCACTTGTTTTAAAACTCATAGTTTTTTTTTATTGATTTTACAAACTTATTTAGCACAATTAAATTGAAACCATGTTTAGCGATGCGCCGGAGATAATTTCGGATCATTGGCAGGCTTGTGTGGATGTAATCTCTTTCCTGCAAGTCTTCGTCGTTCAATCCACTCACTTATTGAAACTCTACGGACATAAAGAAGTTTTTGTTGCACCTGAACTCCAGTGAGATGTCGATTATGCAAAGACATTGATACCAAAAATCGGTCATCGCGCTCTGATATCGCCCGATTTCAGCCTGAATTCGATAGTCTATTGAAACTTCCGGTCTTCAACAAACCTTTGGCGCACTCGTCTTACTGCAGATCGACTTAAATTAAGACTTCTAGTCGCGACGCCCTGACTCTACTTGAGAGGCCTTACTTGGACTTGTATCCATTTTTATATAAAGTAAACACGCTTAAAATGAAGTTAAATGATCACGAAACCAACAAAGTTAGGCAAAATCCAAATAAAGAAAGATTTGATTCAATTTAAATACGGAGCAAAATCAGAAACACTATGTTTTAAAAAGTGTAAAATGAGGGTGTTCGACAATTTGAGTCGATAATTTGAACAACGGTACATTTACTAAAATGGAGAGTATGTGTGAAAGAAGTTTATAAACCGATCTTCAATAATATTAAAAGCAATTTTACAATTATTAAATTTTTTGATTAATTATTGGGTTCCAAAGCGCTGCCTATGGGGTAGGCCGATTTTTTTGCACGCAAGTATAATGATCGTTTAGTATTCTGCAAGTTTGTTGACTGCGGATACTTTTTTTATATAGCAGTACCCATCCTGACTTCCATCTACTGAGTGTCAATGCGTTACATTTACTTTTGCATGAAGCTCTAAACTACCTACCAAACTAAGCTTTTACTTCTAACACCGGAAAGACATCCTCCATATAATCAAATCAGAACATAGCCCACCTTCACTATTCTTCTTTCCATGAGCTTTCTCTGAATCCACTCGCAAAGATATATTACCATGACTAGTATCAGTAACGTTACAGTCACAAACAGATCAAGCGGTGGCAAGTGAACTAATGAGATATCGAACCATTCAAAAGCAGTGGGTGGGGTCTTTGGCTGCTCTAGCAGCAAATCTTCGGTCCCCAGGTAAAGGTCGGGCACGTAGTATTGAGCAGGCAGCAGCAACAGCGCCACCACCGCCGTCACCACCAGCCCGCTTGAACAACCATTTAGAGCCATTAGTTACCCACATCCGTCTTCTACAGAATGAGTAAAGACCACTGTACAGTAAGTATTATGAACATAAAATTGCCCGATCATTTGTATTTTATGTATACTAATTTTAATAATTATTTACAGTCCTCCCTATGATTCGAGTCTATGACACGTCCAAATTTTTCTTCAGGATCAAACATGACATCAGCTTCGTGATTTATGCTTTTAATAAAAAAGTTTTTTATCTACCAAATTAATTCTAGCTCAATGTATAGTCTGTCTAAAAAGTTATACGATTTGGGAATTCTGTATTATATACAACGTTATATTTTAATCGTTTTAATCCCGTGGAGGGTCGAACCGGTGCATGAAACACTATCGATTCGTAAAGATAAAATAAAAAAATAAGATACTTTTTTTTAATAACTCGAATCAATTCTCGCACGAGTGAATAAATAACGCAAACCATTAGTAGGCACCATTCCACAATAACAATAATAACAACGTGGACTCACTAAAAATAGCCAATCCTAGATCAAACTCCGCCCCAAAACCCTATTTGATTGGCTATGCGACGCGGCGCGCGCCTAGTGTGCCCCGCGGACCCCGCGTACCCCGCGTGCTAAGTGCAGCGCGTGAGTGACACACGTCATGGAATAATTCAGTTTCTCTCAAGACAAAGACAAGGTGTGTCGTCGCGCGAAAATAATGGCGTCTCGGAATTACGTGTATTCCAACCTGGAGTTGGTGACGAAATCGCGGGTCTTGAAGCGCCGGCGGCTCGAAGTTTTTACAGTGCCAAACCACTTGCAATATTTGTGTTAAACGTGCAAGATTATGTATCCAAAGGAATGCTATGCTCTTGTGAAGTCTATGTAACCAGTGATGATTCAGAGGTGAATAGTTATTAGATTTATAACAGCCCTTAAGACGACCCATTGACCCAGAACTCTTATTAATTGTTGTAAATAATTTTGATTAGGCACCTACTTATGAACAATTTAACGTGTCGTTTAAGTGTTAAATAAATAAAAATACAAAGGCGATTTAGGTAAGTAACAGAACTTTTTTTAAATCATTGTACGAGTACATAATTTTGATTTCACATTTTTAAATACGCCATAACTAGCAGACCTGTAGAGATTTATTTTTACATGTAATGTTATTAATTACCTAACACTTTTAGCATAAGTAATTATTTTATTAAGGTGTCCGTGAGCGGTGTCTATGTGTGCGTTGCTCGAGCGCGCTTTGTATGTAGATTGACTTCTGTACCTATCTATTTTGTGCCTACGGTTTGCTGACATCTCCTTGAGGCGCGCGTTTGTGCCTTAGGCACAAAGCAGTTAAGTCCGTCCTAAGTCTGTACAAGTATGAAGGAAAATTTGGAATCATTTTATTTATTTTACGTGAACATCAGTTGAGCGAGTCAATGACCTCTCGACCGACGTCGTCGCGCGACGTGTTGGTACCTAGGTGTCGAAACTATTTATTCCATGCATTTTGCGAGTATTACCTTATCACATGCAGTTTTTTTTTTTTAAAGTTAGGATGAATAGTATTATAGAAGTGAAACCACCGGTTCAAAGGATTAAAACGATTAAAATGTAACGGTGTGTATATTTTTAGGAATCAGAAGTGCAGATATTTAAAAAAACTACGTGACACAGGACAAAAAATAAACAATTCTATATTTTTAGTTAAAAGAACAAAATAACAACAATTCTAATTTTATTTTTATTTTATTTTATTTTAATTAATCTAATTCAGCACAAATAAGTAAAACTTACGGCCCTTGAGCGATGTTCCCGCCACGACCATAATAGTACGTCAAAAATGCGAGGAAAAGTAGTGCGCGCGCAGCTTTCATAGACTACTATAGATGTCATTCCTTCGTTCCATCCTAACAATATAATATATTCAATCATTTAAAAAATACTTATATTCGATATTTTTTATTAAAGATGAAACGGATAGTGGTTTGGCTGGATACTTACCGAATATTCGGCAAACTACGAGGCCGGAGGGCCGGATATCCGGCTACTGGATATTAAGCTCGCTGTCCGGCCGTCTGGTAACTGTCCGGACCAAGCCCAAGACGTCGACGGCGCGCGCTGTTCCCGCGCGCCTCAAGGAGTTGTCAGCAACAGCAGGGGCCCAGCCGGGTCTAAGCCTATCGGGGCCAGGGTTATCCGAAAGGGCGCTCGAGCCCCGGTATGAAGGCTTGAAGGAACGGGATGGGTTTTTTAGTCAGTAAGAGTCTGACACTATCTCCCGCTCCGCCCAAGAGCGGGGGTTGTCATAAGATGATTTTTCCCATCGAAAAAAAAAAAAAAAAAAAAAGCCCTTTATCATATTTCATAACGCGATTAGTTTGATTTGCTAGAATTTATTTTTCAGCACCTAACAGTATTAAGAATTTTCAGCGAAAGGGTTTTTTTTAGAAGCTTTCTAGTTTACGAAGCTAAGCCATTCGCCTCCTACGTGACATCCGACTCTGATGCTACTCAGCTCCTCCAGTAACTAGTTCACATATATACAAATTAAATAGTACAGGAGAGGTGTAATATGTAATACATTACCTACACGTTTTAGGTAATCTATACATTGCGTAGGTATTACGTAGAATACCTAATTATACAGATAGATTCGTGTGCCTTGATTTTAAAATTAGCTAGGGCAATCTGTACGTTGTGAAGTTCAAACACTAGATCGTTATTCAGTCATTTATATTATCGTAGATTTTTATTCGAAATCATATAAATCATAATATACTCGTAATATCATGGTTGGCAAAAAGAATAAACTCTACTGTGTTCCGTTTAAGAGAACTTTGTGGACGCATGGTTATCCATGTTTCGACCGCGTGGCCATGGTTAAACTATTTTTTAAATTGATATAAACTAGTGCTCGACTGCGATCCCACCTGATGGTAAGCAGTGATGCAATCGTTGATGGTGAGGCGCACTAGTTTATTAAGAGACAATAGTCTCTTAATAAACTAGTGCGCCTTGAAGAAACCTAAATTATAATCGGATGTGAAGACCGCTGCAGGGAAATTGTTCCAGTCCCTTAAGGTACGCGGTAATAAACGACGAGGCGAAACGCTTCGTCCGGACCGTAGAGGTGTCAACAATGTAAAAAAAAAAATCAAAATCATTTATTTCAAATAGACCATTTGCAGGCACTTTTGAATAGTCAAATGTCGGTCAGTCCAAGAAAAGTGAAGCTAAAGTGAAGCTAAGTAAGGGTGGATACTTGCCGTATATCGGGTTGTCTGACGATAGACAAGTGATGGTGGAATCAAATCATGTCAGTCGGCTTTTATCAGTATTAGTAAAAAACAAACAGACAGACAGACAGAGTATACAGACGAACAGATTTTTCTTTTGAAAGGGTGTAAGGATAAGTATAAATACAAATCTATTTCTAAATCTTATTTACTTACGATTACATAATATATTTCATAGAAAACATGATTGTTTATAAATATACACACTATGGGAAAAGTTGTTACTATTACCGAACTGTATTGTATTAAATTCAAAATATTTACTAAGTTTTTTGGCGACTAAACACACAATATTTTCACGCTACTAATTGGAATTATTTAGATTGCTTTTTTCTTGAAAATTTCTTATTTTGAATTAAATCAAAGCAAAAGATTCCACTAAAACTCTTACATCCAGAACCTTTGCCTCTTAAAGCATTCTTCAGTCTACTGGAGAATCCCTCATCTTCAGGCTGTTCATTATCCTCAGACGCGGGTACCGGAGTAGGAATCGGTGTACTGCGTGGGCTTTCGCTATATATTTTGGTACATTTCTTCTGGTACGTTTTATCTGAGTTCTGACAGTTATTATCTGGTAAATTGGGAACCTCGTTACACGGACTGTCCTTGAGAACCGGCGGGGAAGGGCAAAAGTCTTTTGTTAAATGTGGGTTCCTAGATACGTAATACTTACCACCGTCTTCCACTTTCAATTCGGAGTCAGGTTGATCAGGCGGTTCTTTCCTTTTACTTATCCTGAATTCGTCCGGTGTCTGGGTCATATCTGATTTCTGTCTCAGAACTTGCTTCTCATCAACATGAATACCAATAAAACTTTGGTTGAATTCTAGTTCTAGTCCAGGTTCATATTTGGCTTCAGCCTTAGGTTTGAGTTCGTGTTCTGGAATTCGGCCTGCTTGACAGTGAATCTCTCCTGGTTCCATATAGCAAACTCCTCTTGCGGGACATAATTTATTCCCTTTTCTCGTAGCATTGTCGCAACAACATTGACCGCCTATTGACCTAGTCATCGCCTTTGGCCCAGTTGTTTTCTTTGGTACTGGTGAATGACTTTGCTTGCATGGAGATAGTGCTTTCTTTACTGTTCTTCTTTTACTACTACTTTCACTATCGTTATGTTCGTCATCACCTGAAAATGTTTAATATTACAAGGTCAGACCGATGATACGAGACGCACAGGATTGGTCGTTATGGAGACACTTGGGGAGGCCTATGTCCAACAGTGGACGTCTTTCGACTGAAATAATGATGAATGATCATCATCATCAAACCACAACGAAACGGATGCGATTTGAAAATGAGTGGTAGGGATTTTTTTTTTTTTTTTTTTTTTTATGGTGGGAAAAAATCATGCATTGACATCCCCTGCCCTTGGGTGGAGCGGGAGATAGTGTCAGACTCTTACTGACTAAAAGACCCACCCCGTTCCTTCTAGCCTTCATACCGGGGCTCGAGCGCCCTTTCGGATAACCCTGGCCCCAGTAGGCTTCGACCCGGCTGGGTCCCTGCTGTTGCTGACAACTCCTTGAGGCGCGCGGGAACAGTGCGCGCCGTCGACGCCTTGGGCTTGGTCCGGACAGTTACCGGACGGCCGGACAGCGAGCTACCCATTGCTCACTGTCCGCAAGCCCGCGCCTACGGTGGCCGGAAATCGGGATCAGAATCCCGGCGGCGGCGGCGGCGGCGATAACGCCGTTGCCTGATGCGTTCGGCCTCCTCCTTTGCGAGCATTACTGCTTCGCAGAAGTCGGCGACCGCCTGCCACTCCTCCTCGCTCCGGACCATGGCCTCAACCAAGGCCCGGCGCGAGAGGTCTCCGCCGCCGATCGCCCCCATGAGGGCACGGCGATGCTCCGCCCAAGCAGGGCACACCTCGACTGTGTGCTCCACCGTGTCCTCCGGGCATTCCACACAGTGGCGACACCCGGGCGTCACTTCCGCACGAATCCGGTGCAGGAAACTCCCGAACGAACCATGTCCGGTGAGTACCTGCGTCATGCGGAAGGTAAGGACGCCGTGAGGTCTTTCCAGCCACGCCTCAAAGAGGGGACTTACCGCCACGATTGTGGCGTGCCCAGTGGTAGGGATTGGTAGGTATAGTCTGTCTAATAAGTCAACCGACTTGAGAATTTTGTATAATATTTAATCTTTTAAAAAAAAAAAAAAAAAAAAAAATACAAACATTCGGTACTTTTTATAAGTTTCTTCTGTTAGTAAACAATGATCTCTATCTCTTAATCAACCTTGATTATTGAACCCGTATTGGCTACATCAGATTTAATTAAATCCTAATAATTTCCCAAAAAAAAAAAAAAAAAAAAGTGGCTAAAGACAGAAAAGAGTGGAATAACGGAAGGGAGGCCTTTGCCCTGCAGTGGGACACAACAGGCTCATAATAAATAATAATAATTTCCCAAGTCGTTTAACTTATTAGACAGACTCTAAGGACATATTTCAGCGTTGTGTAGGTATTTAGGTAACACTTGCAATCTTAATCCCTTATGCACGATAAAATGTAGCAGAGGAGTGATGCCGAAGCAAAGACCTATCTCCCAAAATTGTCTGAATTACCAAGGGTTCTTTTGGTAATAAAATAGCACTGTCAGTAATCTAGATTTAAACTTTTTTAGTTTTTTATCATTATGTTCAAGGAATATAATACGCCATCAAAAACATAATTTGTAACAAATCCAAGGCTCGCAACTCAATTATTCTCCCGTTAAAAGCTGTGACTTGATCTACATAAGTAATACATAATATATTAAATTAGATTGTTTAGTCTGATCCAAGTCAATATATAGATAATCGCAGAAAAAAGCAGAAAATACCTTTTTTATGGTGGGAAAAAAATCATCCAATGACAACCCCCGCTTGCGGGGGGCTTGCGGAGCGAGAGTTAGTGTCAGACTGCTACTGACTTAATGACCCACCTCGTTCCTTCTAGCCTTCATACCGGGACTCGAGCTGTCTTTCGAAACTAACCCTGGCCCCAGTAGGCTTCGACCCAGCTGGGTCCCTGCTGTTGCTGACAACTCCTTGAGGCGCGCGGGAACAGTGCGCGCCGTCGACGACTTGGGTTTGGTCCGGAAAGTTACCGGACGGCCGGACAGTGAGCTACCCATTGCTCATTGTCCGCAAGCCCGCGCCTACAGTGGCCGAAAATCGGGATCAGAATCCCGGTGGCGGCGGCGGCGAGAACGCCGTTGCCTGATGCGGTCGGCCTTCTCCTTGACGAGCATTACTTCGCAGAAGTCGGCAACCGCCTGCCACTCCTCCTCGCTCCGGACCATGGCCTCAATCAAGGCCCGGCGCGAGAGGTATCCGCCGCCGATCGCCCCCACGAGGGCACGGCGATGCACCGCCCAGGCAGGGCACACCTCGACTGTGTACCCCACCGTGTCCTCCGGGCGTTCCGCACAGTGGCGACACCCGGGTGTCTCTTCCGCTCGGATCTGGAACAGGTATCTCCCGAACGTGCCATGGCCGGTGAGGAACTGCGTCATGCGGAAGGTAAAGACGCCGTGAGGTCTTTCCAGACACGCCTCAAAGAGGGGACTTACCGCCATGATTGTGGCGTGCCCAAGCAGAAAATACCTCACAAGTCATAACTCCACGTTTTCCACCCGAAAAAATAAAAACCAAAAAATGTATAGGTACCTGAATAACTACAAGCGGTATCAAAAACTTGTGTCTTATTGTAGATTCCGTAGAGTGGTTTGTTCATAGTTTCAGCACCACCACCACATCCTGTCGACTTATAAATCACTGCTTTTCGCCTAAGTACTTGTTGGAATAACTCTTTCATTCTTTCTGGGCTGCATTGACAAGGTTCTGACTCCGGAACACATTTGGGTATCTCTGAATGGGTTTGTTCTGAAACACCTTTGGGCAGCTGCACTTTTTGCTGTTCACAAAAAGGTTTTGGCGGATAGTGTTCGGGGATGGGTGGCATGGTGTCATATGACGATGTATCATCAGGTATTAGAGGCACTTCTAATGGATGATGACGGCCAAAATCCCTCAGCCACGGAGGTATTTCACACGAACTCACAGACGATGGAGCTCTATTGAAAAACGTGAAGGATTCTTGCTCAGTTTCGTCCACTTCGGATAGCTCGTCGCTGTTCAAATCTAAGAATTACATCAAGTAAGATATGTATTAATTAGATACTGAAATAGAGAGATGGAAATAACCTAGTGTGCATTTAAACCACATGTGGAGTGAATGAAATTGAAATAATCTGGTAAACGGATTTATTTTTTAATAGCCTTCAGCTAGATGCAAGAAGCTGAATGAGTTAGTACTATAAATATATAGGGTGACTGGTAACTATTGACCCATAACATGATTTCAAACAACTTTCTCTAAGATTTTTTTTTATACTCATTAGTTTTATCATAATAACAAAACAGCTGTTCGTGCAAATTCGCGTTCATCGGTATTCGGTTTTCGCGAACACCGGGCTGAACGAGTCCAATGACCTTTAGGTAGTTAGTACGCAACGCTGACTACTACCTACAGGTCATGGGACTCGCTCCACTAACGTTTTCTTAGAGAAATTAATTTCGTACATGCGTAAATTAATACAACTTTTGAAAAAAAGGTACCTTAATTTTTTAATTTTATCTTTAAAAATCAATAGTGTTTCATGTACCGGATCGACCCTCCACGGGATTAAAAATTAAAACGATCAAAATTTAACGGTGTATATATATTATATAGTACAGTAGTAGTGTAGTATATGTAGTATTATATAGTATATGTATATATATAGTAGGCAAATATTACAATACGCAATGACTTTCCTTGCGTGATCACATCAGAAATAAAGATATCCTCAGGAGAATGAAGGTTACCGACATAGCCCGAAGAATCACCAAACTTAAGTGGCAATGGGCAAGGTTCATTGCTCACAGAACAGATGGTCGATGGGGATGAAAAGTTCTGGAGTGACGATCACGTACCGGAAGACGCAGCATTGTAAGGCCTCAACAAGGCGGATCGATGACCTGTGCGCTGAGTGCGAGTTGTTTTTACGTTAAGGCGTATAGTTCGTTGAACCATCTGGCCGAAATTATGTGAACGCAACTCTCGCACTCGCCTAGGCGGCAGTACGCAAATCTGTGCATTTATTTGCGGCCAGCAGCGCCCGGAAAGCGCTTTAAATCCATTTTCTCTGCGAGATATTGATTGATTTGCATATGCAATGTTCACTTTGAAGAATATTTAACCACCAATTTTTATGTGTAAAAATGTTTCTAAAGGTCCAAGCCGTTTCGAAGGAGTAGGGAAAAGTTGCGAAAAGTTGCGAAATTGCTAAATATTTTTTTTTGACAAAAGTATTAATTGCACGAAAAAATCAAATGTTGATATTATTATTCATGAATCTATAATAAACATATATTTTTTTCAAACCAATTGACCTAGCCGTTACGGAGGAGTAGGCCTCAGAAAATCACTGTTTTATGGCACTTTTCGGGCGCTTGGCCCTTAACGCGCTCAAAACGTTTAGTGCGTTTGGTTCTCTCATTGGTTAAGAACTCGAAGCGGGCTAATCGGAGCACCGAACGTCATAAACATGTCGATCGCGTTACCGTAAAACAAACTCACGCTAGGCACTTTGGTAAGGGTTGCGGGAATCCGATGAATGCGAGACCCACACGACCGCTCATTATAGCGATACTTAGGGGAGGCATATGTCCGACAATGGACGTGTATTGGCTGAAATGATGATGATGAAGATAGCGGGAAACCGATGGATGCAGGACGCACAAGAACGTTCGATGTGGCGACGCTTGGGGGAGGCCTATGTCCAACAGTGGACGTGTATCGGCTGAAATGATGATGATGATGATGAGGCAAATATTGTTTATGACAAAACTTTTATTGTACGTACCATGGTGGATAAAGAGAGGAGTAAACAGCTCAGAAACACATTGCTGTTCGGGCTTGTGGTTATTGGTTTTATGTATATCAGTAGCACAGCAACACGGCCGGTCCGATGTGGTGTCAGTGCTAACACCTTGATATAATGTTACGGTTTGGTTAGGTGTAGTAATTTGACAAAGTTTATTTCTAGTTTTTCCGTTTTCTTCGAGTCTATGTGAACAGTAATTCGGTAGTCTATGATGGTTTACGGTTTTTCTGTTGTTGAAAGATGCTTCGGGTTCTTGCATTCCTTCCATGCAATACTGTTGGCCCTTTGCAGATATTTTCAAGCAGCTAGTCGCCGAGCTAGACGACTTCCTTCTAGACGAATATACTGTAAATAATTTATTTAATTTTGATTAAGTTCTATTTAAAGGGCTATATTTCATCGGTACACCATGGTGGCACAACTGGTCGCACTGCCATGGTGTCCCGGTGAAATATAGACCTAAACTAACAAACTAGACACCATACAGACACCAGAGTCGCCACACGTCCGAGCTGTTGGCGCTACCAGATTGGTTGCGCAACCAAACGCACACCAGGTGAGTAACTCTTTATAGAGCTGTATACATACTCTTGGTAGCGGCGACAAGTCGCGCCGCCATGGTGTCTCGGTGAAATATATCCCTAAGTGTCATCTGCTGAATGATTTATTTCCCAAAAGAACGTATTACAGTTGTGATACAATGAGATACAAAGAGCTTAGGTAAATATGCATCATAATATTTGTATCTGGTATGGTGACGTCACAGGGTACATGCACCACTAGTTTTTACATAGTACATTATTTAAAGGGCTTATTAGAAAAGGTCTTGTTATTATTTAAGTAAAGTCACAATAAATAACATTCACAAACAGCAAAGTTATTAGCGTTTGTTTTTAACCCAAAAATTAAACTCAATTTATAGAAATATTGTACAGGCTATTGAATGAATGAAAAACAGTAAAAAACACTGCGCGTAGTATTTTCAAGGAGCAATTGTTATGAATGATTGATTCAATTACGAATTTACCAATTTTTATAAATTTTCGTGGACAATTTTGGGATTTCGTTTTGTTTACTTTTGACTACACAAATATGATCAGTAACGAATACGGATAGAGCCGCATATTTTTTGTACTAATTGAAAAATAGTGGTGTATATCTTTTTAAAATTTAGAATTAATCATATTAAATTACACTTCTTTAATTCTTTCGGCAAGTTATTAAACAGCTCTGCTTCGTCAACCAATATGTTCCTTATTGCTGAAGTTAGTTCGTGCGCGTCTCGTGCAATCGCAAGTTGAAACTTGATTTTACTTCTAGTATTGTCTTTTTATATAGTTGAATGTTTCATTGTACGGACTTCATCATCGTACGTCTGATGGTCCTTTTGAATTAAATCATGCAATACCAACGCACGCTCTACTATGAGGATTTCAGAATGTATAAAAAAGTTATGTATCTAAGTAAGTTGATTTGATACGAGATAAATATACATACCCGATTCTTCGATGCGACATTGCTTTTGGTTCCAAAGGGGACAATGTTTAGATAACTGGAAGCATATAGTAGAGCAATCCGATGAGAGATCTGAATCATTGTCATCTGATGTGGGTACAACGACAAATATTGAGGAAGCATCAGAAAATTCGTTCTTCGATAGAAGCTGGTCTACCATCGTTGTTATATCATGCTCACTGTCTAAATTGCTAATGACTACGACAGGTTCCCCATTGTTGGTTTTTCTTGTACTTATTTGGTTCGTATTGTGATTGCTGTCCAAAATTGTTTCAGATAGTAAATAGCTAAGGTAATCGATTCGATTGCTCGTGGTTCTCTCTTCGTAATCTTCTACGTAATCTCTATTTCTTGTGTAGTCTCTGTCATAGAGCTCCATGCTTACTTCTTTATCGCTTTTGCTGATGAAATACGTGTGATAGTTAAATTGGGTTTTTATTTCATATTAGTTTGAAATAAAAACCCATCAAATTATATTAATTACTTTGACGGACTGTTCATAATAATGACACATAATGACTAAGATTGAATATTCTCTATAGGTTACAAAATACGTAAGTACCTACGTAATTTGTAACAAAATACGAGTACTAATAACGTTATTGTATTTTGTATATTCCTGGATTGTTGTTTTCGTAAGATTATAAAGAACTAGCTTCTGCCCGCGGCTTCGCTCCCGCTCTTCCCTACTCCACCCTAATATACCCTACACTACCCTACTCTACCCTAGCCTACCCTGCTCTACCCTACTCTACAATACTCTACCCTACTCTACCCTACTCTACACTACTCTATCCTACTCTATCCTACTCTACCCTACTCTACCTTACTCTACCCTACATTACCCTACCCTACCCTACTCTACCCTACACTAACCTAATTTTTTTTTTTCATAAGAACCTTCTCACAATAACAAACTCAACAAAAAAAGAATTAGCGAAATCGGTCTCTCGGTAAATCTCTGGTATAATGATGGGGATCAGAATCGATAAATAAATATATCCGTATCATGCCGTGAAATTGTGAACCGACATAAACTGGCGACTAATCAGTAGATAAACGTCCACTGTCTATCCGTTTTGGAGAGATATTACGAGTAGTAAGTATCTGGTGAGCAGTGGTGGCCGAGTGGTAATGGCCCCGACTTACGAGTTGTAGGTAGTGGGTTCGAACCCAGCTAGGTCTATTACTTCGTGTAATTTATTTCATCACCACTGCTCTCCAAACGGTGAAGCATAACATCGTGAGAAAACCGGCATGCCTAGAACCAAAAATTCAAAGACATGTGACATTCACCAACCCGCACTGGGCCAACGTGGTGGATTACGGCCTATTTCCTCTCCAAGAGAGGAGGCCTGAGTCTCAACAGTGCGAACATTAAAAAGGCTGAGGATAATGGATGATGATGATTAGTATCTATCAGTGGGTATGGAAACATCAGTGGTCCACGGGCAAAAATTAGGGAATGCATGTGTCTTGTATAATTCCTCTTGTTATATCATGCCGTAACACTCAAAAAACGAAAATGTTATGCACCATCACATCATACTGACACAATTTAGGAGCAGAGTGAACTCAACTCCCAAAGTAAATTATGAATTAATATAAAATGTTGATGAAATGTAAAGTGTATATATTATGCAACTTAAGATATATTTTCACTTTGTAGATTCTCGACATATGTTAGTAATTGGACGAATAAATAAATAAAATATAACAATTTTATCCAAAACTCAAGTCACCTTGTCAATATTTAAAAAAAAAACTTTAATACATATTTACCTCGTTATCGTGTCATTCCCGCTGTAATCAACTCTGTTTGTAAAGAGCTCCGTTTCTTCAATTGTGCTGTCACTGAAATGACCCGTAGAAACCGGATCGTATAAAATCTCAGTAGAACTCGTTGCGTAGTTACTATTGTTCGATAACGATGTCACGCTAGCTTCATCTGTGCTATCACTTGAAACAGTGTTCAATGATAGTGATGATTCACTTTTTACTCTAGGAATCGAATCATAACTGACAGAATATTCATGTAAAAAGAAAGATGAGTTTTGGATAATGTTTTCAGATAGTTTGTCAACAAATCTTTTGCAGTAGTTCTTGTTTTCATGGGCACTACTATCATGTAAAAAGTTTCTATTACCAATTTCTATTTTGTCTAATATTTTGTTAGTATAACTGTCATAGGATCCGCTGGTGTACGTATAAGAAGTATCAAGATCAATATACAATTTATCAGCATTTTCAGAGTTGTCAAGAAACCTTTTAGCTTCACCCTTGTAGTTTTCACATGAAAAACTTTCAGATGTGTAGTTATTTCTATCACTTTCTATTATGTTGCTAGTATAACTGTCGTAAGATTCGCTGGAGTGTGTACATGAAGTATCAATGTTCAAGTTATCAGCATTTCTAGAACTATGAATCATTATTTTAGATTTATCGCTGTAGTTTTCATAGGAGGAGTTTTCATGTGAGTAGTAATTTTTCACACGTTTTGTTTTGTCGTTAGTATAACTGTTGTATGAGCAACTGGTGTAGGTACGGGAAGTATCAAGATCAATGCTCAATTTATCTAAATTTATAGGACATCTAATTAATGGGCATGCATCGAATAAAGACTTTTTTAAATCATTTGTCTCAAACATATTGCCAAAGGGAGTATTTAGAGTGCCAATAGACGAATTACTACTGTAGCTGTCTGTTATTATTTTATCATATATAGTAATAATATTTTTTGGTGTTTCAATGCTCTGGTTGCTAAACTGGCTGGTAAATGAAGTAGCGCAATCCATTCGGCCAACCGTTACTTGTATTCCCTCATTGTCAATGAAAGCTCCAGCTTTAACACCAGGAAGACACTCGTTAGGACAATCGCATAAAGAAGATATATCCGGAGATGTCACTCTAATTTTGACATAGCTGTGCTTAAATCGAATTTTTTTCTTATCACAACCACACCCTCGATCACAAGTTGTTGTTTTAATTATGTCTTCAAACTTTTCGCTGATACCAGCGACTATCGACTTAGCACGTCGCTTTGATGGTGTAACACCGATTCTTTTCGTTTTCCTTTTTATCTCTCCTCTCTTTTCTGAAGGTGTTGGTTCCAGTGGCAACCCAGCTTCAGCTCTCACTTTTTTTACTAGTTCCTTTTCAGAAGCTGTTTTGCCTTCAGGCAACGGCAATCCTGCTGCGGCTAGTCCTTTAAGAATTCTCTTTTTTTCTCTAGCTGATTTTCCGGCAATAGGAGTTAACAGCCCTTCTGCTCTAGCCTTGCGGACTATTTCCTTTTCTGAAATTGTTTTTGCTGGTGGAGGCAATCCTAACTCAGTACGAATTTTCTGTATCAATGCTTTTTCCGAAGGAGTCTTACCTTCGGGTAGCGGCATTCCAGCTTCAGCCCGACCCCTAATAATTTTTTCTTTTTGATATGGCGTTTTTCCGTCAAGAGGTGTAAGTAAACCAGAAGCTGCTTCTTCTGCTTTGACTTTTCGTATCATAGACTTTTCAGAAGCAGTTCTTCCTTGTGGTAGACGTATTCCAGCCGCAATCATGCCTTTTATAATACGTTCCTTTTCAGATGGTGTTTTGCCTTCAAGAGGCGTAACAATACCAGCAGCTTCAGCTCTTCGCATTTTTATTTTTTCTGATGAAGTTTTTGGTTCAGGTGGAAGCCCAAGTTCTTTGCGAACTTTTTCCGCTATCTTTCTTTCTGATGATGTTTGAGATTCAGGAAGTGGTAAACCGTGTTCTATTAAGCCTTTTAATATTCTTTCTTTTTCTTTTGGTGATTTTCCTGTTAAAGGAGTTAACAAACCGGCTTCTCTTGCCTTTCGTAATTTTTCCGCGGTAACTTTTGACGGTACTTTAGTTTCCGCTTTTACTTTAGCTATAAGTTCTTTTTCCGACGCTGTTTCTCCTTCAGGTAAGGATTTTCCGGCTACACGAAGACTTCTTAATACTTTTTCTTTTTCTGATGTTGTGGCGGCTTCTCTTAACTTTTCTGATGGCCTCTTCTCCGCAGGGGGTTCTCCAGCGGTAATTTTTCGTACAATTTCCCTTTCAGATGGTGTTGTTGGTTCTGGTAAAGGTACTCCCGCCGCTACTCTCCCTCGAAGAATCTTTTCTTTAATGGAAGGTGTCTTACCTTCCAAAGGAGTTAGTAACCCTGCGTCTTTTGCCCTTTGAATTCTCTCCGATGGTGTCGGCGATATATAACCTGTGTCTGCTTTTATTTTTTTGATTAAATCTCTTTCTGATAATGTTCTACCCACTGGCAATGGCAAACCTGCCGCTACTCTACCTCTAAGTATTTTCTCTTTTTGAGAATGTGTTTTACCTTCTAAAGGTGTCAAAAGACCAGTTTTTTTGGCTTTTCTTATTTTTTCTGATGCCGTTCTTTCGGGTACTCCGAAATCAGCTTTAATTCTTTTTATCATTGCTTTTTCAGAAGCAGTTTTACCTTGCGGCAATGGCAAACCAGACTCGGCAAGGCCTCTAAGGATTTGTTCTTTCTCCTCTGGGCTTTTTCCATCTAGTGGTGTTAACAAACCAGCTGCTTTAGCCCTTTTTAGTTTATCAGTAGTAATTGATAAAGGTCTCCTCTTTATTTTGCCCTCCTTGACTTTATCTATAAGAGCTTTTTCTGATGCCGTTCGTCCCTCAGGCAAAGGGATACCTCTGTCATGTAAACCTTGTAAAATTCTTTCCTTTTCTTGTGGTGATTTACCTTCCAGAGGCTGCAGTAGTCCTGCATCTGCAGCTTTAGCGTACTTCATTTTCATGGATGCGGTTTTAGGTTTAGGAGGCAGACCAAGATCAGCGCGAACCTTTTCAATGAGGTTTTTCTCAGAAGACGTTTTCCCTTCAGGAAGTGGCAATCCTTGCATAGCTAAACCTTTAAGTATCCTTTCCTGTTGTTCAGGAGATTTTCCATATAAAGGCGTAAGTAGTCCTGCAACTTTTGCTTTATCAAGTCTCTCGGAAGGTGTAACAGACGGCACTCGTGTACCAGCTTTTACTTTAGCTATTATAGCTTTCTCTGAAGCAGTCCGTCCTTCAGGCAATGGTATACCTCTGTCACGCAAACCTTGTAAAATTCTTTGTTTTTCTTTTGGTGATTTACCTTCTAGGGGCTGCATTAACCCAGCATTTGCAGCTTTAGTGTACTTCTCTCTCATTGAAGCAGTTTTAGGTTCTGGAGGTAACCCAAGATCAGCACGTACTTTTTCCATAATCTGTTTTTCTGAAGTGGTTCTTGGTTCAGGAAGAGGTAGTCCTTCCTTTGCCAATCCTTTTATTATCTTTTCTTTTTGTGACGCAGTTTTTCCTTCTAAAGGTGTCAATAAACCAGCAGCTTTTGCTCTACGTAACTTTTCAGATGGTTCACGTATTCCCGCTTTCACTTTGGCTATCAAAGCTCTCTCTGAAGCAGTTCGTCCTTCAGGCAATGGAATACCGTTGTCATGTAAACCTTGTAAAATTCTTTGTTTTATTTGTGGTGATTTCCCTTCTAGGGGTTGCATTAGTCCAGCATCTGTAGCTTTAGCGTATTTTTGTTTCATTGATTCTGTTTGGGGTTCCGGAGGTAAGCCAAGGTCAGCACGTACCTTTTCCATAATCCGTTTTTCTGAAGCAGTTCTCGCTACAGGAAGAGGCAGTCCTTCCATAGCTAATCCTTTCATAATCTTTATTTTTTGATGGGTACTTTTGCCTTCTAAGGGTGTCAATAAACCTGCAGCTTTTGCTCTCCGTAGCTTCTCAGATGGTGCACGAATTCCGGCTTTAATTTTAGCTATTAAAGATTTTTCTGACATCGTTCTTCCTTCCGGTAACGGAATACCTCTGTCGTGCAGACCTTGTAAAATTCTTTCTTTTTCTTTTGGGGATTTACCTTCTAGTGGCAACATTAATCCAGACTCTGCAGCTTTAGCGTACTTCGCTCTCATTGATGCAGTTCTAGGTTCCGGAGGAAGGCCTAGATCGGCGCGTACCCATTCTTTTATCGCTTGTTCTGAAGCCGTTTCTGCTTCAGGAAGAGGTAATCCTTCCATTGCTAATCCTTTCATTATCTTAGCTTTGTGGGACGGAGATTTTCCTTCTAAAGGTGTCAGTAGTCCGGCTGCTTTTGCTCTTCGAAGTTTTTCAGATGGAGCAAGTACGCCTGCCTTTACTTTGGCTATCAAAGCCTTCTCCGATGAAGTTCGTCCCTCAGGCAATGGAATACCTCTATCATGCAAACCTCGTAAAATTCTTTCTTTTTCCTTTGCAGATTTACCTTCCAGGGGCTGCATTAATCCAGCTTCGGCAGCTTTTGCGTACTTCTCTCTCATTAATGCCGTTTTAGGTTCTGGTGGCAGGCCTAGATCAGCACGAACCCATTCTTTAATCGCTTCTTCTGAAGCCGTTTTTGCTTCAGGAAGTGGCAATCCTTCCAATGCTAATCCTCTCATGATTTTAGCTTTATGCGAAGGAGACTTTCCTTTCAAAGGTGTCAGGAGCCCTGCGGCTTTTGCTTTTCGAAGTTTTTCAGATGGTGCAAGTACTCCCGCCTGCACTTTTGTTATTAAAGCTTTTTCTGATAAGGTCCGTCCTTCAGGTAATGGGATACCTCTGTCATGCAATCCTTGTAAAATTCGTTCTTTTTCTTTTGGTGATTTACCTTCAAGGGGCTGCAGGAATCCTTCATCTGCAGCTCTAGCGTGTTTTTCTCTCATGGAAGCCGTTTTAGGTTCAGGAGGTAAGCCAATATCAGCGCGAACTTTATCAATGAGATATTTTTCTGAAGCAGTTTTTGCTTCGGGAAGAGGTAGGCCTTCCTTCGCTAATGCTTTTAATATTTTTTCTTTTTGTGAGGAAGTTTTACCTTCTAAAGGCGTCAGAAGTCCTGCAGCTCTAGCTTTACGTAATTTTTCAGATGGTGCCGGTATCCCAGCCTTAATTCTACCAATTAAAGCTCTCTCTGATGCAGTTCGTCCCTCAGGCAATGGAATACCGTTGTCATACAAACCTTGCAAAATTCTTTGTTTTTCTTTCGGCGACTTTCCTTCCAGCGGCTGCATTAACCCAGCGTCTGCTGCTCTAGCATATTTTTCCCTCATTGATGCAGTTTTAGGTTCCGGAGGTAACCCTAGATCACCGCGAACCTTATCGATTATCCGTTTCTCAGAAGCAGTTTTTCCTTCAGGAAGAGGTAATCCTTCCTTAGCCAGTGCTTTCAAGATCTTTTCCTTTTGTGAGGTCGTTTTGCCCTCCAAAGGTGTCAACAAGCCTGCAGCTTTTGCTCTTCGTAGTTTCTCAGATGGTGCTCGTACTCCTGCTTTCACTCTAGCTATCAAATCTTTCTCTGATGCCGTGCGCCCTTCAGGCAATGGGATTCCTCTGTCATGTAAACCTTGTAAAATTCTTTCTTTTCCCTTCGTGGATTTACCTTCCAGGGGCTGCAGTAATCCAGCATCTGCAGCTCTAGCGTGTTTTTCTCTCATTGATGCAGTTTTAGGTTCTGGAGGTAACCCTAAATCACCGCGAACCTTATTGATTATCCGTTTCTCAGAAGCGGTTTTTCCTTCAGGAAGAGGTAATCCTTCCTTAGCCAGTGCTTTAAAGATCTTTTCCTTTTGTGAAGAAGTTTTGCCTTCCAAAGGTGTAAGTAGCCCTGCAGCTTCAGCTCTTCGTAGTTTCTCAGATGGTGGTCGTACTCCCGCTTTCACTCTATCTATCAAATCTCTCTCTGATGCCGTGCGCCCTTCAGGCAAAGGGATCCCTCTGTCATGCAAACCTTGTAAAATTCTCTCTTTTTCCCTTGGGGATTTACCTTCCAAGGGCTGCAGTAATCCAGCATCTGCAGCTCTAGCGTGTTTTTCTCTCATAGCCGCAGTTTTAGGTTCCGGAGGTAACCCTAGATCACCGCGAACCTTATCGATTATCCGTTTCTCAGAAGCGGTTTTTCCTTCAGGAAGAGGTAATCCTTCCTTAGCCAGTGCTTTCAAGATCTTTTCCTTTTGTGAAGCAGTTTTGCCTTCCAAAGGTGTTAGCAGCCCTGCAGCTTCAGCTCTTCGTAGTTTCTCAGATGGTGGCCGTACTCCCGCTTTCACTCGATCTACCAAATCTCTCTCTGATGCCGTGCGCCCTTCAGGCAAGGGGATTCCCATGTCATGCAAACCTTGTAAAATTCTCTCTTTTTCCCTTGGGGATTTACCTTCCAAGGGCTGCAGTAATCCAGCATCTGCAGCTCTTGCGTGTTTTTCTCTCATAGTCGCAGTTTTAGGTTCCGGAGGTAACCCTAGATCACCGCGAACTTTATCGATTATCCGCTTCTCAGAAGAAGTTTTTCCTTCAGGAAGAGGTAATCCTTCCTTAGCCAGTGCTTTCAAGATCTTTTCCTTTTGTGAAGCAGTTTTGCCTTCCAAAGGTGTTAGCAGCCCTGCAGCTTCAGCTCTTCGTAGTTTCTCAGAAGGTGGTCGTACTCCCGCTTTCACTCTATCTATCAAATCTCTCTCTGATGCCGTGCGCCCTTCAGGCAACGGGATCCCTCTGTCATACAAACCTTGTAAAATTCTCTCTTTTTCCCTTGGGGATTTACCTTCCAAGGGCTGTAGTAATCCAGCATCTGCAGCTCTAGCGTGTTTTTCTCTCATAGCCGCAGTTTTAGGTTCCGGAGGTAACCCTAGATCACCGCGAACCTTATCGATTATCCGTTTCTCAGAAGCGGTTTTTCCTTCAGGAAGAGGTAATCCTTCCTTAGCCAGTGCTTTCAAGATCTTTTCCTTTTGTGAAGAAGTTTTGCCTTCCAAAGGTGTTAGCAGCCCTGCAGCTTCAGCTCTTCGTAGTTTCTCAGATGGTGGTCGTACTCCCGCTTTCACTCGATCTATCAAATCTCTCTCTGATGCCGTGCGCCCTTCAGGCAACGGGATCCCTCTGTCATGCAAACCTTGTAAAATTCTCTCTTTTTCCCTTGGGGATTTACCTTCCAACGGCTGCAGTAATCCAGCATCTGCAGCTCTAGCGTGTTTTTCTCTCATAACCGCAGTTTTAGGTTCCGGAGGTAACCCTAGATCACCGCGAACCTTATCGATTATCCGTTTCTCAGAAGCAGTATTTCCTTCAGGAAGAGGTAATCCTTCCTTAGCCAGTGCTTTCAAGATCTTTTCCTTTTGTGAAGAAGTTTTGCCTTCCAAAGGTGTTAGCAGCCCTGCAGCTTCAGCTCTTCGTAGTTTCTCAGATGGTGGTCGTACTCCCGCTTTCACTCTATCTATCAAATCCCTCTCTGATGCCGTGCGCCCTACAGGCAACGGGATCCCTCTGTCATGCAAACCTTGTAAAATTCTCTCTTTTTCCCTTGGGGATTTACCTTCCAAGGGCTGCAGTAATCCAGCATCTGCAGCTCTAGCGTGTTTTTCTCTCATTGATGCAGTTTTAGGTTCCGGAGGTAACCCTAGATCACCGCGAACTTTATCGATTATCCGTTTCTCAGAAGCAGTTTTTCCTTCAGGAAGAGGTAATCCTTCCTTAGCCAGTGCTTTCAAGATCTTTTCTTTTTGTGAAGAAGTTTTGCCTTCCAAAGGTGTGAGCAACCCTGCAGCTACAGCTCTTCGTAGTTTCTCAGATGGTGGTCGTACCCCCGCTTTCACTCTATCTATCAAATCTCTCTCTGATGCCGTGCGCCCTTCAGGCAACGGTATCCCTCTGTCATGCAAACCTTGTAAAATTCTCTCTTTTTCCCTTGGGGATTTACCTTCCAAGGGCTGCAGTAATCCAGCATCTGCAGCTCTTGCGTGTTTTTCTCTCATTGATGCAGTTTTCGGTTCCGGAGGTAACCCTATATCAGCGCGAACCTTATTGATTATCCGTTTCTCAGAAGCAGTTTTTCCTTCAGGAAGAGGTAATCCTTCCTTAGCCAGTGCTTTCAAGATCTTTTCCTTTTGTGAAGAAGTTTTGCCTTCCAAAGGTGTTAGCAGCCCAGCAGCTTCAGCTCTTCGTAGTTTCTCAGATGGTGGTCGTACTCCCGCTTTCACTCTATCTATCAAATCTCTCTCTGATGCCGTGCGCCCTTCAGGCAAAGGGATCCCTCTGTCATGCAAACCTTGTAAAATTCTCTCTTTTTCTCTTGGGGATTTACCTTCCAAGGGCTGCAGTAATCCATCATCTGCAGCTCTAGCGTGTTTTTCTCTCATAGCCGCAGTTTTAGGTTCCGGAGGTAACCCTAGATCACCGCGAACCTTATCGATTATCCGTTTCTCAGAAGCAGTTTTTCCTTCAGGAAGAGGTAATCCTTCCTTAGCCATTGCTTTCAAGATCTTTTCCTTTTGTGAAGAAGTTTTGCCTTCCAAAGGTGTTAGCAGCCCAGCAGCTTCAGCTCTTCGTAGTTTCTCAGATGGTGGTCGTACTCCCGCTTTCACTCGATCTATCAAATCTCTCTCTGATGCCGTGCGCCCTTCAGGCAACGGGATCCCTCTGTCATGCAAACCTTGTAAAATTCTCTCTTTTTCTCTTGGGGATTTACCTTCCAAGGGCTGCAGTAATCCAGCATCTGCAGCTCTAGCGTGTTTTTCTCTCATAGCCGCAGTTTTAGGTTCCGGAGGTAACCCTATATCAGCGCGAACCTTATCGATTATCCGTTTCTCAGAAGCGGTTTTTCCTTCAGGAAGAGGTAATCCTTCCTTAGCCAGTGCTTTCAAGATCTTTTCCTTTTGTGAAGAAGTTTTGCCTTCCAAAGGTGTTAGCAGCCCTGCAGCTTCAGCTCTTCGTAGTTTCTCAGATGGTGGTCGTACTCCCGCTTTCACTCTATCTATCAAATCCCTCTCTGATGCCGTGCGCCCTTCAGGCAATGGGATCCCTCTGTCATGCAAACCTTGTAAAATTCTCTCTTTTTCCCTTGGGGATTTACCTTCCAAAGGCTGCAGTATTCCAGCATCTGCAGCTCTAGCGTGTTTTTCTCTCATAGTCGCAGTTTTAGGTTCCGGAGGTAACCCCATATCAGCGCGAACTTTATCGATTATCCTTTTCTCAGAAGCGGTTTCGCCTTCAGGAAGAGGTAATCCTTCTTTGGCCAGCGCTTTCAAGATCTTTTCTTTTTGTGAAGCAGTTTTGCCTTCCAAAGGTGTTAGCAGCCCTGCAGCTTCAGCTCTTCGTAGTTTCTCAGATGGTGGTCGCACTCCCGCTTTCACTCGATCTATCAAATCTTTCTCTGACGCCGTTCGCCCTTCAGGCAATGGTATTCCTTTGTCATGCAAACCTTGCAAAATTCTTTCTTTTTCCTTCGGGGATTTTCCTTCCAACGGCTGCATTAACCCAGCGTCTGCAGCTCTAGCATATTTCTCCCTCATTGATGCAGTTTTGGGTTCTGGGGGTAGACCAAGATCGGCGCGTACTTTATCCATAATCACTTTCTCTGATGCTGTTCTTGCTGCAGGAAGAGGTAATCCTTCCATTGCTAATCCTTTCATTATCATTATTTTATGTGATTTTGTTTTTCCTTCTAACGGCGTTAGTAGCCCTGCAGCCTTGGCTCTTCGTAGTTTCTCAGATGGTGGTCGTACTCCCGCTTTCACTCTATCTATCAAATCTCTCTCTGATGCCGTTCGCCCTTCAGGCAATGGGATTCCTCTGTCATGTAAACCTTGTAAAATTCTCTCTTTTTCCTTCGGGGATTTACCTTCCAAGGGCTGCAGTAATCCAGCATCTGCAGCTCTTGCGTGTTTTTCTCTCATAGTCGCAGTTTTAGGTTCCGGAGGTAACCCTATATCAGCGCGAATCTTATCGATTATCCGTCTCTCAGAAGCAGTTTTTCCTTCAGGAAGAGGTAATCCTTCCTTAGCCAGTGCTCTCAAGATCTTTTCCTTTTGTAAGGATGTTTTTCCTTCCAAAGGAGTTAGCAACCCTGCAGCTTCAGCTCTACGTAGTTTCTCCGATGGTGCAGGTTCTCCTGCTTTCACTCTAGCTATCATATCTTTCTCTGATGGGGTTCTCCCCTCAGGTAATGGAATTCCTCGTTCATACAAACCTTGCAAAATTCTCTCTTTTTGCTTTGGGGATTTACCTGCCAAAGGCTGCATTAGTCCGTCATCTGCAGCTCTAGCGTATTTTTCTTTCATAGTTGCAGTTTTAGGTTCCGGAGGTAAACCAAGATCAACGCGTACCTTGTCAATTAATCTTTTCTCAGAAGCAGTTTTCCCTTCAGGAAGTGGCAGTCCTTCTTTCGCTAAAGCTTTCAGTATTTTTTCTTTCTGTGAAGAAGTTTTATATTTCAGAGGTGTCAGCAACCCGGCAGCTTTAGCTCTGCGTAACTTTTCAGATGGTGGACGTTCCGTGGACGTTATTTTTGCAATTAAATCTTTTTCTGATGAAGTTCGCCCTTTGGGCAATGGGATTCCCATTTCATACAAGCCTCTTAAAATTTTTTCTTTGTCTCTTCGAGATTTACCTTCCAAGGGCTTTAGTAATCCAGCTTCTGCAGCTTTTGCGTGCTTTTCTTTTATTGCTGCAGTTATAGGTTCTGGAGGTAAACCAAGATCAGCGCGTACCTTATCGATTAGCCTTTTCTGAGAAGCAGTTTTTCCTTCAGGAAGAAGCAGTCCTCGCATTGCTAAACCTTTTAGTATTTTTTCTTGTTTTTTTGGAGATTTTCCTTCTAAAGTCGTCAACAGTCCCGCATATTTTGCTGCACGAATCCTTTCAGATGGCGATAGTGATGGTGCAGTTATGCCTGCCTTCACTCTAGCTATTATAGCTTTTTCTGATTCAGTTCGCCCTTCAGGCAATGGAATTCCTCTGTCACGCAAACCTTTTAAAATTCTTACTTTCTCTTTGGATGATTTACCTTCTAGCGGCTGCATGAATCCGGCATCTGCAGCGCTCGCATATTTCTCTTTCATTGCTGCCGTTTGAGGGCTTGGTGGTAGGCCCAGATCAGCTCGCACTTTGTCGATTAGTTCTTTTTCAGAAGCAGTTTTCCCTTCAGGTAGAGGCAGTCCTTCATATGCTAACCCTTTCAGTATTTTTTCTTTTTGTGAAGAAGTTTTTCCTGCCAAAGGCGTTAGTAGCCCAGCAGCTTTAGCACGACGTAGTTTTTCAGATGGACGACGTACTCCTGCTCTCACTTTATCAATTAATTCTCTTTCTGATGTTGTTCGCCCTTTTGGCAGTGGGATTCCTCTATCATGCAAACCTTGTAAAATTCTTTCCTTTTCCCTGGAAGATTTACCGTCCAGGGGCTGCAGTAATCCAGCTTTAGCAGCTTCAGCGTACTTCTCTTTCATGGATGCAGTTTTAGGTTCTGGAGGTAAGCCAAGGTCTCTGCGTACCCTATTAATAAGCCTTTTTTCAGAAGCAGTTTTTCCTTCTGGAAGGGGAAGGCCTTCTCTTGCCAATGCTTTCAGTATCTTTTCTTTATGTGGGGATGTTTTGCCTTCTAATGGCGTCAGAAGTCCTGCAGCTTTAGCTCTACGTAGTTTCTCTGATGGTGGACGAACTCCTGCCTTCACTCTTTCTACTAAATCTCTTTCAGATTCAGTTCGTCCTTCAGGTAATGGAATACCGAGGTCATGCAAACCTTGCAAAATTCTTTCTTTCTCTTTGGGTGATTTACCTTCCATTGGCTGGAGTAATCCGGCATCCGCAGCTCTTGCATACTTCTCTTTCATTGAGGTAGTTTTAGGTTCCGGAGGTAAACCCAGGTCAGCGCGTACTTTATCAATGAGCCTTTTTTCAGAAGCAGTTTTCCCTTCCGGAAGAGGGAGTCCATGCATTGCTAAACCTTTTAGTATTTTTTCTTGTTGTTTTCGAGGTTTTCCTTCTATAGACGTAAGTAGTCCTTCACGTTTTGCTTCACGTATTCTCTCAGATGGCGTAACTGATGGCGCACGTTCACCAGCTTTCACTCTAGCTATAAGAGCTCTCTCTGATGCAGTGCGTCCATCGGGAAGTGGAATTCCCCTGTCATGCAAACCTTGTAATATTCTTTGTTTTTCCCTTGTTGATTTACCTTCCAAAGGTTGCAGTAATCCAGCTTCTGCAGCTCTAGCGTGTTTTTCTTTCATTGCTGCAGTTTTAGGTTCCGGAGGTAAGCCAAGATCAACGCGAACCTTGTTAATTAGCTTTTTCTCAGATGCAGTTTTTCCTTCAGGAAGAGGAAGGCCTTCCTTTGCCAATGCTTTCAATATTTTTTCTTTTTGTGACGATGTTTTACCATCCAAGGGTGTTAGAAGCCCTGCAGCTTTAGCTCTACGTAGTTTTTCAGATGGTGCAGGAATACCCGCCTTCACTCTTGCTATTAAATCTCTTTCTGACGCAGTTCTTCCTTCAGGTAACGGGATTCCCCTGTCATGTAATCCTTGTAATATTCTTTCTTTTTCTTTTGGAGATTTACCTTCTAGGGGCTGAAGTAATCCGGCATCTGCAGCTCTAGCATGTTTGTCTTTCATGGAAGAAGTTTTAGGTTCAGGAGGAAGGCCAAGTTCGGCGCGTACTTTTTCAATAAGTTTTCTTTGAGAGGTAGTTTTCCCTTCCGGAAGTGGTAGTCCTTGCATAGCTAATCCTTTTAATATAAGTTTTTGTTGTTCTGGAGGTTTCCCTTCTATTGGCGTGAGTAGTCCTGCAGCTTTTGCTTTGCGAACTCTCTCAGACGGCGTAACTGACGGCGCACGAACTTTTTCTTTAATTTTTGCTATGAGAGCCTTTTCAGATTTTGTTCGTCCTTCAGGCAATGGAATTCCTTTTTCATGCAAACCCTGCAAAATCCTTTCTTTTTCTTTTTTCGATTTGCCTTCAAGTGGCTGCATCAAACCAGCATCAGCAGCTTTAGCGTACCTTTCTTTCATGGATTCAGTTTTAGGTTCAGGAGGAAGGCCCAGTTCAAGGCGTACTTTTTCTATAAGCTTTCGTTCTGAGGCAGTTTTTCCTTCAGGTAGAGGTAGGCCTTGGATTGCTAATCCTCTTACTATTTTTTCTTTGTGTCCTGGAGATTTCCCTTCTAAAGTTGTAATCAATCCTGCAGCTTTCGCTTTTTTAAATCTTTCTGAGGGCGTTATTACTTCGGTAATTTTGCCTGTTTTCATTTCGGCTTTAACTTTTTTTATTAAAGCTTTTTCGGACGTTGTCTTACCTTTGGGTAGAGGTTGTCCTGTTTTGACTAATTCTCTCAATATCTCTTCCTTTTCTTCCGCAGTTTTCCCTTCTAACATTTTTTCAGCTCTGTACTTCTTTTCTTTTGTACCAAGGGATGCTAACGATTTGCGTTCTTTCCCGAGGCGTCTTTCTTCACGTGACCTATGACTGCATAGGATGCATTCACAGTTATCGCAATTTTTCTTTTTATAGCAGTCATAGAGGCCCTTCATTACTTCAAACATAGCATCTGAGTTGCATGAACAGCAGCAACTGTCCTCCACCCTGCTCAGTTGACAACGGTAAACCTTCCATTTCTTGTGCATGGGAAAATTAAATGGACTCAAATATTCGTTTAAATGGTATCCTGAGACTCGGTTTACAACGAAGTTTGAATTAAATAAGCTTTTTTTTTTAATTGTCTCAGAGCTTCTAGTAAAACGCTTGGATAGCTTTAACCTTTTGTTAAAATTGGTCATACTGATGTGTTTGGTCAAAAGTTTTTGGGTTATATTTTTCCCGGAGCGTGATAGACGAATAGCTACTGCTGGTTGGCCATAATGTACTCGATGGATTTTTTTGCGGATTTTGACTTTTTTCTTATGAACCATTATACTGCCGTTATTTATTCCATCGCATGAACTGTGTTCCTGACTGTGTTGGCACGATTGAAAATGTTGCCATTTAAACCTGTTATCTACGTCTTTCATATTGATTTTATGAAAAGCATCCAATCTTCTTAGTACACCTCCATTCAAAGTGCTGTTGCATACATCAAAATTCGTTAACTAGCTGTTATGGCATTTTCTTAGTATAATTATTTACCGGTTCATCTTCATAATTTTATATTGATTTATGCTGTAAAATATTTAGGGATTAACGATTAGAGCACGTACGAATTCAATTTTGTTACTGTAATTACGTACGATTGTTATACTTAACGATTGTATCTTTTTTTTCATGACTTTGTTTGAAAACTTTTTAATTAATTGGAGGCCACATGCATTTACATATTGAGACATGGGTACATGCATATTGCCAGACAACTTTCATAGTAATGACCGGCCGTAATCCTTAAATACTGTTAGTTTCGATGAAATATGGCGGCGGCCTTGAAATCGTTAATATATAACCCATAAGGGTTACATATAACCCAAAAGGGTTATATATTAACGATTTCGCAGCCAAGTAAACACTTTACTGCGCTGAAATGATGAAAGAAAACACCAAAAAAGTAACCGGCTTGACGTAGGTCCAAAAACTAATACTATAATATGAATTACAGATCGATATTTCGACAGAGAGGCGGTCCACGTTCCAACTGCTAACGTTAGACTGATTATGTTCTTAGTGCTTATGTCGTTTCTTTCTGGTTTGCAAAAATAATATTCATAACCTAGTTACGTACCAATTAATTTCCGTCTACTTTTTACAGATAGTTAGATACCTTTGCTAGGACCGTCCTTTAAAAGGACTATCCTGTGATATACAACATATATTTTTTACATATTTTTTACAATATTTACTTTTTTATTCGTATTTTTTGTTATTGTACATGATAGAAAAATCGTAAGCCATATTTTTTTTAATTGTGTCACATATGGCATGTGACATGGAGTGACATGAGGTGATTTGAAATGACAGTTTTTTAAAACGGTTCTAGTTTGGTATTCAAAAACTGTGTTTCTTTGGTTTTAATTTTTTTTTCTAGCAACTCTCTATTGGTCTCGTGTTGCAAACGCGGCAGCTATCATCGGACAAACTAACGTACGGCGAGTATTCTATCCACCCTTACGTTGTTGAAACCTCTACGGTCCGGACTAAGCGTTTCACCTCGTCATTTATACAGCGTACATCGAAGAATTGGAACAATTTACCTGCTGCGATCCTCCCGTCCGATTATAATTTAGGTATCTTCAAGGCTAGAGTGAATAGGCACTTAATAAACTAGTGCGCCTCACCATCAACGATTGCATCACTGCTTACCATCAGGTGGGATCGCAGTCAAGTACTAATTTATAACAGATTAAAAAAAAAATACTCGAACTTTGGAAGTTGGCGTGCCTCGATAAACACGTAAAGCCGTTGGTCCTGCGCCTGAACTCTCTCCCTCTCGTATGCCGATGAGAGTGAAGGAACAGAGAGTACACCTGTGTTTGTGCACATACTTGTGCACTATAGTATTTCCTTCGTATTTGGTGTAAAAATATATAATCTCTGTTGATATTGGTCGGGAGGATTACTTTTTTTATCATCGTCCTGTAAAGTTGACATGGTAGCAAGGAACTATGTACGTCTGCTTCTATCGGAGACTATATCCTTTCTTATACCATATGATGGACCACCGATTACCTCTTCTAGAGAGGATGCTTTTATGTCCCAGCTGTGGGAACATTAAAAAAGGCTGATGATTATTATGAAGCGACACGTATAGAAGGTAGTACAGAAACCTCTAAAGCACGTCCATCCTATACGTCGGCATCAGGGATGTAACGGAGGTAATTATATCGGAACCGAAGGCGGAGTCGGAGTTTTTAAATTTGATTTATCGGAACCGGAGTCGGAACTGGAGGCGGAAGAGGGTCAGAAGTGGTGGCAGGAGAGAGATTTTTTATTTAAGGACAAATAAAACATTATTCAGTCAAATTTTTATCATTTTAATTTTTTAATCAAAAAGAAGATGAACGTGTCGTGTGCGTCAACAAACTAACAACAAGTTCTAACAACAAGTCAGGGGGATTCCGGACCTCCGATTAAAACCTCCGATTTAAAAGTATCGGAGCCGAAGTCGGAACCGAAAGTGTAATAATATCGGAAGTTCCGACTTAACGGAGTCGGAGTTGAAGCTCCGTAACGTCCCTGGTCGGCAGTAAATCGTGCAAACCTTTTTTTTTATTTTGGATGGACTTGCGTTTGACCACTATTAATATCTCACCTGGTGGAAAGTTATGATGTGGTTGACGATGGAGCACGCTTACCTAGAAGCAACCTATTCACTCTTGACTTAAAGACCAACCAGAACCAGACCAACCGACCATTAGAAAACACAGACTCTGGCAGGAAATTCCACTCCTTAGCCGTACGCATAATGAATGTATTCCCAAAACGCTTTGTACGTATGGGTGGGATGTCCACCAAGTATAGGTGGCACAACGCCGTACGTCTTGTGGTCCGATCATAGAACGGACCTGCCGGAATTAAATTGTGCAATTGCAATGCACACACCTTGAAATGTAAACAATAGTAAACGATAGAAAACCGACATAAACACTTCCTGATATGTAAACGATAGAAAATCGACAGGCTCTAACTCGGCGTCGATGCCCAAGAATTTGGAATTTTGACTTAACAAGTACATCATTGCCGATGATCTTCTTGGCTCACTTCACGATCGATTGCGTCAAGCTGGTACTTTTCTAACACCTGCGGGCTATCATATTCGCAAGTACGTATAGTGCCTTCCGCACCCTTTTAAAGTCAGCAAATATGGTCACCCCCGATCTTAGGGACAAACCAAGGTCAACCAACCAAGGTATTTAAATTGTTTCACTTGCTCAAGAAGAACGACAATAAGTTTCTTTATGGTGGTCAAGATGACCCCGCCTCAATAACAGTATATTCTTTGAAACCGAGAGATTGTCTCATTCATCTGGCCTAATTTTCGTACCTATCTATTTTGTGTCATAAGCCACTGGGCGCAAATAAAGCCATCGTGGTAAACTAATATGCAAACTAAACAATCAGATTGTAAAGAAAAAACTATGCCAGATGAAAGAGACATTCTCTTAGTTACAATACAATAGTCCGCGCTCTGCTGCATACAGTTTGCAGGTGGCCAGCCACCAAAGTCCTAATACCGCTGACTGACGCGCTTTGCAGCACCATGTCGTCCCTGTAACTTATGTTATTGATACAGACAGCGTCTATAGCGCCTCAATAAGGGCATTCATATACAGCTTGAAGAGGGCAGAAGAGTTTCGAATTTACATTCAAATGATCGTTTCACAAATGTTTATGAACAATGATCGATTCTGATTTTGGCCACACATCACAGAATTCTTATAGAAACTCTATGTAGGTTGATCTCACCCATAGAGTGACCTATTTAGTATAATATTGTTTTATCTGTTTTTCATGCCATCAATCGTTGGAACATGACAATCCACACTCCCAAAAAGTATCAATACCTCACCCCTCCATGACAGTTCCAAATTTTCATGACTCCCAGTAATTAAAATCAATATCATTTGGCACATCTTTTCTTTCCTTCTTGCGGACTGCCGTTTTAAAATTAACATTCAATAGATTGTATCATGAAAGCGGCAATCTGAAATAATTCAAAATGGTAAGAAAACAGTGTCAATGTGAACTGCACCATTGCAAATGTCTGATCCATCACACGGGGTATAGACCCTTAGGACACAATCGCGTTGTGTTCACCTCCCGGAGTCTCAGCCTTCATCGTTTATTAGACCAGAATAACAAAACCCGTCACTTGTATGAAGTTAAAGAAGAATCGGAGACCAGTTTAATAGAAAAAACTCAGAGGAATCTCGAGCGCTTCTACGACACATGCGCTGGATACAATATGAGGTGAGATATAACACAACTAGCTTCTGCCAGTGGCTTTGCCCGCTTGAAAAGACGTTTCTCAATACAAACTTTTAGCCCCGATTTCATCCCCTTAGGTGGAAAATTTTGGATAATCTTTTTTATTTATTGACACTAACTGTCCGCACCTCAATACGTCCTTCATAATAGTTCACATATAAAGGCGAGCTTAATTTATTCAGCAATGAGTTTTCTCTCAGCAAACCTTTGAGTTATAGAGAGAACATAGTCGAGGGTAGGATCCAGTGCACAATATAAACCTACATAACTAAGTCTAATACATAATGAGGTATAATATATGTACATAAGTCTAATATACAGGGTTACTTGTAAAACAAAGGCAACCTCTCAGGCCTATGTTACTAGTGGGGGCGATCGGCGGCGGAGACCTCTCGCGCCGGGCCTTGGTTGAGGCCATGGTCCGGAGCGAGGAGGAGTGGCAGGCGGTCGCCGACTTCTGCGAAGCAGTAATGCTCGCAAAGGAGGAGGCCAAACGCATCAGGCAACGGCGTTGTCGCCGCCGCCGCCAGGATTCTGATCCCGATTTCCGGCCACCGTAGGCGCGGGCTTGCGGACATTGAGCAATGGGTAGCTCACTGTCCGGCCGTCCGGTAACTGTCCGGACCAAGCCCAAGTCGCCGACGGCGCGCACTGTTCCCGCGCGCCTTAAGGAGTTGTCAGCAACAACAGGGACCCAGCCGGGTCGAAGCCTACTGGGGCCAGGGTTATCCGAAAGGGCGCTCGAGCCCCGGTATGAAGGCTAGAAGGAACGGGGTGGGTCTTTTAGTCAGTAAGAGTCTGACACTATCTCCCGCTCCGCCCAAGAGCGGGGGATGTCAGTGCATGATTTTTTCCCACCATAAAAAAGGCCTATGTTACTAACCTTATAAACAACAACTTTTGTTCTATAACTTTTAAAAATTTATCATATTTAGTCCATCAGATTTCATTCAAAAATATTTTTTTTTAAATTTAATGTTCTAAATAATATTAAAAAGTCTATGCGAAGCAAGCGATAGTACAATAACAGAGGGAGCGGGGATTGTCCGGCGGAGGTGCTTAATGCGCTTGTGTCGTGTCATGCAGACTTAGGTAGGTATAGCAAAATAGAGTTGAAATATGTTATATAGAACAACGAAATCTTGAAGGTTTGATTTTAGTAAATTAATTATGTTTTGTAAAAAGTCATAAAACAAAAGATGTTGTTTATGATGTAAGTAATACAGTCCTGCAAAGTTGGAAGTGTTTTACAAATAACCCCGTATAATTATATTATACATATTATCTCTAATCATCATCATCATCATCAATCTTCTCTTAGGGCTTGCCTAAATCTTAAACAAAATTACGGTCCTAGGTCCTGTAGTTTCGGCTATATGTTAGTCAGTCAGTTCCTCCTTTTATGTATAGGGATTTTGTTTTTGTCCAAAGAAGTTAGTTTTCACCAGCGGTGAAGGGAAAAGCATGACGTGATGAAGTCTACCTATACAACAATATTTTTTGTCTATCCTGAATATATTTTGTTAAGAATCAGTAACTGAATGGGTTCCAATAGTTGTACTGAATTGAATTAAAAAAAAATATTGTTGTAAATTAAATGGAATTTAGAATGATTGAATTTAATTTTAAATTGTATGGTTATATAAATTAATTACTTTGTTTTTGTGGAGCTTTCGCAGAAGGCAATGTTTTCTGTAAACTCTTAACTCTTACCACAGTCCTTCACTTCTATTATTGTTGTGGACATTGAAGTGGGTTGCATGTTTGTGCATCTAGCTTTAAGGTTTTCTTTTTTCTCTCTTCTGTAACTGTTTTTTGTCCCCAATAAAATAAAAATAGTTTTTACACATACATTTTTGAATGCGGCTTAGAGAGCTCTGTACGATTTTGCAAAAAGATATTTGACAAAAGGCATTGCGTAAAACTGTCCCCAAAAATGACACCTGTATCAAATCTGTTGGTAGGTACCAAAACCGGTGTCATTTAAAGCGTCTAGTTAAATAGAGCTTCTTTGCTTATATAGACGTATCTCAAAAGTATAAGGTTTAGGTTTTATAAAACACTAGCTTTTGCCTGCGGCTTCGCCCACATACATAAAAAATATGTATAGCCTATGTCACTCAGGAATAAAGGAGCTCTTTGTCGGTGAAAAAATTTTAGCAATCGGTACCAGGTAGGTACTGGTCCGATTGCTAAAATTTTTCCTACAAACAAAAAACATAAAAACAAAAAAAATATTACCTCTTTATTATACATATTAGTGTAGATTATATTTTGATCTAACCTATGTGTTAAATATACTCATAATATAGTACTGTCATACATTTTTCAATGCAGCTTGAGCCCTAGACGATTTTATAAAAATATTTGACAAAGGGCATTGCGTAAAACTGTCTCCGAAAATGACACAACCACAACAGCAACAACAACAGGTGTCATTCGTAGCGACTAGTTGAGTAAAGTTTTTATTTTTGACCTCAAAAGTAGGGGTTTAGGTTTTATAAGCAATTTTTATTTTAACCTAGCCTAACCTACCCACTATCCTAACCTAGCCTGACCTAACCTAAGTAGTGCGCATAACAGATATGGAATGCATGTCAACAACGCACATCACGTCCGTAAAATGCATCGTAAAATGTGCATTAATTTTTTACATATTAAAAAATATTAATATTAATATTTCGTTTATTCATATACTACGTGTCCCAGAAATCAACGTTAAGCCGAAAACGGACAATAGGCCAAGTCGTGACAGTTATTAGAAAAATATAAAAAAAAATCTTGGTCATGTACTTTTCAAATTTTATGGATTCAAAAATAAATCTCAAAAACTTAAAGATGAAAGCGTCAAGGTAGACCGCACAGAGAAATATACGGTAGACGTGTACTAGCTAGGGCGGAGCACTGCCGTGTCCTCGCGGGTGCGATCGGTGGCTGCGATCTCTCGCGTTTCGGGCCCTGGTACAGGCCATGGTCCGGAGCGAGGAGAAATGGCAAGCGGCCGACTCCTTCTGCGAAGCAGTAATGCTAGCGAAGGAGACGGGCACACGCTTGAGGCTTCTCTATGAACATATTATAAATCAGATAAATCTGTAGAAATTTTTAGTTGTGCCCGCATCACGTAAAATATACAAAATCGATTTAAGTAACTTTTATATATTAAAATTCTGTGTAATTTGATATATTATTAGGCTTTTTTCATCGCAATCAGTTGACTATATACACCGCTAAATTTTGATCGTTTTAATCCCGTGGAGGGTCGATCCGGTACATGGAACACTCTCGATTTGTAAAGAGAAAATTAAAAAATAAAGTACCTACGTTTTTTTTTAAACTCATATTAATTTACGCATATATACAAAATCATTTACTCTATGAAAACGTCAGCTGAGCGAGTCCAATGACCTGTAGGTAGTAGTCGGCGTTGCGTACCAACTACCTACAGGTCATTGGATTCGCTCAGCTGAAGCTTTCTTAAAAAAAAAAAATTCTTACATACGTAAATTAATACGAGTTTTAAGAAAAAGGTACTTTTTTTAATTTTATCTTTACAAATCGATAGTGTTTCATGTACCGGATCGACCCTCCACGGGATTATAACGATCAAAATTTAACGGTTTACTACATTCATTAACTGTTAGGCGGTACGAAGTTCGCCGGGTCAACTAGTTCTATAATTTGCAATTGTATGATTATACTTTACCAGTGACCCGCCCGTCACTGGTAAAGTATAATGCTATAAAACTAACCTTTAGGCGATTATCACACTGCCCCGCATCCCGCAGCGTAGAGCGTGAATGCGTGTCTTAACGTTCCTTATAAGTATCTCCGTTTGTATAGAAAACACGCATAGTCCAACACACCGAAACTGCATCCACGCGCGTTCATGCAGATCACGCACCTACATGCGGAGAAACACGCACTCACGCGCGTGGGTGCGGAGCGACAAGCAAGGTATGCCACACTGTGCCCCGCAGTGCCGTGCGTGATTTGAATTGGGCTTGACGTTTGTCTGAAAATGGAACTCGATATCGATCGGTTTTTATTATGATTTATGACTGTTTCGTATTGAATTGATTGTTTTTATTTTATTTTTGTTGTTATTTGATTATAGTGTTTCACATATGAGTCAGACTCCTCCTCCTCCTTGCGTCGTATTCCTCAATGCTGAGGGTCTTGACCCCCCTTTTTCATCACTCTATCTCTTATGATATTCCTCCATCTGTTCCTGTCTCTGGCGGTGTGAAGGGCATTGTACATCGTGGAGTCAAGGGCGGTGCGGATCTGGTCGGACCAACGTATTGGGCTGCGCCCGCGAGGCCTTTTCCCGTCCACTTTACCGGTCACAATTAGCCTTTCGAGGTTGCCACCGTCTTTCCTTGCAATGTGACCGAAGTATTGCAGAACCTGGCGAAGACACTCGGACGACAGCCGTGAGGAGATTTTGAGTTCTTGCAAAATGGATACGTTGGCTATACCGAAATGCTGTCCAAGGAATACGGAGCATTCTTCTCCAACACCACATCTCAAAGGCGTCAATGCGTTTGCGGTCTGCAGCCTTTAGCGAGCAAGTCTCAGCGCCATACGAAAAGATCGAAAAGACTAGTGTCCGTACCAGTTTGGTTTTGGTCTTTACGGAGATGTTGCGATCCCTCCAGACTTTATTAAGCTGAGACATAGCGCTCTTAGCCATGCCAATTCTCCTGCGAACTTCCCCCTCGCACGACCCATCGTTACTGATATTGATACTGATATGAGTCAGAACAGTGACTTAATTGATACGGTGATTGAAAAATTTCCAGTATAATAGCCTGTTTTTAACTATAAAATATCGATATAACTAAATACTAGTAGTATTACTTACCTCAATGTTACCCAAAGCTTCTACTCTGGTGTCAAAGACGAAAATTCGTATTTTTTCTAGTAATGCCACTTCGTATTCTATAATCAAAAGATGCAGTTGACATTCGCGTAAGTACCTATAGTTGAAGAATTTGTTTTTATTTTCTTTAATCCCAGTAATTTTGAACAAATGACCCACGCAACGATCTTGTTTGTAAATAAGGATGTGCCCAGTATTTTCTATAGCCACGATTTCTATTCATATGACTGTACAAAAACCATACAGAGGATAACTGCAGCATCTTAAATGAGTTCTGCACTAATAACCATTTTTAATATCAAAGCAGACGCGACGCTCTGCACTGCACTATCACCACAACGAACTACTTTGAATGAAATGAGTCAGAGCATGCGTGAATTTACAAGACGCACCTACGCGCGTGAGTGCGTGAAAAACACGCACGATAATGCAGATCTGCACTCCCGCATGTACGCGCGTAGGTGCCTTGACACGCGCTACGCTCCGTAGTGCGTGGCAGTGTGATAACCGCCTAACCGCACAAACTCTATTGATTCCATCTGCCAGTTTAACTGTGAACTAAAATGAATCGTTTGTTTTAGGCACTGCTCCTTCGCCGGGCTCGTGAAGAACAAACACAATTACTTCAAGCTCACGATGACAGATGTCGTTGTTCTCATATGTTTTCTTGCTACTAATTTCGTAGTTTTCTCTACAATAATATTCAATACTCTTGTGCATGTCTTCTTCTTAATAGTCACGAGTTTACAGTGGATTTTAAGGTATTTTTTTACTGCAAATTATACTGATCATAATGTAGACAAGGAATGAGTAAAGGGCAATGAGGCTATGCTAAGGGGGATGTGACTGATGTGAGGACATGAATAGATAGTAAAGTAATAATATTATGAAAGTGATAACCGTGAACGTAAAGTTACAAGCATTTAGAAGAATGGAGAATAGGTGTGAGGATCGGAAACTTTCGCACTGCTCTTAGGTTTAAAGGTGATTGACTGCCACGTATAATTTTGACTGAAGGTGAATGACTGTCATGTATAATTCTGACTGGAGGTGAATGACTTCTAGGTATGTATAATTCTGACTTAAGGTGAATGACTATTATGTATAATTCTGACTGGAGTTATATGACTGCCATATATTATTCTGGCTGAAAGTGAAAGCTACTGGCCTGACTGTGCCCATATTGACACTAGCTGGACCTGAAATCGTGTGAGAGTGTGTGAGCATTATTAAGTCATGGAAATGGCGTAGTTATTTATTACCTCTAACCCACTTAATTAGCTAAAAATGCCTAAACTAATAATCAACTCTAATTTTAGTTCTTGAGAACCAGTTGATATTTTATACCAAATTGTTGAAAATTAATTAGACGAATTTATTTAAACTTGATGCGTATAAGCAAGAATATAAAACCGCCCAAGTGCGAGTCGACTCACGCACGAAGGGTTTCGTACCGTCCGTAGCTAAAATCGGCAAAAAAAATCACATTTGTTTTATGGGGCTCCACTTAAGTATTTATTTTATTCTGTATTTAGTATTTGATGTTGACGTGACAAGTGACAGGACAGACTGGAAGGAAAAAACGTGTTGCGCCGACCCCAAATAAAACGGGACAAGGGCAGGAAGATGATGATAATGATTTAGGAATTGATGTTATAGCGGTAACAGAAATACATCATCTCAGAAAATTTCTACTGTCTAGTTATCACGTTCATAAGATGAGAGCCTGGTGACAGATAGACGGACAGCAAAGTGATAGCAATAAGGGCTCGTTTTTACCCTTTGGGTACGGAATCCTAAAACGGGATCGGTAGGTTAGGTAGTTAAATTACATACATTTCTTTGTTCTCGGGAGTTCGGGTTAAGAGGATTCAACTCGATATATTTTTTAATATTTTTCATACAACCACTCTAAAAATGTGTACTTAAGTAATAACGTCGTAATCGCTTCGATTACGATGTTATTACTTACACATTTTTCATTAGATATTTTGGAAACACAGTATCTTGTATATATTATCTAGGCTCCTATTGAAATCAATTTATAAATTTGTGTAAAACTAAACCAGTAAAGACCTCTGAAAATCTGCTATTTTGCATGAACTTTGATACTTCATAATTTACTCAAAAATTAAATAGTCAAAAAAGTATAACAAGAGAAGCCTTGCAATTTTTATCAAGATTCTAAATGATCACAATTTTTTCCAAAAACTTTTAAGGGTTTAAAAAAAACAAGTAATTTCTGGAACAAGTTTTGCAAAATGTTCGAGTAAATCACGGAATTGCCGAATGCTAACAGAGTTTTCAGGCGTTCTCTCATTTTTGGCGTTGCCTTTTCGTCAAACATCGCATTGAATTGCGTTAGATGAAGTAACAAGCTTTTAAACCATGCTCGACGTTGACGATAGGCGAGTGGAAAAGCAGCCTCTTAAGTACAATATTGTCCGAATGTTTCTCTTACTGCTAACATTTGTTTTCAGAGCGTTCATTGCAAACGCAGGCAGTTGTCGTATAGGACCTTATGGGCATAATAGATATTGGCCCTCAAGAACCGAAGAACTAATAAGAACTCTGGGCTTACAAGACCAATATCCCCCAAAATACATTAATAAATATAGTAACGTATTCACGAACACATAATTAAATGAACAAGTTTTTTACAAATTTTCATTGTTTTTATTCTACTTCAACTGTCTAACGTAACTGTATTGTATATCTCACTGTATAATTTAGCTTATTACGTGTATACATCACCATCATCATCATCTCATCGTGTATTATATGATTATAATAAATCTTGATTAGATTATTTCTCGATATATTATGAAAAAGTCGGTTTGTATACGATGAATGAAATCCAAATTCATTACTGTCAACATAATCGTAACATAGTTAGAAACAAACTTTTAATGAAAATATTTTTTTCATAGCAAGCTTTTATAGCTCGGTATACCTATATAATTAATATTCGTCAAGACGAATCATACGAGCCCAAACTGGATGGGGTTGTGTCGTTTAACTACGAAGTTCCTACAGCCACCTTCCGGTTCCATCAACAGATCAGCTCCATGTCATAATAATTTTGCATTGTCATCTGATTTACACATGAATTCAAAATTTCCGCACAACGGTAACCGGGGGGAAGTGGGTCTTTAATTTGCAAGATTTGATTACAGACAATCATCGGGACAGGTGAAACTAAATAAAAGCTTGCAAAAATAGTTAACAATTTCACGCGATATTTTACAATCTTAAGACGTTTGCAATTTTTCGACATGTATACGCGTAATAAGCTTGTGATATCCTACACAAATAGAAAATAAAATCTTTTAAGTGAATACAGCTTTTTTTTTTTCCTAGGTGGGAAATCAACTAATATCTTCTCCCCCACTATACCTTTTTTGTCCTATGATGAGTTCCCTGACAGTTCTTGTCTGACAATTATAGTGATGTGACCTAACGAAATTTAATCGATTTTTTACAATAACGAATCAGTTGGCAAAGAAAATGGAATCGGATTACCGATTTTAGATTTATAGATGATAAATGTGAAAGTTTGTATGTGTGTGTAGATGTTTGTTACTCTTTCACGCAAGAACTAGTTAGTCTACTAGTCCAAGATCCCAAAAAAATGACATAACTTCACGTAAATTCTCATGCTTGATCATTAAAGCGTCTGTTAAGCAATATGGCCGACGGAATGTGTCTGGGAGTATTGGCGACTTGATTTTAAAGATATTGCCTACAAAATACGTAAAAATCAGCTTTGAGAATTTACGTGAGGTAAGTAATAATTTTATGTACCTTGATTACCTGATACCTGAAAATTGGCCGTCTAAGAAAGCTAGCAGGTAGACATGCGTTCTTAGTACATACTAATAGTACTCAATCGTCCACATTTCGTTCGTCAGAAAATACGTGATGTCTGGCGGTCCTGGGATCTTACTCTATACGGATTTTAAAGAAATTTTACAGTAAACCAAAAAACCTGACAAAAACTAAAAACCTGAAATAACGCGGGCGGAACCGCGGGGGACGGCTAGTGGTAAATGAAATGCAGTCTGTTTAAAATAATAATTTATTTATTATTCACTGTCAGAACTTGACTCTTGATTTGAACTCGTATCCATATCGGAATCGGAATCTTTTCCAACTAACCGCGATGATTAATTATTGGCCCTAATTCGGTCGATCCGGATATAAATTTATTCCAGTCCTCTGTTATAGTTTTTTCTATTAGGTACTTTTTTCCAATTTTCTGCCGTTACATGCGATTACAAGATGGTCGCTCCGATTTTGTCGATTAGTGTGTCGTCGAGTAGTGTCAATCTCTATTGGCAGAAGTTCCGTTTAACGCATTACACATTTTTAAGTTCTATACTTTTTATTTTATTTACTTAATTTATTAACAAGTAATTATAACCACAATAATTTACTTATTAATTTACGAAAGACAATATTTTTTTTATCATTTCATTTTTAATTTTTTTTGCCAGTTTATTTTTTAGTAATCTAAAGTAGTATGCGTGCCACGGAAAAAAATGAACTGTCAGGGAACTCATCATAGGACAAAAAAGGTATAGGGCGGAGGCAAACAAGGGCGTTTTAGACTATTACTGACTAAAACCCATTCCTTTGTTCCTTCTTTGCCTTCGCTCTAGGACCCTGGGGCTCTTTCACACAACAAAAATGATAGTCTGAGTCCCTAGTACATTTTTCCCACTTGATTACTGCCAAGCTAATTTTCCGTGAGTAACTTCATTTTGATGAGACGCCCAACAATTTCCTATACGGAACTCTTGATTGTGGGAACTAACAGAGATATCAAGGATTAAATATGTATGAGGTGATGACTCTAAAAAAATTATTACTAACAGGTTTTCTTTTGTTAAATCTCAAGATAATTATCTAAATTATCCGAAAAAGTATTTGTCCTACAAAATAAATGGTTTGTTATAAGAGTCCCACTCTTCCGACTTATATCGAAAACGAGGTCATCATAAATGATTACTAACCAGCTGTTTTTTTTTTGTTACTTAGTTTATATTCATATAATTTAACAGTCATGTTGTCCTACAATTTGCGCGGTACTTTATCCCGGTCCTACGCTCAAAAGTTGTAGTACATATTGTTGATGTAAAAATAATTACAATCAAGCTGAAGCTTCGTGAATAGCTTCGTTTCAATGAGACGCCCAACAATTTCCTATACGGAACTATTGATTGTGGTAGCTAACAGAGATATCAAGGATTAAATATGTATGAGATGATGACTCCAAAAAAATTATTAGTAACAGGTTTTTTTTTGTTAAATCTCAAGATAATTATCTAAATTATTCGAAAAAGTGTTCGTCCTACAAAATGAATGGTTTAATAAATGAGTCCTCCTCTTCCAACATGGGTCGAAAACGAGGTCATCATCAATGATTACTAACCAGCTGATTTTTTTTTGTTACGTAATCATCATCACTAGCCTTTTTAATGTTCCCACTGTTGGGAATCAAGCCTCCTTTCTAGGAGGGAATGGGCGGTAATCCACCACGCGGGCCCAGTGCGTGTTGGTGAATGTCACATGTCTTCGAATTTTCGGTTCTTGGGCATGTCGGTTTCCTCACGAAGTTTTTCTTCACCGTTTTGAGAGCAGTGGTGATGAAATAAATTACACAAATTAATGCGCCTGGCTGGGGTCGAACCTGCGACCTACAACTCGTAAGTACTACTTACTTAGTTACTTAGTTTATATTCATATAATTTAACAGTCATGTTGTCCTACAAATTGCGCGGTACGTTATCCCGGTCCTACGCTCAGAAATTGTTAACACCACAAGACTATTTTTCTCATTACTAACTGTAGGACAAAAATTTTACATAATAGGTTAGTGTGTTCTGTGCCCAAAAGAAACAATGTCCTACAAAAAAAAGGTATGTATCACTAGTCCGACAAGAATTGTAATTTGTCCGTTTTCCTATTTGTAACATAAGATACAGTGAAAATTTTTTTTTTAAATTAAATAACTTAATTTTTTAGCATACAAAAAGTGTAAAATAAAAAACTTTTTACAAAAAAAAAATACGACTTCAATGGTAAAAAAAAACACTGAAAAGTACAAAATAACTTTAATTTCGGAAGTCAGTGTTAATAAAATTAAATAACAAAGAGACAAAACTATTATAGAAACACCGTCTTCCAAAATTAAAGTTATTTTGTACTATTTTTTTAACAATGAAGTCGGTTGTATTTTTCTTTTGTAAGTTTGTTATTTTACACTTTTCAGTTACGGTACCACCACTAAAAATAACCACTCAGCCCAACTTAAATACCTTACAGCCAGAGTACATCTCATAACATTCTAATAATCCCAAACATGGTTAGATTGCATTAATTTACCTTCTGGCTTCATCATCAGATCAGTACAATACATCCCCTCGTCCTTTTTCTTCAGTGAGTCATCGACTGCCCGTATAAACAAAGCAATTTTACTTGTTACGACAGTTCTGTTGTGATCCTATGAAGAGTTCTGTTCCATATCTTCGAAGACCATGATCAAATCATAACAATATTTTTATGGGACCAACTTGGAAGCATAACCTTTCAATCAAAAAAAAAATAATTATAAATTGGTCCACGATTGACCGAGATATCGGTGAACATACATAAAAAAAAAAACATTCCGCCGATCATAGAACCTCCACCTTTTCAAAATCGGTTAAGTGGTTTTATATACAAAAAAAAAAAAAAATCTTCAGATTCTTCTGATGAATGTTCATAATCTTTGCTACTAACATCGCTGTCATTTCCATCTATTTCACTTTCCTCAATCGTGATATCTGACACTGTAATAACATGAAAAAATTAAGTAAATTATACACCGCTAAATTTTAATCGTTTTAATCCCGTGGATGGTCGATTCGGTACATGAAACTATCGATTTGTAAAGATAAAATTAAAAATAAAGTACCTCTTTTTCAAAACTCGTATTAATTTACGCATGTACGAAATTAATTTCTTTAAGAAAACGTCAGCTGAGCGAGTTAAATGACCTGAAGTTAATAGTCGGCGTTGCGTACAAAGTACCTACAGGTCATTGAACGAAACGAGTTTTGAAAAAGAGGTACTTTATTTTTTAATTTTATCTTTACAAATCGATAGTGTTTCATGTACCGGATTATGACTGTCTGTCACTAATTCCAAATTAATAACAAAACACCACGTCTGGCGACATGGGCCACTTAGACCCTCATAAATTGTCCTTTTAATGTGAAAGGAACAATTACAAAAAAGGGAAATATTTTAGCACACTTATAAAGAAATTACCAAAAGACCCAACATGTGGAGCAAGTCGTGGGAACGAAGCGATCCCAAACCTTCCTAGAAACTATACAAAAAAGAAAGCAATAATAAGTAATTGACAAGCGATACTGGGCCGTAAGGCGAGGGAAGGCACGGCACGGGGTTGACTCGGATAGGATAGGGCACTAGCATCAGGGCCGAGTAGGGAATACACGTCTAAGAGACTTGGCTTCAGGGCCCGAGAAAGGACGAGGCAATGGTTTCTGGCCACCGCATCCGCGGGCTTGCGGACGGCGAGCAATGGGTAGCTCGCCTTCCGACCGTCAGATAACTGTGCAGAGCGAAATCGAGTTGTAAACGGTGCATAGTGTTCAACGCGCCTCGAAGAGATGTCTGCTAAACCCGGAAACCCGGGGTCATTCATGGAATACCAGGGACCTTAAAAAAAACAACTTCACATTTTTGCTTTCGATTTTGTAAATTCTTGTGTTACGAATTTTGTTAACCTCCCCACCATATTAGATTTAATCATACTACATGAAATAGTCCACGTTAAACGGAACACTCATATAAATCAAACGACACGCACAGAGTAACAAATCTTAAATCATACTCTCACTGTCTACAGACGGCGAGCCATGGCACGCGCGAGGCAATGGTTTCCTGTCCTCCACCTTCCGACCGTCCGGTAACCGTCCACACCGAAACCAAGTTGTCAACGGCGCAGTGTTCAACGGGCGCCTCAAAGAAATGTCAGCGAAACCTTAGGGCCAAAGCCTACTGCTGCGGTAACCTTCCGGATCGAACCCAAGACGTCGACGGCGCGTATTAATCCACGCGCGCCTCAAGGAGTTGTTAGCAAACCGTAGGGGCCCAGCAGGGTCGAAGCCCACTGGGGCCAGTGTTTTTTCTGAAAGGAAGATTCGGCCCCGGTACGAGAGGCAACGAAGGAACAGGAGTGGGTTTTTAGTCTATAAAAGTCTGACACTATCTCCCGCTCCGCCCAAGAGCGGGGGATGTCGTTGGATGATTTTCCTACAGAAAAAAAAAGACGTGTAGCACTCGGGGCCTGCCACGGTAAAGCTATTGCATAGCATTTTTTATCAACTTATGCAATAGACCTCGCCAACAGCTGCTTAACCCCACCCATCCAAAACCAGACCTCGCCAACAGCTGCTTAACCCCACCCATCCAAAACTAGACCTCGCCAACAGCTGCTTAACCCCACCCATTCAAAACCAGACCTCGCTAACAGCTGCTTAACCCCACCCATCCAAAATGAGACCTCACCAACAGCTGCTTAACCCCACCCATCTAAAACCAGACCTCGCAAACAGCTGCTTAACCCCACCCATCCAAAACCAGACCTCACCAACAGCTGCTTAACCCCATCCATCTAAAACCAGACCTCGCCAACAGCTGCTTAACCCCACCCATCCAAAACCAGACCTCGCCAACAGCTGCTTAACCCCACCCATCCAAAACTAGACCTCGCCAACAGCTGCTTAACCCCACCCATTCAAAACCAGACCTCGCTAACAGCTGCTTAACCCCACCCATCCAAAATGAGACCTCACCAACAGCTGCTTAACCCCACCCATCTAAAACCAGACCTCGCAAACAGCTGCTTAACCCCACCCATCCAAAACCAGACCTCACCAACAGCTGCTTAACCCCATCCATCTAAAACCAGACCTCGCCAACAGCTGCTTAACCCCACCCATCCAAAACTAGACCTCGCCAACAGCTGCTTAACCCCATCCATCTAAAACCAGACCTCGCCAACAGCTGCTTAACCCCACCCATCCAAAACTAGACCTCGCCAACAGCTGCTTAACCCCACCCATCCAAACACAGACCTCGCCAACAGCTGCTTAACCCCTTTCATCCAAAACCAGACCTCGCTAACAGCTGCTTAACCCCACCCATCCAAAACGAGACCTCGCCAACAGCTGCTTAACCCCACCCATCCAAACACAGACCTCGCCAACAGCTGCTTAACCCCACCCATTCAAAACCAGACCTCACCAACAGCTGCTTAACTCATTACCTTGCTATCATCATGAGGCGCAGCTGTTGCATAGCTTCTATCGCGGACCTTAAGCGTGCAGACCGAATCCAGAAAGAAATTAATTGAAGTTACACTTTTTGAGCGTGGTGACCGATAAGAAAACAAATGAGTTGGGGGTGTTAGGTTATTTTCGTTACGGAATTTCTGGATTCGGTCTCCACGCTCAAGGCCTGCGATAGAAGCTATGCAATAGCTTAAAAAATACTCTCACAGTAGTCGGGTAAATAAGATTAAGATATCTTTCTGAAGCAACTTTCAGAATTTTCAGACATAAATCAGCCAAATGAACATTGTAACGGGCAGGAAAGCTACTGGCTTCCAATCTTAGCTCCCTAGAGGCTTAAACTGTCACTGGTGAGTGCCACAGTGGCCGGTCTCAGAGCTTATTCTGCGACACTAGGAGAAGCGAATGAAGCACAGGGGCCTTAGAGTGTTTTCCAACAGAGATGTACTATGCTGCGTTGCTATGAATGCGTCTAATATCCATCAGTCATGTTCATTGGTGCACGTAGCTAAGCACTGGTGGAAACGAATTCAACTAAGATATGTTTTTGATGCGTGCTTTGGATGTGTACTATAGATGCATGCTCACTGCGCCGCCTTCGCCGATGCCCTACTATCGATACATCGCATTGCTCGAGCTGCGCATCTTACTCGTGCAGCTACTTTGCAGCAGCGCATCTTCATAGCACATCTTATTCGCACAGCTGCATAGATCAGTGGAAACGGTAGCTATTACATCCTCCCCACATAGCTGTATAGCACATCCCTGGTGGAAAAGCAGCCTAATCATCCCCACATTCCGAGTTACGATATCAGTGCTGTTAGGGCCTGACCGCACAGCGATATTTCACCGCAAAGTTTTTTTTCTCGTTATTCTGTAACCTGTAACGCATTAAATCTAATGGAAGTGTCTGCAAAGGCGAAAAAAAATCTGTGATTTCATGCAGATTTGAATTTTTTTTCAGTATAGAGTAGTTATGGCTATGTCCGCACTGCGAAATAAAAATCGCGCGTTTTGCTCAGTCCTGCAACGGCGGCGCTATGTAAAATTTTTGTTCGATTGTCTATTCTAGACGTGCGTCTCAGCTGGGAACAGCATTGAACTGACAAAAATCATACGAAATTTTATTCGCAGTGCGTGCTAGTGTAATTCCGATGGCGGAATACAATACGCAAGAAAAAAAGACGTGTGGCACTCGGGGACTGCCGCGGTAAAGCTATTGCATAGCATTTTTATCAACTTATGCAATTATAATTATTTATTTATTTTATTTATGCAGTATTTTTAAGCTATTGCATAGCTTCTATCGCGGGCCTTGAGCGTGGAGAAAAATAAACAAAGGAAAAATAAGTAGTAGTAAATAAAAGCAATAGCTTTACCGCGGCAGTCCCCGAGTGCCACACCTCTTTTTTTTCCTTTGTTTTTTTTTCTTTGATATTAATTGAAGTTACACTTTCACACATTGAATTGAATTTTGATTGATTGTTCACTCATTTGTTTTCTTATCGGTCACCACGCTCAAAAAACAAATGAGTGGGGGGGTGCTAGGTTATTTTCGTTACGGAATTTCTGGATTCGGTCTCCACGCTCAAGGCCCGCGATAGAAGCTATGCAATAGCTTAATAAAAGCCTCAGACAGACAGGCCCTTAGAGCGTCAACAAATCACCTGATGTATGCGTTTGAATTCGGAACGACTGCTAATGCGCTATTATCGAAAGAAGAAAGAAGAATAAAAAGCTCCATCCTTTTAACATAGATCGCGTTTGGGCCTCTGGGGCCTTACCATGATATGTCAAAATGTCTGTCGTGCGAGCTAGAAGAATGGAGCTATACACCCTTTAACAATTCAAATTATGTCGTAAAAATCGCGGTAAGAGCTAGAGATAGGGCCTCTGTGGCCTTACCATTTTACAGTTAAATGTCTACCGAACATAGAACCTTCTTCATTTTGAAGTCGGAAACACAAACACAAAAATAAACTAACAGTGTTGTAAACAAAAAATATACGTAAATGTTCGAAGACCGTAACCTACAAATTATTTAGTAAAAACTAGGATTGATTATTAAATCTTGTGAGAATCAGTAAACCTACATTTGAGATTGGATTTTTGAGACGGGACAGTGAAGGGAAGGAAGTGCAAAGTACCTTATTTGTTCTTGCTACAGGAAAACGTTCTTATGAGACAATCCATAACTTCTTAATATTAGATGTTCTGAACTGCATTCACAGATTTTGAAAGAAAAAAAAATTGTCTGCAAAAAAATATGCTTTACAGTTTGTTTGTATAACTTTCAACTAGAAAATGGAGGATCTCTAAGATTGAGATCTAACCAGCTCAGTTCTGAGTGCCCATATTTTTGATGTTGATATCTGTCCTGATTTTACCTTCAACTGTATAGGTAGTCTGTCTAATAAGTCAACCGACTTGGGAATTTTGTATAATATTTAATCATTTAAAAAATACTTATATTCGATACTTTTTATTAGGTTCTTCTGTTAGTAAACAATGATCTCTATCTCTTAATCGACCTTGATTATTGAACCCGTGTTGACTACATCATATTTCATTAAATCCTAATAATTACCCAAGGCGTTTGACTTATTAGACAGACTCTACAATAAATTGTAACTGTAATAAAGTGAAACAAGTGTTCTTTATGTCAAACTGTAAGATTCAAGATTCAAGATTCATTTATTCATTGTAAAACATAGGTACATTATAAGTTCTTATTTAAAATATTGAGGGCGCTATGTTTTGCCTCGAGGGCGTACAAGTTAATAATACATGCAAATAAGAATTTAATACATATTTATAAACCACATGGAATTAAATCATTTTGATCATTTATTACATTATGAATTTCAATGCAATCACGTTGAACATTGTCGATTAGATAATAATTAATAATATATGTGTAGTATGATAAAATAATGCAAATAACAATTGTCCGCAGTTATTGTATTGAAATGAAAAATTGACAGCATTTATTTAGGATATTAAAGAATTGAATGATGTCATAAAAATGTTAAAACATAAAATTGAATGTCAAAACGTTAAAATTAAATGTCAAGATGAAAAATTAAATGTCAAAATGAAAAAAAAAAAAAATAATAATAATAATTGTCAAGATGTAAAATTGAATGTCAAAATGTAAAATTAAATGTTAAAATAAAAAATAAAAAAAAATATAATTGTTACATAAGAAATGTCAAAAGCTTTATAATGTGTCATTCAAATAATCGGTGATTAAGTAATAGCATTTTTCTATTAAAAAATTCTTCAAATTTCGTTTAAAGTTATGCAAATTTTCATTCTTGATGCTATCCGGAATTTTATTATATATTACAGGACCCGTGCCTAAAATACTCCTTCTTGCTAGAGCTGTTTTGTATTTACTTGTACACAACATGGTTTTGTATTGAGATCTAAGTTGAGTGGTTCGTTTTCTAGTATCGACTACTGCGGGAAATAAGTTCATGTTACATTTGACAAACAATGCTACTTCAAGAATATAAAGGCATGGGAAAGTCAAAATTTTTAATGATTTAAAGACAGGCTCACAACTGTCAGTAGTTCTTAGGCCTACCATACATCTTATACATCTTTTTTGAGTTTTAAATATAGTTTCTCTTTCAGCGCAGTTTCCCCAAAATATTATGCCAAATCTTAGTACTGAAGAAACTATTCCATGGTATGCTATGAGTACCGTTTGTAAATTAACTTTCTTTGCCAGTATGAAAAGAGCATAAGCAGATTTGCTTAGCCGCGCACATATGTCATCTGCCTGCATTTTGCACGTTAATTGGCTGTCAACTAGAATGCCAAGAAATCTTGCGACTTTTACCTCTTCTACTCTTTGACCATAATGAGATACATTTAAATGGTTAGGCTCTAGTCTTTGGTAGAAATGCAATAACTTAGTTTTTCCTATATTAATAACCAAATTATTTCTATCAAGCCAATCAATTATTTGTTTGAGAGTGTTATTTACATCTTCTTCGTAAGTTAGTTTATTGGTACATTTAATTATTGCTGTACTGTCATCAGCAAAGAGTATCATTGGATGCGTTATCTCTTGTGGCAGGTCATTAATATATATAAGAAATAAAGGTGGTCCAAGCACACTGCCCTGTGGTACCCCATAGTATAGTTTCCTACAGTTTGTACGGTAGTAAAAAGAATTTGCTATGCGAAGGTTTGTCCTGCAAATATTAGTGAAGTCGTTGATTCGAAAAACGGTACAAATCTAACTACTACCATAGATTTGGTGTATGAAGATGAAAATAATAGAAAAATGTATAATTTGTCTGTACCTACTAAGAAGAAGTTATTAAAATTGTGCTGGGAAACCATGTTTGGGCAGGAACTTGTTAAATTGACCATGATGGATTTGGTGAGTTTGATACTTTTTACTAAACTTTACTAAACTATCTGGATATTGAGTAGGTGACTAATAAATCTTATTATGTAAAATAAAGTTATGTACACCGTCATCTTTCTACCCTTATCCCGTGTTACTTGGGGTCGGTGCAACACGTTTTTTTCTTCCATTCTGTTCTGTCTGCGGTCATTCTATCGTTGGCTCCCTTCCCTTAAAACTTTTTACCAAATACGACGATCTCTTCTTTAGGGTCTATCTCCCTCTCCATTCATCTACATGTATACCCATAACACTTTTAGTAACAAGCGTATCCTTCCATCCTCATATTATGATCTTACCAAGACAAACGATTCCCTTTCAACTTTTCAGTCTCTGGCGCCACTTTCAGACTTTGTTTAATGTGTCCATTTCTTACCATATCATTATTATATATCACACTTGTTTATATAACACTCTCATCTCCACAAATGCAATTTTTTTCGTCCCTCTTTTTACAGCCTTACATTCTGGGTTATATTTACCCTATATTTTAAGTTATTCGATTGACCTTTTTTTATCTGTTATAAACTAGTACTTGACTGCGATCCCACCTGATGGTAAGCAGTGATGCAATCGTTGATGAGGCGCACTAGTTTATTAAGAGCCTATTTACTCTCGCTTTGAAGACACCTTAATTATAATCGGACGGGAAGACCCGCAGCAGGCAAATCCACCTGTCGCCCAGAAGGGCGAAATTTTTGGTCTATATTAGATGATAATCAAATCAAATCAAATCAAAACATTTATTTCAAATAGACCATTTACAGGCACTTTTGAATAGTCAAATGTCGGTCAGTCCAAGAAAAGTGAAGCTAAATTGCACGTTCCAAAGAGTAGGTCTCTATGGAGAAGAACGTGCAAGAAACTCCATGGACACTCTTTTAAATCATATTATGTGTTACATATAATGCTTGGTTACATATTACTTGTTGCTTCTATCATGTGAGCACAATGTCGATAATGAAATAAAAAATGTAAAATAATTAAAAGATAGAAACTGAATTAAGCCACTGGCAGCTAAGAGATGACCAGTCCCATCTGACGGCACCCGTTCACGAGCATGACGCGTGCATCAGCCCCACTCAGCTCAACCATTTTGAAGGGAACTGAACGACCCAATAACACGTGCCACCAACAGCGAGACATTTGAGTGAGCATGACAAACTCTCAACTAACATGCTCGTAATGTCAAAAAAAAAAAAAAGAAAAAAAAGAAACAAAGAAAAAAAAAAAAAGAAAAAGAACAAAAAAGTAAAAAAAAGATTATACATAAACTATATATATATATTAATTATATTATGTATATTATTATAAGCTTAGAATTTTTAGTGACAATTCTAATCTAACCCAACCTATAATAATAATAATAATTTATAATAAGCTTACTTAATTATTTAATAAATCTGTAGAAGTTTTTAGTTGTGCGCTCATCACGCAAAATGAACGATATCGATGTAGATAACTATTATACATTAAAATTGTGTGCAACTTGATATATTACTAAGCTTAACTAGATTTATTTAATAAAATCTTTATTGTACACCAAATAAACAAAAATACAGGACAAACGTTTAAAATAATAAGTGCACAATGGACGGTCTTATCGCACAGGGCGATCTCTTACAGACAACCTTTGGATGGACTGAGAGAAAGGAGATAGATTTAGGGTTGTCAGTGTACAAACATCAGATATAATACTAACAAGATACATTAACACAAATACATACATACAATACAAAAAAAAAATACTAATAAATATCAAATATATAGTTGAACCAGGAGAAGAAAAATATATTAAAGAGAAAGGTTCTTCACCATTTTATCATAATAACAAGCAAGTTAAGCGGACGTCTTATTCGTTTTGTAAAAGTCCATCATCTTCCTGCCATTGTCCCCTAAAATAGTACCTATTTGGGGAGCAATACGCTTTTTTCTTCCATTCTGTCCTGTCAACCGTCACGCAATCACTCCTCATACAATCCGTCGCCGATTAGTACATACAGTTGAACAACTTAAAGAAATAAAATTTCAAAAATGTTTAGTTGTCGTATACGTACGTGTATAACGTACGAAATTTATTTTACCGAAAATTTTGGTCTTTAAGTATATTTCTTTATTTTAAATGGAAAAACCTGGAAAAGTTTTTTTTATTTTTTTGGTGATTTTACGTAAAAAGACGCAATTACGTAATAATAATATCCCCCAGAGCCCGAGGGGCCGTTTATAATGTAATCATTGTAGGTTCTTATAAAAATCTCGTGGTTTTTAAACCAGAGATTTATGCAAAAATATAGGTGTATCGGACTTACAAATAAATGATTAATACTGTTGTATATTACTATAAGTTAGCGAATAAGTTCCACGGACTTAACTAAACTCGTGTAACGAAACCATAGCGCGATTCAGCGAACGAACTCTTGTCTAACAACGCCATCTATCGAGCTAAGAGGTACTACAAATTTCGGAATAACCCCATCAAAGATTTTTTTTAAAAGATAAATTGAATCCACACATAACTTACATTTTAAATGAGAAAATGTCTACATAGATAATATGGATAACATTAAATTATCTTTCTATCTCTCTTTAAAATCTTATCCCGTTTCATTTTGGGTTTGGCTCTCCTCGTAATTTTTCGCCACATTTCGGGTCTGGATCGTCCACTCACTGCCAGTCACTCATTTGGGCTTTCTCTATGTCATTGCTAATTAGGTACATCCAAGTTAGAAGTTGTTGCTTCTTTAATTATATTCGTAATTTTAAGCGTGCACAATCGCTGAAATTTCTAATACTTGCATACTGTACTATTTTTGATTTAAATTTAAAAAAATAGCTATTTGGTATAGTGGGAAATTGTTATTGTGTCTTAGTAAATAATGTTGAGGGTTTTATTTTTAACTTGTACGGGGAAAAAGTGGTTGATAATCGTCGTAGTTTAAGGGTTATAAATTAGGTGTGATTAAATTAGATTGTGGATAAAATTAACTTCTTTTCGGGATATTGTTCATATTAATTTTGTATGTACGCAGTTACTTGATACGTACAACTACTAGCTAATTACGATTTGAAGTAGGCTAGTTTGTTAAAATACATAGTGTTGCCGATACAGTATAGTTACATTGAACACTTGTGTACAATTACTTATTGTCCAGTATTTTAAACTCATAAGTGGGAACACTTATTGTGACGGACGGGAAACTACGGAACCCTACACTGAGCGTGGCCCGACACGCTCTTGGCCGGTTTTTGTACCCCTTTCTAGACAAAACATGTTAAAACTTTTTTTTGTTTTTAATTATTCCAACTGTTTTTTATGTAACCTCATGTTTTTTTTATCACCCATATTTTTGACAAAAAGGTAAAATTTATCTTATCTTATCTTCGCGATTTAATATGCACTGAGGTTAGACAGAGCTTAACTTCAGAACCGATTTCAATGAATGAGGTGTTAATGGATTCGTTATTAGTAATTAGGGGGTAGTAGGGGTGTTCGGGTGATATAAATTACGTTTTATACGAAATAAAATCAGTGTTGGATGAGGGATATTACTTATCCCTCATACTTATTGATTTTATTTCGTTTGCAAAGAACAAAAGAGTGGGCTCCCTTTTTAAGGATGTCCAAATGGGGAGTACAGTATTGTGTGGGGTATCAAATAAAAGAGGAATTAAAGATAGATTCAAAAATATAAATAAATATACCTACTTAATCCTATCTCCCATTCCCATTATTATAAAACAAAATCTCCACCGCGCCTGTCTGTCTGTATGAACACGATAAGCTTTAAAACCGGTCAAGTGCGAGTCGGACTCGTGCACGAAAGGTTCTGTACCTTCCATGGCAAAGTGAAACAAATCACCATTTTTTGTATGAGTGGCCCGACTAAATAGTTTTAGTACTATTTGTTGTTATAGCAGCAACAAAAATACATCATCTGTGAAAAAAACTGTATTACGATTCAACTAGATATCACGGTTCATGAGATACAGTTTGGTAACAGACAGGCAGACAGACAGCGGGATCTTAGCAATAGGATCCCGTTTCTACACTTTGCTTAAAAAATACCGAACGGCAACTATTTTCATGCAGTTTTCAACAAGAGTAATTCATGAGGAAGGATTATGTTTATAAAACATTAGCCCTTGCCCGCGGCTTCGATCGCGTACAACAATTTCAGCAATCGGACCAGTACTTCCAGAGATTACCTCCTACAAACAAAAAAAAACAAACTTAACCTCTTTATAATATTAGCGTAGATATATGGTATATGAATTTCATTCTTTTCAGGTCTTCGTCCTCCTCGGCACACTGTTCTTGAACTTCTTCCGCGCACTATTCGTTCGATACATGAACCGGTGCTGGTGCTGGGATCTGGAGAAGAAGTTCCCCGAATACGGAGACTTCAAGATCGCCGAAAACATCCTGCACCTCATCAACAACCAGGGCGTTGTGTGGATGGGGATGTTCTTCTCGCCCGGCCTCGTCGTCTTGAACGTCGCCAAACTAATGATCATGATGTACCTACGTTCCTGGGCAGTCATTACCTGCAACGTTCCCCACGAAGTCGTCTTCAGGGTCTCAAAGAGCAACAACTTCTATCTAGCCCTGCTGCTAACAATGCTGTTCCTCTGCGTCCTACCAGTCGGCTATACAATCGTCTGGGTCGAACCGTCACGGCATTGTGGACCTTTCTCCGAATACGATAAGATCTACTATATATTGACGATCAATATCTACAAAATATTACCGAAAAGCTTGAGCTTTGCTCTGGAGTATATTGCGTCGCCTGCTATCGTTATACCCTTGTTGGTGCTGCTGATACTTATCATTTACTATTTGACATCACTGACAAATTCTTTAAGGGAAGCCAACAATGATTTAAAGGTATGTAAGTTGATGAGGCAAACCTATTTCCTTGATTGTAGTACCGTTAACCATAGTAATCTTATGGGTGAATTTCCCAAATGACTTATTTTTTTGTCTTCGGTGAAATTAGTTTTTGAAAAAAGGAATATTGTACTGAATTATTTTTTTTAGTATTTAATAGTTAGTTATTGGGTTGTAGCAAAAATATAATTTGCCTAGGACTATTTACAAAGGTAGAAATAAATACATAAACCTCTATTTTTTTCAAATCGGTGCTGTCCTCTCTACTTTTTTTAAGTTAAGTTTAAAACTTTTTTTATTTTATAGAATATTAGTTTTTTTATTAATAGGTACATAGCATATTTTATTACATAATTAACGAATATATTACTGAGAGGCACAAACGTACTTGTCCTGCGAAATGATCTCATATCAGTGGACAAAAGTAATTTAAACCTAACTTTACATCGACGAGTCCGACAGCGTCCCCACCTCAATTTTATTTCCCTCGTTAGTGTGTGCTAGTGCGCAGTCAGGAAGGACTTGCGTCAAATCGCTGCATATTCCTACGAATAACATAAGTACGCCATTTCAGTTGCTCCCGGACAATTATTTTATATTATTATTATCGGTGATTGCATTTTTCTAGTGTAATAAGTAGTTTTATTATTGTTGTTTGGTTCTAACAAAGGTAGTAAGTGAATTAGCTTCAATGACTGTTAATTAAATTTATCCTAGATATTACGCATTTTTTCTAATTTTCTAAAAAGTGTGTTATTTCTCACGTCAGTGTACTCATAACGGTGTAATCGGTGGTCTTTATTACCACCGATGTGGTAATTTTACACCGAAATGATAAGAAAAAATCAATCGGTGTCTTATATCTAATATCGGTGTTTTGATTCATGATCAACGCACAGTTTTGTCACATCGGTGAATTGCTTTATCATATCGGTAGATCATTTTATCATCTCGGTGAGTCGTTTTAATTATATCGGTAGATCCCGTGTCAATTCGTTAAGTATACAAAGAAACAATGGAACATACATACATTATATACATACATATATACCTACATATATACCTACATACAAACATTCATACATACATACATATTTACTTACATACAAACATTCATACATACATACATATTTACCTACATAGACTGCCAAAATCATTGCTACGATATCACTGGGTAGTAGATGCATAAATGTATCATTAGGGGAAGTCTGTAATCGGTAATGTACGTCTGTGTAGGTAAATATGTATGTACGTCTATGTGTAAGAAGTGGAGCAATTGAATGCATTAAAGGTTTCTCTAGAAAAGAAGTATTTTCTAGTTAAAAAAATAGTAAGTAAATAATAATAAATAAAAAAATAATAAATAGATAAAAAAAAAACATCGTAATAGATTAATTTTGTTTAAGAATGTCGAGGCCAAAACTAAAAGAGGAGGAGAAAAAAGAGAGAACTAGGTTGCTGGAAAGAATAAAAAAAGCTAAAATCAAAAGCTAAACGCTCCTCTCTTAACACAGGATTACCTGTGTTAAGAGAGGAGCGTTTAAGAAAAGATAGAGAATGTTTAGACGAAAGACAGCCGGACTTGTCCCAACCCGAAGCCAAATGACTGCACATGCACGTCATTTGGCTTCGGGTTGGGATAGGGCCACTAGGTATCACTTCAGGCACCTAATAGGAGTAAAGCAGAGTTTTCTAGTACCTATTGATAAATTCAAGCACCGCAAAGCTCCACTTCGCTTCAATGAATCGGCCATTTATTTGGGGTATGAGCAGTTTTTTTTCTTGAGGTCGTTTACGATAACCAGAAATTAATTTAGCGCCATCTAGTATTGGGTAGCTGTTTTAATGAAATTGATAATTAACACATATCAGTACCTCAAGAATAGTAAATTTTATACACTGCCATCTATTATCGAGTAGCAACAACGTATATGATGGAAGGAATACCAAAATTGTTTTTTTTAGAAGTAAAAAGTTATCAAAACTTCAAATAATATCTCAAACAAATATATGAAATAAGAAATTTACCATCCACAGCATGAATTTAACACTTCTACAGAATTTTAGTGAAGTTTCAAACTTTTCGTTTGTTTAATTGACTCACAGATGGCGTTGGACGTTCACGGAACGGGTTGCTCAGCCTCGATTCAATGCTCAATTCTCTTTCAGGGTTTTCAGGCGTGACCGTTTATTATGTATAAACTTTATATAACCGTGACTCCACCCTCTAGGCGAGATAGCGAGCTAGAAAACGAGCGAGAGGACAGTAGATACAGCGGCGCAGCTTTACGAGTGCCCACGAGGTCGCATGCTGGCTCTTTCATATCTTCATTTGCGTCCCGTTCCGGTTCGGGTGACCTCGGCATGGTGCACGTGTCGTTAAGTTTATGAAGTTTCATGTTCAATACAAGTTCTGCATAACATTGGCCGCGTGCAGCGCAAGTGCATAAAATACTTTTCAACTTTTTTGTTGTTCTTTTTGTCGTATTTTTTAAACGAGATTACGGTTTTGTATGGCAATAAAACGGTTTTGCGTAGTGCCGAACCGGTTTTATGCCCGATCTCTGTCTGATTAGCATTAAGCTACGCCCGTAGGTATTACGGCCGGAGTTTGTAGAAGACACAGTTTCGGGTTATCGTTCGATGAGTCGCGAATTCCAGTTCGTCATATTATAAGGACGATATTTTGAATGGATTGTTTATAGTTTATATGGTACCTAATATTTCAGAATGTATTTTTTATGTCAGAATTTGCAGGTGTTAGTGCGATGAGTCATAGTGATTCGTTTTTAATTTTAGCCTTTTGGGATTTTGTTTGAGACTTTAATACTTAGGTAATTTTTTTCTTTTTTTCAAATTGAATTAAGTAATAAATAAACAAATCGGGTATCGCAAGGTTTTCTCTGACATATTTATTTGATTATCCCTCATTTATTTCATTATTCATGCCTGTAAATATATTGGTTTTTAATCTACTTTTATTTAGGGGCTTTTATCAGGCTATGTAAACCCCATCGAATTTTAATCCCAACAGAATAACGCATAGGTACTTTTAGGGTACTATGGATCTGGATTGCATTATCATTAATTTATTTTAATAAGTTTCTTAAATGCCACTGCTGGGGAAACATCCTTTTTTCTAAGATAACAAATTCTGTAATATCACTAACCAACTACTAACTAAGACAGGTAACAAACCGTGGGGTAACTATATCATCTGAGGCCCATGGAAAATTTATTGGACGGGCCCCAGAAAAATCGTCTCATTGTGATTTAATTTTAATAAATTTTATAAAATAGACTGGGTTGCTTCTTCTGAACTCACGGACTGTCGGGCTGGAGGCCCCGTTGGACCAGGGACCCGAGGCGTTTTGCCAGCCTTGCCACCCTAAGGAACTGTAGGGTGGTACCTGGTAACAAGGAAGATGGACAAGGAAATGCATCCTGAAAAAAACCTTTGAAACAATCTACTTATCCGATTTGTAAAAGCATGGAACAGGCTCCAGAAAAGTCTTGTGAAAGCTCCCACATTGAACTGCTTTAAAAATCGGTTGGACAGACTAAACATCTCCAAAGTAAATAAAACACACTTATCGGCTAATATCTGCTAGTGTGTCTCACCAAATAATAACAAAAATAATAATTAATTAATTAAGCATCCTAAAACCATAGCCCTGTTTTTTTTTATTTCTTTAAGTTACTATAGTTTCCTATGAACAAGGTTTTTCAATTGTCCTTGGATGCACTAGCACAGCGCGTATAAGGATAATCGCCGGTTCTAACCACGTTCTATTAAAAGCGTCAAGGGGCCCCTGCGAGTTGGTTTCGACTCCTCGTACATACGCCTTCCTAAGGTCCAGGACCCCAGACTCTTGAGATATAATAACCCATAAAATAATAATAATAATATGTAAGCATTAACCTATTTCCGAATCGTCAACCCTCGCTTTCGTAGTGAAGCCTGCCGAAGAGCAAGACGTCACTTTTTCAGGTACAGAGCGTAATTCCTGTCTTGGGTTACCAGCCCAAAAACTTAAAAATGTGGAGGTGGATACTAGAGCATAATTCCTGCCTTGGGTTACCAGCCCAAAAAATTAAAAATGTGGAGGTGGATACTAGAGCATAATTCCTGCCTTGGGTTACCAGCCCAAAAAATTAAAAATGTGGAGGTGGATACTAGAGCATAATTCCTGCCTTGGGTTACCAGCCCAAAAAATTAAAAATGTGGAGGTGGATACTAGAGCATAATTCCTCCCTTGGGTTACCAGCCAAAAAAATTAAAAATTTGGAGGTGGATACTAGAGCATAATTCCTGCCTTGGGTTACCAGCCCAAAAAATAAAAAATGTGGAGGTGGATACTAGAGCATAATTCCTGCCTTGGGTTACCAGCCCAAAAAATTAAAAATGTGGAGGTGGATACTATACAGAGTTATTTGTAAAACACTAATAACTTTGCAGGACTGTATTACTAACAACATAAACAACAACTTTTGTTCTATGACATTTTACAAAACATAATTCATTTACCAAAACAAACCTTCAAGATTTCGTTGTTCTATCTAACACATTTCAACACTGTATTTTGCTATACCTTCCTACGTCTGTATGATGCGACGAAAGCGCATCAAGCACCCACGCCGCCCGATCTCCGTTCCCCTCTGCTATAGTACTATTCTGCCCCTGATAGTTAAAAAGACGTATCTAACAAAAAATAAAAACGCAGAAAAAAATGTTTTAATGAATGAAACCGGAAATCGTTTGCTGTCTTTGAGTAAATTTAAGTAGTTACATATTAAAAGTTGAAAATAAAGCCGAATATAATGAGCTTTAACTTGGTTTAATAATAATATGAAACTCAAATCAAATCTGAAAAAAATGTTAGATGCGTCTTTTTTACTAACGGGGGTAGTATTGCTTGCTTCGTAATATTTAGAACGTTCAATTTTAATATTTTTATTTTTGTATGAAAATCTGATAAACTAAGATGATATGACATTTTTTTAAAAGCTTGTATGGCTTTTAAGAAAATATCATATTATAAACAAAAGTTGTTGTTTATGGGGATCTCAGGGGATGCCAGTGTTTTCCAAATACCTCAGTATAAAAATTCCTGACTTTCCAGCATAGGCGTATACAGAAAGGAGGGGGAGACTGAACCGTGCCTACCCCAATATGATTTTACCCTCCTAGGATGATGGGCTACAGGTTCGAAATTCTATGCTGGACGTCGCAATACACGGTCAAATCAGGCATGTCATGTGGAGCCAGGTCTCTCCCCTGAGAAATAACTTTAGATGAACTTTCATGTCCCCATCAACCATCTGTTCTGCGTGCAATGTTCTGTACCCCTAGCCAAGTTGCTAATCTGCAATAGTGAACGCTTGTAGAAAGCTTCAAATGTACGGGAATGACGTCGCCTCAACGCTCAGTCACGTGGTCAGAACAAAAGAATTGGCGGCAAGGTCAACTCGAAGCGTTCGACGCAAGCAAAACATTTGTAACTTGGCTAGGGGGGCTGGAAAGATTCTGGAGTGGCGACCGCGTACCGGATGACGCACCGTTGGAACGCCTCCCATGAGGTAGACCGATGACCTGGTCAGGGTCGCGGGAATCCAATGGATGTGTGACGCACAGGACCGGTCGTGGCGACGCTTGGGGGTGGCCTATGTAAAACATTGGACGTCATTTGGCTGATATGATCATGATGACGCTTTTTTGTAAAACTTAGAATATATCATGTTGTCAAATTATAGGAAATAGGTACTTTTAAAATTCGGAACGTCTTATAATTTTTCCACCACATTCCGGACGCAGACCTTTAATACCGGATAATTCTATACTTATGACAATCCTACTCCTAGCAGAAGCTATTTGATGATTTCAAAAATTAAAGTTGTTTTACAATATAAAATGTGTGTAAGTAATTATAATACTAAATCTTTTTTATGCATGTATTTCATTGCTATGAATTTTTTTTTTTGTGTAAGTATCTACTAATTTTCCTTTTACTTTTACACACAGTGTTTTCCAACTCAAGGAGAGTTGGAAAACACTGTGTCGCAGGTATACGGGAGATTTCTTTGGAAATAAGTATCACCTTTGTACTATTCTTCTGTTTCCTTCTTATTTTCTTTTATTATTGTGTGTACATAAATTGTTAAATTGTCTTGTTTTATTAAGTAGGCGATACAAGCTGTGCGCAGTGTGCCCGATGGGCAAAATGAAAAGAGATGATGGAAAGTTTGTATGAAAGCACGTTATGGGCCGATGGGTTTTGCCCATTGGCAAATAACGTACTTTCATAAAAACTTTCATGCCTTGTGCAATACTTTACGGTTTGAACATTCAAAAATCCTTTCCTTATGATTGCTTGCTTTGGTTAAAAGTGTAATAATAATTATAATAATCATTATTTATATATAAAAACAGATTGCAGTACATTTTACATTTTTCACAAAGTGGGTGAGTAGTATTACATTTCTGACAATCAAGTGGGTGACGTTCTTTTCTCCTTGCTAGACTATGAAATAGCCTGTATTAAGAGTTTTTAGGCACTATTATGAACAATTTCTTGCTTCTACGCCCAGTTGAAGGCTGTGTTTAGTCTTGAAAGAAGATAATTTTATTAAGAGCGGTCCACTCGAGGTACAATTCCATACAACCGCTCTTACGTGATTATGATGTTATTATACATTTTCTTCTCGACATTTTAGATACACATCTTGTGGATATTATCTAGGCTTCAATAGAAATCAACCTCTGAAAACCTCTGAAAAACTGTTATTTTACCTGAATTTAGGCCCTCCATAAAGTAATCATATATTAATAATATAAAAAAGTACATCCATAGAAGCCTTGCACATTTAATCGAGATTCTGAATGATGATAAATTTTTTGAAAAACTTTTAAGGATTTTAAAAAAACACGTTTTTCCTGGAACAAATCTCGAAATTACCGAATGCCAACAGAGTTTTCATCTTCATCAAACATCGCGTTGGATTGCGTTAGATGAAGTAACAAGCTTCTAAACCATGCTCGACGTTGACGATAGGCGAGTGAAAAAGGGTACTCTTAAGTAGACTTATCATTTTGTAGAGTTTGGACAGAATGTTCGTTCACTCGTTTGGCCTACACCGACCTGTGATGTTCCCCAACCCACGTGAACTTGTAAAGAACCTTTTGCGCCGTATTTTACGGGACAGGGGCACTGGAGCACTTTTGCGTGTCTTTTGCATGTTAATTCGTATTATTTCATGCATAGAAATCAGTTTTGATTAAGCCGTATAGTCCCTCGAACATCTGGCCGGATTTAAATGTGCACTCTTCTTCTTCTTCCTGCCCTTATCCTACATTACTTGGGGTCGGCGCAACATGTTTTTTTCTTCCATTCTGTCCTGTCACCCGTCAAACTACCGCTAACTCCCTTTTCTTTCATATCACTCCTCACACAATCCATCCATCTTTTCTTCGGCCTTCCTCTCCCTCTCCATCCACCTACATGTATACTCAGAACTCTTTTAGTCTCTTCACATGACCATACCAAGACAACCGATTACCTTTCAACTTTTCAGTCACTGGCGCCACTTTCAAACTTCCTCTAATATACTCATTTCTCACTTTATCCACTCTCGTCACACCACACATCCATTTCAATGTGCACATACTGCCTTTAAAACCATTTTCAAAAGTTTATGCAAATGCTATGCTAGTTCAGAAAATTTTGAAGAACATTTAACTGAATGTTTAGATAAAAAATATCATGTTGTAATTTTTTTTTGGCAAATTATTAGTCATACGAAAAAATTATATGTTGATAATGTTGTACATGAATCTATAATAATTTTTTTTTTTTCAAAACTTTTGTCCTAGCCGTTACCGAGGAGTTGGTTTCAGAAAGTGACTGTTTTATGGCACTGCTTGGCAGTTAGGACCTTAAGGTGAATGCTCAAAGGTAACGCTCAAAGGTAACCATGAAATTCAAATTTTCTTAACTAATTTGCATTTGGAGGTCAGTGTCAAGTGGTTTAAAATATGAATGGCGGGCGCAGTACGGGTTTATTTACGGAATTACAATCAACCTACGCAACTATTCAACCCTCTCTGTTCGTCTTACCCTCCAGTTGCACTTAAGATCCTATATCCCCTAACTGGTGCAGAGGACGTCGATAGTAGTCACCCATCGCGACCGGTCTTGAGCTCTACGCTTCACCTCGCTCCATGTCAGTCCGATGGACGTCGCTTCTGCCAAAACGGTGCGTCGCCAGGTTTTCAGAGGACGGCCGCGCTTCTTTTGTCCTTGAAGATTCCAGTCCAATGTCTGTTTAGTATTTTTTTTTTCAAAATCTGTATTTAATATATAATCACTTATATTATGCGAGCAACCCAGAAATAAAAAAAAATAAACAATCACCAGTTCCCAGTCCCCAAAATGTACTGAACAGCTTTTTTCTGTTCCATTCTTAGAGATGTTGAGACCATTTGTAATAGTTAGATTATTATTATTTACTAGCTTTTGCCTGCGACTTCACCCACGTACATAAAATATAGCCTATGTTACTCAGGAATAAAGCAGTTTTCTAACGGTGAAAAATTTTTAGCAATCGGACCAGTACTTCGAGAGATTACCTCCTACAAACAAAAAAACCAGACTTTACCTCTTTATTATATCAAAAAAAGAAGTGGTTTATTATATTAAGTAGAAGTGTAGAAGAGGATCTTAAATATGGCAGTTGGATAGTTTCCATCTTAGTAAAGTTTCAAGTTACTGTGTGCCTTTCAACAAAACTTACTGGATATTGCAATTTTGAGGTCGACTATACATTGAATACACGAATTGGTCCTTTTAAAAGGGTTTCGTACATCAAAACCCGATCACTTTGTTGTTCTTCTATCTAGATAGATAGAATCTCTCTATCTAGATGATAGATAGATATCTATCATCATCATCATCATTTCAGCCGAAAGACGTCCACTGTTGGACATAAGCCTCCCCCAAGTGTCGCCACCATGAGCGGTCCTGTGCGTCTCGCATCCATCGGATTCCCGCAACCCTTACCAGGTCATCGGGCCACCTTATAGGAGGCCTTCCAACGTCTTTCGGTACGTGAATGCCATTCCAGAACCTTCAGCCTTCGTCTATCTATCAAGACCCTTTATCTCGGGAACGGGTGGAAGTATCGACTTGAAATTAAAACCATATACTCTTAGCTGAAATCAAAATTCTAAGTTAGCATTATCTCATCTGATGGTAAGTGATGATGTGGCCGACGATGGAGCACGCTTGCTTAAGGGGATGCATCTCGACATACATTTTCACTGTTTTTCATACAACCGCACGCGATTATGACGTTATTATTGCACATTTTTCATTAGATATTTTGGAAACACAGTATCTTGTGTATATTACATAGGCTTCACGGGTGTAATTTATCTATATATGTACTAGCTTTTGCCCGCGCGGCTTCGCTCCCGCTCTTCCCTACTTCAGCCTACTATACCCTACTCTACCCTACCCTACTCTACCCTACTCTACCCTACTCTACCCTACCCTACTCTACTCTACTCTACCCTACTCTACCCTACCCTACTCTACCCTACTCTACCCTACTCTACCCTACCCTACTTTACTCTACTCTACCCTACTCTACCCTACTCTACCCTACTCTACCCTACTCTACAAACCTCACGGAGCCCGAGACCTTTCCAACGAATGCAAAACCGTGGAAATCGGTTCGTGCGTTCTGGAGTTATAGCGTCAGGAAGGAAAACCCGACTTATTTTTATATAGTAGATGTATTTAGAAATATGTAAGTATGTTTATCAGTTGTCTAGTACCCATAACACAAGCTCTGCTTAGGTTGGGACTAGACGGCGTTGTGTGATAGTTGTGGAATATTATTATTATTATTACTTTCATAACTCTATCATGAAAAATCACAAAGTTATAAGCTTGTTATGTCAGCAAAAATGCACACCATCATCGAGCCATCCGGCGACTGAAGGGTTGTTTTGCACTTGCACCCAGCTGTTTGGTGGAGCCTAATGCCTGCTGTGTTCTGCCGTGACCTGTGTTGTTAGTGTCGGTGGTGTCCAATTTGTGACTTTTTAAAATATTTTTGGGAAAAAATATAACATGGTGTAAAAACGACCTATTGGAATCTATTTAGTTAGTTACTGATTCTGAACAAACTATATTCAGGTTTCACATAAACTAGAAATAATGTTGTATATATATATATATATAATATAATAAAGAGGTAAAGTTTTTTTTTTTAAGCTATTGCATAGCTTCTATCGCGGGCCTTGAGCGTGGAGACCGAATCCAGAAATTCCGTAACGAAAATAACCTAACACCCCCCATTCATTTGTTTTTTGAGCGTGGTGACCGATAAGAAAACAAATGAGTGAACAATCAATCAAAATTCAATTCAATGTGTGAAAGTGTAACTTCAATTAATATCAAAGAAAAAAAAACAAAGGAAAAAAAATACTGCATAAATAAAATAAATAAATAATTATAATTGCATAAGTTGATAAAAATACTATGCAATAGCTTTACCGCGGCAGTCCCCGAGTGCCACACGTCTTTTTTTTTGTTTTTTTGTTTGTAGGAGGTTATCTCTGAAAGTACTGGTCCGATTACTAAATTTTTTTCACCAGTAGAAAGCTGCTTTATTCCTGTGTGACATAGGCTTTATTTTAGGTACGCGGTCGAAGCTGCGGGCAAAAGCTAATGTTGTATATGTCAACTCGGTTCTAGGAGCGGTTTCGCCCACAGGAGGGTTGGTTTCTCCATACAAACTTTGGACCCTTGTTTCATCCTCTTAGGGGATGAATTTTGGTAAATCCTTTCTTATTCTTTTTATGCATAATAAAAGAAAACTCTGTGCAAAATTTCAACGTTCTAGTTCCAAGAGTTTTTTTTTTCGGGGGTATAAATCATCCAGATGATATCCCCCCCCCCTTTGGCGGAGCGGGAGATATTGTCAGACTTTTACTGACTAAAAAACCCACCCCGTTTCTTCTTTGACTTTCATAGAAATAGACCCTTGGCCTCTGTAGGCTTTGACCCCTGCTGGGCCCCTACGGTTGCTGCCAACTCAACAGTACGCGCCGTCGACGACTTGGGCTCGGTCCGGATGGTTACCGGACGGTCGGACAGTGAGCTACCCATTGCTCGCCATCCGCAGGCCCACGCGTTCCAATGGTTTGGGCTGGGCGTTCATGAGTCAGTGAGTAAGTCATGACTTTGTCTCACATACATTATACACCACTAATTTTTAATTAGTACAAATACATAAAGGGCTTATTAGAAAAGGTCTTGTTATTATTTAAGTGAAGTCTCAATAAATAATATTTATAAACAGCAAAGTTATTCACGTTTATTTATACTTTTCGTAGACAATTTTGGGATTTCTTTTTTTTTTACTTTTAACAAAAAAAATATGATCGGTACGTATGCCCGTCATGCGTACCGATCATATTTTTTTTTGTACGGATTGAGCCCCATTTTTTTTTTTTTTACTAATAAAGGATGGGGTCGTATGTAAAAAGAAGATATGGGCAAATCAATTACTACGTTTGTATATCTCTTAGGGTGAGTTGCACCATTTAACTATAACGATAACCAAACCATAACCAGCCGTGAAACGGCCGCCTATTGGTCAATTCGACGATTTGACAACTGTTAACGGCTTTGTTACCGTTATAGTTAAATGGTGCAACTCACCCTTAATCAATCACTTTTGCACGGGTGATTAACATTAAGGATATCAACTTGGCGGAATAAGTATGTGGAAAAGAATATAGTGAGATTGTTTTTAATCACACGTGGGTGGAGCCGCAGAAGCTGGATGTATCATATGTTTGTGTTAGTGAGGTTGACTTAGTCGGGGAATTATTAAGTTTATCATTTAACTAAGGTTGAAACTAACTAACCGTTACATTGATAAATAGTCCTAATAGACCTTGTCGTTTTTATATGAACGGCAACGTAACACGTGAAATCAGAAATCAGAAATGTTTATTTCAAATAGATCAATTAAAAACACTTTGAATTGTCAAAAAATCGGTCAGTCAAAAAAAAAGTGAAGCTAAATTGCACGTTCCAAAGCGTAGATCTCTATGGAGAAGAACGTGGAAGAAACTCCATGGAAACTATTTTAAATCATATTTTATGTTAAGATATTCAATTTTAATGTGATACACAATTAAATTATTTAGCTGTGTAATACAAAGGTGATTTTTTAAGGTGGTAAATAATAATAAATAATATTCCACAACTATCACACAACGCCATCTATTCCCAAGCTAAGCAGACCTTGTGTTATGGGTTCTAGACAACTGATAAACATAATTATACGTATATATTTCTAAATACATACATAATATAGATACGAGTAAATCACACCCAGACACAGAACAAATGACCATGCTCATCACACAAACATTTGTCCTGGGTGGGAATCGAACCCACGACCTCCGGCTTTAACAGTCAGGGTCACTAACCATTAGACCAAAAGGCCAGTCAAATCATCCAATGACATTTCCTGCTTTAGGGTGGAGCGGGAAGGCTTTTACTGAGTAAAACTACACCTACGTCCTTCTCTTGCTATTTGTGTTCCAGGACCACAAATTTCCTGTTCAGAAAACCCTCGCGGTCCTGGCGGGCATTGACCCTGCTGGGGTTTGCTGTCATCTCATTGAAGAGCGCGTGGAAGACTATGCGCTGTTGACGGACTCGATTTAGACGATTGCGGGACGAGAGGACGGCGAAATACCCATTGCTCGTCTTCCTCAACCCCATAAGTACCTACCGTGGCTGGTTGTCGAGGTCGGAGCCGCGTATCACTTGTGCGGCCGTCTCCCTCGTTAGTATTACTGCTTCACAGAAGGAGGCGACAGTCTGCCATTTTCAGTCCCCTCGCTCCGGACCATGGCCTGGCGCGACAGTTTACCGCCACCGATCGCCTCCACGAGGAACAAAGTAGAGTAAGCCACATATTCATAATTTAGTAAACAAAAGAACGGAACCAGAAGAAATTAAATTATTTTTCTTTGAATATGTGGCTTAAAGGAAACAAGAAAGAAAACGACAGAAATATTTTTTTTTTGTATATTTTTACGTTTTTATAACAAGTAGTTCCAATAAAATTTTACAAGTTTATTTTGTACAAGTACGGAGTATCCTCCGTTTATTGAAACTCAAACGCGTCAGATATTTAATAGTGGCATAATTTGCGGAGAGTGCTTTTTAGAAAGTAACAGGGCATATACTAGCGTATGTTGATCTGTACGTCCGTACGCCGAGCGTCGCCACGAGACAAAACCACCTACTTACATACACACATCGACGTGGTCTAGAGCCCATTACGTCACAACCAATGCGGATACGGTTCACAGGAGCATTCGTCACTTTACTGCAGAAACATACACGAACAAAAAAACCACTTTTACCAGTCGGATATAAAGCTATCGGATTCCTATATCTGATTACTATCTGCCATTTTTACTGACGAGATAAACAGACATATTTTTAAGTTCAAATTAATTGTCATCTTTAGTTAAAACATAATGTCTTTGATGGACAGCAAGTAACAGCGGTCCATAGTCGAAATAAACATGTCTGCAGTAAAATCACAAAATTTTTACAAAAGAAAAATTAGCAACACGACCTTTCATAAACATCCCCATTTCCATCAAGGCAATCAATACTATCAACCCTTAATAATATCTTGTGTAGATGATATAATATATAATATAACCAACTTTAAAAAATCAATTCCAATAACTATCATATCCCTTTTGAAGTCTTTTCTGTAGTATGTTGCTGATTTATCTTTTACATGGTTTAAATTATTGACGATACCGTCAAAACTGTATACAAAATTTTCCTTTATTACTTGTATAGCAGTTCCGACGAAACTTATCTCATAAAAAAACGTTACAGACTTGAAAATGTATGAACCGTTCGTACTTAGGACGCTGGGAACTTTGGGAGATTTTAAAATCTAATACATTGAAACGTATCGGTTCAATGTGCAGGAAAATTACAGCCATATTGCAGTCTTAATCTCATCGTATTGTAATGTTGATCCTCAGGGATCAGATTCTTTGTTACTTTTATGAAATAAGTTTTTGAACCAAGGTCATGCTGACATCTAAGGCTAATAGGACGTCTTACGTGAGATCGCACGAGCTTTCATATAAATCGTTTGATGAATGTTTGATTATGCGAACACATGGTGCGCTCGACGACTGACAACAGCATCCAATATCAAAATGCGAAATAATCGATTCGTGCGAACAAAGCTCACGTGATCTCGCGATGTTCGTACCACACTATCAAGATAAAGCCTGTAACTATCTCGATAGCATTTTATAACATGGATTGGTCACAATCGTAATGGGCTCTTAAGTTCAATCGACCCAATGCTTACCACTTGGAACTATTAAACTAACTCCTCGCAAATACAAACAATTAAAAGCTTGAATACTTCAAACCTAACATTCCAGCTATAATATAATTTGACTAAGTATACATATTAATATCTTACAACGATAATTCAGTTTAAGTCGATAACAGAATAATTGATAGTTAATATTTAATGTTCAACAATGTGTAACGCAACAAGGTATCACAACGCTGCATATTATAAAGATCCAACGCAATATATTATTTGAAAATGTAACACAGCATATTTCGAAATGGTAACGTTCTTAACCATCGCATTGGTTCGACTGAATCTTGTACAGATTTGTACTTATATTAAATTTATTTACAAGTTATTCGCTATCGCTTGCCCGAAGATAAACGGAAACATATTCAGTGCTTACCCGGCGCATGAGTCGATGCTCGGCGGTGTAAACTTACCATATCTAATGGGCTTTATTGTGTGCACATTCACAGAGATCACAGCCTTCAGAAGAGTAACTAAAGTAGTGTGATGCGCACTGATCGGTAGCAATGTTACATTAACTTTATTATCGACGGTAATGTTACATTTACGAATAATTATTGAATTGTTTATTATTTATTGACTTTATTATTCCAATCATAAATTAAATTTACGTCCCTTTAATGTACTTCTCAGTCTAATGTGACACGGCATTGTGGCGATGTTACATTTAACAAATGTAACCTAAAATAAAAAGTATTGTAAATCACATAAAATAATTACAAATCAGTACGCTTGTTTATTTTTATATGCGTATGTAAACTGAAACCTAGATTGTGCGTTCTTTAGAACAAACTTGTGCTAATTTTGCGCGGACTTCGATATCGAACAATCTTCGGGCTTTCGACCGTAAAACTATAATAACACCGAAATATCGGAACAACCAATAAACGTTGCTTTAGTCTAATTTACTTTATACTATTTGATTTCGAGACACAGTCTCTATTGCTATCGCCAATAGCATCCGCTATGAGATCTAGCGATATAGCTCGGAGCCGGGCCCGCGCGGCCCGGCCCCGGCAGCGCCCGGGCGCACCGATCTCATCGAGTGCCACCCCATCACCCCACTAACATAATAATAACATTTATTCATAAAAATATAACTTACAAAAAATCTACTGTGACTTATTACAATACAAAACTGTCGAATGCTACACCAATTAAAAATTACATCCCATCTACTTATTGCTTATAAATTAAAAATGACATTATTGTTGCAAATTGTACAATTATAAATTTTTATTAATATTTATTATTATTTTATTTGGAAAATATTTTAGTCTTATAGTTAATTTAGAATTAAGACGACCGCGGGATGTGTAACACGGCTGCGACGAGGATGCGACTGGGTCGCGCGATTCTGTCGCGCTGCGCCGCGTCTGTGTGAGACACCCTGAAGTCTATCGATTTATTTAATATCCCTCGATTGCGAGTTGCGTTAGTCGCGAGCTGACGCGACACACTCGAGCCCACACATACACAAGATGACAAATCATTTGAGCCAATTATTGCGTTAAATGATAGCAGTCATCGTCAGCGACGTACAACACACATTTTAATATTAGGCCGTGCTAACTGCACCAATCACGACACGCTAGAGATCATCTTAGTCTTAATATATTGAATTGAGCAGTATACGGACGCACGGACGCACAAATTGACTATAACCCTGTAGTAACTACTGAAACCTAACTAATAAGTAATTAATTTTTTCTCTTTCTAGGGGCGTATAAGTTAAAAGCATTACATTATTAAAGTCTCCACAAAATTGTATAACTTACTATAACGCTATTCATTTTATTCATCAATTAAAAAGATAATAATATCTCTTATTATCTCTTATGCTACAAAAGAATGTCAACATAATTATAAATGAACATAATCTCGTGTATATCAGGTTATATTTTGCTATGTAACGTACAGATATACTTCTCACATTTATAGTAATCAATTCCCGAATGCAAACTATTGCAATCTCTTCACTGTAACTGTTTCATTATATTTATTTATTCCAATCTGTCATAATAACTAATAATATCGGTCATCTGGATATGACATCATTTATCATCATTTGTATAACAATAATTATGAGTAAAAAGATAATAAAAACGTTTGTAAAATAATGCAATAATATATATTTAGATAAATATAATAAAATCAACAATACAATAAAGTCACAGCATGTATTTACATGTCTCTAAACATGTTGGTGACGCGTGGTGTACCGTCAGCACAAGTCTCTAAACATGTTGGTGACGCGTGGTGTACCGTCAGCACAAGTACAGTCATCGTACCCATTTTAAGTGTATTTTTCTACATAGGATTAGTTGGTTAAGACCAGTGCGTACAGACAGTCAGAAAATCGAGTTCCCCATTTTCAACCCCTAACCGGCTTGCTCCTAAGTAGTCGATAAAAATCTACCATTTTATTATGAATCTCCCTCACCGTCGAAACGTACTTATCAGTTAATTTATTAATAGGTATCAGAAGCTATAATCTGTAGACCGTAATTACCGAATCCCAGACCCGACTGAAGTACTCAATAAAATTCATCATGAGAAGATCTAATTAAAATGGGTACAAGAAACGATGGCACTTTACAGGGTACCTATGCATTTTTTTTTCATAAATTATGTCATAAAATGACGACTAAAGAACTATGTATGTTTAATTTACGCCGTGACTTATTTCCTAGTTTCGATTTATACCTAATCACATCGATTTAGAACATTTGTTGTGTGGTAGTAATGGTGGCACGGCCGCCGGCCTGACGTCTGAGCCCATGAAACAAGAAGTTGGCGGCGGCCTTGATCGGGGCCACTAGTGGCACCCTCGCAGCGGTCTCCCATTGTCAGACATTGCCTGTGGCGGGGAACCTCGGCGGTGGCAGCGGAGGCGGCGGCCGACCCGCCTCCCCCCCACCCGAAGACTGCTCCGATACTGAAATGCACAGCTCCGTTATCACCATCATCCTCTCGTCTCACATATCAAACCTATCTCTATCGTCATGGGTCTTTCAGTCCTTCCAAGAATTCTGAGTTAAGAGATTAGTATTCGACCAGGCACCAGTTGTACCATATCATATCATCAAGTGTGGGCTACCAGCCAGAGGTCAGTCGGTATGTACTTCTCATAACCAAGCCGCCTATCTTCTAAACCCTGGCCTAGTTCAGGAGATAGTTTCTGGTTTGGTCATGATTCTCTGAGAAAGGGGCATCCCTACAAGTGTGTTCAAACACGGTCCTGCTTCTTGTCACTTTATCACTCAGCCTAGATTAAATAAAAATGTATTAAAGGTCACATGGGACTTTACACTCGACGTAATCATCTTTCTATCGTTTCTCTTGTTTCAAACAGCAACAATAGCCTAATACAGCATTAGGCTGAGTGATGCTTAGTTAACCCTGATTATTGTAGTAATAAATCATTTACCCTATTTCTTATCTGCTTTCAGCGACTGTCCCTTTTCAGAGTGATTTTGAAGTCTCCATGCACTTCGCCACTCCAATTAGAGTGATTTTCTTCGCATGAGCACTTCCCTAGCATAAAACAATGTGTTACATTATTATTCATTTCATATAAACATAGTGGTTTACATTCCTGGCAAAACTTTGCAAGGTGTGCGATGTCATTTTACATCCTGCTGATGAAAATAATGAACTTGTTATTTATTCAGACAAGGAATACAAAATGCTTTTACTGTATTTTGCTGATTTCAACAACGGATTCATTGTACATATCGTTTAAATCGTTTTTTAAGTTACCATAAAAGTTAACTTTTCAAAAAAACTACAGCTGTGTTTTAACCTGGGAACAGGTAATTGTAATAAAACACGAAACCTCTTTATACACACCTCATAAAGTTACACCAAGCTATTGAAATTTTAATAAATCAACACATCCAAACTGACAAATAACATAGCTTAGCCCACACAAAGAAGACTACAAAATTAAATTTGGGACAGAATTGAACCTATGAAGGGTAAGTAGAAACGCTTTAATTTACAACGTTGCAGTACTAGATGAAAGGTCAGTCACTTTTAAATAATAAAGGGTTAAAACAGGAGGTGTACTTAAAGTTTTGCATGTTGAAGAGATCATAACATCCAGAACTAGCGTAATCTGGTATAGCACACTAAAGCTGAGCACGGAGTTCCACAAGGCAGTTTCGCAACCAATGGCAGACGAAGAAAATTATTTTTATCTCTAGTGAAACACTGAAATAGCGTTGTGGGTACCGTTGCGAACATACATGTTACATTTAACAACAGATCATGCAAACACAGATATACTGACAATTGTATACTTCCACAAAAGCAATAATATAGTATGATGAAGTGTGCCGAGTAATGATAAAAGTGGTATACAGCCATATAAATTAAAAAAATAAATAATAAAAAAGCTAGTCACAATTTCAAAAACAAATGGTTAATTTGTTAGTTTCGTATCTAATGTAGAGTAGATAGTCATGACGTAATTTACTGATATCATTTTATTCACAGAGCAGTTGATAAATGGAGAAATACAAAGACATTTATCGTATAATATTTTAAAATATCTAAAACATTTGTTCAGATGGTGTTTTTGATTACCAATTAAGTTGAAGTAACTCCATTTGTAAGTACTCCGTGTTGTAAATATATAGTGTACATTTCTTTAATTGTCTTATTTAGTAAACAAACATTTGCTTTTCGCTTTTCTTTTTTTAATAAATTTATAATAACGCATGTTTTAATAATAATTAAATTTTATAGTTTTGTTTTTATATCGAACAAGCTGTGCCCGCGTCTTCGTTCGCGTGTACTATAGGATTTTGAGTTTATTTTTTCTAAAATAAAAGTAGCCTATGTTACTCCATATTACATCAGCTACCTGCCAAAAAGAGTCCCGTCAAAATCGGTCCAGCTATTTCTGAGATTAGCCCGGACAAACAGACAGACAGACAAAAATTGCATAAAATGTTATTTTGGTGTATGTATTGTATATATATTCATATGCATGTAGTAAAAAGAAGTTATTTCAATATTACAAACAGACACTCCGATTTTATTTATATGTATAGATTTGTAAATACTTTCTATGTGTTATTGTTTGTTTTCCTCAACAAATAAAATAAAATATAGTTTATATGGAGGTTGTCATTTTTCGAACGGTATGTACTGAAATTTTCCTAACAACGTTTATTAAGTGACACTGATGGTAAAACTGTTCGTATCGTGTTTGTTTACTAAATGAGACAGCTAAGGAGGACACTCTGTAGGCATTATAGTGTCGTGAATGCGGTGACATAAAGCGTGGTACTTACGGGAATCATGTTTCTCGTCGACGGGAGCGGGGGGTGGCGGGGGTGGCAGCTGCTGTTCCAGCGCGTTCACGCAGTTCATCATACTCCCGTAGAGGCGGCTGTCGCGAAAACTGTCCCTGCACACAGTCTCCAATCATCCCCTTTGACCGATTATGTGACATCCCCCATGTTTTCATGATCATCACTACTATCGCTTCTAATCATTCCAATTCTTTAACCGTTCAAAGTAGTTTGTACCTTACAGATTTTTGTATTAGGTAATATTTTCAGTTTTTTATCGTTTTTATCTTGTTAAGTTCTTTTTAGGGTTTTTATGTTTCATTTATATTTATTAGTCTATTGTAGGTTATCTAATGTGTCTTATGCCGTTTAATATAGATAATCCAGCTCTCTTTTTTACCGTATCTGCGTATTTTCAGTTTTTTTGTTTTTACTGGTTCTTACGAAACATTTTAGTGCTTGCACTTATTATCGAAATTCATAAAATGTTTTTTGGCTAACGATTAGTTTTATTTTCAAAAGTTTTGCACAGATTGGAAACATTCTGATATTTATTCGACTTTTTCAAACTCGGATTTGTTTTGAGTGTACCTATGTAAATAATAGAATTATGTACATGATTATATTGTTTGTTGCAATTTAGATCTGAAACACGGTTCATAGTGGGTAGGAGCTATGTTCCAACAGCCCTCTCTATAAGAAAGGGTAACATCGTTCGTTCCAGTGATATGTACATAATGCTTTACAAACATCACGTGCAACGCGTGCTCATGAATGACCAGCACCAGTCTGGTTTAGTGCTGTGTCGTGATTATAAGGAAAATCATGAATCGTGTGTCATGTAATGGTAGGACACAGTCAGTGCCAGTAAGTATTCAAAATATATCAACGAAGCGGACGCCGCTCTTACCTCCCATTGGAATTCCGGAACAGTGCCAAAATCTCTTCAAAGGTCTTATTTTTTGTTTCAGGAACTTTTTTATACGTAAATATCCAAAAAATTGCAAGGAATACACTAAAAGGCAGGAATGTATAGTTTTCCAGTAGTGCCTGCAAAATAAACATAATTAGCATTGTGCTGAAACAGAAATAGAAATCTCAATAATGATCAAATGATGATCGCCGCTAACCATACATGATTTAAGTAATATGTAATCTGTTTACCCACGGCTTAGGTCCGATACTCAATTTCGTTATTACTTGATTGGAATCAATATTGACAGCAAATATAGCTGACCGTAATTATAAGATCAGTGTGCCTGTATCAATATTAATTAATGGATGACAATTGGAATCCTACACTCATTGTTGGACAAACATACACAGAGACCTACCTTCATGCTAGGAAAGCCGATTCCGACAACGAAATTGGCCATCCAATTAACTAATACGGCGATAGCCATCGCACTAGGGCGGGGGCCCTGTGAGAACAGCTCGGCAGTGATGAGCCAGGGGATGGAGCCGGGGCCCACCGCGAAGAACACCACGAAACTCAGCGTCGACACCACTGACAAGTAGCTCATCCAGTCGATCATTTCCTGCACATACCCGAAGAACTCCTATCAGGGGATAGCAATGGTGTTCTTTCCCGTCGCCGACCGGATGATGAAATAAACCACAAACATAAATGCACATCACACACTAGTCTGTCCGTGTGTCCGTCATGCTCCGCGCGATGCGAGGAGTTCCGACTCAGTTGTTGAGTGCTGGTAGCGTAGTGTCGTCCATCTATCGTATGTACTGCGAATGCTGGTGATAAGTGCCATCCTGCTTTTGAGCAGTGTTTGTGTGATTATAAATTTCGCTTCATTTAAAAACGCGTGCGCTGAGCTCCCCGTGAACTTTGACCACAATTTAGTGGTTAACAAAAATAGTGTTAGTGCTTTGTGAGTGATGTTCCTAACATTTATATTTGAGAATTTATTCCCATTATTTACAATGCTTTCCTACCGAGAGTCCGGTTTCGGAAACAGGAAAGTCGAAGAGGGGGGAGGACTAGCGAAGCGACGAGTCTATGTGTCTCAATGATTGTTAATACTGTTATTGTAAACAAACCAAAGCCAACAACGGACATTGATGACAATGAATTGTTGAAAACAATAACAGTTTTAAGACCATTAGAAACACATACACACGATGAAGCAAATGACAGTGTGTGAGAAATAAACCAGGGATTAAAGATGAGGTGCATGCATAAGTGTAACTAGACTAAGTAAATGATACGATGATAATAATTTTCGGTAATCTTAGAAATTTTATGACGATTGTATTCACGATTTGATTATTTGCAAGACACATCAAAATTAAATTTCTATAATATAATTTTACTTTGTCAGGGTGAATATAAATTTTAAACATGAAACTGTTGTCAGAGAATGTATCTCAATATACACCCTTTAGATATTAGATATTAACTAAAGATTCACATTATGTCATATCTCTTAAATTCATACGACATAATACGAGTATACAATTACTGCCAGCGGCTTCAAAATTATTTCAAGGGAAATTACTGCCAGGATAAAAAGCATCCTTTGCGCTATGCGCTATTCCAAGATATGGACTACACATATCCAAATTTATTTAGCCGTTTGAGCATGAAGGAGTAATAAACATACATAGAAACTTTCACCTTTATAATATTTATTTGATTTTGGTGTGTGATGCAAATCATCTTTATGTAAATACATATATAGTAAAGTAAAGAATAATTTAAAAGGCGTCTCAGTAGTCAGACGTCCGAAAATGTAAAGAAACCAATGAAAGTAAATCTAATTTCGAAAATATTAATTTAATAAATTGATTTGGAAGAGATCGAGCAACCAATTGGGGTATGACGGAAATCAGTAATGAAGTATTGATAGTCAAGAACGGTTACAGATAGAGGTGAAGAAAGCGATGAGGAAGCGTGCCAAAGCCTTATTCTATATGTAATCCTTGATAGAGACAATGCTTCAGTAAAATACAATGACATGTTACATACAGAATTTTGTTGTCTTTATATTATGTGATATTGTTATGCGGTGTCCCTCAAGGAATACTTTTAAGGCCAGTATTGAACTGAAGAATGAAACACTGGCCCAAATTATTCTAAATTACACAACTAAACATAGTCAATATAAGTTTTAGATAAAATATCATAAATATCATTTTTCTTCTTTATATTGTGGTGGTCATTGATTAAAAGTATTCTCAGAGAGTTATTACTGTATATTTTTACGGAGTTCGATGAATAAGTTATTATGCAAAGAATAATTAATCTCCAACTATTCTCTGATCGAGACGCTTATTATATATTCCAAGTATATTATTTTATTTTTTATTACATTTAAATAGCTCAGTAACATATCTTATTTTATGTCTTCGCAGAAAGCAGTTTCAACTTTATTTTCTTGCTTTCTGTTTCGAACCAAACAGTCAAAATCATCTACAATTTTATAAGACACACCTTTATTAGAAATGAAATAGTGATGAAAATAGAGAAGATGAACATTCCCCCGAGGCCGTAGAGATGCAGTGTCCGTCTCCCGGTGCGGTCCATGAGAGGCAAGGAGACCAGCGTCATGCCAACCATAATGGCCCCGATACCCATGGTCGCAAACTTCGCTGATTCGTCCGTCAGGCCCGAGGAAGTGAACAGCGAAGTGGAGTAGTAGAACACCTGAGAATACGACAGAGCAGATGGGCTCTCACAGTATCTTCAAACTTATGAGACGGAAAATTGATAAAATACCTAAGATGATCATCTTTTAAGCATCAGTAAATCCAATCGTATACACAACTTGAGTGGAAGTACTCAATTATTTACTGTTTGTTGAATAAGTAGGAACACTGAGAGTGTAATACGGTCAGATTTTATCCTTAAGATGATCGATATATAAAACATTTTCTCAAGATTTCTTTTACTACCATAAGCCTGAAGCAGCCACACAAATAAGTGATAGAGCCACTTACTGCGTTGATGCCACTGAGCTGCTGGGACAACTGCATGACAACGCCAATTAGCAAAGGAGCGCGTAGCGTTGGCGAACATAGAAGTTCCCTCATTGAGATAGACGCCTCCGCCTGTTGAGCTCGCTCCTCGGCACGCATTTCTTCAATATCTTCTTCCACCTAGACGGAAGATAAAAGAGTTGTACGCTATGATTTTATAAAGGCGTATTCAAAGGCATCATTGAAGTAAATGAAACGTTACATCTTACCTGATTGCTTGCTCGTAGTCGTCTGAGAGCCCGGCGAGCCTCCTCTTCCCATTGGCGCGTAATAAGTAAGTACCGGGGCGACTCCGGACAGGCAGGCAGCAACAATAGTTGCAGGATCGCCGGACAGATTGCCAGACCTGAATGGTAGGCAGGTGATAGTAGGCAGTCTGTGTATCTACTTAAACCTTTGTTACTATGACACTAAACGATCACAAAGTTATCCTCAAAATCATCTATCGCAGGAATTGCATGACTTGATACGCCATCTCATTTCTACTATCGGACAAACCGGCGCACGGCAAGTATCCACCCTTACGTTGTTGAAACATCTACGGTCCGGACTAAGCGTTTTGCCTTGTCATTTATACCGGGTACATCAAAGGACTGGAACAGTTTGCCTGCTGTGGTCTTCCCGTCTGATTACAATTTGGGTGTCTTCAAAGCTAGAGTGAATAGGCTCTTAATAAACTAGTGCGCCTCACCATCAACGATTGCATCACTGTTTACCATCAGGCGGGATTGCAGTCAAGTACTAGTTTATAACAGATAAAAAAAAGTATTGTTTTTTTTTAAATTATCTGGTAAACCAATATTTATCCTAACAATAATATTCTCTTTGGCTAAAGTCTCCAAAGTCATCAAACAAACTTATTCGGTTCTTAAAACAAGCACATCAACGTCGAAACTTCCATCTACACTAGACATACAGCAAAATTCCAGTAACCGAGTCAAGATAAATAAATGAAAATATATCTCAAGTATAAGTTTAACTGCACTTGAAGCTTCAACTTTGCGTCGTTTATGTCAACTACCAACTTGCAAGTCGTCCTCAGCTTTTAAATCTCGCACCTGCAGCTGCCGCGTTTTATCAACTTTGCACTCTCACTTTTCTTTTCAACTCTAATTACTGCAATTTGTTATTTCGCAGTTTCAAGGCTAGATATCACAGGAAGTAGTGAACACGCTTTGAATTCGTCATGCTTTCAAAACTTTAAATGGAGTACTGAATTGAGTTCTACATTTTCATGTCTTTTAGATTTGGTTTTGAAGTTTATGATGTTTAAGAATATTTTGTCTATTTTGTTAATTACTTAAGACTATCTATGTTTTCATTGGCATGATTATTTGTGTTGTGAGCTAGAAATAGTCTAAAATTATCAGTAATATTATTCTCAAATTTATTCGATTTTAACCTTCTTCTTTTATTTTTATCGTAAATGGGATGGATTTCGCTCGTTGATATCTTTGATGCTGTGTTTCATGCAGTTCCGCCTATGTAAATAATAATTCCATTACATAACGTTGCATCCAGGTAGATGGGCGTTGTTTGATTGAAGACACGCCCCACGGTCAGCTGTAGTTCACATGTACAATAGTATACATCTCGGCCACGTTATAACTTGATGAATGGGTTTGTTTGTTGTATATTACGAACTATTATTAGATTTATATTTTGGATAAGGAAAAATCTGAGTTTTGCGATGGAATATGTGTGGTTTTAGCAATATGTATATAGATCACGATATTTATGAAGCAGTCTAATGGAGAAAATTGGTCAGTCCTTCCGTTGAGTTACAAATAGTAATATAATATGTATTATTTTATTCTTAGAAGACTTCTACTTCAAATATTGTTTAACGAGCCTTTATTTAGGCTAGATTTCCACCCAAGACAAATGTTTGTGTGATGAACAGGATGATTTGTTCTATGTATTTCATCTATAATATTTATATCAATTTATAAATATATAAGTATGTTTATCTGTTGTCTAGTACCCATAGTACTGCTTAGTTTGGGACTAGTGACATTATTAGAAAATTGGCGAATAGTAAATTATTATTATTAGCGTATTTAGATCTTAAAAGGATAGCTGCTTGATTATCAATATTCGACCAGCAAGCACAATAAAACCAGTTTACCAAGCAAAATAGGCCATCCTTCATCAGTGCCGAGAATCTGTTCGATGCCCAGGACTTGCGAGAGGAGTAGCCCCACAGTAACCGCCAGCTGATTGACCGTGCCCAGCCCCCCGCGCAGATTGAGAGGCGCGATCTCCGATATGTACATTGGCACTAATGATGTGTTTAACCCTGGACAGACAAACAAAATAAAGATGGGTCTAGACCAAACATACTAAAATAGAACAAGATTTGGAGAATTGTTATCGTGATATGAATTATATACTTAACCTGACTCTAAAACATGCTTTGTCTAGGACAATTATCGACACGCTTAGCTTTTCTTAAATTTTTTGACAATACCGCCTTTAGTAACGGCTGTATTGATGTTCTATGGTTCTATTCCTCTCGTAAAACTATTGCTGTTGATTTTTTTGTTTTTGGTATATGTATAGCAGTATTTAAACGCTGGCTGGTATATATTATTTTTGTTATCATTATAGTACTTACCACAGTTGACTCCTATGATGAACCTTCCGAATATGAGGAGCTCGTAACAGTGTGATATTTTGGTGAACCCCATGAGACTTGCGCCGCTGATGCCCAAGATGTTATTTAGCAGTAATCCCCCTTTCCTGGTAGAACGAAGGTATTTATGTATACACATATATCAGAAAAAGATACTATCGTTACAAAAATTTGTATTACGGTAATGCTTATTTCAAAAGAAATTTCTTCCAACAGACCTGCAAATGGAGAGATTAAAAGAAATGTATGTACAAAACAAATATAAATTTATTTATATAACATATACATATAACTTGGGTAGGGTAGGTGTTGTTTTATGTCACCAACTATAGATTACCAAATGTTTACATAGATGTGATAAGTCTGCCCCTACCAGCTGATCCGAGGTAAATTAAAATCCATTCTTTAGAAATAATTTCAAAAAGAAATACATGTGAATCACTTGACGGCTCAAATAATTTACAGTTTATATTGGTCATATTCTGCATATAAAAGTTAAACAAGTTAGACTGACAAAGTTGTTTTAAACATTAAATGGCGCCTACGAGTTTGTCAACACTGCGATGCAGCAAGCATTGTTCTGATGTTTGAGTTGATAAAATGACTAAAGTAATAACTATGCTTGAACTATTATTACTTAAGTGCTAATTACTATGGTAGTCCGTATTATGTTTAAACAAGTTGGACTGACAAAGTTGTTTTAAACATTAAATGGCGCCTACGAGTTTGTCAACACTGCGATGCAGCAAGCATTGTTCTGATGTTTGAGTTGATAAAATGACTAAAGTAATAACTATGCTTGAACTATTATTACTTAAGTGCTAATTACTATGGTAGTCCGTATTATGTTTAAACAAGTTGGACTGACAAAGTTGTTTTAAACATTAAATGGCGCCTACGAGTTTGTCAACACTGCGATGCAGCAAGCATTGTTCTGATGTTTGAGTTGATAAAATGACTACAGTACTAACTATGCTTGAACTATTATTACTTAAGTGCAAATTACTGTAGTAGTCCGTATTATGTTCCCTGTTTTTCTCTCTAAGCTGTCATTTAACTTATTAGAAACCCTTAGGGCCCTTCATATATTGTTTCTAATATCATCACTAATTGCTAAGTAATTGATTACTTGTCATATTATATTACTGAGTGTCAAAATCATGTCGAAGTTATACAGAGTTCTCCGAAAATTGTGGGCTTGGTGTTTGTGGGACTAACAATTATTACGGTTTTCGTGGGATTTAAATAGTAATATTTCTCTTCGATATCAAAGCTGTCGATTTGAATAATAACGTCTTGAGAACATTGAAATTTCAGATTGAAATGGACTGATTGGTTTGGCGCACTTTCTAATTTTAATTAGAAATATCTTAGTATTATTGAGAGAAGAACTTTCTAACTTAATATTTTAGTTTCAAATTAACATCTAAGCACAGACAGTCGTCCAATTCTTGATTTCGTAATTTTTGATAAGGTCAGGGCACATTATCATTGTCCTTTTAGGATTTTGACCTCTATATTAATAATATAGGTATACCTATGTACCTATTTTTTCTGTTTCCGTCTTCTTTTCTTTTATAAGTTATGTGTACATGCAGTGTTAAATAAATATATGTTACATTAATAATATTTGCTTGCTCAGCTTACAGATTTGAATATCTTCCATGACTAGCCAATAAATAAATATATATATATAGATATATCCATTTTTAACTTTTTAATAAATAGTATCACGTAAGTATCTAATAAGTTAGTTTTTAGTGTTTAAGATTTGATCCTGCACAGATGACTAAGACCATTCAGAACCACAAAGTGTACAGACTCAAGGAAAATTACTAGCTGCCGACGAGAGTATACGTTGAGATGTAGGAGCGGTGGACTAGACTCACCTCGCTCTCCTTGGCTAACGAGAATTGGTGCTTAAATAGATATTGGATATGACAAAAAAAGAGCTATACGGACGCTTTTACTAAGTTTACGAGACGCTTTTACATGAGCCCTATTTAAATGCTTTAGCGTTTGCATCCTAACTATGCTTTGGTCACCTCTTTGATGAAACCAAAGATTTTATTTTCGGCATTACGGACAAAGTTATGATGGCAAGTAAATGTTTTGCGAAGGACGGTACAGTTGACCTCTGTTGGGTATGCCACCCCCCGGAGATTCGAACCAAAATATTATACTCGTATCTAGGTGTGTATTCATCTAGCTTACGGAGATTATTTGCATAGGCACAACCTTGTAAGGAGGATTATCCACCAACAACTTACCATCAAATACAATGTTGTGGAATCGAAAGTACCGTGCTATAGGTAGTATGTACCCGACCCAGTATATAAACGAGGCAGTATCACGTTGTATTGGGTTCGATCTATCATCAGTCGTTATCATTTCTTTATCCGGAACAATTACTGCCGCGCTAAAAAGCACAGAATATTGGCTGTGCCTCAGTGTCGCACTGTTGCCCGTGCTCAGTCTCCAATACCTCGCATTTTGGCTGCACTAAATGACTTCTTGGATTCTTATCCAGGAAACGATCTGTTTTCGGATGAATGGAAGATGATTTTATTGGCATGTCAGAAGTACTGTGAGAGGGATTGATGTACATGTTGTTTATAAATTTACTTTTTTTTTGTTTAGTTACTGTAATTGGTTGTTATTAAAATAAATAAAATAAAAATCATTTTTATCATCAAATTATTTTTGTCAATAAGTCTGATATAGTGGTGATAGATCGACTAGAGCGTCGCATAATGATTTTGCTAATATAATGAGCAAACTAAGTTTATTGACTTGACTAGTAACGTTCATCAATATATTTAGAGGGATAACACAGTAATTATGCCGATAGTCGTGACGGCCAGTGGCTTTACAGCCAAAAGCTTCGACCAACAACTGAGGAGGCTCTCGTTAAGCAGTTGGAACAAGGGCTAATACAGAAAATAGTACTCCTGGACACGGCACGTATTGTTAGGAGATTCTTTTTTCAGGAACCCTGACTAGCGGTAGCTCGGACTCTATTCCCGAAACCAGTGGGCTACTAAATTTTTTTTATACTTTGTCTTCTTAGTCGTGCAGTCTTGACGGAGTGGTCGTGGTCATGTCTCGGACGAGGATGGCGCCACCGCCTCTCTCGCGCTACCACGCCATGCAGCTCTATGTTTGGTGACTTGGGAGTTTTCATTAACGCTGCAATGTGTCACCGATTTGATGAGGTCCGTCCACCGTGTTGTAGAGCCTCCACGTGATTTTTTGTCCTCGACTTTCCCTTGCACCATCAATCGTTCCATCGAGTCCTCGTTATAGTGATATACCCAAAGAACTTGAGGATTCGTATTTGAACCGACGACGATAATCTTGATTTTTTATACTAGTCTACGATAAATTGAAAACAAAATACATGAAATAACAGGAGTAATAACATGAGGTTCATCATCTTACCTTCCGAATCTGTTCGCGATCATGCCACCAGAAAACCCGCCGAGCATGCCACCGATAGCGAAGATGCTGACCGCTATAGAGTACAATCTGTTGACAGTATCGTCCTGCAGGTCCATGCCATACCGATTCTTGTATACATCCTTCATGAAGTTTGCGATGTTCTATCAAAGAAAACAAACAGTTAATTTGGTAAAAGAAACATTACAACAAGGTTGTGTCGAAATAACAGTTGCAGGGGTTAAGAGTTTTGGTTTTAGTTGTCATTTGTACATCACAATCATCACCAACATTTTAGTCGAAAGACATCGACTGTTAGTCGTAGACCTGCCTCAAGTGTCACCATAATGCACGGTCCTTTGCATCTTGCATCCATCGGAGTCCCGTAACCCTTACCAGTTCGTCGGTCCACCGTGTAGGAGGCCGTCCAACACTACATCTTCTGGTTGGTACGTGATTGCCACTCCAAAACCTTTAGGCCTCAACGGTCATCTGCGCGAGCAATGTGCTCTGCCCTTTGCCACTTAAGGCCCGGCGCCCACTATCGGTGGGCATCGGTGCGGCTCGGTACAGCTCGAGCGCTTTACGCCGGCTTCGAGCGGCTTAGGGCGCCTTAGAGCTCCGTCGGGCGACTTCGGGCGGCCTCGGCAGCCGTAAGCATGGCTAAGGATGCCGAGGCGGTCTTCGGGTAGCTCGGGTGGCATTTTCGGATCAGACACGTCGCAGAACAGTCATTTCGATCACCGCACGCGCCTTCATTATCGTATCGTACAAGTAGACGCAAAATAACTTGGCAGTCCTGAACATAGGCTCTGCGAACTTCTGCGCATGTACATTCGTAAAGAAAACTGTTATTGGCATTTTTTTTTAACCAAAATACTAATAAAAATGTCCTAATACCAAGTAAAAATAAAATAAATATCAAAACAATTTGAGACTAAAAGTTACAAAAATAACTTATGAATAAACACTTAAACAAAAACAAACTTAAAAAAAAACTAAACAAAAACAAAACAATATAATAATATCAGCAAGATGAACAATGAGAACTAAGTCCCAATCCACCATTATAAATACACACACATAACTGTTTTCACGGAACGTTACGAGTGACTGCTCTGCGATGTTTCTGCAGCCAGAACTATTCTTAGGCTACCCAAAATCAGCTACGGCGTCCTTAGGCGTGTTTACGACTGCCGAGGCAGCTCTCAGGCGCCCAAAGCCGCCTGAAGTCGCCCGACGCAGCTCTAAGGCGCCCAAAGCCGCCCGAAGCCGGCGTAAAGCGCTCGAGCTCTACCGAGCCGCACCGATGCCCACCGATAGTGGGCGCCGGGCCTAAATCGTCATTTGTTTTTTTCATCAACTTTGATCAATTTGACACCAGTATTGGATTCTGAAGGTAAATTAGGTGGCAACTTAAAGTAGTATGGGGGTATTTAGCTGTGACTGGCTAGACTGAAAGTCAATCCTTACATAATTAGGAAAGAACTAGGCAGGTTTGAAAGCTTACTAAAGGTCTCTAAAAAAACAGCAGTAGGGTATTTTGTTGTAACATATAAGAAAGAAATAAAAACAGTTTATTCAAGCGAAAAATGACGCAATCTTAAAACTAGTTAAAAAACAAAATTATCATCATTTATATGTAAACATTTGTTCGTTAATTTGATTATAACCTCGAGAATTATTTATTATGTAAATACGTTACTTTAGTTTTGAAATGTCTATTCCTGTACACTATTAATAACATTAATTTAAGCATTCCTAACGATAACTGACGCTATGCTTCGTCGCTTAAATATTTACGCAATGCTCGATGATATTGCCTGTCACAGTTAATAAACTAAACCAATATTATGAATTCACAATTGGATGTTCTCTATCCTGTTACTTTAATTCATTAGTAGCCTATTAGAGAACAATACCATTGTATTATTACGAGTATATTTAACTGTGACTCGGAGCGAAATAACATGAATCAATCCAATTATACTACTAAGCTAGATGGACGGTTATTATTATGAGCCCGTTGTGTCCCTACTGCAGGGCAAAGACCTCCCTTCCGTTATTCCACTATATTCCTTAGCTACTTCTGGCCAAACCTTAAAGTAAGAGTCCAAATTATCACGCCATTTCCTTCTGGTACTACCGCGTCGCCGGCTCCTGTTGTTCGGAATCCAGTCAGTTTTGTTATATCTAATTTTGTTGCGACATGTGGCAAATGATCTGGTCAGGGTCGCGGGAATCCGATGAATGCGTGACGCACAGGTCAGGTCGTTGTGGCGACGCTTGGGGGAGCGCTATGTCCAACAGTAGACGTCTTTATATGATGATGCTGATGATGTGGCAGATGGACGGATACAAAATAATAATATTTGGCGAATCAATATTTCCTTACACAGAACGTTTAATGCTTAGTCGTCAGCAATCGAGACAGTCTCTCTAATTAATCTACTTGTATCTTTAAGTAACTCATTGAGGTGAGTTGCACCGCTGCCGCTTCAGTGTTTGTATGCATCTAGTTTACAAGACGTTGGAGCCTCTACAGGAAGTCTCTAGAGGCATGAACTCAGCGTCGGCGCATCGCCAACTAACTTGTCTACTCAGTAATAAATGCGACTATTTCGGTTACTAAATAAACTTTCTCGCTTCGTGTTTATCAAGTGGTCCTCTAATTGTAGCAATGTGCTAAGTTCTCCAATTACGAACTGCACTTCGAAGTTGCTTTCAACAGAAGTAGCATAGCATAGCATAATCAGCCTTTTAATGTTTTCACTGCTGAAATAGGCCTCTCTAGGAGACGGAATGGGCCCTAATCCACCACGCGGGCCCAGTGCGGTTTAGTGAATGTCGATTTTCAGGACGTGCCGATTTCCTTACGATGTTTTTCTTTACCGTTTTAAGGGCAGTAGTGATGACATAAATTACACAAAGGGCCTGGCTGGGTTTGAACCTGCGACCTACAACTCTTTAGTCGGGATCGTTACCACTCGTCGATAAGTGATATAGATTGCTTCGCAATTTCGCATAATATGTAAAGGTAATGTTTTCAACCTTCGACTCAAATTTTAAATCGAGACCCTGTGAGATAGTTATGTGACGATGGGACCGAAAGGCAATTTCATTTTCGTTAAAGTACAAGAGTGAATTGTGACTCAAGCTTCTGATCTCCAATTTAAGTATTTTGTGTTTTGTTTTATTAAAAATATGCAGTTTTCAACAAAAGTACTAGGAGTTGATAACAATGAAAGAAGTTAGCCACTTTCTTTATTCTTATCACTGTACTTTTAGTAACTCATGTGATCTCATTTCATATAGCCTGGTTGGGAGGTTTTTAACAAATGACTTGAAAAAGTTTCTAGCTATAACTATGTTATCGAATCGAAGTTTACAGCGATCAAATATGAATAGTTTTTAAAGAAATGCTGCTTCAATGTTTGACTTTTAAAAAAAGCGGATAGCAATTAGACGGCACGGTTGGCGCAGTGGCTGTAGTGCGCGTGGTGGGTTTGATTCCCGCACAGAACAAATATATGTATGGCCTAGAGACAGTTGTTTTGGGTCTAGGTGTCTTGTATATATGAATTTACATGTTTATGGTCATGGCATCCATGATACAGGGGCCATTTTTAGTTTGGGACAATATTTTTATTTAAAACTAGCTGACTCGGCAAACTTCGTACCGTCTAATTGTCAATGTCATTCGATATAGTCAACCGATTGCGATTAAACAAAGTCTAAGTAATCTATCAAGTTACATACAATTTCTATTAAAGTTATCTACATTGATATCTTATATTTTACGTGATGCGCGCACAGCTAAAAACTTCTGCAGGTCTATTAATAGATAACAAAAAAAAGCAAAAAATAAATAATTAAGTGAATATCGATCTGTTCAATAACTACGAGTATATAGAACAAGTTGTATGAAAATCCACTTTACCGTGGGTAGTATCAATTAATGCGTACATGCATACATAAGTGCATACAATTAATGCGTCCGGTATGTTCACGGAGGCAGAAATTGATGGCTTTCATGCCATCATGCGCAAGCGATGCGCCTACATCATGCCAGCCAGGGTACGCGCCAGCCCCAACATCCTCCTAAAGACTATAGTGGGCACCTGAGACAGCCACACACAGGAGCATTAGGTACTCCTGCAGGCCTCTATGGCGTTTTCAGTCTATATGTATTATGGCGTATAATAAATTCAGTATGGTTTCCGGTAGTTATAAGTACTAGCACTATTTTTCAAGTTGTGTGTTTGTTAACCAACTACAAACTTTGTCGGAAATCTTTTTTTTTTATTGACATTGTTGTAAGTATTTGGTATCTCGTCAGAATCATCGTTATTGTCACAATCGACGTCTACCTACCCTCTTCAACTGTCAAATCTCACAACATACACCATTTAGTTCTCATCCAACCAAAATACGTCTTCAATACTATTTTTACTTTTTTGTATAACGGAAACACAATTACGTTCAAATGTTTTTTTTTGTAGATTAATTTTTAATTAGTACAAATATTTAAAGGGCTTATTAGGAAAATTCTTTTTATTATTTGTACACGCTATTGATTTACCAATGAATAAATGGCGATCGCAATGGAAAAAACATCCGCGCGTAGTATTTTCTAAAAGAAATTTTTATGAACGATTGATTCAATTATGAATTTACCAATTATGATAAATTATCGTGGACAATTTTGGGATTTTTTTTTACTTTTGACTACAAAAATATGATTAGTAACGGGCACGGATCGAGATCCATTTTTTTTTATAATTTTAAAATCACCATCTTTATCATTTCAAGCGAAAGACGTCCACTGTTGGTCATAGGCCACCCCCAAGCGACGACAAAACGGCCGGTCCTGTGCGTCTCCATCCATCTGATTTCCGCGACCCCGACCAGGTCATTGGTCTACCTTGTGGGCTTGTGGGCGGTCGCCACTCCAGAACCTTATATCAAGGATACACAATTATAGGAGGTGTTACCTTGCCAGGAGCGTTGATGACACCAGTGTTGTACCCGAACTGCAACATGCCCAGGACTGCCGCCAGAATTGCGTACGACAGGAAGAAGGTAAGGCCCTGAAACAATACCACTTCATAACAACCAGAAACAAACAAGAACACAACATAAAAATTCAAAAAAGTGCATAATATTTAATAACAATTCATGTCATGACGTGATGATCAGCGCTTTAAGTCTTGAGTTTATCTCATAATTTATTGCGGTGACAAATCCACACGAGGACAACCACTGAAATAAAATGTACAGTACTTACAAACAAAAATTAAAAAAAAAAAAAAAAGTATAAAAACACAAAAAAGCTGCACTTAAAAATCATAAAAAAGCTCCTGGAGTATATGTTTTATAAAGTAATTTTCGGGATTCCTCTATTATTTTTAAAATGTTTAAATTTTTTGGACATTTATGAACTTCTTTGCTATACAAGGCATAAATTGTCAGTACTCATATTATTGAACGCATTCATGAAAGAAATAGCAATGTCTATTACTGTCTATTGACTTCTCCGAGACGTTTTTTAAAGCTTCACAAAAAACGTAATTGCCCTCGGCCACAGAGCACAGTATAATTATATTAAAGTCGAACAGACTGACTCTCTTAGCTACGGTATGAATATTAAAATGCTGTTCTTAGAGAATAGGAAACGCGTTTTTATGCAATTTGTGACAACTGATCGAATTACTGCCTTGTGTGGGTACTCTGCGTTTAAATTTATTAAGTGCACGCTCCACGGCCGCTAACTCAATTTCTTCCAACAACGCGAGCTACGAGGGATCTGCACTATTCATGTTTTAAGAAGTATTTTTGATGCAGTCATTTTTGATCATATCAACTAAGATAACATAGTTGCCAAAGCTTTGTGTTTGAACCTACATACATCTCCCTGATGTAAGAATCTATCGAAGCCAATGTTTGAACATGTTGGTTCTACAATATCGTGATACCAACCTGTATCGGAAAACAGCTTTTACGAACTTTCTTCGCTTTTCGAACCTTGCGAACTTTACACGATGTCTTGCACTTACTATATGTGTAGTACATCATGACATCACTTACTGCTGATGGGTCTACTTTCAGGCAAGTAGTAGTGGCGTACTTTGCGGCTCTTCTGATGTCTTGAACCTGTTGGTATCCAATTCATTATAAGTTACCTACCTGTTCTAATGTCCTGATCTTCTGCTTCTGTTTAAAGTCTTCGCCCTCCAATTTACCGAGATCCATCCCAAATTTTGAGCCCGATGCCAATTATATTGTCAGGATTCCTTATTTATTGGTATTTAGTATTTGTACCATTTGTTATTAATTAATTTAAACATTCATGCACGACATTAAAGTAAAGATTAAGCCTTTGTACAGTTCTAAAATAATAAAAATAAAATTATATTTAATAATTGAAAAAAGGAAAATTGTTCCTGTATATAACTAAATACATACACAATTATCATAACTAATTGAGTACCTGATACAGATGTTTCACGCCTCACTCGTTGTCTTCTTTGTATTTTATTAATGTTATCATAGAATCTATCTAATCAAATCGTAGGACTAATTTTGTGCTTTATTTATGACACAATTCTGCTTTAAGATAAATACTTTTTTACATTCAAGGGGTCTATTAAAAACTAAGTTCCACTAGTGACGCTACTCAACGATCGGACATGGCTCATATTTTGTTAGAGTTCAAAGGCGCCACAGCCGTTCGTTTAGTAAGCATCGACTTTGGCCTTTTGCACACTGAATTTGCTGAATGAATATACAGCTTAACTTACGTTTTTTCTCTATATTATCATTATTATAATCATTGTACGTACCTGTTCTAGCAGTCTGAGTTTCCGCCTCTGTGAGTGTTCCTCAAGCCGGTCCACGTATTCTCGCAGCTCTTCTATTTCTTCTTTTACTTGCTGTACAGTGTCCAACTCTTGCTTGATGGCGACCATGTCACGTTTCACCTGAGAATCATTTTAAATTTTTACATCTGCTAGGAAAAAAACTAAGACTAGAAGGACATTCTAGATTTCATAATAAGTGCGTTAACGCTGTAAAAGTTACGGAACGTCCGGGAATTATTCCAACAACTACATTACGTTTTTTCCTCTACTCGACTCACCCTCCCTTGATCAAATTGAGAGTCAAAGTTGTAATTTATAAAAAGTGACATCTTCAACTCGGGAGTCTTTCATTGGCTTGGCGAATGAGTGGAGGAACTTTCCTTAAAATTAACTTATAACTATAGTAATTTCATGCATTTGCTTCAGATGCAGTATGCATTCGCCGAAAAGTGAGTCAGTTTGTCACGTCCAAGTTCAGATCTTAGAACCTAGTAAATGCGTTACTTGTCTGTGTATAGCCTGTTCATAGATTTTACTTAATATTTTAATTTAAAATATTAATCTTGGAGGGACTCCGATTTCTAATACAGCCTAATTTACAAGTCAGGTTGCATTGTATGTCTTTTTTAGCCTTATTTGGTCAAGTAACCATTTTAAACAGTATAAAACTTTTAAGAACAAATTTTTTTTTTAATTCTTGCGGTAATATTGATTGACTATACGAATATTGCCTTATAAACCACCAATTTGGCAGTTTATTATTTTTGCGATTGAGGATTTTATCGAAAATATATTTTCGAGAGAAAGACGTAAAATTAATCAATCCTTTTGAATTTTAATTTTATTGGATAAAATCGTTCTTAGAACTGCATTTGATTGATTAAACTACCTTAATATATATATATTATTTTTTGTTAAATTTAACCTATAAATATTTTCAATAACTTCAAATAAGCTGTATAGACTTGCTTTACGGTAAAGTATAAAATATTGATAACTAGCTGACCCGGCGGACTTCGTACCGCCTAACAGTCAATTAATATAGTCTAACTTTTGATATAGTCAATCGATTGGGATGAAACAAAGCCTAAGAAATATATTAAGTTACACTCAATTTTAATGTATAAAAGTTATCTACATCGATTTCGTATATTGTATGTGATGCGCGTACAATTAAAAATTTCTACAGATTTATGGAAGTTTACTTTAGGCCCGTAAATATATATTTGTCACAACTTCAAGATATTTTTACACTCTAATAATAAATCCAGTAACCGCAAAGGCCATGTTTGCTAACGAACGGTCACTATGTCAAGGTTTATCTGTGGTGATATGCCAATTAAGCCAGACGAACTTAGATGTTACGAGAGTACGAGTGCATGGGTTGACCACACCAATCAAATGTTGGGCGGTAATACAACATTAGTTTTAGTGCGAGTATATGCGAAACCCGAAATATGTGTCTAGTAAAGAATCTGTGTACAAAATTTCATAACTGTACGATGAAAAACCACGAAGTTATAAGCTTGTTAAGTTACTTGGTTGGCCACACAAATTCATAATCACCGAGCCATCCGGGCGACTAAGGGGTTGTTTTACTCCCTTATCTTGATGAGCACTAGTGTCTAAAGTCCGCCGTGACCTGTGTTGTACTTAGTGTCGGTGGTTTCCATCCACCTTTTTTATATATTTTTGGAAAAAAATATATAATGGTGTAAAAATTATTGGAATCCCTTCAGTTACTGATTCTGAACAAACTATATTAAGGTTTCACATATAATAAGTTATATGTTGTATAAAATAGGATTGCCGCCATAAACTATCGAAACAATTATAATAATCAAGGTATTATTGTCTGACACTACCCTGTTATCTGTAGATGTTTGACAGTACTGATAATCATGTATCCGAGGTACAGGTTTTTTGTGAGTTTGTGTAGGTATGGCATTTTATCTACATTTAAATTAGTCCTAATCAACATAATAAACATTATGTTTTTTTTCTTCTTCTAATAAATAGATTTACTCCTGATTATTGATTTAAGCATTTGAAGTTGAGTATTTCTCAAACGGTAATGGAAAACATCGAAAGAAAACCGGCCTAAAATCAAAAAAATCTAAGACATGTGACATCCACCAATCCGCTCTGGACCCGCGTGGTGGATTACGGCCTATTTCTTCTCCTAGAAAGGAGGCCTAAGTCTCAACAGTGGGAACATAATGAGGCCGATCATGTTATGTTAGGTTATTTCTCTAACTCTATCCTAAAAACCTGTCAACATTTTAAAAACCTCATTGTTACGTGATTAACTTAAAATACTGAATTCAGAAACCCGCCCTAAGTGTTTATATAATACCTAAAAACTTTTTTTAATAACTTCCTAAGTCCTGTGATAGACGATGTACATTTATACACCCCTATTTTTTAATTAGTAAAAAAAGAAATGGGACTCTATCCATACCTGTTACTGATCATACGGGTATTTCTTAAGTCAAAAAAAAAATCCAAAATAGGTCACGAAAATTCATAATTTGTACATTCGTAATAAAATAAATCATTCATAATAATTGCTACTAGAAAATACTACGCGCAGTGTTTTTCCATTTTGTTTGTCATTTATTCATTCATAATCAATAGCCTGTACAATGTTTCCATAAATTGAGAGAAATTTTGGCATAAGAACTAACTTTGCTATTTATGAAAATTATTTATTGAGACTTTACATCTATAATAACAAGTCCTTTTCTAATAAACCCTTTAAGTATTTGTACTAATTAAAAATTAATGGTTTGACAATATTGTGGACGCTATTACGAATTAAGCCTTGCATTCAAAAGTTTAAATTTAAATTTTAAATTAAAAAGTTTAAATTTTAAATTAAAAAGTTTAAATTTTAAATTAAAAAGTTTAAATTTTAAATTAATAAGTTTAAATTTTATATTAAAAAGTTTAAATTTTAAATTAAAAAGTTTAAATTTTAAATTAAAAAGTTTAAATTTAAATAAAGATTAAATATCCTATAATCCCACTCAAATGGTCACTTACGGGATGTCGTTCGTATTTTAGAGTAAATCTTAGAGACGTGGAAGCTGTTGCAAGCTCCATGATCGCGGCGTGACTGAGAAGGACCGGACTGTTGGCACTGAGGTCACTACGGGAACTCGATTGAAAAGCTAAACACACTTGTTGCATCGCTTACCTTCCCTTGAGGAGCGAGAGAGACGGAGCTATTACATCCTACATAGCTCCACCTCTTTAGCAATTCAGTTTAGATCATAAAATGGATCGCTTTAAAAGCTCGTGGGCCTCAGCACTCCCATTTGGTGCAACATTGAGACGGTCCTGCACTAAGGCTTTTTTTTTCTAATTTGTGTCAGATTTTCTGATTATAATGTTTTATTTTTATTTTTATACTATATTGACACCGCAATAAGAAAATGGTTTTTATTTTTTTAATATTTGTGTTCGTTTTCAATATTGTATCTTATAAACCGTGATATCTAGACAGAAATTTTCACAGATTATATATTTCTAGTGCCGCTATAACAACAAATATCTACTAAAAACAAAATAAAATTTAAGTTGAGCTCCCATACAAAAATCGAGATTTTTTGCCGCTTTTTACTCCGGACGGTACAGAACCTTTCGTGCCCGATTCCGACTCATACTTGTTTTATTTCATTGCAGTTTATGCCCTTGTGTATTAAATTTTATCGTAGTTTCCACTTTCATGCTATCAATCACTCAACCAACAATAACCTGCTAAGTGGTGGTCAATAAAGAACACTCAATCCAATTTATAGAACAATTGTCAAAGATTGATCTGTTATAGACTTAATGAATGAATGTGCCATAACATAATATTGATCAATCAATGAACAGTTTTTGTAGTTTGTTTCAAATATTGTTTTAAAATAAACATTTTTTTATGCAACTTAGGTCTTTGACTAACATCCAAAGGTCCAAAGTTAAGGTTTACCAACGTGACATGGAGCGCAGCATACTAGGTGTTAAAATAACGGATCGCGTTCTGCGTACTGCGCTCCTAAACGCAGATCATTGACGTGGCTCAGAAAGCTGCTCAGCGTAAGTGGGCCTGGACTCGATATGGCTGCCGCATACCGATCGAGCGGTGGGCCAGTAAAACACAAAGTTGGTGCCTTGAAAACGACGGGGTCGCGGTCCAAGAAGGAGATGTCGAGAAGAGTTAGATGCCTTCTTTAGGAATCGGCAAGAAGTGGCTCAAAGCCGGGAACAATGGAAGGAATAGAGGGAAGCTTTTGCCCAGCAGTGGGACAGTGTAGGCTAGATATAATGATACAAATAGTAAACTTATAAAATGCTTTTCCTGAATGACTGACTGACGAATCCGCGCACAGCCTAAACCGCTGATCATTATGACCTGAAACTTGGAGGGTATGTTCTTTCTAAAAACGTAGGCATCCGATAAGAAAGCATTCAAATATATTATTTGTTCAATCTTATTATTTAATGATTTTTGAAATTATTATATAAAATATTCTTATATTTATTCTTTGTATTTTAAACTTTTTACTATACTTAATGTTTTTCTGTAAATTGTTTTGGATGTCTAATGCTAAAGTTATCCGTTATTGTGAAAGATGCTGGTGCTTGTGATACAATGTTTTTCATTAGTACAGGTACCAACGAAACTCTTTTTCTTTATTTACCACGTATAATTTGACAAAACTGTTTTTATCAATTGAATTTTTCTATGTGTATTTTCTGAAATAAACTATTATTATTATTTTTCGAAATTTTACCATAAAGGGAGTGAAAAAGGGGGGGCAAAGGTTATATGGGACAACCTAACTACTTCGGTTCAAACTACTTCAAATTCGGCATGAACATTCTTTAACGGAATTGATGGAAGAGGAGTTATGTATTTTATTGAAATTCATCCCTGAACGGGTCAAAAATGAGTAGAACGTCTATATACTCATATATAATATATAAAAGGAGAAACTGACTGACATATCAATACACAGCCGAAACTAATAGGACTAGGACCATGGAATTTTGAACAAGGTGGCCTTTTATGACGCAGGTGAACACTGAGAGGATTTTAAAAAACTCTCCCCCTAAAGGGATGAAACGTGGTTCAAAGTTTATATGGGGAAACCTCTCACACAGACGCAGCCGCGGGCAGAAGCTAGTTTTATACATATAAATAATAACAGTATAGAGTAATTTAACATCTATGTTCTAGCGGGTTGATTGGAACAGTTCTAGAGAAATTGCATACCAATTATAAGCACCAGGAATATTCATTATTATGTTATATCTTTTGTGAAATTAAAGCAATATACGTTGCTTTACTACCATTAAATTGGTCGGTTCATTATAAATAATTGTGCAACAAACATATGGAACATGATATTTGAAAGCTTAATGAAACTCATTTAAATAATGCAATTCTAACTTTGCGAACGGCAAATCTTAGATGTTAAATTAAATTTTACCAAAATATGAGGTTTCCGTACTAGTGTTTGTTGTTATTTTAAACTTTTAATGAGTCTGTTGTTCATTTATGTTTTCACACAAAGTGTAAAACGTGAGTTTGTTAAAATTCTGGCAAAATATGAGTTTAATATACAAATTATTTCGTGTGCTTCGAATCTAGACATAGCTAAATTCTAACAGAGATAAATTACGATTCATTTTAGAGAGTGTGCGTAGGAATTATATGACTTGATTCCGCCATCTCATTTCTACCATCGGACCGTTCCTATACCGCGTACATCGAAGGACTGGAATAATTGACCTGCTGCAGTATTCCCGTCCGATTATAATTTAGTTGTCTTCAAGGTTAGAGTAAATAAGCTCTTAATAAACTAGTGCGCCTCACCATCAACGATTGCATCACTGCTTACCATCATCAAGCACTAGTATACATAAATAAAATAAAATTATGGTCAATTATATAAAAAGAAGTTGAGAAAATTGTCTAAAAACTTAATTCAAACAGTAATATTAACAATGGCTATTGAATTTTACCATTTGCTGTTGCACTATCACATAAAACGTTAAAGTTTCGCCAAAAACATCAATGTTTGCAACACTGAAGTGGGTAGCAAACATTGATGTTTTTTGTTTTGATGTATTTTATTTGCACTAGATATAACTTGAACGATAATTTCTATTCATAGCCTCAAATTCAGTTCAATTCAAAATTTCACATAAAGCTATATGGGCACTTTAAAAACGTCAGAAGCTAGTGCACTGTTCCAATTGGTCGTTTCCTTTGGAGAGACTGGCAGGAAACTCAAAGGTGTGGTCTTCTCTTTTAATATTTTTTTATGGTTTTAATATAATTCCATGTTACAATATTAATAGCTCTACCTATGTGAGGACCGGCCGCATCAGCCGTCAAATCTTTGATTAAGTAAAATACGGGTAATGACGTCACAAATAACGACACCATTAACCGCTCTAATTCACGACTGTAAATGTCGCTGCATAAGGGCAACATGCCACAGCCACAAACGCCGCTACGAGAATCTAAAAGCCGTCACAAGCCACTTGTGGCTGGTGGCTGCAACTTTTTTAACCCATACATGCAGTATCATAATGGACTCTGGCGAAGTAGGTTTAAACGCGCGAGTGGCGTGTGACAGCGTTTAGTGGCCAGTGCGGCGACACTTAGAGATACGGTTAAAACAGATGACAAGCAATGCCATTTTTGACGATGATGGTGCAACAGCTGAAGAAAAAAAAAGCCAATGACAAATTTTTAATTTTACTGTTAAAACTAACTTTAACGGAAATTGTAACATAGCTCGTGTGCAACCCACACTGACTCTTCGAATTAACCATACCTATGTGGTAGCGGATGCCCCTTCGTACATGGACCTTTTGTCAGACATTACCATAATAATAGGTAGCAATAAAGGCGAAAGATTATGAGTGTGTATGTTTATTACTTCTTACCGTTCGAACGGCTGACCGGATTTGAATGAAATTTATGATCCGTACCAACCATGTTTTGGAATAGCACAAAGAATACTTTTAACCTGAACGTCCCTTGGGATAATTTTCTCCTCTAACACGGACGGTGCCTCTGGTAGCACTTATAAAAAGTCATGCTGTCTAAGCCTTCAAAGGTACAAATTACATCTATACTTATAATAAATCTGTAGAAGTGAAAATTCTGTACATTGAATATATAAAAAAAATAAATGACAGGGGGGGTGTTACTAGATCGACACCGAACCCAAAAATGTGATTAAAAAAATTTTTGTCTGTCTGTCTGTTTGTTCAGGGATCACGCAAAAACTACCGGTTCGATTACAATGTAACTTGGTATAATTATTCTTTAATATCCTGGGCACCACACTGGTTACTTATTATCTCGGAAAAGTATATACAATAAAAAACAAACTTAATTTTGCGGTTCGATCCCTAGACCCGATTGCTTTACCACTGCAAATAATAAGTTTGTCGTAGGTTACGTCACCCACAGTGGGGTTCGCTAAGGGGAGTTCACTAACCCCCCACAGAAAGGGGACCCGTGTTACCCCGAATTTAACGCGAGCGAAGCCGCGGGCAAAAGCTAGTTAAAAATAAATATCCAACTTCAAATTTAAAATCAATATCTCAGTACTAAAAACAGTTGCAGTGAACCCAACGCAGCCAAAGCCGTATAGACTTAATGGAAATAAATCAGAGGTTATTGTGCTATGGGAGCAGCAAGACGAAGGGTTGCCGGAGTGGTGCACGGTTGTGCACGCTACACACGCGATCCAATACCGTTGCGGTACGGCCGCGCAATCATCGAGCTATTTGTGGCACGTACCGGCCTGAATGTGGGCAATCGTACAAGAATGAAGCTTTCGACTAGACCATTTCTCATTTTAGTAAATCTTTTAGAGTATGAGTGCCGGTAGCAGCCCCATTTTATGTATTTTAGGTCGTGATAAAACCAGGCAACAGAGCACGTATGTGATTGGTTTCACTGTTATTTATACTTATCTATATATACATATAATAAATCTGTAGAAGATTTTAGTTGTGCGCGCATCACGTAAAATGTACGATAACTTTTATAAATTAAAATTGTGTGTCACGTGATATATTATTTAGGTTTTATTCCATCCCAATCGGTTGACTATATTGAAAGATGTACTACATTCATTGACTGTTAGGCGGTATGAAGTTCGCTGGGTCAGCTAGTCTTATCTAAATAAAAGAGGAAACTGATTGACTGACATATCAGCTGAAACTACAGGGATTAGGACCTTGACTCTTTTTATTACGTAGGCAAACAATAAGGTTGGATTTTTCAGAGTTCACCCCCCTAAAGGGATGAGGCGGGTGTCCAAAGTTTGAATTGAGAAACCTACTTTAACGCAGGCGAGGCCGCTGGCAGAAGCTAGTGAATAATACTAATGTTCCAGAACTATCATACAACGTCATCTAGTCCTTAAGTAAGCAGAGCTTATGCTATGAATACTAGACAACTGATAAACATACTTATATATTTCTAAGTACATACATACATGTTATAGATATTTCGCTTAGACACAGAACAAATGATGGTGCTCATCACACAAATATTTGATGGGACTGGGGCACTGTTGATGTTCTCATACATTGGCAAGCCAATCGTCTTCGTTGTTAGATACATGCTGCAACGCAGTGAACGAATTAGGAGTGACGTCTATGACGCGATGGCGCGGCCAGCCAATCACTGACACTCCCCGCCCACGGCGCACTTCGCACCACTAAAGAGACCGAATATTTGACTTCTGCGCAAGTGTTCAAGATCCGTGATGGCAACTGTACTAAGATGTACCATCCAAAAGCAAAGAAGCTTTAAGCTAGAACCACACTGCGCACACGTGTGCCACACACGCAGATCTGGGCGCGTCGGTCTCCATACATTTTATAAGGAAACTAGACTTGAAGAGCTACATTTGATTCAGGCCACGCGACGTCGTTCAGGTATGTATAATTATTTTTTATATTTAATTATATGTGCTATTTTGTAAACACATTCTTATTTTGCTTCCTTCACACTATTGTCTACTTTTTGTTTTTGATTTCTCCGTTCTTAAATTTCTTTGGAAATAAGAAGTACCTTTGTACATTTTTTTTTTTGTATACATCTTCTTCTTCTTCCTGCCCTTATCCCATATTACTTGGGGTCGGCGCAACACGTTTTCTTCTTCCATTCTGTCCTGTCACCCGTCAAACTATCACTAACTCCCTTTTCTTTCATATCACTTCTCACACAATCCATCCATCTTTTTTTCGGCCTTCCTCTCCCTCTCCATCCATCTACATGTGTATACATAAATAGTAAAATAAATAAATAGGATTTTTTTCTCGCCCCAATACATATAATCACATTTTCTAGGGAAATAGAAACAGTAAGCATATTGTGGGAGACGGGTGCCTAAACTATTCTTGGGGCCTGTATTTCGAGCACCAGGACATGGGGTCCTTTTTTTTGTGATGGGAAAAAATCATCCAATGACAACTCCCGCTCTTGGGCGGAGCGGGAGATAGTGTCAGACTCTTACTGACTAAAAGACCCACCCCGTTCCTTCTAGCCTTCAAACCGGGGCTCGAGTTCCCTTTCGGATAACCCTGGCCCCAGTAGGCTTCGACCCGGCTGGGTCCCTGTTGTTGCTGACAACTCCTTGAGGCGCGCGGGAACAGTGCGCGCCGTCGACGACTTGGGCCGAACGAGTTACCGAACGGCCGGACAGCGAGCTACCCATTGCTCACAGTCCGCAAGCCCGCGCAGGACATGGGGTGCTGGTGTCCCTTGGGTTTTATTAACATTTTTATATTTACCTAATGCTCTAACATAATTGTCGCAACCACTAACAATATTCATGTTATAAATTCTATTTAGTGTTAGTATGCTTAGTATTATGTGGGAATATTTGAGAGTGTATGGTAACACACAAGTGTTGTTTTGCAGTGAATGAGAATGTAGTATTTAACATCGTTTACATAGGTATGTAGGTACTGTTCGCATACAGAACCAGTCACGAATCAAGTACTGGGAAATTGTCGTCGCTCCGAAACCGGATATTATTTAAAGGCATTCCCGTGCACGGACGGACACCGTCTATAAAATCTATATCTGTTTGTACAGTTCACTGCTTTTGTGATTGTTTTTGTGAACACGTGCTGGGTTTTGAGTATTTTCATTTATTGATAAATATTTATATCCAGCCTTTTCAGGAGAAGATTTTTCACAATTTTTGAAGGAAGGAGCTTTTTTCTTTCTTTTCTAATTAAAAAGTATTATAATAGACTAGCTGGCCTGACGAACTTCGTACCGCCTAATAGTCAATGCATGTATATATTTCGATATAGTCAATCGATTGCGATGAAACAAAGCCTGAGTAATATATCAAGTTACACACAATTTTGATATATAAAAGTTATCTTCATTGTTACCTACTAAACTAAAAACTTCTACAGATTTAATGTATAGATTATTAGTTTTATGAAAAACATGTCTTTAGATTTTTAGAATGGGGTAGCCCACTGATGACGCTGTTTGTACCAGTTAATCTGCCTCTCGACTGCTACAAGCTATTTTTATTCCCAGCATCTTCACTCTTTGTAAGTTTGACCTCCATTCGAGTGGTCGCCGGTGGCCAAGTCTCGACTCACCGACACTGACCCGCCCGCAACCCATCTAACTATGAACCACTCAGGCACTTACGTGTAATTTGCTGAGTTAACGAGCGCTGCCCTACTTCGGTGGAAAGTATTACTGAGCTATTTATTGGTAACTTAGGAGTATTAGTAAGTGTTCTTAATAAGACAGGGATCTTGGAAGAAGAAGGAGAGGGAAGTCAAAGAAAAGATGAATGGTTTGTGTGAGTGACGTGAAAGAAAAGGGAGTTAGTGATAATGTGACGGGTAACAGGACAGAATGGGAGAAAAAAACGTGTTGCGCCGACCCCAAGTAGTACGGGTTAAGGGCAGGAAGAAGAAGAAGATTAAGACAGGGATTTTGAGTCTAGATAAATTAAAATGCAGCATTTGTATGCCTATTTTTTTTAGGTGGGAAATCAGCCAATGATTGCCCCCGCTCTAGTGCGAAGCGAGAGAGCGTGTCCGACTTCTACTGACTAAAACACACTCAATGTTCCTTCTTTGTCTTGCGTTCCTTGTCCCTGGGTTTCCCTTTCGGGAGCTAACCCAAGGCCCCAGTACGCTTCGGCCCCGTTGGGCCCCTACGGATTTGCTGATATCTTTTTGGGCACGTGTGGAACACCACGCATCGTAGACGATTCGGGCTCAGTCCGGACGAATACCAGAAAGCAGAACGGCGAGCTAGCATCAGTCACATTGCTTGTAGAACAGATTGTCGATGCGACCGAAAGATTCTGGGGTGATAAACGCGGTCCAGAAACCACAGCGTTTGAAGGCCTCCCACAAAGTGGACCGATGACTTGGTAAGAGTTACAAGAATGCAATGGATGCGAGACGCACAGGACCGTTCGTTGTGACTTGGGGAGGTGGACAACGGTGAACATCTTTCGCCAGAAATGATGATGATGATGGAAACCTAGTTGCAACAGAAAGCGGCCTCATTACTTAATTAGGTAACACTTCGCAACAAAAGTCAGGTAACTAGTAAACTCAACAGAGTAAAATAAGATATACATTTATACTGCAAAATGCCATCTAGCAGCTTTGGACTCATTAGAAAGGCCTGTGGAGAGGCTACAAAGCTTGAAGCACAGGCTTAGTGTAGCCAGCCTTTCGGTATTTTACAGGATGCGTTTTGGAGACTGGGCGCGGGAATTGCATGACTTGATTCCGCCATCTTTTTTTACCATCAGACAACCTGACGTATGGCAACTGTCCCCCGTTACGTTGTTGACACCTCTGCGGTCCAGACTAAGCGTTGCACCTCGTCGTTTATACTGCTTACATCAAAGGATTGGAACTATTTGCCTGCTATGGTCGACCCATCCGATAATATGTAACTTAGATGTCTTCAAGGGTACACTGTATAAACTAATGAGCCTCACTGTCAAAGACTGTATCACTGCTTCCCATCAGGTGGGATCGCAGCCATTAACTAGTTCATATCAATATTTACTGAAAAATATCTTCGATCTTATTTTTCTGCTGTTGAGAAAAGAATTTATTGGGAAACTCAGATTTATTGCACAGATTCTGTAAGTACAGAGCTTAGCAGTATCGAGTTCAATTGCTATTAAATTTTTAAGAGGCTTACGACGTGGGTTCCGGTTTGATTCTTGTTTCCCAACTTTAGTTTTGTAACATCCTTTTTTAGTGGTCTGTTGGTCTAGTGGTTAGTGAGTCTGACTGCTATGCCGGAGGTCGTAATTTCGATTCTCACCTAGGACAAATATTTGTGTGATGAGCACGATTTGTTTTGTGCCTAGGTGTAACTTATCTATAATATGTATGTATTTACAAATATATGTTTATCACTTGTCTAGTGCAACAGTAAGCTCTGCTTAGCTTGGGACTAGACGGTGTAATAGTTGTGGAATATTATATCTATTATATTATTAGTTAGATTTTTTTTGCATAAAAAAAAAGATCTATCAAAAAAAAAAAAAATTTTAAATAATCGTATCCTGTATCGAGGGTGTCTTCACAAACATGTAAACTTAAATACACAATACATCCAAACCTGGTACACTTATTTATAGGTCATACAACCATTTGTCTAATGTGGGAATCGAAACCGCGACACGCAGCACACCAGTCAATCGCTGAACCACTGCGCCAACCGTGCCATCGAATATGTTAGAGGTCGCGTGAAAATTACCGAGTACAATCAATCGAAAATGAAGTGAGAAATAATGTTAAAATTATTATGAAAATAAGAAATTTTTACTTATTGTGTATATTTAAAAACTTAAATATTAACTAAACTATTTATACGAAAACCTAACAATGTACATACATATAATAAAAAATCAAACAAACACAAAATACACTTAGGCGTCAAAGTCCTCCTCCACATCGCTGTCATCTGGAAATAAATATTAGTAGGATAAATAAATATTAAAAAAAAAGTAATTTTAAAACAATTGAACCTTCATTATTATTATTCTCTTTTTCATTAAAATTCGCCTCACAACCCTGATATCATCGGGGGTACAAAGTAAGCCAGCTCATGTCTTCGAAGGCCCATACATAAGTTATGCCTTAAAGCCTGAACTCCGAGAGAATCGCAAGAAAATATGCGCCACTTCGTCGGTTTCCGCCAATTCTCTTTACGTAACTTAGCAGAAGCTGCTAACTTATTCAAAATATACTAAGACTATAAAATATGGTATATTTACTTGGTTTCACAATTCGGGTATCTTAAATACGGTAACTGTGTGTATTATTAATAACTAGAAGCCCGCCCCTCGTTTGGGTTTTCAGACTTGAGAAAACATCAAGAGAAAATGAATTTGCTAAAGTTGCGGATTTTAGAAGAACAACAGATTATTATTGTTTAAAAAAAAACGCAAGTAAAATGCGTAGCATAACAGCTCTCGGGCTACAAGGCGCACATTGTGTAGCAACTCCGTGAAGCAAGACGTAGTAATCTGCCGTAGCTTGAAATAGCAACTCCGCATAGCAAGGCGCAGCAACCTCTCGTAGCTTGAAGTAGTAACTCCGCGTAGCAAGGCGTAGCAGCCTCTCGTAGCTTAAAGTAGCAACTCCGCGTAGCAAGGCGTAGCAGCCTCTCGTAGCTTGAAGTAGCAACTCCGCGTAGCAAGGCGTAGCAGCCTCTCGTAGCTTGAAGTAGCAACTCCGCGTGGAAAGGCGTAGCAGCCTCTCGTAGCTTGAAGTAACAACTCCGCGTAGCAAGGTGTAGCAGCCTCACGTAGCTTGAAATAGCAACTCCGCGTAGCAAGGCGTAGCAGCCTCTCGTAGCTTGAAGTAGCAACTCCGCATAGCAAGGCGTAGCAGCCTCTCGTAGCTTGAAGTAGCAACTCCGCATAGCAAGGCGTAGCAGCCTCTCGTAGCTTGAAGTAGTAACTCCGCGTAGCAAGGCGTAGCAGCCTCTCGTAGCTTAAAGTAGCAACTCCGCGTAGCAAGGCGTAGCAGCCTCTCGTAGCTTGAAGTAGTAACCCCGCGTAGCAAGGCGTAGTAGCCTCTCGTAGCTCAAAGTAGCAACTCCGCGTAGCAAGGCGTAGCAGCCTCTCGTAGCTTGAAGTAGTAACTCCGCGTAGCAAGGCGTAGCAGCCTCTCGTAACTTGAAGTAGCAACTCCGCGTAGTTAGGCATAGCAGCCTCTCGTAGCTTAAAGCAGCAACTCCGCGTAGCAAGGTGTAGCAGCCTCTCGTAGCTTGAAGTAGTAACTCCGCGTAGCAAGGCGTAGCAGCCTCTCGTAGCTTAAAGTAGCAACTCCGCGTAGCAAGGCGTAGCAGCCTCTCGTAGCTTGAAGTAGTAACTCCGCGTAGCAAGGCGTAGCAGCCTCTCGTAGCTTAAAGTAGCAACTCCGCGTAGCAAGGCGTAGCAGCCTCTCGTAGCTTGAAGTAGCAACTCCGCGTAGCAAGGCGTAGCAGCCTCTCGTAGCTTGAAGTAGTAACTCCGCGTAGCAAGGCGTAGCAGCCTCTCGTAGCTTGAAGTAGAAAATCCGCGTAGCAAGGCGTAGCAGCCTCCCGTAGCTTGAAGTAGCTACTCCGCGTAGCAAGGCGTAGCAGCTTCTCGTAGCTTCACGTAGCCGTAGCTTGTAAATCATAGCATTTTGAAGACCTTTGGTGAGAAATAAGGCATCATAGAACGCACACTAGTATTACGCACTAGAACAAGTCCTCAAAACTACTAAGAAAGCGGTTTATTGGGTATTTTTTAATATTTTTTAAGTTTAACTGATCGCTTATGGAATTCTGTATAGCGTTCCGAAAAGCAGAAACAGAGGTCAGGATTTTGTTCTGCATCTTGTAATAATATTAATAATGCCATTTTATACAGCATGTTTTTATGATTGATGGTATCTTCGAAACCATATTTTTGGATGACATATTCTAGGACTTTTAGTAATAGTTTTCCTCATAGTATATAAACCTTGAGTTATGGGATATCAAAAACAACACATTGTATATTTCAATTACTTTATAAATCCCTTTGTCGCAGTCACATTTAACCGTCATATAATTAAGTCATTACAATGGTAGTATAATTACTGCCTTTGATCAGTATTTCAGTTCAAGGAATAAAGCTATACTAATTGTGCAATAATTATGGGTTATCCAATATTCAGTTTGAATTTTCTTCGGTTTTGCAGTATTGATTTACGAGTCCATTGTGAAAATGGTTCTACTTTAAATATTAACCTTGGTAATATATTTCTTGGTATTTTGTATGTTATGTTAAATGTATTACGAAATCTATTTCTACAATTAAAAGCCAATTTCGTAAGATCACTGTTAGAAAAGATTGAAGTTTTGGTTTTTTCTCTACATAAAAAAACCTTAAGTGATACAGACAAAAACCTTGATTGAGAGTGATTCTCAAAATTTTACAATACAGGAGTACGAATCTAAACGACGATCAGCAATATCCCAACCACCAACGAGTGACCAACGAGGAAATTCACGAACATTTGAAAATGCCCACAGTAAAGGAGAAATTCCGAAACGTAACCATGAAATACCAGGAGAAGCTAAAGAAGCACCCGAATAATAATAATAATCCAACAACTATCACACAACGCCATCTAATCCCAAGCTAAGCAGAGCTTGTGTTATGAGTACTAGACAACTGATAAACATATGTTAGCAGCACAGTTCATGCGTACATATTTACGTAAAGGGTCTCAAACGAAAGGACATCATATAGATACACAATGAGATGTACCCTATGGGGGCGCTCTCAAACTAACATATCGCACTCACCTTTGCTCATAGTGTCAAACAGTGATCGCGGTTTAATCATCATCATCATCCTTTTTAATGTTCCCGCGGTTGAGACTCAGGCCACCTCTCTTAGAGAAGGAATGGGCAGTAATCCACTACGCGGGCACAGTGCGGGTTGGTGAATGTCATATGTGATCGTTGTTTAACACAGCAGAAAGAAAAAGGATACACATTTGATATATCGCATGACCACAAAATATAGTCTTAACTCTCAGTGCGAGTCGCACTCGCGCACTGAGGGTTCCGTGCAAACTACAATTTCCAAATGGAGACTCGAAGATTTTGTCGAATTGCAAAATATTTTTTTTTTTGTGACGTATAGGTAACAACAAATTTACTGTTTTCAGATTTATTCCTATACTTGTGCTATACCTTGCTTTGTGCCAAATTTCGGGATTCTGGGCAACGGGAAGTACCCTATATCGATCTTTGAGAGTATCAAAATATACGTTTTTTTGCGACATAAATGGCCGTATCTTTTTTATTCGTTTATTATATTAGTCTGATTTGATTATTTTTGAGTTTTGACCTGAGTGTACGGTTTTAATTTCAACATGATACTTCCACGCGTTCTCGAGATAAAGGGTCTTGACAGACACACAGACGGACGGACGGACAGCAAAGTGATCCCATAAGTGATCCGTTTTTTCCTTTTGACGTACGGAACCCTAAAAAGAACATAAAATTCACTCTCATTTAAAAAATCTTTTTTAATTATCAAATAATCAACGTATAACACGGAATGAAACCAAGTACCTATAAATTATAATTATTTATTACTTAATTTTGTGTTACTGTAGTAATTAATGAAACATTTCGATTAATTTGACAGTGAACACAATTATCAAATGAACTGCATCCAAACATCTATTAATAGCATTAATAATTGAGTTGAGTGTCCTCCGATTGCTATGTCATTATCCACTCGTATATTAAATGAGCTCAATAATTAAAATCGACATATTGTATTGTATCAATAAAATACTATAATTATGTTTTTTTATATACTGACTGCCCTAATCTACCTCCTTGCGTTCAGTCCATCCTAAGGCTGTCTGTAAGAGATTACCCTGTGCGATAAGAACCGCCCGTTGTACACTTGCACAAAAATGTGTATATTTATCCTATATATACTATGATGTGTACAATAAATAATATTCTTTGCTCATTTGAGCACAGATAGTCGAGTATCTGTTTTATTTAATTAATAAGAACTAGTGCTTGACTGCGATCCCACCAGATAGTAAGCAGCGATGCAATCTTTGATCATGAAGTGTACTAGTGTATGAAGAGCACATTCACTCTCTTGAAGACACCTAAATTATATTCGGATGGGAAGACCACAGCAGGTAAATTGTTTACTTGCATTCTGATATGAATATTTGAAGATCACTAACTAACAGACCTAGCAGAAGTCGTCCAGTCTTAATTGTGAACTGTGAAGAAACACGTAAAGGTTGAGAGGCTCCACTCGCTTATCGTCAATGTCGAGCATGGTTGGTGATCATGGTTTAAAAGCTTGTTGCTTCATCTAACGCTATCTAACGCGATGTTTGATGAAGAGGCAACGCGAAAAGAGAGAGAGAACGCCTGAAAACTTTGTTCTTTGGTTTAGTTTTTAAAACTTGTTTCTTTGTTTGTTTGGTAATTCCGTGATTTATAAGAATATTTCACAAAATTTGTTCCAGGAAATACATGTTTATTTTAAAGCCTTTAAAAGTTTTTACTTTCGAGATGGCTCAAGAAAAGAATACCTGATCGAAGTTGTGAGAGGCCTTTGCTCAGCAGTGGGACAATATAGGCTATTAAAAAAAGTTTTTGAGAAAAATTGTCGTCATTCAGAATCTTGATTCTTCTTCTTTCTTCTTGCTTGAATGTGTAAGGTTTCAAGATGTATTTTTTTATATTTTTTAAATATACCGCTAAATTTTGATCGTTTTAATCCCGTGGAGGGTCGATCCGGTACATGAAACACTATCGATTTGTAAAGATAAAATTAAAAAAATAAAGTACCTTTTTTTTAAAAAAGCGAGCCCAATGACCTGTAGGTAGTAGTCGGCGTTGCGTATAGGTATAGGTATAGGTAAACCTGAACTCGCGAAAAAAATCACTTGTTCAGTACATTTATGTTTGCCTAATGTACTGAACAGCTGATATATTTTCGCGATTTCGGCTTTGCTCCCATAATAAAAATTGTTTGTTATCATGAGCACAATCACGTGTTTAAGTATCGTACACTAATTGCCAGTCACCCTATAGAATATATAGTTATGATCCATCTGCAAACTAGTGCCTTGGACTGTTGATTGCAATGATTGAAGACTTACAGTAGTACATTCAATAACTGTTTCAAAAGCCTTTGGACTATACAATTCATGTCCCTTTATGTCATCTTCTATGTTCATAAGTGAACAGACTATTCACAAGACATTTGTATAGTATAACGTTTGAATTGATACTGGAATAGCGCTGCGGAGCGCTGTGGATCTGAACTTAGCCAATGACGTCATAGAAACTCGCTGCACGCTCGTCTACTCCCCGAGGGATGTCCACAGGACTCACGTATACAAACCTATACACGGAGCAAAATTCAAAAGCGGATTCCGTAACTCAAACTTGAAAGGGGAGAACATAACACGTTTGAGTGCTAATATTTTGTTTCAACGTTGAAATAAAATAGCCTTTGAATTCCACTCTAATTTACATCATTTTGACATTGCACACTTTATCATTACGCGAACATTCGTTATTAATAAAACAGTATACATGACACTTACCTCGGAGACCTCACTCTGACATGACTCCACACTCTTGGTCAGTTCCTGGAGCTGCGTGCGGATCTCGCAGAGAGCGACCGTCGTCTCGAGCTGGCGGTCCCCACGTTGCAGGTCATCCAGTTTGGCGGATAGATTCATGCTCATTATGCTCACCTGTCTCTGTAGGCTACAGCCAAAGTCAATGTTAGTCACACCAGCAGGCTTGAACCTTAGCCGCAGAACCTTCCTCGCTACACGACAACTAACAAGAACGTCGTGGTCCGACAATTTGTTGCGTTCGATCAAACTTGGAAACAGACCTCAATATTTCGATCAACCAAATTGAGCGTCGAAAGTGATTTCCATTATTGCAAATAATTCGAAGTACTAGGAGATAGTCATTGCAATATAATCCTGTGGTTCGATTCAACTGAGTCTAGCGCCTCCAAGTTCATTCTCCCTTGTTATTTTTCTGAGACGGAGCAAAATACACAACAATCTAAAAAAATAGGTTAATTGTCTGACTTACAAAACGTTGATAATGTTTAGTAAACAGCCCGTCTGTTGTCTGTGACTAGCGAGGAAGGCCCGGCGACCTCACACTGATAATTATAAATATATGTGGGGCATAATAACAAATTCCATTTTATATTATTACATCAGCATTTATCTACATCACACTGATTATTTATGCAGAAACTGTTTACAATAAATTGATCACAAATTATTTTATTTTTTTTTTTAATTTAATTAAGAAAGTAAAATGATAAGACTTTTGTCCTAACATTCTTTAAATTCCATCTACAATTCTCTTCTATAGTTTATGAGAACCAATAAAAAATAATTAGCAATTAAATTGTGGTTGATTTTACAGAATGGAATTTTAATACGTTTTGAAAAGAAAATTCTTTATGCATATTTGGTGTTTCGTGTGAATTATAAATACCATTGTGCTAATCAAAGTAAACAAATTTTTATTTAGTTATATAATGTTAAACTTGAAGGTGAAAGGTGAACAAAGACAAAAGGTGAATGCTGGTGACTTAGGTTTAATTTCATCTGTAACTAAAACTTTGTACATTGTTTTTCGAGTAACGAAAAAAAATGAAACTTTTTTTAGGAAAGTCTAGCCTTCTAATTTCTATGGAAAACACTTGATTTAAACACTACATTGAAACGTTACAACCACACCCATGCAAGCATAACCCCGTCCTATCCCAAGGTTAATGTCAGAGGCAAGTGCTAAGCACGCATGTGTTTCGGGTAGCGAGAGACAAACAAGGTCGTGGCCATTGATGCTAACCACGGTGCCATGGTCCGATGTTATGATAGGAACTGTGAATGATTCAGCCACCGCGATCGACTCGTCGGGCGCATCGACATATCTGTCTTACGAGATAGGATGCCAAGCCAAGGTGAAACAAAATGTAGAAGACACATCGACACATAGAGAGATCCTTGTGATCGTATGCAAATGAAGCCAGTATTAAAGGCGGAAAGCTATCCGATATTGTCGCTATAGTCACGTACCTAAGTAGTAGCTCCCTGAGTGTGGTCTCGTCTTCCTCCGTCGTCGCATATCGTGTCAGCTTGCCTCCGGCCTCCCGGCCCACATGGTCTGGTACCACTGCGTCAAAACTACTTGTTTATTTTATTTTTTACATAACTAACTACCCGATTCACTTCGTCATTATTTTCCCGTATGTTTGTTTGTTTTATTACGACGCAGAGTTTGTGGTTTGGAATTTGGGTTACCGAGAGAGTGCGTGGCTCATAATTTTGTACGGTTGGTGCTACGAGTACCTACTCAGCATCGAACCTTTCACCGTTTGCCAATTAGCTTCGATGGCCACGACAGGGTCCCTAATCAATTTTGATGTTCAGCGATACCCACAAACTGGTATGGAAATGAAATTAACGTCGGAATTTTTATCGAAACATAAGGGTTTTAAGATTAGCAAAAAAAAAATGGTTACATCCAAAATAAAAATTTAGCACCCTGGTCAATTTCACGTTGGACACGTTTTATTATTTTCAAAATAGTGTCTCAATACTTTTCTCTAAGTTACGCCATTTAAGTTTAAAATATGAATTAAACATTTATTTAAGCTGTGCAAAATACCTGTGGAATTTAGACGTTTAATTTTAAACACGTTGAATTTATTTGTGCAATTTGCCAGCAATCATATTCCTGGAAAATGGCACGCTGTAGTGAGAACAAGTTCGAATGAATGAAAACATAGATGAGTGTTATAACAGAGACAAATGAATTCCGAAGTAATATTATGATAACATTCCGAAGAGGTGTCGAGCCATAATGGTAAACGATGTGATAGGCATTCCATGCACGTGACAATACTCAACGTCGACAATGATTTTAATGATTTAGTGCATTAAATAAAAGAAATGTTAAGAAGAAGATCTTTTAACGACGAATGATATATGAAGATTACTGTATAAAAGTGCGATAACATTAATTTTTTTGCAATAAAATTTAATTTTTTTACTAAAAGTTCTCTGATTCACTTCATTACTCTGTGATGCATTTCGTGGAATCCATTCATTGACGGGCGCCGAGTGGCTTTACTTCAATTTTCCTGCGATTCTCGGATTTCTGTCAGAGTGAATGGATAAATCTGGAATTCCTGTTACACAAACACAATTTTCATTCATGAATTTAACAGGTTCATCAGCTGTTTTGCACTAGCCATTTATGAATGAACGCTTTAGATGGCCGCATCGTGTCGCGATTTGTCTTAAGTTATTTTCTGTTTAATAGGATGTTATATTTTGGGATAGTTTATGTCATGGTATCTTTATATTTAGGGAACCGCTTCTAGATTGTTTCAACAAATTTTACCCGGAGCTTCATCTGATGCTAAATTAGATGTAGGTCTGTTTATATCTTTTACTGTAATATATAACATAGGAAAAAAACCTTCCAAAATGTATTCAGGTGGTCTGAAAAGTTTCCGACTTAACAAAGACATAAAATATTTTTCTTTCAATTTTTTTTTTTTTATCATTATATCCTTGTAATCTCTACACACTTCTCCCATTGATGCCCTCATCTCTTCTTTCGCGTTTTTCTCTGCGAAATATTTGTTCATGAAATTTGCCTCCGCATTTGAAAATCTCTATTTTCCGAGCGCAATTATTAAATGATAGAACAAAAACAAGTTAAGTAAGGCTTCTCATCAAGCAGTTCAAACCATAATTTATAGATTTTCCCCATGGGAACTGCTGAGTTGTGAGAGGGCGCGTTGTCTTGGTGCAAAAAGATTATCTCTTTCTGCATCTCACATCAACTCACTTAAATGACAAACCATTGCCCATGTAACGCATGTTAACATACCTAAACGATCAAATCTACGACTTAGATTAGAGCACACAAATTCGCGACTTTATTTTTAGCCTGGTACTGATATAATATCGCCAGTATGAGTTGAGCATCGTGACGTCAGCGGACGAGATTGATCAGTGTACCTATCGAGCATACCCCTGAAACTGTTGTTAACAATTAGGGTTGGCAGGTCTTGAAACCGAAAAGCCGGATATACTATCAATAGGATAGTATGTCCGGACATTTGGTCAAAAAGTTTTTTAAGTCTCACATGACGTTTAAACAATAAAATTCATAAAATGTTTTTAAATTCTAATGAAAAAATTGTTTTAGTGATACAAGGTAAAGCGAAACTCAAATGACAATTCCAAACCAAATTTTCAAATTTAAAAAGCCTAACTTAGCCGGGCTCAGCCTGATTGAATTGAGTTCAAGTTCAAATTACGAACACGAAATTCTCCACAATAATATCAGGGAGAGTACTCCGGTACCAAGAAATGAAAGTGAATCTGAAAATTGAATACACTTCGTGTACTACGCTTCGTAGTACTACGAATTAAAGTTGTTTACAAAACACAGGTGTTTCCGCAGCCGAGTCTGTGCGCTGCACGTCTGATATTCTGAATGGCGTTTATTATTAAGTTTTGCTATGAACAAAATTATTCACAGTTTATTTACGGAACGCCGGGCATTTCAATAAATGTTGTGATACGTGTAAAGTTATTGAAGGCTTTGTCTTTGAGTCCATTTATGAATTGACTTTGCTTTCAATTTTGAGTTGATTGTGGCATTTATTGGAGTTTGTTTTAACTAATCGTCTTTTATTGAGATTAGATTAGCGGTTTGTGGAAAGGGGTAAAGCTTCAGCTTAAATAATAATGTAATGTAATGTAGTTCTAACTACATTACACTGATACACACGTGTAACACGCCTGATTTGTACGTAGAAAGAAGTCGCGTGGCGTGGATCAAGTGTAGCTCTACAAGTCTAGTTTCCGTATAAAATGAATGTAGAGCGACGCGCCCAGATAATGCTTGTAATTACACCTTAAGAATTGGGCCAATATACTATAGATGTACATTGGCAAGAAGAAGATGTAGATATATAGTATCCTTTCCAATAACTTAAAAGAACCCATTTAGTAGATACAAAAGAATGTGAACCAATCTCAAAAATGTAAGATGTCTTATCATTAGTTTAAATTTGTATAGTCCATAATGTTTTCAAGTTTTATGAGGATTTTTGTTTTATTCAGAAAGACTAATATGCATTTTGAGGAGCCGTTGAAAGTAGTGGCAGGTTTGAAGGAGGACAGTGTTTGATTAAACACCATGATCCATAGTCATGTGAACCTGATATAAACACTAGTGTAGATTGTCGATTTTCATTTGACATTGCTCGAAATCTTGGTACCAAAAATCACAATAACTGGTTAATATTCAGAGGTTGCACAACGCCAATAAAGTTTTTTCATACAATTAGTACGACATCAGTTTAGGGTAAAGTTTTAATAGGTATTATTATTTTTTACAGTGGAGGGTAGTAAGTGTTACCAGTGTGTTATACTGAACCAGTTAAGCATAATATGCTTTAAAATTAGTAAAAAAAGAAGAATTTGGTTACTTGATAAGGTACCATAGGAAGACTTTTTGGGAGTTAGGCTTCCTTCCAAAGGACAAGTGTTGTTAAATTTATTCAGCACCACAAAAAAATGCTAAATAAAAAGCTTTCTGAAACTGCAACATCGATAAGTACAAAACTTCAATACATATGGAAGACAGCTAATATTTCTGTCAACACAGAGGAAAATATTTGTGCTGGTAAGTATACAAAAAAAAAGGAATTTAGGAAAAGAAAAATCGAGAAACTCGGGTGCACCTCACACGAGAACGAGAAACTGACAGTATAAGAATTAAAAAAAATTGCACTAGGCTTTCTTTTATGACATAGACGAGTACTAAGAAGGGGTTAAGAAGGGGGTAAGAACGGGTTTTTCGGAAATTGAAACTTGGATCTTGAACTTTGGGGGTAAAAATGGAGAATTACGTTTGTGTGCAAAATATTTGAAATGTAGCACAAGCAGCAACCTAAATAAATAATAAAGATTGTCATCATTTGCATATAACATATTGTTAAGTTCGAGGTATTTTGTTCGTCTTAAGGGTCGATGAATATAAAAAAAAATGAGCACAATTAGGTACCTAGTCACGTTAATAGGTATTATTACTGATGGTAGTCAGTCATGTTTTCTTCATCAAAATAACTCTAGCTCGTCTTACTATACTCACATTGTGTAACAGACGAGTATAAAAATCTATTTCAAATTGTATTGGTATTTCGTTGCTTAGTTCTGGATTGACACATACATCGTCATCTCCCTAGCCTGTCTCCAATTAGATTAGGGTCGGATTCCTGCAGTCCTAGGAGCAAAGGCCTCGCTCCAATCCTACTATATTTCTGTCTACTTTGCCGGACCATTCGTGGACTGTTGCAAACCCATCGAACAATTTCAGGACACCAACTTTGTGCTACTTTGACCCACAGTAGTATGCGGCAGATATTTCCTGCCCAGTCAACGATTGCAGGTTAATTGTAAACGCTAGTCGAAAACTAATCAAATGCACATATGGGAATGACAACATCGCAATGTTAAGTCACGTGGTCAGAACAAACGAATAAAAAATTCGTAGCCGAGTTCACATCGTTCAAAATGATAGAATGAATTGTTATATCGTTTCTACAATGTTGAACGCTACATCCTTTGTTATACAAACGCTACAACGTAGAACGTGCGGCCGACTCAGGCGCGTCAACATGTCTACCAACTTATCGTTTTCTACAACTGCTGACACCGAGGCGTTGCCGATTGGAGAACGGAATTAGACACGAAACGGGTGTAACTTGGCTAGGAGGGCTGATTTTAAAGCGCAATGTTTCAAACTCGATCCTTTAATTTAACACCTAGTATACTGTGCTCCATTGCTCGTTGGCAAACCTTCAGTTTGGACTTCTGAATGTTATTCAAAGACCAAGTTGGTGTAATAGACTACCATAATTTTAAGCCCAAAAATGCACTTTTTTTTTCATCTTATTTTATGAGCCAATTAATGCTAGTTAGGTACGCGAAAGGATTATTGAAGCTAATATTAAGAGAAAAACATTTTCTTTCAAGGAATTATTCTTAATCAGCTTAATATAAAATAACGGGGAGTATAAAAATGATGATTAAGTCTTCGTAGATTTGTCGCGGGGCGAGGCTTTATTAACGTAAGTCTTAACTGTTTATACTTAATTAATTGTCTATTAAAGTTTATTTTTATAGGTAGAATATTAAACTGTTTTTAAGTGTTTGATAAATATTACCACACTAGCTTCTGACAGCGGCATCGCCTTTGTAATGATAGATTTCTTTATATAAAATTTGGATCCCCATTTTATACAGTGAATTTGGAAAATCCTGTCCTAATACTCGCCTACGTCATAAATTGTGCAAAACACGCTCATAGACTTAGTAGTTTCAGGTATGTGTAGATATCAGGTATGTCAGTTAGTTTCTCCTTTTATATATATATATACTAGCTTCCGCCATTGGCTTACGTTTATGACGTAGTTTACGTTTCTCCACACAAACTTTGGACCCCCCTTTCATCACTTTAGGGGAGGAATTTTGGCAAATTCTTTCTTAGCACTAGCTTAAGTCATTAAAGGAAGCTTTGTGCAAAATGTCACGATTCTAGACCTAGTAGTTTCAGCTGTGCTTTGATATGTCAGTCAGTGAGTTTCTTTCTTTTATTTAAACAGATGAAAGTTTAACACTGAAATATTCTGTCGAATTGACTAATTATTTAGCCCATCTGTCACAATGTCCAATAACTACTTCAACTCCTCAACGCTCAAACCTACAGTGGTGACCATCAGAACAAGATCAAAGCAATGAAGCGCCACAATTCCCGGAGAAACAATACAAACTTTTTAGATCCCGCAACGAAATTAATCAGACAAGAACAACAGAGGACAACAAGAGACCGAAATAGGTCAATAGTTGATATACGACAAACGACGGGTAGATACCTTGTTTACCGTCCATCTCATCTGCCACACTAATCACTGTCTACGTAAAATATCGTCAACAATCAGTCTTCTACAGAATATACGTGGTTATCGAACGCTGATCAAGTTTCCCGATACAACCTCAAACCATTGTACGGTCGGACAGGCCTTTGTGTCCGGATAAATGCATGTGAGGCTGGTGCAGGCTAAGGGTTAATCTCATTAACCCACCGCCTGCAGCGGGCTCACGTGAGTAACCTATAGCTATGTGTAAACCGCTGAAGCCGAGGATCAATTAAGTTTTAATTGACTATTATAGGTGTAAATAATAGTAGGTATTTCAAATTTTGAACGAATTTAACCTACACTCGCTTTAACGACCCCGATTAATGCCTCACAGTAGGTCCGAACCCAGCAAGGCGCATTAATTTGTGTAATATATTTCATCATCAGTGCTCTCAAAACGGTGAAGGAAAACATCGTGAGGCAAGGGACATGTCCCAGGCCTAAAAAGTCGAAAAAATGTGGGGCCCGGTTGTTGGATTACGGCCCATCCCCTCTCTTAGAGAGGAGGTCGAAGTCCCAGCAGTGGGAACATTATAAGGCCGACTATGCTATGCTATGTGTATGTAATTATGATAGAATTTCTTTGATTACATGTTATGGACCATTTCATATTTCCCTATTAAAGTCTAAGGCCGCGTTCCCACTATGTTATATATAATGCTTATTATGTTATATATATTTGAAATTCTGAGCAAACATACTTGCTTCAAGTAATAAAATACACACAGATATTTATTTTTCCTTTTTTTTGGTTACTTTTACACTAATATTATAACGAAGTAGAGTTTGATTTTTTGTTTGTATGAGGTAATGTCATGAAGTACTACTGGTCCGAATGCAAAAATTTTTTCTCCGATAAAAAGCTACTTTATTCCTTAGGGACTTAAGCTATATTTAGATACGCGGGTGAAGCCGCAGTAAAAGCTAGTGTTACATAAATCACACTGGTCTCAAAACACGTATGCATGTCACATAGTTGCCATTCGACGCGCTAATTGAAAGTGAAAACGTCCCCTAAACTAGAGGCGAGTTTGTGCATCAGCAGTACAACTTTTAACTACCTACCGAACAAGTTTTAACTAGCGGGCATCAAGCTCGTCACCATATGATCAAACTATATTGAAACTCTGCAGTGTAACATGTTTAAATGTGGTAACTGGGCGCCGGAACTTTCTAGGTAGCGTTAAGCTGTAGGTAATTGTATGAGCTTTTGTGCTTTGTACCTTGTTTTAACGTTCATTTAGTGCCCATTAAGCTGGGTACAGACTGCTGTAATGTAACATGCATGGCATTATGAAAGGAGCATTCCGCAAGTGTGGACGCAGTGTGTGCTCGAACCGAGCATGTACTTACTCACATAGTTAAAATGCTCTGCCGTAAGAGAAATCTAATTCTTAATATTCTATTCCACATCAACATGTCTTCTAGAACTATCATCATCTCAAAAAACAAGTGAATGACAACTAATATTCGCTTTGCCAACAACAGATTTTTATTTCGTTCAAAAATTCCCAAGACGTTTGAATTTAAGACAGACTCTACCTATTACGCCACTTTTCAAATTATCAACTTTTTTGCAAAAACTAAGTAAAATTTCCTAAATTAATGCCTAATCAATTTAACTTTATTTACTGTTAAATCATTTAGTTTGAACTTAATGTGATTGGTATGCTGATAGAAGATTTTTTTTAGACGGGAAAATCATCCAATGACATCCCCTGCTCTTATGCATAGCGGAAGATAGTGCCTGACTTTTACTAAACCCACACCTGTTCCTTCGTTGCCTTTCATACCGGGGCCGAATCTTGCTTTCAAAAACAGATTCTTGGCCCCAGTAGGCTTCGACCCAGCTGGGCCCCCATAGATTTGCTGACAACTCCTTGAGCAACCCCTCGATAAAACTTTTAAAGCTTCAAAGCATACCACGCGTGGTATGCTTTCAAGCTTTCAAAGTTTTATTAACATTGATCGGCAATCTAGATATGACACTATGATGTGAAAACAAATACATATTTTAGTTTATAATTTACTAGAGTTCACCCCGTGGTTAAGCCTGCGTAAACAAGGCCTTGGTTGGGGTAACATCACTAAACTCTCCTTTAAAATAATGCACGTTGTATTCCAAGCAATGGGCTATAAGCAAATCCATCGAAATTTGCTGATTTTTCTTTTTAACCTGTGCTCGACTGCTGTCCCACCTGATGTAAGCAGTGATGCAATCGTTGTTGGTGAGGCGCACTAGTTTATATAGAGCCTATTCATTTTAGGAGGGCTGATTGTGATCTTATCGTAATTACTGATTGTTTTTTTTTTGTTTTAATTACTTTTTTATACCATTTGGAACGGAATAGAATGCTTTTATGAATATTTTATGGAAATACGAATAAAACTATAACCGTTGTAATTATTAATAGTTTTGCTCTTAACAAAATGTATATTTCTGCATACTTTAAAATAATTGTTATAAATTTATTAGTTTGAAAGGATGATGAGTGTATTTTTTGGTCATTGAGTGGAATTTTGAAACCAATAAAATGATTTACACTTATAGGTACTTAGTATAATGACGAGTGCACAATGACCAGTTTAAAAAAATGTACACGAGAGCCTGTCATTCGTTAGTCGTCCATTAATATAATTTTATGTACATCGCTTCATATAAAAGATGTTAGAGTTTAGACAAAATGATGTAAATAGTGAAATGATAAAGCGTGCAATGTTGCTACACGAATTTGATATTCAAAACGTGCTACCAAATCTGGCGAATACGCCGCTCGCGACGCGTTCGCGAGCCGTTTAGGAACTGCGCGCGTGCATTTCATGTTCGTACGAAGCACGCGCGGCACAGGGGATTCTCGTACGAACGAGCCGCGAGCGAAATGCACGCGCACCGTTCGCAAGCGGCTCGCGAGCAGCGCATTCGCCAAATCTGGACACACCAAAACATTTGTGCTGCTAACTTTTTTGCAAAGCTATTATATTTCCAAATCCATTTTTAATTTACATTGTTTTCATTTCAACTTCTCGATATAAAACCAAAAATGCCTGTTTCTTTCAACAACATGATAAATCCAATGGACTTATAACATTGTTGAAGCAAAAGGGCAATATTGATATAGGCAAGGTACCAGCACTAATGTTCAGAATAAGTTTTACACTTATAATATAAAAAAAACATCGAATATTAAATTACATTCACTTAATAATAAATAAACGACCGCGCTGATAATACAGATAAATTTAAAATACTTAAAATATTACTATTTATTCACAGTACTGAATTGATGCAAGGTTTGGAAGGCCAGGCAGCAACTGATGGAAATCTGGGCGTGATAGAAAACCCTGTGTCCAGCGGAAAACTGAGCTGGTTGAATATAAACTTTCCTATGGAATTTAGACATTTGTGATACCTACATCAAGATAATTTTTTTTTTATTGTAGATAAGTTCGCGCTTGACCGCTATCTCACCTGATGGAAAGCGGCGATGCGGTTGACGATGGAGCGCGCTTACCTAGAAGAAACCTAGTCACTTTTGACTTAAAGATTTCCGGGTGTTAGCCATCAGGAAACACAGAGAATTTCCACTCCTTAGCTGTACGCATAATGAATGTATTCCCAAAACGTTTTGTGCGTCTAGGTGGGATGTCCACCATGATTTTTTAAAGATAAAATAATAAAATAAAATAATTTAAAATAAGTCCCTCAATTTAATATTACTTATTGATATTAATCGTGTGTATTTTCCATTGTCTTGGCGATCGAGTCGATTAAAATGGACAAAGATTTTTAAAAAAAAATCTGTTCTTGTTGAATAAACAGACTTGATTTTGTATATAAAATTAAATGTTAAGACTAAGCTTGGTGGTTCAATCAAATTGATCCATTTCCATGCGAGTATATTCATTTTTCCCGATTTTGTTAAGATCTTTCACCTTTCACCCTTAGAACGAAACTGGCCTAATTAAAAATAATAATAATAATTTCTGGGAAATGAACTTAAAGCTCCAGATATATTAGGGGACAAAGCGTCCCTCAACATAATACTCAACGTTGTCCAGTGTCCCACAACTTGCCTCCAACATTTTACAACGCATTCATGTGACGCGGTACATGTTGCACGTAAGACAGCGTTGTGCGTCAAGTTGGGGGTCATTTTGTGCTCTAATAAACAATGTATATGTTTTCAAAATGTAAAGTATTAATATGGGTAAATTTTTCTTTCATGTTTCTTTATTAGGTACTTATAATTCGGGGTATTTTTCTCTACAGGATTTCAGAGTAGTTTTTTAAGATGGTGGTTTTTAAGGTTTTGCATTTTTTTATATTATGTAGACAACAGTCACTATAACTTCATAAGATACTTGTTACCATAAAGTTCTAATTTGTTGATACCCCTTTTTATAACGTGAGAACATTGTAGACCCTACCGATTAATATGTCTATTTCAATTCACTTTTTTATTATTATTCCATTTATTCATTAATATTACATTTAAATTACATATTTCAATATAAAATAATTAAAAATATAAAAAATTAATAGCCCACCAAATAAACTATAAACCCTGTATCTTATTATCATTATTATTGAAATATGGTGTTAAATGTTGACTAGTCTAGTAAGTATTTTGAGGTAGTTCACTATCATAATAAGAGTGGGACTAACGTAACACATACCACCTCTAGTTTAATGCCTAGTTTGACAGGATTTCAAAATAAGGCTGATGATCGGACATGACAAAATTGTTTTTATTCAGCAACCGCTTGAGTAAACAAGTCACATTTAGGCGAACGTGATTCATCGTCGCCCACATCATCGCTTACCTTTGTTGAGATAGAAATCAAATCCTGAGTATATGGTTTTAATTTCAACTCGATACATTCATTTTTTTTATTATGGTCTAGCTTTTGCCCGCGGTTTCGCCCGCTTGCATAAAATATAACCTATGTCACTCAGGAATAAAACAGCTTTCTATCGGTGAAAAAATTTTAGCAATCGGACCAGTACTTCCAGAGATTACCTCCTACAAACAAAAAACAAACTCTTCCTCTTTATAATATTAGTGTAGATAGGCTCGAATTTCACCACTACATTACTTGATGGTAAGTGATGATGTGGCCGACTATGGAGCATGCTTGCCTAGAAGTAACCTATTCATTCACTCTTGACTTAAAGACGCCTAGGTTGTAGCTATCAGGAAACACAGACTCAGGCATTGACTCCTTAGCTATACGCATAATGAATGTATTCCAATACACTATTTTGTATGTGTGGGTGGGATGTCCACAACGTATCGGTGGCGCAACGCCGTACGTCATACCACTAGTGGTCCGATGATAGAACGGACTTGGTGGAACGAAGTTGTGCAATTCCAAAGCACACTCCCCGAAATGTAAACGATAGAAAACCGACAGACTAGCAACTCGGCGGTGATGCTCAAGACTTTGGTGTTTTGACTCGACATATTTTTGACGAGAACGTTTTTAAAACGATAACAAAATGGGGGGATACAGTTTGATGTTGCAGTTACATTTCTACAATCTCCATCCCAAAAATTACACCATTTAAAGGATTCAATAATTCGATACGCTAAGTGAAGGACGCGTTCGGTGACGCATCGCGTACGGTGGAGGGGTATTGCCACCATTTTGTTTTTTATTTCATAATCATTTGTTTTACTAACTGTAATTCTTTATTTAATTTTTTTTTTGGAGACGGATTTCAATTAAAAAAGTCTTCTAACGTCAACGTATTATATTATATTGCTAGATGTACTCTTTTTGTTACAGTCTTATATAAAAAATTACGCCCGCCTATATTTTTGTTATTATACATCTCTCGTCAAACTTCTTTCGAATATATATATTTACGCTTTTTAACCATCATTTTGCAGGTTAGCAGTAGGTACATGTGTGGCCTCTGTGGACGCCACAATATTATGATCGTACCCTACATTTCAATATATTTGAAGAACTAATTTGAAATAGTGGATAATTTTATAAGTTCTGTAATGACTAAATGATAAAGTGACTTGCACCGACACATAAAGTTGATACACTTTTCCAGCTGATAAGTATTCAGCAGTCTTTATTTTGAGGCGTGCACTATATGTATAATAAAGTCAGTCTGTGATCAGTAATGTATATATGCCACAACATTCAAATACATTGTACATGCAATATTACTAAAAAAGTTGAATTCCTTACTTTCGTTGTTATTTGCAAGGTATATGTACACTCCTCCTCGAGGTTTGCTTCTGCAGTGAGTATGAAGAATTAAAAATGTGTAAGTTATTTTTTTTTTTTCACTTTAAATTTTGCTTTCATTGCTTTAAGCTACAAATTATAACAAACTGTAAAACATTCTGTCGTCAGTTGTTTTCGGTTCACATTTTTGACTGTGTTATTTTTAGTAACCTGATTAACCTGATTAACTATTGTTGTGTATTACACAACAATAGTTTTAGTATAGGGGGAAACTCGAAACACGTGTCTAGTACTTTTATGTTAAGAATCTATATGCAACATTTAATAACTATCATGAGAAAACACAAAATAAGCTTGTTATGTCAGCAAAAATACATAGTTACCGACCCCTCCAGGTGACTGAGGGGTTGTTTTGCACTTGCACCCAGCAATTTACTACGCTTAATACCCGCTATGAACTGCCGTGACCTGTTTTGTACTTAGTGTCGGTGGTGTCCAACTTGTGGCCTGTTTTAATATTTTTGAGAATATATCATGGTGTAATAATTATTGGTATCAATTCAGTTACTGATTCTGAACAAAGTGGATTCAAGTTTCGGATATACTAAAAATAATGTTGGATAACGAATAACTACTTTCTAATATATAGTTACTTGCTAATATACTGCCTCCCAAGATACAGGTTTGCCTAGTTTGGGAGCCAGCAGACTATGTACTTTTGTTAAAACTGTCCTTGTTCTAGTTACTAAGAAAAATTTATTATTTTGTTGCAAATAAAAAATATTGTTTTATGTATCTGTTTCGGATTGCGTTTAAAACTTTTACAACGATAGCATCCCCATACTTACTACATTATTTGAATGATTGGATGTTTACAATCACATAGTTAGAATTCATTTATTAGATTTAGAATATTATTATTTTTATAGGTATTTTATATAATTTACTTATTATTTAAGACGCCAATTTTTTTTCTTAATAGTCTTTCTTTTACTGGAGAATAATTCAAATGTTTTAATGTATTTTTGCATAAAATGGATAGAAATTACAAGAGCAAAGTATGGTGCAAAAATGAAGTTTATAAGCACTAATTGAAATTTTTGTGGTTTGAGATCTAGCAAAACTACTAGACAGCTATAAACGTCATCATGTCTGATGCAAATCAGGAAATTTTCCAGTCAGTTACAGTATCTGATCTTCAATCGTACGAGTCTCGGAAACTATTAAAATCTCTACTATGAAAAATAAAAGGTTGATTTCAAGAAATAATCCAAAGTTCAGTTTTATCAGCGCGTTCGAAGTCATCAGCTAACTCCAGCTAAATTCCGAGAGGCTAAGCTCGGGCAAGATGCGCCTTAATCTCCTGGATGCAACTAAGCTCCCAGTCACCCAGATATTAAAGCCAGCGACGGCTGAAGCAATAAGCCCTATTTCAAACATGTAGTTCCCATTTCTAACTCCGATTGAGCTGCGATAATGGTACGTTAAATAATTTGAACGAAAAATGGATATCTTTTTGAAAATAATGCTGTTCAAGTAAATTTTTTGCATGTAGAGAAATATCATTCGGAAATGAAAATAAACTATATTGAAAGTTTTTAATGTTGCTGGAGCATCAAGAATATTAAAAAAAACATTACATCAGTATCATAATTTATAGTTACTGCATTATAGTACTAACTGTTAAAGATGTAACTTAAATATATTTAATAAAAATATTTTTTTTTTATATATTTTTTATTTTACACCAGTAATCGATACATAAGGACGGTGAATCATTAACATTTTATTATATAACGAAACAGCAAATAAAAAAATGGCATCTAGCGCTTAAACTATTCATTCAACAGTTATTTAAAACAAATAAAACTGTTAGGGGTATACGAGAAAAAAGTGAGCATAAAGTTTTATATTTTCCACGCTGCTTCTAGTTAGGCGCTAGATCTAGCGGTGTTGAGGGTGCTCTTGTTACCAGTTAGTTAGTGTACCCTAGTATCCTTGGCCCAGAACTTATTAACCGCGGAGTTAGCTGATAACTTTGATCTCGATAGAGTTATCTAAAGTTTGATGCTACGGTTTTGGAGCTAGCTGGTCCTTAATTAAAAACGTAACTTTTAGTTCCTGATTAATTTCAAGTTGTTCTGTTGCATGTTTTTTTTAATTAGTTGGTGGAAAAAGTTGTTTTGAAGCTACAGAAAATTTCTTATAGAGTAATAATTATAATGGCAGCTATGCAATTTGGTTGCCCGTTTGAATTAAATGAGAAATTGGTTGAATCAACTAATTTGTGTTAAATGTGAATTGGTTGAATCCAAATTGGTTGAATCAGCCAAGTAGAATTAAATGTGAATTTAGTTGAAACAACCAATTTGAATTAAATGTGAATTTGGTTGAATCAACCAATTTGAATTAAATGTGAATTTGGTTCATTAGGGCTATAGCTACTCTCCAAAACCTTAGCACTATGACTAAAAATACAACTTAATGATTTTACCTGAAATTTGGTCTAAGGGTGAGTACAGAGGGGGTTCCTCCCCTCCCGGGTGTTGATGTTCCAGCAGACGGTGACACGACTGTCTCATGAGCGCTCCCGACACTGACAGACAGACAAACAGACATACAGAGAAGCGAATAGTACGTTCATATCAACTTTAGAGTAAATCGCGAATAGGTTCACAAACAATAATGAAAACGCAATTATGAATAAAGACTCGCAAAGCACGAATTAGAAGCGAGCAAAGGAACTCAATCGCAAAAGCATCATTTGAGAATAGTGTATCCTAATTCACTAGTTAACTTAAGTAATATCTTAGAATATAAAAACAACAACAGATTAATTTACGAAAACAATGGACTTGAGATCAATTTCACCAAATTTGTTTATTATGATTTTCTGTTGAACACTATCCGTCATATTGCTTTGACTACAAGTCCATTTCTCGTGAATATATATAAATTCTACAGTAATAGAAAGATATTTACCTTTAATCTAGTTATTGTCATTTGACTTCGACTGTGCTCAGTCTAACCGGCGACATTGTGTCTGTAACAAAACAAGAAACCATTGTTAATTGACATCTAAAAACATATATATATATATATATATATATACAGGGTTATTTGTAAAACACTAGCTACCTCTTAGGTGCCAGTTAAGAACATCACAAACAACAAATTTCGTCCTATGTTTTTAAAAAATATATCATGTTTTTTTTTAAAACTTTTAAAAGTTTTTGAAAATAATTGACTTGATATAATTTACAAGGCTTCTACGAGTATTGTTATACTTTTTTTTTTAATTTTTGAGTAAATTATGAAAATGGCAGGTTTTCAGTGGTCTTTACTGGATTAGTTTTACACAAATTTATAATTTGATTTCATTAGACGCCTAGACAATATCCACAAGTTACTGTGTTTCCAAAATATCTTATGAAAAATGTGTAATCTACTATATAAAAATAAGTCGGGTTTTCCTTCCTGACGCTATAACTCCAGAACGCACGAACCGATTTCCACGGTTTTGCATTCGTTGGAAAGGTCTCGGGCTCCGTGAGGTTTATTAGAGTAGAGTAGGGTAGAGTAGGGTAGAGTAGGGTAGAGTAGGGTAGAGTAGGGTAGAGTAGGGTAGAGTAGGGTAGAGTAGAGTAGGGTAGGGTAGAGTAGGGTAGAGTAGGGTAGAGTAGGGTAGAGTAGGGTAGAGTAGGGTAGAGTAGGGTAGAGTAGAGTAGAGTAGGGTAGAGTAGGGTAATATTCCACAACTATCACACAACGCCGTCTAGTCTCAAGCTTAGCAGAGCTTGTGTTATGAGTATTAGACAACTGATAAACATACTTATATATTTCTAAATATATACATATTATAGATAAATTACACCCAGACACAGAACAAATGATTATGCTCATCATACAAACATTTGTCCTGGGTGGGAATCGAACCCACGACCTTCAACATAGCAGTCAGGGTCGCTAACCACTAGACCAACAGGCCAGTCAATCAGATTTTTCATAAGATCTACCGTGGTCTTGAACTGCAACGGGCAGCAGGTAGGTTTTAGTCCGTAAAGGTGGACAATTCCTCTTGCCCACCCAGAACAAGAGGATTAACTGCATGATTTCCTAACTTTCTAACTGGTTTTCGATCCTGACCAATCAATATGCACTAACTCCAATATTCTCGACGGCTGTTTGTGTTGTCTATCACTTTGAATGAAACCGGGTAAGGGGTAAAGCGATTCAACTGGCGCTCCAATAAAAATCAGAGACAGTAGTCAGATTGTATTGAAACTGTCTGTTCGATACTCGAAACTTGGACGTCCGTATATTCATAGGATAAGGGTCAGCGCAGACAGAGAGCAGCGCAGCGGAGAGGATTTTATTAAAGCACCCGAAAATCTTTAAAAACTCTTTAAAATTATTGAAATAAAGTGCATATTTGCTTAAACCTGACAAAAAATGCTCGCGCGTCCTCGAAGATACGCGGGGAGCATATTTTCGACATACGTCATCCGTCAGAAAATGCCCGAGACCGCGCGAGAATTATTCCTCTCTGTCTGCGCTGACCCTAACGGTTTTGCCTAGTAATGTTGTACGCGGTTCCATAATGCATTTAGGTTTTAATTAGAATTGAGTTAGACATTCATAGGATAACGGAACTCCTGATAATTCTGCTACCGGTTCGACGGAGCATTCAGGTTTCAATGAGAATCGAGTAAAGGGCCTATTACACTACGCGTTATTCAGCACACGATATTCAGACTCGTCTTATTCTTCTTTACGAGTAAGACAGTCTGACCCTTATTACACTACGCGATTCGTCGAACCATAGACTAGATACGTCGAACCATAGACTAAAACGGTCTGAATAACGCGTAGTGTAATAGGCCCTTTAGACTTTACCAGACCCCGTCAAAGGTGAGTCTACGCTAGAGGAGTCGAGCATGAGTCGAGCACAAGCCGAGCTGCTTTACACGCGGTGTGAACTGTGGACGTACAACGAGCCTATAACAATTACTGTCCTCGAATCTGATGCGAATGCTTTTGTATTCGTCAAAAATCGGCAGTAGGCAGGACACTGTCGAGCACGAATGTATTGATTTATAGTAACATCCTAAATTAATTGAAATTGTTTCAGGATATTTAAAACATAAAAATTACAGAGTGGCTACAAAAAATCTGTTTCTGTAGTATTAGGGAATTTATGGAATTTGGAAATAAAAGTGTATAATTTAATTAGTAAATTAATGTTGATGATAAAATGTATCTAATAATTTAAATATTATCGAATTTATGAAAACTGTATATGATAATAATAATTTAATTGCATGGAGTAATAATAATTTAATGACATAAATATAATTTGATAAGTGTGCTGCATTGGCCGAATTTTCTATTGAACGGTACCATTACCTACACGGCATTTATAATGAAGATTACGTATATAGGGTGTGGCGTAAATAGCGGTCCAACGGTAAGGGGTCGATACACCATATATTCAACTATCACATTTTGAACCAATTTTTACAATAATGATAAAAATATTTTTTCAATAATAGGCACCGACACTGTAGTACATTTCTTTTACACCATTCACGCCCAAGTCTCGTGATTATCTGAAGACTGTAAGTAGTTAAAATTTGAAATATTTTATTTTTATTTTTATTGTCTTTAAGTTTACAGTAAAATAGTTATTTGCATAACTGCAAAAACCGCTATGTCCACTATGGGAGCCTAATAATTGAATGCCTGAATATTACAAACTACTTATAATAATTATTATCCGTGGCAGGACCTAACGAACCCAAATAGTGTTCTCGATGAGTTTGTAATACATCGTGCTCCCCGCTGCAAACGCTTACTAATTCTGTTAACCGGTCCAGTATTCTGGCCCACGACAGTACTTCGGCGATGCTAAGGGTATTACGGCAAGTTATCGGCTATACAGTTACTGGTTATTGGATCAAAGTGGGCTTTGACTTTCGATAAATCGTTCTGGGAACATTCATTATGCGTACAGCTAAGGAGTCGAATTCTCTGCCGGGGTCAATTGTAATTAATTCATTTTTATAAATAAAAATAAAAGATTATATTTTAAAGATTCTTATTATTTTATGTTTTACTATGTTTTAATTAATTACAATAGAATGATGAATTTTGAAAGGTCAATTATTGTTTATTATCAATTAATTATTTTATTAATTAACTGTAGCAATAGTTTACGTAACTAGGTACTGAATTAATTAAAAGATATTGTGACTTTTAAACGCATTTTTTTTATTAATAATTATGTTTGTCTGGGTAGACATATTGTTAATGAATATATTTATGAAGTTTTTGAAGGAAATCATTGTTAAAAAAAAACGGGTAAAAGGAACTTAATTCCTTGGCATGAGCGAACACCATAATCATACGAGTAAGTTCTTCATTACTTGCTTGACAGTTAATTTATATCACGCGCATTCCCACTGCACATCACGCAGCAAATCAATTACGAGTACGCACCCTTATGAATTTGTCCCAATATCTCTTAATTAAAATCAACGCATTACTATTTTTAATTAACCTTTGTTAATTTCGTTACATATCCTAGCTGTGACGACAGCCTGGTCATTATAAAGTTAATTAGATAACATATGAGCCGATTGCGGAAACGTTTTGCGTTCATTCCAATGAATAAAGTGGTAAATGAATTTACTGTTTCATACTCGTATTTAGGGCGTTTTTAATTTTGTTTTGTTCCTGTCCCTAAATAGGGAGGGACGTATTTCAACGTTATTTTGAACGAATGCCTCTTTTGCGCGTTTGCTGCTAATATTATACGTGAAATTATTGTTTGCTATTGTATATATTACAGAAAATATGATTAAATGTCGATTGTACCATAATATGGCCATTTTGTGTAGACAATTTAATAAATGTATTACTTTATCTACGTGTTATTTGTTTTAACAGGTGCTTGGAGTCAGTTAAAGTAACAGTCACGTTCCCCACACACTTTATAGAGTCACTTGAGATACAACTTTATATTTAAATATTGGCCTTTTAAAATTTTAGCAATCGGACCAAATAGTTATTGGTAAAGTTCGTTTTTTGGTTTGTAGGAGGAAATCTCAGAAAGTACTGGTCCGAATGCTAAAATTTTTTCACCGACAGAAAGCTGCTTTATTTCTGAGTGACAAAAGGCTATATTTCATGTACGCAGGCGAAGCTGCGGGTAAAAGCTAGTTAATAATAATAATAAACCCTTTTTAGGCGTAAATAAGGTACAGAACGTTGTCAACATAAATAAAATTGATCTCTTATTCTACCTTTAATTTCGGCGAGCAAATATAAAACATAATAGATGAAATTAAATCAATTATTAAGCAATAATTAATTTTAATAACCAATAAATATGTATAATGAATACATGATTTTAATTAGAATCATGCATTAATTGTACAGATTTCCATTCCATTGAAATTAAAATTGCATTGTTGAATAAACAAATAAGTTAATATAACAATGAAAAATAATAAAAATTATAATCACAAATGTCAATAATAATCCTATCAATAATAATCATGTCAATAATAAAGTCAATAATACCCATGTCAATTATAATAATAATTTTAAAACTTATAATTTGTAACTTAAAAACTCATTTTAGGTACACATTTATTATGCGTACAGCCAAGGAGTGGAATTCCCTACCGGAGTCTGTGTTTCCTGATAGCTACAACTTAGGGGTATTTAAGTCAAGATTGAATAGGTTACTTCTAAGCAAGCGTGCTCCATCGTCGACCACATCATCGCTTACCGTCAGGTGAGATGGTGGTCAAAAGTAAGCCTATCAATAATAAAAGACATGTGGCACTCGGGGACTGCCGCGGTAAAGCTATTGCATAGCATTTTTATCAACTTATGCAATCATAATAAAATTATTTATTTATTTTATTTATGCAGTATTTTTTTTTCTTTGTTTTTTTTTTCTTTGATATTAATTGAAGTTACACTTTCACACATTGAATTGAATTTTGATTGATTGTTCACTCATTTGTTTTCTTATCGGTCACCACGCTCAAAAAACAAATGAGTGGGGAGTGTTAGGTTATTTTCGTTACGGAATTTCTGGATTCGGTCTCCACGCTCAAGGCCCGCGATAAAAGCTATGCAATAGCTTAAAAAAAACAAAACTCATGTATATTATAGAAACAGTTTTCGATTCATTTCACTGAGTTACCTTTTTGGATTCGGGCTCTCGGACCCTTTATTTTACTATTCCATATGATTACGTCACGAAAAAATACGATTTCACGATCCTACACAACAGGTTGCGTAATTCTTAAATGGAGCATATAGCTGTTAAATGGTCTAGAAAACATCTGGGTTTTGAAAACCCTATTAAGTGTTTTGCCACTCTATAGGTACGATTTTTAACCGTCAATTCGTATATTACGACCGCCATTTTATGCAACCGTAGCACAGTTCAGAAGAAATGGAAAGACCCTCTTAATTAGAATCAGGCCTTATAGCAGTCAAGCACTAGTTTAAATCATTAAAAAAAACTGGCTAAGTGCGTGTCGGGCTCGCGCACTGAGGGTTCCGTACCAAGTTACCATTGAAAACAATTAAATTCCCGAATTGAGTTACGAAATTTTTTCCGATTTTTTCCTATACTTGTGCTGTGAGACCTTACTTCTTGCCTAATTTCAGGATTCTAGGTCAACGGAAAGTACCCTATTAATTTTGGTTCCCTCGAAATACACGTTTTTAGCGAGATAAACAGCCGAATCTTTTTTATCGTAAACTCAGAAGTTTGATTTTTCACAGCCTCAAGGGACTGTAGACCTGAGTATATGGTTTTAATTTAACCCGATACCTCCTCGCGTTCAAGAAAAAAGGGTCTTAACAGACAGACCGACAGACAGACAACAAAGTGATCCTATAAGAGTTCCGTTTTTTTTCTTTTGAGGTACGCAACTCTAAAACACACTATAAAGAATAATATTTATGACCGATTTCGATCACGGTGACCAATCTCAACAAAGATTAACAAGTACGGTAAAAATATTATGTTACACCAGTGTGTACCTAAACACAGTTGCACACTGTTTTTCTTTACTCTCATAGTCCGCTGCGACAGTAATCCCACACCACCGGGGAGAGATCAGGCGCGAGTACAACGGCTTTATGTGCAGTAGCGTAGTAAGACGTGGGCGAAGTGGCCCCTCGCCCACTGCCTCGTACCCAAAGGGGCCTCGTGTGAGCAAAGGCTCAGCTGGCATTACAGCCGTGTCCAAATATTTTAACACAATAATTTTTATTAAAAACACATTCTTTACAAAAGTGGTAACGATATCAATATGCTTGGTCCTCTTATTGAAACTATTATTTGAAGATAGCTTCAGTGCTTCCTGGTTATCATTATACTATACAGTATTCATTAACAACGAGGGCTTTGTTTTATAATTTATAGGCTCGCATTTGACCATTATTACATCTGATGGTAAGCGACGATATGGTCGCAGACTGGGTTGCGATAGTCCCTGTCTCGTTTTCGAATTTATGAAAGAGAAAGGCTTCGCTGATGCGCCTTGCCCAATGCCCGCGTCTGAATTGGTCCACGTTACGCCTCTGTTTACTTAGTTGCGAACCCGTGCAAACCAAGGCGACCAACACAACAGTGTTGGTCGCCTTGGTTTGCTCGGGTAAAGAAATGTTCTATTTTTTTTTAATTGATATAAACCAGTGCTTGACTGCGATCCTACCTGATGGTAAGCAGTGATGCAATCTTGTTCTTATTAAAATACTTGAAATAACAATCGTAGATAGTTTATTTCATAGGAAGGAGAATGACTTTATATTAATTAATACAAAACTGACTCGGCAAACGTGGTTCTGCCATATAAATTATCAAAAAAAAAAAAATGGGTGTAGTTAGGTTAGGTTTCATTTAATTGCAATCTTTCGACTATATCGAAAGATATACTCTACATTAATTGACAGTTAGTCGGTTCGAAGTTCGCCGGGTCAGCTAGTTTCTAATATTATAATCCGCCAAGTTCGTTCCATCATCGGACCACAAGACGTACGGCGTTGCGCCACCGGTACATGGTAGACATCCCACCCATACGCACAAAGCGTTTTGGGAACACATTAGTATTGTGTGTACAGCCAAGGAGTGGAATTTCCTGCCGGTGTCTGTGTTTCCTGTTAGGTATAACCTAGGAGTATTTAAATCAAGAGTGAATTGGTTCCTTCTGGGCAAGCGTGCTCCATCGTGGACCACATCATCGCTTACTATCAGGTGAGATGTTGGTCAAACGCGAGCCTATTAATAAAAAAAAAACCAAAATAAAATTGACTTGTTACTGAAACGGTAAATTATAAGTAGGTACGAGAAAAAATACACCCTGCTATTCTAAAAAGCATGTTTCAGCATGTTGACTTAAAAATAATTATTTATCAAATAAAAACATTAAACGATTCCATGAAAAACCGATTTATTTATAAATATTGGCTTTGACGTATCGGCAAAGATGATATTTAAAATGGTTAATTTATTGAAGCCATACACTTTTTTTTTTCAAGGAAAAAGTTTGCAAAGGAAATATTGCTCAAAGCTTCGATTTATTTTTAACTCAAAGAGTCTATTACCTACCACTTAAGCTCATTAAGTGATTGCGAAGCATTGAACGCTTTTATAACGCATTTATCTAAAATGATTCTTCCTATTCAATACAAATGTCAAGCGAATATCGCATCTTAAGACCCTTACTCCCATTTAGTACCGTAAAACCAGTGACTTTCTGAAGCCTACTCCTTGGTAACGGCTGGGTTGAAAGATTTGAAAAAAAATAATTATAGTTTCATATATATATATAACCTTATCAACATATGATTTGTTCGTATGATTAATACTTATGCCAAAAAAAGTTTAACAACATGATAATTTTTCGGTGGTTTTCCCTACTCAAACGGCTTTGATCTTTAGAAATATGTTTACACAAAAAAATTGTTGCGTACATAGCACATGTAAATCAATCAATATTTTGCAAAGAAAATGGTTCTAAAGGTCAGCGGGTGTCTATGTGGGCGCAGGCGGCAGTACGTGTATGTACGTATCGTGGCCAAATCTTAAAATTGATCACTTCATGATATAGCCAACTAAGACTGGCCAGCCCCGCTAGCCAAATTACAACCGTATCGTGTCAAATTCCGTTCTCCAATCGGTAACGCTTCGGTGTTAGCAATTGTAGAAAACGATAAGTGGGTAGCCATGTTGACGCACCTGCGTCGGCCGCTCGTTCTACAATGTAGCGTTTGTTTATCAAAGGATGTAGCGTTAAACGTTGTAGAAATTCATTCTATCATTTTGAACGATGTGAACTTGGCTACGAATTGTCTATTCGTTTGTTCTGACCACGCGACTTTACGTTGAGATGACGGCATATCCCATACGTTTCATCACTTTTCTACAGCGTTAACGATTGCAGAATAACGACTAAGCGTGCAGATCGTTTAAACGTTACCGTTTGATAATTTATGTCAATCTTCGTTTGGCCGTATCCTTGATGTAGGATTTCTATGATAATAAAAAGTCTAAAGACAGTAGGACAAACGAGGATTGAGATATCATCAAACTTTACCGTTTGAAACGATCTGGCCAGTTTTACTTGGCCATATCTCGGCCAATTTCTAAGATCTGGCCACGACATATGCATTTAACTCCGTCTAGATGTTCGAGGGACTATAAGTCTTAACAACTAAACAGTAATATTACTGGAAATTCTAAGTAAGTCGAGTTGTCGCTTATGAAATAAACTTAGTAGGTATCATTTAATTACCAGCATCGCAGTTGGTTGCAAAATGTGATGTATGGAGAGAAATACCCTTCAAAAAATTACGTAATTCCCCTTTAGAAAAGAATTTCGTGAAATTCAAAAAGTTTTAATTACGAAACGATTTTCCCCCAACTAATGATGTAGGCTTCCTATTCACTAGCCGTTTTTCAGCTGCCGAAAACAATCGTATGGCGGGTTATTCAACACGGTGTTTTGTTTGCGTTTTTCTGTATGGGGAAAGAAAATTTATTTTTCGAGAAGTCGTATCAGTGTGAATGGGCCGAGGGTACCTGCACGGGACTGACGATTACAATGACTATTGTAACCGTACTGTGAATTCAAAGTTTGTAATTAATTTTGATTTCAATTGAAACTTTTTTTTTGTTTGTTCTATACGGTTCCAGAGTTGGGCCGAATTAGTTACAGCTTGTTTACTTAAAATCATATAACTTTTCTTAAGTTAACAGAAAGACATATTTTATTTCTTTGATAAAAACATGCCATCTTAACACGTGCATAAGGTGCAGGTGCTACTGATGAGGCTCACTAGGGCCTTGAGCAGAGGGGTTGTATGAAACAGTTACTGCAGCTCTGTCCCAGCGGGGTCGAAGCCTACTGGGGCCTTGGGACGACTTCTGAAAGGGAACCCCGTGGTCCTATAACGTAAAAGACATCTGAAATAACATAGGTTATTATCAGTAAAAGTCTGATACCCACCCTAAAGCGAGAGAAGTCATAAGATAATTGGATCCTTAAAAAAAGTCAGTAAAATCCGATACCTCCTCTCGTCCCGCCCAGAGCGGGAAGACTCCATCGTCGGCCACATCATCGCTTACCATCAGGTGAGATTGTGGTCAAACGCGAGCCTACCCATAACAAAAAAAAAAAAAACTTATTTGACATTTTCCCACTAAAAAGTAAGTATTTTTTTAAATTCACGGTTTTGTCTACTATAGTATGAATGTACTATACACCTATGAAAAACCTAAACCTTGTCCTAGAACCATAAATTCGAAGACATGTGACATTCACCAAAAAAACCCGCACTGGGCCCGCGTGGCGGATTCCGGCCCATTCCCTCTCCTAGAGAGGAGGCCTGAGTCCCAGCAGTGGGAACATTAAAAAGGCTGATGATGATGATGATACACCTATGTACTTACTATTAATCACTGGTAAAAACTGCATGAAAAGTCGTTCAGTAGATTTTTTTTTTAATTTATTGTGCCTTTGTTTTAAAATATGTGAGGAAGGACGTTAGCCAACTCGTCTCATGATTATTTACTTCAACATAATGTACATGTATTATCTTGTTACATAATGTATTTCATCTCGCCCACTCCCACTCTCTCTCTCCAAACGAACCGGAAGTGCATCCATTAACGAACGCAAAACAACCACTTCCGGGGTCTGACAGGTTGCAGATTTTTTTTAAAGAAACCACCCATATATAGAGCGAAAGTACCGTCGTCAAATCTATTACATACAATTTTCCGACTGGTTGATGATTTGGACACAGTGTCCGAATTGGCTAAGACACACACTGATTAGTACATTCAGATAAAAAATTGTAAAATATAATACACTAGCTTTTGCCCGCAGTTTCGCCCATGTACATAAAATATAGCTTGTGTCACTCAAGAATAAAGCAGCTATCTATCTGTGAAAAAATTTCAGCAATCGGATCAGTACTTTCAGAAATTACCTACCATCAAAAAATTTACTATACTTTACCTCTTTATAATATGGGGAAAAAGCGTTACCAAAACTATTTTAGGGTGTAGTTAAGGCGGCAATTTCAGGTAATAAATTACTTTTTAAAACTATTTTTTATTTGACTATACAAAACAGCTTTAATATGGTTGGTGTCCAATTCATCAGTGAAAAAAAAATGGAAAATATAGTGTGTTGAGTCGGACCCTGTGTCCGAATCGTCAACAATTCAATTTTCCTCACCCGCAATTTTCATTTCTTTGTAATAACTTAAATATTTTCTGTTATTGTGATGGAACAGTAAACAAACAATCCGAAGTAGGTGCTAGTATTATGTAAGCTTCCACTAGAGCCTTTGTAGCAGATACGAGTAGGTACTCGTATCTTCTACAAAGGCTCTAGTAACAAGTAGTCTTATGTAACAAGTGATTTGTGTAAGTGCACGAACAACAAAATATTAAAACAAAAGACATCTATAAAAGGCATTGCATAAAACTGTCCCCACCCACCAACAGATTTAAAACAGGTGTCATACTAAGCGTCTAAGTGAATAGAGTTTTTTATTATGCGACACACCTCAAAATTTTGAGGTTTAGGTTTTATAAAATATGTTTAATTTTAACCTAACATAAGTGGTGCCCACATAATATCCTTTGTTACTGTTTTGTACAAGGAGTTACGGAGACACATTGATTTTAATGAACTAGTGCAAATGTTAGATCATCTACACTATTATTATAAAGAGGTAAAGTTAGTTTTTGTGTTTATGGGACGTAATCTCTGGAAGTACTGGTCCGATTGCTAAAGTGACTTAGGCTAAATTTTATTTACACGGGCGAAGTAGCGGGCAAAAGCTAGCGTTATAATAGATGACTAATGTAAATTTCTTTTTATAGTTTTTCATACAAAGACATTTACTATTACAATAAACACATTATTTTCTACAAGTTTTTTTATTAATTAAAAACCGTATATACAACCAAATCAGCTGTTTTGTCTTTTGTGGATAGGAATGAACAAGCTGACATGTATCCTATACAAAATCCGGCATCCTCCTTTGTAATCGGCTTGCTGGAGGCGCTCTTCATGACGTATATTTCAATTTTCATAGCGTCAAGTATTTTTCGCAATCAAAAGAGCTTTTGACTGGCCTGTTGGTATAGTGGTTAGTAGCCTTGACTGCTATGCCAAAGGTTGTGGGTTCGATACCCAGCCAGGACAAAAATGTTTATCTTTAGAAATACATAAATATGTTAATAAGTTGTCTAGTACTCATATCACATGCTCTGCTTAGTTTGGGACTAAATCCTTTTCTTCTCATTTCTTTTCTTTCCTTTCTCTTTTTAAATCCAAAGGTTGACTGGTAGAGAAAGCCTTGTTGCATTAAGTCCACTTAAATACCACTACTGTACATGAAGTTTAAATAAAGTAATAAATAATTATTATACATTAACAGGAACATCCAGGAGCGGTACGAGTAACTATAAGTCATGCAACAAGGTCGAACCCCACTTAGTATTAAGTCCACCCATTAAATTTTTAATTAATAAGCATATTGGCTCCATTTTCAACAACGCCGAAATATATTTGTTGCTTGAAAATGGACGACTGAATCAGAGCCGTAATTAAGGCAACGCCAGCAGTGCACAGACCAGATACATGTTTTATTAGCACAAAAAATTTGAATACAATAATTGTAACAATAAGGTTAATGAACCCTGCAACAAACTAGATGATCAAACCAGGGCCAGATTTTATGTTATGTTCTTAGTATTTAGCAGCATACATTCAATATTTATCGTATACTTACTTAATAAGGGCGTAGATGCGCCCTACTATGAGTGCCAACTACGAGGGTGCTCGGGGCCCCCGTACTCACAAGAGGTGAATAGTGGGTGTTGAAGTTGTAAATATTTTTAATATCTTTTTTCATCGGGTGCACTTACTAGTGACAGCCCTCCACAAACTTTAAGGGCTTGCTCAGTAGACGAAACTGAACAACCTACCATAATTTTTTTTTCAGGAAACGAAAAAAAAAATCCGCCTCACCATACAAAATTATTAACTTGATTGGACAGTTCGTATATATAGGCTGAATTTTGTTTTCGTTTCCTGAAAAAAATTTTTATTGCAGGTTGTTCAGTTTCGTCTACTGAGCAAGCCCTTAAAGTTTGTGGAGGGCTGTCCCTTACACCATTTATATAATAATAATATAGATTTTTACGGTCATTCAACCACAGTAATAGATTAACTTAAATAAAATAGACTTCTTATCAACAATATAGCATGTTGGCTGCACACAAAATTGTCGTCCCGACAATTATTTGCTTCAACTAACTTTAGACGTCCGTTATGAAGATATCCGCAGGAGAACCAAGGTTGCCGACATAGCTCGAAGAATCGCCAAACTTAAGTGGCAATGGGCAAGGCACATTGCACGCAGAACAGATGGTCGAAGGGGACGAAAGGTTCTGGAGTGGCGACCACATACCGGAAGACGCAGCGTTGGAAGGCCTCCAACAAGGTGGACCGATGACCTGTACAGGGTCGCGGGAATCCGATGGATGCGTGACGAGCAGGAACGGTCGTTGTGGCGACGCTTGTGGGAGGCCTATGTCCAACAGTAGATGTCTTTCGGCTGATATGATGAACTTTAGACGTTCTAAGTACTTTAACCGATACGCCACCAAATTGCAATCTATATTAATGATTAAACTTTATAATCGATGTACAATTTAAAATAGGAACGCCAATTTAAAATCTAGTATAGTAATCCTTTCGACTGGGTAATGAGCACCAGTTATTGGGGCCACGGGTGATGCGGAAGAGAACCCCGGGGCCCCCGAATCAATTAAAAATTAGTGATGTATATTAATTATGGGTAGGCTCTCGTTTGACCACTACCTCACCTAATTGTAAGCGCCGATGTGGTCGACGATGGCGCACGCTTGCTTAGAAGTGACCTATTTACTCTTGACGTGGTTATAGCTATTAAGAAACACAGATTGCTTTTAGTGCTACTTATATTGCACTATGAATATATATGTATATTGAATCCGATGGATGCGAGACGTATAGGTCCGTTGATTGTGGCAACACTTGGGGGAGGCCTATGTCCAACAGTGAACGTCTTTTGACTGAAATGATAATGATGATATTGCGCTAAAATCGTCCTACAGGTAATTATTTGTGTTGACTTATTTTAGATATTCTAATTACTTCATCCGGCTAGAAGTTAGAATAATAACCACCGCATAATTCCATCTCCAAGGTTAGGTAGCACTTGCAGACGTCGATTTGTAGATGAGTGACCATCCTATAATATAGCGAGACTCCATCGTGCCTCAGAAAGCACGTTAATTCATTAAATCTCAAATGAACGCCGGCGTTCGCGTTTTTTTCTTTCTATTGTCTCTAATTAGGGTATTCGAAATGTTAAGTATCGCCGCACCACATGCCACAACCAAAAAAAGTTAGAAGTGGCCAGAAAGGAAGCTGAAGCGCGCGACAGCCACTTATGGCCGGTGGCTGCAACTTTTTGTAACCCTTATACACAGTATCATAATGGACTCTGGCGAAGAAGGTTTAAATGTGCGAGTGGTGAGCGACGGCGTTTAGTGGCCAGTTCGGGACACAAGCAGCGAGCAACGGCGATTTGTAGCGTGCGGCGGCCACAGGCGTCCACCGTGTGCGGCGAATCGGCGAAATATGCCCCTACTGGGGCCTTTTTTTTTTTTTTTTTTCGATGGGAAAAATCATCTTATGACAACCCCCGCTCTTGGGCGGAGCGGGAGATAGTGTCAGACTCTTACTGACTAAAAAACCCATCCCGTTCCTTCAAGCCTTCATACCGGGGCTCGAGCGCCCTTTCGGGTAACCCTGGCCCCAGTAGGCTTCGACCCGGCTGGGCCCCTGCTGTTGCTGACAACTCCTTGGGCCTGGGTTATCCGAAAGGGAACTCGAGCCCCGGTATGAAGGCTTGAAGGAACGGGGTGGGCTTTTTAGTCAGTAAGAGTTTGATACTATCTCCAGCTCCGCCCAAGAGCGGAGGTTGTCATTGGATGATTTTACCCACCATAAAAAAAAAACCGGATATATGCCGATGGCGGCGTCTTGTAGTTATGGTCGGAGACCCGTGTGTGAACTTAGTACATAGTAACTTTTATTCAACTTAAAATTTCATTAAACCCTAAGCGAACGCCAGCGTTCGCGCTGTCATTGTCTTTCTATTGTGTCTCTAATTGACGTTATTCGAAAGGTTAACTATCCAGCGATATAGCACACATAGCTATTGGAATTGGTGGGCCTAGATTTCATAGAAACCCTGGCATCATCCTTTGACTTCACTCTTGAAAGGGTATTGTGTTACCCATTTACTGAGTTCAGGAGTTAAGGCAGGCAGTCGCTAATGTAAATTGCTGGTATTCAACTGCATTTAGTTAGACTGAAAGCCGATGTCAACATACTTGGGAAAAGGCTGGGCAGACATTTATTCATTTACTAGCCGACCCGGCGAACTTCTTACCGCCTAACTGTCAATGAATGAAGTATACCTTTCGATATAGTCAACCGATTGCGATGAAACAAAGACTAAATAATATCAAGTCACTCACAATTTGATTTATTATATGTACAGTTTAGGCCCACCAACAATTGTTAACATTTTAAATTGTTACAAAGCTTCACTTTAATCTACAGCCCAGTGTCACCATTTTTTATAGGTAAGTACCACATATACTAAAATGTATAAAATGATTATGTGCGGCTGGGCGATAAAATAAGATATTGTAAAAGTGATATAACTTGACTACATAACTTACTTATATACTTAACATAAAGATAGACTATCTGATTGACATACAAAGACTTCATTCGATACTTAAAAAAAAAACTAAAGTAAATAAATATAATGAGCAGCCTCATCGTATTTCGCAATCTCTTCTAGGTTTCCCGTATCTTATTAACGATAATCAGTTCAAAACAGGGAAGCTTTTATAAAAACTAGCGTCCCTAATCGTCCCCAGGGTAAAATAAAAATCCGCTGGGAGACTAAGTAATGCAGCGAGGTCAGCGTATTTCTTATAAAAATGTTTTCACTAAATTAAAAATACATCGAAGAAAGCGTGTAATACAGTAAAACAACAGTATCTGGATTTAGGTCACTCAGATTTTTTTAAATTATTTATTTTGCTTCATATCGACGTCGAAATGCATATAACATAAATAACTTTTTAAACGAAAATTCAAAATCTTTTTATTTCATACTACCTGACTCAGCGAACTTTGTACCGCTAAGAATCAATGAATGTAATATATATATCTTTGGATATAATCAACAGATTATTAACAATGAAACAAAGCCTAACTAATAGTATCAAGTTACATACAATTATAATGTATAAAAGATATCTACATCGATTTCGTCGTACATTTAACGTGATGCGCGCACAATTACAAACTTCTACAGATTTATTTTATGTAAAGATCTTTACATAAAATAAATCTGTAATATCTGTAATCTTAAAAACTTTCTATCTTTTAGCAACGATTTTTAATAATCCAGAAAAAGTCTACTTGTTTTTGTTTCAAGCACAATTGTCCAATAACGCTTGGCCTTTTGTCGAATTTTGTGAACAAACACCGTAAAGCAAAATAATTGAAAAAAAAAGTAATTGAAAATTATACGTGTTAATTAAAAACGGACATTAACAGGATCGTCAAACAATTACTCGAAGTCAAATTTTGAGAACATGTTTACTCAACAAACAGTAAAATAGTACCAAAGTTAATTAAAATACCAATTAATATTTAAGAAAACAATAGTAGATTTTTGACATCAAATATCAAAAAAACAAAAATTACTGTCGCTATCGATAACATAATATCAAAATCAAAGAAGAAATTTTAAGAAGTCAAAAGTTATCTGTCTAGTCAAAAATAACTTTAAAAGCAAATAATAAATCCTAAATTAAAAACAAATCCTCATTACAAATATTTATTTTAATACTCACATTTCAAGAACGGAAAGATGAAAAGACCAAGCGGCGCAACGGGAAAGCACTTAGAAGTATTCGCAGCCTGAATGAACAGGTAGGCGAGTTATACGACCGAGCAAGCGATACGACCGAGCTGGCGAGCGATACAACCGAGCTAGCGAGCGGAGCGAACAGAGCACAGCGGCCGCGGGCCCGAGTTGCGATGCGAATGTGGAGCGGTCTATGGTCGGAACCTCACGCCGGGCGCGCGCATGCGTCCTCGCCGGTCCCGTACTTCCCCATCACCCGCTTGCTAGCATATCTGATTTTAATACTTTTCGATTTACGCTTTCAAAGATTTTTATGTTAAGCTTGGATTCGGCAAAAGTGCAACGAGGCTTCATCAAAAGTGTGTAAGCAGGTAAACAGGTTGTAAAAAGGTTTTTTTTAAAAAGGTTTTTATTTCACAGGTCGAGGTAGGGTTTTTACACAATTCTGTTGAGACTTTGGGGACGGAAAACGCGAACTAAATATTGCTATCACACTCTCAGAGTGACTAATTAATTACAAAAAAAAAATCTCATCCATAATGAAAAGCCATTTCAGATACAGCAATCTGCATGTTTTTATAGTCTGCGGTCTATTTCCCGCACCGATCCTCTGTCCGGTACACATAGATAGGACGCCACAGTCATCCGGACACCACACTACCGTACTATCTATGTCCGGCACAGGTGTCAACTAACGACTTGAGTACGTTAGTTATTTTCTCGCAGACCTAGAAAAACAAAACATTCTGCATCAATGAAAAAATATACTTCTGGACACAGCCTAAAAAAATCATACAGATTGCAGTACTTCTATGAGTACAGATACTCTCTTAAAGCATATACGCAATTTAAGTTTCTGAAACCACAGCCACATATCAAACCGGTTAGTCCGTGGTAATACAATAGTGTTGTAATTAAATTATCTACAAAACGTAACACACGATATTGCTTTACTAATCACTTTTAATTTTGCCGTAACAGTTGACTTTTTTATTATTATTATTGATAGGCTCGCGTTTGACCACTATCTCACCTGATGGTAAGTGATGATGTGGCCGACGATGGAGCACGCTTGCCTAGAAGTAACCTATTTACTCTCGACTTAAGGGGCCGGCGGAGGATGAATTTCCACACAAACGTAATACCACGCTCATTTGCAGTTGTAGCATATATACAACATATTATGATGATATTCGGTTAAAGACAATATTTATCTAGGTTCCTACGTCGAGAATATTAGAAATATTGTTATTTTTAATACAAGAAAAGCCAAATGGCATGTTTTGCCATTTACGCTATAAAAAAGTGCGAAATACAATTTGCTTAAACTTCTTTTTGTTTTTTTAAAAAAGAAAGACGTAGGAACCTAGATAAATATTGTCTATAACCAAATATCATCATAATATGTTGGAAATATGCTCCAACTGCAAATGAGCGTGGTATTACGTTTGTATGGAAATTCATCCTCCGCCGGCCCCTTAAACACCCCTAGGTTGTAGCTATCAGGAAACACAGACTCCGGCAGACAATTCCACTCTTTAGCTGTACGCATAATGAATGTGTTTCCAAAACGCTTTGTACGTATGTCTGTAATAGAAATGAACTAAATGAAACCAGTTGTAACTTCCTGCTCTGAGAACCGAGTGCAAACTCCCCCTATTTGTTATTATTACTCGCGACGTGTCTCATTAAATTTCGGTAGACACGCTAGTACTTAGTATCTACGAGTAGAAGTGTAAACATAAACATCAAACACATCCTGAGCTAGTTGCATCTCAAATAAGTTAGTTGCACGAAGTTCCCCGGCGCGGCCGTGGACCAATTTCCCTCACACCCTCTGCCTATGCAAGAAAAACATGAGACATACATTAGTTGTCGCACTGCAAGTTCTGCAGACTGTGGCGTTCGCGGTACGCCAATAACTTTGTTACCTCGGCACAGTTCGGTTCGTTTGCCACTTGAATAATTTGAAAATGGAAATGTATTTTATTTTTACCAGTAGGAAATTGGATATTTGGTAGTTTTGTAACTGCGGTGCGGCGTGAGCAATGTGTGCATCCTGTGTTTTATTTAGGCTTAACGAGAAAACACCATGTATTTTAATATTTTGTTCAATTCGTTTGGCAGGCACGGTCAAATAAATAACGAGATATTTTTGCAGCACAGCTCAACTTCTTAATTTACTTTATTCTTCTTAGCGTGTCGATGGCAAAACTAGTTAAATTCCTTGCCTGAGCCAGTATTCGGCCACGGCAATGCCGTCCGCTGATGCTGTCATTAGGTCCCTACGTGAACAGGTAACAAAGCACGTGATGCAGGATGGAAGGTGGGACATGGCCTGCGGAGAGACGCCGCACAAACACTGAAGATCGGAACCTTCCGAGAAGATCCCCATCTGCGAACATTGTCTTTGTTTATCTCATTAGTTCTGATATAAGCATTTATACCACTTTTTTATGTTTATTTCCTGGTGTAGATGTCTTTGATTTAAAAATAATATAATTGATGTAAAATAATAATTACTAGCCCATAGCTAAAGTTGTAGTTAACTCAAAAATTGCAAATATTCTCCAGAGCAATCCTTTTGGTGGTGGTGGGGTGGCCCTGACTACTATGCCGGATGTCGTGGGTTCGATTCCCATCCAGGACAAATGTTTGTGTGATGAACATGATCATTATTGTCCTGTGTCTGAGTGTAATTTATCTATATAATTATGTATGTATATATAAGTATGTTTATCAGTTGTCTAGTACTTAAACATAAGTTCTGCTTAGCTTAGTGGAATATTATTTATTATGTTATTGATCCTACACCACCACATAGTGATGACGTCAAATCTAGTAGACGTTATTAATCTGGTTACGTGATGGCTTGCACCTGTTTATTACACCTCAGAGGCGTAGCTTCATTTGCCGGCTCGATTTATTGCCCCAGTAGCATTTTAGGACACATACCGCTAGTCGGCCAACTATTTCGGTAATATTAGACGTGAACTCAGTCGATTAGTCGATCTCGGCTAATGACTTGAACGTTTAGGCGCTGTTTAGACACGAAACCAGATACTAACACAAGCATAAACAAGTTTTCAATGAAAATCTTTTTTCATAGCGCGGTATATACCTTTATAATTAATACTCATTAAAGAGCATTCCAAAAAGCTCAAACACGATAGGGTTATCTGAGTTCCAATGGTCACCTTCCGGTTCCATCATCAGATCAGCTAAATGTCATAATATGGCATTGTCATCTGTTTTACACAAGCATGTGAAATTTAAGGATTTCGGGACATCGATCAAATTTAGTTTGCAAGATTTGATTAAAGACAAACATCGGGGCAGGTGAAACTAAAAATAAAAGCTTGTAAAATAGGTATACAATTATATTAATATTCAGATATTTTAAAAGTAATCTTTACTGCCTAAACTAAGTGAATACCTACAATTAAGTTATCTACATCTACACTTGTATAATATAATAAAGAGGTAAAGTCTTTATTTATTTTTTTCTTTGTAGGAGGTAATCTCTGAAAGTACTGGTCCGATTGCTAAAATTTTTTCACCAATAGAAAGTTGCTTTATTCCTGAGTGACAAAGGCTATATTTTATGTATGCGGGCGAAGCCGCGCAAAAGCTATTATTTTTTATATTTTTAATATGCTTTTAAAAAAAAAAAACTCACTAATTAAGCTAGCGAATAAAGTCTTAGTACCTAATAGGGCAACCAGGTCAGTAAAGGAGAAATCCCGGGAAATTCCACAATGCAAACCTCTCAAGGCTTCCCCAGGGACTTAGTAACAGCATAACGGAAACTTATAAGCGTGTTTGCTACTGCAAACCTATTAAATTTAGTCTGTATTTCTGCAAGTTTCTTACTAAATACCCTTTGGAGGTAGAGTTATGTACTCGGGCGAAGCAACGAACTTACCGCTAGGTAAGTTTAATCTTCAGAAGTAACTAAAATACATCTACATCCGTACTTTTGCGGTTCTCCGTTCCTGTACACGTCTTTGTAAAATATTTAAAAGTCGGTAAACATTGACGCTACGTAGCGTGTAAGCCATCACCGTGAACGTACCGAGCTCACCCTTTAATAATAGATATCGAACTTAAGCAACCGCATCTTGAAGCAAAGTTTCTGAAGAACAAGTTACGTTATAAGAACAAGACGGAATAGAAAATGGCGGGTGATATGGCTTTTTTTTATATATACTGTACCTATAACTATCACACAACGCCGTCTAGGTCCCTAGCTAAGCAGAGCTTGTGTTATGAGTACTAGACAACTGAAAAACATACTTATATATTTCTAAATACACACATATAAATTACACCCAGACACAGAACAAATGATCGTGCTCGTCTCATAAACATTTGTCCTGGGTGAGAATCGAACTCACGACCTCCGGCATAGCAGTCAAAGCCACATAGCAAGTGGATCGTAATTTACCACGCGAGCGCAGTGCGCAGAGGTGGATGTCACATGTCATCGAATTTTTGGATCTAGGACATGGCGGTTTCTTCATGATGTTTTCCTTTACCTTTCACGAGATTTTGTAGAATGTTTTGCATAAAAAATAATCAAGTACGCGCTTCATTTAGAGATCGACCGTCCTATTGAGTCCCATGTTGCCCGATTATGAGTTCTGCCTAAGCAATTAAGGCCTCATTATAATATTACCGGATCACTGGTTATGCTGTTGAATTAATCTGACCACAACTAGTCTAGTATTATTATTATTAACTACCTTCTACCAGCTGCTATGCTCCCCTAAAAGTAGGATTCTCCATACAAACTTTGGACCCAAGTTTTAAAAGGTAGCTTTGTACAAAATTTCAAGCTCCTACTCGTAATAGTTTCGGTTATGCGTTGATGTGTCAGTCAGTCAATTTCATGTTTAATTTTATACTAGCTGAGCCAGCGAACTTCGTACCGCTTAACATTTTATACTATCTGAGCCAGCGAACTCCGTACCGCTTAAAATTTTATACTATCTGAGCCAGCGAACTCCGTACCGCTTAACATTTTATACTAGCTGAGCCAGCGAACTCCGTACCGCTTAACATTTTATACTAGCTGAGCCAGCGAACTTCGTACCGCTTAACATTTAATGAATGTAGTATATCTTTCTATATAGTCAACCGATTGCGATGAAACAAAGCATAGGTAATATATCAAGTTACACACAATTTTAATGTATAAAAGTTATCTACGCCCATTTCATACATTTTACGTGATGAACGCACAAATAAAAACTTGTACAGATTTATTTGTATACGTATAGATATAGAAAAAAATTATTGCCACTAGTAGTTTCGGTTGTGCGTTGATAGTCAGTCAGTTTTTCCTACTTTTTCCTCATACCTTTCAAACGGCTTTGATCTTTAGAAATATGTTTACACAATGGTGGTTTAGTATCCTTCATAATGTACATAGCATATGTAAATCAATCAATATTTCGCAAAGAAAATAGATTTAAAGATCAGCAAGGCTCTATCCGGGCGCAGCTGGCCGGAATTAAATGCACAGATACTCGTACTACCGCCCAGTAGACAGCAATACGAGTATATGTGCATTTAATTCCGGCCAGATGTTCAAGAAACTATACGCTTTTAAAGAATGAAAATTTGTATTACTTTAGCTATTCATGAGTTTGGTAATATTTTACGAAACAGAATACTGCATTATGTCATATACTTAGAAATAAATATTTCTTTCTTAATATTCTATCCAGGGCCTGCTAGGGCCCATTTCTGCTAGGGTTACAGGATTGTTCAAAAAAAATTACCGCGGCCCTGAAAACTCAGAGAACTAAAGGAACTCAAGTGGGTTTTTGGTGTCAATGCACCTGAAGCGGAAAAAGTTATGTGATAATTTCCCATCTAAAAGAAAGTGTAGCCTGCATTCTCACGACAAAACTTTAGAAAGAAGCGGAGAATTTCCAAGTAGACAAACTAAGTTCAACAAGAAAAATCAGATCCTGTTATCTAACCATTGCAGCATTGCTGTGTGAATCTAGATCAGCTATCCCGCGGCGCCTCACAAAGCAATACTCCAGGAATTATTTTTCAACCGTATTTTTCAATGATGTACTAATTTTCCGATCAAACATTTTTATACTGGAATCCTGTTTGAACAAGAAATTTTCCGTATACAATAAAAAGAATCGCGATTTTGCCTGAGATTCTTGCGGAATTACCACTGAATACCGCTTTTTGAGAGCACTGTGACATTGTTAGGGAGCGCTGCAAGCAGTTATATAAATAATTCAACAGAAATACTTGCTTGTAGGATGATTTTAGTTGGCAATCTGTGTTTTTTAAGAGCTATAACTAGGCCAACAGTAATTGGATTACTTCTAAGCAACCGTGCGCCATCGTCGTTCGGCTCATTAGAAAAGGTCGTGTTATTATTTAAGTAAAGTCTCAATAAATAATATTTATAAACAGCCGAGTTATTAGATTTTGTTTGTATCCCAAAATTCACTCAATTTATGGAAATATTGTACAGGCTATTGGAAAACTGAAACACATTGCGCGCGTATTTTCTAGTAGCAATTGATATTAATGATTGGTTTCATTATGAATTTCGTTTTTTTGCTTTTGATTACACAAATATGATCAGTAAGGGGTGTACGGAGAGAGCCCATTTTGTTTTTTTTTTTGCACTAATTAAAAATTGTGGTGTTTAGACCTGTTATCTATTAATGGTTTTTGCAACGGAATCTGAGTTTATTACAAGCTAGGTTCGTGTTAGATCATTAATTTCCGAGATGAAATGATGAAGTTAAATCCAAATTTATATCAAGGTTGCCTTCGTTGTGCAAAAGTGTCTCTCAACAACGTTTTGTGACTTTCAATTCATATATCTACTTTTTATTTATAAAAATCAATTGTAAAAATTGGCTTGACATTTTTCAATCACTTTTATTCTGTCCAGTTTGGTTTGATTGATTTACATAATAATATGCTATGTCTTACATTTTGAAGAACATTTAACCACCAATTATTTTGTGTAAACATATTTCTAAAAGTCAAAGCCAAACGGGGTAGGGTAAATAAAAGAAAGAAGATTATGTTGTTAAAAAAAATCTTTGACAAAGTATAAGTCATACCTACGAAAAAATCATATGTTGATAATGTTGTACTTCTTCTTCTTCCTGCCCTTATCCCGTACTACTTGGGGTCGGCGCAACACGATTTTGTCTTCCATTCTGTCCTATCACCCGTCACACTATCACTAACTCCATTTCCTTTGATATCACTCATCACACAAACCATCCATCTTTTTTAGGCCTTCTTCTCCATCTCCGTCCATCTACATGTATACGCAGGTCTTTTTAATTAACATGAGTTTCACCTCTCTTCTTTACATGACCGTACCAAGAAAAACGATTACCTTTCAACTTTTCAATGTTCATAAACTTTTCAATGTACATGAATCTATAATAAACATTTTTTCCTCGGTAACGCCTGGGCCGTAACAATTAGCTTTCAGAAAGTCACTGTTTAATGACACTAAATGGGAACAAGGACCTTAATTCAAAAAACAAAGGAAACTGTTTACGTTTGATGAGGTTATCTTGGTTTCAATACACAAATGAGCGGCTTTAATTCAGCCGACTAATCGGAAAATGTATATTGAAAATGACTTCAGCACGTATTAATGATATACAGGATATTGGCAGCAGTCGATGCAACCGGTATTTTAATAAATTCTCGTAACCAGAATGCAGTGACTGCCCCGCATGCCTGCACCTTCGTGCGTTTTCTTATACGACTCATATCGACATATCTTATCTGCGAGTATCGAAGGTATTCTGTTGGCATTATTATTAACCTTCGATATTTATTTATTTATTTAATCTTCATGTCTTCATGTATGTCTCATGTCTGTGTTTCCAGATGGCTACAACCCGGGAATCTTTAAATCAAGAGTGAATAGTTTACTTCTAGGTAAGTGCAACTGTGACGTATTTCTGTATTATTATTATTATTTTATGTTGTTGTATTGCCTGCGCCGAATAAATGCTATTCTATTCTATATTTTATTCAAAATTACAAAGGCGGCCTTAATGCCTAATGCATTCTCAGCAGAAAAGATTTGTTGAAGGCATTGCGCATAAAAACTGATTCTGTAGCGATGTTTTTTATGCAAAAAATAAATATTCCAGTTTCACAAACTTATGCTTATTTTCCAGTAACACAAAAAAAAATGTTGGAACTCAGGCATAATAGAAGTCCGTATTATTATAAGAACCAATAGGAATGGTGGAGCATTGTTTAAATTCTTCTTAACAAGCCATGCCTAGTATCCGCGACACTCACCTGGGAAATAAAAGAAATGAACGAATTTTTTCTCTTCAGCTATTGTCTTCTACTGTAAGATTTTTTTTTTATAAAAGTACAGCTAGTCTTGCAAGTTAATTTAATACCTAAGAAATTTGTATCCTACAATCAGCATTATTTGGAGGAGATTATTATGTGTTTATTTGTTATTTTAACTTATTTCATACATTTTTAAATATTTCTTAAAAAAAAAAAACACAATAAAAAAGACATTTAATATATAAAAAATAGTGCCCCCGCCGTATCGGGAATAGTGCCCAAGCTACCGGTGATTAGGGCTCCAGAGACAAGAACCACCTCACAATGCGAGCCGTATCGAGGAGTACATCTTTCTGTATCAGGCCCTTGATCCAACCACGCAACGACAGCTTCGACAGATGTTCGTCAAAACTTTTGACTATATAAGGCCATTAGCGGTCACGACAATCGGCACTATGATAGCTGAGTCCACATATCGACCACCTCGTGTGCTAAGTCGAGATATTTGATTTAATGTTTCTCTTTCTCAGCTTTCACGAGTTTCTCGTTATTATTATTATTATAGTCAATAGTACCTTTTTTGAATACCTTTCGGTACCTCGGGTCGCTCGTCCAAGGGGATGGTGAGGTAGACCGGGACGTAACACATCGGATCAACGCAGGATGGATGAAATAGCGACAGGTCACGGGAACAACTTGTGACCCACGGATGCCCCTCAAGTTGAAGGGTAAAATCTACAAGTCCGTGATGAGGCCTGTCATACTGTATGGATTAGAATGTTGGGCTGTGAAAAAGACGGATGAAAAAAGATTGCATGTAGCGGAGATGAGAATGTTAAGATGGATGTGTGGTGTGACGAGAATGGATAAAGTGAGAAATGAGTAAATTAGGGGAAGTTTGAAAGTGGCGCCAGTGACTGAAAGGTTGAAAGGAAATCGTTTGTCTTGGTATGGTCATGTAAAGAGGAGAGATGGAAAGCATGTTGCTAAAAGAGTTATGAATTTACATGTGGATGGATGGAGAGGGAGAGGGAGGCCAAAGAAAAGATGTATGGATTGTCTGAGAAGTGATATGAAAGAAAAGGGAGTTAGTGATAGCGTGACGAGTGACAGGACAGAATGGAAGAAAAAAACGTGTTGCGCCGACCCCAAATAAAATGGGACAAGGGCAGGAAGAAGAAGAAGAAGAAGAAGTACCTTTTTGAATGGAAAAGCAACAAATAGGTACTAAATTAAATACTCCTGGTCTGGGTGGAACAAGAGTGACTCTCTTGAACAATTTCGCCAACCACACACGAAAAAAAAACGATAAAAATACAATAACTATCTACAGTAACAATTGTGCGTCTATATAGATAGAATAAACATGTTTTCTTTCTTTATTTTTTATTTATTTCTTCTTATGACTAATTTTGGCCAAAATATTTTATTTGAAAATCTCTGAGTACTTGAAACAAACGGCTATGAATTACTAGTAGCTAAATCCTGCATAGAGGTGACATGAGTGCATAACATAGTTTGGAGTATGATTACGCATTACTAATTCTCTATTAACTATTCACAGAAGGTCAAAGGATTCATGCATCATCAGACGTCTTATACAAACACGTGAGCAATGTCCTGTGTACACAATACCTGATGTATATCTCGCCATTAGGCATACACAGGTGCAATTTCCAGGTTAAATTTAGATTGGTGTAAGCATAAAGGATTCCATTAACACATAACCTAGCTTTGAATTGGAAATGTTCGGACGCAATATTCTAATCTAATAGATTAGTATATTCTAATCTAATAGATTAATCTAATAGATTAGTATATTCTAATCTAATAGATTAATCTAATAGATTAGAATATTGTGTGATTGATTCAATATTTGGCTTTGTAAGACCAAGAGTAAGCTAAAGTCAACGGAAGTAGTCAAACCGAGCTTAGTTCTTGCCGGACGGCGAGCTACCCACTACTCGACGTCCCCAAAACCGCGCCTACGGTGGCCAGGAATCGCCTTGCGACTCCTGACATTTCGTCTTCGGCGAGTATAGTTATACCTGATTTGCACACTTGAGTATCTCTACAAGCACCCATCTTACAAAATCATTTTATACGGTACCGTAAGGTTCTAGCTCCCGAGCAGTGCCATAAAACAGAGTTTTTCTGAAGCCTACTCCTCAGTAGCGGCTTGGTCAATAAGTTTGAAAAAAATATATATTTACTATAGATTCATATATGTATAATATTATCAACGTACGATTTTTTTGCATGATTAATACTTTTATGATATTTTATCGCTTGTTTTCCCTATTTTTTTTCAAACGGCTTTGATCTTTAGAAATATTTTTACACAAAAAAATGCTGGTTAAGTGTTCTTCAGAATGTACATAGCTTATGTAAAACAATCAATATTTCGCAAATAAAATGGATTTAAAGGTCAGCGGGACTCTTGCCGGGCGCATCTGGCCGGAGTTTAATGCACAGATACTTCGCCGAAGCCTAAGCGGCAGTACGAGTATGTGTGCATTTAGCTCTGGCCAGATTTCCAAGGAACTACACGCTTTAATTTATTTGCGACATATGTAGAATGTGAAGGACGGATTCACATTCAATACCCGCGATCATAGAAGTTGAAGATGCTTATCAATAGTACAAAATTTTAATTTACAGGATTGGTTACAGAAAGATGTCGAGGTCAACCCCGTACACTTTGGACAGTTGAGTAATTAGACCTGTGCTTTTTTATGTATAATATTTTTTACTAATCTACTAACAACACTCAGAAGTATATTTTTACTGAAAGCAACGTCAAAATTGATTATTAAATAAAACAGCAATTAGCATTTGAAATACTGAATGAGGTGGTGACGTTGTGGGAATATCTCGCTATCTCTTTTGTACACACATAACCTCATAGCGGTGACGTCAAATTTCAGTATATGCATCCTTATTCTGTTACTTAACAGTTTTCCCTACCACCATATTTGAAAGGTTTCTGATTTGAAAAATTCTTTTTATTTTCGATTTTGAATATAGTTACTTTACAAAATAAAATAAAAAGAAATTGAGTTGAGTCAACTGCCCAATTGAAAATGGTTATTGCTGGTACAATGACATTTTATACAGGGTGATTGGTGAGGCGAGGGGGCGGGAGGGGAAGGCCTCACAGGCCATTTATTGTTTGCTATTTAATCCGAAATGAGTAATTAAAATGTCGGGCCGCGCAGCCAGTAATTGTCTTCTTTCAGCAATGTCTGTCAGAAAAATGTACCAACTATGCAATGCGAGCGCCTCTCACCTCTTATTATTATAATGGCCTTGCGCGAAGAAAATTATTTTCTAATTTTTATTCAAACGGCATGTTTTTATTCGATTTTATCGGTTCTCAAAAATAATCTGAACTAAAAAGATAAAATTGATTGCAAACATACTTTATTTATTTATTTTAAAGACAACCAACAAAGCTTATACTAAAAATTCAGTATTCCTACATTTTATAATGTAGCCTTCATTAAAGGCTGCCATGATCCCATGTAATTATTATATTATTAATTAAATAATCATAGAAAGAGTTACGATCTAACGTATCTATTAACATTTTGACGAACCAATAAAAAATTCATATTTTACAAATTCCTGTGGCACATCTCAGTTTGAAGCTAGTATTAAATACAGGTTGTTGTTATTTAAAAGAAGATCGAAAAAAATGTTTGCCATATATATCTGGCATATTATTTTTTCTTTTCGCCAATAGTGAAACCTCCGGCCATATCTTATAGGACTGTATGAGAAATCAATAACAAAAAGAATTATATGTACCAACAGTAACAGAACGTAGTTAGAGACTTTTAAGTAGATCGCTATTGTTTTTTATCAGAAGTTATTTTTCTTAAATAAAAATACTCCGTGTCTGAAATTTTTTTTAATAAATATACTACAAAGTTTCTCAAATAATGAATTATTCCGCGTCTCTTGCTTCCGTATTTATTGCTGAGAGTGGTAGGAAGCGTCTAGTGTTGCAAAGAACTCGAGTTCTCACTTGAGAACTCGAGTTCTCGTTTTAATATAATATAAGAAAAATAAGCACCGCCTGACAAAAAAGTACAAGCAATTCTATCTCATCGTTCGGTTACGGTTTAAAGACCTAGTTCTTTTTGCTATTGATTCCTCGTATTAGTCTCTAACATATTTATTATAACCTAGGTTTCATTTCTGACAAAAAGAAAAAAATAAAACATGCCAATAGTTTACATTAGCTTTTGTATTTCTCTTTTAATTGACCAACAAAAAGTTTTGATAGCAACTTCGTCGTCAACGCCGATACCAGATTAAAACAGTGGTCAACAGGTGTCGGTGCAACCTGCTCTAATGGTTTATTTATAGTGTTCACGGCTCAACAAGTATGGACTCTGGCCGTCAAATATAGGTTAGCAGATTTTTTATTAGACTGCCGACGTGAGGCTTTGTTAAATATAAATTTACACAGGTTTACGTTTAGACTTTTTTATTATTGTAAAAGTAGTTTGTTGCTCTGTTGAAGTTTAAAATAATTTAACATGAACTGAAAGTAAAGTTTAGTTAAAGTCAACCCTATCCACCAACCCGCACTGGACCCGCGTGGTGGATTACGGTTCATACCCTCTCCTAGAGAGGAGGCCTGAGTCCCAGCAGTGGGAACATTAAGAGGCTGATTATGATATGCTATTATTATATGAAATTAAAGTATGTACAACTACCTTCTGCCAGTTGCATTGCCCTCGCGAAAGGGAGTCAAGATTCATAGCGTTCTTCCCGTTGTCCTAGAACCCTGGAATTTGGCATGAAGCAAGGACACATAGCGCAAAAATCTGAAAACTGTTAATTATAAATTTACAGTTTCGTCAGTCAGTACAAATTTACAGTTACGTCACAAAAAAAAACTTTTTTGTTTCTGATTCGGAAAAATCGTCATAACTCAATTCGAGAACTGAACTGTTTTTATAGGTAAGTTTGTACGAAACCGTCAGTGTGCGAGTCCTTGGGTAGGCCTGGAGAGGTTTGCATTGTGGAATTTCTCCTTTGCTGACCTGGTTGCCCTATTAGGTACTAAGACTTTATTCGCTAGCTTAATTAGTAAGTTTTAAATATTTGTTTTTTATAAAAAGTATATTAAAAAAAAAACATTTAAAAATATAAAAAACGCCCGCGGCTTTGCCCGCATACATATATATAATAGAATAAAGCGCCTTTCTATCGGTAAAACAATTTTAGCAATCGATTCAGAACTTTCAGAGATTACCTCCTACAAACAAAAAGAAAATCTTTTATAATATTACTAGCAGCCCGTCTCAGCTTTGCACTGGCAATAAATATAGCCTATGTTACTCAGGGTAATGTAGCTTTTCAATGGTGAACGAATTTTTAAAATCAATACGAAAAGAAGAAGAAGAAGAATATATTTTTAAACTTAAATATAAATTATAAATACTTTTATACTAACCTAACTACAAGTATGCATATATCTATACTTTGTAATGAATAAACTGAAAAACTACAGTGCCGATTTTAAAAATTCTTTCACCATTGAAAAGCTGCATCACCCTGAGTAACATAGGCTATATTTATTGCCCGTGCAAAGCCGAGACGGGCCGCTAGTAATATTATAAAGAAGTAAAAGTTTTTTTTTTGTTTGTAGGAGGTAATCTCTGAAAGTTCTGAACCGATTGCTAAAATTGTTTTACCTATAGAAAGCCGATTTATTTATGAGTGACATAGGCTATATTTAATGTACGCGAGTGAAGCTGCGGGCAAAAGCTAGTACTTAAGAAAATACAAAAAACACTCAGGCGTCAAAGTACTCCTCCACATCATTTTTAAACCGATATTTAGTTGCATATACCACGTCAAGTCAACCACGTTCTTATAATATAAAAAGAAAAGAAAAATAAAATTTATTTATCGACCTACAAAGTACATATTATTATGTCAATCTATTATTCAAGTATCCACCCCGAGCAATCACGGCGTTTGCAACGTGAACATATACTTTGAAACTGTCAACAGTGTACGTAAGTTATACGTTGAAGGCTAGTTAATTGTGAGAAGCGACATGTGTGGTACAGATGTCATAAAATGCAATGACAAACAAAATCATATATTTCTGCGGGCAAAAGCTAGTACTTAAAACAAAAAAAGAAATTACAAAAAACACTCAGGCATCAAAGTACTCCTCCACATAATTTTTAAACCGATATTTAGTAGCATATACCACATCAAGTCAACCACGTTCTTATAATATAAAAAGAAAAGAAAAATAAAATTTATTTATCGACCTGCAAAGTACATATTATTATGTCAATCTATTATTCAAGTGTCCACCCCGAGCAATCACGTCGTTTGCAACATATACTTTGAAACTGTCAACAGTGTACGTAAGTTATAGGTTGAAAGCTAGTATAATTGTGAGAAGCGTCATGTGTGGTACAGGTGTCTAACAATGCAACGACAAACAAAATTACGGCATGGAACATGAAATTTCATGTTACTTTTATGTGATTGGATGGAAGGAAGGTCGATTTTCAAGGTTTAGCAACGTCAACAAGGTTTCAGACTTCCTAGGACAAAGGGGTTGTTCGAAAGAGTTAAGCTTGAACTACATTACCGACGCCTGGTGATAGACAGACTGAGGAACCCTAAAAAGTGGCAAAGATTCAAAACTAAATAGGTACCTAATTTTAAAAAAATTAGACCTTGCTTGATTTTCTTTTTCTCAACTTCGTACGATAGAATATTCTTTTCATCTTTCAATAAATCAAAGTAAATATCTAGTTTTTAGTTCAAGAACTATCAACGAAGAATATTGTCGTTCGTCTGTAAAATTACCCGCCGACCATCGATTGCTAGATACTGTATACTTACTTTATTACTACTTCTATGGCTAATTAAAAAGTTTATTTCTTGCTATATTTCTTTGTTCTATATACGAGTAATTAGATGTAGGAAAACGAACAAATGTTTAATTCAAAGTCATTTGCACTTTACTTTTTGCGCCACGGATGGTATAGTCGACAGAGACCAAACCTCTGACGCTTGTTTTGCCCTTTGGAATCTACATGTTTGATATCATGCGAAGACGAAAATTGTCTCAACTCTACATAAAGCATTTATTTCAATTAAACCATTTCAAGGCACTTTTGAATTGTGAAGGTCAATCAGATACAAAAAAGACAGACATTTGCATGTTGCTAAGTGTAGTTTTCTTTATGAAAAAAAAAACGTCAAAAAATGTGCGTTGTTGATATTGAGGCATTTACGTTTGTGACTGGGCTCAACACACCGAATGAATTTCGAACACCGAATAAGTAATTGTAATAATGCAAAAAATATATGTTATTTAACCAGTTTAACAACAAATATACAATTTATGAATATTAACAGTAAAAGGAATATCAAAATCGATAAAAAAAGCAAAGGAGATGATTAAGATATTTCAAAAATTCTTTCATATTTGTTTATTAAAGCCGTATGGTACACATTGGTTATCGCGCAGCAGTTTTCAATATTCTAATTAACAACTAAATAGGCTCCAGAACCAGTAGCTTTGATCCGATCTCCAAAACGACAGAAGACCTTTTTCAGGACATAACTTTCAAAGATTAAAAAAAAAACTTTTATGCTTTAATATTTTAGCGACCACAACGCAGTTGTTTGACATTAGGTCTCTGTCGTAAGCCTACTCCTGCCTCAGCTGCGGTGCAATAGGTACAATTAAAATACCCCACAATAAATTTCCACGACATTTCCTTTTACTTTATGTACTATAATGTGAAATAATTACTGTATTTCTTGAAGGACAGTGTTATAATAATGGGAGCCTACAGATGTAAAGTTCTTTGAAAATATCATTTTGCGGTTCGTAGAACACTTTTTCAATGCAATCGAGTAGGGAAACTTTTGCAAGCCAAACTAGGTCATATCGAGTACAGTTTCCACTTTTTCGTACTGACGTCGAATGAAATATTCAGAACGCTATCCGCGGTCTAACTTTTTATACATTTTTTTATGGATTTGAAGAGACATAGACTTTATTTCATAAATCTATGAGAAAAATTGTTTGTTTAATATTAATTAAAACTTCATGCAAGACAAAGTTCATTGGTGAGATGGCCTATTTGTTAGAATGCCATCTGCACTCTTGAGGACCTAAAAAATGCCACTGACGCCACTATAACTGTGGTAAGGCCCAAAAAGGAAAACAATCGATTCGAGAAGAAGACGAAAAAGAAGAAGACAAAGTTATAAAGATGTAGTTTATGATTTAGGTATTCTATACCAGTCAGCCAAGGGAGATGGAGAACCAATATTGCAGGCACAAAAAAAAAATATTTGTAAAAAAAAGGGTTTTTGAGACGAGACTTCCGTTAAAATGCATATTGACTGATGGCCCGTCCTGAAATCAAAAGAAAATGCATTCTACAGAAAAATGGAATGGAAATTATCTAAATCAGAAGAAGGAAGAATGAAGCAAAAAACAAAGCCAAAAAGTAGGGCAAAGCAGTAGGCGATACTTGGCAATCGGATTACAAGTTCGGCACTTTGATTTCGAAATAGCCCGTCACATTCTCAAAGCACCTATCAATACCACAACTAGAGATAACTTAGCAACACTAGCATACTCGTAACTTACAATCGATTACCGGTGACTGAGCTCCTCGTAACCAAATCGATACCCACCAATCGCTAAACGGCACTGTAAAACTGGAACATTCACCGAACATTTACCGTTCTAATTGTAACTTAACCCGTTACCTATAAGTGGGGCATTCATGTACACAAAATGGTTGTATCGAGCTGCTTAGTACGAAAATAGGTTAATGTAAGGTTAACTGTTTATTGTGGTATATGCAGGCGAAACCTCGGCTCGACCTCGGCAGTACATTCGATAAATTATCGTTATGGATTTCACTCTAAAAATGCACGGAAATGGAATTTCAGTGGGTTATGACCGTTTAAAATCATCATCATCATCATTTCAGCCGATATTCGTCCACTGTTCGACATAAGCCTCCCCAAGTGTCGCCACAATGAACGATCCTGTGCGTCTCGCTACCATCAGTTTCCCGCAACCTTCACCAGGTTATCGGTCCACCTTGTAGGAAGCCTTCCAACTGCGTCTTCCGGTACGCGGTCGCCACTCAAGAACCTTTCGGCCCCAACGACCATCTGTTCTGCGACCGTTTAAAATGTCTTTATGAAAATGATTAGCGTTTTTGTGATTGTTTTTTAAGACAAAATCATCCAATGACTTTTCCCGTTGTAGAGCGGATTAGGAAGACGTGTCATACTTTAATGGACTAAAATCACACCTTTTTTGTTCTTTGCCTCGGGTTCCAGGATCCTGGCTAAGCTTCGTCCTTGTTGGGCCCATACGGCCTTGTTACTGATAACTCCTTGAGGTGCACGTGGTGCACTACGGCGAAGACTCGGACTCGGTCCGGACATTTACTGGACGGCCGGACGGCGAGCTACCCATTGCTCGCCACCCTCGACCTGGATTTCCAGCGGATGGGGCGTGAGGAAGTCCGTTCCCTCACGCGTGCAGACTTGGAGTTTCAGATGTGATATAAAAAGATTTTTAATTTAATGTACCCATCCATTCTACGAGTAACTAATTAAGGTGTAATTAAGGCCTTGCTAACGACTGGTAATCTGCCTTGAAGAATGGCAACACAGACTGCTAGTTTAAACAGGTCACTACACTGACCTAGTATGTACGTACAAATTTTTATGTTGCCAGTTTTATCACGTTGAGTGGCTCCATGGGTTGTGTGAAAGCGACCCCTGGGGCCTTAGCATGAAGGCAAAGAAGAAACAGGACTACGTTTTTGTAAGAAAAAATCTGATACGTGTCTACTCCGTACAAGAGCGAGAGATTTTTTTTTAAATATTTTTGGTAGGCTCGCATTTGACCACCATCTCACCCGATGGTAAGCGATGATGTGGTCGACGATGGAGCACGCTTGCCTAGAAGTAACCTTTTCACTCTTGACTTAAAGACCCCTAAGTTGTAGCTAGATGTCATTAGATGATTTGCTACATTAAAAAAAATCATGTTGGCTGGCTTGGTTGATATCTCTGTTAATTGGAAAGTAAGTTGGTGAGTAAAAAAAAAGATTAATTGCTAGCATAAATAGATATAAATACTTGTAGAACGATCTGATTTTAGTGTATCTTACATAAGTGGTCACGATTTTTAAGTCAGAACTACACTGGGCACACAAGACATCTGTCACACACTCCGATCTGGGCGCGTCGGTCTCCATACATTTTATATGGAAACTAGACTTGTAGAGCTACACTTGATCCACGCCACGCGACGTCGTTCTACGTACAAATCAGGTGTGTTACACGTGTGCGTCGGTCTTATGTTCTAGTTCTAGCTTTAGCTGTTAGGTCTTGAAGTATAGATCACACTAGATGGTGAGTGTGTGTGTGTATGTTAGTTAAGGGGATGCATCTCGACATACATTTTTACCGTTTTTCATACAACCGCTCTTACACGATTATGACGTTATTACACATTTTTCATAAGATATTTTGGAAACACAGTATCTTGTGGATATTATCTAGGCTTCTATGAAAAACAATTTAGAATTTTTTGTAAAACTAATCCAATTAAGACCTCTGAAAATCTGCTATTTTTCATGAACTTTGACACTTCATAATTTACCATACAAGCCTAGAAAATTTTATCAAAATTCTAAATAATGACAATGTTTTTCAAAAACTTTTAAGGGTTTAAAAAAACATGTATTTCCTGGAACAAGTTTTATAAAATATTCGAGTGAATCACGGAATTACCGAATGCTAATTGAGTTTTCAGGCGTTATCTCTCTTTTTTCGCGTTGCCTTTTCGTCAAACATCGCGTTGGATTGCGTTAGATGAAGTAACAAGCTTTTAAACCATGCTCGATATTTATGATAGGCGAGTGGAAAAGCAGCCTCTTAATACATCTCGTTCGAACTGGTTACTGAAACTTGATGCACGGGTAGCCTTTTATATGTCCTGGAATTGCACATTTTATATCGGGATCGTGTATCATGTTCTCTTGGAATTATTTTCAACTATCACACAAAGCCGCAGGCAAAAGGTAGTAAATAATAATAGTCGTTTATTATAAATAAAAACCGAATACAGGTTGAAAAAGCAAAGTTAAATAATGATAGCTCTTCAAAAGTTAAAACTGTAGTACTTATTACGAGAGAATGATGGTTGTACCGAACAAATGGAATAACCAATTACTGTAATTGAATAATCGTTTACAGTATTCTATTATTCCATTCGCATTTTGTATTTTATATTTCGCATTTTATATCTTTGAACTCCTTTTTAAGTTGGGGAAACTAGTTTGAAAATAAAGGATTACTAATAAATGTGTGAATTGAAACCTAATGTCGAGTGAGCTAAGTTTATAGATCTCTATGGAGAAGAACGTGCAAAAACTCTATGGAGGCACTTTTAAATCATGACATGAGTTATAAAAGTCTTGGTTATGGTAAGGTAATTATGAACATATCTATCATATGTTATGTTTATTTACTACGGGTTTAATCTACAAACTACACAATCCTGAGTACATCGCACACCTTTGCGATTACATTTTCATATGCGAAATTATTTCCCATAAATATTAAACCGAAAGCTTACTTATAGGAATTAAAAACGTAATCCATGGAATCACGAAGCAGGTAATGGTTTATATTCAGAGCTTTCCACGGAAATATTTGAAACGGATTATTTGAAGCAATTTTAATGGGTCATTGACTTGCTGCATTTTCATCGTGAATCGATTTGTTACACAACTTTTTACAAGCTTTTAGCGGTTACCGATTGAGCTAAAAATATGCATGCTGGTGTAAATCAGATGATCATGCAAAGTTATTATTACATGGAGCTGATCTGATGATGGAACCGGTAGGTGGCCATACAAACTCGGTAGTTAAATGACACAAACCCATCGAGTTGGGGCTCGCATCTTGACGAGTACTTTTGCGCTAGATGGTAACCAGGGTCTGATGATGGAGCTGGAAGATGGCTCGGTAATAAGCTCAACAAAATAACACTATCATGTTTGAACTTTTTGAAATGGTCTTGATGAGCTTTAAAATATTATATAAGTACAAATCGCGCTAGAAAAGCTTGCTACAAAAAATTATTTTCATTGAAAAATTGTGTCATCGTTTAAAAGAAAGCAATAAAATATTTTTGCCGTTTTGAACTGTCGCTGCGAAGAGTTCACAGAGCTCATTGCTTCGGGCACGATGAGTTTACTGAAATAACACTTATGAAATGCTCACTTATTGGACCTCGCCAATATTTAATACGAACAAGCAGCTAGCAAACTTTCGAAACCACGAAAATCATACCTTAAAACAATCTCAGAACGTTCAATTTCCTCTGCAAACATAAATGCCGAAATGCAGACACAATTCGAGCAACATTTAACAGCGCTAAGCCGGAATTTTCATTTGACATGACAATATTCGGTGAATGATTTTTGTGGCGTCAATTCACGTCAATTCAACGGTGTGGCGATTGTGGAGGGGTTTAACCCAATGATGAGTTCTCTTCAGGGTGTTTGATTACATGATTCTATGATCTCCATTCACTTTGATTGACTCAGTAATGCCTGCTAGATAATAGGTGATATTCCGCACGTCAAATTGCTGAATTGGAATTGCAGTTGGAATTTGAATGTGTAATATGAAACCTGAGAGGATTTCACATTTCAGTGGGAAGTTTAACAATAGGGCGTATCGTTTAATAGTGAAGTACAAACAGTTTAAGGTTGTAAGTTTGATTGAATATTTGATTTTATATATAATAAAATCAAATGTTTTTATTTCACATAGGCTTACATAGGCACTTATAAAACGTCAGAAGCTAGTGCACGGTTCCAAATTGGTCGTTTCCTATTAAAAAGAACCAGCAAGAAACTCCAAACTTATAAAGGAAATGGTTGTTCTTACAATATTTCCATATTACAGTATTAATAGATATTATGTAAGGACAGTGTAGACCAGTCAATATTGTACTGTAAAGTATAATAAAATTAATCATAATAAAAAGTGAGCCGTGAGAGGAAGTAATTTAAGAATTCGCGTAGTTATGATTTCCTTGAACACAATATTTGTTAGCGTAAAAATCACTTTCCTTAAAGACTTTCGCTTTCTGTTATTTAAAACGGAAAGCCTTGAAACTGCTTGAGAAATTAAAGAATGGATGAAGGACTTTCCAGTTAAACCTGAATGCAACCGTAGTGGCTTGTGGCAAACGAGACGGCGTCTCCGAGCTCCCGAGTGGATCTTTCCGCGAATTTTCCGTTTTCCGTCGTCCATTAACGAGGAATAGAAAAGAAAAAAACTGGTATTTCCTGCCACAACAGGTTGGATTTAACTGGAATATTTTTAAACGTTTTATTTAGAATAAATTCTTTACGGAAATAATTAAATTCAAAACGTGTATTTAACTCATGAACCAGTCAAGTTTGTCACCTATTTATTATATTAATCTTGGCCTCAATTTTTATCCTTTAAACACTTGCGTCACATTGATTCAATGAGTGTTGGTATGTCTTATTCGGGGTCAGGGTATGAAGGCTAGAAGGAACGGGGTGGGTCTTTTAGTCAGTAAGAGTCTGACACTATCTCCCGCTCCGCCCAAGAGCGGGGGATGTCAAAGCATGATTTTTTCCCACCATAAAAAAAAAAAAAAAATAGGGTCGTGTGTTTAAGATTGGGTACTCCATCTCGTTTAGCTCTTCAATCCCCATCGATGATAGAAGAGCTGACGATATGGAGTATTTGGTCGTGGATGTGAGACTCTGGCGGAAGAAACGCGACGAGTGTTTGTCGGATAGGCGGCAAAAGGACCCATAGTCTTGTAAAATTCACTCGCGGCAAATTATTTTCGCATCTTTGTATACTTTCTTTAACAAAACAATGAGTTAAAATGAAATACTGTTATTGCACATAATAACTATAATACACCACTAAATTTTAATCGTTTTAATCCCGTGGATGGTCGATCCGGTACATGAAACACTATCGATTTGTAAAGATAAAATTAAAAAGTAAAGTACCTTTTTTCAAAACTCGTATTAATTTACGCATGTACGAAATTAATTTCTTTAAGAAAACATCAGCTGAGCGAGTTCAGTGACCTGTAGGAAGTTTGTACGCAACGCCGATTACTACCTAAAGGTCATTGCACTCGCTCAGCTGACGTTTACACGACGACGACGACGCGCCGACGACGGCGGCGACGTTTGACGTTAACAGGGGGTGCGGAGACGGGCCTCGCGCGATTCTTATATTGTGCACTAGAGGACGTAAGCCTTAAAAAAATATTGCATAAGATGCATAAAAAGTTAATTAGTCATTTTGACAGCTATACTTAGGATTGCGCTCCTATTTCATAATGTGAGTACTTTATTAATAAAGGGTTCAGAACTTGTGTAATTACCGATCGCGTGCCTTGTCAGCGCCACTGCATTATGGTGGCATGTTCACAGTAAACCTAACAAAATGACCGACTGTTTGTTCCATTGTAAAATGGTTGAGGTGTGGCGCAAAAGTCTCACTAAACGACAGCCGACGGAACTTTGATACATGTGGTTCTAAATAATTGCCCTGTTCGATAACGTGAATACTGTTTTTGGTATTTTAAACCCACATAGATACTGGTACTTTCCGGGGCCCATTAGGGCCGTTACCTGTCAGAACTGTGGGATTATTCGAAAAAGTTACTGAGCTCTAGAATTCAAAAGGGAACTGAAGGAACACAGGTGGATATCAGGCAATAAAACTCTAACCGTCCCTCTCCATCGCGGAAAGTGATATTTGGTGCCGGCACATTGATACACATGGTGTGAAATAGTGCATTTCCTCTCAAACCCTAAGTGAACACCGGCGTTCGCGCGAACGTTGGCGTTCACGCGTAATTTGGCGCCATTCGGTTAACACAAGGATTATTAAAAGTCCGCATAGAATATTGAGCGTTTTATTTATAGGGCATGTATCTAATGCCAGCCATACACGGTCAAACCTGTCGTCCAATCGGTATGACTCTACATGTTTGATCAAACAGATTCGACCGTGTATGGGAGTGACAACATGTTGACAACATGTAGGTCATACCGATCCACTCCCACAAATCTGTTTCATCAAACATGTAGAGTCATACCGATTGGACGACAGGTTTGACCGTGTATGGCTGGCATAAGAATGTAAATAAGAAGTTTTTCATAAAGTAGTCTGTAATCATCGAAAATAAGCAACCTTTCCATTTATCTATATTTATACCTACTTAAATCCTCAAGATCGAAGCGTTAAATATTTATCATACCAAAACACAAAAAAAATATATGTACTGGTCAAATACGATTGTAACTTTATTTGCAAAATAGCTTTTTTTCTTTAAATTGAAAAATCATCTTGACTCCTCCCACTCTAGGGTGGCGCGATAGGGCGTGTCAGACTTTTTCTGACTAAAACCACACCTATGTTCCTTCAGTTGCATTTTCCGTTCTAGGACCACGAATATTTCATACGTTTTCCAATGGCCCCAGCAGGCATTGGCCCTGCTGGACCCCTACGGTTTGCTGACATTTGCATTTCTAATGGCGTAAGTAGATAGATATTCTTTCAAAATCAGTTTCGGAATAAAACTACCAAACTTGCGCTACACTGCGCACACGTGTGACACACACGCCGATCTGGGCGCGTCGGTCACCATACATTTTATATGGAAACTAGACTTGTAGAGCTACACTAGATTCGTGCTACGCGACGCCACGCGACGTCGTTCTACGTACAAATCAGGCGTGTTATAGGTACGTATGCGTCGGTCTAATGTAGATGAATGTAGTTCTAGCTTTATTGCAAAGTTTATTAAAGTCTATTTATAGCGCACTTGTGAAACGCGTCAGTTTCTTACACTTCCGTGCATGTTGTGTTGGTACAGCCCTACATACTTTATTTGCACAAGCTGGGCTGTGATCTTCTATACTTTTGTCGATAACAAGTCGTAAGTAGTCCTGAACTGACCTATACGAATACTTCCATTAACTGGACAGGTCCACTCAGAACGGTGTGGTTCTTTCCTCAAAAGACCATCTCACACACGAACACACACACGTGTAATTTGAGATTACATGTTTGCTGTACGTACTTTAAAAGAGACTTTTACCTCAGAGTTTGTTTCGGTGGTTCTTCTCAGGGTACTACGGCCTCATCTAATTTAAACTGACGAAAAAATTTACGTATAAAGACATAGTTTTTTTGTTAACCTATTTTCAAAATATATCATTAAACTGTTTTTTTTACAATTTTCAATTAACGTGCGAGCAAATCCTTGGTCGCTCAAAAAAAAAACATAGGTAAATATTTTTCAGTTCAAGTAAAAACGAGCACACATTTTACATACCTTTCTGTTCATAAAAGTCGAATGTGCAATGCGAGATTTTTTAAATTTACAGTCAGTGAATACCGTTCGAGAATGTTTCGTTCAGTTCATACCAATATTATACATGCTCGAATGCAGTCAATACGTAGAATACCTAACATGTCAGGGCTGAAAACAACGAATAAATACCTGTTCTATTTTTAAAAACATTTTTAGTTATTAAAACATACGTACAACTCACTTTGTTATTTATCAGATCAATCAGAAATCAGAAACTTTATTTCAAATAGACCAATAAAAAGGCACTTTTGAATTGTCAAAATGTCGGTCAGTCAAAAAAAAGTGAAGCTAAGTTGCACGTTCCAAAGCTTAGATCTATGGAAAAAACGTTTTTTTTTTGTTTTTTTTTTTTATTATTAATGATAGGCTTGCGTTTGACCACCATCTCACCTGATGGTAAGCGATGATGTGGTCGACGATGAAGCACGCTTGCCTAGAAGAAACCTATTCACAGTCGTGAATAACGTGCAGGAAATCCATGGACACTCTTTTAAATCATGTTATGAGTTACAAAAATCTCGGTTACATATTTTTTGTTGCTTCTATTATACAAACATGGAGAAACCTACTTCCATGCGAGCGAAGCCGGTGGTGGAAGCAAGTACATGTACATTATAGTAGAATAAAGCCTAGAATTTCAAAGATTTCTAAAACGCGTACGAATATGGGTTGGGTTGTTAGTAGAATATAATTACCAGTCCACAAATATACGGCAAATACATTTCTGTAAATAAATGATAAAATATCAAAGTAACATTCCCGAGGTATAACCTGCTTACTGTCGCCAAACAACCTCAGAAATATGGAAAGTTAGTAAATAATTTATATAAGTATATTAAATTTATTTGAAAGCGCGTTTCAAAGGCTCCGCCGCTCATTTACGAGAGTTAAGAGGTCTAGCAACACAGTTTACGCTCGCAGAAAAGCTTCGCCCCGGGCACTGACACTGCAAACCGTTCGTGTAATAAAATAAAATGCAATTTCGTTGTGTTTGTTCGTCCTCGTCGGTTGAGTTAAACGTTTCGAGAAATGTTGGATTATTACCCGGGTTTTGCTTATAGTGCTTGAAGAAACTAGTTTCAAGTTCTTTATGGAAAAACTTCCTTCAGAATCAAATCAAATCAAAAGCATTCATTTCAAATAGACCATTTGCAGGCACTTTTGAATAGTCAAATGTCCAAAAAAATTAAGTTAAAATCAGCTATTACTATTCGGATCTATTTTGATTTTGTCATTGTTAATGAGGCGAAATTCAATTCAATTTTAAAAATTCTTTCAACAGTATAATGCTTCTTTTGCACCAAATCATATGGGCTATATTATTTTAACTCAAAGAATCATCAAACTTAAGTGGCAGTGTGCAGGCACATTGCTCGCAGAACAGATAGTCAATGGGGACGAAAGGCTCTGGAATTGCGACCACGTACCGGAAGACGCAACGATGGAAGGCCTCCCACACCACAAAGTGCCCTGATGACGGTCGCGGGAATCCGATGGATGCGGGACGCATAGGACCGGTCATTATGGCGACACTTGGGTAGGCCTATATCCAGCAGTGGACGTCATTCGGCTGAAATGATAATGATTATATCATTTTTAATACACTTACTCGAAAACCTGCTCCTATCCCGACCGATTTTAGGCATGCAATTCATTGTTCTCCACACTAGTGCTAAAAACAGTCAATTGTGTACTTAATAGCGGTAAGGATAAGAGCAAGTTTTCGAGTACGTGTATTGAAAACTAACTTTTTCTCGCGGCTTCGCCCGCGTTCATAAAACATAACCCGTGTCGCTCAGGAATAAAGCGGTTTTCTATCGTTGAAAACATTCTAGCAATCGGATTAGTACTTTTAGAGTTTACCTACTACAAAGACAAGAAAAACAAAAAAAAAACCTCTTTATAATATTGGTGGAGGTAGTTTTGCCTTCAGTCAGCGAGACTTTATCGAACACAACAATACGTAATGCAATTTTTGTAAAGAGATAAAGCTGATAGTAGTGGCACATATTCAATTAACTGTCAAAGGCGTGTGTGAATAGTGGCGCATAATTAAACTGACGCAGCCTAAATGAGATGGCATCAGCGGGATGCATCGCACACAGTGTACACTGCGATACCATTGTTCGGGACTTTACAATCAAACATTAAATTTATTTGGAGAGCAATGGTGGCAGAGTGGTAATGGCTCCGACTTACGAGTGCATTACTTTGTGTAATTTATTTCATCACCACTGCTCTCAATACGGTGAAGGAAAATATCGTGAGGAAACTGGCATGTACTAGAACCAAACATTCGACCACATGTGACATTCACCAACCCGCACTGGGCGCCGCGTAGTGAATTACGGCACATTCCTTCTCCTAGAGAGGAGGCCTAAGTACCAGCACTGGGATCATTAAAAAGGCTGATGATGAGAATGATGATGATTTATTTAGACACATAGTAGAACGAATTTAACTTTTTTATATTAAAAAAAAAAACAGACCTACACTGCGAATGAATCCCGTATCATGTATCCAAATACATGTAAATTACCCGGGTCACAGCCGTGTGTCTTGTGTATTTAAGTTTGAGGTTTCGGGTCTGGACCAAAAACACCTATTAGGCCAAATAATTATTCGTTCTGTACGGAATTCGAACACACGACACGCAACGTAGCAGTCGATCGCTCAACCAATGCACCGACCATGCCGTGAATGGTGTTCTGTAATACCGAAAGATGTCATGTAGTTTGATGACCTGATGAGTGCCGCAAAAATCTACAGAACACACAAGCGCAAGATGAAATCAAATAATTTTATTTGTGCACACAGGTTAAATTTAACGGTTCCGTATGGTGTCCGGACGTAAAGAATAACACCATCCCATCTCTTCCCGTGGGTGTCGTAAGAGGCGACTAAGGGACATTTTGAGACCGTGCGTACTGTTGAGCACCTGAGGTCACCGCATGGTGGCGGGTATACCACCAACAAAAGCATTCCCAAGGAGGGTTGGTGTCAGGCTGGCGGCCGACTTTAAAAAACTAGCCAAATCCCTTTGCAACATGTTCGGTTTAAATAGATTGCGCGATAGGGCTAGGGCGTACCCCACAGGCGACGCGCAGGGGCAGCACCCGGCTCCTGTGGGAAATGGACCAGGGTTGTTGCACCACCCCGGGCGGGTGCAACGTAAGAAGCAAGCTCGGGAAATGAGATTGAGGTATGCAAGTTGGAATGTAGGGACTATGACTGGAAGGGCTAGAGAGTTAGCGGATGTATTGAAAAGAAGACGGATAAATGTAGCATGCTTGCAGGAGACTAAATGGAGAGGAACAAAAGCGAGAGAAATTGGTGAGGGATACAAGTTCTACTATTGTGGAAGTGATGGAAAAAGAAATGGTGTTGGAATAGTGTTAGACAGTAGATTGAAAGAATGCGTGATGGAAGTACAAAGGATTAGTGATAGAATTATAGTTGTGAAAGTTATTTTAGAGAATGTGATGTTGAATGTGTTGAGTGTGTATGCACCACAAGTAGGATGTGATGAAACAGTGAAAGAGAAGTTTTGGGAGGATTTTGATAGAGCTTTAATGAACATCCCTGTTCATGAAGAATTGATAGTTGGAGGTGATTTTAATGGACATGTGGGAAGAATGAAAGGTGTTTATGAAAGAGTGCATGGGGGATGGGGTTTCGGTAGTCTGAACAGCGAAGGAGAGACGCTGCTGCAATCCGCTACTGCATTTGACCTGGCAGTAGCCAATACGTGGTTCCAGAAAAGAGACGAACACATGATCACGTATAAAAGTGGTAGTCATAAGACCCAAATCGACTACTTTCTAGTTCGGCGCAACAACTTAAAGCATGTCAAAGACTGCAAAATACTGCCAGGAGAAGACCTAGTCTCACAACACAGACTCCTAGTTATGACATCAGTAGTCAAAATACTGTCTAACAAACACAAAGAACATCCTCCCCCTAAAATAAAATGGCATATGTTAGAGAGGAATGATTGTGCGAATAAGTTCAGGGAACGAGTGGTGGACAGAATGATAGAGATGGGAGATATGAATGATCGAAGTATAAATGAAAGCTGGAATGAGATAGCTGGGTGTATCAGGCATGCAGCGAAAGATATTTTGGGAGAGACGAAAGGAAAGGGCATAATAGATAGGGATACATGGTGGTGGTCGACAGAAGTTCAGAATGTATTGAAAGAAAAGAAGAGAAAATTCAAGGAATGGCAGCGTGTAGAGCCAGGAAACGCTAGTTTAAAAGCTGAAAAAAAGAGTGAGTATGACATTTTAAAGAAAAAAGCGAAGAAAGCCGTGGCCATAGCAAAATCAAGAGCCCAGGACAAATTATATGGCACACTGGACAGTCCTGCAGGCCAAAAAGAACTATACCGGCTTACTAGAATAAGAGAGAGAAAGACGAGAGATGTTTGCCAGGTAAGATGTATAAGAGATGAAACTGGAATGGTTATATCGGATGATGAGAAAATCAAAAAGAGGTGGAAAGACTATTTTGAAAGATTGATGAATGAGGAAAATAATTGGAGTAGTGTGTTAGAGAATAAACCAGTGAATGTGGGGTTAGTGAGAATGGTTAGTATGGATGAAGTTAGGATAGCAGTAAATGGAATGAAGAATGGTAAAGCCATTGGTCCAGATGGAATACCAGTTGAAGTGTGGAAGTTATTGCGAGTGGATGGATGGACGTGGTTAGCTTTATTCTTCAATAAGTTGTTGCAGGAAGAAGCCATACCTGATGAGTGGTGCAGCAGTTCTTTGGTGCCCATTTTTAAGAACAAAGGTGATGTGCTTGAGTGCAACAATTATAGAGGAATAAAGCTAATGTCACATACTATGAAAGCCTGGGAGAAAGTTATTGAAAGGCGACTGAGAGAAGAGAGTGAAATTTCACAGAACCAATTCGGTTTTATGCCTGGTCGGGGTACAACGGATGCCATTTTTGCTATACGCCAGCTGTGCGAGAAATACAGAGGTGCGCATAAAAACTTGCACATGGTATTCATTGACCTCGAAAAGGCATATGACCGGGTACCTCGTGAGGTTCTGTGGTGGGCCCTTAAGGAGAAAGGTGTACCTGGGAAGTATGTGCAGTTGATCCGAGCGATGTACAGTCGATGCAGTACCCAAGTCCGTTCTTCAGTGGGCACTACTGGAAGCTTCAATGTGGCTGTCGGCTTACACCAAGGTTCGGCCCTCAGCCCTTACCTCTTCCTGATGATAATGGACGCTCTGACGTCGGACATTCAGGAAGAGGCTCCCTGGTGTATGTTGTTTGCCGATGACATTGTGCTGGTTGCCGAGAGTGGCCTAGAGGTCCAGAACAGATTGGAGGTGTGGTGGCACAGATTGGAGAGTGTTGGCCTGAAATTGAGTAGAACCAAAACGGAGTACTTGTTCTGCGATTTCGGCGGTCTCTCCAATCCAGTGCCCTTAGCTCTCGCCGGAACGCCCATACCGATCTGTTCCGACTTTCGGTACCTCGGGTCGCTCGTCCAAGGGGATGGTGAGGTAGACCGGGACGTAACACATCGGATCAACGCAGGATGGATGAAATGGCGACAGGTCACGGGAACAACTTGTGACCCACGGATGCCCCTCAAGTTGAAGGGTAAAATCTACAAGTCCGTGATAAGGCCTGTCATACTGTATGGATCAGAATGTTGGGCTGTGAAAAAGACGGATGAAAAAAAGATTGCATGTAGCGGAGATGAGAATGTTAAGATGGATGTGTGGTGTGACGAGAATGGATAAAGTGAGAAATGAGTATATTAGGGGAAGTTTGAAAGTGGCGCCAGTGACTGAAAGGTTGAAAGGAAATCGTTTGTCTTGGTATGGTCATGTAAAGAGGAGAGATGAAAAGCATGTTGCTAAAAGAGTTATGAATTTACATGTGCATGGATGGAGAGGGAGAGGGAGGCCAAAGAAAAGATGGATGGATTGTGTGAGAAGTGATATGAAAGAAAAGGGAGTTAGTGATAGCGTGACGTGTGACAGGACAGAATGGAAGAAAAAAACGTGTTGCGCCGACCCCAAATAAAATGGGACAAGGGCAGGAAGAAGAAGACACAGGTTAAATTTAAGTCTTACAAAAGTATAAGTATGTATCTCCGTGTTCTACCTCAGTAAGTGGCATACAAATATTAGTAGTGTCATTTTTTTTTATCTTATGAATTTAGGGACTTTTGGTCACAGTACGACCATGCCAGTCCCATCGTAACCTAATACAAGTCAAGCTACTTAAGTAAACTAACTAGCTAGTAACTTAAGTAGTGTTATAATTTCAGATTAGTTAAAATGTTATCATTTCACAAATAAGACAAGTGCTCAACGATTATGAAATAGGTGCACGTCATTATTTAGTACTTTAACCTTCAATTGCAGCTCAAAATGCAAATAACTTATTTTTTCGCCCTAAGTAATAAGTGATTATTACTTAGGCCGAAAAAATAAGTCATTTGCCCTGAAACTGGAACACACAAGGCAACTCATAACTCGTTGAACGGCTGAACCAATCTTACCGCTCGCCGCTCCGCGTTTAGCTACCTCTCACAGCGGCAAGGTCTCGAACACGTTAGTGCGACCGCGCTTCATACAGAAACACACCAACAGCGGTCACAGTTTTAACTACTCTCTTTTTGCGTCGGGGATTAAAAATGTAGCCTATATTAAATAACATGAAAAACTGAACGTGGATATTTCAAAGCGAGCAAACAATTTCGCTATGAGTAAATAAATATACGTATATTTACCTGGTTCTCATTAGTGCTATTTTTAACACGCAATCCATTTTCCGATACTTGTATAAATACAGAACTGGTTTCTACGTAATATTTAAAATTAAAACAAATGAGTCATGTTTTTATGCTGTATCGTATTTCTGATGTACTTTTTGATTGAACTCACATATTTATTCGTGTGCATCATTTAATACTTTCAAAGGGATTGTAAATTTTGCATTTTGAACTGAAGAAATCGGCTTTTATGGTTGAACGGTAGATTGAGCTTGTGTCAATCGTTAATAACAATTCCGATGCTCAACAAATCACTAATTGCGTTCAGAGAGTAACATAAGTTTGATTTGTAACAATCTGAAAATTATTTAAAGATGGTTATCTTTTAAGGTGGAAAATCATTTAATGACTTTTCCCGCTCTAGGGAGTGTAAGGGCGTGCCGTACTTTTACTGATTAAAACCACACTTTTTTTATAGGGAAATCATCCAATGACATCTCCCGCCCTTGGGCGGTGCGAGAGAGCGTGTCAGACTTTTACTGACTAAAATTCACTCCTGTTCCTGTGAGGCCCGAGGTTATTTTGCATCGCGCATGGCCTCAGTAGGGTTCAGCCCTGCTAGACCCCTACGGTTTTGTTGACATCTCCTAAAACCACAACTATATTCTTTCTTTGGGATCAATGGTTTGATTTATATATACGTTTACGCCATACACATAAAACGATTTATGGTGTAAGCACTAAATATGCACGTAAAGTTTAACTGAAATAAATTCTATGTATTTTTTTTTTGTGAGCCTGTTCGGTCCCACTCCTGGGCAAAGGCCTCCCTCCCCTCTTTCCATCTTTCGCGCGCCCGCGCCGGGCGTCTTCTTGCCAGTTCTGATGGAATCTGTCTCGTTCGTCGCGCCATCCTCTTCGCGGTCTACCGCGACCCCGTGGCACGGTTTCAGGCCACCAACTTTGTGCTACTTTGGCCCACAGTTTGTCGGGCATGCGGCAGACATGTCCTGCCCATCCCCATTTCAGTTTGGCAGACTTTTGAGCCACATCAACTATTTTGTAATATACTATTACAAAATAGTTGACACACCAACTATTTTGTAATATACTATTACAAAATAGTTGAAGTTGGACACACCAACTATTTTGTAATATACTATTACAAAATAGTTGATGTGGCTCAAAAGGCTGTCTGTGGCTCAAAAGAATGTTTCGAACTCAATCCGTACATTTAACACCTAGTATACTGCGCTCCATTGCTCGTTGGCAAACCTTAATTCCAAGTATAGAGAACAATTTACATATTAGATATCTTGTTCCAAAAGTTAATTAGAAAACCTAAACAGGTTCCGTTTAAATCGATTAGCTAGCCAGGCATCACGAAGTGTCGATTCCATCTGATGATTAAAGGGAAATCGAAAGGTCAGTATGAATAAAAAAAATTAATTAGTATTCAATTTAAAGGTGAGGGCTCTGTTCTGAGTACTGATGCGATGCACTAACACGCCATCCTGTCACTCAGCCATTCCGAGAAGCATCGACTACAACATGAACAGTACTGTGTCATGTAGATAATGGAAAACCTTGAAGAACATAGTTGCTACATCAAGGTTCGAAGCCACTGGCGGGTTAGCCATGTAGCAAGACTGACAAATGCCACAGGCCCCTCGCATTCGGGAGCCCCATAAATTCGGGGGCCCGCGCGTTCGGGGATCGTGCAAAAAAATCTAGTCAAAGTTAAAAATATTGAAATCCGAATACAGCTTATTATTTCATTGAATATCATGGTCAATCTCTTAGATTTCCTTCATTACCGTACTTTCCACGCACCTTACGCAATCTGTCTATCTTCAAATCTAATCTTAAAATCCACGGGGTTATTGGTGATTGAGAATAAGAATAATAGTTATCTACAGGCCCCGCGCTGGCTTAATCCGCCACTGTTTGAAGCCACCGATCAACCGATAAAAAAGTGAAGATCACTTCAAAGCCTCATTTCACTGATTGGAAAATTACTGATTTGGATAACATCTTATTTCACATATAACATACCTAGAAAGAAAATATTTATTTGTGACTCGCACAGGACAAATAACATTAAAGTAATAATGTAACATTAAAACAACAAAAACACTTAAGCGAGGCCAAAAAGCCTCGATCGGCATATAATGCAATATTTACACAAAAAAAAATCGCAGCAAATATTCTGATAGGCCCTGGTATCCAGAAGTCATGTTTTCAGGAGATTTCTGTTCTTAAACATCGCGTAACAGCCCGTTCACGACCTTACTTACGCCTTGACTTAGCTACCGCTCAAGGCGGTAAGGTCGTGAACGCAGCGGGGCGGCGAGCGGTATTATCCAAAGTATGAAAATGTTTAAAGCACGCCACGAGATACCGTTCATAGCGCCCGTTTACCGAGGCCGCCCCCGCTCGCCGCGCCACTCGCCGCTAAATCCGAAGTGACCTGGCCGTAAGTGTAGTATTTATGTTGGTGGCTGTACACTAGAGAATTACTGCAAACATTCCATTACAAAGTATGGAAATATTTAAAGCACGCCACGAGATACCGTTCATAGCGCCCGTTTACCGATGCCGCCCCGCTCGCCGCGCCACTCGCCGCTAAATCCGAAGTGACCTTTTTTTTTTATGGTGGGAAAAAATCATGCATTGACATCCCCCGCCCTTGGGCGGAGCGGGAGATAGTGTCAGACTCTTACTGACTAAAAGACCCACCCCGTTCCTTCTAGCCTTCATACCGGGGCTCGAGCGCCCTTTCGGATAACCCTGGCCCCAGTAGGCTTCGACCCGGCTGGGTCCCTGCTGTTGCTGACAACTCCTTGAGGCGCGCGGGAACAGTGCGCGCCGTCGACGACTTGGGCTTGGTCCGGACAGTTACCGGACGGCCGGACAGCGAGCTACCCATTGCTCACTGTCCGCAAGCCCGCGCCTACGGTGGCCGGAAATCGGGATCAGAATCCCGGCGGCGGCGGCGGCGGCGATAACGCCGTTGCCTGATGCGTTCGGCCTCCTCCTTTGTGAGCATTACTGCTTCGCAGAAGTCGGCGACCGCCTGCCAACTGCCTCAACCAAGGCCCGGCGCGAGAGGTCTCCGCCGCCGATCGCCCCCACGAGGGCACGGCGATGCTCCGCCCAAGCAGGGCACACCTCGACTGTGTGCTCCACCGTGTCCTCCGGGCGTTCCGCACAGTGGCGACACCCGGGCGTCACTTCCGCATGAATCCGGTGCAGGAAACTCCCGAACGAACCATGTCCGGTGAGTACCTGCGTCATGCGGAAGGTAAGGACGCCGTGAGGTCTTTCCAGCCACGCCTCAAAGAGGGGACTTACCGCCAAGATTGTGGCGTGCCCAGCACTGGGTTGCGATAGTCGTTGACGCCACTTCACCATGAGATCCCGCCGGAGCTCTGTCCGCCATGCCGTGACCTGTCGCGGCAGCGGACTTTCACCCCGGCGTTGCATCTCCACGCGCATATCGTGCATGTGTGCAAGGACTGTTGCCTCCAGATCCCACGGTGGTAGGCCAGCCAGAAGGCTCGCCGCTTCACGGGAGACCGTGCAGTATCCCCGCACCATCCTTATTGCCATGACCCTCTGGCAGGCGTTCAGTATGGCCGCCGGTTGCTTTTTCAGCGACGGCGCCCACACCGGCGCCCCGTAGAGGGCCATGGACCGAACGATCCCCGCGTAGAGCCTCCGGCAGGAGGCGTCTGGACCCCCAAGGTTGGGCAGGAGCCGCTTGAGCGCAGCCCCAGCCCGGTTGAGTTTGGGAGCCAGACGTCGGAAATGCTCCACGAAATTCCACCGGCTGTCGAGGACGAGTCCCAGGTACTTCATCGTCGACCCGACACCGATGTGAACTCCTCAAATCCGAAGTGACCTGGCCGTAAGTGTAGTATTTATGTTGGTGGCTATACACTAGAGAATTACTGCAAACATTCCATTACAAAGACTATTTAAGGGTAAGATTTAAATTTGTAATATGAACCGTGAATGTAGCCAAATATTGAAATTCCCATTAATTCATTAATAGGATTGGACGCGTTTGTATGAACACGTACTATTTACCGAACGGGACGTAAGAGGCTTAAAAGCTTTATGTTAAACAGCGCACCTACCTTTTGCAGTAATGCATAATTTGGAATAATAATAACCTTAAATATGTAAATTGCTTCTGCCCGCGACTTTGTCTGCGTGGACTTCAGTGTTTCACCGATTCACCGATAGAAAGCAGTTTTATTCCTGAGTGACATAGGCTATATTTTATGTACGGGGGCGAAGCCGCAGGCAAAAGCTAGTGTCAAATATACAATCATCGCTTACCATCAGGTGAGATTGTGGTCAAACGCGAGCTTATCCATTATAAAAAAAAAAAAAAACATTCAAATAAACAAACTCACAATGTAAAACATTTATAATTCTAAAAGGATTAAAATAGCAATCAACCGCTACAAAGAATCAAATTAATATTGGAACGGTTAGTATTTTATTTCTGCCACAAACAATACTCGCGTAGAACCACATTTCATATGAAAAAAATGTCTTTGAAAGCAAAATGAATTTGGATAAATACATATTTTCATCCGATCGGTTCTCAAAGTGTTCTCACATTTGCTCTTACGATCACGACTCCCAATTAAAATATTCTGCAAAATGTCAATAAACCTCTCTAGGTAAAGCCTGATTTCCGTTCAGAAAGAAACCTTTAATTTCTCATGAGACTTTTTACAAGCTTTTATTTAGTTTCAACTGTCCCGATGTTTGCAATTATGTCTGTAATCAAATCTTGCAAATTGATCCATTTCCCGATTACCGATTGATCTGAAATTTTTCATGTATGTGTAAATCAGATGACAATGCAAAATTATTATGACATGGAGCTGGTCTGATGATGGATGGACCTTCTGGTTCAAGGTGGCTATAGGAACTTGGTAGTTAAACGACACACAACCCTATTGTATGTCTGTACTCTTTTTTTTATTTTTTTTTTATGTTGTTGTATATTGTGTTGCTTGCGCCGAATAAATGCTATTCTATTCTATTCTATTGAGTTTGGGCTCGTATGTTTCGTCCTATAAAAGCTTGCTGTGAAAAAAATATTTTCATTAAAACTTGTTTTATAAGCAGATTAGCGTACACAACGTATCGAATACTAGCTGACCCGGCGAATTTCATCCCGCTTTTCAGTCAGTGAATGTAGTTTATCTATCGATATAGGCAACCGATTGGGATGAAATAAAGCCTAAGTAATATATCAAATTATACACAATTTTAATCTATAAAATTTATCTATGTCGATTTCGTACATTTTCCTCGATGCGCGCACAACTAAAAACTTCTACAGATATATTATATATATATAGATTGCATTCACAGTAGTAAACCAACTTGGTATTTTACTTTTTTTGAGGTGGGTCATCGTGCAATGACTTCTCTTGCTCTAGAGTAGATCAAGAAAGAGTGTCAGATGGATAAAAGAGAGAGAGAGACAGTACTCCACGCTGGAACAGCTGCTCAACCTTTATTAAGCGCAAGTTGATCTTGTATTGAGTACTGCTCTCATATTTGACATGGGTCTGCCAAATACCAGCTTAATGCACTTGAGAAGCGAGCAAAAAAGATCATCAGCACTTGTCAAGTCAAAACTCTAAAGTCTTGAGCATCGACGCCGAGTTGCCAGTCTGTATGTTTCTATCGTTTACATTTCGGAGAGTGTGCAAAAAAAAATGTACAATTTAAGTCCGTCCCATCATCATCGGACCACAAGACGTACGGCGTTGCACCACCGGTACATGGTGGACGTCCCACCCATACGTACAAAGCGTTTTGGGAACACATTATGTAAATATGCGTACAGTTAAGGAGTGGAATTCTCTACCGAAGTCTGTGTTTCCTAATAGCTATAACCTAAAGGTCTTTAAGTCACTCACCGGACATGGTCATTTAGAGAGATTCCTATACCGGATTTGTGCGGAAGAAACGCCCAGGTGTCACCATTGTCTGGACTGCCTGACACGGTGGAGCATACGGTAGAGTATGTCCCGCTTGGGCACAGCACCGCCGTCGGCTCTTGGTACGGGCCATAATCCTTAGCGAGGAAGAGTGGCAGGAAGGGGTCTTTAAGTCAAGAGTGAAAAGGTTACTTCTAGGCAAGCGTGCTTTCACTTTAATGACTTTTACTGACTAAAATCACACCAGTGTTCTTCAGTTTCTCTTTGCGTTCTAGAACCACCGATTTCCTTTTAAGAAACTTTAAAACAGAGGTTGTGGTTCAAAGACGAATTTATTAAACTGACCCTTCCACTATCATCCGGGGACAAGGATTCTTGTTTTGTGTTTTGCTTGTCTCTCTTACCAACTGTTTGGTCGGTCTTCTCAATATCGAGTTTTCACTTTGTGAAAAGGGTTTTGAAACTTATATTTTTTGTTTTCCAGTGTTTATTACTAAGTCTTGCGTCCTTCTATACTTATAATATAATATGACAAGTTGTATTTAAACTAAGTTTGTTCCGGCACTTTCGACATTGTATTACAGTTTATATGTTCATATTTTTCCTTGATACTAAGTCACATAAAACAGTCCGGCAACGCTTAGAACAACTAAAGGAACATCGGTGGGTTTAGTCTCTAAAAGTCTGACAGTCTCTCTCACTGCACTCGGGGCGCGAATTGTTATGTGATAATATACCACTCCAAAAGAAAACTAGATATAACTGACGCATTCGGTATTTTAATCAGTGTAGCACGATAGACTACGCGCGGCTACGGCGTAGCTAACGTTATCGCTACGAATGCTACGCCGTAGCCTACTGCTACGAACTACTCGTTTCTTTCGATACATTTTTCCTGTCTCAAGAAGACGGTTTGTTCTTGATTATGTGTGTAGATTCACTTTTAATAATATGCATACATATGATGATGATGATGATGATGATGAATTTGCACAAACATCTAAAACTCAAACCGCCTTATTAAGATATAACAACTACACTGCAATTTATTAAATGCTTTTTTCGGTAAGATACACACAAGTCACCAAATAAAAAATTCGTCATGTAACTAATTTGTGAAGCTAATGTTCACTGTGAGTAACTGCTTACATTTTTTTTACAACTATCTTTTAATCATATCTAGTATTAACAAAACATTTGAGAAAATTATTATCCATATTTTTTTTAAAGGTAATAAATCATCTAATGATGTCTCCTCGTCTAGTGTGGAGCGGGAGGGCGTGCCAGACTTTAACTTAATAAAAAAGTTGCTTTTTGCTTTCTAGGACCACGAGCATCCGTTTCGTACTTTTGCTCATACATCGATCCTTACGGACCCCGAATGGGGTTATCTATGCCGTGAACCGATGCTCGAATATTCTCTAAAGCAGACTTGCTACAGCCAATATTCCATAGAATGTAAGTCGAGCGGACACCTACCAATTACCTAACGTGTTACCACAGCTTACTTGCAATATCACGGCTGCCGTAACTAGGGCGAAGATAGTGAAGCATACTTGCGTGTAATCCGACGCAGATTGAACGGACCTCGATAACTATTGATCAAACAGCTCTTGATTGGTCGAATTAGGTTTAACCGGTGGCTCGTTTGATATCGTAATCGTACGTTGTTCAACTGCTAATTAGATGCACGTTAAATATGTGTTGCATGGCTTGTATCTAGCCCTCTCTTTCTAGGGTACCGTACCTCAAAAAAAAAGACGTGTGGCACTCGGGGACTGCCGCGGTAAAGCTATTGCATAGCATTTTTATCAACTTATGCAATTATAATTATTTATTTATTTTATTTATGCAGTATTTTTTTCCTTTGTTTTTTTTTCTTTGATATTAATTGAAGTTACACTTTCACACATTGAATTGAATTTTGATTGATTGTTCACTCATTTGTTTTCTTATCGGTCACCACGCTCAAAAAACAAATGAGTGGGGGGTGTTAGGTTATTTTCGTTACGGAATTTCTGGATTCGGTCTCCACGCTCAAGGCCCGCGATAGAAGCTGTGCAATAGCTTAAAACGGAACCCTTATAGGATCACTTTGTTGTCTGTCTGTCTGCCTGTCTGTCAAGAACCTTTCGTATACGCGTGAAGGTATCCAAGTCAATATACTTGATTTGTTTATCTTTCTTGGCTTTCAAGAGGTTCTTGTCATGAGGAACAGAATGTCAACAATATTGTTATTATGCTATCGTGCGCAAGTGCTTGCTTCGTTATTAAGCCTCGTCTGGGGTAGCACTAATAGCATTCTCCAGGTCATAACCGGTAAACAGGATTCACGTCAAAATATTTATTCGTGCCCAAATTGTATAGACTATACATAATATCTTTTTTTTTTATATATTTATAAAATCTATGGATTTGGTCCAAAATAAAGATTTATTATTATTAATCTACACTAACATTAAAAAGAGGTAGTTTTTATTTTTATTTTTTGTTTGTAGGATGTAATCCCTGAAAGTACTGGTCTGATTGCTAAAATTTTTTCACCGATAGAAAACTACTTTATTCCTGAGTGACGTTATAGACTATATTTTATGTACACGGGCGAAGCCGCAAGCAAAAGCTAGTAATGTATATTGTAATACCAATTTTTTTTTAAGAGTAATCATTGTGTTTTTTCTGTTCTTCTCCATAGGAAACGACCAATAGTTACTGTGCACTAGCTTCTGACGTTTTATAAGTGCCCATGTCTACATGAATTTTTGAAGATTCTAAGCAACATTTTTATTAACTTTTTGTACAAGTTCTTTTAAGTGCATACCTATCTTTACCTGTAACTGGAGCAAACGGTACAAAAATAGTACTGAAAAATCTTGAATACAGTAATTCCACTGCCTGAATTTATGTCGTCGTACGCCGCGTCGTTGTACCCACGTACGTCTTGAAGAAATTGCATCCGCAAATGAAGTCCCGAGTCATCCCATTTCAAAATTGCTGCGACGGGCTCAAAGGTAACTTGGATCGAAGAGTATCTCATCCACTTGGCATGATTAAGTAGTAAAGCTCAATATCTGAACTTGCTAGCGACAGATTCCTAAACTGAGTTCGTGATTAGAGTGACTTTTTAGCTTGCCTTTGACGTATTCGTCAGTACGTACCGTTTGTGAGATTAAAAATTGCCGACAAAGTTTATCAGTCTCATTTTTTGCCATGAGTGCAGCGAGGGAAAGATGGACTGATCACTAACTTAGAATACACTGTTGTCGTATTCGTCTATCTAATACTCGTATCTTGACTTTAACTGTTTTGATCGCTACAGTAATCTACTATATAAAAATAAGTCGGGTTTTCCTTCCTGACGCTATAACTCCAGAACGCACGAACCAATTTCCACGGTTTTGCATTCGTTGGAAAGGTCTCGGGCTCCGTGAGGTTTATTAGAGTAGAGTAGGGTAGAGTAGGGTAGAGTAGGGTAGAGTAGAGTAGGGTAGGGTAGAGTAGGGTAGAGTAGGGTAGAGTAGGGTAGAGTAGAGTAGGGTAGGGTAGAGTAGGGTAGAGTAGGGTAGAGTAGGGTAGAGTAGGGTAGAGTAGGGTAGAGTAGGGTAGAGTAGGGTAGAGTAGGGTAGAGTAGGGTAGAGTAGGGTAGAGTAGGGTAGAGTAGGGTAGAGTAGGGTAGAGTAGAGTAGAGTAGGGTAGGGTAGAGTAGGGTAGAGTAGGGTAGAGTAGGGTAGAGTAGAGTAGAGTAGGGTAGGGTAGAGTAGGGTAGAGCAGGGTAGGGTAGAGTAGGGTATAGTAGGGTAGAGTAGGGTATAGTAGGCTGAAGTAGGGAAGAGCGGGAGCGAAGCCGCGCGGGCAAAAGCTAGTACTGTATATAGAAATAAAACAAAAAAGTGTCTAGTACGCCACGTTCACGACTAGGTGACAGACTTAAAGGTTAATAAATCTCATAAGTATTGTTTTTCTTATTTGTGTTGTTAAAGGGGAATCATCAAGTTGGTCGTAGCGGCCGATAACACGCTTTTTTTCCTTCTGGACGTGGTGGTGAAAACGTTAAATTGTTGTGTACGTAATGAGGAAATGTCTGTAAAACTGAAAAGGCCGTTATTGTACTGCTTATTGGAGTAATTTACAGCGCACCAATACAGAAACGCGCATATATTCGCACTAGTGGACCGCTCCAGTCGGCCGCCGGATGACCAGTGACAGGTGTCAAATACATCATGTCACTATGCTTGAGACTACTCACATAGCAAATACACTACAGGGCTCTGGTAGGCCTGCTAGGGCAACGAGATTGTTTGGAAGAATCTCCGTAGCTCTGGAACGCAAAACAACTGAAAAATCTGTTTATTTAGTCAGTAAAAGTCTGACACTCCCTCTCTCCACTCAGGGCGAGATCAGATTAAAAAAAAACAACAACAAGAGGTCATTTATCTACCCTAATATTATCTACACTTAATATTATAAAGAAGTAAAGTCTGTTTTTGTTTGTAGGAGGTAATCTCTGGAAATACTGGTCCAAATGCTAATTTTTTTTCACCAATAGAATGCTGTTTTATTCCTGAGTAGCATAGATTATATTTTATGTATGCGGATGAAGCCGCAAGAAAAAGCTAGTGTTTAACAAAATCCTGATCACTTGCATAACAAAATTACCACTAAATTTTTAACAAAGCCAACTAAATAAATGCTTTATTTAGATACACAAATATCAAATATCTGTATTTTGAAACGCACGGCCGCACTCCGGATTTATTTCAATCATCAGTTCCAGTCAAATAGAATGATCTGTTATTTTTTCAAGTTTTTGTTTCTCTGTGCACCTCAAATGGTTTTCATCGATCGGACAATGCGAAAACATTTATTCGCATTCACGTTTATATCGTGCCTACACTGTGTACGAATTGAACTAACTCTTTTCTCCATTATTGAATATTAAACCTTAAAATCTGCTAGGAAACATTCTATTTAGTCGGTATGAATCCTGTCACTTGTCACTTAAGTACATTTTAGTATTGACGGTACAGATGTTTTGATGCACGTGCATTAAACATACTAGGTCCTATTTCTGTCTGTGAGGTAAGGCTTCTATATACGGGTAGTTATAAAAAATAACCACGAAAGCCTAATTAGCTTTCTTACCTGTTCATATCGGGGTACCCTAAAATTACGTCACTTCCTTCCCTGCTCTCGTTTTTTATACACATTACGGGCTGCGTATTGACTATTGTATAGACAAAGTATAAAATAAATAATGTTTCATACATTATCTACACGTTTTATTTATTCTATAAATTGCCTAGGAACTATTTTTGCACTAGTGCAGAAAAGTGCGCGTACTCGTCCCCGCCACAATGTTATTACGTTTATCGTATCAGGCTGGGCACGCGTCGACCCCCACGAGTCGCTGGTCAACCCACGAATATTAATTTCTGCGTAAGTGTAAAAAAGTTGTTTGATACACGCAGTAGTGCAAAGTCACTGCAGCCCCCATGCAGTCGCCATGATAAGTTTTCAGTATTTGTGTCAAACTGTACTATTTTGTTGTTATCAAGTAGAACACTAGTGAACTTTTTCTCCATTACTCAGTAAGAAAATATTAAATACCTTCTCAGAACCTAGTAACTGGAATCTGCTGCATCTAACTAATTTCCCGGAGGAGTTACTGCTCCGAAGGTATCATGATAGTTTCATATGATCTCAGTCTATGCTTTTAAGAAGTTTCAAGTTTGCGTTTCCTGTGGTATCCTCACTCTTTCCAACAGTTTGTTTAATACACTCATAATAATATGTAACTTTTAAAGGCTTGACTTTTAGAACATACTACTACTACTAATTTTACTAGATTTTTTTTATAATAGACTAGTTGATCCTTTGAACTACGTACCGACTAACAGTCAATAAAGATAATATATATTTCGATATAGTCAACTGATTGAAATGAAACATTGTATAAAAGTTATTTATATAATAAAATTATGTGTTACAATACGTTTTGGGAACACATTTATTGTGCGTACGGCTAAGGAGTGGAATTCCCTGCCAAAGTCTGTATTTACAGATGGCTACAACCCGGGAATCTTTAAGTCAAGAATGAATAGGTTACTTCTAGGTAAGCGCGCTTCATCGTCGACCGCATTGTCGGTTTCCATCAGGCGAGATAGAAGTCAAGCTCAAATTTCACAACAATGAAAAAAAAACTTTCTGCTATGACGCGGGCGCAGCTGGTGGCAGCAGCTAGCCAAGATATACATATTTAAAATCAAACCAAAAGCACTTTATTTCAAATAGATCATATACAGGCACTTTTGAATAGTCAAATGTCGGTCAGTCCAAAAAAAATCGAAGCTACATTGCACGTTCCAAAGCGTAGATAGTCCTATTGAGAAGAACGTGGACACGCTTTTTCATAATTATTATGAGTTACGTATAATCTAGGTTACATATTTCTTGTTGCTTCTATTATGTGTACACATATAACACCACATTTCAATAATTTATTTTCGGCACTCTGCGGGCTGTGCAACGTTTGAATGTCGAATCAACATGTTAACAGCTAGCGTTCTGAAACCTATCAATGTTTGGTTCAGCCCGAGAGCTCGGATTGGATATCTATAAATAGACGGCGAACCGCTGGGGATGTCGACAGACCGAAGACAGAATCGTGAATTTGTAACCTTGCACACCAGTCGCCCTTATCTAGTTTTATTTAGAACTAGCTTTTGCCCGCGCGGCTTCGCTCCCGCTCTTCCCTACTTCAGCCTACTATACCCTACTCTACCCTACTATACCCCACTCTACCCTACTCTATCCTACTCTACCCTACCCTACTCTACTCTACCCTACTCTACCCTACTCTACCCTACGCTACCCTACTCTACCCTACTCTACCCTACTCTACCCTACTCTACCCTACCCTACTCTACTCTACCCTACTCTACCCTCCTCTACCTTACTCTACCCTACACTACCCTACTCTTCCCTACACTACCCTAATTTTTATTTTTTTTTATAAGAAGATAAGAACCTTCTCCTCATAATAACGAACACAACAAAAAAAAAATTAGCGAAATCGGTCCAGGCGTTGTTGAGTTATGCGCTTACCAACACATTTTGCGATTCATTTTTATATTATAGATATATATATAGATTTTGACTGGTCTAGTGAGTGGCCCTGAGTGCTATGTCGGAGCTCGTGGACTCGATTCACAACCAAGACCAATGATTGAGTTTGTGTAACTCTAAAGTATAATTTAGACAATATTAAAGAACCAACTGGCATATTAATTATTTTTCAATTATCTTTGTTTTTGTTTTCACTTTCCATACATAATAATTCGATAAATTCACGATTATCAATGTAAAACACCCTTACGTGAAATATGACTGCGTAAATATGTAATGGTCACGGAGTTAAGGCCATTATTTACACTGTCATATGTTTTTATTAGGTACTTTACTACACTACTGAGAAGCTTGGCAACGACGCAAAGTAAAGATTTGTCATACGGGTGGCAATTTTTGATCTAAAAATTATAATTGATGATATCTTCGAAACCTTGCATTTTTTGACCTCATATTTTAGGACTAGTCACAAAGTGGACATAGTCTAAGTGTTATCAATTGTCTAATACTCATAGCACAAGCTCCGCTAAGTTTGACTCTGTATGATAGTTGAAAAAAAGGCTGGTTTTTTGATTTTTATTCGAGAATTTTCTTGTTCATTTTTCGTTCGCATAGTGTAAACATTCACGTGTTTTGATTGTGTTTCAAGTTTTGTTTTCAGTTTTTTGTTGCGCTGCAAGTGCTATTGTGTAGTTTGCCGATTTCTTTTTCTGTTGTAACTTTAGGTACGAATAAGTTACGAGGCCTTTTTTAGTGGTGGGAAATCATTAATTGCCTTTTCGCGCTCTAGGGTGGAGGAGGGCGTCCCAGACTTTTATAGACTAATTCCATACCTGTATCCTTCAGTTGTCCTTTGCGTTCTGAGACCACGATTTTCCTTTTCAGAAAATCCCCGTAGCAATAGTGGACATCAGCCCTGCTGGGTCCCTACAGTATGCTGACGTCTCTTTGACGAGCGTGTGGACCACTACACGCTGTCGACGTGTTGGGCTCGATCCGGACGTATACCGGACGGCCGGACGGCGAGTTACCTTTCGCTGACCTCCACTGAAACCCACGTATGGTTTCAGTCAATAAAAGTCTGACACAACTTCTCGCTCCATCCAGAACGTGATAAAAAAAATAGAGAGAGAGTACGAATATAATCGTTGTCACGCAAGGAAACAGAAAAACCTAAAGTTAGAAAAAACTTGCTTATATACATTTTCATTATTACACTAACAGATTACCAAAAAAGAAAATGTTGCATTAAAATCTGCAGTAGTCAGTATTTTAAAAAGTTTTACCGCAATAACCTAGAAAAATATCGGTCATTCTCCGATTAGCAAGTTTTACGTGTCCGGGCTTGCATAATCCGTACTATTATCATATTCAATCATCCATTTTTTTTTATATGTTAGATAGCATCCGTATCTAGCCATAAACAAAGACATTGGCTTCTGTTTTAAGTAGTTAAGACTAAATTAATTTAACCTATGTTCAAAAAACCTCTGTTCTCTAATTACCGTGGCGTGTCCACACACTAACTTAATGTTAAAACTTACTTGTAATTTTTATAACTCACAGATTTACTTTGATCCATTCAACGTTTTAAACGGTGTTGAGCAACGTGTATCGCATAACAAAATATCGACTCAATAGAACCAGTCTATAAATAATTATCATTAAATTACCGGATGTCCGATCGAAAGTTATAATTGCCGTGACATATTCTGTTTTCGGGTGCACATCCCTAAATAAAAGTATTTGGCACATCACTACCGCGCGCATCTCGTCTCCTCAGTGTGTGCCGCGGCCCATCAGCAGTTGCACGTCTCTAACGTTAGTGTACCGCCAATAAAGCACGTGAGTATATAATTACCGTAACCTTGGTTAAAAACTTTTCTAATTACCGTTGTACTTATGTTAATACTTGATTTTTTAAGTTAGACCCAAGTTGATCATGTAAATAGAGACAGTACTTTGGCCTCCGTACGTTGTAATAAGTTAGTTTTTGCATATTGTGTTGGTTTTCGAAATTTTAAAGAAAATCTATCGTTTTCTAATTACCGTATACTAATTACCATATGTTTATAATTACCGTTGTATGAAAAATTAATTCTTGTTTACTAACTGTAGCCACAAAATAGATAGGTACAGAAGTAAATCTACATACAAAGCGCGCTCGAGCAACGCACACATAGACACCGCTCACGGACACGATATCTCGGAGCGCCTCGGCCCGCTCGTCGAACAGTTTCGGCTCAATCGCTCATTAGTGTGCGTCCACCGATCGTAGGTATAAAAAGTGAAGTACATATATACATGAGATTGTCTTCTGTACCTATCTATTTTGTGCTGTAGCCGCGATGTCGTACCAATAGAAAGTTCTCCCACGGGTTCTCGTAGATTATGATTATCATTGTCCGTAAATACGTCTATATTATATGCTGACCATTCATCAAGTTATTTAATTTATAGGATGGGAAAACCCAAAAAAACCAAAGAAGAAGTTAAAGAAAAGAGAAGACTCGCCGCACGACAACGCCGAGAACGAATTAAAAATGACCCTGTTTTGTATCAGCAATCAAAAGAAAAAGAGAAAGAAAGGTATAATAAAAGAAAAAGAGATAAAAAAATACTTCCTATCTGCGAAATGTCACCAAAAAACCGGAAGAAAACTCAAAAAAGAAATAGGGAAAATTTCAGAGCTTACTATAAAAGACAAAAAGAAAAGGAAAAATTGGAAACAATTGAGGAAGAAGTGATCTTAGATACAGATGTGCTTGATAAAAATATAACAGATCCTCTTGAAACTCGATCAACATCACTACATCTTAATGATTTATCATACTCGCTGCGCTCAAAAAAATATATTAAAAGAGTATCTTTACAAAATAGTCCTGAAAACCCCAAATCAAATAAAGAAGATCATAATCAGCAAGACAAGATTTTTCTACAGTCGACTTCTTTTGAAAAAGAATTAGTTCCCTTGAAGAAGACACCAAATTTTAAACCTGCCTTAATCACATCAACGCCGCGTTCATCTAGTGCTCTATCATCATCTTCTACTGAAAGTATGTTATTATTAAGCAATAATGAGCAATTGACAGAAAATAAAGATACAAGTGTGAATATTACGGAACGGGCGTCTTCCTTGTGTTCAACCCCAACTTCAGTATCTTCGAAGAGAATCGTAGAGAAACCGAAACGAAAAAAAATTTCACCCTTATTGTTATTAAGAAGACATGTATATAAAACAAATAAAGAAATGTCCTATATGAGAAAAAAAATAGAGGAGTTGAAAAGATCAAAAGAAAAGTACAGGAAGCAAGCATTAAGACTGAAATATAAAGACACGCTATATACAAAACCAAAACAAAGTCACGATAAGGAAAATGAACCCAAGTATTTACAAAATAATAATAAAGAGACTAATGTAGAGAAAATCAAACAAGATGTCCAAACTTTTTTAGAACAAGATGAGAACAGTCGCATTTGTCCTGGCAAGAGAGAATACATTTCAAGAAAAACAATAAAAAAGCAAAAACGTTTCTTAACAGACACTTTGTTAAATCTTCACACCCACCTATAAAATCAGCTACTCGACATTTTGCAAGTTGCGACCATTTTGGGTCGTGATTCCAGATTCACGAGCAAGAGAGACTTGCATGTGTAAGATCCACACTAACATGGACTTGATTATAGCTTCACTCAAACGATTCGACCTAATCGACCAAAGCTCCGCTCACAAAGTTCTGTCATCATTATGCTGTGTTTCAGATAGTATAGATTGTCTTTCAAGAAAATGTATGGATTGCGCAAACAGGAATATTAATTATAAAGAATTTGATAATTCAAAGCAGATGTTTTACTACCATTGGATAACAAAACAAGTAACGTATACTAAAGATGGGAAAGAGAAAACTTCAAATCAAACGGTCAAGGAGAAAATTACAGCTAACCCTAAAGAAGTAATAGAAAAGTTTCAACAGTTGCTGCCACCATACATGAACCATTGTGCTAATAAAGTTTCTCAAAATAATTACATTAAACATTTAAAACAAAATTTACCTGAAAATGACTGTGTAATCCATGTTGACTTCAGTGAGAATTACAACACAAAATATACAGATGAAATCCAGTCATTCCATTTTGGTGGCAGCCGAAAGCAAATTACACTGCACACGTCTGTTATTAATTTTAAGCAAAGTGGAGTATGGCGGACTCAGTCGTTTTGCACTTTGAGTTCTTCACTCAGACATGACGCAGTCGCAGTTTGGAGTCATCTTATACCTATATTAAATTTCATTGAAAATGAAGCTCCTTACGTAAACGTCATCCATTTTATTTCTGATTCTCCGACTGGGCAATACCGAAATAAAAAAATGTTTTATATCATCTCTCAACTTCAGTGGCACTTTCCTAATCTAAGAGTGGCTGCCTGGAACTATACAGAGAGTGGCCATGGAAAAAGCTCAGCAGATGGCGTAGGAGCAACAATAAAAAGAACTGCAGATAGAATCGTGGCTCAGGGCTGCGATATTGTCGATATCAAAACTCTTTCTGAAAAACTGAAAGCCAATGTCGAGGGAGTCATTACAGACATAGTACAAGAAGCGGATATTCTTCAAAAAGATCTGCTGATCCCTAAAGAGATACGGGAGTATAAGGGCACAATGAAAGTCCATCAAGTCGTTTGGAGTTCATCAAAACCGAACCTACTTGCAATGCGAAAGTTAAGCTGTAATGCGCAACAGTGTATGTATCAAGCTATTGAATGTGAACATGGTAGACATCATGGATTTTACTCTTTGAATATAGAAAAGACAGAAGAAGCTGAACTTTCCCCGCCTTCGAAATTTATTTTATCTGCACCTTCCGAAAACAAATATAATCGCGACACATCACGGTCTATTAGTGCTGAGAAATTTTCAGACAAACCTATAATTTTATCTAATCGGCTAGTGAAGCCCGCTTATGTATTTCTTGGGTCTTCGAAGTCTATTATTTCTAAACGTGATATGGTTAAGAGGTTTGAGAAGTTTGAAAAAGCGGAAAGTAGTTTAAATTTATCTGATACAGACAGTTTTTGGGCTCCTGTCTCTCCTGTTGATTTCAGTCTTACAATGCCTTCCTTCAACACAATGACAAATGTTCCAAATAATAGTATTAAGGATATTAATGACAAGAAGTCATTTTTCAATTTATCTGATTCTGATGAATCTGTTTTTTAATGATTCATTTTTATATTCTGTGTTTTTATATTGTTTTTTGATTGCTTGTTATTTTTAAATAGAAAGTTAATATAAAAGAAGACTGATTCGAATGTATGACATACTAGTCTGTATAATTATAATGATTCTTTATAGATTATATAAGTACTCAGTGATATTAATATAAGCAAATCTTAAAAGAGCTGTGAGTAGCTTTAAGTTAGATCTATCCTTATTGTCCAAGAAAATTTAAAATATTATTCTTTTAAGTTACATCTTACATACCTTTTTAATAAATATCATTTCAAGAAATTTAAAAAATTACCAATTAAAACAATTTGTTTTTACCTGATTTTCATTGAAGGTTTCTATTTTTTAATAAATTATAGCCATCGTTAATTCTATTCCTTAATAATAATTTTACTAGCTTTTGCCTGCGCGGCTTCGCTTTCGCTCTTCCCTACTCCACCCTACTATACCCTACTCTACCCAACTCTACCCTACTCTACCCTACTGTACCCTACTCTACCCTATTCTACCCTACTCTACCCTACTCTACCCCACTCTACCCCACTCTACCCCACTCTACCCCACTCTACCCTAATCTGCCTTACCCTGCTCTACCCTACTCTACACTACTCTACACTACTCTATCCTACCCTACCCTACTATACCCTACTCTACCCTACTCTACCTTACTCTACCCTACACTACCCTAAACTGTTTTCATTTTTTTATCTATAAGAACCTTCTGACAATAACAAACACAACAAAAAAAAGAATTGGTGAAATCGATCCAGCCGTTCACGCGTGATGGCGTGACCAAGGAAATAGGGATTCATTTATATATATGTAATGAAATGACCTCCTTGGAAATGACATTTAATTTTTTTAATTTTTAAGCTGTGGATACGGGGTGACGTATCATTCAATGACAGATGATGTTTAGATTATTTTTGTGCATTTTATTGTTATAAAAACTTGTAGAGAGATAATTAAAGGGATATAATTGAGGAGGCGATATTAGTGAACTTTAATGTCGTTTCTTTGTTTTCAGGTGAGATAAAAGTGTAATTTTAGTTAAACGATAATTGTTATACTGTAAAAGCATGTCGAATAAAACAAATCTTTGTTTTCAGAGAAACAATTTGTGGTTTATTTCGAAAATCCTCAATAATATACCTTATATATATATATAGATGTATACAATATTAATGTGTGTTATTTTCATTTTATTATATAATATTTTACACTGACTTGATGATATTTTCTAATTACCGTTGCATTAGATATTAAATTTTTCTAATTACCATACTCATTTTTTTTTAAGTCTCATTAACTAGAAAACTACCATTAATTATTAGATGCCTCATTAATGATTGAATTCGTATCTTTGATTTGTTTCATATTTTAATGCGTTTAAGTCAAATCAGTGAAAAATAAAAAAGGTTACGGTAATTAGGCAAAGAACGCCAAATTGGAGAATGACCGATATAATTCCGATAAACCAATTTCTTTCTACACGCAGCGGGTTACCAACTACTCGTAGTCGTCCACTACTCCAGTTGATCCACTAGTCGTCCAACCTGTTGATACAACTAGTCGAGTAGCCGAGGTCTGTATATTAATATTCATCTGCTTTGTAAACTAGTGAACAATACAAAATGTGCGATGTACATAACTGGCGTTGGACAGACAGGCCGTGATGAGCCCAGCCCAAAAAAGACAACTTCCAAACAATAATAATTATGTATATTTAATTCAATATATCATTCAACATAATTTCAACCTTTTACGTAGTCTATTTTAGGTCGATTTTCAAATGGCCACTAGCATTAAAATACTGAAATGAAATTTGATCTTTGTCAAGTACGACAAAGAGTTGCTTTTTCCAGAATTCTATTTAATAATTCGTTGTAAACAGTTGCATGCTGAACCAACTTTGGAACAATAAACCTTAATTCAACACAACATAGTCCGGTTTCAGCTGCACTAAAATTCTGCTAAGAGATTTTCAATAACTTCAATCTGAAATAAACTTTATGAAATTGGTTTCAAAGTTCAATGTTGTTTGTTGCGATTTAGTATTTCACTATTAAATATTGCAGTTGTGTTTTTCTATGAAACTACATAATCGGACATAAGATTAAGTATTTGAAGGCTATTATTGTCGCTGCGGGATTCTTCGAAAGATTTATAGTGATGATGGAATATAATAGGCAATAAAAATATGCCTGAAGAGTTTTTGTTTGCTAAATTAAAGCTTGGTTCAATTACTCAAGTAGATGTCGGAGAAAAGCAGCCAGGCTGAAGTGGGAGAGGGCTGGCCACGTAGCACGAATGCACACGGACAGGTGGGCAGAGAGCGTGGAGCGAAGGTGGTGTAACATCTGTAGTGTACGCGGGGCAAACTTGGCCAGATATTGCCCTAGACAGAGAGGTTAGGAAGGAAAAAAGGGATTTTTTTCTATATTTGCATTCCAGTGAGATGCACAGTTAAGTCGTTCGGGTTGCAATTACTTACCGTTTATTACTTTGTGGCTGTACTATTTTTGTAGAAAAAAAACTACGCAAGTGCGAGTCGAGCTCGCGCACACAGTTTGAGGGGGTTGGAGTCTCGAAGATTTTTCGGAATTGCAATTTTTTTTTCGTGACGTAGGTAACAACAAATTTACTGTTTTCAGATTTTTGTCTATACCTATGCTATAAGACCTTTCTTTGTGCCAAACTTCAGGATTCTGTGTCAACGGGAAATACCCTATGAATTTCCATCTTTGAGAGTATCAAAATATACGTTTTTTTGCGACATAAACGACCGTATCTTTTTTATTCGTTAACTTAGAAGTTTGAATTGAACTTTTTCACAGCTTGAAGGGATAGTAGACCTAGGTATATGGTTTTAATTTCAACTGGATACCTTCACGCGTTCTCGAGATAAAGGGTCTTGACAGACAGACCAACAGACGGACGGACAACAAAGTGATCCTGTAAGGGTTCCATTTTTTCCTTTTGAGGTACGAAACCCTAAAAACACGTAAAAACAAGTAGGTATTATCTAAAATCAAAACTTTCTTAGTGAAATTTTTCTATTGACAAGAAAATATTGAAGCTTAACTCAAATATAGATGTAAACGAAATCCCTCACCCCCTCCCCGCCCTCCTCCGTCGAAAGAAACATATCAAGATCAACCATATCTGAAGCAGTCGGAGTACCGCTACGTATTTTTCCCTAAAAGTATTGAAAATAGAGAAGGTTTATTTTTAACTTGTATCTTATACTAGCGGTTTTTCGCGTCTTCGCTCACGTAGACCACTTTTGCTGTGGGTATTTTTATAATAAAGCAAGCAAATCAAATTCAATATCTAGTGATAGTAAATTGAATTGTAATGATAGTGAATCTATATATAATTGAATTGTAATCATCCGATGGATGCGGGACGCACAGGAACGTTCGATGTGGCGACGCTTGGGGGAGGCCTATGTCCAACAGTGGACGTGTATCGGCTGAAATAATGATGATGATGATGATAGTGAATCGATGGTGATGATAGTTAATTATCATCAATTGCATTACTACTTACCATCAGACGAGATCGCAGCCAAGCACTAATTTATGTCATATAAAAAAAGAAAGCAAAATTAAACACTTTTTTTTTATTAATCTGGGCACTAAAATAACTATTAGTCTTTTAGGCACTTTTCCCATTGACATTCATGTACTTGACTTTTGATATTCAGTGAGTGATTTTCTACCCGTTTATTCGTATTATTATTATTCTCAGTTTGTATTTAATTAAGCTATATTAATATTTATTAATTTAAATGTTTATAAGCAGTTTTATAAATGAGTTTATTGATTAATAAATACTATAATCGTCAAATCAAAATTGCCACAATTGTCAGTACCTTGAAATATCAGATTTCTCTAAACTAATAATTGTTATTTTATGAAAAAAAATAGTATGTTTGACGCCAATTTTTATTATATACTTAGTACTGTCACGCACATATTGACTACTGTCACGTACATACTGACTACTGTCACGTACATACTGACTACTGTTACGTACAAAGTAGACCGATGACCTGGTGAGGGTTGCGGGAACCTGATGGATGTGAGACGCACAGGACCGGTCCTTACGGCTTCACTTGGGGGAGGCTTATGTCCAACAGTGGACGTTTTTCGGCTGAAATGAAGATGAGGATGATGATGACTGACTACTGTTGGTGGCCTTGCTCGCGTAAAAGTAGAAAGTATCCCAATAGAACATACTCCCAGGATTAAAAAGTATCGTATGTGCTATTTCCACTTGTGTGCATCCGTTTGTCCGTGAAGGAATAATAAACACACATATGTACGTACACACAACCCTTTGCCTTTATAATATTACTGGGTTATACAATAGATTTACATTAGATTTTTTTCTGAATAGTGTCGCAACATGTGTACATGTATACAATGGGCTTGTATTAACACACTTCAATGATTTTCTAAGAAGGATACGAGGATGGCGAGCAACAAGAGATTTGCGGTACGATTGTCAGGAAATGGGCCGGAAGTCGGATGGAAGGACATATCTAAAACGTTCCTAGAAGGTAAATTAGTAGGTAAAATAGTTATAAATATCGTATTGAGACATAAGCGATATAGCCCATAGAAAAGTCGAGAAAGGTGTTGCTAGGAAGGATTTTTCTAACTTCTCAACTTATAAATTCCTTTAAAACGATGTTAAATGATACTTATTTTGCAAATAGCTTTAAAAAAAAACACTTTTAAACGTTAATTTTTTTTTGTCAGTTTAAACTAGATGAAGCTGGTATTTCCTAGCTGACAACCCTGAAAAAAAACACCGAAACCAACTCAGGGGTCTCAGTCTATTTTAAAGTCCATAATGTAATGGTCAAATCGTATGAGAACCATGCAGATTAGTGTCTCAGATGGTTTTCTGAAGAAAGAACCACACAGATTTGAGTGGACCTGTCCAGTTAGTGCAAGCATTTGTCAGTATTCGTGTAGCTCAAACTTAGAACAGTAGTTCTTCTTGAGGAGCTCAACGACTTGATGATGACAATACCAAAGAAACGACGTTTGGGTAGGCCGCATCAAATACCTAATACTGCCGCTATTAACGTTATCGGTTCATCAACGTTCGGTATAACGCTTTAAAATTATTTTACAACGAAGTTATGATAAATTGTAATGAACAGAAGAAGGCAGTTTTCAGCGTTTTAAAGGAATACTTAAGCCTGGCGAAGCCTGAGTATGTTTTGTGTTTTTGCATTAGTTAGGTTTTACTTTAGTTTATAAAGGATGACTTTTTTAGAGTTTGGTTAATAAATTGGCAACCGTTTTTCTTGTGACTGCTAATTTAACATTTGATAGTTGATTTGTGGTTAGAATGTTTTGACATTTTGCAAAGAATGGATTTAAGAATAATATGCTTGCAAAATTTTGAAAATTATGGTGTAGTTCGCCATACTTATTGTGTGTTGCGTCCATTACGGTCGATAATAATCAGTAATCTGAGATTCGGAAAACTACGAATCGTTTTCGCACTACCCTCACTCTATTTGATTCAAAAATACGCCGTACATGCGCACAGAAGTTACTGCTGCTGTAGAGAGTAGTTTTCAAAAAAACTCGAATGAGTCGATTCGACATCGTGTACAACAATTGAAGCTACATATAAGAAGTCACTTATCTACGCAGATAAACTATAGACGTTGGACCATTTAGTATTGGCGCATTCGGACGACACGAACAGTCACAAAAGCCGCCACGAGAAGCTAGAAGCGACCACAAAGGAGGCTGAAGCGCGCGACAGCCACTTGTTTTTTCCCATATATGGCCTCACTTGCTCGATAAGGTGGTAAAAAATTAGATGTTTCGATTACGCTTCATTCGAGCTGGCCGTGGCGCCCGTATGGCCGAAATCATGTGCACTAATGACATAAGAAAATCTTTTACACAAAGCCAATACCATATCAAATTCAATTTATTTTTGAGTGTTTTATTTCATTTTAAAACCAAAGCTGTTAAAAAATACACCCTCTATAAAGGTTCAATAGTTTAAAATTTTATTTGTGCATAACATGACCATTTTTTTAATACTTTTAAATTCATATGGCTATGTTTTAGTGTTGATGCGCAAACGCAGACTATATGTTCCAGTTACCGACACCGAACACTCACCTATTAATCACTGATCGTCATGAGTACGTGTTAAGTAGGTGCAACTGGACACAAAAAGAATATTTACGAATGCGTAGGGACTAGATGATTTCATACTGGTTCTATAGAAATAAAATATTCATCGGTAGCTTGTATTTAACACAAGACACAAAAGTGTCTTCGTTTGCGCCCTGCCTCAAATCTGTATGGTTCTTTCTTCAAAAGACCATCTCAGACAAATCTGCATGGTTCTCATATGATTTGACCATTACATATTTACTGTATGAACTTTAAAAGAGACTTTGACCCCTGAGTTTGTTTCGGTGTTTCTTCTCAGGGTAGTCAGATAGGAAACACCGGCCTCATCTAGCATAAACTGACGAAAAAAAAAATTGACGTGTAGAAGTGTTTTTTAAACCTTTTTACAAAATAAATATCATTTATCAAATAAGCTTTTTTTTAATTGATATAATCTAGTGCTTGACTGCGATCCCATTTTTAGCTAAACTATGCAAAGCCTTTATTTTGGCTATTATAGCAATTCATATCTCATTTTTTTCATAGTTTTAATTTTCTTCCAATTATAGTTTTAAAAAAATACTCGAATACCGTACTCATTTCTGAAAAAAGGTCGTCAGCGCCAATACTTCTGCTGTCTGCTGTGTTGATGTCACATGTGTTGGTTCAGTAGCATTCAGTATTACGCGAGAATTCAAAGGGTGCATGGTTGTCTATTGTTCAACGGCTCTCGACTCTCCATTGTCGATCAGCGTCTATTGATCGATTGGTCTATGGATTGAGGTCAAGGAATACTTTACGTTTGTTTTCCCGTACTCAATGTATCATAATTATGTCTGAATGTAGAAGTGCAACGAATTTTCAAACAATAGTATAGAGTAGAGTATACTCGTATAGAGTAGAGTATACTCGTATAGAGTATCCATGACTTAATTGTATATCTATTCTTGTATTCTTCTTTTTGGAATCCGTACCTCAAAAGAAAAAAACGGAACCCTTATAGCATCACTTTGTTTTCCGTATGTCTGACTGTCGGTCTGTCTGTCAAGATGCTTTATCTCTAGAACGCGTGGATGTATCGAGTTGAATTTTAAACCATGTTCTAAATCTGCGTTTCCTTCAAGGGAACGCAGATTCAGCTATGAAAAAATCAAAATTCTGAGTTAACGAAAAAAAGGTACGTCCATTTATATCGCAAAAAGACGTATATTTCGACACTCTCAAGAGACTCAAAATTCATAGGGTACTTCCCGTTGACCCAGAATCCTGAAATTTGGCACGAAGCAAGGTCTTATAGCACAGGTATAAAAAAATCTGAAAACAGTAAATTTGTTGTTACAAAAGTCACAAAAAAAAATTGCAATTCGGAAAAGTCTTCGAGACTCCATTCGGGGATTGTAGTTTGCACGGAACCCTTAGTGCGCGAGTCCGACTCGCACTTGCCCAGTTTTTTTTTTTTTTATATTGACTTCACAAAGGTCATTAATGAAGAGGTCATGTGTCTTGTAGCTAAGAGTCGCCGCACACTGGTCATCGGTCATAACCACAAAACACAAAGGGAACTCGAGCCCCGGTATGAAGGCTAGAAGGAACGGGGCGGGTTTTTTAGTCAGTAAGAGTCTGATACTATCTACCGCTCCGCTCAAGAGCGGGGTGTCATTTGATGATTTTCCCCAACAAAAAAAAAAGAAAAAAAAAAGCCTACTTCCTATAGTTCTCATACATTTTATATGAATGTGCGTAGAGTCTGTCTAATAAGTTAAACGACTTGGGTAGTTATTAGGATTTAATGAAATCTGATGTAGTCAACACGGGTTCAATATTCAAGGTTGATTAAGAGATAGAAATCATTGTTTACTAACAGAAGAACCCTATAAAAAGTACCGAATATTAGTATTTTTTAAATGATTAAATATTATACAAAATTCCCAAGTCGGTTGACTTATTAGATGGTTGATGAATTCGCTGCACATGGTTCTCGGCGGTGGCCGCCACACGCTAAATCGTCGCTGTTCGCTTCTTGTGGCCTACGTACACAGTACACTAAAAACAAAACATCACACTCGCGCATTTCTCGCCTCGCCTTCAAACGTCAAAGTTTGGCGAGTTTTAGATTTAAAGGATCACCCTTTATAATTTCAATAAATGAGTTTAAAAAAAAAAATCTTCTTCGTCAGAGTCCATTATGATACTGCGCGTATGGTTAAAAAAAAGCAGCCATTGGCCACGTGTGCCAGCCAGTGGACCATGTGACCCTAAAAGTGGCATGTCAACAAAATGGTGGCCGCACTTCATTTCATTTTACGAGTTCTGTACACGATATCTCATTCACAACGTGTGCCATATTTTAATAAATTACACCGAACCCTTCAATACACTTCTGTTTTAGGCCTTGACGACCGGTTTTAACAGAATAATAATAAGACGACAAAATCACTCCTTTAGCCTTTCGATATTTTGTGGACTGCATTGAATGCACTGCACTGCATGAAAGTGTTTGCAGGAATTACATAATTAGATTCCGCCATCACTTGTTTACCGTCAGACAACCCAAAGTACGGCGAGTATCCACCCTTACATTGTTGAAACTTCTACGGTCCGGACGAAGCGTTTTGCCTCGTCGTTTATTACCGCGTACATCAAGGGACTGGAACAATTTGCCTGCAGCGGTATGCTCATCCGATTATAATTTAGGTGCCGTAAAAGCTGTAGTGAATATAGGCTTTTAATAAACTAGTGCTCCTCACCATCAACGATTACATCACTGCTTGTCATCAGGTGGGATCGCAGTCAAGCACTAGTTTATATCAGTTAAAAAATATCCTATCCTGTCTTTCACTTATAGCCATTATAAAAATAAATTCACACAAAACAACTATACACTCCATTACATACGGCATGTCCTAGGACCAAAAATTCTAAGACATGTGACATTCACCAACCCGCACTGGGCCCTCGCGGTGGATTACGGCCCATTGCTAGAGAGGAGACCTTAGTCCCAGTAGTGGGAACATTAAAAGGCTGATCGGAAAGATCGTCTAAAGAACAGTCAGAAGTACTTTCTTCCTTCACCGACGGGTAACGCAAACATGATTTTATTTTGAATAAAAAATATTTATCATTTTATCTGCGCAATATAGTTGTCTTATTTCCGCTACTGACGTTTCTCTGTAACCTAACCGTCTTCGGAATCTTCGTAATAAATGTGGTCAATTCTTTAAAAGGCAAAGGGAAGCACTACAGATAAAAATTTTAAAAGAATATGCGCAGCATTTATTTATAGTCATGATTTTATTATATTCCCGGCTTCAATTTGTTATTGTTTCTTTCTTGATTTCGATACGCGGATTATTTAGATGGATTTTTTAATGGAATGACAAATGAGTTTTCTAATGCTGTACCTAATGATAAGATCAATCTTTTGAGACGTTAATATGTTTGACATTTAAAAAAAAGACGTGTGGCACTCGGGGACTGCCGCGGTAAAGCTATTGCATAGCATTTTTATCAACTTATGCAATTATAATTATTTACCTATTTATTTTATTTATGCAGTATTTTTTTCCTTTGTTTTTTTTTCTTTGATATTAATTGAAGTTACGGATGGACTGTGTGAGAAGCGATATGAAAGAAAAGGGAGTTAGTGATAGCGTGACGAGTGACAGGACAGAATGGAAGAAAAAAACGTGTTGCGCCGACCTCAAATAAAACGGGACTAGGGCAGGAAGATGATGATTAATTGAAGTTACACTTTCACACATTGAATTGAATTTTGATTGATTGTTCACTCATTTTGTTTTCTTATCGGTCACCACGCTCAAAAAACAAATGAGTGGGGGGTGTTAGGTTATTTTCGTTACGGAATTTCTGGATTCGGTCTCCACGCTCAAGGCCCGCGATAGAAGCTATGCAATAGCTTAAAAAAACCTATGATAACTTTATCTTGTAACAGACACGAAATAATATCATGTTGTAAAACTACAGAACAGACGAAAGAGGTTAGAATTGCCTTATGGGCGGGGCAGGCGTGCCACATAGTAGGGAAATGCTCATAGTTCAACTACCAATAGCAAACTTGCGGTCTAAGTGTAATGCGCGTTCGTACAGGCTTTGTATGTAGTTTGACTTCTGTACCTATCTAGTACAGAAATCAATTTACATACAAAGCCCGTTCGAGCAACGCACACATAGACACCGCTCATGGACACGATGTCTCGGTCACGTCTCGGATCACTCGTCGAACAGTTTCGGCTCAAACGCTCATTAGTGTGCGTCCACCGAGCGTAGGTATAAAAAGTGAAGTACATATATGAGATTGTCTTCTGTACCTATCTATTTTGTGGTATTGGTTTATTGCCTGGAGTGGAGTTAAAGAGTGGGAGACAAACGGCGATACTCGTTGTAGTACAAATCGGAAAGTATTTTCTTTCTGACCTCTTTAATATTTTCTGTGTGTAAAACGGGTAGTTACGAAGATATAGCTAATAGTCTAAGATCCGATTAAGAACGACCTTCACCGGTCTGTTTAGTGGATGAAACGTATTTTATGATAAATTTAGTGTATTAAATCATATAACGCGGGTAGGTTGCTTAAAGAAATTCCTGGCCAGACTATTATTAATTAAAAATTGAAAATTTACTTTTTTTTTTAGAATAATGCATAACCGTTATTCATACCAGATTTTTTTGCAGACAACACTATAACATCGTATTCGTAATAAAACAGCGTTTATTTTGATTTAGAATTTGTTGTATATCAAAATAAACACACCTGTTTATTGATGACTGAAGATGGATAGACATAACAATAACATAAATAAATTGACTAATAATAACACACAGCTTGTTAGTTTCAACTGTAGGTCGATTACCCGCTCAATCGAGTGTGTGAGAAGTTTATGTCAATCAGCTGACATAATTGCCTTATCCTGGGCACGATTGATGCCGATTTCGAGTTTACGGGAAAGTCTGCGATAGATACTGGAGCCGGAGTGTTGCGAGGGCGGCCACACGGAGGTGTCGCTTTACTTTGGAGGAAAAACCTATTTCAATCTGTATCTGTCATACAGTGTACAAGTGTGCGTATATCGGCGATAAAAGTGTCGTGTCGGGATAGGTCGATATTAGTATTCTCAGTGTACATGCCAACGGACTCTGCCGACAACCTTGCTGAGTTTACGGAATGCTTGGGAGAGATAGCGGCAATAGTTGAGAAGTGTAGGGTGGACTCTGTTTTTATAATGGGCGACTATAATGCGCAGCCCGGTGAGCGGTTTGGTGTGGAACTGTTTGACTTTTGTGTAGAACAGAAGTGGCGCTGTGCCGATTTTGAAATATTGGGACTTTCTTCGGACTCGTATACGTACGTAAGTGACATTTATGGATCTCATAGTTGGTTAGATCACTGTGTGGTATCTGAAGCGGCGTGGAGGTCAGTGGTTGATGTGAAGATATTGCATAGTGTATACTGGTCTGATCATATCCCACTACAAATAACTTGTAATTTTAACGTATTAAAAACAAAGGCCAGCATTTGTGTTAGCAATCGAAATAAAATTGTGTGGGGTGAAAGGGAAAACAAATTGACTTATATAAGAATTTATGTACGCCGAGATTAAGACAAATTCATTTTCCTTCCGAATTTAGACATTGTAGTGACAAATTGTGTACAAATGTAGAACATAGGTGTATTATTGATAACATGTATAATGAAATAGTTGACATTTTGAGTTGTGCGTCATGTACTACTTATTCTGGGCCGGAACAAAACAAAAGAAAGCCCGTAGTGGGATGGAACAAACATGTTCGGCAAGCACACTTGGAGGCTCGACTTGCTTTTCGGAATTGGGTACTAGGTGGGGAACCAAAAGTGGGTACTATATATAATATTATGAAAGAGAAAAAACGAGTTTTTAAAAGTAAACTTAAGTGGTGTCAGGAGAACAGAGAGCAAATTAAAATGGACATAATAGCATCCTGTCATGAAAAGAAGGATTTTGGTAAGTTTTGGAAGCACACTAACCAGCTGAAGGGCAAGTCGAGCCTTCCTGCGAGTGTTGAGGGTGTTAGTGAGCCTGTATCCATTGCCAACTTATTTAAAAATCATTTTGCGGTGAAGTCCCCTCTAGGTGCTATGGGAGAGGCCTTGGCAGCTAGGGAGCCTTCAATGAGCACATTAGTGAGGGTTTCGTCTAGGGAGATAGCGGCTGTGGTGAGAGGCATGAAGCGCGGAAAATCACCTGGGCACGATTCTCTGAGCATCGAGCATTTACAAAATGCTGGTGTCCATATGCTCAGAGTGCTGGCATTATTATTTAATCTCTGCTTCTCACACACATATTTGCCTCACGATTTAATGAAGACCTTGGTGGTGCCCATCATAAAAAATCGCACCGGGGATGCTTCTGACATAAATAACTATAGGCCGATATCGTTGGCTACGGTAATTTCAAAAGTGTTGGATAGTGTGCTTGACAAACAGTTGAATAAACATATGTCGCTTCACGATGCTCAGTTTGGCTTCAGAGCTGGTTTGTCTACTGAACACGCTGTTCTTTGTCTCAAGCACACTGTTCGATACTACACGGACAGGAAAACCCCTGTATATGCATGTTTTCTTGATATGTCGAAAGCCTTCGATATGGTGGCCTATAGTGTTTTATGGAAGAAGCTATATGACGAAACAACGCTTCCAGGTGAGTTGGTTGAGTTGTTTAAATATTGGTACGGTCATCAAACCAATATGGTGAAGTGGGCAGGCTCGCTATCTGATCCGTACAGACTGGAGTGTGGGGTCAGGCAGGGAGGTCTGACCTCACCGAAACTCTTCTGTCTGTATATAGATCGGTTGATTCGTGAGCTCAGCAGCGCTATGGTAGGTTGTTCAATTGACGGAACATTTGTCAACAACATAAGTTACGCCGATGACATGGTGCTGTTGGCCCCATCGATCAGCGCTCTCAGAATATTGGTGTCGGTTTGTGAGCGATATGCGGAGGCCCAGGGTCTTGGATATAATGCCAGGAAGAGCGAGTGTCTACTGTTCAAGGCTGGCACAAAGAACTATGCTGTACCACCCATCACACTTGTGGGGACCGCTATAGAATGGGTTACATCTTTTAGATATCTGGGACACTGGGTCACTGCTACACAGACCGATAATAATGACATGGAGAGGGAACGCAGGGCGCTGTCAGTCAGAAGCAATATGTTGATCCGTAGATTTGCAAGGTGTTCAAAGGATGTTAAAGCTACGCTGTTTAGGGCATACTGCCAGTCTTTTTACACTTGCAGTTTATGGGTTGACTATACGCAGAGGGCTTACAGCGCCTTGCGAGTCCAGTACAATAACGCATACAGGGCCCTGTTGAGGCTGCCGCGTCATTGCAGCGCATCAGGGATGTTTGCAGAGGCACGTATTGATGACTTCTATGCTGTCGTGCGAAAGCGTGTCGCATCCCTGATGGAGCGGGTACGGGGCAGCGCCAACAGTCTCTTAAAAACCGTAGCGGATAGAACTGATGGCCTTATATTAAAACTCTGGACGAGGACGCAAGTGTTATCCTCAAACCGTGCCCAGAAGTAGTCTAATGTGTGTTGTGTATGTTTGTTAATTGTTTTTATTATGTGATTAATTATTATTATTGACATGTTTATTGAATTTATTTATTAATTGACAGATGTTTATTATATGTACTAACACTAGCTTATAAGTTGTGTATGTCTTTACTAACAACAATGGGTTGTATTATCTGAATTAAATAAATATTATTATTATTATACATACCTGATTATACCTGGCAACTCATAGTTTTGCCAGGAAACAAATAGGCAACCCAACATTTTTATGTTCTAAAGGCTTCACTTTCGGTTAGTTGGGTAAATTTATTCGTTAAACACACCGGTGCTGTTTTCAAAAAAAAAAATTGTTTGTCCAGGAATTTCTCAGGCAACCGCGTTATATTATTTAATATACTAAATTTATCATAAAATACGTTTCATCCATTAAACAAACCGGTGAAGGTTGTTCTTAACCGTATCCTTTACTATAACAGAACGAATCGATTAGAGAACGGAACTACAATATAAACGAAACCTGTCGGATGTCCAGATCAGATGGACGTGTTAACCCCGAACAGAACCGGACCCATTAGTGCAGTTAGAGTGGTGGATATATTCCGCTCCTCTGCACCATGTGAATTTAGTACCCTCGTGCGTTACGGACGCGGGGCATTCACGAGAATTTCGAAATGAGCTAAATTGAAACGATATTGCCAACATTTCTAGCAGGTTTTCTGTGTTGGCGAACCAGTTAAAATCAAAGTATTTAATAGTGTGCCTTTTGGTGATACATCAGGTTTTATAGTTAATTTATGGTAACTCAAAAAGCAGCCCATTATATACACTGTTTAACTATATAAAAATTTAAAATTGATATAGGTAACATTTAAAGTATTTAATTATTGTTACAAACATTAAAAATACCATCAATAGGGCAAGATTTCAAGCTTAAATATATAATTGTCAGTTTGTAACATTTTGTCAAGAAGGAATTATGTCAATGGCATATTAGTATCTATCAATAAAAAATCTAAATTTTGTTGAGTAACCCAAATTTTATTTAATGATTGCCTAGCTCGATCACAGATGAACTAGAAAAATCTAAAAAACTACGAGAGGTTGTCTTCCCCGATCTCCTTTACGAGGACACGGCGTTGCCCCGCCCAAGCAGGACACTACTTTACCGTATGCTCCACCGTGTCCTGCGGGTGATCCAGGCAAAGGCGACACCTGTAACCCCAGCCAAGTTGCTAATCTGCAATAGTTAACGCTTGTAGAAAGCTTCAAATGTACGGGAATGACGTCGCCTTAACGCTCAGTCACGTGGTCAGAACAAAAGAATTGGCGACAAGGTCAACTCGAAGCGTTCGGCGCAAGCGAAACGGTTGTAACTTGGCTAGGGGGGCAGGGCGTGGCTAACACGAGGCGTTCGACACAAGCGAAACGGTTGTAACTTGGCTAGGGGACTGGACTTTTATTTTGCTTGTTAATTAAACCCCAAACGAACGCCGCCATTCGCTCTCTCATTGTCTTTTTATCCTGTCTCTAATTACGGTAATCGGAAGCTTATAACACCATCCCGTATTACGTGTACAAACCGGTGTATTATTAAGTAGTCTTCCAGACATGTTACCTATATGTTAAAAATACTTATGAGTAAATTCGCTACATTATTTCGTCCTACCAACTGGGTAATATCGCTCAATATGAATATGATTACATTCTCATGACGATATTCAGCCGCGATCGTAAACTCGTTCATCTCATCTGAGCGTGTGACGCTTCGTACACGGGCCTTACCATGACGTGTTAAAATGTTAAGCGTGCGAGTGAGAAAAAGGGATGGAGCTATCCACCATATTACAATTGCACGGATCTTGAGTGCTGGCTTCAAGTTGCGCAGAAGTCAAATCTTCGGTCTCTTTAGTGGTGCGAAGTGAGACGCGGGGGCGGGGAGTGTCAGTGATTGGCTCGCCGCGCCATCGCGTCATAGACGTCACTCATGATTCGTTCCCTGTCTTTGCTGCATGTATCTAACAACGACGACGATTAGCCCGCCAATGTGTGGAATGCGCAAAGCGATCCCCACTCTGACGCCGAGCGCTCAAGATCCGTGACGGTAATTGTACAACATTATTTTTAGTATACGCGAAACCAAAACCACTTGTCTAATATTTTTTTTTGTAAAGAATCTATGTACAAAATTTCATAAAGTTGTGTCATGAAAAATCACAAAGTTATAAGCTTGATATGTAACCTAGTTGTCCGCACAATTACATGGTCACCGAGCTATCGGAGCGACTGAGGCGCTGTACGCTGGTGCTTAATGCCCGCTATGATTTGCCGTTATTTGTGGTGTCCAACTTGTAAACCTTTTTAAATTAGTTTTGGAAAAAAACATAACGCGATCTCGAAATCTTTTCCTTTCGTTCAGTCTATCCAAAGGTTGTCTGGCAGAAATTGCCTTGTGCAATAAGACCGCCTATTGTACACATAATCTTTTGTAAATGTTTATCCTGTATTAAGCTAAGGTGTGCAATACTTGAACAAGTTAACGTAGTGATATATTATAGTATAAGTTTAGGTGTGCAAAACTTGACTGGCCTGTTGGTCTAGTGGTTAGTGACCCTGACTGCTATGCCGGAGGTCGTGGGTTCGATTCCCACCCAGGACAAATGTTTATGTGATGAGCATGGTCATTTGTTCTGTGTCTGGGTGTAATTTATCTATAATATGTATGTATTTAGAAATATATAAGTATGTTTATCAGCTGTCTAGTACTCATAACACAAGCTCTGCTTAGCTTGGGACTAGACGGCGTTGTGTGATAGTTGTGGAATATTATTATTATTATTAATAAAGTTATAAAAAAATAATAAATAAATAAACACGGTGTAAAAATTATTGGAATCGATTCAATTACTGATTTTGAACAAACTATATTCAGGTTCCGCAAATACTAGAAATAATGTTGCATAGCTTCGTCCCTTTAACAGTTCAGTTTAGTTCGTCAAATGGATCGCGATAAGAGCTCGTGGTAGGAACTCAGTTGTGTATGATAGATGAATTGCTTCAGTCACTTTTCGGGTTCGTGGGCACGCGCAGCCGCCCCACTCTGTTAGACATTGTCTCCTAGGACTAACGCTTGGGTTACATGAATGTGTCGAGGTATGCCGCGGCGTAGGACACACCAATCAAACAAATCTGTTCAAGTCTACGTGACAACATAACAAGTTTTGTAGCCAATCAACGACGTCAGAAGGCGCCACGACACGACACAACACAGTAATGAGACCCTAGCTTAAACTCTTAAAGTTCACACCTTTGTCACGATTTATACGTGTTTATTAACGGCGATATTGGAGGATTTACTTTACCACGGTAATAATATAGATATTATTACCGTGAAAATCACGGTAATAATATAGATATTATTACCGTGATTTTATTAAAGCCTAACAATTGTTTAAACGGCTCTTAAATTCATAATCAATTGAATAATATTATAACGATGTAATTTAAGTGCTATTTATAACATCGCCTTGGACCTGATACGATAAGCATTGTGAGGAGGTTCCTATCTCTGAAGCCCTAACCATCGGTAGTTTGGACCCTGCTCCCAACACCGGCGAGCTACTATTTTTATATTTTTATTCTATTATTATGTATTTATTTATTTAACAATTTATGTACACACAATAATAAAAGAACAAAAGAAGGAAACAGAAGAATAGTACAAAGGTGATGCTTGTTTCCAAAGAAAACTCTTCCAGTATACCTGCGAAACGAAAATTGGAGAAAAAAGAGATGTAGACACTGTATGTAAAATTAAAAGGAAAATGAGTACACACAAAAAACATAGTTAACAATGAAGTAGGTATATGTGTGTTAAGAAATTTTTGCAATATAAGTAATAGTCGACCACTGACAACCTGGTGAGAGCAGCGGGAATGCCGTGGATGCGAACGATCAGGATCGGCCGTTGTGGCGACGCTTGGGGGAGGCATGTGTCCAACACTGGACGTCTTTCGGCTGAAATGATGATGATAAATAATTTTTTTTATATACTCATACGTATATACAAAAAATGTAGGCAAAACTGATAAGTATACAGTTTCAATAAGTGCGTACTTTTAGGTTACCGATTGATAAAAACTACTTCACTTAATCATTTGTTATAAAATCCTGTGATTAAGTTGCGTAGTGAGTCCACATTTCAACTTGGTGGCAAAGGCTGAGTTTGACCTCATTAAACACAAAAATTAAACAAGGGAAAGTTTCAAGCCTCGACTGCAGCAGCAAGTTTGTGAAGCCTATCATAAGTTTCAGGAGGTACTACGTCCGGTTTGATCTTGAAGCAACTTGTGACTTTGATCTTGAAACTACGCTATCGATATTGTAGATAATGTATGGATTCCTGAATTAGGTCAGTGCGATAGAAGCGGATTCCAGATTCAAGTCTAATTAGTTATTATTATGACTATATCACTGCGCCTCTACTAGGACGTCTCAAAATCATCATAATCGACGACTTGAAGTCCTATCAACCTGTTCGGTCCTCGTCATAATTGTTATTTATGTTCTTTGAAATCAGAAACATTTATTTCAAATAAAGTATAGCAAGCACTTTTGAATTGTCAAAATGTCGGTCAGTCATAAAAGTGATGCCAAATTGCACGTTATAAAGCCTAGATCTCTATGGAGGAGAAAGTGCAAGAAACTCGTTTGACACTCTTTTAAATCATGTAATGAGTTAAGCACAATGTATGTATACACCGCTAAATTTTGATCGTTTTAATCCCATGGAGGGTCGATCCGGTACACTATCGATTAATTGTAAAGATAAAATTAAAAAATAACGTACCTTTTTTTCAAAACTCTATTGTATCTCTGATTACAGTATTTGAAAGGTTAAAGAATTAGATATTTTGTTGAAGCAATATTTTAAATTTCACGTACCTACCTAAACCATTGACACAGAGGCGCTACTACGATCTCTTAATGCAATCCATTTTACGACCTAAACTGAATTGTTAAAAGGATCCCTATCTCGCTCACAGGCCTGCGATTTTAACAGATCATGGTAAAGCCCCTGTTATTGTTGCTCTCACGAAGGAGGTTTGACCTGAATATACATAGATTATGTGTGTACATAGATTTACTTGCAAATTGTTTCTGTGTACATAACCTATTTTCTAAAGGAGGTGACGAAAAGCTCGAGGCAGAGAAAATCCTCACGCGCCAGCCTCCACCGCTGAGGGTCTTAGAGCGATGAGTGCCTGCTAGGGCTGCGGGATGGTTAGAAAAGCTACCAGGACCCTGACCCGCAAACAGCAACTGAAGGAACTTAATGTTTGGCCTTGAGCGGTAGCTAAGCGCGAGGCGGCGAGCGGTAAAAACAAAAGAATGTAAATGTTTGAAGCACGCCACAAGACGTCGCTCATAGCGCCGCGCTCCCGTCTTCGGATGCCACCCCGCTTACCGCCCAAACAACAAAGTTGTGTACAGGCCGTTATTAGACCTGCTCACTACCGCAGCTTCGCTACCGTGAAACGGCACGGCATCGCTAATGTGGAACGGCGCAGTGAAGCTGACGTGAAATGGCACGACAATATCGCTAATGGGAAAGCACGTAGCTGCTGACGTGAAATGACTTTGTGCCTGACTTCGGCACGGTGTCGCGTCGTTCAAATGATCGGTGCTGAATCGTGTCAAGATCTATAATAATGTTGAATAAGAATCACCAAGCCCTTTGATCTACTCCCGGTACAAAAAACTCATCACTCACTCAATCAAGCAAAGTCAACCCTACCAAATTTTTCTTTGCATGTTACATAGTACCTAAATATACCCGCAGAATTGATTTCAAACACCACCAAGCTAAAATATTTAACTATTGACACAGAAGACGCTATCTAAGCTCTTTGTGAACGGAATCGTGACTTGTGTTCACGAAGGCGTTTGACTTGTCCGCAAACAAGCCCTGCGATGTCAACCCGATTGAATTTGTATCCGACCATCCTAGTACAAATAACACCGTCCTACTTATTCACTCACCAACTGAGACCTTCTCAGAGTGTTTGGAAACGACTTAAATGGAAATTGAACGATATCTCCTCATCTTCGCGTCAGGCACGCGTTGCTCATGGCTAGTAGAACCAACAACAAAGCGGGATTGTTGCTATCGATTTTCTATTAGAACGCTCTCACCCCATGCTTCCGAATTTTAGCTGGACTTTAACCTACCAGGGTTCTCTCTTAACAAAACATAATAAACCTTAAGTTAATGTTGGTAGATATCAAATTTCAATGAACGCTGGTTGTCATGATGTTGTGTATTGGAATTTGAGTTCTGAGTTAAGTGGGTGAAGGTCTGTTTTGGGACGCGGCGTCCGGAAACTGTGTTAGTAGAAGGTACTCATTCAGCTCACGGCCGAGAGAGCGCGGGAGGGATGCGACGCCAATATAATATTTTAATGCGTCAAGGAAAAATGCAACTAATGAATTTGTTTAACGTTGGCAGAGAATTTGTCATTATTCCCAGGAATTTAATAAATTGACGTTTGAGTCTAACAAACTTTATTTATTATAGGTAAGATTTATCTACATCTACACTTCTTCTACATTAATACATTAAAGAGGTGAAGCTTGATTTTTTGTTTGTAGGAGATAATCTCTGGAAGTACTGGTCCGATTGCAAAAATGTTTTCACCTATAGAAAGCTACTTTATTCCTGAGCGACATAAGCTATATTTTATATACGTGGCTAAAGCTAGTAATGTATATAAGAGGAGGAACTGACACTGACTGACTTATCAAAGCACAGCCCAAACTACTGGGAATAAGTATATGAAATTCATAAGGTTATTGTGTATCTATACACACCGGAAGTAATCCAGTAAAATCTTATCGCATGGGTTATAATTATATACTAGAAACTTAACACGAATAACCTAACCTAACCTACATAAATAAAAAAAAATTGTCATTATTTGTAACAAAATAAATCTCAAAACGGAAACAGTATTTTTTTTTGAACGGTCAAAAACAAAAATGTTCGGAGGAAAAAACATTTGCCGCTGCTCTATGGTTTACGCTATGACGTACAAATTCCGATAGCGTCGACAGCTGACAGCGGCCGTCAGTTCAATGCGAATGTTTCTCTTGGCAAAACGATCCGTTTCGATTCGGAAATAAATTCATTTGAAAATGTATTTTTTTGTTGAAAAAGCCGTTTTTGACAGGTGTTGTTTTTTTTTATGTTTACTGCACGTTTGTCAGTATTTTATAATTTAGGGAAAAAAATGGGTTAGAACTCATCAAATAAGTTTTCCCGCTCTGCAAAATAGTCACAAATACGAATTTCAAAATATAGAATTCCATAACACCGAATGGTTCAAAATTCTACTCGTATAATAAATGACAAATAAAAAAATAAATAATAAATGACACCTATTTATTTTGCAAATAGGTTTCATTATTTATATTTATTTATAGCAAGCTTTTATAGCATGATATAATACTTATACACCGTTAAATTTTAATCGTTTTAATCCCGTGGAGGGTCGATCCGATACATGAAACACTATCAATTTGTAAAGATAAAATTAAAAAATAAAGTACCTCTTTTTCAAAACTCGTATTAATTTACGCATGTACGAAATTAATTTCTTTAAGAAAAAGTCAGCTGAGCGAGTTCAATGACCTGTAGGTACTTTGTATGCAACGCCGACTATTAACTACAGGTCATTGAACTCGCTCAGCTGACGTTTTCTTAAAGATACTAATTTCGTACATGCGTGAATTAACCTTTCGATCGTGGAAATTACAGACACAATAGAAAGACAATAGGTGCGCGAACGCCGGCGTTCGCTTGGGGTTTAATGAATATACGAGTTTTTAAAAAGAGGTACTTTATTTTTTAATTTTATCTTTACAAATCGATAGTGTTTCAAGTACCGGATCGACCCTCCACGGGATTAAAACGATTAAAATTTAGCGGTGTATAATTAATACTCGTCAAGACGAATCATACGAGCGTTTACTACCAAGCTCATATAGCCAGCTTCCAGTTCCATCATCAGATTAGCTCCATATCACAATAATTTTGTATTATCATCTGATTTACACATGCATGCAAAATTTCAGCTCAATCGGTAGCCGGGAAGTGGATCAAATTTAATTTGCAAGATTTGATTACAGACATAATAGCAAACATCGGGACAGGTGGAAACTAAATAAAAACTTGTACAATATAACAAAAAATTGCGCCGTCAAATTCTGTCCCGTTTTCGACGTCGCAGTTTGGAAACTAAATATAAATATGAGTTCTCATATTTGTTCTGTTTTATTGAAAGAAGATAACTCTCCAACTACTATTGTAATAGTTTGCTTAGCTTGTGCACTTTCCGCTTACTCTAAAGTTGCCTGCAATGCATAACTTCAAGCAGTATCATTTGAATTGCTGGAATGCGCAACGGGCAACGAGCAACTTTGTACAGCTACGAGTGCTATTTATTGGACTATGGATAAAGTTCTTCTCTGTCGAGAAGTTTCACTTGAAAACTGAGACAAAGATGATGTTGGTAGGTACTTTTATAAAGTGCTAATACTCGTAATAAAATATACTAACGTATATTATACATAATATATACTACTATACACCTTAAAAGTGTGTTTTCATTACTCATACTCAGAAAGTAGTTCTAAAGTTGCCTGAGGAGCGGGTTGAAAGTAGTGCTTTTCAACCCTAGGGAGAATTGCTTTCACCTGACAGATGTAAAATTATAAAAAAAAACTAGTTCTGTTTTCTCATTTCTATTGAACCATGTCCCAACTTGCTATATCTACAGCCACTCAATTACAGCGCGATGTACAATTGAAATATATAAAAATAATTATGACTTTATTATATTTATCTTTCAACTATTTCTTTTAAATAAAATAGATTTGAGAAAAATATTTAGCATTTTTTCAGTGATGACAATGAAAAATAATGGCTAAATAGACGGCCGGCCCCAAAAAAAAAAACAAAATAGGCGGAAAAGCGGCAATCCGATCTTCATTTGTTTTTGTTTTTTTTTTGAGTAAATTACAAGTTACTGTCCCCGCACACGGGCTTCAAAAAAACGCCGCTTCAAGCTTCGTTTTGAGGCGGCCTTTTTTTGTGGTTGGTGTGAGACGGTGCCGCCACAAAAAAACGCTTGAAGCGGCTTCAAGCTTCACCGTACACGAGAGGTGTCGCGCGCTTCAGCTGTTTTTAGCGGTCGCTTCCATCTTTTTTTTGTGGCCGCTTCTAGCTTTTTTTGAGGCCGTGTGCGGGGGCAGTAAAGCACCTAGCTACGACATACAAGTATTCCCCCTCCTTTTCCTGAGGGTCGTGGAACTCAATAAACAACGTTCTAATGGACTACGTTTCGCCATGTTGTCCTGTCTTCGGCGATGCGGATGGTGTATCAGACTGTGATCTCCAGAGTAGCAAGGATGTGGCTACAATTGTTGAGGTATCATTTGACACGAAAAATAGTTTATTTTACTGGTAATACTCACAAAATTATTAAATTAGTGCAGATGAGTTTTATTGTAATGGCAACAATGAAAAAAATAATTTGAAAGAAGAAAGACGTGTTCTGCACCTGAGTTATACGGTTAGTTTTAGATAAGTGCTATCTTTATACAAGGTGTCGTTTTGAAGCTGCAAAATATTTCAGGAGGTAATTATGTTAGTGATTCTCGACCCGAATCAATAATAAAATAAGTAGGTAATATTTTTTTTTTTTATAACCGCGCTTTTTTTCACACACACAAACACGGAACAATAAAGGGCGTTTTCACACACACTAACTCGCAACGATAGTTTCATAAATAATGTATCATCCAATCATCATCCCGCACGCCGCACCCTAGCCACGCCCCCGCGGCCATCGATCAATCGATTTAGTTTAGTGTAATTAAAAAATTAAATAACAAGTATTACTGATTATTGACCAGGTATCGTTTTTTTATATGATTATTTATGAGTTTTATTACAACCTCCTGAAATATTGTGCAGTTTTAAAACTGCACCTTGTATATTTAAAAGCGAAATACCACTCACCGATTAATCACGAAATCTCAAAAACTAACACCTACAAACTTAAAATTTGAAACTCACCCTTAAGTGGATGAAAAGGTGATCCAAAGGTTGTATGGACAAACTGATTCTCACGCAGGTGTACCCGCTGCCAGAAGCTAGTTAAATTATAATTTTTAAAATTTGTTCGTATATGACAGAGTTTTAAGGAGACAAATTATTATTTTCCTATTTTTACAGTTAACTGTCCTACTACTACGTTAGAGTCTGCCTAAAAAGTCAAACGATTTGGGTAATTATTAGGGCAAAACGAAATCTGATGTAGTCAGCATTGGTTTAATAATGAAGGTTGATTAAGAGATCTTGATCATAGTTTACTAACAGAAGAACCTTATAAAAAGTATCCAATATAAGTATTTTTTAAATGATTAAATATTATACAAAATTCACAAGTTGTTTGACTTTTTAGACAGACTTCGTCTAGATCATCTCGCCACTTCTTCGTAGGTTAAATATTTAATAAATTAAATACAACCGAGAAAAACATTTTTTTATCAATTAATAATGAATAAAAACTAACTGCAATTCAAGCTGTATTTAAAATTCACCGAAACCTCTCACCGATTCAACAAAGGTTAAATGTTAGCAAAACCTTTTTGTTTTACTCAACTTGTTAGCGCAACAGCGGGAAACCGGAAAACCTCAGTGAATCAACTGGCATGACTAAAGAATAAATATAATCGTGTACCTATATGAACACTATACAACGTTATTTTTAGTATATAATATGTGAAACCTGAATATACTTTGTTCAGAATCAGTAACTGAATCGATTCCAATAATTTTTACACTTTGTTATATTTTTTCCCAAAAATATGCAAAAAAGGTCACAAGTAAAACACCACCCCGACACTAAATACAAAACAGGTCACGGCAGGTTATAGAGGGCATTAGGTGCCAGCGCATAGCTGGGGGCGGGAGCCAAACAATCCCTCAGCCGCCCGGATGACCCGGTGACCATGTATTTGTGCGGACCACCAGCCTACTGGGGCCAGGGTTATCCGAAAGGGCGCTCGAGCCCCGGTATGAAGGCTAGAAGGAACGGGGTGGGTCTTTTAGTCAGTAAGAGTCTGACACTATCTCCCGCTCCGCCCAAGGGCGGGGGATGTCAATGCATGATTTTTTCTCACCATAAAAAAAAGGTAATAATAATGACCTCATAATTTTATGATTTCTCATGATACAGTTATGAAACTATATACGAGTAGAATAGAATAGAATAGAATAGAATAGAATAGACTTTATTATACACCAAAAAGTAATACAGCTTATACAAAAACTTCAATTTGTGGGTACAATTATGGCGTCTTATCGCTGAAAGCGATATCTTCCAGACAACCTTAGGATGGATAAGAGCTTAAAATAATACACGGGGTAGTCTGTGGTGTACTGCTAACTATATAAAACACAATACTCAATTATAAATACTTATATACATACATATTATAATAAGTTACACAATTTAATTAGTAAAAAGGGTAGAACAAAAGAGTAAAGTAGGGTTGGTGGAAGAAATTAAATTACGTAGAATCAGTATAGTATTAGAGAGAAAGGAAATGGTGATGGTGGTGGTGGTGGTGGTGAGTAGATTCTTTACATAAAATTACTAGACCGTATTTTGGATTTCGCATAATAATATACGAAAAATAATTTTGTATAAACACTACCTAATTAGAGCCCGAATCCAACTCGGCTGGGCAGCGTTCGGGAAGCTGCGCGGTATATTAGACGAATATACCACGGCGTCTAAAGACGAAACCCAAATGGCAATGAAAAGGGCTATGCTCGGAGTTTCGTCTACAGAAATGACGACCCATTGAGTCACACCATTAATTTTAAGTTCCTATTGTAATTTTTATTTTTGGTGTACAATAAAGAATATATCTATCTATCTATATCCGCAGAAATACCAGGTTACCAACATAGCCCAAAGAGTCGAGGACAGGACACATTACTCGCAGAACAGATGGTTGATGGGGACGAAAAATTCTAGAGTGGCAACTACGTACCGGAAGACGAAGCGTTGTCAGGAGTTCCACAAGGTGGACCGATAACCTGGTGTGGGTCGGGAATCCAATAGCTGCAATACGCACAAGAGTTGTCGTTATGGCCACACTTGGGGGAGGCCTATGTCCAACAGTGGACGTTTTTCGGTTGAAATGGGAATGATATCGAGAGCAGTGATGGCCTACCGGTAACGGTGTCGGCTTATGAGTCGCAGGTTGTTGGTACAGACCCAACAAGTGTAATGCACCTGTCTAGTACTCATAGCAGAAGTTCGGCTTAGTTTAAGACTAGACGGCATTGTGTAAAAGTTGTAGAGTATTATATCGTTAACTAGCTTTTGCCCGCGTGGCTTCGCTCCCGCTCTTCCCTACTTCACCCTACTATACCCTACTCTACCCTACCCTATCCTACTCTTCTCTACACTACTCTACCCTACTCTACCCTACTCAACCCTACTCTACCCTACTCTACCCTACCGTATACTACTCTACCCTACTCCACCCTACTCAACCCTACTCTACCCTACTCTACCCTACCGTATACTACTCTACCCTACTCCACCCTATCAAACTTCACATAAACCATCTACTAAACAGTCCGAACAAAGCCTAAACATTTGGTTTGGATAGGTGAGCCCGTTCTTGAGTTATAAACTTACAACGAAAAGTGGCATTGATTTTTATATATATAGTATGTTCGAGTTCATTATTATAAACAAAGTTTAAAATGCATCCCAAACTAAAACCCTAAAATAGAAAGGAATACTTTATAACTTGCCGACATTTGAAACTATAGAGTTATTTATAGATACTTGGGAACAGTGAGTGAATTACAAGTTTATCTATCCTTCGGAAAATGCTCAGTATCCCGTTTCTCGATCTTGTTAAAACTCGCTCGCGACCAGATTAGCCACATAGATGCAGGGGCCCGAATGTTGTGGACTTATTAGCCACATAGATACAGGGGCCCGAATGTTGTAGACTTATTAGCCACATAGATGCAGGGGCCCGAATGTTGTGGACTCCTGCATAAATCAAAGTAGTTTTATTTTAACAATTAAGTTCTCATTTTACAAAGTTTTTAAATATGAATGTAAGTTTGTTGATCTGTTGACTTAACAGATTTAACATTTGGGAAGCAAAAAAGAAAATAGGATACCGATATGTTTCCTTGGGATTTGTTTCGTCTTTCACGCGGGCAAAGCCACGTGTAGAAGTTAGTAAAGAATTTAAAGCAAAAAAGCCTTAACTTTCTTAACCGATGAGGTAACTTCTACTTTTGAGATCTGATGTGGCACACACATTATGTTTAGCTAAACTCAAACGTTTTTACATAAATTGACGATGTAACTAACCTAACCTTTTTTTTATGATGGGAAAAAATCATCCAATGGTTGTCATTGGGTTGCTCTTGGGCGGAGCGGGAGATAGTGTCAGACTCTTACTGACTAAAAGAACCACCCCGTCCCTTCTAGCCTTCATACCGGGGCTCAAGCGCCCTTTCGGATAACCCTGGCCCCAGTAGGCTTCGACCTGACTGGGTCCCTGCTGCTGCTGACAGCTCCTTGAGGCGCGCGGGAATAGTGCGCGCCGTCGACGACTTAGGCTTGGTCCGGACAGTTACCGGACGGCCGAACAGCGAGCTACCCATTGCTCACTGTCCGCAAGCCCGCGCCTACGGTGGCCGGAAATCGGGATCAGAATCCCGGCGGCGGCGGCGGCGGCGAAAACGCCGTACACAAGAACACAACCGCCAAGGGCTTCCAAACTTGGTAAGTAATTACTTCATTGGTAATAATTAATACACGACCAAAAAGAAATATTTAAATATACCTTAGTAGTCGAGTTCGAAAAAATTGACATTAAAACCTCTCGCTCTCGAAATCAAAGTGCCCCAGGGGGCTCCTCGGTAAAATTATCAAAAGGCCCCAGCTACCTTAATCCGGCTCTGCTCGCAAAACTTACTCGGCGTCGACCAATTAAATTCAAAATGGCCACCGAGATAGCATTTATTTTTGAACACTGACCGCAGCTCCAGATTGCAGACTATTGTTAGAGAAAATCATGAAGGAAATGAAATAGCTCGGTCCTAGCTTTCGTATAGTTGACTAAATTTGATTTAATTCCGTTTCAAATTACCAAATGACCTTGCGATGATATTAAATTGTAGCTTACCTGTCATCGCTTACCAATAAAGAGTTGCAAAAGAGAGCAATCCGGGCTATTTACATAATGGGTCCTTGCGAGTCCATCAGAAATAAATTCAAAGAAATCAATATACTGACTATTGTAAATCATCATCATCATCAGAAAGAAAGACTTCTACTGTTAGACATAGACCACCCCAAGTGTCGCCATAACGACCGGTCATGTGTATCTCGCATCTATCGGATTCCCGATACCATCACCAGGCCATCCGTCCACCTTGTGGGAGGCCTTCTAACACTGCTTCTCTTGGTACGTGGTCGCCACTCCAGAAACTTGACTGGCCTGTTGGTCTAGTGGTTAGTGACCCTGACTGCTATACCAGAGGTCGTGGTTTCGATTCCCACCAAGGACATATGTTTGTCTGTGTGATGAGCATGATCATTTTTTCTGTGTCGGGGTGTAATTTATCTATATGTATTTATTTAGAAATATATAAGTATGTTTATCAGTTGTCTAGTACTCATAACACAAGCTCTGCTTAGCTTGGGACTAGACGGCGTTGTGTGATAGTTGGGGAAAAAAAATAAAAACTCATTCCTATCGACCATCTGTTCTGCGAGCAATGTTAACTCCCCGGTCCCGTTTTCCCTTTTGGTAAAAAAAAAACTATAGTAAACGGTTATTTTCTGAGTAAAAATATCTTTTGACTTACTTCAGGTTATGGTCGAAATACTCGTACCTAACAGATTCTTGACATTTCCGGTGTGCCCAGATAACAGATATATGGAGGACTACTTCGACGCCGAATTGTATTTTATTTTTTTATAGAGGTAGGTACGAAGTTCCGTTATAAATACTTAGTTGATATTTAAGTCGTGTATGTACTATACACACCGCTAAATTTTGATCGTTTTAATTCATTAAACCCCAAGCGAACGCTACCTATTTCGTTCGCGCACCTATTGTCTTTCTATTGTGTCTGTTATTTCCACGATTGAAAGGTTAATCCCGTGGAGGCTCGATCTGGTACATGAAACACTACTGATTTGTAAAGATAAAATAAAAAAATAAAGTACCTTTTTTTAAAACTCGTATTAATTTACGCATGTAATGTTTATTTCTTTAAGATAACGTCAGCTGAGCGAGTCCAATGACTTGTAGGTAGTAGTCGGCGTGCTAACTACCTACAGGTCATTGGGCTCCCTCAGCTGACGTCTGAATTATGCGTGTTACACGTGTGCGGCGGTCTAAAATGTAGTTCTAGCTTTATACTATTTCCAAGGTAAACTATATTTGATATAAGCCCAAAAGCGACTTCAGAAGAGGAATCACAATTTACAAAGTTTATTTATTAAACACTTGTTTCATTTCATACAGCATTTTCGGAATTCAGAACCGTAATTGACTTGTGACAATTGCGGGGTACGGAAGTTTAAACAATCACAATATGGTCCAGTTATTCTTTTGTACAGATCCAGAGTTCTCTGCAATTGTTTGTTGCGTTTATATTGAATAAGACTTGGCTCCCGGGACATAACTTTTTTATTATAATACACGCTTTTACATTATTATTATTTTATATTGTTTAACTTGCAATGTTTGTTTACCACATAATTTTTAGTTTATTATTAATTTAAAAAGGTCACCAACGATACTAAGTACAACACAGGTCACGGCACGTCATAGCGGGCATTAGATGCCTCGATGGCCCGATGACAGTGTATTTTTACTGACGTAACTAACTTATAACTTTGTTATTTTTCATGATACAGTTATGTTTTGTAAATACTAGACACTTGTTTCGGGTTTCGCATAAAGTAAAACTAATATTGTATATAAATATATATATATATATATGTACAGGCTGAGGCAAGGATCAAAAGTGCAGTTGCACTGTACAAATACACTCTACACAATAACAGTCACACCGAACACTTATTTTTTCTCATGTTCGTCTTTCTTTAGTATTAGTTTAGATTTTGATTTAGTTCTTTAATTGTCTTTATTTTTTATATAATATATTATACTTGTGACTAAATACACTTGCTAGGTATAAGCCAACCAACAACCTATGAACGGACTAAGATTTCAAAGGTGATTTTTTTATTATTATTATCTATTGCTGTAAAATTAGAAGAAGGTTAATAGTTCATAACTGGTTAAATTTTCAGCATATAATCTAAAGTAAACTAACTAGTTTACTTTAGATTATTGAACTTCTACGATAAATTTTAGATACTTTAGCATTGGTAGATTGGTACTGCACTTTTGACCTCTGACTGTACATACAATAACAACCAATCCATCGGAACTTTACAAATATTTTTACTTTGTAGATATAAAATGAATGATAAAAGCTTCCTCTCGATTTCAATGCCTTTTCACACAGCGAAATGCGGTTAACGTACCAATTAAAATATCCCTCTAGAATACTTGACTTCGTAAAAACCCTTATGTGGTAGTTTTCTGCGATTCGTAGCTTTTTAACCGACTTCAAAATACGATGGTTCTAAATTCGACTGAATATTGTTCTTTTTTTCTAATAATATACATATAATATAATAATATAATATATAATATAATATTCCACAACTATCACACAACGCCGTCTGGGACTACCCAAGCTAAGCAGAGCTTGTGTTATGGGTACTAGACAACTGATAAACATACTTATATATTTCTAAATACATACATATTATAGATAAATTACACCCAGACACAGAACAAATGATTATGCTCATCACACAAACATTTGTCCTTGGTGGGAATCGAACCCACGACCTCCGGCATAGCAGTCAGGGCCACTAACCACTAGACCAACAGGCCAGTCAATATGCTAAACATTAACAGATTTCGATGATTTTTTCAAAGCAACATATTTTTCAAAAAAAGGAGCACGGACCTAGTGTCCGTGTTGTCTAACAGCTGGATTGCTTCAACAAAAAATTCGTACAGTATCGCTCATGCTCGGATCCTCTACAGTCTGTCCACACTACACGAATTTGAACTCGGCTCTACACCCACCTCGCTACTCAGTCTACACTAATGTTGCAAGGCGTTACGATTTCCGCGGGACATCCCGATTTACAGGGGCAGCGCCTGATCGAGACGACGCTAAATATCCCGATAAATCAATCAATTCATGAAAATAAAATTATAATAACAAAAATTAAAATATTTCACATCAGTTGCTTTCGAATGACTATGCCGAATGTGACAATGCATTCAAAATCACACTAGGGCTGCGGGAACGTTTGAAATAGTGACCGTGGCCCTGAAATGCAAAGGGCAACAGAAGGACGTAGGTCGCTTTTAGTCAGTAAAAGTCTGACACTCCTAAAACGTGTGAAGTCATTAGATGACTCCCCACCTCAAAAAAAGTATTTTTCTTTGTCCCGATCTAAAACCATAAATCCCGATTTGTTTTAACATTTGCCCCGTTTTCAGTCCAATCGAACCTGGTAACACTAGTCTACCCCCACCTTTACATATAGCTTGTTCGTGCATCGAACGAACCCGCCCAAGTTCTGTTTGCGTGGCTCGGGGAGCTGTGAGAGGGGGGAGGGAATGCGCCAGTATTTCAATTACTATGGCATGATCTACGCGATTAGTTGTGCACTGGAACGATCTCACGGAATATGTGTAGCGGTTTCATTTAAGATTCTTGTTTATCGACTACTGAAGAAGCGATTAAATCCTGTGTTTATGCTCAACAAAAAAAAATATTAAAACAAAATACAAAAACGCTAAAAGGAACCCAACCAACCAACATGGCCTACTTATGTCCAACATTGGACGTAAATCGGCTGAAAAGATGACTAAAAAGAAATCTTTTTATAAAATTAGTGAAGAAATGTAGCAACTAACAGCATTTCTAATATTGATATCAAAAAGAGTAGGGGCGTGATGGCAACGTCTCGCTGTCTCTATTGTGCACACGTGACCTAGTGGCGGTGACGTCACATTTTAGTATGCATCCTTATTCTGTTACTTCACAGTTTTCCCTTCCACGAGATTCAAAAGGTTTGTAACTAACTTAATATTACACAGATTTGCAATTTTGGATAAAGTTACTTTTGCATATAAATCATTTCTATTTATTTGTTTTACTGAGATACATATGTACATAAAAAAACTTAAATATTAAATAAACTATTTATATTAAAACCTAACTATGTACATAAATATAATAAAAAATGACAAAGTACGCTCAGGCGTCAAAGTACTCCTCCACATCGCTGTCATCCGGAAATGTGCCCAGAAGACTGACAGCATTGCCACGTTGAATGGCAATGCTAATTCTTTGGGCGAAGAACGAGCCAGCCCTCTGGTCATGTGAAGTGTCGATCAGTCGGCGTGAAATTTCCTTGAAAAGGAGACGCGCACTCGGACCCCATGAACCAAGTGTTTCGACCCCAAACGGCTCAAAACTGTAATTACCAATAAGGTTACAGTATTTGCGCCGTTTAAGGGTCTCAGCAGCAGCAGCGGCAGCGCCAGCACAGCCTGCCGTACTTGGAATATGGGATGGCGCAAGGGTGTCGACACAGGTTGCGTCCCACACCAGTGGCCTACCCACCTTCCATGGTACCAACGTCATACCATCTGGTCTCTTCCCATCGTCACGTACCAAACCATTTGGTTCTAATACGTCAGGTACGCCGGCGGTGACAAGAGCTCGACGAATAATGTCGTTGATGCTAGCGTGTCGTGGTATGCGGCCTGCGCTCCTGCAACAGGACAAGCCATGGTGTCCGAGGCTGTCGACACCTTCGCCACAGTGGCACCGATGTGGAGCAACACAAGGTGCGCCTAAGCGTAGACAGGTAGCGAGCCGAAACGAGGCGTCATCCATCATAGTGCCTATGGTGGATGACGGGAGTGCCTGAAACCATAAGCCCGACTCCCATTCTCCCACAGCCAACAGACGCGCACGCTCAGCAGTACTTGACGACGTATTTAATAGGTTATTCCGTACAATACTGCAGAGCGGCACATCCCACCGTCTCTGTGAGGACAGGTTGTCGGGCAAATCCGTGTTGGGACAAGCCATTTTCCAAGCGTTCAACGCATCGGACAAGCACGGTACCTCAACATCAACCAGTGAGGAAGATAAAATATTCCTGGTTAATGTTTCAGTACTGTGCACCGAGGAGAGGAAAGCTGGTAAACTTATACTAGAAATTTTGCGGACGCCGAGGCCACCTAGCCGGATGGGAAGCGTGGCTTGCTGCCATGCTCGGTCGTCCAAGGCCACATTTAGAATTGAAGATAATGTGTTCCTAATAATTTGATCGACTTTTTCCAAAAGTTGTGGGTGCTTCCAAAGATGGGAAGCGCGAAGGCTATAAGTAAATTTAGGCCCAAAACAACAGTATCGAATGAGTGTGAATGCCGAATGCATGTTAATTTTGAAAAGTCTTTCCGAGACGTCATTAAAATTTTGTATCTTTTGTTCAATGAAAGTTGGAAAAGATTCATCGAAAATTGGGGAGCCCAGGAGGTGAAGAGAATTTCTGTCAGTGATTTGTATATTGGGTGCTATTGAGTTAAATTTTGCTAAAGTCGTCTGTCTGTCAGTCGTTTGGGGGAGGCATATAAATCTACATTTATAATTATTATAAAAAGGTAAAGTTTTTTTTTTGTTTGTAGAAAGCAATGTCTGATAGTTTTGGTTCGATTGCTAAATTTTTTTCATTACAGAAGGTTTAAAAACAGGGAGTAAACGAACATATAGGCCATCAAGAAATCCAGAGAAACAATTGATTATTTTTAATTGTGACGTAATATTTATAATTACCACTATAAAATAAAAACTGTCTAATCGGAGGATATATACAAATAATAAAAAAACATTCGCCAAACGCATAACCTACTCTTTAAAGATAGTTAAAAATACTACGTTAAAAAATGTTCTACATAAAATAATAAATGCTTGTGCATCCATTCAATATTATTAGAGACTAGCTTTTGCCCGCAGCCTCGCCTGCGTACATAAATAGAATATAGCCTATGTCACTCAGGAATAAAGCAGCTTTCTATTCGTGAAAACATTTTAACAATCGGACCAGTACTTCCAGTGATTACCTTCTACGAACAAAAAACAAACTTTACCTCTTTATTATACTAGTGTAGATTATTTATTATCTTCGTCGTGTGTGATAGTATCTTAGCCGTGTGCAGCGCCCCTTAGTGAACTCTACTGCGGGTGACGTAACCTACGACAAACTAATTATTTGCGGTTGGTACAGTAATCGGGTCTAGGGATCGAACCGCAAAATTAAGTTTGTTTTTTATTGTATATACTTTTCCGGGATAAAAAGTACCCAGTGTGGTGTCCAGTATATTAAAGAATAATTATACCAAGTTTCATCGTAATCAAACCGGTAGTTTTTCCGTGATGCCTGAACAAACAGACAGACAGACAACAATTTTTTTAATCACATTTTTGGGTTCGGTGTCGGTCCAGTAACATCCCCTGCCATTTATTTTTTTGATATTTTCAATGTACAGAATTTTCACTTCTACAGATTTATTATAAGTAATAGATATAGATAACTAAAGTAACAACAAGATAGAATCTTTCCATCTTGAAAAATGACAAACTTCCATAATAATACATCCTCGTAAGGCACAACGATCTAATTTAATGATAAAATAAAATTAGACATTCCGGCACAAGATACTTTTTAAAATCATAAAATAAGAGCCGAGTGACTTAAAATTATGACATGATATTTAAACGTAATTTTTGGTTTAAACAATCTTAAAAAAATAAAACTTTAATTTAATAAATAAAATATATCAAAAAAATGTTTACCATAAAAATATAATTTCAATATATTTTTTGCATGAGATAGTTTACTTTAGGTATACGAAATACCGCCTAATTAAATACGCTATAATTCAGCTATAATTTAGTCAAAAGCATTTGAAATACGCTATAATTTAGTCAAAAGCATTTGAACACTTTTTACTACACTCAAGTCCTGGGCTGCAGCTACATGCAACTATTTTTGGTACAATGGGTTGTAATGTACCTATATCGAACTTTTTTTCATAGTGGGAAAAATCATTCAATGACAACCCCTTGGGCGGGGGTATATATGTATATCGACCTAAATTTAGGTTGTGTCTTACGAGGATATTACATTACATTATATCCCTTTCTTAATTCACCTTCTTACTTCTCCTTTTCAGTGGTTTTGGTTTTGCGTAGTTTGACAGTGAATTAATAATCTGAAGATGTTATATAAAGTGCTACGTTTTGACTATCATTATCAATAAATAAATGCTGTGAAACCTCTTAAAAGGGCTCGTAAACATTGTTTAAAAAACTTTCTGTTTCATCCAACGCAATCTAACGTAATGTTTTATGAATTAGCATCGCGAAAAAAGAGAAATAACGCCAAAAACTATGTTGCTATTAGATTATTCTACCATTCACTCGAATATTTCAGAAAACTTGTTCCAGGAAATATGTGATTATTTTTTAATCTTAACTTCCCGGTTAACGATTGAGCCGAAATTTTGCATGCATGTGTAAATCAGATGACAATGCAAAATTATTATGACAAGGAGCTGATCTGGTGATGAAACCGGAAGGTGGCTATAAGAACTTGGTAGTTAAACAGCGCAACCCCATGAAGTTTGGACTCGTATAAGACTTAAGACTCGTAAAATCTTCTTGACGAGTATTAATTATGTAGGTATACCGAGCTATAAAAGCTTGTTATGAAAAAAATGAAAAGCTTGTATAAGTAGAGTCTGTCTAATAAGTTAAACGACTTGTGTAATTATTAGGATTTAATTAAATCTGATGTAGTCAACACGAGTTCAATAATCAAGGTTGATTAAGAGATAGATATCATTGTTAACTAACAGGAAAACCTTAAAAAAAGTATCGAATATAAGTATTTTTAAATCATTAAATATTATACGAAATTCCCAAGTCGGTTGACTAATTAGACAGACTTTATACTACACATATCTAGCAATAGGTAACTCAAACACGGATACAGAACACCCTTTGTTCATATTCATAGTAAAAACTATTTAAAAAAATGTTTGCAGAGATTTTTTAATTACATTTGAGGCTGCACGGCTCAAAACAAATGCATCGCGATAGTTATTCGAAAGGATTTACAACAAAGGAAAAACTTCGCCAACACACGCAGCTAACAAAGAGTTTCAACTAACATCCCTGCCGTGTTTCCAATAGAAATTAAATTCTATAGACCACTCCTAGTTAACAGGAATTTTAACTATTTTTTTTAGGTATTTATAGTCTTATTGATAGTAAAACAAGAAAAATAAAAACAATTAAGTAACTAATTAATTAAAGTACTTTGGAGGTAGGCGGAACAGAGAGTAAAGTCCCGCAAACCTCCGTTGAAAAGGGAGGATCCTCCGACCAGACAGGAGTTATGGTCTGGTGGGCGACTGCCCGATAGATGATTTCGAGCTGTCGTATATGTTCAAATCGCGCGGAGAATTTTGATTGCGCGATGCAGGATTTCGTATATTCTTCGTAGTTCTTATGTGGCGCCATAGATGTCGCTACAGTACTTTCAAAACGCCTTGTTGACACTTGGGATGGCCCTAGGACTTGTTTTTATATCGGGCAAAGGATAAGCAATGCCATGCAGCGTGGCAATGCCGCCAGTCTCTTGGGTATTTTAGCAGTCGACAATGATGCGGAGGGTAGTAGACCAATGACTTCTATAGCGTTCCCACCAACCAAACGCAGAGTATAAAATGTATGCATAATAATAGCATAATCAACTTTTTAATATTCCCACTGCGAAAGCCTCCTCTCTCTAGGAGAGGGAATGGGCCGTAATCCACGACGCGGGCCCAGTGAGGGTTTGTGAATATCACATATCTTTGAATTTGTGGTTCTAGGTTATGCCGGTTTCCTCACGATGTTTTCCTTCACCGTTTTGAGAGCAGTGGTGATGAAATAAATTACACAAAGTAATGCGCCTGGCTGGGTTTGAAGTCGCGGACTACAAGTCGTAAGTATTATAAAAAAAGGCAATTTTATTACCATGCACTTATTTTCTATTTTTGGCTCAGCTTGCAGACCAGTTGATTTTATCTCTGTCTGCTGTGATTGTAGACTTTTCATTCTAGCTTATTATTGACACTCGACCACATACAACAAAACTGTTCGATATATAGAGTCCTTTCTGCATACTGATTGGAGTAAATGCCTTTTGTTTGATTAGAGGGTGTGGCGCTGTATACCGAGATAAACTCGTCTTAGTTCGGTTTCAGATGTTCAGCTATTTTATATAGTCTAAGTATTAGCCTTTATGTTATTTTTTAATAATAGTTTTAGAGAAATAAGTATTATTATTGTTATACTGAAGCATAATAAAGACATATTTGGTTCCCAAACTCAAGAATGCAAATGTCACCCAGAAACGAATGAGGCCAATCTTTAATTGCCATCTTCTAGCTTCGGAGGCGCTACTGGCCTGGATTAAATGGATATTTTAAACTAACAAGCCTCTGGCGACACATTAGCCTCAATTCTATTTGCGAGCTAAACTCTGACCACATTCGTAATTTTTGGCGACCCAGAGCTGTCGAATTTTACTATGGAAACATTTTAGGGGAGGTCGCAAATAACACAAAAATGTCATTTGCTCAAAAGTAATTTTTTTCTTAATTTCGAGTATCATTAGACTAAAATTGTATGCATCTTGATACCTAGTGTAATAACGTCTTTGCACAGTGCATTAGCATAATGAGCCTAGAACTACATTTGACCGATGCACACGTGTAAAACGCCTGATTTGTACGTAGAACGACGTCGCATAGCGTGGATCTAGTGTGCTAGCTCTACAAGTCTACTTTCCATATAAAATGTATGGAGACCGACGCGCCCAGTAGCCCGATTCACGTAATCAAAACCGTAACGATATCGTAGTGATTTAGTCGTTTAGACCATTTCCGTATTCACATCCATCAATCGAGTTTGAACGACACCGATTTTAAAGTCGTTTAGTTGAAGAGTCGATTTAAAAAAAAATTCTGTATTACATTAACCTGGTAGAATACTTATTTATGAAACTGGAAATAAGTCGTCGATAGATCGTTTGGTTTCGAGCCAGTTGAGTTGTCGTTCTATCCAATCCCGATTAAAGAACACGTGAATATCGCTTTTGGATAGGACTTCGATCGAACAACTATAAAACTTCAACATTTGGCTTGTTTGGTTTTACGTGAATCGGGCTACAGATCGGCGTGTGTGGCACACGTGTGAGCATTGTAGTTCCTACCTTTATAATGTTTCCACTGTTGGGACGCAGGTTTCTTCTCTAGAAGAGGGAACAATGAATACAAGTGAATCACTTATTATTTGAAAACTAAACCTCGATTTCTAATTAAATTTAGGTGTTTGTTAAACTCTGATTTAGCTTGAAAACCTGTCAAAATTTGCCATTAACAACACAATAGTCGATTTAGAAACCGGCCCTTGTACTATGACTTGCTTAAACTAAGTTTAAATTAAGTTACGATACTTATTGGAGGTCAACATCATCGACAGTTCTACCTACCCATACATGACTCTTTTGTATAAAACGATCATTTACTGACTGAACTATTATAAATTAATTACATTCTTTTTCATGACCAGCTATAATAATAATAAATTTCGTGTACAAAATAATGCAGACATTATTAATAATATGCCATTATTTCAGGCTGCAGTGACAAAGTAAGTAAATGATTAATGCTATATTTTAATCATTATATATCATTTATTTCACTCTTCAAAAAGTAAATAGAAGCAAAGAGACAATGACATTTTTGACTGGCCTGTTTGTTTAGTGGTTAGTGACCCCGAATGCTATGCTGGAGGTCGTGGGTTCGATTATTACCCAGGACATGATATTCGATTATCAGGTTATTTTGGTGTGTTGAACACGATCGTTCCTACTAACATTAGAGTTCATACGAGCTGCATGTTGCCAACGGCAGACGTCACTGCAACCGTCGACAAGGGTGCGGCAGCGGCCGTCCACACGTGTCGACCGTGCCGACGGCTGCAGTTAACTCTGCCGTTGATAACATGCGACTCGTCTGTTTGAGCTCCATAAATACCAGTGCTATTGTTTTTCTAAAGGCCCATTCAAACCCGTTGTGAGCGGTAGCTAAGCGCGGGGCGGCGAGCGGTAAGATAATAAGTAGAAAAATGTTTGAATCACGCCACGAGACGCCGCTCATAGTGCCCCGCGCCCGCTTACCGATGCCGCCCCGCTCGCCGCCACCCTCGCCACTAACCGAAGACGTAACTAGCCCGTATAGAGATGCAACAAAGCGTTACCAGTGGAGAGCCCCATGATCAGCACACAGTTGAGACTCGATTACTGGGTTAAATAGGGAGAATAGAAACTCAAGGGTGAATAAAAACAAAACTTCAAAGGGTATTTTCTCGATATTTGAATATTTTTTGCAGCATTTAACTATAGCAATTTATTAAATGAATTGTTATTCTAAAAAGTCGATGCGAGTTAGAGGCCCATAATATGGTACCAAAGTCAAAAACCAAACCAAAACTTAATTTCTATTCACCCCGTTTTACCCGGTATCCCTTGATCACAAACTTTACATATACTGCGTTCCTTCAGTTAATAGGGTTTTGTTGATCATTGTAAATCTCACCGTAAACTACCTCTTAAAATATAGCCACACCCTAGCTTAAGAGGCAAAGTATTATTTATTATAAAGATTTTTCTACATAAACTGTAACGCATTTTTGAAACCTCAATCTCTGTATGTCTATGGTTAAATAAAAATTAGAACATTTTCAAATTTTGAACCAACATACTTCATGCTTTACAGAACAAAGTTCAAATTCCAATACAACCCACCCTTTTTTAGGGATCTTTTTGATACAATTGGTCACTTAACCCTTAACTACTCGCGTGCCCAACACCCCAAACTGAATCTACTACACTCGTTCTCCAGGCAGCTTCGTAAAATCGCGTGACCTTTGTAATTAAGTCGCGAGCGGTACGCAATTGCGTACAGTTGTGCTTTTAGAGCGCAGTCGGGGTGTTAAATACCCCATGCGACCGTTTACGTAGTTTAAATTTCAAGAAAGTTACGCATACTTATTGCCTACAAAAAATCTGGGGTCAATACGGGATTACTCGAAAGATTTACCGCGGCTCTGTAACGCAAAAGGCAACTGAAGGAACCCAGGTAGGTTCTAATAAGTAAAAGTTTGATATTCCCTCTCGCTCCATTTAGAACGGGAAGAGGAGAAATAAGAGGACTTATGTGATGATTTTCTAACAACAACAAAAAGCGATCTTCTGCGTACAAAATATATCAATAATGCCCATGAACTATGGATAGAAAAAAGTAACTGAGTCGGTTCTTCTTCTCTCATGTGCGGTGACATTAGATGCCAAAATCATGTGTGCAATGACCACTTGGTTGTATAAAGGATCCCTAGACAATTTGGTACCGAAAAACATTAAAGTTAGGTTTTGTAGCTCCTATAAAAACAATTTTTTTATATTACTATGAGTCCGTTGATCATTAAAAAGAAGAGAAGAGTTAGTTAATAAGAAGATTTTCATTATGATTTTTTAACTTTAGTTGGTTTTTGTTCCTTTTTAAAGATTTTGGGTGTTGGACACCCCACGTGACTATGCGTGTAACTTTTTTTTTGTCCTCGAGTACATCCAAAGGATGAACCCTAGTTTATATTACAATCTAGCCTTATATATAGACTAATAAGTAATTTAATTATATCCTAAACTAATAAATTGTCTTTACTAAGAATGTGTCCAATAGCACTTTTCTGTCTCTATTAAGGCGAATACACTTCGTTCTTGTATTTATTAGGTAGCAATTATACTACGTTTCGCTGTAACTTTTTGAGTGCGAATAATTTAGTAGTTAAATTAAAATACACAACTCTAAAGCCGATACTTAAGAGTGGTGGTATATTAAAATGAACTCGAATATGTTCTCAAGCATAAATTATTTTTCCGTGTTTATTTTATTACAATAATAACGAAACATCAAATAACTCACTAATAAGAAATGTTCGTGTTATCAAAATTGGTTAAATGAAGCAGAAATTAGCATTAGCATATTGAATATTCGTATGAGGAAGAGGGGGCGTTTGACAGGGACAACTTGCTATCTGTTTTGCATGCGCGTAACCTGATAAAGGTGACGTCACAGTTTCATAACCTTGGGAGCACCGAAATCACTCATAGACGCCCAGAGCAAACTGAAAGGACTCTATCTATTATATAATTGTAAGTGTATTGTAATATTTATGGTTTATTAGTGTATCAATTCTTGGAATCACCTTATCTCTTTCTTTTATTGCACCTACCACTGTTTTTCTCTGCACCACCCCAAGGTTGACTGGAAGAAAATGCCTATGGCATTAAGTCCGCCTCTGTACTTTTATGTGCATGAAGTATAAATAAATAAATAAAGGACTCGTCTGCTTTTGGAGAGGGGAGGGCTGGTTGGAATTAAGGCCGCTATGGCCCACGCACAATGGTTTACCGAGTACTACGTGCGGAAACCAGTTCATAAAGATAGGATAAGTATGTACCAAACTGTGCGAATATCTCGTGTTCTAAATTCGTGTACGCACGTACGACAATTGCGTTGTATGATACAGAACAACTTGGTTCGCACGTGTGTCACCACTAATGAACAGCGAACACTCTGTTCGTCAAACATGTTTGCAACGAACCTATTGGTATGTTCTGTATGGACGGTGATCTTCATTAATCAATGCGAACACCAAAAAATTTTCGCTACTTCACAAACGACCACTTTCAACTACGCCATGGCTATTAAGAGAGTTCACGATTGCTATACGCGAACTCGATTTGAACTATGTTCGCGTTCGTGTTCGAAAATTCCGTCCATACGAACCAACGAAATGTTCATGTTTGGTGTTTGCGTTCGCCATGTTCATGTTCGTACGTGCGTACACTTAAAGAACAGCAGTGTTGTAAAACAGCTGATGTTATAGTACGAAAGGTCCCCAACTCCAAGCGCTCCCCCGCTCCTCCCACACATTCTAAGTCTAATCTAATTAATAAACTCACTTGACAGCCGTTTATTCAGAAGTTACTTTGTTACCTGTTGAAGAAAATAAAATTTAAGTAAATACTACGTTTTATAAAGTGCGAATACAGGGTGAATTTTTAAAGTGGACATTAACGGCTAAATCTCCAACTGAGAGAAATAGCATAAAATACTCGAGAGTATTTAAGCTCGTCTAAAGAAAACTAAAATGATAGATTGAGTTTTTGAAAAAGGCATAAAAAATTATTTGCGTCATACGACGAGCAATGGGTAGCTCGCCATCCGGTGATCGTCTGGACCGAGCACCGAGTTGTCGTCGTGCGTGGTGTTCCACACGCACCTCAAGAGATGTCCACTAAACTGTAGGGGCTCAGCATGGCCGATGCCGACTACTTCTGAAAAAATTACCCGTGGTTCTAGAACTAAAAGAGACTCGAGAAACATAGGTGTGGTCTTAGCCAGTAAAAATCTAGCCCGGCCTTCCGTTCCGACCTAAAGCGGAAGAAGTCATTAGAGGATATCTTACCTCAAAAGGTGATTTGGGTAAGCGGATTTTTTTGTTTCTAAGTCTATAACGGACATAATTTCTAAAAACTACGTCCTTTATGACTAAACATAGGCAGAAATATGTTTTTATGTTTTATATATACACCACTAATTTTTAATTAGTACAAATACTTAAAGGGCTTATTAGAAAAGGTTTTGTTATTATTTAAGTAAAGTTTCAATAAATAATATTCATAAACAACAAAGTTATTAGTTTTTGTTTGTATCCCAAAATGTCACTCAATTTATGGTAATATTGTACAGTATCGTAGGTAAACGAATAAATAACGATCTAAATGGAAAAACACTGCGTGTAGTATTTTCTAGTAGCAATTGTTATGAATGATTGATTTTATTATGAATTTTCAATTATGACATATTTTCGTGGACAATTTTGGATTTTTTTTTTTTTTTTACTTTCGACTACAAAAAAATGATCAGTAACGATAATACGATACCCGTTGTTACTACATAGGATAGAACCCCATTTTTTGTACTATTTAAAAAATAGAGCTGTATAGATTAATTCCACGAGTCGGTTCGACAGCCGGCGTCCTAATCCCATTTGATAACGTCCTTTTCTTAAAATTCAAATGAGGGTTTATTTGTTTTATTTAGTATAATGTGCTAGTTCTAGATCAAAGGGTCTCTCTAAAGAGAGAGGCTTCCTTTTATGACGTAGGCACTAGTGTATTGAAAATAAAATTGAATAAGATCAAAAGGATTTTTTTTATTTGATTAAAGGGAAGAACAGATGGTCGTTGGGGCCGAAAGGTTCTGGAGTGGCGACCGCGTACTGGAAGATGCAGCGTTGGAAGGCTTCCTACAAGGTGGACAGATGACCTGGTGAAGGTTGCGGGAAACCGACGGATGCGAGACGCAAAGGAACGTTCGTTGTGGCAACGCTTGGGGGAGGCCTATGTCCAACAGTGGCCGTATATCGGCTGAAATGATGTTGATGATGATGATGATTAAAGGGCTTTGTCGCTTAGCGACCACATCGCCTAGTACTGAAAACACAAGAACTTACAATATTCTTTAAGCCAGGCTAACTCAAATCATTGTTTAGCTTTATCGGACATTGAAGAAGAGAGGATTGTATTACAAATGCCAATATCATACGCTTTACAGAGTCCAAAAACATTGATCCTTGTATTTTCATTCCGGACACGCTCCATCAAGATGTGGAAAAATATCATCAAACACACCACAGTCATCACAATTTGGAGACAAAACTTTCTTCATTAAATAGTTAAATTTATTTGATGGAATATGCCCTGAACGAAGTCTTACAGCTACAGTTATTAAAGTAAATTAATAGTTTATATCATCAAAAATATCAACGCATGAAAATGAAAATCATAGTGGATGTGGGAAAAGTGAATAAAAACAGAATAAAGGATCGCGACATTTAAGTAAACTTAACAATACAAAACAGATAATAACGAGAAAACCATTTTTCAACTCAATATCCGAACGTGTAAAATAAACGAAATCCTCTCACAATAATATCAGCTATTGAAATATTTATCAAGTGAGCGCATTTCCGAGTTACGGAGTCAGGAGCGAAAAAAAATGGGTACGCCAGTTTATTTATTCGAGCAACAATAAATTCTTTCTCAATGGAATGCGAATTTAATGGTTTGAAAATCTACTATTGGCGATAAGTGCATCGTTATCTATACACATATAAAGTGGCTGGATTCATTTCAGTACAGTTCATTTCAAAGATTCAAAGCATTTTATTTCAAATAAACTATTAACAGGCACTTTTGAAATGTCAAAAAGTCAGTCAGTCAGCAAGTTTATGATCATTCCAAAGCGTAGATCTCTATGGAAAAGAACGACCAAGAAAATCCATGGATACTCTTTTCAATCATGTTATGTATTACAAATATCTCTGTTACATGTTTCTTATCGCTACTATTATGTGAGAACAATGTAAATAATAAAAACTAAATATAATATATGACCAGTCTCAACTGACACTTGTAAAGATAATAAATAATAAAATATAATAAATAAATAATTGAGTGAGCATGACAAACATTCAAGCCGTGTATGTGAGAGCATACATAAAGATACAGGTTTTTTTTGCCCCGATATGTCGGTACGGGTCGGTACAGATAGGTACCGGTCAAACCACTTATAGAAACAGGTAAATCTGTATTAATGAAAAACTACACTGGCCAATGCTGAAACCTGTATGACTCCATCCGGGGAGTCGGTTCCGACAAGTATAAACCGGTTTCTTTATAATTGAGCGCATAAGAACGCACGGGAGAATTAAGGGCGCTACACACGGCTTAGATACTATAAGATTTTATCTTATGGTACAATATGTTATGTTGTATGTGCTTATAATAATAAATATATAAATAAATAAATAAATATCGCTATACAATTCAATGGACTATTACACACGACGAAGATAATATTATATACTAGCTTTGCCCGCGCGGCTTCGCTCCCGCTCTTCTTTACTCCACCCTACTATACCCTACTCTACCCTACTATACCCTAGTCTACCCTACTATACCCTACTCTACCCTACTCTACTCTACCCTACCCTACTCTACTCTACTCTACCCTACTCTACCCTACTCTACCCTACTCTACCCTACTCTACCCTACTCTACCCTACCCTACTCTACTCTACCCTACTCTACCCTCCTCTACCTTACTCTACCCTACCCTACTCTACCCTACTCTACCCTACTCTACCCTACTCTACCCTACCCTCCTCTACCTTACCTACTCTACACTACCCTACACTACCCTACTCTACCCTACACTACCCTAATTTTCATTTTTTTTTCCAAAAGAACCTTCTCTTCATAATAACGAACACAACAAAAAAAATTTAGCGAAATCGGTCCAGGCGTTGTTGAGTTATGCGCTTACCAACACATTTTGCGATTCATTTTTATATTATAGATTTCATATTTCCGTATCGTAAGATAGAGAGTGATATGTGAAATTTACCGTAACATAACATCTTAAGTTATTAAATATATCTTACCTTAATATGTTAAGATACAAAATGCGAATATTGCGAATACAGGTTGTTCAATTTAATTGGTACGAAATCGTGCGGCAAATGCTATCTCTTTCACACACATAGCGTAGGACCGGCTCACACACATCTGGGATCTTCTTTCTTACTCTACTCAGTTCAGTGGAGCGTGCAGAGAGAAGAGGTTTTGCACGTGTTTTTGAGAGATCTTCTAAAATATTATATTCTCCACAGTTTTCCTATTTTTAATATGATTTTCTTCCTAAACGGATCTTCTTCTAGAGCGTGCAAAAATCATATGAACATCAAATTCAAAATAGGAATCGTCATCAGATGAGCTATCCAATTAATCTAGCAGGTAAGCATGAGCCCTAATTAAAACACTCTGTATATTGGTTCAACACAGATGTGCGGTCACGACGATAGCTTACGATCGTATCTTTGTCGTCTGTGATGGCTAATATATATTAATATAAAATCTTAAGATAAAATATTATAGTATCTTAGCCGTGTGTAGCGCCCCTTATACCTGCACCGATCGGTACCGACCCGCACAGACTCGCCTGCACCGGTAACCTGTTTCTTTATATTTTCACCCTATGCCATAAAACTGTCATGCTCATTAATGTCAAACCAGTCCGATAGAAAAACCATAAATAGCTCATTCTGATTATAATTAAGGTGTCTTCAAGGCTAGAGTAAAAAAGTTATTAATAAACTAGTGCGCCTCACCATCAACGATTGCATCACTGCTTACCATCAGGTGGGAGCATGTCTACCCGCCATGCCTTCTAAGGCTGCAGGAATGTTCGAAGGAGTTGCGGCAGCCTTGGATCTCATAGGGCAACTAAAGGAACACGTTTCTTAGTCAGTAAAAGTCTGACATTCCTCGCTCCACCCAGAGCGCGTGAAGATAATAACTAGTGCGCCTCACCATCAACGATTGCATCACTGCTTACTATCAAGTGGGGTCGCAGTCAAGTACAAGATTACAGTACTTAAAAAAATAAATAGGGCAAGTGCGAGTCGTACTCGCACACTGAGAGTTCCATATAAAATTTTTTTCGAATCGCAAAAAACCTTTTTTTTTATTACGTAACTACAAATTTAGAGTATTCAGAATTTTGCCTATACTTGTGTTATAAGACCTTGCTCATACCAAATTTCAGGATTTTAGATTAACGAGAAGTACCCTATCTTCTTCTTCTTCTTCTACAGTACCCTTCTAAGTACCCTATGAATTAGAGTGTGAGTGTCGAAATACACGTTTTTTGCGATACAAACTACCGTATTATTTTTTTCGCTAACTCAGAAGTTAGATTTCTTCACAGCTCGAGAGACCGCAGACTTGAGTATATGATTTTAATTTCAACTCAATACCTCTACGCGTTCCCGAAGAGGTCTTGACATACCGACAGACCGACGGACAAAAAAAGGGATGCTATAAGGCATCCGTCTTTTCCTTTTCAGGTACGGAACTCTAAAGAAAGTTATTTCATAAATTTTAACCCATAAAATGAACCCTTACGGATACCATACATATTGACTTTATAGCAATCCTTATTACTAATAATTATATCAGAATTTCACAAGTGTAGCGCTTGACGTCGGTTCGTCACCATATTAGCATGTAGGGTGATCATATCAGTTCATACTAATTACACAGAAGCGTGAACACAATTATATAAATTAATATTAATCTCATTGTGCGGCCAATTGATTAGTTCCGAGTACCTAATGAAATCACCAATATGAGATACAACTGTATACGTGAATGGCAGGTTGTAAAACAAACATTGAATTATGAACCTTTCGTCTCGTACACTTACGGTCCAGTTTTCATTGTAAACCAAATTTATTTGTAACATGTTGAATATTTTGTTGATGCACAATGGTCTGTGTTCGTACGTAGTCTGATATATCTGTATGTCCATTGTTTATCGATTTAATTACATCAACTTTCACGAATCGGTAACTCGACTAATGAGATTGGTTTTTATTCATTGTACCTTATTAAAATACCTTTTCCACCTTTTAGCTTTCAAAGTACCGTTTATTTCAAGTTTTTTAATTGTGACAAACGAAAAGGTTATAACTATAAAGAGATATTTTTCGTGGATGTGGGTTCGTTTTAGATGTGTGTGTAAATTCACATGGTTGCCGACATAGTGCGAAGAATCTCCAAACGGACAGGGCACATTACTCGCAGAACAGATGGCCGTTGACCGGAAGACGCAGCGTTGGAAGGCCTCTCACAAGGTGGGCCGATGACATAGTAAGGGTTGCGGGAATGCGATGGATGCGAGACGCACAATACCGTCTATTGTGGCGACAATTGAGGGAGACCTATGTCCAACAGTGGACGTCTTTCGGCCGAAATGAAGACGATAAAAATCACAAGTTCCTAGTTTCTGTCTGACCTTAGGGGGTGATGATCGTGGCAACTGCCGAGAGGAGGCCTGAATCTCACAGTTTCTCGCTGTTTTTTATGTACGCCAGGCCCATTCCCCTCTCTTAGAGAGGATCTTTGAATCCCAACAGTGAGAACATTGTAAGGAGAATTATATTATGTAATCTGAAGAAACTTTGGTGGAGTTAGGCAGCGCCGGACATGGCCGTGGGAATTAAAAATGGATGATCTGTTGGACCACACTTGAATTGAATTTGTTAGCAGCAAGTACGGGGAACTTTTCAGCATCTCGTTCACTGATATAAATATTAGTAGGATTTTGACATGTTGTACCCCCATGCAAGACACTCTTCTGGTTCAGTATCTAAGTCAGAAAAAACGAAACCCTTATAGGATAACTTTGTCGTCCATCTGTCCGTCCGTCAAGTACTTTTATCTTAAGAAATCGAAGATATAAAGCTGAAATAAAAATCTATAGGGCACTTCCCGTTGACCTATAATCCTGAAATTTGGCATCCAAGTCTTATATACACAAATATACGAAAAAATCTGAAAACTGTAACTTTGCAGTTACGTCACAAAAAAAAAACACTTTTTGGGAACAGTTTTAACTTTGTTATAATTTATTAGATGAATACACAAATTGTTTGGAAAAATACATTTTTTTATTGATATATACTAGTGCTTGACTGTGATCCGGCCTGATGGTAAGCAGTGATGCAATCTTTGATGGTAGGGCCCACTAGTTTATTAAGAGCATATTGACTGTAGCCTTGAAGACACCTAAAATTATAATCGGAAGGGAAAGCAGCAGCAGGCAATGGTTCCACTCCTTAAACAGACTTACCAATTCAACTGGCCTGTTGGTCTAGCGGTCTGTGGCCCTGACTGCTATGCCGGAGGCCGTTGGTTCGATTCCCACCCAGTACAAATGTTTGTGCGATGAGCACGATCATTGTTCTGTGTCTAAGTGTAATTTATCTATAATATGTAGGTATATTGTATCTATTTAGAAATATAAAAGTATGTTTATCAGTTGTTTACTCGTAGTACTCATAGCACGAGCTCTGCTTACTTAAGGACTTGATGACGTTGTGGAAAGATTCGATTTTTGTTTGTATGTTATAATTTAACACAAAAACTACTTGACATATACCAACAATTCTTTCACCATTAGAAAGATTACCATCAGGCGGGATCGCAGTCAAGTACTAGTTTATAACAGATAAAAAAAAAAAAAAAAAAAAAGATACTTGAAGACGTAACTGACTGAGTAACATAGGCTGTATATTTTCTACTTTCATGCGGGCGAAGCCGCTGGCAGAAGCTAGTGTAGTTATATATTGGCGGATTAGAACAACCGTCTATGGAATGTGTACAATGTAAGTAAGACAAAGGGCGACTATAAATAAAAGAAGACTGTATCAAGCCCGTTATTTTCGCTTCGGAAATTCTGTGCGGGTAGAAAGAATGCTGCCAGGGCTGAGAATTGTTCGAAAGAGATACCGCGGGCTTCCCAAAGGGCAACTTAAAGAACACACTGGTTTTTAGACATATAAAAAAAGGATAGAAAGAATGAGTCTTTGGTCAACTGGGCCCACTCGAAATGGACCCACAGGATCACGACACACTCCGTGAGTGTCATCATTATCATCATTTCAGCCGAAAGACGTCCACTGTTGGACATAGACCTCCCTTAAATGTTGCCATAATGACCAGACGCACAGGACGTGCGTCTCGCATCCATCGGATGTGACTTCGTGACTGGACTTGTAATGAAATTGGATAGTGGGTCCAGTTGACTCATTTAAAATGTGATTGGGTTGAGTGACGACGCGGGTCCATTTCAGATGGGCCTAGATGACCAAAAAAAGATGTCCAAAGAATTAGTTTATAAAAAACTAATTCTTTGGAAAGTGTTTAACTTTTCACTTTCTCATAAAAATGGATTGAACACAATAGAATTCTATTAAAGTTGTGTAACTTCGTCTGTAGTTTGGTGTACGATTTAATGTACACCAAAATACTATATCATTCTACAAATACTCTTCGTATATAATTCCATAAATATCCATTACGTTGAACTTGTTCACGTCAAGAGACGTGTTTATTAATGTTACAATCTGTCAACCTAACTTGTATTGGCTACATTGCCGTAACTTTCAATAACTTGAAACTTACGATAAACTAAACTTTTATCAGACGATCGTAATCTTTATAGAACATTATTTTTACTATTTGCGAAACCTGAATATAATTTGTTCAGAATCAGTAACTGAATCGATTCCGATCATTTTTAAACAATGTTATATTTTACAAGTCTAGCGTGAGACAATTTTTTTTTTTTTTACTTATTTAAACCTGTGCTTGCTGTGTTTATTAAGAACCTATTCAACATTATCAAATCAAATCATTTATTTAGTCAGAATATGGTACATAATTATGGTCTTCAAATAAATTAATAGTCTCATCACATTCTGCCACGTGTGGCGTGCAAATATTTGGTAGGTAGGTACATAATCATAATCATAATTATGTTTAAGAATAAAAAAATATTATGTTAGCATTGAGTTAGTACGAATAAAATTTACAATTTATGGCATGTCATCTAAAAATTTAGTGTGGTTTAAATTCAAAGTAATATTCAATGTCAAATTATTAGAGAGAGAATGTCAAAATCTATAAAATTATTAGAGAGAGATGTCAAAATGTATGAAATTATTAGAGAGAGATGTCAAAATTTATAAAATTACAATTTAATTATTACGTCAAAGTATCATTCAAATAGTCGTTTAAATTATAATAACATTTTTTACACAACAAGTCTTTAAGTTCCTTTTTAAACCTATTTAAATTTAAGTCTTTAATCGATTTTGGAATTTTGTTAAACACTTGTGGGGCTATGCAGAATATACTTTTTCTCATTAGTGCTGTTTAGCTTTACGTCCGCGTAACATATCTTTTCGCCTATTACGTTTCACAGTATCTGATAAGTTAGGAAACAGGTGTGAGTTTAATTTGACAAATAAAGCAGTGTCATAAATATACAAAGACGGTAGTGTCAGAATTTTATATTTTTTGGAAAATGGTTCACAGCTGTCTGTAACTTGAAGTTTGAAAATAGCTCTGATGGAACGCTTTTGCGCTTTAAAAGCAGTTTAACTATTTTTTGAATTGCCCCAGAAAATAATACCGTATATTAATACAGATGCTACAAGGCCATGATACGCTGTAAGTAGTGCATCTATGGAAACTGTAGGGGCAAGTTTATACAAGGCATAGGATGAACTACTAATTTTCTTACAAAGCACTTCAACGTGATCCTTCCAATTAAGTTGTCTGTCAATTATTAAGCCTAGAAATTTTGCACTATCTACATCATGAATTTTGCTATTTTGATATTGCACATTCATTTTCAATCTAGGTTTTTTTATGGCCAAAATGCATTACTTGGGTTTTGGCAAGATTAATTCTTAAATTATTATTACTAAGCCAAGAAATAATTTAATTCACCGCACTACTGACCTCAAGTTCATATGATTCAGGGTTATTACATGTTATTGTAACCGTACTATCATCAGCAAAAAGTGATATCGGAAAGTCATTTGGGCCGGTCATTAATGTAAATTAAGAACAGTAAAGGGCCCAATACACTGCCCTGTGGCACACCGAAATATACTGTGCGTTATTTAGAGAAGTATGTTACTTCTTGCTGGGTTTTGAAATTCAAGTTTGAAATAGCGGTAAATTGTTTTCTTTCTGATAGGTAAGTACTTAACAAGTCAAGAATGTTATCTCTTATACCGTAGGCGTCAAGTTTATTTCTTAATATATTGTGGTCAACGTAGTCAAAGACTTGTGTCATATCACAGTACACAGCACAAACAGGTGTCTTATTATCAATGTTAGTCATAATTTTATTTAAAAAGTCATATATCGCCATGTTTATAGTCATATTTTTCCGGAAACCTTTTTTTTCAGTACAAAAAATCTTTTGTTTTTCTAGATATGCGTATAGTTGATTATAGATATATTTCTCAAATATTTTAGAAAAAATCGACAAAAGCGCAATAGGTCTATAGTTTTGCATTAGTTGCTTATTACCTTTTTTTAAAATAGGTTTCACTATGGAGACTTTAAGACGATCGGGAAAAACACCGTGGCTTATGCATAGATTAGGAATATTACTCAAATGTTTAGAAATGTAGTCAGCAACATGTTTTATAACTTTAGTAGATATTTCGTCATACCCTGCGCTATTTGTGTTTTTTAAACACTTTATGATGTTAAATATTTGTACCGGTTGACATGGAGCCATGAACATAGATTTTTTTTTATTTGTGATATACGCACTAGAGTCTAGTCTTTTACCTGTCCTGGGTATTGGCATAATTTTTTCTATAAAATAATCATTAAACTGGTCAGCAATTCATTGAGGTTTGTTAATAGTTTTATTGTCAATTTGAATAGTATTTATTGAGTCATTAGGTAGATTTAATTTAGAGTTCTTTATTATTTTCCATGTCATTTTGCTTTTATTGTCAGAAGTTTTAATGTTATGGTTATTTTGTGATCGTTTAGTCAGATTTTTTTTTTGTTTTTGAGTAAACTAAATATTTCATTTTATTTTTTGTGTAGGTCTAAGTCTAGACGCCCATAATAATTGTCTTTTTTAAGACTGCATATTTTAAGTCCTCGCGATATCCATTTAGGTTTTTGGATTGTTGGTATTTTATTACGTCTACGGCGGAAGCATAAGTCATAGAATAATTTAAATTGGTCAGTAAACAAGTTAAAAGCATTATTTGGATCATCAATCAAATGTTAGGTTTTCCAGGCAGTTTCTAAATTTAATAATATTCTCTGGGTTATAGTCTCGTTGACTTTTATACCAATATTTTAAATTACAGTTCAACGGTACGGGACACTTAAGCCGCTGCGCAGTATGATCCGATAGGGAAAATTCTATCACTTCCGTCTTGCATTTTTTCTCGAAATTGTGGGCAAAATTATCTTTGCAGTTATTAATTATTTTTATTAATTAGCTTTGCAATCTAGTTGGTTTATTTATAGCTAATGTCATGTTAAAAGATTCCTTAATTCCGATGTCGTATTATTATTTTTCAGTACGTCAATATTTATATCACCTGCTATAATAATATTCCTATAATTTCTTCTTGTTAGTAATATTAATAGTTGCTCTAATTTACTAAAAAATGCATTTAAATTCCCTGCTTTTGGTACTCTATAAATACATACTATAACTATTTTATAACTTGTCAGTTCAATTGCACAGCATTCTATTACATTAGATATTGAAAGTTCTGAGACCTCTGTTAACTCCCTCCATAAATGTCCAAACCGAATCAGAATACAGGGTCCACTTCTTTTACTATTTTTCCTTCTGAAACATGCAGCTAATAATTATTTATAGTATATGCAAAAGTTTGTTCAGAATCCGTAACGAAATCGATTCCAGTAATCTTTACTTCATGTTGTAATAAGCTTATACGAGTAGCTTTGTGATTTTTCATGACACATTTATGGAATTTTGTACATGTAGATTCTTTACATAAACATTTTTTTAACAAAATGTATTATTTCATAGCAAGCTTTTATAGCACAGTATAATATCTATACCTATAATTAATACTCGTCAAGAAGAATCATACGAGCCCAAACTCGATAGGGTCGTGTCGTTTAACTACCAAGCTCCTATAGCCACCTTTCGGTTCCATCATCAGATCAGCACCATGTCATAATAATTTTGCATTGTCATCTGATTAACACATGCATGCAAAACTTCAACTCAGTCGGTACAGTTGATTACAGACATAATGGCAAACATCAGGACAGGTGAAACTGAATAAAAGCTTGTAAAATACTAGACACCTGTTTCGGGTTTCACATAATATACTAAAACTAATAATTGGCATTAAAGATCTATCGAAACGTCTAGTTGACACTTCGCGTGACCCAAGGGCTGGCTTTTACCTCGGACAGAGGATAAGCATTGCCATACAGCGTGGCAATGCCGCCAGTCTTTTGGGCACATTACCAGTCGACAGCGATGTGGAAGAGTTTTTTGACGCCATATTTTAGTTTGATTTTAGTTAGTTGTAATTAGCGTAGGGTTTTATTATTTTTATTTTTTTTAATTTACTGTAATTATAGTTTTTAGTTGTGTATGTAATATGATTTAAAGTTAATAATTGGCACTTATTTAAATTAAAATCATACTACTTTGTACACCTGCAATCTGGCAAATAAATAAATTGTTATTATTATTAATATTGTATATAGTTTAAATTAACACATAGTCAAAAGCGCTGTTAACTGCTTCAGTAGTAATTGTAATAGTTAATCGTATCACGCTTGATCTCTCGCACGTTTGTTTAATCAAATGACCTAGTTTCATGCAGGATGTAGTAGCCTTGACTGTGAACCAGTTTGCCGCCAGTAGTCGCCGCTACTCGATGATTTCCTCTGACCCCTGCCTCACGGACGCACATGATTGACGGATTGAAATTGGGTTGGAATGCATGAAAGGTAAACATCGCTCTCTCTACTAAGTTGTCATTATTTCCTTTGATAAATCTTTAACCTTAGTTCCATAAAAAAGAAAACAAGCTGAGACTGTTTCCTGATAGCTACAACGTCAGTCAATATAATGAGTAGATTACTTCTAGGCAAGCGTGCTCCATCGTCAACCACACCATCTCCTAACATCAAATAAGATGTTTCTAAGGTTATCACTTCCAACTTCCATCTTTACGCAGACGATTTGCAGCTGTATCGTCACTTCACATTGGCAGAAGCAGACTCAGCGATTAATGCCATGAATCGTGACCTTGAGAGTATTGATCAGTGGGCTAAGTCTTACGGTTTAAAGGTTAATCCTTCAAAGTCCCAGGCTATGATCATAGGTGGTCGATACTATCGCAATGAGCTTAACATTTCTGCCTTGACGCCACTAACCTTTAACGGCTCGTCTATTGCATATACTGATACAGCTAAGAATCTCGGTGTCTTAATTGACGGTAACCTCTCTTGGCGTACGCAGGTAAACGAGGTTAGTCGTAAGGTACATTTTTCCTTTCACAGTCTTAAATCCCTTCAAAAGTTTCTCCCATTTAAAACCAAACATTATTTAGCTCAAACTCTTATTCAGCCGATCATCGACTATGCTGATGCCTGCTACCTGGATGCCACTGAGGAGCTATTAAATAAGCTTGAGCGCTTGCAAAACTTGTGCATTCGTTTTGTTTTTGGCCTAAGAAAATACGACCATGTCTCCCAATTCCGCAAGGATCTCAAGTGGCTCCCTATCCGTCTTCGTAGGAACACTCGGGTATTATGTCTCCTGTACAACATCCTATTCAATCCTGCTTATCCTGGCTACTTACGTGATCGTTTTTCGTTCACTCGCCCTGCCGATGCCCCATGCAGATCCCACCTTAAATACCATCTCAATTTCCCACCCCATAAAACCCATTTTTATTCCAACTCCTTCTCTTTTCATGCAGTACGACTGTGGAACTCACTTCCAGCTAAGATCCGAGACGCTAAAAATATATCTGTCTTCAAAAAGCTAGTCAAGGAACACTACCTCTCTACCATTTCGTAAATATATTTATTATAGATATTTTCATAAATATATGTATTTTATAATTTATGTATTGTATCTATTCTTGTGTACATTTATTTACTGTTATTGTTATATATGTATGTATTATGAGATTTAATTTAAATAATATAGTCTATTTAATTACATATTTTGTTTGTTTTTTTAATTTATACACACTGTGTCTACATATCTTATCAAACTGTCCTGTCGCAGGTCTGCTGGAAGAAATTTCGTTAGAAATAAGCAGGTCCTTTGTACTCTTTTATCCTTATTTGTTCTTTTCGATTTTAAATGTTTGTGTGTACATAAATAAATAAATAAATAAATAAAATAAGATACCCAGTGGTCAAGCGCGAATTTATTAATAACAAAAAAACGTTTTTGGATAGTAACTAGATAATATAAATATGTATTTCTAACAACAGACCACCAACAACTACTCTTTTATCTGTATTTGTTCATTTCATTTTTAAGTGTTTGTGTTTACATAAAAGAATAAATAAATAAATAATAGAAAGTGTTGTGTAAAGATGACCCGTTTTAATGAATAAGTATTAAGTATATGTACCCTGTGTACTTATGATTAGTAGATTAAAATACTCGTACCTATTTTATTAATATTTCTATGGCACTTACTCTGGTCGAACACAGAGGCACTATACAAATGATTGTAATTCAAAATATTTTATTTCACATAGGCCTACATGGGCACTTATAAGACGTCAGAAGCTAGTGCACGGTTCCAATATCTAAATTGTACCTGTGTGCACAAATAAACTATTTGTATTTTTTTTTATTACAAATCCCAGTGCTTGACTGCGGTCCCTCCTGATGGTAAGCAGTGATGCAATTTTTGATGGTGAATCTCAATTATTGATTAAGAGCCGATTCACTTTAACTTTGAAGACACCTAAATAATAATGGCACAAGAAGACCGTAGCAGGCAACTTGTCCCAATCCTTCGATGTACGCGATGTAAATGATGATATTTGGCAAAGAAGAGTTATTTTTTTCCGCAGTGTATTAAAAAAAGCACAACAATCAACCTAACTAGTTCAGAACCAAAACTGAATGGAAAAAACAAATTCTGGTAAAAACCAATGGATTTTCACGGCCATCGGCAGAACAGGGAAAGTTCGTTTGACTATTTTTATTTTCAATTTTCTCGTTCGTTTGCGTACGAAGCCGCTTTCAAAGGGAATCCGAAACTAAAACAGTGACAAAAAACGAAAAATGCATAGTGGCTGCTAATTGTAAACAATACGACCGATACACACACCTGTAACATATCTGAAAATATGGCAACGAAGGAATGCTAAGTAAAGAAAACATAGTATCCCACCTGTATCGGGAACCGGGCCAGAGCTCCTGAGAAGGGAACCTCCTAACTACGAGCCGTGTCCAGGAGTGCCGTTTTTGGATAAAGCCACAGCCGCCTAACGAGATCCACCTAAGGTATTGGTCGAGGCTCTTGGCTACTAAGCTATTGTAATTACAGTATGCAACAAGGGAGTGATGGAACGTATGTTGCTAAAAGAGTTATGAGTTTACGTGTGGATGAATGGAGATGGAGAAGGAGGCCAAAGAAAAGATGGATGGATTGTGTGAGAACTGAGAAGTGATATGAAAGAAAAGGGAGTTAGTGATAGCGTGGCAGTGACAGGACAGAATGGAAGAAAAAAACGTGTTGCGCCGACCACAAATAAAACGGGACAGGGGCAGGAAGATGATGATAATAACTTACAGTATGCGTCAAAACAATCTACAAACTAAAAAAATATATAAACATAGAGCACTGGCATGCAAGGTACTGGCATGCAAGGTACTGGCACACTTTCGCGTAAGTGAGAACGAGACTTTCTAGCGGGTCTTCTTCGATTGAAGTTCAGTGACTCTTTTAGCTAACCTCCAATTGATCCCTTTTTAGTTGTGATATAAAATTGGTATAGTTCTGTATTTCAAGTATTTGCGCAACTGGACAATATATGGAATCATTGAAACAGGCGCGATCTCGGTAAAATAGAGCTGAAAATTTCATTGTAGTGTTGACTACTTCAACGAAGTTTGTCGAGAAGGTTGACTTGATATATTTGCTGCCAAATAGTACAAAAACATTAGATAAATACAAATAGTTTATTTGAATGTGTGCATGTATATATTAAAACCAATTATTTATTAAGAAACTTGTATTGTCTATTATTCCGACTGAATGACTTGGTATACATGATCAAAAATAATTTAAAAAAAAACAAATTGGTTTAGTGGTTAGTGGCCCTGACCACTATGCCGGAGATCGTGGGTTCGATTCCCACCCAGGACAAATATTAATGTGATGAGCATGATCATTTGTTCTGTGTCTAGGTGAAATTTATTTATAATATAGATTTATTTAGAAATATATAAGTATGTTTATCAGCTGTCAAGTACTCATAACACAAGCTCTGCTTAGCTTGGGACTAGACGGCGTTGTGTGATAGTTGTGGAATATTATTATATCTGAAACTATAGACATGTATGTAACTAGCACTTAACTATGCAAGTAGCTTGAATGTATAGCAGTCACACATAGTGACATACACCAATCAGAACTTGTTGTGATTCACTGGCCATTCCAGCGCGATAAACAATATTTTATCTCCTAATCTGTATGCCAAGTTTCATCAAAAACGTGAAACGAAAAAACAGACACTTGGTAATATTAATATTCACATTTATTGTACGCTAAGGAGTGAAATTCTCAGCCGGAGTCTGTGTTTCCAGTTAACTGCAAAGTACAACCTAGGGGTTTTTAAGTCAAGAGTGAATAGGTTGCTTATAGGCAAGCGCTCTCCATCATAGACCACATCATCGCTTAGTATGCATTGTGGGTCGCGGGAACCCAATGGATGCGAGCCGCACAATACCGGCCGATAAGGTGACATGATAATGAGCAGGGATTATCATGCGGTGCATCTGCATTTGTCCAATATTGGATCAGTCATATGTACTTTAAAGTTAAAATAACTCTGTTCAAGGCTTTCTGTCAGTCGTTTTACATCAGTCAACTTTGGTACAGGTACTCGAAGACTTATAGCAATGTTCGTCTATAATATAATAAAGACTTTAGAGTGATACTTGGGCTGCCCTGGCGGTTTAGTGCGACTAACGTGTTCGCTGAAAACACAGTTACTGGTTTATTTACGAGCTCTTGAGGATACTCAAGAAATATTTTCTAACTCGATTATATGGTCTAAAGTATTTCACTGTATATACCTGCTTAGACGTTAGTTAATGTTAAAAAATGTAATTAAATAATTTATCTAATCGAATATATTTATCTATTAAGGTGTAACGATGCAGCGTTGGAATGTCTCCTACAAGGTGGACCGATGACCTGGTAAGGGTTGCGGGAATCCGACGGATGCGGGACGCACAGGACCGTTAATTGTGGTGACGCTTGGGGGAGATTATATCCAGCAATAGACGTCTTTCGATTGAAATGATGATGATTATCGTGTAACAGTTTAATTTGCACGACAATTAATGCATGCTTGGAATTCCATGGACCACGCACCGAAACAATATTTCGACCCTGAAAGAATTCAATATCAAAGACAGATTATCGTCGTCTGTGCAAATACGAATCATCAAGTTCTTCGGGCATATCACCCGTAACGAGGACTCGATGGAACGTTTGGTGGTGCAAGATGCAAGGGAAAGTCGAGGGCAAAAGGTCACGTGGACGCTCTCCAACACGGTGGACGGACTTCTCATCATCAAATTGGTGACACATTGCAGTGGTAATGAAAACTCCCAAGCCTCCAAACACAGAGCTGCTTGGCGTCGTATCGCGAGAGAGGTGGTGGCACAGGCTAAGGCCACTTGTCAAGAGAGCACGACTGAGAAGGAAGAGTTTCATTTCATGCTTGAAATAAACTATAAATAAATATTGGACCGATATTTTGTGAGTGGCATGTAGGGAGGGCACTGCATTCAGCGTCCTACGCTCACATATTCACATATCAATCGTTTATTAATTTAATGAATGGCCGGCACACATCAGCTGGCGGATATTATTAAAGCATCCGTTTCACGAGAAATACGTTGATGTTTGTAAACAATAATTAGTTTATGAAGTGGCGTCCACTATATGAAGCTTCATGTAAACAAACAAGGCTTATAGGAAACATGTAGAGTTATAACGTTGTTTTTGATTGAGTTATTTTTCTCAAATTGTTTGAGAAGAGTTTACATTGAGCGTGAGTTATTTTTTTTTTTAAATCTGATGTCGGAATAATTTGATTGATTTTCAATAAAATAGTTTCGTTTTTTTTTTTTTTTTTGATCTTAGAGAACGTAAAACCTCCGCTTGTCAATTTAAAACTGATAGTATTCTTGGCTTATGTTGGCGGCTGTATTGGCGTGGCTTGACTTAGCTTTGACATAAATTTTTAGAAGCTTTTTTTTAACTTGCTATGTTGTAAGTTAAATAATAGTATATATTTGTTAAGTGCAAATTCTTGCAAATAGATTTTGTTACAGGTAACCTTAACTGATTGAGCTGAAATTTGCTAAACTAATGTAATTTGGATGACATCGTACCACGGAGCTGATCTGATGATGCAGTTGAATAATACACACGTTAACTTCTAAGTGCAACAAGATAACCTCATCATGTTTGAGTTCTTTGAAGTGGTCTTGATGAGTATTATACCGCGCGTTATAAGCTTGTTTTTAAAATATGTTTTTCATAAGAAACTTATTTTCCTCTACCATCATCATCATCTTTTTAATTTTATTGTATTGTTATTTTACTGTATTATTATTGTCTTAAAAGTATGTTAAAGTGTGTAAAACGTATATGGGCCTAGATGCCTGAAATAAATTAATTGAATTGAATTGAATTGGATAGAGTCCAGTGTGTTGAAGGTTTTTTTTTTTAATGATCGTAAAATCGCATTGTTTGCTACGCATGCTACGCGAATTAGCACGGGTCTACGAAAGTGCTACGCCGTAGCGTATACTTGTTGTCGTAGCGAGTGCGGTCCGTTTTAAGATCTGAACTTTTATTCATAGTTTTTAATTATTTATATCTGTTTTAAACTTATTGCCTATTTTAGATTAATTGAAAAGTGTTTTATTTGGACTCTTATGTTATCAGAATAAATCGTTATCAATGTTGAATAAACATTTTCTGGTTTTATAAGTATTTTGGCGGAAGATTTCCTTTAAAATAAACTATCGTTATTGTACCCATAGATTTAAGTTTATATAGAAGTTGTGTTGTTTTTTAGTGTACAATAAAGTTTAGGCTATTCGGTTCTATCAGATTGCGTACAAGTTTCTCGGTTCCTTACAAACTGTAGAATGGTTTGTACTTGATGTGTTGTTATCTAAGTGTAGTAGGGAACTAGTTCGTTATCAATCAGTTAAGATAAGACAGAGGTCTGTTATCTCGTTGCAAGCCTTAAGTCAACACTATCTTTGATTACATGTTTACTGGCAAATAACTAGTATTGCTGCAAATTCACTTTATCTTTACTCGTCCAATCAATGAAGACGCGCGAATCAAAATAAAACGCCATGGTTACAGAGGATTCTAAATGTTTTAAATGCCACCGTATGTCATTTACTGTTATTATATACTGTTCATATTCTGTTTTAGCGATTTATTTTTTGGTTCCCTGTACTACATAGCAGTGCTTTGGTTTAGGTGAGTAACCGTACATGTTTAAGCGGTTTTTTCTATGTAGTCAATGATATTGGTTAGTCGCCAGCGAGAACAGACTGAAGTGGCTAGTTGCCTCGTTTCTAACATCGATAACACCTAGTAGTAGGATGCATTCATTCTGGACTACTTTTTCGATTTACTTGAACATTCCCGTGTTCTATGAAAAGATTTCAACGCACTGGGTTCTAACTATTTGACTATTTGAATGCACTGGTTTGGAATGTTGTCGTGTCAGACAGGTCGGCGCGTCGCCCCCACAGCCTGGACTCATTCGCAGTGCAATAGACGTGCTGTGGGGTACGAACCAGCGCGCCGGCCGCATGAACCCTCACCGCGACCTCCTCCTATCCTCCATCCATGATTCACACGACGTCTCCGACTATATTGCGGTCATAAAACATGCATTAACAATCGCCTCGCTGTACACTGTGACACGCTTAGCTTAAATCGCAATGTAGCAACGCAAAGCCTTAATTCTAAATTGTTGGGATTCGGGTAAAGTGTCATGTGTCAAGGTGTCGAGATGGAATTTTAGAAATCAAACCTACAACCGCCTAATTCTAAGCTATTTTTTTTTTCCTAGAATTTAAACGAATCTAATGATTTTCAAGCACTGTTATTTTTTTAGGGATCAGCCATCTCGCCTCACCCCCTCCCCTGCTTAGATATCGACGGACGCACTTACATAAACGAAACTGTGTCACTCAGTGTCGATGCGTGTGGCGCGCAGAGTGCTGGCGGGCTCGGCGCGGTCTGCTCCGCCGAACCTGCGGAGGGCACGTACCTGTGTGGGCTGTGTGCAGGCTGGCGGTGCGGCCGGTGTTCGCGGGCAGCAGCGGCGCGATTAACTGCAGAGCATGTCCAACGGGCCTGTCGGGGTCAATGGGACAGTGGGTGGGATACACATGGGGTGCGAGCGAGTCCGGGCGGCGCGCCGCTGGCGTCAGTGAGCGAGTGGATCGCGAGCCTGCCGAGCGCGGCCGCGGCACTCGCGCGTTTAATCCCACTCGGCGCGTGTCGGTCGATGCGGTACCGAGGAGGACCCGCGCATGACTAGAGCGGCGTGCGGACGGCCAGCCCCCGCCGAGCCGTGCGCGGCGCGGAACAAATGCGCAACGATCGATAGCGCGGGGCGTGCGCTGCGGCGCGGTGTGGATCCGACCCCCGCGGACATACGACACCCTTTATTTATATGATGACGTTCGAAATCGACGTCATAATGAAAATTGAGCGAGCATTTTTGGGCGGAACGCGAGAGAAAAGCGGATGAGCGCGCGCAAGTCGCGCCGCCGGAGCACCGTGTGCGCAGCCTTAGCGGGACGCCTCGCAGACACGCCGCAGAAGGTCAACCGCAGTGTGTCAACTGACGTTCATGAAATTTAAGGAAGTTTATAAGGCCATTCTTGGCTAGAATTGGGTCAGAACGATTCAATTACCTGGTTTATAACACAATGTTAGGCACTTGCTTATATTATTATAGCTTGTATTATATAGAATAATGCAGAATGAGAAAATCGTTTAAGTTGATAATGATGATTATAGTTTAAGTATATTTTTTTTATATAGTTAAGTAGCTTATAATTTTTTATTTATAGATTGTTACGTGATCAAGTTGAGTAAAGTTTGGCTGCTTTAAATTCAAAGGACGTTCGTTACACATATTGTAAGTTTTATCAGGCTGGTTAAACCGGGACGCATTTACATGTAAGTGGAATTAGAATGTATTATTGAGAGGAGCATGGCCTGAGTGCAGGGCGGCGCGGGTGGGTTGGCGCGGGAACTATGCCTGTCTCGCTCGGCGCGCGGGCGGACGGGGCGCGCGGGCCGCACGGAGCTCGGCGCATCATTTGGCGCGCGGCGGCCGCAGCGCGCAGACGCGACCGCGCTCCGCCTCACTCGTCACCAAACAACTACCGATACGACTAACTCTCGCGAACAACTAAACTGTTTTAACTTAATTTAAAACTTTTCCCGTATGTCCTATTATGAAATCTACATTGGTACTAGTTACCAAAAATGTAAACTATTTTATTAACCTGTAAACTTTTGTTTCATTCAAGTTTCGAACATATGGGAAGTTTATTATTTCCGATAAAACTTCTATGAATTGTTTTTGGAGTTCAATTTGATAGTGTAATAGTTGAATTGACTATTAGCGAAGGTAAAGTATTAAAAAACCCCTTTTAAAAGTTTTTGTGTTTCAAAAAGACACTTGAGTTGCTTAGTAAGAATTGGAACTAGTCAAGCAATGGAACTGAACTGAATGCTAATACAGATTAAAAAGGTCTGGGGAATGTTTGGAGTTATCAAGTGATTGATGCTACGACTTTTAATATTTAGTCAATGTTTAATATTTTTCAGCAGTGTAACGGACTTGGCAGAGAAAACGTGGCTTCTTTTTTCTTTCTTCTTCTTTCTCTTTCTTCGTCGTATCATTGATTCCATGTGACCAAAAGAACAACGGCGAGGAAATAGCTGATGAAATTATTAAGCGTCTACATCATTGATTTAAAGAACCCATACATCAGCCTAATTACTTTTAGTAAAAGAAAACATGTCATTATGACATGACAAGTTGTCGTTCGTTCAAAAATGCTTTTTTTTAATTCTTAAGGAGGTACGTAGGTATTATCGACATAATATACGTAATCTCATCAACTTTACACTGGAATATCTTTAATATACGGATTCTATTAATAGTAATGTCTAAGAAAAAATTGTTTAGAAATTTAATCTGTATACTTTTGTATATTTTTCATCAGTTGCCGCTAAAAAAATATGCCAGCAAAATTTTGTACACGGACAGCGTTAGCGACTTCCTCGTAAGTCTTTCAAAGTGCACGTAACAAGAACTACTACAAGTTACTTTAATTAAATACTAATATAACTTTAACTAATTATTACTACAACTTATTGTATTTATAAGTACTACTACAACTTACTGTATTTATAAGTACTTCTACAACTTACCATATTTATAAGTACTACTACAACTTAAAGTAACTTTAAGTACTGCTACGACTTGCTGTAACTACATGTAAGTACTACTACAACTTTAAGTAACATTAAGTACTGCTACGACTTACTGGAACTACATATAAATACTACGACAACTTACAGTAACTTTAAGTACTGCTACGACTTACTGTAACTACATATAAGTACTACTACATACTACTGTAACTAATTACTACTACAACTTACAGAAACTATGACCTAAACATTTCCATTAATTAGTTCCTGTTACAGACTATAGGTAAAGCCTAAAAGGCCTCGTAAATAAACTAAGTACTATCAGCTACACAAATATATGTGCAGTTTGATCAACAAGTTTAGTACCGTAGGTTAGGTTTCGAACTCATCGCAATTGTTTCATTGTGCAGAAATACTGGACCAAATAAATTATTATAAACTACCTTTTTGCCAGCGACTTCTTTAAGGATTACGGCCACAACCACATAATACCGCCACATATTATATTATACAAAATACCGCCACATATTTCCTAGTTCTCATTTATTTTATATTGATTGGCCGCACACGGTTGACGCCGGTAACCGCCACATGCTACAAATCGCCGTTACTCGCTTCTTGTGGCCCACACTAACCACTAAACGCCGATAAAAACGCCGTCACATGCCACTCGCTCAAATATTTTTTTTTCATCAGAGTCCAATACGATACTGCGTATATAGGTTCTTTTTTCCCAGTGGGAAAATCATCTAATGACATTCCCCGCTCTTGGGCGGAGAGGGAGATAGTTTCAGACTTACTGACTCAAAGCCCACTCCTGTTCCTTCGTTGCCTTTCGTACCGGGACTGAGCTATCTTTCGAAACCAACCCTGGCCCCAGTAGGCTTCGACCCAGTTGGGTCCCTGCGGTGCGTATATGGGTTGAAAAAAAGAAGCAGCCTTTGGCCACAAGTGGCTGTCGCACGCTTCAACTTCCTTTGTAGCCACTTGTAGCTTCTCGTGGCGGCGTTTGTGGCTGTAGCGTGTGGTCCGTGTGCGGCTATCCTAAGCGCGAAAATCTTTAAGACACTTTAAACCGACCAATAACCCCAATTACCTCAATTTACCAAATTCCTCACCTCTATTTTTGCCTAGTTTCAAGCCAAGGAATAATATTTTCCCATTAAAACTTTGGCACCTCCTAAATCGTTTTAGGGTAGTTTTAAAAATCGAATTTTGGAAATCTTTTGTATTTATTTAGGTTACTACTTACGAGTCTAGTAAGTTTCAAGTATATGGGCCCAAGAAATAAAATTTTGCATACAATCAAATTTCCACCTTTTCACACCCTTAGTATTACTTTGTGTAATTTATTTCATCACCACTGCTCTCAAAACGGTGAAGGAAAACATCGTGAGGAAACCGGCATGCCCTAGAACCAAATATTCGAGGACATGTGACATTCACCAACCTGCACTGGGCCCGCGTGGTGGATTACAACCCATTCCCTCTCCTAGAGAGGAGGCCTGAGTCCCAGCAGTGGGAACAGTAAAAAGGCTGATGATGATGATGACACCCTTAGTGTTCGGACATACTGGAAGTGCGGTTGCGAGGCGGGTGCGGCGCGGCAGTCTCAAACATAAAAACTTCATTTAAGTGTCCATGTCCTGCGCACGAGGGCGCGGGAAGCGGCGCTTGTTACTCAACGTGGGACGCGCGCGAGAAACTCAATAAAAACTTCATACAATTGGCCACAGTGAGCGCGCGGGCCACGAACGGCAACCCTGTCTCTCCATCTGCGCCACTCTACACACCGCGCTACCAGTGTGGCCAAGCAAACCGCGCACGTTCCCGCACCCACGCCGCTGCCCGAGTGTGGCCGAGCACTTTGCGGCTAATTTGAAGACGCACAGAAGTTGAATTTATTATTTACTAGCTTTTGCTCACGCGGCTTCGCTCCCGCTCTTCTCTTCTCTTCTGCTCCATCCCACTATACCCTACTCTACCCTTCTCTACCCTACTCTATCCTTCTCTACCCTACTCGACCCTACTCTACCTTACTCTACCCTATACTACCCTACTGTACTCTACCCTACACTATCCTAATTTTCATTTTTTTTTCCATAAGAACCTTCTCCTCACAATAACGAACACAACAAAAAAAGAATTAGCGAAATCGGTCCAGCCGTTCACGCGTGATGGTGTGACCAAGGAAATAGGGATTCATTTTTAAATAGATTACAAAAACCCATTTTTAGTGCTCGCCTACATCATGAAAGGAAACCTGCTAAATTTTATGTTGCTAGACCCAGTAGTGATGACTGTGCATTGATATGTCAGTCAGTTAGTTTCTCCTTTTATTTATATAGTATATAGACTGGATTCTGCCAGCGGCTTCGCCCGCGTGAAAGTACGTTTTTCCATACATACTTCCGCCAAGTTCGTTCCATCATCGGACCACAAGACGTATAGCGTTGCGCCACCGGTACATGGTAGACATCCCACCAATACGTACAAAGCGTTTTCGCGAATTTCCTGCCGGAATCTGTGTCTCCTGATAGCTATTACCTGGAGGTCTTTAAGTCAAAAGTGAATAGATTGCTTCTAGGCAAGCGTGTTCCATCGTCGGCCACATCATCGGTTACCATCTAGAGAAATAGTGGTCAAATGCGAGCCTATCCATAATAAAAAAAAAACTTTGGACTCCTGTTTCCTCGCCCTAGAATGAAGATTGAAAAGATGAAGATATTCCAAAGGCAGACCGCCTTTGGATGCAAACACTTTTCAATGGACTCAAATCGAGTTATGTTGAGTAAGTAATGTATTTATATTTTTGCATAGATACTTTTCCTTCAGTACTGGCTGACGACGGCTATAATTCAATAATAACAATTTGCGGAACTGCGCCAAGGGTTGTCGACACTTGCTTCCTGTCTCAACAGTTTATCAGAACATTTTAAACCAGGCCACTCAGAAAGATTTGAGAAACACAAAAACTTACTTCTATTCTTAGATAAAATATTTTTATTATATCATTTTCAAAGTTGCGTCTGAACCAATTTTCGAAACATTTTTTCCAATCCGTCGCAGACACCTCTTCCACAGCCTTCTCGAAAGCTGCTAGCGCTTCTTCCGGCGATGAAAACTGTGTCCCTTTCAGCTGATTTTTATTTTAAGGAATAAAGAGAATTCACACGGTGCCACATCAGGACTGTAAGGAGGGTGCCCCAAGACTCTGACCCTGACCGGTGTGGTGTCCAGGAAGTCCATCGTTTTGAACGCTGAGTGTGCGGGCACGTTGTCATGGTGAAGCAGTACCCCGCAGAGCCCGGTGTTCGGTCACTTGTTGCTAATTGCAGACAAAACTTCTGTGCAGCCATTTTGTCGTATACCACCAAAATATACGTGGGTATATCTATAAATCAACAAATGTTGTGAAAGAATGTGACAGTTTTCTACCATCAGAAATATTCTTAGCCAGAGTATTTGTGTATCTTAAACTTTTTTTTTTTTTTTTTAATTATTGTTAATAGGTTTGTGCTTGACCGCTATACCAACTGCTGGAAAGCAATGATGCGGTCGACGATAACCTTTTCACTTTTGATTTAAAGATTCCCCGGCCTTCAGAAAACACATTCCGAAAGAGCATTCCACTCCTTAGCTGTACGCACAGTGAATGTAATTCCAAAGATGTTTCAAAATGTTTTAGTGCGTAAAGGTGGGATGTCCACATTGTCGACCATGTACCGATGGCGCATCATCAAACGTAACAGGTTATGCGTGACCTTCTTTGCTGCCCAGTATGCACAACCGCCTTCCACGGACCTACATAAGAGACCTTGCTTCATGCCAAATTTCAGAACTCTAGGTCTACTGGAAGTACCTACGCTATGAATTTTGATTCCCTTGAGACTGTCGAAATATACGTTTATTGCGACATAAATGGCCGTGTCTTTTTTTTTCTTAGCTTTAAGAGACCGCAGACCTGAGTATATGATTTTAATTTCAACTCGATACCTCCACGCGTTCCCGAGATAAAGGATCTTGACAGACAGACATATGGACAACAAAGTGAGCCTATAAGGTAAACCAAATGGTATCAGGAACACTTGGAATTGCTCTTGAAAAATAAATGTCTTTACAAGAGTTGCAGAAGGCGCCGTGAGTGCGCTGCAATCAAACCCTCTTCAACTCCTAACTTCGTAGTTTGTCTGCACGTTGCACAAGACTTATGAAACTAAAATAAACCAAACATTCAACAGACATTGGCCGATTGGTCGCTACACCGTTAACCAATCACACAATTCTCACTCAGTTATTGGACAATATTGCGAGACTAATTTTAGAGTTCCTGGGAAAATATTCCCGCTACTATATTTGTGTATCACTGAAGTATTTGCAGCATCGCGTTATTGGTTGTTCAGAAATATGTATTGCTCATTCGTGTATGGAGCTGAAGTTTATGTAAGGTTTGGCGTGGACTTGCGTAGGCGTCGGCTTGCGGACGACGAGTAATGGTTAGGTCACCGTCCGGACCGAGCCCAAGTAGTCGACGGCGCGTAGTGTTCCACACGCGGTTCAAATAGATGCCAGCAAAACCGTAGGGCCCAGCAGGGCCGAAGTACAAGGAAGAAGTTCAGTACAAGGATAGTTGACTTTTTTTAGGGTACCGTACCTAAACAGCTAAAATGGATGTTTTGAAATTACGTGATAGGCTGACTCGTTCGCATTGCCATTAAACGTGGCAATGCTCTTCTGGGCACAATTTCGCATGACAGCGATGTGGAGTAGTACCTACTTTGACGCCTGAGTGTACTTTCTTATTTTTTATTATGTTAATGTACATAGTTAGGTTTTATTATAAATTGTTTAGTAAGTTTTTTTTATGTACATACGTAGGTATTACTAATACTAGTAATAAAGAAAATTTTGTAACTACATAATTGGGAAAAAAATAAGATTGCTGATACTCTATGTCACTGCAAAAAATAATAAAAACTTTTTACAAAAAAAAAAAACATAACCGACTTCAATGTTAAAAAGCACTGAAAAGTATAAAATAACTTTAATTTCGGAAGTCGGTGTTTCTATAATAGTTTTGTCTCTTCGTTATTTAACACCGACTTCCGAAATTAAAGTTATTTTATACTTTTCAGTGTTTTATAACATTGAAGTCGGTTATATTTTTTGTTTTTTTAAGTTTTTTTTTTTACACTTTTTAGTTAGCCACAGTGCATCTCATAACGATTCTAATAATCCCAAACACGGTTAGATTACATTAACTTAATTTTTTTTTCCTTCTGGCTTCAGATCAGTTTGATACATCCCCCCCCCCTTTTCTGACAGTCAGTCATCGACTACACGTATAAACAAAGCAACTTTACTTGTAACCACAGTTCTGCTGTGATTCTATGAGGAGTTCTGTTCCATATCTTTGAAATTCATGATCAGATCATAACAATATTCATATGGGACCAATTTGGAAGCATAACCTTTCAATTAAAAAAAGAATTTTCAAAATCGGTCAACAATTGAGCCAGATATTGGTGAACATACATAAAAAAAAAAACTACTGAGGTGTCAAGGGACACCCGGATGGAACGAAGTTCCGTTCTGGCTTGCTTTCTATAAGAGAGAGAGAGAGAGACAGACAGAGAAACATGCGCACGCCGCACAGCTTACAATAGCTTACTATAGCAAAAAGTATCGTTACAACTTTTCGTGACAATTTTTTCCGTCTAGCCAATACAAGATAACTAAAAAATACTATCCTATTTTATGTACATTTTGACAGCACTATTTCAACATCTTCGAAACCATGAAAACGACACTCATGACGAAAAAGTTGATAATTTCTGACAGCCGCCATCTTAGATTTATATTTTGACAGCACTATCGGCTTCAACAACCTCGAAAATCATGAAAAAGACACCCATATCGAAAAAGTTGATAATTTATTGCAGCCGCCATCTTAGATTTACATTTTGACAGTACGATCGGTTTCAACACCCTCGAAAACCACGAAAACGACACCCATGACGAAAAAGTTGATAATTTCTTGCAGCCGCCATCTTGGATTTACATTTTGACAATACTATCGGTTTCAACACCCTTGAAAACCATGAAAACGACACCCATGACGAAAAATTTAATAATTTTTTGCAGCCGCCATCTTGGATTTATATTTTGACAGTACTATCGGTTTCAACACCCTCGAAAACCATGAAAACGACACCCATGACGCAAAAGTTAATAATTTCTTGCAGCCGCCATCTTGGATTTATATTTTGACAGTACTATCGGTTTCAACACCCTCGAAAACCATGAAAACGACACCCATGACGCAAAAGTTAATAATTTCTTGCAGCCGCCATCTTGGATTTACATTTTGACAGTACTATCGGTTTCAACACCCTTGAAAACCATGAAAACGACACCCATGACGAAAAATTTGATAATTTCTTGCAGCCGCCATCTTGGATTTATATTTTGACAGTACTATCGGTTTCAACACCCTCGAAAACCATGAAAACGACACCCATGACGGAAAAGTTAACAATTTCTTGCAGCCGCCATCTTGGATTTACATTTTGACAGTACTATCGGTTTCAACACCCTCGAAAACCATGAAAACGACACCCATGACGAAAAAGTTGATAATTTCTTGCAGCCGCCATCTTAGATTTACATTTTGACAGTACAATCGGTTTCAACACCCTCGAAAACCACGAAAACGACACCCGTGACGAAAAAGTTGATAATTTCTTGCAGCCGCCATCTTGGATTTACATTTTGACAATACTATCGGTTTCAACACCCTTGAAAACCATGAAAACGACACCCATGACGAAAAATTTAATAATTTTTTGCAGCCGCCATCTTGGATTTACATTTTGACAATACTATCGGTTTCAACACCCTTGAAAACCATGAAAATGACACCCATGACGAAAAATTTAATAATTTTTTGCAGCCGCCATCTTGGATTTATATTTTGACAGTACTATCGGTTTCAACACCCTCGAAAACCATGAAAACGACACCCATGACGAAAAATTTGATAATTTCTTGCAGCCGCCATCTTGGATTACTATCGGTTTCAACACCCTCGAAAACCATGAAAACGACACCCATGACGAAAAAGTTGATAATTTCTTGCAGCCGCCATCTTGGATTTACATTTTGACAGTACTATCGGTTTCCACGCCCTCGAAAACCATGAAAACGAGACCCATAACGGAAAATTTGATAATTTCTTGCAGCCGCCATTTTGGATTTATATTTTGACAGTACCATCGGTTTCAACACCCTCGAAAACCATGAAAACGACACCCATGACGAAAAATTTGATAATTTCTTGCAGCCGCCATCTTGGATTTATATTTTGACAGTACCATCGGTTTCAACACCCTCGAAAACCATGAAAACGACACCCATGACGAAAAAGTTGATAATTTCTTGCAGCCGCCATTTTGGATTTATATTTTGACAGTAAAAGTGTCGGTACAATTTTTCGTGAGAATTTTTTCCGTCTAGCCCCCTTTCACAACGCGCGATAAGGAACTTCGTTCCAAAAACACATTCAGCCGAACATAGAACCTCCTCCTTTTTGAAGCCGGTTAAAAATGGCGCCGATCATAGCGCGGCTGACAGACAATGGATGGATGCATAGATTCACATCTTGGGTCAGACCAGCTCTAAAGCGGGAACTACATTAGACCGACGGACACGTGGGTCACGCTTAATTTGTACGTAGAGTCGCGTCGCGTGGCGTGGATCTAAAGTAGCTCTACAAGTCTAGTTGCCATATAAAATGTATGGAGAGCGACCTAGATCGGCGTACGTGTGTTCAATGTAGTTCTACCTTGAGAAGAGAGGCAGACCAGCTGCTCGGTGGACAGATGACATAACCCAAGTGGCTGGTGATCATCAGATTTATACACACGTGGGGATCTCTGGAGGAAAACTTTGCCTTCGATGAACGACGAGTTCTTGCTCCTTAGTTTGTAGTTTTGTACCACATAAAAGATGTAAAAGGTTAAGAAGTAAATGCTTTCCGATTTGTACTACAACGAGTGTCACCGCTTGTCTCCCACCCTTTAACTCCACTACAGGCAATAAACCAATACGAACACGCATTACGCAACTAACAGACCACGCACACTTAGATCGCAATATTGCTATTGGTAGTTGAACTATGAGCATTGCTCTTTGTGACATGCCTGCCCCGCCCACAAAGCCATTTTCACCTCTTTCATCTGTTCTGTTATGTGCACCAATGTAATAAGAACGTAAAAGATAGTATAATTTATTATGTTTATAAAAGTAAGGGCGGGCATTCCGAGCATGTGCACGCAGAAACAAACGTGTACGTAAGTAAACCCACACTTACCCAACATCAAAACGCCTTGGTGATATACAGTGGGATTTAAATATTTAGTGTCTTTGGTGATATAAGTAGAACAACTGTGCTATATCTGGGGCCTTACCATGACGTGTTAAAAATTCAGGCGAGCGAGAAAGAGGCACGGAGCTTATTAGCATATACTCTATATAGCCCCATCCCTTTAACAATTCAGTTTAGGACGTCAAATGGATCGCATTAAGACTAAGAGTTCGTGGTAGGCCTCAGATCATCCGTATGAACTGTCACTGATAGGGGCGCAGGGGTTTTCCCTTGTAGGTACTATGGAAACCATAAACAAAGAAGGTACCACAAACACCCAGACCCAACACAAATATCTTTTTCATCAACAATCATTTGTGTTGGTGCGGGAATCGAACCCGACCCTTGCGTCTCAACCGACGCTCTAAACCAGTGCGCTAAACGGATCGTCGGGTAATAAAAGAAGGCCCATCCCTAAGTGCTCGGCCACAGTGGAAGCGCGGGTGCGGTGCGGGCGCGGCGCGGCAATCTCAAACGAAAGAATTTCCTAGTGGACATGCGGGCGCGGGAAGCGGCGCGGACAGCTTGACGCGGAACGCGCGCGGTCATCTCACGCCATAGTGAGTTCATGCAAGTGGCCACAGTAAGAGCGCGGGCGGCAAGCGGCAATTGACAATTCGTGCAGGCTAGGGATGTCGGCAGTGATGAAAAATTTATTTATTTATTTAACACTTCATGCACATGGGTACAGAGGCGGACTTAATGCCTTAGGCATTCTCTTCCAGTCAACCTTTGGGTGATGCGGAGAAAAAGTAGTGGTATGTGCAACAAAAGAGTGAGAAAAAGGCAAATACAAGAATTGATATACTAATAGACCATAGAATAGATATACTAATAAACCATAGAATAAATATATACAACTATACAATATATACTCAAATTAATACACTACATACATGCACTAAAATAGTCAAATAATTGGTCCAAATCGTCAATAGAAAACACTGTGATGAAACTACTGCCAACTTTTTACGAATCAACTCGCGAACTTTGATTTTGAATGTAAATCTGCTTGTTGCCATCCTAATCTCCTCCCACAAAGAAATAGCTTGAATAAAGAAGGAATAGTGAAGAAAGTCAGTACGATGAGTGGGACAATGGAGAAGGCGGTTATGAGATGAGCGCAGATTTCTATTGTGGTTGGCGCAAATGTATTGAAAGTGAGGGGCTAAATAACTGGGGGAATTAGGAGAATCAAGAAACCAAAATAAGGTGGTGAGCGCCCTTTGCTCTCTGCGCTGGCGTATGGGCAACCACTTTAGAAGCGACCGATGCGCTGAAACATGATCATATTTCCGACGATTGAAAACAAATCGAATGCAGTAATTTAGAAGACGGTCAAGTTTATTGAGGAGATCTGCATTCAGCTCATAGTAGCACACATCGCCATAATCAATTATTGGAAAAATCAGTCTGCACAAGCATTGTCTTCGTGCTAGATGGTAAAAAGTTCTTCAATCGAAACAGAGCCCGCAGCATTCCAGTAACCCTCTGACTAACACTAGCCACTTGAGTACGCCAGTTCAGGGTACTATCAATACGCAAGCCTAGATCCTTTACATCGGTGCTGAATGGGACAATCGTACCGTCGAAACGAACTGGTGGCAAAGTTGCAATGTCCACCAGCATTAGCAATGATTCGAGGACTTCCAATGATGATAGCCTGACATTTATTGGGGTTCACTGCAACACCAAATCTGTCGGACCAGGCTTTTATGGCTGTTTGGTCCCTATTTAATTGGTCGATAGTACCAGGTATTTCGTCGACCTTTGCTTGACAGTACAACTGCAAATCATCAGCATATAGATGATACGAACACTGAACGGTAGTAATGATATTAATAAAAATAGAAAATAGAAGAGGAGAAAGGATACCGCCATGAGGAACGCCAGTTTCCAAACCACACCAGCGAGATGAAGAATCCCCGACGTGAACCGACTGCTGACGTTCCTGAAGATAGGAAGTGAACCACTCCAGTGCCTCGGGAGAGATCATAATATATGACAGAAGGGCTAAAAGGATTACGTGACTGACGGTATTAAAGGCGTTCAAGAAATCTACCAACACTAGCACAGTGACTTTGGTATCCTCCATGCCAGCCCTTATATCGCCAGTCACTTTAAGGGCGGAAACAGTGCTATGTCAGGATAAGCCTGAATCCAGATTGCAAAAGGCTTATGAGCGAATTATATTGCACAAATTGCAAAAAAATATCAATGTATCGATATTTATAAAAATATTAATATCGACATGGATTCGATATCGATTGGATCGAGGAAAAGATATCGACCATCTCGTAAAGATATTTATTATAGATACATATAATTATGTATTTTTATAATTTATGTGTACATTTATTTACGGTTATTGATATATATATATATATATAGGTATTATGAGATTTAATTTAGATAATATGGTCAATTTAATTATATATACATATATATATATATATATATATATATATATATATATCTAATTTAAACACTCTGTGTCTACATATCTCCTCCAACTGTCCTGTCGCAGGTCTGCTGGAAGAAATTTCGTAAGAAATATGCAGGTCCTTTGTACTCTTTTATCCTTATTTGTTCTTATCGATTTTAACAGTTTGTGTGTACATAAATAAATAAATAAACAGATATATCGGTCAAACTTTCCGAGATTTTCGGTCTTAAAATAATAATTCATTTAGTTCAGTCTAGGTCAATAAATAGGTAACCCATAGTATATTTTTTAAACAAAATTCACATTACACATACACACATAACTTCAAAGTCCAAGTCAAAGCATTTATTTCAAATAGACCATTTGCAAGCACTTTTAAATAGTCAAATGTCGGTCAGTCTAAGAAAAGTGAAGCTAAATTGCACGTTCCAAAGCGTAGATGTCTATAGAGCAGAACGTGCAAGAAACTCCATGGACACTTTTTTAAATCATATTATGTGTTACATATAATGCTTGGTTACATATTACTTCTTGCTTCTATTATTTAAGCACAATGTAGATAATAAAATAAAAATGTAAAATAATTAAAAGATAGAAACTGAATTAAGCCACTGGCAGCTAAGAGATGACCCGTCTCATCTGACGGCACCCGTTCACGAGCATGACGCGTGCATCAGCCCCACTCAGCTCAACCATTTAGATGGGAACTGAATGACCCAATAACACGTGCCACCAACAGCGAGACATTTGAGTGAGCATGACAAACTCTCAACTGCCATGCTCGTAATGACAAAAAATTAATTAAAAATAAGTTGTAAGCGAATAAATTGCTCCATGGTACTTCACATTCACAAATTTGAAAAAAGTGCTTCTACATTATACAATGCTATTGTGTCATTATTTAAATTACAAAAAAATAATAATAGTTTCCAAACTAATCAATTAATTAGTACACCCTAGTGGTAGTGGAGCTGGACCAGCATTAAGCCAAGCATTTTTATCTTGAATATAATCCTCCAACTTATAATATGCTTGCCTGCATAGTGTGAAATTTAAATTTCGTTTCATTGAGTTCTAATATTTGGGGAGGTATTTTATTATAACATTTCAAACATACCCCATGAAAGAAGAGGCTACTTTAGCCAGTCTGAAACCTGGTTGAACTAATTGGTAACTATTTCTTGTAACATAATTATGTCTATCGCCTCTTTTGCTAAAAAGATGAAGATTTTTTCTAACATACATGATGTTTTCATAGATATATTGACAAGGTACCGTCATTATGTTAATATCTTTAAACAGTTCCCTTAGAGAGTCGCACCGGCGGAGATCGTAAATAGCTCTGATGGCTCTTTTCTGTAAATAAAGATTGAGTCGATGCCAGCAGCCCGTCGCCTAGTAGACTAGTCTAGCGGTATCAACATCCGTAAATTAGCGGATTTTTCTAACAGCATATGCAGCTGAGCTAAGCCGTCCTGCAAGAGATGTTAAATGAGGGCCCCATTGTAGCCTTGAGTCAAGCGTGATCCCCAGGAAAACCGTTTTATCAACAAATTCTAGTTTTTCATTATTTAATGCACCACCAGTTTTGAACCTGCAGTAGGGCGTTATTTTCGTCGTCAAGATTATTAGTCCTTCTATTTATCTTAAAAATCAAAGAAGTGTCGTCAGCAAACAACACCATATTAAGTTTATTTTGCAACAAATTGGGTAAATCATTATTTTATAAATTATTATTACTATTATTTTACATTATCATTATAAATTAAAAATAAAAAAGGACCAAAAATTGAACCTTGGGGCACCCCCATTTTTACATTCAATCCTGATGAATTGACACCGTTTATTTGCACTAATTGCTGTCTATCATTCAAATCAGCTTAACGCTGCTTTGCCTAGTCCGTAATGCTTGAGTTTCAGAAGCAATGTTTCATGAACTACACACTCAAACGCCTTAGATAGGTCGCAGAAGATGCCTATAACATCTTGTGCCTCTTTCCACGCAAAAACAAGCAAAAGGAAACACCAGCGTCAGTTGTACAACGTCCTTTGGTGAAACCATACTGTTTATCGTGTAGGATTTTATTGGTGTTAAAATGATTAAGTATTTGATTTAACATTACCTTTTCAAATATCTTGCTAAAAACCGGCAAAACGGACATCGGCCTATAATTATTAGTGTCTTTACTATTCCCGGATTTAAAGAGTGGTATCACTTTACTATATTTCATTAGATCTGGAAAGACTCCTTGATTTATACACAAATTAAATATTAAAACCAAACTTTGATAGACATACCCCATAGATCTTCTGTCAATTTAATTTTGATTTCTTTAAAAGCTTTTATTACTGTTATGGGGTATATATATTTAAAGTTAAATTTAGTCGAACAGGCTGCAACGTTCGCTTGTAAAAAAAACAAAAGCATGCGATGGCGACGAATTTAGGGCTTCAGTAGTTTTTATTGGTATACTGGTAAAGAAATTTACAAATTTTTCTGCAACTAGTTTGTCATCGCTAATAAGACCATGATGAGTCTCCAATGTGTAATCATTATTATTTCTTTTGTTTCTGTTTTTTCATTATTTATAATCTTCCAAACCGTTTTTATTTTATTATCTGCTGTTTTAACTTTGTTGCTAATGTATAAGGCCTTAGCTGCCTTACAAGTATTTTTAAACATTTTAGAATAAGTAGCAACATATTTTTTTAAAGTTTCAGTGTTAATAATAGGCTTAAGGCCATACAGCTCGAAAAGTCTTTCTCTACTTATTCTGATTCCTTTAGTTGCCCAGTCAATAAATCTAAACTTAGAGCAGATACTTTTAGTTTTTTTCTCAAACGTCTGATTAAACTCCTTTTGAAATCTTGAAAAAAAAATTTTATACAAAATATTACCATTGTTCACTGCAAGGTTCCATTCACCCAACTTGCTAGTTAAAGTGCTGTTAAATTTATTTAGTTTACCGGATGTTATTGGTCTGGATTTTATCTGCACTTGTTGTATAGGTAAGTTGGATTCAAAAGTTACCATTAGGCCAATATGCTCGATATATAGAGAAGGCAGATAATTTACAATGGCTTTTTCAGTTTTTTTAGTTGCAGCAACAAAAAACATTATCGATACATGTAGCAGTAGTTTTCGTTGTTCGAGTTGGTTCAATAAACACATTTGATAAATTAATTGATTTGAAAAGATTTAATAATCTACTGCTATCTGAATTATTTTCTAAAATATTAACATTAAAGTCTCCGCAGATAATTACCAGTTTATTATCAGTTGAAAGTTAGCCATAACATCTTCCATGACTGACTCAAAAATAGAGTAGTTTTGATAATTAGGGGGCCTGTAAACGCACACTATGACATGCCTATCCAGCTCAACACACGACACTTCAAAGCTATGTTCAACGAACAGTGCAAGAAGTGTATTTTTAATAAGGATTAGTGAACCCCACGTAACATTGACTTTCGGTTAAAACAACTGCCCACTTTACAATTATCATAATTAATTAGCATTCCAAAATCCTTTAACCAACGCTCAGTAAAACAAATAATGTCAAACATTGTTTTTTCCAACAATAATTCAATTTCCAATTGTTTCGAAGAAAAACCCTGAATGTTTTGAATAAACAAATTAAAGGATTTTTGCTTACCCCCTGTAGCTTGAATGCTAGAAGAGACTATAGTGTTAAGTTGAAATAAATTGCCAACAGTACCAACTGTTGTCTTATTACCTAGTTTAAAACCTTAGAACTACTACTATTGGTGGGACTAATTACTGGGTACGTTGACACACTATTTATGTCTGAGTAATATTAAATGCTAATAGCTTCGCTATTTGACGTCTTAAAACAATAGGCAGGTATACAGTATACGGTCGAAAAAAGTTTATCAACAATATTGTTGATGTCAAAAAATAAAAACTTATCACTATGGTAACTAAAAAATGCATACTTATGCATATTTAGCATATGTATGTTCTTATTTTGTCTGTGTGATAAGTGCTCAAAGTAAAGAAAAGGACACAAAATAATCTTTTTACACCACCTGCTCGATAAAGTCGTTTTATACGTCATACAAACCTCAATTAAAGCAAGTCATTCTATCCCTAGGGAGATAATGCAGTATGGCCGATCCCTAGGGAATAATGAGATTTGAATTTAGAACATCAAAAATCGTCAACATTGTGAATCAAAATGTAGGCGCACCGAACAAGTTGACTTGAAATTCAAACCAAAGAGTATAAAATCACTATGATTAAAACTGGCCACTAACAAAAAAAAAGAAAATAGAATAAAACGTGCTTACTGACGGGAGAATTATAGAAAATTGAAACCATAGAATCTTGGTGTAGTGAATTTTGTTTGTTTGATGAACTTGTAAATATAATACTTATATTTCTCATATATTATTATATGATTTGGTCGACCAAATTGTCTTTTAATTATCTCACAGATGGTGTAAAAAGTAGAGTATGCAACACGGGGATAAAGCTGTCTTTGTCTTGGGCGGCTTGAATTCCTCACTTCACTCAGGTTTCTTTATTAACTCCCTCGCAATGCTCGGGAGTTAATTTTATAAATCCCTCACTATCGTTCGGGATTAAAATCAGCAACCTTCGTTTCGTTCGGAATTCAACATGCCGCCCGTGACTTAAAGACACTGCTTTATCCCCTAGTCACATAAACTACTATTTTACAATTTATCGTCAACAGTTCAGACCTCCTGCCCCAGTCCTATATTACTTGGGATACTCGGCGCAACACGTAATCTTAATAAAACTAACTAAAGAACAATATACTAATATTTTGAAGACCAATTAATTTTTTCAGGCAATAAAACGAAAGTAAAAGCAAGAGTACAGTATAGACAATACAGTTTATTCCGTTCGTTTCTATCTTTTATGGGTTTGAATTCCTTTAAATATTCTGTTGATAAATAAATTTTGAAAAAAAAATCGTTTTAATACGATTTCCGATATTTAATATTTTGTAAAGGTTGAAAATATATCGACTGAAAATATTAGATAATATATTGAAGCAAAAATATCGATATTTTTTCAACAAGCCTATTTCGGACAGGCACTGTCACCCGCCTCGCACCGCGCTGCCAGTGTGGCCACGCGTACCGCGCGCGTTGCCGCTGTCGCCGTACACTATTGTCACTTCTGCCACGGGAGTCGTCGGAGCGATACTATGTATCAAAGTAATGAAAATAAAGTTTTTACACCACCTGCTCGATAATGTCGTTTTATACGTCATACAAACCTCACTAAAAATGAGACATTCTATCCCTAGGGAGATAATGCAGTATGGCCGATCCCTAGGGAATAATGAGACAACTCAAAATCAAAAATCGTCAACATTGTGAATTAAAATGTTCTGTCTTACCAACTTATCTGTGAAATGGAGAAAATGGGAACTACGGCCGCCATGTTGAAATGTCATTCGATTGTCAGTGTCTACTACTGTCTTACCAACTTATCTGTGAAATGGAGAAAATGGGAACTACGGCCACCATGTTGAAATGTCATTCGATTGTCAGTGTCTACTACATTCGGGTGCTCTGTGTTTTCTGTTGCGATATTTCTACATTTTCAGCGTTTAATATGCCGAAAGCGATTAAAAGTGATGCGCGAAGCATCATTCTTAAGGTCAAAGCCTTTTTTGAAGAAGAAGCTCGGGCGGAGGCTCCGATTATTCCATTTAATCAAGTATACAAACGAATTTCAGCTACAGGTTAGTGTTGCCTACTTTCTTTTTGTAAATTACCCGATATTTTTTTCATTGATTACTTTTTAACGTAACTGTAACTTAAAAAATATAAAGCTGAGTGATTCAACTACCTATAGTTCTCGTCTCGTAAAAAGAACGCTGGAAAAATCTGAGGGGCTCTCCCGCATAGGTACGTTTGGCTTAGCGTAAATTCTCTCCACTCCACTGCCTTCCAGCGTTCTTCTTACGTGACGCGATTTGTACGCAAGCCGCATAAAAAATAGTTACTCATACTTACATTTAATATTTTACCTACAGTATGTAAATACTTATTTAATTTTGTCCATATTTCAGGTATGAGTCAAGGGCAAAGAGTTGATGATGATGATGAAACTTTTGTTTTATTCTATCTATTAACTAGGTCATGTCCTACAGGACACTTCTTGAGTGTCTAGATATTTGAATTTGTTTAAATAGAGAAGCTAGTACTAAAGTATGGTTTTTTTGTATCAAGCTTGTAACTGCTGAATCCATCTAAGTAGGTACTTATGCAAATTGCAGAATTAGTTTTTTTTTTTAATATAAAGTTTATTTGCAAGTTATTAAATTTCATTTGCCTACTTTGCTAAACATTTAGCAAAGTAGGCAAATGAAATTTTTTTTATTGAATGCCAGAGAAAAAGCTAATGTATGTATCTACCTACATTAATTTTCCTATTTTTGAAGACTATTTAGTGCTTATATTAGCATTTTATTATTATAAAACAATGTTAGGTATTGTTTAAATTAATAAAATTATGTTTATATGTTTACCTAGTTTCTTATCTGACATATCCAATCATGGGTAACTTTTATTAATTTGCAACACTAAAGCGACAGTGTCGCTACCACTCAGTTCACAGATAAGTTGGTGGGTCTGTAATAGTAGTTTATGTGACTAGGGGATAAAGCAGTGTCTTTAAGTCGAGGGCGGCATGTTGAATTCCGAACGAAACGAATGTTGCTGATTCTAATCCCGAACGATAGTGAGGGATTTATAAAATTAACTCCCGAGCATTGCGAGGGAGTTAATAAAGAAACCTGAGTGAAGTGAGGAATTCAAGCCGCCCAAGACAAAGACAGCTTTATGTGCATTACGTGTTGCATACTCTACTTTTTACACCATCTGTGAGATAATTAAAAGATAATTTGTTCGACGAAATCATATATTGGAGAAATATAAGTATTATATTTACAAGTTCATCAGACAAACAAAATTCACTACTCCAAGATTCTATAGTTTCAATTTTCTATAACGCTCCCGTTAGTAAGCAGGTTTTATTCTATTTTCTTTTTTTTGTTAGTGGCCAGTTTGAATTTCTAGTAAAATATTATGACACTGAAACTGCTCGCCGCTTCGCTGCCATCTCAGTGTGAATTGAGCCTAAAGTAGAAAACTGCGGGCTTGAGCGTAGCCAAGTTCTCGCTAGATGGCACTGAATTCAACATTTTTAGTTTATTTTGTTTCTAATGAATGAGAGCACTATCCACCCTCCACCACCCTTACGTTGTTGAAACCTCTTCGGTTCGGACCAAACGTTTCGCCTCGGTCGTTTATACCGCGTACCTACCTCGAAAGACTGGAACAAGCTGCCTGCTATGGTGTTCCCGTCCGATTATAATTTAGGTGTCTTCAAGGCTAGAGTGAATAGGCTCTTAATAAACTAGTGCGCATCCTCATCAACGATGCATCATTGCTTACCATCAGGAAGCACTAGGATCGCAGACAAGCATTTGTTTATATCAATTAAAATCTAACTTTCCATTTTATTGAACTTAGTCAAATTATTGCCTTAAAATCCACTTAATTCTGGCTGCACATGTCTCTAAGATGATTATCACACTGCCATGCACCACGCAGCGTAGCGCGTGAATACGTGTTTTAACGTTGCTTTCAAGTATCTCCGTTTGTATAGAAAACACGCACAGTCCAACACATCGAAAATGCATTCACGCGCATTCATGCAGATCGCGCGCCTACATGCGGAGAAACATGCAACACGCGCGTGGGTACGGGGCGACACTCAAGGTACGGCACACTGAATCTCGTAGTGCAATGCGTGATTTTGTATGAAATGAGTCAGAGCCTGCGTGACTATACAAAACGCTCCTACTAAAACCCGCACGATGATGCAGATCTGCACTCCTGCAAGTACGCGCGTAGATGCGTTGACACGCAACAGCACAGAACACAGGAATCATACAGTATTCTGTTCTGTGCGCAACATGCAGCGTGATACGTAGCAGTGTGAATCAAACAATGCGACCAATAAAATGGCAGTAAATGGTGTGGCCACCATGATACAGCAATTTTATTGTAATAGTGTAAACAGATTCTTCATTGCACTTTTCTTCGAATATTCATCATCATTTCAGCGGAAAGACGTCCACTATTGGAAATAGGCCTCCCCAAGCGTCGCCACAACGACTGGTCCTGAGTGTCTCGCATGCATCGGATTCCCGCGACCCTCACCAGGTCATCGGTCCACCTTGTAGGAGACACATTTTCGAAGTTGGTTTGCCCAGCTCACCAGAGAGCAAATATATAGTAGAGGTCAGTGGCAAAAATCCACTTTCATTAACAAACAAGAATTCTAGACTTCACATATTTTTAATAAAGTGGGAATTACTTTAGAAACTCTTTAATAAGACAAGGATGCCTTGACACAAAAAACCATCGATATATAATTATGTACTACGCACTAGATTAGGCGTGCCGAACACTCGCTTCAATCGAATCAGTTGTACCTTATTACCCACAAATTGACATTGATGGCTTTGTGCAATTTTGACGTTCATGCAGTGTGAGAGCAGCGCTTTCATTCAAAAGAAAGTGAATCACGAAATAAATAATAATTCTGTAGTCAAGTAAGTAAAATTACTGGTTGTTCAAGCAATTTAATAGCTTCTAATTTTGTAATAGTATGTTAGAAAATATATCATTTTATTTAAAAGACTCCCCATTTGTTCCCTGCTACAAAAACCAGTTTTTTACCTACAACTGCTTTAGTGAACACAGACTTGCATGATGTTTTATTTCGTTTGTTTTTTTTTTTATAACGATAGAAGTGAAGACACATGACTTCCTACAAAATTTTCGTTTATCTGCTCTGCACACTTTCAAGCCGATGATATTTATATGACGAAAATGTAATCTAAAGAAGTCAGATATTCCTTATAGTAATCCTAGTAGTTTTTTTTTTTACTGTTGCGGGAATCGAACCCGACCCTTGCGTCTCAACCGACGCTCTAAACCAGTGCGCTAAACGGATCGTCGGGTAATAAAAGAAGGCCCATCCCTAAGTGCTCGGCCACAGTGGAAGCGCGGGTGCGGTGCGGGCGCGGCGCGGCAATCTCAAACGAAAGAATTTCCTAGTGGACATGCGGGCGCGGGAAGCGGCGCGGACAGCTTGACGCGGAACGCGCGCGGTCATCTCACGCCATAGTGAGTTCATGCAAGTGGCCACAGTAAGAGCGCGGGCGGCAAGCGGCAATTGACAATTCGTGCAGGCTAGGGATGTCGGCAGTGATGAAAAATTTATTTATTTATTTAACACTTCATGCACATGGGTACAGAGGCGGACTTAATGCCTTAGGCATTCTCTTCCAGTCAACCTTTGGGTGATGCGGAGAAAAAGTAGTGGTATGTGCAACAAAAGAGTGAGAAAAAGGCAAATACAAGAATTGATATACTAATAGACCATAGAATAGATATACTAATAAACCATAGAATAAATATATACAACTATACAATATATACTCAAATTAATACACTACATACATGCACTAAAATAGTCAAATAATTGGTCCAAATCGTCAATAGAAAACACTGTGATGAAACTACTGCCAACTTTTTACGAATCAACTCGCGAACTTTGATTTTGAATGTAAATCTGCTTGTTGCCATCCTAATCTCCTCCCACAAAGAAATAGCTTGAATAAAGAAGGAATAGTGAAGAAAGTCAGTACGATGAGTGGGACAATGGAGAAGGCGGTTATGAGATGAGCGCAGATTTCTATTGTGGTTGGCGCAAATGTATTGAAAGTGAGGGGCTAAATAACTGGGGGAATTAGGAGAATCAAGAAACCAAAATAAGGTGGTGAGCGCCCTTTGCTCTCTGCGCTGGCGTATGGGCAACCACTTTAGAAGCGACCGATGCGCTGAAACATGATCATATTTCCGACGATTGAAAACAAATCGAATGCAGTAATTTAGAAGACGGTCAAGTTTATTGAGGAGATCTGCATTCAGCTCATAGTAGCACACATCGCCATAATCAATTATTGGAAAAATCAGTCTGCACAAGCATTGTCTTCGTGCTAGATGGTAAAAAGTTCTTCAATCGAAACAGAGCCCGCAGCATTCCAGTAACCCTCTGACTAACACTAGCCACTTGAGTACGCCAGTTCAGGGTACTATCAATACGCAAGCCTAGATCCTTTACATCGGTGCTGAATGGGACAATCGTACCGTCGAAACGAACTGGTGGCAAAGTTGCAATGTCCACCAGCATTAGCAATGATTCGAGGACTTCCAATGATGATAGCCTGACATTTATTGGGGTTCACTGCAACACCAAATCTGTCGGACCAGGCTTTTATGGCTGTTTGGTCCCTATTTAATTGGTCGATAGTACCAGGTATTTCGTCGACCTTTGCTTGACAGTACAACTGCAAATCATCAGCATATAGATGATACGAACACTGAACGGTAGTAATGATATTAATAAAAATAGAAAATAGAAGAGGAGAAAGGATACCGCCATGAGGAACGCCAGTTTCCAAACCACACCAGCGAGATGAAGAATCCCCGACGTGAACCGACTGCTGACGTTCCTGAAGATAGGAAGTGAACCACTCCAGTGCCTCGGGAGAGATCATAATATATGACAGAAGGGCTAAAAGGATTACGTGACTGACGGTATTAAAGGCGTTCAAGAAATCTACCAACACTAGCACAGTGACTTTGGTATCCTCCATGCCAGCCCTTATATCGCCAGTCACTTTAAGAAGGGCGGAAACAGTGCTATGTCAGGACAAGCCTGAATCCAGATTGCAAAAGGCTTATGAGCGAATTATATTGCACAAATTGCAAAAAAATATCAATGTATCGATATTTATAAAAATATTAATATCGACATGGATTCGATATCGATTGGATCGAGGAAAAGATATCGACCATCTCGTAAAGATATTTATTATAGATACATATAATTATGTATTTTTATAATTTATGTGTACATTTATTTACGGTTATTGATATATATATATATATATAGGTATTATGAGATTTAATTTAGATAATATGGTCAATTTAATTATATATACATATATATATATATATATATATATATATATATCTAATTTAAACACTCTGTGTCTACATATCTCCTCCAACTGTCCTGTCGCAGGTCTGCTGGAAGAAATTTCGTAAGAAATATGCAGGTCCTTTGTACTCTTTTATCCTTATTTGTTCTTATCGATTTTAACAGTTTGTGTGTACATAAATAAATAAATAAACAGATATATCGGTCAAACTTTCCGAGATTTTCGGTCTTAAAATAATAATTCATTTAGTTCAGTCTAGGTCAATAAATAGGTAACCCATAGTATATTTTTTAAACAAAATTCACATTACACATACACACATAACTTCAAAGTCCAAGTCAAAGCATTTATTTCAAATAGACCATTTGCAAGCACTTTTAAATAGTCAAATGTCGGTCAGTCTAAGAAAAGTGAAGCTAAATTGCACGTTCCAAAGCGTAGATGTCTATAGAGCAGAACGTGCAAGAAACTCCATGGACACTTTTTTAAATCATATTATGTGTTACATATAATGCTTGGTTACATATTACTTCTTGCTTCTATTATTTAAGCACAATGTAGATAATAAAATAAAAATGTAAAATAATTAAAAGATAGAAACTGAATTAAGCCACTGGCAGCTAAGAGATGACCCGTCTCATCTGACGGCACCCGTTCACGAGCATGACGCGTGCATCAGCCCCACTCAGCTCAACCATTTAGATGGGAACTGAATGACCCAATAACACGTGCCACCAACAGCGAGACATTTGAGTGAGCATGACAAACTCTCAACTGCCATGCTCGTAATGACAAAAAATTAATTAAAAATAAGTTGTAAGCGAATAAATTGCTCCATGGTACTTCACATTCACAAATTTGAAAAAAGTGCTTCTACATTATACAATGCTATTGTGTCATTATTTAAATTACAAAAAAATAATAATAGTTTCCAAACTAATCAATTAATTAGTACACCCTAGTGGTAGTGGAGCTGGACCAGCATTAAGCCAAGCATTTTTATCTTGAATATAATCCTCCAACTTATAATATGCTTGCCTGCATAGTGTGAAATTTAAATTTCGTTTCATTGAGTTCTAATATTTGGGGAGGTATTTTATTATAACATTTCAAACATACCCCATGAAAGAAGAGGCTACTTTAGCCAGTCTGAAACCTGGTTGAACTAATTGGTAACTATTTCTTGTAACATAATTATGTCTATCGCCTCTTTTGCTAAAAAGATGAAGATTTTTTCTAACATACATGATGTTTTCATAGATATATTGACAAGGTACCGTCATTATGTTAATATCTTTAAACAGTTCCCTTAGAGAGTCGCACCGGCGGAGATCGTAAATAGCTCTGATGGCTCTTTTCTGTAAATAAAGATTGAGTCGATGCCAGCAGCCCGTCGCCTAGTAGACTAGTCTAGCGGTATCAACATCCGTAAATTAGCGGATTTTTCTAACAGCATATGCAGCTGAGCTAAGCCGTCCTGCAAGAGATGTTAAATGAGGGCCCCATTGTAGCCTTGAGTCAAGCGTGATCCCCAGGAAAACCGTTTTATCAACAAATTCTAGTTTTTCATTATTTAATGCACCACCAGTTTTGAACCTGCAGTAGGGCGTTATTTTCGTCGTCAAGATTATTAGTCCTTCTATTTATCTTAAAAATCAAAGAAGTGTCGTCAGCAAACAACACCATATTAAGTTTATTTTGCAACAAATTGGGTAAATCATTATTTTATAAATTATTATTACTATTATTTTACATTATCATTATAAATTAAAAATAAAAAAGGACCAAAAATTGAACCTTGGGGCACCCCCATTTTTACATTCAATCCTGATGAATTGACACCGTTTATTTGCACTAATTGCTGTCTATCATTCAAATCAGCTTAACGCTGCTTTGCCTAGTCCGTAATGCTTGAGTTTCAGAAGCAATGTTTCATGAACTACACACTCAAACGCCTTAGATAGGTCGCAGAAGATGCCTATAACATCTTGTGCCTCTTTCCACGCAAAAACAAGCAAAAGGAAACACCAGCGTCAGTTGTACAACGTCCTTTGGTGAAACCATACTGTTTATCGTGTAGGATTTTATTGGTGTTAAAATGATTAAGTATTTGATTTAACATTACCTTTTCAAATATCTTGCTAAAAACCGGCAAAACGGACATCGGCCTATAATTATTAGTGTCTTTACTATTCCCGGATTTAAAGAGTGGTATCACTTTACTATATTTCATTAGATCTGGAAAGACTCCTTGATTTATACACAAATTAAATATTAAAACCAAACTTTGATAGACATACCCCATAGATCTTCTGTCAATTTAATCTTGATTTCTTTAAAAGCTTTTATTACTGTTATGGGGTATATATATTTAAAGTTAAATTTAGTCGAACAGGCTGCAACGTTCGCTTGTAAAAAAAACAAAAGCATGCGATGGCGACGAATTTAGGGCTTCAGTAGTTTTTATTGGTATACTGGTAAAGAAATTTACAAATTTTTCTGCAACTAGTTTGTCATCGCTAATAAGACCATGATGAGTCTCCAATGTGTAATCATTATTATTTCTTTTGTTTCTGTTTTTTCATTATTTATAATCTTCCAAACCGTTTTTATTTTATTATCTGCTGTTTTAACTTTGTTGCTAATGTATAAGGCCTTAGCTGCCTTACAAGTATTTTTAAACATTTTAGAATAAGTAGCAACATATTTTTTTAAAGTTTCAGTGTTAATAATAGGCTTAAGGCCATACAGCTCGAAAAGTCTTTCTCTACTTATTCTGATTCCTTTAGTTGCCCAGTCAATAAATCTAAACTTAGAGCAGATACTTTTAGTTTTTTTCTCAAACGTCTGATTAAACTCCTTTTGAAATCTTGAAAAAAAAATTTTATACAAAATATTACCATTGTTCACTGCAAGGTTCCATTCACCCAACTTGCTAGTTAAAGTGCTGTTAAATTTATTTAGTTTACCGGATGTTATTGGTCTGGATTTTATCTGCACTTGTTGTATAGGTAAGTTGGATTCAAAAGTTACCATTAGGCCAATATGCTCGATATATAGAGAAGGCAGATAATTTACAATGGCTTTTTCAGTTTTTTTAGTTGCAGCAACAAAAAACATTATCGATACATGTAGCAGTAGTTTTCGTTGTTCGAGTTGGTTCAATAAACACATTTGATAAATTAATTGATTTGAAAAGATTTAATAATCTACTGCTATCTGAATTATTTTCTAAAATATTAACATTAAAGTCTCCGCAGATAATTACCAGTTTATTATCAGTTGAAAGTTAGCCATAACATCTTCCATGACTGACTCAAAAATAGAGTAGTTTTGATAATTAGGGGGCCTGTAAACGCACACTATGACATGCCTATCCAGCTCAACACACGACACTTCAAAGCTATGTTCAACGAACAGTGCAAGAAGTGTATTTTTAATAAGGATTAGTGAACCCCACGTAACATTGACTTTCGGTTAAAACAACTGCCCACTTTACAATTATCATAATTAATTAGCATTCCAAAATCCTTTAACCAACGCTCAGTAAAACAAATAATGTCAAACATTGTTTTTTCCAACAATAATTCAATTTCCAATTGTTTCGAAGAAAAACCCTGAATGTTTTGAATAAACAAATTAAAGGATTTTTGCTTACCCCCTGTAGCTTGAATGCTAGAAGAGACTATAGTGTTAAGTTGAAATAAATTGCCAACAGTACCAACTGTTGTCTTATTACCTAGTTTAAAACCTTAGAACTACTACTATTGGTGGGACTAATTACTGGGTACGTTGACACACTATTTATGTCTGAGTAATATTAAATGCTAATAGCTTCGCTATTTGACGTCTTAAAACAATAGGCAGGTATACAGTATACGGTCGAAAAAAGTTTATCAACAATATTGTTGATGTCAAAAAATAAAAACTTATCACTATGGTAACTAAAAAATGCATACTTATGCATATTTAGCATATGTATGTTCTTATTTTGTCTGTGTGATAAGTGCTCAAAGTAAAGAAAAGGACACAAAATAATCTTTTTACACCACCTGCTCGATAAAGTCGTTTTATACGTCATACAAACCTCAATTAAAGCAAGTCATTCTATCCCTAGGGAGATAATGCAGTATGGCCGATCCCTAGGGAATAATGAGATTTGAATTTAGAACATCAAAAATCGTCAACATTGTGAATCAAAATGTAGGCGCACCGAACAAGTTGACTTGAAATTCAAACCAAAGAGTATAAAATCACTATGATTAAAACTGGCCACTAACAAAAAAAAAGAAAATAGAATAAAACGTGCTTACTGACGGGAGAATTATAGAAAATTGAAACCATAGAATCTTGGTGTAGTGAATTTTGTTTGTTTGATGAACTTGTAAATATAATACTTATATTTCTCATATATTATTATATGATTTGGTCGACCAAATTGTCTTTTAATTATCTCACAGATGGTGTAAAAAGTAGAGTATGCAACACGGGGATAAAGCTGTCTTTGTCTTGGGCGGCTTGAATTCCTCACTTCACTCAGGTTTCTTTATTAACTCCCTCGCAATGCTCGGGAGTTAATTTTATAAATCCCTCACTATCGTTCGGGATTAAAATCAGCAACCTTCGTTTCGTTCGGAATTCAACATGCCGCCCGTGACTTAAAGACACTGCTTTATCCCCTAGTCACATAAACTACTATTTTACAATTTATCGTCAACAGTTCAGACCTCCTGCCCCAGTCCTATATTACTTGGGATACTCGGCGCAACACGTAATCTTAATAAAACTAACTAAAGAACAATATACTAATATTTTGAAGACCAATTAATTTTTTCAGGCAATAAAACGAAAGTAAAAGCAAGAGTACAGTATAGACAATACAGTTTATTCCGTTCGTTTCTATCTTTTATGGGTTTGAATTCCTTTAAATATTCTGTTGATAAATAAATTTTGAAAAAAAAATCGTTTTAATACGATTTCCGATATTTAATATTTTGTAAAGGTTGAAAATATATCGACTGAAAATATTAGATAATATATTGAAGCAAAAATATCGATATTTTTTCAACAAGCCTATTTCGGACAGGCACTGTCACCCGCCTCGCACCGCGCTGCCAGTGTGGCCACGCGTACCGCGCGCGTTGCCGCTGTCGCCGTACACTATTGTCACTTCTGCCACGGGAGTCGTCGGAGCGATACTATGTATCAAAGTAATGAAAATAAAGTTTTTACACCACCTGCTCGATAATGTCGTTTTATACGTCATACAAACCTCACTAAAAATGAGACATTCTATCCCTAGGGAGATAATGCAGTATGGCCGATCCCTAGGGAATAATGAGACAACTCAAAATCAAAAATCGTCAACATTGTGAATTAAAATGTTCTGTCTTACCAACTTATCTGTGAAATGGAGAAAATGGGAACTACGGCCGCCATGTTGAAATGTCATTCGATTGTCAGTGTCTACTACTGTCTTACCAACTTATCTGTGAAATGGAGAAAATGGGAACTACGGCCACCATGTTGAAATGTCATTCGATTGTCAGTGTCTACTACATTCGGGTGCTCTGTGTTTTCTGTTGCGATATTTCTACATTTTCAGCGTTTAATATGCCGAAAGCGATTAAAAGTGATGCGCGAAGCATCATTCTTAAGGTCAAAGCCTTTTTTGAAGAAGAAGCTCGGGCGGAGGCTCCGATTATTCCATTTAATCAAGTATACAAACGAATTTCAGCTACAGGTTAGTGTTGCCTACTTTCTTTTTGTAAATTACCCGATATTTTTTTCATTGATTACTTTTTAACGTAACTGTAACTTAAAAAATATAAAGCTGAGTGATTCAACTACCTATAGTTCTCGTCTCGTAAAAAGAACGCTGGAAAAATCTGAGGGGCTCTCCCGCATAGGTACGTTTGGCTTAGCGTAAATTCTCTCCACTCCACTGCCTTCCAGCGTTCTTCTTACGTGACGCGATTTGTACGCAAGCCGCATAAAAAATAGTTACTCATACTTACATTTAATATTTTACCTACAGTATGTAAATACTTATTTAATTTTGTCCATATTTCAGGTATGAGTCAAGGGCAAAGAGTTGATGATGATGATGAAACTTTTGTTTTATTCTATCTATTAACTAGGTCATGTCCTACAGGACACTTCTTGAGTGTCTAGATATTTGAATTTGTTTAAATAGAGAAGCTAGTACTAAAGTATGGTTTTTTTGTATCAAGCTTGTAACTGCTGAATCCATCTAAGTAGGTACTTATGCAAATTGCAGAATTAGTTTTTTTTTTTAATATAAAGTTTATTTGCAAGTTATTAAATTTCATTTGCCTACTTTGCTAAACATTTAGCAAAGTAGGCAAATGAAATTTTTTTTATTGAATGCCAGAGAAAAAGCTAATGTATGTATCTACCTACATTAATTTTCCTATTTTTGAAGACTATTTAGTGCTTATATTAGCATTTTATTATTATAAAACAATGTTAGGTATTGTTTAAATTAATAAAATTATGTTTATATGTTTACCTAGTTTCTTATCTGACATATCCAATCATGGGTAACTTTTATTAATTTGCAACACTAAAGCGACAGTGTCGCTACCACTCAGTTCACAGATAAGTTGGTGGGTCTGTAATAGTAGTTTATGTGACTAGGGGATAAAGCAGTGTCTTTAAGTCGAGGGCGGCATGTTGAATTCCGAACGAAACGAATGTTGCTGATTCTAATCCCGAACGATAGTGAGGGATTTATAAAATTAACTCCCGAGCATTGCGAGGGAGTTAATAAAGAAACCTGAGTGAAGTGAGGAATTCAAGCCGCCCAAGACAAAGACAGCTTTATGTGCATTACGTGTTGCATACTCTACTTTTTACACCATCTGTGAGATAATTAAAAGATAATTTGTTCGACGAAATCATATATTGGAGAAATATAAGTATTATATTTACAAGTTCATCAGACAAACAAAATTCACTACTCCAAGATTCTATAGTTTCAATTTTCTATAACGCTCCCGTTAGTAAGCAGGTTTTATTCTATTTTCTTTTTTTTGTTAGTGGCCAGTTTGAATTTCTAGTAAAATATTATGACACTGAAACTGCTCGCCGCTTCGCTGCCATCTCAGTGTGAATTGAGCCTAAAGTAGAAAACTGCGGGCTTGAGCGTAGCCAAGTTCTCGCTAGATGGCACTGAATTCAACATTTTTAGTTTATTTTGTTTCTAATGAATGAGAGCACTATCCACCCTCCACCACCCTTACGTTGTTGAAACCTCTTCGGTTCGGACCAAACGTTTCGCCTCGGTCGTTTATACCGCGTACCTACCTCGAAAGACTGGAACAAGCTGCCTGCTATGGTGTTCCCGTCCGATTATAATTTAGGTGTCTTCAAGGCTAGAGTGAATAGGCTCTTAATAAACTAGTGCGCATCCTCATCAACGATGCATCATTGCTTACCATCAGGAAGCACTAGGATCGCAGACAAGCATTTGTTTATATCAATTAAAATCTAACTTTCCATTTTATTGAACTTAGTCAAATTATTGCCTTAAAATCCACTTAATTCTGGCTGCACATGTCTCTAAGATGATTATCACACTGCCATGCACCACGCAGCGTAGCGCGTGAATACGTGTTTTAACGTTGCTTTCAAGTATCTCCGTTTGTATAGAAAACACGCACAGTCCAACACATCGAAAATGCATTCACGCGCATTCATGCAGATCGCGCGCCTACATGCGGAGAAACATGCAACACGCGCGTGGGTACGGGGCGACACTCAAGGTACGGCACACTGAATCTCGTAGTGCAATGCGTGATTTTGTATGAAATGAGTCAGAGCCTGCGTGACTATACAAAACGCTCCTACTAAAACCCGCACGATGATGCAGATCTGCACTCCTGCAAGTACGCGCGTAGATGCGTTGACACGCAACAGCACAGAACACAGGAATCATACAGTATTCTGTTCTGTGCGCAACATGCAGCGTGATACGTAGCAGTGTGAATCAAACAATGCGACCAATAAAATGGCAGTAAATGGTGTGGCCACCATGATACAGCAATTTTATTGTAATAGTGTAAACAGATTCTTCATTGCACTTTTCTTCGAATATTCATCATCATTTCAGCGGAAAGACGTCCACTATTGGAAATAGGCCTCCCCAAGCGTCGCCACAACGACTGGTCCTGAGTGTCTCGCATGCATCGGATTCCCGCGACCCTCACCAGGTCATCGGTCCACCTTGTAGGAGACACATTTTCGAAGTTGGTTTGCCCAGCTCACCAGAGAGCAAATATATAGTAGAGGTCAGTGGCAAAAATCCACTTTCATTAACAAACAAGAATTCTAGACTTCACATATTTTTAATAAAGTGGGAATTACTTTAGAAACTCTTTAATAAGACAAGGATGCCTTGACACAAAAAACCATCGATATATAATTATGTACTACGCACTAGATTAGGCGTGCCGAACACTCGCTTCAATCGAATCAGTTGTACCTTATTACCCACAAATTGACATTGATGGCTTTGTGCAATTTTGACGTTCATGCAGTGTGAGAGCAGCGCTTTCATTCAAAAGAAAGTGAATCACGAAATAAATAATAATTCTGTAGTCAAGTAAGTAAAATTACTGGTTGTTCAAGCAATTTAATAGCTTCTAATTTTGTAATAGTATGTTAGAAAATATATCATTTTATTTAAAAGACTCCCCATTTGTTCCCTGCTACAAAAACCAGTTTTTTACCTACAACTGCTTTAGTGAACACAGACTTGCATGATGTTTTATTTCGTTTGTTTTTTTTTTATAACGATAGAAGTGAAGACACATGACTTCCTACAAAATTTTCGTTTATCTGCTCTGCACACTTTCAAGCCGATGATATTTATATGACGAAAATGTAATCTAAAGAAGTCAGATATTCCTTATAGTAATCCTAGTAGTTTTTTTTTTACTGTTGTTGTTTGTTTTGTTTCTAAATACCAGCTTGGAGTCCTGATCTTGATTCTCTCAGGTTAGCTGTTGTTCAGAATGATGATTACAATAAATAGTTTCAATATTTTACGACTTTGAATTCACCTATTTATTAAAGAAGTAGAACGCAGTTTTCTGAATTTACACTAACGAGGACTATTGTAAAATTTTGAAATACTTAGTGTTATTGTAATGAACAATACTGTAGGCAAAAAGCTGTGTCACTTCTGCGGTATAAAAATCTATATGGATAACATGTCATTACACTATATTGAACTAAACGCGTAAGTACTACGAAATTCATGGCGCTTAAAACATTTTGGTCGCGAAAAAAGTATCCTCCAAAAGCTATCAGCGCTTTATATTTTAATAGTTCTGTTAGACGACATAATGCCAATGTAGCGCTGCAGCGGATTTTTTGGTTTAACTTTTCAATATTTTGACAAATAGTTTCCATGAAAGGGCTTGTCTATCACTAGAATATAAGTGAATGCAAATAACATACATTTACTTGGAAAGGTTCAAAGCTACTAGCGCCATCTAGTATGGAGGAGCCTAACTTAATGTATGCCGTGTTGAGTAGCGGAACTAATATGTTGGAATGTGTAAACTTATTATATTATGTATTTTATTCTTTGGACTAGGTACGTTTTATTTTTTTCAAGTAAAATTGTAATTTTGCTGCTCCCTCTAATGGAGAGAACAATCAACAACTCAATTGTGGATAAAAACTGAGATTGATATCGTTATTCTCAACCATACCTTATTGTATCTTTTAATTATAAAGAAACAACTTTTCTTTTTATAAAATATTATATAACACTAGCCTTTGCCAGCAGCATGAGCTCACGTGAAAGCAGTTTTCTCCGGATAAACTTAGAACCCCCGTTAAAACTTTTTAGGGGGTGAATTAAGGAAAATCCTTTCTTATCCATTGTATTTATGTTGTTAAAACTCGTTTTCCCTAGTTAAAACTAGTTTTTACTTAATGCCTTTGCTAAAACTAGAAATAACCAGTCAAAACTAGAATTTACCATTGATATATTTAGGTACCTAGTTCTTCGAAATTTGATTCTTCAACTGATTCTTAAAGCCAAAATTTAATTTCCCTTTCAACTCTGTTACATATGTTCATACGATAATAGGTAGGTAAGTATAACAAATAACATATATTTGAATAGAGGACTCTTTTCACCGACTTCCGGTCCTATAGAAATACATTTATGATCTGATCATGAACTTCAAAGATATAAAATACTCGTAGAACTCCTCATAGGATCACAGCAGAACTGTCGTAACAAGTAAAATTGCTTTGTATATAATATACGAGTAGTCGACGACGGACTGAAAGAAAAAGGGGAGGGAATGTATCGAAGTGATCCGATGATGAAGCTGGAAGGTAAATAAATATACTTAATCTAACCGTGTTTGGAATTATAAGAATGGTTATGAGATACACACTGGCTATAAGGTACTGCGCGACTGGCCTGTTGGTCTAGTGTTTAGTGGCCCTGACTGCTATGCCGCAGGTCGTGGGTTCGATTCCCACCCAGGACAAACGTTTATGTGATGAGCATGATCATTTGTTCTGTGTCTGGGTGCAATTTATCTATAATATGTATGTATTTAGAAATATATAAGTATGTATATCAGTTGTCTAGTACCCATAACACAAGTTCGGCTTAGCTTGGGACTAGACGGCGTTGCGTTGTGTGATAGTTGTGGAATATTATATTATTATTATTATTTCCTTTATTTCATTTATACACATATCGATTACATTTTTAAATATTCCAAAAATAAAACATTTAAAAATATAAAAAATAGTAGCCCACCGGCATCAGGGAACAGGGTCCAAGCTACCGGTGGTCAGGGCTCCTGAGAGAGGAACCTCCAGACAATAAGCGCCGTGTCCAGAAGTACTGCCTTCTGGATCAAGCCCATCCAACTGCCTAACGAGAGCCTCCTCAGATGATGGTCGAGGCTCTTGGCTATTAAGCCATTGGCCGTCACGACTATCGGCACAATGATTGCTCTATCCACTTCCCACATGTCGACAACCTCGCGAGCCAAGTCAAGATATTTAGTTTGTTTATCCTTCTCAGCGTTCACGAGGTTCTCGTCAAGAGGGACCGCTATATCAACAATCATTGTGCGACGCTCTAGTCGATCTATCACCACTATGTCAGGCTTATTGGCAACAATAGTCCTGTCAGTGATGATAGATCGATCCCAATATAGTTAAATGATAAATGATCTTTATTTTGCAAGTAGGTTTTATAAAAACACTTTTACACGTCAATTTTTTTTTTTCGTCAATTATTGCTAGATGAGGCCGGTGTTTCCTAGCTGAAACACCGAAACAAACTCAGGGGTCAAAGTCGCACTGCGGGCCACCGGCGGCCGACACATGCTAATCGTCGCAGACAGTTTTCGCTCAGCGCTGCAGCTGAGCCTGCTCCTCAGCCCGCGGCGGGCCGCCTCGCCCCTACGAGCCTATGCGATTTTAAATTACACTTTAGGGGTAGGGCAGAAAAGACTACGTGGAATCCATTTTGCAGCGATTCCATTCTGTCACTAACTTTTGTAGCACAACATATTGAATTTTGAGTAGAACAATACTTTTGATCTTACAATTTTAAAGCAACTTACCGAGGTTGTCTACCTACGACTTTTCTTGGTCAACCAAGTGGTAAAAACTTTTTGTTCCTTACAGACCATGAAGAAATTGTTACGAATTTTAAATAAAAAAGCAAAGTTTAAACTTTGACCGTGGAACAGAACGGCGTTCTTTTTTCGTACAGTTCAAACTTTGAATTGATCCAGGAGGCTCAGCAATTTTAAGCATCGAAGTGAAATAAAAAAATCTATTTTTTAAGTAACTTTATCCAGTTTTAAACCTAAAACATGCGTGAGTGTATATCTATACACGGCGGCCAGGCCGGCGTGCAAATCGGGAACGCCTGCTGGGAATTGTATTGTTTGGAGCATGGCATCCAACCGGACGGGCAGATGCCCTCCGACAAAACTGTCGGTGGAGGTGACGACTCATTCAACACATTCTTCAGCGAGACTGGTGCTGGCAAGCATGTGCCCAGAGCGGTGTTCATCGACTTGGAGCCCACCGTAGTGGACGAGGTGCGCACGGGCACCTACCGCCAGCTGTTCCACCCGGAGCAGCTCATCACGGGTAAGGAGGATGCCGCCAACAACTACGCACGAGGGCACTACACTATTGGCAAGGAAATCGTGGACTTGGTGCTTGACAGAGTACGAAAACTAGCCGACCAGTGCACCGGCTTACAGGGATTCCTTATTTTCCACTCCTTTGGGGGTGGCACTGGGTCGGGCTTCGCATCCCTGCTCATGGAGAGACTTTCTGTCGACTATGGCAAGAAATCAAAACTAGAATTTGCGATCTATCCCGCTCCACAGATCTCGACAGCTGTCGTTGAACCGTACAACTCTATTCTTACTACTCACACAACACTAGAACACTCTGATGCGGCATTCATGGTGGACAACGAAGCTATCTACGACATATGCAGGAGGAACTTGGACATTGAGAGACCTACATACACTAATCTAAACCGCTTGATTGGCCAAATAGTATCGTCAATTACTGCGTCCTTGAGATTTGACGGCGCCTTGAACGTGGACTTGACCGAATTTCAGACAAACTTGGTACCATATCCTCGTATTCACTTCCCCCTTGTGACATATGCACCGGTCATCTCGGCTGAGAAAGCATACCATGAACAACTATCAGTGGCGGAAATCACCAACGCGTGCTTCGAGCCCGCCAACCAGATGGTGAAATGTGACCCGCGGCACGGCAAGTACATGGCCTGCTGCATGTTGTACCGCGGCGATGTCGTACCCAAGGATGTGAATGCTGCTATTGGAACCATCAAAACGAAAAGGACTATTCAGTTTGTCGACTGGTGCCCGACTGGGTTCAAGGTGGGCATCAACTACCAGCCGCCGACCGTGGTGCCGGGCGGAGACTTGGCCAAGGTGCAGCGCGCTGTTTGTATGTTGTCCAACACGACTGCCATTGCGGAGGCGTGGTCGCGGCTCAACCACAAGTTTGATCTAATGTATGCTAAGCGAGCGTTCGTGCACTGGTACGTCGGCGAGGGCATGGAGGAAGGCGAGTTCTCGGAGGCTCGCGAGGACCTGGCCGCGCTGGAGAAGGATTACGAGGAGGTCGGCATGGACTCTGGCGAAGGGGAAGGGGAAGGCGGCGAAGAATATTAATTCTAGCTCATTTTTAACAATTATTATTTATGTTTAGGTCATTTTCTTTTTGTTAGGTTTAACAATGTCAGTAACGTTTGGATTTTTTTTAAGGTAAAATAAACAAGTGTACAGCATTTCATGTTTTAATTTAGCCTTCACACATGTCACACCCTACGCGCACACTAGGCGACACGCGACAGCGACAGCTCGGCGACTAGACGCGACGACAGGCTGCGGCCGACAATTTCAGGGTCGTGGAGTCGCGACGACAAGCCAGGGGCGTCGCGCGCGCTCGCTACTTGTCGCCGCGTCTAGTGACGCTGTGCACGTGCACACGTGACGACAGTCGCGCGACAGCTCGGCATCAGTCATAACCAAAGATATCCTACTACTAGACTAGATTGACTACGAAGGAATATTACACTCTATATAGCGTTCTTTGTTCTCCTCGGCATTGAGTTCACGTCAGGGCTTTAAATAACGTTATATCGTAACCTTCGTCGTACGAAGGTAACGTTATTAGTAGAGGTAACGTTATACTTGGTAACGGTAGAGTCTGTGCGGAAAGTAAACCATCGTGGGTTTTGAGGGCGCTGCTGTAGATAAATATCGTTTTTGTTATGTAAGCAACACTGTGACGTCATTATAGTGCGACTGTTAAATCTTGATATTTTGAAACTATGTTAGACTAGCTTCTTCCAGCGGCTTCACCCTATAATAAAAATTATCCAGTTGGCTGAATTTGCTCACCTAATGAAACTGCAAAGTTATAGCTTATGTGCTATACAAGGTGCAGTTTTAAAACTGCACAATATTTCAGGAGGTTGTAATAAAACTCATAAATAATCATGTAAAAAAACGATACCTGGTCAATAATCAGTAATACTTGTTATTTAATTTTTTAATTACACTAAACTAAATCGATTGATCGATGGCCGCGGGGGCGTGGCTAGGGTGTGGCGTGCGGGATGATGATTGGATGATACATTATTTATGAAAATATCGTTGCGAGTTAGTGTGTGTGAAAACGCCCTTTATTGTTCCGTGTTTGTGTGTGTGAAAAAAAGCGCGGTTATAAAAAAAAAAATTACCTACTTATTTTATTATTGATTCGGGTCGAGAATCACTAACATAATTACCTCCTGAAATATTTTGCAGCTTCAAAACGACACCTTGTATTACTGCAATGTTTATGATTAAGTTCATCTGTCTAGTAGTTTTTGCGTGACACATCCATACATACGAGTACTTCCATCCATCTTCACAAACTTTCGCATTTATAATATTAGTAGCCTATTTATTGAACTTGCTCACGTGATGAAACTTAGCAAAAATATAGGTTATAAGCAGGGCCGGTTTATGCATGTCGGGGCCCCTAGGCTATGCACGTCTCGGGGCCCCCTACCCTTTTCTGACTTCTTATTATATTTTGTGTCTTACATAAATTTATTCATAATTACGTTGTTTTTAGGGTTCCGTAGTCAACTACGAACAATTATAGTTTCGTTTAAATCGACAAAACATGGTTCATATTGGTCTTAAACGGATGGTTTAATTAGTTTTAAACCAGCCTTACATCTGTAATCAGGTGAATAAAATATGTAAAAAATAATAAAACTTACGTAGATATAATAATTGTTACTTCAGTTTATGAAACTTTAGTTTACACTATTTTAATTTTCTCATCTTTTCATCGATTTTCTCGAAGCCCGAAGCACTTCTGCAGTCTTTACAATCTAAAATCGTAAGTTTTCAAACACAAGCTGTAAAACTCTTTTTTTCACGGCCGTAAAACTCTCAAAGAAATTCGTCGAAGTGAAAATTCAACGATTAAATAGTTCGAAAATGTTGTCTGTGATACGTATTGAACAAATCGGGGAATGCCCTGGTCATGCGAACGAACTAGTACCGCCAATTTTATGCAAGCAGCGTGGCCATAGAATATGGTACCTTTAAAAATCCCGTAAAAATATATATTATTCTATAATATATTTAGCAGAAGATCTTCGTTTTATAAATTTAAAAAATATTTTAAAATATTGATTTAATAAATATGCAGTACATGGGATAAAACCAAAATCATGATCAATAACCATGTAGCGCCCACTCCTATCAAGGTCGGAGACTCTACACTCGAAGTTGTGGACGATTACGTCTACCTCGGACAGACAGTCCAGTTGGGTAGGTCTAACTTCGAGAAAGAGGTCAACCGTCGAATCCAACTCGGTTGGGCAGCGTTCGGGAAGCTACGCGGTATCTTCTCGTCCAACATACCACAGTGTCTCAAGACGAAAGTCTTTAACCAGTGCGTGTTGCCAGTGATGACATATGGCTCCGAAACGTGGTCGCTCACAATGGGCCTCATCAGAAGGCTTAAAGTCACCCAAAGAGCAATTGAAAGGGCTATGCTCGGGGTTTCCTTGCGTGATCGAATAAAAAATGAAGATATCCGCAGGAAAACTAAGGTTGCCGACATAGCACAAAGAATTGCCAAACTTAAGTGGCAATGGGCAGGGCACATTGCTCGCAGAACAGATGGCCGTTGGGGCCGAAAGGTTTTGGAGTGGCGACCGCGTACCGGAAGACGCAGTGTTGGAAGGCCTCCTACAAGGTGGACCGATGACCTGGTGAAGGTAGCAGGAAACCGATGGATGCAGGACGCACAGGAACGTTCGATGTGGCGACGCTTGGGGGAGACCTATGTCCAACAGTGGACGTGTATCGGCTGAAATGATGATGATGATGATGATGATGATGATGACATGGGCGTATAGTAATATATCGAACTATGTTTCTTTTTTCCATGTAGTTGATTGATTCAATTTTATATTATGTAAATTGATATAAACAAAATTATCAACAAAAGCCAATGAATATGCTCTGCACTCACACGTTGCTAATGAAAGATTGTGTTTTATTAACTCCGTCTGTTTACAGCTTTTCCCATAATCCAATGCTAGGATTGCTCATCGAAATTTCGAATTAATTTTTTAATTTTTATAAAATGTAGTCTATTTTTTTCCTGAAGCGCGGGGCCCCTGAACCTGGCGGGGCCCCTTGGCAGTTGCCTAAAGTGCCTTATGGATAAAACGGCCCTGGTTATAAGCTATATTATTGCAACGTTTATCATTAAATTCATCCGTTTATAAGCTTTTGCGTAATGAGTAACAAACCGTTAATTGTGGCGACACCTGGGGGAGGCCTATGTCTAACCGTGGACGTCTTTCGATTGTAATGATGATGAACATTTAAATGCAAACACGAACCGGTAAAGGAAAATAGCGTGAAGAAACTGCTGTATTGCCTATATAAGTAGGTTCCACCAACGACCACTTACCCAGTTCCAACGAAAATGGTTCTATCACTTTGACTGGGATCGGTCTACTATCACTGACTGGAATATTGTACCTAACAGCAAGTTTATGGTTACCATAGTTAAATATAAAGGTAAAAATGGGACCACTTTCTCGTTGTCTTCCTTAGTACATTTTTCCCTTTTGCTAATCAATAAAAAATATGAAAATAAAGTACACTTCAGAATTTGTAATGTTGCTTCGTAAAAAATCTATTTATTTACTTTATCTTTTTTATAAGTAATACAATTCAAGTCAAAATTGTTTAAATGATCTTATTTAGTTTTAAAGCTGTTAAACTATATGTAATGTAGGGTATTCTTAAGTTGTGTCTACTATAAATATGGTTGTACACCCGCCGCGTACTTTTAGTCAATAAACAGGTACCGACGAACTTCTATAGTTTTACTTACTGATACTACGATACCACAGTGGCGACGAGGATGGCTAAATTCGGTGAATTTGACATGAAGACTGGAAGCTGGCAAACCTATTGTGAAAGGCTGGAGATGTATTTCTTGGTGAACGCAGTAAAGGAAGACCTAAAACTACCGACGCTTATAGCATTCATGGGGGAACCGGCATACGAATTATTAGTGAACTTGTGTAGTCCAAAGAAACCGGCGAACATGACCTTGACCGAGGTTGTGAAGGTCATGCAAGAACATTTGCAACAAAACCCATCGATTTTGGCAGAACGATTTAAATTTCGACAAAGAAGACAACAGGCGGGTGAAAGTATTTCGGATTATGTCGCAGAATTGAAAAAAAATACGCGGTATTGCAAGTTCGGCACAAGTTTGGACGATAATTTGCGAGACCAATTCGTGTGCGGTATCATGAGTGACCTTATTAGACAACGATTGTTTGCGGAAGGAAACATAAAATTCGTCAAAGCAGTGTCGGTGGCGAGCGCTTTGGAGGCGGCGGAGCGGGATGCAGCCGCTGTAGACGGGCGAGGCAATGTCAGTGGGCCCGCCGCGGCCGACGCGAACGCTGTTGCGACGGGACTGGAAGGTTCGAGAACTGTTACGGTGTCGCGGCGTAGTTCAGTGGCATTTGATCAAGCGGGAGATTTACATCGCATGCAAGTGGGAGGATGCGCTGCATGCGGGGATTACCGACACACTAAGATGGAATGCAAATTTTCAAAGTACCAGTGTAGTAAATGTAAGGAGGTTGGTCATTTGCGTCGGATGTGCCAGGAGAATGGTACACATGGTACACGTGTCATCGGGGACCATCGAGACCGCGGACGATCGTGAGGCGGTAGCAGCGGAGCAGGCAGGGCGGCGCGCAGTGGCGGCGCGGGCGCTGGAGCGGACCGCGCGGCTCGCCGGGGCCACGAGCGGGCTGGGAGGGTGTTAGAGTAGATCCAGATAAGATTAAACCCATAATTAAACTGCCTTTTCCGACTAACGTATCCGAACTGAAATCATTTTTAGGTATGGTTAATTTTTACGGAAAATTTATAAAAAAAATAAGTTTCTGTTTATCACCATTTTACGAATTATTGAAAAAGGGTAAACATTGGGTATGGGGTCATACACATTCTCAGGCATTTAATAAAATAAAAAAGTTACTGATTAGTTCAGAAATATTATCGCACTATGATGAGTCACGACTCACGGCCCGTTATAGTGACGTGTGATGCGAGCTCACGGGGCATCGGCGCTGTGCTTGCGCAGCGAGCGACCGACGGCCGCGAGTATCCAATAGCGTATGCGTCAAGGACACTCACCGCCGCGGAATATCACTATAGTCAAATACATAAAGAGGCTTTAGCTATTGTATTCGCCGTGAAGAAATTTCATCAATATCTTTATGGCAGACCATTCGTGTTAAAAACAGATCATAAACCATTAGTTAGTATTTTTGGATCGGAATTAGGAATTCCAAGCATGACTGCTAGTAGGTTACAGAGATGGGCGTTAATATTATCAGCCTATGATTTTAAAATTGAATATGTGAATACAAATTCAAACACGGCAGACGCTTTGTCTCGATTAGTAGAAAGTTATAAAGCTATTAGCGAAACAGGTAGTGAGGAAGTTCCCGAACAAACATACCTTCACTTCGCCTCGGATGCCTTGTTACTATATGAGGATATTAGAAAAGAGACAAAAAGAGATCCGATGTTAATGCGTATATTGAGCTATGTTAGGGATGGTTGGCCTAAAGAAATAGAAATAAAAGAACTTAAGCCTTATTTTAATAGGCGCAGTGAAATATATACTGAGTTGGGTTGTCTTATGTGGGGTCATAGGCTAATAGTGCCAAGAATTTGTCAAGATAAGGTTTTGAGGGAGCTACATGATACTCATATGGGGATAATTAAGACAAAATGTATAGCTCGAAGTTACGTATGGTGGCCAGGAATAGATGAAATGTTGGAAAACCTGTGTCGGAACTGTACAATTTGCGCAGAAATGGCCGAGGCACCAGTTCACCATGCACCGCAGCCGTGGAACTGGCCGTCTCGTCCATGGACTAGGTTACACGTAGATTTTTTGGGCCCTATTCAGGGACACAAGTATTTAATAATGGTCGATGCAACTTCGAAATGGATCGAAGCATGCCCGGTCACTTCGACTACGGCTAAAGTAATAATAAGTAAAATTAGAGAAATCTGGTCACGTTTCGGTATACCAAAACAATTAGTATCGCATAACGGGCCTCCTTTTAGTAGTGAAGAATTTAATTCATTTTTAGAAAATAACGGAGTAGAACATGTATTTTCCGCACCATATCACCCCACTTCCAATGGTTTGGCGGAAAATGCAGTAAGGCAGTGCAAAAGAGTGATTTAAATAGCGATTATTCAAAATATAGACGTAGAACTCGCCCTGCAACGGTTTTTACTGGTGTATAGGACCACGGAACATAGTACCACAAAGGAAAGTCCGTCACAAATATTACAAGGCAGGATATTAAGAACTCGATTAGACCGACTTAAACCATCGCGCGAGAAGCAGGTGGCTGACGCGCAGCACCGGCAGAAAAATTGGGCAGGAGGGACGCACCGTGCTCTCGAGGCGGGGGACGTGGTTTGGTGCCGGGTGTACCAAGGATTAAAGAGGTGGGTAAGTGGTACGGTCATTCAGCGCTTGAGTACCACAGATTATCAAATAAGATTATTAGATGGCAGAGATACATAGGCATATTGATCAGTTAAAGTTAAAAGGTAGGGAAAATCAATCACAACAGACCGATGACGTAATAGTCAGCACAAAGCCTAACCGGTCTATAGGCAATGCATTGGTCTTTCCTACAGTACCGGTTCCAAAGATTTCCACCGAGGTGTGCTTAGGTGGAGGTGTGGGAGGTTCGGGATGCGATAGGGATGGGCAGGCACATTTAGATCCTGGGTTAATCATCGATTCATCTAAAGAGGTGTATGATGATTCCAACAGTGTAACCTCGACCGCCGGTGAAACGCGTCCCGTTAGAAATAGGAGACCTCCCCAAAGATACGGTCAGCCCTAATGATAATTATAGTTTAAATTATGTTTGGTAAATAGATTTAATTATGTAAATAGATTATAAGTAATTATGTGTGTTAATTTTAAGTTAGTGAATAAGTAATTATTATGTTAATTTTAAGTTAGTAAATAAGTAATTAGTGTGTTAGTTTTAAGTTAGTAAATAAGGGTGGAGGTGTAATGTAGGGTATTCTTAAGTTGCGTCTACTATAAATATGGTTGTACACCCGCCGCGTACTTTTAGTCAATAAACAGCTACCGACGAACTTCTATAGTTTTACTTACTGATACTACGATACCACACTATATAACAATTGTAATTAAAGACCTATACAATAAGTTAAATTATGGTAAACTGTGATTGGTGGAAAATGGCGGAATATGAAGATTGTTCATTTTCCGCCATTAATGCAGTATGGTTTCACCAAAGGACGTTGTACGACTGGCGCTGGTGTCACTTTATTAAAACATATATTTGCAGCGTGGAAAGAAGCCCATGATGCGATAGGGATTTTTTGTGACCGCTCAAAGGCTTTTGATTGTGTTAATCACGAAACCTTGCTTTTAAAGCTTGAACATTATGGACTAGGTAAACTTACACTCAGCTTGGTAAAATCTTACTTAATTGACAGGCAACAGCAAGTTCAGATAAATGGTGTCAATTCTCCGGGTTTGAAAGTCAAAATGGGTGTACCGCAAGGCTCAATATTGGGTCCTTTCCTCTTTTTAGTATACATATATAAATCGCTCCTTGAATACAAAAGGGCCACAATTAAAAAAAAAATGAAAATCGTTTTATTGCAAAAATTACACCTGAACCGACTATATTTTATAGTGAAAAATAGATAGAGCTAATAAATACGCATCTAATGATATATTAACATCTTATGTTTAATTAATAAATATATGAAATATTATAAAAAAACAGTTTCAAAAATTTGTTTTGGCTGTCCTGTAAAATTTATGGATTTCGATTTGTGTCCCTTTTGTATTCAAGGAGCGAAATGATCTACCGCATCTATTAAAAAAACAACCACATATTGTATTGTTTGCTGACGATACGTCGTTAATTTTTAAAATCAATAGACGTTCCACAAACCTTGATGACGTAAACAATGCTCTCCAGCAAGTCCAAAACTGGTTTACTGTTAATAATTTAGTATTAAATGGAAAAAAAAAACTAAGTGCTTAAGATTTGCGTTACCGAATGTTAAAAGCAATTATTTCGACATAGTATTGAACAAGGAGAAAATTGAATTCGTCGAGAGTACGGTTTTCCTAGGGATCACGCTTGACTGGAGGCTACAATGGGGTCCTCATTTAACATCTCTGGTAGGACGGCTTAGTTCAGCAGCATATGCTGTCAGAAAAATCCGTCAATTTACTGATGTAGATACTGCGAGACTAGTCTATTTTAGTTACTTTCACAGTATCATGTCATACGGTATTTTGCTATGGGGACGGGCTGCAGACATAGTCTAATTTTATACTGCAGAAAAGAGCTATCAGAGCCTTATATAATCTAGGGTAGAGTAGGGTACAGTAGTGTAGAGTAGGGTAGAGTAGAGTAGGATAGGGTAGGGTAGGAGGGTAGAGTAGGATAGGGTAGAGTCGGGTATAGTAGGGTAGAGTAGTAGGGTGGATTAGGGAAGAGCGGGAGCAAAGCCGCGTGGGCAAAAGCTAGTATAAATATAAATCTATTTAGTTTAACCCTAGGATGGTAACATAATTTAAAAGAACACGCATAGTAACAGGGGTGCCACGTCACCCCATGATAACAAAATGAATAAAAAACTTTTATTTAGTGGAAAAACATTTATTTTATTCTTCAAATAAACTTAAAGAACACTCTTCTTGCGATCAATCAGTAACTAAATGAAATTAGATTTTATAAAAATATGTTTTTGACAACTTAAACGCAATAGAGACTAATTTCCACACGATGTTCGGGGCACGCAAGTCTTTTGCATTTTGAACAAAAAAAAACATTTTTTGTTATTTTTTGGAGAACACAATACAAATCAAGCTAATTTTTGCAGTTTGGCGGGGGATTCATTTGCTAGAACTTCTACAGGGATATTTAAATTGACCCTTGTATTTCCGAGACATTTTCTTCATTTTGATTAATTATATTTCATTTAGTTTTCATTTTATCGATGATCTGTTAAAAGTTGCGGGAATCCGATGTATGCGAGACGCATAAAACCGGTCGTTGTGGTGACACTAGGAGATCCCTATGTCCAACATTGGACGTCCTTTGGCTGAAAGTATAGTGATGATAATTGCCATTTTCAAAAGCCTCTGCCTCTAATGGCTTTATTTCATTCTCATCATCCTCAGCAAGTACCGCTCAAGCTCTTTATCATTATAAAACGCCATAATGAATCGAAAATAACATGTATGAAAATATAGTAACAAAAGAAAATACCTACGTAAATGGTAACAGGGATGACGCTACACCCCACACATACCTGCAGAAGGAAAATGACGTGTTGTTGCAGCCACCGAACAACGTCTACTTATGGCTCATGGTGAGACAAAAGAATACACAAAATGCTAGAACGAAACAGCAAATGATTTTTAATAAATCAGCACGTGATTGCTCGCGTGGGGTGTTGAGGCACCCCTGTTACCATGCTAAGGTTAACCACAATTCACCCTCCTTTTGAAAAAAATTCTAACACATGCAAAATTTCAGCTCAATTGGTAACCGGGAAGTGGGTCAAATTTAATTTGCAAGATTTGATTACAGAAAAACATCGGGACAGGTGAAACTAAATAAAAGCTTGTAAAAAAATTTAAGATAAGTACAATCAAAATCAATCCCACCTACCAATACAAACATACAAATAAGTGTCTTACTGACCGTTTCACTTGAATTTCAGTAGTAAATGTTTTGTACAAACGTATCTAAATCAAGTTTCTAACGACATTTTGCCGTCTGTATCGTAATTGTCACACACATCACGTCCAAATGTGCAGACGCGACTGTGAAATTTTCGACTATATCTGCAACACACACAATGTAGCAGTTAAAAGCTGTCGATTACTTAGCGTTCCATTGTTTAGAATCCTTTTTAAATACACTCACACTTTGTTGGCACTCTGGCACTTGAAGTTCCAGCGAAAATTATTGGCAGATGTCTAGCACGTGATGTTCTATGCCTGTCTCGTTCTATATTCTTACACTTTGCTGAAGTATAAACAGGATACATATAGTTTTGATCGACATTCAAGTGTACATTTGAAACGACCATCCGCGCGTCGATTTTAGATGTCGATTGACACCTAAAGTTTCTTTCGAATATGATAGAAGTAGATTGACAGACGACCGGAATGACAGTCCAAGGCAGCATCATCCGGAGGGTTTTGAGGCATTCTTTTATTAACTGGATTCAGGTCTTCGGTATCATGATTCAAAGAGTTTCTTAGATTTATTTATTTATTTTAAGGTACTCCAATTACTTATTCACTAATAACATCTATGTTACAAATTGAAATTAAAAATTAATTCATTCTGACACTAAAATAATTTACATTGATATGTACAGCACACAATACTTATAAACATACTACATAAATACAATAAACATCAACACTTCTATGTTACAAATAGAAATTAAAAATTAATTTATTTTGATGTATTATTCCAGAGATACAGTTATCAGTTTTCACTTAGCTGTTTTAAAAATTTAAATGAATTAAATTTTGAAACAAAACTGATTAAAAATATACAAAATAAAAATCTGGCCAAATTACGAGTACAAACAAATAGAAAATCTAGTCACCAGTAACCCAAACAAATACAAGGACACACAAACAACATAATTCTGACAAACACATACAAAAACACACCATCATGAATAACACACACCACACCACACGAAGTAAACATGAGTAACCTGACACTACGGACACTAATAACATCAAGTCAAGTCAAATCATTTATTTCAAATAGACCATTTACAGGCACTTTTGAATAGTCAAATGTCGGTCAGTCCAAGAAAAGTGAAGCTAAATTGCACTTATATACACAACTTATATTCTTTATTGTACATAACTTTACAAAATCTACATAGTATGAAAGCCGATGTACACAGGCGAGCTTAACCCTAAATTGGGTTTTCTTAGAGCAAACCTTAATATCTGTACAAGAAATTTTATAAAAGAGGATAACTTAACAAATGCACAACAAAAACCAAGTTATCTTATTGAAACTTACAAACTAAAATAATTTACATTGATATGTACAGCACACAATACTTATAAACATACTACATAAATACAATAAACATCAACACATCTATGTTACAAATAGAAATTAAAAATTAATTCATTTTGATGTATTATTCCAGAGATACAGTTATCAGCTTTCACTTAGCAGTTTTAAAAATTTAAATGAATTAAATTTTGAAACAAAACTAATTAAAAATATACAAAATAAAAATCTGGCCAAATTAGAGTACAAACAAATAGAAAATCTAGTCACCAGTAACCCAAACAAATACAAGGACACACAAACACAACATAATTCTGACAAACACATACAAAAACACACCATCTTGAATAACACACACACCACACCACACGAAGTAAACATGAGTAACCTGACACTACGGACACTAATAACATCTATACCTATATTCTTATATTCTTTATTGTACATAACTTTACAAAATCTACTTAGTATGAAAGCCGATGTACACAGGCGAGCTTAACCCAAAATTGGGTTTTCTTACAGCAAACCTTAATAACTGTACAAGAAATTTTATAAAAGAGAGTAACATAACAAATGCACAACAAAAACCAAGTTATCTTATTGAAACTTACAAACTAAAATAATTTACATTGATATGTACAGCACACAATACTTATAAACATACTACATAAATACAATAAACATCAACACTGATATGTACAGCACACAATACTTATAAACATACTACATAAATACAATAAACATCAACACTTCTATGTTACAAATAGAAATTAAAAATTAATTTATTTTGATGTATTATTCCAGAGATACAGTTATCAGTTTTCACTTAGCAGTTTTAAAAATTTAAATGAATTAAATTTTGAAACAAAACTAATTAAAAATATACAAAATAAAAATTTGGACAAATTACGAGTACAAACAAATAGAAAATCTAGTCACCAGTAACCCAAACAAATACAAGGACACACAAACACAACATAATTCTGACAAACACATACAAAAACACACCATCATGAATAACACACACACCACACCACACGAAGTAAACATGAGTAACCTGACACTACGGACACTAATAACATCTATACTTATATTCTTTATTGTACATAACTTTACAAAATCTACATAGTATGAAAGCCGATGTACACAGGCGAGCTTAATCCAAAATTGGGTGTTCTTAGGCGTCGTCCTAATAGAACGCGAATGCGCGATCATCGTAAGTTCGCGCGAATTTTACTCGTACGAACGCGCGATCAAACATATTGAACTCGAATAGGTGTCCTAACCGACAATCGCACGACGCTGTCGTGCGACTAAAATGTTTGTAAACCTATTCGCGCGAACTTAGTTCGTACGAACGCGCGAACAAACTTATTGAATTCAAATAAGTGTCCTAATTGAAATTCGCGCGATAATTGTAAAATAAAATATTGTCTATTGTGACGTCATCCAAACATTTCCCGACAGCAAAAATTGAGCGTGACTGACATCCATGGTTGTTAGTATCAACCGTGCCACTGCCCCAGACCACGGTAGCTCGCTTAGCGAGCGAACGTGGTCTAGGGCAGGCGAGCAAGCCTCGCTCGCGTCGTCAATTCGCGCGATGATCAATAGGACACCCAGTTTTTGCCATCGCACGAACACGCGATGGTCGCATCGCTTACTCGCGCGATGATCGCGTATTCGCGTTCTATTAGGACGATGCCTTAGAGCAAACCTTAATATCTGTACAAGAAATTTTATAAAAGAGGATAACTTAACAAATGCACAACAAAAACCAAGTTATCTTATTGAAACTTACAAACTAAAATAATTTACATTGATATGTACAGCACACAATACTTATAAACATACTACATAAATACAATAAACATCAACACATCTATGTTACAAATAGAAATTAAAAATTAATTCATTTTGATGTATTATTCCAGAGATACAGTTATCAGTTTTCACTTAGCAGTTTTAAAAATTTAAATGAATTAAATTTTGAAACAAAACTAATTAAAAATATACAAAATAAAAATCTGGACAAATTACGAGTACAAACAAATAGAAAATCTAGTCACCAGTAACCCAAACAAATACAAGGACACACAAACACAACATAATTCGGACAAACACATACAAAAACACACCATCTTGAATAACACACACACCACACCACACGAAGTAAACATGAGTAACCTGACACTACGGACACTAATAACATCTATACCTATATTCTTATATTCTTTATTGTACATCATCTCAGCCGACACACGTCCACTGTTGGACATAGGCCTCCCCCAAGCGTCGCCACATCGAACGTTCCTGTGCGTCCCGCATCCATCGGTTTCCCGCTATCTTTACCAGGTCGTCGGTCCACCTTGTAGGAGGCCTTCCAACACTGCGTCTTCCGGTACGCGGTCGCCACTCCAAAACCTTTCGGCCCCAACGGCCATCTATTCTGCGAGCAATGTGCCCTGCCCATTGCCACTTAAGTTTGGCAATTCTTTGTGCTATGTCGGCAACCTTAGTTTTCCTGCGGATATCTTCATTTTTTATTCGATCACGCAAGGAAACCCCGAGCATAGCCCTTTCCATTGCTCTTTGGGTGACTTTGAGCCTTCTGATGAGGCCCATTGTGAGCGACCACGTTTCGGAGCCATATGTCATCACTGGCAACACGCACTGGTTAAAGACTCGTCTTGAGACACTGCGGTATGTTGGACGAGAAGATACCGCGTAGCTTCCCGAACGCTGCCCAACCGAGTTGGATTCGACGGTTGACCTCTTTCTCGAAGTTAGACCTACCCAACTGGACTGTATGTCCGAGGCAGACGTAATCGTCCACAACTTCGAGTGTAAAGTCTCCGACCTTGATAGGAGTGGGCGCTACATGGCTGTTAATCATGATTTTGGTTTTATCCATGTTCATTTTAAGACCCACTCTTAGAGAAGTTCTACTGAGGTCATTGAGCATTGTGCTAAGCTCCTCCATAGTCTCCGCCATGACTACTACGTCGTCGGCAAACCGAAGGTGAGTGATGTACTCGCCATTGACATTAATGCCTAGTCCACTCCAGTCCAGAACCTTGAAGACATCCTCCATTGCGGCCGTGAACAGTTTCGGAGAGATGACATCTCCCTGCCTCACACCTCGCTGCAGGAGGATAGGTTTCGAGGTCTGGTCCTGGAGTCGGACTGACATGGTGGCGTTTTCGTACAAACACCTCAGCACTTCGATGTACCGATAGTCAATTTGGCACCTTTGGAGAGATTGCAGCACAGCCCAAGTCTCGATCGAATCAAAAGCTTTCTCGTAGTCCACAAACGCTAGGCAGAGAGGCAGGTTATACTCCTCGGTCTTCTGTATGACCTGCCGTAGCGTATGTATGTGGTCTACGGTGCTGAAACCTTTTCGGAAACCGGCTTGTTCGGGAGGCTGGAAGTCGTCAAACCTGCGCGCAAGACGGTTCGTGATGACCCTGGAAAATAGCTTGTAGACATGGCTCAGAAGTGAGATGGGCCTGTAATTCTTCAGCAGGGTTTTATCACCCTTCTTAAAGAAGAGTACCACCACACTTCTGCTCCATGCCTGTGGCGTTTTCCCCTCGAGTATGACGGAATCGAACAACTTCTGAAGGGCCTTTAGGACCGGTTTTCCACCCGCCTTCAGGAGCTCAGCCGTAATTCCGTCCTCATCCGACGCACGGTGTTTCGCCTAGAACATGCTAGGTGGACAAAATTCAAGTTTTCATTTCCAGGAAATCTTAATTGCATAACACAAACAACACCCCCAAACTCCAAATTCCGAGAAAAAGTTGTTTTCAAATGCTTAACTGATGAGTCATAGAGTTCAGAAGTCAGGTAATGAGTTTAATGCAAGCGTTCCGGTCAATCAGTTGCAATTTAGCGACACTTTTGTGCACATCTCATAGTGGTTTATAGTGATATTGTGAAAGTTTTTTGTGATGGATATTAATACTGAGGGTATGTACTATTATTTAATATATTATTTTTATCAGAATCTATTAAAATGAATTTTTAGCATTTTTTTAACTTGATGCATAAATTTTAGCGTAATTTTTTTCATAAAGAAAACTTTGAACGTTCAGGAAATACATTGATTCGCCTCTATTCGGGCTAGTTTTTAGATATATTGTAGGTATAACTGTGTAGTTTGTAAAAATACACATATTGTTCAGCACATTTCAGTACAACATATTTTTTTCTTTTTTTTTCAGAACACGTTTACTCTATTTCAAGGGTAGCCTTTTTTGAAGAGTGGTTGAAACACACGAAGAATGATAAAAGGTCGCGTATTTATGACTATCTTTCTTCAAAATTTCAATTTGGTGACATTACTGAAAGCAGCCAAAGAGAAATAAAGTTGAAAATATCCAACTTTTCTACTAAGATTGGAGCCAAATGCTTGGCTTCAGGAAAATTGAAGGAGCGTTTTTTAATTACAAATAAGACTTGGCTGGATGAAGGAGACATACAGTTTACTGCGAGTTCTTTAGCCCCACAACCTTCGACATCGAGTGAGGCTGTGACATCTGCAGGAAGACCTAGCAAAGATTTCGAGGAATCGTCGTTTGAGACGAAGAAACGTCGAGTCGTGGATCTCGTAAAATCTCGAAGTGCCAAAGAATTAGTGACGAAATTGCTATGCGTTCAGCAGGGCAAAGAAAAGTTGCCCATGTGATAAGAGACATTAGTGAGGGCCCAGATAATATTATTAAGTCAAAAAAAAAACCAGCGCTGTGAGCTCAACGCATTATGCGTGACGCCGCAGCTTTATGCTGAGCGTTCGGCCGTTTTGCGCGGAGCAGACGCATATCTTCCCTATCAATTGATGTTATGTTCTGTTAGCTACTTTTAAGATTGCGTCTTTAACACGTGGATAAACTGTTTTTCTTTCTTGCTTTTCTTTCAAAAAATATCATTTCCATTAATCCTAGGCAGTTAAGAAGTGACGAAGCCTTAGCATACTATATAGATTCTAAGTCGCTTTTTTAAGAATGCTGAGATGAGCGCTCAAATCACAGGGTTGGATGTTACTATTATCAAACAATTTGATGTTATTTTGAGGACATTGTCTTCTGGGTTCGAAATAAACTTAGTTGAATTTAATCAATTTTGTCTTGAAACTAAAAGACATTACCCTATTCGTGGTACTATATGCCTGCTACTGTACATAAAATATTAGTACACAGAACTGAGGTCATCAAAGCGGCATTGCTTCCATTTGGGCAGCTTTCCGAAGAGGCTCAAGAAGCACGTAACAAAGATTGCCGCAGATTTAGGGAGTACAACACCCGCAAGTGCTCCCGTGTTGCCACGAATAGAGACTTGCTGTCCATGTTAATAATAACATCTGACCCTTTGATCAATAGCCTTCGTGAGATTCCCCAAAAAAGCCGGAAAAATATGTAATAAGTTAATTGTAAGCCCGACCATAGTAGCATCAAGACCGGAAACGTCATCATATTGTCGCACATTGCCACAAAATGATAAAGATTTTGATGATGATTCTGATGATTAGGTTTAGGTTAAGTTAATTTGTATAGTAGGTATTTATTTATTTAATGCAATTTTGTTGTTTGTTTATTATTTTTAAATAAAATTTTCTGTTTTTATATATTTTTTTTTTGTTTTTTATTACAAAATCATACCAAAAATTATTAATAATGCCTCAATATGACTACTTCTATATAAAAGGATCGTTAAATATCATAAAATAATATTGTCCACCTAGCATGTTCTACGCGGTACACTGTGCGACGCCTTGTTGTTCTTCAGCTGCTTCAGAGCCATCCTAATCTCGTACAGGCTGACGTCCGGGATATCTTCAGTGTAGTGTCGAGTCAATCTAGCTCTTGGGTCGTTTGCCAGATTTGTAGCGGGTTTGGAGATTGACGTGTATAACTGTCCATAAAATGTCTCGATCTCTCCCAGAAGCTCCGATTTGGCGGATATGACTCTGCCATCTTCGGTCTTCAGTTTCGTGAGTTGGCTCTGCCCAGTAGATCCCGTGCAAAAACTTTGGAGCCCTTATTCCGCTCAATCGCGTCCTTAATCCTCTCGGTATTAAATCGGCGAAGGTCGCGTTTCAGAGACTTTGAGATCTGTTTATTGAGCTGCGGGTACGTGCACGCATTATCTGAAGACTGCAAAGTCATTTCACGCCTCTTCTTCATGAGCTCGAGAGTTTGATCCGTGAGCCTCTTGGTCTTACCTGTACGGGTCTTAAAAAACTGAGACCCGACTGTATGGACAGCTTCCACGAACCCATCATTATATTTGTCCACGGAGCTTCCTAGGCACTCGAAACGGTTTTGAAGTTCGAGCTGAAAGCTCTCGGAGTTTTGGATCTGGATCTGCGTAGGACGGAGCGTAGACTTCATCAGTCGAGATCTTTCAAGCTTGACATTTATATTCAATGTGCCTCTTACCATACGGTGATCACTCCCGGTTTTCACCGCATTGATCACAGAGACATCATTGAATATTTGCTTCTTCGTCGACATGATGAAGTCAATCTCATTTTTAGTTATACTATCAGGGCTTTGCCAGGTCCACTTCCTGTGCTTACGCTTTCTGAAGAAGGAGTTCATCATGTAGAGGCCCTCCTTCTCCATAAAACTAGCCAGTAGGTGTCCCCGGCGGTTCCGATGACCAAATCCAAATTGTCCCACTCGCAGCTCATCACCGTCTCGTTTGCCCAGTTTCGCATTAAAGTCCCCCATGACAACGGTGAAGTGAGTCTCAGAATCATGCATGGCTCTGGATACATCCTCATACATAGACTCCACTTCGTCATCGGGGTGTGTCGAGGTCGGGGCATAAACCTGTTTGACCTTCAGCGAATATCTTGATGATATTCTGAGTATCAGGTACGCCACCCTGCTCGACACTCTCGATTCTCACCACGTCCACGAGGGACCTGTGGACGATAAACCCGACACCACCCTGGGACTGCTGATCACCCTCCCGGAAGTAAAGCAGGTTACCGGATTTGAGAATTATCGTGTCCTCCCCCTGTCTTCGGACTTCGGATAATCCCACAATACTCCATCGTAACCCGCTCAACTCTTCCTCCAGTTCGATGATCTTCTCGTCGGACCGGAGTGTACGTACGTTATAGGTTGCCAGGTCCAGTCGTCGACGGTTAAACGTTCCCGCCCGGAGATTCTTAGCACCCCTGACCCCAGGGCTGCGCCCACGCCCGTCCACGTCAACACAACCACTGGAGTCGCCGGGCATTTGGGGCCTGTGCGTATTGTTATGTTGCATTGGGGGGTTCGGACCATAACCCGCCACGCTGGTCCAGTGCGTGTTGGCGGGTCGCCATAGCCTCGTCCGTTTTACAGCAGGGTGCACCACGTGCAGGTGAGGTTGGCTTGGGTCCCGACAGATGTTGGTTGGGACCCCGTATACACCCCTTATTGTACATAACTTTACAAAATCTACTTAGTATGAAAGCCGATGTACACAGGCGAGCTTAACCCAAAATTGGGTTTTCTTACAGCAAACCTTAATAACTGTACAAGAAATTTTATAAAAGAGGGTAACATAACAAATGCACAACAAAAACCAAGTTATCTTATTGAAACTTACAAACTAAAATAATTTACATTGATATGTACAGCACACAATACTTATAAACATACTACATAAATACAATAAACATCAACACTGATATGTACAGCACACAATACTTATAAACATACTACATAAATACAATAAACATCAACACTTCTATGTTACAAATAGAAATTAAAAATTAATTTATTTTGATGTATTATTCCAGAGATACAGTTATCAGTTTTCACTTAGCTGTTTTAAAAATTTAAATGAATTAAATTTTGAAACAAAACTGATTAAAAATATACAAAATAAAAATCTGGCCAAATCACGAGTACAAACAAATAGAAAATCTAGTCACCAGTAACCCAAACAAATACAAGGACACACAAACAACATAATTCTGACAAACACATACAAAAACACACCATCATGAATAACACACACACCACACCACACGAAGTAAACATGAGTAACCTGACACTACGGACGCTAATAACATCAAGTCAAGTCAAATCATTTATTTCAAATAGACCATTTACAGGCACTTTTGAATAGTCAAATGTCGGTCAGTCCAAGAAAAGTGAAGCTAAATTGCACTTATATACACAACTTATATTCTTTATTGTACATAACTTTACAAAATCTACATAGTATGAAAGCCGATGTACACAGGCGAGCTTAACCCTAAATTGGGTTTTCTTAGAGCAAACCTTAATATCTGTACAAGAAATTTTATAAAAGAGGATAACTTAACAAATGCACAACAAAAACCAAGTTATCTTATTGAACCTTACAAACTAAAATAATTTACATTGATATGTACAGCACACAATACTTATAAACATACTACATAAATACAATAAACATCAACACATCTATGTTACAAATAGAAATTAAAAATTAATTCATTTTGATGTATTATTCCAGAGATACAGTTATCAGCTTTCACTTAGCAGTTTTAAAAATTTAAATGAATTAAATTTTGAAACAAAACTAATTAAAAATATACAAAATAAAAATCTGGCCAAATTAGAGTACAAACAAATAGAAAATCTAGTCACCAGTAACCCAAACAAATACAAGGACACACAAACACAACATAATTCTGACAAACACATACAAAAACACACCATCATGAATAACACACACACCACACCACACGAAGTAAACATGAGTAACCTGACACTACGGACACTAATAACATCAAGTCAAGTCAAATCATTTATTTCAAATAGACCATTTACAGGCACTTTTGAATAGTCAAATGTCGGTCAGTCCAAGAAAAGTGAAGCTAAATTGCACTTATATACACAACTTATATTCTTTATTGTACATAACTTTACAAAATCTACATAGTATGAAAGCCGATGTACACAGGCGAGCTTAACCCTAAATTGGGTTTTCTTAGAGCAAACCTTAATATCTGTACAAGAAATTTTATAAAAGAGGATAACTTAACAAATGCACAACAAAAACCAAGTTATCTTATTGAAACTTACAAACTAAAATAATTTACATTGATATGTACAGCACACAATACTTATAAACATACTACATAAATACAATAAACATCAACACATCTATGTTACAAATAGAAATTAAAAATTAATTCATTTTGATGTATTATTCCAGAGATACAGTTATCAGCTTTCACTTAGCAGTTTTAAAAATTTAAATGAATTAAATTTTGAAACAAAACTAATTAAAAATATACAAAATAAAAATCTGGCCAAATCTGGGTTACGATGGAGTATTGTACAAACAAATAGAAAATCTAGTCACCAGTAACCCAAACAAATACAAGGACACACAAACACAACATAATTCTGACAAACACATACAAAAACACACCATCTTGAATAACACACACACCACACCACACGAAGTAAACATGAGTAACCTGACACTACGGACACTAATAACATCTATACTTATATTCTTTATTGTACATAACTTTACAAAATCTACATAGTATGAAAGCCGATGTACACAGGCGAGCTTAATCCAAAATTGGGTGTTCTTAGACGTCGTCCTAATAGAACGCGAATGCGCGATCATCGTAGGTTCGCGCGAATTTTACTCGTACGAACGCGCGATCAAACATATTGAACTCGAATAGGTGTCCTAACCGACAATCGCACGACGCTGTCGTGCGACTAAAATGTTTGTAAACCTATTCGCGCGAACTTAGTTCGTACGAACGCGCGAACAAACTTATTGAATTCAAATAAGTGTCCTAATTGAAATTCGCGCGATAATTGTAAAATAAAATATTGTCTATTGTGACGTCATCCAAACATTTCCCGACAGCAAAAATTGAGCGTGACTGACATCCATGGTTGTTAGTATCAACCGTGCCACTGCCCCAGACCACGGTAGATCGCTTAGCGAGCGAACGTGGTCTAGGGCAGGCGAGCAAGCCTCGCTCGCGTCGTCAATTCGCGCGATGATCAATAGGACACCCAGTTTTTGCCATCGCACGAACACGCGATGGTCGCATCGCTTACTCGCGCGATGATTTTTTTTTTTTTTTTTCGATGGGAAAAATCATCTTATGACAACCCCCGCTCTTGGGCGGAGCGGGAGATAGTGTCAGACTCTTACTGACTAAAAAACCCATCCCGTTCCTCAAGCCTTCATACCGGGGCTCGAGCGCCCTTTCGGATAACCCTGGCCCCGGTAGGCTTCGACCCGGCTGGGTCCCTGCTGTTGCTGACAACTCCTTGAGGCGCGCGGGAACAGCGCGCGCCGTCGACGACTTGGGCTTGGTCCGGGCAGTTACCGGACGGCCGGACAGCGAGCTACCCATTGCTCACTGTCCGCAAGCCCGCGCCTACGGTGGCTGGAAATCGGGATCGGAATCCCGGCGGCGGCGAGGGCGCCGTTGCCTGATGCGGTCGGCCTCCTCCTTAGCGAGCATTACTGCTTCGCAGAAGTCGGCGACCGCCTGCCACTCCTCCTCGCTCCGGACCATGGCCTCGACCAAGGCCCGGCGCGAGAGGTCTCCGCCGCCGATCACCCCCACGAGGGCACGGCGATGCTCCGCCCAAGCAGCGCGCGATGATCGCGTATTCGCGTTCTATTAGGACGATGCCTTAGAGCAAACCTTAATATATGTACAAGAAATTTTATAAAAGAGGATAACTTAACAAATGCACAACAAAAACCAAGTTATCTTATTGAAACTTACAAACTAAAATAATTTACATTGATATGTACAGCACACAATACTTATAAACATACTACATAAATACAATAAACATCAACACATCTATGTTACAAATAGAAATTAAAAATTAATTCATTTTGATGTATTATTCCAGAGATACAGTTATCAGTTTTCACTAAGCAGTTTTAAAAATTTAAATGAATTAAATTTTGAAACAAAACTAATTAAAAATATACAAAATAAAAATCTGGACAAATTACGAGTACAAACAAATAGAAAATCTAGTCACCAGTAACCCAAACAAATACAAGGACACACAAACACAACATAATTCTGACAAACACATACAAAAACACATCATCATGAATAACACACACACCACACCACACGAAGTAAACATGAGTAACCTTATTATTATTGTTATTTTTATTCGATTTTTTTTTGGAATCCTTATCATTATCAAATTCTTTTTATATACATGTCTCATTTTATTATTATTCCATTCATTTATTATATTATACATATTTACAGCATTTTTAAATATTTCTTTAAAAAATAACATAACAAAAACAAATAGTAGCCCACCGGCATCGGGAACAAGGTCCAAGCTACCGATGGTCAGGGCCTCCGGATTATACGCGCCGAGTCTAGGAGCCTTCTGAATCAAGCTCTTGATCCAACTGGCTAACAAGTGCCTCCTCTGATTTTGGTCGAGTCTCTTAGCTATTAAGCCATTGGCCGTCACGACTATCGGCACAATGATTGCTCTATCCACTTCCCACATGTCACGCTCTAGTCGATCTATCACCACTATGTCAGGCTTATGCAACAATAGTCCTGTCAGTGATGATAGATCAAAAAATCATCTAATGACAACCCCCGCTCTTGGACGGAGCGGGAGATAGTGTCAGACTCTTACTGACTTACGTATTTGCTCAATGGGTGGTCGCAAACCATCGGTCGACAACTAGCACCAGTGAATACTAATATAACCTGATTACCACCACCCAGTGACCACTTGCTTTGGTATTCTTCTACGGACGCGGGTCACTCGCTTGAACCTGCAAATAAAATTAAGCTATTAGAAAACCAGATAACTTTTATTTAAGACAATTGTTTAAACTTTGTGTTAAGTACTTTCAAAAATAGTATATTATGGGACTAGGGGATAAAGCAGTGTCTAAGACGCAAACGGCATATTGAATGCCGAACGAAGCAAAGGTTGCTAAGTTTTAATCCCGAACGCTAGTGAGCGATATACACCGTTAAATTTGTAAAGATAAAATCAAAAAATAAAGTAACTTTTTTTCAAAACTCGTATTAATTTGCGCACGTACGAAATTAATTTCTTTAAGAAAACGTCAGCGGGTTCAATGACCAGTAGATAGTTTGTACCACGGAACAGTAAAAACAGTGGAAGAAGTAAGTAGGCGTGGCACTGTCGCCGCTAGTAAGAATCGCGTTGCGCACTTGCTGTTCAAGCGCCCTCATTCTCTAACTAGACTGCGCAACATAATAATTAACGAAAAATATTATTAAAATACCTTATTGTCCCATACTGTACTTTAAAAACCATAGTCTGACTAAAAATCTAACTCATGGAGGTGTATCATACCACCGAAAAGTATTATTTTCGGATTTATTTTAATAAAATGAAAAAATAAAATTACGTGAAATATTGCGCAGGATATACAAACAAAACTAGTCCTTAGTTACATCAAAACAAAGTTGATTTTCTTTTCTCGGTTATTAGCTTTTCTGGAATATTCGTTAGTCTACCTATACTTTTGACGCTATCCAAATAGTGCGTGACTTTATCGATAAAATCAATCGATATGTATAATATGTATTACATTGCCTTTTTAAAATATATATTATACTTTAATAGTTTTTGTAAGTAATATAATACAAATAATTATTAAATTAATAAATATAATAAAATAAAAATTGTGGTATGATATTTGTGATGTATTTTAAATAAATTTAGTTAAAGAGTTAGGTTAGGTTAGGATAGGTTAGTTACATAGGGCGTTTGAATTATACTTAATATTCTTATGTTTAGCAGTGGGCGATGACGATGATTTCAGCTGAGATGATGATAATTGATGTACTATGCAAATAAATACCCTTTTTACTGCGTTTAAAAATTGCCTTTAATCATATTAATTTCATAATTTTAATACTATCACACTATCGCATACAATTTTTTTTTGCATGATTTGTTTTAAATACGTTTTCATACAATCGATACATATTTCGATCGAATAAGGTTACTTCCCTATCTGAGTAGCAGCCTGCATTCGTGTCAGTGACACCAGCCATTCAAATACCAATCTTATTTTTACGTAGTTACAGTTCATACTGAATATTATATACTGAACAATGCCATCTAGCGACGAGTGGCAGTACTTGGTAGTCAAAGATGTATTTCTTTCTTGTTTTTGTCAATTTGATTTATAGACTTTTGAAATTAAAGTTGCATTTCGTATAAATTTTTTTTTGCATTTCGTCTACGCCCTGTTTTTGTTTTCAGCCAATCATAGTTTTAGGTTTGCAGTAAGACTAAATTGTAAATGTATGAGTTTGGCGACACCGGTTCTGGAACAAACATTTTCTCAAGCTACTTCCACTGTTTTTACTGTTCCGTGGTTTGTACGCAACGCCGACTACTAACAATAAATCGATAGTGTTTCCAGTGGCGTGCCCGCAGTATAAACCAAAAAGCCCGGCTTGCCCTACCAAAACCTCACCTAATTCATAGAACACGACCAATCAATTAATTATCACAGAAATCTAAACTTTAAGCTTCGCGCGCTTACGCGGTTACGCTAAGTTGCCACTGTGTTGTACGAAATTCAAAAATCATTCATAAGACGATACCAGGGCGAAGCGAGGATGCCATTCTGAGCGAAATCTCTCCGATCTCACTCTAACACTTAACAAAAGAAAGAGATGAACACTAATGTGTTGTTGTCTTTTTCTGCCTCAAAGGCTTTTATGAGGCTTTATCTTCTATCTCTACTTTTGATATAAAAACGTCAAATTTTGAGTGTGTGTGGGTGTAATTTGTTATTGTGTGCAAATGCTCGTCGAACATTTTGTTCTAAAAAAAAGCAGGGCTTTGGTAAATTTATGAATGGGTTTTTTTGACATAAATTTTTACGCATATAATACGAGGCGCCCTCTATGACGCGTAAAGTTGTACGAACTAAAAAGTACTCAGTTCAAATTTGCTTTGATCGGTTATCGTGTTGTACGTAATTATTGTTTAGATAGAGTTTTTTTTGTTTTCCGTCATTGTCAGTTTATGAATTCGGAAACTATACTTGTGGTTGTGTGGATATTATTATGTGTGGAATCGATATTGGCCAGGTAGGGTTTGAGTTTTTAAGATAAATATAATCTTGTAACTTTACTATTTTGAATATTTCTCAGAAAAGTTAATAACAATGCTTGGAATACATCAGGTATGACTCAAATAACTTCGCTAGTGCCATGAAAATTCTCAAAAGTACTTGAACGCTGTTATTGCATTCTTTATTTTTGGTAAACTGCCAATAGAAAGTTGGTTCTCTTTCTCGACAGTTAAATGATAAGTGTGTTTTAAAAAAGCGAACAACGAAAAGCTACCGCTGTTTCAATTGTGAGTATTTGCCAATAATATTACATATTATTATATAGAACAAGTGTTTGAAACACCAAGATTTCAAAAAAATTTATGTATTAGTTACACATTCATAACTAGATGGCGTTGGCGTCAAATTAGAAGTCGGTATTAAGATTTTCCGCCGTTTTGTTACCCTCCTTTCAATAGAGTTCAATTTAGGATAACATTAGATCAGTATCTAGTACTCGCTTGTTTTATTTCACACTCAACTCAACCTTAAGCCTGCAATACACGTTGGCCGAGCTGAGACCAACGCGAGCCTTGGCGAGCCTAAGCAAATATAGGCAAATTGACACACGGCAAGCGCCTCTACACGTTCGGCAAGCGCCTCTCTACACGTTCGGCAAGCTTGAACCAATGCAAATGGCCAATAAGACGAGTTTTTTGGAGACGCCCACATGTTGGGCCCTGTCAGTTGTTATTGTGCATTTAAACAATATGGACGACGTAGAAGTCATCGCGGCTGCTGCTATTTATTTAAAAAGCGCTTATAATTATTATTATTAAACGGAAAAGTATGAAAAGAACCGAAAACGTCATGTTTGTTTTTTTCAAATGCGTACTTTTTTTTAAATTAAAATAAACTAGATGACGCAATCTGATGGTGAGGCGCACTAGTTTATGAGGCCTATGTCCAACAGTGGACAGCAATTCTTATAGCGCCTAAATGGTGATACTTGGGGGAGGCTTATGTCCAACAGTGGACACAAGTAATTATAGCGAGGGGAGACTTATGTCCAACAGTGGACATCAGTCATTATAACGCCTAAATGGCGATACTTCGGGGAGGCTTAAGTCCAACAGTGGGCATCAGTCATTATAACGCCTAGATGGTGACACTAGGGGAGACTTATGCCCAACAGTGGGCATAGGCCATTATCGCGAGAGGAGGCATATGTCCAACAGTGGGCATCAATTATTATAACGCCTAGGTGGTGACACTTGGTGGAGGATTATGCCCAACAGTGGGCATAGGTCATTATCGCGGGAAGAGGCCTATGTCCAACAGTGGGCATCAATTTTTATAACGCCTAAGTGGTGACACTTGGGGGAGGCTTATATCCAACAGTGGGCAGGGGTCATTATAGCTAGGGGGAGGCCTATGTCCAACAGTGGACAGCAGTCATTAAAGCCCTAAATGGCGGTACTTGGGAGAGGCTTGTGTCCAACAGTGGGCACCGATCATTATGGTGACACTTGGGGGAGGCTTGAGGGAGTTCGATTCTGATCAAGCTGACGACAGTGAAATCGAGATTTTGGCTGAGGAATATTATTATTATTATGTGTATAGTGGGCGAAAATGTACCACTCGTACATTTTCGCCCACTATAATATTTCAATTTCAATAAAACTTGTTTTTTTTTTCAATTTTTCATGAAATTAACCGAAACAATGAATAAAACATTCGAAAGATTTCTATTTTGTTCCCAAACGATTTTTTCCGCAAAATTACAGTGCAACATGTGAAAAAAACAATTGTTTCTTTATGAGGTCTATACACGTTGGCGCACATTTGCGAGCGCCTTTGATTTGTGCAGAAAAACCGACACCGCTCCGAAGTGAGGCAAGTGATCGCGAGCGGCTGCGAGTCGTGACAAGCTACTCCAAATGAGGTCTATACACATTGGCGCACAATTGCTTTGATTGGCGCAAGTCTACTCAACCAACTAGGCGAGCGACACCGAGCGATGGCAAGACAAGGCAAATGTACTGTCTACATATTGGTATTGGCCTTCACTCGGCAACGCTCGGCCAACGTGTATTGCAGGCTTTACATTAGATATTCATTAAGTTCAAATTAATAGTTTTAATAGTATTGGCTGACCATCCCGGCCGGCCGGCTGGCCGACAATAAGAGCGGCTTTCCGAATTATCTTTGATTGCAATTGAAAATCAGCTGTTGGTAGAATTAAAACGTTCACCAACTTTTTACGCTGGGGTGTAAGTAATAAAATCATTTTTAAATAAAGATAGACAATTTGAATTAGAATACATTTTTTTTTCTATTCATGTATTCAAACTTCACGATTATTGGTATGATGATAAAGTTGTTGTGGTGAAGCTTTTGTTATCATTATTTATTACTTACTATTAACATTATATTTGTTAATAGTAGTGTAGCAATTCAGAAAAATCAGCATTACTGCACTGATGACACGTGGTAGCACGAGATTTTTTTTTTAATAGGTAAGTAGTAGTTAGGTCAAGATTCCTTGGCTTGCCCCCTGTAAAGGCATCAGGCACGCCACTGAGTGTTTCATGTACCGGATCGATCCTCCACGGGATTAAAACGATTAAAATTTTGCGGTGTGTAATTAACTAATAATTTAATTATATATATAGTTAACTAATAATATAATTAACTAATGCTTGGGGTATTGCAACAGAGTTAATATTGAAACCTGAGCGAAGTGAGGAATTCAAGCCGCCCAAAACAAAGACAGTTTTATACCCCTGTTGGATACTCTACTTTTTAAACCATTTGTGAGATAATTGAAAGAATATTTACTAAAACAAATTACATATATATCAAAGAAATATAAATACATATTATTTACAATTGTTTTGAGATTTTAATTTAAAAAAATTACTACTCTAAGAATAGTTTCACTTTTCAATAATGCACTCTATCATTACTTTTTTTATACTTATCAGTACTGTCTTACCAACTCATCTGTGAAATGGAGAAAATGGGAACTACGGCCGCCATGTTGAAATGTCATTCGATTGTCAGTGTCTACTACATTCGGGTGCTCTGTTTCTGTTGCGATATTTCTACATTTTCAGCGTTTAATATGCCGAAAGCGATTAAAAGTGATGCGCGAAGCATCATTCTTAAGGTCAAAGCCTTTTTTGAAGAAGTAGCTCGGGCGGAGGCTCCGATTATTCCATTTAATCAAGTATACAAACGAATTTCGGCAGCTACAGGTTAGTGTTACTTTCTTTTTGTAAATTACCCGATATTTATTTCATTGATAACTTTTTAACGTAACTGTAACTTAAAAAATATAAAGCTGAGTGATTCAACTACCCATAGTTCTTGTCACGTAACGCTGGAATAATCTGAGGGGCTCTCCCGCATAGGTACGTCTGGCTTAGCGTAAATTCTCTCCACTCCACTGCCTTCCAGCGTTCTTCTTACGTGACGCGATTTGTACGCAGGCCGCATAAAAAATAGTTACTCATACTTACATTTAATATTTTAACTACAGTATGTAAATACTTAATTAATTTTGTCTATATTTCAGGTGTGAGTCAAGGGCTAATTTCAAAAATAGTTAAAGAAGCAGAAGATGCATCAGAAGAAGCTGGTACAAAAATTCGAACCCCAAAGTGGGTTTATTCATGTTGATGATTTTGACATGGGAGTTATCCGGAGGAAAGTACATGAATTTTACTTGCATTGCAATCATGTTCGCAAGTTACAAGCAGAATATTTGAAGCATGATGTGTATTTGGATAACCCGTTCATTATAGAAGTGACAGTGTTAATGACATGGATATAAGCGGCGTATGGCCTCACAGCCAGGATGAAGTTGGGCGTGCAAGTTCATCAAAAGATCATAATTATTGTAAAGCGGGATTGTAATAAATTATTGTTAAGCAAACTTTTGTTTTTTTTTAACCCCTCACATCGTTAAGGGAGGCCCGTGCCCCAGCAGTGGGGACGTATATGAGTTGATGATGATGATGAAACTTTTGTTTTATTCTATCTATTAACTAGGTCATGTCCTACAGGACACATCTTGAGTGTCTAGATATTTGAGTTTTGTTTAAATAGAGAAGCTAGTACTAAATTGTGGGTTTTTTGTATCAAGCTATTATAAAACAATGTTAGGTATTGTTTAAAATAATAAAATTATGTTTATATGTTTACCTAGTTTCTTATCTGACATACCTAGTGTTGGGTAAATAGCCGGATGCTTTGAGTTATTATCGATTATAATCCATAAGTATCCATTAATAGCCTAGCAATGGATGATAACCCTGCTATTAAAGTATTGTTAAAAAAATAAATGCTTTTTTTGTTTAGTGTAAAATCTGTGGGTGTGAATATAAATTGGGTGCGTGTACGCAGTGTGATTCAATGTATTGTAATTCTTTTTATTTATTTTCACTTTTTGTATGTGAAAAAGTGTTAATAATAAAATAAATACACATTTTTTGGGAAATTCAGTTTTGTTAATTTAGAGATCCAATACTATAAAAACCATAATACACATCGCTTTGTGATTTAACCATCTACCTAATTAATTACTTGATTTAACAAAATGGAGTACTATATTCCATTCTCCGACGTAGCCATGTCTGGCCGAGCTCGCCCTTGGTTTGGTGCGGAGTGTGATCGCGCTAACGGGCTCAAGCACGCAGCATATCAGGCATGGGCCGATGCTCGTATGCACAAGACAAATGACGTAAGCCAGAAGAAGAGAGCTTTCAACAGAGCTGCCAAGTCTTGCAAGGTGATGCGGAGGTCTCGGTTCGACCACATTAGCCGAATCGGGAACAAACTAGCTTCATACCCTGCGGGTAGTAAGGCGTTCTGATCCCTGGCTAAATCGGTTGAATCGAACTTCTGCCGCCCCTCACTACCACCACTGCTGAAACCCGACGGGTCGCTGGCACATACCGCTGAGGAGATAGCAAAGTTTGCCTCACTCTTCGCGGAATCTTCGCGTCTAGATCCAGGTAACGCGCAGCCCCCTGTTTACCCTGATGGTTGCGATACGAGTATGTCGGATAGTCGCATCCATCAGAAGGACGTCCGTAGGGTGCTACGTAACCTTGACGTGAACAAGGCTAGCGGTTCAGATGGGATACCAGCAATTGTTCTGAGAACGTACAAGCAAGCTAATGTACAGCCCGTGCCCAAGAAGTCGGGCTGACCTAGCTAACTACCGACCAATCTCAGTAACGTCCATTCTCTGTAAGACCATGGAACGTGTACTCAACACTAAGCTCCTGGCATACCTAGAAGCCGAAATCGGTCAACTGGAGATCACCTAGCGTATGCCATCCACATCTGGAGTAAGGCCATCGAGAAGCACGGGGAAGCGCTTGCCGTCTCCCTTGATATCTCGAAAGCTTTTGATAGGGTTTGGCACGAAGGCCTTATTAGTAAGCTTCCATCTTTCGGTTTACCCGCTGAATTATGTGCTTGAATCGCAGACTTCCTGAGTAACCGGTCTATCCGAGTTGTTATCGATGGCTGCTCCTCCGGTCAAATGGCTATTAATGCCAGGGTCCCTCCAGAAATAAAAAAAAGATAAATATATTGGGACTGTAGTTTTAGGAGGCTAAAGTTGATTGGTAACCAAGAACCTTGTTATAGACTATGGGCCCTGACCAATGTTAATAAAATACATCAATAATTTTGAACAATTTTTTCCTATTTTTTCTTTGTTAGATCAACCCTACTTTAAAGCGACAATGTCAAAAAAAAAATGATTAAATTCGTACCAGCTGTTTTCGAATTTAAAATTTGGTGCATTTTATATTATTGTTACGTACGTGGATAATCAAATGCCGATTTACTAAGAGACAACTTTATTCACCACAAATAATAACAAAATAGTCCAGTCAACAATAATCCGAATCGCAATTAACACTAGAGTACCGTTACACTATCGCTTAGGTCGTTAGATAAAATCACTTCACACTCTTAGGTAGTTCGCTCTTGATCGCAGTCGAAATCACAACTGACTCGCTTCCGGCCGGGGGCTCGTATTTATATGCGGAGCCAAGAAAATTCTAGATACCGACGTCCCACGAACGATCCAGAATTCCAGAACAATTGAATCGCTTCTCGAAGTCATAAATCATTTTTATTACTCGTGGTAATAAGAGTCACTTTCATGCGAATTTCGACTCTATTGTTAACGTCGGAGAGTACCATTTCCCATAAATACCTAACTACTACTTGTAAGTACTTTGTGGATGTTTCGAGATTTTTCTAACGCTGGCTACGTACAACCATTCTAGACCTTTCGAACAGCAATGCGTTTTAATTATTACGTGCTACTCTTTATTTTCTCGGAGATATGGCGGGTTCACGTTTAATGGCGTAACATTATATAAGGTGACTGGTAATTAGTGACCGATACTTATACACGTTATTTTACTCATGATTACAGACAACTTTCCCAAAGAAACTTTATTTTTATTCTCATTAGTTTTATCACAAAAACTAAACAGCTGTTCGCGCAAATTCGCGCGCGCGCGCCTGCAACATCTCAGCTATTAGCCGCGTAACGCCGTTGTCTCATGTATCTCACCTACAATAGTGATAGCGCACTCCCGCCGTTTGCAAACCCATCCGTGTATGTAAACCGTGTATCTACATGTTCTGGTTAAATAATATAAGTTAAATTAATAATGAGTATAAAAAAATAGTTTCTTTGGGAAAGTTGTCTGTAATCATGAGTACAATCACGTGTATAATTATCGGTCACTAATTAACGGTCACCCTTCATTTCATATTATTTTGTATTATAATATGACGTCCATGTAAACTATACAACGGAAGTTTAATTTGCGTTGTCTAATTTATGTAATTATAAATGCGCTTGTCGTTTGTTTGAAATTCTACTCACCAAAATTTTCACATACAGGTACAACTGCCATGTACAGATCATCAGTGTTACAGGATCTGAAACATCATGCGACATTATTTTTTAATAAATAATTACAAGCACAACTAAACATGTGATGGGATGGGATGTGATGGGTGAAGAACCGAAACTATGAGAAATCGTGAAAATTTATCAAAAAAGAGAGAATATTGCAGTCCATATTGCCATAGATGATATAAAGGATTGTTAAATATCAATATGGAAACTATTACACACAGCAAAATCAGGAGAGAGGAAAGACATGAGTTAAAATTATTATTATTAATTGTCTAAAAATCACTCTACATTAAAATTGTCTTAGTTTTAATGTAGAGTTTATTTTTAGAGGCAAGCGGAACAGAGAGTAAAGTCCAGCAAACCTCGATTAAAAAGAGAGGATCCTCCGACCAGACGGGAGGTTTGGGCAACTTCCCGATACAAGATTTCGGGCTGGTATTAGTTTATCCTGGTTTGATTGCTAGCTACCTCTTATCTAAACAGCTTACAAAATAAAATCGCTGTTTGACTCTATCTGTATATCAGTAACTTTTTTCTAAACCACACAACGAATTTCGGCACAGGTTTCATGTGCATTGCTGGGACGGATTGTTAGTTATAGATAAATCATTGCAATAACATGTCAGTATGGGCCAGTGCTTAAGGCGACTCACATGAGTGAAGCTGTAGGTTGGAAGCGAAGTATGTACCAACGGAAATTGTTCTTATTCACTATTTGCTTTTTCTTAAGTCCATCTTCGACTAATCTATTCTACAGTGAGGACATACATCACAAAGATCCTTGAAATTATACATCATAGTATCCAATCTGATTTTTAAGTTGGAAAATCATCCAATGACTTTTGCTCTAGAGCGGAGCGTGAGGGCGTATCAGTATTTTACTGACTAAAACCCAGTCTTCTGTTCCTTCTTTGGCTTGCATTCCAGGACTCCGGGTTTTCCTTTCGAAAGCCGTATGGCCCGTAGGCTTCAGCCTTGCGGAGCCCCAACGGTTTTGCTGATATATTTTAGAGGCGTGCGAGGTTCTCCACGCGCTTTCGACGACACGGGCTTGGTTTAGACGGTTACCGCAAGCCCAAATGGCAAGCTACTCATTGCTAGTCGTCCGCGAGCCCACACATTGGAACACCCATTGCCCACACGGTTGGAAGCCGAGGGCGGGATCCCGGCGGCTGGGGCGTGAGGAAATCTATTTTATAACTCGTGCAGCCACCTCCTTCGCTAGCATTACTGCTTCGCAGAAGGAGGCATCCACCTGCCATTCCTGTTCGCACCAGACCATTCCCTGCATCAGAACCCGGCACAAGAGGTTGCTACCGCCGGCCAACTCCACGAAGACACGGCGGTTCGGCCCATTCGGGACACACCGTGTTCTTCGGGCGGACCACACAATGGTTATACACGGGCGTTTCTTCCGCACGAATCAGGTGTAGGAATCTCCCGGACTTACCATGTCCAGTGAAGATCTGTTTCATGCGGAAGGTAAGGACGACGTGACATCTTTCCAGCCACTCTTCAAAGAGGAGACTTACCAGTATGATTATGGCGTACCCAGCACTGGGTTGCGACGCCATGAGATCTCGCCGGAACTCCTGTCCACCATACTCCGACTTATCGGCCGCTATCTGCAACAGGGACTTTCAGCATGCGGATTTCGGTCGCGGTGACGTTCAGCCGAAATCCCTGGCTACTCCGAGTTTGGTGAGGGACACCGCCTGCTTCGTCTTCGTGATGACTTCGCCGTAGTTCACGCCCCTTTTCTCCGCAGCCGGCTGTAGTGATCCGATCTGCCTGGAACCGCCAAATAAAAAAGGATAAAAAAGTGCTCTTAAACAAAAACAAAAACCCGGCAAGTGCGAATCGGACTCACACCGAGAGTTCCGTACAAACTTAACTATGAAATAGATAAATTCCCAAATGGATTCTTATTACAAAAGTAGGATACATTTGCAAAGATATAATAGTGTCGTAAGTATAAAGTAATAACATAAATCTAGAATCGTAAGAGAAATCTGATTCTAAATATTCTATTCTGCTTAATGATTCATCATCACTAACCATACTACAATCAACATCTGTTGTAGACATAACATTATCTCAAGAAACAAGTGAATGACAACCAGTGTTGCCAACAACAGGGTATAAATTTTGTTCAAAAATTCTGGAAATTGCTTGGGGTTTCGTAAAATATTAATATATTTATGGCAAAATAAATTACTAAAGTGAACCTTAACACTTTCAGTGCCAAGGAACCAGGACCATAACAAATAACACAGTTATATATGACAAGATAAATAAATATAGTAGGTACAGGTAATTGGTACATGTACATAATTATATTTAGTAAGTAATATTGGTATGACTATGTTAAACTGTGATGGTTTTTATCGTTAAAGGATAAAAACAGGGCCCTATTACTAAGACTTCGCTGTATGTCTGTCACCAGGCTGTATCTCAAGAACCGTGATAGCTAGACTTGAAATTTTCACAAATTATGGATTTCTGTTGCCGCTATAATAACAAATACTAAGAACAAAATAAATATAAGGCTCAAATCTGTAACTTATTATCTTGGTGTACAATAAAGGATACATAAATAAATATTTAAAGGGGACTCCCATACTAGACCAGGGTCGATAATTTTTAAAACCAAAAAAAATAATAGTAGAATGAAACCCATTAGAAAAGGAGAAGAATATTATAAAAATGAAAGGAAAAATAATTTACGGGCGATCTGAGCTCGGGAAGGGGATGGGGGTGAGTTTTTAAGGGTAAAAAACGGTTTTTCTCGATTTCCGGCAAAACTAAAAGTCCTATGGAAAAAAGTCAAATGGCAAAGTTGTAGGTAATAAAAAGATCTAAAACTTTTGCATTTACACTTTTTTCACATAACCTCAAAATGTATGTGAAAAATTCAAAAAACCAAGTTTTTGGTTTTTTAATTTTATCTTTTTCAAAAATATTTTTAAATTCACGAAATTTGGTGAAAACTTACCTTTTTATGTCCCAAATACGCTGTAATTTATTTGATTAGAAATATTTATTTTGTTCACATTATTTTGAATTAATATCGAAAAAGCACCCCAATTTTCAATCGAAAATTCACCCGTCAAAAAGTCGGCTTTTTTTAAAAAGTTGGTATGTTTTCTGTTCGTTGAAATCTCTACTTTCCGATGGTGAAAAAAAATATATATGTTACCGTAGTAAATCTTCTCAGAAAATGCAAAAAATCGAAAAAAACTCGAATTCAATTTTTTTTTTTTTAATTATTATATACAATTTTGAGCTATTTATTAAAATTTACACTTTAATTACTCGAAAAACGTAAGATTACATGTTTTTACATTGATAAAAAAAAAATGCAAATCAAAATATACTACTATAATTAACAAACAAATAAGTTAATAAAATTAATATTTAATAAGACATCTACAATATTTGGAGAAAGTAGTCAAATCTTCTTTAAATTGTATGCGTAGATGCCTATTTATAACTATTTTTAGATAACTTATATACCTGAGTGACCTACGAAAAATTTTAGCCCATCAAAAGGTATTTCATAGAGAAGTGGGGAAGGGGCTAGGCGGGTCTGGGTCTTACTACATACATACCTACTATTTCGTAGCAGCTGTAACAACCGTTAGCCTAGCCAGTATTCGAAATACAGTACAGTATACAACATCGTTTATAAAAATACACGTGCACACTGAGTTTCTTTAAGATAATTGTAACAAGTTTACTTAAAAAAAAAACTAACAAGATTAAAAAATAATAATCTCCTTTATTTTGCACAAACAAATTTAGTTACTCCCATGAAAAAAAAAAAATTCAAAATACATAAAAAATATATTAAAAATCTATAAAAATATATAAATATATATAAAATATATATCGTAAATATATTTTTAATAACTAACTTTTGGCCAATTTTCATGTATATTTCATATATTTTAGATACATTCAAAATATATCTTAAAAGACATAAAAAACATAGCTAAAAATATAAAAAAAAATATTTTGAATATATCTGAAATATATTTGAAATGTATAAAATATATATGAAAATCGGCCAAAAGTTAGTTATTAAAAATAAATTTACGATATACATTTTATATATATTTATAGATTTTTTATAGATTTTTAATATATTTTTATGTATTTTGAAATATTTTTTTTTCATGGGAGTAACTAAATTTGTTTGTGCAAAATAAAGGAGATTATTATTTTTTAATCTTAGTAAACTTGTCACAATTATCTTAAAGAAACTCAGCGTGCACGTGTATTTTTATAAACGATGTTGTATACTGTACTGTATTTCGAATACTGGCTAGGCTAACGGTTGTTACAGCTGCTACGAAATAGTAGGTATGTATGTAGTAAGACCCAGACCCGCCTAGCCCCTTCCCCACTTCTCTATGAAATACCTATTGATGGGCTAAAATTTTTCGTAGGTCACTCAGGTATATAAGTTATCTAAAAATAGTTATAAATAGGCATAAGATTCGACTACTTTCTCCAAATATTGTAGATGTCTTATTAAATATTAATTTTATTAACTTATTTGTTTGTTAATTATAGTAGTATATTTTGATTTGCATTTTTTTTTTATCAATGTAAAAACATGTAATCTTACGTTTTTCGAGTAATTAAAGTGTAAATTTTAATAAATAGCTCAAAATTGTATATAATAATTAAAAAAAATTTTTGAATTCGAGTTTTTGTCGATTTTTTGCATTTTCTGAGAAGATTTACTATGGTAACATATATATTTTTTTTCATCATCGGAAAGTAGAGATTTCAACGAACAGAAAACATACCAACTTTTTGAAAAAAGCCGACATTTTGACGGGTGAATTTTCGATTGAAAATTGGGGTGCTTTTTCGATATTAATTCAAAATAATGTGAACAAAATAAATATTTCTAATCAAATAAATTACAGCGTATTTGGGACATAAAAAGGTAAGTTTTCACCAAATTTCGTGAATTTAAAAATATTTTTGAAAAAGATAAAATTAAAAAACAAAAAACATGGTTTTTTGAATTTTTCACATACATTTTGAGGTTATGTGAAAAAAGTGTAAATGCAAAAGTTTTAGATCTTTTTATTACCTACAACTTTGCCATTTGACTTTTTTCCATAGGACTTTTAGTTTTGCCGGAAATCGAGAAAAACCTTTTTTTACCCTTAAAAACTCACCCCCATCCCCTTCCCGACCTCAGATCGCCCGTAAATTATTTTTCCTTTCATTTTTATAATATTCTCCTCCTTTTCTAATGGGTTTCATCCTACTATTATTTTTTTTTCACTTTTTATTATTTTTAAAGGCTTCTACCCTGGTCTATACAACAAACGCGATTGGGACAGAGCTAAAATGTACAATACTGGACAGCGAGTTTTGAGCTCATAATTTTATGTCTTAAAAGTAATTATGCAAAGTCTCAATGCTAGGAAACACAGTTTTCAGAAAAAAAATAATTAAAATCGTTAATTTTTTGTAATTTTGACGCCATTTTGACACAGTGGTGTCATTCACTTTTTACCTTGTTTGTAGTATCTATGGCCCAAATGACATAATTATACATAACTAAGTAAATTTAACTTGTCCAATCCTAAAATAATAATATCTGAAAAAAAAAATAGAAAACTTTTTTTTTGTTACAAGAAACGAAATGCAAAAATACTTGCGTTAGCGCCAATGAGCTATTAATGCTGTTATTGTTAGTCACCTGTTCGTTTGCCTTGAGATTTAGCTTCAACAGTACATAAAACGATCTGGACGTTTTATGTACTCCTGTTAAAGCTAAACAATGTTGTGAGTACCATGGCGTCTTCGAAGTTTCAGTGCTCAGATTCCGCTGTTTTGCCTGAAGAATCGAGTGTAGTGCAGGTGTTGGACTCAAATGAGCCACTTGTTATGGCCTCTTCTTCAGTATACTAAATATATGGCACCCCGACTGAGATAGATTTAGGTTAGGTTACGGTTATTTTTTTTTTAACCACACAAACTAAATTTCAAAGTCACAGTCAAGGGGGAGGAAATTGAGCGAGTTGAGCAGGCATGCCACCTTTGTTTGATTCTAGATCCGGAGTTGTGCTTCGAGGCCCATATAAAAAATGCACTCAGACAATGTTTTTACAGGTTAAAGGTTATATATGATATCATTTCACTCTATAAACAACTGGGAGACAGCCTAATCCTGTCGCAGCTGAACTACTGACTGTTTGCTTGCTAGGACAGACAGGCTGATTCAGCACATCCAGAATGCATGTGTTCGCTTGTGTCCAGCGTAGGAGTCATGTATAAACCAACTAAGATTCTGAAAATGGCAGCAAGGCATAAGCTACATCTAGCAAGTTTACTGTTCGGAGTTATAAAAACCCAAAAGCCACAATACTTATTTGTAAAACTTACATGGCAAGAAACACTACAAATATGGTCTGCGCTGTGGTGCCAGTCAGTGCCGCAACACAGAACTTCAGCTTTCAGGCGATCATTCAGATTTGCAGCTACTATTTGCTGGAACAGTCTTCTGCCACCTGTGAGGGCCTTAAAAACAATACAATCCTTTAAATATCACCTTAAGAAGTTGTTGATGAATGCGTGAGTTGCGCATTCATCAGCAACAGCATTAAATTATTTTTGACACAACATTAAATAATTTATGTCACCTCATGGTTATGACCTTCACTCCTTGGCGACGGACTCATCAGCGACGTTGTGGCTTGGCTTTCAGGGTTCTATCCATGGTTTCTCTGCTATCAACGTGAGTTTATGCACTAAGTTTCCAGGTCATACAGGATACCTATTTAATTTAATAAGAACAGAAATATGTATTAATTTTAATTTATTAAGTACATACTATATTTAATTTTATGCTTATATTTTTAATCTATCATTTATTCAAATACATTTCATTATTCATTTAATTCAAAACAATAACTGTACCTATTCATTACCTTTTCAATTATCTTATTTGGCTCTCTATTCCAGGATCATTTTTATTTTATTTTTTTCCAATACAGAGAATGCCAATTCGCATATTATCTGCCCTGAAGTCGACTTCTCTCGAGTCCTCCTGATTTACAATTCATCGCAAAAACTTATAACACTGTACAATACACGAACTCAACAGACAATGCTCATTAGAGGTTTGCACCGGAGCAGTGAGTACCGGAGAATCACCGGAGATTTACCGGTAAAAGTACTCGATTGAAATAATCGGTAATTCACCGATTGATCTCCGGTGATCGTCGCATCTTATTTTTTTATATAATAAATTTACATAAAATAAAAGACACGTTCAACAATCAATTAAATAAATAAATTGGCTGCTAAAGATGCTGTAAAGGCAGAATAAAATAATATTTTCCGGATCCGAAGCATATCTCAAAGCGCAGAAGAAATAGCCACGTCAAGTGAAAATTGTACCTACATGAGAAACTGGTCGCCCGGATTTGCTTGGATTTCTAAAAAGAAACATCAGTAATGCAGATATGACATCCGCTTCATCAAAATGAATACGGAAACACCGTATCCTGAAAAAAACCACAATTGGGATAAAGTTGTGCAATTCTGGATATTCAATAAACATTTAAAGCCATTAGACGAAATAGCCTTCAAATATCTAACTGTGTCTGCTACTTCTGTAAGGTCAGAGAGAGTATTTTCGACGACAGGACAAATACGAGTAGGTACATAATGATAGAAGAAACATGTTACGCTATGATGCTGTTGTTGATATGTTGTTTTTTTTTAAACCAAAATCAGCATTTATTGTCTTTATAAAACGTTTTTTTTTTTTAAATAAATGATTAAATCAATTAATTATTCTTATTTCTTCATTTTAAATGTATAAATTAAAAAAGAAACAAAATTTCATTATTCTCCGGTGACCTCCGGTTTTTCTCCGGAGATTCGTCAATCACCGGTGAATTCAATCGGTTGTTGAAATCTCGCTCCGGTGCAAACCTCTAATGCTCATTACTTGCAGCCTTTTCAAATTTTGAATTTCCATTACCACACAGTTTTTCACAATGGCGTGGCGTCATATCGTAGCTTACGAAGCGTCACATCCTTTTACAAACGTCATCGATCGCGTCGATAGTGTTGCCAACAACGCAAAGCCTGATGTCGCCATTTTTCATAGCACTAGTAGCCTAAATTAGCCGAGTTTTAACTACAGAAGTTAAAATTCGGCTACTTACAGCATATAGTAGTCTGAAAGTAAACAATCGCTAGAAATAAAATAAAACGCAGCTCTCTGTTGTCATTTGTCACATCGGGGGATTCATCTAATATTATGTAGAAACTCTGATTGAGTCTGTCTAATAAGTTAAACGACTTGGGTAATTATTAGGAATTAATGAAAACTGATTTAGTCAACACGGATTAAAAAATCAAGGTTGATTAAGAGATAGAGATCATTGTTTACTAACAGAAGAACCTTATAAAAAGTACCGAATATAAGTATTTTTAAATGATTAAATATTATACAAAATTCCCAAGTCGGTTGACTTATTAGACAGACTATAACCAACTTCTTTTAAAAGTTTTTTGAGCCTGGCAGGTTTAAGGACATGCTTTATAACATTGACAGAATAATTCGTTTTATGTAATTGAATTTTTTCAAGAACACTTCCTGTCTCAAAGGTTTTTAAAACACTTTTGCCAGATAATCTATGTTTTAAATAGACTTATGAGCAGCATACTATAAGCAAAACTTTCTATATCATTTTCTATGTCTTTCTCTACTTTGTTTCACTTGTACTACTAACTGAGGAGTAGCCAAATTATTAAAAGCTTTCTTGAAGTTTTCTTGATAATCTCAACTGGCCTGTTGGTCTAGTGGTTAGTGACCCTAACTGCTATGCCGGAGGTCGTGGGTTCGATTCCCACCCAGGACAAATGTTTGTGTGATGAGCATGATCATTTGTTCTGTGTCTGGGTGTAATTTATCTATAATATGTGTGTATTTAGAAATATATATGTATGTTTATCAGTTGTCTGGTACCCATAACACAAGCTCTGCTTAGCTTGGGACTAGACGGCGTTGTGTGATAGTTGTGTGGAATATTAAAAAAAAAAATTCGCGGCCTTTATGATAATTATATTGTACTTAATTATGTTGTTTTTAAATAGATGATTGTGGTCGCCATAACTAGCAAAATAAATACATATCACTTAAATGCATTCTAAATTGGGTTACATAATAGCTAGAGCGCGAGCAAGATAACTTGGCGCGTAGCTGGGGGCGAGCTTAATGTTGCCAGCCTAACAAATCAATTTTCCTTAATTTGATTAAGAACGCTCTTTCTTATCACAGTATAATTTATACACCGCTAAATTTTAATCGTTTTAATCCCGTGGAGGGTCGATCCGGTACATGAAACACTATCGATTTGTAAAGATAAAATCAAAAAATAAAGTACCTTTTTTTCAAAACTCGTATTAACTTACGCATGTACGAAATTAATTTCTTTAAGAATAAGTCAGCTGAGCGAGTTTAATGACCTGTAGGTACTTTGTACGCAACGCCGACTATTAACTACAGGTCATTGAACTCGCTCAGCTGACGTTTTCTTAAAGATACTAATTTCGTCCATGCGTGAATTAATACGAGTTTTGAAAAAGAGGTACTTTATTTTTTAATTTTATCTTTACAAATCGATAGTGTTTCATGTACCGGATCGACCCTCCACGGGATTAAAACGATTAAAATTTAACGGTGTAGAATGTATTCATTCAATTTTTAACATTTTTTTTTAATATCTTAATAAATTAATTAGCACTTTTAGCACCAGAATTCCACGCGCGTCTATATCAGAAGAGTCGGATAAGTCCATTGTTAATTTGTCCATTTTGAGATCCATCAACCTATCAGATTTAAAAAATATTTTCTTATGATGTTGGGAAATTGGGATCTCATTGTTATTTACATCTTATGTTCTAAATTAGATAATGAGTCTCGTAATCAGTGGAAAGCTAAAATTTGTTAAATACCTTCATTTTTAAAGCATTTAAACATTCATTAGTGGTGTCAAACATTTCTTTTAAACAGCTAGATGACTCATTAGTAAGGTTTTTTGACAAAAAAATCTTTTCAAAATACGATCTGTAAGATTTTTTTTAAAATTAAATCTATTTTCTAAAATGTTCCAACAAATAGAATAGTTATCACTTGTGATCTGTAGAACTCGTAAAAGTTGTTCAGCTTCACCGGTTAGATAGCCTTAGTAATGTAATTTTTGCACGTTGTCTAAAGAGTGATTATCGTGAATTAATGATAGAAAAAGATCCCGAAACGATGTCCACTGCAAGTAGTGACCAGTAAAAGTTGGTATTGTTATTCTAGGTAGCTATATGCCTTTCTGGATCACATGGTTGCCTGTAGAATCTTGACCACTTTCCACGGACACGAAGCTTTTATTTGCAACACAAGCTTTCAAACGATCTTTCAATGCTATTTTATAATCAGAGTATAAATCTTCCGATTGGACGTACATATCATTATAATAGTAATCCGACTTTGCGAACTCTACCCTATTGCACTGTGTTATAAATTTCGTATGGATCTCATCAGACATCAACCACTGTTTTTCCAAACTTTCAAGTTTTGTTTCCAAGTAGCTAACAGTGATTCTTTCTTTAGGAGATTTTTTATAATTAGTGAATGCTCTCTCTATTAATTTGCTTACATCGACTTGCAATATGATAAGCGAATCCATGTTGAAGTTGGTGTCCCAGTAATAACTTTGAAAATCTCCAAGTTCAATTTCCAAAAGTTTTCAGTCCAGTTATGTTAGAATTTTTCTAAGTCCAATTTTATCAAAATTATTCTAAGTGTTTGAACTTCTTAACACTTCGCCGAAATCGGGCACAAGTCTTGGTAACTTCAAAGACATAGAATTTTTACGTCTTTGAAATTCACAAGTTACACAAGTCAAAGAGTACTTACAGTTTTTTTTGACAGGCCTGTTGGTCTAGTGGTTAGTGACCCTGACTGCTATGCCGGAGGTCGTGGGTTCGATTCCCACCCAGGACAAATGTTTGTGTGATGAGCACGATCATTTGTTCTGTGTCTGGGTGTAATTTATCTATAATATGTATGTATTTAGAAATATATAAGTATGTTTATCAGTTGTCTAGTACCCATAACACAAGCTCTGCTTAGCTTGGGACTAGACGGCGCTGTGTGATAGTTGTGGAATATATTATTATTATTCTCTTTTCCGGCACACAACTACACGTAATCACTTTACTCACAACTTTACTCGCAACTTTTTATCGATATGGAGCGCCACTGTCACACTTTGCAAAATTGCTCACTGTTCCTTATCTTATCCGGCTCGAAGGACCATGAAACCAATCTTAATGAGACGAAGACGTTTAATCGTAATTTGATTGAGACCCTATATTATTATTATTTCTATAAGCTCGGTAACGAAACCATAGCGAGATGTAGAAATGTGACGTAATTTAACAACGCCATCTAGTGACCAAAATTAATACTAATTCACTACAGTTTCACGAATGACTAAGTATATAAATTGTACATAGAGATACATTGTCATTCTTCTGGCATTACAGTAACGCTTGCGCTTTTGTATTATCTCTAGTAGGGGCTTTGTTTATTTAAGTGCAGTGGTAAGATGCATTATCCATTACTACAATACAATTCTGTTTTAGATTTATTATTATTTCATGGATGAATTTTGCAGAATTCATATCGTCATGATAGTCGCTTGATTAAGATTAAGCACATAGTAGCAGTCCATTTTCAAAAGCTCGGGCACGCATATTTAGGAAAATTTTATTGTGATGGTCACCCGAAAAATTATTTGACAAATGGGTCTAATTTTGGAAAATGGTGCCGTAGGCCAAATATTTTCTCATTTCTCCTCACAAACACGTTTGACTTTCAAGATACCTGCTAGAACTTTTAATCACTTTTGGTATAATAATGACGACTATTTACTTTAGAAACGATAAAAAACACAGAACAAAACACATTCTCCTGACACATGACATAAACGTCAAGCTATTAGTTTCCTATTTCGGCCTCGCGCCAACTTATCATGCGCTAGCTCCAAGACCTAAGTATTCAGGTATTTCCCCGGAACTAATCAACCATAAACTATACCTTTTTTGCCCTATGATGAGTTCCCTGACAGTTCACAGACAGTTGGGGGTACCCCAAGGTTCAATTTTAGGTCCTTTTTTATTTTTAGTATATATTAATGATTTACCCTATTTGTTGAAAAATAAACTTAATATGGTGTTGTTTGCTGACGACACTTCTTTGATTTTTAAGATAAATAGAAGGACTAATAATCTTGACGATGAAAATAACGCTTTATTGCAGGTCCAAAACTGGTTCACTGCTAATAATCTAGTTCTAAATGGGAAAAAAACTAAATGCATAAGATTTTCCTTACCAAATGTCATAAAGTAGTGATTGCGACATAGTTTTGAACAATGAGAAACTAGAATTTGTTGATAAAACAGTTTTCTTGGGGATTACGCTTGACTCTAGGCTACAATGGGGTCCTCACTTAACATCTCTTGCAGGACGGCTTAGCTCGGCTGCATATGCTGTTAGAAAAATCCGCCAATTTACGGATGTTGATACCGCTAGACTAGTCTATTTTAGTTATTTTCATAGTGTCATGTCGTACGGTATCTAACTATGGGGACGGGCTGCAGACATCGAGTCAATCTTTATATTACAGAAAAGAGCCATCAGAGCTATTTACAATCTCCGCCGGTGCGATTCTTTAAGGGAACTGTTTAAAGATATTAACATAATGACGGTACCTTGTCAATATATCTATGAAAACATCATGTATGTTAGAAAAAATCTTCATCTTTTTAGCAAAAGAGGCGATAGACATAATTATGTTACAAGAAATAGGGATCAATTAGTTCAACCAGCTATGCTATTCTCTAAAAGTCACTTTCATGGCCGTACTCCGGGACGAACTCGACGTCGAGACGGCCTTAAGATCGACAGAGAGTGCGGCACTGATTAAAACGGTATTCACTAACGCGAATATGGGATTCTGGCGGGAACTTCAAAAAAGAGCGCGCGGAAAAAAAAAATCTCAAATTCCTTTTTAATTAAAAACTTGCATTTTTTACTTAAAAATTTAATAAAATAACAGTGCTAGGTGTGCTATATAAATGGTGGGAAACGAGGGGGGTGGGGACAACCCACCCACCCCAAAACGTCTTCGGTCCGAGGCCGGAGACGGAGGAAAGAACATGGACTTGGATGGCGGCGGCGGTGAGCTTGATTTACCGTACATTAAACCAGATTACAAAAGACTATACCCGGAAAATGCTAATTACGTAGACTTCAAAGTCTTCATTGAAGCTATCAATAATAAGGATAGAATAGGCAATAAGAGCCCTATCTACCTCAACCATATATTTTCTAGCGAAATAAAAGGTGTGACGGCTATACAGAGAATTAATGCAAATAAACTAGCAGTAATATTCAAACAATTTAATACGGCCAGTAACTTTATTAATAACAGCGCTTTTCTTCACAAACATGGCTTGAAAGCATTTATTCCGGCTGCGCAAATAGAAAAAACAGGCATAATTAGATATGTACCAGCAAACATTTCCAACAAAGAACTTTACACTAAACTATCATCAATTTATGAAATAATAGCAGTAAGAAGATTTACAAAGAAAGTAGGACAAGAGCGGGTACCACTACAAACAGTTAGCATTACTTTTCTATCAAATATACTTCCAGACAATGTACAATATGATTTGTTTTCATACCGAGTTTTTGAATATGTCGCCCCATTACAGCAATGTTTCCGCTGCTTTAAATTTAACCACTCTGCTAGGATATGTAATGGCAAACAAAGATGTTCCATTTGTGGAGGTGAGCATTTATATAAAGAATGTGATAGACCAACAGAGATCTGCTGTTGCAACTGCAGCGGGCCTCATCTGGCAATATCTAGATTATGTCCAATTAAGATGAATAAAATTTTAGAAAAGAAAAATAAAATTACATATGCAAGTGCTACAACAACAAAACAAAACATGAATGAAAATACTCAATTTCCACCTCTACCACCTCCAAAAATGAAACCAATGGACACTGTAAATAAATTGGTAAATAAGTCTGTACATAAATCTGTAAATAAACCTATATCTGTAAATAATTCTGTACAAAGTGTAAATAAATCTAAAGATGTCCCTCCTAAGAGTGACATCAAATCCCAAATAGTTGCCAACAATGATGTACTTATGGCCCTGGTACAGACATTGGTGGAACTGGGAAATAAGGGAGATAATACGCCTACCACCGTAAATAGTATTAAAGAAATACTTCTTAAAAATCTAAAATAATGGATCCAAGACACACACTGTCTAAGCTTCGTATTGCTCAGTATAATATTCAAAGTGCTAATAGTAAAAAACCCTTATTGATTCAATTCTTACAAAAACAAAACATTGACATTTGCTTACTTAACGAAACATGGTTTAAAGACAATAGTTTTAGAATACCTGGCTATAATATTTATAATAAAAATTCTAATAATACTCATAATGGTGTAGCAATATTGATTAAACCATATATAAAATACAAAGTTTTAAACACTAGATTTTATGAAGACATTCAAACTGTTGCTTTGTCCTTATCTACTGTACATGGTAGCTTGACTATTCTTTGTGTATACTGCCCTCCTAGTGGACATATACGGATCAATAGACTACGTAACATAATTAATGATCTTCCAAAGCCTATTTTTGTCAGTGGTGACTTTAATGCACACCACATTGCATTTGGATGCCTATCCACTAAGAGCAGAGGTCAAGATTTATTTAATATCATAGATGACTTGGATCTATGTATTTTAAATGACGGTAGGTTTACAACTGTTAACAACCCGAGACGAAATCCGTCTGCAATTGATGTTAGCTTTATTAGTGCTAATCTCGCATCAATATGCGAGTGGTCTGTGCATGACGACGCTATGGGCAGCTATCACTACCCAACAATAACAGAAATTTCACTACAAATAGATAAATATCATATTAATCCTCCTGTTGATAGGTTTATATATAAAAAAGCAGACTGGGAAAAGTATAAAACTATTTCCAAAACAATATTTAATGATTTAGTCCTAAAATTGTATGATCCTATTTCAACCTACAATGATTTTTGTTCTCGATTGAATACTTTAAAAGATATGACGATTCCTAAATTTAATAAACCAAATGATTTCAAAAGCAGACCTCCAGCTCCTTGGTGGAATGACATTTGTGAAAAAAGTGTAATTGCCTCTTACAATGCATTGAAACTTTATAGAAGGGAACCTACCATGGAGAACTATTTAGCATATAAAAGAAAAGATGCACTTAAAAAAAGAACCATATCGGAACAAAAAAGAATAGGTTGGGATAACATATGTAACACTTTTAATAGAACTACTCCCATAAGTAAGATTTGGAATCTTCTTAAAATGTTCAAAGGTATAAGAGTTGGCAATAAATCATATAAAGATGAGTTTATTTCTCAATTTCTAGATAAATTGTCCGACAATAGCAATTTAATTGACATTAATAGTTTTGGCAATATTTTCGAATTAAATAATGATAATCTAAATTCTAAATTTTTGCTAGATCCTTTTACATGGTCCGAATTTAAAATGAGCTTGTTATCCCGGAAAGACACAACACCTGGTTTAGATGATTTCCCCTATAGTATTATCAAAAATTTAGATGAGTCTGCACAAAAAATATTTCTTAATATCCTTAATTTACTTTGGCATTGTAAATGTATTCCACAATCATGGAAAACACAATGTGTCATTCCGATTCTCAAACCAGATAAACCTTCAGAGCTTGCCGGCTCTTATAGACCAATATCACTGTCTTCATGTCTAGGTAAATTATTTGAAAACATGATTAAAAATCGTTTGGATTGGTATAAAGAATCTAATGGCATCATTCCACATGTACAATATGGATTTCGTCGTGGGCGAAGTTGTGCAGACAGCTTCACTTCCTTAATTTCAGACCTGAAACATGCAAAGGAAAGAAAGTTACACACTGTTTGTGTATTTTTAGATGTTCAAGGTGCTTTTGACAGTCTAGATCCGGCTATACTTGCACAAGTTATGTCTAGGTTAGGTGTACCTGGTCAACTATGTAAATGGATATATAATTTTTTAAATAAAAGAACACTCTACGTAAGACACAATAATGCATTACATGGTCCAAAATGTGCATCTAAGGGTACAATGCAGGGTGCTACACTATCTCCTTTGCTATACAACATATACATAAGTGAGATTTGTAAATTTGTAAATAGTGATGTAGATATTTTGCAGTTTGCAGATGATATTGTTTTGTACAGTAGTAATTATAATGTAGAAATTGCAATTGAAAATATTAATAGAGCCTTGTCTCAACTATTTCATTATTATAATGATGTGCTACATTTATCAATTAATCCTTCAAAAAGCAGTGCGATGATATTTGGAAATGAAAACACAAACTTAAATGTAGTATACAATGGAGAATCTATAAAACTAGTAAATTCAAAGAAATTTTTAGGTATTGTCATAGATAAGAAATTAACTTTTGAGGAACATATTAAATACATATCAAAGAATGCTCTAAAAGGTATAAACGTAATTAAATGCCTTGCAGGCGTCTCATGGGGAGCAGACCCAAAAATATTATCAATTTTGTATAAAAGTATTGTTAGAAGCCATTTTGATTATAGTTCTCTAGTTTATATAAATAGTAGTCATGTAAATAAATTGGATCTATTGCAGAACAGGGCTTTGAGAACAATTTCTGGTGCAATGTGCTCTACTCCCATAAGGGCCATGGAAGTGGAGACTAAAATTATGCCCCTAGCTTTGAGACGTATTTTACTTGCAAAGAGATTCTATCTTAAATTAATTGCTGCTAATAATAGAAAAATAATAAATAAAATTGCACCTTCTGTAAATAGAACTCCTGGGCCTCTAACAACAGGAGAGGAACTCTTGAATGGCAAATCCCCAACATTATCCAAAATATTATTAGAAACAGAAGATAGTTTAACTGGTATTAGAAAACAGTGCCCATGGCCATGTTACTCCTTCTCTTACCAATGTATTTCACATCCTGTAAAGATATTGCAAAATCCCATAAATAATAATTTAGATATGTTGCAATTTTTGGAGGATAATCAGAATTATTATGTTATTTACACTGATGGCAGTAAGGGGAGTGATTATGTACATGCTGCTATATATGATCCACATGGAAAAGTTTCTCGAAGCTTTGTTCTGCATAATTTAAGTACTATATTCACTGCAGAGGCATATGCGGTTTATCAGGCATTATTACATATTCGCCAAATTAGCCATTGTAAATATTTTTTGATAGTATCGGATTCACTGAGTTTGATAAAAGCGTTAACCAACCTTACAGTTTCATTTAAGTCAAATTATATTCTGTATTTTATCAAGGAAATAGTTCATCAATTTTACCTTAAGCACATCAAAATTGCTTTCCTGTGGGTTCCTTCTCACCGGGGTATCTCTGGTAATGAAGCAGTTGATAAAATCGCATATGAAGGTAATAATGCTGTTGATGTTAGAAATGCAATGGACATTCCTATGACTGATTTCCTGCAATGTATCAATGAAAAAATATGTAAATTATGGTTAGAAATGTGGAAGAAAGACCAAGACATAAAAGGAAAGTGGTATGGCAATATTCAAGAAGCATTACCTGATAAACCGTGGTACAATAATTTAAAGGAAGCCAGCCGAGACTTTATCACTACGATTAATAGATTGCGCTTTGGCCACAATACTGCACCGTCACACCTTGCTAGACTTGGCATTATTGCAAGTAGCAGATGCCCCTATTGTGAATCCGAAGAAGGGACCGTTGAGCATCTTATTTTTGATTGTCAAAACTTTTTACTTGACAGATTAGTGTTGGCTAGTGAACTCAGTGATGTGAACATTAAGTGTGATTATTCTGCCCGCCCGCCGCCAATTAGACACCTTTTAAAAGACCAAAACACTTTCAAACCGCTCTATAAATATAAGAACACAATTAAATCTTTATAAAAAGTGATGTGATACATAGTGCAGTCTTTTGAAAAATAAAATAAGAATTGACTTAAAGGTCCAAGTGACCAGGTCATAAAAATACAAAAAAAAAAAAAAAATATAAAACAGTTTGAATTGAAACTTCTATACTTTTGCAAGCTTTCATTTTCATTCATATCGTCAATTTAACTAGAATACTATTATAGTATTCTAAACGAGTCCTCTGACAAATTCTTATATCTATCATTTCATGAGTTTTATTTCAATCATGCCAAGAAGTACGGTCCCGTCTCGTGTGCAAGTGGATTTGTTATTGGAGAGTTTGGAAGAAAGACGCTGGCTAGGAACCGGGCACGCTAGGACATTACATGCTAGAGACCGCGTACGAGCTGCATGGGAAGAGGTAGCTACAAAGCTAAATAGCGAGGGGAGCGGCTGCATTAAGAGTTGGCAACAATGGTCAAAGGTTTGTAACAACTTGCATTTATACATTACTTGTGGATCGCACATATTATCTTTGCTTTGATCGTGTAATTTCTGTTTTAGTATTGGAAGGAAAAATAATCAGCAATAAGAAAAAAAGCTAGCCAAATTAGAATGGCCAGACAGCAAGCTGGTGGTGGTGCATTGGACGAAGGGCTTGCCTTATCTACTGTCGAAGAACGCATAATTGCGCTAATGGGCGGGGATAGCTTTGTTACTGGTGATAGGGAGTTGGAAATTGAGCTCATTCATGTACTATTTTTTTTTAGTTATGCTTGCATGCATTTCATTCATACAAATTCCTCAGTAAATTTTATTTAATAACAGCATTCCTCATATAACAAAATTTCAATAAATACCATATAATAATTTTCAGCCATCTACTAATGAACCGAGGCCATATATAAGCATTGATATTAATCCTGATGCACAATCTTCAAATCCTCTACTGGTATGTATAATTAAACTTCGCTCTAAAATACCCATAAGCAATTTTTGATGCAAGATTTTGTTTACAGAACATACAAGAAATCGTCACGGAATCTTTAACACCGGGGTCAGAGAGCATACTTCAGGTATAACAGGATTTAAATTATTTTACACAATATAAAAACTAATGTGCTGTGATATTCTCAAAATATATTGCAGGGACATGTGCAGCTTTTCTCCGTAGAACAACCAGACCATATGCTAAGGGAAGATCAGCCTTCCACAGAACAAATGGTAGTTTTAAATAAATTTTAAAAATGTTTTATTTGGACACTACCTTTTAAACTAACAATTTTTTTTTGTGTTTAGTTTGAGGCTTCTACACCACCTGCATTGCCCCATAGAAATAGTACCTCATTTGCTGCTTGTAAGGATAACTTATTAGTATATGATATACTATTTTTTGTTATCTCTAGTAATTTATTATAATATGTATGTTAACAGCACCACGTAGGCGTCGTGTGACAGCCACACGACGCCGGCTGAACCAACGGACGCCACCTTCACAAAGGCAGTCACAGCTGGCAAGCCTGTCTGAGCGGTTCATCGCTATTGAGGAAAAGCGTTTGGACAATGAAAGGCTTGTCATTGAGAACCAACAGAAGATGCTAGACCTCTTTCAAATGATGAGTGAAGTTTGGGCAAGGCAAGCCCAAACAATGAGTGAAGCATGGTCAAGGCAGGCCCAAGCAATTCAGGATTTATGTGAAACTATTAGACGAGGGACGTGATTATTATAAATGAAATATCTTGCTTACTAAAAACACACAAAATTTAGTGATATGTTTGTAGGTTTTTGTGTTTTAATTATTAAGTAAGTTTTATTCATGTATGTAGGTATAAATAAAAGACTAAAATATCTGTATAATATAGGTAGTTTAATTTCTTACTCTATTTTATAATATGTTTTCCTAACCATAGAAATATAAAAAAACCTAAAATCTGTTCTAAATATACCATATAAACAATTAAAACGTATACTAAAATTAGTTTGTGCACTATTTTCACCTGCATTAAAACAAAGTCATTAACAATACAAAAAATACTATTTCACCATGACAGTACAGTCTGTCAAGAAAGTCATGAAAAGAAGGGAGGGCGCCACCATCATTAACATGGTATCCCAATAAACTTCGGCTAAAAGATATTGATACTTTTATTTATAAAATAATAATTACCGATTTACGGTCCCTTTACTGCCGTGTAGGTACATACATTATTTTACCGATCTATCTGACACTCGTCTATCTATTTAATACATGCTTGCAAACGAGTTTTGACTTTCATTGGTAGTGGCTCCCTATAAATAAAAGTACTTACTCTGTCGTTGTGGCGAACAACATTTTTATTAGAATTTTCATTCAAGTGACGTTTAATTTTACCTGATACATAATAGTTATAGTAGTTCTCATTTATTTATTAAAACTTTATCCAACACAAAAGTACAAAGGCGGAGTTAATGCCTTAGGCATTCTCTACCAGTCTGAATTTTGTTTTATAAACATTGCGACGAAACCAGACTTCTCTATTTGCTTATTAGGATAATTAATGTTTATCCTACGTACCTACACGCAAGAGTTTATCAAAACAGACATTCTTCTGAATATCTGGTTTTATATTCATAAGAATGTCTTGTTTGATCAACCCTTGTTTTCATCCTTTCAGCTACTAGCATTTATGTACTTACTACAAAGTGCAAATCACGATGTTTTGCCTCTCTGCACTGCCGTCAGCATGGCGCTGAGTATCGATAGGTATGAGCTCATTGCAAAAATAAAAAGTTTATGAAATAAATCTTTATTAATCCGAATCCAAATAATCAGAGTCGAGGTATTCGACTAAAGAAATGTTGCCTGTAACTTCTTCAAAATGAAACCGGCCAACATCTGACTCGTAGTTTGTTTCGTAGGTCGGCCTTTCCTGTGTTTTCCAAGCGTTGAAAATTTACCTTCATTCTTCATGCCTTAATCCACAATGCGCCGAACTGTACTTTCGGTAACACCTGAAGTCAATAAAGATATGTTAAATATATAAATACATTTATCATACCTAAATAAAAAACACCAAAATATCAAAACCGTTAAGTGGTAGTATAATAAATCGTAGGTAAATTTCATAACCTTAGCATGACATAAACAATGTTAAAGATAGATAAATTGTACTTAAAAACAGAAGATTGTCAAAACATTATATTTCCGTTAGTGTGTTAAACTTTAAAATATATTTACGTACCGGTTAACTTTGCTGTTCGACCATAAACATCGTCTTTGTTCGTCCCAGCACTCCCACCTTGAATTTCGGCCATACACCCTTGAAAAACTTTAAATATAATTTGTCTCGCACCGCTCTTATAAACATTTCGATTCATTTTTTGTATCTTAACACTTACACGATTTAAAGAACTCGAAATAGCACCGAAATATTGTAAAAAACCAACCACACAGATACGACGTGACAGTTCAGGTACTCAGCTTAACAATTATTCAGTGTTGCCAGTATTAGCAAAAACAGTAGTTCCCAAAACATTCTTTTCATGACTTTCTTGACAGACTGTAGCTAATAAGTAGGAATTCCAAGAAATTTATATTAAAAAGAATACCATATAAAGTATAGCACAAACAAACTCAAACAAGTGAAAAGGTAAAGAAAGACAAAGTAAAAAAAAATAGACAAATTACATTTATATAATTTATATTTATTAACAAATTATATTTATATTAAATATCTTAGATTAACTAAATATTAAACATCTTTATTTGTAAAAAAATATATTCACTATAGCACATAAAAGTATTTCCTATCTAAATATCTAGTAGGTAGTAATAGCTTTCCCTTCTGATAAAGCTAGTACATTTAATATTAAATGATCTATACCTAAGAATAAAATTAGATTGTCTGTTTGTATTATTGAAATAACCGCTTTTTACTACATGCATGAATATATATACGGTAGGTACATACAGTCATACACCAACATAACATTTTTTACAATTTGTGTGTCTGTTTGTCCAGGCTAATCTCTGAAATGGCTAGACCAATTTTGACGGGACTTTTTTGGCAGGTAGTTGATGTAATAAGGAGTAACTTAAGCTACTTTTATTTTAGAAAAAATAAATTCAATATCCTGTAGTCTACGCAAACGAAGTCGCGGGCACAGCTAGTGTAGAATAAGTTGCGTTCCACCATGACAGTAGCTAATCAAGTAGGGGCTCTAAGGAATTGACCAGTGAAATTTAATAGATGCGACAAATTTAAATATACAATAATACGTGTTGTCCAGAAAATTTAGATCATATCAAATGAAAAAATAGTAAACTTTTATCAGTGTTACGAAAAACTTTAAAATAATTAAAGTATCAAAGTCTGTGATTTCATGGTGATTTCACAGTTTCAAAAGCACTCTTATTTTTGTTTTTTAGGTCGTCTAAAGTTTCGGACTCGTAGTCGTAAACCAATCTTTTCATTTTCAACGGTGTTAGGTTAGGTGACCATCCGACGCGACCTATCCACCTATCACCGTATTCACTTTCTTTTAAAAACTCGCACTTCACTGAAACAATGAGCCGGAGCTCCGTCCTGTTGAAAATACATACCGGCAAGATACGACTCGGGTACGTCTTGCAATAGTTCAGGCACTGCATTCCTTAAAAGTTCCACCACCCCGGGCGTGTGCCAGCACGTGTACACTTGAAAAGTCCAGCATGTTCTGAGAGATTCTTATAATCCTTCCCAATGATGGTGGAGTGACATTGGGATATTTTAGCCGAAATCTTCACTGCGTTTCACGTAAATTTCTTACGGTGTTGTACCATACAATAATATCGAGATACTGTACGTTTGTAAGCGGTTCACGACTATTTCGTCTCGTCCTAGGCATTGTTATGACACACACGACAACAATGCAAATTATTCGCCAATACGTAAAATAGGATTTTGCGGAATGCGCGCGCGACCATGACCTACAAACGTTTTAGGGCGACTGCGTGGGGGGCGGGGCGGTCGCCGGGAAGGGATGGCAGCGAGCGCTGGCGTTCGCGCGAGGCAAAGAGATATAGTCATTGGCGCGAGGTTTGGCAACGTCGCGTCGCACGGTTTTTACATTTATTCCATTTCAGCCTTTAAATTCATACGAATGTAGGTAGTAAAAAGCAGTTATTTCAATATTACAGAAAGACACTCCAATTTTATTTATATGTATTGATAATATATTCAAAAGGCCATGCCATATTATAGAGTATAGCACAAATTTAAATTATGTGTAAAACATACATATAAAAAACGAAGTGGAAAAAAAATTACAATTTTGGAGGTACACACACAATGAAACACGTCGTGGATTTCGGAATATCTTCTATTTGCAGTAAGCAGTAATAACTCACACGAAAGCCAAAATTACAACCAGAGCTCACACTGTCTCGAGTAGCGGTAACAGTCTATATTTCAATATGGCGGCAGACTCTAGTCTGGCGCCGGAAACGTTTTGGTGTTGTCACACAAAAATATAGTAGGCGGTGTTGCGACGTAATACGCCACAACCACCCCCCTACGGAGAAAATAACAAAAAGTTATTTACAAATAAAAATATACATACACTTGATGACACAAGATAGGCAACAAAAAGTTAAAGAAAAAATAAAACTTAAGCTAAAGATCTAACCTATCCTTAAATCTAACCGTGCGACCTGACCGGGTAGTAACTGGTTGTTGTGCAACAGGGGGCACAGTCGGCTGTGCAGACGCGGAAGGCGCAGGTGGCGCGGGCGCAGGCGCGGAAGGCGCTTGCACGTCAGGCGCGGGCGCTACGATCTGTTGCGGAGCGGTTGCCCGGGAAAGGTCGCTCTCCAAGTCAGGTGCGATGTATGCAGGCTTCACGCGGTCGATACTGACCGTCACGCGTTTACCTGCAATGTCAATGTCGAGTAACTTGTCAGTCCGTGACATTACCTTGTAGGGTCCTGTGTAGGGCGGCTGCAGCGCACGGCGAACAGTATCGTCTCTCAAGAGAACATGAGAGGCATTCTGAAGGTCCTTGAAAATAAACGACGTCGGCCGCATGTGTCGTGAGGCCTGAATTGGACGCAAATTAGCCATTTTCGTGCGCAGAACCGTCACAAAATCGTTGACGTTGTCAATGTTATGGGACGTGCTGGCTATCAGGAATTCTCCCGGTAGGCGAAGCGGCTCCCCGTAAACAAGTTCGGCAGCCGAACACTCGAGATCCTCTTTCAAGGCAGATCGAATGCCGAGAAGCACGATCGGTAAGGCTCGGTGCCAGGTGTCGCTGTGGCACATGAGAGCAGCTTTCAATTGTCGATGAAAGCGCTCGATCATGCCGTTAGCTTGAGGGTGGTAGCTGGTGGTTCGCCTTCGCTCAGTCGCGCCAACATTCATGAGCCGTTTGAAAAGGTCCGACTCGAATTGACGGCCTTGGTCAGTTGTGACTGTGGTAGGAACGCCGAAGCGAGCAATCCAACCTTCGACGAAACGATCAGCTACCTCCTCGGCGGTTATCGAAGTCATCGGCCAAGCCTCAGGCCATCGAGAGAAACGGTCAATCGCCGTCAGGCAATATGAGTAGCCTCTCGATGTTGGCAAGGGGCCGATTATATCTAAGTGGACGTGGCGAAACCTGGAAGATGGAGCGGCAAAAGTTCCAAGTGGCGCGGACACGTGGCGCGTCACCTTAGCTCGCTGGCAATGGAGACATTCTCTTGCCCAGGTGCGGCAGTCGCGTGCAACGCCAGGCCACACGTAACGTTGTGCCACGAGGCGCGCGCTGGCGCGAGCACCGGGATGGCTGAGCGCGTGCAGGCGCTCGAAGGCGGCGCGGCGCAGAGGTGCTGGCAAGTAGGGGCGCGGCTTGCCTGTTGAGACGTCACACTGGACGGTGGTGTCTGTGCCTGGAATTAAAGTACGTTGCATATTGAGAGACGAGTCAGATAAGGTTTTTAATTCATCGTCAGTGTCTTGTGCTCGAGCCAACGCGGTATAATCGCACTCGAGCGAGACGGCTTCGATGCGCGACATCGTGTCGGCAACGACGTTATCGTCTCCTTTTACATGTCGTATGTCGGTAGTAAATTGGGAGATAAAGGTGAGCTGATTAAGTTGGCTGGGTGGCAGCTTTTCTCTACGTTGCTTGAAAGCATACAAAAGAGGTTTATGATCCGTATATATTGTGGCGTGTTGCGCCTCTAATATATACCTGAAATGCTGCACTGCCGAATATACTGCCAACAGTTCCCTATAATACGCTGGCCACACTGACTGAGTTGCCGTAAGCTTCTTGCTAAAGAAAGCAAGTGGTTGCGAGCCCTGTTCAGTCTGCTGTTGTAAGCACGCGCCCACCTGTGTGCCAGAAGCATCTGTGTACAATGCCAATGGGGCGTTAGGTACAGGATGTGCTAACCTGGTGACCTGAGAGAGGCTGTCCTTGCATGCAGTGAAGGCGTGCTCCAGTTCAGGAGTCCAGGGCATGGGTTTGGCTCCCTTAAGCTTCGTAGCTGTAAGGAAGTCAATGAGCGGGGCTTGAGTCTCGGCAGCATTGGGCAGAAACTGTCGATAATAATTTATCATGCCCAAGAACCTGCGGAGACCTTGGGCTGTTTTGGGAAGGGGGAAATCTTTCAAGGCTTGGACTTTTTCTTCCGGGGGACTTATGCCTTTACTAGAGACTTTATAACCGAGGAAAATAACCTCAGATGTGCCTAACACACACTTAGTTGGATTAACTACTACACCGTAGTTAGCCAATCGTTCAAAGAGCGTGCGCAAGTGGTTACAATGCTCCGTGGCGTCCCTGCTAAATATTAAAATGTCATCGACATATGGGAAACAAAAATCCAACCCTCGGACAATTTCATCAATGAAACGCTGAAATGTTTGTCCAGCATTTCTGAGCCCGAACGTCATATAAGGGAATTCATACAAACCAAATGGTGTTGTAATGGCAGTTTTGCAGACGTCAGCTGGCTCTACTGGAATTTGTTGATAAGCCTTAACTAAATCAATAGTACTAAAGATGGTAGAACCAGCGAGAGCATGACCAAAATCCCCTATATGGCGCACGGGATACCTATCCGGTACAGTACGAGCATTCAGCGCTCTATAGTCACCGCAGGGGCGCCATGAAGAGTCTTTCTTCGGGGCTAGGTGCAGTGGCGATGACCACGGGCTCTTGGAAGGGCGTGCGGTGCCTGCTTGCACCATATCTGCAAACTCCTTCTGCGCTGCCCGCAGTTTGTCCGGCGCGAGGCGTCGCGGCTTAGACACCACGGGTGGGCCGTCGGTCGTCTTGATGTAGTGCACCGTGTTGTGCTTCACCTCGCGATGGATGCCAGGGGGTCTCGTAATAGCTGGAAATTCAGATAAAATTTTATGAAAATCTGAATCTTCGATTTTAACGGTTTTTACACTGACCTGGTTAAATTTAGCTATGGAGGCTGGAGCAGTAAGACCAGTAACTCCGCAGCGTATTATTTTGTTTCTGCAGTCAGGAAGCAAGTTGTAGAAGGCCATGAAGTCAGCACCAATGATGGCGGTATCAACATCGGCAACTACAAAGTTCCACTTAAAAGAGCGGCGGAGACCAAAATTAAGTGTGAAAGTGTGACAGCCATAAGTTTTTATGGTACTGCCATTTGCTGCGCATAAATTGTAGTTTACATCTGCTATTTTGTTCCCTAACAATTTTTTAGGAAAACAACAAATGTCGGATCCAGTGTCTAGCAAAAATCTGAATTTGGTGTCTTTGTCCACAACAAATAAGCGGCTGCTATTGAAGCAATCAGTCGCCGCTGCTACTGACTGTTCTGTTGGTTTCCCGACCATGAGCATGGTTTGGTACATTTAGTTGCTTTTGCACCGAATTTATGGTGGTACCAACACAGAGGCTGTCGTGCCGCCTGGGACGCAGATCTAGATCTAGGTTGATGGGACCTAGGTCCAGAGCGTCGCCTAGAGCTAGACTCCCTTGTAGTTAAAGCGGCCACCTGACGTGTAAGTTCTTGAACTTGTACCATTATGGCAGCAAGGTCAGGAGCACTAGCTGTACTGGGAGAAATGGCATTGACGGAGACGGGGTTGACCTCTAATATTTTGTCAGCCAGTTCGGCAACTTTGTCCAGGGTGAGATCACCTTGGGCAGTCAAAATTGCCTGAACATGTTTTGGTAGACGTTGTAGCCACAGTTCTCTAATTATAGTGTTATCTTTGAACGACTTACCAGCCAGAGACTTCAGATGACGGAGAAACTGAGTAGGTTTCCGGTCACCGAGCTCCTCACCTGATAGTAGTTGTCTGACTTTTTGTGACTCGGAAGTGGAGAAACGCTTGATAACTTCCTCCTTTATCCACTCATACCGGCCACCTTTAGGAGGAGGGTTAGTGACCAGGTCTTCAACGTCATGAGATATCCTAGAATCAAATTGTGAAATGACATAATTGTATTTTGTTTCATCCACCGATATATTACATAAAACAAACTGTGATTCCAAGTGAGCAAACCATCCAGCGGGATGCTCATGCCAAAAAGGAGGCAGTTTAGGACGGACCGCATATGCTGCTGGATTCTGCACACTTTGGGCATTTAGTTGTGCCCGCAGGTCTGCATTTTGTTGCATCAGTCGTTCGTTATTTGCCAAAATTTGGTTGAGTCGCTCCTCAATTTGTTGGCTCTCCATGTTGAATGTGTATATAAATATATTATAAAACGAGGTATACGTTTGTTGCAGTTACCACTCAGTCAGGTTGCTTAAAACTAAAACAAGCAACTTAAAACTGAACACAAGGTATGCACAGAATAAGCAAGATGATGATGATGCATGTGCTGCAGATAACAAGTATATAAAAATAATCCACAAAACAAATGGGTGCAAATAGCTTAATTTAAAAATACAATACCTTGTACCATTACCGACTTAAAATGAGCTTCAGACAGAGCTAACTTCTAAGCAAACACGCACACGATAAACCAAACATCAAAAATATGTAAACCGAAAAAACAAAAATGTGTAAAAATAAAGATATAAAGAGATAGATTTGATAAAGTTTTGTTACTAGCGTTTGAAACCACCGAGCACACCACAAGTTAGTTCTTTAGTAAATGTTTAGTAGGATCAGTACGTTAAGATGCACATGCAGGCATGCAGTCGTATTTCAATTTTCAATTTCCAGTCTTCAGAATCCCGCGTTGCGATGACAGATGACAGTGACGTATCGGGTTGACGGCAGTTCAATCATTCATTCGATTACTAACCGAGAAGTTCCGCTACTCCCCGATAGGTAGCGTATGGCGTCACTAGTCGCAGGTCTTCACGAAATTCCGTTTCCGGGTCGATGGCCTCGGAGCATTCCAAACTCGCGAACACGCGAAAATGATGCGTAGGATGACGAAAACTGCTTGAAAAATGATGCACTAGTTAACACAAACTTTCTGCGAACAGTTGGTACGCCTTCCGATCCTCGGAGAGGCGCGTAGCGTGCTGGTGTGAGCCGGTAGGTAGGTAGGTATCTACTCGGCAACTTCTCGTTCGGCGATTTCCCGGCGGTTAGTGATAAAACCAGCCTGGGAACGTTGCGGGGCGTTGTCAAATTAAGCAGGCTGAAGATCTCAGCGAGGTTTACTGCTGAAGTCCGGTTCCACGTTCCTGCTGTAGGTACCTTGCTGTGTAGTTGCGTCTCGTATCACGTCGGGGTCACCAATTTGGAGGTACACACACAATGAAACACGTCGTGGATTTCGGAATATCTTCTATTTGCAGTAAGCAGTAATAACTCACACGAAAGCCAAAATTACAACCAGAGCTCACACTGTCTCGAGTAGCGGTAACAGTCTATATTTCAATATGGCGGCAGACTCTAGTCTGGCGCCGGAAACGTTTTGGTGTTGTCACACAAAAATATAGTAGGCGGTGTTGCGACGTAATACGCCACACAATATTATATAATAGCATAAATTAACTAAATTACACTGTCATGCAGGCGTAAATGAATTCCAACAATCATGAATGATGGTTTTCTTCAATCAAAAGATTGACTGTGGCAAAACTGACAGCAAAACCTACTGTGTAAAGTTATAATAATAGTTGGGTATTTCCTATTTAAATAATATCTACTACCTAATAATAGCTTCCTCTTTTGATAAAGCTATATACCGTAAAACGGGGCTACTCGGGACACATTTTGACATACTTTAGCAAATATCTTGTTCATATTGCATAGAATTCTATGGTAAAAAATTTATATGGGTCTTGGAGAACCTCTTACTTATGTAAATATACGTTTGAAGTAACCACTTACAAAACGAACTGAAAAAAAAAAAAAATATGAGTCTGTCCCAAATATCGCATATTTGGGGCTATTATGGACAGCAATGGAAAATGAATATATAATCCATATTATGAGCCGAAACAGTCACTTTAAACAAGTCTATCGATATTTGGGACAAAAAATAACTAATACCACGTAAAATAATCCTTTCTTTTTTTGGAATTGGTAGAATTTGAAAGAAAAAAAAAATACGTATTTCGAAAACTTTTATTGCAAGCGTAAACTTCTACTAATGGTATTTATAACGTTATTTAATCAAACTTTCTTCCAAACAAAACAAATCTCTATTATTTATCTTAAACAATACCTCAAAGAAAAACAAAACAGTAAGTCAAAAAATAAAACATATACTGGTAAAAGTAGTCCTGATGCTGTGCCAGAAAACATCAGACTCACAGACGATTTAGAATTGTTAATGATCCTCTCAGGGTACTTTTTTCCTCGCTTAAAAATTTACTTTTTGGATCCAGGGTCGTCTGGTCAGGTTAGTCTCGTCATAATTTATTAAACAATCAGGTGTGACATCTTCCAAATTTTGTTCGTAATGGTCAAAGAATGCGTCAAGCACTTCTGAGCTTAAGGTTGCTCTGTCCGAGGATATATTTGCAGCATATCTGTTAGAAATCTGTTCTTTATGCCTTTGTAAAAAACAAACCGCCCAATCCCGTCCCGGTAAATTGTCTTTCAGATTATAGACAGTCCTTCCTATTTTTTGTAAATATTTTTGGGCGAAGACCCTCAAATCTATTAGATCTAAGGGGAATCCCCATTCTCCCATATGTTTAATATAATCGACGAATATTTTTTCTTCCACCTCTGAAAATATTTTTTTTTTTTTTATAATGGATAGGCTCGCGTTTGACCACAATCTCACCTGATGGTAAGCAATGATGTGGCCGACGACGGAGCACGCCTATTGCCTAGAAGCAATCTATTCACTCTTGACTTAAAGACCCCTAGGTTATAGCTATCAGGAAATACAGACTCCGGCAGGGAATTCCATTCCTTAGCTGTACGCATAATGAATGTACTCCCAAAACGCTTTGTACGTATAGGTGGGATGTCCACCATGTACCGGTGGCGCAACGCCGTACGTCTTGTGGTCCGATGATGGAACGGACTTGGCGGAATTAAATTGTGTAACTCTAGAGCACACTCCCCGAAGTGTAAACGATAGAAAACAGACAGGCTAGCAACTCGGCGTCGATGCTCAAGACTTTGGAGTTTGGACTTCACAAGAGCATCATTGCCTATGATCTTCTTGGCACGCTTTTCAATAGACTCTAGTGCATCTAGCTGGTATTTGGCTGACCTATCCCAAAGATGAGAGCAGTACTCCATACACGATCGAACTTGCGCTTGATAGAGGTTGAGCAGCTGTTCCGGCGTGAAATACCGTCTCACCTTTGCTAAGATCCCCAATTTTTTGGCAGCTAGTTGGGCTTTTGCCTCGATGTAGGAGCCGAAATTAAGGGTAGACGATAGCGTTACCCCAAGAAGTTCAAGGTGGTAAAATAATGTAGGGTGTCCTGGTTTTGAATACAATAAGTTTTTCTCTTTTAAATGACGGTTAATTGTACTTTTGGGGACGCCATATTTCTGTTCCGCTTCTCTGGTATCTTTCGGATTTAAGGTCTTTTAGATTTAACGTCTGATAATGCCTTGTTCAAACCATTTCTCAAGTTTCTAAATGTTCTTGTATATTTTCGAACCATTATACGAATGTATTTTATCTGAAAACCACAATAAACCTTACTAATATATACTAATTTAAAATACCTGTGCTGTTTACAAATGTACTAAAATGAGGGGGCTATTTAGGACACCGTCCCAAATAGCCCCGCATCGGTGTCCTGAAAAGCCCCAGACACATATTCAATAATAAATAAAAAACTATAAGCATAACAAAATTATTAATTAGCATGAAAACATCGTGATACTTTATATAATCGTAATTTTATAACATTCACACTCTTACCTGCTAAAATTTTGCACTGCGGAAGATGTTTTGATACTTAAATTTTCGAAGAAAAATTAGTCTCTGACTCTCTCATTAAAATTTAAAACTAAACTGTGAAAAAGACTGACACTGACAGATGATAATTTGACTTAAACTATCAAAGTGTTGCTAGAGTTTGTAAAATAAATTCTACCATACACCAACCGACAGTAATCGATATTTTTGTTCGAAATTCTGGGTCGTCCCAAATACCACCCAAAAACTCAAATAGCCCCTTTTTACGGTACATTATATCTATACATAACGTGCTCGCCATAGTTGATTTACTAATAATTCTCGCCTACTTACCTGTCCACTTAGTAAATTATCATGTGTTTCAGCCTGCTGTGTCAGAGACCCAAGTACCCTAAACTCTTGTTCTAAGTCATGTTGGTCTAACTGAGGAGCTGGTAGACCAGCACGATTGCAGATGTTGTGTAAAACACAGCATGCTATCACAATTTTCCCTACCATTATAGGATCATAGTGTAGCTCCCTATGTACTAGCAAGCATCTGAACCGGCCTTTCAGAATTCCAATGGTCCTTTCCACACTGTTCCTTGCACTGCTGTGTAACTCGTTAAAATGGCTCTCAGGTGTTCCAGCTTCTGGGTTATTAAAGGGAGTCATTAAATATGGCCTTTGTGGGTGTCCTGAGTCACCTAAAATCAATGAATAAAACTGGAGTTAAGTATAATCCTGAATTATGTTATCAAATTGGTACCTTCTTTAGCGCTTCGATCTTCTTGAGCATTTAAATAGGTATAAATACGGAAAAATGGAAAGGTTGCTTATTTTCGAAATTTACAGACTAATTTATAAAGAATTTCTTATTTACATTCTTAGATACATACCCAATAAATAAAATGCTCAAAATTTTAATTATCTACGCGGACTTTTAATAATCTTAGTGTTCAACCGAATGGCGCGAAATCACGCGCGAACGCCGGCGTTCGCTTGGGGTTTGAAGGGAATAATAACTTACCAAGTAAGTACACTGTTTCTCCATTATTATTTAAGCTTTCTAATTGTACCTTAACTCTGGTATTTGAAAAGACATAACTATCATGTGTTGCACCCCCAAAAGTCACATCCACATGCAAAATGTTTAAATCTGCATCGTTTATCTGAAAGAGGTAAGTAGAACAATTATTTTGGATTTTTTAAAATCCTCCTATAAAATAAACAGGAAAAAACAACAACTTACAATTAAAACATTCCTGGCGTGATAGCCTTTTCGGCAATAATACCTCTCCTCATTTTCTTTTGGACGCACCATGGAAACTAGAGTACCATCAACACATCCTAGAACCCCCGGTATTTTGAAATTTTCATAAAATCTGTAAACAAACAATGTCCTTTGTTCTATATACCTAGTGAGATTAATTATGAAATTGCAGATGAACAGGTATTTTTGAAACTTACCTTGATTTGAGCACTTGTCGTTCATTGTGGTTTTGGGGAAATCTTATGTATTTTTTGATAACGTTTCTGTTATTTAAAGCATCAACAACTTCATGGATTGCCCTAGAAGCAGAAGGCTGAGAGATGTATGTTTCTATATTCTTGCCAATGATTTTTTGGTAACTTCCATAGGCCAAAAATGATAGGGTACATAATATCTGAAACATCACAAAATTCAATAAGTTTTTGCTGTTGCGTTGCTGCCATTAAACTGTATTGGAAATCTAGCTTTAAACAAACCTTTAGTCTCTTGGTTAAACCATTGGAACGAACTCCCAAACGCATATATGGAGATAGATCACTTTCCAACATATTAATTAGATCTTCTGATAGCCTGTAAATGTGGATGAAGTTAACATCACGGGATATTGTCTTGTACATCCTGAATTGCTTAGCCTGTCGAGCTTTCCTTAAATCATCACTTTTTTTAGCTTCTTTCAACAAATAAAGCTTGGTAATTATCTCAGCTGCCATTTTTAACACTGTCGTAATGAAAATCCGCGTTTAAATAGTAGCTTTTAGATTTGACGTATGAAATCGAGGCCGCGAGTGAGACTGCAAAGCATCTGGACGCTATTTTTTTTTAGAGAATACCAATACGTATGAAAAACTGTCAAATTGCGCGCCATTGAGTAGTTCCAACTCACAGCCGTCACAGCCTTGAGCGCTAGTGTAGCTTCTCACAGCTTAGTGAATACCTATTTGGTTTTCGTCGCTACGGCAGCGCTGCGCCTAAGCCCATTTTTCTTAGAGAATAGCACTGCTGGACGGCATTCAAATACCAATTCGAAACATTGGTTAAGACGAACCGCTGGGATGATGAACAGTCTTTCGCGGCACTAACTTTGGCTCTACGAGGGGACGCCCTGCTGGTCCTAGAGAACCTTCCTGTGGACGGCAGGACATTGGAGCGTCTCATGGAGGGACTGGACACTCGTTATGGAGACAAGCACCTCGAGCACGTTTTCCGCGCTCAGTTACGCGAGAGAACGCAGAGGTCGAACGAGAGCCTTCAGCAATGGGGAGTCGAGGTTGAACGGCTAGTCCGGCGTGCGTACATGTCAATGACACCAGAGACGGTGGAAGTAAATCTGGTGCAAGCATTCATCGACGGTCTACGGGATACTGAAGTCAGAGCTACGGTGCGACTCGGACACCACCAAACTTTGAAGAGTGCGATGGCTCACGCTCTGGAAGTAGAAGCCGTACGACAAGATTCACGTACGCATAGAGTTAGGGAAGTGGTGGTCTCGCCTTCAGCGCAACCACGTCACCGAGAAGTGCTGGCTTCTTCTTCGGCAAAGTCCCGCTATATTCCGACGTGTTACGGGTGCGGAGAAAAAAGGCACATTTGTACCGATTGCCCCAAGAGGAAGAGGGGAAGTGTGGACTCCGGAACTAAAGTTAACGAGGAGTCGTTAAACTAAATGTCGCCAGGGCCGCGGGGCGGGTGCTGGCTGGTCAACTGAAGGCCCCAACCATCACCATCAATGAAGTTCAGAACGGAAATAGTTTGATCATCGAAGGAACGCTGAATCATCGTGCTTGCAATTTTACCGTTGACACGGGGGCGTCACGGACTGTTATAAGACCTGAGTTGCTGAAACGCACCATCTTGTGGCAAAGAGAGCCTCCATCCTGCCGACTTCAGACAGCAACCGGCCAGCCAGTCTCCGTCCTCTGTGATACAGAAATTGAGTTCAAAATCGGTGATCAAGTGTATACCCATCCTGCGTTAATTGCGAATATTACTGACGATTGCATACTGGCTCTCGACTTCTTGCGGAATAACCGATGTATTTTAGATATCGACAGGGGAGTATTGAAATTCCCAGATCAAGAAGTCTTCCTGCGAGGAATTAACTCATGCAACCTCTACTGTTTAAAGAATACTACACTGGCTCCGAGAACAGAAACCTTAGTCGAAGTAAAGTTTCCCAAGAAAATCAGGCAAACAAGATGTGTTTTGGTAGAGGATACTGGCCCGGAGGGGACAGGGGACCCGGAGATCATCACTGCGAGGACATTAGTTATGACGACAGGGAAATCCAAGGTCAGGATTGTGAACCTTGGGAAAGAATAGGTCCAACTGAAGAAAAACAGTGTTGTTGGGAGATGTGAAGAAGTTCAGTATCTCCGTCAAATCAATAAATCTCCAGCAAAGCAAGACACGACCAAAGTCGAAACTGATCACATCCAGCAACTTCTGGAAAATTCTAAAAGCAACTTATCGACTTCGGAACTACAGCAAGCCAGGGAATTTCTGCTACGGTTTCGAGATATCTTTGTAACGGGAAAAGACTGCGGGAGAACAGGTCTCGTCAAGCATGAGATAGATACAGGTGATGCTAGACCAATTAAACAGAGACCGCGCCGCATACCCTGGGCTAAGGAATCTGAGGTAGCAGGAATGGTAAAAGACATGGCTGATAGCGGAATAATTGAGCCTTCTACGAGTCCATGGTCTTCTCCAGTCGTTCTGGTGAAGAAGAAGGACGGCAGCACAAGATTCTGTGTGGACTACAGAATGCTGAATAATGTGACGAAGAAGGACAGTTATCCCTTACCAAGGATAGACGATACGCTGGATATGCTCAGTGGCATGAAGTGGTTTTCGACCATTGATTTGAAAAGTGGCTACTGGCAAGTGGGAATCAGCGAGAAAGATAAAGAAAAGACAGCGTTCAGTACGGGTATTGGCAGCGGCCTGTGGCAATTTAACGTCATGCCTTTTGGGTTATGCAACGCCCCAGCGACGTTTGAACGCCTCATGGAGAGAGTCATGGTGGGCCTTCTTGGTGACGTCTGTCTGGTATATTTGGATGACGTCATTATAATGGGTCGCACATTTAAGGAAAACCTGAGGAATATGGAGAAAGTGTTCACCAGGATACGAGGGGCTAACTTAAAACTAAGCCCAAAGAAGTGTGCCCTGTTCAAGAAGGAGGTCAGCTACCTAGGACATGTTATTTCCGCCGACGGGGTGAGAACCGACCCCGAGAAGATAAAGGCAGTCCAACAGTGGCCGGTTCCAAAGAACAAAACTGAAGTACGTGCATTTCTAGGGTTGTGCACATACTACAGGCGGTTTGTCAAGAATTTTTCGGACATTGCAAAACCTTTACATCAGCTGACTGAGGATAAACGAGATTTTATTTGGGACAAGAACTGAGTCAGCATTCGACGAGCTAAAGCAACGGCTATGTGAAGCGCCTATACTGGGGTATCCGAGCAGAAACGGAAGATTTGTCGTTGATACCGATGCCAGCAACACGGGAATTGGTGGAGTGTTGTCACAAGTGCAGGGCGACAGACAGGTCGTAATCGCTTACTTCAGTAAGGCACTTTCAAAGCCAGAAAGAAACTACTGCGTGACTCGACGAGAACTGCTGGCTGTGGTAAAAACCTTGCAGCATTTCCACAAGTACCTCATAGGAAGACAATTTACTTTGAGGACGGATCACGCTGCATTGAAATGGCTTCTACAATTTAAAAACCCTGAGGGCCAAGTTGCAAGATGGCTCGAGCAGCTGCAGGAGTTTAACTTTGTGACGGAACATCGTAGTGGAAAAGGGCATAACAATCCTGACGCCCTGTCGCGACGTCCATGTAATGATGACTGCAGACACTGCCAGCAGAATGAAGCCCGAGAACACGTTAATTTAATTAGGGCTGAAGGCAACTTCAAGAAGTCCCAGGAAGAAGATGACGATATTCGACCTATACTGGACTGGAAGCGTAGCGGAACTAGGCCCCAGTGGAGTGAAGTATCGTCACACAGTCCCGTAACTAAGAGCTACTGGGCACAGTGGGACAGTTTAGTCCTAGAAAATGATGTGCTTTGTAGGAAATGGGAATCGAACGATGGCAAGGAGGTGACCACACAAGTGATAGTACCACGATGTGAAGTAGTCCCCCTGCTACAGGAAATACACGATGGTGCTTCTGGAGGACACCTGGGCATCAAGAAAACTCTACTGAAAGTGAGACAGCGGTATTACTGGCTCAATTGTAGAGATGACATAGAGCAATGGTGTCGGAAATGTACAGCGTGCGCATCTGTGAAAGGACCACAGACCAGGAGCAGGGGCAGGCTTCAGCTGTACAATGTGGGAACCCCATGGGAACGCATCGCTATCGACGTCGCTGGACCTTTTCCAGTTACAAATGACGGAAACAAGTACATAGTGGTGATCCAGGATTATTTCACAAAGTGGCCCGAAGTCTTCGCCATACCCAATCAGGAAGCGACGACAGTGGCGAAGAAGGTGGTCGAAGAAGTAGGATGTCGGTATGGCGCACCTTTGGAAATCCATTCCGATCAAGGCCGTAACTTCGAATCTGCGCTGTTCCAGGAAATGTGTACTCTTCTGGGAATTTATAAGACACGCACAACACCTGCGCACCCTCAGTCGGACGGAATGGTGGAAAGGTTTAACCAAACCCTGGAGAATCACCTGGCTAAGGTTGTCGATGACCATCAGAAGGACTGGGACCGGTATATTCCACTATTTCTGATGTCTTACCGATCGGCAGTGCATGATAGCACGGGACATACCCCAGCAAGAGTGAATTTCGGCAGGGAGATGAGACTTCCAGTCGATGCCATAACTGGCGTGCCACCTGACAAGACTAAGCCAGTTACGGACTACGTCAGTGACCTTCAAGATCAATTGGACGAAGTGCATAAACGAGTTCGTGAGAATAGCATGAACACCAGCGTAAAAATGAAAACTAGATACGACCGTAATGCCAATGCCAAGGGATTTGAGGAAGGTACACTGGTCTGGCTCCACAACCCGCTTCGACGGAAAGGGAAGTCGCCGAAACTCCAAGCTCGATGGGAGGGACCTTACACCGTGTTAAAAAGGATTAATGACGTGACCTACCGCATCAAGAAAGGGCTAAGAGGGAAACCCAAGGTTGTCCATGTGGATAGATTGGCGCCGTATCACGGATCTAATAATGCTCGGGACGAGCATGACTAAGAGGGGGGCACTGTTACGCCATTAAACGTGAACCCGCCATATCTCCGAGAAAATAAAGAGTAGCTCGTAATAATTAAAACGCATTGCTGTTCGAAAGGTCTAGAATGGTTGTGCGTAGCCAGGATTAGAAAAATCTCGAAACATCCACAAAATACCTACAAGTAGTAATAGGTATTCATCTAACCAATAAGGGAAATGGTACTCTCCGACGTTAACAATAGAGTCGAATTTCGCATGAAAATGACTCTTATTACCACGAGCCATAAAAATGATTTATAACTTCGAGAAGCGATTCAATTGTTCTGGAATTCTGGATAGATCCGGGGATGTCGGTATCTAGAATTTTCTTGGCTCCGCATATAAATACGAGGCCCCGGCCGGAAGCGAGTCAGTTGTGATTTCGACTGCGATCAAGAGCGAACAACCCTAGTACTTGAAGTGATTTTATCTAACAACCTAAGCGATAGTGTAACGGTACTCTAGTGTTAATTGCGATTCGGATTATTGTTGACTGGACTAATTTGTTATTGTTTGTGGTGAATAAAGTTGTCTCTTAGTAAATCGGCATTTGATTATCCACGTACGTAACAATATATAAGAGAGAGAGAGAGAGAGACAGACAGAGAAACATGCGCACGCCGCACGGCTTACAATAGCTTATTATAGCAAAAAGTGTCGTTACAACTTTTCGTGAGAATTTTTTCCGTCTAGCTCCCTTTCACAACGCACGATAAGGAATTTCGAGAAAAAATTGAGAGAATTACATTTTGACAGCACTATCGGCTTCAGCAACCTCGAAAATCATGAAAAGACACCCATATCGAAAAAGTTGATAATTTATTGCAGCCGCCATCTTGGATTTACATTTTGACAGTAAAATCGGTTTCAACACCCTCGAAAACCATGGAAACGACACCCATGACGAAAAAGTTGATAATATCTTGCAGCCGCCATCTTGGATTTACATTTTGACAGTACTATCGGTTTCAACATCCTCGAAAACCATGGAAACGACACCCATGACGGAAAATTTGATAATTTCTTGCAGCCGCCGTCTTGGATTTATATTTTGACAGTACCATCGGTTTCAACACCCTCGAAAACCATGAAAACGACACCAATATCGAAAAAGTTGATAATTTATTGCAACCGCCATCTTGGATTCATATTTTGACAGTACTATCGGCTACAACACCCTCAAAAACCATGAAAAAGACACCCATATCGAAAAAGTTGATAATTTATTGCAGCCGCCATCTTGAAATTTTATTTATGCAGTATTTTTTTTCCTTTGTTTTTTTTTCTTTGATATTAATTGAAGTTACACTTTCACACATTGAATTGAATTTTGATTGATTGTTCACTCATTTGTTATCTTATCGGTCACCACGCTCAAAAAACAAATGAGTGGGGGGTCTTAGGTTATTTTCGTTACGGAATTTCTGGATTCGGTCTCCAGTCTCCACGCTCAAGGCCCGCGATAGTTGCAAAACTTCTGAAATATTCGGAATAATTCCGGAATACTTCTGGGAAAGTTTCTTTAAATCGGAATTATTCAAAATGAATTTAATTAAGATTTTTTTTTTTTTTGTTGAAAAATTGTATTTTGCATCGATCGTCGATCGCCGCCGCCGCTGCTGCAGCGCTGGCCACAGGGTACTTTGTACGCTGGCGCTGCGACGCGCGCGCGGGCCCGACTGCCACGCAGCCACGAGTCGTGCGTGCAGGCGATGGCGGTGCGGGGTGCGGTAAGAGGGGATATGCTCCCGGAGAAGTTTTCCCCCCCCGCGAGAAAGATTCGTACCCCGCAATCGAATGTTTCCGAATGTTTCCGAATATTTCGCCCGAATATTTCGCCGGATTGCCGGAATAATTCAAGCGGAATAAACGTGTTTGTAAGTTAATAATTGTTCAGTGGCACATAAGTTACATACGTAAGTAAAATATAAATGTTTATTTTAATATACACTTCTGGACACATCTATTGGCCCACCTTGTATTTTCAGTTTCGTTTGGTCCTAGCTAAAATTTTATATTAGGTCGAGCAAAAAGTTTTTATGCAGTTTTGAACCTGGCACATTCACAATTTCATTCAATAGTCTTTTTTTGAATTTCGAACACAGAATTTAAAGAAACAAAAGACAATTTGGAGCCTGTTTGTTGATATCAAACAATCGAATACTAAGAAAACTTGGTTTTATTGGTTTACTTGGATTTAATTCTTGAAAAAGTGATTGATATCTTTGGTTTTGCAACAAACATTACTTATTCTTAACATTAAGGTGAGGTTCTATCAATAATCTATGGATACTTCACCTGAAGTCGCCGCCCAAGCTGTGGCACTTATTCAGGCCGGACACAGCCAAAGAAACGTGAGTGCTCAACTTAATTTAAGTCGATCTGCGGTCCGAAATGTTTATCGGAGGTACCTAGAGACTGGCGGCTTTGTTCGTCGCCAAGGAAGGCCACGATCTCGGGTCACAACTGAAAGGCAGGATCGATTCATCGTGACGACCAGCTTGAGAAATCGTCACCTTACCTCCATTGAGATACAAAACCAACTTCGCGACTTCCACGGAGTATCTGTGAGCGCTCGAACTGTTCGGAGAAGGTTAAAAGAACGCGATATGGTACCACACAAGCCAGCTAATGGGCCCAAACTAACGCGAGCCCACCGAACAGCGCGCCTTCATTTCGCACGCAGTCATTTAAATTGGACACAGCAAGATTGGAGCCGTGTACTCTTTTCTGATGAGTCTAAAATTGTGTTACATGGCAATGATGGAAGGAAGAAGGTCTACCGACGTAAGGGAGAGCGTTTCGCACAATGCTGCTTTGAAGAGAGGGTTGCTTATGGCGGTGGCTCATGGACTGTCTGGGGCGGTATATCCGCGAGCGGCAAAACTCAACTTGAGGTTGTTACAGGACCACGGCTGCCAACATTAAATGCTGAAAGGTACATTCGTGAGTGCTTAGAACCTCACGTGATACCATACGCGGACTATGTGGGCCCAAATTTCCTTTTTATGCATGATAATGCAAGAGCCCATGCGGCCGGCATCGTCAGGGAATATCTTCGGGATGTGAACATCACAGTTATGGACTGGCCAGCCAGAAGCCCAGACATGAACCCCATTGAGCACATGTGGGACGAGCTAAAAAGACGTGTTAGGGCTCGTCAGCCAGTTGCCCAGACGATGCAGGAGTTGAAAACTGCCATAGAAGAGGAATGGGAGATGATCCCTCAAAATTTCATAGAGCGGTTGATAAACTCTATGCCTAATCGTATGAGAGCTGTGGTAGATGCCCATGGAGGTAACACGCGTTATTAAATTAAACCTTTATTTGATAAAACATGTTTTTTATTCAAAAATCAATTGCCTTTAACAAGGCGCATATCCAACTTGTTAGGCGTAGCTCCATGTCGTATGGTATTCTGAATTCAAATTTAAAACAATACGATCGAAAAAGATGGTAAAATGTATCAGGTTCAAAACTGCATCAACAGTTTTTGTTCAATCTAGCAATCATATTTCGGTAGGGGCCATCGAAACCTAAACTCTAAGGTGGGCCAATAGATGTGTCCAGAAGTGTAAATGGGATTGATTAATGTTAGCCTGCGATTAACAGGATTTTTATTCTTTTGTTTTTAGGTAGGTACCTACTTATTTCGAAATCGAATGCTATTTTTATAAATGTCAGTTGTGAATTAAAAAACCAGGTCTAGCATTATTTGATTTGTTTTTTGAAAAAGGGTTAGAGTCTGTCTAATAAGTTTGTGGCGATCGGGATTATTTAAGAACGCAACCGAACGCCGTCTGTCACCAGTCGCCAAACCACCCGAATACCCGTTCGTGCAGCATCGGAAATCATGACAAGCAGACGTCAGTGATCTTAAGCTGGTGACACGGAGAGGTTATGTGCCCGCGCCTAGGGCTCCGACGCAGAAGTCCCCCGTACGTATAGCCAATAATTATACCTACAAATTGGTGACCCCGACGTGATCGACAGTGAAGTGTAGTGATATCTGTTGGTGCGCTATTCCAACGGAACAATGGCTAATACTGGGGCAAAAGAGGCGTCGGACGAAGTGTGCCGCGTGGGTGTCAAAGTGCCGCCATTTTGGCCGAACGAGCCAGCCTTGTGGTTTGTACAATTGGAAGGCCAGTTCGCATTGTCAAATATAACGGCTGATGTGACGAAGTTTTACCACGTTATTGCGAACTTAGATTACAAATACATCTGTGAAGTGAAAGATATCATTGCTAAACCGCCGACGGACAATAAATATGATAAAATAAAAGCCGAGTTGATTTCCCGGTTGTCGGCTTCGCAAGAACAGCGGGTGAGGCAGCTGCTAACTCACGAGGAGCTAGGGGATCGGAAGCCTTCCCAGTTTCTGCGACACCTACAAAATCTGGCTGGGGCAGAAGTACCCGACGACTTTATCCGGTCCCTGTGGATGAGTCGTCTACCAAGTCATATACAGGCGATCATTGCGGCTCAAGTAGACCTTCCTCTGGGTACGGTTGCCCAGATTGTAGATAAGATACACGAGATAGCTCTCCAGCCAAACGCGCAAGTGGCCGCGGCATCCACGTCGACATCCGCACCGGTAGCCTCGTGTTCGATGTCTGCGATCGACCAACTCATGCGTCGCGTCGACGAGCTGTCACTGCAGGTTGCGGAGCTATCCACTTCTCGCTCGCGCTCGAGGGGTCGCGGACACTCTCCGCGTTGGCGCCGCCAGTCCCGGAGCCGCTCGAGAGCTGGCTCGGACTTATGCTGGTATCATCGACGATTCGGCAACCAGTCAACGAAGTGCCGTGACCCGTGCTCATTTCGGAAGGGAAACGGATCAAGCAGTCAGTGAGGCCGGCGACGCGTGACTGCGACAGTGTAGCGGGTGGCCGTGTATTTGTGACAGACCGTAAGACAAAAGTGCAATATTTAGTAGATACTGGTTCTGACCTTTGTGTTTATCCGTGTAAATATGTGCGTGATAGACGGAGTGTTCAGACAGACTATAAGTTGTTTGCAGCCAATGGCACAATGATCAATACGTACGGATGGATCAATTTAACGCTAGATTTTGGACTTAGACGTGCGTTTACGTGGCGTTTCGTTATAGCTGACGTCACGAAGCCTATAATCGGTATCGACTTTCTGTCGCATTATGATTTATTAGTCGATGCCAGACATCATCGCTTGGTAGACAATTTGACGTCACTGTGCGCGTTTGCTAAACCCGCATCCTCCACTTTGTGCCAAATTAAAGCTGTTACAGGAACTTCGCGCTATCATAACCTGCTTTCTCAGTTTCCGGACATTACTCGCCCGGCTGGGGACCTATCCACGCGTAAGGTCAAGCATAACACATTGCATCATATCCGCACTACCCCAGGACCGCCGGTATGCAGTCGCCCACGCCGTTTAGCACCGGATCGGCTCCGTATAGCTACGCGGGAGTTTGAAGATATGGTAAGAGCAGGTATTGCAAGAAGGTCCGATAGCCCGTGGTCATCAGCGCTGCATCTGGTGCCTAAAAAAAACAACGAGTGGCGACCATGCGGTGACTACCGCGCGCTTAATGCGCGTACTATACCTGACCGATATCCGGTCCGGCACATTGGAGACTTCGCTCATAACCTTAGTGGGTGTACAGTCTTCAGCAAAATTGATCTGATCCGTGCTTACAATCAAATCCCGGTTAATCCAGACGACATTCCTAAGACGGCGATTACAACACCTTTCGGAATGTTTGAGTTTCCGTTTATGAGTTTTGGATTACGCAACGCGGCTCAAACATTCCAAAGATTTATGGATGAAATACTGAGGGACCTAGATTTCTGCTATCCTTACATTGACGATGTACTTATAGCTTCGCAGACGGAGGCACAGCACCTGGAACACCTGGAAAAAGTATTCCAGCGCTTACACGACCACGGAGTTGTTGTAAACCCTTCAAAATGCAAGTTCGGTGAGTCCCAAGTTGAATTCTTAGGCTATATAGTGTCAGCGGCAGGTACCAAGCCACTTCCACAGAAGGTGGAAGCCATCCAGAGCTTCCCGGAACCAAAGACCATCAAGGAGTTACGCAGATTTCTAGGCATGGTGAATTTTTATCGGCGATTCGTGCCCAAAGCTTCCGCAATTCAAGCTCCTTTGCTTAAGCTTCTCTGCGGACCAGTAATCAAACCCACTACTCCCGTTACGTGGTCGGAGGAGTTGCATGAGGCATTTATTGCTTTTAAAACGAGTTTAGCTAAAGCTACGTTGCTTGCGCACCCTAATTTATCTGCAGATTTAATCCTTTGCACTGACGCTTCAGATACAGCTATCGGTGCTGTGCTACAGCAGTATGTGGTTTCCGATTTGCAACCACTAGGATTCTTCTCCAGGAAACTCAACACAGCCCAAAGGAAATATAGCCCATTTGACAGGGAGTTGCTGGCGATTTATGAAGCCGTTAAACATTTTAGGCACATGGTCGAAGGTAAGACTTTCACCATTTATACAGACCACAAGCCGATAGTTGCAGCATTTCAGAAGGCCTCCGAAAACTGCTCACCCCGTCAGTTTCGCTATTTTGATTACGTTTCACAATTTACCACAAATGTTAAGCATATCGCCGGAGAAGACAACATCGTGGCAGACGCACTTTCCCGTACGGATGCCATCACAAGAGCAATAGACTTAGATGTCCTAGCATCCTCACAAGAAGACGACAACGAGCTTTTCCAGCTCCTAGAAAGCAACACTTCACTGGTTCTACAGAGAATACAAGTATCTGGTTCCAGTAAGAAGTTGTATTGCGACGTTTCGAGCGCAACACCGCGACCTTTTCTGACGCCACAGTTCCGTCGACAAGCATTCGACTGCATTCACGGATTGAGTCATCCAGGAGTTAAGGCTACAGTCAGACTGATGACTCAAAGTTACGTGTGGCCAAATATTAAGAAAGACTGCAGCAGTTGGGCTCGTAGCTGTGTCGCTTGCCAGCGTTCGAAGATTTCTCGGCATACTCGATCACCAGTACACGTTTTTGTTCCTCCGTCGAGCAGATTCAGCCATGTACACATAGATCTCATAGGACCTTTACCAATGTCACACGATTTCAAGTATTGCCTTACAGCAGTGGACAGGTTTACACGATGGCCAGAGGTCTTGCCACTCTATGACATCAAAGCTGATACAGTGGCTTCCGCCTTTGTCACCGGCTGGATATCACGCTTTGGCTGTCCCGAGAAGATAACTACGGATCGAGGTAAACAGTTTGAGGCACATTTATTTCGCGAACTTTCCAAATTAATCGGATTCCGTCACATACAGACGACCGCATATCATCCAGCTGCTAATGGAATTGTTGAAAGATTCCACCGTCAATTGAAATCAGCTATAAAATGTCATGCCAACGACAATTGGTACGAAGTTCTTCCGTTAGTTCTACTGGGAATACGTTCGGCTTACAAGGAGGATATAGGCTCTTCATCAGCAGAGTTAGTATATGGAGAAACATTGCGTTTACCAGGAGCATTTTTCCATAGTTCTCCCGCAGAAGTGGTGGACTACCATGACTTTCTTTCTCGTCTAAGAGATAATATGCGCAAGATAAAACCAACACCAGTACCACGGCATGGTTCATCTCCAATTTTTATAAGTAAAGATTTGTTATCATCAACGCAAGTATTTGTTTGTCAGGACGCTGTACGGAAACCATTCCAGACACCGTACACTGGCCCATATAACGTCATAGAACGAGGCGAAAAATATTTCAAGATAGACGTAAAAGGCAGACCTACTACAGTGTCTATAGATCGGTTAAAACCAGCGTATCTGCTAAACGACTCTGCGCCAAATGAACAAGTACAAGCGACGCCACCTAGTACTACGACTAATACGCACAAAACCCGATCAGGTCGCCAAGTTCGTTTTCCTGATTATTTTCGACCGTAACGGTCTCCAGGGGGGCTGATGTGGCGATCGGGATTATTTAAGAACGCAACCGAACGCCGTCTGTCACCAGTCGCCAAACCACCCGAATACCCGTTCGTGCAGCATCGGAAATCATGACAAGCAGACGTCAGTGATCTTAAGCTGGTGACACGGAGAGGTTACGTGCCCGCGCCTAGGGCTCCGACGCAGAAGTCCCCCGTACGTATAGCCAATAATTATACCTACAAGTTAAACGACTTGGGTAATTATTAGGATATAGTGAAATCTGATGTAGTCAACACGGATTCAATAATCAAGGTTGATTAAGAGATAGAGATCATTGTTTAATAACAGAAGAACCTTATAAAAAGTACTGAATGTTTGTATTTTTTAAATGATTAAATATTATACAAAATTCACAAGTCGGTTGAGAGAGATCTCTGATTCGAGAGTCGCATAGCTCACCAAGTCAATAAAAACATTACGCGTAAATAGCCCAGTCAATAAATACATTGAATTTGTTGTTTGTGTTTGTTGTTGTTTGTTCTATGTTTGTTTTGTTTGTGTGTTTGAACGAAAAATATTAATATTATATTGTAAAAAGGGTGGGGCGCTTTGTGCCATATGTTTCGTAAGAGTCGAATCGAGCACCCCACGCTTTTCCTAAAGTCAATGACCATGACCCCTAAGTATTTGACCTAAAATGTTATCGAAAAAAAATTGATCTGTGTTATTTAGAGAAGTAGCGCTCGCCGGCGGTCAAAGCAGCCCTTTGGTGTCCCGGGCGTTTCCCAACATTTTTGCATTTGACCTTGAGTTCAAGGTGATTGACTTTGGTGTCAAGGTCATGCCCTATGGTGTCCCAGGTGTTTTCCAACTTTTTATACATTTGACCTTGGGGTCAAAGTCATTGACCTTGAGGTCAAGGTCTGGCCCTTGGGGTCAAAGTCATTGCCTTTGGGTGTCACAGGTGATTCCCAACATTTTAATGAAGTAAAGGTTTAAGTAAAGGTCATTGCCCTTGAGATCAAGGTCATAGAATAAAGGATCATTGTGTTGTCATCAGTCTTTGATGGGTGTGCAAAGTTTTAAAAAAATCTGATCGCCCTAAGCTGGTCAAAATCGAGCTCAAAGGCGTTGATTACCAACAAATATATAGGTGAAGCTAATAAAAGCGTGTTAAAAAAGGAGGTTATGAGTTTGAACCGTATGTATGTATGTTTGTCCGCGATCATCTCGCATTTGGCTGAACCGAATTTGATGCAGTTTTCAGAACAGTATTATTAGTCACTATATGTATATACGTGACATAAAAAAATGTTGAAACAAAAATGTTTAAGTAAAAAGATAGAACTGACTTCAATGAAGCCGGAGCACTTCAAACCACCACCAAGCGAAGACTTTATTGAAGAGGTGCCGGCCGGACTTCAATAAAGTCGGAACTTTATTGAAGTCGGTTTATTGTCCTTGATGCGACGTGCACTCACAATTATAAACTTAATATATTCCTACCGCTCACAATACAACTAAAGATAATATTTTACAACTTCCAAGCGCGAAATAGGTAGTAAGGTCGATTTTCTTGGTTTTTTTTTGACAGTTGAAATATTCCGAAAGTATCGGAATATTTCGGAATACTTCCGAAGTATTCGACGGGAATGATTCGGAATTTTTCCCGCCAGCATCTATACCCGCGATAGAAGCTATGCAATAGCTTAAAAAAGAAAAAAAAGAAAAAAGTGTCGTTACAACTTTTCGTGAGAATTTTTTCCGTCTAGCCCCCTTTCATAACGCGCGATAAGGAACTTCGTTCCAATAATATTCGCACTATTCGTTTATGATTGGCTAGTTCTGAAAAATATAACCTGACTTTGTCTTAACCATTATAGGTAACCAATTTAAGCCAATCCATCAATTTCTATGACACCACAACCCGCTTTTTGTATGTTCGTTCTGGATTTTATCTTTATATTAATCAATGCCACTTTTCGTTGTATTTTCATAACTCAAGAACGGGCTCACCTATCCAAACCAAATGTTTAGGCTTTGTTTGGACTATTTAGTAGATGGTTTATGTGAAGTTTGGTAGGGTAGAGTAGGGTATAGTAGGGTAGAGTAGGATAGAGTAGAATAGAGTAGTGTAGAGTAGTGTGTGGCGTCCCGCCTTTATGTTGTATTAATATTTATGTTGTGTGAACTACGGTTTAGCACTAAGCTCTATGGTTTAGATTTATCTATGATTAGTTCTGCTCTATGTTTTCTTCTTCTTTGGCGTCGTTACAAATGGTGGTCAAGAAATATAGTTTCTCCGTAGGGGGGTGGTGTGGCGTCCCGCCTTTATGTTGTATTAATATTTATGTTGTGTGAACTACGGTTTAGCACTAAGCTCTATGGTTTAGATTTATCTATGATTAGTTCTGCTCTATGTTTTCTTCTTCTTTGGCGTCGTTACAAATGGTGGTCAAGAAATATAGTTTGTCCGACAATAAAAGTCTTTCATTGTGAGTCCGCTATAATTAAACGGCGTTAGACGCCAAAAGTGTAAAGTAGTATAGAGAAGCATAAAGTAGGATAGGGTAGGGTAGAGTAAGTTATAGTAGGGTAGTGTAGGGTATAGTATGGTGGAGTAGAGAAGAGCGGGAGCGAATCCGCGTGGGCAAAAGCTAGTTATTAATAAATGTTTGTGATTACTTTGGTTAATATATTATCGCTTATTCAAATTCACATCGCTCAAGTTATTAAAACAGTATTTCATCATCAGTCGCTAAGTTTTTTTCTATTCGCTCATTTTATTATTAACAAACGCAAGATTGCAAGATGTTTGTTCTATAATAACAACAACAATAAACCTTTTTGGTCTTGCCTTTAGTTAGTTTAGTATGTGACTGTAAAGTTCAGTGTGTGACTGTATCTAAATAGAGAGGCACAGTTCAGTATGTTAGAAAAACTAAGGAAATGGATATCCCTTTGAGCAAAAAAGGTAACTTTGTTCAAAATTACAGAAAAAAGTGGAAGAACGCTCTAAAATATAAAAAAGGCTTAAACTTGTGCTTGAAAATAACTCAAAATCAATGTGTACTCTTTATAAAAGGGAACTGAATGAAATATGAAATTAAGTGGCATTCAGGATCAAAAAAATGTCGAAAATTTTTAACTAATCATCATGTCTGCCTAAACTTTCCATACTTAAAAAAAGTTGATACAATAGGTTTAAAAGTCAAACGACTTGGATAATTACTAGGGTAAAATGAAATCAGATGTATGTAACTATTAATTAAATTAAATTATTTAATTCTATTAGGCGACTTTAACAATAAAAATAGCAAGAGTTTCATTTAGGATATATATACCTTTTTCTTATTAGAAAATTAGAATACATTTGAAAATATCTAATAGTGTCATAAGTAAAATTAAAGTAATAACCATTGACATATATATTACTGTAATAACAGATTTATATCTGAAAACTGATTCTAAATATTCTACTCCGCGTATTGATTCATCATCACAAACCTTATTATGATCAACATCTGTTTTAGAACTATAATCATCTCAAGAAACAAGGGAATGACAACCGGAATTCGCGATGCCAACAACAGTTTTTTTAATTCCTTCAAAACTGGTTTGACCGGAATTAGTACGGGGCTGTGTCCAAACTAAAAATATTTATGTACATAAAAAAACGGTACGTCGTATTAAACCTACCTTTCAATCGTGGAAATTACAGACACAATAGAAAGACAATAGGTGCGCGAACGCCGGCGTTCGCTTGGGGTTTAATGAATTAAGGGTACGGCTTTACAGTAGTTTAAGTTTTATAATCAGAGATAGAGCGAGAGATACTATAAATAAGATTTCAAAAAAACGCCTAATCATTTTGAATAGCAAGGATTGACATCAACACAACAATGATCTACAATAAGTGACAGTGACAGTAAGTTGGTATGAGATTTCATAGAATTAAAGGTGTACCGACTTTCGTTGGTAGTGGTGAAGGTTTTACACGTGCTTTTCATCAGTGCTACGAATTTTTTCGATTTTAGTGAACTTTATTTGAGTGAAACTTTATCGAAAGTGTTCCTAGTGTGTGTGTTCTTGGTTTAAGGTTTGTTTTATTTGTGTTTGTCCTTTTTTTATAAAAATAACCCGTCATAATGAGTTCAAAAAAGCCTCCTGACCCCCCTGATGGACTTTTTGAGATTTCTTCCCCACTTCTTACTATAACCCTCCCCCATGGAACTGAAGTACTCCCGCAGGATCCTACCATGGACGTCGATAAGCCAACTCTTAAAAGGACCGCTGATTCGCCCCCTGAGATTTCCAACGTACCGCCAAAGATGCCTAAAATTTTACCTGGTAGATCAACTTATACCATGAGGGATAACCCTCCGTACATCGTTCACGTTTCTTTAAAAAATTAACAGACCTCAGGCACTGTACTACAACCAATTAAGTTTGGTATGTTCTTGACGACCAATAACGTCAGTAATATACGGCTTGACGGCATCAAACGTATAGGCAGAAATCGTGTGTCGGTTGAGTAAGTCTCATCAGGATGCGAACAGTTTCCTCAAGAACACAGTGCTAGTAAAACATAATTATGTAGCTACCATCCCACAGTTTAATATCACTCGAATGGGTATCGTTAGGGATATACCGGTTGAGTGGTCGGAGGATGATGTTATCAAGAATGTTCAGGTTCCAGAGGGCTGTGGCCCTGTCATCAAGGCCAGAAGGATGAGCCGCAAGGTGACTTCTTCTGGATTAACAGAGTGGAAGCCCACTCAAACTGTGGTTCTGACGTTTGATGGACAGGTCCTGCCTAAACGTGTAATCAGTTTTTACTCATCACTGCCAGTTGAACGATACACGTACCCAACGATCCTATGCTACAACTGCTGTCGCTTTGAACACACCCGCACCTTATGCAGATCGAAACCGAGGTGTTTTAAATGTGGTGAAAATCATCCAGGTGATGGATGTGACATCACACAGGAATTAAGCTTCTGTGTTTCATGTACAGGAAACCATTTTGCAAATGATAGTGCTTGCCCTGAATTGGGCCGACAGAAGGGTATCAAAGCTCTAATGTCGGAAAAATCTATTTCATATGCGGAGGCAAGCCGAGTATTCCCACTTGTTTCTCGGTCATATGCAGATGTTTCCAAATCCTCTCCTCGTAACAAGCCTAGGGTAAATGTACGTCAATCCCATTTTTCGAGTCCTATTCCTATTACCCAAAAATGGGTAATAGGAACAGGACAGGCTCACCGGGAACTCACCCAAAATTACTCTTTTTCCCCATCTGGTAATGGCTGTGCCCTACCAGTGGAAGTCGCAGAGCCTCTCACTTATAGACAGGAGAATAATTCCACAAACATTTTAGATTTCATTACCAATATGTTAATGTCTGTATTGGCTAGTCCAACCCGTGAAATACCTGACCACGTTGCCTCAAAATTGACCTCGATCCTTAATTATATTAAAGACATTCCATCCCCTGACATTCCTTCAATGGAACGTGAGGAGTATTACTCCCAGAAAGCCTGATCTTACTTTCTTAATTAATAAATTTAAGCCATCAATCTGCGGCATTGCCGAGACATGGCTCTTACCTGATAGTAATTTCAGGTTGCCGTGTTTTGGCAGTGTCCGTAATGATAGAACTGATGGATATGGGGGATGTGCTTTGCTCATCAATAGCAAAGTATCATACTCCCAAATTCCTCTAACCTTCGTTGGTGACAACTTAAATGTTGTTGCTATTAAGGCTGAGGATATAAATATTTTTTCTTTTTATATTGCGCACCCACAACTCGAATATCTTTCAGTCATTAGAAACATATTAAGCAGTGTTAGCGGTCCAATACTCGTCATGGGTGATTTTAATTGCCATCATTATCGTTGGGGTTCAGATACTTGCGATAACTTTGGCATAGGCTTGCTGGATGTATTGGATGACCTAGATCTCTGTCTCATCAATGATGGCAGCGCAACACGCAGGTCTGCTCCTGGGCAGAACAATAGCTGTGTTGATTTGACTTTCTGTTCATCCAATATATCTAGTCTTCTCATTTGGCGTCGCTTGGATATGACTTATGGAAGTGACCACTATCCCATCATGATTGAATTCCCATCCAAAAACATTCCCACCATTTCACCCCCCTTTTTAAAATACCAACTTAGTCCAGCAAATTGGGATTTATATTCAAAAATTCTGGACTTAAGAATATCTTCCCTCCCAAAAGTGACCAGCGACAATGCCCAGGAATGTTTTTCATCCTTCTCCTCCACCATTGCCTCCACAGCGGATGATTGTTTCCAACCCAAGAAAACCCCTTCTGGTAGACTTCCTTCTCCTCCATGGTGGGATAAGGAATGCACTGACATGATTAAGGCCAGAAATGAGGCTGAAAGGACAGTTAATCACGATATGAACCTGGATAACCTCATTGCTTTCAAGCGGATATTAACTAAGTCCAGAAAATTCTTGAAAAAGAAAAAACGTGATGGCTGGTCAAAGTATTGCAGTTCGTTGAGCCCGTCCACATCGGTCTCGACGGTCTGGCGTAAGGTGAAGCGTTTTAGGAGCAGTCTAGCACCTGCCTCCTCTAACAACATCACAGAAGAACTGGGATACCAGTGTTTCACAAAGGTCGCTCCGGCTTATGTTCCAAGCATAGAGGAAAGCAGTGTTGACATTTGTGATGTAAACGATACTGACGACCCAATGAACAGACCCTTTAGCCTGGAGGAATTAAAAACTGTACTATCCCATGTTCGAGACTCAGCTCCGGGAGTGGACGGATTCACGTACTCTTTTATTTCTAAAGCAGGCCCAAAAACTCACCAGTATTATCTGGACTTGGCTAATTTCTGCTTTACTTCCGGCTACATCCCCACAGAATGGAAGGTTCAAGTGGTTATTCCAATATTGAAACCCGGCAAAGATCCTAACGATCATTGCTCATATAGACCTATTGCGCTATCGTCAATACTCGTTAAAATTTTAGAACATTTGATTAAGAATCGTTTAGAGTGGTTGGTAGAGAACAGGAAACTGCTTCCAACGACTCAATTCGGCTTTAGGAAAGGCCTGGGCACAGCTGATAGTGTAAGTATACTCACGTCAGAGGTCCGACTGGCCCTCAGCCGGAACGAGTCTGTGGTTGGAGTTTTTCTGGACGTATCGGCTGCCTATGATTCGGTCCTCCTCCCTAATCTCAGGCAAAAGTTGCACGAGCTGAGAATCCCGGCTAGGATTTGTCGTATCATTGGTAGCATATTTACCAATCGCATCATCCAACTAAGAATCCCTGGGGTTGACTCTGAACAAAGAACGGTTTGGAGAGGATTACCTCAAGGATCTGTTCTTAGTCCCCCACTTTATAATATATATACAGCAAATTTACCCTCGTCCCTCAATTTCGATTGCAAAGTTCTCCAGTATGCTGACGATATTGCATTAACGGTCTCTGGCAGTTCTATTCAGGATGCCGCTCAATCTATGAATATCTCACTGTCCTCTCTAAATCATTGGCTTCTTGATCACGGTTTGTCTTTAAGTGCACCAAAGAGTACAGCGGTCATTTTTACCCGCAAGCGTTCTGTACCACCAATAGATATCAATGTTGACGGTCAAATCATCCCAGTAATGAATAAGGCTAGGTTTCTGGGAGTAACTTTGGACTCAAGATTGTCTGGGGTCCACCATATTAATAACACGGTCAAAAGATGTGAACGCTCTGTGTCGGTCCTTAAGGCTTTGGCCGGGGTATGGTGGGGAGCTCACCCCTATACCCTTAAACTTGTCTACAATGCATTGACAAGAAGCGCTATGGACTATTGCAGCTTCCTTATTGAGCCCTGCAACAAAGAAGCGCTGAAAACACTAAACAGCATTCAGGCCAAATGCTTGAGAATTGTCATCGGAGCCATGAAATCCTCTCCCATAAATGCACTCCAAGTTGAGTGTGCAGAACCGCCTCTACATCATAGAAGACAGTATCTAGCAGACCGTTTCTTGTGTAAAGCCTTTTCCCTTTCATCCCATCCCTTAATCCCAATTTTAGAACAAATCGACCTCTCTTATAGCAATTCCCCTTATTGGAATAATAAAACTGTTCCTTTATTGATAGGTAGGTACAGAGAGCTTAAACGGCTCTCTGCGCCTGTTTGTCAATATCCAACGCTCCCAGTCTTCTCTTCCGCATATGAAGCGATTCATTTTGAACCAAAAGCCGTCTTGGGACTGGGTATATCAAGGAATGCCCAGAACGCGAATGATGACTTTGAGTCAGCTCTCAGACGGTACTGGACAGGATGGAATTTCTTTTACACTGACGCTTCAAAACTGTCCGAAACAGGAGGTACTGTTGTGGCAGTCTACTTCCAAAATTCTAGAATTGCCCTACTTTTTCAATGCCCACCAGAAGCATCGGTGTTTACAGGAGAGTGCATTGGTATTCTAGAAGCCATTCACTATATTAAATCCCATCAAATAGCAAGATCAGTAATTTTTTCAGATTCACTTAGTAACATTCAGGCCTTAAAACAAAATCAACTTTATAGTAAAATCCATAGTCAAATAATTATAGATATTAAGAACTTGCTATTTGATTGTTCCCAAAACGGCTTGGACATCGAGATAGCCTGGATCCCCGGTCACTCGGGAATTGTTGGCAATGAGTGCGCTGATTCGTTAGCAAAGTATGCCACATCGAATCCGGCTGATCGAAAGCACTACGTGGTTCACAACTACGATTTGCGGAATGGTGCCAGACCCAAGTTATTTAACTCGTGGGCTGAAACATGGAAGACGACCTCCAAAACCAAGGGCATCTACTATGCATCCATACAGCCTGAAATCCAACGAAGGCCTTGGTTTTTTAAATGCCCTAAGTTGTCAAAGAAGACTGTTTCGTCGCTCTGTAGACTAAGACTCGGACATTGTTGTAGTCCAGTGTTTCTGAATAAAATTCATGTCCGGGATAGTTCCCTTTGCGAGTGCGGTCTTGCGGATGGTACTTTGGACCATATTTTCTTCTCTTGCCCTCTAAATAATAAATCCTTTGACCTCTACCAAAAAATTTCCAAATTCAATATTTCTCTTCCAACCAATTTCCACTCCCTTCTATCTCACCTCTCTCCTAAAATAATAAAACTTTTGGCCACCTTTTTAAAAGAAAACGACCTTAAATTCTAGTTGGTGCGTAGTATGTATTATAATTATTATATATTTAGCAGTTTGTGTTGTATATATAATGTATTTATTGTTAATTCGATTTAACTTATTACATACACAACTAAAAACTATAAGTACAGTAAATTAAAAAAAATAATAATAATAAAACCCTACGCTAATTACAACTAACTAAAATCAAACTAAAATATGGCGTCAAAAAACTCTTCCACATCGCTGTCGACTGGTAATGTGCCCAAAAGGCTGGCGGCATTGCCACGCTGTATGGCAATGCTTATCCTCTGTCCGAGGTAAAAGCCAGCCCTTGGGTCACGCGAAGTGTCAACTAAACATTTCGATAGATCTTTAAACAACTTGTGAGCACTCGGACCCCACGATCCAAGAGTTTCAACCCCAAACGGTTCGAAAATATAACTTCCAACAAGGTTATTATATTTCCGCCGCTTGAGGTTCTCCGCAGCCGCAGCGGCAGCACCAGCACGACACGACGAGCTAGGAAGATGTGAAGGCGCAAGAGTATCGACACAAGTAGCGTCCCATACTAAAGGCCTTCCCATCTTCCAAGGGAATAACGACATGCCGTCCGGTCTCTTGCCATCGTCGCGTGCCAGGCCATGGGGTTCCAATACGGCTGGAACGCCGACGGTGACAAGAGCGCGTCTGATGATATCGTTGATATTCGCGTGTCGCGCTATGCGACCCGCACTACGGCTGCATGACAGACCGTGGTGTCCGAGGCTGTTGACGACTTCGCCACAGTGGCAGCGATGAGGAGAACAGCATGGAGCACCTAGACGTAAGGCAACAGCGAGGCGGAAAGTGTTATCATCGAGCAAGGTGCCAATGTTCGACGACGGTAGTGCGTGAAGCCAGAGACCCCGACTCCCACTCTCCCACAGCCAGCAGGCGCGCTCGCTCTGCAGGAGCAGTAAATGTTGCAATCAGGTTTTCCTGAACTACTTTGCAGAGCGGCTCATCCCACCGTCTTTGGGATGATGGTTCGTCGGGCGGATTAAAATTCGGGCAAGCGAGTCTCCAGGCATCTATAGCCTCGATGAAGCACGGCACATTGAAATCATTCAGTAAGGGAGATAGAATATTCCTGATTAATTTCTCAGTGCCGTGAATCGAGGATATAAAGGCTGGTAAGCTAATACTCGAAATTTTGCGGACGCCGAGGCCACCCATACGGATAGGGAGAGTAGCCTGAGCCCAAGCTCGGTCATGCTTTTGCAGATTGATGTCAGAGTATGCCGAATAATTTGGTCCATTTTTTCCAAAAGCTGGGGGTGTTTCCATAAATGAGAAGCGCGAAGGAAATAAGTTAATTTAGGGCCGAAACAGCAGAAACGAATTATAGTGATGGCCGAATGCATGTTCAATTGGAGTAATCTTTTCGAAACATCATTAAAATTTATATGTATATATTAATATCGTAGATAAGCTAGTGAATTAGTCTGTGTCTTTTACTAACAACTTGTGTTTGTCTTTCCAGCAAATACTAACATCTACCACGAAGGCAAAAGTTCGACGGTGGTCCTCACACCGAGTCGCCGTCCCAACGTGACACTGGCAGAATAGTCGCAATCGGCTCAATTGCCATAAAAAAAAAAAGGTGTTCTCATTGAAAACGCCTTTAATTCTATGAAAATGTACGAAACACTATCAGTGATACATGTTCATAGAGGCTAGTGAAGAATGAGTCAAAAATGAAAATTCATTGATGAACAAATATTTGTAATACATAGTCACTTTCAAACGTCGACATTAACAAGCCGCAATATCGAAGAAGAGCTCGTCGACTACCTAACTGATATTTTTTGGATATTCAGGTGAATTAGTAAAAAATATACAATTGTACATGCAATAAAAAACACTAAAAACATAACACTTGAATTTTTATTTAGTCATATAAATAAGTAGGTACAGATACAGACATTTGCGTAAATATATTTATTTCTTAATATTTTAACACATCATCAGTACAATAATTACTCAAATAAGACACATTGAATGTTTTCATCCTCTCCTATATCTCGAAAAGAAGAACTAGCTAGCTTCGAAGATATCTTATCAAGAAATGAGGCTGATGACGTTATATTTGCTTGAGCAACTGGAAGCAAGGATAGCATGGAGCCAAGTTTAAAAATCAAATACAATTACGAAAACACAAAACAGTAAGTTGTAACATCGCATCGATGCAACGCCAAACTGACACATACAGTTTGTTTTGACAGTTTAGTTTAAAGAGCGCAGAAACGTTAAAATAATTTTAGGACGTTTGGGTGCACGATCTTGAAAATATTACCGATTCATAATGTGTAACGTGAGTGCCATCAAAACGCGCGGCAGCTCGAAAAGTGGTGTCCAGTTAACTTTTTAACTTCTGCAATACAATTGTGGTATTTACAAGTATTTTAAATTTTTAGTCTGACCTTCAAGCATACTAATACAGATAGGAACACTCTACACTCTACTGCTTCTGTCTTATGCGTGTACCCAAACGTAAATGCAATTTGTATCGATTTATCCTCATCCTCCATGATTGATATGAAACAAAACGACTCAAAAATAATGAAAATACTTATTTTTTTTGGACTCTTTCTCGCCACTCCTAAAGAAATGTGATTGTTGCGACTTATTTTTATTTATTTTAGAAGTAATTTTCATATAATAAATAATTAATTTACTAACTAATAACTGATTTTTTGGGCAGGATCCGGCCATGTCTTTTTCAAGTCGTTTGACTTTTTAGACAAGTCTGTCTAAAAAGTCAAGTATTTTGGAAATCCATAGCATCTAGCACTTTTTTTGAGATGTTTTTAGCACCCACTCGTAGCATAGAGTTGGCAACACTAATTTCAGCAGCCATTTTGCAAGTAGGTAGGTAGGAGTTTTTTCTATTTTTAGGCACAGTCAGTATCAGAGTTAGAGGTGGGTTGTAATGTAACAGGTTAAACACGATATCTGTTATGACTGTTACTGTTAATAAATAACAGCCTGTTATTTTTGTACGGACGATAAATACGTATTTAAATCTCAGTTGGATATCTTCTTTATTATGTCCTCTTTAAAGCCGAAAATCGTATAGAAAATAGGTATAAAAGTGTATTTATATTTTTGTCGTCTGTTGAAATACTAGAAAAATGTTTGAATTCGGTCTAATTTTAATAAATGAATTAATTTGAATTTTTGAGACCCCATCCCCAACATATTATAGATTGGACAGATAGGAGATACTGATAGTTCTTTAGAAAATTCCTAACTGAACACTTTGCTTCATACTTTATTACAGGCTTAGGATTGTCAGTTTACTACACAATTCTGAAACTGGCACATTTAAAAGTGTTAAATTCATTTTATCACTTAATACGCCATAAACAAACACTGAGAAACAGAGAAATCTTTACGAAAATTTTAATATTACGATTCACCACTTTCGTTCGCAATCTTATTGAAAGAATGTGAAAGAAGAAAAACTCAAATTTTCAAATTCAAAATTTTAAATAAAACAAACAAATTAGCTAAATAACTTTCAATTGAAAGTCATCTTTTTAGTCATAATTTTAAAGTCGTAAATACTTGAAACGTTTTACAACCAATCCCAATCAAATGTCAAACCAAAGACTATAAGGGAGTCCTAACACAATCAATGTTATTGTTTTTGGTTGCCTCGCAAATCTAAAAAACATTATTTTAAAAATAATACTATTTGTTTTAAAACTTATCAACTTTGGCAAATTGCTCTTACCCTTACTTGATTTGTATACTGGTTGGCCAAAAAAGCTCGTAAATATTTATTTTTAAATTAATTCCGTTAAACCAAAGATATTAATTACGTTAAAGATAGATACGATTATACGATCAATATTTGACTAGTCTAAAGCTTTCAATTCAATTCTTTATTGCGTTCGCTTTGCGTTTCGGTTGCCTGGTTTAAAACAATTTATGAACCCATTTTTTTAAACTAAATCTAAAATGGCCAAAGAGAAAATAAAATATATATATATATTTTTTTTACTGTGGTCACTGGTCAGTAACAGGCCACGTAACAAGTGATACAGCTACTTTTCCATAAATATAACCACAGAAATACACTTAAAACTTAATTATAGGAGTCTATTTGTCATACATTTACTAAAACTATTACTTTAATTTCCGAAATTATTCTAAAGACATAAAAATTGACTCGAGTTGACCTCAAAGTGACAGTGATAGGCCTTTGTTTGGCTCACTTTTCAAAGTGAGCCAAGCAAAAAAGCGGCACGCCGAATGAGACAGAGAATGTTATGTTTTGTCTCAATTTTCTTACTTGTTTCGTATATATGCTTCTCACTTTCGCACTTCCATAGAGTCGCATGGCTATATCTAGAGGTATCTAATCTAAGAAAGGATCTATAACACTACGCGTTATTCAGACTCGTTTTGTCTATGGTTCGACGTATCTAGTCTATGGTTCAACGTATCGCGCAATGTAATAGGGGTTATTACACTGCGCTGAATATCGCGTGCGATATTCCGACTCGTACTGTTTTTCATTCATAGAAAGACAGTCTAACCCCTATTACACTGCGCGATACGTCGAACCCATAGACTAGATATGTCGAACCATAGACAAAACGAGTTTGAATAACGTGTAGTGTAATAGATCCTTTAGACTGTCTTTCTACGAATGAAAAATAGTACGAGTCGGAATATCGCACGCGTTATTCAGCGCATTGTAATAGGTCTTAATCTGTTTGTGTAAGGACTGTTACAATGAATAACAGTAACAGCCGCGGTAACAGTGTTCGAGGGTTTGTTATTAAAATAACAGATAAAATAAGTTGATAGTAACAATTTTATTGTTATTAGTTATTTGTAAATATCTGTTACTTCTATCTGTTACGATAAATATGCCTCACTCCTACAGAATTCGATCGATAGACTCGCGCAGACGCGCAGTCTCGCAGTCGCGTCACGGGTGTGCCGAAGAGAATACAATAACTTCGGGTGTGCTCATGGGACTAAAAAGGACAGCCGGCTTCTCAGTCAACTAGTCAAGTCTAGTCGACGATCTATCTTGGCGAAGTCGTAAGTTATTTTAGATCATGTATTATCTAGTTTTTTACTTGTACTTATCCTATAGTATATTTTTATAAAAGTAGGGGTCTTTTGTCTTTTGGGGTAACCTACCAGAGTGAAACTGTTATTGATTTCAGTCTGTGTTTGACGAAAAAAGGTGTGTTTGTGAATATTTTTAGAATTGTTTCTGCATTTTATAGTAGGTTAATCGAGTACAGTTTATACTTACTTCTATGTCTGGCAGGAAATTTCGATGATTTCCCTACTAGATGTAAATAAAATTAGAAACTGATCTAGGTTTTTTGTACTTATTTTATTGTAACAACAAGCCTTAGAAAGAAAACTTAAATACATTCAAGGGATATTTAGCGCATAACTTTTACTTATCATTATAGGTAATTAGTTTTGGGTATTTTTTGCATGATTTGGTCTGTTGGTCGTCTTAGGGGTTTCTCAAACTGATTTTGGTAGTGGGCTTGCTAAGACATGTATCTTACAATAGGTACTTATTAGTAATTTTTTAAATTTTCGATCATTGTAGGCTTACCCTAACGGATATCAGCCTGGTATTCAGATGATACAGTTCCTCAAACATTTGCGCAAATGTGAGTGCGCTCAGCGCTCGCAGTCGGGCATAATTATTGTGTTTTGGGCGACTTTTCTTTTTAGCAATCTGGATTATGGACTAGTGTTATGTCGACAAGATTAGGTTTGCCCGCTGTCACATAATATTGTTGAGTAGGTATATTTCATCAGGTTAGATGCTGTACACTAGCATTTTTTAATGTGAATGGCTGCTTACACCAACCTACCCTGCTCGGAGTTAGAGTAGGTTGACTCTGGGGTAGCTACTGGAGTTATAAAAGAACATCCCTGGATTGCAATTCCAAACATTTTGAATGGTTGGAGTAGCAACTCAACTCTGGTTATTTTTGAATGCAGGGCGGTAAGGTAACCCGTTGAGGTATACAGGCATTGATTCACATTCATTCATTATTTTATTGGGACTTTAGTACTTATTTCTGCCTTCTTTTGTCCACAGAAAATATGCAGATGCTTGATCAACGTCCAAGTATTATGGCTCAAAAACTTGAAGAAGTTACACGCAGATCCTCATCAAGAGACATAGGACCTTGGTTAAGAAAACACAAAAGAGAAGTCAAGACAAGATGAAAAAAGAAACTCTTTAACCATTTAGAGGGTGCTATTAACGTCATCATCTCGCCTGTGCTCGACCTCACTCAAATATTTCAGTACTAAGTCTATCTTGTCTATCTCATTCTGTTGAGCTTTAAGTTGATGTTGTCCCAAAATGATTGGCAAAAATGTTAATTCTCTTATTTTATCTTGTTGAAGCTCGTTTTGTTGAGTAAAGGCTGTTGTCCCAATGTGTCTGAAAGAAATAAGATTGAATAATGAAGAAGTTTTGTGTTTCTTCAGCAAATACCGTCTTGATAAATCTCATTTTGTTGAATTAAGTTTCATTTTTTTGGTGTGTCTGAAAAAAACAAAATTGTTAGTAAAAACAATAAATGAAAAAATACTAAAGCAGCAACTTACTGGGTCTCATATTCCAACTTGCTTGTCTTGATAAAACTCATTCTGTTGAGTTAAAAAAAAAAAAATTTTTTTGGTGTGTCTGAAAGAAATAAAAGGGTCCGTGAAAATCAATGAAGTACCAAAGGAGAAACTTTCTGATTCTCATATCCGAACTCTGCTTGTCTTGATAAAACTCATTCTGTTGAGTAAATGAAGAGTATTTTTTTGGTGTGTCTGCAAGAAATAAAAGGGTCCGTGAAAATCAATGAAGTACCAAAGGAGAAACTTTCTGATTCTCATATCCGAACTCTGCTTGTCTTGATAAAACTCATTCTGTTGAGTAAATGAAGAGTATTTTTTTGGTGTGTCTGCAAGAAATAAAAGGGTCCGTGAAAATCAATGAAGTACCAAAGGAGAAACTTTCTGATTCTCATATCCGAACTCTGCTTGTCTTGATAAAACTCATTCTGTTGAGTAAATGAAGAGTATTTTTTTGGTGTGTCTGCAAGAAATAAAAGGGTCCATGAAAATCAATGAAGTACCAAAGGAGAAACTTTCTGATTCTCATATCCGAACTCTGCTTGTCTTGATAAAACTCATTCTGTTGAGTAAATGAAGAGTATTTTTTTGATGTGTCTGCAAGAAATAAAAGGGTCCGTGAAAATCAATGAAGTACCAAAGGAGAAACTTTCTGATTCTCATATCCGAACTCTGCTTGTCTTGATAAAACTCATTCTGTTGAGTAAATGAAGAGTATTTTTTTGGTGTGTCTGCAAGAAATGAAAGGGTCCGTGAAAAACTAATGAAGAAATACCAAAGGAGGAACTTTCAGAGCCTCATATTCGAATTCTGCTAATCTTGATAAAACTCATTTTGTGAGTAAATACGTTATTTTTCTAGTGAGTCTGTAAGAAACAAAATTCTCAGTCAAAAACAATAAATGAAGAAATTTACCTAAGCTGAAATTTCCTGAGCTGCACATTCCAAGTCTTGTAAAGCTCATTCTATTAAGCAAAAGTTGTTGTTTTAAAAAGTCTGAATGACTAAATCGGTTATTGAAAAAAACGTACAAACATTCCATAGCAAAAATGTCATGAGCCCTATAATCCAAGTCTTCGACAATGTTGTTATAGCTCATTTTGATGTGTGAACATTGGTTGTTGTTATGGTCCATATGAAAATTAACTATTAAGTTCACAAATACCAAAGCCTGTCATGAGCCTATAATTTTGATACACTCATTCTGTTGAGTTTTAAGTTGGTCCTAAAATGACTCTTGATATTCCAATCCTTAATCTGTTTTGGTACAAATCATGTTGAGTTAACGATGTTATACCAAAATGTCTAAAAAAAAAAAATTGTCATTAAAAAACAGTTAATAAATAATGTCATTTATTGTTTTTCACTGACAATTTTGTTTTCTATCAGATAAAAGGACAACAATGTTTATATTGTCAACATGAGTTTTACCAAGATATATAGTAAATATGTAATGAGTCTTATAATGCAAGTGACCAACCATGTTGCTATAGCTCATTTTATTGAGTAAAGGTTTTATTTTTCTGGTGTGCCTGAAAGAAATAAAGTTATCAGTGAAGAACTATAAATGAAGAAATACCAAAGCAGAAACTTCCTGAGTCTCATTCCAACTTGCTTGTCTTGATAAAGCTCATTCTGATAAGTAAAGAAAGGTTTTTTATTTTGGGGTGTTAGAGAAACTAGTCCGTGAAATAGTAATGAAAAAATACTAAGGGAGAAACTTTGAGTCTCATATTCGAACTGTGCTAGTCTTGATAAAACTCATTCTGTTGAGTAAATTTTTCTGGTGTGTCTGTAAGAAACAAAAAAACATCGGCCAAATTTCTATAGCAGTTGCACCTGACTTTTATTTTTCGTGTCCAAAAATAAATTATAGTTAGATTAGATTGTTTTTATGTTGTAAACACTATCCTTATGAAGACCATTTTTCGGACATGGCTTTTTTATATAAAAAACAGATAGTTTAAGTTATTCAAATGCAACATTTCGTATCCCCATTTCTCTAGCACTTTTAGTTTTTGAGATTGAATTTTTTGAAAATCGTCTTTTTTTCAACCGGGTAGGTATTTAGAAAATAAATCATTTCTCTGAAACTAAATATGATACGCAATTATGACCTTAGAAACATCGACGGCCTTTTTTAAGTTGCATATTTTACAGTAAAAATAAACCTCGGAACTTTGTTAGATTCAGACTTATACGAGGTTTTTCGTTTTTAGTTTTTATTTTTTTTTCTTGATAATTCCACCGTATTTGGAAAAGTTATTTATACTAAAATTATGCCCTTTATCTTCCCTACATCCCACAAAAATGACACATCCTAATTGCGTGGAATCTAGAAGTTATTCCAAATTAACTGTTTTTGCTAGGGTTGTCATTTCGAATCTGAATATTGATGACTTAATTTTTATTTAAGACGTATTTATTTATTAGTTTATAAGAACGTGAATAATTTATATTTAAAAATACTTAACTAACTATAAAATTAAACAAATATCATATTTAGTTTCAGAGAAATGATTTTATTTCTAAATACCCGGTTGAAAAAAGACGATTTTCAAAAAATTAAACGGTCTGTTGGGCATATTACCAGTCGAAAGCGATGTTTAAGAGTTTTTTGGACGCCATATTTTAGTTAGTTGTAATAAGCGTTCGGGTTTTTATTAAACATAGGAACTTAGTTACATTCAGATTTATATAAAGTTTTTAGTTTTTATTAAGTTTGTTCTCGATAATTCCGTACTATTCAGATAAGTTACTTATACTGAAACTAGCACTTTGAACTTCGTTCGCGAATGTTTTCATAAAAACTTTATCGCTCTTTAAAACTGTATTTTGAGGGTAGTTTAGAAAAACGAATAATGATTATCTGTATTTTGATTACAATTTGTACTAAGTTTTGAGCTTATTATCCTAAGAAATAGAAATTCTTTATACGATCTTTAGACCCTCTAAATTATTCTATTGGAGGTAGTTCAGAAAATCAAAAATTATATCAAAATGGAAAGGTGCCTTATCAAGTGGATCCCGTTAAGTTTGGCGATTCTTCGGACTGTGTGGATAACTTTGGTTCTTCTACGAATATCTCGGATTCTTGATTCGATTATGCTAGGAAACTGGAGCCCGAGGCCCATTGTGAGCGATCATGTTTCAGACCCACATGTCACCTCTGACAACACGCACTGGTCGTAGAATTTCGTCTAAAGATGTGGTATGTCGGTTGAGAAAACATCGCACAGCTTCCCGAATGCTACGTAGTCGTCATTACCGCTGGTAAGCTCTTCCAACGAGTCCGGGAGAGGCACAGGTTTTAACAATGCGATCGCGGCTGCGGGCAAAGGGATCCTACTTTGTTTTTTTTGTCTTTGAAGCATGTGCGTACTTGAGATTACCGGATCAGATGACTCTAAGGCCCTATGGAATAAATGGGTCATTGTTTTCACCCTATCCATTTCTCGACAGTGGTGTTTACGATCGCTTCTCCAAAATTTATTTCTGGATTCTGATGCCTGCTCAGATAGCATTCCTATAGGAAGCGATGTAGATTCAATTATAGCAGCCCCATGTATTAATATTTTTCATCCCACCATCTCGGAAAGAGAGTTTTTGCTCTTCGGTATCAGAGCAAAAGCCGTTTTTATTCTCTAGAGAGATAAAGTAAATTAAATTTAGAACATCGCGTGTACTATGTTTATGTATTCAAAACATCATTAAACCTATTTACTTCTACCTCCATGGTACCAAATTCGTCATACAACTTTTTTTTAATTTGTTAAAAACTCAGACTCAGAACCTTTTTGGTGTACTTTATTTTACATTTAGTCATTTCCTCACTGAGGTGGAATGAAAAGTTACGTGTTGCACTCGACTGCAAAGATTTCTCACTTCGTGCTCTTTTGATTCTCTCGCTAACGCTCAGGATTCTAATTCTTGAGTCACTCGCTACGCTCGTGATTCAATTTTAGAATCCTTCGCTTGCTCGGTCATCAAAATTGAGCACGCGGTTAAAAAGCAACTTTGCACTCTTGTATAACAAATAACTATTATCTAATGTGACTGTCATTGGATGATAGAGTCCGTCTAATGAAAGCGTGACCTGAGAAAAGGAGGTTACAACCAAAAATTTTGAATGTGGTATTATTGAAATAGTAGGAGAAACAAGTTTTGATACTAGAGTATTTTTTGTATTTATGACAATTGTATAATAGTTAATCCTAGTCAAAAACATGTGTGTAGACTTAATTATTTAGTGGGTGTATGGTAAAGGTCAATAACACACAAAATGTTAGTTATTATCCCAAATTATTTTATTTTATCTGATCTCTCAAATGTCGCTATATAATATTCAAATAATATTCTTATTCACCATTTGGCCTTCTGGCAAGAATACCAAGTGCACAACACCGCGATAGTCAATTAAAATGGTCAACATGATTTCAACTTCATCACGTCTCGCCAACACTTATAATGTGTTTCAAGATTGTGGGTTGGAATCGATTCGTTTTAGCATAGAGAAAATTCATATCTTTTGGGATTAGTCAAGTGGGAACATGTTTTATACTCCAATGATTGTTTCAAATGATACGGATCGACTCGTGAGACACAAAAAGTTCAACAGCTCTCAAACTTGAACTAGGATTTCAATCACTGTTTCCTTCACTTTCGCAATTTTAACTTCAGTTGAAGATTTTGATGCACTATCAGACAAAGTGAGGCAAATCTTTCATTACATCTCAACTGCGCAACGCATTCTACCACTCACTAGCATGTGTTTTTGATTAAGTCGATTCACCAAAAGCCTTCTTTATTCGATGTTTTTGTCCATTATGAAATTCGCAATATGTCAGATTATCTAAAAATATAAGAAAAAAAAATCATGACATCCTAAATATAACTATCTAATAATATTAGTCGACAAGGATCAAGATTAAAACGTCATACTAACTTAAAAATACAGAAATCGTATGTAAACATTGTTGGTTTTCATTGAAAACACCTTCTTTCTCTTCTTGTTTTTGTTTGAACTTATTAACCATAGTGTGTAGCAGTTTTTGCACGTTACTGTTTATTGTTTTTCCCATAATTAAGCAATTATTCTGGAAAAATAAATATCCGATTCCAAAACTGACAATTGCAACCATAGACTTTGACGTGATTTTTTTCGGCAAAACAATGTTGCAAATTAAATTTAAAAAAAAAAACTCCAGGTTACGCTTTCAGTAGACGCACTCTAGGCATAATTTTCTACATATTTGTATGCGAATTGTTTACAAAAATCGCTAAATTTATTACTATCAATTGGTAGACCACTGGACATTACAGTTAAAATGACGTGTAAATCGTCTAGTAGCCACTGCTCTAGGCTCAGGGTTTCCGAAAAAATTTGGCGGTTTTGGTTGGATAACGCAATTCGCGCAGTATTCCCGTCATTTGTGTCGTCAGTAAACCTAGCTTCTCTCTCACTTGTTGCTGCATGTGTCTTTTTCTAGCATCCATCAGGTCCTTTTCTGCAGATTTTTGCGTTATCCGCCATTTCTTAACCACCTTTTTATATGACAACTTCAAAAGGAACTCCAGCACTCAAATCCACGCATGTAGGGGGCTCAAGTCATGTTTAAAAGCAGCAACATTTACATCTTGCTGTAAAGCTGTAGTAATATTATTAAATTGTGTCGCAGTTAAATGACAGTAAGGGCAACGCATTTGAGATGATGTATCCAATATGGTATTTAATACTTTGCCATCAATGGCAGCCAAATGCATTCTACATGAGACTTTTACTTTCTGTCCTTTTGAAGTTTCACCTGATAAAGGCAAAAGATTTTTAATTTCGTCTTCCCTCTTCGAAGTTTCTGATAATATCAGTTCCGCTGTTTCTTTTCTATACTGCACGCACACCGGTCTACAGTATCTATACGATTGTGGGGCTGGATTCCTCCAAAGTATGACATTATTTAAAGTTTTTAATAATAACGGGATGTACGTAGTGGCTATGAGGCTACTTTTGTCACTATCTTCAGCATCAGAAAAAGCCTGTTTATACAATGCCTGCCCACTACTCCCGTCAAAACCCCAGTTCCCTTCCAAAAAACATTCCAATTCTTCCAAAGAGTTTTAGTCACAGTATTGTGTCCGAAACGAAACTGTGTTGCAATAAATCTTGAAAAGGAACTGAGGCTTCTCTCTCTGATATGATAATGTTAGCTGGATAACAGTCCTTTTTAGCTGCTAACACCTTAAAATAGGGGGGAAATGCAGAGAATCCGCGAAGATCCATGTGTAGAAAATTGTACGTGTCTATTGTTAATTTTCTATCTATTACTACGGATAGTGCTTCTTCTGGGGTATACGGCCGTGGACAATGTGTTATTTTTTTTTAAACATTTGACGCTGCATCAGGTGCTTCTAAACAAGTATAAATTACATTCTCTAAATCTTTTGCTGGCTTTGATGGTATTGAAACATCGTTCACGGAAAGAGATGTTGGCTCTTGTTCCAATTGTGTTTGGAGCTTTCGACGTGATCTTAATTGCTGCCGATCACTTAAATTTACAAATGCACTAGTTTTTGGTGAAAATGTAAAATCTCTAGGTAATTTGAGCTGTCCGCTAATCATTATTTCACTTAACCAGGCTTTACGTTTATTTGTGAAATATTTTACAGAATAACCACATTTTTTGTATTTAATATTGCTTTTGGCAATAAATGTAGAAAGAATAGGCTTAAATTCTTCCTTAGTTAAAGAAATATGGTAGTTGTTACCAAAATAATCAAATATTTTATTTACGATATCGCATATTGACGCATTTTTTAACTTATTCGTAAATAATTTAAATACGTCAAATCTTGTCAACAATTTAGTTGTAGGCTCTCTCTCAACTTCTTGTTCTTGTTCACATGCGGATACTCCTTCAAAATAAACAGTGCCGGCATCGGGGCAATCCGAAGCTCCTCTTGCATAGGTGGCAGTTTGTGGGGTAACATCCACATGCTCCCCTAGTATTGAAGAGCCTTCAGGTTGGGGCCCAGAAAGGCTTACCCCAGCAGAGCAAAACATGCTCTGCTGAAGTAAAGGATGAATCTCGTCTGGTTCCATGAATTAAAAAAAAATGTGCAAACTGAACACAAATCACAACAAACTCAAAGAACACAAACTGGTGGATGGCGGCTGCTCCCCTGCGTTACCGGGTAGGCTACCGTGCCGCCAAACAGACTAAAGCACAAGACTAAGAAAACAACATAAGCCCGAAGGCATTTAAGCATACAGAAGTACGCAGGTCAAGTATATAAATACTTTTGGGAGTTTTAGTCAGTAAAACTGTTACCGCCTTCACCGCTTGGAGGTACTCCCAGCTTATGTTATTATTATTTTGAACATATATTTTAGCTATCACGTAGCAAATAGGTGCTACAAATTTAAATAGCTAACAAAAAGTAACCCTCAGGCAAACTTATAGAGTGTGCAAGTTTTGTAGTAAGGTACCTGTATAATTTAATAATTAAAACCTTGCATGACAAGTCTAATAAGCCACGGCTAGGATACATTGTTTTAGTACTGAGTTTTTGTGCCTACCTTCCATCATCAGATTAGCTCGATGGTACCTTATAGCCAGAGTGCATCTCATGACAATTCTGTTAATTCCAAACACGGTTAGGTTACATTGATTTATTATAGAGTTCCGGTACCTACCTTCCAGCTTCATCATAAGATCAGTTCGAGTCAGTCATCGATTACACGTTTAAACAAAGCAACTTTACTTGTTACGACAGTTGTGCTGCAATCCTATAAGGAGTTTCTTTCCATATCTTTGAAGTTCATTATCAGATCATAACAATATTTTTATGGGACCAATTCGGAAGCATAAACCTTTTAAACTAAAAAATAATTTTCAAAATCGGTTCACAATTGACCGAGAAATCGATGAACATACATAAAAAATTTAAAAAATAAATTCAGCCGAACCTTCTTCTTTTTGAAGTCGGTTAAAAACGAAACCATGTACAAAATTTCATGTTCCAAGGCTCTGTATTTTCGGCTATGCGTTAGTACGTTAGTCAATCAATTTCTCCTTTTATATATATAGATAACGTCAGGTCCGGATATGAACGAATATAATATAATAGCGTGACAACCCTAACGACGTAATATACGGATAAAACTTAAAAATTTTGTGGTTTCTAGATTCCACGCAATTAGGATGTGTCATTTTTGTGAGATGTGGGGAAGATAAAAGGCATAATTTTAGTATAAATAACTTTTCCAAATACGATGGAATTATTGAGAAAAAAAATAAAAACTAAAAATGAAAAACCTCATATAAGTCTGAATCTAACAAAGTTCCGAGGTTTATTTTTACTGTAAAATATGCAGCTTAAAAAAGGCCGTCGATGTTTCTAAGGTCATAATTGCGTATCATATTTAGTTTCAGAGAAATGATTTTTTTTCTAAATACCCGGTTGAAAAAAAGACGATTTTCAAATTTTTTTATCTCAAAAACTAAAAGTGCTACAGAAATGGGGATACGAAATGTTGCATTTGAATAACTTAAACTATCTGTTTTTTATATAAAAAAAACCATGTCCGAAAAATGGTCTTCATAAAACACTGGCTATGTGAAAATAATATCTAAATGGCCGCAAAACTTTTTTATTGCCAAAAATAGTTTTTGAGGTTAGAATAACAAATAAGTCGATTTACTTACAGATACTTAATGTTCAGTTTTTGAGATCCTGTTTCTTTGTACTTACCATAATACGGTATAGATTAGGAAAGAAAGGCACCAAAAAGAACCTTAGGGAGTGAGTAAAGAATTAAAAGTCTTCTGACAAAAAGGCAATTTATTTATTTAATTTATATAGAACGGCTGTAGCCAATTACACTATTTAAACACAGACAACGCAAGAAAGACGAAACAATCTTTACTAATGTTATAAAAGCGAAAGTGAGTTTGTTTATTTGTTTGTTTGTTACGTCTTCACCTAAATGGCAAAACCAATTTTGATGAATTTTGGTACAGAGATAGTTGGGACCCTGGAGACGGACATAGGCAATTTTTTTTTTGAAGTGAGAAATGGGGGAGAAACGGAAGAAAAGGGGAGACGCGAGCGAAGCCGCGGGTAAAAGCTTGTAAAATTCAGAAACAATAATAAAATATTAGAATTAAAGCAGATAAGTTATTTATTTCGCGCTGGTCTTGGGTAGATACCTACTTATATAATAAATATGGACAGTCATGCATTCATCTCACAGAATTTCATAAATTCTGACAGTATCGTCTTCCATTCTTCCCCAAACATATCAAAATCTGTGTTTTTGTGAAGGAGAGCATTAAGCACAGAGTGTCCGCGGTATGGGCGATTTGGGGTGTGCAACTGTACGACACGTTGGAACTGCCAGGAGCCGATGCTTCCTGCCACTGTTGTAGTTGTTTGGCACATACAAGTTACAGATAGGGTTTTGCAGGGCAGGAGCATCTATAATTCCCCTGAGTATTTTGAATGCCACAATCATCTGGTCGTGTGACCGTCTAGCTTTTAACACGTTCACTGCCACCACATTTTTCTTTAAGTTCATAGCGATGCCGCCCTATAAAATCACGCGGACACGCCAGGCGTGTCGGCGGCACTGCATCTCGTTAAACTTGGACACGCTAGGCGTGTCCAGTGGCACTTCGATAGAGTTAAATTCTAAATCTGTCTTTTTTTCGGTTTAGCGATGAGTATTAGTTAGTTTGCCATTCGCTGAGCAAGAATAAAGGTGATTCAAATACGGTCGTGAGATTTAACCTGGAGTTATGGCTGAAAATAGTTTTTTAGGTAAGTAATTATCGTAATTTTGTAAGAGATCATAAACATTTTGTGCTTATTTTGAAATATTTCATAATATTAACTTAGATAACTCAATTATTGCAATTTTAAGGAACGATAGGTTAGGTACCTATTATATTTTAGTTGAAGATAGCGTATTTATTTAATTTATTGTTTTCTATAATTTTAATTTTGTAAGAAATCATAAACATTTTGTGGTTATTTTGAAATATTTCATAAATATTAACTTAGATAACTCAATTATTGCAATTTTAAGGAACGATAGGTTAGGTACCTATTATATTTTAGTTGAAGATAGCGTATTTATTTAATTTATTGTTTTCTATAATTTTCTCACATAGGATATATTTTTTTAACATTAATTGCCAAAAATAGGGGTAAGGGAGGCATAAATACGCAACTATGCAGCCGTGTGCATGGCTGCGAATAACAGAATAAATGATAATAGCAAATAAATATTATGAGCGGGGACGATTATGGAAAACAGTATTAGTACAAATTATGTTACGGCAAACAAAACATTAGGTACCCTCCTAAATGATAATTTATTTAATAAAACGATTTTTATAAACGGTATAACTCGCGTATATTAATCATTTATATATTCTTGACGTTTCAGCGTTCGTGGTCGCAGGCAGACCACGAACCACGAACGCTGAAAAGCTTTCGAAACGTTTTTTATGTCTAGTGCTCGCGCAAACCTAAGACTTTATTATGCTAATTTGTTTACTTAATTGTAAGTAATAGTATTTATTTGTTTTACTGCAGATAATCAGGAAGAATGCTCTGATAACTATCCTGAATGTAGTCAGTCAATATTACAAAACTTTCCATTGAAAAGGAAATTTGATGGTTCACGTACTTGTGACACAGAATCAACAGACGGTAGCCTAGATGAAATTACTGATTCTGATGAATGTGTTGCAAAGAAATTGAAAACAGATAAATTGCCAATGACAGAAAATAATGATTCTTTAGGTGAAACCAAAACAAGTCCTGCATGTTGTGCCGCCAAAAAATATTTTAACGCATTATTTGCAAAAGATTTAAAAGCCGAACTGAATACAGAAAACGAACTACCTCCAATTTACGCCCAGTTCGAGCATGATTTGGGTATAATGCTTGCTTTTAGACTTAGAAATGTGCCCGCAAACAGGCGATTGGAATGCTATGAAAAATTAATTCGCACAATAAGACAGTATGAAGATTGAAATAAAAGACAAAGATTAAGACAAAAAGATTTTTATTGATTACAAAAAAAGGAGAACGGACAATCAGATTTGGAAATATAAGCTGTGATTAAGAGTATACCTAATAATTATATATTAAGTATTTTTTATTTAGGAATTAAGTACCTACCTAATCATATTTTGTAATAACTTTGTTATATGTAATAGCAATCAAGACATACTGAAACCATGAAAACCTGGACAATCTGGGCTATCAGATAGAACATCCTCTCTGTTTTTATAAACAATGTTACAGTGTCGATAATAGGCTGTGATTAGAATATAATACTGATACATATGTCATATATGTATATATTTTTTTCAAAACATTAATAAATAATCATATATTGTGGTCCACTACATAATAATGAGACTGATTTACGTAGTAAAAAAAAAATTAAAACTTTAACTGGTCTTTCATTTAGCTTAAGTACTTCGAAATTATAACTGAATAATTAATATTTGTGATATGGTTTGAAGCATTCTATGCACAAGCCTGGCTGTTGGGGACATTTCTCGCAAGCAAACAATGTTGCTACCCTTTTTTTTTTCGTTGTCCAGCAGTGGGCGCATCTTCTTCGCTTAGTTTTGCCTTTTGTGTCTTTTTCTAATTTCATAATGCAATGAACATTTGTCCCCAATGGAAGTCGCAAATCCGGTATTAAATGAGGCTCGATAATAGATTTTATTACATTTAATCTAAAATCATATAAAGATATCTTGTTATTCGCTGAGTACTTATTGTACAGGAAGAAAGAATTTATTAATATTATTTGCATAATGTGGATTATAACTTTTTTATACCACCTAAGACTCTTGTGTTCACATGAGTAATACGATAGCATTTGGTCATGTCGATCAATGGCACTCATATTTTCATTGTAATATTTAATTATTTGGGGTTTAAGTTTAATTTGCCCCCTGCGATTTCTGGTACTATCTAAATTACCATTGTATTTTGTTGAGATAGCCAATACCTCCCGTTGATCCATCCATTTAATTATGCAAATGTTATTTTTATGTAATATGCATAACTCACCCTTTTTTAATTTTGTTTTTAATAATGTTTTAGGATTGCCTTGCCTCATTTTTCTCAGAGTTCCTGTACAATAAGTATGTTTATTATATAATTCATCCACCAGACCCACGCTTGTATAAAAATTATCTATGAACAAATGGTGTCCCACATTTATATATGCATCCATTAAATGTTTAACGACTTTTTTAACGTGGTTTGTTCCACCAACAAGCATATCAGAGGCACCCCCATACAGATGCAATTTTAGCACAACCCCTAGCTGATCGGCAAGTGCATAAAACTTCAGACCATACTTATTTTTCTTTCCTTTCATATATTGTCGACATTTTAATCTTCCTCTCCATAACATCATTGATTCGTCAATCACTATATTTTTAGTGGGATAATAAATTTCTAACATTCTTCTATTGAAATAATCAATTATTGGTTTTATTTTACAATTGCTTGTAGTTCCTCCTGTATTGACGCACAACATTCTTAAAATTAATAAAAAAGTATTACGCGACATTGCTTTAGAAAATACTGGTTGGTTAAAATATGAATCGGTTTTCCAATAATCTGATAGTCGATTTATTTTTATGAAGCCCATGTGGAATAATAATCCAAAGAATAATTTTATATCGCTGCAACTTATGGGTTTCCAAAACTTAGCTCTGCTTTGTGCACTTCTGCTTGCAGGTCTTTCCTTTTCCCCGTACTCGTTGGTAGAGCGAGTTAATAAATTAAGCAGTTCTTCATTGCATAAAGCGTTAAAATAGCTGATTGGTGTTTCAGCTATGTTTTCTTGGAGACCGGTTGTCTTGGTGAAAGGAATTTCGTTATATTGACCAGGATTCCCTGGTTGCCATTCATCGTTAAATGTATCAAGAGGTAAAGTTTCTTCTAGCTCATTTAAATCTATTTGGCAGTCGTCGTCATCTGTATCTATCTCATCTAAAACATTTTCAGAGAGGATCCCTAAGAGCTCAGAGTCAGTTAAAGCTGAAGGTGGCTGGTTCAAGGGCGGAGTTGAATTCGAAGATTCCATGGCTCCTACAGTGTCTTCGATCCAAGGGAAATCCCAATTAGGGCTTTCCCAAGAGCAGGATGGTAGTGGATTCTCGAAGGGGTCCATAACCTAAAAAAAAACAACAAGAATAAAAAATATGACGAAACGGTTAGCGCATTGGCTGAGCGATTGACTGCTGCGCTGCGTGTCGCGGGTTCGATTCCCGCACGGAGCAATTATTTGTATGGCCTACAGGTAGTTGTTTCGAGTCTGGCTGTTTGTGTACGTGAATTTAAATGTTTGTAAACGCACCCACGATACAGGTGAAATTCCTAGTGTGGGGCAACTTAAAAAATATATATCCTGGGAGAACTTACACATTTTTTTAAAATGTGATCGCATTGGAATAGTAATATTTTGTTAATATATATATATATTAATATAATATGTTGTTAATATTTATAAGTATTAATATAATATTTTGTTAATATATATATTAATATAATATTTTGTTAATATATAACATTAGGTATAAAATACACACTTGTAATAATAATACATTTTTTTTATGTTTTTAAGAAATAAGTATTTAAAAATGTAATTATATGTTAATCCTTACTAATACTATAAAAGCGAAAGTGAGTTTGTTTGTTTGTTACGTCTTCACGCCTAAATGGCTAAACCGATTTTGATGAATTATGGAACAGAGATAGTTGGGACCCTGGAGACGGACATAGGCTATTTTTTTTAAAAAGATTGTGTTTTGAGTGAGAAAGAGGGAAGAAAAGGGAAAACTTAACATTGCTATTGCAAAAACTACAGGTAGCAGGTACCTGCAAATCAGAAAAGGGGAACTGTGTTACCCCGAATTTAACGCGAGCGAAGCCAAGCATTTTTTTTTTAAATATAGGTACACAATTATACGACGTCATACACTAAATATCTGCATAATTAAAATCTTTAAATTCAACAACATTCCGCTGCGCGAACGCACACGATTATGTGTGTGATTATTTCACACATTGTTATGTTTGAAATAAATTGTACTCACCAATTTTGTAGACAGGTATATCAGTTCACTGAAAGTAGACTAAGTTGAAGTTGTTGGCAGCAGTCCCGAAACAGTAGCCGATGTCTTCGTGAGAGCAATCAAACAGTCCCGAAACAGTAGCCGATGTCTTCGTGAGAGCAATCAAACAGTCCCGAAACACTAGCCGATGTCTTCGTGAGAGCAATCAAACAGTCCCGAAACACTAGCCGATGTCGTCGTGAGAGCAATCAAACAGTCCAAAAATATAAGCCGAAGTCGTCGATAGAGCGATCAAACAATATTCAGTAAACGTAAGTTACGGAAGGAACCGTCACACATGTGCTATGTCGAAAGCTTCGAACACTGCACTAAACAAGTTTAACTGCCGGCGTGAGAAAATATTTGTCAACAAAAGCTTTAACACAAATAAAATTACAAAAATCTTACTTAACGGGCTTATTTTAAAGTTCAAATTCAAAAACCCAAGTCAAAGCTAAGTTAACAATAACAAACAACACGTGCGCGATCTTGCCGTTTTGTTCAATCTTTTGATTCTTTCTAACGCTCTTAACAAGCGTATCTCGCGTACTCGCTCTAAGCTATCCCTGGCCGCCGTCCGGCTGGACCGGTTTGGTGGGAACTTGGACGCGCCCCGAGTGTCGATTTTATGTAGGTAATTTGCAAAGGTATCTATTTCAAACTACGTCAAAGTTGGAAAAATATATGCGAACAGTAGAACTTATTTTAGAAACTTAAACGGTAGGTATTTAGTTTTATACAATCATTTTATCTAGGTAAGTACGTTACCTAGATAAAATAATATTGTATAATAAAATAAGATACATCTTTTTATGGTTTTCATTGCTCAAAATACCACCGGTCCTAAAAACAGTAAGTATTTTGATTTTTTTTCACATAGAACATACACACGTACCTAGTAGAAATTATTAACGAGCGAATAACAGTGAAATACCTACTGTTTTAACAGTACGGTTGTCAATCCAACCAGTTGTTTATTTAGGAGATCTTACCTACTTACCGTAAATTATTTTGTACAAATTGGTCTGACCGAGGCAACGGGAGTTCACACAGTAGGTAGTTATCTTTCAGTCCTACTCGCCTTCTTATTTCTTGGGCTTCTACCTACTTGACATTCAATAAATTATCTTCATATTAATTGATTTTTGTAAATACGTACATTATTTTAGCTATATTATACGTCTTAGTACAAAGGTTGAAAATCTCTGATTAACTTGTTTAGGTGGACACGCCTGGCGGGTTCTCGGCGTCACATAATCACTTAAAAAAAAAAAAAACTAATTAAGAGATTTTTCCGGGGGCCACCTCAAAAATCCTTAGGATATAGCTAAAGGATTATGTACTGAGTATTTCAAAAGGCAATTTTGGCTAATTTTCGAAATATCACTGAAACATTTAGGACACGCCTGGCGTGTTCGAGGCGTAGTTATAGAAATTCGCAAGAACACGCTAGGCGTGTCGGCGGCATTGAACGTGTTAAGGAATTGAAACCCAAGCAACCCAGCAAAAATTCATTATACTCTCTCACAACTACAGCATCGAGGAATTATGCTGGCGCTGATATTGTTGGTCGACTCCTAGCCCATCCAAGCCACACAAGCGTCATAACATGTACACAGCACCCAATAGCCCAAAGCAGTCTACAATGTAACCATCAGGTGCTACCAGCAGAAATGGTTTTAATAAGTTTCTATTGTTATGTAGTGAGTATGTCTTTTTGGAACATAGTTCGATCTTTTATTTAAATAAATATAAGTATCATCACATATTATTATTGGATTTTCATTATTTTGGTTATAAATTGCATTGGGTATTAGCTCTCCAACTTGGCAATAGGTACTTCGAGCATTCTGGGCACTTTACCCATCGACATAGATGTGGATGAATCATTTTATGCCCAATATTTCCATTGTGTTCTGTTGCAACAGTTGCTCACAGGATATATGTCCGATTCCAAGATTTCTGGGCACAAAATCTTGCACCAATATTTCCCTAACCTAAACCTAATTCATCCATCTTTCTAATATGCGCCTTGGGACCATTAATAACTGTGACAAGCGGTCATCAGGGTCACCAGTTCATTCATTTTCAGCTCGGGCTCTGCCCGTAGCTCAGGTTCCGCCTGTGGCTCAAGATGTGCCTGCTGCTCATAATTGTCCCACATTGCAGGTCTCTTAAGTCTCAGCCAACAAGGATGACATACATGGTCTGAAGCACCAGCCTGAAACAACCAGAAAATCTGTTTTTACTGTACAAAAGTTACGGCTAGTTGTTTCTTATAAAACCATACAAATACATATAAATGTAGTTACCAAAAAAATGTCAAATTGCTGATTAATTGAGCGAGAATTTTGGAGGCAGGAATGAAAATAAAAACAAAACCTTAAATGAATAAAAACCTGTCCTGGGGCAATTCTATTTTCAATTGCTCTATGTATTGCTTGTTGTAATGGAGACGCATTCTGTCTCACAATAAGATCACATCTACGTCTTAGCAGAGAACTTCCACAAAGAATGCAAACATGAATGTGGTTATAGGAGGATGAAGCACCAGGTTCATTAGGTAGTCTTATGTTTATTTGTTGCAATGCTAATTGATAACAAGCTTCACATATCGTCAGCTTAGATCGAAAACTGCTTACCTCCATCGGACCTAATTTTTCAGGGGGCAAAATAAAGTTTCATATCATTCTAGAAGTCTTTTGTATTACAGTCTTAATAACTCGATCGTTAATATCCAGGTTGCCTGGAAAAAAGTTTTGCAAACTCTGATTTTTTTGTCCCAAATGCTTACGTATAGCATCTTTTATCACCGGATCTAGATGAGCATGGTTTTGGGGTTTACCTCTACGATTCTCCTCTAAAATACCAGAATCTGAAGTCATTTGTATTACAGTCTTAATAACTTGATCGTTAATATCCAGGTAACCTGGAAAAAAGTTTTGCACACTCTAATTTTTTTGTCCCAAATGCTTGCGTATAGAGTCTGTCTAATGAAAGCGTGACCTGAGAAAAGGAGGTTACAACCAAAAATTTTGAATGTGGTATTATTGAAATAGTAGGAGAATAAAGTTTTGATACTAGAGTATTTTTTGTATTTATGACAAATGTATAATAATCCTAGTCAAAAACATGTGTGTAGACTTAATTATTTGGTAGGTGTATGGTAAAGGTCAATAACACACAAAATGTTAGTTAATATCCCAAATTATTTTATTTTATCTGATCTCTCAAATGTCGCTATATGGCGTGGCTGGAAAGACCTCACGGCGTCCTTACCTTCCGCATGACGCAGGTCCTCACCGGACATGGTTCATTCGGGAGGTTCCTGCACCGGATTCATGCGGAAGTGACGCCCGCCCGGGTGTCGCCACTGTGCGGAATGCCCGGAGGACACGGTGGAGCACACAGTCGAGGTGTGCACCGCTTGGGCGGATCATCGCCGTGCCCTCGTGGGGGCGATCGGTGGCGGAGACCTCTCGCTCCGGGCATTGGTTTGAGGCCATGGTCCGGAGCGAGGAGGAGTGGCAGGCGGTTGCCGACTTCTGCGAAGCAGTAATGCTCGCAAAGGAGGAGGCCGAACGCATCAGGCAACGGCGTTATCGCCGCCGCCACCGGCGCCGGGTTACTGACCCCGATTTTCGGCCACCGTAGGCACAGGCTTGCGGACAGTAGGCAATGGGTAGCTCGCTGTCTGGCCGTCCGGTAACTGTCCGGACCAAGCCCAAGTCGTCAATGTCACGCACTGTTCCCGCGCGCCTCAAGGTGTTGTCAGCAACAGCAGGGGCCCAGCCGGGTCGAAGCCTACTGGGGCCTTATCCAAAGGGCGCTCGAGCCCCGGTATGAAGGCTTGAAGGAACGGGATGGGTTTTTAAGTCAGTAAGAGTCTGACACTATCTCCCGCTCCGCCTAAGAGCGGGGGTTGTCATAGGATGATTTTTCCCGTCGGAAAAAAAAAATGTCGCTATATAATATTCGAATAATATTCTTTATTTACCATGTGGCCTTCTGGCAAGAATACCAAGTGCACAACACCGCGATAGTCAAATAAAATGGTCAACATGATTTCAACTTCATTATGTCTCGCCAACACTAATAATGTGTTTCAAGGTTGTTTGGTTGGAATCGATTAGTTTTAGCATAGAGAAAATTCAGATCTTTTGGGATTAGTCAAGTGGGAACATGTTTTATACTCCAATGATTGTTTCAAATGATACGGATCGATTCGTGAGACACAAAAAGTTCAACAGCTCTCAAACTTGAACTACGATTTCAGTCAATATTTCCTTCACTTTCGCAATTTTAACTTCAGTTGAAGATTTTGATGCTCTATCAGACAAAGTGAGGCAAATCTTTCATTACATCTCAACTGCTTTTGAACGCATTCTACCACTCACTAGCATGTGTTTTTGATTAAGTCGATTCACCAAAAGCCTTCTTTGTTTGATGTTTTTGTCCATTATGAAATTCACAATATGTCAGATTATCTAAAAATATAAGAAAAAAAAAATATCATTATATCCTAAATAAAAGAATTTAATAATATTAGTCGACAAGGATCAAGATTATAACGTCATACCTACTAACTTAAAAAATCAGAAATCGTATGTAAACATTATTAGTTTTAATTGAAAACACCTTCTTTCTCTTCTTGTTTTTGTTTGAACTTATTAACCATAGTGGGTAGCAGTTTTTGCACGTTACTGTTAATTGTTTTTCCCATAATTAAGCAATTATTCTTGAAAAATAAATATCTGTTTCCAAAACTGACAATTGAGGAGCTGGGGAACAAAAGCGGACTTGTCCAATTAATCAAATTTTACACTAGAGCAAAAAAAAACTGAAATAGGTATATGCATATGGGCTGTAATTTTGTGCATTTCAGTATAATTAGTATTTAATACAACATAACTAATAGCCTGCTTGTTGGTCATAAAACTATGCGTTTTCAATTTTTTTTTATTTTTTTTGTAATGGACAAGTCCGGTTTTGATTACAAAAGGTGGACAACTCCGGTTATGATTGAAAGAGTTATGGACATGTCCGGTTATGAAAGAAAACTAGATTCTATTATTGTATTTTTTTATTTAAAAATTATATGAACTCTCCCACATCTGGTTCGCAACAGTCACAATCGTCACTGTGGTCGTCGTCTTCGTCATTTATTTGACTTGTTTCAGCAATTGCCACTGGTGAGGTATGGAATATATTGTTTTTAAACCAATCAAGCTCTTGATTATCCATCCAATTATCTCCGAATTGTTTCTTTAAGAGTGTTTCAACATCTTTTTTCTTGTTTGGTTTTAGTTCATTAACCATTGAAAATCTTTGTAGTAAACTCGGATGGTTTTTTGTCATTTTTAACAATGATACAGCATTTTCTGATGATTCATCTCCATAATAGGTGTTTAAGACTTTCACACCAAAGTTTACGTGATTTAAACGTGCAGTAGGATCTCTTCGTATGTTTGCAGTGCCTCGGCCACGTGCTCTGCCACGACTACGGCCCTGACTTCTTCGTGTTGATTGTTGAGATTGACTAGGAGTTTCTGTTTGGATGATGGTTGACTTTCTTTCTATTATTATTCTCTTTGCATCACGAATACTTTCCACTTTCTTGTAATAGTCTTCAAGGTTTTTGACGTTGTAAAGGTTCCAGTTTTCAGCTAAAATATGAACTTTGCCATGCTTTGCGTAAACCTCATGATATTTTTTTGGATCCAAAATGAAAGGCATCTTCCGCAAATCCTTTTCGACCCTCCCGAACACTCGATCCGCCGGCAAGAAGCTGTGACCGCGTACAGGAAAGGTTAGTACGATTTTGGCGACATTTTGAGGGGCGTAGTTTTTCAACCAGAAAATCAAAGTGTGGACGACATGTGCATTTTTATTTTGACCTCCAAACCCGTCCGAAAAAAGGCGTAAAACTTCCACTTCAGAAAAATCAGTAAACATCAGGTATGTTAAAAGGGCAGACGCAATTTCGGTGGCGCCTTTTTTAGCTTGGTTTTCTGTCCATATGAAGAAATGTGGCTCCTTTGTAGGCATATCAGTAATGCAGAAAGAATAAAGTCCAACTTGTCGTAAATAAAAACATTCCTGGATTGGCGTTTTAGGAAGGGATTGAATTTGTTGGAGATCAAAACATATTGTCATAGAATTTTCAGGTTTTTCTTTGGTAAGGGAAAAGAACGCTTTGGCTCTAGCTTTATGAACTCGGAGTTGAAGTTTCAATGATTGAAGTTCTTCAGGATTATTTTCAGTCTTCTGCCTATTTTTCAGCAGTTCGCAGGTACTACATATGTCGGAAGATGGTGACGCAAACCCAATATTAAATCGTTCTCAAAAACATTTCGGAACATCGTTTGTGAGACTTTCAAATCATCAGTCGCTGAATTATTGTACAACTCCCACAACTTTTTTACGTTTAGCTCGTATGACAGGTACACTCTTTTTGATTTATTTCGATTGTAATGTGACTCCTTTGCTGGCAAACCACCGAGAAATTTTCTTACAGATTCCTTTTTATCAATACTTTTGAAACTTTTCCTGTCTCCTCCTCTGCCGTCAAGTGGCGTTTTGCCTTCATATAATTTGCTCGCAATTAAGTTTACCCTGTGCTTACTGAGCCCAAGAGCAGCCAAAAAAAAAGATTTGCATACTTTTACTAACCTTTTTGAATCACGGAAGAGAAAGTATGTCACAAAGTACTTATTCCTCTGCGGTTTGCGAGATTCCTCTCTCGATCTTTCTCTTTCTATGGGGCATGGTGATATGAGCCGTGACAAGTAAATATCCTGTAATTTTTTGCCAATTTTTTCATATAGTAGTTTGCGGTTGTAAACAATTTCGTTTAATGTCAAAGTCTGGCACTTAAATTTTCCCTTGTTATGTTCACACGCAGACACGAAATTCAAAGCAAGGGGGTCTTTATCTGCGTACCTAAAACAAAATAATAGCAATTTTAAATTCATCATAGGTTAGAATAATAACAAACACGCACCGGTAGGTATAATTTTACACTCACTTCGATTCCCTGTTGTTTTGCGCTTGCCGTCCTGTTTTTTTTCGTTTACGTGAGCCGTCATTTATATTGGCCACTATTTCTTCGATTCCGTCCATAATTTTGTCGGTTTTCTAGGAAAATTCTTCTCAAAATTACGAAAGCAATGACCGTCACACAGCTCGGCGGCGGAGACCTCTCGCGCCGGGCCTTGGTCGAGGCCATGGTCCGGAGCGAGGAGGAGTGGCAGGCGGTCGCCGACTTCTGCGAAGCAGTAATGCTCGCTAAGGAGGAGGCCGACCGCATCAGGCAACGGCGCTCTCGCCGCCGCCGCCGGGATTCCGATCCCGATTTCCAGCCACCGTAGGCGCGGGCTTGCGGACAGAGAGCAATGGGTAGCTCGCTGTCCGGCCGTCCGGTAACCGTCCGGACCAAGCCCAAGTCGTCGACGGCGCGCGCTGTTCCCGCGCGCCTCAAGGAGTTGTCAGCATCAGCAGGGGCCCAGCCGGGTCGAAGCCTACTGGGGCCAGGGTAATCCGAAAGGGCGCTCGAGCCCCGGTATGAAGGCTTGAAGGAACGGGATGGGTTTTTTAGTCAGTAAGAGTCTGACACTATCTCCCGCTCCGCCCAAGAGCGGGGGTTGTCATAAGATGATTTTTCCCATCGGAAAAAAAAAAAAAAAAAAAAACCGTCACACAGCTGATTATCTTTTTTTTTAATTTAGCAGTGTTGCCACAACTGATTTAGGGATATCATAACAAAAAAACAATGATTTTTTTAGACTTGTCCGGTTTTGTTTGACATTTTTCGTACTAACGGCAATTCTCCTTACGTTTTTGTCCGGTTTTGATTGGAGAAAAAATCCCTTAGAATTTTAATAAATTTCTAACAGGACAAGTCCGCTTTTGAACGAAATCATCATTTTTAACAATTTTTTTCTCTAAGATCGGACCGCTTTTGATACACAATACTCCGGGGTTCGATAGATATGAGCTTAAAGAGTGCAAAAAAATAAAAATAAAAAATTCGAGTACAGTGGACAAGTCCGCTTTTGTTCCCCAGCTCCTCAATTGCGACCATAGACTTTGAAGTGATTTTTTTCGGCAAAACAATGTTGCCAATTTAATTTAAAAAAAAAAACTCCAGGTTACGCTTTCAGTAGACGCACTCTAGCATCTTTTATCACCGGATCTAGATGAGCATGGTTTTGGGGCGCAATTTAGATAATAGCGCCGTTTCTTCGCGACCCCCCGGCTGTCAGTCCCCGCCAGGTGGGACCCCCGGTTGCCCGTGGGAGGCCCAGCGAGTGACGACCAGCGACAAGGGGGTCGATTTTGTTGACGCTCTCCACTGTTATTGCATGAACCCCGTCTGTCACGCTTCCAGGTCGAGCAGGTCACGCTTCAGACTAAGGGGTCGTGTGCATGTATGAGTGTGAGCGGTATTGCGTGTGTAACACCGCTCATGTAAACATCCTCGACTAGAAAAATCCTCGAAAAGAATTCACGATGTGCAACAATAGAGATTCGTAACATACCTAAGACGGAGATTGAAAACAAAAAATCTCTCTCCAATATCGTTCTGAACCTTGGCTCGGTTCTGGGACTAGACACGCCGATCGAGGGTTCTGAGATAAGTGATATTTACCGATCGAAGTCTGAAGCAGTAGTGGTTGAATTTACTACAACAATGCGAAAGGAGTCTGTTATTTCCAAGTACATCTCGTTCAATAAATCTAAACGAGAACTTAAGGAACCTTGTCTAAACTCGAAGCACTTCAACGTTCCTGGCGAATTACGAACAGTATTTTTATCAGAGTACTTGACAAGCAAAGCAAGAAAGCTGTTCTATATTGCTCGCCTAAATGTTAAAAATAAAAAGCTTTCTGCGGCATGGACTTCTTACGGGAGGGTCTTTGTCAAAAAGGAAGAAGCATCCCCACCAGTGCGTATTGATGATGAGTCCGAGTTCAACCAACTCATTTTATGACTGGTTATTGTTGCTATTAGAAGTTGCCGTCCATTGTTATTATTATTTCCTGTCATAAGCATATTCCCTAATAGGATTATATCATTAATTTCATATACCTATACTTGCGTTTTATATTATGTTAAACCTTGGTGCAGTCGCTTACAAAGTTCACTACCTCTCGCTACACTTGATTTACATACTCCCAAAATACACAAAACTAAATCAACACACAACGTGAACCAGTCGTTGGACAATCGAGCCATAATTATTATTATTAGTAAAAATCTGTTTAAGCATCCTGTTCAGCTAATCGTTTCACATCACAACATTACTATGCCAATTGTCGCCGATGGACCAGATCTGAGTGTTAACTTAATTCTTATCCTACTACACAGGTCACGAAATAAACGTGACCTGGATTTTTCTAAAATCTTATATCCAAATGTTGCAAGGCATTGAAGCTATTCACTCGGATCTGGATTCCTTATCGGTGGCCCGTGTTGTTAGGTGTGATGTGGAAAATATAAAAACCCATGTAAGTAACAATCGCCATCTTAACGTTCTCTCTCAGAATATACGTAGTATTTCGTGTAATATGTCAAACTTCAACATACTACTTCATAGGTCGAATATAGCATGGGATGTGTTGGTTCTTTCTGAATGCTGGCTACGCTCTGCTAAGAATATACCCTCCCTCGATAATTACAATTATGCCTCAACCACATTGCATAAGACACAAAATGAAGGAGTCGTAATTTTTTACAAAAAACAACTCAAGGTTTCATTTGAAGAACCACAAATCAGTGACGCTAATTGTTTGTTACTCAAATTAAATTCAGATACCTGTATCCTTGGGATCTACCGTCCTCCAGGTCAATATAGCACTGGCAATTTTATTAATTCAATTGATGGACTACTCACTTCCTTAAGTAACTACAAAAATATAATACTTTGTGGTGACATAAACATAGACATAGTTATGAATAGCCAAGATAAACGCTCTCATGACTATCTTAATGTATTGGCTAGTCACTCTATGCTGCCAGGTCATATTCACCCAACTCATGGCAAAACGTGTCTGGATCACATCATGTTAAAGACCAGATTGAAGGCTACCTGCATTGTGATCGAATCATCGATCACGGATCACGAAAGTGTGGCCATTAGCCTTGAGTTCGCACAGAAATCTCAACTGGAAAACTCAAACAAAATTTCTCACCGTATCGATTACGATAACCTAGACATTGCTCTGCGTGAAATAGACTTTCAATCAGTTTTGTGTTGTAGCGATATAAATAATGCAACGGACTTGCTGGTTAGTTATCTTTCAAAGTCTATAAAAGATAACTCAAAAGTTATAAAAAATCCCAGAAGGAAGCTAACTAGTAAACCTTGGATCACAAAGGGGCTTTTGAAATGCATGCGTAACAGGGACAATCTTTATAAAAAGCTGAAAGGGGACACAAGTAATGAAATTCTCCAAACAACTTACAAGCGCTACAGAAACTTCTGTTCTTCACTTCTAAAGAAAGCTAAAAGAAATTATGAAAAACAAGAGATCGAGAATGCAAGTGGCAACAAGAAGAAGTTATGGGACGTAATCAAACGGATTAGCGGCTCCTGTAGGGCAACAGACCACACCTCTTGTCTCATCAGTAGTGAGGATCCGGAAAGGAGCATCGATGAGGTCAATAGTTTCTTTGCAAACGTTGGACGCAAACTTGCCGAGAAAATCCCTGCCCACTCTTTGCCTCAGAGAAATATTCCTGTCAACATCACAAACAGCACTCCCCTTCATTCTTTGGTTATGCTTCCTACGGATGAATCTGAGATCCTTCAACTCATTGATGGATTAAGGGATAATTGCGCTGCTGGTATTGACCAAATTTCGAGCCGTTTGTTGAAGAGATATGCTCAGGTCCTTTGCCCCGCAATCACCCATATCTGTAACCTCGCCATATCTACGGGGAAATTTCCACAGGCGTTCAAATCGGCAGTTATAAAACCCATACATAAAGGTGGAGACAGGGACTGTGTCAACAACTTTCGACCCATCTCTATCCTTCCAACGCTCTCAAAGGTACTAGAGCGCCTAATGAATAACCGGTTAATCAGATTCCTTGAGGGGAACAACCTTCTTTCATCTTCCCAATTTGGGTTCCGGCAAGGCAAATCTACCAATGATGCGGTGCATGAATTAGTAAGCTCGGTTACAACAAGTTTGGATAGGAAAAGAAAATGTCTCACGGTATTCTTAGATTTGGCTAAGGCATTTGACACAGTTTCTGTCCCACACTTACTGAGTAAACTGGAAAAAATGGGTGTACGAGGTCTTCCCCTAAAATTATTCCAGGACTACCTAGCTAACCGGAGACAGCTAGTAAAAATTGATGACAGCGTGAGTAACGAACTCCCAGTGACTTTCGGTGTACCTCAGGGTAGCATTCTTGGCCCGACCCTTTTCCTGATCTACATCAACGACCTCTGCCACCTGGGCCTTAATAATGGTAAGATTATTACCTTTGCCGATGATACGGCCCTCTTTTTTAGTGGTGACAGCTGGTATGACGTCTTTGATGTGGCTCAACAAGGGTTAAATAGGGTTACTGAGTGGTTAAACCATAATGTACTGTCTCTCAATGTCACAAAAACCAAATACATAACATTCTCGCTTCGATCAAACACGTTACCTCCACGATCCCTTTCTTTGACGGCTCACACGTGCTGGTCAACAAACCAGCCTTGTGCATGTCCTTCTCTTCAAAGGACAGACCAAATAAAATATCTAGGAGTTATATTGGACCAATTCCTTAGCTTTAAACCACATATCAGCGCACTGGTAGCGAGATTGCGCAAACTCATATATGTATTTAAGAGTCTAAAATATGTAGCTAACCATAGAACCATCAAGATGGTCTACTATGCCTTGTGCCAGTCGCTCATAGACTATTGCATCATCTCCTGGGGAGGTGCTGCTAAAACGCACTTGATAGAGGCGGAAAGAGCCCAACGTGCTATCCTTAAGGTTGCTGCGGGCCTTCCTTTCCGCTTTCCTACAGTCGACCTGTACAGGAAGTGGGATGTCCTGTCCATACGACAAGCCTTCGTTCTGCATACAGTCCTCAAAAAACACTCGCAACTGATCTACGATTCAAATCTATTAAAAGATAAACGAAGAAAGGGTACTGTGTGCAGAACTGATCGTTTTCGTTCACGCCTTGCACGTAAGTTTTTCCCTCATCTAGGGAATCATCTTTATAATGTCATAAACAACAGCCAAAATATATATCCAGTAGATAGATTGAGTTGTAAGCGTAAAGTTACTGCGTATTTGAAAACCCTAAGTTATGATGACACAGAAAAGCTGCTCCACACACTTAGATAATCCTTAGCTGTTTACTTATTTTGATATTAAATGTTATAATAGTATGGTTTCACAGTTCCAACCTCTAACGTTCACAAGACACCTAACTCATATAACTACCATTCACATTCACCACCACCCACATGCACATTTCCCACTCATCACACTCACCATCCTCCACATGCACATTTTCTACACATTACATTCACCATCATCCACACGCACATTTCCTACACATCACATACACCACAATCCACATGCGCTTTTCCCACCCATCACCAACACATTCACCTCGCTCCATCACACATCCATTGACTGCTTTGTTTTTTTTTTATGTTTTTTATGTTTTTTTTTCCTTTTCTTTTGTTACATTTTATTATTTTTTCTTTATTATTGTTTAATTATTTTTAACTAACATTTATATTTCATTTTTGCGTTTGTTCAGTGGAGTTCATGTTATCTGCCAATAAACTTCTGTGAGGCCGTAACGTGGGTCCTGGTGACCTGTAGCACAGGTTTCTTCGAAACCTACAACAGGCACCAGCTCTCACAATGCTAATTCATATAATTATGTAGTTCCAAACTGTTAATTGCAACAAACCATTGTGAGAGAAATAAAATGATATTATTATTATTATTATTAAACAACTGATGGCGCGACCGCGCTGCACGTCCAGTGCGTGAGTTTTCGAGCATGTAGAGTCGCGAGTGTCAGAGATTCTGCGCACGCTATGCCTATATTAACTTAGCACACAGCGCACACCGAGCGTATGTATCGTTGTAGAGTCGTTGTGAGCGACTAAGTCGCGTGTAGGTTATGCGACTTAGTCATAGGTCAGTCCGGGAGGGGGGGGGCATGGGCATCATTGTCCGGCAATAAGTTGGGGCATGGGCATCATTGTCCGGCAGTAAGTCACGGAGAAGAAGCTTGGCATCAGGTTGCCGCGCGTGCCAAGGCGCTATGTTTTTTGATCTGCGGCCAGGCTGAGGCGTCGGTACGCGCGAGCATGTTCGACGCCCGGCGGCCGCAAAAGTCGTCCAGGCTCTCGATCTTCAGATCCCGCTGAATGACGCTGTTCCTCACGAAGCAAGGGGCACGTGCGACCTTTCGCAGCGCGATGCTCTGTTGCGCGCGAAGTAATTTCTTGCTGGTCTTGCTCGTGAGAGCGAGCCAAGCTGGGGCGGCGTATGTCAAGATGGGATGGATGTATTTTAAATCGAGATAAGAAGATCTAAGAGCAACGGCTACATGGCCTGTACAGTACGATTATAATTAAAATAGAACCCTACAAATACTAAATCTTAACAGTAAAGAATAATGCAAAAAATCGTCCCATACCACCAACAGATTTCAAAAGAATCTCAATTAATTAATCTTGGCAGCATGATCATTTTTTATTCTGACGACATCACCGTAAGTCATGGGGATATAGCGCAAAAAAATAATTCTTGTACACGCTTTTTGGTACAGTAATTTTAAAAAAAAAATGTATAAAAACATATAACTATAATCAAAAATAACCCTCCTTTGGTTTTGCCGTAGTCGGGTAAAAAAGGAAAAGACCTTTTTTTCTTCATGCACCCTCCCCCTTGCTGTGCTCTCTGCGTACTTGCACCTCAGTGTGGTTAATCCGTCCTGCTGTGATTACCTTGCTTATCTGTGCGATATCGGCTTGTTTGCGACTATCACTGTCCCTTGCTAGTTTATTTGGACCGTAGACAGAGAATAGAGGTAGACAAGTCCTCAGCGTATGCAGTATAGCGATAGTTCGACATAAGTACGTTACCACAGCTACGTGCAATTAGTATTGCCATACTTAGATTTTTACCCCATCCTGTGGGTAATCTGGTACTTTGATTGTGCGGTCTACTATGTACGAGTCATTCAGTTAATTGTCATTAGACTTTCAAGGGGCGGGGTATTTATAACGTTTTGATATGTACTTGATAGCAAATAAACACATCAGTTTCATGCATTTTTGTATGAAACAGCAAAATATTTTGTAACGTACTTAAATTAAATAGGGTATTTTTGGAAATTCAGCTCCTTCTCAAGTTAAATGGAAATAAGTTTTTTTTTAATCATGGTATCAGTTTTTTTTATACCACACTAGCTGTACCCGCGCGGCTTCGCTCCCGCTCTTCCCTATTTCAGCCTACTATACCCTACTCTACCCTACTATACCCTACTCTACCCTACTCTACCCTACTCTACCCTACCCTACTCTACTCTACCCTACTCTACCCTCCTCTACCTTACTCTACCCTACTCTACCCTACTCTACCCTACTCTACCCTATTCTACCCTATTCTACCCTACTCTACCCTACTCTACTCTACCCTACTCTACCCTCCTCTACCTTACTCTACCCTACACTACCCTACACTACCCTAATTTTCATTTTTTTTTTCCATAAGAACCTTCTCCTCATAATAACGAACACAACAAAAAAAAATTAGCGAAATCGGTCCAGGCGTTGTTGAGTTATGCGCTTACCAACACATTTTGCGATTCATTTTTATATTATAGAAGATTAGAATCTACATTTAATGGACACATTTTTTAAATAATGGGCACCGACAGTGTAATACATTTCTTTTACACCATTCGCGCCCAAAGTCTCTTGGTTATCTGAAGACTATAGTTAAAATTTGAAATAAACACATTTTTCCTTTAATATCTTTAAGTTTACAGTTAAACAATTATTTGCATATTATAGCTCATGTATTCAGCAGTAATATACAAGAAAAAAACAAAATAGGAATTTTTTTTTTTTGTTGTAATTAGAGCCAAATTAGTGTCGCAAGGTGTTGTTTTTGTGGTATGTGATAGCTGAATATATGGTGTATCGACCCCTTAACGTTGGACCACTATTTACGCCACACCCTGTATACTACATGTATTACATGTTTAGAAAATTCCGTCAATAGACTTGGATCAGTTAAGTAATCGTGATCCTTCATTTAAACTTTATCAAAATATTCTGAATTACTACTTTCGGCGACATTATTAATCATTCTATTTTTTTCTGACGTTTTGTTAATTGCTATTTCTGATTTGGTCAATGTTAAAATATATATACTCGTATGTTGTAACGGATTACAATTTCCTGACGTAATGTGTTTCATTTCCCCATGAACTAACATTCTTTTAAATGCCGACTTTAATTGTCTAGCAGAAGGGTTGTTGTTAAACCCTCCTTTGGCTCTAATGGGACTAAAAAATACTCCAAGTGAACTTGACTTAGTTTGTAAGTGCTTAAAAACGGAAGGAGTTTTTTGTTTTTTATCACTTGAGTTTCGTACAAATAAATTACACTTTTAATACAAATTAGAAAGCCTAAAAATCCGGTTTTTCTATTTGAAGACATTATATCGATGGCAGCAAAGTAGAAACGGACATCTACAAAATCGCAACTTTACAGGAGAGCAGATTTAGTTTAAAAGAGCGGTTATTTTGAGAGTTACGGACCAATTAACCTGAAATTTTCTATAATGCTTTAAAATAACCTTCTTTATGAATTGTGTAATAGGTTTTATCGCTATATCGTTATTTTACTGAAATAATGTAGATGTATTTTTTTACTCTGAAAAAACTTTGACGTAGAAGAAGACATCTGCCTGATAACCGTTTATACGTTGTAATAAAAAAGTGCCCATTTCATTTAAAATATCTAATAAAGTAAGATAATAATCTCCTGTAATACATTTAAGAATATTTAAAGAACATCTTCTAAGCAACATGCAAACAGTATTCTACTTTTTTTGACCAAATTTTGTAATGTCTGTATTTACTTTGCTTTTAACATTTTATACATTATCAATAAATGATTTAACTACAACTAAACTCCATCTATTACTATCAGTTGAACTCATTTATTTAGTTACCAAATCACGTAAAATATATTTTTTTAAATAAAAATGCAATATAATACTATGATTTATTTATTATCAAAGGTATCATTAGCAAATAGGTAAATATCAAACTGAAATAAAATAAAAAAGAAAAACAGAACAATATTTTAAACTTAACAATATTAACACTATTTATTTTTACTTATAGTAGGAAAAACGAGATCAAAACGTTAACGATTAGGTACGAAAAACTAACTTATTTATCGAATTCAGCGCCATCAACAGCTTCTGATTCTTCTATGGCGCTACTATGCTTAATGTTTTTATAAAAATCATGGTATCTTGGTGGGATTAAATTTTGTTGACACAAAGACATTAAGTCCTTGTATTTTGCTGTAGTAATGGGTAAAATTTCACCATAAACTTTTCCAAGTTGTTGTGTATTATTGTTGACTTGCAAAACTCTTCTGCTTGTCCTCTTGGAACTGTCAATACACATAGGAAAACTCTCATTCAAATCGTATTTATAAAATATTTTGTCAGGTTGATCGTGTTCCACCACTATTTCACGCACTTGATTCCATTTTACTTTTTCCCCCTTCTCATTTTTCACCCATTTGTGAAGACTAAGAGTAGACTTAAAATCCAAGATATCATTTTGGTTTATCTCCACAACTTCATAGGGTTGATCGTTTGTTTTACACCAGCGTACACAGGTATACCACTCCTGCGGCGAGAAAATCATTTTATTTTTGGAGGATCGTTCGATTAACGCATGTACGCTATCACCCTCTTGCTGCGTTTGACCCTTTTCTAAGAATCTATGCCAAATGCGAACACCAAATATTTTGGCCACAAGTAAATTTATAGCAAAAACGATACGGTTACGGTTTTGGCCTCCGCAATTATCCGACCATAAGCGTATATCCTTCACTCCCTCTTGGCTTTTTCTCTCTATATGTAGTTGTAAAGACAACTGGATACTTTATTTTACCCCCTTCTAGCTGTTGTCTCATTCCACATGTAACAAATGGCTTTTTTTAGACCCATATCAACACGGTAAAGTTATAAACAGATAATTTTCTTTTATAATAGAACGAATTTACTTCGCCATGAGGAGAGTTTAAGATTTTTTGGAAATCAAATGTTGCAGCTGCGATATTTGAGGGACTGTTCTGAGATTGTTGCTTATCTTCAGTTTTCAACGATCTGGCCAGATTTTTGTTTTGAATGTGTTTGTCGTACGTTATTTGATCTTGGAATTCATTTGGTGGATTATTTTTATAAGCAGTGCACTGATCACACTGATACTTTTTTGGTACAAAGAAGTCTACACTCAAATGAGAATTAACAACGTCCCTGTACTGTCTCAATGTATTGACAATTTCTGTGAGGTTTTTTTCTTGAGCCCATGTTTTGTACATTTTAAACATGATACTGAAGTTTAATGAGTTGTCTAAATACAGTTTATGAGTATCTTTGCGGGTGTAATGAGACTCTACCGGTTGATAACTTTTAACACGATGACATACGCTTTGAATAACTGTTTCAGTGAGCAATTTTGGTTTATTGCCGTGAACACCTCGTCGATCTTCTTTACAAAAACCTGTTGTTGTTTGTACAAATAATAATGTAACAATTTGCTGAAGTCCTAGCTGCTCAAAAATCGCTCGAAGAAAACTTCATGAGGAAGATGGGTGAATTGGAGGTGCAAATCCAGTGTGCGGAGTCTGCTAAATCCAACACCGTGGCAAAGATCTCTGACGAGTTCCGTGTGTTCAGGGAGCTCATGTTTTCCATGCTTGGGATTCTCAGAAGCCAGATCAACGAGTGTGCTAAGCAAATTGATGTAATGGAGACAAGGCACCAGCGAAAGGCATTGGTCTTCCAAGGGCTTGCTGAAGCAATGAACGAAGATAGTGCAGCTCTCATCTTGGAGGTACTAAATACCAAGCCGAAGCTCACGAACCTCACTACATCATTAATTAAAGCCTGTCACAGACTTGGGGCCTCCACCAACGAGCATCACCTGCCTATTCTCGTTAGGTTTTCCAGTATGGATATCAAGTCTTCTGTTTGGAAGGCCAAGACAGGGTTGAAAGGCTCCAAGATATCCATTAAGGAGTTCCTGAGAAGGGCCAGCCAATCGGTTTTTGGCAAGGCGCGCGAGCATTTTGGAATGCGCGGGCGTGTTGGACGCAAGATGGTGTCACATGTGTTAAGGCTTCAGACGGCGTCCGGCTTAAGGTAACATCCATCGACGAGCTCAAGCCTTTGATAGCCAGGTACCCCAAGACGGCGGCTTCAAAACCATCTACGAGTGGAAGAAGTGCTGATGCTGCTGGAAACCACAAAGCGACATCACGTAATTAACATGTAAATAACTACATCTTATTTGTCGTTTCTTTTGTTTATGTGATTGTCAGCTTATTCAATTGATCATTTTCATGTAATTACAAACCGTTTCGTAGTTTTCTCATCACATTTTTCGCTACTGTACTGGTGGGTGGCCCACTGTTTGCCCGTTTCTGATTCTTGTATTTATTTGTCGCTCGATACCCTCAACACGTAGATTAACTTGTTATATTTTTTTACTGCCGAATGTCAATGTCAACTTGACATACTAGTTGACATTTAATTAAACGTTCGGAAACTTGTAAACAGTTCCATTGTAATTTATAGTTCCAATAATTATTTTGTATGATGACGTGCTTGTTTCTTGGTTTTGGGTGAGCCACATTTTTTTATGTTTTTATGTGTTTGTAATTTATTTATATGTGTGTATGGTATATTTTTGACTCATTGTATCTTATTTATGTCGGACAATGAGCTTTATTTTTGTACCAACGAATCGACTGCCTCTTCAAGTGACTCAAGCTTTTGTTCGCTAGGTGACATCCTTGGTGACTTTCTGCAGCATAATTTTAATGACGAATCAATTCGATTGATGAATGTATGTCATATCAATGCTCAGAGCATAGCCAGTCACTACAGTGAGTTGTACGACGCATTTAGTGATAAAAACATACACGCCATCTTGATTTCCGAAACTTGGCTCAAACCGCATCTTCTGTCCACCACTTTCTCTCTCACTGGTTTCGTACTTATACGGAATGATCGGATTGTTAGGGACGGGGGTGGTGTAGCCATATACCTTCGCAGTGACTTTCCTTATAAAATACTTACTTCTTCTTCTTCAAACTATTCTGCCTCTGCTGAATTTATCTTCCTTGAAGTTTGCGTTAAAGGAGCTAAGGCCATCATTGGTGTTGTTTACTGTCCCCCCACTGTCGATTACTTCACTGATTGGGAATCGGTTTTTGAATCTTTGGGTTCAGAGTATGCGCACCACATCATAATGGGTGATTTCAACACAAACCTTCTTGACCAAAATTCCTCTCGATCCCGGAAGCTTCTCCATCTAATTGAGTCAACTAGCCTACATGTGTTACCACTCAAACCTACTCACCACAAAATCGCGGGTGATGACACCTGGCTCGACCTTGTCCTCACCTCTAATCCTTCCCTTGTCTCTTCCTACGGTCAACACGACTCTCCTGGTTTTTCTCATCACGATATGATTTTCCTCTCCTATATCCTGAAACCTCCGAAACCGACACCAAGGGTTCTGTACAGGCGTTGTTTTGGGAGAATGGATGTCGAAAAACTTAAGAAGGACGCATCTCTGGTTGATTGGGAGGTAATGAAGGAGGCCACTTCGGTTGACGATAGATAAGGTTTCGTTCTTAAACAATGTCGTGGTCAACCTTTATGATATTCATGCTCCTGTCAGAAAAGTGAAACTGACTGATGATATACAAATAGCCATGCGTCGCAGAGACCGTGCGTTCCGTTAGTATAGAAGAGATCGTACGGATGAGAGTTGGACACTTTTTAAAGGTTGTAGGAACAGATGATACGCAATGCTAAACGCCGTCACATTCTTGAAAATATTTCTACTTCCTCTTCTGCCGATATTTGGAAATTCCTTGGAACTCTTGGTATCGGCAAACCGCGATATTTAGAACCTCCAAATTCTATCGACTTAGACAATCTCAACCGTCATTTCTCTACTGTGCCTACCATGGATCGTCTATCAAAACAACATACTCTATCTCTGATTTCTGGTCTAACGCGTCCTAATATTAGTCCTTTTCCTAATATTAGTTTTGTTCCAGTTGAACCGGTAGAGATCAGAAAGATTATTCTCTCCATCAAATCTACAGCGGTAGGATGTGATAATATCGCTCTTGGTATGATCATAACTATCCTGGATCACCTCTTGCCTGCTATTACCCATACTGTTAATTTTTCCTTGTAGTCCGGTGTATTTCCCTCCTTGTGGCGAAAAGCTTACGTTCGTCCAATACCTAAAGTTCCAATCCCACACTTCCAACCCACTTTCGCCCAATCTCAATCGGGAAGGATTTCTTATACAAAGTTCTCGAAGCTTGTGTGTACAAACAACTCACTAACTTTGTGCACTGTAATTCACTGATTAGTCCTCTACAGTCTGGGTTCAGGCCAGGGCACAGCACTGTTTCCGCCCTCCTTAAAGTGACTGGCGATATTAGGGCAGGAATGGAAGACACCAAAGTCACTTTTCTAGTGTGGGTCGATTTCTCTAACGCCTTCAATACGGTCAGTCACGATATCCTGCTAGCCATCCTGTCCTATATAATGGTCTCTCCCGAAGCACTGGAATGGTTCACATCTTACCTTCAGGGACGTCAACAGTCGGTTCACGTTGGAGACTCTTCTTCACGTTGGTGTAATTTGGATGCTGGTGTTCCTCAAGGCGGCATTCTTTCTGCTCTTATATTTTCTATTTTTATTAATCTTATTATTTCTGAACTTCAGTGTGCGTATCATCTGTATGCAGATGACCTGCAGTTATACTGCCAAGGAAGGGTCGATGAATTATCGGACACTATTGGCAAATAAAATAGGGACTTGATTGCCATTAAAACTTGTTCTGTCAAATTTGGTGTTGCTGTAAACCCCAACAAGTGTCAGGCCATCATCATCGGCAGTCCTCGAAGTATCGCCAAAGTGGATGTTACAAAGGGAAATGCCCATTTGATAAACAAGTTTTGGCCAAGTAATGCCCAAGAAAGAAACCAATGATAGGTATTAGGATTGATATCGTAGATAAAGAAATAACCGCTATTTTTTACCTAGAACTTGGTGGAACATCACAAACTGAAAATAGAAAATAATAGAAAAAAATATACGCACAATTATAGTTTTCAAGTCTTTATTCATTGTCATTTAAATAAGTTATAAGTACATCATCTAGGAATTGGGCTGGGGGAACCACACAATCGTCATCACGTGGGCACAACACCCTACTGTCTTCCGGCCAGATATGCAATTACAGCAATATTGTCGTATGGACTCTAATCCAGTTTCATCAGTATTAACAATGATATATACGAAATACATTTTTCGACTGATATGACGGCTTTTAATTCTTCCTCTAACCAAAATACTATTACTAGCCGAAGGAAATCCATCTTGAATTCTATTATTTGTTTCTGGGCACACTTCAATATTATAAGAACCTTGTGCTCTTATATGTTCGCCATAATAAGAGCGTGCCTGTTTCAACTGGTAAGTTCCACATGCAAATAATATTAAGTCACTGTAAGTGAGTCGGGGAAACTCAGTTATATTATCTGTGGTTACATTTATGTTTACGAATTGTGTACGCCTTCGATTTAAATAATTACCTTCTACAAAATCAGCAAGATCATTAATAATATACAAAAATCTTCTAATATTAGCTAAAATTAAACTGGCATCTTCTCTGTCTCTTATACGCAGATGGAAACTGTTAATAAGTGAAGCGGCTATGGCAAAGTCTATCATTATATGTTTTGAAGCATTGCTGAAAAACTTTTGCCTAAACAATTTAAAAGAGTGTTTAAAAATACCATTGACCACCTCAACAACCCATCTAGTTATGGTTACACATCTTGTTTTGTTAGCTTCCATCGTGCATAGTTGGGTTTCACCCTCTCGAAGAGATAAAGGCGTGTAAACAGAATAATTACATGTACCTTCTAATAATGATAATGAGTCTCTAAAACCCCTATCCAAAATAAAAACATCATTAGGCTGAAAATATTGCTCATGGGACTGTTTTCCTCTGAAAATTCATTTATCATTATCTGAGCATCTAAGGTAGTTGCTGGATAGGGGCCCAACACATCTACAATGTAACCATCACAACAAACTATTAAAAAAGGCTTAACAAGGTTCCTATATTTATGCATTGAATATGTATTTTTCTGATAGGTATAATTAGAGCTTTTTTGAATGTAAATGTAGGTTCCATCGACAATAACTATAGGCCTACTTTCTTCACCCCCAAAAAGCCCATTTGGAATAATTAGATTTCTTGATGAGATTTGTTCACGGCTTATATGATTTAAACCGAGATGCTGTGGCACAAAATCCTGATTTAGGATTTCTCTAACTTTTCCCATAAGCCTTTCTAGGGTACTCCTTGGTATATTTAATAATGTTGATATTCTTTGATCGCTATCTCCAGTTCTCAATTTCATTAAATAAGCGGCAAGAGCAGTTTTGCCTCTATGCATTGTTCCTAATCGTGGCACTTCTCTAATTATATTTAAAATATTTTCTAGTGATAGGCCAAACCAATAATGAACTACGGAACTGTCCATATTTTCGATATTCTCAAAATCTAAATGAACTGACTGTGACTGTTTTAGTAAATCAGTATATTCCTCTATTTGCTGTGCCGAAAATGTATGAATTGGATTTTCAACTGCAGTAAGCTGATTACCAAAAGTATTTGATTTATGATAGTTACATATTCTATTTGTTGGTGAAACATAATAATTAAAATCAATGAATAATCTTGCCCGTAAACTTGTTGGCACTGTAAGCCTCTCTGGTTGTTCGCATTCTGGATAAAAGCAATGTTGCTGGCTCATTGGAGCCCTAATATAATTTGGAAGGTATATTGTTGCTTCAGCATTTGGTCCGGCTACGCCACTGATTTCTCTTGTATCCAATTATTCAGAGCTAGTTGGTTCAACACTCATACCTTCATTTTGCGGAGATAGAGATGAAGTAGATGCTGGTGTAAACTGTGGTATTGCTCGTCTTGCTCGAGTCCAACAAGTATGGCATACCAGATCAGTTGATGTCAACTAAAATGTAAGAAAAACATATTAAATATTATGATTTTTGTTATTTTGTACATACAATTCTATTTAGTTCTAGATTATTTATATTAAATACTTAATATGAATTTAATATAAATTCAACTTCTAAGACAGAAGTCTTATGCCTTACTTATGTTTCTGAATTAATTAATTTTCATCAAATAATCACAGATAAAACATAATGTGTCACTGACCAGCCTTGGGATTATCCATTCTGCAAATATATTTCTTATTTGTGTTGATGGAAGCGCTGTCGTAAAACTGATTGGCCACAGTTCACGCATACTTGTCTATGACCAACGCGTCGGTCGAGTGAACCAGCATGCTGCTGTGCATCCCTTGCCAACATCCAGCAAGGCTGACACACCAGACTATCATCTGAAACCTATTTCCACACTGGTCATAATTTAATTCATATTAACATACTGCAACATTCAATCTAAGTAACTATAAAAATATTTTATGTGCACAAATAAAGTATATACACAAGTTGTAGTATAATACACCAACATATTGAATATTAGATTGTTCACTACCAAAAGATTACTATGTCTAAGAAGAGTATCCATTCAATGACACTAGTGCAGTATTGCAGTATTGGTAATATGATCATGATTTGCATGATCTTATAAAATGGTGTATCACAAAGAGGCAAGACAACATGTGACAATAAGTCAAGACAATACAAACTACAACTATTTCAACAATCAATTTGGATTGATTGGTCATTCAATTCAGACAGGATAATGTGCTAGCTTATACATACAGATATATATTATATTACAAGTTGTGTTGTCTTATAGTAAGTAAATAGGTAACTTACTTGCAGTGGTGCAATCCATTGCTGAATTATAGATCGTACTCCTACATCAGTTAGAGTCAATCTCTGAAGTCTTCGTGTATCTACTCCACAGTTGACACAGAGATGGCTTCGTGGTAAGTTAATAAGCTCATTTAATTCAGGTTCCATGTTCGTGCCAGGTCCTTCATGAGAAACAGGAACGGTATCTAATGGTAAACCGGTATTGTCGTGGGAAGCGGGTACTGAATCCAATGTAAAGCCAAGGTCGTTATCGGGAGCGGGTACGGGGTCCATAATCGTAAGCAGTCGTCGAAAAATCAGAAACGCAATAAGAAAAACCACAAATCGCAAGCGCAGAGCACAAACCGAATTGTGAAATGCCAACGTTATTATGTGTCAACAAACAAGAGCATTAGGGATGAGACGTAGGATCTAATTGTCGAAAAATCGATATTTGTAATAAACCGAAAATACGGGATCGTTAAAAGAGGTCGTATAAAACGTACTTAGAGGTACATAAATCAAAAAACATGTGGTTTAATATCTACGATATATAAATAAAAGATAAATACATCAAATATTTTTCGAATTGTTAAAAATTATTTAAAAAAAAATCGATTATCAAGAACCGGTTTTTAATAAATCGATTTTTTTAAATAAGGGTTTCAATCCCTATTTTTAACAGGACTGACGACCGATATAGGGGAAGTAGACACTCCAATAATCGACTGAGTTTTGAATAATTCATCTTTTGTTTTCCGAGGTTTATATCTTATAATATAAAAATGAATCGCAAAATGTGTTGTCCCAATTTAACTTTTTTATAAAAGTTAACACGTAAGTACATGAAAAATAAGTTCAAAACAAAAACCCGACTACTGAAAAATCATGCTCTATAAAGTATAAAAACAAGAAATATTCTCGTCAGAAATTGTTATGTTCCTACAAACCGTTCGATATTTGTTGTCTGTTAAAAAAACAACTAACGCCTTATTTATTATAATGTATTTAATAAGTATTTAATAATGAAGTTATTTCTAATTATCAGGTGCATGCAAACAAAGCCGATGAAATGTGCTTCTTAAGCCCTTTCGTTTAATACCTAACACACGCGCGGACATTAAAACACTTCCAACATAGTTCATAAGTTATGTGGAAATAGATGAACAATACATACATTACCGGTCAAAATCATAACCCTCCATTTTGCTTCGTCGTAGGCGGGTAAAAACTCATAACCCTTCTTTTTACTTCTCCGTAGTCGGGTAATTAAATCAATGTTTTAAAATATTTCATTGTACACTAAGCTTTACAATTCAAGTTCGTCACGATTTTGTTCCGGTAGTATGTAACATGACGCACAGGAGGTGACGTTTTCATTCCACGATACTTTTAAAATTGAAAATAACTAATATTTAGTTAAATTAACTTGTTTTTAGCTATACTTATCTAATATAGGTTAGTTTATTGTGTTATATACAATATCATAAAGTAAAGAAAACAGTTTATTTACCTTTTAAATACTGTCACTCTCCAGAAAAAAATTCTGCGCGCCGATGACACCAACACTTTGGTCTCAGTTTTTATCGCAACTGACTTTTAAACAACAATGGCGGTATCCTAATACGATCATAATGTTGCCAGGAAGGCAGAAAAATACAAATTAGTAGATTTTGTCTTGTGTACGATATCGAATTGACCGTGACGAAATCGGATTTTCCGATACTATGATTTTCGTAGGACAACATTAAAATAATGATATTTATTAAAATAACTATTAATTTATCCCATTAAAATCGAAAATACGCTTTTAGAAATACAGAGACTATGTTCAAAAACTTAAACATACCTAAAGACTAATATTCTACAAGTTAGATGTATTTGAAATCTCCAAGAGCACCGTGGGACACATGATATTTTTACCTCCTGTTTTGTTTTTTTTTAAATATAAAAATAACTATCCACTTTTTATGGTACTTATTAATTTAATGGTAAATTGAAATATTTACCTAAATCACACAAAGTTTCACTTCCACATGTGCCATATAAAAAAATAAAAATAAAAATGTTTCAAGGTGTGGGACAGTCCGATTTTGCTAGGGTAATTTTTTGTGAAAAACACCCGCTTACTTAAAAAAAACAGAGTTTTCCTGAAATACTGGCTATTTATAAGGTTTAAATTTTTATTAACAGACACACACTGTTATGATACAGTTTGTTAATCAATTTAAAGCTTTCTGATAAACTATATTTTTTGTTTTGTTTTGTGGTGCGTAAATAAACAAAGAAGACGCTTTTCCGACCCGCGAACACGCGACGTATAATGGTCCATGCGCGAAACAGGGAAACTACAAGTTGATTCCGCAAACTTCTAAAGACTGTCCTTGCGATTTTTTTATTGTCATCGCAAAGGCCAGACGTACTGGAAATTGTAAGCGTTTAAAATCGAATGGTAAATCCGTTGGAATCATCGGTATTCGCGGGATCAAGACATCCTCTCCTTTGCATTTTCCTTTTATGATTGTTGCCTCAATGACGTTATTCATCAGCTTTTTCACAGCCAGTCTTGTTCTATTGCATAGTCGAGGTTGATAAATGTTACGCAGCATGATGACAACTGATCCTACTTTTAACTGCAAATTGTGAGGTGGTAATCCAGGCAATTCCAGTGAATTTAAAAACTCCGTGGGATAGTTGACTACGTCATCCTGGTTCATAACGGTGTCGACTGATTTGAAGGAAACCAACTGTCCTGGAAGAAAATTCTGATTGGTCGCATTGAGATCCTCGACATCTTTATTTTTCGCTGCCAATATTGCTCGTTCACTCAGCCAATTTTGGTTATTGAACTTTTGTGCTATATCTGGGAAAACACGCTGAATAAGCTCCCCTTTTGAATCTGTGATGTGACAGAAATCTGTGGGTAATGTGATGAATCCGGTCGAGGTGTCCATTGCAACTTTATTATTTCCAATATCTAACAACTGCTTCGCAAACACGTTTGCAGTTTCATCTTCTTCTTCTTCTTCCTGCCCTTGTCCCATTTTATTTGGGGTCGGCGCAACACGTTTTTTTCTTCCATTCTGTCCTGTCACTCGTCACGCTATCACTAACTCCCTTTTCTTTCATATCACTTCTCACACAATCCATCCATCTTTTCTTTGGCCTCCCTCTCCCTCTCCATCCATCCACATGTAAATTCATAACTCTTTTAGCAACATGCTTTTCATCTCTCCTCTTTACATGACCATACCATGACAAACGATTTCATCATGTTGCAAAAATACTCGCATGTTAGTTGTTAATTGGAGTGTCTTTACGTACTGCCACAAATTCGATACCTAAGAGACCTGCTTGCTGAAACCATAACGGGAAATGATGGATACCCATTGTATCGTCGGCGATCAGTTGCGGACAATGGGCAATCGGTAGTTGTGAAGGTAAGAGGACAAAATGTTGATGTAGACAATCGTTGGATTGTGCCCTAGTCGCCAATATTGTCCAAAGCTTTTGAGACTCACATCAATGTGGAATATTGTAACTCTGTAAAGTCGATAAAGTACATATGTAAATATGTTAACATATGGCTGTCTTCGCTGTAACCAATGTAAATGATGAAATATCAAAGTACCAGATGGGGCGCTATGTAAGTAGCAACGAAGCAATTTGGCGTATATTTTCATTTGCGATCCATGAAAGATACCCTACAGTAGTCCATTTGGCGGTCCATTTAGAAAATGGTCAACGAGTTTATTTTAATGAATCGAACGCGGCAGACAGAGCGGCACGTCCACCATCGACAACATTAACAAGTTTCTTCACAGTCTGTCAAACTGATGATTTTGCTCGCACTTTGCTGTATGCTGACATGCCACGCTATTACATATGGAATGCATCATCGAAATCGTTTCAGCGTCGAAAACAAGGAACACCAGTTGAAGGACATCCAAATGTATATGCTTCAGACGCTCTGGGTTGCATCTACACAGTACATCCAAATAACGATGAATGTTATTATTTGCGATTGTTGTTGGTGAATGTTCGTGGTCCGACCGACAAGTCCGGTGAACTTCGCTTGTGCATCGAGTTAATTGTCAAAACCTGGAGACTGTAAATCTACAAATGCAGGGATGGTGAAACCGTTCACACTAGCAGATTAATTTTTTTTTTTTTTTTAATTAGTTTCTGAAACTGGAGTGCTTATTTTTGAGAAAATCGCGCCTTTATCGATGCTATCTTCTACTCGCATGATCTTTTTTCTTCTTCATTAGTTTGGAGTTTCGCATAGCACTGTTCTACCTCATGACCTATTCTATTACATCGACTACACTTTTTAAAGGGTTGGGAACACTGAGACGTCATATGACCATCGTTCTTGCAATTCGAGCAACGTACAGGCCTAAGGTTAGAGCTATTTTGTTGTTTTTGTGTTTGACCTTTAACAAATTTTCGCTCGTTGTTGAATTTTGTATTTCCAGCATTACGTAAATACGAAAGAAGTTTGTTAGGATCAACAAATTGAGCTGCCTCAGCACCCAATCTAACCGAACGGTCATCGATGCCATGTAAAATGCATTCGACTGCCCTTTTCCCACTTATACCACATCTATTAATTAGGGATATTTTGTGGTAATAATAGTCTTCTAAGCAGTCTGTGAACCTAGCTCGTTTGGCTAACATGTCGCTTAGCATTTGACCATAATTCTCTTCCGACGGGAAAGTGTCCAAGAGTTTTTCCTGCCATTCAGCCCAAGTAAATAAAACTGACGGAAGGCCCTCGTACCATCTTTGAGCTATACCCCTAAGTTTTGGTAAAGCAAAATGTACAACTTGTTTTTCCGACCACGAATAAATGGTTGCGCATTCATTGACTTTATGGAGCCACATGGTCATTGTCTGTTCTCGTTTACTTGGGTCAAACTCGGGAATCGTGTTATTATGGGAACTTAGCTTATCTGCACCATTATTAGACATAGATTTGAAAACATTGACAAGGTCTGATAGATTGGTTAATCCTAATAAAGAAGTGCTCTCACCCGTGGTCTTGTCTTGCATTGAGGCGTGTACGTCTCCCACAGTTGTTGCTCGTTGCTGCCTCACTGGACTACGTGACCGGTAGCTTGTAGGGTCAGAAAAGAGGTGTGTCGTGGATGCGCAGCATTCCCGGCTGCGAGTCCGGTGGTCGTCCCGGCTGGAGTTCACCTGGTGGTCCACCCGGCAGGACGCCCGGTGGTTCTCCCGGCTGGATGCCCGACGATTCTCCCGGCTGGATGCCCGACGATTCTCCCGGCTGGACGTCTGGCGGTTCTCCCAGCTGGATACCCGGCTCGACGTCCGGCGGTTCTCCCGGCTGGACGTCCGGCGGTTCTCCCGGCTGGACGTCCGGCGGTTCTCCCGGCTGGACGTCCGGCAGTTCTCCCGGCTGGACACCCGGCAGTTCTCCCGGCTGGACACCCGGCGGTTCTCCCGGCTGGTCGCCCGGCAGTTCTCCCGGCTGGGTGCCCGGCGGTTCTCCCGGCTGGACACCCGGCTGGACGCCCGGCGGTTCTCCCTGCTGGACACCCGGCGCGACGCCCATTGGTTCGCCCGGCTGGTCACCCGACTGGTTGTCCGGCTGGACACCCGGCAGTTCTACGATGAATGTTATTATTTGCGATTGTTGTTGGTGAATGTTCGTGGTCCGACATGACGCCCGGCTGGTCGCCCGGCAGTTCTCCTGGCTGGATGCCCGGCTGGACGCCCGGCGGTTCTCCCGGCAATTCTCCAGGCTGGATGCTCGGCGATTCTCCCGGCTGGTCGCCCGGCAGTTCTTCCGGCTGGATGCCCGACGGTTCTCCCGGCTGGATGCCCGACGGTTCTCCCGGCTGGATGCCCGACGGTTCTCCCGGCTGGACACCCGGCTGGACGCCCGGTGGTTCTCCCTGCTGGACACACAGCGCGACGCCCGGTGGTTCGCCCGGCTGGTCACCCGGCTGGTCGCCCGGCAGTTTTCCCGGCTGGATGCCCAGCGGTTCTCCCGGCTGGACACCCGGCGGGACGCCCGGCTGGTCGCCCGGCAGGTCTCCCGGCAGTTCTCCAGGCTGGACGCTCGGAGATTCTCCCGGCTGGACACCCGGCGGGTCACCCGGTGGTTCGCCCGGCTGGTCAGCCGACTGGTTGCCCGGCTGCGTGAGCGGCTACCATTTCGCCTTCGAGGATGCACCGATTGATGTGGTGAGCAGCCCACTCCACGCTTAACTGGGCTGCGTGACCGACGATTAGCAGCAGGTGATCCCGTGGGATCAGTCGGGGTGTAGACAACACGCTCTCGTTTGTCTGTCTCCATGAAGTTATCCTGGAACGTAAATAATATCCCAAAGAATTCGTTCTTGAAAATGGACACAGTTAGAAAATAAAAAATAAATAAATGTAACAGCGATAATATAAATAAGCATATTCTGTATGCAGACAGGAATTTTATAAAACCAATCAAATAATTTATTATATGGTGAGATAGATGGTACATGAATGTTGCATTATAGAATATAACAGTAAATCGTCATATTCACAATTTCTGGTAAGCTCAATGTAAAATAATAAATCGTAGCAACAGAGGAACTATAGTTAAGCCATTTTAGATGCTTAACGTTGATATGAAATAATCGAAGGTGACTTAATTATTTATAGCTGTTAAATTAGGTTGATAACCAACTGCTGACAAAAACCTGTCTAACTAAGTCCACCTTACAATTAACTAGAATATGATGGAAGGGCTAAGCATTTCATATTAAAGGAAATCCAGCTTTCATATTTATATATAAATAATTTTTTTTTTTTTTTCCAATTGCCAATTTACCCAGACAACAAAGTTACGTCAAAATTATTGTACAAATTTTAAATCTAAAAAAAAAATGTAGAAAATATTAAGGCAAATAATTTCTAAAAATGGTTCGTAACACAAGGTCATTTTAATCAGGGTAGTAGAACTAACGGTATGGCCAGACAGGAATCATTATCCCACTTCTGAGATGTAAACTCTCTCATGGGTTGATATCATCCGAATCATGTATCCCACTGCTATTTAGGTTTATGGCTTCTAAGAATGAAATAAAGAGTGAAAATAATAAACAGTTGTGCATGTACTTACTTATTATATTTCTCCAATCAGAAAACTAATATAATTGTAAATAAATGTCTACTTTTTGAATTACTAATAAAAAAGAACAAATGATGCACGACTGCAAGCCCGCCAGAATGGTACGACGCCCAAAAATCCCGCGCTTTTTCCCTATCTGTCAATATTCAAAATCCTCGCGCTCTGATTGGTTGTCGTGCCATTCGCGGCCACAGTTGATACTACTATAGACAACATAGGTATTACTTTTGAGGTAGACAATACAATTAGGTTTAAATTAAGTAACAAATTAGGTAAATGAACTAGATAATTTACTATTGATAACACTACATTATTGCATTTTAATTATTTTAATTAGACCAACGCAGCATTAGAAAAAAATAAAAATTTTATTTTTGGCCATAGCGGCCTTGGGGAAAATTGTGTAGTTTTGTAAACTGAGGAAAGTGTTATACATTTCGACCTAAGTACATGATTGATTTTGCACCCCAGTGCGACGTATGGAAATTAGTTTTTCACGTTTTTTTGCTTCTGTACTTCGGGGGGAAATTTAAGTAGTTATGAAAATAATCACAATTACATTAATTTGATTTCCTTTATATTTGCACCCTATAAAAAATTAGCATTTTTTTAAGGAACATACGTTTTTCTAGTGTTGTCTTAATTGCCAAAGAACTATTACGCCATGGAAGTGACAAGCGCGCGACACGGAATAATAAACTGACAAGAAGAGATAAGCGTAGTCATTACTTAGGAGTGTTGTGGGATGTATTTTACGAGGAAGGAGTACTTTCTGATTGTAAATGCTCTGTTAGTAAGTGTTAGTAAAGAAACCTAATTTAGTTTTTATTAAAAAAAAAAAACAGTTAAAAAAACCGTCTATGTTTAAACAAAAAAAAACGAGAGTGTCCTGTAAGCATGTCCTTTATTTATCTTCTATACATACATATAAATAAAATTGGAGTATCTGTTTGTAATATTGAAGTAACTGCTTTTTACTAATGCATATGAATATATAACGAATTATTAATCAAACGTATACATAACGTTTGGCAGCATTTAAAAAAATTAAGAATTGTCAAAATTGTTTTCCTGCATCTTATTATACCCATTTTGCTTAAAATAAAAGGCTACTATTTAATATAATGGACAAATTTAAAGACGCAAAAAGTGAATTAAATTAAAAACATGCAGATAAAATGCGACGGTTGGATACAATAATATCATTTCTAGGTGAGTTTTTTAATTACTATTATAAAAACTTGATACTTTTTGACTATTTAATAATTGTAATTTTACTCACACGGTGTATTATACTTTTCAGGAGGTTTCGGCAATGAGTAGACGAAACTCCTAATAATGAAAACAGTAAAGGACATGGAAAGTTGTATATTTCGTATGCGCGCTATCTAGCAAAGTAGCGGCGGACATTTGAACGATATTATATTCCATACATAATGACATCAATCGTCCATCCAAATTAATAAAAAAAATCGATAACACACAATTTGTTTTATTCAAATTTAAAGATTCCAGGGAAGTGTTCATTGAAAGGCCCACTACCTAAGTACAAACACAGTCCCAATTTATAAAAGTTAACACGTAAGTACATGAAAAATAAGTTCAAAACAAAAACCCGACTACTGAAAAATCATGCTCTATAAAGTATAAAAACAAGAAATATTCTCGTCAGAAATTGTTATGTTCCTACAAACCGTTCGATATTTGTTGTCTGTTAAAAAAACAACTAACGCCTTATTTATTATAATGTATTTAATAAGTATTTAATAATGAAGTTATTTCTAATTATCAGGTGCATGCAAACAAAGCCGATGAAATGTGCTTCTTAAGCCCTTTCGTTTAATACCTAACACACGCGCGGACATTAAAACACTTCCAACATAGTTCATAAGTTATGTGGAAATAGATGAACAATACATACATTACCGGTCAAAATCATAACCCTCCATTTTGCTTCGTCGTAGGCGGGTAAAAACTCATAACCCTTCTTTTTACTTCTCCGTAGTCGGGTAATTAAATCAATGTTTTAAAATATTTCATTGTACACTAAGCTTTACAATTCAAGTTCGTCACGATTTTGTTTCGGTAGTATGTAACATGACGCACAGGAGGTGACGTTTTCATTCCACGATACTTTTAAAATTGAAAATAACTAATATTTAGTTAAATTAACTTGTTTTTAGCTATACTTATCTAATATAGGTTAGTTTATTGTGTTATATACAATATCATAAAGTAAAGAAAACAGTTTATTTACCTTTTAAATACTGTCACTCTCCAGAAAAAAAATTCTGCGCGCCGATGACACCAACACTTTGGTCTCAGTTTTTGTCGCAACTGACTTTAAAACAACAATGGCGGTATCCTAATACGATCATAATGTTGCCAGGAAGGCAGAAAAATACAAATTAGTAGATTTTGTCTTGTGTACGATATCGAATTGACCGTGACGAAATCGGATTTTCCGGTACTATGATTTTCGTAGGACAACATTAAAATAATGATATTTATTAAAAATAACTATTAATTTATCCCATTAAAATCGAAAATACGCTTTTAGAAATACAGAGACTATGTTCAAAAACTTAAACATACCTAAAGACTAATATTCTACAAGTTAGATGTATTTGAAATCTCCAAGAGCACCGTGGGACACATGATATTTTTACCTCCTGTTTTGGTTTTTTTAAATATAAAAATAACTATCCACTTTTTATGGTACTTATTAATTTAATGGTATATTGAAATATTTACCTAAATCACACAAAGTTTCACTTCCACATGTGCCATATAAAAAAATAAAAATAAAAATGTTTCAAGGTGTGGGACAGTCCGATTTTGCTAGGGTAATTTTTTGTGAAAAACACCCGCTTACTTAAAAAAAACAGAGTTTTCCTGAAATACTGGCTATTTATAAAGTTTAAATTTTTATTAACAGACACACACTGTTATGATACAGTTTGTTAATCAATTTAAAGCTTTCTGATAAACTATATTTTTTGTTTTGTTTTGTGGTGCGTAAATAAACAAAGAAGACGGTTTTCCGACCCGCGAACACGCGACGTATAATGGTCCATGCGCGAAACAGGGAAACTCCAAGTTGATTCCGCAAACTTCTAAAGACTGTCCTTGCGATTTTTTTATTGTCATCGCAAAGGCCAGACGTACTGGAAATTGTAAGCGTTTAAAATCGAATGGTAAATCCGTTGGAATCATCGGTATTCGCGGGATCAAGACATCCTCTCCTTTGCATTTTCCTTTTATGATTGTTGCCTCAATGACGTTATTCATCAGCTTTTTCACAGCCAGTCTTGTTCTATTGCATAGTCGAGGTTGATAAATGTTACGCAGCATGATGACAACTGATCCTACTTTTAACTGCAAATTGTGAGGTGGTAATCCAGGCAATTCCAGTGAATTTAAAAACTCCGTGGGATAGTTGACTACGTCATCCTGGTTCATAACGGTGTCGACTGATTTGAAGGAAACCAACTGTCCTGGAAGAAAATTCTGATTGGTCGCATTGAGATCCTCGACATCTTTATTTTTCGCTGCCAATATTGCTCGTTCACTCAGCCAATTTTGGTTATTGAACTTTTGTGCTATATCTGGGAAAACACGCTGAATAAGCTCCCCTTTTGAATCTGTGATGTGACAGAAATCTGTGGGTAATGTGATGAATCCGGTCGAGGTGTCCATTGCAACTTTATTATTTCCAATATCTAACAACTGCTTCGCAAACACGTTTGCAGTTTCATCATGTTGCAAAAATACTCGCATGTTAGTTGTTAATTGGAGTGTCTTTACGTACTGCCACAAATTCGATACCCAAGAGACCTGCTTGCTGAAACCATAACGGGAAATGATGGATACCCATTGTATCGTCGGCGATCAGTTGCGGACAATGGGCAATCGGTAGTTGTGAAGGTAAGAGGACAAAATGTTGATGTAGACAATCGTTGGATTGTGCCCTAGTCGCCAATATTGTCCAAAGCTTTTGAGACTCACATCAATGTGGAATATTGTAACTCTGTAAAGTCGATAAAGTACATATGTAAATATGTTAACATATGGCTGTCTTCGCTGTAACCAATGTAAATGATGAAATATCAAAGTACCAGATGGGGCGCTATGTAAGTAGCAACGAAGCAATTTGGCGTATATTTTCATTTGCGATCCATGAAAGATACCCTACAGTAGTCCATTTGGCGGTCCATTTAGAAAATGGTCAACGAGTTTATTTTAATGAATCGAACGCGGCAGACAGAGCGGCACGTCCACCATCGACAACATTAACAAGTTTCTTCACAGTCTGTCAAACTGATGATTTTGCTCGCACTTTGCTGTATGCTGACATGCCACGCTATTACATATGGAATGCATCATCGAAATCGTTTCAGCGTCGAAAACAAGGAACACCAGTTAAAGGACATCCAAATGTATATGCTTCAGACGCTCTGGGTCGCATCTACACTGTACATCCAAATAACGATGAATGTTATTATTTGCGATTGTTGTTGGTGAATGTTCGTGGTCCGACCGACAAGTCCGGTGAACTTCGCTTGTGTATCGAGTTAATTGTCAAAACCTGGAGACTGTAAATCTACAAATGCAGGGATGGTGAAACCGTTCACACTAGCAGATTAATTTTTTTTTTTTTTTAATTAGTTTCTGAAACTGGAGTGCTTATTTTTGAGAAAATCGCGCCTTTATCGATGCTATCTTCTACTCGCATGATCTTTTTTCTTCTTCATTAGTTTGGAGTTTCGCATAGCACTGTTCTACCTCATGACCTATTCTATTACATCGACTACACTTTTTAAAGGGTTGGGAACACTGAGACGTCATATGACCATCGTTCTTGCAATTCGAGCAACGTACAGGCCTAAGGTTAGAGCTATTTTGTTGTTTTTGTGTTTGACCTTTAACAAATTTTTGCTCGTTGTTGAATTTTGTATTACCAGCATTACGTAAATACGAAAGAAGTTTGTTAGGATCAACAAATTGAGCTGCCTCAGCACCCAATCTAACCGAACGGTCATCGATGCCATGTAAAATGCATTCGACTGCCCTTTTCCCACTTATACCACATCTATTAATTAGGGATATTTTGTGGTAATAATAGTCTTCTAAGCAGTCTGTGAACCTAGCTCGTTTGGCTAACATGTCGCTTAGCATTTGACCATAATTCTCTTCCGACGGGAAAGTGTCCAAGAGTTTTTCCTGCCATTCAGCCCAAGTAAATAAAACTGACGGAAGGCCCTCGTACCATCTTTGAGCTATACCCCTAAGTTTTGGTAAAGCAAAATGTACAACTTGTTTTTCCGACCACGAATAAATGGTTGCGCATTCATTGACTTTATGGAGCCACATGGTCATTGTCTGTTCTCGTTTACTTGGGTCAAACTCGGGAATCGTGTTATTATGGGAACTTAGCTTATCTGCACCATTATTAGACATAGATTTGAAAACATTGACAAGGTCTGATAGATTGGTTAATCCTAATAAAGAAGTGCTCTCACCCGTGGTCTTGTCTTGCATTGAGGCGTGTACGTCTCCCACAGTTGTTGCTCGTTGCTGCCTCACTGGACTACGTGACCGGTAGCTTGTAGGGTCAGAAAAGAGGTGTGTCGTGGATGCGCAGCATTCCCGGCTGCGAGTCCGGTGGTCGTCCCGGCTGGAGTTCACCTGGTGGTCCACCCGGCAGGACGCCCGGTGGTTCTCCCGGCTGGATGCCCGACGATTCTCCCGGCTGGATGCCCGACGATTCTCCCGGCTGGACGTCTGGCGGTTCTCCCAGCTGGATACCCGGCTCGACGTCCGGCGGTTCTCCCGGCTGGACGTCCGGCGGTTCTCCCGGCTGGACGTCCGGCGGTTCTCCCGGCTGGACGTCCGGCAGTTCTCCCGGCTGGACACCCGGCAGTTCTCCCGGCTGGACACCCGGCGGTTCTCCCGGCTGGTCGCCCGGCAGTTCTCCCGGCTGGGTGCCCGGCGGTTCTCCCGGCTGGACACCCGGCTGGACGCCCGGCGGTTCTCCCTGCTGGACACCCGGCGCGACGCCCATTGGTTCGCCCGGCTGGTCACCCGACTGGTTGTCCGGCTGGACACCCGGCAGTTCTACGATGAATGTTATTATTTGCGATTGTTGTTGGTGAATGTTCGTGGTCCGACATGACGCCCGGCTGGTCGCCCGGCAGTTCTCCTGGCTGGATGCCCGGCTGGACGCCCGGCGGTTCTCCCGGCAATTCTCCAGGCTGGATGCTCGGCGATTCTCCCGGCTGGTCGCCCGGCAGTTCTTCCGGCTGGATGCCCGACGGTTCTCCCGGCTGGATGCCCGACGGTTCTCCCGGCTGGATGCCCGACGGTTCTCCCGGCTGGACACCCGGCTGGACGCCCGGTGGTTCTCCCTGCTGGACACACAGCGCGACGCCCGGTGGTTCACCCGGCTGGTCGCCCGGCAGTTTTCCCGGCTGGATGCCCAGCGGTTCTCCCGGCTGGACACCCGGCGGGACGCCCGGCTGGTCGCCCGGCAGTTATCCCGGCTGGATGCCCGGCTGGTCGCCCGGCAGGTCTCCCGGCAGTTCTCCAGGCTGGACGCTCGGAGATTCTCCCGGCTGGACACCCGGCGGGTCACCCGGTGGTTCGCCCGGCTGGTCAGCCGACTGGTTGCCCGGCTGCGTGAGCGGCTACCATCTCGCCTTCGAGGATGCACCGATTGATGTGGTGAGCAGCCCACTCCACGCTTAACTGGGCTGCGTGACCGACGATTAGCAGCAGGTGATCCCGTGGGATCAGTCGGGGTGCAGACAACACGCTCTCGTTTGTCTGTCTCCATGAAGTTATCCTGGAACGTAAATAATATCCCAAAGAATTCGTTCTTGAAAATGGACACAGTTAGAAAATAAAAAATAAATAAATGTAACAGCGATAATATAAATAAGCATATTCTGTATGCAGACAGGAATTTTATAAAACCAATCAAATAATTTATTATATGGTGAGATAGATGGTACATGAATGTTGCATTATAGAATATAACAGTAAATCGTCATATTCACAATTTCTGGTAAGCTCAATGTAAAATAATAAATCGTAGCAACAGAGGAACTATAGTTAAGCCATTTTAGATGCTTAACGTTGATATGAAATAATCGAAGGTGACTTAATTATTTATAGCTGTTAAATTAGGTTGATAACCAACTGCTGACAAAAACCTGTCTAACTAAGTCCACCTTACAATTAACTAGAATATGATGGAAGGGCTAAGCATTTCATATTAAAGGAAATCCAGCTTTCATATTTATATATAAATTAGTTTTTTTTTTTTTTTCCAATTGCCAATTTACCCAGACAACAAAGTTACGTCAAAATTATTGTACAAATTTTAAATCTAAAAAAAAAATGTAGAAAATATTAAGGCAAATAATTTCTAAAAATGGTTCGTAACACAAGGTCATTTTAATCAGGGTAGTAGAACTAACGGTATGGCCAGACAGGAATCATTAGCCTTTTAAACCTTTCCTAGACCTCCACGAACATTTCAAGACTAAGATAAGATAAATCCGTTCAGCCGTTCTCGAGTTTTAGTGAGACTAACGAACTGTTGTTTGTTGTTGTTTTCTGTTCTTGTTCATTTATTTTCAAACTTATTATTAACAATACAAAAAAAAAACACCAAGTTCAAATTGCCATTTGTGTATCGTTTAAATCTGTACAAAATTCAAGACCATGAATTGTTCACATTTTGTCTACTGTTTACAGTCCGAGGCAGTATCATGTTTTGGATGGTTTTGAGGCATTATTTTATTAACTGGATTGAGGTTTTCGGTATCATGATGCGTAGAGTTTCTTAGAATATTAAACAGTTCAATAGCCCGATGTTCAAGAAGTGTAATAGTCCTGTTGTTCGTTTTGTATGTCTGTACTAGCATGATCCTTTGCAGGGTTTTGATGTATTATTCCAGGAGATTTTTTTTTGTCAGACAGTTTTGCAAGTCCTTTAAAATATTTTTAATTATTTTGATTACACGGTTTTCTCAAAGTCGTATTCTTGTTTATTAGGTTTCTCATAGCCTACAGCTTCATATTCTTCCAGCGGTTGCGAAGAAATCAACTTACAAAAAGTATTCTTCAAAATAAAGTGTCGGTACGAGAATTAAAATAAACTCACCGTCTCGATTACAGAGCTGAGAAGCTTTGTAAACCCCAAACTGCCTTAAATAGCAAGTTTGAGAATCATAGATCTCGTGCGTCTTAATCCCCATCGCAGCAACTTTATTGGGAATCGTTTGGCTGCTATCCAACCAACCTTTTCACAAAAGAAGACACAAACTTTGAAATCTGTTGTTCAAATGAGATGACACTGGCTGTATCTTAAATAATTTGATACGGTTTCATAAAATCGTATTTTCTATTCTTTCTTGTTCATTTAGTTTCAAACTTATTATTAACAATACACAACAAAAAAACACCAAGTGCAAATTGACATTTGTGTATCGTTTACAGTTATACACAGTTTATAAAAAAAAATCTACAAAATTCAAGACCATGAATTGTTCACATTTTGTCTATTGTTCACAGTCCGAGGCAGCATCATGTTTTGGAGGGGTTTTAGGCATTATTTTACTAACTGGACTGAGGTTTTCGGTATCATGATGCGTAGAGTTTCTTAGAATATTAAACAGTTCAATAGCCCGATGTTCAAGAAGTGTATTGTCCTGTTGTTCGTTTTGTATGTCTGAACTAGCATGATCCTTTGCCAGGGTTTTGATGTATTATTCCAGAGGTACAGTTATCAGATTTATACATTTATCTCATAATCTTCTTGTTCTTGTTCATTAGGTTTCTCATAGCCTACAGCTGCATATTCTTCCAGCGGTTGCGAAGAAATCAACTTACAAAAAGGATTCTTTAAAATAAAGTATCGGTACGAGAATTAAAATAAACTCACCGTCTCGATTACAGAGGTAAATACGACGATAAAATCAAAGGATCGAATCCTAGATGAAGAGGTTGGTTTTGTGTCACTAACAGATGTAATTAAGTAATAAAGTAACGGGACCTCAGCATGAGTTAGGTAGTTTCGCACTTACCCAAGTTTCACTATTTTATAAAGAGGCAGTTTGTTTTTATGTTCGTAGGAGGTGGTAATCTCTGAAAGTAAAGGACCGAGTGCGAAATTTTTTCCACCAATAGAAAGAAGCTTTGTAAACCCCAAACTGCCTTAAATAGCAAGTTTGAGAATCATAGATCTCGTGCGTCTTAATCCCTATCGCAGCAACTTTATTGGGAATCGTTTGGCTGCTATCCAACCAACCTTTCCACAAAAGAAGACACAAACTTTGAAATCTGTTGTTCAAATGAGACGACACTGGCTGTATCTTAAATAATTTGATACGGTTTCACAAAATCGTATTTTCTATTCTTCTTGTTCATTGAGTTTTAAACTTATTATTAACAATACACAAAAAAAAACACCAAGTGCAAATTGACATTTGTGTATCGTTTACAGTTATACACAGTTTATAAAAAAAAATCTACAAAATTCAAGACCATGAATTGTTCACATTTTGTCTATTGTTCACAGTCCGAGGCAGCACCATGTTTTGGAGGGTTTTTAGGCATTATTTTACCAACTGGACTGAGGTTTTCGGTATCATGATGCGTAGAGTTTCTTAGAATATTAAACAGTTCAATAGCCCGATGTTCAAGAAGTGTATTGTCCTGTTGTTCGTTTTGTATGTCTGTACTAGCATGATCCTTTGCAGGGTTTTGATGTATTATTCCAGAGGTACAGTTATCAGATTTATACATTTATCTCATAATCTTCTTGTTCATTAGGTTTCTCATAGCCTACAGCTGCATATTCTTCCAGCGGTTGCGAAGAAATCAACTTACAAAAGGGATTCTTTAAAATAAAGTATCGGTACGAGAATTAAAATAAACTCACCGTCTCGATTACAGAGGTAAATACGACGATAAAATCAAAAGATCGAATCCTAGATGAAGAGTTTGGCTTTGTGTCACTAACAGATGTAATTAAGTGATAAAGTAACGGGACCTCAGCATGAGTTAGGTAGTTTCGCACTTACCCAAGTTTCACTATTTTATAAAGAGGCAGTTTGTTTTTATGTTCGTAGGAGGTGGTAATCTCTGAAAGTAAAGGACCGAGTGCGAAATTTTTTCCACCAATAGAAAGATGCTTTGTAAACCCCAAACTGCCTTAAATAGCAAGTTTGAGAATCATAGATCTCGTGCGTCTTAATCCCCATCGCAGCAACTTTATTGGGAATCGTTTGGCTGCTATCCAACCAACCTTTCCACAAAAGAAGACACAAACTTTGAAATCTGTTGTTCAAATGAGACGACACTGGCAATATCTTAAATAATTTTATACGGTTTCACAAAATCGTATTTTCTATTCTTGTTCATTTAGTTTTAAACTTATTATTAACAATACACAAAAAAAAAACACCAAGTGCAAATTGACATTTGTGTATCGTTTACAGTTATACACAGTTTATAAAAAAAAATCTACAAAATTCAAGACCATGAATTGTTCACATTTTGTCTATTGTTCACAGTCCGAGGCAGCATCATGTTTTGGAGGGTTTTTAGGCATTATTTTACTAACTGGACTGAGGTTTTCGGTATCATGATGCGTAGAGTTTCTTAGAATATTAAACAGTTCAATAGCCCGATGTTCAAGAAGTGTATTGTCCTGTTGTTCGTTTTGTATGTCTGAACTAGCATGATCCTTTGCCAGGGTTTTGATGTATTATTCCAGAGGTACAGTTATCAGATTTATACATTTATCTCATAATTTTCTTGTTCTTGTTCATTAGGTTTCTCATAGCCTACAGCTGCATATTCTTCCAGCGGTTGCGAAGAAATCAACTTACAAAAAGGATTCTTTAAAATAAAGTATCGGTACGAGAATTAAAATAAACTCACCGTCTCGATTACAGAGGTAAATACGACGATAAAATCAAAGGATTGAATCCTAGATGAAGAGGTTGGTTTTGTGTCACTAACAGATGTAATTAAGTAATAAAGTAACGGGACCTCAGCATGAGTTAGGTAGTTTCGCACTTACCCAAGTTTCACTATTTTATAAAGAGGCAGTTTGTTTTTATGTTCGTAGGAGGTGGTAATCTCTGAAAGTAAAGGACCGAGTGCGAAATTTTTTCCACCAATAGAAAGAAGCTTTGTAAACCCCAAACTGCCTTAAATAGCAAGTTTGAGAATCATAGATCTCGTGCGTCTTAATCCCTATCGCAGCAACCTTATTGGGAATCGTTTGGCTGCTATCCAACCAACCTTTCCACAAAAGAAGACACAAACTTTGAAATCTGTTGTTCAAATGAGACGACACTGGCTGTATCTTAAATAATTTGATACGGTTTCACAAAATCGTATTTTCTGTTCTTGTTCATTTATTTTCAAACTTATTATTAACAATACACAAAAAAAACACCAAGTGCAAATTGACATTTGTGTATCGTTTACAGTTATAACTGTACAAAATTCACATTTTGTCTATTGTTCACAGTCCGAGGCAGCATCATGTTTTGGAGGGTTTTGAGGCATTATTTTACTAACTGGATTGAGGTTTTCGGTATCATGATGCGTAGAGTTTCTTAGAATATTAAACAGTTCAATAGCCCGATGTTCAAGAAGTGTATTGTCCTGTTGTTCGTTTTGTATGTCTGAACTAGCATGATCCTTTGCCAGGGTTTTGATGTATTATTCCAGAGGTACAGTTATCAGATTTATACATTTATCTCATAATCTTCTTGTTCTTGTTCATTAGGTTTCTCATAGCCTACAGCTGCATATTCTTCCAGCGGTTGCGAAGAAATCAACTTACAAAAAGGATTCTTTAAAATAAAGTATCGGTACGAGAATTAAAATAAACTCACCGTCTCGATTACAGAGGTAAATACGACGATAAAATCAAAGGATCGAATCCTAGATGAAGAGGTTGGTTTTGTGTCACTAACAGATGTAATTAAGTAATAAAGTAACGGGACCTCAGCATGAGTTAGGTAGTTTCGCACTTACCCAAGTTTCACTATTTTATAAAGAGGCAGTTTGTTTTTATGTTCGTAGGAGGTGGTAATCTCTGAAAGTAAAGGACCGAGTGCGAAATTTTTTCCACCAATAGAAAGATGCTTTGTAAACCCCAAACTGCCTTAAATAGCAAGTTTGAGAATCATAGATCTCGTGCGTCTTAATCCCTATCGCAGCAACTTTATTGGGAATCGTTTGGCTGCTATTTATTTATTTATTTATTTATTACAACTTCATGCAACACAAAGGTACAAAGGCGGACTTAATGCCTTAGGCATTCTCTACCAGTCAACCCAACCAACCTTTCCACAAAAGAAGACACAAACTTTGAAATCTGTTGTTCAAATGAGACGACACTGGCTGTATCTTAAATAATTTGATACGGTTTCACAAAATCGTATTTTCTATTCTTGTTCATTTATTTTCAAACTTATTATTAACAATACACAAAAAAAACACCAAGTGCAAATTGACATTTGTGTATCGTTTACAGTTATACACAGTTTATAAAAAAAAAAACTGTACAAAATTCACATTTTGTCTATTGTTCACAGTCCGAGGCAGCATCATGTTTTGGAGGGTTTTGAGGCATTATTTTACTAACTGGATTGAGGTTTTCGGTATCATGATGCGTAGAGTTTCTTAGAATATTAAACAGTTCAATAGCCCGATGTTCAAGAAGTGTATTGTCCTGTTTTGTATGTCTGTACTAGCATGATCCTTTGCAGGGTTTTGATGTATTATTCCAGGAGAATTATTTTTCTCGGACAATTTAGCAGGTCCTTTAATATATTTTTAATTATTTTGATGACACGGTTTTCTCAAAATCGTATTCTTGTTTATTAGGTTTCTCATAGCCTACAGCTGCATATTCTTCCAGCGGTTGCGAAGAAATCAACTTACAAAAAGTATTCTTTAAAATAAAGTATCGGTACGAGAATTAAAATAAACTCACCGTCTCGATTACAGAGGTAAATACGACGATAAAATCAAAAGATCGAATCCTAGATGAAGAGTTTGGCTTTGTGTCACTAACAGAGGTAATTAAGTTGCTGCTTTTTTTGATTTATATAAACGACCTCCCTAAGATAATGACAGATTCGTGCGTACTGTTCGCCGATGACATCTCTTTAATTACTTCATGTATTGACTCGCAACAATTAAATGCTAATTTAAATAACATTATGAAAAATATACAAAATTGGATGAAAGACCACAATCTAGAACTTAATTATTCAAAAACCAAAATAATGCAATTTAGGCCTCGCCAAAAAAATCCCTTAAATATTAATTTTGCATTTGACGGCATAAAATTGGAATGCGTTGATACTTTTACCCTGCTAGGACTGGATTTGGATATCCATATGACCTGGAAAGCGCATATACAGAAAATTAAATCTAAATTATCTAGCTTTATTTATGCATTACGTGAACTTAAAAAATCAACCGATCTTAAAACTGCCCTGTCTGCTTACTATGCATATGCATACGCATGGCTCTCGTATGGTATCATCCTCTGGGGAAACAGTGTAGATAGCAATGACTTGTTTATCTTACAAAAAAAATGTCTTCGAATAATTGTAAATATTAATAATGATGACACTTGTAGACCGCATTTTCGTAAATTAGAAACTCTTACATTATCATCAATTTACATTCTAGAAATCTGTAAATTTGTGAGGCAGAACCCTAATTTCTATAAAAAAATAACCGACCAACCTCGCCGATACGCACCGCGTTCTCAATTTAAAAACATGCTTGTAATACCTCCATCAAACTTAAAATTACATAGTTCGAGTCCTCACATAAGCTCCATAAAAATATACAACAAAATACCGAATGACATCAAAACCGAGAAAAGTGATAGAATATTTATTAAACGACTCAAAAAACTGCTAGTTGACAAATGCTATTATTCGGTAAATGAATTCTTTAACGATGATTAAATACTTTCATATATTGCCATTTTTTTCCATGTCCGTTTTATGTTTTGTAGCTATTTTTTATTGGAATTTTTTTCGACATCTGCAATGATTTTTATTTAATTTTTTGACATTATAATTTTTTTTTTTTCCTTTTGACATTTGTTATGATTTTATTTATTTTTTGACATTTGTTATGAATTTATTTTGACACTGTAATAATTTACTTTTTGATTTTTATTTTATTTTTTGACATTATCATTTTTTTTCCCTTTTGACATTTGTTATGATTTCATTTTTATCGACATTTGTTATGAATTTATTTTGACATTGTAATAATTTACTATTTGACATTTGTATTATTATTATTATTATTTTTTTGCTATTTGTAATGAATTTATTTTGACATTTAAAATGGATTTATTTTTATTAATGAAGGAATTAACATTTATGACATGATTTTTTTCTTTTTTTTTGACATTTTATTATTATTATTTTTTTTTTTTATCTTATTACTTATTATTGTACTTTTTATTTTATTTGTATATCCGATTTATTTTAAATTTTTTTTTTTTTTGTTTTTCTCTATGTTTTAACTTTGTTCCCAAATTGCATTTCTACCTACTTCATGTATAACATTGCTGTGCCCGACAGGGTCCATGTGCACTTATATAACTATTTTGTCATCTTATGTAACACATGTGATATAGCAATAAAGAATTGAATTGAATTGAATTGAATTAAGTGATAAAGTAACGGGACCTCAGCATGAGTTAGGTAGTTTCGCACTTACCCAAGTTTCACTATTTTATAAAGAGGCAGTTTGTTTTTATGTTCGTAGGAGGTGGTAATCTCTGAAAGTAAAGGACCGAGTGCGAAATTTTTTCCACCAATAGAAAGAAGCTTTGTGAATCCCAAACTGCCTTAAATAGCAAGTTTGAGAATCATAGATCTCGTGCGTCTTAATCCCCATCGCAGCAACTTTATTGGGAATCGTTTGGCTGCTATCCAACCAACCTTTCCACAAAAGAAGACACAAACTTTGAAATCTGTTGTTCAAATGAGACGACACTGGCTGTATCTTAAATAATTTGATACGGTTCCACAAAATCGTATTTTCTATTCTTGTTCATTTATTTTCAAACTTATTATTAACAATACACAAAAAAAACACCAAGTGCAAATTGACATTTGTGTATCGTTTACAGTTATAACTGTACAAAATTCACATTTGGTCTATTGTTCACAGTCCGAGGCAGCATCATGTTTTGGAGGGTTTTTAGGCATTATTTTACCAACTGGACTGAGGTTTTCGGTATCATGATGCGTAGAGTTTCTTAGAATATTAAACAGTTCAATAGCCCGATGTTCAAGAAGTGTATTGTCCTGTTGTTCGTTTTGTATGTCTGTACTAGCATGATCCTTTGCAGGGTTTTGATGTATTATTCCAGAGGTACAGTTATCAGATTTATACATTTATCTCATAATCTTCTTGTTCTTGTTCATTAGGTTTCTCATAGCCTACAGCTGCATATTCTTCCAGCGGTTGCGAAGAAATCAACTTACAAAAAGGATTCTTTAAAATAAAGTATCGGTACGAGAATTAAAATAAACTCACCGTCTCGATTACAGAGGTAAATACGACGATAAAATCAAAAGATCGAATCCTAGTTGAAGAGTTTGGCTTTGTGTCACTAACAGATGTAATTAAGTGATAAAGTAACGGGACCTCAGCATGAGTTAGGTAGTTTCGCACTTACCCAAGTTTCACTATTTTATAAAGAGGCAGTTTGTTTTTATGTTCGTAGGAGGTGGTAATCTCTGAAAGTAAAGGACCGAGTGCGAAATTTTTTCCACCAATAGAAAGATGCTTTGTAAACCCCAAACTGCCTTAAATAGCAAGTTTGAGAATCATAGATCTCGTGCGTCTTAATCCCTATCGCAGCAACTTTATTGGGAATCGTTTGGCTGCTATCCAACCAACCTTTCCACAAAAGAAGACACAAACTTTGAAATCTGTTGTTCAAATGAGACGACACTGGCTGTATCTTAAATAATTTGATACGGTTTCACAAAATCGTATTTTCTATTCTTGTTCATTTATTTTCAAACTTATTATTAACAATACACAAAAAAAACACCAAGTGCAAATTGACATTTGTGTATCGTTTACAGTTATAACTGTACAAAATTCACATTTTGTCTATTGTTCACAGTCCGAGGCAGCATCATGTTTTGGAGGGTTTTGAGGCATTATTTTACTAACTGGATTGAGGTTTTCGGTATCATGATGCGTAGAGTTTCTTAGAATATTAAACAGTTCAATAGCCCGATGTTCAAGAAGTGTATTGTCCTGTTTTGTATGTCTGTACTAGCATGATCCTTTGCAGGGTTTTGATGTATTATTCCAGGAGAATTATTTTTCTCGGACAATTTAGCAGGTCCTTTAATATATTTTTAATTATTTTGATGACACGGTTTTCTCAAAATCGTATTCTTGTTTATTAGGTTTCTCATAGCCTACAGCTGCATATTCTTCCAGCGGTTGCGAAGAAATCAACTTACAAAAAGGATTCTTTAAAATAAAGTATCGGTACGAGAATTAAAATAAACTCACCGTCTCGATTACAGAGGTAAATACGACGATAAAATCAAAGCATCGAATCCTAGATGAAGAGGTTGGTTTTGTGTCACTAACAGATGTAGTTAAGTAATAAAGTAACGGGACCTCAGCATGAGTTAGGTAGTTTCGCACTTACCCAAGTTTCACTATTTTATAAAGAGGCAGTTTGTTTTTATGTTCGTAGGAGGTGGTAATCTCTGAAAGTAAAGGACCGAGTGCGAAATTTTTTCCACCAATAGAAAGATGCTTTGTAAACCCCAAACTGCCTTAAATAGCAAGTTTGAGAATCATAGATCTCGTGCGTCTTAATCCCTATCGCAGCAACTCTATTGGGAATCGTTTGGCTGCTATTTATTTATTTATTTATTTATTACAACTTCATGCAACACAAAGGTACAAAGGCGGACTTAATGCCTTAGGCATTCTCTACCAGTCAACCCAACCAACCTTTCCACAAAAGAAGACACAAACTTTGAAATCTGTTGTTCAAATGAGACGACACTGGCTGTATCTTAAATAATTTGATACGGTTTCACAAAATCGTATTTTCTATTCTTGTTCATTTATTTTCAAACTTATTATTAACAATACACAAAAAAAACACCAAGTGCAAATTGACATTTGTGTATCGTTTACAGTTATAACTGTACAAAATTCACATTTTGTCTATTGTTCACAGTCCGAGGCAGCATCATGTTTTGGAGGGTTTTGAGGCATTATTTTACTAACTGGATTGAGGTTTTCGGTATCATGATGCGTAGAGTTTCTTAGAATATTAAACAGTTCAATAGCCCGATGTTCAAGAAGTGTATTGTCCTGTTGTTCGTTTTGTATGTCTGTACTAGCATGATCCTTTGCAGGGTTTTGATGTATTATTCCAGAGGTACAGTTATCAGATTTATACATTTATCTCATAATCTTCTTGTTCTTGTTCATTAGGTTTCTCATAGCCTACAGCTGCATATTCTTCCAGCGGTTGCGAAGAAATCAACTTACAAAAAGGATTCTTTAAAATAAAGTATCGGTACGAGAATTAAAATAAACTTACCGTCTCGATTACAGAGGTAAATACGACGATAAAATCAAAAGATCGAATCCTAGATGAAGAGGTTGGCTTTGTGTCACTAACAGATGTAATTAAGTGATAAAGTAACGGGACCTCAGCATGAGTTAGGTAGTTTCGCACTTACCCAAGTTTCACTATTTTATAAAGAGGCAGTTTGTTTTTATGTTCGTAGGAGGTGGTAATCTCTGAAAGTAAAGGACCGAGTGCGAAATTTTTTCCACCAATAGAAAGAAGCTTTGTAAACCCCAAACTGCCTTAAATAGCAAGTTTGAGAATCATAGATCTCGTGCGTCTTAATCCCCATCGCAGCAACTTTATTGGGAATCGTTTGGCTGCTATCCAACCAACCTTTCCACAAAAGAAGACACAAACTTTGAAATCTGTTGTTCAAATGAGACGACACTGGCAATATCTTAAATAATTTTATACGGTTTCACAAAATCGTATTTTCTATTCTTCTTGTTCATTTAGTTTTAAACTTATTATTAACAATACACAAAAAAAAAAACACCAAGTGCAAATTGACATTTGTGTATCGTTTACAGTTATACACAGTTTGTAAAAAAAAATCTACAAAATTCAAGACCATGAATTGTTCACATTTTGTCTATTGTTCACAGTCCGAGGCAGCATCATGTTTTGGAGGGTTTTTAGGCATTATTTTACTAACTGGACTGAGGTTTTCGGTATCATGATGCGTAGAGTTTCTTAGAATATTAAACAGTTCAATAGCCCGATGTTCAAGAAGTGTATTGTCCTGTTGTTCGTTTTGTATGTCTGAACTAGCATGATCCTTTGCCAGGGTTTTGATGTATTATTCCAGAGGTACAGTTATCAGATTTATACATTTATCTCATAATCTTCTTGTTCTTGTTCATTAGGTTTCTCATAGCCTACAGCTGCATATTCTTCCAGCGGTTGCGAAGAAATCAACTTACAAAAAGGATTCTTTAAAATAAAATATCGGTACGAGAATTAAAATAAACTCACCGTCTCGATTACAGAGGTAAATACGACGATAAAATCAAAGGATCGAATCCTAGATGAAGAGGTTGGTTTTGTGTCACTAACAGATGTAATTAAGTAATAAAGTAACGGGACCTCAGCATGAGTTAGGTAGTTTCGCACTTACCCAAGTTTCACTATTTTATAAAGAGGCAGTTTGTTTTTATGTTCGTAGGAGGTGGTAATCTCTGAAAGTAAAGGACCGAGTGCGAAATTTTTCCCACCAATAGAAAGATGCTTTGTAAACCCCAAACTGCCTTAAATAGCAAGTTTGAGAATCATAGATCTCGTGCGTCTTAATCCCTATCGCAGCAACTTTATTGGGAATCGTTTGGCTGCTATCCAACCAACCTTTCCACAAAAGAAGACACAAACTTTGAAATCTGTTGTTCAAATGAGACGACACTGGCTGTATCTTAAATAATTTGATACGGTTTCACAAAATCGTATTTTCTATTCTTGTTCATTTATTTTCAAACTTATTATTAACAATACACAAAAAAAAACACCAAGTGCAAATTAACATTTGTGTATCGTTTACATACACAGTTTATAAAAAAAAAAACTGTACAAAATTCAAGGCCATGAATTGATCACATTTTGTCTATTGTTCACAGTCCGAGGTAGCATCATGTTTTGGAGGGTTTTGGGCATTATTTTATTAACTGGATTGAGTTTTTCGGTATCATGATGCGTAGAGTTTCTTAGAATATTAAACAGTTCAATAGCCCGATGTTCAAGAAGTGTATTGTCCTATTGTTCGTTTTGTATGTCTGTACTAGCATGATCCTTTGCAGGGTTTTGATGTATTATTCCAGACGTACAGTTATCAGATTTATACATTTATCTCATAATCTTGTTCTTGTTCACTAGGTTTCTCATAGCCTACAGCTGCATATTCTTCCAGCGGTTGCGAAGAAATCAACTTACAAAAAGGATTCTTTAAAATAAAGTATCGGTACGAGAATTAAAATAAACTCACCGTCTCGATTACAGAGGTAAATACGACGATAAAATCAAAAGATCGAATCCTAGTTGAAGAGTTTGGCTTTGTGTCACTAACAGATGTAATTAAGTGATAAAGTAACGGGACCTCAGCATGAGTTAGGTAGTTTCGCACTTACCCAAGTTTCACTATTTTATAAAGAGGCAGTTTGTTTTTATGTTCGTAGGAGGTGGTAATCTCTGAAAGTAAAGGACCGAGTGCGAAATTTTTTCCACCAATAGAAAGATGCTTTGTAAACCCCAAACTGCCTTAAATAGCAAGTTTGAGAATCATAGATCTCGTGCGTCTTAATCCCCATCGCAGCAACTTTATTGGGAATCGTTTGGCTGCTATCCAACCAACCTTTCCACAAAAGAAGACACAAACTTTGAAATCTGTTGTTCAATGAGACGACACTGGCTGTATCTTAAATAATTTGATACGGTTTCACAAAATCGTATTTTCTATTCTTGTTCATTTATTTTCAAACTTATTATTAACAATACACAAATAAAACACCAAGTGCAAATTGACATTTGTGTATCGTTTACAGTTATAACTGTACAAAATTCACATTTTGTCTATTGTTCACAGTCCGAGGCAGCATCATGTTTTGGAGGGTTTTGAGGCATTATTTTACTAACTGGATTGAGGTTTTCGGTATCATGATGCGTAGAGTTTCTTAGAATATTAAACAGTTCAATAGCCCGATGTTCAAGAAGTGTATTGTCCTGTTTTGTATGTCTGTACTAGCATGATCCTTTGCAGGGTTTTGATGTATTATTCCAGGAGAATTATTTTTCTCGGACAATTTTGCAGGTCCTTTAATATATTTTTAATTATTTTGATGACACGGTTTTCTCAAAATCGTATTCTTGTTTATTAGGTTTCTCATAGCCTACAGCTGCATATTCTTCCAGCGGTTGCGAAGAAATCAACTTACAAAAAGTATTCTTTAAAATAAAGTATCGGTACGAGAATTAAAATAAACTCACCGTCTCGATTACAGAGGTAAATACGACGATAAAATCAAAAGATCGAATCCTAGATGAAGAGTTTGGCTTTGTGTCACTAACAGAGGTAATTAAGTGATAAAGTAACGGGACCTCAGCATGAGTTAGGTAGTTTCGCACTTACCCAAGTTTCACTATTTTATAAAGAGGCAGTTTGTTTTTATGTTCGTAGGAGGTGGTAATCTCTGAAAGTAAAGGACCGAGTGCGAAATTTTTTCCACCAATAGAAAGAAGCTTTGTGAATCCCAAACTGCCTTAAATAGCAAGTTTGAGAATCATAGATCTCGTGCGTCTTAATCCCCATCGCAGCAACTTTATTGGGAATCGTTTGGCTGCTATCCAACCAACCTTTCCACAAAAGAAGACACAAACTTTGAAATCTGTTGTTCAAATGAGACGACACTGGCTGTATCTTAAATAATTTGATACGGTTCCACAAAATCGTATTTTCTATTCTTGTTCATTTATTTTCAAACTTATTATTAACAATACACAAAAAAAACACCAAGTGCAAATTGACATTTGTGTATCGTTTACAGTTATAACTGTACAAAATTCACATTTGGTCTATTGTTCACAGTCCGAGGCAGCATCATGTTTTGGAGGGTTTTTAGGCATTATTTTACTAACTGGATTGAGGTTTTCGGTATCATGATGCGTAGAGTTTCTTAGAATATTAAACAGTTCAATAGCCCGATGTTCAAGAAGTGTATTGTCCTGTTGTTCGTTTTGTATGTCTGTACTAGCATGATCCTTTGCAGGGTTTTGATGTATTATTCCAGAGGTACAGTTATCAGATTTATACATTTATCTCATAATCTTCTTGTTCTTGTTCATTAGGTTTCTCATAGCCTACAGCTGCATATTCTTCCAGCGGTTGCGAAGAAATCAACTTACAAAAAGGATTCTTTAAAATAAAGTATCGGTACGAGAATTAAAATAAACTCACCGTCTCGATTACAGAGGTAAATACGACGATAAAATCAAAAGATCGAATCCTAGATGAAGAGTTTGGCTTTGTGTCACTAACAGATGTAATTAAGTGATAAAGTAACGGGACCTCAGCATGAGTTAGGTAGTTTCGCACTTACCCAAGTTTCACTATTTTATAAAGAGGCAGTTTGTTTTTATGTTCGTAGGAGGTGGTAATCTCTGAAAGTAAAGGACCGAGTGCGAAATTTTTTCCACCAATAGAAAGAAGCTTTGTAAACCCCAAACTGCCTTAAATAGCAAGTTTGAGAATCATAGATCTCGTGCGTCTTAATCCCCATCGCAGCAACTTTATTGGGAATCGTTTGGCTGCTATCCAACCAACCTTTCCACAAAAGAAGACACAAACTTTGAAATCTGTTGTTCAAATGAGACGACACTGGCAATATCTTAAATAATTTTATACGGTTTCACAAAATCGTATTTTCTATTCTTCTTGTTCATTTAGTTTTAAACTTATTATTAACAATACACAAAAAAAAAAACACCAAGTGCAAATTGACATTTGTGTATCGTTTACAGTTATACACAGTTTGTAAAAAAAAATCTACAAAATTCAAGACCTTGAATTGTTCACATTTTGTCTATTGTTCACAGTCCGAGGCAGCATCATGTTTTGGAGGGTTTTTAGGCATTATTTTACTAACTGGACTGAGGTTTTCGGTATCATGATGCGTAGAGTTTCTTAGAATATTAAACAGTTCAATAGCCCGATGTTCAAGAAGTGTATTGTCCTGTTGTTCGTTTTGTATGTCTGAACTAGCATGATCCTTTGCCAGGGTTTTGATGTATTATTCCAGAGGTACAGTTATCAGATTTATACATTTATCTCATAATCTTCTTGTTCTTGTTCATTAGGTTTCTCATAGCCTACAGCTGCATATTCTTCCAGCGGTTGCGAAGAAATCAACTTACAAAAAGGATTCTTTAAAATAAAATATCGGTACGAGAATTAAAATAAACTCACCGTCTCGATTACAGAGGTAAATACGACGATAAAATCAAAGGATCGAATCCTAGATGAAGAGGTTGGTTTTGTGTCACTAACAGATGTAATTAAGTAATAAAGTAACGGGACCTCAGCATGAGTTAGGTAGTTTCGCACTTACCCAAGTTTCACTATTTTATAAAGAGGCAGTTTGTTTTTATGTTCGTAGGAGGTGGTAATCTCTGAAAGTAAAGGACCGAGTGCGAAATTTTTCCCACCAATAGAAAGATGCTTTGTAAACCCCAAACTGCCTTAAATAGCAAGTTTGAGAATCATAGATCTCGTGCGTCTTAATCCCTATCGCAGCAACTTTATTGGGAATCGTTTGGCTGCTATCCAACCAACCTTTCCACAAAAGAAGACACAAACTTTGAAATCTGTTGTTCAAATGAGACGACACTGGCTGTATCTTAAATAATTTGATACGGTTTCACAAAATCGTATTTTCTATTCTTGTTCATTTATTTTCAAACTTATTATTAACAATACACAAAAAAAAAACACCAAGTGCAAATTGACATTTGTGTATCGTTTACATACACAGTTTATAAAAAAAAAAAACTGTACAAAATTCAAGGCCATGAATTGATCACATTTTGTCTATTGTTCACAGTCCGAGGTAGCATCATGTTTTGGAGGGTTTTGGGCATTATTTTATTAACTGGATTGAGTTTTTCGGTATCATGATGCGTAGAGTTTCTTAGAATATTAAACAGTTCAATAGCCCGATGTTCAAGAAGTGTATTGTCCTATTGTTCGTTTTGTATGTCTGTACTAGCATGATCCTTTGCAGGGTTTTGATGTATTATTCCAGACGTACAGTTATCAGATTTATACATTTATCTCATAATCTTGTTCTTGTTCACTAGGTTTCTCATAGCCTACAGCTGCATATTCTTCCAGCGGTTGCGAAGAAATCAACTTACAAAAAGGATTCTTTAAAATAAAGTATCGGTACGAGAATTAAAATAAACTCACCGTCTCGATTACAGAGGTAAATACGACGATAAAATCAAAAGATCGAATCCTAGTTGAAGAGTTTGGCTTTGTGTCACTAACAGATGTAATTAAGTGATAAAGTAACGGGACCTCAGCATGAGTTAGGTAGTTTCGCACTTACCCAAGTTTCACTATTTTATAAAGAGGCAGTTTGTTTTTATGTTCGTAGGAGGTGGTAATCTCTGAAAGTAAAGGACCGAGTGCGAAATTTTTTCCACCAATAGAAAGATGCTTTGTAAACCCCAAACTGCCTTAAATAGCAAGTTTGAGAATCATAGATCTCGTGCGTCTTAATCCCCATCGCAGCAACTTTATTGGGAATCGTTTGGCTGCTATCCAACCAACCTTTCCACAAAAGAAGACACAAACTTTGAAATCTGTTGTTCAATGAGACGACACTGGCTGTATCTTAAATAATTTGATACGGTTTCACAAAATCGTATTTTCTATTCTTGTTCATTTATTTTCAAACTTATTATTAACAATACACAAAAAAAAACACCAAGTGCAAATTGACATTTGTGTATCGTTTACAGTTATAACTGTACAAAATTCACATTTTTTCTATTGTTCACAGTCCGAGGCAGCATCATGTTTTGGAGGGTTTTGATGCATTATTTTACTAACTGGATTGAGGTTTTCGGTATCATGATGCGTAGAGTTTCTTAGAATATTAAACAGTTCAATAGCCCGATGTTCAAGAAGTGTATTGTCCTGTTTTGTATGTCTGTACTAGCATGATCCTTTGCAGGGTTTTGATGTATTATTCCAGGAGAATTATTTTTCTCGGACAATTTTGCAGGTCCTTTAATATATTTTTAATTATTTTGATGACACGGTTTTCTCAAAATCGTATTCTTGTTTATTAGGTTTCTCATAGCCTACAGCTGCATATTCTTCCAGCGGTTGCGAAGAAATCAACTTACAAAAAGTATTCTTTAAAATAAAGTATCGGTACGAGAATTAAAATAAACTCACCGTCTCGATTACAGAGGTAAATACGACGATAAAATCAAAAGATCGAATCCTAGATGAAGAGTTTGGCTTTGTGTCACTAACAGAGGTAATTAAGTGATAAAGTAACGGGACCTCAGCATGAGTTAGGTAGTTTCGCACTTACCCAAGTTTCACTATTTTATAAAGAGGCAGTTTGTTTTTATGTTCGTAGGAGGTGGTAATCTCTGAAAGTAAAGGACCGAGTGCGAAATTTTTTCCACCAATAGAAAGAAGCTTTGTGAATCCCAAACTGCCTTAAATAGCAAGTTTGAGAATCATAGATCTCGTGCGTCTTAATCCCCATCGCAGCAACTTTATTGGGAATCGTTTGGCTGCTATCCAACCAACCTTTCCACAAAAGAAGACACAAACTTTGAAATCTGTTGTTCAAATGAGACGACACTGGCAATATCTTAAATAATTTTATACGGTTTCACAAAATCGTATTTTCTATTCTTTCTTGTTCATTTAGTTTCAAACTTATTATTAACATTACACAAAAAAAAAAACACCAAGTGCAAATTGACATTTGTGTATCGTTTACAGTTATACACAGTTTATAAAAAAAAAATCTACAAAATTCAAGACCATGAATTGTTCACATTTTGTCTATTGTTAACAGTCCGAGGCAGCATCATGTTTTGGAGGGTTTTTAGGCATTATTTTACCAACTGGACTGAGGTTTTCGGTATCATGATGCGTAGAGTTTCTTAGAATATTAAACAGTTCAATAGCCCGATGTTCAAGAAGTGTATTGTCCTGTTGTTCGTTTTGTATGTCTGAACTAGCATGATCCTTTGCCAGGGTTTTGATGTATTATTCCAGAGGTACAGTTATCAGATTTATACATTTATCTCATAATCTTCTTGTTCTTGTTCATTAGGTTTCTCATAGCCTACAGCTGCATATTCTTCCAGCGGTTGCGAAGAAATCAACTTACAAAAAGGATTCTTTAAAATAAAGTATCGGTACGAGAATTAAAATAAACTCACCGTCTCGATTACAGAGGTAAATACGACGATAAAATCAAAGGATCGAATCCTAGATGAAGAGGTTGGTTTTGTGTCACTAACAGATGTAATTAAGTAATAAAGTAACGGGACCTCAGCATGAGTTAGGTAGTTTCGCACTTACCCAAGTTTCACTATTTTATAAAGAGGCAGTTTGTTTTTATGTTCGTAGGAGGTGGTAATCTCTGAAAGTAAAGGACCGAGTGCGAAATTTTTTCCACCAATAGAAAGAAGCTTTGTAAACCCCAAACTGCCTTAAATAGCAAGTTTGAGAATCATAGATCTCGTGCGTCTTAATCCCCATCGCAGCAACTTTATTGGGAATCGTTTGGCTGCTATCCAACCAACCTTTCCACAAAAGAAGACACAAACTTTGAAATCTGTTGTTCAAATGAGACGACACTGGCAATATCTTAAATAATTTTATACGGTTTCACAAAATCGTATTTTCTATTCTTCTTGTTCATTTAGTTTTAAACTTATTATTAACAATACACAAAAAAAAAAACACCAAGTGCAAATTGACATTTGTGTATCGTTTACAGTTATACACAGTTTGTAAAAAAAAATCTACAAAATTCAAGACCTTGAATTGTTCACATTTTGTCTATTGTTCACAGTCCGAGGCAGCATCATGTTTTGGAGGGTTTTTAGGCATTATTTTACTAACTGGACTGAGGTTTTCGGTATCATGATGCGTAGAGTTTCTTAGAATATTAAACAGTTCAATAGCCCGATGTTCAAGAAGTGTATTGTCCTGTTGTTCGTTTTGTATGTCTGAACTAGCATGATCCTTTGCCAGGGTTTTGATGTATTATTCCAGAGGTACAGTTATCAGATTTATACATTTATCTCATAATCTTCTTGTTCTTGTTCATTAGGTTTCTCATAGCCTACAGCTGCATATTCTTCCAGCGGTTGCGAAGAAATCAACTTACAAAAAGGATTCTTTAAAATAAAATATCGGTACGAGAATTAAAATAAACTCACCGTCTCGATTACAGAGGTAAATACGACGATAAAATCAAAGGATCGAATCCTAGATGAAGAGGTTGGTTTTGTGTCACTAACAGATGTAATTAAGTAATAAAGTAACGGGACCTCAGCATGAGTTAGGTAGTTTCGCACTTACCCAAGTTTCACTATTTTATAAAGAGGCAGTTTGTTTTTATGTTCGTAGGAGGTGGTAATCTCTGAAAGTAAAGGACCGAGTGCGAAATTTTTCCCACCAATAGAAAGATGCTTTGTAAACCCCAAACTGCCTTAAATAGCAAGTTTGAGAATCATAGATCTCGTGCGTCTTAATCCCTATCGCAGCAACTTTATTGGGAATCGTTTGGCTGCTATCCAACCAACCTTTCCACAAAAGAAGACACAAACTTTGAAATCTGTTGTTCAAATGAGACGACACTGGCTGTATCTTAAATAATTTGATACGGTTTCACAAAATCGTATTTTCTATTCTTGTTCATTTATTTTCAAACTTATTATTAACAATACACAAAAAAAAAACACCAAGTGCAAATTGACATTTGTGTATCGTTTACATACACAGTTTATAAAAAAAAAAAACTGTACAAAATTCAAGGCCATGAATTGATCACATTTTGTCTATTGTTCACAGTCCGAGGTAGCATCATGTTTTGGAGGGTTTTGGGCATTATTTTATTAACTGGATTGAGTTTTTCGGTATCATGATGCGTAGAGTTTCTTAGAATATTAAACAGTTCAATAGCCCGATGTTCAAGAAGTGTATTGTCCTATTGTTCGTTTTGTATGTCTGTACTAGCATGATCCTTTGCAGGGTTTTGATGTATTATTCCAGACGTACAGTTATCAGATTTATACATTTATCTCATAATCTTGTTCTTGTTCACTAGGTTTCTCATAGCCTACAGCTGCATATTCTTCCAGCGGTTGCGAAGAAATCAACTTACAAAAAGGATTCTTTAAAATAAAGTATCGGTACGAGAATTAAAATAAACTCACCGTCTCGATTACAGAGGTAAATACGACGATAAAATCAAAAGATCGAATCCTAGTTGAAGAGTTTGGCTTTGTGTCACTAACAGATGTAATTAAGTGATAAAGTAACGGGACCTCAGCATGAGTTAGGTAGTTTCGCACTTACCCAAGTTTCACTATTTTATAAAGAGGCAGTTTGTTTTTATGTTCGTAGGAGGTGGTAATCTCTGAAAGTAAAGGACCGAGTGCGAAATTTTTTCCACCAATAGAAAGATGCTTTGTAAACCCCAAACTGCCTTAAATAGCAAGTTTGAGAATCATAGATCTCGTGCGTCTTAATCCCCATCGCAGCAACTTTATTGGGAATCGTTTGGCTGCTATCCAACCAACCTTTCCACAAAAGAAGACACAAACTTTGAAATCTGTTGTTCAATGAGACGACACTGGCTGTATCTTAAATAATTTGATACGGTTTCACAAAATCGTATTTTCTATTCTTGTTCATTTATTTTCAAACTTATTATTAACAATACACAAAAAAAAACACCAAGTGCAAATTGACATTTGTGTATCGTTTACAGTTATAACTGTACAAAATTCACATTTTTTCTATTGTTCACAGTCCGAGGCAGCATCATGTTTTGGAGGGTTTTGATGCATTATTTTACTAACTGGATTGAGGTTTTCGGTATCATGATGCGTAGAGTTTCTTAGAATATTAAACAGTTCAATAGCCCGATGTTCAAGAAGTGTATTGTCCTGTTTTGTATGTCTGTACTAGCATGATCCTTTGCAGGGTTTTGATGTATTATTCCAGGAGAATTATTTTTCTCGGACAATTTTGCAGGTCCTTTAATATATTTTTAATTATTTTGATGACACGGTTTTCTCAAAATCGTATTCTTGTTTATTAGGTTTCTCATAGCCTACAGCTGCATATTCTTCCAGCGGTTGCGAAGAAATCAACTTACAAAAAGTATTCTTTAAAATAAAGTATCGGTACGAGAATTAAAATAAACTCACCGTCTCGATTACAGAGGTAAATACGACGATAAAATCAAAAGATCGAATCCTAGATGAAGAGTTTGGCTTTGTGTCACTAACAGAGGTAATTAAGTGATAAAGTAACGGGACCTCAGCATGAGTTAGGTAGTTTCGCACTTACCCAAGTTTCACTATTTTATAAAGAGGCAGTTTGTTTTTATGTTCGTAGGAGGTGGTAATCTCTGAAAGTAAAGGACCGAGTGCGAAATTTTTTCCACCAATAGAAAGAAGCTTTGTGAATCCCAAACTGCCTTAAATAGCAAGTTTGAGAATCATAGATCTCGTGCGTCTTAATCCCCATCGCAGCAACTTTATTGGGAATCGTTTGGCTGCTATCCAACCAACCTTTCCACAAAAGAAGACACAAACTTTGAAATCTGTTGTTCAAATGAGACGACACTGGCAATATCTTAAATAATTTTATACGGTTTCACAAAATCGTATTTTCTATTCTTTCTTGTTCATTTAGTTTCAAACTTATTATTAACATTACACAAAAAAAAAAACACCAAGTGCAAATTGACATTTGTGTATCGTTTACAGTTATACACAGTTTATAAAAAAAAATCTACAAAATTCAAGACCATGAATTGTTCACATTTTGTCTATTGTTAACAGTCCGAGGCAGCATCATGTTTTGGAGGGTTTTTAGGCATTATTTTACCAACTGGACTGAGGTTTTCGGTATCATGATGCGTAGAGTTTCTTAGAATATTAAACAGTTCAATAGCCCGATGTTCAAGAAGTGTATTGTCCTGTTGTTCGTTTTGTATGTCTGAACTAGCATGATCCTTTGCCAGGGTTTTGATGTATTATTCCAGAGGTACAGTTATCAGATTTATACATTTATCTCATAATCTTCTTGTTCTTGTTCATTAGGTTTCTCATAGCCTACAGCTGCATATTCTTCCAGCGGTTGCGAAGAAATCAACTTACAAAAAGGATTCTTTAAAATAAAGTATCGGTACGAGAATTAAAATAAACTCACCGTCTCGATTACAGAGGTAAATACGACGATAAAATCAAAGGATCGAATCCTAGATGAAGAGGTTGGTTTTGTGTCACTAACAGATGTAATTAAGTAATAAAGTAACGGGACCTCAGCATGAGTTAGGTAGTTTCGCACTTACCCAAGTTTCACTATTTTATAAAGAGGCAGTTTGTTTTTATGTTCGTAGGAGGTGGTAATCTCTGAAAGTAAAGGACCGAGTGCGAAATTTTTTCCACCAATAGAAAGATGCTTTGTAAACCCCAAACTGCCTTAAATAGCAAGTTTGAGAATCATAGATCTCGTGCGTCTTAATCCCTATCGCAGCAACTTTATTGGGAATCGTTTGGCTGCTATTTATTTATTTATTTATTTATTACAACTTCATGCAACACAAAGGTACAAAGGCGGACTTAATGCCTTAGGCATTCTCTACCAGTCAACCCAACCAACCTTTCCACAACAGAAGACACAAACTTTGAAATCTGTTGTTCAAATGAGACGACACTGGCTGTATCTTAAATAATTTGATACGGTTTAACAAAATCGTATTTTCTATTCTTGTTCATTTATTTTCAAACTTATTATTAACAATACACAAAAAAAACACCAAGTGCAAATTGACATTTGTGTATCGTTTACAGTTATAACTGTACAAAATTCACATTTTGTCTATTGTTCACAGTCCGAGGCAGCATCATGTTTTGGAGGGTTTTGAGGCATTATTTTACTAACTGGATTGAGGTTTTCGGTATCATGATGCGTAGAGTTTCTTAGAATATTAAACAGTTCAATAGCCCGATGTTCAAGAAGTGTATTGTCCTGTTTTGTATGTCTGTACTAGCATGATCCTTTGCAGGGTTTTGATGTATTATTCCAGGAGAATTATTTTTCTCGGACAATTTAGCAGGTCCTTTAATATATTTTTAATTATTTTGATGACACGGTTTTCTCAAAATCGTATTCTTGTTTATTAGGTTTCTCATAGCCTACAGCTGCATATTCTTCCAGCGGTTGCGAAGAAATCAACTTACAAAAAGTATTCTTTAAAATAAAGTATCGGTACGAGAATTAAAATAAACTCACCGTCTCGATTACAGAGGTAAATACGACGATAAAATCAAAAGATCGAATCCTAGATGAAGAGTTTGGCTTTGTGTCACTAACAGAGGTAATTAAGTGATAAAGTAACGGGACCTCAGCATGAGTTAGGTAGTTTCGCACTTACCCAAGTTTCACTATTTTATAAAGAGGCAGTTTGTTTTTATGTTCGTAGGAGGTGGTAATCTCTGAAAGTAAAGGACCGAGTGCGAAATTTTTTCCACCAATAGAAAGAAGCTTTGTGAATCCCAAACTGCCTTAAATAGCAAGTTTGAGAATCATAGATCTCGTGCGTCTTAATCCCCATCGCAGCAACTTTATTGGGAATCGTTTGGCTGCTATCCAACCAACCTTTCCACAAAAGAAGACACAAACTTTGAAATCTGTTGTTCAAATGAGACGACACTGGCTGTATCTTAAATAATTTGATACGGTTCCACAAAATCGTATTTTCTATTCTTGTTCATTTATTTTCAAACTTATTATTAACAAAACACAAAAAAAACACCAAGTGCAAATTGACATTTGTGTATCGTTTACAGTTATAACTGTACAAAATTCACATTTTGTCTATTGTTCACAGTCCGAGGCAGCATCATGTTTTGGAGGGTTTTGAGGCATTATTTTACTAACTGGATTGAGGTTTTCGGTATCATGATGCGTAGAGTTTCTTAGAATATTAAACAGTTCAATAGCCCGATGTTCAAGAAGTGTATTGTCCTGTTGTTCGTTTTGTATGTCTGAACTAGCATGATCCTTTGCCAGGGTTTTGATGTATTATTCCAGAGGTACAGTTATCAGATTTATACATTTATCTCATAATCTTCTTGTTCTTGTTCATTAGGTTTCTCATAGCCTACAGCTGCATATTCTTCCAGCGGTTTTGAAGAAATCAACTTACAAAAAGGATTCTTTAAAATAAAGTATCGGTACGAGAATTAAAATAAACTCACCGTCTCGATTACAGAGGTAAATACGACGATAAAATCAAAGGATCGAATCCTAGATGAAGAGGTTGGTTTTGTGTCACTAACAGATGTAATTAAGTAATAAAGTAACGGGACCTCAGCATGAGTTAGGTAGTTACGCACTTACCCAAGTTTCACTATTTTATAAAGAGGCAGTTTGTTTTTATGTTCGTAGGAGGTGGTAATCTCTGAAAGTAAAGGACCGAGTGCGAAATTTTTTCCACCAATAGAAAGACGCTTTGTAAACCCCAAACTGCCTTAAATAGCAAGTTTGAGAATCATAGATCTCGTGCGTCTTAATCCCTATCGCAGCAACTTTATTGGGAATCGTTTGGCTGCTATCCAACCAACCTTTCCACAAAAGAAGACACAAACTTTGAAATCTGTTGTTCAAATGAGACGACACTGGCTGTATCTTAAATAATTTGATACGGTTTCACAAAATCGTATTTTCTATTCTTGTTCATTTATTTTCAAACTTATTATTAACAATACACAAAAAAAACACCAAGTGCAAATTGACATTTGTGTATCGTTTACAGTTATACACAGTTTATAAAAAAAAAAACTGTACAAAATTCAAGGCCATGAATTGATCACATTTTGTCTATTGTTCACAGTCCGAGGTAGCATCATGTTTTGGAGGGTTTTGGGCATTATTTTATTAACTGGATTGAGTTTTTCGGTGTCATGATGCGTAGAGTTTCTTAGAATATTAAACAGTTCAATAGCCCGATGTTCAAGAAGTGTATTGTCCTGTTGTTCGTTTTGTATGTCTGAACTAGCATGATCCTTTGCCAGGGTTTTGATGTATTATTCCAGAGGTACAGTTATCAGATTTATACATTTATCTCATAATCTTCTTGTTCTTGTTCATTAGGTTTCTCATAGCCTACAGCTGCATATTCTTCCAGCGGTTGCGAAGAAATCAACTTACAAAAAGGATTCTTTAAAATAAAGTATCGGTACGAGAATTAAAATAAACTCACCGTCTCGATTACAGAGGTAAATACGACGATAAAATCAAAGGATCGAATCCTAGATGAAGAGGTTGGTTTTGTGTCACTAACAGATGTAATTAAGTAATAAAGTAACGGGACCTCAGCATGAGTTAGGTAGTTTCGCACTTACCCAAGTTTCACTATTTTATAAAGAGGCAGTTTGTTTTTATGTTCGTAGGAGGTGGTAATCTCTGAAAGTAAAGGACCGAGTGCGAAATTTTTTCCACCAATAGAAAGACGCTTTGTAAACCCCAAACTGCCTTAAATAGCAAGTTTGAGAATCATAGATCTCGTGCGTCTTAATCCCTATCGCAGCAACTTTATTGGGAATCGTTTGGCTGCTATCCAACCAACCTTTCCACAAAAGAAGACACAAACTTTGAAATCTGTTGTTCAAATGAGACGACACTGGCTGTATCTTAAATAATTTGATACGGTTTCACAAAATCGCATTTTCTATTCTTGTTCATTTATTTTCAAACTTATTATTAACAATACACAAAAAAAAAACACCAAGTGCAAATTGACATTTGTGTATCGTTTACACAGTTTATAAAAAAAAAAAACTGTACAAAATTCAAGGCCATGAATTGATCACATTTTGTCTATTGTTCACAGTCCGAGGTAGCATCATGTTTTGGAGGGTTTTGGGCATTATTTTATTAACTGGATTGAGTTTTTCGGTGTCATGATGCGTAGAGTTTCTTAGAATATTAAACAGTTCAATAGCCCGATGTTCAAGAAGTGTATTGTCCTATTGTTCGTTTTGTATGTCTGTACTAGCATGATCCTTTGCAGGGTTTTGATGTATTATTCCAGACGTACAGTTATCAGATTTATACATTTATCTCATAATCTTGTTCTTGTTCACTAGGTTTCTCATAGCCTACAGCTGCATATTCTTCCAGCGGTTGCGAAGAAATCAACTTACAATTGTATCGGTACGAGAATTAAAATAAACTCACCGTCTCGATTACAGAGGTAAATACGACGATAAAATCAAAAGATCGAATCCTAGATGAAGAGTTTGGCTTTGTGTCACTAACAGATGTAATTAAGTGATAAAGTAACGGGACCTCAGCATGAGTTAGGTAGTTTCGCACTTACCCAAGTTTCACTATTTTATAAAGAGGCAGTTTGTTTTTATGTTCGTAGGAGGTGGTAGATCTGAAAGTAAAAGACAGAGTGCGAAATTTTTTCCACCAATAGAAAGAAGCTTTGTAAACCCCAAACTGCCTTAAATAGCAAGTTTGAGAATCATAGATCTCGTGCGTCTTAATCCCCATCGCGGCAACTTTATTGGGAATCGTTTAGCTGCTATCCAACCAACATATGTCCACAAAAGAAGACACAAACTTTGAAATCTGTTGTTCAAATGAGACGACATTGGCTGTATCTTAAATAATTTGATACGGTTCCACAAAATCGTATTTTCTATTCTTTCTTGTTCATTTAGTTTCAAACTTATTATTAACAATACACAAAAAAAAACACCAAGTGCAAATTGACATTTGTGTATCGTTTACAGTTATACACAGTTTATAAAAAAAAATCTGTACAAAATTCAAGACCATGAATTGTCCACATTTTATCTATTGTTCACAGTCCGAGGCAGCATCATGTTTTGGAGGGTTTTGAGGCATTATTTTACTAACTGGATTGAGGTTTTCGGTATCATGATGCGTAGAGTTTCTTGAATATTAAACAGTTCAATAGCCCGATGTTTAAGAAGTGTATTGTCCTGTTTTGTATGCCTGTACTAGCATGATCCTTTGCAGGGTTTTGATGTATTATTCCAGGAGAATTATTTTTCTCGGACAATTTTGCAGGTCCTTTAATATATTTTTAATTATTTTGATGACACGGTTTTCTCAAAATCGTATTCTTGTTTATTAGGTTTCTCATAGCCTACAGCTGCATATTCTTCCAGCGGTTGCGAAGAAATCAACTTACAAAAAGTATTCTTTAAAATAAAGTATCGGTACGAGAATTAAAATAAACTCACCGTCTCGATTACAGAGGTAAATACGACGATAAAATCAAAAGATCGAATCCTAGATGAAGAGTTTGGCTTTGTGTCACTAACAGAGGTAATTAAGTGATAAAGTAACGGGACCTCAGCATGAGTTAGGTAGTTTCGCACTTACCCAAGTTTCACTATTTTATAAAGAGGCAGTTTGTTTTTATGTTCGTAGGAGGTGGTAATCTCTGAAAGTAAAGGACCGAGTGCGAAATTTTTTCCACCAATAGAAAGAAGCTTTGTGAATCCCAAACTGCCTTAAATAGCAAGTTTGAGAATCATAGATCTCGTGCGTCTTAATCCCCATCGCAGCAACTTTATTGGGAATCGTTTGGCTGCTATCCAACCAACCTTTCCACAAAAGAAGACACAAACTTTGAAATCTGTTGTTCAAATGAGACGACACTGGCAATATCTTAAATAATTTTATACGGTTTCACAAAATCGTATTTTCTATTCTTTCTTGTTCATTTAGTTTCAAACTTATTATTAACAATACACAAAAAAAAACACCAAGTGCAAATTGACATTTGTGTATCGTTTACAGTTATACACAGTTTATAAAAAAAAAATCTACAAAATTCAAGACCATGAATTGTTCACATTTTGTCTATTGTTCACAGTCCGAGGCAGCATCATGTTTTGGAGGGTTTTTAGGCATTATTTTACTAACTGGACTGAGGTTTTCGGTATCATGATGCGTAGAGTTTCTTAGAATATTAAACAGTTCAATTGCCCGATGTTCAAGAAGTGTATTGTCCTGTTGTTCGTTTTGTATGTCTGAACTAGCATGATCCTTTGCCAGGGTTTTGATGTATTATTCCAGAGGTACAGTTATCAGATTTATACATTTATCTCATAATCTTCTTGTTCTTGTTCATTAGGTTTCTCATAGCCTACAGCTGCATATTCTTCCAGCGGTTGCGAAGAAATCAACTTACAAAAAGGATTCTTTAAAATAAAGTATCGGTACGAGAATTAAAATAAACTCACCGTCTCGATTACAGAGGTAAATACGACGATAAAATCAAAGGATCGAATCCTAGATGAAGAGGTTGGTTTTGTGTCACTAACAGATGTAATTAAGTAATAAAGTAACGGGACCTCAGCATGAGTTAGGTAGTTTCGCACTTACCCAAGTTTCACTATTTTATAAAGAGGCAGTTTGTTTTTATGTTCGTAGGAGGTGGTAATCTCTGAAAGTAAAGGACCGAGTGCGAAATTTTTTCCACCAATAGAAAGATGCTTTGTAAACCCCAAACTGCCTTAAATAGCAAGTTTGAGAATCATAGATCTCGTGCGTCTTAATCCCCATCGCAGCAACTTTATTGGGAATCGTTTGGCTGCTATCCAACCAACCTTTCCACAAAAGAAGACACAAACTTTGAAATCTGTTGTTCAAATGAGACGACACTGGCAATATCTTAAATAATTTTATACGGTTTCACAAAATCGTATTTTCTATTCTTCTTGTTCATTTAGTTTTAAACTTATTATTAACAATACACAAAAAAAAACACCAAGTGCAAATTGACATTTGTGTATCGTTTACAGTTATACACAGTTTGTAAAAAAAAATCTACAAAATTCAAGACCATGAATTGTTCACATTTTGTCTATTGTTCACAGTCCGAGGCAGCATCATGTTTTGGAGGGTTTTTAGGCATTATTTTACTAACTGGACTGAGGTTTTCGGTATCATGATGCGTAGAGTTTCTTAGAATATTAAACAGTTCAATTGCCCGATGTTCAAGAAGTGTATTGTCCTGTTGTTCGTTTTGTATGTCTGAACTAGCATGATCCTTTGCCAGGGTTTTGATGTATTATTCCAGAGGTACAGTTATCAGATTTATACATTTATCTCATAATCTTCTTGTTCTTGTTCATTAGGTTTCTCATAGCCTACAGCTGCATATTCTTCCAGCGGTTGCGAAGAAATCAACTTACAAAAAGGATTCTTTAAAATAAAGTATCGGTACGAGAATTAAAATAAACTCACCGTCTCGATTACAGAGGTAAATACGACGATAAAATCAAAGGATCGAATCCTAGATGAAGAGGTTGGTTTTGTGTCACTAACAGATGTAATTAAGTAATAAAGTAACGGGACCTCAGCATGAGTTAGGTAGTTTCGCACTTACCCAAGTTTCACTATTTTATAAAGAGGCAGTTTGTTTTTATGTTCGTAGGAGGTGGTAGATCTGAAAGTAAAAGACAGAGTGCGAAATTTTTTCCACCAATAGAAAGAAGCTTTGTAAACCCCAAACTGCCTTAAATAGCAAGTTTGAGAATCATAGATCTCGTGCGTCTTAATCCCCATCGCGGCAACTTTATTGGGAATCGTTTAGCTGCTATCCAACCAACATATGTCCACAAAAGAAGACACAAACTTTGAAATCTGTTGTTCAAATGAGACGACATTGGCTGTATCTTAAATAATTTGATACGGTTCCACAAAATCGTATTTTCTATTCTTTCTTGTTCATTTAGTTTCAAACTTATTATTAACAATACACAAAAAAAACACCAAGTGCAAATTGACATTTGTGTATCGTTTACAGTTATACACAGTTTATAAAAAAAAATCTGTACAAAATTCAAGACCATGAATTGTCCACATTTTATCTATTGTTCACAGTCCGAGGTAGCATCATGTTTTGGAGGGTTTTGGGCATTATTTTATTAACTGGATTGAGTTTTTCGGTGTCATGATGCGTAGAGTTTCTTAGAATATTAAACAGTTCAATAGCCCGATGTTCAAGAAGTGTATTGTCCTGTTGTTCGTTTTGTATGTCTGAACTAGCATGATCCTTTGCCAGGGTTTTGATGTATTATTCCAGAGGTACAGTTATCAGATTTATACATTTATCTCATAATCTTCTTGTTCTTGTTCATTAGGTTTCTCATAGCCTACAGCTGCATATTCTTCCAGCGGTTGCGAAGAAATCAACTTACAAAAAGGATTCTTTAAAATAAAGTATCGGTACGAGAATTAAAATAAACTCACCGTCTCGATTACAGAGGTAAATACGACGATAAAATCAAAGGATCGAATCCTAGATGAAGAGGTTGGTTTTGTGTCACTAACAGATGTAATTAAGTAATAAAGTAACGGGACCTCAGCATGAGTTAGGTAGTTTCGCACTTACCCAAGTTTCACTATTTTATAAAGAGGCAGTTTGTTTTTATGTTCGTAGGAGGTGGTAATCTCTGAAAGTAAAGGACCGAGTGCGAAATTTTTTCCACCAATAGAAAGATGCTTTGTAAACCCCAAACTGCCTTAAATAGCAAGTTTGAGAATCATAGATCTCGTGCGTCTTAATCCCTATCGCAGCAACTTTATTGGGAATCGTTTGGCTGCTATCCAACCAACCTTTCCACAAAAGAAGACACAAACTTTGAAATCTGTTGTTCAAATGAGACGACACTGGCTGTATCTTAAATAATTTGATACGGTTTCACAAAATCGCATTTTCTATTCTTGTTCATTTATTTTCAAACTTATTATTAACAATACACAAAAAAAAACACCAAGTGCAAATTGACATTTGTGTATCGTTTACAGTTATACACAGTTTATAAAAAAAAAAACTGTACAAAATTCAAGGCCATGAATTGATCACATTTTGTCTATTGTTCACAGTCCGAGGTAGCATCATGTTTTGGAGGGTTTTGGGCATTATTTTATTAACTGGATTGAGTTTTTCGGTGTCATGATGCGTAGAGTTTCTTAGAATATTAAACAGTTCAATAGCCCGATGTTCAAGAAGTGTATTGTCCTATTGTTCGTTTTGTATGTCTGTACTAGCATGATCCTTTGCAGGGTTTTGATGTATTATTCCAGACGTACAGTTATCAGATTTATACATTTATCTCATAATCTTGTTCTTGTTCACTAGGTTTCTCATAGCCTACAGCTGCATATTCTTCCAGCGGTTGCGAAGAAATCAACTTACAATTGTATCGGTACGAGAATTAAAATAAACTCACCGTCTCGATTACAGAGGTAAATACGACGATAAAATCAAAAGATCGAATCCTAGATGAAGAGTTTGGCTTTGTGTCACTAACAGATGTAATTAAGTGATAAAGTAACGGGACCTCAGCATGAGTTAGGTAGTTTCGCACTTACCCAAGTTTCACTATTTTATAAAGAGGCAGTTTGTTTTTATGTTCGTAGGAGGTGGTAGATCTGAAAGTAAAAGACAGAGTGCGAAATTTTTTCCACCAATAGAAAGAAGCTTTGTAAACCCCAAACTGCCTTAAATAGCAAGTTTGAGAATCATAGATCTCGTGCGTCTTAATCCCCATCGCGGCAACTTTATTGGGAATCGTTTAGCTGCTATCCAACCAACATATGTCCACAAAAGAAGACACAAACTTTGAAATCTGTTGTTCAAATGAGACGACATTGGCTGTATCTTAAATAATTTGATACGGTTCCACAAAATCGTATTTTCTATTCTTTCTTGTTCATTTAGTTTCAAACTTATTATTAACAATACACAAAAAAAACACCAAGTGCAAATTGACATTTGTGTATCGTTTACAGTTAAACACAGTTTATAAAAAAAAATCTGTACAAAATTCAAGACCATGAATTGTCCACATTTTATCTATTGTTCACAGTCCGAGGCAGCATCATGTTTTGGAGGGTTTTGAGGCATTATTTTACTAACTGGATTGAGGTTTTCGGTATCATGATGCGTAGAGTTTCTTGAATATTAAACAGTTCAATAGCCCGATGTTTAAGAAGTGTATTGTCCTGTTTTGTATGCCTGTACTAGCATGATCCTTTGCAGGGTTTTGATGTATTATTCCAGGAGAATTATTTTTCTCGGACAATTTTGCAGGTCCTTTAATATATTTTTAATTATTTTGATGACACGGTTTTCTCAAAATCGTATTCTTGTTTATTAGGTTTCTCATAGCCTACAGCTGCATATTCTTCCAGCGGTTGCGAAGAAATCAACTTACAAAAAGTATTCTTTAAAATAAAGTATCGGTACGAGAATTAAAATAAACTCACCGTCTCGATTACAGAGGTAAATACGACGATAAAATCAAAAGATCGAATCCTAGATGAAGAGTTTGGCTTTGTGTCACTAACAGAGGTAATTAAGTGATAAAGTAACGGGACCTCAGCATGAGTTAGGTAGTTTCGCACTTACCCAAGTTTCACTATTTTATAAAGAGGCAGTTTGTTTTTATGTTCGTAGGAGGTGGTAATCTCTGAAAGTAAAGGACCGAGTGCGAAATTTTTTCCACCAATAGAAAGAAGCTTTGTGAATCCCAAACTGCCTTAAATAGCAAGTTTGAGAATCATAGATCTCGTGCGTCTTAATCCCCATCGCAGCAACTTTATTGGGAATCGTTTGGCTGCTATCCAACCAACCTTTCCACAAAAGAAGACACAAACTTTGAAATCTGTTGTTCAAATGAGACGACACTGGCAATATCTTAAATAATTTTATACGGTTTCACAAAATCGTATTTTCTATTCTTTCTTGTTCATTTAGTTTCAAACTTATTATTAACAATACACAAAAAAAAACACCAAGTGCAAATTGACATTTGTGTATCGTTTACAGTTATACACAGTTTATAAAAAAAAAATCTACAAAATTCAAGACCATGAATTGTTCACATTTTGTCTATTGTTCACAGTCCGAGGCAGCATCATGTTTTGGAGGGTTTTTAGGCATTATTTTACTAACTGGACTGAGGTTTTCGGTATCATGATGCGTAGAGTTTCTTAGAATATTAAACAGTTCAATTGCCCGATGTTCAAGAAGTGTATTGTCCTGTTGTTCGTTTTGTATGTCTGAACTAGCATGATCCTTTGCCAGGGTTTTGATGTATTATTCCAGAGGTACAGTTATCAGATTTATACATTTATCTCATAATCTTCTTGTTCTTGTTCATTAGGTTTCTCATAGCCTACAGCTGCATATTCTTCCAGCGGTTGCGAAGAAATCAACTTACAAAAAGGATTCTTTAAAATAAAGTATCGGTACGAGAATTAAAATAAACTCACCGTCTCGATTACAGAGGTAAATACGACGATAAAATCAAAGGATCGAATCCTAGATGAAGAGGTTGGTTTTGTGTCACTAACAGATGTAATTAAGTAATAAAGTAACGGGACCTCAGCATGAGTTAGGTAGTTTCGCACTTACCCAAGTTTCACTATTTTATAAAGAGGCAGTTTGTTTTTATGTTCGTAGGAGGTGGTAATCTCTGAAAGTAAAGGACCGAGTGCGAAATTTTTTCCACCAATAGAAAGATGCTTTGTAAACCCCAAACTGCCTTAAATAGCAAGTTTGAGAATCATAGATCTCGTGCGTCTTAATCCCCATCGCAGCAACTTTATTGGGAATCGTTTGGCTGCTATCCAACCAACCTTTCCACAAAAGAAGACACAAACTTTGAAATCTGTTGTTCAAATGAGACGACACTGGCAATATCTTAAATAATTTTATACGGTTTCACAAAATCGTATTTTCTATTCTTCTTGTTCATTTAGTTTTAAACTTATTATTAACAATACACAAAAAAAAACACCAAGTGCAAATTGACATTTGTGTATCGTTTACAGTTATACACAGTTTGTAAAAAAAAATCTACAAAATTCAAGACCATGAATTGTTCACATTTTGTCTATTGTTCACAGTCCGAGGCAGCATCATGTTTTGGAGGGTTTTTAGGCATTATTTTACTAACTGGACTGAGGTTTTCGGTATCATGATGCGTAGAGTTTCTTAGAATATTAAACAGTTCAATTGCCCGATGTTCAAGAAGTGTATTGTCCTGTTGTTCGTTTTGTATGTCTGAACTAGCATGATCCTTTGCCAGGGTTTTGATGTATTATTCCAGAGGTACAGTTATCAGATTTATACATTTATCTCATAATCTTCTTGTTCTTGTTCATTAGGTTTCTCATAGCCTACAGCTGCATATTCTTCCAGCGGTTGCGAAGAAATCAACTTACAAAAAGGATTCTTTAAAATAAAGTATCGGTACGAGAATTAAAATAAACTCACCGTCTCGATTACAGAGGTAAATACGACGATAAAATCAAAGGATCGAATCCTAGATGAAGAGGTTGGTTTTGTGTCACTAACAGATGTAATTAAGTAATAAAGTAACGGGACCTCAGCATGAGTTAGGTAGTTTCGCACTTACCCAAGTTTCACTATTTTATAAAGAGGCAGTTTGTTTTTATGTTCGTAGGAGGTGGTAGATCTGAAAGTAAAAGACAGAGTGCGAAATTTTTTCCACCAATAGAAAGAAGCTTTGTAAACCCCAAACTGCCTTAAATAGCAAGTTTGAGAATCATAGATCTCGTGCGTCTTAATCCCCATCGCGGCAACTTTATTGGGAATCGTTTAGCTGCTATCCAACCAACATATGTCCACAAAAGAAGACACAAACTTTGAAATCTGTTGTTCAAATGAGACGACATTGGCTGTATCTTAAATAATTTGATACGGTTCCACAAAATCGTATTTTCTATTCTTTCTTGTTCATTTAGTTTCAAACTTATTATTAACAATACACAAAAAAAACACCAAGTGCAAATTGACATTTGTGTATCGTTTACAGTTATACACAGTTTATAAAAAAAAATCTGTACAAAATTCAAGACCATGAATTGTCCACATTTTATCTATTGTTCACAGTCCGAGGTAGCATCATGTTTTGGAGGGTTTTGGGCATTATTTTATTAACTGGATTGAGTTTTTCGGTGTCATGATGCGTAGAGTTTCTTAGAATATTAAACAGTTCAATAGCCCGATGTTCAAGAAGTGTATTGTCCTGTTGTTCGTTTTGTATGTCTGAACTAGCATGATCCTTTGCCAGGGTTTTGATGTATTATTCCAGAGGTACAGTTATCAGATTTATACATTTATCTCATAATCTTCTTGTTCTTGTTCATTAGGTTTCTCATAGCCTACAGCTGCATATTCTTCCAGCGGTTGCGAAGAAATCAACTTACAAAAAGGATTCTTTAAAATAAAGTATCGGTACGAGAATTAAAATAAACTCACCGTCTCGATTACAGAGGTAAATACGACGATAAAATCAAAGGATCGAATCCTAGATGAAGAGGTTGGTTTTGTGTCACTAACAGATGTAATTAAGTAATAAAGTAACGGGACCTCAGCATGAGTTAGGTAGTTTCGCACTTACCCAAGTTTCACTATTTTATAAAGAGGCAGTTTGTTTTTATGTTCGTAGGAGGTGGTAATCTCTGAAAGTAAAGGACCGAGTGCGAAATTTTTTCCACCAATAGAAAGATGCTTTGTAAACCCCAAACTGCCTTAAATAGCAAGTTTGAGAATCATAGATCTCGTGCGTCTTAATCCCTATCGCAGCAACTTTATTGGGAATCGTTTGGCTGCTATCCAACCAACCTTTCCACAAAAGAAGACACAAACTTTGAAATCTGTTGTTCAAATGAGACGACACTGGCTGTATCTTAAATAATTTGATACGGTTTCACAAAATCGCATTTTCTATTCTTGTTCATTTATTTTCAAACTTATTATTAACAATACACAAAAAAAAACACCAAGTGCAAATTGACATTTGTGTATCGTTTACAGTTATACACAGTTTATAAAAAAAAAAACTGTACAAAATTCAAGGCCATGAATTGATCACATTTTGTCTATTGTTCACAGTCCGAGGTAGCATCATGTTTTGGAGGGTTTTGGGCATTATTTTATTAACTGGATTGAGTTTTTCGGTGTCATGATGCGTAGAGTTTCTTAGAATATTAAACAGTTCAATAGCCCGATGTTCAAGAAGTGTATTGTCCTATTGTTCGTTTTGTATGTCTGTACTAGCATGATCCTTTGCAGGGTTTTGATGTATTATTCCAGACGTACAGTTATCAGATTTATACATTTATCTCATAATCTTGTTCTTGTTCACTAGGTTTCTCATAGCCTACAGCTGCATATTCTTCCAGCGGTTGCGAAGAAATCAACTTACAAAAAGGATTCTTTAAAATAAAGTATCGGTACGAGAATTAAAATAAACTCACCGTCTCGATTACAGAGGTAAATACGACGATAAAATCAAAAGATCGAATCCTAGTTGAAGAGTTTGGCTTTGTGTCACTAACAGATGTAATTAAGTGATAAAGTAACGGGACCTCAGCATGAGTTAGGTAGTTTCGCACTTACCCAAGTTTCACTATTTTATAAAGAGGCAGTTTGTTTTTATGTTCGTAGGAGGTGGTAATCTCTGAAAGTAAAGGACCGAGTGCGAAATTTTTTCCACCAATAGAAAGATGCTTTGTAAACCCCAAACTGCCTTAAATAGCAAGTTTGAGAATCATAGATCTCGTGCGTCTTAATCCCCATCGCAGCAACTTTATTGGGAATCGTTTGGCTGCTATCCAACCAACCTTTCCACAAAAGAAGACACAAACTTTGAAATCTGTTGTTCAATGAGACGACACTGGCTGTATCTTAAATAATTTGATACGGTTTCACAAAATCGTATTTTCTATTCTTGTTCATTTATTTTCAAACTTATTATTAACAATACACAAATAAAACACCAAGTGCAAATTGACATTTGTGTATCGTTTACAGTTATAACTGTACAAAATTCACATTTTGTCTATTGTTCACAGTCCGAGGCAGCATCATGTTTTGGAGGGTTTTGAGGCATTATTTTACTAACTGGATTGAGGTTTTCGGTATCATGATGCGTAGAGTTTCTTAGAATATTAAACAGTTCAATAGCCCGATGTTCAAGAAGTGTATTGTCCTGTTTTGTATGTCTGTACTAGCATGATCCTTTGCAGGGTTTTGATGTATTATTCCAGGAGAATTATTTTTCTCGGACAATTTTGCAGGTCCTTTAATATATTTTTAATTATTTTGATGACACGGTTTTCTCAAAATCGTATTCTTGTTTATTAGGTTTCTCATAGCCTACAGCTGCATATTCTTCCAGCGGTTGCGAAGAAATCAACTTACAAAAAGTATTCTTTAAAATAAAGTATCGGTACGAGAATTAAAATAAACTCACCGTCTCGATTACAGAGGTAAATACGACGATAAAATCAAAAGATCGAATCCTAGATGAAGAGTTTGGCTTTGTGTCACTAACAGAGGTAATTAAGTGATAAAGTAACGGGACCTCAGCATGAGTTAGGTAGTTTCGCACTTACCCAAGTTTCACTATTTTATAAAGAGGCAGTTTGTTTTTATGTTCGTAGGAGGTGGTAATCTCTGAAAGTAAAGGACCGAGTGCGAAATTTTTTCCACTAATAGAAAGAAGCTTTGTGAATCCCAAACTGCCTTAAATAGCAAGTTTGAGAATCATAGATCTCGTGCGTCTTAATCCCCATCGCAGCAACTTTATTGGGAATCGTTTGGCTGCTATCCAACCAACCTTTCCACAAAAGAAGACACAAACTTTGAAATCTGTTGTTCAAATGAGACGACACTAGCAATATCTTAAATAATTTTATACGGTTTCACAAAATCGTATTTTCTATTCTTTCTTGTTCATTTAGTTTCAAACTTATTATTAACAATACACAAAAAAAAACACCAAGTGCAAATTGACATTTGTGTATCGTTTACAGTTATACACAGTTTATAAAAAAAAAATCTACAAAATTCAAGACCATGAATTGTTCACATTTTGTCTATTGTTCACAGTCCGAGGCAGCATCATGTTTTGGAGGGTTTTTAGGCATTATTTTACTAACTGGACTGAGGTTTTCGGTATCATGATGCGTAGAGTTTCTTAGAATATTAAACAGTTCAATTGCCCGATGTTCAAGAAGTGTATTGTCCTGTTGTTCGTTTTGTATGTCTGAACTAGCATGATCCTTTGCCAGGGTTTTGATGTATTATTCCAGAGGTACAGTTATCAGATTTATACATTTATCTCATAATCTTCTTGTTCTTGTTCATTAGGTTTCTCATAGCCTACAGCTGCATATTCTTCCAGCGGTTGCGAAGAAATCAACTTACAAAAAGGATTCTTTAAAATAAAGTATCGGTACGAGAATTAAAATAAACTCACCGTCTCGATTACAGAGGTAAATACGACGATAAAATCAAAGGATCGAATCATAGATGAAGAGGTTGGTTTTGTGTCACTAACAGATGTAATTAAGTAATAAAGTAACGGGACCTCAGCATGAGTTAGGTAGTTTCGCACTTACCCAAGTTTCACTATTTTATAAAGAGGCAGTTTGTTTTTATGTTCGTAGGAGGTGGTAATCTCTGAAAGTAAAGGACCGAGTGCGAAATTTTTTCCACCAATAGAAAGATGCTTTGTAAACCCCAAACTGCCTTAAATAGCAAGTTTGAGAATCATAGATCTCGTGCGTCTTAATCCCTATCGCAGCAACTTTATTGGGAATCGTTTGGCTGCTATCCAACCAACCTTTCCACAAAAGAAGACACAAACTTTGAAATCTGTTGTTCAAATGAGACGACACTGGCTGTATCTTAAATAATTTGATACGGTTTCACAAAATCGTATTTTCTATTCTTGTTCATTTATTTTCAAACTTATTATTAACAATACACAAAAAAAAAAACACCAAGTGCAAATTGACATTTGTGTATCGTTTACAGTTATACACAGTTTATAAAAAAAAAAACTGTACAAAATTCACATTTTGTCTATTGTTCACAGTCCGAGGCAGCATCATGTTTTGGAGGGTTTTGAGGCATTATTTTACTAACTGGATTGAGGTTTTCGGTATCATGATGCGTAGAGTTTCTTAGAATATTAAACAGTTCAATAGCCCGATGTTCAAGAAGTGTATTGTCCTGTTTTGTATGTCTGTACTAGCATGATCCTTTGCAGGGTTTTGATGTATTATTCCAGGAGAATTATTTTTCTCGGACAATTTTGCAGGTCCTTTAATATATTTTTAATTATTTTGATGACACGGTTTTCTCAAAATCGTATTCTTGTTTATTAGGTTTCTCATAGCCTACAGCTGCATATTCTTCCAGCGGTTGCGAAGAAATCAACTTACAAAAAGTATTCTTTAAAATAAAGTATCGGTACGAGAATTAAAATAAACTCACCGTCTCGATTACAGAGGTAAATACGACGATAAAATCAAAAGATCGAATCCTAGATGAAGAGTTTGGCTTTGTGTCACTAACAGAGGTAATTAAGTGATAAAGTAACGGGACCTCAGCATGAGTTAGGTAGTTTCGCACTTACCCAAGTTTCACTATTTTATAAAGAGGCAGTTTGTTTTTATGTTCGTAGGAGGTGGTAATCTCTGAAAGTAAAGGACCGAGTGCGAAATTTTTTCCACCAATAGAAAGAAGCTTTGTAAACCCCAAACTGCCTTAAATAGCAAGTTTGAGAATCATAGATCTCGTGCGTCTTAATCCCCATCGCAGCAACTTTATTGGGAATCGTTTGGCTGCTATCCAACCAACCTTTCCACAAAAGAAGACACAAACTTTGAAATCTGTTGTTCAAATGAGACGACACTGGCAATATCTTAAATAATTTTATACGGTTTCACAAAATCGTATTTTCTATTCTTCTTGTTCATTTAGTTTTAAACTTATTATTAACAATACACAAAAAAAAAACACCAAGTGCAAATTGACATTTGTGTATCGTTTACAGTTATACACAGTTTATAAAAAAAAATCTACAAAATTCAAGACCATGAATTGTTCACATTTTGTCTATTGTTCACAGTCCGAGGCAGCATCATGTTTTGGAGGGTTTTTAGGCATTATTTTACTAACTGGACTGAGGTTTTCGGTATCATGATGCGTAGAGTTTCTTAGAATATTAAACAGTTCAATAGCCCGATGTTCAAGAAGTGTATTGTCCTGTTGTTCGTTTTGTATGTCTGAACTAGCATGATCCTTTGCCAGGGTTTTGATGTATTATTCCAGAGGTACAGTTATCAGATTTATACATTTATCTCATAATCTTCTTGTTCTTGTTCATTAGGTTTCTCATAGCCTACAGCTGCATATTCTTCCAGCGGTTGCGAAGAAATCAACTTACAAAAAGGATTCTTTAAAATAAAGTATCGGTACGAGAATTAAAATAAACTCACCGTCTCGATTACAGAGGTAAATACGACGATAAAATCAAAGGATCGAATCCTAGATGAAGAGGTTGGTTTTGTGTCACTAACAGATGTAATTAAGTAATAAAGTAACGGGACCTCAGCATGAGTTAGGTAGTTTCGCACTTACCCAAGTTTCACTATTTTATAAAGAGGCAGTTTGTTTTTATGTTCGTAGGAGGTGGTAATCTCTGAAAGTAAAGGACCGAGTGCGAAATTTTTTCCACCAATAGAAAGATGCTTTGTAAACCCCAAACTGCCTTAAATAGCAAGTTTGAGAATCATAGATCTCGTGCGTCTTAATCCCTATCGCAGCAACTTTATTGGGAATCGTTTGGCTGCTATCCAACCAACCTTTCCACAAAAGAAGACACAAACTTTGAAATCTGTTGTTCAAATGAGACGACACTGGCTGTATCTTAAATAATTTGATACGGTTTCACAAAATCGTATTTTCTATTCTTGTTCATTTATTTTCAAACTTATTATTAACAATACACAAAAAAAAAAACACCAAGTGCAAATTGACATTTGTGTATCGTTTACAGTTATACACAGTTTATAAAAAAAAAAACTGTACAAAATTCAAGGCCATGAATTGATCACATTTTGTCTATTGTTCACAGTCCGAGGTAGCATCATGTTTTGGAGGGTTTTGGGCATTATTTTATTAACTGGATTGAGTTTTTCGGTATCATGATGCGTAGAGTTTCTTAGAATATTAAACAGTTCAATAGCCCGATGTTCAAGAAGTGTATTGTCCTATTGTTCGTTTTGTATGTCTGTACTAGCATGATCCTTTGCAGGGTTTTGATGTATTATTCCAGACGTACAGTTATCAGATTTATACATTTATCTCATAATCTTGTTCTTGTTCACTAGGTTTCTCATAGCCTACAGCTGCATATTCTTCCAGCGGTTGCGAAGAAATCAACTTACAAAAAGGATTCTTTAAAATAAAGTATCGGTACGAGAATTAAAATAAACTCACCGTCTCGATTACAGAGGTAAATACGACGATAAAATCAAAAGATCGAATCCTAGTTGAAGAGTTTGGCTTTGTGTCACTAACAGATGTAATTAAGTGATAAAGTAACGGGACCTCAGCATGAGTTAGGTAGTTTCGCACTTACCCAAGTTTCACTATTTTATAAAGAGGCAGTTTGTTTTTATGTTCGTAGGAGGTGGTAATCTCTGAAAGTAAAGGACCGAGTGCGAAATTTTTTCCACCAATAGAAAGATGCTTTGTAAACCCCAAACTGCCTTAAATAGCAAGTTTGAGAATCATAGATCTCGTGCGTCTTAATCCCCATCGCAGCAACTTTATTGGGAATCGTTTGGCTGCTATCCAACCAACCTTTCCACAAAAGAAGACACAAACTTTGAAATCTGTTGTTCAATGAGACGACACTGGCTGTATCTTAAATAATTTGATACGGTTTCACAAAATCGTATTTTCTATTCTTGTTCATTTATTTTCAAACTTATTATTAACAATACACAAATAAAACACCAAGTGCAAATTGACATTTGTGTATCGTTTACAGTTATAACTGTACAAAATTCACATTTTGTCTATTGTTCACAGTCCGAGGCAGCATCATGTTTTGGAGGGTTTTGAGGCATTATTTTACTAACTGGATTGAGGTTTTCGGTATCATGATGCGTAGAGTTTCTTAGAATATTAAACAGTTCAATAGCCCGATGTTCAAGAAGTGTATTGTCCTGTTTTGTATGTCTGTACTAGCATGATCCTTTGCAGGGTTTTGATGTATTATTCCAGGAGAATTATTTTTCTCGGACAATTTTGCAGGTCCTTTAATATATTTTTAATTATTTTGATGACACGGTTTTCTCAAAATCGTATTCTTGTTTATTAGGTTTCTCATAGCCTACAGCTGCATATTCTTCCAGCGGTTGCGAAGAAATCAACTTACAAAAAGTATTCTTTAAAATAAAGTATCGGTACGAGAATTAAAATAAACTCACCGTCTCGATTACAGAGGTAAATACGACGATAAAATCAAAAGATCGAATCCTAGATGAAGAGTTTGGCTTTGTGTCACTAACAGAGGTAATTAAGTGATAAAGTAACGGGACCTCAGCATGAGTTAGGTAGTTTCGCACTTACCCAAGTTTCACTATTTTATAAAGAGGCAGTTTGTTTTTATGTTCGTAGGAGGTGGTAATCTCTGAAAGTAAAGGACCGAGTGCGAAATTTTTTCCACCAATAGAAAGAAGCTTTGTGAATCCCAAACTGCCTTAAATAGCAAGTTTGAGAATCATAGATCTCGTGCGTCTTAATCCCCATCGCAGCAACTTTATTGGGAATCGTTTGGCTGCTATCCAACCAACCTTTCCACAAAAGAAGACACAAACTTTGAAATCTGTTGTTCAAATGAGACGACACTGGCTGTATCTTAAATAATTTGATACGGTTCCACAAAATCGTATTTTCTATTCTTGTTCATTTATTTTCAAACTTATTATTAACAATACACAAAAAAAACACCAAGTGCAAATTGACATTTGTGTATCGTTTACAGTTATAACTGTACAAAATTCACATTTTGTCTATTGTTCACAGTCCGAGGCAGCATCATGTTTTGGAGGGTTTTGAGGCATTATTTTACTAACTGGATTGAGGTTTTCGGTATCATGATGCGTAGAGTTTCTTGAAGATTAAACAGTTCAATAGCCCGATGTTCAAGAAGTGTATTGTCCTGTTGTTCGTTTTGTATGTCTGTACTAGCATGATCCTTTGCAGGGTTTGATGTATTATTCCAGAGGTACAGTTATCAGATTTATACATTTATTTAAAATCTTGTTCTTGTTCATTAGGTTTCTCATAGCATACAGCTGCATATTCTTCCAGCGGTTGCGAAGAAATCAACTTACAAAAAGTATTCTTTAAAATAAAGCATCGGTACAAGAATTAAAATAAACTCACCGTCTCGATTACAAAGGTAAATACGACGATAAAATCAAAAGATCGAATCCTAGATGAAGAGGTTGGCTTTGTGTCACTAACAGAGGTAATTAAGTAATAAAGTAACGGGACCCTGGCATGATTTAGGTAGTTTCGCTCTTATCCAGGTCCCACTTAACCCAGTTTCACTGTTTATTAGAGAGGCCGTTGGTTTTTGTTAGTAGGGGTAATTTCTGAAAGAAAGGACCAAGTGCGAATTTTGGCACTGATTTTTCCTGTTGGCTTACCTATCCAACTTATCCAACCAGAGACCAGGGAGTTAGAACTGCCTCCTTGGTGATATCCTCCACATCATCAATGACTGGTGGTGCTGATGAGCAAATTTCTACGTCCCTTAGGACGGCTGCAGCTGGTATGAGGATCTGTAATAGGATATTAGATTATTTTATTAAAAAGCATATAATTTACATAATAACAATAAGCACTGAAGGGCCCAGTGATAACCATTTCAGAGTTTTTGACACAACCTTGGCACCGTGTGCTTGCAGCTGCTCGTAAGCATTTCGGCATGACAAACTGCTGGTCGATGGAAGACAAGATTGTTGTCATTTGTCTAGATAAATCTCGAAGGAAGATCGAAACGGCTCGCGAACTTCGTGACTTGATGTCTAAATTGCGGTCCTGCTCAGTCGACACCGGGGACACTGCCCTCTGTAGAACCTGGATCTCCGATGACTACAACATCGGCTGCGCCCACTAAAAATTTGAGGAAGACGCGTTTGCGCGAATAACGTATTCGTTGTAGTTGAACTCAGACTGTTAGCTTTGCTCCCTCTAAATTTAGCCGCTTTACACTTTCACATTTTACCATTTGAAAACAATAAGGATGACCAACAAAATAGTTAATTTATGTAACGTAATTCTATCCTATGACAGCTGACGACCACGACGCCGAACTAGAGATAATGGGGCTGGAATTGCTTCTTTGGTGATATCCTCCACATCATCCATGACTGGTGGTGCTGATGAGCAAATTTCTACGTCCCTTAGGACGGCTGCAGCTGATATGAGGAACTGTAATAGGATATTAGATTATTTTATTAAAAAGCATATAATTTACATAATAACAATAAGCACTGAAAGGCACGGGGATAACCATTTCAGAGTTTTTGACACAAGCTAGGCACCGTGTGCTTGCAGCTGCTCGTAAGCATTTCGACATGACAAACTGCTGGTCGATGGAAGACAAGATTGTTGTTTGTCCAGATAAATCTCGAAGGAAGATCGACACTAGACCTGTGTCGATCGATCATTTGTCGTAACCCGGGTCGATCATGACCCACTCGTATGGTGATCGGGTTAAAAAGATTCGATCATTTCGATCATTTGGGTCGCAGTTCGTTTATAATAACCGATTGACGTATGCTGAAATGAAACTAGCTATTAAACGTTAAAACGGTATCTATTATACCTTTTTGGATTCCTCATGAGTGAATCTTATTATTTATACCATTCAATAAGCAATAAAACTGACCTTATGTCGCAATGGTATGATATGTTTTCACTTTTGATATTTTCTCTCGCATAACCTTAAAACTTTATTACACAAAATATACACTTTATAACAAAAATACAGCTTAAGTAAGCTTAAGAGTTTCTAAGGTGTATTTTAGCCGCGTTGTTTAAACAACGAAAAAACTTCGCGGTTATTATGGTCGCGTTCGAAAACGTTACTCGAGAATGTAATTTCTGTGGTGTAGTATTATATTATCTGTGCTGTGGTGTAATTATTGCCTGATGCCGTTCGACGTCAAATGAGTGACATTGAGTTAGGCACTTAGCGGCATTTGAAGAAATTTTTTCTTATTAAATTAATAAATTTTATTGGTGTTGAGCATTCACTCTAAATTGTGGTTCAAAAATAAAATTTGAGAGGCTTTTTTCGGCTTTAACGAGTTTCTTTTATTAGTTATAGTCATTCCGGCCTTTGAAAATATCCTCTCACATGGTACTGATGTTGCTTGCAAACATAATCGACGCTTCATTAAAATGTATAAATGTGGATAAAGGAGACAACGCTCAGTCCACCACTCTAGCGGATCATCGTTCTTTTTATAAGTGGTTCGTTTATATATTTTTCTAGTTCCGCTATGCTTGCAGCTGTAGGGTTTTTTATGATCTCATTTTCCACTTCTTTACCAAATGACGCCCAGATGTTGAATGAACTAGTAAAGGTGTCGCATCTTCTCGCGCACACAACCTACGAAGTTTTTCTTTGATAGATTTCATGAAGTTATCATATTTTACTTTATTAGTAAATGCATGCTTTTTAAAGCGGGGGTCGAGAAATGATGCTTCTTCAGCCAAAACGTTGCCCTCTACATCAACAAAGCGATCGTTAAGATGTTTAATAAGAGTCCGAAGTAATTGATCATATTCGCCAGGTTGTGCTGAAGGAGCATTTTCGGCAATGCAATTTTCGACATGTGTTTTCATAATTTTTACCACCACCAACACTTTCGACATAGAGACCGACTTTTCATTGCTCATTTCTTCCGTCACATCATAAAATATTTTTAAAACTTTAACAAATTTTTGAAGTGAAAACTTCTTTAGCGGCGTTGAGCACTTTTTCTGTAATGGGTATAAAATCTTAAACTCGCGTCAGGACACGTGACCTGATCGAAAAAGCGTAAGACGGATGGAGAGTAGACAGCTATCCCTTATCGCGCGTTGTGAAAGGGGGCTAGACGGAAAAAATTCTCACGAAAAATTGTACCGACACTTTTACTGTCAAAATATAAATCCAAGATGGCGGCTGCAAGAAATTATCAACTTTTTCGTCATGGGTGTCGTTTTCATGGTTTTCGAGGGTGTTGAAACCGATGGTACTGTCAAAATATAAATCCAAGATGGCGGCTGCAAGAAATTATCAAATTTTTCGTCATGGGTGTCGTTTTCATGGTTTTCGAGGGTGTTGAAACCGATAGTACTGTCAAAATGTAAATCCAAGATGGCGGCTGCAAGAAATTATCAAATTTTCCGTCATGGGTGTCGTTTTCATGGTTTTCGAGGGCGTGGAAACCGATGGTACTGTCAAAATGTAAATCCAAGATGGCGGCTGCAAGAAATTATCAACTTTTTCATCATGGGTGTCGTTTTCATGGTTTTCGAGGGTGTTGAAACCGATGGTACTGTCAAAATATAAATCCAAGATGGCGGCTGCAAGAAATTATCAACTTTTTCGTCATGGGTGTCTTTTTCATGGTTTTCGAGGGTGTTGAAACCGATGGTACTGTCAAAATGTAAATCCAAGATGGCGGCTGCAAGAAATTATCAACTTTTTCGTCATGGGTGTCGTTTTCATGGTTTTCGAGGGTGTTGAAACCGATGGTACTGTCAAAATATAAATCCAAGATGGCGGCTGCTAGAAATTATCAACTTTTTCGTCATGGGTGTCGTTTTCATGGTTTTCGAGGGCGTTGAAACCGATGGTACTGTCAAAATATAAATCCAAGATGGCGGCTGCAAGAAATTATCAAATTTTTCGTCATGGGTGTCGTTTTCGTGGTTTTCGAGGGTGTTGAAACCGATAATACTGTCAAAATGAAATCCAAGATGGCGGCTGCAAGAAATTATTAATTTTTCCGTCATGGGTGTCGTTTTCATGGTTTTCGAGGGTGTTGAAACCGATAGTACTGTCAAAATATAAATCCAAGATGGTGGCTGCAAGAAATTATCAAATTTTCCGTCATGGGTGTCGTTTTCATGGTTTTCGAGGGCGTGGAAACCGATGGTACTGTCAAAATGTAAATCCAAGATGGCGGCTGCAAGAAATTATCAACTTTTTCACCATGGGTGTCGTTTTCGTGGTTTTCGAGGGTGTTGAAACCGATGGTACTGTCAAAATATAAATCCAAGATGGTGGCTGCAAGAAATTATCAAATTTTCCGTCATGGGTGTCGTTTTCATGGTTTTCGAGGGCGTGGAAACCGATAGTACTGTCAAAATGTAAATCCAAGATGGCGGCTGCAAGAAATTATCAACTTTTTCGCCATGGGTGTCGTTTTCGTGGTTTTCGAGGGTGTTGAAACCGATGGTACTGTCAAAATATAAATCCAAGATGGTGGCTGCAAGAAATTTTCAAATTTTCCGTCATGGGTGTCGTTTTCATGGTTTTCGAGGGCGTGGAAACCGATGGTACTGTCAAAATGTAAATCCAAGATGGCGGCTGCAAGAAATTATCAACTTTTTCGTCATGGGTGTCGTTTTCGTGGTTTTCGAGGGTGCTGAAACCGATAGTACTGTCAAAATGTAAATCCAAGATGGCGGCTGCAAGAAATTATTAACTTTTCCGTCATGGGTGTCGTTTTCATGGTTTTCGAGGGTGTTGAAACCGATAGAACTGTCAAAATATAAATCCAAGATGGTGGCTGCATGAAATTATCAAATTTTCCGTCATGGGTGTCGTTTTCATGGTTTTCGAGGGTGTTGAAACCGATGGTACTGTCAAAATATAAATCCAAGATGGTGGCTGCAAGAAATTTTCAAATTTTCCGTCATGGGTGTCGTTTTCATGGTTTTCGAGGGCGTGGAAACCGATGGTACTGTCAAAATGTAAATCCAAGATGGCGGCTGCAAGAAATTATCAACTTTTTCGTCATGGGTGTCGTTTTCGTGGTTTTCGAGGGTGCTGAAACCGATAGTACTGTCAAAATGTAAATCCAAGATGGCGGCTGCAAGAAATTATTAACTTTTCCGTCATGGGTGTCGTTTTCATGGTTTTCGAGGGTGTTGAAACCGATAGAACTGTCAAAATATAAATCCAAGATGGTGGCTGCATGAAATTATCAAATTTTCCGTCATGGGTGTCGTTTTCATGGTTTTCGAGGGTGTTGAAACCGATGGTACTGTCAAAATATAAATCCAAGATGGTGGCTGCAAGAAATTATCAAATTTTCCGTCGTGGGTGTCGTTTTCATGGTTTTCGAGGGTGTTGAAACCGATAGTACTGTCAAAATTTAAATCTAAGATGGTGGCTGCAATAAATTATCAACTTTTTCGATATGGGTGTCTTTTTCATGGTTTTCGAGGTTGTTGAAGCCGATAGTGCTGTCAAAATGTAAATCTAAGATGGCGGATGTCAGAAATTATCAACTTTTTCGTCATGAGTGTCGTTTTCATGGTTTCGAAGATGTTGAAATAGTGCTGTCAAAATGTACATAAAATAGGATAGTATTTTTTAGTTATATTGTATTGGCTAGACGGAAAAAATTCTCACGAAAAGTTGTAACGACACTTTTTCTATAGTAAGCTATTGTAAGCCGTGTGGCGTGCGCATGTTTCTCTGTCTTTCTCTCTTTCTCTCTCTTATAGAAAGCAAGCCAGAACGGAACTTCGTTCCATCCGGGTGTCCCTTGACACCTCAGTAGTTTTTCGGAGAGATAAACTTTTTAATGTAAAATAATTGTAATAGTTTTAAAGTGTTAAATTTTTAATGTAATATAAATTGTCATGTTTGTGTACGATAGCGCAATAAATGAATATTGTATTCTACCACATAAATGATAGTACTTTTATACTGATAAAGCAATTGGTGCAAAATTATTCCCTAACCATTCCAAAATATCAAACATGCTCAACGTTAATAATCAAGTTTTCACTTCTGCCGGCACTCCCGGAGTGCAACCCGTCTTTTTTTCTATGAGCAGCCGTCGTCAAGGTATTAAGACGGGGTTGTTCGATAGCTAGCGTACTTATGACAGCATCTTTAATTTTAAGCAATCTTTGAAGCATGTCATACGTGGAATTCCACCTTGTTACAACCGCTCTGTTTGAGTTTGAGGGGAGGTTATTCCATTTGGTTTTGCATAGTCGTCAGTTTGCTCTCAGCTGATGAGCTATGTTTGAAATATAATTTAAACTATGTTGAACTACGAGGTTTACTGTGTGAGCGAAACAAGGGAATTGGCGCCAACTTGTTAAGTGAACGGCTGCCACAATATTTGCCGCATTATCTGTTATCATTCCTGTAATTTTATTTGATATGCCCCATGTTTCAACGGATTAGGCGCACAATGCCACATTCGCAAAATGACATATTGACGCAAAATGCCACATACGCAAAATGTCATATTCTCAAAATGCCATACCGCAAAACGCCACATTAGCAAAATGCCATCTTCGCAAAATGTCATCTTCGGAAAATGCCATATTCGCAAAATGCCACTTTCGCATAATGCCAAAATGTCATTTCGAACTCAGTATATTTTTATTTGGACGTTAGTATGTTTTTATGAAAAAAAAGCCCACTACAAGAAGTGAATAAGTAATTTTAACAATTTTTTTATTTTAATTTACGTAAATCGCACATTATGCGATAATTATGATTTTTTTAGAATGTGTCATTTTGAGAATGTTTCATTTTGATAATGTGGTATTTTGCTAATGTGACATTTTGAGAAAAGTCATTTTGCGAATGTGGCATTTTGCTAGTGTGACATATTGCGAAATGTCATTTTGCGAATGTGGCATTTTGCGAATGTGGCTTTGTGCGCCTAATCCGTTTCAACTTCATTTATCAAAAAATTAAATAAGTTTTCTGCCGTGTGCCGTTCGTCAAATTCAATGCAGCCTAATAAAACCGACTTAAGCAACGAATTCTGGTCAATATAGTATTGTTGGATACTACTACCTTTAATAAACCTTTATTTTTTTTTAAAAATGTAATTTTACTTCTGTGTTAATAGTATAGTATAGTCTGTCAGAGCAACAAAACTCGTGTCACTTGTAGATGTCCAGCCATTAGTGGTTAAGCATATCGCATCAGCTTCTGTTTTTAATTGTAGTAGAACGTTATCTTTTGTCGTTTGACAAAGTTTAGGTATTAAGCTGAGAGATTCTTTGGTCGTTTGATAAAGTTTAGGTATTAAGCTGGGAGATATAGTTTTGCGAGTAGGTAATGTGTATGTGGGCAATATAGATTTAAAAATATTTTTAAATTCTTCCTCTTCAACTATTGCAAACGCATGATAGCCCTTGACCATAAATTTTACAATTTGTTCATCAAGCTTCTTTGATTTGCTAATTGGTGGTAATGGTCTCGTAGACACAGCGAAATTATTGATTTTTGACTGAACTTGCAATTGCGTGGTTTGGCGAACAAATGGGGCTGCTGACGCCGGTGCAGTTTTATCATATGGAGAAGGTACTAACTCACTTAGTGTTGAAGTAGAAGGCACACTATCTGTTCCTATAGCGTTTGATTCTGTACGTCTCGGTAGGCCAATCTGTGCTTGGGGATGTTCACTTATAGGTTGCTCAATAGATACAGTCCCATGTAGTTTTTTCATATGCCTAGTTAAATTACCTGTGCCACCACCAGAATAGCTGATTATTTTCGAGCAGTACTCACATTTTGCCTTTTCTTGTTTATTACAGAAAAATTATTCCAAATTTTACTCCTTTTCTTAGCCAGATCTGACATTTTAAGTTATTAGGTTATGACAAATTAAAAAAAAAAACACTACTAAAACTAAATTTGTACAGTTAAATTAGGTTAGCTAATGTTAACTTCAATATTCACATTCACACATTCATGCAAAATACAAAACAAATACATGAAATGTGAGGTGAATGAAAGTGCAATATCATGTATGTAAACGAAAGAGATAGAAGACATTTTGCTTGTTACGTCGTGTTGTGTCATTGAATGCACGACTCAATCGATTGTACGAGCACGCAATTAGTTACCATAATAGTATGAAAATAAAGTACAATTTGGTTTATTTTGTTACCTGATAATCGAGTCCAATAAGATCGGGGTGCTTTTGAGATTAATGATTCTATCACTCGGGTACAGGTAGGTTGCAATCGAATCAAAAAGATTCGATCAATCGTGAACGACACAGGTCTAATCGAAACGGCTTGCGAACTTCACGACTTGATGTCTAAATTCTCGTCCTGCTCAGTCGACACCGGGGACACTGCCCTCTCTGTAGAACCTGGATCTCCGATGGCTACAACATCGGCTGCGCCCACTAAAAATTTGAGGAAGACCCGTTTGCGCAAATAACGTATTCGTTGTAGTTGAACTCAGATAGTTAGCCTTACTCCCTCTAAATTTAGCCGCTTTACACTTTCAGATTTTACCATTTGAAAGCAATAAGGATGACCAACAAAATAGTTAATTTATGTAACGTAATTCTATCCTATGACAGCTGACGACTACGACGCCGAACCAGAGATCAGAGAGTTGGAACTACTTCCTTGGTGATATCCTCCATATCATCAATGACTGGTGGTGCTGATGAGCAATTTTGTACGTCCCTTAGGACGGCTGCAGCTGGTATGAGGATCTGTAATAGGATATTAGATTAATTTAATTAAAAGCATATAATTTACATAATAACAATAAGCACCGAAGGGCCCGGGGATAACCATTTCAGTGTTTTTGACACAAGCTTGGCACCTTGTGTTTGCAGCTGCTCGTAAGCATTTCGGCATGACAATCTGCTGGTCGATGGTAGACAAGATTGTTGTCATTTGTCCAGATAAATCTCGAAGGAAGATCGAAACGGCTCGCAAACTTCACGACTCGATGTCTAAATTGCAGTCGTGCTCAGTCGACACCGTGGACACTGCCCTCTCTGTAGAACCTGGATCTCCGATGGCTACATCGGTTGCGCCCACTAAAACTTTGAGGAAGACGCGTTTGCGCAAATAAGGTATTCGTTGTAGTTGAACTCATATTGTTAGCTTTACTCCCTCTAAATTTAGCTGCGTTACACTTTCACATTTCACCATTTGAAAACAATAAGGATGACCAACAAAATAGTTAATTTATGTAACGTAATTCTATCCTATGACAGCTGACGACCACGACGCCGAACCAGAGATCAGGGAGTTGAACTGCTTCCTTGGTGATATCCTCCACATCATTAATGACTGCTGGTGCTGATGAGCAAATTTCTACGTCCCTTAGGACGGCTGCAGCTGTTATGAGGATCTGTAATAGGATATTAGATTATTTTATTAAAAAGCATATAATTTACATAATAACAATAAGCACTGAAGGGCCCGGGGATAACCATTTCAGAGTTTTTGACACAAGCTTGGCACCGTGTGTTTGCAGCTGCTCGTAAGCATTTCGGCATGACAATCTGCTGGTCAATGGTAGACAAGATTGTTGTCATTTGTCCAGATAAATCTCGAAGGAAGATCGAAACGGCTCGCAAACTTCACGACTTGATGTCTAAATTGCAGTCGTGCTCAGTCGACACCGGGGACACTGCCCTCTGAAGAACCTGGATCTCCGATGGCTACAACATCGGCTGCGCCCACTAAAAACTTAAGGAAGACGCGTTTGCGCGAATAACGTATTCGTTGTAGTTGAACTGAGATTGTTAGCTTTACTCCCTCTAAATTTAGCCGCTTTACACTTTCACATTTTACCATTTGAAAACAATAAGGATGCCCAACAAAATAGTTAATTTATGTAACGTAATTCTATCCTGACAGAGGCTAACAAATCTCCGATTTGCCGACGACATAGTCCTTTTTGCCCCCACAGCTCAGGAACTACAAATAATGCTTCAAGAACTGAGTACGGCTAGCCCCAGGGTGGGACTTGCAATGAATCGGTCTAAAACGAAAGTGATGACTAACAGCATCAAACGTAGGGTCGAGGTAGATTCGCAGGAAATACATTATGTCGATGAGTATATTTACTTGGGCCAGTTAGTGTCTTTCGAAAACAGGGAGGAAAAGGAGATCGATCGACGTATTCAGAACGCCTGAAAAAGCTACTGGTCCATGAAGACGCTAATGAAGGGTGATCTGCCGATCTCCCTGAAGCGTAAACTCATCGACATGTGTATCCTGCCCATCCTAACCTACTGTGCTCAGACCTGGTCACTCACCGAATTGCAAAAGTTTCGCCTTGGGGTTTGCCAAAGAGCTATGGAGCGCAGCATTCTGGGTGTAAAAAGAGCAGACCGAGTTCGGAATAACACGCTGCGCTCCAAAACGGGCTTAATTGACGTGGGTAAAAAGGCTGCCAGGCTTAAATGGGATTGGGCGGGTCACGTCAGCCGCATGAGCAGTGACCGCTGAGCAAGTATCGCCACCCGGTGGGTTCCTGCAAACGGTAAGGGCCATCGAGGTCGCCCTAGAAAGAGGTAGCGAGATGATCTAGACGCGTATCACGAGAACTGGTTAGAGACGGCGCGAGAGAAGAATATCTGGAAGGACTTGGGGGAGGCCTTTGCCCAGCAGTGGGACAGTAATGGCTAATAAAAAAAATTCTGTCCTATGACAGCTGGCGACCACGACGCCGAACCAGAGATCAGGAAGTTCTGCTTCCTTGGTGATATCCTCCACATCATTAATGACTGGTGGTGCTGATGAGCAAAGGGGGATGCCAAGCCGCCATAGTGATTTAGGCCTTGAGTGCCCACAAGTAACATCGAATGTTATTATTAAGAAAATTATTGAAAATAGTTGGAGTTTCCAAATTACAAGGTTTTTTAATGTGCCCTACATAAGTATTAAAAAGTTATTGAAAACTCTTCCTATGTAACATATTAAAGCTAAATATATTATTTAAAGATTTCAGATGTTTGAAAATAAAACTCCATATTAATATAAAATATTTTATTCGTCAAATACTAAGACATCGTCCAAAAATTGAGCAGGAGGAAAAATATTAGATTGATGCCGTGCCCACCCCAAATACCATATCACTGTCATGACATGGGCACAGCATCCAACAGTACGACGGCCAACAGTGCAGTTACAGCAGTACTGCTTTATCACCTCACGACCTGCTTCGGTATTGCTAACTAAAATATACACGAAGTATACTTTGCGACTGATATGCCTACTTGCAATTTTTGCTCGTATCAAGTAGCAATTCGACCCAAATATAACTTCTTCCATCGTTCTATTGCTAGGGTCCCTAGAAACTTTAATAACGTAAGATCCATTAAATCGGATGTGCTCTCCATAATAAGAGCGGGCTTGTTTTAATTGATATATCCCGCAGGCAATCAATATTAACTCGCTGTAATTTAATCTTGGGAAATCCCTTATATTTTCCCTGTCTACACTTAAATTTTGAAAATCTGCCCTAGCTCTATTGAGATTATGCACCCTAACATAGTCTGAGAGATCATTGTTTTTGTTCATGTTTCTATTAACTATTTGGATTATTTCATGGGCATCATCCCTATCCCTTAATTTGGTGTGGTATTTATTTATAAGAGCTGCAGCTACAGAAAAATCTATCATGAGATGCTTGGAAAAAAAAAAGAAAAAAGGTTTGTCTAAATAATTTAAACTTGCTTTTAAAAATACCGTTCACCACCTCCACAACCCAACGACATAATGTGCTCTGGACTTGTTGGCTTGGCTTGTGGTTAATTGTGGCTCATTATCTTCTGGGGATAACGGTATATGTACATTATAGCCACAACTTCTTAATAATGTTAAGGAGTCCCTGAAGCCTCTATCCAAAATAAAAACATCTTCTGCTTGGAAAATTTGACGCAATGGACTGTTTTCATTTTCAAACTCTTGTATCATTATATCTGCATCTGTGGATGTAGCAGGATAGGGGCCCAGTATATCAATGATATAACCATCACTGCATACAAATAAGAATGGCTTTACCGGATTGCGGTATTTATGTAAAGAGTATGTTTTTTTCTGGTACAAGTAATTAGAACTCTTTTCTATATATATGTATGTACCATCAACAATTATAATTGGTGATTTCTCTGGCCCTCCATATAAAGAATTAGGAATTAGGAGATTCTTTTGAGCGATTTCTGCTCTTGTTATGTGATTTATGCCAAGATTTCTTGGAACAAAATCTTGATGCAATATTTCTCTTGCTATGTTCATGAGACCTTCTAACGTACTCCTTGGGACTTGCAATAGAGACGAAATACGCTCATTGCTATCACCTGTCCGCAATTTCATTAAGTATGCAGCTAGTGCAAAAAAACCCCTATGTCTATTTGATAGTCTAGGAATTTCTAAAAGCATTTGCTGAAACTGTTCCTTTGAAAAGCCCAAGTAATAGTGAACAATGTGCTCTGGCATACTTAATATATTATCGAAATCTAAATGCATAAGCATAATTATCTTTTAATAAAGAAATTAATTCTTCCATATGCTCTGCACTGAATGTTTTGATAGGATTATAAATTGAGTCTAGAAGTAAATCCCACGAATTGCTTCTCAAGTGTTATGAACATATTCTACAATCTGCTGGCACATAATAATTGTAGTCGCAAAGTAAACTTACTCGCAATGACGATGGTACTAAAAGTCGTTCGGACTGATTACATCCTGGAAAGAAACACTGGCGTTGTGTGTCAGGCGCTCTAATATAATTAGACAACTGCATGCTATTTGTAGTATTTTGTACTTCAGTTTGCGTTCTGGAAGAGTCTGTGTCCAATGACGGAAGATTTGGTCCTGATGACTCCCCTTCTGAAGACAAGCGTGAAGCTGCTCTCTCGGTCCTTCGCCAACAATTATGACACAGAGAGGCTGATCTTGGTAACTGTAGAAAAACAAAAAAAACTGATATAATTTTTAACATCTCAGAGCAATCTTACTGCATTCAATAGAATTCTAAAAATAGTATAGTTTAGTTATCTTAACCTGTTGTGGTGCAATTTGATCTGCAATCACATTCCTTATTTGTTCAACCCGTGGTGTATCAATGTTCAGCGAATGTGACCTTTGCCTTAAAAGAGAGGTGCCACAGCTAATACAGACATGAATGTGGCCAACAATACGGTGTATTGTTGGCTGCCTGATTACATTCCACGCTCTGGTCCAACATGCATGGCACACCAAACTATCACTTGTAACTTGCTGGAAAAGAAAAAACAATATTATGTATTTGTTTGCATGCATGCATGAAAATAGGTATCTTATTTTGAGCTCACATAACTCGAAATAAAACTAATCCTCATATTTCCATATTCTTATTACAGTTGTAAAACTTATTATAGTTACCTGTTGATGTCCAACCCATCTTTGTATGAGAGATCGAACTTCGACGATTTCCAAAGGATGTCTTCGCATTCTTGATATGTTTAAATTACAATTTACACAGCGTACATATCCACTTGAAACAGTTCGCAGAGAAGAACTCGAACCAGGTTGAATGCCCCGGCATTCAACCTGGTTCGAGTTCTTCTTCGATAGGTACTGACATCAAATCCAAGTTATCGCGGGGGTTGTCATTATCAGCAAGAGCGGAATCCATATTCAGGCCGTGGTCGTCAGGTATAGGAGAATCGCCAGAGTCAGTATTCATGGTCAAAAACGTCGATTTTTATAACAAAATACACGCAGCGAATCACTATGATGCAAATGCAAACAAAGTAATGCAATGACATTTCGCCAGAGACCACATAGTACTCACTCCACTTTCGTTTTGCTTCCATTCTACTCCTTTCCAATTTGTAATTCTAAACCTTAACAATCTAAATATAACTTTTTTCTGGAAGCCAAAATTATTTTATGTAATATTTGTATTATACTTGTCTTAGAACAGGATAGCGGCTAGTCGACGAACCGGTGCAGCGTTGTCTGTCTCGATTTATGCGTCATCAAGTCAACCGTCGCATCGCGCGATGCACTATGTTTCCCGCGACATATTTTGTTGAAATATTGTGGGTATAGTGAGAGTGAGAGTAGTTGGTTTGTAACTACCATGGCACATTTTATATAATATTTAGTTACATGCCTATTATAGTAATATTATCACACAAAGACACTAGTATCAATATTTATGTACCAAAGTATGGGTTATATTTATATAGGTTATATTTATTTATTTAAGTATGTTTTCTTTACCATCATCCGTGCGTCACTGCGGGGTGCCCGTTGAAAACCAGCGCTGGGTGTTTGACGCCCAGCAATTGCTGAGTTGGTGACCCTTTCGGTTCAGGCACAGTCACTGCAACTGTATTGTATATCTGTACCATTTTTTAATATTATTATTTTATGTTGTGGTATATTGTGTTGCTTGCGCCGAATAAATGCTATTCTATTCTATTCTATTCTATTTCTATTATTGTCATTTGTCAACTGACAAGTTTTAGTGTTGCCATTGCACAAACAAAGTATCGATCTATGCATTATGTAGATCATTTTAAAATTATTATTTTATCTTTTGTAAGTTGATTACAAATCTAAATGTATTAACATAAAATGCATTGGGACTTCTATAAAATAGAAGTCTATAAAAAGACGAATAAATAAAGTAATTTGTTGCAAATCAATATTTGCAACAAATCTTTATTTTTTCCCGGATTTTAAATTGGCAACCTAGCAAATGTCTTTATTTCGTTGCATCGTTTCAATATTTATTTTTTATTAAAAAATGTTACTGACTTGTATCGCGTCGTGAATAGAAGAGTTAAATACGTAAAATTTACTTTTTTTTTTCATCATCATCATCATTTCAGCCGATACACGTCCACTGTTGGACATAGGCCTCCCCCAAGCGTCGCCACATCGAACGTTCCTGTGCGTCCCGCATCCAACGGTTTCCTGCTACCTTCACCAGGTCATCGGTCCACCTTGTAGGAGGCCTTCCAACACTGCGTCTTCCGGTACGCGGTCGCCACTCCAAAACCTTTCGGCCCCAACGGCCATCTGTTCTGCGAGCAATGTGCCCTGCCCATTGTAGATTATTTAATTAAAAAGCAAAAAATTTACATAATAACAATAAGCACTGAAGGGCCCGGGGATAACCATTTCAGAGTTTTTGACACAAGCTTGGCGACATGTGTTTGCAGCTGCTCGTAAGCATTTCGGCATGACAATCTGCTGGTCGATGGTAGACAAGATTGTTGTCATTTGTCCAGATAAATCTCGAAGGAAGATCGAAACGGCTCGCAAACTTCACGACTTGATGTCTAAATTGCAGTCGTGCTCAGTCGACACCGGGGACACTGCCCTCTGAAGAACCTGGATCTCCGATGGCTACAACATCGGCTGCGCCCACTAAAAACTTAAGGAAGACTTGTTTGCGCGAATAACGTATTCGTTGTAGTTGAACTCAGACTGTTAGCTTTACTCCCTCTAAATTTAGCCGCTTTACACTTTCACATTTTACCATTTGAAAACAATAAGGATGCCCAACAAAATAGTTAATTTATGTAACGTAATTCTATGCTATGACAGCTGACGACCACGACGCCGAACCAGACATCAGGGAGTTGAACTGCTTCCTTGGTGATATTCTCCACATCATTATTGACTGCTGGTGCTGATGAGCAAATTTCTACGTCCCTTAGGACGGTTGCAGCTGTTATGACGATCTGTAATAGGATATTAGATTATTTTATTAAAAATCATATAATTTACATAATAACAATAAGCACTGAAGATCACGGGGATAACCGTTTCAGAGTTTTTGACACAACCTTGGCACCGTGTGCTTGCAGCTGCTCGTAAGCATTTCGGCATGACAAACTGCTGGTCGATGGTAGACAAGATTGTTGTCATTTGTCCAGATAAATCTCGAAGGAAGATCGAAACGGCTCGCGAACTTCACGACTTGATGTCTAAATTCCCGTCCTGCTCAGTCGACACCGGGGACACTGCCCACTCTGTAGAACCTGGATCTCCGATGGCTACAACATCGGCTGCGCCCACTAAAAATTTGAGGAAGACGCGTTTGCGCAAATAACGTATTCGTTGTAGTTGAACTCAGATTGTTAGCTTTATTCCCTCTAAACTTAGCCGCTTTACACTTTCACATTTTACCATACCAAGATCGAAACGGCTCGCGAACTTCACGACTTGATGTCTAAATTAGACTTGTGCAAAGTCGTTACTTTTCAGTCACCGTGACTGTCGTTCTAGTGACTTGTTTTATGACTGTCATATAACTCGAAAATTTTCAAACGCACATAAGCGTCGTGCCGCACTTGGACGAACGTTGAACGACGCACTAATGCGGCCAGCCGCACTGGGTAAACTTTCTTCAACCGCGCATAAGCGTTCATAGCACCACACGATATATTTATTGAACGCGCATGAGCGTTTGCCGCACGGGGTAGTGAGCTATTTATTCAGCATTTACATAAAATTTTTATAAAATTCAGCAGGCAATGCGATATCCAAATTAAACGAGATTTTATTTTATATATTTAGTACAGTGGAAAGAAAACATAAAAAACCTCAATAACATAAAAAACATAATTACATAAATTGTCGTAAGTACCTACCTTAATTATATATTATAGGATTGTTCGTGTGACACTGAGGTAAGCTTTGTACGGAATGTTTGAAATGAGTTAAAGAAGATCTCTTTCTTCTTCTCTCTTTCGCGGGTAGGTGTCAAAACAGTATGGACATCCGATTTTTTTTTAAATTATATTTAAATTACAATAAGTGCAAATAGTGATTAACTTTACTTCAGTACTAAGTCTACAATTGTAAAAACACTGGTACTCACGTTAGTGTCTCATTTATGTGACGTTAAAATACAACAAGCACCACCTGCCAGCTGATCACTGAACTGTTACATTAAGTCAGAACTTTACAAACACAAATAACAATGTTACAATTTGCTGAAGTCCTAGCTGCTCAAAAATCGCTCGAAGAAAACTTCATAAGGAAGATGGGCGAATTGGAGGCGCAAATCCAGTGTGCGGGGCCTGCTAAATCCAACACCGTGACGAGTTCCGTGTGTTTAGGGAGCTCATGTTCTCCATGCTTGGGATTCTCAGAAGCCAGATTAACGAGTGTGCTAAGCAAATTGATAGGATGGAGACAAGGCACCGTCGAAAGGCATTGCTCTTCCAAGGGCTTGCTGAAGCAAAGAACGAAGATAGTGCAGCTCTCATCTTGGAGGTACTAAATACTAAGCTTAAGCTCACGAACCTCACTACATCATCAATTAGCCTGTCACAGACTTGGGGCCCCCACCAACGAGCATCACCAGCCTATTCTCGTTAAGTTTGCCAGTATGGATATCAAGTCTTCTGTTTGGAAGGCCAAGACAGTGTTGAAAGGCTCCAAGATATCCATTAAGGGGTACCTGACAAGGCCAGACAATCTGTTTTTGGCAAGGCGCGCGAGCATTTTGGAATGCGGGCGTGTTGGACGCAAGATGGTGTCATATGTATTAAGGCTTCAGACGGCGTCCGGCATAACGTGACATCCATCGACGAGCTCAAGCCTTTGATAGCCAGGTACCCCAAGACGGCGGCTTAAAAACCATCTACGAGTGGAAGAGGTGCTGATGCTGCTGGAAACCAGAAAGCGACATCACGTAAATAACTACATCTTATTTGTCGTTTCTTTTGTTTATTTATGTGATTGTCAGCTTATTGAATTAATCATTTTCATGTAGTTACAAACCGTTTTGTAGTTTTCTCATCACATTTTTCGCTACTGTATCACATTTTTCGCTACTGTACTGGTGGGTGGCCCACTGTTTGCCCGTTTCTGATTTTTGTATTTATTTTATTTGTCGCTCGATACCCTCAACACGTACAGACCCACCAACTTATCTGTGAACTGAGTGGTAGCGACACCGTCGCTTTAGTGTTGCAAATTAATAAAAGTTATCCATGATTGGGTATGTCAGATAAATAAAAATATACTGTACTAAAATAAAATTATGTATGAAGGGTAAGGAAACAGGGTCCATACATACAGTTTTCTTACAACCTACACAGTAAGTTTGCACCAGCTTACGACACTGGACACAGACCTGCCGAATGCGCTGTTTACCCGTGAACGGGTATTCAGCCAAACGGTGGTGGTAAGTGTTAGTGTTTGTAGGCTGTAGCAAATTTACTGCGGTTGGCTGAAGAATAGATTGGGAATTATGTTTAGAAAGAAGAGATTTAATTAAAGTTTTACGGAATTGTCGATGAGGAAGAGAAGGAGTCGAAGAAGAAGATGATGTTTGGCGATGAATGATGAAGGAATTAAGTATGGAGACATTAAGTAGCCTCCGGAACAGTTTTTTGTACCAGAACTTTGTTCGTTTCCTCTCTATGGGGAACATAGAGAGCAACTGGTCTTTCTTGTCCACCCCACCCATCATGATATTATAATCGTGTACCAAGATGGGTTTGGTGGTACCGTGAACGCGGCTGACGCCGTTACCATGGTATGTCGAGATCAAAGCAACTCTGTTCTATCGACGTCACCCGAAGAAAGACCAGTTACCTCGCCCTGCCTCATGTTGCCGGCAGTAAGACTGTGCAGGGCCTGCGGAACAAACTTACGATTGGTCCGCAGGGTTCCTACACAGTCCACACCTACAGACTTTAGATGCCGAGCGAGGCACGGCGAATTATAAAAGTTGTCCATCCACAACGTGTGACCCTTGCCCTCAAGGCCTTGAATGAGCCCAAGGACAATTGCCGGCGTAGATGCCTTTAAATGGGTCTTCATGCTGCTGCGGTGGGGATTTTTGACTTTTACTTTGAGCGTGAATCTCAAACCGCCATAAATAGCCGGTTTGAGATTCACAGACCTCGTATGTCTTAGGCCCGTATTAATAAACGTTCCTCAGCCCAAGATCTCGTACTTGATACCAAGTTTGAGGTCTTGATCGTATTAATAAACGAGATTCACAAGCTTGCTCAAGTTCGAGCTCAAGCTCAGCTTAGGGTTACGGCATCAACCGAGTGTTGTCTGATTAATAAACGAAATTCGAAACTTAAGTTTACAACAATCTCTGTACTTGAGCTGCCAGATCATGAGTGTGTAGACCGACCGAGACTTGAGGTCGTGATTAGCGTAGCGCGAAACATGGAGTTTGTAAATATTTTGAGTCGAATTAATCAGATATTACGATGAAATAGAGAGTACTATTATACTATTTTATGGACTCCAAGGCGTGTTCTTCGTTGTGAAATTATGTAACCAGTTCGCGAAAAAAGTCTTTCGCAAGAAACAGAAGTACAAAGTACATTACATTTGTTTCGAACCAACTTAGCCAAATGTGGAAAAATGCCTTGGTTCTGCTTCCACCAGCTCAACGGTAAATTATTGCGACTGATCACTTTTTCATTCAAATATTTGTCTATTTCTATTATTACTCGTGCAGTTGGTGACTCAATTGATTGCGGTACAGCCTCCCTAGCATCCCAGTCGTAAAATATTGAGGTGGGATCAAGCGAACTTTTGCTAACTTCAATATTTTCACATGGTCCTTCTCGATTTATTTCTTGAGCGACAAGTTTGATCATGTTCTCCCTCAAAGTTGCTTGCTTTGAAGATGTAAAGGGCTGTAACTTAAAGCGGGGATCCAAAAAAGTAGCTACCCCAATCGTGTTACTATTTTCTAAATTTTCGAAACGACTATGAGTTAAATCTAACAAAGCTCGAACAAAATCATATGTTATTGGCAGATAGTGATAACCGGAAGAATCAGAGGTTAAAATATCGCTGAGAACTCTCTTTATGCCTTTTATGATTATTAATAGTTGACTGGCCGTCAAATACTTTTCACCACTCAGATAATTTGATGCTTCTTCAAAACATTTCAGGGCTTTACAAGTTTCGTTGCAAAGTAACCATTCTTCCGGCATTAAATTTGGTAAGCTTGTAACACCCAAAATGGCAATGGATGACTTGACGGCATTTTGAATTTCTACGATCCTTTCGAGCATGTAGAATTTGGAATTCCACCTCGTCGGGACTTCTTGAGCAGTCGTTTTGGCTGTGTTGCTCCATTTTGCTTTTGAAACTCATCAAGTTTTTTAGTGGCTTTAGAGCTTCGCTTGAAATAAGCGACGATGAGCTTCACACGTTCAATCACAGACTTGATGGGTACAGATTTTTCCGTCGCTTCTTGCACTATCAAATTTATTGTGTGTGCTGCACATCCGAAATGTTTCCACCCTAGCTCCTGTGATATGGCTTTCTTGATGTAAGCCGCGTTATCAGAAACAGCTAAATTGATTTTAGCTGAAATACCCCAAGAATCGGTAATACTTTTTAACTGAGATGCTGTATTTTCACTATTGGAAGGACCCGAAATTACTTCACAGTCCAAAACAATCGATTCCAAATCAAAATTTTTATTTATAAAATGCCCTGTAACAGCCATAAAACTATCATTTCTCGCCGAAGTCCAATTGTCAGTCGTAATGCAGATTGTTTCGACTTCTTTATTTATTACTTCTTGCACCTCTGTTCTACACTGTTCGTACATTGTAGGTAAAAGTGTATTTGATAGATATTTTCGAGATGGAAGCGTGTAAGACGAATTTAAAGCATTTGAGTATTGGATAAAGCCGACGTCTTCTACGATTGAAAATGGTTGAAAGTCAAGTATGAAACGCTGCATTAAATAATAATTGAGTCGTTGTTTCTCTTTTAACGTCATTTTTTTTACGGCAGAAGTTGATACGCTTGATTGAATTTTTCTCTGCTTTGCTGGTGGTGGCAAAAACTCATCATTAGTACTCGAAGAACTTGAAGTACTGGGGGCATTTTCAGCAATAGGAACAGTCTGTTGAGAACTAACGGAACACTCAGACTCAGATAATGTACAAGCACTTTGTTGTTGTGCCTGTTGGATATTAATAGTAGGATGCTTAAACTTCATGTGGGATTTTAAATTTGAAACTGAGCTCTTGTATGAAATAGTTTTTTTACACAAATTACACGTACCAATTTTTTTTACGGTATCGCTATCCGTAAAAAAGTTCCATACTTCACTTTTTTTTTGGCGTTGTATATCCATGTTAGTTGTTTTCTTTCAATTTGTAAGTATTCTGTTTCAAACGCAAACAACACTACACAAACAGTCAAACAATTGGAATTTTCACTCACACAACAGTCACAACACTAACTACCTACTACTTAGATAACAAACTCGCGTAAACCTTCGTAACGAAAATCAATCTTTATTTAACACTAGTTAAATATTATAATAGACTATTTCCAAATTTAGCAGTTAGCACTTAGCAGTTAATTAAATGAACTCGCTCGACGTTAACATTCTAACTGTGATTGGTCACTAAAATTAGTAGTAGTTGCTAAATAAATCGTGTAAGTAGTTGCTAAATAAATCCACTTCCGGTGCTGCTCACACCAACTCGGTGTAAAGTACAACGTCATCAATAATTTTCATTTTATTTTATTTACTCTTGTTTAATTTTAAGAAGAATGTTCTAGTTATTTTGGTTTATAAATTTAATATCGTAATGTTTAATTATAAAATTACTTACTTTCCGCTTGTCAGCTTCCGGTGCGTCGAATGATAATGTGATGATTAATTAAAATATAATATATGCTGTTCAATAATTTTGCAACTAGCTGTTAATTAATATTATACAGTTTATTGAGTGATTCATGGTTATATTTAGGCTTATGTAGATATAAAAGTCGATGCGTCGGATATTTGAATTCGGTTGTGTTCGATAACTGTCAAGTGGAAAAAGCTTATGTTAAAAAAGACGCTAAATAAAAATCTGTGCAACTGCAACTATAATTATCATTTAATTAAATAACGCATTTTACAATCGCTATGTTGAAAACAATTCAATAGAGACGGAAACGGAACAGGAACACGACCGTGTGTCGTGTGTCCTTTTCTTTGTTGTTTTGTTGCCGTCGCGTCTGCCTGCGGCCTGCAGTAGTGGGATAAAGCGAGACAAATATATCCACGGGGAGCAAATCCTCGGCGTGCCCTCGTTTCGGACGCCATATTATCAAAACAAACAGCCAATCACAGACGAAGGCTCAAGGCTGATACCAGATAATATTTTGTTGTGACTGCTAAATTTAACAGCTATCTCAGAACTTATTTAACAGGTGTTGACACTAAAAAAATTTAGCAGTGTTAATTTAGCAGCTTATTAATTTTAGACCCATCTCTACTAATCCCCATCGCAGCAACTTTATTGGGAATCGATTGGCTGATATCCAACCGACCTTTCCACAAAAGAAGACTTTCGCCTAAGGCAATATTTTGCCCTAGACGATACAAAGATTGAAATTTGTTGTTCAAATGAGACAACACTGGCTGTATTTTAAATAATTTTGCCTCGGAGTAACTCAGCTCTAGCCCAAACATGTCTTCACCGTTTGGCGAAGTGCAAGCACCTTTGCAACAAAACAAACCGCGAGTGAGACATGTATGTGCTAAAGCCGGGTGTAGCGAATAGATCAGCTTCAGTACTCCTCGAGACGCGACTTCACTACTATCCCCATCCCAATAAGCAACGCAAAGTAGACATACAGTTCATCAGCCGTTGTGTCCTTCCAACGGCTGATGCGACTACTGGGATGGAAATTGTGGTGGTCATCGATCATACTGGCTGCCATCTGCTGAGCGTATCTATTCGTCTCCGAGGCAATGTACTCCATAAATTGCCGATCCCATATGTTAATGAAAATATCATATGGGTCGACATTTGGAATTGTCGGACCTACATTAATGTCCGAAAACGATTCCCGCCTCGACACAGGTGAAATCGGGGCTGTCGGAAACGGTCTCCAATCAAAATCATATAGGCTCCTAGGCTGGTCCGTCGCACTAGGGGGAAGATCGCTGTCGCCACTGGTGACGGCAACGGCAGCGGCGGCGGCAGCGGCGGCGGCGGCGGCGGCAGCGGCGGCGGCGGCGGCGGCAGCGGCGGCAGCAGCGGTGGTGGCGGCAATAATGGCGGCATCGCCCATCCCCGCAGGCACGAAGGCGTCGTCATCTTCAGCGTCCTCGGGGCTCAGAAAGGCACTGAGACCACCCCTTTGAGTGTAACAGGGATTTGTGGCCTCAATGCCTTCTTCAATGTCACTTCCACCAGAGTCTGATTCGCTTCCTGTGAAATGAGTAGGTACTTACATATCTGGTGGGAGAAGTTTGCCCTTAGTCCCATCCCCGAGCTGAAGTTAGCAGCTACTTACCGTAACATAGCGCTGCCCACACGTCGCTGTCACGCAGACTCTGGCGAGGTGGACGAGGACGCTGGTAGGAGGTGCTCGGCTCCTGATAGTCCACATATCTAGAAAAATAAAACAGTTTTGTGTTAACCTATCCACTTATTTAGAGACAAATAGAAGAGTTGTAGTAGTAGATACTTACGTCGCCGGCGAGGGCACCGACATCGCCGGCAACGATGGGGACGCATCAAGCACCTCCGCGACGCCTTCGATTGATGATGGTGGTGGTGGTGATGGCAGTGGTGCCGGTTGAGGTGGTCTTGGTCGAGGTGCCGAATCTGACCAAAATGCACATTTTAAAATAAATATTCTTGTCAGTGTAAAGCAACCAGACACAATTTAAAACTACTTACGGACTCCACCGTCGTTTTCTGTGTGGGTGCAGGGGAACCTCTAGGCCCTGACTTGGCGGCCAACAATCTATGTCTATAACCGATATTCTGAAATGAAAGATTCAATTGTAATGCACAACACAAATAATGTATACAAATATTAGTCATAAAAGCGTTAAAAGCTATTTACTCGTCTATCGTGCGCGGTCCAGGCCTGTCAGAGCCTGCTCCCCTGCTACGCCCACCTCGACCACGTCGCGGGCCGCCACGCACACGCGCTGTACGTGGCGGGCGACCACGCGATTCCTCCGCAACTGCCCCCACCTCAGCTGCCTCCCCCACCGCAGCAGCCTCCCCTATTGCAGCCGCTAGGAGCTGCCGTGCTGCTCCTCTTCCTCCTCGCACACGTACTCCACGGCCACGTCGTGGACCACGTGTACGAGGACGACTAATCTCACTAGTTAAAAAAAGCAAAAAAAAAAATCATGCAAAAAAAACATGCAGTAAGAAACAAAAAACACAAAACAAAAACCCACCAGTCTACCATCACACAAAACACATTAAAAAATAAATTCAACATACAAGCAAAAACCACCCCATCAACCAACACAAACATCAAATAATTCTACTGACCAATTTCACTTTACTGTGGCACACAAGACAAAAAACATGGCGGTTTTAAGGTCACGACCTGTCAATGTGTTCGAATTGCGCGCCAATTCAAAAAATGTTGACCGTTTTTTTTTCTTCCGTTAAGTATTTAACGTAAAAGAAAACGAATTTCACAAGTAAAATGTTTTGTATAAACGTAGGAACGTATCTAAATTATGTTTCTAACGACATTTTGCCGTCTGTAGCGTAATTGTAACACAACACGTCGAAACGTGCAGACCAGTTGCGTAAAATTTTCAACTACAGCTGACGAAATAACAGATCCTGACTAAAATCTATAACACACACACAATAAAGCAGTTAAAAACTGTTGATTACTTACCGTTCCATTGTTTTCAAAATTATTCTCGACTGCTAGCACTCAATAACAACAACACAACCTCAATGTTCGAATGACAACTGACGTAGGCGCGGGGCCGCGCGGGGCGACTCAAAACACGTAACCTTCCAGCGAAAAATGTTAGCCGATGTTTAGCTTGTGATGTTCTATGCCTGTCTCGTTTTATATTCTTACATTCTGACCAAGTATAAACGGGATAAATATAGTTTTTATCAACATTTATGACATTTAAAACGACCGTCGCCATACCGCCTTAATAAGGAGGCCGACCGTCAAGCTGTTTTTTCGAACCGCCTGAATAAGTAGGTTTGCCAGTCGACCGGAAAAAACTAGGTAAACATATAAACATAATTTTATTATTTTAAACAACACCTAACATTGTTTTATAATAATAAAATGCTAATATAAGTACTAAATAGTCTTCAAAAATAGGAAAATTAATGTAGGTAGATACATACATTAGCTTTTTCTCTGGCATTCAATTGATATAATGTGGGTACCCCACTTACAAACTAAATGTTTAGCAAAGTATGTAAATGAAATTTAATAACTTGCATATAAACGTTATATATAAAAAAAAAACTAATTCTGCATTTTGCATAAGTACCTACTTAGATGCATTCAGCAGTTACAAGCTTGATACAAAAAACCCATAGTTTAGTACTAGCTTCCCTATTTAAACAAAACTCAAATATCTACACTCAAGATGTGTCCTGTAGGACATGACCTAGTTAATAGATAGAATAAAACAAAAGTTTCATCATCATCATCAACTCATATACGTCCCCACTGCTGGGGCACGGGCCTCCCTTAACGATGTGAGGGATAAAAAAAAAAGTTTGTTTAACAATAATTTATTAGAATCCCGGTTTACAATAATTATGATCTTTTGATGAACTTGCACGCCCAACTTCATCCTGGCTGTGAGGCCATACGCCGCTGATATCCATGTCATCATTATCACTGTCACTTTCAGTTTCCGAATCACTTATCACTTCTATAATGAACGGTTTATCCAAATACACACCATGCTTCAAATATTCTGCTTGTAACTTGCGAACATGATTGCAATGTTGTAACCACTCACTAACCGTTATACTTTCAAAAGCTTCTTGTACTAGGCGGGGAATCTAAGAATTTTTAAGGTCAATATTTACATCAGCAACTTTTCTTTTCATCGATCTCCATATTAATTCGATGGGGTTGAGATCACAATGATAGGGAGGTAAGTACAGGCATTTGTGTCCATTTTCTTCTAATATTTTTTCAATTTCATACACAGGTTCAGGCTTATTTCTCTTAATTATTTCTAACAGCTGAGGTTTCGTCAACTCCTCTCCGTAGTCAATTTTATTTTGTGTCAACCATAATTGCATATCTTTCTTTAAAGAATTAGTTTTTGATATTTTATTACACAAATACGGTGATAAGGGGCATTATCCGTTACTATTATTGATGGCTCTTGTAAATTAGGCACAAGTTTTTCAATAACCCACTTTTTAAAATTAGTACTATTCATGTCGTCATGAAAGTCACTACTTTTTGTGTTAGACTTAAAAACTAGAAGAGCATTTTGGACAAATCCAGTATCCCCTCCCGCATGAACAATAATATATCTTTGCCCTTTTGATACAGGCTCTAACACTCCATCTACACCCTCTCCTTGCCAGCATTTACCTGATGTATGCGATGAATGTATATAGGTTTCATCTAAATAAATTAGCGGCCGAGGCTGTGGAGATTTATATTTTTTTTCAACAGCATGCAACTATTTTGCTCTCCAAGCTGATACTTATTGCGCTCCATGAGCATTTTACGATTAGACTGCGACTTTTTAAAACGAAAACCCATTTTGTGGAGCAGCTTTCGTAGACTTTCTCTTTGTCCCGTGTAATTTATTTCTGTTTTTAAGACCTCTAGGAGCTTTTTAACAGTCGGTAACTCGTTTTTATTAGAGTAAAATTCATGTACTTTCCTCCAGATAACTCCCATGTCAAAATCATCAACATGAATAAACCCACTTTGACGTTTCCTCTCCTTGCCTGGGGTCCGAATTATTGTACCAGCTTCTTCTGCTGCATGCCCTTCTTTAACTATATTTGAAATTAGCCCTTGACTCACACCTGAAATATAAACAAAATTAATTAAGTATTTACATACTGTAGTTAAAATATTAAATGTAAGTATGAGTAGCTATTTTTATGCGGCTTGCGTACAAATCGCGTCACGTAAGAAGAACGCTGGAAGGCAGTGGAGTGGAGAGAATTTACGCCATGCCTACCTACCTATACCTATGCGGGAGAGCCCCTCAGATCATTCCAGCGTTCTTGTTACGTGAAGAGAACTATAGGTAGTTGAATCACTCAGCTTTATATTTTTCAAGTTACAGTTACGTAAAAAGTAATCAATGAAAAAAATATCGGGTAATTTACAAAAAGAAAGTAGACAACACTAACCTGTTGCTGCCGAAATTCGTTTGTATACTTGATTAAATGGAATAATCGGAACCTCCGCCCGAGCTTCTTCAAAAAAGGCTTTGACCTTCAGAATGATGCTTCGCGCATCACTTTTAATCGCTTTCGGCATATTAAACGCTGTATGTAATATCGCAACAGAAAACACAGAGCACCCGAATGTAGTAGAGACTGACAATCGAATGACATTTCAACATGGCGGCCGTAGAGTCCATTTCACGAAAGAAGTCACGGTTAAATATGGGGAAATCAGGGGAAATAATTTATAGTTCATTTACTTTCATTTTATTAACTAGGTACCTACTCGAATAGTTAGATAAGAAAAAAAATGTTTTTAATAGAATGTATTTTTAATATAATAGGTACCTACCATTTGATGTCCATACTGCTAAGGTCAGATTAGTGAAAAATAAATCTTCCTGTAATTTCTAAAATATAAAATGGAGATGTTCGACCAACTTTAAATTAGAAAAATAAAATAACATTTAAAACTTTTATTCAAATTTTTATTGAATAATCTTACTATGATCACTGTCAGAAGAGTGAATAGAAACATTTTTTGCCGTATACGACAAAGTTCGACTTGGATGGATTTGATTTGTGCGCTATAGCGCACAAATCAAATCCATCCAAGTCGAACTTTTTAGGATGCGGGCGACTCTTCCCTGGGGTGACGATAACTTTAAAAGTACTCGCCGCTGTTGCGCCTTCTTTTGTAACTCTCGTTACAGTTTTCTCTGAAACACCTGCAATAAAATGAACAAAAAAATAAAATAAAATTCAAACAAAGATTATTTTCGTATTTAATTACATTATTGTTGAATATAACTTTACAAATTTTTGTTGTGTTGTGTTAATTCCTTTTCAAATTTTCCTTAATAAAAATCGTGCATTAAAAAAACAAAAAACTTAATTCCAATCTGTAAATCAATCGGGAAAAAATCTGTATATGGCAGCCCCAAAATTTACCTGTCATGGCGGCGACTCTTTTGCGAACATTGCTTATTGGTAACACGGCGATTCTTGTGTTCCGCTTCACAGAACTCCTTCACCTTTAATATCAATTCTCGACCTGCACTTTTTACAACTTTTGACATCGTAAATAAACCTTATAACGCACTAATCCAATAATAAACTCACAAAATATCTACCACAACAAACGCACCTTGATAACATCGACAAACGACAACATGGCCGATCTCCCCATCTGTCAAATTTAGTTCCACAATTGTCCGCGGGACTTCTTTCGTGAAATGGACTTTAGTTCCCATTTTCTCCATTTCACAGATAAGTTGGTAAGACAGTAGATTAACTTGTTATAATTTTTTTACTGCCGAATGTCAATGTCAATTTGACATACAAGTTGACATTTAATTAAACGTTCGGAAACTTGTAAACAGATTCCATGTAATTTATAGTTCCAATAATTATTTTGTATGTTGACGTTTTTGTTTCTTGGTTTTGGGTGAGCCACATTTTTTTATGTGTTTGTAATTTGTTTTTCGTGTCTGGGATCTACGGCTTTTTTTATATCTATTATGTTGTAGAATTTCTCAGTTATTTGTATTTGTGTTAATATCATGTTATTTGTTTTATTAAGCCTCTGTGTTGATGTATGCTGGCGGGTGGTGGAGACTGGCGCGTTTTACGTTTAGTGTTTTTGTTTGTTTCGCATATTTATTTATATGTGTGTATGGTATAGTTTTGACTCATTGTATCTTATTTATGTCGGCAGTGAGCTTTATTTTTCTGCCAACGAATCTACTACCTCTTCAAGTAACTCAAGCTTTTGTTCGCTAGGTGACACCCTTGGTGACTTTCTGCAGTATAATTTTAATGACGAATCAATTCGATTGATGAATGTATGTCATATCAATGCTCAGAGCATAGCCAGGCACTACAGTGAGCTGTACGACGCATTTAGTGATAAAAACATACACGCCATCCTGATTTCCGAAACTTGGCTCAAACCGCATCTTCTGTCCACCGCTTACCCTCTCACTGGTTTCGTACTTATACGGAATGATCGGACTGGTAAGGGCGGGAGTGGTGTAGCCATATACCTTCGCAGTGACTTTCCTTTCTAAAATACTTGCTTCTTCTTCTTCAAACTATTCTGCCTCTGCTGAATTTATCTTCCTTGAAGTTTGCGTTAAAGGAGCTAAGGCCATCATTGGTGTTTGTTTACTGTCCCCCCACTGTTGATTACTTCACTGATTTGGAGTCGGTTTTTGAATCTTTGGGTTCAGAGTATGCGCACCACATCATAAGTGGTGACTTCAACACAAACCTCCTTGACCAAAACTCCTCTCGATCCCGGATGCTTCTCCATCTTATTGAGTGAGCTAATGTAGGCTGACTCACTCAATAAGATTGAGACCACCTACTCACCACAACATCGCGGGTGATGACACCTGGCTCGACCTTGTCCTCACCTCTAATCCTTCCCTTGTCTCTTCCTACGGTCAACACGACGCTCCTGGTTTTTCTCATCACGATATGATTTTCCTCTCCTATATCCTGAAACCTCCGAAACCGAAACCAAGGGTTCTGTACAGGCGTTGTTTTGGGAGAATGGATGTCGAAAAACTTAAGAAGGACGCATCTCTAGTTGATTGGGAGGTAATGAAGGAGGCCACTTCGGTTGACGATAAGGTTTCGTTCTTAAACAATGTCGTGGTCAATCTTTATCATATTCATGCTCCTGTCAGAAAAGTGAAACTGAAACGTCTTCCCGCGCTTTGGATGACTAGTGATATACAAATAGCCATGCGACGCAGAGACCGTGCGTTCCGTTAGTATAGAAGAGATCGTACGGATGAGAGTTGAACACTTTTTAAGGGAACAGAAGTAACCAGATGATAACCACTGTTCTAGTGTTGGTCGATTTCTCTAACGCCTTCAATACCGTCAGTCACGATATCCTGCTAGCCATCTTGTACTATATAAAACTCTCCCGAAGCACTGGAATGGTTCACATCTTACCTTCAGGGACGTCAGCAGTCGGTTCACGTTGGAGACTCTTCTTCACGTTCGTGTAATTTGGGTGCTGGCGTTCCTTAAGGCGACATTCTTTCTCCTCTTTCATTTTCTATTTTTATTAATCTTATTATTTCTGAACTTCAGTGTGCGTATCATCTGTATGCAGATGACCTGCAGTTATACTGCCAAGGAAGGGTCGATGAATTATCGGACACTATACGCAAATTAAATAGGGACTTGACTGCCATTAAAACTTGGTCTGACAAATTTGGTGTTGCTGTAAACCCCAACAAGTGTCAGGCCATCATCATCGGCAGTCCTCGAAGTATCGCCAAAGTGGATGTTACAAATTTGCCACCTGTTCTTTTCGACTGTACGGTCGTTCCTTTTGACACAGACGTAAAGGATTTAGGCTTGCGCATCGATAGTACCCTGAACTGGCGTACTCAAGTTGCTAGTGTCAGTCAGAGAGTTACAGGAACGCTGCGAGCCTTGTATCGTTTGAAAAACTTATTACCGTGGCAATGCTTGTACAGACCCAAATTTTTCCAATCATCGATGGTGACGTGTGCTACTATGACCTGAATGCAGATCTCCTCAACAAACTTGACCGTCTTCTAAACTACTGCATTCGATTTGTTTTCAATCTGCGCAAATATGATCATGTCTCTGAGTATCGGTCGCATTTAAACTGGTTGCCTCTACGTCAGCGCAGAGAGCAAAGAGCGCTAACTACCTTGTTTTCATTTTTAGTCTCTCCAAATTTCCCTAGTTATCTAGCCCCTCACTTCCAATACATTTGCACCAATCACGACAAAAGTCTGCGGTCATCACATAACCGTCTACTTCATTGTCCCACTCACCGTACTGACTTCATTCACAATTCTTTCTGTGTCCGTGCTATTTCTCTTTGGAACGCACTACCCCTGGAAATCAGGATGGCAACCAACCGATTGACCTTCAAAGTGAAGGTGCGCGAGTACATTCGCACCAATTGTTTCACTACATTCGTGTATTCTTCTTTTCCATTTTTATTTTCTCTCTTCGTTGTAGTTTAAGTAAATATAATTATATATATTATTTATAGTGTATTTGTATTATATTGGTATGTATTTGTATGATCTCTTCTTCTTCTTCCTTGCTTATCCCTTTATTTGGGGTTTGTCTGTGCATCCAGCTGAGCCCGTTCCAGATCTTTGGACACGGTTGTCCACCACGTAGCTAAAGGGCGCCCTCTTCCTTTTTTTCTTTCCGGAATCGCTAAGGCCTTCTTTACGGGGAACTCTTCGTCCCTTCTCATGACATGTCCGAACCAGCGCATACGTTTCTCTGACAACTTATCTGCTATGGGTGCAACTTTGAAGGAGCCTCTGATGTATTCGTTGCGTACCTTTGATTATTTACATGTCTAGATAGAGTGTTGCGCTGCAAGCGCAACAAAAACAACAGGCCAGATTTGCAGCGCTTGTGTTCGTGTTACGCACACAAGTAAGCGTAGCTTTACAAGCGCGTGGCACTTGGGAGCGCACTGAGTGATACCAGCCCTTGATAATTTCCCATAAAAGGTGGGAAAAAATATTATGTATTTATTTTTTATCTATAATAAAGGTTATTTATTCTTAAAATTCTAGATCCGAATTATTTAAAAACATTATTATTTTTATGGTGGTCAAAATATTATCTTTACCTTAGAAAGGGTTAACAAATATAAAATTTGTTATTATGCTATATACAGCAGGCAGCATACAGCAGATAGGAGTCTTAGTGACCTTCTCTTTGGATTTGTTTTTTAAACAGTTTTCGTTTAGATGTTATATCCCGGTTGACATTTTCCAATTTAGTCTTATAGTAATATCTTAAATCCAAATATTTTTCGACAACCAGTCTTATTAAATTAACTTGATGCAGAAGACCGCAGACATGATCAGTTTTCACTTCAAAATAATTTGTACCTCCAACAAATTGTTTCATTACAGTTGAAACTATTTTTGCGTAATTAATGGGCGTCATTATGAAATCTTGTTTAATAAACTGCCTTATAATATTTTCAGCGGTCTTACATACAGAATATACATCATGAGAGGCGTAAATAAGTCCACCTTCATCTCGCATATTAACCAATTTATGGTATTGCAACGGCTCATTTGTTATCAGACTTTCAATGCAAGCGACACATTTTACCTTTTTACGTAAACATCTAACAACAAAACCTGCTATGTATCCAACAATTTGCTGTGTGTATTCAAATAATTGCGAATTATCTAATAGCCGAATTTTACTGTCTTGGTTTTCATCAAACATTTTGGCGATATTTTCAGTTTCATCCTCGTCGTCGTCGTCATCTTTCCTCAAAGATGGAACTGTCGCATTGATGCATTTAAGGGATGACGATCACATTAGAATACTTATGTTTTCCAGTGGCACACAGTTTCCTGACGAAGCAGATTTAAGTTCCATATGGCAAAGTAATTTCTTGTAAATGCCTTTTAACTGGCGAGCATTCGGGTTATCATTATAGCCCCCATGCATCCGTATCGCACCAAAAAATAATTCTATGTGATCTTGGCAGATGCGATACGTGCTTAAATATTTCATTCTTTTCGATTCTATCAAAGAATCATATTAAAATTTCAAGCTATTTATGCATATCAGAACGCCAAGAAATCCAGTAAATGATTGCGATTTTAGAACTGGTACATAGCCTTTCAATACCAGTTTCTTTGATGTTTCATGTTCCTTATACGTTCTTTTTCTGGATTCTTTTAGGCTTAGATTCAAAATTAAATCTTGCGCCTCTTCTAACACTGCAAACACTACATTTTTATTGCCGGGAAATAATGGATGCTTGTAACCGGTGCCTGTAAGTTCCTAGAATTGAATGTATCAAAAATATTATTCATAATCATTATAAATTTTTCTGTTGCTTCACTTTCTAAAAAGTCGGCAACTTTAGCTCTTGTCTACAAAATTCAATTGCTACAGAAACACTTCTGCTTTATAGAGTTTCTGAACTGAATATGTTTTTTTGTTAGGCGGTTAGCAAGATGCAAACCAGTTTCTTCTTGTAATTCGGCCAACTTTTTTACATATACAAATTTAATTTCATCATCTTTATATAGAAACACTTCCTTTGCCTCATAATGATTTCTTATTAATTTTAACATATGGCAGAAGTCTAAGAATACTGCCACCTCATAATCGGCACAAGGGTGTTTGAATGTTGTCTTCAGCTCTTTTGGGTTTTTGTATTTGCAACCCAACAGTTCCATGGCTGATAAATTTGATCTGTGGCCGTCAAACGTCAATGACACGACGTCAATGCCTACTTCATGGCATTTATATAGAATTGTTTTGATAATATTGGCTTTTTGTTCCCCTGTCATGCCATGGATTAAAAAATAAGCCACCGGTAATTTCCAAAGCTCGTTTAGTGAGACAAGTAAAAATACATAAGCTTCTGACGCTTTAACAGTCATGTTGTCAGCGGGTCCACTCCCTATATCAACAAGACCTTCATCTCGCAAAGTCTTTCGATTAAAACATGTTTGTTGTCTTATTGCCATTTCATCGGCTACTAACGCGCAAATCATATTTTTGTCTGATTCATTTCTTTTAACTTTTAACATTTTAAAAGCATCTTCTGTCAAACCTGGGGATCCATCAATATTTGAATACCATTTAGATAACGTTTTTGGGTGTGGGAGGCAAGTCTGGAATTTACTTCTGACGTAGCTATACGCCTTTGGAGATAAAAAGTGTAACGTTAAACAAAATTTTCTAAATTCTGGAGCATACTTTTTAACCGGTCTCTTGGACCCTTGTAGCTTTTTCTTCATATTTGAATATAGATCCGCAGCAAACACATTATCACTTAAAATATTATGAGTGTCGTTGTCAATATATATCTCTTTTTTTAGCGTTCCAATAATTTGTTTAAATGAAGCTATTTTCTTTTGAAGTCGTAGGTTTTTACGTCTTAAGGATTGGATCTTTAGAGTTTTTTTTTTTTGTAGTCGTATTCTTCTTCGTAATTCTCGACGCAATTTAATTTTTTTTGGTGTATCAAAAATGGATTCAAGATCAAAAAGTCTTCAATTATATCGTTTTCTTTTTCTTTCCGTCCATCTCCAATTTTACTACCAGTTGCTTGCCCAGGTATATAACCACTAGTACTTGCAGATTCTATGCCCGTTAAATTGCTAGACATTTTGTCAGAAGTTTCCATTCAGCAAGAAGAAGCATGTTGGTTATCATTTGTAGCAAGACAAGATACCTCTTCATTGGATACCGATATTTTCTGAAAATAAAACTAAGTTTATATATTTTGCGTAATAATGTTATCAGAGTACCTACACTAAAGTCTTCCTTAAATTAATTATAGTAGACGGCAGATTCAGAAAAACGGCTCCATAAAAAAAAAAATTGTAACCAAAACACACGCAGGAAGAGAACATTGAACACTTTCTTATTTTATTCATTCATACTATTTTTGTTAAAAAATAACACTTACCGCATCATCTAAAACATCTGTTACACAATCGCTTATTTTTTCTGTTTCTTCAAGTATGCCGTCACTTTCATCATCATCTGTTTCTAATTCCGTTAAGAACAAAGCCTGTAAAATATAATAAAATAAAAAATCTGCCAAGTGTGAGACAAACTCGAACAACATGCGTATTTTCTAAAAACAAAAATAGTTATAAAATTACCTTGCACGGGATTGCTTCCTTTTTTAACCTTTGACGACTTTTGTTGTTGGCAAAATACAGGTCTTTGGCACGGAAATGATCGGAGCAAATAACTGTTGTTTTAGATGGTTGCCAGAGATCCTCGCCGCGGCTTTTTCTTATGACGTCTATCCACCTATTTCTTAAAATAGGATCTTTAGGTATATTCTGTAAAAAAATAAAAATTAAACCTTTACACAACAACGGCTTCAGCACTAAAAGCATCCACATTTTTTTATTTTTTTATAGGAAAACTACAATTTTATTGTGTGTGCTGTGATAGTATTTAAAACTTTATTTATAATACGTAGAATATCTACATACTACTTTCGTTATCAGCACCCAAGGACCCCCGAAATTGACACCCAAATTAGATTATTAAATAAAATAAACAATATCCGCCAAATTTAGATTTTATAATGATACACAGGTAGCCGGACAACAACTAACTTTTTATTCAAAGTATATAGTGTATACATGAGATCATAGATAGCGCTACTGGTTACATTTTGTTACAGACTTAACACCCCCACTTAACAAAATATTAGGTTCCTACAATTACCATACTAAACTTATTAAATATCAGTTTAGATCTATATATTATTATTTTGTAACAAACCAAAATCAATATTATTTCTTATCAAATAAACCAAACATTTCCAAAAAATAGTAGTGCTTAATTTTGCATAAACCCTTAGTTAGAAGATCTGCAGGCATCTCTGAGGTAGATAAGTATTTAAGTTTCACAACTTCACTAGCAATTTTCTCTCTACAAAAATGATACCGCACATCTATGTGTTTGGATCTTTTATGATGAATGGGATTGGCTGACAACTTATGGGCTGACTGATTGTCATTATATATTGGTATGGGATAAGCTTCATTAGTCAATTCAAATAACAAATTTTGCAAATACACTGCTTCTTTGCAGCTTTCAGATATGCCCATATATTCAGCTTCCGTACTAGATAATGCTACAGTGTTTTGCTTCTTAGTTTCCCAAGATATTGCACCATCTGAAAGTCTAAAAAAATATCCAGTATAGGATCTTCTATCTATGGTATTGCTTGCCCAGTCTGCATCTACAAAACCTTCTAATTTATTATTACCACTAGCTGAAAATTTTAAACAGAAAGATTTAGTTTTCTTTAAGTGCTTTAGTACTCTTTTAGCATAGGTCCAATGTTCCTCATTGTAACAGTTATTAAACTGGCTTAAGAAGTTAACAGAAAAAACAATATAAGGACGAATGAGTACAGCTATATACATAAGTGAACCAATTAATTGCTGATAAGGTAACTTTTTATCACAATTCTCACTTTTAGTCAAATTGAGTTTAGGTTCTAATGGTGTCTCTGCAGACTTACAATCTGAAATATTGAATTTTAACAATAACTCCTCAATATAATTTTCTTGGTCTAAAGTTATAGTACCATTCTTTTTGTCTACAATTACTCTCATTCCTAAACAATTTTGGACACATCCTAAATCTTTAATTTTAAACTCAGATGACAAACTTTCTTTTAACAAACTAGTTTCCTGTTCACTATCTGAAAATACAAAAAAGTCATCAACATGCTATAATTATCTTTACATTGTTATCTATTTTTGTAAACAAACATGGTTCAAGTTTAGATTTTTTGTAACCCAAGGATTGTAACAATTCATCAACCCTTTGATACCATGCAATGCTTGATTGTTTTAGGCCATAAATAGCACGTTTCAATTTCAAGACCTTGTTTACATTATCATTATTATCCTGAAAACCTATTGGTTTCATCATATAAACTTTTTCATTTAAGTAACCATTCAAAAATGCAGTACTCACATCTAAGTGATGTATATCTAAATTAAGCTGAAGTGCTAATGCATATAGCAATTGTCTGACAACAGGTGAAAAACATTCATCAAAATCAATGCCTGATCTTTGGGTGAACCCTTTAGCGACTAATCTGGCTCTGTACCTAACTTTATTTTCACCATCTAATTTGCGTTTAAAAACCCACTTACATTGTACAATTGTGGCGTTTGCTGGAATATCAACTAATTCCCAGGCATCATTTTCCTGGAATGATTTAAATTCACTTTGCATTGCTAATTTCCACTGTTCACTTTCTGGTCCATTCAACGCTTCATCTATTGTTATTTCACTAGCACTTATGTCATTGTTTACACCACTACACACATAATTAGCTCTATATCAATCAGGTTCTCTGCGAGTACGCTTAGTTGGCAGCTCCATTGGAAGCTCGGCAGGAAGTCTTGGTTGAAACTCGTGATCTTGGCGAGGCTCTTCTGGTTCTGCAGTGTTAACTGCTTCTGCCCAGAAACGCTTAGGCAATCCTGCATCAAATAATAAACACCTAGCCTTTTCTACCACTGTTCGGTTAAAACGCTCGCACAAGCCATTTTGTTCCGGTGTGTAAGGACAAGTTTTTTGATGTATGATTCCAGCAACCTCCAAGAATTTATCAAATTCCTTATTGCAGAACTCCTTACCATTATCTGTTCTTATCACTTTCAGCTTCTTACCAGTTTGATTTTCTACTAGTGTCTTGAATGCCTTAAACTGTGAGAATACTTCATCTTTTGTCTTCAAGAAATATACAAAAGCCATTCGACTGTGGTCGTCGACAAATAATAGGAAATATTTTTTGCCTCCAATAGATCTGGCTTCCATAGGCCCACAAATATCTGCATGAACCACCTCAAGAAGTTCCTTGCCTCTGTTACCAACATGATTGAATGGCAACCTGGCTTGCTTCCCCTCGCAGCACACTATGCAGTTTGTTTTACTGACCTGAGCCTTGTCCAAGAATGACATGCCTTTTACAGCACCATCTTTCATCAAATTAAGATCTTTGCTGTTTAGGTGACCAAATCTTCTATACCACACGCTTCCGGACACTGAAGTCAACAAACAATCTACTTGTTTGATTCTCAACTTATATACACCTCCAACCAAATCTGCAGTAGCTACCAGCTCACTTTTTTGGTTATAAATATAACAGTGTTTCTCATCAAATGTCACTTTGTTTCCTTTGCTAATTAACTTGCTGACAGATAACAAGTTCGTAGCTAAATTTGGCACATATAATACTTCCATCACTGTGTTCTCGTATTCGGTATCTCCAACCACTGTGTATATTTGTACATCTCCTCTACCTTCAACAGGAATTCTAGTTTTATCGGCGATGATTATCTCTTGCACTTGGTGTTGATTTGTTGTGTTCACCAACCAGTCTTTTTTTGAAGTTAGATGACAGCTGGCACCGCTATCAACATACCAATCCGTTTCATTGAAGTTACCACTAAGAAATACAGCACTGAATGCATTTGATTCTTTTCCTGTTGGAATATTTTTACATTTGTTCATAAAATGGCCATATTGTTTACATTTGTAACACTTGATATTAGATTTGTCATTTTGTGATGAAGTTGACGTTTGTCTATGCTTATGCGTTTGGTTTTTGTTCTTGTTTTGCCAACCTTTCGACGCGAATGCACTCTGTGTTGAACTAGTACCAACCTCACTATTGTCTTCCATATCGAGTAATTTCGATTTAATGGCGTCGGCTGTTAACTCAATGCCCGAATGTTCCACTGCCATAATCATGGGTTCAAACTTTTCAGGCAATCCGGCGAGTAATAAAGAGCCGATCCACTCGTCACTGATTTTAAAACCCGTATTATTTAATCGTTGACTTGTTTCTAGCAGCGAAGAGACACATTGAGTCATTGTTTCACAATTTTCTCGACGAATAGATATGAGGTTCCGAAGCAGCCCGATGCGTCTCGTGTAGCCATTATCATCAAATAGCTTCTTCAGCTTTTGCCATAGCCCCATTGCAGTTGTTTCACTTTTTATATGCACAAATAAACTGGGATCTATAGTTAAAACTATCTTGGCTTTTGCTTTGGCGTCGTTTGGATCTCCGCCGGTATTGATGCATTGTTGCAGACCTTCCAATACCAGGTAGTTCTCCACGGCAAACGCCCAATCTTCATAATTTTCTCTGCCTTTAAGCTTATCAATGCTTGTAATAAGACTTGACGACATTTTGCACTATATTTTTACCAAAAAATTCACTAAAAGCGTGCTTACAGCCCATAACCTATAATATACACAGGTAGCCGGACAACAACTAACTTTTTATTCAAAGTATATAGTGTATACATGAGATCATAGATAGCGCTACTGGTTACATTTTGTTACAGACTTAACAGATTTAAATGTATATATATTATCCAGCACTACAGTTAAATGGTGGCTTGAAATCTCAAAATATACTTTTTGGATCATGATTAAACATTTTTTTTAAATTATGTAACGCTTACATGGGAAATTTTAGATTCAATTAACAGGCAACCCTGTAAACATGCCGTCAAAATGGCGTTACGTCTTTTGATAAAATTTCACTTTATTAATTTAATTATTTCTTTATAATATAGTTATTAAAAGTTTACTTACCGATGATAGGTAACTTTTTTAATTGTTTTCAATCGTCCTTTGTAATTTCTGCACACTTTTATAGCGCAAATCGTCATTTTTGTATGGCACTGAACACGTGTTTACCGTACAATGACAGTGTCGCCACTGAGCGGGCGGGACGAGCTTATGAGCCAACAGTTGGCTGATATTTTTTTTGGCGTTTAGACGCTAAAACTCTCTATCTAGACATGTAAATAATCAAAGTTGCGTACCTTATCAAGTCTCGTAACGCCCGCTGACCATCGTAACATTTTCATTTCGTTGACGTGCAGTTTGTTCTCGTGAGTCTTTTTCATCGCCCAGCATTCAGTGCCATATAGCAAGGCGGGTCTGATAGCCGTTTTGTAGACTTTGCCCTTCAGTTTTATTGGCATACTGTTATCGCAGAGTACTCCTGTTAAGGTTCTCCATCTTAACCATGCGACATTGACTCTATGAGCTACATCTAAGTCTATTTTGGCGTTCTCAGACAGTATCGATCCAAGATACTTGAAATGGGCGACTTTGGACAATAGTTCGATGAATAGATCAATGGAGATATCGGTGTCAGGCGTGTTCTCATCACCAAAACTGCATCTCATGTATTCGGTCTTCCTGCGACTAATACGAAGACCGTGGTTTTCTAGCGCCTGTTGCCAATGTTGACTCGCAGATCTATCCGCCAGAACAACATCGTCCGCGTACAACAGGCACCAAGGTAGTGGGGATTGGATGTCCTTTGTTAGATATTCCATCACTTAGTTAAACAGGAACGGACTAAGTGCTGATCCTTGATGCACCCCCACTCCAACTTCAAACGATTCGCTTAACCCCGCCGGGCCTCTCACCTGAGTGCTAACGTTTTCATACATATCCTGTACTAAACCAATATAGTGTTCCGGGACCCCTTGCAATCTCATGGCCTGCCAGACTAATTCCCGTGGAACTCTATCAAATGCCTTTTCTAGGTCTATGAACACAAGGTGGAGGTCCTCTTTATTGGTTCGGTGCTTTTCCAGTAATATTGTCAGGGTTTGGATTGCATCTGTTGCGGACTTTCCCGGTGCGAATCCACACTGACTGTCAGATATGTTGTGTGTATGGTTGTTTCTCAAGTCTATTGCTGAGTACGCGCTCCCAGATTTTGAGCGTATGAGAGGTAAGCTTGACACCTCTGTAATTACTGCAGCTACTCACATCTCCCTTATTTTTATAAAATGGTACTAGATAGCTATGGCGCCAAGCTTTAGGATTTTTTCTGGACTCGAGTATTGCATTAAAGATCTTTGTTAGCCATACCACCGCTATTGGTCCCAGTAGCTTCCACAGATCAGCGGGTATATTATCCGGTCCCACGGCTTTATGATTTTACATTTTCTTGAGGGCGTCTGCCACCTCTTTAACCTCGATGTTATTCAGCGGTCCAGCTACTCCTGGGATAGCTTGCAAAGGTTGGCTCGGAAATCTCTCATTCAATAGATGTTTGTAATACTGATGCCATCGGTCATTGATCTTATTATCATCAGTTAATAGTTGTATTTGTATGATGTATTTTAATAATAATTTGTAATGGTATATATTTATTGCACCTACCACAATTTGTCTCTGCATCACCCAAAGGTTGACTGGTAGAAAATGCCTTATGGAATTAAGTCCGCCTTTGTATTCTTTTGTGCATAAAGAATTAAATAAATACTCAGGAATCAAAACGTTTTTCTCTTACTATTTCAGTAATACCATATTTAATAATTTTTTAATTGACCTCTTTTTCTCAGGTCACGCTTTCGTTAGACAGACTCTAATAAGGTTATATAACTTTAACGATACGTAGCTCCATATCATTCAGTATTCCAGTAATCTCTTTCATATCATCGCTGTACTGATTTGACATGTGGTTTTGAACTCGGCAAATTCATTCCTCAATGCAACGATTTTATATTCTCCAATGTGGCAAATTACAAAGACAACGCTCGTATTCACCGCAGGACCACCGACTCAAGTTCCGGCATAGGTGTGGGTGACGACATAGGCGTGGCGGGTTGAAGGACAGTGCCTGCCATTAGATTAGAGGCACTAATCTTACATCTACTGCACCGCCACGTGAGCTTTCTGTCACCTAGCTTCCGGTACCCGGTCTCCGTGATTTCTGCACAGGCTTAGATTCTTTTGCTCGTCTTAATTAGAGAAAATAAAATAAAAAATCTATTGTTAAAATGTCTACTTAGATATATTTGTTTGTTTACATTTGAGTTTGAGTGTTATTTTTGTATAAATTCTTATTCAAAAGCGATTAATATTGGCTATTATGAAGAATTTAGTATGAAAAAGTTTTCATCGGCGCGGGGAAAAGGTAAATTCTTTAAACATACCAGCTCTAACCTCACATTAATCGGCTATAGATTTGTATTACCTATTTATCAAACAATTTATTAAAAGCACTTACTGGTCTATGAACGAAACTGGTTACATTAATATTTGTTCTTTTTCAAACAATAATAATGGTTGATGTTGCAATAATTTATGAAATATAGTAATTCATGTTACCTGTAAGACAATGGTATGTTTTCGTTCTCTGTGCTGTTTAAAGTTTGTAGTATTACTACCAGGGGCCGTATAATGACCTCTTAAAACCATCATGTTTTCGGTGTGAAAAAGAGACGGAGCTATACAGGACGAATAGCACTATCCTTTTCTCACACAGAAAACATGATGGTTTTAAGATGTCATAATACGGCCGCAGGTTTTAATTTTTTCGAACAGTACATGCATATTGCTCTGGTATTATCTTTCTTCGTTATACAATACTTTCGCCAGCCACTTTTAGGTGTTTTACAGTTAGTTGTTGGTAACAATAAAAATGTCTTCTATGTATATTATCTCAGATCTTACTCACTACACTGAATCTACTTGACACGCATACATAACTACAGCGCCGTTTTTTATATAATCAACTTGTAAGTAATAATACTTCGAATTTTTTATATTATTTCCCAAGTTTCATCTTTTGGCTTAATAGATAATCCATTGGTTTTTTGTTCAATATGAATTTTGCGTATTTATTTATTAGTTTCTTCAAATGTTCAAAGTTATTACTCTGTCAGTGTAAATAATGAAACATTTTAATTAGGGATCTATTGCAAAAATAAAACAATGAAAATGGAAAAGTAAGTAAATAAACCTCCTATACATTTATCAAGTAATTTTGGTATCAAATTCTGGTCAACTACAGTAAATTGAGGAGTACCTATAGTTTCAAATCACTTTCAATCAAAAATACCACGACTAAATGTCATGTCTAATAATAAACGCAAACCTGTTTTTATTAAATTGGTCAAATTTTGAGTCGTAAATCGATGTGTATACGGGATACATTCGAGCAAGGAAGATTTTATATGTGATGAGGTGTCGTTATTTTGTATAAAAAGCGCTGTAATTGCAACATGTTGCTGATGAGACGCAGAAGTCCGTTGTTAGGGCAGCTTGCGTGAGAGCCTTTACAACAACAACACAACATCTTTAATAATATTGATTTTTTTTTTTGTAATATGGCTTTTTACAGAACCTTTCGAGTTGGGGCCAAGTATGAAGAAGATAGTTCTTGCACAAAAGCCTTTGTATAAAAAGCGCTGCAATTGCAACATGTTGCTGATGAGACGCAGAAATCCGTTGTTAGGGCTATATAATTCAGCTAGCGTGAGAGCCTTTACAACAACAAAACAACTTCTATTATTTTTTTTTTTTTTGTAATATTGCTTTTGACGGAGACTTTCGAGTTGGGGCCAAGTATGAAGAAGATAGTTCTTCCACAAATGCCTTTAATAAATCGCTTTCTACTATCGTGACAAGCAAATAATTTTAACCCTAGATAGCTAACCTTCTTGTGTACCCTATTCAAGCTAACTATTTTGAAAAAGTATTTTTTACCGTAACATGTAAACTTAATCATCCTGTTGTTTTAATTGAAAGTTAATGCATAGGTTTAGCAATAAAAATACGCTTTCCAAATTGACCTTATTTATTTACTTTTATTACTACAGTATCTTTTCATAGAACTTAAAAAAAAAAGAAACATTTAAAATTTAAAACTTTAATATGCAAAATCAATAAAAAAGTATAATAACGTTCAGTCTAATTGTTATATATATGGGATGTCTTGTGTATGTATATGAGTTTACATGTTTGTGATCGTATCCACGTAACAGGACTTATCCTTAGTGTGGGGCAAAGTTAGTTCGCCGTCCAGTTGCCAGGACCCGTTCTGACACTTGGGAATATAATAAGTAATTATAATATAAAAATGATTATTTGTCTTTGGCACATGTGACACAAAAATCAATTTTATGTTCACCACATATCGCTTACCTTAAAATTTGCTTAAATACTTTTAGTCATACGCTTTTTTTTGTAGTGGCACTTTCCACAAGTCTTTCTTTTCCGATTTTTTCCTCTTGAAGAAGTTGATGACTCTTCTTCATCAAGAGAAGCTTGGCCTTATGGCTGCTGGTCTTGACTGGTAGTTGGTGGTTGCAAAGGAAGAACGCTCCTGATTTTTTCTTTTACTTGCGTTGGCATCGTTGTTTTGGCCAGCCTTGTCAGCCAAGGCTCGACTAGTTGAAAATGAAGTGTTTTCATAAAATTCCTCCGTGGAACTACTTTTCGCCCTGCCGTTAATAAATTGTGAGACAGTGTAATGTAGCTATTGATTGAAGCTATATTGATCATTCCGTAGAAGATACAACACCTCCTTTAGTCCAGTTATAAAATTCGATCATGTGTGGTTTTTTAGAGGATGTGTTTTTAGTGCCCTCCTCATCGCAAGACGACAACAAGTAAATAACTTTCGATGGTTTTGGCTTGAAGGACAGCAAAGTAAGTGGTCCGTCGTAACAGAATATTGAAGTGTTAACTTGCCTAGTTCTATTATTTTTTAATTCTTCGCGAATCTCTCTTTTATTCGCTCTAAGTGTACCAAGTATTGTCAATTTATACGGCTCAAGTTGTAGACTTTTTGCTAAAGGAATTGATGTAAACCAGTTATCGGTTGTCACATTTCTGTTTGAACCATGAATTGTGTTCGTCAACTCTTTCACGAAATATTCACCTAAAGGTAAATCTCCAGTGCTAGTACCTTTACCCAAGTAAGGTATCGCATCGATCATATAATAGGTCCCACTGTCGCACATCAATTCAATTTTGATTCCACATTTCGCGGGTTTATTTGGTATGTACATACTGTTACGCCATTAAACTTGATCGTGCCATATCTTCGAGAAAATTACGAGTAGCACCCAACTATTAAAACGATTGCTGTTCGAAAGATCTAGAATGGTGGTACGTAAGAAAAACCTCGAAACCTCTACATAGGTACATGCCACTATTATTATTCAAATAATAATAGTAGGTATTTATGTAGGTAAATAAGGGAAATGGTACTTTCCCCCGTTAACAATAGAGTCGAAATTCGCATGAAAGTGACTCTCGGTACATCGTGCAATAAAAATGATTTATGGCCCCGCGAAGCGACCCTATTGTTCTGGATCGATATTGAGACGTCGGTATCTAGAATTTTCTTCGCTCCGCATATAAATACGAGCCCCCGGACCGGAAGTGAGTCAGTTGTGATTTTGACTGCGACCAAGAGCGAACTACCTAAGTGTGTGAAGTGATTTTATGTAACGACCTAAGCGATGGTGTAACGGTACTCTAGTGTTAATTGCGATTCGGATTATTTTTGACTGGACTAATTTGTTATTGTTTGTGGTGAATAAAGTTCTCTGTTAGTAAATCGGCATTTAATTATCCACGTACGCAACAATACGAAATTTGCATCTGCCTTGAAAGCCCAGTAATTGCTCGTCTATTGTAACATTAGTTCCGGGAATATAATTATTGTGACATTGTGTTATAAGCATATCCCATATTATTCTAATGGGTGTAAATAGATCGCTCTGGGACCTTTGCAGCCGCTGATCTCTGTCATCAAATCGTAAACATCTTAGGAGAAAATCAAATCTTTCGCGGCTTATAACTGCAACGTATCCAGCTCCACAATAAGTCGAATTGAATAACTCGTCTGAAGGTAAATGGTTATCTTTTAGAGCAGCACTCAAAATGAGAAGCCCCACTATCGCCTTTATTTCCAAAATTATTTTTTAACTTTGTGTTGGGGTCACAGTCTGATACATAGATCTTTTCGCAGATATTTCGACGTTCGTCCATTTGACAATCTCCTCGTAAAGGCGAATGGCAGGCTTGTATGGGCTCTTCGTACCGCTAATAAAATGTCATGTTTTGGAATATTTTTGTTTTAATTGGTAGCTAATATTATAGACAAGCCCTGTTTTTAATTTTTTTGATTTTTAGAGGTTGGGACGTAAAAGTTACAGGCATTTTTAATTTTTAAGGTTATGTACCTTCCTACCTACAAGAGTACTAATGTAGATCGTTATTAATGGGTACATAAATATTGTTTCGATGATAAGGTGCTTTAATGTTCTAAATAATATCGCTTTGAAGTGAGAAATCATCCTTAGCGTTCTAGGACCACGATTTCCCTTTCGAAAAGTCGATGACTTGGGTTTGGTCCTTACTGAACGTCCAAACGGCGAGCTACCAATTGCTCAACGTTCGTAAGCCCACGCCTACGGTGGCCGACGATCGCCCTGCGACTCCCGACATCTGGGGCGTCTCCTGTCGTGGTGGCTGGGGCGTCTCCTGTCGTGGTGGCTGGGGCGTGAGGATGGCCTTTCCCTCACGGTTGCTGCCTTCTCCTTCGCTACCATTGCATTACCTTTCTTCTCGCTCCATGGCCTGAAACAGGGCCCGGTGTGATAGGGTGCCGCCGCCGATGGCCTCCACGTCGACACGGCATCATTAAGTAGGTAGATGGAGAAGAGAATTGTATCTACTCAGTTATATAATAATAATATAATATTCCACAACTGTCACACAAAGCCGTCTAGTCCCAAGCTGAGCAGAGTTTGTGTTATGAGTATATGACTAGACAACTGATAAACATACTTATATATTTTTAAATACATGCATGCATATATAGATAAATTACACCCAGACACAGAACAAATGATCATGCTCATCACACAAACATTTGTCCTGGATGGGAATCGAACCGACAACCTCCGGCATAGCAGTCAGGGTCAGTAACCACTAGACCAACGGGCCAGTCAACACTCAGTGGGTTGCATCCAAGTTGCATCCGATGATATCTATGTCCAGCAGTGAACTACAGTATGGTAATGTAGTGGTATTAAGTGTAGGTAAATAAAACAACTTTGTTTCTGTAAGTATATTTATTTTGCTTAGAATTATTATATTTTTGTTTTCATAATCTTACTGTCAGTCGCTAAATTACAAGGAGATGTGATGAAATAATTTGTGGCTTTCAGAGCAATTTTCTCTTTTGGGTCAATCTTTATGATGAATTATTATGTGCAGCTGTATGTTTACATAATATGCCTCTCTTATATCCTATAATTATTCTTAATAATACTTCATATAAGAAGGGGCCAGATCAGAAAACAATCTCTTCCGGCATAGAATGAATAATGCTTATCACATGTAAGTAGCGTCCCACTGTACTCAAACCCTTACAACATTGCACCAAAAGTTACAGCAATAAAATTGCTGAAAAAATTGCTGCTAAATTGCTGGGTTTTCCTCATGGTTCTTTTGGAATGTTTAAGATCAAATCTTGAGCTTGGTCTCGGCATACACTACATTACTTCATTTGTGTACGAGATCTGTAAACAATTCTTTTTATTAGATGACCATAGATATAAAAATAGAATTGATTAAATACAAATTAAACACTAAGTTCAATGAACATAATATGTTGTACCCAACCCAATATGATTCAACATAAACAAAACACAAATAAAAAGATACAATTAAAATAACCATACAAATGGTTATTTATGGGTACATACAAATAGCCGTGATTGTTAGTTTTTCGAATAGTATTAAGATTAGTTTGAGCAGACATACACATTTTAGTGTAGTTTAAATGGAAACTACTTATCAACACGTAAAACATCACGAGTTCGCCACTAGCCCCACTTATATGCAGAATGTTATTCATAAACTACTTACATCGCTCGATTCTTCGGATATCAGGATCAGTCTCACTCATTGGATAAAGTGTCTTTGTATGAATTCGGGATAAGCAAATGTTGCACACGTTTTAAACTCGTCTTGGTCAGTGGGTCGTCTTAAGGGCGGATCTTTAATAAGTAGTGACTCCATATATAAACCAACTAAAGTTTCTAAAAATGGCTGCTAGGCGTAAGCTACATCTGGCGAGTTTACTGTTCGGAGTTATAAAAACCCAAAAGCCGCAATACTTATTTGCAAAACTTACATGGCGAGAATCACACTACAAATACGGTCTGCGCTCTGTGGGGGGTCCACTGTCAGCGCCGCGACACAGAACCATAGCTTTCAGGGAGTCATTTAGATTTGCAGCTACTAGTTGCTGGAACAGTCTTCCGCCACCAGTGAGGGTGAATAAACAATACCGTAAAATGAGGCTACTTTGCTCCGCTTTTTGCTCCAAAATTTAATAAGTGTGACTCACGCAAAATCCTTCTTTGATACGGCTTTTCAGAAAATTTTACAGGGCTTATTTATCCGTCTGGATCCAATATTTAAATGACAAACATAGTTGTTTAATTATTTTTTTTATTTAAAAATGGAGCAATGTTGCCCACCCTTTCGGAAACATTGCTCCTACATTTAACTTGCACTAAAACAGGCACATTTAAGAAACAGAGGAAAAGTTAAAAGCCTCAGCTGTTAAATTGCTCCAAAAATAATAGTGACGAAGCGTCTTTTTCGTCATATTGATGTGGTTTGAATGAAATAAAACTCAAAATTTTTACATAAGGGACTTTTTTTATTTGTACTTTCAGATAAATCAGTCTTAGAATCATTTTCTCTTAAGTCTAATAAACTATTAAACCACCGAAGGCAACATAAATGTCAAGAAACATGTAAACTTTTAGAATTAAAAAAAAAATAAGAATTTGTAACACTAGAAATTAGAGACATGAAAAATAACCAACTAAAAATACCATGTAAAAAAGCTTATGAGGATCAACAGTCATATTTTTAATAATTATTGAGATCTTAGGTCCCCCAAATTTGATCGAGTTCAGGAACAGTATAAAATTCACGTCGACCAATTTTCTTCGGTGCAGATATACATCCAAGAACTTATTTCCAATTATATTGGATCTCATCCTTTGGTTTTGGCCATTTCCAATATTTGAGGGATCTTTTCATTGAGGTTATGTACGGTCCTTTATCATTAATTTTCGTGATGATACCTGGGAAAATCTCCCCTTCGTATATGAAAGCTACATATTCTTCTTCGGTCTTTATAAGTGGTTTTATTTTTTTTGTTTTAGAACTTTCTCTGACATTGTCTACGTTTGTCTCTTCTTCTAACATTGTCTCTAGCATAACATTTATTGTTTCGTCATTTGAAGAGTCATGAAGAGATATTTCACTCTCGGCATATGTACTGTCGCTGTGAATTCTTGTGCGACGAGGTTCTGAAGTCGAGGCCTGGGCTTCCATTTCAAAACATGGTTCCTCGTTTTCTTTGTCCGCCTGTGAATTATCTATCAGCTCCGTGACACTTCTTCCCGGAACTATGTTGAGTTTCGTTCGTCGTCTTTTCGGGTTACCGCCTCCAGTCCATTCCACTCTCTTCGCTTGAAGTGTTTCCAGAAAAGAATTTTCTGCCGCAGTCTTATCAACAGGTTTAGGCAATCTCTCTAATAAGGCATTTACATCGGTCGGATAAATCCCACATTTCCTGAAACCGGATTTCAAGTTTTCTTTTCTATTTTCTTCTAAATCGGTAAGAAGTTTTTTAAGTAAGACTGGGAAACTGCTCTTTTGAACAGTTTTTTCCCTTCCATGTCGTTAGAATTTTCCGCCATGCAACTTTCATTGGATGAAAGAAGGCGACATCGAGAGGTTGCGTCAAGTGGGTGCTGTTCGGAGGAAGACACACGAACCTTATGTTATTCTCTTTGCAAGCTTTAAGAACACCTACCGAAATATGTGACGATAGATTGTCGCCTATGAGGACTTTAGGGCCTTCCTGTTTTTTGAGCTTTGGCAGTACAAGTGCGAAAAACCAGTCATTGAATATGTTCATATCGAACCAACCGCTAGGACTACAATTGTAGCGAGTATTTTTCGGTCCATTTTCTGTCCAAGTATTCCACAGCTGCTTAGATTTGTAGACGACGTATGGCGGAAGTAATTCTCCTTCAGCACTTCCAGCAAACATGATCGATGTAGAACTTTTGGATGTATCTCTTATAATTTCGGGGTATTTGGTGCCTCTTCTCGTCAGAATCTTTTTTTGCCCAGGGTCATCACACAATTTCGTTTCGTCATAATTCCAAATGTTTTCTGGTAGAACATCTTTTGACACCTCTGCTAAATTTTGAATATACTCTGAGAGAGTTTCCCGATCAATGCCAGCTCTAATGCGTTTTATATTAGCAGCGAGGCGCTGTGACAATTCAGCATTTCTTTTCAAAAAACTCGACACCCATTCCAAGCCTGGGCAGTTGTTTTTAAACTTGGGAACTCTTCTCCCAATCTTGTCCAGATAAGATTGTATTACAATGCGCAAATCGAAACTTGTAAGAGGAAAACCATGCTCGCTCAACTGTTGTATGCATGATACGAATATTTTTTCTTCTTCGACTGTAAATGTGGTAGGTGCTCCTGGTGGCCTTGGTGTTTCGTTGCGCCGTAAAATCCTGAGTTGGTTTATTATAGTTCTTCGTGGAATCCTATATATTTCACTAGCTTAGAGTCTCTTGTGAATAATTTTTATAATTTCTTTTAGGCATTTTCCTTACATAATTCCGAGGCATTTTCCTATAAAAAAAACGGTTGGAATTTAGTATGAGCTATGTGGCAGTTACAATAGCAAGTATTCAAACACATAATTTTAACTTTGCTCCAGGAGCAAAATATATCCAAACATGGCGCAAAGTAGCAACGAGAAAGTATAAGAGGTTAGAAATCCAAATTAATGTACCTATTTTCTAAATATTAGTTTTAATCGTTAGCTAGTTACATACTGTGATATCGAAAGGAGATCGCATGAGTTGCTTTTTTTATATAACCAACGAACTGGCTTTTAAATATCATTCGAAGGATTATGCTGTTCTAGAATAGTTTTGAAAGTTAGTAGAAAAAAAAGAATGTCTGTTGTTTTTTCAGTGCTGAAGTGATTTTTATAAGAATAGCATGTATTCGTGAAATAAGTTAGAAAAATATAAGAGTGCGCCGCCCGAAGTGTTTAATTTCAAAAATATCCTCTATCAGAAAATCGCTGATCCTCCGGGCTGTCGCTCTGGGTACCGCTCTGCAAACTGCATACCTCGTAGCATACTCTAAACTAACGATAATATATTTGTTACCATTCAACGATTTTCTAAAAGGTCCTAAGACATCGATGCCTACCTTCTCCATCAAATCATTTACTACAATGGGCTGTAACTGGGCTAATCGATTATGTTTCTTTCGCTCCTGACATAATAAACAACTATTTACATAACGCTCTATCTCCTTCTCTGCATCTTTGATAAAATACTTCTCCCTAAACTTAGCCAACGGGTACATACCAGGAAGTTTATTTCAATCTTAAGAGTCTTTATTTTCTCTACTACAGACTTGACTGAAACATCAATGCCATCAATTTTGGCTGTGTATTCCAAAAACCTGAGATATCCAGGCTTATCATTTTCCTCTTTCCTGAGGCATGTATATACAGTCATAAGGAAACCAGAAATCTCATCTGACAGATCAATATCAATAATCTTTGCATTGATATCTGCACAACATGATTTCACCTTACTCTCACCTAATTCATCGACAATTATGTTTATAATTCTGATCAACTTTTCAATTTCAATATCCCTCTCTTTCATGACATTTTCTTCCACATCCATTTGGGAAGTGCTGGGGGCCGCCATATTTTGTAATTGTGAGGGAATAATTGACTTTTAATGATTTAAATCTCTGTTCTTGCGGTCAATGACATTGTTTCGATCATTCTACGATGAAGTGCGTACAGGGGTAACCAGATTTAAAGTCAGGGATTCAGTAGCTAAGAGAGGGGTTAAGAGGACAAAAGAGGGGAAGTTCGTACCAACCATCAAAAAACAGGAGAACACCCAAAATATGTCACAGTATGGACTTACTAACCAACACATAGCTCTTCTACAAGGGGTTACTCTTGCTCCCGAAAGACGAACGGGTGTTTTGAGAAGTCTTGGACCACTGACTCAGGCTATTCTGTTAGTCATGGAAGACAATTTTTTTTGATAAACTGAAATCAGCAATGAACAATAGTCTACAAATGTTACCCAAGCAAACCATCCGGGTAATGTCTCAGGCGTTATGAAAGAGTTGGGGGATATATTATTACTTACCACCTCAAGATCAACACAGAAAATATATTTCCCACTCCTAATTTTCTACGTTTTTTGGCAAAATAAAGGTGATCTACAATGGAGTTTTTCTGGAGCGCCAATGTTAAAATTTTATACTGATTTTGCCATAAATCATAAGATGGTATTAAAGATGCGGAGTGGTGCAGATCCTCTTAAAACCTCAGAAGTTGTTTTCCACGCCATGTTTGGCACATACTTAGAGAACTTAAATGTTCTAGAGAAAATAACTAATGAGGCTAAGTGGCATACGAGGAAGGAGGTTAATGCTGTTTTTCAAAAGAGGGGAGAAAAAGAACAAGTAATTTTCAACCCAATTACATTTAAGTATGTATCAAAGATGGCTCAGGCACTTATGACTAAATCTTTAGGGAACATAGACCCGATGTCGATTGGCAGACCTTCGTTCACTGGCTTTAGGAAAAGGCACTTCACAACAGAATTTTTAACGTACATTACGACCGGAAAGAGTGCATTAAATTTCACAAGTGAACCTACTCAGCTTCAATATGCACTAAAGAAGTTAAAGGAAGGAGATAGAGCGTTTAGATTTGATGGAGAAGGTAGGCATCGATGTCTTAGGACCTTTTAGAAAATCGTTGAATGGTAACAGATATATTATCGTTAGTTTAGAGTATGCTACGAGGTATGCAGTTTGCAGAGTGGTACCCAGAGCGACAGCCCGGAGGATCAGCGATTTTCTGATAGAGGATATTTTTTGTCGATTTGGTGGTGTCAAGGAAATTATATCTGCTAAGGGGTCGATCTTTACTTCTCGTTTAGTCAAGGAAACGGTACGTTATTTCGGAGCAAAATCCCGCTTTACCACAGCGTTTCACCCTGAGGCGAACGGTTTGACAGAACGCTACAACAAAACTATTAGCCGAATGCTTTCCATGTATAATAATATAATAATATATTTTTATTGTTTCTCTCATAAAGGTACAAAATGTTGACAATAAATCAAAATATTTTTAACAGTTTATCCTTTGTGAGACCTGGAGTCTATACTGGGTACAAGACCTGTGTGACAGAACTCCAGGCTCACATCTTTAAAATTACAAATTCTAATTGCACATAACAGATTATTGACAAATTATGGAGTTTATGTGTTGAGAGGAGAAGAAATGAATACAAATAAAAAAGTTCGAAAACAAAAATTAATAAAAAAAAAACAGGGCGTTATGTCCGCAGTGCAATATAAGTACTCGACTACCAACATCCGAAAACAGCCGAGGCTAAAAATCTACTAGTTTATTCGAGAGTGTACTGTACGTGTGTGTATAGGTGTGATGGTGTGTTTGTCTGTGTGTGAGTCTGTATGTGTGTAAAATAATATATGAATTAAAGGGAGACGCTATCTATGGGTAAGAAATTTGGAATATTTACTAATTTGTAATAGTTAAAATTTTTTCTGTCTCAGCATAATCTAACTGAGAGAGCCAGTTAATAATTGCTTTTTTACAGTTTGATTTGCGCATATGATAAATACATAATATTTTGTTGACTTGGTTATAGACATGTATGTGAGAGCTGATCAAAGAAATTGGTGTAGTTATGTGCCACTCGTGTGCTAAGCGTACAATTCAAGTAAACAAGCAAGCACAAGAGTGTCACCACACATGCTTCTCTATGCGAAGGAGCCACTGTTCATAACTGACATGACAAGTCACCAAAGTCATTTAGATTACGTAGGACGTCACGATCTGAAAAGTCATCTGTCACGATGTGCCATAGATAATATAAAAAAAACACAAGCAAGACAGAAAGCTTATTATGACAAAAAGGCCAAAGTAGTAAGGTTTTTACCGAATCAGTTAGTTATGATTTATACACCTAGACGAACATTGAATAAAAGTTTGAAATTAAGTAGGTTTTATAAGGGGCCTTATCAGATAGTTAGAAGAATTTCAGACGTGAATTATGTATTAAAAAATCCAAATAATAGGCGTTTTAGGGACCATTTTATGTTAGAATGTAAATAAATCGAGGCTCAAAAAGCTTAGAATCCAGTTTAAAAAAAAATAATAATACGAATAGAGCTGTCATTGTCAAATCATTTATGTCAGATTGTAAAAAAAAAAGCGCGGGAACCGTTGAAAGAAAAAGGCGCTTAGATTTGTTTTTTTTTTAAATTAAATAGATTTATTTTAATTTGACTGTAAATATAGAATATAGTGTAAATATAATTTAGTGGTTACATTATTCATATTGTAAATTAACGATGGGAGGAGTTAAGAAACGGAAAAAAAGTGATCGTCCTGATGCACCACCATCTACAGCATCCTCAGATTCCGAAGATGATACCAGAGAGAAGTATCAAATATTCAAGGTCCCAGGTTATGCTAGGAAGTACCCAGAAAACAGCAAAAAAACTGAATATATTGTTTTCCTCTCCCACCAAACCGAAAGACCTTTTACCGATAAGGACAGGCTGACCATTTCTCATGCAATTAGAAAGTTTTGCATCAGGCATTTTACATTTAAAAACAATAAATAAGTATAAAATTGGTATAACTTTCGATCTGTCCAATAACGCGAATATGTTTATACAAAATAAAAAATTACTGGACGAACTAAATTTGAAGGCAACCATACCGGCAATGGACACTGAGGTGACCGGAGTTCTAATTTCGGTCCCTACAGACCTATCAAATAAAAGAATTTTCACGCTAATTGGCAGCTCACGTAACGTCATCCAAGTGAGGCGCTTCATGCGCCGCGTGCGGAGCGACAGCGGTGCTGTCACATTTCAGCCTACACAGACTGTTGCAGTAACGTTTGCATCAACTGAATTACCACAATATGTTTACCTTGACTCGTGGAGGCATGAGGTAACAATATACATTCCTCCTGTAAAACAATGTCTGCACTGCTTGAAATTTGGGCACATCGCAAAGTTTTGTAGGAATGTAGAGGTCTGTTCAATTTGCACACAAAATCATAATTACAAAACCTGCAGTGAAGATCCAAAAAATGCCAAATGCTCAAATTGTAGTGGCAACCACATAGCAATTTCGAATACATGTCCACAAAAAAAACTTAAAATTGAGGAAAATAAAATAAAATCTAGATCCATTAAATATTCATATATAATACCACAAGAGCTTCAAAATTATCGAATATTTCCCGATAGGTTCGTTGCAAACAAATTAAGGAGTCAAGTTTATCAGGTTAAAAAATCACGAGCGGCGCGAGTGATTTTTCCTGAAAAACTTGTGTTATCAATAGTAAATTATCTAGTTCATTTACCTAATTTGTTACTTAATTTAAACCTAATTGTATTGTCTATCTAAAAAGTAATATGTTGTCTATAGTAGTATCAACTGTGGCCGCGAATGGCACGACAACCAATCAGAGCGCGAGGATTTGAATATTGACAGATAGGGAAAAAGCGCGGGATTTTTGGGCGTCGTACCATCCTGGCGGGCTTGCAGTCGTGCATCATTTGTTCTTTTTTATTAGTAATTCAAAAAGTAGACATTTATTTACAATTATATTCGTTTTCTGATTGGAGAAATATAATAAGTAAGTACATGCACAACTGTTTATTATTTTCACTCTTTATTTCATTCTTAGAAGCCATAAACCTAAATAGCAGTGGGATACATAATTCGGATGATATCAACCCATGAGAGAGTTTACATCTCAGAAGTGGGATAAAGATTCCTGTCTGGCCATACCGTTAGTTCTACGACCCTGATTACGAACCATTTTTAGAAATTATTTGCCTTTGTTGTTGACCTTGTGTTACGAACCATTTTTAGAAATTATTTGCCTTAATATTTTCTACATTTTTTTTTTTTAGATTTAAAATTTGTACAATAATTTTGACGTAACTTTGTTGTCTGGGTAAATTGGCTATTGAGACAAAAAAAAAACTAATTTATATATAAATATGAAAGCTGGATTTCCTTTAATATGAAATGCTCTTCCATCATATTCTAGTTAATTTTAAGGTGGACTTAGTTAGACAGGTTGTTGTCAGCAGTTGGTTATCAACCTAATTTAACAGCTATAAATAATTAAGTCACCTTCGATTATTTCATATCAACGTTAAGCATCTAAAATGGCTTAACTATAGTTCCTCTGTTGCTACAATTTATTATTATACATTGAGCTTACCAGAAATTGTGAATATGACGATTTACTGTTATATTCTATAATGCAACATTCATGTACCATCTATCTCACCATATAATAAATTATTTTATAAAATTCCTGTCTGCATACAGAATATGCTTATTTATAGTATCGCTGTTACATTTATTTATTTTTTATTCTAAATGTGTCCATTTTCAAGAACGAATTCTTTGGGATATTATTTACGTTCCAGGATAACTTCATGGAGACAGACAAACGAGAGCGTGTTGTCTACACCCGGACTGATCCCACGGGATCACCTGCTGCTAATCGTCGGTCACGCAGCCCAGTTAAGCGTGGAGTGGGCTGCTCACCACATCAATCGGTGTATCCTCGAAGGCGAGATGGTAGCCGCTCACGCAGCCGGGCAACCAGTCGGCTGACCAGCCGGGCGAACCACCGGGCGACCCGCCGGGTGTCCAGCCGGGAGAATCGCCGAGCATCCAGCCTGGAGAACTGCCGGGAGAACTGCCGGGCGACCAGCCGGGCATCCAGCCGGGATAACTGCCGGGCGACCAGCCGGGCGTCCCGCCGGGTGTCCAGCCGGGAGAACCGCCGGGCGAACCACCGGGCGTCGCGCCGGGTGTCCAGCAGGGAGAACCGCCGGGCGTCCAGCCGGGTGTCCATCCGGGAGAACCGTCGGGCATCCAGCCGGGAGAACTGCCGGGCGACCAGCCGGGAGAATCGCCGAGCATCCAGCCTGGAGAACTGCCGGGAGAACCGCCGGGCGTCCAGCCGGGCATCCAGCCGGGAGAACTGCCGGGCGACCAGCCGGGCGTCCCGCCGGGTGTCCAGCCGGGAGAACCGCTGGGTGTCCAGTCGGGCAACCAGCCGGGCGAACCAACGGGCGTCGCGCCGGGTGTCCAGCAGGGAGAACCACCGGTCGTCCAGCCGGGTGTCCAGCCGGGAGAACCGCCGGGCATCCATCTGGGAGAACTGCCGGGCGACCAGCCGGGAGAACTGCCGGGTGTCCAGCCGGGAGAACCGCCGGACGTCCAGCCGGGAGAACCGCCGGACGTCCAGCCGGGAGAACCGCCGGACGTCCAGCCGGGAGAACCGCCGGACGTCGAGCCGGGTATCCAGCTGGGCGAACCGCCAGACGTCCAGCCGGGAGAATCGTCGGGCATCCAGCCAGGAGAATCGTCGGGCATCCAGCCGGGAGAACCGCCGGGCGTCCTGCCGGGTGGACCACCAGGTGAATCCCAGCCGGGACGACCACCGGACTCGCAGCCGGGAGCGCTGCGCATCCACGACACACCTCTTTTCTGACCCTACAAGCTGCCGGTCACGTAGTCCAGTGAGGCAGCAACGAGCAACAACTGTGGGAGACGTACACGCCTCAATGCTGCTTTTCTTTGCAACGCTGTTTCTAACCCAAGAGCTAATGGTCAGGTAGAACGTTATAATAGGACTCTTGTTGACGCTTTAACTGCGAAATGTGTTGGTTCTCCTGAAAATAAATGGGATGGGACCTGATATTCAGGGGGGTATGAACAATAGGTTATTTTTGGTATAAGACCAACGGGTCCAACTGATTGTAGAATTTTATCCGAACTGACAGACGATTTATCACCCCTTCTAAATGTCAAAAGACTTGCCACAAATTCAACGGAGATCAACTCTCATTTTAGCTCGTACCAAGCGGATCAAAAGAAGATCTATGACGCCAAACACTGCCCAGCTCCTAAATATAAAATAGGTGATCTGATAAGGGTGGAACGTTAAATTCCTGCTTCAGAGACTAGTAAAAAACTTGTTGCCAAGTTTCAAGGTCTCTATAGAATTACAAAAGTCTACGATTTTGATCGTTATCAAATTGAGGACACTCCTCACACGAAAATCTAACCGCCCTTATTCAACAGTTGTCGCAAGTGACAAAATTAAGGCTTAGTTGAACTGTGACAGACCGCATGACGATTCGTCTGGTAATGACAGTGATTGAGCTGATTATTCATACATTCAACGTGCATAATTATTTTTGTGACTATTAAACCTTATTTTCGTTTTGCTTACAGGTTTATCATTTTTGTACTTTCTGTGTAAGGGCCATGAAATACTGCCCACTAAATTACACAATCTTATCAGACCCTTAGACCATGAAATAATGTCTACAGAGGTCACCCCTGGCCATGAAATAATGCCAGGTATTTAAAAGGGCCATGAAATAATGCCCGTACAATTTTACATCGAGCCATGAAATAATGCTCATTATTAAATAATTATAGTGTGGTAATTGCCTTGTGCAATAAGACCGCCTATTATACACATAATCTTTTGTAAATGTTAATCCTGTATTAAGCTAAGGTGTGCAATAAAGTTATAAATAAATAATAAATAATAGTGGGTCACAAAAGTGTGCTCAAAAATGATATTAGATTTATGATTTAATAAGACACATTAAATAATGATTGCTAACATCAATTTATTTCCCTTACAATGGGTAAAACGTTGCACATTGATGTTTTTTTTTTTTTGTGTTAGTCCGTTTTATTGTAATTAATTAATTTGTTATTATTGTTGATAACATTTGGGCTATTACATTTTTCTTTTGTTTTACTCTTATTATCTCCACGAGGGCGTGGTAATGTACCTTGGATGGCCGACTGTTATCAATAGTAAATTATCTAGTTCATTTACCTAATTTGTTACTTAATTTAAACCTAATTGTATTGTCTATCTAAAAAGTAATATGTTGTCTATAGTAGTATCAACTGTGGCCGCGAATGGCACGACAACCAATCAGAGCGCGAGGATTTGAATATTGACAGATAGGGAAAAAGCGCGGGATTTTTGGGCGTCGTACCATCCTGGCGGGCTTGCAGTCGTGCATCATTTGTTCTTTTTTATTAGTAATTCAAAAAGTAAACATTTATTTACAATTATATTCGTTTTCTGATTGGAGAAATATAATAAGTAAGTACATGCACAACTGTTTATTATTTTCACTCTTTATTTCATTCTTAGAAGCCATAAACCCAAATAGCAGTGGGATACATAATTCGGATGATATCAACCCATGAGAGAGTTTACACTTGACGATTTTATTTGTTTGCAGGGAACCTTGAGGGAAATATTCGCCAGATAATTTTGAAGCTCGTGTGGTATTCGGGCATTGAACTATATTAATTCGGGGGATTATTTTTCCGTCCCAAATGTCGCAAAATCTCCAATTTTCACAATTGAATTCAACCTGTCAGTGATCATGTTTTGTTTTTTATATATGTCAAGGACCAGAGAAAATTTTCAAAAAAAATTGTCAGTATAATACCATGTAGGTTGTACCACGTGACGTCGAATGGTGCAATTCTATTGGTCGATATTTGGGTCGGAAAAATAATCAGAATTATTTAATGAAGATTCATTCCCACAATTAACTCAGTCAAATATTGAAACTCAATTTAAAAATCTATGCAAATCTGATTTCTTCATGAACATTTTAATACAGGTAGTAACAAAAATGATTTCGAACCAAAAAGACACTCCTATCAATTCAATATCAATTAAAGAAACTTTACAACAAACTTTCAGAAATAGCACTTCTTCTCCTAATAATGGAACTTAATATAATGCAGTGGAATGCTCAGAGCTTAAATAGTAATAAGCTACAGTTTTCACAATTTCTCCATAATCACAATATCCATATAGCAATAATTTCAGAAACCTGGTTAACTCCTACCAAAACATTCAACATTAGAGGATATCAAATCGTTAGGAATGATATTGGAAATAAACATAATGGTGTAGCTATTCTAATTAAAAATAACATACTATTTACGAAAATAGACACATATTGTGATAGTTCGTTACAGAATATTTGTGTAAGAATTATTGTAAATAAAAAACAAATTAGCATAGTAAGTTTTTATAGTCCAACAAATTGCAATCCATCTTTTGACAAATATAAATTTGAATCTTTGCTAGAGTCTATTCCTGATATATATCAAATCGTTAGGAATGATATTGGAAATAAACATAATGGTGTAGCTATTCTAATTAAAAATAACATACTATTTACGAAAATAGACACATATTGTGATAGTTCGTTACAGAATATTTGTGTAAGAATTATTGTAAATAAAAAACAAATTAGCATAGTAAGTTTTTATAGTCCAACAAATTGCAATCCATCTTTTGACAAATATAAATTTGAATCTTTGCTAGAGTCTATTCCTGATACCCATGATATTCGCCGGAGACTTTAATGCTCACCACACGTCATGGGGATGTAATTCAGTTAATTCAAGAGGTAGAGATATTTTAGAGATTATTGATGGAAAAAATTTGGTTTTGTTGAATAGCGGTGAAGCTACAACAGTAGGTTCGTTGACGTGGTGCCCAAATGCCTTAGATTTGTCAATAGTTTCTTCCTCTTTGGCTCTTTCTTGTGACTGGTCTGTACATGATGATCCGCTTGGTAGTTATCATCTTCCTTCAATCATAAAGGTTTTTTTAAATAACTTTGTAGATAACAGATCTGGAAACGACTATGGAAACATTCATTTGCTCATCTGGGGTAGATGAGCAAGAAACATTCATTTGCTCATCTACCCCAATTTTAAAATGGTAGATTGGAAAATGTATGCACAAAATGTAGATTTGCTTCTGTCTGATTTTCGGGTACAAAATAGTTCTCCATTGGAATCCTACAGTTTATTCTCTGAAATCTTGCATCATGCAATTGATAAGTCACTTCCATCTCGTAAGTCGTCAACCTCTTCTCTAACTAATTCTAATACTCATAGAAAGCTGTCAAAAAATTCTCCTCTCCCTTGGTGGAATAAAATTTGCTCCGAAGTCGTAGAAAAATCGAAATCTGCATATCTTAGTTTTAAAAACAATCCGTCAGATGAATCATTTATAGAGTTTAAGAGATTGCAAGCACTCAAAAAGCTTACTTTAAAAAGGGAAAGATGTCAGAGCTGGGTTGAATTATGCAACTCTTTCAACCGTTGTACGCCAATGTCGAGAATCTGGAAATACATGCGCAAATTTAATAAAACATATCAATTTAACAATAGTGATGATAGCTGGGTTCAAGATTTTTGCAAAAATATACTCCCGATTATGTCAATAATATCTCAAATATTCCTCTTGATAATGAATCTACTTCTACCAATAACTACCTAATCAAACCTTTTACTATACAAGAGTTAAAGTCTGCTATATCTTCGAGAAGAGACAGTGCTTTTGGTTTAGATGGTGTTCCCTATATTATGTTTAATTGAATTATCTTTGGTTGAACAATGATATACCACATTCTTGGAAGTCTGATTGTTTGGTGCCTATATTGAAACCATATAGGGTTCGTTCTAATCCTAATTCTTACCGGCCTATAGCTTTAACATCCTGTGTAGGCAAAATTTTTGAACAATTATTAAAACAAAGGCTAGAATTTTATATAGAACAAAACAATATTTTACCAGCTAATCAATTTGGTTTTAGGAGGGGTACATCATCTCGTGAGAGTATTTCTCAACTATAGCTTGATATACAAAATAGTTTAAATAATAAGAATTTTTTAATGTCAGTATTCTTTGATGTGTCTGGAGCTTTCAATAGTGTGAATATAAATATACTGTGTACTGAACTATTAAGAGTAGGAATCCCAAACAAAATAGTACATTGGGTTCAAAAATTCTTAACTGAAAGGGAAGTTTATACCAAATATAATGATAAATTGTATGGTCCAAGGTTTGCATCTGTTGGCTGTTGTCAAGGTGGAATACTCTCGCCGTTAATTTTCATTTTGTACATTCGACGTTTGAATTTGATTCTGGGTACAGAGGTCAAAAATCTCCAATTTGCTGATGACTTGTTTGTTTATGCTTCTGGAAAAAATTTAGGAATTATTAGTAACATTCTCAATAAATCTTTAGAAGGATTATATACATATTTTTTTTATTTAAACCTTGATATTAATGCACAAAAATCAAAATTGGTAGTTTTTGGTAAATTTGACAACTTAATTCCCTCTATATATTACAATAAGGTCCCTATTCCTGTTTCTCATGATGCAAAATTTTTAGGTGTGATCTTCACCCATAATGTATCTTGGAAAAAATATGTTGATTTATTAAGTACTAGAGCTCACAGGGCCCTTAATATTTTAAAATCAATGTGTACAACATCTTGGGGTGCAGATCCCAAAATATTGTTACTTTTGTACAAATCTATAATCCGTAGTCATTTTGAATATGGCTTTTTATGTTTTGCTAATGATACTAGGTTGGTTGAAATTTTGGACAAAATTTAGAATAAAGGCTTAAGACTCATCACTGGAGCATTTAAAAGTACTCCTATAAACGTAATGCAAGTTGAGTGTAATCTTCCTCCATTAAGCATAAGATTTTCTTTTTTGAAAGAAAACTTTCTATTAAAACTGTATAGTAAAAACAATAATCACTTGTTCATAAACCTAAAACAGTCTCCTCCTACTTCTATCCGTCATCCTCTCTATATACTCCAGGGCTTCTCGCAATATGTAAATTTTCTTGAAACTCTACAAATTCATAGATCATCTCTTCTTCCATCTTATCATGGACACTTCAACAGCAAATTCACTGCATTAAAAATTATCATTGAAAAAAATTTATCCTCTAAAGAAGACGTTTATTCTAAAATTTCTGAATTTTTTAATTACAGATTTTTATATACTGATGGATCAAAGACTGATTTTGCAGTTTCATTTGCTGTCTTTGATTTATTATTGAATTCAGGCATTGGCTATAAATTAAATTCAAATATGAGTATATTCACAGCAGAAGCAGTAGCTATTCTCTGCGCTTTAAAGCACATCAAACTCAAAAATGAAGGATGTTGTAAATGGGTTATAGTTAGTGATAGCATGAGTGTCCTGAAAAATATTGATAATAACAGGTTCAATGCTAACACTAATTATATAATTTATTTGATAAACAATTTTGGCTAGACTTGTTTGTTGTAGATAAAATTGAAGTTATGTTTATGTGGGTTCCATCACATGTTGGAGTTGAGGGTAATGAAAGGGCTGATTTTTTAGCTAGGGCTATCACAAATTCCTCTAACTATATTCAAGATTCTAGTAGTCATCTCAATATTCATGTTCCATGGACAGATACAGTGTCTCTTCTAAAGAAAAGGTCAATTGACATTTGGAAAAGACATTGGAACAACATGGTTCAAAATGAAAACAAAAGTCTATGGTACGCTACATATAATGTTCCAATTGGAAGTATACCATGGTTCTACAAATCGAATTCTTTCATCAACAGGAAAGGACACCGGCAGCGGCCCATACTTCGTCCGGCCCACTTTTTCAACTCAACGGACCATAATAATATGAATACTAAATTGACTAGTAATAAACACTATTTACTATAAAAACATTAATATCAATATTGATCATGGGAATACCGAGTTATCATAGAGATAGTAAAAACGTTTTTTAGGTTATGAAAACATAAAACATTAATTGTTTTTACTTTTCTGACTGACATGATGAAAAAAAAATTACCTAATTAGACTGGCCTGTTGGTCTAGTGGTTAGTGGCCCTGACTTCTAAGCCGGAGGTCGTGGGTTTGATTCCCACCCAGGATAAATGTTTGTGAGATGAGCGCTATCATTTGTTCTGTGTCTGGGTGTAATTTATCTATAATATGTAATATATGTATGTATTTATCAACACGCACTGGGCCCGCTTGGTGGATCACGGCTCATCCCCTCTCCTAGAGAGGAGGCTTGAGTCCCAACAGTGGGAACATTAAAAGGGCTGGTGATGATGATGATGTGTGTTTTTAAACATATGTATGTTTATCAGTTGTCTAGTACTCATAACACAAGCTCTGCTTAGCTTGAGACTAAATGGCGTTGTGTGATAGTTGTGGAATATTATTATTAAATCGTATTAATGTCATTAAAAATAAAATCACTTTTAGTCTGAATTAAGTTCTCTTTTATTCATTTTCATCAATAATTAATAAATCATCTAAAAATTTAGCTGGTGAGAATATATTAGGCTTTTGTCGCGCCCATGACAAATACCATATAATAGACATGACATGAGCACAGCACCCTACTGTGCGTCTACCCACCAAACAGTTGCAACAATATTGCTCTATAGCATCACGCCCACTAAGGTTATTATTTATAACAATATTATACAAAGTACATTCTTCTGCTAACGTGAGAACTTTGGATTCTCCCTCTGAGTAAGCATTTATTGTCACTTTGTGAAAACAAGCCTCTTAAATTGCTGTTGCTCTCTCTGTATATTTCAATAACATATTGTCCGCCACTTTGTACATGCTCACCATAATACAATCTGGCTTGTTTGATTTGATAAGGCCCTAACAATATTAAAATAAGATCAGCTCTCTGCCAACATGGATGACAAATACTGTCATGGCTCGACCTAGCCTGAAAGAATAATAATTATATATTAATATGTTTATTAAACTAATTTAGTCCAGCCATACCTTGGTGGCGCAAGACACAATGACTTTAAAATCTACAGGTAATTATGGTAATTAACCAGTTAAATATATTTACTCAAGCCCCAAGCAGACGCCGGCCGCACACCTATTGTCTCTAATTACGGTAAACAAATGACTATAAATCATTTTCAAGTTATGGTAAGCACAAAAATGTGAAAATACATAAATGATAATATATCTACATATAATCATCATCTTCACGTTTCTCCCGGTTGCAATCCTTGGCTTTCATCTTGGTGCCCGGGGTCCGTCTGTCTACATAGCTTTAGCTAAATGTATTGAGGAGTTCTAATGTAAATAAATGGTTTAACTAACCTGATGTCCAAGTCTTCTCTGTACGTTTTCATTTACAAGTCTATAAGTGTCGTATCCATGCTCGTTATAAATGTTCATCACATAGGTGTCGATGCTGAGTACATAGGTTGCTGGCCAAGGTCCAGCAGCTGTCAGTCATCTGAAAATTAATCGATCTGTAGTCAGTATCAAAGCTCTTAAATTGGTAAGCATATTTGTAACAAAGGCATGAGTCAAAGTTAAAAATATATAAATTAATACTTACAGTGCGTGGAGCAATCCATTGTGATATTTTGTATAATTATATAGTTTGTCGAATTGCTTCGGCATTAGCCAGAGGGTGCCTTCGATTGGTGGTTATCATTGCACCCCAATTCAAACACCTTGAGCCTTCCATTTTATATAACAAAATCCAATTATAACACAGCCGGGTCAATCGTTTGAGCAGTTGCAAAGTCCAAAAAGAATAACCAGGTCAAAACAAGTAATTCACAATAACAATTAGAGTATTCACAGTGGCGTAAGAGTACAAACGATCTATGTACACAAACGCATGAATGACATTTGTTTGACATTGATTGATTTTTTCAACTCATTTGACGTTTCTTGAGTTTTTATAACTTGGCTTCTAGCATTTTTATGTAACATCGAAATCAACACAAAGCTACAATTATGGACCGAAAACGTTGTAATTGACAAAAATATTTACGTAATGCGTTAGATACATTTAGACTTTCAAAATGGATCATGGATTTTTAATAATAATATACAAAAAAGTGAGAAATCATGACCCCCTACATAAAATATTATACATTTTAACCCCTGGCAACCCTGGAATTAGACACACACACAGATAATTTTTTCACAATGACTTCCGCTATGAATATCTTCCTTTTATTATGTTTTTCAATATCCCGTGATTAAAAGTCGTATAAAAATTACGGTAAATAACTATTAAATAAAAGTTTTTTTTAAATATATATTTCATTTGTGGCCGCTATCACACTGCTAGAGGGCCTAATATCGCCAGTCTCCTTTCACTACATATAGATAAATATCATATTAATCCTCCTGTTGATAGGTTTATATATAAAAAAAACCGGCCAAGTGCGAGTCGGACTCGCCCATGAAGGGTTCCGTAGCAGCAAGTAACATAATATAAAAGTTCTTGTAGTTCGTTGTAACTTTGATCGATGTTTTAATAATAGTGTATTTTTTAGATTTATGACGTATAAAAAAAAACTACTTACTAGATCTCGTTCAAACCAATTTTCGTTGGTAGTTTACATAGTAATGTACATCATATATTTTTTTTAGTTTTATCATTCTCTTATTTTAGAAGTTAGAGGTGGTAAAATGTGTGTGTCCCCCACACACATTTTACCACTTTGGAAGTGTCTCTCGCGCAAACTATTCAGTTTAGAAAAAAATGATTTTAGAAACCTCAATATCATTTTTGAAGACCTATCCATAGATACCCCACACGTATGGGTTCGATGAAAAAAAAAATTTTGGGTTTCAGTTCTAAGTATGGGGACCCCCAAAATTTATTGCCTTTTTCTATTTTTGTGTGAAAATCTTAAAGCGGTTCATAGAATACATCTACTTACTAAGTTTCAACAGTATAGCTCTTATAGTTTCGGAAAAAAGTGGCTGTGAAATACGGACGGACAGACGGACAGACAGACAGACAGACAGACATGACGAATCTATAAGGGTTCCGTTTTTTGCCATTTGGCTACGGAACCCTAAAAAGCAGACTGGGAAAAGTATAAAACTATTTCCAAAACAATATTTAATGATTTAGTCCTAAAATTGTATGATCCTATTTCAACCTACAATGATTTTTGTTCTCGATTGAATACTTAAAAAGATATGACGATTCCTAAATTTAATAAACCAAATGATTTCAAAAACAGACCTCCAGCTCCTTGGTGGAATGACATTTGTGAAAAAAGCGTAATTGCCTCTTACAACTTTTAATAGAACTACTCCTATAAGTAAGATTTGGAATCTTCTTAAAATGTTCAAAGGTATAAGAGTTGGCAATAAATCATATAAAGATGAGTTAATTTCTCAATTTCTAGATAAATTGTCCGACAATAGCAATTTAACTGACATTAATAGTTTTGGCAATATTTTCGAATTAAATAATGATAATCTGAATTCTAAATTTTTGCTAGATCCTTTTACATGGTCTGAATTTAAAATGAGCTTGTTATCCCGGAAAGACACAACACCTGATTTAGATGATTTCCCCTATAGTATTATCAAAAATTTAGAAGAGTCTGCACAAAAAATATTTCTTAATATCCTTAATTTACTTTGGCATTGTAAATGTATTCCACAATCATGGAAAACACAATGTGTCATTCCGATTCTCAAACCAGATAAACCTTCAGAGCTTGCCGGCTCTTATAGACCAATATCACTGTCTTCATGTCTAGGTAAATTATTTGAAAACATGATTAAAAATCGTTTGGATTGGTATATAGAATCTAATGGCATCATTCCACATGTACAATATGGATTTCGTCGTGGGCGAAGTTGTGCAGACAGCTTCACTTCCTTAATTTCAGACCTGAAACATGCAAAGGAAAGAAAGTTACACACTGTTTGTGTATTTTTAGATGTTCAAGGTGCTTTTGAAAGTCTAGATCCGGCTATACTTGCACAAGTTATGTCTAGGTTAGGTGTACCTGGTCAACTATGTAAATGGATATATAATTTTTTAAATAAAAGCACACTCTACGTAAGAAACAATAATGCATTACATGGTCCAAAATGTGCATCTAAGGGTACAATGCAGGGTGCTACACTATCTCCTTTGCTATACAACATATACATAAGTGAGATTTGTAAATTTGTAAATAGTGATGTAGATATTTTGCAGTTTGCAGATGATATTGTTTTGTACTATAATGTAGAAATTGCAATTGAAAATATTAATAGAGCCTTGTCTCAACTATTTCATTATTATAATGATGTGCTACATTTAACAATTAATCCTTCAAAAAGCAGTGCGATGATATTTGGAAATGAAAACACAAACTTAAATGTAGTATACAATGGAGAATCTATAAAACTAGTAAATTCAAAGAAATTTTTAGGTATTGTCATAGATAAGAAATTAACTTTTGAGGAACATATTAAATACATATCAAAGAATGCTCTAAAAGGTATAAACGTAATTAAATGCCTTGCAGGCGTCTCATGGGGAGCAGACCCAAAAATATTGTCAATTTTGTATAAAAGTATTGTTAGAAGCCATTTTGATTATAGTTCTCTAGTTTATATAAATAGTAGTCATGTAAATAAACTAGATCTATTGCAGAACAGGGCTTTGAGAACAATTTCTGGTGCAATGTGCTCTACTCCCATAAGGGCCATGGAAGTGGAGACTAAAATTATGCCCCCAGCTTTGAGACGTATTTTACTTGTAAAGAGATTCTGTCTTAAATTAATTGCTGCTAATAATAGAATAATAATCAATAAAATTGCACCTTCTGTAAATAGAACTCCTGGGCCTCTAACAACAGGAGAGGAACTCTTGAATGGCAAATCCCCAACATTATCCAAAATATTATTAGAAACAGAAGATAGTTTAACTGGTATTAGAAAACAGTGCCCATGGCCATTTTACTCCTTCTCTTACCAATGTATTTCACATCCTGTAAAGGTATTGCAAAATCCCATAAATAATAATTTAGATATGTTGCAATTTTTGGAGGATAATCAGAATTATTATGTTATTTACACTGATGGCAGTAAGGGGAGTGATTATGTACATGCTGCTATATAAACCACATGGAAAAGTTTCTCGAAGCTTTGTTCTGCATAATTTAAGTACTATATTCACTGCAGAGGTATATGCGGTTTATCAGGCATTATTACATATTCGCCAAATTAGCCATTGTAAATATTTTTTGATAGTATCGGATTCACTGAGTTTGATAAAAGCGTTAACTAACCTTACAGTTTCATTTAAGTCAAATTATATTCTGTATTTTATCAAGGAAATAGTTCATCAATTTTACCTTAAGCACATCAAAATTGCTTTCCTGTGGGTTCCTTCTCACCGGGGTATCTCTGGTAATGAAGCAGTTGATAAAATCGCATATGAAGGTAATAATGCTGTTGATGTTAGAAATGCAATGGACATTCCTATGACTGATTTCCTGCAATGTATCAATGAAAAAATATGTAAATTATGGTTAGAAATGTGGAAGAAAGACCAAGACATAAAAGGAAAGTGGTATGGCAATATTCAAGAAGCATTACCTGATAAACCGTGGTACAATAATTTAAAGGAAGCCAGCCGAGACTTTATCACTACGATAAATAGATTGCGCTTTGGCCATAATACTGCACCGTCACACCTTGCTAGACTTGGCATTATTGCAAGTAGCACATGCCCCTATTGTGAATCCGAAGAAGGGACCGTTGAGCATCTTATTTTTGATTGTCAAAACTTTTTACTTGACAGATTAGTGTTGGCTAGTGAACTCAGTGATGTGAACATTAAGTGTGATTATTCTGCCCGCCCGCCGCCAATTATACACCTTTTAAAAGACCAAAACACTTTCAAACCGCTCTATAAATATATTAAAAACACAATTAAATCTTTATAAAAAGTGATACACATAGTGCAGTCTTTTGAAAAATAAAATAAGAATTGACTTAAAGGTCCAAGTGACCAGGTCATAAAAATACAAAAAAAAAAAATTGCTGCGGTGGGGTTTAAGCATGACAACGTTGAATGATAAGCGCAAAGTTAGCGCATAGTAAGTTTGTAAATAGATTTTGAATTTTGTTTATCGTTCGTCATGACTTAGGCTCGCTCCTAAAGAGACGACCACCACAACGTGAATTTATTTCCTCCATAGGTAGGGACCTCTGTGTTAGGTATAGGTAGGTCATGCTTAGCCCTTCGAAAGTTTTTAGAATATAAATGCTTGTTGCCTCAACATTTCTATTCATTGGTGCGTAGCTCATGTGATATCGAAAGGAGATCGCATGAGTTGCTTTTTTTATATAACCAACGAACTGGCTTTTAAATATAATTCGAAGGATTATGCTGTTCTAGAATAGTTATGAAAGTTAGTAGAAAAAAAAGAATGTCTGTTGTTTTTTCAGTGCTGAAGTGATTTTTATAAGAATAAGCATGTATTCGTGAAATAAGTTAGAAAAATATAAGAGTGCGCCGCCCGAAGTGTTTAATTTCAGAAGTATCCCTATACGAGCCTACCGACGAGCTGAGCTGCGTTACAATACCTACTTGCATTAAACCCTCCTTACCTCAAATATCCAAGTATATTCGTCGATGAAAGTGGATTTTGCAGACTATTTTTTTTTACGTAACGCTCACTTCTTAATAATGGCTGCTAAAAAGAAAAGAAATGTCAGAAACCGGAAGTGCTTATTCAGTGTTGCCAATCTTATAAAACATTTATCGGATGCGTTCAAAAATTTTTAAACATCCCTTTATATTTAGAGATTTAATCGAAATAATCTTTTTTTTAAATTTGGAGCATATTTACCTTCATGGAGCAAAGTAGCCTCGTTTTACGGTACAATCCTTTAAATATCACCTTAAGAAGTTGCTGTTGAATGCACAACTCATACAGCATTAAGTAATTTTTGTCACCTTATGGTTATGACTCTCACTCCTTGGCTGGGACTCTTCTGCGGCGTTCGAAGCTTGGCCTTGGGGGTTCTATCTGGTTTCTCTGCTATCAGTGTGACTTTATGCACTAAGTTTCCAAGTCATACAGGTTACCTATTTAATAAGAAAATGAATATTGTTACGTACGTGGGTAATCAAATGCCGATTTACTAAGAGACAACTTTATTCACCACAAACAATAACAAATTAGTCCAGTCAACAATAATCCGAATCGCAATTAACACTAGAGTGCCGTTACACTATCGCTCAGGTCGTTAGATAAAATCACTTCACACTCTTAGGTAGTTCGCTCTTGATCGCAGTCGAAATCACAACTGACTCGCTTCCGGCCGGGGGCTCGTATTTATATGCGGAGCCAAGAAAATTCTAGATACCGACATCTCCGGATCTATCCAGAATTCCAGAACAATTGAATCGCTTTTCGAAGTCATAAATCATTTTTATGGCTCGTGGTAATAAGAGTCACTTTCATGCGAATTTCGACTCTATTGTTAACGTCGGAGAGTACCATTTCCCTTATCGGTTCGATGAATACCTATTACTACTTGTAGGTACCTTGTGGATGTTTCGAGATTTTTCTAAGCCTGGCTACGCACAATCATTCTAGACCTTTCGAACAGCAATGCGTTTTAATTATTACGTGCTACTCTTTATTTTCTCGGAGATATGGCGGGTTCACGTTTAATGGCGTAACAATATTAATTTAATTTATATAAGAATAAGAATAAGAATAATTTATTTGTAAACATAGGTGTGTGCGGTGTTACAGGTAGCTAGATCCTCCATGTTTTGCCCAGAGGCGTACAAATATATATTGAACATTGTCCGTTTTCATTTAACTTTTGAGATCAAATAAGCTTTAACATTATATAAAAATTCAAAATTAATTGGCACATCGTTGCAAATCAAATTAAATTATTTCAATAAATGTCATAGAGTTACATGTCATATTAATACTAATGTCAAATAAAATTTAGGACCATCAAAATAGGTCAGGAGATATGTAATTTCCTTATGTAAACTTTTATAACAATAATAATGTCGTTATTAATAGGCACATGCGTATTATTGCAAATGAAATAAAATAAATATCGATAAATGTCAAAGAGATTAAGTTTCATGTCATATTGATTCTAATGTCACACACAATTCAGGACCATCGTAATGTATCCTATATTAAATAGGTTAAGTGATGTGCAAGTTTATTATGTCAATATTTATATAATTAATAGAGTCAATATTAATAGGCATATGCATATCATTACAAATAAAATAAAATTAGATGCAATAAAATGTCAGAGATTAAGTTACATGTCCATTAGTGTTACTGTCAAATAAAAATTCAAGACCATCAAGATCAGTCAGATAATGTGCTATTTTCTGAAGAAGTAATTATAGAATTGTCGTCGAGATAGTCCTTTATTGAGTAATAGCATTTATTTATCAGAATTCTTAATAGTTCTTTTTTGAAGTTATCCAAATTTAACGTTTTAATTTTTTCAGGTAGTTTGTTAAATATTTTTTGTGCCATACAGAAAGTACTCTTGTTCATAAGTGCAGTCTTTCCATGAGTTACCTCGAGTTCTGATTTATTTTTATCGCGTAGTTTTCTGTAGTAGCTTTTAGTGGCTATTTTATATAGTGAAATGTTAGATTTAACAAACACATTTGTTTCGTATATGTATAACGACGGCAAGGTAAGAATTTTTAAACGTTTAAAGAACGGTTGGCAACTGTCAGTGCTTTTTAGGCCACACATAGCCCTGATACATCTTTTTTGGGCTCTAAATACTACTTCTCTATCAACTGAATTGCCCCAGTAAATTACGCCATATCTGAGTGTCGATGCAACATAACCGTGATAGGCTGTTAATATTGATTCTAGGCTAACTATTTTTGATAGCTTATAGAGAACATATGCAAATTTACTAAGTCTTTTACATATTTCGTCTGTCTGAGATCTCCAACTCAAATTCTTATCGATATTAATACCAAGAAATTTAGTAACAGTAGTTGGTTCAATTTTCGTTCCTAAATAATTAATGTCCATGATATTGTTTGGGATCCTTTGATGAAAATACATAATTTTAGTTTTTTCTAAGTTAATGTTTAGATTATTGTCGTTAAACCATGTTATAATTTTATTCAATGTCATATTTATTTCATTTTCATAAGTATTGGGATTGTCACACTTAATCACTACAGTGCTATCATCGGCGAAAAGAACCATGGGGTGATTTATATGCCCTGGAAGGTCATTTATATAAACCAAAAAAAGAGGAGGTCCTAGTACGCTACCCTGAGGAACGCCGTATTTAATTATTTCGCTGTCGGAACGATATTTTTTCTCGTAACCGGTCTTGGGGCATACTTGTGTGATTTCCACAAATTGCCTTCTATCCGTCAAGTAAGATTTAATGAGATCAAGTATATTTCCCCTAATACCATATTTGTCAAGTTTACGTATTAATATAGAAAAGTCCACATAGTCAAAGGCTTTAGTCAAATCCATAAAAATCGCACATACCGGTTTTCTTTTATCTACATTTGATAAGATGGGCAGAAGCAAGTCATGTATGGCCATATTGATTGTCTTCTGCTTACGAAATCCCTTTTGTTCCTCTACTAATATATTTGATTTCTCAAGGTAGTTGTATAAGGACTTATAAATGACTTTCTCAAATATTTTTGAAAAGATGGGTATCAACGCGATAGGCCTGTAGTTTGACATAATTTGTCTATCATTTTTTTTATGCAATGGTACTACAATTGAGGTTTTTAATTTGTCAGGGAAGATTCCGTTAGCAATACACATATTAATTATATGACTGAGATGCGGAGCTATGTATTGTGACACTTCTTTAATAACTTTAGTGCATACTCCATCATAGCCAACACTATTTGTGTTTCGAAGTGAGTTAATATGGTCATTTATATCTTGAGGAATAGTCGGCTCCATATATAGAGATTTTGAAGAATTTGAGCGTATATTAATTTCTGGTATGGTTTCATTTTTTTGTTGAGAAACTTGATTAATATAAAACTCGTTAAAGGCCTGGGCTATTTTTAATGGGTTCGCAATTTTCTGTGTCCCTGTTTGAATTTGTGTTATTGGTTCCTTAGGAAAGGAGGTCTTAGAATTGTTAATTATGGTCCATGCCGCTCTAGATTTATTTTGGGATGTCTTAATGAAGTAGTTGTTTCGTGATGTTTGTGTTAAATTTATAACTCTTTTAAACCTTGCAGAATATGTCTTAAATGATTGTTTATTGTTCTGTGTCGGATTTGTTCTATATTGCCATAGCAAGTGCCGTTTCTTTTTACTACACTTTCTTATCCCTTTAGTGATCCATTTGGCTTTCTTAGTAATCGATTTTGTTATTATTTCGAAGGGAAAACAAAGATCGTAAAAACATTTAAATAGGTCAAGAAAACGGTCGTAGGCCTCATTGACGTCACTAGTTATATATATATCCGAAAAACTGAGATTTTTTAAGCAATTTCTAAATTTTTCTATATTATCCTGACAATAATTCCGTCTTTTTATTTTCCAACGCTTTAAAACACATGTCTTTTTAACAGGACATTTCAGAAGTTGTGCGGTATGATCTGACAGGCCCAATTCTATAATTTCTCCTTTACAGGCTTTTACATTATGAGCTATATTGTCCAGGCAGGTCCCACTGCTTAACCTAGTGGGTTGAGAAAATTGTAATTTTAGATTATAGTTTAACAATGTATATTCAAAATCTAAAGTTTGTTTATTTCTTTTCATTAAGTTAGTATTAAAATCCCCACATAATACAATCTTTTTATTATTCAATTTAAAACACAGAAAATGTAAAATATTATTCAAATTTTCGAAAAATATATCCAAATTAGATTGGGGCACCCTATATATACATACAATAATAATTTTATGTTCTGTCAATTCAATCGCGCAGCATTCAATTATGTTGATTACAGAATATTTCCCTAAGTTTAACACTTTATACTTGTGGCCATATCTGGTTAAAATACACGCGCCACCTCTTCTATTCAGTCTGGAGAAACTTGTAGCTAGGCCGTAGTTCGGTATATTTAGATTTCCTTCTTGTTCAGGTGTCATAAAATGTTCCGTTATGCATATAGTATCGATTCGTCTTCTACTATTTTCTAGCTCTTCCAAATATACAGTAAGGGTATCACTCTTATTCAAGAGTCCAGCAATGTTTTGGTGAAGGATATGTATGCTGTTATACACGAAAAAAGTTAGGGTTTTCGTTCAGGCTTGAACTGAGTTCGTCATCAGTGGAAGTCGTTAAATTTTCGTCACATTCTTTCCTGCTGTTGTTATTCGTCAGTCTATTTGTCTTACAATATAAGTCAAAATCAATCTGAATGTTACTCATAATATTATCATATATATTTTTCATTCCGTACTTATTGATTCTTCCCGTAGTGTATGAGAACATGTCAAGTGTTAGATCACGATTGCTGTCGAAGATATATGCGTATTTATGGCATTGGTTGTCTAGGTGAAGGAGGTTATTAAACATCTCGACTTTGAAGTTATATATAAGTGATCCCATCTTATACGTAGGAAGACAAACTACTACGTTTGTGTGTGTAATTTTACTAAGGGAATTATTTATTAAGTTTATTATGTCAATGTAGTTGTTTTCATTTGTAATTATATGATTTTCTCCAATGAAAATTAAACAGTAGTCGTTTATCGTGAAACTTTTTAATCTTTCTTCAATGCCGCTTAATAATTGTTTTATGGTGCTATTAGGCATTATGTAGTGACAGTAGTCGAAGTATTCGGAGAACACATCTTCTATGGAGGACAGAGATCTGTTGTATTTATTACTACTTAAGATATATAGTTTATTCTTTCTTTTAGGGTTCGACATTACAGTTTTCGTTATTACAGGGTTGGTTGGTGGCACAGAAGGAGATGACCCTCCAGCCTTGTGTGGTGTCTGGTTTCGACTATTATCAGTCTGTGTTCCTTTATTTTGTTTCTTGGTCGCATAGTCAGGTATCAAAGATTCGCGCCTAGTTTTTAGGTCATTTGGTGAATTAACTTGGCGTGATGCTTTACTTAGGCGTGTTGATGCTATACTTTTCCTCTCAGGCGTTGAGCAAATTTTTTTGTAGGTGTTAGCAGTCGTTATCATATTTTGGAGATCGGCTTTAAGACGGAGGTTTTCTATATTTAAATTGTCGATTTCTTGATGTGCGCTAAGTAATTGTTGTTTGAGTGATTTAATTTCATTTGTTAACTCACGGGTTTCGTCAGTGGTGTCGTGGAAGCTGTCCGGAATACTCATCATTGTTGCATCCAAAATAGTTTTCTCGCTATTATTTGTTATCATGTCAGATAAGTCGGTAAAGGAGTTCGTTCTACTAGGCTTATTACGGTGTGTTATATTATTGTCATCGTTGTTCATTTTTATTCGAAGCTGTCGTGGCGCTCTCTGTTGTGGTTTTATGTACTCAGTGACTTGTAGAAGACGGTGAATGTTATATGTAGAAATAAGGAATTTTAGAAATCACAAAAAATAGTAATAGTAATTTATATAATAACAATAATTTAATGCTTATATTTTTTTTAATCTACTATTTATTATAATACAATTCATTATTCATTTAATTCAAAACAATAACTGCTTACATTACCTTTTCAATTAGTTTACTTGGCTCTCTGTTCTAGGATATTAACTTATTTTTATTTTTCTCCAAAACAGAGAATGCCGTTTCGCATATTGCCTGCCCTGGGGTCGACTTCTCTTGGGTCCTCCTGATTTGCAGTTCATCGCAATACACTTCTAACACTGTATGATACACGATCACAACAGCTATCGCATATTGCAACCTTTTTAAATTTTGAATCTCTATTTCCACAGTTTCGTCACAATGGCGTAGCGTCAAGGCCTTGCGAAGCGTCACATCCTTTTAGTTTACGTTAAACGTCATCGCGTCCGATACAATCCCCGCGTTCCGAATTGCGTCAAAAGCGATTATATCGCGAATCCGACCAACGTGCAAAGTCACAAATAGTGCTCAATAGTCCTTATATTTTGTGACTATTAAATTTGGTCGGGTTCACGATATAATCGCTATAAGAACTTGTTACCTAATTTTTGATTTTATCTGTAGTGATTTTGGCTTGGATACTAATTTTTTAAGCCATAATTCTTGTTGAAAATGTGGTGTAATGTTACAACTCTGTACGTTCGTAGAAAATCGTACTTCTTATTTATTTATGATTGTTTATTTCCATTTGTTATTTTATCTGTCTTAAATTTATTTATTTTATTTAAATCTTTTGGTACACCACACCGTTACCGACTCCTTTAGTCGATATTGTTACCGGCCCACGCTGAAAACCAGCGCTGTGGACTCGTTGACCTGGACCTCAAAATCATAATCATAATCATAATCATAATCATAATCATTTATTTGGTTTGTAAACATAGGTATTACAGAGGGTGGTATAAATGGATAGTGCGCTATGTTTTGCCAAATATTGGCATACAAACTTGCAGAAAAATTCAGCATGCATATTAACAAAAATTTAAAATTATTATATAATGTCAAATAATTAAATAGTAATTGCAAAAATTAGAAATCAAAACGAATGTCAAAACAAAATAATTAAAATCTCACAAAAATTAAATAGAATGTCAAAAATTAAATGCAATGTCAGAAACACAAATACAGTGTCAAAAAAAAAAAAAAAAAAATTTTTTAGCAAAATGTCAAATAATTAATTACTTCGTCAAAAAAATAAATAAATACAATGTCAAAAAATTTAATACTATGTCAATAAATTAAATACAATGTCACAAAAAATTAATATTAGGTCAAAAAATTGAATAGATAAAAAAAAAAAAAACAATAAAAAAAAAATGGAATGTCAAACATTAAAACGATATTAAAATAGTAAAGTAATGTCAATAAATACATTAATGTAACCATGTAGCATGCCAGTCAAACAATTGTATCGTTAAGAAATTCGGCGACACTATAGTATGCTTTTTGAGCTAGAAATATCGTTAACTTAGATTTGAATGTATTGTCATCTAACAATTTCCACTCTTTCGGCAATTTGTTAACTATAGTTGGAGCCATACATACGATATTCTTACGCATAAAAGCCGTTTTTGCGCTTGGTGTGTAAAGTTTGGTATTGTCGCGTCTATTCCGTGAAATTTTTTCTTCTAAGCGAGGAAACCGTGAAGGGTTGGCTCTAACAAACATGGTGACTTCTAAAATATATAAGCAAGGCAGTGTGAGTATCTTATACTGTTTAAAATAAGGCTTGCAGCTATCCACTGTTTTAAGTCCAAACATGGATCTAATGCATCTCTTTTGGGCCTTAAATGCAATTACATTGTCTGTAGAGTTTCCCCAAAAGATAATGCCGTATCTCAATTGTCCTGCCACTAGACCGTGATATGCCGTAATTAAAGCTTCTAAATTAACTTTCGAAGACAGTGAAAACAACGCATAAGCAGCTTTACAAGTTTTTTTGCATACACTATCAATGTGTGATTTCCAGTCTAGTTTTGTGTCCAATGTCAGTCCCAGAAACTTAGTAGTAACGACATCCTCAATAGTTTTGCCGTTGTATGTCAATTGAATATTATTTTCTACCAAAGTTGGGCGTTGTCTGAAATGCATAATCTTAGTTTTGTCTAAATTAATTTTTAAATTGTTTATGCTTAGCCATTTTATTATTAATTTTAATGAGTTATTAATGTCAAATTTGTATTGGGAGATGTCATTATTCTTACAAGAAATGGTCACTGTACTGTCATCTGCGAAAAGTGTCATAGGATGTGGTATAGCCCTTGGCAGATCGTTTATATATATTGTAAAGAAAGGGGCTCCTAGTACACTTCCTTGAGGAACTCCATATAATACAATACGTTCCTCAGATTGGTGGATTTCTTCCCGTTTCGTATTAGTATTTATTTTAGTTATCTCCGTCTTTTGTTTTCTGTTATACAAATATGATTTTATTAAATTTTGTGTATTGCCCCTAATACCATACGCTTCAAGTTTTCTTATTAAGATGTCATGCTTAACGTAGTCAAATGCTTGCGTCATGTCACAGAAAATCGCACACACTGGCGTTCTGGTATCTACATTGCTCATAACAGTATGTAAGAAGTCATAAATTGCCATGTTTATCGATTTATTTGGGCGGAATCCTTTTTGTTCACTACATAATATATTATTTCTCTCAAAGTATTTATACAATTCAGAATAAATGAATTTCTCAAAAATCTTAGACATTACAGGGATAAGCGAAATAGGTCTATAGTTCTCTATACATTCTCTGTCCCCTTTTTTGAACATTGGCTTTACTATTGATAATTTTAGTGCGTTAGGATATACACCTTCGGCAATGCATAGATTTATAATAAAACTCAAATGACTGCAAATTTCGAGAGCTACAGCTTTTATTACCTTAGTGGATATACCGTCATATCCAACACTGTTCGTATTCTTTAGAGTGAGAATGATTTTATGAATGTCTTGAGGTATGCAAGGAGCCATAAACATTGAGTCTTTTTTGCTAGGAAAAGGCAGTTTATTGTTATTGTCAAAATTGCCAATCGGTTGTATTTTGTCGATAAAATAATTATTGAACTCATTCGCTATCTGTTTAGGATTCGAGGTACTAGACTTATTTGTTTTTATTTTATTAATAGAGTTTTTAGGGATATTAAATTTAGCTTGATTTATGATTTGCCAGGTGGCTTTAGATTTATTTGCCGAAGTCTTTATTTTATAATTATTTTGTGTACATTGAGTTAGTGTAATAATTTTCCTAAATAATTTAGAATAGTTCTTAAAACTTGTTTTGTTACGAAGGTTTGGTTGTAACCTGTACTGCCATAAAAGTTGCCTTTTTCTTTTACTGCAAATTTTTATTCCTTTTGAAATCCACTTCGGTTTCCTTATTACATCAACAGTTGCCACTGATTTAGGAAAACATAGCTCATAAAAAAGGGAAAAATTGTCTATAAATAAGCTGTATGCTTTATGTGGGTCATGAGTTTTATATATTTCTGAAAAACTTAGTGCTTTAATGCACTGTTTAAATTTTGAGATATTAACTTTAGTATAGTTACGCCTAACGGTACGGTATTTATCAATAGTACACAGTTTTTTAACTGGACATTGAAATAATTGGGCTGTATGATCAGACAGCGCTAGCTCCAATATTTCTGTCTTGCAATTTTTGTTAAAATTATGCGCAAAATTATCAATACATGTCTGGCTCACAGTTCTAGTTGGTTTATTGACGAAGTGCACTTTTATCGATAATTTTGATTGAAGGAGCTATTGCATTGAATTTTGGAAAAATCAGAAATCTGTCACTACTGTTAGATAGGAATAATTCACATTTCGAAAAATTGAGTTCTATTCCTATAGAAAATAGTTGGTTCTTTTTAAATTCTAAATCATATAAAAGGGTGTCTGTATCGCCTCTAAGGGTTCCATCATCGAGGTACCAAACGTTAAATTTGGAATTTAGTTTTCGAATGATTGGATGTATAGATAAGCTAAAGATCCTCGAGTGGGTCACCTTGCTGACAGCCAACAGCGAATTCTAAAAGGTTGTCCCGATATAATAACTTAGAAGGTTGTCTATAACATTGCCAAAGAAAACTGAAGATTTGAGGTATTTCTTTTTTAGTTTCTGCCAGCAAGGTGTCTCTATTAACATAATTGAATGCTTAAGAACTTTTCTTTCGTAGCCAAGCTGCAGGGGCTGAATTTTTTCCGAAACTACCTCCCCATGAAATTTGCAACAAATCTACGTCTACGTACGGGTAGAGTGACTATGAGTTTATTTATTGCGACCAAATTAAATTGGCTAGGTTGTGGTATAGAATCGGCTTAGATGCTTAAACCACCTGTCAAAGCTTATTTTTGTAATTCTGTGAAAGGGATTATTTAAGTTATTTTTGTGTCAGGTTTCAAGCTTTTGAGAAACCGCACGTTTAGCAGGTTTTAATTTTCATTTTTAAAATGATTTTATTATAATAATTTAATTTTATTGAAATTTCAAATTCATTACATTTAGCTGTCAGCTGTCAACTTATCAATTATAAATTAACTTCCCCACTTTCATTTTATTAAAGTATTATAGATCAGTGGGAGTAAATATTGCTTGATAAAGAATAACTAATGAATTAAGGAGACGCTTAATTGAGAGCATGAAAAAAACTATTACTTATAGAAAAGAAAGAAAGAAAAAGTGTTTATTCACGTCAAACATGACTTATTATTTTTTATATGATATAAACTAGTGCTTGACTGCGATCTCACCCGATGGTAAGCAGTGATGCAATCGTTGATGGTGAGGTGCACTAGTTTATTATTAATCCTTCGATGTACGCGGTATAAACGTCGAGGCGAAACGCTTAGTCCGGACCGTAGAGGTTTCAACAACATAAGGGTGGATACTCGCCGTACGTCGGGTTGTCCGATGGTAGAAATGAGATGGCGGAATCACGTCATGCAATTCCCGCGCACATTCTCCGAAATGCAACCTGTAAAACACCAAAAGGCTGGCTATCCTGCGCCTGTGTTTAAGACTTTGAAGATTAGACTTCAACCAAATCTGGATCACCAATCAGCCTCTTCGCAAAATCAAAATCCATTATGAGAACATGTTGTGTGTTACACAATTTTGTACGTTCTAGAGATGGATATTAATATGAAGATACTCTGACAATAACGGGGTTTCAAACTACAACACAGCAAAATTTCACTAGAGGAGGGCGGGCGTGCTGCTACTACAACTCGAGATAATTTTACACATTATTTTGTGAACGAAAACCCACTTCCATGGCAAAATAATTACATTCATTTATTAATACATACAAAACTCCATTCACAAAAGACATTTGGCTGTCCATGTCTCACCAGAATCATCAAAAACATTTATTGGCATAATTCGTTAAAAAAAAATATTTGTTGTTTACTTACCTAAGCTCTTTTTTTGCTTAACGCTTTGCTCCTGTCCTCCAAACAAATCTACAATTTCCTCCCAACGTTTCTTTTTTAGATCCCTATCGGAATAGTCTGACGAAGAATTATCCCAAATTGATGGTCTACTTTGAATTTCGATAATTAACTTTTCTGTATCGAAATTATCCATCGTATGTAATTAACGGACAATTAAAATGATGATTTAAATTTTGATGTATCATAAAGTCAACCCTTTCGTTATCAAGCCAGTACTGGCCCAATGGTGAATACAATGTCAGTTTTAGTGTCCAACTTTATGCCACCCTAAAACGCCTCCTAAAGTCACCAGTTCGTATATGCAGCATTGTTAAAATTGCCCTGAAAATCTTCTGTAGACCCTAAAGCGTCCATTATTTTCATATAAGTCATTCTGCACTTATCAGAAAACACAACAGCCTTCCATTAAGTATACATCCAATTTCAGTGTTCCGTGGCAAATTATAGCTTGGCTTGTCGGTGAGCCGTGGTCAATTTGGTACCATTTGGTGAGGGATGTGCAGTCAGGCCTGCTTCACCCAGTCTTTTCCGTCTACAGATTTATTATACTGACATTGCGAACTTCTTGAAGCTTTTGTGTGAACTAACACAAAAGCGTTATGGCGTTCAGTAGCCGATTTCTCAAAGTACTTCACCAGGTCATCGGTCAATCTTGTAGGAGGCCTTCCAACGCTGCGTCTTCCGGTACATAGTCGCCACTCCAGAACCTTTCGGCCCTAACGGCCATCTGTGCCTTGCCCATTACCACTTAATTTTGGCAATTCTTCGTGCTATGTGGTTTCTCGTGCGAATATCTTCATTTTTACAACCCCGAGCATAGCCCTTTCCATTGTTCTTTGGGTGACTTTAAGCCTTCTGATGAAGCCCATTATGTGCGACCACGTTTCGGAACCATATGTCATCACTGGCAACACGCACTGGTCATAGACTTTGGTCTTGATACACTGTGGTATGTTTAATGAGAAAATATCGCGTAGCGTGTAAGGAATATACGATGTCTGGCTAAACGACCGCATGTTTGCTTTATTTCTGTTGCGCAAACTCTCAGGCACGAACGCCCTGTTCAGACGCAGTGTGCCCGTGCGTGTGATCGGTTCTCTGAGCCTTGAGGCTGCGCGCCAACAAAGGAATGTGGTAAAAGGTGTCCATTACAAGAGTGTTACCCTTTATTTAATAATGGACGGACAGTCGGACAAGTATTAAAACAGTCCTTGATGTCGCAACTTCGGGCTCAGCTTCGTCGTCTTTAATTTCGACATTAGAGAGAGATGGGTTGTAACAGGTTAAATACGATATCTGTTAAGACTGTTACTGTTACATGAAAATAACAGATTCAAATATCTGTTATTATATAATAGCCTGTTATTTTTGTACGAACGATAAATACATATTTAAATCTCAGTTGAACCCCGACCAACCCCGACATAATTTAAAAGATTGGTCAGATAGGAGATACTGATACTTCGTTCTTTAGAAAATTCTTAACTGAACACTTTCCTTCATAGTTTATTACAGGCTTAGGACTGTCAGTTTACTACACAATTCTGAAACTGGCGCATTTAAAAGTGTTCAATTCATTTTATGTACATCACTATATACATTATCATCTATTCTATAACCTACATGACTATTTATATGATCAATGATCACCTATTTACATTTACTACATTTACTTATTATTTATTTAAATATACATTTTCCAAATTTTGATTTAAATAAGAAGTTGCAGCAGTTTTCGAACTCCTAATCGGGTCCGCCTTTCGTTAAGGATATTCCCTGTAGCAGAAAATACCCTTTCGCAAGGAACCGATTAAGCCATGGCGTTGAGCTTTGTGGCTGCTATTTTATATAACTTCGGGTACACCGATCTGTGCTCTCTCCACCATTTCAAAGGGCAGTCGTTTCGAGGAATAATTTTGTCGTCGTGATACCGTTGGACTTCTTCGTTGCTTCTACGATAGCACGGGACTGAGCTGTGCCTTCTTGGATACCTCGCATCCTCCGCTCAAAATCTTGCCAGATCGATTTGGTTTGACTGCTAGAAGACGTGAGTTCAACTGCTTCGATATTTAAATCGTTTTGTGTCGCTGCATCACGCGTATGTTGAGCTGCAACTAAGGAAACCATTCTGCGTTTTGTTTCTTCTGCCACATGTGGATCATCGAAATAAAATTTAAACCTTGGATGGAGAAACATACAGTTTCCAAACGTCTTGCTTTTGTTTAAATTTGAAAACCTTTGTTTTCAAAGTTAAAGTCAAAGTCAAACTATTTATTAGCGTGCTTTTTGGTGATACAACAGGTCTTAGAGTTAATTTATGGTAACTCAAAAAGCTGCCCATTGGGCATACACTATTTAACAATAAGAAAATTTAAAATTGATATAATATTCAAAACAATTAATGTCAAGATTTAAGTTACAATACAATTAATCATTATTACAAACATTAAAAATACAATCAATTAGTCAAGTTTTCAATTTACAATCCATACAGTCAAATATTATTAATTAGTCAATAAATATGTAATTGTCAGTTTATAACATTTTGTCAAGAAGGAATTCGTCAATGGTATAGTAGCATTTTTTCAATTAAAAAATCATTAAGTTTTCGTTTAAAATGTGTCAAGTTCAAATCTTTGATATTATTTGGTATTTTATTATATATTTTTGGAGCCATGCAGAGAATGCTTTTATGCATAAGGGCTGTCTTTGAGGCTCTTAGACATAATTCGTGTCGATATTCTGGCCTTGTCGATCTATAACGCTCCTCTGAGGCTTTTTTGAACAATTTACTATTTTTCTTGACAAACAATGCAGTCTCGTATATGTAAAGGCAAGGTAAAGTTAATATTCTTAGTTATTTAAAATGAGGTTTACAATTGTCAGTTTTACACATCGATCTAATGCACCTCTTCTGTGCTTTAAAAATATTATTTTTCTCGCAGGAATTTGCCCAAAAAATTACTCCATAGCGTAATATGGAATCAACATAGCCATAATATGTTTTTTGGGTAGGTGTAAAATTACTATAGACATATCTCCGAAAATATATTTTTTAATTTAAATAGTAAAACATATTATAATAGCTTGATTACTGTAAATTATCAGTGCATTACCTTCGTTAAGCGGACACTAATGTTTGTCGCACATATATTTATGTGATTGCTGAAATATTTCACACCACCTGCCAGCCCATCACCTTCACTTATTGAACTAGCACTGGACTACTCGTGAATCACAATGTCACAACTAGAAGAGATTGTTTCGGCGCAGAAGAGCCTCGAGGACTGTTTTATTCGAAGGATGAAGGAACTTGAAGCTCAGATTCAGAGCACTGGACCTGCTAAGGACACTGTGGCCAGAGTTGCTGAGGAATTTCGCGCCTTCAGGGAGCTGATCTTCAGTATGCTTGGCCTGCTCCGGAATCAAATAAATGAATGTGCTAAGCAAGTTGACGGGATTGAGACCAGGCATCGGAGAAAGGCTCTGGTTTTTTAGGGCATTGCGGAAGTTGACGGTGAGATCTGCAGTGCACTGGTCTTGGACGTCATTAATAAGCAGCTGGGTACCAAATCTTTGACTGTGTCCTCCATAAAAGCCTGTCACCGCCTCGGTACGGTCAACAAAAATCATCATAGGCCCATACTAGTGCGAAAGGGCTCCTCCATCTCGATCAAGGAGTTCTTAACAAGGAACCGGCAGACTGTCTTCGGGAAGGTGCGGCTTCATTTCGGGATGCGATCCTGTTGGTCTCAGGATGGTGTCATTGTGGTTAAAACCCCCGACGGCACTAAACACAAGATAACTTCACTCGACGAACTGAGCACGCTGCAGGCAAAGTATCCGAGGGTCCAAGGAGGTGACAGCCTGCAAAAGAAGACTCGTTAGCTACGGTATCTTTAGGTAACTCTTTATAACCATTACAAAGTACATAAGTTTTTACTCACCACGTAGCAATCATGTCTTTGTTTTCAATTCCTGTTTTGGCGTCGCTTTATCAGTTTTTTTGGATTGTTTGTTGTCGCATGTAATCTTGTTTTTATACTTTGACCTTCACAAAACTATTTCACTGTATTTACCCTCAACAGGCTTCTTTTAATTAAATTAAGTAAAATGACAAAGCAGGTAGGTAATTTCTAAAATATATTGTCTTGTCATATCTAATAATAAAATTGTAGGTTATGTTTACTTGTTGTCATTTGGTTTGACGTTTGTCTTTGTAAATCGGATACGTTCACGTAATGGTTTTCGTTTTGTAAGGTGCGTTCTAACTTTTAACTATTGACGATGTCATTTAAAACTTTTTAAGTACTTTTTTTTGCGATAGCATGCTATCGTTGGTTTTTTAAACCTTTTTTTTTTTAATAAATATAGTGTTCAAATTTAAATAATTGTATGTTGTGTTCCATGTGGTTTAGTGTTTTCAGTGATTTTATCTTTTAGACCAGGGTAGAAGCCTTTAAAAATAATAAAAAGTGAAAAAAAAAAATAGTAGGATGAAACCCATTAGAAAAGGAGGAGAATATTATAAAAATGAAAGGAAAAATAATTTACGGGCGATCTGAGGTCGGGAAGGGGATGGGGGTGAGTTTTTAAGGGTAAAAAACGGTTTTTCTCGATTTCCGGCAAAACTGAAAGTCCTATGGAAAAAAGTCAAATGGCAAAGTTGTAGGTAATAAAAAGATCTAAAACTTTTGTCTTTACACTTTTTTCACATAACCTCAAAAAGACATGGCCGGATCCTGCCCAAAAATCAACTATACGTTCCATTAATTATTTATTATATGAAAATTATTTCTAAAATAAATAAAAATAAGTCGCAACAATCCATTTCTCTAGGAGTGGCGAGAAAAAATCCAAAAAAAATAAGTATGTTAATTGTTTTTGAGTCGTTTTGTTTCATAGCAACCATGGAGGATGAGGATAAATCGATACAAATTGCATTTACGTTTGGGTAGAGTCTGTGCGGAAAGTAAACCATCGTGGGATTTGAGGGCGCTGCTGTAGATAAATATCGTTTTTGTTATGTAAGCAACATTGTGACGTCATTATAGTGCGACTGTTAAATCTTGATATTTTGAAACTATGTTAGACTAGCTTCTTCCAGCGGCTTCACCCTATAATAAAAATTATCCGATTGGCTGAATTTGCTCACCTAATGAAACTGCAAAGTTGTAGCTTATGTGGTGTATTATTGCAATGTTTATGATTAAGTTCATCTGTCTAGTAGTTTTTACGAGTACTTCCATCCATCTTCACAAACTTTCGCATTTATATATTAGTAGCCTATTTATTGAACTTGCTCACGTGATGAAACTTAGCAAAAATATAGGTTATAAGCTATTTTATTGCAACGTTTCTCATTAAATTCATCCGTTTATAAGTTTTTGCGTAATGAGTAACAAACCGTTAATTGTGGCGACACCTCGGGGAGGCCTATGTCGAACAGTGGACGTCTTTCGATTGTAATGATGATGAACATTTAAATACAAACACGAACCGGTAAAGGAAAATAGCGTGAAGAAACTGCTGTACTGCCTATCTAGGTAGATTCCATCAGCGACCACTTACCCAGTGCCAATGAAAATGGTTCTATCACTTTGACTGGGATCGGTCTATTATCACTGACTGGAATATTGTAGCTAACAGCCAGTTTATGTTTACCCTAGTTAAATATAAAGGTAAAAATGGAACACGTTATCACTTTCTCGTTGTCTTCCTCAGTACATTTTTCCCTTTTGCTAATCTATGAAAAATATGAACTTAATGACTATGAAAATAAAGTACACTTCAGAATTTGTAATGTTGCTTCGTAAAAAATCTATTTAGCCTTTTTTTTTTATGGTGGGAGAAAATCATGTATTGACATCCCCCGCTCTTGGGCGAAGCGGGAGATAGTGTCAGACTCTTACTGACTAAAAGACCCACCCCGTTCCTTCTAGCCTTCATACCGGGGCTCGAGCGCCCTTTCGGATAACCCTGGCCCCAGGCCCCCCAGCCCCAAATCTATTTAGCCTGTAAGGGACCATCTCGTATATAAGATCTTTGGGATCACTTGGTTGTCCGTCTGTATCTGTTAAGACCTTTTAACGCTTGGAGGTATCGAGTTAAAATATCGAGATAAAACCATACGCTCAAGACTGCGGTCTTTTGAAGTTGTGAAAAAATCAGACTTCTGAGTTAACGAAAAAAAAAGATACGGCCGTTTATGTCGCAAAAAAACGTATATTTCTATAATCAAGCGAATCAAAGTTCATAGGGTGAATCCCGTTGACCTTAAATCCTGAAATTTGGCATTAATCAAGGTCTCATAGAACAAGTACAGGGAAAAATCTGAAAATTGTAAATTTGTAGATACGCCACAAAAAAAATTGTTTGTAATTCGGAAAAATCTTCGTAACTCAATTCGGGAATTGATTTCATAGGTAAATTTGTACAGAATCCTCAGTGCGCGAGTCCGACTCGCACTTGCCCTTTTTTATTTTAGTTACTGTATCCGTACTCAAGCCTGAAAAGAAATATTCTAAGTTAGTCGAAACGCATTATAAATTTAAAGTATCAATACTCTTTATAGTAGCCATAGAAAATAATGACCAAAACAAAATAAATAAATATCGTCATGTTTAAATGAATTTCCGTTTAATTTATATATATATTTGGAGATAACAGGGACAGGAGTTTATCTAGGAAGTCTAAAAACATTAAAATAAAAGTGTTACGTACCAAAAAAACAGCATACCAATGTTTCCCAAATTCGTGACTTTGTTTTGATCAATAATGGTGTGATTTGCCATTTGTTATCTTTGGAAAAACTGTAATATATTAAAATATTATTTCCCTTGCAGCTCAGTGAAATTTTTTATCACATTTCTAAAGATTTCAATTAAAAATCACAATAAAATAACATAATAAACAAACCGGTGCCAATATTATATGACGTTTGGCATTTGACGGATGGCTGGGTTGGGTTGCTACTTAAAATCTTTAATGTTGTTTTCACTTTACGCCACGACGGTTCTTTAATCGCACAGACAATACACGCATAAGACAGAAAGTGTTCTTATCTGTAGTAACACGCCTGAAGGTCAGACTAAAAATATAAAATACTTGTAAAGACTACAATTGTATTGCAGAAGTTAAAAAGTTAACTGGACATCACTTTTCGAGCCGCCACGCGTTTTGATGGTACTCACGGTACACATTATGAATCCACAATATTTTCAAGAGCGTGCACCCAAACGTCCTAAAATTATTTTGACATTTCTGCGCTCTTTAAACTAAACTGTCAAAACAAACTGTATGTGTCAGTCTTGCGTTGCGTCATTCTTACAACATATTACTGTTTAGTGTTTTCGTAACTGTATTTGATTTTTAAACTTGGCTCCATGCTATCCTTTATCGGACTTTTCTTTACGCTTTAAATATTTATATTCTGCTGTGCATATTGGATTGGTTTGTTTACGATTTGGATTCTGACGCTTACGAAGTCAATGTACCTGAAATGAACTGTGGCCTCCAATCGAATATGAGAGCATATTGTAAGAACTTTAACACCATAACTACAAAATACATTGGCTGATATACATAAACAGGTTGAAGAACTACAGGAGAATAAATCTGGATTACCTAAACTACTTTGAATTCCACCAGTTGCTAATCAAGCAAATATAACGGCATCAGCCTCATTCCCTGATAACATATCTTCGAAGCTATCTAGTTCTTCCTTTCGAGATTTAAGAGAGGATAAAAACATTCAATGTGTCTTGTCTGAGTAATTATTGTAGTGATGATGTGTGTGTGAAGAAATAAATATATTTAAGCAAATGGCTGTACTTACTTATTTACATGACTAAATAAAAATTCAAGTGTTATGTTTTTAGTGTTTTATTGCATGTCCAATTGTATATTTTTTGCTAATTCGCCTGAATATCCAAAAAATATCTGTTAGACGACGAGTTCTTTCTTCGATATTGCAATTAATGTCGATGTTTGAAAGTGACTATGTATTACCAATATATTATGTTCATCAATGTAAATACGTTTTACTTGGTATTTTGATTTTTGACTCAATCTTCACTAGCCTCTATGAATAAGTATCACTGATAGTGTTTCGAACATTTTCATAAAATTAAAGGCGTTCTCATACTTACTGTCACTGTCACTGTTATTGTAGATCATTGTTGTATTGATGTCAATCATTGCTATTCAAAATGATGAGGCGTTTTTTTTTAAATCTTATTTATAGTGTCTCCCGCTCTATCTCTGATCATAAAAATTAAAGTACTGTAAAGCCGTACTCTTAAGCTTTAGTACGACGTACCGTTTGTCTGTGTAATGGAATATGTTTAGATTGGGCACAGCTCCCTACTAATTCCGGCCATGTCATTTATGTGAAAAATTCAAAAAAAAACAAGTTTTTGGTTTTTTATTTTTATCTTTTAGCAAAAAAAATTTTTTTTTCACGAATTTTGGTAAAAAATTTAGTTACTCCCATGAAAAAAAAAATATATTTCAAAATACATAAAAAATATATTTCAAAATACATAAAAAATATATATTAAAAATATATAAATATATATAAAATATATATCGTATTTTTTTTTTCATGGGAGTAACTAAATTAGTTTGTGCAAAATAAAGGAGATTATTATTTTTTAATCTTGTTTTAATTTTGTTAGTTTTTTTTTTAAGTAAACTTGTCACAATTATCTTAAAGAAACTCAGCGTGCACGTGTATTTTTATAAACGATGTTGTATACTGTACTGTATTTCGAATACTGGCTAGGCTAACGGTTGTTACAGCTGCTACGAAATAGTAGGTACCTATGTATGTAGTAAGACCCAGACCCGCCTAGCCCCTTCCCCACTTCTCTATGAAATACCTTTTGATGGGGTAAAATTTTTCGTAGGTCACTCAGGTATATAAGTTATCTAAAAATAGTTATAAATAGGCATCTACGCATATAATTTAAAGAAGATTCGACTACTTTCTCCAAATAGGTATTGTAGATGTCTTATTAAATATTAATTTTATTCACTTATTTGTTTGTTAATTATAGTAGTATATTTTGATTTGCAATTTTTTTTTATCAATGAAACATGTAATCTTACGTTTTTCGAGTAATTAAAGTGTAAATTTTAATAAATAGCTCAAAATTGTATATAATAACTAAAAAAAAAATTTCGAATTCGAGTTTTTTTTCGATTTTTTGCATTTTCTGAGAAGATTTACTATGGTAACATATTTTTGTTTTTTATACTGTGGATACATTTTTGCTTAAAATTGTGCGCGAAATTATCTATACATGTGTTGCTTTGTAACCTAGTGGGCTGATCGATTTGTAGTTTTAAATTATAGCTTAATAGATAATTGGTAAACTCAAGGGAAGTTCTATTTTTTTTCAATGTATTAATGTTAAAGTCACCACATATAATAACATTTTTGCGCGCTTTGTAACAAATTTTTGGCAAGAGAATGTCTAATCTAGAGTAAAAAGTATCAAGATTATTTGATTTAGGTATTCTGTAAATACATACAACTATAATGTTGTGCTGTGTTAATTCGATTGCGCAGCACTCGAATGCTCCCTGAATTGAGAGTTTCTTGATATCTTCAAGCTCTTTATATTGAAGATCGTATTTTATTAGTATGCACGCTCTACCTCTTTTTGTATCCCTAGAGTAACAAACTGCCAATTTATAATTAGGTATACTGAGAAAATCTTCATATCCGGTTTCCATGAAGTGCTCAGTCACGCAGATTACGTCTATGCTGTTTTGAAATTCATGCAGATGTATAAGTAATTGGTCTGCCTTATTTATTAATCCTGCGCTGTTTTGATGCAATATTGACAGAAAATAATAGAAAAAAAAAAAATTGATATACCTTCAAACGTGTCCATTGGGTTTGTATTACTACTATTTTCAATTTGGACTTCACAAATAGTCGATTCAAAATTACGTTTTTCATGCCTGTATCATTTAGAAGACCCTGACGACCCGAAAACATTGTGTTATCATAAGTCAGCGTTTGAGTCCAGTAAATAAGCATATTCATATGTTGTGTTGTGTAGAAGATTATTGAACATTTCAACCCTTGAGTTATATATTGTTGTGTAGTGTCCACATTGTCTGTAGGTTGGAAGACATATTGTTACGTACGTGGGTAATCAAATGCCGATTTACTGACGAGAGAACTTTATTTACCACAAACAATAACAAATTAGTCCAGTCAACAGTAATCCGAATCGCAATTAACACTAGAGTACCGTTACACTATCGCTTAGGTCGTTGAGTAAAATCACTTCGAGTACTAGGGTAGTTCGCTCTTGATCGCAGTCGAAATCACAACTGACTCGCTTCCGGCCGGGGGCACGTATTTATACGCGGAGCCAAGAAAATTCTAGATACCGACTTCCCACGAACGATCCAGAATTCCAGAACAATTGAATCGCTTCTCGAAGTCATAAATCATTTTTATTACTCGTGGTAATAAGAGTCACTTTCATGCGAATTTCGACTCTATTGTTAACGTCGGAGAGTATCATTTCCTTTATCCTAGATAAATGCCTACCCACTAGTTGTAGGTACCTTGTGGATGTTTCGAGATTTTTCTAAGTCTGACTAAGCACAACCATTCTAGACCTTTCGAACAGCAATGCGTTTTAATTATTACGAGCTACTCTTTATTTTCTCGGAGATATGGCGGGTTCACGTTTAATGGCGTAACAGTGCCCCCCTCTTAGTCATGCTCGTCCCGAGCATTATTAGATCCGTGATACGGCGCCAATCTATCCACATGGACAACCTTGGGTTTCCCTCTTAGCCCTTTCTTGATGCGGTAGGTCACGTCATTAATCCTTTTTAACACGGTGTAAGGTCCCTCCCATCGAGCTTGGAGTTTCGGCGACTTCCCTTTCCGTCGAAGCGGGTTGTGGAGCCAGACCAGTGTACCTTCCTCAAATCCCTTGGCATTGGCATTACGGTCGTATCTAGTTTTCATTTTTACGCTGGTGTTCATGCTATTCTCACGAACTCGTTTATGCACTTCGTCCAATTGATCTTGAAGGTCACTTACGTAGTCCGTAACTGGCTTAGTCTTGTCAGGTGGCACGCCAGTTATGGCATCGACTGGAAGTCTCATCTCCCTGCCGAAATTCACTCTTGCTGGGGTATGTCCCGTGCTATCATGCACTGCCGATCGGTAAGACATCAGAAATAGTGGAATATACCGGTCCCAGTCCTTCTGATGGTCATCGACAACCTTAGCCAGGTGATTCTCCAGGGTTTGGTTAAACCTTTCCACCATTCCGTCCGACTGAGGATGCGCAGGTGTTGTGCGTGTCTTATAAATTCCCAGAAGAGTACACATTTCCTGGAACAGCGCAGATTCGAAGTTACGGCCTTGATCGGAATGGATTTCCAAAGGTGCGCCGTACCGACATACTACTTCTTCGACCACCTTCTTCGCCACTGTCGTCGCTTCCTGATTGGGTATGGCGAAGACTTCGGGCCACTTTGTGAAATAGTCCTGGATCACCACTATGTACTTGTTTCCGTCATTTGTAACTGGAAAAGGTCCAGCGACGTCGATAGCGATGCGCTCCCATGGGGCTCCCACATTGTACAGCTGAAGCCTGCCCCTGCTCCTAGTCTGTGGTCCTTTCACCGATGCGCACGCTGTACATTTCCGACACCATTGCTCTACGTCATCTCTACAATTGAGCCAGTAATACCGCTGTCTCACTTTCAGTAGAGTTTTCTTGATGCCCAGGTGTCCTCCAGAAGCACCATCGTGTATTTCCTGTAGCAGGGGGACTACTTCACACCGTGGCACTATAACTTGTGTGATCACCTCCTTGCCATCGTTCGATTCCCATTTCCTACAAAGCACATCATTTTCTAGGACTAAACTGTCCCACTGTGCCCAGTAGCTCTTTGTGACAGGACTATGTGACGATACTTCACTCCACTGGGGCCTAGTTCCGCTACGCTTCCAGTCCAGTATAGGTCGAATATCGTCATCTTCTTCCTGGGACTTCTTGAAGTTGCCTTCAGCCCTAATTAAATTAACGTGTTCTCGGGCTTCATTCTGCTGGCAGTGTCTGCAGTCCTCATTACATGGACGTCGCGACAGGGCGTCAGCATTGTTATGCCCTTTTCCACTACGATGTTCTGTCACAAAGTTAAACTCCTGCAGCTGCTCGAGCCATCTTGCAACTTGGCCCTCAGGGTTTTTAAATTGTAGAAGCCATTTCAATGCAGCGTGATCCGTCCTCAACGTAAATTGTCTTCCTATGAGGTACTTGTGGAAATGCTGCAAGGTTTTTACCACAGCCAGCAGTTCTCGTCGAGTCACGCAGTAGTTCCTTTCTGGCTTTGAAAGTGCCTTACTGAAGTAAGCGATTACGACCTGTCTGTCACCTTGCACCTGTGACAACACTCCACCAATTCCCGTGTTGCTGGCATCGGTATCAACGACAAATCTTCCGTCTCTGCTCGGATACCCCAGTATAGGCGCTTCACATAACCGTTGTTTTAGCTCGTCGAATGCTGACTCACAGTCCTCGTCCCAGATAAAATCTCGTTTATCCTCAGTCAGCTGATGTAGAGGTTTTGCAATGTCCGAAAAATTCTTGACAAACCGCCTGTAGTATGTGCACAACCCTAGAAATGCACGTACTTCCGTTTTGTTCTTTGGAACCGGCCACTGTTGGACTGCCTTTATCTTCTCAGGGTCGGTTCTCACCCCGTCAGCGGAAATAACATGTCCTAGGTAGCTGACCTCCTTCTTGAACAGGGCGCACTTCTTTGGGCTTAGTTTTAGGTTAGCCCCTCGTATCCTGGTGAACACTTTCTCCATATTCCTCAGGTTTTCCTTAAAAGTGCGACCCATTATAATGACGTCATCCAAATATACCAGACAGACGTCACCAAGAAGGCCCACCATGACTCTCTCCATGAGGCGTTCAAACGTCGCTGGAGCGTTGCATAACCCAAAAGGCACGACGTTAAATTGCCACAGGCCGCTGCCAATACCCGTACTGAACGCTGTCTTTTCTTTATCTTTCTTGCTGATTTCCACTTGCCAGTAGCCACTTTTCAAATCAATGGTCGAAAACCACTTCATGCCACTGAGCATATCCAGCGTGTCGTCTATCCTTGGTAAGGGATAACTGTCCTTCTTTGTTACATTATTCAGCATTCTGTAGTCCACACAGAATCTTGTGCTGCCGTCCTTCTTCTTCACCAGAACGACTGGAGAAGACCATGGACTCGTAGAAGGCTCAATTATTCCGCTATCAGCCATGTCCTTTACCATTTCTGCTACCTCAGATTCTTTAGCCCAGGGTATGCGGCGCGGTCTCTGTTTAATTGGTCTCGCATCACCTGTATCTATCTCATGCTTGACGAGACCTGTTCTCCCGCAGTCTTTTCCCGTTGCAAAGATATCTCGAAACCGTAGCAGAAATTCCTTGGCTTGCTGTAGTTCCGAAGTCGATAAGTTGCTCTTAGCATTTTCCAGAAGTTGCTGGATGTGATCAGTTTCGACTTTGGTCGTGTCTTGCTTTGCTGGAGATTTATTGATTTGACGGAGATACTGAACTTCTTCACATCTCCCAACAACACTGTTTTTCTTCAGTTGGACCTCTTCTTTCCCAAGGTTCACAATCCTGACCTTGGATTTCCCTGTCGTCATAACTAATGTCCTCGCGGTGATGATCTCCGGGTGCCGGCCAGTATCCTCTACCAAAACACATCTTGATTGCCTGATTTTCTTGGGAAACTTTACTTCGACTAAGGTTTCTGTTCTCGGAGCCAATGTAGTATCCTTTAAACAATAGAGGTTGCATGAGTTAATTCCTCGCAGGAAGACTTCTTGATCTGGGAATTTCAATACTCCCCTGTCGATATCTAAAATACATCGGTTATTCCGCAAGAAGTCGAGACCCAGTATGCAGTCGTCGGTAATATTCGCAATTAACGCAGGATGGATATACACTTGATCACCGATTTTGATCTCAATTTCTGTATCACCGAGGACGGAGACTGGCTGGCCGGTTGCTGTCTGAAGTCGGCAGGATGGAGACTCTCTTTGCCACAAGATGGTGCGTTTCAGCAACTCAGGTCTTATAACAGTCCGTGACGCCCCCGTGTCAATGGTAAAATTGCAAGCCCGATGATTCAGCGTCCCTTCGATTATCAAACTATTCCCGTTGTGAACTTGATTGATGGTGATGGTTGGGGCGGTGGCCCTGGCGACATTAAGTTTTATCGGCTCCTCGTCGACTTGAGTTCCGGAGTCCACACTTTCCCTCTTTTTCTTAGGACAATCGGTGCGAATGTGCCCTTTTTCTCTGCACCCGTAACACGTTGGAATATAGCGGGACTGTGCTGGAGAAAAAGCCACCACTTCTCGGTGACGTAGTCGCGCTGAAGGCGAGACCACCACTTCCCGAACCCTATGCGTACGAGAATCGTGTCGTACTGCTTCCACTTCCAAAGCGTGTGCCATCGCACTCTTTAAAGATTGGTGGTGTCCGAGTCGCACTGTAGCCCTGACTTCAGGATCCCGTAGACCGTCGATAAATGCTTGCACCAGATTCACTTCCACCATCTCTGGTGTCATCGACATGTATGCACGCCGGACCAGCCGTTCAACCTCGACTCCCCACTGCTGGAGGCTCTCGTTCGACCTCTGCGTTCTCTCGCGTAACTGCGCGCGGAAAACGTGCTCGAGGTGTTTGTCTCCATAACGAGTGTCCAGTCCCTCCATGAGACGCTCCAATGTCCTGCCGTCCGCAGGGAGGTTCTCTAGGACTAGCAGTGCGTCCCCTCGTAGAGCCAAAGTTAATGCCGCAAAAGACTGCTTATCATCCCAGCGGTTTGTTTCGACCAATGTCTCGAATTGGTACTTAAATGCCGTCCAGGAAGACGTGCCATCAAAACGCGGCACATCAAATTTTGCGGCAGATGAACAGGGGGTGTGCGATGATGAGCCGACAGCAACGGGTTCGCGTGCTTCGAGCTTGATAATTTTTTTGTTGATGTCCAGCAGGCTTGTTTCGAGGCTATCAGCTCGGGCGGAAACCTCCTTGACCTCTACGGTGAGATTCTTTACCTTCTCGCCCAACGTGACGAGGCCGTGATCGATCTTATCGAGGATTAGGTTCTGCTTAGCCTCCTGTTCGCGGCGAGCAGCTTCTTGATTAGCCGCGATGAGGTCCTGGAGCTTGCGCTGGTTGGCCTCCTGATCACGGCGAGCGGCTTCCTGTTCGCGGCGAGCTTCTTCCTGGTTCGCTGCGATTAGGTCCTGAAGCTTACGCTGGTTGGCCTCTTGTTCGCGGCGAGCGGCTTCCTGGTCGCGGCGAGCGGCTTCCTGGTCGCGGCGAGCGGCTTCCTGGTCGCGGCGGACAGCTTCCATACTAGCTTGCATGGCGGCCAACACCGCAGCGAGGTTCAATTCCGAGGATGGTCCTGTTGGCGCCTCAGCAGCTTCTGTTGCTACCATACCAGCCTGATCTTCCTCCTCCATACGATGACGCGCAGCATCCATCTCCATTTGCCTTCTTGTTCGTGGTCGCTGTTCGTCGTCTCTCGGTGTTAATGGCATTTCACTTCTGACACCAGTTGTTACGTACGTGGGTAATCAAATGCCGATTTACTGACGAGAGAACTTTATTTACCACAAACAATAACAAATTAGTCCAGTCAACAGTAATCCGAATCGCAATTAACACTAGAGTACCGTTACACTATCGCTTAGGTCGTTGAGTAAAATCACTTCGAGTACTAGGGTAGTTCGCTCTTGATCGCAGTCGAAATCACAACTGACTCGCTTCCGGCCGGGGGCACGTATTTATACGCGGAGCCAAGAAAATTCTAGATACCGACTTCCCACGAACGATCCAGAATTCCAGAACAATTGAATCGCTTCTCGAAGTCATAAATCATTTTTATTACTCGTGGTAATAAGAGTCACTTTCATGCGAATTTCGACTCTATTGTTAACGTCGGAGAGTATCATTTCCTTTATCCTAGATAAATGCCTACCCACTAGTTGTAGGTACCTTGTGGATGTTTCGAGATTTTTCTAAGTCTGACTAAGCACAACCATTCTAGACCTTTCGAACAGCAATGCGTTTTAATTATTACGAGCTACTCTTTATTTTCTCGGAGATATGGCGGGTTCACGTTTAATGGCGTAACAATATAATTATATTGGTATGGCTTAGTTTTTCGATGGTATCTTTAATATGGTAGATTAAATCGTGATAGTTTTTAGTTCTTAAGAAGTCCCTTTCTCCTATTAGAATAACACAATAGTCGGTTTTGTTATATTTTGATCTTATTTTCTATGCCTAGTACGAGTTGTTCAATACTACCATTTGGATATGAATATTGGCAAAATTCATAATTAGTTGCAAATAAATCTTCAATAATGTTACAAAGTCCATTTCTATTGTTAGCGCTTATTGTACTTAATTTACTTTTTATTGTTTTTTTGTGTCAGGAGTCGTTTGTAGTTTGTCGTTTCTCGTCTTAAATCCTCACGTATTGAGTGTTCAATTCTATAGGTGTAACATTTTTTTATGTTACCTATAAGGTCCTGGCGTATTTTTCAGTACCTGGCATGAAAACATTTTGGTCCCCTAACTGTTCCAATGCTTTTATAAGCCCTACTGTAATGGAAATTATGAGGCTGCCAGTTACATATTTTTGTCCACTTAACTTGCGTGTAACTTCTTCACACGGATGGAGTATCTGGCACAACTCTCGACATATTTCCCACTTGTAACTAGTAATAGTGGTCATTCCAAGGTTTACCATAGCGCTGTTGAGGGGTTCTCGGATTCCCACACATCTTTGCAGCATATAGTAGGTGGAGTTTCACCTCGTTGGAACCTCCTGTACTGGTCGTTTAGCAGTGTTGTTACCGGCTTGTTTCTGGTACCGTTTCAATTTTTCCCAAGCCACATTACTTTGTTTGAAGTATCGGACTGTTCCCTTGATTTTGTTTAAAATCTCAGCAATTTTTTGACTTTTTAAAATATCGCTAACTGCCAAATTTAATGCGTGAGTGTAACAGGAGAAATGTTTCCATGCCAATTCCCTTTCAATAGCGCTTTTAATATTGGCGCCATTGTCTGATACGGCCAGAAGAATTTTGTCCGTAACGTTCCATTCCTGGCAAATGGTTTTTATTATATCAGCCAAATTTTTCGCCGTATGGGCGGGCATTCACCATGGGGAACACAATCTAATAAAAACGATTTGATGGCAAACTCTTCTTCTTCAATATAATGTCCAGTCACGGCCAGCATTGAATCGTTTGCGTGGGATGTCCAAATGTCAATTGTGATGCACAATGACTTCACTTGGCTGCAAACGGTGTCCTTTAAGTCTGTCTTGACTTTTTCGTATACTGCCGACAGCATATTGTTAGAAAAATATTTTCTAGTGGGTTTGGAAACGCGTACTTTATTAGTTTTCTAAACCCAAGATCCTCAACCATCCTAAATGGCTGGAAATCCTTTATAAAAAGATTCAACGATTTTTTTTTGTCTATTTCCGCCTTCACATTGTTGGCTAGCCTGGGTACAAAATTAGTTATTGGCTGATGACCATACGTTCCTCTAAGTGGTGGCGCAGTTAATGACTGGGGTGGCGGTGCGGACGATGACTGGGGAGATGGCTCAATTGAAGACACTGCTAGGGGCTGGGATGGCTGTATTACTGGGGCGTTAGAACTTGCAGCACCGACTCTATCAAGCAGCCGAACTGGGATGCTTCCTATCTACGAGTTTTTTAAAAATTACTCACAGAGGCTCTAAAAGATAATTTTGCTTTGCAAATATTGCAAGTTGCGTAGTAACAACCTATATCATCAAAATGGCCCCACACAACACTCACTTTTCTATTTATTTTAGACATTGTTTTAATTAATCAACCTAAATGAAAAAAAAGACTTATTTGCTACAACCTACACTAAATACCTATTTAAATTATAAAAAGAGTAACCTAAACTAAAAAACTACACTTATGACTTACCTAATTATTTAAATAAAAAATATACCTGTTACAACCTAAACTAAGTACCTACCAAAACTATAAAACGAACCTAAACTAAAAACCAAACTTATACATAAACCAAATATGAAAAGAACACTTAACACCTAGTACGCCGTAAACAAACACTGAGAAACAGAGAAATCTTTACGAAAATTTTAAAATTACGATTCACCACTTTCGTTCGTAATCGTAATGAAAGAAGAAAAATTCAAATTCAAAATTTTAAATATAACAAATAAATTAGCTAAATAACTTTCAATTGAAAGTCATCTTTATACACATAATTTCTAAGTCGTAAATACTTAAAACATTTTACAACCCATCCCATCAAATGTCAAACCAAAGACTATAAGGAAGTCCTAACACAACCAATGTTATTGTTTTTGGTTGCCTCGCAAATCTAAAAAAATATAATTATATAAATAAAACTATTGGTGTTAAAACTTACCAACTTTGGCAAATTACTCTTACTTGATTTGGTTGGCCAAAAAAACTCGTAAATACCTGGTTTTTTTTTAAATTAATTCCGGTAAACCAAAGATAATTAATTACATTAAAGATAGATACGATTATACGGTCAATATTTGACTTGTTTAAAGCTTTCAATTCAATTCTTTATTTTCAATTAATTCCGTTAAACCAAAGATAATTTAATTAATTACATTACAGATAGATACGATTATACGGTCACTATTTGACTTGTTTAAACCTTTCAATTCAATTCTTTATTGCGTCCGCGTTGCGTTTTTGTTGGCTGGTTTAAAATAATTTATTATTTAATATGGACCTATTTTTTTTACAATGGTCACTGGTCAATAACAGGCCATGTAACTAGTGTTGCCCAAATGCAAGAACAAGACGAGACTTAGCCAGTCTTGGTCTTGGTCTTGCGCCAATACACCTGGTCTTGGTCTTGGTCTTGCGCTCCCAGTCTTGGTCTTGGTCTTGGTCTTGCAGCAAGAGTCTTGCAAGTCTTGCAATTACCTATTAGTCTATTACTATTTATTAAAGTTTACTTTAAATCTTAGAAAAACGTATTAGAATTGGAACATTGTGAGCTTGAATTAACATAGCCATAGTAAAGATCAAGCAGATTAATAAATAACTGAAGATTTGATAAGAAATTCGAAAAATCAACTGACCTATATGTCGTTTTCCATGGAAGTAACTGTTTCTTAATAAACATTTATGATTTATAAGCTTACATTTGCTAAAACATGTAAAAAAACAAATTAATTACAATAACTTGACTGTATTTTAAAGAACAATACTTATCTGTCTAGAAAGAGATTGAACCCTCAACTTATAAGAAATTTAATAAAAGAGTTTTACGATTTATCATTTATTTGAATAAAAAATAAAATACAACACAAATCAACAGCTTTATCATTAGGTTATGATACTTTATATCAATTTTTTTGACCAAGAATTAATACAAAGTAACCATCTGGCTGACTCATCACTTAACCTATTTCTATGTTTTCTAATTACTAATGATGCTTTAGAAAATAACCTCTCAGCAGGTACTGAAGTTGCAGGTATTGAGAGAAAATCACGGGCCATTTTCGATAAAATCGGATACTCTGTCTCATGCGTCCTCCACCAATCTAAAATGTCTTCCGAGCTGGCAGTTCTTGGTTTTCTCAGGTACTCCTCCAACTCGTCTATCACTAAGCCTTGAAGACAAGATCCAGATGACGTCGAGGGACATTCATAGAGTTTATCAAAGTCTATTACGTCTTCATCTTCATCACATACTTTATTTTCTTTTTCTGGTAATTCCAGAGATTTGTTCAGTGAGTGTAGACTTCGCGAGTCAGCAATATTTGGTGCAGATTCTTCATCTTCCTCATCCTCAGTTTCGTCTGCATAGTCTTCGTACTGCTGATCTTGCGCGTTAGTGTCAGACTCACAGTGTAATGCTAAGGTCTTTAATAAATCTTGTACACCAAGGTTTAAAATGTGAGCAAAGCACCGGAAATGTTGATTGTCTGAATCAAAGTGTGGCGGCAGCTGTTTGCCCAGTTCATACATAAATTTGGTATTTGCAGTTGCGTTGTCGACCGTGATACCTTGTATTTTATCAATTATGCCATATTCCAATAAACATTCATGGAAAATCGTTGCAATATCTTCCCCAGTATGTCGACCGCGTGATGGTATAAAATCAAGAACTACAGATTGATACTTCCATTCGTTGTCTATATAATGAATAGTAACCCCGTAGTAACTCCTACCAGCAATTGACGTCCACCCATCAATGGTAAAAGACATTTTAGATGATAATTGTTGAAGTCGTTCCTTGAGATTCAATTGGAGCTCTTCAAATCGCTCTTTGACTTTCCTTCTAAGTGTAGACCTTTTAGGAAACACCATATTAGGGCAAATACGTCGAAAATATACTTGTGTAGCTTCGTCATCGAAAAATGAGAAGGGAAGATATTTTTTCACCACCCAATCAACTGTAGCTGTCGTGATGTTGTCACTGCTGTTTTCCGACTGAAACAAAACAATAAATCTTGTGTTATTATTTAAAACATACTAGGTTTGAGCCTATAAGAGGAGGAGGTTTGTTGTTGTTAAATCGAGAAAATCGTTAAATTGATATTTGTTATATTAAGGTTGCACTGTACTGTAATTTACCAAAATAAAGTACTTAGTTGTTACTGGCCGATTAAATGAAAATATGGGTGTTTATAAAAAATATTTAAGACGATAATTACATACTTAATATGTCGCACCCCTAGATGAAAACACCACTAACTCAAAAATACTTACGTAAGTTAATGGCGTTTTTGAAAGTATCGCATGAATAGCTACGCGGAGTTAAAATTCTTTTAACTGTTAAAAAAATATTCTTACCTGTCCACTTCTTCCAGCGGTTACTAAAAAGCTTGTGATATCTCCACTTAATTTTGGTTTAACAGGAAGAAATATTTCTGATTCCTTTTTGTGGAAAGATATTAGATGTTTCCTTAAGCCTGAAGTGTTTCTGTTTTTCATTTTTATTTCAATCTTTTTATGTTGGCACAATTTACAGAAGGCAGTTTGGGATGCATGAATTATTTCGAAAAACTCCTCAAATTTGCTTTTGGGTCTTTTAGATCTGTGACTCAAACTCTCGTTACTCGGACTAGAATAATTTGAATCTTCGTCACTCATATTAAATTGTACACGTGATACGTTTTTAGAAAACAACGAGAATTAGTAAAAACAATTATTAAGTTAGACTCGAAGCACAGCTCAATTGGAAATGACTGGAATTAAAATAATTCCTTTATTTATAGTACGTTTCCTTGCTTTCTACCGCGCCGCCTCGCCACGTGCCGGCTCTATGAAAAGGATGCCGCCGCAAATCAAACAATGCCGCTTGCGGCGTACAAACACACACTAAATATTACCTACTTGTACAGACGCGACGCGTGAATAAAATAGAATTAGTGCCAATCACTATTCTTTACATATAAGTGAATGTTTTGGCGTACATCTATACTAATATTATAAAGCTGAAGAGTTCGTTTGTATGTTTGATGACAGAAGTTTTAAAATAAATAAATAAGTTCTGAACGTCACTATACCTCCAAAGTTACTATTCCTCGTGGACGAAGTCGCAGGCACAGCTAGTAAATATTTACTCTCATCATCTCTCTCAGAGATATTCGGGCTGGTAAGTAATACAAAACTCTTATCGCAGGATTTTTATTTTATTAGTAGGTAAGTACCTACGCTTTTTATATTATTTTATTAGTTTTGTAGATTTTTTTTACACGTTTCAAGTATACAAGGTGCAGTTTTAAAACTGCACAATATTTCAGGAGGTTGTAATAAAACTCATAAATAATCATATAAAAAAACGATACCTGGTCAATAATCAGTAATACTTGTTATTTAATTGTTTAATTACACTAAACTAAATCGATTGATCGATGGCCGCGGGGGCGTGGCTAGGGTGTGGCGTGCGGGATGATGATTGGATGATACATTATTTATGAAACTATCGTTGCGAGTTAGTGTGTGTGAAAACGCCCTTTATTGTTCCGTGTTTGTGTGTGTGAAAAAAAGCGCGGTTATAAAAAAAAAAAAATTACCTACTTATTTTATTATTGATTCGGGTCGAGAATCACTAACATAATTACCTCCTGAAATATTTTGCAGCTTCAAAACGACACCTTGTATTTAAAAGTGGCTACAATATTTATTAAACGGGTGATATTTGAACACTTTTTTGCTATTTTTTCTTGTAAAAACTTAAGAAATATAATGACCTAATGTACAATAATAGTACCTAAGTAATTAGTTTAAAACCATATAAGTAATCAATATTATAATATATACTTACTAGAATGAATTAATATGACATCTACTACCTATCCTTACCATTTTATCCTAATTGTTCGGAGCAATACAACCGAACAGCTAAGCACTTTTGCTTTCGTACATTTTTATATAACTAGCACACGTAATTATTAAAGTCAGTACGTATTCGGTCGTCGATCGCGTAACTCAAACCATACCAAAACCATTCAAACCATCTTTTAGGATAAACCAGCTTATCTTTCTTACTTATAACTACTTTTATCTGCATATTTAGTTGTTTAAACCATAAAACCATAATCAAACTAAAGTCGTATCATTTAAACCGAACCAAAATCAAACCATAACCATCGAATATACCAAAACCACCACCAAAACCACTAAAATATCAACCAATCAAGAAAGTTGGTATTGCGCAGACAGATACCAAATTTCTACATGGTCCTTCGAGCATAAGGGCCTCGGTTCGCGAAGTTCAGTAATAAGTGAAGTGTTTGTGTACCGGGACCTTGCAACCAGTGTGAAGTGTCTGTAGGGCAAGTAGGTAGGAGTGAGATCGCGTTGGAGGAGATTTACCAGTTGTGGAGCGTAAGCAGCATATAAGGTCAGACCCAACCATTTTATATCCTTTTTCTTAACAATTTATCCGTTCGGGAGAAAAATGGAGCAGTTAGCAATCAATCAAACTGAAATATACGACTCTCTAGTTAAACTTTTAACCAATATCAAGAAGGACGGGGCTGAGCGGAAAACCATAGATTACTGCAAACGGAAGTTGGAGTTATTAGAGAATTATTGGAGAGACTACCAACGAAACCATAGGAAATGTTGTGAGCTTGCGGAATTTGATCATGTATATTTTACCAAAAATTGTTTCGACAAAGCAGAGGAAGTTTATGTGTCGATCAAGCAACTAATTACCAAAACCATGGAGAACCTGTTACCGAAGCAGCAAGGCGTCAACCAGCCGCTGACCCAGGTCAAGACCACGAACCAATCAGGAGATTCGTCTCGCTCCCAGGCATCCCAGCAGCAGCGCAGTGAGATGCCAGTACCAGAAGATAACAGCAAGTTAGAAGGATTGATTAAGAAGCAAACCATTAACTTTAGAGCGTTCATGAGAACAGTGACTACCATAGAAATCGACCAATTGCAGAGCAAGTGGGAGTTCGACGATGCTTTGAAATCACTCCAAAGTCGGTGGACCATCATCGATAATCTGCACTGGGAGATCGAAAGCGAAAATGGAAATGAAGATGTTTGGTATCAGGAGGAATTTACAAGATACGAACGAATGTACAACGACTTGAAGAAAACGATCAGTTCAAAGATGTGGTCTGTATCCCATCGAGACAAATGTACGCCCCAGATGGATATCCCAACCTTCCAGGGTAACTACCACCAGTGGACATCTTTCAAAGACTTGTTCACAGAAACCATACATAAGAACCCATCCTTATCCAACGCACAGAAAATGCAGTTTTTGAAAAGTAAAGTGTCAGGTGAGGCTGAGCGTCTGATACACCATCTTCAGATTAGTTCCGAAAATTATGAAGTATGCTGGGAAATACTTAACCATAGATATGGCAACAGCAGACTTATTTTTACATCTCACGTGAACATATTGTTGAACATTCCTAACATGCAGCACCCATCCATAGGCATGTTCAAAAAACTGCATGATGTCACCAAAGAATGTCTTCATGCTATACAAAATATGGGAGTGGATATTGCCACTTGGGATCCATTGCTAGTACTACTGTTGGGGCAGAAACTAGACAGTGAATCATTCGCTGAATATATTGAGTCAGTGAAGAACCCTAGGGAACTACCAATTCTGCAAGAATTCCTAGATTTCCTGGAAAATAAGTTTACAGCCCTGGAAGCATCTCGCCGTAAACAAGAAACAAACCAACAAAAATCGACCACTCAACCACAAAACCATTCGAGCTACCAGGCAAACCAAAAGAGAAATTTTAACCCTAATCACAACCAGCAGGCATCCAATAAAAACCCTTATAGCATGAACCACTACGGGAAATCACTCCACGTTTCGCGTTCAATGACCTGTTCATTGTGCAACAATGACCACGGACTTTGGATGTGTCCCCAATTTTTACAAATGTCGGATGAGCAAAAATTAAAAACAGTCAATAAACTGAAGTGTTGCGTAAATTGCCTATTCAACCATTATGATAAACCATGTTTTTCTAACAAAACATGTCGCAAATGCAACGCGAAGCACAATTCGTTATTGCATGAAGCAATCGCTACCAAAAGTAAGCCAACCACATCAGCAAAATATAACCATAAGGCTGTTCACACACCAACTACGTCTTGCGTAACCAATAACGAACCAGTACCAACTTCAACCCATGTGTCCTGGGATGAGGTATCGGAAACACTTTTGGCTACGGCTATTGTCAAAGTGATGGGATCCGATGGTACATATCACACTATGAGAGCCTTGATTGACCAAGGCTCGCAAATTTCCTTGATAAGCGAGAAAGCGGCGCAAGTTTTGAAATTACCAAGACAACATTGCAAAGGGACAATATTCGGCGTAGGAGAAAAAGAAAACAGCTGCAAGGGAGCGATGATCATACGATTCAAATCTATTCATAGCGACTTCGCCTTAGAAGGAGACGTCCTAATAATGAACAACCTAATAAAGCACCTACCAAACAAATCCTTTGTCAAACCATCGTGGCCTCATATTCAAAATATCAATTTAGCAGATCCCGAATTCAATACCAGTCGGCCAGTGGACTTACTCCTTGGGGCAGACGTCTTCTGTAAGATTGCATTAGGTGGCATTCTGAGAGGTGATAGCGAAGATCAACCAATAGCCCAACAAACGCACTTAGGATGGTTGCTTTGTGGAAAAATGACAACAAAGTATCAATGCAACGTCGTTCTTCATAATATGGATGATTTACGTAGATTTTGGGAGAACGAAGATATCAACCAACATATCGAAATGTCCACTGAAGATCATGAATGCTTACAATATTTTCTCTCAACCACGGAGAGACTAGAAAATGGGAGATACCAAGTACGCCTACCATTCAAACCAGAAGCCAAGGAACAACTGGGTTTCACGAAACCATTAGCCTTAGCACAATTTCGGAATTTAGAAAAGAAGCTACAGAAAAATTCGGATCTTAAAGATCAATACACAAAATTTGTTGATGAATATCACACACTAAACCATATGAAACTATCAACCAGGAGCACGACGCCCGAGTGCTATTTACCACACCACTGTGTCACTCGAGCTGAGTCAACCACCACGAAGCTGCGTGTAGTTTTCAACGCATCAGCTAAGTCATCTTCAGGACTAAGTTTGAATGACGTCATGTACCGCGGTCCCAATTTACAGCAAGACTTGCAGGAACTGATTCTGAAATGGAGGCAGTATCAGTTTGTCTACACAGCTGATATTGAAAAAATGTATCGACAGATAATGATACATCCTGCAGATCAGCCTTATCAGAAAATACTATGGAGAGATTCACCCAGCCAACCCATACAAACATATCAACTCACGACCATTACCTATGGCACAAAGCCGGCACCATTTTTAGCTATGATGTGCTTAAAACAATTAGCAGCAGAAGAAAAGCTAAATTTCCCTGACGCAGCAAAAGCATTAGAGGAGTGCTTCTACATGGATGACTATTGTGGAGGAGCTCATTCAATAGAACAAGCAACACTTTTAAAATCAGACCTCATAACACTGCTCAGAAAAGGCGGGTTCAACCTACGCAAATGGGCCACAAATGAACCACAGTTAGTTGCGGACCTAGAAAAAGACTTGTGCAACCAACAAGTCTATGAGTTCAAACAATCAGATTCAACCAAAACATTGGGGCTGGGATGGACTCCGCAACAGGATAAATTTATCTTCAACCTAAAATTGGAGCCAGCATCAGTAACAAAACCAACCAAGAGATCGCTCCTCTCCGACATATCCAAGTTATTCGACCCGTTAGGCTGGCTAACCCCATTAAGCGTAACCATGAAAATGCTCTTTCAAAGTGTGTGGTTATCTAATCTTAACTGGGATGACGCACTACCAGATGAAATCAGGAACAAATGGCTAGAACTAAGAGGCGAGCTAAATGACATCAATACCATAAAGATAAAACGTTGGATCGGTACAACAGAAAACCATAGCTTGCAATTACACGGTTTCTGTGACGCGTCAAATAAGGCGTATGCCGCAGTAATCTATTGCAAAGTCAAAAATCAACGAAGCCCTAACGAGGTGAATTTGGTGGCAGCAAAGGCTAGACTAGCACCCGTTACTAAAGATATATCCATACCAAGGCTGGAATTAATGGGTGCGCACCTGTTATCTCAATTGATGCAGAAAGTCCAAACTTGCTTAGCATGCTATAACCAAGAAGTATATTGTTGGAGTGATTCGACAGCAGTTCTAGGATGGATCCAAGGAGACCCAGCTAGATGGAAACCATTCGTGACAAACCGTGTGAAAGCAATCACCACAATAGTACCAAAGGACAAATGGAGATATGTCAACACCGCTGAAAATCCAGCTGACTGTGCAAGTCGTGGATTGAAAATCAATCAGTTCAGAAAACATGATCTGTGGTGGCACGGACCATGCTGGATCCAATCATTCGAAATCCTCGAGGCACCTCGGACCATCTATGAAACTAACCTGGAGATAAGAAAAGCGGTACGATCAAATGCGATAGTTGCGGAACCACATGAACAACCAACCATGACCATACCTAATATCATTGACCATTTAATACACAAATATAATTCATTTGCAAAAATCATACGTATTTTTGCATGGATACTACGATTACCAACAGCGAAAGCGATCCGTCAACCTTATCTCACATTACACGAACTACGTCGTGCAAAACTGCTGATCATTAAGACTATACAACAACTAGAGTTCGCTAGTGACGTTCGTTGTTTACAAGAGAATAAAAAGGTTCATTCGAAAAGTAAACTTTTATCCTTACATCCCATCCTAGACCAAGATGGAATGCTGCGTGTAGGTGGTAGGTTAAGTAATGCCCAACTAAACATCGAGATGAAACACCCAATAATACTACCTCATAACCACCGAATAACCACATTAATAATCAAATATGCTCACGAGTTAACCCATCATGGCGGAGCTCGACTAACGTTATCTAATATTAGGCAAAGTTATTGGATAATCAAAGGATACATGGCTACAAAGAGATTTATACGGCAGTGTATTACCTGTAGGAAGCAAGAACCAATCCGACAACATCAGCTCATGGGCGACCTACCAGAATTCAGGGTTAACCCTGAAAGGGCCTTCTACCATTGCGGTGTCGACTACACAGGATTTGTGGAAGTCAAAGCAAACAAGGGAAGAGGCATAAAGACTACCAAGGGTTACATAGCCCTTTTCGTATGTATGGTGACGAAAGCTGTGCATTTAGAACTCGTGTCTGATTTAACCAGCTCAGCTTTCTTAGCCGCACTACACAGGATGGCAGCTCGACGCGGAGCTCCACGTCACATCTATAGTGACAATGGAACCAATTTTGTTGGAGCAAACAGACAACTACAAGAAGAATACTTTTATCTTCAAAACGTCTTTAGTGAGAAGTTTTTTACAGAAATAACGGAACTAAATATTGAATGGCATTTTAATGCACCTTCTTGGCCTCAGGCGGGAGGACTTTGGGAAAGAGCTGTGCGCAGTCTCAAGCACCACCTCAGACGTGTGATCGGTCAACAAAAATTAACTTTTGAAGAATACACCACATTATTATCAAAATTGGAGGCTTGTCTGAATTCTCGGCCACTTTGTGCGCTATCGGAAGACCCCGAAGATTTAGATTTTCTCACACCAGCTCATTTCATAACAGGACGACCAGGTTTAACCATTATTGAAACGCCAGATGACGCCAGAACTAGATGGCACTTAGTGTCAAAATTATTCGACGATTTATGGAAAAGATGGAAAACGGAGTACTTGACTCAGTTATCAACTAGAGGAAAGTGGATGAGAAACCAAAAGAATATTAGCGTGGGTGACTTAGTGATGATACAGGACGACAATCTACCAGCAGGAAAATGGCCAATGGGTCGAGTAATACAAGTTCATCCAGGAAAAGATGAACTAATCAGAGTAGTGACTCTAAAAACCAAGAATGGCTACGTAAAGCGTCCTATCGTGAAGCTATCCGTTTTACCTATAGAACAAGCCGAAAAACCAGAACCAGGCATGCAAAAAGACAAACCATCCGGACAAATGGAAACCATAACAGCTGAGAAAGAACCAAACTACCATCAGCAATTTAGCACCAGAACCCATTCTAAGTTAGTGAATATTGCACTAGCGTTGTTATTGTTTTTGAGCATCATATTACCTACCACGGCTTCATTCAACATATCGCAGTTCGGCTACAATAAAACATTGTACTTCGACACAGTAGGAAAAGTACGATTAATCAGAGATAATTGGAAACTCGTTACTTACTACAACATGGCACCATATTGGCAAGGAGACAAAGCAGTTAACGATTTTACAAATTATCTGGAAAAATCTTGTCAATCGATCGCAGAGACGAGTCATTGTAATATGATACTCCTACAAATACGTCACGATTACAACGAACTGCAATACTACAACCAGCTGTTGCTTAGCCAGCATTACGGCGCACGCTTACGAATCCGACGCGGCCTTATCAATGCGGTCGGGTCAATTGCAAACTCACTATTCGGCGTATTGGACGAAAGCTTCGCAGAAAAATACAAGCAAGACATTGAACTTGTACAGCGTAACCAACATCACCAAGGTCAACTATTCAAGAACCTTACGTCTATCGTTGAAGCGGAGCACAATATCCTACAAAGAACTGAAAACTTAATAGAGAAACAACATAAAATCATAAACAGACATTTAAACGAATTGGACAAGAACAACAGTAAAATGCAGCAGGAAATCAACGTGATGTCAACACAACAAGACTTCACATCAGTATCAATAGCGACCATAAACATGATGCAAAACCTTAGAAGAATACAAGATGTGTTAATCGATACCATTTCAGACATATACCACGGCCAAATTAGTTTGCATTTACTGACACCAACACAGCTCAAAAGAGAGCTACAAATTATATACGGCCAAATACCTCAAGACTTGGCTCTACCTATTGAGAACGTTGAAAAAGATTTGCCACAACTATACAAGCTCCTGAGAACAAAGGCTCGCGTCACACAAGAATATATCATCTTTGAAATTACTTTCCCGCTAGTAGCGAGAGAAAGCTTTCAATTATACCGAATAGTACCAGTTCCTCAACAAATGAATGACAGCATGATCAGCATCAAACCAGTATCGGAATACGTAGCCGTAAATCTGAAAAAAGACTCCTACTTTACAGCAACCATCCATGAACTAGACACGTGTTCGTATCATGGTGAATACTTCATGTGCCAACTTTTCAAACCCATCTTGCATTTGGAAAACGACGAAAACTTTTGTGAAACTAACACAATAAATCAAAAATGCAAGACAGAAAGGTCAATGTGTACCAACAGATGGATAGAATTACATTCAACGTCACAATACATGTACTTCTGTTGCGACACATATTCAATTAAAATCATATGTGACGATCAAGTTACGGCACGTCAGCTGACTCGGGCAGGGGTCATTAGCATGAACCAGAAATGCTTTGTCAAGGGCAAGGATTTTGCACTGTATTCGCTACAGCAACAATCTAACCAAATCGAGCTTTCACCAAATATACTAGTGCCCGAGCTAGACCAAATAAACCACATCGTAAACGTAAAATTGCCAACCGAAGAAAATTTACCAGAAGATATGGGGATAAACAGCTCTCTGTCTATCCTCCGAGAACAGATCGAGACCCTGAAAACAACCAAAGCAGAAGTGAACGATATATCAGTTCACGATATCCACCACTACACCATCATCTACGTTTTGCTTGGAATCGCCATATGTGCGGTAATTATCTGGATTTGGAGAAGAGCGAAACTATGTTTGCGTTCAGCGCCCAGTCGTGTGGAGCCTCACCACAGACAGCAGGAGTCTGCGGCGTCTACATCTACGTCGACCAACAACAGAGTGTACAGTGAAGTGCCACCCCGAAATGTGACCATTGTGACCATTGCTGACCGTCAGCAAAACGAGAGTGATCATATAGAATTAAGTTCATTTTTAGCCAAACGGTGGCCCAGTGCTTTGCGTAGTAAACATAGAGCTACGATGCCTGTTGTGCGAAAAGAACGGGCGTCTAAAATAGAGGACTCTTTAGTTTAATGTTTTTTTTTAAGGACTACTATTTTACACATTTTCTTTGTTGTTGTATGTTTAACCATTTATTTTTATGCTAATATATATTATGTTTACATTTTTTTTTACATTTGTTTACCACATATTGTCAAAGGTGATTTGATGGTTAATTCCATTTTTATTTTTATTTGTGCTCGGGAATATGTTCGGAGCAATACAACCGAACAGCTAAGCACTTTTGCTTTCGTACATTTTTATATAACTAGCACACGTAATTATTAAAGTCAGTACGTATTCGGTCGTCGATCGCGTAACTCAAACCATACCAAAACCATTCAAACCATCTTTTAGGATAAACCAGCTTATCTTTCTTACTTATAACTACTTTTATCTGCATATTTAGTTGTTTAAACCATAAAACCATAATCAAACTAAAGTCGTATCATTTAAACCGAACCAAAATCAAACCATAACCATCGAATATACCAAAACCACCACCAAAACCACTAAAATATCAACCAATCAAGAAAGTTGGTATTGCGCAGACAGATACCAAATTTCTACACTAATCATAATACTACTTGCGTGATCAGTATAATGTATTCATTTTCATTCTAAGCACTCTGAAACTTATTTATTCTTTGGAACACCTGTAGGTACTCTTAAAAAAATTCGAAATTATTTTGCATGAGTATACCTACGCCCTATGGCGGCAATCAAATAGTGTCACAAATGTTATGATTTCGGCGTGGCGGCAACGATTGTTTTAGATTTCAAAAGAAGCCGCCGGCGCGTGTATCATAACCATGTACTTCCGAAAAGCGGCAAATTTCTTTGAGAAGTAAGTACAAAACCTTTGATGCCGCATTATCAAAGTGCCGATGGTTAAAACATAACTATACATGCACTCAGTTTGATTTTAATAGCTATTTTTTTATTCGCTATGTTTATGGTATTAGTCGTAATGCGCATAGGTCCAGTTTTTCATATTCTTTGATACAGTTTTTTGCGTCTCATAGAATTCCTAAGCGTACCTACCTATACACCGAACTGTTATACCTAACTACTCAGTGAAATAGCGCTAAGTCCTAGCTGCAAGACGCAAGAGTCTTGCAGGCTATGTCTTGTTCTTGCTCAAGTCTTGCACGGTCAGTCTTGGTCTTGGTCTTGCTAAAAATACGCGGTCTTGTTCTTGGTCTTGGTCTTGCAAAAACGCAAGAACAAGACCAAGACTGCAAGACCAAGACTGAATTTGGGCAACACTACATGTAACAGGTAATACCACTAAATTTAGGAATAAAAGTAACAGCCGCGGTAACAGTGTTTGAGAGTCTGTTATTAAAATAACAGATAAAATAAATTGATAGTAACAATTGTTATTAGTTATCTGTAAATGTCTGTTACTTCCATCTGTTACGATAAATATGCCTCACTCCTATTCAACATTATCTCAATCACAAGGTTAGAACAAAAGAATTCGCATCGTACGATTCTGCTAAATTATTGGATAGTAACCCACGTCTTTTTAAAGTCAGTATATCAACTTTTGAATCAGCCAGCAACGTGGCCGAAGTCCTTCTAAAACTATTTTCAGTGTAATGCCTAGAGCACACGTACCAAGTAAAAGGGCGAGACAGTAAACTGTTGCTCGGCTGAGACAGTGATGTAAGGGAGTTGTAGAGATAAGCGCTCGGCCGAGCATTGTTTATACATACCGAGTATTCAGCCGAGAGGAGTGTCTCGCCGGTTTACTCGGTATGTGTGATCAAGGCATAAGTCTCGGCTTCTTTTTTAACCCAGAAACTCGGCAATCTCTTTAGGCATAGAGACAAACTTGTCTACACTTACAAGCTGACAGGTGCATTTACCGTTCTGATAATTTTGGGAGCAACGGTCACTTTCTGCTTTTGGGGAACGCAAAATTTCACACGTAACAATTTGATAGAATGGACCATGTATGGTGAATGATCTCGGTATTTTATTTTTTTGTGTTTTTATCTTCACTAAAAGCATCTGGCCGTGACTATGTACGTCCTTTACAGTTCTATTTGTAGTTTTTTTTTTAAAAACACATATTTTAAGTCATAAAAACTAAATTAAAAGATTCGACTTTCTTCCGTGACTATTCTTAGAATAAAATAAGGCCGTGGGTCCCGTCGACCCATTGAAAATGGGACTGGGTTGACTGATCCCGTGGACCCAAATCGTGGGGCTTTTTATAAGAATATTTCAATATCATCAGATGTTAAAACTTTAATAAGTATACGGCTGCAGGATTAGTGCCCTCATCGAGTATTTGCTAAAAACCAAACTTTTATGCATAAAATATGGCCGCTATTTTCAAATAAATTGTTGTTAATTGAGTTTTCGGAAAAAAAATCATTCACTTGTTCACCACTGTTGGTGGCGCCTAACACCAATTGTTTTGTGATTGCGCAGGGTTTAAGTCTGGTTGGAATAAAAATTAATAGACTGTATTGATGCGATGTAGAAATTCGTAACTATACGTGGCCTAGCAAAATGCGATTTATGGGTGACAGAAGCAGGTTTTTAGGCTAAGTTAGGAAAATTTGGCTAGGCTAGGAACGCACACTGACCTGGATTCGTCCGTCGAAGTGAAGACTTAATCATGGCTTAATGGAACCGTGCACTAAAACCGTCTCCACGCACTTGCAAATTCACCACAATGCTCGTAACAACAGCAAGATTTTAACACTCCTAACAGTTCGCAAATCGAAATATTTCATACAGTGACGCAGAGATGAGCAAAATTAAAGAACTGCCCCCATAGCCAAGTTACAACCGTTTCGCTTGCGTCGAACGCTTCGAGTTGACCTTGCCGCCAATTCTTTTGTTCTGACCACGTGACTGAGCGTTGAGATGACGTCAATCCCGTACATTTGAAGCTTTCTTCTAGTGTTAACTATTGCAGATTAGCAACTTGGCGAGGGGTTCTAGATTCTGTTTAATTTTTTTTCAATCACGACTCTGAACAAAAAAAAATACAATAGGAGAATATTTTTTTTGATACTGTTTTTTTGATACAGAACGTTTTTCAAGATCATTCAAATTGTAAAATCGTATACATAACGTAATCGCCGCAAGAGGGGAGAATTGCGAATTGAATTTTATAAATAAAGGTGATCAATGATCTTGTCTAAAAATAGATGCCCATTGAAATTATAAGGTACAAAGAAACAATATTATTTAATTGAAAATAGTTTGCACTGGGTGCGTTTCATAGAACTTAAAAAGTTATCGATATTTAGAAAGTAGTCAGCGTTGCGTACAAACTAACTACAGGTCATTCTCGCTCATTACTCGCTCAGCTGACGTTTTCTTAAAGAAATTAATTTCGTACCTGCGTAAATTAATACGATTTTTGAAAAAAAGTACTTTATTTTTTAATTTTATCTTTACAAATCGATAGTGTTTCATGTACCGGATCGACCCTCCACGGGGTTAAAATGATTAAAATTTAACGGTGTATATATATTATTTGTATTTATATATTAAATTATTTTAGTGTATTGAGCCACGAAGACAGGCACATTGAAACCCTTATAGTTTTATTTCCCAATCGGTTTCGTCGTTTGGTAATTCAAATTTTCTGATTTAGAAAAGGCCTGCTCGCTTAATATATTGGGTGAAGATGGTCTTACTTTATTGTCTTGACTAGTCATGTTGATTATTTAATATTATTTTAGTAGGGGAAAACAACACTACACTACAATTTTAAAGTGACAAAATAAGTTCGTAACTAAAATATATTTACCTACCTACCTCTGTCAAAACTGCCAGAAAAATAATCACTCCTATCGCTTTCGTCACACCAATTCAAGTTCATGACTCAGTCTAGCTCAAAGAACTTAAAAGACTTGGGACTCATGTGACTAACGAGTCCTAGTCTTGAAACTCTACTCCAGTCTCGAAAGAAGACTAAAAGACTCGAGTTTCTTACAACACTAGTTCTAGGTGTTCACTAAAATCACTAGTTAAGGATTCGGGTTTATAAGTGAAACAACCAAATTATTAGTAAGCAGGGACAACCCAAAAATAACCTCTAGTCGTGCCCGGGACTATGGGAGCAAACACTATGACATGAGTACATAGTGCGTAGTCACCGTAAAATTGTTAATACCGTTAGATTATAATTTAACGCATTATTTTCCATAGATTATAATTTAACGAAGTGCAACTGTTAAATCACAATCTATAGATCGCGGAATGCGATAAGGCCACCCATTGTATGTTTGTGTTTTAGTTTCCTTTTGTATGTGTACTGGTGTACAATAAAGTATACAATAAATAAATAATCTATGGCGCGTTAAATTGTCAACTGTCCGAAGACTCCCTGGTTGGCCGGTCTTATAGTAGGAAGTTCTGTGCACTTATTTTTCATTTAACCTCCATTTCTTTTTCAATGACAGACTCATTCTACTTCCACAAAAATTTTATATAGTAATTCTTAAATTGTGAGATATTTTCAACATGAAATCAAGTTACAATGTTACAATGACTAAAACACTGTTTTTTCGAAAACAAACGAATTAACAAACCAATATGGCTGTGTGGGGTACATTGCGATCAACCAATCAGCACTCGAGATACGTTGCGTTCTATACCATTTTACAATTTACCATCTTCACGCCGGTAGATTACAATCTGCCGAAAAGAAATGATTATCGTACTTCACTCTATCTAACATTCTATCAAAAAAATAACCATAGAAATTTAGCGTTGAAAAGTTCTTTAAACATTCATAATATATCTATTATAAACATTATGTATTAGGCTTCTTCTCTACATAGGCTATAGAAAATATGTAACGCAAACATATGAAATATTATATTCACCGACCGCCAAGATTACGGCGTATTTTATACATTCAGTGAAAAAAGTATCGGGAATGGATGATTAGTTTATGGTTCCAAATTAAAATTTTACATTTTTTTGTTGTTGCTAGATTGGCACAACTGTTTTCCATTTTGGCGCGGAGTTTGAGTTGCATCTGTTATTTATATTAAATACAGTGCTGTTTTTAGTTATATGTTAACTAGTGTGTATTGTGAATTTCATAATAGACAAAAACATCGAACAAAGAGTTTGTCTTAAATTTTGCATCGCCAATGGAATTTCGTGTTCGGAGTCACTGAAAATGTTACAGAAGGCTTACGGTGAATCGACTTTATCAAAAACACGTGCTTATGAGTGGCACAAACTATTCAAAAGTGGTCGATATGTGATGGAAGATTTGCCTCGCTCTGGTCTGGTAGGCCATCAACCTCTGCAACTGAAGTTAACATCGCAAAATTGAAGGAAATAGTGACTGAAAATCCTCATTCAAGTTTGAGAGAGATAGCCGCCGAATTTTCTGCATCTCACAAGTCGATCCGTACCATTTTAACTAATCATTTGGGTATGAAACATGTTCCCACTCGGCTAGTCCCAAAAGATCTGAATTTTCTCCAAAAACTCAATCGCATGAGAGTCGCTGAGGACATGCTAGAACGAGTCAATTCCGACCCAAAATTCATGTAACGCATTGTTACTGGCGACGAGATGTGGGTTTGCGAGTTTGACATGCAAACAAGTCAACAAGCTTCGGAGTGGCGCCTTCCAACTGAACCAAAACCGAAAAAACCACGCCAAAGTTGATCAAAAGTCAAAGTCATATTGACTGTTTTCTTTGACTATCGCGGTGTTGTGCACTCGGAATTCTTACCGGAAGGTCAAACGGTAAATAAAGAATATTATTTAAGCGTTATGCGGCATTTAAGAGAGCAAATTCGACGCAAAAAGGCCTGATTTGTGGAAAGAAAATTCTTGGATTTTGCACCACGATAATGCGCCTTTGCACAAGGCCATCATTGTGAACGAATTTTTGACCAAACACTCAACAAATACCATCGAGCAGCCTCCATATTCGTCAGATATGGCTCCAGCCGACTTCTATCTTTTTCTTAAACTCAAATTACCACTTCGTGGTACCCGTTTTCAATCTGTAGAAGACATAAAGGAGAATTCACGGCGAGAACTGAACTCAATTTCGGAAACAGCGTTTAAAAAATGTTTTGATGATTGGATTATTCGTTGGCGTAAATGTATCAACTCAAATTACCACTTCGTGGCACCCGTTTTCAGTCTGTAGAAGACATAAAGGAGAATTTACGGCGAGAACTGAACTTAATTTCAGAAACAGCGTTTAAAAAATGTTTTTGATGATTGGATTATTCGTTGGCGTAAATGTATCGTTTCTGAAGGGGCATATTTTGAAGGTGATAAAATAAATTTGGATGAATAACAAAAATGTTGTGTATTATTGATATGTTCCCGGTAGTTTCTTGACAGAGTAGTATTTTAATTTTTTTTTCTTTTTTGTATATATAATATATGAAAAATTATTAAAAAAAAGTATTGCAGATACTATCATATTAATACCTTATCAGGCAACCAAGCCCCATAGATAGAATACACAAATAATCTTACAAAATAAATATGAAAAAGAAACTAATACATTATAAAAATAGGTAAAAAAACTTTTTAAGTTAAACGGTTTTATGTTAAACATACATTGCAATGTTTAAGATAAATGTACTAAAAACCAAAAAATAATAAAATAGATACAGTCGTGGGAATTATAAACATATGCATAGACTAGACTAAAATAAAACCGTGGGGCACGTCAATTGTCTACAATCGTTGATTAAAATGTTTGTTTTGTAATGTTACACTATAATTACAATTGACGTGCCCCACGGTTTTATTTTAGTCTAGTCTATGCATATGTTTATAATTCCCACGACTGTATCTATTTTATTATTTTTTGGTTTTTAGTACATTTATCTAAACATTGCAATGTATGTTTAACATAAAACCGTTTAACTTAAAAAGTTTTTTTACCTATTTTTATTTTCTAGTTTTTAGTTTTTATTTCGCATTCTGTTTAATTCATTTAGTGCTTCATTATTGCAAGGTTTCTTGCCCGTTAGTTTATTGCAGTCCAACTCCTCTATACGTAGTCCCTGCAAAGATCTTACTCTACTAAGAGCCACGTAGGCTTGACCTTCTTCAAACAGTTTCGCACCTAAGTATACGACTGCGTGATCCACAGTGCTGCCCTGCATTTTATGTATTGTAGATTATTAATTAATTATCTTAGATTTCAATTTTGCATAGTAAATTGTATTCTACTTGTTGAGACCTTTCATTTGATACCCATGTTGATGGGATTGATAAAACCTAAGTTATCCGCCATTTTGTAGAGGCCACCATCTTGGATTTTAATTTTATATAGTACATTGTATTATACTGGTTGAGCACTTTCATTTGATACCCATATTGATGGGATCGATAAAACCTACGTTATCCGCCATTTTGTAGCGGCCGCCATCTTGTATTTCAATTTTTTATAGTATATTGTATTCTGCTTGTTGAGCCCTTTCATTTGATACCCATATTGATGGGATTGATAAAACCTACGTTATCCGCCATTTTGTAGCGGCCGCCATCTTGGATTTCAATTTTTTATAGTATATTGTATTCTGCTTATTGAGCCCTTTCATTTGATACCCATATTGATGGGATTAATAAAACATAAATTATCCGCCATTTTGTAGCGGCGGCCATCTTGAATTTATAATGATAATGAATAAACATAATTGTATTGTCACCAAAATCCAAAGTGTTTACAAAATTTCAGATTAATCGGTTGACAGGAAGAGGGTGAAATTTGAATTACTAAATTTGATCCAAGAATAAATAAAACAAACGGGGTGAGCTAAATAAAACCGTTTAATAAAATAACTAAAGCAAATGATTAAAACTACTAGCTTTTGTCCGCAGTTTCGCCCGCGTACTACATTGAGTATAGCCTATGTCATTCAGGAATAAAGCAGCTTTCTACCAGTGAAAATTTTAACAATCGGACCAGTACTTCCAGATATTACTTCCTACAAACTTTATTATGTTAGAGTAGAAGTGTAGATAAATCGTTAACCGTTATTGCCGTACAACGCGCAACTGCCACGCGCAGGAGGGCGCCGCTCAGGGTGTGTACCGCGCAAGTGTGCGCGGCGCAGGTGTCTACCGCGCAAGTGCGCCGCGCAGGTTGCGCCGCGCAGCTTATCTATTGATCTGATAGCAAAGAATTAAGACTAGCGCCCAGACTCCGCCAGTCGCTGAGGGCTCGGGCAAGTGGTCGGTGCTACTGATAATAACTTGTCAAATCAAAAAATCTTAATTTAAAAATTCGAGTGCTCTTTAATAGGAAGAAGTGAAAATGCATGTAAGTAGAAATTAAATTTTAGTAGTCTAACAGGGGGATTATATTTTTTTTTTCTTTTGTGTGACCTAATTTTGAGACTGAGCATAATAATTTAAGTATCATCATCATCATCAGCCTTAATGTTTCCATTGCTGGGACTCAGGCCTCCTCTCTAGGAGAGGGAATGGGCCGTAATCCGCCGCGCGGGCCTGGTGCGGGTTGGTGGATGTCACATGTCTTCGAATTTTTGGTTCTAGGACATACCAGTTTCCTCACGATGTTTTCTTTCACCGAAACAATCAATCAATTCAATTCAAGTATGGATTCCATGATTAGTTTCCGATACCTTTTAATTAAAATTATTGCTGTGTTAAAAATAAAAAGATTTGCAATGCGCAGATAGCGAACGCCCATGCGATATAATTAGACCAATTTAAGACTGCGTCACTCAGGTTGCCCGGCAACTAAATGTCCTGACTACGCATGCGCTGCGAATATTGATTGAAAAGACTATCTACCTGGTAACGATAATAATAGACTGTAAGTGTCCTGATACCCTGATCAACTTTAATTAATTTTATCTCGAATGAGATTAATGAAGATTGTCAATACGCTTTATTCTACTTCAACAATCTGTGATACAAGTTTTTTTTTTCGTCTCTAGAAAATTCTACCCAACATGCGGCATCAGAGGAAACGTGACATTCTGGGGTCCGGTTCCAGTTGCCGTCCCCGATCGTCAAATATAACGTAAGTAGATACTTTTCAACATCATCATCATCATAATTTTAGCCAAACGAAACACATCCAATGTTTAACATAGAACTCCCCCAAGTGTCGCTCATAACGAACAGTCCTGTGCGTCTCGCATCAATCGGGTTCCCGAGACCCTCACCTGGTCATCGGTCCACCTTGTGGGAGGCCTTCAAACGCTGCATCTTCCGGTACGTGGTCGCCACTCCAGAACCTTTTGTCCCCATCGACCATTTGTTCTGCGAGCAGTGTTTTATTTTTAATGTAACCTAATCATTATTTTGATATAGTTATTCTATTTCACGAAAGCGAGTTGGGTTTGGTTGTGTGTGTAAATTTATGTGCATTTTTATTTGTGTGCGTTAACTATGTCACCTAGTGTTCCAAAATTAATTAAGTACACAGAAAAAAGTGTGCGCATATAATCGAAACCAAATCGCCCTAGTGAGATAGAACAACTATACTGTACTTACTAGCTTCTGCCCGCATATTCGCATATACGAGTGTACAACAGGTACACGCGGGCGCCGCCTATATTCTCGATGCTTGACAGCCAAGGAGTTGTTATACATGATTGATTCAAACATTTAAGTCTTCCGCGCTTTAGTCGAAAATATATCTCTTAGGCGCTGCGCAAACGGAGACACTCTTTGTTCCAGTTACCGACACCGAACACATTTTGATCGTCATGAGTATGTGTAAAGTAAAAGCAACTGGACACAAAAAGTAATAATATTCCACAACTATCACACTACACCGTCAAATCCCAACCTAAGCAGGGCTTGTGTTATGGGCACTAGACAACTGTTGAGTATCAAGCTCCAGGTTAGCTGCTGGTGGTCTTGACTAATAAAACTGCTTGATTTTTATAAGACTGTATTCCACGTAGGTATGCGTAGTTACAAAATTTGAGATAACCGATATGTGTGCGTACGCGCGAGGTGTCGGCGAGCGAGTGGTCGGAGAGGGGACGTCCGCGACTACGATGTGGTGTGTGGCCCGATGTGACGTCAGGAACATACTCCCCCCGTTGAAGAAACTTCAATATGCTGAAGAAGACACAGGAAGCGGGCATATGTTGTTATATGCACGTGTGATGATGCCTTTCTTGGTCAGGATGTCGGCGACCCGACAATGCCCGTCAGAGCCAGTCCTCACTGCAACCACTCTGCCCAGCAACCACAGAAGAGGCGGAAGGTTGGTGTTTCTGACTAAGACCATGGTGCCAGTTTTAAGATCCTGTCCAGCTGTCTTCCATTTGGTCTTCTGCTGTAGGAGAGACACGTATTCGTTAGAAAAGCGCTGCCAAAAATGTTGCCTTAATTTTTCGATACGGTCGAAACGCTGTAGCCGCTGGATGTTGACGTCGCTCATCTGGGGCCGAGGGACTGATGTGAGTAACCGTCCGATGAGGAAGTGTGAAGGAGAAAGATAAGAAAGATCTGATGGATCAGTGGATAAAGGTGTTAAAGGTCTGGAATTTAAAATAGCCTCTATCTGAATCAGACATGTTGAGAGCTCTTCATATGTTAAATGAGTTAGGCTCATAACCCTACGCAATAAGTGTTTGGTGGACTTTACTGCACTTTCCCAAATCCCACCAAAATGTGGGCTGTAGGCAGGTATAAATTTGAATTCAATGTCTTTGCTTGCAAGATCCGACTCTATGTTACTGGATGAAACCTTTAAGAAGCGTGAAAGCTCATTGAAAGCAGCGTTGGAAGGCCTCCTACAAGGTGGACCGATGACTGGGGTCGAACCATAAACATTTATAAAACAATCTTATTGCAGGAAAGTTTTGTTTCCATCATAAAGTATGATTGTATTCCTGCTAGGGGCTGGGAAAGAAAGAATGATTTTAAAGATTTTGTCTATTCCCTGCTATACAGAAAATATACGCGCTATATAGATCTGTATAGCGTTGTCTCTTTCACATGTTTGTTTAATCGCTAGTTCATTGTGAACCAATGGAATACATTGAACTCAAAACATGTCTTTTTAAAATATATTTTTAAAACGATCTAAGTAACTTTCATGAAAAGGACGTAATAACTTTTAAGAATTTACATTAACAAAGTAGAAAAACAAAAAGCTGCGAGCAACTATGTTAACATTTAATTTTAGTTGAAAGTTAGTGTGAATCGTATTCAGAATTCGGAACGTATGTTTACATTAACAAGATTCTTATCAGTGTTGATTTGTTGCGTGCGAACCGATTTTGAAATATTAATATAGTTTTCAAGTGCTTAAATATATGTAGAGTAGGTTTTCTGTCTTCAAGTGATTGGTGTTCGAAGCGGATAATTGAACCCACGAAATGCGTATGTTATCCTTCAAACTTATTGCATCAGTGTATTCCAGTGAAATTACTTGTTGTTTTGTTGTTCGCGCACTGTTGAATTCAGAGTTATCTGCTTCCAGAAAAGAAACTAAAAAAATCATATTATATGTTCGCCATCTAGAATACAATAATAAATTAATAACCCACGTATGGACAAAAATCACCAGTTAAAACAATTAACTGGGCTCGTTTAGGCATCGAAATAAGTTTTAATTACTTTATATGTCACAAAAACACTTTAAATGGTATTTATTTGGAAAACAATAATAAATCCGCTGCGTCCGAGCAACTTTTTTACTCCTGCTAATTTGACGTAAAAACAATTCTTCTAGCCGCCAAAAATCCCGTCAGAGTACGAAATGAATGAACTTTTGAGTGACGTCACAAAATCGCTACGAAAACAATCTTGTTTTAATATTGTAATAAGGTTGTTTTGAAGGCGTCATGGTATGAAAAGCCTAAGTAATATTAAAACAATACTGATTTAAGGTCTTATGGTCGGCCCCCTGGTGAAGGTAGCGGGAAACCGATGGATGCGCAACGCACAGGAACGTTCGATGTGGCGACGCTTGGGGGAGGCCTATGTCCAACAGTGGACGTGTATCGGCTGAAATGATGATGATGTTGATTTTTTTTTCATCATTAATTCTTTTGACATTTCAATTTTTTTGTTTTATTGATTTTAAATACAATTTATAATCAAATACCATTTTTAATATTTGCTTCATGTAATTTTTAATTTTTGTTTCATTTAATTTCATTTCTATTTTATTTGATGTACCTACTCAGAATCCCTTCTGGTTAAATATGGCTGATGCTTATTATATTTTTATGTCACCGTTTTTTTTGTACCCATATTTGCAAAATAAATATCTTATTATAATCCACGCGGATGAAGCCGCAGGCGAACATATATATTATAGACTTAAAACTGTGATAATATTGATTGACGAGAACTAAATGCCACCTCACCACGCGCAGGTGCATCGCGCAGATGTGCGCTGCGCAGGTTATTGATTGACCTAATTGCATAGAACTATGTTGAACTCACACCTAGACACCGCCCATCGGTGTTAGTCGCCCGGGATTCGTACGAGCGGTCGGTGCATCCTTTAACGTTGTAAAATAAATTCATAATAATTGATTAGCAAATAAATGTTCAATTTAGTGCAGTGCTTGACCGTAGGTGGGCGCCAGTTGAATGCGCCCTAAGTGATATCTCATAAACGTAGGTAAGTACTAATGATCGCGACACATCTGCGGAACGTATGGCACCAAACGTTCGGTTGAATACGCTCGTAGTGTTTATCAGATTTTCTATGATATATTCGCCGAAATTACGCGTTCATTAGCAAGCGAAAAATCACGTGATGCGTCTCGACCGAAAGTTCAGTGACGCGTTTAGCGACCGAAAGTTGAGTGCCTGTTGCATTTTCCTTCTAAGCCCTCTAAAATGAACAATATTGAAAAAATGCCAACAACTACTTAACTATGCCAGACATTCGCCACGTAATTGGCTGGCATTTTGCTGAACTGGCCCTATTTGGCGCAACCGCTCTTTTATTTTTTATTTAGAACTAGCTTTTGCCAAATAAATATAGTCTGTCACTCAGAAATAAAGCAGCTTTCTATAGGTGAAAAAATTTTTGCAATCGGACCAGTACTTTCAGAGATTACCTCCTATAAACAAAAAAAAAACTACCTCTTTATTACATTAGTGTAGATGTCTGTAAGTAGGTACATAATTATGTATGTTACTAATTTGTAAGGTTGAAATCCTGCAACTCAATTTTGAAGTAGATATCTTCAAACGACTGAGCTGAAGTTTTTGTTTGAATATTAATTGATGGTTAGCTGCATGACGTCATGTTGAATCGAAAATGGCGGAACACAGGGTTCTAACGGTAGCTTGGATCTGACACAAGACACACGTTTGCGCTCTGCCTCATAGGATCACTTTGCTGTCAGTCTCACAAGACACTTTTTGACAGGAGCGTGTGGAGATATCACGCTGAAGTATTTGCAGCCCAAAAGTGCGACAGAGGCAAAAACGTGTTGCTCGTGGCCGCCCTACATTAAAATTTATATATATTTAATCAATTTCGGTCGTCTTATCGAGCTCTTGAAGTAAAGGGTCTATTACACCACTCGATATTCAGTCTTAGTCGATGTGGCGTAGTGTAATAAGGGTCAGATTGTCTTACTCGGAATGAACAATAAGACGAGTCTGAATATCGTGCTGAACAACGCGTAGTGTAATAGGCCCTCCCTTTAATTGGCCGTATCTTTTTTCATCATTAATTCTTTTGACATTTCAACTTTTTTGTTTTATTGAATAGAATCAAATACCATTTTTAATATTTGCTTCATGTAATTTTTAAATTTTGTTTCATTTCATTTCTATTTTATTTGATGTACCTACTCGGAATCCCTTCTGGTTAAATATGGCTGATGCTTATTATATTTTTATGTCACCGTTTTTTTTGTACCCATATTTGCAAAATAAATATCTTATCATAATCCACGCGAATGAAGCCGCGGGCGGAAATATATATTATAGACTTAAAACTGTGATAATATTGATTGACGAGAACTAAATGCCACCTCACCACGCGCAGGTGCATCGCGCAGATGTGCGCTGCGCAGGTTATTGATTGACCTGATTGCATAAGTTTATGTTGAACTTACACCTAGACACCGCCCAACGGTGTTAGTCGCCCGGGATTCGTACGAGCGGTCGGTGCGTCCTTTAACGTTGTAAAATAAATTCATAATAATTATTAGTAAATTAATGTTCAATTTAGTGCAGTGATTGACCGTAAGGGGGCGCCAGTTGAAGGCGCCCTAAGTAAAAAATACAAGTAAAATAAGATCCTTTAATTACACTGATCTTTGTGCCAGGTAGTGGTGAATAATAGGTTCCACTACCTGTCTAACCTAACTTAAAACAATAGAACATCACAACATTGGAATAAAGCTTTTGGAAGAGTAATGAAATGATTAAATGATCTACTTAAAGCTAAATAAACTTAACACTTGATTTAAAATTAAAATAATTTGGACCAAAATTACCTACAAACTACACTTAAATGACTAACTTAACCTAAACTAATATACTATGGAATAAACAATACAAAATGATAAACAAATCATAAATGCAAGTCGTGGGAATCTTGGTGCTTATCATCTGGGTAATGACAAGGGACCCAACATTATAATAAGCATAAAGAGTCCCAAGACTAGTCAGTCTACATCATCATAGTCCGATTGTGCATCAGACTGTGTCTCACCAGGCTCATCATCTGGGGTCGGGCCCGTGATTCCTCTAGCAAACCTTCCCATCACATCGGTCATCTGCTGTAGCAGATTCCGCTGAGGGGCGTGGCTGGTATTCACGTCTTGCACCTCCCCTGATGATGGATGCAAAGGTGTGCTAGGGCCGGGCCGGTCTAGTTTAAAGACCCAGACGCCTGCTGAGACTTGTCAGCCATCAACATCTCCACCGCCTTCTGATAGGTATGCCTAGCATACCGTCTTATCTGGCCCAGCTCTGTAACCATCATTTGTACTCGTGGGCTGAGGGTTATTTTATCAGTCATGGTCAACACATCAGCCTTTACGAGCATTCTTACCCTGATTGCGTCGCTGATCAGATTACCGTTGATCGCCGCGTCAACGTACTGGGTGGAGGATTCAAGGAGATCCTCCAGGGCCCTTGTAGCCATCTTTCTCTTGTCCTTTGGGGATGCCAGTGTCAGCGTCATCTCAACGTTAAGCAACAGCGCTATCTCGCGTAGATCTTCGGAATGTTCACTGACTGACGGGATGACACCAGAGAAAACGGTATGTTGCATTATTAAAGGGATGTCAGCTCCGAACAATTTACTCTTGAGCTTTCCAGGGACTTTGTCCTTGACGATCACTGCAGCAGTCTGGATGGAAAATGCTTGAGCTATCCTAGACAGAGTGAGCTCTTTTGATCCCAGGATGGTTTTGTTTTGGCTCGGGTCCATGATTATCCCGTAAGCGCTGGCTTTACGTTTTAGTATGGCGCCAGCTGCACCGTCACATCTCATTATGGCTTTTGTTACGTTATTGCCCCTCTCAAGAAACACATTGAGGAAGAACATAAGGTCCGTTCTTGGGTCACAGTTTTCGTATAATGCTGCCTCCCCGACTCTTAGCGTAGGCTCGTCATCAGGCTTTATGGGATTTTCTGCTGCCTTCTTAAAGAATTGGGCCATGATTTGGCGGGCGTCAAACCCGAGGTACTTGACTGCCTCTCGAACGGCTGCGCACTGCTTCCATTCTACTTCTGTAAAAGCCATCTTAAACGCATCCTGGTTCTCATTAGAGATACCCAGTCCCGTCATGATCTCCATTATCTGTTCGTTCTTGAGCCCGAAAGTCTCAGCTACTTGGGATTTCGACATAATGGAAGTTAAATTATGTGACTTCTGTTAGATTTTAAAATTTAATTACACCGTCTGTGTGTATAGTTTACGAAGTGATATCTCATAAACGTAGGTAAGTACTAAGGATCGCCACACATCTGCGGAACGTATGGCACCAAACGTTCGGTTGAATACGCTCGTAGTGTTTATCAGATTCCCTACGATATATTAGCCGAAATTACGCGTTCATCAGCAAGGGACAAATCACGTGATGCGTCTCGACCGAAAGTTCGGTGACGCGTTTAGCGACCGAAAGTTGAGTGCCTGTTGCATTTTCCTTCTAAGCCCTCTATAATGAACAATATTGAAAAAATGCCAACAACTACGTAACTATGCCAGACATTCACTACGTAATTGGCTGGCAGTTTGCTGAACTGGACCTATTTGGCGCAACCGCTCTTTTATTTTTTATTTAGAACTAGCTTTTGCCAAATAAATATAGTCTGTCACTCAGAAATAAAGCAGCTTTCTATAGGTGAAAAAATTTTTGCAATCGGACCAGTACTTTCAGAGATTACCTCCTACAAACAAAAAAAACAAACTTAACCCCTTTATTACATTAGTGTAGATGTCTGTAAGTAGGTACATAATTATGTATGTTACTACGTTGTAAGGTTAAAATCCTGCAACTCAATTTTGAAGTAGATATCTTCAAACGACTGAGCTGAAATTTTTGTTTGAATATCAATTTATGGTTAACTGCATGACGTCATGTTGAATCCAAAATGGCGGAACACAGGGTTCTAACGGTAGCTTGGATCTGACACAAGACACACGTTTGCGCTCTGCCTCATAGGATCACAAGACACTTTTTGACAGGAGCGTGTGGAGATATCACGCTGAAGTATTTGCAGCCCAAAAGTGCGACTGAGGCAAAAACGTGTTGCTCGTGGCCGCCCTACATTAAAATTTATATATATATTTTTTCAATTTCGGTCGTCTTATCGAGCTCTTGAAGTAAAGGGTCTATATTACACCACTCGATATTCAGACAGTCTTAGTCGATGTCGCGTAGTGTAATAAGGGTCAGATTGTCTTCTCGGAATTAACAATAAGAAGAGTCCGAATATCGTGCTGAACAACGCGTAGTGTAATAGGCCCTCCCTTTAATTGGCCGTATCTTTTTTCATCATTAATTCTTTTGACATTTCAACTTTTTTGTTTTATTGAATAGAATCAAATACCATTTTTAATATTTGCTTCATGTAATTTTTAAATTTTGTTTCATTTCATTTCATTTCTATTTTATTTGATGTACCTACTCGGAATCCCTTCTGGTTAAATATGGCTGATGTTTATTATATTTTTATGTCACCGTTTTTTTTGTACCCATATTTGCAAAATAAATATCTTATCATAATCCACGCGGATGAAGCCGCGGGCGGAAATATATATTATAGACTTAAAACTGTGATAATATTGATTGACGAGAACTAAATGCCACCTCACCACGCGCAGGTGCATCGCGCAGATGTGCGCTGCGCAGGTTATTGATTGACCTGATTGCATAAATTTATGTTGAACTTACACTTAGACACCGCCCAACGGTGTTAGTCGCCCGGGATTCGTACGAGCGGTCGGTGCGTCCTTTAACGTTGTAAAATAAATTTATATAATTGATTAGCAAATTAATGTTCAATTTAGTGCAGTGTTTGACCGTAAGGGGGGCGCCAGTTGAAGGCGCCCTAAGTGATATCTCATAAACGTAGGTAAGTACTAAGGATCGCGACACATCTGCGGAACGTATGGCAGCAAACGTTCGGTTGAATACGCTCGTAGTGATTATCAGATTCCCTATGATATATTAGGCGAAATTACGCGTTCATCAGCAAGGGACAAATCACGTGATGCGTCTCGACCGAAAGTTCGGTTACGCGTTTAGCGACCGAAAGTTGAGTGCCTGTTGCATTTTCCTTCTAAGCCCTCTATAATGAACAATATTGAAAAAATGCCAACAACTACGTAACTATGCCAGACATTCGCTACGTAATTGGCTGGCAGTTTGCTGAACTGGACCTATTTGGCGCAGCCGCTCTTATATTTTTTATTTGGATCTAGCTTTTGCCCGCAGCTTCGCTCGCGTACATAAAATATAGTCTGTCACTCAGAAATGAAGCAGCTTTCTATAGGTGAAAAAATTTTTGCAATCGGACCAGTACTTTCAGAGATTACCTCCTATAAACAAAAAAAAAAAAACTTTACCTCTTTATTACATTAGTGTAGATGTCTGTAAGTAGGTACATAATTATGTATGTTACTAATTTGTAAGGTTAAAATCCTGCAACTCAATTTTGAAGTAGATACCTTGAAACGACTGAGCTGAAATTTTTGTTTGAATATCAATTTATGGTTAGCTGCATGACGTCATGTTGAATCCGAAATGGCGGAACACAGGGTTCTAACGGTAGCTTGGATCTGACACAAGACACACGTTTGCGCTCTGCCTCATAGGATCACTTTGCTGTCAGTCTCACAAGACACTTTTTGACAGGAGCGTGTGGAGATATCACGCTGAAGTATTTGCAGCCCAAAAGTGCGACAGAGGCAAAAACGTGTTGCTCGTGGCCGCCCTACATTAGAATTTATATATATTTAATCAATTTCGGTCGTCTTATCGAGCTCTTGAAGTAAAGGGTCTATTACACCACTCGATATTCAGTCTTAGTCGATGTGGCGTAGTGTAATAAGGGTCAGATTGTCTTACTCGGAATGAACAATAAGACGAGTCTGAATATCGTGCTGAACAACGCGTAGTGTAATAGGCCCTCCCTTTAATTGGCCGTATCTTTTTTCATCATTAATTCTTTTGACATTTCAACTTTTTTGTTTTATTGAATAGAATCAAATACCATTTTTAATATTTGCTTCATGTAATTTTTAAATTTTGTTTCATTTCATTTCTATTTTATTTGATGTACCTACTCGGAATCCCTTCTGGTTAAATATGGCTGATGCTTATTATATTTTTATGTCACTGTTTTTTTTGTACCCATATTTGCAAAATAAATATCTTATCATAATCCACGCGGATGAAGCCGCGGGTGGAAATATATATTATAGACTTAAAACTGTGATAATATTGATTGACGAGAACTAAATGCCACCTCACCACGCGCAGGTGCATCGCGCAGATGTGCGCTGCGCAGGTTATTGATTGACCTGATTGCATAAGTTTATGTTGAACTTACACCTAGACACCGCCCAACGGTGTTAGTCGCCCGGGATTCGTACGAGCGGTCGGTGCGTCCTTTAACGTTGTAAAATAAATTCATAATAATTATTAGTAAATTAATGTTCAATTTAGTGCAGTGATTGACCGTAAGGGGGCGCCAGTTGAAGGCGCCCTAAGTAAAAAATACAAGTAAAATAAGATCCTTTAATTACACTGATCTTTGTGCCAGGTAGTGGTGAATAATAGGTTCCACTACCTGTCTAACCTAACTTAAAACAATAGAACATCACAACATTGGAATAAAGCTTTTGGAAGAGTAATGAAATGATTAAATGATCTACTTAAAGCTAAATAAACTTAACACTTGATTTAAAATTAAAATAATTTGGACCAAAATTACCTACAGACTACACTTAATTGACTAACTTAACCTAAACTAATATACTATGGAATAAACAATACAAAATGATAAACAAATCATAAATGCAAGTCGTGGGAATCTTGGTGCTTATCATCTGGGTAATGACAAGGGACCCAACATTATAATAAGCATAAAGAGTCCCAAGACTAGTCAGTCTACATCATCATAGTCCGATTGTGCATCAGACTGTGTCTCACCAGGCTCATCATCTGGGGTCGGGCCCGTGATTCCTCTAGCAAACCTTCCCATCACATCGGTCATCTGCTGTAGCAGATTCCGCTGAGGGGCGTGGCTGGTATTCACGTCTTGCACCTCCCCTGATGATGGATGCAAAGGTGTGCTAGGGCCGGGCCGGTCTAGTTTAAAGACCCAGACGCCTGCTGAGACTTGTCAGCCATCAACATCTCCACCGCCTTCTGATAGGTATGCCTAGCATACCGTCTTATCTGGCCCAGCTCTGTAACCATCATTTGTACTCGTGGGCTGAGGGTTATTTTATCAGTCATGGTCAACACATCAGCCTTTACGAGCATTCTTACCCTGATTGCGTCGCTGATCAGATTACCGTTGATCGCCGCGTCAACGTACTGGGTGGAGGATTCAAGGAGATCCTCCAGGGCCCTTGTAGCCATCTTTCTCTTGTCCTTTGGGGATGCCAGTGTCAGCGTCATCTCAACGTTAAGCAACAGCGCTATCTCGCGTAGATCTTCGGAATGTTCACTGACTGACGGGATGACACCAGAGAAAACGGTATGTTGCATTATTAAAGGGATGTCAGCTCCGAACAATTTACTCTTGAGCTTTCCAGGGACTTTGTCCTTGACGATCACTGCGGCAGTCTGGATGGAAAATGCTTGAGCTATCCTAGACAGAGTGAGCTCTTTTGATCCCAGGATGGTTTTGTTTTGGCTCGGGTCCATGATTATCCCGTAAGCGCTGGCTTTACGTTTTAGTATGGCGCCAGCTGCACCGTCGCATCTCATTATGGCTTTTGTTACGTTATTGCCCCTCTCAAGAAACACATTGAGGAAGAACATAAGGTCCGTTCTTGGGTCACAGTTTTCGTATAATGCTGCCTCCAAGACTCTTAGCGTAGGCTCGTCATCAGGCTTTATGGGATTTTCTGCTGCCTTCTTAAAGAATTGGGCCATGATTTGGCGGGCGTCAAACCCGAGGTACTTGACTGCCTCTCGAACGGCTGCGCACTGCTTCCATTCTACTTCTGTAAAAGCCATCTTAAACGCATCCTGGTTCTCATTAGAGATACCCAGTCCCGTCATGATCTCCATTATCTGTTCGTTCTTGAGCCCGAAAGTCTCAGCTACTTGGGATTTCGACATAATGGAAGTTAAATTATGTGACTTCTGTTAGATTTTAAAATTTAATTACACCGTCTGTGTGTATAGTTTACGAAGTGATATCTCATAAACGTAGGTAAGTACTAAGGATCGCCACACATCTGCGGAACGTATGGCACCAAACGTTCGGTTGAATACGCTCGTAGTATTTATCAGATTCCCTACGATATATTAGCCGAAATTACGCGTTCATCAGCAAGGGACAAATCACGTGATGCGTCTCGACCGAAAGTTCGGTGACGCGTTTAGCGACCGAAAGTTGAGTGCCTGTTGCATTTTCCTTCTAAGCCCTCTATAATGAACAATATTGAAAAAATGCCAACAACTACGTAACTATGCCAGACATTCACTACGTAATTGGCTGGCAGTTTGCTGAACTGGACCTATTTGGCGCAACCGCTCTTTTATTTTTTATTTAGAACTAGCTTTTGCCAAATAAATATAGTCTGTCACTCAGAAATAAAGCAGCTTTCTATAGGTGAAAAAATTTTTGCAATCGGACCAGTACTTTCAGAGATTACCTCCTATAAACAAAAAAAAACAAACTTTACCTCTTTATTACATTAGTGTAGAGGTCTGTAAGTAGGTACATAATTATGTATGTTACTAATTTGTAAGGTTGAAATCCTGTAACTCAATTTTGAAGTAGATATCTTCAAACGACTGAGCTGAAATTTTTGTTTGAATATTAATTGATGGTTAGCTGCATGACGTCATGTTGAATCGAAAATGGCGGAACACAGGGTTCTAACGGTAGCTTGGATCTGACACAAGACACACGTTTGCGCTCTGCCTCATAGGATCACTTTGCTGTCAGTCTCACAAGACACTTTTTGACAGGAGCGTGTGGAGATATCACGCTGAAGTATTTGCAGCCCAAAAGTGCGACAGAGGCAAAAACGTGTTGCTCGTGGCCGCCCTACATTAAAATTTATATATATTTAATCAATTTCGGTCGTCTTATCGAGCTCTTGAAGTAAAGGGTCTATTACACCACTCGATATTCAGTCTTAGTCGATGTGGCGTAGTGTAATAAGGGTCAGATTGTCTTACTCGGAATGAACAATAAGACGAGTCTGAATATCGTGCTGAACAACGCGTAGTGTAATAGGCCCTCCCTTTAATTGGCCGTATCTTTTTTCATCATTAATTCTTTTGACATTTCAACTTTTTTGTTTTATTGAATAGAATCAAATACCATTTTTAATATTTGCTTCATGTAATTTTTAAATTTTGTTTCATTTCATTTCTATTTTATTTGATGTACCTACTCGGAATCCCTTCTGGTTAAATATGGCTGATGCTTATTATATTTTTATGTCACCGTTTTTTTGTACCCATATTTGCAAAATAAATATCTTATCATAATCCACGCGGATGAAGTCGCGGGCGGAAATATATATTATAGACTTAAAACTGTGATAATATTGATTGACGAGAACTAAATGCCACCTCACCACGCGCAGGTGCAACGCGCAGATGTGCGCTGCGCAGGTTATTGATTAACCTGATTGCATAGAACTATGTTGAACTTACACATAGACACCGCCCATCGGTGTTAGTCGCCCGGGATTCGTACGAGCGGTCGGTGCGTCCTTTAACGTTGTAAAATAAATTTATATAATTGATTAGCAAATTAATGTTCAATTTAGTGCAGTGTTTGACCGTAAGGGGGGCGCCAGTTGAAGGCGCCCTAAGTGATATCTCATAAACGTAGGTAAGTACTAAGGATCGCGACACATCTGCGGAACGTATGGCAGCAAACGTTCGGTTGAATACGCTCGTAGTGATTATCAGATTCCCTATGATATATTAGGCGAAATTACGCGTTCATCAGCAAGGGACAAATCACGTGATGCGTCTCGATCGAAAGTTCGGTTACGCGTTTAGCGACCGAAAGTTGAGTGCCTGTTGCATTTTCCTTCTAAGCCCTCTATAATGAATAATATTGAAGAAATGTCAACAACTACTTAACTATGCCAGACATTCGCTACGTAATTGGCTGGCAGTTTGCTGAACTGGACCTATTTGGCGCAGCCGCTCTTATATTTTTTATTTGGATCTAGCTTTTGCCCGCAGCTTCGCTCGCGTACATAAAATATAGTCTGTCACTCAGAAATGAAGCAGCTTTCTATAGGTGAAAAAAATTTTTGCAATTGGACCAGTACTTTCAGAGATTACCTCCTACAAACAAAAAAAACAAACTTAACCTCTTTATTACATTAGTGTAGATGTCTGTAAGTAGGTACATAATTATGTATGTTACTACTTTGTAAGGTTAAAATCCTGCAACTCAATTTTGAAGTAGATATCTTCAAACGACTGAGCTGAAGTTTTTGTTTGAATATCAATTTATGGTTAACTGCATGACGTCATGTTGAATCCAAAATGGCGGAACACAGGGTTCTAACGGTAGCTTGGATCTGACACAAGACACACATTTGCGCTCTGCCTCATAGGATCACTTTGCTGTCAGTCTCACAAGACACTTTTTGACAGGAGCGTGTGGAGATATCACGCTGAAGTATTTGCAGACCAAAAGTGCGACAGAGGCAAAAACGTGATGCTCGTGGCCGCCCTACATTAAAATTTATATATATTTATTCAATTTCGGTCGTCTTATCGAGCTCTTGAAGTAAAGGGTCTATATTACACCACTCGATATTCAGACAGTCTTAGTCGATGTCGCGTAGTGTAATAAGGGTCAGATTGTCTTACTCGGAATTAACAATAAGAAGAGTCCGAATATCGTGCTGAACAACGCGTTGTGTAATAGGCCCTCCCTTTAATTGGCCGTATCTTTTTTCATCATTAATTCTTTTGACATTTCAACTTTTTTGTTTTATTGAATAGAATCAAATACCATTTTTAATATTTGCTTCATGTAATTTTTAAATTTTGTTTCATTTCATTTCTATTTTATTTGATGTACCTACTCGGAATCCCTTTTGGTTAAATATGGCTGATGTTTATTATATTTTTATGTCACCGTTTTTTTGTACCCATATTTGCAAAATAAATATCTTATCATAATCCACGCGGATGAAGCCGCGGGCGGAAATATATATTATAGACTTAAAACTGTGATAATATTGATTGACGAGAACTAAATGCCACCTCACCACGCGCAGGTGCATCGCGCAGATGTGCGCTGCGCAGGTTATTGATTGACCTGATTGCATAAATTTATGTTGAACTTACACATAGACACCGCCCAACGGTGTTAGTCGCCCGGGATTCGTACGAGCGGTCGGTGCGTCCTTTAACGTTGTAAAATAAATTTATATAATTGATTAGCAAATTAATGTTCAATTTAGTGCAGTGTTTGACCGTAAGGGGGGCGCCAGTTGAAGGCGCCCTAAGTGATATCTCATAAACGTAGGTAAGTACTAAGGATCGCGACACATCTGCGGAACGTATGGCAGCAAACGTTCGGTTGAATACGCTCGTAGTGATTATCAGATTCCCTATGATATATTAGGCGAAATTACGCGTTCATCAGCAAGGGACAAATCACGTGATGCGTCTCGATCGAAAGTTCGGTTACGCGTTTAGCGACCGAAAGTTGAGTGCCTGTTGCATTTTCCTTCTAAGCCCTCTATAATGAATAATATTGAAGAAATGTCAACAACTACTTAACTATGCCAGACATTCGCTACGTAATTGGCTGGCAGTTTGCTGAACTGGACCTATTTGGCGCAGCCGCTCTTATATTTTTTATTTGGATCTAGCTTTTGCCCGCAGCTTCGCTCGCGTACATAAAATATAGTCTGTCACTCAGAAATGAAGCAGCTTTCTATAGGTGAAAAAATTTTTGCAATCGGATCAGTACTTTCAGAGATTACCTCCTACAAACAAAAAAGCAAACTTTGCCTCTTTATTGTATTAGTGTAGATGTATGTAAGTAGATACATATGTATGTTATTAATTTGTAAGGTTAAAATCGTGCAACTCAATTTTGAAGTAGATATCTTCAAACGACAAAGCTGAAATTTTTGTTTGAATATCAATTTATGGTTAGCTGCATGACGCCATGTTGAATCATAATTATGTATGTTAATAATTTGTAAGGTTAAAATCGTGCAACTCAATTTTGAAGTAGATATCTTCAAACGACTGAGCTGAAATTTTTGTTTGAATATCAATTTATGGTTAGCTGTGTGACGTCATGTTAAATCAAAAATGGCGGAACACACAAAATGGCGGATTTGTTGTTTTATGCTCTCCTACAATATGGGAATCAAATGAAAGGGCTAGCTGCGAAAAAAATTACGACAATCTAAATAAAAAACGACTTTTATGTACGTACCCATAATTAATAATTTTTTTTTTACTAAATTGGGAGTTTCTGAATACGAAAGAAGTTTTAGAACTGTAGTATCACATCTAGTCATGAGCTATATGTTGTCAAGGTATTGAACAACGGAATTTGCGATATGTTTCGCAATTTATTGTGTGTATTAATTACGTTTTGTTCTATAAATATGACGTAAATAAAACTCCGTTATAACTCCGCATAATTTTTTTGGAGGCGGAGGCGGATGCGAAGACACGATTTCATGCGGAACTTCCGCAGTAACGGAAGCGGTGGTGAAGTTCCCTTACAAACCCCAGTATAGAATACCCAAAACGTGTGTTTGAAATATTATTTATGATGTAGTGCCCTATAATTCTAAGTACACAAACTTAATTTCTATTTGTTTTAAAAACTTCTTAAAAACGTTATCTATCTGTGAGATAATTCGCCATGCTAAAATCCATTGTATATCTATGTTATTTCTGTGCGTTCCGTCATCTTATTATTTATACCACTCGTACTGAAAAAAGCACTAAGACTTTTACTTCATAACTCAATCAATAAGTCCTGGTATTTTTTTCTTTGTTTCAGGAATACCTGTTCCACACCGCAGTAGAAGATAACTTTAACATCTAGTTTTCTCGGACTTACAACCAAAAGCAACAAGGGGCTGCCTCAATAATGGTCAAAATGTCTTTGTGATGTAAGTATATCTGTTACTTAAGAGTTTTATTGAACAGCTTCGTCGTCTTGATACAAAAAATTGCGAGATGACTCAAAATAGGTACCGCAAATCTGAAGCAAGGGCAAATGAAGAAATGTGAGTTGGATTTGTTAGTCAAAGTCTAACACTCTCGCTCCATCCAAATCGGGTATAGATATGTGTTGAATTTCTAAAACTGTGGGTGATTTTTAACACTATAGCCGTTTTGTGATTGCGATAAGGATCCAAGAGTGCAATTATGAATAAAGCTCAAGCATACAAAATCATAAAACACTTCAAAGAAAAAATTATATTGTTATATTTAATGTTTAAAAAAAATTGGACTACATGTAATGAAGCCCTTTTCTAAATCCGAAAGTAATAACGGGGCCACTTAGCTGTTTCTTTTTATTAAGGACGCTAAAGCAAAATTCACTCGCTTAATTTTTTGGTAAATTAGTCGCATTACATCAACATTCGCGTATGCACACAGCACGCACTCATATAAATACAATGTTCGGTCAATTTTATACTTTAACTTAACATACTGGATACTGGAAGGTTTTATTTTTTTTTTTCCAGTATTGATTGAGTGAAGTTTGGGTTTTTGGTGTCAGTGATTAGTGATTACGGACGATTAAAGCAGTTCTTATGATATAAGTAGATTAGGTGCTATGAGGGAACAGATGAACCTACTCACATATACTTACATCTTCTTTTTCCTGCCCTTATCGCATATTACTTGGGGTCGGCGCAACATGTTTTTTTCTTCCATTCTGTCCTGTCACCCGTCAAACTGTTGCTAACTCCCTTTTCTTTCATATCACTCCTCACACAATCCATCCATCTTTTATTCGGCCTTCCTCGACCTACGTGTATACTCAGAACTCTTTTAGTAATGTGCACTTCATCTCTCCTCTTCACATGACCATACCATGACAACCGATTACCTTTCAACTTTTCAGTCACTGGCGCCACTTTCAAACGTTCTCTAATATACTCATTTCTCACTTTATCCACTCTCGTCACACCACACATTCCCGTGACCTGTCGCCATTTGATCCATCCTGCGTTGATCCGACGTGTTACGGTCTCGATCTACCTCACCATCCACTTAGACGAGCGACCCGAGGTACCGAAAGTCGGAACAGATTGGTATGGGCGTTCCGGCGAGAGCTAAAGACAGGGTTGGAGAGACCGCCGAAATCGCAGAACAAGTACTCCGTTTTGGTTCTACTTACTTTCAGGCCAACACTTTCCAGTCTGTGCCACCACACCTCCAATCTGTTTTGGACCTCTAGGTCACTCTCGGCAACCAGCACAATGTCGTCGGCAAACAGAATACACCAGGGAGCCTCCTCCTGAATGTCCGACGTTAGAACGTCCATTGTCATCAGGAAGAGGTAAGGGCTGAGAGCCGATCCCTGATGTAAGCCGACAGCCACATTGAAGTTTCCAGTGGTGCCCACTGTGGATCGGACTTGGGTACTACATCGACTGTACATCGCTCGGATCAACTGCATACACTTCCCAGGCACACATTTCTCCTTAAGGGCCGAGCCCACCACAGAACCTCACGAGGTACCCGGTCGTATGCCTTTTCGAGGTCAACGAATACCATATGCAAGTTTTTATGTGCACCTCTGTATTCCTCGCATAGCTGGCGCCTCTCAATAACTTTCTCCCAGACTTTCATAGTATGTGACTTTTGCTTTATTCCTCTCTAATTGTTGCACTCGAGCACATCACCTTTCTTTTTATAGATGGGCACCAAAGAACTGTTTCTCATCTTCTTCATCTAAACTCTTCTTTTCAACTTTGTATAAACTTAGCAAATATACGGATTTTCACAAGTGATCCTGTTCTTTTCACTGCCACGTGTGACGTCACGGCAAGACCTTCCTACAGACCTGAATATTTTTTTATACCATCCTGGAGATGAATATATTGTCTTATATTTGATACCAAGACATACTCATAGTTATGATTCCTAGTGCATCATAAGTCCCCAAAAAGCCGTGATATTTGTCAAAAAAATTATCGGAATTCTTGATTCAATTAATTTGTTGTTTATTTTAAAAAATTGGATTCTTGGATTAGATACTTGAGTACGACTATAGTTTATTTGTTGTTTACCGTAAAATGGGGTGAATAGAGACAAAACTTTAGAGGGTATTTTCTCGATATTTGAATATTTTTTGCAGCATTTAAATATATCAATTTATCAATGAATTGTTATTCTAAAAAATCGATGTTTTGTTAGAGGCCGATATTATGGTATCAAAGTGAAAAACCAAACTAAAGTTTTGTCTCTATTCACCCCTAAGTCTCTATTCACCCCATTTTGCTCGGTATTTAAAATTTTCTGGTTTTTTTGTGTAAGGTACTTAATTACAACTATAATGAAGCGAACAACGTCACTAATTAGTTTATATTGTTTCAGAAATCTTAACCGGATTATGGACCTGATAGCTGCGAACGGGGTATTCTTCTGCCGCAAAATGAAACATGTGAAACTTAATAAGACCGATAAAAATAACTTCATAGTGATCTAATTTAAAAATTAAGCTCTCTCACAAAATGTCAGTGCTCTCGTCAAGGACTACCTACAACATACCTTCCTCTGAAAGTAATGAGATTTTGTTATAAAGCAAATATTTAACTGTACATCGACAATTACTAACTTTCATAGCGTTATATCTTAATTTGTTGTTTTTGTTTGTGGTCGCAAAACGTAATCTACACTCACAAAGACGACGCAAAAATGAAGGTACGTCCCAGCAAATGTCTACCTACTTCAGTCAGCCTTCGCTTCTCGCCGTATATAGACTGCGACTCCCGCATCACTGATTTGCGCGGGAAAGGCATGAATGAACAAATTTTAAATATCCGCCTGCTAATTGAAAAACATCGTCAATTTTACAAGCCGATGGTTCTCTGTTTTCTTGAGTATATTAAAGACGGTAAGTGTATACCGTGGTCAAAGATGATTAATATACTTGTTAGAAAAGGAATGAACGAACAAGGAGCGATTGTAATCAAGCAATTGACCTGTCGTGGTCCTCTCTTCAGGAAAGATAAATACTTGAGGACACATTGGTTTAGACGCCAAAAAGGTGTACGAAAAAGCCAGGTTTTGTCAAAAAGTATTTTTGACGTTGACACCGTACTTAATTTACTTCAAATCTTAGACGAGTGGACGGGCGGAGTTGAAATTTTTGGAAGAAGAATTAAAACTATAAGATATGCCGATGAAACCACATTATTAGCATCTAATGAGGAAGAGTTATCTGCTTTGCTTAAAAGAATTGAGGAGGCGACCATCAACTGTGGTGTAAGAATTAACCGTTACACAACAAAAATCATGGTAGTTGATAGGGCTAATGTCCTAAAAAGATGTGAAGAATTGTCAGATTATGAGAGAGTCAATGAAATCATTTACCTTGGTTCCGTTATATCGAACAACGGAACATGTACTAAAGAAATAAATCGGAGAATATACATGGCATCGTATGTTATGTCCATTATTGAAGGTCAGTGGAAAGCCCTAAATATTCAGTGTCAAGAAGAAAGAAAAGAATGTGTCATGAAAATAGTGTTTCCTATCTTCAAATATGCAAGTGAAACGTGGACTTATAAAAACCAGGATCGCAAAAAAATTGATGTTTTTGAAATGAAATGCTGGCGAAAAGTGTTGAATATATCTCGCCCATGTATGAAAACGAACTTGTCGATTCGAAAGAAGTTGAAAATTCCTAAAAAATTGTCCACATGGTGTCAACTAAAGGCCGTAGGCTTCTTCGGGCACGTTGTATGTGATCCGACGCGGGAGCTAGAGCGTGCACTATTATTATGTAATTTAAGAAATCCGTATGGCAACCGTTACAAGGGAAGACCTCCAAAAGGATGGGACTCTGTAGTAAAAAAAAAACTAGGCTGCAATGATCTACGAGTTGCCATTAGAATGGCTCACGATCGCAAACGTTGGGGTCAACTTTCGCACGGCGAACGTGTTACTTAAAGGAATGCATTGTCAGACAACTTCAATATTCAATAAGATATTATGTTTATATAATTCGAAATAACTTATTACAATGTGAATTCATGTCGTCGTTAAAATTTTGATAGTTATCCGTCTAGTATTTTTTACTTTTCTTGTTTAAAATATTAACCGTATGTAACATGCAATAAGAAATAGTCAAAAATTTGGACTGCCTAAGTTAAATGTATATATTTAAACATGTTATAAACCTTCCGAACAACATGACGATATGAATGTTATTGGCCGTGTGGTACCCGGCAAAGAATAGACCACCCCCTCTCATCCCGTGGGTGTCGTAAAAGGCGACTAAGGGATTACACAGAATGATGAAAGTACAGATGAGAATTGGTTAAGGATAAGTAGAGAAAATAGGCAGACGTAACAACAATATCACATGAACAACAAGATCTCAGATACGCGTGTCTGAAAGTTTTACAACAAGGGGCAGAAGTATATAAGCACGACATTAACAACCGAAATAACTGGTTGCTTTCGATCTTTCGCAATGATATTATCCATTTGAAAGTTGTCATCTACTCAATTTTCCAAATAGATTTTTCTGACACGGACACCATTGACGTTCGTGATGTGTTAGAGCTTTTTGTCCAATTTGTCACCAAATACTATGACCAGCTTAAAATTGCACTCACATAGAACGCTTGCGATAACCGTACATGTGATATTTGCCAATCCGATGAGTTGAATAACTGGAGGATTGAATGGTTTGAGGATTTTTAGAGACAACATCTAGGAAATGACGTAATCTACACTCACAAAGACGACGCAAAAATGAAGGCACGTTCCTGCTAATCTCTACCTACTTCAGTCAGCCTTCGCTTATCGCCGTATAAAGACTGCGACTCCCGCATCACTGATTTGCGCGGGAAAGGCATGAATGAACAAATTTTAAATATCCGCCTGCTAATTGAAAAACATCGTCAATTTTACAAGCCGATGGTTCTCTGTTTTCTTGAGTATATTAAAGACGGTAAGTGTATACCGTGGTCAAAGATGATTAATATACTTGTTAGAAAAGCATTGAACGAACAAGGAGCGATTGTAATCAAGCAATTGATCTGTCGTGGCCCTCTCTTTAGGAAAGATAAATACTTGAGGACACATTGCTTTAGACGCCAAAAAGGTGTACGAAAAAGCCAGGTTCTGTCAAAAAGTATTTTTGACGTTGACACCGTACTTAATTTACTTCAAATCTTAGACGAGTGGACGGGCGGAGTTGAAATTTTTGGAAGAAGAATTAAAACTATAAGATATGCCGATGAAACCACATTATTAGCATCTAATGAGGAGGAGTTATCTGCTTTGCTTAAAAGAATTGAGGAGGCGACCATCAACTGTGGTGTAAGAATTAACCGTTACACAACAAAAATCATGTTGGTTGATAGGGCTAATGTCCTAAAAAGATGTGAAGAATTGTCAGATTATGAGAGAGTCAATGAAATCATTTACCTAGGTTCCGTTATATCGAACAACGGAACATGTACTAAAGAAATAAATCGGAGAATATACATGGCATCATATGTTATGTCCATTATCGAAGGTCAGTGGAAAGCCCTAAATATTCAGTGTCAAGAAGAAAGAAAAGAATGTGTCATTAAAATAGTGTTTCCTATCTTCAAATATGCAAGTGAAACGTGGACTTATAAAAACCAGGATCGCAAAAAAATTGATGTTTTTGAAATGAAATGCTGGCGAAAAGTGTTGAATATATCTCGCCCATGTATGAAAACGAACTTGTCGATTCGAAAGAAGTTGAAAATTCCTAAAAAATTGTCCACATGGTGTCAACTAAAGGCCGTAGGCTTCTTCGGGCACGTTGTATGTGATCCGACGCGGGAGCTAGAGCGTGCACTATTATTATGTAATTTAAGAAATCCGTATGGCAACCGTTACAAGGGAAGACCTCCAAAAGGATGGGACTCTGTAGTAAAAAAAAAACTAGGCTGCAATGATTTACGAGTTGCCATTAGAATGGCTCACGATCGCAAACGTTGGGGTCAACTTTCGCACGGCGAACGTGTTACTTAAAGAAATGCATTGTCAGACAACTTCTATATTCAATAAGATATTATGTTTATATAATTCGAAATAACTTATTACAATGTGAATTCATGTCGTCGTTAAAATTTTGATAGTTATCCGTCTAGTTTTTTTACTTTTCTTGTTTAAAATATTAACCGTATGTAACATGCAATGAGAAATAGCCAAAAATTTGGACTGCCTAAGTTAAATGTATATTTTTAAAAATGTTATAAAGCTTCCGAACAACATGACGATATGAATGTTATTGGCCGTGTGGTACCCGGCAAAGAATAGACCACCCCCTCTCATCCCGTGGGTGTCGTAAAAGGCGACTAAGGGATTACACAGAATGATGAAAGTACAGATGAGAATTGGTTAAGGATAAGTAGAGAAAATAGGCACACGTAACAACAATATCACATGAACAACAAGATCTCAGATACGCGTGTCTGAAAGTTTTACAACAATGGGCAGAAGTATATAAGCACGACATTAACAACCGAAATAACTGGTTGCTTTCGATCTTTTGCAATGATATTATCCATTTGAGAGTTGTCATCTACTCAATTTTCCAAATAGATTTTTCTGACACGGACACCATTGACGTTCGTGATGTGTTAGAGCTTTTTGTCCAATTTGTCACCAAATACTATGACCAGCTTAAAATTGCACTCACATTCTATGTGAGTGCAATTTTGCGCAATTTTTTGGGCTGCGATAACCGTACATGTGATATTTGCCAATCCGATGAGTTGAATAACTGGAGGATTGAATGGTTTGAGGATTTTTAGAGACAACATCTAGGAAATGAGTGGTAATCTAGAAATGGTTTAGTGCTAAAAAATAGGTTAATAAAAAATATTTGTGTAAAACCAAACAAAAAACAATGAAAAAAAGTTAAAAATAACACAAAAAGTAGAAAAATATAATTAATTGTAGTAAGCGTACATATATTTGTGTAAAATCAAACAGAAAACAATAAAAAAAAGTTAAAAATATTACAAAAAGCAGAAAAAAAATACTTAATTGTAGTAAACGTACATATAATATTAGTGTAAAACCAAATAGAAAACAATGAAAAAAGTTATTTTTAATAATACAAAAAGCAGAAAAAAATTAGTTAATTGAATCAGCGTACATATAAAACTCCATAAATATAAATTCTTATACAATATTTTAATGTGCTTACTTTTACGATATTATATATATATAAGGCCGAACGCTGCGGTAAGCGGGTACGCGGGACTACCGCGCGATCGCCCGCTTAACGCAGCGTTGGCCTTTACTATGTTTTTACATTACACACTTATTTAGCTTAAGATAGTAAATAAGCATGTCACATTAATATTCGAATATAATTGTATTTCTATCGCCTTAAACCATCATTTGAATTGTACGTTAGTCTGTAAGTAGATTCTAGTGCAAACGGTTGGTTGGATGGAGTTCGTACCTTCACTCGTCATTGACATTGAACATCTTTTTCGGCGACATTTACTCGAAGAATTTGATTATATTTCGGATGTTTATATTATCAACTATCTGCCTCAGAAATAACTAAATTAGGTTATAATTGTTATTAAGTCGTATTACAATAATAATCGTTCTGCAGCCACCATTGACTTTATTAGGTATTAATTATTATTAAGATCGATATAATATAGTTAGTTTAGGTAATTGTGCATTATTTATTCGCGCATTCGATATCTACGCATTAGATTTTTGCGCTTCAAATATCTGCGCACTCGACTTTCATAGACAAATATCTGCGCACTCGACATTCTCAGACAAATATCTGCGCGGATATCAAGTATCCGCGTACCAGATAATCTGCGCACTCGATGTCTGCGCCCCAAATTTCTGCACACTTGATATCCGCGCACCAGATAATCTGCGCACTCGATGTTTGCGCCCCAAATTTCTGCACACTTGATATCCGCGCACCAGATAATCTGCGCACTCGATGTCCGCGCCCCAAATATCTGCGCACTTGTTATCCGCGCACAAGATAATCTCTACACTCGATGTCCGCGCCCCAAACATCTGCGTACTCGATATCCGCGTACAATTAAGGTCTAGTATAATACTACTGATAGGTTTTGCAGTCACCACTGACTTTATTAGGTAATAATTATTGTTAAGATCGATAAAATATAGTTAGTTTAGGTATCTATGCATTCTCTATACGCGCAATCGATATCTACGCAATAGATTTTCACGCCTCAAATATCTACGCACTCAACATTCGCAGACCAATATATGCGCAATCGATGTCTGCGCCACAAATATCTGCGCACTCGATATCCGCTCACAATTAAGGTCTAGTATAATACTACTGATAGGTTCTGCAGCCACCACTGACTTTTTTAGGTAATAATAATTATTAAGACCGATAAAATATAGTTAGTATAGGTATCTGTGCATTCTATATACGCGCAATCGATATCTATGCATGAGATTATCGCGCCTCAAATATCTGCGCACTCGACATTCGCAGACCAATATCTGCGCACTTGATATCCTCGCACCAGATAATCTGCGCACTCGATGTCTGCGCCCTATATATCTGCGCAATTGACATCCGCGCACCAGATAATCTGCACACTCGATGTCCGCGCCCCAAATATCTGCGCACTCGATATCTGCGCACATTTAAGGTCTAGTATAATAACTACTGATACGTTCTGCAGCCACCACTGACTTTATTAGGTAATAATTATTATTAAGATAGATAAAATACAGTTAGTATAGGTATCTGTGCATTTTATATACGCGCAATGGATATCTACGCAATAGAGTTTCGCGCCTCAAATATCTGCGCACTCGATGCCCGCGCCCCAAATATCTGTGCAACCGATATCCGCGTACAATTATTGTCTACTGTAATACTACTGACAGGTTCTACAGCCACCACTGACTTTATTAGGTAATAATTATTATTAAGATCGATAAAATATAGTTAGTATAGGTATCTTTGCACTCTATATACACGCACCAGTTATCTGCACATGATATTTGCGCACCAAATATCTGTGCATTAGATTTCTGCGCACTAGATGTCTGCGCATTCAACATCTGCGCCCCTAATATTCGTGCCTCAAATATCTGCGTGGATATTTTGAGCGCATCAGACATCTGCGCGCTCGATATCCAGGCACCTGATATCACATTCAATATCCGCGACCCAGATAATCAGCACATTCGATATTCACGCACTCGACGATCCGCTCACCAGACATCTGCGCGCTCGATATCTGCACTTCCAATATCCACGCACCCGATATCTGCGCACTCGTTATCTGCACACTCATTATCCGTGCATCACAATCTGCTCGTCTTGAGTCTGTGCGCCTTATATAAACTATTGGACATTATTGTTATGTTCGTAGCTAAGTTCTTGAGAGTAATTATATTTTAAAACCTATTTCATCACCTCTTCAGTTTCCTTTTTTCTGCAATTTCCTTCCTTATGTAAAATCTTCTCAAACCAAATTCATTAAATTCTGGAAGTCTACTCGACAAATTAGTTAAAAGTTTCGTGCTTTTATATTAAGAACTTTGGTAAGCATAGTACGTAAATATAGGTTATCACGACATGATATACCTCAAAAATAAACTCTCGGAACTAGTAACTTAGAATATTGTTATAAATAAAATAAGGGAATGGTTTTTTTTTTTCAACGGAGATTATGTAATCACATGTTAAGAACTGGTATTTGCTCTGGGCCCTGTAAGGTTGCAAAACAGCAGTGTTTATTAACAAATATATGTTAACACGTAAAATGTTACAAATGTCCACGCGCATTGATTGTATCATCTCTGAAAGCATCTAATAATTTCGGTCGCGTTCAATAAAAGTAATTGTGATCAGCACATAACTGGCGGTTGGTATAAAATTATAAGTTAAGTACAAATAGTATTTAAAACTACTTTTAAGTTATATATCGATAAAAAAACATAAATGACAAAAAATAAATAAAAAAAAAACATAAAAAAATATGTGGTAGTAAAATTATGTAAGCGTATTCAATAATAAGTTAGTCGATTTATGATTTTAAATATAATATTCGCCATTATCTAGATTTCAGAACCTTAAGAATGTTTGGTTCTTTGGCACCCTAATTAAAGCCATTCAACGTCTGATATAATTAACCCTTCATATTTCATTTTCATTTGTTTCTCTTCATTCCTACTTCTCCTTACTAAGGACTGAGTCAATTTGGACGATCGCACCCTGGAGTAGGACTTGACTAAATTCCATAATGAAAGGATGTCACTCTTTCTATCTTGTCCTTACATTTCTCATATGTAACAATGTGCAGTTAGCGCTGTATGCATTGGTTCATTTTAATTGTATTTTCTTCCTCCTTTTAAGGAACAGAAAGCATTATTTTACTGTATATGGCAGTCTATTCTTCTACATCACCTCTTTTTCTAGTCAGACATTGTCTATTTCAAAGTGATGACATGATTCCATTCCATCTTCTCCTTGTTCCTTCTTAAGACAATAATTTTCTTTCAAAATATTTCCTTTTACCGAGTCCCATTGCGAAGATTCAAAATGGAATTTAGGTAGTAAAGCAAAATCTTAAAATTAACCAATATTTATTCATTTACTTGTCATCATCCACTGGTAAATTTTTCTAGCTACAGCTTTCTTCCTGCAGACATCTTGTTCCATCTCTAATCGTGTTTTTTATTATTTTTTTATTTGAGGAAAAGGACCGAATATGGAATAATTAAACAAATTCTTCAAAAAGTAATAAATAATTTTTATTTTGATCAGTCTCAAAAGTGCAGTAATAAAAAATCAAATTATGCCTCTCAAAAATGTGACTCTATTATGGAATACTACCCTAAATAAAAAAAAGATTACCTTGCAAGCAAAACTCACAAATCAAGCCTATTAGCTAGAGGCAATGCACTAAATCCTTCCTTCTTTCTTTGTATCATAAATGAAAATATCAGATTAATACATGCACTCGACGTCATTTTAACCATTAGGTGTTAGTGGATCATTAGCTTAGTTGGTCATGTTGATCAGCGGAAGTTACACTGCACCCACAGCCATAATATTAATATTTTTCAGTGCTCGGTTTTAGAAATATTACAGTATCCCATAATTGGTACCTTTCTTCTATATTGTACACCTTTCTTGACTCGGATGTGTTGCTATAAACAAAAATAGAAAAATCAACCAGATAATTTATTTTGCTGATTTTTTTGGATTCTAGTTAAGGTTCTTTTAACTGAAGTTGGAAGTGGTCGGACGGGAACGTAGATTTAATGAATATAAAATCTCGAATTATAATCAAGATCTATATTAGGCAACAATGGTAATGAAGTTCATAAGAAATCAACTTTAAAAATTACGAGTGAAGGACGAACTCTGCGTGAAAATCTCCTTTACGTTATATATAAAATAAGTAGTTAAAATAAAATAAAAAATCAGTAAAAAACCAAGTCCAAATCAAAATGTACGTACAGAAGTGAGAGGGGTCTTTTATAACGAGATTGATATTAAGGGGGCGGGTTAACTTGTTATGGCAGATAGACGAAAGGACGGACGAACGCCCGGATGTGAAGAACTGAAGGCTTTTTTGTTTTTATTGCGGACCCCACAAGTTTATTTCTAATCAGAAACAAAATCAACTTAAAATTATTCTTTTTTGGGGTCCGAAGACCCACCTCCTTCTTGGCAGTCATAACGATAAAATATAAGTCGGTTGTCTATTGCTAAAAAAAAAGAAATGAAATGCAGTTAAATACTTCCACTGACCATTGAACAATTAATTCATCGACAACCGACAACTCAAGGTCAAAGGGTTTACGAAAAACCGCTTGAGTACATATAACTTAATAGGTACAAAGATGCGGACGGTTGACTGAAGTACTTGTAAATATAGTAAGACTCACGATTAACATGACAGGCCACGTAAATTATATTTAAGGTTTTACTCGTAATGGATACTAATCAATATTCTATGTAACGTCAATAACACATAAGATCAAAATCCTGTGCTTGAAAAATAGTATAATGTTTAGATTTAGACAAATTGTAATTTGGATGTTAATTAAGTAGCAGGTTATTTGTGACTGTTTTTCACGTTGTGTGATAGCTCCGTGCCTCGGAGAGCAGGTTAAGCCGTCGGCCCCGGCTTGTCGGTCGTTACGAGCCCCCCGCTCGATGCTTCCTTTACTTCGGATAGATCGATATTTCTTGGTTGCGATAGTCATCAGGCAGTCGCGATTCGAGGTGACGGAAAGCATGAAGGAAAGACATCCTCACGACCGAATCGCCGCAGGATATGCGGTCGACAGCGCGTTGTGTTCCACGCGCGCCTTAAAGAGATGTCTGTAAAATACACAGTCCCTACTAAGACCGTTGCCTGCCAGAGCTTACGGATTGGTTCAAAAGTAATACCGTGGCCCTGGAACTAAAAAGGCAACTAAAAGGAACACAGGTGGGTCAGTAAATTTTTATTGACTAACCCACTGTGTCAGACTTTTGTTTTGATACTCCCTCTTGCTCTCAAAAGGGATAGTCGCATTCAACATAAATATATACCGCATTAGGACAGACGAAATGCCAATTGAATGGAATCAAAAATCTGACTGTGGTAAGAACATTGCGTAGTTATCAAAGGTTTATTGTATGCCGTTCTTTCAAACTGGTTTGGCGTTTTTAGTCTGCTGCAGAAGACGTGAAATTAACTTTATCAGCACGTCAGTAATGTCAGCCTGCGAGAGCAATCGATCCTCATGACGGTTTAAGAAATCGTGTGTCTCGGAGATCACATAAAAACTCGGTCCCGTTCGTCAGATGAACTCTTCTGACAGTCGTTACGGGCTAACACAAGCTCGATACTTAAGTCGGACATCTGAGAATGTCAATTTCCATGAAGAATAGGGATTATACTGCAGCAAATCGAACATCGTCTCTCTGGGCCTCGGAGAACAAGAAGGTCCCGACTGTCAGGCAAACATCTCTGACAGTTGATACGAGCTAACACAATGTTTATGTCGTTGCTTCTGGGTGACACCCCTAACATATTTAGCGGTTGAAGCAACTGAAAGCATAAAATATGCCCTTGGCACTTGGCTTTGGCAACTTAATAGTGAACAAGCTCTGACCCGTTTTGTATCGATCGTGTAAAAAACAAAATCCGCTTCGTTAATATCACACGGTAGATATATATTTGCAGAAGCGTTTTGTGTGTTTTGTGTGTTATTAATATTTCTCAGACAAAATCGTTTAAAAAACAATATCTTTAGCATTTGAACGTTTAAAACCTCGCTATCTGCTACAGCTTTAATTTTGCAACACATACATATTCGTTATTGTGGGTAATATTATTTCTTTAGTTACTTCCTGTATAATTATCATTTAAATAATTTTACTGTGACTTTTCATAAAACTTATTTGAACCTAAATCATAAATTTTGTAATAAATTTGCTGAAAAGGTTTATTAAAAAGGAGAAATCAACACTAGTGGGCGACTGGTTCAGAACCGGAGCTTCTCCGAAATGACTCTCGCCTCTCTCTCCGTTAGCACCTCCTCCCTCAAGGCCCGATCCAGTTGGACTCTAAATAGCGGATTTCGTAATTGAGCTCCGCAAAGGTTCGCATAAAGGTGTCATGGCTCTAAACCGGTTGACAGTCTCCTCTAGCTTTGGTCATATCTTCGCTCCCGCACCCCTATTTAAGACTGCGGCCTCCTCTATCCCTTTGATGGTAGTCTCCTTCCCACTCGAAGACGGCATTTTCTTAGTCTCTTTCGAAACATTGCCCTTATTTCCATCCCATATTTCCCTGAATATATTAAAGGACATGGTTGGGTGTTTACTTTCCAATTATTTTATCCTTTCTCTCTTTCTTGTGAAGTCCTCCGCCAACCTGGCTACTTCTTTTCAGGTGCTTGCCTACTCGGAAAGTGCCTTAAATCGGGTGGCATCTAGATTTTCCATGACTTTTAGGGATAGAGGTTGAAACCAAGCGTCGAAGGTGAAAACCGTAAAGACATTCTGAAGTTAGTGAACATTGGCCCATTATGCTATTTTACTTTGTTATTATCTATTCCTAAGCGCTCTTCCCGTGTATTGATATAATTTATTTAATAAATGTTTTATTTTAAAATAATCGTGTTTCATTGGATTCCTATAAATTATTTATTACCTAAACTAATATTATAAAGAGGTTAATTTTGTTTGTAGGAGGTAATCTCTGAAAGTACTGGTCCGACTGCTAAAATTTTTACACTCGTAGAAAGCTGCTTTACTCCCGATTGCATATATTTCATATATGCGGGTGAAGCCACGGGCAAACGCTAGTATTAAATAATATGACTTTACAGGAACACAAACTCAAATTATAATTAAATTGAGGTAGTTTTGATTCAGAATATCAAAATTCAGTAAATAAAGAAATGTGATAAAATTCTTCCATCTATTTTTCTTTTTCAGCTCTACAAATTTTTTGTTGTTCCGATAGAAACACAAATAATACTTCTATCGAAACAACTAAAAATAACATAAATTATGTTTCTTAGTCATTTGCCAAAATAACGAAAGACTAGCAGATAAGATATTTGGGAGAAGAGAAAAATATCCCCTAAAATGATCTGTAGTGTCAAATTATATCAAAAATACCATCATCTATATTCCTCTTTCGGCACCAATGGTTTCAGCACCAATAGTAGATCCTGAGTATAATTTTTAAATGGAACAGTATACACTCACCACTCGTCCAACAGTGGACGTATATCGGCTGAAATGATGATGATGATGAACGTATCTTCTTTCAAATAAAAACAGAATTATTAAAATCGGTTCATGCAATCCAAAATTACCACCGAAAACCCAACACACATAACCCGTCTAGTTTGTATAAATTAGTAACCCAATACCCCAAGAGATGACGCTGTAGTTTGGGCTACTTCGCGCTGTTAATTAACTCTTAAGTACACTTTTGTGACGGACGGGAAACTAGGGAACCCACTGAGCGTGGCCCGACTAGCTCTTGACCGGTTTTTATAGACAGGTCTAACTTTTTTTAAATATTAATCTCTTTTTGTTGCAAACAAAGTTTGCATTCTCTGGGGAAAGTAGCCGACCTTGATCTCTTAGGAAAGACACCATAAGCTGTAGAAATGGTATTTGGTAGCTAAAAAGGCTTGTCGATGAAAGTGACGTAAACGAAAGATCCTGTCGACGAAACGTCCATAGTAGAAAGATCCTAAAAGTCAAAAAGTTTTTTATTTCACATAGGCCTACATGGGCACTTATAAAACGTCTGAAGCTAGTGAAACTTTCCTGCTGGGGAAACAGAAATAAATAAATCATCCTGTCAGCGAACAGTCCAATGACGAATCGGTCGTCCGAGAACGGCTGTGTGCAACAAAATCCTCATTAGCAAATCTATCAGGTTTTTTCGTTACCATTTTTATACTCGTACAATATCTCAGAATCCAGACAAAAACAACAGAGGGCTTTGCCAATTTATAGTAGGGGCGGCGAGATGGGGATTTTGCGGGACCTTGCACCACCCTGTAATGTACCCCTACCACATATGGACCATTAATATGGTGGGGTTCGTTGAGGGCAGCCCGTGAGATTAGTAAAAAGAAAATTGATCCTCGGAAAAACTCGAGCACGTTAGATTAAGAAAAGGTAGCAGTACATGCAGAAAAGTGTATAATATTTCAATAATCTGACAATTTGAGCGTGGCAAAAGTAAATGGGCGAGTCATAAAGTTACGAGTAAAGAAATTTTGGAAGGAACGTTGAAAATTTTACACGTATTAGCTACATCGCCCCATGAAAACTGTCAGATTATAGGTTTTTCGTAATCCTGATAGGATCGATTACCTTCAAAATAAAATAAAAAAATCAATCGCGCCCGAGTATTTCATGGTTGCGAATTTTTGTGGTAGTAAGAGCAGTGGTGGCCGAGTGGTAACGACCCCGCCTTACGAGTTGTAGGTCGCAGGTTCGAACCCAGCCAGGCGCGTTACTTTGTGTAATTTATTTCACCACCACTGCTCTCAGAACGGTGAAGGAAAACATCGTGAGGAAACCGGCATGTCAGAACCAAAAATTCGAAGACATGTGACATTCACCAACACGCACTGGGTCCGCGTGGTAGATTCCCCATTCCCTCTCCTAGAGAGGAGGCTGGAGTCCCAACAGTGGGAACATTAAAAAGGCTGGTGATTATAATGAATTTTTCTAAAATTTTGAAAATTCTTACATACTCTTCCCCCCACTAAAATAGAAACTTGTCATAGACTTTTTCCGTTTTAGAACCTAATCTTCACAATGCAATAGGTCCCCATGGCGCTTTAGTAACTGCAAATTTAGCATCCGACCGTCGCCAACTGTAGTTAGTCTACATGATAGCGATGGAATGAAGTGGTATGTATTAGAAGTAATGTAGGTAAGAATTGTTGACAGAAACACGCAGAAACAGTTAAAACATATATTATTAATAATTAAAGGAAACAAAGCAGAAATCAAGCAAAACCGAACCAAGGACAATGACAGTGTCAGTCAACTTAAATATTTCCAAAATTAAAATAGTATGAGTTCGCACTGCCAGCTAGTCGCCAACATCCCGGACCCCCAGTGGAACACTAAAGGCTGGTGGCAACTGACTGGGGTACGGCGTCCATAAAAACTAGCTTACGGGCCGGCCGGCACAGCACGCCGCCTCTTGTGCGAACGTCTACTACGCGGACCGCTCCGTGAGGTCCCAAAAAAACCTTGTTCCGTTATCTGAGAAAATATTTGCTGGGGAGCCTATCTGAGAAAATAGTTGCTTTGGAGCCTGGCCGAGCGATAAAGCGTCTTAGGCTCATTATGGCAGCGTCGGAGGATAGAGACGTGACCATCTCTAGATGTATCGCTCTTGTGACTAGGCATGTATAATGCCACATATCTTTTTTCGTGGCACCGGAATACAGTTATTTGAATTGGGCCAAAGTAATCTAAACCCACGTGCGTAAACGGCCTTTTATGATGGTCAAGACGCTCGGGAGGCCGGTCACCTGTTTGGGGCTCAGCGGGATGACTTCTCCACCTTCTGCACCTCGGGCATGCGTGCACGACGCACCGGATTGTCGCTCGTACCCTCAAAATCCAAAAACGTATATTCATTAAGTGTATATTCCGATGAAAGTAGACTTTAGGTAGGTATTATTTCTAACTATAGCATCTGAGTACTAAACTGTGGTCCGGCCACAGAGGAACACACAAGTGTGCGGGTTGGACTTTAGGCAACGCTAACACACTTTAGTGTCACTTATCCAGCGCCATCTGTCGTCTATGGACAAACCTAGAAAACTTTTACAGGTGTTTACAGTATGCACAGATTTTTTCAGTAACGTTGCTTGTGGTATGTACCGACTCTTTTCTAACTATAGATTTTGGGATATTGGCTGAGTTGGGGGGGGGGGGGGATTCGGAGGTGAAATTGTATTTAACTCTTTGAATGTCGTAATTAGAGACACAATAGAAAGACAATTACCTTATGTCGGACTGTGTAACTTAAGACATTCGAAAGGTTAAGTTGCTTGTCTGCTTCTGCTAGAAGAAAGCATGACAGAAGTTCGAATTTTGTCGTCTTATGTACCTGCGGTGCCTGTAAGGCCGCGTAATCTGTGAAACGAGCTCTCGTGTGGTCGCCGAGTTTTAAAAGAACACTACGAAAAAGTTCCGGTGAAGACAAGAATTCCTCTTGGCCCAACAATCTAAGCATACTTATAAAATTTCGCAATCTATTAGCTAGATCATTGAGAACTTCAGGTGTACTTATCTTCGATGGGACGCGACGGGTTGTTGCTGGCGGGGTTCGTTCGTTGTATTGGGAGCGGCTGAAGCCAGCCGAGTGCTCGCTGCGGTTGCGGTTCACTCGATCGGCTTCCGTAGCCGCCATGTCCGGTTTTGGTTTTACTGCGTGCTTCTACCATTGCGTGTAACGATACTAAATGAATCGATACTAAAATGAAACTTACCTAAGATTGGAGAAAAAAATAAAAATTAAATAGTATTTATATTAATAATATAATTTGACATTACCAACTAATTAACATTTTTCTGTCCTAATTTAGGAACAAATTTTGAATTCCTAATATTTTTAATATTAGGAACTTTTTTTCTTCTTTCGTGAAACGCACTATACACGTGCGTTTTACCTAAAAAGTTACTTCGCCGTAATGTTGGATCCCCTGTCTGTCTACAAAAAAAAAAGAGTTGCCTACTCTAGCAAAATTTTTGCCCGAAATACGAAACGATATCGATTTTAACGGTAACTGCAACACTTTTTGAAGAATTATGAGGGGAATGGGATTTTATTTAAAAAAAAAAGCAGGTCTAAAAGGAAGTTGTCAATGCAGAGGTACGATATTGTGGCGTGGCGTTTTTGGTATTTGAAAGAATTGTAGGACATTCGAAATGGAGCCCAGCATCTATCATGGTGACAATACTAAATTATACAAGGTGTCGTTTTGAAGCTGCAAAATATTTCAGGAGGTAATTATGTTAGTGATTCTCGACACGAATCAATAATAAAATAAGTAGGTAATTTTTTTTTTATAACCGCGCTTTTTTTCACACACACAAACACGGAACAATAAAGGGCGTTTTCACACACACTAACTCGCAACGATAGTTTCATAAATAATGTATCATCCAATCATCATCCCGCACGCCACACCCTAGCCACGCCCCCGCGGCCATCGATCAATCGATTTAGTTTAGTGTAATTAAAAAATTAAATAACAAGTATTACTGATTATTGACCAGGTTTCGTATTTTTACATGATTATTTATGAGTTTTATTACAACCTCCTGAAATATTGTGCAGTTTTAAAACTGCACCTTGTATATCATATTAGCCCTCAAGAAAAACTAGCTACTTGTTTTGTTGACCGTACCTCACCAAGTGTGTCCTATTATTACGATTAGTTAATAGTGAAGAAATCAAAGGTACATTAGTAATACATATCAATGGTGTGCATTATTTGCACGTATGAACTCAAATTACAAAGGGCCCCGCTGCATAGAGAAATGTTTCATGCTGAATTTCTCCTGTTCTAATAACGATCTCTTGGTGTTAATACATGAATCGAGAGGAACATTGGTACAAGTTACGATCAGTTTTATTGTTATGTATTCCGAGCGTAATATAACCGAGGGCCCCGCTGGATAGACAAGGCGATCAATTGTAATTTCTATCAAAATGGTTGAGGTACATTGGATTTTGTCAGTAAAATCGTGAGGTACATTGAACAAACAAAGCAATACTACCAGTTTTTTCTGTGGTCTAGCTCGAGGGGCCCCGTTAGATAAAAATACAACTTGACATACTTAATAAAGGTATTATCAGGACGTTGTATCAATTCTATTCATATTTTACTAATTACTGAGAATATAGGCTTAAATACTTCAGTAGACAAACATGGAGCCATGTCGAATCCAAAAGGAGATGATTTCATATACATTTCCCTCAAAATAAAAGACGGAGGTACATACAGCGGTTTTGCCCATGCTTACCACACAGCTGCACAGTAAGCATTTCTTAAATCAATTGTTGGCAAGTAGTCATTATTCTGTATCAACTTACAGAGTGTACGGTAATCTTTCAATTCAGAACGGGTAGGTTTCATAAATGTGTTTTTACAGCACCTGCTCGATAATGTCGTTTTATATGTCATACAAACCTCACTTAAAGCAAGTCATTCTATCCCTAGGGAGATAATGCAGTATGGCCGATCCCTAGGGAATAATGAGATTTGAATTTTAAAATCGTACGTGCATCGAACAAGTTGTCTCGAAATTCAAACTGGCCACTAACAAAAAGAAAAGAAAATAGAATAAAACGTGCTTACTGACGGGAGCGTTATAGAAAATTAAAACTATAAAATCTTGGAGTAGTGAATTTTGTTTCTTTGATGAACTTGTAAATATAATGTCGACCAAATTGTCAATTAATTATCTCACTGATGGTGTAAAAAGAAGAGTATGCAACACGAGGATAAAGCTGTCTTTGTCTTGGGCGGCTTGAATTCCTCACTTCACTCAGGTTTCTTTATTCACTCCCTCGCAATGCTCGGGAGTTAATTATATTAATCCCTCACTGGCGTTCGGGATTAACCCACCTTCGTTTAAGCAACCTTCGTTTCGTTCGAAATTCAACATGCCGCCCGCGACTTAAAGACACTGCTTTATCCCCTATTCACATAATCTATTATTATGTGTTCAGTTTTCTTTCTTCATTCTCTAAATTGAGATGAGGTGTTAGCCGATTTGATAACGTGAGGAAAGTTTATTCGGTACTTACTTGGTCTCAGTACAACAGCAACAGCCACATTAATCTTTTTGTAAATAGGTAATAAACCCATTTACTTAAGTTGTTTAATAACAACAAAGGGCTGAAAACTAATAACCAAAAGATAACCGACGCCATGTCAGACTTGTCTTTGGTTTTTCTTCTAATTTACTGATTTTCTTTCTGAGTTTACGCAATTTCCTTTCAATTTTATTTTTCCCGTTACGTAACAATAAATAACTGTTAAAACTGTAAATCTTTTAATAAAAACTGAAAAAATAATTATTTTAGTTATCGTAAAAAGTGTAAAGCTTCTGTGACAAAAGAAAATAATGAAGTCTACAGATTATAGAACAGCGAGCGGACAATGGATACGTTGCCAGTATTTTTTGTTATTTCAAGATTGAAACTAAATGTGACGTCCTGCAGTAACCAGGAAATATACTACATTAGTAAAATTTTTCATCATCGAAGGACGAGACAATTACAGATATAATTATAATCGTAACTAAAAGGTGTAAATCTAATAATAATTAATTAATAACTTCAAATAAAAACTGAAAAAAAAACAAGTTCATTTCAGAAGTAAATACTGCCACAGTCGGGATCCATTAAATAATCTAGATTAAAAAAAACCATCCAATATGGACTGTTTACTACATTTCTGGACTGAACTTGACTTTTTCTTTTCAGTTTTTATTTAAAGTTGTTAGTTAATTATTAGGTATTAGTTAATTTTTTAACAAGTTTTTTATAATGACAATCTTAGATAAATATTATTTTGTGAAAAAAAAAATTCTGACGGTTATTGTTCCTTTTTCTAATTTTTTGAGCATTTTTTCGTATTTTTTGTCAAATAAAATGTCACGACTTCTCCTTTTGCTGTTTATGTTTTTGTATGTGCTTTGTGTTATTTTATTGTCATAATATTGGCTTTCTCTTCGCAGCTTGTAAAGAAAACTATTTATTTTGGCATACACACTCGTAGATACACACAATGTAGTAACAACAACATGTAGACACTAATAAATTATTATAATTGAAAAAAAAAACACAACTAGCAATGTGTGTCTCAGTACTAAAGAAATGAAAACAAATGAGGCTTTTTAGGAATGCGCCAATTCAGCCGAGAATGCCAGCCCTCCAAAGCATTGGTTGTTCTATGGCGCTGATGAGCGCAGCTTAATATAGTTGGCGAAAGTCTTGATACTGTAGCGACATCTATGGCGCCACATAAGAACTACGAAGAAAGTACGAAATCCTGCATCGCGCAATCAAAGTTCTCTGCGCGATTTGAACATATACGACAGCCCGAAATCATCTATCGGGCAGTCGCCCACCAGACCATAACACCTGTCTGGTCGGAGGATCCTCCCTTTTCAACGGAGGTTTGCGGGACTTTACTCTCTGTTCCGCCTGCCTCCAAACTGGTGACCCCGACGTGATCGTCAGCGCAGCCTTCGTGCAGCTACTACTTCGTGACGTCATCATCACTTCCTCAAGCTTTCGAGCAGCGAGACATACAGCCAGCACCCACGGCTATAGAGGGTATCCTGACCACCAGCGTGCCTACCTGGTCATACCTGGTCATTACCTTCAGCCTCATCAGCGACCTTGGCTTGGCACACCGCACCTTCGACCAGTCACATGAAGAGCTATGAAGAACCTCTCCTGGTCGACGCCAGCAGTCAAGCCCTACGTCGCACAGCACCGCTCCGACTCACTGGAGCCAGCAGCACTACTCCGACTCACTGGAGCCTGCAGCATCATCCCTACTCACTGGGACAGCACCACCCCGACTCACTGGGGCATCATCCCGACTCACTGGGACATCATCACCCCGACTGACTGGGGCGTCATCCCGACTCACTGGGATAGCAACACCCCGACTCACTGGGGCATCACCGCAGACAGTTCCGACTCACCGAGAACTATGCGGCATCGGTTCCGACTCACTGGAACCAACCTACGCTGGCCTGGCGGCGCATCAAGAACCATCGATCTCCGATCTCCGGAGGGGAGTGATGTAGCGACATCTATGGCGCCACATAAGAACTACGAAGAAAGTACGAAATCCTGCATCGCGCAATCAAAGTTCTCTGCGCGATTTGAACATATACGACAGCCCGAAATCATCTATCGGGCAATCGCCCACCAGACCATAACACCTGTCTGGTCGGAGGATCCTCCCTTTTCAACGGAGGTTTGCGGGACTTTACTCTCTGTTCCGCCTACCTCCAAAATACCATTCCTTTTCAAAATATTTGCGAAATATAAATAACCTTTTCGCTGTTTGGAGACGTATCTAATATTTATCTCCAAGCTTCTGGAATGCGACTAGCTGGGAATAATGGAATCACCGATGCTTTTCTGGTTTATGTTTCGACCCTCTCTACTCGTATTCAATTCTATGTTTTTTGAGTACTTCCTTATGGCGTTATTGAAATGGTGGTAGCATCCACTTATTTTTGCTTGAGGGAAGACAGCAGAAGCGGCGTTTATTTGCGCCTTCTCATAATCGCATTTAAAAGTTTTAAAGTTAATACTCAATTCTTCCTTTAATAATGCGAAAACACGTTGGTAAGTGTGTTCCGTTTTATTGGGCAATAGCGTATAAAAACAGGAATAATGTTAATTTTAGTTTTCGTTGGAATTGAGATCTAGATGAAGCACGCAAAGCTGGTAAAACGATTTTGGAACTGTTTTAAAAGTACCATCTGCAAAATAACATTCTTGATCCTTAGCAATTTTCAGACCTGATTTTGTTCCGAATACAACATTTTTTCTTCTTCTTCACCTCCATTTTCAATCAGCAAACAATTATTTGCAAGTGATTCCGGCAATTTTAAGTTTTTTTTGTGGTGTTATAATTCAATAAATCAGTTTCTGAATATTTCTTTCGTGCTCTGTATAATGAATCTTTTAGCGATGTAAATTTGGGAATATCTTTGCGATTTAGGTTCCGAGTCATTTGTTTAAAAAATATTTTGTACCGGACCTAAATCCCTGAATACTTCGTTTTTTAGTAATGCTATCAACTTTGGCTTACATGTGGCTTACGGAGACTTACATTCCTAATCGAGTCTATCGTGACAGAAGCACTACACGTTTTTCTTTTGTTCCACCTCCACAACAAACTTCCATTACTATTACATATTTATCATTGCCTTGTGATTTTTTTGAAATTTCGTACTGCTCATTGTTTGTTCCGTCCATTTTAATAACAATTATAGTAGCCACACACGTTCCCAGTAAACTTGCACAAATTTAGACTTGCACAAATATACTGGAACGTGTGTTGGAAGATATTTGCGCTAGTATACTGGAACGTGTGTGGCTACCATTAGAATTTACAATTTTTTTTATAGTCATGCAACGACAGCTATCAGAGTACAGTGAGTTTCACTTCAGCAGTTCCTTTGCCGTAATGTTGGCTCCCTTGTCTGTCTACGGAAAAAAGAAGGGAAAAATGAAAAGAGTTGCTACCAAAATTTTTGCACAAAATGTGAAACTAAATCGATTCTAACGGTAGTCGCACTACTGGAGAATAAATAAGAGAAATAGGATTTTATTAAAAAAAAGCTAGTCTAAAAGGAAGTTGTTGAATGGAGAGGAACGATATTGCGGCGTGCCGTTTTCGGTATTTGAAAGAATTGCAGGATAATCGAAATGGAGCCCAACGTTGTATGCTTTATTCAAAACTAGTATTTATCGTTTCCAAAAGAAATTAAAAAAAAAAAATTATAAGGCTATTGTTAAAAATAACGAAATATCTGTATCTCCCTAATATTAAGTAAGAAACGCACTGTTCAGTACGTTTCACATAAGGGTGAGTTGTGGAGTCCTCGCAAGATAACTTGGCGCGTAGCTGGGGGCGCTCTTAATGTTGCCAACCTAACTAATCTATTTTACCCTCATATAATTAAAAAAATCTTTCGTAATTCAAATTGTAATAGTATATAAATTTACTACGACGGGTCTCAAGAACAAAATTATTTCGAAAACGAAGTCGAAATGTATTTTATTACGTAATCTTATTGAAAATAGGTACTAAGAAGTATAATATGCCACAATATTTTTTTTTGCTAATATTCTTTTTGTTAGATATTAAAATTACCAATCGAACACTAACTTCTAACCTTTTATATAGTTACACAGAACTTCAAAACCTCATACCATAAATCAATAATTTTTCATATACGATTTAGTTCTTGGAATTCGTCGATTAGTTATAATACATTTATTTAGGTACTTAAAGGAAAGTAAGTAAATAAATTGAATTAGAGGTGATTTTCATTCGCATAATTTATTATAAAAAAAGTCAAGAAACTTGTAAATCTTTTATTAAATATCTAGTAGCACTTTTAGCATCAGAATCCAGCTAGTCTTTATCAGAAGAATCGGATGAGTCCCTTGTTACTTTGTCCATTTTGAGATCCATTAACCTATCCGATTTAAAAATATTTTCTTGTAGAGATACATTGTCATTCTTCTGGCATTACAGTAACGCTTACGCTTTGTATTGTCTCTTGTAGGGGCTTTGTTTATTTATGTGTAGTGGCACAATAATGCATTATCCATTACTACAATACAATTCGGTTTTATATTTGATACTATTATTCTTTCATGGATGAAGTTTGCAGAATTCATATCGTCATGATAGTCACTTGATTAAGATTTAAGCACATAGTAGCAGTCCATTTTCAACAAACTTTGTTGACTTGCTAGGTACCGCTCGGGTACGCATATTTAGGGAAATTTTATAGTGATGGTCACCCGAAAAATTATTTGACAAATGGGTCTAATTTTGGAAAATGGTACCGTAGGCCCAATATTTTCTTATTTCTTTTCACAAACTCGTTTGATTTTCAAGATAATATCCCTGCTAGCACTTTTAATCACTATTGATATAATAATGTCGACTATTTACTTTAGAAACGATAAAAAACACAGAGCACAACACCGTCTCCTGACACATGATATAAACGTCAAGATGGCGGCAAACGATTAGTTTCCAATTTTGGCCACGCGCCAACTTATCTTGCGCTAGCTCTACCAACTAACTTTAACCATAATTGGTACTTGTCAGATAGCTGTCGACTGTCATATTTCTCATTAAGAGCGCCCAACCCGGGATACATTATCACACAATCGCTCTTACGTGATTATGATGTTATTGCGCATCTTTCTCTAGATATTTTGGAAATATAGATATCTTGTGGATAGACATCTTATTTTCTGGAACAAGTTTTGTGAAATATTCGAATGAATAACGAAGTTACTGAATGCCGACCGAGCGTCCACGCGTTATTACCCTTATTTCACGTTGCCTTTTTATCAAACATTGTGTTGGATTGCGTTGAATGAAACAACAAGCTTTTAAACCATACTCACGTTGACGATACATGGATAGATAAAATCCTAAGTTGTCAAAAACATTTTACCAAGTTTTCACATAACAGTTTATATGCAACGCCGACTACTACCTACTGGACTCGCTCAGCTGACGTTTTCTTAAAGAAATTAATTTCGTACATGCGTAAATTAATACGAGTTTTGAAAATAAGGTACTTTATTTTTTAATTTTATCTTTACAAATCGATAGTGTTTCATGTACCGGATCGACCCTCACGGGATTAAAATGATCAAAATTTAGCGGTGTATAAATAAAAAATACCAGCCAGACCTACAACCAACCATTTGCCAGCAATATTCAGTTTGCTGGGCACGCCACAATCATGGCGGTAAGTCCCCTCTTTGAGGCGTGGCTGGAAAGACCTCACGGCGTCCTTACCTTCCGCATGACGCAGGTCCTCACCGGACATGGTTCGTTCGGGAGTTTCCTGCACCGGATTCATGCGGAAGTGACGCCCGGGTGTCGCCACTGTGCGGAACGCCCGGAGGACACGGTGGAGCACACAGTCGAGGTGTGCCCTGTTTGGGCGGAGCATCGCCGTGCCCTCGTGGGGGCGATCGGCGGCGGAGACTTTTGGCGCCGGGCCTTGGTTGAGGCCATGGTCCGGAGCGAGGAGAAGTGGCAGGCGGTCGCCGACTTCTGCGAAGCAGTAATGCTCGCAAAGGAGGAGGCCGAACGCATCAGGCAACGGCGTTATCGCCGCCGCCGCCGCCGCCGGGATTCTGATCCCGATTTCCGGCCACCGAAGGCGCGGGCTTGCGGACGGTGAGCAATGGGTAGCTCACTGTCCGGCCGTCCAGTATCTGGTTTTTAAAAACTAGATTTTTAGAAATCGACTTAACCACTAATTATTTGGTCCTAGTGTCAAAAGTCTCGTTATTCCCAAGACGGTATCAATCTCGTGACTTGAAAATACTTGTTCCTAGCAACACCAGAAACAGAATCCTAGGGGCTTGGACTACTACTCAGCGTGACTACTTCTAGACTCTGAGCCTTTTTAAAAAATCTCGTTATTCCCGAGATGGTATCAGTCTCGTGACTGGAAAATGCGAAAAAATTTAATACTTGATTCTCAAAAAATCTTCTGCCTCTAGAGACAATTTTTTTTTAACAACCAAAATTAATAATGTTTTTGTTCCAACAGAACAATGTGTCCTTTAACTATCAATCTCATACCAATATCAAGCCCTACAGGCCCCCCATAATTATATTTTTTTTTTTCATGTGTCAAAGTAACCCCGAAGTGGGGTTTCTTTGACAAGGCATTAAAATGCACTCAACGTCAAAGATCTAAAGTGTAAGGATTACTTTGACATCATTTTGATAAAAAAATATTAATATTTTATGCATTTTAGGGGAAATAGAAATAAAAACAACGAGTTATTGAGATCAATCAGTCATTTTTATTATCACTTAGGTTACAAAAATATAGGCACTTAATCAGTCTTGTAATTATTATCTTTGGAATCAACACAAATTGACATTATAACAATCATCTTTCAAAAATCGTAACATTTTTTAACAACAATAGAAAATCTAAAAATAATTATTAATCTGTGTCCTCGCACACCATATATATGAATATAGGACGGATTGGTTGAGCCTTTGTTACACATGCCACAAATCCAATTTTCGCAAGTGATACAACAAATCCAGTCAGCAGGATGATAGTAGAACTGGAAATCACATTTACAAATGTAACAGAGGTTGTTGTTCTTATTGCCCTTCTCCTTATTCTTCTGCTTGCCCCTTGATCTCCTTTTACGAGAAAAATCACTCAAAGGAACATCGTCATCAGAAGAAGTCTGGCCTGTCGTAGGCGGCAAAGAAGAAGTTGAAGGTATAGGTTCGAAGATCGGGACTTCCATGACAGCCGAGACAGTATCTTCAACTGTGTAATTGTTTTCTATTTCCGGAACATCATTTGTTGTTGGGCCTGGGATATCTTGGCGTGTTATAGATATCTGTGTACCTGGTTCATGAATCACTTTTTTTCCTCTTCTGTGTCGAATTCTTTCAGAGTTGTAGCCCCTTGTTTCTTTTAAAAATTCCAGCAGACTGCTGTCGAGAACACGTCCAGTCTCTTCTGAACGATCTGCTGGAAGTTTTTTCAGGACGGCTTCCGGATCAAACGAGCAAAGACCTGTAGTTCTGAAGGAGCTTTGTAGATTTTTCTTTATATTAGGAGCCAATGCATCCGTCAATCTTTTCAGCAGCATGGGAAACTGTGGCTTTGGAATTGCGCCCCGTGTTCTTGATTCTTTTCTCCAGTTATCCAGAACCTTCCGCCATTGTTTCTTTAAAGGCCCGTAGACTCCCACATCTAATGGTTGCATCATGTGCGTCGAGTTTGGTGTCAACGTCGTAAAATACACTTCTGGACACATCTATTGGCCCACCTTGTATTTTCAGTTTCGTTTGGTCCTAGCTAAAATTTTATATTAGGTCGAGCAAAAAGTTTTTATGCAGTTTTGAACCTGGCACATTCACAATTTCATTCAATAGTCTTTTTTTGAATTTCGAACACAGAATTTAAAGAAACAAAAGACAATTTGCAGCCTGTTTGTTGATATCAAACAATCGAATACTAAGAAAACTTGGTTTTATTGGTTTACTTGGATTTAATTCTTGAAAAAGTGATTGATATCTTTGGTTTTGCAACAAACATTACTTATTCTTAACATTAAGGTGAGGTTCTATCAATAATCTATGGATACTTCACCTGAAGTCGCCGCCCAAGCTGTGGCACTTATTCAGGCCGGACACAGCCAAAGAAACGTGAGTTAATTTAAGTCGATCTGCGGTCCGAAATGTTTATCGGAGGTACCTAGAGACTGGCGGCTTTGTTCGTCGCCAAGGAAGGCCACGATCTCGGGTCACAACTGAAAGGCAGGATCGATTCATCGTGACGACCAGCTTGAGAAATCGTCACCTTACCTCCATTGAGATACAAAACCAACTTCGCGACTTCCACGGAGTATCTGTGAGCGCTCGAACTGTTCGGAGAAGGTTAAAAGAACGCGATATGGTACCACACAAGCCAGCTAATGGGCCCAAACTAACGCGAGCCCACCGAACAGCGCGCCTTCATTTCGCACGCAGTCATTTAAATTGGACACAGCAAGATTGGAGCCGTGTACTCTTTTCTGATGAGTCTAAAATTGTGTTACATGGCAATGATGGAAGGAAGAAGGTCTACCGACGTAAGGGCTTTGAAGAGAGGGTTGCTTATGGCGGTGGCTCATGGACTGTCTGGGGCGGTATATCCGCGAGCGGCAAAACTCAACTTGAGGTTGTTACAGGACCACGGCTGCCAACATTAAATGCTGAAAGGTACATTCGTGAGTGCTTACAACCTCACGTGATACCATACGCGGACTATGTGGGCCCAAATTTCCTTTTTATGCATGATAATGCAAGAGCTCATGCGGCCGGCATCGTCAGGGAATATCTTCGGGATGTGAACATCACAGTTATGGACTGGCCAGCCAGAAGCCCAGACATGAACACCATTGAGCACATGTGGGACGAGCTAAAAAGACGTGTTAGGGCTCGTCAGCCAGTTGCCCAGACGATGCAGGAGTTGAAAACTGCCATAGAAGAGGAATGGGAGATGATCCCTCAAAATTTCATAGAGCGGTTGATAAACTCTATGCCTAATCGTATGAGAGCTGTGGTAGATGCCCATGGAGGCAACACGCGTTATTAAATTAAACCTTTATTTAATAAAACATGTTTTTTATTCAAAAATCAATTGCCTTTAACAAGGCGCATATCCGACTTGTTAGGCGTAGCTCCATGTCGTATGGTATTCTGAATTCAAATTTAAAACAATACGATCGAAAAAGATGGTAAAATGTATCAGGTTTAAAACTGCATCAACAGTTTTTGTTCAATCTAGCAATCATATTTCGGTAGGGGCCATCGAAACCTAAACTCTAAGGTGGGCCAATAGATGTGTCCAGAAGTGTATATGTTGTTTTCTAGTGCAGCGCTGATGACTTCGTGTGAAAAATGAGAAGCCAAATTGTCACCAATGATAACAGCTTTTTCGTTTTCTTCTCTGTTTTCCTGGATGTGCGGTAATAATACTTTGAAGAACCATATCTCGAAGAGGTTCATGTCAAACCAGCCGCTGCTACTGTTCCTGTAAATAGTTCCAGGTGGCCCACCCTGTGTCCAGTAGTCGTAAAGGTGCTTCGATTTATAGACAACCATGGGAGGAATCAATTGTCCTTCAGCTGTGCCACAGAACATGATGCTGATGGATGATTTCGAGTGCTCTTGGACTCTTTCGACGCGTTTATGCCCTCGGCGTACTAGGACTTTTATCGCCCCCGGGTCATCTGTTATATTCGTCTCATCATAATTATAAATTAGAGCAGGACGAGTTTGCTCTAAAGCTGGTCTCAAATTCTCAAAAAACTCTTTGATGTCGTTAGGACTCACAGACGCCCTTGAAGTTTTGATATTTGAGGCCAGTCTCTGCGTGAGATTGTTCCGAGCTGCAAATTCGTTTACGAAGTCATATCCTGGCAAGTTGTCTTTCCACTGCTTTATAACTCTACCTTCCTTGTTGATAACCATTTGAACGATGGTTCGAATGTCGGCCTTTGTACAAGGAAAGCCCCAGTCCGCTAGCACACATATTCTATCTGCTATTAATTTCTCACTCTGAGGCGTCAAAACAGAGGGATGACCAGGCTTTCCTTCGTGTCTGTGATGGATCTTGTTTAGTATAGTAGTTCTATTAATTTTGTACTTCTTGGCAGCACCTGCCTGGGAGATTGTTCCGGCTCTCACTTCTGCAACGGCTTTTGCAAGGTCTTCATCACTATAGTTTTTATAGTTTCGGGCACCCAGCTTTCTTTTATACGTTCTGACCATTGTGATTTATTTGTAATACAAATAAACACAAAGTTAACCTACAAAAATAGATAAATGATATAAACCATGGATTAAATCATATATGCAAACATTTTATGTCTTTATCTACCCAAATTTACGTGAATAATACGAAAAACTTACCGAAAACTAGGCATCCAAACAATACAAAGCCGTTTTTACGAACCACATTACAAACACTAACGACGAACACGTTCAAACTAGTCCATAAAGTCGTACGATACCGACGTTTTGACTCTCCCCGCTCCCGCGCCACTAATCAAGGTCACTAGCGTTCGTTTCGCACACGTTTAAACCATTATTTGGCGCGCTGTTAAAGTAGCCCCATAAAATGTCAAAATTACCCTTACTGTTAAAGTAACCCCGTTTTACGGCACCTTTAAATCCATTTCTGCAGACAAATTCAATAGTAAACAAATCGGAGATAACTTGACAACCGGAGCAAAAGTTTCTGTGTAGGTATGTATTTTCTCCAGAAATATCTATTCGCAACAAGTTGGGCTTTGTGCCGTTGGACTGCACCTGCAGCAACAATTTTTAATTGGAATAGCCATTTGCATTTTACAACATTAATTTCCTTTGGACAATTTACTAATTCCCAGGTTTTTTTTTTCCACCAGGGAATCATGTTCTTCTTTTTTGACTTTTTTCCACTAATCCTTATCAAGACGCTCCATCGCTTCCACGACCGAGCTTGGGTTTAGATCATTCTATATATGGTAATCATATACCTTGTTTTATATTTTCGATTCCTGAGAGAATAGCGCTTATCAACAAGCTGCTCTTTCCCACTGGTTCAGATTTCTCACAAAGAATTGAAACCTCGTGAGTAAAAAGATTCATTAAACTCTTCTTCAGAAGCTGCTATTTCTGCTGCCGACATAGTAATCCTGACAAATTCGTCGTCTAGAGCTTCCGTAATACTATGTAAGGCTTATTGAGTTGCCTGTATTTCAGTGATATACACTTAACAATTTCAAACTGAACATCTTTTCAAAAGGGACAGCCGCCTTCTGATCAAACTGCATCAATATGAATATTTATTAAGCTATTGCACAGCTTCTATCGCGGGCCTTGAGCGTGGAGACCGAATCCAGAAATTCCGTAACGGAAATAACCTAACACCCCCCACTCATTTGTTTTTTGAGCGTGGTGACCGATAAGAAAACAAATGAGTGAACAATCAATCAAAATTCAATTCAATGTGTGAAAGTGTAACTTCAATTATATCAAAGAAAAAAAAACAAATGAAAAAAAATACTGCATAAATAAAATAAATAAATAGAGTCCGTCTAACGAAAGCGTGACCTGAGAAAAGGAGGTTAAAACCAAAAATTTTGAATGTGGTATTATTGAAATAGTAGGAGAAAAAAAATTTGATACTTGAGTATTTTTTGTATTTATGACAATTGTATAATAGTCGTATAGGAACTTAAATTTTAGTCAAAAACGTGTGTGTAGACTTAAGCTAGAACTACACTACACCGACGCACACGTATGAGACGTCTCAGACGTTTGCGGTAGGTGTGCACACTACACCGACGCAACGCATAACACGTGTGATGCGCATCACAACCTTTGATTTCATCGGAGGATTAAAAACAGTTCAAGCTCGATTTTTCATTTACCGTCGAAGACACTTCCGCCTGATCACCGCGATCAGACGCGTGGATAGCCCCGCCCACCTTTCTCTAAAATTTCTGGGATCGACGTTTCGGCGTCGCGAACGTAGCGTTGCATGGCGTGGCGTGGATCAAGTGTAACTCTAACAGTCTATTTTCCATATGAAATGTATGGAGACCGACGCTCCCAGATCTGCGTGTGTAGCACACGTATGAGAAGTGTAGTTCTACCTTTAATTATTGGTGGGTGTATAGTAAAGGTCAATAACATACAAAATGTTAGTTATTATTCCAAATTATTTTATTTTATCTGTTCTCTCAAATGTCGCTACATAATATTCAAATAATACTCTTAATTTACCATTTGGCCTTCTGGCAAGAATACCAAGTGCACAACACCGCAATAGTCAACATGATTTCAATTTCACCATGTCTCGCCAACACTAATAATGTGTTTCAAGATTGTTGGAATCGATTCGTTTTAGCACAGAGAAAATTCAGATCTTTTAGGATTAGTCAAGCGGGAACATGTTTCATACTCCAGTGATTGTTTCAAATGATACGGATCGACTCGTGAGACACAGAAAGTTCAGCAGCTATCTCTCTTAAACTTGAACTAGGATTTCAGTCACTATTTCCTTCACTTTCGCGATTTTAACTTCAGTTGAAGACTTCGATTCACTTACCCGACAGTGAGGCAAATATTTCATTATAGCTTTTGAACGCATTCTATCATTAGCATGTGTTTTTGATTAAGTCGGTTCACCAAAAGCCTTCTTTGTTCGATGTTTTTGTCAAATATGAAATGAAATTCGCAATATGCTAGATTATCTAAAAATATAAGAAAAAAAATATCATCATATCGTAAATATAACTATCTAATAATATTTGTCAACAAGGATCAAGATTATAACGTCATACTAACTTAAAAATTCTGAAATCGTATATAAACATTGTTGGTTTTTATTGAAAACACCTTCTTTCTCTTCTTGTTTTTGTTTGAATGTATTAACCATAGTGTGTAGCAGTTTTCGCACGTTACTGTTTATTGATTTTCCCATAACTAAGCGATTATTTTTGAAAAATAAATATCTGTTTCCAAAAACTGACAATTGCAACCATAGACTTTGACGTGATTTTTTCGGCAACACAATGTTACCAATTTAATTTAAAAAAAAAACTCCAGGTTACGCTTTCAGTAGACGCACTCTAATTATAATTGCTTAAGTTGATAAAAATGCTATGCAATAGCTTTACCGCGGCAGTCCCCGAATGCCACACGTCTTTTTTTTATTTATTTATTGATGCTTTATGCACATTACACTGTACAAAAGCGGACTTAATGCCATAGGCATTATCTACCAGTCGACCTTAGCACAGTATAAAATATAAAACAGTACGGAAACTGCCAACAAACGCTCGAAACGACACACACACACAAACATATGCATCGACGAGACCAACAAGGGGATCTCGCGGTGCTGTCAGTAGCGAGTGCCGCGTCGAGACTAGTGGTGACGTGCCACGTTTCGGAGCCATATGTCATCACTGGCAATACGCACTGACTTTCATCTTGAGACACTGTGGTATATTGGATGAGAAGATACCGCGTAGCTTCCCGAACGCTGCCCAGCCGAGTCGGATTCGACGGTTGACGTCTTTTTCGAAATTAAATCTACCCAACTGGACTATCTGTCCAAGGGAGACGTAATCGTCCACAACTTGGAGTATAGAGTCTACGATCTTTATACGAGTAGGTGCTATATGGTTGTTTATGACTTCAGTTTTGTCTATGTCCATTTTAAGATCCACTCTTTCGGAAGTTCTACTGAGGTCATTGAGCATTGTACTGAGCTCTTCCGTTGTCTGAGCCATGACTACTATGTCTTCGGCAATCCGAAGGTGAGTGATGTACTCGCCATTGACATTAATGCCCAGTCCAGAACCTTGAAGATATCCTCCATTGCGGCCGTGAACAGTTTCGGAAAAATGACGTCTCCCTGCCTCACACCTCGCTGAAGGAGGATAAGTTTTAAGATCTGGTCCTGAAGTCGGACTGACATAGTGGCGTTTTCGTACAAACACTTCAGCACCTCGATGTACCGATAGTCAATCTGGCACCGTTGGAGAGACTGCAGCACAGCCCAGGTCTCAATCGAATCAAAGGCTTTCTCGTAGTCCAAAAACGCCAGGCAGAGAGGCATAATATACTCCTCGGTCCTCTGTATAACCTGTCGTAGCGTATGTATGTGGTCTACGGTACTAAAGCCTTTTCGGAATCCGGCTTGTTTGGGAGGCTGGAAGTCGTCGAACCTGCGCGCGAGACCATTGGTGATGACTATGGAAAACAGCTTGTAGACATAGCTCAGAAGTATGTTCACCGTAATAGCTCTTCGTTTGTTTTATCTGGTATATACCAAGACTAAATAGCACGAAGTCTTCTTCCGTTAGCCTGGGGAAGTCATTTAATTCTGGCACATCTGCTGATAGTGAACGAAATTGTACTCGCCTTGTATTATAATTATGTTTTATGACTATATTTGCCAATATGTTTGTAAGAGTTTTTTTTTTTTTTCGATGGGAACAATCATTTTATGACAACCCCCGTTCTTGGGCGGAGCGGAAGATAGTGTCAGACTCTTACTGACTAAAAAACCCATCCCGTTCCTTCAAGCCTTCATACCGGGGCTCGTGCGCCCTTTCGGATAACCCTGGCCCCAGTAGGCTTCGACCCGGCTGGGCCCCTGCTGTTGTTGACAACTCCTTGAGGCGCGCGGGAACAGCGCGCGCCGTCGACGACTTGGGCTTGGTCCGGACGGTTACCGGACGGCCGGACAGCGAGCTACCCATTGCTCACTGTCCGCAAGCCCGCGCCTACGGTGGCTGGAAATCGGGATCGGAATCCCGGCGACGGCGGCGAGAGCGCCGTTGCCTGATACGGTCGGCCTCCTCCTTAGCGAGCATTACTGCTTCGCAGAAGTCGGCGACCGCCTGCCACTCCTCCTCGCTCCGGACCCTGGCCTCGACCAAGGCCCGGCGCGAGAGGTCTCCCCCACGAGGGCACGGCGATGCTCCGCCCAAGCAGGGCACACCGCAATTGTGTGCTCCACCGTGTCCTCCGGGCGTTCCGCACAGTGGCGACACCCGGGCGTCACTTCCGCTTTAATTCGGAACAGGAACCTCCCGAACTTGCCATTTCCGGTGAGGACCTGTGTCATGCGGAAGGTAAGGACGCCGTGAGGTCTTTCCAGCCATGTTTGTAAGAGTCAATCTTTCGTTAATGATATAATTTAGAATGTTTGCGCATGAATATTATCATCTATTAACCAGGCATTTAATTATTAGATTTAATTTTAGAAAATAATAATTTTTTTGTATTTTCAAAGTCAAATAGCAGCCTTGGGGCTATTTGTAGACGATTCTTGTAATAGTAAAAAATCTTCAGGACATTATTTCGCTTAAGAATCTAGTATTATTTTTGGGTACAAAATGTTCGAGAATTATATTATACGTATCTACATGAGATCACAATAGACTAAAGATGGGCAATCCACCCACCCGGGTTTATTCCCAGTTGGAAAAAGCGGGTGTTTTGGGGAAAATACCCTATAAACACCCAAATTCAAGCTGCATAGTGGGCTACAATTCCAGCTACCATTTACCGTTTTTTCTTTCACTTTCATCAAATGGTAATTCTTTGCGACTGAAAGAGGTGTCATGACTAGAAATAAGTATAGTTTGAAAGGATCCGCTTTATTTAGGTATTCAAATGTAAAATCAAAACAACATCTTGGAAAAAAAAAACATAAAAAATATGATATGATTAAAAATCCATTTCAATATGACATTTAAGTTGCATTTTTTCCGTCTCACCATGTGATTCAAAGCAGGACCTAGGCTACGTAATAAACATAAAAAACTTTGAATTTGATTTTAAAGTAATAGTTTTTTTCTAGATACCGATATTTCAAGACCAATCTAGAACAATAGAGTCGCGTCGAGGGGCAATAAATCAAATCATCATAATCATTTTCATTGCAAACGCGTACCTCCCTCACTTTCACGCGAATTTCAACTCTATTGTTAAAAAAGGAAGGTACGAATTCCCTTATCCACATACGTACCTACCTATCTGCGTAACCCTATTTAATAATCAAAATAGTAGGTACTTACGGCGAACCTTTCTAGAACTTGCCAGGCCTCCGTGCGTACTTCCATTCTAGAAGCTTCGCACAGTAATGCGTTTCAATCATTTGAAGCTACTCTTGATTTCACCGAAGATGCCCCAGACTATCATCGTTTCCAGTGTCATCACAAACCGTCTCGCGCGCAGGTTCGACGACTTCCAAGCTCCCGAAAAAGCCGAATTCCGAAAAGGCTTTAGCACCGTAGACCACATACATACGCTGCGGTACATACAGAAGACTGAGGTGTATAATCAGCCTCTCTGCTTAGTGTTTGTGGATACGAACAAGCCTTTGACTCGATGAAGACCTGGGCTGTACTGCAGTCTCTCTAACAGTGCCAGATTGACTATTCGTACATCGAAGTGCTGAAGTGTTTGTACAAAAACGCCACCATGACAGTCCGACTTCCAAATCAGACATCGAAACCTATCCTCTTGCAGCAAGGTGTGAGGCAGGGAGATGTCATTTCTCCGAAACTATTCTCGGCTGCAATGTATGACGTCTTCATGGTTTTGGAATGCAGAGGACTAGGCATTGATGTCAATGGCGAGTACATCACTCACCTTCGGTTTAGCGACGCCATAGTAGTCATGGCTGAGATTGCGGAGGAGCTCAGTACTAGCGTTGAAAAAAGCAGGGAAAATTCCCGTTTCTTTCCAATACTGTTGTTTTATTCAATGTAACATTCGAAACTTTCAAGTAATTTATAAAGTATAAAGGGTAAACCACCCAATTATTGGCACTTTAAGCAGCTACTTCACAAAACCAGTAAAATTTGCATATAAAAATATGTTTTAACAAAGAGTAAAGCATTTATATTGGTCTTCTAATCTCTGCAGAATATTATAAAGTACTTATCATTAATAAATTATATCGTTTTCTTCAATATAGTGTACCTTTTAAAAAAATACCTCAAATACCAGTTGCTGTCATAGCTAAACCTTTTATTGGCAATGATTATTACCTATTATTGTCACTGTTCTCCCAAGACTGAAAAATAGCTGCTAGGTCTTATGTAGGAGTTTTAAAATTTATTCTACATCGTCTATGTACCTATTTTAAGATAATTCATAATAGAAATAAACAAAATGAAATCCTTTATTAAGAAAAGTGATTTTTTTTATACATAGGTATTACATCAAATGAAACGCTTATAGTTAAATAAACTTAATACTTTATTAAAACAAAACCAAAAAAACCTTCTACCTAGGCTTGAACAAAAAATATAAAATTTTAGCTTAAGACTATTTAACTTCCTAAATTATATTTAATTAAATCACAGCTCTAATTGATTGAGATCATAAGTAATTCTTAAGTCACGTTAGTCATCTGAATCAGTCTCAGTCAACATTTTTTCTATCTCAGCAGCACTGTAATTTTTGCTAGTACACATGAAGGCACAAGAGACGTGACCCACGTGACAGCAGAAGGTAATATAAGACATGCTAAAAGTTAGATGAATTTGAACCTTCTGCAATTAGCATAAGATACATGATAATCAATTCGGAGCATAATAATTCAAACGAATATTACGAGAGGCAGGTAGTCAAATATTATAGAATACTGTTACGTCAATTTGATCTTTAAGACGTAACGTTAAGGTAGGTTAACTTATGAATACGATTTTGTCTCGTAATGCACTTGTTAATTCCAACATTTTATCGTAAGTCGATTTAGTCTACTGGTCATAATAGTAGACTTATAATGACATGGACGTAAGTTCAAGTCCGTCATGTTTCTTTTAGTAGTTTTGTGTTTATAATATTGGATTATGATTTTTTAAATCAAATTATAATTTATATTAAGTTAAATTAATAAATTTAAATAGTTATTGAAACATAAAAGAAACATGAATAAAAAACAAAAATGGTTAGGATAGGTAACGATTTATTTATTTACAAGACATAATTTAAATAACTATATATAAAGGTAAAACATATAAAAGAAGTTACAATATTAAACTGCTTTTGATATGGTAGAATTATTTGTAATACAGTTTTGAGCATGAAAAAGAAAACAGTTTATTTATTTCTATAGTGCTAATGAAATACTAATTTTATTTTTAAAGAAGAGTTAAATGCAGTGAATCAACATGTTACATGATTAGAAATATATAATATTTCTATTTTATAACAATAGCATCACTACATTAACTGTCATACTTGCTCTAAATATTTTGACATTTTAACTATTTTACAGGTTTTATATAGAATTTTAAGTTTTAAATTTGATTAAGAAAGAAACAGGGATAAGTTAATTTATTATATGAACACTTTCTAACAAATTAAGATTACTAAGAATACACTACACATAAGCACTCACAAGAAGGTATTGTGTCTGCTTACAAGAAGTAAATAATTATCCATTGTTGCTTACACGCACTGATGACATTACGTCACGTATTATTTATTACTGAATCGGCCACCAATTTCTACAAGTTAACCAGGTTCCACAGAAGACATTCAACACAAATAACCCAGAGTTACACCCGCCAGTTCTGCGAGTATACGACAGTATAATAACATGTTTTTTTCTCAGATAGAAATCCAGATATTCTTGGGCAAAATGGACTTGACGGATGACCAGCAGTTATTTCAATTTAACGTCCTGACTTGTATTGTTTGTTATAGTTTTAAACCACCATCTGACTGTATTTCTCTGAAACAAAGAAACGAAACAGAAGTTACTTTATGTGTAAGTATAATTAAAAATATGTTTGATTACGTCACAGCATAAAATGTGTAAGTTTAAAAAAGAAGTATAAATAAAATGGAAAAACAGACACTTACCTGGGGCTATATTAAGACGCCTCTTATCAATCTCTCCGGAAACCAATATTCTCCCCATGTGAATAGATTATTTTATGTTTTAGAACTAGGTATATAAAAATATTCTAAATAAAGACGTTGTTTTACGCAATTTAGTAAGGCAACTTAAAAATTGTTTGCACGACGTCACTGCTATTGAGCGTCGACTGGTTTTTGCTTTATTAAAACGGTTCATTTTTTTATTCCTCTACCCTTAATCTAAGTAACATTTGAATACCAGGTTTATGACGAATACGCATATTTATCTTGACTACCCGCTTATTACAAGTCAGGCGAAATTATTCCAAATATGTGTGAACAATATTTAGTTTGTCGATTGTTACTTAAAATAATAAAAAAGTTCTAAATGGAAAGCAAAACAATATACAGGGTATGAGAATTGAACTCGTGCCTTACTGCGTCAAAGTCTTTACCCGGATCACTAAGCCATATTACCTTAATTAGGGCTACCAAAATAAGCTATCAGTAGTCAATACATTTTAAAATAGCAATAATAAACTTTAAGTCTAAGTTCGTAAGAATCAAAATTGCGTATTAAGTAGTTATTTGTACCATTATTATATAATTGTTTATAAATGTGTTTGTTTGATTATAATATTAAAATATGTATTTTAACTTTGGACTATTTTGGACCATTTACTTACTTTATATATATATACATGTATATATAAATATAATGAAATAATAAACATTTTATTTACTTGCAATATTTTGCTTCATTTCTATACAAACGGTCCATTTCTCGACTTTTGTCGTTCAATAAAAAAAAAAAGATAACTAAAACACAAAAGATGGAAAACAAAAAGTTAGACGTTTAAAGTGAGATTTGAACCAGCTTCACTTGTGTGTCAAATCGCTGTTATTACTACTGGACTAAATGGATTCTTATAGACAGTATTGAAATTTAACGTTACTTGTAATGCTGGACGCAATATTATGGACCATTTACAAGCAATTGATAAGACTCACGGAATTAGCTAAGTTTACTTATGTCACTGACGTGCCATTTTCTTTTATCAATCTACCCTCACACTAGGATAACAAGATTTATCGAATTGCTGGCACAAAGAATTTTCATCTTTAATGGTAGCAAGATAATGATTAAAATAGCTTATCAAAGGAGGTGGGTTAGCCCACTTAGGGCACCGACTTTACTTGCTTTTTGGTTTTCTTTGTTATTATTTTTAAGTACAGCTTCCAATTTGTTATTGTCAAGTTTATAGAAATCTTTGGAAAACAAAATTTTGGACACTTTGTCTTTGGCATTAGTTTGTTTTTTGTTTTTATTTACCATTTTCTTCTCTTTTTCCAATTTCTTTTGTTCTCTTTCTTCTTTTCTCTTTTTAACACCTTGTGCCTTCTCTTCTTTAATTTTAATTTTTTCGTCCTCCTGAGCTTTCCATTCGGCAGATGTTAGTACAAAAGGCGTCTTCTTGGTATTTTTTTTCCCTTTTCTTTGTGGCGTTTTAGGAAGTACCAAAATATCTTGTAATTTCACTATGGTATTGTCTTCCTTAACCAGCGGTACTTTCAGTCGCATAAAATTATTTTGATCTGCACCTATTTTCACATCTCCAGTTATTCTGATAGACGGTTTTTGGGGAGTTGAATATATTGATGATTGCTGCTGACTGCTAACGGACGCTTGGTAGATAGATGTTTGCTGTGTTTGATGGTTGTTTGTTGCTTGGTACGTAAGTGAATGATGGCTGTAAGATCGAAGTATGCTGTAAGGAAGTAGAGGCTTTTTGGGAGGATATTCCTAATACTAATGGTGACGGGGGAAGCATACCCTTTGCGTCGGATGCTGTGTCAGCTTGGTTGGCCCTCAACCCGGGTGCAACAATCCCCGAATCAGAACATATTCAGCGGGCGTGGGATGACGGAGGGGTGATACTGCTCCAGGAGCAATTGTTAGAGGGTGCGTTGGGAGTCGATAGGGCCAGACTACGAGCTGTGTCGCAACCCGAGTCCGGGGCGTGGTTACAGGCGATTCCTTCGCCTCATCTGGGCACTTTGCTCGACGATGACTCTTTGCGTGTGGCGGTGGCTCTCCGCCTGGGCTGTAAGGTGTGCGAACCACATACATGCACCTGCGGTTCCATGGTGGGGGCCGATGGCCATCACGCACTGAACTGTCGGCGCTGCACAGGGAGGTTCCCACGTCACCATGCCCTGAACGACATAGTCCGTAGAGCCCTTATATCGGCAAACATCCCCTGCGTGCTTGAGCCTTCAGGTCTTAGCAGGTCTGATGGTAAGAGGCCGGATGGGCTGACTCTGGTACCATGGAAGAACGGGAAGTGCCTGATCTGGGACGCAACTTGCGTCAGCACTGTCGCCGCTAGTCACCTGAGTCGCACCATGCACACTGCTTCTGCCGCCGCTGAAGACGCCTGCTCTAAAAAAAGGCTGAAGTACGCTACCTTGGAGCAGCTTTACCATTTTGTGCCGGTTGCTGTGGAGACTCTGGGCAGTTGGAGTACGGAGGCAAGGTCTTTTGTGCGGGATTTGGGCCGTAGGCTCGGTGAGGCAACGGGTGACTCCCGGTCCAGGTCGTTCTTGGTGCAAAGAATGGCCATCGCTATTCAGCGAGGTAATGCGGTGAGTGTTATGGGCACCTTTGCACCGGGAACGATCAGGGGCGGGTTATTTATTGACATTTGACGTTTCCTTTGTGTAATGTTGATTCTTTTATATTTAATTTAATTGACATTTATGTTCTATGTTATAACTTTAACATATCTTAGTTTTTCATTTCCTGTATTAAAAATAACAATATGTCCAATATTCTCAATGTAGGAACACAGATTATATTATCAATTTACAAATGATAGAAAACAAATTGGAAAAACATTAAGTTTTCATTCATCATTTTTGGTATTACGAAACACGTCCAATTTATCGCAAATTTCCAAGAGTTACTAGTGCTATCGCGGCAAGTGGGATGTCAGTGTCATTGTGTGCGTGCTGTCATTACTTCAGTTGCGTTCATAGGTCGAGTTATAAAAAAAGAGTAAAAAAAAAAGCGCCGTTGACGATTTGGGTTCGGTCCAGATGGTTACCGGATGGCTGGACGGCGATTCCAAGCCCAGGGTGGCTAGAAATCTGGGTCGAGATCCTGGCTGCTGGGGCGTCAGGGTATTCCCTCGTCCATGCGGCCGCCTTCTTCGTTAGCATTACTGTTTCGTAGAAAGAGGGCTCGGCGCGAGAGGTCGTTGCCACCGATGGCCCCCACGAGGACGCGGCGGTGTTCCGCCTAAACGGGGCACATATTTACATCATTACCGTATGCTCCACCGTATCCTTCAGACCGTCCACACAATGGTGATAACCAGGCGTTTCTTCCGCCTAAATCCGACCCAGGAGCCTCCCGTACTTGCCATGTCCGATGAGGATTTGCGTAACGACAGTCACTGAGATCCTGCCGGAACTGTCTGCCATACAGCGACTTGTAGTGGCAGCGGAATTTCGCCCCGGGGTTGCATCTCCACGTGTAAATCATGCATATGCGTGCAAAGGACTGTTGCCTCCACATTCCATGGTAGCAGGCCTGCAGGAAACCGTGCGGGTATATTGCAGGAAACCGTGCTTTGTCTTTGTACCATTAGGATGGCTAAAACTCCCTGGCATGCGTTCAGCTTGGCAACTGATCACTTTCGTAGCTACGGCGCTCCATAAAGGGCCATGGACCGAACGATGCCTGCGTAGAGCCTCCAGCAGGAGGCGTCTGGACACCCCAGGTTGGACAGGAGCCGCTTTGGTACAGCACAAGGCGCAACACAAAATAAACAATAAGTAACACGTTTGGGAACCAGACGTTGGAAGTGCTCCTCAAAATACCATCGGCTGTCGAGGACGAGTCCCAGATACTTGTAAACTTTTATTGTAATTTGGGAAACCGGCGGTGGCTCGTTCCGAGGGCCATGAAAACACATGCTCTCGGACTTGTGCAGTGCCACCTCGAGTCCCAACTGCTGGATCCTCTTCACGACTGTTGCAACTCTGCGTTGCGGTTCAGGACAGGGAGCAGGGTTCTTGCAAGTGAGCCTGTGGCTAATTGGCAGCGGAGATGGGAGCAGGAAGAGAAGGCGATGGAACTTCATCGATTCCTCCCTGACGTGGCGGTTAGGCTCAAGGCAACTTGGGGTCGAGCCGGACTACAAAGTCTCGCAGATCCTGACTGGACATGGATATTTCTGGAAGAAACTGTATGATATGCGGTTATGTGAGGTTAGCGTGTACTATTGCGGTGATGAGGACGAAAATTTTGATCACGTTCTGTGGCGATGCCCCCCTTACGACGAACAGCGATGAAATGTGATGGACGGGATCACTCGCTTGGATGAGAGACCGGCTTACTACTGCAATCTCATGGCCTCAAAAGAGTTCGAACACGAATGGCACAGACTAAGGAGTAAGCAGGCAGCGAACCCGTACTGTGTGTTTGTCTTACCCACGTGAGGGGCCGTTAGTTTGCCGCCCCAGGATGGGGAGAAAGGCAACATGGGGACAAGACGAAGAAATTTGTAAAGGAGTCCAGAAGCGGCTGCGGTGATAGCGCGCTCATATTTATATGGGTGGGCTGTGTCCGCAGCCGTCTCATTTCGATTCGGCCCATATGATATGATGTCGGTGGGGCCAAGGCTGGTTGGAGGTTGTTGCAACCCTGCGTTCCGCTAGTTCGGCCGCCGCCTGTTACGACTCTCCCTTCGTTAGGATCAGTGTGTCGTCTGTATAATAGACCACGCTGACCCCGTTGACTATACTATGTGCTATGCGACCTCCCCGGTCGCATAGCACATAGTATGCAAATATGGCTACAAAAAACGGTGACATAAAAATATAAACTACACTGCAACTAGTGGCGGAGCCATGGGCGGATGAGAATGCGGTTTTGACGGAAATAGAGCTTTCATCCACACCCTTCATAAACAGGGGCCGGTACTCTGTGTCAGCGGGAGAGCCCAGGTACGGAGCTTGTTACGCACCATTTCGTAGGGTCGTCCCCACGGGTCTCTGTTCAGAGTCCTCAGCTACACGTCGCGGGCCTCCAGTTTGGCCAGCCGTATCTCCGCTCTGAGAGTGCGCTTTGCTGTTCTTTATGCACCTGGTACAGGTGGAGACGGATCTTGCGGATGGCCAGTTTGGCTTTTGCAGGGAGCGCTCTATTTGGACCCCGGTATCACCAGGTGCCGGTCTACCTCATTCGTGTGATCGAGGCCTACCTGAAGGACAGGTTCATTATCTGCCCCGCTCACCGTGGAGAATGGAAACGCCGAGAGATGTCGTGCGGTGTTCCCCAGGGATCGGTACCAAGATATGGGTCGGACTGTTTTTGGTACTTGTCCTCGACAGCCGTTGGAATTTCGAAGAACACTTCGGACGTCTGGCTCCCAAACTGGACCGGACTGGGGCTGCCCTGAAGCGGCTCCTACCCAACATAGAGGTCCTTAGCCCTTTGCCGGAGGCTCCACGCAGCATTGTTTGGACCATGGCTCATTACGGAGCGCCGGTGTTGGCCCCATTGCTGTGAAAGCGACCGGGGGCAAAGCTGAACGCATCCCAGAGGATCATGGCCATCCAAATGGTGCGGGGATACCGCACGTTCTCCAGCGAAGCGACGAGCCTCCTTGCTGGTCTGCCACCATGGGATCTAGAGGCAACAGTCCTTGCACGCATGCACAATTTGCGCATGGAGTTGCAACGCCGGGGTAAAAAACCACTGACGAAGGCGGTCAGAGTACCAGCGGGATCTCGGGGCAAGCCATAATTATGGCGATAAATCCAATCTTTGAGGAGTGGGTGAATAGACGTGGAAACATCCTCACCTTCCGCATGACGACACCTCACCTCGTGGTAAGTTCGGAAGAAACGTCTGGCTGTCATCATTGTGTAGACCGCCCGGAGGACAGGGTGGAGCATACGGCGATGGTATGCTCCACTCAGGCGGAGCACTGCCGCCGCGCCGTGTACTCGTGGGAGTGACCCTGGTACAAGCCATGGTCCGGAATGTGTAGGAATGGCAGGTGGTCGGCTCCTTCTACGAAGCAGTTATGCTAGCAAAGGAGACAGTCGTACACTTGAGGGAACATCATTCCTCGCGCCCCAGCCACCGGGATCTTGATCCCTTTTTCCAGTCACTGTAGGCGCTGGGTTGCGGACGGCGAGCAATTTGTATCTCTCCGTCCGGCCGTCCGGTAAGCGTCCGTACCGAGCTCGAGACGTCGATGTTGCATAGTGTTCTACTCGCGTCTCGAGGACATGTCAGCAAAACCATAGGGGCCCAGCAGGTTTGAAGTCTACTGAGGCCAAGGGTTGAGCGAAAGAGAACATCGGGGCCTTGAAACGAAAGAACAGTTTTCATTTCCCTAAAAGTCTGACACTAAAAGAGCGGCAGAAGTCATTGAATAATTTCCCACCTATGAAAAAAAAGCTCTCGCCTCCATAACATTTTCTGATTTGACCACAAGAAGACCACCTTGGGCACGCCACAATTATGGCAGTAAGTCCCCTCTTGGAGGCATGGCTGGAAAGACCACGGCGCGGGCGTCCTCACCTTCCGCATGGCGCAGGTTCTCTCCGGACACGTAAGTTCGGTAGGTTCGGGCTGTATCGGATTCGTACGGAAGTAACGCCCGAGTGTCGCCACTATGCGGAACGCCCGGAGGACACGGTGGAGCACGCAGTGGAGGTGTGCCGCTTAGGCAGAGCATCGCCTTGCCCTCGTGGAGGTGATCGGCGGCGGTGATCTCTCGTGCCAGACTGGTACAGGCCATGGTTCGGAGCGAGGAGGATCAGTGGCAGGTAGTCGCCTCCTTCTGCAAAGCAGTAATGCTAGCAAAGGAGGAGGCCGACCGTATCAGGCAACGGCGCTCACAGCCGCTGCCGGGATTCCGATCCCAATTTCCGGCCACCGTAGGCGCGGGCTTGCGGACGGCGAGCAATCGGTAGCTCGCTGTCCGACCGTCCGGTAACTGTCCGGATCGAGCCCAAGTCATCGACTGCGCGAACTGTTCCCGTGCGCCTCAAGGAGTTGTCAGCAACAGAAGGGGTCCAACCGGGTCGAAGCCTACTGGGGCCAGGGTTAGCTCCGAAAGGTAGCTCAGCCCCGGTACGAAAGGCAACGAAGGAACAGGAGTGGGTTTTTAGTCAGTAAAAGTCTGACACTATCTCCCGCTCCACCCAAGAGCGGGGAATGTCATTAGATGATTTTCCCACCGCAAAAAAAGACCACCTTTGTATGACATATCTGCTATTGTTATCATAATATGTTGAGATATTGGCGCGGTAATAAAATTTCCAAAAAACGCATTACTAGTTCGTACATTCACATTCACAAACAATTCCCGAAGTATTCGGCAAAAATAAAGCAAATAATGAATATACATCATTTTACTAACAATAAATTGTAAGACGCTCACATACACACACACAGCTGCATCAATCCGTCACTTGTTTTTGTCAAACAGAGATAGCTATATTCCGCGAACGAATTTTGAATACGCGTCAACTTGCAGTTGCGAGTGACATTCGCCGGCCTCTTAAGTAATGGCACAAATTGAGTTTTCGTTAACGCTTGAGATGGATTATTTCTTCGCCATTCTAGGACAGTTTTCTGCCATTGTGTTTTTAATGGTTTAAATGCGGCAACGTCTACAGGTTGAAGGAGCCTAGTGCAATTGGGATATAATGCTATGAGAATTATACCTAAATTAGTACATAATTCATTGGTAGCATACGTCAAGTGCGATTTGTGGCCATCTACAAAAAGAACTACAGGGAATTTTGTGCCAGTTTTTACGAGGTGAGGATGTAAAACGTTTTTGATATACTCAAAAAATACATCAGAATTCATCCATCCGTTGTCACTTAAGCCCACGCCCCAATCTTCAGGAATCTTAGACGTTATCTCGCCAGGTAATCTTTTATATGGAAAAATTACCATTGGCGGAGTAACTTGACCATCTGCACCAAAAGTAAACATGACGGTTAGTGAAGTTTTGGCTTGGGCGTGGTCAATTTCGTAAACGTTTTTTTTCTCCCTTAGAGCTTAAAACAATACCTGTTTTTGGACATAGAACAAAATTCGTTTCGTCGCCATTGAATACTCTTGATGGGTCTGCTAAGATGTCATAGTAGCTATTTTCAGTCATGTAAGTCCTTATTTGTTCAAACCAGCCTCTTACATCAGACGCAGAGACCGTGGAGCTGGCAGCTGTTACGGCTTCTGGTGTTCGAAATGTAACTGTTGGATGTCTAGCTAAAAACAATTTAAACCACTTCTCACCGTTCTTAAAACTGCTGACTCTCCCCGATTTATTGATAAAGTCTGAAACACTCTTTATCAAATCTTCTTTCCTCTTCAGAAACCCTTTTTTGCTACTGATTTTTATCCAGTCAACAAAAAGCTGTTCTTCTTCGTCAGTTAAAATTGTGGACGGACCGGGCTTAGAGCGATGATCAGGATGTTTCAATCTGAATTGTATAGTAGACCGTGGTACGCTGAAGGTTTTTGCAGCAAGTTTTTTGCTCATGCCTTTTGATATTTCGTGGAGGGTTTTTTGTAGGTTCTCTTCTGTATAAATTTTCCGTTTAAAACATTTTTTACTATTTTTTTCTCTAGACTTCTTATGACTAGGCTTCATTTTGAAAGTGGCTGAAAAGACAATATTTTTATTTGCACGTCCTACCCAATGTTTGACACCCGTGCCAATAAATGGATTTAATATAATTTGGCAGTGGGCCAACTTTTGGATTGGTGTATCCAAAAGAAAATATTTTCAATGCAATTTAAACTCAATTTTAAGACACACAAGGTATAATTTTTAATAAACTCAATTTATTTTAAATGCCCTTTTATTGGCAAGTGTGCCAATAAAATGGATAAACCGATTTTACGCATACCAAATGTTGGCACCCCACAAATAACTAAAAGTTGGCGGTTAAATTATGAAATAATGTTTTAAAAAGGCAGTTAATATATTCAATAACAAGATCAAATGATTATGTATAAGAAAAACAAAATAGATTTGCCATTTTTAAAAGATTATGATAGCTCTTACCTTAGTAAAAAACGAATATTTTGATTGTTTTTGTCGCACAGGTCCCGGCTTGTCAAACAGATGGTAAATGCGTCGCCATGTTAAAAAAAAATTAAAACGTGTGTTGCCAGTTGAGTAATAAATGATACTACTCTTTAATTTCTACCAAAAAATATAAGGTCTGGCTACAAAAAATCTTAATTTTCTTAAAAAACTAGAGCATGCCAATAAATTGGTAGAGTGCCAATGATAGGGTGGTTTACCCAACATGTATTTTTTCAATAAAACCGAATACGGGAAAATATGAAAAGAACCGAAAACTTCATGTTTGATTTTTTTCAAATGCGTAGTTTTTTTTTAAATAATATAAACTAGCGCTTGACTGCGATCCTACCTGATGGTAAGCAGTGATGCAATCTGATGGTGAGGCGCACTAGTTTATGAGCCTATAACTTGGGCTTAGGCTCATAAACTACTGCGCCTGGACAGTCCAACAGAGGACATCAGTCACTATAGCGAGGGGGAGGCCTCGTCCAACAGTGGACAGCCTAATGGCAGCCCAGGCCTAAATGGCGATACTTGGGGGTGGCTTATGTCCAACAGTGGAAATAGGTCATTATAGCGAGGAGAAACATATGTCCAACAGTAGGAATCAGTCATTATAGCGCCTAAATGGCAACACTTGGAGGAGGCTAATGTCAAACAGTGGGCATAGGTCATTATAGCGAGGGGAGACTTATGTCCAACAGTGGGAATCAGTCATAATAGCGCCTAATGGCGACACTATGGGGAGGCTTATGTCCAACAGTGGGCATAGGATATTATAGCGCGGGTAGGCCTATGTCCAACAGTGGTCGTCTTTCAGCTGCGATGATGATAATTATGAATATTATCATCACAAGCAACGAATTGGATAGGTTCCATAACGTCTAAACTACTTTGTTCAATCATTTGATCGATGAAATCTAAGACATTTTCTTTTTCTTCATTACCTAACCTGAATCTTAAGATTCCAGTTATAACAAATAAATGATTTTTTTCAACTGTTTCGTTTGTAAGTCGATTCCTTTTGTTATTGTGTATGTAACTATACTAAAACGCTCGGTGGCTGCAGAAGTACACGGAGCTAACATAATACGAATCGTTACTTTGCTTAACTCAGTGGAACTGCAAATACCTTTCCTTCATACCTACTATGGGCTCAATACTATCCAATGAACTCGGCAGAAATTGTCTAGCCCAAAAGGTTTTCTTTAGCTTAGTAACTCGCCAAATCTGCCATTACATTAAACAAAAGACATGGCCGGATCCTGCCCAAAAATCAACTATACGTTCCATTAATTATTTATTATCTGAAAATTACTTCTAAAATAAATAAAAATAAGTCGCAACAATCCATTTCTCTAGGAATGGCGAGAAAAAATCCAAAAAAAAAAAGTATGTTAATTGTTTTTGAGTCGTTTTGTTTCATAGCGACCATGGAGGATGAGGATAAATCGATACAAATTGCATTTACGTTTGGGTACACGCATAAGACAGAAAGTGTTCTTATCTGTAGTAACATGCCTGAAGGTCAGACTAAAAATATAAAATACTTGTAAATACTACAATTGTATTGCAGAAGTTAAAAAGTTAACTGGACACCACTTTTCGAGCCGCCGCGCGTTTTGATGGTACTCACGGTACACATTATGAATCTACAATATTTTCAAGAGCGTGCACCCAAACGTCCTAAAATTATTTTGACATTTCTGCGCTCTTTAAACTAAACTGTCAAAACTAACTGTATACATGTGTTGTATTTGATTTTTAAACTTGGCTCCATGCTATCCTTTATCGGACTTTCCTTTACGCTTTAAATATTTATATTCTGCTGTGCATATTGGATTGGTTTGTTTTCGATTTGGATTCTGACGCTCACGAAGTCAATGTACCTGAAATGAACTGTGGCCTCCAATCGAATATGAGAGCATATTGTAAGAACTTTAACACCATAACTACAAAATACATTGGCTGATATACATAAACAGGTTGAAGAACTACAGGAAAATGAATCTGGATTACCTAAACTACTTTCAATTCCACCAGTTGCTAATCAAGCAAATATAACGGCATCAGCCTCATTCCCTGATAACATATCTTCGAAGCTATCTAGTTCTTCCTTTCGAGATTTAAGAGAGGATAAAAACATTCAATGTGTCTTGTCTGAGTAATTATTGTAGTGATGATGTGTTATAATATTAAGAAATAAATATATTTAAGCAAATGTCTGTACTTACTTATTTATATGACTAAATAAAAATTCAAGTGTTATGTTTTTAGTGTTTTATTGCATGTCCAATTGTATATTTTTTGTTAACTAATTCACCTGAATATCCAAAAAATATCTGTTATACGAGTTCTTCTTCGATATTGCAATTAATGTCGATGTTTGAAAGTGACTATGTATTACCAATATATTATGTTCATCAATGTAAATACGTTTTACTTGGTATTTTGATTTTTGACTCATTCTTCACTAGCCTCTATGAATATGTATCACTGATAGTGTTTCGAACATTTTCATAAAATTAAAGGCGACTAACATTTATTACTAACAATTCATACTAACTTACTGTCACTATCACTGTTATTGTAGATCATTGTTGTATTGATGTCAATCATTGCTATTCAAAATGATGAGGCGTTTTTATTGAAATTTTATTTATAGTGTCTCTCGCTCTATCTCTGATCATAAAAGTTAAACTACTGTAAAGCCGTACTCTTAAGCTTTAATACGACGTACCGTTTGTCTGTGTAATGGAATATTTTTAGTTTGGGCACAGCTCCCTACTAATTCTGGCCGTGTCATTTAAGTGTTGGCTTAAATTGTAGATTAACTCCATACCCTGAAGTTCCCTTCCTCTTGTGTAAGTTTGAGTCCTAGAGCGTGCTGCATGCATGGCGTTCTCACTTCAAATTCATCACCAAATAGAGTTAACAAAACCACTTTTTATAATTATTGATCCTATCCCCTAATATATTGTATATCTTGCAGTCCCCTAGAATTAAAGTAACGGTTGAACGGTTCTTTTAATTATCCACAATGTAGATCATAAGAATATATAGAAATAAAATTTAAAACTTGTTTTCAATATTACTTAAGTATTTGCATAAATAAAAATAAAAACCCATTTTTTTTGGGTGTTTATGGGTGTTTATTGGGAATTTATCAAAGCACCAGGAATAAACCCGATGCCCATCACTACAATAGACTAATTATCAATTTAACATAAAATTTGGATCCTATCAACAAAAAAATATACAACTTTTATCAAATTAAATCCGACTAATTTTTACTTTAGACACAGACTGTACATCCCGCTTTGGTATGTTTTTTTTTTCGTTCTCTTGAAAAGGGCATTTATTGTTGTTTGGGCACGTATCTTGAAAATATGGACCTTCTAGTTGCTTCCTGACGTATATTTCCAACTTTTTTGGGTAGAATGTAACTGCATCAACAAGAGAAAACCACTTGATCCCGTATTTTGCCGGTGTACTAGGCATGGACATGTATTGGCCAAATCGACACGATCCTCTAAAACTCATACCATCCATGGACCATTTCTGTCTCTTTTTGATGTATAAAAGTTCTGTGATGATACATTTATCAAAGGCTCTTCATCATCATCACTATATGAACTTGAATAAATTATACACTGTTTTCACAAAGTGGCTAGTATCTAAACGTATATATGTTTCTTTTGGCGTTTTAGCGTCCGACAACTATTACCTCGTTGGAAGGACTTTTTTACCAATCAAGCTTCTATATGATAATCAAATTTTGATTTTCAGATAACATTTGCATAACAGGTACACTTTTTCAATTGTTTGTGTCATACAGTACTCCTGAATATAGAAATATATGTTTGTGATGATTTTATCGTTTGACGGACCAGTTTCTTTTACAATGCTGTCGGTGGCATCTAAACTCATAATAGTTGGTTTTAATTTTGAATAGGATTGAGCTGGTGACCAATAGTGCAAATAAAAGGGGTACAAAGCAATTTGTCCTATCAATGCTTTACAGTAAAATACTGTTGTCATACTCCACAAAACCAAAATAGGATGATTATGGTAGTCTGACTCTATTTATATTCATATCATTCCTTAACAAGCACTATACCCTCAAAATGAAATCGAGACGCAAGCTGCACTTGGCATGCCTTCTATTCGGTGTGATTAAATTTCAAAAACCAAACTACCTCTACAACACGCTGAGCTGGATCACTATTAGACGTGAATGTAGAAGAAGACAATGCTCGCAACAACTCTCATCGCAGCCCCATAATACAGCAACATTTAGAGGCAGTTTCCGTTACGCTGCTGCGAAGGTATGGAATAACTTGCCACCGCCTATTAGAGCAATAAACACAATAAGTACCTTTAGAAGACGTTTACGGCAGTTTTTGATTGATGCACAGCGAAAGTTAAACTTAACCATTTTAAACGATTCGTTAGTATATGTGAGAGTTTTCAGTAAATTGTCTTATAGTTATGTGTCACTATTTCTAGGGTACCGTTTATCCCATAAAGCTGCCTCGTCATTTGCGCCCAAGGCGGGGGACAGTTGACGTATCATCCATAACACCTGAGTTCCGATTATTTTTGAGACCTGTTTAAAGCAGAGGAAGCGTTGTTAATGTTTGAAACTTTATTTTTATTATTGCCATTTTTAGTAATACGACTTGCATTTATGATAACCGACCTTATGTGCCTGGCCTGCTTGCAGCTAGTACTTGCAATCGGTGTTCGTTTTTCATCCTCCTGAATTGCAGGTTATTCTTTTGGTGGCATGGCAAAGTCATTATGACCTGCAATTGAGAAAAAGAAATTATATAGGAATATACATTACCCACTCTATCATTATATTTTTTTCTTTTTTATATGTAGGAACTTATACATTTGGCTGAATGCAATCTGTCTGTTGCGCTCAGCTACTCTAGGTATAATGATAATTGTTATGTAACACGAACTACAGTACATTCAATTGCTTAGGACCGGATTTTTTTTTATCTAGTTTTGATCATTACTTTTATATACTTCGTACTAATGTGTTTTTTTTTTCTGTTGCATATATATATATTTATATACAAGGTGCAGTTTTAAAACTGCACAATATTTCAGGAGGTTGTAATAAAACTCATAAATAATCATATAAAAAAACGATACCTGGTCAATAATCAGTAATACTTGTTATTTAATTTTTTAATTACACTAAACTAAATCGATTGATCGATGGCCGCGGGGGCGTGGCTAGGGTGTGGCGTGCGGGATGATGATTGGATGATACATTATTTATGAAACTATCGTTGCGAGTTAGTGTGTGTGAAAACGCCCTTTATTGTTCCGTGTTTGTGTGTGTGAAAAAAAGCGCGGTTATAAAAAAAAAAAAATTACCTACTTATTTTATTATTGATTCGGGTCGAGAATCACTAACATAATTACCTCCTGAAATATTTTGCAGCTTCAAAACGACACCTTGTATATGTATCTATCTCTAAACACCTGTTATTTATAATTTACTACACACTAATTTATACCTACACTAGATAGCGGTCAAGCGCGAACCTATCTACAATAAAAACACTAATTAATATACATATATTTATTTACCTCACACCTAACAAACTGATTAGCATCCGTAGGCTCATAGTAATGTAACGTTGAAAACCAGCGTCAGGCAACTTCTACGTAGAGGCCTGGCACTATGCTGAACTGGACCTATTTGGCGCAGCCGTGATACACACAATGTGGACGTATTTTTTTAAAATTAAGAGGATTCTATAACGTTATTTCATTGTGAGTTTTACGTATCAACTAAAAATGTTTTCTTTCTTCCTATATTTTATCTGACGCAATCATCCCGCAGTTGGTAGTATTGATGGCTCAGTATCTCCACCGGAAATACTTTCAACCGCTAATCTATTACGAACAACTATCACAGATTCGTTTTTAAAATTTTCAGACAGTCCTCTCCGCTTAGCTGGTGATATTTTAATCTTTTCATAGTCAGTTTAAAACCCTTGTCAAACAATAATTTTATCCGTCGGCCAATTGATTCGTATTTTGACACCAACCTTCTTACATTGTGCACAAGTTCCATAGCGTGTAACTGTATCGCCATATTTAACAGAATGATTTTTATAAGTCCAACTACGTGGTATTTTTGTTTTTTTTCCATATTTCTTCGCGTAACAGATGAGCCCATTCATGTTTGGGTAAAACAATTTTTTTTTGAGAAGTTTTCGACTTAGATTGAAATTTATTTCATACAGTGTATTTTGTGATAGGTTGTATTTTTTCCCCAATGATAAATGTCAAGAAAAAATGTAAACCTCATGTTTTCTAGAGACCTCGTCTTCATTTTCTATAGCACCTTTAGAATCTTCTTTAGAATCCAAAGAAAATTCTGTTATGACACTTTTTGAAACACTGCTCTTTGAATCACTGTTATCAGACCACACATCATAAACACTTTCAGAATTAAAAAAATTGTCATGGTTCTTTTTTAATGATATATATATCGCAGGGAAATGAAGATATCAGGGATTTTACGAAATCATGGTATGGTGTCTTGCTTATTTCGTCTTCTTACTAAAAGTATCTAGTGATATGACAAAACACCAATTTATGTCGTTTTACTAACTAAATCTAGTAAAATAGCAGAAAAGCGGGTACTGCCGAATAAAAATCGAAACATGCATTTCTCTCGCTCGCTCGTATCCACACGGGCACTAGTGGGAGCAAGCAAACAAATGCGTCGAACGAGCTGACGCGGCTCGTGTAATTTTAGGCGTTAAGGCCCAAGCGCCCGAGCAGTGCCATAAAAATGCAATTGTGAAAAATCAAAGGTCTAGTGCAAAACCACAAGATGTATTTGCAAGAAGCTAAATGTTTTGTGTAATTCAAGGTGCCACAAATCACTGCCTCGTTTAAATAAATATTTAACAAGATCTCAATATCTCTGCAACAAGTGTGGTCAAAGTTAACAACTCAGACGCTTGTTTTATCGTGCGCGTCAGTTCTATTATATCATCAATACAGGGTATGTGGGACATTGCGCGTTTAACTGCTGCTGCATATTTTCTCCTTTATATTCCCTCACTTCTTATCATGCAAATCCACTCTGTCATTGGACCCGCAGTCTGGACTATTGATGATCTACGTTCCGGTGGGAATGATGCCCCCTCATGAAGAACGTGGTAAGCCCCTGACAATCCGTATTTTGAAACGGGGAAACTCTTGTGTACACCACCACCCACCTTTTTTTTGACATCCCCCGCTCTTGGGCGGAGCGGGAGATAGTGTCAGACTCTTACTGACTAAAAGACCCACCCCGTTCCTTCTAGCCTTCATACCGGGGCTCGAGCGCCCTTTCGGATAACCCTGGCCCCAGTAGGCTTCGACCCGGCTGGGTCCCTGCTGTTGCTGACAACTCCTTGAGGCGCGCGGGAACAGTGCGCGCCGTCGACGACTTGGGCTTGGTCCGGACAGTTACCGGACGGCCGGACAGTGAGCTACCCATTGCTCACTGTCCGCAAGCCCGCGTCTACGTTGGCCGGAAATCGGGATCAGAATGACGGCGGCGGCGATAACGCCGTTACCTGATGCGTTCGGCCTCCTCCTTTGCGAGCATTACTGCTTCGCAGAAGTTGGCGAACCACCACCCACCTTAGTTATGGGCATGTTATTATGACCAAGTTGTCCCTGTCAGATTGCTCAAATACTTTATATTCAAGCTTCCATTCATTCAAGCTGTCATTCCCATAGCTTATTTAAGGTATCATTAGCCATCGGGTAATCAGTTCCCTTGAAGTGGATTTTAAATGATGTTGTAGAGGTCTTTTTCATCATGTTGGTTTCCACCTGCTCTTTGGCGAAATATGTTGTGGAGAGTGAAAATGATACTCATTATATGGTTTCCAACAGTGACATTTTGGGATGCCTCTTCCAATAAATTGGCATCATAGGAGTCTGTCTCCATCCTATCTGCTGACGCTGAAAACTGAGGTCCAAAAGCAAGTCTTAAGATCCTCTCATATGCTGTTGTTATTTCGGAGAGGCATTTGAACTTTCTCTCGGAGTTGAGGTCAATTCGAGGTTACTTAGCGTCTTAAATTGTTTGGAGTGTATCCGGGTCCACAATGATATCCTCAGCCTTTCGTTTAGTTGTGCCTGAAGAAGAAGTAGTTGCCATTGTAAGTGTATGGAATGTTCCTGCCAATTTATTCGTTGAAAAAAGAAGGATCTGTTCTAGAAGATTTAAACTTTAACTTTTAATCAGTGAATTTGGAACTTAGAATAATTTCATGTGTGCATGTTTAGACTTAGTTAGATTTAAGCGTAAAGTGTTCAGACGGGGAACCTATGCCCAAATTTTATTAGATTTTAAAGTGTCAAAGACTTATTTCTTGTTTACATTGACTTAAAATTTTCGACAACTTTTTGGACTTGTAAATTTTTTTAATTGTTTATTTTTTCTGTATTGTGTTGTGAATTTATTGGATTGCTAACTTCAAAATGTCTTTGAAATCACATGTTAAAATACAGGATGATATTCGCACTCGGCTGTTAGGAGCTAAAAGTAATTTTAAAAAGTAGCCAAAGGATAGGATTACAAAGCAATATATAGAAACGAGATTAGAAAGTGTTGATAATTTGTGGGCGCAATTTAGTTTAACACATACACAAATTGTGAAGGATTTTGAACCTAAGGAATTGATATCTTCAGCCTACACTGTAAACGAAGTTTATTTTATCACTGAAGACTAATGCAGTTTTTAACAACATTAAGGGTGACGATGTGTCTCCGATTGCGGGACCATCATCAAATAGTGTTCTCGAGGGGAAAGGCACATACATAAAGTTGCCCAGAATCACTATCCCAACATTTTCAGGGAAATACGCGGAATGGCCGACTTTCCGAGATTTGTTTGTATCGGCAATACATAAGGATAGCACAATTGATAATGTTCAAAAGTTACACTATTTGAAAGGTTACTTGAGTGAGGAAGCTGAGCAGCGTTTACGTCATGTACCAATTTCGGAGTCGAATTATATCAGATGCTGGACTCAATTAGAATTCAGATATAATAATAAAAAATATTTATCGCACTGCATCTTAAAAGGGTTGTTTAGTCAAAAAAACATTACCCAAGAATCGGCTAGTGCGTTAAAGGAACTAATGTACACTACATCTGACTGTCTCAACGCATTGAGTAATCTAAATATTGACATAACATCCTGGGATATTCTTATAATTCATTTAATAACATTAAAATTAGACCCAGACAGTAGGAAGGACTGGGAACTAAAAGTAACTAGTAACACTGATTCAGATCAGCAGCCTACATTTGAACAGTTCAAAGAATTTTTAACAAGCCGGTATAGGGCATTTGAATTCATAGAAAGTAAGCCAAGTAAAAATAATGTTAATGTTAGTAAGGCAAAGGTTTTTCAGACAGCAAGCAATGCGGCCATGGTTTGTCCGCTTTGTAACAAAGAGCATAAAATAAGAAATTGCAAGCAATTTGCTAGTCAGGATGTGGATACTCGACGTAAGTTTGTTCAAGAAGATAACTTATGTTTCAATTGTTTGGTGCACAACCACTCTGCCAGGGTTTGTAAGTGTACAGCCTCTTGTCAAGTATGTAAGCGGAGACATCACTCCTTGTTGCACCCTAAAGGTGAGGAGGAGTCTGGGGGAGAGAGGGGAAATTCGACTAGCGATAGGGTTTTGCCAACGAATGAACAAACACGCGCAGTTGGAGTAGAAACTGAAAATGAATGGATTTACGGACCTACATTCTTACGATGCAAAGAAGACGAGTGCCGTGTGACGTCATATCCACTGAAAGAACAGAAACACAATTGGAGTGTATTAATTTAATAAGAACAAATGCACAAGAAATTAACTTTCCTGTACCTGATGCAACTCGATTCAGTTCATAGCTTCGCTTACGTCGATCGGCTTCGTTGGTGCTCAAGTTTATAAATAAATGCAAGAAACTTAACTTTACGTTTGACGAAACTATGAAGCATGCTGAAGTATTATTACTAAAGAAATCACAAGCAAAAAAATCTGAATCTGGGCCTCCAGCAAGTGACGTCCAGATGCTCAGTTTGCAGAGTACGAAGGTCCAGGCCTGAAACACCAAGAATGGGAGACTTACCCGTTGCTCTAATGGCGCATCATGAACGTGACGGTGGAAAGGCCCGCGAGAAAAGATACGGCGTCTTATTCACGTGCTCGACGTACGAGCAATTCATCTGGAAGTAGTCACAAAACTCACAACTGACTCCTTTATTATGGCAAGTGGATGGCCATTGTATTTGTATTCTGACAACGGTACAAATTTACGAGCAGCGGATAAGGAGCTGAAAAAGTCTATAGAAGAATTAGATGAAGAAGTGTTAAAAGATGAGGCCTTGAACCGCGGAACCAACTGGACTTTCATACCGCCCGCGAGTCCCCACTGGGGTAGGGCGTGGGAAAGGCTCATCAGAAGCGTGAAGACCAGCCTGAAAATAATTTTAAAAGAACGTGCACCGAATACGCTTTTGACAGAAGTAGAGAACATAGTGAACAGCCGGCCTCACGGAAATCACGTATCTGTAAACTCAACTGATCCTGAAACGTTAACTCCTAATCATTTCTTGCTGGGCTCATCGTCAGGTTTACCTCACATTGTTTTAACCGAAAGTCAATGTTACGTGGGGGTTCACTAATCCTTATTAAAAATAGTATTAAATTTAAAACTCGTAAAGATATAGTTGCACTGTCCGTTGAACATAGCATTGAAGTGTCGTGTGTTGAGCTGGATAGGCATATCATAGTGTGCGTTTATAGGCCCCCTAATTACGATTACAGACGTTTGAGAAAAAAACTAAAACTATCTGCCCTAAGTTTAGATTTAGTGACTGGGCAACTAAAGGAATCAGAATAAGTATGGAAAGACTTTTCGAGTTGTATGGCCTTAAGCCTATTATTAACACTGAAACTTTTAATAAATATGTTGCTACTTATTCTAAAATGTTTAAAAATACTTGTAAGGCAGCTATAAGGCCTTATACATTAGCAACAAAGTTAAAACAGCAGATAATAAAATAAAAACTGTTTGGAATATTATAAATAATGAAACCAACAGAAACAAAATAAATAATAATGATTACACATTGGAGACTCATCATGGTCTTATTAGCGATAACAAACTAGTTGCAGAAGAATTTGTAAATTTCTTTACCAGTATACCAATTAAAACTACTGAAGCCCTAAATTCGTCGCCATCGCATGCTTTTGGTTTATTACAGGCGAACGTTGCAGCCTGTTCGACTGAATTTAACTTTAAACATATAAACCCCATAACAGTAATAAAAGCTTTTAAAGAAATCAAGATTAAATTGACAGAAGATCTATGGGGTATGTCTATCAAAGTTTGTACCTCAATTATTGAGACTATAGCGCCGTACTTGGCTTTAACTCCTCAAATCCCAAGCGTTAGTGCGTGATTTCGCGCCATTCGGTTGAACACTAAGATTATTAAAAGTCCGTGTAGATTATTAAAATTTTAAGCGTTTTATTTATTGGTTATGTATTTAAGAATGTAAACAAGAAATTCTTCTTAAAGTAGTCTGTAAATTTCGAAAAATAAGCAACCTTTCCATTTTTCCGTATTTATACCTATTTAAATGCTTGGGGTCTCAGGGGTTAATATTTAATTTGTGTATAGATCAAGGAGTCTTTCCAGATCTAATGAAATATAGTAAAGTGATACCACTCTTTAAATCCGGGAATAGTAGAGACACTAATAATTATAGGCCGGTGTCCGTTTTGCCGGTTCTTAGCAAGATATTTGAAAAGGTAATGTTAAATCAAATGCTTAGTCATTTTAACTCCAATAACATCCTACATGATAAACAGTATGGTTTCACCAAAGGACGTTGTACAACTGACGCGGGTTTTTCCTTACTAAAACACATTTTTAATGCGTGGGAAGAGGCACAAGATGCTATAGGCATCTTCTGCGACCTATCTAAGGCGTTTGATTGTGTAGTTCATGAAACATTGCTTCTGAAACTCAAGCATTACGGACTAGGCAATGCAGCGTTAAGCTTATTAAAATCTTATTTGAATAATAGACAGCAATTAGTGCAAATAAACGGTGTCAATTCGTCGGGATTGAATGTTGAAATGGGTGTGCCCCAAGGTTCAATTTTAGGTCCTTTTTTTATTTTTAGTTTATATTAATGATTTACCCAATTTGTTGCAAAATAAACTTAATATGGTGTTGTTTGCTGACGACACTTCTTTGATTTTTAAGATAAATAGAAAGACTAACAATCTTGACAACGAAAATAGCGCCCTATTGCAGGTTCAAAACTGGTTCACTGCTAATAATCTGGTTCTAAATGGGAAAAAAACTAAATGCATATAATGTGCTAATTATCTTCGGATAGGTGAAGTAAAACCACGGTAAAACTATAACCACAATTGCGTTGCTCTGAAAAGAGATATTTTATTTAATCACAGAACAAAACTTTTACACATACATAAGTACTTATCACTAAACTATCTAACTATCTTACCTGAAAAGAGAAACAACATTTAAAGCTGTTGCTTTACCACTAATTCAGTTTTTATTACAAATTCACTTTACATCTCCCCCCCCCCCCCGCTATAAATTACAAGATTATTATTCAACTACTGGAATTAGTTTTGTAATATGGAAGAGATTCGACTCTGACTTTTTGTGGCCCGTGTTTACTTTGTAAATGGAATTGGATATTTTATCTATTATTTGATAAGGTCCTATTTTCAATTCATCTAGTTTTTTTCGGTTTAACCTATTTCCGTTTTCAACATGTACTGAATCTCCAACTTTTAGTTTATACTGTTTTCTATTTTTATCGAATCTTTGTTTATTATAATTATGGGATTTTATACTATTTTCCAAGGCAATTTTTCGGTCTCGCAATAGATGATCATGTGTTATATTTTGCTTCAGGTCGTCTGGTAAAATATCAACATTTTTTCCTTCTAATAGATATTTTGGAGAAAATCCTGTTACAGTATGTTCAGTTTCATTATATTTTTCAGTGCATTCGTGAGCGATGGTGGTCCAGGCAATTTTATCCCTTCTTTCATTAATTTTACAACGAATTTTATTAACTAACGTTTAACCTTTCGTTCAATCCATTTGAAAATGGCGCATTTACTGCTGTGAAAACTATAGGTATATCTTCTTTTTCTAAATAAAATTTGAAATCTTTTGAATTTATGCCTGGATATTGATCTGATAGAATCAAGCCAATTTTATAGTCTTGTGTTACTTTTTTAACAAGTTTTATAAAATCATTTGCAGTCTGAGTTTTGGATGTCAAAATATAGGCGTAACGAGTGAAATGATCAACTAAAAGGTGTAAATATGTTTTGGTTGAACGGGCACCACCTAATCCCCCTATCGTGTCTATAGATACTATTTCGAATGGATAGGTAGCGGGACCTAAGTGGGACATTAGTCCAAACTTGTACTTTCCCCTAGATTTATTTTTTATACAGGTATCACAGTTTTCGCACGTTTTTTTTATATTATCCAATAAATTTTTAGCATAATAAAAGCGTTTAATCTTATTTTCCATCTGTTGTTTTCCTATATGACAGTAGTGGTGATGCACATTTTTTATAATTTTTTTACTAAACTCCTCAGTTATTACAATCTTTTCATTTTTATTTACCTTTTTGTAGTATATATTATGTTTAAAAATAAGTTTATTCATGTTTTGTTTTATATTTTCATTATTATTTTGATCATTTCGTATGTCTTCTAATTTAACTAAATTCACTACTCTTAAACTACTGTCTTTATTTTCATGCGATTCTAACACAGGGTTCCTGCTTAACGTATCGGCCTCTATATTATACTTTCCCGGTGAATATATTATTTCAAAATTGAACTGCGACAAATAATACGTTAAATCTCCCAGTTCTTCGTCTGTTCTGGCTTTAATATTCATTTTTTCTAAGGGTTTGTGATCTGAATAAACCGTGAATGTTTTTCCTATAAGCCAGTGTTGCCAGTATTTTACTGCCTCTTTTATTGCCAAGCATTCAAGATATATGGCTTTTTTCTTTTTTTGGGAATCATTTAATTTTTTTGAGAAATATGCACATGGCTTTTCATCGCCATTAGGTTGAATTTGTTTTAATATCGCTCCTATACCCTGAACGCTTGCGTCTGTGTAAATATGTATTGGCAAGTCAGGATCAAAGATAGCTAAAATCGGTTTTGAGCAAAGTAATTTTTTTATAGTATCAAAGGATTCTTGACATTTATCAGACCAAATGAATTTTTCTCCTTTCCTTAATAAATTATGTAAAGGATCCAGTATAATTGAGATATTTGGCACATATTTTCCGTAGAAGTTAATTTTCCCTAAAAATTGACGGACATTTTTTTGGGTTTTTGGTATTGTAAATTCTTTTATCGCAATCAAATTATCTTTTAATGGGGTGACAGTATTGTTCTGAATTATGTGCCCTAGATATTTTACCGATTCCTGTGCAAAGTTACATTTGGTAAATTTTAATTTAAAACCTTCTTTTAGGATTGCTTCCAATAACAAAGATATATGCTCTATGTGTTCTTCGAATGTTTCTGAAAATACTAAAATATCGTCAATATAATTGACAGTAAAATTTGTGAGTTTATGCTTTCTAATAATGCTGCTTAATATTCTTTGAAAAATAGCGGGAGAAGTTTTTAAACCAAAAGGTAAACATGTCCACTGAAAGTGTGACTCTTGAGTAACAAAGGCAGTTTTGTGTCTGTCTTCAATTCTTAAAGGTATGGACCAGAACGCAGAGTTTACATCAAATGTTGAAAAAAATTTACATTTCCTTGTTTTAACCATGAGATCCTCGATTAAAGGATTGGTTAGGTTGCGATTGGGGAACTACAATTTTATTTAATTCACGAAAATCCATACAGAGCCTTGATCTCCTGCCATCTTCTTTTTTAAATGCTAGTGTTACCGGAGCAGCAAAAGGGCTATATGATTCCTCAATTAAGTTATTTTTTAGTAACTTTGAAATTTGTTGTTCAATTTCTTTCATATCCTCAATAGAGCACCTGTATGGCCATTTGCTACAGTATTTGTCAATCAACAAATCAATATGGGCTTCATATCCTTTTACTGTACCTATATCATATTTGTCTTTGGCGAAGACTGAATTATATTTGCATATTAATTTATCAATGACTGATTTTTCCTGATGGTTCAAATTATTTACTGATACCTCAAAATTATCAACTGTTATGTTTTCATTAAAGTTTATTTTATATTTACTATCTTTCTTTATAGTATCCACACCTTTTTTTTCATAATATATATCTTGTTTATTCCCTATGTCACTACCTGAACTGCCAGGAATTTCTTTAGTGTTTATAGGTTTTTTTTCTTTATTTTTTACATTTTCTTTATTATTATTACTTTGTGTGATATTTAAATTTTCATTTTGAGTTAAATAAAATTTTTGTATACAGTCTAACCCAATTAAGAAATCATAGTCAAAGTTGTCTTCATCTATTACAAAAATATTAATCTGTTTTTCAATTTCGAAAATTTTAATTTTTAAAGTTACCATTCCTATCGACTTTTTAACGCCATTAATTGTTTTTAAACCTGCCTTTTTATCATTAGTAGGTATTTTTGTTAAAGATAATAACCTTGAATTTATTAAAGACACATTAGATCCTGAATCATAGATTCCTGTTGTTTCTAAAGTGTCATTTATTAGTAATTTAACTTTTATTAATGGCGGCACTATTAGTTTTTTGATCTATTTCGTTTAATTCTATCTCCAATTCTGAATTGTTAACACTTCTTATCTAATCTTTTTTTGGCTTATCATTTGTTTTAATTTTGAACCAACATTGGGATTCTGGGTGGTAGCGTACACCTTTATTCTCTTTTTCACAAATTTTACATGGACTAACCGAGGGCTTAACAGTTTTCTCTTTAATTTTACTTTCCAAAGTTCCTATCTTTTTATCTAAGATTTTTTTGTTTACCATATGCTCTAAACACCTTAAATTTTTAAACAAGTCTTCAGTTTCCTTTAAACTATTCCTATCAATCTTATCAGCAATAAAGTTTGGTAATCCTGTGGCAATCAAATCAATAAGAGTGAGTTTATCTATGGACTTATTTATTTCTAAGAGTAGTCTCTCTTTTTTTTATCGCGTATTCCAGAAGCGAGCCCTGTTTGAATCTAAATAACATTGCATACCTGATCGGTGACCAACCCTTATCTGCGTATGTTTCACAAAAGTTTTTTTTCCATATTGTCCATTTTGAATTTATTGTATGCTTTATAAGCATGGAGCTATACCAGTCTAAACAGGAATCTTCTATAAATAACCTAAAAACTTCAATTTTCTTGACATCTTCTTCAATTTCCATACGGGCACATTCTGCTTCAAAAGTAGTCATCCACTGGGATACATTAGTAATCTTGCTATTAAATTTGTCTATAACAAATTTTTCTACAATTTTCGATATATTAAAAGATTTTGGTGAATCTTTCTGTACTTTAGAGAGGCTTTCCATGATTCTTGCAAGGGATTCTTCTAACAATTCAGTTGTGGAACTTTGAAGTTTTGTTTGTTCCTCCAATAGGTGTCCCATAAATTGTTTATTTCCATCTTCATCACAATAAACCGCCTTCATCTCTGGGTTCATAGATATCCACACCTGTCGCTTTTCATGCCGTTTTTGTAATGTAGTCTTTACTTTCTGAAAGATTTGGGTCTGTACTATTTTATCGTGTAATTTAACAGGTTGTAACTTTTCTGGGATCGCATAGGTCTGGCCTTCTATATCCGTGATTGACGTTACGCAAATGATATTCGTTTTCACATCGTCACTGGCTTTCACCATAAACTCGAATCTTAATTTTTCCATTATTCTTTGTAATCAGCTATAAAAATGTTGTTTTATAATGTGCTAATTATCTTCGGATAGGTGAAGTAAAACCACGGTAAAACTATAACCACAATTGCGTTGCTCTGAAAAGAGATATTTTATTTAATCACAGAACAAAACTTTTACACATACATAAGTACTTATCACTAAACTATCTAACTATCTTACCTGATAAGAGAAACAACATTTAAAGCTATTGCTTTACCACTAATTCAGTTTTTATTACAAATTCACATGTTTCTTAGAACCATACTATGCTTAAAACATAACCTCATTTCCTCACACAAGTCATCGCTCCACAGATTAAAAATAGTTCACAGATATTAACAGTACAGACTAAACGAGGTGTCACGCACTTTGTTTACATGCATAAGATTTTCCTTACCGAATGTCAAAAGTAGTGATTGTGACATTGTATTGAATAATGAAAAACTAGAATTTGTTGATAAAACGATTTTCCTGGGGATTACGCTTGACTCAAGGCTACAATGGGGTCCTCACTTAACATCTCTTGCAGGGCGGCTTAGCTCAGCTGCATATGCTGTTAGTCCGCCAATTTACGGATGTTGATACCGCTAGGCTAGTCTATTTTAGTTATTTTCATAGTGTCATGTCGTACGGTATCTTACTATGGGGACGGGCTGCAGACATCGAGTCAATCTTTATATTACAGAAAAGAGCTATCAGAGCTATTTACAATCTCCGCCGGTGCGATTCTTTAAGGGAACTGTTTAAAGGAATTAATATAATGACGGTACCTTGTCAATATATCTATGAAAACATCATGTATGTTAGAAAAAATCTTCATCTTTTTAGCAAAAGAGGCGATAGACATAATTATGTTACAAGAAATAGGGATCAATTAGTTCAACCAGGTTTCAGACTGGCTAAAGTAGCCTCTTCTTTCATGGGGTACTGTTTGAAATGTTATAATAAAATACCACCCCAAATATTAGAACTCAATGAAACGAAATTTAAATCTTGTATTAAACGCACACTATGCAGGCAAGCATATTATAAGTTGGAGGATTATATTCAAGATAAAAATGCTTGGCTCAATGCTGGTCCAGCTCCACTACCACTAGGGCGTACTAATTAGTTGATTAGTTGGAAACTAATATTATTATTTTTTAATTTGAAAGACAATTGCATTGTATAATGTAGAAGCACTTTTTTCAAGTTTGTGAATGTGAAGCACCATGGAGCATTTTTATTAGGTTACAACTTTTTTTTTTTTTGACATTACGAGCATGGCAGTTGAGAGTTTGTCATGCTCACTCAAATGTCTCGCTGTTGGTGGCACGTGTTATTGGGTCGTTCAGTTCCCTTCAAAATGGTTGAGCTGAGTGGGGCTGATGCACGCGTCATGCTCGTGAACGGGTGCCGTCAGATGGGACTGGTCATCTCTTAGCTGCCAGTGGCTTAATTCAGTTTCTATCTTTTAATTATTTTACATTTTTATTTCATTATCGACATTGTGCTCACATGATAGAAGCAACAAGTAATATGTAACCAAGCATTATATGTAACACATAATATGATTTAAAAGAGTGTCCATGGAGTTTCTTGCACGTTCTTCTCCATAGAGACCTACTCTTTGGAACGTGCAATTTAGCTTCACTTTCTTGGACTGACTAACATTTGACTATTCAAAAGTGCCTGTAAATGGTCTATTTGAAATAAATGATTTGACTTTGAGTTTGACTTTGATTGAAAAAATTTATGACTCAGATGGTTATCTGCGAAAGCGGTTACGGATCGCCCAAAGATTAGCCGACATGTACTGGCGCCGATGGGTCAAGGAGGTGCTGTCGGACTTGCTGCCACGGAAGAAATGGCACGAGGAACACCAAAAAATACAAGTGCCCGGCGACTTCGTAGTAATTGTGGATCCTGATAGCCCTCGCAACTCTTGGCCCAAGGGATTAGTTCAGGAAGTGATCCCTGGAAAAGACAACCGAGTCGGAATGATTCGGATAAAGACCAAATCAGGAACGTTGACTAGACCGGTCACGCGTGTCGCTCGAATACCATTTGATGGTGAGTGCTGCTGAGGCAGCACTGGGGTGGGGCGTGTTAATGATACCTTAAAAACATAAAAATTGTAAAAGGGAACGCGCGGTGTCCGAGGGTTAAAGGGGCGTGTCCCGAACCGCCATTTTGTTTTGCAATGACGCAGTGCCATATTCAATGCGACGGACAGCACGCGCTTCCTAACCTAAAATTTTGTTCTCTAACTTTCTTTTTGCAATTACAAATCTTTTCGCTCAACGCTGCGTTTTACCAAATTCCCACACCCTTAACAAAAAAGATACAATATATCAACGTATTCTCTGGCGAGATAGTGTTACACCAGAAATGGTACAATTTGAATTAGTCACGGTTACATTTGGTACGGCATCAGCACCGTACTTAGCAGTGCGGGCCTTACATCAAGCAGCTTATGATTACTGTCAGGGTTGTCCAAAGATAAGGGATATCATTCTAAAAGATTTCTCTATGGATGATCTAATGACTGGAGCTGAATAGAAGAGGCTTATGAAATTTACACTAAAATTAATGAAATGTTAAAAAAGGGAGGATTCTCATTGCAAAAGTGGAAAACTAATAGTAGAAAATTGTTAGATAAAATAAAGGTTGGGAAAAGCACTACAAAGGAAGAATTAAAAATAAAAACAGATGATGTAACTAAAATCTTAGGACTCACCTGGAACTCCAGCGAAGATATCTTCCAATACTCTATTAATATTCCGTCCACAGATACACCTGCAACTAAAAGGAAAATAATTTCGGATATTTCGCGGTTATTCGAACCGCTAGGATGGTTAGCTCCTAGTATAGTCAAAGCTAAAATATTGATTCAAAAGTTATGGTTAGCCGGCCATAGGTTGGGATCAAGAAGTACCAGACTTGTTATTAAAGTGTTATGTATGTATATGTAGTTATAGATGTGGCTGCGCCTCATAGTAAGGACAACTGTCTAATACATCAGTGCGAATCATTCCGTCTTTCTATTCACACCTCCGTAGCTTCCTACCTAACATTGGCGACGATTACCCACATTCTGCAATTATGTTCGGTGTAAATTCAATTTTGGGGACTGTATCCAATTTTGATCACCATACACAAGATTGGAAGCTATATAAGGGGCGACTCCAGCAATGGTTCATCGCCAACAGCATCGGCGAGGATAATGACAAGGCTGGAGTGAAGAGGAAAGCGGTGTTATTGAGCGCGCTCACGGAGAACACGTATCAGCTCGCGTGTAATCTAGCCTTGCCGGAAGATTTGAGTACGAAGAACTATGACGATATCCTGAAGATCTTGGATGACCATTTCGTTCCGAAGCGCTGCGGGTTTGCGGAAAGGCATAAGTTTTATAGCGCTGTGCAGCAACCCGGCGAGACGCACTCGCAGTGGGCCGCTAGGCTAAGAGGCCTCGCTGCTTACTGCGCGTTCAAGGATTTGGAGGATCATCTTCTAGACAAGTTCGTCATGGGCATGCTACCAGGTCATGAACGAGACAAACTTTTTGCCCAAAATATCAGCGACTTGACACTGAGTAAAGCTGTGGACCTAGCGGAAACCGCACGATGTGCGCGCTTGGGCGCCGCGGTGGATCCAGTAGGAAATATCGGTGGAAACCAGGATTCGATCTTCAAAATAAACCAAAGTGATAAAAGCAAAGTTTCGGGTACGTCATCAATCGTACAGCGTGAAAAGTGCTCGGTGTGCGGTTACAAAAATCACAAGTCATCGGAATGTCGTTTCGCTAACTATACGTGCAAGTTGTGCAATCGCAAAGGACATCTACGTAAAATGTGTACGAAAAACAAAGTGCATCGCATTGAGCAAGGTAGTACTGATGACGAGGGAGATGATGGTGAGTTACTCTTAAATATTAATACTTTTGATGAAGTGCCAATGAGAGAAACAGTGAGTCTGGAGGGTCAAAGTATAAAGTGTGAAATAGACAGCGGTTCGCCTGTTTCTGTTATATCTGAAAACTTATATAAAAATACATTTCCTGGAGTACCGTTATCAGCATCTACAAAAAAATTTATGACTTATACAAGTACTGTATGATTTTATGCGCGCCTTTGGTTTACGAATTGTATCAACACTTGGTAACTGCAACAACATTACCTCTGCAGACAATATATTACAAGAACTAGTTCAGGCTTATCCTAATGTGTTCTCTGAAGAACTAGGATGTTTCAAAAAATTTGAAATTATCCTACCCCTTAAAGAAGATGCAAAACCTGTGTTTTTTAAATCGCGCCCGGTGTCATTTGCCTTAAGAGATAAGGTAAACAAAGAATTGGACAGATTAGTCGCACTAGGGATTCTAAAACCGGTTTCTTATTCAGAGTACGCGTCACCGATCGTACCCGTACTCAAACGTGACGGTAGTGTTCGCATTTGCGCTGATTACTCGGTAACGATAAACAAACAACTGCAAGTCGAAAAATATCCATTCACCACTGCGCAAGAACTCTTCACCAAACTGCACGGTGGAGAAGAATTTCGTAAGCTAGATTTATCAATGGCCTACAACCAAATGAGAATACATGATAGCTCGCAAAATATCACTTGCATAAATACTTCTCGAGGTTTGTTTAATTTCACTCGCCTTATTTTTGGTTTGGCTAGCGCCCCATCAATATTTCAAAGGGTTATTGAAACTATAGTGGGTAACATGGAGGGGGTTTTAGTGTTTCAAGATGACATTTGCATAACTGGTGCAAATAGATTTGAGCACTTAAATCGCCTAAAAGAAGTGTTGAGACGTTTGCAAGAAGCCGGTTTCACCTTAAGAAAAGATAAATGCGTTTTCATCCAAAAAGAAATATCCTATCTGGGATATATCATAGATAAGACTGGAATTAGAAAGAATCCACTCAAAATCGAGGCTATTTTACAAGCAGCAGTGCTTAAAAATGTAAGTGAATTACAATAATTTCTGGGTTTGATTAATTATTATGGGAATTTTACTCCGAATGCGTCTACTATACTAAGTCCGTTACACGAGTTATTGAAAAAAGGCAAAAAATGGCACTGGGGATCGGAGCAAAGCTCAGCCTTCAACAGCATCAAAAAGATAATGTCATCTGACAAGGTACTAGCACACTTTGATAACAATGCTAAAATAATTCTAACTGTAGATGCGTCCCCAGTTGGATTAGGTGCAATATTATCTCAAATCGGTAAAAACGGCATAGAACAACCGGTTTCATACGCGTCGCGCTCATTAACAGTAGCAGAAAAAAATTATTCACAAATACAAAAAGAAGCCACGGCAATTATATTCGGCGTTAGAAAATACCATCAATACCTTTATGGTAGACCAACACCCTTTACTTTACGTACGGATCATAAGCCGCTAACTATTATATTTAAGCCAAGCCGTGGTATTCCAGAAGTATCAGCAAATCGCTTGCAACGGTACGCAATATTTTTGAGCGCATATAATTATGAAATAGAATACATTACCAGCGAGCAAAACACAGCTGATTTCTTATCACGTGCGCTTCCGAGAAACAGCTGTGTTAGTAGTGCGTCGGCGTCGAACGGACAGCAGGTTAGTGAGTCGGGGGCGAGGGAAAAGGCCGCATATCGTCGCTGCGCCTGCAAAATCCGCTATGGATAAAAATTCAACTTTTCAGGAGAAGCAAAAAACTGTTTCTTTTTCAAACTGTTAATATTATTTTAAAACTAAATATGCAGAAAATTTGACTTTATATCGGGACATTCAAAAATATTTATTTTTCACCGTTTACTATGATATTCCAGGAGCAATAATTTTTTTAAGTGAATTTGGGCACATAGCGGTTTTTTTTCGGGTCGTAATTACCGCTACCTGACTTTTCACCACATGACGGATTTATGCTTTACTAGATAGTTTGCATTTTTGTGCTTCCTAGAATACTTAGCGGATTTACTAAATTATTTTAAAATAATAAAATAGGTTTAAGTTCACTTATAAAGTATTTATTATACTTAATTAGAAAAATATTAAACAAAATTAAACAGGTATTTAAAAATATAACATAATAATATTTAAAAGTTTAAATTGCAACAGTATTAATTAATGGACGAATTAACTCACAAGAAACAGGGTTTACACATAAAACTATATAAACTAAAAAATAATAAGTAACGTAATATTTAAATTCTTACAATTTAGCAGTCTCGATCATTGAGATCAAATCTAATCACAGTCGTTGTTAGACTTAAATATTTGGCAAACTTTGAGATCACTTTGTAATTAAGCAAAAAGTAGGTACTAAATAAGCTAAACAAAACAAGTTTTAAATTAATTAATAATCTAAATTGTCATAAAAAAGTGATTATCTCGATGCATGAAACACTTCAAGGACTGTAAACAATCAAATTTAGTTTTATCAATTTTTCTCGGCGTAGTAAACAAACACGGAGCTTCCTCGTACAGATCAGCGTTTCTTCTTTATGGCAACAAGGTCCATTCGGTTTCATCATGCCTTAATTTATAATAAGAATCACCGTTCATATATAACAGTGATCTTATATCGGCAACCGTGGGATCACCTGCTTTTTTACCGGGACGAATCGATGAAAAATTGCTAGGCACAGCGGCAATAATGACTAGGTACCTTAGCCAGTTGGTCTAACCATTGGACAACCGAGTCTGACTTCAAAATTCTTTTATTTGAGGTACTAGGCTCATCAAGAATGGCAGGTGCACGTTGCGTTGAATTGTCTGTATGACACGAATTATTACCAGCTTTGGTCCAATCTGTGAAGGTATCTTTCGTTATGTCTAAAGTGGCCAAAAATAAATCTCTACAGACTCTTACCTTAACGCCATTTTCTCTAGGCAAAAAACAATCGGCACCAGTATTTTTTCTTTTTGATGTACCATTTTCAGTTGTGGTTACGGTTCTTCTTTTTATTATATCTCGAACTGCAGTGGAACCCAGTACGTAGGCTTTTTTAGCTTCCCAAGATGTCAACGACCAGAAATAATCAAAAATATCTTTACGGGCTTGATCGGTTACAGACCCGCATAGAAAGGACCTGTCAGAAATGCCTACAGTACCATGATTACAAGGTACAGACTTTAGTTGTCTTTTAGACTTCTGAGTCTCGATCAAATTTCCCCCTGTTCTTCGAAGACCTTTGTAGTTTTTGCCATGTAATCGAAGAACCTGGTTGTTCTTTCTCTTGTTCTTAATAGATGTTAGGTCATTGCTCTGATTGTCGTTAGATTCTTCTACCTGCAAGTCTTCTTCTAACAGACCTGTCTCAGGATTAATCAATAAACTACAGGAGCTTGAAGTACCAGGGTTCTGAATATCTTCAACATTCAAGGATCGCTCGTTAGAAAGTGGAAGTACTGGTGGTGAGGTATGGAGTGGATAAACTAGTATATTCTGATCTGTAGAACAATCACCCGAATCAACCATCATTGGCATCTGAACACTATTTAGCTGATGTTGGTTCGATCCATGAAATTCACTGAACGTTGAGTCATGTGCTATAAATGCTTCTTCTTGTACAGGGTCAATAATATTGAAATTCGAAATAATAGTACTTGGTATTTCAAAGTCAAAAATCTCCAGGTTTTGAGGCTGTTCTAAATTAGTCAGTATCGGCTCTACACGGTTTAATTCACCTAAAGACTCAGTAGCTACTACAACAACGTTGGGTAAAATGCTAGGTTGTTCCATCACAAATGAGTTTTGAAATAGTATTTCGGTGAAATTACTGGGTTGTTCCATCATAGAGTTTCCTGTATCCTGCAGCGGTATGCGTCTGGAATTATTACAAGACTCATTTGGAAAAATACTTCTGGGTTCACCTTGAACATTTTCTTTATTTGCCATCGAGACTAGTAACTGCGCTCTGCTATTACGCTTCATTTTTTATTTGTATCGGGGAACCTGTGTAATGAAATTAAATGGAATAAATTAATATGTTTACGAGTACATTATTGTTAACAAAACACTCACAAAGTCCTCAAACCAATTGTAGGTTTAATTGTAAGCACATTTATAAAGGAATAACACAAATAACTACACACAACTAGCTTGACGTATCGTCGCTCATTAGCCTAATATTTAGGTAGTTAAGTATCTAGTACAATGTAGTTCTTATCCTTTTAAGCGCCAATAATGAGATACAAATAACTACCTACTTTTATCGTGCCCAAGTGGCTAAGAGACGCTCGTACGTTTAATTAAAAAACTTAATCCGTAAGAGAAAGTAAATAAGTAACGTCAATATTAAATCACTTTATACCTAATTAATGATCTTAAAGATACTTTATAGTTAAAATAGCTATTTTGAATAAGTGCTTCTCAAATATAGGTTAGAATTGTGAAATTAAATGATCAACTTATTAATAAGCAATACAAATAGGATACTTACATTAATTACGCCAAACCAGGTATCTATAATGAAATTTGTAACACCATCTAACATCTAAACTACTTAATTAAAACAAAATACACTCGTAAACATTGCACCACGTGCCACATGCCACGTCTCCTGTTTGATAAACCCGCTATGTGTCATTGCAAAGCGCAATTCTAAGAGACTCGCTTTAAACCGAAAATACGCTATGTGTCTCCTGCACACATAGGGCGTCTTTTAAATCCGTTTTTGACCAAAATTACATAGCTGATTTTGTTATCTTCTTAACCCAATAAGTTATTACAAAACGTATTTTACAGGCGCACGTGGCTTGAGAAATACTATAAATAAGCATCAAAAACCGATTTAAAAAAAAAATACATAGCGGATTTTGCAGGCGCAGCGACGATATGTGAATTTTGCTATTGATGGCAGTTTACCTGTGACCGCGCGACAATTAGAAATAGAAACTGATAAGGATCCGGTTTTAAAAAAAGTTTGCAGTTTTGTCCAGAATGGTTGGCCTCGCAAAGTATCGGACGACTCACTTAAACCATATTTTTTATGTCGTATGCAAATATCATTTGAAAATGGAATTTTATTGCGAGGACATAAAGTGATTATCCCAAAAAAATTGCAAAGTAGAATTTTGAAAGAACTCCATAGTTCACATTTTGGAATCGTTAAAATGAAAGCAGAGTCCAGGGCTCGACTTTGGTTTCCGGGCATCGATGGAGCTCTGGAAAGGCAAGCTAGTGGGTGCGAAGTTTGTGCACAGTTACGCGCCTCTCCGCCACGCGTACCGCTCGCGTCATGGTCTTTTCCGCCCCACCCTTTTCACAGAATACACATGGACTTTTTAGGTCCCATGTGCAACAAAATGTTTTTGGTAATAGTTGATGCATATACCAAGTGGGTTGAATGTTATATCGATACCTTAATCCGCAAACCAGCCAACTCCATTTTTGTCAAAAAAAATATTATGATGTCGTTTTTTTCCTACAATAATTCCGCGTAATCTGGAAAAAGCAGTAACTCCATTTAAAGTCTATTTTTGTCGTAAATTGGTGTTCGAAAATCAGACAACTCCAAGCGTTTCGGAAGGCGCCAATTTTGACAGCTAACTCCGCTCAGTCGGCCATTTTGTATGGTGGTACAGCACGAATACGTTGTAGTTGCGTTGTATTTTCGTAAATTAAAAAAAAAGGGTGTATAAGATTGAAAACGAGTGCAGAATAATATTATTAGGATTCAAGGTAAGTGTTAATCACTTTTATTAATCTAAATGCATTGTAAATTGTGGGTAATTTGTGTTTTTATTTTTTGCTTGGAGTTGGCCGATTTTCCTTGTGGTTTTTGTATATGTGGTGGGAGTTAGCTTATCTTATTCATTTTATTTTGCAATAATGTACTTTGCAATTAAAAGTTCTAATTTCAATACAAACTGCATGGAATATCGTCATCATATTGTATGACTAAGTAAAAAGGTTAATGTGTCCGCTTCGCTAGCAGCAGAAAAGTAAAAATCTTAATTGTCATAAAAATGCATACATATTTTTTTGTTTTCTCTGCTTGTGTGTGTTAAAACCTTTTTGTTTTTGTTTCATGTATTGTACTTATTACGCTAGATGGCTGCCCAAAAATCACGCTTGAAAAAAATATTTAATAGTATGCAAGAAGAAAGCACAGATGAACAAAATAACCCAGACTCTGCTTTATTTGTGAATAACCAGTTTCCTACAGCCTATGATGAATATACTTTGCCTTCAACTGCTTCTTCTTCTAACAACAACAGCTCTGAATTATGTTACGCGCTTGAAGTACCCGCTGAGACCTTAAACTTACCTGAGCTTGCACTCAACAATACTTCTTCTAACAACAACAGCTCTGAATTATGCTACGCGCTTGAAGTACCCGCTGAGACTTTAAACTTACCTCATGACCAGATGCTTGCACTCAACAATACATACCCTTATAGCATTGTTGACGAAGTTATTATTGAAGAAGTGTTTGAACCAAGATTTCAAGAGAAATCCCCAAGTTTATTGTCACAGCTTGACCAGTCTAGGTACTCAAATAACGACGAATTGGTTATTGATCCTGTTAGTGCAGTTGACTCTTTCAATGCCTTTTCACACGATGTAGTTCTTTCAACATTTTCAAATTCAAATCATATACAGGAAGGTATTTCAATACTTCAAACCCCCAATGCACATAGCACAGATACACACAAACTCGTTGATTACAGTGACACTGAATCTGAAGCAGATGAACCAAAAATAAAAAGGAAAAAACGATGCCAAGTAAAGAAAGAAGATTGGGCGGAAGAAATTAATAAAAAGAAGAGAGAAACTGGAAAAAAATACTTAGGTAAGAAAAAAATTGAAGGTGAATGGAAAAAAGATATTATGAGACCTAATAGGATCATGAAACCTCGATGCTCATGTAAAAAAACGAAAGGAATGATTCAGTGCCACCTTTTATTGGAAGAAGACAGACAAAAGATTTTTGATAAATTTTGGACCATGTCTTGGAATGAAAAACGGGTTTATGTAGAAAATTTAGTAAAAACTATTCCCACTAACAGACAAAGGGACAGAAAAAACCCCGATGAATCGAAAAGATCGTGCAGTTTTGTATACTACTTGAAAAAAGGAGATGAGCCGATTAGAGTTTGTAAAACATTATTTTTAAATACTTTATCAATCGGTAAATCATGTATCTGGGGTTGGAAGACGCAAGCTAAAACCACAACTGATGAAACAAAAACAACACAGCCTAAAAAGGCGCCTTTTCAGAATGAACTTCAAACAATGCAAAATTTCCTGGACGAGTTACCGAAGATGCCTTCGCATTATTGCAGGAAAAGGACCAGTCAGATTTATTTACAACCAGACATTGAGAGCAAACGTCAACTCTACAATCTCTATAAACAATACTGCTTGGACAACAATACTAACTCACTATCGATAGCTACATTTTCCAACGCCCTGGCAGTCCAAAAAATTTCTTTGTTTAAACCCAAAAAAGACTTGTGTGAGATCTGCAACGGATACAAGCTAAAAAATATAAGAAAAGAGGAATACGATTTTCATATTGCTAAGAAAGAAGAAGCTAGAGCAGAAAAAGATTCTGATAAAGAGCATAAAGACTTTGTGTTTACAGTAGATCTGCAAGCGGTCTTGATGTCACCTCGTTCTAATGTGTCGTCACATTATTATAAAACTAAGTTGTGCGTACACAACTTTTGTATTTATGATATGAAAAGTAGTGAAGGGTATTGCTTTCTTTGGAATGAGACCGAGGGTGGTCTTAATTCAGACGAATTCGCCACCATAATAGCCACATTCTTTATAGAAACTGTTATTCCCAAAATGGGCAATAACAATCGTGAAATTATTTTATTCTCCGATGGTTGCTGTTACCAAAATAGGAACACTGTCTTAGCGAATGCCCTTTCTAATGTAGCAATGTTGTATAATGTGACAATCATTCAAAAATATTTAGAAGTCGGCCATACGCAGATGGAGGTCGATAGTATGCACGCAATGATTGAAAAAAAATTAAAAAATCAAACCATCAATGTACCAGCTGAGTATATAACTGTCTGCCAAAAAGCGAAGAAGACAAAACCTTACCATGTGAAATACTTAACCCACACATACTTTAAAAGTTTTAAAAATCTCAATTTCTTCAGATCAATAAGACCGGGAAAACTAAAAGGAGATGCAAAAGTAAGCATTTATTTAACAAAAACGACAAACTGTACCAAACCAAGTTCGAGCTCAAATTATACCTACCATACCATTGTAGAAGTGGGTAGATGGGTGTGGGGTAGAACTTTATGTGCTTTTTACCTACTTATCGTTTTGTAAATGAACCTACTTGCCTTTAATCTAATTACTCGTACTTCTCTTCGTTTTCCAGGTGACCGATATAAGATCTCTGAAGTATGATCCGGATGGTCAAGTGTTCTATAAGCTTCGATTTCGTGATGAATTCGCATTACTTAATCAACGACGAAATAAGGCATTAAATAAAACTCCTTTTGAAAACATACCACAGCTACATACTGAACGCAGAAAAATAACAAAAAAAAAGTATTTAGATTTGCAACAGTTAAAAAATACGATGCCTGAAGACTACCGAAATTTTTATGACAACTTATCTTATGAAGAATAAACATACCTTGATCTACATTGTATTAAACTATGGCATTAATACTATTTTAATAAATATTATTTTAAAGAAAACAACCTTTTTTATTACTTACCTATTGCAGTAAAATCAGATAACTACAGATTGCTATGTTTTCAGTGTTTAGCAAAAGGGCCAACTCCAAAATAACGCTTTAATTTGCGTATGAAGAGTTATTAAGTAATAAACCTAGTAAAATATTAAACTTTGTGACGTAATGCACCAACGGGACTTTTAGTTTCTTTTTATTTTATTCAAAATAAAAACTAGAAAGTTTTAAGTGTCTCCTGTAAACTATAGCAAAATGGAGTTGGCTGGTTTGCGGATTAAGGTATCGATATAATGAATAATAATATTACAACACAGGTAGTTTTATCGAAGCTAATTGATTTTATGTCTAGGTTTGGCATGCCCGATACAATTGTAACTGATAACGGGACTTCATTTGCCTCACACGAGTTATTCTCGCCTGTTTATCATGCTATGAGTAATGGTCAAGCAGAGTTGCTTGTAAAAATAATTAAAAAAGGAATAAACTCCATAATAATATCCAATCATAAGGATGACTTTCAAAATCAATTGTCAAAGTATCTCTTTGACTACCGCAATTCTGTTAATAGCACAACGGAAACTTCTCCAGCTCAGTTAGTTTTCGGGCGCAAGTTACGTTCACGATTGGATCTACTTTCAAAAGTAAATAGTGATACATCCTCATCATCAGTGTTACCCGCACTAATCAAGGAAAAACAGTGCTCACAGGCTAAAAATTATGGTGGTAAAACACAAAAACCTTATACGAACGGCGACACAGTGTGGGTTAAACAATTCGTAAATAAAAAGAAATATAATTGGACAAAAGGAACCATTATGGATAAAATCGGCAAAGTTATGTACAAAATAAAAACACAAGGTACTCATAAGATCATTGTAAGACATAAAAACCAGCTTCGTTCTTATAACGGCAACCATGCTGACACCAATATCGGCAACTCAGACATGTGGGATGTGATCTTACCACAAGAAGAGGAGAACCTGCAGGAAAAAGAGAATGCTACTACCAATGGTCCAATGGAAAACTCGTCAACGGTGTCCAATGACACACGAACGATTGACACCACAACCCATGACTCTGTGGGTACTGACAATACGGCAGATTCACCAACAACGCCAGGTATGCTTGCGGTACCAGGAACACCACGCATACACACGACACCGAGCAACTCGGCAGTGGAAGGCAGTCCTGCATTCTGTACCCCACAGCCGGCATCAGCCGATGATGATATCACTCACACGCCTGTCCGTGTCCGAAGGAATAGACCCATCATAGATTATAAAAAGTACTATTAGTTACTGCTCATTAGTGTATTCTCATTGTTATTCTTTATTTATCTCGTTTTAAAAAGGGGGAAAAGTGTTATGTATGTATATGTAGTTATAGATGTGGCTGCGCCGCATAGTAAGGACAACTGTCTAATACATCAGTGCGAATCATTCCGTCTTTCTATTTACACCTCCGTAGCTTCCTACCTAACATAAAGGAACGGTTAACTTACCGTGAAAAGATGCCCCAGCTGGCAACCATCAGAATCCCACGATGGTTGCATGTCACTTCCACAAATGTAACCACCGAGTTACACGGTTTCGCTGATGCCTTGAAATTAGCTTATGGCGCAGTTATATATTTAAGGGTAGTAGATGTGACAGGCAATGTATTTGTTTCATTAGTAGCTTCTAAAACAAGAGTAGCACCAGTGAAACAGGTGTCTATCCCCAAATTAGAGCTTTGTGGGGCTTTACTCTTGACTAAATTGCTTACGAAAATCGGTGAAGTGATGGCCATTCCAAAGTCAGATTGGCACGCGTGGACAGATAGTGAGGTGGTACTAGCATGGTTGAATAGCCATCCTAGTCGTTGGAAAACGTTTGTGGGCAATCGAGTGTCGGAGATATTGACTTCTTTAGATAGTCATCACTGGGCTCACGTATCCACAAAACAGAATCCAGCAGAGCAGATTGTGCTTCGCGTGGTATTTGTCCTTCCGAGCTTGAGAATACTTTTCTATGGTGGGGTGGCCCGTCATTCTTAAGGGACCAAGAGATATCTTGTTGTACTTTTATATTTAGTATAACAGTGGTCCTGCAGTGGGTCAATCCCTTCTATCTGAACATCTTCATCAGAATCTACGCTCGAGACTGAATCAGAAGAGTCGGACGACGTTGCACTAGTTATATTTATTATAAATTTATCCATTTCGAGATCTAATAATCTATCAGATTCAAAATATTTATCTTCTATTTTTTCAATATGCAAACATACATTTAACCACTCCTCTGACGTCACTGTTTTAAATGCTTCTTTAGTAATTGAGGCTATTTCGCTAGGAGCTTGATCAATATTTTTCTCGGCAATACGCCTCTTTACAATTGCCCAAATTTTTGCAATGGGATTCAAATCGCAGTGATACGGCGGCAAACGCAGAACCTCGTGCCCATGTTCATTTAACAGTTCTTCTATTTCATACTGTGGGTCCTTTTTTTGTCATTTTATAAATTCGTATAATTGCGCTTCTGTCCAGCTATTATCAACTGCAATATTACTTTTCGTAAGCCACTCTTGGAGCTCTGCTTTTGTATTGCCCATTGTAGGGGCCTTATTTATTTGTGCGCAGTGGTATGACGCTTAGTCTATTACTACAATGCTATTTGGTTGTAGATTTGGTATAATCTTTTCTTGCATCCATCGCATGAAGTTCGCTGAATTCATGTCGTCATGATAGTCACTTAATTTTGATTTCGACTTAATCAGTAGCAGCTCGTTTTCTACAAACCCGGCCTTACTTCCAGCATGAGCTATAATCCATCTTGCACCGACACTATCAGAAGCAAAAATACCAGACTGTTCGTCCGATTGCCAACATTTTTGAAGATGGTATTAAGCATGGAATATATGTTTCATCAAGGTAGGCGACAGGTCGATTTCCTTCCTGGCGATTTTTGCGTAACCTCAAAATATATTTGGCTCTCCAAGCTGCAATATACCTCAGTTCCATTAAAATGTTTCGCTTAGACTGACATTTTTTGTATCTATAGCCCAAACTTCTCAAAATAGATCACAACGAAGTTTTCCCAAATTTAAAATCTATATCGGTTTTCAATGCTAACCATAGTTTATTGATAGTCGGAATCTCTTTCTTTACGACATAAAATGATTGAATTTTATGTCTTATAGCGCATTTATCAAAATCATCCAGTTTATCAATATTTTTCTGTCGGTTCCTTGATTTTCCTGGGCTCATAATTTTTGATGATGAAGCTGCTGCTATATTTCCCTCTTTTAGTATTTGGGTAACAGTGCGTTTAGAAACGCCTAAAATGAAATAAAAATAATGAATTATATTGAATTGGCCAGGCCTGACAGGCCTGTTGGTCTAGTGGTTGGTGACCCTGACTGCTATGCCGGAGGTCGTGGGTTCGATTTCCATCCAGGACAAATGTTTGTGTGATGAGCACGATCATTTGTTCTGTGTCTGGGTGTAATTTATCTATAATATCTATATATTTAGAAATATATAAGTATGTTTATCAATTGTCTAGTACTCATAACACAAGCTCTGCTTAGCTTGAGACTAGACGGCGTTGTGTGATAGTTGTGGATTATTATTATTATTATTATTAATTATAACTACTCTTACTTGCGATTTCGTCTGTTATAATTTGATTATTTTTGGAGGAACATTGGCTCTTACACACAGGCTGTTGAACTACACTCGAGAGCAAAAAAATCGCACATCATAACTCTTTTTGTTAAGGCACTTTTTGTCATGAATATGAATAGTTATTGAAAACATGCCGTACACTAATTGAAAGCCTATTTAATTATTCAACACAGTGCAAAAAAAATATCCTTGAAAGGGTTTAGAGCACAAAATCCAACAAATAGGATAAATTACCAAATTTCAAAAATGAAAGAATGAGAGTCAAACTTAAAATTCTTGGTCACCCTGTTTGTCAAAAAAGTGTATTCCATCTCTTAGCCTTATTTACAGCTGTTATTCGATTTTTCATCAACCGTATTAATTTTACCATGAAATCTTTGGGTATAACGTCCCACTTCTCGTCAATGACAAATTGAAGCTCTTAGAGGGATGGAGAGGCAGGCTTTTTGTACTAAGTCTTCTTTCAAGGTCATTCCAGATATGCTCAATTGGATTAAGATCAGAACTTTGAGCTGGCCTCTCTATCGCAATGATTCCAACATCTTACATGTTGTCGCAAACTGTTCGAGCGACATGCGATCTGGTGTTGTTCTGCATTAAGGAAAAAAAATCTTCCACAAGCCACAAAAGTGGCTTCAAATATTCTTCGAGCAATTTTTTGATGTATCATAAAACTAACAACACTCCCGATATCAGGCCAGTAATGGCCCTGTGATGAATACAATGTCAGTTTTAGTGTCCAAAATTATGCCACCCCAATTCGCCTCCAAAACCCACTTGGTCGCTTATGCAGCATTGTTAAAATTCCCTTGACGACCTTCTGTAGACTCTACAGCATCCATCTTGGTCATCTAAGTAATTCTGCACTTATCAAAAAACACAAAAACCTGCCATTAGGCATACATCCAATTTAAGTGTTTCGTGGCAAATTATTGCCGGGCTTGTCGGTGAGCTGTGGTCAATTTGGTTCCATTTGTTGAGTGATGTGTAGTCAGGCCTGCTTCACCCAGTCTTTTCCTAATTGTCCACTGATTTATACTGACATTGGGAACTTCTTGAAGCTTTTGTGTCAGTTCAATCGTGTTTAGTAGCCGATTTTTCAAAGTACTTGTAACAGAAAAGCGAGCCGATTTTTCAAAGTACTTGTTACAGAAAAGCGATAATCACGCCCTGATCCTATACGCCACCGGCCATATCCTGGTCTCCGAATATACCCACGGGTCTCTTAAAACCTCTGGTATACCAGACGAATTGGGAAGCTGCTGAAATTAAGCTGTCTAGCAACTTCATTTTGATTATGGCCTGCTTTGGGCAAGGCAATAACTTGAACGGTTTCTGCGGGCGTGGTATCCATATTTTTCCAGTAAATCCGTCTGTTTCTAATAGAGACGTTATCACGTTAACGGAAACTGGTTAAAACTCTAAAACAGCACCCTTTTTGTAGCTCCAGGTAAAGGTGCAACTAGTGAAATGTAAATGGGCGAATTTGGGAAATTCGGTATACCGCTGGTTTTTGTGAGTTACGTGAAGGTCAATAATCTTAATTTTGTGTTTTTATAAAGTTAACTTTGTATGTTTCAATTTTGCTTAATAATTTGTACTCAATATCTTAAGATTTAAGAAACAAACAGTATTAAACGAAATAACAAGCCATGTGCGATTTTTTTGCTCTCAAGTGTAGTTTAGGAGGTAGCAGTTCACATTTTAGTTTTGCTATTATGTACAACATGATGTGTACTAATTTAGGGAAATATTATTTCAGATTTTTTTTTTATATTCTAAAAATTACCTGTCAAATATGCAACACGGGCTCTAAGATTAGAAAATGGTACCGTAGGCCCGTTATTATTTTGTTCTTCTTCACAAGCACGTTTGACTTTAAGGACGATTTCCCTCCCAGCACTTTTAATAACTTTCGGCATAATTATGACGAATAATTTCTTTGGATACAATTAATAACACAAAAACAATTCTTTCTCCAGACACCTGACATAAACGACAAGATATAGTCTGGCAAACAAAAGATGACAAAACAAAAAGGAGGCCGTATTAAAAAAAATTGAAGCTGTTCACCCTAGCTGTACGCCACTTAAACGGAGTTGATACGCTTATTTAGCCACGATATTCAATGCCGCCAAAACTTGGAGTGTATCGACCGCCTTCAGCTCTTGGGAGTTGAAATTTCCATAAGCTACGGTAGCTGCTAGGAAACTCGACATTCATGCAAAGGTTAGATGGCACTCAGTGGCGGATTAGCCATGTAGCAAGAGTAGCAAATGCTACAGACCCCCCATTTGGGGGCCCCGCGTGTTTAGGGATCCCGCATTTTTGAACTTAAGGCTTATAGTCCCTTGAACCATCTGGCCAAAATTTGTATCATTTTATAACAAAGAAAAAATAATAATACTTCTATCGATCGAAAAATTTGGATTCAAGTATATCTTTTTATTAGTGAGGGTGAAGGAAGTAATGTTCACACTTCTGCGGATTTGTCAATGATTTATTTATTTATTTAAATAGGCCGAAGCCAATTACACTATTTAAACTTATACCTAAATCTTTAACTCAGTCATACATTCTTCTCACAAAAATTCAAACATTCTAACATTATCATCTTCCATTCATCTGCTAACACATCAAGACCTGTGTTTGAGTTCAGGAGAGCGTTAATGCCGGCTACTGTCCGCGGAATAGGCGACTTGGAATGTGCAATAGTACGGGAAGTTGGAACAGCCAGTAAGCGATGTTTTCTGCCACGACAGTAATTGTCTGGGACGAACAGATTGAATATTTCATTGTGCAGGTCGGGATCATCAATTATACCCCTAAGAATTTTAAATACAACTGTCATCTGATCGCGCGACCGTCTTACTTCCAGGGAGTTGAAATTTAAGCAACCCAACAAGAATTTAGTGGGATACAAATAGGGATAGAACCCGTACAAGTGCTTGTAAAGGAACCTAAGGAATGCTTTTTGTACTTTCTCTAAAGCTAATACATACTGCTTTTCATACGGATTCCATACGCACGCACTAGACTCAAGCTTGCTACGGACTAACACGCCAAAAACAAGCTTGATAACGTGGGAGTTCTGGAAGTCACGACAGTTCCTTAAAACAAAACCAAGGCGCCTGAAGGACTCCTTAGCAGTAGATGTGATGTGGTCGCGAAAAGTGAGCTTGCGGTCGAATATGACTCCCAGGTCTTTCATGGAATCAGTTCTTGTAATTATATCACCATTCAGTTTGTATAGAAAGTTGACTGGGTGCCGCATTCGACCGAAAGACATCACGTGGCATTTAGATTTATTGAATTCCATTTTATTTTCTAAACTCCACTTAAATACTGAATCAATGTCTGATTGCAGGGCTTGACAATCGAGCTCAGATTTTATTTCATAAAATAGTTTTAAGTCATCAGCATATAAAATGTGAGTTATTCATTATAACTCACTTTTTTCTTTTTTTTCTCGTTTATTTGTAAATCTCAATAGCCACCAAAAACTTTTCTTTTTTGTATTAGAACGATCGTCACAAAAAGCCTATTACTTTTACAAAAGTTTGTAGTATTATTTTTATCCTTTACAATCAATTTAATTAGATAAAATGTCAGAAATAAAAAAAGTAACTCCAGTGAAGCTGACAAAAAAAAGGGGAGTATTTGTGTCAAATTTAAAAAAAAACATATTGTTAACACATCTTTATTAACTTTTAATTTAATTAGCAACATATTGAAAACCATTTTTTGATATTGATGATTCTAGGTGCCCTCAACATCGAGATCATCGACATTTAACAAAGTCACATGCCTTTTTTGCAACTACAAACAAAAAAGATGTCGGAAGCAGAAACTGAGCAAATAAAAACATGGCAGAACAAATTGACGATTTGGAGATTCTGTCGAAGCTTGAAAACCAAACTGTTGCTTGTCATCAGTCCTGCTGTGCAGCATATCACACCAAACAAAAACGGTCCACCGAAGAACAAGTTAATTCCAATTGGCACATAAAATATCGCCATATACATAAACTGGATTTTGAGTCAATAAAAAATTTCGTTACAAAAGAAATAATTGAAAATAACAAAGTGTATTTTGCCCAATTATTTCGAAGATACCAAGCTTTGTTATTAGAGTTTGGAGAACATGAAATAAATTTAGATTACATCCAAAATTACAGACCGGAAACATTGCAAAACAAATTGCTAAAAATATTTGATGGCCGTGTTACTATTGAAACATCTACTAAACCCCGTAATCAAAAACTTATATACAAAACAGATATTGATTTATCAGTTATGGTAAATAACATCAAGTTTTTGGAAACCAAAGATGACCATAAATTTGATGACATGGCCATATTACTTGAGAAGTTGTATAAAGGACATTCTCATCCACTTCCTAGATATTTAACTGCTGATGACATCATTCGAGGAGAATGTGAGATTCCTCAGCAATTATTTGATTTTAGGCGAAACCTCATTCAAAGGCTAATATTGATAAGGAAAATTCCAACCAAACCATAATTAAAATAACATCAATATGTAGTGATATAATATATGCTTTTACCAGGGGAAAATGTAAGCCAGCGAAATGTTTAACTCTAGGTCTGGCAATGAAATCTCTAACTAACTCACGGCAAGTTATAACAATATTAAATAGAAATGGTCTCATACAATAGGATACAATTTTGAGGAAGAACTCGAAACTGAAATGACGTATACCTCAGTCCAGAATAACATCGTAATACCAGCATCACTGTAACGAATGGACTCCGTACCCACGTTGCGTTCGACAATTTTGACCGCTTTGTTGACACCTCTTCTGGAAAGGATACCAGGCACGATGCCATTGGTATTATATATCAATTTCCTAGTTGCATAATTTTGAAACTACAACGTCATCACCACCACGAGTTAATGTTAATGAAGATGAACACGGGCCGTCACGTAAAAGAAGACGTTTCAATGAAATTTCACGAAGGATTCGGCCGTATTATTCTAAACCAAAAATGAGTTTGCAGCTACATCCTGTAGATTCGTTTACTAACACATTAGAAGTATGTAAAGATGCTACAGAAATAGCAACGAATAATGATTTGCTATGGGTAATGTCGTTATCACGAATAAATTCTATTCCAATGTGGTTGGGTTATAATTGCATGATAATAACTGATCACAGTAAAAAACAGAAGCTTATTTATTTATTTATTTATTTTATAATTTATGTACACACAGTAAAAAGAAGAAGATACAACATTATTATAAATTATGTACAAAGGTACTGCTTATTTCATGAAGAAATTTCTTCCAGCAGACCTGCGAAAGGAAAGATCAGAAGAGATGTAGACAATAGTGTGCAGAAATAAGTAAAGTAGAGTTAGTGAAATCTTAAACTAATAAATACTTATATAACTATATATATACCTTATACTAAAAATACATAATATATATATACACAAATGATATTATCACACAAGAGAGGAAAGATAGTGCTCTTTTACTTGAGTCTTAAAGAGAGAAATAGTTTTCAACTCACGAATGTTAGGCGGAAGAGAGTTCCACAACCTTACTGCATGGACAGAGAAAGAGTAGGAATAGTAGCTGGATTTATGAGGGGGGGATTTAAGAAGGGATCTCAGGTGTGATCTGCACGGCGCGTCGCTAGCGCGTGCGTAAGTAAAACGGTCGCGCAGGTAGGAGGGATAAGAAGGGTTGTGTAGGATGTTGAAAAGGAGACATAAAATCCGAGTGTTCCTGCGAAGACGGATGGGGAGCCACTTGAGTTCCTTGCGAAGATGAGAAACATGATCATACTTTCGTAGACCAAAAACAAACCGAATGCATAAGTTTTGCAGTCGCTCAAGCTTGTTTAATAGCTCCTCAGTAGCATCCAGGTAGCAGGCGTCGGCATAATCTATAATCGGCTGAATAAGTGTTTGGGCCAAAGAGATTTTCGTTTTCAAAGGCAAGAGACCCTGGAGGCATTTGAGTGAATGGAAGGAGAAATTTACCTTCCGACTGACTTCATTGACCTGCGCACGCCACGAAAGATTGGAGTCGATGATGACACCCAGATCCTTTGCAGTTTCGGTGTAGTCAATACAGACACCATCGAGAACTAAAGGCTGCAGAGAAGAAACTACTGCCGCATTGCGGACGAATCTACTGCCTATGATCATGGCCTGTGATTTAGTTGGGTTGATCTGCAGGCCAAATGATTTTGCCCAAGCGCTGATACAAGCCAGGTCACGATTCATGGCAGCAATCGCAGAATCTGCATCACCTATAGTAAAATGTCGGTAAAGCTGCAAGTCATCTGCGTAAAGATGGAAACTAGAAGATATTGCTCTGGTAACAAAGTTAATGAAGATAGAAAAAAGAAGAGGAGAGAGAACGCTACCCTGAGGAACACCCTCAGTGAGATTACACCAGTCAGAGAACAACTCTTCAAGGCGAACACACTGGGAGCGACCCCGAAGATATGAATTGAACCAGGTTAAGACGGAAGAAGAGAAATTAATGGATTTAAGGATGCCGAGTAAGATATCGAAATCCACTGAGTTAAAGGCGCTACTAAAGTCAAGCAAGACAAGGACTGTAAGAGACTTGTTTTCCATAGCCCAGCGGATATCGTCAGTCACTTTTAAAAGCGCAGTTACAGTACTGTGACCCGCGCGAAAACCTGATTGAAAAGGAGAAATTATCGAGTTAGACGCCAAGAAATGAGATAGCTGTCTATGAACTAAGTGCTCAAAAACTTTGGAAAGAAATGGGAGGATAGAAATAGGTCTAAAATGAGTTAATAAAGTAGGATTGTTAATTTTAGGTAAAGGAATAATATAAGCCTGTTTCCAGGCTGATGGAAAGGAGCATGAGGTAAATGAGTGATTGAAAATAAGCTTGAGTATTTGCCTCCAATAAATTCGTCTCCAACGTCTTATGCAATAGTGTATGAAACTCTAATTATGGGAAACGAAATTGGTGAAAAATGTCAACAGGAGCAAATACTTGTGACGTATGATTTAGCTATAGCTAAAATGGCTATGCAAATTCAAGAGAAAGAGAAGCCAAAATTTGATAACATTTTTAGAAGTTTGGGAGCATTTTTTAAATACATAGACTGCAGTGGATTAGTAGAAATACTAGTTCAAGCAGAAGTTTTAGCCAGCGGCTCGATGAACAGCTTTTTAGACAGTAAACATTTTAACCGTTGTAAGCGTTTACGTAACCGCTGCTGCATTGCAAGTGCTACACTTTGAGCAATATTTAGTTTCAAGCAATACCTATATCACCTGAGGCGTTAGATGAATTATTAGAATCACAAATACAGAATGCATCCAACCGTAACAATGAAATTATCGAATTACCGGATTTATTAACTCGTTATCTAAATGGGTATAAAGAATTCTGCCGCCAAACTTTGATAGGTGAAAAAGGCAAAACGGCTCAATTTTATTACCAATATTGTGAGTTGATTAATTTGTTTCTTCGGTTTTCGAGGAGCATCCGCACCAGCTATTTCCGATATAGCTGAGAACTATGCCCGATGGACCCTATTATATTTAAATAATTTAATACAATTGTATAATAAAAATTCACCTTTGGTAGCTGAATTTCGTCGTGGCGCTTTTGGGATCAAAAGAACCGAAGCTAACTTCATTCGATCACCGGTCGACTTAACATTTGAACAAACCATCAATGCTGATGCTAGCATCAGTTAAGGGCCAAGCGCCCGAAAAGTGCCATAAAACAGTGATTTTCTGAGGCCTACTCCTCCGTAACGGCTAGGTCAATTGGTTTGAAAAAAATATATGTTTTTTATAAATTCATGAACAATAATATTGTTACGCCATTAAACGTGAACACGCCATATTTTCGAGAAAATAAAGAGTAGCACGTAATAATTAAAACGCATTGCTGTTCGAAAGGTCTAGAATGGTTGTGCGTAGACAAGCTTAGAAAAATCTCGAAACATCCACACAGCCAGTACCACTAATAATAGGTATTCATCTTACTGATAAGGGAAATGGTACTTTCCGTCTTTAACAATAGAGTCGAAATTCGCATGAAAGTGACTCTTATTACCACGAGCAGTAAAAATGATTTATGACTTCGAGAAGCGATTCAATTGTTCTGGAATTCTGGATAGATCCGGGGACGTCGGTATCTAGAATTTTCTTGGCTCCGCATATAAATACGTGCCCCCGGCCGGAAGCGAGTCAGTTGTGATTTCGACTGCGATCAAGAGCGAACTACCCTAGTACTTGAAGTGATTTTATCTAACGACCTAAGCGATAGTGTAACGGTACTCTAGTGTTAATTGCGATTCGGATTATTGTTGACTGGACTATTTTGTTGTTGTTTGTGGTAAATAAAGTTCTCTCGTCAGTAAATCGGCATTTGATTACCCACGTACGTAACAACTGGTGTCAGAAGTGAAATGCCATTAACACCGAGAGACGACGAACAGCGACCACGAACAAGAAGGCAAATGGAGATGGATGCTGCGCGTCATCGTATGGAGGAGGAAGACCAGGCTGGTATGGTAGCAACAGAAGCTGCTGAGGCGCCAACAGGACCATCCTCGGAATTGAACCTCGCTGCGGTGTTGGCCGCCATGCAAGCTAGTATGGAAGCTATCCGCCGCGACCAGGAAGCCGCTCGCCGCGAACAAGAGGCCAACCAGCGTAAGCTTCAGGACCTAATCGCAGCGAACCAGGAAGAAGCTCGCCGCGAACAGGAAGCCGCTCGCCGCGAACAGGAAGCCAACCAGCGCAAGCTCCAGGACCTCATCGCGGCTAATCAAGAAGCTGCTCGCCGCGAACAGGAGGCTAAGCAGAACCTAATCCTCGATAAGATCGATCACGGCCTCGTCACGTTGGGCGAGAAGGTAAAGAATCTCACCGTAGAGGTCAAGGAGGTTTCCGTCCGAGCTGATAGCCTCGAAACAAGCCTGCTGGACATCAACAAAAAAATTATCAAGCTCGAAGCACGCGAACCCGTTGCTGTTGGCTCACCATCGCACACCCCCTGTGCATGCGCCGCAAAATTTGATGTGCCGCATTTTGATGGTACGTCTTCCTGGACGGCATTCAAATACCAATTCGAAACATTGGTTAAGATAAACCGCTGGGATGATGAGCAGTCTTTCGCTGCATTAACTTTGGCTCTACGAGGGGACGCCCTGCTGGTCCTAGAGAACCTCCCTGCGGACGGCAGGACATTGGAGCGTCTCATGGAGGGACTGGACACTCGTTACGGAGACAAGCACCTCGAGCACGTTTTCCGCGCGCAGTTACGCGACAGAACGCAGAGGTCGAACGAGAGCCTCCAGCAGTGGGGAGTCGAGGTTGAACGGCTGGTCCGGCGTGCAAACAGGTCAATGACACCAGAGACGGTGGAAGTAAATCTGGTGCAAGCATTCATCGACGGTCTACGGGATACAGAAGTAAGGGCTACGGTGCGACTCGGACACCACCAAACTCTGAAGAGTGCGATGGCACACGCTTTGGAAGTGGAAGCGGTACGAAAAGATTCTCGTACGCACAGAGTACGGGAAGTAGTGGTCTCGCCTTCAGTGCAACCACATCACCGAGAAGTAGTGGCTTTTTCTCCAGCACAGTCCCGCTATATTCCAACGTGTTACGGGTGCAGAGAAAAAGGACACATTCGTACCGATTGTCCTAAGAAAAAGAGGGAAAGTGTGGACTCCGGAACTCAAGTCAACGAGGAGTCGTTAAACTACATGTCGCCAGGGCCGCGGGGCGGGTGCTGGCTGGTCAACTGAAGGCCCCAACCATCACCATCAATCAAGTACACAATGGAAAAGGGCATAACAATGCTGACGCCCTGTCAAGACGTCCATGTAATGAGGACTGCAGACACCGCCAGCAGAATGAAGCCCGAGAACACGTTAATTTAATTAGGGCTGACGGCAACTTCAAGAAGTCCCAGGAAGAAGATGACGATATTCGACCTATACTGGACTGGAAGCGTAGCGGAACTAGGCCCCAGTGGAGTGAAGTATCGTCACATAGTCCCGTCACAAAGAGCTACTGGGCACAGTGGGACAGTTTAGTCCTAGAAAATGATGTGCTTTGTAGGAAATGGGAATCAAACGATGGCAAGGAGGTGATCACACAAGTTATAGTGCCACGGTGTGAAGTAGTCCCCCTGCTACAGGAAATACACGATGGTGCTTCTGGAGGACACCTGGGCATCAAGAAAACTCTACTGAAAGTGAGACAGCGGTATTACTGGCTCAATTGTAGAGATGACGTAGAGCAATGGTGTCGGACATGTACAGCGTGCGCATCTGTGAAAGGACCTCAGACTAGAAGCAGGGGCAGGCTTCAGCTGTACAATGTGGGAGCCCCATGGGAACGCATCGCTATCGACGTCGCTGGACCTTTTCCAGTTACAAATGACGGAAACAAGTACATAGTGGTGATCCAGGACTATTTCACAAAGTGGCCCGAAGTCTTCGCCATACCCAATCAGGAAGCGTTCCAAATTAAAACTTTAGATTTTTTTGCTGTTACTAGATTGGCACAACTATTTTCCATTTTGGCGCGGAGTTTGAGTTGCATCTGTTTTTTATATTAAATACAGTGTTGTTTTTAGTTATATCATATCTACTGCGTATTGCGAATTTCATAATGGACAAAAACATCGAACAAAAGTTTGTCTTAAATCTTGCATCGCCAATGGAATTTCGTGTTCGGAGTCACTGAAAATGTTACAGAAGGCTTACGGTGAATCGACTTTATCAAAAACACATGCTTATGAGTGGTACAAAGCATTCAAAAGCGGTCCAGATGTGATGGAAGACTTGCCTCGCTCTGGTAGGCGATCAACCTCTGCAACTGAAGTTAACATCGCAAAAGTGAAGGAAATAGTAACTGAAAATCCTCATTCAAGTTTGAGAGAGATAGCAGCCGAACTTTCTATATCTCACGAATCGATCAGTACCATATTAACTTATCATTTGGGTATGAAACATGTTGTCGCTCGGCTAGTCCCAAAAGACCTGAATTTTCTCCAAAAACTCAATCACATGAGAGTCGCTGAGGACATGCTAGAACGAGTCAATTCCGACCCAACATTCATGAAACGCATTGTTACTGGCGACGAGACGCGGATTTACGAGTTCCGTTTTCGGAAAACCGAAAAAACCACGCTAAAGTCGATCAAAAGTCAAAGTCATGTTGACAGTTTTCTTTAACTATCGCGGTGTTGTGCACTCGGAATTCTTACCGGAAGGTCAAACGGTAAATAAAGAATATTATTTGAGCGTTATGCGGCATTTAAGAGAGCAAATTCGACGACAAAGGCCAGATTTGTGGAAAGAAAATTCTTGGATTTTGCACCACGATAATGCGCCTTCGCACAAGGCCATCATTGTGAACGAATTTTTGACCAAACACTCAACAAATACCATCGGGCAGCCACCATATTCGCCAGATATGGCTAATTTTGTGTTTTATTGATCTTTTCCCGGTACTTTCTTGACAGAGTAGTATGAAAAAATCTGATAAACCAAAACTCACGTTCGATAAAAATATTATTACTGAATTTGATCCGATGTCTAACGAGCAAACTGTATTGACTTGGTTTACTAAGGTAGAGGAATGTGCTACCATTTATCAGTGGGACGATAGGGAAACACTATGCTCTTCCTTAGTTGATAGGTGTTGCTAAAACCTGGTATCAAGGCCTATCAACTGTATTACTTTCTTGGACTGAATGGAAAAGAAAATTGATAGTCTTTTCTCTGCCGCGAAGACTACGCTGAACTCCTTACAAAAATGATATCCCTCATAAAAGGGCTCGCTACGGTGAATCGTTAGTGCATTACTTTTATGCGAAGATTAATTTGCTGAATAGGTGCAACATATATGGCAAACAAGCCGTCGATTGTATTCTTTATGGTATCGAGGATCGTGCAATTAGGGTGGGTGCCCAAGCTGCTCAATTTTCTGAACCCGAACAGGTACTGAGGTACTTTAAGATCATAAAAGTAGGGCAAAGTAGAGATCACCAAGACCCTCCCCAACGCTCTCGTAATCATGACGAAAAACAGCCATTTTCCCGACAGAATACTACAAAAGATCCTAATGCTAACGTTACATGCTTTAACTGTGACCATGTAGGGTACCGTAGTAATAAGTACAATAAGCCCGCCGAAAAATGTACCTACTGCGACAAAATGGGACATTTGGCAGAACACTGTTTTGAGAAATTAAATAAAATCCAAGAGAAAGACGATGCACACGTTAAAGAACGGTCAGAAAAACAAATCACCGAGTTACGATAGAGGACGATAGTAACGATAAATATGTTTTGTATACCAAATTCAATATTTTGAAACAATTCAAGATCTAGGTAGTCAATGTTTCTTAATTAAAATAGGCATAGCCAGAGAATGGAATCTTGGCATTCAACAGCCCAAAATTAAGCCGGTATTAAGGGGCATAGAGGAAGTTTTACAGTTGCTGAAGGGGGTCTTACATTGAAATTGAGCAAGTGCAAGTCAAATTGACTTTCTCAGACTTGAGGTTAGTGTTCAAAGTTTTTGTTCAGGATCTAGAAAGACTGATGCTGTCTCAAAATGTTCTGTTTTTCGCCGTTTCAATAAGGTTACACTTTTATTGTCTCCTCGTTATAATCGATGGTTTTACAAAATTAGCGAATATTACTCCTGCTAAAAATACGAAGTCAATCACAACCGTCAGTCCTTAAAGACCACATAAGTTATTTTGGAGTCCCCACTCGCCTAATCATCGACAAAGAAGAGTTATTTAGATATGCGTAAAGTCGAATCAGGAATTATAGCAGAATTACCTCTGTGCATGTTTAGCTTATAATATTATTTCTTTGTATAGATATAGATAAGATGTATAGATGTTGATTATATTTGAATATTAAATACAATCACATCAATTTGTTGATTTAGTTATAATTATTTTGTTACTAGTATAAAATTATTGTTACTTACATATAATGTTTCCTTTAATTAGGTATATATTTTTTATTATATAGAGATTTTGTATCCTTTGATTAAATTTGTATCCTGAGTTTGATTTAGGTTTTTTTTTTAATAACTCTTAAGTAGCGAAGGGACTCGCTACGAACAGGATGGCCGAGTTGTTAGCTTATTAATTATCAGATGTAATATTTTTAATATTGTAGCCTATTTATAATAATTATAGATCGTTATGTACAATTGTTATTATTTAAAGACGCTTAATTATCTCTAGAAAAGTAATAGGTCATGAGTATAGTTTGTTATTTGAGTCGCAGTGGCGCCCTCGCCGTGAAAACGAGTAGTAGGGATTGTCTAAAGATGGTGGGGCGACAACGTTCGCGTTCGTCGGAAGGGCATTAAGTCGTGAGCAGTTGAAGAGTGCGGACGCAATAAGTGCTAAATATATTGTAAATTGTACTGTATACGAAAATAAGAAATAAAGTGTGATTTTTAGCAAATACGGTGTTTTACTTCTGAGATCAACCCTACAATAATGACCCGTAATTGCTAAGTACGAGTCATTATTTCTGGATGTCCAGAGATCCGTTGTCAAACAAATCGTCTTAGCACCTTCGTTTACGGACGCTTTCGTAGTTATTTTGACAGCTTCGTACAGTGCTGGAAGTAAATTATTTGCAAAATACTTCCGCGACGGTGTTATATAATTTGGAAATGCAAACTGTAGGAGTTCGCGAAACCCTTTATCTTCCACGATAGTGAAGGGCTGCATATCCCATATAAACAAATTCATTATTCGGTCGTCTATGTCCTTTTTTAGCCTGCTGCAATCACGGCGAAGAAATGCCGAAATAGCGGAAACCGTCCTTGTACTTGCTCTCGTTGCCTGTATAAATTTTGAAGTTGACGGCTGTGGCGGTGGCGCTTGCTGCGAACTGATCTCTTCTTGACGAACAGAATAAGGCGCGAGATGCTGTTGCTGTTCTTCTTCGCGTGGCACTAAATTAACGTCAAGGTATTTTCGTTGAACATGTTTTGTCAAATTTGATACACCCGATTTAAAAAAAGTTTTGGCTTTGCACATTTTGCACTCGCCTGTATATTGTCCTAAATCTACAAAATGATCCCAGGCCACACTTCTTTTAGGTGCCATATTTACAAGTTATTAACTAATCACACACTACACGGTATTTATACTAAACAAACAAAACAAACATATTTACTAAAACTGCTTACACAAATTAATTAAACAAAAAAAAGGAAAGTGGGCTAGCCAGAAAGTTCGCAAGAAATTATGTCACGCACGATGCACAAGTGATCGGTGACGTAAATAAATCACGATTAAAAACCACTAAGCGGGTCAGGTGCATCATAAAAAATCGCAAATTTGAAAATTCCTTTCATACGCGCGATTATGCATCTTACAGCTCCTGTTATAGTGTCGTACTAAGTACCGTTATTATTATTGCAGTTTACATTTCGGAGTTCAAGGTTAAAAATAAAAATCAAATTGCATATTTATTCCTTACTTCCGCATATTTAAAGTTAACTTTCCAAGCGAGTCATCTTTACAGTGGAAATACGAGCGAGAACGATGTATCATTTCAATTGCAAAGAGTGCGCGCCGCTCGAGTCCCGAACGCGGTCGAAGCGGGCCGATCCGCGACGCGATGGCCGAAGCCACGATTCCACGAATCGGCGAGACTCTGGCGAGCGAGCGTCGAGCTGCGACGGAGCGAGTCCGAGTAGCCGTATAAAATACTTTGAAGTCTTGCAAGTATTTCGGGTCGGTACCTGGTGTACGTACTTGGAAGCAAATACCTGGTGTAAAAACCTGGTCGCGTAAATACGTACCTTCCCTAATTAAGAGCCTATTCACTCTTGCCTTAAAGACACTTAAATTATAATCAGACGGGAAGACCGCAGCAGGCTAATTGTTCCAGTTCCTCGATGTACGCGGTATAAACGACGAGGCGAAATGCTTGGTCCGGACCGTAGAGGTTTCAACAACAAAAGTACTTGACTAGTTTGTGGTGAAAGTAGGTACTTGAATAGAGGATGCTTGAGGAGATAGTGGACTTCATGTGATAAAGGTGGTTTTGAAGACAATAGATTGGCCCCAGCACTGTCTTATTGCAGATAAACTGAGAGATAAAATTGATGGTAAACAAGGGTTAATTGACGGTAATGACTGTTGGTTAAGGTCAGAGATGTTGAAGAAACCACTTGATTTACCTCATTATTGTCCTCGGCTAAAAGGTTAAGGTTCTCTATCGAAAACGGCATTGATGGAAGTGGTGAACTACGTCGAAGTACCTAGGGTGGAAGTAGTAGATAAATTTCGTCTTAGTCCGATTTAGCTCCCGGTTTCAAACCACGAGCCTCAAGCTACCGAGTTTTTCTTTTGTGTTGTATACTATGCTGCTGAACCACTTGTAGCAGATAAATAGAAATAACTTATAAAGTAATAGTATCTACAGGAGTCTAGCAATGTCACTTTGATACTTGTCAAAAAATATCTAGAACTTTGGTTATCTGGCCATGTATCAAATCTGATACACTCGAAAAAAAAAACATATAATACTTGCGATTAAAATCTATTTTCTTTCACGATTGTATTTTTTTAATTAAAAAAAATTACAAAATGTAACCAAAAACAAATTATTTTTACTTTGCGTTGTGCAGACGCCTTCGACCGTTCTGTTATCTGTCGTTCTACTTTTGTTTAAATATTGCAAATGGTAAAAGAGTATCTTTAGTAGGTACATTTAGTATAATATTTTTTAGCATGGTAAATAATAAAACACGACACTTCACGTCTCCTCACATCTCTAAATAAGACCGTGCCAAAAATAGGGTTAAGGAAAATGGATGCGCACCCCACCAAACACCTGATAGGCACCTCATCAAATTTAGGAGTTTCTAACATTTGTTTAGAACATAATCACAGTGCGGAATACCTGTAAGTTTACCGTCCAAAATAATGCCCAAAAACTTAACCTACCTACACCCAGGTATGACGTAACATGGGACCCAATTATTGTCCTTAATTACATAAGCAGTTTATATGATAATATTAGTCTTCGTGATTTATCAACAAAAATTATAACTTTGCTGGCAATTGCATCTGCCTAGCGAATGCAAACCTTAAGTCTGCTTAGAATCGATAATATTGTTATCGAAAATAATTGTGTCATAATAAAAATTGTAGACTTGATAAAAACATCCCGACCTGGAGCCTACCAACCACTTATTAGGCTACCATTCATTCTAGAAAACCCAAAAATTTGTCCGGCTCTAACATTGCAATCTTACATGAATAAAACTTCAAACATTCGAAATAACTCATCATTTATTAGTTATCGAAAGCCGCATCATAAAGTAGGCTCGCAAACACTCGCACACTGGGTTAAAACTACCCTACATAAAAGTGGAATAGATACTAGCATATTTGGCGCTCACAGTATCCGTCACGCGGCCACGCCGGCGGCGCGCCGTTTCGGGGTCAGTCTGCAGGTGGTTCGTAGGGCTGCAGGTTGTAGTGACACATCTAATGTGTTCCTCAAATATTATAATCGGGATGTAAATGCTGTTTCTAACCGTAATGAATTTGCTAACTTTTTATTTAACCAGTAAAAAATATACATACATTGTAATTTATGTTTACCATTTTTTTTTTTCAGAATTTTTACTACGAAAATACTTTTTGTTGTCTGTAAATTTTTTTCTTTTCTGAAAATTAGATAATATAGTAAGTATTTGGTTAAATCAAATATTTTGTTTCTTTTGCTTTTTATGCACATTAGCCTCATCAAATTTTTTGGTAGGTACTTACTCTAAACATCTGCATGTAAACTGGTGATCATCTTCGAAAGGGGTACGAAGTATAATTAAGAATTAAACGAACTTACCTTGTGAAGTTCGATTCTAATTATACGAGTACCACGAACGAAGATGATTACCTACTCCCACCCGACCCAGTCTCTAACCCTTTACACAATGTCTAAAAATTTGGTCCTATAGTCTGTCTAGAAATATGAACTACTTGGGTAATTATAAGGGTACAATGAAATCTGAAGTAGGTAACACTGGTCGATTACTCTTAATCAGTCTTGATCATTGTACACAATGTCTAAAAATTTGGTCCTATAGTCTGTCTAGAAATATGAACTACTTGGGTAATTATAAGGGTACAATGAAATCTGAAGTAGGTAACACTGGTCGATTACTCTTAATCAGTCTTGATCATTGTTTAATAATAGATCCTTATAAAACGTATCGAATATAAGTATTTTTTATAATGATTTATTATTAGACTAGGAGACTTTTCAACAATAAAAAAATGCAAAGCTTTCCATTTAGAATATATTTCAGTCTCTTTAATACAAAATTAATTAAGAATACACATAAGGACTAATAAACAAGTTATCCATTTCAAATATATATTCCGCCTAGAGATTGCTAATTTTCGATAGTTTTTATTTTCGAATAGTCGAATATTTTTTCAGTGCTATTCGAATATTTTTAAAATATAAAAAATACACTTATAATGTCAGCTTTTATTGCTTTAGGAACTATATTTTTATAAACATTTGTAAATCTAGCACAATGCTACCGTGCAGGCACTAAAACGCAGTAAAAGGTTTTTTTTTATGTTTTTGAGTTAAATATAAATTTGGAAAGAATATTCGAATAATTCGAATATTCGATTGCAACCTCCAATACGCCCTGGGAATGAAATCCAGTCGCCATTGAACGAAAAATCGTCACGATACCATGGTATGAATATAAATAATTTTAAACAGTGGCTATCAAAATTGACACCAAATTGGCCTGGCCCATCAGTTATTATGCTATGCTTCATCCCATTGTACTGTCAATAAAGCACCAACAATGCAGGCAGATATTCAGGAATGGCTAAGGTTGAATAATATTAATTACGATAAAGGGGTTACCATCCTATTATTGCACCTTAATCCTATAGACCTCGTATGGGGGTCTGGGTAACAGCATCAAAAAATATTAATGGAAAAGCAAAGGAATACCAAAATTAATTGAAGCTTTTGCTGCCGTTACATCAAATTATTGGAAAAAGGACTATGTGAGTAACGTTAAGCACGTTCAACAAAGCCACTATCCACAACTTAAATCAGGAATCTTAAGAGAAATCCGATTCTAAATATTCTACTTCAGTTATTGATTCATCATCACTAGCCAAATCACAATCAAAATCTGTTGAAATTGTAGAACTATCATTATCTCCTATATTTATAATAAAATCTTGAATTGTGGTTTCGCTAATGCGATCATGCTGTCGATATTTTTGTTCAACGTGCTTAACGTGATCACACTCCTTTTTCCAATGATTGGATGTAATGGTAGCAAAAGCTTCTTCAATTAAGTCTGGTATTTCTTTGCTTTCTCGATTAATATTTTTTGATGCCACAATTCTCTTACCCAAACTCTATACGAGCTCCATAGGATTAATTCATTAAACCCCAAGCGAACGCCGGCGTTCGCGCACGTATTGTTGTTCCACGATTGAAAGGGTCGCAATGATAAGGTGGTAACCTAAGAACAGAGTGACCATTTTTCTTTAGAATTTCGTCTACTTCATAGACAGGTGGTGGTTTGTTTTTTTTTACAATGTTAAGTAATTCAGTCTTGAGCGCCTCTTTGTCGTAATCAATATTATTCAACCGTAACCATTCCTGGATGTCAGCCTTTTTTGCCTGCATGGGTGGTGCTTTATCGAGTTGTGCAAAATGGTATGAAGATAGATGATGGTTCCATTATAACAACTGATGGGCCAGGCAAATTTGGTATTAATTTTGTTGATAGCCACTGTTTAAAATTGTTTCTATTCATATCGTGGTGGTAGTCAGCTTTAGTATTTTTCGATTTATACACTAATAAGGTATTAGGAATAAAACCGTCTTCACTTCCAGCATGCACAACTATATAACGTCCACCCATAGATATGTCAGATGAGGGACCAGGCTCATCCTCACTTTGCCAACACTGTTTTCTTCTGTAGGATGTATGCACATAAGTCTCGTCAAGATAAACAAGATGTTTTCGTGTCTCTTCATGCTCATTTCTTAGTTTGTCAATGGTACGCAGATACTTTGCTCGCCATGCAGAAATATCAGTGCGTTCAATGAGGGTACATCGTTTGTTTCTCAGTTTCTTGTAAGCAAATCCAATAGCTAACAAAGTCTTCCGTAAAGTATCTTTGTTTCCAAGGTAATTGATGTCAGCTTTAAGCTCCTGCACAAGTTTTCGAAGAGTTGGAATTTCTTTCTTTACCGCATAATAACTATGAATTTTATTTCTAATTGCACATTTGTCGAAGTCGTCAATTTGTGTTTTCAAAGGTCGCCCTAATTTTGACCATTTACCTTTTCCAGGTGTTCACCATACTCCCTGATTGGTGATACTCTCCTTTTTTATTTTCATAACCGTGTCACGGGATACGCCTCCAATAAATAATGTACAGATAAAATTTATAAGGACTCTGCGTCACCGGTAGGTGAGCCATGCCATGCGATGCGTCTAGAGAGAACGGTACAGGGTCCGAAGGACCTGTGCGTTTGTTACCTGCCCTCCCCTCCCTCCCCAGAATACGATGGGCGAGACTGCTGCAAGCAGGTACCCTCCTGGGGTAGTTACTTTATCAGACACACCCATGGTTTGCTGAACTCAGCGTGGGATCCCTTAAGGTCATGTCAGACATGTACCTAGAGGCAAACCCGAAATCTATGGTTTTACGTATGGAGATTACACCTATTTACAGCATCTTAATTCAAGGGGTGAGCGAGGTAGATCTAAAAAGAAATAGATAACATTTTTTGACACGATTTCCTTCACACAAACGAAGTCGCGGGTAACAGACAACAGCTAATTGGTTACTGAAAATAATAATTACCTACTTGATGAGAAAGTATTGTTCGAGTCATCAAAAATACTCATTAGCCATCACTTAAAACCACATATTTTAATTAGGTAGATAGATTTACAACAAAACAAAGGGCGCGTAATATTTTTAATAAATGTAATGAGAAGGGCCTTTATCTAGCTTCAAGAAACAGTCCAAAGTGCGGTTCGGCCGCTAAAATCAGTATTATTTTGAATCGGAACGCTGCCAGACTGTGCTTGACCCTTAGTTCCGAATTACGTCAAAGGCGATTATATCGCGAATCCGACCGAATTTAATAGTTACAAAATATAAGGATTTTAGAGTACTGTTTGTGACGTTGCGCGTTGGTCGGATTCGCGATATAATCGCTTTTGACGCAATTCGGAATGCGGTGTAAGTAACCCCGCGTTCCGAATTGCGTCAAAATCGATTATATCGCGAATCCGACCAACGCGCAACGTCACATTAATAGTACTCAATAGTCCTTATATTTTTCGACTATTAAATTTGGTCGGATTCGCGATATAATAGCTTTTGACGTAATTCGGAACTAAGGGTGAGTATCTCTTAATAATCTGAGGATTCTGGCGGGAACTTCAAAAAAGAGCGCGCGGAAAAAAAATCTCAAATTCTTTTTTATTTAAAAACTTGCATTTTTTACTTAAAAACTTAATAAAATAACAGTGCTAGGTGTGCTATATAAATGGTGGGAAACGAGGGGGGTGGGGACAACCCCCCCACCCCAAAACGTCTTCGGTCTGAGGCCGGAGACGGAGGAAAGAACATGGACTTGGATGGCGGCGGCGGTGAGCTTGATTTACCGTACATTAAACCAGATTACAAAAGACTATACCCGGAAAATGCTAATTACGTAGACTTCAAAGTCTTCATTGAAGCTACTAATAATAAGGATAGAATAGGCAATAAGAGCCCTATCTACCTCAACCATATATTTTCTAGCGAAATAAAAGGTGTGACGGCTATACAGAGAATTAATGCTAATAAACTAGCAGTAATATTCAAACAATTTAATACGGCCAATAACTTTATTAATAACAGCGCTTTTCTTAATAAACATGGCTTGAAAGCATTTATTCCGGCTGCACAAATAGAAAAAACAGGCATAATTAGATATGTACCAGCAAACATTTCCAACAAAGAACTTTACACTAAACTATCATAAAGTAGGACAAGAGCGGGTACCACTACAAACAGTTAGCATTACTTTTCTATCAAATATACTTCCAGACAATGTACAATATGATTTGTTTTCATACCGAGTTTTTGAATATGTCGCCCCATTACAGCAATGTTTCCGCTGCTTTAAATTTAACCACTCTGCTAGGATATGTAATGGCAAACAAAGATGTTCCATTTGTGGAGGTGAGCATTTATATAAAGAATGTGATAGACCAACAGAGATCTGCTGTTGCAACTGCAGCGGGCCTCATCTGGCAATATCTAGATTATGTCCAATTAAGATTAATAAAATTTTAGAAAAGAAAAATAAAATTACATATGCAAGTGCTACAACAACAAAACAAAACATGAATTAAAATACTCAATTTCCACCTCTACCACCTCCAAAAATGAAACCAATGGACACTGTAAATAAATTGGTAAATAAGTCTGTACATAAATCTGTAAATAAACCTATATCTGTAAATAATTCTGTACAAAGTGTAAATAAATCTAAAGATGTCCCTCCTAAGAGTGACATCAAATCCCAAATAGTTGCCAACAATGATGTACTTATGGCCCTGGTACAGACATTGGTGGAACTGGGAAATAAGGGAGATAATACGCCTACCACCGTAAATAGTATTAAAGAAATACTTCTTAAAAATCTAAAATAATGGATCCAAGACACACACTGTCTAAGCTTCGTATTGCTCAGTATAATATTCAAAGTGCTAATAGTAAAAATCCCTTATTGATTCAATTCTTACAAAAACAAAACATTGACATTTGCTTACTTAACGAAACATGGTTTAAAGACAATAGTTTTAGAATACCTGGCTATAATATTTATAATAAAAATTCTAATAATACTCATAATGGTGTAGCAATATTGATTAAACCATATTTAAAATACAAAGTTTTAAACACTAGATTTTATGAAGACATTCAAACTGTTGCTTTGTCCTTATCTACTGTACATGGTAGCTTGACTATTCTTTGTGTATACTGCCCTCCTAGTGGACATATACGGATCAATAGACTACGTAACATAATTAATGATCTTCCAAAGCCTATTTTTGTCAGTGGTGACTTTAATGCACACCACATTGCATTTGGATGCCTATCCACTAAGAGCAGAGGTCAAGATTTATTTAATATCATAGATGACTTGGATCTATGTATTTTAAATGACGGTAGGTTTACAACTGTTAACAACCCGAGACGAAATCCGTCTGCAATTGATGTTAGCTTTATTAGTGCTAATCTCGCATCAATATGCGAGTGGTCTGTGCATGACGACGCTATGGGCAGCTATCACTACCCAACAATAACAGAAATTTCACTACAAATAGATAAATATCATATTAATCCTCCTGTTGATAGGTTTATATATAAAAAAGCAGACTGGGAAAAGTATAAAACTATTTCCAAAACAATATTTAATGATTTAGTCCTAAAATTGTATGATCCTATTTCAACCTACAATGATTTTTGTTCTCGATTGAATACTTTAAAAGATATGACGATTCCTAAATTTAATAAACCAAATGATTTCAAAAGCAGACCTCCAGCTCCTTGGTGGAATGACATTTGTGAAAAAAGTGTAATTGCCTCTTACAATGCATTGAAACTTTATAGAAGGGAACCTACCATGGAGAACTATTTAGCATATAAAAGAAAAGATGCACTTAAAAAAAGAACCATATCGGAACAAAAAAGAATAGGTTGGGATAACATTTCTTAAAATGTTCAAAGGTATAAGAGTTGGCAATAAATCATATAAAGATGAGTTTATTTCTCAATTTCTAGATAAATTGTCCGACAATAGCAATTTAATTGACATTAATAGTTTTGGCAATATTTTCGAATTAAATAATGATAATCTAAATTCTAAATTTTTGCTAGATCCTTTTACATGGTCCGAATTTAAAATGAGCTTGTTATCCCGGAAAGACACAACACCTGGTTTAGATGATTTCCCCTATAGTATTATCAAAAATTTAGATGAGTCTGCACAAAAAATATTTCTTAATATCCTTAATTTACTTTGGCATTGTAAATGTATTCCACAATCATGGAAAACACAATGTGTCATTCCAATTCTCAAACCAGATAAACCTTCAGAGCTTGCCGGCTCTTATAGACCAATATCACTGTCTTCATGTCTAGGTAAATTCTTTGAAAACATGATTAAAAATCGTTTGGATTGGTATATAGAATCTAATGGCATCATTCCACATGTACAATATGGATTTCGTCGTGGGCGAAGTTGTGCAGACAGCTTCACTTCCTTAATTTCAGACCTGAAACATGCAAAGGAAAGAAAGTTACACACTGTTTGTGTATTTTTAGATGTTCAAGGTGCTTTTGACAGTCTAGATCCGGCTATACTTGCACAAGTTATGTCTAGGTTAGGTGTACCTGGTCAACTATGTAAATGGATATATAATTTTTTAAATAAAAGAACACTCTACGTAAGACACAATAATGCATTACATGGTCCAAAATGTGCATCTAAGGGTACAATGCAGGGTGCTACACTATCTCCTTTGCTATACAACATATACACAAGTGAGATTTGTGAATTTGTAAATAGTGATGTAGATATTTTGCAGTTTGCAGATGATATTGTTTTGTACAGTAGTAATTATAATGTAGAAATTGCAATTGAAAATATTAATAGAGCCTTGTCTCAACTATTTCATTATTATAATGATGTGCTACATTTATCAATTAATCCTTCAAAAAGCAGTGCGATGATATTTGGAAATGAAAACACAAACTTAAATGTAGTATACAATGGAGAATCTATAAAACTAGTAAATTCAAAGAAATTTTTAGGTATTGTCATAGATAAGAAATTAACTTTTGAGGAACATATTAAATACATATCAAAGAATGCTCTAAAAGGTATAAACGTAATTAAATGCCTTGCAGGCGTCTCATGGGGAGTAGACCCAAAAATATTATCAATTTTGTATAAAAGTATTGTTAGAAGCCATTTTGATTATAGTTCTCTAGTTTATATAAATAGTAGTCATGTAAATAAATTGGATCTATTGCAGAACAGGGCTTTGAGAACAATTTCTGGTGCAATGTGCTCTACTCCCATAAGGGCCATGGAAGTGGAGACTAAAATTATGCCCCTAGCTTTGAGACGTATTTTACTTGCAAAGAGATTCTGTCTTAAATTAATTGCTGCTAATAATAGAAAAATAATAAATAAAATTGCACCTTCTGTAAATAGAACTCCTGGGCCTCTAACAACAGGAGAGGAACTCTTGAATGGCAAATCCCCAACATTATCCAAAATATTATTAGAAACAGAAGATAGTTTAACTGGTATTAGAAAACAGTGCCCATGGCCATGTTACTCCTTCTCTTACCAATGTATTTCACATCCTGTAAAGATATTGCAAAATCCTATAAATAATAATTTAGATATGTTGCAATTTTTGGAGGATAATCAGAATTATTATGTTATTTACACTGATGGCAGTAAGGGGAGTGATTATGTACATGCTGCTATATATGATCCACATGGAAAAGTTTCTCGAAGCTTTGTTCTGCATAATTTAAGTACTATATTCACTGCAGAGGCATATGCGGTTTATCAGGCATTATTACATATTCGCCAAATTAGCCATTGTAAATATTTTTTGATAGTATCGGATTCACTGAGTTTGATAAAAGCGTTAACTAACCTTACAGTTTCATTTAAGTCAAATTATATTCTGTATTTTATCAAGGAAATAGTTCATCAATTTTACCTTAAGCACATCAAAATTGCTTTCCTGTGGGTTCCTTCTCACCGGGGTATCTCTGGTAATGAAGCAGTTGATAAAATAGCATATGAAGGTAATAATGCTGTTGATGTTAGAAATGCAATGGACATTCCTATGACTGATTTCCTGCAATGTATCAATGAAAAAATATGTAAATTATGGTTAGAAATGTGGAAGAAAGACCAAGACATAAAAGGAAAGTGGTATGGCAATATTCAAGAAGCATTACCTGATAAACCGTGGTACAATAATTTAAAGGAAGCCAGCCGAGACTTTATCACTACGATTAATAGATTGCGCTTTGGCCATAATACTGCACCGTCACACCTTGCTAGACTTGGCATTATTGCAAGTAGCAGATGCCCCTATTGTGAATCCGAAGAAGGGACCGTTGAGCATCTTATTTTTGATTGTCAAAACTTTTTACTTGACAGATTAGTGTTGGCTAGTGAACTCAGTGATGTGAACATTAAGTGTGATTATTCTGCCCGCCCGCCGCCAATTAGACACCTTTTAAAAGACCAAAACACTTTCAAACCGCTCTATAAATATATTAAGAACACAATTAAATCTTTATAAAAAGTGATGTGATACATAATGCAATCTTTTGAAAAATAAAATAAGAATTGACTTAAAGGTCCAAGTGACCAGGTCATAAAAATACAAAAAAAAAAATCTTAATAATCTGAGATTCTGCTGGGAACTTCAAAAAAGAGCGCGCGGAAAAAAAATCTCAAATTCTTTTTTAATTAAATATTGCAGTTTTTACTTAAAAATTTAATTAAAATAACAGTGCTAGGTGTGCTATATAAATGGTGGGAAACGAGGGGGGTGGGGGAAAACCAAACCACCCACCCCAAAACGACTTCGGTCTGAGGCCGGAGATGGAGGAAAGAACACGGACTTGGATGGCGGCGGCGGTGAGCTTGATTTACCTTACATTAAACCAGATTACAAAAGACTATACCCGGAAAATGCTAATTACGTAGACTTCAAAGTCTTCATTGAAGCTACCAATAATAAGGATAGAATAGGCAATAAGAGCCCTATCTACCTCAACCATATATTTTCTAGCGAAATAAAAGGTGTGACGGCTATACAAAGAATTAATGCTAATAAACTAGCAGTAATATTCAAACAATTTAATACGGCCAATAACTTTATTAATAACAGCGCTTTTCTTAACAAACATGGCTTGAAAGCATTTATTCCGGCTGCGCAAATAGAAAAAAACAGGCATAGTTAGATATGTACCAGCAAACATTTCCAACAAAGAACTTTACACTAAACTATCATCAATTTATGAAATAATAGCAGTAAGAAGATTTACAAAGAAAGTAGGACAAGAGCGGGTACCACTACAAACAGTTAGCATTACTTTTCTATTAAATATACTTCCAGACAATGTACAATATGATTTGTTTTCATACCGAGTTTTTGAATATGTCGCCCCATTACAGCAATGTTTCTGCTGCTTTAAATTTAACCACTCTGCTAGGATATGTAATGGCAAACAAAGATGTTCCATCTGTGGAGGTGAGCATTTATATAAAGAATGTGATAGACCAACAGAGATCTGCTGTTGCAACTGCAGCGGGCCTCATCTGGCAATATCTAGGTTATGTCCAATTAAGATTAATAAAATTTTAGAAAAGAAAAATAAAATTACATATGCAAGTGCTACATCAACAAAACAAAACATAAATGACATTACTCAATTTCCACCTCTACCACCCCCAAAAATGAAACCAATGGGCACTGTAAATAAATTTGTAAATAAGTCTGTACATAAATCTGTAAATAAACCTATATCTGTAAATAATCCTGTACAAAGTGTAAATAAATCTAAAGATGTCCCTCCTAAGAATGACATCAAATCCCAAATAGTTGCCAATAATGATGTACTTATGGCCCTGGTAAAGACATTGGTGGAACTGGGAAATAAGGGAGATAATACGCCTACCACCGTAAATAGTATTAAAGAAATACTTCTTAAAAATCTAAAATAATGGATCCAAGACACACACTGTCTAAGCTTCGTATTGCTCAGTATAATATTCAAAGTGCTAATAGTAAAAAACCCTTATTGATTCAATTCTTACAAAAACAAAACATTGACATTTGCTTACTTAACGAAACGTGGTTTAAAGACAATAGTTTTAGAATACCTGGCTATAATATTTATAACAAAAATTCTAATAATACTCATAATGGTGTAGCAATATTGATTAAACCATATTTAAAATACAAAGTTTTAAACACTAGATTTTAAGAAGACATTCAAACTGTTGCTTTGTCCTTATCTACTGTGCATGGTAGCTTAACTATTCTTTGTGTATACTGCCCTCCTAGTGAACATATACGGATCAATAGACTACGTAATATAATTAATGATCTTCCAAAGCCTATTTTTGTCAGTGGTGACTTTAATGCACACCACATTGCATTTGGATGCCTATCCACTAAAAGCAGAGGTCAAGATTTATTTAAAACTAGCTGTACCCGCGCGGCTTCGCTCCCGCTCTTCCCTACTTCAGCCTACTATACCCTACTCTACCCTACTCTACCCTACTATACCTTACTCTACCCTACTCTACCCTACCCTACTCTACTCTACTCTACCCTACTCTACCCTACTCTACCCTACTCTACCCTACCCTACTCTACTCTACCCTACTCTACCCTCCTCTACCTTACTCTACCCTACTCTACCCTACTCTAGCCTACTCTACCCTACCCTACGATACTCTACCCTACTCTACCCTCCTCTACCTTACTCTACCCTACACTACCCTACACTACCCTAATTTTCATTTTTTTTTCCATAAAAACCTTCTCCTCATAATAACGAACACAACAAAAAAAAAATTAGCGAAATCGGTCCAGGCGTTGTTGAGTTATGCGCTTACCAACACATTTTGCGATTCATTTTTATATTATAGACTAGCTTTGCCCGCGCGGCTTCGCTCCCGCTCTTCCTTACTCCACCCTACTATACCCTACTCTACCCTACTCTACCCTACCCTACTCTACTCTACCCTACTCTACCCTACTCTACCCTACTCTACCCTACTCTACCCTAATCTACCCTACTCTACCCTACCCTACTCTACTCTACCCTCCTCTACCTTACTCTACCCTACTCTACCCTACTCTACCCTCCTCTACCTTACTCTACCCTACACTACCCTACACTACCCTACTCTACCCTACACTACCCTAATTTTCATTTTTTTTTCCATAAGAACCTTCTCATAATAACGAACACAACAACAAAAAAATTAGCGAAATCGGTCCAGGCGTTGTTGAGTTTTGCGCTTACCAACACATTTTGCGATTCATTTTTATATTATAGATTATAGATGACTTAGATCTATGTATTTTAAATGACGGTAGGTTTACAACTGTTAAAACCCGAGACAAAATCCGTCTGCAATTGATGTTAGCTTTATTAGTGCTAATCTCGCATCAATATGCGAGTGGTCTGTGCATGACGACGCTATGGGCAGCTATCACTACCCAACAATAACAGAAATTTCACTACATATAGATAAATATCATATTAATCCTCCTGTTGATAGGTTTATATATAAAAAAGCAGACTGGAAAAAGTATAAAACTATTTTCAAAACAATATTTAACGATTTAGTCCTAAAATTGTATGATCCTATTTCAACCTACAATGATTTTTGTTCTCGATTGAATACTTTAAAAGATATGACGATTCCTAAATTTAATTATTTTTTTTTTTTTGTTTTTTCGTTCCGTTTACGGAACCGGCTAAGGTCAGAGACCATGCTGCCAAGTCATTAGTTTTGTTTTACACTTCAGTGAGTTTTATCAGTATATGTCATTAGTATTATTATTTATATAATTGCTCAGCTCACTCTTGATCTTATAGCTTCAATAAACAGAGTTCTAAGCTCAATATTTGCTTTTCAATCAAATTGAGTTCAAACATCTCATAGCGTCATATCAAATGTCAAAATACTTGGTTTACTTATGTCAAATCCGTTTAGCTGTCATATCCATCAAAATTCAAAATCAGAGTCACAGAACACTTTTTATCAGTTGATAAAGTACCCTGTTTTAGTATAATATCATTGTTCAAACGTTTCAGTCCGATAGGTAAGTAAATCAAAATTAATTACAAAAGTAACGAAACTATATAAAATATAGATACAATAGAAAAAAATAGATAGAGCAACTAAATTTGTCCTACAGTATTTACAACGAATATAAACAAAGCCACATATGTGGAGCTATTTACAAGCAAAGCCTGGATGGTACGCGGTACCAATTCAGAACTACCGTAAATTTCAATTAGCTCATCCATTAGCACAAGGCGCTGAATGCCAAAGGATGGGCATTCGAAGAAAATGTGAGAGAGGGTTTGTTCTTGATTTAAGTTGCAGTGATCGCAATATGAACTGGGAACTATTTTTAAACGGAAAAGGTGATAATTTAGACGACAGTGGCCAAAACGTAACCTTAGAATAGTTGAGTAAAATTTCCTGTTGATGAAAGAATTCGATTTGCAGAACCATGGTATACTTCCAATTGGAACATTATAATATGTAGCGTACCATAGACCTTTGTTTTCATTTTGAACCATGTTGTTCCAATGTCTTTTCCAAATGTCAATTGACCTTTTCTTTAGAAGAGACACTGTATCTGTCCACGGAACATGAATATTGAGATGACTACTAGAATCTGGAATATAGTTAGAGGAATTTGTGATAGTCCTAGCTAAAAAATCGGCCCTTTCATTACCCTCAACTCCAACATGTGATGGAACCCACATAAACATAACTTCAATTTTATCTACAACAAACAAGTCTAGCCAAAATTGTTTTATCAAATAAATTATATAATTAGTGTTAGCATTGAACCTGTTATTATCAATATTTTTCAGGACACTCATGCTATCACTAACTATAACCCATTTACAACATCCTTCATTTTTGAGTTTGATGTGCTTTAAAGCGCTGAGAATAGCTACTGCTTCTGCTGTGAATATACTCATACTTGAATTTAATTTATAGCCAATGCCTGAATTCAATAATAAATCAAAGACAGCAAATGAAACTGCAAAATCAGTCTTTGATCCATCAGTATATAAAAATCTGTAATTAAAAAATTCAGAAATTTTAGAATAAACATCTTCTTTAGAGGATAAATTTTTTTCAATGATAATATTTAATGCAGTGAATTTGCTGTTGAAGTTTCCATGATAACATGGAAGAAGAGATGATCTATGAATTTGTAGAGTTTCAAGAAAATTTACATATTGCGAGAAGCCCTGGAGTATACAGAGAGGATGACGGATAGAAGTAGGAGGAGACTGTTTTAGGTTTATGAACAAGTGATTATTGTTTTTACTATACAGTTTTAATAGAAATTTTTCTTTCAAAAAAGAAAATCTTATGCTTAACCTCTCGTATGCCGTAATTAGAGATAGAGAGAGATAGATCTACGCGAGACACAATGGCTTTTTAATTGTGTCTCAATTAAAAAGCCATTGTGTCTCGCGTAGATCTGCGTTCCGGCATACAAGGGGTTAATGGAGGAAGATTACACTCAACTTGCATTACGTTTATAGGAGTACTTTTAAATGCTCCAGTGATGAGTCTTAAGCCTTTATTCTGAATTTTGTCCAAAATTTCAACCAACCTAGTATCATTAGCAAAACATAAAAAGCCATATTCAAAATGACTACGGATTATAGATTTGTACAAAAGTAACAATATTTTGGGATCTGCACCCCAAGATGTACACATTGATTTTAAAATATTAAGGGCCCTGTGAGCTCTAGTACTTAATAAATCAACATATTTTTTCCAAGATACATTATAATAATATAATATAATATTCCACACAACTATCACACGACGCCGTCTAGTCCCAAGCTAAGCAGAGCTTGTGTTATGGGTACCAGACAACTGATAAACATACATATATATTTCAAAATACATACATATTATAGATAAATTACACCCAGACACAGAACAAATGATCATGCTCATCACACAAACATTTGTCCTGGGTGGGAATCGAACCCACGACCTCCGGCATAGCAGTCAGGGTCACTAACCACTAGACCAACAGGCCAGTGGGTGAAGATCACACCTAAAAATTTTGCATCATGAGAAACAGGAATAGGGACCTTATTGTAATATATAGAGGGAACTAAGTTGTCAAATTTACCAAAAACGACCAATTTTGATTTTTGTGCATTAATATCAAGGTTCAAATAAGAAAAATATGTATATAATCCTTCTAAAGATTTATTGAGAATGTTACTAATAATTCCTAAATTTTTTCCAGAAGCATAAACAACCAAGTCATCAGCAAATTGGAGATTTTTGACCTCTGTACCCAGAATCAAATTCAAACGTTGAATGTACAGAATGAAAATTAACGGCGAGAGTATTCCACCTTGACAACAACCAACAGATGCAAACCTTGGACCATACAATTTATCATTATATTTGGTATAAACTTCCCTTTCAGTTAAGAAATTTTGACCCAATGTACTATTTTGTTTGGGATTCCTACTCTTAATAGTTCAGTACACAGTATATTTATATTCACACTATTGAAAGCTCCAGACACATCAAAGAATACTGACACTAAACAATTCTTATTATTTAGACTATTTTGTATATCAAGCTGTAGTTGAGAAATACTCTCACGAGATGATGTACCCCTCCTAAAACCAAATTGATTAGCTGGTTTACCAGCTAATCAATATTTTAATATTGTTTTGTTTTATATAAAATTCTAGTCTTTGTTTTAATAATTGTTCAAAAATTTTGCCTACACAGGATGTTAAAGCTATAGGCCGGTAAGAATCAGGATTAAAACGAACCTTATCTGGTTTCAATATAGGCACCAAACAATCAGACTTCCAAGACATCAGAATATATCATTGTTCAACCAAAGATAATTCAAGATATTCAGAAACAACTGTAGACCCTTTTCGCTTAACTTTTTAAACATAATATAGGGAACACCATCTAAACCAAAAGCACTGTCTCTTCTCGAAGATATAGCAGACTTTAACTCTTGTATAGAAAAAGGCTTGATTAGGTAGTTATTGGTAGAAGTAGATTCATTATCAAGGGGAATATTTGAGATATTATTGACATAATCGGGAGTATATTTTTGCAAAAAATCTTGAACCCAGCTACCATCACTATTTTTAAATGGATATGTTTTATTAAATTTACGCATGTATTTCCAGATTCTCGACATTGGCGTACAACGGTTGAAAGAGTTGCATAGTTCAACCCAGCTCTGACATCTTTCCCTTTTTAAAGTAAGCTTTTTGAGTGCTTGCAATCTCTTAAACTCTATAAATGATTCATCTGACGGATTGTTTTTAAAACTAAGATATGCAGATTTCGATTTTTCTACAACTTCGGAGCAAATTTTATTCCACCAAGGGAGAGAAGAATTTTTTGACAGCTTTCTATGAGTATTAGAATTAGTTAGAGAAGAGGTTGAAGACTTACGAGATGGAAGTGACTTATCAATTGCATGATGCAAGATTTCAGAGAATTTATAGTAGGTTTCCAATGGAGAACTATTTTGTACCCGAAAATCAGAAGCAAATCTACATGTTGTGCATACATTTTCCAATCTACCATTTTAAAATTGGGGTAGATGGGCAAATGAATGTTTCCATAGTCGTTTCCAGATCTGTTATCTACAAAGTTATTTAAAAAAACCTTTATGATTGAAGGAAGATGATAACTACCAAGCGGATCATCATGTACCTACAGACCAGTCACAAGAAAGAGCCAAAGAGGAAGAAACCATTGACAAATCTAAGGCATTTGGGCGCCACGTCAACAAACCTACTGTTGTAGCTTCACCGCTATTCAACAAAACTAAATTTTTTTCGTCACTAATCTCTAAAATAGCTCTACCTCTTGAATTAACTGAATTACATCCCCATGACGTGTGGTGAGCATTAAAGTCTCCGGCGAATATCATGGGTTCAGGAATAGACTCTAGCAAAGATTCAAATTTATATTTGTCAAAAGATGGATTGCAATTTGTTGGACTATAAAAACTTACTATGCTAATTTGTTTTTTATTTACAGTAATTCTTACACAAATATTTTCTAACGAACTATCACAATATGTGTCTATTTTTGTAAATAGTATGTTATTTTTAATTAGAATAGCTACACCATTATGTTTATTTCCAATATAATTCCTAACAATTTGATATCCTCTAATGTTGAATGTTTTGGTAGGAGTTAACCAGGTTTCTGAAATTATTGCTATATGGATATTGTGATTATGGAGAAATTGTGAAAACTGTAGCTTATTACTATTTAAGCTCTGAGCATTCCACTGCATTATTAAGTTCCATTACTAGGAGAAGAAGTGCTATTTCTGAAAGTTTGTTGTAAAGTTTCTTTAATTGATATTGAATTGATAGGAGTGTCTTTTTGGTTCGAAATCATTTTTGTTACTACCTGTATTAAAATGTTCATGAAGAAATCAGATTTGCATAGATTTTTAAATTGAGTTTCAATATTTGACTGAGTTAATTGTGGGAATGAATCTTCATTGAATAATTCTGAATATTTAATGGATCTAGATTTTATTTTATTTTCCTCAATTTTAAGTTTTTTTTGTGGACATGTATTCGAAATTGCAATGTGGTTGCCACTACAATTTGAGCATTTGGCATTTTTTGGATCTTCACTGCAGGTTTTGTAATTATGATTTTGTGTGCAAATTGAACAGACCTCTGCATTCCTACAAAACTTTGCGATGTGCCCAAATTTCAAGCAGTGCAGACATTGTTTTACAGGAGGAATGTATATTGTTACCTCATGCCTCCACGAGTCAAGGTAAACATATTGTGGTAATTCAGTTGATGCAAACGTTACTGCAACAGTCTGTGTAGGCTGAAATGTGACAGCACCGCTGTCGCTCCGCACGCGGCGAATGAGGCGCCTCACTTGGATGACGTTACGTGAGCTGCCAATTAGCGTGAAAATTCTTTTATTTGATAGGTCTGTAGGGACCGAAGTTAGAACTCCGGTCACCTCAGTGTCCATTGCCGGTATGGTTGCCTTCAAATTTAGTTCGTCCAGTAATTTTTTTATTTTGTATAAACATATTCGCGTTATTGGACGGATCGAAAGTTATACCAATTTTATACTTATTTATTGATTTTAAATGTAAAATGCCTGTGATGTAAAACTTTCTAATTGCGTGGGAAATGGTCAGCCTGTCCTTATCGGTAAAAGGTCTTTCGGTTTGGTGGGAGAGGAAAACAATGCATTCAGTTTTTTTACTATTTTCTGGGTACTTCCTAGCATAACCTGGGACCTTGAATATTTGATACTTCTCTCTGGTATCATCTTCGGAATCTGAGGATGCTGTAGATGGTGGTGCATCAGGACGATCACTTTTTTTCCGTTTCTTCACTCCTCCCATCGTTAATTTACAATATGAACAATGTAACCACTAAATTATATTTACACTATATTCTATATTTACAGTCACATTAAAATAAATCTATTTAATTTAAAAAAAAATCAAATCTAAGCGCCTTTTTCTTTCAACGGTTCCCGCTCTTTTTCACGTCGCGTTTTTCTCCTAAATTTAATAAACCAAATTATTTCAAAAGCAGACCTCCAGCTCCTTGGTGGAATGACATTTGTGAAAAAAGTGTAATTGCTTCTTACAATGCATTGAAACTTTATAGAAGGGAACCTACCATGGAGAACTATTTAGCATATAAAAGAAAAGATGCACTTAAAAAAAGAACCATATCGCACAGTGTGGTATTTGACCTTAGTTGCGGACATCCTGTTTTATGCGTTTTTCTGAGAGATAACATTGAAACAAAACTCCAATTAAAACTCCCATTGATGTATCTGTCATAGTTTTGTAGAAATTCAGAAAACAATGAAAAATCCATAGAAACCATAGAAACAATTTTTCTTCTTTCTTTTATGTTTTTTTTACTAAATGTTTAGTGGTTTGATAGCAAATGTACTTTATGAACCAACCAATCTACCAAAACCTAAAATATTGCGCTATTCTAGGCAAAAAATAGTTTTTCTATGATTTCATTTTATTTTTTTATCTAGTCACTATTTACATGGTCGCGTTTTTTTTCAATGTCAATATGTTAACTACATTAATTACTATTATCATAAAAAAAAACCAGATGCGACAGACACACGATAACAGAAATATTGAATTTTAAAATTTTATGTTAGGGTTGCCACTGACAAGCGCCTACTATTTTATAACACGCAATATTTCAAACAAGCTTTCTTAGCATTATTTAGTAGGCGTTTTAGTCGTGTGGAAAACAAATTTAGGTAAGTTGGCCGCGTAATGTAATAGTATGTACTTATGTCTGAAGCATTATTAATATTTTCTGAATTCAGTTTTTTTCCCTTAAAATTGCGTTTATGTGTTTATTTTAAACAATGAATAATAGTGTAGATTCTACATATTATATATTTCTAGAAATCTATACATAAAGAGTTAAAAACTCTCTCTACCCAACCAAAAAGTTCTAAGTTTATGACAAGTTATTTCCATAGAAATTATAAAAACCTTAGAAACACAATATCTCCAACATCGCGCAAGCTAGTTATATGGATTTTTGTCACAATTTAGTAGAAACATAACCCTATTGAATTTTTATATAATTTCTAATTTTTTTTTCAAAATTTTAAAATTATTTTTTTTCTCTCGTTTTTCTGCACTTATGGGATTGAAATTTTCACACTAGTAGCATTGTAAACTAGCAGATGGTTTGATTTTTGGGCACGCCACAATCATGGCGGTAAGTCCCCTCTTTGAGGCGTGGCTGGTAAGACCTCACGGCGTCCTTACTTTCCGCATGACGCAGGTACTCACCGGACATGGTTCGTTCGGGAGTTTCCTGCACGGGATTCATGCGGAGGTGACGCCCGGGTGTCGCCACTGTGCGGAACGCCCGGAGGACACGGTGGAGCACACAGTCGAGGTGTGCCCTGCTTGGGCGGAGCATTGCCGTGCCCTCGTGGGGGCGATCGGCGGCGGAGACCTCTCGCGCCGGGCCCTGGTTGAGGCCATGGTCCGGAGCGAGGAGGAGTGGCAGGCGGTCGCCGACTTCTGCGAAGCAGTAATGCTCGCAAAGGAGGAGGCCGAACGCATCAGGCAACGGCGTTATCGCCGCCGCCGTCGCTGGGATTCTGATCCCGATTTCCGGCCAACGTAGACGCGGGCTTGCGGACAGTGAGCAATGGGTAGCTCACTGTCCGGCCGTCCGGTAACTGTCCGGACCAAGCCCAAGTCGTCGACGGCGCGCACTGTTCCCGCGCGCCTCAAGGAGTTGTCAGCAACAGCAGGGACCCAGCCGGGTCGAAGCCTACTGGGGCCAGGGTTATCCGAAAGGGCGCTCGAGCCCCGGTATGAAGGCTAGAAGGAACGGGGTGGGTCTTTTAGTCAGTAAGAGTCTGACACTATCTCCCGCTTCGCCCAAGGGCGGGGGATGTCAATGCATGATTTTTTCCAACAATAAAAAAAAAAAGATGGTTTGATTTTTTTTACAAAAAGGAATATCTCTTTTTTCGGGAAATATGACTGAAAACGTTTTTCGTAGAAATCCACGACTTAAATGAAAAAAAAATATATCTGCAAATCTAATTGAAATTTTCAAAAAAGTATTACTTTAAATGGTCTGGGATGACTAGGCCTAAATCTAATTAAAATTTTCAAAAAAGTATTACTTTAAATGGTCTGGGATGACTAGGCCTACTTAAATCCAACATAAAATGATAGTGTCCGCAACTAAGGTCAAATCCCACACTGTATCGGAACAAAAAAGAATAGGTTGGGATAACATATGTAACACTTTCAATAGAACTACTCCTATAAGTAAGATTTGGAATCTTCTAAAAATGTTCAAAGGTATAAGAGTTGGCAATAAATCATATAAAGATGAGTTTATTTCTCAATTTCTAGATAAATTGTCCGACAAAGTGTGATTATTCTGCCCGCCCGCCGTCAATTATACACCTTTTAAAAGATCAAAACACTTTCAAACCGCTCTATAAATATATTAAAAACACAATTAAATCTTTATAAAAAGTGAAGTGATACATAGTGCAGTCTTTTGAAAAATAAAATAAGAATTGACTGAAAGGTCCAAGTGACCAGGTCATAAAAATACAAAAAAAAAATCTTACTAATCTGTGGCTTGTCAAAGTTGAAAAGTTGACTGTGGTGACAACTTACTTTTTTGCGATTTTTGCTTTCGTGACTATAAACAGAGGTACTTACTTGTATTTATAAAGTTAGTCAATAAAAAAACCCGCCGTAAAAGGATTTTTGGTTATTAATAAATTCGAATCGCAATATTAAGCTACCACACCGAATGTTGTGCATAGATTAAACATTCTTGTATTTGTCTAACAAGAAATCATTTTCAGGATTTTCTTGCTTTAAAATTGAATATGGTGCGTGGTGGCGGTCGTGGAGGCCGCGGTATGGGCGTGCGCGGCGGCTTGGGGAGGCCACCGTTCAATAGGCCTCGTGTACTGATGCTGAGGCCCCCTTTCGACCTGGTGCTAGCTGAACCGGCGTTTCCTCGATGCAAGCCTGCCTCGGATGAATCTGCACTGACACAGGTAAATTTGAGTTGGTAGCGTTTTTACCTCATCGTTTTTCTGATTTTATAGTCAAGATTCTGACTAAAGAGAAGGACCTATGAGAGTTTATTAGGAAATTGAGTTTGGCGTCAACCCGTATCAGGATTTTGTCAGAGGGGCAAAACTAGCTGGTCATGCAACAAAATTTGTACAATAATGTTGATCTTGTTACATTATGTCCATAATACAACATTATTTTTAGCTTAAAGTACGAGAAACCTGAATACAGTTTGTTCAGAATCAGTACACCAAAAAGTAATACAGCTTATACAGAAACTGAAATTAGTTAACTATTAATTAACCTTTCAATTGTGGAAATTACAGACACAATAGAAAGACAATAGGTGTGCGAACGCCGGCGTTCGCTTGGGGTTTAATGAATTAATTAATGAAACCACTGGACTGACTTTAAAAATTCTTTCATCAGTTGAATGCTGCTTGAACGGACAATAATAAAAGGTTTTCATAAATGTCTAATGATTATTTTTTATTTTATTTATGTTATTTTGAACAGAGTATAGTTTGTAATAATTATAAGAGACTAGCTTTTGCCCGTAGCTTTGCCTGCGTACATAAAATATATCCTATCTCACTCAGGAATAAAGCAGCATTCTATTGGTGAAAAAATTTTAGCAATCGGACCAGTACTTCCAGAGACTACCTCCTACAAACAAAAAAACAAACTTTACCTCTTTATTATATTAGTGTAGATGTAAACTATTTTACAGGCCCTTCTTAAACGGCATGGGGAATTGTGTCCAACACCAGCGGAACAGTCTGCGGTGCTGAGTCTTGTCACCAAGTTACAGACAGTGCTAGACAATCTTGTGGTGGCTCCTGGTGACTTCGCAGCATGCGTTAGTATAATTTTTTTCTTTTTTTACCTGAAAATAGCAGAAAGGGGGAGAGAATGGATTTAGTAGTCTAAGTACACATACATTTTATATTGAATCAATTTTGCGACATAGGCCATATTTTAAAAATATTAGTAATTTGATACTTAGGTGGCAGTGGGCAGAACAGACGGTTGATGGGGACGAAAGGTTCTGGAGTGGCGATCACATACTTGAAGACGTAGTGTTGGAAAACTTCTCACAAGGTGGAATGATGAACTGGTGAGGGTGACGGGAATCCGATGGTTTCGAAACGCACAGGACTGGTCTTTATGGCCACTTGGGGGGGCTATGTCCAACGGTGGACGTCTTTCGGCTGAAATGATGATGATGATGACTAATTTTCCCCACCTTTGCCTTTAGAATGTTTGAAATTCTCAGCTTTTCTCTACTATTTTATAGAAGTATCAATCGAAACTACTATAAATGTCTTATTATTCTTTATCTAAACTATCGTACCATGACGTTCGAAGGAAGATAGCATTTAGAGGCTTCAGTGCACTCTGGGTGACTATGCCAGCCTCATGGGATCAATCCTATTGTAGCATAATGGGCAACCTGCAAGCTGCGATAGTAAACTGCAAGTTACCCATTACTCTACTCTATTCCCTACTCACATCTTCAAATATAGTTCCTCACTTCATACTCATGTTCTCTGCCCCTCTCTATCCTTTCTCTCTCTCATACATCGTTTTAGCACAGTAGATAAATATACAGTAAAACATCTTCATACAAACGTGCCGCTCTCGGTTTGAATGTGTGCGTGCGCGCCGCGCGCCATGTCGGCACGCGATTTCACGCACACGCTAGCATAATATATGGGGGAATAAGGTGGCGGCAGTGCGGGCTGTGCAGCGCGACTGTGAGCACGCGCGTACGCTACATGACCGCTTGCGTTCGTCAACTCTCGCCGGCGCGGGCGGCGGACACTTGTCGTAAATTACGAGTATCATGACTTCAAAAAGGGGAAAAAAATATTGTAGTGTTTTCGGGTGCCTCAATAATGATTTCGCAAACCCGGACTTATCATTCTTCATACTTCCTACTCAACCAGAAATGTAAGTACCTACTTATACTTAAATATTATTAGAAAATATGGTATTGTGTCGGCGACGGAGGTCCCTTGCAAGCACCAGGGCGCAAGTAGTGGTCGGGACCACCTAGCACGCAAGTAGTTTTTATGTACATTTTAAACTTAGAATAGGATGTTTTTACTTCATAAATGTTTGTTTTGATTTTATTAGGCTTAGGAACTTATGTCTTATTAGATTAGTGTAAGTTATAGACTGAGTTTTACTATAGAATAGCGTCATGTAACATATTTCTAAGTTTTGTTTTGTTTATGTTGTGTTTACGAAAGTATAGGTAAGATTATGTTAGTTTAAGTCTCTGTTTTGCCATTAATTAACGATTTCTTAGTTTAGTAAGGTTCAAAATAGAATAACTAATAAGATTCCAATAAGAATGAATAAGAAAGTGCGAATTTATTAGTGAAAATGTAAATTTGTTTGTTAACTATTTTGAAAGAGATTTTATCTATGTTGTCGGTACATGATAGATGTTCTATGTAGTTAATTAGTGTTTTTGAGTCTAATATAGTATATTGGGAACGATAAATTCAAGATAGCATAGTTTTAGAAATGATCGAAGTTTGTAATGTTCGCGATCCCGATTACGTAATTGTAAACTGATGTTTACCTTTTTTGTTTTGTGTCCAATTCTCACCATTACTGTATTCCTAGTTAAAACTTAACTAAAAAATGATAATATAGCCATTAGATTGACAATTGGTATAATATTGGGTGAGAAATCGAAAGATTTGTGTTTCATAATATGACCGAAATTGTATCTTTTGCAGTTTTTGTTCTAGAAACTTTTTTATGTATTGAGTTATGCAAAAGGTTATTATTTTATGTGAAAGTAGACATTGTAACGAGTATAATAATAAAAACTTTACATAAGAATGAGAATTTACTTTACATTAACAAATAATAATAAAGCGTTACGGACGTGCAGAAACAGGAGAAAAATTTTCTCGGTATCAAATTTGTAACTTAGTATAATAAATGTTATGTGAATAAAAGCTTTTTATTTTTACTAAATTTATAAATTGGTAAAATATTCAATCATAATATGCTTTTTATTTTATAAATTTAGATCAAGTGCTGCTTGTTCGAAAATATTAACTAAAAGTAAAAGTGACAACCCTGGGTATCAACGCAAGAGTAGGCTAATAACTCGGCGGGCGGCCTTAGATAACCTACTGTATATTTATCTACTGTGGTTTTAGGAACTTGTAAATACTCTGTGCTTCTTCAGACATTGGCTGGCTCAGAATCCTATTGATTCCACCATTGTGGAGATCAATATTTGGTAACAGGCTCCTCCTCAGTTCGCGATACTGGTCACATTCCACCATCACATGAATGATATCTTCGGGCACCCGACATGTATCGCACAGTGGCGATGATTTAACCCCCATCAAATGATAAAATTTGTTCAGTGGAACATGACCAGCCCGCAACCTGAGAGCAGCAACCAATGTCTCCCTGGAGAGGCTGGCACATTCAAACCACGGCACTGACCCTGGTGTGTCCTGCATGGTATAGTACCAAGCACCCTTAGTTTGTGAGCACTCTCTAAACAACTTCTTCCATTTCTCTGCACACACTCTTCTAGCCTCTGGGATAATCTCCCAACCGTAGGGCTGATTCAATACATCCACGCCATCATCAACTGCATTCCCCGCCAGCTGAGTTTTAATCTTGATTCAGTGTTGGTAAGAGATGGCGCTAGACACGCTGAAATAACATTAAAACAATCTGCCTTAAAACGTCTTGGTCTAGGTCCATATGTATACAATATGCAACTAAACCTTCCTCATGAACACTTTGTCTGCTTCACCCTGATTATTAATCTTATTTAAAATTAAATGAGACTTTTTCTGTTTATTTAACTTTCAAGATTTAAATAGGTCAATACGGTTTCCTAATTCCTAGTAATGATCACAGAGTAGAAAGTTATATGTTAGAGATGTCACATAGCATAGCATAGTCGGTCTTATAATGGTCCCACTGTTGAGACTCAGGACTCCTTTATAAGAGAGGGAATAGGCCGTAATCCACCACGCGGGCCCAGTGCGAGTTGGTAAATGTCACGTCTTCGAATTTTTTGTTCTAGGACATGCCGATTTCCTCACGATGTCACATAGACCATAATAAAAAGCTGAGCACAGATTATAGAAGGCGCCGATTTTTATCACAACACACCTAAACGTTGACTGGTAGTAAATCCCTGCCTCTGTAATTTTTAGGCAAGGACAGTGTGTCATATTTTCTTTGTGATTAAAACATTTGCATCTAAATCACTGAAATGAACTGAAACATTTTTGTATATTGTTACGTACGTGGGTAATCAAATGCCGATTTACTAAGAGACAACTTTATTCACCCCAAACAATAACAAAATAGTCCAGTCAACAATAATCCGAATCGCAATTAACACTAGAGTACCTTTACACTATCGCTTAGGTCGTTAGATAAAATCACTTCAAGTACTAGGGTAGTTCGCTCTTGATCGCAGTCGAAATCACAACTGACTCGCTTCCGGCCGGGGGCTCGTATTTATATGCGGAGCCAAGAAAATTCTAGATACCGACTTCCCACGAACGATCCAGAATTCCAGAACAATTGAATCGCTTCTCGAAGTCATAAATAATTTTTATTGCTCGTGGTAATAAGAGTCACTTTCATGCGAATTTCGACTCTATTGTTAACGTCGGAGAGTATCATTTCCCTTATCCTAGATAAATGCCTACCCACTAGTTGTAGGTACCTTGTGGATGTTTCGAGATTTTTCTAAGCCTGTCTTCGCACAATCATTCTAGATCTTTCGAACAGCAATGCGTTTTAATTATTACGTGCTACTCGTTATTTTCTCGGAGATATGGCGTAACAATATAATTTGAAACATCGGCTCAAAATTTACAAACACAGACACTGATTGTTATGAATCGTGATGTGTTTATCTGTTACGTCGCGTCACACTGAGACAGAGAAATATTAGATGAAATGTATCATTTGGAACATTTGGAACAACGGCTCAAAATATACAGACACCAACTAATTATGAATCGAGATTTTTTCTGTTACGTCGCTTCATATGCACTATCAGATTTGTTTAATTGAATTTTGATTTAAGAATAATGTCAAATATATATTTTTAGTTCTTGTCATTAAATATATTTACGTTTTATTTTGATTTTTACTAAGACTGTAGGTCACTAAAAGTTAAGAGTATTCCAGTGTTCAGTTCATTCATCATTAGGAATGTTCCAATCTTTCGAAACACTAAAATGTTTCAGAACAGTGAGTTGGTTCATAAAGAGTTACAAATGTACATTAGATGTTAAATAATTATATTGTTTTAAAAACATTGTTTTCAGCAATTAGAAGAAGTTCGTCAAGTGGGTTCCTACAAAAAAGGGACAATGATGACTGGCAAGAATGTTGCTGACATTGTGGTCATTATGAAGACTCTTCCCACGAAGGAGGCTGTTGAGGGTTTGTCCAATAAGGTAAGATATGAGGGCTCGTCCCCATCACCACGGCATGGCGCCGCTACCGTACAAGGGCACGGCGCCGTGCCTTTGCACGGTGGGCGGTTGGTTGGGAATGAGATTTTTTTTTAAATATTTAGTATGACTGGAACCGGCGCACCGTTCACGCGTGCGACGACGTTGCACGGTGACGGCGCTGTGCCGTTGTACGGTAGCGGCGCCGCGCAGTGGTGATGGGGACGAGCCCTTCCACAGCTCAGGTATAGGGTAACCAGTATTTTGTTATTTTACATGATGCATTTTGGTGAAAATAAGAGTTAGAGGAATTAGTAATAATAATAAATAATAAAATAGCCATATATTTCCAAACTTTAGGGTGGGATTTCTTTGTGTGGCTGTAATACTGGTTGTAGTATATCCCTCAGTTCGGTGTGCCTTTTGGCATAGGCCTCCTCCACTGCTTCCATTGGACTCTGTCCATTGCTACCCTTATCCAATATGGACCTAAGGTCAGGCGGATGTCGTCTTCCCATTTTCTCGTTGGACGACCCTGTTTGACGCCACCTCTTTGGTACCATAGGGTCACTTACTCCATTTGTTGGCCATGCAGCGAATCATGTGACTGGTCCAGCGTAGGAATTACATGACTTGATTCCGCCATCGCCTTACTACCATCGGACTACCCGCCGTACGGCGTGTGTCCACCTTTACGTTGTTGACACTTTGAGGGTCCGGACTAAAAGCGCAGGCCCACCGCGGCGCACGGAGAGCCCACGTACGTATATTAAGGCCCAGGCCCACCGCGGCGCATGCTGTGCACGGGCACGCGGTGCATTTTAGCTGCGTGTATATGACAACGTTGGTCTACGTTTCCACTGGAGTAGGTACACAAAGACCCACGACAATGTATAACGTGGCACGGCGCACGGTGAGTCTACGCACGTGCCACTGCAATCCACGGATACAGACTTCACTGCGGGAGATGTATGACTGAAAACTCCGCTGCGATAAGCAAGCTGTACATAGTCATGGGCTGCGATAAGCAAGCTGTACATAGTCATGGGTCATATTCGTGTACTCCAGTGGAAACGTAGACCCACGTCGACAGCATTGAGCTATGTAACCGCCTATTCGAACAAGCCACGCATGTATCAATGACGTTAGTAGTCTCTCCGTGGGTTGCAGTGGACACAACCACATACATTTTCTTACAAAGTGAAGCTTAATACACGTGCGAAGCCTCTCCGTACGCCTATAGGGCTTCTTCACACGACCACAACGACACAACGACCGCACCCAAACCCCGTGGCCGGGCGTATATTTCGTATTGAAAATGAATAGGACTATTCACACGTACCACATTTTGCACTCGTTATCGACCGTGTGTGTGATACCGATCACATCACAACCACAACGCAACCACCAGCGACATTGTGAACTAGTGGCCGACCAAGTCGCAAACATAACATTGCGTCGAAGCAACGTCAGTGTGCGCACGCCGCCTGCGCTCTTCCGCTCCTTCGGTTCTTTCAGTCTACGTTTTCCGCTACGAAAACCGGAGCCGAACTGTGTCTGCACACCATGTAACCGCATCGCAACTACTGGCGACAACGCAATCATCGACATTTGTTCGCTACCACAACGCAACTACAAAAAGCTGCAGCGACACTATTCACACGAAACCACTGCTTGACGGCATTTTGTCGTTGTGACGTGCTGTGGTTTTGGTACGTGTGAAGAAGCCCTTAAACTTCGCTTTCGCCTCGTCTGTACAAGTTGTTTACAGTGTCATCGTTTGTTTAAATAAAATGGTAAAATGTTCCAGGTGTGTGAAGAGCTCAACAAGTTGATACGGGCGGAGAGCCCGGGCACTGTGGTGTCGAGCGCGTGCCACGAGCGCGGCTTCACCGTGACGGGCCCGGCCGCGGCGGTGCGCGTGCTCGTCACCACGTTGCATCAGAACCTGAGGAAACTGGAGCCCGAGGTATAGTATACTACCTCCTATGGTGATCTCAGTGATGAGCAAAAGTATCGACTTGTACACTGTTGATCACAAAAGGCTCGGCATTAGGTCGATCTACGTGTATGCATAAAAATATATATATGTCGCAGGGAAAATGAGGATATCAGGGATTTCATGAAATCCCTGGGGATATCACGAAATTTCTTACTAAAAATATCTAGTGATTTGACAAAACACCAACGTATAGTCAGTGATATGTCGTTTCACCAAACTAAATCTAGTAAAATGTCAGAAAAGCGGATACAGCGGAATAAAAATCGAGCCATGCATTTCTCTCGCTCGCTATAGTACCCACACAGGCTGCACGGTATTGGAGATAATCTTATTATTGACACCTTGAATCTCACAAAACATTTAGCTTTTTGCAAATACATCTTTTGGTTTTGCACTAAACCTTTGATTTTTTATAATTATAATTTTTAAAGCCTTGTCCTCCAAATGTAGAAATTCTTCCACCTAACTCTCGCAATGACAGTTCAATATGTGGCACTGAATCTGTAAATGTTGTATCTGCTTTTAGAATTGAGTTTCAGGGTATCCAATCCTTTAATATACCAGCTGAAGACCCAACTTTATAAAGACCATCTTTTATTTCCAATACCATGTCACAGTACCGCTGTGGAGTATAGGGCAAGAAGCTCCCAGTCGGCACTAGTGGAACATAGGTGCGTGGCAGTTATTGAACCAAAAATTTTACTGGCATTAGTGGACCCCAGGTGCGTGGCAGTTATTGAACCACAAAATCTACTGGCATTAGTGGACCACAGGTGCGTGGCAGTTATTGAACCACAAAATCTACTGGCATTAGTGGACCACAGGTGCGTGGCAGTCATTAAACCACAAAAGCTACTGGCATTAGTGGACCACAGGTGCGTGGCAGTTATTGAACCATAAAATCTACTGGCATTAGTGGACCACAGGTGCGTGGCAGTTATTGAACCACAAAATCTACTGGCATTAGTGGACCACAGGTGCGTGGCAGTTATTGAACCACAAAATCTACTGGCATTAGTGGACCACAGGTGCGTGGCAGTTATTGAACCACAAAAGCTACTGGCATTAGTGGACCACAGGTGCGTGGCAGTTATTGAACCACAAAATCTACTGGCATTAGTGGACCACAGGTGCGTGGCAGTTATTGAACCACAAAATCTACTGGCATTAGTGGACCACAGGTGCGTGGCAGTTATTGAACCACAAAAGCTACTGGCATTAGTGGACCACAGGTGCGTGGCAGTTATTGAACCACAAAATCTACTGGCATTAGTGGACCACAGGTGCGTGGCAGTTATTGAACCACAAAATCTACTGGCATTAGTGGACCACAGGTGCGTGGCAGTTATTGAACCACAAAATCTACTGGCATTAGTGGACCACAGGTGCGTGGCAGTTATTGAACCACAAAATCTACTGGTATTAGTGGACCACAGGTGCGTGGCAGTTATTGAACCACAAAATCTACTGGCATTAGTGGACCACAGGTGCGTGGCAGTTATTGAACCACAAAAGCTACTGGCATTAGTGGACCACAGGTGCGTGGCAGTTATTGAACCACAAAATCTACTGGCATTAGTGGACCACAGGTGCGTGGCAGTTATTGAACCACAAAAGCTACTGGCATTAGTGGACCACAGGTGCGTGGCAGTTATTGAACCACAAAATCTACTGGTATTAGTGGACCACAGGTGCGTGGCAGTTATTGAACCACAAAATCTACTGGCATTAGTGGACCCCAGGTGCGTGGCAGTTATTGAACCACAAAATCTACTGGCATTAGTGGACCCCAGGTGCGTGGCAGTTATTGAACCACAAAATCTACTGGTATTAGTGGACCACAGGTGCGTGGCAGTTATTGAACCACAAAATCTACTGGCATTAGTGGACCCCAGGTGCGTGGCAGTTATTGAACCACAAAATCTACTGGCATTAGTGGACCACAGGTGCATGGCAGTTATTGAACCACAAAATCTACTGGTATTAGTGGACCACAGGTGCGTGGCAGTTATTGAACCACTATAAAGGAAGAAGCTCACGGTAGGAGTAAAAGCTACTGGCATTAGTGGACCATAGGTGCGTGCAAGTTATTGAGCCACAAAAGGTACTGGCATTAGTGGACCCCAGGTGCGTGGCAGTTATTGAACCACAAAATCTACTGGCATTAGTGGACCCCAGGTGCGTGGCAGTTATTGAACCACAAAATCTACTGGCATTAGTGGACCCCAGGTGCGTGGCAGTTATTGAACCACAAAATCTACTGGCATTAGTGGACCACAGGTGCATGGCAGTTATTGAACCACAAAATCTACTGGTATTAGTGGACCACAGGTGCGTGGCAGTTATTGAACCACTATAAAGGAAGAAGCTCACGGTAGGAGTAAAAGCTACTGGCATTAGTGGACCATAGGTGCGTGCAAGTTATTGAGCCACAAAAGCTACTGGCATTAGTGGACCACAGGTGTGTGGCAGTTATTGAACCACAAAATCTACTGGCATTAGTGGACCACAGATGCGTGGCAGTTATTGAACCACAGAAGCTATGGCATTAGTGGACCACAGGTGCGTGGCAGTTATTGAACCACAAAAGCTACTGGCTTAAGTGGACCACAGGTGCGTGGCAGTTATTGAACCACAAAAGCTACTGGCATTAGTGGACCACAGGTGCGTGGCAGTTATTGAACCACAAAAGCTACTGGCATTAGTGGACCACAGGTGTGTGGCAGTTATTGAACCACAAAAGCTACTGGCATTAGTGGACCACAGGTGCGTGGCAGTTATTGAACCACAAAAGCTACTGGCATTAGTGGACCACAGGTGCGTGGCAGTTATTGAACCACAAAAGCTACTGGCTTAAGTGGACCACAGGTGCGTGGCAGTTATTGAACCACAAAAGTTACTGGCATTAGTGGACCACAGGTGCGTGGCAGTTATTGAACCACAAAAGCTACTGGCATTAGTGGACCACAGGTGCGTGGCAGTCATTGAACCACAAAAGCTACTGGCATTAGTGGACCACAGGTGCGTGACAGTTATTGAACCACAAAAGCTACTGGCATTAGTGGACCACAGGTGCGTGGCAGTCATTGAACCACAAAAGCTACTGGCATTAGTGGACCACAGGTGCGAGGCAGTTATTGAACCACAAAAGCTACTGGCATTAGTGGACCACAGGTGCGTGGCAGTTATTGAACCACAAAAGCTACTGGCATTAGTGGACCACAGGTGTGTGGCAGTTATTGAACCACAAAAGCTACTGGCATTAGTGGACCACAGGTGCGTGGCAGTTATTGAACCACAAAAGCTACTGGCTTAAGTGGACCACAGGTGCGTGGCAGTTATTGAACCACAAAAGCTACTGGCATTAGTGGACCACAGGTGCGTGGCAGTCATTGAACCACAAAAGCTACTGGCATTAGTGGACCACAGGTGCGTGGCAGTCATTGAACCACAAAAGCTACTGGCATTAGTGGACCACAGGTGCGTGGCAGTTATTGAACCACAAAAGCTACTGGCATTAGTGGACCACAGGTGCGTGGCAGTTATTGAACCACAAAAGCTACTGGCTTAAGTGGACCACAGGTGCGTGGCAGTTATTGAACCACAAAAGCTACTGGCATTAGTGGACCACAGGTGCGTGGCAGTTATTGAACCACAAAAGCTACTGGCATTAGTGGACCACAGGTGCGAGGCAGTTATTGAACCACAAAAGCTACTGGCATTAGTGGACCACAGGTGCGTGGCAGTTATTGAACCACAAAAGCTACTGGCATTATTGGACCACAGGTGCATGGCAGTTATTGAACCACCAAAGCTACTGGCATTAGTGGACCACAGGTGCATGGCAGTTATTGAACCACAAAAGCTACTGGCATTAGTGGACCACAGGTGCGTGGCAGTTGTTGAACCACAAAAGCTACTGGCATTATTGGACCACAGGTGCATGGCAGTTATTGAACCTCTATAAGGCAAGAAGCTTACTGTTACAGCAGGGCTGAAAGCTACGATTAGTGGAACACAGATGCAAGGCGTTATCAATTACAGTATAGCACCTGCTCGGTTTGAACCATGACCACAATTCGTAAGTTGAGGCCGCTACCATTGGGCACCACTGCTCTGTTTTTAATTACTAGCTTTTGCCTGCAGCTTCGCCCGCGTACATAAATTAATATATCCTATGTCATCCAAGAATAAAGCCGCTTTCTGTCGGTGAAAAAATTTTAGCAATCTGACCAGTACTGTCAGAGATTACCTCCTACAAACAAAAAACATAAAACAAACTAACAAACATTACCTCTTTATTATATTAGTGTAGATATACCTTACTAGCTTGTGCCAGCGGCTTCACCCGTGTAATAATAGGTTTCTGTATACAAACTAGACCCCCGTTTCATCTCCTTGGGAGGTGAATTTTGGAAAATCCCCTCTTAGTGCTCGCCTACGCAAAAGGACATCTTGTCCAAAATTCCACGCTCTTTCTCCCAGTATTTCGGCTGTGTTGATATGTCAGTCAGTCAGTTTCTCCTTTTACGTATACACCGCTAAATTTTAATCGTTTTAATCCCGTGGAGGGTCGATCCGGTACATGAAACACTATCGATTTGTAAAGATAAAATTAAAAAATAAAGTATCTCTTTTTCAAAACTCGTATTAATTCACGCATGTACGAAATGAGTATTTTTAAGAAAACCCAGCTGAACGAGTTCAATGACCTGTAGTTAATAGTCGGCGTTGCGTACAAAGTACCTACAGGTCATTGAACTGGCTCAGCTCACTTTTTCTTAAAGAAATTAATTTCGTACATGCGTAAATTAATAAGAGTTTTGAAAAAAAGGTACTTTATTTTTTAATTTTATCTTTACAAATCGATAGTGTTTCGTGTATTGTCTGTGCGATAAAAGAACCGTCGTGGCGTAAAGTGAAAACAACATTAAAGATTTTAAGTAGCAACCCAACCCAGCCATCCGTCAAATGCCAAACGTCATATTATCTTGACAGAGGGTTTGTTTACTATGTTATTTTATTGTGATTTTTAATTGAAATCTTCAGAAATGTGATAAAAAATTTCACTGAGCTGCAAGGGAAATAATATTTAATATATTACAGTTTTGCCAAAGATAAAAAATGGCAAATCACACCATTATTGATCAAAACAAAGTCACAAACTTGGGAAACATTGGTATGCTGTGTTTTTGGTACGTAACACTTTTATTTTAATGTTTTTAGACTTCCTAGGTGAACTCCTGTCCCTGTTATCTCCAAATATATATAAATTAAACGGAAATTCATTTAAACATGACGATATTTGTTTATTTTGTTTTGGTCAACATTTTCGATGGCTAGTATAAAGAGTATTGATACTTTAAATTTATAATGCATTTCGACTAACTTAGAATATTTCTTTTCAGGCTTGAGTAAGGATACAGTAACTAAAATAAAAAAGGGCAAGTGCGAGTCGGACTCGCGCACTGAAGATTCTGTACAAAACCTATGAAATCAATTCCCGAATTGAGTTACGAAGATTTTTCCGAATTGTAATTTTTTTTTTTTTTGTGGCGGATCTATCAATTTACAATTTTCAGATTTTTCCCTGTACTTGTTCTATGAGACCTTGATTTATGCCAAATTTCAGGATTCTAGGTCAACGCGATTCACCAGAACTTCGATTCCCTTGAGTATCGAAATATACGTTTTTTTGCGACTCAGAAGTCTAATTTATCACAACTTCAAAAAACCGCAGACTTGAGTGTATGATTTTAATTTTAACTCGATACCTCTAAGCGTTCTCGAGTTAAAGGGTCTCAACAGATAAACAAACGGACAACCAAGTGATCCCAAGGTTCTTATATACGAGATGGTCCCTTACAGGCTAAATAGATTTTTTACGAAGCAACATTACAAATTCTAAAGTGTACTTTATTTTCATAGTCATTAAGTTCATATTTTTCATTGATTATCAAAAGAGAAAAATGTACTGAGGAAGACAACGAGAAAGTGGTAGTGTGTCCCATTTTTACCTTTATATTTAAGTAGGGTAAACATAAACTTGCTGTTAGCTACAATATTCCAGTCAGTGATAATAGACCGATCCCAGTCAAAGTGATAGAACCATTTTCGTTGGAACTGGGTAAGTCGTCGTTGGCTAGATAGGCAGTATTAATAGCAGTTTCTTCACGCTATTTTCCTTTACCGGTTCGTGTTTGCATATAAATGTTCATCATCATTACAATCGAAATACGTCCACTGTTCGCCATAGGCCTCCCCCAGGTGTCGCCACAATTAACGGTTTGTTACTCATAACGCAAAAACTTATAAACGGATGAATTTAATGATAAACGTTGCAATAATATAGCTTATAACCTATATTTTTGCTAAGTTTCATCATGTGAGCGAGTTCAATAAATAGGCTACTAATATTATAAATGCGAAAGTTTGTGAAGATGGATGGAGGTACTCGTATGTATGGATGTGTCGCGCAAAAACTACTAGACACATGAACTTAATCATAAACATTGCAATAATATAGCACATAAGCTATAACTTTGCAGTTTCATTAGGTGAGCAAATTCAGTCAATAGGATAATTTTTATTATAGGGTGAAGCCGCTGGAAGAAGCTAGTCTAACATAGTTTCAAAATATCAAGATTTAATGGTCGCACTATAATGACGTCACAATGTTGCTCACATAACAAAAACGAGATTTATCTACAGCAGCGCCCTCAAATCTCACGATGGTTTACTTTCCGCACAGACTCTACCGGCTCGACCCTCCACGGGATTAAAACGATCAAAATTTATCGGTGTATATAAAAATCAATGCCACTTTTTGTTGTAATTTTATAACTCAAGAACGGGCTCACCTATCCAAACCAAATGTTTAGCCTTTGTTCGGACTATTAAGTAGATGGTTTAGTTTGGTAGGGTATAGTAGGGTAGAATAGTGTAGTGTAGAGTAGGATAGGGTAGGGTAGCGTAGGGTAGAGTAGGGTGGAGTAGGAAAGAGTGAGAGCTAAGCCGGGCGGGCAAAAGCTAGTGTATAAATAGTTTTATAAAATGACATAATTGTCAACAGGTGCATCTCGAGTACAAAGTGATTAGCAGCCACTTAGCTGCTATCCGCCACAGCCGCTGGTTCGAGGAGAACGCTCATCATTCCTCTATAAAGGTGAGTTTACTTATACAACTCTAGGTTTAGTATATGCGAAACCTGAATCACGTGCTTGTTATGTCAGCAAAAATACATAGTCACCGGGCCATCCAGGCGACTGAAGGGTCGTTTTGCACTAGCATCCAGCTGTTTGCTGGCACCTAATGCCCGCATTGAGCAATAGTGGCCGAGTGGTAACGGCCCCGACTTACGAGTTGTAGGTCGCGGGTTCGAACCCAGCCAGGCGCATTACTTTGTGTTATTTAATTCATCACCACTGCTCTTAAAACGGTGAAGGGAAACATCGTGAGGAAACCGGCATGTCCTAGAACCAAAATTTCGAAGAATATGACATTCACCAAACCGCACTGGGACCGCGTGGTGGATTACGGCCATTTCCTCTACTAAGAGGAGGCCTGAGTCCCAGCAGTGGGAATATTTAAAAGGCTTATGATGATGAATGCCCGCTATAATAATAATAATAATATATCCTTTTTATAAGAAATATTTAAAAATATAATTAATATGTATAAATATAAAATCAATAAATTTCAGGCAACATGTACCCATATCATAAATACCTTATAGACTAACATACATAATCTACTATATAAAAATAAGTCGGGTTTTCCTTCCTGACGCTATAACTCCAGAACGCACGAACCGATTTCCACGGTTTTGCATTCGTTGGAAAGGTCTCGGGCTCCGTGAGGTTTATTAGAGTAGAGTAGGGTAGAGTAGAGTAGAGTAGAGTAGAGTAGGGTAGAGTAGGGTGGAGTAGAGTAGGGTAGGGTATAGTAGGCTGAAGTAGGAAAGAGCGGGAGCGAAGCCGCGCGGGCAAAAGCTAGTAACTTATAATAAATCATTTTGTTAGTAAACAAGATTTAAAACTACGTTAGTAAAACTTCACTTCGCACTATGCCCTGTCGTGTCCTATGTTGTACTTAGTGCCAATGGTGTCTAACTTGTAATCTTTTTATATATTTTTGGGAAATAATATAACCTGCACGCTTCGCCAAGTTGTTATTCTGCAATCGTTAACGCTGTCGGAAAGTGATGAAACGTATGGGAATGACGTCATCTCAACGTCAAGTAGCGTGGTCAGAACAAACGAATAGACAATTCGTAGCCAAGTTCACATCGTTCAATATCGTTTCTACAATATTTAACGCTACATCCTTTGTTATACAAACGCTACATTGTAGCACGAGCGGCCGACTCGGGCGCGTCAACATGGCTACCAACTTATCGTTTTCTACAATTGCTGTCACCGAGGCGTTACCGATTAGAGAACGGAATTCGATTGTAACTTGGCTAGGGGGGCAGGTGTTAAAAGTAGTGGAATCGATTCAATTACTGATTCTGAACAAACTATACCTATTCAGGTTTTGCATAAACTAAAAATAATGTTGTCATTATGGCCTACTGGTGCCATGGGATGTATGAAAAAGAATCCCGAGGCCCTGGAACGAAGGTAAAGAAGGAACAGGAGTGGGTTTAAGTCAGTAAAAGTTTGACACGCCCTCCCCCCGAGGGTGGGAGATGTATCAGGCAACGGCGTTATCGCCGCCGCCGTCGCCGGGATTCTGATCCCGATTTCCGGCCAACGTAGACGCGGGCTTGCGGACGGTGAGCAATGGGTAGCTCACTGTCCGGCCGTCCGGTAACTGTCCGGACCAAGCCCAAGTCGTCGACGGCGCGCACTGTTCCCGCGCGCCTCAAGGAGTTGTCAGCAACAGCAGGGACCCAGCCGGGTCGAAGCCTACTGGGGCCAGGGTTATCCGAAAGGGCGCTCGAGCCCCGGTATGAAGGCTAGAAGGAACGGGGTGGGTCTTTTAGTCAGTAAGAGTCTGACACTATCTCCCGCCCCGCCCAAGGGCGGGGGATGTCAATGCATGATTTTTTCCCACCATAAAAAAAAAAAAAAAAAAAAAGGGTGGGAGATGTCATTACATGATTTCCCACAAAAAAAATACATCGTCATCATCATTTGAGCCGAAAGACGTCCACAACGGTTGTGTCTGGCGTGAAATTACGCGCCACCCTTTCGGGTCCAGATTGATTTGGTGACTGTAATATTGAAATATTGTAACGACAACCACTTTTTTTTAAAAAGTAACCATGTAGTATCTTTCTGGTTCTTCTCCATAGGAAACGACCAATTTGGAACCGTGCACTAGCTTCTGATGTTTTATAAGTGCCCATGTAGGCCTATGTCTATTGTGTGAGGCACGAATAAACGTTTTTTCTTTCTTTCTTTCTTTATGTGAAATAAAATATTTTGAATTTGAATTTGTTGCCAATCGTCCCTGGAACTTTTTAAAGGGATTGGAAGACGGCGCTTTTCGCCCTTCCATGACGCTCGCCGTGCCTGGTACGGCTCGGGAAAAATTCTTAGTCTCCCTACGCTTTATACAACCTCGAAGGAGATCACCGCGGTCCAGAGCTCTGCTCTGTCGACCGAGGGACCGAATAATTATAAATGCCATCAAAAACATAACTTATAGAAAAACCAAGGCACGCTACTCAGTATTTCTACCATAAAAAGTTGTGAGATCTATGTAATACCAAGTCTATTTAATTTATTCAGTACGTACTTAACCCTTTAAGCGCCGACACCGTAATATTACGGGCTCTGAAAACAGTGCCCGTAAACACACGTATATTTACGTTATTTTATTGAAAAAGTTCTCATAGTGCACAAACTCTAAAATATGTAAATTTTAAGATGTAGGGTAATCTTTACTGTTATGGACATTTTTCAATGTTTTGAATGATAAATACTTACTGTGAATTTTGAGGTTCAAAAACATTGTGATCACTGTCTCCCTACCTGTACCACAAATCACATAATTTTACGAGTACTAGGGATGGGGCAAATTCGGAAAATATTTAATAGGTTGTCTATTCTATTCTTTATTAATGGCAAGTAGAGCCGATGTCGACTATTCTGCCAATGTCTAAAGTGAATTGGAAAAGCAAGCGTGTACCTATATTATTATTTCAGAAAATGGAAAGGGACGGTAACTGTAGACCAAAGTTCTTCGATTGGTACAGTTGAACTTGATGGGTTAGTATTGGACAGAAACAATAAAAAAATAAAAATTCAATATGTTGTCTAAGAATTAACAAGGCACTATAGAAATTACTGTCACTATTTGCAATGACAGTGGTTACTTTCATTACAAATAACCATAGTGTTACTCTGATACAAATTTTGTACACAATAAAATGTATTTAAGGCCATTCTCGAGGCCATGCTGGGACTCCCTCCACTCCACCTGTTCATACAACAGGAAGCGACGATGGCGGCAGTACGCCTCAAAACACTGGATCTCTGGGGTAAGAGACAAACACAACACACCGCTCTGCTCGAGGAACTCAATAATGAACTTCCCATAACTAAAGCAATCAACGGCCGGATACCTAAGCAATTTATTTATCTTCGATAAAAAATACAAAATCCAACTGCATGAGGATGACCGATGCGATGGGCTGTGCCCTGCTGAGCTGCGAATCTTCACTGACGGTTCCAAAACAGGTAATGGCACGGGTGCGGGAGTCTTCTCAGAGGATCTCAACATCCACCGGTTCATAACACGGTGTTCCAGGTTGATTGCTTGGGCATTTCCCTGGCAGCGTTAGCCGTCACGACCAGGAAAGTTAAGGACCACTCAATACGCATACTCTCAGACAGCATGGCTGTCCTGCAAGCGCTGAATAGTCACACAGTTAATTCTGGGCTAATATACGAGTGCCACCAACGGCTCAACCAGGTGGGTAAACACAACCAAGTAACCATTCAATGGATTAAAGGACACACCGATTCCCGAGGCAACGATGCAGCGGATGAACTCGCCAGAAGGTGTGCGTGTGGATTGAGTGTTCTTTTTTAAAAGTTCATTATATTTATACGAAATCAAGAAAGGATTTAGGAAATAATTGTGATAACTTCATGGTGAAGATAAAACAATTGTGAAATCGATGAGAAAAAAGTAGTGGACCTTTAACTGGAACACTCAATCCTCTAACCTGAGTAAATACTACACTCTCGTATCTCAAAATATACTAGATATATGTTTAACATTTGTATGTGGTTTAATTGTGTTGCATTAGTGAAAACTATTCGAAAAAATTCAATTGATTTTAACGTTTAATTTGGAATTTACGAAGGTTTATTTAGAACACTCAATCCTCTTATGGTGCGGGACGAGTGTTCCTAAATTCTGCAATTTTGGCTTAATAAAGTCTTAATATTCTTACTCTGTTTTACGTGTGTAACAGAGAGTCAATTGTGAAACCAAAACCTGGGCGTAAAACATAATAGTTAAAGAGAAAATAGAAAAAGTCCAATCTTTTCAATGTCCCGTATGAGTGTTCCATATTTTAGCGTTTATTTACTTAACCCGAACTTGTATACAAATGAAAGCTACATCAGAAATTGAGAAAATTTTATCACTAAAGTTTAACACGTTTTTTAGTTTGGAGACTGTTTCATTTCAACAATTATCAAGTTTAATGTATTTTTAAAGGAGAAAATTTTGTAGGGTGACATAATTTTGTCGGACCTTTTTTTGACATTCAGTCAAACAGGAATCTATACCTATATATAAAAGGAGAAACTGACTGACTGACATAATAACGCACAACTAAAACCACTGGATCTAGAAGCATGAAACTTTGCACAAGGCTTCCTTTTATAATATAGGCAAGCAATAAGAAGGGGTTAGATATTAAATCTTCGAGAGGATAAAAAGGAAGAATTTAAATGTATGCAAAATCTCATTCCGTGTGTATGAAACTTAGTAACCGAAATAAATAATAAAGGTTGTCATTATATGTTTTCAGAACTACACCCAGTAGAACAATTTAGGGGGTTTATATTTCTATTTATCTATCAGTGCCTGGTTTCTGTAGTTTAGTCCTGTATAGATCACAGTACGTGGACCATGGCGGCCATCTTTTAGCGGGTTTTTTTCATCCAGCAAACCTTTCTCCAAATGATAAATTAGGCCTCCCAGATTTTTCAGGGCATCTGTAAGAGAATTCAGGGATTCTAGGCTTCGTATGCGTGTATCAGTGCCACCTTCGCTTCGTAACTTATTAATAGTTTGGCAAAATTACCCTAAGTACGGTTTAAGGAGAGTTTTTATAAAAAGTTTTTTTATAAAAAAACGTTCTTTGAAACGAAGGCACTGACAAAGTGCTAGTCATCAAATAAATCTTGTACGAACCAAACTTTTTGCTAGAACATTGCACAGACAGTTGTAGTTGATTTATGTATATTTTAATCTTGTCTTTTGCCTGACTGACAATGTGACATTACATTTAATTTTACTGAAATTTATTTTGTTCAATATATTGCAAATTTAATGCAAGTATAAAATTTGCGACTTGCAAGTATAAAACAGAATTTGAATAAACCAAAAAACGAGAATATGAATAGGGAGGACGGAAACCGCAAATTGCAACTACCATGCAAATAGATTTGTTCAAAAAATATCATGTGCATTTGCAGAAAAAAAATCTAAAAAACAATGATCCCATTTTCTCAATAATTTCTGAAGAAATTGATGCAAAGATGTCTCCAAAAGCTTTATTCATGTCGTTCCAAAGAAATTATAATAAAAGTGCGTTTTTAGATTTACAGCCCAGTCCGTTTCAGCATATTTATAATCTTTGGTGTTTCCATGTTAAATAGATTTTGAGTTATGAAGGAATAAAAAGTGGCTCGGAATGGTTCGTGTTATAATACGCACGGGTGCTGCTCACCTTTACCCTTGGCTTGAACTTAGCTTGACACGGTTCCGTGTGTCTAGAGGTAACTCCAATCGAAATCTAAGTAATACTTACTATGGCATAAGAAATTGCTGTTACAGCTTTTCTAATCTGTCTTGTAATAAAATATTTATAAATACAACTTTTTCTTAATTTTACGTATGCATGGTTACCCTACACGATTTTCTCCCTTAGAAATATAATAATATTGATTACTATTGAAATGAAACAGTCTCCAAACTAAAAAACGTGTTAAACTTTAGTGATAAAATTTTCTCAATTTCTGATGTAGCTTTCATTTGTATACAAGTTCGGGTTAAGTAAATAAACGCTAAAATATGGAACACTCATACGTTCATATTGAAAAGATTGGACTTTTTCTATTTTCTCTTTAACTATTATGTTTTACGCCCAGGTTTTGGTTTCATAATTGACTATGTGTTACACACGTAAAACAGAGTAAGAATATTAAAACTTTATTAAGCCAAAATTGCAGAATTTAGGAACACTCGTCCCGCACCATAAGAGGATTGAGTGTTCTAAATAAACCTTCGTAAATTCCAAATTAAACGATAAAATCAATTGAATTTTTTCGAATAGTCTTCACTAATGCAACACAATTAAACCACATAAAAATGTTAAACATATATCTAGTATATTTCGAGATACGAGAGTGCAGTACTTACTATAAAGGTCCACTACTTTTTTCTCATCGATTTCACAATTGTTTTATCTTCACCATGAAGTTATCACAATTATTTCCTAAATCCTTTCTTGATTTCGTATAAATATAATGAACTTTTAAAAAAGAACACTCAATCCACACGCACACGCCAGAAGAGGTTCGAGTATGGCTGCAATGGGTCCCGAATCCATCATGCCGCTTCTCTTCGGATATCTACGCAATCTGGTAAGAAAACGTACCAGGGATCTACAGAGAGAACATGGTGAGTGCAGGCTGGCCAAGGAGGCACTTCCCTCCATCGATGGCCGCTTTACAAAACAGGCCCTACGACTGACCAAATTACAGTTACGCAAAGTAACGGCCATTACAACTGGCCACGGGACCTTTAACAAGCACCTTTCTGTCTTAGGAGTTACAGACAGTCCACTCTGCAGAGCCTGCATGGAGGAGGACGAGAGAGCAGCTCATCTGCTTCTAAGCTGCCCTGTGGTCGCTGGATACAGGGCAAAGTACTTCGGAAACCCAGGTAACCTTCGTGAAATGGTTAGCGACACCAAGGCGCTGCTGGTCTTTCTTGAGGAGCTGGGGTGGATCGAGTGACTCATTTGTCCCACCCGTACGCAAAATACGCTCTTAAGTCGTGGAGTTGCCAACAGCCCGTTGTACCTATACCTATATACGTAACATGTTTACGCAGTTGGTGTATCTAGAAAACTCTACCGAAATTGCATTTAAGTTTGAAGATTCTATATCTGCTAGAAGTGCCTTAGGCATTTGATGATCGGTCCGTCTCTGAGTGACAAAATTAAGAAACTGACCAGTATTTAGTATATTCAGTATAGTTTTTTTTTTCTTTCACAACTATCACACAACGCCATCTAGTCTCAAGCTAAGCAGAGCTTGTGTTATGAGTACTAGACAACTGATTAACATACTTATATATTTCTAAATACATACATACTATAGATAAAAATTAAAAAAAAAAATAATTAGTCAGTTTGAACTGTTTCGAGAAATGTTTTTACGTAATAATATTACGTCCGTGCTACTTTTTTGCTTGCCTTGCCGCATTATGAATCGAGTTCCTCAGCCAGTTATTCATCATTATCATCATTTTAGCCGATACACGTCCATTGTTGGACATAAGCCTCCCCCAAGTGTCGCCACAATGAACGATCCTGTGCGTCCCGCATCAATCGGACCATCCAACTAGTTATTATTAAATTTTAAAAAATGCAGGTCATAAATTAACAACAACTTAATATACTTTAGAGCGAGTATGACATCCACCACCAGATTTACTGCACCAGTCATTCTTGAACTGTCAGACTCCACGTCTATAATCGACACTCCGAAGAAAATTGAACTTGGCGAGTGCGTAAATTACATGAACAAAAACTGCATCATGAGATTAAAATTAAAAAAATAATTTTGATACGCAATATTAAATTTCAAAGATTCCGTTAACCATTTAGAAAAAAAGTTTGACATAAAAAAAAACGTGTCCAATTGTCTTGAACTTTCAGCAGAAATAAACAAAAGCCCTCTATGATAGGCTCAATAGTAATTCCACGGAGGCAGGATTATACCGTCGTATATTTTATCCGGCTCTTCGACCCTTAATTAATGGGGCTTCTTCACACACACAACCACACCACGTGGCCGGGCGTATATTTCGTATTGAAAGTGAATTGGACTATTCACACGTACCACATTTTGCAGTCGTTATCGAGCGTGTGTGTGATACCGACCACATCGCAAACACAACGTTGCGTCGACGCAACGACAGTGCGTAACCGTGTCTGCACACCACGTAACCGCATTGCAACTACTGGTGACAACGCAAACACATCGACATTTTGTCGGTACCACAACGCAACTACAAAAAGCTGCAGCGACACTATTCGCACGTAACCACTGCTTGACAGCATTTTGTCGTTGTGACGTGGCGTGGTTGTGGTACGGTTGATGAAGCCCCTACTCTCCTGCCGCGTACAATTATGCGAAAAAAATATTGTAACAATGCTTTTCCACATGTAAGAAAACTACGCAGATGGTATGTTAGTATAGATGCGTCGCCGGGTTTACTAATGAGCCCTTTCGTGCTTAGAAATTCTAATCGGGGAAAGAAATAATTTGTTCTTTAGTTTTTGATGTGATATCTATTAAACGGCAAAAAATATGGAACTCCAAAACGAATGAAAATTTTATCAATTTAGGTTTTGCTGACATAAGAGACGAAATAGCTTCTCAAGTTCTTGTTTTTTTGGTAGTATCATTAGATCAAAAGAGGAAAATACCAGTAGGATATTTTTTCATAAATAGTATTAAAGCTGAATTAAAAGCTACATTAAATAAACAATTTTTATGAACATACCACGAAGCAGGCGTAAAAATCGTCTGGATGACTTTCGATGGAGCTTCAACAGAGTTCTGATACAAGTAGGATGTTTTTTTCATAAATAGTATTAAAGCTGAATTAAAAGCTACATTAAATAAACAATTTTTATGAACATACCACGAAGCAGGCGTAAAAATCGTCAGGATGACTTTCGATGGAGCTCCAACAGAGTACTGCAGAAATATTAGGTTGTGAGTGATCCAGATGTTTAAAAACTAATTTTCCTCTTCCAGTTAATCAAGAAAGTGTTGTAATATTTCTCTGTCTCAGTCATTTGATAAAATTGGTGAGAAACACATTTGAAAGCAAAAAGATATTTTATGATGGACAAAATGATAAAATAAAATTGTCTTCATTGGTGTCTTTGAATAAGCTGCGAGTAAATGAACAATTATATTTTGCCAATAAATTAACAATTAAGCATATTCATTTTTGAAATCAGATTTTATTAAAGTAGTATTGCCACAGTATTACAATATTAATACTGTGGTATTGCTTTGCGATGAGCTACTCACAGCAAAAATATTTGAGGATGTTTCTGGCACAGTAAAACTTATTTTTATTATAATTGATTTATTGCAGTAATAAATATGGGAAATATAGGTTTGAAGCAGCCTCTAAATTCTGAAAATATATCAAAAATGTTTTTTTTTTGTTTTAAACTAGTTAATCAAGAAAGTGTTGTTATATTTCTCTGTCTCAGTCATTTGATAAAATTGGTGAGAAACACATTTGAAAGCAAAAAGATATTTTATGATGGACAAAATGATAAAATAAAATGGTCTTCATTGGTGTCTTTGAATAAGCTGCGAGTAAATGAACAATTATATTTTGCCAATAAATTAACAATTAAGCATATTCATTTTTGAAATCAGATTTTATTAAAGTAGTATTGCCACAGTATTACAATATTAATACTGTGGTATTGTTTTGCGATGAGCTATTCACAGCAAAAATATTTGAGGATGTTTCTGGCACAGTAAAACTTATTTCAGTAATAAATATGGGAAATATAGGTATGAAGCAGCCTCTAAATTCTGAAAATATATCAAAAATGTTTTTTTTTTTATCTAGCTCAAAATTACGTATCATCTCTAAAACAATACATAAAAATAAGATTCGAAAGCGTCGAAATCTACCGAAGTATTTGAAAAATTATCAAAGTGTTTAGTTGATACTCTTAATGAAACTGGCTTTTTTATTAACAGTATCAAGTAGTACAGTACAAAGTTAGCAAAATTAGTTTGAAATAATAGTAAAGACTCAAACAATTCATTACTTGGCGACATTTAGACTCAGTCAAAACCAGCTGAAGTTGTATTTCGGTTCCATTCGAAGACATGGGGCTCTTAACAACATCCCCAATGTTATACACTTTATAGCTTAATTTACAAAATTTATTCAAATTTAAATCACAACATGATATTTCTTCTAGGGGCCCCCCATTCAATGAATTTGCCACGGGCCTCAGACACATATAAAAATATAGTTATACTACTTTATACATTACCTGATTCATTTTCAAACAACTATGCTCCAATAGATAACTAAAGCATACTCGCTCGTTGTTTTTTCGTTGAAACAGTGAACATCTCTTGCTTAGTGACGATAATGTTAATGATGATGATGATATGTAATGATTATTATTTTTTGTTATATTGTAGTATATTATTGACACTCTATACGTATTGGTTTTGACTGTTAATGCAGAGAGAGAGAGTAATAAAATAAATAATAAATGAAGTCTCTCTCAGTTGGACGGGGATCTACAAAAGGAATTCGAAACTTATCTCGTAATTAGTGAAAATTGCGATCTTTTAAATAAGATTTTAAATGAAACATCTGTGTCTGTGGGAGCATTCCAAATTATTGTCTATGTTTCAGATTTTTCAAATAAAAACTCACAAAAATATTTATTGGAAAACTTATTAATGAAAAAAATAGCGTCAAAGGTGTGTCCACAAAGCACACTATTGAATTTATTAAAATGAAAGTGTTCATAAATTCAAAAACTGTTCACAGATTATCTATATATATAAGAATGTTCCTCATTTTTCCTGGTCATGTTATAACTTAAAACGGCTGAACCAATTTTAATAAATCTTTTTTTATTTTGCTCAATAGCATACAAAAAAAAAAAATTATATAACTAGGTAGGGTAGTGTGGGGGTCGATTTGGGTAGGGTAGGGTAGAGTTGGGTAGAGTAGAATAGAGTAGGAAGTTGACGGGAGCGAAGCTGTTGGCAATTTGATAAGATCGAGATTTATGCCAATATTAAACTTCGGTTTGTTGCAAGGTTCCGATGGTTCGACCCTGAAGTTCAGAACAAATCTAAAAGACAAAAGTTCACAAAACTGATTTTATTTGATGGGCCATAAGAGTGGACTTATGATTAATGCATTTTGCCATCACCTTACTTCATTTCTGCTGTTTCGGCACTAAATTAATATATTTCCTTTGTATTTCTTGTGGAAACATCCTCATCTGTTGGACAAATGGACCGAACTAACCGACCGACATACTCTTTCATCAATTTTAAATGTGACCATGGACGCTTGAGCTCAAGCTACCCTTCCCATCTGCATGGGAGGTCTCTATATCCGCTAAATTACTAGTATTAGTTTTAAATTTTATTTAAATTACTAGTATTAGCCTTTTACATTTCCGGTTCACGGTACTGGGAAATCACAGAACAGATGAGAAGTTAAAATGGCCTTGTGGGCGGAGCAGGCGTGCTTCAAAATACGGTCATGCTCATGCTCATACATGACACAACCAATAGCAAACTTGCGATCTAAGTGTGCGTGGTCTGCTAGTTGCGTAATGTGCATTCGTATAGGGTGGGAGACAAGCGGCGACACTTGTTCTAGTACAAATCGGAAAATATTTCCTTTCTAACCTCTTTTATCTTTTCTATGTGGGAAATTAATCAAGAATATCCGGACGGCATGTCTTTATTTCCATGGAAGATGGGTAGGCCTTTAGTGTGGGACGTTACTTGTGTTAGCTTGTTCCCAAAGGTCCACGAGTCTATTATTATCGAAAAATGAAAGTTCCAACATTAGTACCCAATGAGTACTCGTCATTTTAAAATATAGTATAATTTATTTTTCCTATGAGTCCATGAGAATGTTTGGTATAGTTAGCAGTAAAAGCTTTTATTATGAGATAAATGTTTATTATTTCTATGGAATAAAAGATTATGAATATTTTTATTTCATATAAGCAGTACTTATGCATGTTGAGTAATGTTTGCCTTTTCATATCTTCAGAGGTGAAGGAATGGCCATGAAAAAAAAAAATTTATAACATTTACGATAAATAATTTTAATCTTACACTAAAATAGACAATAAATTAAAATAGGCGTAGTTAGTAACTATTTATTTTTGCCTGGGCTTACAAACTGATTAAGACAGACAAGAAATGGTTTTTACTGATTGTATTTTGGACAAATCTCGTGGACCCGTTGGGAATTTATGTAGGAACATTTAAAACACATTATTTTTCATGGATCTGGTGGAAAATGAAGAACAATATAATCATAGACCTCTGGGAACAATCTCTTGTGTCGATACTCTTGTACCATCTTATCTTCCTAGCTCGTCGTACTGTGCTGGTGCTGCAGAGAAACTCAAGCGATTGCTCACAAATTGTTAAAAGACCTTTCCAAGCGCCTTGTTGAGACTTCGTGTGACCCAAGGGCTGACTTTCCCGCGAAGCGGCGAGCCTTCTGGCTGGCCTACCACCGTGGGATCTGGAGGCAACAGTCCTTGCACACATGCACGACATGCGCGTGGAGATGCAACGCCGGGGTGAAAGTCCTCTGCCGCGACAGGTCGCGGCATGGCGGACAGAGCTCCGGCGGGATCTCATGGTGGAATGGCGTCAGCGACTATCGCAACCCCGTCATGGGCACGCCACAATTATGGCGATAAGTCCCCTCTTTGAGGCGTGGCTGGAAAGACCTCACGGCGTCCTTACCTTCCGCATGACACAGGTCCTCACCGGAAATGGCAAGTTCGGGAGGTTCCTGTTCCGAATCAAAGCGGAAGTGAAGCCCGGGTGTCGCCACTGTGCGGAACGCCCGGAGGACACGGTGGAGCACACAATCGCGGTGTGCCCTGCTTGGGCGGAGCATCGCCGTGCCCTCGTGGGGATGATCGGCGGCGGAGACCTCTCGCGCCGGGCCTTGGTCGAGGCCATGGTCCGGAGCGAGGAGGAGTGGCAGGCGGTCGCCGACTTCTGCGAAGCAGTAATGCTCGCTAAGGAGGAGGCCGACCGCATCAGGCAACGGCGCTCTCGCCGCCGCCGGGATTCCGATCCCGATTTCCAGCCACCGTAGGCGCGAGCTTGCGGACAGTGAGCAATGGGTAGCTCGCTGTCCAGCCGTCCGGTAACTGTCCGGACCAAGCCCAAGTCGTCGACGGCGCGCGCTGTTCCCGCGCGCCTCAAGGAGTTGTCAGCAACAGCAGGGGCCCTGCCGGGTCGAAGCCTACTGGGGCCAGGGTTATCCGAAAGGGCGCTCGAGCCCCGGTATGAAGGCTTGAAGGAACGGGATGGGTTTTTTAGTCAGTAAGAGTCTGACACTATCACCCGCTCCGCCCAAGAGCGGGGGTTGTCATAAGATAATTTTTCCCATCGAAAAAAAAAAAATCCCAAGGGCTGACTTTTACCTTGGACAGAGACAGCATAGCCAAACAGCGTGGTACAAAGTCATTTGATATGGAGCACCGTGCAAATGCCTATAACTTCATTCGTTTTGGCCGCAGGTACTGATCCGGCTACTCCGTGACATGTGCGCGCGTCACTCGGGTCTTGAACCTCTGACTCCCTGGATGATCGACTTGCTAGCCCACCACTGCATTATGAACAACCCCGCACGACAAGCGCTGCCCATCAATGTGGCTTTCAGGTAAGTGTCATCCATCTACAGTATATCATTGTTCACACTAGAAAATTGTTTTATTTATTTAAACTTCATGTACAATAGTGGTACACACAAAGACCCAAGATATCTGACCCACGTGACAGCAAAAGGTAATATAAGACATCCTAAAAGTTAGACGAATTTGAACCTTCTGCAATTAGCAGAAGATACATGATAATCAATTCGGAGCATAATAATTTAAACGAATATAACGAGAGGTAGGTAGTCAAATATTATAGAATACTGTCACGTCAATTTGATCTTTAAGAAGTAACGTTAAGGTTGGTAAACTTTGAATACGGTTTTGTCTCATAATTCACTTGTTAATTTCAACAAAATATCATAAGTCAAATTAGTCTAATGGTTATAACAGTAGACTTATATTGACATGGTCGTTAGTTCAAATCCTTCGTGCTTCTTTTAGTAGTTTTGTGTTTACAATATTGGATTATGATTTTTGAAATCAAATTATAATTTATATTAAGTTAAATAAATAAATTTAAATTAACTTTCCAAACATAAAAGCAACATGAATAAAAAACAAAAATGGTTAGGATAGGTAACGGTTTATTCAAGTAATATTTACAATTTACATAAAAAAATATTTACTCGTCTAATAGACATAATTTAAATAACTATATATAAAGTTAAAACATATAACAGAAGTTACAATATTAAACTGCTTTTGATATGGTAGAATTATTTGTAATAAAGTTTTGAGCAGGAGAAAAAACTATTTATTTATTTCAATACATAGTGCTAATGAAATACTAATTTTATTTTTAAAGATGAGTTTAATGCTGTGAATCAACATGTTACATGATTAGAAATATATAATATTTCTATTTTATAACAATAGCATCACTGCATTAACTGTCCTATCTACTCAAAAAATCAAAGTGAAAATACCACTAAATATTTTGACCTTTTAACCACTTGACAGGTTTTATGTAGCATTTTAAGTTTGATTATGAAAGAAAGATCAGTTAATTTATTTTAAAAACACTTCCTAACAAATTAAGATTACTATGATTTATTTAACCAATACACTACACATAAGCACTGACAAGAAGGTATTGTGGCAGCTTAAAAGAAGTAAATAATTATCCATTGTTGCTTACACGCACTGATGACATTACGTCACGTAATATTTATTACTGAATGGGCCAATTTTTACAAGATAACCAGGTTCCACAGAAGACATTCAACACAAGTAACCCAGAGTTATACCCGCCACTTCCATACGGCAGTATAATAACATGTTTTTTTCACAGATAGAAATCCAGATATTCTTGGGGAAAATAGACTTGACGGATGACCAGCAGTTATTTCAATTTTACGTCCTGACTTGTATTGTTTGTTATAGTTTTAAACAACAATCTGACTGTATTTCTCTGAAACAAAGAAACGTAATATAATTAAAAAGACGTTTGATTACGTCACAGCATACAAATGTGTAAGTTTAAAAAAAAAAGAAAAAATTAAATTGAAAAAAAGACACTTACCTACTGCTATATTAAGATGTCTCCTATCAATCTCTCCAAAAAACAACATTCTCCTCATGTAAATAGATTATTTTGTATTTTAGAACTAGGTATATAAAAATATTCTAAATAAAGATATTGTTTTACGCAATTTAGTAAGGCAACGTAAAAATTGTTTGCACGACGTCACTGCTATTGAGCGTCGACTGGTTTTTGCTTTAATAAAACGGTTCATTTTTATTCCTCTACCCTTAATCTAAATGACATTTGAATACCAGTTTTATGATGAATACGCATATTTATCTTGACTACCCGCTTATTACAAGTCAGGCCAAATTATTCCAAATATGTTCGAAGAATATTTAGTTCGTTGATTGTTACTTAAAATAATAAAAAAGTTCTGAATGGAAAGCAAAACAATATACAGGGTATGAGAATTGAACTCGTGCCTTATTGCGTCAAAGTCTTTACACAGATCAATAAGCCATACTATCTTGTTTAAGAATTCCAAAATAAGCTATCATTAGTCACTACATTTTAAAATACCAATAATAAACTTTAAGTCTAAGGGCATAAGAATCAAAATTGCTTAATAAGTAGTTATTTATACCATTATTATATCCCTTTATAAATGTTTATACATGTGTTTGTTTGATTATAATATTAAAAAAAAGTTTTTTTTTTATTTTTGACGTTGACCATTTACTTACTTTATATATATATTTTAAATATAGTGAAATAATAAACATTTTATTTACTTGCAATATTTTGTTTCATTTCTATACAAACTCCATTTCTCGACTTTTGTCGTTAAAGAAAAGTAAAAAAATATACTTAACTAAAACACAAAAGATGGAAAACAAAAAGTTAGACGTTTAAACTGAGATTTGAACCAGTTACACCTGCGTGCCAAGTCGCTGATATTGCCGCTGGACTAAATGTATTCTTATAGACAGTGTCGAAATTCAACGTTACTTGTAATGCTGGACGCAATATTATGGCCCATTTACAATCAATTGATAAGACTCATGGAATTAGCTAAGTTAACTTTTGTCACTGACGTGCCATTTTCTTTTATCAATCTACCCTCACACTAGGATAGTAAGATTTATCGAAATGCTGGCACAAAGGATTTTCATCTTTAATAACAGCAAAATAATGATTAAAATTGCTTATCAAAATAGTGGGTCAGCCGTCTTAGGGCACCTATAGTACATAGGCGGACTTAATGCCACAAGGCATTCTCTACCAGTCAACCTTTGGTTTAAAAAAGACAACACTTACCACAGTGTTGTCTTTTTTAAACCGGTTTGCACAATAAAAATATAAAATAAGTTATTTATAATAATAAAATACATTTATATGCTAAAATAATAAATACTATGAAAAATATCAAATCACTATGAGAACTTAATAACAATTCTGATCGACGACCGAACTAAGGTTGAGAGGACTTCAAGTACTTCTTCTACTAGTTGATAACAAAACTCGTGCATTATTTCCTTGCGATATTTCTGTTTTTTTTTTTTTTAATATATTTTGCGCTGTTGGCAATTCGTCCGTTGCGCTTAGCTGCCCTAGGCATAGTGAATTGGCCTACCGTTGTACTGCGCAAGCTGACGGCCGTGTGTCGAGATTGAGTCGCTTCAAAACCGGTTTTTGTTTGCTCATGGAATTATGCACGATTAGATTGACTTTTTAATTATTATGTATTTCTGTTAAAATTGATTTATTTTGTACAGTGAACACCTATTTATTTATTATTTGCCACACATTAACATATATAATTATTTACCCTACACATTAAATATAAACCAGTTTTCTACCGTACACTCGAAATAAGGGTCGCTCGTCCAAGGGGATGGTGAGGTAGACCGGGACGTAATACATCGGATCAACGCAGGATGGATGAAATGGCGACAGGTCACGGGAACAATTTGGGACCCACGCATGCCCCTCAAGTTGAAGGGTAAAATCTACAAGTCCGTGATAAAGCCTGTCATACTGTATGGATCAGAATGATGGGCTGTAAAAAGACTGATGAAAAAAGATTGCTTGTAGCGGAGATGAGAATGTTAAGATGGATGTGTGTTGTGATGAGAATGGATAAAGTGAGCAAATTAGTAAATTAGGGGACGATTGAAAGTGGCGCCAGTGACTGAAAGGAAATCGTTTTTCTTGGTATGGTCATGTAAAGAGGGATGAAAAGCATGTTACTAAAAGATTTATGAATTTATGGATGGAGAGGGAGAGGGAGGCCAAAGAAAAGATGGATGGATTGTGTGAGAAGTGATATGGAAGAAAAGGGAGTTAGTGATAGCGTGACGAGTGACAGGACAGAATGGAAGAAAAAGACGTGTTGCGCCGACCCCAAACAAAACGGGACAAGGGCAGGGAGAAGAAGACACTCGAAATAAGGTTCAGTTGAAAACCAGCATCAGGCAACTACCACGTATTTGTCTGGCATTTTTGCTGAACTGGACCTATTTGGCGCAGCCGTGAGACACACATTGTTAGTTGTCTCTTTTTCATGTCCATTAGAGGAGGGATGAAATGCATGTTACCAAAAGAGTTATGAGTATACATGTGGATGGGTGGAGAGGGAGATCCGAGGCCAAAAAAAAGATGGATGGATTGCGTGAAGAATGATATGAAAGAAAAGGAAGTTAGTGATAGCATGACGAGTGACAGGGTATAATGGAAGAAAAAAACGTATTGCGCCGACCCCAAATAAGATGGGACAAGGGCAGGAAGAAGAAGTGTCTACATATTGTTACTTCATTGTGTGTATCATCTACGAATGTGTATGCCAAATAAAATAGTTTTCTTTATTTTTCTTTACATTCACTGAAACAGTAATTACAAAAGGTGCTTTCATGAGTGGATTTTGATTCAGAATGGTTCTTCGGGTTCAATACGCATAGTGTAGAATTCGTTTTTAACTTGCTTGGTATTTTCTAGATATCGTGATATAAAGAATTGGTAATTGTTGGGCAGACGGGCGCTGTCGTTGCTAGCTGGCGGTCTGTTCCTGCCGGGGTGCGCGGGGCTGGCGGACCCGTGCGAGGCGGCGCACGCGCGTGCCCACACCGCCCTCGACCTCGCTGCGCAGGACCTGGCCTGTGCCACCGCTCAGACGTAAGTACACAACACACGTTTCAACCGCCACACTAAAGAGGGTATTTTTAGAAATACCACGAAGCAACAGCCAGCTAAGTCACAACCGTTTCGCTTACGTCGAACGCCTCGAGTTGGTCACGCCCCCGATTCTTTTGTTCTGATCACGTGACTGAACGTTGAGATTGCAGATACCACTTGGCTCGGGGTACAGGTTTTCCACGTAGAAAACATGACTACGTCGTTAACCCAAACCTACTTGTCCCCGGACGTGTAGCTTCAAACACGCGTATTCATAATTGGACGCTTGGTGTACACCTGCACACGCAGCTTCACGCAGGCGTACACCAAACGTATAACGACGCGTCCGTGGACAAAAGACCTTAATTGCATCAAATAGTAAATTTACCAAAAATGTAGTCCACGCCTTTTATAGCGGAAAGAATCGATTCTATTGAACAAAATGTTGAAGTGTTATTTACGCTGATAATCATAAAACAACGACCTTCCACTGCTATACTCCTCATGCTTGAACTAGCGCACCAAAACAATTCTGTCGACTAGCCGAGGTACGGGGTACTGCGTTCTGATTGGTCCGACCAAGATCAGTACGGCATACTAGGGATGAGAAAGGTTTAAATAAGTCACGAAAGTATCGATATTTTTTTTTTAATAATATGTCGTACAATTTTATTAAACGTACAAGTAAAGAAAAATTACAAAAAAAAAAAAAACAATAAATTGTATCATTGCCCTCCTTTTAAAGCAATCAGGTAAAAATAAAATCAGGATATTTCTAGTACCTCAAAATCAATATCCAATTCACAATTAAATTCAATAACAGTTGTGATCATAAAAATTGGTACATGTTTTCCTACCTACATCAGTGCCCCTAGCCAAGTTGATAATCTGCAATCGTTAACGCTAGTAGAAAACTTCAAATGTACGGGAATGACGTCATCTCAACCCTGCTCAGCCACGTGATCAGAACAAAAGAATCGCGAGCGTGGCCAACTCGAGGCGTTCGACGCAAGAGAACCGGTTGTAATTGGCTAGGGGGGGGGGGGGGCTGATAATGTCATATGTGCCAGACATGCGTCGCCTGTTATAACACGTCTAGTGGCTGGAAGGTCATTGTCATAAAACCTTACCATTATACTTTCGTGACCTTTGCTTTTTAAATAATATCGTACCCTTATTGCAAAAATCAACTATCTGCATTTTTGTATTATTATGTTATATTTATTATTGTTACGTACGTGGGTAGTTCGCTCTTGATCGCAGTCGAAATCACAACTGACTCGCTTCCGGCCGGGGGCTCGTATTTATATGCGGAGCCAAGAAAATTCTAGATACCGACTTCCCACGAACGATCCAGAATTCCAGAACAATTGAATCGCTTCTCGAAGTCATAAATCATTTTTATTACTCGTGGTAATAAGAGTCACTTTCATGCGAATTTCGACTCTATTGTTAACTTCGGAGAGTATCATTTCCCTTATCCTAGATAAATGCCTACCCACTAGTTGTAGGTACTATGTGGATGTTTCGAGATTTTTCTAAGCCAGGCTACGCACGACCATTCTAGACCTTTCGAACAGCAATGCGTTTTAATTATTACGTGCTACTCTTTATTTTCTCGGAGATATGGCGGGTTCACGTTTAATGGCGTAACAGTGCCCCCCTCTTAGTCATGCTCGTCCCGAGCATTATTAGATCCGTGATACGGCGCCAATCTATCCACATGGACAACCTTGGGTTTCCCTCTTAGCCCTTTCTTGATGCGGTAGGTCACGTCATTAATCCTTTTTAACACGGTGTAAGGTCCCTCCCATCGAGCTTGGAGTTTCGGCGACTTCCCTTTCCGTCGAAGCGGGTTGTGGAGCCATACCAGTGTACCTTCCTCAAATCCCTTGGCATTGGCATTACGGTCGTATCTAGTTTTCATTTTTACGCTGGTGTTCATGCTATTCTCACGAACTCGTTTATGCACTTCATTCCACTGAGCATATCCAGCGTATCGTCTATCCTTGGTAAGGGATAACTGTCCTTCTTTGTTACATTATTCAGCATTCTGTAGTCCACACAGAATCTTGTGCTGCCGTCCTTCTTCTTCACCAGAACGACTGGAGAAGACCATGGACTCGTAGAAGGCTCAATTATTCCGCTATCAGCCATGTCCTTTACCATTTCTGCTACCTCAGATTCCTTAGCCCAGGGTATGCGGCGCGGTCTCTGTTTAATTGGTCTCGCATCACCTGTATCTATCTCATGCTTGACGAGACCTGTTCTCCCGCAGTCTTTTCCCGTTGCAAAGATATCTCGAAATCGTAGCAGAAATTCCTTGGCTTGCTGTAGTTCCGAAGTCGATAAGTTGCTCTTAGAATTTTCCAGAAGTTGCTGGATGTGATCAGTTTCGACTTTGGTCGTGTCTTGCTTTGCTGGAGATTTATTGATTTGACGGAGATACTGAACTTCTTCACATCTCCCAACAACACTGTTTTTCTTCAGTTGAACCTCTTCTTTCCCAAGGTTCACAATCCTGACCTTGGATTTCCCTGTCGTCATAACTAATGTCCTCGCGGTGATGACCTCCGGGTGCCGGCCAGTATCCTCTACCAAAACACATCTTGATTGCCTGATTTTCTTGGGAAACTTTACTTCGACTAAGGTTTCTGTTCTCGGAGCCAGTGTAGTATTCTTTAAACAGTAGAGGTTGCATGAGTTAATTCCTCGCAGGAAGACTTCTTGATCTGGGAATTTCAATACTCCCCTGTCGATATCTAAAATACATCGGTTATTCCGCAAGAAGTCGAGACCCAGTATGCAATCGTCGGTAATATTCGCAATTAACGCAGGATGGATATACACTTGATCACCGATTTTGATCTCAATTTCTGTAGCACCGAGGACGGAGACTGGCTGGCCGGTTGCTGTCTGAAGTCGGCAGGATGGAGACTCTCTTTGCCACAAGATGGTGCGTTTCAGCAACTCAGGTCTTATAACAGTCCGTGACGCCCCCGTGTCAATGGTAAAATTGCAAGCCCGATGATTCAGCGTCCCTTCGATGATCAAACTATTTCCGTTGTGAACTTGATTGATGGTGGTGGTTGGGGCCTTCAGTTGACCAGCCAGCACCCGCCCCGCGGCCCTGGCGACATTTAGTTTAACGACTCCTCGTTAACTTGAGTTCCGGAGTCCACACTCCCCCTCTTCCTCTTGGGGCAATCGGTACGAATGTGCCCTTTTTCTCCGCACCCGTAACACGTCGGGATATAGCGGGACTTTGCTGAAGAAGAAGCCACCACTTCTCGGTGACGTGGTTGCGTTGTAGGCGAGACCACCACTTCCCGAACCCTATGCGTACGAGAATCGTGTCGTACTGCTTCCACTTCCAAAGCGTGTGCCATCGCACTCTTTAAAGATTGGTGGTGTCCGAGTCGCACTGTAGCCCTGACTTCAGGAACCCGTAGACCGTCGATGAATGCTTGCACCAGATTCACTTCCACCATCTCTGGTGTCATCGACATGTATGCACGCCGGACCAGCCGTTCAACCTCGACTCCCCACTGCTGGAGGCTCTCGTTCGACCTCTGCGTTCTCTCGCGTAACTGCGCGCGGAAAACGTGCTCGAGGTGTTTGTCTCCATAACGAGTGTCCAGTCCCTCCATGAGACGCTCCAATGTCCTGCCGTCCGCAGGGAGGTTCTCTAGGACTAGCAGGGCGTCCCCTCGTAGAGCCAAAGTTAATGCCGCAAAAGACTGCTTATCATCCCAGCGGTTTGTTTCGACCAATGTCTCGAATTGGTACTTAAATGCCGTGTCCTTGACCTCTAAGGTGAGATTCTTTACTTTCTCTCCCAATGTGACGAGGCCGTGATCAATTTTTTCGAGGATCAGGTTCTGCTTAGCCTCTTGATCTCGGCGAGCTTCTTCCTGTGCGCGGCGAGCTTCTTCCTGTTCGCGGCGAGCGGCTTCCTGTTCGCGGCGGGCGGCTTCCTGGTCGCGGCGGACAGCTTCCATACTAGCTTGCATGGCGGCCAACACCGCAGCGAGGTTCAATTCCGAGGATGGTCCTGTTGGCACCTCAGCAGCTGCTGTTGCTTCCATACCAGCCTGATCTTCCTCCTCCAAACGATGACGCGCAGCATCCATCTCCATTTGCCTTCTTGTTCGTGGTCGCTGTTCGTCGTCTCTCGGTGTTAATGGCATTTCACTTCTGACACCAGTTGTTACGTACGTGGGTAGTTCGCTCTTGATCGCAGTCGAAATCACAACTGACTCGCTTCCGGCCGGGGGGGCTCGTATTTATATGCGGAGCCAAGAAAATTCTAGATACCGACTTCCCACGAACGATCCAGAATTCCAGAACAATTGAATCGCTTCTCGAAGTCATAAATCATTTTTATTACTCGTGGTAATAAGAGTCACTTTCATGCGAATTTCGACTCTATTGTTAACTTCGGAGAGTATCATTTCCCTTATCCTAGATAAATGCCTACCCACTAGTTGTAGGTACTATGTGGATGTTTCGAGATTTTTCTAAGCCAGGCTACGCACGACCATTCTAGACCTTTCGAACAGCAATGCGTTTTAATTATTACGTGCTACTCTTTATTTTCTCGGAGATATGGCGGGTTCACGTTTAATGGCGTAACATTATATTTGATAAATTCTGTAGGTTATTTACTTTTTGAAACTATCTTTGTAAATAAGTGTCGTAACTAATAATCAGTTTTACTTGCATATTCGTCTTGCTCATACGAACTGATAGCTATATTTAACGTACTTTAATGTGCATGAAGTATAAATAAATATAACATTATCATTTGTTCCACAGATTACTGCGTGTTGTAGCCCGCGGTGGCCACCGATACGTGTTGGGCCTACAACCATTCGAGGGTGGCAAAGATATCTCAACTGAGATAACCGTATGGGATGGCGTAGTGGTATCACCACTGGCGCCAGCTTATCAGGAGACTCCAGAACCGATGGATACTGATGATAAAGGTATTATTATTATCTGTTATTTGACAGCTATTCAGGGGCCTTACCATGACGTGTTAAAATGTCAGGCGTGCGAGCGAGAATGAGGGATGGAGCTAAACATCCTATATAGTACGAGATCAGTGGAAGAAATGTCTTCCCTCATCTGTTTATTTATTTATTTAAAGCTTTATGCACAAAAAACTGTACAAAGGCGGACTTAAGCCTTAGGCATTATCTGCTAGTCGACCTTAGGGTGGTGCAGAAACATAACATGGCAGGTGCAACTTAATAAATAGACAAAACAGAAGAGAAACAAATATATACAATAGTAAATACATACTTAGATACATACATTAAAACAAATCCAACCAATTAGCGCGGTGATGATTCTACCAACATCTTGAGAATATGCTCACATGCCTTCACCTTAAAAGAAAATCGGCTTGTTGCCATCCTGATATTCAGAGGGAGCGCATTCCAAAGAGATAGCGCCTGGACGAAAAAGAAAGAGTGGATAAGTTAGATCTGTTATCATCTTCCCTCGTGTGATAAATATTATGTAATATTCCACAACTATCACAACGCCGACTAGTCCCAAGCTAAGCAGAGTTTGTGTTATGGTACTAGATAACTGATAAACATACGTATATATTTATAAATACATACATATTATAGATAAATTACACCCAGACACAGAACGACCATGCTCATCACACAAATATTTGTCCCGGGTGGGAATTGAGAACCCACGACCTCCGGCGTATCAGTCAAGGCCACTAGACCAACAGGCCAGTCAAGTTATGTGCTACATAGTGCGTTTATTAAGACATTCCGAATAGGTTGCCCAGCTAAATCTGGTGCCAATGTTGTTAAACAATAAAATTTGTCTGAGATCGCGAACATTTTCTATTTAACAAGGAGGCAACCTATAGTTTTTCCAGTTCTTTCCGCCACATTCTTTCAGCTGATGCTCGACTTTCCCAAATAACAAATGAGGAGTATGTAATTGATGTCAAAAATCTAACAAGTTTTATTGTTTTTTTTTTTTTGATAAAGGTTCTGTTGACCGAAATATGTATACATCATTACCACCAGATTTAGCTAGGCAACCTATACCTATGTATATATAACCTAGAACACATTATCTAGCATACAATATTTATCATAATGAAATAAACAGATGAAGAAGATGTTCTATCGGATCTTAGATCAATATAGCTCCATCTAAGATGGGCCCTACCTCGAGCGAGCTCATACACACGACGGCTGCCGACGTGTGTGTGTGACGTGTGTGTTTCTGCGATTCATTGGACGACCTGTTATAGGGATGGAGCTATACAGGGTTTGTAAAACACCGGCAACTCTCAGAACTATGTTACTAACATCATAAACAACAAATTTTGTTCTATGACTTAAAAAAATATCGTATTTTAGTTCATCAGATTTTCATACAAAAATAAAAACATAAACACTCTAAATATTATGTAGTCTATGCGAAGCAAGCGATAGTACAATAGCGGAGGGGAGCGGGGATAGAACGGCGGGGGTGCTTGATGCATTTGCTTCTCATCATACAGACGTAGGTAGGTATAGTAAAATACAGAGTAATAAATACACATTACATGTGTTAGATAGGACAACGAAATCTTGAAGGTTTATTTCTGGAAAATGAATTAAGTTTCGTAAAATTCGTAGAACAAAATTTGTTGTTTATGATGTTAGTACTCGTAATACAGGCCTGCAAGGTTGTTAATGTTTTACAAATAACCTTGTTTAGTGCGTAAAGCTCTATCCCTCTTTCTAGCTCGCACGCTTAACATTTTAATACGTCATGGTAAGGTTTGCAAAAGGCGATAAGTTCCGGAATCAAATATAGATGGTAATATAAAATTCTTCTTTTTTCAGATGACGATGGTGATGGAGTCGCCGCTTAGATTAATTAATCAGTATTTTTAAATGTCAGTTTCGTGTTAAAAACTTTAAATAGAAAATTTAATATAATTGCCCCAGACTTGTTTTTTTTTATTGAAAACACCATCCTCTAAATATTTTTTATGATGTTAAACTTAGTCAATATCCAAACTAGTGATGTAACGAATATTCGCATTTGCGAATATTTGATAAATGTTTTTGACAAACAAAAAGTTATTAAAGTATTGACTGAATGGATATAGAATCAATTAGTAGTAGCAGGGACTCAAACTGTAACCGCAATAATGTGTTTTAACACTGTTTTTTAAAACAGTTTTAACAGAAAAACACTTTTAAATGTAACAGATACAATAATGTTACCGAATCAAACTGTAACCTTTTATAAGTGTTAAGAAGTGCTACCGAATCAAACTGTAACCTGTTATATGTGTTAATATGTGTAACTGAAATAATCAGTTTTAGTATAGCTTTAGATATAATAATTGCACAGTACCATAAATAAGTAAATTGTAACTTTGGCAACGCTGCGTTTACCTGTTACACTTATTAACACTGTTAACACTTTTAAATCTGTTACAGATATGTTAGGGTTACACTTTTGTAAGTGTTTTGGGTTAACACATTGAAAACACATAAATAAGTGTTACATATTTGATTCTGTTACCAATTCAACATGTAACACTTATAATTCTGTAACCTTTATGAAGGTGTTTTTAAGTCCCCGAGTAGTAGTATAGAATAATCGTTACAACCCGTGCGCATTAACATGGCACCTGATGAATGACGTTTGAAAGAATGAGTACATTGAATTTTATTTACGTTTTTTGAATATCAACATTTATTTTGCGCAGAGTAGTTTCTCATAATATGCTGCTTCACTTTACGAATTTATTATACTTTAAACGTGACAATACAAACTATTTTCTAGTATTCAATGCGGCAACTGTTTTCGAGCCAGGTGCCATGTTAATGCGCTCGGGTTGTACATCACTAATACAACTGATATGAATTAGTGATGTAACGATTATTTAATTTCTCACATTCGCGAATGCGAATATTTGTGCGAATATTAGTCGAAATATAACACTAATTCATATCAGTTGTAATATTATTCTATATTCATTCAATCAATACTTTAATACCTTTTTGTTTGTCAAAAACATTCGCCAAGTATTCTCAACAAACATGCGAATATTTGGCGAATGTTTTTGACATGTTTGTTGCGAATACGAATGCGAATATTAATAAATGTGCGAATATTCGTTACATCGCTAATCTAAACTACATAAATCATCATTAATCTCACTCAAAAACTACACACATTCATAAAAATAATGCGCTTGGCAACACATTTAGCGATTCAGTTTTATATTATAGATAGATTTTTTCGAAGTCACGCACGCTTAGGCCTTTGCCGCACTTAACGGAAATCCCGTCGCGGAAGATCAGCCGCTTCGCCTGCTTCTTTTAGCTTTTTTAACCGAGGCGGCGAAAGGCGTGGGCGACGTGGGCCACCGCCGACGGCCTCGCGGTCTAAGAAGCCTCGCGGTCCAAGGGGCCTCGCGCCTCGAAGGCCTGCGAACGCAAATATAGATATAATTACTCAATTAGCAATAAATAATAAAAAAGAACCGGCTAGCTAGTATCTAGTCAAAGTCAAAACATTTATTTCAAATAGACCATTTGCAGGCACTTTTGAATAGTCAAATGTCGGTCAATCCTTTTCATTGCACGTTCCAAAGCGTAGATCTCTACGGAGAAGAGCGTCACACTCTTTTAAATCATATTGAGTTGCATATAATCTTGGTTACATATTTCTTGTTACTTCTATTATGTGAGCACAATGTAGATATTAAAAAATAAAATATAAAAGATAGAAAATATAAAAAATAATTAAAACAGAAACTGAATTAAGCCACTGGCAACTAAGAGATGACCAGTCTCAACTGACGGCACCCGTTCACGAGCATGACGCGTGCATCAGGCCCACTTAACTCAACCATTTTGAAGGGAACTGAATGACCCAATAACACGTGCCACCAACAGCGAGATTTTTGCAACAAGTGAGCATACCAAACTCTCGACTGCCATGCTCGTAATGTAAATAAAAAAAGTTGTAACCTAATAAAAATGCTCCATGGTGCTTCACATTCACAAATTTGAAAAAGTGCTTCTACATTATGTAAAACAGCTGCTTCAATACAAAACTTGAAATAATTTAAAAGAAATTCAATTGAATATTTCTATTGTCATTCGAATTTTGTTAACAGTAGGTACCAGTAAGTACAATCTCAGCTAAAAGGAGTTTTTCAAAATTAAAACTAATAAAAAATTATTTGAGAAGTACCTACAATGGGTTAGGAAAAACTTTCACCGTTGGCAGTTTTATCTATCGAGAAAAATATAGCATCTAATTTGGATTACGGCACAGTTATTAGGAAGAGGCTTAAAGTAGAAAATTTGTGTTTCTTTGTTTACTTTACAGTTAGTTGAGGTATACTAATAATGTAAAATAATTACAATGAAGAAGTTTGCATTTTTATGAATAAATAAATCAAAAACATTTTTTCTCTCATCAAAATCCGTCCTCTTGTCATCCATCAGAGGACTTCTGCGAAGCAGTAATGCTCGCAAAGGAGGAGGCCGACCGCATCAGGCAACGGCATCCTCGCCGCCGCCGCCGGGATTCTGATCCCGATTTCCGGCCACCGTAGGCGCGGGCTTGCGGACAGTGAGCAATGGGTAGCTCGCTGTCCGGCCATCCGGTAACTGTCCGGACCAAGCCCAAGTCGTCGACGGCGCGCACCGTTCCCGCGCGCCTCAAGGAGTTGTCAGCAACAGCAGGGACGCAGCCGGGTCGAAGCCTACTGGGGCCAGGGTTATCCGAAAGGGAGCTCGAGCCCCGGTATGAAGGCTAAAAGGAACGGAGTGGGTCTTTTAGTCAGTAAGAGTCTGACACTATCTCCCACTCCGCCCAAGAGCGGGGGTTGTCATTGGATGATTTTTTCCCCACCATAAAAAAAGGGGGCCTTGATATATTTTATATCAAATTTAGGTCTTGTCCACCGGTTTTTACTAATTTAATTAATTAAAAGCACCGTAAATCCAGAAGACGGATATTTTAAATGAATTCATTTAACATTTGGTATATAAGTTGATTATAATAAATTCAGCACCAATTTTAACTGTAGTCAAGCACAATATACATAATTATATTGTAATTTTAATTATTAGTGTAGCCTAAACACAACAAGCTTTTAGGGTTCCGTACCCAAAGGGAAAAAAACAGGACTCTATTACTAAGACTTCGCTGTCTCTCCGTCCGTCTGTCCGTCTGTCTATCACTGGGCTGTATCTCAAGAACCGCGATAACTAGACAGTTGAAATTTTTACAAATTATGTATTTTTGTTGCCGCTATAACAACAATGCACTGGAACAATCGCCTGCTGCGGTCTTTTCGTCCGATTATAACTTGAGTGTCTTCAAGGCAAGAGTGAATAGGCTAACAAACTAGTGCGCATCACCATCAGAGATTGCATCACTGCTTACCATCAGGTGGGATCGCAGTCAAGCACCAGCTTATATCAATTAAAAAAAAACATCAAATACTAAAAATAAAATAAATATTAAAGGGGTAATAGAGTATAAATAAATAAGTACTTTCCTTACCATCAGTAGGTACTTGTGCGACTTTTAGCTATACATATAGGTACAAACATACGAAGCGGACGAGTTGAGCCTGGAGTATGGACGAAGCCATGAAAAACACGCCCTACAATGCAACGTCTGCGTCGCTGTCGCGGCGGTTGTTCCCGAGGGTTATTCGCTGTAAGGGGGCCAGGGGTGGTAATAAGACCGTTTAATTGCTTGAGGTCGGCAGTTCGACACCTAGTTTTGGTTATAGGGTGAATAGATAAGATTATGTATTCGGCCTTTGTAATAATGTCTTTGGTCAAATGTTTACAAAATACTTTAGGTACAGTAGATTTTGTTATTTAGACATGGAAGCTGTTTTTTTTAGGGTTTCGTACCTTAAAAGGAAAAAATGAAACCCTAGTAGGATCACTTTCGTTGTTCGTCTGTCTGTCAAGACCCTTTATTTCGGGAAAGCGTGGAGGTAGGTATCGAGTTGAAATTAAAACCATAATTATACTTAAGTGAAATAGCGAACAAAAAAGATAAGGCCATATATGTCGCAGAAAACGTATATTTCGATACTCAAAGGAATCAAAATTCATAGGGTATTTCCCGTTGACCTAGAATCCTGAAATTCGAAAATCTGAAAACTATAAATTTATAGTTACGTCACAAAAAAAAACCTTTGTTGCGATTCGGAAAAATCAGAATCAGAAACGTTTATTTCAAATAGACCAGTTACAGGCACTTTTGAATTGTCAAAATGTCGGTCAGTCAAACAAGTGAAGCTAAATCTTCGTGTCAATTTGGGAATTGAACTGTTTTCATAGGTAAGATTGTATGGAACCCTCAGTGCGCGAGTCCGACTCGCACCTGGCCGGTTTCTTTAAGTCGAAAATCATACAATGACATCTCCCGCTCTATGGCGGAAGAGGACAGCAGGATATCCGACTTTTACGGACTAAAAACCTCTTCTATTTTCCTTTGTTGCCGTGCGTTCCAGGACCCTGGGTTTTCCTTTCAGAAGCGAGCATATGGCTCCATAGACTTCGACCCTGCTTGGTCAGCAAACCGTAAGGGGTTTGCTGATATCTCCTTGAGGCCGACGACTACGGTACGATTCAGACCAACCGGCTCGCATCGGGCCGGGCCTGGCGGCATTTTACAATGCGGTAAAGAGCATTTAAATGTATCAACAGTAATTACAGTTCATATTTGCATGCAACTTACGCATAGTTACCTCCGTCGGCATCTCGCGACGTGTCGCAGAATGCATTCGGCTGTCGCGACGGCCGACCGGCCCCGACCGGCTCCGAACGGCGCCGTTGGCATCCAATCGGCTGCCATCCGATGCGATGCGAGTCCGTTCGGAGCCGGTCGGCTGGGCCTCGTGGAATTCGAATGGAGATTACGGTACAGCAACTAGCGAATCATTCAAGTTGTGTTCTTCAAGCGACAGTTTCAAAAATGGATACGGTAGAAAAACTAATTTCTTTAGTTCAGACATATGATTGTTTTTATGACGTCAATTCCCGTAAATACAGTGACAAGTTGCAGCACTTCTAGGCGCTTGGAGTGCGTACGGATTCCAGCGGACGCTGTCGGCTGCCGCGGCACGCGTACGGCTACCACGGCAGCCGTATGCATGCCGCAGTAGCGGTACGGCTCCGACGGACGCGTTCGGCTGCCGCGGCACGCGTACGGCTCCGTTCCGATGCGGCGCGACGCGAGCCGGTTGGTCTGAATCGTACCTACGGCTTGGTTCGGACGCAGTTGCGGGACTATAGGGCGGTAAGTCTGGCAAAATGCCACGGGCCCCCGGCCTCACGGGGCCCCCGGTCTAAGAGACCGAGAGTTCAGGGGGCTTACCATGACCTCTTATAGCAGGGCTGAAGTTGAACTGCCCGGCATTTTTGTACTATGACTTCGTTAAAGCAGGCCTGTAACTGGCCTGCTAAGTGACGTTTACGAAATCCGCTCAAGATTCGTTCACCTTCTTTTTTGTATAGACTTTTTGTAATATGGCGTGCTATTTGACGTGTATTTGACAGCAGATGACCGTCTTTTGAGCGTCTGTAATGTCAAATTAAGCGATCTTCTAGCGTAACTGTGCACCTCTGTACAAAAATCGTTCAAATTTAGAACTGTCATGGTACGATTTTTAGCGATTCAGAAGCAGGCCTGCTTTTGAAAGGAATTTGACTCACTGGGAATTGAACGTTTCCATAAGAGGTCATGCTAAGCCCACAGAAGAAGTAACCCAACCTAGGTACCTATTTAAAAAAATATTAAAATTAAATCACTACGTGACAATTTTTCTTGGGCCCCATCCAATGAATTTGCCACAGGCCTCAGATGATATCGTTACGCCACTGTTCGGACGGTTACCAAGGAACGAAGGCAACGATTAGAAGTGGGTTTTCGTTAGTAAAAGTCTGACACGCCCTCCCGCTCTGCCCTATAGCAGGAGAAGTCATTGGATGATTTCTTACCGTCAGGTGGGATCGCAGTCAAGCACTAGTTTATATCAATTAAAAAAAAATTAACTCACTATACTTGAAAGCAAAAAAATCGCACATGGCTTGTAATTTCGTTTAATACATATTGTTTTTTTCTTAAATCTAAAGATATTGAGTACAAATAATTAAGCATAATTGAAGCATACAAAGTTTTATAAAAACACAAAACTAAGATTATTGACCTTCAAGTAATTAACAAAAACCAGCGGTATACTCAATTCCTCAAATTCACCTATTTGCATTTCACTACTTGCACCTTTACCTGGAGCTACAAAAAGGGCACTGTTTTGGAAGTTTTAATCAGTTTCAGTTAATGTGATAACGTCTCTATTAGAAACAGACGGATTTACTGGAAAAATATGGATAACGTGCCGGCAGAAACCGTTCAAGTTATTGCCTTGCCCAAAGCAGTCCATAATCAAAATGAAGTCTCTCGACAGCAAAATCTTAGTCATTTCCCTGTTCGTCTGGTATACCAGAGGTTTCGAGAGATCCGTGGGTATATTCGGCGACCAGGATCTGGCCGGTGGCGCATAGCATCAGGGCGAGATTATCACTTTCCTGTAACAAGTACTTTGAGAAATCGTCTACTGAACACGATTGAAATGACACAAAAGCTTCAAGAAGTTCGCAATGTCAGTATAAATCAGTGGACGATTAGGAAAAGACTGGGTGAAGCAGGCCTGACTACACATCACTCAACAAATGGAACCAAATTGACCACAGCTCACCGACAAGCCCGGCAATAATTTGCCACGAAACACTTAAATTGGATGTACGCCTAATGGCAGGCTGTTGTGTTTTCTGATAAATGTAGAATGACTAAGATAACCATGATGGATGCTGTAGGGTCTACAGAAGGTCATCAGGACCATTTTAACAATGCTGCATGAGCGAACAAGTGGGTTTTGGAGGCGTTTTGGGGTGGCATACTGTTGGACACTAAAACTGAGCTGGGCCATTACTAGCCTGATATCGAGAGAGTTGACGGCTTTATGATACATCAATAAAGTGCTCGAAGAATATGTGAAGTCACTTGTGTGGCTTATGGTCGATTTTTTTTCCTTAATGCAGAACAACACCAGATCGCATGTCGCTAGAACAGTTTGCGACTACATGTAAGACGTTGGAATCATTGCGATAGAGAGGTCAGCTCGTAGTTCTGATCTTAATCCAATTGAGAATATCTGGAATGACCTTGAAAGAAGACTTAGTGCAAAAAGTCTGGCTCTCCATGCCTCCAAGAACTTCAATTTGTCATTGACGAAGAGTGGGACTTCATACCCTAAGTTTTCATGGTAAAATTAAAACGGTTGATGAAAAATCGAGAAACAGCTGTAAATAAGACTAAGGGAGGGAATACACTTTATTGACAAACAGGATGACCAAGAATTTTAAGCTTGACTCTCATTCTTTCTTAAGTGAAATTTGGTAATTTTTCCCATATGTTGGATTTTGTGCTCTAAACCCTTTCAAGGATATTTTTTTACACTGTATTTCATATCATTAGAAAGGTAATTAAATAGGCTTTCAATTAATGTGTGAAATGTTTTCAATATCTACATACATTCATGACAAAAACTGCTTGAACACAAACAGTTAAGATGTGCGATTTTTTTGCTCTCGAGTGTAAAATACACTCGAGAGCAAAAAAATCGCACTTCCGAATAGAAAAGTTTTTTTTTTGTGACGTTAATACAAATTTTCAGATTTATTCCAATACTTGTGCTATAAGACCTTGCTTAATGACAAATTTCAGAGTTCTAGGTCAATGGTAAGTACCCTATGAATTTTAAATCCCTTGAGAGTGTTGAAATAGACATTTTTTGCGACATAATCGGCCGTGTCTTTTTTCTTCGTTAATTATAAGTTTGATTTTTTCTCGGCTTTAAGGGACCGCAGGCCTGAGTATATGGTTTTAATTTCAACTCGATACCTCCCCGCATTCTTCAGATCCCTTTATCTCAAGAACGCGTGGAGGTATCGAGTCTTGACAAACAGACAGACGGACGGATAACAAAAAGATACAATAAGGGTTCCGTTTTTCCTTTTGAAGTACGGAACACTAAAAACAATCTCGCAAATCAAATCTCTTGTATACCTATATGTATTTACATTTTCCTTGTTTCATATGTTTCTATGCTAGAACATCTATTTATATTTTAAGGCTTACCGTACAGTGAGTTGAAAGTTGCGAACAACTGTGATTGGTCTGTTGTTGTCTTTATTATAATGGGATGGAAAAATCCCGCTCCTTGTATAATCCGGCGGCACCCCAGGGCTATATTTCACCGGGACACCAGGGTGGCGCGACCAGTCGCGGCCACCAACAAAATAATTATATGCAGCTCTATAGAGAGTTACTCACCTGGTGTCCGTTTGGTTGCGCAACCAATTTGATAGCGCGACCAGTAGCCTGATTCACGTAAAATCAAACAAGCCAAATATCGTTGAAGTTTTATAGTCGTTCGATCGAAGTCCTATCCAAAAGCGGTATTCACGTGTGTTCCTTAATCGGGATTGGATAGAACGACGACTCAACTGGCTCGAAACTAAACGATCTATCGACGACTTATTTCCAGTTATAAGTATTCTACCAGGATAATGTAATAGAGACTTTTTTTTTTAAGTCGACTCTTCGACCAAACGACTTTAAAATCGGTGTCGTTCAGACTCGATTGATGGATTTGAATACGGAACCAACAACTAAATCGCTTTTATATAGTTACGGTTTTGATTACGTGAATCGGGCTACTGCTCGGACGTGTGGCGACTCTGGTGTTTGTATGGTGTCTAGTTTAGTAGCTAAGAGCTATATTTCTACAAGTGCATTAATACTTATAGTACCTAAATTAGGATTTGGTATTAATTACCAAGGTAAACCTTTAAAAAAAATCCGGCTACAAGGGGACAGTGGCATTACTTCATAGTCCAACAACTTCGCCAGCACCGCCTTGTAAAACGTTTGTCGGATTGCGTACATCGAGGGACTGAACAATTTGTCTGCTGCGATCTTCCCGTCCGTTTATAATTTAAGTGTTTTCAAGGCAAGAGTGAATAAGCTATTAAGAATAAACTAGTGCGCCTCACCATCAACGACTGCATCACTGCTTACCATCAGGTGGGATTGCAGTCAAGCACTAGTTTATATAAATTTAAAAAAAAATGCCATTTTTTTTTTATAATTGATAGGCTCGCGTTTGCCCACAATCTCACCTGATGGTAAGCGATGATGTGTCCGACGATGGAGCAACTAGTCAATCAGGTAGCCTGTAGCACACAACCCAGGCGAGTAGTCCCATGCAATGTCCAAGGCATACCCATGAGTTACCTCCTAAAGAGGCCGCGATGATGGAGATGGAGACTGCAAAAAGAACCACACACTTGCATAGAGGAAATGAGACTACAGTAGTCCCAAAAGTCCAAATGAACTCAAAAAGCCAGTACCCATAGCCAAGTTGATAATCTGTAATCGTTAAGGCTAGTAGAAAACTTCAAATGTACGGGAATGACGTCATTTCAACGCTCAGTCACATGGTCAGAACAAAAGAATCGGAGACGTCGACAATTCGTTCCACGCAAACGATACGGTTGTAACTTGGCTACTGTACTTTTTTTTAGCAGATAGCAAGGGAAAACCATTGCAAATATTTTCCCGTAAGTGTTAAAGAATAAACAAAGACAATTTAAAGAGACCGAAAGTGGCTTTTCCGGGGTTTAGGGTGTGCAATGTTCTAACGGCAGATATGATGTACGCAAGTCTCCATCCTGGAAAATATCCTACTGGAAAGAGAACTATACCACTGCGCAATAAGATAGGGATGGAAGAGTTTGGAAAAGACAATGACTACAATGCTACGGACTTAAGAAAATGCAACTCGACATATATTTTCACTGTTTTTCAAATCGCTTTTACGCGATTATGACATTATTTACACATTTTTCATTAGATATTTTGGAAACACAGTATCTTGTGGATATTATCTAGGTTTCAAGTCAATTTATGAATTTCTGTAAAACTAATCCAGTAAAGACCCTCTGGCCTTGCAAAATCAAGATTCTAAATGACGACATTTTTTTTTCAAAAACTTTTAAGGGTTAAAAAAAAAACACGCATTTCCTGGAACATTTTTTGTAAAACATTCGAGTAAATCATGGAATTACCGAATTTCAGGTGTTATCTCTCTTTTTTCGCATTGCCTTTTCGTCAAACATCGCGTTGGATTACTTTAGATGAAGTAACAAGCTTTTAAACCATGCTCGATGTTGACGATAGGCGAGTGGAAAAGCAGCCTGATAAGTGTTTCAAATGAAATATCAACATACAAAAAATACAATAGCAATTCATTAAAATTCATCATTAGTCAATAGATCAATAAAAATTATCGCCATATTGCCGTACCGTACCGTACCGTACCAATTATTTTTTAACAAATACTTCTCATATATTTTTTTAATTGATACCCATACGAAAGAAACGCATAAAAAACTAGCTTTTGTCAACAGCTTCGCCCGCGTGAGTGTAGGATTCTCCATTCAAACTTAAGAAGTTAAGACCCACGTTTCATCTCTTTAGGGGGTGAATTTCGGAAAAGTCAGTCAGTCAGTTTCTTCTTTTATTATATATTTTGAAAAGTAGTCTGCCATCTTCAGGATCAGCTATATTAGATTTAGACATTTAGGTTGACGTCACATAGGTAAAACCATGCATTGTTGTCTAAATGAAACATATCTGCATTTAAACTCAATCAGTTAAGGGTAACCTGTTTTTGGATTCACTAGCAAGATTTATTACAAACATTGCAAATTATAAAACAGCTTGTAAAAAAGCATTCAGACTTCATTCAACTAATGAGCAACTAAAAATTATCTCAGCAACTTCGACTCTTTGAGCGCCAACCCTTACCAGCCGTCCATGGCGCATGCGTCCCTTCATCGACCTCCTGGGACCACCCGCGTCTGCCCGGCCAGCAGCCCAGCGCCACAGTGTTCCAGACTTGTGATAAGTGATCGGTCGCTTTATTGACTACCAATTAATTATCCTCCCAAAGCTCCTGCATTCATGTAAGTGTCTTTATTAAAGTCAATTTGTTAAGCTAATGTGAACGGAAGAGTTATGTGTGTGAATTTCGTATGTATAAGCTAAATTCAAGTTTAACTTATTGAGATCTTTAATCTAATCATCAAGCGAAATTCTGTAACGTTTAGTATATTAAATCTATCTCGGTAGCCGATAAATGTCACAACAGGCAGATTCTGTTCAAGTTCATCATCCTTTGTTTGAACAATAAAACACCGGATGAGTAGTCTGCTATCAAATGATATCTCAATGCTAATTAGACGATAGTTTATGTTATCATACACTAATATTAGAGGTAAAGTTTTTTTTTTTTTGTCTTTGTTTGTAGTAGGTAATTTCTGAAAGTACTGTTCCCATTGCTACATTTTTTAGCATAGTTATTCCTGAGTGACATTGGCTATATTTTAAGTACGCGGACGAAGCCGCGGACAAAAGCTGGTTCTTTAATAAAAAATAATCAGCATAGAGATCGATTATTATTATATTATTATTATATCGATTATTATTATATCGATATTATTATTATTATTATTATTAGGTTCATCACACCTTTGTCATATTGAAGGCGTGGTCACTGTGTGCAAGATGGACGCCGATGACCGCGCATTGCAATACGCGTGTGCAGTTTTAACGGACATGCAACTTTGCTGTGATTGGTTGTCGATAGCTGATCGATTTCTGAGAGACAATGACAGACTGCTACGACCTTAGTTTTGGACAAAGAAGCTGAAATCATTGAGTAGGGTTTGGCAAAGATTTTTTTTTAATCAGGATAGGTTTGGTGATACCGTTAAGTATACAATCGATCTGTGGTCACCTTCAATAGTGTAATTTACCTATCTATATATTTAAAAGGCAAAACTGACTGACATATCAATACACAGCCGAAACTACTGGGACTGGGAGTGTAACATTTTCATGTTTCTTTTCAAGAAACAGGCGAGCACTTAGAGAAGATTTTCCAAATTCACCCCCTAAAGAGGTTGAAACAGAGGTCCTAAGTATTTATGGACAAACCTACTTTATGCGATCGCTGGTATAATAGATGGAGAGAATTAATTGAATTTTCTTTTCCAGAAATCCGCCCGTCTTCTGAAGCGGTGAAGATGGTGAACTTCGATTTCGAGACGGCTAATGCCACTGTAAGTAATTATTTTGCATTTTTTTTATTTTTAAACTTCTGCTCAGTAAAAACTGTTTTAGTTATTGACCCTTAAGCTAGCACCTTTGCGAGGCGACCAGGAGACATTTTATTTATTTGCTTATTAACTGCAAAACGCGACCGACATTTTGTAAATTGCGAAACTAATGCAACTGTACTAATCATTTGAAATGAAAAATCTTTACGTTTTTTTTTTTTAGTTATTTGTAAATATGGTACAAACATATAAACAACAGTTTATTACTTTTTCTCAATCGATACTTTGTTTGCTAAAGTAGCTCAATAAATCTTTAAGACAGTCTATTTTTATCTTTAGCAGGGTTAGGTTATGCGTTAGATAGCAGTATATTAGCGAAAAGTATTCACATTGGAAAGACATTTGAGGAAAAATATGCAAAGGCGACGGACTATCTGTGACGTACTAATAAAGGGCAAGTGACGTATACACGTGCGCTGTCAGGAGAGACATTATTTGCTCAACTTTCAATAAAAATTATAGCAACAGCGGCCACTCTTTGCAAATTGCTACCATGCGATATGATTTGCTTTACTATTTCGACCGTTAATCAGTCTTTTGTCGCACGACGGATACATGTACACAAATTCAGCATCGCTCCTGCATTGCTGCAAACGCGCGATTGTACAAGGATAATTTATTTGAATATTTCCTTTATTGATTATTATTTCACAAAAAAGTTCACAGACGCGTGTCTCAAGCGGATGCACGCACTCGCCATGATCTGAATTGATTCGAAATATCGTGTCCGTGAGCGGTGTCTTTGTGTGCGTTGCTCGATTAGGTTTTGTATGTAGATTGTCTTCTGTATCTCTATCTATTTCGTTTTAGGGTGTTGAGTTGACGATTTTTTAAACATATAAGCAAAGGATCGGGAATTTCTGTCGATTGTGAAAGAATATTCAATCATTTAATGAATTATGAAATCAGAGTGCAGGTCAACCGACCTGCGTAGGCAAAATTGTGGTGAAGCCTGTGCGTAGGGTAGGCTTATTAAGGAAGGGCTCGGCGGATGCAATGCAACTGTGTTAATTATGTACGTATAGCATAGCAACAATGTAAAATCTACCCTTCTTCTTCTTCTTCCTGCCCTTATCCTATATTACTTGGAGTCGGCAAAATCTACACTAATATTAGAAATAGGTAAAGTTTGTTTTTTTTATTTCAATTTTTTGTTTGTAGAAGGTAATCTCTGAAAGCACTGGTTCGATTGCTAAAATTATTTTAACGATAGGAAGCTGCTTTAAGTTACATAGGCTATATTTTATGTACGCGGGCGAAGTTGCGAACAAAAGCTAGTCTGTATAATAAAACCAGAATCTGTATTATTGCGCCTTGTTTAAACTTATGGCGATACTTTCGACCTGTGACAGCATCGCGAATGGATGATAGACATTAAACTATGTATTATGAAATATTTACTTATATTAAAAGGTTTTTATTTTTCCTTTTGCAGCAATTGATGAACGAGATTATTCGTATCACGCTCACCGAATATAATGCTTTGGGTGAGTGTCTTTTTTTTAATATTTCATATCACATCTGTCTAGCTCGGAAAGTTACAAACGCTTCCAATTTGAGAACTAGGCTTTGATTTCCAGTTCTATCAACGCATCACATAAAAATGGAATCAAACAACATAAAAAAATTAATACGTGCTGAAAATGGTTAATTATCATCTATTTTGAAATATGAAATTAGCACGTCTGGTTTAAGAAATATTTATATCTAATTAAGAACTAATAAGCAAAAAACGAAACAGCTCGTGACAATCTTCTTTTTATAGTTTTTTGGATCAGTATTTCTTATAATGGATGAACAATTATCTTGCAAAATGTTTTCATCCCAAAACCTTTCATTTTAATTATTGAAAGTAAAAAAAAACAGTACCATTACTTCCCTGAAGAAGATTATGGACTTCGATGGGCAGAAGCAGTATCTACAATACGACCATCCACTTCCATAACTATGATGACAAATGTAAATTCTTACATTTTTTTGATTTCAGGCGACAAGATCGCTCAGCCCGTCCCTGAGGAAGACGAACAAGAGATGGTGGACGAAATGATGGAGAAGTACTTGGACAATGAACGTATCCTGGATACGTACTTTGAAAAACTGAAGGAGTTGCTGAAGAAATCGCCGCCAGGCCAGAAGGAGCTGGAGATGAAACAGCGCCAGATTGAGAACCTGATCAGGAAGAATGGTCTGGAATAAGCACTGGACGAACCGCAAGAAGCGATAACGATCACGCCCAGACCCTTATTTTAACAAATGTGCACTTGCTCGTTTTATTCATCTTCGTCCTTATTTAGTATAGCATTAATGTATCCGTTTCAAAATAATTAAAACCGGAAATGACAATTGAACTATGAACAATCAAAGAGATAGATATACTCGTAATCTTTATAATGTACACAAATACAGTGGGAGGAGGAGCTAAAAATTTATAGGGTGTAACAATAGGCGGTATTGACGCTAAAAGCGATTTTTCACGCAAAAAGCTAGCAGGTATAATGTGGAAGGAGGGGAGAGGGTTTGAATTAGGCAGTGTAACTGTTATAAATATTTAACACAAAAGTCTTGATCTATTTTGATAGTCAAGATTAAATTTTTTTTAAATATATTCAATTACATTTGTATGTAATTGTTTCCTCGTGTCTTTATTTATGATATAATTTATTGTACACATATTGTGGACAGGACAAACATATACAAAAACAAAGTGTACATAAGGCGGTCTTATCGCACAGGCACTCAAAGACGTATGAATAAAACAAGTCAACAATACATGTTTGCTTTAGTTGTAGTGGGGACATATAAGACACCCCGATTAGATTTATTAGGAGGCACCATGTATGCAGCTTCCTTTAGGACTTTAAGAGACATCTTAAAAGTTATCTACGCGCATTCAACAAATATAGCAATGATTAGTTTTAATATAACAAATGACTTCGCTCATGTGTTTAGAAAGTAGCAAGGATTTAAGTTAGTCAGGGTTAGTCCCTGTTTAGGATTAGATGGCTTCGTTTCTTTTCTTGCATTATAAATTTTATCCAATATTCGCATACATTTTTAATACATTTTGAAGTGTATATTTGGTACTCTCGCGTAACTCAAATATGCGTATTTTTCTCTTAGTTTCTGTAACCTAATGGTATTCTCAAAGCCTTGTGTCTCATACTGCTTGAATTAAATAGGTCATCAATATGAATCCATGTGTCGGTACTGTCATTGCACATTGTTCATTATGTTTAAAGGACTTTTTAAAATTATAGTTAAATTACTTTAATTAATAGGAATAGTATCCAGTTTTATCAATTACTTATTAGGTATATTGTGTTACGAGTATTTAAGATTTAAGTAAGTTTGTTTAATTAATAGGTATGTAGGATGTAGTCAAGACCGTTTAGTTTAAAGCACAGGAGATATAGTGTACTATCGCTACATAACTTAAAAAATTCATTCTTATTACTTCTGATATCCTTGAAAATAGGTCAACGGTCAGACTATGAATATCGTAATGTTTATGAACGTTCAACACAGAATGCTAAACTATAGGGTTAGGCTAAGCGCCCGTCCCTTAAAAGGGACTTAGCAGGGTCTATGACTGACGTTCTACAAAAAGAACGAACTCTATTTTATAATTAAACATTATAATCTTAAATACACCTACGAAAAAAAAAAAATAAGTAGGTTCTAAATTAGATTTCTAAAGTTTGAAGTATTCTTCGGCATTAATTTAATTGTTTCAAAAACAATCAATTTATAGATAGGAATTTCTAAATTGTCACTATTAATCGAAATTCAAGTTTCATTCCGAAAGTCAGATCTCTTTACCAGCTATAATAATAGTCGGTGCACAATATACATGAAATATACATCTTACTAATACCTACCTATTTAGAAAGATGGTGGCTACCTTGAAAGGCTCATCGTGATCGGTAAAACGGATGGAAAAAGCCTCGTGGACACAGCCCAATAAGTTGGAATGACCAGATCCGCACCGCTCTTAACTCTACGCTATACAATGCCCTTCACACCGCCAGAGACAGAAACAGATGCAGGAATATCGTTCAAATGAAAGTGATGAAGCAGGGAGATCGTGACAGCATTGAGGAATGCGACGCAAGGAGAAGGAGGACCTACTTGGATCACGTGTCATTATATCTTGACTTATCGCAGTAAGATTTAGTTAAACTACCCTATTGTGTAAAATGTATTGGTTATATGTAATAGTCATATATTAAATAATATTATGGAATATTTGTAATTTTAAACTTAATAAACTAATGTAGTGAATGGCTTATTTTTTAAAACCCTCATCTTGTGTAATTCGTTCAGAAATTATTTTTTTTATTTGATATAAACCAGTCCTTCTGACCGCGATCCCACATGATGGTAAGCAGTGATGCAATGGTTGATGATGAGGCGCACTAGTTTATTAAGACCTGAACTGTTGATAATTTGATTGGAGACGATGTAGTGATGACCTATGAAAACTTCTTTCTTCTTCTTAGACCTAGAAAGGCTGTCATGCATTTGTTTCCTTTGTGAAGTTGTTCAGTTACTAGAGAACTGAACAACTTAAGAAAGAAAAAACTTTTTTGCCTAAATCCAAAAGGTGCGAAGGTGACAGAATTTCAAATCTATTTAGGTATTGCAAGAGGCGAGTATTTATCAATTTTTCTATGATCCTTGAAATTGCAGTTAGAACGGAAATAGGTCGATAATTAATAAAAAGTTAGTCACCGACACTTAATACAACAGGCAATACAGGTCATGGGCATTAGATGCCAGCGCACAGTTGGGAGCGAGTGCAATACAACCCCTCAGTCGCCTGGATGATCCGGTGACCATGTATTTGTGCTGACAACCAGGTAACATTTTTGAAATGTACATAGATTATTTACACAAAAATACTCAGCTTTAATATAAAAATATAATGTTTGTTCGAATGTTTTTAGTCCTATGACGCAGTCTTTTCTTACCATTCATCTTTTCAGTCTAAAGACGTTCACTGCTACACACAGGCCTTCCCCAAGCATCACCACAACAGCAGTAGAGCAATGTGCTCTACCCACTGCCACTTGGGGGAGGCCTATGCCCAACAGTGGACGTCTATCGGCTGGAATGTTACCGACATAACCGGAAGAATTGGCAAACTGTGAGGATTTAACTCCGTTAGAAAAACTGTAGTACAGCCCAAATCTCGATCGGATTAAAAGCTTTCTTGTAGTCCACAAACGCTAAGTAGATGAAGCCTTTTTGGAACTCTACTTGTTTGGGAGGCCGGAAACCGGATTAGGCGCACAATGCCACATTCGCAAAATGACACATTGATGCAAAATGCCACATTCGCAAAATGACATTTCGCAATATACCACAGTCGCAAAATGCCACATTATCAAAATGACACATTCTAATAAAATCATACTTATCGCAAAATGTGCGATTTACGTAAAATAAAATAAAAAAATGTTAAAATTACTTATTTGCTTCTTAAAGTGGGTTTTTTAATAAATTTATGAATATTAAATAATACCAATTAATTTTTTCCAGTATTTAATCACATTTATACATTTTCATTTATTTTAACATAAAATAAAATAAAAATGTAACAAAAGTAATTATCAAAATTTTCGCCAGGTGGGCGATATAAATTCTGTCATTACACTGATTTTATTTATCCTGTGAATAAACTAATTACTTTTTTATTCCAAATTACTTACCTCCGTTCATTTTTAATAAGTTTTTTAACTCCGCTCATTTTTAATAAGGTTTTTTAACTAACTAAAGTATTCAGTGATATATATCACTGAATATACACCTGACACCCTGTATATAATCAATGTATCTTGCATGCCATACTTGTAATCAAGCAGTTATTAAGTTTTAGCCAGATGACTTTCCATAAAAACATACTAACTTAGAAATAAAAAAAATACCGAGTTCGAAGTGACATTTTGGCATTTTGCTGTGACATCTGCATTTTGCGTTCGAAGTGACATTTTGCGATATGGCATTTTGAGAATATGAAATTTTGCGAATGTGGCATTTTGCGTCAATATGTCATTTTGCGAATGTGGCATTGTGCGCCTAATCCCGGAAACCGTCGTACCGGAATGGTTTTTAATGGTTTTGGAAAACAACTTATAGGCTTAGAAGTGAGATTGGCCTTAATAGTTCTTAAGCGGGGTATTGTCGCTCTTCTTAAATATTAGTTCGAATGCAGGGTTTTGTCACCGTTCTTAATTAATAGTTCTAAAGCAGGGTATTGTTGCCCTTTATAATTAATAGTTCTAAAGCAGGGTATTGCTGCCCTTCTTAATTAATAGTTCTAAAGCAGGGTATTGTTGCCCTTCATAATTAACAGTTCTAAAGCAGGGTATTGTTGCCCTTCTTAATTAATAGTTCTAAAGCAGGGTATTGTAGAACTTTCGTAATTAACTCATTGAGTGCCGTAATTAGAGACACAATAGAAAGACAATTGCTCATGTCAAACTGTGTAACTTAAGACATTCAAAAGGTTAATAGTTCTAAAGTAATAAGTTAATAAAGAGTACCGTCACACCTCTGTTCCATGCTTGTGGCGTTTTTCCTTCCTAGTAACAGCTTGTGACGGGTTTTAAGGACTGGTCGGAAGATTTCAGATTGTTTATCAACACTATCAATAATTTAAATCTCTCTCGTCGGACCCTGGTTCCCATTCTCTCTTACTCCTTACCATGGCCTGAAAGCCCTGCTACAGAATAAGAGAGAATGGGAAGCAGTCACCTTCTTCGACGTCCCAGACGCCGCAGTCTAGGGCGTCGCCGCAGCAGACGTTTCGGACGTCGGGAGCCGCAGGGCGATTCTTGGCCACCCAAGACGCAGACGAGCCGAGGCGGGAACGGCGAGATACAGGAAGCTGGTAGTCTGTCTAAAAAGTCAAACGACTTGGGTAGTTATTAGGGTAAAATTAAATCTGATGTTTTGACTACATCAAGGTTGATTAAGAGATAATCATTGTTTACTAATAGATGAACCTTATAAAAAGTATCGAATATAAGTATTTTTAAAATGATTAAATATTATATAAAATTCCCAAGTCGGTTGACTAGTCGAACTAGTCTGTCTAAAAGACAGATTAGTTCGACGGAGCCTTCTCGGGTCGATGTCTGCCAGGGCTACGGGTTTGTTTGAAGAAAAAGGGCCAACGCTGCGTTAAGCGCAAGGGCGGACGCCTGCGCGGGCACCCGTCGCGTGATGTGGCGCGTGTTTCGTGTGCGACGGTCCCCGTATTCGAAACCGGATTATTACCTGCGCAGTGTCGTTATTTTGGTGTGCATGTAGTCGTGTCGATGGAGAAATTAATATCACGTGGCTCTCCGCGACTGGTGCCCGCGTGGGTATCCGCTATGGGACCGCGCGCCAGCCTGCTTTATGCAGCGTCGGCCCTTACCATGCTACATTTCAATATACTTAAGATTCATTCTTGCATCGGAAAACACGTTAATAAGCTATTGATCCCGGCTCTCATTTGTAGATCTTTGATATTTATTATAGATAGAGTCAGAAGACAAAAAGTCTGACACCAGTTTTGCAAAGGGTTATCGTTACCCAGTTATGGAGGTCAGATAGTAACAGGGGAGGCCAGGATGCTAATATTTTGCAGTTACTGAAGCGTCATGGGGACCTATTGGATTATGAAGATTAGGTTCTAAAACGAAAAAACGTCTGTGACAAGTTTCCATTTGAGTGGGGGGAGAGCGTGTAATAATTTTTAAAAATGAAAAAAAATCGTCACCTCGAAATACTCGAACGTGTTAGTCAATATGGATAATGGTTATTTACTGTGTATAAAAGTTCCTATGACGTGTGGTGTGTAAGGAAAGGGTTTAATAAAGAAAAGAACAGGAAGACAAGACTAAGTATTTATTTCAAATAGACTTGTCAATTACTCGAATAACTAGTTGCTTGTTCCAAAACTAGGTCATCATGAGGAAGAACAAAGCAAGAAACCTCATGGTAGCTTCAATTACAGTATTTTAAGACGTCTTTTACAATAGATATCATTAATTATATTAATTAGAAACAAAAGTCACAGTATAACAAATACACAGAATCAATACAACCATTAGCAATAATATTAAGATCTCATCTACACTAATATTATAAAGAGGGAAAATTTGTATTTTTGTGTGTATTTGTATTTTTGTGTGTATTTGTATTTTTGTGTGTGTTTGTAATGGATAAACTCAAAAACTACTGTGCCAATTTCAAAGATTTTTTCACCATTGGAAAACTACATTCATCGAGTAACATAGGCTATATGTATTGCCCGTGCGAAGCTGGTACAGGCCGCTAGTACTAAATAACTAACGTGAACTTTGGTAGTCGGTAAGGATCTAGGGCTAAATAGCAAGTGACAGGATTTTAATAGAAACCATTCAAATTTATAGGAAAGGCGTGACGTTTAAGTGTCAAACCTGCGGGTTATAGGGCTATTTATAGATATATTTATTTAATACGTGACATTTTTTTTTTTAATAGTAGTTACAAATATGACTGATTTTACTTTATACATCATTTTTATAAAAACGGTTATGTGGCAACTACATTCCAATGTATAATTATATTATATAAAAACAAATGATTTTAAAACACAGTTAAAAATCACAAAGCAACCTCCCACACACATCTCAAAATACAATAAAATCAAGTTAAAATATTGTATCCTGAATAAAATATTTCTAGAGAAGTTATTAAATTATAATCTATAATATAAAAATGAATCGCAAAATGTGTTGGTAAGCGCATAACTCAACAATGCCTGGACCGATTTCGCTAATTTTTTTTTTGTTGTGTTCGTTATTATGAGGAGAAGGATCTTATGGAAAAAAAAATGAAAATTAGGGTAGTGTAGGGTTGAGTAGGGTAGTGTAGGGTAGTGTAGGGTAGAGTAGGGTAGAGTAGAGTAGGGTCGGGTAGAGTAGGGTAGAGTAAGGTAGAGGAGGGTAGAGTAGGGTAGAGTAGAGTAGGGTAGGGTAGAGTAGGGTAGAGTAGGGTAGAGTAGGGTAGAGTAAGGTAGAGTAGGGTAGAGTAGGGTAGAGTAGGGTAGAGTAGGGTAGAGTAGGGTAGAGTAGGGTAGAGTAGGGTAGAGTAGGGTGGAGTAGGGTAGAGTAGAGTAGGGTAGGGTAGAATAGGGTAGAGTAGTGTAGAGAAGGGTAGAGTAGGGTAGAGTAGGGAAGAGTAGGGTAGAGTAGGGTAGAGTAGAGTAGAGTAGGGTAGAGTAGGGTAGAGTAGAGTAGAGTAGGGTAGGGTAGAGTAGGGTAGGGTAGAGTAGGGTAGAGTAGGGTATAGTAGGGTAGAGTAGGGTATAGTAGGCTGAAGTAGGGAAGAGCGGGAGCGAAGCCGCGCGGGCAAAAGCTAGTATTAAAATATAAATGTATTAACAAACTATCATCATTGTTATTTTATTAATAAAATCCGACTAAAATAACGAAATACAATGATTAAACAAAAACTTACATCGGTAATTAGATTATGGGGATTGGAAGAGTCTTTATTTATCGCGTGTAATGTAATGATTAATAGTAGATAAGTACATAATAAATAAGCTTATGAGTATACATTTAATTACATTTTAAAACCTTAAACGATAATGGAAATCCAAAACTTATACTAGTAAGTTTTAATCAATGATATTTTATTTATCGACATTTTTTATTTTTTTTCTATAACATTTAATTTAGTGACAATTGTAATTGAATTTAATAATTATGTAATTTGGTTTTATGGGAAGAATACAAAAACAGTGTTATATTATTGAGCGTCTGAGCTAACACAGTAATAAGTGATACTAACATATAATGTGGACCAAAAGTAGTTTTTAAATAAATAAATTATTATTATTATAAGAAAATTGTTGTCGTGGCGTGAAGTCGATCGTTCTTCTTCATCGAGATAACGGCAACCTTTTCTTCTTCGTCAGGATATTCAGCAAACATGTTCTTCAAACGGATACATGGCCTTCAGCATTTCGTTAAGCAAAAACTCATCTCTAAAGTTTCGGCGAATTGTAGTACTGTTATTTTCGCCTGAAAACATGTGTGATTTATTAAGTTAACGGATACCTATATGGCCCTAACATCGTTTTAAAATAAAACAATTTAATAAACATTTAAAATTTATTAAAGCTTTTTATACAAGTGTCCCTTTTCATACTATACTTTTGACACTTTTCAGTCGAGTGTAGAGAAGTTTGCAAATATGGAAGCATATTAGCGAAAATCTGCAAATAAGATTATAAAATTAAAACAATATAAAAAGTAAAATGCTGGTTGTAATATAATCTGACAAACAATCAGCATGATTGGCATGTATGCTAAATTTTATTTTTATCGATTAATGCCGAGTGTGATAGCAAATATTACGGAAATACCGTGAGATTTTCGCGATTTTTTTTCTATCGTACTAAATTAGCTGTCTTATGTTTTGAACAAACAATCTATCTAGCATTGATCTTGACGAAATAACATACTTTACTGATTCTGTTTATTGCAGTAGATGCTTTTGCGCATTATAAAACTTGCGATTAACTCCTGTAGTCCTCTTAACTTAGTAACGCTGTCAGTGTCCTCGATTTATACTTGCCTACCGATCATTTCTTGACCCAGAAATACTAGTTAAAATGTCACTCTTGATTAGTTTAACTACTAGTGAAAACTACCCTTGATCAGTTTCACTACTAGTGAAAACTACTCTTGATCAGTTTGACTACTAGTGAAAACGTTGTTCTTGATTAGTTAAACTGAACTACTAGTGAAAACGTTACCCGTGATCAGTTTAATTACTAGTGACAATGTTCCCGTGATCAGTTTAACTACTAATGAAAACGTTCCCTTGATCAGTTCAATTACTAATGAAAGCTATTCTTGATCATTTTAATTACTAGTGAAAACTACTCTTGATCAGTTTGACTACTAGTGAAAACGTTATTCTTATTAGTTAACTACTAGTGAAAAATGTTACCCTTGATCAGTTTAACTACTAGTGAAAACGTTACCCGTGATCAGTTTAATTACTAGTGAAAATGTTCCCGTGATCAGTTTAACTATTAATGAAAACGTTCCCTTGATCAGTTCAATTACTAATGAAAGCTATTCTTGATCAGTTTAATTACTAGTGAAAACTACTCTTGATCAGTTTGACTACTAGTGAAAACGTTATTCTTATTAGTTAACTACTAGTGAAAAATGTTACCCTTGATCAGTTTAACTACTAGTGAAAACGTTACCCGTGATCAGTTTAATTACTAGTGAAAATATTTCCGTGATCAGTTTAACTACTAATGAAAACGTTCCCTTGATCAGTTCAATTACTAATGAAAGCTATTCTTGATCAGTTTAATTACTAGTGAAAACTACTCTTGATCAAGTTAATCACTATTGAATACTACACTTGATCAGTTTAATTACTACTGAACATGTTACTCTTGATCAGTTTAAATACTAGTGAACTAGTTACCCTTGACTAGTTAAATACAAGTGAAAACTACCCTTGATCAGTTTAATTATTAATGAAAACGTTACCCTTGACTAGTTTTAAGTTAGTGTAACAGCGGTCCCTGCTCACACGTTCCTGAAGACCACAGATACATGCGCAAGCGATGTCAACTGTTTATACCATTTTTTTTGCTGAGAATGTTGATTTGGATAGAGAAATGGAACAAATTATTCGATTACACCTATAAGGAATTATACGGTTTACGACATGGTCGTTTAAAAGGATGCTGGAATTATTTGGTAAGCCGTTGTTGCGTGGTATCTTCAGCAGCAACACGAGCTGAGCGATGAACGACTCCATGGTCTGGCCATTCTTGAGCTTCGTCTTGATCTTGAGTTTGAGAGTCTCGAAGCTGCACGCTGGCGTGGCGTAGCGATCACCTAGAACAATCAATCAAACTTTAAAAACGATGTTTAATCACTACTAAAGGTTATCTTTGTGTGCTGCTACACAAAATAACTACATTTTGTATATCTTTGTCACAGGAGGTGGTCAAAACAAAACAATCTTCTGGTTTTTGTTGCTACATTTTCTTTTCTTATATTATTCTTACAGATAGTCAACAAAAATGGGATCGAGTAAACCACTATCTAACAGAGAACTTCAACACCTTCTGGAAAAGGATTCTGAAAGTGATTCAAACGACGATTTTAGTAATTTTTTGCATTCCCCTTTAAATACTTATTTAGAATTGTCTGATAATGGCAATTTGGAGAACGAAAACGAAACGGAAAATTCAATGATACCGGAGGTAAATAATACGGTAGAAATATGTGGTGCTGGTGACATGTCAGAAAATGATAGGGTTGCACTGGACATGGCTTCTGCTGGTGTGCCTGAAAATAATAAAACTGAAATGAACGGTACTTGTCCTAACGCTGAAAACAATGCGACACGCTCATTACTGAATAAGACTTACACAAAGCCAGAAAGAAAATATCGGGACTGGAGAAAAAACAGAAGAATATTCATTTTGTGCCTCAATTTACATCCAAGTTTGGTCCAAAAATTGCATATTCACATAAAAGTCAACGTATTGATTTCTTTAATAATATTTTTCCCGACGAACTCATAAATAAAATAAAAATCGAGACAAATCTTTACACAATTCAGAAAAATAGCAAGAACTATCAGCCAACTACTCTACACGAAGATAAAAGCTTTTCTGAATGTGATGATAAAGATGGGTTTACACCCATTGCCAGAATATGAGCTGCACTGGTCCACAGATCGCTTTTATAATAACCCAGATATTTCATCAGTGGTGGGGTGGATCATTTTGATCATTTTCGTTCCTCCTATCCAACAGGAAGAAAATCTTGAAAGTTCTGGATGCGTTTATTTTTTTTCATTCTCGATGCTACCATTATAAATTCCTACACACTTTACTTATTAAAGCATGTGTCGGCGACAGAGGTCCCTTGCAAGCACCAGGGCGCAAGTAGTGGTCGGGACCACCTAGCACGCAAGTAGTTTTTATGTATGTTTTAAACTTAGAATAGGATGTTTTTTCTTCTTAAATGTTTATTTTGATTTTATTAGGCTTAGGAACTTATGTCTTATTAGATTAGTGTAAGTTATAGACTGAGTTTTACTATAGAATAGCGTCATTTAACATATTTCTAAGTTTTGTTTTGTTTTTGTTATGTTTACGAAAGTATAGGCAAGATTATGTTAGTTTAAGTCTCTGTTTTGCCATTTCTTAATTTAGCAAGGTTCAAGATAGAATAACTAATAAGATTCCAATAAGAATGAATAAGAAAGTGCGAATTTATTAGTGAAAATGTAAATTTGTTTGTTAACTATTTTGAAAGAGATTTTACCTATGTTGTCGGTACCTGATAGATGTTCTATGTGGTTAATTAGTGTTTTTGAGTCTAATATAGTTTATTAGGAACAATAGATTCAAGATAGCATAGTTTTAGAAATGATCGAAGTTTGTAACGCGATCCCGATTACGTAATTGTAAACTAATGTTTACCTTTTTTGTTTTGTGTCCAATTCTCACCATTACTGTATTTTTAGTTAAAACTTAACCAAAAAAATGATAATATAGCCATTAGATTGACAATTGGTATAATATTGGGTGAGAAATCGAAAGATTTGTGTTTCAAAATATGACCGAAATTGTATCTTTTGCAGTTTTTGTTCTAGAAACTTTTTTATGTGTTGAGTTATACAAAAGATTATTTATATTTTATGTGAAAGTAGACATCATAACGAGTATTTTGATGTGCATGTTGTGTATGTTATGTGAAAGAATAAATAAATATGGCATCCGAAAGGGCTCGGCTAAAGCGAAACTAAAAGTAAAATAAGTCCAAAAATCATGGTTCACGCGGACGTAAAGTTTCGGAGTATAAAAGTCGGGCTATTTTTCGGTCCGATCGTCAGTCGAAAACATGCCACCGAAGAGGCAACAACACAAGAAAAAGGGAACAAGGAAGAAGCTTATAGCCGAACCCCTAGGGGACCTTTTCGTCGAAAACGTGTTTTATTGATCCTCTTCGGTACCCGCTGTGAGGTGCTGCTACGCTACCCCCTTAGTCGAAAACGTACGCATTCAGGGGTGCGTGGTGGCGTACGAGACCAGCACAACGAGCAACTTACGTCAAAAATGGGGTTGAACTGTCCCGAGGGCTCGGTAGCCAAAGGGTACTGCCTGCTACCGTCACCGCCTCCTAACAGGGGCTAGTCCACCACAGTCTATGGTCCTTCGAGCCGGATCCCTGTAAGAAGACAGAAGAAGAAGCCAGAAGATAAGAAGATGGGTCCCGTAACAAGATCGCAGAAGGATGCCCCCTCACGCCCAACGTCTCGCCCCTCCGAAAGGGGCCAGACAGAGGAAGCTTCCGGGTCAGAAGGAGTCACGTCTGCGTCATCAGGAACGACTGGAACGGGTTCAACGGAAACCACCGGCACAACTTCTTCTGGGACTACGGGTACGGAGCGCACCTCAGCAACGACACGCAGGCGACTGTCACGACTGCAACCACAGCGGCGATCGGAACCGGTCAGAAGAAAGGAGCTGCACCAAAAGAGACGACCAAGAAGACTCGAGAAGATGGTACGGCGAAGGGTGTGGTCAGTGTTGCTGCCACTCTGAAGCCGATGGGAGTTGGTCGTCGAGCCAGGTCCACGAAGACCACGAGTTCATCAGCCAGAAGACGCGAGCTGGAAGCCAGGCAAGAGCTGGCACGCCTGGAACTAGAGCAAGCACAAGCAGCAGCGAGACTGGCACGCGTCAGGTTGGAGATGGCGCAATGCGAAGATGACTGACTCCGTGGATGAAGACCTGGAAGAAAGAACAGCACAGGTCCAGAATTGGATTCCATCTTCAGTACTGGAAGAGTGCAACGAGAAACAACCCGAGACATGAGGACAGCGTCCACCAGAAGGGCTACCTGTGAAGCCGGAAGAGAACTCTGCAACGAAGGGTGCTACGATCGATCTGCAAACGCTGACGAGTGCGTTGAAAGAAGCCCTTACCACAAGAGGAGGATCAGCAGAGCAGCCGAAGTACATCCACGAGTTACCTTACTTCGACGGCAACAGCAGTTAGTGGACAGCTTTCAAGGTTGTTTATGAAGACACGGCACCGATGTTCAACGAAGTGCAAAATATGGCTCGACTAAGAAGAGCACTGAAGGGCAATGCAAGAGAAGCCATCAAGAGTTTGCTGTTTTCAGAAGCTTCTCCATTGGCAGTGATGCAGGCCCTGAGAAGAAGATATGGAAGACCTGATGCGCTAGTGCTGGCCGAGTTGGACAAGATCAAGACGTTACCAAGGATATCAGAGAACCCAAGGGACATCTGCATCTTCGCAAGCCAGATCAACAACAGCGTAGCAGCAATAAAAGGATTGAAGAAGCCGCAGTACTTACATTCACCAGAGATAGTGAAGCAAATAATCGAGAAGATGCCTACGATCCTCAAGTTTAGATGGTACGACTTCACTGCAGCAACAGAAGAGGGCGAGTTCTCAGATCTGACGCTGGTGTCCAGGTTTTTGAATATGGAAGCAGACAAGTGTGGAGCCTTCGCGACTTCTGAAGAGAAGACATTGGCCAAGAGGACTCATCGACAAGCGGCGCATTCTACAAAGGAAAAGGAAGGGAACTTCAGAGAAAAGGAAGCAAGGATCAGTGAGATGACTTGTCCCATATGTCAGGGCGAACACCTCCTCCTGGATTGCCAGAAGTTCCTGAAGGCGTCGGTGCAAGATCGGTGGGCGCTGGTCAAGAAGAGTCGCGTCTGCTTCAAGTGTCTTCAAGGGAAACACCGCAAGGAGAACTGCAGAAAGCCGCCGTGTAAGGAATGCCAGAGGTGGCATCATCATCTGCTGCACGTGAACGCGGAACAGAGGACCTCAGAGGGGAACAAAGAGACACAGCAAGAAGCGACAAGTGTCACGGCATCGGTGAATGCGGCCAACAACGCAAGGGCGTACCTGAAGATAGTACCAGTTGAAGTCTTCGGGTCGCATGGATCCAAAAGAATTTTGGCCCTGATGGACGAAGGGTCAACGGTGTCACTGCTGGATGAGAAGGTGGCACAGGAGATCGGCGCTCAAGGAAAAACAGAAGAACTGATCATCGAAACAGTTGGAGGCCAGCTTATCAGAAAGAAGGACTCGCAGACACTGGACCTGATGGTGAAGGGGATTCACCAAGAAAAAGTATAGACGTGCAATAGCATCTGCAAATCCAATTCTTAGGATGTTTCTTCATATAATTGAAAGTTTTCATCTTGAACTAGCCAAACATATACCAGGATCAACAATCTCTATTGGAGGTGATCAGAAAAGAAAGAAAATGATAGCTGAAATGAGCTCTGGATCACTTGGTCTCCCCGATGAAAGATCTCTCCAAGCAACTCAATATGCCACTAAATGGAATGAATGTGTTAATCCGTCTACATTTGCTATGATGCACAAGATGCTCTTCTGTGAGAAAACAAGAGAACAACTTTCATTGCCACCTCCCTCAGAGCAAGCAAAGCTGTTCCAAATGATTTCTTGTGTGGGCAATTTCATCATGGCCTTAAAGATGATTACACTGGGTGATGGCGCCATGGTTCAAAACACGAGTGAGTACACAAGAGTAAAGTGGAATAGTGAACATTTAACAAACATGAGTGATTCCACCAAGAAATGGTTCAAAGATCTTGAGCCTTTTAGATATGGGGATAATTATGTGCTGTCTTCTGGGGGGATGCTAATGGGAATGTTAAATGCCGCTTCAACAACTTTAGAGCTTATACCTGTGATGTATGGGATAGATCCGGGTAAGGCAAAGGTCACCACACTAGAAACTCCGTTGATCTCTTAGATGCGATTGAAATCGATAGGAGAGCACTAAAACTCATAGGAGTCAATACGAGCCCAGAGAAAACCTGATAAGACCCCTTTGTATATATTTGGAATTAGGACAGAGCAGCTCCATTGGGTAGATGACACCGAATACCCTTTTGACTAAATCACCAGCAATTGGCATCCTGGTGAGTTCAATAGAATGATTAGAAGCTTCTTAACAAGCCATCAAAGCATAATTGACAGTATTGTCAATTCTGTTATGGAGAAGGTGATGTCACAAAATTCAGATGTTTTAACTAGAGGAAGACAGACATGGGACCCCATACTATGCAGAAGTGTGCCTAGCTCTGTGGCCTATAATAGGATGTTAAAGTTGTTTAAAGATAATCTTCAAGTGACCTGCTCTAATAACTTAGAATGGATACAGTGCTTCTTCAAATGCTTGGGATTAGAGAGATTAAAAACAATTGCAATGAGCTCCAACCCATCTAGGAAAAGGAAATACAACAGCGCGGAAAAGCAATATGTAGATGTAAGTGTGGAAACCCCCAAAACAGTACCATAGAAGGGAAGGAAAATGTTTTCAGATACATGCTTGACTTGGCTAGATCTTTCTGCTCATATATCAAGCACGGAGAAAAAAAAAAAAAAGAGAGAAGTCACCAGCGCTGTCATGTCAACCTTCGACCTGTTGAAGTTAGCATCACCGGTTCTCGTCCAAGGGAAGAAGCTGCTTCAGAACATATGGAGAAGTGGCATCGGTTGGGATGAAGAAATAGAAGACAAGGAATACGAAACATGGAAGACTTACCTGGAGAAGATGAAGCTGCTCCAAGATCTTCAGGTTCCGAGGTGTCTAGCGCCACATCGCACCGAGGGGGAGCTGCACACGTTCACGGACGCCAGCGAGTCAGCGTATGCAGCCACCGTGTATTGGAGAACGGAGAATCAAGATGGGACATACCACGTAAGCTTGGTGGCGGCGAAAGTTCGAGTTACGCCACTGAAGCCTGTATCGAAACCCAGACTTGAGCTGCAGGCGGCCCTCCTAGGAAGCAGACTAGCACACTCAGTGGAAGAAGAAATGGATCTGAAGGTGCAGAAGAAGACATTTTGGACAGACTCCAGCATAGTACTTTCATGGATTAAGACGGACCCGAGAACGTTCAAGACCTTCGTGGCTCATCGCTTGGCAGAAATAGAAGATCTCACAAAACCACAGGAATGGAGATGGGTACCCACGGCTCAGAACCCAGCAGATGATGCGACTCGCGACGTGCCGGAAGACTTTGACTGCGATCACCGTTGGTTCACTGGTCCAGACTTCTTGAAGAGAGAAGAAGCGCATTGGCCTGCACCAAGAACCTTCAAGAAGGAAGCCACAGGCAAAGAGAAGACCATGGACGTCGCGGCAGCAGCAAGCATCAGCCACCCATCACCCGATCCAGAGAGGTTTTCGTCATGGAAGAGACTCTGGCGAGCTACAGCGAGAGTACTGCAGTTCATTCAACGCTGCAGAAGGAAGGAACAGGTCCACGTCAGCCAAGAAGACCCAACCTGGAAGATGACACAAGGAAAGAAGACGAAGACTGTTGAGAAGAATGCTCGACCTTCGAAGAAACAAGAGATATGCTATGTACCATTGGACGCAGACCTACTAGAGCAAGCTGAAACTCTCCTGTTGAAAGGAAGCCAAGAAAGAAGCTTCAAAGAAGACATCAAGTGCCTACAGCAAGGAAAGCAACTCGAGAGCAGCAGTAAGTTGAAGAGGCTCGACGTAGTATTGGAAGATGGGCTCCTGCGTCTGAAGGGAAGGATCGACGCGATTCAGGGTGTGTCAAGAGAGTATAAACGACCCATCGTGCTCGACAGCAAGGACAAGACAACGCGACTTATCGTCGAAGATTTTCACTGTCGCTTCAATCATGGGAATCATGCGACAGTTATGAACGAGATAAGGCAACGCTTCTGGGTATTGAGATTGAGGTCGGCAATCAAGGCAGTTCAGCACCGGTGCCAGTGGTGCAGAACGAAGAGGGCGAAACCGCAAGAACTACCTACGGGCAACTTACCTGCTGAGAGGCTGATGAACGGGACACCTCCTTTCACGTGCACCGGCATTGATTACTTCGGGCCAATGACGATCGCCGTGGGAAGAAGACACGAGAAGCGATGGGGAGAGCTTTTCACCTGCCTAACTACCAGGGCGGTGCACATCGAGATCGCTCCATCGCTCTCCGCCGACTCCATGATCATGGCTCTACGACGGTTCGCTGCAAGAAGAGGGATTCCGAAGACAATCTACTCAGACAACGGGACAAACTTTGTCAGCGCCAACAAAGAATTGAAAGAAGCGCTCAACACACTGAAGAAAGAAGACCTCACCTCAGAAGCGGAGAAGATCGGCGTGCAATGGAAATTCATCCCGCCTGGTGCACCCAACATGGGCGGTGCATGGGAGCGTCTGGTGCGATCCATCAAAACCGCACTAGACGCCACACTCAAGGAACGACATCCTCGAGAGGAGGTACTCCACTCTCCTCCTAGAGGCCGAGCACATCGTAAACTCTCGGCCTCTCACCCACATCTCCGAGAACCCTGAAGAAGAAGCGCTCACACCAAACCACTTCCTCATTGGGCGATCGGACAGAGACACCTGGAAGGCTACGCAGCGACTTGCCGATCACTTCTGGCAACGTTGGCTGCGTGAATATCTGCCCACTTTGCTGCCGAGGAAGACTACGGGCAGAACAGCTCCACGGACCTGCGAGTTGGCGACATCGTGCTCATCGTCGACCAGAGCCTGCCGAGATGCACCTGGCCACGCGGCAGAATCCTGCGGGTGTATCCTGGACCAGATGGGCGGATCCGGATCGTCGACGTCGAGACAAGAGGCGGTGTGCTGCGACGGCCGAGCTCGCGAGTGGAGTTGTTGGTGCCGGGAGTGTCGCAGAGGCTGGAGGATGGTGCGACGCACGAGGGGGAGACTGTCGGCGACAGAGGTCCCTTGCAAGCACCAGGGCGCAAGTAGTGGTCGGGACCACCTAGCACGCAAGTAGTTTTTATGTATGTTTTAAACTCAGAATAGGATGTTTTTTCTTCTTAAATGTTTATTTTGATTTTATTAGGCTTAGGAACTTATGTCTTATTAGATTAGTGTAAGTTATAGACTGAGTTTTACTATAGAATAGCGTCATTTAACATATTTCTAAGTTTTGTTTATGTTATGTTTACGAAAGTATAGGCAAGATTATGTTAGTTTAACCCAGCGACAATGACGCTGGGTCAAATTGACCCGAGGCAATTTTAAACTAATATATTTAATTTTTGGGTCGGTCGTATGGTTTGAACGTTTGTACAGCTGGAGATACGACCCCCCTCTACCCGTTTTGTTGGTATGCTCAATGCGACGCCGCGTGTGCTGGAAGATATACGTGCGGCAAGTGAAAACGGGTAACTATGACCCAGCGTCATCGCTGGCGTAGTAATTTCGTGACTTACGTTTATTTGCTTATTTAGTGTTAAATGTTAATTAACCTGGTTTTTTATTGGGTTTTTAGTGAAAATAACATTGACAAATGATCCAGCCAGAATTGTGGCGTTGTTAGAGGAGTCTAATTCCGACAATGTAGACTCTCAAGCTGCTTTAGTTGTGGATATTGACGACCATTTATCTGAACGCAGCAATGACGCTAACATTGATAATACCACTGGCGATAAATAGAAGCCCAAAATAATAACTTTTTACAATGACACCAAGAACGGCGTAGATGTTACTGACGAACTCAGTGCTACTTACAACGTAAGAAGGAATTCAAAACGATGGCCACTGACGATTTTCTATACCTACTATGTTGTTGTCGACATTTTCTAAAAAAGCTGGGACTCATTTACAAACTCGAAGGGCACCTGTAAATTTACCTCGTCAATTGCGCAAAAGAATAGCGGATTTCCTAGGTGACCCTGGTGAAGAGCCCCCCCGCCTCCCACAAAAGTTCCAGGAACTCGCAAGAGATGTCAAGTATGTCCGTCTAAACAGGATAAGGAAACTTCTCACACTTGTCATGCGCGCCACATTTACATTTTGCCCAGACCATTTGATTCTGCAATTATAATTGCAGCAGATCCGTGGGCCTGAATGATGACGTAGAAGACTGATTTGTGTTTATTTTCATGTTATAAAGCTCATTTGATCTCTCTATTAGTACATAAGATTATTGATTTTTATTATTGCTAAGAATACTTTACCAAAAACTCAAAATATAAAAATGTTAAATTTTAAAAATTGATTTTGCATGTCTTATTGAAAAAGCTAATAAAAGTATAATTTCTAGAACTTATTGTTATTCTTTTTATTTTACTACCTAAGCAAATAAATCCTTTTTAATAAACAGTAACTAAAATTAATGTGACTTGCTGAATTTCTTGTAAAATTATCGATAAAATTCGGGTCAACATGACCCGGCGTCATCGTCCTAGTAATTATTTTCACGTCATTTGCGCCGGGTTAAGTCTCTGTTTTGCCATTTCTTAATTTAGCAAGGTTCAAGATAGAATAACTAATAAGATTCCAATAAGAATGAATAAGAAAGTGCGAATTTATTAGTGAAAATGTAAATTTGTTTGTTAACTATTTTGAAAGAGATTTTACCTATGTTGTCGGTACCTGATAGATGTTCTATGTGGTTAATTAGTGTTTTTGAGTCTAATATAGTTTATTAGGAACGATAGATTCAAGATAGCATAGTTTTAGAAATGATCGAAGTTTGTAATGTTCGCGATCCCGATTACGTAATTGTAAACTGATGTTTACCTTTTTTGTTTTGTGTCCAATTCTCACCATTACTGTATTTTTAGTTAAAACTTAACCAAAAAAATGATAATATAGCCATTAGATTGACAATTGGTATAATATTGAGTGAGAAATCGAAAGATTTGTTTCAAAATATGACCGAAATTGTATCTTTTGCAGTTTTTGTTCTAGAAACTTTTTTATGTGTTGAGTTATGCAAAAGATTATTTATATTTTATGTGAAAGTAGACATCATAACGAGTATTTTGATGTGCATGTTGTGTATGTTATGTGAAAGAATAAATAAATATGGCATCCGAAAGGGCTCGGCTAAAGCGAAACTAAAAGTAAAATAAGTCCAAAAATCATGGTTCACGCGGACGTAAAGTTTCGGAGTATAAAAGTCGGGCTATTTTTCGGTCCGATCGTCAGTCGAAAACATGCCACCGAAGAGGCAACAACACAAGAAAAAGGGAACAAGGAAGAAGCTTATAGCCGAACCCCTAGGGACCTTTTCGTCGAAAACGTGTTTTATTGATCCTCTTCGGTACCCGCTGTGAGGTGCTGCTACGCTACCCCCTTAGTCAAGGGGGTGGTTAGGGGTGCGTGGTGGCGTACGAGACCAGCGCAACGAGCAACGTACGCCAAAAATCGGGTTGAACTGTCTCGAGGGCTCGGTAGCCAAAGGGTACTGCCTGCTACCGTTACCGCCTCCTAACTGGGTCTAGTCCACCACAGCATGTACAACGTGATTTCTCACACAGACATTTCAGGCTGCGACTTGCGAGGTCTCTCATTAGAGACTTCACTTGTAAAAAACAAAGACTGACTGTTTTCAAGAACAAATAAGACCGGCCAAGAGCGTGTCGGGCCACGCTCAGTGTAGGGTTCCGTAGTTTCCTGTCCGTCACAATAAGTGTTCCCACTTATGAGTTTAAAAAAAGGCTATTTGTTACGTTGACATACTAAGTACGGAACTCTAATAAATACGGAACCCTAAAAACGGGCCCACAAAGGTTTACACCCCTACTTTTTAATTACTACACAAAAAAAATGGGGCTCTATCTGTACCCATCACTGATCATATTTTTGTAGTCAAAAGTAGAAAAAAACGAAATCCTAAAATTGACTACGAAAAGGTAAATTCATCATAGAATCAATCAAACATAACAATTGCTAGTAGAAAATACTGCGGGCAGTGTTTTTCCTTAATAATTGTACTTATTCATTCATTAATCAATAGCCTGCACAATATTTCCATAAATTGAGTGACATTTTGGGACGTAAACCAACGCTAATAGCTTTGCTGTTTATGAATATTATTTATTGAGATTTTACTTTTAAAATAACAAGGGCTTTTCTATTAAGCCCTATAAGTATGTGTACTAATTAAAAAATAGTGGTGTTTATACTTTTTCGTTTAAATAGACACAATAAGAATTTCCCACTATACCAAATAGCTATTTTTTTTAATTTAAATTAAAAATAGTACAGTATGCAAGTAGTAGAAATTTCAACGATTGTGCACTCGTAAAATTACGAATATATTTAAGAAGCAACGATTTTTTACCACGGTAGGTCATGAAAGCACGGAAAATCTTAACATCGACTTTTAAAAATATGAAGTCATTACGCAGCGCCATCTATCGAACCATTTATGAACTAGTTTTTTGCCTTAACATTTTGATAGATGGCGTTAAAAAATGAATTTCAAAAACTGTTCTTTCCATCAAAATCTAAATGATTTTCCTAGAAAGTCCTTATGAAGTTCTACTTTTCAGATTTTTTTCATATTTTCTAAACTTATGGTTCAAAAGTTAGGGTTATATTTTTACTTTTGGAGCGATAATTTTCGAAATTATTGAAATTATCAAAAAATGATTTTAGTAAACCCCTATTCATTTTTAAATACCTATCTAACAATATATCACACGTTAGGGTTGAAATTAAAAAAAAAATCACTTCCCACTTTACATATAGGGGGGCTACCCTAATAAAACATTTTTTCCCAATTTTTATTTTACCACTTTGTCGGCGTGATTGATATACATATTGGTACCAAATTTCAGCTTTCTAGTGCTAACGGTCACAGAGATTAAGCGAGGACGGACGGACAGACGGACGGACAGACAGACAGACAGACAGACGGACAGACAGACATGGCGAAACTATAAGGGTTCCTAGTTGACTATGGAACCCTAAAAAGGTGGAAACTTCGGTGTTCAGAATGAAATTAGGTTCCAAAACTTGGGTGTTCACTTTCCTGATTTACAAGATACATACACACGGCTGCAAGTTGTGCTCTACTAAAAAGAAAGCGAAGCGATCAAACACGAAATGTTCATTCTGCGGTGTAACATTGTGTGTAAAAAACTGTTTCAAAAAATTCCACATGGCTGAAAACCAGGATAATTAATAAATTTCTAGTTTTTAATTAATTGTTTTATTTACATTATAATTCATAATACACAATGGTCATATATTTGCCACTTTCTGACCTTTGACTTTTGGTCCTTACCAGACAATGCAAAATGTTGACCACCTAAAAAAATCGCTTAGCTGTTGCCCTACGTCTAGGTGCTCCTTGTTGTTCTCCTCATCGCTGCCACTGTGGCGAAGTTGTCAACAGCCTCGGTTACCACGGCCTGTCATGCAGTCGAAGTGCGGGACGCATAGCGCGGCACGCGAACATTAACGACATCATCCGACGAGCCCTTGTCACCGTCAGCGTTCCGGCTGTTTTGGAACCTCATGGCCTGGCACGCGACGATGGTAAGAGACCAGACGGTATGTCTTTATTTCCTTGGAAGATGGGTAGGCCTTTAGTGTGGGACGCTACCTGTGTCGATACTCTTGCGCCATCCCATCTTCCTAGCTCATCGTGCTGTGCATGTGCTGCCGCGTCGGCTGCAGAGAACCTCAAGCGGCGGAAATACAACAGCCTCGTCGGCAGTTATATTTTTGAACCGTTTGGGGTTGAAACTCTCGGGCCGTGGGGTCCGAGTGCTCATATGCTCTTTAAAGAATTGTCAAAACGCTTAATTGACGCTTCGCGTGACCCAAGGGCTGGCTTCTACCTCGGTCAGAGAATAAGCATTGCCATACAACGTGGCAATGCCGCCAGCCTTTTGGGCACACTTCCAGTCGACAGCGATGCGGAGGAGTTTTATGACTTCATATTTAGCTAGGCATTTAGTGTATATATTATTTTTAATTATTTAAGTTATTGTTTAATTTGTTTATTATTTCTTTGGTCCAATTAAATCTTAAATTAAATTACCATGTCATAAACCTAAAAAAAATAAACAACTACAGTAGAAACTCTATATAACGACACTGAAGGGACTGTAAATTATACACTGACTGTACATTATAGAGAATTGTCGTTAAATGGAAACATGAAAAATCAGAACTATGAAAACAAACAGTTTATTTCAAGTTAGTAGTTATGTACATAAAAAAATCTTATTTGAATGCTATTGCGTATATATTCTCTCCAGTTTCTATTGCGCGTATCAGTAAAACTTTTTCGTCAATACAGTGATTTTCTTTTTTAGTAGCCATGTTTACTGTTTGAAAGTTTGTGAGAAACTAAGAATATGATTACGTTTTAAGTCCATGTCTCCTACTTATTAGTCATGGTCAACAAGAGTACATGTACGATCCCAATTTCTAAACAAAAGAACGAATTTCTTAGAAAGTTTGGTTTGCATGATACCGACAGTCGAGTTTATTACGGGCTAGGATAATAAAGCGACAAAAAAACGTACACAGCTGCGTGGCTTTCACTAATTTTGGCAACTTAAAAGATACTTTTTATGACTTAATTGTTGTCGTTATTGAGAATGGGTATAATGCTATATGGAGTATATTATTGTATGGAAAACAAGCTAAACCAACCAAAGATGGGTGATTTAGACACTTAAGGAAGTTCATCGATATATCGAGTGACGTTATATCGACACTACACTGTATGGTGTTATTGGATATTTTTGTATTAACCAACAGTTAACTTATTTAGAAAACATCCAACCGGATTTCACCAAAAAATATTAGTCTCAGTCTATACAGCTTTTTGTTGTTTGTTATTGTGAGGAGAAGGTTCTTATGGAAATGAAACAATGAAAATTAGGGTAGTGTAGGGTAGGATAGGGTAGAGTACGTTAGAACAGAGTAAGGTATAGTAGAGTAGCGGGAGCGAAGCCGTGGGCAAAAGCTGGTAAATAAATAAAAATAAAACTAGACTAGCATAAGTATATTCATTCAGCCTCATAATGTTTCCACTACTGGACTCGGGCGGACAGTGAGCAATGCGTAGCTCACTGTCCGGCCGTCCGGTAACTGTCCGGACCAAGTCCAAGTCGTCGACGGCGCGCACTGTTCCCGCGCGCTTCAAGGAGTTGTCAGCAACAGTAGGGACCCAGCCGGGTCGAAGCCTACTGAGGCCAGGGTTATCCGAAAGGGCGCTCGAGCCCCGGTATGAAGGTTAGAAGGAACGGGGTGGGTCTTTTAGTCAGTAAGAGTCTGACACTATCTCCCGCTCCACCCAAGAGCGGGGGATGTCAATGCATGATTTTAAGAAAAATATGGACTCGGGCCTCGAATCTTCTCTAGGAGAGGAAATGGGCCATGAAAACTAGTCTATTGGTTCTAATACTGAAACGCTGTCCGACGGTATCAAAAGGATAACACGACGTACCTACTTATATTCAAGCCGCACTATACTACACTAATCTGCATGGTTGTCACATGATTTGACCATTACATGTTCGCTGTATGGACCACTTTGAAACCTGAGTTTGTTTCGGTGTTCCTTCTCATGGTAGTCGGCTATGAAACACCGGCCTCAACTAGTTTAAACTGACGAAAAAATGGACGTGTAAAAGTGTTTTAAAAATAAACGTATTAGCAAAATAACTCATTTATCAACCCACACTTCGGTTATACGAAAGATAATCAAGGACAACATAGAGCGCTCAGACGTAGTTACCTAAAGCCCTACCACGAGCTCTTAACGCGATTTATTTAACGATCTAAACAGAACTTTTAAAGGGATGGAGCTATAAAAGTTGTATAGTTCCATCCCGCTTTCTCCCTCGAACGCTTGACATTTTAACACGTCATAGTATCGCTCCTGTAGATATAATTTAAAGCTTATCTTAACCTTTTTTACACCAGTTATAAAGTACCTACTGATGTCTGAATCCAAGAAATAAAGCAAAAATACTAATCACCACACACACGAATAACACAGGTATATCTTGTTTTTAATACTGGAGTTATTTAATTTTTCGCCGTCAGCTGAATCCTTGTCTGTCTGCCTGTTCCCGCTAATCTCTGTTATAGCTGAATTGATTTTAACAAGATTATTACGGGTAGATACTCGTACTTGATGTTTTTGTTTTAGAAAAATAATTAGGATTCTAAAAAAAATCAAAACAAACCAAATGGTTACCAAATTGTGCTGTATTACGAGTCCGACGCAGACAAAGCCGCGAATCTAGTAAATAATAAATACATTGCACTTACACAAGTGCATAGTGAATTTGAAGGGTGCAGCCCGCCGTCTTGGGCTTGTGGATGTCATCGTGCTTTCGAAAACAATCACATTTAGCCAACTTAACTAAACAAAGCCTGATTTTGAAGGAAAACCCTGTAAGAATTCGCGGGAGAATTCAAAATGAGCCTAACTTTTACTTTTTCAAAAATCACTTAGGGTGAGTTGCACCATTTAACTATAACGATAACAAAGCCGTTAACAGTTGTCAAATCGTCGAATTGACCAATAGGCGGCCGTTTCACGGCTGGTTATGGTTTGGTTATCGTTATAGTTAAATGGTGCAACTCACCCTTAACCTTTCGAATACCGTACTTAGAGAGACACAATAGAAAGACATTGAGAGAGCGAACAGCGGCGTTATATTAATTAACTTACTTACTTGTAAAAGTAGTAGCTATAAGATGCGACTGGCGAAAATGACAAACAGAGAACTGACCGGTATCGGTGCCTGAACACTATGGCAGCATATGGGGAGACCTAGCTAAACTTAGGTCCGCCCCTGCAAAACTCGATAACTGCACGCATGCGTTGTAAACTTGCAACCTAATTAATGATGGACATCAGAATTGCAATAGTTCTGTTTCGTTTTTTCCAATTTTCTGGAATACTGATGAAAATGTAGGTAATATACAAACCCTGCCATACACTTGACTTATAGCCGTGATGTTATGTGTCTATAAAGTAACATAACATTTCTAACTTAGTTCAACATTCTCTAATGTTGAAACAGTCTAAAAACTTTGTTTACCAAAATAGAGGAGGAGTAAGCTGTACTTGACGAGGGACGACACCGCCGAGGTTGACCTGGGAAAAGGTGGCGAGACGACCTACATGCCTACCGCAAGGACTGGTTCGAGGTGGCTCAAGAAAAGAATACCTGGAAGAAGCTGGGGGAGGCCTTTGCCCAGCAGTGGCACAGTATAGGCTATTAAAAAAACCTGGCGTTATAAGATAAGCTGTGTAAGTAAGAATCTAAACATTCATTTCAAATAAACCATGTAAAGGCTCTATTCGATTGTCAAGAAGTCAATCAGACAGGAAAATGATGCTAATTGCACATTCTATAATTATGTTTCAGTAAACTTTTCTTTATCCAAAAAAAATATTAAGTACAATATAAATTCAAATGCGACTTTCTATAATGGAGTGTATTGTTCTCAATTTTTACCTCAATATTACATTGTCCGAGGCCAAAAAAAAAAATAGATAGATAGTCTTTTTCGCATCCATTTAATAGGCTAGTGGCCGTAAAAAATGTAATTAGTCCGTCCTTTAGATTATTCAAAAATAAGGGATACGTATTTTTTTATTTGTAAATTAAATCAAAAATGACAAAGATATAGCCCATTAAAGTTACGTGTGACGTCACACCGTACTTCATTGTTGCTGCCCAAATAAATTTTGGGCAGCAACAATGGAAACTGCTTTATGTTATATTTTAATGAATTCAAAGCATGAGGGATTTAGTCTTATACTGCACGACGACTTCATTGCTGCTGAGGCCACCTATACCGTATCTTCAACAACATCGATTGAAGCAACCAACCTCATAACCAACTCTGAAAGTCCCACCATCAGTAATATCGTCAGCCCATGATATCAAACGGCTACCTGCACCACCTTAAATTCTACAACGACCACAGCAGCACCTCAACCAACTCCTGAAACCTCATCCTGGATAATGCAGCATTTCATCTAGTTAGCCCAAAACAGTTTATGCCTTAACCACAAATGGGCAAAAGAAGGACAAGACAAGTTCGAAGCAGAGGAAAAACAGCTATTATCACTGCTTCTCCTTATAAAACAGAGTTAGAAGAAAGACAAAATAGTAAGAAACATTAACAGAAAGACATTGAAAACAGCAAATAAAAGAACCAAGAAAGCTGCTTCAGACATCTAGTTTCATCAAGCTATTAAGGGGCCAGGCGGGATAGTGCCCCCGGGCCTCTCAAGCTCGGAGAGGGCCCAAAATCTGATTAACAAACCGCTTATTGAATGAACGAAAAATCTTACGAAAAATATTTCTGTTGATAGTGAATCAGATAACGTGACCACTGGCTGTATTGGTTAAAAAACTTACTCATGAAGATTCGGATTTGGAGACGATAACACACCCATCCCGGCCACAAACACGATGATCATGTAGATCACCGTGTTTGTGGCGGCAATGACGTTGTGGTTACATCATCCTGAGTTCCAGACCATGTCTGACGAATGGATGACAATGCTCTTGCTTGTGAATAGGTTTGTGGGCGGTTACCCAACAGTGCTGTTTCCTCAATTTGCTCTTTTAGCTACTCAAGACACTTTTAGTCTTGGCCTTAGCGTGTTAAAACATCTCCTAAAGGACCCGCAATTCAAGGATAAAGTTTATGCTCTACTTGATATAGCCAAGCCCCACACACACACACCATCACACACACAGCACACACAAACATACAGCTCATCAAGGCTCCCAGCAGCATCCCTCTCAACCTTCCACCTCAACCCGAAAACATGTTTCGACGTAAACTGAAAGAAGGACTCCCCACATTGGTCAAGAACAAGGGACTTGCCGCCGTATTTGGAGTGGAGGCAGATGAAGAGGAGAATCATCTGAAACAAGACCTCTTATCAATACAAACCACTTACCCAAAACTCCTCTGTAAGCTGTGGCAGCTGTCTAACATAGGGGTACGAGAGAAGGTGATAGGGAAATTCGCAACATCTTGCTCCATCCAGAGTGCATCATTGGGAACATGGATAGATGAGAAATCTCTAAAGTCTACCATTAACGCATTGGAACTGAGAACCACAAGAGCCAAGAATCGGCCGTTCACTGCAGTCCTAGAGGACTGCAAGTGTGTGACCCAACTCTCACAACAAACAAGAGAAGCCCAGCCCTGTGGGGGGGACACCTAGAGGGGATCACGATGCCCACCCCAACCGACAAACTTGTAGTAACTCCGTGGAGCAACATATCGGAGCAGCACGTCCTCTCTACCATCGTGATAGGCTGGTCCGCACAGCAGACAAAGACTGCATCCATGAGAGTTCCCGAGACCCCCTATATAGGGTCTCAGACTCGGGTTCGCACCAGACGGGTTGCCCTTCAAGTGTAGAAGTTGGTAGTATGATTGAAGATTCGGTAATTAAGATGTGAAAGATACCATTGTCATATTTATTAACGACGATCATGTCACTATCTACTTGAAGCGAAAGTTACGAGAACTTATTTTGGCGTCAAATGCAAACAGCTGCAAAGAACTCGGAAATATTTTTGTATTTTATATTAATATCGTTCGAAAGTCCTGCTTCAGAAATTTAAATTTAATGAAATGAATGAATTAAATTAAATTATATTATATTATATCTTTCCACAGGTATGGTGAGTGTTATCCTTACCAAAACTTGATAGGATGCCTGATGTATCTCTGTGTTAATACTTGCCTCGATATAGCTTTTACTACAAGCTATCCGAATCAATTTGATACATGTTCTATGGAGGAACATTGGAATGCTGCCAAAGGGATTCTACAGTACTCGAAGGGTACTCTAAACTATTCTTTTGTTTACAGGAGAAGTGGAGAACCCATAAAAGGTTTTTGCAATGCTGATTGGGCAAACTGTCTGATTAATAGGAAGTCATACACTGGGTATGTTTTCCAGTTGGGTGGAGGACCAGTATTGTGGGAGTCAAAGAAACAACCCACTACTGCTTTATCGTCCGCGGAAAGTGAATATAATATGACGATATCGTCTGCCACGAAGGAAGCTTGTTATTTACGTCGTTTTATCCATAGATAAAACGAAAGTTTACCTGTTATCTCATGAGATAACAGGTAAACTTTCTTCAGTTAACTTATAAGCCAATATAAATATTTGTAATTCCTAGTTACTTGCTTATAATGCACTAGCTTCTGACGTTTTCTAAGCGCCCATGTAGGCCTATGTGAAATAAAAAACTTTTGAATTTGAAGAAACACTTCTGACAGTAACATATTTTTCTCTTATTTATTTACAAATCCTTTATATTTACGAGCCTTCATCCTATTATTCCAACAAAGAACAGATGTTTTTATTCATGAATTATCTTAAAGTCGCAGTTTTACCCCACCTTTCCCTATGTGTGTGATGGTATGTTTGTATGACTGTGGTTGTACTCTGGGTCATATCAGATATTGTTGTTGTACTAGCTATCTTTATGTCTAATCTTTCTGGGAATGTCCCAGGTTGACTATTAGATTCATTAGCCCAAGGATAAATCAAAAGATTTGATATAAAAACAAAAATCTACGCTTAAAAAGTTTCTCGTTTAGAATTCTGAACATTCATTTTTTCATCACAAAGATGAAAACAAAGGGACGAAATCTAAGAGCAACTTAAAAATAGAAATCCAGCGATCAATACAAACAAAATAATACACGAGAAGGGTCGTCGTGAGACGGCGGCGGCGTTGTCAAGACGACGGCGGCGTTGTCAAGACGGCGGCGGCGTTGTCAAGACGACGCGGCGATGGCGTCGGTCGTCAAGGCGATCAAAATATGATATAGTATGAGGAGTGTAATAGATTAAGTATAAACTAAAGCCACAAAATCGTTTAAGTTTTAAGGTTATACTATAGGTTACCGACATTACTCGAAGAATCGCCAAACTTAAATGGCAATAGGCAGGGCACGCTGAACAGATGGTCGATGGGGACGAAAGGTTCTGGAGTGGCGACCGCGTACCGAAAGACGCAGCATTAATAGTCAGAGTCATGGGAATCCGATAGATGCGGAACCGGACGTTGTTGCGACGCTTGGGGGAGGCCTATATCATATAGTGGATGTCTTTCGGCTGATATGCTACAAGTATACATACAAGTGTACATATAACTACAATTCAAGCCGCTCAAGACAAAAACAGTTTGTCCAAGTGTGGGATACTGTACTTTTACACCTAGAATCAAAATACCGAAGCAGTATCACATCCACCAATCCACAATGGGCCCGCGTAACCGACTAGGCCTGATTCCCTCTCTTAGAGCGAAGGACCGATTGCTCAGTGGGATCATAAGGCTCAAATGTTCGGTTACCACTAAAAAAAAATTTGCGTCATCATCATTACAGGATATCTATTAACTTTTTAACGTCGGATATATCCGTCGGACAAACATTCGCATTTAATCAGCCAGGGTCGCACATCCACGACCAAATACTCCATCTCAGCGGCTCTTCTGACACCTATGGGGATTGAAGACCAAACGAGACCCAGTCGCAAACACACGACACTGGCGAATAGGTCACGAAGACACTCGTTGGACCAATCTGACGCAAGCGGTTTAAGGGTTAAACAAAAAGTATTATCACTCGTATGAATTATCCCTTTATAAGCCTGTGTGTGTACGGTCATAGAATAGTCCAGCCGGTAATTACGTACTGAATGATTGCATCGATTGAACTACCCCACACCCCTTAGCAACCCCGCACTCGTTTTATCCCCCTGTCTGCCTTTGTAGCCGTACTCATTTAATTTCCGACAATACGTTCAACTTTGAATGACTCACCTAGCTTCAGGGGCTGCAAACCTTTTTTTTCTTTTTATTATTATACTTTTTGTACGCAGAAATTCATTAAAAAGACTTCTTCAGTTCTAGATGGAACGAGAAGTGTCAGACCTTTACTGACTAAGACCCAGTGTGCCTTCTGAAAAAACGCTATCCGTCGTATTACAAAAAAAATGCCTTAGTGCTAGCTTAAGTACAAGAGTTGTGGCGTGTTCAATGTGTGGTTGCCTAACAACGGGTCTTGTTTGTGTCAATCATTAAAATTATATTTCAATATAACACATAATTCATGTATTTTAAATATTGATATATTCTAATTTTCCAGATCCGTCAAGTCAATCATCTATACATACAAGGTGCAGTTTTAAAACTGCACAATATTTCAGGAGGTTGTAATAAAACTCACAAATAATCATGTAAAAAAACGATACCTGGTCAATAATCAGTAATACTTGTTATTTAATTTTTTAATTACACTAAACTAAATCGATTGATCGATGGCCGCGGGGGCGTGGCTAGGGTGTGGCGTGCGGGATGATGATTGGATGATACATTATTTATGAAACTATCGTTGCGAGTTAGTGTGTGTGAAAACGCCCTTTATTGTTCCGTGTTTGTGTGTGTGAAAAAAAGCGCGGTTATAAAAAAAAAAAATTACCTACTTATTTTATTATTGATTCGGGTCGAGAATCACTAACATAATTACCTCCTGAAATATTTTGCAGCTTCAAAACGACACCTTGTATAATAAAACAGTAACGAAAGAAAAACGGTTTTTCTTTGAGAATTTCTGAGAAAAATAAGTGGCTTTTGGTAGAAAAACATAACCGATGACAAAAAGTGACTTTTTAGAATTTTTGTCTGTTTGTCTGTGTGTATGGTACGACTTCACGCCAAAACTACTGGATAGATTGAATTAAAATTCAGCAAAAATGTTCTTTGTAAACCAAGGAAGGCTTTAGGCTACATTTATTATCACGCCGTTGGTTAAGGGAGGTAAGCAATATTGATTTTAAAAAGTTTTGTATGTAATTCTTAGTTTTGTTCCTTGCTGCTGTTACCATACGAGTATTTTTTATTAATGTAAAAATAATATAGTTGTCTGTTAAATTAACGACAATTTAGTTTTATTCATAATTTAATTTGGGTAAATAATACTTTCCGTTTTATAACTCGAGTGCGTTGGCATCGAGTTAGATAGCGCTATGGTTTCGTTATATGGGGTTAAAACGGGGGTTACCTTTGTTGTCTGTGTTGGTTGATGTGTTTAATTTTCCTGCGAATAATTATTATTTTTCTACTTGCTAGCAATTCTTACGATTATTCGATTACTTTTCATTGATATGAATATCGTTAGTACCGGATTAAGAAGGAATTTTAGCTATGCCTTTTAGAAAAAGATGGACTCTGTCTCGAAACTCTCGAAACCGACGCAAAGCGAGAACAGCAACTAACCGTGAGCGTAATGCATTAAGTTTGTCCGCAGAAACTAGCACGCAGCGCCACTTACGACTAGAATGTAAACGAGTCCGCACTACTGCTTCTTTGCTCTGTGAAATAAACACTTTCATTCCTTCACCGAGGGAAAGTATCACTACCACCAGTCAAGAAAAATTGCCGAGAATGCACGGCAAACGTCAGAAACAGATACCCTACCAGAAAGCACCAAGCGAGCGAGAGCAGATGAAGGATCCAACGAGAATGGACCCGCGAGAAACGGCAAAGCCGCCGACCTGCTCAACATGCTATCATTTATCGCGGAAATGCAAAGTAAGAAGCGCAATGTCTCCGTGCCTTTAGAGAAAGATAGCGCGGTAGGTTATGGCCCGAATGAATGGATCTTTAAAATCGATGAAAAATCCAGGACGATCAAACAAGCGAAGCCTCAAGCGCAAAGCTACAAGAGTTTGCTACCTAACGACGTTTTGCATATCGTCGCGAACCTTTTTAACCTCAACTCAATTTTTAATCATTTGCCGATGTCTTCGTACTATTACAGCGAACTAGTATGGGAACTCACCGCACCTGAACTAAACGTGGTTCCGCTGACACCATCAGAGATGATCATTAACTCGATGCAGTCCATGGCGAAACTGACCACCCTAAATTCATTCAGCTATCGACCGGGGTCGTCATTCTTTGTCTCTCGCATCCGAAACACACACAAGGTTACACGGTTACACAGAGGGATCAGAGGTTGAGTCTTCAGAATATCCGCTCTGAGACTGCTCGATCACTTAAGAGCATTCAGGAGCGTGAGATACGACTTGCGCGTGACAATGAGCGTCATTCTTTATCTCGCGCTTCTGAAACGGATACAGAGAGAAAGCAGAGAATAAGTCTTCAGCTTTTCCGCACAGAGACTGCTCGGTCGCTCGAGAAGTCAAGAAAAGGTAGAAAGTTCATATTTTTTACAGAAGGTGTACTTCTATTTCCGCTACAACAGCAAATAATAAGATTAATAGAAAGTTAATAATTAAAGGGGGTACCCTTTAAAAGAAACGCTATTTTGCTGGCGTTGTTTGTAGTACGGAACCCTGGCGTTTTTTGTAGTATGGAACCCTTCGTGTGCGAGTCCGGTACGCACTTGACCAGTTTCTGTTGCTCGCAATTGCTGCTTGCTGTGTTAGGATAGTACAACGGGCTGTTTTCCGCAACTCCACGACTGAAGCGCGTATTTTGCTTACGGGTGGGACAAATGTGTTATTCGATTCACCCCTGCTCCTCAAGGAAGGCCAGCAGTGCCTTGATGTTACTGACCTTTTCACGGAGGGTACCTGGGTTTCCGAAGTACTTTGCCCTGTATCCAGCGACTACAGGGCAGCATAGAAGCAGATGAGCTGCTGTTTCGTCCTGCTTAGTGCAGGCTCTGCAGAGTGGGCTGTCTGTGATTCCTATGACAGAGAGGTGCTTATTAAAAGTCCCGTGGCCAGTTGCTACGGCCATCATTTTGCGTAACTGAGGTTTGGTCTGTCTGAGGTAGGGCCTGTTTAGTGAAGCGGCCATCAATGGAGGGAAGTGCCTCCTTGGTCAGCCTGCACTCACCATGTTCTCTCTGTAGATCCCTGGTACGTTTTCTTATCAGATTGCGTAGATATCCGAAGAGAAACGGCATGATGGGTTCGGGACCCATTGCAGCCAAACTCGAACCTCTTCTGGCGAGTTCATCCGCTGCATCGTTGCCTCGGGAATCGCTGTGTCCTTTAATCCATTGAATGGTTACTTGGTTTTGTTTACCCACCTGGTTGATCCATAGTTTGTGGTGTAGGTCTCTGGCACGTTTCCTTACCAGATTGCGTAGGTATTCGAAGGGAAGCAGCACAATGGGTTCAGGCCCCATTACTGCCATACATACTCGAACCCCTTCTGGCTGTCTTAGGATTCTTAGAATTGAACAATCAAATAAAAAATATTGCACGTCTACAAAATACACACACTACCCACCAGACACATATAATTAAATTAGCCTGTATTTAGAGAATGAAATAAATAAGTGTATATTTAAAAACCTGTCCTAAGATCTGTGATCATTATTTGAAATGTTTTGTTCTTAAATCGATACAACTAAAAGTTTACGGCCTCTGCCTGGACTGCCCTTTGTAAATTTTTGATACTTGACAAATTTCCAGACAGGTAGTGATGCATTGGGGCGGGTGGGGTTGCGGCGCGAACGGGAATTCGTTATGTTCAATAATGTACGGATGTATGCCCACTACTAACCCCATAGATACCATGTCTCACCGGACTAAGCGTTTCGCCTCGTCGTTTATACCGCGTACATCGAAGGACTGGAACAATTTTCCTGCTGCGGTCTTCCCGTCCTATTATAATTTGGGTGTCTTCAAGGCTAGAGTACACCGGTACATGGTGGACATTCCACCTACACGCACAAAACGTTTTGGGAACACATTCATTGTGCGTGCAGCTAAGGAGTAGAATTCCTTGCCGGAGTCGTGTTTCCTTATAGCTACAACCCGGGAATCTTAAGTCGAGCGTGAATAGGTTTCTTCTAGGTAAGCGCGTTCCATCGTTGACCGCGTCGTCGCTTTTCATCAGGTAAGATAGCGGTCAAGCGCGAACCTATCAACAATAAAAAAGAGTGAATAGGCTCTTAATAAACTATTGCGCCTCACCACCAACGATTGCATCACCGCTTATCGAAACTTATCTAAACTCTGATGATATCTGATATCTACTATCGACTATCATCTGTTTATCTGCTTGCACTAGTTTATATCAGATTTATAGATTTTAGTTTATATCAGATTTTAAAAAAATGTTCTCAAATGAAACGAATTTTTGTGTGTTGTGACTGCCTGTCACTTAATTTATTCACCAATAACAAAATATTACATTTATATTTAAACATCACGGAACTTTAAACACGTGGAGAAATCAAACTTGTAAGAAAAAAAAAACGTACGACCTTTAAGTTGCATAAAACGTATAATGAAATGCGTAAAACACAAAAGTCTGCCATTTGCGATTGTTTTCAGAAAGTAAATATTGATATTAACAACATAAATGTGACATACATCATTGATGGAAGGTATCCGTAACACCGTATTGTGTGGAATAGAGAAGAAACATTCAACATTATCTTAGATAAATACTTTCAGTATGTACCATCGCGGTCATTTCTGCCTGGTCACTTAAAAAAAATTTCGCTTGAATCCTGCGGTGCGGCGTAAACCAAAAAAAATTAAATTTTCATTTCGAGTGCAAGCAAAAATGGACTTAGCGGTGGTTAGGTGGAAGTGTCTTTGATGGTTCGTCGGCATTTTGGTTCCAGAGTTACTGTTGTATTTGACGGCTGTAATGACTTTACGAAAAATATTAAAACGTCAAAAAAATTTTGTAGAACTTCAGCATCATCTTCATCTTCTGATATTTTACTTGATCAATCTATGACAGTTTCTACCAGTCAAAGAGAAAATTCTTGGAAATAAATAAAAAATATTCGCAACAAATCATGGTTCATTTCAATATTGAAAGAAAAATTTACTGCTGAAAATATATTAGTAAAACAAGGTTCATGAGATACAGCCTGGTGAGAGACGGACAGACAGACAAACAGACTAACGGAACCCTAAACTGATGTTTTTTTTAAATCCATATTTCCGATATGGCGATATTTACGGTGAATCTAGTGACCAGATAATTTTTAAGGTAAACACTGCAAGCCATGCAATGGCCATACATAGCGGTACGCCGACAGCCAGTATCATTAATACACACAAAGTAAAATGCTAAGCCCCTAAAACAGTTTTCATGTCAAAAATGTAAAATTTAAAACATAACTTACAACAGAAACGAATATTAATGTATATTAGGTATGTTTTTAATCATGTTATACGTATACAGCGACAATGGCTTGGCATGTTTTTATAATGCGAGAACATTGTACACATGTCGGTAATAATGTAGTTATGTTGAATCACGATAAGGGATAAAATATTGGATTAGTCTGCTTAGCCTATGAATTTTCTTGCCGGTTCATCTTAATAAGAAACGACCCAATCCAATCCAATCGGAACCTATGTGAAATATTGAGACTTGATTTGAGCATTAAATTGATAATTGAATTGAGACTTGAATTGAGAATCGTATTGATAATTGAATTGAGAATTGCTTCGAGAATTTGGAGGATGCAGCAGAGTACCAGTGTTTTACATAGAACTACTGCTTATCTGACCTCCACAACTCAGTAACTAGATAACACGATACCCCTTGGTATGACCGTTGTCAAATTGTTCTGGTTTTCGATTATCACAACGATCTTCACGTAACCAACGGCTTAACGAACTTTTTGGGGCACGAAGGAGTCTCGGTAAATATTTTGGATGGTCAACCATCCACAGACTGATCTGGGCAAGCATCGCATAACCTTAGAAGATATATTTATGCACCTGTTATTCCACCTCCTCCTTAAATACTGAGCTATTAATTACATTATTTATTTTTATGCATCTATGCGCAAAAGGCTGAAGCGCCATAATCATGAGGGTAAGTCTCTAAGGAGTAGCCTCACCTTCTACATGGCGCAGCGTCTCACCAAACCTTATCAGTTCAGGAGATTCCTGCACCGAATTCAGGCGGAAGAAACGCCCGAGTGTCACCATTGTGCGGACCTCCCGGAGGAAACGGTGGATGTGTGCCCCGCTCGAGCGGTGCACCGCCATGTCCTCGTGGGTGCCATCAGCGGCGGCGATATCTCGCGTTGACCCTGGTTCAGAGCGAGCAGAGATGGGCGGCAGTAGCCTTCTTTTGCAAAGCAGTAATGCTATCGCCTGGGACAGCCGCACGTGTGAGGGAACGGATATCCTCAGCCGAGGGGGAGTGTCAGATTTTTATTCACTAAAACCCACTCTTGTTCCTTCTAGACTAAGTTGTGTGAAGCTCATGTTCACGTAAAATAAATAAAATGATTCCAAATTTTCCTTCATATTTTTACAGACTTAGGACGGACTAACTGCTTTGTGCTTAAGACATACCTAATAAAATAATTACTTATGCTAAAAGTAATTACACCACATGTAAAAATAAATCACTACAGGCCTACTGGTTATGGCGTATTTAAAAATGTGGAATCAAAATTATGTACAATGATTTAAAAAAAGTTCTCATTTACCTAAATCGCCTTTGTATTTTTATTTATTTAACACTTAAACGACACGTTAAAATTGTTCATAAGTACCTAATCAAAATTAACAACAATTAATAAGAGTTCTGGGTCAATGTGTCGTCTTACGGGCTGTTATAAACATAATAACTAATCACCTCTGAATCATCTCTGGTTAGATAGACTTCACAAGAGCATAGCATTCCTTTGGATACATAATCTTGCACGTTTAACGCAAAAATTGCAAGTGGTTTGGCACTGTAAAAACGTCGAGCCGCCTGCGCATTCGTCACCAACTCCAGGTTAAATATAATTCCAAGACGCCATTATTTTCGCGCGACGACACACCTATGACGTCTTAAGAGAAACTGAATTATTCCATGACGTCACTCACGTGCTGCACTTAGCGCGCAGGCTGCGCGGGGCGCGCGCCACGTCGCATTGCCAATCAAATAGGGTTTGGGGGCGGAGTTTGATCTAGGAATGGCTATTTTTTGTGAGTCCACGTTGACTAGGCGAACGCATAATTATTGTTATTGTGGAATGATGCCTACTAATGGTTTGCATTACTTATTCACTAACGCGAGAATTGGTTCGAGTTATTAAAAAAAAAAGTATTTTATTTTTTAATTTTATCTTTACAAATCGATAGTGTTTCATGCACCGGTTCGACCCTCCACGGGATTAAAACGATTAAAATTTAACGTGGTATATTTTTCACTGTAAAACGTTATTAAATTGATGAACCCTCAAGAAACAAGGAGTACGTTATTTTTCTCCCAAACATTGGTAATACGTAACCTACCACTATGGACACACTTGAATATCTTCCAGGTTTAGAGGAAGTTCCTTTGAAGAAAACTCCCGTGTACCGCAGGGAGAGACATCTCTCTTCTGCCATAACCCTCACTGAGATAGAATATATTCTAACACATCAGATCAACTTTGCGGCACTGCGTCCTCATCATCGTAGAATCCTGGATGACTTGGAGCCCTACACCATCCTCCCTCCTTCCGGCTTCCTGGCGTGGTGCTGTTCAGACATCACTCGCTGGTGCAGACATGACCGAAAATCTTCAGAACTTCAACAACGTGCATTTCGTGTTGCATCATACGCTACTCAAAAAGCGTACGCTCGTTTCTACAAAACGCCTGTACCCCTAGCCAAGTTGCTAATCTGCAATAGTTAACGCTTGTAGAAAGCTTCAAATGTACGGGAATGACGTCGTCTTATCGCTCAGTCACGTGGTCAGAACAAAAGAATTGGCGGCAAGGTCAACTGGAAGCGTTCGGCGCAAGCGAAACGGTTGTAACTTGGCTAGGGGGGCTGTTCCCTTTCTTGTAAGAAGGTCATTTCCTACGTGGGCGGACGTCATCGGGGAGGTTGCACAGTCTCTAAATCCTCGGCAGGAGGTAGTGGTAGGACGTGTGGAGCTGTAGTTTGAAGCTAGATCAGATAAAGTATTGGAGCGATCACACTTCCCTGAGGGACACCAGCCTTGATTTCATACAGTTTGTGATGCGAGGGAATAATATAAGGGCACCATATAACTAAGATAATTTAAAGTATCCGATGTCCTAATCTAGCTTTATTGTGTCGCCAGTAAATTTTGTTCCTTGAGGAAGACGAATTTGAACTGTTAACTCGACTATTCTTCTCATTAAAATGAAGGGAAATGTTTTCTTGAAATCTCACTTCACCTCTCACGTTTCGTTTAGAGAATTACACTTATGTTTTCTTATAACCGTTTCTAATCCCTTAAGTAATTCTTTTATTACAACACACAATTTAGGAAATCATTTTTTTTTAATTCTGTAAAGACATGTATTGAGTTTGTAAGAAATACTTGGAAGTTTGTCGGGAAATACTCCAAACGCGTACACCGAGACTCCATTAGGTGAACTGACACAAACCACAAGTTTAAACCGAACCAAGACCATTAAATTTGATTAAAATAAATTTATTATTCAGGACTATATGTTAAACAATTTGTACGGTTCTTGGAGAACGAATTGTTTCACGAACAGACGACACAGAAACCATGCACTTAATCAAGAATTACCTATTTACATTACTTTCAATCTGCAGTTTAACTGCAGCCGTCGAATTTCGAGGTTTATGGAATATAGTGAAGAGTGTCATCGATTTTTCACATGACACATACGTTCCTGTGGACGCGCGACTGAACATTACACAGCTGGCGCGAAAATATGGATATAACTTAGAAGAACACACAGTGATAACGGAGGACGGATATATATTAGATATTCATAGAATACCAAATCGTCAAAAAAGAAGAAGACCGATCGTGCTTCTAATGCATGGCTTGTTAGAAAGTTCCGACACTTGGATGTTAATGGGCCCTGACAAAGCACTTGCGTATGTGTTAGCGGACCAAGGGTTTGATGTCTGGATGGGCAACTCCCGAGGTAACAAACATGCTCAAACGCACACCACGCTCAACATCTCCACGTCAGAATACTGGAATTTCACGTGGGAAGAGATCGCGCTGTACGACCTGCCTGCCATGATCGATTACATCCTCGAAGGGACAGGATCCGATGGTGTATACTACGTAGGACATTCGCAAGGCACTACAGTTGGCTACGTTCTGTGCTCCATGAAACCCGAATACAATCATAAAATCAAAATTATGTTTTCGCTAGCGCCGGTAGCCTGGATGACCCACGTTAGGAGTCCGGTAGTAAGATTGTTATCACCTACCTATAACATATTGAAATTCATATTGAAAGACATAAACGTTTATACAGCTGGAATAAGTTTTGTTAACAAACTTTCAGCTTTTGTATGTAGTGTTATGCCAGATAAATGTGATACTATTTTGTACGCGTTATCGGGACGAGAAACTAAAATAGATGATACGTTTTTGTCGGTTATATTAGGACACTCGCCAACTGGATCGTCTACAATGGAGTTCGTACATTATGGACAGTTGGTTTTGTCGCATCGGTTCTGTCGGTATGACTATGGTGTTGAAGAAAATATTGACAGATATGGAGAAAGAACACCACCTGATTATAATTTAAATTACGTGTCGGTACCCGTAGTATTGTTTTATAGTGCTCAAGACTGGCTGTCGGACATTCAAGATGTTGAAGTTCTAATGAAAAATCTTCCAAATGTTAACGAAACCATTTTCATAGACGACTTCACTCATTTAGATTATGTTTACGCCCCAGATGCGGTTGATATTGTTTATAGTAGAATTATAAATAAAATCAGTGACTATGAAAACCATTATCACTATTTAGATGTCAAAACATTAAAAAAATGATTTCAGACGTTATGTCTAGAGTTAGGCAACGTCTTTCCGACGGAGATTATGATAAAGTTAAACATTCGAGACTAAATACGATTTATTAAATGAATGATTTTGATATTTTTTTTTTTTCACAACTTAACTGATGCAAAGAGTTTGATATCTAAGTAATAAAATAATACAGCGAAAACCTGGTTAAGTGGGCCTACTTTTTTTTGTCGATGGACTAATTTTTTTTTTATTATTTGGCATCCTATACAGCTCTGTTATTGGCCTTGTAAACATCCTGAAAAGTACAGGTGGTTATGCAAGATGAGCAGCTTAGCATAGTAGGCGACGCATGTCCTCTAAAGCGGCTCCACACTGGCACTGTGTTTGAGATGGGTCCATTGTTTTGCAGAGGGCAACCTGAGTCCGCAGTCGGTTATGAGATTTCCAGATTAGCCAAAGCATTTCGCGTCCAGGGGAGAGATGTTCTGATGGGATGATGAAGTATGGAGGAGTTCGGTGTTTCTGCTTTCACACCACGCATCTCTGGTCCTTTTGCACTGTCTTTCGAAGCTCAATGTTTGGCAGCCTGGCAGTAATCATTAAAGCTAGAGCGCTAAGCGCGTAAGTTAGAGCGTATAATCTTTTGCCCTCAACTTTCCCTGTTTTATGTGTTAGATTATTCATTATCATCCCTATTGTACAATTAACAGACTCCAGCGTTGCCTTTGGTGCTGCAGACGACCACAAGCCGAATCCCTACTATTGCTCTCAATTCAATATTAAATACAAAATAACAACACATACAGAAAATTCTGAAGGGCTCATAAATCAATAACACACTCTGCACCCATACCACGACCGTCTCCCATCTCCCCGTTTCTACGGAAACCGGTAATTCTAGCAGACTAGACATAACAAGGTACAGTCAGCAACGAATAAATGTTAAATGATATATATGTTGCAAATAGATTTTTTTTAAAACACTTTTACACGTCAATTTTTTCGTCAATTTAAACTAGATGAGGCCGGTGTTTCCTAGCTGACAACCCTAAGAAATAACACCGAAACATATTTAGGGGACTTTGACCCCTAAATCTTCCTCTTAAGTCCTTACAGCAAACATGTAATGGTCAAATCATGTGAGAACCATGCAGATTGAAGTCTGAGATATTCTTTTGAAGAAAGAACCACACAATTCTGAGTGGACCTGTCCAGTCATTGCAAGTATTTGTCAGTATGCGTGTAACTCAACTCAGGACTACTAAGAATAATAAAGTATACCTGCAATTTTTATGATTTAGCGATAGCAAAACGCTCAATTGATTTCTTACTAACAGGGGGCGTTGTTGATTAATCACGTAAGCGAAACTGTTTGGAAGGGCGACGGTTACTGGTTATAGTGTAATCAGTAACCGTCGCCCCTCCAAACGATACTTTTTCCATACAAATTTTACTCCCCGGTATTACTATAGTTTTTTTGTCCTATGATGAGTTCCCTGACAGTTCTTGTCTGACAATTATAGTGATGTGACCTAACGAAATTTAATCGATTTTTTACAATAACGAATCAGTTGGTAAAGAAAATGGAATCGGATTACCGATTTTAGATTTATAGATGATAAATGTGAAATTCTGTATGTGTGTGTGTGGATGTATGTTACTCTTTCACGCAAGAACTAGTCTACGGATTTTGATGAAATTTTACAGTAAACCAAAAAACCTGACAAAAACTAAAAACCTGAAATAATGCGGGCGAAACCGCGGGGGACGGCTAGTGGTAAATAAAATGCAGTCTGTTTAAAATGATAATTTATTTATTATTCACTGTCAGAACTTGACTCTTGATTTGAACTCATATCCATATCGGAATCGGAATCTTCTCCAACCACGATGATTAATTGTTGGTCCCTAATTCGGTCGATTCGGATATATTTATTCCAGTCTGTTATAGTTTTTTGACTTTTTTCTATTACTTTTTTCCCTGTTCCTTTTTTTCGGCTGTTACATGCGATTACAAGATGGCCGCTCCGATTTTGTCGATTAGTGTGTCGTCGAGTAGTGTCAATCTCTATTGGCAGAAGTTCCGTTTAACGCATTACACATTTTAAGTTCTATACTTTTTCATTTTATTTACTTAATTTATTAACAGTTAATTATAACCACAATAATTTACTTAGTAATTTACGAAAGACAATATTTATTTTTATCATTTCATTTTTATTTTTTTTGCCACTTTATTTTTTAGTAATCTAAAGTAGTAAGCGTGCCACGAAAAAAAATGTCTACTCTAACTGTCAGGGAAATCATCATAAGGCAAAAAAGGTATACACAGGGTGATGTTGTACATCGAAAATAAAACATGATAAGGTTTTATCATATTATTAATCTTATCTGTACGGAAACAAAAGGGTTGGTACCTTTAAAATCGTATTACTCCAAGCAGAACGAGCGCAAAGGGCTATTCTGAAAGTTATGCTCTTTAAACGCAGAGATTACCCTACTGCCCCGCTCTACTCCGAATCCAAAGTCCTTACCGTCCGTCAACTCTTCATTCTCCGCGCTATCCTACGTTGCCATTCTATGCTCCTCCTTGACGATAAACTTCTTAATAGACGTAGAGGATTTCCGGTTTGCAACCCTGTCAGGTGTCGAACAACATTTGCAAGTCACCAATTTAAAGCACTAAGTCTAAATTAAATATTTACACTTTTACTAAATTTCATTTAAAAACCAGGATTATTAACTGGTTACAGGAATTAACATATGAAGCGACTGAAGATCTTCTCACTGTTGTCAAGTAGCTTCATTGTTTTTTGGGCTCAAAGATAAATACCTACTATAGAATTGCATTAGTTAAAGATTAAGAAACTGCATGTAAAAATATTTTGAAAGTGGATTTTTGATATTAATTTGTACTAAGTAAGACATTGTGATTTAGGAGGAATCAATGGACTTCCGAAATACAGGCATTTCTTGCCTAGTTTAGAGTCCAAATGGTCTCATCTTAACATGTGCACAACAAAAAAAAAATCGTATAAAAGGTTTCTACATTAACTCTATTAATTTTATAAAACCCCTAACGTTAGTGAGGGATTTATAAAAAACTTCGAAACCTTCGTTTCGTTCGGAATTCAACATGCCGCCCACGACTTAAAGACACTGCTTTATCCCCTAGTTACATAATCTACTATTATTATAGTGTCAGTGCCACTCCTGGGCAAAAGCCTCCCTCCAGTCTTTCCATATTTCGCGCGCCCAGGCTTCCCATTTCCAGTTCTAGTGGAATTTGTCTAGTTTGTCGTGCCATCTCCTTTGTGGTCTGCCGCGACCCTGTCCTAGGAGTGGAATAGAACAAGCTAACAAAAAAAACAGTGTCAGTGTTGGCTTTTTTTGTTGACTGTACCTACGTGGGCCAAACTCCGCTGTGATATAAACATCATTATAATAAATACACCACCTACATAATACCACTGTAGTACCACTGGCTGGTCGTTCATTGTTTACGCCGGTAAACAATCCACAACAGACTTGGAGCAATCGCTCGATGTACTTAAAAGTACAGCTGTTGTGAAGAAGCTCATTAGTCTTCTACTGAACAAAGGATATAGATTATTTTAGGATAATTGGTACAATTCGCCTCTGTTAGCTAGATTTCTGAAGCTTAATGGTACCGACTGCGTTGGTACCTTGAGAGCTTCTCGTGGAGACGTTCCCATTCTTATCAATAAGGCTTCCCTTAAAGGGGGAGATTTCGTAGCGAGACATTCGGGCGATGTCTCTATATTATCGTGGCAAGACAAGAAACGAGTAACCATGATGTCTACTTGTCATGTTTCAGCTACTGCCTTGCCTAGTCTCGTCGCGTTCACCATATCATTCAGCACCGTATAAACCGCAGGTGGTGTTGGATTATTATAAATTCATGGGAGGGGTGGATATGAAGGACCAAATGCTCGAGCCTTATTGAATAGAACGGAAGCGTTGAGCCAAATGGTACATGAAACTCTTTACACGCTCACTAAATATATATTATATATATATATTCTTAACGCTCGCGTTCTTCTGTAGTCATCAACACAAAAACGTCATGATTATCTTTTCGCCTTAGTCTCGTAGATTCCATTCTCACAAATCATCTATCACATTGTCCGCAGAGTCGTAGGTTTACTGTTTCCAGCAGTAGATCTACGCACCAACAGCCTCAAAGAACAATTTCGTTTACACTTTGACCCGTTCTGCTGGATCCATCAGGTTACACAGCAGCACGCAACCGGAATTTTCAGAAGCGTTGTATTGTTTGCCTTCGGGGGCAAGAAGGCACAAATAACGCCGTACTGCTGTGAAACCTGCAAAGTGCCTTTGTTTATAACGAATTGTCCCCAAGTGTTCGCGCGTAAAGTCATCGCGCCATTCTGTCAAACCCCAAGCGTCGGCGTTAACTCGCCTCGTAAAAATACCCACTTCATTCGACAAGTTCGGAATTCAATATTTTTGAAAATTGAAGTTCAAACTAAACGCATTATATTTTATAATCTATGCTCTGCTGTTTTTTTTTTTCGGCTTGACATTCGACGCGTAATTTCGGTGCGAGAGAAATGTTGTGTGTGGTTTTGATGTTTTTTTACCTGATTTTACTCGACTAAGTATTGTTTGTTATTATAGAGTTATTATTTTGCTAATAATGGTTCTATTTAGAGTATAATTTGCATGAAATACATTGTTATAACTATTACATAAAGCCGTTATAGTTTGTGAAAATGTTTTCCAATTTCCGTGTAAATTATGGTGATTTTTATCAGTAAATGTAATAAAACTATTGTAAAAAAAAAATTGCAAATTTTGAAGCAAAAGGTAACAATTGACGATGTTCACAAAATTTTTACAAATATAATTGTTTACCTAAACCATCAAATAACTAAACCTAATAAGTCAAATAAATACTATACAAGTTAGGCTTGTTCAAAGAACAAGCTTAGATAAAGGAGCACCTGCAGCGCTCCTTTACATCGAGCGCCTGGGTGTATATCCAGCCGTGCCCTACCCTAACGCCACTACTGGGCCGATACTCAAAGTGGTGGCGTTGCGACGAGCACTTTAAGAATGAAATAATTTTAAACTTCATCTACAAAACCAGGGAAAGCTGACCTGCGTACGCAGGGCTAAAAGTTTTGTTGTATATCTTTAGTTTTAGTGTATTTTATAATTGTTATTGGGTGTTTAATTTTAGTGCCTGTACAGTGTATATATAGTGATAAGTGTTTCATTTGTTTTTTTAATGTCTGTGTGATCAATTTATGTCGTTTTATACCTGTAAGTACTTATAATAATTTTTAGTATCTAAGTGTTTATATGTCTATTAATGACGACAGTTGTGATGCCGTTCGAAGCGCTAGTCAACTTGCCCATCGCTGGATGTCTTGGTGAGATGCCCCCAATTGTTCCCTAGCACAATTTTTTAAGGTTGTACGAGGCTTGAAGGTACATTTAGGCAAAAAACACAAACCCCAAAATGTACCTTTTTCATGTCCAACATTTTCAACTGCCCATACACCAGATTCACCCCCACAACCCTTTTGGAATACCCTTGCAAAATTAAAAACATCAACTCCGGCTCTAAAAAGAAATCCTCGCGGAGCAAGGCCATCCGTCCATCTCACCGATCAAGAGAACTCTCGAAGTGGTCACCTTCCCGATTAGAATTCTACATGTGCAAAAAAATTTAACAACAAAAAAATCACTAACAGCCCAAATTAAAGATAACTGCAATATTTCAGGTCCCAGAGTTGGGACCAAAATCAACATCCCACCTCCCCGAACGGGGTTTATTGCACTATGTGGAGTCTTAACTAGGCCAGGGTGATATTAGAGGTGCAGCCAGGATCATTTTTAGCAACGATGTAGTTGCGCCGTCCTCTCCAGAGACTTTTGCAGCTCTAGAAAGCAAACACCCCGCCCCGGCAAATGATCTCACTTTTCTTGACAGAGGTCATTCAGATTCCAACACGCTTGAAATTTCAGCCCAACAAGTTTATGCGTGTGCTCCTTCCGCAGTGGCTCCGCCGGCGGCCTCGACGGCCTGACGCCTCAAAATCTTAAGGATCTGATGAGTGCAGGCGCCGGGGAAGCTGGTGAGTCTCTTTTGAAGGAGCTCACAGCCCTTATTCTAATGCTTTCTGGAAATGTGAACGAAGCCGTCATTGACATTTTGTACGGGGAAAATTTATATGCCCTGCGCAAGAAAGATGGCGGCATTCGTCCCATTGCCGTAGCGTCTACATACCGACGTATCGCAGCCAAAATTTGCAGTGCTTATTACAGCGAAGCACTGGCCAGTAAATTCCAGCCCCTACAACTGTGATTTGGTTCCAAAGGGGGCTGTGAGGCTGCGATACATGCTCTGTCCACCTACCTCAACAGCAGTGAAGGTGATGTTATCCTTAAGGTTGACATCAAGAATGCCTTCAATTCCGTGAACAGGGAAACCTTGTTGACAGAAGTTCAAAAAGAAATACCCAAAATTTACAGTTTTCTTTACCAATCAACCAAAATCTTTTAGAAACAGTCGTCGGCTGTCAACAGTCACCCTCTTGGGCCAGTCATTTTCAGTTTGGTAAGAATCTAATCATTCGGCAGCTAAATTTTAAATTCAATGTCTGGTATTTAGATGACGGAACCCTAGGAGGTGATGTAGACACAGTCTTAAAAGATTTAACTCTTTTGAAAAATAAATTTAGTTCTATTGGTCTATAGCTTAACCTTTCAAAATGCGAAATTTACCTCCCTCAAACGACTGACAGACAAACGACTTTAGCAAAATTTAATACAATAGCACCAAATATTCCAATTACTCGGTGCCACTGCGGCGAATCTGTCGACAGTCTCGGACACCATGGCCTGTCCTGCTGCAGGAGCGCGGGCCGCATAGCATGACACGCTAGCATCAACGATATTATTCGTCTAGCTCTTGTCACCGCCGGCGTACCCGCCGTATTAGAACCAAATAATAATAATCATTTATTTCAGGAAATTATTCCCATATAAATTACAAATTCCATACAAATATAAATCACGTACAAAAATAAAATTAAATGGCTTGGTACGTGACGATGGAAAGAGACCAGATGGTATGACGTTGGTACCGTGGAAGATGGATAGGCCGCTGGTGTGGGACGCAACCTGTGTCGACATCCTTGCGACATCCCATATTCCATGTACGGCGGGCTGTGCTGGCGCTGCTGCTGCAGCTGCTGAGACCCTTAAACGGCGCAATTACTGTAACCTTATTGGTAATTACAGTTTTGAGCCGTTTAAAATTGAAACGCTTGCCATGGGGTCCGAGTGCGCGTCTCCTTTCTAAGGAAATTTCTCGCCGACTGATCGACACCTTGCGTGTCCAGAGGGCTGGCTTGTTCTTCGCTCAAAAAATTGCATTGCCATTCAACGTGGTAATGCTGCCAGTATTCTGGGCACATTCCCAGATGACAGCGATGTGGAGGAGTACTTCGACGCCTGAGCGTACTTTGTATTTTATTTATGTAGGTTATGTATTTATTTAGGTTTTAGTATAAATAGTTTAAGTTTTTTATGTGAATATGTAAATTTTATCTAATTTAAAAAAAAATATGTTGCGTGTTAAAAAAATAGAATAGTTTATACAATGTTAGAATAACGTTTTTAGTAAAAAAAAAAATTAGGATAATTTACTTTCACGTCGTTTTGACTACCAAAATCCAACAAACTATTTTGGTCCTTATTTGTATCCGAATAAGTACAAAATTGGTTGGAAACTGTTCTTTTTGAAGGTTTGACTAGGGAAACATAGTATGTCGATAAACATGTCGATAAAATTTTGTCATCATCGATAGTGATAGCGGTTTTTTATTATTTATTGTATAATTATTTTTGTTATTTCTAAAACTCTAACATGAATTTATATGTTTAGTTTTTTTTTTCTATGAAACAAAATTAACTGAAGTTCTGATTAATTAATTGCGAGTTGAACGACATGGGTCAAGTCTGATATTGGTCATCGGCATTTCGTCAAATTTGACATAGGTAAAAGCTGTAGTTTGTCAAATCGTCTATTTGTCGAATTAAGAAATTTGCCGAATACGCTATATTGGTCAAGTCCATGTACAGTCGATGAAAACATGCGTTTTGAATTCACATAACTTAATTGTAGAAACTTACAAAAGAAAAAGCTGCTTGCTGTAGGTTCTTATTTACTTAATTAAATGTTTTTTTTTCATCAGCGATATCTTCGAGAAATATAAACATCGGTTTATCAACTTCTGTTTTTCAACTTTGTCTTTCGACGATTTAATTTTGGTTTAATTTACGATTTAATTCAAAATGGCCGATAACACCTGTCTAAAAGATAATTAGAAGACTTTGTGGTGTATAAGGCACGTTCCAATGTGGAAACACGTATTAGTAACAGCCAACCATCACGTCAGATATAATAGATAGGTTAAGATAGATATGTTAGTTCTTATGTAGCACGTAAACTAGGTATATAAATACACTAATAAACGGAGAGTCATGGGAGTTGTCTTCAGTTGACGATCAGTTGTCAAGAGTCGACACCAGTGACCCTTGGAGTAGCTCACTCCATGTCGTTTACTTTAACCCACAAACGCCCACATCGCAACTTACTTTTATTTTAAAAGTATCAGAAGAAAAACATCAATTTATTGAAGAATATTCGTAACAATAAAATGTCCAAAAAATAAGTATTGGAATTTGTATTCTAATATGGGAAGACAAATGTAATTTTGCTTTACATAAAAATAAAGAATGACCGCGACAGTTTCATATATATTTATAACTGACTAGCTTTTGCCCGCGCGGCTTCGCTCCCGCTCTTCCCTACTTCAGCCTACTATACCCTACTCTACCCTACCCTACTCTACCCTCCTCTACCTTACTCTACCCTACACTACCCTAATTTTCAATTTTTTTTCCATAAGAACCTTCTCCTCATAATAACGAACACAACAAAAAAAAAATTAGCGAAATCGGTGCAGGCGTTGTTGAGTTATGCGCTTACCAACACATTTTGCGATTCATTTTTATATTATGGATTTTTTAATTAAATTGAATTATTTTATTGTGAAATTATATTGCGTGCTGTCTGGAGGCGACGCGACGACGCTACAAAAGTTACCCGGCAACAGTTGCCAGGGCGCAGCCGCCGAAATGCCTTTCCCGGCGTTGCGGCGCCCCTGGCCGCCAAAGCGACTGCGCCGCTCTAGTGACGTGATCCGTCACTGATGACATTTTTTTCAGTGATTTTTGTGTTCTTTTACGATTTCTTTTATTTTCTTTTATTGACTACTATTGAATAAGTAAATTATTTAATTATAAGGTTGTTCATAAATGTTAAGTGGCAGCAGTGATGTGGTGGAAGACAGTGCGTGTCAACCTTCAACATCACTGAATACTCTGGAGAGGTGACCTCTCTGCAAAGAAGCACGGTTTTTTAAAGGTAAGCGGGGTCTGAATGTGCATATTGGGAAGGCTCACAAACCCCAGAATGCATTCACTTCAGACCCTGTCATTACTTCTACATCCCCTACACCAAGTACATCCACATTTGACCGGCTTTGGAAAACCCTTACAAAATTAAAAAATTCAATTCCAGTTTTAAAACAAGTTTCCCGTGGCGTCAGGCCTCTGGTAGAGCAAAGTTTAGCAAGTTGTGTCCGCCTGGCCGCCCGGGAGAACTCACTCAGTGCTTGGGAACAACTTCTCACCTTCCCTTACAGAATATTACATTTTCGAAAGGATATGGCAAATAAAAAACTTTGACTACTCAAATTAAAGAAAATTGTAACATTTCGGCCCATAATTTTGACCCAAAATTATCGACACAGAGGGTTACCTCTTCAAGAGGTATTTCCCATCTGGTCGAAACTAAATTAAGGGAAGGTGACATTAGCGGAGCAGCCAGAATTCTTTTCAGTAGTTATGTGCTGGCTCCGTGTTCTCCAGATACTCTAGTAGCTCTGGAGAACAAACACCCTGCTCCAGCGGATGGCCTCTCTTTTCCTGACCCCTCCTGATTCGGACATTCATACCCTCACCGTTACAGGTCTAGAGGTAATCTCAGCCGTTTGCTCCTTCCGGAGCGACTCTGCCGGTGGCCTCGACGGCCTAAGTCCCCAACACCTGAAGGACCTCATCTGCTCAGGCGCCGGGGAAGCTGGTGAGTTGCTCTTGAAGGAGCTTACGGCTCTGGTTAACCTAATGCTCTCAGGCAAGGCGAACGAGGCCGTCATCTACACTCTGCACGGGGCCACTTTATATTATAGTGCCCTTCGCAAGAGAGATGGCGGCATCTTACCCATTGCCGTGGGCACTACATACCGTCGTATGGCAGCCAAGATTTGCTGTAAATTTTATGGTGAGGCTGTTTCGAAAAAATTGCAGCCCCTGCAGCTAGGCTTCGGGTCCAAAGGGGGCTGCCAGACTGCCGTACACGCTTTGTCGACCTACCTAAATTCTAACCTAGGAGGGATCATCCTGAAGGTTGACATAAAAAATGCCTTCAATTCGGTTAATAGGGATACCCTCCTGACAGAATCTAAAAAAGAAGTACACCAAATTTTTAGTTTTCTTTGGCAATGTTACAGACAACCATCAAAATTACTATATCGGGACAATCTTTTGGAATCCGCTGTTGGCTGTCAGCAAGGTAATCCCCTCGGGCCAGTGATCTTTAGTTTAGCCATTCACCCCATAATTTGACAGTTACATTCCAAATTCAACGTTAGGTATCTCGACGACGGAACCCTAGGAGGCGATGCAGACACAGTTTTAGATGATCTACACTTCCCAAAAAATCAACTTCACTCAATAGAACTTGATCTGAACCTTTCAAAATGTGAACTATTCTTATCTGACAGCACCGAGAGACAACACACCCTTTCCAAATTTAATACAATGTCCCCAGAAATTAAAATTATAGAAAAAAGCTCTCTTCGTCTCCTGGGGTCTCCTATTTTTGAGGAATCCTTTCCCAATTTTAATGATGTTGTGTGAAAAAATTCAAAATTTTAATGATGTTTTGGAAAGATTACTACAAATTAATATGCATTCGGCCATCATTATAATTCGTTTCTGCTGTTTCGGCCCTAAATTAATTTATTTCCTTCGCGCTTCTCATTTATGGAAACACCCCCATCTTTTGGAAAAAATGGACCAAATTATCCGGCATACTCTTACATCAATTTTAATCGTGGCCATGGACGACCGAGCTTGAGCTCAGGCTACTTTTCCTATCTGCATGGGTGGGTGACCTTTGCGTCCGCAAAATTTCTAGTATTAGTTTACCAGCCTTTATATCCTCGGTTCACGGCAGTGGGAAATTAATCAGGAATATCATTTCTCCCTCACTGATTTATTTCAATGTGCCGTGCTTCATCGAGGCTATAGATGCCTGGAGACTCACCTGCCCGAATTCTAATCCGCCCGACGGACCATCATCCCAAAGACGGTGGGATGAGCCGCTCTGCAAAGTAGTTCAGGAAAACCTGATTGCAACATTTACTGCCCCTGCGGAGCGAGCGCGCCTGCTGGCTGTGGAAGAGTGGGAGTCGGGTCTCTGGCTCCACGCACTACCGTCGTCGAACATCGGCATGCTCGACGATAATACTTTCCGCCTCGCTGCTGCCTTACGTCTAGGCGCTCCCTGCTGTTCTCCTCATCGCTGCCACTGCGGCGAAGTTGTCAACAGCCTCGGACACCACGGTCTGTCATGCAGCCGAAGTGCGGGTCGCATAGCGCGACACGCGAATATCAACGACATCATCAGACGCGCTTTTGTCACCGTCGGCGTTCCAGCCGTATTGGAACCCCATGGCCTGGCACGCGACGATGGCAAGAGACCGGACGACATGTCGTTATTTCCTTGGAAGATGGGAAGGCCTTTAGTATGGGACGCTACTTGTGTCGATACTCTTGCGCCTTCACATCTTCCTAGCTCGTCGTGTCGTGCTGGTGCTGCCGCTGCGGCTGCGGCTGCGGAGAACCTCAAGCGGCGGAAATATAACAACCTTGTTGGAAGTTATATTTTCGAACCGTTTAGGGTTGAAACTCTTGGATCGTGGGGTCCGAGTGCTCACAAGTCGTTTGAAGATCTGTCGAAACGTCTAGTTGACACTTCGCGTGACCCAAAGGCTGGCTTTTACTTTGGACAGAGGATAAGCATTGCCATACAGCGTGGCAATGCCGCCAGTCTTTTGGGCACATTACCAGTCGACAGCGATGTGGAAGAGTTTTTAGACGCCATATTTTAGTTAGTGTATTTTAGCGTAGGGTGTTTTTTTTTTAATTTACTGTTACTATAGTTATTAAGTTGTTTATAAGTGTAGATAATTAATTAATTTATAATAGTGTGTACAGATTAAAGTTTACAAAATTAAAATGTAGTAAATAGAAATTATGATGAGGTTTGATTTGTTTCAATTGTTACCTCTTTTTACATCTGCAAAAGTAGGCAGGATCTAGGCGGCAAATGCTGGCTAAATATTATAGCATAAATCCTAAATTATGCCGGGCATTTGTCTACAATTACTTTCAATTAAATTCTTTTTGTGTTCGGTTTGGTAAAATAATAATTCAATGGCTTCTACTAGTAAAGGTCGTGGTTCTGTTTTTACATTTACGGCCACTGAAAAAGCAAAAAAGAAGCTATTACGTGCAGGATATCAATTTCATTTTAACTCTACAAGCAAAATCGGCACTACAATCTGGCGTTGCGTAAATAGAAGCGAGTGCAATGAATCCATAACATTAAGCAACGATTCTGGGTCGATTCTGCGGGAAAGCGGACATACCTGTAAACCTAACTTTGATAAGAATTGGATTGACGTTAAGATGAATAAATGCAGAGAAAGAATAAAGAAGGAATGGAAATCAGTAAAATTTTTGAAGAAACTATGGGTGAGGTTGAGGAAGATGATATTTTGGACATACCTAGAGTCTGTGCGGAAAGTAAACCATCGTGGGATTTGAGGCCGCTGCTGTAGATAAATATCGTTTTTGTTATGTAAGCAACATTGTGACGTCATTATAGTGCGACTGTTAAATCTTGATATTTTTAAACTATGTTAGACTAGCTTCTTCCAGCGGCTTCACCCTATAATAAAAAATATCCTATTGGCTGAATTTGCTCACCTAATAAAACTGCAAAGTTATAGCTTATGTGCTATATTATTGCAATGTTTATGATTAAGTTCATCTGTCTAGTAGTTTTTGGCCGACACATCTATACATACGACTACCTCCATCCATCTTCACAAACTTTCGCATTTATAATATTAGTAGCCTATTTATTGAACTTGCTCACGTGATAAAACTTAGCAAAAAAGTAGGTTATAAGCTACATTATTGCAACGTTTATCATTAATTCATTAACCCCTCAAACCCCAAGCGACGTTCGCGCGTCATTTAGTTGAACACTAATATTATTAAAAGTCCACGTAGATTATTAAAATTTTGAGGGTTTATTTATTGTTTATGTATCTAAGAATGTAAATAAGGAATTCTTCATGAAGTAGTCTGTAAATTTCGAAAAGAAGCGACCTTTTCTATTTATCCGTGAGGGGTTAAACCCCAAGCGAACGCCGGCGTTCGCGCACCTATTGTCTTTCTATTGTGTCTGTAATTTCCACGATTGAAAGGTTAAATTCATCCGTTTATAAGTTCTTGCGTAATGAGTAACAAACCGTTAATTGTAGCGACACCTAGGGGAGGCCTATGTCGAACAGTGGACGTCTTTCGATTGTAATGATGATGAACATTTAAATGCAAACACGAACCGGTAAAGGAAAATAGCGTGAAGAAACTGCTGTACTGCCTATCTAGGTAAGTTCCACCAACGACCACTTACCCAGTTCCAACGGAAATGGTTCTATCACTTTGACTGGGATCGGTCTATTATCACTGACTGGAATATTGTAGCTAACAGCAAGTTTATGTTTACTCTAGTTAAATATAAAGGTAAAAATGGGACACACTACCTCTTTCTCGTTATCTTCCTCAGTACATTTTTCCCTTTTGCTATTCAATGAAAACTATGAAAAAACACTTCATAATTTGTAATGTTGCTTCGTAAAAAATCTATTTAGCCTGTAAGAGACCATCTCGTGATTCTGTACTCATTTGTTTATTAATTAGCAATGATCTTGAGTTTCTGTCATCGTATAATCGGGGATCAAATGGTATCGCACTTGAGGACGGAGTTGAGCATCGTTTATTAATACGGGCCTAAGATCCTTGGGATCACTTGGTTGTCCGTCTGTTTATCTGTTAAGACCCTTTAACTCGAGAACGCTTGGAGGTATCGAGTTAAAATTAAAACCATACACTCAAGTCTGCGGTCTTTTGAAGTTGTGAAAAAAAAAAACAGACTTCTGAGTTAACGAAAAAAAAGATACGGCCATTTATGTCGCAAAAAAACGTATATTTCGAAACTCAAGGGAATCAAAGTTCATAGGGTGAATCCCGTTGACGTAGAATCCTGAAATTTGGCATAAATCAAGGTCTCATGGAATAAGTACAGGGAAAAATCTTAACAATTGTAAATTTGTTGATCCGCCACAAAAAAAAAATGTTTGCAATTCGGAAAAATCTTCGTAACACAATTCGGGAATTGATTTCATAGGTAAAAGAGAATGAACAAAAGCGGTCCAAATATCCACCACTAACGCGACCTATGTTAACTTATAGTCCACTAAATAGAGAGTAACTTTCAGTATGACACTAAAAAAAAATAAGCTGTCAGTAAAAAGTTACGACTTTATGAAAAATATTTTAATTTTGTTTTACTTGACTATTACGTACTGTGCGAATTCTTATGTTTAATTCCTTCCGACTTTGGCTATCGTTTACTGGACTTTTTCTGATTCTTTACTTGCGACCTAGGCTTTATCACTTCGGACTTTCTGTTTTTGTTGATTGATTTTTCGTAATAATGCAAGTGGAAAGAAGGAGCTGTGTTTGTTGCAATCATTCACTGTTACGAAGAAGGAATTATCAGAGGCGGAACATGGTGTCATGTGGTTATGACGCACATATGCCTGTAAGCAAACGGCGTAGTGAAGACCAGCTAACGACGTTAGAGGCAAATAAAAATCGGGTAGTGACTATTTGTCGCCTTGTTGTCGAAGTCGTCAACGGACGATTCAAACGAATTATTAGACAGAGAGTGCACAAACCAAATCGTTTTGGGTGCGTATGTTGCTCAAAGAAATGTAAATAGATAGCGGGCTAGTTTCCGTAATATCGAAACCAATGTTATCGAAGCAGACGAGTTCCCTGTACTTGCACACCAAGACCTAGTATTGTTTGCACTTGGGACATATCATGTAAAACTTGCGCGTAGCTACTATGGTGAACATATACGCAGTGGTGTATATCACGTTGAAGTAGCAAGAGACGGTGTTTTTAATGATATTGTGGATTTTGGCATAAAACCATGCTTTGTTGCTACGCGCAAGGATCCAATCCAAGCACGCATGTGCAAGATTGTATTACACGTATGTAATGATACATGGTCGAGAAACAATTTCTAATTATTACTGTTCATGTTTATCTGGCATGCAAAGTGTGGGTTGTTCTGCCCGTGTGATGGTAATTGTGTGGTCCTTTGAAATGCGAGGTCGACACCAACCCACAATTAGGCTTCCAGCTGCGAATCTAGATAATATTATTGTTGATGATGGTTGAGATATAGGTATGCGCGGGTTTGCGGACGGCGAGCGATGTGTGGCTCGCTGTCCGATCGGTCGGTAATTGTCCGAACCTAGCCCAAGTCGTCGACGGCGCGCACTGTTCCCGCGCGCCCTAAGGAGTTATTAGCAACGGCAGGGGCCCAGCTGGGTCGAAGCCTACATGGACCAGGGTTAGCTCCAAAAGGTAGCTCAGTCCCGGTATGAAAGGCACGAACGAACGGGGTGGGTTTTTTAGCCAGTAACAATCTGACACTATCTCCCACTCCGTCCAAGGGCGGAGGATGACATTTGGATGATTTTTACCCACCTAAAAAACAAAAGATATATTACGAGTATGTTCATTTTTAATCATGTGAGTTTTATGCTAATCTGCAAGACACGAATAAAACAATTGTGTAGGTTTCTTGGGTTTTCTTTCTTCCGGGCCTTTAACAAAAGTCTAAAAGTCTATTTCAGCGAGAACCTAACATGGGACACCAAGTGGCATGACACGACATGCGTAGATTAGTTACGATATTTTTTGCATAAAAAGATAAAAAATATGACTTTTCACTCAGTCATAACTTTTGACAGACAGCATAGTTTTGGTTGCGGTCTGGTTATAATGACTCAGTATTTAGTAGACTATTTTATTACCTAGCTCTCGTTAGTGGTGGACATTTGGACCAAGCTCCATACACTTAAGATCATTCTCCTTTGTCCAGAATCCTCAGTGCGCGAGTCCGACTCGCACTTGCCCTTTTTTATTTTAGTTACTGTATCCTTACTCAAGACTGAAAAGAAATATTCTTAGTTAGTCGAAACGCATTATAAATTTAAAGTATCAATACTCTTTATACTAGCCAACGAAAATATTGACCAAAACAAAATAAACAAATATCGTCATGTTTAAATGAATTTTCGTTTAATTTATACATATTTGGAGATAACAGGGACAGGAGTTTACCTAGGAAGTCTAAAAACATTAAAATAAAAGTGTTACGTACCAAAAAAACAACCTATCAATGTTTCCCAAGTTCGTGACTTTGTTTTGATCTATTATGATGTGATTTGCCATTTGTTACCTTTGGCAAAACTGTAATATATTAAATATTATTTCCCTTGCAGCTCGGTTTTTTTATCACATTTCTGAAGATTTCAATTAAAAATCACAACAAAATAACATAATAAACAAACCGGTGTCAACATTTTATGACGTTTGGTATTTGACGGATGGCTGGGTTGGGTTGCTACTTAAAATCTTTAATGTTGTTTTCACTTTATGCCACGACGGTTCTTTTATCGCACAGACAATACCAGGTTTGAAATCGCAGCTCTATAGAAGAAGCTCTATACAAATTACGAAAGAAAGCAATTGGCATATAAACATACCAGTGCCCAACCCAACGGTAGATACGATTAAATTTCCGGGCATACTTTCAAACGATTTTTTGGTTTATGAAAGCAAAGACGGTCTACCGAAATTTTTCATCTTTGCTACAGCTGAAGGTATAGAAATATCATTAAATACGGATTTGATTTTTGTAGATGGCACTTTTAAAACGTACCGCGTTCCTTTTTTCAACTGTTATCAAAACATGTAGACGTGGGCAGAACAAGAGCAAGCACCACTATTATTCCCATATTTTTTTGCCTCATGCCTAATAAAACTCAGCAAACCTATCAGAGAGTATTCTCGGTTTTGCGTTCTCAATTCAAGCTTGATGTGAAATTTCTAATGTGATTACGAAATGGCAATCATTAACGTTGCAAAAAGCATTTTCCATGATGTTCTTGTCAAAGGTTGCTTTTTTCATTTTAATCAAGAAATTTATAAAAAGAACAATAGCTGTCTAGTGAAAAAAAAACAAAGACCATGAGAGTTGGAGCGCCCTAGGCCCGTAGTGTGGCTGCGCGTCGACCGTCACGTCAAGCGTTATTTTTATATATTATAATTTTGTGTTCGTGATAGTTTTATTTTATTATATTGGTAAATGCAATACATTTTTTTAATGATAAATGCCGGCTGCAGCGATACCGGTGCCTGTAGCAGTCAACCTGCCATATCGCTCGACGCTCAGCTAATCAGATGCCTCCTCTGCTCCCAAGCACGTTATTTTAAAGGCGAACGGGGACTTAAGATACACTATGGCCACAAACCACATAGTGTACCTCCTCATCACCTGAAGGATCTTTTAAGTTCAGGCGCCGGGGAAGCTGGTGAGTCGCTTTTGAAGGAGCTTGTGGCTCTAGTCACTCTTATGCTCTCCGGCGGCGTGAACGATGCCAACGTCGATGTCTTGTACGGGGCCAACCTATGTGCCTTGCGCAAGAAGGACGGTGGCATTCGCCCCATCGCCGTCGGGTGCACCTGAAGGTGCACCCGACGTATGGCAGCCAAAATTTGTTGTAAATTATACAGCCAATCATTAACGAACAAATTCCAGCCCCTACAGCTTAGCTTTGGTTCAAGAGGGGGCTGTGAGGCTGCCGTACATACCCTCACAACCTTCCTAAATTCTGATAAGGGTAAGGTCATCCTCAAGGTTGATGTTAAATACGCCTTTAATTCTGTAAATAAGGACACTGTTGGCTGAAGCAAAAAAAGAACTACCAGAAATTTTCGGGTTTCTGTGGCAATGCTATAGGCATCTGCAGTTGGATGCCAACAAGGTGACTCTCTCGGGCCAGTCATTTTCAGTTTGGCTATCCATCCAATCATCCAACAACTAAATTCAAAATTTAACCTCTGGTATTTGGATGATGGAACACTGGGAGGTGAAGTAGATATTGTTTTGAAAGATTTTCAATTCCTGAAAGAGCAATTTCGCTCCATCGGCCTTGACCTTAATCATTCTAAATGCGAAATTTTCGTTCCTTACAGTACTGACAGACAATCGACTCTACAGAAATTTTATTCAATAGCTCCAGAAATCAAAATTTTAAATAAAAGTACACTGCACCTCCTAGGTTCTCCAATTTTGGAAGACAGTTTTTTCTTTATTCATTGACGACAAAATTGAACGTTTTATAAACATTTCGGAAAGACTTTCCGAAATTAACCTACATTCGGCATTCACCCTCATACGGTATTGTTGTTTTGCACCAAATTTCATGTATTTTCTCCGCTCTTCCCCTATATGGAAGCAGCCTCATCTCTTGGACAACACGGAGACAATTTGGAATACTCTGACTTCCATTTTAAATGTGGCCCTGGATGACCGGGCATGGTTACAAGCCACGCTACCCATTCGTTTTGGTGGGCTCGATCCGCAAAATTTCTAGTGTAAGCCTACCGGCGTTCCTGTCTTCGGTCTATAGCACTCAACAGTTGAACAAAAGAATTTTGACTCCATCACTGGTTAGCTGTGCCTGGAAAATCGCTTGCCCGGACAAGGCGTTGCCCGAAAATCCATCTTCCCAGAGACAGTGGGATGAGCCGCTCTGCAGGTTGGTACGGAATAATCTCATTAATACGTCCACCAATACTGCTGAGCACGCTCGCCTACTGGCTGTAGGTGAATGGGAGTCGGGCCTTTGGCTACAGTCTTTACAGTCACCTAACATAGGTACTATACTGAGTGACACCACCTTCCGGATCGCTACATGCCTGCGTCTGGGTACTCCTAGTGGAGGTCCACATCGATGTCAGTGCGGTGAAGCAGTCTACCGCCTCAGAAACCATGGCCTATTTTGTAGTAGAAGCGCTAGTCGGATAGCACGGCCTGCCAGTATTGATGACATCATCCGTCGAAATCAGTAAACAGTTGGTCGACTCTTCGCGTGACCAAAGGGCTGGACTTCTCTTCAGTCAACGAATCAGCATAACAATCCAGCGTGGCAATGCTGTCAGCGTTCTGGGCACTTTTTCCATTGACATCGATGTGGACGAATTTTTTGATGCCCTTTTCCCCGTTTTACAGCCTTTTTTACTCGTTTGTACAAATTATTATTTTAAGTTTTTATATCTTTGAATGATGGCTGACGAAAATCTGAAAAAAATTGTTCGACTAACTAATAAGCCAGTAACGCTAGATTTGTGATTACAAATCTAGCGTTATTGCCTTATCAGTATATTCCTAAAGGATGGTTAGCAATATCGTGATGCCAGAAAATAATAGTAGGGCTGAAAAGTTTCAAAAATATTTTACGGACCAATGGCAAAAAAGGAGTTTTCGAGACATGTGGTGTTGAAAAAATTAACACCATCTTACCACCAACGCAGTCAAGGCTTGGCATTGGAGATTAGGGATTTAAGTACAAGAAAATCATAGTATTTAAAAAGAAGCGAAATATTATTTAAATAAAGTTAAAAGAGAAGATGAGAAGCAAAGGAAACCATCCAACGTCATAAAAGATGTCAAAATTTGTTTTTCTTTTATTAATTTTTATTTTGTTTTTCTTTTATTAATTTTTATTTTGTAATTATTTGTGTGTCTATACGGGCAGAATAAACATGTTTTCTTTCTTTCTTTCTTCTTTCTAAAATAGAAAAAAATAATAGAAAAGTTCTTGAGTGGAAAACTAGATACTTTAGTGTTTAAAACAGTTGTGTTGGATATGAATTGTATGTAAACAAATATTAATTCAATAAATTAATTTACATATTAAAAACTACTACGGTACTTTCATTTTATCCAATAGCGTATTTGGCAAATTTCATAATTGGCCAAACAGACGCTTTGACAAACTACAGCTTTGACCAAAATCAAATTTGACGAAATGCCGATTTAACGAATATCAGACTTGACCAATGTCGTTTAACCCTTAATTGCCATACAGTGTGGTAATGCTGCCAGTCTTTTGGGCACATTACCAGTCGACAGCGATGTGGAAGAGTTTTTTGACGCCATATTTTAGTTAGTTTCAATTAGCGTAGGGTAATTATAGTTATTTGTTTATAAGTAGTAATATTATATAATTTGTATGTAAGTGCTTGTAAATAAATACTGAAGAGATATTAGGGGTATATAAGTACAATGTAATATTTTTTCTTTTTTTGTTTCAAAGCATGTCGAATTAGCGCGTAAATGGCAGCCTCTTCCGGACTTCCTCGACCTCCTGTTTGAGGAGGAAGATCCGTACGTCAAAGAGGAGAGCGGCGATGAACACGATGATTACATTGACGATGAGGTTGTATTGTTTGCAAACTTGTTTGTAGCTTTGGGTACTCATTCTATATCAATGAAATCTCTTCAGAGGATGAGTAAACCATTCGAAGAGATTTCATAAATATTTATTATACACGATACATACATCTATAACATAAATATAAACCGCTAAATGTGTTGATAAGCACAAATCTCGACCGATCAGCTGAACCGATTTCGCTAATTCGTTTTTTTAGTTGTGTTTGTCATTGTGAGGAGAAGGTTCTTATGGAAAAAAAGAATGATTAATTAGGGTAGTGTAGGGTAGAGACAACGCCCAGACTCTCCGTTGCGTTATTTGCCTTCAGCCTTTATGTCACCAGTATAACTTTTTTTACTATAAACGTTTACTACATAACCTGTACAACGCGAATACATGACACTTATTTAGAAGATACCGTAGACGAGTGGATGAAAATGGAAAGTGACGATGACTTGTGTTTTGACGACGAGACAGACCATAACCCTCCCCAGATAATATACAACGCATCGACTGAGCCTGCATCTATGACCGACTACACGGCTTTCGAGCAACGAATTTTAGAAACCAAGGACGTAATTAACGACAATGCCTTGCGAAGTATTGCCCCCGTTATCGCATACGACTTTACTTGGCGTAAAGAAGAGACAATTTTCCAGGGACGACAAAAGAATTTTACTGGCACACCATGATCAACTAAGGAATGGATATGACAGACCAGTACTTGACGTATTTTATAAAATCTTCTACGTCGAATTTATCGATATGCTTTGTACGGAGACTAATATACACTCGAGAGCAAAAAAATCGCACATCATAACTCTTTTTGTTAAAGCACTTTTTATCATGTATGTGAATAGTTATTGAAAGCATATCGTACACTAATTGAAAGCCTATTTAATTATCTTTCTAATGATATGAAATACAGTGTAAAAAAAATATCCTTGAAAGGGTTTAGAGTACAAAATCCAACAAATGGGAAAAATGACCAAATTTCACTTAAGAAAGAATGAGAGTCAAACTTAAAATTCTTGGTCATCCTGTTTGTCAATAAAGTGTATTCCCTCCCTTAGCCTTATTTACAGCTGTTACTCGATTTTTCATCAACCGTATTAATTTTATCACAAAATCTTAGGGTATAACGTCCCACTTCTAGTCAATCACAAATTGAAACTCTTGGAGGCGTGGAGAGCCAGGCTTTTTGCACTAAGTCTTCTTTTAAGGTCATTCCAGATATGCTCAATTGGATTAAGATCAGAACAACGAGCTGTCCTCTTTATCGCAGTGATAACAATGTCTTACATGTTGTCGCAAACTGTTTTAGCGACATGCGATCTGGTGTTGTTCTGCATTAAGGAAAAAAAATCTACCATAAGCCACACAAGTGGCTTCACATATTCTTCGAGCATTTTTTGATGTATCATAAAGCTGTCAACCCTCTCGATATCAGGCCAGTATTGGCCCAGTGATGAATACAATGTCAGTTTTAGTGTCCAAAATTATGCCACCCCAACACGCCTCTAAAACCCACTTGTTCGCTTATGCAGCATTGTTAAATTTGCCCTGATAACCTTCTGTAGACCCTACAGCATCCATCATGTCATCTAAGTCATTCTGCACTTATCAAAAAACACAACAGACTGCCATTAAGTATACATCCATTTAAAGTGTTTCGTGGCAAATTATTGCCGGGCTTGTCGGTGAGCTGTGGTCAATTTGGTTCCATTTGCTGAGTGATGTGTAGTCAGGCCTGCTTCACCCAGTCTTTTCCTAATCGTCTACTGATTTGTACTGACATTGGGAACTTCTCAAAGCTTTTGTGTCAGTTCAATCGTGTTCAGTGGCAGATTTCTCAAAGTACTTGTTACAGAAAAGCGATAATCACGCCCTGATCCTATACGCCACCGGCCATATCCTGGTCGCCGAATATACACACGGGTCTCTTAAAACCTTTGGTATACCAGACGAACAGGCAAGCTGCTGAAATTTAGCTGTTGAGCGACTTTATTTTGATTACGGCCTGCTTTGGGCAAGGCAATAACTTGAACGGCTTCTGCGGGCGTGGTAGCCATATTTTTCCAGTAAATCTGTCTGTTTCTAATGGAGACGTTATCACGTTAACGGAAACTGATTAAAACTCCAAAACAGCACCCTTTTTGTAGCTCCAGGTAAAGGTGCAAGTAGTGAATTGCAAATGGGTGAATTTGCGGAATTCGGTATACCGCTGGTTTTTGTGAGTTACGTGAAGGTCAATGATCTTAATTTTGTGTTTTGTAATGCTAACTTTGTATGCTTCAATTTTGCTTAATAATTTGCACTCAATATCTTTAGATTTAAGAAAAAAACAGTATTAAACGAAATTACAAGCCATGTGCGATTTTTTTGCTCTCAAGTGTATATGCCAGAAAGAAGATTTAATAATATATTAAGATCTGAAAACTAACTCCCAACTCGCGGCTGCACCATTGTACACCAACTGACCGGGATGAGATGCTGTCATTATAGTCAGTATTGATTCTGCAAGGCCTTTATCCCCTACCCGAAGAAGAATATTATTTTAAATTTAATGGTTTCGGCACTATGCCATATTTTCGTAGTATTATGACACATAATCGATTTATATTACTGAAGACTGATGAATTTCGCTAACAATGAGACGACTTACAAAAATAGTAAATTATGGAAAATAAAACCAGTTGATTACTTTAATAGAAAGTTTTCCAGTCTATACTATCCATCGAAAGAGATAATCGTGGACGAATCTCTGTCGAAGTGGCATGGGCGACTTAGCATAGTCCAAAAGATTGCGACAAAGGCTGCACAAGGCGGCGTGAAAACGTACGAACTGTGTGAGTCTTCCACCGGCTATCTGTGGAAATTTATAGTAACGCTGGAAAAGACAAACACACCGAGCGACCGACAGGCAACATAACTCCAACTACAGACCAACAGACAGGTAACACAATCGACCAGTCAAATGAAGGACCTGAAGACGACGCATCGGCTTCTGATAAACTTGTTGCTACAGGACTCGTGGCCGACCTACAAACGCGACTGCGCTGCTGCTGTATCAGCTAGTTGAACCCCTACTTTATCGCGGGCATACCCTAATAATGGATAACTTTTACAATAGTCCGTTACTAGCGAGATGTCTAAAAAGACAGAAGATGGATGTTTACGGGACGTTACGACTAAATCGGTAGTTTCCCTGAAGAACTTGACGAAGACAGACTTGCTAGAAAATGAAGTACTGGTCACCTATTTTTCCGATTTGTCAATAATGGTATGGCAAGATTCTAACCTAGTTAGTATGATTTCGACTTACCATAGGCTACGAGTTGGAACTGCAAATAAGTATAAACTTACATACAAACCCAACATTGTCTTAGAGTATAACAAGAGCATGGAGGGAGTAGACAGAAAAGATCATTTTCTGTCTGCTCAACCGATGGAACGGAGCCGAAATCGCATGTGGTATAAAAAATTGTTTCAGCGTTTATACAATGCCGCAATTTTTAAATTGCTTTGTAATTTTTGCCACCAAAAATACTAATATATCACATAGATGATTCAGGGCATTGCTGGCAGAAAATTTGTTAAAGGCACACAGGCAAACCTGACTTGACATCAATGTTGATGCATACCAACAAAAGGCTTAATAGGTGTTCTGTGGAAGATGACCTTTTCCCGATGCGGGCCATAACCAGCACCGGATTCCTTTGGAACCACCAAAGGAATCCGGTGCTGGTTATGCGCTCAGCAGAAGATCGGCAGCCGGACAATTTGGAAATGCATCTAGTGGCAAGTCAACCTGTGCATTGGAGGTTGCTTCCGTGCTTATCACAAACCTTAGGCCAAAATACCGAAAACAAAAAACTTAAATAAAAATAACCGAACGGAAAACCTCCTTTTCTTGAGATAGGTTAAAATAACTTTATTATACCAGATTTTGTAAGTCATACAACAACATAAATATTTTTATGTATAAAATGTCTCATCATTTTTATTTATTAATATTGTTGTTGTTAATTTAAAGTTAAAATAATCTAATTATAAATTAATATAAGAAAAACAAACTAAGTAGCCATTAAAAAATAACTCCAAAAATATGTTGTTTAATATTCAAACTCCGTTTTTACACCGAACATAGAACCTTCTCCTTTTCGAAGTCGGTTAAAAACAAAATTAACTGAAGAGGAGGTACTAATGTGTGATATTTTTTTTCTGTGTTTGTTTTACAGCATATCGAATTGGCGCGTGAACGATCAGCCTCCTGCGGACTTCCTCGACCTTCTTTTATATTTTTTTTTGTATGGTTGGAAAAAATCATGCATTGACATCCCCCGCTCTTGGGCGGAGCGGGAGATAGTGTCAGACTCTTACTGACTAAAAGACCCACCCCTTCTAGCCTTCATACCGGAGCTCGAGCGCCCTTTCGGATAACCCCGGCTCCAGTAGGCTTCGACCCGGCTGGGTCCCTGCTGTTGCTGACAACTCCTTGAGGCGTGCGGGAACAGTGCGCGCAGTCGACGACTTGGGCTTGGTCCGGACAGTTACCGGACGGCCGGACAACGAGCTACCCATTGCTCACTGTCCGCAAGCCCGGCATTCTGATCCCGAAATCGGGATCAGAATCCCGGCGGCGGCGGCGGCGATAACGCCGTTGCCTGATGCGTTCGGCCTCCTCCTTTGCGAGCATTGCTGCTTCGCAGAAGTCAACGACCGCCTGCCACTCCTCGCTCCGGACCATGGCCTCAACCTAGGCCCGGCGCGAAAGGTCTCCGCCGCCGATAGCCCCCACGAGGGCACGGCGATGCTCCGCCTAAGCAGGGCACACCTCGACTGTGTGCTCCACCGTGTCCTCCGGGCATTCCGTACAGTGGCGACACCCGGGCGTCACTTCCGCACGAATCCAGTGCAGGAAACTCCCGAACGAACCATGTCCGGTGAGGACCTGCGACATGCGGAAGGTAAGGACGCCGTGAGGTCTTTTCAGCCACGCCTCAAAGAGGGGCCTTATCGCCATGATTGTGGCGTGCCCAGCACTGGGTTGCGATAGTCGTTGATACCATTTCACCATGAGATCCCTTCTTGTATGACGAGGAAGATCTGAACGTCGAAGAGGAGAGCGGCGATAAACACGATGAGTTAATTGACGATGAGGTTGAAATGTTTGCCGCATAATTTGTTATAAGTTTCATACCAAGTCGTGCCAGAGAAAATTATTTTTTAATTGCCTTTAGATGGGAATTTTTTGCATGGATATATTTCTTTACACATTTAAGGATAAAGTCTTGCATCGATATTCATCGCCGGAACGCATGAGGAGCTTTCCACAGTTAGTGGTATTGCGTTTATTATGGTTTGCGGTGATTTATTGTTTATGGGTGGCGGTGTATTTGCATATATTTTTTTCCCCCTGAATTGGTAAGTTTGGCGACGGATGTAGTACGAAGACGACAAATGAGACTTCAAGGTGCTGCCAGAGCCGAGAGAGATAATCCACGAGAAGTTGATAGCGAGAGCGAAAATGGTGATGAATTCTTCGACGCTAATGATTGAGCGGATAGTCTCCCAAGACTGGAAGGCCAGAACCTCCACTTTGAATGGTTGACTATGGAGTCCTTTCAAGGCCAGGAAGAATATTTTAGACCAGAGCGTACGGGTTCTGTTCATGTTCATAATTCGGCATATGATGCTTTTCGCTCCTATTGGGGCGATGATGTCTTAGGCCTAATGGTGGCTGAAACGAACCTGTATGCCACTAAAATTATATCTGCTGCTTTCCGGTCTGAATGGTACCCCACTAACGTTCACGAAATTTTGTGCCTTTTTTCGTTCTGAATGATGTTGGGTATCGTCAGAATGCCAACTGTTGTCAGTTGTTTTTCTGTCGATCCTCTTCTGAAAACGGAAGTTTCCAGACGTATTTTCACACGGAGAAGGTATGAAATGTTAACTAGAGCATTACTTTTTATAGATTCCGACCCCGCAGTAAATAATTATCCAAATTTCTCCAACATTAGCGACGCTAGCAGTTCTGATCAACTATACCGTCTGAGACCAATTATTGATTATTTAAATTCTAGTTTTCAGGCAAATTATATTTTGCATAAAGATATTTGTATAGATGAGAGTTTGACCCTATGGAAAGGAAGATTGACATTCAGACAGTATATTCAGAACAAAGCTGCTAAGTTTGGTATCAAGACTTTTGAGCTTGCGAGAGTACCACAGGCTACTTGTGGTCGTTCATTGTTTACGCCGGTAAACAATCCGCAACAGACTTGGAGCAGTCGCCCGGTGTACTTAAAAGTACAGCTGTTGTGAAGACGCTTATTAGTCCCCTAATGAACAAAGGATATAGATTATTTATGGCTAATTGGTAGAACTCGCCTCTGTAAGCTAGATTTCTGAAGCTCAATGGTACCGACTGCGTTGGTACTTTGAGATCTTCTCGTAGAGACGTTCCCATTCTAATAAATAAGGCTCCGCTTAAAAGGGGGAAATTCATTGCGAGACATTCCGGCGATGTCTCTATATTATCGTGGCAAGACAAGAAACGAGTAACCATGATGTCTACCTGTCATGTTTCAGGTACTGCCTTGCCTAGTCTCGTCGCGTTCACCATATCGTTCAGCACCGTTTAAACCGCAGGTGGTGTTGGATTATTATAAATTCATGGGAGGGTGGATATGAAGGACCAAATGCTCGAGTCTTATTGAATAGAACGGAAGCGTTGCGCCAAATGGTACATGAAACTCTTTACACGCTCACTAAATATTTATATTCTTAACGCACGCGTTCTTCTGCAGTCATCAACACAAAAACGTCATGATTATTTAGCTTTTCGCCTTAGTCTGGTAGATTCCATTCTCACTAATCATCTATCACATTGTCCACAGAGTCGTATGTTTACTGTTTCCAACAGTAGGTCTACGCACCAACAGCCGCAAAGAACAGTTCCGTTTACACATTGGCCCGTTCTGCTTGAACGATCAGGTTACACAGCAGCACGCAACCGGAATTTCCGGAAGCGTTGTATTGTTTGCCTTCGGGCGGGCAAGTCGGCACAAACAACGCCGTACTGCTGTGAAACCTGCCAAGTGCAACTGTATGCCACTAAATTTATATCTGCTGCTTTCCAGTCTGAATGGTACCCCACTAACGTTCACGAAATTTTGTGCCTTTTTTTGTTCTGGATGATGTTGGGGATCGTCAGAATGCCAACTGTTGTCAGTTGTTTTTCTGTCAATCCTCTTCTGAAAACGGAAGTTTTCAGACGTATCTTCACACGGAGAAGGTATGAAATGTTAACCAGAGCATTACTTTTTATAGATTCCGACCCCGCAGTAAATAATTATCCAAATTCCTCCAACATTAGCGACGCTAGCAGTTCTGATCAACTATACCGTCTGAGACCAATTTATTGATTATTTAAATTCTAGTTTTCAGGCAAATTATATTTTGCATAAAGATATTTGTATAGATGAGAGTTTGACCCTCTGGAAAGGAAGATTGACATTCAGACAGTATATTCAGAACAAAGCTGCTAAGTTTGGTATCAAGACTTTTGAGCTTGCGAGAGTACCACTGGCTACTTGTGGTCGTTCATTGTTTACGCCGGTAAACAATCCGCAACAGACTTGGAGCAGTCGCCCGGTGTACTTAAAAGTACAGCTGTTGTGAAGACGCTTATTAGTCCCCTAATGAACAAAGGATATAGATTATTTATGGCTAATTGGTAGAACTCGCCTCTGTAAGCTAGATTTCTGAAGCTCAATGGTACCGACTGCGTTGGTACTTTGAGATCTTCTCGTAGAGACGTTCCCATTCTAATAAATAAGGCTCCGCTTAAAAGGGGGAAATTCATTGCGAGACATTCCGGCAATGTCTCTATATTATCGTGGCAAGACAAGAAACGCGTAACCATGATGTCTACCTGTCATGTTTCAGGTACTGCCTTGCCTAGTCTCGTCGCGTTCACCATATCGTTCAGCACCGTTTAAACCGCAGGTGGTGTTGGATTATTATAAATTCATGGGAGGGTGGATATGAAGGACCAAATGCTCGAGTCTTATTGAATAGAACGGAAGCGTTGCGCCAAATGGTACATGAAACTCTTTACACGCTCACTAAATATTTATATTCTTAACGCACGCGTTCTTCTACAGTCATCAACACAAAAACGTCATGATTATTTAGCTTTTCGCCTTAGTCTGGTAGATTCCATTCTCACTAATCATCTATCACATTGTCCACAGAGTCGTAGGTTTACTGTTTCCAACAGTAGGTCTACGCACCAACAGCCGCAAAGAACAGTTCCGTTTACACATTGGCCCGTTCTGCTTGAACGATCAGGTTACACAGCAGCACGCAACCGGAATTTCCGGAAGCGTTGTATTGTTTGCCTTCGGGCGGGCAAGTCGGCACAAACAACGCCGTACTGCTGTGAAACCTGCCAAGTGCAACTGTATGCCACTAAATTTATATCTGCTGCTTTCCAGTCTGAATGGTACCCCACTAACGTTCACGAAATTTTGTGCCTTTTTTTGTTCTGGATGATGTTGGGGATCGTCAGAATGCCAACTGTTGTCAGTTGTTTTTCTGTCAATCCTCTTCTGAAAACGGAAGTTTTCAGACGTATCTTCACACGGAGAAGGTATGAAATGTTAACCAGAGCATTACTTTTTATAGATTCCGACCCCGCAGTAAATAATTATCCAAATTCCTCCAACATTAGCGACGCTAGCAGTTCTGATCAACTATACCGTCTGAGACCAATTTATTGATTATTTAAATTCTAGTTTTCAGGCAAATTATATTTTGCATAAAGATATTTGTATAGATGAGAGTTTGACCCTCTGGAAAGGAAGATTGACATTCAGACAGTATATTCAGAACAAAGCTGCTAAGTTTGGTATCAAGACTTTTGAGCTTGCGAGAGTACCACTGGCTACTTGTGGTCGTTCATTGTTTACGCCGGTAAACAATCCGCAACAGACTTGGAGCAGTCGCCCGGTGTACTTAAAAGTACAGCTGTTGTGAAGACGCTTATTAGTCCCCTAATGAACAAAGGATATAGATTATTTATGGCTAATTGGTAGAACTCGCCTCTGTAAGCTAGATTTCTGAAGCTCAATGGTACCGACTGCGTTGGTACTTTGAGATCTTCTCGTAGAGACGTTCCCATTCTAATAAATAAGGCTCCGCTTAAAAGGGGGAAATTCATTGCGAGACATTCCGGCAATGTCTCTATATTATCGTGGCAAGACAAGAAACGCGTAACCATGATGTCTACCTGTCATGTTTCAGGTACTGCCTTGCCTAGTCTCGTCGCGTTCACCATATCGTTCAGCACCATTTAAACCGCAGGTGGTGCTGGATTATAATAAATTCATGGGGGGGGGGTAGATCTGAAGGACCAACTGCCTCGAGCCTTATTTAATAGAACGGAAACGTTGTGCCAAATGGTACATGACACTCTTTAAACGCTTACTAAATGTTTCTATTCTTAACGCTCGCGTTCTTCTAGAATCATCAACACAGAAACGCCAGGATCATTTAGCTTTTCGCCTTAGTCTCGTAGATTCCATTCTCACTAATCATCTATCACATTGTCCACATAGTCGTAGGTTTACTGTTTCCAGCAGTAGGTCTACGCACTAACAGCCGCAAAGAAGAGTTCCGTTTACACATTGGCCCGTTCTGCCTGAACGATCAGGTTACACAGCAGCACACAACCGGAATTTCCGGAAGCGTTGTATTGTTTGCTTTCGGGCGGGCAAGAATGCACAAACAACGCCGTGCTGCTGTGAAACCTGCCAATTGCCACTGTTGTCAAACAAAACAACGACAAATTGTTTTAAATCATACCATACGTCACAGTAGTAATGCTTTTCAGTAGGTCTACGCACTTACAGCCGCAAAGAAGAGTTCCGTTTACACATTGGCCCGTTCTGCCTGAACGATCAGGTTACACAGCAGCACACAACCGGAATTTCCGGAAGCGTTGTATTGTTTGCTTTCGGGCGGGCAAGAATGCACAAACAACGCCGTGCTGCTGTGAAACCTGCCAATTGCCACTGTTGTCAAACAAAACAACGACGAATTGTTTTAAATCATACCATACGTCACAGTAGTAATGCTTTTCTGCTTCCTTTTTTTTCAATTCTTTCCAAATATTCACAAATAACTATTGTGATAGGTATTTTATGCAAAACAGTGCAAGGTTTGTGTGCGGAGAATATTTGTGGATTTAATATTTAAATTTTTAACACTTAACACAAAATCCGTGGTACACATCAGGTAATATGACAGAAAGGGTATCAACCTTCCAAGATAGGGCCGATTTATCAGATATTGAGCTAGATGATGATAATCCAGGTCCAACATCTCCAGCCTCGGCAGCCACTCTTGTTCCAATACAAGATACAGGTGTGAGGCAAACTCAAATAATAAGGAGGGAAACTAGTGCAGCTAAGAGAACCAAGATAATCTCTCATGTAGACGATGAGACAGCTCCAAAGGAGAAAAAGGCGAGGAGCTGTAAGGATGCTGACATCAAACAATTGATTCAAGGACAGGCAAGGATAGAGGCAACACTACAGGATATACTTAAAGCACAGAGAGTAGGTAGCGTCTATGGACAATTTGAGGGCCTCTGTGAGGGGTACGATGGGTGCTCTAGAGAACAAGGTTGCTGTTCAACACGAGAGGGTCCAATCACTTCAAACAGCTAGGAGAGATGGGTTTCTAAATACATTATCATTAGATACCACACAAACTGTACCATTGGCCTCTGTTCCCCACTTTTTTGCACCACCGCCCCCAGCAGTCAGAGTTGAGACAGCAATATCAGCGGAAGCCGATCAGGCAAAACAACTCTTGCAGAGTCTAGGGTTTTGATTACATACCCGATTCTTAGATTCTTCTTCTTAGAATATATATAGTTAATTAATTATAGATAGTTTCACTTTTAAAATTGCTGGCTGATTACGTATTTCTGTTGCTAACTCGATTGAAAATAATAAAATTGTTACTTTCAGTTACTAACAGACTATTATTAAAATAAAATCCAACGAAGAGTAATCTTCTTCAGTTCATCTACATGATTTTATTCACAGTTACATAATCAGCCTTCTGACTATATAATTTGCGTGTTTTGTGTACATGTAAAAAACTAGTTGTGGAACTATTTCGATTTTATAAGTAAAATAATTGTGATTTTAAATATTAGACTGGCATAGTTTTAAAATTGGTTTGATGAGTGGAAGCATGACATTTGTTGTATTAAATTTCGTGTATGAAAAGCTTATTTTTTATTGTTTTAAATATTAAACTGTGTTAGCTTTAAAACTGTCTATAATTGTGTGAATTTATAATATTTGTTATTTTGTGTATATATGAAAAAAAAAAATTGCAAAATGTTTGCATGAATCGTAATGAATGGTTCAACTATGGTACAAAAAAAATATCTTAAGTGAAAATTGATTGTTTTTAATCCTATTAATATTATAAACGCAAAAGTTTATATGTATGTTTGTTACTCTTTCACGCTAAAACTAGGAATAGCACATAGGATACTTTTTTTTATTGTCATCTTAGTCAAATAATACCTGGTGGTTTCATTTTTTATTATTTCACTATTGGAAATTCCTTAAGTTTTGGGAACCTAAGTATAATAAAATTTGCGTCACAATGTGCGTGCGCTTATATAATAAGCTACCATAATAACATTAGATTATTTAAGAAAAAATTATGCATCGATGAATAACTTTTATTGTGTTAAAGACTTCATTGAAAAAAAAATGTTAATTCAATTTACTTACTAAATATTTGCATGCTATTTCATAGCGAAACATGTTTGTTCCTATATACCTTTTTTACTACCTTTTATACCATGTTTTTAGCAAATAAATATATTATTATTATAGTTGAACAGGCCTATCTATACTGCAATGATAGACACTGGAGCATTAATTTCTGTATATCAGAGCAATTAGCAACGGATCTCAAACTAAAAAGTACCAGTGACGGGACGAATCATTTTATAAAATTAATATCGAGATCATATCTAAAAGTCGTCGAGAAACATGAATATCAGTTTTATGATACATACATTCCCGCCTTTGTACAGTTTTTTGTACAAGAAGTATATAGTAGAAATTAGTCCTGGGTCAAGATTTATTTTATAAATATAATGCAGTCATCAATTTTGCTATAGTTGTAGAACATTAACGGGGTCATTTCGTGTAAAATGATGTGAATATTGTGATAGAAATGTCGCGTCAACACCCTATGATACAATATGATACAACATAAAAACACTAAAAACGTCTATTAATACATTTGACTCATTAAATTTACTTTACAGCAGCCGGGTACATTAAATCACGGAACGCATTTAATCAGAGCCGTAATCGAAAAATACGCCTAAATAAGATTGTACTTGACGCACTTTGTTGAGTTGGACATTACATGGAGTAGCTTAAATCAGTTCAGTTTATCAACGACTGCAATTTTAGTCCCACCACGCTTCAGGATCAGAAATAAGAACACCTTATACAAGAACAATACAAGCTTGCCCTTCGGCCGCTTCGGCTGATTCCAACACAGAGGTTTGGATCTTCTTTCGAAACTCTGAAATATAGCTATTATTCAAACATTACAGTAAAATATAGTATATAGATGATGTGTTCAGTTGCAAAATAAATAACTATGAATCTAATCTTTAATTATGAAGATTAGATTCAAATTTTATCTTCAAGAAATAATGGTTTGACCAGATTGCTATTTCAAAAGTTTGTTACAGTAGCGATGAACAAATCAGGACCACAAATCATCTTGAAGGATGGCATTAAAAAATAAATAGGTACATTGTCCGTCGACAGTCCACACTGGCACATGTACTGGATGTTTTAAACAATAAAGTACAAACAAGTAAAAATAAAACTAAGAGAAGCGAAAATTATATGGAAATTGATAACGAAATCAAGACATCTATACAACTGCTCTCTGTAGGAAAAATAACAGTAGGACACTCTATAGTAGTGATGGGCAAAACACCGGGCTTATTCCCGGTGCTTTGATAAACACCCAATAAACTCCCGAAAACACCCATAAACACCCAAAAAAAGGGTTTTTATTTTGTTTTATGCAAATAATTAGGAAATATTAAAAACAAGTTTTAAATGTTATTTTTATATATTCTTATGATCTTGTGGATAACTTACAGAACCGTTACTTTAATTCTAGGTGACTGCAAGATGTTTATTTGGGATAGAAAAATCAATCATTATAAAAAGTGGTATTGTTAAGTACCTATCTCTTTTTGTTGATGAATTTGAAGTGAGAACGCCGTGCATGCAGCACGCTCTAGGACTCGAACTTACACAAAAGGAAGAACTTCAGGGTTTTTTTTTATTTATTTTATTTTATTTTATTTTTATTTTATTTTATTTGGGTGGCTTACAGCTGACAATACAAGATAAACGTTAAAAATAGATCACAATGAGCCATTTATTATTGACAGGCTCGCCTTTGCCCGCTATCTCACCTCATGGTAAGTGATGATGTGGCCGACGATGGAGCACGCTTGCCTAGAAGTAACCAAATCACTCTTGACTTAAAGAAGCTATCAGGAAACACAGACTCCGGCAGAGAATTCCACTCCTTAGCTGTACGCATAATGAATGTGTTTCCAAAACGCATTGTACGAATGGGTGGGATATTCAACGTGTACCGATGGCGCAACGCCGTACGTCTAGTGGTCCGATGATGGAACGGACTTGGTGGAATTAAATTGTGCAATTTCAACGCACAGTCCCCGAAATGTAATCGATAGAAAACCGTCCGGCCAGCAACTCTGCGTCGATGCTCAAGGTTTTGGAGCTTTGATTCGACAAGCACATCATCATTGATGATCCTCTTGGCTCGCTTCTCAATCGACTCCAGAGCATCAAGCTGATACTTGGCAGACCCATCCCAAAGATGAAAGCAGTACTCCATATACGATTGAACTTGCGCTTGGTATAGGCTGAGCTGTTGTTGCACCTTAGCTAAGATCCCCAGTTTTTTGGTAGCCTGTTGTGCTTTTGCCTCGATGTAAGAGCCGAAATTGAGGGCAGACGATAACGTTACCCCAAGAAGCTAAAGGCTATCGGTTATCGACACGGTTACACCCCGGAAAGATGGAGCCGGGTAGAATTGGCTCCGTTTGGCGGAAAAAAGATACGCCTGGGTTTAGCAGCATTGAACTTGACCAACTTGTCCTTGGAGGCTCCAAGGACAAGTTCAAGCGCACAACCATAGCTTCTCGGAAAGACTGGATTTAGAACCCACTGGTACGTGCATCGGACACGTAACTCTCAACAACAGTGCTATCGTCTGCATATCCAAAGGTACCGAGTTTAAGTAGGTCGTTTATGTGCAACAAGAACAGTGTTGCAGAGAGCACCAACCCCTGAGGGACCCCGGCATTAATATCCATTTGACCGGACGAGCAGCCATCAATAACAACTCGGATGGATCACCCTCTCAAGAAGTCTGCGATCCAGTCACACAGACCATTGAGCAGACCGAAGGAAGGAAGCTTAGCAATAAGGCTATCATGCCAGACGCTGTAGAAAGCCTTCTAAATATCAAGGGAGACTAGATGTGCTTCCCCATGCTTCTCGATGGCCTCGCTCCAAATGTAAATGGCATACGCTAGAAGATCCCAAATCGCAGTTGACCGATTTCGGCTTTTGTATTAGCGATCACTGAGGATGTCATTAGAATAGCTTTCAGGTATGCCAGGAGCTTATTATTGATCACTCGTTCCATACACTTACAGACAATGGACTTCACCGAGATAGGTCTGTAATTAGCAGGGTCAGCCCTACTGCCCTTGGGTACGGGTTGCACGCTAGCTTGCCTCCAAGCCATCGGTACATATTACGGGTATGGAATTTATCTACAATTTAAGCCAAGACTTAAATTTGTTTAATGTAATAGCAGATTTGGCGAGTTAGTAGGCTAAATAAAACGGGAATGAGTGCTACGTGGATGTTTACCATTACTTTGGTTTTGGCCATGTTCATTTTAAGTCCCACTCTTTCGGAAGCTCTACTAAGGTCATTGAGCATTGTACTGAGCTCCGCCGTAGTCTTAGCCATGACTACTATGTCGGCGGCAAACCGAAGGTGTGTACTATGTACTATATGTACTCGCCTAATATCCTGATAACCTAACCTTGAAGACATCCTCCATAGCGGCCGTGAACAGTTTCGGAGAAATGACGTCTCCCTGCCTCACACCTCGCTGCAAGAGGATAAGTTTCGATGTCTGACTTTGAAGTCGGACTGACATGGTGGCGTTTCTGTAAAAACAGTTCAGCACTTCGATGTACCGAGAGTCAATCTGGCACCGTTAGAGAGACTGCAGTACAGCCCAGGTCTCGACCGAATCAAAGGCTTTCTCGTATTCACAAACGCTAAGCAGAGAAGCTAATTATACTCCTCAGTCTTCTGCATAAACTGCCACAGCGTATGTATGTGGTCCACGGTACTAAAGCCTTTTCGGAATCCGGCTTGTTCGGGAGGCTGGAAAAAGTCGAACCTGCGCGCGAGACGGTTCATGATGACTCTGGAAACGATGATAATCTGGGGATGATAATATTGTTACAACGAAACTTGAACACGCCATATGTTCGATGAAATCAAGAGCTGTTGTAAGAGTGGTTACTAGTTTGAAGCTAAAACAATTAAAACGCATTGCTGTGCGAAGCTTCTAGAATGTTAATACGTACAGAGGCCTGGCAAGTTCTAGAAAGGGTCGCCATAAATACTTACCACTATTATTATTAAATGGAGTTTAGTAGATTTGGGTTATTATTAAGATACAATGAAATCTGAATTATAGTCAACACTGGTTGAATAATAAGGGTTGATTAAGAGGTCTTGATCATTGTTTACTAATACGAGTATAACGTATCGAATATAAGATTTTTTTTAAATGATTTAAGTAAAATAGTTTAGTAGACTTTTAAAAAATTCTCAAGTCGTTGGACTTTTTAGACAGATTAAGAGATAAGGGATTACGGACCTTCCTTGTTTTTTAGCCCACTGTGCAGCTTACATTTGGTCAGGTCGAAAAAAAACATAATTTAAGTTTAAAAATAAAAAAGAAACCTAAAACTTTGGGTGTTTATCGGGTATTTTCCCCAAAACACCCGGTATTTTCCCACTTGGGAATAAACCCGGGTGGGTGTATTGCAAATAATTTCTCTTTTTTTGCAATAGTTTTTCAGTAGATTTTTATATTATCTTAATAATACAGATTAGATATTTATGATATTATCGTAATAATACAGATTAGATTAAAATTTCAGTTATTTATTTTGCACCTCATGTATTTTATACAGACCATATTTACTGTAATGTTTGAATAATAGCTTTTGAAAACAGAAATATAATATATTTTTTATATTAAAACGGGGTTTCCATTAAAGAAAAATATTTCCGTTTTCGAAACTGGGTTCCAAAGTGGCCGAAGGGCAAGCTTGACGCACTTGACATATTTAAGCATGAAACTATTCATAGCAAACTGAATTTGCGTGCTATGGGAATTTTAGACAGCACCAGCCAGTACACGTTTGTCAAATGGTAGGTACCATTTAGGACTCTAATGGCGTGACGACATTCAATGTATTCTTGACGGCTATCTGCAAGCTTTGTTGACAAACATTTTTAGAGTCTAGAGAGACGCATGCTTCGAGAGTCTGAATTTGCCAGTGCTTACAAAAAGTTAAATATAATACTATTTATAGTATAATCGTATATTTGCTGGTGCGTGATCTAGCACAGCTGAATTTTTGTTGAAGTTCCTATACATGGACCAGTTCCTCAAATCACACTGCAGGGCTTTAGAAATCCCAGCTGTCCTGGATCAGGCCCTTGATCTCAAGAGCAAATGGGCTGCGGCGGCTGCCACTGACCCCAAGCTGGTGTACAATCAAGTCAGAGATATAAATTCACACCAGGAGCTACACCACGCACATTTCCCTGATTTGTATTATGCTGCTATCGCTTACGCCAAGGTGAACAAGATCATCGGGGACAACTTCCAGATCTCACAGACACACACCTCACAGCACACAGTTCTAATCGATAAATATAATCAACGACAAGATCGGCTAAGGGTGGCCCGGTTGCTGATTGTTCCTTGGTAGAGCTTTGTCAGCTGCGTTAGTGTTTTCTAAAGAGAACACGCCAAAAGAATCGCTGTATACGAATAATGCTGCGTAGAAATAACGACATTAATTTTTTCGCTTTTATGAGTGCCATGATCGATGTTTTTATGATTAACTTATTAAAGGGTTAAAATTTTTGTGTGCATGTACTCGTATATCATGTTCTTTGGAAGTGTGTGCGGAGAGAAACTAAATGACTACTTTAGATATATTATTTCTTTCGATAATAAATTACATTACAGGTTGTTACTTATGCGTAAGCGCGTCTATAGGTGGTCGTTGCTACGGGCAGACTGGAGCCCGGGCACTGCGCACAGTGCGCACTCTACTGTGATACAAAATGCAGTGTCAGCGTCCCTACAAGTTATCAAAATGGGTCTCATCGGAAGGCGTAGTCTCTTAAAGGGCCATTCTTAAGTGTCCTTGCATGATCGAATCAAAAATGAAGATATCCACAGAAGACCCAAGATTAACTGATATAACCCGAAGAATCACTAAACTTATGTGGCAAGGCATATTACTTACAGAACAGAACGGTAGAAGACAAATTTGAAACGCCGACGCAAGGTAGACCGATGACCTGATGAAGATCGCGGAAATCTGATGGAAGCGATACACAAGCGAGCACAACGGGTCGTTGCACTTAGAGGAGACCTATGTAAAATAGTTGACGTCTTTCAAATTTGAAACGATGATGATGATGATGGTCAGTGTGTCATGTGTATAGAGATATTTAAGTGAGCGTCAAATAAACATGTTCAAGTGTTCGGGATGAAAAAATAATTAAACTAATCACACTGAATTCTAATTTATTTCGTTATTTTTTTACATTCTTTAAGTAGATGGTCTTAGGTTTTTTATTCTATATTTTTCCAAAGTATATCTTCGGAATCACTGACAATTGTTTGATTACAATGATAATACATTTTAGCATCCACTTCTACTCGGATTAATAGGCAGAATGCCATACTATATATTATAAACATAATGTTAAGTTAATCGAATTTTGTGGATGCAGTTCGAACCCTGAATTTCTCTGGATGGGAAAGGGCGCTTAACCTAAATCCTTATCCACAATAAGGTACAATTACTGAGTCTACACTTTGGCACAAGGTCTCGCTTGCCAAGAAGCGTAAGAAGGGATCCGGTTTGCGATACCCTGTCGAAAGTCTTCAAGACGTCTAAGAAAATGGCAATCGCTCCCCCATTTTTCTCGAGAGCCTGGCCCCGTAAGTGGCTAGTGTATGCCACTCCTAGGTCCTCAGTAGACCGATTACGTCGAAACCTATCCTGTCGATCATTGAGAAGATCGTTATTTTCCAGGTAGGTATACTATGAAACGCTTGATCAACACACGCTTCATAATCTTGCAGATTATAAAGGTTATTGAAATCGACCGATAGTTGGCAGGATCGGCACGACTGAAGCATATATTTTAAGCATTGATATATTATAAGGAAAGATACGTTCCACATTAACTTTGCAATCAAAAAACCTGGAATAAGCACAGAACAGAATAGCGCAGAACTATTTAGTTAAGAAACCACATGGAATCATATTTCTCTCGTACATGTGCATGATAGTGGTTTGTTTTTTTCTATTATTTGCACAACGCATATAAGCACGCGAAGGCTTTTAGGTAACCTTTATCTCCCTTAAAACAAAATAATATTTTAGAGCTGGGTTGTCCACGGAGACTGCTATTTTGGCGCTCAAGCGTACGGTCGGGTACTACACGAATAGGAATACACCTGTGTATGCCGCTTTCTTGGACCTTTCCAAGGCGTTTGACCTGGTTAATTATAATATCTTATGGTCGAAATTGAGTAAGCAAGGTCTACCTAATGAGCTCATTAAGCTCTTAGACTACTGGTATGGCCATCAGATTAACCAGGTCAGATGGACGGGTGCCTTGTCTGAGGCGTATGGGCTGGAGTGTGGGGTAAGACAGGGAGGTCTGACTTCTCCTGCGCTTTTCAGTCTTTACATCAATGAGTTGATCGAGGAACTCAGCAGCTCTGGCATCGGATGCTCTATTGATGGTAAGATGATTAATAGTATAAGCTATGCAGATGATATGGTTCTGCTGAGTCCCTCGGTTGATGGACTCAGACGGATGCTGAAGATATGTGAGAGGTACGCTACTTCTCATGGTCTACTGTACAATGTACGGAAGAGTGAACTTGTCGTGTTTAGGGTGGGGTCTAAAAAGCCAACGACAGTTCCGCCGGTTTTTCTTTATGGTGTACCACTAAATAGGGTGTCGCATTTTAGATATCTTGGTCACATTGTGAATGAAGATTTAAATGATGATGCCGACATCGAGAGGGAGCGAAGAGCGTTGTCGATCCGATGTAATATGCTGGCTCGTAGGTTTGCACGTTGTACTAGAGAAGTGAAACTCACTCTGTTCAAGGCGTTTTGCCAGTCTTTTTACACGTGCAGCCTATGGATTAGACATACGCAGAGGGCCTACAACGTTCTTCGCATCCAGTATAATAATGCCTTTAGGATGTTGTTGGGGCTCCCGCGATTCTGTAGCGCGTCGGGTATGTTTGCTGAAGCACATGTAGATAGCTTTCAAGCTATTATGCGCAAGAGAGCAGCATCCCTGATGCGGAGGATTCGGGGGAGCACCAACAGTATTTTGAGGGTAATAGCTGATAAACCGGACTGTCCCTTCCTGGAACACTGGACTCGTATGCACAGCTGCAGGTCTGGTGCAGCGGGAAGAGGGCACAGCTATATACATAGTTTTATGAATTGAATTTTAATCATTTATGTTTTATTTTAATTTAATTTTTAATTTTATTTTAATGTTATTTTAGTTTTGATTTTAATTTTGATTATGATTTTAATTTTGAGTATGATTTTAATTTGGTTTTGATTTTAATTTTAATTTTGATTATGATTTTGATTTTAATTTTGATTTTGATTTTGATTTTAATTTTAATTTTGATTTTGATTTTGATTTTAATTTTGATTTTAATTTTGATTTAAATTTTTGGTTTTAATTTTGATTTTAATTTTGATTTTAATTTTGATTTTAATTTTGATTTTAATTTTGATTTTAATTTTGATTTTAATTTTGATTTTAATTTTGATTTTAATTTTAGATTTTAATTTTGATTTTAATTTTTGATTTTAATTTTGCTTATTATTTATTTTATTTTGACTTTATTTTGATTTTATTTATTCTATTTTATTTTTATGAGTTACTAACGTAGTTTTTAAGTGCTACTAACATAATATGGATGTATCTGATTTAAATAAATAATAAAAATAATAATAATAATATTTTTGCGAACACGCCCGTTTATGTGACGCCACGGGGGCTTGATTTCAGCGGTCCACGTCGACTGAAGATAGGTGACTATCTTCCGCTGATCAAAGATTTTAAGTACCTATCTAATCTACTTGTACTGTACTGTGGACGAGGCATACACAAAAATGGCATTTTTTTTAAAGTATTTTACAAAAATCTCTCAACATCGATTCATCATTGTCAATCACATCAAATATATAGATATGTTATGTAAGACTTATTATACTAAACAGTTCTCGTCTGTTCTACACATCGAAAGACAAACATTCATAAAAAGATGTGAATTGTTACTACTTAAATCTGATATTTTGCATACAATCTAAATCCTTTACGTATTGGTCATTAACCATGTCTTATAATCTAAAAGTTATTTCTACACATCGAACATTAAAATAGAAAAAAGGTTTCCTTTTTTCCGTTATAATAAAATTATAGGATTTTTTTTCAAATGGACCAGGGTTTTGGATAACTAGGTAACATTTTTGCAATAATACAAACATGAACACTTTTCCAAAAAATCTAGGTAAGTATATGTTATGTTAGACTTATCTAAACAGTTCTCGTCTGTTCTACACATCGAAAGACAAACATTCATAAAAAGATGTGAATTGTTACTACTTAAATCTGATATTTTTGCATACAATCTAAATCCTTTACGTATTGGTCATTAACCATGTCTTATAATCTAAAAGTTATTTCTACACATCGAACATTAAAATTGAAAAAAAGGTTTCCTTTTTTCCGTTATAGTAAAATTATAGGATTTTTTTTCAAATGGACCAGGTTTTTGGATAACTAGGTAAAATTTTTGCAATAATACAAACATGAACACTTTTCCAAAAAATCTAGGTCACAGGTAATCACTTAATGACTTCTAAATTATTAAGCAAAGATGTGGTCGACGGTAGGGTCAGGAGCTCCAGTAAAGAGAGCAAAGTTTCAAATTATTTCGTAAAAAACGCCACTGACGCCCCTATAAACGTGGCAATCTACTGGGCCCAAAAACTTGAAAAGAAAACCATTAATTCGATAAGAAATTATTTCATACATTTTACATATCCTACTCGTAAAATCATTAAAAATCTAAAAAAAATTTATTCTACTTGGTCTAAAACATACATACATACAGGGTGTAAGCTCTTTGTATAGATGTTCTATACAGGATGTAAGGGACAGCCCTCCAAACTTTAAGGACTTGCTCAGTAGACAAAATTCAACAACCTTCCATAAGATTTTTTTTCAGAAAACGAAAAAAACAATCGGCCTCTCCAATATAAACTGTCCAATCGAGTTTTTAATTTTGTATGGTGAGGCTGATTTTCTTTTTTCGTTTCCTGAAAAAAAGTCAGAAGGTTGTTCAGTTTCGTCTACTGAGCAAGACCTTAAAGTTTGTGGAGGGCTGTCCCTTACATCCTGTATAGAAAATCTATAAAAAGAGCTGGTAAACTAAACAAATGTAACATTTTAGAAAGTGACAGGTTTTACTGAATAAGAATGTATTTGATAACATAATTAGTACTTTATTGAAGCCAGTAGCTTCCATACCAATTACTACATAATAATGTCAAAACTCCAAAGCATATCGTAATAAAAATCGCTCTTGATAAACAAAAAAAATCTCTTGTTTATAATCTGTATATATAAGCCCGATTAGAGTTTGTAGTCATTTATTTATCAGAAGCATTTGCTTGCAAACAGCATTTGTTTACGATTTGATTTTGAGTATGATCTTACAATACTGTGCCAGCTTCACACACTGATTAGGCGAAAAATTTTTGTAACTGCGTGAAGTGTGTGTTAGGTATTTATTCGAACGTTTAACATCAATTTGTGGCATCAAGAAGTGTCTTTTTTAACTTTAAAAGCACAACGTGCAAATCAGCAGGTTAACATATTAATCCGCCCAAACAGCGCTATTCACGACATCATCAGTTTTTGATGCAATAATTTGACTAAGTTCAATAAACTGAATTTCGTTGTAACAATATCGGGGTGCCACCGACGTGATGACAGTGTAGCTTTTCAAGCTCATAAACTAGGCGAATACTTACAATGAAATAAATAATCCAAACACTTTCTCACACGTTAGTTTAGACTTAAGCTAATCATCCTTGTGTACGTTCTAACAATAATATTAGAAATCGCATTTACTAAAAAACAATTAATCTTCAGTCTCAACTGGGTCTTACCCATGCTCTTTTAGAATCTTATCTTCTAAATGTTTGAGCCACATACACGAGCCTTGTTTTAAAACTAGTTAAAGATACAAAATATAATTTAAGAAATATAAAGAAATATTTGGTTACGTCGGAAATTATTAGGTGTATTACGGTCGACTGAAAGCATCGACCGTTCAGTTCGCTCTAGCTTATACGTCGTATACAACATGTAACTGGAATAACGCACTCTCTTATACACCCCAATAAGAAAATTAAGTGACAATCATAATTTAGACACTGATATTATACTAAAATTAAATTAGATAGTATTCTTTAAGTAGTTATCCTAACAGTGGTCAAATAATGTGGGAATGCACTGCATTGGCAGCGCATCTGTATTAGTGTCTAAACATGCCCAGAAAAACACTCTCAAGATTTATCAAGAATTAGAGTTTAATAAGTTACATGTTGAATACGAAAACGATTGCAAATGAGTTTTTCAATTGTTACGTCATGCTATATGCATTCTGATTGATTAATGACCACTGTATTTTTGTTGTACTTTACTGAAATGGGTGCGATGGCTTTGCGTTGATTACCGGTGTTACCGACCTGTCAATAGTCGCATGATCATATCTGCCGCTCTTCGATACAAGGTTAAACCCTACATTCTTAACCCACTTACTTTTGATTTTATAAGGCCTTTTGTTTTTGTGTCCTTGTATTACTTTTTTGTTTTCATCAAGACTGGGCTGAGAATTTATAGCCTCTGATTCAGCATTTGTTTCCGTATTAGCCTTGAAATCTGGAGTATTCTCGGTAGGCGCAGTCGCATCTTTATACGTTGAATTAATGGGCATTAAGGGCTTAAAAGTAGTTGTAGGCCAGGTTTGTGTTCCAACAGTGACCGGTCTTGGTATTGGTGGCGTATTGGGTGGTAAAGTCGGGGCCCTAAAGATCGCTCTGACTCTTCTGACGTAGTTGTTTAATCTCCTCAGGTCAGGGGAGTCTGCTTCACGCCGAAGTGGTGGAAGAGGCTCAGCCATGTTTGCTGAAAACAAAAAAAATACCAGATTTAGGTGCTATTTATAATAATAACAGTTATTTGTCAGGAACTTCTCACAGGTAAAGCGTCATACGATAATCATGACATTATTGCTAGGTTTTTTCATTTGAAACATAAAGTTATGATTAATCTTCTTTCAAAGGAGAAAGTTTTCCATCCTCCTGTATCTGGAGGAAAAAAGTCGAACCAACGCTATTGACCGTGTCCAAATTGCTGAATTTCAGATCATAGTGCAGATCTGACATAATATCGTTAAAACAAACATGGTTCACGGGCCATGTGGAGTTTTAAATGGGGAACCGCTTTGCCTGAAAGTTTTTGTTAAAGCACAATGTTTTAATTTAGTTCAACATAGTTCAATAGGTGGCGCCAGGGTTGCTATGGTTACCAAAAACTAGTAAAATTGTCATCTTAGTCAAATAATACCTGATAGTTTCATTTTTTCATTTCAGTATTGAAAATTCCCCAAGTTTTTGGACAGTTTATATTATTAATTTTTGGTTTTACTGTAATTATACTCGTAGTTAGTACTAATTTTTAAATGTAAATTATTTGTATATATAGAAAATATACATGTATCAACCCACTTGTGATTACCATGTTCATTAATTACTTTAACGTTTTGCAATACTAATTCTTCGTGTATGCGAAATCAGGGAGAAAATTATAATCAGACTCAAGCGTTTTGACCACAAAATGCGTTACTTAGATTCAAAATAATAAAAAAAGTTGACTATTGGAACTTTTCAATTAAACCGTAACACTTACAAACATTGTGATCATCTTCCCACTTCATGCAGAACCGCCTCGTCATTTTCTGAAAGTTTACAATTTAAACATTTATACAACGTGTTTTTTTATATCCTATAACTCTAGGGTATGAATGAGACCATATCAATCCAGATAGATGCCAGAGCCGTACAACTCGCTGGCTTATCATACACGTTCAGGCGTGAGCCAGGGTTCCATTTTAGGTCCCTTGCTACTTTTGATTATGATTAACGACCTCCAACAAATAACAAAACAAGAACAACACAATCGCTCTAGAAAGCATAAATTATTTAATGTCCTATTCTGTTGCACTGTAAGCTCGATCAACCTCCCCTATACCGCGTATGCTAACGATGCTCAACGTGCTTGTGGAAACAAACCCTGGATTGGATTTGTTTGCAATACGACATTATTAGAAAGTTTGCGATTATGTGAGAAGACTGAGTGAAAGGTTTTAACGTAATTTAGTGTTAATGGCTATTTTGCTGTCCTAAATTAGGTATGCTAATTAGGTATGGTTAGGTAATTAGGTATGCTGGAAGAGATTTCATTAGAAATAAGCATCACCTTTGTACTATTTTTTTCTGTTTCCTTCCTCTTTTCTTGTATTTACATGTGTGTACATAAATAGTTAAATAAATAAATGACAGCATTGATATTGTAAAGTCATTTAATTATTTGCAAACAGCTTTAGATTTCATCGATGGTATGGTCAAGTAATAAGAAGATCTGAAGAACATATGACTAGGCAAGTCCTACACATTAATATTGGTCCAAAAAAGCGTGGTAGACCCCTTCTAACTTGGTTGTCTGTAATTAGCAATGACCTAAAGAAAGCCGAAGTGAAATGACTCAACAACCCAGAACCGAAATTTCTGGCGAAAACTGACGAGTAGAGCCGAACCTCAAATGAAATTGGATAAGGCTAGGCAAAGAGAGACTTTAGATTTCATCAATGACTGGCAATGCCGTAAAAGTAAAGACTTGTCATACAGGTGACAATTTTTGAGATGGATGATATTTTGGATTTTTGAACCATATATTCTAGGACTTTTAGTATTTTTCTTTACAGAATATAAACTTTGAATTGTATGATATCAAAAACAACATATTGCATACAACTATCTACCCCGGCAAACGTTGTTCGGCCATATGAATTATCAACAACAAAAAAATAACTTTCACCGTGCGCTTTTATGCAATTTGGTGGGAAGGATACACGAAACTTTTAATAGGTTTACATAGGTACAACCACACTATACAAGGCTATTTGTAAAACATTAACAACCTTGCACTTGACTGTAATACTAACATCATAAATAACAACTTTTGTTCCATGACTTTTTACAAAACATAATACATTTACCAAAAACACACCTTCAAGAATTTGTTGTTCTATCTAGCATATTTCAAACTCTGTGTTTTGCTGTATCCATCTACGCCTACCGCGCAAGATCTCTGCTCCCCTCCGCTATTATACTGTCGCTTAACCTCTCGTATGCCGTAATTAGAGACATAATTAAAAAGCCATTGTGTCTCGCGTAGGTCTGCGTTCCGGCATACAACGGGTTAAGCAAGCGACATAGCGCATAGACTTCCTAACATTTAGAACGTCCAATTTAAATATTTCACTATTTGTATGAAAATCTGATGAACCAATTGTATGATAATTTTTTAAATCATAAAAAAAAAGTTGCTGTTTATGATGTTCTCAACGTAGTCCCGAGAGGTTGCCAGTGTTTTACAAATAACCCTGTAGAAATGTATATTGCAGTGCAGCATTTCTTAGCAAAGAATCTTAATAACTAGTATTAGCAGAGAAATAAAAATAGGAACACCAGTTTATCAATAAAAAACATAAAACGATGACTTTCTGAAGTCTACTCCTCAGTAACGGCTTGAACGATAGGTTTGAAAAAATTTACGTATGACTAATACTTTAAAAATAAAAATTAACACCATGATATTTTTTTCGCTTGTTTTCCTACTCCTTTTAAAACGACTTTGATCTTTAGAAATATGTTTACATAAAAAAATAGCTATTTTAACCAGCTTTCTTCAAAACGTTAATAACAAATGTAAATCAATTAATATTTCGCAAAGAAAATGTTCTTAAAGGTTAGCAGGGCTCTATACAGGTGCAGGCGGCAGTACGAGTATGTGTGCATTTAACTCCAGCCAGATATTCAAGGGACTATAAGGATTAAAAATGTTAGATTTTCGCAAGCTGCACTGGCACTTAGTCAAAAGTCAAAAGATTTTTATTTCACATAGGTCTACATGGGCACTTATAAAACATCAGAAGCTAGTGCACGGTTCCAAATTGGTCGTTTCCTATGGAGAAGAACAGGCAAGAAACTCCATGGTCACTCTTTTAAAAAAATGGTTGTTTTGACAATATTTGTTTTGACATAACAAACATTAACATATTTAATACTCGTAGATAAGTATTATGTAGGCCGGTCTATACTGTACTCAAAAGCACAATAAAAATAATCATTTTAAAAAGTGAGTCAAAATATGAAGTGATCTATGAATTCGCGGAGTCTACAGTGTTCTTCCATTTACATTATAAAAAAAGAGGCTATATAAAAAAAAAGCTAGAAAAAAAAAAGTATTACAACTGTCACTAAATGAGACGTTAACAAAAAAAAACGAATTCAACCACCTGTTGGGGTCAGATAATTTAAAAATATTGCAAAAGCAATGTGTTAGAAAAAAAATAATAATAAAATGAATATATTACAACAAAGATGGTGCAGTTAATAGATACATTTACACAATATTATGAGTTACCAGGGGGCCACATGTGCAGAGGCAGTCATTGCCCAACCAGCGTGTCTTCGACATGATCTTTAACCTTGTAATATGCTTTTTTGGTTAAGACACGCTTAATATGGATTTTGAACTTTCCTTCGCTAAGTTCAGTCACCTTAAGTGTACAATTACTAACCTGCCGATAGGTTTCAAGTTCTTGCCTGCGCTCCTCAGCACTTCGGTTCATAGCGAAATTCCAGGTCCGGCGATGGATAGTCCAGTATTTTTCTAGGAAAAATAATATATAAAATAAATATTAGAACAAAGGAACACATACGATCGTAAAAACGCCGAAGTGTACATCCATTTTGAATGGGAGCCGTGATGCCATATAGAATTCACACATTTGGATATTAGGATAATTGTGAGTCGTAATTTCCATTTCAAAACGGAATTCACGAAAGGACTAGATTACTTTATTACATTTATTTTACACATAGAACAAAATAAACACTTACTTTAGACACTAAACAAAAGGAAGCTTTAACAGAACTTGCGAATGGCTACTGCCGGCGCGGTGCTCGCCCGTCCCGACAGCTAGACATCAGACGCATGCGCGATGAACCTAGCAGTGAAGAGATACATACACAATAATATGTAGGCCGATAACCTTCGAAAAGATCGTGAAGAACTTCGCTCTATGCAACGGCACTCGACTGAGAATAACAAATCCACAACGAAATGTCATCGAAACTAAAATCTTGACAAGTTGTGTGGATTTTTCATTCCCAAGATTCGGGTTATACCAAAAAATTTTAGGTTTTTGTTTCAAACGTGTGCAATACCCAGTAAGCCTCTGTTACGCTATGACCATTAACAAAGCCCAGAGCCAGACATTATCTGTTGCGGGGTAGACCTCACTTTTGATTGCTTTTCTCATGGGCAATTTTATGTAGCCCTATTACGTGTTATCAACCCTAGCAACCTTTTAGTATATGCTCCGGATGATTCCACTGCTAACTATCATCGTATATAGAGAAGCATTAAATTGATCAATTTTCTTAATGAATAGAAGCGGTGACATCAGTGCCTTGCATTACCCTCTACTTATTTTCTATAGCATTCAGGTCTCGATATAACATCGTTCAAAAAATTAAACTGCCACCGGTTACTTCCGATTGTAGGCGTCTTCTTGTTTTAAGAATCTGTAAAATTATATTTTTAATTGATTTTTAAAGGGCTCTTTAAGCAATCAAGAAGTCCCCTTTCGAACATCGCCATCTCCTATAATTTACTCAATTGAGACTCGGCATTAGGCGCGTCCACACACAGCGAGCAGCTTTTTAGGCATATGCCGCGCGATGAAACTATCCCCGCGAGAGCGTGGCAGCCTCGGTATCATCGAGAGGTTGCCGTTGTTGAGGTTGTGGTTGTTGTTTTAATATATGCGAGCGTCCAGAGTGCGTAACGTAAGAATATTTTTTATTTGCTCATTAATCACATATTTAAAAATACTTAACTACCTAACTAAAAAAATAAAATAATAATAATAAAAACCCTACGCTAATTACAACTAAAATCAAACTAAAATGATCCGAGAGTTTCAACCCCAAAGAGTTCGAAAATATAATTTCCAATAAGGTTATTATATTTCCATCGCTTGAGGTTCTCCGCAGATTGCGGTTGAGCTTGCAGCTTGAGGTTTGCACCAACACAACATGACGAGCTAGGAAGATTGGGTGGTGCAAGAGTATCGACAAAAATAGCATCCCATAATAACGACATCCCGTCGGGTCTCTTGCCACCGTCGCTTGCCAGGGGTTTCAATACGGCTGACAAGAACGCGCTTAAAACGAACTAATAACAAACATCATGATTTATTTTAGTTTTTTTCTGGTTAGTTTTAATTAGCTTAGAGTTTTTGTTATTATTTGTTAGTTTTCAATAAACTTGGCTAAGTATTTTTTCAATGTAAATTCAATTTATAATAATAATAAAAAATCTTAAAATTGTGTACAAGTCATCTTTACTATCGAGTATCGTAATCAAAATTGGTATAATAATAATCATGTTATCATTACAGCAGTTTAAACATACACAATATTCGGATCTATAATAAACATTATTTATGGCATTACAATTTTAGTTACTGAAAAATTCACCGACCAAGAATTAAGTGAGAGTATTTTTAACAACATGAGCATTACTGATTACGGAAAATAATACTATTGGCCAAAATTAGTCAACACAAACAAACACACAAAGGACGTATTATAAAAAAAAAGACATTTTTTCCTACTCTTCTAAAAACAGATTCCAGTGAGTCTGCTCTTGACTTGCTTACTAACAGCGGCTAAAGAGTTAATAAAAATAATACGTGTAAATTTTCTCTCAAGGAGAAGGTAGAGAGAAGCGATTGTTTTAAATAGTTTATTGTTGTTCAGTCTTTACTTATATACAAATATTATAAAGAGGAAAGATTTATGTTTTGTGTAAGTATTGAATAAAATAAAAAACTGCAAGACCGACTTTAATAATAATTTCACTAGAAGAATACTACCTCATTACATAAAGTGTCATAAGCAAATATTTTCTATTATCACACGGGCGAAGTCGCTGGCAGAAGCTGGTATATAGTTTGTACTCGAAAAATAGTAATACGTTTTTGTTGATGAGTGTACAAAAATGTAAACATGGCCTATACAAAAAAAATATGGGCCGAACAAGGAATATAAAATAGGACGAATCGAGAACAAAATAATTAAAATAACATTTTGGGACGAAAGAAGCATGTAGTTTGGGACAAACCAAAAATTTTTATGTGGGACAAAACCCAGTGGGCCGAACGAAGAACAATTCTCCGAAACGTATACTTGGCTCTTTGCCAGTCAATCCTCGGGGTGGTGCTGCAAAGACTACCCTCGTGCCTCTGGAGATCGCTCATAGAGCTATTCTAAAAGTACACATTCAGACCGATTCTTTTCCCAACTACCGAACTCTATAATCTGTGCAACGTACTCAATGTTAGACAGCAATATATTCTACATATGGTCCTACTTCAACACAAAATAACTCCTTTCAAGCAAATCTCCAAACGTCGTAAAGACCTTATCTGCACACTCCCACCGGCACGTACAGCTTTTATTAAAAAAATCGCCTATTACCTTGGCCCATCACTTTATAATAAAGTGAATGCAATCATCCCTATTTACGGCCTAAAAAACTACTACCTGTAAAAAAACTGTCCGATTGTACCTACGGAATCTTAACTTTGACGAAACAGAAGAATTCCTGAAGAAGTAAATGTCAACACAAACATGCATCACACATAACATAGAAAAAAAAAGACCTAACATGTATTACACTAATAACAAACACTCTACAGAATAACTGTTACATTACACAACTTTTTTTTCTTTTTTTCGATGTGCATCTTTTTGTAATTTTAATTTATTATTTTGATTTAGTTTTTTTATTACTTTTTAATTGATTTTATTTTTGTTTTTCAATAATTTTTATATACTTGTGACTAAATACACGTGCTATACCTTTTTTGTCCTATGATGAGTTCCCTGACAGTTCATTTTTTTCCGTGACACGCATACTACTTTAGATTACAAAAAAATAAACTGGCAAAAAAAATAAAAATGAAATGATAAAAAAAATATTGTCTTTCTTAAATTAATAAGTAAATTATTGTGGTTATAATTAACTGTTAATAAATTAAGTAAATAAAATAAAAAAGTATAGAACTTAAATATGTGTAATGCGTTAAACGGAATTCTGCCAATAGAGATTGACACTACTCGACGACACACTAATCGACAAAATCGGAGCGGCCATCTTGTAATCGCATGTAACGGCAGAAAATTGGAAAAAAGTAATAGAGAAAACTCAAAAAACTATAACAGAGGACTGAAATAAATATATCCGGTACGACCGAATTAGGGCCAATAATTAATCATCGCGGTTAGTTGGAAAAGATTCCGATTCCGATTTGGATATGAGTTCAAATCAAGAGTCAAGTTCTAACAGTGAATAATAAATAAATTATTATTTTATACAGACTGCATTTTATTTACCACTAGCCGTCCCCCGCGGTTCCGCCCGCGTTATTTCAGGTTTTTAGTTTTTGTCAGGTTTTTTGGTTTACTGTAAAATTTCTTTAAAATCCGTATAGAGTAAGATCCCAGGACCGCCAGACATTACGTATTTTCTGACGAACGACGAATGATCAAGCATGAGAATTTACGTGAAGTTATGTCATTTTTTTGGGAGCTTTAAAGCGTCTGTTAAGCAATACGGCCGACGGAATGTGTCTGGGAGTATTGGTGACTTGATTTTAAAGATATTGCCTACAACAGACGTAAAAATCAGCCTTGAGAAAATACGTGAAGTTACATTATTTTTTTGGGAGCTTTAAAGCGTCTGTTAAACAATAAGGCCGACCGAATGTATCTGGGAGTATTGGCAACTTGATTTTAAAGATATTGCCTACAAAATACGTAAAAATCAGCTTTGAGAATTTACGTGAGGTAAGTAATAATTTTATGTACCTTGATTACCTGATACCTGATAATTGGCCGTCTAAGCAAGCTAGCGGGTAGGCATGCGTTCTTAGTACATACTAATAGTACTCAATTGTCCACATTTCGTTCGTCAGAAAACACATAACGTCTGGCGGCCTTAGGATCTTGGACTAGTAGACTAGTTCTTGCGTGAAAGAGTAACAAACATCCACACACACATACAAACTTTCACATTTATCATCTATAAATCTAAAATCGGTAATCCGATTCCATTTTCTTTGCCAACTGATTCGTTATTGTAAAAAATCGATTAAATTTCGTTAGGTCACATCACTATAATTGTCAGACAAGAACTGTCAGGGAACTCATCATAGGACAAAAAAGGTATAGATACAAGTCAACCATGAACCCACGACAGGGGATCGCAAGTGTCTCTTTTAAACACAGGTTACCTCGTGACCTATCTAGAACCCACTAACTAGTCTAAGTAAACATGTGGCTGTGTATCTCAAAAATGTACCTGTAAGCTAGTTTTAAGTAATTATCAATAAATATTATTATTTGCCACCTCAAAAAAACCTATATCTCAATGAATGCCAAATATTTATTTCTTCATTTTTTTTTACACACAAACATTTAAAAATGAAAAAAAAAAAACAATTACAAATAAAAGAGCGCAACGGTACTTACTGCTTATTTCAAATGAAATTTCTTCCAGTAGACTTGTGTTAGCAGAGTTGGATAAGAGATGTTGACAAAGTGTACTTAGACAAATAAATTAGAAAAATAAACACATATATACTAATACTAATAAAAAAGAAACAATAAGCTAGAAGAAAACAGTAGCTCCCAGTATAAAGGAAATAAAAACATATACGTAAAATAGAAAAAATAAAACAAAGCATAGAACAGTGATCCATAAAATCCGATTTTAAATTAAGCAAGTAGTAGTCAGCGTCGCATACAAACTACCTACTGGTCATTGGACTCGCTCAACTGACGTTTTCTTAAAGAAATTAATTTCGTACAAGCGTAAATTAATGAGTTTTGAAAAAAAGGTACTTTATTTTTTAATTTTATCTTTACAAATCGATAGTGTTTTATGTGCCGGATCGACCCTCCACGGGATTAAAACGATCAAAATTTAAGGGTGTATATCTATCCTATCCAAATTTCCGTTTAAACCTTGAGAGGTTTTCGCTGTATGACAAAAAATAAATTTGATGTAAATTATTAAATTTGGAAAATAAATAATAATTAAAAATTGGGCAACCTTATTTTTAACCAAAATAATACTAAACATGACAATGATACTAAATGCACAAACCATAGAAAGCCAAAAAGAAGAAAAATATAACCTGGTTGTGATAAATTGAAAAAAAAAAAATACGAGGATGAAATATACATGTTGAACCTAATTGTAGTACAATAAGAGTTAGTTTTCGAGGAACTGTATTTGAAAATAATTTGTCTACGCTGGGCGAAATGTGCTTTAGCAAGTTTCGTTTCTGTAAGCAGATTATTTCGTTGCTCCCCTCACGGTAGACTTATAACCCTCACCTGTAGTAAACACGTGGATTTTATTGAATAGCTGTCGTCCAACTGTGCAAAACGACACATGAGGGTAAAGTGTGCCAGACAGAGGGGTTGAACCATTGGCATGAATCAATGCAAGCGAGTCTTTGTACTGTACTTATAAGATTTCAAAGGGGACCTCCTGTTCAACGGAGATGTTGTACTTTGTACGCTCGCCCTTGACCTTGAAAGTACCCCTTACGCAGTTGCTTTGCAAACTTGACCTTGTACACGTTGTACCTTTGTTGTACGTTTTCTATATTAGAGAGAACGAGTAAGTGTAACTGCTTCTTTCGTTTTTTATATGAACTGATGTTAATATAAAATAAAATGCTCCAGGAGTTGCAATATGTTAATATTGCAATCAAAATACATCATATAAATCTACAATAGGTAACGTAGAGGCCCGTTTAAAAAGGTTACACAAGTCCATTTATTTGGAGCAAAAGACAACAACATGTTTAGGATGTAATTATCAAATAGGACTGATGGAATAATCAACCTTTCCGCACAGTAGACGACGAAGGTTTTAAAAAAATCGCGAAGAACATTCCACGCTGCCTAGTAGGAGAAACATATCTTCCGTTATGATCTCGGCATTGTAACAAACGACCTCGAATGAGGTAAAGACTCGAGTTTCATTAGAAGGTAACAGTGTTTGTTTGACTACTGATTGTTGGACATCTTCGTAGGCTGAAAGCTACATAGACGTGACTATGCATTATATTGACAAGAACTTTGAACCACAACAAGTACATTTACAATGTTAACGGTCTGAACAAAAGTCGCACTAGTGTCAATTTAGCAAAGACTTAAAGATAGTCCTCTTTTTTTTTTTTGAAATTGGTATGGGCTTTTAGATCATTAGGAGATTTAAGAGAAAAACGCCCATAACTGTCAGCCGCCCAATACGAAAACTCTCACTTCTTCAAGATTCACCGTCCGAGGCAAACCCTCGTCACTCCCGACGACGCCATTATTCTGCTTCACCGAAGAGAAACCAGCACCCTTAAAAAACACACGCACAGACCATCATCCTTCTCTAACATTCACCGGCACCATATTTCTAGAGCATCTACTTCAATCTTCTCGTCTTGCCGAAACATCCACGTCATCAAAGCTTATAGAGAAAACTGGTATAGTGAGAGTCTGACTCGTGCATAAAGAGTTCCGTCGGTACGGTACGTCTCTTGCAAAAATGCACGTGCCCTCGCTGCCGAGGCCCGCCACGACGCTCCCGGTAATGTCCACCCCGTCCCTTACTAGACTTTCTCGAGCCGTATCCGTAACAGGGCTGTATCTTTTGAAACAAAATAAGTAAACAAGAGTTTTTTTCAGAATGTCTTTTACTATGGCTTTGCGTCACGACATCGTATCGCAGCAAGCAGCAATTCACATCACAAGAACCTGCGATGCGGCGTCGTTGCGCATCGCAGTTTTATCTGGGAGCCCTCTGGCAGTTATAACACAATTAAAAATAATATACACCAAGCCGTGAAGGGACAATTCAATCCTGTTCAATTCGTCATTGTGCCTATTTGCAAGTTGCTAAAACTTCCCATTGTCCCCCTGATATAATCGAAATTTCAATTATAACGATTTTTGTGATTTTTAGGGTTCCGTACCCAAAGGGTAAAAACGGGACCCTATTACTAAGACTTCGCTGTCTGTCCGTCCGATTGTCTGCCTGTCTGGCACCAGGCTGTATCTTAAGAACCGCGATAGCTAGACAGTTGAAATGTTCACAAATTATGTATTTCTGTTGCAGCTACAACAACAAATACTAAAAACAAAATAAAATAAAATTTTAAGGGGGGCTCCCATACAATAAACGCGATTTTTTTGCCGAATTTTCCCAAGGACGGTACAGAACTCTTCGTGCGGGAGTCTAACTCAGCCTTGGTCAGTTTTTTCAGAGTAACCCACCTTCAAGAAGATAGAATGGTAGCTCGATAATCACATATTCTCGAAGAAAATATGAAAACCGTGATTTAACCCCTCGTATGCCGATGAACGCAGATCTATCTCTCACGATCTCTAATTACGGCATACGAGAGGTTAAAAGCTCCAAGCAGCAATTCCTCTTGTAAACGATAATGTTTACGTTAACATACAGCAAAAATTGCTTGAAAAATTTAATCGACCGTGGTAATATGATCAACAAAGTATGTATATAAAGAAATAACATTTTTTTGTGTTTAGAAAATAGTAAAAACCCGTATGAAAAAATAAGATGAAACTGACCCCTACATTGTGCGATTTCAAATGAGTCAAGTCAATTTACCGCCTTGTACCTAAAAAATGGACAAACAAATGACTACTGTTTCTATGTATTATTTGTACATAGTTTGCTAAGTAGTTTGTTAAACCAATAAATTATTGCTACTAATATTTTTTATACTGATATAGAGTGTACATTTTGCATTTAATAATAGTTATGTACGTGCCGATCTTTTTAATGATATTAAATGTACTGGCAGGTGTACCCAATGTGCCGCGGCATTGACCTTGAATATCTCCCTCATCTAAAAATTGTGTAAAGGTAACTTGTCAGTTAAATAAATTTAACAACAATGTTCCTCATGACCCTTTAATAAAAAAAAGACTTACTTCTGACAGAGTAAACCGAAAAAGAATTTGAAATACGATAAGGCTTGTAAGAGTTCTACACACGATGGCAGATGAGATAATGACTATTGATAATCCAAAAAAGCCAATAACTTTTTCTTAAATTACCCAATTTAAGAAAACGTCGTAAATAAAAGAAAATCGTCATGAAGCTAGAAGTGCGCTTCAGTTTGGCAAAAATACAGTACTGTCTTTATATGCTATAGCGAAATGCATTCCTTGTGATAATTGTAAATATTACAATGAAATTTAAAAAAATAGACAAATAATAATCCCCGTTGATGCTACTGGTTCCTTATTTTACGCATCAGCATCCAAACTTTCCTTTATGAATAAGGCTGGCAATGAAGATGGTTTCGTTACGGTACAAAGCGCCGAATGCAAGCCACGAAATCTTTACGGCAAAGCGAGTGTGCGTGCCGCTCAGCCGAACACACCGGTGTTTTCCTTTTTTCTGAACCTTGTTATGGAAGAAGACTTTTGGCCACAGGGCGTGGTGTCCCGTTGCTTCTGCAGACAAGTACCACAGGACAGCACCAAGACAATATATTGAGAAGTGTAGTGTACTAACTTAGTTTTAATTCACATTTAATAACAAAACTGAAAATATTCTATAAGATATTTATGATATGGGTACTGTTATCTGAAATAATAATAATCATCTTTAATTCACTCTTCACAAAGGTACAATACAAAAAGTTTCATATAAAATATACAATGATGCATAAAACTTTGTGAAAGTCTGGAGTCCATACTAGGATACCCTGTGTGACGGATCACCAGGCTCTCACCCCAAAATTCCGACGCTTAATTATCTGTACCTAATACCAAACAAATAACAAAAAAAAAACAAGATATGAGTGAGAATATAGACAAACCATAATAATAATAATTTTACCCAAAAATAAAAACTGAAGTGTAGTTGTAGCGAAAGTGCTTGCAGTGTGGTGTTGTGAGTGTGAGCGAGTGTCTGTAGGGTGTAAATACGTCTTTAAAATATTTTATAACGGAATACGATGTTACGAGGGAACAATTAGCAACTGTTAAGTGGCATCGTAATCTAACTTTTGTAACCAGGCTGAGAGATTTTTTTGCAAAGTTTTTTAGGTAGGGCATAAATTGTTAGGACTCCATTAATTTTATTATATAGATAGCTTCCGAGAAAACCAAAATGTCGACGGGCAAAAGTTGTATGAAACCGAATTGTGGAACAGACTGCGTGTTTACGACGCTTACCCTCAAATAGGTTAGGATTATAGGTAAGTACTGAGTACTTGCGTAGAATCGTATTTAATATGAAAAGTTGACGTACAGATAACACTTCAGTACGTTCGTAGAGTTCTTTGGTAGGAAATAAGAAAGGCAGGAAATTACTTACTTTTTAATACGGCTCTTTGCGCTCGTTCGATTCAAAGCATAACCGTTTTGGTCGCGCCACCCCCACACAGTAATGCAGTAAGAAATTAGCGACTGGCACAGAGCAAAATATACCGCTTTCAATATTCTTGAGTCCGCAACATAACGAAGGTTTTTAAATATAATTATTAGTTTTCTAATTTTAGTGGCAAGTGAATCTATGTGCGGATGAAAACTCAAAGTATTGTCTAGTATAACACCCAGGTACTTTATAGACTGTGCGCTGTAGATGGGGACATGAGCAAGGAGAACCATGAGTCTGCAGGCACAAAGATGAGTGTGCAATTAATTTGAGGGTATCCAGGAAATGATTAGATTGTTTGATACAAAAAGAAATGTACTTTGTCTTGTCAAAATTGAGAGCCAGTTTATTGGTAGCCAACCAAGATAGAACCAGGTTTAGTCCAGTCTGTGCATAGCTGTAAACCGTGTCAGCCTCAAACAACAAAGCTGTGTCATCAGCAAAAGTTATGATCTTGCCGTTTGGCATATTCAGCTCACAGAGGTCATTAATAAAAGTCAGGAATAAAGGGGTACCGAGAATACTACCCTGTGGGACGCCGTGAATGACAGGAAGATCAGAGCTAGTCCACATATCTATTTTAACCCTCTGAAATCGGTTAGTGAGATAGTCGGAAAAAAGCTTTAATTGCTCATTCCTTACACCAAGGCTCTCCAACTTGTTCACCAACAGTGGGAAATAAAATGACTATTATTATTATAGGTTAAATGTAGAAAAGAAATAGTACTAGAGAAGTGACTATATCAACCAATGTCGCACTTGCAGTCCGTCTTGATTTATCTAACACATCCAGTTCCTTCGGACCGTCTATAACTGACACAAACGGAAAGCTGCCTCAAGAAAGTATTGAAATCGAATTACTTTAATTCCAATATAATAATTCAGATGGCAGATAATCAAAATAATGATGTAGTAGATAACACTCAAAATATTGATGATATCACAAATTTCTCTGAATATCTTAGAGAATCGACATGAAATTTCAATAAGACAACTGATGTTGTTGGGCCTAATAAAATAATTAATAGGCATTCAGACCTATCAACTGTGAAAAATTCCTCTTCCATGGTACAACACTCCATTAACTGGGACAATATCAGAGAGCACTGGTATTACTGATACAGCAACAATATATCCGGATTCGTGCCTTAGAGATGCGCCTTTTATTTTTTCTGAATCTGAGGTTTTTACCGAAAAGAATCCAGGAATTGAAATTGTCGTTCTTGCTAACGTGTGTACAAACAATTAATGATTGAGAGTTTTTTGAGCTTACCAACAATAATTTCAAAGAAGAAATTCGAATCCAATGTCATTTGAATTCATTGGTGATAGGTACAAAAAAATCGTTGGAAGGTGTAGAGGGAGGCCTTTGCCCAGCAGTGGGACAGTGTGGGCTAAGTAATAAATATAATAATAATAAATAGGTACAAAAAACATGTTGACGTAACTGAAGAAGAAATTATTATTATTATAAAAGCGCAAAACCAATGAGCACAAATAAAATACCAAAACAAAAAGTCAGATAAAAAGTTATTATCAATTTACTAATTCGATACCTAAATGGCCGTAGAGTTAAATCAGTAAATTTGAAATCAGATATAAATTAGGTGTTTTAGGTAGGCGCTGACCCTAATAATTTTTTTTAAAGTTACTTATTTATTTATTTATAATAGTACTGCCACATCACATACATTTAACATTATTGGAAAACAATTGCATTACTATGGACTGATGTACGTGACAATGAGGGCGTACATAGCATTTACAATTTAACATCTCATATGAATATATAAAAATACAAAATATACAATAAAATTAAAATTTAGTCAAAATTATTTGTAATACAAATGTCGAGATTTAATTAACACAATATTATTTATTTAATCTTAATTTAAATTTAATATTATAAAAATAGTAACAATTCAATTAAACAATTCAAGTTCAAATTCCGAGTATGCTCTTGACTTTTTTCTTAAAGTCACGTGGTTTATCGTGGAACACGTCTAGATCGTCGACTTAAATAACTTATATTTATAAAATGTTATTATACTGTGCAAAACAGCTTAAAACAAAGAATAAATAACGTAAATTTGGTTGAGGTGATGTCACTTTCACGGTCGATGCTACTAGTAGTATTTTTAAAGAATTTGGTCCAAAAGGTAGAATAAAATTGACCAAACATTTATTTTTGTACGTATTGATATTAATACAGAGAGTGAATGTAAGTTCTGTACCAGTTTCGCAAATGATCTCTGAAAGCCAAACTATGGATACAGTATGTCAATAGCTTCTGACGTGGAGCAGCTGTAACCCCGCTCCAAATGAAATTAATTTAGACGACTCTTCAGCTTTGATTAGCACATGTGTTAAGGCTTTTACAATTTGTAGTTCTACTACAAAATATATTGAAGACTCTTACAGAAGATTAGAGCTTTACGTATTGACACTAGCCATCCCGGTTTGTATGTTAAACGTTGACTTGAATTAAAAGATAGCAATAATTAGGTATGTAAAAGCGTAGATGAAGTACAAGAATTCTTTCGGGAGGTCAGGTCCGTGGGGTCGCTAAAACCCAATAGTTCGCCACTAAACTGCTCAGATTTTTTTTTGCTGGATAATGCAGATCGGATGAAAATAGAAAACGAACAGCTATTTTACGTACTCGTTACTTTACTTTAACTTCAAACCCGAAAGCTTATTATTATTCTTTACTTGTTAACACATTCTCTTTCGGGCTGAAAATGAATTACTAGATGGTTTTGATTGACTAACGTGGAAACTTTTGCTTCATTAGAGACTGAGATTCACAATACTATAAGTCGAGTAGTAGCAGAAAATATAGTTGCAGAGTCTGTCTGCCAGGATGCCGATGAAAACCTTATGGTTGATCCAATAGGATGCATACTTTGTGGAGGCAAGCACGTCGTGATTTTGAGGTTGCAGCACTTGGAATGCCAGTCCGACAATATCAAGCTGCTATAACATCACTGAATATTCAGCAGCGACAACTATTCAATGACGTCGGGAATAGATTAATTTGCAATGATTTGGATGAGTCTTTTGCAAATATTTGTAACAGATGGTGCGGGAAATGGAAAAATTATTGTATTAAAATTATTCGTCGAACAAATAAGACGGTTAACACACACTCATTATGACAAAATTGTTATTGTTACTGGACCTACAGGTGTGATAGCCACAATTGTTGGGGGTAGTAATTTATACTCCAGTTTTGCACTGCCTATTAAAAAGGGTTGGACTGAATCTTTAAGACCAATGGCTGGTGAGCGACTGCAAGAGAACACCAAAAGTGGCGTGTACAGTGGTCGATATAAGGCAATTGACAGTGTACAGTGGTAGATAAATGAAATATTTATGGTGCCATATTTAACTCTCCGGAATATTCACTTGCTGCTTCATCAAAAATATAAACTAAATGAGGCAATTTACGGTGGAGTATTTTACTTTTTTAAGATTTAATGCCTCTGATGTCTAAGGTATGTGGAGGATCTTACTGCGTCCGTCAGCCTAAAATACTACCATCCGAAATTAATCTTTGGCATATATTTATCTTTTGTAAATTGCCTCAAAACATGAGCAAGCTGGAGACACATTTGTAGACATTTTAAACAGTATTCGAGTTGGAGAATTGACGATGCAGCAGTTATCTGCCATAGATAACCAAAGAGTTCAATTAACAGAACCTTTCGGTGATACCTAAAACATCGTGGGTACATCTTTAGATTTTCTAAAAAGTGAACGTATCATATTCAAGAACGTGCCAAGAATCGAGATCGAACGACGTATACTCCCTATAATTTTATGCTGGGCAGTGACAGTGCATAAATTGTAGGATACAACTTTGGATCGAGCAGATGTCGATTTAAGCTGTGGTCTGCCTTAAGCAGAGTATCTCTCAGAGCTTGCTATCAGTGCTCTTGACCCTAAACAAATATTATATCACCCACACGATTAAAATTCTTTTAAAGAATCAAAAGGATTAATTATTACAAGCTTTTAATTAGTTTCACCTGTCTCGATGTTTGTATGTAATTGTTAAGTCTGTAATCAAACCTTACAAAGTAAATTTGATCCACTTCCTGGTTACTGTACTGTACTTTCACGGTCGATATATAGGAATTATTATTATAATGCATACGACACATAGTTATGTAAAATACATAATATTAGTTAATAGTTTTTGAACATACAAGTCTATGATATAATATATTAACATCTTGATCTTCCTTAGAGCGGAATGTCTCGTGGTACGTACTAGTCTATGGACACATTAGTAGAAAGAGTGAGATAGCGGTCAAGCGTGAACCTATCAACAATTGTTGAAGCGTTACTTCAATTCTGCACTACTATTTTAAGTCAGCAATAATTAGATTAATAATTTTTAGCTATAAGGTTTTTAGCAGGCGTTAACTATTTAACAACCTCCATGTTTTTTTGAATGTCATGACTGACACATTAAAACTGCTAACCTAAAAGCAAGCTACGATCCTGATTTTGTAATTTCCAAAATTCTCGAAAAGTTCCTACAATTTTATACAACAATAAAAAAAGGGATAACATACCTTTTTGTATCGTATTTTTCTGTACGTTTTTGAGGTTGACATAATCAATCTAGATTGTATAAAAGATTCTTGGTATCTACTCATAAAATTGGGTAGCTCAACGCTTGGAACAAAATTGTTTAGCAGTAGCAAGACATAGAAAAAATTAATCGTTAGAAAAACGCATTAACTAGATTAGAGACTTAATTAGAGACACAATTAAAAAGCCATTGTGTCTCGCGTGGATCCACGTTTAGACACACAACGGGTTAATAGGCAAGATATCGATAGAGTTCAGGTAAATAATCTTAAAAAACATGCACAACAAGAGAAGGGAAAATAAATCACCTGAACAACGTGCTCTAAAAGTAAATAATTTTAGAAAACATGCACAAGAGAGAAGGGAAATAAATCACCTGAACAACGTGCTCAAGAGTTATATTTTATAATCTATGCTCAGCTTTTTTTTTCGGCTTGACATTCGACCAATAATTTCGGTGCGGGCGGAATTTTGTTTCTTGTTATCGTGTGTTTTTTACCTGATTTTACTCAAGTAAGTATTGTTTGTTATTATAAAGTTATTATTTTGCTAATAATGGTTCTATTTAGAGTATAATTTGCATGAAATACATTGTTATAATTATTACATAAAGCCATTATAGTTTGTGAACATGTTTTCCGATTTCCGTGTAAATTATGATGATTTTTAACAGTAAATGTAATGAAACTATTGTAAAAAATAATTATAATCGTTTATATAACGAAAGAATAACGTTTTTGTTCAATTTTAGTGAAAAGAAATCTTGACAAAAAAGCACGCGTAACGGTCGTTTTGCCTTTCAAAATCCAACAAGCCATTTTGGTCCTTATTTGTATAGCTCTAAGTACAAAATTGGTTTGAAACTGTTCTTTTTTAAAGGTTTGACTAGGGAAACGTAGTATGTTGATAAAAATGTCGATGAAATTTTGTCATCATCGATAGTGATAGCGGTATCTTATATTCACTATTGCATGATAACTTTGTTATTTCTAAAGCTCTAACATGAATTTATAGTTTTATTTTTTTTATTTTTTCTATAAAACAAAATTATTATATAAGTACTAATGTGGTATATATTTTTCTCTTTTTGTTTTTTAGCATGTCGAACTGGAGAGTAAATGAGCAGCCTCCTGCGGACTTCCTGGACTTGCTGTACGACCAGGAAGATTCGGTCGTTGTAGAGGAGAGCGGCGATGAACAGGATGAGTTCATCGACGATGAGGTCGTAATGTTTGCCTTATTATTACTACTACACTTGAGAGCAAAAAAATCGCACATGGCTTGTAATTTCGTTCAATACTGTTTTTTTTCTTAAATCTAGAGATATTGAATACAAATAATTAAGCTAAATTGAAGCATACAAAGATAGCTATATAAAAACACAAAATTAAGATCATTAAACTTCACGTAACTCACAAAAACCAGCGGTATACCCATTCCCCAAATTCACCCATTTGCATTTCACTACTTGCACCTTTCCCTAGAGCTACAAAAAGGGTGCTGTTTAGGAGTTTTAATCAGTTTCCGGTAACGTGATAACGTCTTTGTTAGAAACAGGTGGATTTATTGGAAAAATATGCTCGCAGAAGCCGTTCAAGTTATTGCCTTGCTTAAAGCAGGCCATAATCAAAATAAAGTCGCTCGACAGCTAAATTTTAGCCGCTTCCCTATTCGTCTGGTATACCAGAGGTTTCAAGAGATTCGTCTGGTATACCAGAGGTTTCAAGAGATTCGTGGGTATATTCAGCTACCAGGATCTGACCGGTGACGCATAGGATCAGGGTGTGATTATCGCTGTCCTGTAAAAGGTACTTTGACAAATCGGCTACTGAACACGGTTGAATTGACACAAAAGCTTCAAGAAGTTTGCAATGTCAGTGTAAATCAGTGGACGATTAGGAAAAGACTGGGTGAAGCAGGTCTGACTACACATCACTCAGCAAATGGTACCAAATTGACCACAGCTCACCGACAAGCCCGGCAATAATTTGCCACGATACACTTAAATTGGATGTATGCCTAATGGCAGGCTGTTGTGTTTTCTGATAAGTGCAGAATGACTTAGATGACCATGATGGATGCTATAGGGTCTACAGAAGGTCATCATGGCAATTTTAATAATGCTGCATAAACGAACAAGCGGGTTTTGGAGGCATTTTGGGGTGGCATAATGTTGGACACTAAAACTGACATTGTGTTCATCACTGGGCCATTACTGGCCTGATATCGAGAGGGTTGACGGCTTTATGATACATTAAAAAAGTGCTCGAAAAATATGTGAAGCTGCTTGTGTGACTTGTGGTAGATTTTTTTTCCTTAATGCAAAACAACACCAGATCGTATGTCGCTAGAACAGTTTGCGACTACATGTAAGACGTTGGAATCATTGCGATAGAGAAGTCAGCTCGTAGATTCTGATCTCAATCCAATTGAGAATATCTGGAATGACCTTGAAAGAAGACTTAGTGCAAAAAGCCTGGCTCTCCACGCCTCCAAGAGCTTCAATTTGTCATTGACGAGGAGTGGGACGTTATGCCCTAAGATTTCATGGTAAAATTAATACGGTTGATGAAAAATCGAGTAACAGCTGTAAATAGGGCTAAGGGATCCCAATACACTTTATTGACAAACAGGATAACCAAGAATTTTAAGCATATGTTGGATTTTGTGCTCTAAACCCTTTCAAGGATATTTTTTTACACTGTATTTCATATCATTAGAAAGGTAATTAAATAGGCTTTCAAATAGTGTATGAAATGTTTTCAATATCTGTACACATTCATGACAAAAACTGCCTGAACAAAAAGAGTTATTATGTGCGATTTTTTTGCTCTCGAGTGTATAATAATTTGTGAGCTGTATTTTTATTGCATTTTGATGGGAAGTTTTTGCATGGATATATTTCTTTGTACACAGGATGTCTTCCATCACTGTTCATCGCCGGAACGCATGGGGAGCTTTCCACAAGTGGTATTGCGTTTATTGTGGTTTGCGGTAATTTATTATTTATGGGTGGCGGTGTATTTGCATGTTTTTTTTTGTATGTTTAGGACGAAGCTGATGATGATGGGACGACCCCTCAGCATTCCCCGTCACCGGAGGCTCCCCCCTACTCTCCTCTCACGTCGCCAGAGCGCCCTGCAAGGAGGCTGCCGCAAACGGTAATACTTTTTTTCTTGTGTTCGATTTGCAATATTTAATACGATTCATTATCGACATTGTGCTCACATGATAGAAGCAACAAGTAATATGTAACCAAGCATTATATGTAACACATAATTTGATTTTAAAGAGTGTCCATGGAGTTTCTTGCACGTTCTTCTCCATAGAGACCTACTCTTTGGAACGTGCAATTTAGCTTCACTTTTCTTGGACTGACCGACATTTGAGTATTCAAAAGTGCCTGTAAATGGTCTATTTGAAATAAATGCTTTGATTTTGATTTTGACTTGGGGAGGCCTATGTCCAACAGTAGACGTTTATCGGCTGAAATGATGATGATGATAAATTCGCGTTAAGAACTTGTGGGGACCACAGGTTCTTCTTCAATAAATGAATTAGCAGTAAATAAAATCCTCATTTCTATTTTGTGTTCTGTTACTTTACGTTTTTCTTAACTTTTTAAACGGTTTTTATTTAGCTAGCTATTTACTTAACAAAACAATCATCAATCAATAGTTGTTGTCTCACAACCCTTCTATTGGGCATTGTTTATATCTAATGTCCCTATTAATAGCTTTAGCACACTCGCTCACTTGTATCATTGTAATGGACCAACCATTACAATGGTATGAGCGAGTGTGCGCTACGAGTGGCGCATGCGTGAAGTCGGTCTCTGCTCCACTACTTGGTGTATCGCAGATTCGTCCGGCAGATTCCGTCCTTTACGGGTCGAGAGCGGACCTTTAAAGGACGGAACCCAGTATAAACCACTAGTAATAATAATTATACAATATCCATAAGGATGATATTAATTTTTATCCAAAACCTTTCGTCTTTATTTATCTAGATACATGGATTAGGGAGGATTCGCTGATTAACTGAAAATCTATCTACAAATAAAATCCTTTAGTCGTATTTAAGAACGTCTTCCTAATCTTCTTGAAACAGTTGTCTAGATAGCGGAGCACAGAGGTTACCGTTTGGTTGGCACTTTCCATTCGTAAATGCTTTTTTTAAGAGCTTTTTTCCCTTGAACACCAAAATTTCCCTTGCCAAAATACCCATTCATCCATCAATGACTACACCGAACCTTGTTATTTTAATGCCATTGAGTAGCTTTTACATAAACTTGAGACTTACAAGCAGAACCTTAAAAAGTATGTGATGTCTGTCTAGTCTATATATTTTACTATGTGTATGACATATATAATTAGGAAAGTGTTGGATACTACTACCTTTACCTAGAAACACGGAAGGGGCAACATAATAAAAAAATACAGCAGGCGACGGGACGCGCCATCTGGTTTTTTTGGTTTGGACTCGGTTGCGTGCGGAAGCACGAGAAACGCTACCCGCCAGCGGTTCAGTGTGATCTGGTATCTCTGTATTTCAATTTCAATACTCTATTGTTAATTTAGTGACGACTCTGTTCTTGATGATTGCAATATTGCTAAAATAGAATGCCCAAATTTGTATGTGGCGCCGTACCAACTTGCTTCAAACTAAATTTACTCTCAAGAGTGTAGTTATAATTTAACTTTTCACTACCTAAAATATTTAATCAAGTTTTTGAAATGTTCAAAAAACGCCTTATCATATTTCATAGCAATTTTTAACCGTCGTAATTAATTACAATTTGCATATTATGCATTTAGGTATGCCTTTTAGGCCGAATTGTTGCGTAGTGGAGGATTGATATTGATATATTACATGTGCGCGATAAGTTTGAATTCCGATTCCTTTGCTCCTATATTGTGGCTTACTTACTCAGGCTTTTAGAGCACATACGTAATATATTTACGCCATACACTTTTTTGAAGGGCAAGACCTTAGAAATGTTAAAAAGTCGTAATAGTTAAGTCTTTTATTTACTTACTACCAGACCCGGCGAACTTCTTACCGCCTAATAGTTATGTTGTGATACCTTTTAGCTAAGCTGTCAACTCTACCCTACCCTACACTACCCTAATTTTATTTTTTTTCCCATAAGAACCTTCTCACAATAACAAACACAACAAAAAAAGAATTAGCGAAATCGGTCTAGCCGTTCACGCGCGATGTCATGACCAAGGGAAACAGGGATTCATTCATATATATATATATATATAGATTTTCTAATAAATGACGACACGGAACAAAACTAAATGAATTGGATATTAATTCATTAAACCCCAAGCGAACGCGTTCGCGCATCTATCGCCTTACTATTGTGTCTCAAATTTACAGTGATGAATGATATCATAGGTACTTTTAAAAACTACGGGCAGGCAAAAATTATAGACAAAAGTTTGTAATGATCGAGGATGTAGTTACATGGTATTAAAATAGATGGCGTCACAAGGCTCGCCACTTCGTACGAACATAACTTTTGTTTGACAAGTGACGGTGGCGGGAAAATAGTAAGACCGCGCTTATGATAAAAAAAAGGAAAAGAACAAAGAGACTCGAACGATCGTGTAAAGCTGTTCCATATCATTATTTTATATTTTTTTGGCTAATTGAGTAATTTTATTGAAATATACCTAACGTAATACCTACGTGCTATGCGAGTGTCACTGGTGTATTGAGCAGTTGTATGTAGAACCTTTGAGTGCGATTTGTGAAGGAAACGGGGTAAGTATTTGGTCTATTTTTCAAAAATGGATCTTTTGTGATCGGGCGCGGTTCCACAATGCTGACGCATTTATTATTGTTCTCAGCTTACGGAAACGCCCCTGTTACCCGGACACTGATCCAGGGCTTCGACCTTACTCAAACTAAAACGGACTCGTTGACTTGCTGTAACACTAGAGATCATCATATTCGCCGTAGTTGATACGGAACAATTAGCTTGAAGGCCGAGCCTGCGGACTGGCATTCCCTTACCACGGGATCGATCCCGACATACCCGTATGAGTAGACTATATTTGTGTATTCACATCTGGCAAATGCGGCGTGCGTGCTTTTTAAGTTCACCCGCCGCGTCCGTGCAATCATTGCGTTCTTCTGCGAAACAGCAATGTAGTATGAAAGCAAATGGAACTGCAAGCGCGACCTACGCGTCTCGAACATGCGTCGCACTTTTAGAAATCTTGCCACATGCAACACATGATTCACTATCTCAAACTGTCAGAAGTTATTATAGACGTATTAAATTAATTATATATTATTCAATAAAATTACCAGAACTACTCAAATGTAGTACAAAAACATCAAACGATATAAACTTCAATATAACAAAATACCACAACCTAATTGACAGTGTCAAGTTTATATACGCAATGTTTACTTTATAAAATGGTGAGCTAACATAAAATAATTGAACAGAAGTTATTTTTAGTAGTTTTATTATTTACTATTATATAATCTTATTCACCTACATAACAGATAAAACCAATTAGGCAAACTATGTTATTATTATAATAAAAATAACTGACAACTGTAATCGGAACGTTAGGATTTCTGAAATGACGTTATTTTTTTCAAATGTGAATTGTTAATCATTTAATATCATTTTTATGATATTTTTTAACCTGGTTAAAAAAGTGGCCAAAATTCAGTACATTGTAAACCTACTCGTAAATAAAACATTATTTTTGGTATTATTATACTTGTGAAGCAATATGGTACGGGGTATGGGCATTCTTCTTTGTTAATTATTCTTATAAAACTCATGAGATTAGTTTTTAGGTTAATAAATCTTTATTTTTTTTAAGAGCAATTTTAATTCAGTCTTAATAATAGTATATCTTTATTTTGTATGTTATATTATTACTTACTTTTTTATTAGGGTTTCGTAGTGAACTAGGAACCCTTATAGTTTCGCCAAGTCTGTCTGTCTGTCCGTCGGTCAGCGGATAAAATCTATGTAAGTAAATATAATATGTAATGTGACTGTTAGCACTAGAAAGTTGAAAAGACATGGCCGGATCCTGCCCAAAAAATCAATTATATGGTACATTATTATTTATTATATGAAAATTACTTCTAAAATAAATAAAAATAAGTGGCAACAATCATATTTCTCTAGGAGTTGCGAGAAAGAATCCAAAAAAATAAGTATGTAAATTGTTTTTGAGTCGTTTTGTTTCATAGCAACCATGGAGCATGAGGATAAATCGATATAAATTGCATTTACGTTTGGGTACACGCATAAGACAGAAAGTGTTCCTATCTGTATTAGTACGCCTGAAGGTCAGACTAAAAATATAAAATACTTGTAAATACCACAATTGTATTGCAGAAGTTAAAAAGTTAACTAGACACCACTTTTCGAGCTGCCGCGCATTTTGATGGCACTCACGTTACACATTATGAATCGGCAATATTTTCAAGAGCGTGCACCCAAATGTCCTAAAATTATTTTGACGTTACTGTGCTCTTTAAACTAAACTGTCAAAACAAACTGTATGTGTCAGTCTTGCGTTGCGTCGATCTTACAACATATTACTGTTTTGTGTTTTCGTAAATGTATTTGATTTTTAAACTTGGCTCCATGCTATCCTTTATTGGACTTTACGCTTTTAATATTAATATTCTGCTGTGCATATTGGATTGGTTTGTTTACGATTTGGATTCTGACGCTCACGAAGTCAATGTGCCTGAACTGAACTGTGGCCTCTAATCGAATATGAGGGCATATTGTAAGAACTTTATCACCATATTTACAAAATACATTGGCTGATATACATAGACAGATTGAAGAACTACAGGAAAATGAATCTGGTTTGCCTGAACTACCTTCAATTCCACCAGTTGCTAATCAAGCAAATATAACGTCATCAGCCTCATTCCTTGATAAGATATCTTCGAAGCTAGCTAGTTCTTCTTTACGAGATTTAAGAGAGGATGAAAACATTCAATGTGTCTTGTTTGAGTAATTATTGTAGTGAGGATGTGTTAAAATATTAAGAAATAAATATATTTAAGCAAATGTTTGTACTTACTTATTTATATGACTAAATAAAAGTTCAAGTGTTATGTTTTTAGTGTTTTATTGCATGTCCAATTGTATATTTTTTGCTAATTCACCTGAATATCCAAAATAATATCTGTTACACGACGAGCTCTTTTTCGATATTGCGGCTTGTTAATGTCGACGTTTGAAAGTGACTATATATTACCAATATATGTTTATCAATGTAAATACGTTTTACTTGGAATTTTGATTTTTGACTCATTCTTCACTAGCCTCTATGAATAAGATGTATCACTGATAGTGTGTAGTACATTTTCATAGAATTAAAGGCGTTCTCAATGAGAACGCCTTTATTTCTATGAAATCTCATAGTAACTTACTGTCACTGTCACTGTTATTGTAGATCATTGTTGTGTTGATGTCAATCCTTGCTATTCAAAATGATTAGGCGTTTTTTTTGAAATCTTATTTATAGTGTCTCTCGCTCTATCTCTGATCATAAAACTTAAACTACTGTTAAGCCGTACCCTTAAGCTTTAATACGACGTACCGTTTTTTTATGTACAAGAATATTTTTAGTTTGGACACAGCTCCCTACTAATTCCGGCCATGTCATTTGGTACCGATATGTATATCAATCACGCCAACAAAGTAGTAAATTAAAAAGTGGAAAAAAATGTTTTATTAGGGTACCCCATCACTTTTCACTGCCCACTTTACGTGTACACATGTAAAGTGGGGAGTGAAAAATGATTTTTTTTTCATTTGTGCCCTAACGTGTGATATATTGTTGGATACATCGATATATATGTACTTCGCACTAGATTAGGCCAAACACTCATATCAATCGAATCAGTTGTACCTTATTACCCACAAATTAACATTGATGACTTTAGTGCAATTTTGACGTTCATCCAGTGTTAGAGCGGCAGTTTTAAATTCAAAAGAAAGTGAATCACGAAATAAATAATAATTCTGTAGTCAAATAAGTAAAATTACTGGTTGTTCAAGCAATATATATCATTTTATTTAAAAGCCTCCTTATTTTACAATCAGATGTTCCCTCCCACAAAAACCAGGTTTTTACCTACAACTGCTTTAGTGGACACAGACTTGCATGGTGTTTTATTCCGTTTTTTTTTTTTTAATATTTTATTTAATGTTGTTTTCTTTTTTTTAACAAATAAAATCAATGGATCGATTTCAGAAATTATGACGTCGTGCGTTTTTCGACACTATAAAAATTCAGCAAGAAATGTCAGCAAATCATCGGGTATCAGTTTTCATCGGTAAGTTTTGTCGTTAAGCATTCTGTCATTCGTTGTAGTCAAATATAAATTCGGTTCAGTTGAATTTGTAGTCTTAAGTGTGATATTGCATTGCTGTTCTTGAAATTTCGTCTTTTATACACTATAATTATTTTTCAGGTTTGTTCACTCTGGTCATCAGCTGAGGGAAGAATGGATAAAAATTCTTCAAAAGGATAGAAGTGAAAACACGTGACTACCTACAAAATTTTCGTTTATCTGCTCTGCTCTGCACACTTTCAAGCTGATGATATTTATATGACTAAAACTGGAAAGTGTTATCTGAAGAAGTCAGCTATTCCTTATAATAATCCTAGTAGTTTTTTTTTTACCGTTGTTGATTGTTTTGTTTCTAAATTTTACCAGCTTGGAGTCCCGTTCTTGATTCTCTCAGGTTAGTTGTTCTTCAGAATGATGATTACAATAAATGGTTTCAATATTTTACACGACTTTGAATTCACCTATTTATTAAAGTAGTAGAACGCAGTTTGCTGAATTTACACTAACAAGGACTTTTGTAAAATTTTGAAATAGTGTTGTTGTAATGAAGTATTGTAGGCAAAAAACTGTGTAACTTCTGCGGTATAAAATCTATATGGATAACATGTCATTACACTATGTTGAACTAAACGCGTAAGTACTATGAAATTCATGGCGCATAAGACATTTTGGTCGCGAAAAAAGTATCCTCTAAAAGTAATCAGCCCTTCATATTTTAATAGTTCTGTTAGACGACATAATGCGAATGTAGCGCTGCAGCGGATTTTTTGTTTTAACTTTTCAAAATTTTGACAAATAGTTTCCATGAAAGGGCTTGTCTATTACTAGAATATAAGTCAATGGTTGGATAGGTATTTAAAAATGAATAGGGTTTACTAAAATCATTTTTTTGTCGGAAATAATCGCTCCAAAAGTAAAAAAAAAATATGTGTAGAACTAAGTCTTTCGAGGAAAATTATTTTAAACTTGATGTGTTGCACAGTTTTTGAAAAGTTGTACAAAATAATTTCTGAAATAAATTTGTAATTTAACCGTATACTCAAGCATTTTTTAAAACTAAGTTTACATATTTAATTATCCTGTACCTACGTATCATCTTTCAAATAAAAAAGAATTATTAAAATACGTTCACGCAATCCAAAATTACCACCGAAAACTCAACATACATAACCCGTCTGTATAAATTAGTAGCATTGTATAAACTAGTAACCCACTTTCCCGAGAGATGGCGCTGTACTTTGGGCTACTTCGCGCTGTCAAGATTTTTCCTGAATTCATGGGGTCGGGACGGGTATGAGCTAATATTGTCGAATTGTTCGGTTGGTCTCTCGTTGGTATTAGTGGTATTTGTTCTTTCTCGTTGTCTGTCTTTCATTGATTTAACTCACTTATTGTGACGAACGGGAAACTACGGAACCTTACACTGAGTGACACGCTCTTAGCCGGTTTATACTACCACACACAGTGTCTTCATCTCTTTCGGACTCTCCGTTCTTTTTCTATAGAAATCTTTTTCAGCGTACCTGACGCTGAAAAAGATTTCTATAGAAAAAGAATCACCTTTGCACCTATTTTTCTGTTTCCGTCTTCGTGTCTTATTTTTTGTGTGTACCTACTTCCATGAATTGTTAAATACAGTGAAACCTGGTTAAGTGAGACATCAAGGGACCTGCAATGTCGTTTCACTTATAGAGGTATTCCACTTACCCAGTGTCTCAGATATACAGGTATAAATAAATATCTGTCTCATTTACAGAGGGTTCCATTAATAGAGGTGAGAATACAGGTTATTTCAGTTATACAGGTGCGATCATTAAATAAAATAACGTGTTATGTATGTAAATGAGTTTTAAACAAACAATGTTATCTCAGTTACAGAGGTTTATGCATATAAAATTTACTCGCTGTCTCAGTTATAGAGGTAACTATGATGATAAATCGAAAGAACAAATCCCAGATATAGAGGCTTACCTCGTCCCACTGACAGAGGTAATTCAGTGCCAAAGTGTTGGGACCTCAGCATGAGTTCCAGTTATGGAGGTTTCTCACTTATCCAGGTCCCACTTAACCAAGTTTCACTGTAAATAAATAAGGTGACAAGAACTAGTATGTTACAAAATAACCTTTTCATTACCACAAAATTATCATTTTGACTAAGTTACTATTTATTGGCTTTCGAGGCCAGCATAATTATCAGACAAACCCCGTTCAGCCCTCGTCTTGCCAACAATAATAATCATCCAAGGTCCCCTTCAATGCATTGTGTTATCCCCTCACATGATCACATGCTGCTGTAGGGGAATACATAGATCGCATCATCGCTAACTGGTAACCCTGACCTTGAATCGTAACGTATATTTTTACTAGATACAGCTCAATGCCGTAGGAAACGTAGCCCCACAGAAGCAAAACATACTCGTATATCTTCATGAACAGTAGTGGTACATAGGCGGACATAATGAAACATGGCATTTTCTACCAGTCAACCTTTGAGTTAAAAATGCAACATTGGTAAATCTACACAATAAATAAATACTACGTAGATATTGGTGGTATGTCTCGTTTGTGCAGGATGGGTAAAATAATACACGGATTGAGAATACACTTGATGTTTTAATCACACAATAGTTCGCAATTACACTTGCTTATATCATACAGTCTTATATATATATATATATATATATATATGTGTATATATATTTATATAAAGTAAGTAAAGTGTTTAATATATATATATATATATATATATTAAATATAGTGAAATAATAAACATTTTATTTACTTGCAATATTTAGTTTCATTTCTATACAAACTATCCATTTCTCGACTTTTGTCGTTAAATAAAAGTAAAAAAGATAACTAAAACAAAAGATGGAAAACAAAAAGTTAGACGTTTAAAGTGAGATTTGAACTAGCTTCACTTGCGTGTCAAATAGCTGTTATTACCACTGGACTAAATGGATTCTTAAGGCCCATTTACATGATGCCATTTTCTTGTACATACAAGGGCAATAATTGAATGCAATACATTACGCGCAATAATTGATCTTCAAGAATTGTAAGCAACTGTTTACACGCGGGTATAAGTAAAAAATGGAATGCAATTATTGTATGAAAGTCTTGACAAGAAATTATTGCAAATGTCTTTTGGTTACACCAATACAATTATGTTTAGGCGATTATTGCTTACAAGTTTTGACTTGTCTAAACACTGACTTGTATGTGCGTGTACCATTTTCTAGTGGGTTGTTTCAAGTATTGCACGTATTTGCGTTGGCGAATTTTTCATTCTAGTGTTGAACGTTAAAAGCTACTGTGTTTATTAAAAAATATGACCCAAAAAGTGTTAAAATTCGGTTCTGCTGATTTAATAAAGTTCATTGAGATTTATCGCAATCATGAGTGTTTATGGGATACTGAAAATGAAACTTATAGGAATCGTGATGCACGTAATGCTGCACTAACAGCATTTGCACAGGAATTTGGAGTTGACGGTTATGGACCTAAGGAAATAACAAACAATATAAAAAATTTAAGGACGCAGTATCACGGGGAAAGGAAAAAGATAAAAGATTCAATGGGCACCGGTTCCGGTACTGCTGATGTTTACAAGTCCAAACTTTCTTGGTTTAATTTAATGGATTCTTTTTTAAAGAAAATTTCTGAACACTGAGAAACAACATCAAATATGGTAAGTATGTATTTATGTAAATTTTCTTAAGTACAGTCAGGTGCATCAATATGTATTCTGTGGTTTTATGCGTGCTTAAACGCGCTTGTTGTGTTATTAAAAAATGGCATTGTCTTGCCAAGGTACAGCACCATCATTATTAAAGTAACTACAATAATCGTCACGGATTCTTATAGCTGCTCTCGTAGGTACTATTCCTGTTGTTCTGTGAGGTTATATTTCCGAAAGCTCCGCCTGAAGCATTTTGTCTCCAAGTACCAAGACGAAGACCACTTCTTGGACATTCTTCGTCTATAAAACCTGGTGGGGTGTAAGACGCTGGTAAAGTTTTCCTCAGCCAGTTGTGTAAAGCGCGCGATGTTTTTACTATGACGTCTACCTTGTCAATACTTGTAGTGATTGGTTTTTCAAAAACTCGAAATCGTGATGTTAAAATTCCGAAAGCATTTTCAACGATTCTTCTACATCTACACAATCTGTAGTTATAGATTTTTTCTTCTCTTGTTAAATCATTACGGCGAGGATACGGTTTCATCAAATAAGGTTTTAAGGGAAACGCTTCATCTCCGACAAGTACTGAATTACTTGGAAAATGTATGGTGTTCTCTTCAATCGCCTTCTTTAAAGTACAATTATTAAATATTCCACCATCAGAGTTTCTACCCTTTGCCCCCACGTCAATGTATGTGAAACAATAATCGTGATCAACACAAGCTAGTAACACAATACTAAATGTACTTTTGTAGTTAAAAAAGTGTGATCCTGTGCCAGGGGGACATTTTATATTTATATGCTTCCCATCAATGGCACCAATGCAGTTGGGAAAATTCCATCTTATAAAAAAGCTTCTTCGTATTTTATTCCAGTCCTCTTCAGATCTTGGAACCTGTAAAATAATTAAATAAATTTACGTTTTTAGAATGACACTTCCCTGGCATCACAAGATATCATTTTTTAAAACATTGATAATAATACAGAAAATTTGACAAATTCATCTATTCAAGTCCTCGACGAAACTCCATCAACAATACCTAAAAAAAGAACGAAAAAATCGTCTGATTACATAGAATCGGCCTTAAATAAACTGGACAATATTGAAAAAAGAGCAAGACTAGAAAAAACAGACGATGATTTGGACAATTTTGGAAAATATGTTGCGTCTTCATTGCGAATATTAAATACCAATAATAGCATACACGCTCAAGATGAAATACAAAAGATATTATCAAAATATAAACTACGGGATCTTCAAGAAGGACAAAACTCTACTCCAATGCCAGAATCCCCGTATTCGAAACAAAGCTGTGAAGACACATGGTGGAACTTGTAATTTTTTTTAATGTTTTGATTACTACTTCCCTAATTCTTTTGCCATGCCGAAAATATATGATTCTATTCTAAATAAAAACAGTTTCTTTTCATACGTACCTTTATAAAATCTTCTAATGCAGAGTAAATAGCTTCAATGACTTCAACCAAGAAAGTACTTATAGTACACTTAGGTACTCTAAATAATTGTGACAGTGTACCTAATGAATCTCCAGTTGCCAAATATTTTAATGCTATTTCTAGTTTCGTTCGAGCAGGAATAGCATTACGCATTGCTGTATTTTGCCTTTGTATAGAAGAGCCAACTTTATCTAACAAATAGTAAAACTGGGTTCTGTTCACACGGAACATGTCCTTAAAGTCATCTTCATTTTCTGTTTGTAGTTCTACACAAAGATTGTTAGATGCTCCGAGAACCTCTCTTCTTTCTATCCATTTTTTGATCCAACACCTTTTCTTACGACGTTTTCTCAATATTTCTTGCCTCAGAAGAGCAGCAACGATTAACACACCCTCACTCACTGCACTCATGTTTGCAAATGAAGAGAGAATCCAGTTGAATACAAGAATTGCTTTTATGTGCTGTTTACACCAAGAAAAGTTTTGAAGCAAAACTTGTATAACAAATCAAGAATGTTATGTGTTGTTTAGACCATACAAGTCATTTATTGCTTCAATTTAATTGTATGCAACAGGCAAGAAACTTGCGTCGTGTAAATGGGCCTTTAGAGACAGTGTCGAAATTGAACGTTACTTGTAATGCTGGACGCAATATTATGGACCATTTACAAGCAGTTGATACGACTCACGGAATTAGCTAAGGGCCGATTTTTCAATCCTCAGATAAATCGTCGAATAGCTATCTAGCCAATAAAATTATCTGACTGTTTATCAGGCGAATAAACATTTTCAGTTTTTCAATCTCGTATTAACTAGAGAATAGCTATCTGTGGTTTATGCTAGCCAACTTCGCACTAGTCGTGTGCAAGCGAGATGCACAGATACAGTATTCAACGTGTATGACAAGAACAGCAACGCAACACATGTTTGACATTTTAACGTTAGCATTGTCCGTCAAGGGTTTATTGCAATACAAAGCTTCTTATATAAAAAAAGGTTACGCTTTGTATTTTTTTTTATAAAGTTTGTCGCGTGGACTGTAAAGTGCATGCCGTGCTATTTATATTAAAAATATTGAATTTGTGTTCTTTTGAGGTTTAAAACTCACATAACCAAAATGATGAAATTAGGAACAACAATAAGTATGTAATTGTTGATCAACACAATTCAGCAAAATTATTGATTCAAGTTTTTATGTAAATATTAGAGATGCGCCGAAAATATTCGGCGCATCAAAAGAATACTTTTTGTACACAAATTATCAGGCCTCTCTCGTAAAACTCAGGTTTTCTCTCATGATGTTTTTATTCAATACTTTGTCATCAATTGTTTCAAACACGTCCATAATAATTACAAATTGCAGTAGGTGAGTACTAACTTATTTAAATCGTAATACTAAAACTCACAAAATGAATGTAACTGTCAAACATAACCTAAAACGTCATACATAACAGATAGATAAAACCCTAACTGGCCCTTAGAGTAGCAGATAACTATATTCCTCCGTTAGGGACTTTATTCGACAGTTAACTACTATCTGACTATTGAAAAACTCAAAATCTTGCTATCTATTGAATAAAGGCTATCTGGCTGTTTATCTGAGGATTGAAAAATCGGCCCTAAGTTAACTTTTGTCACTGACGTGCCATTTTCATTTATCAATCCACCCTTACACTAGGATGATGATGAAATGCTGTCTCAAAGAATTTTCATCTTTAATGGTAGCAAAATAATAATTAAAATAGCTTATCAAAGGGGGTGGGTTAGCCCACTTAGGGCACCGACTTTACATAAAATCATTACTTACTTCGAGTAAATTCTCTAAGCTGATTTATACGTATATCTTAGGCAATATCTTTAAAAACTAGCCGTCAACACTCCCAGACACATTCCATGAGCCGTATTGCTTTACAGACGCTTTAAAGCTCCCAAAATAATGACATAACTTCACGTAAATTCTCATGCTTGATTTTTATATATGTTCACCAGACATTTTTTTTTTCTTTTTTACAAGAAGACCGATGCAAGGGGACAATCATCCCCTAAACTCAATTTAATATTCAAAATAATACAAAAAAATATCTGTAATTTAAACAACTTTCCTGGAATAATTGATGTAGATGCTGCCAGACTCTGTGTTGACGATGAAACATTTATGTTATTTTATTTTAGTACCGACTTGCTCGATAGATGGCGTTGTACCATTTCCTGAATCGCGCTATGGTTTCGTTACCGGCGATAGTATAAGGGTAACAGATGCAATTCGAAAAAAAGTTCCAAAGTTCAAAAGTTCTACAGTTTCCACTTAGATCAAGACACAATAGTGGTTTTATTTTCAACCTTATTAGTTGTCCCCAACTAGTTCAAAGTAGTTCAACATTACCTACCAGTTCGGTAATAAACCAACTGTTTATTAATAATTATATGGTTTCTGACATTAATGAAGAAATTAACCGAAACAAATTGAAAAACTTCGATGCTAGCAGTTTACCACCTTGCAAAACGTGAGCTTTGGCAAGTTTCGACGGGCTAATTATATTGCTAGTCTTTGGAACAATGCAACTTTGAAGATGATAAATATTTTCAAACCTGTACTAAAAAATTCTTTTTTTTGTTGGAAAGGTTATACTTCTCAAATGGTTCCATAGTTACCAAATCGGGATCTTATGATAGAATCTTGGTGAAATTGAGGGAACTCCTCAAATATTGTAGGCAACTATATCGGTATTTTTATCAAGGACTTATGCATTTACAGTCAAACAGTGACATTTGATGAAGTGGAACTGGTGAAGACCAGAAATGGCCAACGGAACTTCATACTCAAACAGATATCACAATGAATCAATCAATCAATCAATCATTTATTTGCTATAAATATAGTACATGAGTTGTTACAGTGACAGTTATAGACCGAGACATATTTCATCTAAGTTACAGGTATGCAAATATTTAAAAAATAGAATTTATACATACATATGAACATAGTTATGCGACTAGACAATACAAATCAATGAATGGTTCTGAATAGTTATGTTGAAAATGGTAACATCGAAGTGACCAGATGATGATGATGGAGTCGGAAGATAGCCACCGGAATTCCGTAATTAATCAATGTATCCTAGCCGTGTTTGGACTCATTATATCAAGATTGGCTGGATGATGAATTGTCTAATTTCAATGACGATGATAATGAAAATTAGAGCCACTACTCATGAGAGATTAATATTTTTCTACATTGTACTTTTTATAATTTATTTCCAATAAATAAATAATTTGTTAATACTATCGAGTTTTTAACATTTCTTTAAAAAAAAAGAAGTTTTTTTCAAATTTATCAAAACAGCTTGCAGAATGAAATTCTAGAATTATTGTGGTCAAATGAGCATATTTTTTAAATTTAATTTTTAATTATTTAGCAGATTTTTTATTTTTTAGCTGATTTTTGTTAAATATTATATAATTGATATGAGTAAAGTGTAAGAGAGTGAAAAAGAGAGAGAGAGAGAGAGAAATTAATATTTATCATAATAAATATGTCTCACTCAGTCTCATGCGCCTGGATAATGCCCTCGCGCTCCTACTCACAGAGAAATTAAAACTGACTCTAGGGGATGATTGGTCCCTTGGATCGGTCTGTCTTTTTGTAAAAGGTTTTAAAATAGTTGTCTGGTGAACATATACAAGGTGTAAGGGACAGCCCTCCACAAACTTTAAGGGCTTGCTCAGTAGACGAAACTGAACAACTTTCCACAAAATTTTTTTCAGGAAACGAAAAAAAAATCGGCCTCACCATACAAATTGTCCAATCAAGTTTATCATTTTGTATGGTGAGGCTGATTTTTTTTTCATATCCTGAAAAAAAATTTTGTTGAAGGTTGTTCAGTTTTGTCTACCCGCTAGATTGCCCATGTGCCGCTGAGCGGCACATGACCTTGAAGCCTACATTGCCCGTGTGCCGCTGAGGGGCACATGGGCGCCGCGCACCTCTTAAACTTCAAAAACTTAAACGACTTTAAGTTTTTGAAGTTTACTTGTCTCTGTCTGTTTATGGTCTATTTGTATAAATTTATTTCGCTTCTCCATTAAATTTCCTACCAAAATAAACCAAACTGTATATCCGAACGATGGAAAAATATTTTAAAAAAAAAGTTGAAGTTGTCAATATTGCGAAACGTCAAAGTGATTTTTCTGCGCAGACGTGTTCGCAAAGATATCATAAAATTAAATAGTTGCAGTGCCTTAGTGTTGTTGGTGTTTGTTTTATATTCAAGGTAAGTAAACAACTAATACGTAGAAATAAAGTTTTTAGCATGAAACACGAAATTTAGCGTTGTTGAGACGAAATGTTTGGTGGTAAAATTTGGCGGTTGGTTTAATTTAGTGGTAAAATTTACGTAAAATTTTCTACCTTTAATTTAGATATTGTTTGCCTGTTTTATCATACTAAACGCTAATAATATGTTAGATCAAGTTATCAGTAGCCGGGATGGCAAAAAACATTATCAAAATATGTCAAGAATTTAAAATTTCAAACGAATTTCAAATGTGAAGTGTCGTTGGTGCAGTTTAATTCATTAAACCCCAAGCGAACGCCGGCGTTCGCGCACCTATTGTCTTTCTATTGTGTCTGTAATTCTCACGATTGAAAGGGGGCGGGGCACACTGAGAAATCGGACTGACTTTCGGACAGAGTTTCTTTGCACGCGTTTTTAAATGTAACATTTGGCATACAAAAACTGCTTGTAAATATTTTTTAATTTTGGAAGTGTTTACGTATTATTTTTTTATTTTTTTTTTCGGACAGTTTGTTTGTACGCGTTTTTAAATCTAACATTTGGCATACAAAAACTGCTTGTGAATATTTTTTTTATTTTGGTAGTGTTTACGTACTATTTTTTTATTCATTTTTTTTTTTTTGACTGTTTCTTTGTACGCGTTTTTAAATGTAACATTTGGCAAACAAAAACTGCTTGTGAATATTTTTTCATTTTCGTGGTGTTATACGTACTAATTTTTTTTTTTTATTGATATAAACTAGTGCTTGCTGCGATCCCACCTGAATTTAATTCATTAAATCCCAAGCGAACGCCAGCGTTCGCGCATCTATTGTCTTACTATTGTGTTCCAAATTGACGGTATCTGAAAGGTAAGATTTTTTTTAGCTTTCGTGTTTTGATTTTTTTTTTTGCTCTCTGCATGTAGCAAGTGCTTTAAAAATGCCGGGCAGTCGGGGTGTAAGAGGTGGTCGTGGGAATGCCCGAAAAGGTGGAGGACGTGGTCGCGTCTCAAAGCCACTTTGTGCGCGATCGCTGCTTTTTCCGAGGTATGCTTACGCTTACCTACTTACCAATTTTTTTATTTTATTTTTGTTACTTCCGAAATCCGAAATCAGTTCCATTTCATCAATTTCATTTTTATGTTTAGTTCTTTGAATGAAAATGTGGAGCCCACTCCAAGCCCGTCTGGGGAGCCTACCCCACGCCCGTCCACTGAGCCCACTCTAGGTCCGTCGAGACAGCCTACTCCAGGCCCGTCCGGAGAACAATTGCGGTAAAATTAACATAATAAAACTTAATTATACTAAATTTTTCAAGCAGCATTCATTCATTCATTCGACTTTTTTAGTCCAAAATCCTTGGCCGAGCAGTTGAAGGCGTACAAGGCGGCCAAGAATTTGGACGCAAAAAACCTAGCCCGGCTGTCTCCGGGCCAAAAAAATCAACTGGTGGAGCTCAGAGAGAAAAAACAGGTGGGCTTCTTTCGGATGCCGGACGCTCCAAAGCCAAAGTAAGTAAATTCAGAAATAAAATCTGTTTTGCCTGCTCGTACTGTCGCTAACTTGTTAGCGTCGAACATGTTCATGGTATCCGGTCAGTATTTATTTATTTATTTACAGGGAAGGAAAAGGAAAGGCGAGAGACGAGAGGCTGTGGGGCCCATGCCCACTTTTACCGGGGGTTCCCACAATCCCTCCCCCTCATGTACCCCAGGCGTGGGAAATAAAGCGTTCGCATGGTATGTGCAGAATATCTTATTATTAATATTTGCGTATTACCTTCATCCGTCAAAATCACGCTTACGTCAATATTTAAAATTCCCGACGTATTTCAAATAATCATGCTTAAAGTAGGATATTTAGGTACTTCATACTAATTGATATTTCATAGTTTATAAAGTGGCTCAAAAAAACTTTCATTATTTTTTATCCATAATATATCCTCGTTGTTATATTCTAGACATCACCGAGGAGGAGGCGGAGAAGGAGGATGATGATGACCACATGATTGAAGGTACACCTCCCGAAGTCGTCATTCCACCTAATATGCTGTCCAGAGTGGTGCAGTCGGCGGGTAAGTCTTCATGGACCGCTCCGGAATCTGTTATGAGTAAGACTAACAGATCCTATGGCAGAAATCATTTGCTTTAGCTTACGCCATACTTTATATTGTTTATTGACGAGGAAATGTGCCCTTCTTATAATATCGGTGCCCTCAATTATGGAGTCCAGCCTTCCTTCAGAAGAGGAGACTTTAAGAAGGACCTCGCCTCGAACGAAGTAGGTTATTCTGTTTCAGCGACTGGTGAATGCGTTTATGAGGTCGATTCTAAAAAAATAAACAAAATTTAATTCCACCATTTTTAATTGACAGGAAGCGCAAGGACATCCACTTCTCACCGTCGACTGGGATTGTTCAGGCTGCTGAAGATCCTCAAAGTCCGGTGAGAGCTGAGATAGAGCTCCTGGGGTTTACACCTTGTTGGTGTCATATTAAAAGGTTTTTATTTATTTTTTTGAACATTTGACTAATTTCACTAAAAATTATTAATGTTTCAGCTTCTACCACCACTTCCAAGTCGGCTCCTGACTCAGGGAGGAGTGTTTGCGAGATTGGTAAGTTGAGACTAATATTTGCATTGAATGTGTCGCCTCCATAAGATGATAGGGTGGACCAAATCCTAAAACTTCTTCATCCATTTACCGCAGATATGGAACGCGACTTCTGCGAGCATGGCGAAGGCAGCGACGTGGACTCTGAAGAACTAGTAGACATTCCCTTGGAAACAAGGAATGTCTGCGATGAAACTTTAGAGGACCCGTCGCTAGCTGAAGCCATGCAGCAAATCGACGCTGCTGTCGACTCGGCTCTAAGGACCGTCGTCGGACCCCGTCGGACCCGAGGACGACCTACTCTATTTTGACTGGCGGAGCGATCCGGAGAATTTTGAGGGGGTCAGAGAAGAATTCACTGTGTCGTCCACTGGTCCAACTTTTTCAAACGCGGAGTTAACTCCCTTGGAAGTTTTCGTCAAAATATGGGATGCCGATATTGTCGCCCTCATTGTGCGCGAGACGAACCGGTATGGTGGCGAATTGATGGACCGTAATCGGAAGCCTCATTCCAGGATGAGTCGGTGGAAGGAGGTTACCGATTACGAAATCCGGTCATATTTCGCCATCCTTATGCTGCAGTCGTTAGTCGTAAACAATGTGGAGCGGGAGAATTGGTATCCCAAATTTGACGAACTCCGTATTGGGGATTTTAAGGCCATCATGCCCTATAACCGGTTCTTGGTTAATAACGCCTCCTTGCCCGTGAATCCCAACAGACTCCACAAAATTATGCCCGTCATCGAACACCTCAACAATAAATTCAGCTCTTTATACCTACTCGAGCAAAACGTAGCAATTGACGAGTCGCTCCTTTTATGGAAGGGGCGACTCTCATTTGCACAAAAAATTTCTACGAAAAAAGCTCGAGTAGGTATAAAGAGCTACGAGTTGTGTGAGTCGAGGACGGGCTATTTGTGGCGGATGGAGGTTTACTCGGGCAAGGGGCACGTGCATGTTGCGCAGGTAGGGGCTCAAGAACCGGGTGAAGAGCATGAGGAAAGGGATAAGCCAGAGGGTGCCACGTCTCAAATTGTGCTCACTTTGATGAGACCCTTATTCAGCAGGGGTCATACGGTCGTTATGGACAACTTCTATAACGCATTCAAAGGGCAAAAGTAAAAAAAATATGAAGTCGGGAGAGGTGGCCTTCAGCTCAACCAAGGACTTGAATGTGGTTGTGTGGATGAAAAAAATGACAAAAGCATTGTGCCTATGATTTCTACATTTCACAAAGTACAAGTCGGCGGAAAAGACAAATACGGGTGGTATAAATATAAGCCCGAAGTAATCCTGGATTACAACCTCTCTATGGGCGGCATAGATCATAAAGATCAAATGCTGCATGCCTACCCCATAGAGAGGGTCTGAAACCTTATATGGTACAAGAAACTTTTCCGCCGGCTTGTAAATGTTTCCATACACAATGCTTTTGGCATGTTCAACCACGACCGCACTCAAAGCCTTAGAAATCGAGACTTCCGACTTCAGTTGGCGCAGGGGTGGCTGCAAATGTGCAGACCTCAGCCCTTACCTCGGCCCTTAGCACCAGCGGCACCTGCCGCACCGGCAAGTGTATCTGCCGCACCGGCGCAGATGCACTTGCCGGTTAAGAACGAGCTTAGGCAGCGGTGCAAACAATGCCACGCTGCCAAAGTGTCTCGCAAGACGATGTGGAGGTGTAGCACCTGCGCGGTGAATTTGTGCATCGATACATCGCATATCATCAGAATATGTAACCGGTCGTTTTGGCGACGCTTGGGGGAGGCCTATGTCCAACAGTGGACGTCTTTCGGATGATGATGATCCGAAAGCGAAGCTCGGTCCCGGTGCGAAAGGCAGGAAGGAACAGGAGTGGGTTTTTAGTCAGTAAAAGTCTGATGTGGGGGAGGCCTATGTCCAACAGTGGACGTCTATCGGTGGGTTTTTAGCCAGTGAAAGTCTAATGTGGGGGAGGCCTACGTCCAACAGTGGACGTCTATCCATTTTCACCCGCTCCCGCTCCGCGCAAAAAAAAAAACACTGCTAGGATAAAAAAAGTTGGACCAGTGTACGGCATAGTGAACTCTTCTCTGATGAAAATACACAAATCACAATATGGTTGCCTATAATATTTGAGGAGTTCTCTCGATTTCGCCAAGATTCCATAATCAAATCCTGACCATGGGACCATTTCGGAAGTATACCCTTTCAAAAAAAAAAAAGAATTTTTCAAATCGGTTCTTAAAAAAACGAAGTCATCCGTGAACAAACATCGGTCGAATTGAGGAACATCCTTTTTTGAAGTCGGTTAAAAAAATAAAAAAGTAATTTTGCTCTACCAAATTATTGTATTATCGATTATAAATCATCTGACAAAAGATGGAAATTACTTTCAAAATTCTCTGGAACAAACGTCTGCTGTCCGTGATCGAGAGTATTTCCGGATCACGCACTAAGTGTACCAAGCCTTTATGCCCGCCATTTTCTGGATAGTTTTTTTGTTTACTTTTGATTGTATTAGGTTTAACGGTCCAATGTACAAGTGTGATACCTTTTTAGAAAGGGCTTTAAAAGTACTATGTTGTTTAGTAATTGCTGTTTTTGTATGGTGTGGTACGTAGAACAAAAAAATCTGTAAAACTAAAGTGATTTCACTGTGTGAATGCGAACTGTTGCACAAATTTTTATATTTCTCAGTGATGGTACATGCTATCGCTATGATTTTTGTAAGAATATTAGATTACCTAAATTGTATTACTTTTATTTTAGGTCTAAATGTGGTATTTTATGCATCGGAGACATGTAAAGTTTAATTAAATTACGGCTCACGCCGCCAGATTTTTATGCAAAATGAAAGGGCTGTAAATAAATTATTTTGTATGAACGCGTGTATGGTATTATTTATTTTCCTAATCTATATATCCTAAATATTGTAATAAAAAATAAAAAACCTTATGTCATCGCTTTAGTTTTCGAGATATGATTTTTTAAAAACAAGTCGTGCTTAAAAAGCGCTTATCTCTGTGTTTACAGTATCATATTTCGACTCCATAGTCGACGAAACATAAACAAAACGCTTAAATAGGACGCCCCATTCATACTAATTACAAAAAACATAACACTTACGAGTTACAATAACATCTTGACGCTCAATGGATTGTTTATTTGAAATTCGAACCCACGCAGCGGGAGGCCATAAAAAACGTCTCAAGTGGCGGGCGTAGTGATAACGGTCGGCTGAGGGGCCCCGGCAAGCAAGCGGCTACTGAACAAGCCCTTAAAGTTTGGGGAAGGCTGTCACTTACAAGGTGTACTACTCTGTCAAGAAAGTACCGGGAAAAGATCAATAATACACATTTTTTTTGTTATTCATCCAAATTTATTTTATCACCTTCAAAGTATGCCCCTTCAGAAACGATACACTTACGCCAACGAATAATCCAATCATCAAAACATTTTTTAAACGCTATTGCCGAAATTGAGTTCAGTTCTTGCCGCGAATTCTCCTTTATGTCTTCTACAGATTGAAAACGGGTGCCACGAAGTGGTAGTTTGAGTTGGGTAGTAATAAAAGCTCCGACAAAAAAAGAAGAATTGTCCTTACTCAAAATATTAAATCTACTGCCTAAAATACTAACTTTCCGACTACTTTTGTCCGAATAAAAATGACGAAACGACCGAATGAGATACTGAAATCTTCGAAAAATAAACATGACTGTCTATTGCTATAATACTTTTCTACCAGTATAAATTACGTTCTACTGAAAACTTTGCTTTGTAATTTTTATCTTTACTTGCCTACTATTAATTCATAAATTACCTTTCATATTTCATAGATTGTGGTGCTATTTTAACTGTCACATTAGACTGAAAATATTATTCTGAGTGGCTATACAGAAACTTATAAAAAATATAAAAATGTACTTGTAACAATAACTTTTAATTGCATCATATATCATGAATTACTTACCACAAGTATGCTTCGATATCGGTACCTATTTCAGGCGTTAAAAAGTTAAAACAGTCGTATTCATGGGTACGTATAAAAATCCCGAATTTTAAATTACCGATGGACGAAATCCCGAAAATTGAAACGCCAAATGGTCGTATGGTCGAAAGTTTAAAATCCCGAAAGTTCATTTGTTCGAATGTTTAAAATCCCGAAGTTTAAAATCCCAAAGTTCAAAATCCCGACTCGTCCGTGTCGGGGTGCCCTAAGGTCCCGATTTGTTTCATTTTGAGAAGTAGCACTCGCCGGCCGCTACCGCGGCGCCGCTCGCTTCGCTCGCTTGGCTCGCGCGCTTTTGGTCACAATTCTAACCTAACCTAACCTATTTCAGCCACAATCTCTCGTAAAAATGTGTTTACCATTGTCTAATAGGCTAGTCACAGGTAGATTGTATTTTGATTGCACTTTGAACTGGCTGAAATAGGTTAGGTAACGTTAGAACTGTGACCAACCGCTACGTTCAAGTTGTTTCGTCTATTCGGGATTTCGTCCTTTCGGGCATTTGAACATCGGTATTTTGTGTTTCGATATAACGACTATCGGCATTTAAACCTTTCGGTATTTTGAATTTCGGTGTTTTGCACGTCGGTATTTCAGCCAAAGGTATAATGAACTTTCGGGATTTTGATACGTACCCCTATTCATGCCTTAATCGAAAACCAAGTAGACTTTGGTTTCCTAGAATAATATACTGTATTATTATTCGACAAATTTCCTAATTTTTATAATGTCAGCGAGAACAAAGATAAAAATAAAACAAAACTCAGTTTATTATGAAAATGTAGTTACGTAGTAGATCCGAACCCCATCACGCGGGCCGAACAGTTGAGGTATTTTCATCATTATTGAGAGCTAAAAAATAAATTTGATAACCAACAATAGAAATTATAACAGTTCATGCAAGTTGTAAAAATATGATTATTTTGACCAAACCTCTGTTGTCGGTAACTTAGTAATTTTGTCGGAGGTTCAGTATTCTATTCGGAAGTTTAGTTTTGTTATTCGAAGATCCATTTTTTTTTAGGAGAAAATGTAATTTGAACTTGCTCTTATTTGTTGTTAAATTGGATATTTTTTTTCGTTTATGTTTTGGGTTTTTTGTCGGTAATTCATTATAACGCTAGTTAATTAGAATAATAGTCGGCCACAGATCGCTGGAGATTAAATTGTTTTTCGGAACCATTATTATTTCCCGTTTGAGTTTAGGAAAAAGATAGAAGTCAGCTGGAGCCATATCTGGCGAATATGGTGGCTGCTCGATGGTATTTGTTGAGTGTTTGGTCAAAAATTCGTTCACAAAGATGGCCTTGTGCGAAGGCGCATTATCGTGGTGCAAAATCCAAGAATTTTCTTTCCACAAATCTGGCCTTTTTCGTCGAAATTTGCTCTCTTAAATGCCAAATAACGCTCAAATAATATTTTTAATTTACCGTTTGACCTTCTGGTGAGAATTCCGAGTGCACAACACCGCGATAGTCAAAGAAAACAGTCAACATGACTTTGACTTTTGATCGACTTTGGCTTGGATTTTTCGGTTTTGGTTCAGTTGGAAGGCGCCACGTTCAAACTCGTAAACCACGTCTCGTCGCCAGTAACAATGCGTTTCATGAATGTTGGGTCGGATTTGACTCCTTCTAGCATGTCCTCAGCGACTCTCATGCGATTGAGTTTTTGGAGAAAATTCAGGTCTTTTGGGGCTAGGCGAGTGGCAACAATATGTTTCATACCCAAATGGTTAGTTAAAATGGTACGGATCGACTCGTGAGATACAGAAAGTTCGGCGGCTATCTCTCTCAAACTTGAATGAGAATTTTCAGTCACTATTTCTTTCACTTTTGCGATGTTAACTTCAGTTGCAGATGTTGATGCCCTACCAGAGCGAGGCAAATCTTCCATCACATCTCGACCGCTTTTGAATGCTTTGTACCACTCATAAGGACGTGTTTTTGATAAAGTCGATTCACCGTAAGCCTTCTGTAACATTTTCAGAGACTCCGAACACGAAATTCCTTTGGCGATGCAAAATTTAAGACAAACTCTTTACTCGATGTTTTTGTCCGCAATGAAATTCGCAATACACACTAGATATGATATAACTAAAAACAGCACTGTATAAATAACAGATGCAACTCAAACTCCGCGCCAAAATGGAAAACAGTTGTGCCAATCTAACAACAAAAAAAAAACTAAAATTTGAATTTGGAACCATAAACAAATCATGCATTCCCGATACTTTTTTGACTGAATGTAAGTGACAGCCCTCCACAAACTTTAAAATCAAGCATGAGAATTTACGTGAAGTTGTCATTATTTTGGCAGCTTTAAAGCGTCTGTAAAGCAATACGGCCCACGGAATGTGTCTGAGAGTATTGGCGACTTGGTTTTAAAGATATTGCTTAAAATATACGTAAAAATCAGCTTGGAGAATTTACGGGAAGTTATGATTTTATGAACGTGATACCTGAAAATTGGCCGTCTAAGCAAGCTAGCAGGTAGGTATGCATTCTAAGTACATACTACCAGTACTCAATCGTCCACATTTCCTTCGTCAGAAAATACGTGACGTCTGGTAGCTCTGGGATCTTACTCTATAAATATAATTGAAATTAGCTGCTTACAATGTTCCTAATTCTGGTTTTTTTCCCAAACGTGGGAACATTGTAAGTTCCAATGTCAGAGCTCATAGAAAATAATAGAGAATAAATCCGTAATGTGGGGGTGGACCCAGTGCGGTTTAGTTGATGTCACATTTATTTATTTATTTTTGTTCTAGGTGTCCTCACGATATTTTCCTTCACCGTTTTGAGAGCAGTGATGATAAAATAAATTACACAAAGTAATACGCCTAGCTAGGTTTGATCCCAAGACCTACAACTTGTGAGTCTAAGCCGATACCACTGAAATACCACTGCTAACCATAACGAAGCAAACACCAAAGAACAACGTAAATGGGATGAATTAAAGTATAAAAGTAGATCCAGGCGATGCTTTGAATAGGTGTTTCAAGGTCCCCTTTGCATTCATGCACCCCTGTAGAAGGGGTTGATTAAATATGCTGTAAACAGTAATGAATAGCCGTTACGTGTATTCGACCGTGACGCAAAAAGGGTTCTCTTTTGAGTTTAATATTCCCTATCATTGGTGGACAATAGATCGGGCAACTGTTAGAGACACAATAAAAGTTCGTATAGGGTAGTTATTCAACAATAACAAAATATATAATGTAGAGGGGTTCTTATGATTGTTTGGATTTCCAATCTGTAATTTCTCTCTTGTGTTTGGTTGTATTCGGCATACATAAAAAGTATCTTTATGTATTCTAACATATTATAAAACCAAGTCCCCCACGACATCTGTAGCCGATAAACTCAAATACTGCTGAACGGACTTTCATGCGGTTTTCACCAATAGACAGAAAAAAGCACGAGGAAGTTCATATATTATAGAGAAAAAAGGGCGAATTTAAATATTTCTGATACACGTTTTAAGCTGGGGTGGGTCGCTAGTATACTTAATGTACTGATATATATACATTAATAGCTTCTGCCAGCGGCTTCGCCCGCGTGAACGTGGGTTTCTCCATACATTTGGACCCCCGTTTCATTACCTTAGGGGGTGAATTTCGGGAAATCTGTTCTTAGCTGTTGTCTACACCTTATAAGGAACCTACCCGAAAACTTTAACTTAGTACTTGTTATAGTTTCCGAGATTTCGTGATTAATCAGAGAGTGGTATTTCGCTTTTATATATCGTTCTTTTGGAAGAATACTGTATTATTCGGTACCAAATACTACAATAGGCTAGTTGCCGTAAAAAATTTAATTAGTCCGTCTTTTAGATTATTCAAAAATAAGTGACACGTATTTTTTACGTGAACAGGTTAGCGCATCCAAAAACAATTCAACATCCATCCGTGGCGGTCTGTACGCAGTTCCGATAGCGATTTTCACACCATGAGTACTAAGAATAAGCCACATTTGTTCAACAGCCTCATGAAAAGGGTCAACCGGGTGCGAATGGGTATTTTTTTTTTTTTTTTGTGGGGTGCTTTGTGCCATATTTGTCGTAAATCGAGCACCCCACGCTTTTTTCACAGTGATATTAATATTTTTCGTTTATTATTATTATTTTCCACCCATATTGAAAATTATTTTAAACTTTTAGTTTGATATGCTATGAAAGCGTGTTTTTTTAGTTTTTTTAAACTATATTTTTATTTTTCACTAAAAAAAAAAACATATTATTGTATTGTCATCAGTCTTTGGTGGGTGTGCAAACTTTGAAGAAAATCTGATCGCCCAAAGTAGGTCAAAATCGAGCTCAAAGGCGTTGGTTACAAACATACAGGTGAGGCTAATATAAGCGTGTTAATTAAAGTACCTAAGGGTATAATTTGGTCCATTTTTTCCAAAAGGTGAGGGTGCTTCCGTAAGTGGGTAGCAAGAAGGATATAAATTAATTTAGAACCGAAACAAAAATAACGGATTAGGGTAATGGCCGAATGCATATTAATTTCGAGCAATCTTTCCGAAACATCATTGAAATTTTTAATTTTTTCCTCCACAAAACTGGGAAAGGAATCCTCAAAAATTGGGGACCCAAGGAGGCGAAGTGAACTTTTGTCGATAATGGCTATTGCATTTAATTTCAAATAAATCAGACTTTTGTCAGTACTTTTAGATAGGAATAACTCACTTTCTATTCCAATAGAAGAAAGTTGTTTTTTTAAGAATTGTAGATATTTGATAAAGGTGTCAACATCGCCTCCTAAGGTTCCATCATCGAGGTACCACACATTAAATTTGTAACTTAGTTTTTGAATGAAAGGCTACCTTGGATATTAAAGACTGCAATACAAAAGACTTCAGATTCTGGTATTTTAGAGGAGAATCGTAGAGGTAAACACCAAAACCATGCTCATCTAGATCCGGTGATAAAATATGGTATACGCAAGCATTTGGATACAATTTCATGGATTGAAAGCCATTACTGTCGTGCAAATACCAAGTGAACATACATAGATGGCAGTAAAACCATAGCTGATTTGCATCGAGACATGTAGTTGGTTGTAAGGCTGCCAGCGTACCAATCGAAAACTATCTTGCGTATTACAATATTTCTGTACCGAATATAATACGTCACCCTTTAAACATAAGAAAGATCAGTGTGAAGACTGTGCAAAATATACAAATGCAACTGAAGAAGAAAAACTTATTATACGAAACATCCTACGAACAAAAACATTTCAAGAGGGTTGTTGTAGATAAGGTAGGAAGCACAAGAAATACGCAAAATAGCATTGTATTGACAAAAGCGTATACAAAAAAAATGACAATGGCTTACAATATTAATATTTTATACTTACTTTTTAGGGTTCCGTAGCCAAATGGCAAAAAACGGAACCCTTATAGATTCGTCATGTCTGTCTGTCTGTCTGTCTGTCTGTCTGTCTGTCTGTCTGTCCGTCTGTCCGTCCGTATGTCACAGCCACTTTTTTCCGAACCTATAAGAGCTATACTGTTGAAACTTAGTAAGTAGATGTATTCTGTGAACCGCTTTAAGATTTTCACACAAAAATAGAAAAAAAGCAATAAATTTTGGGGGTCCCCATACTTAGAACTGAAACCCAAAATTTTTTTTTTCATCGAACCCATACCTGTGGGGTATCTATGGATAGGTCTTCAAAAATGATATTGAGGTTTCTAAAATCATTTTTTTCTAAACTGAATAGTTTGCGCGAGAGACACTTCCAAAGTGGTAAAATGTGTCCCCCCCCCCCTCTAACTTCTAAAATAAGAGAATGATAAAACTAAAAAAAATATATGATGTACATTACTATGTAAACTACCAACGAAAATTGGTTTGAACGAGATCTAGTAAGTAGTTTTTTTTTATACGTCATAAATCTAAAAAATACACTATTATTAAAACATCGATCAAAGTTACAACGAACTACAAGAACTTTTATATTATGTTACTTGCTGCTACGGAACCCTTCATGGGCGAGTCCGACTCGCACTTGGCCGGTTTTTATAGAGAAGTACTTGTACAGGCGTAGCTTTTGAGGTGGTGATTATGTACTGATTTGGCAACTACTGTGGTAGTAACCCAATTAAATTTTACTAGAGAGGTCATGAAAGTTTAAAGATAGTATTTAAATAATTATGATTCTTGATTTTCGTTTTCTATTATATTTATTGTTTTTTAACTTTTTCTAGGTTCGGTTTAAAAGATCTTTATTCCCATTAAAACATAATTGTCACTTACATGAGAACATTAAATTTAAATAAAAAAATAGTAATATTGTCCCAGTGTGGGTACATGAAAAATACATTATTAGTTGTCGACAAGTTAGAAGAAGCGAATTCATTGCATTCCTGAGATAAGGCTGTGGCCCAAGTTAAAAGATGTTAGTGCTTATTGAAAATAAATTGTAAAATGATGAAATTACATTAATATAGTGTATCGTTATTGTAAATATGGTTGATTAATTTATTTTTAAAATTACTTAATGAAGTCGCTTCTTTTACATTTTTTGGAAGTTGATTAAATAACTGTGCTCCCCCATACGTTAAGTATGGCTAGGTTGCTTTATCTGTCATAAGACTAAATGTGACAAACAATGTGTTTTGATATACTGCTTTTTTTGCCGAATTCGCGTTAAGACGATTTTATTTTGAATATTAATGCGTAGAATGTCTTGGACCCAAATGTGACTATATCCTTGAAAAAATTGACATGTTTGTGCTGAATTATTGCAAGAAACGTCATTGATGACGAAAAAATATGTACCTTCATACGTATCATTTGAAATTGAGTCACTATACGTCATTTTTTATTTTTTTATAAGTTTAGTTCCACGTAAAAGTTAAAACCGGAACAGGTGTTTGTTAAATAAATATTACAATAAATTTTCGATGTTTTTGTTCATTTTCAACAAAAAAAATCAATACAAAAGTTATAAAAATTTGAAATAACAGCAAATTTCAGTCAGCTCTGCTGAAAAAAATACTCGTTTTGAGTGTGTACTGGTGAATTGTATATTTAACAATTGAATTAAAATACGTTTAATAGATGTATACGAGTAAACTACCTGCACTATTTATTTATTCCATGCCATCGAAAAATACCGCTTCAACGTTCCCCAACTAATCCTCTAGCATCAACTCCACTCCAATACTCAGTTATTTCAATAAATATAACTTACAGAGCTTAAAAAAGAGACAAAGAGACGATCTAGACTTTTTTTATCTGCAACCTGGGCTGACAATCAAGATTCAAATACTAAAAACTTCTTGATAATTTCGAAGCCATTAACTCACGAAACGAAGATATAAAGCATAGCATAGATATTATTTCGAAAAATTTTCGAGGTAATCTTCTTCGAAATTACGTCTAAAATTCTACTATATGTACACTAGATACTGTACATATACTACTATGTTACTATGGGTTAATTAATTCCTAAAATAAACGTAAATAGAACAATTAGAGCAGGAAAAAAGACTTGGACCTGTCTTAAATATCAACTCAATTTTTTTTTTTTTTCAATGATTGTACGTAGGAAAAAAATGATATGTTGGATAGGAATAATAGAATTCCATGCATGGCAATTAGAAACATTTCTTACTCACAAAAAGAAAACTTGGAAGATCTATATTCTACAATTTTTAAATTAAGCCATTCACTGCGTTTTGCTATTCTGCCCTTCGATAATAGGGATATTAACAGGGACTACTCAAAAACACAACTTGACCGAATTCATCAAAACGAAATTGGATGAGAAAAAGATGCCTACGCTGATAGATATGCCTAGATGGCACGCATAAACCGCTTCAAGCCTCACTCAAATCAATAAAAAACCAGAAGGAAATTTAACCTTAAGTTAGGATAGGTAGGTAGGTAGTAAGTATCCATAGTATCAGAATAACAGGGGGAACTTGTCTACACATATCTAGCTCGATAGATTTTTCGGTAACTATGGATACGGGAGGAACGGGAGGAACGGGAGGCTGGTAGTGCGCACACGAATAATTGCTTTTTCTCGAAAAACCAAACAAGCGTGACCCTGACTCACATACTAAGGGTCCCGTACTAAACCCCACGACTACATGTGAAGACATTTTTTCGTAACCTCTTAACTCAATTTCTGGTTTAACCCCTTGTATGGAACGCAGATCTACGCGAGACACAATGGCTTTTTAATTGAGACACAATTAAAAAGCCATTGTGTCTCGCGTAGATCTATCTCTCTCGGTCTCTAATTACGGCATACGAGAGGTTAAATGTATGCTAAAATAGAGATATTGACTCAATTAGATGTGTTCCGTAAAAAGCTGATGAGCGTGGAATACTTTCAGTCAAGAACTGAACGATAACTTGCAGTTGGTCGTGCTACCATTTTCTTTTACTAGAAGAGTTTTCTGCATGCATGAGTGAATACAAGATGCAATCGGAACTATGTCTGTTACAGTAACTTGTGACCAGAAATAGCCAAAAATCATAGAGCTCTTGAAGTAAGGTCACATGCACGTACGGCACGACATTGTAGCAAGGATTTTTATGATAAACTTGGGTAAATCACGCAGTTTCTCTCTGAAGGTGACATGTTCGGTTCTACCACCCGTAGACACACATTAAAATGTAGACTGTGGAGTTTCAGAAACGTGATTTTCCTCACGTAACTTTTTACACTTGACAAAATATAAGACCAGAGTCTACCGACAAGTTCTTAAGCTCAGAACACATGATCTTGCAGTAGAGCCCCTCAAGCTCTTCATGAGATAGACAAGAATACAGTTATCCATAACCCACATCCTATATTGCTTTTTTATGTCAGGTTAATAACATTAAAACCAATTTAAGTAAACCATTTCAAACAGGTGTATTAATTTATGTGAAATATTTAATTTCTTTACTGATGTAGGTAAATGTTATTTTGGTTGACAATCTTATCCTTATTGGATACAAAATCGAAGAATCACCAAACTTAAGTGGCAGTGAGCAGGGCACATTTCTCGCAGAATAGATGGAGGATGGGACCAAAAGTTCTGGAGTAAAGACCGCGTACTAGAAGACGCAGCGTCCGAAGGCCTCAAACTGCCTCCCCGCATTACTGTGTGGGTGATGTTGTGATTTATATTAAGCCGATGCCTGCGTAGCGACAGTGAATTGGGGAGATAGGGAGGAGGACTGGGGAGGCAGGGGAGAATGTTATTGATTTATTAGCCCCTCGAGGTAATTGTATGTCTCTCTGCGTACTTAATACGGCTGGTTGATATTTTGATTTCATTGAGTCGGGCTCATTTTGCTTCTATATTAATATTTTCGTCAAGCGATTCGGTAGACTTGGTATAAACCTTACCTGAATAAAACATAAAAAAAATAAAGATTTCGAGTCTACAACATATGTACAGTGAAACCTGGTTAAGTGAGACATCAAGGGACCTGCAATGTCGTTTCACTTATAGAGGTATTCCACTTACCCAGTGTCTCAGATATACAGGTATAAATACATATCTGTCTCATTTACAAAGGGTTCCATTAATAGAGGTGAGAATACAGGTTATTTCAGTTATACAGGTGCGATCATTAAATAAAATAACGTGTTATGTATGAGATGAGATATTCTTGAATGAGTAAACAAACAATGTTATCTCAGTTACAGAGGTTTATGCATATAAAATTTACTCGCTGTCTCAGTTACAGAGGTAACTATGATGATAAATCGAAAGAACAAATCCCAGATATAGAGGCTTACCTCGTCCCACTAACAGAGGTAATTCAGTGCCAAAGTGTTGGGACCCCAGCATGAGTTCCAGGTATGGAGGTTTCTCACTTATCCAGGTCCCACTTAACCAAGTTTCACTGTATATACGCAAAATCGAAAATAAACGAAAATGTCAAGTGTTTTGTTTAATTCTAATGGTGCTGACAGACAAATCGCAGTCGCCATAATGGCCATTCTAGCTAAACGTCACTGAAGACAGTGACGACGGATGACATTTTGATTAGATAGTTAATAAACGTTCCCTTCCATATTACCTCATGACTCTTGACGACTCATGTGAATCGTGTAAAACGAAACGTCTTGCTGTAACATTAAGCGAATAAAAAAATACATACAATTTTCAGTCATTTCAGTCAGTACATTTTACCATTAAAAATCCCTCACAAATTGGCATCAACGAGCAATCATATTAAAGAACTGTTAACAAAGAAAAACTCTGATACGTGATGTTTGCAAACACAAGCGGTGTTGGAAAAGAATTTCTAATATTCTCATCATTTTGTCAAACTTTATTTAAATCTGAGCATATTAGGTTAATGCATGCAGGTCCTCAATTACTATTAAGTACAATTAGAGAGACCTATTGGCCACTCGGTGGTCGCAGCTTAGCCAGAGCCTGTTATCGTCAGTGCGTTCGGTGTCAGCGACTGAAACCCACAGACAATTATTACTCCTCAAATGGGTAATCTACCACTAAACAGACACTCGCCAGCCGACTTCCCTTTTCAAAGCGTAGCCCAGGGGTTGACTACGCAGGCCCTATAACCGCACCTAGTCGCCAAGGTCGTGGATGTAGATTGGTGAAAGTTTACATCGTTATTTTCGTGTGCTTCACCACCAAGGCCATTCATTTAGAGTCGGTTGGTGACTTGACGAGCAGCAATTATTTACAGGCTTTACGTAGGTTCATGTCTCGGAGAGGAAAACCTCTCAACATTTACTCTGATAACGGAACTTCATTTGTAGGAGCCTACAATGAAATTTAATATCTGATTTTTTGAAATGCAACTGTGATTCCTTAACCGATAATGCAGCTCAAGACGGTATAAACTTCCACTTTGTACTTGCTTAGGCTCCACATTTTAGTGCTCTTTGGGAGGCGGGCGTCAAATCGACCAAATTTTATTTGTTCCGGGTGTTGGGCAATTGTTATCTAACATACGAGGAGCTTAACACCGTTGTAATACAAATTGAAGGTATTTTAAATTCCCGACCGCTTACACCGCTATCGTCGAACCCAGAAGACCTATTGCCTCTCACTCCTGATCATTTTTTGATCGGCCGATCTATCACGTCTCTGCCTGTAAAGGACATCCGGGACGACTCCACTCCTCACTTGACGTGCCATCAACGTATTGAGCAGCTGCGGCAGTATTTTTGGACGAGATGGAGCAAGGAGTACGTCTTTTAACTTCAGCAGCGTGTAAAATAGCGGACCGGCAATGACATTCTGCACCTGGATTCCCTTGTTGTTATCAAGCAGGACAACCAGCCTCTTGAAGTGCAAGTTGGGTTGCATTATAGCTCTTCATCCTGGCACAGATGGCTTATGCAGAGTTGCTGATATTAGGACTTCAACCGGAACTGTCAGAGGAGCATTCTCTAAGATCTGTCCGTTATTGAAAGATAGCTGTTCAAAAGAAGCAAATCTTTTTTTTTCCTAAAAGTTACAACAATTTTATACACCCTTTAAAACCAAAGTACTAATGCCAATGGACCTTGAATCTTGCAGTTGATTAACAACAACGTTTGTGGACCTATCGTGGAGCTGTCTTTTGGTGGTTCGAGGATGTTCTTCTATTTATCGACGACAGTTAAAGTATAAAGTCCCATTTATTTCCATTAGACGCGAGTTGACTACAACTAATCAAAAAGCGTAATCAGGTGAAAAGTGAAACACACACTGAGCAGCAGTTTTGACTTGACAAGGCTAAGCAGTACATGAAACCATTTAGTCCAATATAATCACAAGAGGAACACAACGCACGAATTGAAAAACTTTCGTCAACACAAATATGAAATACGTCGATCCGACTCTATTGAACAACGAGAGCTGCGTTCGAAAACTCCACGCGAACATATGTCGATATCATTACTATGTAATAAGTGTTAGTTATACCATCGCCTTGGACGCGTCTGTAAAGGTGTTATAATTTAATGAATAAATAATGATAATATTTGCCAGGATAAAGAAGGTGAAGCTACTGACCAGTGAGAAGCTCGTGTTAGCGTTTTACGAGAGCACAACTCTCAACTTAGAGCAACCGAGACTTTGAAAAAGCGTGAGGCTCAATTGAAAATTATACGCAGACCATATGTATGTCTCAATTTGGGAGGAGGTGAAACTATTGAACAGCGAATAGCTTCTTTAAATGCTTGACTAGAGCATAACTCTCAAGTTAGAGCAGACGAAACTACTGAACAGCGAGAAGTTAGTTTAAGTATTTTACGAGAACATAATTCGTGACAGACAGCTAGAGAATGCTTTTAGTCAAATACATGCATTTGAAATCTTAAAGCTCAACAGAAAAACTTTCAGAGAGATGTTTAAAATGCCAGAGAGCAGCACATGACCGATAACGAGCTTCTGATAGAAGAGCAATAATTTTGGACTAACGGATGCATTTTTATACATAACACAGAACAACTCAATAATGGTAGCGTCTAAGGTTGATTCATAACGGCTAACACTGAGACTGGATAACATTCTAAAATTGCCTGCACAAAAAGATGAAAGAAATGCCTATTCTCACTGGTTGTTTAACCGAGCTAGTACTGACATCTATTGGCCAAAAATGAGTAGCGGTCACGGGTTGAACAATCTTAGTTTTACTAAGTATTCACAGAGGGAGTTGATCGATAACGTCACTTTTTTATAAGTTGCTGAGATTCTCCGCTAATTAGTTAGGTGTTTGGAAAATAATTTTGTCGACTTAAACAAGTTAAAATAACGTAGTCTCTTTGATGGTAAATATATTTGTGTATTCGGAAAAATAATGCAATTACCCTCCGCACGGGAGGTAATTGCATTGAAGCGTTTGATTAACCGTTTACATTTTTTCCATCAACAGACCCGTGGTGTTTTTTCTCGTTAAAGGAAAACAGAATAGTATAACTTTTAAATACCTCTTAAATGCGTCACAAATGGTAAAACTTCAGACGGAATATTTTATTATTTCATTGAATCTTCTAAACACGGAACTGGAAAACTCGCACTTGAACAGGCTTTGCGAATTTATCTAACTAACCAACAAGTTTACAGTAACAATAAAACTGATCTTGAATACTTTCGTACACATGTTATTCATGGTACTATTTACAAAGTAATAGCCATGTTTCATTACAATGTAGCGTAATATATCGTAATTAGCATTTTAATGATCCCACTGCTGGGACTTAGGCCTCCTCTCTAGGGGAGGGAATGGGCCGTAATTCACCACGCAGACCTAGTGCGGGTTGTTGTGTCCAAAGAAGATTTTCTTGTCTCTAAACTTCATTAACCAGCAAAAACTTCATCAAGTAAATGTCATGCATATCTGTTATTTGCATGGTTGCCTTTCTAGCTGGTGTTAAATCATTTTGAGTCTGCATGAACGCAAAACTGTTAGATACTAAACCTGTTGCAACAGTCCGGTACTGAAATGCCAATTTTAGGTGTAACATTATTCGAATCTTAAGTGACAGTGCTGTTGGTGTGCTAATTATAAATAAATATTTTAGAAATCATCTATCTGACCCTGCTTCTGAAGAGCACAAATGTATAAAACTGATATACCGTCTATCCGGATAAATTTCAGTGAAAACGGTATTCAACTTAAATCCAAGTCTGTGCAAATTCCAGCAAAATATAGTCATGGTACTACTGAACGGAGAATGTTGCTAACTTTAGATCATGCTGTTGTCTATTTAGGCTCAAAGGTCGTCGCTGTTAGTCAAGTATACATGGTCATAAAGAGAGTCAAATCTAGTGGAAAATCAAACAATATATAATTTACTAGCTTTTGCCCGCGGCGTCGCCCGCGTACATAAAATATAACCTATATCACTCAGGAATAAAGCAGCTATCAATTCGTGATCTGTATCCTTTTCAATATCAGAACTATCTACACTGATATAATAAAGAGGTAGTTTTTTTTTTATTTGTATGAGGTAATCTCTGGAAGTACTGGTCATATTGCTAAAATATATATTAAAAAGATCGTGAGAGTTGTGGCGCCCAAGGCCCGTAGTGTGGCTGCGCCACGGCCGTCACGTCAAGCCGTCAATTTGACTTTAGAATTTTCTTAGACTTTTCTTGTGTTTATTTTTGTGTTATTTTATATTAATAGTGTTAGTGATAGTTTTATTTTATTATATTGGTAAGTGCAATACATTTTTTGCCGGCTGCAGCGATACCGGTGCCTGTAGCAGTCAACCTGCCACATCGCTAGACGCGCAGCTAATCAGATGCCCCCACTGCTCCCAAGCACGTTAGTTTAAAGGCGAACGGGGACTTAAGATACACTATGGCAAGGTTCACAAACCAAATAGTGTACCTTTGTGTCCTCCAGCTACTTCCCAAACTACAACACATTTGGATTCGCTTTGGCAAACATTATCAAAATTCAAAAATTCTACACCAAGCTTAAAGAGAGTTCCCCGGGGCGCGAGACGGTCTGTTGCGCTGAGTTTAGCGCGATGCGTCCGTCTTGCGACCCAGGAGAACACACCAAGTGCTTGGGAGGAATTACTCACCTTCCCTTACAGGATAACTACCCAAATTAAAGACAATTGCAATAATTCGGCTCACATTTTAGATCTAAATTTACCCGCTTTTAACAACTTTTCCCAAAAAGGTTTGTGCTTACATGTGGAATCCAAAATAAATGAGGGTGACATTAGGGGAGCGGCTAGATTACTGTTCAGCAGTGATGTTGTGGCGCCTTACTCTCCAGACACACTTTTAGCCCTGGAGAGTAAACACTTAGCGCCTGCGGATGACCTCACCTTTCCTGAACCTCCTGAATCCGGATTAGGGGTCTAAACCGGATTCATCTTTCCAAATTTCAGCACTCCAGTTACTAGCAGCCCTGAGCTCCTTCAGAAGCGGTTCTGCCGGTGGCCTCAACGACCTGAATCCTCAACACTTGAAGGATCTTTTAAGTTCAGGCGCCGGGGAAGCTGGTGAGTCGCTTTTGAAGGAGCTTGTGGCTCTAGTCACTCTTATGCTCTCCGGCGGCGTGAACGATGTCTTGTACGGGGCCAACCTATGTGCCCTGCGCAAGAAAGACGGTGGCATTCGTCCCATCGCCGTCAGGTGCACCTACAGGCGTATGGCAGCCAAAATTTATTGTAAATTATACAGCCAGTCACTGACGAACAAATTCCAGCCCCTACAGCTTGGCTTTGGTTCAAGAGGGGGCTGTGAGGCCGTACATGCCCTCACAACCTTCCTAAATTCTGATAAGAGTAAGGTCATCCTCAAGGTTGACGTTAAAAACGCCTTTAATTCTGTAAACAGAGACACTTTGTTGGCTGAAGCAAAAAAAGAACTACCAGAAATTTTCGGCTTTTTGTGGCAATGCTATAGGCATCCATCTAAATTATTTTACAAAAACAAGGTTTTGGAATCTACAATTGGATGCCAACAAGGTGACCATCATTTTCAGTTTGGCTATCCATCCAATCATCCAACAACGAAATTTGAAATTTAACCTATGGTATTTGGATGATGGAACCCTGGGAGGTGATGTAGATACTGTTTTGAAAGATTTTCAATTCCTGAAAGAGCAATTTCGATCCATCGGCCTTGACCTTAACCATTCTAAATGCGAAATTTTTGTTCCTGACAGTACTGACAGAAAATCGACTCTACAGAAATTTTATTCAGTAGCTCCCGAAATCAAAATTTTAGATAAAAGTACACTGCACCTCCTAGGTTCTCCAATTTTGGAAGACAGTTTTTCTTTACTAATTGACGACAAAATTGATCGTTTTAATAACATTTCGGAAAGACTTTCCAAAATTAACCTACATTCGGCCTTCACCCTCAAACGCTATTGTTGTTTTGCATCAAATTTCATGTATTTTCTCCTGTCTTCCCCTTTATGGAAGCAGCCTCATCTCTTGGACAAAATTGATCAGACAATTCGGTATATTCTGACTTCCATTTTAAATGTGGCCCTGGATGACCGAACGTGGTTACAAGCCACGCTACCCATTCGTTTTGGTGGGCTCGGCATCCGCAAAATTTCTAGTGTAAGCCTACCGGCGTGCCTGTCATCGGTCCACAGCACTCAACAGTTGACCAAAAGGATTTTGACTCCATCACTGGTTGGCTATGAGGTGCCGTGCTTGGCCGGTGCAGTAAGCGCCTGGAAAATCGCTTGCCCGAACAAGGCGTTGCCCGAAAATCCGTCTTCCCAGAGACAGTGGGATGAGCCGCTCTGCAGGTTGGTACGGAATAATCTCATTAATACGTCCACCAATACTGCTGAGCGCGCTCGCCTACTGGCTGTGGGTGAATGGGAGTCGAGCCTTTGGCTACAGGCTTTACCGTCACCTAACATAGGTACTATGCTGAGTGACACCGCCTTCCGGATCGCTACATGCCTGCGTCTAGGAGCTCCTAGTGGAGTTCCACATCGATGTCAGTGCGGCGAAGCAGTCGACCGCCTCGGACACCATGGCCTATCTTGCAGTAGAAACGCTGGTTGGATAGCACGGCATGCCAGTATTAATGACATCATCCGTCGAGCTCTTGTCACCGCCGGGGTGCCAGCTGTTTTGGAACCCAATGGCTTGGCACGTGACGATGGGAAGAGGCCAGATGGGATGAACATGTGTCGACACCTTTGCGCCATTCCATCTTCTGAGTACGGTGGGCTGTGCTGGGGCGGCTGCTGCAGGTGCAGAAAAGCTCAAATGGCGTTAATATAATAATTGGAAGTTACGTGTTTGAGCCGTTTGGGGTTGAAACACTAGGGCCATGGGGTCCGAGCGCTCATCGAGTTGTTCGGGATATCAGCAAACAGTTGGTCGACTCCTTGCTTGACCAGAGGGCTGGACTTTTCTTCAGTCAGCGAATCAGCATTGCCATCCAGCGTGGCAATGCTGCCAGCGTTCTGGGCACTTTTTTCATTGCCATCGATGTAGACGAATTTTTTGATACCCTCTGAGTTTTTCCCGTGTTTTTTCAGCCTTTTTTACTCGTTTGAACATATTATTATTTTAAAATTGTACATATATATATACCTAGTGATTATTTTGTAATAAATTAAATTGCTACATTTTTTTTAAATATTTACCTCTTATTATATCAGTGTAGATAGTTCTGATATGGAAAAGGATACAGTACGGGAAGAATAATAGGTACAATACGATACGAAAATATTTCGGATTATCCGCTAGTTTCGGAAAATTTCGGTAACGGTTAATAGAATTTTAAAATTATAAAAGTAAAATACAAATAGCAAGATTTGACTTTTATTATCTAGTCTACATTATCATTTGTTTACAAACCTACATGTAAATATTATTATAGCCACTCCTCGCCTCGCCTAAATGTTGTGTTAATAGTGTCTAACATTTCTTGATAATGTTCAGTTTAAATTTTAGTGTAAGTCATGTCTACATAAGCAGTTATTTACAAAATTACAACGCTATAGTTTGTTAATAACTTGTAAACTAAGTTGTAAATAATGATTCAGAATTACCATCATTTTCGAGATCTACGTTAAGGTGGACACTTTGGCATTTTCTCGAGCATTCCTATGTAATGTAACGTTCCTGCGAATGCCCTGCGCTCTGTTCGGCGTAATGCGCACAGCGAGTGTGCAAGTTACCCGTTACCATTTCGTTGTATCTTGAGTTCAATCTTTCTTGAAATATCGGACCTACGACAAGTTGCTTGTGCTGCGTATATCTTGACGAATTATATTAAAAGAAAAAAGAAAAATATAAATCCAAGATGGTGGCAAAAATCGACCGCGCTCGCGCTAAGGTTCGACGAAATTACGCTCGTTGGTTTAATCAATTTAGTTTGTAACAAAACGGTGAGCGTGCTCGACGTCTGGTTTGTGAGAATGATACACTAGACCATAGAGTTGCTCGTTATTCTGTTACTAGTAAATGCTCTATATTCACCAGATATCGGAACATCTTAAGTTTAAGTACTACAGTGCAGCGTAAATTACATGGATTACAGAGCTGCATGGCGTCGTATCGCAAGAGAGGCGGTGGTGCGGGACTCGACCGAGACATGCTGCCGACCACTCTGAGTGCACGACTGAAAAGAAGAACTTTAAGTACCTACACATGACTAGAAAACGTTGCTGTACCTTAATGGACAGAGAAGACATAGTTTTGTGGCGTCATCGATACCTGTACAAAATAAAGCAGTGTCGTAGAGAAGGATTTTTTTTTTAATTTATACATGTCAGGACTTCGTAAATTATTTACCTATTATATTTTCCTATTTATGTACTGGGCAGAACATGGCTGCCACATTTCTAACGAGCTGTGCGCCCGTAAAACGCAGAATTGGATCCTGGACACAGCAACGCGAGGCCGAGGCAGACCACAAAGGAGATGGCGGGGCGACCTGGATGGCTTCCTTAAGCATTGGAATGAGGAAGCGAGGAACCGTGATCGTTAGAAGGAGTGGAGGGAGGCCTTTGCCCAGCAGTGGGACAATATGGGCTAACAAACAAAATAATATAATAATAATTATATTTTCAGGTCACACTAAACAAGCTCTGAGTTGACTCATACTCGTAAAATCATCCCGTCAAGTTTTCTTAGAAGGTTTGACAAGTGAGTTGAAAAGCCCAACAAGCAAAGGAAAACAGTTGGTAGTGTCCCATATTGAAAGTAAACATGGTTTTGTGAATGATGGGTTACTAATTATTGAAGCGAAAAAGGGCTCGATGATTATCATAAAGAGATTAACTCGGAGCGATATGTAGAGTGGTTGAAAGAGTCTCCCAAAAACTCGATACTAGTCACCGATAACGCTTTATAACATTTAAGAAAAAAAGAATTACCAACTTCAAATTGACGTAAGGGCAAAAGTCAAAACTGGCTGAAAGGAAAAAATGTTCCATTTGAAGTAGGTACATATTTTGAAAGCAGAGCTAATAGAGATTGCCCTAAAAGAAAGGAAAAGTTGTGAAAAATATGTGGTTGACGTTATGGCTGCTGAACGGGATGTCACAATTTTACGCTTGTCTGCTTACCATGTCAGCTGAACCCGATTGAGATAGTATGGGCACAGATAAAGGGGGGTAAAGGGGTACGTAGTGAAAAACAACAAAACTTTAAAAATAAACGAAATTCAACGTTTAATAGTACGAGTAGGACTTCATCAAATATCTCCAATGTTATTAAAATGGTAGTCAAAATGTACTGCTTGCGTCATACCACCGAAAATATTATTCAAAAATTTTATAATTGAAGTTAGTAGCGATTCTGATATATGATTTAGCTCGGACTCTTCAGAATCAAAATAAATACTTTTTGCGCAGTATAGCCGACGGTGTTGATTTTTGGAACTTGTCATTCCTTCAAAAAATACGACGAGATACTATTCGAGTTTAACATTTGCGCTTCTGTCAAATTGCCCACCAAAAATCAGAAAAAAAATTTCGGTCTGCTTTACACTGACTGTCTGTTTAAATGTATTGTAATTATGGTCTATACTACACATAAATTTCGTTAACCTGTCTCTACGTATTCTGTACTGATACCACCCTCTCTACAGGGTGTGAGAAGGGAAGGGGGAAGTCCGGTTTGATGGGAGCCTCGGACACGGCATTACCAAATAAGGCAATGCGTCATGCATCTCTCGACCAATTACAGGGCCGCAGACCACTGTGGGGACGCTCGTGTTCAACCTTTTTTCTATGAATAGGGCGGTGCCATCGTGCGTGTGTGTGAGTGCCAGACGCACTATTGATCCTCCACAGTATTGTGATATATAACCTTTTTGTATATATGTGACTGACTGTCATTGTCTGACTACTTTTGTTAACTTGGGTTTATACCTGTAAAAAATCTATTGTGTGTAGGTAAATAGAAAAACAAAAAAACACCATATAGGCTAGTCGAATAGACTTGAGTAGAATAGAATAGAATAGAATAAACTTTATTGTACACCAAAAAGTAATACAGTTTAAACAAAAACTTAAATTAACGGGCACAAAGGCGGTCTTATCGCTGAGAGCGATCTCTTCCAGACAACCTTAGGATGGATAAGAACTTAAAATAATACACAAATAATGAGTCAATAATGAGTCTTACTTTTTAAGAATTGTATAAATGAAAATGATGGAAAAAAATGTTTTTTGGATAGTCAGCAGCTATTAGCGGGGGCAATAGAAATGTAGGGGCGAATAGAAACAACTGGGGTGAATAGATGCAATGTTATTGGTTTCCAAGAATCTCGACTCATTAATTGTTGTCTAGTTTGTCAGAATGAAGTTCTAAAATTAATTAATAAATTTGCACACCTTATTAGGTCATAGTACAGCGCACCTATTATACCTGTATACCTTTTTACACTTACCGGTATTATGCAAATAAACTATTGATTGATTGAGTGATAGATTGGTTGATATTTTTTATTATTATCCATGCTAATATTATAAATGCGAATTTACAGACTACAAGAGCAGAATCCAAATATTTTATTTGGATTTTTCAATCCTCAGATAAACAGCCAGATAGCCTTTATTCGATAGATAGCAAGATTTTTAGTTTTTCAATAGTCAGATAGTAGTTAACTGTCGAATAACGTCCCTAACGGAAGAATATAGTTATCTGCTACTCTAAGGGCCAGTTAGTGTTTTATCTCCTTATTATGTATGACGTTTTAGGTTATGTTTGACAGTTACATTCATTTTTTGAATTTTAGTATAACGATTTATATAGGTTAGTACTCACCTACTGCAATTTGTAATTATTATGGACGTGTTTGAAACAATTGATGACAAAGTATTGAATAAAAACATCATGAGATAAAACCTGAGTTTTACGAGAAAGGCCTCATGATTTGAGTACAAAAAGAATATTCGGCGCATCTCTAATATTTACATAAAAACTTAAATCAATAATTAGGCTGCATTGTTTTGAGCAACAATTACATACTTATTGTTGTTCCTAATTTCATCATTTTGATTATTGAGTTTTAAACCTCAAAAGAACACAAATTCAATATTTTTAATATAAATAGCACGACATGGACTGTAAGCACGATACAAACTTTATAAAAAAAAAATACAAAGCGTAACCTTTTTTTATATAAGAAGCTTTGTATTGCAATAAACCCTTGACGGACAATGCTAACGTTAAAATGTCAAACATGTGTTGAGTTGCTGTTCTTGTCATGTACGTTGAATACTGTATCTGTGCATCTCGCTTGCACACGACTAGTGCGAAGTTGGCCAGCATAAACCACAGATAGCTATTCTCTAGTTAATACGAGATTGAAAAACTGAAAATGTTTATTCGCCTATAAACAGTCAGATAATTTTACTGGCTAGATAGCTATTCGACGATTTATCTGAGGATTGAAAAATCGGCCCACAGTGATTTAATCTTCAATGACGCGACAATTGACGCGACAATTAGTGATAAATTGGTCTTCAATCTTTTTTTGTGGCTCACCTATTACTATCAGCCTTACCTATTGAGTCTTCATTACATATTAGTGTAAAACACTTGAGTAAAAGTTCATAGTTTATTGAGGGAGCCCTGATGAGTCGCTGGGATGAAAGCTATCACCAAGGCTCCGCATAGTCAACGCGCTCCTGGAGCCACTCTAGCCACACGCTGCCGGTGTGAGTCGGTGGTTCTATGGCTTGTGCTGCTGGTGCAGGCCATGGTCCATTCCTGTTAAAAAGACATTTGTGATATGTAGAAAAAAGAAAGAAAACTTCCGAACATAAACTAAACCTATGCATTGTAAAACAAAATGTAAATTAAAGGTAATATGTGCGTAATATGTGTATTTAAGTAGTTTTCTTTGAAGTTATTATTGCCAATGTACACTCGAGAGCAAAAAAATCGCACCTCATAACTCTTTTTGTTAAGGCACTTTGTCATGAATGTGAATAGTTATTGATAACATGTCGTACACTAATTGAAAGCCTATTTAATTACCTTTCTAATGATATGAAATACAGTGTAAAAAAATATCCTTGAAAGGGTTTAGAGCACAAAATCCAACAAATAGGAAAAAATACCAAAATTCAATTAAGAAAGAATGAGAGTCAAACTTAAAATTCTTGGTCATTCTGTTTGTCAATAAAGTGTATTCCCTCCCTTAGCCTTATTTACAGCTGTTACTCGATTTTTCATCAACCGTTTTAATTTTACCATGAAATCTTTGGTATAACGTCCCACTTCTCGTCAATGACAAATTGAAACTCGAGGCGTGGAGAGCCAGGCTTTTTGCACTAAGTCTTCTTTCAAAGTCATTCCAGATATGCTCAATTGTATTACGGTCAGAACTACGAGCTGGCCTCTCTATCGCAATGATTCCAACGTCTTACATGTAGTCGCAAACTGTTCTAGTGACATGCGATCTGGTGCTGTTCTACATTAAGTAAAAAAAATCTACCATAAGCCACACAAGTGGCTTCAAATATTCTTCAAGCACTTTTTTGATGTATCATAAAGCCGTCAACCCTCTTAATATCAGGTCAGTAATGGCCCAGTGATGAATACAATGTCAGTTTTAGTGTCCAAAATTATGCCACCCCAATTCGCCTCCGAAACCCACTTGTTACCCGCTTATGCAGCATTGTTAAAATTGCCCTGATGACCTTCTGTAGACCTTAGAACATCCATCATGGTCATCTAAGTCATGACTTATCAAAAAATACAACAGCCTGCCATTAGGCATACACCCAATTTTAGTGTTTCGTGGCAAATTATTGCCGGGCTTGTCGGTGAGCTGTGGTCAATTTGGTTCCATTTGTTGAGTGATGTGTAGTCAGGCCTTCTTCACCCAGTCTTTTCCTAATTGTCCACTGATTTATACTGACATTGGATACTTCTTGAAGCTTTTGTGTCAGTTCAATCGTGTTCAGTAGCCGATTTCTCAAAGTACTTGTTACAGAAAAGTGATAATCACGCTCTGATCCTATACGCCACCGGCCATATCCTGGTCGCCGAATATAACTACGGGTCTCTTAAAACCTCTAGTATACCAGACGAACAGGAAAGCTGCTGAAATTAAGCTGTCGAGCGACTTCATTTTGATTATGGCCTGCTTTGGGCAAGGCAATAACTTGAACGGCTTCTGCGGACGTGGTATCCATATTTTTCCAGTAAATCCGTCTGTTTCTAATAGATACGTTATCACGTTAACGGAAACTGATTAAAACTCCAAAACAGCACCCTTTTTGTAGCTCCAGGTAAAGGTGCATGTAGTGAAATGCAAATGGGTGAATTTGGGAAATTCGGTATACCGCTAGTTTTTGTGAGTTACGTGATCTTAATTTTGTGTTTTTATAAAGCTAATTTTGTATGCTTTAATTTTGCTTAATAATTTGTACTCAATATCTTTAGATTTAAAAAAAAAAACAGTATTATTTTTATTATTTTTTTAATTGAGATAAACTAGTGCTTGACTGCGATCCCACCTGATGGTAAGTAGCGATGCAATCTTTGATGGTGAGGCGCACTAGTTTATTAAGAGCCTATTCACTCTAGCCTTGAAGACACCCAAATTATAATCGGACGGGAAGACCGCAGCAGGCAGACTGTTCCAGTCCTTCGACGTACGCGGTATAAACGACGAGGCGAAACGCTTAGTCCGGACCGTAGAGGTTTCAACAACGTAAGGGTGAATATTCGCCGTACGTCGGGTTGTCCGATGGTAGAATTGCGATGGCGGAATCAAGTCATGCAATTCCTGCGCACACTCTCCAAAATGCATCCTGTAAAACACCGAAAGGCTGGCTACCCTACGCCTAAGCTCAAGGCTTTGAAGGTTGGACTTAACCAAATCTGGATCACCAATTAGCCTCTTTGCACGCCTTTCCACCGAGTCCAAATTCCGAAAAATAGGAACCAAGGTGCACGGGCTCCTTTTGGCAGTGAAAAGACACGCTTGTGTTTTGGCGGCGTTGAATCCCACTAGATTGGCTTCACCCCACTTGGAGACTGCCTGAAGTGAGATGTTCGTTCGCTCTACCATAGCCTCTCTTTCGGACCGGATTAGCTCCTTACTAGCCCGAGCACTGGGCAGGTATCTCTCTACAACTGTGCTATCATCTGCATACCCATAGACACCGGGCACCAGCAGATCGTTGATATGCAACAGGAAGAGAGTTGCAGAGAGAACAGACCCCTGAGGAACTCCGGCATTAATCGCCATGGGCTCTGATGAGCATCCGTCGACAACAACTCGGAGAGACCGTACACTCAGGAAGTCTTTTACCCAGTTAATCAGACCAGGGGAAATGCCGTACGCTGGAAGCTTACTCAATAGGCTAGCGTGCCATACCCTGTCGAAGGCCTTCGAACCGTCTAAGGAAACGGCAATCGCTTCACCATTCTTCTCGAGGGCCTCGCCCCACAAGTGGGTGACATAAACCAGTAGGTCCCCAGTAGACCGCTTGCGGCGAAACCCGTACTGTCGGTCACTGAGGAGATCGTTACCTTCCAGGTATGCCATGAGGCGCGAGTTCAATACACGCTCCAAGTATTAAACGAAATTACAAGCCATGTGCGATTTTTTTGCTCTCAAGTGTAGATAATAATTATCGAACCAATAGGTTTACATCTTTATAATTTTTTGCTAGGCAAGACGAGGATACAAATGACTGGGTCCCGTTGGAGACACTGCCTCCGACTATGGGTGAATAGCGATGAGCCCGGGGGAAGCGGCGCCGAGAGCAGTGGCAAGACGGCTTTGCTGCAGACGGCGAAAAGTAATTGACGACCGACCTGCCTAACGGCCGTGCTTCCAGCCGCAGTTACCCAAGCCCACGTTCAAAGGGAAAAGGTGGGTAAAAAAAAAAAACAAAAAAAAATTGTAATTAAAAGTTTGACTTAAAAACAGGCAGGAGAAGGAAATTGATCGCCATATCAAAAACCCCTGGAAAAGCTACTGGTCTATGAAGACGCTAATGAAGGGAGATCTACCGATCTCCTTGAAGCAAAAGCTCATCGATATATGTATCCTGCCCGTCTTAACCTACGATGCCCAGAAATGGTCGCTCACCGAGTCGCAAAAGTTTCGCCTTGGGGTTTGCCAACGAGCAATGGAAAGCAGCATTCTAAGTCAAAGTCAAAAGATTTTTATTTCACATAGGCCTAAATGGCACTTATAAAACGTCAGAAGCTAGTGCGCGGTTCGAAATTGGTCGTTTCCTTTGGAGAAGAACCGGCACGAAACTCAATGGTTACTCTTTTAAAAAAAATGGTTGTACTTACAATATTTCCATAATACAGTATTAATAGGTATTATTTAAGAACAGTGTAAACCGTCTATATTGTACTCAAAAGAACAATAAAAATAATCATTTAAAAAAAGTGAGTCAAAATATGAAGTAATCTAAGAATTCGTGGAGTCTACAGTGTTTTTCCATTTACATTATAAAAAGAGGCTATATAAAAAAACCGGCCAAGTGCGAGTCGGACTCGCCCATGGAGGGTTCCGTAGCAGCAAGTAACATAATATAAAAGTTCCTGTAGTTCGTTGTAAGTTTGATCGATGTTTTAATAAGGGGAATTATAAAACGAGCGACTAAAAAAAAACTTAGCGACTGATGATGAGATACTGTTTTAATAACTTGAGCGGTATGAATTTGAGTAAGCGACACATTAACTAAACTAACAACAAATATTGATTAACAATAAAATCCAGAACGAGCTTACTAAAAGTGGGTTATTGAAATCCTAGTTAAACGATTAAATTAGTATGTGAGCGACTAAAATAATAAGTGAGCGACTAGAAATAAAAATGAGGTTTTAAATAAGGAATTTACGCTAGCAAATGTTTTCATCATTGTCTAATTATCTAGTCGCAGGTAGATTCATCATTTGAACTGGGTGAAATAGGTTAGGTTAGGTTAGAACTGTGACCTACCGCGCGTGAGCCGAGTGAGCGAAGCGAGCGGTACCGCGGCAGCGGCCGGCGAACGCTACGACCAAGTTGCTCGCAGATTTTATTTCACCATTTTTTAATTATTCGGGTTTTCGCAATATCCGGATTATCAAATTACCTTGTGACATACATAATACATAAATATCGGTATTTAGGACATTCGATACTGTGTACATTTATATTTAGGACATTCGAAACACTTCATTTAAGATAAAATGCCGCTCAGTATAAATAAATCATTGGCCAAATCTGGAAAAAAATGCAGGACAAAACATTGACACTCAAACAAATATTAGGTCACTCAAATATTATGAAGCTTCTCATTTTGTATTTTAAGTAACTCAAATTAAAATTTGTAAGTCGCTGTTCTATTGATTTCTCGTCACTCGCAGTCAGTCGCTCACTTATAATTTGTATAACCCAAAATAATTATTTTTGTCACTCGTTTAAATACTACCCTTTTAATAATAGTGTATTTTTTAGATTTATGACGTATTAAAAAAAAACTACTTACTAGATCTCGTTCAAACCAATTTTCGTTGGTAGTTTACATGGTAATGTACATCATATATTTTTTACAGTTTTATCATTCTCTTATTTTAGAAGTTACAGGGGGGGGGACACATTTTACCACTTTGGAAGTGTCTCTCGCGTAAACTATTCAATTTAGAAAAAAATGATAATAGAAACCTCAATATCATTTTTGAAGACCTATCCATAGATACCCCACACGTATGGGATTGATGAAAAAATATTTTTGAGTTTTAGTTCTAAGTGTGGGGACCCCCAAAATTTATTGTTTTTTTTCTATTTTTGTGTGAAAATCTTAAAGCGGTTTACAGAATACATCTACTTACTAAGTTTCAACAGTATAGCTCTTATAGTTTCGGAAAAAAGTGGCTGTGACATACGGACGGACGGACAGACAGACAGACAGACAGACATGACGAATCTATAAGGGTTCCGTTTTTTGCCATTTGGCTACGGAACCCTAAAAAGGTAGAAAAAAAATAATAATTACAACTGTCAATAAATGAGACGTTAACAACCAAAAACTAACGAATTTAATGTGGTTGGAGTCAGATAATATAAAAAAAATGGGATACCTACGTCAGTGCGAAAGCCGTATCATCGAAGTTTGTTTCTTCGAAAACTTTTCAACGATATCTCTATACTGCGACGCCTTGTTAAGTCGACTTTTTGTTACTGCGATGGTTCGTTACATCGAAAAACTTTACTGCGAACGATTTTAAAGCGAAAACATCATACTGCGAAGCCTTGTTCAATGGATGTCTTGTTACTACGATGATAATTATGTTACTTAGGAATACTTAACTTTTAATTTCGTTACGATTTTCAACACCTAACTTTTGTTTTTAGAATATTTTACATATATATGTTTATAACTTTTTTTTTTTCGATGGGAAATATCATCCAATGACAACCCCCGCTCTTGGGCGGAGTGGGAGATAGTGTCAGACTCTTACTGACTAAAAAACCCATCCCGTTCCTTCTAGCCTTCATACCGGGGCTCGAGCGCCCTTTCGGATAACCCTGGCCCCAGTAGGCTTCGACCCGGCTGGGTCCCTGCTGTTGCTGACAACTCCTTGAGGCGCGCGGGAACAGTGCGCGACGTCGACGACTTGGGCTTGGTCCGGACAGTGAGCTACCCATTGCTCACCGTCCGCAAGCCCGCGCCTACGTTGGCCGGAAATCGGGATCAGAATTCCGGCGGCGGCGGCGGCGATAACGCCGTTGCCTGATGCGTTCGGCCTCCTCCTTTGCGAGCATTACTGCTTCGCAGAAGTCGGCGACCGCCTGCCACTCCTCCTCGCTCCGGACCATGGCCTCAACCAAGGCCCGGCGCGAGAGGTCTCCGCCGCCGATCACCCCCACGAGGGCACGGCGATTCTCCGCAAAAGCAGGGCACACCTCGACTGTGTGCTCCACCCTGTCCTCCGGGCATTCCGCACAGTGGCGACACCCGGGCGTCTCTTCCGCTTTAATTCGGAACAGGAACCTCCCGAATTTGCCATTTCTGGTGAGGATCTGTATCATGCGGAAAGTAAGGACGCCGTGAGGTCTTTCCAGCCACGCCTCAAAGAGGGGACTTACCGCCATGATTGTGGCGTGCCTAGCACTGGGTTGCGATAGTCGCTGATGCCATTCCACCATGAGATCCCGCCGGAGCTCTGTCCGCCATGCCGTGACCTGTCGTGGCAGAGTGCTTTCACCCCGGCGTTGCATCTCCACGCGCATATCGTGCATGTGTGCAAGGACTGTTGCCTCTAGATCCCTCGGTGGTAGGCCAGCCAGAAGGCTCGCCGCTTTGCGGGAAATCGTGCGGTATCCCCGCACCATCCGAATTGCCATGACCCTCTAGCAGGCGTTCAGAATGGCCGCCGGTCACTTTTGCAGCGACGCGGTGACCATGAGGGCCATGGACCGAACAATCCCCACGTAGAGCCTCCGCCAGGAGGCGTCTGGACCCCCAAGGTTGGGCAGGAGCCGCTTGAGAGCGGCCCCAGTCCGGTTGAGTTTGGCATATGTATATAACTTACGTTTTAGTCATTAATAGCTAGAATGATTTAGACAAACATTGCAATGGTCTACGATATTTACTTAAACACTGATATTCATGACAGATGGCGCTCTTTACTTTTATACATATACATATATATGTAAAACATTCTAAAAACAAACGTTTGGTGTTGAAAATCGTAACGAAATTAAAAGTTAAGTATTCCTAAGTAACATAATTATCATATTGAACAAGGCTTCGCAGTATGATGTTTTCGCTTTAAAATCGTTCGCAGTAAAGTTTTTCGATGTAACGAACCATCGCAGTAACAAAAAGTCGACTTAACAAGGCGTCGCAGTATAGAGATATCGTTGAAAAGTTTTCGAAGAAACAAACTTCGATGATACGGCTTTCGCACTGACGTAGGTATCCCAAAAAAAATATTGCTAAAGCAATGAGTTAGAAACAAAAAAAAAATGTTACAACAAAGATGGAGCAGTTAATAGACACATTCACACAATATTATGAAATACCAGGGGACCACAAGTGCGGAGTATTCTGTTGTCAAAAGAGCAGACATAATGAGGAACACAACACCACGCTACGTCAAAATACGGGTATAATAGAAGTAGGAAAAGAGGCTGCCAGGCTAAAATGGGATTGGGCAGGTCACATCAGTCGCATGCAATCTGACCGTTGCAGTTGGGCAAGAGTTTCGACAAAATGGGTACCTAAAGATGGACGACGCCGCCGAGGTCGACCTGGGAAGAGGTGGCGAGACGACCTGGATGCCTACTGCGGGGACTGGTTTGTGGTGGCTCAAGAAATGAATACTTAGAAAAAGTTAGGGGAGGCCTTTGCCCAGCAGTGGGATAGTGTAGGCTAAAAAAAGATTTTTTCATTGCACGCTCACAAATCAATATCAATAATTAAATAATTATTGACATTGACTTGTGAGCGTGCGACAACTCGTTTTCCGAGTTGTCGTGAGTAGGTACACCACTCACGAATATTATTCCACCTTGATACTCATAACATAATAGGTAGGTACTTCATTAACTCGAGTAAGGCATGACTGAAATTTACGAAGATCATACTTTTAGAGTTCCTTGTGAAATAATATTTCATAACTAAGTCATTGATCATGGTGTCTATATCAATTACACGATTCCTGTTTATTTATCAATTTAACAACCGAATATAGTAATTGAAATAATTGAAAAAGCGATTAGCGAACCTTATTTTACGATGTTTACGATACAATAAAAATGAACAATGAACTCAGGTGCGGCGCGCCGCACTCGAATAATATTAGTAAATTATATGGACGCGCAGACGCGTTAACCGACGCGACTGCACATGGTAAAAATCCGAAAAACGCGGATGCGCGTTTTCCGCATTGAATGCGCAAAGACCAGGATAAACGCTTGCAGGTGTAAATTTTTGTTAAAAACTGTTTTTTTTGTGGACAACTCTATGACACGTGCGTGTATCAAACCCGCAGTCTTTTACCAATAATAATGACCACAACGCAACACTTGATGCTTATCGAGGAAAAATGAAGAAAATAAACCATAAGTGTCAGAAAGTGAAACTAGAAGTACATACTTCACAGACCAGACTAAGTTGCTCAATCTTAGAACGCCCAAACGCCCTTATTGAAACGCACCAACAGTCAAACGTCAGGATGACGTTTACGAAGGTCATTGATCGAGCCTCAAAGTATAATTCTGCTTGTGGAACTGCAGAGCCAGAGATTAAATCACTTAAAGCCGTTGAGTTTCACTAATAAGTACACTTGTGGAACATAATGTGAGGAGCCAATGATAAACAATCTTACCTACAAGAGCTGCGTAACTATACTGTAGGAGAGCTTAAACCAAAAGGCGAATATAAGTGATTTAAGATCGGTGTTATGCTGAATTCATCGAGAAAGCAACGGCGGCAGATACTTGGCGTACAAACGCTCGAGTAAGCAAATGGATTTTTCAAAGTCTACCAAACTCCAACAAGAAACTCAGGCAACTAATTAGTTTAGTACCTATATCAAAATTTTAGAGACTGGAAATACCAAGCTGTTCTTTAGACATAATCTTTTGACTCTCTACTCATTGATGAGAGTAAACAGCCGGTGACAGAATCTCTCCTTACGACTTCTGTTCTTGACTTGGAGGTGAAGAGCGACGGATGGTGTGTTTTCCGTCCGATCTACGATGCTGGTGTCAGTGGTCGCGAAGTTCACGCGTTACTATTTATTGTCTGAGTTTTCTTCATTCATATCATCAGAAAAGGCTACATACTTGTAGTGCTACTGGATAGTATGTAGTTTCCGAGTTTATAAGTAAATTATGTCATTCTGTCAATTTAGTGTTACGAGTATTTAAATCACTACATAGTACAATTTGTCTCTGTATCACCCAAAGGTTGACTTGTAGAAAATGCCTTATGGCATTAAGTCCACCTTTGTGCTCTTTTGTGCATGAAGAATTAAATAAATAAATAGTATAAAATAAAGTCGCTTCCCGCTGTCTGTCCCTATGTATGCTTAGATTTTAAAAACTTCGCTACGGATTTCGATGCAGTTTTTTTAATAGATAGAGTGATTCAAGAGGAAGGTTTATATGTATAATACATGTATAATATAGTGGAGAAACACTGATAATTTTAAAGATTTAGTGTTATGTCGTAAATAAACACATTTTTTTGCGCTTACATTGCAAACACTAGCTGAACCCTACGTGATAGGTCAAAATAATGTACTACAGTATTTTACACCTTAAAAAGTTCCACCACACACCTCAATTAGACGAGGCGAAACGCTTAGTTCGGACCGTAGAGGTTTCAACAACGTAAGAGTGGATACTCGCCGTACGTCGGTTTGTCCGATGGTAGAAATGAGATGGCAGAAATCAAGTCATGCAATTCCTGCGCACACTCCAAAATACAACCTGAAAAACACCGAACACATGCTGCTAAAAGTTGGCAATGGAGAGTTAACACAAAGCGATTGAAGGATTAACCTAGAAAACTTGTGTTTTGGTAGACATTTTTTTTAAATTATTGTTTATAGGTTCGCGCTTGACCGCTATCTCACCTGATGGAAAGCGACGATGCGGTCGACGATGGAACGCGCTTACCTAGAAGAAACCTATTCACTCTCGACTTAAAGATTCCCGGGTTGTAACTATCAGAGAACACAGACTCCGGTAAGGAATTCCACTCCCTAGCTGCACGCTGGCAACAGCCAAGAATTGGTCAACAATATCTATCCCACCATTGATAACATAAGTTGTAAGACTATATCTTGGTTTAAATTCGGTCTCGGTTTGACCACATTAGCCGCATCGGGAACAAACTAGCTTCATACCCTGCGGGTAGTAAGCCGTTTTGGTCCCTGGCTAAATCGGTTCAATCGATCTTCTGCCGCCCCTCACTACCGCCACTGCTGAAACCCGACGGGTCACTAGCACGTACCGCTGAGGAGAAAGCAAATTTGTTTGCCTCACTCTTCGCGGAATCTTCGGCCTTCGGCCTCACCCTTCACGGCCCCCTGCTCACCCTGATGGTTGCGATACGAGTACGTCAGATATTCGCATCCATCAGAAGGACGTCCGTAGGGTGCTGCGTAACCTTGACGTGAACAAGCCTAGCGGTCCAAACGGGATACCAGCAATTGTTCTGAGAACGTGTGCGCTTGAACTGTCTCCGATCCTGACACGCCTATTTAGGCTTTCATTTGAGGCTGGAAAAGTGCCGATGGCATGGAAGCAAGATGAATGTCCCACCATTCACTTTTACCGGAGGCTCCTCCTACTCTCCTCTCAAGTCGCCAGAGCGCCCTGCAAGGAGGCTGCCACAAACGGTAATACCTTTTTCTTCTGTTCGATTTGCAATATTTCTGTATTCATTACAGTTGGATTTCAATAACTTTAACGTTTGAATATTTTGGGATGATTGGTCGCTACGCCCTCCAGCGTCCCGGGACAGGTCACGATTTTAAAAATCTGCCGTCGCAATCGTAACTTTGTATCTACTGAAATTATTTATGGATAGTCATCTTACGTAAGTTTTCAGACGTATCTTCATACGGAGAAGGTATGAAATGTTAACCAGAGCACCGTCTGGACTCCCTTTTCATAATATGGTATTGAAAGTATGTCCTGTTATTTTATTAAGAAATCTGAATCCACCTAAACTTTGCAATGGCACGCGTTCGCTGGTAAAATCATTAAAAACGTTCATAATAGAGTGCACAATACTCGCCGGATGTGGTACAGGAGAAGATGTATTGATTCCCCGAATTCCTCTTCGCAGGGTTAAGCTTTCAACGTGGTAGGCTTACATTTGAGCATTGAGTGTTTTTCACATAGCCAATTATATGTCACTCTGTCAAGATTAACCTCTAAAGACAATATGTTTGTGTTGTTTAATGAAAAAAAAAAAACAGTGAATGTTGTAAATAAAGACAATTCTCAAGTATTCTGTGGTTTTTGCCTATTAAAACAGTAATTTCTGAGGTTTTATTTTATTTATCAACTAATCAGCAAATATTTCAAATACGATAGGATTACTTCTACATCCCGATGAATTAGACAAACCCATCTGAAAATCCTGTTTTTAAACAATCGGAGTACTGGAAAAGGACATTTAAAAACTTCCTGTCATTATGCTGAAAAGTTAAAAGAGATGGTGTAACAAAATAATTTATTAAACCATTTACCCACTAGAATTTATTCATACATCAGTGAGTGCAAGGTATAATTGTCAATACTTTTGTATGTGTTACAGGGAAAAGGAAAGTTATGTGATGAGCAGGTAAATTTGCGAGACGGTTAGCATTACTCACTTTCAACTCTACGTCACACCAGTCCATGTCTTGTTAACTAACTGTTGCTACGTATCTTGCTCTTATGCTGTGCTTGTACCTTTATAGGTGCTAACTATGGCTGCATTTTCTAATCCTGAATACGCTGACATAATGTTTTCTAACGAACTTCGTAACGGTAACGCTGCTGAAGCGGGGAGAGAATATCAACTCCGCTAACCCACACGTTAGTGTTTTCGGATCGACTTATTAGCGATTATCTTAAACTCACAGCATCCAAAGAAGCAGGCAAATTGACACTGGTCGTTCCTGGAGGTATGGAGGCTGAAAATGAAGATTAGATTCTTCAATTTTTTTTTTTTGACGACCCCAACATCAACACATAGTAATATCGAAAGGCGAAAGGAGATCGCAGGAGTTGTTTTTTTTTTATATAGCTAACGGACTGGTTTGTAAAATATACTTCAAGGATTTGTAATTTCTAGAAAAGTTTTTAAAATTTGTAGAAAGAAAAGAAATGTTGCATTGCGAGTAAAAAAAAATATAGAAGTGTGCCGTCCCGTGTCTTTTCCTTATAGATAGATCCCAATACGAAGCCCACCGTAAGCTGAGCTACGCGACAATATCTACAAACATCGTTGCACGTAAGCTTGGTGTTTCCATGTCACAGTGGAAACTCTGGTAAGTAGTTCACTTGTCAGGCTGACATCCATAGTCCATACCGCTACCAACCCCATACAGCCATTAGAAGTTTGGATAGTTTTCGTCTAGCAATTGTTGAATCTTGATACGAAAGTGGGTTGGACATCCGTCCTGCTATGTCATTTAAAGAAGAAACATTGAAACGGTTAGTGAAGCAGTCTGGCTAAAGAAACTCATAAAAGAATGTGTCAGAAAACTGATCACTGCCTATCCTATAATCTCATACGAAATACATTAACGCACTTAACATAAAAAATTAAGATACATACATCTATTTTCGAGAGTGTATAACAGGTGGGGCCATCACAACCAAGCGTGACTACGTAAGAGCAACTTGCAGATCTACTTACACAGCCACCATACAAGCCAAGCCTAAAGATGAAGAACAAACATTGTTTTTGCTAATGTTTTGGAGGGTGAGAAAATTAAAAACAGTTTACCACACAATATAATTACTTATTTCAAAATAGTTTTTAGTACACCTGTTTACAAAGTTATAAGAAGTAGAAGTTTGTCAAAGATACTGCTCGACGTAAATGTGAATATATAATCAGTTTTTTTTTTAAAGAAATACCTCAGAATATTAACATTTTTTTTATGTTTTATATAAAATAGTAGGTAAGAATTAGTTAAATCTAGGAGATAGACGTTTTTCATTATAAAAAAATCACAGTCATAATTTCAAAAGATCCTTAAGACTACCAGATCACAATTTATTTAAAGTTCGATTTTTTTAAATTATCTAGTTAACATGATAAATACAAAAATGTGGATATACGAGTACAATCAGATTATATTAATGAAATACCTCAAAACATTTATAAAATAGTTGTTTTATATAAAAAAGTAGGTGTGAAACGTTTAAATCTAGAAGACATTTTTTAATTCAAAAAGATTACAGTCATAATTTCAAAAGACAACTTTCTTATTGTTTACATCGAGATGGAATGTTATTTGAACATTTTAATTTAAAGACACGCATTATGAAATTTTTTATTTTATTATACCTTCGCTAAAATATTGTTTATTTCATGTTTTATGTGCTTGATAACCAAACACCAAATATTTTAAAGACACGATGAAATATTTTAGTTTATTATACCTTCGCTTAAATATTGTTTATTTCATGTTCTATGTGCTTGATAACCAAATACAAATATAAAGACAAAGCTTTTGTAGTCAGATCAAAGTGTTGGTCATTTCATGGTCTGACATTTTGTGAAAGGAAACCATATAATGAAATGATAGACTCCTTGACAGTTAACCTTATTATCGGCACGGTCTAAAATATGATACATTCAACTTTTAGAACATCTAGAGATGTAAGAAGTTACTGTGCTAAGAATTATCATAATAACTACCAAAAATACTCAAACAAAATTACTGTTTGCCATTCAAACAATAATAGAATTCAAAATGGCAGACCGGTCGAAGGCTGGGCACGCCACAATCATGGCGGTAAGTCCCCTCTTTGAGGCGTGGCTGGAAAGACCTCACGGCGTCCTTACCTTCCGCATGACGCAGGTCCTCACCGGACATGGCACGTTCGGGAGCTACCTGTTCCGGATTCATGCAGAAGGGACGCCCGGGTGTCGCCACAGTGCGGAACGCCCGGAGGACACGGTGGAGCACACAGTCGAGGTGTGCCCTGCTTGGGCGGTGCATCGCCGTGCCTTCGTGGGGGCGATCGGCGGTAGAGATCTCTCGCGCCGGGCCTTGGTTGAGGCCATGGTCCGGAGCAAGGAGGAGTGGCAGGCGGTCGCCGACTTCTGCGAAGCAGTAATGCTCGCCGACCGCATCAGGCAACAGCGTTCTCGCCGCCGGGATTCAGATCCCGAATTTCCGGCCACCGTAGGCGCGGGCTTGCGGACAGTGAGCAATGGGTAGCTCGCTGTCCGGCCGTCCGGTAACTGTCCGGACCAAGCCCGTCGCCGACGGCGCGCACTGCTCCCGCGCGCCTCAAGAAGTTGTCAGCAACAGCAGGGACCCTTGAAAAAATCATGCATTGACATCCCCCGCCCTTGGGTGGAGCGGGAGATAGTGTCAGACTCTTACTGACTAAAAGACCCACCCCGTTCCTTCTAGCCTTCATACCAACAGCAGGGACCCAGCCGGGTCGAAGCCTACTGGGGCCAGGATTATCCGAAAGGGAGCTCGAGCCCCGGTATGAAGGCTGGAAGGAACGGGGTGGGTCTTTTAGTCAATAAGAGTCTGACACTATCTCCCGCTCCACCCAAGATCGGGGGTTGTCATTGGATGATTTTTTCCCAGCATAAAAAAAAGACCAGTCGAAGGCGTCTGCGGAACGCAAGGTAAAAATAAAAGTTATTTGATTAGGCTACATGACTACTACTTAATAACACATAGACTACTTAATGAAAAAATTACTACAAGTACTTACTTAATAAAACATTGACACGTAGTTCTTGGGATTGCATATGTCGCTTGGGGGGTGAATGGCTTAAAAACTAATTATAATTACTTTAATACACTAAACCTACAAAAACGTACGGGACCACTAAATCTTATTTATACACTTTAATGCTTGTTGCTTTCCTACAACTACCTATCCACTAAAAGATTACGTGTAATTAATTATGAATACTTAAAATGTTGTTTATTAATATAATTTTATAGAAAAAAACAAAAACAATTTTAATAATTGAGAAAACTTTTAATATAATTTTGTATACAAATAATTGTACAACTTACATTAAGTAACCCGTGTTTAATTTCATACGTAAATGTCACGTTTTTGTGCACAGTGTAAAGTATAGTTTTGAATCCCAATCCGTAAGTTTACAAAAGCAAATAGATCATTACTAAAGAACCGCTACATGTGATAACTTAAAATGCTTCGGGGATAACTCATGAAAGCTCTACTAAAATATAATGAATTTAAATTTTAGCTCTTTTAAAACTTATCTCTATTAATATTCATATACTTCTTCTACTCTCTCTAGTGTTTTCCTAATTAATTAGTTATGAGACATGTAATTTGGAATCCTTTGGATTATTCTTATTGTTATTTTCATGTGACTAATTTGCCTATTAATAACATTGATTTAATTGTTGATTATGAATGAACGTTTTTGTGCACAGTGTAAAGTATAATTTTGAATCCCAATCCGTAAGTTTACAAAAGCAAATTGATCATTACTAAAGAACCGCTACATGTGATAACTTAAAATGCTTCGGGGATAACTCATGAAAGCTCTACTAAAATATAATGTATTTAAATTTTAGCTCTTTTAAAACTTATCTCTATTATTATTCATACTTATTCTACTCTCTCTAGTGTTTTCCTAATTAATTAGTTATGAGACATGTAATTTGGAATCCTTTGGATTATTCTTATTGTTATTTTCATGTGACTAATTTGCCTATTAATAACATTTATTTAATTGTTGATTATGAATGAACGTTTTTGTGCACAGTGTAAAGTATAATTTTGAATCCCAATCCGTAAGTTTACAAAAGCAAATTGATCATTACTAAAGAACCGCTACATGTGATAACTTAAAATGCTTCGGGGATAACTCATGAAAGCTCTACTAAAATATAATGAATTTAAATTTTAGCTCTTTTAAAACTTATCTCTATTATTATTCATACTTATTCTACTCTCTCTAGTGTTTTCCTAATTAATTAGTTATGAGACATGTAATTTGCAATCCTTTGGATTATTCTTATCGTTATTTTTATGTGACTAATTTGCTTATTAATTATATTGTTTTAATTGTTGTTTATGAATGAACGTTTTTGTGCACAGTGTAAAGTATAATTTTGAATCCCAATCCGTAAGTTTACAAAAGCAAATTGATCATTACTAAAGAACCGCTACATGTGATAACTTAAAATGCTTCGGGGATAACTCATGAAATCTCTACTAAAATATAATGAATTTAAATTTTAGCTCTTTTAAAACTTATCTCTATTATTATTCATACTTATTCTACTCTCTCTAGTGTTTTCCTAATTAATTAGTTATGAGACATGTAATTTGCAATCCTTTGGATTATTCTTATCGTTATTTTTATGTGACTAATTTGCTTATTAATTATATTGTTTTAATTGTTGTTTATGAATGAACGTTTTTGTGCACAGTGTAAAGTATAATTTTGAATCCCAATCCGTAAGTTTACAAAAGCAAATAGATCATTACTAAAGAACCGCTACATGTGATAACTTAAAATGCTTCGGGGATAACTCATGAAAGCTCTACCAAAATATAATGAATTTAAATTTTAGCTCTTTTAAAACTTATCTCTATTATTATTCATACTTCTTCTACACTCTCTAGTGTTTTCTATATCTTTGTTACTTTTGTTTAATCGAAAAAAGAAAAAATACGTGTCCAATATTTTTTTATAATCTAAAATACGGACTAAATAAAATGTAATTATTTTGAACCTGGAAACTACCCTTTTCTGCATCAATCGCTTGATGCCGTAGCAAGTATCGATCGAAGACGATCCATTCTAAGAGCCGGACCACACGATGCGGTGCGGCGCCGATCCGGAAATATTTCGATGAATCGGCGAGCTGTGCGAGCGAGGTGGCGTCACTCGTGTACCCACCGAAACGTCGGGATATTTGCGGTGCGGCGCCGCACTAAGTCATGTAGTCCGGCTCTAACATCGATTGATGGCATCGACCGACAATCGATCGAGAATGATCCATTCTAAAATCGACCTATGGCATTGACTGATAGCATCGAACGACGACCGATCGATTAACTACATGGAGAAAAGGAAATAAGAATCGACAAAAAACGAAAGGACAACCCAAGTATTGTAAAGTATACTAGATTTTCTTACAAACTGTGATGTGCTTTCGCAATTTGTAAATAGAAGTACACCTAAGCTTAATTATTACATAGCAAGAATCTTATATGACTATGACCAGCATCTTTTCACCCACTAAGGATTGAATGGCTTTGTCATTCTAAAACTAATCAGAAATTTTATAAAAGGTTATCGTTATTATCAGTTCAAATATGCGAACTTATTCTACTCCCAAAAATAAAAAAAACTATCAAGAAAAGACGTTTCACGATTATAAAAGAAAACATTATCGAATCGCTGAAAGGGTTGAAAGCCACTCTCAAATGTCTGTTCCAGAACTACTTCGAGGATTGGGAAATTTGTTGGCCGAAGTGTAAAACGACGGTAAAACTTTCATTAAACATATTTGTTGTTAATCAGCAAATCTTTTTACAGGATCGTAGTAGGTTAGGATTCTTCAGAGAGGAGGGGACATGGTGCAGCCAATGAGGGCGTTATTTTTCGCAAGCGTTAAGTGAGAACGTGGAGCTAGAACTGCGTTAGACCGACGCACACGTGGACTACGCCTGATTTGTATGTAGAGCGACGTCGCGGTGCGTGGACCTTGTCTAGCTCTACAAGTCTAGCTTCCATATAAAATGTATGGAGACCGACAAGCCCAGATCGGCGTACGTAGCACACTTGTGCGCAGTGTAGTTCTTTCTACCTTTATATTTTTCGGTTCGAGCCCAGCGACAAGATGTGGATCACAAGATCTTCAGACCGATTAAAAAATATAGACATATTGCTATAAAAGTAAGTAAGATACTAAAAGTACTCCACACTACCCATCTTTACGGGTCTACATATAATACTTAACTACACTATTCCACGTGGTTACGTACCACTTAAATATCGTAATCGAGTCTAACGAATACAACTACATAATTATATGATACAACTAAATGATTGCAGTTTGCATTGATGGCTTCAAACTCTTGCACGACAGTGCTAAGAGCAAAAATATACACTTATTTACTAAACAATGTAAAAATAACTAAACTATACGTAATATCTCATTATTCCTAATTACCTTTAATCAATCACTAATTCAGCGATCGGTAGTAGCTAACTTCAGTTTTGCATTTTGAATATCCATACATTTCCTGGTCGAGAGAAAAGGAAATGATTTTAACCAGCCACTTGATCCACCTCTTAAAAAATGCATTGTATAATAGGGAATATGCAAGCAATTTTTTCATTTGGAACATGAAACATTTTTTTAGCTTTAATAAACCAATCTCAATAAAAAAAAACCAAAATCAAACCAAAATCTTTCTTTTTCTTTTTTAAATTGTAAAACTTCAAATTAGAAGCTTTTAATTAGAAAGAGAAGACCGACGTGATCTTTGACGTTAAAGTTTACCACACTCATACAGCTGCCATAAAAGATACTCGTATATTTATTTTTACACCATCTGCTAGATAATGTCGTTTTATACGTCATACAAACCTCACAGCAAGTCATTCTATCCCTAGGGATATATATCGCAGTATGGCCGATCTCTAGGGAATGAGATTTGAATTTGGAACATCAAAAAACGTCAACATTTTGAATTAATATGTACGTGCATCGAACAAGTTGACACGAAATTCAAACTGGCCACTTACAAAAAAAAAAAAAACAATGAAACGTGCTTAGGAGCGTTATAGAAAATTGAAACTATAGAATCTTGGAGTAGTGAATTTTGTTTGTTTGATGAACTTGTAAATATAATACTTATATTTCTCTAATATATGATTTGGTCGACCAAATTGTCTTTTAATTATCTCACAGATGGTGTTTGATTGTGACTTTTGTTGGTGCTTTACCCACATAACTAGGTACTTATTGATGACATGACCGATTCGAGATCATGAAAAGCGTCTGCCTTTAAATATTAAAAATCAGCAACTAAAAACAATTTTGACTTTAGAACGCGTCGATTTTTCCTTTAATCATATAACTCGTTTGATGAATGTTTCGAATGTATGACCTACCTATTTTCTCTAATTACGTAATAATATAAATACTAGCTCACCACAATTCGTATAAATTAACTGTAACCAGAAACACTATTTTTTATAAAATAATTATAAAAATAGCATAATTTTAAACTCTTGGTGTTTTAGTTATCAAGCACAACAAAAACATTACTTATATCCCTAATATTAATAATTATGCTGCATAAAGTAAGATCAGCTTATCACTAAATGATTACACAAATAATTTGACACACATGGTTAAATATCATTAAGATTAGGACGAGCAACATGAGACATAAGGCCCCAAGAATGCAATCCCATTTCTGTGGATACTAACTGAGATAAATACAAAAATTAACAAAGAAAAACTGAACTTTATATAGATACAAAAAGTTTACGCAGAGCATACGAACTCGTGGAAACGCAGTGTACGAGAATCAAAAAGACAATGCCCAGATCTAAAGCTACGATTGTACAAGACCCCTCAAAATGCGTCGCGTGCAGCTGACGAGCTGTTGAATAGTTCTGACTTACGATTGCGAATGGAAAAAATTCGAATTCTATCTTATCTCTTTCTCTAAATATTTGTCTTACTTTTCAATCTTAGAGCCTTGCCCTCTGTTGCTGTTCTTAAATAGACACGATGTATATATAGAGAATAAGTTTTCACTTAATCGACCTTTAATTCAAAAACCTCAAATTCTAATTCTGAACAAGTGAAATAAATGAATAAATGTAAAATTTTCTAAATTACTTAATGGATACAATCAGCAACATTGACGAAACTTAAACATTACGGTTAGGGGGAGTAGACAGCTCTGATGCCAAACATGGGAAAAGCGAAGCTTTTACGTCATGGTAAAGTTTATAGCGTAAAAAATTTGATATTCTTGCGAAATTCATTCGTTGAAAAGGATTTATTTTTGAAATTGAAAATTTTGTGCAAAAGCTCAGACTAACAAAGAAAGACGGAGCACCACGGACATCAAAAGTAAAGCCACAAAACCACGCTGGTGCAAATAAATACACACGTTCACGCACACTCCTACACTAGAACCGCGCTAGTCACTTTTAATACGGCACGAGACGTTGTCTAGTTAACAAACATTTTAAAAACAAAATTTTGCCGTCGTGTGGTGAAAAGTTGTAAAAACATCACTATATCAAATAAAAAATCTCACGGAATTACTTTTCATTTGTAAGTTTTTGATTTAAGTAACATCGTTTGTTTTTCTTTAACCTTTCAGATACCATCAATTTGAGACACAATAGTAAGACAATAGAGGCGGGAACACCGGCGTTCGCTTGGGGTTTAATTAATTAAACTCTAAGGGTGAGTTGCACCATTTAACTATAACGATAAGCAAACCATAACCAGCCGTGAAACGGCCGCCGATTGGTCACAACTACGATTTGACAACTGTTAACGGCTTTGTTATCGTTATAGTTAAATGGTGCAACTCACCCTAAGGTTATTTTATTCAAAAAACGTCAACAAACGAAAACATTGACATTAGTGACAAAGTGTGAGGGTTGCCATATGATGTAAAAATTTCCCGTTCAATGAAACAAAAAGTTTTTACTTCCGAGTTAGATTGCTGTAATCTTTTTTAACGTATTTTATATTCAAGGTTTCTAACTGATAATGAAAAAACAAGAGTAAATGTTTATTAGCTAAAAGAAATAGTCGGAATGATCCAGATTCCAGACTTGCTGCCATCGAAATCAAGCCTCGTTTGTTGCGATCATTTTCTTATTATGGACCTCTACATAATTAATCGTGGACTTTGCCGTGTGACAAAAAGCCGATATCCTAAAAAGTTACCTACGTACAAAAACAAAAAAAGAAATTTTATCAACACAATAATTAAACAGATGTTATTTCCGTCGTTATTTATCTTAACTCTTGTAAATATTATTTTACCTACACAGTTTTGTTATATATCCCAAATAGGGAAAATCAACAAATGGCAACCCTTCGAATCGCAATATAGACAAAAAAATTGCTTTGCTCTTGAAATTTGTGGTAATCCGTCATTCTTTTAAACAAAACAGCTAAATCTTCAGGCGCGTACTGAGAGCAGGCACCTGAGGTTGAAAACCGGCTACGCAGCAACATCATATAAAAAAGTTTTCAACAAAACGTCAAAAAATGTCGTTAGTAGAAACAGGGTTCAGAATCTGATACATTTTAAGCTTCAAGTTACGGTACCGTGTGCTTGTTGTCGTACATGTCCTTTATGTCCGGTTTTCAGTAGTTCAATGTAGCCGTCCAAATGATTAGCATCTTGTTCGAACTCGGTAATTTTCATGTCCATGGCACGCCAAAAATCTGTGAAAGGTAAGAATAATCAATCACTAGATACTGACATCGGCATCGCTTGCGTTAAAGACGAAATTTATCCCAAGAGAACATACTCTCAGTATTTAAAGTACCCTATGTCCAAATCCCTTCATACGAGAAGAGATAACCGTTAGCATTTATAATATTAGCATGGCTACTGATATTGTCAATTGTTTTTCAAACTGCCACTTGCACCTCCTGCCTTCGGTAAGCGGTAAGCGCTCTAGGTCAGGTCAGAATTAAACGCCAATATATTATCTTTTAAACGGCAATGAAGTACTAACAGCTTCTAACTGACATTTATCCAGAAAATGACTTCTAGTGCTAATTTTAAATGTGTTTGGACGTGGTTTTAGTGAAATCTCCGAAGCGGATATTCACGACTGATTACCACTGTATCAAATTAAATTGTAGAAACACCACCTAACTAAACCAACGTTTCTATTGTAGGTAGTTAAGACGGTTTCCCTACTTGTTTTCGAAAGTTGATGATTCGATTTTTATTATATCGAACACGGTGTGTCGATAATTCAGTTGTACGATGTTTTATTCCGTCGATGCGTTATTGGTGCGATGTAACGTTTGTGCGAAAAATCCTGTTACGAAAAACCCTACAACGATTGCTCATTTGTTCGGTAATTTATTAGTTCGAAAGTATATAGGTTTGAAAAGCCTACTGTTAAAAATATTTGTAAACTGTTTTGATTAATAAAAAGGTAAAAAAATAAATTGTTTTATTTACGATTACCCAATGTTTTGTTTATTTCTTGATCTATGCTGATTATGTTCAAGTTTATATCTTTTTTATTATTTTGTTGTTGTATGATTTTTTATTAAAATAAATCATTATTAAATGAGTATTTTAGGTGTTGTGTAGCAAAACGGAAGCAGTACGGAAGCAAAAATATGACGTTTTTGCTTCCGTAGTGGGCGAGGATTAAAAAAAAACTTAGAATGCCCTAGTTGCTTTCTTTTCCATGCTGCATATCGAAATAGACGATTGAGGTATGACAGTTTTGGCTTTTGAGGGTATCAGGCGATTGGCTAGCAACCGATCTCTGATATTGTCTACGTTATCTTTGGCCCATGCCACAGCTAAACGTGGTGAATTTGTTACCTGTCTTCCTCAATTTAGGAAAGTTGACGTGAAGATATGTATGGTATTTAATGTATTTCCTTAACGTCTATAATGCAACATAAGATTATTAATTAAATGTCACGGACAACAGTAGGCTTTTCAAACCTACATACTTTCGAACTAATAAATTACCGAACAAATGAGCAATCGTTGTAGGGTTTTTCGTAACAGGATTTTTCGCACAAACGTTACATCGCACCAATAACGCATCGACGGAATAAAACATCGTACAACTGAATTATCGACACACCGTGTTCGATATAATAAAAATCGAATCATCAACTTTCGAAAACAAGTAGGGAACCCGTTAAGACATGACCGATAGTTTTTTTTTTTTGTGGTAAATGAACAGACAACACAAATAAACTTTTCAATTTGATTGTAGGTATGTATAGAAATAGAAGATCTTCACTCATTCGTATACCTACTTACTTAAAGTACCTACTCTGTTTATGAACAGAATTCCTACAAAATACAAGATACAGTTCTGAATCTGCAAGAAAAAACCAGGAGGCAATTATGCCAGCTATTTTAGACCCAAAACAACTATAAAATGGGTAGGTATTATTTTTAACTTATTTACGAAAATCGGTATAAGTTTTCAGAGTTTTGCAAGTGGGCGGAGCTTCTTATAGGCTGTCCCACTCAACTCAGAGTCACGCACACAGTGACATTTTTTTTTATATTTATAATGGATAGGCTCGCGTTTGACCACAATCTCACCTGATGGTAAGCGATGATGTGGCCGACGATGGAGCACGCTTGCCTAGAAGCAATCTATTCACTCTTATGACGCGCGGTAAATCGCAACGGGGTAATTCTTTATGAAGAGGTTTCTTTAAGAAAGTTATTCTGAATAACAATCTTTTTTTTTTAAATCTAATGTGTTATTGATCTATAATAATAATTATTTATTTATTTAAAGACAACCTTTGGTCCACATTATATGATAGTATCCCTAATTACTATTACAGTTCAGACGCTCAATAATATTAATGTTTTTGTATTCTTCCTATAATATTACACACTTAATTCACTAAATTAAAAGCCATAGAATAAAAAATGTCAAATAAATAAAATATCATCGATTAAGACTTAAACGGCATGGAAACAACAAGTAAAAATGTCATACAATAATAATAAAAATGTCAGTAAATTAAATGACATGGAATAATAGTTATTTGTTATACAAGAGCGCAAAGATGCTTTTTAACCACGTGCTCAATTTTGATGACCGAGCAAGCGAAGGAGCGAGTGATTCAGAAATTAGAATCCTGAGCGTTAGCGAGAGAATCAAAAGAGCACAAGGTGAAAAATCTTTGCACCCGAGTGCAACGCGTAACTTTTCATCCCACCACAGCGAGGAAATGACTAAATGCAAAAAAAGTACACCAAGGAGGTTCTGAGTCTGAGTTTTTAACAAATTAAAAAAAAGTTGTATGACAAATTTATTACCATGTAGGTAGTAGTAAGGTCCAAAAGTTTCCGGCCTGACCTATAAAATGAAGAACTTTATTTATTTTTCAATATTGTCCCCCTTTATTTTAATACACCGTTCACATTGCATTATTAACATTTGAATTTCTTAGAAAAAATTCTCTTTCTCCGTGATATGTTTTTTCCCTGGTAAGTCAGATTTCAATTTTGAAAATAAATAATAATCGCTTGGGGTTAAGTCGACTATAGAGTGCATGGCCGAGCTCAGTGAAAGCTAATTTGTTGATAGCAGCCTTGGAAACACCCGATGTGTGGACCGGCGCACTGTCATGAAGCAACAACACTCTTCGCGACAGATTCCCTCGACATTTTTCTACAATAGCATCTCGCGATTGGTGTAATAAGGAAGCGTAGTACTCGCCCATTACAGTTGTGTTGCGTTCTTTAAAATCCTCCGGTGAAATTCCTTGGGGATCTCAAAATATTGTGCTAAGATCTTCTTTTGTGACTGAGACACCTTGACTGTTTTGGGCCGCGTTGAGCTGGGACGTCGCCACTCCAACAATTCCTTTTTAGACAAAGGATCATGATAAAGAACCACAGATTCATCACCTGTTACAATGGAATCAAAAACTTCTTTCTATTGGCCTTCACTAAGGGATAAAAATTGAACATGTTCTTGCTTCTGAACAACAGAAAGAAGTTTTGAGACCCATCTTGCACTGACCTTATTCACACCCAAATGCTCATGTAGAATTCTAAGCACAGTTGATTTCGATAGCCCCGTTATAGCTGCTAATTCTTTTGTCTTCAGCAGCCTACCCATCAGTACTGTCTCTTCGACAAAATGAATGATTTCATCAATAATGGCCTCTCAGACGGACGTCCTGGGCGGGGTTCATCTTCAATTGATTGTCTTCTCAAATGAAATGGTTTCACCCGATCTTTTACGGTGGAATATGACAAGGAAGATTGTCCGTACACAGCATCCAAACGTTGTTTGATTTCGACTAGTGTCTTCCCCCATTTTTGTCAAAAAGTTGATCACGGCTCAATACTCAATATTATCATTTTCGAATTTTCTGTTGACTTTCTGACTTTAAAACGTTATAACTTTTTACATAAATGAAATACACTAATATTTTAAATTGTGCGTAGGTCACCAAAAGTCTAATTATTCAATGACAATCTAGTTTGATATCTTTGATTACTCCAAAGCGGGTGGGTAGGCCGGAAACTTTTGGACCTTACTACGTAAATAGGTTTAATGATGTTTTGAATTCATATCTCTCTATAATAAAGAATAAAACTGCTTTTGCTCTGAGATATCGAAAAACAAAAATACTCTTTCCGAGATGGGGGGGGGGGATGAAAAGATAGATTTATTGACTTATCGTATTTATATATGATTAGAGAGTTTTATAGCCACCTCTTGAAATTTTGTGCAGACTCCAAACTGTTGTTTGTGTAGATATTCACACCAAACTCGTAGTTCATTACCGACGAAATCTTGAGAACTTGATGAACTAACTTCATCAAGTATTTACTTATTTAGGGGTTTGATATTTAAGTCCACTGCACACGCTTATACATAAATATATTATTTCACGGGATTTATATTGATTCTTGCGGCATGTTAGTGTCTTTCTGGTCTGGCTGCAATCTTGAATGACTGTACTCCGGCCTGCCTAGCTCCCAGTTAACATAATCAATCAGTAAAATCGGAAACACAGAGAACCACCACAAAATCGAACCCATTATTACATTGAATATAACTTCTTTAGCGGTAAAATTCACTCTCGAAACTACTAGCGACTTTTCTGACGCCGAACTGATGGGACACTGTGCCTTGCGTTACAGACAAGTGAGATGAACCCTTCATCTCATGGGTCGATTTCACGCACGCGCGTTGCAGCTGCGTTACTTGCATCCCCCTAATATACTTCCGCCGCCATACTTGTTGACGATTTCAAGGCGTGGTCAAATCTATTGAAATAAAATGACACGTTTGTAAAATATGGTTCAGTTTTATATGGATTCCATGAAATGAACATAGCTTACAGTAGTGGATAAATTTTTTCAATACACTTACTCGAAAACTGGCTCTTATCGCACTACGATTAGGTTCAACATATCTCGTTTTATTTTAATTTATCATAACAAGGGCTTTTTTCATTCCTACTTCGTCACGGTTCACGGTGTTTTTTTTTAAGCAACCAGGCAAATTTTTTAAGGTTTTATTTACTGAAAATTAAAGAATATCATAAATAAATAAGATTATTTACTACGCAATAATTCGTTATTATCAAAAAATTAACAATATCTGTGTTCTAAATTTAAAAAATATTAATTTTAAGTAGGATGTATATCGGTTTAATAAAAAAAATGCAAAGGTAAAAAGCGCAGGGGAAAAAAGTCTGTTAAATATTATTTTATAATTTATGTTATTTGTGAAAAAATGTTGAATTTTAAATTTGAAGAGAATTCTTTAGATGTAGTCGAAAAAACGTTGTAAACGTTTTGTAAGTATATTTGCTTGTAATGTAATAAAGCTAACCAAATATACTATAATTTGAGCTTAACTTCAGCACTCTAGGCCCATTGGTTGCAGAGATACTGCTTGTCAAAGTAAGCATTTTTTTTTTTTGATAAGTGGAGATTTTGTGTTTGCGTCATATTCAAAGACACGTACTGGCTAAACTAATAGTCCTAGAGATAAATATGAGGCACGAATTTGTTAGAAAATTTAATTAGCTTAAAGATACCAAAGAAATGCATCTAGGCTTCATAGTTTCCTCATAAATAACAAAAATAGTAAAATATCGTGTTCGTCTATTCATATACAAATAAATCTGTAGTTTTTAGTTGTGCGCGCATCACGTAAAATGTACGAAATCTATGTAGATAACGCTTATACATTTAAATTGTGTGTAACTTGATATATTATTTAGGCTTTGTTTTATTTCAACCAGTTGACTATATCGAAAGATATACTACATTTATTTACTATTAGGCTGAACGAAGTCCACCGGGTCAGCTAGTTAAATAATAAAAACATTGCACTGAACTAAGACGTATATATTTTGTGAATAAAAAAAAAACCAAGAGTGCTAATTTCTCATCTTACATGTATGTATCATTTATGGTTTCAAAACAAATAAAACATAAACACTGAGTAGGTAATTCAAAACAGTTTAGACTTTTGCCCTTTTGAAAGGACCAGGCCTCATCCAGTCTAGATAAGCGGGGGGGACTGGAGAAGGAGGAATAATGTTTTCTGGTGGTGGAGATGGGTCCGGCATATGGTGTTGGGTCTCCCACATTCTTGTCCTACTCATCCAGGACGATAGGCATGGCACTGTTGCAATTTCGAGTTTGGTAAAAGGAACTTGGAGGGAGGAAGGAGGAGCACTTGAGCTTAGCCAAAAAATAGGTTGCTTAGGATCGTGCACTTGCAGGAAGCAAGGGCACGATCGATCTTCGCAACCAATAGTCAAATTTTACTCAGGATTCGCTCAAGTTGTAGCAAATTTAGTTATCTTTATTATTGTTCCAAACAAAGATCTTGAAAAACGCTTTTAGATTTTTAGAAAAAACTAAAAAAAGTACCAAAATTTCGCAGTTTTTCAAGCACCATGGGAGTAGCACAGGTTTTTCAGGGTTGCAAACTTGGGTGTAAACTACTCTCAAGGGACCTAACAACATATAAAAAAATCGTAGTTACATGCGTGTTTGCGATGTTTGTGCTTTTTTGTGTCGACATTGACTGGACTAATGGCGGCAACGCAGCCGCCAGATGTATAAAATACTTGCGATAGCCTGCTGCCATCTAAACCACGAGGGTAGATCAAAATATTCGCGGCCTAACACATAAATACTGCGAGCAGTGGTGGCCGAGTGGTAATGGCTCCGACTTACGAGTTGTAGGTCGCGGGTTCAAACCCTGTCAGGCGCATTACTTTGTGTAATTTATTTCATTACCACTGCTCTCAAAACGGTGAAGGAAAACATCGTGAGGAAACCGGCATGTCCTAGAACCAAAAATTCGAAGACATGTGACATCCACCAATCCGCACTGGGCCCGCGTGGTGGATTACGGCCCATTCCCTCTCCTAGAGAGGAGGCCTGAGTCCCAGCAGTGGGAACATTAAAAAAGGCTGGTGATGATGATGATGACATAAATACTTGAACTATTTTAACGTAACTGACCTCATTCGATTTGCTTACTCTCTGGTTGTCACATTGTAAAATTCTATCGCAATAGCATTATCTGTTTTTTAATTAGACTGAATTTTGTGAGCCTAAGTGCAGCGTTTTTAAAGAATGGAGAAAATTGAGCAACGTGCGGTCATCAAATACCTGTTTTAAAAAAACTAACTCCAAAAGAGATTCACGAAGATAATTATGTCAACAACATTGGGGGAATCTGCTCCGTCGTATACGACTGTGAAAAAAGTGACGAGATGAGAGAGTATTGAAGATGACCCTCGCTCCGGCCGGCCTACGACGTCTACGACTGAAGAAAACATCGGGAAAATCTCCGATCTGCCAATATCAGATCACAGTCTGATATTGGCAGATCGGAGATTGACCATCATGGAGTTTGCAGACACTATTGGCATCTCGTATGAACACAAAACATCATAGTCAATGAACTTGGATTTTCTAAGGTTTCTGCGCGGTGGGTACCCAGATTGCTTTTAGTTGAACAAAAACGAATACGGCTCACGATTTCTCGCGACTGTTTGGAATTGTTTGAGGCTGATCCACAAGATTTTTTGGCCAGATGAAACCTGGGTACACCACTACACCCCAGAGTCAAAACAGCATTCCAAGCAGTAGAAAAAACGTGATGAACCGACTCGAAAAAAAGGCAAAGCAAATTTATCAGCTGGCAAGGTGATGGCGTCAGTTTTTTGGGATGCTAAGAGTGTCACCATGGTGGACTACCTTGCAAAAGGTGAAACTATAAACTCGGCTTATTACTGCACCCTTTTACGTCGTTTGCGTGAAACAATCAAAGAGAAAAGGTCAGGATTATTCAGCAAGAAAGTGTTGTCTCATCAGGATAATGCACGCGTTCACACGTCTGTTGAATCTATGGCTCAAATTCGTTATTGTGGCTTTGAATTACTGCCCCATCCCGCCTATTCTCCTGATTTGGCACCTTCAGACTTTCATTTATTCCCAAACCTAAAAAAAACACCTTGGAGGTCCATAATTTTCATCAAATGAGGAGGTCGAAGCTGCGGTGGGTGACTTTTTTGAAGGCCTTGAAGAAACTTTTTTTATGACTGGCAGACAGGCGTTGGAAACCAGATGTAATTTTATGTTTTCAAGTAATCTCCACTTAACTTAATACACTTCATTAAGTTAAGTGGAGATTACTTGGAAAAATAAAATTACTTTGGTTAATATTTTATGTTGTTTTCTTGCTGAGGCCGCGAATGTACCTATGTACCTTTTAGTCTAAAATCCGGTTGCAGAATTAGTGCGCTTATCGAGTATTTGCTAATGACTAAATTTTTACGCATATTTATTGCGGTCGCCAGTATTTTTAATTAAATTAGTTGTTAATTCAGTTTTCGGAAAAAAATAATTCACGTGTTTTATAAAGTATCGTCCATTTCTAGGCAATATACACCGTTAAATTTGAATCCCGGGATGGGTCGATCCAGTACATGAAACACTATCGATTTGTAAAGATAAAATTAAAAAATAAAGCGCCTTTTTTTCAAAACTCGTATTAATTTATACGAAATTAATTTCTTTAAGAAAACGTCAGCTGAACGAGTCCAATGCCCTGTAGGTAGTTTGTACGCAACGCCGACAACTAAAAAAAACAAACAAATTTTGCTTTGCTACTAATGGTTCTATTTAGAGAATAATTTGCATGAAATACATTGTTATAACTATCACATAAAGCCGTTATAGCTTGTGAACATGTTTTCCAATTTTCGTGTAAATTATGATGATTTTTATCAGTAACTGTAATGAAACTATTGTAAAAAGTAATTATAATCGTAACGATAGAATAACGTCTTTGTTCATTTTTATTGAAAAGAATCTTGACAAAAAAGCACTCGTAACGGTCGTTTTGCCTTTTAAAATCCAAAAAGCCATTTTGGTCCTTATTTGTATTGATATAAGTTAAAAATTGGTTTGAAACTGTTCTTTTTGAAGGTTTGACACTTTTATCGACAAACGTAGTATGTCGATAAAAGTGTCGATGAAATTTTGTCATCATCGATAGTGATAGCGGTATTTTATATTCATTGTATAATTATTTTTGCATGATAACTTTGTTATTTCTAAAGCTCTAACATGAATTTATATATTTAGTTTTTTTCTTCTATAAAACAAAAATTAACTGAAGAGATCTTAGGGGTGCTAATGTGGTATTTTTTTGTTAATGAACAGCCTCCTGCGGACTTCCTGGACCTGCTTTATGACGACCAGGAATATCCGGACGTTGGAAGAGGAAAACGGCGATGAACAGGATAAGTTCATCGACGATGAGGTTGTAATGTTTGCCTTATTATTTACTATAATAACTTGTGAACTGTATTTTTATTGCATTTTGATGGGAATTTTTTGCATGGATGTATTTCTTTGTACATTTTAGGATGGAGTCTTGCATCGCTGTTCATCGCCGGAACGCATGGGGAGCTTTCCATAAGTGGTATTGCGTTTATTGTGGTTTGAGGCGATTTATTGTTTATGGGTGGCGGTGTATTCGCATATTTTTTTTTGTATATATAGGGCGAAGCTGATGAATGTTCTCAGCATTCACTTTCACCGGAGGCTCCCCCATACTCTCCTCTCACGTCGCCAGAGCGCCCTGCAAGGAGGCTGCCGCAAACGTTAATACTTGGTTTCTTCTATTCGATTTGAAATATTTCTGTATGTATTACAGTTGGAATTCAATAATTTTAACGTTTGATTATTTTAGGATGATCGGTCGCCACGCCCTTCAGCGTCCCGGGACAGGTCACGATCCCCAATATTTATAAATCTGCCGCCGCAATCGTAAGTTTTATCTACTGATATTATTTATGAATAGTCATCTTCCGTATCTTAACGATATGGACGTATATAAAATAAATTTAGTAAAAGTATTTATTTTTACAGTACTGGCACCTGAGCACGGTAGGGTGTTGCAGATTTTTGGGGAGAATGGCCAAACGCTGGACGCTGGGGTTGGCGACATCGACATCAATGAAGAAATTGTCGTAGAGGTCGACATGGGCGATTTTTGGACCCCGGATGGCCACGCTTTGTATGTGTCCCCTGAGGAGCGTGAGATGAATAATAGTGAAAGAAATGAAAGGGAAACTAGTGAACGAAGAAGGACTAGACGAAGAGGTGGACGAAGGGGTGTGCGAGGACAGAATGTAAGTGGGCGTGGGCATCCGAATCGGGGCCGCAGGGGGAACAATCAGTGGGAGATAGGACACCCACTGAATGAAATCTGGACGAATGATGAAGACGTTCCCCCTGAATTGGTAAGTTTGGCGACGGATGTAGTACGAAGACGACAAATGAGACTTCAAGGTGCTGCCAGAGCCGAGAGAGATAATGCACGAGAACTTGATAGCGAGAGCGAAAATGGTGATGAATTCTTCGACGCTAATGATGGAGCGGATAGTCTCCCAAGACTGGAAGGCCAGAACCTCCACTTTGAATGGTTGACTATGGAGTCCTTTCAAGGCCAGGAAGAAAATTTTAGACCAGAGCGTACGGGTTCTGTTCATGTTCATAATTCGGCATATGATGCTTTTCGCTCCTATTGGGGCGATGACGTCTTAGGTTAATTGTGGCTGAAACGAACCTGTATGCCACTAAAATTATATCTGCTGCTTTCCAGTCTGAATGGTACCCCAGTAACGTTCACAAAATTTTGTGCCTTTTTTCGTTCTGGATGATGTTGGGTATCATCAGAATGCCAACTGTTGTCAGTTGTTTTTCAGTCGATCCTCTTCTGAAAACGGAAGTTTCCAGACGTATTTTCACACGGAGAAGGTATGAAATGTTAACTAGAGCATTACTTTTTATAGATTCCGACCCCGCAGTAAATAATTATCCAAATTCCTCCAACATTAGCGACGCTAGCAGCTCTGATCAACTATACCGTCTGAGACCAATTATTAATTATTTAAATTCTAGTTTTCAGGCAAATTATATTTTGCATAAAGATATTTGTATAGATGAGAGTTTGACCCTATAGAAAGGAAGATTGACATTCAGACAGTATATTCAGAACAAAGCTGCTAAGTTTGGTATCAAGACTTTTGAGCTTGCGAGAGTACCACTGGCTACTTGTGGTCGTTCATTGTTTACGCCGGTAAACAATCCGCAACAGACTTGGAGCAGTCGCCCGGTTTGTACAGCTGTTGTGAAGACGCTCCTTAGCCCTCTAATGAACAAAGGATATAGATTATTTATGGCTAATTGGTAGAACTCGCCTCTGTTAGCTAGATTTCTGAAGCTCAATGGTACCGACTGCGTTGGTACTTTCAGACCTCGTACAGACGTTCCCATTCTGATAAATAGGGCTTTCCGCTTAAAAGGGGGGAATTCATTGCGAGACATTCCGGCGATGTCTCTATATTATCGTGGCAAGACAAGAAAAGAGTAACCATGATTTGTACTTGTCATGGTTTAGCTACTGCCTTGCATACAGTCTTGTCACCTTCACCATTTCGTCCAGCACCATTTAAACCACAGATGAAGCTGGATTATAATAAATTCATGGGGGGGGGAAATGAAGGACCAAATGCTCGAGATTTATTTAATAGAACGGAAACGTTGTGCCAAATGGTACATGAAACTCTTTAAACGCTAACGCCCGCGTTCTTCTAGAATCATCAACACAGAAACGCCAGGATCATTTTAGCTTTTCGCCTTAGTCTCGTAGATTCCATTCTCACTAATCATCTATCACATTGTCCACAGAGTCGTAGGCTTACCTGTTTCCAGCAGTAGGTCTACGCACCAACAGCCGCAAAGAACAGTTCCGTTTACACATTGGCCCGTTCTGCTTGAACGATCAGGTTACACAGCAGCACGCAACCGGAATTTCCGGAAGCGTTGTATTGTTTGCCTTCGGGCGGGCAAGAAGGCACAAACAACGCCGTACTGTTGTGAAACCTGCCAAGTGCCACTGTGATCATACCATACGTCACAGTAGTAACGCTTTTCTGCTTTCTTCTTTATTCAATTCTTCCCAAATATTCACAAATTACTATCGTGATAGGTATTTTGTGCAAAACAGTGATTTAACAATGCTAAAACCGAAAAAACACTTCAAATTTACAGAGAATAATTTGAAAACAATAGTACTCTACGGTTTCCCAGAATATTATAATGAACCAGATTATGATCAGCAAGGTAGACTAATTGATATCTGCTATGAATATCTAAATATTGACCTTACAGGGTATATTGAAGAAGCATACAGACTAGGTAAAAATTATAATAAAAACCGGTCTCCAGTTATTGAACTCTTTAGTAAACGAATGGCTAAATACATGATAGAAAATAAGCAGTGCCTCCAAGGATTATTTCGTTTCTCGATGATAATGCAAGAACAGAAAGAAAGGAAACGCGTGAATAAATGCTAAAAGCAAGGAAAAAAGGATGTATACAATAATGAAACAATCAGTTGTTTATAAAAGGCAAAAGAATAGACATGTACATAAGGAGCAAACCAATACCTACACAAAAAATAAAATTGAACAAAACCAAACTCAATACTACATATATGAGGATAGTGACAACCATACATTTCGAAACTCCAGACCAACAATTTAAAATATTGTTTCAAAATATTCAAAGTATTTTCAACAACACACAGCAGCAACAACAGCAACATCTTCTAGAAGCTTTCATCTCTTTCATTCTCTCATTCATTCGTTCATAAACACAATTTAAATTTTAATTAAATATTAAAACTATATATTAAAATTTTCTTCAGTAATAGATAATCAATAATGTGTCGTAATTATTATCAAAGAAAGCATTTCTTCTAAGTGTATTGAAAAACATAGAAACTCTCTGCACACTCAGCTCCATATTACCCTCGCCTATACAGCTCGGGTGAATTTCGCCTCAGTTGCAAAACTTTCTGCACTTTATCAAAATGTTTTATTTCAATTCGAATTTACTAGTTGAACTGTTGTATGTACTCGTTTTTTTTTATTTCATCTACAGTAACCGTAATTCGAGGTTTGATGACGTCCCAGGCACTGGACTAAATAAACAATATTTGAATAATATAGGTACCTACCTACTTACTTCGACATCATCAAAATAAAATTCTGATAATAATAATATTTACTTTACCATCATTAAATTATTGCGCCATACAAAGCAGTAACAATTCTGAACTCAAACAACATACCGATCAGTATTTTTTTTATGATGGGAAAAATCATCCAATGACAACCCCCGCTCTTGGGTGAAGCGGGAGATAGTTTCCGACTCGTACTGACTAAAAGACCCACCCCGTTCCTTCTAGCCTTCATACCGGGGCTCGAGCTGTCTTTCGTAACTAACCCTGGCCCCAGTAGGCTTCGACCCTGCTGTTGCTAACAACTCCTTGAGGCGCGCGGGAACAGTGCACGCCGTCGACGACTTGGGCTTGGTCCGGACAGTTACCGGACGTCCGGACAGCGAGCTACCCATTGCTCACTGTCCGCAAGCCCGCGCCTACGGTGGCCGGAAATCGATATCAGAATCCCGGCGGCGGCAGCGAGAATGCCGTTGCCTGAAGCGGTCGGCCTCCTCCTTAGCGAGCATACTGCTTTGCAGATGTCGGCGACCGCCTGCCACTCCTCGCTCCGGACCATGGCCCCAACCAAGGCCCGGCGCGAGATCCGGCCGATCGCCCCCACGAGGGCACGGCGATGCTCCGCCCAGGCAGGGCACACCTCGACTGTGTGCTCCACCGTGTCCTCCGGGCGTTCCGCACAGTGGCGACACCCGGGCGTCTCTCCCGCTCGAATCCGGAACAGATACCTCCTGAACGTGCCATGTCCGGTGAGGACCTGCGTCATGCGGAAGGTAAGGACGCCGTGAGGTCTTTCCAACCACGCCTCAAAGAGGGGACTTACCGCCATGATTGTGGCGTGCCCATATCGATCAGTCTAAAAAAAAGTAATTAAATCATATCTACTCGTACCTTATAAAATTGTCTCCTATATAATGAGATATATTGTTATAATGCTTTTATCTGCAAATGTGTATGAATTTTGCTCTGTGCTTTACAAAATGTACCTATGGTACGATAAACTTTATGGTCACCCTACAAAATATTCTCCTATACAAAATTGAAAATCAATTTTCTCTTAAATTATAGCATCTAGAAGACCGGACGATACGTTAAAATTTAATTAAAAAATAGTAAGAAATTTTAATCTACTTTGCGTTAATCTATGACGTTTAGTCTAGTCAATAGGTCAAAAAATGAGAGTTGAATTTTACTGAAACGTCTGAACTGAGGGCCCAAGAATTTCGGCCTTAGGCCCGGCGCCCACTATCGGTGGGCATCGGTGCGGCTCGGTACAGCTCGAGCGCTTTACGCCGGCTTCGAGCGGCTTAGAGCGCCTTAGAGCTCCGTCGGGCGACTTCGGGCGGCCTCGGCAGCCGTAAGCAAGGCTAAGGATGCCGAGGCGGTCTTCGGGTAGCTCGGGTGGCATTTTCGGATCAGACACGTCGCAGAACAGTCATTTCGATCACCGCACGCGCCTTCATTATCGTATCGTACAAGTAGACGCAAAATAACTTGGCAGTCCTGAACATAGGCTCTGCGAACTTCTGCGCATGTACATTCGTAAAGAAAACTGTTATTGGCATTTTTTTTTAACCAAAATACTAATAAAAATGTCCTAATACTCTGTCTTAAGGCTCCAAGCGGGCTTGCGGACAGAGAGCAATGGGTAGCTCGCTGTCCGGCCGTCCGGTAACCGTCCGGACCAAGCCCAAGTCGTCGACGGCGCGCGCTGTTCCCGCGCGCCTCAAGGAGCTGTCAGCAACAGCAGGGGCCCAGCCGGGTCGAAGCCTACTGGGGCCAGGGTAATCCGAAAGGGCGCTCGAGCCCCGGTATGAAGGCTTGAAGGAACGGGATGGGTTTTTTAGTCAGTAAGAGTCTGACACTATCTCCCGCTCCGCCCAAGAGCGGGGGTTGTCATAAGATGATTTTTCCCATCGGAAAAAAAAAAGAAAAAAAAAAAAAAAGGCTCCAAGTTTCTTTTCTTCTTCAGCAAGATGAACAATGAGAACTAAGTCCAAATCCACCATTATAAATACACACACATTACTGTTATCACGGAACGTTACGATTGACTGCTCTGCGATGTTTCTGCAGCCAGAACTATTCTTAGGCTACCCAAAATCAGCTACGGCGTCCTTAGGCGTGTTTACGACTGCCGAGGCAGCTCTCAGGCGCCCAAAGCCGCCCGAAGTCGCCCGACGCAGCTCTAAGGCGCCCATAGCCGCCCGAAGCCGGCGTAAAGCGCTCGAGCTCTACCGAGCCGCACCGATGCCCACCGATAGTGGGCGCCGGGCCTAAAGCCGAAATTCTTGGGCCCTCAGTTCAGACGTTTCAGTAAAATTCAACTCTCATTTTTTTTTTATTGTTTATAGGTTCACGTTTGACCGCTATCTCACCTGATGGAGAGCGACGATGCGGTCGACGATGGAATGCGCTTACCTAGAAGAAACCTATTCACTCTCGACTTAAAGATTCCCGGGTAGCAGCTATCAGGAAACACAGAAACCGGCAAGGAATTCCACTCTCTAGCTGCACGCACAATGAATGTGTTCCCAAAACGTTTTGTGCATGTGGGTGGGATATTCACCATGTACCGGTGGCGCATAGCCGTACGTCTGGTAAACCGATGATGGAACGGGCTAGGCGGAATTAGGTTATGCAATTCCGACGCACACTCTCCGAAATGCAACCGGTAGAAAACCGACAGGCTAGCGACTCTGCGTCGATGCTCAAGACTTTGAAGCCTCGACTCGACGAGTGTATTTACTATTAAACGATTAACTCTTGGTTCATTATTTCTTTTTTACTAATTCATAGAGGTATCTAATTAGAATATAATTAAGTCGTACGTATATATTTTGTTAAATAAATTCAGTTTTTGCAGATTCTTTATAAATGACATTACTGAATTGAGGGCCCAAGGTAAACCGCAATAAATCTGTGATGTGATATTCTACAGATTTGAGAATTTCTTAAAATATTTTAGAAATTCTTAACTAAATTCCTAAATAAAAGTATTTACCCAGACATCGTACTTTCCGAGATTTAGACTATGCCTCATTATGCAAGCGTCTGAATTGAGGGCCCACGTTATTTATTTTACGTTTAAGAAACTTATGGCTCATTGCTTTAAGTTTTACAAATTTTTAACTGAATTCCCTGTAAATCTTGTTTCGTTTCATAAGGTTTTAAAAAATGGGCCCTCAATCCAGATGCACACGCATTTGTTTGCGGCCAGCTAGGCCCGAATAGAACCTCGCTGACTTTTAGAGCCTGTCCGCACAGCGGTATTTCACCGCGCGGATTTTTTTCGTTATTCTGTAACACATTGAATCATTGACAGGCCCTTAAATCCATTTTCTTTGCGGAATATTGATTGATTTACATATGCAATGTTTACTTTGAAGAATATGTAACAACCAATTTTTATGTGTAAAAACGTTTCTAAAGATCAAAGCCGTTTCGAAGGAGTAGGGAAAAGTTGGGAATGTGATGTTGTTGTATGTAATATTTTTTTTAGACAAAAGTATTAATCGCACGAAAAAATCGATGTTGTTCATGAATCTATAATATACATATATTTTTTTCAAACTTATTAAGCTGGCTAACGGCCAGCTTAAGGCTTATAGTCCCTTGAACCATCTGACCGAAGTTTTTATCCGACTTTAATAGTACATTGTTACACTAGGGGTGAAAGTAACTCATTTCGTCCCGAGGAGTTGGCGGCCGAGCGAAGCGAGGTCGCTAATTCGAGGGGTTAAATGGGTTACTTTCACCCCGAGGTAAACACTGTGCTTTTCATTACGAATACGAGGAAACTAAAAGTAAAATAAAAAGTTTGTAAAACCTGAGTCGTCGTACCTATGATTTTAAGTGGGTATCTTTCTTCTGATTTAGGCGGTAAAAGGTATTCTACTACTACTTTAGCCTCTTCTCTTATGAAATTAGGCGTTAATCACTATTTTAATCTGATAAACAACGTGTTAATACAAATCTCTGTTGTACGGAAATGTAAACAAAACTCGAAAAAACTAACGACTGATTGTCAGTTTCCCGCCATTTTGTTTTTTTTTTTTTCTGTGGCCGGCCAGCTAATCAGCCTCATTAATGAAAAATTAAAAATTAATTGTAATCTATAAATAAGGTATTTTAAAGAAATAGTTGAACAAATTAATCATTTTAAATATAATATTATTCAATTAATACTTATCTTTAAGTTATTTCAATTTTATATCGCGCTGTGATTGACTGGCTGTATGGAAAATTGGAACATGGTTCAATAGATATGTGAAGACATATATGACATTTGACAGCTGTCAGTTGTAAAGTAAAACTCCCTAGGGATGAAAAGTATCACTTTCAGCCCGCTCCTCAGGCAACTTCAGACCTACTTTCAGAGTATGAGTAATGAAAAGAATATTTAACCACCAATTTTTATGTGTAAAAATGTTTGTAAAGGTCCAAGCCGTTTCGAAGGAGTAGGGAAAAGTTGCGGAATTGCTAAATATTTTTTTTAGACAAAAGTATTAATAGCACGAAAAAATCAAATGTTGATAATGTTGTTCATGAATCTTTAATAAACATATATTTTTTTCAAACCTATTTATTAACTTGGCCGTTACCGAGGAGTAGGCTTCAGAAAGTCACTGTTTTATGGCACTTTTCGGGCGCTTGGGTCTTAATAAGTTAGGGGGAGGAGTAGGTATGTTCGCGCATAACTTCGTCGGTTGCCGACCGATTTGAAAAAATATTTTTTTGTTGGAAAGGGTATACTTCCCAAATGGTCCCATAGTCACTAAGTCGGAATCTGATGATGGAATCTTGGCGAAATCGAGGGAACTCCTCAAATATTATAGGCAACTATATAGTCATTTTGATATTTTCATCAAGGTATTAAGCATTTACAGTCAAAAAATGTCATTTGATGAGGTGAAACTGGTGAAGAAGACCAGAAATTGCCAACAACGGAACTTCATGCTCAAACAAATATCACAATGAACATGTTGAAAATGGTATCATCGAAGTGACCTGATGATAGTGATGGAGCTGGAAGATAAGCACCGGAACTCCGTAACTAATCAATGTATTCTAGCAGTGTTTGGGGTTATTAGAATTGTCATGAGATGCACTTTGGCTATAAGGTACTATCGAAGTGATTTGATGATGGAAACGGAAGGTGGAAGGTAGACACGGGAATTTCATAAGAAAATGATGTATTGTGATGGTTTGAGTTAATTGGAATTGTCATGAGAAAAAGGTACTCTGGCTGTAAGTGTATTGTAACTAAAAAGTGTGAAATAAAAATCTTTTTATAAAAAATATAACCGACTTCACTAAAAAAACACTAAAACGATCAATAAGGAACAAACAATAACGAAATACACCGACTTTCCCCGTCTACGGTGGGCAACACTGGCAGCTTCAATGTGGCTGTCGGCTTACATCAAAGGTCGGCTCTCAGCCCTTGCCTCTTTCTGATGATAATGGACGCTTTGACGTCGGACATCCAGGAAGAGACTCCCTGGTGTATGCTGTTTGCCGATGACATTGTGCTGGTTGCCGAGAGTGGCCTAGAGGTCCAGAGCAAATTGGAGGTGTGGTGGCATAGACTGGAGAGTGTTGGCTTAAAATTAAGAAGAATGAAAACTGAGTACTTTTTCTGCGATTTTGGCGGTCTCTCCGGTTCTGTGCCCTTAGCTCTCGCTGGAACGCCCATACCAATCTGCTCCGATTTTCGGTACCTCAGGTCGCTTATTCAAGGAGATGGTGAGGTAGACCGAGACATAACACACCGGATCAATTCAGGATGGATGAAATGGTGACAGGTCACTGGAACAACTTGTGACCCACGGATGCCCCTCAAGTTGAAGGGTAAAATCTACAAGTCCGTGATAAGACCTGTCATACTGTATGGATCAGAATGTTGGGCTTTAATTGTGGTGATTTTTATTAATATCTTCTAATATAGCTTAAATTATGTCATTGTCATTATTGTCTGTGCGATAAAAGAACCGTCGTGGCGTAAAGTGAAAACAACATTAAAGATTTTAAGTAGCAACCCAACCCAGCCATCCGTCAAATGCCAAACGTCATATCATATTGACAGAGGGTTTGTTTATTATGTTATTTTATTGTGATTTTTAATTAAAATCTTCAGAAATGTGATAAAAAAATTTCACTGAGCTGCAAGGAAATAATATTTAATATGTTACAGTTTTGCCAAAGATAACAAATCACACCATTATTGATCAAAACAAAGTCACGAACTTGGGAAAAATTGGTATGCTGTTTTTGGTATGTAACACTTTTATTTTAATGTTTTTAGACTTCCTAGGTGAACTCCTGTCCCTGTTATCTCCAAATATATATAAATTAAACGGAAATTCAATTAAACATGACGATATTTGTTTATTTTGTTTTGGTCAATATTTTCGATGGCTAGTATAAAGAGTATTGATACTTTAAATTTATAATGCATTTCGACTAACTTAGAATATTACTTTTCAGGCTTGAGTAAGGATACAGTAACTAAAATAAAAAAGGGCAAGTGCGAGTCGGACTCGCGCACTGAAGATTCTGTACAAATTTACCTACGAAATCAATTCCCGAATTGAGTTACGAAGATTTTTCCGAATTGCAATCAATTTTTTTTTGTGGCGATCTACTAAATTTACAATTTTTAGATTTTTCCCTGTACTATGTAGAACTGTAGAACACTATGAGACCATGATTTCAACATGATGACCCTATGAACTTTGATTTCCTTGAGTATCGAAATATATGTTTTGCGCGACATAAATGGCCGTAGCTTTTACTTCAAAAGACCACAGACTTGAGTGTATGGTTTTAATTTTAACTCGATATCTCCAAGCGTTCTCTAGTTAAAGGGTCTTAAAAGATAAACAGACGGACAACCAAGTGATCCCAAGGATCTTATATGCGAGATGGTCTCCCTTACAGGCTAAATAATTTTTTTACGAAGCAACATTACAAATTCTGAAGTGTACTTTATTTTCATAGTCATTAAGTTCATATTTTTCATTGATAGCAAAAGGGAAAAATGTACTGAGGAAGACAACGAGAAAGTGGTAGTGTGTCCCATTTTTACCTTTATATTTAACTAGGGTAAACATAAACTTGCTGCTAGCTACAATATTCCAGTCAGTGATAATGGACCGATCCCAGTCAAAGTGATAGAACCATTTTCGTTGGAACTGGGTAAGTGGTCGTTGGTGGAACCTACCTCAATAGGCAGTACAGCAGTTTCTTCACGCTAGTTTCCTTTACAGGTTCGTGTTTGCATTTAAATGTTTATCATCATTACAATCGAAAGGCGTCCACTATTCGACGTAGGCCTCCCCCAGGTGTCGCCACAATTAACGTCATTACGCAAAAACTTATAAACGGATGAATTTAATGATCAACGTTGCAATAATATAGCTTAATATAACCTATATTTTTGCTAATTTTCATCACGTGAGCAAGTTCAATAAATAGGCTACTAAGTTTGTGAAGATGGATGGAGGTACTCGTATGTATGGATGTGTCGCGCAAAAACTACTGTCTAGATGAACTTAATCATAAACATTGCAATAATATAGCACATAAGCTATAACTTTGCAGTTTCATTTATTTTTTTCTTAGCCCACACTGTCCCACTGCTGGGCAAAGGTCTCCCTCCATTCCTTGCAACGATCACGGTTCCTCGCTTTCTTATTCCAGTTCTTAAGGAAGTTTAATTAGGTGAGCAAATTCAGCCAGTAGGATAATTTTATTATAGGGTGAAGCCGCTGGAAGAAGCTAGTCTAACATTTTCAAAATATCAAGATTACTGTTAAATCTTGATATTTTGAAACTATGTTAGACTAGCTTCTTCCAGCGGCTGCACTCTATAATAAAATTATCCTATTGGCTGAATTTGCGCACTATAATGACGTCACAATGTTGCTTACATAACAAAAACGATATTTATCTGCAGCAGCGCCCTCAAATCCCACGATGGTTTACTTTCCGCACAGACTCTATCATCAGCCTTTTTAATGTGCCCACTGCCACTCGGCCACCACTGTTTTGAAAAATTGCTCTTGTAAAGATCATTTATGTTTCATACGCTTTTCATAACTGCAAACTTTTGAGTTATCAGTATACATTTACCCATCTATGTTAGATAGGTTGTTGATGATTGGGGTTGTCTCAAACATTATATTTGTTAGGCTTACTGTCCACGGACGCGTAGTTTCATAGACGATTACTTAATCGTTATACGCTTGGCGTATGTGAACGTCGTGCCGCTGCCGCTTCGTCAATAGTTTCATAGATTTGTATATAAGCTGTGAGCAAGCGTACATCATGTATATAATACGAATACGCGACTATGAAGCTGCGCGTCTGTGGACAGTAGACTACTGCTTGACTGCGATCCCACCTGTTAGTAAGCAGTGATGCTATCGTTGATGGTGAGGCGCACTAGTTTAGTAAGAGCTTAGTCACTCTAGCCTTGAATACATCTAAATTAGAACGGGACGGAAAAACCGCAGCAGGCAATTTGTTCCAGTGTCTTGACGTACGCGGTATAAACGACGAGGAGAAGCGCTTAGTCCGAACCGTAGAGGTTTCAGCAACGCAAAGGTACCCACCCTTACTCGCCGTACGTCGGGTTGTCCGATGCTAGAAATGAGATGATGGTATCAAGTCATGTAATAGGAATAAAATAAAACAGCAGTCTTTACACCAATGTACTTTATTACAGAAAAAGATAGTTTCCATTATACAGTATTCTAAGACAGTGATAGTATATATAAATTTTAAGGAATTTGAATATAATATAGTCCATAGACATCCTCAGAAAAGGGTTTACCCGCATACAAAAGTACATTTTTATCATCATTTTCAGATTTTGTTCACATTTTTAATATGACACTTTTCCGAAACAATATAGCCAGTCTGATCAAAAATCACATTTACCTCATCTTTGGGGAGCAAAAATATATATTTGAGGTTCTTTTTTTTTCGGGTTTGAAATTTTTATTTCCAACCTCGATTTAATTTTTTTTCTTATTAGAAAGAAGTTGTGCATTAAGTATTTTTCAAATACTTAAGTCTTTCACGACATCATTCGTCACTTAGGTGTTCCTCCCACAAGCGAGTGTCTTGCAGAGTTATTTACTTCTTAGCATTTAATTCTATGACAACTTTATGAATGTATATCATTATATATAAAAGGAGAATCTGACTGACTGACATATCAACGCTCAGCCACTACTGGAACTAGGGGTGTGAAATTTTGCAAAAGGTTTCCTTTTATGACGTAGGCGAGCACTAAGAGAGAATTTTCCGATATTCACCCCCTAAATGGATGAAACAGGGATCCAAAGTTTCTGGGGGGCGAAGTGGCTGGTAGAAGCTAGTCTCTAACAATTCGGTTCGTGTGTACTGGGGAATGAGGAATACTGTCCCACCATTATGTTCAAATTAATACGGAGATCAGGGTGAATTGGTGTTAGAACAATCGTGTTATAAGGTTTTTGTGTAATCGTAGGAAATATGTAAGTATTGGTTATGTAAACCTGATTAACTCATCGAATTGCTTATGTCAAACTGTGTAACTTAAGACATTCAAAAAGTTAAGGATGTTTTACTTGTATATCCACAAACCGATTCGACGAACGATTCCGACGAACCGACGTTATTCCGACGAAGCGACGTTATTCCGACGAACCGACGTTATTCCGACGAACCGACGTTATTCCGAAGAACCGACATTATTCTGACGAACCGACATTATTCTGACGAACCGATATTATTCTGGCGAACCGAACTTTTCTGACGAACCGACATTATTCTGACGAACCGACATTATTCTGACGAACCGACATTATTCTGACGAACCGACATTATTCTGACGAACGTGTACATTACCCCAGCTGGAAAGTTGCACGTAGAGCGATATGAGTGGAACGTACAATTAGTGCGTCATCTGGTGTAGATGTGCGCGACATATAAAATTAGTGCGTCTTGTCGTTTTGGAAAAAAATGGAAAAAACGATCCCAGCTAGAGTAACGTTACCCCAGCAAGAAAATTTTTAAAAACTAATCGGAGAGAAAAAAATTGTATATGAGCAGGTAGCTTATGCTTGTGCGAAGATGTGCCCCGAAAATTGAATCGGTGCGTCTTCAGGTTTTCGAGATATTGAATTTCCTGCTGTTACTCCAGCAGGAAATTCAATATCTTAATACAATATGTGAAGGTAAAAGAAGAAGGAAGGACCTATGCTTTGTGTAACATTCGACGCTGTCCTGGTGTGAAGCGCCGTCAGTGTCGGATTGAACCGGCGCGGGGTCTGTAGCAAATTCGACCAAGGGACCCCCTACTACTAATTAATTAATTTAGTAGTAAGATACTAATTAATTTAGTACTTTTGGAAAATCTAGATGATAGAAGTTTAGAATTTTGTTTAGAACAATTTAGGTTTTCTTCTGACAAGTAATATAGAATTAGGGAGTCTTTTCGACGATGATGGCGAAGACTTTGTGAATTTATATACAGTTAAGATTCACTAATAGGATGCAACATTTATTTTTCTTTGGAGAGGTCAGATTAAGTATTAAATTTATCTATTAGTGGTTTGTGTTGTTGTATTAGTTAGTTATATCTAGTATTCAAAGCGTATGATTTTACAAACAGACACTTATTATACCTATTATACAAACAGACACTTATTGATGACTGGCCTGTTGGTCTAGTGGTTAGTGACCCTGACTGCTAAGCCGGAGGTCGTGGGTTCGATTCCCACCCAGGACAAATCTTTGTGTGATGAGCATAATCATTTGTTCTGTGTCTGGGTGTAATTTATCTATAATATGTATGTATTTAGAAATATATAAGTATGTTTATCAGTTGTCTAGTACCCATAACACAAGCTCTGCTTAGCTTGGGACTAGACGGCCTTGTGTGATAGTTGTGGAATATTATTATATTATATTATTATTATTAAAATTAGGTCATATTATTATTTCTAACAAACGTTTGAACGCGACTGTACAGACAAAAACTTAGGCTTAACACGTTCAATAAAGAAGGTCATGTGTATGTACTAATCCGTCGCTTTTTTGTGACCATTCGAATTTGGTCGGGTAGCCAGCCGTTACCTACATGTTTGCTTTTCTTATTATATTTTCTTATGTACGAGATATTCGAAGCTGTATTTTCACTATATATCACTTGATTATACGCACTAAATATTGGTACCTTCACATATTGTATTAAGACAGTTTCTTGTACGTTGACGTCAAACTTAGGGCACCGTCGTCTCGACTTTTAGCAGGATTATTCAAAAACGCATGCATGTGCGCTTTTGGAACTGATATGTGCTTATAGTAAACGTCTAGCGGGACTGAATACCGTTTTCAGAGAGCTCATTAGTTTTCTCGTAAAAGAACTGTGATATTATTTCAATTTTTCAAAAAAGTTCAATTACTCGAGAATTATAAATATTTCTATAAATCTCATTCTGTCACATATGCGCACATATCAAGAGCTACCCGTGTATGTTTATAGTACAGCGGCACATACAATAGTTTTAGAGATACACGATTCTGCAAAACGTTACTCCAGCAGGAAATGCAATATCTCGAAAACCTGAAGACGCACCGATTCAATTTTCGGGGCACATCTTTGCACAAGCATAAGCTACCTGCTCATATACAATTTTTTTCTCTCCGATTAGTTTTTAAAAATTTTCTTGCTGGGGTAACGTTACTCTAGCTGTAATCGTTTTTTCCAATTTTTTTCTAAAACGACAAGACGCACTAATTTTATATGTCGCGCACATCTACACCAGATGACGCACTAATTATACGTTCCACTCATATCGCTCTACGTGCAACTTCCCAGCTGGGGTAATGCACACCTGACGCACCGACATTATTCTGACGAACCGACATTATTCTGACGAATCGACATTATTCTGACGAAGCGACATTATTCTGACGAATTGACATTATTCTGGCGAACCGACATTATTCTGACGAACCGACATTATTCTGGCGAACCGGCATTATTCTGACAAATCGACATTATTCTGACGAACCGGCTTTATTCTGACGAACCGGCTTTATTCTGACAAACCGACATTATTCTGACAAATCGACATTATTCTGACGAACCGACATTATTCTAGCGAACCGACATTATTCTGGCGAACCGAATTTATTCTAGCGAACCAGCAGTATTCTGACGAATCGACATTATTCTGACAAATCGACATTATTCTGACGAACCGACATTATTCTGGCGAACCGGCATTATTCTGACGAATCGACATTATTCTGACGAATCGACATTATTCTGACGAACCGACATTGTCCTGCGAACCGGCTTTATTCTGACGAATCGACATTATTCTGACGAATCGACATTATTCTGACGAATCGACATTATTCTGACAAACCGACGAATGGAATTATGTCAACTCGCGGCAAATTCACTCGCTCATGGTGGTACCACTTAATACACCCTCGCTATTATAAAGTTAATAAGTTTTTAATTTTCAATAAGGTTACGAATGTAACACCTTTCTTAAAGCGACTCAATAAGGAATATGCACACTAAAACAGAATATCAACAGTAAAAACTATATCTAAACTGGATGAAAGGCAAACAGGATATAACAATTTTAAACAAATGGCGTTTTAAGGAGAGACAGATATATATCTGTCTCTCTCCTTAAAACGCCATTTTGTATGGCGGGGTGATTAATATAATATATAAGTATATTCCACAATTATCACACAACGCCGTTTAGTCTCAAGCTAAGCAGAGCTTGTGTTATGAGTACTGAACAACTAATAAACATACTAACATATTTCTATATACAGAACAAATGGTCATGCTCATCACACAAACATTTGTCCCGGGTGGGAATCGAAACCACGACCTCCGGCTTAGCAGTCAGGGTCACTAACCACTAGACCAATAAGCCAGTCGATTAACTTCGACGTCAAAGACCATGTAGGACTTCTCTCTCTTATCAGCAGCTTTGAAGCATTTTAACTTCGTTGTTAATGAAGATATTAAAAAAGAAATCATATTTGTTTATTAAAGCTAAACATTATATAATTTAACTAATAAAAAAATCGCATACATATTCCCTATATAAGTTAACACGCTTTTGCAGACATGACAGAATTTTTTTTTTTAAGATAGATATGTTCCTAGGAACTTGAGGACTAGGACTTTGATAACGCGAGATTTTTTTTTAGTCATTCGCTGTCTAATATATAGACGTCACATCAAGTTAGAGTACACTTTCATTATACTTAATATATAGTAAGTTAAAACACATAGAGAATATGAGAGTGAGAGAATATTTCCTTTTAAAAGACAGTTTTCATTTTGACTATTTTAAACAGCTCGTCTAGAATAAGTAGAAGATAATAGTTTATCCAGTTAAAGTGAAGTTATACACATCAATATTTCACGTAAGTACTTAAAACCCCTAAAAGATACACGATTAAAACACTTAGAACAACAAGATGTTTTGCAATTACAATAAAATGTTTAAATATTTATGTCTTCTATTAATATTTTCCAATATTGTATTTTTTTACTACTGTGACATATTACATCAACGTTATTAAGAAAAAACATTTATGTCATTAGGAAAAAAAAACTTGTTTAAAATGCTTGATAACTAGACACCAATTTCGGATTACATGACCGTACTATTACTGCCTAAATATAGATTACATAAAAAGCGTATAACTACTACACACAATATAAGTAATTTACGACAGGAATATTGTATCTTCGAAGATTCTTATAATATACTACATATGTATGCTTTAAATAAGCACTATACGCAATATACATTTAGTAAGAAAACTTCGCTTCACAACTTTGAAAGATATCAATGCCATATTAACTTTTATACGATATATATTTGAATATTAATGCCTTATGAATACACTTATTACACGATATATCTTCAACAAGAACCTTCGCGTTTAATTATTTTTCATCATACTTTATATTTTGGGAAGAAACTCCGTGTCTCAAAATATACACATATATGTTTAATGCTATTTACTTAATATACGATATTTATTTTCAGAGAGAACATTCATTTCTCCGAATAGACAAATCAATATAATTATACTTATTTCATGATTTGTATTAAGAACTTCGCATCTCCCAAGATACCTAGATATTATGCTTTATTTATGCACCTACTAATTTTGAAAGAATATAAGTGAGACGAATACCTACCTCATCTGCAATCCTTACCTTAATCCAACCTAATTATGCTTATTCTACTTGCTTTTTGCAGCTTTAGTTACTATTAATCAACAATCTGGCCATTGTGCGGGTAATGTACAACTTAAAACTAACATACTATTACTTCATAGAAACTTATGATTACTTATATATATTAAAATGAAACTAGATAACTATTATTCAAATGCAATGTAACTGTAAATATTCTATAATTTAATAATAGAATATGCATTTGTTAAAAATTAATTCGTTGTTCTTCCGATGGTTTGACTTTTTTTATAAATGAGATAAACTTGAGCTTGACTGCGTTCCCACCTGATGGTAGCAGTGATGCAATCGTTGATGGCGAGGATTAGGCGCACAATGCCACATTCGCAAAATGACATATTGACGCAAAATGCCACATTCGAAAAATGTCATATTCTCAAAATGTCATATTCTCAAAACGCCATATCGCAGAACGTCACCTTCGCATAATGCCAAAATATCTGGATCTGGTCTGTCCATCTCATTGGTGATCTACCACTTGGGTTTTTTTATTTTATTGGTGAAAATGTATAAATGTGATTAAATACTGGAAAAATTAAATTGGTATTACTTTTTATTCATAAATTTATTAAAAAGCCCACTGCAAGAAGTAAATAAGTAATTTTAACATTTTTTTATTTTAATTTACGTAAATCGTACATTGTGCGATAATTATGATTTTTTTAGAATTTGTCATTTTGATAATGTGGCATTTTGCTGATGGGGAATTTTGAGAAAAGGCATTGTGCGCCTAATCCGATGGTGAAGCGCACTAGTTTCATATCCATAATCGGTTTTATTGAAAATTAATTAATTTGTATCACTACTTTCATTTCAATACATATATTTCTTACAGCTATTCGATTATCATAGCCTATATATATACTAGCCTACTTCTGCTTGCTTCGTTTATCCTCGTTTTCATTTGAAATGTACAACTTACAAGCTAACTTATCTACTCGTTCAATAAATATATAAATAGTTAATGAGACAGGTTAAAACAAAATAAAAATACTTTTACTGCATATAACTAGCCGACAATTTTGCAAACAAAACACTGCTGTACTGAATTTTCCCTTCGTCTGACGACGAGCGGTGTCGAACAAAGAACAATGTCCATAAATACAGAACAAAAATATAGTCCAAATTTATTAAAAAGCCCACTGCAAAATGTAATTTTAACATTTTTTTTTATTTTAATTTACGTAAATCGTACATTATGCGATAATTATGATTTTTTTTAGAATTTGTCATTTTGATAATGTGGAATTTTGAGAAAAGGCATTGTGCGCCTAATCAGATGGTGAAGCGCACTAGTTTCATATCCATAATCGGTTTTATTGAAAATTAATTAATTTGTATCACTACTTTCATTTCAATACATACAAGGTGCAGTTTTAAAACTGCACAATATTTCAGGAGGTTGTAATAAAACTCATAAATAATCATATAAAAATACGATACCTGGTCAATAATCAGTAGAACTTGTTATTTTTTTTTTTAATTTTAACCGTTTTTCAGAATAACTCTCTAAATAAACTTCTTAAAAAAATACAGAATCACCCGTTGCGATTTATCGCACGCCGTGTCACTGTGTGTGTGAGTGCATCAACCTGTACGAGGCTCCGCCCACTTATTTTACGAAATGAATAATTTAACCTTAGATGTAGATCGAATTCGATGATCATAATGTACATTAATGTCTTAAATTTCGCTATTTAATTACTCGCTTTTAAGCATCATCACAATGTGAAAATCTTTTAAAAGTCACGTTGACGTCGCGTCGATAGGTACTTACGTATCAGCTGATGAATAAAATGTTAGGCCGAGATCAATAAACCTTATGAGGCGTCCGTGCCTCCGTCCGTAGGTATCATCGAGCGCGCGCGCTCGAGATTTAGATACGCAGTGGTACATGAACGTATCTACCAGACGCAGTCTGTCGGTAATGTCATTCTCAAGGTCAGTTTTCCGTAATAATTTCGTTTTTATTTGTAGATTAAATTGGTGGATGTGAAATTTCCCTTCGTACTTTTTAATGGGCTGAGGACCGACAAAAAACACTTCAAGATAATTTGTGCTAGTTACGTAGATAGGTAGGTTTTTAAGTGATTTATCTTGCCTGTTAGGTAGGTATTTTTACCGTAGTTAAAATTTTTAAATCAATTTATTTACACTAATCAAATTGATTCGGCTAACAACGTATTTACAAATGACTTTTTATGTACTTACTAATAAAATAAAATAAATACCTAAGCAGGTACTTATGTTACCTGGAGGTGTTGTTCAAACAGACAGCAGTCTAGCACGACGTTGCTGATTTTCTTTTAATTTCGTAGCACAAACACATTCGTTTTAAAGTGTCGAAAGCACTAATCACTAGTGATCACCTTTTCAAGTAACGTACTTGCCGACCGTAGTGAGGAAACCAAACCGTAGACCAGCATCCCGCGTGCTGGCCCGTGGCTCTCGCTTGAAGTATTCCAGGATATTTTCCTGCAAGGCGACAAGCAGGCCTTCGTTGCCGCGACCGTCAGCAAGCCGGGGAACGCCGAATCGTCGAAACTCGCGGAGTCTTTGCGTAGCAGCCAGTATTACCCTTTGAGATGGACGTTACGATGTTTCCACTGATAGCATACAAGCGGACTATCTCCACCAACTCTACATTGGAGTATTGGTCTGTCATCTTTCATCACTAGATACCGCAACCGTTAACCGAAGGCGCTGTGGGCGAATATTGCAAGCGCGTGTATGCACACGTCGGCGGCGTCAGTTACACTAAACATGATCGATTGATCGATGGCGCGGGGGCGTGGCTAGGGTGTGTCGTGCGGGAGATTATTGGTGCTTTACGTTGCGTGTATGTGTGTGAAAGCGCGGTTTAAATAATGGTGCGTTTGTGTGTGTGAAAGCGCGGTTATAAGGGAGGTATCAGACTAGCAGAGTTTATAAAAAAGGTAGTTCACACATACCGATTTCCATATATAAGAAAAAAAATACCTACTCATTTTATTATTGATTCGGGTCGAGAATCACTAACATAATTACCTCCTGAATTTTTTTGCACCTTTAAAACTGCACCTTGTATATTTCTTACAGCTATTCGATTATCATAGCCTATATATATACTAGCCTACTTCTGCTTGCTTCGTTTATTCTCGTTTTCATTTGAAATGTACAACTTACAAGCTAACTTATCTACTCGTTCAATAAATATATAAATAGTTAATGAGACAGGTTAAAACAAAATGAAAATACTTTTACTGCATATAACTAACCGACAATTTTGCAAACAATACACTGCTGTACTGAATTTTCTTTCGTCTAACGACGAGCGGTGTCGAACAAAGAACAATGTCCATAAATACAGAACAAAAATATAGTTCAAATTTATTAAAAAGCCCACTGCAAGAAGTAAATAAGTAATTTTTACGTAAATCGTACATTATGCGTTTATTATGATTTTAATTCATTTGTATCACTACTTTCATTTCAATACATATATTTCTTATAGCTATTCGATTATCATAATCGTTATTCTACTAGCCTACTTTTGCTTCCGTTTATTCTCGTTTTCATTTGAAATGTACAACTTACAAGCTAACTTATCTACTCGTTCAATAAATATACACCCCTACTTTTTAATTAGTACACAAAAAAATGGGGCTGTATCTGTACCCGTTACTGATCATATTTTTGTATTCAAAAGTTGAAAAAACCGAAATCCTAAAATTGACCACGAAAAGGTAAATTCATAATAGATTCAATCATATATAACAATTGCTAGTAGAAAATACTGCGGGCAGTGTTTTTCCATTTTAATCGTCATTTATTCATTCATAATCAATAGCCTGTACAATATTTCCATGAATTGAGAGACATTTTGGGATAAACACAAACGCTAATAACTTAGCTGTTTATGAATATTATTTATTGAGACTTTACTTATATAATAACAAGGGCTTTTCTAATAAGCCCTTTAAGTATTTGTACTAATTAAAAATTAGTGGTGTATAAATAGTTAATGAGACAGGTTAAAACAAAATGAAAATACTTTTACTGCATATAACTAAACGACAATTTTGCAAACAAAACACTGCTGTACTGAATTTTCCCTTCGTCTAAAGACGAGCGGTGTCGAACAAAGAACAATGTTATAAATACAAAACAAAAATATAGTTCAAACTAGTAATTTAAAACAAAGTTACTCCAAACGTTAACTGTAACACAATATTATTAAAATTTTGAATAATTTAATTTTTAATTCCAACGAACAAAATATATGTCTGGCACCAGACTACTTATAATATCTATTCTTATAGGTTTTCACGGTTGCCCCAATCGTCATTGTAAATGAACAACATCTTATTTATTTCTAGTAATTATCTATCTACCTTAACAGTAATAAAGTATTTAACTCTTTTAAATCTAAACTTAGGTACTTCTTTATAAAAATATAGATTTTCTCTATTGTATAACCTTATAATGAAGAAACTGACAGAAATATCAATGACTGACCAAGTTTGGGGGTTCGAAATTATGACAGAAGAGACATATTTTTAATAAAAAATAAATGTTGCCCCACCCAACATTGCATTGCATTGTTGCATTGATAAAGGATTTTTTAAAAGTTTACCTATAAGTAAAGTAATATAAATAGTGACCGGTAGCTCCAATGAAAATAAGGTAGGAAATAGCCTTTTCTGTTTTAAATACGCCTTAAAAATGAATGTATTTAAAAAAAATCTAAGTATAAGTAGAAATATTTAGTATTTATTTTAATTTAATTTTAGAATTTAATAAAATATATTACCATATAGGACCAAGGAATTTTTAAATAGACGCCGAAGTCGCAGGTAAAAGCTAAAGTTAAATATTAGTAATTACACCTAGTATTGCATATTGAATGCGACTACAATATCCAGCTGTTCTCCACCTACACACCGAAGGCAACATATAAAAATATAAAATTGAACGATATTAACCCTCTTGGGAAAAAAACGAAAACAAAGAAAAAGCACAATAACGTCTAAAACTTGAGTATTGCCGTCTGAATGAAATACACGTAAAACAACATTATTTTTAATTTTTAGGTGTTAAAAGCAAACTGTCCGACGGCTCAAATGATATTCAGTGATAGTCGCGATTTACGGAAATCTGAAGTAATAAAAGTTATTGCTTATAATCCGCAAATGCGCTGTTATCCCAGAGATAGATGTGAAATGAGTCGTATACCCGTAAATTATTTAGTTATCCTTTTTGATAAAACAAGTAATTCCAGGCACATGAAACATTTAACCTCTATATATGGGATGGTATCATTTCCACAAAGCCTTTTTTGTATTGCAGATTTCTACAGCCATCGACTTCCACTAAACAACCTACAGGCCATCGGCCAGTTATAGTTAAGATGAAAGGTACCAATTATGGAATACGTTCCTAATATAGAATACTGTAATATTTCTAAAACCAAGCGTCGCAAATATTCCAAACGAGTATCATGTTACCCCGCCTACTACCCTTGTTTGATGGCCTGTGCGCGTGCGATGGTAGAAGTTCATTTTTTAAATTATGAATGAACAAATGTTCGTCAATAATTCCTTCTTTTGGTAGTGTTCAATTTCTTTGTTCACGATCCTAATCGTCGTTTTACTGCAGACTGACTACCCGAGACAATATGTTAAACTAGGAACAGCTTTTAACACTAAATAACAAAAACATGCAATACAATAACTAAAAAGTACAATGCAGACTGAATAACATCTACTCATTAGGAGTAAATTGTTACTTATAAGAATCTTCCTCGATCTTCCTGACCTTGAGTAATCGTTTCTCAATAACCTACAAGTTTAATAAAAAAATATTTCTTTTACGCTACATCTTAATAATGATACACCTCCCGGAGACCATTTCTAGCTTACCTATTTATGTCATATCTACGACCTTTACCGGCTTCTTATATCACCCCTCTAGGGATGACAGCGCTCTAGGTATACTTATTATATTCTAGCTATCAATATAGAAAACTTTCGTTCCTTTACGATTTAGTCATCTAAGATACTTACTATTGCTTAAAATACTTTACCTATTAAATACATAAAAAAAAATAATTATGAAGGATTAATAAATATTTGATGCAAAAATACAACAAATTCAGAAAGTGCAACAATACGACGTTATTTTAAACGTAAATATACTTACTAAATGAAACTTAATGGACTTTCGAAATATTAAATTTGTAAAGGAATTACGAACAAATCAATATGTAAGTTAAAATCATAAATACAGAGACACTATTTTTGGATAACTGAAAATAACTAAGTTTAAACCAAAGATTTAAAAGATGCTATCATCTGACTTAATAGTCTAAGATCCGATTAAGAACGACCTTCACCGGTCTGTTTAATGGATGAAACGTATTTTATGATAAATTTAGTGTATTAAATAATATAACGCGGGTGGGATGCCTAAGAAATTCCTGGCCAGACTATTTAAAAATTGAAAATTAACTTTTTTTTTTAGAAAAATGAACATCCGTTATTCATACCAGATTTTTTTGAAGACAACACTATAACATCGTATTCGTAATGAAACAGCGTTTATTTTGATATAGAATTTGTTGTATATCAAAATAAACACACATGTTTATACATACCTGTTTATACCTGGCAACCCATAGTTATGCCAGGAAACAAATAGGCAACCCAACATTTTTATGTTCTAAAGGCTTCACTATTTCGGTTAGTATTAATATACTAAATTTATCATAAAATAAGTTTCATCCATTAAACAAACCGGTGAAGGTCGTTCTTAACCGTATCCTCTACTATAATAAACGAAACGTTGATTTTTTAAAACATTAACAAATCATTAAGTATACATTTGCAAGCAAAACTAATTGTTACTAAAACTAAGGACAGTACTGGAAAGGAACAAGTCGTATTGATAGGTTTAGTTGCGATCGTAAATAAATACCTTGATTAAAAATCAGCTAAATAAGTGAATCATGAAGATATAAACTTATTCGCGTATTAACCAATAAACCAGTAAAAAAGAGAGTATTATAGCATAAGACTTAATTCTAAAACGGCCACCGCCACATTCTGACTCTCGGTCAGAATACACAGAAACACTACTTTGATATCGCACATTACGTAACTTTTTCTCAGTTATATTTACAGCTTACTAATAATAGAATCACTATATACGTTAAAATACTACGTTAATATCGCAAACGACTCCATTCCGTTGTAAGTTGATAATATTTACAAACTTACCAGTAGGCTGCTCGGTACCTCAAGGGGTCTACCTTTGAGCCTACCTACTAATGCACTATTAATCGCAGGATCAGCCAGCATCTATCCATCTCAGATGAATGAGCACGGCAAGTCTAAAACTACCTTAGTAATAATACAAAAATATTTTTCTGTTACCTATGTTATTTTTAAGATTACGAAACAAAAGCTTCAACCATAACTATCTAACTGAACTATGGCTAAATAATAAAAAATATATAAAATTACCTGCCTTTGGAAATTTAAAAAAATACTTCGGATTGAGCAAAATTGCAGATTCGTCCATACATTTTAGATTTTTTTGTAAGCAGAACTTTTCCTTTTTTTGAATCGAATATTAGTCAGGTTTTATACAAAAAAATTATACAAAAAGACCAAAAATATTGTTGACGAGTTAAAAAAAAACTCGGATTTGAGTTTACTAGTTTTTGGTGTCCAAAGAAACAAAGTTATAAATATCGTAATAATGTTTAGCCTTCTATAAAATTAAAAAATAACACGTTTCTGCATCAGTGTTAATTACACAAAAGGACCAAAACATTGTTGATGAAGTTCAAAATAAAAATCCTTTTTATTCGATAGTTTTTTTTAACTCGGATTAGAGTGTGTAAGTTTTTGGTGTCGGAAGAAACAAAGTTATATCGTAATAATTTTTAGCCTTTAAATAAAATTAAAAATAACACCTTTCTGCATCAAAGTCCTTTTTAGGGGTTATTTTTAAATTCAAAAAGTGTCTAAGTTTTTAGGGTCGAAAGACCCAAAGTTGTATTGCAATAATTTATAGCCTTTAAATAAAATTAAAAAGAACACCTTCCTGCATTTTCACCAAAACAAACGATTCGGTCGTTTTGAATGTAATTTAAGGATTAGATTGCAGCAAGTGAAAACGCGAAACATAAATAATTTTGCGAAGTAAATAAATAAATGAGATTAACTCTAGTACTAATAAGTGTCATAAATAGACACACCTATGTATATTAATTACCTATATTAATGTTAGTTTGCTTTGGGATTCGATTTTTATTTTGGGCAAGCCCTTTATACACTTTAATTACTTTAATTTTTAATTACTTTATCATGGCGCATAACATGACTCATATATTGAATCATTTACATGCCTTTACCGGCAGGCTGTTCAGCCTACCTACTAATACTCTATATAAGGGAACGTATTGCATAGCATACCTAAATATTCATCCCGTCGGGGATGAATTAGCATGGTTCGTACGTATCTTTTCTCTTAATAGAAAAATATATTTCCGTTATATTTTTTACGAGCTACAAATTACAGTCTATGCAAGCACGTTTGAAAGATATACCTATAATTAATTTACGTGGTAGGTACAATTGAAAGATAATAAAAAAATATGATAAAAAATAAGGCTTTATGATGTTTATTATTTTTTACAGTAAATCAAACGAATAAAATGAGAAGTAAACTACCTCTTTTATAAGTATAATAGAATCAAAAGTTGCTATTAAAAAGGAAAAAAAATTACCAACGTTCTAAACGTAAATTCCCTCACCAGTTAAGCCGGGTATTCATCACGCAACATTAGTTAATAAACACTGTTTTTAAACAGTTTTGAAATATTGTTTAAGAAACATGTTGCCGTGCTCCCTATTTCGAATGGAGAGCAAGACGAAACATGTAGTAAACGTGAAAATATTGTGGACCAACAACCAGGTTTTGATGCAGAGCTTTATTAACAGCATCATTTATTTATACTATTTATGTACACACAAAAATAACAAAAAAGAGAATACATAAGAAACATTAGTACAAAGGTACTGCTTATTTCCAAAGAAATCATGTACTTTAGGATTCTTTAAATAAAGATCGTAAAAAAATTCTTGGCCCAAAACTGCTGCAGAATTTAATATGTAATGTGTGTGTGAGATAGTTTCGAATCCACCACCTTTCCGTCTTTTATTTTCAAGTAGCACTCTTTTGAATTATTATGTAAGCAGCACAAAGCATCACTACTTCCTCGGGTGTCATCCTAGTAACTACTGACAAATGTGGGCGGCCAAGTTTCAGAAACAGTGCTTATGGTAAACTTGGTGATAAACATGTCGTAAACAGTTTATCAACAAATGTTGCCTAATGAATACCCGGCTTTCGATTACATTAACGTAAACATACTTAATAAATTTCATTAAGATAGTAAACGTAAATATATTTATCCTGATTTTTGAATAATTATCGAATTTAGCCTAACCGATTCGATTCTTACGAAAACGAACAATTTGATATCGATCTGAATATCTATGAGTAAAAACTTTCTTGAATTTTATCGTTAACATTAATTCCTTCTTTCATTTAATTATATTTATTACCTATTTTATATCTTACTAGTAGGCTGCTCGATACCTCACGGGGTCTATCGTTGAGCCTACCTTATTTACTGCTATCATTGCGACGATTTTCGTGACCGGCGTCACTCCACCCGTGAGGGTTGAAGGAGCTCGGTTAGTTTCTTAAACTAGACACATACATATTATACCAAATTAATAACATTTATTTAAAGTATCTCGACATATTATCAGTGAATCTCTGCAATGCATTGGAGTTTATAACAGACATAAGTAGAAATGTGAAGTTTCTATCAGGAGTCTGAAATTAAAAAAAAGACGGCGTCTCATGTATGCGTGGAGCATATTCAAAAGCTTATACGAGCTAATTTGGTTATATATTTAACTTTTAGAAAATCAGCAGCTGTTATGAAACTTTGTCAATCGACATTCCGAAACTTATCTATATGAAAAAACTGCAATTTGCGAAGTTATCACGAGGTTTATTTGAGTGTTCTGCTATCGGAAGAAATGGGGATATCGGATTAAAGTTGCAGCTATTCACTGAAAAATACCAATTACTTAGTCATTTATAACTATAGACTACTAAACTGAGTTCCTCGCAGAGTGTTCTAACTTACCTTCTAAGATTATATACAATCTACTATTATATGCCCCTTTGGCTGTCCTCCAAATATTTGCCGATTCTAAAATGACTTAAAATAACGATAATTAGAAATTATTAAAAATTAACTACCAAGTCGCTAACATATCAATACGATTAGGATGTCAAGGGTGCGAAGCTAGTCATAACTTCACCTGCTATTTTGATAATGCCTGCCCGCCTTGATAAGGACTGAAAACATATTCTGTCGTAGATCCAATCTGTTTATAATACGAGTAATTTTGTTTTTCATAGAAATGGTTGTTTTCGAATCTTGCTCCAAGGGATGCCAGATATCCAAAACCAGGGAAGCCTGCACAATTACTTTTTGGGAAAGGAGATTTAAAAAAAAGCTAAATTAGCAGGGTAGGGTGCTTGATAAGAGATAAAGATGTTCAGAGAGCAAGTGGAATAGGCTTCCGGAAGGTATCGTAAGTGAGTTAGAGTCCGTCTAATGAAAGGAGGTTACAACCAAACATTTTGAATGTGGTATTATTGAAATAGTAGGAGAAAAGAGTTTTGATACTAAAGTATTTTTTGTATTTATGACAATTGTATAATAGTTGTATAAGAACTTAAATCCTAGTCAAAAACATCTGTGTAGACTTAATTATTTGGTGGGTGTATGTTAAAGGTCAATAACACACAAAATGTTAGTTATTATTCCAAATTATTTTATTTTTTCTGATCTCTCAAATGTCTCAATTCAAATAATATTCTTTATTTACCATTTGGCCTTCTGGCATGAATACCAAGTGCACAACACCGCGATAGTCAAATAAAATAGTCAACATGGTTTCAACTTCATCACGTCTCGCCAACACTAATAATGTGTTTCAAGATTGTTGGGTTGGAATCGATTCGTTTTAGCATAGAGAAAATTCAGATCTTTTGGGATTAGTCAAGTGGAAACATGTTATATACTCCAGTGATTGTTTCAAATGATACGGATTGACTCGTGAGATACAAAAAGTTCAGCAGCTATCTCTCTCAAACTTGAACTAGGATTTCAGTCACTATTTAATTCACTTTCGCGATTTTAACTTCAGTTGAAGACTTTGATGCACTACCAGACAGAGTGAGGCAAATCTTTCATTACATCTCAACTGCTTTTGAACGCATTCTACCACTCACTATCATGTGTTTTTGATTAAGTCGATTCACCAAAAGCCTTCTTTGTTCGATTTTTTTGTCCATTATGAAATTCGCAATATGTCAGATTAACTAAAAATATAAGAAAAAAAAATATCATTATATCCTAAATATAACTATCTAATAATATTAGTCGACAAGGATCAAGATTATAACGTCATACTAACTTAAAAATTTAGAAATCGTATATAAACATTGTTGGTTTTCATTGAAAACACCTTCTTTCTCTTTTTGTTTTTGTTTGAATTTATTAACCATAGTGTGTAGCAGTTTTTGCACGTTACTGTTTATTGTTTTTCCCATAATTAAGCAATTATTCTTGAAAAATAAATATCTGTTTACAAAAACTGACAATTGCATCCATAGACTTTGACGTGATTTTTTTCGGCAAAACAGTGTTGCCAATTTTATTTAAAAAAAAAACTCCAGGTTACGCTTTCAGTAGACGCACTCTAACACTTTACGCCGATGTTCATTAAACGTGGGTACTTGGGAAGTTCGAGCCAGCGACTAGCTGCAGCTGTGTCCACAGTGTGCTGACCACTGGCAGGCTCTACCACAAAATCTACGAAAGAACAGTTTTCAAGATAGACAAAGACGTTAACCATAAGCTTAAGTCTATAATAAGGACAAACTTTAACTATGCAAGGAGGCTTTGAGAGACTACGCGGATACACATTATGACAAAAGATATATCTGTGGTGCTTATAGCCAGGGCTTCATATAGAATCAAATTAAATAATCAGATGCTTAGGGAAGTTGCAAAGTACTCGTATGTTGCAAAAAATATATTTTTAAAAGGTTTCCTTGCAAAGTTAAATGCCCAAAGCTTGCAAATTTTGAATAGTAAGTAAGTAAAGGGGTCCCAGGGGTAACCCCTAGTCTCACAAGTCTACAGCTAAAGCTACAATATTTCCACCGCTTAATATGATGGCATCTAACAAGTAAATTACTGATTGCAGCGCGTATGATTTGTCATCGAGCTCTTAAATTTTGATACTAAGAGCGAAACTACTTAATATTGTAACCTTACTAAATAATATAGGAAGAACGACAGTTACTTCTTTTTTTTTACCTTAACCTAAATTGAAATATCGCTGCATGTTACTTATACTGACTGCAACATTAAAACCTAACTATACCTAGAATAGATTATATCCAACTAGAAGGCTATGTGATATATCGGTGAAATATTACGGAATTTCCTTTTATTTATTGACTAAAACTATTTTTTTTTTAATCTTTTGCAGTTTTTTAATTTTTTTTATCGTTTTTTTTGCTTTTTTTTATTGTTTTTTTGCTTTTTTTTATCGTTTTTGGCTTTTTTTTGTTTTTTGCTTTTTTTATCGTTTTGGCTTTTTTTATTGTTTTTTGCTTTTTTTATCGTTTTTTGCTTTTTTTTATCGTTTTTTGTTTTTTTTTTAAATCGTTTTTTGCTTTTTTTATCGTTTTTTGTTTTTTTTTAAACTTAAAACATTAAAATTACTTAGTAGACTATTTTTACGACAAATTTTATCTATTCTATATAAATAATTAAACGTGCATTTTGTTTTTGGTATATATTTAATAATAATATTTTTTTTAATTAACTTATTTAAAAAAAAATCTTATTTTAAAACGCGGATTCAAAGAGACCGAGAACGATCGTTGTTAATTAATTTGTTTTGCGCCACACAAAACTATTGTGGTGTAACGAAGTCATACATCATAAGTGGCATGAGTGTTTCAAATTTTAAATACCTTTTCATTAAAATTACTTTCAATAAGTTCAATCTGTTAAAATATACGAAAACAACATCATAACACCAGCCAAAAGACCAGTTTGACCAAGCGTTGCCATAATGATCGGTCCTGTGCCTCTCAAATCCATCGGATTGCCCGCGACCTCCAGGTCGTCGGTCTATCGTGTGAGAGGCCAAATACTCTGGAGTGTGTCTGTTCTGCGAGCAATGTACCTAGAGGCCACTCCCACTTAACTTAGGAGATTTTACGGACTGTGTCGGTAACCTTTGTTCTCCTACGGATTTTTCTTGATTCTATCACGCCAAGTAAATTTCGAACTTCCGATGAGATCCATTATGACTGACCATATTTTAAAGACGTCATCACAGACAAACGCACTAGTCATAAAATTTCGTCTTGAGACTGTGGTATGTCAGATGAGAAAATACTATGAGACAGATTCGACGATTGACCTCTTTATCGAAATTAAACCTACCGAACTGGACCGTCAGTCTCAGTTAAATGTAATCGTCTACAACTTCCGAATACCTACTCGTTACAACATAGCATGCAATATCTAAGTTAATTGTAACCAGAAAAAAAATAAAAAACACGAATCATCACAAAATGTATCTACTTAATATCTACTTATTTTATTTATACTCTTGGTGTCGTAGTAATCAAGCAAATTTAAACAGCTATTGAAAAAGTATTAGGTTATTTGAATCCTTAATGCAGTATAGAGGATGAGCTTAATATTAAATGGTTATACAATTAAATCGATACACATGGTTAAATATCGTTAAGATTAGGACGAGCAACATGAGACATAAGGCCCCAAGAATGCAATCCCATTTCTGTGGATACTAACTGAGATAAATACAAAAATTAATAAAGAAAAACCGAACTTTATATAGATACAAAAAGTTTCCGCAGAGCATACGAACTCGTGGAAACGCAGTGTACGAGAATCAAAAGACAGTTGCCCAGTTCTGAAGCTACATGTGTACAAGACCCCTCAACATGCGACTACTTAAGATCGCGCTTTCAAACGAGATGTTAAATAATGTCCTAACTTATGTCTGCGTCCCTTTACGACTTTCCAAGTATTGAAAATGCACAAAACTTTGAATACTTAAACTTTCAATAGTTACTCAAAAGACGAAGAGTACAACCATTCGAAAATTTCCTACGCCTAATCCGGGTCTTATCTCTCGTCTTAGAGCCTTGCCTTTTGTTGCTGTTCTTCAATAGACACATAGTATATTGTTGAGAGAGCTAAGTTCTCTCCTAACCTACGTTTAATTCAAAGACATGAAGTTCAAATCCTGAACGAAGTTCAATCATTTGAATGAATGTAAAATTTTCGAAATTTAACTTTTGAAACTATTGACACTGGCGAAACTTTAGAACTATATCTAGAGAGTAGACAGAAGAAAAAAATTTTTACACCACGTAAAGAAGTTAGAGACGTAATTAGCTCGTTGTTCTTGCATAATTATAGTCGAGACAGAAGATTATTTTTATTATTTATTGAGAAGATTTATTTTTGAAATAGAAAATTTGACGCTAAAGTTTATCTTTCCGATGGTAATAATTCTTGAGATCCAAACTGTCCTCAGGCGCGCACTGAGAACAGGCGCCTGAGGCAGAAAGCCGTTTATGTAGCAACCATTATGTCAAACTCAACGAGCGTCAAAACAATTCATTAATTGGAACCGGGTTCAGGATTTGGTATATTTTAAGCTGCGAGTTATGGTACCGTTTACTTGGTGTCATACATGTCCTTTATACGTGTCTTCAGTTGTTTAGTGTAGCTGTCCAGACGATAAGCATTTTCTTCAAGTTTGGCGACCATAACATCTATGTCGTCTACTTGAGCAAGTAGCGGTCTGATGGTGCTGCCATCTGTTTGAGCAGATAAAATATATTGTTACTTCTCTGTTGCTAAAGTGTATATGTGTATGTTCATAGTATGTAGAATACATTTAGGGCTATATTTCACCAGGACACCATGGCTGCGTGACCAATTGTGTAAAAAATAAAGCCTAAAGCTACCAAACTAGACACCATATAGACACCAAAGTCATCATCACACGTCCGAGCTGATCGCGCCACAAAATTGGTTGCGTAACTAAACGGACACCAGGTGAGTAACTCTCTATAGAGCTGAATGCATTTTGTTGATAGCGGCGACTGGTCGCGCCGCCATGCCCGGGGAAATATATAGGCCTTAGCTGCATACACGTAAACTTGCGTGTGAAAACTTGAGTAAAGAACCAGAAGATAGCTACTTTTGTACCGGTGTTTAGAATGTATCATCCAGATTTAATTATTTATTTGAAAATAAATGTTACTTACATATATCATTGTATTCAGTCAGCGTCCTGTTCAAATTCACGGCCAGATTTCGCAAGTCAGTGTACTTGGTAATAGCCGTACGATTAATCTCTTCCAGCAACATGTAGTGGTCCTAAGACGAAGAAAACACAAGTTTTAATTAGGAATCACAAATAGATTAGTTTTACAGGTCACAGGACAGGAATGGTCATGTAAAGGAGGAGGGATGAAACGCATGTTACTGAAAGAGTTATGAGCATACATGAGAATGGAAGGTGAAAGAGGGAAGCCAAAGAAAAGATGAATGGATTGTGTGACGAATGATATAAAAAAAAAGACAGTGATAGCAGGACAGAATGGAAGAAAAAATGTGTTGCGCTGACCACAAATAATAAAGGACAAAAACAGGATGATTATATGTTAACAGGTAAAGAATACAAAAAGAAACATACCCCACCACAAGCAATTTCGCCTTGCAAGTACTCATTAGTGCGTTTGAAGAGTAGCGTAGCCAGACGGCTTAGAGTGGGATCATGGGGATCCAAAACTTCGAAGCTGGAGTGAGTTGGGGATCCATACATATCTGTTGACAAAATAACTCAATGATAATTTTATGGAACACAAGATGTTCGCGCCCCGCACTACAATATACGCGCAGCACTACGGGCCGCGAGGGGGTGAAGAGAGGAGAGACGCGGGCGCAAGCAGCGCGCCCTGCAGCCGCGCCGCCAGTCGAAAATAAACGTTTAAAGCGAGCGTTGTGTCAGTGCCGCGTTTCAGTCCGCTCCAAAGGAACCAATATTCTAGTACCTATTCAAACTTGTAATCTTCTTTCTCTCAACAATAATTATACAAGTCTACAGAGAAACGAGTTTTATTTTGTCTTCCTAGACAAAAGTGGCGACCGTGACAGGACTACAAAACGGACGACGCGGCGCGCGACGCCATTACGTGACACCTACCTAATCCGACACGCACACGAGGCAGAGGACATTTGAGCTGCTCGGGAGCCTACTGGAGCCACAGAGGTCTAGCCCAGGAGAGTAAGCCCTGTTCCTTTAAAATCCTTCATATATAAGTATCCTAAGTGTGTGCCCGATTGTGCGTAACGGACGCTTGCGACTCGAGCGTTAGGTACATATATTCCTAACTAGTTCCCGGTGGCAGGCTGTGCACGTACCTATCTACGCTTCGACCAAGGCTTCGTTCGACTCAGCTGTTTAAATAAAAAGGGTGTTGCATTACCTATTTATAGGTACTTAACGTTTAAGCATGTGCGTGTGACGCTTTCATGGCGTCAGCTCTATAAAGCTTTCTAGCTTGTGGGTGAAGTCTAACTGTAAAACACGCACGTTGCACGTAACCCTTCTAAATTTCAATACTTGAAACGCTTTTTCAATCTATTCGCCGACTATTCCAGCGATCCCTCCACGGCTCCACGTGACGTGTTTGCTGGGCTGAGGCGTCGGGTTCATCGTGTGCGCCGCTACGAGTCGAGGTGTCGGCCAAGCTGTCTGCTCGACGTTAGCTTCAGCACCGGCACCAGCGCCTGCGATTGGACCTGAGCTTCTCGTCGTTCCGAAACCGGTTTGAGTGCACATAATTTTATGTTATTTCGTTGTTTGCGTTTTAAGTAAGTACCACAAAAATAATTATGAGTGAATCAGAGCTTAAATTAGAATTATCTACGTTAATTAAACAACGTGGGATCATCAAAGGTCGCTTAACGCGATTCGAGCATTATCTATCTGAATTCAGAGTTTTGAAGGATATTCCATCATTAAAATATAAAGAATTAGAACTAAAGGTGAGCAAAATCCAGTCACTAATGACTGAATTTGAAGAAATACAAAATAAAATTGATATTTTGCACTCCGACTCTGAGGAGCAAATTAAAGAAAGAGAACAGTTAGAAAACCAATTTATTATTTTAATCACCAGTAGTTTAGATTTAATAGACTCTTGTGGAAATGAAAAGGTGACAAGTGATCACAATCAGAATTCTAGTAGTAGTTGTTCTCATAAATATAGTGGAATAAAATTACCTACAATAAAACTTCCTACTTTTGATGGAAATTACTTAAAGTGGCTGGAATTTAAAGATACTTTCCTGTCTGTAGTAGATAGCAACTTAGAAATTCCACACATCAATAAGTTCCATTACCTGAGGTCTGCGCTGGAAGGAAGTGCAGCTGTAGTCATTAAGTCCATAGAGTTTAGCGCTAAGAATTATAAGGTTGCTTGGGATTTATTGTGCCAAAGGTTTGAAAACAAAGATATTTTAGTTAATAATCATTTAACAGCTTTATTTAATATTGAGCCATTGAAGCGGGAATCCTACAAATCTTTAAGGTTCATTGTTGACCATGTTATGAAACAGTATGAACAGATCCTTTATTATATAACTTTTACATTTACCAACCAAAAAAATGACCGAAGGAAACAAACTAATATTGATGAAAGCATCAGAAATGATATTGAAATTGAATCAAAAGAGTTTAGACATCATAAAAGAGAGGAAAATGTATCACTCTAAGCTAATAGAAAGGAGTTCAAGATGTACAAAAGATCCAAATCCTTTAGCCACTACGATGATACTTTTGAATCAGAAATATCCCATTGCAATTTCCAAAACGGAAGCAATGAGGTATAATGTCCCCAGAGCAATGATTGCTCGAAACACTGATGACAAATTAGTAGGTGACTCCCATATGCATGGAAAGATGCTAGCAAGATTAGAAGTTCTAAATTGGTGGATTGAAAGCAGTGAGGAACCCAATGAGAAATTGAAAAAACTAACAGATATCTTGTTCGCTAGTCTCGACGATCAAGTTGTTCAATATTACAAAGCAAATTGGCCGAAGGCTCGGATAAAGTGGGGACCACCAATGTTACAAAGAAGTTTGGTCCGAACAAATAAACCAATTGTGGACATTCCACATCACTTAAGGACAGAAGCAATAAAAGAAATCTTTTTCCCTGACCACACCATACCAAATCCTTCTCTTCCAAGTGGACTTATTAAGGAATTGAGAGAGAAAATGAATGTTAAGTTGGAGGACAATCTTCCTTTAACAAAACAAATACGAATAATACTTAATAGCTTAGATCCAAGGGAGAGATACTTGCCTATACTGTCGTCTAGTAGTGAAGGAGCTGTGCAGACGAAACAAAGCCGATAGATGTGTTACAGCTGAACACAGTAACATATGGTACCGCTTCTGCCCCATTTCTTAGCACTCGATGTCTGCTACAGTTAGCAAAAGAATGCGAAGATAAGTCTATAGCACGCGTCATTGAAAATGATTTTTATGCAGACGATTTAAATACTGGTTCCGAAACTGTAGATGGTTTAAAATATATTTACCGTGAAGTTGTTGCCACTCTTAATTCAGCACTTTTGCCTTTAAGAAAATTCAGAACAAATTGCCCTAACTTATTTGAAAATGATGATGATACATCAAAATGTCTAGACTTTAATAAGGAATCTAGCGTACTAGGTCTCATTTGGTGTCCTAAGTCTGACAACTTACTATTTTCAACAGATTTACAGCCTTCTGCTCAAATAACCAAACGGTCAGTAATCTCTGCTACTGCTAAGGTATTCGATCCTTTAGGACTATTAAGCCCATGTATTATAGTACCTAAAAATTTATTACAACAATTATGGTCTGCTAAACTGGACTGGGATGACCCAGTACCAGTTGAATTTTGTAAGAATTGGTCTAACCTCTTGAAGGAATTTTCATATTTATCTGAAATTAATATAGATCGTTGGGTTCTATGTGACAATCCTAAAACTATAGAACTACATTGTTTTGTCGACGCCTCACAACAAGCCTACGCGGCATGTGTCTACTTGCGCTCTGAAGACTGTAATGGAAAAGTTACAGTGAGGTTGTTGTGTGCTAAAGCACGAGTCGCCCCAATGAATCCAACCACTATACCGAGGCTGGAGTTGTGTGGCGCTCTCTTAGGGGCTCGTCTATGTTCAAAGGTATTAGATTCCTTACAATGTAATATATTTAGAAAGGTTTTATGGTCTGATTCGATGGTTGTGTTGGGATGGGTGCAAACTCCACCCAGGGATCTTAAAGTGTTCGTATGTAATAGAGTGAACGAAATAAATCAACTAACGCCGGGATTCGACTTTAGATATGTATCAACTGATCAAAACCCCGCAGACATGGGTTCTAGAGGCGTGTCTCCCAAGCAGTTAAAAGCTTCCAGCCTTTGGTGGGCAGGGCCTTCGTTCCTCGCTAATGACCCTACTTGTTGGCCTACACAACAACAAATCCCCAGTTTACCTGAACTCAAAATCCCACGCAACATTGAATGTCACGCCACAATAGTGAATAAAATAATTGAATTCGAGAAATATTCTGATTTTAATAAACTTGTTAGGATTTACGCATATGTACAACGTTTTGTACATAACTGTATAAATAAAAATTGCAGAATTAATGGACCATTAGATGTTAAGGAATTAGATAAGTCATTACTAACTTTAGTTAGATTATGTCAGTTAGATAGTTACTCTGACGAAATTAAAATAATTAGTGATAAGAAAACTCTAAATCGTAAGTCTAAATTACTGTCGTTAAATCCATTCATAGATGACAGCAATATATTGAGAGTTGGTGGTAGACTTCAGAATTCTGAATTTATTTATGATAAGAAGCATCCCATGATTTTAGATGCAAAACATCAGTTCACTCAGTTATTATTTAGACAAGAACATGAACGTCTGTTTCATGCCGGACCGCAACACCTACTAGCGTCTATCAGAGAGCGATTTTGGGCCATAGGAGGTAGACATTTAGCTCGCAGTACAACTAAGAAGTGCCTACTTTGTATTCGCTTTCGTGGGAAAACTATTCAACCGATAATGGGTAACTTACCATCAGAAAGAACTTACTCAATGTTCCCCTTCTATACATGCGGTGTAGATTTTGCTGGTCCTTTTACTATTTCCAGTCGCAAAGGTAGAGGAAGTCAATCTTCAAAATGTTATTTATGTTTATTCGTATGTCTCTCGACTAAGGCAATTCATTTAGAATTAGTAAGCAGTTTGAGCTCTGATGCATTTATATTATCTTTAAAAAGGTTTGTGTCAAGAAGAGGCAAACCTAGTGTCATCTATTGTGATAATGGCACTAATTTCAGGGGTGCAAACAACGAAATGTGTAGAGTGCTCAGGTCCAATCGTAAGTGTACCGATAGTTTCGCGAATGACAACGGTATTAAATTCGTGTTCAGCCCAGCATACTCGCCTCACTTTGGAGGTATATGGGAAGCCGGAGTCAAGTCGGCTAAATTCCATTTAAAACGCACTGCCGGTAAAGCTTCCTTAACGTTCGAGGAGCTTGCTACGTTATTAGCACAAGTCGAGGCCATACTTAATTCCCGTCCTCTGACTCCCCTCTCTTCCGATCCTACCGATCTTACACCACTTACCCCAGGGCACTTTCTTGTCGGGCGACCTCTCACATCATTACCATCGGCACCTATCAACACGAAGAGTCCAAATCGTTACCAGCTTATAGAGAAAATCAGACAAGACTTCTGGCAAAGATGGCGCCGGGAGTTCGTAGCGGAGCTTCAGCAACGCACGAAATGGAAAACGTCGCAACTCGAGCTTCGTGTGGGCGATTTAGTGATCCTCAAGGAGGAGGGCCTTCCCCCGCTACAGTGGAAGCTTGGCAGAGTAACCAATTTGTACCCTGGAAAGGATGGAGTCACCAGAGTAGCCGACGTCTTCACTTCTAAGGGCACGGTACGGAGGGCTGTAAACAAGATGTGCAGTCTTCCCACCACAAACGAAGCCAAGGATGTTGCAGCCAATGAAGATGCTTGAAAGCTGCACTTTCAAACCCCGGGAGGATGTTCGCGCCCCGCACTACAATATACGCGCAGCACTACGGGCCGCGAGGGGGTGAAGAGAGGAGAGACGCGGGCGCAAGCAGCGCGCCCTGCAGCCGCGCCGCCAGTCGAAAATAAACGTTTAAAGCGAGCGTTGTGTCAGTGCCGCGTTTCAGTCCGCTCCAAAGGAACCAATATTCTAGTACCTATTCAAACTTGTAATCTTCTTTCTCTCAACAATAATTATACAAGTCTACAGAGAAACGAGTTTTATTTTGTCTTCCTAGACACAAGATATATTTTTTAACACTTTCAGTTTTTAAATACTTCTTGAGAATTAAGATCTATCGCAGTTGTTTTATTTTGTGAGGTTGGACAAAGTTGATAACAAAGTTCTAATGAGGAGGAGCAGAAAGGTGTAATATGTTTATTTGTGATTGCCGTAATGTCAGCCTTGACTTTGACAAAATATGTTCTATAATATTTTGATATATATATATTTCAGACAACAAAGAAACTAGTTATTTATCCGATTTCTGCTGGGATAAGGTTGGTATTTCATTTTTTTTTTCATTCAGTGACATTCACGCGATAAATAATATAGTAAATTCAAATTAATTATTACCCTAACAGAGTGTTACACCTTTTTTTTGTACATTTTTTATCGTGTTTTCAATTTAAGTTATTATTTCTGAAACAAGCGCTGCATGAACAATATTTATTTTGAATTCCAATGATAATTTATTAAATTTTTATGTGAGTACTAATTTATTTTGGTTCACTGTGCGCTACTATACTATACGGAAAAATAAACTGGCGTATCGTCGCGTGCACCGCGATAGTGTACGTGTATATTTTTCCGCATAAGATAGAAGCGCTCTGTGAACCAAAATAAATTAGATACACATGAAAGTTAATAAGTAATATTATTGGGACTCAAAATTATTGAAACACAAAGACTCGAGAGCTACCGAATTGGTAAAGACTTGGCGAAATAAATAAGGAATGATGATTGCAAATGGCTGCTGTAGAATTCAAACTAATCAATATCACGCATGCGTGACGCATCCGCGTCAGTACGATCGCGCAGTTCAGCCGGAATCTTAAAGAAATATCCATTTTATAGGAGTATTTATTGTAATGCGTGGAATACGCACGCGGGAAGAATTTTCTTTTTTAATTTTGTCATTTTCTGCATGCGAAGCAAACCCGTATGCGTGATGAAATCTGCACGATATTAAAAACACCCTAAGGGATGATGATTGCGAATGGCTGCTGTAGAATTCACAATAATCAATATCACGCATGCGTGACGCATCCGCGTCAGTACGATCGCGTGTATGTTGCAAAACTGTACAGGTTACCACACAAACTTACCTGACAGGTATATCTGTACAGGCAAACCTGTCAAGTACATACATGTTAGGGACAAGTATACCTCTAAAATTTTAGGGTGACGCAAACGCGGTCTACTCTTTAAATGCACATTTGCAAGAGCATTGAATAGCATTTAAACCAGGTAACGACACTGTTATAAAAAACATTACCCTATAATCAATTCGTCATTTATAATAATTATTCTATGAAATACTTACATTGTGAGTAATAAGCAAAAATGCTGCTTAGCGGCCACTTGAACGAGATAAAATTAAAATGCATTAGCGTACCGTGTACCGCGTAGCGTGTGACGAAAAATTACTTGGCACAAAGAACTTCTATAATCACAAAAAGTCATTAGTTACACACGCAAATTCGCACACCTAACTAAACTGATGTATTCACAAAATAAATAAATCACAAAAAGGAAACGGGCGAAACTGGGCTTGAACGTTACACAAATGAATTATTTATTAATAATTTTTATTTATTTTTTTATTTTCATTCATTTATTACCAAGGCATTTTAATATGGGATAAAAAAAATAATATTTAATCAAAATAATACTGACTTTCTTTACTTTCACTTTTTAACAATGTTGCCAAATGAAATAAGGATTAATTTAATAATCGATTTTAATAGATAAATTGTATTATTATAAAAATAGAAAAACAAAATAATAAAAAAGAAACAGTATTACTTCTTTATATTAGGTTTAAAAAACTTTTAAAATAAGAACTTAATTACATTATCTAAAATCATCTCTTAGAACATGTTAAAACGATTTGATTAACGGTTCGATTCGACAATCGATTAATATACTTTTTTATTATACAGGCAACAAAGTAAAACTCGTGTTAATATGACATCAATCAAACGCCAAACAAACAAAAACCGTTCGCTTTCGCTTTGAACTTGCGATAGTGGATACTGTATTTTGTTGTTTTCGTGTGCATTTATATTATTTTGCGACTTTGGCTACGTATATAGGATTCTGACGGTTATTACTTTGACGGACGACCCACGCATTTCTTTCAACGGACTTTGTTATCTTGCCTACTCGACTTACCTCAGACCGCTTACCGGATTTGGAAGCAAAATACAATGAGTGATCAACGTATTAATTGTATCAACTGCGGCATCTGGCAGGGTAATCCTTCCATAGGGTTACGACCAATAGAAGAAGAAAACATTCTTTCAGTTGTACAGCAATGGGTTGCACCTCAAGTGGTAAGTAGTTTATTTAATTATATCTTCATATAAGATCGATATTTTAAGTACAGTCCAGCAAAGATACCTTTAAAATAATATCTAATTGGCATATTATTGAAGTAAGGTTCAATAATATGCCAATTAGATAATATTCCTACATAATATCACTATAATGCCTTTGATTTATTTAAATTCCAAGTAAGATTTACGGTTCGATTATCACTATTAAAGGCATTTATTTAGAAGAAAATAAGTACTGAAGATAGTTCTTTTTATATAACTAACTTAAATAATTAAGCAATTTAATGAAACAATAGTACTATTGAGTGACCTGGTATGAAAGTATTAATATATAACCTCAGCGTCACCAGGACGTCAGTAAGAAGTAATATGCAATTCTGAATGATACAGTTTTCTCACTGTTTTTATTTTGTGCAACAAATATGTACAATGTTCTGAGTCATAATTCTGTAATTATTATTTGTGGAAACTGTAAATAACTAACTAACATTGTTGTAGGTCAACAGATCTCATCACATTTGTCAAGGATGCAGGGATTTAGTCGTGAATACCTTGAGCACAGATGAGCAACTTTCATCGCCAATGTCTGGACACCGCCAAGTTTGTGTGAACTGTGGACGTTCAGTGTTGCGGGCAAGATCTCATTTATTGCGCACTGACACTGAACGAGAAAGAAGGATTTATACAGTCATTTCTGAATGGATATTGCCTCGGACTGTAAGTTTTTATTAGGTTTAGTTTTTTGTATTTTATACTACTACAGGGTAATCTATGTATACTACTATGTCTGTTTATTTTTCACACTAATTTCTGAAATACCTGTCAGATTTGAGAATCATTTTTGTATATTATTGTCACATTCATAAGGAAGATTATACGGAGAGGGAACAAATGGGATATGCGCTTACAAAGGTACGGGCAAAAGCTAGTGTAATATAATTAGGCAACATATAAAAACACAAATAATCACATTGCAGCCTGTATTTCACGAAGGTGTAGATTAGAAGAGATACACGTTTTACAGTGCTGTTTTTATGGTCAGGTATTACCTTTTTTTAAAAAAAGGCTTATGATAAAATATTTTTTTCCAGATTTCAAGAGCTCGAGCTCTCATATGTCATAGTTGCTGGGTGAGAGCTGATAGAAATGCCCATCATTTTTTGGCTGGGCCATCTGGATCTTCAGCATCAGTAGATGTAACAAGTGAACATGATGAATCAACTTCGCAGTCTAGTTCACAGCCTACTTTGCAGTCTACTTCACTGTTTACTACTGACGTAGCTGTGTCACAAGCCACTGCACAAGGTATATCACAAACTACTCCTCAAAATACATCACAAGGTACGTCACAGGGTACTCCACAGTTTACCCCCAGGTCAAGTACAACTATAATATTACCTGATTATGTAAGAGCAGTAGAAACTGAATCACATTGTTTTATTGAAGGTTGCCGAAGGCAAGAGAGGAATAGAGTTCCTGTCACAACCAGGAAAATGTTGTTAGATCTTTATAAATTCTACATCCCAAAAAACAATAGATTATGCAATCATCATATTAATATTCAGTCTTGGGATTTTCTCACTGGGGTTTTAGAAAACTATGTTAATGTGTTTACAGCATTGCATATTCAAGACATGCTAGAATTAAAAAGTCACTCAAATACTGGTCTTGATTTTATTAATATCCAAAATATGGAAGATCGTTTGGTACACCATTGGTTAGGCTTTACTAAAGAACAGTATCAAAGGATTTTAAATGAAGTGCCACAATTACTGTTTAAGTCATCAGGCCCCATTGGGTTGACAGCATACTTGATAAAGTTGAGAACCGGTGATTCCAATGAAAGAATATCTGCGCTATTTAACATTCCAAAAAGAACACTTGATGGTTATGTTTCTGAAGCTCGACACTTGATGTATGATTATTTTGTACCTAGGCATTTAGGGCTTAACCATATTAATCGCCAGGAAATTGTTGACAGAACCTTGTTAATACCTCAAGGTTTATTTGGAAGCCATAACGGGGAAAATAAACCTGTAATAATAATCGATGGTACATATTGCTATATTGAAAAAAGTTCAAATTATTTGTACCAAAAAAGAACTTACAGTTTACACAAGTATAATAACTTAGTTAAACCATTTATACTTGTATGTACAGATGGTCATATTGTTGATGTAATGGGCCCCTATCCTGCTACCACGTCGGATGCAGAAATCATTAATAATGAGTTTCGTGATGCTAATTCGATGTTACGACAGTATTTTCAAGCTGGTGATGCATTCATTTTGGATAGGGGCTTCAGAGATGCCTTGCCTTTATTAAATGAATGTGGTTATAGAACTTACGTACCACCAACATTGCCGGAGGGTGAATGGCAGCATTCCACATTAGAAGCTAATAAATCAAGGGCAGTCACCATATGCAGATGGGTTGTTGAAGTTGTGAACGGAAGGTTTAAAAGAGATTTTAAATTATTTAGACAAGAATATTTTAATACTGCTTCAAAACATTTAATGACTGATTTTGAGGTGGCTGCCTCACTATTAAATGCTTTTCACCCTCCCATTACAAATCGTGTTGATGCTGGGGATATTTTACAAATAATCAATGAGAATATGAACAGAGAAAATGATTTAGGCTATTATGTCATTCAAAATAATATAAACCGACGTAGGGCTGATTTTACAAGAATTCATGTGCAAAATGATAATTTAAATGATTTTCCCCAGCTCACACATAGTGATTTAATAAAAGTATCTTTAGGTATTTACCAAATTAAACAGGCTAGGTCATATTATGGAGAACACATACGACAAGATGGTAGATATGAAATAGAAGTGTGTCGAGATACGGACAGCAACCTACTAAGAGAACTGTCGATTGCCACTCATTCTTGCTGGCTATTGAGAGGTCGAATAAAATCAAGACATATAAGTTCAAAAACATATTTTACCTACATTTTAGTTGACAGTTCTCTTAATGGAAGAGAGGCCATAAAACAATATTATTGTAATTGCTTGGTAGGAAGACGGACTGTAGGTTGCTGTTGTCACATAATGTCCATAATATGGTACCTAGGCTGGGCAAGGCATCAACAGGATGTAACACCGCCTGCACAGTTTTTAGACGATATTTTAATTGTATATGATGAAGTGGATTAATAAATAAATATAAGAGAAATGTGATTTTTATTCCTGCTTACCCTTTTTTATAATAAGATTGCAAATATTTAACATTTACAATCCAGTTAGGCGACGCCGGCGCTTTGAAAACCACACACAATGTGTTCATGCTCTAAAATACATTCTGATAAAATCTAGTCTACAATAAAGTCTAAATAATAATCTAAATAGACCATAAGAGCACTGACAGCTTGGAAGAATAACTTATAAAGAATCAAAAAAGGTTAGTTTTGTGTAAACTAATAATACCCTATATTTTTTTTCTCCCATATTGCAATTCTATAAATATTTTTTTATTTTAAATAGTAATAATATTGAAATGATATAATGTAATAATCGTTGCTGTACGGTGAGGCCCAACTTTGTATGAACATTCGCCCGTCTCCTTTAACGATCACTCCTAACTGATAGAAAAACGAAGATAACAATTTACACTTCAATAATCGAACCAAAGCTGAACCGAAAAAAGACTGCAATTGGAAGTCATTTAAATCTCAAGTGATCGATGACACGCAAGCGCGCTGCAATTGCTTCGACCCCCCATCAGCTGCCATTTTGATTTTCCGAAACCCGGATAAGTAGCAGCCATCCGGTACTACCCACAAACATTCCAGAAAATAGTGATTTAATTCACACTATTCTCACTGAATTATAGCAATAAATACAACAAATAATAATTATATCAATTGCAGACATACACACCACAATTATTAAAAATTTTCAATTTCAAAATTAACCAATGCGCATGCAGCTGTGTATTTTAAGGGCTTATTGAGCATCGGCATACATCTTGAAATCTAGATTATCAAATAAAAAAGATTGAATTGACTCAAAAAGTACCGGACGACCGATCACAAGTCCAAACCGGAGGAGACTGAGGGGAACGAATCATTCACGAGGGATGCTGCAAAATTGCCGGGCATGCGCTTTGCATATTTGCACTTTAAACAGGCGCGACGCCATCTTGCATTGCTTCCCGCACCCCTCCCAAATATATTGAACAGTAATTTTCGGATGGTCGCGATGTTGAAACGTGAGTGGCGGGGTTCAGTGCAGGGGGCTTTTAGAGGAGCGGGGTGCGGTGCAAGGGACTAGTACGGCTCGATGCAGCAAAAAAGAGCGCACGTATCTCCCCCGTACAACCCCGACAGGGCGCGGGGTGGTGCAAGGGATGAAGACGTGGGGTGAGCACGAGGGTTGGTGATGTGCGGGGGTGGAACGTTACGCAAGCCTTCGAATTTAGTTGAATTGATGAGATTTATAAGTTTGTACAAAAGGGCCGCCATTTATTTTGGAGAAGGTGACTCGTTGCCTATTTCGAACTTTTCAGAGATACGAGTATGTTAAACATTTTATTATGCTCAAAAACTAGACTGATACAGCTATAAAATATTCTAGGTATTATGGGTAGATGGGTACCTAGTACCTAGAATAAAGAACACGTAAATTATGATTGATTAAAATCAACCATTATTTTTATTATATAGAAAATGCTCCTTTCTTTTTTCAGGAATCGGTAAACACTAAAATGAATCAGGTGACTCCAGCAAATAAAATATGTATTCAATTAAAAGAAAAAACAGAGTTAGCTTGGCTGATCTTATTCTTCGTTCAAAAACATTCAAAATGGAATACTATCCCACTGCCTTTAGACCTTTCCACCATAGAAACCACCATCATAGGATACATATAGAAATCCTACATCATAGGATATGGCCAAACGAGGATCGACATATCATCAAACGTTAACGTTTCAGTCTGGTCTGTTTTAGTTAGCCATATATGGAGTGATCTGGCCACGACATAGACATATATTATTTACTATTACGCAGACGGAGTCGTTGACAGAAGCTATTTACAATACAACAAGAATGATAGGTATTACTATAGGTAGGCTATTTCCGTATTTTAAAATTTGATATTGATGTGGTATTTCTGTATTGATTCAATAATTTTAGGTTATTATTTGACAAATTGTTTTAAATTTTCCTTCTTATATTATGGACAAGGATTAAATAACAATCTTCTTAGTCGTGCACTCTTGACCAGTGGGTATGTTCATGTCTCGATTGAATCTTGAAACCGCCATGCAGCTCTGTATTTCACTAACAATTATTTTAGTAACAATAAATAATCCTTTACTGATATTTTAGTCGTTTGCTTCTCGGACTATCTAAAAAGTTAAATAGGCAGCCGACCTCATCATAACCAAGCAGATTGATATTATCATCACCAAAACTTATTATGCATCAACAGGGCGAAGCGGCATAGACGCAGCTAAATGCTACCGAAATCGATAGACGCATGCGCGATGCAGGCGCTGCATCACCCGCCATTGTAAACTGTTCGAGTTTAAGTAAAGTTAAGCAACAACTGCACTAATCCCACCCAACAACAAAAGATTTTGTGAAGAATGTAGGCTTTTATACGAACTTAGATACTTCACTACTGCATTGCTAGATTATCACATTATTGTCTGCATTCACCAACAGAATAGCGACGAATCAATGACGGAAAAAATGCTTCACAGAAATAATCAGATTCGCAGTTGCCGAGTATAATCATAACTAATATTCGCCAAAAAGTCATTAATGTTTGTTTGTGGATCAGGTGCTGATCACTCGTCCGAACTGAAGAGTACTGCGGAGTCCTATTTTGCGGCTATGACCGTTAGATACGATCGATTTGACGCAAGCGCGTTGCATTAAGATGTATGGGGGGTATCGGTGTTATCGTTTGTCCATTGCCGATCCACTGATCGGCAATGGACATCGGACTCCATCAGCTTAAAATAATTAACACTTTTTAGCCGTTACCATATAAGTAGGTAGGTACGTACTAAATTTAATTTCAAAATTTATATAACTCGGAATTTCCAATGAAGGAATGCTTATTTTTCAGAAATGCTCGGTGATTTGTAAAACCGTTAACGGTTTTATTCTGAAAATATTGATCAAGCGATTGCGCGAATGACCCTATTACCGGCACAACCTGCAAAGTAGATTCATATTATGCTATTCATTAAACCCCAAGCGAACGCCGGCGTTCGCGCACCTATTGTCTTTCTATTGTGTCTGTAATTTCCACGATTGAAAGGTTAATAGACGTGTTTGAAAGCCGTGAAAAATAATACCCCCGTCTTATGAAGAGATTCCTATTTCTGAAGCCTAAAAACGGTGAAACTCATATCTATTTTAATTGTATAACTATATTTAGTTAAACTATCTAAAGAAAACGCTAACAAAACTCTATCGAAAGATAATTTATTTTATTTCAGGTTTTTTGTTTAGCTCAAAAAATCTTTTAATTTCAAATCGTTGGGTAACTACTTAAATTCATCCATTATTTGTAAGTTGATAAAGAAGAAGAAGCAGTAAGATGCATAAATGAAATAATATCATAATACAATACAAACAAAGGACACCACCATTTTGAATTCTGGTGGGCGGGGTAGTCGACTAGTCGCTGCATAAGTTGCATGAGATCGATATCACACAAACGCGCTGCGTCATCGGCGCCATCTTGAACTATTTTGCGTCCGCCATTTTGATTTATCACCGAATCGGTGTTTTATCAAAATGGCGATCAGATTTAAACAAAACGCGACACAAAATAGTTAAAGATAGCCGATTATTTCGGCAACTTCATCATCAAAAAGTAAATACCTGTTCATTACTGCAATCAAACAGACAGAAACAGATGGAGGAATATCATACGAGTGAAAAAGATGAAGCACGGAGATAACAACCCACAGCACTGAGAAATACGACGCCAGGAAGAAGACTGCAATCAAAGGGCCTAAAAATAACTCCACCATTTGAAGAAACCAAATACAGGAAAGAACTAAACAATAAACAAAGCTAACTTACCTAGCTGTACCTAGCTATCGAATGAATGTAGCGATGAACCCGCCGAGCCGCCGCCATTTTAGGTATCCTGAACATGGCTGCCGATTCTATATTCTGATTCCATATCTGGTGCCACGACTTACACTTAGAGCTAGATCTTACCTTCTTCTTCGTTACAGCCATCGTAATAGTTGTTGTAATACAGATCTCGACAGTAATCGATCGGATCTTGCTTCTTAGCCTCGGCAGCTTCTAGCATACGCTCGTAGTTACGAAGAGCAACGCACATTTTACAATCAGGAAAAAATATCTCCGGAGTATACATTTTGGAGCGCTGGGTTCAGCGATTCAGTAAAATTTTAAGGGAAAATTAATTAATCCACAACGGTTTTGACGCGGACGACCGAACGGATGGCGCGGCGGGGAGAAACTGGGCGAGCTGGGGCTCAAGTTAGACGCATTAAAATTTCCAAGGGGTCGATACGAGTGACGCATGCGCTATAGGACGAACAGAAGGGCGCAGTCCCAGAACAGCGACGAAGCGACTTTAATCGTTGCAAAATAAGGCTCAATTTACTTAGTGAAATAAGATAACTATTTTGACGTTCCAACTTTCAACCGTATTGTAAAAGTTACTAAAGCAGAGTTCCAAATGAGTCAAATAAGGCGATTAGTCTTGTATTCGGAGGGTCAATCTCAACCCTTCACAAACTATCGAGACGTTAGGGGATCGGGTTAGCGACGTGTAACGTCTATGTTATGGGTTTCAATGAAGACCATTAAAAAAATAACGAGCACATTTAAGATTATTCCACGTCTGCTCTTGTATTATATCTATAATAATTCGCACAAAGCTGTTCAATAGAAAATGAAGACACTCGAAAACAAGTTACTATTTTTTGGACTGAAACTGCATGCGCCTTATACTACTCCTCTGTACTACACTACATTATAGTGATCACACAAAGAATGTAGATCTTGAAATTGATGAGCATGACTCGAGTAACGATGGTTTGATAAACAAGTACCTTAAAAAAATAAAAAGAGAAGCAACGCATATAATAGAGAAAATAATCCTATTTGCCAACGATTGTAGCAATACTACGTAGGATATTATTTAAACTTCCACTGTGGTCAAATATTAATTTCCGCATTTTAAATTCGACAACATGACTCCATAGTCTACAAAAGCTTTTTCAAAACAGTTAATTAAAAGCATTTGATTTTCAACACCAAAACACAGAAATATAGAATTGACGAACTCATTCACATATATTGATATGTGACCGTCGTCAAAAGTTGACTTTGCGATTGATGTTGAAATTGAGTCTTAATAGAAGAAAACGATAATATATTCACAAAAAAATGGCAGGTACAAGTTAAGACTCAGTATTTTGAGAATTTTGTTGAGAATTGGAAAGGAGAAGGCAAAGAAGACGATACAGCTAAAATACTAAAACCAAATACATTCAAAACGCATTACGCATTATGTTCTACTGTTGAATCCAGAACAAAAAATTTAAACTTACAAATACTTGTGGTTGTAATGGATATATTCAGAATATGACAGATATTATTAATTTGTATATCTCTTAACTAATCTTAGAGTACCTTAAATGTTTGGCAGGTGCAATAATCAGTTGTCGTCTTTAAGCATCACTACATATTATAAAACAAAGTCCCCCGCCGCGTCTGTCTCTCTGTCTGTTCCGACACCGGTTCACCGATTTTCACGCGGTTTTCACCACTCGATAGCGTGGTTCTCGAGGAAGCTTTTAGTATATGATTTGTTAAGTTTTTGTATTTATTTCTGTGTACATTAACGATATTTGTTAAATACGTCGGGAAAAAATAAGCCGTCTGGGAGCGTTCAACGAAAACGCTGCCTAAACCCTTTGAGATATAACAAAATAGTCTTTAATGGAATTTTGTATGTTATATAGGTCTAAAGAAAAGTCCGCAGTGGCATATGTCTATCTATTAAGGTTAACATACTATATCCATTTTACTACTTTTAGAAATTGGCATTCATGAAGCGTTTATTGGAAAGCTATTTACATAATTACGGTATCTACGGTAATTCTTATCATAATAAGTTACTTTGCGTTCAAGGCTATATCAGTATCTGTAAATTACTTTTTGAATCATTTCAATCGGACGTACCATTTGAAAGTTATCATAAGTTTAATAATTCTCAAAATTAAATCTGCGCGATAGCTCCCGCGACACCAACAATGGTAGTATATGTGAATTAAGGTAGTAAGAACTACACTGCTCACGCGTGTAAAACGGAGGTCCAAAATTTATGGGGAGTAACCTAATGCCACGCGGGCGAAGCCGCGGGCAAAAGCTAGTTTAATTAAAAAAAACAGAAATTACATAGATCAAATAATGACGATATTATTTCAATGGCGTTATTATACATAAGGAAGGCATTAAGTCTGTCTTGTACTTTGTGCATGAAATTTAAATAACTAAATGTAGGACTCTTTTCTATTTTAAAAAGAAAGATTGAATGAAAAAAAACAATGTGTGATGGAGTTACAGATACATGACGAAATATTTATTTTAAGATGGAAGATGTAATTTTATAAGATGAAAATATGAATAAAAAAGCAGTTTCTTTCAAAGGAAATCACGTTTATCATATAGCCATAATCCTCTCGTCCGAGAGGACAGAGATAGAGGTAGACTAAATTGTGCATTTATATTTGGAAAACAAAAGACAATAGAGAACAAAAATATATAATGAGCATTATTCAGAGCGATCGACAGTGTACCTCATTTCTCAGGAGAGACTGACATATTCTTCCACGAAGTGGGCGCAAGACAGACGACAATGCGGAGATAATTAGGTGGAGTGCGGAGATAATTGGGTGGAGTGCGCAACAGAAGTTAATAATTGCTCAAAGTAAATTTTCTGGCACGGCAAAGTTATGGTTGAGAACAGAAAAGGCGTTCAGCACATATGATGAAATCAAGACGGCAATGCTCGAAGAATTTACAAATAAAAAAAATGGATGAGATGATGAACACAAGGAAAAAGCATGAAAACGAGACGTTTTACCAGTACATGCTAGTTATGAATGAGCTAGGGAAGCGTACGAAGTTCCGAGGCTACGTGCATACGAAGATTTCGGATTACGAGTCGTTGTTATTTGTAAATTGCTATTTTACGGCGTTACTACATATTCAAGAAAACATGGCTCTGTGTGAAACTTTCAAAAAGACAACTAAGAAGACCGATCGCACGAGGCAGCGTGATAACCTGACGAAAACAAAACCGCAAGGGGGACTCCATAGTAAAACCGGTAATTTATCGTTGTTATAAATGTAGTGCAATTTTGTTTTTGTTTAAAATAGTTGTATTTAACGATGTGTCTATCATACAATTTATTGTTATTATGTAAAAATAGTACTACGAGTATATTAATTTTAGTATTGTTTAGTGGAGTACCCATTCTAGGTTAAAGATAGAGGAGACAACAACTTTGTAATAAATAAATTTAACGTTGGTTCAGTCTAAGGCCTGACTGATTTGTCGGAACGGCCAAGTTGTAGGATTCTTTTCTAATTTAAACATTTTAAATAAGTAGGTTTGACTTTAAAATGGAGGTTGAATGAAAAAGATATTGTGATGTAGTGACAACAGCGTTGCCAGATCTCCTGGTATTTCAAGAGATCTCCTTATTTTATCAAAATTCTCCTAATCTACTGACTTTTTAAATCTACGATATTTGTATATTTAAATAAGTATATGGCAATTTTGAAAAAAACTGGAGTGCCTAGATCCCGGTGTAGTTATTGATCGCAAAATGAAAACAATAGCTGATGTATTAGCTCTGTTTCCTGATCTGGTGCCTCAAGAAAACTTTCAGATAGTAGACACTAAATGGCGCGTCCTAAAAAACACATAAATTAAAGCAAACCGAAATGAATCGGTGATTTGAAGAATCGTTTCCAATATGGAAAACGGAGATGGCAAGATGTTCCCGAATTTATGTGACTTTGTTTCAAATATAATGTGTTTGCCGCATTCAGGTGCACCATGGAAAGATTATTTTCACAAATTAATTTAACAAAGACAAAATATCCTAAAAATAAAACTTGTTTTGATTTTAAAATATGCTACAAAATGACAATAAATATTAATTGTCAAATGTATCAAAATAAACAATAATTAAGTTTACATTATATGTAATTTATTGATCTCCTGATTTATCTGATTAGTCTCCTGTATTTTTTTACTTTTTTTTTCCTGGATTTTAAAAATTTTGTCAAAGCTGACAGATACAGGAAGAAATATTTTAAGATGAAATATGTTACTTTAAATGATGAAAATAATAATAAAATGCAATAATTCAAGAGAAATCACGTTTATTGTGTAATGTTGATTGCCGAAGCAATGTAGCTAGATTTATAAAACTATGCATTAATAGTTACTGCACATCTATTCCGATAGGACAATTTTCTTTCTTACCACGCAATTCGGATTTGTTGTCCGTTTTTAGGATCGAGTGCTTGAAATCAATTTAAGTCTTGTCTTACTTGTGGTTCTGATGTTGCAGTCAACTACGAATGTACATACACAGTTAAATGAGCTATTGAATTAATTCTTTTGTTGATCGGTCATTACCAATGTCATTAAATAATTAAAAGTAATTTCAATTGCAATGGAAAAAACGAACCACATCATGGCTAGGCCCAGGTGGACACAGGAGAAGAGGTCACCCACATGATCGTTGGTCTGACGAAATAAAGCAACTGCAGGAGCTGACTGGATTAACAAGGCCAATAACAGATCTGTTTGGAAAACCTCGAAAGAGCTCTATACCCGAAAAACTAAAAAACCTTTTTTATTATTACTCTTGTTCTTTCTTCATTTCGCTTTTCATTTTTTTTTTTAAGTTAAGGAACTAAAGGCTATGGTTATTATATAATTTTAAATGCTATGTCGACAATAAGCGAATAATCGAAGAAGGTTCATTAAAGCCTATTAAAAAAATCTTTATTTAACAGTTTTTATTATTGCCCTTGTTCTTCATTTTGCTTTTACAAAATAATCTGTTTTATTTAAGTTAAGGAAAATTTCAAAAGCTATGACGATAATAAGCGCAAATCGAAGAATGTTTAAATGTTGATGGGCAGAGGGAAAAGCCCGTCATGGAGATGCACCGGCGGGGAAAACTGAAGAGGAGGTCGATCAGGGCATTCTGGCCATCATCTTAGCTTCCCTCATGACCCTGGCCAAACCAGTAACTGCGCAAAACGTAAGCGCTGGCAAGCAGCCCTATCGACACAATGAATTCCCGAGCTCATTCCTGCAAGTAAGTGGCCCACCATCACCTCACTGGCTTTCTCAACATTGTAAAAAGCGGGGTCGGTTTAAGGGTGGAAATAGTGGACAAAGTGCTAACCTTACAGAAGACCGGAGCAGAGGGGGCAGTCCTTGGACAAGTGAAGCTGGTGTGGGGGTATTCCTCGCTCAAATCAGTCCAATATATGGAGATGTTCCTCCAATCCCACTGTCGGGCCTTGGAGATCCCAGCTGTGCTAGATTTCAACCGTTAGAATTGAAAAACAGGTGGGAGGCTGCAAGGAGGGAGGATGCTCTGTTACCTTATAGTAGGGTTCGAGACGGAAACTCATACGCAGAGCTTAACCATGCACAATTCCCAGATCTGTACTACGCCGCAATCGCATTTGCAAAGGTCAATAAGATTGTGGGGGAGAATTTCCAAATATCACAGCCTCATCCCTCCACCCAAGCGGCCCTTATTGACCAGTATATTAAGAAGACAGCAACACAGAAAGATACCTAGGAGACACTAGCCAATGATAAGTACGAGGGCAGTACACGAGTGAAACAACGACTTACTAGTAACGCACTGACGTTTATTTTAAACCATAGGTAAAGGTGCGTAGGCATACAATTAAACGACTAAGCTTCTAGCCTAATAAAAAACATACATGCTAATAAAATACTTGACCCATGATTCTCAAACCTTTTTCTCGTAACGTTATAGTGTCGTAAAGCCTCGCCCGTCTGTTCGTCCAAGTTGTTTAAAAAGCCATTTCATGTATTAATATTTTCTGTAACCTAAAAGAAATACTCTTCGTGCAGAATAATAAAAATAAACATCGTTTTTTTTTGTTACAAAAACCACTTTTATATTTGTCTTATCTTGCGTAATTAAACGACAACCAAAGAAAGAAAAAAGAAAAGAGAAATTGAGAACTGACAGCCCGAATTTTGTTACATTATAACTTTCTAACTAGATGTGGCTTAACGAATACTTATCAAGCTTACATAGATTTATACAGTGTTTTTATAGAAATTCCCTGCCGGAGTCTGTGTTTCCTGATAGCTATAACCTAGGGGTCTTTAAGTCAAGAGTGAATAGATTGTTTCTAGGCAAGCGTGCTCCATCGTCGGCCACATCATCGCTTACCATCAGGTGAGATTGTGGTCAAACGCGAGCCTATCCATTATAAAAAAATTTAAAAAAAATTAAAAAAATGGCTATGTGCCCAGGTACCCGAGTGTTATTTTATGTTATGAACACATACTTTTGAAAACCTCTGTACAACTAAACTCAAATACATAAGTTGCCAAAATAAAGAAATAAAGTACCTATACAAAATACTGCTTTCAGCATCAAAATGCTTAACACTATACTCATTAAAAGAAAAAAAGAAAAACTGATCACAATAATAGAGTTTCAAAACAAATCGAATGAGCTCCTCGTTTATTTTAATTTTAGTTATAATTGTGATGAGGCGTGTGAAGTTTTTAAAAACGACTGTAAATTAATTAGTTGTGCGAATAGCTGAAAGACATGTATACCTCTCGAATGTCTTATGTTACACAGTTCGACATAAGAAAAAATGCTCCAAGTGTCTTAAGTCGGACAGTTACACTTAAGGGCTTGGTCAGGATTGGTCGCTAAATATCTGTAGTTGTGTTGCAAGTAGCAATATGTTCTGTATTTATATGAAAGAAATGGTTCATTCACTCTTAATTTTAATATTTTTCAACAGCAGAAACATTTTGAACGAACTAAAAAATAAATAAATTCATCTGACATTCCACTCACGGCCAACGTCAAAGAGTATAAATTTGTGCGAAACGAACGGAGAAATAAACGATGAATAGAGGCAGCAAACGGTAAGTTTTCTTATAAAAATCTATATAGAATTACTGAGAAATAAGTGTAGATTCCATATTGAGTAATTGTTTTTCAAAAAGTAATGATTATATAGGCGAAAAAAGTAACGAAAGTTTACACTCAACATTTTTTTTCCATAATGGCCGTTGTGTTATAACATGTTTTTGCTACAAATATTGTCGTAAATAGTTTGAAATGGGTGTTTTTCACAAAAAATGACCCTAGCAAAATCGGACTGTCCCACACCTTGAAACATTTTTATTTTTATTTTTTTATATGGCACATGTGGAAGTGAAACTTTGTGTGATTTAGGTAAATATTTCAATATACCATTAAATTAATAAAAAAAAGTGGATAGTTATTTTTATATTTAAAAAAAAACCAAAACAGGACGTAAAAATATCATGTGTCCCACGGTGCTCTTGGAGATTTCAAATACATCTAACTTGTAGAATATTAGTCTTTAGGTATGTTTAAGTTTTTGAACATAGTCTCTGTATTTCTAAAAGCGTATTTTCGATTTTTATGAGATAAATTAATAGTTATTTTAATAAATATCATTATTTTAATGTTGTCCTACGAAAATCATATTACCGGAAAATCCGATTTCGTCACGGTGAATTCGATATCGTACACAAGACAAAATCTACTAATTTGTATTTTTCTGCCTTCCTGGCAACATTATGATCGTATTAGGATACCGCCATTGTTGTTTTAAAGTCAGTTTGCGACAAAAACTGAGACCAAAGTGTTGGTGTCATCGGCGCGCAGAATTTTTTTTCTGGAGAGTGACAGTATTTAAAAGGTAAATAAACTGTTTTCTTTACTTTATGATATTGTATATAACACAATAAACTAACCTATATTAGATAAGTATAGCTAAAAACAAGTTAATTTAACTAAATATTAGTTATTTTCAATTTTAAAAGTATCGTGGAATGAAAACGTCACCTCCTGTGCGTCATGTTACATACTACCGGAACAAAATCGTGACGAACTTGAATTGTAAAGCTTAGTGTACAATGAAATATTTTAAAACATTGATTTAATTACCCGACTACGGCGAAGTAAAAAGAAGGGTTATGAGTTTTTACCCGCCTACGACGAAGCAAAATGGAGGGTTATGATTTTGACCGGTAATGTATGTATTGTTCATCTATTTCCACATAACTTATGAACTATGTTGGAAGTGTTTTAATGTCCGCGCGTGTGTTAGGTATTAAACGAAAGGGCCTAAGAAGCACATTTCATCGGCTTTGTTTGCATGCACCTGATAATTGGAAATAACTTCATTATTAAATACTTATTAAATACATTATAATAAATAAGGTGTTAGTTGTTTTTTTAACAGACAACAAATATCGAACGGTTTGTTGGAACATAACAATTTCTGACGAGAATATTTCTTGTTTTTATACTTAATAGAACATGATTTTTCAGTAGTCGGGTTTTTGTTTTGAACTTATTTTTCATGTACTTACGTGTTAACTTTTATTGGGACTGTGTTTGTACTTAGGTACTACGGACTAAAAAAAAAATTAAGATTAAAAGAATAAAGCTCTCCATTATTGCTGAATGCTAAGAGTAGATTACTTTTCACTCAATTTTAATATTGCATTTGATGTTGGTTCGTATTATTTAAAAAGATATAGCCATAGCACCTTTTTTTGTTTCAGATCAAAGTTCGCATTTAGCATGCTTACACGTATGGATGATCACTCTGCTAGCAGCTATGGTAGTCTATTGGGACGTTGACAAAATCCTAACATATTTTGATTTAAATCAATGTTACATTAATAATGCTAAGTGGCCTTGGCCTGTTACACATTTCAAAATTACTAAAAATTGTTTCGGATGTCGGCGAAAAATCAACCATAGTATGAAACTGCAGCATTTTACTTTGGCTATGAGTCAAAGTGATATCAGGAAATTACTTCAGTGCTCCATTTTTTGGTGTTCTTTTTGTATGCATTCTATTTATGACCATTTTCCTGAGGACGAGTGTGAGGTTTGTATGTGAGAAAGTAATTAATAGTTATTTAAGAAAGCAATTACTTCGTTCGTTACATCAAAGGACACATGTCGCAGTAACTTAAGTTTTAAAATTATGATTGAATAGTTGATTCAAGTAGGATTGTAATGTCTGAAATTAGTACAAAATAATTTTAATCTTTGTCGATAAGAATATCAAAAAGTTCCTAATAATCCAAAGTAATTGTGATAATGATGTTGGTGAAAGTAAAATTTTAAAGTAATCGCTAACGACTAAGCTGGTTCTATATTATGAGAACCAACTTGGTCACTGGCGATAACTTTTAAAATTTCACTTTCATCTATCTCAAATTGATAATTTTATATCTTTTAATAATTTTATGTGTAAAAACAAAGGTTTAATGAATCTAAAATTTCAGTAAGTTAATGCTTTATTCTTTGTAATTGTGTTTTTAAAACGGCAGTGTGAACATTGCTCAAATTATTCCTGTTCGTCACGCAATTTTCATAATAGTCACTGTCCCATATTATGAATGGTACAAAAATGGTTTTAAAATATCTATTTTCAATTTTATTACATTTATTTGGTCATCATCAGTATTTTGTTATTATCGAAAATTCCTCACTCTGCTTGATTTTTGAATTTGTAACACGTATCATTAGTAATGACAACTTTTCTAGTGCGATATGTCCGAGAAGTGACGAACATGAAACTATTTAGCTGATTATTTAATAATCTAATAGAATTATGCTACCCTTTTGTTATTTTTTTAAAGATTTTAAGCATATATTTATGCCAATATAAGTTGATTTTGTTTCAATACTTGGTTGTTTGATTTCCAATTGATTATATTTTGTGACGTACAGGAATACTTTGCATCATATCCTAACAGAAAAACTTGAATATTTCTTAAAATCATGGTACAATTTTAATTTTTATAGCATATTTAGCTAATTAACAATATATTCTTTAATACCAGAGTAAATATAGAACATATCATGAAATACCAAAATTATATTTCCTGTCCGTCACAGGGTCATTTTTTCTGAAAATCACCCAAATACATTTAAGTAGTTAGCATATTTACCTATAAACAAAATAAAAGTAATATATACTTATACCATCACGTATTGACATCATTATTGTGTGTCAAAGAGAAAAAGTCGTAAAATTGGCGCTAACCATGACGGTTGGCGGGACAAAGTACGGTCTGCAAAAAAACTTATTATTCTTTTTAGATTATTATTTTTAAATGATGGTTGGATTTTTATTATTATGTAAATAAACATTTGTTATCAATTTATATCTGAATGTCTTACATGGAGTTTCAAGTTCCCGATTTTTTTTTTGTTATTATTATTATTTTTTGTTTACTTAGGCCGGTAATGTGGTCGGGTTAGCTGATCAGGCTTTATACAATTAGTGAACTTTAATATTGTTTTTAGAATGGCGAAATACGCCGCTACGGAACGGTCCAGGAGTGTGACCCCCGTAGCGGATATAGTACGCGGACCGAACCGGCAAAGCGCGGCTCGGCGGGCCCTTTTATTAGAAAGGCTTAGGGGCCACCCCGGTACGCGACCTAGATTCCCCACCGCCACGGTAAGTTTCTTTTTCATAGCGTTACCTATTTAGTTAGCTACAGTTCCGTTATATTTATTTAGTTACAGTGGAGTAATTTGTATTTTTTACTTTAGCCTCCACGCGCTCCCCGTTCAGGCGACACCTGGAGGATCGCTCAATGTTCGCGGCGACTCCGTGCCGCTCGAGCAGACCCCAGGTGGTCGCCTGCGCATCGGAGAAGCTAGACAAGCCAGGCAACCCAGCCTGGACTTGTCTCTCTGGTAAGTTAACTCTCCTTCCTAGAGTATCGCCATGGTACGTGGGTGGTAACGAACATGGTAATATGGTTATATTTTTACGATACTGTATTTATTTACATTTCCGACGTGGTTGAGCGTGTGGAGGCATTGGACATGTCAGAGGACGAAGCAGCGGAGCTGCTGCAGTCGGATCCCTGGCATGTGAAGAGGTGGATGCGGGACCTGCCGGGGGCCAGCGAGCTGCCGAGGGCCAGCGACACGCCGGGGGCCAGCGACACGCCGAGCAGCAACACGGTTTTTCTTGCTCCTCTCGCGCCTAGCGCCAGATCTGAGGTGATTGTCGCTGCCGAAGTTGACGTTCGTCCATCATCTTTCGACGGTGACAGCACTTTCACAGACGGTGCCTAGGCGTGATGGCAGTGAATTGGACAGCGATTTCGATGACGAATTCGATGTCCCAGTCATGCCAGTTGTCGGGAGGGATCTTCCTGACACCGAGGAGTTAGACGAACCGTTACAAGATTTGGTAAACGAGATCGATACGGGGATGGATGACGCTGCCGATTCTCTTTTGGGTACGTCGGCTATTTTCACGTGGTCACTGGACTTTGATTCGTTTAGGGGTGTTCGTGGGGAGTTCTCAGGTCCTACCCCTGGGCCAATCAAAGACTACGAGACGCCTTATGATGCCTTCACCGACATATGGGATGAGGATATCATAAGGTTGATCGCCACGGAAACTAACCGATATGCCCATCAGACAATCGAGACCATGCGTAACGCAGGGACTTTAAAACCATCATCTCGCCTTCATTCGTGGACTGACACTAATGCAGACGAAATAATGGCTTTTTTCGCGATGTTATTGTATATGGCTATCGACCCGCGTACGTCGATAACTGAATATTGGACATCAGACGAAGTTCTCCAATTACCGGGGTTCAAAAGTCTTATGTCCTTTAATCGGTATACTCTGTTGAATAAGTGTCTTCACTTTGTAGACAATGTCGCTGTCCAGAGTCAGCAGTTGTCTCAATCTGGAGTATCTTCTTCAGCAGGGGTGTCACGTAGGCTGGGTAAGTTGGCACCTATTATTGAACATCTCGGAAAAAAGTTCAAAGCCTTGTACAACCTAGGACCTGACATCAGCATCGACGAGTCTTTGACCTTATTCAAGGGCCGCTTGTCCTGGGCCCAAACAATAAGGTCAAAGGCTGCGCGATTTGGAATCAAGTCATATGAGCTATGTGAGTCCCGCACTGGCTATATGGCTAGGTTCCAAATCTACACGGGCAAGGATGACAGTTCCGACGGTGATCTATCACTGGGCGTTGATTTGGGGGGGAAGAGCACGAAAGTGGTTCTTGAACTATTGCAAGGTCTTAAACATCGGGGGCATTGTGTGGTGATGGATAATTATTATAATTGTCCATCATTAGCACGATACCTCAAGAGTTTGGGCTTTGATTGTTTAGGAACCCTTCGTGTAAACCGTCGAAACGTCCCTAGTGACTTCAAGGTGTCGATGAAAGTGAAGAAGGGGACTATTATATCTCGCCATTCTGGAGACGTGTCCATCATTGCATGGATGGACTCCAAGATGGTGAATATAATATCCACCTATCACAGACCCGATACCTATAATGGAACTAGGGCTGGTAAACCGACGGAGAAACCGGTATGTATAAAAGATTACAACAAATCCATGGGGGGTGTTGATCTCAAAGATCAAAAACTCTCCATGTATCTGTTGGAGCGAAAGAGAGGCGTGAAATGGTACGTGAAAATGTTTAAAAGGCTACTGAATGTGAGTATACATAATGCGCTTGTGATGTACCAAAGTTCTCTGAAACGTACAACTGATAAATTGCCCGTGACGCATCGTGAGTTCCGCTATGCGCTTGCTGAATCTCTACTTAAACGGCATCGCCCCTGTTCAATAGGGATCAGTCAGGCACCAGTGGAAAACGTGAGGCTGAAGCGAAATATCATGCACGAGCCAGAGCACTTGATGGGACGTGAGAATACAAAGAGATGTGTGATTTGTCAACGCCAGAAGAAATCCAAAGCCGTTCAATCAAGGTGCATCATGTGTGACGCATATCTTTGTTTTGGGGACTGTTGGAGAATTTGGCATTCTGCAAAAGAGCTCCCAGGCGTAGATATACGTGGGCGAAAACGGAAGCGCAAGAGTAAACGTTTTTGGGGTGTGGATGTGGATTACGACTGTGTTTGAATGTGATCGTGATCCGGGGCTCTCGCATGAGGGTCACGTTTTGACGGGACGCCTAACCGTTTATGTATCTCGTTTACTACTTCTTTCGTTGCTGTTATCGGGGGCGTTACAGCTATCGGGGATGAAACGGTAGCGTGGTAGCGCCTTTTGGTGTCTGCATTGATATCTGACTGATATCAGTCTGGGTTTGTGCATTGTGGATAATATATTACGGGACAAATCTGATTTTGTAAATAAAACCCACGATATGTACGGCACAAACCTTTTTTTAAACATTTGTAAATTTTTCTAAAGTTTGGCTAAAATCAGGACAAGCCCTTCAGTAAACTAGCTGTTACAATAAATTAAACATTTGTAAATTTTGCTTAACTTTGGCTAAAATTAGGACAAACCCTTCAGTATACTAGCTGTTACAATAAAGTTTACCTGTCTTGGTACGGCACAAATCTTTTTTTAAACATTTGTAAATTTTGCTATAGTTTGGCTAAAGTCAGGACAAACCCTTCAGTTACAATAAAGTGTACCTGTCTTATTTTTTCACAACATAATTATGTTCTTATATGTACGAAAACATTTGTAAATTTTGCTAAAGTCTGGGTAAAATCTAGACAAACTTTTCACTATAATAGCTGTTACAATAAAGTGTACCTATCTTATGGTTTTTTTGATAGGAAAACTAATGAGGATTACGGGAAGGTATCATTTATAATTTGTTATTATCGATTTAACAGTATAATCTTCCTTTTTCTGAAGGCCTACCTAAAGTTATTACCTTACTCGTAAAAGCGTTGACATTGACGTAATGTGCGTGTACGGAGGTCGACACCCGAAAGGTTAAAATTAAACAAAAAATATTGTTCACTTTTCTAAATTACTGTTTAAAATTCTTCTCAGATGAAAAATAAATTTATTTCTTGTAAAAACAGTTAGCATCTCTAAAAGTAGGTCTTTTTATTGTTAATATTCTCCTGATCTTCAACAAACAAAGGTAGATAGGTGGCGAAATCTAGTATAGGGGGTGGCAGAGGGTGCGGCTGGACGCGATTGCGCAATGCATTCGAGTGCAGGACGCCGTCCCCACCAACTCGGAAGCGAATTATCGACCCTAACATTGTGGTACAACGGCCTCATACTGCTATACATACTATAGGCCAAGAACAAAGAGATTCATTATTTTTTTTATGCTTGTTTTTAGTTTCATATTTTAACACTGGCCCAACAACGGACAACAATTTCCAATACAGTAGTCTTAAAACACCTGTACCCCTAGCCAAGTTGCTAATCTGCAATAGTTAACGCTTGTAGAAAGCTTCAAATGTACGGGAATGACGTCGTCTTAACGCTCAGTCACGTCGTCAGAACAAAAGAATTGGCGGTAAGGTCAACTCGAAGCGTTCGGCGCAAGCGAAACGCTTGTAACTTGGCTAGGGGGGCTGAGAACGTGCAGTGTAAGGTACCGTTACAAAAAAAAACTACAACGAATATCTTTTTGAAATGACGTGGACTCATATGGGAACTAATGTTCGAACTTTCAATCTTACAAGAAGCTGCTGCAGCACTCACTCGCGAAGATATTCATTCTTTCATCATCATTTCAACCGATATAAGTCCACTGTTGAGTCCATTCCTTAGTGTTTGATAATTCTAACTACCCTGAACCAGGTCGCATGTCTCAATCCTAGAGCCCTTTAGTATTTAATATCACTTAACTTTCAGCTGAGATCCAATTGTCAACGAAAATGCATAATTAAAATTAGACATGTAAGTATTGTTATTTTTTTTAAATCTTTGCAGGTAAAATCACACGTTTAAACATTAAACTACGAAACTCAAGCAAGATCAACAATTTACAATATCGATTAGGAAATGCCCGAAAGATTGTATCTTTTATAAAATTTTAACATTTACCTATACACGTTGCTCTTTGTCTTAAGATTTACTAGCAAAATGTAAGACATACCAATATTACCAATAATAGGTGGTCCAGGATCTCTGGTCCAGTTTTGAACTTGATTACTATCAAGCTAATTTTCCGTGAGTAGTTTCATTTTGATGAGACGCTCAGTACAGTTTCCTATACGAAACTCTCGATTGTGGTAGCTAACAGAGGTAGGAGGTATTTTACCACTTTTATCTGTGACGAATTATTTGGCAAAGTTAGGCCGAAAATTCTCGAAATGGTGAAGTCCTTTAGAAAAATGTCATTTACTAGTGACATCTGGGCCATAAGTCTGCTATTTTTATAAATTCGTCATTCCAACACGATTCCATTGTCATTTTGCTAAAAGTTTGTAATCTGCTAATTCATAATGATCGATCATTGATCGGTCAATGGTCTTGTAATAGAATTGTGATAGAATGATAATCTCGAGCATATTAAAACCAATAACTGCACAATAACGTTCTAATGGTAAAACACTGATCAAATAAACTGTCAAAGTTATAGCAGATTACCGCAAACGTCAAATATTCATTTGTCAATATGTACGAGATTACCATTCTATGTCACTTCTTTCAATGGAGTGTCAGTGGTTGACAATCGGAAAGTCATAATGACGCCATTATATTAGTAGATTACCAAACTTGTCAAAATCGACAATTATGACATCAATGATAGACCATTCTGACACTATTGTAATAGCAGACTTGAGGCCCTGGTCCGATTTCTATTCTGGGGTTTTGCTACTAAATTTAACCAGCAATGGGATTACAGAAGATTTTGAAAGGAAAAAGATAGTCTTAAAGGCAGGGGTGTTCAATGACAGTCGCCATACTGGAGAAAATATTGCTCATAAACTTGAAGGCATCTTGTCGTCATGGGAAATACCTATAGAAAAAATGAAATGTGTTGTTCGCGGTGCAGGTGTATTAATGTTCAACACATTGACTGTACTTCACACAAAATACAAAACTTGTTAAAAGAAGGGCTGAAAGCTGCCATAACAAAATGTGAAAAAATGGCAACACATTATCATTCTAATACTGCTCAAGATGAGCTAAAAACTTTACAACAAAGGCTTATTCCAATATTTCATAAGATAATTCAAGAGTGTACTACCAGATGGAACAGTACCTTTTATATGCTACAGCGTATTCTGCAAGGTCGTTTTCTTTACACATCCACAAATAACTAAATTCCCCAACTGACTTCTGAAGAGTGGACGCTCATTGAAAATCTTATCATGTTATTAAAACCCTTTGAAGAAGTAACTAAAGAATTAAGTATGGCTGATATTTCTGTATCATCAGTGTGTCCCTTAATCGGCACTTTGGAAAGAATTCAGGAACAGCAAGCGCCGTCGACGACTTGGGCTTGGTCCGGACAGTTACCGGACGACCGGACAGCAAGCTACCCATTGCTCACTGTCCGCAAGCCTGCGCCTACTGTGGCTGGAAATCGGGATCGAATCCCGGCGGCAGCGAGAGCGCCTTTGCCTGATGCGGTCGGCCTCCTTCTAAGCGAGCATAACTGCTTCGCAGAAGTCGCAAGAATAATAAAAAAATAATTTTATTTTAGTCATAACATTCCACTAACAAGTGTTCCTAGTGAGCGAATGTTTAGTGGCGCTGGACATGTTTAAACAACGCATCGCAATAGACTTGAAGGAGAGAAGGCTTCAAAGCTTTTATTTTTTAAGTTCAATATGCCGCTACTAAAGTTTGATTATTAATATAATTTTAAAGTTTCATTATATTATAAATATGTATCCATCCATAGTATAATCAAGCTTTAATGTTGAATTTTTTTCTAAGACGCTTTTTTAGGGTTCCGTAGCCAAATGGCAAAAAACGGAACCCTTATAGATTCGTCATGTCTGTCTGTCTGTCTGTCTGTCTGTCTGTCTGTCTGTCTGTCTGTCTGTCTGTCTGTCCGTCTGTCCGTCCGTATGTCACAGCCACTTTTTTCCGAAACTATAAGAGCTATATTGTTGAAACTTTGTAAGTAGATGTATTATGTGAACCGCATTAAGATTTTCACACAAAAATAGAAAAAAAGCAATAAATTTTGGGGGTCCCCATACTTAGAACTGAAACTCAAAAATTTTTTTTTCATCAAACCCATGCGTGTGGGGTATCTATGAATAGGTCTTCAAAAATGATACTGAGGTTTCTAAAATCATTTTTTTCTAAACTGAATAGTTTGTGCGAGAGACACTTCCAAAGTGGTAAAATGTGTGTCCCCCCCCCTCTAACTTCTAAAATAAGAGAATGATAAAACTAAAAAAAATATATGATGTACATTACTATAAAAACTGCCAACGAAAATTGGTTTGAACGAAATCTAGTAAATAGTTTTTTTTTAATGCGTCATAAATCGAAAAAAATACACTATTATTAAAACATCGATCAAAGTTACAACACATTACAAGAACTTTTATATTATGTTACTTGCTGCTACGGAACCCTTCATGGGCGAGTCCAACTCGCACTTGGCCGGTTTTTTTGTTTATAAATTACTAGTTTCCTAAAGGAGGGTTAAAAATATATGAAGACTGATAATTGATAATAATTTAAGAAAAGATTACCTACGTTTTTATTTGTTCATTAGTAATTTATTATATTTATTTTCCAATGAATAAATTAATAAATTCCAAAAAAATGATTATTTTATATTTAAATTAAAAGTAGATTTAAATGGATAGTTTAAGAGAAAATATTTGTTTATTTGATTATTGATATTTTTATGTTCCTAAAATGTGATTGTTTTTTAATTTAAAACTTTTTTTTTGAGGACAAATGTTGTTAAAAGGTTTATAAGAAAAATACGTGTTTTTTGTTTGTATACTTTCCTCACAGATGAATATTGTATACTCAAATTTGAACCAAAACCCAGAATTTAATTAAGTTAAAATTAAATTGTTGAAATAAATAAGAAATAGTGAAAGTAAATCTTTAAGTCGGGAAAATGCAAAAATATCTCGTATTTATTTTCTAATTGGAGTCGTATGAGAAAAATCTCGAAAGAAATGTATGGTATGTTACGGCATCCCTTTCGAATAGGTTTAGAATGTTATAGGAATTATTTAGATTATATTTTTCCGGGGTCGACTTGGCAATTCAACATTTGTGGACACATTTTTAGGGTTCCGTTCATAACTTCACGTAAATTCTCATGCTTGAGCATTAAAGCGTCTGTTAAGCAACATGGCCGACGGAATGTGTCTGGGAGTATTGGCGACTTGATTTTAAAGATATTGCCTATAAAATACGTAAAAATCAGCTTTGAGAAAATACGTGAAGTTACATCATTTTTTTTGGGAGCTTTAAAGCGTCTGTTAAGCAATATGGCCGACGGAATGTGTCTGGGAGTATTGGCGGCTTGATTTTAAATATTGCCTATAAAATACGTAAAAATCAGCTTTGAGAATTTACGTGAGGTAAGTAATAATTTTATGTACCTTGATTACCTGATACCTGAAAATTGGCTGCGTCCACATTTCGTTCGTCAGAAAATACGTGATGTCTGGCGGTCCTGGGATCTTACTCTATTTTCAAAGCATTGAAAAATTTTATAATAGCAAAAAAATCGCCCATAATATTATTGATGTTTGCCTCGGTCAGTATACCAATTATCTGGACAATGACTACAAAGAAGCAAAATTATGACATAAATTTTTAAACGAAGTAGAAGTTGACGGGTTAGATTTAGAATGAAAAAGAATCGGATCTTACAAACTTGGTGATAGTAATAAAAAAAATTTACTTTTCACTCTGGTTCGACGACATTCTTAAAACTTTAAAAAGAATAAATCAAGCCAACGTAATCTTAAATAAAATATAATGATGAAAATTCATACCACTTTTAAGAAGAGTAATATTAAGACTCCCATTATGGTCTTTGTCATGTTCATATCTTGATTCAGAAAGTAGAACACCAGCATCATCAGGTATAGAAAGTTACTTTAAAACTATAAAACACTTAGGTTTTTAAAAACCAAAATTTAAACATAAAATCGACGAACAAGTACATCAAAAGGGACTCAATTTTCTTAGACTGACTAACAAAAAATTTCTTATCTAGATGAAGATGTAGTGAACAAAGCAATCCCACACAAAAAAACTCAAGAAAAAATACACAAATATCCAAAAATTAAATCTAATCATTCCACTGGATATATTAATGCGGATTCTATATTTTCTGATCAATCCCATATTTGAACATTTGAAAGAAGCAGAAATGAATAATAAAGAGAAAAAAAATCATGATTTTGTTAAAAAATGATAACTTGTATTACTAAATAATACATTTGTGTTTAATATTTCATTTGACGGTGCAGCCTCAAAGAGGTTTCATAGCTGGCCTGGCCGTTGACAAGTTTTGTTTTTAATTTTATTGGTGACTGTCATTGTGACATCAGATAAGAACAGAGAGAAAAAATATGTGTCACGACATATTTTTTCTCTCTGTTCTTATGTTTTTAAATATAATGTAAAAATTACTTATTTACTCGGAATTTCCTTTATATTGTGACGACTATAAAGGTCACATATTAGTTGCAGTAAAAACTGCATTGTAATGGACCTTTTAAGGTTTATGGTTATTTTAAAAAAATAGATTCGGATTATGACGGAAGTTGTCAACAAGAAAAATATTATTATACCTAATTTTATATAGATTATGATAATTTAAGGCTTGATAGAATATAAATAGTCTAATTGAAAGATAAAACCTTTCATTAGCGTCTGGGCCGTTACAATATTATTATATTTCAAGTCTTTTACTGAAATCACATATAAATCCCCTACATATGGTCCAGGTCCATATCAGCCGGATTCAATAACAACGAAACTCGGATGTAAAAATTACTTATTTACTCGGAATTTCCTTTATATTATTATATTTCAAGTCTATTACTGAAGTCACCTAAATCCCCAACACTTATTGTTATCTTAACTCTTAAGATAATACCTGTGATTGTCCGAAGATGATGAAGAATTTTACTAATGTAGACTTCCTGGTTACTGAAAGTCACATATAGTTTTAATTTTGAAATGACAAAAAAATATTGGCAACGCATCCATTGTCGGTTCGCCATTCTAATATGTAGACTTCGTTTCTTATGTCACTGAAGCGTCAATTTTTTTTCCAAAATTAAAATGATTTATATTCAGTTTTAGAGAAAGATTCAGTTATTTTTACAATAAATAACGGAGGAAAATAAAATAGAAAGAAAGTTACGTAAAATCAAAAAACAGACCAAGAAATTGGAAGGAAAAACCAGAGATGAGTTTGGCGACATACGCCGGTGATTTTTATTTTCTTTTTGTTCTCTAGTTTTTTCAGCCTTTTGTTAAAAACAAGAATAAATTTGAATAAAATTCATGATGACCGACATTACCACCTTGAACAACTGCCGTTGTCGCTATACCATTAGGGTTACAATAAACTGGACATACGCAATGCTACAAGTTGTATATTATAACGTTTGTTACTATACCGGCAGGATATAGAACAACGAACCAAAAAAAAGTAAAATGTGTGATGACCGACGTTACCAACTTGAACAACTGCCGTTGTTGCTATACCATCAGGGTTACGAACAACTATTATTGTCATTGTTGCTATGCAAAGACTATATAAAAAAAGGTTACAAACAACGGAGGTAAGGTAAAGGTAAAGGTTACAAAGGTTACGAACAACTAGATACATACAATGCTATAAGTTGTGTATATATCTTTGTTGCGTTGGGTACCAAATAGGGATTGCAATCCGGTCCGGCGGATCCGGTAATCCGGCTGATCCGACGTGTTTTTGAACCTATCTGATCCGGTGGGTCCGCTCCGGATCCGGTAAAACAAAAGGAGTGCCAAAAGCAAATCGAAATTCGAATTACGCGCTGTAACTCCGCGCGCGCGCGACATTGCCAAATCGCTAGACTTGCCGCCGCCGCTCCCGATCGGCTCGCACTAAACTAACAATTCCGATTCCGACTCCGTCTCATTTTTGCCAATAGAACCAAATATTACATTAAAAGAGGAACTGGAAAAGCAAATCCTGCAAGAAAAAATAGGATATAGGAAAGTTAAAACTAATAAAAAGGAAACAGACAAAATAATTAAAAAGCCGGCCAAGTGCGAGTCGGACTCGCCCATGAAGGGTTCCGTAGCAGCAAGTAACATAATATAAAAGTTCTTGTAGTTCGTTGTAACTTTGATCGATGTTTTAATAATTGTGTATTTTTTTTATATTCATGACGTATTAAAAACACTACTCACTAGATCTTGTTCAAATCAATTTTCGTTGGCGGTTTGCATGGTAATGAACATCATATATTTGTTTTTAGATTTATCATTCTCCTATTTTAGAAGTTACGGGGGGGGGGACACATTTTACCACTTTGGAAGTGTCTCTCGCACAAACTATTCGGTTTAGAAAAAAATGATATTAGAAACATCAATATCATTTTTGAAGACCTATCCATAGATACCCCACTATGGGTTTGATGAAAAAAAAATTTTTGAGTTTCAGTTCTATGTATGGGGTAAAATTTATAGTTTTTTTTTCTATTTTTGTGTGAAAATCTTAATGCGGTTTACAGAATACATCTATTCACTAAGTTTCATCAGTATAGCTCTTATAGTTTCGGAAAAAAGAGGCTGTGACATACGGACGGACAGACAGACATGACGAATCTATAAGGGTTCCGTTTTTTGCCATTTGGCTACGGAACCCTAAAAATGACTGCATATGAAGCAGAAAGAATAAAGGGAAAGTACTTGACGCTGATTTTTATTTATTTAATGGCGATTAGGTCAACCTTTTCAGCCACAGACTACATTTGTAGATCTATCCGAAGCAGACTAGGGGACAATACAATCAATACCACCTGTTTGTTTCCTTAGATCGTTTTTTCAGACTAAGAAATAATTATTCACTTACACTTTGCATTGCAGCATTTGCAGCAAATAAATCTTTAATTGTTTGTTTTTAGGATTCAGAAGACTGATGTTGATTTTTTTAGTACAAATTTTAAAGACTGATTGTTAAGTCTGTGTAGATTATTAATATTTTATTATTACTTAAGTAATTTCTGACACAATGAGACTGATTTCTTTTTTTTTTAGTTTCATAATTTAATTTAGTACAAAGTACAATAATGCTTTAAGTATAGCATAAATAAATACTTTCATTCCCCATTTATTTTATTTTTCTTTTTATGTATTATTTCCTTTATTTGTATTTTTTCCATATCATTTACATTTTTAAAAATTTAAAAAAAAAAACATTTAAAAATATAAAAAATAGTTGTCCGCCGGTGTCGGGAGCAGGGTACAAGCTACCGGTGGTTAGGGCTCCAATTAGATATCCTTACTGCTCTTTCGTTTAAAGTAAAAGAACTTTCACTAAATACCAGGCTCTAAATTATTTTCAAATTCACGCAAATCGCCGGATCCGATAGCCGTATCGGATCGGTGAATAGGATTTGTGTGAATTCGGCTAAATCCGGCAGAATTGAAAGTGATACCGGATTGCAATCCCTAGTACCTACCAAATAACAAAATAATGTCTGGTATGAATGAACGTTGACGCGAACGTTTACTGTATGACGAAACAGATAGATATTATATCCAAGAATTTTCTGGATACAGGGTCTTATTAATCATGCCATCTGAATAATCTCAATCGAACAGTGCTTACAGGTAAGCTAGTTTGATTGTTCAAATACTCGTAGTTATGGTTTTGATTTTGTGAAGTACTATGTGGCTGCAGGATTCAACGAAAATATGAATATTAGAGATTTTATGCTTACTTTTGACAAAGATTTGAATCCACAATATATATACACCTCTGCGACATTAAATCAATAGCTGATGACACAAAGAGAAATTTTGACACTATTAGGTACCATGCACTCTGTCTGTAACACCAGATGTCGCTAGCCAACCGTTAAGCCGGCTGCCAAGCCCAACCGCTACGTCACTTCCCCACTACGTGAGCCTTCTCTCATCATTTGAGAGAAGGCTCACGTAGTGGGGAAGTGAGGATCGCCAAAGAGTTAGCAATCTAGAGCTCAGAGTGGAGAGTTTACAGAAGGCTCGCATGATGGGACTCACAACCCCTATTGTGCAGGGTGCTGCCTCCTCTCCTTCCAGTGGACCCACACTCAAACTTCCGGGCAGCTAGACGGACCCGTTTTCATCTGATTCCACCATGCGTATATCTATTTATTAAGAGCTAATATTGGTTCACAATATTTTAGCCTATTAAATGAGAAAGGAAACCATATTGACAATGATTGCCAGTGTAATAATATCACGCATACTATTTTTGAACACATGCTTTTTAGATATTCTTGCAGAGCGACTTTCACAAAAAAGTGTGCTAATAAAAAAGAGATATTTCATTTTTGCCCTTAGATGTTAATTTTATTGCAATATTTGGGCAAAGATAGTTTAGATGAGGCAATTAACGTCGATAAAAAAAACAGGAACGGAACTGTGCCACTTGAATGTAATGACCAACTTAGTTACAATTACGAGCGTTCAAAAGTACCAAATATCATTCGATTTGAATGGCACTGACAAAAAATACCTTACTAATATTCCAGAGGCCATACCACGAGCTCTTAACGCAATTCATTTTACAACCTAAACTGGACTGTTTTAGGGATAGAGATATATAAGGTGTACAGCTCCATCCCTCCTTACTCGTACGCCTGACAAAAACATTTAATATGTCAGGCTCCTGTTACCAGTAGCAAACAAAACAGCAGTAAAAAACAAAACCTATAAAAAAATTATAGTCACATCTGAATTTATTCCAGCATTAATTCCAGGCTGTCTTAGCCATTGCCAACGTCAATGTTTTATGAATGAGTTTCTTTTACAATAATGATCGACAACTCAAAATCATAGACAGTATTGACTAACAAGTATCCTTGAACACAAATTGGAGCGCAAAACATAGACTTATCGAAACCAATATCAGATAAAATAATCTCAATAATAAATATGGTTAAGTTCGCTTTGAAGTACCGACCAGTAATTTTTAATTTGTTAAGCAAACACTTATTTTTAATCTAAAATTTTGTAAAAAAATATTTATTAAAATATAATCTTTAATGACGATGACGATTTACTCGTATGGTTTTAAGAAATCGTTGAGACGGAAATAATTATGGATAAAACAGAAAAAAGTGCTTCAAGAAAAATCATTTATAGATTAGTTAACACTTTTTTTGTTGTTTGTCCTCTGCGAGTCACAAATGTTTTTCTTTCTATCTTTCTTTTTTCAGAAACTCCGTTTACACACCTCATTTAATAACAAACGCTAGCACGATTACTTCTAAAGTTATCCCATGTGCAAACCAAAAAATCTCCAAAACACCAACATCCTCAGCTATGAAAAGCTATTTCAAAACAATGAAAAATTCATCATTTAAAACAAAATTGAAAAAAGTCAGTATTGAAGAATACAAAAAAAAAATATTCTGATAATTTATTAAGTAAAATCAAACTTGCTCAAAGCAGGAGAAGAAAAAACTAACACGGAGAAACAATAGTTAGTGGAGCACCGTAAGGCGTTAAATTAGTAAAACCTCGGAATCCGTGGCTAGTCAATGAATTTTAATATAAACCATTGGACAGTATTATTAAAAGCTCAAATAAAAAAGTTAAAAACCAAGTTTGCAACCCAACTCCCTGTGCTACCGAAAAACTGCGAAATTTCGGCACTATTTTCAGTTTTTTTCGTAAAAACTACCTGAACAAAGCGTTTTTTATGTATATTTGCTTATAATATAATAAAGCTAAATAAATATACTACAATTTGAGCTTAAGCTCAGTACTCTACGTTCATTATTTGCAGAGATACAGTTTGTCAAAATAGGCATTTTTTTTATGTGAAAGTTTTGTATTTGCCTCATATTCAAACACACGTACTGGCTAAACTAATGGCCCTAGAGAAAAGTATGAGGCAAAAATTTGTATCAAAAATTAGCTAAAATCATGTATCTAGGCTTCATAGTTTCGTCAAAGTTACAAAAATATCGGGTTCATCTATACATAGAATAAATCTATAGAAGTTTTTTGTCGTGCGCGCATCACGTAAAATGTACGAAATTGATGTTAATAACTTTTCATTAAAATTGTGTGTTACTTGATATATTACTTAGGCTTTGTTTCATCGCAATCGGGTGACTATATCAAAACATATACGAGGGTAGATCGAAATATTCGCGGCCTAGCACATAAACACTAGAACTATTTTAATGTAACTGACCTTATTCGATTTGCTTACTCTGGTTGTCACATTGTAAAATTCTATCACAATAGCATTATCTGTTTTTAAATAAGACTGAATTTTGTGAGCCTAAGTGCAGCGTTTTTAAAGAATGGAGAAAATTGAGCAACGTGCGGTCATCAAATACCTGTTTAAAAAAACTTACTCCAAAAGAAGAACACGAAGATATGTCAACAACATTGGGGGAATCTGCTCCGTCTTATACGACTGTAAAAAAGTGGGTTGCAGAATTTAAACGCGGACGAGAGAGTATTGAAGATGACCCTCGCTCCGGCCGGCCTACGACGTCTACTACTGAAGAAAACATCGGGAAAATCTGTGATTGGCAGATCGGAGATTATTTTTTTTTTTTTTTTTTTTTTTTTTTATGGTGGGAAAAAATCATGCATTGACATCCCCCGCCCTTGGGCGGAGCGGGAGATAGTGTCAGACTCTTACTGACTAAAAGACCCACCCCGTTCCTTCTAGCCTTCATACCGGGGCTCGAGCGCCCTTACGGATAACCCTGGCCCCAGTAGGCTTCGACCCGGCTGGGTCCCTGCTGTTGCTGACAACTCCTTGAGGCGCGCGGGAACAGTGCGCGCCGTCGACGACTTGGGCTTGGTCCGGACAGTTACCGGACGGCCGGACAGCGAGCTACCCATTGCTCACTGTCCGCAAGCCCGCGCCTACGGTGGCCGGAAATCGGGATCAGAATCCCGGCGGCGGCGGCGGCGGCGGCGGCGGCGGCGGCGGCGATAACGCCGTTGCCTGATGCGTTCGGCCTCCTCCTTTGCGAGCATTACTGCTTCGCAGAAGTCGGCGACCGCCTGCCACTCCTCCTCGCTCCGGATCATGGCCTCAACCAAGGCCCGACGCGAGAGGTCTCCACCGCCGATCGCCCCCACGAGGGCACGGCGATGCTCCGCCCAAGCAGGGCACACCTCGACTGTGTGCTCCACCGTGTCCTCCGGGCGTTCCGCACAGTGGCGACACCCGGGCGTCACTTCCGCATGAATCCGGTGCAGGAAACTCCCGAACGAACCATGTCCGGTGAGTACCTGAGTCATGCGGAAGGTAAGGACGCCGTGAGGTCTTTCCAGCCACGCCTCAAAGAGGGGACTTACCGCCAAGATTGTGGCGTGCCCAGCACTGGGTTGCGATAGTCGTTGACGCCACTTCACCATGAGATCCCGCCGGAGCTCTGTCCGCCATGCCGTGACCTGTCGCGGCAGCGGACTTTCACCCCGGCGTTGCATCTCCACGCGCATATCGTGCATGTGTGCAAGGACTGTTGCCTCCAGATCCCACGGTGGTAAGCCAGCCAGAAGGCTCGCCGCTTCGCGGGAGACCGTGCAGTATCCCCGCACCATCCTTATTGCCATGACCCTCTGGCAGGCGTTCAGTATGGCCGCCGGTTGCTTTTTCAGCGACGGCGCCCACACCGGCGCCCCGTAGAGGGCCATGGACCGAACGATCCCCGCGTAGAGCCTCCGGCAGGAGGCGTCTGGATCCCCAAGGTTGGGCAGGAGCCGCTTGAGCGCAGCCCCAGCCCGGTTGAGTTTGGGAGCCAGACGTCGGAAATGCTCCACGAAATTCCACCGGCTGTCGAGGACGAGTCCCAGGTACTTCATCGTCGACCCGACACCGATGTGAACTCCTCCTACCGTTAGTTGGGAACTCAATGGCGGCGCGTTCCGAGAGCGGTGACCGTGAAAGCACATCGCCTCGGATTTGTGAAGCGCCACCTCGAGTCCCAACTCCTGGATCCTATCAACGACCATCGCAACCCCGCGTGTCGCTAGAGCGACCGCCGCCTGGTACGACTCTCCCTGCGCTAGGACCAGCGTGTCGTCTGCGTAGCAAACCACGCTGACCCCGTCAGGGAAGTCGCCGCGCAGCACGTAGTCGTACCCGATGTTCCACAAGGGTGGCCCTAGTACCGACCCCTGCGGAACACCGCACGACATCTCTCGACGTTTCCAGTCTCCCTGGTGACCGGGGTAGACTATAAATCTTTCCGACAGATAGGCCTCGACCACTCGACAGAGGTATTCGGGCACCCGGTGGTACCGGAGTGCCCTCCGGATCGTACTCCAGGGCAGGGAATTGAACGCGTTGGCAATGTCCAAGGACACTGCCACGACACACCTGCCCCGGGACACCGCAGCCCCCGTCGTGAGGGCTCGCACGCGCATGATGGCGTCCACCGTGGAGCGCATCCTGCGAAAGCCGAACTGACCGTCCGAAAGGTCCGGCCCCACCCGTGTTAGGCGCCCGACGAGGCGGTTTGCAATGACTCTCTCAAAGAGCTTGCCCACCTCGTCGAGCAGCACAATGGGCCGGTACGCGGACGGAGAGTCCGCAGGGCGCCCTGGCTTCGCTATGAGGACCAGTTTCCCCGTCTTCCAGCAAAGTGGGAACTGGCCCCTCTCCAGGCATGCGCTGAAGAGCCCTCTCAGTCGAGGCCCGAGAGCCTCCATGGCCAGGACCCAGGCCTTTCCAGGCAAGCCATCGGGTCCTGGGGCGGTGTTTTTGGCACTCAGCCTTCGCACCGCCACTCTCATCTCTACCTCGGTCACCTCTGGAGCATCGTCGTCGTCGTCGCTATTGCGGTCCGCGTTAGACACCGCTGGCGAAGGCGGAGCCATGGGCGGGGGGGAGTGTTCCCCCCGCGCAGGGAACAAAGCGTTCACCGCACCCTCCACGATCTGGGGCCGGAGACTCTGAGTCAGCGGGGGAGCCCAGGGGCGCAGTTTTTCCCGTACTGTTTTGTACGGGCGCCCCCACGGGTCCGCGTTCAGAGACCCCAGCCACACGTTGCGGGCCTCCAGTTTGGCCCGCTTGATTTCCGCTCGGAGGGTGCGTTTTGCCGCTCTGTATCCCTCATACAGCTCCGCCTCTCTGGCCTCCGCATCCGGCGGGCGGATGCGGCGCCTGCAGTGTCTGGCGTACCGGCGTCGCGCGTGACTGCATGCGTTGCGCAGTGCAGCAATCTCCGGCGACCACCAGCACACCTGGCGCTTAGCTCGCCCTGGACGGACTCGGGGCATTGCCGCGTCGCAGATTTGCGACATGGCCTCCCGGAACCACTCCGCCTCGACGTCTATGTCGACAGGCCTGTCCGGTGCTTGCACCCAGGCCTGTACCGTCGCGGCTTCCAGGAGGAGCTCCCGGTCCATCTGCTTAAGCGCCCACCGCGGACCGCAAGGGCTCTGTCGGACCGGCGCGGCCGAGGTTTCGGCGGAGACGTCCAACCGGATGTACCGGTGGTCGGAGTACGTCTCCACCTCCTCCATAACGCGCCAGTCGACGACACGTGGTGACAGGGCGGGGCTGGCGAACGAGATGTCCACCACTGATTCACCCCGCATCCGCACCAACGTGGGGACAGAACCCCGGTTCAGGACGACCAGGCCCAGCTCCAAAGCCCAGTCCTCCACCATCCGACCCCGTGGGTTCGTGTACCGGGAACCCCAAGCCGTGTTCCAGGCGTTGAAGTCCCCGCAAACGATCACGGGGAGGGTACCAAACCCAGCGACGACGACATTTAGCTCCATAAGGGAGACTTGGAGTTCGTCGAGAGATCTGTTCGGGGACAGGTAGACGCCTACCACTGCAATGTCCCCGAACCGTGCTGCCACGCAACCCCGTCCTCTCGCAACAGCCTCGAGGGGCGGGGTACCGGCGGCGGCCGACGAGATTAACGTCACCGAGCCGTCTAGGTCCTGAACCCAGTCTCCACGGGGATGGACGTAGTACGGCTCGGAGACGACGGCGACATTTATCGACCACTGCGCCATGCTCTGGAGCAACAGATCCTGAGCGGGGGCGCAGTGGTTGATGTTCGCCTGGAGGAGTCGGAATGGGGCCGTTATTGGCAGTCCATTGACTCCTCCCGAGCCCTTCTTGAGGGCACTGCCGTGGCGGGTGCGGCGGCGACAGCGGCGGCGGCCAAGGAGGCGGCCGCGGCGGTGAGGACGTCGGCGGGGATGGGCCTACGGGCCTTGCCTTTGGCCTTGGCGGGAGGGTCGCAGGACCGGCCCCCAGCCCGGTGGTCGGCCGACTTGCCTGCCGCCGCACATGCGTAGCAGTGCGGCGGAGCACGGCATTCTGCGGCCTTGTGACCGGGCTGGCCACACTGATAGCAGCGGTCACTGCGGTCCTCCTCCGCGGCGCAGCGGGCGCCAACGTGGTGCCCCACGTGGCAGATCGGAGATTGACCAACAGGGAGATTGCAGACACTATTGGCATCTCGTATGAACGAACACAAAACATCATAGTCAATGAACTTGGATTTTCTAAGGTTTCTGCGCGGTGTTTGTTTATATTTTATATTGTTTTCTTGCTGAAGCCGCGAACTTTTCAATCCACCTTCGTATTACATTTATTGACTGTTATGCGGTACGAAGTCCACAGACTTTCGCCCTTTTGGAAGAACCAGGTTTCATCCAGTCTAGATCAGTGGAGGGAGTAAAGAAGGTGGAATGTTTTCTGGAGGTGGAGACGGGTCAGCATATGGTGTTAGGTCTTCCACATTCTTGTCCTTTTCATCCAGGCGACAGGGTTGGCGTTGTTGTAATTTCGACCTTGGCAAAAGAAACATAGGACAGAGCACTTGAGTCTGGTCTTTCTGCAAGTGCACGACCTTTTAACCCAACCAAAAAAAAAAAAGAAACTGAAACAAGTGACAGATTTTTACAGTTTTCTGAGCACTGCGGTAGAATTGCTCATCTTTGACTTGCTGTATCTTCGTAACCAATGGACAAATTTTGCTCAAGTTTCGCTCAAATTGTAGCAAATTTAGCTACCTTTATAAGTATCTATATCGCACTACGATTCGAATAATAATAATAAAAATATCAATACTAATCACAGTGCGATAAGAGTCAGTTTTCAAGTAATGAAAAATAATAAAAAAATGAAGATCGGATATTTTTTTTTAACACTAAAAATGTAAGTATTGTTAAAAACACATTTCAAAAGTTTGTATAAAGATTAATCGCGACTGGCCCTTGATTCCGAGGTATAAATCTTACGGCATTCCACTAATTGCAAAATTACAAAAAAAAAAAATTCCAAAAAGTTCTCAGAAATACCTTCGTATTTTGAATACTGAAGAGGCGAAGCTGTCTCTACTGAAAATGACGATTCCGTAAACGTGTTTTGAAAAAAAAAAAGACTAATGTAAACCAAATTTTTCTTCTCAAAATATAATTTACAAGCAATAGGACTGATTTTTATTGCTGGCCTTCGGGTATAAAAAAATACATACATACGAAATATACTTGAGAAAATTGTAGGAAAATAACAACGTTTCTAAGAATCATATGCAATTCTGATAAGCCTGTTGAGACAAACAGAATGAAAATCGAGTTGTGACCCGCTGTATTCATTTATGAACTCATCATAAATATTATTTTTACACCACCTGCTCGATAATGTCGTTTACCTAGCCCGGGGGGGAGGGTCATGACCCCCCCCTGGGCTAGGTCCAGGACGTAAGTGGACCACTAATTAAAATTGTTAAACGTAATGTTTTTAAGTACCTACTTTTTACCTGTATTTATTATTATAAAAATTAAATGTTATTATTTCTCGTGTGACCTAACCACGACTGTGTGACGGGGCTGCTCTCAAGCGGCTCCTGCCCAATGTTGGGGATCCAGACGCCTCTTGCCGAAGGCTCTACGCGGGAATCGTTCGGTCTATGGCCCTTTATGGAGCGCCAGTGTGGGCGCTGTCGCTGCGTCAGTAACCGAAGGCCCAGCTGAACGCATGCCAGAGGGCAGAAGCTCATGGCAATACGGATAGTGCGGGGATACCGTATGGTTTCCCACGAAGCGACGAGCCTTCTTGCTGTGTCACCATGGGATCTGGAGGCAACAGTCCTTGCACACATGCACGATCTGCGCGTGGAGATGCAACGCCGGGGCGAAAGTCCGCTGCCGCGACAAGTCGCGGCATAGCGGACAGAGCTCCGGCGGGATCTCATGATGAAATGGCGTCAGGGACTATTGCAACCCAGAGCTGGGCAAGCCACAATTATGGCTCTTTGAGGCGTGGCTGGAAAGATCACATCTTCCGCGTGACGCAGGTTCTCACCGGACATGGTAAGTTCGAGAGGTTCCTGCACCGGATTCGTGCGGAAATGACGCCTGGGTGTCGCCACTGTGCGGAACGCTCGGAGGACACGGTGGAGCACACAGTATAGGTGTGCCCCGCTTGGGCAGAGCATCGCCGTGCCCTCGTGGGGGCGATCAGCGGCGGCGATCTCTCGCGCCGGGCCTTGGTACAGGCTATGGTTTGGAGCGAGGAGTGGCAGGCGGTCGCCTCCTTCTGCGATGCAGTAATGCTAGCAAAGGAGGAGGCCGACTGTATCAGGCAACGGCGCTCACAGCGTCCCAGCCGCCGCCGGGATTCCGGTCCTAATCTCACTGTCCGAACGTCCGGTAACTGTCCGGACCGAGCCCAAGTCGTCGACGGCGCGCTCTGTTCCCAAACGCCTCAAGGAGTAGTCAGCAACAGCAGGGGTCCCAGCCGGGTCGAAGCCTACCGGGGCTAGGGTTATCCGAAAGGGAAGCTCGGCCCCGGTACGAAAGGCAAGAAAGAACGGGGTGGGTTTTTTAGTCAGTAAGAGTCTCACACTATCTCCCGCTCCGCCCAAGGGCGAGCGATTTTTTTTTTTTCGGTGGGAAAAGTCATCCAATGACAACCCCCGCTCTTGGGCGGAGCGGTAGATAGTGTCAGACTCTTACTGACTAAAAAACCCATCCCGTTCCTTCAAGCTTTCATACCGGGGCTCGAGCGCCCTTTCGAATAACCCTGGCCCCAGTAGGCTTCGACCCGGCTGGGCCCCTGCTGTTGCTGACAACTCCTTGACGCGCAAAGCCCAAGTCGTCGACGGCGCGCGCTGTTCCCTGGTCTTCTCTAGTGCCTTAGAAAGACAAGGCAGTGGCAAAATTCTTTTACTCTAGTAAGATTGAGAGAGAGTGAAGAGTGAGTGCTGAGGCAGCTCGAGGATTTGGCGTCCCAGCTACATTTAGAGCTGAACGACCAGGAACAGGATTTATTTAACTCCGACCTAGAGATTACAAACATCCCGGAGACCCCAGGTGAGAACGTTGTGCACACAGTCGGGCTGGTAGCGGCAAAGCTTGGGCTGCGAGTCGAACGTAAGGTGCACGTAACGACGGTTGGCGGAACGAGCCCAGCAGTAGGGGCGGCGCATCGTGGTGCGCCTGACGCGCCGGTTTCTGCGTGACGAGCTGCTGCAGAGCGCACGTGACGGACTTAGGTCTTCCTGCGCCCCCACGTCGCTTTTTTTTGAACGAGAGGCTCACGAAAACACCTGTTTTATCGTGTGCGCGAGACGGCCGTTCGACTCGGATGGCGATACACATGGACCAAGTACGAACGTATCCTTGCTAAGCAGTGTGATGGAAAGCCTACTCGCTGCATTCGCGCAGAGGAGAATCTATCCCGTGTTTTTGGCGGTAAAGTGTCTGATGAAAAAGTTGTTTAGCATAATCTAATTTTAAGTTATATTATTTTTCAGTTTTTATCAATTTTGTTTTGTACGGTGGTTTTTATTTCTCTAAAATATTGTATTTCTTGGGGTCTATTGTTTTGTTGTTTCAAGGTTTTCTTCATTTATTTATAATATTGGCTTCGTATTGGGTATAACTTGTGTGGATTTTCGGTAAAGCTTTTTATATTTAATTTTTTTTATAGGATAGGAAAAAAATTTAGGCGTTCGGAGCGCTTTCAAGGAAGACTTAAACTGTTCATCCACTGAAATTTTGTACGGAGAACCAACCAATTCCTGGCACCAAGCTCCCAATTAGATGTCACCGACGATTTTGTGGCCCGTCTCCGATCGGCCATGGCCGAAATTCGTGCTGTTGCTGCGTCGCGACACTCACTGCCAAAACAATTTGTTTTTAAAAATCTGGCAGATGCTACACATGTTTTCTTGCGCGACGACACCGGTCCCTACGAGGTTCTGGCCAGGAACCTAAAAACCTTAACTCTCAGCGTTACTGGGAAACGTCAAGGGGTCAGCAAAGACCGCACCAAACCTGCTTACGTCGCCTTCGATGCTGATGGGGATACGTCACAGAAACTAATCAGCGGCCCATCTCAGCCACAGCCAACATTTCTAACACCACCGGATCTGTTACAAACTACTCGACAGCAACCTGTTACCACTCGGTCAGGGCGCAATGTTAGATTTAAGATACCTGTCCATATTTAATTTAGTGTTAAGTGTTACTGTTTGTTTTGGTTGTGGCGGCAACTAACTATTTCCATGCCCCCACTTTTTCCCTTGAGACCATGTCAGTTTGACGTTCTTGGTGTTGAATATAATTCAGAGATTTTCATCACGTACAATAAATAAGTTGTAATCTGTCTGATCGCTTATGACACTTATTTACCTTCTTCCCTCATGGTCCAACAAATCCAAATAAAGTTGGGAAGGCATATTCTCAAACTATTATAACATTTATTATTTTTATTTCATAGTTAGTAAAAGTCTGACATTATCTCCCGCTCCGCCCGCAGACAGGACGCAGAAATGTCATTTTTCCACATAAAATCAGCTGAAAGGGATACAGTTTTCATCGCCGGAAGACACCCTGACAGCGTTCGAGAAGGCCGTGGAAGAGGTGTCTGCGGCGGACAGGAAAAATAGTTTCGAAAATTGGTTCAGACACATGAAACTTTGTATAGAGGCTGGTGGAGAGTTTTTTGAAAAGGTTTAATAAAAATATTTTGCTTATAGAAGTCAGTTTTTAATTTCTCAAAACTTTCCGAGTGTCCCACGTACATACATGTGCGACATTTTTTATGCATACGTACCCGAATCTTCAACGACGCCTCAACTAATCACGATATAGACAACGAAATCCTGGCGGTCAGATAGTTGGCTATACAGGAACGAGTGGACATTACATTCTATGGCCTGTTCACAAGTAGCGAAATACATTTTGAACCCACTCCAAAAAGGGGGTCTCATTTCGATTTACAACTGACGTTTTCAGACGGAAATAAACTTCGCACGAATTTTTAATGCCTTCTAATCAGAAAAGGTACAAACGCAGTATTTACAACGACTCATCACTTATACGATGTGGACAACGACATCCTGGCGCTTAGATTAGTTAGCTGTACTCGAACGAGTGGAGATAAGATTGTATGACTTGAAGCCCTACCAAGAGCTCGTAACGCGATTCGTTTGACGATCTAAACTGAACTGTCCAAGAGATGGAGCTATATAGGCTGTATAGCTCCATCCCTGTTTCTCACACGCCTGATATTTTAACACGTCATGGTAACACTCCTGTCCGCGAATAACGAAATACCTTTCCAACCTACTTCAAAAAGGAGGTTCTCAATTCATCTAAGTTTTTTCTTCATGTATGTTTCCTGATAACTCGTACAAGCCTAAACCGATTTGAAAAAGAGTCTGTCCAGGTGGTCCTAAGGTCAGGAACTGATGACGGGATCAAAGGGCACTCTTCATCGTAATGGTTACATTCTATAAGTACCTTATTACTGAACTTGCATACTATTTACGGTCTAATTAGGAATAGGCAATGTGCCCTGCCCATTGCCTATTAAGTTTGGCGATTCTTCGTGCTTTATCGGTAACCTTGGTTCTCACGTTGGTTGGGACGCACAGGATCCGTCATTGTGGCGACACTTGGGGGAGGCCTATGTCCAACAGCGGACGTCTATTTATGTGGATGAGGGTTGATTTTACCGACTGATAAACTTCTCAGGTGCCATACCATTTATTTGTAGCTTCAGACAATGAAATGTTTTTACTTGATTTATTTATACTATTTATTTGATTTATTAATTATTAAGCTCTTTTAGATACACGGCGTGCCAATAAATACATAAACACAGGTACATACACTCGAAAAGTATTCTGGAGCAGTCGCCAAACATCAAGATAAACGGAAGCCATGATTAAAAATCTGACAGCCTGATATCGACAAAAACTTAAAGTAACCATTCAACCGCTTGCGTCGGATTGGTCCGACGAGTGTTTTTTGCATTCTTTTTCGCCAGATTCGCGTGTTTGCGACTAGATACTCCATCTCGTTTAGCTTTTCGATCCCCGTAGGTGACAGAAGAGCTGACGAGATGGAGTGTTTGGTCGCGGATTTGCGAACCTGTCGGAATAAACGCGAGGGTGTTTGTCGGATATATCAGACGTAGGCGGTTAAACGGTTAATGAACTTAACAACTGTGTGCAATGTCAAACAAGGTATAAAACACACTGGACAAACAAATTGTTCGTTGTCAACCTTATGGGTGTTTTTAATATCGTGCGGATTTCATCACGTATGCGGGATTGCTCCGCACGTGTAACCCCCGCAAATGCCCATTTCATGCAAATATTTATCGTAGTGCGCGGAATAAGCATGCGGGACGCGTTTTGTGCATTTCGAAATTTTCTGGGAACAAACCCGCATGCGTGATAAAATCCGCACGATGTTAAAAACACCCTAAATTATACCTTCGCCCTGCAGAACTTTAGCAACAGCAACGCATAGACCATAATAATTACGATTGAAAAATAACATGGGCTGCATGTCTTGTTTTTATATGTTTTAATTGTGCAGAAGGCTTACGGACTAATAAAATATATAGAGTAATATTATCAAATCGCTAATTACAAACCTCTACACATAGATTAAAAAATATACCGATAAAAAGAAAGTACACACTAGTCAATTATTTAGTAACGAGAGTTAATCATAGAAAAATTCTGTGACATTTGCCATCCTATGGTTTCCACTCTGGTGACACAAGGTCACAAAAAGTAAGAACGACATTAAAAACAAGTCGATATTAAGGTCTCTAAGAAGTCTATTAAAATCAAGTGCACTCCTTATTGAAAAAACATCTTTATATGATTGGAATTTTTTGACATATACTTCCTTTTTTACAAGCTTTTATTTAGTTTCACCTGTCCCGATGTTTGTCTGTCATCAAATCTTGCAAATTAAATTTGACCCACTTCCCGGTTACCGATTGGGCTGAAATTTTGCATGCTTGTGTAAATCAGATGACAATGCAAAATCATTATGACGTGGAGCTGATCTGATGATGCAACTGGAAGGTGGCTATAGGAACTTGGTAGTTAAACGACACAACCCCATCGAGTTTGGGCTTGTATGATTCGTCTTGACGAGCATTAATTATATAGGTATAAAAGCTTGCTATGAAAAAATGTTTTTCATTAAAATCTTGTTTTAACTATTACATTACGAATTACTCCTATATCGTTGATCCGTTCAAAAACATGTAAACTAACATACACAAGACAAATATTAGGTATAAACTCAAACAATATACTGTAAACAAATAATTTCAGACACCATCACACACAAATTGGATACGCCGTGTATAAAAAAAACTTTGCCCCACACTAAGATATTACTTCAGTATCGAGGGTACGCCCACAAAAAGTCAAAATCACCCAAGATACTGAACCCAAAACAACTATCTGTACTGTAGACCATACAAATATTTGTTCCGTGCAACAAACACAAGCAGACAATGTTCAACTACTGCACTTTTCCTATCGTCAAACTAAGCGAACCAAGAAAATATTTTTTTAAATCTGACGAGATTTATCATAAACTAAAATATAATATAAATGTACCTACTTATATAAATAAATTATAATAGAAAGCTCATCTTAATTTCTTTGCTTTAGTACAATGAATGAATAGTCAATACGAAAAGAGAAGAGGAAGCAAAGCAGACTTAGACAATATATGAGCGTTCCCGCCAAACTTAGCGTTAACTTAGCGTTTGGCGGGAACGCTCCCAGAAGTCTATTGTACAAAATGTATAGCAATGACATTACCTGCGGAGAAGTCACGTGACAGGTAATCTGACAGATGTCATTGGTTTATTGGGGAGCATACCAAGCGTGGGGTTAAAGTTTTAAAGTTATATTTGTTCATTAGAATTTTCTCAATAGCAAGGGCAGTTATTAAAAAGCTTCTAATGAACAAATCTGAGCTTGAATTTTATTTAAGTAATCATACAAGTACAGAATTCATCGCAATGCCAAAATAAAATAAAACAAATACATAAATAAATTGAGAAATGGAAATATTATTGGCAAGATGCAGAACCAGTAAATGGAATTGACCTTGAACATAATGGTTGCCAAGAGGCGGCAGAACAATTTTTAGAAGACCAACATTCAAATGAGCAGACCACCAAAACAACACCAGATCGTAGGCAAGACCTGCATAGGACACGCATAGGCCAGTAGGCTTAGACAAATGAGTTTTCTATTTACGTTCCCGCCAAACGCTAATTACGAAATGTAGGACAATGAACTGTCATTACCATACATTTGTGACTTCTCCATATACAGCACCTACCTATGGAGAACTTACGTGACAGGTAATGTCATTGCCATTATTTTTTGTGTGACTTCTCCATTTGCAGTACCTACCTATGGAGAAGTCACTTAATTGGTTATGTCATTCTCATACATTTGTGTGACCTCTCCATATGCAGTTCCTACATATGGAGAAGTCACGTGTCAGGTAATGTCATTGCCATACATTCGTGTGACTTCTTCATTAGCAGTACCTACCTACGGAGAAGTCACGTGACAAGTAATGTCATTACCATACATTTGAGCGACTTTTCCATACGCAGTAACTATCTCTGGAGAAGTCACGTGACAGGTAATGTCATTGCCATACACTTGTGTGACTTCTCCATTTGCAGTAACTACCTATGGAGAAGTCACATGACAGGTAATGTCATTGCCATACATTTTGTACTTAACGTTTGACAGGAACGCTAACCGTTCAATTATTTGCCTAAGCCTACAGGAAAACATGGCCCAAAGGTAGCCAATATATACTACAACAAATGAAGATGTTTCAAGTATTTTTTTGAATAAAATAGTTCTGGTACTTGTCACTAATACCCAAAATGGTTCACTATTTTATTTACATAGGCTTCATTAAAACTGACAAACTCATAACCTTTATATTTGAGACTACACATTTTTTTTTTAAGTTATCATAATGTTTTTACGTACTGAGAGAAAAATATAAGGCATTAAAACTTCATTGCATACAATAAGTCAAAACTGTAAGGGTGTGTCCACTAAAGGGAGCTGGATAGAGTGGAGAGGAGAAGGGCAGGGGAAGAGCAATGAAAAGTGGCAAGTGTTTCTATTGAAGCAGAGAAGGGCAGAGTGGGGTTGAGCTGCTCTCCGCTTAGTACCACAGCCTGCTCAACTCAACTCTGCTCCACTTACACTGTTTCCAATATTACCCGCTTTTTCCACTCTGCCCATCTCTGACTCAGTGGAAATGCACCTTTATGAGTCAAAATTGCAAGTCAAAGAAACTACTCTTAATCAGAAGTTGAGCAAAAACATATCCAACCAAACCTTTAATAAAGAAGAAGCTACACCACCAGATATTTGCTTCACATGCAGGTAAATCTTGACTTCTACACGAAGGAAACAAAGCAAGGTGGAATTGAAACAGGGAAATATTCTGGATTTACTAAAAAAGTCGCAAGAGCTTCTATAAAAAACAATCAAGCAATCCAGCAGAGGCCACCTGAGGACAGGCGCCAACTGTGGGAAGAGAAGTACCCATCTGGTAATGACATTTTTAACGCTTTAATCGCTTGCGTCGGAAAAGTCCGACGAGCGTTTTTGTGTTCTATTCACCAGAATCGCGCGATTACGACCAAGTACTCGATCTCGTTTAGCTTAATCCCCATAGGTGACAAAAGAGCTGACGAGATGGAGTATTTGATCTTGGATGTGCGACCCTGGCGGAATAAACGCGATAGTGTTTGTCGGATATGTCCGACGTAGGCTGTTAAAGGGTTAATTAAGTACAAGGAAGCCAAGCCTCTCGGTTGTGATTTGCAGTAGCCTATTTGGAAAGCACTGGCTCAATGAGAGTGTTCAGGAAAATTCACACCACCAGGTTCGCACCACTTAGCTGTCAGGTCTATTCCTTTAAAAACGTATATCATTATAACATTGACGTCTACCGTTTGACATTGACGTTGATGTCATTATTTTGAGCGTTTTGGCAGGAGACCTGACGCCTCAGTGCTTTCACCTGATAAACTGCATTTTAGAACACCCTCATTGCATACCCCATCCGTTGAGACAATTATTCTAAATAGATTACCTAAATGTCTATTCACCTCCACCTAGATGACTAAAACAATGCTTACAAAGAATAAACATGGGCCAACTAAAGGGGAAAAAAAGAACAATTACTTTTTAAAATATATAAAAGTATAGAAAATTGGACTCAGGATCAAGAAAGCATCTGAATAAATATTTACCACAAAAAATTTTTTTTACATATCATGATGGCAATCGCAATAAGCAAAAAATATATCTAAAAGTCAGGTTAATTTGGCCATAAGCCTCAACTTTGGGCCAACTTAATAACGTATTTCTTGATAACCAAGCTTGGGCCAAAATAGCCCCAACTTAACTGTAGTGAATTTGAGTGCAGCACCATCACCATTCTCCAGCCCCTATCCCCAAATCTTAGCAGTTTGATCAGCAATCATAGCCTTTCAAGTCATATCACAGGTCTTCCATATTTTTGTTTCCTAATTATATAATATAATATTCCACAACTATCACAGAGCTTGTGCTATGAGTATTAGACAACTGATAAACATACTTATATATTTCTAAATACATACATATATAGATAAATTACACCCAGACACAGAACAAATGATCATGGTCATCACAGAAACATTTGTCCTGAGTGGGAATCGAACCCACGACCTCCGGTATAGCAGTCAGGGTCACTAACCACTAGTTAGACCAACAGGCTAGTCAATAAAGTATAGTCAAAAATCTATTCAAGCAAGCAACAATTATTATTTATTGAATAACTTTTAGTTGCTTGAATAGATTTTATTTATTAATTTTAACATAACTCATAGTTTACCTACCTTACCAGGTAAATGCTGACATTGTTGGTGTGGTCAAAAGATACATTTAATTTTAAAATCATTAGCATCACTCACTGTTCCCAATGGAACCTGTTTTGATCAAACTTTTACGTTTTTGTAAATGTATTTTTAAAATAAAAAGTAATGAAACAAAATAGTTTTTGGTTGTCAATTGCTTGGTGTAGTTGTCATTTCTCCTCATCTTCTCATAACATCTGGTCCTTCTCCCACTTTTTTCAAACTTGTATAAAACAATGCCTAACCAGAGTAGAAAAAGAATGGTAGATGCGGACAACCTAGAACCTGAAGTGTCTGTCCCCAAAAGACCTCAAATCAACCTAGACAGAGATAAGAAAATCCTAAACGATATTGTATCTAGTGCACTACTGCTTCATGAAAAACTAGAACTATGCTTGGAGTTAAACAATAAGCCATCAAGAGATGAGCAGTCTGCATGAAAGTCATAACATTTTAAGGATAACGGCTTATTTCAAACTAGCCACTCACCCCAATTTGAGCTTGACAGCCATCACACTAGCTGGGAAAAGCCATAACATTTTTTACAAGGATGTATCCAATGAGATAGAAGGCCACAGAGTTAGGATTGTTACACAGGCAATCTAACAAGACAGATAACTCTCATTGGTACTGAATTGCCAACCCTCTGTTCAGTGACAGGTGCAATAACAGACGTTTTATTAAATAATAATGGAAAAGTACAAAGAAAAATTTCAATTGAGGCACAAACTTCACAGTTTAGTGGCATGCACATTAAGTTACCCAGGGGACTCACAGATAAGGGAATTAGTAATCAACAAATCTTACATTAATCCCGAAGCAACAAATGGTTTACATATAGCCCCCGCTCCATATGTATCAGCCTCAGTAAATAGAGCTTATAGTTATAATCATAAATCGAAAGAAGAAAGTGTTAAAGAGATTAATGGGTTTTCAATCATTGATGCACAAATGCCAGATTTAAAGGAATATCCTAAAACAGGGATAATTGGTAATTTCAATCCTGGTATCGTTTAGAAATTTACGGAATTATTTTTAATAAAGAACTTCGATATTATAAGAGATGGGCTGGAACACACTATGATTTTTTTGAAAACCAGCAATTCAGATATACTAAGCAAAGGTAGACAAACTTGGGATCCTGAGACCTTCAAAAGTACCACATGTTCAAAAGCATTTAACAGTTTTCTGTTCTTATTGAAAAGAAATCTAGGTAAGACACCAAGTACTTTGATAGAATGCATAATTTATTGGTATGAAATGTACAATAGACAAAGATTGGTTGTAAAGGCAAGTTAAGACTAATATTTAATAAACTACCTAAATCCATAACAACTTTAAAAGATCTAAAATACTTTAAAAAAGCACTCCTTAAATTCCTAATACAAAAAGCATATTACAGTATTAATGAATATCTAGAAGATAAGTGACAAACTATTCCTAACTCCACATTCTCCGATTTATTTAGTAGCAGCCTATTTCAGTTACTAAACATTGTTTTAAGAGATTCTTTGTTCTATTTTAAAATTTTATTTTGTTTTATTGTGATGTGTTATAATTTCTAGTTAAAGATTTAATTTTAATTAGTCATAGAACATACAACATGAAAATGTCTCTAATGTTTTATGTACCATGTGAAACAATATTTGTATGCCCAGCAAGGCAACACATAGTGAAACGTTATTTTTTAACTAACACCATGATGTACTATCATATAAACCTATGTGTAACAAATAAATATTTGACTTTTGACTTTTGACTTTTGAAGACAATTTTTGTAGCAAAAAGAAAATTTGTGAAGAAATTGAGGATGAGGATGTTAGTTTCCAGTAGGAAAACTTTTATAGTGAGGAGGGTAATAATAGGAGAGAATGAATGTAATAAATGGCTTGACAATTACGCCCGTTCTTTCTGTTCATATATAAAACATGCTGAAAGGGGCAAAATGGATAGAAGGGCCATAGCATCAGGTTCAATAGTGGCTAGATTACATCTTCGAATTATTGAGGAGCTACACATGGCAAAGAATTTGGCTGGTAGTACCATTAGTATTGGAGGGGAGGAAAAGAAGAAGAAGCTAATAAACGAATTACAAATGTCTTCTCTTAAAGAAGGATTCAAGACTTCATACAGTTTACAAGGGACAGAAGATGCCTCAAAATGGAATTAATTTATGAACCCTTTAATGTTTGCAATGGTTCATCAATGTTGGATAGATGAAAATATAAGGATGAGGAATGGATTGCCCACTGCCAATGAAGAAGAAAAAGCATTGATAAAGATGTGCATAATGGGATTTTATTATTTAATAATAAAACATATAAACCTTGGAATAGGATTCTTGTTAGAAGATTCTGACTTTTACAATAGGTTGAAGTGGTCTGAAATTAATGAATTACAACTTAATATGAAAAATAGAGAATGTTATAATGAAATAAAGGATAAGTTAGATTCTGAAGACTATGTAACAGCTTCACCTGGGTTCTTAATGGGAATGCTAAATGCTTGTTCTACTACAATTGGATTGATTGCAATAGGAGGGATAACTGTTACAAATACTATTATAAGGAGCCTAAGGTCGAGTGATGATTCTATGACAGTTTTTTTGCTGATTCAATTCAAAACCTTGCAGGTCTCATAAGCTCAGTGTATAGCGTATACAGATTATTTGGTATTAATCCAAGTAAGGAAAAAAACTATACTATTTCCTGAGGGATATGGTGAATTTACATCTTGGTTCCAAGATATTGATTTTGTGGGGCAATATGGTGTTGAAACAAGCTCACTAAAACCCATTGGTGCAAATCCCCAAGATGATTTTAATGCTATTGCTGCAAATACTTTACAGCTGATGAGGACACAAATCATAAATGTCTTTGGTGCAATATCAAGAATAACTATTGGATGTGACAATGTAAGGAGATTGTGGAACATAAAGAAAACTGAATAAGTACAAAAATTTAAAGATTAGTGAAGGAGTGCGATTTCTGTCTGATGGTGGGAGTAACCCTTGGGAGTGTGGAAAATTTAGCTGTTGATGAAGCTACTATTAGATACAAAAGAATACCTATCTACTGAAGATGATAAAAAGTATTTCTTAAGAGTAATGAACCCAAATAATCTATTTTCAGAACCAAGTGAAGAGAAATTATTATATAGTAAAGACATAGGAATATTAGTGGCGAGTGATGACAATACACCTAGAAATGTTTTCTGCTACATAAGGAAAACAAATCGGACCAATAAAGACAAGAATTCAATTAAAGAAGCAGAAACTGAAAAGTTCAATCAAGAAGCATTTGAAATTGCAACTGTTGATCCCTCTTTTTTGTTGACAATTCCTTGTTCTAAAACTCCTCTAAACAAATATTTGTCGTCAACAATTATGCTTGTTCAAAAAAAATGCAGTGAAACTCTAACAGCCGAAGAAAGTTTAATAATGTACGAAGCAATTGATAGATTAAACACTAACAGAATTGACAAGGAGGAAGAGGGCATAGTGGATGAGGACGCATATGATAATTTGTAATTTTTGTTCTATGATATGTTTTAAGTTAAGTTAAAATATACTATCAGCATTTGACAAGATGCGAGTGGATGTGTCAGGGTTCCCTGTGGGAAAAAGAGGGAATATCAGTGACACAAATATGGGCTGACTCCAGCACATCATGTGCTATTGGAGAGTGCTGCCTATAAGCCTGGAAGACAATCAGTCATGGTGCAGACTTTGGGGCCTCCGTCTCATGATCCTTACCATGCAAAGTGGGTTGAGGCAATGGAGATCTTATTCACATTCCTAACACTCAATTTATGTAATACCATGCAGGGAAAGAGAGCTGAAGTGGTAGCACCAGCTTTGAGCACTGCAGATATGATATTAATCGCTGGGGCTAGGAATGCATAAAGAGTGTTCTACCCTCTATGTTTTCTTTCCAGTGGCACCTTTAGAGGCCTTAATAGTGTAGGGCCGGAGCCAGCCATTCCATATAGGAGTGTTAACTTTTCAAGAAGGGGCATGTGACTTACATAAATAAATACTGCTAGGAGATCAACTGGAAAATCAAAACGGCCGTAGAAGACGTGTCCGCAGGGCAAATTATTCACCATTCTTCCTTTTCTACCCAAAATGTGCATCTTGGCATTCTCCATAGCATCACAAATGTTAAAACTCAGTAGAAAAAGGGATGTCATAAACTTCATATTACAGAAAACTACACTGGTTATTTGCAAGGAACTCCGACTTCGATCAAACCTATTTGCACATAAGGGATTAAACTATGGAGTTCAGCATGAGGCTCCAGCATAAGCATACTGTTAAGTGTTCAAAATGATATCCTACACACGAAACATGCTTGTAAAGAAAAATGGAAAACTTTTTATTGCACTGTGTTTCATGTCGGTACATGAAAAGGTTGAGTACCTATCTGATGGTTCCAGAACAGTACTATGTACAACAAACAATTTAAAATATATATTGTGCAAAATAAATATAACAGAAGCGTTACAGAACGTTTTATCGTGCGACTACCAGTAAAAAAAATAACTATGGCAAAAGAACCAATAAATATTTGATACTCACACTTTCAATAATTATGATTCGTGGAGTAAGAATAATAGAATGTGTTGACGAACATTAATAAATATACTAAGTAGAAGTACCTAGTTTGCATTTGAAAAAATTGTTACAAACGAAACAAGTGATAATCCCGCCGACAAATTGATGCAGCGTAGGCTTGTTGAAAAAATATCGATACATCGATATATTATAGATATTTTTCTTCGATATACCGATATTTTCAGCCAATATATTTTGATCTAATTTATCGATATAAAAATATTCAATATCGAAAACCGTTTTTGATAAAACGATTTTTTTTTTCAAAATTAATTTATTAGAATACTTAACGGAATTCAAAGTCATGGAACGAATAGATAAAATAACTGTATTTTCTATGACTAATATGTTTTTACAACAGATATTTAAAAAACATCATACGGTTTTACTTTTTAGTTTTTTTTTTTAGTTTTTACTTTTGTTACCAGAAAAATGGTGGGTTGCCTGAAATAATAATTTCTTTGAAATATTAGAATATTTTTATTTAATTTTATTAAGATTCACTTAAATTAAAATACTGTACCTTTTGTACAAAAATTCCTATTACCTATATCTGAGTGTTCGCAGTTAGGGCATAGCCCCAAAGGTCATCCACTGGCTACATACAACTGTTATCAGACTAATAATCACATATGGCTCTCTAGTTTGGTGGCCCAGGACTGAACTGAGCACAGCCCAAAAAGACTTTATACAACTGCAAGGACTCGTCTGCGTAGCGATCACTAGCAGCATCTAATGCAGATGCAGGAGGAGGCAGCCTCAGCCGCTTTCAGGCTCAGCGTTTCGGGCACCCTGAAAAAAGACTCTAGAATCAAACACATACGCATAATGGAAGACGCTATTAAACGACAGGCAAAGCTCCAAAGACGTATCATTTCCAAAAGCATTTCAATATTCCATTAACTGAGGAAGCGCACGGCTACTCAGACCCAGCTGAACTGAGAGTCTACACGGACGGATCCAAGACACATACTGGCACGGGCGTTGGAGCCTTCTCCAATGACCTCAATATCGGAATATCCAGAAAGGTAGCAAAATTCAACACCGTCTATAAGGCCGAATATGTTGGTATAATCCTAGCGGCCCACGCCATAGAAACTAGGAACGTAATGGACACCAAGGGCAGATCCAAGGGGGGGGGGTTGTCATGAGGAACATGACTCTTCCCCCCTGGGCTACGTTCAAGACGTAGGTGAACTACTAATTAAAATATATTTTTGGCACATTATAGATTTTATGTAAGTAGCTTCAATTTTGAACTAAATAAATATAATACGTTTTATGATATTCGTTGGTAAACATAATATTCGGGAACGAACGCATTATAAAATTTTAATTTTACCGTGCCACCTTTGACGTGACGTGTACTAAGATCGGAGACTCTCCACTCGAAGTTGTGGACAATTAGGTCTACCTCGGACAGACAGTCCAGTTGGGTAGATCTAATTTCGAGAAAATGGTCAATCGTCGAATCTGATTCGGCAGGGCAGCGTTCGTTCAACGCGGTATCTACTCATCCAACATACCACAGTGCCTCAAAACGAACGTCTATGACCAGTGTGTGCTGCTAGTGATGACATATGGATCCGAAACGTGGTCGCTCACAATGGGCCTCATCAGAAGGCTTAAAGTCACCCAAAGAGCAATGGAAAGGGCTATACTCGGGAGTTTCCTTGCGTGATCGAGTCAGAAATGAAGATATCCGCAGGAGTACCAAAGTTGCCGACACAGCACGAAGAATCGCCAAACTTAAGTGGCAATGGGCAGAGCACATTGCTCGCAAAACAGATGAACGTTGGGGCCAAAAGGTTCTGGAGTGGCATCCGCGTAAAAAGCACCGTAATCAAGACATTGATACTATGAAACAACTAGCAACCGATTATACAATGTTACTAGATAATACTCCAGTTTCTGTCATTGTCAACGAATATCGACTATGGATGGTGAAGTGGCAACGGACCTTTTTTGAAATTGCGATATTGAGATGTATCCTAATATAAGAAATTTTTCATGTATTTTGGCTACACTTCTCTATGTTACAAAAAATCAAGTCGTGGCTAAGAGCTTCAATGGTTGAAGAACATCTAACCGGACTGGCACTTCTCCACGTCCATAAAAACGTACCCATTGAAGTAGATGAAGTAATAACGCGTTTCGGAAGAAGACGTAAAAGAATAAAAATAGTTTGTTATTTAAATGTAGGTATTTTTAAGCACAGTACATAGGCGAACATTACACGATCATGCAAGCGTCATTCAATTCCTACGCAAACGTCATGCAACGCATTACACGGTAGGTTTTTCGTCAATCAAGGTTTTGACTGACAGCAAACTGACAGCAAAACCTACCGTGTAATGTTCGCCTTACATTCATTAATAAAATACCTACTTTTTACCTGTTTATTATTATAAAATTTTTTAAAAAAACTTCGTGTGACTTGACCACGACTATGTGAGCCCCGGTCTGCGCCTGGTGACCATCACCTGACACTGCACACTGAATAAGCACCCCCACACAATAGGCATCACAGACAGTCCCCTGTGCAGAGCATGCTTGGAGGGGGAGGAGAAGAATGCGCATGTGCTCCTATACTGCACAAGTGTCACTGAAATACGCACACGAAATTTAGGACGGATTCCTTTATAGAGGGTCTAAAAAACCTAAGAGGCCTAATCTGTTTTTGGAGAGAGATGGGCTGGCTGGAATGAGCCCACCTAAGGTTATTGCCACTATGGCCCACGTGCAATGGCCCGCATTGGACTAAGTGCGGAAACCATACTCAAACATAGACATAGACAGAGTGTTCGCGGAAATTGCATGGCTTGATTCCGTAATCTCATTTCTACCAAAGGGCGAGTATCCATCCTTACGTTATTGAAACATCTACGATCCGGAATAAGCGTTTCGCGTCGTCCTTTATACCGCGTACATCGAAGGACTGGAACAATTCGCCTGCTGCGGTCTTCCCATCCGGTTATAATTTGTGAGTGTTCACGGTTCGAGTGAATAGACTCTTAATATACTAGTGCGCCTCGCCATCAATGATTGCATAACTGCTTACTATCAGGTGGGATCGCAGTCAAGCACTAGTTTATATCAGATAAAAAAAAACCTAGACTGAACTAAATAAAGTATTATTATTAAAAATTTTAAAACCGAAAATCTCGAAAAGTTTGACCGATATATCGATATTTTTTCCTCGATATTTCGAGGAAGATATCGATATTTTTATAATTATCAATACATCGATATATTTCTTCCCTGCCGACTTCCCTAATGTAGCGTTTACACGTGGGCCCAGCCTCAACCAATCCCCATCCCTAGCAATTGTGTAAACGGGGAAACCCCGTTTATATAATGGCGATTGGCCGAGACTGGACCCATGCGTGTACTCACCATGACGCAGTTTGGTAGGTTTATAAAATGTACAACATTGTTGGTCCAAATTAATGATTTATTTATTATATCTTAAAACAAATATCCAACTCACCATGGTTCTAGTGGATCTCTGAAATACACAACCATTTGCATATAAAGACAGTCAATAAAGATATCAGGTCATCCTGCTCTAAATGCAAAGTACACCAATTCATCCAAACCAATAAGCAGTGCAGTTGACCATTTCGGAGACTGAAAACTAGGCATATTTTGGAAACAGACAGCCATATAGAGATTGAAAAAAAAACTCCTTGGAAACCGAGATCTGAGATTGCAGATTTTAGAAGTGACGGTATAATGACAAAAGTACCAGATACTGGAGCAAAGGTTATATGCCAACATGGCACAGGAAAATGTGACTGGGTTTTTAACTGAATCCGCATTTCAGATAAGGTGAAAGCAAATCTATGCAGGCAAAAGGACTGTCAATTATATTGAGGCTTCTGACTACACGGCAAAAATAGACGATATAAAAAAGGTAACATCAATGACTGATACTCAGGAGATTCCAGTTGACGTATCCGCAAAGAGGACCACAGATTGCATAACTAATAAAAGAGATCTGAATTGTTTCATAAAACTATGCATTAATAGTTATTGCACATCTATTCCAATAGAAGAACAATTTCCTTTCTCACCACTCAATTCGGATTTGTTATTCGTTTTTAGGATCGAGCGTGGATGAGAGAGCAAATGCTGGCATTCGCTTGGGGTTTAATAAAGCATTCACTCCCTCCAATCCAAAATAAAAGAAAAAGACAATTCTTTCTATTGCGTCTCTAATTACAGTATTCGAAGGGTTAAAGACACAAGGGTTTAACTATAGGATTGATACAACTGTACTAGAGAGGATATCCATACTGCCGTCCTCTAACTAAAAAGCAGCTAAGTACTTTTTTTTCTAAGTAACTTAGCTGCTTTTTAGTTAGAGGACGGCAGCATAGTCAAGAAGCAAGAAAACAGGTTCACAAAAGGTGTAGAAAATAATGTGGAAGAAGAGATCAGGAAAGAGAAGGATACAAACACATTTTTGACATACTCCAATTATTGACATGATTTTGACTAGTATTGACATTATTTTCACTAATACTATGTTAATGTTTTTTTTATAGTCGCTATTATTGAATGTATGCCATAATTTATGTCTTCTTCTTAGCATGTTGATGGCAAAACAAATTAAATTTCATGCCTGGCCCAGTATTCGGCCATGGCAATGCCGTCCACCGACACTGTCATTAGATCCTTACGTGAACAGGTACTAAGGCATGTTACTGGATGGAAGTTATTTATATGTGTGTACCATAAGTGTAAATTAGCAAAAAATAAATAAATAAACCAAGTGGCTATAGACACAAGATGACCCATTATATCAGAATCAACCCTCAACTATCAATCAACTACATGGAGCTCAGCCAGCTATTATTGTCCTATCAATATTTTGAGGGTTTCCACAACCATGTCATCAGACTCTCTCCTCAAGCTATACAAGGAGGAATAAGTCTTCCATGCACCAGCAGCTTTGTACAGTAGCTTGAAAGTGTAGCATATGACCAAAAGAAATGATAACCCCGTTCATGGGACCGTGGAATGGCGCCACATTGAAGGTTTGTATGTCAATCAGCATGGCCTTGTTTCTCATGAACAAATAAGAGAATGGGGAAGATATATAATTTAGTGAATAAGCTCTTGGTCACTTCACTATTAACGTTTGCATCACAGCTTACCGTCAGGTGGGATCGCAGTCAAACACTATATCAATCACAAAAAATATATATATTTTTGTAGGTGACCACAAAAATATATCTCTAATTAACGCTTTTTGACAGGCTCAAACATTTTATTCACTCGCTTGTTTTCATCTTATTATTATTGGAAAAAAAAGATTAATCATAAAAGGTTCTATTGCGAACAAAAACTAACATGAAGAAGATAGCTTTATGACCTGTGTGCCAATAAATAAATAAATGACCTGTATAAAAGATCTCTTTAAAAAAAACATTTCATTGTCTTTTGCTTTAGTGAGAAAAGGGTTATTATTGGTTTATTTTGGTATGGGTTGTGTTGTCTAGCAAAAAGTTTAATACTAATTATTATCTTTAGAGACCTGTTAGTTAGAAGTGTTATACAATGAACATTACTTGTGGCCCTTTGGGTGTTTTCTAGGTTACTTTGAATTAAGCAGACAAAAAATAAAAATTGTAACTTTTTAGTAAATTCTGTCAAACACTTATCTAGAGGTAGACAGTATGCAGACGAAAAACTTGGGGCAAAATGCATTAGATGGAATAATATCTGCCTTCATCGTTTCGGGTTATTGTTTTTTTCCAAACAGGAATTGGCAACGGCGGTAATGGCAATATATACGTCTGTGAACTTATGACTGAGTTTCTGGAAACAAGGACCTAATACCGTTATTTTTTTACAATAATTGCAAAAAACAAGATTTTCTTATTTCTCATAAACGTGTCAATATTTACCTTTGTTGCGATTGTCCCGATTCCATCTCTCTTCATCTGACATTTTCAAAATACACACAAGAGCGTTCAAAAACAGTTGAATACCAGTTCTAATCACAATCTACTTACTATCTCAGTTTATTAAGTACCTACGAGTTTATCACAGAAAACGAAAACACACTTCGCGATGTTGACTATTTGTTTAATAAGAAGTTTTTTTGTTTTTTTTCGCTATTTTACTTATCAATACAATTCTATTTTGATGCAACTAGTGACATCTCCCGGCTAATGAAGGGTTTACCGTCTATACCAAAGAGAAAATAATCAGCTATGTTCTACGTTATGGTTTATATATTTCGCCTCGCCAGTAATATTACACTACTCCACTGAACTCTATCTAAACATACTATTTAATTAGAGATCAGCGCACTACCCGGTATTAACCTTTCGAATATCGCAAATAAAGACTCAAGAGAAAAACAATGACAAAGCGGCATTAGCTTGGAGTTTAATAAATACACACGCAGACGATATTCAGATTCTTCACCGTGCGGTTTTTTTTTTCGTTATTCTGTAACACATTGAATCTTATGGAAGTTTCCGCACAGGCGATAAAAAAACGCGCAATAAAAAATTCTGTAATTTCTTGGTAGATTTGACGCGGTGCGGTGCGGAAATAAATCCGTGCGAATATTTTCCGCGCGGTGAAATATCGCTGTGCGGACAAGCCCTTATACGACTCGATATTCAGACACTCTTAGTCGATGTCACGTCATGTCTAGAGATGGGCGGTGGGTAAAAACCCATCGGGTATCTACCGGGTAAATACCCAAAAGCATGGGTATATACACCATTAACAATTTTTGGAACGTTTCATTTAATAAAGTATAATAAAGTTTAGTTCGCTAAGACAATTTTAACACAATCATCTATGTTATAAGTTCTGTGCGCTAATCTCAGGAACTACTGACCCGATTTAAAAAAAAATCTTCATTGTTAGATAGCCCATTTATCAAGGAAGGAAGGTCTTTATAGCATTACACTAAGACCAATAAGGGCAGAGTATCGACGTCAAATGTTGATAAAACGGGGGGAATTACGAGAGATTCCGTTGCGTGCACTGCGTATATGGTTAAAATTACGGAAAAATTATGGATTACAAAATTGATTCTTTTTGAAAGTGCTAAAAAAAGTCCACGACAGCTTATATGTATCTCCAAATATTGCCATAGGTAAAGGCACTGGAGCTGACATAGGGGCGGCCAGATGGGGATTTTACACGATAATTGAGCGCGTTAGAAAATCATATAAGGAGAAACCTTGCACTCTGTAATGTACCCCTACCACATATGAACCCTTAAAATAGTGGTGTGCGTTGAAGGCAGCCCGACTGGGTAGTAAAAAAAAATTGATCCTCGGAAAAACAGGATTACACGAGCACTTCAGATTAAAACAAATAAGTTGAAAGTACGAGTAAGTGCAGAAAAGTGTATATATTTCAATAATCTGACGATTTAAGAAAATGGGTGAGTCATAAAGTTAGGTTGTAAGGTTCCTATTAAAATTTTATAGATAGAACTCTGATAGATAGAACTCTGACCAACGAAAGATGGCAAAACAAAAAGGAGGCCGTATTAAAAAAAATTGAAGCTGTTCACCCTAGCTGTACGCCACTTAAACAGAGTGGATACGTTTAATTATTCATTAAAATAATTAGTATGCGATTTATATATTAAAATAATTAGTATGTGTTATAACAATTAAACATGTGCTGCTTATTTAGCCGCGATATTCAATGCCGCCAAAACTCAAGCATGTCCGTTCACTGCCAAAAGCAGCCTGATCACCTTGGCTCCTGCTTTTTAGAATGTATCCTTGGAGTGTATCGATAGGCCTCGCAACAAGGGTACAATAACCTTTTATTTAGTAAGGTTCACGTGAATTCGATAGAGGCGTGATAAACAGGACCGGCCGTTGTGGTGACATAGGAAAAACCTTTGTTTAGCAATGGAAGCCTTTCAGCTGAAATGATGATGACTATCGATGTTGGCATGTTGATGAGATCAATCTCTCAGAAAGATTACTCCAATTAAAAATTGACTAAATCTGACCTCTTCAAAGAAAAATATATGTTGCATCCTATTAGTAAATCTTAACTGTACAGCTTTTCTGTATTAATTCACAAAGGCTTCGCCATCATCATCGAAAAGACTCCTTAATTCTGTATTACTTGACAGAAGAAAACCTAAAACATCCTAAGCAAAATTCTAATCATTCTGGGTATACAAAAAACGATCATCATCTGGGTTTTCCAAAAGTACTAAATTAATTAGTGTCTTACTACTAAATTAGTTCATTAGTAGTAGGGGGCCCCTTGGTCGTATTAGCAATAGACTCCGCGTCGGTTTAATCCGGCACTGATGACTGACGGCGCTTCACACCAGGACAGCATCGAATGTTGTGCAAAGCACAGGTCCAATCATTTGTGGAGCCAGTGGGTCTTTCAATAAACACTTCCCTGGAATCTTTAAATTTGAATAAAACAAATTGTGTGTTATCGATTTTTTTTATTAATTTGGATGGCCGATTGATGTCATTATGTATGGAATATAATATCGTTCAAATGTCTGCCGCTACCTTGCTGGATAGAGTTTGACAATCGAAAGAAGACAACGAATTATTTATCAAACGTTATGTATGGCAGCATTTAAAAAAATTAAGAATTGTCAAAATTGTTTTCCTGACGTTTCGTACATAAGTCATTGTTTGTTTACATACGTGCATCTTATTATACTCATTTCGCTTAAAATAATGCCATAAACAATCACTAGTTCGATGGAAAGGCTACTATTTAATATGATGGACAAAGTGAATTAAATTAAAAACATGCAGATAAAATGCGACGGTTGGATACAATAATATCATTTCTAGGTTAGTTTTTTTAATTTCTATCATAAAAACTTGATACTTTTTGACTATTTAATAATTGTAACATTACACACACGGTGAATTATACTTTTCAGGAGGTTTCGACATTAAGTAGACGAAACTCCTAATAATGAAAACAGTAAAGGACATGGAAAGTTGTATATTTCGTATGCGCACTATCCAGCAAAGTAGCGGCGGACATTTGAACGATATTATATTCCCTAAATAATGACATCAATCGGCCATCCAAATTAATAAAAAAAAATCGATAACACACAATTTGTTTTATTCAAATTTAAAGATTCCAGGGAAGTGTTTATTGAAAGACCCACTGGCTCCACAAATGATTGGACCTGTGCTTTGTATAACATTCGATGTTGTCCTGGTGTGAAGCGCCGTCAGTGCCGGATTAAACCGACGCGGAGTGTATTTCTAATTCGACCAAGGGGCCCCCTACTACTAATCAATCAATTTAGTAGTAAGATACTAATTAATTTAGTACTTTTGGAAAACCTAGCTGCTGATCGTTTTTTGCATACCCCGAATGATTAGAATTTTGCATAAGACGTTTTAGGTTTTCTTCTGACAAGTAATACAGAATTAAGGAGTCTTTTCGATGATGATGGCGAAGCCTTTGTGAATTTATACAGAAAAGCTGTACAGTAAGTTTTACTAATACGATGCAGCATTTATTTTTCTTTGAAGAGGTCAGATTTAGCCAATTTTTTTAATTTCTATTATAAAAACTTGATACTTTTTGACTATTTAATAAATGTAATATTACTCACACGGTGAATTATACGTTTCAGGAGGTTTCGACAATGAGTAGACGAAACTCTTAATAATAAAAACAGTAAAGGACATGGAAAGTTGTATATTTCGTATGCGCGCTAGACTCTGACCAACGAAAGGTGGCAAAACAAAAAGGAGGCCGTATTAAAAAAAAATTAAGCTGTTCACCCTAGCTGTACGCCACCTAAACGTTGTTGATTCGTTTGATTATTCATGAAAATAATAAGTATGCGAAATATACAGGGTGGCCAAAACATTGACGTCCAAAAATAAAATTTAGGTCCCTCGTATCGTGGGGTATCCGAATCACCCCCATGTATGTTCCGCAACTTTTCATAGTTTTCGAGTTATGAATTTTTTTCTGATTTTTTGAGAATAATCGACCTGACCAATCTAAAAAAATTAAAAAAAAAGTACATGGCTTTTGTCAAGATTTTTTATTTGCAACTGAATCTTCATGAGTAGTACTTTTATGCATAAAATAATCAGCTTCATAACTGTGATGAAAGTTATGAAAAAGTTGGTCTAAATTGAAAAAAATACGTTCGGTAAATTATGACTTAGCTTTTCAACTTTAAATAAAAAATTTAAACAGGAGACTTCATGGTTCCTAAGTAGGCTTCAAGAATGCACCAGACTCTCAGCTTTCATAATCATAAAAAAAATAGTACTTAATGGGGCTACTTTGGCCTATATCGGCCTTCAAAAACTGCGAGGTAGAAAATTCTTAAAATTAGCCATCTGATGATTTTTTTTTGCCTATTTTCTCGTTCCTAAGGTTAATTTATGAAAAGAATACTGAAAACAACCGAGTGAGAGAGATAGCAATAATTCGGTCTCTTATCCTCTCACCCCTTGTTATTGCAGGTAAAAGAGTAGCGCCTTCGTTTACAACCCATGGTGCACGAGAAAACATCGCGCGAAGTTTTTGAATCTTAGCTTTTCTTGCAGTCATTTTTGGTTAGCAAAGTATTCGTCAGATGGCTAATTTTAAGAATTTTCTACCTCGCAGTTTTTGAAGGCCGACTTAAGCCAAAGTAGCACTTAATAGCAAAAAATAGTACTTAATGGGGCTCCATTCGGTACTATTTTTTTATGATTACAAAAGCTGAGAGTCTGGTACATTCTTAAAGCCTAATTAGGGACCATGAAGTCACCTGTTTAATTTTTTTATTTAAAGTTGAAAAGCTAAGTCATAATTTCCCGAACGTTTATTTCACTTTAGACCAACTTTTTCATTACTTTTATCACAGTTACGAAGCTGATTATTTTATGCATAAAAGTACTACTTATGAAGATACTGTTGCAAAAAAAAAATCTCGACAAAGCCATGTACTTTTTTTATTATTTTTTTTAGTTTGGTCAGGTCGATCATTTTCAAAAAATCAGAAAAAAATTCATAACTCGAAAACTATGAAAAGTCGTGGAACATACATGGGGGTGATTCGGATACCCCACGATACGAGGGACCTAAATTTTATTTTTAGACGTCAATTTTCCGGCCACCCTGTATATGATGCATATTTATTTAACAATTAAACATGTGCTGCTTATTTAGCCGCGATATTCAATGCCGCCAAAACTCAAGCATGTCCGTTAATAACTAGTGATTGTTTATGGCATTATTTTAAGCCAAAGACATTAAATATATACTACCAATAGACAGGACATAGCGAACAAAAGTCCAAACCGATACTTGTTACTTGGTAGTAACAAGTCGCTCAGTCTAGTATGCATACTAGCATAGATGAGAATAAGTACCTAGTACAAAGACATTAAATATATACTACCAATAGACAGGACATAGCGAACAAAAGTCCAAACCGTTACTTGTTACTTGGTAGTAACAAGTCGCTCAATCTAGTATGACACCCCTAAACGTCAAGTTGTGTTTGTATCCGCTTTAGGCACTAAAAGAAAATCATTTTCTGAGAAAATGTGCTGAGTTGCGCATTACGCTATTGCAAATCTTGTTATGGTAAAATTATTGGACCTAACTTCGGTTTACTTTCGTAAATATTCTTGGTATTTACGCAGTAATTAATTAAAATTCAACAATTTCCATTCTAAAACATTTTCTGATTTTATGATAGCGCCATCTATTGTTGAAAAGTTTAACCTTACCTAGCACACACCAGTGGCGTAGCGTGGGTTTTCGCCGCTTGGGGTCGACCAGAAATACGCCGCCCTTTGTTGTTTATTATGTTTAAGAACACCAGTATTAAGAATGACTGCAGGTATCCGTCGGGGCCACTAGCTTTATTCTTACGTACATCTTTCTGATGGATACGAATATCCGACATACTCGTCACGTACCCATCAGGAGAAACAGGGGGCGGTGCGTCACCGGAATTCAGACGCGAAGATTCCGCAATAGGAGAGGCAATTAAGTTTGCTTTCTCCTCAGCGGTGTGAGCAAGGGACCCGTCGGGTTTAAGCAGTGGCGGAGGTGAGGGACGGCAGAAGTTCGATTCACTCGAGTTTGTCAGGGACCAAAACGCTCTACTACCGACGGGGTTTGTTCCCTATTCGGCCAATGTGGTCAAACTTAGACCTCCACTACACCTTAAGAGTCACGTCACTTGCCTTGTGCATACGAGTGTTGACCCAAGGTCGGTATGCGCGTGTTTAATCGCGTCGGCGTGAATACGCTCAGTGCCAGTGGATTAATAAAAAGCAATATACCTGCTGCAGCACGCAGGGTAGACTTAACATCAACATCAAAATTTGCTTGGCACGTACGTAACATTGCGCTCACAATTTCGAATATCTAAGTTTTTTTTCCAAATAAAAAAATTGGCGCTTTCTGCCGCCTCCTTTCGTATGCCGCCTAGGGTCATGGCCCCCACCTCCCCTCCCCAAGCTACGCCACTGGCACATACTGAAGCTTCTAGTCCACGAGCTCTTAACGTGATCTATTTTACGACCTAAACCGAACTGTTAAATCCTTTTTCGTTCGTACTACTGACATTTTAACATATCATGGTAAAGCTCCTGGCCACCTACCGAGCAATAGTTAAATTTATAGAAATTTTGACAAATTTAATTCGCGTGATTGCTATTCAAAGCTAGATGGCGTCACTGAGAGATAGGATGACAGTTTTTCTAAGACATTTCTCCTGATAGCCGCTCTATTGTATCTCTTTAAATCTCTTTGTTTTAAGCAAAATGAGTTTATTAAGATGCACGTATGTGAACAAACAATGACTTATGTACGAAACGTCAGAATAACAAATTTTGACAATGCTTAATTTTTTTAAATGCTGCCCTAAGTACCTACATAACGTTTGATAAATAATTCCTTGTCTTCTTTCGATGGTCAAACTCTAAGTGCAATTTTTTTACAACAGTTTACTAAGATAATTTTGTTAGGAACGTTGTAAATTTTACTGTTTTCGATGGTTAGATACATCACCCCATGTAAACCGCCAGATTATAGGTTTTTGGTATTCCTGTTAATATTACCTTCAAAGTAAAAAATAAAAATATGTTTTTCTTGTAGATATTCTATATAATTAGTGTTCAGTATGTTCATATTTCGGTGGAATTGTTGTGCGTTGCATTGGCCGCTTGATCAAATAAACATTCGATATTTTGAACACTCGACGTATGGAGTGTGTTCGATGCTCTTAAAGATACGATGGATGGTTTGTCACGTAAACGGGAAAATGCTAAAGATCACAAATTATTTTTCCAGCTGACTAGGTATAGTTAGAGGAAAAGGTGGTAATGTGGCCCCTGCAGATATCTTGGCCCCTTGACGTATTTATATTTTATAAATACGCTATCTAGTATAAAACGCATGGACTGCGGAGCTCTTGTGATAGCTATCATATAAAAACAATAAAATCCGTGAGATGGTGTTACGTTCGTTTTTTATTTCAAACAATCGAAACACGCAACTGTCAAACTTTTAAAATGGCTCTGCATTTTATTCATTTTTACTAGACAAACCAAGATATAGGTATGATGATTTTAACATTGTGTTTGACAAACGTTTTCCTACTAGATTTTAAAGGTATTTATAAAAAAAAAAAACATAAAATAAATATATATATTTTCGCTTATTTACGCATTCTTTAATATTTGCAATGTGGCCCCCTCACATTGTTCATATTATGGTCTCCGGGGACCATGTAAAATATATGGCTAATGTTTAAATGTTTGAGTTGCTGCTGGATGAATGAGAGTCTATATAACCAAAAATAACTATGAAAGTAACATTGTTATAAGCACTGACTCTGAATATGACGAGCAAGTCGATTCAGATAGGATGCCTGAAAGTTTACATACTAGCCGCTTATTTGGTGAAACAAGTAATTCTATCAATTAATATTATGAAGAAAAGTGGATTCAGTGCCTTAGTTGCAATTTATGGGCTCATACAGCCTGTGCTGGCACTGAAGGCGATTTTTATATTGATGATTTTTGCCATAAAGTTATAATAAAAGTTCAATACATTTAGTATGGCCCTCAGGGTGCCATATAACCCTCACTTGATGTCACATTGCCAAATTTCTCATTTTGTAGAAAACTATTTTTTTTTGTTTATTCTATGGTTATTTTATATATTCTACATATAGGTATGCATAGTGTGATAGTTAAGGAACCCCGTAAAGTACTTATTTGATTCATAAGTCTAGTATTTTTATATGAGGCTTCAAAAACAAAGTAGGGGGCCACATTACCACCTTTTCCTCTAATATGAGGTCTCGTATTGCGCCTCTGGAGACACTTTACGATAACTATCAGAGTAATTGGTAATGACGACGAATATTTTCGGACTGTTTATGCTATCTATCAGTGGATTTACAGGACCGACTTTCTGTGGATACGATGAACCTGTTCAGATTAGGCATTTTTATGCCAAAATCGGCCAACAACAATGATTGATAATACCTAAGTATTATCAATCATTGTTGTTGGCCGAAATGTACAGAAAAATTACTGAGCTTCCAGACACTACTTTTTTTCAATCAGATTTAAAACAAGAAAACTTCTTCTCATTTGCAAATCGACGGTTTCCTTTTCCCTGAAAGATTTTTGGACCAGTAGGTTGCCACGTTTATAGAGGCGTCAATGGCGTTTTTAGGTCTTCCAGAGCGCATTTTTAGGAACTTTTTGGGCACTCTAATAAGTGGGCCATCGTCTGGTCAGGAGCACCGCACTCGCAATGGGTGTCGGATTTATAATCCTATAGGTAATCCTCAAATCCAAACTGAATACGCCTGAGTGTTGTGTCTTTGTACTATATGTACATAGATAGTTACGTTTAGTATAAAAGTATTTAAAGTTAATATTTATGTTTGCCACGTAGTTTGTTAATCCAATAAAATAGTAAAATATTTAAATAAATAAAAAACAAAACCGTCAACCCAAAGGTTGACCGCGAGAGAATGCCTTGTTGCATTAAGTCCGCCTATGTACCACTACTGTACATGAAGTTTAAATAGATAAATAAATAAATAAAACTGAAACTCGTACATAGTTAAAAATACGACCCTACACACCCTGAAATGCTTCCTTATTTGTTTGTCAAAAAAGACATCTTCGATTCTTATAACATATTCATTGTGTAACATGTTGGTAACATGTCATTAGCAAATGTATGTAAAAACTCGTACAGTTAGATTGTGGGTTTCATGTCGATGATAGACTTAGTTTTATTTTAAGCCACACATCGACGTTGTTGTAAAAAGTCGGCGTAGTTTCTGGGTCTTGTAAACTGAGACTCAAGGGTTGGATTTTTGTTTGAAATTAATAAACTCAAAGACAGGCCTTAAAAAAATTTCCAATTAAAATAGAATACCTACATATAATTCACCCAATATTATTTTATATATAAACTAGTCCTTGAGTGCGATCCCACCTGATGGTAAACAGTGATGCAATCGTTGATAGTGAGGCGCAGTAATTTATTAAGAGCATATTCACTCTATCCTTGCAGACACCTAAATTATAATCGAACGGTACGCCCACATGGCAGAATGTAATAAGCCAAACTGTTTATGATGAGTCTAAGACCATGTAGTTTTCCAAATACAAGGTGTGCTACACAATGGGTAACCATGTTCCAACAAGTTGTTATGTCTTATTTCTGTGGCGTCATTTATTAACATCCCTTTTACAATATATCACGACCTCATTAAGCCCTCCCAGTCATCGACGGCGAGCACTGTTCCCGCGCGGCTCAAGGAGTTGTCAGCAACAGCTGGGGCCTAGCTGGGTCGAAGCCTAATGGGGCCAGGGTTAGTTTCGAAAGATAGCTCAGCCCCGGTATGAATGCACGAAGGAACGGTATAGGTTTTTTAGTCAGTAAGAGTCTGACACTATATCCCGCTCCGACCAAGGGCGGGGGATGTCATTTGGATGATTTTTACCCACCGAAAAAAAGCCCTCCCGTAATAGTTACTGTATTACTAATTCGTTATTACTTTTCGTGTCAAACTTTTACTGACTAAAACCACACCTATGTTCCTTCCGTTGCCTATTACGTTCTAAGATCACGGGTATGATTTTCGTACTTTTCCCATGGCCATAGCAGGCATCGGCTTTACTGGGCTCATACAGTTTGTTGACATCTCTTTGAGGCACGCGTAGATTGGCGTAGAATACTACGTGCCTTCGACGACTTGGGCTCCATCCTTACAGGACGAGCGGACAGAGGTTATTAATTACACGATTTACACGTCATAAAACAGTACCTATGCGTCTCGAACCGACACTAATATCGAAGTTATATCGGTGTAATGAGCAATCGCTACAGGATTTTTCGCACTAACGATACATCGCAGTACCCCAATAAAACATCGTTGGAATAAAACATCGTAAAACTGAATATCGACACACTGTGTTCAATATAATAAAAATCGAATCATTAAGTTTCGAAATCGAGTAGGGAACCCGTTCCTATTAGTGCTTTATTAGCCAGTTAAGGTAATATGTAATAAGTAATTTATTATACTTAGATGATAAAAGAGTGCTAGTTGTAATTGTAAGTAGGTACCTACTACAAAGTACTACCTATTCATGCATATGCCTGTAACCATTTCAATTAATATTTTAAGTTTCGTGTATCAGAAATAGTCGTTTAAGGATGTTTACTGTTATATTGTGTGATGTAACATTCACGTATTCTACCATTTATCTACCCGTATTATGCGAATGGCGAATACTGAATTTGAATTTAAGTCCGAGTTTTTAAAATAGTACAATCGCTCGCTCATGTAAGGACATAGACATGATATAGACAAAGACAGGGGCCGTATTATGACCTCTTAAAACCATCATGTTTTCGGTGTGAAAAAGAGACGGAGCTATACAGGACGAATAGCACTATCCTTTTCTCACACAGAAAACATGATGGTTTTAAGATGTCATAATACGGCTACTGGTATTTGAAGGAGACTGTTTTCTTTATTTTTAAACATAATATTTTTTTTATTCGTACTATTTTAATGCCTTGATCACATGTACCGAGTAAAGGGCGAGACAGTAAAATGTTGCTCGGCCAAGACCGTAATGTAAGCGAGCTGTAGAGATAAGCGCTCGATCGAGCACTCGGCACTTTGTTTATACGTAGACATTATTCGGGCGAGAGCACTGTCTCGCCCGTTAATTCCGTACGTGTGATCAAGGCACAAGTTCTTTTGGTAAAATCTTGCACTTGTGTAGATTTTCATAGACAGCTAGCTGGCAACACTAACACACCGTCCGTCCACCTTCGTAGGGATGTCAGAACTGCAACAAAGTATCGATATTTATTAAAATATATATATCGATACAGGTCGCGCGGTGAATCAAGATCGCTCGGTGAAAGTAGTGGGGGCAATCGGCGCATGTGTACAATTGCGCACAGAAATTCTTAGTTTGTAGGATTTTATTTTTAATTTCGTATGTTTGAACCTTGGTAACATAACTTATAATAACACTAGTTTTTGCTTGTAATTTATCTTGTAAGTAGGTAAATTCAGAAGAAATTAAATTTTTAAAATTAATATTAAAATAAAAAAAAAATAATTACGTTAGTTTCTTTCTTAACGTAACAATTCACGTCGTAAACCATTTTTCTGGCTAGCCGTTTTAAAACTTTATTTTTAACCATTTTTTTTACGACTACGTATTACTAATACGATAACACAAGCTGTACGCAATAGTACCCGAGTACAACAGTATCCAATGAGACGCGAGAACGGAACGCGGGAATTGAAGAGCGACTCTATCTACCAATGACGTGTCGCCGACGGCGCACACCCGCCCGTACGTCGCCAAATAGACCGTAGAATTGAATACTGCGCATGCCCCTTCCACTTTTGCCGAGCGATCTTGATTCATCGCGCGACCTGTACATCGGTACGATACGAAAAAAAAGGTCTAATTTACTTCAGTAATCTTAGGCATCATTTTTAATAATTCGAGAACAACGATAAAAAATATTAATTATTTTTAACTGAACCAATATTTATCTGATATAGACATAAGAAAAACTCTTTGATTTATGTGCTCGGCTGTAAGCCGACTTCTGTTATTGGGTACTGCGAGACAGCCAGCAGCCGTTGCAGCCAATTTAAAAACCAACATAAGTACCAAATTAAAAAGAAGTTAAGCAGCAAATTGAGTCGACAAAATAAAACCAAAAAAAAATATCGTTTTTGATACAATTTCGATCTTGGACATTTGATATCGATATATCGTTATAAAATATATCGCCCAAAAATATCGATGTATCGAAATGAAAATATCGATGTATCGATATTTATTCTACAAGCCTACGCCTTCGTTCGTTCGTCACGACTTCTCGAGCGAGTCCGTCCGTCAGTTCAACACAGTTGAGCAGAAGTGTTTCGTTCAATGACGTTACTGACATTCGTAAACTATAAGCTGAAATAAACGTCCATTTTATTATATTGAGAGAAAATGGATCGCTTGCGAGTGCGTGTGAACTTTAAATATATAACAAGTGTGTTTCTTTTGGTGTTTGCTGTCGGCCAGTCTACGAAAGGTATGTCGCAACTTTCCTGCCCACGTCGTAATGAAAACAATGCATCGTTTTATTTAAGTTGGACTTCTTGAATGCAGTACCATTTAAAACTTGCAAACTTTTTATGAAGTGACTGTTATTTGCCGCGAAACGTATTTCTCGAAACTTTTATTGACTTAAAATAGTTTGTAGGTCACGATATAATTTTCGACTCGAACTATGAAAGAAGCGAAGGAACCTTGAAAGCCTTTAGGCTGTTTTTTTTTATTAGCAAGTTTTCAAACGTCATCAAAGCTTTGCATACTCTTTGACGTCATCTGTCGTGATCAAAATGTTCGCGCTAATTCTAATAAATCCTAATGAGTATTATTATAAATGACTTGTTGCTTTCGAAAGCATGTCTTCTATAAAATAATCGTTATGCGCTTGTATCTAGCTTGCTATGAAACCTTGCATTCTGTGTCGTTAACATATTCAACAGGTTAATTACCTATCTTACGAGAATGCATTGATAAGAAATTCTTTGAACTGTAGTTAATTGTCTATCTATGATAATGAATGTGACCAGATTAACAGAAAACAACTGGGATGTTACTATTTTTTTTTTCAATCGACTCGAAATTTTCTACTCTAAAAAATAATTCTTAAATTAAATTGAATTATCAACTAATTTAAGTTTTCAACTATAAAACTAAGGCACACTTAAGTGAATAGGTGCAAAGCGAATATTCAAATGTATTTTGGTTGGCTAAAGGCACTTATTGGCATTGGCTAACATTTCCTGGATGCAACTGTTACATTGGCTAACACGTAAGGCTACGTAGAATGGCTGTTTGTAACATTGATAAGAATAATAATACTGTAGGAAAAATATTCCAATTAAATCTAATTTACTATTCATTATTCAATTCTTTGTATATGGTGACACAGAACAGGTTTTTTTATGACTTTATCACCATATTGTATGGTTAAAGGGTACTTTAAAATTTAATCTAATGGAGTTATTTGGTCTACCTTAAATTTGTTTAACATCCAAAGACATTAAATAAGCTGCCATAAATAGACTAATTTTTTTTTGGAATATAATAATAATATTCCTTAACTATTTCAATATGAAGTTGATAGGTTTAAATCATTCTTTTATTCTTTTTTTTTGCTTTGGCTTGAGTTTCATTGACAATTTAAAATTGGAAGTTTTACATACTGGTGAAAGTTCTTAATTCAAAAATATTAAAGACCTTTCGAGTATGTACCGTAATTAGAGACACAACAGAAAGACAACGAGAGAGTGAATGTCATTCGCTTGGCCAAAGAAACATGTATTGACTGAATGAAAGATTATAAAGCTAGAAAAAGGGCAATAAAAGCAATCTGTAAAATAAATAATGGAAAATTATTGATGAAGAACAGTCCTAGTTGCACTAACCCCAAATAAATTGGGATAAGGAAAAGAATTTCTGGAGTACCGTGTGAGAGATTTTTGATCATCAACAGGACGAAACAAACACAAGAAACTAAGACAGATATTTTTTTTTTCTAATCTAAAATGCTAGTTTCTGAATTGAGTAGGTATTTTGAAATAATATAACATGTCAAACCCTTCTTGAATGCCAAATGACAGGTTTTCAGATTTAAGTTTCAGTGAAATTTAATGCTTATATCAGAAATTGGTAAATAATATCCAATCTAATATTAGTTGTTGGATACCAGAATGCAGATCCACACCACACTCAATGGCTTATTGTTTCTCTAATTATAATAATAATAATCCTATGTTATCAGACAACTAAGGCCCATACATAAAATACACAAATAATTTTACAAAATAAAGAATCGCCAAACATAATTGGCAGTGAATAGGCACATTGCTCGCAAGATGAGATGGTCGATGGGGACGAAAGGTTCCGGAATGGCAACCACTTACTGGAAGGTCTCCCACAAAGTGGACCAATGACCTGGTGAGGGTCGCGGGAATCCGATGGATGCGAGACGTACAGGACCGGTCATTATGGCGACACTTGGGGGAGCCCTATGTCTAACAGTGGACGTTTTTCGGCTGAAATGGTGATGATGATAATGGATATAGATAGATGTGTATAAAACAAACTACCTATAACAATTACTAAACTATATACTATTGCACACAAAGTGATGGCGTCGTGTTCTGCTGCTTAATTAAGGCATATCAAAGGTTAGAGCAAAAGTAATTCTGTCTGATTATTATGTTTTCAAAACTTAACTACTGAACCAATTTTAATTTTTACTGGTATAGCAATAGATTGGATCTTGGAAATGGACATAGGATCTGACAGGGCTGCTCAGTGGTCGCTGGACGGATTGTGTGAGAAGCGATATGAAAGAAAAGGGAGTTAGTGATAGCGTGACGAGTGACAGGACAGAATGGAAGAAAAAAACGTGTTGCGCCGACCCCAAATAAAACGGGACTAGGGCAATAAGATGATGATGATCTGCAACTCAACGACTAAAGCGCGCATTTTGCGAACAGGTAGGACAAATGAGTTACTCGATCCAACCCAGCTCCTCAAAGAAAGCCAGCGGTGCCTTAGTGTTACTGACCATTTCACGTAGGGTACCGGGATTTCCGAAGTACTTTGCCCTGTATCCAGTGACCACACGGCAGCATAGAAGCACAAGCGGTGAATAATAATCAAACTTTGTACAGTACTTTCTTCAGAGGAAAATAATGTGTTCAACTTTATTTTCCTCTTAGAAAATAAAAAGCTGTTAATTATATTATGATGTGATCATGATTTAATTATTAACCTTTTTATTAGCCTCATAGAGGAAAATAAAGTTGAATGCCGTTAAATTCAACATTATTTTCCTCTTAGAAAATAAAAAACGATTGTATTTTATTAATTTTTATTGTAATCATATCATGATTTAACAATTAACCTTTTCGTTATTCTCTTTTGTGGAAAATTCTCATATATGCGGGTTTACCAGAACATTTAAACATAAAAATTGTATTCAAAACCCATGAGTATTATCTAAAAATGGTACTACTTAATTTTTGTCAGGATGCCCCCGTTGATTTGGATATATCAGCATTGACATAAATTCATGACTAAAGTTGTGATAACCAAAAACATCAGGATGACAGTAATCTGCTTTTAAAGTAACTAGACATATTTTATTTTTGTATAAAATTTTAATTTCCAATTCCTTTATTTAAGGCATCTAGACACATTTTAACATAAGACATGATAATACAATAACATTCATTACTCATTAATGCCTTGTTGCATTAAGTCCGCCTATGTACCATTACTGTTCATGAAGTTGAAATAAATAAATAAAACTTTAGTATAATAGCGATCCACCCTAGCTTTGCACATATATCTTTAAAATGGTTGGCTTCCTGTACTATAATATGCATTTACACTTAAACTTTTCTCATGAATCACTCTGTTTATTTGTAAAAATCACATAAAAATAATTGTTTTTCAGTGTAAAAAAGAATTCAAAATTTAAATATTTTTATTTCACATAGGCCTACATGACCGGCACTTATAAAACGTCAGAAGCTAGTGCACAATTCCTAAATGGTCGTTTTCTATGGAGAAGAACGTCAGCTGAGCGAGTTCAATGACCTGTAGTTAATAGTCGGCGTTGCGTAAAAAGTACCTATAGGTCATTGAACTCGCTCAGCTGACTTTTTCTTAAAGAAATTAATTTCGTACATGCGTAAATTAATACGAGTTTTGAAAAAGAGGTACTTTATTTTTTAATTTTATCTTTACAAATCGATAGTGTTTCATGTACCGGATCGACCCTCCACGGGATTTAAACGATTAAAATTTAGCGGTGTATATTTAATATAATAAATTTAAAACACTATAACACTTTCCGGTTTAGGGATACCTATACGAAATATTAAGTTTTAATGACATTCATTGATGAAGGTCACAATCACAATCACCAATTTTAAGTTTTTCAACAATTGATATAAAAGACTAGGTACTTAATTTATTTGAAAAGATGTTTTCACCAATACTTATTAATTCTTATTTAAATAAATATGTTAGTCATCTTGAGTGTTTAATGAACAGCGAAATGGTTTTGGGCGCTATTTAATTTGGATGAATATCTTAGGTGATATCATAAAATTAAAATAACCTAAAGTATACACTAATAATGTTATGAAACCAGAGCGGGCGCTGCGCTAAATAAAAAATGTGGTATACCTCTGGCATCAAAACTAGCTGCTAGTTAATTAAAGCTGTTTAATTGTTCACTAAATACATATATGTTGTCGTGGCCAGATCTTAGAATTGATCACTTCATAATATGGCCAACTAAAACTGGCCAGATTGTATAAACGTTAACGTTTGGCCATATCATTGATTGATTTCTATGACGATAAAAGATCTAAAGAAAGTAGGCCAAACTTCATTGCGAACTCCTGAATTTTTAGTAACCAAGCACACATTATATTTAAAATTTCATTTTTGAACCAGTATTTTACTGGTCAAAGGGTGTAGCAGGATAAGGTAGGGCCAGCGGCCCCCAAGATTTTTTGCCAAAATAAATTATAGTGCAATTATATCAGTGACATGTATTATTACTGTTGACGTGAATTTAGCCTTCTATCTCACTTCGTTACGGAGAGTTCTTCTGATGATGATGGCATTTAATTTTCAAAAACCCCTTGTTGCACACCTACATCATAAAAGGAAACCCTGTGCAAAATTTCACGTGCTTAGTCCGATTAGTTTCGGCTGGGCGTTAATATGTCAGTTTCTCCTTTGTTTATATAAAACATATATAACTTTCATAAGTTACATGCGTACATGGATTGATCGAGTGATCAGGACAACGTAGATAGGTAAGAGTGAGAGCTGTGTATAGGTTGGGCGGGTTGATATTATTTATTTTAAATAGATAATTTCTTTGTAAACCTTCTTTTTTAACCAGAATACCGAAGTGTCAAACTGTACATCGATCTGATCTAGTAATAATAATATAATGTTTTTAAATACAAATGACACCACATGAATTGCATGCGTGCGTAGCTGGGACGTTTACTAATGAATTGTATATTTCAGACGTAGATATTATCTATATCTACGTTTTTGTTTTTGTATGGGTTTTTTCTGCCTACCCGAGGTCGATGAACTGAGATCAGGACCCCTTGTCAGTGCGGTGCGGTCCGACAAGTTCTGGTGACGTCGTTAAGCTTGCGAGCTCTTAAACTCAAGGTTGCATCTTCCACGAGTTGTGATATCGTATCTAATGTTATTTCATTTCTGCACAAAGTAAACATTAGCAGTGGTCCTTTAAAAATAATTTATGCTTGAATAGATAATATAGATATCCAAATAACATGGAATATGAACATAATTGGTGAAATGAGAGTGTATCAGGGTAAACTTTACAGATCAGTTTTTTTTATTATTATTGATAGGCTCGCGTTTGACCACCATCTCACCTGATGGTAAGCGATGATGTGGCTCTTTGCGCTCTTTGAGCGGGGTCTTTAAGTCAAGAGTGAATAGGTTACTTCTAAGTATCCTATTCACTCTTGGCCCCTAAGTTGTAGCTATCAGGAAACACAGACTCCGGCAGGGAATTTCACTCCTAGGCTGTACGCACGATAAATGTGTTCCCAAAACGCTTTTTGTGTATTCCCACCCATACGGGTCTATCATGTAACGGTGGCGCAACGCCGTACGTCTAGTGGTCCGATGATGGAACGGACTTGGCGAAATTAGATTATGCAATTCCAGTGCACACTCCCCGAAATGTAAACGATACAAAACCGACAGACTAGAATTGCTGCAATTCGGCGGCGATGTCCAAGGCTTTGGAGGTGCGACTCAACAAGGTCATAGTAATTGATCACATCATGATATGGCCAAATAAAATTGGCCAGATCATTTTAAACGTTTAAGTTTGATGATATTTCAATCTAAAAAAGCTCTGTAACTATTCTTGAGTATCTTCAGCTTCTTTGGCTTCAATTAGCCATTATATTTGGATTCAGTGTTTGCTTTTCGTAAAACAAGCATTTCGATAGAATCGTGAGATCAGAGTGCGTCACTGTTTACGAGAATTCGATAAGTGTCAACATACAAGGAAGACTACGCCTGTTGTTTGTTATTAACCGACTTCTAAAAAAGGAGGAGGTTCTCAATTCGGATGTTTGTATTTTTTTTATTTTTTTTTTTTATGTATGTTCGGGTATAACTTCGTCACTTGCCAACCGATTTGAAAAATTATTTTTTTGTTGGAAAGGGTATACTTCCCAAATGGTCCCATAGTCACCAAGTCGGGATCTGATGATGGAATCTTGGCGAAATCGAGGGAAATCCTCAAATATTATAGGCAACCATATAGTTCTTTTGATATTTTCATCAAAGAATTAAGCATTTATAGTCAAAACATGACATTTGATGAAGTGGAACTGGTGAAGAAGACCAGAAATGGCCAACGGAAGTTCATACTCACACAGATCTCTCAATGAACATAGTTACAAATAAATGAATAGTTCTGAATCGGTACGTTGAAAATGGTATCATCGATGTGACCTGATGATGATGATGGAGCCGGAAGATAGGCAACGGAACTCCGTAATTAATCAAGATATCCTAGCCATGTTTGGGCTTATTAGTATTGTCATGAGATGCACTTTGGCTATAAGGTACTATCGAACTGATCTGATGATGATGAAGGAGCCGGAAGATAGGCACCGGAACTTCGTAATTAATCAATGTATCCTAGCCGTGTTTGGGCTTATTAGAATTGTCATGAGATGCACTTTGGCTATCAGGCACTATCGAACTGATCTGATGATGATGATGGAGCCGGAAGGTAGACAAGGGAACTTCATAATAAAACAATGTATCCCAGCAGGGTTTGAGTTAATTGGAATTGTCATGAGAAAAAGGTACTCTGGCTGTAAGTGTATTGCAACTAAAAAGTGTGAAATAAAAAACTTTTTACAAAAAAAAAATAACCGACTTACTAAAAAAACACTAAAACCATCAAAATAACTTTAATTTCGGAAGTCGGTGTTAAATAACGAAGAGGCAAAACTATTATAGAAACACCGACTTCCGAAATTAAAGTTATTTTGATGGTTTTAGTGTTTTTTTAGTAAGTCGGTTATTTTTTTTTTGTAAAAAGTTTTTTTTGACACCAAATTTTGACTGTAGATTTCAGGGAATGATTTGTAAGTTTAATCTTATCTTACCTTTATTTAAAATCTTTCCCTCCTCCTTGCATCGTTTATCCTCAATGCTGAGGGTCGTGACCTCGACGAATAATTTTCTTGTGTACTGTATATCGCCATGTCCTATCTTCGACGATGTAAATGGCGTCGCAGACTGTGGTCTCCAGTGTAACACGGATTTGGTCTGACCTACTTTTCGGAGTCTTGCCCCTGGGTCCTACCCCATAAAGTACCTAAAAGTATTAAGTGGAAAATCATCAATTAACTCATCCCGCTCTGGATGGAACGAGAGGGAAGACTTTTACTAATTTACTAACTAAAACCCACCTGTATTCCTTCAGTTACCCTTAGCGTTTTAGTGCCACGGTAACTCTTCAAACAATACCGTTGTGCGTACCTATTATCTCTATCTATATCATTGATATTGATATTGATATTGATAAACCCTATATGCCTATATTACCTTTATACAACATTAGTTTTAGTATAAATGTATGCAAAACCACTTAATTTAAAGAATCTGACTCTTTTGACTGGCCGGTTGGTCTAGTGGTTAGTGACCCTGACTGCTATGCCGGAGGTCGTGGGTTCGATTCCCACCCAGGACAAATGTTTGTGTGATGAGCATGATCATTTGTTCTGTGTCTGGGTGTAATTCATCTATAATATGTATGTATTTAGAAATATGTATGTTTATCAGTTGTCTAGTACCCATAACACAAGTTCTGCTTAGCTTGTGACTAGACGGCATTGTGTAGTTGTGTGGAATATTATTATTATCTCCTTTATTTTTCTATTATACATATAATTTACATTTTTAAATATTTTTTTATAACAAATATATATATATAAAAAAAAACATTTAAAAATATAAAAAATAGTGGTCCGCCGGTGTCGGGAGCAGGGTCCATTATTATTATTATTATTATAATCTATGTACAAAATTTCATAACTGTATCATGAAAAATCACAAAGTTTTATGCTTGTTATGTTCAGTAAAAATACAAAACTATATCTTTATACTTCAATTGTGCCTTGAGAAGATGAGACATCCCTTGAACTAAAGGTCCTCGTGTAAACAGATTAAGTACCTATGCTAATCCTATCAAATCAATAAATAAGTCCGCCCTATTTATTTAGCGCCATGTTTTCGCCACTGCCACTACGCCTTTATATATATTAGCACTGTCATTATCACATTGCTCCAAATTGGTTTACTCAATTTCGTTGTAGGTGGCAATTTACGTGATTGGATGTGATTATCGTAATAGTTGTTTTTTCTTTATTGAAGTAGGTAGATACATGAGGCAATGGAAGGTCATCTACAAAATATTTATCCCTTTATGATTAACTATTTTTTGTTTTTATAAGTATTTCTTTTTGTGCAGTTATAGTGTCTCATCTCAATACGAAAGTCTGACTAGTGTGTGTTGCCAGAGCCATATGTCATCACATATGGCTCTGATGGTCGCAAACAATGGTTTATTCCTATCGGCCACTCCTGGGCCTCATCAGAAGGCTTAGAGTCACCCAAAGGCCAATGGAATGGGCTATACTTAAAGTTTCAACGTAGAAACAAAGATATCCGCAGGAGACCGAAGGTTACCGGAATAGCGTCAAAATTTTGTGGCAGTGGGTATGACACATTGGTTGCAGAACAGATGGTTGATGGGGACGAAAGATTCTAGACTGGCAACCACGTAACGGAAGACGCAGCTTTGGCAAGCCTCCCATAAAGTATACCGATGACCTGGTGGCTCGCGGGCATCCGATAGATGCGAGACGCACAGGACCGGTCGTTATGGCGACACTTGGGGAAGGCCTATGTCCAACAGTGGCCGTCTTTCTGCTGAAATGATGATAGGTTGTTTTCGCGTATGTACAACATAGACGAGATGAACTCATTGATAAATAATAATGAAATTGATAAATGTTAATGAAAAGATAAGTGATACATATTTTGCAAATAGGTTTTAAAAAACACTTTTACACGTCAATTATTTTTTCGTCAGTTTAAACTAGATGAAGCCGGTGTTTCCTAGCTGACTACCCTGAGAAGAAACAGCGAAACATTCAGAGGTCAGTCTCTTTTAAAGTCCATACATACAGTAAACATGTAATTGTCAAATCACATGAGAACCATGCAGATTAGTGACTCAGTCAGATGGTCTTTTGAAGAAAGAACTACACATATTTCAGTAGACCTGTCCACTCCGTCAACCGTCTCCGTCTATGCATGCATTTGCACTCACTAGGTCTATGACTTGACGAATTATGATACGGTTTTATATAACATATTTTAATTCTTTTGTGTGTGAAATATATGCAGTCCTTGAAAATATTGGCAAACAACAAATGTTCACAGGTTGGAAGCTTGTCGAATGCGATATAACTTGTTATTCATATTTACCTAATATTCATATAATTTTTATTCGGCGCTATACTGACTGTTTACTCACTTACACGCTTTGTTACGTTAACCAGTTTTGCGTCCGTTGCGTCACAAGGTTCAGTTGAAAACCAGCGTCAGGCACTAGTTGTCTGGCATTCATGCTGAACTGGACCTATTTTGGTGCAGCCATGAGGCACACAACAACTGTATTTTTTATTTTATTTTATTGCTCTTTTTGATTCTTTTCCTTTTGATACGTGTTTTTTTTCTTTATTATTGTGTTTGGGCCTTGTGCTGTACCAAATAAATTATTTTTCTTTCTTTCTTTCTTTCTTTGAAATAATTTCATGACCATCTGGTTCCATACATTTCTGCCTATGTGCTAAGTTTTTAGAGTTCCGTAACCAAAAATTAAAAACGAGACCCCATTGTTATCACTCCGCTGTCCGTCCGTCTCACCAAGCTGGTATCTCATAAACTGTGATAGCTAGACAGTTGAAATTTTCACATGTGCATGTGTTTCTGTTGCCGCTATAACACTAAAACAGAATAAAATAAATATTTTGGTGGGGCTCCCATACAGCAAACGTGATTTTTATGACGTTTTTTTGCTACTGACGGCAAGGAACCCCTCGTGCGCACTTGGCCGGTTTTAATAATATAAAGTACTAGTATCTACAAGTAACTATATCACAGTTTTTTTTTAAAACGTTGACCCACGCTGCTAATTACTCTTTTATCGTGGATACGTGTGTACAAACATGTGAACTCGCATACACAAGACACCTAGACTTGGAGCAATTATCTGTATCTCAACGGTCGTACATATGTTCGGTCCATGGCCCTCTACGGGGCGCCGGTGTGGGCGCCGTCGCTGCAAAAGCTACCGGCGGCCATTCTGAACGCCTGCCAGAGGGTCATGGCAATTCGGATGGTGCGGCGATACCGCACGATTTCCTGCGAAGCGGCGAGCCTTCTGGCTGGCCTACCACCGTGGGATCTGGAGGCAACAGCCCTTGCACACATGCACAACATGTACGTGGAGATGCAACGCCGGGGTGAAAGTCCTCTGCCGCGACAGGTCATGGCATGGCGGACAGAGCTCCGGCGGGATCTCATGGTGGAATGGCGTCAGCGACTATTGCAACCCCGTCCTGGGCACGCCACAATTATGGCGATAAGTCTCCTCTTTGAGGCGTCGCTGGAAAGACCTTACGGCGTCCTTACCTTCCGCATGACACAGGTCCTCACCGGAAATAGCAAGTTCGGGAGGTTCCTGTTCCGAATTAAAGGTGTGACGCCCGTATGTCGCCATTGTGCGGAACACCCGGAGGACACGGTGGAGCACATAATCGCGGTGTGCCCTGCTTGGGCGGAGCATCGCCGTGCCCTCGTGGATCGGCGGCGGAGACCTCTCGCGCCGGGCCTTGGTCGAGGCCATGATCCGGAGCGAGAAGGAGTGGCAGGCGGTCGCCGACTTCTGCGAAGCAGTAATGAGTAATGCTCGCTAAGGAGGAGGCCGACCACATCAGGCAACGGCGCTCTCGCCGGCGCCGCCGGGATTCCGATCCCGATTTCCAGCCACCGTAGGCGCGGGCTTGCGGACAGTGAGCAATGGGTAGCTCGCTGTCCGGCCGTCCGGTAACTGTCCGGACCAAGCCCAAGTCGTCGACGGCGCGCGCTGTTCCCGCGCGCCTCAAGGAGTTGTCAGCAACAGCAGGGGCCCAGCCGGCTCGCAGCCTACTGGGGCCAGGGTTATCCGAAAGGGCGTTCGAGCCCCGGTATGAAGGCTTGAAGGAACGGGATGGGTTTTTTAGTATGTAAGATTCTGACACTATCTCCCGCTCCGCCCAAGAGCGGGGGTTGTCATAGGATGATTTTTCCCATCGAAAAAAAAAAAACAACGGTCGTACATATTTGTCAGTCTTTTCCCGACAAAATCTGTCCAACCGTTTCGGAGATTAGCAGGTACAGGGAGAAAAAAAAATCTTTTTTGTCAACGCACGAATCACTTGACTCTTAATCTACAAACGGACAGATTTGGTCCGATTGTATTAAGTTTGAGCGTGTGTTAATACAATAACACGTTTTTTTGCCAAAATCCCGGCAATTATATCACTTTGCACAAAATTATCTCCGAAACTATGAGAGATAGAAGAAGAACGTGAGTTAGACCAAAAAATCGTTTTTTTTTTTAATCATTCTGTGTTGTTTCCGGCCCAATCCCACTTTAGAGTGGCAGCTTTTCGGGTATCTAACATCTTTAATCTTAGTTTTGGCGTGCCGCTCTGTGTTCCTTACGCGGTCGGAAATTCGAACACCCAGGATAATGCGTTTCAGACCAAGGCGAAGGTGGAGAGGACAGGCCCGCAATGGCCGAAGACAGACGTGTGTGGAAAAGGGAGAGGGAGGCCTTCGCCCAGCAGTGGGACATAAATGGACTAACTAACTAATATTCTGTGTAAAAAACTTAAAATTATAAGTCGAATTGTACACTCTTCACAGGATGCACAGAATTAGTTTGATATTACAAACAGACACTTTATTAACCATCGAGGGATTGTTAGCCATAAAAATGTATAAAAGTCAAAGACATGTTATCTGACACACACTCACACAACACAGACAAACAACTTACCTCGGCGCATTCTTGTTATGCTATCATTCCCAATGTTTTCTTTTTTGTATTTCCATTATTATGTTTATCGCTTGTTTATTGTGAAACGTACGTGCCACTTCAATATTTAATATGAATATAGATATGCGTTTTTGTTATAATATTCTTTAAAAAATGCACAAAGGTATACAAACAGTAAGTAGTATACTGATAATGTATACCTTAGCGCATTTGTTTTTTACATATGTGTAGTGTGTAATATACACTACTAATTTTAATTAGTACAAATACTTAAAGGGCTTATTAGAAAAAGTCTTTTTATTATTTAAGTAAAGTCTCAATAAATAATATTCATAAACAGCAAAGTTATTAGCATTTGTTTATATCCCAAAATGTCACTTAATTTATGGTAATATTGTACAGGCTGTTGATTATAATGAATGAATAAATGACGATCAAAATGGAAAAACACTGCGCTTAGTATATTTTAGTAGCAACGCCGCTACGCCTCTGCTGTCAACCGTTACGCTCTTTTGAATAAAAAGTAACTTTTCTCAAAGTGTACAGTGTACACTAGTGTTAAACTTTGACACTTGTTGATAAATAAATGAATACTGCAAAAGACTATACTTGGTAATTAAAGATAATATCTCAAAATTGTGTCGTGCGTTCTTCACTATAAAAATAACAGGTTTTATATTGTCTAGAAAAATTGTAGATCTGGTAGTTACTCTGGCACTTGAGGAGGAGGTGATGATTATGATGATCGATTAACTAGTTCCTTTTATATAAGTGTCTGACATTTATGATTTGTGCATTAAAATAATGTTTTCTATAGCACAACAAATCTAGAAGTACCGTTTAACGTTTCACACTTTTCTACATAAGTAGCTTTTCTATAAAGTTGTATACGCGTAACTCACACTATTTCTATTCTCACAGTATTTTCCGTAAAACCATTGAATTAGGAAGTTATTTTTATTTTATCACAACATACAGTACTACGTGTAGAACGGTCAAACGGTACTTAGATTTGCCGGGCTTTAACAAGTTTATCAATAAATATATAATATGTATTAACTGTAAAAAATTAGTAGAAAAGCAAACGAGATATAATAATTTTAAATAAATCATCACTCTCGACAAAAATACCACCATCATCGGACTTCTATTAGCAGCTTTTAAGCTTTATAACTTCGTTGCTGATGTAAAGATTTTAAAATTTTCTGTCACTTTTGTAAAAGCTAAAAATTACTTAATTTAGCAAAAAAAAAATTGCATGCATATTTCTTAGTGTCTCCGCACTCAGGCCACAAAAAAAGCTAGAAGAGGCCCCCAAAAAAAAGCTAGAAGCGGCCACAAAAAAAAGCTGAAGCGCGCAACAATTTGTGGCTGGAGAACCTTGAAGCGGCTTCTAGCTTTTTTTTGTGGCGCGCTTCAGCATTTCTTTGTGGCCGCTACTAGCTTTTTTTTTGTGGCGGCTTTTTTTTGTAGCCCGTGTGCTACACTAATTCATCGCTACCAATTAGTTATATTTTGAGTTAAATAGATTTGTTTATAATACAAATATTCTGGTCGCGAACTGTTGATTAACAAAATTCTGTAGGTTATCTTTAATAATAATAAGTTGAAAACAAATCATGATAGAGGTCATAAGTTTATTAAACTGTAGTATTAGGTCAGTAAATACTTAGCGAAGCATTTATACGGTCTTCTTAATTCTTTATTGTACACACAATTTATAAATACAGTAATAATAGTATGATGTACATAGGCGAGCTTTAACCCACAACTGGGTTTTCTAACATTAAACCACATAATGGAGGTGCAAATCTATTGTCAAAATAACACACTAAAAAAAAAAAAAAAAATTTTTTTCCTCGGTTACTTTGGCTCAACTTCAAGCATCAATTTTACGACGTCAACTATATATATGATTATATAAATAGCTGTATAGCCCTAGGGTGTATAGCTCCATCCTTCTTCCTCATTAGCACAATTGACAGTTTAAAACGTCACGGTAAGTCCAAGATACCAGTATTTTTTTATATGGAGCGACCACCTCTCTCTTAACTCAGTAATTAGGTAACAAAGTTCAATACTACTGTCAGTTTTATCTGACTTCTGATTACACGCAACATAAAATGATTGTCAACTGCTACGATGATGATTTTTTTATGAGCCTATGCTGTGCACCATTGTTGGACAAACGCTCCTCCCCATTTCTCCTTCCAAACCTACTTGTCTTGACTGATATCTAACTAAGTTCCACGAAGATGATGAGGTCGTCACCGATCATACCACCTTTGTCGACCTTGACACGTCGTCCTTTCTCAGGCGTCCAGTGGGTGACGATGTGACGATCTTCGCCCACCTCTCCAGGGGCCAAAGTCTGCTATTTTTATTAATTCGTCATTCCAACACGATCCCATTGTCATTTTGCTAAAAGTTCGTAATCTGCTAATTCATAATGGTCGATCATTGATCGGTCATTGGTCTTGTGGTAGAATGACAATATACAATAACGAGCTATCTCGTAACAAATTAGAAGCAATGACTGCACAATAAGGTTTTTTTTTTGTTGATATAAACTAGTGCTTGACTGCGATCCCACCTGATGGTAAGCAGTGATGCAATCGTTGATGGTGAGGCGCACTAGTTTATTAAGAGCCTGTTCACCTTTGCCTTAAAGACACCTAAATTATAATCAGACGGGAAGACCGCAGCAGGCAAATTGTTCCAGTCCCTCGATGTACGTGGTATGAACGACGAGGCAAAACGCTTGGTCCGGACCGTAGAGGTTTCAATAACATAAGGGTGGATACTCGCCGTGCGTCGGCTTGTGCGCACACTCTCCAAAGTGCATCCTGTAAAACACCGATTGGCTGGCTATCCTTCGCCTGTGCTCAAGACTGTAGATTGGACTCAACCAGATCTGGATCACCAATAAGTCTCTTCGCACGCCTTTCCACACAGTGCAAAGCACAGCCAACACTTTTAATCACTTTCGGTATAATGATGACGATTATTTATTTTGAAAACTATTAAAAACAGAACACAACACATTCTCCTGACACATGACGTTTATTCAAGATGGCGGCGAACGATTAGTATCCGATTTCTGCCACGCGCCAACTAAACTTGCGCGCTCTCTAGATTACCAAACTTGTCAAAATCAACAATATGAAATCAATGCTAGACCAGTCTGACACTATAATAGCAGACTTGGGGCCCTTGTTCTTGTTTAAATTAAATCAAAATCATCAATTTTAAGTACATTATCATTTTATATCATAAAGTTGCGGACAGGAAACTCTCGCGACAAGGTTTTATCCTTATTTTCGTCCTTCCTTACATGACAAATAATATCCTTACAATTTATATAAAATTTAACCCGCAGTGACCAAACTACTGAACAGATTTTCACCAATATGCAGTTACTACAGCTTTCGCCAGCGGCTTTGCCCGTGTGAAAGTAGGTTTCTTCATACAAACTTCCAAACCTCGTTTTACCCCCTTAGGGGTGGAGTACCGTACAATTCCGTTCTTAGCGGATGTCTACACCCTATAAGGAAACTACGTGCCAAGTTTTAAGTTTGTAGGTGTTATAGTTTCTGAGATATCGTGATTAATCAGTGAGTGGTATTTCGCTTTTATAATTTACAAGATTCACGAGGAATGTATTACATACATAGTTATAGCAGAGAAATGATTACTAACACCTGTTTGAAACATGCACATCGATAGTATCTATAAACTGCAAACTGTAGTACGTATAACAACCGTGCACTCATATTTGCAAATCAATCAAGAATAATAGCTTACGGCAGCACGAAGTACAGTAAGTTACATAGCAGTGACCACAAACCATAAGCTGGCCTTTCATTCTGTTGAATCAACTTAGGTACTACAGTCAGTAAGTCAGCTCAAGGTCGAAATGTTTCCGACTGACTGACGTGGCGTCGACTGTACGTAGTCCATGTCGTTATATGGACACTACTACTCATCCCTTGCTTGACAGCTTGTGACGCAGTAACGCTCCTTGTTAGACTCGAATAAATTTATTATTTACGTCTCTTCCGGGTTTCACAAAATCACAATACAAATATCTGTACTTAGAAATAAAATTAGTGTCTGGTAGTAATATCAAAATAGCTTTCTTTGACCAAGGCTAGATTTTTCAATAGGCAGATAACTGTATGTTAATTGCATACGGTGCGTGACTTTTTTGTTATAGGTATGTCTATTTATGTATGTAAGGATATTGCAGTAGTAAATAGCTTGACGTCATTTGCATTCTAAAAAAAAATTATAACGTATTGTGTTTTTATGATTACTGGCCTGACTGCTATGCCGAAGGTCGTGGGTTCGATTTCCACCCAGGACAAATGTTTATGTGATGAGCATGATCATTTGTTCTGTGTCTGGGTGTAATTTATCTATATATGTATGTATTTAGAAATATAAGTATGTTTATCAGTTGTTTATTATTCATAACACAAGCTCTGCCTAGCTTGGGATTGTGTGATAGTTGTGGAATACTATATTATATGGTTAAAGTTTTCGGAAGTCGAAGCTACGTTCTACAATCACATCCAATCTAACAGAATTGAATTGATAGTCTGCGGAAACTCTTAAGGCTAGACTACTGTTTTTATTACTTAAGCGAGTCACGCCTCGAGAACGCAGCGCAGCATGTAATTAAAAACATACGAGCGTTCATCCTCACATCCTCATTATTTGCTAACATTGGATATAGTCTTGCCTGACCTGTCTTGTAAGTGACTTAGAGCTTTTATAGGTTTAGTTTATGCATTATACACTCGTTTCGATGCCTAAAAATCACAGTTTTCCTGTATAAATAACCACACATCGTGCTTATACTCGTATAACGAGTTTCAGACATCGCGCAAAAACGTGTACTATGCGTTCCAAATGAGAATAGGATCGTTTGCCATGTTGTGACGTCACGTCGTATTGTAAAATCGAAGAAATTTTGGCAAAATTTAAGAACTCAGAGATGAGTAAAATTGGAAAACTGGATTCTGATTAAACTTTTTTCGTTCACAGTTCGTAAATAACTTAAATTTTTCATAAATTAATTAAAGTTTAAAATTTTCTTTCCTTGATTTGACAGTAAATCGTGACGTCACAACATCGCTATCGGTCCTATTCTTATTTGGAACGCATTGTACTAAGGATTCAGATTCTGTACCAGTCCGTGGTGGAATATTTCGTCGGCGATTTCTTTTTTTGTAATCTGTGCTTTTTATTTTAAAGTGTATAAATTCATTAAATCAACCCCGAGGACATTTTCAAGTAAAAAGTAATTAATTCGTTTTTTAGGGTTCCGTAGTCAACTAGGAACCCTTATAGTTTCGCCATGTCTGTCTGTCCGTCTGTCTGTCCGTCCTCGCTTAATCTCTGTGACCGTTAGCACTAGAAAGCTGAAATTTGGTACCAATATGTATATCAATCACGCCGACAAAGTGGTAAAATAAAAATTGGAAAAAAATGTTTTATTAGGGTAGCCCCCCTATGTGTAAAGTGGGAAGTGTTTTTTTTTTAATTTCAACCCTAACGTGTAATATATTGTTGGATAGGTATTTAAAAATGAATAGGGGTTTACTAAAATCATTTTTTGATAATTTCAATAATTTCGGAAATAATCGCTCCAAAAGTAAAAAACAATGTGTCCCCCCCCCTCTAACTTTTGAACCATAAGTTTAGAAAATATGAAAAAAATCTGAAAAGTAGAACTTTATAAGGACTTTCTAGGAAAATTATTTTGAACTTGATGGAAAGAACAGTTTTTGTACAAAAAAGACAAAAGGGTTCTACAAAATAATTTCTGGACTAAGTTTGTAGTATAATCGAATATGCAAGCATTTTTTTAAACTCATAAGTGGGTACACTTATTGTGACGGACGGGAAACTACGGAACCCTACACTGAGCGTGGCCCGACACGCTCTTGGCCGGTTTTTTCTACTTCGCATCTGAATTGAGCTGAGCGGATAGTTCATTCAAATTTTATTTACATTGTGTATGTCTAAGACACGGTGTGTACCTATGTATTTTATTTTTTATATATATATTCTTTGTATTAGTATGTATCTGTCTTGGTGTTACCTATTATGCACGTCTGAACGGATTTGCTTGAAACTTGTCTCACGGGACATGCAAAGACGAAGAAGAATATAAATAGAAGAAAAATAATGTTCACAAGACTCCTCTCTATGAGAGGGAATAGGCCGTAATCCACCACTCGGGCCCAGTATAGGTTGGTGGATGTTAAACATCTCACATTTCCTGTTTTTGGTTCTAGAACTGTACTGGTTTCCTCACAATATTTTCCTTCATCGTTATCGAAAGTAGTGTCATACCTAAACTACAAAACACATGCTGAATTACCCATCAGTTTCATGAGAAAACTAGCACTTTACCCGCGACTTCGTTCGCATTTTATATGGCCACACGCTACAAAACGCCGCTGCTCGCTTGTCGACACCAAAAACGCTGTCACACGCCACTCGCGCCTTTAAACCTTCTTCGAAAGAGTCTACGTTATTATTCTAAGAAAGTCTAGTTTACTACTGCGCATATGGGTTAAAAAAGTTGCAGCCACTGGCCACAACTGGCTTGTGGCCGCATCTAGCTTTTCGTGGCGTCGTTTGTGGTATGTGGCCCATGTAACGACACTTAAAGGTTGGATTTCTTCCTTAGTACTCGCCTACGTCATAATAAGTCTGGTGCAAAATTGCACATTCCTTGTCCCAGTAGTATCGGCTGTGCGTTGTTGATATGTCAGTCACTCAGTCTGTTTCTCCTAATAACAAACTACTTTATAGCCTTAAGGGGCCGGCGACGGATGAATTTCCATACAAACGTAATACCACGCTCATTTGCAGTTGGAGCATATTTCCAACATATTATGATAATATTCGGTTAAAGACAATATTTATCTAGGTTCCTACGTCTTTCTTTTTTAAAAAAAAACAAAAAGAAATTTAAGCGAATTGTATTTCGCACTTTTTTATAGCGTAAATGGCTAAACATGCCATTTGGCTTTTCCTGTATTAAAAATAACAATATTTCTAATATTCTCGACGTAGGAACCTAGATAAACATTGTCTATAACCGAATATCATCATAATATGTTGGAAATATGCTCCAACTACAAATGAGCGTGGTATTACGTTTGTATAGAAATTCATCCGTCGCTGCCCCCCTTAATCAAATCTCAATTGCCAAATAGCGAGGCATCTACGACCTAGTATGATAAAATCATTGAAAAAAAAAAAACAAATCGAAGGGATAAAAATTTGTAAAACAACGGTATTCCCCGTTACATTACTACTGCAGTGCTGGTGACTCATACGTTTTCAAATGTCCATATAAGTCTCCCCCTGTGACTAAATGCCATTGCCAAGGCATTACGTCCATTGATGAGTTGCCAATTCGATAAGGGTTGGAAATACTGCGGTATAGTGACTTTATACCTACAAGTACACTGGGACAGAATAATGTCTCATTCGAAGTTAAGAGCCGGTTGCAGCCACAGAGTTTTTGTAGGTCCCGGGTGTATGACCGACTTCGCAGCCCCATAACTGCGATTTTATTTCTATATAAAAAAAATACAGTAACTATTCGAGATTTTTGTTTTTACCAGTTCCTTTTAATATTGAAATAATAGATAAAAAAAAAACAAGTCTTCAAATATTTCTGGGACGTAATCTTGTACACGTTTGAAATCGTAAATTAGGGGTCAGAATCGTGGTTTTTTTTTTATGAAGTCAACTATTTTATAACATGTTTTGATTTTTACCCAGGGTTTGGTAGTATAAGCAATTTAAATAAAATATTTTTTATGGTATTCTCTTTAATATTTGTGGATTTCCAGAGGTTTAACCTCGCCTTAATAAGTTACTCAAAGGCAGTGGGGAAAACTGGTATGAACGTCACTACAGGAAAAGTTCTCGACCTTAGTGATTCAGTGATCCGTTACTTCTGGTTTTACATTCTTACAATTGATCTCTCTTCGATTTTAATGTTGGTTATTTTTTACCCCACTGCGCCAGAATAAAGGTTTATGTTTTTTTTTTTATTTACAAGTAGGTACCTAAGTTGTTCCTACGAGTACTAAAAGCTAAGCAATACTTAACAGTATTGCTTACTTAGGTGAAAACTCCAAGATAGCTCGTAAATTAAAATTTTGTTTGGTTATTTACGGCTATTTCATGAAAAAAAAAAATAATAGAATAAGACAAACTGAAAACGTTCGGGCCCTTACTCCTTAAATCTCCTTTTACAATACTTAACACACCTGAAAATTTTAAGCAAATATAAATGCTCAACTGTATGCGCAATTGTGTAGTGTTGTGATGATTTTGAAGGTCTCTGAGCGCGTGTTTTTAATTACGAAATGCATAAACAATGAGTAACACTGTCAGCTTTATGAGACGTAAGAGGCATGCTCACCCTTGTTTCGTGATGCACATTGTGTATGCGATAAACAACTCTGAATAAGCAAATCCATTGTGCGTGGAATTTTAAATAAATACTATTACTAATGTCTTATCTGTCAAGTTCTTTGTACTTAATACCGCATGTAGGTTATATTTAAGAATTACGCACAGTTGGTACTGTTTTATCAAGAACATTAAGATTATGTGGAGAGACCTAAGGCTGAAACAATTTGTTTGCTGCGGTCTTCTCGTCTGATTATAATTTAGGTGTCTTAGCTTTGAGACTAAGAGTGTTGGCTCATAATAAACTAGTGCGCCTCACCATCAATTATTGCATCAGCCATTAAAATCATAAAATTAAAACTAAAACCCGACTACAGAATTATTATTCCTGATTAAATTGAAACATTTATGACCTATAATATAAAAAGAATATTAAGTATATATTTTTGATCCTTTCAATTTTCTTTATTTTGATATTCTACTCGATAGGATTATATATATTATATTTGGATATATTTTTTTAATTATGACTTATAATTTGGCGCCTTTAGTCCGCCATTTTGATTTTCTTTTTTAAACACCCGACGCAAAAAGAGAGGTGTTTTAACCCCAACACAAAAAAGGAGTGTTTTAAGTTTGAACGCTATGTGTGTACCTGTAGGTCTGTGTGTCTGTCTGCATATGGCACCTTAGCTCTTACACAGGTAAACCGTTTTGAAAGCGGGTTTTTCTAGCGGTGGTTTATAACCGAATCTAACAATAACTTAACTGTCTTAACACATTCAGCCGTTTGAAAGATACGTGCGAAAAACGTATCCCTTGCTTGGGAGTCGGGTGAAATAGACATTGAACTGATAATAAAAAAAATATCTGTAACCAAAACATACGTTAAGTATAATAATAATAGGCCAGAGAAAGTAACAATAGTAATAATGCGCGGCCACTTGATGCTAACACACTATTTATGAATGACAAATTAACAGAGTCAATGGCCTCAAATGAAACAGTACGACCAACAGCGAACGTTTTAATTTGAAAGACAGGAAATAACCTATTGTGAATTAAACCGTAGTGCTAGTTCTCACACTTGTACTAATTTCTCCATGTTTTGACTGCCAAATTGTAATCATAACACTGGGTAATGACATGTGACTGTGAACAGCAAGTTATCCAAACATTTGTTAAACTATAGCACAATTATCCATACAGGTAATTAAAGACAACCATACGCGTAGATAATTTAAAACTTTATGAGTGAGAACTGTTATCTTCAACTGTATTTTTCTAGAGACAATTCGAAAATTCGGTTTCGGCCTTGGCTAATAAGTGGCCGAATATTCGGCACGATCGAAACTTACTTTGAGCTGACGGTTGTTATAGAGACCTGAAAACTGACTGTCTTATTTATCTATGTCATGTAAGTTAAAATTTTTTGATCGTCCATTTATTTAGTATTTTATGAAAGTATACAATGCGTTTCAAATGCTACTTGAAAATGACGGTTTGCAAAGAAACCTTATTAGCATATCAATAACGTTTTTAAGCTATTGCATAGCTTCTATCGCGGGCCTTGAGCGTGGAGACCGAATCCAGAAATTCCGTAACGAAAATAACCTAACACACCCCACTCATTTGTTTTTTGAGCGTGGTGACCGATAAGAAAACAAATGAGTGAACAATCAATCAAAATTCAATTCAATGTGTGAAAGTGTTACTTCAATTAATATCAAAAAAAAAAAACAGAGGAAAATTGCATAAGTTGATAAAAATGTTATGCAATAGCTTTACCGCGGCAGTCCCCGAGTGCCACACGACTTTTTTTTTACTTTGTTTAATTAGTCGTAGATAAATTTAAGTAAAGAAGATCCAAGATATTTTAAGTCAAAATTAGTTTAAAAAAAACTGTTTTCTGTCTTATGCAATAATCCGCCTTCTTCCTTTCAAATTCCTTTATTTGCCGATGATGATTTAGATGAGCCGAATTGAAGATAAATAAATAATTATAATTGCATAAGTTGATAAAAATGTTATGCAATAGCTTTACCGCGGCAGTCCCCGAGTGCCACACGTCTTTTTTTTTACTTTGTTTAATTAGTCGTAGATAAATTTAAGTAAAGAAGATCTAAGATATTTTAAGTCATAATTAGTTTTAAAAAAACTGTTTTCTGTCCTATGCAATAATCCGCCTTGTTCCTTTCAAATTCCTTTATTTGCCGATGATGATTTAGATGAGCCGAATTGAAGATAAATAAATAATTATAATTGCATAAGTTGATAAAAATGTTATACAATAGCTTTACCGCGGCAGTCCCCGAGTGCCACACGTCTTTTTTTTTTACTTTGTTTAATTAGTCGTAGATAAATTTAAGTAAAGAAGATCCAAGATATTTTAAATCATAATTAGTTTAAAAAAAACTGTTTTCTGTCTTATGCAATAATCCGCCTTGGTACTTTCAATTTCCTTTATTTGCCGATGATGGTAGATGAGCCGAATTGAAGAACAAAATTGTAATTAAACTTCATGATCTGTAAAAAAAAATATATCTGGTTTTGCCCACCCTATCTTATTCGACTTGACAGTTATGACGTCACAGTTTTTTTTGTTAGTGCATCAGTTTTCGGCTTTGGTTACGGCCGAGGCTAGAATATGAGCCGAAAATTCGGTTTCGGTTTCGGCTGTAACACGTGGTTCGGTCGGTCACTAGCTTTTCTCTAAATTGTCCACACGATTTTATGATGACATGACGTTGTCGACGTCTATTCTCAATTCTGTTTCATTTTGTTGGTACTTCGTAGATTCTGTATTGTCTGAGTTGTTTCCTTATTTGTACGGCTCGTTGTTTTAAATCAAGTCGTCAATGAATGTGTTGGCTGTGTATCCAGAGATGTTATGCAATAGGAGGCTATTGCTGGAGTCTATATCTGGAGTCTTATAGTGATCATAAAGTTTTTCTTTTGGTCACGCTATAACTTAAAAACGGCTGGACCAATTTTAATCTTTCTTTTTGCATACAGGGAAGGTTGTAGGGTAGAGTAGGAGAGTAGGTCAGTTGACGGGAGCGAAGCCGAGGGCAAAAGCTAGTAATAGATATTTTTAAGCTCAATTCTTGTAAATACAGTTAAATTCTGCTAACTTCACTGTATCCTACCCGGGTAGTTATTAGAAAAAGTTACTGCGGCTGGGCTCTCGAACTTAAAGGGCAATCGAAGGAACACGGGTGGGTATTTAGTTGTAAAAGTCTCTCTCTCTCGCGCCACCCGCAGTCTGAGAAGTTATAAGATTTTTTTTCCCAATGTTTATATTAATAGCTATTGGTTAGAAGTCTTAACAGGAGTTGTTGTTGTTCATAATTTATTATTGAATGGCAATAGTACGTGCTCTGCTGATTATGGTCCCTTTCCGTTTGTTATGTGCTCAATTGTACCGTCGCGAAATGGAAAGGCACTTACTTAAAGCAATTTTAGGATTGTTTTTCTTGCAACCCATTAGATTTGTTTGGGTAGTTAACTATTTTTTTTTAATAATATAATTTTTTTATTAGCTTTCATGGTTATAAGTTATGCGATATTACAGAAAATATAAAACCAATAAATTCCTTATTTCGAAAATGCTTGACTGCGATCCAAGTTCAAATAAACTTTAGAACTTTAATCGCAGTCAAGCACTAGTTTATATCAATTTAAAAAAAAAGTTAACACGCAACCCGTTTTAAAAAACGACAGTTTCATAATTAGGTAAAGACCTATTTTATTTGTATCAAAAAGTAACTTTATCCAAAATTAAAAATATGTAGGTAGGAAGAATTTTTTAAATCCGATCAATATTAAGTTACCCTTTCAAATCTGGTGGATGGACAAACTATCAAGTTACAAAATAAGCATGCACGTACTGAAATGTGACGTCACTGTCATTAGACTAAATGTGTAAAAAAGATTTGGCCACCCTATTCTTCCTCGTACCAAAAAAACTAATTGCTGCTTCTCGCGGTCGATCCACTACCAGATACACAGACTCATCAAATCATCTTCAGTGTTCCCTCATTGAATGCACACGCAACGCCACGAATAGAGAGAGACGGAGAAGTCTCCCAAAAGCCGCAACCAAACTTCCAGACGATCCATGATCACGACCACTCTGCCAGGAGTGTACGACAGAGAAGAAGAGAATTGCTGCTTCATTTAATAACCAATTATTGATGCTAATTTCAAAAATAGACTTCTTTTTAGTGGCCTTTATTGTTTATTGTAAAATATTGTACAATAATAAACACAAACAAAAACCAATTCTTCCGTCTGAAAAGTGACATTAAGAATGCAAATGACAGTTCAAAGAGGTGTCGTGTACCTGCTGTAAAGGAAATGGCTTAACCTTCCATTATTCCCTGTACGTATACTCCATTCGCGGTAAGATTAGACATATAAACAAACAAAAGGTTTGTTACTGTCCGCTCAACCGATTTTGACTTTTATTGCGTTGGCGGCATGATAAATGGCAGCTGCAGTAATTTGTTTGTATTTTAACCACTTTTTTGGTTATCAATTTCATCTTTATGCCTTTTTTTGAGGCGGAAAATCATCCAATGGCTTCTCCCGCTCTTGAGCGAAACAGAAGGGCGAGTCGGACTTTTACTCTAAAACCCACTCCTATGTTCGTTCACTTTCGCGCAACCCATGGATCCTTGTGCCTGTGGTATAGAAGTCAAAATCGGTTGAACGGACAGTAAAAGTGGTTTATTTGTGTGTCTAATCATAACATGAATGGAACATAGTACTTATTAAAGTGAATTGTTCTTTGAAAATTGCGTCGCATGTGAGAGTCAATTTAACGAAATAAATCCTGGCGATGGCTGTAGGCGAACCATATCAACTTGTCACTTACACTGATTGCGATCAAGCTTTAATGACATGATTACTTCAAACGTTCCTGACAAACCTACTTAGTCAATTCAAGTCAAAATCACACTATAAAGGCGAAAGTTTGTTGTAAGCTCATGTCACTCATACTGCTAAATAGATTTAGATGACATTTGGTCCGGGTAAGCAAGGCTGTCCTGGAAAAGCACAATTTTTTATCTGGGAAGTGTGTTCCTTTGGGATAATTTTCTATTTTCACGCGGGCGAAGTCGCTCGCAGAAACTAGCTACCTTTTTAATTTTGAGATGGTTTTGGTCTCATTGCCTTATAAGTTATTACGTAGCGCATGCATATTTTATTATACGTTTTACTGATATGACCTGGTTCCTCATTGAAAAATACAACATGCAACTGGAACCACACACCACCACCACATCTATATACATATATAAAAATTAATCCCTATTTCCCTTGGTCACACTATCACGTTAGAACGGCTGGACCGATTTCGCTAATTCTTTTTTTGTTGTGTTTTTTATTGTCAGGAGAAGGTTCTTATGGAAAAAAAAACGAAAATTAAGGTAGAGTAGGGTGGAGTAGGGAAGAGCGGGAGTGAAGCCGCGCGGGCAAAGGCAAAGCTAGTACCCTTATAAAATTAATTAACAGTCATAATTCAACTATCTAAAGATTATTTTCTTCATATGTATTTTAGAAAAAATAAGGTAGTATTTTTTTAGAAATTAGCTAAATTGTAGGCAAACAATATGGGAATCGACACACTGCTAACACGTGTGCCACACACGCCGACCTGGGTGCGTAGATTTCCATACATTTTATATGGAAACTAGACTTGTAGAGCTATTCAGGCTATTCTAGATGCACGCTACGCGACGTCGTTCTACGTACAAATCAGGCGTGTGACACGTGTGCATCGGTCTGATGTAGTTCTAGCTTTAGTATCTACGCACGCACATACATACAAACACTCTTGTGACGCAATCAAGATTTATCAAGTACTAGCTGTGCCCGCGACTTCGTTCGCGTGGGCTACAGGATTTTGAATTTATTTTTTCTAAAATAAAAGTAGCCTATGTTACTCCTTATTACATCAGCTACCTGCCAAAAAAAGTCCCGCCAAAATCGGTCCAGCCATTTCAGAGATTAGCCCGGACAAACAGACAGACAGACAGAAATTGTAAAAAAAAAATATTTTGGTGTATGTACCGTATATTCGTATGCATGTAGTAAAAAGCAGTTATTTCAATATTACAAACGTTGAGTTGGGGTAGAGTGGGGAAAAGTAGGATGGATTAGGGTAGAGTAGTCGGTTGACAGGAAGCAAAATCTAGTCTTCTGTAAACGGAAAATCCTTGTACCTCTATCGAAGTTGCTCGTAATCAAAATCAGTCACTTTTAATTGACATCCTTCGCTTTTACTGTAAAGAATACTTATGTATATCCATCCATATTAAAGATTAATTCGCAACATAAAACTTTTACGGCCCTAAGATTGCACCGCTCTCTTAGAAAAAAACAGTTAGCTGACTCCAACATTATAAAATGAATCAGCAAGACTCGTACATGTGCAAATAATAACATCTAACCTCGCGACCAATACTGCAGGTGCGGGCTTGTGGGGAACGATCGATGGGTAGCTCGCTGTCCGGTAACAGTGCTCCTCAAAAAGATGTCGGATAAACCGAGGGACCATGGGGAATTACTGAAAAAGAAACTCGTTACGTATCCTAGAACGTAAGCAATACAAATAGCTAAGCATGTGAACATGGAAGAACATTTTGTCAGTCTGTTTGGAGTTTTGTGAGATGAGTGTATGACTGTGGTGTAGTTGTTACATTGTACTGTTACTTCATAATTTTTCAAATATATTATGTCTTTACTAATAAAGTATAAATAAATAAACGTGAACCTATAGATTAATACCTGACCGTAACAACTTTATACTATGTTTTGAGAAATCATTTATAGAATATAGAAAATCAAAAACATTTCTAATAACTACATCAAATTTATAAATACTTGTGTCACTATTTTAAAATACTAGTTACAAGTGTGAAGTAGCTCGTACATCAGTGTCCTGTTCTTTTTATAATAAATAATTACAATATTCTTTTCCAAGACGATTTTTATTGCATCAATGCGCCTCAAATCTACACTATGTATTTTTGTGGGAAAATTTGTATTTTTGTTTGTAAGTTTGTAATGAATAAACTCCAATACTAGTGTGCCAGTTTCAAAAATTCTTTCACCATTGGAAAGCTACATTTACCCGGAGTAACATAGGCTATATTTATTGCCCGTGCGAAGCCGGGACGGGCTGCTAGTACATTATAAATACCAAGAATGATGGCCGTTACTTATTTATTAGCCTATCTACAATTGTTTTACACTTTAGAACTTAAAATTACTCAAGCAATAAAAACATTGTAATTGTAATCGACTAAAATATCCCATATGCTGGTCAGGCATTAGGATTATTTTTAGCCTCATGTTTTTATAGACGTATAAGTGCTATTGTAATTAATATTCGTGAAGCATCGTGCTGTGAATTAAATTATACAAAAATACAACGGACAGTTTATCTTGACGAGTCTTGTTAGTAATTTAATATGCATAAAGTACTAAAGACACAGTGTGGTGCTTTTTGTATAGCTTGATGACAATTATAGGTACCACCGTGATCATTTCTGCCTGAACACTTAAAAAAAAAATCGCTTGAATCCTGCGGCGCGGCGCCAAACCGAACCATTTGAAGTTTTCGTTTCGAGTGCAAGCAAAAATGAACTTAGTGGTGGTCAAACGGAAGCGTCTTTGACAGTACATCTCATAGAATAGAAAAGAATAAACTTTATTGTACACCAAAAAGTAACAAAACTTATACTTAAAATTAAATCAATGGCGGTGTTATCGCTGACAGCGAAATCTACCAGACAACCTTAGGATAGATCGAAAGGACTAAAATAATACAGGAAGTAATTTGCGTGTACTGCTAATAAATTAATCAAACACTGTATCATTCTCATCTTCTTTGCTCAATTCGAAAAGTTGTGAAAGATAATGTACTATCGATAGTTCTCACCTAGAAAGTGTCAGGTTTTTAATAACTATTAAATTGCTGTTCCACTGCTGGGCATATATACCTCCCCCAAGTCTTTTCTCCCGCATCATCTCGAACTAGGTCTCGTGGCACGCGCCTACATTATCTCACTTTCTCTTTCTAGGCCGGCCTCGACAGATGTTTCCCTCTGCAGGATCCACTAACAAGTTTCCATAAAATTGACAAATCTTCTCTTTCTTTTCAGCATGGAACCTAGAATATGCTCTGGACAGCGGTAGCTCAAGTCCTTTCCGTTACGACATAGTGACGTTGGACCGCAGCCGCCAGCGCAGGGATGTGCCGCCGCCCCCTTTGGCGTCACCAGTTCCTCCGTCGACTGGTACTGGTTTGACAGCCGCGATGGCTGTACCATCTGACGCAGCACCAAAGTCTTCTAATGCGACACCGGGGTCTAACAAGACTGCTAACGCCACTGAAAGTAAGTGAAATTATGCGGGAACTACATTAGACCCACGCACACGTGGCCCACGTCTGATTTGTGCGTAGAGTCGCGTCGCGTGGCGTGGATCTAATGTTACAAGTCTAGTTGCCATATAAAATGTATGGAGCGGCCCACGTGTGCCCAATGTAGTTCTACCTGTAAACTAAAATATGATATGACCCCGTTTGCACGGCATCGGTTTATTACATAATCGCGATTTTAAAGAATTTTATAGAATTAATTGTGTGTGTGTTCTTTTCTTCTAAAGATCAACTGAATGTTTTCTAAGTGTAAACTAAACTTAAAGTATTGCAAATGCGTAATCAATATCAGGCTCTTGTCACAGTTTTATCGTCAATTTTTAGGAAAAATGTCGTAAACGACAATTTGCATTCTTTGCAGGAATGGATTTTATCCCCCTCTTTTGAAGAAGTATTGATGACTATATCTTTTAAAAAAAAATATGATTTGTAATCCATACAACTACTGATCTATTAGAATAGTTAATTTTTATTACGAAAGGACCCCTTCCTGCTAAAAGCGCATACTGGTGCTTACGATATGCGATATTCTTCCCGAAAAGGCTCGTTATTTTAAACGAGTGAAGGAACTCCAACATTTTCAATAATCAGCCACTCATCATCATCATTTCAGCCGATAGACGTCCACTGTTGGACTTAGGCTTTCCCTAAGTGTCGCCACAATGAACGATTCTGTGCGTCCCGCATCTATCGGATTCGCGCAACCTTCACTAGGTCTTTGGTCCACCTTGTAGGAGGTCTTCCAACGCTGCGTCTTCCGGTACGCGGGCCACTCGAGAACCTTTCGGCCCCAATGGCCATCTGTTCTGCGAGCAATGTGCCAATCAAATCAGGCACTAAGAGACTTTATTTTAAAGCCTCTCTCAGCACCGTCACGGGTAAATATGACTGAGATTTAATCTAATTTCAACTTCAAAGATAGTGTCGTTCGTTATTTATTCAGTATTATCATCGTGTTTACCGTTGACATTTGCGTGTCTTTTCTCACATTTAAAATAACCTTTCCATTACGTAACTTATTGTTTTTAGGTCAGTCTGTGCATTGTTGATGCACTTTTCGGTTAAAAATACTTGATTACTTCGTATTGTGGCGTGTGCTTTAATTTTTAATACGTTCTATCCGATTCTTTTCTAGCGCCACAGAGTCCACATTCGTGTCTTTTAACTTTATAAAGCCGAAGTATCGAAACAAGCTTTTTAAAGATTCAGTATTGAATAGGTCACGTGTCTTCCAATCTAACAAGAACTAATCAATTGCAGTGGCAATTATTTCGTCCAAACCTGTCTAAATTCACCTCAATTTTATTTTTATTTCATTGCTTCTTGATAGAAAGATCAGACATGTCATGTGCGAGTGCGCCTCATTTATAAAAAATCAAGTTTTATATCCAATACGTCATTCCTAAACTTGAAATAAGGATTTTACGCTGTGTATCAAATCGGAAGATCTACCTGCGATTTAGATGACGTCATGTCTGATTACTAGCTCGCCAGCTAAGACCTAAGATTGATTTAATGTTATTCCAAGAATATGTCTCGGAGTAGCTTATTTATTAGCCAACTGTAAAAACATTGCATTTATGCTGTATACATCGAAGGACTGGAACAATTCGACGGTCCCTACATGTATAAAGACATGTCCAAAATAATTATCATTTTTTGTTTTTTTTTTAGTATCAATTAAACAAAGTATAAATAATGTAATAAACTTTGTTTAATTGATACTATCAACTAAATAAAGTAAATAATGAAATAAAATAAAAAATATATTTATTAATCATAAAAAAAATGGTGACACGCACTAGTTTATTCAGAGCCCTTTAGAGATTTACCTGCTGCGGTCTTTCCGTCCGATTATAATTTAGATGTTTTCGAGGCTTGCACTTCACCATCAACGATTGCATCACTGCTTACCATCAGGTGGGATCACAGTTATGCACTAGTTTATATCAATTAAAAAAAGTATTCATGCGGTATCATTGTCTATTCTGACTCCAGTGGAAGCCCGGTTGGTATTAATGAGGATTGAATGTAAGTTGTCCAAAAGAAGATACTTTTGTTCCCTGGCCCTCATCTAAGGCAACCTCGAGTCACTCAGTGGGTAATATACACTTGAAACCATAAGTATCATATCCGGTGGACGGGTGTCGAACGCCAGTGCTATGTATGTTATGAGTCTTTTAATTGGCTTGCGGGATCACCCTCAGACCTTTTCAATTTTAACCCACAACTATAGCTCTGTCACCCTCACACTTATGGTTTCCAAATGCCCACATAGAAACGGTAAAAATTGTTACATCACATCCATCGTTCCCACACACTTTCTTCTCAACAGTTGGATTCGAATGGAAACGATTCGTGGTTTTCATTGTTGGGTTTCTCTCTTAAAAATAATTGCTTGAGTATTTTGCAATATAGCTTAAAATATGTACTACACTTCATCACTATCAATAGTTGATATCTGAATGATTTTCATAATTTTGATCAGAGTAAATGGTTTGGTGGCCACCCATTTGCCCAAGTCGTCGACGGCGCGCGCTGTTCCCGCGCGCCTCAAGGAGTTGTCAGCAACAGCAGGGGCCCAGCCGGGTCGAAGCCTACTGGGGCCAGGGTTATCCGAAAGGGCGCTCGAGCCCCGGTATGAAGGCTTGAAGGAACGGGATGGGTTTTTTAGTCAGTAAGAGTCTGACACTATCTCCCGCTCCGCCCAAGAGCGGGGGTTGTCATTGGATGATTTTTCCCATCGAAAAAAAAGTGGCCCAGCTTTAGGCATTTTCTACCAGTCAAGTTTTGAGTGACGCAGAGAAAAATAGTGGTAGATGAAATAAAAAAGAAAGAAAGGCGAATACAAATAAACCGTAGATACAATACAATTATACAATATATACACAAATAAATAAAGCAAAAATATAGACACTCAAACAACGTTATTTCTATGAAATCCTTCAAGCCACATCTAATGAATCATACAACTTTAAAATTTATTCACATACATATACATAAAGGTGTGCGTCACGGCTGCTATAGCACTTGTCATTTTGTCTCATAATATATTAAATATCCTTTATATACTCAGCTGATTTGTTTAAGTGTTTTTGGTATGTTTTCTTCGGCATAGCGAATGTCCGTGTTTAATATGTGCTTGCAAATGGCTAAGTCATGCTTGCGTGGAATTTTTGTAAGTATTGGATTTCCGGTTACTATACATTTAAATATTATTTTTTCGAAACCAGTACAACGGGATTACCATGACGTTCAAAGTAAGATTATTTTATTCCAGGGTGGGTACGAGACAGAGCTATGCAGGTTGTCTAGCGCCATCTCTTACCCACACTGAAATAAGATTAAAACAATATTACTTTAAACGTCATGGTCTAGCAACAAGTGCTTGGTTTATAATTTTTACATAAGAGTAGCATGGGTAAGATGACAGGAGGAAAATATGCATTTTTAAGATGAGAGATAAAGATATGTAGCTGTAGGTAGATCGTAGCTGTAACATTAATAATAATATTCCGTCTAGTCCCAAGCTAAGCAAAGCTTGTGTTATGAGCACTAGACAACTGATAAACATACTTATATATTTCTAAATACGTTCTTATTATAGAAAAATTACACCTAGGCACAGAACAAATGATCATGCTCATCACAAAAACATTTGTTCTGGGTGAGAATCGAACCCACGACCTCTGGCATAGCAGTCAGGGCCAACCACTAGACCAAAAGGCCAGTCACATTGTATGCATCTGACAGCTGTCACCCGCATCATCCCATAGCAATTGTTGTGTGACTACTTATTAGATCAAGATTCGTGATAAATTTAAGCGTCTGTTTAAAAAAATCTACAGAATTCAAACAGGCTTACATTAACGACTGCTAAGGATATCTTTTCAGGGATATCATCGTAAGTGCCAAATTGTGTTTTTTGCAGGAATTGATTGTCTCGTTCATAATTAAAAAAGTATGTATAATGTAATATTATAAAGAGGTAGTTTGTTTTATATTTCTTTGTTTGTAGGAGGCAATCTCTAATAGTACTGGTCTGATTGCTGAAAGTTTTGCACCAATAGAAAGCTGCTTCATTTCTAGTTACATAGGAAATATTAAATGTACGCGGGCTAAGCCGCGACCAAAAGCTAGTCATAAATATTTTTTAATTTATGAAAGAGAAAGTAGGTACTTTTTCAAATATTCTTGCAAAAAACTTAAACTGTCGCTTACGACATTTCTTCCTAACAAAGGCCGATATTTACTAAGATACTGCATAAAACTGTACGTACGTGTAAGTATAATAATTATGAGACAACTATTTTGAATGATAATTGCAAATATCCAAATATAAAACAAGGATAAATATTAATATAAACGACGACTTCAATAAAATATAAATGTTGATTAGTTAAAACAGTTTCCTTATTTAGAATTAAAAATAAAATGTAAGAATATGATACGAGACGATTATGTTTTGATTGCCTGCTATTAACAATGCTGATTTTGAGGAAAGGATTATAAATATGTTACTACTTCTAGACTGTTCATTTTAATTGTATTTATTTAGTGGGAAAGAATTCTAATCGTCGCTACGTACAGAACCATACGTGATATCAATGGCGTAACTGAACCATTTAAGGCCCGTAGCAAAATGGTGGAATGGGGCCCCAGGAAAATCGTCAACTTTGTAGTTTAATTTAGATAAATCAATGAAGTACAAAACAAGTTCTCTAATATACGAGGACTTTTTTTTTATATCTCGTCTCTGAAGGTGGACTTTCCAGTGGCGTAGCTATAAGGTGGTAAGGCCTCTTGGACCGGGGGCCCCACCAGGCCAGGGGCCCGTGGTGTTTTGCCTTATTACACCACTGCGTGATATGCAAAACCACAGCAAATTATACAAGGTGAACTGCAACAATTAGTGGGAAATAATCAAATGACTTCTTCCGCCCTGAGTGGAGCGAGGGGGAGCGTCAGACTTTTACTGACTAAAACCCACCTGTGTTCCTTGATTTGCCCTTTCTGTTCCAGGGCCGCGGTAGCCCTGTCGAATGAATCTGCAGCATAAGTGCTATACTATCGAGTGTCCTAGATTTTTTTGTTTTATCAGAGGCCGCTCTGAGAAGGTAGGGAAAGTCGTCCACTGTTATGGCCTCCCCAAGTGTCGCCATAACGACCGGTCTTGTACTAAATAAATAAATGCAAATATAAACTACGGTTGTCTTAAATAAATATTTATTAATTTATATTAAAAGCAAAAAACTTGTTAGATAATTTTTCCGAACTCAGAATCTAAAATATTCATACAGTTGTGGTATTATATTCTTAGCTGTTTTCAAACAAAGAAGGTTTTTGTCTTGAACTGTTGATATTTACAAGCTGTGCGAACTATGCTTTATGTTACTGTGCGTTCAACTCAAATGCTTTGCGTTGCGTTTCGTTACGGTTCATTATGAAATGTATAATTTATACTGACATTAAACATTACATCCTTAGGATTTAGCAAGGAGCGGCTCAATGCCGAAAAAAATGCAAGGAATGGAGCCGCACCTTTGCCCAGCCGTGGGACACTACAGGCTAGATATAATAATAATAGTAATAATATTGACACAAGCTTCTTTAACTTGTAATTGTAAACTATACTTTATTGATTATTCTGAGATTACATGAGATTTGCAAAATCCAGCAGCAGCAATTCTGAGAAGAGTCCAAAATCCTGAAATCTCATGACATATCCTGAGATATCGTAACCCTACTCGCGAACCAAGTCAATAGTGTGATTTATTGTTTCAAAATGAAAAAAAAAATCGGTTTCTCCATACAAACTGTCCAATCAAGTTTTTAATTGGGTATGGTGAGGCTGATTTTCTTTTTTGTTTCCTGAAACAATGTCATGAGCAAGCCCTTAACCCGTTGACTGCCGGAACGCAGATCTACGCGAGACACAATGGCTTTTTAATTGTGTCTCTAATTACGGCATTCGAGAGGTTATTAAAGTTTGTGGAGGGCGGTTCCTTACTCCCCTGTATTTTGTGTATTCTAGTTAAGGCTGGCTTTGCAGAACTTGAGTCAACAACTTATTTTACTATTCTTTAAATACATAATATAATCATTAACTTAACTTTGATGACGTTTAACTTCCATAACCTTTTAGAAAACACGTTTTTGTATGTTAGTTACTTGGTACTTGTTCATCCTAATAATGATAAAATTCTACAGCCATTTGTTTGTGCTAAGTAGTTTTCAGCTACTCACCGTAGACAGAATTGTTTGCTTAAATTGATTTTATTTCTTTTGTTCGCTCTACAAATATTCAAAATTGACTATTTTGTATGGGAACCGAGTGTTTATTAATTTCATGGGAGTGGAGAGGTGGGCGACAGCCAGTCTTCAAATTTTATTGAAGCATTTACTGTCCTGCTGGGTAAAGACCTCTCCCGGACCTTCCAGACTTCCTTCGCCCGCGTTCCAAACAAATCCTCGTTGTACGCGTCTAAATCAATAGTCTCTAGTCCACAATATATTGGGTTAACAAAAGAAATAGAAACACTCCCGTCTAGACAATTTAGTAGTACAAAATTTTACAGAAATAACATTAAATAATTACATCGCTACGGATACATGAACTTGAAGCGACATACATCATCATTTCAGACGAAAGAGGCGACGCTTGGGGGAGGCCTATGTCCAACAGTGGACCTGTTGGACATAGGCCTCCCCAAGCGTCGCCACAACAACCGATCCTGTGCGTCTCGCATCTACCGCATTCCCACGACTCTCACCAGGTCGTCGGTCCACCTAGAGAGAGGCCTTCCAACGCTGCTTTATCCGGTGCGCGGTCGCCACTGTAGAACCTTTCGGCTCCATCGACCAGCTGTTCTACAAGCAATGTGGTGGTGAATCGCAAGCCTATCTATACATTTATACATATAAATAAAATCGCAGTGTCTGTTTGTTGTAATATTGAAATAGCTGCTTTTTACTACATGCATATGAATATTACATATATTACATATATTATATGGTACATACAGACAATTTTTGTCTGTCTGTCTGTTTATCCGGGCTCTGAAATGGCTGGACCGATTTTGACGGGACATTTTTTGCAGGTAGCTGATGTAATAAGGAGTAACATAGGCTACTTTTATTTTAGAAAAAATGAAATCTAAATCCTGTAGTCTACGCGAACGAAGTCGCGGGCACAGCTAGTAAATAATAAAAAAAAAAATTGCCCTGCCCACTGCCACTATACATAGTTTGGCGATACACATTCCTAAACAATAGCGCACATGAGCGAATACCCAATTCGTTCTCGTAGATAGCATGCACGAAATATTCCATCAAGTAGAGCTCATATTCAAAATAAATATCTACTGTTTAAGTAATGATACTGCTGATACAATAAGAGAGATGTTTGTCAAACAAATGAAGAACAATATACCTGATCCACCGGATCTGTCATATCCTCTGCCGTAATGTTCTTTCATAAAAATAACATTATCAATCGTCATCAATCATAGTGTTACCGTCTTGCTGAATGTTGTATTTTGAAACGGCAACAATGCAAACATTGGGAGTTGATGTTTTGTTGAAAGTATCACAGAATCTTTTGGCAATAAGCTAGCGAATAATGCAGATGTGATGAATGTCGATAACCAATCTCCTAAGAAAAATGTTCCAAAACAGGGATTCCCGCAACCCTTACCAGGTCATCGGTCCACCTTGTTTGACGGCCTACCAACGCTTCGTTTTCTTAAATCAAATTAAATAAACTAATAAATTAAAATCATATTAAATAAATTAAAATCAACTTAATAAATTAAAACCAAAATAAATAAATTAAAATCAAAGTCAATAAATCCAAATCTAATAAAACAAATTAAAATAAAATTGTTTTCGCTCTCACTGATAGATTAGTAAGTGCCCTCCTCTCCCGTTCTATGTCAGCATGATCCTTGAAGTTGCCAGTCAAAACATGCCCTAGATACTTGAATTCCCAAATCCTGAGACATTCAGTATGCCCCACGTATGATCATATTATACATTGTCACAGTTTATATAACTTCTGCCGTTCAAGAAATATGTATACGACAATTGATTCTAAATTATCTATGAGATGGTTAAGTAATTAAGAACCATTTGACATACACTTAAAATAGCAGAAATTAAAATAGATTAAAAATGTGACAACCCACATATCTTATTGCTTGTACGCATTGTATTTATTGTACGCTCTGTATGAACCTTTCGAAAATGGGAAGATAGCGTGTTATCTAAGTTTTATAGTTTTCTTAAATAAACACTAAAAACATTGTTTATTTGCCAACGTCCGTACTTACTACGTTTAAATACAGCGATTTTCGTTCTACTATTGATTGTTACTTATAAAATATGTCATTGTACTCGTGAATTTGGAAAACAATTTCATTTCACAAAAGAATTTCAGCCGTTAGCGTGTCGCCGGTTGAATAGTATTTTTCAGGGTTCCGTACCCGGCTGATGACGATCAAAACACTATTAGTAAGCTTTCGCAGTCTGTTTGCCTGTCTGTACACCACTTTCTGACGTTGAGACTAGACGTTTGACGAACTTAACGACAAAGGTTTACGTGTAACAACATATTTAGAATTGTTACGGGCTGATACGCCATATTTTTTTGAAAAGAAAATTGTTAAATTACTTCTACCACAACATAGATAAGTACAGAAGACAATCTACATACAAAACGCGCACGAGCAACGCATACATAGAAACCGCTCACGAACACGATATCTTAGCTCAATTCAGACAATCTGAGCTCGAGTGCTATCCGTTTGAGACACGCGTCTGTGAACTTTTTTGTACATTTTTTGAGCAAAAAAAAAAGTTATTTTAACTGTTCATTTGGCAGTTGTTTACATTAAACGGTGAATTATCGTTTTTTAAGCTAGTACCGGTTGTTTTAGTGAGTTATCTAAGTATTTTCTTGTATTTTGATGGTTCGTTTTAATGTAACACAGAATAGTTTGTGTTTCTACCGCTCTGGTTAGAGAGAGAGGGAAAGTCAAACTTTTACTGACTAAAACTCACCTGCATTCTTCTATTAGCTTGTTGCGTGTCAGGGTTCCGTTAACTTTTTCGAACATTCCCTCACTTGAAATGTACATAACATGCGTATATTAGCGGCCACAGCAGGCAGCTAATATTGCCATTAAAAAAAAAAGCAAACGGCTTTTTGGAATTATTTTTATCTAATACAGCATCAAAATTACAACAAACACCAAAAACCGTTCTTATCTTGGCTCTAGTATACTTGCCGTTCGCCTGGGAATCATTTTTGTATGGAACCATTTATAGGCGAGTACGACTCGCACTTGACTGGTTTGTTTTCTACATTTCTGTGACAAAATACAAACAGTACAATATAATACTACAGGGATGTTGAGTCAAGGGTCAGTGAATTTATCCAATTGATTTGACTGACAGACAATGTGAATTTTGCCATTTTAACTTGTACTGTTAATGAAAAATGACAGTGTTGATTTTAATCTGAAGACAAAAGACAATTTCAACTAGCTCTCATATCATGGCGGTAAGTCCCCTCTTTGAGGCGTGGCTGGAAAGATCTCACGGCGTCCTTACCTTCTGCATGACGCAGGTCCTCACCGGACATGGTTCGTTCGGGAGTTTCCTGCACCGGATTCGTGCGGAAGTGACGCCCGGTTGTCGCCACTGTGCGGAATGCCCGGAGAACACGGTGGAGCACACAGTCGAGGTGTGCCCTGCTTGGGCGGAGCATCGCCGTGCCCTCGTGGGGACGATCGGCGGCGGAGACCTCTCGCGCCGGGCCTTGGTTGAGGCCATGGTCCGGAGCGAGGAGGAGAGGCAGGCGGTCGCCGACTTCTGCGAAGCAGTAATGCTCGCAGAGGTGGAGGCAAAACGCGTCAGGCAACGGCGTTATCGCCGCCGCCGCTGCCGCCGGGATTCTGATCCCGATTTCCGGCCACCGTAGGCGCCGGCTTGCGGACAGTGAGCAATGGGTAGCTCGCTGTCCGGCCGTCCGGTAACTGTCCGGACCAAGCCCAAGTCGTCGACGGCGCGCACTGTTCCCGCGCGCCTCAAGGAGCTGTCAGCAACAGCAAGCCTACTGGGGCCAGGGTTATCCGAAAGGGCGCTCGAGCCCCGGTATGAAGGCTAGAAGGAACGGGGTGGGTCTTGTAGTCAGTAAGAGTCTGACACTATCTCCCGCTCCGCCCAAGAGCGGGGGTTGTCCACCATAAAAAAAAAGCTAGCTCTCATAAAAATTGATAGTTTTTATGTATTATTTGTTGATTTGTTCCGTTTTAGTACAGAAACCTTGACTTGCATAAAAAGGTGGCTTGTTGTTATGTAGAGCAGGTTTGCAGTACACAATTATTATTAAACTAGACATTTTTAAATAAATACGTTTTTTTGGATTGTATTTCAATTAAAGATCCTATACATCATGTCCTAAGCATTTTGGCTGACTCTACTTTAGAACCTTGAATTTCTTATAGTATTAGTTGGAGCAATGGTATCCGTCCGGAATAGACAATTAACACGGGTTCAAACAAATACCAGTGGTATTAGATGAGTGGTATTAAAACGGAAAAAATCTCTTTGTTCTGTGATTTTATGCTTCTACAGTTGACCTGGCCTATAAGGATTATGTAAGCACAATTTAAACAGGATCGGTTCAGTAGTTTCTGCGCCAATCAATACCATCGGAAAATAATTTACCACCTCGAAAGGGAAAAACTGGCCAAGTGCGAGGCGGACTCGCCCATGGAGGGTTCCGTAGCAGCAAGTAACATAATATAAAAGTTCTTGTAGTTTGTTGTAACTTTGATCGATGTTTTAATAATAGTGTATTTTTTTAGATTTATGACGTATTAAAAAAAAAAACTACTTACTAGATCTCGTTCAAACCAATTTTCGTTGGTAGTTTAAATGGTAATGTACATCATATATTTTTTTTCGTTTTATCATTCTCTTATTTTAGAAGTTACAGGGGGGGGGGGCACACATTTTACCACTTTGGAAGTGTCTCTCGCGTAAACTATTCAATTTAGAAAAAAAATGAAATTAGAAAGCTCAATATCATTTTTGAAGACCTATCCATAGATACCCCACACACGTATGAGTTTGATGAAAAAAAAATTTTTAAGTTTCAGTTCTAAGTATGGGGACCCCCAAAAATCTTAAAGCGGTTCACAGAATACATCTACTCACTAAGTTTCATCATTATAGCTCTTATAGTTTCGGAAAAAAGTGGCTGTGACATACGGACGGACAGACAGACAGACAGACAGACAGACATACATGATGAATCTATAAGGGTTCCGTTTTTTGTCATTTGGCTACGGAACCCTAAAAATAAACGGTCCGTCGGTCTGTTTGTGCAGATCTTTTTTCTCGGGAGGTATACTAAAGTATTATGTAGTTGAATTTAGTACCAAACACGATTTGCCTCATAAATGGGATAATTGTAGTATTTGCAAATAAATCAAAACCTTTAAGGTACTTTTCGTTAACCTATAATATTAAAATTTTGCAAAAACCAAAGAATTACAGTACAAGTAAAGAAAAACGTCCGAAAATTTTAGTTTTGTCTCTTTAGAGCTTTGACTGACGTACATATATATGTATTGGTATGAGAAATCATTTTCGAGTTTGACGTTAAATTATACTTACCTTTTCCACAAAAACACCGATCATAAAGCGGGAACTGGAACTACATTAAACCGTGGTGCACGCCTTATATGTACGTAGACTTACGTGTCGCGTGGCGTGGATCTAATGTAGCTCTACAAGTCTAGTTGCACCACCGTTTACTTATATCTCCAAAATTTAAAAAACGGAAATTAAAAGTAGTACCTACACATGGGTTTTCACATCTGTCACTGTCCCAAGGGGACTTGCAAGTTATATTAAATAATTAATTAAATAAATATACTTTGAAAACGGTAAACAACGATGATGACACGTTGCGAGCGAAATAATTGGGAAAGGACAAAGAAAACAGAAAGACATTTGCAAGAAATCGTCGACCGCATCGTCGCTTTCCATCAGGTGAGATAGCGGTCAAGCGCGAACCTATCAACAATAAAAAAAAAAAAAAAAGTTCCATTATAATTGTTTTTGCCTGACCGTCCGGTTATAATTTATGTGTCTTCAAGGCTAGAGTGAATAGGCTCTTAATAAACTGGTGCACCTAACCATTAGGTGGGGTTTCACATGGTGGTTCTGGACTTTAAAAGAGTAGTCAGCTAGGAAACACCGGCCTCATCTAGTTTTAATTGACGAAAAAAATAATAATTGACGTTTAAAAGTGTTTTTATAAAACCTACTTGCAAAATAAAGATATTTATCATTTATAGAAAGAAAGAAAGAAAACGAAAACTATTTTATTTGACATACATACTCGGTAGATACACACAATGTAGGTACTCGTAGTAACAACATGTAGACACTAATAAATTATTAAATAAAAAAAAGAGACAACTAAACAATGTGTCTCACGGCGGCGCCAAATGACTGAGCCCTAGTCGACAGCGCGTAATCTTTTAAGTTTAGGTACCCTAAAAAGATATCTAAGCGCACCTTAAAGAAATTTCAGCAAAACCGTAGGGGCCTACTAAGTCCGATTCCCGTTAGGGCTGCGGAAACGTTTCAAATAGCTACCTACCGTGCCACTGGAACGTGAAGGGCAACCGAAGGACACAGGGTTGTAGTCAGTAAAAATCGGATACTAAGTGTTCGGCCAGACTGGAAGAGCGGGAGAACATAAGAACTTCATTTGATTGTCTATAGCGGGCACGCGGGCGCGGCAACTGGCGCGGGTTGTTCAACGTAGGACGCGCGCGGGTTGTTCAACGCAGGACGCGCGCGGGTTGTTCAACGCAGGACGCGCGCGGGTTGTTCAACGCAGGACGCGCGCGGGTTGTTCAACGCAGGACGCGCGCGGGTTGTTCAACGCGGGACTCACGCCATAAGTCGTTCATACAAGAGGCTACTGTGAGTGCGCGGGCATTGAGCGCACCACGCTGCCAGTCTGGCCAAGCAAGTCGCGCCGCTCCCCACACCGCGCTGCCAGTCTGGCTAAGCACTAAGGAGCACGTCTCATTAAAGCGGGAGAAATTACTTAATGATTTCCCAAACCTAAAAAATTTTTCTTGACGTGGGTGAGCACTAAGAATGGATTTTTGTGAAATTTATCCTTTAAAAAAGAATTTTAGTCAATGGAAAATCCCATTGGTCACAAACAGATGATCTTATATTAAAGTTTTATCCTCGTTATTATCTCATTGGGTTCTCCCGAATGAACGCTGCTGTTTCTCTTTTGAACTCTTTATGTCATGGGTAATAAATTAAGAAATGTAAAAAACTGGTCAAGTGCGAGTTGGACTCGCGCACGAAGGGTTTCGTACCGCCTAAATTCTGCAACAGAAATACATAATTTGTGAAAATATCAACTACCAAGCTATCGACATATAGCCTGGTGACCGACAGTAGGACAGATAACGAAGTCTTAATAATAGGGTCCCGTTTTTACCCTTTGGGTCCGAAACCTTAAAAAAAGGAATCTAGTCTCCTAAAGGCCCAGTGGTTAAGGCCTCTGTTCATGCATGAGGTTGCACGTTCGTAACCGGGCTTACCAATATAAAATTTTCAATTTTTTCAATTCATGTAAGTACTTTGCTAAGTTTGCCCTGGACATTACTTACACGCCGTTCCTCTGAAAGCATGCAAAGCCGTTGGTCTCGGTTGTCATTCGTAGATCTTTGACAGTCGTTACAGATAGATGCCTAAAAGTCTGACCATACGTATATCCAAGGAGTATTTTGTTGCCCAGTAACTGGATTGTGGAGGGATGATAGGCAGTTGGTTCGGATCAACGGTACGTATTTCCCAGACTTTCCTCCTTTATGACCTACCACAGAATCTCACGAGGTATCCGATCGTATTTATTTTCAAGGTCAACGAACAAATCAAAAGCATTTATATCAAATAGACCGTATACAGGCGCTTTTGAATAGTCAAATGTAGGTCAGTCCAAAAAAAGTGAAGCCAAATTGCACTTTTCAAGCGTAGATCTCTATAGAGAAGAACGTGCAAGAAAGTCCATGGACGCTCTTTTTAAATCATATTATGAGTTACACATACTGACCTCTACTATTTGTTACATCTTGGTTACATATTTCTAATTACTACAATCATATTTCTAACATTATGTGAATTTATTATGCGCACCGTACCTCCGTATTTCTCGCACTGTTGGCGCAAAGTGGCATTCGTTGTACACCGACCGGATATAAAACCGAATTAGTTCTGTGAAAGTTCACTGTCTTCTGAACTCTTAGCCGCTTTGACATACCCACGTGTTCTCTAAGTCCGTAGTCAGTCTACAAAGTTTACGGATTAAAAGTATTTAGACTACCTAGCCAATATAAATAGCACTCAAAAGAATCACAAAAAGATTCCTAGATCAGGTGACACGAAGCAACTATGATCATACACGTTAGCAACGAAGATTGCATTATGTATAGGTATATACGAAGAGATCGCGACAGATTGCAAGCCGTTCATAGGCATCGCAAAAACACGTTAGCATCGATATTATAGCGCGCATGATATAGGGATGTCGGCAGTGACGATATATATATTGATATATCGATGTATCGAAATTTATAAAAATCTCAATATCGGCCTTCGTTATATCGAGGAAAAAATATCGATATATCGGTCAAACTTTTCGAGATTTTCTTTTATTTAGTTCAGTTTAGGTCAATTATTAGGTAACAGTATTTTTATACTACAGGTACATTATTATAATTTAAGAGAATCTTAATAAAATTATATAAAAATATTCAAATATAACAAAGAATTTATTTTTTCAGGCAACCCGCTATTTTCTGATAACTAAAGTAAAAACCATTATTGAATATCTATTGTAAAAACATACTAGTCATAGACAATACAGTTATTTTTTTCCGTTCATTCCTATCTTTGAGTTCCGATAAATATTCTGCAAATAAATTAATTTAAAAAAAAAAAAAATGGTTTTGATACGATATTCGATGTTGAATATTTTATGTCGATATATCGGATCAAAATATATCGACGGAAAGAAAAGCAAAAATATCGATAAATCGATACTTTTTCAACAAGCCTAGCATGATATAACCAGGTGTAGGCTACGCGTTTCTACTTGACTCCTATGGAAAATTAGCATTAAAAATCATGTTTTAAGTTGAAGTTAAAGATCAGCTCTCAACGTCTACATATCAGCCTGTAATGTCAGAAGACACCCAGACCCGGAGCACCTATCTGTAGGCCATATAAATATTTAGGCCATACAATATATATTTGTTTCGAACCCTTGACACGCTGCGCAACAGCCAATCACTCAACCACTGCGCCAACTGTTCATCAAAACACAAAATGTTATTATAAAAATAGTGTACTTAAAATCCTACCCAGCCACTGGGTGGGTAGTGAGTACTGAAACCCCATCAATATGTGACTAGCTGGTATTATGACGACCTCGATAGAGCAGATCACGGTCAACGCATCGCCCCACAAACCAGTCTGGCATATTCTTTTATTAATAACCAACTACGTAGTTAAACCATTTAGCGTCGCTGTACTCAATTGTGCACAGCAAAATAATTGAGGGTAGTTGTAATTTTCAAGAACTTCAAAAAAAGGAGAAGGTTCTCAATTCGATTATATTTTTTTTTGTGTGTTACCTCAGAACTCTGTCATCTACGGACCGATTTGCAGTTCTTTTTTCAATTTCAAAAGTTTTTTTATTTCACAAATAAATTTATAAAACGAAATTTTTCCCCGGTAAGGATATGCTTCCAGATTGGTCCCATTTTTTTCAAAATTCTGTGTATACTGACTGTAACAGTTTGCTATAGAGAAATGAGTACACACTCTGAGTGGGTTTGATTCCTCTTTTTTACTTTTAGTTTTATTTGATTAGATTGTGAAGGGAAAATAATTACTATTTCGCAAATTAAACACGTTTTTTTTTTGTTTGGCGCGATTTTTCCTTCGTATTTTTTGCAGTACATTTGACGTAAGTAATAATATTAACTACTTGAACTTCTCCTTATTTTGGCACACCTGTGATTTATGGAACTTCATTGAAATAACTGAAATAAATATTACGCATGAACAGCGTACATTTAAGTTAGTCAGTCAGTACTTCAGTAGTTATTAACTAGGTTTTTGCAATTATATGTGCTCAAGTGTTTGACATCTGTGGTAATTTCCTCAAGTCATTAAAAAAACTTCATTATTACGTACATACGTTACGTTGACACGTGTCGGTTTAGTGAAGAATTTATCATTGAGATTGCATTTTATAATTAAACCATTTGCGTTTGAATTATTTATGCTCACTATTTTTAAAGACCTTTGATTTAATATGACGCTTCGGGCACTTCGCCTCTCTACTGGTTCATCGTAAAGCCGAACACTCGTCCTTTATTTTACTCTACCCTCGACAGTTGAGTAAATGACAATAGGCTAGTTGCCGTAAAAAATGTAATTAGTCCGTCTTTTAGTATATTCAAAAATACGTATTTTTTTATTTGTAAATTAAACCAAAAATGACAAAGATATAGCCCATTAAAGTTACGTGTAACGTCCCTGTTGTCCCTGTGTTGTCCCTGGAAATTACCCTATTGAGGAGAAAAAACCTTTCAAATCATGTGGAAAGGGAAACTGTCAAGTATCAAAAGGATGCAGACACTGAAATGTGCCGTCATCGCCACTAGGTTAGTAAGGCCTGCTAGGGCCACGAAGAAAATTATCACCCCCCCCCCCCCCTCTTTCACTTCCTCGAAAAATCCTTCTTATCAGATGCCTGCGTCATACAAAAAACATACCCTCCAAGTTTCAGGTCTAGACGATTAGTGGATTAGGCTGTGTTGATCTGTCAGTCAGTCATTCAGGACAAAGCATTTTATGAGTAACAGATTAATCATGCTGATTTCAGAAAACAGATTTCCTTTTACTTTATTTGTTATTTACTATAAAATATTCTACAAAAATAGACAGACAAATGTCCAATTAATTTCTTTCAGGAAGTATTTAACCCAAGAGACTTTGTACTCTCTGAAATTGGCCCGTTTTCTTAATAGAACAACGAAAGAGACTTCGACGAATCAATCATCAGTAGGCGTGGGCAAAGTTTGTCATCTTTGCGATTGAAACATTTGCATCTGAATCACTGAATGTTTCGGAACAGTGATATGTATCATTTGGAATATTGGCTCAAATGAATCGTGATCTGTTACGTACAATGCGTTCCAAATGAGAATAGGATCGCCCGCCATGTTATGACGTCAAGATTTACTGTGAAATCGAGGAAAGAAATGTTTAAATATTAATTAATTTAGGAAAAATTTAATTTATTTATGAACTGTGAACGAAAAAAGTTTAATCAGAATCCAGTTCTTCAATTTTATTCATCTCTAAGTTCTTCAATTTTGCCAAAATTTCTACGATTTGACAGTACGACGAGACGTCAAAACATGGGAATCGGTCCTATTCTCATTCGGAACACGTAGTACGTAGCGTCATAGTCCCACTGGGCTGGCTCAAAAGATACACAAACACTGACTCATGAATCGTTGATCTGCGTTTTAATTTGAATTAAAAAAAAACTGCAGTTCCAATCTTTCGGAACACTAAAATATTTCGGAACAGTGAGTCGGTTCAGGAAAGAGTTACACACGCCTAATCATCAGCAACCCGCGATCACATTACCAACGTATAACGTCCAATTTTCGATCGCACTGCAAACTTGACCTGCGCCTACGCACATGCTCAATTGGCAAACGCACGAATATGTGTGCACGCATATGACGATACTTGAGTAGTTAGCTAGCTGTGTAAAAGGAAACTTGTCTCGGTGACCCTTATAACAAGCGTCTCGACATTTGTTTGATATACATATCTTGTTTATTTATTTATGTATAGCATTATTTTTAGTTTATGCGAAATCTGTAGTTTGTTCTGAATCAGTAACTGAATGGATTATATTAGTTTTTACACCATGTTATATTTTTTCCCAAAAATATTTAACCTTTCAGATACCGTCAATTTGAGACACAGTAGAAGTAGTGCGCGAACGCCCGCCGGCGTTCGCTTGGTGTTTAATGAAAAAAGGTTACAAGTTGGACACCCGCCACCGACACTAAGAACAATACAGGCCATGGCAGGTCTTAACGGGCATTAGGCGCCAGCAAACAGCTGGTTGCGAGTGCAAAACAACCCCTCAGTCGCCTGGATGGCTCGGTGGCGGTATTTTTGCTGACATAACAAATTTATAACTTTGTGATTTTTCATGTTACAGTAATGAGATTTTGTGCATAGATTGTTTACATAAAAATACACAGGTGTTTCAGGTTTCACATATATTAAAAGGTTGTAGAACTGGGTTTAATAACAATATAATAATACGTTTATTTCGACCATCATCAGTTTAGCGGCCAGGCATAGGGATTAAAAATAAAATAATTTTTTTTTTATTTTTTATTTCAGACCCAATAGTCCATAAATTGTGTTAGTGTATTAGTAACAGAAAGTGCTTATATACTATATTAGCATTGTTAGTAACCTATAGCTAATTCCACCCAGTGTCTCTGGATGGGGCAATCCGGCCTATCAGCAATCATTTTCAGGATGCTGTTACGACTGTTGCGCAAACGTTGCAGTAAGGAAAACGCTAACTTACGCATGATGGCGTGAAAGCCATCCGTGTGAGCCGCTGCAAACATTTCCGACGCACTACAACGCCACGGCAACCGCAACAGCATCCTGAAAGCGTTATTATATTGTACGCGCAGGACGTTGTAAGCTCGGTTTGTATATGACACCCACAGGCCGCTCGAGTAGAAAGGCTGACAGAACGCCTTAAATAAACTAATGTTGACGTCTGCCGTGCAGCGAGCGAACCTACGGACGAGCATATTACTCATCACTCACACTCATCACGTAGGTCACTAGTGACAACATGACCCAGGTACTTAAAACTGTCAACCACATTGAGTACCACGCCGTTAAGATATACCGGAGGCACACGGCGAGTCTGTTGTTTATCACTCTTTTTTGAGTTATATATACCTAAGGCATTAAACTTTACAGTTCTGATTTATGCACTGATGCGTCCAACGAAAGCCACGTGTTTGACCTCTATTTCACCTGATGGTAAGCGATGATCTGACCGATGATGGTGCACACGGCCGTCTTTAAATTATTAATGGCCCTGGGCACATTAGAATAAAGGGGCCCCTATGGCACTATTTTGTTAGAACAAAATAAATAAAAAATAGTGTCTACAAAAAGGCCGCTTCTAGCTTCCGGCCTTTCGTTTTCTTTTTGTGGTGGCTTCGGGCGCCGCCACAAAAAAAAGCTAGAAGCCGCTTCTAGCTTCTCCGGCCACAAGCTGTCACGCAATCCAGCTTTGTTTTGTGGCCGCTTCTAGCTTTTTTTGTTGCTGCTTGTAGCTTTTTATGACGGCTTTTTTTGTGGCCCGTGTGCGGGGACACTTTCTAGCAACCAGGATTGGTTCTTTTATGTAGATGATGCTTATTGAAGAGGTAGGTAAGTACCCTTCTTTCTAGCTTTAAGTTGAGCAAAATCGTTAATCACATCTTCAAAATCTGTGTTTTCGAGCATTACATCGACATTATTAGAGACAAACTGTCATAATTAAAAAATAATAAGTTAATCTAAACTTATTATTATCTAAACGTAAGTCTGATTTTTAGGCGAGAGTAGAGTAGCTGTCGTTTAATAATCAAGTTGGTCAATTAGGGGGCCCCAATCGATCGCGGGGCCCTGGGCACGTGCCCAGTGTGCCCAGTGGAGAAGAGGGGTCTGATGGTGCACGCTTACCTAGAAGTAAGCTAATCACTCTTGTATTTTCCTGTGCATAAAGCAAGTGGCTGATTGTACAAGGTGCAGTTTTAAAACTGCACAATATTTCAGGAGGTTGTAATAAAACTCATAAATAATCATGTAAAAATACGAAACCTGGTCAATAATCAGTAATACTTGTTATTTAATTTTTTAATTACACTAAACTAAATCGATTGATCGATGGCCGCGGGGGCGTGGCTAGGGTGTGGCGTGCGGGATGATGATTGGATGATACATTATTTATGAAACTATCGTTGCGAGTTAGTGTGTGTGAAAACGCCCTTTATTGTTCCGTGTTTGTGTGTGTGAAAAAAAGCGCGGTTATAAAAAAAAAAAAATACCTACTTATTTTATTATTGATTCGGGTCGAGAATCACTAACATAATTACCTCCTGAAATATTTTGCAGCTTCAAAACGACACCTTGTATATCAGCATGACAATCAGTTACAGACCAACAAAAAAAGACTTATCAACCTGCATTGTGGTACATGAGAAGTGTCTATATTTAGCGTATGCTTCTGAAAGAAAGGTTCGGCCCCGATATAAAAGGCATTGAAGGAACGGGGTGGGTTCTTTAGTCAGAAAAATTCTGACACTTATCTCCCGCTCCGCCCATGGGCGGGGTATGTCACTGGATGAAGTTACCTATCGAAAAAAAAAAGTTTATAATCCATGTGGTCAGTGGTAAGATGATAGAACTATAGCTTGAAAAGTCTTTTAAAATCAACATACATATTTTGGTTACTAATCCTTTTCGACAATTTCCATAACATAATTGGTCATGGTCTCGCCATATTCAACTTTGGAGTATGTAACATATTTGGAATAATATGAAGTTTTTTCTTGACTTTGCTTTTCTGGTTTATAAGCTGATGCTTCCAACGAGAGCCTTGCAACTCCTGTGCACAATGGCAGGTGACTGTTCCATCGTCGACCGCATTGTCGCTTTCCATCAGGTGAGATAGCGGTCAAGCGCGTACCTATCAACAATAAAAAAAAAACTACTCGTATGTGACAATCTACACTATAATATTGTTACGCCATTAAACGTGAACCCGCCATATCTCCGAGAAAATAAAGAGTAGCTCGTAATAATTAAAACGCATTGCTGTTCGAAAGGTCTAGAATGGTTGTGCGTAGACAAACTTAGAAAAATCTCGAAACATCCACACAGCCAGTACCACTAGTAATAGGTATTCATCCTACTGATAAGGGAAATGGTACTTTCCGTCTTTAACAATAGAGTCGAAATTCGCATGAAAGTGACTCTTATTACCACGAGCAATAAAAATGATTTATGACTTCGAGAAGCGATTCAATTGTTCTGGAATTCTGGATAGATCCGGGGACGTCGGTATCTAGAATTTTCTTGGCTCCGCATATAAATACGTGCCCCCGGCCGGAAGCGAGTCAGTTGTGATTTCGACTGCGATCAAGAGCGAACTACCCTAGTACTTGAAGTGATTTTATCTAACGACCTAAGCGATAGTGTAACGGTACTCTAGTGTTAATTGCGATTCGGATTATTGTTGACTGGACTATTTTGTTATTGTTAGTGGTAAATAAAGTTCTCTCGTCAGTAAATCGGCATTTGATTACCCACGTACGTAACAACTGGTGTCAGAAGTGAAATGCCATTAACACCGAGAGACGACGAACAGCGACCACGAACAAGAAGGCAAATGGAGATGGATGCTGCGCGTCATCGTATGGAGGAGGAAGATCAGGCTGGTATGGTAACAACAGAAGCTGCTGAGGTACCAACAGGACCATCCTCGGAATTGAACCTCGCTGCGGTGTTGGCCGCCATGCAAGCTAGTATGGAAGCGGTCCGCCGCGACCAGGAAGCCGCTCGCCGCGAACAAGAGGCCAACCAGCGTAAGCTTCAGGACCTAATCGCAGCGAACCAGGAAGAAGCTCGCCGCGAACAGGAAGCCGCTCGCCGCGATCAGGAGGCCAACCAGCGTAAGCTTCAGGACCTAATCGCAGCGAACCAGGAAGAAGCTCGCCGCGAACAGGAAGCCGCTCGCCGCGAACAGGAAGCCGCTCGCCGCGATCAGGAGGCTAAGCAGAACCTGATCCTCGATAAAATCGACCACGGCCTCGTCACGTTGGGCGAGAAGGTAAAGAATCTCACCTTGGAGGTCAAGGAGGTTTCCGCCCGAGCTGATAGCCTCGAAACAAGAATTGATGGCCACGAAGATCGCCTGCTGGACATCAACAAAAAAATCGTCAAGCTCGAAGCACGCGAACCCGTTGTTGTCGGCTCACCGTCGCACACTCCCTGTGCATCCGCCGCAAAATTTGATGTGCCGCGTTTTGATGGCACGTCTTCCTGGACGGCATTTAAGTACCAATTCGAGACATTGGTCGAAACAAACCGCTGGGATGATAAGCAGTCTTTTGCGGCATTAACTTTGGCTCTACGAGGGGATGCCCTGCTGGTCCTAGAGAACCTTCCTCCGAACAGCAGGACGTTGGAGCGTCTTATGGAGGGATTAGACACTCGCTATGGAGACAAGCACCTCGAGCACGTTTTCCGCGCGCAACTTCGCGAGAGAACGCAGAGGTCGAACGAGAGCCTCCAGCAATGGGGAGTCGAGGTCGAACGGCTGGTCCGGCGTGCTTACATGTCGATGACACCAGAGATGGTGGAAGTAAATCTGGTGCAAGCTTTCATCGACGGTCTACGGGATCCTGAAGTCAGGGCTACGGTGCGACTCGGACACCACCAAACTCTAAAGAGTGCGATGGCTCACGCTCTGGAAGTGGAAGCCGTACGACAAGATTCACGCACGCACAGAGTTCGGGAAGTGGTGGTCTCGCCGTCAGTGCAACCACGTCAACAAGAAGTAGTAGCTGCTTCTTCGGCAAAGTCCCGCTATATTCCGACGTGTTACGGGTGCGGAGAAAAAGGGCACATTCGTACCGATTGCCCCAAGAGGAAGAGGGGGAGTGTGGACTCCGGAACTCAAGTTAACGAGGAGTCGTTAAACTAAATGTCGCCAGGGCCGCGGGGCGGGTGCTGGCTGGTCAACTGAAGGCCCCAACCATCACCATCAATCAAGTTCACAACGGAAATACTTTGATCATCGAAGGGACGCTGAATCATCGGGCTTGCAATTTTACCATTGACACGGGGGCGTCACGGACTGTTATAAGACCTGAGTTGCTGAAACGCACCATCTTGTGGCAAAGGGAGTCTCCATCCTGCCGACTTCAGACAGCAACCGGCCAGCCAGTCTCCGTCCTCGGTGATACAGAAATTGAGATCAAAATCGGTGATCAAGTGTATATCCATCCTGCGTTAATTGCGAATATTACCGACGATTGCATACTGGGTCTCGACTTCTTGCGGAATAACCGATGTATTTTAGATATCGACAGGGGAGTATTGAAATTCCCAGATCAAGAAGTCTTCCTGCGAGGAATTAACTCATGCAACCTCTACTGTTTAAAGAATACTACACTGGCTCCGAGAACAGAAACCTTAGTCGAAGTAAAGTTTCCCAAGAAAATCAGGCAAACAAGATGTGTTTTGGTAGAGGATACTGGCCGGCACCCGGAGATCATCACTGCGAGGACATTAGTTATGACGACAGGGAAATCCAAGGTCAGGATTGTGAACCTTGGGAAAGAAGAGGTCCAACTGAAGAAAAACAGTGTTGTTGGGAGATGTGAAGAAGTTCAGTATCTCCGTCAAATCAATAAATCTCCAGCAAAGCAAGACACGACCAAAGTCAAAACTGATCACATCCAGCAACTTCTGGAAAATTCTAAGAGCAACTTATCGACTTCGGAACTACAGCAAGCCAGGGAATTTCTGCTACGGTTTCGAGATATCTTTGCAACGGGAAAAGACTGCGGGAGAACAGGTCTCGTCAAGCATGAGATAGATACAGGTGATGCTAGACCAATTAAACAGAGACCGCGCCGCATACCCTGGGCTAAGGAATCTGAGGTAGCAGGAATGGTAAAGGACATGGCTGATAGCGGAATAATTGAGCCTTCTACGAGTCCATGGTCTTCTCCAGTCGTACTGGTGAAGAAGAAGGACGGCAGCACAAGATTCTGTGTGGACTACAGAATGCTGAATAATGTGACGAAGAAGGACAGTTATCCCTTACCAAGGATAGACGATACGCTGGATATGCTCAGTGGCATGAAGTGGTTTTCGACCATTGATTTGAAAAGTGGCTACTGGCAAGTGGAAATCAGCGAGAAAGATAAAGAAAAGACAGCGTTCAGTACGGGTATTGGCAGCGGCCTGTGGCAATTTAACGTCATGCCTTTTGGGTTATGCAACGCTCCAGCGACGTTTGAACGCCTCATGGAGAGAGTCATGGTGGGCCTTCTTGGTGACGTCTGTCTGGTATATTTGGATGACGTCATTATAATGGGTCGCACTTTTAAGGAAAACCTGAGGAATATGGAGAAAGTGTTCACCAGGATACGAGGGGCTAACCTAAAACTAAGCCCAAAGAAGTGCGCCCTGTTCAAGAAGGAGGTCAGCTACCTAGGACATGTTATTTCCGCTGACGGGGTGAGAACCGACCCTGAGAAGATAAAGGCAGTCCAACAGTGGCCGGTTCCAAAGAACAAAACGGAAGTACGTGCATTTCTAGGGTTGTGCACATATTACAGGCGTTTTGTCAAGAATTTTTCGGACATTGCAAAACCTTTACATCAGCTGACTGAGGATAAACGAGATTTTATCTGGGACGAGGACTGTGAGTCAGCATTCGACGAGCTAAAGCAACGGCTATGTGAAGCGCCCATACTGGGGTATCCGAGCAGAGACGGAAGATTTGTCGTTGATACCGATGCCAGCAACACGGGAATTGGTGGAGTGTTGTCACAGGTGCAAGGTGACAGACAGGTCGTAATCGCTTACTTCAGTAAGGCACTTTCAAAGCCAGAAAGGAACTACTGCGTGACTCGACGAGAACTGCTGGCTGTGGTTAAAACCTTGCAGCATTTCCACAAGTACCTCATAGGAAGACAATTTACGTTGAGGACGGATCACGCTGCATTGAAATGGCTTCTACAATTTAAAAACCCTGAGGGCCAAGTTGCAAGATGGCTCGAGCAGCTGCAGGAATTTAACTTTGTGACAGAACATCGTAGTGGAAAAGGGCATAACAATGCTGACGCCCTGTCGCGACGTCCATGTGATGAGGACTGCAGACACTGCCAGCAGAATGAAGCCCGAGAACACGTTAATTTAATTAGGGCTGAAGGCAACTTCAAGAAGTCGCAAAAAGAAGATGACGATATTCGACCTATACTGGACTGGAAGCGTAGCGGAACTAGGCCCCAGTGGAGTGAAGTATCGTCACATAGTCCCGTCACTAAGAGCTACTGGGCACAGTGGGACAGTTTAGTCCTAGAAAAGGATGTGCTTTGTAGGAAATGGGAATCGAACGATGGCAAGGAGGTGACCACACAAGTGATAGTACCACGATGTGAAGTAGTCCCCCTGCTACAGGAAATACACGATGGTGCTTCTGGAGGACACCTGGGCATCAAGAAAACTCTACTGAAAGTGAGACAGCGGTATTACTGGCTCAATTGTAGAGATGACATAGAGCAATGGTGTCGGAAATGTACAGCGTGCGCATCTGTGAAAGGACCACAGACTAGGAGCAGGGGCAGGCTTCAGCTGTACAATGTGGGAGCCCCATGGGAACGCATCGCTATCGACGTCGCTGGACCTTTTCCTGTTACAAATGACGGAAACAAGTACATAGTGGTGATCCAGGACTATTTCACAAAGTGGCCCGAAGTCTTCGCCATACCCAATCAGGAAGCGACGACAGTGGCGAAGAAGGTGGTCGAAGAAGTAGTATGTCGGTATGGCGCACCTTTGGAAATCCATTCCGATCAAGGCCGTAACTTCGAATCTGCGCTGTTCCAGGAAATGTGTACTCTTCTGGGAATTTATAAGACACGCACAACACCTGCGCACCCTCAGTCGGACGGAATGGTGGAAAGGTTTAACCAAACCCTGGAGAATCACCTGGCTAAGGTTGTCGATGACCATCAGAAAGACTGGGACCGGTATATTCCACTATTTCTGATGTCTTACCGATCGGCAGTGCATGATAGCACGGGACATACCCCAGCAAGAGTGAATTTCGGCAGGGAGATGAGACTTCCAGTCGATGCCATAACTGGCGTGCCACCTGACAAGACTAAGCCAGTTACGGACTACGTAAGTGACCTTCAAGATCAATTGGACGAAGTGCATAAACGAGTTCGTGAGAATAGCATGAACACCAGCGTAAAAATGAAAACTAGATACGACCGTAATGCCAATGCCAAGGGATTTGAGGAAGGTACACTGGTCTGGCTCCACAACCCGCTTCGACGGAAAGGGAAGTCGCCGAAACTCCAAGCTCGATGGGAGGGACCTTACACCGTGTTAAAAAGGATTAATGACGTGACCTACCGCATCAAGAAAGGGCTAAGAGGGAAACCCAAGGTTGTCCATGTGGATAGATTGGCGCCGTATCACGGATCTAATAATGCTCGGGACGAGCATGACTAAGAGGGGGGCACTGTTACGCCATTAAACGTGAACCCGCCATATCTCCGAGAAAATAAAGAGTAGCTCGTAATAATTAAAACGCATTGCTGTTCGAAAGGTCTAGAATGGTTGTGCGTAGACAAACTTAGAAAAATCTCGAAACATCCACACAGCCAGTACCACTAGTAATAGGTATTCATCCTACTGATAAGGGAAATGGTACTTTCCGTCTTTAACAATAGAGTCGAAATTCGCATGAAAGTGACTCTTATTACCACGAGCAATAAAAATGATTTATGACTTCGAGAAGCGATTCAATTGTTCTGGAATTCTGGATAGATCCGGGGACGTCGGTATCTAGAATTTTCTTGGCTCCGCATATAAATACGTGCCCCCGGCCGGAAGCGAGTCAGTTGTGATTTCGACTGCGATCAAGAGCGAACTACCCTAGTACTTGAAGTGATTTTATCTAACGACCTAAGCGATAGTGTAACGGTACTCTAGTGTTAATTGCGATTCGGATTATTGTTGACTGGACTATTTTGTTATTGTTAGTGGTAAATAAAGTTCTCTCGTCAGTAAATCGGCATTTGATTACCCACGTACGTAACAATATTATAAAGAGGTAAAGTTTGTTGTTTATTGTTTGTAGAGAGTAAATCCCTGGAAGTCCTGGTTCGATTGCTAAAATTTTTCGCCGATAGATAGCTGCTTTATTCCTGTGTGACATAGGCCTATTTAAGTACGCGAGCAAAAGTTATTTCTCCATATTTCAATCTGGCGGGTGAGATGGCAGGACTGCAACTGGTTTCAAGTCTTCTAAAATCAACATGGGTACATACTTTGATAAATTACACCTGTTAACTAGTTCAATAGCATTATTAGCCATGGTCTCGCCATAATCAACTTTGGAGTTACATATTTGGAATGATACGATGTTTTTTTTTGGTTATATAAATCAGTGCTTGACTGCGTTTCCACCTGATGTTAAGCAGTGATGCAATCGTTGATGGTGAATCGCCCTAGTTTAGTTTAAGATCCTGTTCACTCCAGCCTTGAGGACACCTAAATTATAATCGGACGGGAAGATCGCTGCAAGCAAAACCTTAAACAACAAAATAAAAACTCAAAAACCTCTCTTCTTGAATGAAAACTTATTTTTGCTGGTTGCTTCTTCAGTTCAAAGAATGCTTGTAAACCATGAGAGCAAAGGTTATCTTGATGATTTTAAATTACTTTTCAGTAACAAAACATAATGTATGAGATAACATTGCGTTTCGCGGCGATATCGCAGCGTTACTTGGTAATATGCAACTTGACTCCTAAAGCTAATTCTTAATGCTTACTACGAAATGTTATATTCGCTGTTCTGTCAAGGCTTGTCTGTTCCAATATCATCTAGATCGTAGATTTTATGATATTTTTAGTCCAGACACTAATCAATGAGGAGCTCATATCAAAAGGGATTGGCAATGTCATAGAAGTCAGTCCTTGTTAATTCTTACAATATGATTGACAGAAGTAATTCAAAAGTGTGAACGTTAAGAGCTGTGTTAATTTAAAGTGACACCACTTGCTCAACTCCCTAGTACTTATCATCTGTGATGTCAATGAAGAAGTGACAGTATTCAGATGATCTCAAGTCAGCAACACGTCTTTGATCGCTAATCAAGCGTGTATTTTTTTTTTGGTTGGTTAAAATCATCCAAATGACATCCCCCGCCCTCGAGCGGGGCGGGAGATAGTGTCAGAATCTTACTGTTTATAAAACCCACCCCGTTCCTTCTTGTACCGGGGCCGAGCTTCCTTTTCGGATAACCCTGGCCCCAGTAGGCTACGACCCGGCTGGGCTGTTGCTGACAACTCCTTGAGGCGCGCGGGGACAGTGCGCGCCGTCGACGACTAGGGCTCGGTCCGGACAGTCGGACAGCGAAGCTACCTATTGCTCGCCGTCAGCAACCCCGCGCCTATGGTGCCAATCCAGCGTGTAAGGATTAATGTAGACTATTGCGTGAATAAGCTCCCATCTCCAGAATCCCATTAAGAGGGTCCTTTCCGATCCGTCTATCGTCAACATAGTATATATTTAAAAGTACTATAGTTTAAAAGCTTGTTGTTTCATCCAGCGCATCACACAGAGCTCCTGTTAGCGACCGTCATTTCTGCCACGCTACTTTTACACGGTGCGCAACATCGGCCTCCACATTGGCATCCGGCGCCATCATAGATCACAGATATTTAAACTTGTTCACAGTGGGGATAGGTGTTGATCCAATACATATGGTTTCAGGAGTTGCATTTCCGCTAAAGGGACATTTCATGTACTCCGTCTTACTTCTGCTCACTCCAAGTCCATACTTCTCTAAAGAGTGTGTCTACGTATTTAAAATTTCTTGCAGGTCTTTTACAGTATTTGCTGCCAGTACTATATCGTCGGCATACAGTATGGTCCACGGTAAAGGTGCTGGAATATGGTTTGTTAGATAGTCCATTACTAGGTTAAATAAAAAAGGGCTTAAAACAGATCCCTGATGGACACCCACTTTGACCTCGAACGCGTTAATTAATCCTGCTGGTGTTTTGGCTTGTGTACTGACGCCGCTGTAATAATTAAATTATCTTGAATTATGAATATATATCTCTCCAGAACTTTTTGCGCTCTAAGGGCCTGCCACACGAGTTTGCGGGGCACTCGATCAAAGGCCTTTGCGAAGTCACTTCCTTGCATGTGGTATCATCATCATCGTGAGATCACCATTTTCTATCGTAACTGTAACAAACAGTCGCACTTCTGATCAATACACATGTGTAAACATGATATTTCTTTATGACACATTATACACGTAAGAAGATATAATTCACTATAAAGCATGTTTTCTATTTAGTAAACAAATATGGCGTCACCGTAAACAAACAGGTACCTAGACAGGTAAACAATAGATGGTCATGTGACGAATGAGATAACACTTACCTAGTGTTTTAGATAAGTATTTGATAATTAATGATGCTATAAGAGGGGTCATTAAGTCAAGAGTGAATAGATTGCTTCTAGGCAAGCGTGTTCCCTACAATCACATTCCATGTTCCCTACATTACATCATCGCTTACCATTAGAGGAGACAGTGGTCAAACGCGAGCCTATACATTATAAAAAAAAAAAATTGAAACTACCTGCAGTTCTTCTTTTTTTGGTTTGCTTACGTTATTTTATTTTATAGAAATAATAAACAGTAGTATACAATACAATAATATCGGCACTTAGTCGATAGGAGTAACATATGCTACTTACAACGTTACACATAGATTATTATTATATTCAAAGCGTTCACGTGAACGTATAAAATTTTGACACATTGTCGATGACACATTACGTACCACTTTGTTCTGATTTATAAGATATTAAAATACATGACTCGTTCAGAATGATAAAAAAAAAAACGGTAAGTTAAATATGTATGTCGATAAAATGTGACACCGATGGCCAAAGCAAAGAACCCAAACAGGACTTTTATTCAAGGAAAAACAGTCCCCATTGTATAACTTATTTCAATTTAGTTTTCCAAGTTTAATTCAAAAATGCGGTACAAAACATGGTAATACATATATTTTTTTAACGCAAAAACAAATTACGGTACGAATTGGCTTGCAAATATTAAAATATAAACCATGTATTGCATGAATATAAAGAATAAAGGTTACACGTAACTTTAATTTGTTTGACTTATCATATCGCGTGCACAAGTATGAATTCAATTATTCATAATTCTTAATTCCAAGAAACTCTTTGTTCTGTTACTGTGGCCCTAATCTTAACAAGATCGTGGTAATTGATTCTCAAGGTGACTGATGTGTGGGGCTGGGATTAAGCTAGAACTACACTACACACACGTGTGCCACACACGCCGAAGGGCGCGTCGGTCTCCATACATTTTATATGGAAACTTGACTTGTAGAGCCACACTTCATCCACGTGACGTGACGTCTTTCTACGTAAAAATCAGGCGTGTTACACGAGTGCGTCGGTCTAATGTAGTTCTAGCTTTATACTGCACTAGCTTTTGCCCGCGCGGCTTCGCTCCCGCTCTTCCCTACTCTACCCTACCCTATCCTACTCTACCCTACTCTACACTACTCTACCATACCAAACTTCACATAAACCATCTACTAAATAATCTGAACAAAGCCTAAACATTTGATTTGGATAGGTGAGCCCGTTCTGGAGTTATAAAATTACAACGAAAAGTGGCATTGATTTTGAAATATATAGATTAATATTGACAGCTAATTATCCCTATCACGCACACTTATCCTTGTAATGAATGATCTGGGAATTCGTCTTCATGAGGGATTGGAATAGGTTTGTACTTTTGGTCGTGAACAAGCATTCGGGTATAAGCTTCGATTAAGAATAAAGAACGAAATTTATTTATTCTCGATAAACGTAAGTTATTTATTCTTGATTAACGTAAGTTATTTACTCTTCCCCTGAGACCCCAAGCATTTAAATAGGTATAAATACGGGAAAAATGGAAAGGTTGCTTATTTTCGAAATTTACTGACTTCTTTATGGTGGATTTCTTATTTACATTGTTAGATACATAACCAATGAATAAACGCTCAAAATTTTAATAATCTACGCGGACTTTTAATAATATTAGAGTTCAACCGAATGGCGCGAAATCACACGCGAACGGGCGCGTTCGCTTGGGGTTTGAGGGGTTTTATGACGATTACCTCTTTCAACTTTTTGAATAAGGGTCCCGTAGGGTCCCAGCAGGGTCGAAGCCTACTGGGGCCAAAGGTCTGTTTCTGAAAAGAAGGCTCGGCCCCGGTATGAAAGGTAACGAAGGAACAGGGTGGGTTTTTAGGCAGTAAAAGTCTGACACTATCTCCCGCTCCGCCCAAGGGCGGGAGATGTCATTAGATGATTTTTACCCCCTAAAAAAAAACACCCCTTAACTTAGGAAATTAAGAAATTGAAACAAGAATGTGATTCAGAAGAAAGGATTTATCATTGTACACCATTTAGAATACATATCGTAGCAGTTATGAGATACTACCGTGGGAGAAAGTCTTTTGTTACTCTCTCATTATATACTCGACATAATACCTAAACAAGGTACAAGAAATTATGTCGGCGCGAAACAATAACTATACGTTAGTCTTAGTACATAACTATAAAATGCCTTTTTTACGTGGGAATTTATCAAATAACAACCTCTGTGTTCCTTCAGTTGTCATTGAACACTGACCACTCTGGGTAGAGCGAGAGGGACCGACTTTTATTGAGTACAATCCACTTGTATTCCTTCCGTTGCCCGTTGCAGTCCAGGGCCACAGTAAAGCTTGAAAATACATTAGACCGACCCACACGTGTAACACGCCTGATTTGTACGTAGAACGACGTAGCGCGGTGTGGATCTAGTGTAGCTGTATAAGTCTAGTTTCCGTATAAATGTACGGAGACCGACGCGCCCAGATCGGCGTGTGTGGCACACGTGTGCGCAGCTTAGTTCTACCTTAACTCTTTCGAACATTCTCGTAGCCAGAACAGGCATCGGCCATGATGGATCCCGTCATTCTTGCTGACATCTCTTTGAGGCGCGCAAGGAACACAATGCATCGTTGATTCGGGCTCGATTCTTTTTAGACAGCGAGCTACCCATTACTAGCCGTCCACAATACTCTATATTTACAAATACTCCTTGCTTGCCCTCTCATTTCAACTAGTTGAACATTCAGCTAGCACTTGAAAGTATCCGTTTATCCTCTCATATCTAAGGACAACTTTAGCTAACCAAGAAATAAAAGTGGAGAGGTGACCTACACCATGTTAAACATATGTATTCAACCGCATCCCGTTAGACTGGAAGATATCCCAAGCTGGTTGGGTAAAAGCTCGGTAGAAGATAATCAGAGGTGACCTACACCAACCCAGTTCCGTTAAGCTATATCATATCGTTTGCAATGAAGCGCGGCATCGCCATTATAATTATCTCCTGTTAAGGAAGGAGCCTGTTGATAAGCAACCCGTAGTGAAAGCTAGGCAGGTATTACAACATGAATATTTAAATTATAAGTGCTTGAATGTTACTGGACATTTTCTCATAGTGCCTATATCCTTTCTGGCGCTTGAAGCTCGCAAAAGTGGAAATCCTTAGGCACAGAAAAGATGAAAGAAATTCTTTTATCTGTGCACGCCTGATTTGTACGTAGAACGACGTCGCGAGGCATGGATCTAGTGCAGTCTACAAGTCTAGTTTCCATATAAAACGTATGGAGACCGACCCGCCCAGATCGACGTGTGTGGCACATGTGTCCGCAGTGTAGTTCTACTTTTAGTTGTGCTGATATCTGTTCATGTGTTTATAGCTTGACTCGGTCTGCTAAGGTTTAGTTGTTATTTTGAGGGTATGATACCATGGAAATTCATGGGACTTGCTGGCCCCTTATTGCCAAACTGGCAAAGACGTAAAACAGTATACACTAGAACAAGTGATAATAATCCGAATATATTTACCCAGTGAGTCGTTACAATTTTAAAACCCACTCATAGGTTACGTTTCTTTGATGGAAAACTGTATTTCTTAGTCTACGCTCAACGTAAATTGTTTTGATGATGTTAAATAACAATATAACCTACTGGTTTTACTAGAAAGATGCAGAAATAATATGGTATTCAAATACACGAAAAAAACTCACAAATTATTATTTTCTTGTTTCTACCCACTATTGTCTGCTTTTATTTAAATCTCTTCTTTCACAGGTCTGCTGGAATCTTACAAAATAAGCAGTACCTTATTTTTTTTTAATAGACTATACTGTCCGACTATAACCTCATGGTTGAAGTTTGGGAGGCTTTTGCCGCAGTACTACTGCGTTCAACCATTTATCGTTTTCTTGATCCACCTCGAACCAGTCCTTGCGGTAGGCATCTGGGTCGTCTGGCCGTCGCCACCTCTTCCAAGGTCGACCTCGGCGGCGTCGTCCATACAAAATTTTTATAATGATCTGCCTTCTGTCATATCTGTCCAATCAATTAATGTGTCCAGCGCTAATAGTATTAGTTTTTTTAAGACTTTCCAAGACTTCAAAGAATACAACGAGTTACTCTTAGTGCTTGAAGTGGTGGAAGCACAGCAGTAGCTTCAGGATTGAGGATAGTGGCGAGTTGAGGCGATTTGTGGGTTGTCAACACTTCATTGTTTTCTGCCGTATTAGCCTCGAAGTCGTGACTGTGGCTGCTGACCGTGTGACCTTGGAGCTCCATCCCCAGCTCGGGAATAGAAAGGTGTTGTTAGGTTTTTCCATTGGAAATTCACAGTAGCAGCTCGAGAGTTCGCATTTTGTCAGATAGCGTTATTTAAATAATATTTTCCTTTACTGATAATGGAATATGAAGGGTAAAGTTCACAGAATAGATTTCATTGTGAGATTGTGAATAATATGAAGTTATTATCTACGCGTTACAGTATAAGTTTTTTTTTAATGGAAATAACGTAAGTTAATGTTTTATTCAAGTTGTAAATAGCAGAGACTTCGAGAACTTGATGCCTTTTTAACCAACTTCATAATTCTTATTTTTTTGTATCATGAATTTATTTTTTGCATTTGTTCACTCATAATTATCTAACTAATAAATTAATTAATATTAGGTAACTTTTCTGTTCTTGTTACTTTGATATTTTTGTTATTATAATTCGGTCAGTCAGGACCGGTCACTGTGACGACACTTGGGGAGGTCTATGACCAACAGTGGACGTCTTTCAGCTGAAATAATTATGATGATGCCGATAAAATCTGACACCAGTTTTGCCAAAGAGTTAATGTGTTACCCAGTTACTGGACTGTGAAGGTCAATTTGGTAGTCGCCCCATGTGAAATGTTATCAGAGATCCAGATCTCTGGCTATCTAGACGATCTAGCCTTACCATGACGTGTTAAAATGTCAGGCGTGCCAGCGAGTTCAAATTCAAAACATTTTTATTTATTTTACATAGGCCTACATGGGCACTTAAGCGTCAGCAGAAGCTAGTGCACGAGAAAGAGGGATGTAGCCATAATCCCTGTGTAGCCTTCCCTTTAACTGTTCAGTTTAGGTCGTCAAATGGATCGCGCGCTGAGAGCTCGTAATAAGGTAGTTTCCAGGGTCAAAATAATTACATTTTATATAGTCTGTATTTTAGATTATAAAAAAATATTGGACACGTATTTTTTCTTTTTTCGATTAAACAAAAAATAAGAAAGATATAGCCCATCAAAGTTACGTGTAACGTCACCCAGTGCGAAAAAATGCAACACGGCGGCGTGACGTTACAAGTAACTTTAATGGGCTATATCTTTGTAATTTTTGGTTTAATTTACAAATAAAAAAATACGTGTCCCTTATTTTTGAATAATCTAAAAGACGGACTAATTACATTTTTTACGGCAACTATTACTATTAAGGCCTCATAAAAAAGGTATTACTGAATCAGAGCTCGGTCGGTTGATCATTTTGTTTTGATAGAAGATGAAGTGATTGGTATGAAATAAACAAAATTAGATCCAAGGTCCAAGGGATAATACGCACATGTTTTCACGCCACCTTTGAGGTAATGTACCTCAAAAGGAAAAAAGGGAACCCCTATAGGATCACTTTCTTGTCTGTCTGTCTGTCTGTCGTAACTTCACAAGTTACATGGTTAGAGTACCGATAGCACTAAGTCCCCTTGTATAAAACTGGCGTGACGGATACACGTACTTAACTTTATTTATAGACAATTCCTATACCAATGAATCTATCGAGTTACGCTTCACGTGCACAATAGTGGATACTGTTGCAATTGAAAATCAATTGCCCGCATTGTTTACAATATTTCCTTTTTACGTCACCCAAGGCAATGTTGACCTTTCTGCCTGATAAACATTTACTTAGAAATTTAGCATGGCGAGGCATGACACGATAACTGAGTTTGATTAACTTAATAATTTATGTTGCATTAAACACCATAATCATTTTGGAGGTAAGCACATAATATGACATACTTGCTTCTGCCAGCGGCTTCGCCTGCGTGAAAGTAGGTTTCTCCATACACACTTAGACTCCCGTTTCATCCCCTGGGAGGGAGGGGGGTGAATTTTGGAATTTTCCTCTTTTGTGATGGTCTACGTCATAAAAGGAAGCTTTGTGCAAAATTTCACATTCCTAGTCCCAGTAGTTTTGGCTGTGTGATGTGTCAGTCAGTCATTTTGTCCTTTTATATGTATAGATTATGACTAGGCAAGTCCTACACATGCATACTGGTCCAAAAAAAGCGTGATAGACCCCTTCTAACTTGGATGTCAGTAATTAGCAATGACCTAAAGCAAGCCCAATGACTCGACGAAACAAAACCGAAATGTCTGGCGAAAAATGACGAGGAAAGTTGACTCCAAATGAAATGGGATAAGGCTTGGCAAAGAGAATCATTTTAGAGGTAAGCTGTACCCCTAGCCAAGTTGCTAATCTGCAATAGTTAACGCTTGTAGAAAGCTTCAAATGTACGGGAATAACGTCGTCTTAACGCTCAGTCACGTGGTCAGAACAAAAGAATCGGCGGCAAGGTCAACTCGAAGCGTTCGGCGCAAGCGAAACGGTTGTAACTTGGCTAGGGGGGCTGAACAGAGTGTGATAAAGTAGGATCTTCCGACCAGATAGGTGTTATGTCTGGTGTGAGCAAATGCTCTATAGATAATTTCGAGCTGGTTTTATATGTTCAACTCGCGCGATGCAGAATTTCGTAAAGTACATGGCCTAATTCCGCCAAGTCCGTTCTATCATGCGCTAACGGTACATGGTGACGTCTCACCTATATGCACAAAACACATTCACTAAGCGTAAAGCTAAGGACTGGAATTCGCAGTTACAAAAAATGGGTAGAACAATATTGTCACCCTTTTGTCACGGTGACAATAATTGTTCTACCCATTTTTTGTAACGGTCATGTCATGTTGGGTTGTTATATGCAGGGTGTTTTTTTTTGTCAAAAGGCACGGTGACAAAGCCACCAGTGCGCGCTATGGTTTACGCTATAATATCTCCTGCGTACTTCGCTAATCCCGTTGAGTTGAGATAAGCGACCGTGATCGAAACTCGGTAGGGAAGATAATACTTATACCCTTCGATCAAGAATAAATAACTTACGTTAATCAAGAATAAATAAAATAGGTTACAGTAGCGTTGCTAGGCGTGGGCGCCCAAAGGGGCCTCGGGACTCTATAATAAGTAGGAGGTAATCTCAGATAGTACAGCCCCTCTAGCCAAGTTACAACCGTTTCGCTTGCGCCGAACGCTTCGAGTTGACCTTGCCGCCAATTCTTTTGTTCTGACCACGTGACTGAGCGATAAGACGACGTCATTCCCGTACATTTGAAGCTTTCTACAAGCGTTAACTATTGCAGATTAGCAACTTGGCTAGGGGTACAGGACACTGATGTAGGAGCTAAAAATTTTAGCAATCGGACGATTGCTAAAATTTTTTCACCGATAGATAGCTGCTTTATTCCTGAGTGACATAGGTACTTACGCTATATTTTAAGTACCTACGCGGGCGAAGCTGTGGTCAAAAACTAGTATTATAATTTAATATAATTAAAACAATTCAAATTCTGAGTATGCTCTTGACTTTTTCTTGTTATTAATAATAATTCAGTTTTTGTGTTGTTTTTGTGGGTTCCTGGAAGGTATGATCTAGAGAAGGCTGTACCAGGGTATCGTTGTGGTAGCCTAGGGTGGTGCAGATACAGACTAGACAGTTGTTCCGGCGTTCTTCTGTGGGAAGTATAGTACACCCAACGGATCGACGGATCTTGGCGAGCCTGAACATAGGCTCTGCGCATCATCATCGTTCATGACAAACGACGTGAGAGAGAGAGAGATCCGCAGAGCCTATGTTCAGGCTCGACAAGATCCGTCGGGCGTACTGTACGAGTGTGTACCTACAGTGCTATGTGATAGCAATAGAAGAGCTGGTCTTTGGTTTCCTTTGTTCAATTTAAAGCGAGTTTGATGACTTGTCAGTGGTAAATACGAATTTAAAAGAAAAGCGAATTAAACTAAGACCACAAAAACGATCACTATGAAATCGTAGCTTAGCGCTGAGAGCACGCATTTTCTTTTTTGATGCTTCAAAATGTTTATAATACTCTGAATTGACTCCCGTACACTAAAAACGTATAATAAATCTGTAGAAGTTTTTAGTTGTGCGCGCATCACGCAAAAGGTATGAAATCGATCTAGATAACTTTTATACATTAAAATTGTATGTAACTTGATATATTACTTAGTTTTTGTTTCATTGCAATCGGTTGACTATATCGAAAGATATACTACATTTATTGACTGGTATGAAGTACGCCGGGTTAGCTAATATAAACTAAAAATGTTGAAAACAGCGCCATCTATCGACAACGAGGCCACATTTAGGCCCACAGCTTTCACGTTAACCGGTTAAACTGTATTTAGGGACACCTCTGCCTACCTAACAGGTAACTCAAGCGTGACGGCTTTGTTTACATCCGACAGAATGAGTTTCGATTGTGTTGTGTCAATGGGATAACTTTCATTTTTTAGGGTTCCGTACGCAAAGAGTAAAACTGGACCTATTACCAACGGAGTACTTTTGTATGGGACCGCGCGGGCGTCTGCTTAACGCAGTTTCGGCCCTAAGGGCTATATTTCACCGAAATACCATGGCGGCGCGAACAATCGCCGCTACCAACAAAATGTATCTTTTATATGTATCTTATATTCACCTGGTGTCCATTTGTGGCGCAACTAGGCGCGACCAGCTCGGACGTGTGGCGACTTTGGTGTCTGTATGGTATCTAAATAGTTTGGTAGCTCAGGGCTATATTTCACCGGGACACCATAGCGGCGCGACGAGTTGCGTCCCGTTGATATATAGCCTTAAGACTTAGCTGTTTGTTCGTCTGTCTTACCGGCTGTCACCAGGCTTGTGACAAACGGTAGCAGATATGATAGTTAGACAGTAGAAATTTTCACATATTTATATTTCTGTAGAGGCCATACCAACAAATACTGAAAAACAGAATAAAATAAATATTTAAGGGGGCTCTTATACAACAAACGTGTTTTTTTTTTGCTCGTTATTTGCTGCGGACGGTACAGAACTCGCACTTGGCTAGTTTTGAGTTTTTATACACAATACACAATTATTATGATAATAGCAGTAAGTTGTTGAATACCCCACTGTATGACTATCTACTTTATATTCACCTGTATTTATTGACTTTTAATTTGATCAGTAACAGGAAGTGTGCTCAGTAACACGGATTATTATCTTAATGTAAATGTACTTATTTGATTATTCACAAGATATCTGTGTATCCAAAATATCTGGAGAAAGACGTGTACGTGGGTGGTCTGAAAAGTTTCCGACCTCGATGTGAAGATAACAGCACTCGTCAATAAAAGCTAGTGAATGTAATTGCGCACCTTTTGACTGTCACCAAAGTATCAGCCATTTTGGACGCGCAGTTGTTTTCTGACAGTCATTAGAGTGAGTCGAGATGACATGCAGAAAAAGAAAATCTTTTTTCAGCAAGACAACGCACGCTCTCAGATCACAGCGGTTGCCACGGCTAAAATCTACGTATTCCGGTTGGAACTGCTTGATCAGCAGCCTCACTCGCCAGATCTAGCCCCAAGCAACTTCCTTTTGTTCCGTCATCTAATAATTTCGCTCGGAGGATAGAGATTTCATCAAATACGGAGGAAAATTTCATGAACAAAATTATTTCGCAGAGAAAAGCGCCAACTATTGAACAGTTAGAGAGATGAGGGCATCGCTGGGAGAAGTGTGTAGAATTATAAAAAGAAATATCTTGCATCTTTGTTAGGTCGAAAATTTTTCAGACCACTTGTGTAATAACATCATAATCATGTAAGAGCGATTATATGAAACTGTACCTCGGGTTGGCGGCCGTTTGATATCGACTTGATTTGGTAGCAGTTTGATACTCAAACAACAACAGGCCATTCACTGTTTGTTTTGTTTTTTGCCTATGATAGCAACCATAAAATATCGTCTTTTAATTTGGAACTTTCCACTGTACAACGCCTTGGACATCCTCCGTATTGTTTTACAAGTGCCTGTAAATATCAAACCTTGGCGCTTTTTAGAACTGTTCAAATACAATTTAGCCCTAATTGACATTGCGTAACTCACTAGCTTCTGCATACGGGTTCGCCCGCGTGAAAATGGAAAATTAACCCAGAAAGCTTTGGCTATAATACATTAAAATTGTGTGTAACTTTAAATATTACTTAGGGTTTTGTTTCGGCAATCGGTTGACTACTTATATCGAAAGATATACTATATTCAATGACTGTTAGGCAGAAGGTAAGAAGTTCGCCGGGTCAGCTAGTTTCATCTAAATCCGTTCAACCGTTTGAGTGCGAGATAGTAACGTACATAAGTACATACAAACGTTCGCCTTTATAATTTATCAACGTTTCACGTTGCCAATGCACACTTCACTGATATTCCCCGTACTGTAAAACTTAACAACTGTGGGAAACCAAAAATGCTAGACTGGAATAAATTCTTTATGACATCAGGGTCACCTCTTGCATGATTGCATCATTGTGTCACCATTTCTCAGAACTGTCGCGATGAAAAGAAAAACATTCAATGTAAATATTGTATACCGGTTGTTTGTGTCATTCATGACTATTATTAAATTAATTTCGCTTTGTTTTATTCAAGTTATTTGTTTTCGGTTTAATATGATGACTTACGTCATTCAAGATGTGGCGTGTATTCTATCCTGTGGCAAACACATTGTTTTACGTGTATGCCACGCATGGTTAGGAAATTAGGAATACAGATGTTATGTGAATAGGGATTACTGTCAAAAAGTAGGTCTGCGCTAGAGGAGCCGAGCACGAGTCGAGCTCAAATTCGTGTAGTGTCGCTCGTGCGCAATTCCCCTAGAGTCGGTCCACACTACGCCAATTTGAGCTTAAAATGTGATATTTTTTTAAAAGTCACAGAACAAAAGTTGCTGTTTATGATGTTAGTAATACAGTCCTGCATGGTTGTTAGTGTTTTACTAATAACCCTGTATAATCGGTTTTATTTTTGACTAGCTGTACCTGCGCGGCTTCGCTCCCGCTCTTCCCTACTTCAGCCTACTATATCCTACTCTACCCTACTATACCCTACTCTACCCTACCCTACTCTACTCTACTCTACCCTACTCTACCCTCCTCTACCTTACTCTACCCTAGTCTACCATACTCTACCCTACCCTACTCTACCCTACTCTACCCTCCTCTACCCTCCTCTACCCTACTCTACCCTCCTCTACCCTACACTACCCTAATTTTCATTTTTTTTCCATAAGAATCTTCTCCTCATAATAACGAACACAACAAAAAAAAAAATTAGCGAAATCGGTCCAGGCGTTGTTGAGTTATGCGCTTACCAACACATTTTGCGATTCATTTTTATATTATAGAAGATTACTGTTTGTGCCATTTATTTTATATTCCAAGACCACAACAACACAACTCTTTGCAATGTCTATTATTCATCTGTCAGAATGTATTGCAGTAATTGCATACTGTATTCTTATTGAGGAACATGTTATGAAATTTGGCTGTATCTACTTCGCTTTGTACTTGCAAATTGCGTGGGTTATGATGACAAAAGCCCACATTTGACGGGGTGATAACATAATACAACCTTATTCTTAGTTTATGTGAAAACTGATACAACTGTCTAGTCTTTACAAGCTTTTATTTAGTTTCACCTGTCCCGATGTTTGTCTGTCATCAAATCTTGCAAATTAAATTTGACCCACTTACCGGTTACCGATTGGGCTGAAATTTTGCATGCATGTGTAAATCAGATGACAATGCAAAATCTGACGTGGAGCTAATCTGATGATGCAACTGGAAGGTGGCTATAAGAACTTAGTAGTTAAACGACACAACCCCATCGAGTTTGAGCTCGTATGATTCGTCTTGACGAGCATTAATTATAATAGGTATACCGAGCTATAAAAGCTTACTATGAAAAAATATTTTCATTAAAATCTTGTTTATTTTATGTAAAGAATCTATGTAGGTATAAAATTTTAAAACTGTATTATGAAAAACTACAAAGTTATAAGGACTGCGATCCCACCTGATGGTAAGCAGTGATGCAATCGTTTATTAAGAGCCTATTCACTTTAGCCTTGAGCCAGACGGGAAAACCGCGATAATAAGATAAGTGTATTTTAAATCTTCCTCGTGAATAAAAAAAAATGATAAATATTTATTTTACAAAACCGTAGCACTGTATGTACCTATACATTGTTTTAAAATAATATTACATTAGGATGCAATAAAAGACTCTTTATTTTAAACTAGGACTAGCCTGTATCTTAAGGCGTATAGTCCCTTGAACCATCTGACCGAAATTATGTGAACGCAACTCTCGCACTCGCCTAGGCGGCAGTACGCAAATCTGTGCATTTATTTGCGGCCAGCAGCGCCCGGAAAGCGCTTTAAATCCATTTTCTCTGCGAGATATTGATTGATTTACATATGCAATGTTCACTTTGAAGAATATTTAACCACCAATTTTTATGTGTAAAAATGTTTCTAAAGTTCCAAGCCGTTTCGAAGGAGTAGGGAAAAGTTGCGAAATTGCTAAATATTTTTTTTTGACAAAAGTATTAATTGCACGAAAAAATCAAATGTTGATATTATTGTTCATGAATCTATAATAAACATATATTTTTTCCAAACTAATTGACCTAGCCGTTACGGAGGAGTAGGCCTCAGAAAATCACTGTTTTATGGCACTTTTCGGGCGCTTGGCCCTTAAAAGAAAAAAAAGCTGAATTCTATTCAACCGAATGGATTCTGTTACTATTTACAACCTAAATGGCTGTCTATTGGTGAAAAACTCATGAAAATCTGTTCAGATGTCTTAACACGAGCTCTTAACGTGATCCATTTTACGAACTGAACTGTTTAACCTTTTGAATGTCTTAAGTTACACAGTTCGACATAAGCAATTGTCTTTCTATTGTGTCTCTAATTACGGCATTCGATGAGTGAGATGTCGCTATTTATGATATACTCGTATTGTAGCTCCATTCTTCTTTCTGGCTTACATGACTTGCATTTTAACACGTCATGGTAATGCCCCTGTAGTTTTTGAGTTTATCGCGAGCAGACAGACAGACAAGATACCCCTACCTTGTCTGCTGGCACTTTATTTTATAATATATAAAGATTTATTACGGATTTTTTTGTTCGGTGGGTAACGCTTGCCTAGAGGCTAGAAGTAACCTACTCACTCTTGACTTAAAGACCCTAGCTACCAGCAGGCCTAGCCAAGTTACGACTGTTTCGTATCGAAACTCTTTCTACAGTCGGTAACGCATCCGATTCCTTTGTTCTGACCACGTGACTTAACGTTGAGATGACGTCATTCCCGTACATTTTCTAGTAGCGTCAACGATTGTAGTTTATCAACTTGGTTAAGCCATCATGAAACACAGACTCCGACAGGGAATTCCCTTATGTAGCTGTGCGCATAATGTACCTATGTGTTCACAAAACGCTTTTTACGTATGTGTGGAATGTCTACCATGTACCGATGGCGCAACGCTGTACGAATCTGTCTACAACTTTTGTTTTAGTATATGCGCGAAACTTGAAGCACCTGTCTAGTATTTTTAGGTCAAGAATTTATGTACAAAATTTCAAAACCGTATCAAGAAACGTCACAAAGTTATAAGCTTGTTATGTCAGCAAAAATACATAGTCAGCGGGCCATCCAGGTGACGTGCTAGCGCCTCATACCAGGTATGCCCTGCCGTGACCTGTGTTGTACTTAGTGTCGGTGGTGTCCAACTTTTTTTAAAATATTTTTGGGAAAAACATAACATGGTGTAAAAAACCGCCCAAGAGCGTGTCGGGCCACACTCAATGTAGGGTTCCGTAGTTTCCCATCCGTCACAATAAGTGTACCCACTTATGAGTTTAAAAAAATGCTTGCATATACGATTATACTACAAACTTAGTCCAGAAATTATTTTGTACAACCTTTTTGTCTTTTTTGTACAAAAACTGTTCTTTCTATCAAGTTCAAAATGATTTTCCTAGAAAGTCCTTATAAAGTTCTACTTTTCAGATTTTTTTCATATTTTCTAAACTTATAGTTTAAAAGTTAGAGGGGGGCCGACACACATCGTTTTTTACTTTTGGAGCGATTATTTCCAAAATTATTGACATTATCAAAAAATGATATTAGTAAACCCCTATTCATTTTTAAATACCTATCCAACAATATATCACACGTTAGGGTTGAAATTTAAAAAAAAATCACTTCCCACTATACACATACTCTAATAATTTTTTTTTTTCCAATTTTTATTTTACCACTTTGTCGGCGTGATTGATATACATATTGGTACCAAATTTCAGCTTTCTAGTGCTAACGGTCACAGAGATTAAGCTAGGACAGACAGACAAACGGACAGACAGACATGGCGAAACTATAAGGGTTCCTAGTTGACTACGGAACCCTAAAAACTATTGAAATCGATTCAGTTACTGATTCTGAACAAACTAAGGTTTCGCATATAATAAAAAGAATGTTGTATATGAATGAATGCTATGCGAAAAGTGACAGGTGCCTAGTACCATCATTAAATCGTCCTAGATACATTTGTATCCAGACAACATTTGTCGACCTGTCAATTATTTGGACAAGCTGTACTCAATGCATAATGGTGGAAAATACCTGTTTGGAAATGGAAATACAGCGGTTTGACTACTTTTTTTTTTCTTTTTTAAGTGATAGCAATTTTATTTGTATGCTCAGAAATTAACCAAGAACCTTGCCTCGCGCATTTGCTGTTAAATTATTTGTAATTACAAGAATACATTAGCACATGCGACTCTGATACTTGGGCGAAAATATATGTATTTTGTCTTTAATTGTATTTAAAATTGTGTTACTTATATTTGCGAAAAAAATATTCATAACTCTGTATCTGCTGTTGCGCAGCATTCTTTTACAGTCTTTTTGTTGCGTCTGAAGTGTGTTTATTCTTACATAAGTAAAACCAACTTTGCGAATGCTTGATTATAATTTCTATAGATACCGATGGCTGCATCAATTGGGTACCCTTCATTATCAACTTCGTGCCCTTGTCCCGTGTTATTTGGGGTCATGCCTTCACTCTTACCTTTCATATAGCAGTGGACACAATCTATCCATCTTTTCTTTGGTCTCCCTCCCCAGAACTCTTTGATTAACATGCTTTTCATCCGTCCTCTTCACATGACCATACCAAGATAAACGATTCCCTTTCAACTTTTCAGTACTGAAACCACTTCTCTTTTCCACTTTTCAGTACTGGCGCCACTGGGGGTACCCAGTGGCGCCAGTGACATTAAAATAGCTTAGAAAAGGATGTAAAGTGGCAACTACATTATACCGACGCACCCGTGGCCCACGCCTGGTTTGTACGTAGAATCGCGTCGTGTGGCGTGGCGTGGCGTGGATCTAATGTAAAATGTATGGTGACCGAGACGCCCAGATCGGCGTACGTGGTCCGCGTGTACCCAATCTAACTTAACCCGTATAAGACGTATCTTTACCAAAATTAAGCCTCTAAATGCCCTTTTGAAGAAAACCTACGACCATTTATATTTTCAAACTTTTTTTTATCTCTAATTTCCGTAGATGCAGCACCACCTTCAACGCTATCAGTGACGCAGATTCCGTTGTTGGGAGTGAACGGTTCTGGCATCCTCCATGTGAACCTCACGGGAAGTCTACCGGTCAACCTGACGGATAATATGCCGAAGGTCAGCGACCCCATCGTGCCTGATGACAGTACGTACCTATTCATGTACAAGTTTTATATTGTATTTCTAGCCATAGGTGCTAATTGAAGAGTGTACCTGTTTACTCAGAAAATTCCTGTGAACTGCGCTTTGAAAGATGATGGTTTGCAGGAAGTAGGGAAACGTTTCCTTGCGGGGGCATATTTATTATTTTTCAATGTGCATATCTAACTGACCTGACCTGACGTGGGTTTACACGTTGATGATTGACAATTATCATGGTAACTATAATTACAGGAACACCAAAAAATTATAATAAAAACTCTAAACTAATTAAAACTAACTAAAATATGGTAAGTATCCCAAATCACCTTCAAATCGCTATCGACTGGTAATGTGCCTAAAAGACAGGCAGCATTGCCACGCTATATGGCAAGCTTATCCTCTATCCAAGGTTCAGTCAGCCCACAGCACCACACTTAACAGAAAAAAAAAAACCATTTAGTTTAGGACACCATTATTAACCTTTTGAATGTCTTAAGTTACACAGTTCGACATAAGCAATTGTCTTTCTATTGTGTCTCTAATTACGGCATTCAAAGAGTTAAATAGTGTAAGGGTAGGGCTTTTCCATGTTTTTTTATTAGTCAGTTATAACAATTACATTATCATTTTCATGTCAAAACGTCTCCAGTGATCAAGCTGACGCGGTCAAGGAATACACACATGCAGCTGCGGTATAAAACCCATTCATTTTGCGATTCAACAATGCATTGCCTTGTGTTGTCATGGATTGAACAGTCATGATGCAATGAGCATTGTTGCACACTGTGTGAACATGGACTGAATGGTGTGCTGTTCCATTGGGTACTGCTTCTAGTTGGGAATATGTCAATACTAGCTGATGCCAGTGGCTTCGTCCGCGTGAAAGTAGGAAGTTGTACCACGGGAATATACTCTCGGGATAAAAAGTATTCTATGTCCCAACTAACATCTAGATATGTTTGAACGTGAAGAAGTAACAACAGATCTTAGAATTTATCGCTTCATGATATGGCCATTTGATACTGGTGAGAACGTTTAAACGTTCACGTTTGATCATATGACAATCCTCGTTTGGTCATATTATTGTATATCTATAAAAATAAGATGACGGTGAGCCTGACTTTCATTGACTAAAACACCTGTAATCCTTGAGTAGCCCTTTGCGTGCCAGGGCCACGGTGACTCTTGCAAACAATCACGCAGCCCTGTCAGGTATGAGCCCTAGTGGGCCCTGACCATTTTACTGACATCTCTTTGAGACACACGTGAAACATTCGTGTGTTAGACCCTTGTTTGGTCCGCAGTGCCGGATTTAAGCACAGGTAACATTGGCAGTTGCCTATGGACCGCCACCACATCACAAAAAAAATAATTAAATCGATAAAGGCTTAGTAGAAACCAAAAAAATACTCAGTTTTGTTGACGAAAAATTTATTTTTGTCTTTGAGTGTGAAAAGTTAACATTTAAAAATCTGCGAGATCTAGCAGCACGAAATATGAACACAAATGGCGCCTGTCGCACATTCTACCGCGCCGCGCTAGACCCAATAGCAACAGCGGAAAATGGCGTGTCACTCGACGCGAGCACAATTTTTTATCATGAAAAAAGCAGGACTTTTTCCATTGAGAAAGCGGGTGAGACGCGTTTAAGTATCAGTCTGTTACCACAAGCGATTTGAGGGCCTCCACCACATGCTCTGCCTATGGGCCGCCGAAGTCTAAATCCGGCGCTGTTGGTCCATATCGGTTGGCGAGCTACCCCGCACTAGCATTACCATAGGGAAAGTTTGATGACGTCATCTATACCGGCTACACATTAAAAACCCATTTAGTTTGCTTTGAAACGTAATATCGTAGCGAATAATGAATAGTTAATCTATGACTGACTGTGAAAATTGATTAATTACTTGTTTCATAACATTTTCATTGCTATATTAACATGAAATTATGCAAGATTTTACTATGGAAATTTCAAGAATTTTGAACGCAACTACCATAAGAACTGAAGACATTTGAAAAGGTACGATTGCGGTAATTTCAGCCTGATAACTTAAAAAAAAATCGGTTGAATTGAAATTTTTGTTTCGAGGCAGCTGAAGGAGAGACGATGACATTTAGTAAGCTCTCGAGATGAGTAAATTGTTGAATTCAACTCAAAAAAAAAATGCCCAAGTGCGAGTTGGACTCGCGCACGAAGGGTTCCGTAAGTACCGTCCTATGGAAAATTCGGCAAAAAAAACGCGTTTGTTGTATGGAGCCCCAGCCCCCCTTAAATATTTATTTTATTTGTAGTATATGTTGTTGCCGTTATAGTGGCAACAGAAATACATATTTTGTGAGAATTTTAACTGTCTAGCTATCGCGGTTTTTGAGATACAGCCTGGTGACAGACAGACGGACAGACAGCGAAGTCTTAGCAATAGGGTCCTGTTTTTACCCTAAGCGTAAGGAACACTAAAAATGAAGAACTGATATGCACTGGTAGCCGGAGACCAGAGAAAGCTGACAGAAACTGACATTGCTTTAACATTCGAACGGGCAGGCAAAGCATAATGTACAACTAAAATAATTATTTTTTCAATCCAATCCTTTATTCCTTCAGTTCAAGGTTAATCAAAAAATCGATTAAAAGTGAAATCCAACTTGACTTTCGCGACGCGACGTGGACAATTTACGAATTCGCGACGGTAGACTGTAATCAGGCGTGTAAGTCAGGTTAGAATAGAATTACGTTCTATACAACTTGTTGTTTATTTTTGCTCAATATGGTACGGTTTACCTTGTATTCTAAGTAACAATTGTATTTTCTGTCTTTTTTTTTTTCGTTTAAGTATTTTGATACCATCGGATTCCCGCGACCTTCACTAGGTCATCGGTCCACCTTGTAGGAGGCCTTTTATCCCACCGACCATCGTTTCTACGAACAATATGCCCTGCCCACTCTTGCCCTGTCCTACAGTGGATGGCCTAATTTAAAACAATACTGTTAACTTATGTATCTATCAAATTAAAACCCTTATTCTATATTTGCACCTTGAAAAAATTGTTGTCTTGCCAGTCTGCAAGTTAATAATAGCAATAACATTATAATATTGTTATTAGAGATGTGCCGATTATTCGTTTTATATTCGGTATTCGTTTTATATTCGGTATTCGGCAGAATTTTGAGGTATTCGGCCGAAATTCGGTTGAAATTCCGAATAAATTCAGAAGTAGTTCAGAATAAATCAGTGTTTAGAGCAAAATAAATTATAGGAATCCCATATTCTAACTACTTATCATATTTATTAGACGACAATATTGTTTTGTTGTCGGGCCTTTAATATCCCATTTGGTATGAAATTATTTATGTTATGTTTGTTTGCACAATCGAAACCGATGATGACCGGGAAATCGATAGTGGCCCAGGCACTGGTGACGGAACCATAAACTAAACCATATCGGACAACATGGAACACGAAATTATGGAACCGGGGAGCCCAATTATCCGGCAGTATATTCGGCTCGGTAAGAAATTAACCGATTCGGTATTCGGTTATTCGGTGAAACCTCTATTCGGCGCATCTCTTATTGTTATGTACAGTACCTAACTAGAGTATTCAGAGGGAGTTCAGGGAGTCTAACGAGTAGGGCTACTGGACTGGTTTGTTTTAGTTTCTCTCCATCCAGAAAAAAAAAATGTGTATATGTAACTTTGATTGATAAGTGTAATCCGGTGGTTATTATGTACAATAATGAGTAGTAAAGAGCGCACATAATTGTATTATACGGGCATAAGACACGCGCAACTCGAGGCCGTGAAACAGTCTGTACCTACCTATACAACATTATTTTTAGTTTAAGCGAAACCTGAATATAATTTGTTCAGAATCAGTAACTGAATGGATTCTAATAATTTTTACACCATGTAATATTTTTCCCAACAATATTTAAAAAGATCACAAGTTGGACAACACCGACACAAAGTACAACACAGGTCACGGCAGGCCATAGAGGGCATTACGAACCAGCAAACAGCTTAGCTAGCACTTGCACTCAAGTGCAAAACAACCCCTGAATCGCCTGGATGGCCCGGTGACGTAATTTTTTCGTAATTTTTCATGATACAGTTATGAAATATTAATTATAAGTTATGTAATACATAGATTCTTTACATAAAAATCGAGTTTCGCATACTAAGACTAATGTTGCATATTAAGAAATATGATTTTAAAGAATATTGCTTTTATTGGCGTTATAAAATCGGAAATACTTTTAAATTAAACAAAATAAAAAGTACACATAATACCAAAAGGGAAAGTTCTTTGGTATACATACTTACATAAATATCCGCGAAATTACAGAAAATACAAATTCCAATGAAAAATAATAATAACTAATTTGGAAAAAGGAATATTTAAAACATAAATATATAGTTAGACAGAGAATACATAGAATTATACACTATACAGGCGCGACTATGGTACAATGGAGTTGAGAATTTTATTGTAGTACTGGCTACATCAGCGAAGCCTGCCGAGAAGGCTCTCGATACATTTGCTGCAAAACACCGCAAAAACATTAGAATGTGTTGCAACCGCATTCTAAAACAACCTAATGTAACTCAAAATGTCTGTATAAACTAAATCTTACTAAACTTGACACTAACTAAATGCACCAGAGGCGTAGCGTGGACTAATTTAGATGTGGGTGAAGGTACATTGGCAAGACCTATTTCTTTCATAAATTCGACAACGGGACAGCGACTGTCGCAATCCAGTGTTCGACCACATCGTCGCTTATAGTTATCGGCACGGATCTTGAGCGCTGGCTTTAAGTTGCGCAGAAGTCAAATATTCGGTCTCTTTAGCGGTGCGATGTGAGACGAGGGGGCGGGGAATGTCAGTGATTGGCTTGCCGTGCCATCGTGTCATAGACGTCACTCGTGATTCGTTCCCTGCGCTTCCTGCATGTATTTAACAACGACGACGATTGGCTCGCCAATATATGGAATGCGCAAAGCGATCCCCACTCTGACGCCGAGCGTTCGTGCCGATAACTATACCATCTGGTGAAATAGTGGTCAAACGCGGGCCTAACAATTATAAAGAAAACCCTTGTTCTATTCATTAAACCCCAAGCGTTCGCGCATCTATTGTCTTACTATTGTGTCTCAAATTGACGGTATCTGAAAGGTTAAGGAGCCCTCGCTTGTGCGAGACCCCTTTGGGTACGAGGCTGTGGGCCAGGGCCCACCGTGCCCACGCCTAACTACGCTACAGAAATGCACAAACCGAGCGAATCCGAAGAAAAAATAATAATTTTATCTTATAATTCCAACTCAAGTCGTATTTATCACAATTTTAAGTGACCCGTTTCATAAAACAGTAATTGCACTGATAAAGACGACGCAATCACAGTACAAGGGAAATTCTAAGAATCAAAAACTAAGGATTTTCCCGCATGCTTATATCTGTAACACACATCTTACATGTACAAATCTATACATAGAATAAATCTGTAGAAGTTTTTAGTGTGTGTGCGTGTGCGCGCATCAAGAAAATGTTCGAAAACGACGTATTATCTTTTACACAATAAAATTGTGTGTAACTTGATGTATTTACTTAGGCTTAGTTTCATCGAATCGGTTGACTATAACGAAAGATATACTACATTCATTGATTGTTATCCGGTACGAAGTTCGCCGGGTCAGCTAGTGTTTATATATAATATAACTCGATAGTTATAAGAAAAAGAGAAACTGATCACCAAAACGCATGTTTTTTATTCAACACATTCGAAAACGTGCTCCTATCATTTCTGCTTTTAGGCACACAATAAACTATTTTCCGCACTAGTGCAGGACTCGTTTCTCCTCGATTGCAATGACAAACTTTCTCAGTATTATATCTCCGTAAACTACACGTTATTCAGAAACACACGAAATTAGAAGAATAGTTTTCCCTGCTAGCAACACTCTCGAAAACGCTAATCTTAAAATATTGTTGAAATAGGAACTAATAATATGTATTGTAAACAAAACTGCACCTGGCAGCTGGCCAATTCTCAGAAATGAAGAAGAGATGTATCAATGTGTTATAAGTTGTTTAACAAATATCCCATTGGAATGTAGCATTACACGAGTAGTAGAAAATTGCCTGGATATCCTAGATCCGCAAAACATATCACAAAGAAACCCTAACATTATAATTTGTAGCAAGCACATGAATAATAAACACATTTTTAGAGTTCCGTGCCCGAAGGGTAATACTGGGTACTAAGACTTCGCTGTCTGTCCGTCTGTCTATCGTCAGGCTGAATCTCAAGAACCGCGATAGCTAGACAGCTGACATTTTTATAAATTATGCACAACAAATACTAAAAACAATATAAAATAAATATTTAAGGGAGGCTCCCGTCCGTCCGTCCGCGGATAATCTCAGTGACCGTTAGCACTAGAAAGCTGAAATTTTGTACCAATATGTACATCAACCACGCCGACAAAGAGGAACCCCCCCCCCCTCCTACACGTAACGTGTGATATATTGTTGGATAGGTATTTAAAAATGAATAGGGGTTTACTTAGATCATTTCTTGATAATGTTAATATTTTCGGAAATAATCGCTCCAAAAGTAAAAAGAAATGTGTGTCCCCTCTAACTTTTGAACCATAAGTTTAGAAAATATGAAAAAAATCTCAAAAGTAGAACTTTGTAAAGACTCAGGAAAATTATTTTGAACTTGATGTGTTGAACAGTTTTGAAAAGTTGTACAAAATAATTTCTGAACTAAGTTTGTAATTTAACCGTATATGCAAACATTTTTTTTAACTTAGTTTACCGCATGCCGATTACTGTCTTAGGAGTTGGTGCTTAGACTGTATGTAATGTCAATAGATAAAGAATTACCTTTCTTTTTTGCAGATTTTACTGATGTTTTTAAAGAAACACCGGAAAGGATCAAGTCGGAGCAGAACCTCACTAATTTAACCTACGTAAGTAAATTGCTATTTTAAAACTTTACTAATGTAGCGACACTTATGGCGTCACAATCATAAGATGCGATGTAGGATTAGCATCCTGCATCGGGCAATTAAGTTTTCCGCGCGATTTGAACATATAGAACTGCCCGAAATCATCTATCGGGTAATTGCCCACCAGACATAACTCCTGTCTGGTCTGAGGATCCTTCCGTTTCAACGGAGGTTTGTGGGACTTTACTCTCTGTTCTACATGCCTCCAAACTAACGTTATAAAGTTGAAGAATTTGTTCGGTTAAACTTGTTTAGTCCACGGACGCGTCGCTTCAGGCTCCACAGACCGCTACACCAATGTATAATGACGAATACCCGTCTGTAAATCTTATGAATTACTGGTTCGAATAGAAAAGTTCTTTGTATTCCTTTCGAAAACCGTCAATTAGAGACAATAGAAAGACAATGACAGCGCGAACGCCAGCGTGAGCGCGTGAGCGCGCGCGCGCTAATGTTATACGAAAGGTGATAAATTATATTTATTTTGCAAATTGGTTGTAAAAAACACTTTTACACGCCACTTTTTTTCGTCAGTCTAAACTAGATGAGGTCGCTGTTTCCTAGCTAACTACCCTAAGCAGAAACACCGAAACAAACTTAGGAGAGGCTTTATGTTTTCTTATTTCGACATTTCTTAGCTCGTCTTTATCTATGTCTGTAACGATGATCGAAGAAACAAGCTTGTATGTGTTGAAGGTGAAGTAAATGTTGGTATTAGAATTCTTCTAAGTGGTTTTAAAGTTTTCTGTCTACCTACACTAATATACTTCATTTGCCCGTTGTCTAAAAATGAATGTTTTTACGTTTAATTTGGCGTAACTAATTCTAAAGCAAAAAAGTTAACTGACCAAGTTATCAGAATGTTTCGGTGAAACCAAAATAAAACATCCTACTTCCTAATATTTATAAAAATGTAAAAGATTTTGAGGAATAATGGAAGTTTTGTACTCCTTCACGTCAATTTTACTGTTCCTGGATTTTGTTTAACCTCTACAGTATACAAGGTGTAAGGGACAGCCCTCCACAAACTTTAAGGGCTTGCTCAGTAGACGAAACTGTACAACCTTCCACATCAATTTTTTTTCAGGAAACGAAAAAAAAAAATCCGCCTCACCATACAAAATTATAAACTTGATTGGACAGTTAGTATGGAGAGGCCGATTTTTTTTTTCGTTTCCTGAAAAAAAATTTTGTGAAAGGTTATTCAGTTTCGTCTACTGAGCAAGCCCTTAAAGTTTGTAGAAGGCTGTCCCTTACACCCTTTATAGCGTGCACATCCGAATTTAATAAAGCGTTAAGTCCGCCTTTGCACCTTACGCGGCCGTACAGGACCTTTCATTGTGGCAACACTTGGGGAAGGCCAGTAGACGTCTTTCGGCTGAAATTATGATCATGACAAGTGGTGATACTTTTTCAATACACTTCTTATGAAAACCCGCTCTTGTCCCACCGTGTAGAGCACTCCGCCACAATTTTGTTACATGTATTATATCAGATTGGGCGCGCGTCGACCCCCTCGAATGGCCGGTCAAACCCTGTTTATGAATTTCTTCGTAAGTGTATTGAAAAATGACCTCTGATACACGTGCAAATTGATCACTGCAGCCCTCGGCTCCAAAACACATTCACCTACAGCTATGACAAAATTTGTGCACTTGTATTAAAATGTACTAGCATAACATAATTGACCTTACAATGTTCCCCCTGTTGGGACTCAGGCCTCCAAAAAGAAAAATGCAAAATGTACTATTCTATTATAAATATTTACGGCCGCTGTTGCAGGACAACCACAACTTCTACAACAGCACGTTCATCGGGAACCCGGACTACTTCCGGGACTACTGGGCGAACATCAGCATCAGCAAGGCAGAGGTGCACCAGGTGCTGAGCAATTCGCACCGGAGAGCCACTGTAAGTACTACCACCATATACTCCTTCCTCCTTCTGCGAAGCATTAATGGAGGCGGACGAGGCAGATCGCATGAGGCAACGGCCCTCACGCCCTAGCCGCCGCCGGGATTCTGATCCCAATTTCTGGCCAGCAAAGGCGCGGGCCTGCGGACGGCGAGCAATGGGTAGTTTGCTGTCCGACTGTCCGGTAACCATCCGGCCCGAGCCCAAGTCGTCGACGACGCGTACTGCTCCCCGACGTCTCAAGGAATTGTCAGCGATCGTAGGAGCCCAGCAGGGTCGAAGCCTATTGGGGCCAAAGGTCTGCTTCTGAAAGGAAGGCTCGGCCCCGGTATGAAAGGCAACGAAGGAACGGGGTGGGTTTGTTTAGTCAATAAAAGTCTGACACTATCTCCCGCTCCACCCAGGGGCGGGGGATATCATCTGGATGAATTTACCCACTGAAAAAAAAAAAAAACGACATTCACCAACCCGCACTGGTTGGTGAATGGCCCGCGTACGGCCCATTCCCTCTCATAGAGAGGAGGCCTGAGTTCCAGCAGTGGGAACTTTACTGATTAACACTTAAATTAAAAAACGGATATAAATGAATGAATATAACTCAAGCATCAATACATTAGGGGATTTGTCCCCTAATGTATCTACGGCTTTAAAATAGCTTTTCCCGCTCTGGGTGGAGCGAGAAGTAGTGTTCCCCAGCATGACGTGCAAGCGTTACACTGCAACGTTGTCCAATGTGCATTAAAGAACATTAAAAAAAAAAATATTGCCGAATTGGTCGAGCCATTCTCGAGTTTTGCGCTTAGCAACATTCATTTTATTTATTAAATATAGATTTCATCTTCTAACAACACTTTGACACTTGCAGTCAATCCAGTTAAGCTTCGACTTCCCCTTCTACGGGCACAACATCCGCAACGTGACGGTGGCGACGGGCGGGTTCATCTACACGGGCGAGCATGTGCACAATTGGCTCGCAGCCACGCAGTACATCGCGCCCCTCATGGGCAACTTCGACACCACGCTCACCAACGACAGCAAGATTAAGCTCTACGATGACGGTGAGTTTCTCCTTACAAACTAAGGCCCCTCGCCCACGACGACTTTCTGTAGCGATGCTGTCGTTACTAACGCGCTTTAGTCGCATTTGCAAGCGCTATAGAAAATTGCCAACGTGCTACAACGTCGCGACTGAAGCGATGCGAACGCGCTACAGCATCGCTAAAAAAAGTCACCGTGGATAAGGGACCTAAAGCCTTATAAGAAAATGTATTATCAAAATTTTATTTACTTATTTATAAGGATCGCCAAGACTACAAGTACTCAAAATTTAGAAATACAATTCATAACATTATTCAAGTGCTGCATCACTTGGAGACAATCACTGCATTATCACAAAACATTTGTTTTAAAAACACATAATATTTTCTAAATTAATTTCAATAGATAAAATGTCAAAGGAAATAATAATAATAACTAGAATGATGCCAGTAATAACAACACAAAAACAGTACACAAATAAATAAAAATTACATTAGAATACATGAAATCAAGTCAAATCAAATCAAATGGCTTGAACCTTTTACATTTTTGGGATATATAAGTCAAGATAGTTTAAATTCGTATTTATCATAGTCACTTTACGGGTGCTAAACGTGGAAGCTGACAAAGGAAATATCACGCCAAATTCAGATATGCGTAAACCGATGTCTTCGACGCATCTTCAGGATTTACAGGCCCAAGACCATCTCAAAAGTAAAGCTGTTGGAGAAATCCCACGAAAATCCGATCGACCATCAGATCAAACGTCGTAATTGGAGATAGATTCTCCACACACTTAGGAGGGATTCCGATCACATAACTAAACAGGCACTAAAGTCCAATACTGGATCCCCAAGGGAAAAGTCCAGAACTCTCACAAGGTTATCGGTCCACCATGTGGGAGGCCTTCCAACGCTACGTCTTCGGGTGCGCAAATCATTCTTATCCAATAGTTATTGCCGATTTTTTCAGGCGAGAAGTTCACAGCGTTTTGGGAGAACGTGACCCTTCAAGAGAACACGACGAAGAAGTTCACGTTCGCCGTCACCCTGTATAAGAACGGAGACATCATCTTCGCGTACAAAGACATCCCCATCGACGTGCAGGAGATCAACGACACGGAGCACCCCGTGAAAGTCGGCATCAGCGACGCCTACCTCACTGACAAAATTGTCTTCTGTAAGTTGAAACTTATATCTGCCCTTTTTTACCCTACTACGCCAGGAGTGTTATGTTTTTCGCGTGTATGTAATGTATATTAACTGTGGAGCTGCTCTGTCCGTAGTCTATGGGAGGACTTTCTCTCTCTCTCTCTCTTGCGGTTATGACTCAGGGGAGTGGTGGGAGGACGGACATTTTCATAAGGAGTCGGACATTTAAAGAAATATCACTTTGTGCCGCAGACCAACCGCGGCACAAAGTGATATTTCTTTAAATGTATGTATATTTGAAAGGCAATCGTTTGTTACTAAAAGAGTTCTGAGTATAAATGTAGATCAGTCGCGGTGTGCCCTGCTTGGGCGGAGCATCGCCGTGCCCTGGGGGTAATCGGCGGCGGAGACCTCTCGCGCCGGGCCTTGGTTGAGGCCATGGTCCGAAGCGAGGAGGAGTGGCAGGACGTCGCCGACTTCTGCGAAGCAGTAATGCTCGCTAAGGAGGAGGCCGACCGCATCAGGCAACGGCGCTCTTGCCGCCGCCGGGATTCCGATCCCGATTTCCAGCCTTCGTAGGCGCGGGCTTGCGGACAGTGAGCAATGGGTAGCTCGCTGTCCGGCCGTCCGGTTACTGTCCGGACCAAGCCCAAGTCGTCGGCGGCGCGCGCTGTTCCCGCGCGCCTCAAGGAGTTGTCAGCAACAGCAGGGGCCCAGCCGGGTCGAAGCCTACTGGGGCCAGGGTTATCCGAAAGGGCGCTCGAGCCCCGGTATGAAGGCTTGAAGGAACGGGATGGGTTTTTTAGTCAGTAAGAGTCTGACACTATCTCCCGCTCCGCCCAAGAGCGGGGGTTGTCATTGGATGATTTTTCTCATCGAAAAAAAAAAAGTATACATGTAGATGGATGTTGAAGCAGAGGGAAGCCAAAGAAAAGATGGATGAATTGTGTGAGAGGCGATATGAAAGAAAAGGGAGTTAGTGATAGTGTGACGGGTGACAGGGCAGAATGGAAGAAAAAACGTTGCGCCGACCCCAATTAATATAGGATAAAGGCAGGAAGAAGAAGAAGTGTATATATTTGACTTGTCCTAAAGCCTAAACGGATTTTTTCAATTTAGCTTGAGAGGTGTCGTTAAAATCCACTTAGTTGTGAGAGTGACTTCTCCTCCTTACGTCGTATTCCTCAATGCTGAGGGCCGTAACCTCCCTGCTCCATCACTTTCACTTTTATGATATTCCTCCATCTATTTCTGCCTCTGGCGGTGTGAGGAGCCTTGTATACCGTGGAGTTAAGAGCGGTGCGGATCTGGTTGGACCAACGTATTGGGCTGCGCCTGCGAGGCCTTTTCTCATCTAATTTACCAGTCACGGTGATCCTTTCGATGCTGCGACCATCAGAGTGAGAGTAAAAGTGAGAGGGAGAGTCATTCATCTATCCGATTATTGCAAGAGCTGGAATCGCATAGTTGACTCAATTATTTTGTATCAGAAAGTAACTTTACTCAGAATGCAGATAGAAATAAATTTTCAAATCCCTGTCAAGTAAAAGAATAAGGATCTACACACTGAAATGTGACGTCACAGCCATTAGACTACGAATGTACAAAAGAGATAGCGAAATGTTACTGTATCCTCATCTATATAATTATATAAAAGGAGAAACTGAGTAATATATCAACGCAGCCGGAACTACTGGGCCTAGAAGCGTGAAATTTTACACAAGGCTTCCTTTTATGACGTAGACCAGCACTAAGAGAGGATTTCACAAAATTTTGCCTCTAAGGGGATGAAACAGGGTTCTAAAGTTTGTACGGAAAAACCTATTTTCACGCGGGCAAAGCCGCTGGCAGAAGCTAGTAACAACATATGATTTAACTACACTAATATAATAAAGGGGCAAAGTTTGTATTTTAGTTTGTAGGACGTAATCTCTGGAAGTATTGGTCCGATTGCTAAAATTGTTTCACCGATACCAAGCTGCTTTATTCCTGAGTGACATAGGCTATATTTTATGTACGCGGGCGAAGTCGCGGGCAAAAGCTAGTGTTAAATAAACAACGGCAAATATACAATTGCAGACGTTCGCCGCAAGACTATCTACGAGTACCACCGCGTGTCGTTCAAGGACCACCTGATCAGCAACAACACGGTACTGAAGATGACTGCGCTCCCCACCTGCCTGCAGTACGACACATGCGACTCCTGCCTCAACCACGACACCGGCTTCAATGTGAGTACACAACGTTCATCACGCAATCCCACCCATACGTACAAAACGTTTTGGGAACATATCATTATGCTATAGGCTAAGGAGTGGAATGCCCTGCCGGAGTCTGTGTTTCCTGATAGCTATAACCTAAGGGTCTTTAAGTTAAGAGTGAATAGATTGCTTCTAGGCAAGCGTGCTCCATCGTCGGCCACATCATCGCTTACCATCAGGTGAGATTGTGGTCAAACGCGAGCCTATCAATTATAAAAAAAAAAACTTGACAGAGTGGTCGTGGTCATCACTTCAGGTGTTGGTGGCAAGCTCCACAACACGCCGCCACTCCTCTCTGATGGCTGCCTTCCTCGTTCAGTGATGATGTGCCATTTACTGACGCTTTTATCTGGTCAGTCCACCTCATAGGTGATCTTCCCCGTAGCCTGGTAACTTCCTCCACCTTTCCCTGGACTACAAGTCGCTCAAAAAAGGTGAAGATACGAGACTGTACCAAAGATGATAAACGCTGCTTGATGCCGAGTTCTCGGGGTATAGACTCGTTGGTACTGAATTCAGTCCAGATATTCCGAGCATTTTCCTCCAGCACCACATCTCTAGAGTGTTCATCATCTTCTTTTCCATTTCCCGCAGGGTCCACGTTTCTGCAGCTTAATCTGGTTCTAATGTTCAATAGGGCATGAAAAAAATATTTATCCGAAAACACTCATTGGACCAATCGGAATGGTCCAATGAGTGTTTTCGCGTCCTATTCCCCAGGGTCGTATTTTTGCGACTGGCTACCCCCATCTTGTTTAGCTCTGCAATCTCCATAGATGACAGAAGAGCTGACGAGATGGAATGTTTGTTCGTGGATGTGCGATTCTGGCGAACGAGTGAGTGTTTGTCGGATATATCCGACGTAGACGGTTAAAAAGCTTACAAAACAGTTTGTCTTCTATATATATATATTCCACGTAGACGAAGTCGCGGGCAAAAGCTAGTCAATAAATATAGGTTAAGCTAGAGCTAGCTAACAATAGCTACAACCTAGGGGTCTTTAAGTCAAGAGTGTTTAAGTTACATCTAGCAAGCGTGCTTTAACGTCGACCACAGTGTCGCTTTCCATCAGGTGAGATAGTGGTCAAGCTCCCTATCAACAGTAAAAAAAAGACATTACCTATTGTTCCCGTCAATTAGTGACTGGAGGGCTCTACTGCCCTTTTGGGAGTACATCTGACTGTCTGCCAATTTAAACCAGCATGGCGGGAACTGGTTTCCCTCGAGGATATCAGACCCCTGATTCGATTCAGATTCAGATTCCTGGTATTATTATTCACTTTCCAGGTGCCTAATTCTCGTTTGCAGAATGCGTTGCCCATAGAAGTGAGGCGTGTTCAAATGTGTAAAAAGATGGTGGACCAGCGTTGGGTGTCGGACGCCCAGCGATTGCTTAGACGGTAACCCTTTCGGTTTGGGAACGCTCAGCAATTGTTTTGTATCATTATGTACTCTGCTTCTTTTAATATTTTTTGTTATTACCATTATTTTGTGAAAAAGATAATTTTTATTCTATTCTGTATCGTACACTGTATGTTTTTATTCTCTTTTCTCAATGATATATTTGATATTTCTTTAATTCTTCAAAAATTTAACTATTCTCTTTTTTTTAATAAGAAAACGTTGTCTCACGTGATCGAATTAATCTTGTATCAGCGTGTTCACAAACATGTAAACTCACACACACAAGACACCCAGATCGGAACAAATAATATCAGTAGGTCATACAAATATTTGTTCTGTGCGGAGATCTAATCTGTGACACGCAGTGCAGCAGCCAATCGCTCAACGGCTGCGCAACCGTATCGGCATATAATCAGTTCATACTACACCGCGCCGTGGCACACACGAGGTCTTTTGTCACTTGTCTACTCAACCTGAGGCGTTGTTTGATTTGCGACTTGCATGCTTTTTTTCCTGTGGCAACACTACAGCTAACAGCTGATTTGAATTAGTCCTTGTAATTTTAATTTTAAATATTAATTTTCTATGTTTTTAAAGCCTATTTCCAATTACTCAACAAGTTAATAGGGTATTTAAGTGTATTTCGTGTTAAAACCGTTCAATAAAGTGTAAATAATTGCATAATTTCGATCAAACTTTGTGACAGTTAGAGGTTACCGGTACGAGTGATTTTTGCATTGTCATCTTGCTATCAGGTAAAATACTACATTTTGATTTGCTATTATATAGTTTGCGATCAATAATTATACTTACAACTTTATTCTTATAATCGACTGCATATTGTGGAATGACAGTTGAAACGTAAACATAACCTTAGTTGGTTGGTGACAGAACTTAGTTTTCTAAAGTTTATTTTCTTTCATCTATCTTTTTAAACTTCTATCACAACCTTTCTAGTCTATTCTGTTTTCTTTTCAATTCCTTGTAATCATGCCTACGACTCGTAGCGCCTATGCTCGTCAGGAGGAGGCCAAACTCAGTCTGGCTTTGAGCGAATTAAGGGCATCAAAAGAGTACTGTGACCAGCTGAATAAGGAAATAGATGACAATGAAAAGGTCCTCTTTGAAGCTCATGAGAGTAATAGAAAGTTAAAAAATGAAATGTCTCAGTTATATATTCAATTCACTGAGATTGTAGAAGACCGGGATAGGCTCCAGCTTGTTGTGGACGGGTTCAGCCAATGTAGCACAGAGTATGAACATGCTCTGAGTCACAAATATTTATTGCAACAACAACTGCAAGAGGCAAAATCTCAAATATCCCAACTAGAGACAACTAATCATAACATCACTGCCTCGTTGAATCAAAGTCTATTTAGCGAGTTGGTGCCTATTGCCCCATCAATGGTTTCACATATTATCCCCTCCTATACCATAGATTTGACTAGTGATGATGATTCTAAATCATGCAAAAGAATGAGGGTAGTTACTAGTAAAAATAAATTGAAAAAATATATTAAAATCAACAAATATATTGTAAAAACCAAGAAAATGGTCAAAAGACAAAAGTTCTTCATCAAAAATGTCAAACTAAATAGGGAAAGATTACATCTACTGAAACAATTAGATATGTACTCTTCTAACTTGGAAAAAAGTACTAGGAAATACCAAACTGACACTCAAGACTTGCAAAGTGAGTTAAGCCGTCTTCAAGACAAGCTAAGTTCAATGACCATAAAATATACTGCCTCTGAAAATCAAATGAGGGAATATGTATTGGCAATGAATGAACTGGTGAGCTCACAAAAAACGAATTGTGAGCATTGTCAATTACCATCTACTGATTCTGTGCCAGAGCATTCATTGACAATATGCAATTCCACCTTACCCCAGTCTAGTGTCAGTTTGCCCGTTGCAATTACCAATTGTTTTTCACAACAGAGTGTAAATAAAGATATAGTAATATTTTGTGATGAGATTGGAAAAGAATTAGGTCACCTTTTGACAAATGAATATCCGGGACACTCAATAATAAACAACTGTATGCCTGGCTGTTCATTACTTGACATAATGAAAAAAATTATAAAATCTAACTTCAATCAGGATACTATACTTTTGATTTTTGTTGGTAATAGGGGTTATGTGAACAAAGGAGAATTACTCCAATATTATAGGACTTTAAGTAACCTCAGGCTAAGAAAAATTGTTATGTTCACATTCCCATACAGTCATAGTTTGCCACAGGAGGAAAATCTAATTAGATATAAGATTAATGTAACATTGCACAATTTGACTATTAATAATAGCTTGTTTCACTTAATTGACACCAACAATTATGTTGGCACTCATTTTTATTTGACAAAAGATAGATATCTTGTAGATAGATACTATCTTTCAAAATTTTGTCGAAGACAGATAGCTGTCTCGCTATCATATTATTTTTTTATTACAGCCAAGAACTTGGCTAAACAAATTGCTCCTATTGAGCAATGCAACATTTCAAATGACTTTGCCAATAACTTGGCATCAAATGTTGACATAGTTAATAATTTAAATTAGAAATTAAGACAACAGAGACAATCTCTAGCATGGATGTACCGATGAATAAAAATGTTTCCAATAAAGTTTTAAAATCATTAAATAGTATCAACCTGGTGCATCAAAATATTCAAGGGTTTATGAACAAGGATTTAGAAGTAGAATTATTCCTCAATTGCAACAATATTGATATTCTTTGCTTAACAGAACATTGGCTTAAGAGTCACCAGTTCATGTTTAACTTTAGTAATCACCAGGTTGGTAGTTCATTCAGTAGAGTTGATGCCATACGGGGTGGCTCATTAATCATAGTAAGTAACCAACTTAAATTTAAAGAACGCAAAGATATTGTGAGCCTATCTGTTGAGCGGTCAGTTGAAATAGCCTGTATTGAATTGGAGCAATTTATTATATTAAGTGTGTACAAACCCCCTTCTGGATTGTATGACTGCTTTGAAAAAGTAATGGATGAAGTGTTCCACAAGATTTGTAATTCAAATAAGTACATAATTACTTGTGGTGATTTTAATGTTAATTTATTAGAAAACTCAGGTTTATGTAGTAAAATTTTAAGTCTATTTCGGTCATACAATCTTGTTAATTTATTTTTGGAGCCCACAAGAATAACTCCTACTAGTGCTACATGTATAGATAATATATATACAGATGTTGTACCAAGTCACAAAGAAATTATAAATTTATTGGATTCTGATCATTGTGGGCAATTAATTACTTTTCATAACAAAAACATCATAGTGACTAAAAAAAATATCACTGTTAACCCTAAAACGGCAAGTCGTTTAGAAACTTTTAAAACTAAACTCACTAATAATTTACCAAACTTGTCTAAATTTGATGATGTCAATCACCAATATGAGGGTTTCTTTAACATGTACTGTAATCAATTTAATTCTACATTTATACCTAAGAATATTTCAGTTAATAGTAATGTGTCGTTCAGTGAATGGGCTACTAGTGGTATTCATAAAAGTTTCTACTTTTATGAATACCACTAGTAGCCCATTCACAGCCGATTTCTATCGGCTTTACGAATTGTATGATGAAAGAATTCTCGTTAACACTGCTGAATTTAGTTTATATGTGCGGAATTATTCAAAATTGTTTAAAAAAGTTTGCTCTGAAGCAAAATCGCGTTGTTTGAGTTCCAAGATTAAAAACAGTAATAATATAATTAAAACGACTTGGAATATTATAAATAGTGAAACTGGTAGGTCTACAAAACCATGTAGTGACTTTAACCTGGTAATTGACGACAATGTGATCACATCGGACTCACAGGTAGCCGCAGCTTTTGAAAACTTCTTCTCAGAGATCCCCATATCAACAACAAAATCTCTGAATTCATCACCCGCTGCAGCAGAGTCTCTGCTTAAAAAAAATGTTAAAGTTTGTGATTCTGATTTTAATTTCGAACATGTATCTTATGTAGATATTATTAAGACCTTCAACTCTTTAAATGTAAAAAAGACTGCAGATTTATGGGGTAATTCTGTGGACGTTGTTAAGTCTATAATCCACATTGTAGCTCCTTCTTTAGCTTTTATTTTTAATAATTGTATCGATCGCGGGGAGTTTCCTGACTTAATGAAAAATAGTAAAATAATACCATTGTTCAAAACCGGTAGTACATCGGACCCCACAAATTACAGACCTATTTCAGTACTACCGACCTTTAGTAAAATATTTGAAAAGCTCATTCTACAGCAATTACAGAGATTTTTTAATAGACATAAATTGTTGCATACCAAACAGTTCGGTTTTACAAGGGGTCGTTCGACAACCGATGCTGGTGTTGAACTTTTAGGACATATTTATAATGCATGGGAAGATAAATGCGATGCCTTGGGCATTTTTTGCGATTTGTCCAAGGCCTTCGATTGCGTTCCCCATGAAACATTAATCAGGAAACTACACCATTACGGGATCCGGAACTCCTCCCTGGATCTTCTTACATCATATCTGAGTGAAAGGATTCAGAGAGTTGACGTAAACGGAAAGAGATCTCCCGGATCTGTTGTAAAAATGGGTGTCCCCCAGGGCTCAATTCTTGGTCCATTTTTGTTTCTAATTTACATAAACGACTTACCTTACCTCATAGAAGACAATCATAATATAGTGTTGTTTGCAGACGACACTTCACTTTTGTTTAAACTTAAACGTCAGCAGCAGGTTACTGACGATATAAATATAGCTCTTTCAAAAATAGTACACTGGTTTAATGTAAATAACCTGCTACTTAATGAAAAAAAAACCAAATGTATTAAGTTTACCATGCCTCATGTGAGGCAAGTAGAAACCAGTGTGCTAATAAAAGGTAAAGAGTTGAGTCCTGAAGATACTACAGTGTTCTTGGGCATTACTCTAGACGCTAAGCTTCAGTGGGGCCCACATATAGACAAATTGTCGAAAAAACTTAGTTCAGCAGCATATGCTGTAAGACAAATTCGAAATTTAACTGATTTAGAGACAGCCCGTTTAGTTTACTTTAGCTATTTTCATAGTGTCATGTCGTACGGTATTCTATTATGGGGAAATGCCGCCGATATACAGACAATTTTCGTTTTACAGAAAAGGGCTATTCGATCAATTTATAAATTAAGTCCCAGATACTCCCTCAGAGATAAATTTAAAGAAATAAATGTAATGACTGTGCCTTCACAGTATATTTACGAGAATATTATGTATGCCCATAAAAATATAGACATGTTTAAAAAATACAGTGATATTCATAATTTTAATACAAGAAACAAACATAAATTTGTAGTTCCTGCAACCAGGCTCAAAAAAATAGGGGGCTCATTTAGATGCCAATGTATACACTTCTATAATAAACTTCCTAGTCATATTCAACAACTAAGCCTTAATAAGTTCAAATCATTTGTAAAACGTAAACTTTGTCAAAAGGCTTTTTACACTGTAAAAGACTATATTCAGGACGAAAAGGCTTGGGATTGACCTGCTCCAGTACCTACTACAACTGTTGTCATTTTTATTTTTCTTCTTTTGTATTTTTTAATTATTTTTATTTTCAAATGTGCTTTTTCTTTTTATTTTATTTGTTTTTTTACAATTTGACATTGGAAATTATTTTTATTTTACAAAATGACATGTATACATTTTAAGTACTTAAAGTATTTTTTTTTTTTTCTTTGACATAAATATTTACTTTTCTAAATATTTTGTAAATTATCAATTTGCTTATATTATTGTAAATGTGAGGACTATGTTGATTGCTTTTTCTTTTCTTTTCAGTAATTTTAACGTATGTCTGGCAATTTGAGTGTTTTCTGCGGCCTACCCAAATGTCCTTTCTTTGGTATTGTTCGTCAAGTCGTAGAGCTCCTTAGTAGTCCTAAGTTGAGCTTTTCGAATACTGACAAATGCTTACACTGATTGGACAGGTCCACTCAAATCTGTATGGTTCTTTCTTCAAAAGACCATCTCAGACAAATCTGCATGGTTCTCATGTGATTTGACCATTACATATTTACTGTATGGACTTTAAAAGAGACCTTGACCCCTGAGTTTGTTTCGGTGTTTCTTCTCAGGGTAGTCAGATAGGAAACACCGGCCTCATCTAGAATAAAATGACGAAAAAAAAAAAAAAATTGACGTGTAAAAGTGTTTTTTAAACCTATTTACAAAGTAAATATCATTTATCATTTATCATTTATAAATTTGAAAACGAGACAGCGATTGTTGCAACCCGGTATTCAGTCACATCGTCGTTTACCATCAGGTGAAATAGTGGTCAAACGCGAGCCTATCGATCATAAAAAAAAAAACTTCGTTCTTAAAGAGCCGTGCGAGGCCCCCTTGGCTGCGAGGCCTTGGGCGTGGGCCCGCTTCGCCCTCGCCTCGCTACGATACTGTACTCAACAACGAAGTGCAGTCTGTTCAGCCATATGGACGCCATAAATTCAGATCGAAGTTTGTCAGCACTTGTTGAGACTGGTTCTTGCTGGCCCAGTGCGTACTAAACGTATGAAGACTGCGTTTGTAAATCCTGGCCAACTGGTATCAGCCATTTCACATTTGATCTACCCCACTGCTGGGAAAAAGCTTCCCTCCATTCCGTCCAATTTTCTCGGCTTGCAGCGGCTTCTTCTACAACACAGACACCTAAGTGTCGCCACAAATTCCCTAGCTAAATATTACGTCTGTATAGTTTCAAGAATCATTGCCATTATACATACTACACAAATTTTACTTTTTTATTCGATTTTTTTTCTATATCCTTTGTCCGTTTTTTTTTTCAAGAAGAAGATTTTTATTTTATATTATGGTTTATTGTTTATTAAGTAATTTGTTTTGTTTTTCAGTGCACGTGGTGTCCGCAGATCCAGAAGTGTTCCAGTGGTACCGACAGGAACAAGCAAGATTGGTTACTAAGAAGTAAGTTGCTACTGGGTCTATAGGCAAATGCTTGAAAAGGCTGAAAGTGTGGTTCAAGTCTCGATAGTTATAGTATATAGATAGGTGAGATTCAGTTACGTTAGCTGGTCTAGATTGGTGACCTATATGCCAAGACTGTGCTTTGAAAATTACGTTAATACGTTAGTTTGGGCTGTTATTTGTAAGTCAATAGTAATAAATGATTTATTATGCTTGAATACAAGTACATTTTGATGGTGTCAGATGGTTTCATTGAATTCGAGTTTAAAGTCGTGCAAATATTTATATTAGGATGAATGTAAAAAGGTATTAAAGTAGGTGAGAATTATTTCCTTATTTAAAAATTGAGAGATAAAAGTTGTATTAATTTGTGGTTTATATGTTTATGGGAATGTTTAAAAGAGATGGGTTTTAGTCGGTAAAAATTTGAAAAGTGAGTGGGAGTCATTTGGTGGTTTTCCATTAAATTTAAAAAGTTACTAGTGTTTAGTTTTTGTTGGAGGATTTGTTAAGTTTAGTTGTGTTTGTGTGAGGAATGTGTAATAGATAAAGGAACAAAATATAATTAGAAGATCATTATTAATTTATTACATTTACAAATAAACTAAAATTTAATTTAAACTTGTACAGGTATTTAATAATAATATTATATAATTTATATAAAATGCCATTTAGTTCTAAATTAAGCAGAATATTAGATAATTGATAAATATATTCTTAAATATATACATATTATAGGTATTTGATTTCAAATTACTGTTAAGTGGCACTTTTTCTTGATGTTTTAAATTATTTGTAAGTTAACCTTTCTTTCTGTTAGTTTAAAAAGTGTCTCATTTATATAAAAATAAAGCGTAGTTTGGTGGGGCTTGACCGGGGAAAAAGGGGAGAGCTTGGGGCTTCCCCCGGGGGTGTGGCGCCCGGCGCCGCGCGGCCCCGTGCCGGCCGCAGGGGCGACTTGTGTGTGTGTGTGAGCGGCATTGTATTGTGTGACATCGCTCAGGGCACGTGCACCGGATAGTGAGCTTGCGCTACTATTCGATGCGTGAGTCTAGCGCGTGTGTAGAGGCGAGTGTATGCACATTGACTGCAAACATTAACTATCAGACTATTTAAATATAACTTAATGAACCATTACAAACGCCCACTCCAATGAAAAAATAAATTCAAAAATACCCTATCTAAAAATTCCACAAGTTTCCATAATTTATAGTAATTTGTAATTTTTAATTTTTACTTACTGTAGATATATTATAACAATATAAATAAAACCACACCAGCCTCTCCCCTACCACTAAGCACATAATATTAACCATTTTATAATAAAATTTACTCAAAAAAAAAACAAACTTATTACTAAACTGAACAGAAAACTTAATTCCAAACGTATTATTTCACATAAAAAAATTTTAATTACAACAGAAAATGTAACAATGATATACCTTATTACTAAATACAAATCCGAAACTTTCATCTTCCTACTCTTGTCCCATATTTTTTTAAAAACAAAACAACAAGCCTTTTTTTTGTCTTATCACCCGTCACGCCCTCACTAACTCCTTTTTGTTCCATATCACTCCTCACACAATACATTCATCTTTTCTTTGACCTCCCTCGTCCATCCATCCTCACCTACACTAATATTATAAAGAGATAAAGTTTTTTTTTTTTTGTTTGTAGTAGGTAATCTCTGGAAGTACTGGTCCAATTGCGATAATTTTTTCACCAATAGAAAGCTGCTTTATTCCTGAGTGACATAGGCTATATTTTAGGTAGGCGGGCGAAGCCACGGGCAACAGCTAGTATACTCATAATACAAATCGGCTTCTCAATACAAACTGTCCAATCAAGTTTTTAATTTTGTATGGTGAGGTTGTATTTTTTTACGTTTCCTAAAAAAAATCTGTCGAAGGTTATTCAGTTTTGTCTACAGAGCAAGCTCTTAAAGTTTGTGGAGGGCTGTCCCTTGAACCCTGTATGCTTCTGTGCTATACCTGAAGGCATTTCGCAATACACAATTCTTTTTTTTTTGCCAGAATGCGAGAAGACAACAATAGTGAACGCTACGGGGTGCGCGGCAACGCGTGTGGACGCGCCGACGGACACGAGCGGCGTGCCGGCGACCGGCAACACTGCCTACACCACCGACCAGCAAACCGTGCGACATGACACCGTCATCAAGACACGTTAGTAACTACACTACACTCACAACCATACTAAACTTGTCTAAATATGGCCCGTTTTGACACTTGTATTTTGACAACCTAGCGGATTGTCCGGTGTACTGTAGCTACTACTACACCGGACCCTAGAAATTAGTGCATCGGGTGGGATCGCAGTCAAACACTAGTTTATGTCAATTAAACAATAAATTAAATAATAAATAAGCATGATATGTATCAGCTAGGTAAGACTGACCTTTTCTGTCTCTCTCTCTTCTTCTGACTAGTACTACAGTCAAGTTATTAACACAAACGACTTATGACCCAACAGAACCGGACGCCCCGAAACCGAGCGGGGACCAAATGGGCCAGACCGCCCCGGCCCCGGTCCCGCACGAGGCGCACTCCCCGCTCGGGGGCGCTGTCGCCGCCTTCATAGCCATCACGCTGATTTGCGCCGCCGCTTCCTGGATCTTCTACGCGTTCAAGAACCCGCACACACGTAGCGGACAACTACTTATTAAGGTAATGAAACGATATTTTTGTCTAGCCACTACTGTGTTCATCGTCATTTCAGCCAAAAGACGTCCACTGTTGGACATAGGCCTCCCCCAAGCGTCGCCACAACCGCATTCCTGCGACTCTCACCAGGTCGTCGGTCCACCTCGTGGCACGCGGTCGCTGCTCTAGAACCTTTCGGCTCCATCGACCATCCGTTCTAGGAGCAATGTGCCCTGCGCACTGCCATTTAGTTTGGGGATTCGGCGACCTTCGTTCACCTACGGATTGTTCATTCCCAGTGCAATCACGCAAGGAAATTCCGAGCATAGTCCTTACCTTTGCCCTCTGGGTGACTAAGCCTTCTGATGAGGCCCATTGTAAGCGACCACGTTTCAGTGCCATATGTCATCACTGGCAACACGCACTGGTCATAGACTGTGCTACTGCAGAGCAAAAGCCTCCATCAAGTCCTACCAGACATTCTTCTCTCGCGCCGTCTGGAACCAGTCCTCGTGGTAGGTCAACAGTGCTTTCCCCCTACAGGAACCCACTGCTTGGCGGCACTTGCCAGTGCAGCGTGTTATTCTGTTACTAGGTCTGTTCTTTTTACACCCAGAATGCTATGTTCCATAGCTCTCTGGTAAAACTTTTAACCACCGTAGGTTATGATGACAGAAACACATGTCGATGAGTTCATGCTTCAGGGAGATCAGCATCTTCATAGACCAGTAGCTTTTCCAGGCGTTCTGAAAAAGTCGATAGATATCCCTGTATTGACTGTTCGAAAGTTAATTAATTAGCCAAAGAAATGGTACAAAATAACAAACTGCGAATAACTACTTAGAACCACATCATCTCGCTTACTTTCAGGTGGGGTTTTAGTTAGACACAAACCTACTTGTTTAAAGGCCTCACCTACTGACTACCCAGCCCCAAACACCCCAAATCCTTGAACCTATATTCCATTCGCAATATGATTAGGCATTTAAACAAACCTCTTTTACTGCCCGTTCCACCAATTTTAGCTGGCAGTGGCTTATTTCAATTTCTATTTTTAGTTACTTTTTTTTTCATTATTTTCGACAAGAAATATGTTATCAAGATTTATGTAACTCATGGTATGATGTGAAAGAGTGTCCCTGGAGTTTCTTGCACGTTTTTCTCTATAGATATCTACGCTTAGGAACATGCAATTTAGTTTTAACTATTTTGACTGACTGACATTTTGAGAATTCAAAAGTGCCTGTAATTGGGATTCGGCAACCGTTCTCCGAAGACAGGTTCGTTATTGGACTGTTTGTCGACGGGACGATTCATTTATTTCCGTTTCCCCGGCAGAATCTTTCACCCATGTACGTTTCGCCGACAGGAACTATCATCTTCGACACTTTCGCCGACAGGCCTTTTCGAAAAGCTACCGAATGTTTGACTGACGATACAACTTCCTCTTATAACTACAGGCCTTTTCATCTACGGCGATTTCGCCGTCAACGAAAAATACACTTTTCTACAGATTACTAGTGTCTTATAGAGTCCGTCTAATGAAAGCGTGACCTGAGAAAAGGAGGTTACAACCAAAAATTTCGAATGTGGTATTATTGAAATAGTAGGAGAAAAAAGTTTTGATACTAGAGTATTTTTTGTATTAAAAATTTTGTAATTTTAGAATAGTTGTACAAGAACTTAAGAGCACGGCGACAGTTGAATTTTTCATACAAACGTAATACCACGCTCATTTGCAATTGGAGTATATTTCCAACATATTATGATGTTATTCGGTTATAGACGATACTTATCTAGGTTCCTACATCTTTCTTTTTAAAAAAAACTTGCCTAAAACGAAATTAAAGCGAATTATAATTCGCACTTTTTTACAACGTAAATGGCATGTTTTCATTTGGCTTTTCCTGTATTAAAAATAACAAAATGTCCAATATTCTCAATGTAGGAACACAGATTATATTATCAATTTACAAATGATAGAAAACAAATTGGAAAAACATTAAGTTTTCATTAATCTTTTTTGGTATTACGAAACACGTCCAATTTATCGCAAATTTCCAAGAGTTACTAGTGCTATCGCGGCAAGCGGGATGTCAGTGTCATTGTGTGCGTGCTGTCATTACTGCAGTTGCGTTCATAGGTCGAGTTATAAATTTTATTGTAATATTTTTGACACTATTGACTTAAATAAAATAGTACGTAAGCATTTAAAGTTTAATAAAAGGAATACAGAACTCTTGAGGACATGTCAGACTTTAGCTGACTAAAAGCGCCGTCAAAAACCCCTTAAAAAAAAGAGTAAAAACAAAAGCGCCGTTGACGATTTGGGTTCGGTCCAGATGGTTACCGGATGGCTGGACGGCGATTCCAAGCCCAGGGTGGCTAGAAATCTGGGTCGAGATCCTGGCTGCTGGGGCGTCAGGGTATTCCCTCGTCCATGCGGCCGCCTTCTTCGCTAGCATTACTGTTTCGCAAAAGAGGGCTCGGCGCGAGAGGTCGTTGCCACCGATGGCCCCCACGAGAACGCGGCGGTGTTCCGCCTAAACGGGGCACATATGTACATCTCCACCGTACGCTCCACCGTATCCTTCAGACCGTCCACACAATGGTGATAACCAGGCGTTTCTTCCGCCTAAATCCGACGCAGGAGCCTCCCGTACTTGCCATGTCCGGTGAGTATTTGCGTTACGACAGTCGCTGAGATCCTGCCGGAACTGTCTGCCTTACAGCGACTTGTCGTGGCAGCGGAATTTCGCCCCAGGGTTGCATCTCCACGTGTAAATCATGCTTATGCGTGCAAAGGACTGTTGCCTCCACATTCCATGGTAGCAAGCCTGCAGGAAACCATGCAGGTATATTGCAGGAAACCGTGCTTTGTCTTTGTACCATTAGGATGGCTATAACTCCCTGGCATGCGTTCTGGACACCCCAGGTTGGACAGGAGCCGCTTGAGTGCTTCAGTCTAATCCAGTTTGAAAGAAAGAAAGAAAGAAAAATAATTTATTTGGTACAGCACAAGGTGCAACACAAAATAAACAATAAGTAACACGTTTGGGAACCAGACGTCGGAAGTGCTCCTCAAAATACTATCGACTGTCGAGGACGAGTCCCAGATACTTGTAAACTTTTATTGTAATTTGGGAAACCGGTGGTGGCTCGTAAGCAAGCAAGCAGCGAACCCGTACTGTGTGTTTGTCTTACCCACATGAGGGGGGACCGTTAGTACGCCGCCCCAGGATGGGGAGAAAGGCAACATGGGGACAAGACGAAGAAATTTGTAAAGGAGTCAAGAAGCGGCTGCGGTGATAGCGCGCTCATATTTATATGGGTGGGCTGTGTCCGCAGCCGTCTCATTTCGATTCGGCCCATATGACATGATGTCGGTGGGGCCAAGGCTGGTTGGAGGTTGTTGCAACCCTGCGTTCCGCTAGTTCGACCGCCGCCTGTTACGACTCTCCCTTCGTTAGGATCAGCGTGTCGTCTGTATAATAGACCACGCTGACCCCGTTGGGGAGGTCACATAGCACATAGTATGCAAATATGGCTACAAAAAACGGTGACATAAAAATATAAACTACACTACAACTAGTGGCGGAGCCATGAGCGGATGAGAATGCTCCCCTTTTGACGGGAATAGAGCGTTCATCACACCCTTCATAAATAGGGGCCGGTACTCTGTGTCAGCGGGGGAGCCCAGGTACGGAGCTTGTTACGCACCATTTCGTAGGGTCGTCCCCACGGGTCTCTGTCCAGAGTCCCCAGCTACACGTCGCGGGCCTCCAGTTTGGCCAGCCGTATCTCCGCTCTGAGGGTGCGCTTCGCTGTTCTTTATTCCTCGTACGCACCTGGTACGGGTGGAGCCGGATCTTGCGGATGGCCAGTTTGGCTTTTGCAGGGAGCGCTCTATTTGGACCCCGGTATCACCACGTGCCGGTCTACCTCATTCGTGTGATCGAGGCCTACCTGAAGGACAGGTTCATTATCTGCCCTGCTCACCGTGGAGAATGGAAACGCCGAGAGATGTCGTGCGGTGTTCCCCAAGGATCGGTACCAAGATATAGGTCGGACTGTTTTTGGTACTTGTCCTCGACAGCCGTTGGAATTTCGAAGAACACTTCGGACGTCTGGCTCCCAAACTGGACCGGACTGGGGCTGCCCTGAAGCGGCTCCAACCCAACATAGAGGTCCTTAGCCCTTTGCCGGAGGCTCCACGCAGCATTGTTTGGTCCATGGCTCATTACGGAGCGCCGGTGTTGGCCCCATTGCTGTGAAAGCGACCGGGGGCAAAGCTGAACGCATCCCAGAGGATCATGGCCATCCAAATGGTGCGGGGATACCGCACGTTCTCCAGCGAAGCGACGAGCCTCCTTCCTGGTCTGCCACCATGGGATCTAGAGGCAACAGTCCTTGCACGCATGCACAATTTGCGCATGGAGTTGCAACGCCGGGGTAAAAAACCACTGACGAAGGCGGTCAGAGTACCGGCGGGATCTCGGGGCAAGCCATAATTATGGCGATAAATCCAATCTTTGAGGAGTGGGTGAATAGACGTGGAAACATCCTCACCTTCCGCATGACGACACCTCACCTCGTGGTAAGTTCGGAAGAAACGCCTGGCTGTCATCATTGTGTAGACCGCCCGGAGGACAGGGTGGAGCATACGGCGATGGTATGCTCCACTCAGGCGGAGCACTGCCGCCGCGCTGTGTACTCGTGGGAGTGACCCTGGTACAAGCCATGGACCGGAATGTGTAGGAATGGCAGGTGGTCGGCTCCTTCTACGAAGCAGTTATGCTAGCAAAGGAGACAGTCGTACACGTGAGGGAACATCATTCCTCACGCCCCAGCCACCGGGATCCTGATCCCTTTTTCCAGTCACCGTAGGCGCAGGGTTGCGGACGGCGAGCAATTTGTATCTCTCCGTCCGGCCGTCCGGTAAGCGTCCGTACCGAGCTCGAGACGTCGATGTTGCATAGTGTTCCACTCGCATCTCGAGGACATGTCAGCAAAACCGTAGGGGCCCAGCAGGTTCGAAGTCTACTGAGGCCAAGGGTTGAGCGAAAGAGAACATCGGGGCCTTGAAACGAAAGAACAGTTTTCATTTCCCTAAAAGTCTGACACTAAAAGAGCGGCAGAAGTCATTGAATAATTTCCCACAATGAAAAAAAAAAGCTCTCGCCTCCATAACATTTTCTGATTTGACCACAAGAAGACCACCTTGGGCACGCCACAATTATGGCAGTAAGTCCCCTCTTGGAGGCATGGCTGGAAAGACCTCACGGCGCGGGCGTCCTCACCTTCCGCATGACGCAGGTTCTCACCGGACACGTAAGTTCGGTAGGTTCGGGCTGTACCGGATTCGTACGGAAGCGACGCCCGAGTGTCGCCACTGTGCGGAACGCCCGGAGGACACGGTGGAGCACGCAGTGGAGGTGTGCCGCTTAGGCAGAGCATCGCCTTGCCCTCGTGGAGGTGATCGGCGGCGGCGATCTCTCGTGCCAGACTGGTACAGGCCATGGTTCGGAGCGAGGAGGATCAGTGGCAGGCAGTCGCCTCCTTCTGCAAAGCAGTAATGCTAGCAAAGGAGGAGGCCGACCGTATCAGGCAACGGCGCTCACAGCCGCTGCCGGGATTCCGATCCCAATTTCCGGCCACCGTAGGCGCGGGCTTGCGGACGGCGAGCAATCGGTAGCTCGCTGTCCGACCGTCCGGTAACTGTCCGGATCGAGCCCAAGTCATCGACTGCGCGAACTGTTCCCGTGCGCCTCAAGGAGTTGTCAGCAACAGAAGGGGTCCAACCGGGTCGAAGCCTACTGGGGCCAGGGTTAGCTCCGAAAGGTAGCTCAGCCCCGGTACGAAAGACAACGAAGGAACAGGAGTGGGTTTTTAGTCAGTAAAAGTCGGACACTATCTCCCGCTCCACCCAAGAGCGGGGAATATCATTAGATGATTTTCCCACCGTAAAAAAAGACCACCTTTGTATGACATATCTGCTATTGTTATCATAATATGTTGAGATATTGGCGCGGTAATAAAATTTCCAAAAAACGCATTACTAGTTCGTACATTCACAAACAATTCCCGAAGTATTCGGCAAAAATAAAGCAAATAATGAATATACCTCATTTTACTAACAATAAATTGTAAGACGCTCACATACACACACACAGCTGCACTCCGTCACTTGTTTTTGTCAAACAGAGATAGCTATATTCCACGAACGAATTTTGAATACGCGGCAACTTGCAGTTGCGAGTGACATTCGCCGGCCTCTTAAATACTAGTCAAAAACATGTGTGTAGACTTAATTATTTAGTGGGTGTATGGTAAATGTCAATAACACACAAAATGTTAGATAGTATTCCAAATTATTTTATTTTATCTGATCTCTCAAATGTCGCTATATAATATTTAAATAATATTCTTTATTTTCCATTTGGCGTTCTGGCAAGAATACCAAGTGCACAACACCGTGATAGTCAAATAAAATAGTCAACATGATTTCAACTTCATCACGTCTCGCCAACACTATTAATGTGTTTCAAGATTGTTGGGTTGGAATCGATTTAGCATAGAGAAAATTCAGATCTTTTGGGATTAGTCAAGTGGGAACATGTTTTATACTCCAGTGATTGTTTCAAATGATACGGATCGACTCGTGAGACACAAAAAGTTCAGCAGCTGCGGCAGCAGCATCTCTCTCAAACTTGAACTAGGATTTTCGCGATTTTAACTTCAGTTGCAGACTTTCATGCACTACCAGACAGAGTGAGGCAAATCTTTCATTACATTTCAACTGCTTTTGAACGCATTCTACCACTCACTAGCATGTGTTTTTGATTAAGTCGATTCACCAAAAGCCTTCTTTGTTCGATGTTTTTGTCCATTATGAAATTCGCAATATGTCAGATTATCTAAAAATATAAGAAAAAAAAAATCATTATATCCTTAATATAACTATCTAATAATATTAGTCGACAACGATCAAGATTATAACGTCATACTAACTTAAAAATCAGAAATCGTATGTAAACAATGTTGGTTTTCATTGAAAACACCTTCTTTCTCTTCTTGTTTTTGTTTGAACTTATTAACCATAGTGTGTAGCAGTTTTTGCACGTTACTGTTTATTGTTTTTCCCACAATTAAGCAATTATTCTTGAAAAATAAACATCAGTTTCCAAAAACTGACAATTGCAACCATAGACTTTGACGTGATTTTTTTCGGCAAAACAATGTTGCCAATTTAATTTAAAAAAAAAACTCCAGGTTACGCTTTCAGTAGACGCACTCTAACTTACTAACAGCCAGTTTTTTCATCAACAACTAAAACTATCAGTAAAAGTATTAACTTTTACTTGACTATTACTGATATTATAGCAAATGTGTTTCTTCATCCAAGTAACAGCTAAACTAAAAGTCAATAGAGTTACCATAACACAAACGGCATAATTACCCCAAAAAAACGTGGGGAGCTTTTTTTACGCATGACAACATCGCAATATCCACTGTCAAGTAGTGTCAAAAAGTCGAATGTCAGTTGATTCTGTTTATACGAACGCCAACGAACGAATTTTTTTAGAATTGAATTGATTGATAACATAAGTAAGGCGATTAACACACGGCACCGCGCACCGCCGCGGAGGGCGGTGGCGGTGAAGCGGATTTCTTAGCGGTGCTCCGCGCGGTTAGGCGGTTTATGCGCCCAACCGCGCGGATGGATTTAACGCAATTTTGACCAGTTTTATCACAGCCACTGGCGAAAATGGACTCTGAAGTGGTGGCAGCATCTGGCTTTTATGGCGTAGAAAGAAAAAAGTAAGAAGTTATTGAGTTCATCCATTTTTACGTAGCAGAACTCTAAATGGGACTTTCATGTTATCCTACAAAAGTTTGAGAAAACACGAAAATATTTTTTTTGAACTATACACGAATGTCCACTTCTTCATTTGATTATTTGTTAGCAAAGATAAATTGCAACACGTCCTGCATCCACAAAAATCCGCGCGGTTTTGCGGTGCCCCGTGTGTAAGCGCGCTCCACCGCGCGGAAATCAGCGCGGAGGAGCGGTGGTTGCGAGAGCACCGCTCGACCGTGGCTCGACCGCGCGGTCGGGCGGTGTACGTGTGTAAGGTATCAACGGATTTCTAAGTGACCATTGTAACATGAGATCCGCTTCACCGCCAACCGCGGCGGTGCGCGGTGCCGTGTGTTAATCGACTAAATGATTTTAAAAAATTAATGCTATTAGTTGTTGTTATTGCTATTAACAACTGTTATTGGATTTTTTTTTTAAACCGTTATTTTTATACGAGTAGGTACACAAGCGCTAAAGTTCGCAGAGCCTAACTTCACACTCGCCAAGATAGAACGGCCGTACTGTACATTAGTTAATTTAACGTAGTCTTATTAAATACAAACTGAAAATAAACTTAATTTTCTGTGGTTGGCGTCAGTTTATCTTGTAACAACAGGCTGAGGTATGTAACTGTTTCCTTTGAAATTCTGTATCGGAACAGAAAATCAGCGTCGTCCCATACGAAATGATCTTTGCGAACATTAAACTTTTTACGTCTACGCGTTAAATAACTAACGATAAGTTCATCGTCTGATGATCTTGAACTTTCACTGGACGAAGTTCGTGAAGACATATTAGTGAAACCTAAATAACCTACAACTTTGTCAAAATGACAGTGACTTTAGCTTTAACAGCCCCCTAATGAGTAGTAAAAGTTAAAGGCAAAAGTAACAGTTAAATCAACAGTTAAAATTTTGAAGAAACGAATTTGACCGTTACTTTTACTTTATGACGTTACTTTGGCTGTTACTTTAGATGAAAAAACTGGCTGTAAATGTTTCTGATTTCATAACCGACAATATGTTTGACTTTTGCAGTACCGACCGTCGCAGTGGAACTGGCGCCGCGGCGAGGCTCGCTACACAGCAGCCACCATCCACATGTAATGCCCCGCGCCACCACGCGCCGCCCGGCGCCCTGCGCCCGAGCACTGCGCAACGTGCTAACTGACACCTCAAAGGTTCGTTGTTCACACTCGTACAATTGTCACTGATGGGCAAAGCAATGTTTGCAAACCTAAATTGGCTAATTATGTTTATGTTGCTAGAAAAACCAATAATGGGTGACAGCTGTCGGGTTCATACAATGCAGCTACCTATCCTTTTCTCTCATTCTAAATTAACATATTATCGTCCTGCTGTCAACCTACCACTGCTATGTAAAAAAAAGACCTTAGTCCAGTTTTACAAAGTGAAACACCGTTTTGATTTAACAGGCTGAGATTTGAACATAGTACTTTACCAGTTATCACTAATATTTATAAATGAAAGTTAATATAGGTGTAGTAAAATATGTATTAGACGAATATAACTAAGCATAGAGTTTGTACTCTACTTTTGTAACGTATATTATAAAAGCACATGAAAGGGTTGATTAGAAAGTGCTTAACAAAGTTAAAAATAAGGAAAAACATCTTATAAGACATTAGGTTAAAGTGATGATGACAACTTTCGGTACTACTACAACTGAATCAACCATATTATGAACAATCTAGGATCTGTGTCACGTTTGACCATTATTGCCAATTGTCGAGTGAGTTAAACTCACCTTTCACAGTAGTGAGTGAACTGTCTGGCTGCTTAGAAGAACATTGATGCAACTTTAACATATATATTTTTCTATCTAAACACATTTTCGCTGTATGTAGCTCACAGGGTCGTTTTACATTGTCATTTTGGGTAGTGTTAACTTGTAATAGCTATTACTTCGAATATTAATCCATATTTATATTAAGACACGCTGTATACTTATTTAAAAATGTCTGTAATTGCTGGTTTTTGGAACAGGACAATTTTTTTTATAAATAATGTGTCACATGAGATTGTATTGTGGATGAATTTAAGAATTGCTATTCAAAATTGTAAATGTAAGCCAAGATAATTTAATATCACTGCATACATATGACACGTTAAATAAAAACATTAGTATACAATTGGTATTTTGTAATAAGATAAATATAATTAATATAATGGTAATGTTGATCAAATAAACGGTAATCACTATGATCACAAACGCCCTACTTTCTCGTGACGCGATAGGAAGTAAATCGTCGTGACAATACAGGTCCAATTCGAATATTTAACGACAATAACAAATAAAATACATATATTTAACGTAATCCGTCTTACTCTAATATTATATTTACGAATCTACCGCTTTTGTAAAACTTCTCAAAGTACCCACTATTCATGTCACGTCATTCAGAATATTTTTATTCTCTATGAAATGTGATGGCAGCTGAAAATTATGTAAGTAGCATACGAGCAAAATACTGGACAGCATAGAAAAATAAACAGTCAAAACCAGTAAACGAACCAATAGTACTATATATTTCGAATGAAGTTTATTTTCAAATGTTTTTATGATGTAGTTAGCACGTTTGCAGTAAAAAATGATTTCAAAAGTAACTTATAGAACAAACAATCGTATATATTATCAATAAAAATGTCGCCTTTCACAGTTTTGGGGTACGTTCAAATTGAATTTTCTACAAAATTTTACTGAATCTATTTTTAGTATAGAGTACCTAGAAAATTTAACTATTATATTCTGTACAAGATTAGAGAATGAATTATAAAAAACATTCATATTGAATTTTTTACAAAATTTTGAAAGAATCAACATACCTAGAAAAATTTTGCTAAGGTATTTTATACAAATCATTTGTACATACAATTATTTTGTTGACAAGATTAGAGAAATCATAAAAAAAAACATAATTACTATTATATTGTTACATGACTATAACAAACTATATTTTATTGTAAAAATTATGTTTGGTGTTTATATATAACTACATATTTGTTAATTATGAGCTTATTTTTGTTCTATAAGTTAATTTGTGCCACATCACATATAAAAATTTGTTTATATGAATCGGTGTATGTGCCTTTTGAAGAGTTCCGTAAGTATCGAAGGATCCGTCCTGGGTTTAAATAGTTAATTTTTTTAAGTGATATGAAGATACTTTGTCGCACCGGGAATCACAGAAACATGAAAGTGTTGACAAGTGCTCGGCCGTAAAGATGGCATATCTTGTTGCACCGCTGAATTAGCCGCGTTTGTCGTTACATTTCTGTTCATTCAAAAATTGTAACTGAAATCCGCTTGCCTCTCTTTATACCCAGTTAAAGATTGTCTGAAAAACTCCTAAATATCCATCCTTTATAAAATTAAATATAATCCTAAATCTGCCTCAGGAAAAGAAGGTAGCTTTAATGGTGTAATGAGTTCCCAATTTTTTTATTTATGTCAAATTTACTTAGAATTAAAGGAACCCTACTTGCTACGAAGCATTTATTGTATCCTATACTGCCGGCTACTACTTTCGTTGGCTTTTTCTATGATTTGAGACGCAATTGCAATTAAATGTCAATTCTATATAATCTATTTTTTTTTGTGATTTTCCACTCGTATTTTAAGTCGCACTTACTACGGCCATACGCTTGTGTTCACAGCTGAGATTATAAGTCGAAGGTGTTTGTTTTTTAATTGAAGTTGTAAACAAAAAAAAAACATAATTACGATGCTTTACGTATTCTGATTACTTAAAAATCTTTAGATTATTTCGAATATATAAAGAGATAAAATATGCCAACGCTTTTTGTGTCTGTTTCAAAGGCGTTTTTTTTTATTCGAGCACCTTTCACTTAGAAATATAAACATATCAAGTAGATTTACTTTAGGCTCTGAAGATGTGTAGGCGACACCCAATGAATGTACAAAACTTAGAATCTCTTACCCACTTATCAGAATATACTTAAAAGTTTTTCCCGAGGATAATATTTGTACTTTTTCTCCTCTTTTTATGAGGATCGTGTTATGTAGATTAGTGTTAAACAGATACTATGTGAAAATCATGTTCAACTGGGCCTATTGCCTTGAATACAGAGACTAGATATACAAAATTTGAAAAAAATATTCGAGATTGTTTGAAACCATCGCCATCAACTCGAGTTTATTTTAAGTAGTCTTCTTCTATTAAAAAAGACATGCTTGCAATAGATTTGTTTGTTATGAAGACAGAGTTTTGTTGTTCTAAAATTTGAATTATATCTCGAATTCATAAAAATATACATTTTCTGTTTTTGTTTAAGTGTCTTATTAAATTTCTTCATAAATGGTGGGAATAAAGTACTAAACAATCTCATTACTTTGTATTGTTCTCATGTCTCGAAATAATAAATCGAATTGTTTATTTAAGTTAGTTATTCTCTTTCCTCTTTACTACGTAATATATTCTCAGTCTTTGATACCGTTTTTGAACAAGGGAACACATTTTCAAAACATGTTATTGGCGTTTTACTTAATTTTATTTTTTGTTATATTGGCTTTTAGTAAATTTTTATCAAATTCTTAATATTGGTTAGTGAAAAATTATTTGATATTAAATTGATGTGTTCTTTAAATTGTGAGATTTTGGAATTTTGTACAAAGTATTATAATATATATATTGTATAACCAATTTAATTTCGGGTGAAGGGTAAAAGTATAAATATCATTTTTTAAATAAAATAAAAACGGACACCACGCGTAAGGTTAAATTTTGTAGTTTTACACATTTATATTATTATAAAAATTCTAACATTTATTGCCATTAAATGGCCTTAGTGTAAGGCAATGTGGTCTTTTAATAATGTATAAAATATCCCTTACGGAACTCGTCGTGTACGAAGTGCATTGCGAACTAAATTTCAAGCCGTACGTCGTTTGGTGTTATTAGTGTTATAAAATAGTGATATTATTATGTAAAATATATTAACGTATGTTACTCTACTTTGGGATGTTTTTTTTTTAATTTTTTCTCATAACAATCAGTTTTTTCGTAAAATGTGTACACCAAAGAACTTGAATCGCGTCCGATAAGAGTCTAAGTGTCGCTCAATCAACTTTCGGGTAGATGTGTAATGTTAACATGAAATTATTGTAAATTATAATTTTAAGGTAACCATTCTGACGTTTTCTTTTGCATTAAGGGACCATTATAAAAGTCTACAATAAATCCTACCGTTGGAAGAATTTGCTGTTTTATTTATTTCTACACACTACCTAAGTTGCAAATGAGTTTAAACAAATTGCTTTTGCTCCAGCACTAACTAATGTCAAAGTTGGTAAGTTTTTTTTAACTGGGAAGTCATATATAATGAGTTCACTCGCTATAGGGCGCAGCGGGAGGTCTTGTAAAGGTCAAAGCACACTTACACGACTCTGCTCCCACCCGGCAAAAAGAATATCATTCAAATATGGACTTTAAACATTGCCTTTAAGATATATTTTACATTGACATCATAAATTACCAGACAGCTCGCTGTCAGCGAGCTTACCGCCGTCAGACTGCTCGGTAGTTGACGCCTCGCTGGCCGCACGTTGTAGGCAAGCGATCGCCGCGGTGTCCGCGCGCTCGCTGCTAGCAGTCGCCGCTCATTCGGTCAGTATCTACACAAAACTGAGAGCGGTCGGCGGGTGGACTGCTGGGTGCCTGTTAGCTGTCGCCGCGTGCACTGCTGGGTGCCTGCTAGCTGTCGCCGCGTGGACTGCCAGCAGTCGTCTTATTTTAGGGCGGTGTTGGGTGGGAGCGGTGTTGGAGCAGAGTCGTTTATGTGTGCTATGATCTTTAGACTTTTACTGGCTAAAACCCACACCTAAGTTCCTTCCTGGCCCTGATTTCCAGCCAGCGTACGCGTGATCTTGCGGACAGCGAGTAATGGGTAGCTAGACGTCCTTAACTGTCCGGACCGAGCCCAGGTTGTCGACGCCGACGCGCCTCAAGGAGCTGTCAGATAACCGTAACCTCAGCTGGATCGAAGCCTACTGGGGCCATGGGTTCGCTTCTGACAGAAAAACCTGGGGACCTGGAACCCAAAGCAAAGAAGGAACATAGGTTTGGGTTTTAGTTAATAAAAGTGTGACAGGTCCTTTAACGGGAAAAAAAAACATTGGATGATTTCCCACGTAAAAAAATAGCACCTACGTTCCGTTCTAGGAGCACAGATAACCTTTCCAGAAGTCGACCTCTGGCCCTAGAAGTCGTACAACAGTGCACATTTAAATCTTGTATCACAACAAATAACTATAACTTGTTTTACCTATTTAGGATCGAAGCTGCGTTAACCGGACGCCCACGACGGGCACCCATCGCTTGACTTCGCGCATGGCAACTTTAAAGGTGGCTTTAGACTTTTCTTTATTTATTTTTTTAAACATAGAGAGGTAAATCCATGGCCCAACGCAGCAACCACCGGACCGAGCCCAAGTTGTCGACGGCGCGAAGAGTTCCACGCGCACCTCAAGGAGTTGTCAGCTACCGTAGGGGCCCTGGAACAATGGCAAAGAAGGAACAGGAGTGGGTTTTTAGTCAGTAAAAGTCTGACACATCTCCCGCCCCGCCCATGAGCGGGAGATGTCATTAGACGATTTTCCTACCTAAAAAAACCCAGTTGACGCTATGCTGCAGCCTGACTTGGATTCTATAAGATATCAAACTCCTTACTTATAGCATTACAAAAATGGAAACACCTTAAAATGTTTAATTTTAAGGTGTTTCCAACACAGGAACCCATTAAGTTACAGGTATAAGCCAAGGTCCGGAGCGAGGAGGAATGGGGGGCGGTCGACTCCTTCTGCAAAGCAATAATGCTAGCGAAAGACCCCGACCACGATTTCCAGCTATCGTAGGTTGTCTGTATATTCATATTGTATACGTATACATGGTGTCATGGTGTGTAATAAATAAATAAAACATGATACTTTTATTTTTTATTTTATTAATAAGGCACACTAACAATTTCTTCACAAAGACACGAAAGCAAACGAAAGCAGTCGTCGCTTGTCTCCCAGGCTTTAACTCCACTACAGACCAATACGAACGCGCATTACGCAACTAACAAACCACGCACACTTGGATCGCAAGTTTGCTATTGGCGGTGTTAATAATGTGCATGATCATATTTTGTGAGGCACGCCCCGCCCACAAGGCGATTCTAACCTCGTAGCTTTTCTGTGGTTCAGAGTATGGTTCCGTGTAAACAAATCAATTAGAGGCAAGCACATCATTCACAGTGGTTGATTACAATTACAAATCTCATATCTATAATATAAAAATGAATCGCAAAATGTGTTGGTAAGCGCATAACTCAACAACGCCTGGACCGATTTCGCTAATTTTTTTTTGTTGTGTTCGTTATTATGAGGAGAAGGTTTTTATGGAAAAAAAAATGAAAATTAGGGTAGTGTAGGGTAGAGTAGGGTAGTGTAGGGTAGAGTAAGGTAGAGGAGAGTAGAGTAGGGTAGGGTAGAGTAGGGTAGAGTAGGGTAGAGTAGGGTAGAGTAGAGTAGAGTAGGGTAGGGTAGAGTAGGGTAGAGTAGGGTATAGTAGGCTGAAATAGGGAAGAGCGGGAGCGAAGCCGCGCGGGCAAAAGCTAGTTATACATAAATTATAAGAGATGAATCGATTACATTAAAAATTATAATAATTAAAATATCAAAAGATTGATAGAAAAGATAAAAGATCGAATAAAAACAAATTAAAAGAACCTACGAAAGCTTTTCTAAGAGAACACTCTTATAGATCTGTCTGCTCAGACAGTTTCAACTTTACGAGTAGGTACTAAATTTTCCGTCCGGTAACCGTCCGGATTGAGCCCGAGTGCCGACGGCGCGTAGTGTTGCACACGCGCCTCAACGAGATGGGGCCATTGAAAGAAAAGTCCGGGGCCCTGGGCGCAAGGCAATGAAGCAGTGGGTTATAGTCAGTAAAAGTCTGACACCCTTACGCTTACGCAGGAGAAGTCATTGGAATTCTTGTTAATTGTCAATCGTGGTCGATTTTAATTTATTAAAAACCAGCTGTTACCCGCTACTTTGTCCGCGTCAAGTTCGTAAAACTGCACTAATGCAGGTAACTGATAATTCTGTGCTTTATTTTACTTTAGATTGTACAGCTAAATGTGAGATGTGCCTCCCCTTCACCGGAAATTAAGTCCCGTTCCCGCAGGAAAATAAAAATTAAACTATATCCCAGCGAAAGTCCCGTCTGGCTCAACAGTTTCATTCTTTATTTATATATTCGTAGATGTAGGCTTTTTGGTCCAGGAAACATCTCGGGCGTCTTCAGAATCCTCTCCCAAACAAAGTTTCATCACAATCTGATATAAGGGTTTACAAACATACGAACATTGCTATTTATTTAGAGCGTACGTGCCTCGGTAAGTAACGTGCTTCTCTTGCAAAACTAAGATACGCTTTTAAAATTACATAAACCATAAAATTATAGTTTACATAGCAGTCATATTAATTAATCAGATCGGCTCGAATAAGCATCAAATAAATGTATATGTCAGGTTTGCAAGTGGCGTACGTTAGTGGGGACTGGGACCTGTATGCCTGTTTTACCTTATATAAGTATAGCTAGCAGGAAAATACTACATAAAAATACGTCAAAACTATGTAGTGTTTCAATGAATTAGCCTCGTTCCAATTGACTACATAACGTAAACAAAATTTATGGCCATACAGGTAGGTATTTAAGTATTCTATTTTTTCCTTTTCAGACAGAATACAAGTCGTATGCTCATGAATACAAACAAAAGAATCAACCACATCGCCGCAGTCGGCTACTGTTCGCAAGACGCTTATCAGTCCATTGTTCCAAATCTCATCTGCACCTGCAGATGAAAAAAAATCAGTGATTTCGGCTCAATCTCGCAAATGTAACGCTCTCTAATGGACCTGTTGATAATCCTGCTCATAGTCGCCACCGCAGATGCAAGAATGTTCTGTGAAAAAGCAAAGGCGCCTTTGGAAATTGGTCAATGGAAGTACGACCTCAAACAACTGGACTCCGCCGTGGTAGACAACCCAGCAAATTCTATAAACGAAGGACAAGTGTACGTGTACGAGAATTATTTTCCAAATTACACGATTAAGTACATTCACGTGGACAACTTGGCTGTAAAGACGTGCGGGGCGAGTGCTTCCATCAAATCGGGCGGATTGGGCTCCTCGTCCGTGCTGATAGTCCTCAGTTCGCGCATCAACCAGGAAATAAGATCTGTCATCGACATCTGGGGCATGAAGAATACTACGAACAATTTGACAGATTCGATACCTCTCCGGAACTCCGACGGCTCTAAGAATTCTAAATCGCTATACATGTTCAAACATATGCGCGCTGTGAGTCACAATAGACCGAATAAATATAATTATTAATTTACAATTATATTATGAAATAATCTGTACTAGACTCTTTTGTATATCAATGTTCCATTTCTATTAAATATTATTTAAAATTGTTTAATTTATTGATGAGTGTATTTTTCTCAAGTGTACCTACTTACTCACCATAGTTCGAATGTATGCTTGTGTGACACCCTGATGCTCGACAATACTCTAGTGCGATATGAACAATTAACATATTTTAGAGTATCCCGACGCGGACAGTTTAGGTTAGCCTTCGTGGTTATTTTTTTAGAACGAGCCAGAACTAAGAGTCCGTGCGTTCGAAATAATGTGAGTCTCAGTAGTTTTATATAGTAGCTTTATCTTGGAGCTCACCTAGTAGGTACACTCGTATTTTTTCAATACTGTTGTTCAATCTTCGCCGAGGAAATCTTTGTAACCTTTACAGTACAGAACCACCAACACGGCTGAAATTAAAGGTGATCCGTGAAGATAGTGCAGTTGTAAATAAGTAGATGTGGCAAAAGTATGTAGCCACCACACAGCACATCACGACGGGATCACCACTTTGGGAACAGTAGTAAGAGGTGGAAAATAGTAATCTTGAGACTCCAAAACTGAATGTTCCCAAAGTGGTGACCCCGACGTGATGCGCTGTGACCAAAAGTTTACTCATAGTACAGATGTGCCCTTATTTTGGCAAACGTCGTCACTAAGGTTTGACGCTTATATGGTAGACAGGCAGAGACTTCTTTCAAAATAATCGATGAAGCCATACACTATAAGTTGTATGGTAAAAAAGGGACGGCCAGATCGTCAGATCTGTGAGTACTGGAAAGAGACATTTTGAAAACTTACAAAGCTGCAAATATATTCCTCAACAAGTCACAATCGTTGCCTTTATTGAAGAAGAAATCACTAATTTGGAGCCAGATATTTGATGAAATGGAAACGACTCTAAGAACTTGTTTTTTTTTTAACTTGTTAAGTACTGGTTAAATGTACAAAAATCATTTAAGTCAGTTATTTATTTATTTATTTATTATAATCTTTATTGTACACCAAATAAACAAAAATACAGGACAAACATTTAAAAGGATAAGTGCACAATAGGCGGTCTTATCGCACAGGGCGATCTCTTACAGACAACCTTTGGATGGACTGAGAAAAAGGAGATAGATTTAGGGTTGTCAGTGTACAAACATTTCCAAATAACAACCTCCGCCATTGGGCGGAGCGGGAGATAGTGTCAGACTCTTACTGACTAAAAAACGCACCCCGTTCCTTGTTGCCTTTCGTACCGGGGCCGAGCTTCCCTTTCAGATAACCCTGGCCCCGTAGGCTTCGACCCGTCTTGGCCCCTGCTGTTGCTGACAACTCCTTGAGGTGCGCGGGAACAGAGCGCGCCGTCGACGACTTGGGCTCGGTCCAGACAGTTACCGGACGGTCGGACAGCAAGCTACCCATTGCTCGCAGACCGCAAGCCTGCGCCTACGGTGGCCGGAAATTGGGATCGGTGGCTGGGGTTGGGCAGGAGCCTCTTGAGAGCAGCCCCGTCACATAGTCGTGGTCAAGTAACACGAAGTTATTATTTAATTTTTATAATAATAATGACAGGTACATAAAATCTATAATAAGCCAAAATAAAAACATTATGTTTAACAATTTTAATTAGTGGTCCACCTACGTCTTGGACCTAGCCCAGGGGGGGGGGGTCATGACCCCCATGACCCCCCCCCCCCCGGATCCGCCATTGATGTTACTAACATCATAAACGACAACTCTTGTTCTATGACTTTTTAAAATCAAATTATACCTAGTTAATCAGATATTCTTAGGAAAATAAAAATATTTATGTTGAACGTTCTAAATATTGCGAAGTCTATGCGAAGCAATCGATAGTACAATACGATAGCAGGGGGTAGCGGGAACGGGCGACGGGGTGCTTGATGTGCTTGCGTCGCGTCATACAGACGTAGGTAGGTATAGCAAAATACAGAGTTGAAATGTGTTGTAAAGAACAACGAAATCTTGAAGGCTTGTTTACAAATAACCCTGTATCTATAAAATAAAAATGAATCGCTAAATGTGTTGCTAAGCGCATATCTCTTCTTTTTTGTTGTGTTTGTTATTGTGAGGGTACTTATGGAAAAAAAATGAAAATTAGGGTAGGGTAAAATAAGGTAGAGTAAGGTATAGTAGGGTGAGGTTTGACTGGCCTGTTGGTCTAGTGGTTAGTGGCCCTGACTGCTATGCCAGAGGTCGTGGGTTCGATTTCCACCCAGGACAGATGTTTGTGTGATGAGCACGATCATTTGTTCTGTGTTTGGGTATAATTTATCTATAATATGTATGTATTTAGAAAAATAAAAGTATGTTTATCAGTTATCTAGTAGTCATAACACAAGCTCTGCTTAGCTTGAGACTAGACGGCGTTGTGATGATAGTTGTGGAATATTATATTATATATTTTAATATAAATATTAAGTAGGATAGAGTGGGAGCGAAGCCGCGGGCAAAAGCTAGTATAGAGATAAAGTTATGAATTGAAAACACTCGGGCTCCTTAAGTCAAGAGTGAGTAGTTTACTTCTAGGCAAATGTGCTCCATCGTCCCCTTTCCATCAGAAGCGATAGTGGTTAAGCGCAAGCATAAAAAAAAAAAACAAATTAACAAATTTTAAATTACTTTATTTAATAAAGATACGTTTACAATACAGACATACATTTGTCAACTTACACACTAACTTATATGACAGTTACATAAAAGACTATAATATATAATATACTATGTATATAATATATTATACATATCATAATTATATACTTTGTATATATCTACTAACCAATTTGAATATCAATTCATTTTTGACTAGAGGTGGCAAAACAATTTATTGCGGATTTCGTACAAACATCAAAAAATAAACTTCCTATAAAACAATAAAATACAATTACAATTACTGAGAAAATATACCATTTATAAATAATAATGTGTATAATATACTTAGTTTATGCCAATTAACTCAGTGATTACAACTATTATAATGTGATGTTAATGTAATTCATAATTAATACAATGTTTCTCTTAATTATACATTATGCAGTGTATAACATTATCAGTAATAATATAATATGACATTTGTGTCAACTATTTGTGACATTCGATGCTCTTTAATAATATGAATTATAAATATGTTTTATGCGATATCTACTAATAATATAATCTTACCGCCTAAATAAAGCTACATGTTATATGCAAATATACTTCCTAGAGACAAAACGTCATCATATATCGACATGTATAACAGGTGTATTAAAACCTACAAATAATTGCATTCTCGTATAATATGTGTATATTGAAAAGGGTACATGTATAATATATTGATTAATTTTCTATAAATTAGGTATATTGATATTATATTATGAGATATTCTAGTTTATCAATACGACAAGAGATTAAAGATTTTCTACATAAATGGATACAACATTCAGAAAGATCCCTAAACAGTGTGGACAGAAAAATATATTACTTTTGAGTAATTGTTCTTTGTATTGGCAAAACTACAGGCGGTCCTTGCGTGTAACTTTGGCAGGTAATCAATTCCTGAAATCGTCTTAATTGTTTAGATTACTTAGTTATTATTATGGCTTAGCTGTATGTTTCGATATATATATACCTACTTGTATAGATACTTTAACCCTTTCGCGAGCAATGTCTAAAACTTAGTTCTCTAAGTTATATACAAACTACCTCTCATATAATCAAACTGGTACAACCAGTTGCTTTTATATCTTTGTTCATTACGCTCCCAGTAATATGTTGATGGTTTCTGCCCAGAGTTCAGCAACATAACAAATTGTATCTAACGCCTTCTCTCTTACCACATGACCTATGACCTGGCAGAAATATCCTGCCACCTTTCTTAAGAGTGAGTGACAGAGATAGAACTGAACCACTGATGAAGCTATAGGGCAACGCTATAAATAAGGACTACAGATATTTCCGCCAAGTAGTTGAAATAAGATAACATAATCAGCCTAAATACGAAGATGTGACATTCACCAACCCGCACTGCCCATTCACTAGAGAGGAGCCCTGAGTCCCAGCAGTGGGAACATTAAGAGGCTGATTATGCTGTTATGCTAAACAGCTTATGTCCACAGCTGGGACTGGAACAAAGGAAGTGGGCGACACAGCATCCGAGCCTAGTGACAGGCAGGGTATAGATCAAAATGATAATTCGATACATGTAATTTTCAATTCTTCAAGCTCGCGAAAGGGCTAAAGTATTGTAAGACTAAGCTTGCTAGCGTGAGCTGCCAGGGTGTTAGGCCGTTTCCGTCCACATCTTTGCTTAAAAAAACTGTACTGTCCCACTTTGATAGTACAAATATTATTATAATTGCATTTTTTAATACTTTTACATTCTTACATTTACTGAGCACACGGTTTTCTTTGGTCAAATCGGCTTTGCTCCAATTCAGTCAACATTTCTCAAAGCCTTATTCGTACATAATTTTGTATATCTTTGGTTTCGTCCTAACAATCCTTTTCAATATTTTATCAGTCATGAATTTAGTACACCCTGGCTTTGCCCCCATACTACCAAGTATGCTAGTTCCAGTACTATGCCTTTCTACGGTGCTCAGTTGAGAGCACGAAGTTCTACATGGATGGTAACTTTCTCACCGCAACCTTGGCCTCTGCCTCCCCTTTAAACTAGCTAGAATACATATCGATGTTACGTCAATGTTATTTTTTTAAATAATACTGCTGGCGTTTCTAATATAATTGTATTTTTTATATTGATTTGTAAATAAAGTTAAGTGATTTTATTTTTTGGGATACTCTTTACTGACGTTGATACTTGAAGCTCTCAGCACAATGCCTCTACAATGATTAATTACAGTACGCCCGACGGATCTTGGCGAGCCTGAACATAGGCTCCGCGCATCTCTCTCTCTAACGTCGTTCATGGCAAACGACGTGAGAGTGAGAGATGGCAGAGTCTATGTTCGGGTTCGCCAAGTTACGTTGGTCGTACTGTACGAAGATGTTGAACTTTGACTTGGGTAAACATTGGACACAAAATTGTTGCATAAAGCGTTGTCAGAACGCACGTTTTGTTTGTGCATTCTGGGCTTACCGTGACGTGATAAAATGTCAGTCATGCGAGCGAGAAAGAGTGATGGAGCTACACACTTCATACAGCTCCATCCCTTTAACAGTTTCAGTTTAGGTCTTAAAATGGATCGCCTTAAGAGTTAGGGCCTCTGAACGCGAGTCACGGCCATCAGATAGGGTGATTGCTGAGGTTAAACAACCGTGTCTTGTTTGATATTTACTTTAGTCACTGTTGCTATACCTATACACGACGCGAGAGCCAAGAAATGGCTGAGAAAACTCAAGACCGAGCCAAGCAGAAAAGTCTTAAGAAAGATGACAATGGCACTTCGCCAAGAAACACTACGAAGAAGAAAATTGTAATCTACTAGTTGAGTTCTACTTAAAAATGCTGCCGCAGTGCTCATCATGAGACAAGGATATTTACATATTTTAATCCTAAAAATAAACAAGATTATTCTTAACCATTTAACCGCTTACGTCGGATATATATATATTCTATAATTTATATTTTTTAACTACCACACAACGCCGTCTAGTCTCAAGCTAAGCAGAGCTTGTGTTATGAGTACTAGACGACTGACAAATATATGTAGGTACTTATATATTTCTAAATACATACATAGTATAGATAAATTACACCCAGACACAGAATAAATGATCGTGCTCATCACACAATCATTGTCCTGGGTGGGAATCGAACCCACGACCTCCGGTATAGCAGTCAGGGCTACTATCCACTAGACCAACAGGCCAGTCAAATATATCCGACAGACTCGTGCGGTTATTCCGCCAGGGTTGTACAATGCGTTCCAAATGAGAATAGGATCGCCCGCCATGTTGTGATGTCACGATTTACTGTCAAATCGAGGAAAGAAATTTTTAAACATTAATTAATGTACGAAAAATTTAATTTATTTATGAACTTTGAACGAAAAAAGTTTAATCATAATCCAGTTCTACAATTTTACTCATGTCTAAGTTCTTCAATTTTGCCAAAATTTCTTCGATTTGACAGTAAGACGAAACGTCAAAACATAGGAATCGGTCCTATTCTCATTAGGAACGCGTAGTAGGTACAGCCACGACTAAATACTCCATCTCGTCAGCTCTTGTCACCTATGAGGATTGAAGAGCTAAACGAGATGGAATACTCCGTCGCGATCACACGACCCTGGCGAATGGGACGCAGAAACACTCGTCGGACAAACCCGACGCAAGCGGTTAAGAGGTTAATGAATACAGTAAAATAAAAGTCTAAAGTCATAAACTGGTCAGAAAACTATTCAGCATGTTCATATCCCTTTAGTGTATTCTAAGTGTTTTTGATATCCCATAACTCTAGGGTATGAATGAGACAAAATATCAAAGTAAATATTTTTCATAACTTTACTACACTACTGTGAAGTTTGGTAACGTCGCAAAAGTAGAAGTTTGTCGTAGGGGTGACAATTTTTTTTTCTAGATTAATTATTGATTGTTGATATCTTCGAAACCATGCATTTTTGAACCACAAATTGTAGGAGTTTTAGTATTAGTATTTTAGTAGTATTTAGTGTAGTAGGTATTTAGTATTTTTCCTTATAGAATATAAATCTTGAGTTATGGGATATCAAAAACAAGACGTAAAATAGATAATACGTTTACATGACTTATATAAAACTATTTACTATGTATAATGTTGTGACATTGGATCTTTGTTAGCATCACAAACGTTATCATATGTTGGTACGTGATGACGTGAATAACTCAAGCACAGCAAACGTAACCTATGCTACTGTGTACAGGCAAGCGCACAGTCCACGCTACGCTATACCTTTTAAAAGCAAATATTTTTTAATCGGTCATTAAAAAAAAGTATTTTTGTGGTATTTTTATCGCTTGTCTCCGATATTTTATCACGAAAGTTCTAGCTCTGTCTCTTGGCTATAATTAAACTAACCACTGGCGTCGAATTGGTCTGACGAGGGTTTTCGTGTTCTAATCTCCAGGGTCGTGTGATTGCGACTGGATACTCCATCTCGTTTCAGCTTTACAATCCCCATAGGTGGCTGAAGAATGGAGTATTTGGTCGTGAATGCGATCCTGGCGGAATAAACACGAGTGTTTGTTGTTTGTTTGTAAAGGTAGCTAGTGACTTAGTTATCTAGGTACCTTTACAGCCTATACTTGTATAACATGCGATCTATAATGCCGTTTATTATACAAGCGCAGTTTGGTAATTGCGGTTATTTATTCTTAATTTTTTAAATTTGTTTTGCGACATCTAAGAGAAAATAGGGCGATTGATTCTCTGCCGAAAACGTATGATGGAAAGGTGACTATCGCTGTTAAAAGTCTTGTTTAGTTACGATAACGATAACAATAAACTAATCTCACTTCTCTAAAGTTACTGTTCAATACGGTCTAGTGTTACGTCCTTCCGTCTCTACAAATGGTCCATGAATTATGGACTTATTTTATCTTCCGAACCAACATAGCCTTGTTCAAGTCATGCTTTTTTTTAACGTGTTTTGGGTTTTTATAGGTTTGGATCGGACTAAAATCAAATCCAAAATCCTACAGTAAGCTAATTTTACAGGAGCCATTTTTTAAAGAAACTTACGGATATTGTCAGAAGTTCATTACAATCTTTCACCTTATAGTAAAATGCATTATTTCTTTATATCGACTCTTGAAAGGCAAAACATACCAAGCGACGTTCAGTAAACTTTACAGGAGAGTGATTTAAAGTTCAAATTTTTGATTAAAAATAGTAGATATTATTAACGTCGTGGTAATAGATTCTAAATCCGACTTTTTAACAAACAACTTTTTTCTAAAAACTTTTAACTTTAAATCACTCTCCTGTAAAATTAGCTCAATGTCGATATATATATATCTACACTAATATAATAAAGAGGTAAAGTTTGTTTTTTTTTTTTGCTGTAGGAGGTAATCTCTGGAAGTAATGGACTGATTGCCAAAAATTTTTTCACCGATAAAAAGCTGCTTTATTCCTGAGTGACATAGACTATATTTTATGTACGCGGGCGAAGTCACGGTCAAAAGCTAGTAAATAATAATTTAAAAAATAAACACTGTGTCATTAGTTATTATACTTTGAAATAAAAAGTTAATTTTACTCAAATCGGTCGTTTGGCCATTCAAGCTCTAGGGCAACGCTATAGCATAGCGTCTATATCGCGAATCATAGTATAGCTTTCCGTAGAACAGCAGCACATCTCACATAAGATAGGGCGCTAAAATTAGCGTGCGTTCGTAAACGTTATCATTACCGACTTGGTCTAGTCTTGTTACCATGCACCGGAATGACGTCGACGCTCTGTTATATGTAGCTGATTGAAGCTGATCGCTGATATCGATTATATCTTACTTGAATGAGTTAACTACCTACTTACATTAATGAGGTACGCGGGATTATAATGCTTAAAACTACGATTAATGAATTGTATAACTAACTGTACCTACTCTGTTCAAAATAACATTAGAAATTTATGAAATCCTTTTATTACTGTCCGTTCAACCGATTTTGACTTTTATTACGTTGGTGGAATGACAAATGGCGGATGCAGTAAATAGTTGGTATTATAACCTATTTTTTGCGTTTAATGCCCTCCTTATGCATACGAAATAAAAGTTAAAATCCATTGAACAAAAAGTAAAAAAGGTTTCTTTAAATTTCTATTCCTAACGCGAATAGGGTATAATAACATTATAAGTGGCTTGTGGCCATTCAAGTATCACATTAAGCACTACAGGGGGGTGGGGGTTCTTTGCTTTGCTTATTTTTATGTCATTTTTTCTTTTAAGTTTGAATATCAAAACCTTATCTGTGTCCTTCAGTTGCCTTTGCGTTCTAGGACTACGGGTTTCCTTTTCAGAAAATCCCTGCGGTCCTAATGGCATCGGTCATGATGGACAGTTTCTTTGATGACATGAGGGATGAGGGGTCTAGATGGTGATTACGTCAGCAGTATTTTTTTTTGTTTTTTTAAGAAAGGAAAAAAATCACACATCACTGAGCAGAAAACGTCCAATGTCATTGAAATTGTTAATTTGAATTAATATGCCATCATTTGAAATAAAGTTCATTTTGTTCTTCTATTTCAAGCCTAGCCTTATTTATAGACTTATAACTACTGCTTTTAAATTAATAACGAAACCAGAACATATTGTAAAATATATGTACCAATGTTTACGTAAGCATGGGGAACGGTTTTGCTTACTTTGCTGACTAGGGGAAGGGGGAGGGTTAATATTTGCAAAATAAAAAACTGCTTGCGAAATACTTGAAGGCCCCTTTGTGAGGAAATAACTACGATGCTTTTGTTTCGAATGAAAAATGACTAATTGGAGATCATTGGTGTCGGCGAAAACTGATCAATTGAAGATATTAGTACCTACTGAAATACGAGTATGTATAGATTTTATCACAAGTGCTCAGTCAGACAGGCAGCGCGGTGCGGGGAGCGGGGACACACGCGTTGTGCCTGTCCGCAGTCGCGCCATCATAAACACGAACGCGGTTAGGTCGAACTAGTTTGAGACGCCCGCTCCCGCGCAGTTACCGCTCGCCGCTCGCGCGCTTTTTGCGGATACTTGTGTCAGAACGAACTATGGCATGTGTTGCCCGCACGCGTCCCGCGTCGAGTAGCAAGCGCCATTTTCCGCGCTCACGTGTACTCCAAAGAAGTTCTATGTTTGAGTTTTCGGCACCGTACGCGCCCCGCGCCCTCGTTTGCAGTCTGGTTGAACACTAAGAACTAGGCTACTTGCAGGATCTTGTAGACTAAAAAGGATTAACCTTTCAATCGTGAGAATTACAGACACAATAGAAAGACAATGGGTGCGCGAACGCCGGCGTTCGCGCGGGTATTAATGAATTAAAATACTATAACGGGGTTTTAAAGCTCGATTACTAAACGCTAAATGACAACACTATATACAAACACTATATAAAAACGATCGTGAAGAAAAACGAGTGCCTACCTTAATTTAGCCTACGAGGGAGATGTATGTAATGTATATATAATCAATTTAGGATTCTAAAAAGACTTGGATAAAAATAAATTGTGACTTGAAATGATCCTATGATATAACATTATAATCTAGCCACTACATCACTACTTTGTGACCACACTAACAGTACATATTCAAGCAATCAGCGCATTTTATGGAGAGGAAAGAAAATCCATAACATACTATTGTGGCTGCGGTTGGTGGCCCGTTTGCGCCGAGCCTAAATGTTTTTTTTTTTTTACTAAACAATTTTAATTTTATTACAAATGAAAAATTTTAAGCATGAATGTTCGTATCCTTGTTATAACATCACAATTAGTAATGGGTCGAACAAATTTAATTAGTTTGGATATAATTTGGCACGCAGCTCGACAATAAACAATATTGAAATACTCGGTACTTTCAATGAAGTATTTTTCTTAACATACGAGAGAAACCAAAAGCAACAGCTACTAAATTATCATATACGTATCACATACAGCATAATAATAAGATTATTTTGCTGAAAAAATTAATGATAAATCTTCTATTTATATAAAAGCGAAATACCACTCACTGATTAATCACTAAATCCCAGAAACTATAACACCTACAAACTTAAAACTTGGCAGGTAGGTTCCTTATAGGGTGTGACATCTGCTAAGAACGGATTTTCCGAAATTCACCCCTTTTGGGGATGAATCGAGGGTCCAAGTTTGTAGGGAGTAACCGAGTTTCACGCGGGAGACAGAAGCTGATACAAAATAAAATTACAAATATCAAAAAAAAAAAAATTGAAAAAAGAAAAAAACATTTGTCACAAAGTGAGTGCAAGATGCACGCTTCTCATTGAATTTCAAGTTGATGCGTTATCTGCTGAATTTCAGATCAATTCGTATTCACACAAGCCAAGCCAAGTGATTTGGTAGTATATGAGCCATAGTTATTTTAGACTCTGAAATGACACAGATCTTTAACAGCCTTGTTTCAATGAGCTATATCTGTGCAAAATTTTGTCAAAATTGGTTTGGGATTCCTTTTTAATTGTTTTTTTTTTAACTTGACTGAGATTCCATCTGATGGTAAGCAGTGATGCAATCGTCGATGGTGAGGCGCACTAGTTTGCTATGCGCCTATTCACTCTAACCTTGAATACACCTAAATTATGTAGCTATTTAGCTAAACGATTTGGCTATTCATACAATTATGTGTGGAAAAAAGAGCCAGCCATTGGTTTTAAAGAAGCTGATTGGTCCTGATTACTGACACTCACGCTGGTCATATATTTTTTTGTAAACAAACTAGTTACGAGGACAGACCATCAATTGTTTCAATGAATTTTGTTTCAACAATTGATCTTTTGATCTTGTCTATCAATTGGATACTTGACTCATTTTTGCAAATGATTATCTTTATCGATGATTGCAAATAGAAAGATTTTTTTAAAACCGTCCAAAACTAAGTTAGAATCCTTTCAAATCTGGTGGAGGGGGAAACTGTCATGTAACAGAAAAAGGATGCACAAACCACAATTTGACGTCACAATGTGACGGTACAAAAGAGATGGCGAGACATCCCCACTACTCGCCTACTAATTGTTACTTCATTTTGTAATCAATTTTGATGCGGTTTTCTGAAAAACATTTATTTTTAGTGATATTTGTTGCTTACTAAAAAAAATTGCACAAATTTAGTCACAAGCAAATACCCAATTGTTATAAGAATTAATATTTATAATTATAATACTATATTCCACTATTATCACACAACGCCATCTAGTCCCAAGCTAAGCAGAGCTTGTGTTATGAGTACTAGACAACTGATAAACTTACTTATATACTTCTAAATACATACATTATAGGTAGATAAATAATTACACCCAGCCACAGAACAAATGATCATGAACATCACACAAACATTTGTCCTTGGTAGGAATCCAACCCACAACCTTCGGCATAGCAGTCAGGACCACTAACCACTAGACCAACAGGTTAATCAAATCAGTCAGGAAAATTAGTGAGTAGGATTTTTTTTGTGTTATTTTTATTGTTAGATTATTTACTAACTTTTTTTCTACATATACATAATGAAATAACGATAAAATTAAAACCATGTAATAACCTCAAATTATTAATTTACAAAGCATACTTATTTATGTTTCTAAACCTAAATGAATTATTTTTATGGGTATCTATAAGATTTTATATATTAAATTTAATTTTGCAGTATTTTTTTTTTTAATTTTCAAGACTTATTCAATGTGTGAGTATTCAATTTACTTTTTTATTTTTAGGGCTACGACGGAGCTCTGTGCGGACCAAAATAAACATTTGAGAAATTTACCATCAAATATAATATAATTGCTATTTTTTTTTAAATTGAATTTTGTCATAGAACAGTATTATTCCCACATGGGATAGTATTCTCAGTGGGCAAGTCCGACTTGCACCTTGTAGGTTTTTATTTAATTTTAAATTGTAGTTGAGTTTTGAGTTAGATTTTTGGAAAGACCATATCGTATCATAACTCAAGATACTAGTAATCTTGAGTCATTATAAAACAAAATGTGAACTTATCTAACATACCTACACACACTAGCCAATGTCAATTAAAATATAATGCAAAAAAAAAAGAATCAATCAATGTGACTAAACTACATTAAAACATTAAAAAAATATCAATAAAACCTAAAAACATATTTAAAAAGAAAATTATGAAAACCTTTTATTACTGTCCGTTCAATCGATTTTGACTTTTATTACGTCAGTGGCATGACAAATGGCGGCTGCAGTAACTTTTTGGTATTGTAACCACTTTTTTTGCTTTTAATGCCATCTTTATGCGTACGAAATAGGAGTTGAAATCGGTTGAACAGACAGTAAAAAAGGTTTCTTTAAATTTTTATTCTTAACGCGAATAGGGTATAGTTAAAAAAGGAAAAATTAATTAAAAAGGTCTATCATAAAATGAATGAATCAAACGAGGTAAAAGTGCTAAATCAATTTTTTTTTCTGCCATCTAGTAACACACTAAACAGAGCTTCTGCTATGAGTACTAGACAACTGATACACATACTTATATATATTTCTAAATACATACATGTTATAAATAAATTACACCCAGACACAGAACAAATGATCGTGCTCATCACATAAAAAATTGTCCTGGGTGGGATACGATGCCACAACCTCTGGCGTAGCAGTCAAGGCCACTAACTACTAGACCGACAGGCCAGTCAAACTGTAACAGTAAAGTGTGCGCGAGTACCTAACAAATTTCTATTTTAGAAGTTATTTGCCGGGTAAAAAAAAAAGTAAAGCAAAACAAATTATTCAAATACATTTTAGTTTTTAAAACTAGCGAAGATTTTTTTGTGAAGTCAAAATTTACAGTAACTAATATAGAATATTATAAATGTGGAAATAACTCGTCTGTTACGCTTTCACGGTTAAACTACTGCACCTATATTGATGAAATTTGGTATGGAGGAAGTTTGAACTTCGAGGATGGATATAGGCTACTTTTTATTCGTCTTCGACTTTGACTTCGCAATCGCAATAACCGACATTCACGTTGACCAAGCCGCTGACAAAAGCTATTATAGTACATATAGGGTTACCAGATGAAAAAATCAAAAGTCCGAAGAAAAAACCTGATTTTCACTAAAAAATCCTGAGATTTTTTTCACACTGCGGATCTAACTCGTGCATTGCACATCGGACTCAAAGTGGTGGGAGTGGCAGCGGAACCCCCAAAGGAAAATTAATTGTAGTTTATTTAACTTTTAATTAAGTTTTTTTTTATTAATTTCTTTAATCTTGTTTAACTTTGCAGTGTACCTATGCTGTATTTTATTAAAAATTCTAAAAATCCTGAGATTTCACGAGATTTGCAAAATCCTGTCGCAATCCTGAGAAGAGTCCAATAATCCTGATAACCCTAGATACAGAGCAAGCATAGAAGCAATAATGAGCAAAGCCGTTGGCAGAAGTTAGTTTTAACAATATCATTAATGTTTTAGTCTAATACCCTGAACAGCGATAATCACCAGAATAGTCGGAACTTTGGAGATATTGAAAGCCGATTTGAGATCCAACATTCAGACTCATGGTAATTGTATGAGATATACATCAAAATAGGAGAATAGGAGCGGGAACTACATTAGACCGACTCACACGTGGGCCACGCCAGTTTTGTGCGCAGAGTCGCATCGCGTGGCGTGGAACTAATGTAACTCTACAAGTTTAGTTGCCATGTAACATGTATGGAGACCGACGCAGACAGATCGGCGTCCGTGGCCCAAGTGTGCCCAATGTAGTTCTACCTTCAAGATGAAGTTAGTAGGGCATCGCCAACGCAGCATTCCGGATCAGCCCTCGAGACAAAATGGATCCCAGAAGCCGCATTACTGTCAAAACCGACTCAAGCGCGCTCGCTTCCATCTGTACCCGAGAGAATAGGATTCGAAGTATACGTAATATGATGCGCATTGAAGCATGGACCCTCCTTCCGATCCGCACTCGAGAGAACAGGGACCTCGGGATCTGTATAGTGATCTGTATCGAACTAGGTGCACTACGCCTGATCCGAACACGAGCCTTCATCACCAATTCATAAATCATAGATTAGTTTTTTAAAACTTAATTAAAGTTTTTTTTTAAAGCCTGGATTTTTCTGTCTCGAATCGGGCGCAGAGCACAATTTAGTCTTTGACTAATCTGTCGTCGACAGACAGTTTTTTGATAGTGGCCCAACGCGTTATGATATCCCCTGCCATCGTCAGTTTTCGTATATGCTTTTGTCCAAGACTTCGCGAGTTTTCCGTAGTGGCGGAATTTCAGATAAAGTTCGAGAGCCACCACATACATATCGTCATAGAAATACTATCGCAAATTAACATGGCATTTACTACTAAGTGTTCGATGATGGTCTCAAAGAGCACCAATAGCTCAGCATAAAAATTGGACTTGAACCTTTCGATCTTAGGAGTCAATTCTTCAGCTATTGATCAAAATTTTGAGTACGCTATATGCGTTTTATGTAGGTAAGTGTTACGCGTTTCCTAGCGCCGCAAGATTTTAGAATGTATCCTTATTATTTTAGAAGAGTTTCTTTAGATATACACCACGGACAGTGGACCCTCTGCTAAGATCTAAAAAGTTTTGTCACAACTTTGAATCATCGGCTCAAAGTTATTATTCAGTGATAAAATAACGATTTCCAAGACAGACAGTCCTGCTGAGCTGAAAACCGGGATTTGAGTTACAGAAACCAAGATGCTCGGTTTTAATGCCGAACAGAATTTACAAGTCACTGCCATCTGTCGGCATTTAATTTAGTTCGATTTATTGAAACGCTTCACGATATTCTTCCAAATTTTTGACAGAACGTTTTTGATAGTCATTTTTGGTGAAGACATGAATGTTTTTAGTGGTAGGTTCACAGTGCTCTAGATCAGTATGTCGTAAAGAGTGACCGCTCAGCAGTGGAATAAAATCATCAGAACGCCGATGTAAACGCCAGCAGTGAATACAAGAGGCTTAAAAACGGTACGCTTTGCATATACGATTATAAGGAAAAACAGAATTCGCATCAAGCTAAGAACAAATCTCTTAGATAGCTTGCACTCTTCATGGGAATGAGTTAATTCCGCACCGAGACCCATGAAGAAATCCGAAGCTAAACAACGAAATCACAAAAGGTTTAATTAATTAAACATTCGCGTTTAATGAGTCCAAATGGCTCGATAAATACTTATATATTTTTTTGTAACTTTGGTTATTGCTATGGAAGTAACTCGATAGTAATCAATTTAACATCAACTTATAATCTATCAAAAAATAATTTCCGTAGTCAGCGTCTATGGTGTCCCAACGTTTCCTTGTCGCTCCGGATGGTGCTGCAGTGCGAGAGATGGTGAGATTCCAGCGATGCAAGGCTCACACGATTCTTGAACGACAGCTGATTCTACCAGATCTTTCCGTGGTCCTTCAAAAGGTCTTGAAGGTGGGTTAGACCCTCAATTGAAGGCGCAATCTCCAAATGTTCACAGATCTAAACTATACGTGCTACGTACCGTCTAATCTAACAAATAATAAAATGTCACAGTGTGTGGGTGGTGTGGTGAGCTTAGTCGATGTTGTGGAACTTGAGGATGGCGCGCCCCTTGATCTCGGAGTTGCCCAGCTTCCTCACGACCTCTTGAGCTTCTTCTGCAGGGAACACGGAGTGTGGCGGCGGTTCGATCTGATAACAAATTAAGATATTTTAGTGACACTTACCTACCAGATTTAATTAAAAGAAATGTTTTTTTTTTGTGTGTATAGTCTGGCACTTGACCACATTTTTTTTACTTTCTATCACCTGTTTGTAAGCGATGGTGTGGCCGACGATGGTACACGCTTGCGTAGAAGTGACCTATTCACTCTTGACTTAAATACACTGAGGTTGTAGCTATCAGGAAAAACAGACTCGTACAACAAATACTTTTGATTATGTATAGGCTCACGTTTGACCTGATGGGAAGCTATGATGTGGCACACGATGGAGTAAGCTTGCCTAAAAGTAACTATTCGCTCTTGATATAAAGACCCCTAAGTTATAGTTTCACACAGATATTTTGACCCACAAATTAACCTTAACTTTGAACTTGACCGAGCGACGCGACTGTAATTTTTTCAATTGCCCTCAACAACTCCCGGCCAAATGGGCATCACAAACGATTGAGAGATCGTACCAGACGGTGTTCTATTCCAAATAATTGCACGCGATAATATTGGAATCTGTGTTTTCACAAAACTGTTTAAGCGTTTATTGTTCTCCGAAAAGTTTAATAATGTCTTCTATATTATGTATAGGCTAGGGTTGCCATTCGTCCCATTACGTCGGGACATGTCACCGTTATTAACAATAGTGTCCCGACGTCCCGACAAGCTATAAAATGTCCCGACAAACATAGTCGAGCGCAGAGCTACAAGTTTTTAAAAATTGTCGACGTTGACGAACGGAATCGCTTAAAGCCGACACCGTGGAGGCTATTCTTCTATATAAAATTAATTTTCACATGAATTGTGAAGAATTTTATAAATGCATAATTAAGGAAACCGATAATTACTGTCCCAAATAAAATCATCCGAAAAATATAAAATAGATTTTTTTTTATATGTTACACCAAATGGTTTTGTTTTAAAAATTCTTTTTGCCATGCGTTTGCTTTGCTATTTGCCTTGCGTTACCAACGAACATAGTAAATAATAAAAACAGAGGACCCCAAATTGTAATTGTCCCGGCGGGGCCTTGAGGATTTATGGCAACCCTAGTATAGGCTCAAGTTTGACCACTATCTCATCTGATGGGAAGCTATGATGTGGTCGTCGATGGAGCACTTACCTAGAAGCCACCTATTCACCCTTGACTTAAAGACCCCTAAATTACCTATAGTTGTCAGGAAACACAGACGCCGGCAGGGAAGTCCACTCGTCAGCTGAACGACTTTCACATGAATATTTTGGCCCACAAATTAACTATAACTTTGAACTTGACCAAGCGACGCTCCAGTGAGGACTGTAATTTTTTCAATTGCCCTCAACAACTCCCGGCCAACTGGGCGTCGCAGATGATTGAGAGATCATATCAGACGGTTATCTAATAATAACCACCGGTTAAATGATAACAGGATACTGCAAAATTCTGTTTTCCTTGTACGTGTGATGGAAGGAGTAGCGACTTCATAACATGTAGCACAGTATAACCAGCTTTATAATGTTCCCACTGCTGGGACTCGGGCCTCCTCTCAAGGAGATCGGGCCGTAATCCACCACGCGGGCCCAGTGCGGGTTGAAGAACGTCGCTTGTCTTCGATTTTTTGGTTCTAAGACATGCCGGTTTCCTCAAGATGTTTTCCTTCACCGTTTTGAGAGCAGTGGTGATGAAATAAATTACACAAAGTAATTTGCCTGGCTGGGTTGAATCTGCGACCTTGACTAGTGAGTCGGGACCGTTAGCACTAGGCCACCACTACTCCCTTTTTTATGGTGGGAAAAATCTTCCAATGACAACCCCCGCTCTTGGGTGGAGTGGGAGGTAGTGTCAGACTCTTACTGACTAAAAGCCCACCCCGTTTCTCCTAGCCTTTATACCGGGGCTCGAGTTCCCTTTCGGATAACCCTGGCCCAAGTAGGCTTCGACCCGGCTGGGCCCCTGCTGTTGCTGACAACTCCTTGAGGCGCGCGGGAACAGTGCGCGCCGTCGACGACTTGGGCTTGGTCCGGACAGTTACCGGTAGGCCGGACAGCGAGCTACCCATTGCTCACAGTCCGCAAGCCTGCGCCTACGGTGGCCGGAAATCGGGATCGGAATCCCGGCGGCGGCGGCGAGAGCTCCTTTGCGAGCATTACTGCTTCGCAGAAGTCGGCAACCGCCTGCCACTCCTCCTCGCTCCGGACCATGGCCTCAACCAAGGCTCGGCGCGAGAGGTCTCCGCCGCCGATCGCCCCCACGAGGGCACGGCGATGCTCCGCCCATGACCACTACTCCCTAGCAGCAGCGACTTCGAATTGACCAAAACGTGACTTTTTTGCTACCACATGCCAGCCAGCCCCATACTGCCTGATCTGAGATTCTTAACACGATCTATTTGACGACCTAAACTGAATTGCTAAAGGGATTGAGCTTTATAGGATGTATAGCTCGATTCTCTTTCTTGCGCGTTTTTATGAAGCTATGTTATCTACCAGATAATGAATGCAGAAGTATATCGAATACAGGTGTACCTGTACTACGTATACCTTTTCTTCAATTCATCTTCTTCATCATCAACCCAATAGGGTAGGGAGTAGGTGGGATGAAAGAATACTTTCAGAGATAAATCATAACAAACGAGTCGATCTTGAACACCTGGACAGATCTTAATAAATTGCAGCTATGAACCATCTCGATTACGTCAGCTTTCAAACACAAAAAAAAACGCATCAAAATCCGTGCATTCGTTTGGCAGTTACGATGCCACGGACAGACAGATAGACGCGTCAAACTTATAACACCCATCTTTTCCGTCCGGGGTTAAAAAGGTGCGAATATAAAACGTTTGGACAACAGTGTCCTGAAAGTGAACAAATGAGTGTTAAAGGATCCACAATAATCAATTATTTGTCTTTTATTTTATCTCAATGCACACACTTGACTATTTCATTAGTTTCGAGTGTCTGATAAACAGTTAATATCACCTCTAATACACCTACCGGTAAAATTCTCATGAGCATCGAACGACCTTGCGTAGATAACAAAACCTCGCGTGTTCTACTCCAAATAATTGCACGCGATAATATTGAAATCTATGTTTTCACAAAACTGTATATTTGCCATATTGTTCTTCGAAAAATTTGATAATATCTTCTAGTACATTTTATTACGTATTGGCTCACGTTTGACCAGTTTCTCATCGGATGGGAAGCTACTATCTCAAATTATGTGGCCGACGATGGAGTACGCTTGCCTAAAAGTAACCTATTCACTCTTGGCTTAAAGACCCTTAGGTTATAGTTATCGGAAAACCGAGATTCCGACAGGGAATGCTATTCCATCACTTACATGACATAATTTATATGACCCATCTCAATTGTTTGGAGTAAACGTGAATGTGAATTATTCAAGGACACCTTTAGCTTCTGTCTTCTGAGTCTTTAAATCAAAGTAGATCAATTTGTTTAAACCATATACAGCTAGCATTAAATGAAGTATGTAATTATACTCTGTTCAAAATAACATTAGAAATTTATGAAAACCTTTTATTACTGTCCGTTCAACCGATTTTGACTTTTATTACGTTGGTGGCATGACAAATGGCGGCTGCAGTAAATAGTTGGTATTGTTACCACTTTTTTGTTTTTAACGCCATTCTTATTACGAAATAGAAGTGAAAATCGGTTGAACAGACAGTAAAAAACAGGTTTCTTTAAATTACTATTCTTAACGCGAATAGGGTATAAGTTAAGCAGACAATATTTTTTTCAAGTCACAGATAGGTTACACAAAATAGATAGGTACAGAAGTCAATCTACATACAAAGCGCGCTCGAGCAACGCACACATAGACACTGCTCACGGACACGATATCTCGGAACGCCTCGGCCCGCTCGTCGAACAGTTCCGGCTCAAACACTCATTAGTGTGCGTCCACCGAGCGTAGGTATAAAAAGTGAAGTACATACATGAGATTGTCTTCTGTACCTGTGTAACCTGACTTGAAAAAAATATTGTTCATAAAATTTAAGACGCAGGATAAAAATCGAAACGAAATATGTACGCCTACGGAAATAAAGTAGCGTAAAATGATGAGAAAGTAGTACTATACTATCAGAGGTATAATACTACTTTCTGTGTACAACAGGCTGCTATGAGGTAAATTACAACAAATTGGCGCCAAAAAGAAAAAAAAGAAGACTTTCAAACCGAAAAAATATTTAAAAGAAAGGAAGCAGCCAGTATTACATTTAGAAAACTAGAAAAACCAGAAGAATCCGAAACCAGTAGACAAAATTTCGTAAAACAAGAACATGGAACAAGTTCCCTGTATTGGAACTGATGGACACTTATATCAAGATCAAAACAAATAAGTAGAAACCCAGAAAATTCAACAGAACACAAATTAGCAGAATTATTGTAACGGATATTTATTTTGCAAACAATAGATCACATTTACTTACATAAAAAAAAAACTTAAACTAATAGATTTTTTAAACACTTTTATAAGTCAATTTTTTTGTTCAGTTTAAATTAGATGAGGCCGGTGTATCCTAGCTGACTACCCTGAGAAGAAACACCGAAACAAAATCAGGCGTAAATAATATAAATAACAAGGAAATGCTGTTATATTGTTAACTTCTTTTTTGGGAGAACTGCTTTCTGAAATACAGGCTCGGCCTAGCTCAGGCGCAGTTAGACGAATACCATAATAATAATTATTATTATTAGAGATTCAATAGAAAGACAATAAGAGAGAAATGAAAGAAAGGGTTTAATGAATTAAGTAACTTTCAATTCATTGTTCAACGTTTGTACAATTTTATGGAGAAAATAAATTATTATTACGTATAAATTGACTTACGCAAACGATTTCACCGATAAACCGGGAGGAGACACAAACAGGAGTGTTATCTGCTGGACACACCCGACCAATTGCACTGGTAACATGCACCGACAAGAATGAAATATGTACCGCGATTGGAAGTTAACACTGCAATTGAATAAATTGGTCTAAATTGGCCTTGCATAGAGGGAGCGAATTGCCCCCTTGTGAATCAATCAGTGCAATGTATAAGCCAGTATATATATCGTCCCAATAGTGGTAGGTCTATAGTCCAAAGCCTGCGACCCTGCTATGTACCTGTTACCATCAGTTTGCTTGGACAAACTGCGGGATTAGGGGTTACCGATACATTCTTTGTGCTTCTTTAATGTCTTCATGAACATACCCTTATCTTCTGGTTGATCCCAGCAGGGACGAAGTCTACTGCGAGCCATGGTTTTAATGAAAATGAACCTTGAGACCCTGGGATGTGAGGCAAAGAAGGAAAAAACAAGTGGGTTTTAGTCAGTAAAAGTCTGACAAAATTCCCGCTCCGCCCAAGGGTGGGAGATGTCATTAGTTAGATGATTTCCTACCTAAAAAAAATCTCCTGGTTCATCTACGTTAAATTTTGTTTGAGGTGGTCTATCAGCAAATGACTTCAGACCTTTGATGATCTTTTTCTTCATATTCCTTCATTTTCTCTTTGAGTTCTACAGCCACGGTAATTTTTGGTGGACTTTGGGGGGTAAAGTTGGTACATCCATGGTTTTCTATGATTATGGTGGAATTAAAGAGGGACCTGGAGCCTATCAGTTGCTCCTGATTCTCCACAAATAGTACGAGTACACTGATGTTAACATGTACATACAGGGTTGCAGGCTATGGACTAATAAATACATATCTTAACTTGGTCACGGTGTTTTTTTGACCGTGTATTGAATTTAGAGTATTTTAACCACTATTTCCAAACCTTTCGCCAAATTTAAGAGGCAGAGGGTAGGGTAGGGTACATTGCTCACAGAACAGAAAGTCGATGGCCGAAAGAATCTGGGCTGGCGACCACGCACCGAAAGACGCAGCGTTGCAGGCCTCCCACAGGGTGGATCGAGGACCTGGTAAGACTCGCGGGGATCCTGTGGAAGCGCTACGCACAGGACAGTTCGTTGTGGCGACATTTAGAGGAGGCCTATGTCCAACAGTGGACGTCTATCTGCTGAAATGATAATGATGACGAATCATTGTGGTCAGTACGTAATAAGATTTATATATTACCACGTAAAGAGAGAAGTGGACTTTTCGCACTTTGACGACTTTAGACTCGAGAGATTATTTGACATTTGTAATATTGGCGAAATAATGGTGACAAAATGGGCCTAGTTTTTTTTTTTTTTTCGATGGGAAAAATCATCCTATGACAACTCCCGCTCTTGGGCGGAGCGGGAGATAGTGTCAGACTCTTACTGACTAAAAAACCCATCCCGTTCCTTCAAGCCTTCATACCAGGGCTCGAGCGCCCTTTCGGATAACCCTGGCCCCAGTAGGCTTCGACCCGGCTGGGCCCCTGCTGTTGCTGACAACTCCTTGAGGCGCGCGGGAACAGCGCGCACAGCATTACTGCTTCGCAGAAGTCGGCGACCGCCTGCCACTCCTCCTCGCTCTGGACCATGGCCTCAACCAAGGCCCGGCGCGAGAGGTCTCCGCCGCCGATCGCCCCCACGAGGGCACGGCGATGCTCCGCCCAAGCAGGGCACACCTCGACTGTGGGCCTAGTTGGAACCTACCCAATCTGCTAATCTTTAAGTCAAGTTCAAGAGTGAATAGGTTACTTCTAGGCAACTTAGGTGACATGGTGGTCAAACTCGAGCCTATCAATAATAATAAAAAAAAAAAAAAAAAATTCTAATACTCGTACTATAAAGAGGTAATATTGATTTTTTGTTTTTTTGAGGAGGCCATCTCTGAAAGTACTTGTCCAGTTGTTAAAATTTTCACCATTAGAAAGCTGCTTAATTCCTGAGTAACAAAGGCTACATTTTATGTACACGGGCGAAGACGCGGGCAAAGGCTAGTGGAAAATAAAGCCTTCGAAACATCACTTCATGGTTACATCACACAAAGCACACATGACATACGAAGTTCTCTGAACTCTTTGATGATCCAAAGCCCTAATTGATAAACACGTAGCATAATTATGTCAATGTGAATCTTAAACATTGTGTATTAAAGCTGTAAATGCTTCTGATAAAACCGGAACCCAAACAAAGACGTGTCATCCAGCAACCCACCCTAGGTCTGCCTGGTGGATCCACTCCCACTCACATTGAAGTCCTGTCCCAGCAGTGGGAATATTACAGGCTGATTATCCTGCAGTAGTTGTCACTTCCGTGCGCCATACATCACAGCTATATTATGTATGGTGCTGCTGCTTCCTTTGATTCAGAAAATGAAGAGGGAAGCGCCATACATCACACCGTGAGCACACCTGTATTTAATATGGTGCTGCTTAGCTTAAATACTTACTTCACCGTTAGCCACTAGAGTCACCAGTCTCTTGAGCAGTTCTATAGAGCCGTTGGGAACGATTTCTATGCTGACGTTCATGTCTTCAGCCTTCTTCGCGAATTTCGGCAGAAGGTGTTCCCCAACGTCTTCTGTCACTAGCACCACGCCACCCTGAGAAATAGTAGATTCTTATTATTTTTGCACAGATAAATACAAAAGACAAAAGGATAGCTAATACACAAAGGCGAGCTCAGGGCCGAAGATTACTGGGACCATGGGTTGGCTTTCGAAAGGTAAACCCGAGGTCCTCCGAGGCCTTGACGCGCGGCGCTATGAGTGGCGTACTTTTGTTCTTACCGCGCGCCCACCCTCGATGCTAAGACCGAAGTCGTGACCAGGCCGTTATTATTCCACATTAAATAATTTTACAAGGGATTAATATATTTCTACTCACCGGAGCAAGGCATTGCAAAGAACGGTGCAGGGATCTTGAAGTGGTGCCGAAGTTCATCACCACATCAACTGGTCCCCCACACGCGTCCGTCGTCCTCTCGATGAGCTGCTTTTCATATAGATCCTCGTTCCATTGGACTACATTCACTCTGCGACAAATAAACAACAGTCGAGCGGTTAGTTCCTTGGATTGTATGGTCGTTGGGATGAAGTATACCACAGAACAGATGTAAGAGGTGAGAATGGCCTTTTGAGCCAGGCGTGCGACAAAGTAGGGCAATGCTCATAGTACAACCACCAATAGCAAACTTGCGATCTAAATATGCGTGGTCTATTAGTTGCGTAATGCGCGTTCGTATTGGTTTATTGCCTGTAATGGAGCTAAAGGGTGGGTGACAAGCGGCGACACTCGTTGTAGTACAAATAGGAGAGTATTTCCTTTCTAAACTCTTTCATCTTCTCTGTGAGGTAAACACATTAAATTTAGTGAAGGTGGTAGTCTTGATCCGACCCTGAGAACGACTATTCTCTAGACATCATTCTTGGGTTGTCCTTTCCTACTGATAATTTGGTCATTTAATTTATAAACCCAAATCCCTAACTAGTGATTTAAGTGAACATCACATTGCCAACTGTGGTTTTATAACCATTCAATATTTTATAAATTTATTTTCAGGCATTAGGTACATACCTTTTTTTTCTATAAACTATAAATTTCGGGTATTCTATCAGAGTAGTGAACGCCCTGAGTTTAGAAATAAGGAGTAACAAAAAAAATCGTAAAAAGGATAATTTAGGCCCCTTGGTACGTGAAGATGGCAGGTTTCTTAGCGATGAGGAAAAGCTAGTGCTATTCCGATTTTGTTAAGTGCAACAGTTGTTGTTGAGATTTATGCTTCTTTTTTTAATTGTGTCCTATATACAGGGTTATTTATAAACAACAACTTATGTTCTATGACTTTAAAAAAAATATCATATTATAGTTCATCAGATTTTCATACAAAAATAACAATATTTAAATTGAACGTTCTAAATATTACAAAGCCTATGCGAAGCAAGCGATAGTACAATAGCGGAGGGTAGCTGAACATGAACTTGACCTATAATACAGGCGACCCTCACTAGTCGGTCGGTGCGCTCGCGTCGCGTCATACGTGTTCTTGTAGCGAAATTCGGCAGTGCGAACGTAATTATCTTTACATGATGGTGTATCAATATTCTAATGTCGAGTACACGGAAATAGTGCATGGTGTGATGACAATGTTTCGGAAGCCTGCTTACTATTACTACGAGAACAGTGTGCGGGAGGCGTAAGTAGATACGGCAAAATACAGAGTTGAAATGTGTTAGATAGAACAACGAAATATTGAAGGTTTGTTTTTGGTAAATATATTATGTTTTGTAAAGAGTCATAGAACAAAAGTTGTTGTTTATGATGTCAGTAATACAGTCCTGCAAGGTTGTTAATGTTTTAAAAATAACCCTGTATATGTACCTACTCTCTTTACAATTCAAATCAGCCGTCTCATAGTCTACCTGATTATGATAAAGCCAAACTTTCTCCAATTACATAATATCAAAATATGTACAACTACGACTTTACAATGTTGTATAACACCCAATCCAATAGAACCAACGTCTCCAATACATGACCTAATTTACCAACTCCAACTTGAATCTAGGTCCTTACACGTATAAACTTCAGTTAGATAGTTAGTCAGTTGGTAACTGCAACTTGTGAAGTTTAGATCATGTAGGCACCGAGTTAGTCGAAGTTTGCCGACATAGCACGAACAATCGCCAAACTTAAGTGGCAACGGGCAGGGCACATTGCTCGCAGAATAGATGGCCGTTGAAAGGTTCTGGAGTGGCAACCGCGTACCGGAAGATGACAAGGTGGACCGATGACCTGGTGACGGTTGCGGGAATCCGATGGATGCGGGACGCACAGGATCGTTCATTGTGGCTACACTTGGGGGAGGCCTATGTCCAACAATAGACGTCTATCAACTGAAATGATGACCGAGTCGAGTCCACAACTACGCCCAACCAGAACTGGTCGGGTTTTATTAGTCAATTACTAATAAAACCTGACCAAACCGATCCGCCTATTGTGCACTGATAATGCAATTTAAATTGTAAAGAGTCTTTCAATTCTTTACATATCAGCCGAGATGTTATTTATGGTCTTTTGTAACCGTGCGAATTTTTTTCGTGACCGTCTGGGTCGTACTGAACTGTCTCAAGCAGTGCCATTCATAGGGAATAACGGAAAGGTTTGCTTATTTTCGATATTTACAAACTACTGAAGAATTTCATATTTACATTCTTGGTTATATTACCCTATTAAAAAAAACGTTCAATATTTTATACTCTATGCGGACGCTTGGTGTTTAACCGAAATGGCGCGAAATCACGCACCGGTTCGCTTGGGGTTTGAGTAGCAATTTTGTCGCTTAGCCTGCATTGAAGTTTTATCAAATCAAATGCCATCAAACAATACGTCGACCTCAACGACCTTGGGCAAAGATCAAAATAATATTTATTGGCAGATGTTATTTTATCTACATCTGTTAGAGACACGCGTACATGGATTGATAAGCTAAACAGAAAACATAAGATGTAATGTATCAATACGAAGTTCGACACTAGTGTCTGACTGAACTTTCGGGGACAGTTAAGGCCTAGTTTGGACTTCGGCTACCATCCAGCTAAAACTAAGACTAAAATTAGGTTACAGTTTCGCCCATGAAAACTAATTTCGGTCGAACACTATTATGACATAAATCAAATTAAACATAAATTAGTGCACCATCAACGATTTCATCACAGCTTACCATCAGATGGGATCGCAGTCAAACTCTAGTTTATATCAATTAAAAAAAACAAAAAAAAACCGGCCAAGAGCGTGTCGGGCCACGCTCAGTGTAGGGTTCTGTTATTTCCCGTCCGTCACAATAAGTGTATCCACTTATGAGTTTAAAAAAATGCTTGCATTTACGATTATACTACAAACTTAGTCCAGAAATTATTTTGTACAACCTTTTTGTCTTTTTTGTACAAAAACTGTTCTTTCCATCAAGTTCAAAATGATTTTCCTAGAAAGTCCTTATAAAGTTCTACTTTTCAGATTTTTTTTATATTTTCTAAACTTATGGTTCAAAAATTAGAGGGGGGGACACATTGTTTTTTACTTTTGGAGCGATTATTTTCGAAATTATTGCCATTATCAAAAATTATTTTCATTTCCCTATTCATTTTTAAATACCTATCCAACAATCTAACACACGTAAGGGTTGAAATTAAAAAAAAAAAACACTTCCCACTTTACACATAGGGGGACTACCCTAATAAAACATTTTTTTCCAATTTTTATTTTACCACTTTGTCTGCGTGATTGATATACACATTGGTACCAAATTTCAGCTTTCTAGTGCTAACGGTCACAGAGATTAAGCGAGGACGGACAGACAGACAGACATGGCGAAACTATAAGTAAGGGTTCCTAGTTGACTACGGAACCCTAATAATAATGAAGTAAACTTACTCTTCGCATTCCTTCGCCAGAATGAATCCTTCGTCCTTGAGCGTCGCCACACAGATCCTGATGCGATTGTTGTAGGAGGCGTTCTTGAAGTAGTGAGTAGCAATGCGCAGTGCCCACAGCGCCAGCCCCCCGGTGCCCACAATCAGCACCGTCGTGCTGTCTTTCTTCGACGGGCCCTCCAACACCTTCTTCAGACATTCCCCGGCCGTGGCCACAGTATTCATCGCTAATAACGCACCAGTAGGCAGCATGGCCGCAACGCTCAGCGGCAGCTGATCTGGTACAGGTACCAAGCACTTAAAATCTGGCACGACAATAAACTCCGCATACCCATTAGGCACACCGTCGTAGGGATACAAGACAATCCTGGAACCTTCTTTGATTCCGTCTAATCGTTCCGCAGCCCTGCCGATCGAATCTACAACGCCAGCTACTTCATAGCCGGGGAACAAGGCACCATCTCTTACACCTATATGTGCAGGAGCGGCGTGAGTGTGGATACCGAAGTTCTCCATCTCTCCTGAGAGGCTGCCGATGGAGGATATGGACGATGTGCTGCAAACGGAGGCTGAGCGAGTCTTGTTGGCTCTGTAGCAAGCTCCTGCGTACACTACTCGTATCCTGGCGCCGTACATGGGCACATCTGGTACGGGTACGTCGAAACTGAACACGCATTCCCTCAGGGTGGGCCCGGGAGACTCGATGGACACTTGTCTGCACAGCTTACTCATTTTGAAATCTGCGGACAATTTTTTATTGTTTTTAATCATCTATGAAGATTGCTTTTTAGACGGCGCTGGATGAGGGACAATTGAGATGGTAAACATACGAATTGAATGTTAAGAAAAACCCTAAATTAAAGCTTAAAAGGTTCACTCTGCATACCTTAAAGTATTTCTCTCGAGTGTGTGATAGCGATACGCACAAAGTCTTTACAGCAATAATTAAAACGTCGAGTTCACTTCATTAGGTATTTAAACGAGGCGTCCGCTCGTCCCGGGGCCGCTCTCAATTCTGAAGTGAGGAAAACTCACTATCTTTTAGTACACAAATCGATAAGGAAGATAACAAAAACATTAACAAAAGGATCATTTAGCACAACAGTGTAAAGTATAGGATTGTTTCTTTTTTTTTATTTATTTATGTTCAAGAAAAAAACTGTATACATTTGACTTTTATACTAAAAACCACTAAAGCCATTACTGGCTTATGCATGGTTAGTGAGTTCGGATAAATTAAATTATGTTAGTAATAAGTTTAACTAAATTAATTCACTCTTTGCAAAAAGTAGTTTTTTAATTCACTCTTTGATTTTTTAGGGTTGCTGAGGTATTTATTTTGTATGTCCACAGGAAGTTCGTTAATTATTTTTGGCAGAATGTATGTGTATGTTCTCATACTGTATGTATTGTTGTATCTAGGCAAGGTAAAGGTGTTCATGTTCGACAACGTTCTTAGTTTTGGATGACGTGCATTCTTAATTAAATTATTTATGTTATTAAATTCATTTTTTAGTATAGAAAGTTTAGCCATGTTGTGAACTGGTAATATGTTGCAATAATGAAATAGTTCTGAGTAATCATTTTGGTATTTTGTTTTAATTTTAGGTGGTACTATATTTTTGAGAATTCGTTGTTGTAATTTGTAAATTTTATCTAAATGTGTTTTGTAAGTTCTCCCGTAGCTACTGAGACCATAGCCAATAATGGAGTCAGCTAGAGCTAGGTATAGTAGCCTTAAGGTTTTATATGTTTAATCAACAATAGTGACAGCTTCCGAAGCACAAAAAGATAGAGGAAAAAATTTCACTTAGTCTAACTACTTAATGAACAAGGTCAAATTAAATTAGCTAGCGAAACTTCGCACTCTTGATAGGTATCAATTTACATCTATGCATAGAAAAGGATAACCTGACTGACTGACATCAACGCACTGCCGAAATTTGGACTAGGAGCGTGACATTTTGCACGAGGCTTCCCTTCACGATGTAGGCGAGCACGAAGAGAGGATTCTAAGGGGATGAAACGGCATCCAAAGTTTGTATGGAGGGGACGAAACGGGATCCAAATTTTGTATGGAGAAACCTACTTTCACGAGCGCGACCCCGCTGGCAGAAGCTAGTTGACAATAAAACAAAAAACAAGTGTCATAGTTGAAAACAAACTACTTTTAAGTCAATCTCATGTATGTACTTCACTTTTTATACCTACGCTAGGCGATCGCACACACGTTGAGTCAGCGCGTTGCTCCGAACTGTACGAGTGCGACCGGGCGATTGAGCCGAGATATCGTGTTCGTGAGCGGTGTCTGTGTGCGTTGCTCGAGCGCGCTTTGTATGCAGATTGTCTTCTGTACCTATCTATTTTGTGCCTAGAGAGGTCAACGGCTATTGATTATTATTATTACTTAGATTTTTTTCTTTGTCTATAACTATCGTGCCAATCACATCTGCGGAGTTTCACTTGTCAATTTATTTTGGCGCTCTATTAATAGGTTCCAAAATTATATTATCAGCATCACGTGTTAGTTATCTGCTGCCGATCTCCTAGGTAGACTACAGCCAGGTCATGACTATCCATTGAAATGGATGGTCTGACTGGCTGTCGCAAACAGGATAAACGGCAACCTTTATGTACGCACATACTTTATGTACGCACATACTTTATGTACGCACATACTTGTTTTAGTCAGCGGTTTCGCCTGTTTGAAAGTTAAAAAAAATTCACGAACTTCTCATAGGTACCTCTTGGTGGAAGTGTGTCTTATCTTCCAGGACATGAGTCTATCCACAGAAAATATGAAAGAGGTTAGAAAGGAAATACTTTCCGATTTGTTCTACAACGAGTGTCGCCGCTTGTCTCCCACCCTTTAACTCCACTACTGGAAATAAACCAATACGAACGCGCATTACGCAACTAACAGACCACGCTTAGATCGCAAGTTAGTTATTGGTAGTTGAACTAAGAGCATTGCCCTACTTTGTGCCCCGCCCACAAGGCCATTCTAACCTTCTTCATCTCTTCTGTGGGGACTACCCATGTGCCTCATACAACCGCTATAACCTGAGGTCTTTAAGTCAAGAGTGAATAGATTGCTTCTAGGCAAGCGTGTTCTATCGTCGGCCACATCATCGCTAACGATCAGGTGAGATTGTGGTCAAACACGAGCCTATCCATAACAAAAAAAAACCGTTTAAACGTAGAAGTAACAGACACACATACGGAAATACACTTAAATGGTCATTATAAATAATGAGGTATAGTGACAGACAATACAACAGTTAAATATTCTTTACTAGCTTTTGCTCGCGCCTTCACTCGCGGGATTGTCGTATAACTGATGCGAAGTCAAATAGTAGCCTTTCATTTCTTGGCGTTCAGCTCACTCCGTACCAAATTTCATCGAAATCAATTAAACAGTGAAAGCATAACAAACAAATAGACTTTGACATTTATAATATCAGTATGGAATATAGTATATTTTTAGTATGATGGATTCAATACAGACAATGTTCGAGCGCAGGGAAGTGACACGTGAGTAGTAAGACGATTTAGGGGTTGGAGAGGGTCCGATCATGTCTTATTTTTTCTTGCAAGGGAGTGGGAGGGAGTTCTGATAGTTCTTAATTAGTATCACAAAAATACGCAGTTAAGATTTGGAAAAGTACAGGCCACCGCGCGAATGATATGCGCTCGGATACGTATATAGATAAAGTATTTCCATGGTAACGTCACGTTAACGACACACTTGTAAACGTTTTTAAAAATTGTTACTTTTTAAAATAGACATCAAAACGAACCAAACTTATAATCATTTTTTAGATCCTTACGTAATAAATATTAAACGACCTATTCTTATTTTTTCTTATTTAGGGGAGGAGGGGGTAAAAAACTAGTAAAAATCATCTTACGTAATAAATGAATGGTTCCTTTCGCACCCTAGTAAAAAGATAAACGAATCACAATTTTAGTTGCTAGACTCACATCGAAGTTTGAAGTGGTATACGTGCATCTAAACACATAATAATCTTCAAGAGACGATAACTTGTTTATTTCCGCACATTAACGAGTGATTAGTTAATTAGTGACTAAGCGATCATCAGATCTCCACACGCAGCTCACAAACGAGACCACAGGCCCTCCCACGAGCTATCTTAACGCGATTTATTTGTCGACCTATGTAAACTGAATAACAGGGATTTTTTTTTTTATGGTGGAAAAAAATCATGCATTGACATCCCCCGCCCTTGGGCGGAGCGGGAGATAGTGTCAGACTCTTACTGACTAAAAGACCCACCCCGTTCCTTCTAGCCTTCATACCGGGGCTCGAGCGCCCTTTCGGATAACCCTGGCCCCAGTAGGCTTCGACCCGGCTGGGTCCCTACTGTTGCTGACAACTCCTTGAGGCGCGCGGGAACAGTGCGCGCCGTCGACGACTTGGGCTTGGTCCGGACAGTTACCGGACGGCCGGACAGTTACCGGACGGCCGGACAGTGAGCTACCCATTGCTCACTGTCCACAAGCCCGCGCCTACGTTGGCCGGAAATCGGGATCAGAATCCCGGCGGCGGCGGCGGCGATGGCGGCGATAACGCCTTTGCCTGATGCGTTCGGCCTCCTCCTTTGCGAGCATTACTGCTTCGCAGAAGTCGGCGACTGCCTGCCACTCCTCCTCGCTCCGGACCATGGCCTCAACCAAGGCCCGGCGCGAGAGGTCTCCGCCGCCGATCGCCCCCACGAGGGCACGGCGATGCTCCGCCCAAGCAGGGAATAACAGGGATGCAACTCAACAATTTTTTTTAGTTTTTCATACAACCGCTCTTACGCGATTATGATGTTACTACACATTTTTCACTAGATATTTTGGAAACACAGTATCTTGTGGATATTATCTAGGCTTCTATTGAAATCAATTTATAAATTTGCGTGTATCTAATCCAGTAAATACCTCTGAAAATCTGCTATTTTGCATAAACTTTGACTCTTGATGATTTACTAAAAATTAAAAAAGTCAAGAAAATGAGGACAATTTTTTTCAAAAACTTTTAATGGTTTAAAAAATACATATGTATTTCCTGGAACAAGTTTTGTCAAATATTCGAGTAAATCACGGAATTACGGAATGCTAATAGAATTTTCAGGCGTTATCTCTCTTTTTTCGCGTTGCTTTTTCGTTAAACATCGCGTTGGATTACGTTAGATAATATGATGGCTTTTAAACCATGCTCGATTTTGAGGACAGGCGAGTGGAAAAGCAGCCTCGTATCTAATAGGGATGAACAGGGCCGTTTTATCCATAAGGCAATGTAGGCAACTGCCTAGGGGCCCCGCCAGGTTTTAGGGCCCCGCGCTTTAGGAAAAAAAATAGACTATGTTTCATAAACAGTAAAAAAAATGGAATTTTCGATGACATGCCATTTATCTAGCAATCCTATCATTGGATTATGCTTGCAAATACCGATATTTAATACCAATATTTCATTAGCAACGTGTGAGTGCAGAGCATATTCATTGGCTTTTGCTGATAATTTTGTTTATATCAATTTTCATAATATAAAATTGAATCAAACAACTACATGGAAAAACAATAAAATATGTAAACTAAGTTAAAAAAATGATTTAACTATATATTTATAATTAAATTAAAAACTTAGTTCAGAAATTATTTTGTACAATTTTTCAAAAACTGTTCAACACGTCAAATTCAAAATAATTTTACTAGAAAGTCTTTATAAACTTCTACTTTTGAGATTTTTTCATATTTTCTAAACTTATGGTTCAAAAGTTAGAGGGGGGACACATTTTTTACTTTTCAAATTTCAGCTTTCTAGCTAACAGTCACTGAGATTATCCTCGGACGGACGGACAGACAGACAGATTTGGTAAAACTATGTATCTTGTTGACTACGGAACCCTAAAAACAACGTAATTATGAATAAATTTGTGTTATAATATTTTAAGAAGTTAGAAGAGGGTAGGGGGGGGGGGCGAGACGTGCATTGCCTAGGGGCCCCGACATGCATAAACCGGCCCTGGGGATGAAGCTATATAGCTATAATATTATAGGGTGTATAGCACCATCGTTTTTTATCGCTCGAACGACTGACATTTAAACACGTCATGGTATGGCCCGAAAAAAGCTCGTGGTAGGGCACCACGAGCTTTTAGCTTGATCCATTTCACGATCTCAACTGAACCGTTAAAAGGATGGAGATGGCTCCAATCTAACCTTATATAGATAAGGTCCATCCCTCTTTCTCACTCGTACGCCTTAGAATTTTAACTCGTCATGGTAAGGCCCAAGAGGCCCTCCCATGAGCTATCTTAACGCGATCCATTTGTCGACCTAAACTGAACTGTTAAAGGGATGCAGGCAGCTACATAGGCTGTATAGCTCCATCCCTCTTTTTCACTCGCACGCCTTAGAATTTTAACACGTCATGGTAAGGCCCCAAAGGACCTATCTCGAGCTCTTTGACGACCTAAACTGAACTGTTAAAGGGATGGGGAGCTATATAAAGTGTATAGCTCTATCCCTCTCACTCTGGCTCGAACGACTGACATTTTAACACGTCATGGTAAGGCCTTAGAAAGCCTCGTCCCACGAGCTCCTATCGACCCATTTGACGATCTAAACTGAACTGTTAAAGTGATGGAAATCAGAAACTTTATTTCAGATTGACCATTAACAGGCACTTTTGAATTGTCAAAATGTCGGTCAACCAAAAAAAAAAAGTGGAGCTAATTTGCACGTTCCAAAGCGTTGATCTCTAAGGAGAAGAACATGCAAGGGACTCCTCTATATAAGGTGTATAACATGGAGCTCTGCCCTGTCACTGTGGTTCGAACGCCTAACATTTTAACACGTCATGGTAAGGCAGACATGTGACATCCACCAACCCGCACTGGGCCCGCGTGGTGGATTACGGACCATTCCATCTCCTAGAGAGGAGGCCTGAGTCCCAGCAGTGGGAACATTATAAGGCCGACTATGCTATGGTAAGGCAGCTGCATGAAGGCACCTACATCATTAAAATAATAATGCGTAACAAATCTATTTATAATACAAAACCACAAGTTATTGGAGGACATTTTGTGACGTCACTGCTTGTTCACAGGATAATCACGTGACAAGCGAGGAGTTCGTGTTTACGTAATAAAGGTGACCAAGTGGTAATAGCTCCAACTTACGAGCTTGTAGATCGCGGGTTCAAATCCTGCCAGGCACATTACTTTGTGTAATTTATTTCATTACAACTGATTTCAAAACGGTGAAGGAAAACATCGTGAGGAAACCGGCATGTCCTATATTAAATTATATTATTATTATTACGGCCCATTCCCTCTCCTAGAGAGGAGGCCTGAGTCCTGACAATGGGAACATTAAAAAGGCTGATGATGATGATAATGATCATGACACTGCGCACAGGTGTACCACGTACGCCGATCTGGGCGCGTCGGTTTCCATACATTTTATATGGAAACTAGACTTGTAGAGCTACATTGGATCCACGCCACGCGACATCGTTCTACGTACAAATTAATCAGGCGTAGTTCACGTGTGCGTCATCAGTCCTATGAAGTTCCCGCTTAACACTCACATGGGCTGAACTGCAAGGTTGGAGCATGGATGGGCAACTAAATGACTGGCCTGTTGGTCTAGTGGTTAATGACTGCTGCTATGTCGGGAGGTCGTGGGTTCGATTTCCACCCAAGACAAATGTTTGTGTGATAAGCACGATCATTTGTTCTGTGTCTGGGTGTAATTTGTGTATTTAGGAATATATAAGTATGTTTATCAGTTGTCTTATACTCATACCACGAGCTCTGTTTAGTTTGGGACTAAATGGTGTAGTGAGATAGTTACAGAAATTGAAATATTAATAACTTAACGTACCGAATTTTCAGCCAACACTGCTCTCGTTTAATTTATTGTTGCGTTGGTGGCATGAAAAATAGCGGCTGTAGTAAATAGTATTGTAACCAATTTTTTGCTTTTAATGCACCCTTATGTCTATGGAATAGGAGTCAAAATCGGTTTACTTAACTCATTCATTCTTTGTTTTAAAATATATACATTCTTTTTTCTAACACATTGCTTTTGAAATATTTTTTAAATTATTTAGCCATCAAATATCTTAAATTAAGAATGTCAACATATTTAGGAGGGTCAATGACCATTATTCTGGCGCCTACTTTATGCCTGCCATACACGCAAGGGTATACCTGACAGGATTGCCTGTACAGGTAAACCGGAGCGTGTATGTTGCACAACTGTGATGTGATGTGGAAAGTTTCCCGACAGTGCTTGTTTGATGGTTTAGTTTTTCAGTAGTGTAACTTAGGTATTTATTTCTTTATTTGAATTTCAATTGTTCAGACTTGTTTAAAATAATTAATTGGATAAACATATTTTTATTTATTTATTTACACCATATATTATTACATAAAACATATAATATACACTTTAATACATAAATTGGATAAACCGAAATAATACTGAACCTAATCATCAAAAGGCTTAACGTCACCCAAACGGCAAAAAAAAGGGCTGTGCTTCGTAAAATTCCTTGAATGAAAATATTCGCAGGAGGGAAATGTTGGCAACCTTAGTTGCAGCTACAACTAAGGTTGCCAACATTGCCCGAAGAATCGCCTAAAGTAGATCTATGGCATGGAATTCCCTGCCGGAGTCTGGTAGTCTCTAGGGGTCTTTAAGTCTAGAGTAAATAGATTGCTTCTAGGCAAGCGTGTTCCATCGTCGGCAACATCATCGCTTACCATCAGTTGAGATAGAGACAGGTCAAACGTGAGCCTTTAAAAAAAAAAGTGAGCAGGGCATATGGGACCGTTTTTTTGGCGACACTTGGAGGAAGCGTCTGGACATACGCTTCCTCAAAGTGGACGACTTTCGGCTGAAATGATAATGATGAATCTAGTTTGGTACACAGAACACATGAATCATACATTCTTCGGTTCTGTGACTTTGATCTACCAAAGTCACAGAACGGTTTTAACACTAATTGTTTTCAGAGCATCGCCGTGTCCTCGTTGGGGTGATCGACGGCGGCGATCTCTCGCGCCTGGCCTTGGTACAGGCCATGGTCCGGAGCGAGGAGGAGTGGTAGGCGGTCGCCTCCTTCTGTGAAGCAGTAATGCTAACAAAGGAGGAGGCCACGGCGCTCACAGCGCCACAGCCGCCGCCGGAATTCCGATCCCGATTTCTGGCCACCATAGGCGCTTGCGGGCGGCGAGCAATGGGTAGCTCGCTGTCCGACCGTCCGATAAATGTCCGGACCGAGCCCAAGTCGTAGACGGCGTGCACTGTTCCCGCGCGCCTCAAGGTATTGTCAGCAACAGCATGGGCCTACTGGGGCCAGGGTTAGTTTCGAAACATAGCTCAGCCCCAGTATGAAAGGCAACGAAGGAACAGGAGTGGGCTTTTAGTCAGTAAATGTCTGACACTACCTCCCGCTCCGCCCAAGAGCGGAAGACGTCATTAGATAATTTTGCCACCGAAAAAAAACACTAATTTTTTTGCCATATGAACAGTTAGGTAATTACTAACAGTATTGTAAAGCATACAAAAAAATATATACAAATGCAGTAACACATCTTATAATATAAAAATGAATCGCAAAATGTGTTGGTAAGCGCATAACTCAACAACGCCTACCGATTTCGCTAATTTTTTTTTTTGTTGTGTTCGTTATTATGAGGAGAAGGTTCTTATGGAAAAAAAAATGAAAATTAGGGTAGTGTAGGGTAGTGTAGGGTAGAGTAGGGTAGTGTAGGGTAGAGTAGGGTAGTGTAGGGTAGTGTAGGGTAGTGTAGGGTAGAGTAAGGTAGAGGAGGGTAGAGTAGGGTAGAGTAGAGTAGGGTAGGGTAGAGTAGGGTAGAGTAGGGTAGAGTAGGGTAGAGTAAGGTAGAGTAAGGTAGAGGAAGGTAGAGTAGGGTAGAGTAGAGTAGGGTATAGAAGGCTGAAGTAGGGAAGAGCGGGAGCGAAGCTGCGCGGGCAAAAGCTTGTTCCTATATAAATTTTTCATTTAAACATGCCGAAATTATAGCCACAATTGTAATGATCTCATCCTCACCACGCCGGTGACTAAGCAGTACTATCGGTAGTACATATACGAGTAGATACCAAATAAATAATTATACTTCATTGCTAAATCTGATATGAACCTGACATCATCATAAAACTTTAACAGTTTTATACTAAAAAAATACTACCTACCTAAAACAAATAGGGTTTCAAAACATAGAAATATAAAAACGTTGGAAATCATCCGATGTTTTGCTCTCACTGAGAGGAGCGAGAGGCTGTGTCAGACTTTTAATGACTAAAACCGCAGCTGTGTCCTTCAGTTGCCCTAGGTTGGTTCTAGGAATGCGGGCTTCCTTTTCTGAAATTCCCCGTGGCCCGGACTCAAGTTTGGTCCTTACCGCTCGGCCGAACGGTGAGCGACCCAATGATCGCTATCCGCAACGACCGCAACCGAGCAAGCCCGAACCTACATAATCAACCTTTTTAATGTCTCTACTGCTGGGACGCAGGCCTCCTGTCTAAGAGAGGGAAAAGGCTGTAATCCACCACTCGGGCCAGTGCGGGTTGGTGAATGTCACATATCTTCGAATGTTTGGTTCTAGGATGCGCACGCATTACTTTGTGTAATTTATATCATCACCACTGCTCTCAAAACGGTGAAGGAAAACATCGTGAGAAAACCGGCATGTCCTAGAACCAAACATTCGAAGATATGTGACATTCACCAACCAGCACTGGGCCCGCGTAGTGGATTACGGCCCATTCTTACACATAGAGAGAGGAGGCCTGAGTCCCAACAGTAAGACTGATTATGCTTTATTATATATGTACTTATAATAAGCTTATCAGCCTTATTAATATTCTTAATATCCCAAAGCTGGGTGTCAGGCCTCCAGTAGAGGGTATTGAAATTATTGTAGTTAATTTTATCAACAAAAACAATCAGGTCAATATTCTTTTACTGTATAAAAAAATCCTAGGTATTCAAGAACGTAGTATTTCAAAAATATCTTTCAATAGGTAGAGTTCTATATTCTACCAAACAATTTTCCTCACGCAATTTACATTGTTTACAGTTTACCGAACTAATTAAATGACTCGACGAGATTTTAAATACAGAACGCGAAACAAGGACAATCAAGATGGCTGACATTTTTTTTAAATCGTTGTGTGGGAACGATGCTGGGTTCTTTTGCCTCAAGATGCACAGATTGATTGTGATTGGCAGCTATAAATTGCGATAGTAATAAATTGCATGCGACAATTGGCGTCAATAGCCACCTTCCGTTTCGAATATAAGGCGCGAATTGTTATGAAAATTGCTGTGAGTTGTATATAAGCACACGTATATAGGTAGGTAGAGTATCTTTCTTATTTATTCTAAATTGATCTTTGCGTCCTGAAGACGAGCTAAGAGTTGTTTTAGGTAGGTAGCTATATTAGTCACAGACTACGTACATAGGTGGGTGGACTACCTAGATAATTTGTGTAATTTGGTCACCTAGATCCTGAAGTAATTCAACACAAAACAAATACAAAACTAGGATTTTTTTGTTGTTTACAAGTCTTAATTTCTGTAAGTGCGCATAAGACAACACGTCTTAAATGCGCACTTACAGAAATTTTGTTTGCATCAAGGACATTACTGACACCCCGAGCCTCGGAACTAGTGTTGCCAGGCGTCCCGATTTGCGCGGGACGTCCCGATTTTTAGGGGTCTGGGGACGCGTCCCGATTTGCACCTGATCGGGACGCCAAATGTCCCGATAAATCAAAAAGTTCTAATAGGGTAGTTTCCAGGGTCAAAATAATTACATTTTATTTAGTCCGTAATTTAAATTATAAAAAAATATTGGACACGTATTTTTTCTTTTTTCGATTAACCTTTCAATCGTGGAATTTACAGACACAATAGAAAGACAATAGGTGCGCGAACGCCGGCGTTAAACAAAAAATAACGAAGATATATCCCATTAAAGTTACGTGTGACGTCACCCCGTGCGAAAAAATGCAGCACGGCGTGACGTTACACGTAATTTTTGGTTTAATTTACAAATAAAAAAATACGTGTCCCTTATTTTTGAATAATCTAAAAGACGAACTAATTACATTTTTTACGGCAACTAGCCTCTCAATCCACACAATTATATAAGTAATCTGTGACTCAATAATCCATCTTCGTTTATCCATTCCATTCATATGCAGTAAAATGTAACCGACAATATAATTTTAATATAATATTAAAACTTTTAAAACAGCGGGGATCATTCATAACTTCAAATTTTTTTTTAGGTTTTGTCTTTATTCCTGCATCTGAATTATGCGAAAGAAATGCCCGGGTGTGAGCATTGCGTGGACCGCCCGGGTGACACCAATGAGCTTACGATGGAAGTGTGCCCTGCTCAAAAAAAAATTACTGAAAAAAAAAATTGTCCCGATCTAAAACCCTAAATCCCGATTTGTTTTTTCGTCTGTCCCGATTTTCATCCAATCGGACCTGGCAACACTACTCGGAACGCACGTAAAGCCGTTAGTCCCGGTTGTCCTTTGATCTTTGACACTGGGTACAAGTAGTCAAACGTCAGGAAGTCTGATCATCAGTCTATAAAGGGGTCTCTGGTGTTGCCCAGTAACAGGGTTGTGGAGGTCTGATAGGCAGTCGTTCCATGCAAAATAGAGGCATCCTCCTGCAGGCGTACGCATCCGATTAGACAGGAAGCCAATCCCAAGCCGAAGCCAAGCGAAAAACGGCTTGAGAGATGATGAAGCACTAATTAATCAAGTGTCAGAAAATCCAGTTTCTTGAATGAACACTTATTAGAGTAGGGCTTATCTACGCGCAATTTATCGACAGCCGATCTCATTTGCTCAATTGATTGACTCTCGTAAATCGTAATCATCATCATTTCAGGCGAAAGACGTCCACCATTGAGCATAGGCCCTTCCAAGTATCGCCACAACAACCGGTTGTACTTCTTGCATCCATCAGTTTTCCGCGACTCTCACCATTCATCGGTCCACCTTGTGAGAGGCTTTCTAATGGGACCGGTCGCCACTACCGAACCTTTCAGCCCTATCAACCATCAGGTTTTGCCTGCCTGCCGACTGTATCTTAAGTTTGGCTTTTCTTCGGGTTATGTCAGTAACCTTGGTGCTTAGATCTCATTCAATCATAAATCAATTAAATTGAAGTGACGTCAAATAAAAACCGTTTATTTACGTCGCGTCCAGTTCTAATAATTAGCTACATTTTAATTAATGAATAGTTAAGACTAGGGGGGAATAGATTGCTATGTACCAATCTAGATGTCTAGTGCTCGGTACTTACAAATACACAGCACTTTTTAACTACTTTTTGATTCAAAAATTTTTATATGTCTCTAACGAGGTGTAACTCCTAAAATTCAATTCAAAAGTTTGGGCATGTACTCCAAAGTGCAAGTACAGATCGGGTGCATATTTACGTTTTATGGTTTAGAGGTGAGCCGACCAATTTGGACTTGCTGCTCAAATGACCGAAGAGCAGTGGTGGCCGATTGGGCCCTGACTTACAAGTTGTAGGTCGCGGGTTCAAACCCACGCAGTTCTTTGTGTAATTTGTTTCATCACCTCTGCTCTCAACACGGTGAAGGAAAACATCGTGACGAAACCAGCATGTCGTAGAACCAAAAATTCGAAGACATGTGTCATCCATCAACCCGCACTGAGTCCGCGTGGTGGATTACGGCCCATTCTGTCTCCTAGAGAGGTCTGGGTCCCAGCAGTGGGAACATTTTATGGCGATATTATGCTCAAATGACCAGTCACTGACTGTGGCCTCGGCCAGTGACTAGTTGGTAGGGTAGGGGTTGGTTTCTCAAATAGTCGGTCTATCGCAATTAGGTAATTAGCTAATTTAGTGTTTAATAGATTTGATATACTGTTCTTGTATAAAGTATGGCGATTTACTTCTTTTAATGCCTGCTTTCTATATGTCACAACTTCACAAGTGATAACTAGTCGGCATATTTTGCCCACCAATCAACGACTATAAGCCCGTATATCCCGACTAAGTGGTAGGTGGTTTCATAACAGTCTGAGGATCACTGCCTCGTCATACGAGCCAAGTCTGCCACTGTTAGATATAGGCCTCCCCCAAGTTTAGCCACAACGACTTGTCCCGTGCGTTATGCATCAAACAGGTTCTCTTAGCCTTCATCAGGTTATCGGTCTACCTTGTCAGAGGTCTTCCAACGCTACATCTTTCGGTACACTGTCGCCATTCCAGATCCCTTCGGCCCCGGCCCCGTATACTACCTGTTCAGCGAGCATAGTGCACTGCCCACTGTCACTTAAGTCTGGTGTTTCTTCGGGCCATATCAAAACCCTGGTTCCCCTGCAAGTTCCGAGCAATGGGTTTGTGTACCATGGGTATTTAGCGTTACTTCGCTTTTATCCATTAGTCACTCTCTCGGAAGCTCTTCTGAGGTCTCAGCCATGACTACTAGGTATGGCATAGTCAGGCCTTCTCTCTAGGAGTAGGAATTAGTCGTGGTCCGCCACGCAGACCCAGTGCGGGTTGGTAGATTTCACGACTTCGAATTTATGTTCTAGGACGTTTAGGAGGCTTCCTTACGATGTTTTTCTTCACCGTTTTAAGAGTAGCAGTTATTAAATAAATTCCGTAAAATATCTGCCTGGTTTTGAACCCACGACGTAAAACTCATAAGCCGTTACGACTGGGCCACTACTGGTCCTCCATGGGCATTGTCGCCATTTTTAAAGAAGAGTACCTTAACACGTCAGCGCCAGTCTTTGACGTTTTCCCTCGAGAATGACGGATTCAAACAGCTTCTTCAGGATTTTAAGAACTGGCTTTTCACCCGATTTTAGGATAAGCATAATCAGCCTTTTTAATGTACCCACTGCTGGGACTCAGGCCTCCTCTCTAGGAGAGGGAATGGGCTACCACGCGGGGCCCAGTGCCGTTTGGTGAATGTCACATTTCTTCAAAATTTTGGTCCTAGGATAATCCGGTTTCCTCACAATGTTTTCCTTCACCGTTTTGAGAACAGTGATGATGAAATAAATTCAAGTTATCCCATGATATCGTGCCGTTCTCGCCGAACGTGAATACGGCCGATCTTGTACCTACAAGTTGTCGTCCAAGATTTTTCGCTGATTAGTAGGTACCTACCTAGGCCACTTAAATGGGCTGCAGCTATTTTTATTTTTTAATATTTTATCTCCTCTATTTTATTTGAATACTGATAGAAAAATATTGAAGTAGATCTGTGCACCAATTATGTAATAAGAAGTGCAAAACAACTCAGCGAAAAAATATTCCTACACGAAAATAGGTACCCATATAGCCTTTTGTTTTGTTTTGAAGAATCGCATTCCTTTGTTTCCTCAACAAAAGAAAATTATGCGTTTTTTCCTGTACGTGATTGTCAACACTTACATACTTAAAGCAACACAGCAAAGATGTAGGACTCACCTTTACTAAAACACAAGACACAAAGATTGGCCTATTTTAACTGTTTATTCAAGTGATATTTCGTATTCTGTGCTGTTTTCAATTACATTTGTAAAGCAACAAGCGCCCACATCAATACTAAAGTCCACTTCGAAATTCTATGGCTCTAAAAATAGTGAGTGAGCGAGAAGGGGCCTGATAACGACAACCGGGTGTTTTGAATATAATAGTAAACAAGGGCAGGACAATGAACGCGATCACCCCGCAGTCAAGTGACCGCACTAAACATCGCGAAATTATATAAACACATCACTATGACCTTCCCTTACACTGAAGGTCACAAAGAAAAAATAAAAAACCAATGAGGACAGGTTAACACACTAAAAATACATTTCTGTCAATTTTTAGAGTATCGTTGCGAGTCTGCGAGAGCAATTACATAAATAAGGCGTTTTATTGTAATTTACGTCAACATTTAAACTCGTAAATTAACAAAGAAACTGAGCATTCAAATCTATGCGAGCAGAATTCTTACCTGATATGTTGATCAATGAACACTTTATGTTTGTTTCAGCAGTCGCTTTCTGTGATTAAATTTTAAAATTCACGTTTTTATTTACAAGGACAAAAAGACAGAGACATGACGTCACTGACGTTTTTACATTACGTTCCGTCTCTTAAAAAAGTGAGCTCTTGAATCTTGAACCCCCCACGCATGCCTATTGCTTTGTTGTATCACTGTGACAACTAGTTTTTAAGAGCCAGATATTGCGTAGAATGAAACGATTTAGGATTATTTAGAGTTTGCAACACCGTACAGGGATACTATTAAAATCGGTCACTACAGTATCGACAATATTTTTATGAGTTTCGTTGGCGATATAATTTAATGTACTTTTCACACTCGGAATATAATTGTAGTGCAAACTCAAATAAATTCGTATTAGTAAGCAAAAACTTCAAGTATATTGTAATATTTGTACACATAACGGAATTATAAATGATCAACAACATTTTATTCACCAGCATAAAAAAAATACTCAAAGTCACTTTAAACTCGAAACTTTGAAAGCGACCCATTCGTAGGTCGTTCTAAATTAAAAAAAAAAAAATGATCGCTTTTTTCACGCGGCAACTCAGATCGGCGTGGGTTTCGATGATTATTTGTTAGCGTGGGTAGATTGTTTTAATTATTTACACGGAATTATATCAAAAAGTGCACTAGTATCGACGTAACAAAAATAATAAACCGAAATATGGGTAAGTTGATTATTTGCTATCATTAATTTGCAGCTAGCGATGTTTCTTTTGTTATTGATTGATGTCATCTTCGGGGTGGTCTATCGGTGCGAAGCTTTATTTTTTTACGCCTTTGACTATTTGTGCGCCCGCAAACGTGTTTGGGCAAAATAGTGAAGAAATGGGTGTTCAGAAGCAAAGCGATGGTTAGTAAAACTTAACGAGTATTTAAATTTCAACGTATCTATTGTGTAAATTGACGTTTAGCGCATTAACGTGATTGTTATTGTACGAGAGCTATGCAGTTCGAACCGATCGGATTGCACTTGTTAAGGCCTATGCACTAAGAGATGATATGTAGTTGAAGACTTGCTTACGAGCTTAGTAACTACCTGTGCAATATCTTCTATTTACAAGCAAACTATACAAATGTCTCGCATTCCTATGAATCTACATTGTGATCACTGAAATGTTTCTTTGACATTTGGATATAAACTAACAAAACAAAACAAGAATCACTATTTGAAACAAATGCAGTCATCTTGATTATTTATTATTTTATGAAAGTAAGCCCCTGAATATGGCATTGATTTTGTGACTGTTAGTGAATTTTAATTCTGCACTTGTTTGATTTATTTTTCAAATAGCTTGTAAACTTTTAGTGTGCTCGTAAATAAATGTTGTATATTACCTCCAATTAGATGCTGTAGTACAGGTGGAATGCCACCTGGACTACAGACGTAGGAGTTTGTACAGAACTCTTAGTGCGCAATTCCGACTCGCATTTATCCAGTTTTTTTTTAATGCATTATTTTTCTGACAACATTTACAAAATGTTTTGCGCACACATTTATTGTATGTGCAGCTAAGGAGTGAAATTGCCTACCAGAGTCTGGGATTCTTGATAGCTACTTTAACCTAGGATAGGTTACTTCAGGCGCAAGGCAAGCGTTGCTCTATCATTGACCATATCATCATATAACATCAGATGAGATAGTAGGCAAAAGCAAGCCTATCTATAATAAAGTTAGTGCACTCGTTTACAATCTATGTCTACCCATGCCCATTATTTCATTATTCAGATTTTCTGTGCAATTCAGCTAAATTATTCCTGTATCTGTATGAACGGTCAAAAGAAACCTAACATGTTCATATCTAATTATGTTCACCTAAGAAGTAACATTTGAAACGTCAGCTGAATGCCCTATCTTCTTAACCTTTCAATCGTGGAAATTACAGACACAATAGAAAGACAATAGGTGCGCGAACGCCGGCGTTCGCTTGGTGTTTAATGAATTAAACACTAAGTTCAAAATACCTTGTTTTTATTTCTGCATTGTGTATAGGGAGATAGGCATTTGAAGTGTTCAATTTTTTTTTTTTATAATAACTAAATTGACTGTTTGTGATGGCAATACAAAGTGGACCATTTGTCAAGTCAGGAGCACTGCACTTGCACTGGGTGTTAGAGGGGTCTATAATCCCCCAATTTGCCAGGTTATGTTTGCAACGGCCTATTTGTGAGCACAGTCTATTGATTGCTTTCCATAAAGGCCACTGCAAATCGCGTCCAGTTGGCAGATGTTCCTGGTTGAAAGTAGTTCGGCAAATCAAGAAAATATTATTATTATTAGCCCATATTGTCCCACTACTGGGCAATGGCCTCCCTCCACTCCTTCCAACGATCACGGTTCCTCGCAAATAACGTAATAATAAGAGAATAACTTCGTCAAAATTCTCATCAAATGGAATATAAATAGCTGCACATAAAAAAATAAAATAAAAATAAACATATTATTATTAACATATCCTGCACCTCAAACAACTTTAGCTTTATGTGATACATGAGCGAAACCCATTGCAGTACAAACAGTTAAATTATGTGTCTATGGTATTAAGAGAATGTGTTGCTCAATGTTCTTTGGAGTGATGAATGAAATAGTAGTTAAATATCAAAATTCTGAGTCTGAATAGACGCCGTGTGTTTGTACTCTATTAAAACTTAAAATTAAATATTATATTTTGGGGGTCAATGCCGGTTGCAGACCAAGAGCTAAGCTAAGTTGGTTTAGGTTAGCTCGCATAGCTGACGCAGTTTTTAACCGACTTCAAAAAGGAGGAGGTTCTATGTTCGGCTAAATGTATTTTTTTTTGTATTATGTATGTTCACCGATATCTCAGTCAACTGGACCGATTTTGAAAATTATTTTTTTGATTGAAAGGTTATGCTTCCAAGTTGGTCCCATAGAAATATGGCTATGATCTGATCATGAACTTAGAAGATATGGAACAGAACTCCTCATAGGATCAAAGCAGAAAAGTTGTAACAAGTAAAATTGCTTTGTTTATACATGTAGTCGATGACTGACTGAAAAAAAAGAGAGAGGGGATGTATCGATCTGACCTGATGATGAAGACGGAAGGTAAATTCACTGGCGATAAGGTATTTAAGTTTGGCTCAGGGGTACTTTTTAGTGGTGGTACCATAACTAAAAAGTAAAAAACTTTTCACAAAAAAAAAGATTAAACCGGCTTCAATATAAAAAAAACACAGAAAAGTACAAAATAACTTTAATTTTGGAAATCAGTGTTAAATAACGAAGAGACCAAACTATCTATTGTAGAACAACTAAGAGACAATGATGTAAGCGAGTTGTAGAGATAAATGGTAGGCCGAGTACTCGGCCGAGAGTACTTACATACAAGGCATTAGTTCGCATAGCTGGCGGTCTGCACACAAGTATGGAAAACTCCGTCGGCTATGCGAGCTAAGCTAAACTAACTTAGCTTAGTTTTCGGTTTGCAACCGGCATTAGGGCAACAGCCCCCCTAGACAAGTTATGACCGTTTCGTTTCGATTCTCTTGCGTCGAAAGCCTCGACTAGGTCACGCCTCCGAAAAAATAAAACCTGTATAAAAAGTCTTATTTGAACATTCCTAAAGATTCCACCATAGCTGCTGAATCTCATTGACCTGGATTCATTTTCCAACAGGATAATGATCCCAAGCATTTGTTAAAAGTGTGCCAGAATGTTTTGGACAAAAAAGAAAGAAGAATAGATTTAAAAAATATGCCAATGGCCGTCTCAATCACCTGGCCTTTCTTCCTTGTGTAACTTGTGTTAAATGAAATCAATAGATGGGTGAAAAATTGATCTCTAACTAGTTTAGACCATTTACTTTTCTGGCAACTATTGGAAAGCTAGAATGTCAAGAAAATAAGAGAGAATAAAAAAAAAATTCGCACTTAAATGAATTTTACATTTATATTTTATATATTTTTATAAAACTTTTTATTGTGTTTTAAATTTTTTTATTTGTTTAAATAACACACTTCAACATAAGATCAACAAATAAATAATTAAAGGTCTTCTTTTTCCTTTTATTTGATTTTTCCAGACTGCTTCCGAACTTTTTGATAGGTTTATAATAAACAAAAGAGAGGGAGTCACTCAAATAGAAAATTAGCCAAGTTCACAGGTCCATACGGAGTGAGGTTATCGAGAAGCGCTTGCCGTATCCCTCGACATCTCGAATGTTTTTGTCAGGGTCTGGCACGACAGCTTTATTGGTAATCTCCTTTCCTTCGGTCTACCCGCGTTTTCCGCCCTCGGATTGTGTGGACTTGAGTGATTGATCCTTTGAAGTGGTCGTCGATGGCTGCTCGTCTGGTCTATTGGCTATTAATCATTCGAATACCGTAATTAGAGACAATAGAAAGACAATGAGAGAGCCAGCGTTCGCTTGGGGTTTAATGAATTAATGCTGGTGTATCTCAGGTGTCCCTGCTCTCGGCAACATTGTTCCTGTGTACATGAATGACCTCTTAAGCTCACTATTGCTGAGAGCTATGAATCCAGCGCTCAAGCTAGTGTGGTCTCGTCTCAGTCTCTCGATTTTGGGCCAAATATCGAGGCAAAGGCTCAGCTGGCTGCCAGTTGGGAATCTAAGCAAAGGTGAGACAGTACTTCACGCCAGAACTGAAGCTCAAACTTTAGCAAGCACAAGTTCGATCGTGTACCTATTTAGTACTGTTGTCATTTTTGGGACGGATCTTTCATTGAGTCAATTGTGAAATGAGCCAAAAGGATTAATATCGTATTTTTAACACAACATCCTGTTTATGTGGTTAAAAAAAAATTATTTAATGAAAAATATAAACATACAAGGTGTCGTTTTGAAGCTGCAAAATATTTCAGGAGGTAATTATGTTAGTGATTCTCGACCCGAATCAATAATAAAATAAGTAGGTAATTTTTTTTTTTTCTAACCGCGCTTTTTTTCACACACACAAACACGGAACAATAAAGGGCGTTTTCACACACACTAACTCGCAACGATAGTTTCATAAATAATGTATCATCCAATCATCATCCCGCACGCCACACCCTAGCCACGCCCCCGCGGCCATCGATCAATCGATTTAGTTTAGTGTAATTAAAAAATTAAATAACAAGTATTACTGATTATTGACCAGGTATCGTTTTTTTATATGATTATTTATGAGTTTTATTACAACCTCCTGAAATATTGTGCAGTTTTAAAACTGCACCTTGTATTCTTTTCTATGAGGAAAACAATAATAAATTAAGTGGTAAGCGATGGTATCGCAGAAAGACAAAGAAAATAAGCTAAAGTAAAATTACCGTAAAAAAGATTGCTGGAAGAGCAGTGGTGGCCGAGTGGTTACGGCCCTGATTTACAAGTATGTCGCGGGTTCAAACCCTGCCAGGCGCATTACTTTGTGTAATTTATTTCATCACCACTGCTCTCAAAACGGGAAGGAAAACATTTTGAGGAAACCGGCATGTCCAAGGACCAAAAATTCTAAGACATGTGACATTCACCAACCCGCATTGGGTCCGCGTTGTGGGTTACGGAGAGGAGGCCGGAGTCCCAACAGTGGGAACTTTGAAAGGGTGATTATGCTATACTACTCTGTCAAGAAAGTACCGGGAAAAGATCAATAATACACAAAATTTTTGTTATTCATCCAAAATTATTTTATCACCTTCAAAGTATGCCCCTTCAGAAACGATACACTTACGCCAACGAATAATCCAATCATCAAAACATTTTTTTAAACGCTGTTTCCGAAATTGAGTTCAGTTCTCGCCGCGAATTCTCCTTTATGTCTTCTACAGATTGAAAACGGGCACCAGTTTTCAATCTGTAGAAGAACACGGGAAGAAGAAAACGGGTGCCACGAAGTGGTAATTTGAGTTTAGGAAAAAGATAGAAGTCGGCTGGAGCCATATCTGGCGAATATGGTGGCTGCTCGATGGTATTTGTTGAGTGTTTGGTCAAAAATTCGTTCACAATGATGCCCTTGTGCGAAGGCGTATTATCGTGGTGCAAAATCCAAGAATTTTCTATCCACATTTCGTCAAATTTGCTCTCTTAAATGCCGCATAACGTTCAAATAATATTCTCTATTTACCGTTTGACCTTCCGGTAAGAACTCCCGAGTGCACAGCACCGCGATAGTCAAAGAAAACAGTCAACATAACTTTGACTTTTGATCGACTTTGGCGTGGTTTTTTCGGTTTTGGTTCAGTTGGAAGGCGCCACTCCGAAGCTTGTTGACTTGTTTGCATGTCAAACTCGTAAACCCACGTCTCGTCGCCAGTAACAATGCGTTTCATGAATGTTGGAGCGGAATTGACTCGTTCTAGCATGTCCTCAGCGACTCTCACGCGATTGAGTTTTTGGAGAAAATTCAGGTCTTTTGGGACTAGCCGAGCGGCAACATGTTTCATACCCAAATGATTAGTTAAAATGGTACGGATCGACTCGTGAGATACAGAAAGTTCGGCGGCTATCTCTCTCAAACTTGAATGAGGATTTTCAGTCACTATTTCCTTCACTTTTGCGATGTTAACTTCAGTTGCAGAGGTTGATGGCCTACCAGAGCGAGGCAAATCTTCCATCACATCTCGACCGCTTTTGAATGCTTTGTACCACTCATAAGCACGTGTTTTTGATAAAGTCGATTCACCGTAAGCCTTCTGTAACATTTTCAGTGACTCCGAACACGAAATTCCATTGGCGATGCAAAATTTAAGACAAACTCTTTGTTCGATGTTTTTGTCCGCTATGAAATTCGCAATACACACTAGATATGATATAACTAAAAACAGCATTGTATTTAATATAAATAACAGATGCAACTCAAACTCCGCGCCAAAATGGAAAACAGTTGTGCCAGTCAACAACAACAAACAAATCTAAAATTTGAATTTGGAACCATAAACAAATCATCCATTCCCGATACTTTTTTGACTGAATGTATAAAATTACTGTCAACTCAATACTTGGTAACATTTTAATAGCCTTTTGAAAGTTGGAATAGATTTTGATTCCTGCATGTCTTAAGGTAACTGGTTTTTATAGTCGGAGCGAATGCTCTAACTGTAGCTTACTAGATCCCATCGCCCGGAAAGCGCGCGGCTGATCTTTAAATCCATTTTCTTTGCAAAATATTGATTGATTACATTACATAAATGCAATGTTCACTTTAAAGAATATTTAACTACCTATTTTTATGTGTAAAAATGTTTCTAAAGATCCAAGCCGTTTCGAAGGAGTAGGGAAAAGTTGCGAAATTGCTAAATATATTTTTTAGACAAAAGTATTAATAGCACGAAAAAATCAAATGTTGATAATGTTGTTCATGAATCTATAATAAACAAATATTTTTTTCAAACCTATTAGCTTGGCCGTTACCGAGGAGTAGGCTTCAGAAAGTCACTGTTTTATGGCACTTTTCGGGCGCTTGGGCCTTAAACTGGATAACGGCATTCGAAATAGCGCATACCTGAGAGTTCACGTGAAATGAAAATACTCGTATAACTTACTCGTATAACTTACTCGTATTTTTCCAATATTATCTTTTTTTCAAGAACGTTGTTCCACACTAGGACTGACTCCTCACAATAACTCACATACATAAGATACTCAGACCCGAAACAACTATCTGTGGGCTCTACAAATATTTGATCCGTGCAGGATTCGAACCCGCGACACTCAGTGCAGCAGCCAACCGCTCTGCCACTGCCCCGACTGTGCCGTCTAATCGTTTATCTGAATTAACATTAAGTACAATTTGCGCAAGAAGGCTGCTTTATATTACAGTTTATACTAAAATAAGTTATAAAGTAAATAAAATCAAAATAAATCCATAACTACATCTAAATAAAATTGTAATTCAAAATATTTTTTTTTCCGACAATATACTTATTCGAACGACAAAAAAAGACTTGCAATTTTTTACTTCGGATATATCGTTTATTCCGCCAGAGTCGTACATCCTCGTCAGCTCTTCTGTGACCATTCTAATCATCATTCTAATTTATTGGTTTTATAACACTGCCCCTGATAGTTAAGAAGACGTATCTAACAAAAAGTAAAAACGAAGAAAAAATGTTTTAATAAATGAAACGGGAAATCGTTTGCTGTTTTTGAGTAAATTTAAATAGTTACATATTAAAAGTTTCAAATAAAGCCGAATATAATTAACTTTAACTTGGTTTAATAATAATATAAAACTCAAATCAAATCTGTAAAAAATGTTAGATGCGTTTTTTTTACTAACAACTTTTCAAAATACCTATATTTTTTGCCGTTTTTCGGTCGCGTGTTTGCGAATGACTACTCCAGCTCATTTAGTTGTTCAATCCCCATTGGTGACAGAAGAGCTAACGAAAGGTCGTGGATGTGCGACCTTGGTGGAATAAGCACGAGTGTTTGTCGGATACATCCGACTACGTTAGAAGATTAAAAAAAAAAAAATTTTTGAACCTACGTAAAGTCCGGTTAACAGCACAAATCCTTAGAATAAACAACTGTAAAACAACATGTTACAACAACGTTAGTGGTACAAAACTGCTAACTAATACACTGCTAATCCATAAACTCTTAAATAAACATAGCTGCATAAGTTTTAATCCAGAACTACTCTGGGCGCGTCGGTCTCCATACATTTTATATGGAAACTAGACTTATAGAGCTACACTTGAACCACGCCACGCGATGTGGTTCTACGTACAAATCAGGTGTGTTACACGTGTGCGTCGGTCTAATGTAGTTCTAGCTTTAGACGTTTCCTAGTAGGGTTTGAAAATCATAAAGAAAATAGTTGTGCTGGCGTAATCAACGAATCCTTGGCGAATTATAATGCAAAGCGAATTCCTAGTATTTTCTCTGTCAATTAAGATAGGCCAACATTCAAGTCAACCGTCAACGATTATGTTATGATTTAGATTTTTTTTTTACTTCATTAAGGAAGTATGGAGATCGAACTACATTAGACCGACGCACACGTGTAATACGCCTGATTTGTCGCGTGGCGAGGAGCAAGTGTAGCTCTACCAGTCTAGTTTCCATCCAAAATTTATGGAGACCGCGACGCGCCCAGATCGGCGTGTGTGGCACACGTGTGCGCAGTGTAGTTCTACCCGAAGTCTTCTTTTTTAGTGTTTTGTCTCTAACCGCCGAAAGTCAAAAAACAACGCACCCGCACAAACTTGATACTTACACCCACCTGACTTGTAGGTAGTCTAAGTCCCGTATTACAGAACATCGCTCAATACTCAAGCATACTACCTTTCAATCGTAGAAATTACAGACACAATAGAAAGACAATAGGTGCGCGAACGCCGGCGTTCGCTTGGGGTTTAATGAATTAAAAATAGATTCAAGACATTTGATTGGTTGAAACTAGTTTTAAGTAACGCTTGAGTTTTGAGTGACGTTCTGTAATACGGGCTTAAGAGTCTATAAATGCAGAACTTAGTCTGGTCACCCACGCCAGTACTAGGATTTCCCGGTATTTTCGGAATAGAGAATTTCTGGGAGCCAGTAAAGATCGTTTTACGTGGAACTGAGAAAATAATATTCTAGAACATCATATACCTGCACATATCCTGATAATATCCTGGTGTTATTGTGTAGTTTCTCCCGCCCAGTTTGCAATACATTCCTTTGAAAAGGGAACTAAAATCAAAGCCTATAGAATTCTCAAAACTAATCAAATCGCTTTGACAGCCCGTTCGTATTCACCGCTATGCCATGCAGCATTCGTAATAGTGATGTGCAGGATATCAGAAGTTGCAAAAATCCGAAAGAGAAATACGATCGTTACTTTTAGCGGTTGTTGAACGAATATTTCAGGCCGGCCTGCGCCTACATCTCAATTACTGATGAATGATGACAAATAAAAATAGGTTGTATATTAATTTAAAGAAAAAGAATGTGCAAGCAATTAAGTAAGATAGTTTAGGTAATTTTTTTTTTAAATGTTTCTTTAGACTTGTCTATCTAAAATTCGCATACAAGTAACTTGAATACTAACTTAAGTATTTATTAAGTTTATATTCAAGTATATAATACAAAAACACTAAATACACTTCTGGCGTCGAAGTACTCTTCCACATTATCCGGAAATGTGGCCAGAAGACTGGCAGCGTTGCCACATTGAATGGCAATGCTAATTCTTTAGGCGAAGAACGAGCCAGCCCTCTGGTCACACAAAGTATCGGTCAGTCTTTTTATTTTTTAAACACTTTTAATTTTATATAAATTATACGATTTCAGACTCGCCACACAACGCGACATCGACTAAGACTCTGAACATCGAGTGGTGTAATAGGGCCTAAGGCGACCATTACATGGTCATGCAAGCGTCAATCAATTCCATCAATCATGATTGATGGTTTTCGTCAATCAGCCCAAAAAAACGTCTATCACCGCATTAGATGGTCGGATTTTCGTCAGTCAAAAAATTTACCGTGGCAAAACTGACAGCAAAACCTACCGTGTAATATTCGCTTTACGATGGTGCACATCACTAGTATGTATACGTAGTCGCCGGGGCTCCATCCTCTTTCAGTGACGTAGTGGTCGCGGCTTAGGGTGGTTGTGTTCTAAACTGACCCAGTCCACTGCGCGGCGCGAGTTCTAAACTAACTTTATTGTTTCCCTAAGTTCCCCATACATATAATTTCGATTTTATTTAAAAAGTGAAAAATGCAAAGCGAATTCAAGATACCATCGCTTCCACTGTTTGAAATATAGTATAAAACATACAGCTTTTTTAAATATTTCAATGTTTTCTGTGTACGTCTTTTTTTCATTTTTTTTTCATTCTTTTTAATTTAACTTTTTGCTTGATTTGGAAAGTTTTGACGAGTGCAGTGTTTTTATTTGTGTCAATGCGCCGCATAGCTTACTTTGATGCGATTTCGTTTGTCTGTCACAGCTGGAAAATTGAGGAACTACTACTCGTAATGCTAGCGACTGGAATAATTATTAACTATTTTTGTTCATTTACAAAGCTTGCAAAAAAAAACTATTACAAAATTTTTTTTTCGTCCAGAAATATCGTCAAAAACCTATGCAGGCAAAATTAATTTTGCGGCTGCATATAATTAAAGTGTATCTTTGAATTGAAACTTATTATTCCCACAAAAGTACGGAATTTTCAGTAGACGAGAGTTTAAGGCTTTCTTTGCCAGTATTTTTTTTTAATATCCCTATTTTTGTTTTGTTTTTTTTTTTATGTTCGATGTATGTTAAACAAATAAAAGTGTAAAATGTATTCTTAAATTATATTTTTGTGTGTTTTCAGTAAACGGCCACGTGCAACGAAAGCTCGAGTAAGACCAAAGGTAAGGTTTTAGAACTGCCAGTTTATTGTCATATTTTGTATATGTATTAAATATGATTTGCACCAGATATGATTAGATGGCTTATGACTAAGAAATGTGTAAATAAATCGGTATCAAAAAGCAGTGGATCGCGTTAAAAACTCGTGGTGAAGACCTTTGAAGTTTCGAGCTCGCTTCGCTCGCTTCCTAAATTCTGAATTCCCAGATATCCCTTTATGCCCGCAGAAGTGACAAAAGCTAGGCAAGATGCTATGTATAACTGTACGGCGCACACGTGATTCACGTATGCCGATCTAGGCGCGTCGATCTCCATTCATTTTATACGGAAACTAGACTTTTACAGCTACACTAGATCCACACCACGCGACGTCGTTCTACGTACAAATAATGTAGTTTTATCTTACAGCTCGCTTCGCCCGCTCTATTATAAAATTGGTGTTTGCTTGAAAAACTGCCACGACGGCGTTAGATTTAATTCATTAAACCCCAAGCGAACGCCGGCGTTCGCGCACCTATTGTCTTTCTATTGTGTCTGTAATTTCCACGATTATCTACTATACAATAAGCTTTACCCCAATTTTTTAAATACCTACTTGATATTAATTTATCAGTGTATTCATGCACTTTGTGAGTTATTTTACACAAATCATCACATCACACATATTTTCTAAAAGTCGGCGCTTCAACACCACTCCTTCATTGGTTTTTTCCTCATCGAATGCCCTTTGAAACTGCGCGGATAACTTAAAAATTTAATATACTGAGCCAGTTTTTAATGCCGAAGTTCTAATTACATAAGCTGACATCAAGTCCGGTCTTTTTAGGGTTCCGTATCTCAAAAGTAAAAACGGAACCCTTATGGGATCACTTTGTTGTCCGTGCGTCTGTCTGTCTGTCAAGACTACGAACGCGTGGAGGTATCGAGTTGAAACCAGTACTCAGATATGCGGTTTCTTCAAGCTATGAAAAAATGAACTTTCTAAGTTAACAAATAAAAAAAAATACGGTCGTTTATGTCGCAAAAAACGTGTATTTTATACTCTCAAAAATCGAAATTCATAGGGTACTTCCCGTTGACCCAGAATCCTAAAATTTGGCACAAAGCAAGGTCTTATAGCACAGGTATAGGAATAAGTCTGAAAACAGAGTTGTTACCTACGTCACAAAAAAAAAACTTTTTTTGCAATTCGGAAAAATCTTCGAGAATCCATTCGGGAATAGGCTAGTTGCCTTAAAAATGTAATTAGACCGTCTTTTAGATTATTCAAAAATAAGGGACAAGTATTTTTTTGTTTGTAAATTAATCCAAAAATGAAAAAGATATAGCCCATTAAAGTTACTTGTAACGTCACGTCGTGTTGCATTTTTTCGCACGTCACACGTAACTTTAATGGGCTATATCTTTATTTTTTGTTTAGTCGAAAAAAGAAAAATACGTGTCCAATATTTTATATAATCTAAAATATGGACTAAATAAAATGTAATTATTTTGACCCTGGAAACTACCCTAAGCGCGAGTCCGACTTGCACTTGCCTAGTTTATTTATTTTGTGGTGAGAAACCATCAATTAATAACTTTTCCGTTCTGGGACAACTAAAAGCCTTTTGAGTTCTTTTAGATGTCCTCAGCATTTCAGGGCCACAGTAACTTTTTCGATCATGTAAATGGCCATGGTGCATACGAGTATATTCATTTTGTTTCCTTTAACTGCAATAAGTTAAAAAGACAACATCTAAGCTCGAATCCTAGGATTTGTACTTTAGTTAGAATTATAAGAATTTTCTTCAAAGGTCTGAATAGAATTAAAAACATTAAAGTTAAAAAGCTTCAAAGTTATGTTTTCTATTAATTAGTCGCCGCCATCTTTACAAATCAGTTTAACGTAGCCTTGGCTTCGCTTCAAAGAAAATTGCAATTTAATTTTCCATATCGAAGAAGCCTTACAAATATGTATTTAATTTATGTCGCGTTATGATGTCTATTAAAATTGCTCGCTTACCCTATTGATTGTACAAGAAAATTCTCTTTTTTTAATTTTCTATGCAGGAAACCTGTCATGGTCTACGCTACCTCCACGTCCGTGTTTGATATGATAGAAAACGGATGTTGAGATATTTCTTTTTTCTTGACATCCTATTCTTGAAATTCGTTCTAGGAATAGAGACAGCTTCCGCATATAAGACTTTTTTTTTGTTTCTACAAAGTTTAAAATAACTTACTCGAGATATGTAGTACGTAAGTCGAAGCAAACTGAATTAGCAGGCCTAGCCGAGCTACGATCGTTTCGTTTCGATTCTTTTGTCCTGACCACGTGACTGAGCTTTGTGATGAAGTCATTCCTATATATTTGATTTTTTCTACTAGCGTTAACGATTGTAGATTATAAACTTGGCTAGGGGTACTGGTGTCAGTGTCGAACCGTCGACGGTTCGTACGGGAATACTTTTCGTCATTTATTTAGATTCCAAGAATTGTGTGTATTGCTTTGTAGGCTGCCTAGGCAGGACACAGCTACCACTCAAAATTTATGAATTGCTTTGGAATAAAAAAAAATCACAGATGCAATCAAATTTTTCGAATTCGTTTAGAAAGAGATTATTTTTTAATTTCTCAGTTTTTTTTTTTTTGTTTTGTAATATTGTATGTAGCAGTCAGTATTGGAGTATAACATCGCACTTTTCCGTAAGAGACTAAGAGTAGACCCTACGGCAAAGCTAGGATTTCAAAATGTAATAAAAAAAACATATTCATTTATAGGGTTAAACTTTTTTATTGAAATGCGGATTTTATTTTTAAAGACTACGTCTCTCAGATGTCTTTCATTTCGCAATACGCACTCATGGAATCTGTTCATAGCATTCTGCATAACACGCCTATGCATAGCGGGCTCAATTTCACACACCTCACGAGGGTTCCCTATTTGACTGCGAAACTTGATGATTCCATTTTTATTATATCGAACATGGTGTGTCGATAATTCAGTTGTTCGATGTTTTATTCCATCGATGTTTTATTGGTGCGATGTGATGTGTGCGAATGTTTGCGAAAAATCCTGTTGCGAGAAACCCTATAGCGATTGCTCATTAGTTTGATGGTATGTCGATTCAAAACGCCTACTGTTCCGTGACATATAAATATTCTTATTAGGGAAATAGATTCCTTTTATTTAAAAAATATAATAATAATAATATTCCAGAACTAACACAACGCCCCCGCCGTCTAGTCCCAAGCTAAGCGGAGCTTGTGGTATAAGAAGGTACTAGACAACTGATAAACATACCTATATACTTCAAAATACATACATATATAAATTACACCCAGACACAGAACAAAATGATCATGCTCATCACACAAGCATTTGTCCTGGGTGATTTTTATGATTCTTTTTGTGTATATTGGATAGGTCTGAGCATAGGTTGTAGACTATTTTTACTCTCCTTCCCATTTTTTAATCGTATCGTATATGGTAGAACAGTTTGCCAGGTCAGCTAGTGGAACTACTAAATAGGTCATTTGACCGTACATAAATGGTGCAAGTACGGTATTGCCAAGTTAAAAGTGACACGTATTGCGACCAGACCAGAACTTTCAGAGATATCCTCCTACAAACAAAAAAAAAGCTTTACCTCTTTATAATATAGTGTATATTATGTAGATAGTACTTAATTGTTTTGTTCGACATTAGCCTGGTTGTCGGTACATAATTATATTATGTATATTAGCAGTCCCAGCAGATGCCTGAAAGTTGGCAACTCCATTGTTGCGCCACCTGCCAGGTTCAATTGTATTTTAAACTATTCAGGGACCCACTTATACATACTCACAAAATTTTATCCAAATCGATTAAGCCGTTTAGGAGTTAGATGATAAACACACTTACAGAGGAATTATTATATTTTTATAGAAGACAAAACTCATTTTGTAAGATTTTGTGTAATCTGATATTTTTGCTAGTGAAAGGAAACAATCGCAAGCTGACTATTTTAAATATATTTTATAGCGCGCTATTTTATACGCTATAATTATAACATATTATAACAAAACTTGACAGTAGTCGGAACGCGGAGACGTTATCATTTTATTCGGCAACGCACTAAACGGCCGCAACAAATATTATTTTGTAACGCATTCACGAAATAATGTCATGAAGCGTTTTAAATGACCAATGAACTTTCCTTCATACATTAATTTCATACTGTCTATAATAAAATACATATAATTTTATTAAGCATTACTATCGTTTTGTGAAAAAATGTTATTTTAAACGGTTTGCAATAGCATAAATCACGCACGCGCCTCGAGCCGACTGCAGTCCGAGTTCACCCGACACGCTACGGACGGCGCTATCGTGCTATATTGCTATCCCGTTTTAGCCCCGCTGTTGGCGTTTTGTTGAACAAGACGTTATGTTATAGCGCGAAGGCAGAGTCGATTTAGCAAACGCTATACGTTATATTAACCACCACTGCATATACGTATGCTTTTTTTTACGATTTTACGTAAATTGTTCGTTACATTATGTTTTCTAACGTGGACCACCTCTGGCGATAGTGGCGCCAACTGGTGGCGTGAGTTTTTTCGAATCCTGCGGTGACTACTTACTTTTTTAGGGTTCCGTACCTCAAAAGGAAAAAAAACGGAATTTATAGGATCGCTTGGTCCTCTGTCGGTATATTAATGCCATATACCTCGGGAACGCGTAGAGGTAGCGAGTTTAAATTAAAACTATAATTATTATACAGGTACTCAAGTTTGCGGTCCCTAGAAGCGTATATTAAAAACGTATATTTCGATACTCTCAAGGGAATCAAAATTTATAGGGTACTTCCCGTTGACCTAGAATCCTGAAATTTGGCATAAAGCAAGGGCTTATAGCACTGATATAGGAATAAATCTGAAAACGGTAAAATTGTTGTTACGTCACTAAAAATGATAATTTTTTTGCGATTTGGAAAAAGTAACCCAGACTCCATTTAGGAATTGAACTATTTACTTAAGTAGGTTTGTACGGAACACTCAGCGCGCGAGACCGACTCGCACTTGCCCAGTTTTTTTTTTTCATTAGTAAATCTTTGTGCTTTGTTGCCCACAGAGCGCCAGGGAAGACCCGCAGGCGGCTACCATCACCGCAAACGACGAGTCTGCCTCACGCGACGCATGCACTGAGGTAAAGAGAAATTGTCAACTTAGCATCATAGCATAGTCGGCTGTTGGGCCTCAAGCCTTCTCTCTATGAGTGAGAATGTGGCCGTAATCCACTACGCGGGCCCAGTACTGGTTGGTGGATGTCACATGTCTTCGAATTTTTGGTTTTAGGACATGCCGGTTTCCTCACGATGTTTTCCTTTACCGTTTAGAGAGCAGTGGTGATGAAATAAATAACACAAAGTAACGCGCCTGGCTGGGTTTGAACTCGCAACCTACAACTCGTAAGACGGGGCCGTTATCACTCGGCCACCACTGCTCTCTAATTGTCAACTTAATTCATTCAAAATTAGAGATAAAGGAGGAGATAGGAGAATGAGCAGGACACATTGCTCGCAGAACAGATGGTCGATACGGACGAAACGTTCTGGAAGGTGGACCGATGACCTTTTGAGGGTCGCGGGAATCCCATGGATGCGAGACTCACGAGACCGGTCACTATGGCGACACTTGGGGGAGGCCTATGTCGAACAGGGGACGTCTTTCGGCTGAAATGATGAGGAGATAAAGGATACTCTGCGAGTATCGTCTCGTGCGCCAGTATATTTTTTCCGCAATAAGATAGACATTGAACGAAAATAAATTGGTAGATAATCACATAAAAGTTCATTGTAAAGAGTGGTATCATTGTGACTCAAAATTAATATGGTTCGTGGTGCGCTTGTTTCAGAAACAATAACTTAAAAATTGAAAAAATAAATCGACAAAAAATTTACAGGAGAGACGAAACACTGTTTGGGCAATAATTGCTTTGACTTACTATATCATTTATCTTAGGTACTCCATCTACAGGTACTAAATAATATGAACCTGAAGAGTTTTATTTTTGTGTTTGAACGCGCTAATCTTAGGACCTACTCATTCGAATTAAAAAAAATAGTGTTGGGTAGGACATTTGGCCTACCAAGTCAAAGTCAAAATATTTTATTTCTCATAGGCCTATGTGGGCACTTATAAAACGTCAGAAGCTAGTGCACGGTTCCAAATTGAGTGTCATTCTGAATTTCGACAGTTAATTATTTCGACACAGTCTCAATTTCGAAAATCAGTAGTTCGACTACTTATTGCTTCGACAAAACATATATTCGACTAGCATTAGTCCGACAGAACCAATTTCGACAACACACACCTTCGAAGAACACTACTTCGACAGTTCCCTTCTTCGACATGCAATTGTTCGGCGGATCTCTATTACGACGGATCATACATACGTTCGACATCCAGAAATATGATGAAAATAATTGAATTCTGTTTTATGGTCTTAGGTAGGTACATAATTAAAAAAAAATATAGTAATCATTCATCATCATCTAATGTATATTATAGTAGTCATTGCCAAACAAGCGTGTCTTCGACATAGTCTTTAACCTTTTAATATGCTTTTTTGGTTAGACCACGCTTAATACTTTTGAATTTTCCCTCACTAAGTTCAGTTACCGCCTTTATCAGCTTGTTATAAAAGCGTATGCTGTTTACTACGAATGACTTGCTGGTCTTAGCTAATCTTCACTTGGGTAATACAATTTCGCGTTTACTACGCGTATTTTTGTTGTGAAAATCGCTTCTAAGAGTCCTAAGTTTTTACGAACATACAAAATGCTTTCTAAGATATAAAGAGAAGGCACAGTCAGTATATCGATTTCTTTGAATTTATTTCTGAGGGACTCGCGAGGTATCTTATAAATAGCCCGGATTGCTCTCTTTTGCAAAATGAAAATTATATTAATTATAAATAATACTGTGGAAATAAGCATAGTAAACTAACCTAGCTGTGGCTGCCTTTGTCAATTGCCTTATTTTTCTTAATGCATATGCAGCTGAGCTTAATCTTCCCGAGAGAGTACTAATGAGCGCCCCACTGCAGATTAGAATTGATAGTTATACTTAAGAACATAGTGTCCGTAATAACATCAAGTTTTTTACCGTCAAAATTAGACTGACGCCAACTTGAGGGACATTCGGTAATGAAAGCTTTATGAATTTAGTTTCATTCGCATTCAATAGGAGATTATTAGCTGCGAACCATTTCGAAAGAACAGCCAGACTTTCGTGGACATGCAAGACGTTCCCATCATTTCTATCTACTTTAAAAAATAAGAAAGGTGTAATCAGCAAATAGAATTATGTAGGATAAATTAGCCATCATGTAAGGAAGGTCATTAACTCTTTGAATGTCGTAATTAGAGACACAATAGAAAGACAATTACCTTATGTCGGACTGTGTAACTTAAGACATTCGAAAGGTTAATATAAAATAAAAAAAGGAAAGAGCCAAGAATTGAACCCGGCACGTCCATCTTTACTAAAGACCCCGAGGACGTCGCCCCATTTATGGATACTTTTTACTGCCTGTAAGATAAATAGGAAAAAACAAGATCAGCAGCTCATCCACGAATTCCGTAATGATGTAATTTACAGATCAGAGTATTATGGTCAACACAGTCAAATGCTTTAGAGAGGTCACAGAATATGCCAAGAATATCCGATCTAGTTGGTTTTTCTTTCCATTGTCCTTGTTTATCACCTTCCAGACAGCTTTTATTATTGGAATTTCCGATTATCCTACTTATTGATTTAGATTTAGCTTGGGCGCAGACTCTTGAATATCTTTGAATAGATTCTAACGTGGTTATGGAAGTTAAGATCAGACGACAAAAATTGTTCATGGTACAGCTGATATAAAGTATCTCTGCTATTTCTTATTCCAGCAGTATTCCATTCAATAAAATTTAGATTTATTATGTATTTCATTTGATTTTTTTAACTGGACACGCCTTACTAAATTCTTGGTATACTGTAAAAAATAATGTACCAGAGATTACATTGGGGTCTTGCGAATCTAAATTGGCCGGACCAAACACTATTAAATATTTAATTAGTAATATTTGTTTTTTAGTAAATATTTTTTACTTGATAAATATCAAAGAAGACTATTTATATTTATTGCTTATATACACCAATTTTTTTTAACTAGTACAAAAAACAATGGGGCTCTATCCGTACGCGTTACTGATCATATTTGTGTAGTCAAAAGTTAAAAAAAAACGCAATCCTAAAGTTGGCCACGAAAATTGGTCATAATTGGTAAATTCATAATTGAATTAATCATTAATAAAAAATACCCTAGAAAAAACTACACGTAGTGTTTTTCCATTTTGATCACGATTCAATCACTCATAATCTGGATACACAATATTTCCATAAATTGAGTGACATTTTGGGATATATACAAACGCTAATAACGTTGTTGTTTATGAATATTATTTATTGAGACTTAAATAATAACAAGACCTTTTTTGATAAGCCCTTTAAGTATTTGTACTAATTAAAAATTCGTGGTGTATAACTTGAATCTGCGACCAATAGGAGCGGAGCAGTAACCAAAGACGCGGGGGACAATAAATTGGTTTTAATAAATTCTTCTTTTGTTTAGGCATTGAAACCGCACTTGCCGGCCGGGATCTCCGTCTCCGTCGTCGAAAATTCAACCCCACGCCAAACACCCACTCAGGTAAAAAGCTATGTTACTCATTTTTACAAGGTTTTTGTAAGGTCTACTGACCACGGAGGCGTAGCTTCATAGACGCGTAATCGTCATTATACGCTTGGTGTACGCCTGCGTGAAGCTTACATACAGCAGGCCTAGCCAAGTTACGACCGTTTAGTTTAGATTCTCTTTCGTCGATCATCTCGAGTCAGTCACGCCTCCTATTCCTTTGTTCTGACTACATGACTGAGCGTTGCGATGACGTCAGAACAAAGGTTTCGGAGGCGTAGCCGACTCGAAACGATTGTGACTTGGCTAGTGGGAATGAAATTGAAACTCGCGGCAACGTCGTGCCATTATGTCGTTGTCGCTTCGTCTGTAAAGTTACGCGTCCGTGGACAGCTGACCAAAGTGCCAGGGCCACAAAAATAAAAGCCGCCATAAAAAAGCGCCACCACAAATAAAGCTGTAGCGCGCGACAGCTTGTGGCCGGAAGCTGCTACATTTTTCAACCCATGCGTGCAATATCATAATGGACTCTGACGAAGAAGGATTAAATGCGCGAATGGCATGCGGCGGCGTATGTCATTATCATTATTATTAAAAACGCTGCCACAAAAAGCCATTAAAGTAAAAGAAGCTAGAAGCGGCTTCTAGTTTTTTTTGTGGCGGCACCGCCGCACTTGGGCCACGAAAAATGGTCGCCTCAAAAAGTTTTTGTGGCCCGTGTGCGAGAACACTAATTTGTATTGTTAAACAAGTTCGGCAAGCGGTTCTCAAGTGATAAATCCGCGCCGCATCTTTTCTGTGTAATTTACGACGCATCTCTTTCATACATTTTGTACGAATAAAATTTGAAGCGACAACAAATCCGATCCACATCCGCATCGTATCCGAATCTCATCGCTTCTGTGTATTTTGCGCCTTAAAGATGTGAAACAGTGGTCTAAAGTTTTCATGGGGAAACCTACTTTCCCGCGAGCGAAGCCGCTTTCAGAAGCTATAGCTAGATTATAGTAAAATATATAATTAATTATAATTATTATAATATTATTCTACAACTATCACACAACGCCGTCTAGTCCCAAGCTAAGCAGAGCTTGTGTTACGAGTACTAGACAACTGATAAACATGCTTATATATTTCTAAATACATACATACATATATAGATAAATTACATTCAGACACAGAACAAATGATCATGCTCATCACACAAACATTTGTGCTGGGTGGGAATCGAACCCACGACCTCCGGCATAGCTAAGTCAGGGCTATTAACCACTAGACTAACAGGTCAGTCAAAAATTCTGAAATGATCATCATACCTGTATTACCCTTTACTTATTATTAATTACCCATTCTTTCTATACGAATATGTATACCCGAACTTTTATTTTTAGCATACCGTCCGCGAGGTGCGGCCCGCGGTCGCCACCACCGCCATAGATAATACAAAGGTAATCAGAAAATACATAATATTTCCACAATGCTCAAGAAGCCATTAAAGTACATACAATTGCCAAAACGGATCTTGAGCGCTCGGCGTCAGAGTGGGGATCGCTTTGCGCATTCCATACATTGGCGAGCCAATCGTCGTCGTTGTTATATACATGCAGCAGCGCAGAGAGCGAATCACGAGTGACGTCTATGACGCGATGGCGTGGCGAGCCAATCGCTGACACTCCCCGCCCCCGCGTCTCACTTCGCACCACTAAAGAGACCGAAACCAGCGCTCAAGATCCGTGGCGGCAATTGTAAGTTCTGTAAAACACTGGCAGTGATTGCCCAGTATAATGGCTGCATCTTACGAATTGTAGGGTCGTCATTTTGTATAAATTATTGCATCACCACTACTCTAAACCGATTAAGGGAAACAAAACGTCGGGAGGGAACCGACGAGTATTAGAACCAAAAAGTCGAAGATATGAGTCATCCACCAAACCACGCTTATGAATGTAATAAATGGTGATATTAATATGGATCACCTCTCTTCTAATGAAAAATCCCGTTAGGCCAATAATATTACAAATAAATAATAATAAAAACCTCAGATGTAGATACCAAAATAATTAACATGATATTAATTATTATTTATTAATAATTTTCATCTCTTTACTTCAACTGAGGTGAGGTTGACAAATTTGTCCTCCTCATCATTAATGCAGGAAGAATTTTTTTCTGCTATATTTCTGATAGCCTTAAAAAAAAATTTTTTTAATTTATTTTGGAATTTAAAGCATATCCACTTAATGCTTTCGCTGCATGAAATCAGTATAAACTAATAACTCTACCTAATTCCGACCTCTGGTGATAACATAGCTCTCCCTCAAGTGTCGCCAGTGTCACAGCGGCCGGTCTTGTGCGTCTCGCATCCGTCGGAATCCCGCGACCTGTTGAAATTAGGATATAGGAGGAAAGTTAATTTCAGTAAAAAAATATGTATTGTCAGTTTGCGATGAAGAAAGAACAATGACAACGTAAGAATTTAATAAAATGCAACTCAGAGTTTTCTTAAACAACACGAATCTCACCACCTGCCCAACATGCACAACTACCTGCACTCTCCACGATACGAGAAAATGAAGAACCAGGTCATCGACCCCGGACGGCGAGCAATGGGTAGCTCGCTGTCCGACCGTCCGGTAACTGTCCGGACCGAGCCCAAGTCGTCGACGGCGCGCACTGTTCCCGCGCGCCTCAAGGAGTGGTCAGCAAGAGCAGGGGCCCAGCTAAGTCGAAGCCTACTGTGGCCAGGGTTAATTTCGAAAGAGTAGCTCAGCCCCGGTATGAAGGCTCGAAGGAACGGTGTGAGTTTTTAGTCAGTAAGAGTCTGACATTATCTCCCGCTCCGCCCAAGAGCGGGGTTGTCATTAGATGATTTTCCCACCATTAAAAAAAGGCCATTGACCCATCTTGCAGTAAATAATTTGAAGTAATAATAATAATAATATAATAATAATATATTCCACAACTATCACACAGCGCCGTCTAGTCCCAAGCTAAGCAGAGCTTGTGTTATGGGTACTAGACAACTGATAAACATACATAGATATTTCTAAATACATACATATTATAGATAAATAACACCCAGACACAGAACAAATGATCGTGCTCATCACACAAACATTTGTCCTGGGTGGGAATCGAACCCACGACCTCTGGCATAGCAGTCAGGGTCACTAACCACTAGACCAACAGGCCTGTCAAAAGTAGAAGTAGAAGTATAGTCCTTAATGTATTTGCGATGTTTCCAGCCCACCATGACGCAGCAATACAGCCTGCGGTGGAACAACCACCAGCCGAACTTCATCTCGATGTTCACCACGCTCCTGAACACACAGACGCTGGTGGATGTAACGCTGTCGGCCGACGGCAAGCAGCTACTCGCACACAAAGTCGTCCTCTCCGCTTGCAGTACTTATTTCCAAGTGAGTAAAATGTAACTATCTACATACATGCCGAAGATTTGTTTTTTTTAACTTTCATACAACGTTATCTGGTCCTATACTAAGCAGAGTTTGTGGTATGAGTACTAGATAACAGATAAACATACTTATTCATATTTCTAAATTCAGTTAATAATATTAGCAGTTTTGAATCTGTATACATCATCAATATTGCATACCGCTTGAGACACATTGTGTCCACGGTAGAATTGATTTTACAAAATAATACAAGTTTTTTTAGATTTCATACAAAAATGGTTATAAATACTGCAACATTACAGAAAATATGTGATTTAGCTTTATTAAAAAAAATGCATATACACTTTAATACATATGTACATTAAAAAAAACTTAAATACTAAATAAACTATTTATACTAAAATCTAACTATGTACTCGTACATAAATCTAATACTTTGACGCCTGAGTGTACTTTGTCATTTTGTATTAGATATATTTACTGAAAATACAAATACAAAGAAACTAATAAATACCTAAATACGAAAAAAGAGTAATGTATAATATATAGTTTATTTACACTTTAAAGCAACCCGTTATAAAAACGACAATTTCATAGGTGAAAACCTATTATAAATTACACCCAGAAACAATAAGCGATCGTATTCATCACCGAAACATGTGTCTTGGGTGGGAATCGAACCCACGACCTCCAGCATAGCAGTCTTAAACGAAAATTACATACATTATTCGACGAGTAGTTGAGAACATATCGCCGATGATGCGTAGGCGACACATTCTGAGTCTATCGCCACGCTTTTATAATTGCTTCTCACTAGTCACGATCTACACTGCCTGTGAGACATATGTGCGTGCGCGTCATAAAAGTTGTAAGCAATCTACCATTGGTGGTCATGTTTATGGGGTGTTTTTAATATCGTGCAGTTTTGATCACGCATGTGTAATTTCCCCGTACGTGTAACCCGCGTAAGGTCTTTTTCATACAAATATTTATTGTAATGCGTGGAACAGACACGCGGGTCGTGATCCCGGACAGCAGCCCCGCGTGGGGCACGCGTTGTTCGTCAACCACAACGCACAGAAGCCCGCAGAAAACTAGATCGTGCAATTCCGCATGCGTGATGAAATCCGCACGATATAAAAAACATACGCGTCAGAGAATTCATGGCTGGTCTCAAGCATAACTAGGACATGGCACACTGGCGCCAAAGAAATACTTCTATTTTTAAATAATGCATTACAATACAATTGATGCTTTATTTTTTTAGCAAAACAGAAGTGACATAAATGTTATTAAGGTAGCCACGCTAGGGTATATCTGACTGGACCTGTACAGTTGAGTTTTACAGGTAAACCGGAGCGTGTGTGTTGCACTGACAGATATAACTGTGCAGGCAAACATGTCAGTTGCACCCTAGCGTGTATGGCTACCTTTACAATATCAAAATATATACGAGTATAGGGTGACTGGTAATTAGTGACCGATACTTAAGGGTCAAGCGCCCGAAAAGTGCCATAAAACAGTGATTTTCTGAGGCCTACTCCTACGTAACGGCTAGGTCAATTGGTTTGAAAAAAATATATGTTTATTATAGATTCATGAACAATAATATCAACATTTGATTTTTTCGTGCAATTAATACTTTTGTCAAAAAAAAATATTTAGCAATTTCGCAACTTTTCGCAACTTTTCCCTACTCCTTCGAAACGGCTTGGACCTTTAGAAACATTTTTACACATAAAAATTGGTGGTTAAATATTCTTCAAAGTGAACATTGCACATGTAAATCAATCAATATCTCGCAGAGAAAATGGATTTAAAGCGCTTTCCGGGCGCTGCTGGCCGCAAATAAATGCACAGATTTGCCTACTGCCGCCTAGGCGAGTGTGAGAGTTGGGTTCACATAATTTCGGTCAGATGGTTCAAGGGACTATACGCCTTAAACACGTGATTGTACTCATGATTACAAACAACTTTCCGAGAGAAGAGAGAGACCAGATCTTTTGTTCTAAATCCCGACAAAAACTGGACCCGATCTTTTGTTCAAAATCCCGACAAAAACTGGACCCGATCTTTTGTTCTAAATGCCGACAAAAACTGGACCCGATCTTTTGTTCTACATCCCGACAAAATCTGGAACCGATCTTTTGTTCTACATCCCGAGAAAAACTGGACCCGATCTTTTGTTCTAAATCCCGAGAAAAACTGGACCCGACCTTTTGTTCTAAATCCCGAGAAAAACTGGACCCGATCTTTTGTTCTAAATTCCGACAAAATCTGGACCCGATCTTTTGTTCTAAATTCCGACAAAATCTGGACCCGGTCTTTTGTTCTAAATTCCGACAAAATCTGGACCCGATCTTTTGTTCTAAATTCCGACAAAATCTGGACCCGATCTTTTGTTCTAAATTCCGACAAAATCTGGACCCGATCTTTTGTTCTAAATTCCGACAAAAACTGGACCCGATCTTTTGTTCTAAATCCCGACAAAAACTGGACCCGATCTTTTGTTCTAAAGCTCTGTTCTTACATTCCAGACGCTGTTTGTTGAGAACCCGTCACCGCATCCTATAGTGATCCTCAAGGATGTAACGTACGCCGATCTACGTGCCATGGTGGACTTTATGTACTGCGGGGAGGTCAATGTGACCGAGGAACAGTTACCACAGGTGAGCTGAGTGTCTAGTGCGATTTTATTTTTACACTAGCTTTTGCTCGCAGCTTCGCCCGCGTTCATGAAATATAGCCTATGTCACTCAGGAACAAAGCTGCTGCAGTACTTCCAAAGATTACCTAAGAAAAAATAAACAAAACCAAAAAAAAGAAACTATACCTCTGTATTATATTAGTGTAGATTGAGGCGATCGACGTTCGGTGCTCCGATTGGCCCCCTCTTATGCTGGGTAACCACTATGTTCGCAAACCTTTTGCTCCCTTAGAAATCGGAAACATTTATTTCAAATAGACCAGTTACAGGCACTTTTCAATTGTCAAAATGTCGGTCAGTCAAAAAAGTGAAGCTTAATTGCATATTCCAAAGCGTAGATCTCTATGGAGAAGAACGAGCAAGAAAATCCAAGGACACTCTTTTAAATCATATTATGAGTTACATAATCGTAACGATCAACGATTACAATACTGCTTGCTATCAGGTGGGATCGCAATCAAGCACTAGTTTAAATCTTGCTATTATGTGAACACAATGTATATAAAAAAAAAATTTTTAGTCGAAATTGAATTAGCCACTGACAATAAGAGATGACCAGTCTCAGCTGCAGTCTAAGCTCCTGCAAACTGCTCCATATAGTGAATACTTTCGCGCTCCAGGAGCTTGCAAGGTACAGATACCGTTACGGATCTTGAGCGCTGGTGTTCAAGTTGCGCAGAAGTCAAATAAAGGGTCTCTTTAGTGGTATGACGTGAGTCACGGGGGCGGGGAGTATAAAAAAAATTAACTAAATATAGATATTAAACATAACAAAGCAGCCAGTATAATTGACACCGCGTTTTTTTTTTAAATATACATAATAATGATATGTTTTTATAAATATAAAATGAATAAAGGTAATTTGGTTGTTCTTAATCCACCTAAAACGTGTATTTAAAGTTACAACTTCCTTCGAGAAATTGTTTTCATAATGTGAAGGAACCTTCTCTGTTATATTATTTAACTTTACCATACAAGGCGTCAGATAAACTTAAATAAAGTACATTGACCTTTTCTTAATATCTCCATTATATCGAAGGTACCCGAAAAACCAAAGAACTGTTTTTCCGAAAAGGTTACGTCTTTAATTCCGTTTTTAACAAGCTTTTATTAGCTTCACTTGTAACTATGTATGTAAGAAAATCTTGGAATCTTAATTTGACCCACTTCCCGGTCTTCGATTAGGATAAAATTTTGCACACGCTCTGAGTTCTGATGACAATACATGACTAGCTAAGAAACGTCATTACAAATCCAATATGGCGGCCTTCTTGGGATGACGGACTGGCTGTTTGAAATCCACCCCCATGATATGGGTATCAAATGAAAGGGTTTGCTGTCAAGAATACGAAAAAAAATAGTCACGTGACTCAAATCCAATATGGCGGACGTCCAAGATGGCAGATTGGCTATTTGAAATACACCATGATATGGGTATTAAATTTAGTGCGTGCTAAAAGCGTGTTTTTTAGTGTTTTAAACTATTATATTTTATTGAAATTAAGAATGTCAATAAATATAAGAGGGTCAAAGACCGTTATTCTACGTTTATTTGGTGTCTATCTTACGCGTTTTTTAATTTTTAAAAGTTAAAATGCCTGTGTTGCTGTAGGTGCTGGACACCGCTAAGCTCCTGAAGGTCAAAGGCCTGACGGACATGCCGCCTGACTCCACACTGACGCGGTCCCAGGGTCCGTCCGCCGAGTTCCAGAGCCAGGGGGACTCGTTGGACTCCGCGCGACACTCGCCGGCAGCCTCACCTTCCAATAAACGTAGAAGGTATGAGATCACTTTTATGTAATTTTTTTTTTTCAGATGAGAAATCGTCATATTCAAAGTACTTCTATTTGCCAGAAACATGGTAATGTGAATGTTGAATACATAAGTTCTACATGTTTAACATGATTGGAATCCAATTTGGATTGGTCTAATGTCTTCTCGCACTTCTAGGGCGGAGTGGGAGGGCGTGTCAGACTTTTATAGACTAAAACCGTCTCCTATGTTCTTTCTTTACCTTGTGTCCCAGGAGCCCGGGGTTCTCTTTCGGACAACGCATGCGCTTGTCTATCATTAAAGGTGTTTTTAATATCGTGCGGTTTTGATCACGCATGCGGGATTGTTCCGCACGCCTAAACTCTTGCAAATGTCCATTTCGTACAAGTATTTATTGTAATTATACGCACGCGGGACGTGTTTTTTTGCATTTTGAAATTTTCTCTAAGGTGCACTTACACGGGCAACTGAAATTGTGCAATTTCATCGTCGGCCACATTTCAGAAACATTTTTACACTTCAAAATTGGTGGTTAAATATTATTCAAAGTTGCATGTGATTAATTGATTTACCAATCAATATTTTGCAAAGAAAATGGATTGTCAGGAGGGCTCTATCCGGGCCCAGCAGGCCGAAATTAAATACACGGATACTCATACTGCCGCCTAGGTGGGTACGAGTGTTGTGTCCATTCAATTCCAGCCAGATGTTCGAGGAACTATAAAGCCTTATTGGTGTGTCGCATATAATTGTCTAGGCGCCGAAAAAGTTCAACGAGTTCAACGCAGCTGAACGTGCTCGAGAACGAGCACGGGCGCGTCGACGTTGGCGCACAGACCGTGGAGGCCATCACACTGAGCAGTGTGCCGCAACAGCGGCGCATGCGCGAGTACCACGAGATCAGGACCATCGACAACTCGCAGCAGGTAGACGACGTTAGTAGACAAACCTTTTTTTTTTTACTTTTTTATTTAACACTACCCTACCTTGTGGATCCCATTAAAATTGACTTTATTTAACCCTTTAACCCTCTACGTCGGATATATCCGACAAATACTCGCGTTTGCGCGGTCATACATCCACGATCAAAGAGAATAGAATAGCATTTATTCAGCGCAAGCAACACAATATACCATAAAATACTGTATCTCGCCAGCTCTTCTGTCACTCAGTCGCAAACACACTACCCTGGCGAATAGGATGCCAAACCACTCGTCAGATCAATCCGACGAGGGTGGTTAGAGTTATTATATTGTTTAGTTTTGGATTTTCTATCGTTAAGTGACAGATTCTAATTTATATACGCAATTTGCTTATTAAACCTATTATTTGTTGGTGTAATTTTGTAATAAAACATCTTAGATTAAAAAGTTAATCATAATTGATTTATGATTAAGATCGTCATTTTTATTTATTTAGTTTGAACCAATTCAACAAAAAAAAACTCTACTTTACCTTTTTGTTTTATTAGAATATTATAAAAATCTAGAAATGCAGAATTGTTCATGTTTGAAAGAAAATTTAAGTTTTGTATATGATTTAAATTTGATTTCACAATCAACAAAAAAAGCATAAGCTTTTCTCAAATAAATCGTCTAATATTTTCTGCTACGAAGGTTCCAAAGGAAAATTTTCTTTCAACAGACCCGGAAAAGGCCCATTTATTCAAACTGATGATTAACGAATTTTTTTTAAATCTCGAGTATGATTAAAATCTTAAAAATATCACTGAAATGCTAATTTAGTACATATTATATCATAAACTAGCTTTTGCCAGCGTACATAAAACCAACTTATGTGACTCGGGAATAAAGCAGCTTACAATCTGTGAAAAAAAAAAATAGCAATCGGATCAGTACTTTCAGAGATTACCTCCTACTAACAAAAAAAAAAACAAGCTTTACCTCCTTAATATTAGTAAAGAAATATAGATAAGTGTGTTAAACTATTTATATTTATAATTCCAGACAACTGAACAGGATAACATGAATGTGGAGCCCATCGGAATGGAAAACACGACCCCAACAGCGATCCCTCAAGGTAACTGCACTCCTTACTTAGATCCTTGTGTGATGGCTCCGTAACGACTTTTGGTAACCACCCGAATAGGGTTCAGAAAACAGAAACATTTATTTCAAAGTAGCTTTTGCTCGCGGTTTCGTTTGTACATAAAATACAGTCTATGTCACTCAAGAATAAAGCAGCTTTCTATCAGTGAAAAATTTTTCGCAATCGGACCAGTAGTTTCAAAGATTACTTGCAAACAAAAAAAAACATACTTCACCTTTTTATAATATTCGTGTAAATGTAGATAAACCATCTACAGGCACTTTTGAATGGTCAGTCAAAAAAGTGAACCTAAATTGCATGTTCCAAAGCGTAGATCTCTGTGGAAAAGGACTTGCAAGGAACTCCATGCACACTTGGGTTTTAAACAATTACAACCAAATTCTATTAGGGAGAATGGTTTTTCAAATCTAAAATCATCCGTGTTGATGTCACTGGGTTATTGTTAATAACTTCGAAAGTTAATTACAAAATTAAAAGCATCAACTAATCCTTAATTCAGAAATATGGCCATAGCCTGGCTGTGAATGATTTTTAAGAACGTTTTAGAGTCAAGTGCCGTTTGACTATTCGGGAGCCAGTCAGTCACGGAAACATCGCTAAGTACCTAATTCACAAGAGTTATCGCCATCACACATCGACATCGATCATTCATATATTATGTTGCATTGCTCTTTTTCATACTCTTTTTTATTTATTTTTTATAATGCAGTAAAATGTCGTCCTTTTCAGCTTTTAACCTTTTGAATGTCTTAAGTTACACAGTTCGACATAAGCAATTGTCTTTCTATTGTGTCTCTAATTACGGCATTCGATGAGTTAATGGCATAAACATTTCATTTCCCCTTGGTACCTGCTTAAGAAATGACAAAATATGGTCGAATAAATAATTTGTGAATATAAAACGTTCTAATAAATAAAAATCCAGCGGTTAGTTTGTGTGCAGAAAGTTCATTTGCTCAACCATTAAATTTAGATCAACTCAATGAGTGTTATCACATTTTATAGTTGATCTATCTCATCAAGACATCTTGGTCTGAATATGTGTGTATGGTAGGCACCAGATAAATTTGCAACTAAGTACGTTTCTTTAAAATGTCTTCATAATGTACATGAACAATAATGAATGAATCGTTTTTTATTACTCGAAAATGTAAGGGACGATGACAGATTAGGTATATTCTTTATTGCTCACCAAAAATAAAAATTACAATAGAAACTTAAAATGAATAGGGTGTCACAATGGGCGGTCATAAAGTCGCTAAAAGCTTTTTTTACAGACAACAGACAAAAAATAGAGGTCGATAAAGGACAGCATTATATTGTCACCAGCTTCTGCCAGTGGCCTCGCCCCAGTAAAATAGTATTCCACACGAACTTTAGACCCTCGTTTTAACCCTTCAGGGAGTGAACTTTTGAAATCCTCTCCTTAGTCCTCACCTACGTCATATAAGAAAACCTTGTTCAAATTTCAAGCTCCTAGTACCAGTAGTTTTGGCTGTGTCGATATGTCAGTCAGTCTGTTCCTTCTTTTATTATAAATGTAGATTTCCGTTTTTTAAATTAAGTCTGTTAGTAAACGGAGGTAGGTTAATGATCGCTATCGCAAATTTATCTGGTGCAGCAACCTCAGAGCTCGTAGCGATCTCTGTCTTGTAAAACAGATCAAGTACGCAGAACCAGTTGGAGACCTCAACAGATAACAATTTAAACGTGCTTAGAACTTAACAGAAATAACACAAACAAAAGTATCAAACATCATCATTTTCTCATTTACCTCTCATACGTAACAATCCCATCATCTGCTTCTGCTTCATGTAATGTGCATGTACGCGCTCTATGTGTAGATAGTTTATTGTTTAACCTATTATACCCGCTACAACTTGTAACTCACTCTTGTTAAAAATAAGCGGAAGCGTTCATAAAACAATACTAAAAATGCGTATTGAAATAAACTTATTTTAAAATATACATGTTGTTTTATATACAATAAAAAGTCAAAGCAATAAACAAAAACGGCTTATCACAGTATCAATACCCGAGCGGGACGACGTTTTACTTTCCAGGGAAGGGAGATCAATGAGAAAGCGTTTGTTTGAACTTTAACTCTGAAATATGATAGTGTACCTAGAGAGTTTTATTAAAATACGTACATTTATCTCTCTTCCCAGGAGGACAGTGGACCATGATGGAGCACTCGTACCCGCGATACTCGAACGCGTGCATAGGCGGCGGCGCGCTGCAGCAGGACCCCGGCCTGTACATGAACAACGTCATGAACCCGCACATGGACGACCTCAGCTACGCGCAGGGGCTGGGCGTGGCCGGCCCCTCGCCCGGCCCCTCCTGCGCCGACGTGCAGACCGCCGACCCCACGCCGCCGGCGCCGCCCAAGCGCCGCCGCACCACCAACCCGCAGTCCGAGGAGAACTTCCAGCGCGCGCTCGAGGCCGTCCGCTTCGGTGGCATTGGGTTCTGCAAAGCGGCACGCATGTTCGGCGTCAACAACCGCACGCTCTGGCTCGAGTACAAGAAGAAGGGCTACCCCAACAATCGGCCCAGCATCAAGAGCAGGATCAAGCGCGAGCACACGACGCCGCCGCCCGAGCACAAGGAAGAGCCCGCGCAGCCCGAGCAACAGATGGCGCTGCTGTGTCCGCAGCACCAGGTGCCGCCCGGCTTTCTCGACCCTGGCGCGTCGCATGGCTTTCCGCTGCAGAGCGTGGCACACAGCTCGCCCCTCAACCTTCTCGGCGTGAACTTTAACTCGATGCAATAGAACGCGGCCTGCGGCGTGTCGCCCGACGAGTCGTACTCGTTGTGACACGAGTGGCAAGGCGCCGACTGCGGCCCGCAGCCCGCCGCGGTGCCTTCGCCCCCCCACGCCGCCCTCGCGCACCCGAATCACATATACATGCATCTCGCGTTGTAAATATTTCTTGGAACACGTAATCTTTGTACTTATATCGGTATCAGCTGCGGACTCCCGCAGATCATGTAGCACATTAGTAAGTGTATTGAGCTGTGACTGGGGCGTGTCGTCGTCGTTTCATAGGAAATTATGTGGATGCACGAAATAGCTTTCTTAGTAATCACTGAGCGCTCGGCGCATCCCGGACAGTCACTACTAACCATATGTGACTGACTAATGCGTCCTTCACAGTGATAAGGCATCACAAACGCAACTTGTCTTGCGTCGTGGAAGTGCCAGTGCATCTTTGGGTATCCAGAGTTAGAAAATTTAAATACAAGACCGATGACTAAAAACCTAATGACTTAGATCTTGTGCTGACAAGCTATCCAGGTATGGCAATCAGACCACTGTCTGTGGATGTCTTTGTCTACTTGCTCTTCTCCGTACTAAAGCCCCAGGGGTACGATGCGAGTAAGCAGGCAGGCAGTAAGAATCCTCGTAAATAAAATGGAAATAGCATTTATTACTACCGTCAATAATTACGGATGTTATGAATGCGTTGGATGTATTGAGACCGAGCTGGAATTCAGCCCTTTAGGAAGCTGGCGTGTTTTGTCCCTCCAAAGCGTTCTAATCGGATTCCTGCCGTCTTTAGCTAACTCATAAGCTGAAAACAGGTAGCACTGGCCCTTGCCACGCATGAAAAGCCGACCACTTATGACCTGTCAGTCTACAAAGAAAGTGTGAACAGACATCTGGGCTTGCTCGTTGCAGACTTCACCCATCGCATACCATTGCGTAATGTCGACATCAAGAGCGAGCTTCGTGCAACAAAAATAAAAGCAATGTTTTTGATTGATTTTGATCAAATTATGACAGCATACCATCAGTCCAGCTCGTCGGGTCGTTGAAAACATCATCACTTACTAATTTGTTGGTAAAGACAAAAGCAATAATTTTTTTAAATATATTTAGTTATAATATTTTAAAATTGAGACTGGCAACTATTAATGCGTAGATATGTATACTACTTTGGCCAGTGTTCATGGCATACAATTAAACATGAAATAGTATAATAATGTGTCTGTAAATAATGTAAGTAAATGAATGCTGCAGTGTTTCTTCGACCCTAACTAGGAGACGTCCGCAGCCGTAGTATTGCCATGAAAACAAAAACGTATTTTGTAGATCTCAATAGAACTAAGTTATGAACTGTTCGGTAAACGAGTGTTTTTTTTTTTACATATTATAGGGACGTGCACAACTGTAGTGTTAAAGTCGTTGGTTCAATGTGATAGCGTATTGTTTATTTGTAGCTCCCGCTTTTTTGCATTTCCGGGACAGTTTTTTTGTAAGTTTGTCGTTGTCGTCGCAACAGTCATGTTTATACACCGTTAAATTTTAATCGTTTTAATCCCGTGGAGGGTCGATCCGGTACATGAAACACTATCGATTTGTACAGATAAAATCAAAAAATAAACTACCTTTTTTTCAAAACTCGTATTAATTAACGCATGTACGAAATTAATTTCTTTAAGAAAACGTCAGCTGAGCGAGTTTAATGACCTGTAGGTAGTTTGTACGCAACGCCGACTACTATCTATAGGTCATTGAACTCGCTCAGTTGACGTTTTCTCAAAAAAAATAATTTCGTACATGCATAAATTAATACTTTAATTTTTAATTTTGAAAAAAAGTTACTTTATTTTTTAATTTTATCTTTACAAATCGATAGTGTTTCATGTACCGGATCGACCCTCCACGGGATTAAAATGATTAAAATTTAGCGGTGTATATTTCAATACTATTTTGGATTGAACGCCAATTAATTTTAGTAAGTTTGTTGTTAAGCGTGGGGTGCTGGTCACTAAAGTATTACACGAGACAGTGACGCACGCAGCGAACATTGGCCAAATATTGGTCATTATACTTGGCAGTAATGGCCAAACGAGGAACTGTGTTCGAGCACTTGAGCCTGAAATTTTGAGTGATAGTTTTCACACAGTTTTATTCATAACTACCTCTATATCTAAGTATTTTTATTGTTAACGTCGGACTTAGCAGGATGTGTCCCTGTGTATTTTTTAGTATTCGGATTCGTTTAGTAGTCACCTTAATCAAAGTACCTATCTGTAGTATTTTTTATCGTACTACAAATTATTATTTTATAGTTGGTGGTGTGTTTGTACTTCAGAATATCGAAATACGTTTGGTTTCATGAAAAATAAAATATACCTACGCAAAAGGTAAGAGCTAAAATATGGTTTGAAATTTCAAACTTTTTGACTCAAAGTAACATTGACGAGAATTGATTTTAAATTTCTATATTATGTATTGTGTTTTTTATGACAGAGCTGGTTGATTTTGATTTTAAAGCATACATAGCTTGCTACAAGTTTAATTTTAGACTGCCATAGTTCAATTTTAATTAAATATTTTAATAGACTATCTCTACTATCAACAAAAAAATCCAAACTGGTCCCAGATCAATAATATTGGGAACCCCTGGTTTAGAGGGACGCTACAAAATGGCAACTTTTATAGTAGAAATTGATAGATGCAAAATTGTTTTTTGTAATATGGCATACATTGACTGCAATATAATATCCAACAAACAATAATATCCTTTTACTTCTTCGAGTAAAAATGAAGTAATTGTAAGATTGTTTACTTGTCATTCCCTGAGTTATTGACTTGACACTTTCATGTTTTACCTCACAAGAATCAAGAGAAATATTTAATTTAATTTGGTTTTTGACCGTGTGGTTACCAATTTAGAATAGTGACCATTATCCTCTCCCAAGGACGCGCGTGGCGGGTGCATTTTGCCCATCACGAAACTAAACACCGTCGTAAAAATAATTAAATATTTTTATGACATAAATGGCACTTGCAATAAAAAATATTGAGGAAATTTACAATTTGCCAAAGTCCTCGGCAAGCATCGTTTATCGTTCAATTTAATTCAAAATATAATTAACTCTTTAACAACTTGCGTCGGTTTGGTCCGACGAGAACTCTTTAACAACTTGCGTCGGTTTGGTCCGACGAGAACTCTTTAACAACTTGCGTCGGTTTGGTCCGACGAGAATTCTTTAACAACTTGCGTCGGTTTGGTCCGACGAGAACTCTTTAACAACTTGGGTCGGTTTGGTCCGACGAGAACTCTTTAACAACTTGGGTCGGTTTGGTCCGACGAGAACTCTTTAACAACTTGCGTCGGTTTGGTCCGACGAGAATTCTTTAACAACTTGCGTCGGTTTGGTCCGACGAGAACTCTTTAACAACTTGGGTCGGTTTGGTCCGACGAGTTTTTCGTGTCCTATTTGTCAGGGTCGTGTGTTTGCGACTGGGTATTCCATCTTGGTTATCTCTTCAATCCCCATAGGTGACAAGAGCTGACGAGATTGAGTATTTGGCCGTGGATGTTCGAGTCTGGTCGAATAAAAGCATGAGTGTTTGTCGGATATATCCGACGTAGGTAGTTAATATATATAATTATTTTATTCAAATAACTTGTATTCTAGTATAAAACACACCACCATACTGATTTAATTTCTCTTATTTTACAAATTTTATACAAAAAAATAAAACACATTTTAATTTTTATTTTAGCCATAAAATTCAGGGTGACTTTTAATTCAAGGAGTCGTAGTATACTTGTTAGTATATGAACAAAATATGAAAAAAAGCAAACAGCTGTCTTGTACATATTCACATAACTCAACAATATTTATGAAACAGCTATTTCAAATCCAAGATTTCAGGTTTATATACAAGGTGTAAGGGACAGCCCTCCACAAACTTTAAGGGCTTGCTCAGTAGACGAAACTGAACAACCTTCCACAAAATTTTTTTTCTGGAAACGAAAAAAAAATTCGGCCTCTTCATACAAACTGTCCAATCAAGTTTATCATTTTCTATGGTGAGGCGGATTTTTTTTTTGTTTCCTGAAAGAAATGTTTGTGGAAGATTGTTCAGTTTGGTCTACTGAGGAAGCCCTTAAAGTTAGTGGAGGGCTGTCCCTTACACCTTGTATATTAATTAAAAGTCATCTTGTATATTTAATGATATGAAATGCCAGTAATGATAATTATGAATTAACAAAAATATTCATTGTCCTCATGCATTTACGTTAGACTGATAGAACGGAACATATCTTTGTTTTTGGACGTGTATTGAACACATGTCATCGGTAGCTAGAAAGCGTGGTACAATGTCAAGAAAAAAAAATCTGCGGTCCTACGTCACAAAATCATGATTTCGGTGTTAAAGAGAGATGGAGCTATATTTGACGAATAAGCCATACTATCGACGGACGCGTAGCTTCACAGACGCGTATTCGTCATTATACGCTTGGTGTACGCCGGCGTGAAGCTTACATACAGAACTATGGAACTCTGTCGACGAAGCGGCAACGTCGTGCCGTCGTGTCGCGTCTTTGAAGCTACACGTCCGTGGACAGTAGGCCATCGTTTTGTATGTAAGTTTCACACAAGCGCATAATGACGAATACGCGTCTATGAAGCTACGCATCCTTAGACAATGTTATCCCTTTTTTTACAACGGAACTATGATCGCATTGACACCTCGAAGTACGGGCCCAGGAACAATATTACCAGAGATCTCTCGTGTAAAGTAGTTAGGTAAGATGTAATTACGTCTGCATTTATAGCGTAAGTTAAGCTAAGTGGTGCCCGTGACGGTGGGCGACGGGGCTTTGTCTCTCGGCAAGGGCGGGTCTGTATGTGTTATTGTATCGTATTAATTAGCTTGGTTATTATTTTTAGTCTCAAGACCAGCTATAAGAAGTCCGTTATGGTCTTTGACATCAAAGGCCATGACAGCAGATGAGACAGATATATTTCTTTAAAATTGCTATATATCTCGTTTGCTTTCTTACCAATTTTGATATTGTTTTCACAATTAGGTTTTTTTTTAATATTGAATGATAAACTGATTAGATTATATATGCATATTCTCTATTCATTAACAATGAAACATGATATAATCAGGCTGTATATAAACTTAAGCATAAAGTTTATCTTCCCTTACACTGTTCAATCCAATACAGTTTTGACCTTTTTTTACATTGTAAACGTATATCTTAAGTTGACCATTATATGTATTAGAAGTCGAGCCGCCCGCGAGTGCAACTTGTAATCTTGTCACTACCGTCATTTTAGAAGTATTACTTTTATTTTAATATTATACTAAGGAGTATTATATTTTTCTATTCGCCTAGATTTACAACGATAACAACCAGTTTCGGCGTTTGCGATCTCTGTAACTTTTTGTAATTTCGACTGATTTTTTTAAAATAATTTAGAAGGTTTCTCTCGTTTAGGCTGGCAACATAGCTGCTACGTATCGGAGGTGATTCAAATTGTAAATATAATAATTATGTATATACTACCCACGGTAGGTAATTGAATAGGTTCCTCTCTTCATCGATTTATTTTACAAGAGTTTTTAATCGATAAGATTAACAAAGGTTGGAGTTCTACTAGATCATTATCAGTACAAATGTGACATAGATCTGTTTTTCGGAATTCTACTAAATCGGTAATATTTTATTAGTCGGAATGAAATGATGAAAATCATCATCGCAAGATGATGCTAGTTTTACATTATGAAGAGCGTATTTTGCAGCTTTTTACAAACATAGAGCTGAATGAAAAGTTGCGAATGAGAAACCAAAAGCATAACATAAGCACAAGTCAGCCTTTTAATGTTCCCTACTGGTTCTCGGGCCTCCTCTCTAGGAGAGAGAATGGGCCGTAATCCACCACGCGCGGCCCAGAGCGAGTTAGTGGATGTCACATATGTCTTCGAAGTTTTAGTTCTTGGACATGCCGGTTTCCTCAAAATATTGCTGCCATAGAACTTGGACATTAAATACTCACAAATAACACAAGCCCTTTGAGTAATAACATATTTAAGCCCATTTGTTTACTTTACCAACACAGTCTCATCAAGCCGTTATTGTACCTGATGTTCAAGTGTCATACATTCATCACCAAGTAAACTACCTATTGTTATTAAATTCCCAATACAATCATCAGAGAACAATTGTACCATTAGTGGGTATATACGCTTCAACGGTACATACCTGTCGTCAATTATATTTTGATAATACTCATCATAATTATAAAGAAACAGGATATTTTTTTTTTATTAGTTGTACTGATACAGATCTAGTCGTTATTCAGCCTTATAATACGAGGTGTTATTGAAATAACTAAAAAATAATGTAAAGGAAAAATTATAAATCATTATTGTAATGAAATCGTAAATAGATAAAAACTTCATTGCAAATAGACAAAATGGTGGGAAAATTTATTCAAATTGCAATTCAAAATTTCAATGTTGGTCTCATAGTTTTTCCATAAGGACGAGCAAATGAATTGCGTTTAGAGGTTTTCAGTTATTTCAATCACACTTCGTATGATTATCTCGAAAGACTGCTCAGAAATAATGAGGAAGTGAAAATTTTCCGATAAGTTGAACTCTATAATCTGAAATATTGGTATGTCATGTGTTATGTTATAAGCATTTAACTTCTTTTATATTTCGAAGTATCGAGTGAGCGTATTGTTTAACATTAAGCTTGCCAATAGTTGTAAAGCTATATTATCTAACGTCCAGTACATCGTTGCGTACTGGACATCTAGTGCTCAGATTATAGAGAAAGAACTGTTCTTGCATGTAATATTATGTCACTACTCTCTCTTATTTTCTTGATTAAGTGCCATCCAAGGTGATTTCAGAGTATTATGTTGGTCATAAAGTAATTGGCCGTGAAATATCGATGTTACCAGATAACAAAAATGATTTAGTTACTAAATCTCGTCTGTGGGTAATGCTAGGTAGGTTATAATATGGTAAAATCTATATAGGCATGTATATAGAAATCTGATTTTTTCTGTGGATTTTTGAGACCGGGCAGTAAGCCAAGAAAGATGAGTTTAGCTTAAAGTTCTTCTATGTCACGGGCTTGTATATTTTCCCCATAGTGTGAAAGTGCCAGGAATATCCTGCGATTTTTTAAGTTTTTCCAGTGATGAAAAGGTCATTCAATAGCGTAGTATTGATGATTTTAATGATTATAATTCGATAAATAAATACGTATACGGACGCTAACATTTTTTTTATTAACATACAACTTGACACTACAAGCTGAGTGCGAGTTTTTAAGTTAACACGATCGAAACGTTCCCCGCGTTTGGTTCTCTGATTGGTTAATATCTTGGAGCGGGCCAATCGGAGCGCCGAACGTCATAAACGTGTCAGTCGCGTTAACTTAAACCCGCACTAGGAATTCCGACCTGATAAAACTTAATAAAAATTTAATTTCGTTGGTTTCTATGGAGCATCCACTCATGCATGCATGTGGCTCTTGTGGACTGTCAGTCTATGAATGTTTAATAAAGGTCTGCGTGTAGTGTTACTAAAGCTAGAACTACATTAGACCGTCGCTCACGTGTAACACGCCTGATTTGTACGTAGAACGATGTCGCGTCCATATAAAATGTATGGAGACCGACGCGCCCAGATCGGCGTGTGTGTCACACGTGTGCGCAGTGAACTACTAAGTACATTTTCAAGGATTTTATCAGTGTCAAACTACGCGACCACCTGCCCTGACGCCCACTAAGAAAAATAAAGCGCGACTCACTGAATGTGAACTGAACCTAGGTCTTCGGCAATAAAGTTAAATAGTAATCAATTAACACGAATAGATTAGCTATTACTTGCAGCTAAATGTTTAGCTATTACTGTATTTAACAGTGGTTTACATAATGTATACCACTTTTGTGTGGGTTTAATACATTACCCACACATGAGATAGTGATTTATATGTACCAGTGTTTCTTGAAATAGTATTAATCATGAAATGTTAATAATAATATTGTATGGGTTTGGAACAGAGGGGCTACAGACGTGCTCATTAACTAATTATCAATATTCCCGAGTCCTAACCGAAACAAAACGTCGCCTGAGTATGCGGTCGTTGCATTTGTAAGAAATAAATTCATCAACGATCGTGTATTTGTGCTGCACTTGCTTCTGGTTAGGACTCGACGTAAAGTAATGCCTACTCCACGGGCGTGTAGCTTTATAGACGCGTATTCGTTTATCTGTACACACTACATACAAAACTATGCAACTCTGTCGCCGAAGCGGCAACGACACGACGGCACGACATTACCGCTTCGTCGACCGAGTTTCATAGCCGTACACCAAGCGTACAACGACGAATACGCGTCTATGAAGCTACGCGCCCGTCTACAGCAAGACTAAGGAATCAGAAGTTGTGTTATGTAAACTTGATGAAGTTTCTGTGAAGTCACTAGTTAAAGCAGTATATTTTAGCAATACGTACAACTAATTTATAGTAATTAGATAGATGGAGCCACTTGCACAGTCCTGACCGCAGAGAGTTCATAAATGTTACCAACATTTATGACCTTTGTAAAAGATCTCTTTTAGGTACCTATTAATATTATTAGTCACATGTATTATTACCATTTAGGTAAACAACGAAACGTCATGTTTCATTGTTTTTAACCGACTTCAAAAAAAAGGAGGTTGTATGTTCGGCTGAATGTATATTTTTATTCAATCGATAAATAATTTAAATATTAATAAGTACCTAATGACCGAAATGTTTGATGTTAATGCTCACGACTGTCGGACCCCCAGAGGTTGTTCATGAACAGGCATAATTGGTGAATTTTGTGCTTAGCACTAATACCTTGTTCTATACCAAAATAGATAATAAATAGTTTTGATTATTTTGTAAATAAACTCTTTTACTTAAACCTAATCCCATCCCGTATATAGAAATAAAATTATATGAGATTTTATTCGTTTGTTAGATGTTCTTAATAGTCAGAATAAGGTGTAATCACCATTTTCAGAGTATGTTATGTCAGATTGAACCTCCGAGTGTTTTCCACATCCTATTCGCCAGAGTCGTCTGTTCGTGACTGGGTAATCCATCTCGGTTAGCTCTTCAATCCCCATAGGTGACGAGATGGGAGTATTTGGTCGTAGATGTGCGACCTTGGCTGAATAATCGCGAGATTGTTTGCCGGTTATATCCGAGGTTAAAAGAATATAAATGGAGAAGATTCCCGATGATTTCAAGAAAACTAGTGTGTCTGGATTTTTGTATGAACTCGGGATATGGTGACGTCTATCAGATTCAGCAGAAATATAGAGAATAGTAAACATTTCAGACCAGAATTCATCTATACATATGTAGGTACCTAAGTGTTTAGTAAAAACTTAACACTTACATATTAATATGAGTAAACATATCTAATAACTAGCGGTCCCGGCAGACGTCCTGCCTAAAAACTGGAATTTTGTTAGAAAGAAAATAATTAAGAACCCGATTGCAGCGCCACCTACCGGTTTCAATTTTATTTCCAAACCATCCAAAAATTCATCTAAATCACGCCGTTTAGGGGAAGTTGGGTGATAAAACACACCTACGAATTATTTATATAAAGCATAGTTTCCCAACCTGTTATGAACTACTGTCCCCTTTACAAGAAAACAAAATACCAACGCAAAAAATTAATTATTATAAATTGATTCTCTCTCTGTGTGTGTAATCGTCCTACTTTGGATCGTTAGTTGATGTTCGTGATTATTAATTATTTCAAAATACTAAAACATGTTGACATAGCGCCCCCCATTTGCCTTGGACCCGCTACCGCCCCCCACGAAAAGCTCCAGCGCCCACTAGGGGGCGGTGCCGCCATCGTTGGGAATGTATGGCCTAGATGTGCCCTAAGCACACACGTTCCGAACAGCGGATTTATTTTCTGCATTTATTTAAAAAAAAAAAATATTTAGCTACAGCAAACCCGAACTCTTCTGACGGCTGGCACCGGCGGACCAAACACTTCAAGCGACAGTCGCGAGTGCCAGATGAGCAGAACATTCGCAAGCAGACTTCCGAGCCCCTCCCCCCGCCGCCCACCGTCGCCAAGAGCACGCCCACGCTACAGAAACACGAGTCCTACCCGCAGTACAGCACTTCTAAGGTAACTATTATCATGCAAACGAACCAAATATAGTATTTTCACCCAAAAGACTAGCGTCGTCTATATCGCCACATAGAAACGAAAATTCAAAATCCTGCACAGCGGTGTCTCTGGGCGATTAGAACATTATACAGTCCAAAATCCACTATCACGTAGTTATCCGGTCCAGACGGAGGATCCTCCTTTTTCAACGGAGTTTTGCGGGACTTTACACCCTGTTCCGTATACTTCTGTAAGATCTATAAAGATCTTATAGAGGTACAGGGAACAGGGAGTAATTCTATGGTGTCGGAATAAAATTTTAATCAGGTTAATTCGTTTTTTTTCTCAGACAGTTTTTATAAACTGATTTTATTTGAATTGAAAAGCAAAAATCAAAACTTAAAACTCGTTTTTGTTTAAGAAAGTTATCTTGGATTCTACATGGCAAGGTTAATGTTGCCATTGGATCGAAGATAAATCCAATACTCTCTTTATTATCGATTTGGCCCATTTTCTCATCTTAGATTCAAGACCAGTCTAGGTCGAAGCTAAAATTGGGTGGCTCTTTACTGCAAAGTCTAAGTCTAAAACCAGATGTTTCAAATCGATCCAGATGTCAAAATGTTGTATCATCAAGATACATTTCGACATCAGGATCGATTTGAAAGGTTATTTATTAAATTGGCAGTGCCACTCAAGTTTGTAGATAGAATCCAAATAATTTATATTTAAGGTAGAACTAGAATGTTGAGAATGTGTGTGGACTAAAAATGTTTTATGCACAGAAAGTATTTTCTTCTCGAGTTTTTCAGTTCCAGGTACAGCATTGTAATCATCAAATAGCATTGTAATCGTTTTTTCCAAAAGACCAGATAAATACGAATTTTTATACAAAATATAGTAGGAATTTTTCGGGATTATAATGTATATATTGAATGCAACTCATACTAATTGGCTTATCTAAGAGTCAATTTGTAACATGACTCCAGTCTCATCTAACAGGTACAGAAACCCGAAAAACTTTCGGTATACATTCTTATAAATGGCACATGTATTTTTTATTCTTGTGAATGAGCGTACCACTTAACAATTTCAATTCCCAGGCAATAGTAACCCGGAAGCCTCGGCTGGAACAAGAAGTAGGGTCGCTGCTGATCCGCGCCGTGTCGAGCACCGAGCGGCAGAGCTCGACGAGCACGAGCGCCACGTCCACGTCGGCGTCGTTCGAGTCGGCGGCGTCGGACGCGTCGCAGGCCACGCGCGCCTCTCACACGCCGGCCGTGCGCTCCGGCCCGCCGCTCAGCTGCAACTTCTGCTGGAACACCGTCGACGAGTGCGGCCGCATCCTCCGCCGCAAGACGCAGTACCACTGCCCCGAGTGCCGCACCAACCTGTGTATCGTGCCCTGCTTCCACGAGTACCACGACGGACCCGAGAGCGACTCCAACAACGCTAATGCGCGGTGAAGCCTCTTGCTCGACGACGGCATCAGGCGTTTGTCAAAGAAATGGTGGAAGTTCAGCCTGAACCACGTCTGAATGCGGCGTGTGATGTAGGACACTTGCTATGCTTATCAATATGTGTCTGCTTGTAGCAAGATTTTAGTTAGGCAGGCTTCACCATTCAAAATTGTTCTAGAGGAAGTAGAGGAATCTATGTCTCTCTTTTGGACATACTTCCGGCACAACTATTCATTGAGCTTTGTAATTCAAATATTTTATGATTCTTCGTCATTTTAAAATATGACATTTAACCATTATGAATTCTCTGATGATGTGTTAGTTCGATAAGATTTCTGTAATATTTCTAATATATTAAAATTAAGAGTATATATTCGTAGTAGGTGCGTGTTGGTGATAAATCTTATTATTAATCCCGGATCTCGAACATGGTAGAAATAAGGTTATATCGAGTTCACCATACTTATATTTAAAAAAAAAAAAGATTTAAGAATGCTCAGCCAAAATATTTAAAATATTTCAATGATTGATAAAAAAAAAACGTTAGTTATATTTACTTGCAACAAAGGTAAATAATGTAAGAATATAAAAACTAATTAAAAAATCAGGCTGTATTATCCTTTGTATAAATGTTTCACTAAACGTAGTAGCATAGAATAAAAACTATTGTTCTTGCAACAAATCGTCACGTATCACGTTAGATATGTTTTTTAGAGAGATGTTCTCAAGTATGAACATGGTCTTGTGTCAGCAAGAACTTATATGTAGTGTTTAAAGTAGAACTCTATGTAAAGGAGTTCGTTTGTAAGTTCGTCTCCATTTCAGCCGCTGTTGTGTTGTTCTCATCTCATAAGTTTCAACATATTGAGATGTTTCTGGTTTTAGACCACAGCATCAGATGCACGTCATATCGTTACGAAAATAATGTATTTGTTTACAAGGATAGTTGTGTGTACCTGTCTATTGGAGTAACTTTTTGTAACAGCTGTTTATGATCTTAGTACAGGTACTTAAACTTATGTATATGTAACGCTGACGTATTGCCCTTAATTGCTAATATGTAAGTTACAAGTACACGGTTACAATATAATGTGAAAATTATCTAATATTTCAGTAATAGTTCATAGTCTGCGTATAGTTCTTGCCATATACGATGATGTATTTTAATCGTTAAGACACTCAAAATATTCATACTCTGTTCAAAATAACATTAGACATTTATGAAAACCTTTTATTATTGTCCGTTCTACAGATTGAATTTTATTACGTTTGTGGCATGACAAATGGCGGCTGCAGTAAATAGTTGGTATTGTAACCACTTTTTTGCTTTGAATGCTGTCCTTATGCCTACGAAATAGAAGTTAAAATCGGTTGAACAGACAGTAAATAAGGGTCTATGATTCTCGTGGCTTACGCGATTTATTTCAGCCTAGTCGGGGTTCCATTCGGTATAATAGCTTCACTACTTAATATATATAGCAAGATGTATATTAAACGTATTAGTGAGAAAGCTCTCATATTAGTTATTGTTATATTCATTTAATATCAGGGTGTGTAGTTTATATTAGATCCTTCGTCGTATTGAGGTGTTTGGAAAGGGGACTTTGGAAAAACCAAAATTTTCATGTTTTTTAAATGGACCACGTTTTTTTTATCCTTTTTATGTACGTGACATAATTATGTAGTTTGCTCAGTAATATTAAAGTCGTAATTACGAACAAAACAGTAATATAAGTATGGGTATACTTTAAAATCGTAAGATGTATGTTTAACACGAAGTTGAAAGATTACGGTTTCTGTTGCAAGCACCATTTCTTTGGCAAATGTACGATTAATTTTAGAAGAATTTTATCAATTTTGTAAATAATATTTGATAAGTTAAATTTTAAATAACGGTCGGACCGTTTCGTGGACATGTGTTGAACACTTCTCTATTTTTATCGATTTTTTTGTTTTACCGATGACGATGAATAAATGTAAGAATATGTAAGGGACATTTGATGCATTTTTTATTTGTCTGTTGTTATCGGTAAACCTAAATACATGTAAGTATACATCGATGTTAGTTTATAAGTCTGTAGCGAGTCATACAGTGATGTTAGGATATAAGTACTTATGCGACATACATATGTACGAGTATTTTTGTCCATGTGCAATTTATATATGTATGTATTTATAAAATATAATATCGTATCAATTCTCTTATTCGATGTAATGTTTATCGACGTCGTCATTTTATCGATATGTATGTAGAAATGAGACTTTAGTCTGCGATGTAAACGACATGATATATTTTATGTATGCACTTATTTAAATAATAAACTGTTGATAACTGTTTCTTGTAACTAAGTTTAGGAGGGAAACGTTAGGTATAATATATAATATTTTTGGATCGAAAGTGTTGACTGTTTTAGATTGTTGGATTTTGAAGACAACACTTACTTTTTGATGTAATGGTAAAATGTTGAGTGTAGGCGCACAAATATTCAGCATATTTGAAATGATGAGGATTTGAACTGTTGGAAATTTCGAACGTTATGGGAATTGTATAAAATGGCTTAGGTTAAAAAGTTTTGGGAAGTATTAAATGTTATAGATTTTTTAAGATCAAATTCGATTTTTAACCAAATCGATCTATTTAAAAGGACCATAGGCGACCTAAACTGAACTGTTAAAAAAACTGGACGACCTAAAAAAGAAAGGGACGGAGCTACTCCATGGAAAACCTCCATCCCTTTTTATTTGTCGTCCAGTTTATAGGTCCATCCCTCTTTCTCGCTCGCACGTCCGATATTTTTACACGTCATGGTAAGGCCCTTGATGTGTCCTATATTAATGAACTTTCATATGATGATGAGATAAAAACATTTGCAACTTTGCAAGAATTTTTGTAGCGTACCTTTATATACTGTAACCATTAAAATAATTATCATATTACATTTAGAATGTCTTTTTGGGAACACTTTTTTAATAGATGTGTGATCGATTTTTGTCAAAATTACACCAAGCGTCCATGCACTACTTAGAGAGTCGCCGTGTGTACATTTCACGTTTTTCAAAAGAAAATTTTGTATAGAAATTATATCGTATAATGTACATTTCAAATTACGAATTTACAAAGACATGTTACCTCCGAACTTAGAGTTGCTTTAAAATTCTGACTTATCATATTTTCTATCAAATATTTATCATGAAGCTCTAGCTAGAAGATAAATTAATGATAATTTGTAATAATATCATGTCTGTCTCTTTGAACTTCCCTACACGACATCTATAGTTTACATTGAATATTTTTCTATCACATTTATAAAGAATCATCTTCAAGCTATACCTAGTCAATTAATGCAAGCATTGATTTGGCTACCGTGACGTTATATGATTGTTGGGCAAGGCCCATTCTGTAAATTCTGTACTTTACCAGTCCGGGCCAGTCTCTTCAGTAAGACGCAAGTATAGCTGGAACTACATTAGACGCACACGTGGATCACGCCTGATATGAACGTAGAACGACGTCGCGTGGCGTGTGTCAACTGTAGCTCTACAAGTCTAGTTTCCATATAAAATGTATGGAGACCGACGCGCCCAGATCGGTGTGAGTAGTCGTGTGCGCAATATAGTTCTACCTTTAGTTTCGTCTTGTTTTCTATACATGTATCTAATTAGAATCTAGTTATAAATTTATCTCCATTCTCTCTAAATTAATAATCTAATTACGTATCTAAGGAACAAGTATCTATTGAATATTTGGAAAAAAAATGTTTGTGAACCTAAATTAGGTGAAGAGAAAATAAATTTCATTCAATTTGCTGATCAAGTTGTAATCATAATCAGCTGCCGAAAGCTATGGTAATTGTAAAGTTAAGAGAACCCACTAGCACAGTAATCTTAACTCAACAATGAGTTTTCTCCCAGCAAACCTTTGAGTTACAGAGAGATAACATATTTGGTAGGATCCAGTGCTTCATATAAATATGCATAACTAAATCTAAAAAATAATGATAATATCATCATCAGCCTTTTGAATGTTCCTATTGCTGGGACTCAGGCCTCCTCTATAGGAGAGGGAATGGGCCGTAATCCATCACGCGGGCCCAGTGTCACATGTCTTCAAATTTTGGTTCTCTGACATGCCGGTTTCCTCACGATGTTTTGAGAGCAGTGGTGATGAAATAAATTACACAAAGTAATGCGCCTGGCTGGGTTTGAACCCGCGACCTACAACATGATAATATACATAAGTCTAATATATTACCATAAAATACATACTAATACATAATGATATATACTAAAATGATGTCAATGCAATACATAATGATATATACTAATATTATGTCAATGCTTTTTATGTTTCCTCTTGAAGACATCCAAAGTTGGGCTGTTGCGAAGGGAGTGTGGTATAGTATTCCAGAGACGCGCTGCAGTTGCTGAAAACTGCAGCACTTTAAGTGTGAAGGCGTGTAAAAAAGAGAGTACATTCTTGGTTACCGATTACATTTCTCCTTTCCTCTACGCTTTGTGAAAGTATATAAAGCAACCGGTTTGTAAACCCACCCGATATTTATATTATAATAGGTAAGGTCCCTTAGTACGGGCAAAAAATGTCAATGTGAAACTATGTGTGTAGAATATCGATATAATATCATTTATATAAATACTTATTGTTAAATTATCTATCACTTTGTATCTTTATTAATTGGCACATATCATGTCGTGTCTCGATTTGCGATTACTGTATGTTTAAACCTATGTATTATATTGATGAAGACATGTTTTCAATTTAATATATTCTTATTCTTATATACCTAATAAAAGAAATAAGACCATGGTTTAATGTAGATACGTCCATTTTTGAAGAATTAGTAGAAAAAGTATTGTTGATGTAGTATTGATGTCAGTCTAGGTTGCTATGCGTTTAGACGACTAACTGTAATGCTATTCTGTAAAATATGAAATAAGAATCTCAAGTGACCACAAACATTTTAAACCGCCTAAGTCGGATATAACCGACAAACTATTCCGCCAGGGTCGCACCTGTACGATCAAACACCATCCCATCTCGTTAGCTTTTCTGTCACCTAATCCCCATAGGTGACAAGAAGAGCTAAACGAGATGGAATAATCAGTCGCAATCACACGACCCTGGCGAACAGCACACGGAAACACTCGTCGGACTAAAGCGACGCAAGCAGTTTAAGCCACTTAGGGTGAGTTGCACCATTTAACTATAACGATAACAAAGCCGTTAACAGTTGTCAAATAATCGAATTGACCAATAGGCGATTAGGCTGATTATGGTTTGGTTATTGTTATAGTTAAATGGTGCAACTCACCCTTAATAGGCTGTTACTTTCGATCACTGTGACGACCTCACAGGGCTACCAAGAATGTTATTATCGTCACACTAAACCATTAGTGGTAGAATCTTCATCACCATACGGTAAAGATTGCTCACGAAACACTAGCGACTTTAGTGAAATACTCGTACAGTACATTATCTCAGAGAATCTTAAATCGTTGCAGCACTAGGTACTCTAGACGTGTTTGTGTCACATCTTTAGTACATAAAATATATATTGGAAATAAAATTACACAATTTAATATGTATAACATAACCATACTATGTATAACCATAATAAACCACACTACATCTATGAATTTCCTAATGATTGTATTGAAATATTCTGGACTATTTACTATTCAAATTAAACTGATTTTCTGTAGCATAATCTTGTTTTATTAATTAGACAATACGAAACATAAAGCCAATCAATCGCAATCTCACGCCTTTTTCCTTTAGTAAACTGCTAAGGGAGGAGTGGGGAGGGCAAGGGTACACCTATCCATACCAATCGTATGCATACATGCTTAGTAGAAATTGTTGTTGTAATTTCGAATCTACTGACCAGTGTTAAAACTACGGTACTAAATCTAGTGCGGTAGATTTTTTATCCCACTAAAAACATACCTGTTAAAAAGGGGGCCAAGTTCCTATCGGGTAATTGTTCGCCTAAAAAAGGGTTGAAATCCAATCCAATGCCAAGTTTAGCAGCCTGATCATCGTTGAATTTGAACTTGGCAGGTTTTCATGCTACACGGAGTCTGTCTAATAAGTTAAACGACTTGGGTAATTATTACGATTTAATGAAATCTGATGTATTCAACACGGGTTCAATAAATTGTTTACTAACAGAAGAACTTTACAAAAAGTATCGAATATAAGTATTTTTTAAATGATTAAATATTATACAAAATTCCCAAGTCGGTTGACTTATTAGACAGACTATAACACTTGATTAATTGTATAATTTAATTTATTATTTATATAATTAAATTAACCTGCCAAGTTCAAATTTCTAAAATCTTTGGGACGGATTTGGCGCGATGCACTCGTCAAGTCAAGCTTCATATTTTTGAGCAGCGACGCAGAGTTACTAGCGTAGAAAACTTAGAGTTTTCTGCCGGTTGGATCGGAATTGACTTACTTGACGTAATTTACTACTATGTCCCCTAGATGGGGCAGAGGGCCTCCACAGTAATCCTCCATCGCGAACGGTCTTGAGCTTTACGCTTCACATCGTTCCACGTCATACCGTTGCTCGCTTGTGCCAATACTACTCGACGCCAAGTTCGGCGGGGACGGCCACGCTTTCCATAACGTCGCGTTGGAATGAATAACTTAATTCCGTCGCGCCCGTTCCATCATCGGACCACCAGACTTACGACAATGCGCCACCGATGTAGGTATATAAAAAAAGTTGTGTGCGTGTGTGTGAGGTGTGGTGGATACCTCACACACACGCATACAACTTTTTTTTTTTAATTATTATTGATAGGCTTGCGTTTGACCACCATCTCTCCTGATGGTAAGCGATGATATGGTCGACGATGGAGCACGCTTGTCTAGAAGTAACCTATTCACTCTTGACTAAAGACTCCTAAGTTGTAGCTATCAGGAAACACAGACTCCGACAGGGAATTTTACTCCTTGGCTGTACCTACGCACAATAAATGTGTTCCCAAAACGCTTTGGGCGAATGGGTGGAATGTCTACCATGTACCGGTGGCACATCTTCGTACGTCTTGTGGTCCGACGATGGAACGGACTTGGCGAAATTAGATTGTGCAATTCCAATTGTACAACTTTTTAAGAAATAATTCATAGTGCCAGTGGCGTAACTAATTAACTATACCATCTTAGGCCTGTGGCAAAATCATTGGTTGGGGCCCCATAAAACTTGTCATGATGTAATTTGATTTGAATAAATCACTGAAGTAGGTACGGGCATAAAACGAATCTCTAAATAATAAATTGCAAGTTCTTTAATACACGAAGACTTTTCTGTTTCGTCTCTGAAGGTGGACGTTCCAATGGCAGTACTATAGAGTGACTAGCTGGTAAAATGCCACAGGAAATTGATCCTTTTCTTGTGAATGTGTTTAATAAACCTTAATAATTTCTTTGATTTTGTCTATAGGCACTTACTTGTGTGTATTTTTAATTGAATTTAAATACCCTAATAAAATGTTAGGTTAGGGGGAAGTGGGGCAGATTCATAAAAGGGGCACCTTCATACACTAGAAATATCTGTTGTAAGGCGCACATCAATTGAACGACTTATACGTGTATGCGTAGCTTAAATAAATGTGTGTTGGCTCATGGAGTTTGACAGCAGTCGGTGTGAAAAGCGCTACGAGGTGGCATGGAAAGTTATTCGGCCACGCCTAATTAATTTTTTAAACTCACTTTGTACATCTTTTTATTGATAAAAGCTGTTTTCTAGATCAGATCAGCACTATTTTATTTAAAAGATTCAAGGGTCAAGTTCGTGAATTGATATGTGAATAATTATATACAAGGTGTAAGGGACAGCCCTCCACAAACTTTAAGGGCTTGCTTAGTAGATGAATCTGAACAACCTTCCACAAAATTTTTTTTCAGGAAACGGAAAAAAAATCGGCCTCGCCATACAAATTGTCCAATCAAGTTTATCATTTTGTACGGTGAGGCTGATTTTTTTTTCGTTTCCTGAAAAAAAAATTATGGAAGGTTGTTCAGTTTCGTCTACTGAGCAAGCCCTTAAAGTTTGTGGAGGGCTGTCCCTTACACCTTTTATATGATTGGTTTTTTTTAGGAATATTTTTATTTCATTATCTTATGATGGGGTAGGTTCATACAGCAACAAGCGGGGTACATTCATACTGTATGAATGTACTGTATATATGGATGATTATTGGTACTACTACTAAAGAGATATTTCAGTACTGATATGACTGATCAGAAAGACTATTAGGTTAACTAAGTTCCTTCAGTGCCATAAAAAGAAAAACTACAAACATTTATGTTATTCTCTTTTTTACTTAGTACCTATTATTTGACTATCACTCTAATATTATGTGCCTATAGTTTATAATTGCTTTTGTTTTCAAAAACGTATTTTGACATTTTGATTTTGATAAATAATTAAACATTTCACGCTCAATTTATTGTATTTTTTCATATGTATGAATCTGCCCCATAGCCTGTATGAAAGTGCCCCGTATGTGGGGTACATTCATACATTTTTAATTTTTTGTTTTAACTTTTATAGAAAGCCGCACAAGTGTATTTACTACAATCACATATTTTTGATATAAAGTCAGATAGTAAGACTATTAGTTTTTGATGAATCGATACAGATATTGATACCAGAGAAAATTCTATATGACAAAATATAAAAACTGTACGAGGCTGCCCCACCTTCCCCTACTTCTTTCATGGTCTCTCAGATCGGAGGCCCCACCGGGCCAGGGGCCCGTGGCATTTTGCTAGCCTTGCCACCCTATAGTTACGCCACTGCATTGGGCGTGGTTCCATCTACCTAAGGAGTGAAATTACCTGCCGGAGTTTGTTTCTTGATAGTTAAAACGTGGGGTCTTAAAGTCAAGAGTGAATAGGTTATTTCTAGGTAAGCATGCTCCATTGTGGAAATGTCGACATAACTTATTTTCACATGGAGGAAACCTTAGGTTTTCAGTAGCCTCTCATGTGCTTGTGGAGCTCCCCTTTGGGGCCCCTTGGCAGGTACCAGGTGAGTAAGGGAACTAAAAATAATAGACTTAGGTAGGTACTTACATGTTTTTATAACTGATTTTTATATACGTAATGTAGAATATTATTCTGAGGTAATATAATAAGTGTCTGACACTTTCCATGGACAAAAACTCCTTTCAGATGCTTCACCTCCACAAAAAACAAATGAACTTTACTTATTTTTACACGTTTGATTTTTTTTAATGTGATATAAGTAGAGTCCGTCTAATGAAAGCGTGACCTGAGAAAAGGAGGTTCAAACCAAAAATTTTGAATGTGGTATTATTGAAATAGTAGGAGAAAAAAGTTTTGATACTAGAGTATTTTTTGTATTTAAGACAATTGTATAATAGTTAATCCTAGTCAAAAACATGTGTGTGGATTAATTATTTGGTGGGTGTATGGTAAAGGTCAATAACACACAAAATGTTAGTTATTATCCCAAATTATTTTATTTTATTTAATCTCTCAAATGTCGCTATATAATATTCAAATAATATTCTTTATTTACCATTTGGCCTTCTGGCAAGAATACCAAGTGCACAACACAGCGATAGTCAAATAAAATGGTCAACACGATTTCAACTTCATCATTTCTCGCCAACACTAATAATGTGTTTCAAGATTGTTGGGTTGGAATCGATTCGTTTTAGCATAGAGAAAATTCAGATCTTTTGGGATTAGTCAAGTGGGAACATGTTTTATACTCCAATGATTGTTTCAAATGATACGGATCTACTCGTGATCAACTGCTTTTGAACGCATTCTACCACTCACTAGCATGTGTTTTTGATTAAGTCGATTCACCAAAAGCCTTCTTTGTTCGATGTTTTTGTCCATTATGAAGTTCGCAATATGTCAGATTATCTAAAAATATAAGAAAAAAAAATATCATTATATCCTAAACAATTATCTAATAATATTAGTCGACAAGGATCAAGATTAAAACGTCATACTAACTTAAAAATACAAAAATCGTATGTAAACATTGTTGGTTTTCATTGAAAACACCTTCTTTCTCTTCTTGTTTTTGTTTGAACTTATTAACCATAGTGTGTAGCAGTTTTTGCACGTTACTGTTTATTGTTTTTCCCATAATTAAGCAATTATTCTTGAAAAATAAATATCTGTTTCCAAAACTGACAATTGCAACCATAGACTTTGACGTGATTTTTTTTGGCAAAACAATGTTGCCAATTTAATTTAAAAAAAAAACTCCAGGTTACGCTTTCAGTAGACGCACTCTAACTATTCCAAAGTTATATTTCAATAGTCAGACAAATTGTAGTGACCAAACATCCTTACAAAAATTATTCAGCCGAGAGTATAAGCGCGGGAGAACGTACCTGTGTTTCAGAGCGAGTGAGACGATTTCATGCACCGACTGGATGTTTGGTTACTAAAATTGATCCAAGTCTGATCGCTCTGGGATCTTAGTATATTAGTTAGGGTCTACATGTCTATGTCTACAATGGACCAAGCTTGCCCCACCTGGCATTGGGGTATTTTCTTAGTTTTGTTTTCAAGGTGGGCCTGGCCGGAATTTTTGTGTTAAGTTATCAATGTTTTTGGCGTACATCATAAAATTTTTAATCGGTAACCCAATGGGCTACGGTGGGCATGAGACACGGCCTTTTAGCCCCCTTCCCCCCAACATACGTCTATGCTGCCTAGCTATCAATTCAATACTTATGGTCGGAAGTGTGAGACAGCGATCGTGCAGCCAGTTGTCTTTATACAGATTTTTTATTGGTCACACCAGCACCACCACCAATAATCGCTAAGACTTGCAGAAAAGAGGGGCCGCACATCTACTTTTCCTCTTTCTACGAGTTTTATGACGGTAATAGGTTTTTGTCTCATTCGAAGAGGTCCATTTGATAAGGTACTTTCAGGTTTCTCAGTTAGGTAATAGTACTTATTTTCGTTTCACTGTTGCCATAAAGTAGTGACGTGCATGTGCGTAGCTAGGAATGGGCGAAGGGGCCCTCGCCCACGATCACGCACTTTATGGGGCTTCAAGCGAATCGGGGGCTCTTTAAAAATGAGGGTTTTTTTTTAATAATAGTGGTAATAATGGTCGAACGGGAGCGCCGCTTAACCACTATTTCAACTGATGGTATGCGGTCGAGTACCGAGTGGCGACAGTTGCGGTCGAGTACCGAGTGGCGACAGTTGCGGTCTCGTTTTCGATTTATGAAGGTCTAAATTAGTTCACGTAGTGTGCCTCTGGCGATATAAGGAATTCGACTCGACGGAAGTCGACTGCTTCAGACTGCTGCCTCAGCTTGGCTATAAAAAATTTGGTTGTTCTAAAGAAGAGTAGTACAATTTCGAATCAAGTTGAGGTTGTCACAGGAAAAAATAAAACAACTTTGTAATTTACACATTATATTATGTTTTCAGGATGTACGTATGTACTTATACATAGTATTAGTGCTACTTGACATTTATAATATTTCTAGAGGAAAACATCAAATCTTCTATACTAACAGGATCCTACTTGTGTAGTTGTTAGTTTAATTTATAATAGGTATTTATTACGAATCTTTAATTAATAAAATAATGAATAAGGAAGGTTAATCTTCATAAATATAATGTACTCGGGAGTAAATCGCTGGTATTATTTAGTCAAGTTATTATTTCAATTGTCTCTATGAATGCATTCAACGTATACGTCAATTACAGGAGTTTCCGCCGTGTCATGACAATATTTTGCTGCAACGCTTATGACCGAGTTCCTTGATGGTATTTCAAAAACTGAATAACACCTTTATCTCCAAAAGCGTGTGCTGAAAAATACAAATAAGGGCTATTGTCTTAGGTAAATGTATTGTCACTGCACGGCATTTTCAGGCCTGTATTCCTGAGTAATATCGTATTCATAGTTATTAAGTCAAGGAGTATATACATAATTACATTGTTACGTAGGCAATCGTAAGGCACTGTCGCTAAACTGCGATCAACGTTGCCGAGTATAGATCAATGTAAAAAAATTAGAGACGCGCATGTCATGTTTAGGAGTTCAATCACCGAGCAAGATCTTGCTTCACCGAAACGTCACTTAAAGTTTTGTCGTACGTATTTTTATTTGATGTGTGCGTGTGTGTGTGTGTAACCCAGAGAAGACAGAAAGACCTCAGAAGCGACCAGAAAGACTGAACAAGCGAGACGAGAAGCCAATATGACGTCATATTGTACCAAAAATACCTAGCGGCCTACTACAACACACATCGAATCTAACCACGACACTGTGAAACACTGGCCAACTGTCCACGGACGCGTATTTGTCTTCACGCCTGCTTGAAGTTTACATACAAAACAATGAAACCGTGTCGCCGTCACGACTGTGTCGTGCCTACTGTCGACAGTTTCACTGACTTGGTATGCAAATTTCGCGCACGTGTACACCAAGCGTATAATTACGCGTCTATGAAGCTACGCGCCCGTATACAGTAGGTCTTAGTCTCGCCTAACAACCACTTTTCGAATGCAACTGGCCAGTTACGCGCAACAAAACCAACAGATCGTTCGTGTGAATGTGTAAATGCTGAGCAAATGTTATTTATTAGATAGTGATTAGTCGTCATCTCAATTTGATCACCGTAGCGTCACTTTCATCATGTCGTCAATAATAAAAGTGAAGAAAAAAACAAACGTAGAACAAATATTCGGAAGCTTTAGTATTACTAATTACGAATTGTCGTGACGACCCATTTCCTCTTGTATTAATTCTAATACACGGGAAAATCGGTCATCAGTTATATGACAGTTATTATTACACAAGAATCCATAAAAAAATATATTTTGATGTATTCCCTAGTTATTAAATTTAGATGGCCGGGTAGGTTTACAAATATAATTTTGGCCATCAATTTAATCTGTGTTATATAATTTTTAAGCTAACAACATGTAGTTGTTTACAAACCATAATACTGCCTTAAACATTTACAAAATAAATCATTTAATGGTAATATCAGAAAGGCGTCATTCACAGCGGCGGCAGTGGCTTGTGAGCATCGCTAGTGAATGTGCCTTACAACCACATAGTATAGTACAGACAAGCATATGCTGGGTTGTTACCTCCACTGGGGAACTACGAATGACATGGCATATTGTCAAAGAGTAAGGCCTACTGTCCACGGACGCCTAGCTTCACAGACGCGTATTCGTCATTATACGCTTAGTTTCCACCTGCGTGAAGCATATAAATACGAATATGCGCCTATGAAGCTACGCGACCATGCACGCCTAAATCATTCCACCATTTCAAATTGCAGACATCATTATTAGTACTTAGAAAATATAAAGAGTGGCAAGACAGATGGAGTACAGACAATACTGAATGTACGAGACACGTTGAAAACACGCCACCCAATCAACACCTTAAATAAAAATTATTTAAAAATAAATTGCTCAATAAATCATTACGAAATAAATCTTCCCCAATAGAGGTACACACTTTTAACTAAATGTATTTTTAATAAAAACTAAATTTTAAATATTCGTAAACTTATTATCTAGTGTGTAGATGTATTTACAGTTTGAATATTCGAAATAATAAACACAAATGGAATAATTTTAAAAATAAAGGTTTTGAATTGTTGCGCGGGCGTTACGTGATGTTAGTGCAACGACTACGAGCTGAAATATTCAAATAATTAGTTATTAATCGATAGTCGTCGCACTGACTTGCTCACGGCGCCTGCGCACTTTACTTCAGAACGCACATAGTTAGCATTCCAGTACTAGCTAATAAAATAAAACCGTCCCTAACCATTTTCAATTAAATTTGTTCATCCTAAGCTGCCTCAACGAGCACTAAGAACACAGGGATCGGTTTGGTACTAATTAAAAAAAATATGCTATACAAAGAAACACTGCTGAGAATGCAGAAAAAAATCTATAGGGTTGTACGATAGTATTAACAAATGCAAAGAAAAATCTTGTTAATGAAAATAATAAATAATGTATAAAAATATAACTTTTTTTTTAAATTAAAATACATCCGAATCAAACGATTGAAAAGATTCGTAAATATTGAATTAGTTATCTATTCGGACAGCTGTAAATATAGTATGTGTGGACTTTAATAACGAGAGTCAAGTGACTTGTAAACTTTAGCAACAAAACGTCTTCAACAACAGTGCACTCATCCTGATATTGCTGCCTACACCGCGACGCGCAACCCCGACATAAGTAACTTTTACCTAATCTCCTCCTTCTCCTCACAATGGTCTTTCTTATCGCTGTCCAACTTTGCCCTGAAATTTTAATAAATTAATTTCAAAATGTTGACTTCGGTCCCCAATCTAAAACTAATGTTATTTGACGCGCACCGCGCATGCAACTCTCTGTCCGAATGTGTATTTTATTTTTATTAATTTTAGCACTTTTTTTGGCATTCACTTCGAAGTTTCTCTTCAGATGCGGTCATTCCTGAGCAATCGTGCCAAAACGCTTAAACTAACACAAGTTGAAGTAACTTGAGGTAATATCATACGATAAGACCCACTGTCTGCGGACGTGTAGCTTTATATACGCGTATTCTTCATTATACGTTTGATGCGAGAAGCTTACAGACAAAACTATGGCCTGACGTCCACAGGCGCGCAGCTTCATAGAGACGACACGTCGGCACGTCGACGGCGGTTCATAGTTTTGAATGTAAGCTTCACGCAGGCGTACACGAATGGCGAATACGCGTCTACGAAGCTACGCGTCCGTGAACAGTAGACCTCAGTCTTTAATCGCGATGTTGAGGCATGACGTAGTGTTCCACTAGGTGTCTAGGCACCGAAGTCAAGCGTGCACGCATGATTTGTGCAATACATTAACTTATAATTTCACACTGACAACAGTAAAATTAAATTAGCTAGTGAATCTCCGTTGCTTTGTTGGTATGATATTTCTTTATCTCGTAATTTCAAGTAACTTTAGAGTTTTGGCAAAGATTGGTTGAGCCAGCTTAGTTATTTGAAATTATGAATTGTGAAATTTTTTGTCCATGTTAGTTATAGACTACAGAGTTTCACGGGCAATTTTTTTAAGCTCAAGGCAAAGTAACATTGTGTCAGCCATATTGATTGTAGAAAGTACAAAATGTAAGGGACCGATTAGTCCGTACATTTTGGACTGTTTGCTAATCAATTACTCTGGTAGAATGCCACTTCTAGGCGCCTTTGTTGTCTGTGTAGCGTCCACACTATATAATATAAATAAATATATATGTTAAGTTCACGTCAAATGTTCGCGACATTACTGTCTTCATTCCGTGGCAACCAAATAAAGTGAACCAATTTGTCATAGCTCGCTATTTTTATTTCTCAACAAGTTGAGGCGCACAAGGAGATTGCCATATATGTATACTTAAGCACAAACAGAAAATGTCCATGTATATAATGCCTAGATATTGGATTCCGCCAGGGTCGCGAATCGACGACCAAATATTCTATCTCGTCAGCTCTACTGTCATCTATAGGGATTGAAGAGCTAAGCGAGAGGGAGTCTCGAACACACGACGCTGGCGAATAAGACACGGAAACATTCGTCGGACCAGTGCAAAGCAAGTGTTCGCCTCATATATACCAGTTTCACCGAGCGCCACAACTTTAGAAAAATTGCATAACAGCGAGTCCCCATAAAAAAAATTAAAACCGTCCGTTATAAACTAAATTACTATTATGAAAAAAAAATTGTCCAACGGCTGGTCAAAGTTCTCTCCATTCACTTTTCCACGCCTTGAAGCCAGTTGTTTTGAGAAGGAGTCTAGAAGCGGCCACAAAGGCAGCTGAAGCGCGCAACAGCCACTTGTGGCCGGTGGCTGCTAACTCATCCCGAGATCTCTTATTGGGTCTGTCGCAGTGTCGCGTCACGCGGCAGATGTGACCAGCTTAGCAAGCCTAGCCAAGTTACGACCGTTTCGCTTCAAAATTGATTCGACACGATCTCTTTCTACAATCGGTAACGCCTCGGCGCATAAGCTATTTTAGAAAACGATAAGTTGGTACCCATGTTGCGCCTCATTCTACAAAAATTGCAACTTGGCTACCACTTATACCACAAAACCACAGCATGTAGCGATGAGCATTGTAGAAAAGATTACATTTCATTCTATCATTTTGAACGATGTGAACTTGGCTACAAATTTTCTATTAGTTTGTTTTGACCACGTGACAACGTTGAGATGATGTCATTCCCATATATTTGGTTAGTTTTCTACTGGCGCTAACGACCATAGATTATGAACTTGGCTAAGCGTGCAGGTCTACTTTCACGCTCTCTGGCAAACCTGTTATTCATGTTTATGATGACTTGTTTGCGCGCGTGAGTGATGGAAGAATGCACATGTCCATGGGCTTTTGTTTTTAGTAGAAAATGGAGAGGTCCCTTCAACAAGTACTTATCAACGTCCCGAATCTTACAACTAATTCATACGAATCGAATAATAAAAATAATTCTAAATAATCAAATTATTATTTTGGTAAACCATAATAGATGTCGGATTTGATAGCAAACGTCTAAATAATAAGAAAAATGCATTGTAAATTAAAAAAAATAATTGATAATATCTATAAAAAAGTAAAGCTGAGCATAACATGTAAACTGTACCGTTCGTCCCGCGTGTTCACGCTCTCCGGCCGACCACTCACTAGTTGTTAGCGACCCACACCGCTCACGTGGAAAATTGGCTTATTTGACTTTAAATGACATAGGACAGAATCTTCTTCTTGTGAATTGAACTACATCTTAAACTCAAAACCATCAATGAAATACTCTAAGCGCCGAGTCACACTGATGACGCGCGTCCTTTTCATGCTTTTCAAGCGATTCTGGTCTTTTAAGTATGAATATAAAGTTTAAAATCATTCCAGGGTGACTCGGTCCTAAGGAAGTTTGTAATACTGTGCGGATATCATCACCCATGCGGGTTTGCTCCGTATGCAGATAATTTCAAAATGCAAAACGTCCCGCGTGCGTATTCCACGAATCACAGTAAAAACTTGTACAAAATGGACATTAGCCGCGGTTACGCGGTGCGGGGCAATCTCGCATGCGTGATCAAAACCGCACGAAATTAAAAACACCCTAACCAAGTATTCGGATAGTTGTCGTAGTTTTTTCACTCCATTATAAAGTTAGCCACGATAACTTGAGCGGTGTCGTTAGCTAAGCAACGAAATACAAAAATATTCTATCACTAAATCGATCTATTCCATAATCCCTATAGAATCTCTAAATTGAGAATAAGCTCATTAATTTGTTTGTAAAGGTAAAAAAAACTGATCGAAATCCTTTAATTAAAAGGGGGAAAATATTAACAAAAAAGTGCGTAGGATCTAACACGTGATAATAATAAATTGACTTTCATTTTCAAATAAAATACACTTATGATTTATATAATTTTTTTTTTTGCGTTTTTTTTTGTTTTTTTAACACTTATCTATGTTCCAGTGTGCAGAACTGACTGTACGTTGGTAGATACAGTGTATGTTGGTATAGTGGCTTTTACGCAACATTTCCAAACCAAGTACCGACATTAGGAGAGTATTGTATCATTACTTTCGGGCGATTCTCATGTTTTACATTTGTATAATTCCCTATGTAGTTAGTCAGCCCGACACTTGCCACACGCCGCAGATAGCCGGCGGGAGGAAGGCAGAGCGTCGTCCAGCAGCTCGGTGCAGCCAACCTCGCTATTTGTTCACGAAACAATTGCTATCAAGTTGACATTCCAACTCAGTCTATTGTTCGAAGTTGGTTGTACCGACAATGCTTATAATGAAATAATTAACTGCTTTTGGTGCAGAGTCATTCGAATGTTGTCGGAAGTTGCGAAGACAAACGTCGAAAGTAGCGATTGTCGTTAAGGAGTCCTTGTTCATTGAAATGACGAGTCAAGTTCCCAGGTTTGTTTTCTCGATTTTAAAAAATGATGAAGCAAGCAGTTTTCTTTGTAACACGTGTTGAGTAACGGGTGAAATAACTTAGATGATACAAGAACTCCTTCAGTTGTTAGTATGTACAGATACGACTAATCGCCTAACGGTGTTTATGTGAAGTGGTCCAAAAGCAGTCTTACTCAAGTTCCGAAAACTACGACTTTCATTGTTCGTCTAGTTTCGCTTGTTCACAGCGGTCTTAGTGCCGGCTCCCTGTTTTTTAATATTTGTGTTAATTTATCTTTGAGCGAGTGTGCGGAAAGGAATCAGTAGAAAAAAAAAAAAAACAAAAAACATAATAGGTTTTGGACCACAGCGTGGCTGTTGGTAGGTGTTCATCATATTTTAAAAGGGAGGCCTCCCAAAAAAAGGAAAATGCAATACAAATTGCAATTGAAGAAAAATCAGTCAAAACCTTACGCAAACTCGCCTCAAAACGCAGTCAAATGTAAATATAATTTAAATATTTTTTTTTAATATTTATGTTCGGTGTATTTGTGACAATAACAACGTGAAAGTCGAGCTCATCGGAAGGATGTTTAATGTTTGACGTATGAGTATATAATGATGCCCGCTAGTATGAATCCGAATGTGATAGTTAATGGTTTGTACAGCGACCTCTTGAGCTGGTGCCACCGCTCGGCCTCGCGGGCTTTCCTCTTCATGTTCGACACGCGGTCAGCGAGTTCCCGCGTCCGACGGCGCCGCAACTCAGTGCCTTCGCCGACAGTACTGCACAGAAAAACACACAAATACAATACAAAAAAAAATCAAACAAATCCAAGAAACATTTATTAAAAAAAAAAGAGCATTGCATAACAAAAAAAAAAAAATAAGTTGGGATACTACGGTCCAAGCTTATCAACCAATAGCGACACGGCCGTGTTTCTGTTGGCTAACAAGTTTGGCCAAAGTTATGTCCCAAAGCAAAAAAAAAAACAAAGCCAAAAATATGACTTTGCAGTAATGAAAATGGGAACACTATAATGGTGAAATATGCTTGTAATTTGTAGGTAGGTTTTTTCCCAATTATCCTTTTTTATGACCATCGTATTTGTGAGTTATTTTTTTACTTTTTACGTGTACCTTTTCACATAGTATAAATAAAAATTTTCAATATTAATGGATGCACCATTACTAGTAACTATATATTGATTAGAAAGCGTATCTAAGGAGGTTCTTGCACATAATTCTCCAGAGAAACAGGGCCACGCTTTCGAAAGTTTAATTATAAGAAAGTTTATCTTTCAGTACCTCTAAAGGGTTTAACTCCAAACTAGAGTTTGAAAAACTAACACTTATTTGTCTTCCGTTTTAAAATACGCAAATTCTATTTTTTTTTTGTTTCTTTGTTTCTTATTCTACTAGGTACTTATTTATTTTGGTTACGTAATTTTTTTATTTTTCCACCAAGTGACATTTTAATAAATGCAGAGTATAGTAACAACCAGTATTGCTGTGGTTACATTACCGGACGAATATTCGATGATCTTGTGATTAGTGGTAAATTGTATTTCGATGCGGCTGAGTAAAGCTAGAACTACATTAGACCAACGTACCTACACGTGTAACACGCCTGATTCGTACGTGGAACGACGACGCGCGGCGTGCTTCAAGTATAGCTCTAAAAGTCTAGTTTCCATATAAAATGTTTAGAGATCGACGCGCCCAGATCGGCGTGTGAGGCACACGTGCGCAGTGTAATCCTAGCTTAAGTGTCGACAAGCATTCGTGTTCGCCTGAATAATTCGCGATACGGCGAACTATTCGGCCACGTTTGTCGCGATATCACGATAATGCTTTATAAGAGTATCCATGGAGTTTCTTGCACATTCTTCCCAATACAGATCTACGCTTTGGAATGTGCAATAAGTATCATTTTTAACCGACTTTGAAAAGGAGGAGGTTCTATGTTTGGCTGAATGTATGTTTTTCTGACTGACTGTCTTGTTGACATTCTCAAAGTTCTTGTAATTTGTTTATTTGAAATAAAATGCTTTAAATCTTTGTAGGTATATAGCCACAGCTTACGACTAGATTTTAATCCATTTCTCGAGGTCGATGTTGGGTATAACTACTCCGCATTTATTAGTAAAATGAAAATGAGATGAAATTCACAGGCTAACCTTATTCATAGACAATCTTTGGCAAGATTAAATTCATCAAGAATATAAGCAAGTCTGACAAACAATTCAGAATTAGGTTAAAAATAGCTGTTCGGTTCGCACTACGTGACAAAACGTAAGGAAGTGCGTTCTATATTGAATTAAGTTGATCTCAGTCAAAGTTGTTAATATTCATGAGTTATTTACCCCCTGAAAGATTGCGAATGAATTAAGTGACCCTGTATAATGGTGCTATTTTATATAGAACTGTTTCTAAAGACATACAATGTATCTAGATGCGGAAGACACTAGATGCGGAAGAGAGCGGTGCTTCACAACAGACAGACAGTGAGATATAGACACAGCACTACTCTGGACCAAAGTATGTTCAAAATTACCAGTTGTCACGAGAATCTATTCGATTAGGACTGAAATCAACAAAAAGATGTTATTTTTGTTCTACTTACACTTATACCCTATTCGCGTTAAGATTAGACATTTAAAGAAACCTTCTTTACTGCCTGTTTAACCGATTTTAACTTCTATTTCGTAGGCATAAAGGATGGCATTCAAAGCAAAAAAGTGGTTACTACTATCTATTTCACCAACTACACTTCTGGACACATCTATTGGCCCACCTTAGAGTTTAGGTTTCGATGGCCCCTACCGAAATATGATTGCTAGATTGAACAAAAACTGTTGATGCAGTTTTAAACCTGATACATTTTACCATCTTTTTCGATCGTATTGTTTTAAATTTGAATTCAGAATACCATACGACATGGAGCTACGCCTAACAAGTCGGATATGCGCCTTGTTAAAGGCAATTGATTTTTGAATAAAAAACATGTTTTATCAAATAAAGGTTTAATTTAATAACGCGTGTTGCCTCCATGGGCATCTACCACAGCTCTCATACGATTAGGCATAGAGTTTATCAACCGCTCTATGAAATTTTGAGGGATCATCTCCCAATTCTCTTCTATGGCAGTTGTCAACTCCTGCATCGTCTGGGCAACTGGCTGACGAGCCCTAACACGTCTTTTTAGCTCGTCCCACATGTGCTCAATGGGGTTCATGTCTGGGCTTCTGGCTGGCCAGTCCATAACTGTGATGTTCACATCCCGAAGATATTCCCTGACGATGCCGGCCGCATGGGCTCTTGCATTATCATGCATAAAAAGGAAATTTGGGCCCACATAGTCCGCGTATGGTATCACGTGAGGTTCTAAGCACTCACGAATGTACCTTTCAGCATTTAATGTTGGCAGCCGTGGTCCTGTAACAACCTCAAGTTGAGTTTTGCCGCTCGCGGATATACCGCCCCTGACAGTCCATGAGCCACCGCCATAAGCAACCCTCTCTTCAAAGCAGCATTGTGCGAAACGCTCTCCCTTACGTCGGTAGACCTTCTTCCTTCCATCATTGCCATGTAACACAATTTTAGACTCATCAGAAAAGAGTACACGGCTCCAATCTTGCTGTGTCCAATTTAAATGACTGCGTGCGAAATGAAGGCGCGCTTTTCGGTGGGCTCGCGTTAGTTTGGGCCCATTAGCTGGCTTGTGTGGTACCATATCGCGTTCTTTTAACCTTCTCCGAACAGCTCGAGCGCTCACAGATACTCCGTGGAAGTCGCGATGTTGGTTTTGTATCTCAATGGAGGTAAGGTGACGATTTCTCAAGCTGGTCGTCACGATGAATCGATCCTGCCTTTCAGTTGTGACCCGAGATTGTGGCCTTCCTTGGCGACGAACAAATCCGCCAGTCTCTAGGTACCTCCGATAAACATTTCGGACCGCAGATCGACTTAAATTAAGTTGAGCACTCACGTTTCTTTGGCTGTGTCCGGCCTGAATAAGTGCTACAGCTTGGGCGGCGACTTCAGGTGAAGTATCCATAGATTATTGATAGAACCTCACCTTAATGTTAAGAATAAGTAATGTTTGTTGCAAAACCAAAGATATCAATCACTTTTTCAAGAATTAAATCCAAGTAAACCAATAAAACCAAGTTTTCGTAGTATTCGATTGTTTGATATCAACAAACAGGCTCCAAATTGTCTTTTGTTTCTTTAAATTCTGTGTTCGAAATTCAAAAAAAGACTATTGAATGAAATTGTGAATGTGCCAGGTTCAAAACTGCATAAAAACTTTTTGCTCGATCTAATATAAAATTTTAGCTAGGACCAAACGAAACTGAAAATACAAGGTGGGCCAATAGATGTGTCCAGAAGTGTATTACTGCAGCCACCATTTGTCATGCCATCAACGTAATAAAAGTCAAAATCGATTGAACGGACAGTAATAAAAGGTTTTCATAAATGTCTAACGTTATTCTGAACAGAGTTATAGGTAATTAATTCATTTTACCATACATTACCGTTACCAGATATATACAGAGGTACGCCATGTGTTAAATTAATTCTACGCTCCTAAAAAAACGATAATATCAGCACAACCAATATATTGTTATTTATTTAAAAAAAGACCGTCTCAGACACCAATAGTTTTTAGTTCTCATTTAGTTTGACCATTACATATTTGCTGTATGGACTTTAAAAGAGACTTTGACATCTGAGTTTGTTTCGGTGTTTCTTCTCAGGGTAGTCAGCTAGGAAACACCGGCTTCATCTATTTTAAATTGACGTGTTAAAACTTAATTACATTTCATTTTGATTTCTCGTTTCGCAGGGCTGCTGGAAAAATATTTTTTTAGAAATAAGCAGTATCTTTGTACTAATGTCTATTATGTATTATCTTTTTCTGTTTTTTTTTTTGTTTGTACATAAATAGTCAAATAAATAAATATCATTTAACAATTGATGAGTTTACAAAATACTAGCTACTGCCAGTGACTTTATCCGCGCGAATGTCGGTTATTACGGATGCTAAGTCGAAAACCAGATAAAAAGTATGTACAAATTTAATTACAATCGGTATACTTTAGATGCTGACTGTACAGTAACTATGGTTAGCTGCTATGGTACTAGACAAACTGAATTATTTTAAGTTATGATTATTTATGTAAACTGTATTTCGTATTCTCAGTATGTACTTCATAAGCGTATTGTTCCCCGTTTTAGATTTTTAAATATATTTATACCCCCCATCCTTTTTAGATACTACCAATTTTTTATAGGGTGCACATAGTAAGTAAATTAATGTGTTAATCCGTGCTTAAGCTACATAAACGTACTATTTACAGACCACAGACCCTTAAATAGACTAGAACCGTTTATCGACAAGACTACTTTTTGTCGACTAACCTAAACCCTACAACAACAACCCTACAATCTATCGACTACATTTACTAGGAAACTAGCCCCTAAAATATTTTTTTTTGTCTAATAAAATTCCTATGACACTGCTTTAAGCTCAAAACCACAAAACGCTACATTATAAATTTAAAACCTCATAAACATACACCATAAATTGTAATATAAAGACTCCTAAAACCTACATTATAAGTTTAAAAATCTTAAAATTCATAATTTAAATCTAAAAACTTCTAAAACCTACACTATAAATCTAAAAACACTTACATAAAACTCATAATATAAATCTAAAAACTTCTAAAATCTACACTAACTCTAAAAACACTTAAAACTAATAATATTAATCTAAAAACTCGTAAAACCCATACTTATTACATCTAAAAACTCGTAAAACCCATACTATAAATCTAAAACCTCCTAAAACCCATACTATAAATCTAAAACCTCCTAAAACCCATACTATAAATCTAAAAACTCCTAAAACCTACGCTATAAATGTAAAAGCCGGTCACACTACTCATCTACATTAGCTGGTTCATTATTATTAGGATTGAGAGGTTCACAATCGAGTCCTCGGTTCCTCATATTTTGTATGCAAGCGCACCTCATGGCCCTGCGAAACATGTCGGCTACATACCTTTCGTTGACGGACGCGGAGGGCTCGTCATCCTCGTCGTCAGCTGATGATGCCGAAAGCGAATCGTCCCGGGAGACTGGAGTCGGCGGGCTTTCGTCAGAGCTTGAATCTTGCGGTGCTGACAAATTCAAGTTGCCTGTGGAAATACATGTGAGATATTGGTTCCACTGTACTTATGATAAAAATGGTACTTAAGGTCATAGAATTTAAGATATTATGTTGAGATTAGGCCGAGTTTCTGAAAGCCGTATGAAATCTTTTAAGTTTTAGTGGCCGCAAAGCAGAGGTATGGTGAAACATTCGCTAAGTATTAGTATGATTGCGGGGCAGACCAATGTAGTGAAAATTAATTTTGACAAGTATTTTTTGTTAGTCTTTCCGTCAACTAATCCAACCACTTATTTCATTCCTTTTTCAACGTTTTTTATATTCATTTTTTTTTTTTCGTTTTTGATTTTTTTTTTTAATTATTTCAAGAGTTGACCTTTCAGAAACCGGGCAAATAAATGGTACTTAGTAAAAAAACACTCGGTACATAAACCCGGACACATAACTTTTTGTAATACCTACCTATATTTAGGTACTATCCACTGCTTAAACATAGATTGCTGGTAAACGGAAAATAAATCCACTAGTGGCAAATAATCTTCAAGCGGTGGGAGGGACATTTAACACAGGGTTCACAATGCAAGCCCGGCATAAAAATCAGGGGCAGTAATCTCAACAACATATCCAGACAAGTTCCTATGACCTCAGTATAACATCAATACATTAAAAACATAAAATACCAACAACACTATTGACATGAGAATAGATTGACTCGCGGATGCTGAAACGCGTATTGTAAAAGTTAAAAACCGCGAAGCAGTAAAGCTAAGTTCATTCCAATTCTATTTACTATATATAAAGCTCGCATTCGTTCATAAGAAGTCAGTCTCTCATTATAACTTAATACATCGACGATACATGCATTAAAATAGGATATTTGACTGATTTTTGTAATCGATTTCATATTAAGTATTGTATAGAGTCCAGAAAGTGTTATATTAAAATAAGCTGCCAAAACGCCACATTTGTCAAATGACAGACATATTTACAGACTTATAGCATTTAAATAGATTCAGCCAATAGCGACCGTTTTCAAAAACATGGCGCTACAGATATATTTACAGACTTATGTCATTTAAATAGATTCAGCCAATAGCGACCGTTTTGAGAAACATACCGTTAGGTAATATAAAATAAAGGTTATTTTTTTTTTTATATATATACCATTATTTTTTTGATATATTGATACAAATCGCTTTTAAAACCTATAATCTATGCCGATGGCAATATATATGAACTTATTTTTCATACTGTCAAATAGCCTATTCAGAATAACTGTTTAGATGTTTCCGGATCTCCGCTGTAAAAAAACGTTGTACCATCTAGGTCTTCCGCTGCGTCGAGTCCTCTTGTTGTTTTGGCTTTAATCAAATTAAACGAATGAACGAAGACCAGTAAATACTCTTCTAAAACATTGTTGCTTGTAAAATGTAAATAGTTTCTACAATTTGAAGGTTTATAGTATGAATAAAATATTATGTTATTTAAGTTGCTATTTCTAATTTCATTTATAAATATCTCAGACCCTGGCATAGCACAGCAATTGGCAAATACTGCTACTACTAAGAAATAAATGAATTACCATATGGGGGTGGAAAACGTGTGCAAAACAAGGTTATCTTAAAGCAAGTTAAGTTTGAAAAGAAAAGAACGTAGTGTGTTCACTTGAGGGTCTGGTAGCCTGTCTGTCGAAGCATCAAGTACATACCGAGGGACTCGCTGGCGGGGATGGCGGGCAGAGGGCGCGCGGGCGCGCGGGTGAGGCTCTCGGCGCGCGGTGGCGGCGGCGGAGGCGACTCGTCCTCTCCAATCATCACGTAGATGCTGTCTTCTAGCTCGTCTTCATCCTTCTGAAGTGAACATTCAATATAAGTAAAATGTGGTAAACAACTTTCACACAGCGCCATCTAGTCCCAAACTAAGCAGAGCTTGTGCTATGAGTAATAGACAACTGGTTAACAAAGTTATATATGTATTTCTAAACGCATATATATTACAGATAAAGAGTATCCAAACAGAACAAACTAGTGCGCCTCCCAACAACTATTGCATCACTGCTTACCATCAGGTGGGATTGCAGTCAAGCACTGGTCTATATCAATTCAAAAAAAAATATTGATCGTACTCATCACACAAACATTTGTCTTGGGTGGGAATCGAACCCACGACCTCCGGCACAGCAGTCAGGGCCACTAACCACTAGACTAACAGGCCAGTTATATGTACGCCATAAAATAGCTTGAGGAACGTTCTCCTGGCAGATGAAGCCGAAGACATTTCAATTGCTATTATTTAATTGGTTCTTAAACTAAAATTTAAGGTCGACTAGTCAATATTAAGCTATGCTTTTATTACTTGGGATATCATCAAATGACTTCTCCCGCTTTGGGTGGAGCGAGAGAGTGTCAGAATTCCACTGATAACTTTAGCGAGGGCCACGGAACTCTTTCGAAGAGTCCCGCAAACTTGACAATATTAAGCTATGCTGTCTGTCGATAATTCGCTTAGATAAAGAGGAGTAAAAATAGCTGACGTGCTTGCCACATTGTCTTCTATCTATTTCGCTAGCATCACACACCCAAAAATATGCTAGTTCATACAATATACTTCGCGCAGCAACTTCTTGTAGAGACTGCATCAGAAGAAAATTAGCTTAGCTAAGCACAGCACAGCACAGCATAATTTAATTTTGATAAGTCGCCATATTCGCCACATGTTAAAAACTATGTTTCGCATTTATATTCACAGTTCTTTTTAAAGCTATTGGTTATTGGAATCTAACGGCTGCAATGTCAAAGGAACAGAAAAATATCAATTGTGTTATTCTTAGAAAAGTGGAACACTGTATACAAAATAGAATTTATAAGAGCTTCAACTCGGCCTTTGAAACTATATCGGAGTTTCTTAAAAATAGCACAGTAAATCTCAGTAGAACAGCTTAAGACGTATTTCATATCTTTTCTCTAAGACGGGCTTAAAATAGGCTCTTCCATGAATCGCCACGAAGACCTTTCCTGTGCTGCCATCGAACGCGAGTAGATACGACTTTTACAAGGTCGTCCATCCAACTTGGTGGAAGCCTACTTAACTCTAGCCTGCTGTGATTCTCCAAGGATGCAGTTCTGGAGTCCATTTCATGCTGTAAGACATCTGTAGTGCGGGCACCAAATTTGACCTTTATAAGAAAATAACTTAAGGCTGCAGGACGAAATGTTGCACAAATAAAATCAAATGTAACGCTACTAACACATCGTAACCCAAAATATATAGATGGTTGGGTACAGGTGGCCTGTGAGCCCTGAATTCCTGACGGGATTTATTGTAATCGCTGAAAGGTGCTTTGGAGTGACACCTCTTGCACGTAGAGTTGCCCAGAAGCAAATAAAGTATAACTAATAAACAAGAGCACGGACGTCATGTCAATGGTTTAAATGTAAGGCAGGAGTGTGGCTTTAGTCAGTACGAGTCTGACACTGCCCAGACTGGCTCGTTTGTGAGGCAGCCTGGACGTCCATGAGGATTTCCCACTCCTGCAGAGAAAAAAAAAACTCGAAATAGACTTATTGTTGAAAATGATAAAACACTTACGAATTCAGGATCCAATCTCTTGGCTCCTTCGATGACGGCTTGGTAGCAGAAGCGCAGCTGATCAGGTGTCTGGATCAGTCCCATGCGGTGCTGACGCATCTCCAACAACGTTTCCTGAATGTCTAGGTTCTCCATTCCCTCCCTGTCGACCTGGAGGATTGGAAGTTCGGTAAGGATCGGCCATCAAGAGAACACTTAAGAGGCTGCTTTTCCACTCGAATATCGTAAACATCGAGCATAGTTTAGAAGCTTGTTGCTTCATCTAACGCAATCCAACGTGATGTTTGACGAAAAGGCAACGTGAAAAAAGAAAGATAATACCTGAAAACTCTGTTAGCATCCACTAATTCCGTGATTTACTCGAATATTTTACAAAACCTTGTTCCAGGAAATACGTGTTTATTTTAAACCCTTAAAAGTTTTTGGGAAAAATTGTCTTCATTTGGTATGTTGATAAAATTTGCAAGGCGAGATCGAGACTGCTTAAGAAACCTTTTTGTCATCCATCTTAAGTTTACACACGAGATATATTTTATTTGGAAACTGCCGTTTTAAAATTGGAAGTCGCATTAACACATTGCAGGCTTAGTGGTTTGTTTCAGATAAAGATACTAGAGTCTGTCTAATAAGTCAACCGACTTGTGTAATTATTATACTTGTTGAAATCTGATGTAGGCAACGGTGGTTAAATAATCAAAGTTGATTAAGAGATATTGATCATTTTTTACTACTAGAAGAATCTTATAAAAAGTATCGAATATAAGTATTTTTTAAATAATTAAATAATAAACAAAATTCCCAAGTCGGTTGACTTTTTATACAGAATAAACAACTTCGAAATCTGGAGACAATCGAAATATGGTAACGCTGATTTAAAAAAAAATATTTACAAAGCATTGTTATTTTTATACCGAATAAAAAAAAATTAAAAGACGAAAGAAAAGAAAAACCGAACAATGCGTCGCAGCTAGGTTTCCGAAAGAATTTAATTTCAGCACTTTTTATTGTTTGAAAACAATTCACACGAAGAACAACTAATGTTAGTAAAATATAAATAAAATGATTAAATAGTATACTATAAAAACACGTGACACATAAATTATTAACCATGTTTCAGAAAAGAATTGTATATTTTTGGCAAATATTTTGAGCAAAAAAAAAAAAATCACTTAAAGAAAAATTCAATTCGCAAAACACTAACCGCTTCAGGAGCTGTGGCAGACGATGTAGACGGTGTTGGTTCAGACATTTTTAAGGATATCCGAATTTATTGAAAATCAAAACAAAGATACTCGTATATTTGAAAACGGCGCTAGTTCCCGCACCAGCCCTCCAACGACTAACCGCCGTCTACGTGGAACTGCAACTGCGATGGTCACTCGATTTATGTACATCTACGTCAGTCTAAGCGGCGCACGACGACCTATAATATGTACCTTCTACCTTTTACACGGAAGTAGACAATTTTAACAATAACTTTGTTCATTCTATAGTGCAGAAAACCGACAGTTCATATCTTATGGATGGTAAACGCTTGCTGGACATAGACATTTTACAATTGCAGTGAATGTGGAACAGCAAATTAGCATGTAAATAAAATATTAGATAGATTAAGTAGAAATTCACTGTCTGGCCTCGATTCCTGCAAGTTCCTGGAATGTATACACAATTAGACATGCAAAATCAAACAAACACGTGCGAAACAAAGAAAACTAATAAATTAATCAGATTTTAGAAAAAACATTAATAACGGACATGACAGACAGTTAAAGAGAACAACTGAACGTTTTGGAACAAACTTGATACTAAGACAGTCTATTAAAACATGGAAAACAGGACATGCGTAGCTAAGATTTTTAATACTCCACAACCATCAGACAACACCGTCTAGACCCAAACTAAGCAGAGCTTGTGTTATGAGTACTAGAAAACTGATAAACATAATTATATATTTCTAAATACATACATATTATAGATAAATTACACCCAGACACATAAACAAAATATAATCATGCTCATCACACAAACATTTGTCCTGAGTGGGGATCGAACCCACGATCTCGGGCATAGCAGTTAGGGCCAATAACTAATAGACCAACAGGCCAGTCAAAATCTGGAAGCAGAGAAATAAAATCTGGAAGCAAACACGCACGGAAAAACGCAGTCTTGTAACCGGAAGAATGACTTACGATGACAAGGCAGCAATCTACAAGGCAGAATGTGCCAGATCTCCCGATGCCCGCACTGCAGTGGATGACCGGTGGGCCGTCAGTAGGATCCAGGACCCCTGACTCGCGCACCCTCTTCAGGAATTGAAGAAATGCGATGGGCGAAGAAGGGACCCCGAAGTCTGGCCAGGTGGTGTAGTGGAACTGCGTGACATCGCGACACTCGCCGCTTTCGAGATCGTAGAGTCTGGTTGAGGAAATTGATATTGTAAGGACTAATACAACAGTTATAATTTATGAGAAAATACTTGAGTGACGTTTTTTTTTAGGTGTGACAATCATTTAATGACATACCCCGCTCTTGGGCGAAGCGGGAGATAGTGTCAAACTTTTACTGACTAAAACCCACTCCTGTTCCCTCTAGGCCATTGTCCCAGGGCCCCGGGGATCTCTTTCGCATCACCCATGGCTCCAGTAGGCTGCGACCCTGCTGGGCCTACGGTAGTTGACAACTCTTTAAGGCTCGCGTGGAACACTACGCACCGTCGACGTCTTGGGCTCTGTCGGGACGGTTGCCGGACGTTCTGACGGCGAGCTACAAATTGCTCGCCATCCCCAAGCCCGTGCTTACGTTGGCCGGTAAACGGGATCGAAATTCCAGCGGCTGGGGCGCGAGGGCCATTGCCTCGCGCGTGCGACCGCCTCCTTTGCTAGCATTACTGCTTCGCAAGAAGTGACCGGCTGAGTGACACTTAAATTTAGATACCTATTGTCAAGGACTCAAACAAACTGTAACCGTAATAATGTGTTTTAACACTGTTTTTTAAAACAGTTTTAACAGAGAAACACTTTTAAGTGTAACAGATACAATAATGTTACCGAATCAAACTGTAACCTGTTATATGAATGTGTTAATATGTGTAACTGAAATAATTGCACAGAACCATAAATAAGTAAATTGTAACTTTGGCAACGCTGCGTTTACCTGTTACACTTATTAACACTGTTAACACTTTTATATCTGTTACAGATATGTTACGGTTACACTTTTTTAAGTGTTTTGGGTTAACACATTGAAAACACATTTAAAAGTGTTACATTTTTGATTCTGTTACACATTCAACATGTAACACTTATAATTCTGTAACCTTTATGAAGGTGTTTTTAAGTCCCTGCCTATTGTGGTGTTGAAAGCAGACTAATGACTGAATTAAAAGAAAATGTAGAGGTTAGAGAACATCAACAACGAAACAGTAGTACCTAAATATTTAATTGAACTTGAAGGTATTACGTGTGAACTTCACCTGCATCGTGGCCTTGGTCGTTACTTTTTTATATTGAGTTTTAAAACGAATCCAATTTATCATAATATTTTATTCATAAGCAACTACATAGAAAGGGGTAATTGTAAAAGGCTCGAAGAAAGTCTAATTTTGTAACCTGCATTTCGTTTCGTGAAAAATTGTTAGAAATACATAATCAGCCTTTTAATGTTCCCACTGCTGGGACTCAGGCCTCCTCTTTAGGAGAGGGAATGGGTCTTAATCTACCACGTGGGCCCAGTGCGGGTAGATGAATGTCAACTGTCTTCGAATGTTTGGTTCTAGGAGATGCCGGTTTCCGCACGATGTATACCTTCTCCGTTTTGAAATCAGTGGCAATGAAATAAATTACACAAAGTAATGTGCCTGGCAGGATTTAAACCCGCGATCTACAGCTCGTAAGTTGGAGCCAGTACCACTTGGCCACCACTGATTCGGTCACCTTTATTACGTAAACACGAAACAAATTACACAAAGTAATAGAAATAACATTTCTAATTCCATTAATTTAAATTCGATTAGTATTTAAAGTGAATACATTCTGTGACTGACATTGAATGCTCGAATCTACCTGGAAATCCGAACATGACCTTTGGAAACAATTTTCTACTGAGGCCATCGAAGATTGGATTTTCGTATGGTGTTTAGTTATTTATTTGTGCATTGCATTGAGTCTTGATAAATATTTACTATAACTAGCTTCTGCCAGCGGTTTCGGCTGCGGGAAAGGACGGTTCTCCATACAAACTTTGGGCCCTCGTTTCATCTCTTAAGAAGGTGAGTTTCGGGAAACCCTCTCTTAGTGCTCGCCTACGTCATAAAAACAAGCTTTGTGCTAAATTTCACACTCCTGGTCCTACTAGCTTCAGCCGTGCGTTGATGTCTGTCAATGTCAGTTTCTCCTTTTACATTGAAATGGGGTGAATAGAAACAAAACTATGTTTTTTGCAGAATTTAACTATTTCAATTAATTAATTAATTGGTATTTTAAAAAGTCGATGCTTTGTTAGAAGCCGATAATATGGTATCAAAGTGAAAAACTAAATCGTTTTATGGTATACTAGCTTCAGCCAGACATATTATATAGCCTATAGCACTCAGGAATAATGTAGCTTTCTACCAGTGAAATAATTTTTAGAATTGGATCATTAGTTCCAGAGATTACCCCCTACATACAAACTTACAAATTTTACCTCTTTATAATATTAGTATAGATATATAGATATCATATTTTCACCATGGGTGTTTGTATTTTAAAGTGGAAAGTTTAAACAATGTAATAGCCATGTATTAAGGTTCGCAAGTTTCAGTACTAGTCATACTTTATTGGTCCATGCCTATCTTTTTCTGTCAACCTGCCACATTTGCTGATCAAAATTAGTTTTTGGGCAATATATAATATTCTATATTATAATCTATATATATTTATTCTATATCTATATAATATATAATATTTATATATATATATAGATAAATGAAAATTTATCATTTGGGTTTTAAAAAAACACTAACAAGTCAATTTTTTTTCCTTCAGTTTAAAACTAGATGAGGCCGGTGTTCCTAGCTGACTGCCCTGAGAAGAAACATCCAAACAAACTCAGGGGTCAGTCTCTTTTAAAGTCCATACAGTAAACATGTAATGGTCAAATCATACGAGAACCATATAGATTAGTGTCTCAGATGGTCTTTTGAAGAAAGAACCACACAAATTTCAGTGGTACTGTCCAGTCAGTGCAAGCCTTTGTCAGTATTCGTGTAGCTCAAACTTAGGACTACTAAGGAGTTCAACGAACAATACCAAAGAAAGGACATTTGGGTAGGCCGCATCAAATACTGAAAACTGAAAGACATCATGTTAAAATTACAGAAAGGAAAAGTAATCCACGTAGTCGCCAGTCCCCACATTCTCAATAATAAAATATAATTTACAAAAATGTAACACTTTACAACGTAGCTTATTGCAAGTGCAATAAGTATATGTACCATCCTCATTGGAATCGGGAGAATACTTTTACTCGACAGGCAAGGTTTTTCTATGATATTATCACTTGTTCAATGATTGAATCAGTTATCAATGAAGCAATTAAATCAGCTCGGTTCAGTTGGCGCGTTGGTCCCGTTGTATGCGACCTTGGTGTCAATTTGTTGGCCTGCGCGTCGCACGGTACTGATGTACTTACAGGATTTAAATGTAAATACGATTTATGTTGTAAAGTATTATTAAAATACGTTGATTTTTTTAGGATTCTGTTTGTCTCTTAGCTGTTTTACGAGTATGTCTAATTTATAACTTAGAAGACAGTGCTATATAGATTTTCTATGATAACAATCCCGGTATATATTAATTTGCGTTCCAGATTTTAAGTGTACGAGTCACGGTACGAGTATATAAAAGAGGTTATAAAATGCTTAAAGCTAAGAACAATAAATTAATTGTAGATTATGTTAGGGAGCCAGAAAGCTTAATTGTGCATTCAATTGCAACTGGCTTCTTTCGTATACTATTACATCACAAGTCAAAAAACCACGCGAAATGTGGAAATGTCGGATAATAGAATCAAATAATAAAGGCTTATTTATTGACTACTCGTAAACTAAGTTTGCTCTGGTTACGCTCAGAGCGAACTTAGTTATACTAATATTTTGGTTAGAATTATCTTCAAAATTCCTCAATATTTAGATTGTTTTGATACGAGGATGGATTGAAAAGTTCGCGGCCTTAGCAAGAAAACAATATAAAATATAAACAAAAGTAATTTTACTTTTCCCCGTAATCTCCACTTAAGTTAATGCACTTCTTTCATCTGGTTTCCAACGCCTGTATACCAGTCATAAAAAAAGTTTCTTCAAGGCCTTCAAAAAAGTCACACACCGCAGCTTCGACCTCCTCATTTGATGAAAATTTTTGACCTCCAAGGTGCCAAATCAGGGGAATAGGCGGGATGGGGCAGTAATTCAAAGCCACAATCACGAATTTGAGCCATAGATTCAACAGACGTGTGAACGCGTGCATTATCCTGATGGAACAACACTTTCTTGCTTAGTAATCCTGGCCTTTTCTCTTTGATTGTTTCACGCAAACGACGTAAAAGGGTGCAGTAATAAGCCGAGTTTATAGTTTCACCTTTTGCAAGGTAGTCCACCATGATGACACCCTTAGCATCCCAAAAAACTGACGCCATCACCTTGCCAGCTGACAAAATTGCTTTGTCTTTTTTTGGAGTCGGTTCATCAGGTTTTTTCCACTGCTTGGATTGCTGTTTTGACTCTGGGGTGTAGTGGTGTACCCAGGTTTCATCCATTGTCACAAATCTGGCCAAAAAATCTTGTGGATCAGCCTCAAACATTTCCAAACAGTCGCGAGAAATCGTGAGCCGTATTCGTTTTTGTTCAACTGAAAGCAATCTAGGCACCCACCGCGCAGAAACCTTATAAAATCCAAGTTCCAATGTTGTTGACTTCGTGAATCTTTTGGAGTTAGTTTTTTTTTAAACATGTATTTGATGACCGCACTTTGCTCAATTTTCTCCATTCTTTAAAAACGCTGCACTTAGGCTCACAAAATTCAGTCTTATTTAAAAGCAGATAATGCTATTGCGATAGACTTTACAATGTGACAACCAGAGAGTAAGCAAATCGAATGAGGTCAGTTACATTAAAATAGTTCAAGTATTTATGTGTTGGGCCGCGAATATTTCGGGAAAGACGACACGAGGGTAGATCCCTCGTGTCGTCTTTATTAATATCTAACAGAATTGACGTAACTTAGAGTTATTAGACTAATTAAAACTATTTTATACCTTCCTGTTTCGAAGATAATTGTATCTAGACACCATTAACGGGAGCATAGATGTAGCGGCTGTAAATTGCATTATACTACATTAACATTATTCATTATTTGCATTATCCATTTTTAATTGGATGCAACTGGATATGCGTTGAGAATTATTTAGCTTTCGGACCTGTCTTCATTTGTGTTTCATTATGACTGGTGCTTGTAAATTTATATTTTTGTTTGTAATTAATGCACTCAAAAACTACTGGACCAATTTTAAAATTTTTTTCACCAGTAGAATGTTATTTTTCCAATGATATAGGCACATATTTTATACTGTCACGCGAATACAGCCGCTTTTTTAAATTCTTGTACACCTAAAACTGGTGCTTGACTGCGATCTAAGAGTCGCTGGCAGAATTTAGTTTTTGATATAATTATTTCAATTTAATAATTTACTGACCATTTTTATTTATATCATTGTTTTGATTTAAAGGGTATAATCTACAAGTCCGTGATAAGGCCTGTCGTACTAATCAGAATGTTGGGCTGTGAAAAAGACGAATGAAAAAAGATTGCACGTAGCGGAGATGAGAATGTTAAGACGGATGTGTGGTGTGACGAGAATGAATAAAGTGAGAAATGAGTATATTAGGGGAAGTTTGAAAGTGGCGCCAGTGACTGAAAAGTTGAAAGGGAATCGTTTGTCTTGGTATGGTCATGTGAAAAGGAAGGACGAAACGCATGTTGCTAAAAAAATTATTAGTTTACATGTGATGGATGGAGGGGGAGAGGGAGGCCAAAGAAAAGATGGATGTATTGTGTGAGAAGTGATATGAAAGAAAAGGGAGTTAGTGCAAGCGTAACGAGTGACGGGACAGAATGAAAGAAAAAGACAGGTTTCGCCGACCCCAAAAAAAACGGGACAAGGGTAGGAAGAGATTTTAAGTTTCACTGATTTTGTAATTTTGACATTTTAATTTATTGAACATTTCAGTCTATTTTATTGTTTTCGTCTAGTATTATTTATATTTGATGATGAACTAACGTAGATATAAGAATTACTAATAGTATGGACCAAATGTTGTCTTATTAATGAATTATTATTATTATATAATATTTTCATTCGTAATTTTTTGTTTTATGGTTACTTTGGAAAACACATTTGCCCTAGTTCAAATTGTGCATTTATTTACTAGTCAGTCAGTTACATTATCATAAAGCTAGATGTATAGTTACAATATTGTTCTGACATGATAGCGACAGCAAACATGTAACAGAGATATTTATTGTAATTACATAACATGATTTAAAAGAGAGTAGATGGAGTTTCTTGCACATTCTTCTCCATAGAGATCTACGCGGCTTTGTAATGTGCAAATATTTATCCTGACTGACTGACGTCTTAACATTTCAAAAGTGCCTGTAAATGGTTTATTTGTAATAAAATGCTTTGAATCTTTGAATACTTACTTGATTAACCTAGTGGAGTAGTAGCTACAATCTTCTTCATTTTCCAGTACGACTGCCAATTTGACATCATTGAAGGTCATTCTGTGTGTTTCACCAATGCCTTGTGGCCAGTACCAGTGGCATTTTATTTCATTCTTTTCTATGATTTTATTTAGCATTAATATAGCTTTTGTATTTTGTTCCCAGATCATCAACCAAAAGTGGCCCACGGTGAATGCCAAAGGACCTTGAGTTAGAATGTAGCGGCGGTTGGCACGTTCCATCTGTGAACAAAAGTCATTTTGGTTAAAGCTAATCTACATGGTAGCAGCTGCATCGCTGAAAACAGCTGAAGGTAAAGCTGCATTCAAACGCACATAGGTTTCTTAAAAGATTATCAGACCATCGCTTAAGCGCTCACTCCGCTGTATATCCCGTGTGTTTAGTAAGACTTCAGGGCCCTTACCATAACGTGTTAAAATATCAAGAGTGGTTTAAAAGCTTGTTATATCATCTAACGCCTAAAAATTCCGTTGGCATTCGCTAATTCTGTGATTTACTCGAATATTTCACAAAACTTGTTCCAGGACATACGTGTTTTTTTTAACAACCAAAACCAAAAACAAAAAAAAACCCTTAACAGTTTTTTCAGAAAAATGGTAGTCATTCAGAATCTCAAATAAATGTGCAAGGCTTGAATGTACTTTTTTTATATTTTTATTATACGAGTACATTATGGAGGGGCCAAGTTCACGTAAAATAGCAGATTTTCATAGGTCTTTACTAGATTAGTGGTACATTCGTTTACATTTCGGGGAGTGTGCACTAGAGTTACACAATTTAATTCCGCCAAGTCCGTTCCATCATCGGACCACAAGACGTATGTCGTTGCGCCACCGGTACATGGTGGACATCCCACCCATACGTCACATTCATTATACGTACAGCTAAAGAGTGGAATTCCCTGCCGGAGTCTGTGTTTTCTGATAGCTATAACCTAGGGGTCTTTAAGTCAAGAGTGAATAGATTGCTTCTAAGCAAGCGTGTTCCATCGTCGGCCACATCATTTATTTATTTATTTATTTAAACTTCATGTACAATAGTGGTACATAGGCGGACTTAATGCCACAAGGCATTCTCTACCAGTCAACCTTTGGGTTAAAAAAGACAACACTGTGGTAGGTTTGCACAATAAACAAATACATAATAACAAATAGTTCAAATGGAAAAATATAAAATAAGTTATTTATAATAATAAAATACATATATATGCTAAAATAATAAACTAATAAATACTATGAAAAATATGATATCACTATGAGAACTTAATAACAATACTGAACGAAGACCGAACTAAGGTTGAGAGGACTTCAAGTAGTAGTTCCGAATTTTACGTTTGAAGGATAATTTACTTTCAGCTTTTTTGATGTCAAGGGGAAGCACATTCCAGAGTTTTATGGTGGAAACAGCGTAAGAATTGGACATAAAGCCAGTACGGTGAGAAGGAATATGAAGAAGCATGTTTTTGGATGCACGAAGGTTAAGATTATGAGAACTGCCCAACACTTTAAAATATTGTTTTAAATAATCAGGAGCACAAGGATCGTTCATTATGGTGAAGAGCGTGCAGAGGGATCTGAGGGATCTCCTCTGACGGATAGGCAGCCATTTAAGCTGAGAACGGAAGGAAGAAATGTGATCATATTTACGAAGGCCAAATATGAAACGAATGCAGTTATTGAGAAGTCGATCCAATTTGTTTAGAATCATCACATCATCATCGCTTACCATCAGGTGAGATAGTGATAATAGCGAACCTACCAATTATTAAAAAAAAGACGGGTTGCACTCCGGGAGTGCCGGCAGAAGTGAAAACTTGATTATTAACGTTGAGCATGTTTGATATTTTGGAATGGTTAGGGAATAATTTTGCACCAATTGCTTTATCAGTATAAAAGTACTATCATTTATGTGGTAGAATACAATATTCATTTATTGCGCTATCGTACACAAACATGACAATTTATATTACATTAAAAATTTAACTATCGGTTTCCACGCCCTCGAAAACCATGAAAACGACACCCATGACGGAAAATTTGATAATTTCTTGCAGCCACCATCTTGGATTTATATTTTGACAGTACCATCGGTTTCAACACCCTCGAAAACCACGAAAACGACACCCATGGCGAAAAAGTTGATAATTTCTTGCAGCCGCCATCTTGGATTTACATTTTGACAGTACCATCGGTTTCCACGCCCTCGAAAACCATGAAAACGACACCCATGACGGAAAATTTGATAATTTCTTGCAGCCACCATCTTGGATTTATATTTTGACAGTACTATCGGTTTCAACACCCTCGAAAACCATGAAAACGACACCCATGACGGAAAAATTAATAATTTCTTGCAGCCGCCATCTTGGATTTACATTTTGACAGTATTATCGGTTTCAACACCCTCGAAAACCACGAAAACGACACCCATGACGAAAAATTTGATAATTTCTTGCAGCCGCCATCTTGGATTTATATTTTGACAGTACCATCGATTTCAACGCCCTCGAAAACCATGAAAACGACACCCATGACGAAAAAGTTGATAATTTCTAGCAGCCGCCATCTTGGATTTATATTTTGACAGTACCATCGGTTTCAACACCCTCGAAAACCATGAAAACGACACCCATGACGAAAAAGTTGATAATTTCTTGCAGCCACCATCTTGGATTTACATTTTGACAGTACCATCGGTTTCAACACCCTCGAAAACCATGAAAAAGACACCCATGACGAAAAAGTTGATAATTTCTTGCAGCCGCCATCTTGGATTTACATTTTGACAGTACCATCGGTTTCCACGCCCTCGAAAACCATGAAAACGACACCCATGACGGAAAATTTGATAATTTCTTGCAGCCGCCATCTTGGATTTACATTTTGACAGTACTATCGGTTTCAACACCCTCGAAAACCATGAAAACGACACCCATGACGAAAAATTTGATAATTTCTTGCAGCCGCCATCTTGGATTTATATTTTGACAGTACCATCGGTTTCAACACCCTCGAAAACCATGAAAACGACACCCATGACGAAAAAGTTGATAATTTCTTGCAGCCGCCATCTTGGATTTATATTTTGACAGTAAAAGTGTCGGTACAATTTTTCGTGAGAATTTTTTCCGTCTAGCCCCCTTTCACAACGCGCGATAAGGGATAGCTGTCTACTCTCCATCCGTCTTACTGTGGTCTTACGCTTTTTCGATCAGGTCACGTGTCCTGACGCGAGTTTAAGATTTTATACCCATTACAGAAAAAGTGCTCAACGCCGCTAAAGAAGTTTTCACTTCAAAAAAATCTGATAATGTATCTGGAGTTGGCCGCTTAAGAGCGGTTCAGTTAAGATGTTCAAATGGAGAGCGATAAGAGCTCGTGCATATTAAATAGAGAACACCAAAAATAGTCAATAAAACTACGAGTACACCATTACGCCGATATTATATGACTGGCCTGTTGGTCTAGTGGCTAGTGACCCTGATTGCTATGCCGGAGGTCGTGGGTTCGATCCCCACCCAGGACAAATGTTTGTGTGATGAGCATAATCATTTGTTCTGTGTCTGGGTGTAATTTATTTATAATATGTATGTACTTAGAAATATATAAGTATGTTTTTACACCACCAGCTCGATAATGTCGTTTTATACGTCATACAAACCTCACTTAAAGCAAGTCATTCTATCCTTAGGGAGATAATGCAGTATGGCCGATCCTTAGGGAATAATGAGATTTGAATTTAGAACATCAAAAATAATTCACAATGTCAATTGTGAATTAAAAATGTACGTGCATCGAACAAGTTGCATCGAAATTCAAACTGGCCACTAACAAAAAAAAAAAGAAAATAGAATAAAACGTGCTTACTGACGGGAGCATTATAGAAAATTTAAAGTATAGAATCTTGGATTAGTGAATTTTGTTTGTTTGATGAACTTGTAAATACTTATATTTCTCTAATAAATGATTTGGTCGACCAAATTGTCTTTTAATTAGGTATCTCACAGATTGTGTAAAAAGTAGAGTAAACAACACGGGGATAAAGCTGTCTTTGTCTTGGGCGGCTTGAATTCCTCACTTCACTCAGGTTTCTTTATTAACTCCCTCGCACTGCTCGGGAGTTAACTTTATAAATCCCTCACTATCATTCGGGATTAAAATCAGCAACCTTCGCTTCGTTCGGAATTCAACATGCCGCCCGCGACTTAAAGACACTGCTTTATCCCCTAGTCACATAAACTACTATTATCAGTTGTCTAGTACCCATAACACAAGCTCTGCTTAGCTTGGGAATAGACGGCGTTGTGTGATAGTTGTGTAATATATTATTATTATTATAAAGACGAAAGTTTGTAAGTGTACTTGTGTTTATATATATTTGTAACTTCTTTATGCTCGAAGGGGTTTGGATGAAAGACATAACGGTAGACAGACCATGCCCTGGAATAACTTAGAGGATACTTTATTCTGGGAATTGGTTCCTTTGGGTTAATTTTCCGATTTCAAAGAAAGTATAAGAAGATCGGACGGATTAACTCAATTCCAGACGTTTTTGTCAAGATCGAGGAATTTGTTAAAACTAATTGATGTTTTTATATTTTTAGGTCCCTATTATGTCGTATTAAAGCATTTAATCTTTTTGTTTTTCTATAGTAAAAGATCGTAAAACTTAATTTTATTGCTAACTAGCCGAACCGACAGACGTTCATGCAAAAGACTGTCTAACTTAATTTTTAACCACTTGCGTCGGATTGGTCCAACGAGTGTTTCCGCGTCCTATTCGCTAGGGTCGTATGTCCTGGGTACTCCATCTCGTTAAGCTCTTCAATCCTCATAGGTGGCAGAAGAGGTGACGTGATGAATGGTGTTTAAGTCAACGGTAATCTATCTTCTTATATTTAAACTAGCTTTTGACCGCGGCTTCGCTCCCGCTCTACCCTACTATACTTTAGGTACTATACTCTACCCTATTCCTGTATCATATTTGATCATCTCGCATTCCTCTCTATAGACTGTATAGACAAGACAGGACCTAAAACATGTTCTAGGTCTTGCCAGAGCCTTAACCTTCATAACTTTCATAAGTGCATCATTACACGCGCCACCTTCCTTAACAAGCTTCTAACAAACATCAAAAGGCTACATTTATCACGGCTACTGAGTTTAATAAGTTAAATAAGTGTCGCCACACATGGGCCGCACGCCACAGCCTCAAACGCCGCCACGAGAACCTAGAAGCGGTCACAAAGGGAGCTGAAGCGCGCGACAGCCACTTGTGGCCGGTGGCTGCTACTTTTTCAACCCATACGCGAAGTATTACAATGGATTCTGACGAAGAAGGCTTAAATGCGCGAGTGGCGTCGTATTGTATCAGCGTTTAGTGGCTAGTTTGGGGCCACAGGAACGAGCAGCGGCGATTTGTAGCAAATGGCTGCCATTGGCGTCCACCGTGTGAGGCGAATTCATTTAAAATGTATGAAACCTACAGGAAATATGCCGGTGGCGGAGTTTTGTGGTGTGCAGCGACCCTAAGCGAGTACTAATAGTGTAACCAAACACGACATCAGCTGCTCCAATAACTAATTCTTAGTTCGCTAGCGAATAATATATTTTTTATAATGATATAAACTAGTGCTTGACTGCGATCCCACCTGATGGTAAGGCACACTAGTCTATTAAGAGCCTATTCACTTTAGCCTTGAAGACACATAAATTATAATCCGGGAAGATTGCAGCAGAAAAATTGTTCCAGGTCCTTCGATGTAAGCGGTATTTAAAACGACGAAGCAAAACGTTTAGTCAGGATAGTAGAGGTTTCAACAACGTAAGGGTGGATACTTCACGTACGATATTCTAATATAAAAATAAAATTGCAGTGCCATCTCCTGTGACGTTGTGCTTATTAAAAGTTACGAGAAGGCAGGGAATATTAAATTCTTTACTGAATAAAATTACACGTTCAGGGCAATACACGCATCACTTCTTTGCAACTTGGATGAAGCTTAAATTGTCCGTTATTAGAGTTCCTTACCCCGTTTTCTGTACAGTGAAAATGGGAACCTATTACTAATGCCCGCTATAAACGCTTGGGTATACCTGACAGGTTTGCGTAAACAGGTAAGTTGTACAGGTCAACCGGAGCGGGTATGTTGCACAACTGTACAGGTTTCCACACAAGCTTACCCGACAGGTATACATGTGCAGGCAAACCTATCAGGTGTACCCTAGCGTGTACGCCTAAAACTAAAAAAAAAAAACTCTGCGAAATCATTTGAATGTTAAAGTTTGAATGCAATGTTCGGAGTAACTACAGTTGAGAATTTTCCGGCTCGCTTACTGTATACATGGAATTTAATTAATGAAAAACTTTCACGGATATCTGGATTTTAAAACCGTTCGGTCTATGATAGGCATCATAAATTTACGCTTTTAATGAATGCTTTATTGTGAAACATTGAAACAAAAATCTTAAGTCAAGAGTGAATAGATTACTTCTAGGCATGCATGCTCTGTCGTCGACCACATTATCGCTTAGTATCAGGTGAGATTATGGTCATACGCAATTCTATCAATAAGAAATAAAAAATATCCCAAATTTACTTTTTCAAGAAAGTAAAGCTAGAACTACATTAGACCGACGCACATTTGTCACACTCCTGATTTGTATATTGTATTTGTGTATTCACGTGTGCCACAAACTGCACGCTGATCTGGGCGCGTCGGTTTCCATACATTTTATAAGGAAACTAGACTTGTAGAGCTACACTAGATCCACGCCACGCGACGTCGTTCTACAAATTAGGCGTGGTCCACGTGTGCGTCGGTTTAATGTAGCTTTAGCTTTACAGCCAAACCCATCATCGAGTATCAAATCGCAATCAAAGCGATGGACAGACCTCACAGGTGCATCAGTAAATATGATGACGTCATAAGGCACCGGGCAAACAAACTCATGATTGATTGCTTCGGTGACACAGGGATGAAAGCTGTGTTGTACGAGTATACGGCGTAAGTATAAATAGTTTACTACCGAGAATCTGGCTAAGTAGTTAGGAAGAACGATATACACCCCTACTTTTTAATTGGTACACAAAAAAATGGGGCTGTATCTGTACCCGTTACTGATCATATTTTTGTATTCAAAAGTAGAAAAAATCGAAATTCTAAAATTGACCACGAAAAGGTAAATTCGTCATAGATTCAATCATACATAACAATTGCTAGTAGAAAATACTGCGGGCAGTGTTTTTCCATTTTAATCGTCATTTATTCATTCATAGTCGGTAAATTCATCATAAATTCAATCATACATAACAATTGCTAGTAGAAAATACTGCGGGCAGTGTTATTCCATTTTAATCGTCATTTATTCATTCATAGTCAATAAGCCTGCACAATATTTTCATAAATTGAGAGACATTTTGGGATAAACACAAACGCTAATAACTTTGCTGTTTATGAATATTATTTATTGAGACTTTACTTAAATAATAACAAGGGCTTTTCTAATAAGCCCTTTAAGTATTTGTACTAATTAAAAATTTGTGGTGTATGTGTCGTGGCCAGATCTTGGAAACTGATCACTTCATGACATGGCCAACGAAAACTGGCCAAATCGTTTTAAACGTTAAAGTTTGATGATATATCAATTATCGTTTGGCCATATCGTTGCTATAAGATTTCTATGAGAACAAAAGCTCTAAAGAAAGTAACATAACATGAAGTGATCAATTTCCAAGGTCTGGCCACGACATATACATAGGTATCAGCTAGGTACGCCGCAGTCGCCGGCCTATTCATCCGAGGGTATGATGACACGCTCAAACTCACCTCCGTTCACTTCAGCCAGACACAAAAAGTTTGCAGACCGATGGAAAATTTACAACAATTTTTTGTTTCCTTTTTTGCGGAAACAGTTTCGAAACATCTCCGGCCAGTGTTTTTAAATTGATTTAGTGTTTTTTTTTTTTAAATTTAGATATTCTTTTTTTTAATTTATCTGTTCTGAGACATAGTCTTTGCAGTTGTATAGAATCTACCATAAGCTACTTGTCACGTGACTTCCTTACAGGTAAATATTATAGCCATAAAAATCACTTTTCTAAAACCTAAGGTCTGATTACCTTTTCTGTCATCCTGGTGATTACCATTAATAAGTTACCTTTCCTAGGCTCGTCAGACTAAAACCAAAAAAAAAATAGACAAAAAACCAACACGACATCTCAAGTTGTACCAACTAGGGAATCCAATCCCGCATCAAAATCGCGATCCCGCGGTGTTGGGATTTTTAATTTCTTTTTTTTTCTTTAAGTATAAACATGAAAACCGGTCAAGTGCGAGTCGTACTTTCACACCGAGAGTTTCTTATAAATTTACCTACCTATGTAAATAGTTCTGATTCCTGAATCATTGATGACGTTCCGTTCCAGTTGCGATACAGGACGGACACAGCACAAAACAGAAATTTAAAAATTATATAATTGCAAGCTAAAATCAAAAATAAATAATTATTTTCCAGACAAATTCTATAAAAAATATCACGAGTTCCATGTGAAATTATTTCATCACTTTTCAATGAGGATAAGCTGGGTAGAAATAAATAATCAAAACGGCGGCAGGTTGTTGGAATCCAATTTTCTTATAAAAAACTTCAATCCCGCAGACGTGCGGGTTCCCGCATGAGTAATCCCGCATTTCCGATCCCGCGGAAAAGGTGCGGGATTTGATTCCCTAGTACAGACGTATGTGCAATCAGCACTCTAGGTGTTACAAAAACCACTATTTACGACATGCATTCATTGTAAGAAAATACATTCACACCGTGATTAGAAATTCCGTACCAAAAAGGCGCGTATATTTGTCTACACACTGGCATGTTGCACTTTTAACAGACGAATCGATATTACTCGCCATGTACCTAAATTCCGTCCCATCCTGCAAGTAGGTACCTAAAGGCTGGGACAACTAACGTAATATGCAAGGTAACATGAAAGGTGCATTTTGTAAGTGAGAACCGAGCATAGTTGAAATGCTCTGTACCCCTAACCAAGTTGATAATCTGCAATCGTTAACGCTAGTGGAAAACTTCAAATGTACGTGAATGACGTCTATCTCCACGCTCAGTTACTTGGTCAGAACAAAAGAATCGGGGGCGTGGCCAACTCGAGGTGTTCGACGCAAGAGAAACTGTTGTAACTTGGCTAGGGGCTGTTCGCGCGTAGTGTGCACGGTTCGCGCGCGCAAGGCGTTCACACCATGAGATTTTTTTTATTGATAAAAACTAGTGCTTGACTGCGATCCCACCTGATGGTAAGCAGTGATGCAATCGTCGATGGTGAGGCGCTCTCGTTTATTAAGAGTCTATTTACTCTAGCTTTAAAGAAACCTGAATTCTGTTTCAGGATGGCAAAGTCTTTCATTGCAAGCTAACGTAGCTTGCAATGAAACACTTTGTCAGCACAGCAGTCTGTTCCCGGCTTAGTGTCGAACTTGCGACCGAAGAGTGCTGTAAAAGGGTGCCGAGTGGCTACATGGTTCAAATAACTTGTAAATATGACTTGCGGACTTACCACTGACATTTAATAGAGTCGAGCTTACGGTTGGTGCTTCTTTAAGCTTTAAGCAGTTTGGAAGTGTTGAAAATGACTCGAATATTATAAAGACGAAAGTTGGGAGTGTGAGTTTGTTTGATGAAACTTTTTTTTATTGATATAAACTAGTGCTTGTCTGCGATCTCACCTGATAGTAAGCGGTGATGCATTTGTTGATGGTGAAACGCACAAGTTTATTAAGAGCCTATTCATTCTAGCCTTGAAGACACCTAAATTATAATAGGACGGGAAGATCGCAGCAGTCAAAATTTTCCATCCATCTTTCGATGTACTGGGTAGACAATGTGCTAAAAGCATATCTAAGGATACTTTTTATACCGGCAGTATAGTCTCTTGGGTTCTTGTCCATGGTTCCAATATAAAGAAAAAAGCTATCTAATTGATCTATTTTGTATTTTATTTAATTCTTCCTAAAGCTACTTATTGTTGAAATAATTCAGGAACTGCTGTTTAAAACGTATTGGTTGCGGAGCAAATTTTTTTGATTCTATCTTCTTTATAGAAACGATCGAGAACCGAGAAAGGTTTAAAAATAAACTCGAAATAAAATTGCAGAAGCGATAACTGTTGTAAACGAATCAGCTTAAAGCCGTGTCAAATTATACGTGGGAATGTTACAGATTTTTCCAATTCATAAACAAATGGAGCAGAGCTAGTAAAAAAAAACACGAGAACTGCGCACCTATTGTAAAAAAAACAATTGCATAACAGTGTTATTTTAACTTCTCTAATAGTTCGAATGTAACATGAAAAACCAGACCAAAAAAATGCGAAAACAGGATATTTTCCAATCATTCGGAATATAAAATTCTGATGAATTTTGCACTCCTATACAGTTGAAATATTAATTTACTCGTACCAGTAAATTGGAGGGTAATTGAAATCGTAGTTTTATTTATTGAAGCCAAACAAATATATGAGGCTTTTACACATCGTTTTAAAATATGAGTAAAAATATATATTTTTTTAAAATAATAAATTAGTGCTTGACTGCGATACCGTCTGATGGTAAGCAGTGATGCAATCATTATTGATGGTGAAGCGCACTAGTTTATTAAAAGCTTATTCTCTCTAGCCTGGAATACACCTAAATAAATAAATTAAAAAAAAAACTGGGCAAGTGCGAGTCGGACTCGGGTTCCGTGCAAATTACAATTCCCGAATGAAGTCTCGAAGATTTTTCCGAATAGGGATTTTTTTTTTTTTTTGTCATTTGAAGCAACAAATTTACTGTTATGTATCAAAATATACGTTTTTTTTGCGACATAAACGGCGGTATCTTTTTTATTCGTTAACTTAGAAGTTTGATTTTTTTACAGCTTGAAGGGACCACAGACGCGAGTATATGGTATTTCAACTCGATACCACCACTCGTTCTCGAGATAAAGGCTCTTGACAGACAGATAGACAGACGGACGGACAACAAAGTGATCCTATAAGGGTTTTCCTACCGCGCAGTAGCAGCTACATATACCTACTGGAGAAGTAGAATCCAACAACGAGTACTTTTGTACTGGAAAATTACTTTTTCACACCAGCGAACTCGCGAAAACTCGCACTACAATAAAGCCAATTAATGATATCGATAGCCACAGCTGATATCTTACCTCAATCGGAATGCACTCGGAAAATTATTTTCTGTCAAAATTATTATGAATATAGTGGTCAAAATTAATCTTTTAACAACTTACTACAGGTACAGAGCAAGAGAGAAAGTCAGACTATAACTGACAAAATCCACCTATGTTCTTCCAGTTTGCTTTCCGCTGGAAAGTAAAGGGCAAACGCGCTTCAATCCTGCTTCAATGTCTTGGCAGGTTTCTTTTTTTAAATATTTTTTAGAGAAAGCAAATATGCAGACCCGAATGGTCTGCACGTGTGCTGTTTTCAAAAAAGTCCACTTCTCTATCAGGACAATTCTTGATAGAGCGGTTGAAACGGGTGTTGGCTATCCTTTTCGAACAAAATTCTCTTCAAACGTTTATATGAAGTTGTTCATTTTGTAGTTTCGCGGAAGGCCTTAAAGTTTGCTTATTTCTCATTAAGGTACGCTGGAGCCCGTCGCGTAACTATATGATCTGAGGCCCGTGGCTAGGGCTGCCAGTAGCCTGATTCACGTAAAATCAAACAAGCCAAATGTCGTTGAAGTTTCGTAGTCGTCCGATCGAAGTCCTATTCAAAAGCGGTGGCGATCTATCGACTTATTTCCAGTTACATTACTATGTATTCTACCAGGATAATGTAATATAGATTTTTTTTTTGAAATAGACGAATTTCAAACGACTTTAAAATCGGTGTCGTTCAAACTCGATTAAGTGATATAATTGCTAAACTAACTGCATGTCCGCTCTGGTTTTCACGATACAAGGTAAGGCAAAACTCAAATAACAATTCTAAACAAAATGGTCAAAAAAAAAGTCTAACAAAAGCAAAAATGGTCAAATTTGGCCGGACGCAACTTAAAAGCCTGACCATGTCCAGGTTTATCCGGAAGTCTGGCAACGTTATTTAATTTAATCTTACTTTTTTTAATAAATAATAATTTATTCATACGTAATAAATTAAAAATTGAATTAAATTAAATCACAAATAAAATAACATTAAAAATGAACTAAAATATTAATACTAATATTTTAAATAATCAAATCACAATAATAATTGAATCTTCATCATCATTTCAGCCGATACACGTCCACTGTTGGACATAGGCCTCCCCCAAGCGTCGCCACATCGAACATTCCTGTGCGTCCCGCATCCATCAGTTTCCCGTTACCTTCACCAGGTCATCGGTCCACCTTGAAGGAGGCCTTCCAACGGTGCGTCTTCCGGTACGCGGTCGCCACTCCAAAACCTTTCGGCCCAAACGGCCATCTATTCTGCGAGCAATGTGCCCTGTCCATTGCCACTTAAGTTTGGCAATTCTTTGTGCTATATCGGCAACCTTAGTTTTCCTGCGGATATCTTCATTTTTTATTCGATCACGCAAGGAAACCCTGAGCATAGCCCTTTCCATTGCTCTTTGGGTGACTTTAAGCCTTCTGATGAGGCCCTTTGTGAGCGACCACGTTTCGGAGCCATATGTCATCACTGGCAACACGCACTGGTTAAAGACTTTCGTCTTGAGACACTGTGGTATGTTGGACGAGAAGATACCGCGTTGGATTCGACGGTTGACCTCTTTCTCGAAGTTAGACCTACCCAACTGGACTGTCTGTCCGAGGTAGACGTAATCGTCCACAACTTCGAGTGTAGAGTCTCCGACCTTGATAGGAGTGGGCGCTACATGGTTGTTAATCATGATTTTGGTTTTATCCATGTTCATTTTAAGACCCACTCTTAGAGAAGCTCTACTGAGGTCATTGAGCATTGTGCTGAGCTCCTCCATAGTCTCAGCCATGACTACTATGTCGTCGGCAAACCGAAGGTGACTGATGTACTCGCCATTGACATTAATGCCTAGTCCACTCCAGTCCAGAACCTTGAAGACATCCTCCATTGCGGCCGTGAACATTTTCGGAGAGATGACGTTTCCCTGCCTCACACCTCGCTGCAGGAGGATAGGTTTCGAGGTCCGGTCCTGGAGTCGGACTGACATGGTGGCGTTTTCGTACAAACACTTCAGCACTTCGATGTACCGATAGTCAATTTGGCACCTTTGGAGAGATTGCAGCACAGCCCAAGTCTCGATCGAATCAAAAGCTTAGAGGCAGGTTATACTCCTCGGTCTATAATAATTGAATATCTGAACATAAATATTGCGCACTTGCCGTTATGCTTGAGTTCTCAGCCAATGTAACATAAGTGTAGATATGTGTGAAGTGTAAATGTGTGTAATTATGAGAGATGAGTATAAGTAAAGTGGAGGTGATTAAGACAGTGTATGTGATTGCAAAAGAAATTTACTGAGTCATGCCAAACAGCAAATCTTCAGTTTCCTGGTAGGTAAGAGAAGCAAGCCACACCGTTCCCTTCTTTTTACAGTTTAATCTGCTAAGGTGGAATATGTCCAATTCTTTATTTACCTTGTTGTAGATTCTTACACTAAGAATGAAGAAGTTATTACGGGCAAACTTGTCCTGAGCTAGTCATTCTATAGTTCCGCCAATGTTGAAGCCTGTATAAATGCCAGTTTAATTTAACAGAACTACTAACCATAACAAGGCGTATTCATAACTTTTGCAGTTGAAAAGTCCACAGTCAATCAACTATACTGTGTTCTCTCTACTAGTACAAATGAACCAGATTAAAAACGAACACGAAAAAACGAACTAAAAAGGACCTATGCTTTATATCATAGCAGTATTCAGTTTCTTGTCACGTCCATAGACCATAAGGCATGTAGAAATGGCTAACATATCAATTGTTCAATCAATTCTGTATTGTCGGTATGAAAATGCAAGATGGGTGTGATGTTTTTGTCTTCTCGGAAAAAAAATAGAAACCAACCCACACTGTGTCGACATTTCGGATTCAAACCGTCTCTTTTACAGAGAAAAAGCAAAGTCCAGTAGCGGTGTTGTTCTGTAAATAAATTTTTCATTGAAATGGAGAGCAAATCAGAAAAGGGACTGTAAGGCTGCTTTTCCACCAGATATGTGCAATGCAGCTCTATGCTGCGAGGATCATATAGCTAAGATGTGAAACTGACCGTTTCCACTGATACTAAGCTATGTAACGGTGTGAGTAAGATGTGCTATGAAGATGCGCGCCGCAAAGTAGGTGCGCGAGCAAAACGCGTTACTCGAGCTATGCGATGTATCGATAGTAAGGATCCATAGCACGCATAATTCTATAGCGCTGGGTGTCTAACGCCCAGCAGATGCTGAGGTGGTCACCCTTTCGGTGCGGGCACGCTCGGCGTACTTTGTACTTTTATTCTTGTTTACTTTGTGTATGTAACTGTTGTGCTGTGTCTGTACCGAATAATAGTATTTCTATTCTATTCTATATCTTAGTTGAATTCCGTTTACACTGTGCACCAATGAATATGATTGGTGGATATCAAACGAATCCATGGCAATGTAGCAGAGCACGTTATGATCTGGTTTCGCGACATGTCATCTCCATGAGGCACGGCCCTAAAAGTTGGCCACTGAAGGGAACTTCATGCATTCTTATTAAAAATCGATAGGCTGTATTTGAAGACCCGTTCGAATATAGAAGTTTATTAGGTACTCAGTAAATATTATACAACAATCCCTCAAAGTGTTTTTCTGTCAGTTTGTTCGTGATTAACATCTAAAATTATTGTAGAAACGGTAACGTTAATTAAAAAAAAATGTAACATTCGTGCTAAGCTAAGGCCGGTCGCTATACTAATATTACATATAAAGAGGAAAGATTTATGTATCTTTTTTTTTAATTGTTTTGAAATTTTGTATTAACTCAAAAACCAAAGGACCGATTTAGAAAAAAAAAGTCATCAAAAGAATACTACTTTATTACTGAGTGATATACGGGATGCTAGCGAAGCCGCTGGGAAAGTTTTATATTACGCTAGCTTCTAGTACCTATAATATAAAACTTTATAGTATGTGAACGTTAGTACCGACACGCAAAAAGTACGAAGTTTGATCCCGATGAAGCACAACAGATTTAGGATACCATATGACTGAAGGTAAAAAATGGGCCACCTTAAGAGGGTAGTACAAAAGGTATATAAATAAACTTATACACAAAAGCGGATACTATCGTGTAAGCTTAGACAAAAATGGTTCTTTGTGTAACGAATGGGTCGCACCTAGTGATGTTGATGGACTATAAAATTACCATTGTATCTAATAGGATCTTGGACAAAATATATTTTTATAGGAACAATGAGAAATTAGGACATGAGTGCTACGTCCGGTGATGATGCTCCGATCTACTTATAGGTTAAAGTGATCTTATTTTGGCACCCTACTTAGGGTCACTGCACACAAACAACAAACACCGCCATAGTTCCCGGAAGTCTTCAGCTCTTGGGTGTTGAAATTTCCTCCGACCTCAACTTTGGGCGGTTCATTGAGTCCAAAGCCAAAGTAGCTAGGCTGCTAGGAAACTAGGTGTTCTTACAAAGGTCCGGCGGTACTTCACACCGGGACAGCTTTTAATGTTATGCAAAGCACAATTCCGATCGTGTGTGGAGTACTGCAGCCACATATGGGCTGGTGCTGCAAAGTGCCACCTGGCAGCTTTGGACTCGGTGGAAAGGCGTGTGAAGAGGCTGATTGGTGATCCAGGTTTGGTTAAGTCCAATCTTCAAAGCCTTGAGCACAGGCGTAAGATAGCCAGCCGTTCGGTGTTTCACAGGTTGCATTTTGGAGAATGTGGGCAGGAATTGCATGATTTGATTCTGCCATCTCATTTCTACCATTGGACAAACTGACGTACGGCGAGTATCCACCCTTATGTTGTTGAAACATCTACGGTCCGGACTAAGCGTTTCGCCTCGTCATTTATACCGCGTACATCGAAGGACTGGAACAATTTGCCTGCTGCGGTCTTCCCGTCTGATTATAATTTAGGTGTCTTCAAGGCTAGAGTGAATAGGCACTTAATAAACTACCTCACCATCAACGATTGCATCACTGCTTACCATCAGGCGGGATCGCAGTCAAGTACTAGTTTATAACAGATAAAAAAAAGTTTTCATACATTTGATATAAACTTGCTGCACACGGTTGTTGACGCCAGTGGCACACGCTAACAATCATCGCTTGCCTCTTGAGAACAACACCGGTTACTATACGCCGCCACACGCCACACGCGCGGTTAACTACCTCTTTCTTCTTTACCTCAGTTAACTAGTTCCAGTCGAAGACAATGCTCGTACGTATTGACCACAAGCCATAAGTGGCAGTCGCGAGCTTCAGCTGCCTTTGTGGCCGCTTCAAACATTTCGTGGCGGTGTTTGTTGTAGGCCGAGAACGTTGACCCTTATTATTGACACTTCCGGTTATTAACCTACTTATTAAGATAAATCATTATCTAAAGGAGTTTCTTACAAAAGAGAATCATAAACCTCTAAGTTATTATACTGTAGATACATTTTATAAATACAAGTCACAATGGAGCTAGAATAGTAAGCCGCTAAGTGTGTCTCGACTTGTTCAGTGAGAACTATAGACGAGGGTAGATCGAAATATTAGCGGCCTAACACATAATACTTGAACTATTTTAATGTAACTGACCTCATTCGATTTGCTTACTCTCTGGTTGTCACATTGTAAAATTCTATCGCAATAGCATTATCTGTTTTTAAATTTGACTGAATATGGTGAGCCTAAGTGCAGCGTTTTTAAAGAATGGAGAAAATTGAGCAACGTGCGGTCATCAAATACCTGTTTAAAAAAAAACTAACTCCAAAAGATTCACGTTGATAATAATACGTCAACAACATCTGTTCCGTCTTATACGACTGTGAGAAAGTGGGTTGCAGAATTTAAACGCGGACGAGAGAGTATTGAAGATGACCCTCGCTCCGGCCGGCCTACGACGTCTACGACTGAAGAAAACATCGGAAAAATCTGTGATCTGATATTGGTAGATCGGAGATTGACCATCAGGCAGATTGCAGACACTATTGGCATCTCGTATGAACGAACACAAAACATCATAGTCAATGAACTTGGATTTTCTAAGGTTTCTGCGCGGTGGGTACCCAGATTGCTTTCAGTTGAACAAAAATTTTTTTTTATTATTATTATTACATTGAATATTTAAGTATGTTTATTAAATAAATATTTGCACACTTGTTTTCTTATCAAACTATTTTTTTTTATTCACCTGCCATGTTTTCTCTTCACCACCCTAGGTTGACTGGTAGAGAATGCCTAAGGCATTAAGTCCGCCTTTGTACCTTTGTGTTGCATGAAGTTGTATATAAATAAACAAATAAAAACGAATACGGCTCACGATTTCTCGCGACTGTTTGGAAATGTTTGAGGCTGATCCATAAGATTTTTTGGCCAGATTTGTGACAATGGATGAAACCAGGGTACACCACTACACCCCAGAGTCAAAATAGCAATCCAAGCAGTGGAAAAAACCTGATGAACCGACTCCAAAAAAGCCAAAGCAATTAAGTCAGCTGGCAAGGTGATGGCGTTTTTTTTTTTTGACAACCCCCGCTCTTCGGCGGAGCGGGAGATAGTGTCAGACTCTTACTGACTAAAAAACCCATCCCGTTCCTTCAAGCCTTCATACCGGGGCTCCAGCGCCCTTTCGGATTACCCTGCCCCAGTAGGCTTCGACTCGGCTGGGCCCCTGCTGTTGCTGACAACTCCTTGAGGCGCGCGGAAACAGCGCGCGCCGTCGACGACTTGGGCTTGATCTGGACGGACAGCGAGCTACCCGTTGCTCTCTGTCCGCAAGCCCGCGCCTACGGTGGCTGGAAATCGGGATCGGAATCCCGGCGGCAGCGAGAGCGCCGTTGCCTGATGCGGTCGGCCTCCTCCAAGGTGATGGCGTCAGTTTTTTGGGATGCTAAGGGTGTCATCATGGTGGACTACCTTGCAAAAGGTGAAACTATAAACTCGGCTTATTACTGCACCCTTTTACGTCGTTTGCGTGAAACAATCAAAGAGAAAAGGCCAGGATTACTCAGCAAGAAAGTGTTGATCCATCAGGATAATGCACGCATTCACACGTCTGTTGAATCTATGGCTCAAATTCGTGATTGTGGCTTTGAATTACTGCCCCATCCCGCATATTTCCCTGATTTGGCACCTTCAGACTTTCATTTATTCCCAAACCTAAAAAAACACCTTGGAGGTCAAAAATTTTTATCAAATGAGGAGGTCGAAGCTGCGGTGGGTGGCTTTTTTGAAAGCCTTGAAGAAACTTTATTTATGACTAGCATACAGGCGTTGGAAAACAGATGGAGTGGAGATTACGTGGAAAAATAAAATTACTTTTGTTTATATATTATATTGTTTTCTTGCTGAGGCCGCGAACTTTACAATCATCCTCGTATTTACACTCTTTTCCTTTCAACTTTCGTTTATTCATTTATATTTATTAGAATATTATAAGATCTTGGTTATTTAGCAGAGTAGGCAGATTAACAAACACAGCACAGCTTGTATCACAGGCGTATATTTTACTGACATTAACACAATCAACAAGAACCTTAGCAACGCTTATCTCATCGACATGATGTTGCATTGCTATAAGGAGGTCTTATCTCCATCACGCACCCTCAATGCATCATCATGTATAAATACATAGTGTACCTTTAACATGCTTACATGTGTACGCACCCTTAACACTGTAATTTATTGCTGCACCTTTAAATGTGCATATAAAATACATTGAGTCTATCAAAAACAAAATTAGCCATTATAAACAAAAACAATATCAACAGAACTAAGAACAAAACATTTTTAACAACAACTAACCTAGGTCTAGATCACCCGCCTCCTTAATGGATAATTTCTCTAATAATGACTTTAGCTTCGGGCCTGACAAAGCTTTTGTCAACATGTCTGCTATCATGTCCTGCGACGACATGTAACGCACGTCAACCGCTCCATTAGAGATAGCTTCGCGGATAAAATGATACCTTATGTCAATGTATTGTCCTATTATGGTTCATTTTATTCTGAGAGATTCTGTGTGCAGACTGATTGTCATTGTAAATAATAACAGGTTTTTCACCTTTAACCTCTGTTAAGCTTTTTAACAGAGTCTGCAAATAAATGGCTTCTTTCGATGCTTGACTAAGGCCTACATACTCTGCCTCCGTAGATGACAGTGCCACGCATCTTTGTTTTCGACTTTCCCACGCAATTAAATTTTCGCCTAACTTAAACATTAGACCCGAAAAAGATTTCCTATCATACGACCCACCCCAATCCGCATCTACGTAGCCGCATAACTCCAGTTTCCCTGACTTTTGAAAAACTAGTGCAAAATCTGATGTTCCTTTTAAATATTTCAACACCCGTTTAGCACACTTGAAGTGTATATCATCATAGCATGAATTAAACTGTGCTAAAAAGCTAACTGCGTGCGCAATGTCTGGCCTAGTGTTTTGAGCTAAGTAATTAAGACATCCTATCAGATTTTGATACGGCAATCTACATACAGATTCAGGAGTTTTCTCTAATTTGAGACCTACTTCCATTGGGGTATTGACTGGTTTACAGTCTGTCATATCGAATTCTTTCAATACGTTTTGAACATATTGCTCCTGATCAAGATAAATACAATTTTTATCTCTTCTAAGCCTCATACCTAGAACATGTCTAGCAGGACCTAAATCCTTGAGTTTAAACCTTTTTAATAAACTCTGTTTTTCGACTTCGCAGTTACGACTGTAAAACACAAATATGTCATCAACATAAATTACTACAACAAGTCTGCCCTTGTCTGCTATCGTTTTTTGATACAAACATGGCTCTATTTTCGATTGTGTGAAACCTAAATTGAGCATCTCCTTATCTAACTCATAATACCAAGCGTTCGACGCTTGCTTTAGTCCATATAAAGACTTTTGCAACTTACATACTTTGGTCTCTTGGCCTTTAGCGATTGCTCCTTTAGGTTGAAGCATATAAATGTCCTCTTTCAGTTTACCATAAAGAAAAGCAGTGGTAACATCCCACTGGTCAATCAGCCAATCATATTCTGCAGCTAATGAAAATAACAACCGTAATGTCGAACTTCTTATGACAGGAGAATAGGTTTCGTTATAATCGATTCCACGTACCTGCGTAAATCCTTTCGCTACCAGCCTAGCCTTATCACCTTACCGTCGCTGTTGCGCTTGATTTTGTACACCCATTTGCATTGAATCGGTTTCTTGTCACTTGGCAAGTCAACTAGTGACCACGTTTTGTTTTCCTTCAACGACTTAAGTTCCTCGTCCATGGCCTTCTGCCAAAGTTCTTTATCAGGTCTCATAAGAGCCTCTTCAACCGATGTTGGATCACCATCAATGTCAGCTAGAGCATTGACGCATGTACCTGTATAGTCTACACGCTCTCGTGCACGTAAGTTGTATCTCGGCTCAGCATTTGCTTCAGTACTCAACTCGGTTTGGTGCTACAAACGTGTCAGTACTCGTTTCACCACTCGATTGCTGAAAGGTAGCGGATTCGGTACTCACAATTTCCGCATCTTGAAAATTTTCTCCACCTGAGTCAGAGTAACCATCAGGGGTACGCACTGGTTCCATCCGTTCCTCCTCTATGTTTACAGGAACGACTGTGCGTTTCGTCACCTTTGTACCATCACCAGGAAATACGTTTTCAATAAACTTCACATCTCTTGCAATTGTTACTTTTCCAGTTTTTGGATGCATCAATCGGTAACCTTTTGTAGTCTCACAATATCCAATAAAAATCAGAGCTTCGGTGTTCATGTCTAGCTTCAGTCTTTTCTGTTTAGGTTTCAAAGCATGTGCTAAACAACCAAAAACTCTCAAGTGACTTAGGTCGACTTTCTTACCAGACCATAATTCCTGTGGTACTTTTTTCGTGACAGCCTTGGTTGGACTCCTATTTTTTAGATATACCACGGTACATACTGCCTCAGCCCAAAATTTCTTGCTAAGATTTGCTTCCCAAAGTAATGTTCTGGCTTTCTCCAGAATCGTTCTGTTCGCTCTCTCAGCAACTCCGTTCTGTTGTGGCGTGTATGGTACCGTCGTCTGATGTTTTATGCCAGACGCCTTTAGAAAATCTTCAAAAATATTGTTAACGAATTCTTTACCATTGTCACTTCTTATGCATTTTATTGCTTTTTCACATTCTAACTCGACTTCTTCTTTGTATTCCTTGAATCTTATAAAAGTTTCATTCTTTTTCTTCAAAAAATAAACATTTGTCTTACGTGTATAATCATCGATAAACAGCAGCATATAACGGGAGCCAGCCCACGACGGTTCTTCCATCGGACCACATATGTCCATATGGATCAGGTCCAGGACTTTATCAGCTCTCGTACCTTGTTTTTTAAGCGGAGATCGCGTGGTCTTGCCTTGAATACACGGAACACAGGGTTCTGCTTTATCCGTCGTTTTTAAATCCATTCCGGTGGTCAATTCTTTTAAAGAAATCATATATTTTCGACTTAAATGAGCTAATCTTCTATGCCATAAATTTGACAAAATTTCATTTGACACTGTTAAATTGACCACGACATTTTCTTTTTCTTTCAGTTTGAAAATTCCGCCAACCACAACTTTATTACATGTCGCAACTATTTGGTCATTTTGGTTTTTGATAAAACAACCTCTTTTGTCAAAATTCACTGTGAAATCTTTTTTCACAAGATCGCTCACCGATATTAAATTCATCGATAGATTTGGTACATGTAAAACATTATTCAGTGGAAGTTTCACACTTTCGCTCACTTTAAGCGAAGCATTTCCTTTTCCTTTTACAGGAATCTCTTCTCCAGTTGCCACTCGAATTTTCATATTATTATTCTGCTTTTTATAATCGAATAACTCGTTGGCATTATTTGTCATGTGATTCAAGCATCCACTGTCGACATACATACCAACCATTTTTGTTGATGCTATCGGCCATGCTCATACATACGTTCACTTTCGGTGATTTTTTGCATTCCGATGCTTTATGTCCTATCTTATGACATTTAAAGCATTTGTACACTGGCTTTCGAACTTGTGCTTTAGTTTTGGTAGCGTGTCCCTTGGTTGTAGCAAAGGCTTGTTCACCAGTTCCTGCGCCTGTTTCGGCTTGTCTATTGCCTTCCTGGAGTAATTTGGTCTTTAACTGTTCCAAACTCATTTCCTTTCCACTATTATCGACAGCCATTATGAACGGGTTATAGTCCGTTGTCAAACCAGCCAATAGTATGGAAATAATCCAGTCATCTGCAACTTTTGCGTCTATGTCAGCTAACTGCTGTGCTAAAAATACAACTCTGGATATATATTTCTCCATTGACGTAAAGTCCTCGAGTCTGCACTGCCACAGTTGACGCTGTAAACTTATTCGCCTGCCCCATCCTTTATCCTCGTATGCGTTGCACAAATTGTGCCATACTTCTCGAGCCGTTTTTGCAGTGTATACATGTGCAAAGCAGGATGGATCTATCAGTAAGCATAACGTGCTTCTCGCCTTTCGATCTACATCTTTTAATGTGGTACTGACGTCACTGGATTCTACGGCAATCCACCAGTTCTTTGACTCTAAGTAGTTTTTCACAACAAACTTCCAGTTGCCAAAATCTGAGGCTCCTCTTAGCTTTTGGATGCCGCATATGGTAGATGATGAGGGATTTTTGTCCTCTGACATCTCAAAACAATTGACGTCGCACAAAAGTGAAAATTTTATTTTCTAAAAAGCGATTTATTTACCTTGTTTGTTGTCGAAATCGAACTGCCATAACCTATTAGAATATTATAAGATCTGGGTTATTTAGCAGAGTAGGCAGATTAACAAACACAGCACAGCTTGTATCACAGGCGTATATTTTACTGACATTAACACAATCAACAAGAACCTTAGCAACGCTTATCTCATCGACATGATGTTGCATTGCTATAAGGAGGTCTTATCTCCATCAATATTTTGCTTCAAGGCGGATTCAAACTTTTGATAATTATTTTTTTCAAGATGCATTTTGGAAAGTGTGCGCAGGAATTGCATGACTTGATTCCGCAATCTCCATTCTACCATTGGGCAACCCGACGTACGGCGAATATCCACCCCTACGTTGTTGAAATCTCTACGATCCGGACTAAGCGTTTCGCCTCGTCATTTATACCGCGTACGTCAAAGGACTGGAACAATTTGCCTGCTGCGGTCTTCCGACCAATTATAATTTGGGTGTCTTCACGGCTAGAGTGAATAGGCTCTTAATAAACTAGTGCGCCTCACCATCAGAGACTGCATCAATGCTTACCATCAGGTGGGATCGCAGTCAAGCACTAGTTTATATCAAATAAAAAAAAAGAATTACAAAAATATTGTTTTTTTTTTATTGTACTAGCTGAGAGACGACCGAGACGTAACACGTCGGATCAACGCAGGATGGATGAAATGGCGACAGGTCACGGGCACAACTTGTGACCCACGCATGCCCCTCAAGTTGAAGGGTAAAATTTACAAGTCCGTCATAAGACCTGACATACTGTATGGATAAGAATGTTTGGCTGTTAAAAAGAAGGATGAAAAAAGATTGCATGTAGCGGAGATGAGAATGTTGAGATGGATGTGTGGTGTGACGAGAATGGATAAAGTGACAAATGAGTATATTAGAGGAAGTTTTAAATTGGCGCCAGTGACTGAAAAGTGAAAAAGTAATAAGTTGTCTTGGAATGGTCATGTGAAGAGGAGAGATGAAGCGCATATTACTAAAAGAGTTCTGACTATACATGTAGATGGATGGAGAGGGAGAGGAAGGCCGAAAAAAAGATGGATGGATTGTGTGAGAAGTGATATGAAAGAAAAGGGAGTTAGTGATAGTTTGACGGGTGACAGAACAGAATGGAAGAAAAAAACGTGTTGCGCCGACCCCAAGTAATATGGGATAAGGGCAGGAAGAAGAAGAAAAAGCTGACCCGGCGAACTTCGTACCTACCGCCCAGCAAAATTCAAAAATTTTCATTTCCGATAGGCCTACAAGGACACTTATAACGTAGAAGCTAGTGCACGGTTCCAAATTGGTCGATTCCTGTGGAGAAGTACCGGCAAGAAACTCCATGGTTACTCTTAACAGTCAAAGAATGTATGTCTTTCGAAATAGTCAACTGATTGCGATGAAACAAAGCCTAAGAAATACATCAAGTTATACAAAATTTTAATTTATAAAAGTTATCTGCTTCTATATATTTCGATGACAAAATCTGGTCTCCCAAAATGTCCATATTCCAATTTATTGGCAATAATGATATTAACTGTATTTTTTTGCGAACTGACCAATGATCGACTCTAGTGCCAAAACTTGAAGCAGGTATGTCAACAATTGGGTTTTGTTACGACTTTATTTTCAGTCTATCCGATCTATCTGCTTTGAAGCCGTATTAGGAAAAAGACGACTGAAGATCAAAAAGAAAATAATACGATAATAAAGGAGAAACAGAACTGCTACTACCATCCATCATATCTTGCCATTAGGTGAGATAGTGGTCAAACGCGAGGCTATCAATAATAATAAAAAAAACTGATATATCTACGCAATGCCGAAACTACCGTGAATAGGAAAGAAATAAATTAGGCTTTCCTTTATACACCGAAGGGGTTTTTGTAAATTCTACTTTTGACGGGGATGAATTTCGTTTTTATGGAAAAAAACCCTATGTATGTTCAGAGACTATAATCATAAAAAAATACAGGGAATCACTTTGATCGGCATAATCCTTTTGAGCTTTTAAGTTCATAAATTCTTGCCTTTATAGGGTTCCCATTTCTTAAAATCACAAATAGAATATCAAAAATATTATCTCAATTATGCAAATCTCCAGCTGATAACAATAAGACGGAGAGATCGAGGCTTCAATGTTATGTAAATTTGGAGTCAAGTAATTTTCAGTTACTGCAATGAGCTCTTCCTATACTTAGCCGCCTACGCAAGAAGCGACATTCAAAGACAAGAAACACTTGTTGATACAGGCACTCAACTAACAGTGAATATTAAGGCAGCAATAATGTGCTGCTACGGAACCCATACAAGATGCAGTCATGCACATGCCACCTCTAAATATTAACTTTGATTAGATTTTTGGTAAATGATCACTGTGCATAATGGCTGGTTTACACAATGCAAGTTACTGACATGACAGTACACAGCTACTCGTATTGCCTAGTCGTATACCAGTAGCTCGGCTCGCCTTAGCTGTTTTCACAATAATAGTAGCTGTTTAGTCTTCTAGCGAGTGCATCGTGTCGCGATGTCTTCTCTTTGTGCGGCTGGCACTGGCGAGCTACTGCCGATACGAGCGACGGCTGAGCTGCTGCCATGTACGAGTTGCTGCTGGGTGAGCAGGTGAGTGAAAACGAAAAATGTTGAAGTTACTCGGATGCGAGCTACTGTCCAACTCGCACGTGCAATTTATTCGCAAGTGACGTCCAAACAGTGTGAGTTATTGCAGTGCAGTTACTCGGCAGGCTGGCTCGTATAAGTGGTATCAAGAATTCGAGCAAAATCAAAAATCGAAAATTTAAAAAACATGAAACATCATAAAGTGTATGGGTAATCGAAATAAGTTTTATCACATGAACGGATCATCAAATAGGATTAAATTCATCGATGTTCGAATTGTTTAGGTACAACGAAAACTCCATACAAAGTAAAGGAATATGAATATCAATGTTTCGCAGGATACCTGCAGAATGAGCTTTATGTTTTAAAATGTACATAAGAATATACGTAATGAAATTAATATCTTGAGCTTGGGGCTAATTATGGCAATGTAAAAATTTAAAACCAGGAGCTAATAAGGAACAAAACTATCTGTGTTTCCTAATTGCTACAACCAGAGAATGTTTAAGTCAAGAGTGAATAGTTTTCTTCTAGGTATCGCATCGTCGACCGCATCGTCGCTTTCCATCAGGTGAGATAGCGGTCAAGTGCAAACCTATTACCAATAAAAATTAAATCTATTAAACTAAAAGCAATTATTAAGGTCAGTACTTCAAATTCGTCGCTTTCCATCAGGTGAGATAGCGGTCAAGTGCAAACCTATTAAAAATTAAATCTATTAAACTAAAAGCAATTAAGGTCACTACTTCAAATAGTCTTAAGAATCGCGAAAAAGTTACAAGAATTTTCAGTAATGAAACCTATTTTTAACCATCTTCAAAAAAAGAAGGAGACAATTATAAATATTATTATTGACAACTGCATAATAGATATAAAATCGAATATTGTATTCGACCATATCGATATTCGACACACAATTACTTATGAAATAAAATATCTTTTAATCGGTTTGAAAAAGTTACAGTACTATCAGATTATATTTGGAAATCTAGCAGAAATGCTGATCGAATAAGTAACAGTGTAAGTACCTATAAGAATTGTGAAGAGGAAAATATTTACTAACAGGAACCGATATTTTCTATCCACTAGTGAGTTTTTTGGAAGGTCACATTGAATCACATGTTTACTATGTACGTACTATGTAAGTAAAATGTGTACTTACATAGTACGTACGTTGAAATCCGAAAGTGTTATTGAGCTGTATGTTGTTACACGAGCTATTTATCCTTTGGGGCTTTTGACTCAAATTACATCGTGATTTTGATAGTTGATTGAAAATATTTATAGAAAAAGAAAAAGAAAATATTTATATGAACAAAAGTGACCAGAGGTCAGCTTCTATTGACAAAAGTCCATGCCCCTTTGACAAGCTTGTTCAGAATAGAATAGCATATAAGCACAGCATAGCATAGTCAGCCTTGTAAGTTGGTAACGTACCCACTGCAGGGACACAGGCCTCTTCTCTAGGAGAGGGAATGGGCCGTAATCCACCACGAGGTCCCTGTGCGGATTGGTGATGGTCACATGTCTTCGAATATTTGGTTCTAGCGTATCAGGATCAGTATCGATATCAGTTTGCTGGGTTTGAACCCATGACCTACAACTCGTAAGTCGGGGCCACTACTCGGCCACCACTGCCCAGTATAGAATATGATAAAATATATTTTATTGTAAAACAGCATACATCATAATATGTGCCAAGTCTTAAAACAACGGGTAGATCTGAATGTATTACCATTTATGGCGTACAAAAACAAAACATTTGAGCTTAGACAACGAACAATTATTTCTTCATCGTAATGCTTATTAAAAATAAAGACGAAGATAAAAAGCAGACGCCTAATTATGTCTTATAATATTTGTAAGTAGGTGTATAAATATCTACTCGTAGGAAAATGTTTGTAATTAGGTATGCACCTCATTACAAATATTTTGCAGTTCCAATAATATTCCATATGTACGGCTTATTTACGACCGACTTATTTCAAGCGTCGTTTAGAAATAATATGCACAATATTGTGCCTAATGATCTCCTTCAGAAAAGACTCGTCTTTATTTGAAGTAGTTTAAACAACATAATATTGAAAACAAAATACAGGGTGGCCCAGAAAGAAATGCACTTTTGAAAATTCAAGGAAAAATGTTTTATTAAATTTTGAAGATCTTTATTTATTACAATCTAAAGAAAATTAAATGAAATTTATTAAGCTATTGCATAGCTTCTATCGCGGGCCTTAAGCGTGGAGACCGAATCCAGAAATTCCGTAACGAAAATAACCTAACACCCCCCACTCATTTGTTTTTTGAGCGTGGTGACCGATAAGAAAACAAATGAGTGAAAGCAGCTGTCGGCGTTTTGGATGGGTGGGGTTAAGCAGCTGTTAGCGAGGTCTGGTTTTGGATGGAAGAGGTTAAGCAGCTGTTGGCGAGGTCTGGTATTGGATGGGTGGGGATAAGCAGCTGTTGGCAAGGTCTCATTTTAGATGGGTGGGGTTAAGCAGCTGTTAGCGAGGTCTGGTTTTGGATGGGTGGGGTTAAGCAGCTGTTGGCGAGGTCTGGTTTTAGATGGATGGGGTTAAGCAGCTGTTGGTGAGGTCTGGTTTTGGATGGGTGGGGTTAAGCAGCTGTTGGCGAGGTCTGGTTTTAGATGGGTGGGGTTAAGCAGCTGTTGGTGAGGTCTGTGTTTGGATGGGTGGGGTTAAGCAGCTGTCGGCGTTTTGGATGGGTGGGGTTAAGCAGCCGTTAGCGAGGTCTGGTTTTAGATGGATGGGGTTAAGCAGCTGTTGGCGAGGTCTGGTTTTAGATGGGTGGGTTTTTTTTTTTTTATGGTGGAAAAAAATCATGCATTGTCATCCCCCGCTCTTGGGCGGAGCGGGAGATAGTGTCAGACTCTTACTGACTAAAAGACCCACCCCGTTCCTTCTAGCCTTCATACCGGGGCTCGAGCGCCCTTTCGGATAACCCTGGCCCCAGTAGGCTTCGACCCGGCTGGGTCCCTGCTGTTGCTGACAACTCCTTGAGGCGCGCGGGAACAGTGCGCGCCGTCGACGACTTGGGCTTGGTCCGGACAGTTACCGGACGGCCGGACAGTGAGCTACCCATTGCTCACCGTCCGCAAGCCCGCGTCTACGTTGGCCGGAAATCGGGATCAGAAACCCGGCGACGGCGGCGGCGATAACGCCGTTGCCTGATGCGTTCGGCCTCCTCCTTTGCGAGCATTACTGCTTCGCAGAAGTCGGCGACCGCCTGCCACTCCTCCTCGCTCCGGACCATGGCCTCAACCAAGGCCCGGCGCGAGAGATCTCCGCCGCCGATCGCCCCCACGAGGGCACGGCGATGCTCCGCCCAAGCAGGGCACACCTCGACTGTGTGCTCCACCGTGTCCTCCGGGCGTTCCGCACAGTGGCGACACCCGGGCGTCACCTCCGCATGAATCCCGTGCAGGAAACTCCCGAGCGAACCATGTCCGGTGAGTACCTGCGTCATGCGGAAGGTAAGGACGCCGTGAGGTCTTTCCAGCCACGCCTCAAAGTTAAGCAGCTGTTGGTGAGGTCTGTGTTTGGATGGGTGGGGTTAAGCAGCTGTTAGCGAGGTCTGGTTTTGGATGGGTGGGGTTAAGCAGCTGTTGGCGAGGTCTAGTTTTGGATGGGTGGGGTTAAGCAGCTGTTGGCGAGGTCTAGTTTTGGATGGGTGGGGTTAAGCAGCTGTTGGCGAGGTCTGGTTTTGGATGGGTGGGGTTAAGCAGCTGTTGGCGAGGTCTATTGCATAAGTTGATAAAAAATGCTATGCTAGCTTTACCACGGCAGTCCCCGAGTGCCACACGTCTTTTTTTTAAATTTATTTTTAAAAAATTACATCTTCCAAGTGATTTTCTTGGCAGTTACAACATTCTTCCAATCTGGTATCAAAATTTTGGAAAACTTTCGTTAGACTTATTCTCGAACTGGATTCCATTTCTTGCCAAATATTCAACTTCGATTGCTGCAGAATTGTTGGATGATCAGAGTGTACTCTGCTCTTAAGGCAACCCCGCAAAAAGAAAACTGCTGGAGTGAGATCGGGGCTTTTTGGTGGCCAGATGTCACCCCCGCCTAAAATTATTTTTTGTGGATACTTGCGCATTTCATTTGCAAATCTAAATCTCGTTCGAAGTCTGATGCCTTTAGTTCCTGTACCAACTATATCTTATAAGGATGTTATTTCAAATCAAGCCGTGAAATTCGCTGCAATGTCGATCTAGACAATCCCAAAGTTGATGAACTTTGCACTCCTACATTTGCGCGTACAAATTCACGAACTCGCTGAATGTTTTCGTCGGTCCGTGATACTCTTTGACGACCACTTTTTGATGGCTGCATTTTTTGCGTCGATCTTGTCCTTTCGAATCATTCAATCCTCTACACTCACTGATGGGCTGCAATTTAAATTAAGCACTGTAGAGCCATCGAACAATCACATAAGATCAAGCCTTCTCATAAAATGCGCAGATACAAAACGCGCGTTGCTCTCCAGTGTAATAACTCATTCAATTTTGTTGTTTAAAAATGCACGCAAAATCAAAAGTGCATTTCTCTCTGGGCCACCCTGTACTTAAATATTCTGTATAGGTTGAGTTTAAGGCGATGCTTCACTAATTTTACGCTTTTTTGAACCTGGTGAAATCCACAATTATAAAATAAAATAGAACACCATGAAAAAATATTTTATTCAAATTGACCATATGGCCAACTGCTGGGTAAAAATTAAATCATGATAAATAAATTAGTCAGCTCGATAACAAAAAATCACGATTCTGGCCCTAACTTGCGATTTCAAACATGGTATATCCATGAGATTACGTCACGGAAATATTTGAAAATTACATAAAATAACAAAGAAAAAACGGTTCTTCGCTGCGTATTGCGGATTCGATTCCCGCACGGAACAATCATAATTATGGCCTACAAATACGGGCCTAGTGAGAGACGTTTGAAAACTACAAAGAAAAGAATATATTCAACCATTTTTAATATATCTAAGATACGTGGAATAAATCTCATGCCTCATCTGTTATTTGATTATGATAAATATTACATATATGCTAGAAAATGCGTTCATTAAGACGTTGCGCATAGGTTGCCTAGCTAAATCTGGTGCTAATGATTTTAAACAATAAAATTTATTGTTACATTTTTGATTTATCAATTATAGTCTGTCTAAAAAGTCAAACGACTTGGGAATTTCGTATAATATTTAATCATTTAAAAAATACTTATATTCGATACTTTTTATAAGATTCTTCTATTAGTAAACAATGATAAAGATTAAGAGAATCAACCTTAATTATTGAACCAGTGTTGACTACATCAGATTTAATTTTACCTTAATAATTACCTCAAGTCGTTTGACTTTTTAGACAGACTCTACCCCTCATTTGTTATTTGGGAAAGCATCAGCTAAAAGAATGTGTCCCAAGGAACTGATGTTGCCTCCTTTTTTTTTTGGTGCAAATAGGAAGGTTGGCTCGCATAAAGAGGTAAGTAAATGGCCATAACTTACCCTCATCTGAAATTTAAGCGTTTTTTTTACGTTATTTAGTGTTTTTTAGTCTAATTCTTCTTCTTCTGAGTCGGTACACTCTTGCCAGAGTGGTCGTGGCCATCACTGTGAATCACGATGGGTGATCATCTTTGTAATGCGGCGCCATTCATCGCGGACTGCTGCTTTTTTTTTAGTCTACTAGAAGCTATTAAGGCTTATAGTCCCTTGAACCATCTGGCCAAAATTATGTGGACGCACCTCTCGCACCCGCCTAGGCGGCAATGCGCAAATCTGTGCATTTATTTGCGGCCAACAGGGCCTGGAAAGCGCGCGGCTGACCTTTAAATCCATTTTCTTTGCGAAATATTTATATTAAATATTTGAAGAATTATTAACCACCCTTTTTTATGTGTAAAAATGTTTCTAAAGGTCCAAGCCGTTTCGAAGGAGTAGGGAAAAGTTGCGAAATTGCTAAATTTTTTTTTTGACACTTTTGTCAAAAAAAAAACTTACTAATAATTACTTTACTTGCTATTAATTACTTTTAATTAATAGCACGAAAAAATCAAATGTTCATAATGTTGTTCATGAATCTATAATAAACGTATATTTTTTTCAAAACTAGTAACCTGGCCTTTACCGAGAAGTAGGCTTCAGAAAGTCACTGTTTTATGACACTTTTTGGGCGCTTGGGCCTTAATAACGATAGAACTCAATTTGGAAGTATTTGGAAAGTCGAAAATATCAAATTTTCGCGATCTCAGGCAAATTTTACTGTTTAACATCATTGAAACCAGATTTAGCTAGGCAACCTATTCGGAATGTCTTAATAAACACATTATCTAGCACATAATATTTATCATAATCGTATAACCGATGAGGGAAGAGATTTCTTCTACGGATCTCGTACTATAACGAGCGGGTAATTCAAATCAATTATGCAGTTGAGTGAACACTAAATGAAGGTGATGCAAGCACAGCTGACTGAGTTATCTTAATATCAGTGCATTAGATAGGAAATGCATTATATGCGTGATGAGGCACAAAAGAGAGGTACAGAAGTCAATCTACATACAAAGTGCATTCGAGCAACGCACCAATACATACCGCTCAGCAACACGATATCGCGGATACGTTATGGTGCGTCCAGATCTGCAGGCTTACTCTCCAAGTTAATCTCAATTTTGACGTTACGTGATTTGGTACTCTTGAAAACAATATTGTCAACATATACAATTTCACTTAGTTCTCGAAATGGTCACGCAATTTTGAACCAATTTGGCGCTAGCATTGAATTCAAGGGTACGAAACGTCTCAATCTCAATGTCGACCGATCGGAATTGAACTCAAGAGTAAGCCTAATGGACTGGATTTCATGTACGTACGAAGCCCCTGCGTAGCGCGCGCTTCTAGTTCGCGGCGCAGGGGCTTTTAACGAACGAGCGGCCAATTCGCCAGGTCTGGACACACCATTAGGATCAGTGCGAGCGCGAGTGCCATCCGCTTGAAGCACGCGTCTGTGAACTTTTTTGAGCAAAAATGAAGCTACAAAAAAAAAAACATAATAACTTTTCAGTGAACGGTTGTTAAATATATTAAAAATTAAGGGACTTTACACACGTACCACAACCACACGTCAACCACACCACGTGGTCGGGCGTATATTTCGTATTGAAAATAATTAGGACTATTCACACGTACCACATTTTGCAGTCGTTATCGACTGTGTGTGTAATACTGATCACATCGCAACCACAACGCAACCACCAGCGACACTGCGAACTAGTGGCCGACTACAACGCAACCACATCTACATTTTGTCGGTACCACATCGCAACTACAAAAAGCTGCAGCAATACTATTCACACATAACCACTGCTTGATAGCATTTTGTCGTTGCGACGTGGTGTAGTTGTGGTACGTTACGTGTGAAGAAGCCCTAAACAATTAACTGTCGTTTTTAAGCTACCAGTTGTTTCAGAAAGGTGAATAGGTATTCATTTGTATTTCTATGGTTCGTTTAAACGTATTTGGCACAGAACAGGTAGGGGAAGCGCCCTGGTAGAATGGCAACCCTAGCGCGACCGCTGAGACTTCTGTACCTATCTGGTGAAGGTATTATTTGGCTGATGAGGTTAATTTAATCATGAGATATAACATACTGACTGATGCACGAATTGCAATGACATCGGAAGGTGTTATCAGTAATTGTATTGGTACAGTAAATTGACTTTTACACTAATGGTTCGATCACTAAACTGTATAACAGGTAAGTTTAAGCTCCTACGTCTGAGTACTGAATACTGAATATTTAGTACCGTATTTGTTGAGTCGTATTCTTTATAAAAGCAATATAAACAGGACAGAGCCAAACTGAGTTGACGGCAAACTCAGCCGCGTTTGCCGTGACTTTCACGTGAATGTAAGAATTACAAAAGACATACAAACTTACGTTTAGATAAACAAATCGCTAAGCGCTTTAAATTAGCCCAAACTATGAAGGTAGAACTGCATTGCACACACGTGAGCCACGTACGCCTATCAGGACGCTTCGGTCTCCACTCATTTTATAATGACAATCAGACTTGTAGAGCTACATTAGATCCACGACACGCAACGTCGTTCCAAATCAGGAGTGGTTTAGTGTAGGCCTAGCTGTATGAAAAACCGTACAACTGATAGTAGACAAGGTTTCATAGAATCGAAAACAGGAACCTATGTGGACTATCGAGCAGCTACCAGTGTAGAGGATTAATTTTGAAATTAACGGGGAAATGGAACGTGCTGTATCCTTGCTGTACACTAACTGTACTAACTGATCAATAGGGTTTACTGTCGCGTATACGTCATTATACGCTACGGAGCGGCAATGAATCGTCATGTCGTTGCCGCTTCATCGACAGTTTCACAGTTTTTTATTTATAAGTTGTGTCCAGGCGGACAACAAGCGTATAATGATGACAGTAGACAAATGGAAAGCCAGTTTGGGAGGTGGTGAATTTCGGAAAATCCGTTCTTAGCGGATGTCTACACCCTATAAGGAAACAACCTGACAAATAAAATTATAGGATGGTATAGTTTCTGAGATTTCGTGCTTAATCAGCGAGTGGTATTTCGCTTTTATATTTATAAAAGATTGCACGTAGCGGAGATGAGAATGTTAAGACGGATTTGTGGTGTGACGAGAATGGATAAAGTGAGAAATGAGTATATTAGGGGAAGTTTGAAAGTGGCGCCAGTGACTGAAAAGTTGAAAGGGAATCGTGAAAAGGACGAAACGGAAGTTGCTAAATAAGTTATGAGTTTACATGTGGGTGGTTGGAGGGGGAGAGGGAGGCCAAAGAAAAGATGGATGGATTGTGTGAGAGGCGATATGAAAGAAAAGGGAGTTAGTGATAGCGTGACGAGTGACAGAACAGAATAGAAGAAAAAAAACGTGTTGCGCCGACCTCAAATAAAACGGGACAAGGGCAGGATGATGATGATTTATAGATAGATTACTCAGATTAATCGGGACTATGGTTTTAGTAAATAGAGAGGTATGTTTCGATAATAGTACCTACTAATTTGGATGAAGTCAAATATTTCAATATCTCCGAGATTATCTTCCTTTGGAACTATTTTACTTTCATGAGGGCAAAGTTGCTGGCAGCAGCTAGTATTAAAAATAAAAACGGGAGCAAAGCAGTTGCTATGCGATTCCTATTCCCGGTTTTGGTTCGCTGAAGCCCAATTTGTTCAAATTTTCGACTTTGTCACGTCTAGACCTTAGGACATCTCTATTTAAGTCAGCGTTGTTGTCAAACTGTCCAATCATGTTTATGATCTTGTATGGCAAAGCCGATTTCTTTATTACGTTTCCTAAAAAAAATCTTGTGGAAGGATGTTCAGTTTCGACTAAGTACTCAGCAAGCCTTTAAAGTTTGCGGAGACATGTCTCTTACACCCTGTATTAAATTCATAATTCTTTTAAAATACATCGTCGACGGCATCGTCGCTTTCCATCAGGTGAGATAGCCATAAAGTGAAGTTGGAACTTTGGAGAAGAAATGGTTAGGCTGAAGAAGAAATAGTTAGGCTGAAAAAGGATTCAGCCTATTTGTTCTCCAACCTCAATCGCATGTTGGGGTAAGTTACCACGAAAAACAAACGGAATAAAATCGCAATCTTAGGGTCGAAGGAATTTCAGAACGAGCGGTTCTTGCCGCTTTACCCAATATACAAATCGAGCGTGAAGCCATATCTCACTTTCTGTCTAATTTATTCACTACAGGAAAACATACAAAGTCTAACAAAACACCGCGCTCTGATTGAATCAGAATCGCATAATTAGTTTTTTTTTTTCATACAGATTGTTAATATTTTCTTGAGCGCTGAAAGGGTAAATGTCATCGTCAATTTCACGTAAATGAAAATGAATGATGAAAATCAAATTAAAAAGAAACAATGTCAGTAGACATAAAACCGGTAGTAGAACTGCACATTCAAAACTTCAGTCTATGACGCCACAGAGTAAAAGTAACAGAATAAACAATCAGTGTGTCAACTATGATAGCAGATATGTGATCGAAGAACAACGAACCTATTACAACAGCGTGAAGACGACTTCCTCACGACCCAGCCCGAGAGAGACAAAGAGACTTCGATTTCACGTAACCATAGGCATGCGCTTGCGGACAGCAAGCAATGGGTAGCTCGCCGTCCGGACCGTGTCCGAGTCAAAGTGATGTCAGCAAAATCGTAGGTGCCTAGCAGGACCGAAGCCTATTGGGCCCATGGGTCGTCTGAAGGAAATCGGGGTCCAGGGACGCAAGACAAAGAACATTGGACTGGGTCTTAGTAAAAGTCTAAAGCTAGAACTACATTAGACCGTCGCACACGCGTAACGCGCCTGATTTGTACGTAGAACGACGTCGCGTGGCGTGGATCAAGTGTAGCTCTACAAGTCTAGTTTCCATATATATAAATGTATGGAGACCGACGCGCCTAGATCGGAGTGTGTGGCTCACGTGTGAGCAGTGTAGTCCTAGCTTGACACGCCTTCCCTTTCCCACCTAATAAACACTACAACAGCAGTTATCATAGGGGCGTGGAAATGTGGAACAAGCGCGCTAAATACTAACGGGTTAAGGAGTACTCGGTTAATTCTTAGACCCACATTGCGTGACGAACAACGGAATCGTGTGATATAAGCCGTTAAGTACTTGTTGTAACATAACTTTCCACATGCGCCGGCCTCGGCTACTGATGTTGAATCGCAAAATGGTTTTATTCTAAATTGATATTCGCAGTATTTGACGAGATTTTTTTTTTCTATATTTCGTGGCCAGATCATAGAAATTGATCACCTCATGATATGGCCAACTGAAACTGGCCAGATTGTTTAAACGTTATCATATGGCCAACTGAAACTGGCCAGATTGTTTAAAAGTTTACATTTGATGATATTATGCCGATCTTCGTTAGGAAGTAAGTGATGCATGACGAGTGACAGGGTAGAATGGAAGAAAAAAACGTGTTTCGGTAGGTTTCTCCTAGGTAAACGCGTTCCATTGTCGACCGCATCGTCGCTTTCCATTAGGTGAGATGGCGGTCAAGCGCCCATCATCAATTAAAGAAAAGAAAGAAAGTGCTGCGTCGACCTCAAATAAGATGGGACAAGGGCAGGAAGATGATGACACCCGGTAACCGTCTGGACCAGGCCCAAGACGTCGGCTGTGACCTGTGAATGAGGCTGTTACCTGGTAGCATAAATTGGTTCACAAATCCAACCCCCGTCCACGAATTGTTACATTTCAACAAGTACAGTAATCTGATTAATCGTTTATTTTTCTATTTCCTCCTCTTGTTAACAGTTTATAGTGACATCATAGATTCTGTCATTGGGTACAACTACGCAAACAGACTGTCAAGTTCCACGTTTAGGCCCAGAAAAAGTATAATTTCATTTTCCTGTTAGATTAAACTCACCACAGTCGCTATTGATACGCAATGACTCACGTTTAAAGTGATGCGATTTCAACAGTTTTTGTTTTAATAGTTTCACAATTTATATAAATGACCCATAGAAGGGGACAGATAACCGTGGAATAAAGTACATTGACCTTTTCCTAGTGCGTGGCTAAAAACATAAAATGTCCAAACTGATTAAGAGCACTCAGCGTCTTTAGTAATTAGCGTAGCAAAAACAGTAAATTATTTATTTAAATCGATTAAGCTCAGCAGGTATACAGCCCCGCATGCGTCCCGCGTGCGTATTCCCCGCAGTACAATAAATACTTGTATGAAAAGGACATTTGCGAGGGTTACGCATGCGGAGCAAATCTACACGCTTTTTAGGGTTCCGTAGTCAACTAGGAACCCTTATAGTTTCGCCATGTCTGTCTGTCTGTCCTCGCTTAATCTCTGTGACCATTAGCACTAGAAAGCTGAAATTTGGTAGGAATATGTATATCAATCACGCCGACAAAGTGGTAAAATAAAAATTGGAAAAAAATGTTTTATTAGGGTAGCCTCCCTATATGTAAAGCAAGAAGTTATTTTTTTTTAAATTTCAATCCTAACGTGTGATATATTGTTGGATAGGTATTTAAAAATGAATAGGGGTTTACTAAAATCATTTTTTGATAATGTCAATAATTTCGGAAATAATCGCTCCAAAAGTGAAAAACAATGTGTGTGTCCCCCCACTAACTTTTGAACTATAAGTTTAGAAAATATGATAAAACTCTGACAAGTAGAACTTTATAAGGACTTTCTAGGAAAATCATTTTGAACTTGATGGAAAGAACAGTTTTTGTACAAAAAAGACAAAAAGGTTCTACAAAATAATTTCTGGACTAAGTTTGTAGTATAATCGTATATGCAAGCATTTTTATTAACTTCGTTTACATATTTTATTATCCTGTACGTATCTTCTTTCAAACAAAAAAAGAATTATTAAAATCGGTTCTCGCAATCCAAAATTACCACCGAAAACTTCTTCTGGTACCTATGTATTAATTAGTAACCCAATTCCCAGAGAGATGGCGCTGGGCTATTTCGCGTTCGCGCTGTTAGGATTTTTCCTGAGTTGATGGGGCCGGGTATTATCGAATTGTTCGGTTGGTCTCTCCTTGGAATTGGCGGTATTACCTTATAACTACATAAAACTTTTATCAGGAACATGCTAAGGCAATTTAGAACAAAATTAAAATTCATTTTTTAACGCCATCTATCAAAATGTTAAGGTAAAAACCAGTTCATAAATGGTTCGATAGATGGCGATGCGTAATGACGTCATCTTTTTAAAAGTCGATATTAAGATTTTCCGTGCTTTCATGACCTACCGTGGTAAAAAAACCGTTGCTTCTTAAACATATTCATAATTTTACGAGTGCACAATCGCTGAAATTTCTACTACTTGCATACTGTTTTAGTTATCACCGTCCTTTGTGGGCCCGTTTTTAGGGTTCCATATTTATTAGAGTTCCGTACTTAGTATGTTAACGTAACAAATAGCCTTTTTTTAAACTCATAAGTGGGAACACTTATTGTGACGGACGGGAAACTACGGAACCCTACACTGAGCGTGGCCCGACACGCTCTTGGCCGGTTTTTATACTTTTACAACATAACTTAAACATAGCCGAAACAATATTTTGGTTTAAATTATTTTCATGTAAAACCGGCCAAGAGCGAGTCAGACTCGCGCACGAAGGTTTCCGTACTATAAGTACAAAAAAAATCGTGTTTGTTGTAATGAAGCCCCACGTAACTATTTCTTTTATTGTGTTTTAATATTGGTTGTTATAGCAGCAAAAGAAATACATCATGAATGAATATTTCAACTGTCTAGTTATCACGGTTCATGAGATACAACCTGGTGACAGACAGACGGCAGTGGACTCTTAGTAAAAGGGTCCCGTTATTATAGGTTAGTTGCCGTAAAAAATGTAATTAGTCCGTCTTTTAGATTATAAAAAAATATTGGACACGTATTTTTTTATTTGTAAATTAAACCAAAAATGACAAAGATATAGCCCATTAAATTTACGTCTAACGTCACGCCGTGCCACATTTTTTCGCACGGGGTGACGTCACACGTAACATTAATGGGCAATATCTTTGTTATTTTTTGTTTAATCGAAAAAAGAAAAAAACGGGTCCAATATTTTTTTATAATCTAAAATACGGACTAAATAAAATGTAATTATTTTGACCCTGGAAACTACCCTATTCTTTGGGTAAGGAACCATAAAAATAGTCATTTAATTCATTAAACCCTTCTTTCTATTGTGTCTCTAATTACGATATTCGTAACGTTAAAATTCTTTTTATACACTCATAACATAACTTGCACATGGCCGAAATCATATTTTCATGTACACAAATAGCTAGGGAAACCCGTACTTCCTATGGATTCGAATTGCTCCATCAATTCAAATGTATTGTGGTGGCTTGAGAACGCTTTAGCTCTGACTACTCAAGAGATGAATCCGAATCAGACAGAGCCACTCAGACAGATTTAGCTTCAATTAAACGATCTGTTTAAAGGGTGACTGGTAATTAGTGACCGATACTTAAACGCGTGATTGTACTCATGATTACTAAGAACTTTCCCAAAGCAACATTTTTTTTTTTACGCTTCTCCTCACAATAACCAAACTCAACAAAAACCTTATTAGCGAAATCGGTTCAGCTGTTCTCGAGATTTGCGCTTAGCAACACATTTAGCGATTCATTTTTTTATATTATAGATTTATATAGAAGTATTTGTTGCAAATTTCAAGTTTATTATGGTCTTCCAAAAAATTTTAAGCACCCCCGAAATCTTCGGGAGTTATTTTGATAACGATAAATGACCTTCATTATTATTTACTAAGTCACCATTCGTGACAAGTTTCAAGGATATTGACTCTAAGAATAAGATTTTGTAAACAAACGAAAACCTCCCTTTAAACCCCATTAAAGCTGAATTACGAAAAACCCCTCGCCTACATTTTAAAAGGAAGCCTTGTGCAAAATTACACGTTACTACACCCAGTAGTTTGATATGTCAGTCAGTCAGTTACTTTTATAAATATGTATATATACCCAATAAACTGCAACGCATCAATTTATTTCAGGTACTAGGCCCATAGTTTCACAAAGTTTTTCACGTAGATTTTTTCTAAAACATTCGTTTGACCACTCCAAACAATTTTTAGTACAAATACATTTTTAATGTTACGTGTTTTTAAATATTAACAAAATAAGATAAAGATTTTACTTTTATCTTATAAGGAACACAGTCTTCCTCACTCCAATACATTTCACAATTTTTAAACCAAAGATATTAAAATTTGTTTCAATAACCTCTGGAATGAATTTTGCAATATTCTGAAATACATACCTACATCAGAAGCCACTCTGATCGTTTATTAATTAATAAGTCCAAAATGCTTTTTGATATGTCTGTGAATCCACCAATTACACGAAAAGCGTATACTTACCCTTTGACAAAATTTCATGGAAAATCTGTGAAAGGGGATCTGGAATAATATATCGACGGGTTCCGGGCTAATTGTATTAAGCGACACTCTGAGCGATATAGACTTTTATACATATTTGGAATCAGCGAATTTTTCTGCGTTATTTGAGCTGGGTTTGGTGACGATCGGAGCACTTTTTCGTCGCTTAATACAACCACATTTTTTGGGCCCATTTTGGACTGCAAAGTATGAAGCGACACAAAATATTGACAAATTTAGGAACTGTCTACTTAAGCTCACTACCAAATACCAGACAGTCGTTTAAACTTTTTTTCCTGTAGCTACAATTTACATGCAACGCACGTTAAATCAATTATCCTGACTTTATAAATATATAGAAATGTCGCTTCATACAATTAGCCTCTTTGTTAAATTCTTATCCAGTGTCGCTTAATGCAATTAGCTTTACCGTGTAAATATACAAGAATGTCGTTTAATACATTTAGCCTCTTTGTTAAATTCATACCCAGTGTCGATCCATACATTTAACTCTGTACATGAAATGTTAGATGTTGTCCTTTCAACCATTTAGCTTGCAGTAGATAATGATTATGTCGGTCGCATGAACTATTAGGATTTCATCAGTAAACATTTAAAGGTTATGGTTAAACCTATTTTTCTTATTCAATATTTGATTTGCAAGGTCGTTTCAGTTAATAACAAAATTGAAGTTCTAGTACTTCAAACAGTTTACCTTAAATGGAATAAGAATTATTCTTATTCCATTTAAGGTAAACTGTTTGAAGTAGAAGAAGGATGCCTCAAAGAAAAGGTTAGAATGTCATAGAGAACTTCCAAAAAAGAATAGTTCCATTATTTGTACCTCGTTTGACTTGCAAAAGGTATTGAATACCCCATATGGAAACGGCATGACACTCTTTTATGCAAGAAAATACACAGTTTTAACTTGTGTTTTTACGAAAGTGTAACCCGCAATGGTTTCTGCTATGTTTGGAAAGAAACGGAAGGCAAAAGAGGTGGTAATGAGATTTCCACTATTTTGAAAAAGTACATAGACAACGTTGATGAACGTGAAACCATTAAAAGTTTGATTTTGTACTCGGATTCATGCCCCGGGCAAAATAAAAACAAGATCGTATTGGCAGCCATCCACAACGCTTTATTGATATCAAAAAATTTAGAAACTATACAGATGAATTATCTGCTACCAGGACACACAGAGATGACAGTAGACAGCATTCACGCTACAATAGAAAATTCAGTTCGACACACAACGGTATGGGCACCTTCACAGTGGCTGACAATTTGTCAGCTAGCTAGAAAGGATCCAGGACCCTATCAGGTGGAAGGCCTTACACATGAAGACTTCAAGAATTATGAAGAATTTTCCGAAAAATATTTCAAGGGAAACCTTGTTGGTAAAATAAGCAAGATTCGTGTAGCAACATTCAAACGTGATGGTCGTCAAATATAGCATGCAAGATGATGCAAAAGAAGAGTCCATACAAATTTATGCTAAACCGAAACAACTCAATGCAAAATATAAATCAAAGCTTCCTATCACTAAAGCAAAATATAATGACCTAAAGCACAGAAATCTTAATAATAAGGCCTTATTATTAAGATTTCTGTGTGAAAAAGCTATGTGACACTGGCGCTATCCCAAGAATATTTCATTCAGAATATATCAACCTACCATCCAGCAATACTGGCAAAGATACACTGATCGAAATACTGATATTGAAGACGAAACAGACCTGCCAGATTAAGCAATTTTCATTATGTCTAATAGGAAAATAACAAGTGTTTCAGTATAAAGAAGAAAATTAATTAGAAAGTATTAGTAAGAAGGAAAAGAATGGTTGAATTTTAACTAAGATGTTATTTTTAATAATTTTGATTATTATTTTTTGTTACTGTAGTTAACTACAATTTATTATTGTCATAGGAGATTAAAATTATTTTTGTTATTGAAGAAAAACTAGGGATAGTATCTATAACAAGTAAGAAAACTTCTAAACTTTTTTTTAACGAGAGATGTTTTTGATTTTGATTACTGAGAAAGTTAGAAAAAAATAGTAGAAGAAAATATGTAAAAAAATGAAAACCAAAGAAACACTCTTAATAACTTTTTTGTGATTATTTTTAAAACAAATTATTTTATAGAGAAACCTTTTTTTTGTAATTGAAGAGATTTTTCTTTTATCTTATAAAAAGTAGTACATACTTTTTAAAAATAAAAGAAAAATCTCAAAAAAAAGTTCTTATATACAGAAACGTTAAATTTTAAGAATTAAGAAGAATGAGAATAATTATTTCACTTAATAAGACTGTAGGCTACGTAATATAAAGACTGTTTAACTTCTGATTTCTATACAATTGTGATAATAACTTTAGTTGTTACCTTGGTGAGCTAAGAAGTTACTGCTGTTCCTAGTGATGGTCATCTATAATATAAAAAACCGGCCAAGTGCGAGTCGGACTCGCCCATGAAGGGTTCCGTAGCAGCAAGTAACATAATATAAAAGTTCTTGTAATGTGTTGTAACTTTGATCGATGTTTTAATAATAGTGTATTTTTTTCGATTTATGACGCATTAAAAAAAAAACTACTTACTAGATTTCGTTCAAACCAATTTTCGTTAGCAGTTTTTATAGTAATGTACATCATATATTTTTTTTTAGTTTTATCATTCTTTTATTTTAGAAGTTAGAGGGGGGGGGGACACACATTTTACCACTTTGGAAGTGTCTCTCGCGCAAACTATTCAGTTTAGAAAAAAATGATATTAGAAACCTCAGTATCATTTTTGAAGACCTATCCATAGATACCCCACACGCATGGGTTTGATGAAAAAAAATAATTTTTAGTTTCAGTTCTAAGTATGGGGACCCCCAAAATTTATTGCTTTTTTCTATTTTTGTGTGAAAATCTTAATGCGGTTCACAGAATACATCTACTTACAAAGTTTCAACAGTATAGCTCTTATAGTTTCAGAAAAAAGTGGCTGTGACATACGGACGGACAGACGGACAGACAGACAGACATGACGAATCTATAAGGGTTCCGTTTTTTGCCATTTGGCTACGGAACCCTAAAAATGAATCGCAAAATGTGTTGGTAAGCGCATAACTCAACAACGCCTGGACCGATTTCGCTAATTTTTTTTTGTTGTGTTCGTTATTATGAGGAGAAGGTTCTTATGGAAAAAAAAATGAAAATTAGGGTAGTGTAGGGTACAGTAGGGTAGTGTAGGGTAGAGTAAGGTAGAGGAGGGTAGAGTAGGGTAGAGTAGGGTAGAGTAAGGTAGAGGAGGGTAGAGTAGGGTAGAGTAGAGTAGGGTAGGGTAGAGTAGGGTAGAGTAGAGTAGAGTAGGGTAGGGTAGAGTAGGGTATAGTAGGGTAGAGTAGGGTATAGTAGGCTGAAGTAGGGAAGAGCGGGAGCGAAGCCGCGCGGGTGCAGCTAGTTTTAAATAAAAACTTATCTTTAAACATTTTACTGTGTGTTTTATTTCTCATTTTATAATTATTACAAGATAGGTAGGTACACCCTATGTATGTACCTTTTAATTTATCAGTGTTTTAACCGCCAATTTCTGCAAACTTCATTAATCAAGTATGATTACAAACAATTTATCTAAATAAAATCAGTCCCATAAACTAATTAGCCAAACATTAATAAGTTTAAGATATGGTATTTAAATCAATTAGCTTAGGTTTGAAATATGGCCAACTCTTTGATTAAACCACTTAGCTTAGAGCTATTATTTGCATATCTAGGCGGTTAAGTCATTTAGCTTGAAACAAGAAGTAATAAACCTAGGCGGTTAAGTCATTTAGCTTGGAACAAGAAGTAATAAACCTAGGCGGTTAAGTCATTTAGCTTGGAACAAGAAGTAATAAACCTAGGCGGTTTAGTCATTTAGCTTGGAATAAGAAAAAGTAAAATATGGGTCATTTTGTATGAAGCGACATTTATCTTCGTTAAAAATAGGAATATTAGAAAAAAAAATGAATTCGATTATGGGGAATATGTTATAAAAACAGTAATATCCTTCTTTTTAAAAAAATAATGCTATTTACTAAAGTTACATTTTTTTTTCTAAAAATCGAAACTTTAAACTGCTCTGGTGTAAAGTTTCAAAAATGTCGGTTAATACAAATAGCCCGGAACCCGTCGATATATAATGGAAATGGTTATTGGAAAGCCAATAAGCCCCTCAATGGACAGAATTACGCAAACAGAACCTGTATCTGTTTGATATGTCGGTGTAAGTTACTCTATAGGCCTGCAGTAGTCGTTTCATTACATGTTTGCTTTGAAATACATGTCTTTGACTTTGCCCGTTGCAACGGTTTAATGGGCAAACTCAAAGGCATATCGTTTGTCAATAGTACGGATTATACCAACATCATACCCTAAAGCTAGAACTACATTAAACCGACACACATGTATAGCACGCCGGATTTCGAAGTCGCGTGGCGTTTACCAAGTGTAGCTCTACAAGTCTAGTTTCCATATAAAATGTATGGAGACCGACGCGCCCAGATCGGCGTGTGTGGCACACGTGTGAGCAGTGTATTTCTTACCTTAACTCTGCCTAAGAACGTGTCCACTAGACCGTTCCGTTACCAACTAAAACCGTCAAGTGACATGCACGAAGAGTATCAGCACAGGCAAAGTATACGGTAGCAGTGAACAGACCATTCATTTAGACACACAAATACGGAGTGTTTTATAAACTTACGTACTTGGTTTAAGTCAATTAACTCTTTGAATGTCGTAATTAGAGACACAATAGAAAGACAATTGCTTATGTCGAACTGTGTAACTTAAGACATTCGAAAGGTTAAGAACAAAATATTATTTGTTTTGGAAGGAGTATTTTAATGAGACTTCAAAAACCAATAAAAAAATACTGTGAGGTGAATAGAAAAAGTGGATGTACATGTGTTAGTGGAATGAATTCCACTAAAAGGAAAAACATACTTTCATATACACCATGAGACTTTATTATGTAAAAATACATAAAGAGCTTTTTTTTTTTTTTTTTTTTTTTTTTAATTAAGATAAACTAGTGCTTGACTGCGATCCCACCTGATGGTAAGTAGCGATGCAATCTTTGATGGTGAGGCGCACTAGTTTATTAAGAGCCTATTCACTCTAGCCTTGAAGACACCCAAATTATAATCGGACGGGAAGACCGCAGCAGGCAGACTGTTCCAGTCCTTCGACGTACGTGGTATAAACGACGAGGCGAAACGCTTAGTCCGGACCGTAGAGGTTTCAACAACGTAAGGGTGAATATTCGCCGTACGTCGGGATGTCCGATGGTAGAATTGCGATGGCGGAATCAAGTCATGCAATTCCTGCGCACACTCTCCAAAATGCATCCTGTAAAACACCGAAAGGCTGGCTACCCTACGCCTATGCTCAAGGCTTTGAAGGTTGGAGCTTATTAGAAAAAGTCTTGTTGTTACTTAAGTAAGTCTCATTATATAATATTCATAAACAGAAAAGTTATTAGCGTTTGTTCATATCCCAAAATGTCACTCAACTTATGGAAATATTGTACAGGCTATTTTCCTGAATTTCCCTACATGAAAGTATGAAGGTCGGCTCCCCCTTTTAGGGGAGAGGACGAGCGCCACCATTCGCCCGCCCTTGTAGCTTTCAACCAGAGACATGGACGAGCTCCCACCGACAGTAATGGATTTCCAAGGAATATGTCACCTTCTCCCGGATTATTATGAATGAAAAACAATATAAAAATACTGCGCGTAGTATTTTCTAGTAGCAATTGTTATGAATAATCGATTAAATTATGAATTTACCAATTATGACAAACTTCGTGGACAATTTTGGAATTTTTTCATTTAATTTTGACTTCATTCTTAAACAGTAACATTGATGGAGACATGTTCATTGCCGTATTAGTCAAACCTTATTGTGGGGCAGCAAGGGTGTTGAATTCAGTCATACAGTTAAGAAATTAGAGTAGGTTTTTTGTCGATGACTTGTGTGTATAAAAATTGCTTAGCATAAGCAAGCATAATCAGCCTTTTAATGTTCCCACTGGGGCTCAGGCCTCGAGGGAATGGGTGAAAAAACCAGTTATTATCATTAGACATTTTGGGAGACCACTTTTTGTCATCGTAATACAATAATAAAAACCATATTACGTAAATAATAGCATAATCAGCCTTTTAATGTTCCCACTGCTGAGACTCAGGCCTTCTCTTTAGGAGAGGAGGCCGCTAATCTCAGTTTTTATTTTATTTACGTTTACACAAATAAACGAGTGGAAAGTCTTTTTAGGGTTCCGTAATCAACTAGGAACCCTTATAGTTTCGCCATGTCTGTCTGTCCTTCTGTCCGTCCTCGCTTAATCTCTGTGACCGTTAGCACTAGAAAGCTGAAATTTGGTACCAATATGTATATCAATCACGCCGACAAAGAGGTAAAATAAAAATTGGAAAAAAATGTTTTATTAGGGTAGCCCCCCTATATGTAAAGTGGGAAGTGATTTTTTTTTTAATTTCAACCCTAACGTGTGATATATTGTTGGATAGGTATTTAAAAATGAATAGGGGTTTACTAAAATCATTTTTTGATAATGTCAATAATTTCGGAAATAATCGCTCCAAAAGTAAAAAAACAATGTGTCCCCCCCTCTAACTTTTGAACCATAAGTTTAGAAAATATGAAAAAAATCTGAAAAGTAGAACTTTATAAGGACTTTCTAGGAAAATTATTTTGAACTTGATGGAAAGAACAGTTTTTGTACAAAAAAGACAAAAGGGTTCTACAAAATAATTTCTGGACTGTTTGTAGTATAATCGTATATGCAAGCATTTTTTTAAACTCATAAGTGGGTACACTTTTTGTGACGGACGGGAAACTACGGAACCCTACACTGAGCGTGGCCCGACACGCTCTTGGCCGGTTTTTTAATAGTAATTTATAAGCCTATATTGTGAATAGATTGCTTCTAGGCAAGCGTGCTCCATCGTCGGCCACATCATCGCTTACCATCAGGTGAGATTGTGGTCAAACGCGAGCCTATCCATTATAAAAAAAAAAAAAAAAAATTAAGCCTACATCAAATATAGCCTGACGGAATAAAACAGCTTTATATCAGTGCTAAAATTTTCGCAGTCGGACCAGGACCCCTACCCAAGTTGCTAATCTGCAATAGTTAACGCTTGTAGAAAGCTTCAAATATACGGGAATGACGTCGTCTTAACGCTCAGTCACGTGGTCAGAACAAAAGAATTGGCGGCAAGGGCAACTCGAAGCGTTCGGCGCAAGCGAAACGTTTGTAACTTGGCTAGGAGGGCAGAACTTTCAGAGATTACCCACCTATAAACAAAAAAACAAACTACTGTCTTTATAATATTAGTGTACACTAATATGACTACGAAGTTTAAATTGTATTGATTACCTTACCCTATTTATTTACCTACATTACAACCGGAATGCGACAACCCTTACGTATCGTGAAGTTTTCACGTGGGCAGCTCAATGTCAATTTCACTTAACCGGAAAAATAAGTGGCACATTTTCAGTGTCACCGTCGGGGGCGCTTTCATTCCTTATTTTCTTAACCCACTTTGAAACGTTTTCATACCTGTTGCGAACCGGGTTGTTTTGACTGACAGTCAACAAGTAAAGTACCTACTCGTACACGTACATATCTAAAAGGGTATTGCGTAAAAGTGTCCCTAGCCACCGACAGATTTGAAACAGATGTCATTTGAAGCGTCCAGTTGAATAGTTTTTTTTATTATGGCAACATAAGTACCTCAAAATTATGGGGTTTAGGGTATGTGAAATATTTTTATTTTACCTTCACCTAACCTAAGTTGTGCGCATATAACATTCATTGTATGGTACATGGCTTTATGGAGACACATTAATTTTAATGCACTAGCATAAATGGAAACTTTTGAAAAAGAAGAAAATTTCATGTTTGTTGGAGGGTAATATTGATTGATTTACAAATGCTATGTCCACTTTGAAGAATATTTAACCACCAATTTTTATATGCCGAAATGTTTCTAAAGATCCAAGTGGTTTCGAAGAAGTATTTTTTCTTAGAAAAACGTAATAATCGCACAAAAAAATCAATAGTTGATAATGTTGTTCACGAATCTAGAATAAACATTATTATTAAGCTATTGCATAGCTTCTATCGCGGGCCTTGAAGCGTGGAGACCGAATCCAGAAATTCCGTAACGAAAATAACCTAACACCCCCCACTCATTTGTTTTTTGAGCGTGGTGACCGATAAGAAAACAAATGAGTGAACAATCAATCAAAATTCAATTCAATGTGTGAAAGTGTAACTTCAATTAATATCAAAGAAAAAAAAACAAAGGAAAAAAAATACTGCATAAATAAAATAAATAAATAATAATAATTGCATAAGTTGATAAAAATGCTATGCATATACCGCGGCAGTCCCCGAGTGCCACACGTCTTTTTTTTTAATCTATTAGCCTGCCCGTTATCCAGGAGAAGGCTTCAGAAAGTCACTGTTTTATGGCACTTTTCGGGCGCTTGGGCTTTTAACCTTTCGTATGCCGTAATTAGAGACACAATTAAAAAGTTATTGTGTCCCGCGTAGATCCGCGTTCCGGACATACTTTCATTTGAAATTTGGTTCTATTTGGTTAATTATTTGAAATTTGTGATGCCCTCGCATTCTACAAAGTTTTTAATCGTTGACAGTCTAAGCGGTGTGATAGTGGAACGTGGTACCGATGTCAGTTAAGCAGGCCCAGTTACTAGCTTCTTTTAAAAAAAGATAGGTAAAAACTTCTTTTCTCTAATATTATTCAAGGTCTACCTAATCTGATAGCGTCCATACTAATCCTTCTTTATTATTTACTTTTTTCGCTTCCTTGTATCAAAATATGTAGTATATTTGTGAGATTTTGGCATTGCCTTTTACTAAGCTACATAATTTTATAGGTATCTATGTATAATATATTTTTAGGGTAAGATTAAATGTTTGATTAACTTACTAGCAGTAAATAGCAAACTACCTTCATTTATTTTAAGATATAACTGGGCCCCAAGTCTGCTATTTTTATAAATTCGTCATTCCAACACGATCCCATTGTCATTTTGCTAAAAGTTTGTAATCTGCTAATTCATAATGATCGATCATTGATGGGTCACTGGTCTTGTAAAAGAATTGTGGTAGAATGATAATTTCGAGCATATTAAAACCAATAACTGCACAATAACGTTCTAATGGTAAAACACTGATCAAATAAACTGTCAAAGTTTTAGCAGATTACCGCAAACGTCAAATATTCATTTGTCAATATGTACGAGATTACCATTCTATGCCACTTCTTTCAATGGAGTGTCAGTGGTTGACCATTGGAAAGTCATAATGACGCCATTATATTAGTAGATTACCAAACTTGTCAAAATCGACAACTATGACACCAATGATAGACCATTGTGACACTATTGTAATAGCAGACTTGAGGCCCTGTTTATTCAAAGGTTGTCTAGTAGATATCACTGTTAGCAATAAGACCAGCATTGTATCCATAGATTAAGCTTGTATAAAAGTTATGGTACTATTTTGGTGTATAATAAAGTTCATTCCATTCTATTCTACTCTATTCATTCGATTCTGGCTAAATAATAGAAAATGCTGAACAAATACAATCAATAAAATATATTTCGATTACAAAGAGCACGTTATTTTTTTATTTTCCAATACGGGACCAATTCAACAGGGATGGCTGAGTTTGACCTTTCCCTTGTAGCTAATGATAAACATGGCATTTGGGACGTTATTTAATTATATGGTGTTAATTATTTTTGGAGTTCATGCATAGCGAAGGAGCGGGCCGTATGCGAGAGGAAAAGGATATCCTCCCTCACTCCCTAGCCACCGGGACCCCGACCCCGACTACCAGCCACTGTAGGCGTGGGTTTGCGGACGACGAGCAATGGGTAGCTCGCCTTCCGGCCTTCCGGTAACCGTCCAGACCGAGCCGGAGTCGTCGACGGCGCGTAGCCTCAAAGATATGTCAGTAAAACTATAGGAGCCAGGCAGGGTCGGAGACCTGGCAGTGTGAGAGGAATGAGACGGCATGGCATACCCATGGCGCCAGCAGCCTTGACTTCTGAAAGGGAAACCCGTGGTCCTGGAACGCAAAGGGCAGCTGAAGGAACATAAGTGTGGTTTTAGTCAGTTAAAGTCAGACACGCCATCCCTCTCCGCTTAATAGTGAGATCGTTGAAGATGGGGATCATTGGATGATTTCCCATCCGCGTTTCCCAAAAATAGATCTTCATGCAGGTTCAGTCATTCGTGTGAATAAATATATCAGGCGGCATGTGAATTATTCCGAACAGAAAGAGCAGATTAATTTTCGCTCAAAGTTGTGAATGTCATAATTCTGTTCATTGTCTCGTTCCAATCGTATTATTCTGGTATTTTTTTTTTATTTACTTCAAAAGGCATTCCGGAGTTGGAATGCCTTTGAAGTAAATAACTCATTTCACTGGAAATTGCACAATGCAAAAAACTATTATTGAATTGATGAAAAATTGAATTGGGCCCGGTGGTCCCTGTTTTCCATTTACGACTCACTTCACTACAAAAGTACGATCGCGTTAAGGCTTATTGTCCCTTGAACCATCTGGCCGAAATTAATTGGTCAAAACTCTCGTACCCGTCTACGCGACAGTACGACTATCTGTGCATTTGTTTGCGGCCAGCTGCGCCCGGATAGACTCCCGCTGACCTTTAAATCCATTTTCTTGCGAAATATTGATTGATTTACATATGCTATGTTCACTTTGAAAAATATTTAACCATCAATTTTTATGTGTAAAAACGTTTCTAAAGATCCAAGCCGTTTCGAAGGAGTAGGGAAAAGTTGCGAATGTAAATTGTTGTATGTGTAATAATTTTTTTAGACAAAAGTATTAATCGCACGAAAAAATCAAATGTTGATAATGTTGTTTATGAATCTATAATAAACTTATATTTTTTCCAAACCTGGCCGTTACCGAGGAGTAGGCTCCAGAAAGTCACTGTTTTCAGGCACTTTTCGGGCGCTTGGGCCTTAAGCTCAACGCGACCTAAACTGAACTGTTAAAGGGATGGAACTATATAGGGTGTACAACTCCATCTCTCATTCTGGTTCGCACGCTTAACCTTTTAACACGTCATGGTTTTTTTTTATCGGTTGTCTTGGTATGGTCATGTGAAGAGGAGAGATGAAGCGCATATGTAGGTGGATGGAGAGGTAGAGGAAGGCCGAAGAAAAGATGGATAGATTGTGTGAGGAGTGATATGAAAGAAAAGGGAGTTAGCGATAGTTTGACGGGTGACAAGACAGAATGGAAGAAAAAAACATGTTGCGCCGACCCCAAGTAATATGGGATAAGGACAGGAAGAAGAAGAAGGTTTTTTTTATGTGGGGAATCACCAAATGACTTCTCCCGCTCAGGGCGGAGCGGAAGTATCAGACTTTTACTGACTAAAACCACATCTGTGTCCTTCAATTGCCTTTGGCGTTCTAGGACTACGGGTTTCCTTTTCAGAAAATCCTAGCGGCATCGGGCCCCTACGGTTTGCTGACATTTGTAATGCTTGCAATACACGTTGGCCGAGCGTTGCCGAGTTAAGACCAATACCAACATCTACAAATAAATTATTTTTCTTTCTTTCTTTTCTTTATACGGTAAATTTGCCATGTCTTGCTATCGCGCGGTGTCGCCCGCCTCATTGGTTGAGTAAAGACAAGCGCCAACGTATATAGACTTCATTTGGCGTAGCTTGTCACGAATCGCAGCCGTTCGCGATCACTTGCCTCACTTCAAAGCGGTGTCGGTTTTTCTGCACCAATCAAAGGCGCTCGCGCGCGCTCGTCCAATAGTGCGATATACACTGACATAATAATTATAAGGGCTTATTAAATAAATAGCATCAGCTGCGATAACTTCTACGTCGTCCATATTGTATTAATGCACAAAAACAACTGACAGGGCTCAACATGTGGGCGTCTCCTCAAAACTCGTCTATGTTGGCCATTTGCATTGGTTTCCTTCAAATTTGCCGAACGTCTAGACAGTAGCGCTTGCCTTGCATCAATTTGCCTAGGCTCGCATTGGTCTAAGCTCGACCAACGTGTATTGCAGGCTTAACACGTCATGGTAAGGTGTTCTGAATACAATCGAAGTAACGTGGTCAAAATTTTATATAATGAATAATGTAAGCAAATTGAATAAACTCAATACAGAAATAAAAAATAAAAACAGGGATCAATGAAATAATCGATTAGGTAGGCAACTTATCCCGAAACAGTAGGTATAATAGAAGAGTCAACTAGATTCTATTCGACAACAGCCTGCCGTGATGAGGAACGATGTTCCTGACGTGTTATTTATGCACCGATGACATGTAACAAACCTATATTGAATTGTGTTTACGACACAATTCAATATAGGTATACCATTCTAAATCCTGCTCGGGACGTCGATGCGATACCGTAGTGGGCCCTATTGATGTCGCTACCAGATAGTCGAGCAAATTGATTAGTCGACCTCATCAGTACAGGTACGACGTTCTGCCGTGTAATTTTGTACAGAAATAGTGAAATGAGATTTCTAGAGAACATGGTATTCACTAGTAGTATAGTCACAGTAATACATTCAGTTACCTTAGCTGAATTGAGTACGTCGAATGCGAGTTGTTTTTATGTTAACGAGTTCGTAAGTTAATTAATACGTTGCACTCAAAAACGGACCTTTTGAAAACCACCGAACCTTTCAATTAAATCGATTAATGAAAGCACTCTCTGTCCATACTGATTATGTAACATTTATTATGAGCATATCAGCAAAACCGAGTGTGCGTTGAGCAACACTAAAATAGTAGCCATAAAGGATTCGACTGCAACGAACAACGCTCAGAAAATGCAGCAAATTTTCCGAGGATTGAAAAGCTAATTTGGTAAAAAATAGCAATGGGGAAATTGGCTAATGACATTTTTCTCTGTTAATTGACTTATGATAAATCGCAACAATATTAGGTAAGCTCTTTGCCAAGTTTTTATTTTATTATTTAACTTGCTTTTGTTTAAAATTAGCCTATGTCACTCAGGAATAAAGCAGCTTCCTAACAAACCTTTTAGCATTCAGATCAGTACTTTGAGAGATTACCTCCTACAAACGAAAAAAATAAATACTCTTTAAAAAGAGTTGTCTAATATTATAACATCAGACTCTTTTGATACGGAAATGCAACTGACAATGCAAATGTATATTGAGAGAGAAATTCATTTGAATACAATGGGTTTAATTAAATATGTTGACGCTCAACTCAACCTCAAGGCATTTCTCTCTGAATTCTAAAATGAAGCTCCATTTTCACATGCAATAATCGGATTTATAAGCACGGCACTCGACGGTAGTACTCCAGTGCACGAAATCGAACTAGTGTTTTCCTAGAAATTTCCTGTGATGGCGAGATAAGCTGTCTCTTTACTCACACGCTGTTCCGAGGTGGAAAGAATGTTTGTGATGTCGTCGCTTTTAAACTTATAATGAGCTTTTCATTATGCATACAACTGTTGTAGATACCTGTTTTATTTTTAACAAAATGTAACAGAGATAAAATTGATTGATTGTTTTGCATTTGGCATTCCTGAAATCCGATTATTCTGAATATGCGAGAACTGTGGTGAGAACCTTACGTCTGAGATGATTTCCGTTGAAATAGTGGAACATTATTTTTAGGTAAAATAAAAAAATAAACTATATTTTCAGATGGTATTTAGTACTTGATTCCGACAGGAGCACAGACGCGGTACAAAAAAATATTTTAAAATGGTAGGGACCGGACTTGAATAGGTATAGGTATAAAAAGTAGAAGGTGTTTAGTAAATATACAGGGTTATTTGTAAACCACTGGCAACCTGAGAGGTTACCGGCCGGAGGACTATGTTAAGAAGAACATCATAAACTACAACTTTTGTTCTATGCCTTTTAAAAATTTATCATAAATTGACTCATCAGATTTTTATACAAAAATATTTAAATTTAACGTTCTAAATGTTACGAAATCTATGCGAAGCAGCGATAGTACAATAGCGGACGGGAGCAGGGATCGTGCGCGGGAGACGTAGATAGAACAACGAAACCTTTAAGTTTTATTTTTGGTAAATGTAAGAGTATTATGTTTTGTGAAGTCATAGAACAAAAGTTGTTGTTTATGATGTTAGTAATACAGTCCTGCAAGGTTGTTAATGTTTTAGAAATAACCCTATATTCAGAATAAATTCCAGACAGTGCAATAGAATTGCATTTCAATATATAATGCAATTCTATTGTATTTTATGTTGAAATGAGTAGTTTGAGAGTTATCTCAAGAATGAAAATGTTGTGTAAATTATTAAAAAATATTGCATAAAAAAAGCTACTAAAAGTCGTCATGGGCGAGAGGCCTTAAATGTCTTCAGAGCCTCAAATGAATTGTCTTGTTTACTAAATCTAAGGAAATAATCCTTTAAGCTTCAATTAAGTTGTTAGAACAACGTAGAACTTGAACGAAAACATGGTATTAAGGCTGAAGATTATTTTTCTAGGATTTAGCTATTTATGGAAACACGAAAATTGAAGATTATTCGTTAGGTAGAACTACATTGGGCACACGCGAGCCACGTAGGCCTATCTGGGCGCGTCGGTCTCTTTATAATTTAAATGGCCACTAGACTTGTAAAGCCACATTAGATCCACGCCACACGACGCGACTCTACGTACAATTCAGACGTGGCCCACGTGTGCGTCGGTCTAATGTAGTTGCCGCTTAACTGTTATGTCTATTACCTTAGAGTGATACATGTTACCTAACATGTATCACTGTTATATGGTCTTGCCTATGGATAATAATGTTAACATTGTATTTTCGGCTAAAATTTTTAATTTTTAATTACTAAAAACAAAATATATACTACTAGCTTATGCCCGCAGCTTCGCCCGCGCACATAAAATACACACACACTCAGGAATAAAGCAGCTTTCTATCGGTGAACAAATTTTAGCAATCGGACCAGTACTTCCAGAGATTATCTCCTACACAAAAAAAAAATAGAAAAACAAACTGCACCTCTTTATTATATTAGTGTAGGTAGATTATTCAATGGCTTCAAATTGGCTATTAATATTTTACATAATAACTTTTAAAGACTGATGCCTGGGTTTCTATGAAAAATGGCCCCACCTTTCAATAACTTTGTGTTATATATATCGTTGGATAGGTAATTTCGAACTGAATATAAGTTACTATGGTACAAAGTTTCAAACCTTTGTCCGTTGAGAGTTATCCAAACATTATTTTTTTATAAATAAAACTTTTAACTTTAATTGGTTTGCAGTGCGGTCGCATGTTTCCAACTGTATGGTAAACCCAGGTCGAAACAAAGGTACTTTGTCACACGCTTGTCACCTCTACGGTAGAGGTTACATCTCTCCACGCATCAGCATCCCTAGCACAGAGTGAACAAAATAAACCCGCGCGGGCCGCTGAAAATGAAAATAATGTTTTACTCACTGTTTTCACGCAGCAAAACCTAACCAACATCACAATTTATAACTGTTGGTTACTATTTCCGTTTCCTTTTGCGCTACGGAACCCTACAAGTTTAAGGAACTGTGGACCTATAAATGTTAGCGGAAAAAAAACTAATGAGAACGTATCTTTGAACCTAAGCCCTAAGGCTTGCTAAATTTCGTGTAAATTGTTTGGAATGGTAAAGATCATTATCATGATAAGCCTTTTTAACGTTCCCACTGCTGGGACTCAAACCTCATCTCTAGGAGAAGGAATGGGACGTAATCCACCACGCGGGCCCAGTGAGGGTTGGTGAATGTCACATGTTTTCGAATTTTTGGTTCTAGGACATGCCGCTTTCCTCACGATGTTTTCCTTCATGGCAAAAATACAAAAAAAAAGATGTAAAACAGAGTCATCATCGACACGACGCCACAAATACCGTCAAAGTTTGGAGGAAAACCTTCACAAACAGGTCACACCAATCCTTTATTGAGTGTCTCTAGTACCATGAAAAATAAATAAACTGAAAGAATGAAGCAAACAAACAGAATTTCTATTTCAGTGCATAATAATACAGCGTATGATTAGTTTCTGCCGTAAATTACCAGTTCTTGTTCCTTTTCCTTCAAGAAAAAAATTATAATCTAATGAAAAATAAAGAAAGCTTTGTAATTGACGTTTGTTATTTGCAGATGTTACTTTCACAGGGAATAAATAAATCTGGCACAAATAGGAAATTAGAATCTACTGTATAGGAGTTATGTTAAGTTAGCGCTAAAAGACTTCGTTCCGGTCACTTTCCATAAGCAAAGTTTGCATTCTTAATGCGGAAGGCTGCATCGCCTAATTGTGAGTGACGTATGCAATAAAATTGAAGATGTACAACATTTGCTGATGGAATGTGTTAGGAACAAAAATGAAAGGGAAGCTCTGGCTCGAGAATTTAATTTTAACATGTGGGATGTTGGACTTATCCAAAATATATTGGCATACCCTAAGTCAGAAAGAACTAAACTAAGTTTTGTATTATAGTTTATTTATTTTTTACAGATGTTAAGGCAGTAGATTTCTTATTTTTATAATATAAGAATATGTTTATGTTTATGTGTGTAAATAGAGTATAAGGTACAATGGGGTTGACGTATCCGTGTGGATAAAAACCCCTTAAAAAAAAAGAATAAAAAAAAGAATTAAAAAAAAAAGAATCTACTGTAACGTAAGGTGTTTTTTGTTTTTTTTTTTAAGTACAACACATAGCCGTATAGTCTCAAGCTAAGCAGAGCTTTTCTTCTGAGTACTAGACAACTTATAAACATACTTATATATTTCTAAATACATAAATAACACCCAGACACAGAGAGCAGTGATGGCCGAGTGGTAACGGCCCCGACTTACGAGTCGGGTCGCGGGTTCGAACCCAGCCAAGCGCATTACTTTGTGTAATTTATTTCATCACCACTGCTCTCAAAACGGTCAAGGAAAACATCGTGAGAAAACCGGCATGTCCTAAAACCAAAAATTGAAATTGAAAACACGCACTGGGCCCGCGTGGTGGATTACGGCCCATTCCCTCTCCAAGAGAGGAGGCTTGAGTCCCAATAGTGGAAACATTAAAAAGGCTGGTGATGATGATGATGACCCAGACACAGAACCAATGATCATGCTCATCACCCAAACATTTGCCCTGGGTGGATTTTGGATTTTTTGTGGAATCTTGGTGGATTTTTTTCTGGTGGATTTTCATTTGACTTTGCTCGAATTCTTGATAGCACTCATGCACAGTGTTCATATACCAACAATCACCATAATCAGTTAATATTTAGAGGCGAGAAGTCTTCAAAACTTTTTTTTAGGTGGGAAATCACCCAGTGTCTTCTTCGGCTCTAAGGCGACTTCTACTAACTAAAAGCACACCTTGCCTTGCGTACCAGGACCCCAGGGTTTCGAACAACCCATGGCCCCAGATGCCTCTAGACTTGTTGGGCCCCTAAGATTTCTTTAAGGCGCGCGGGGGACACACAACACGGCCTTGATGCAGATGGTTACCGGACATTGTCTAAAATGTGCTTTAATTACGGCCTTTGATCCAGAGGTATCGATTTATAATTTTACCCCTATTACAACAACTATTTGCTTTTTTATATTGATATAAACTAGTGCTTGACTGCGATCCTACTTGATGGTATCAGTGATGCAATCTCTGATGGTGAGGCGCACTAGTTTTTTAAGAGCCTATTCACTCTAGCCTTGAAGACACCATAAATTTACATTAACATAAACACAGCACAGACACAGACTTCGAGACACGAGACGTCCCGGGACCCAAACCCTACTCGTAAAATACTAGATTTTATTCAGTTATCGCATCTTATGAATAAAAATGACCTAGTTGGAAAATGAGAAAGATAGTCTTCAAAATGTAATCTCACTCATGTTTCTTTCTTACTCATCGGTCATAGTCTTTTTCACAATAAGGATTTTGAGTTAAGTCATTTTGATTGTAAGCGTGCTTAATGTAGAAGTTCCATGCAATAAAATCATAGCTTAGTGCCTAAGATTCCGACTTACGTGTTGTTACTTTGTGTCATTTATTTAATCAAACTGCTTGCAAAACATCGAAGGTTTTGCAAGCAGTGTGATGAATTGTGAATTTGTGATGTCCCGCAAATGTCGGGACGAATTCCCCAGACCCTCACTGGGCTCGCGCTGTGAATTATTTATTTATTTAATTCAAATAGAACGGCCGAAACCAATTACACTATTTAAACACATAACACAAAAAGAGAAAACATTAAAAAGAACTCAGACAAGTCGTATATTATGGTTCATTCCCTCTCTTAGAGAGGAGGCTCGAGGGCAGTGTGGGAAGATTAGGGCCGGAGGGCAGGATGGGAAGATTATAAGTTTGATTATGTTTATGCTACGGGCTTTGGGTACAAATCCAGTCTACGACTGAGAACATTTAGAGGAAAAAACCAATAACATGGAGCCTGTTCGACCTGCTAAGGCCAGCCAGAGTCCGCACATGGCTTCGGATAGAACCAGGGAGCCCCACAAGAAATAAAAGATTGCAACCCGGTTCAAGTGTACACTTTCGCAGAAAGAGAGTTTTCACAAGTATATAAGGGTTATATATAGTGTCGCCGGAAAATCTTAACACCGCGATGTAGAAAACGGTACGTCATCTATCGAATCAAGCTAAGCTATCACGTTAAACAGAGGCCGACTTGTAGATCGAAAAGGAAGCTCAATCGCAACTTGTGACAAACAACTATTTCTAATGAAACATAGATTCCTATCTCCCTTTTTATAATGTAAGTTACAATGGCGTACGTGTGTCATCGCCACGTTCTTCATTAAAGGAGAATTTCCAATTAACCACCTTGTAATAAGCCTGGAAATACGAGCCCTGATACAAAATAGTTCGTCTAGTGTGATATTTTCTCTGTGAGATTTTTTCTAACTTCATTATTTTTGTATATCTATATATATATTAAGCTGTTCTACTATCACATGTCGCGTTACTTATGCTATTTTTTAATTATGAACCAATAAACTATTTTAGCTTTTTAAATTTATACATATCCTGTTTTAAATTCGAAGAAGTTTTATGCAAAATAGTTCGTCTATCGGTGAGTTAAATAAAATTATTCCTTCTTTGTACAATTATGTTGCATAATTTAAATTTGTAAAAGTAATTCTGTGTCATTTGTCAAGTGAGACGGTATAAATTCTGAAAATTTCAGTTTTTTTTCATTAGTTTTCAAATAACAGTGGGTCGTGGCCAACCCGTGTGTGCAGAGCTTCGAAAGCGAATAGTTTGTGGGGTCGATGGTGCCAAATCTAGTTACCAAATATCTAAAAACTTAATACTTCCCAGGTCTACAGTCCAATCTATCATTCAGCACTATATAAAGAATAGAACGACTTCTTGTTTAAATAAAACTGGTCGACCACGCAGCACAAGTGCAGCAGAAAACAGAATCCTGAAGAAAATATCAAAAATAATCGTCGTGCTCGAGCCGGAGAACTCACGGTGCAATGTAACGGTAAACGTTGGAAAGAACAAACTATACCAAAACTTAAACAAACAATGAAATTGTTTTTGGCACAGAAAGCATACTACAATATTACGGAATTTTTAAACGACTCCGTAATTGTAATAAATAAATAATTAGAACTAACATTGTCGTAATAAGAGTTGTGTAGCAGTAGAGGACTTGAAGTTGCTTATTTTATGTATGTATTTGTTTGAATGCTAATAAATACAGGGTGGCTCAAAGAGAAATGCAATTTTGATTTTGCGCGCATTTTTAAACAACAAAATGGCGGCGCGCGAGAGTTATGTTAGTGCATAGCGCGGCGGACTTTATAATTTTTGAAACCATGAGTTGTTACACTGGAGAGCAACGCGCGTTTTGTATCTGCGCATTTTATGAGAATGCTTGATCTTATGTGATTGTTCGATGGCACTACAGTGCTTAATTTAAATTGCAGCTCATCAGTGAGTGTAGAAGCATTAATTTAATTATGCAATGGATTGAATGATTCGAAAGGACAAGATCGACGCAAAAAATGCAGCCTCGTGGTCGTCAAAGACTATCACGGACCGACGAAAACATTCAGCAAATTCGTGAATTTGTACGCGGAAATGTAGGAGCGCAAAGTTCATCAACTTTGGGATTGTCTAGATCGACATTGCAGCGAATTTTACGGCTTGATTTGAAATAACATCCTTATAAGATCTAGTTGGTACAGGAACTAAAGGCAGACTTCGAACGAGATTGAGATTTGCAAATGAAATGCGCAAGTATCCACAAAAAATAATTTTAGGCAGGGGTCACATCTCCTGGCCACCAAAAAGCCCCGATCTCACTCCAGCAGTTTTCTTTTTGCGGGGTTACCTTAAGAGCAGAGTGCACTCTGATCATCCAACAATTCTGCAGCAATCGAAGTTGAATATTCGGCAAGAAATGGAATCCAGTTCGAGAATAAGTCTAACGAAAGTTTTCCAAAATTTTGATACCAGATTGGAAGAATGTTGTAACCGCCAAGAAAATCACTTGGATGATGTAATTTTTAAAAAGTAAATTTTATAATAAATAAACATCTTCAAAATTTAACAATTTTTTTTCCTTGAATTTTCAAAAGTGCATTTCTTTCTGGGCGCCCCTGTATAATTAAAGTCATTAAAATATGTATTATAATAACTATAATCTGTATTCTGTAATATTTAATAATGAAAATATATAATTTGATAATTGTAAATATGCAATTGTAAATGTGTTATTAATGAATAAATATAAAATTGAAAAAAATAAAATTAATTAATTCATAATAATAATAATATAATAGAATTTAAAATATTAAATTGCATGCCATGAAAAATGGCAGACATGTCGTGAGCGACTTTTTATTTAAGATCTTGCATGCATGTATTATTTTAATTCTGTCTGCATACACATGTTTGAGCAAATAAAATTTCTTATTCTTATTCTTAATGGAAGGACATGGATTCACAAAGACATCTCAGTTGATACTTGCAAGAGTCCTAAAAAGAATGGGTTACGGATTTTACACCGCTAAGGAGAAACCACTGTTGACTGCTGTACAAAAGAAAAAGAGGTTGAAGTTTGCTCGTGATCATTTAACTTGGACTTTCGATCAGTGGCGTAGTATCATTTGGAGTGACGAGTCCAAATTTGATGTGACAGTCGGCGATGAAAGGAAAAAAGTGATACGGAACAAAAATGAGGCATTTCATACTGATTGTCTCAAACGCAAAGTGAAGTTTCCGGCAACTCTTATGATATGGAGCTGCATGTCTGCACAAGGTGTTGGTGGTATGCAGTTTGTGGATGGTTCTATCAATGCTGCAAGGCATCAAAACCTTTTGGAAGAGAATTTACTGCCCTCTATTCCGTCACTTAAGCATCAAGATTCCTTCATTTTTCAACAGGATGGTGCTTCCTGCCATACTGCAAGGACAACAAAGACGTGGCTACTGGCTAAAAGCATCCCTACAATCGAATGGCCATCTAACAGCTCGGACTTGTCGCCGATCGAAACCCTATGGTGGAAAAAGAAAAAAGTTCTCCGTAAAAATCCATCAAGATCGAAGAGCAACTTAAAGGTTAAAACTCTTGGCTGTCTGGGAATCAATTACGCCTGAGGAGTGTGCAGCGTTGGTTGCAACCATGCCTCTTCGCATTAAAGCTGTCATTGAGAGCAAAGGCGACACAACTAAGTGGTAGACGAACTATTTTGCGTGAGTGACAAGGGTAGACGAATACTTTTCCGTTATGTTTTTTAGAATATTTTTTAAAATTTTCTATGTTATGTAAAGTCATGAAAGAATTTCAGTTATTTTAAAATAAACTTTAAAATGTTCCTCAAATTGTGGTTTACTTTTTATTAAACGTTCTTAATTATTTTACCAATATTTACTTTCTATATTTTACGCTTTGCACTACTTTCCATACTAGACGAACTATTTTGCATCGGGGCTCGTAGAAAATCCATCAAGCAGTAAATGAAAGGCGTTGTAACTCCGCGCTAAGCACTTTGATGTGAAATTAGAAAATATCGAATCGTTTAACCTTTAAATGCATAAAAAAGAACTTGCATAAGAAGTTTTATTCCATCAGCACTGCTCTAAAAATTGTGAAGGAAAATATCGTAAGGAAACCGGCATGTTCTAGAACCAAAAATTCGTAGACATGTGACTTTCACCAACCCGCACTAACCCCGCGTGGTGGATTACGGCCCATTCCCTTTCCTAGAAAGGTGGCCAGAGTCCCAGCTGTGGGAACATCTTTATGCTATATAAAACACTGCCTGACAGCAATCAATTACCTTCCCCCAAATCCTCGAGCCACATTAGCTTTTCTGTAATGTATCATGCAGACGTTACTGCAACGCAAAGGTTAAATGTGTCTGACTTGATAGACAGCTTAGATAGGTCAGTATTGTATAGGCACCGCTCAAGACAGGTATTTTGACAACCTGTTACAATAAGGCTGCATTATTTAAGACATGTTGAATCTATTTAAATAAAAATGAATCCGTATTTCCTTGGTCACGCCATCACGCGCGAACTGCTGGACCGATTTCGCTAATTCTTTTTTTGTTGTATTCGTTACTGTGAGAAGGTTCTTATGGGAAAAAAATGAAAATTAGGGTAGTGTAGGGTACATTAGAGTACGGTAGTGTAAGGTCGAGTAGGGTAGGGTAGAGTAGGATATAGTAGGGTGGAGTAGGGAAGAGCGGGAGCGAAGCCGCGCGGGCAAAATCTAGTCTACCATAAATAAAAGGAGAAACTGACTGACATATCAACGCACAGCCGAAACTACGGGGACTAGGAATGAGAAATTTTGCATAAGGTTTAATTTTATGACATAAGTGTCCAAAAATTCACTGCTTAAGGGGATAAAATGGGGGTCCAAACTTACTTCCACCCGGGCGAAGCCGCAGACGGACCTTAGTTTACATCATAAGATGCAAGCCGTTTTGTTACTGGATTTTTTTTTGGTAATTATCATCAAATAACTTCTCCCAGTCTGGGTAAAGGTAGAGGAAGGATCACTTTTAGTAAATAAAACCCACCCGATCTTCCAAATGCCCTGTTTTTTAAGGCTCTGGTAACTCTTTCGAATAATTCCGCCGTTTGAGTTTGAATTTACGAACCGACAGCGTAACGGCCTGTTCACGACTTCGGTATTAGCGAAGAGCGGCGCGGCGAGCGGGGCAGCATCGGTACGTGAACGCGCGGCTCTATAAGCGTCGAAGCGCGAGCTGCCGCTCATAGCGGCTAGATCGTGAACGGGCCGTAAACCTCAAAATTAATAATACCGTTAAAGTAAAAAAAAAACTGCATTGTGATTATTTACCCAGCTCGTTTCAATTACATTTCCTGTAAATGTGTTGGTATATTCATCGAATCAGATATTTAAAACAGCATTAATTTACGTCTACCACTAATTCCGATGCCAATAATTTCCTAGTCCAGCATGAACCTCAATTATCGAAAATCCACTTACGCCAGGACCTATCAGGATACGTGATCTCCTATAATCATATTATCTATTCCTTCATCAAACATCCCATCATTTCCTACCCTAAAGTCAGTAGGAAGTTTGCTGTCATCTTCTGTTTGGGGTCATCCATAAATACCGTCACACAAATTTCATGATTTTTTGCTCCTCCCCCCATCCGTGTTACACATTTGTGGGACTCCCCCACTTCCTAGTGTTCCGTCACATATTTTGCAATTTTACGTGGAAATTATTGAATGAAAACAGCGGTTCCGAAATCAGTTTTATTTCTGACACGCGTGCAGTCGTCGAGTTCACCGACCACGCGAGCGGCGAGCGGCGAGCGGCCCGGCCGAGTGTACCTACGTTGCTCTGCTGATAGAAATTACTTGGTACATTTATTTATTCTATCAATTGAACTGTTTTCGATTTCACAGTTTCAACAAAAACATTGATTATAAATCAATACTTAATTGTTTAAATTTTGAAATTAGATAGGTACCTACTTGTCTAAACGCGGGCCCTGCTCTTGCTGTGCTCGGGTACGCGGCGCATCTTACTTACCTACGTGAGTTCGTTTCTTTGACAACGTGGGTCTACGGCGAAACCCGCAGCGAACGCATCAGAGGGAGAACATCCTCTCGACCTAGCCGTCGCAGCCCCAGAGATGACCTGGACGTCGGGAGTCCGATTCCGATCCCGATTTCCGGCCACCCGTAGGCGCGGGCTTGCGGACGGCGAGCAATGGGTACCGACCGTGGGTATGACCGAGCCCAAGTCATCGACGGCTCGCACTGTTCCCGCGCGCCTCAAGGAGCTGTCAGCAACAGCAGGGGCCCAGCTGGGTCGAAGCCTCCTAAGGCCAGGGTTAATTCGAAAGATAGCTCAAGCCCCGGTACGAAAGGCAACAAAGGAACAGGAGTGGGTTTTTAGTCAGTAAAAGTCCGACACATCTCCCGCTCAGCCCAAGAGCGGGGGATGTCATTAGATAATTTTCCCACCCACTAAAAAAAAAGACACCTAGTCTTTAGTGTTTAAAATTTAATGTATGTTTATGTACCAAATGCGGCCTTCAAAGGTAGGTACTTACACCTACACCTACTAAGGTAGGTGCCAGATAAGAAAAAAATAACGGTCATTGACCTTTTCGTGATATCTGCGTAAGTACCAGATACAAACGGCAACTGAAGGAACAACAATCGGAGAGAGAGAGGGAGTTTCAGACTTTTACTGACTAAAGATCGGTAAAAGTCTTCACACAGAGCGCGAGGGGTCATTTGATGTTTTCCCATCACAAAAAAGGTAGGTACTTCCTATTTATCTAAAAAATAAACTTGAATCCTAGGTTTAAACTTCTACCTAGGTTTAAGCCCTACCTACATTTAAACTTCTTAAATAAGAACGTAACAAAACTCACTAGGTAGGTACTAGGCATGTTTGAGAAGGCTGTAGGCATTTTTGAGAATGATTTCTAGTATTTTCTAGTAGGGATGGCTTCTAGTGCATAAGGCTGTAAGCCCTAATCACTAAAAGCCGTCCTGTTAAGTATGATTGGAAATAAATCTCGCAAGTAGATAGGTACTTACCTCACTTTAAAAAATGTTTAGTAGGTACCGAATAAATTACATTTCAAAACATGAACGAGCACGCGGCGCGTTTTATCTGCGTGAATTCGTTTGTTTGTCGGGAGTCACAGAGTGATTTCCGTAGTAGTAAACTTGCGGACGGAGAGCAATGGGTAGCTCTCCGTCCTATAACTATCAAACCCTGGTGGACGGCGCGTTGTGTTCCACCTGCGCCTTAAGAAGCTGTCAGCAAAACTGATGAGGCCCGATAGAAGCGATGCCTGAAAGGGTCGCGGGAATATTCGAAAGAGTAATCGCGACCTTGAATCGTAAAGGCAACTGAAGGAACAACATTGGGTTGTAGTCAGTAAAAGTCAAACTCCCTCTCGCTTCAGCAGAGCGCGAAGTAATTTTGATAGTTTCCCAACATCAAAATAAATCGTAGCTACGTACGCTTCCGTGCAGCAGTCTGAACTGAGATAGGTACCTACCGACTGCGGCCTTCAAAACTACCTACTAACTATTTTACAAATACTAACCAGAATTTAGTCAAAATTTCATTTATCTGTGTCCATTGATATTTTTTTTTTTAATGTAATTTACGTAAACTGTTGAAGCCCACCTCTAAAGGCTCGTTAAATTTCAAATCCAATTTAGGAAATTATTTATAACTAGAGCGATATTTTGTTATTACACCATGCGGGCGCTGGCGCCAGCAGCCAGTAGCATGCGAGCGGCTCGTGCTCAAAGAAAGTTACCGCCCACCGCGACGGTGCGCGGCTGTGGCATCAAAAGAGCCGCCCGCGGTCCGACCTCCTCCTTATCCCCGCAAATTTATAGGAATTTATTTACAGCGAATTTACCAATGTATTATTAGTCCGATTTCTTGCCTCATCGAAAGCACTCGTGGATTTTTTTATTGCGAATTAGGTATTGTTAATAGTTTGTGTTGTATTATGTGATAGTCCGACTGATAGTACTGAAAGTGTTAGAGTGATTAGGGCTTAGTGTAGATAATTATTGTGAGTGCGTTATATGTTTGTGTGTGTAGTGTCTTTTTAGGATTAATTTAGTAGTAGGCACCTTTCGCGAGATAAGATGCCTTTTCATGTTTATTCGGCGCGCGAGTACGTGAATATGGTTTACTGTTACGGCATGGCTCATGGAAACGCTACTGCGGCCCTGCGACTGTACAGTGTGATTGAGCACCCTACCGCGTATCAGCCCACGAATTCGCGGATCTTAACGAGAGCTGTTCAACGATTGCTGGACAATCAACCGATAGTACCAATTTCTTTGGGAGGCGGCCGACAAGTACGACCGGCAGCCGAAGAGGCCATTCTCGCTGTGATGCAAGAAAACCCACGGTTGGGCGTACGAACAGCAGCCAAAATATTGCGGAGGCGGCATGGTCATCACGCTCGGCACACGGTTTCCCATTCTACTGTGCACAAAGTGTTGAGGAGGGATAGGCAACGGCCTTACAAAATCCATCGTGTGCAAGCGCTCGTGCCAGGCGACGCGATGCGTCGCATGGATTACTGTAGGTGGCTGTTGAGCCAGGGCCAAAACTTTATCCCAAAAAATATTTTCACCGACGAGAGCACTTTCACAAATAATGGAATGTGGAACCGCCGAAATACCCATTGGTGCTCCGTCAATCCGAATCAAACCATGGAAACTGGCTTCCAGACACGGTGGAAACACAATGTGTGTCATGAAATAAGCAGTACCTTTGTACATAATTTATAATAATGTTGTATCTTCTTCTTTATACTGTGTGTACATAAATTATAAAATAAATAAATAATAAATAAATAAATGTGTGGGCTGGCATTGTGGGACACCAGATCCTAGGCCCAGTTTTCTTGCCACCGAGAATGGACGGGCGGGCCTGCCTACCTCGATTTTATTACTGGGTACCTAACCGATACTTTGGAAGAGATGCCACTAGCTCAGAGGCTTGGGTTGTGTGTGGCACCAGCACGACAGTGCGCCGCCTCATGTCGTGAGACCAGTTCGTGAGCAACTGTCGACGCTGTTCGGAGACAACTGGATCGGACGGTTTGGGCCTCATGCATGGCCAGCTCGCTCGCCTGATTTAACCCCTCTGGATTTCTTTTTGTGGGGTTACGTCAAAGATAGGGTGTTTGACCGCCCATGCGAGACCGCTGCTGAAATGCGACAGAAAATTATTGATGTGTTCGACGAACTTAAGCAGCGGTCAGCGCAAGAAGGAATCCTGAAGCGGGTTCACGAAAACACGCGGGCTAGGGCGCGCATCTGTCTTCGCGTGGGAGGTCGGCAGTTTGAACCGGAGCTCGTCAGTGCCGAGAGGCCTGTGCTGGATGTCATCCAGCAAAGCGACGGGCAGTGTAGGTAAGTACTCAAGCTATTTAAAAACGGTAAGTACTTATTTCGTGTAAGTAAGCAAATGTAAGAACACAACACAGAATTTTTTAATTACCAAGAGCCTATTAAATTGCCACATGGTTGTAATCCCATGTCCCAACCAAGGTGACCTTGCTAGTTGCAATCCGTGTAGACAGTATTTGTAATCCTTGACCTTCAAAGTCCTTGGTTGGGAGGCGCATTTTACCAACCCCCGAACGTGTTAACGCGTGGTTTACATCCATGTAGCCGCAGCATAAACCAAGGCCACCTTGGTTGGAACGCTAGTTTGCAACCATGTAGCCAATCTTTAACGTATGTAATACCTACACAATGCGAAGCGCGCAACGCACGGGCGCCGCGCCTAGCCTCGCCAGTCGACGTACCTACACACACACCGGCCAATCAGTTAGGCGCTTTACATTGCGCGCAAAAAAAAGCGAAATTTTTTTAAAGGTTGAAAAAAAAGTTGTGTTTCCCAGCAATATTTTTGGCCAAAATGACTTAGTTATATGTACAGGATGTGTAGTTAACGGGTGTGTGATCGGTCTTTTTACACCCTGTATATCAAGTTTTAAACAATTTTAATGTACAAAAGTAATCTACATCAATTTCATACAGTTTCCGTGATGCGCGCAGAATTAAAAACTTCAACAGATTTATTATATGTATTATAGAACAGATAAATTGTAAATTTTCGGCATGCATGATAACGATGCGACTTATATTTTAGGAAATTATGAAAACATAAGAATGATGCATAAAACGGGAACAAAACATAATACTTGATAGAGATAGTTTGGTTTAATTCAACTAATTGCTCCTCCCGCTTTAGGTAAAGCAAGAGCAGAAGAGTGACAGACTTTTACTGACTAAAATCTACCTGTGTTGTCATGCTGTTCTAGAAATATGTTGTTTCTACACCACCCTAAGGCCAACTGGTACAAAATGCTCAATGCATTAAGCCCGCTTTTATATAGTATTATTTTTATTAGTGCATACATTTTCAATAAATAACTATACTACAAAATTATTGCCAAGGCAAATTCCCATCCTAAATTCAAGTCCGCTATACTTAAAAGGTTTTTCCTAAAACCCCCTCTATTGGAAAATCCAAAAACCTACGCGGAAAAAGTTACGGGCTAAATAATATCATGCATACGATATAAAAGTACATTTTCTGTATGCACTTGTAAATTTAATTTAATTTTACTACACAAATTACTTTTCCATGATATAGATTTTCTGCAACTGGGTTTCATGAACTGTTAGACAGAGAAAAGGTAATTTAATAAAGTGCCCTGCGGTGACGATATACCTGACGGTTGCACGTAGCCGAGTGAAAGCCTGCCCCCCTAGCCATGTTACAACCGTTTCGCTTGCGTCGAACGCTTCGAGTTGGCCGCGTCGCCGAATCTTTTGTTCTGACCACGTGACTGAGCGTTGAGATGACGTCATTCCCGTACCTTTGTAGCTTTCTACTAGCGTTAACTATTGTAGAATTGCACCTTGGCTAGGGGTACAGGCTTTGTTTTCGAAAATTCGACTACCACAAATTGTTTACCATGAAATTAACAAGTACATGTGCAAGTACATGGGCATGACAGAAATTTTGAAGCTTAATGTAGCTTATAAAAGGAGAAACTGACTGACTGACATATCAACGTACAGCCATAACTACTAGGACTAGGATCGTGAAATTTTACACAAGATATTACGTTTTAAAACGTAGACAAGCAATAAGGAAGGACTTTTCAAGATGAAACCCCAAAGGGGATGAAATGAGGATCCAAAGTATGTATGGGAGACACCTAAATTCACGGGGGTAAAGCCGCTAACAGGAGCCAGTTAAAAATAAGAATGAATCTTTAGAACAATATTTCGACCAAAAACAAACGCAAATTCGGAGAGAGTGTAGTACACTACTAAACTAAAAAGATCGGGTCAGGGCATAATTAAAACAAGTTTTTACTGAAAATATATTTTTCATAGCAAGCTTTTATAGCACGGAATAATACTTATTTAATTAATACTCGTTAAGACGAATCATACGAGCCCAAACTCGATGCGGTTGTGTCGTTTAAATAACAAACTCCTATAGCCACCTTCCGGTTCCATCATTAGATCAGCTCCATATCATAATAATTTTGCATTGTCATCTGATTTACACATGCATGCAAAATTTCAACTCAATCGGTAACCGGGAAGTGGGTCAAATTTACGAGGGTAGATCGAAATATTCGCGGCCTAACACATACATACTTGTACTATTTTAATGTAACTGACCTCATTCGATTTGCTTACTCTCTGGTTGTCACATTGTAAAATTCTATCGCAATAGCATTATCTGTTTTTAAATTAGACTGAATTTTGTGAGCCCAAGTGCAGCGTTTTTAAAGAATGGAGAAAATTGAGCAACGTGCGGTCATCAAATACCTGTTTAAAAAAACTAACTCCAAAAGAGATTCACGAAGATATGTCAGCAACATTTGGGGAATCTGCTCCGTCGTATACGACTGTGAAAAAAGTGACAAGACGAGAGAGTATTGAAGATGACCCTCGCTCCGGCCGGCCTACGACGTCTACGACTGAAGAAAACTTCGGGAAAATCTGTGATCTGATATTGGCAGATCGGAGATTGACCATCAGGGAGATTGCAGACACTATTGGCATCTCGTATGAACGAACACAAAACATCATACTCAATGAACTTGGATTTTCTAAGGTTTCTGCGCGGTGGGTACCCAGATTGCTTTCAGTTGAACAAAATCGAATACGGCTCACGATTTCTCGCGACTGTTTGGAACACACACTACTACACCCCAGAGTCAAAACAGCAATCCAAGCAGTGGAAAAAAACCTGATGAACCGACTCCAAAAAAAGCCAAAGCAATTTTGTCAGCTGGCAAGGTGATGGCGTCAGTTTTTTGGGATGCTATGCTGGTGGGACTACCTTGCAAAAGGTGAAACTATAAACTCGGCTTATTACTGCACCCTTTTACGTCATTTGCGTGAAACAATCAAAGAGAAAAGGCCAGGATTACTCAGCAAGAAAGTGTTGTTCCATCAGGATAAAGCACGCGTTCGCACGTCTGTTGAATCTATGGCTCAAATTCGTGATTGTGGCTTTGAATTACTGCCCCATCCCGCTTATTCCCCTCAGACTTTCATTTATTCCCAAATCTAAAAAAAACCTTGGAGGCCAAAAATTTTCATCAAATGAGGAGGTCGAAGCTGCGGTGGGTGACTTTTTTGAAGGCCTTGAAGAAACTTTTTTTATGACTGGCATACAGGCGTTGGAAAACAGATGGAGTGGAGACTGCGTGGAAAAATAAAATTATTTTTGTTTATATTTTACATTGTTTTCTTGCTGAGGCCGCAAACTTTTCAATCCATCGTCGTAATTTGCAAGATTTGATTACAGACAAACATCGGGACAGGTGACACTAAATAAAAGCTTGTAAAAACATATAAGACAAGATCAATATAATGTAATCAATACAAATGAACGACAAACAGATAGTTCTCCAATAAGAAGCGTTTAAGAGCGTCCAACTCGAGGTACATTTTCATACAACCGCTCGGCGCTCATACGCGATTATGTTATTATCTTTCTCCAGATATTTTTGATTAGATATTTTGTTGATATTATCTAGGCTTCTATGGAAATCAAAATATAAATTTGTGTAAAAACCAATCCAGTAAAGACCTCACAAAAGAATAACCACAAGATTCAATCAGTCGTCATTTAGAAACAGCACCCAACACATAGATTTTTATTTTGTTCGACTTATTTCCGAGCGCAAATTAATTTTCTAGCAGTCGACGATAGAAAAGCTTCTTATGATCTTGAAAAACCACCTCAAGGGCTACTGACCTTTGTATGGATGCAATTTCTCTCTACAATTTCTACCACATTTATAATTAAGAGGATTGTTAAGGTTTCAGGGATGAAAAGTGGTTTCCAAGTGATGCTATCAAATCAAAGCCCTCGGACGGTTTCATTGGATTACGGAAAAAAAACTAAATGACATCCCGAAAAATTCAGGCGTAAATAGTTTTACATTTATGAGGTGTTTTATTATTATACATTTATTTATCTCAGGACTCTGAGGTGTGACCTTTGGAAGGCGCATGAGGGGCCAAAACTAACTAGCAGAGGCCTCTTTAGACGCTTGAAATGGAACGTGGTATCAACCGACGATTATCCCTGTACGCTCTATGCTAGTGTAGTGCATCCAAGGACAACCCCTGGTTGATGGGAAACTATTGCGACACATGGAAAACTAAGTTATACATAAGTCTATGGTATTTGGAGTCTTAAGTGGATTGGTTACCAGGAACTATGTTAAGGCTATGGCCCTTGCCTGAACAATGTCATTAATATACATCGATAAAAAATATTATTACTATAGAAACGTTCGCGTTTCACCACTATCTCACCTAATGGTAAGCGATGATGTGTCCGGTTGAAGCTATCAGAACATACAGATTACTTGGCTGTTAGACTAAATTTACTAGTAATACATAACTGCTAAATACCCAAAGGCATATTCAAATACACTATCAGACTCGGTGTTAATATATGTTGTTACTAGTTTCTGCCAGCGGCTTCGCCCGCGTGAAAGTAGGGTGTTTCTAAACAAACTTTGGACCCTCATTTCATCCCAAAGACATCTATACATATAAATAAAATTGGAGTATTCGTTTGTAATATTGAAATAACCAGTTTTCACTGCATGCATATGAATATATTATATACGGTACATACACCAAAATAACATTTTTTACAATTTTTGTCTGTCTGTCTGTTTGTTTGTTCCGGCTAATCTCTGAAATGGCAGGACCGACTTAGACGGGACTTTTTTTGGCAGGTAGCTAATGTAATAAGGAGTAACTTAGGCTACTTTTATTTTTGAAAAAATAAATTCAAAATCCTGTAGCCCACGCGCACGAAGTCGCGGGCACAGCTAGTTAAATATAAATATCTTTATTTCATCTCTATAAGAGTGAATTTTAACTAAAAAAAAAAAAAAACGTTATATCTACACGCCGATCTGGGCGCGTCAGTCTCCATACTTTTTATATGGCAACTACACTTGTAGGTAGAGCTACACTTGATCCACGCCACGCGACGTCGTTTTAAATACAAATTAGGCGTGTTACACGTGTGCGTCGGTCTAATGAGTACTTCTAATTTAAATAATATCTAATTGTTAGTAATGTGGCCAAGCCCTATCTTCGGTAAGTGTACCTTTGTGTGTATGTGTGTTAACCTTTTGAAGAAACTATTTCATGCATACCGACGTCCATATTCTAACAGAGTAGCATTTCAAAGAAAATAAAATTCTCTTCGATATTTTTATACATAGGCGAAGACGTAGGCTATTATGCAATATGCAGTAACATGTGGAACGCCTACTTCAAGGTGTAAGGTCCAAGTTAGAAACTCGCGACCTGTTTCAGCACCTTTTCAATGAGCACTACATTGTGCATCGTTAACTGCTGAGGCTTCAAAATTCATTAAAACTTAATAAAAGCCACATCAACAAAGGAATAAACTATTCAAATAAATTCTTAGAATAAGTTCCTAAAAGAAAACCCAGGTCTCAAATGATGACATTTCAAGTTCAAAAGTTAATAAACCTACGGCATTAACTAGTACCGAGTTTACATTTTCAAAGGAACCAGTGGCGTAGCTAGTCCCAAAGGGGCCCCGAGTCAAAAGTTATCGAGTTTTCTTTACAAAGTAGGCCCTACGTTCTCTGTGCTAAAATAGACATGAGACAGAGTCACGATAGGCGTCAAAAGATATGACCAGACTAACTGATTTCGTCTATGTCCGATGAGACCGATGACCTTGTTTATTGGAATATTCTAGAAGAGAAGTGATCAAGTTTTGGTTGTGATCTTATGCAGAGAATGCTAGAACGAACAGAAGTATAAAAATGAAAGATCTTATCATTTAGTAATGATTCATTAACTTCGCACCTCTCATCAATATTATTATTACACAGGGTCCCCAATGTACAGGGGGTCTTCATTCTTTTATTGATACGTCCAATACGCCGGTAGCTACGCCCCTAAAAGGAACATTAACAAAGTTTCAACTATGACGTACCTCGTACCCTCAGTGCTGAAGAGTTAAATTAGAAACTAGTTATTTAATGATCCTTCATGGTAGCGTCAGGTGCATTAGGAAAGTCAAGGCAAAACCTCGCAAGTCCATCCGTGAAATTTGATATCGAAGTAAATGATGGATGGCTTATCCATCATTTACTTCGATATCAAATTTTCCGTTTCAAAAACTATATTTTCTACCGCACCAATACACTAGAAGTATCCTTCTTAAAAACTTGCACAAAGTTAGTAAAAGCTTTCTATTTGTATGCAAGTTTCCGAACGTAAAATAACTTGTTGGTAGGCCGCAAACTCTTTTGCGTTTGAAAATTTAAATCTTCGATGTTTCAGAAAATAATAATGCCTTAGTTTCTTTTGGCATTCGTTTAAGCATTTAAGGTGTTTTTAATATCATGCGGATTTCAACACGCATGCGGGACTACTCCGCATGTAGAATATATGAAAATGATGAAAAACGCAAATTCTTCTGTTTTTTCAATATTTTATAGCAACTACACTGAGTCGGCGGCATACTCGGCAAGCTTCGCTGAGGTAGGTAGTTAATAACACAATACAATACTCAGCTACATTTTTCTCGCAAGATCGTGCCTGTGTCAATGATTTCATTTTCATAATGCACATCCCACACCCATAGGCACAAAGCGTTTTGGGAACACATTTATTGTGCGTACAGCAAAGGAGGGGAATTCCCTGCCGGAGTCTGTGTATCCTGATAGCTACCATTTAGGGGTTTTTAAGTCAAGATTGAATAGGTTATTTCTTACAAGCGTGCTCCATCGTTGACCACATCATCGCTTACCATCATATGAAAAAAAAAACGTGTAAAAACAACGCCTGAAAATGCTATCGAAAATCATAATAATCACTCGTTTGGTTGATTGAGATACTTCAAAACAAAAAGAGAGTGGCTGCATTCGATCTTAAGTCAACCCTAAGAAATTTCTAACCTTGAAATAAAGTTTTATACGCGCAATGCATCAAGGTTTTGACCCTGAATCGACCCCAATTATATATCGATCAATTAATTATTCACGCCTCAGAGTAAATGTTAGTTATATTTGCACTGGTCCTAAGTTAAAAGAAATTACGAACGCCATTACTTATAGAAAAATTGTGGCATGACTTGGATGAATTGCTGGTGTTTAATAATTAATCTATATATATATATATTTATATACAAGGTGTAAGGGACAGCCCTCTGCAAACTTTAAGGGCTTGCTCAGTAGACGAAACTGAACAACCTGCCACAATTTTTTTTTTCAGGATACGGGAAAAAAATCAGCCTCACCAAACAAAGTCATAAACTTGATTGGACAGTTTGTATGGAGAGGCCGATAATTTTTTTTTGCAGAAAGAGTCGCAGGTTTGTTTCAAAGTTTAACTAACTAAGCGACAAGCGATATAAATAGTTATTCAACGAAAAGTGAAAGGATTTCACAGTTTTAATGAAGGAATAGTTTTGATTGTGCGAAGTTATTCTTGGTAGTTAGTCAAGGGTTGTTGCAATGTGCCCAGTGCTCCGTTAGCTTTGAGTCTGTCGACTGTATGCTATTGCTGTTGTTGTGTTTTACATAGGGGGAAAAATAAAAGAGGAAAAACATTTTAACCTTTCGAAAACCGTAATTAGAGATTTAATAGAAAGACAATGAGAAAGCGAACAACTTCGCTTGGGGTTTAATGAATCAATTGCCGAAAAAGGCGCAAACTTAAACTAAAAATAAAATATATGCGCCACTTCCAAGCAAAACGACCCTACGCTCAGCATAATGCCGCGTCCACACACAAAATGCGACGAGTCCACAGCGCTGAGAAACACAGACAGAGGCGAGGGACAGAGTAGTGACTTCAAAAAGTGAGTTGGATCGTCTCGTATGACTTTACGCGTACGTAAACATGGCGTTTACAGTCAGCTGTTCCTTTGACAACTCACGACAGCGTTCGAAATCGTTCCGATGCCAATCGAAGCGATGTATAGAACTCGATGAAAATATGCGCTTTAAAGTATTGAGCCCGCTTTTATTTTGTAGGTGGGAAAATCATCCAATGACATCTCCCGCTCTCGGCCGGGCGGGAGGCTGTGTAAGACTTTTACCGACTAAAAACCCACTCCGTTACTTCGTTGCCTTTCATACCAGGGCCGAGTCTTCCTTTCAGAAGCAGACCCTTGGCCCCAGTAGGCTTCGACCCTGCTGGGCCCATACGGTTTGCTGATTTGAGTGAACCTTTTTACGGTTCTAATAACAGTAGCACGGGTCAATCTCGAAGGTAAAGCAAAGCTAATCGATGTCAGTTTGTGGATGGGTGGCTTAACATATCAAGATTCGTCCGTGGTTCAAAAAGCACGTTAGAACACTAGTCTCTGCCGCCATTTGTACAGTCACGAATAGGCAGGAGCCAGAAAATCTGACAGCAGTCTTGCCAAGGGTTTCCGTGTTGCCCAATCTTCACAACTCGGTATGTGAAGGTCCACCATATAAAATATTGGTATTTAGCTGAATCTTATGGTAGAAAATGTAGTAGTAGTCATCCTGTTATGTCCCACTGCTGGGCAATGGCTTCCCACACGCGCCCTTTTCCACAGACGTCTGTCCTCAGATGTTACGGCATTAGAAAATGACTAGACTTTGATTGTAATGATGAGATTAAGTTTTTAATCAGTATTATCTGGTAAGTAGGATTTATTTTAATTACTCAGTGTTGGTCAGGTTGTTTTAGGTGTCGTAATATTCAGTTTTGAACCTTTTGAAGTAGGTCATGTGATGACCTAGACAATTCAAAGTGATCCCAGCATTTTTCGACGAGTAAATACAAAATGTAGCGACTGGTTTTAGCGTTGACAGTTGAAAAATGGATGAACTTGTCATATGGAATTAAAGTTGTAAAGTCTATATCGCTCTGACAGATAACTGGTGACTGCTACTGCGCTGAATAGAAGAAATAAATTTGGTTTATTTGTTGGACAATAAATTAAAATTGCATTTAAAAAAAAATCATCGCTTTATTACCTTTCTAATGCGGTTTCATTAGAAAGGTTACAAAATATATACCTACGAGTATAGTACTTTGAAAGGCAACTACATTACATTATGTTTTTTTTATAACGTAAGCTTTAAACACGTTCCACTGCGGGTTCCGAGTATTCGATGTACCACGAGAGCTTAGACGCTGCTACGTCGTCAGTGGCGGATTAAGCCAGCGCCGTGCCTGTAGCAAATTCGACCAAAGGCCCCTGCGAGTAGGGTTACCAGATGAAAAAACAAAACTCCGTAGAAAAGGCCCGATTTCCATTTATAAATCCTTAGATTTTTTCCACACTGGTTACCGGACGGTCGCAAGCCCGCGCCTACGATGGCCGGAAATGGGGATCTGGATCCCGGCGGCTGGGGCGTGAGGGCCGTTGTTCCGCGCGTGCGGCCTCTTCCTTTATTAGAATTACTGCTTCGCAGTAAGAAGCGGCCGCCTGCCACTCCGCGCTCCGGACCAAGGTCCGAGAAAAACAATATTTATTTAGAAAAATCGAAATCTCGAGTTACTTCATAATATTCTATTCCTGCATCTCTACGGGTTTAGCTAACGGATTCGTTTTAGAAAACAGTTGAAACGGGGTTCAATTTATGGCTGCGGAAATGTACTGCACATTTAATGTGCGTACAGCCAAGGAGTGGAATTCCCTGTCGGAGTTTGTGTTTCCTGATAGCTACAACCTAGGGGCTTTTAAGTTGAGAGTGAATAGGTTACTTCTAGGCAAACGTGCTCCATCGTCGACCACATGATCGCTTACCATCAGGTGAGATCGTGATCAAACGCAAGCCTATCTATAATATAAAAATGAATCGCAAAATGTGTTGGTAAGCGCATAACTCAACAACGCCTGGACCGATTTCGTTATTTTTTTTTTTTGTGTTCCTTATTATGAGGAGAAGGTTCTTATGGAAAAAAAAAATGAAAATTAGGGTAGTGTAAGGTAGAGTAGGGTAGTGTAGGGTAGTGTAGGGTAGAGTAAGGTAGAGTAAGGTATAGTAGGCTGAAGTAGGGAAGAGCGGGAGCGAATCCGCGCGGGCAAAAGCTAGTCTATAATAAAAAAATAAAAGAAAAAATAAATGTAGGGCTACGGGAATGTTAGAAAATGTTACCGTGGCCCTGGACAGCTAAAGGCAACTGAAGGAACAAATTTTAAATGCATGTTTTAGTTTTGCAAGGGCAGGTTTCTGACTGGAGCACATATGCCTCGTTGACTATACGAGCGATTCTGCGGGCGGTTCCAATCACTAGGTGTTAAGAAATACTTGAGAAATAAATTAATGATTTATTATTATTAAATAGTTTTCATCAACGTCATATTTATAATACCATATTGACTCAAATAAGCCCCAAATTTTAAAGCGTGTCTTAATTTAGGTAAGTTACTGAATGGGGCACGTAAATACGAGCGAATCCACGAGCTTATGTACTGGTGGACTAATTAGTATTTTTTTTACTCAGGTGTCATCTCTATTCTAATAGGCAGTACAAATGTGTTAGGCACAATGGTTGAGAATTCCTGTTATGATTACATTACGCCTCAGAGCCACACAATAGTGTTTGTTAGTATTGATTGCAGCCAATCAGAGATGTTTATTGTTAATTAAACATGTCATTGTAGCAGCATTCAAATTAATCTCTACAAATATTGTCGAGTCCTTTTTTTTATTTATGGTGGGAAAAATCCTGTTGTTACACATTTTCTCTAAACATAAAAAGAATTATAAATAAATAAATAGATACTGCGTTAGGCACCTTATTGGCCTCGCACAGATATTAATTTTATTTTGTTTTTTCAATATATATTTTTGTCAACCCATGGTTCTCGTAGGCTTCGGCCCTGCTGGGCTCCTATGGTTTTGCCGACATCTCTTTGAGGCGCGTGTGGAATACTATAAACGCCGACAACGGCTCAGCGTCCGTTACCGGACGAAGCCAAGTCTTAAAACTGACGTCTTCAAGTTTTTCTCACTTTTCAAATTATAAACGTAAACCACGGTTTACAGTGAATATTTAGTGTCTATCTCAGACCACGTTACCACTTTGTCGGGACGACAGAAAATCGAGTAGTTTTAAGTGTCGTGGTGTATACAGGCTGTGGCGTAAATAGTGGTCCAACGTTAAAGAATCGATAGGTACACCATATATTCAGCTATTATAATTAGCTACCATAATTTGAACCACTTTTTACCATAGGTCTCAGAATAAAACTAATCTTTATATTTAAAAAAAAAAAACACCATTCGATTCTAATTTGGCTCTAATTTCAACAAAAAACCATTATTTTCCTATTTTGTTTTTTGTATATTACTGCTGAATACATGTGCTATAAGGTGCATTTTTTTGGACCTAGCCGCCCTATCAATTTTTGTATATATATCGCATTCAGGTACTCCCGCACTCTAACTGCATAGTGAGCGGAGCATCTGTCATTCTGCAGCCATATTTCTTCACGCATTTCCGGAGTAACGTCTCTGAGCAACAGGGGCAGGTCATTTTGTAAAAAAATACAATTATCTTTCAGCATACCGTGAAAGTTCAAAAGGGCCAACAATTTTACCGCTAATGATCCCAGGTACCTATTTCTAGGAATCTTATTGACCCTTTTTCAAGTTAAATGGCAATAACTCTTTTTACATCATGGTATCAGTTGTTTTTCACATTAGTTCAGATTAGAATCTGCACTTCTTCTTCTTCTTCCTGCCCTTATCCCATATTACCTACTTGGAGTCGGCGCAACATGTTTTTTTCTTCCATTCTGTTCTGTCATCCGTCAAACTATCACTAACTCCCTTTTCTTTCATATCACTCCTCACACAATCCATCCATCTTTTCTTTGGCCTTCCTCTCCCTCTCCATCCACCTACATATATACTCAGGACTCTTTTAGTAATATGAGCTTTATCTCTCCTCTAGAATCATCACTTAATGGACATATTTTTTCAATAACGGACACCGACAGTGTAGGTAGTACATTTCTTTTACACCATTCGCGCCCAAAGACTCGTGATTATCTGAAGATTTACCTACACAAATTTGATAAACACATTTTTCATGTAATATCTTTAAGTTTACAATAAAACAGTTATTTGCATATTATATAGCACATGTATTCAGCAGTTATGTACAAAAAACAAAATAGGAAAATGTTTTTTGAAATTAGAGCCAAATTAGTATCGCAAGGTAAAGATCACTTTTATTCTCAGACTTATGGTAAATGGGCGGAGCATCGCCGTGCCCTCGTGCGCACTGTTCCCGCGCGTCTCAAGGAGTTGTCAGCAACAGCAGGGGCCCAGCTGGGTTAAAGCCTACTGGGGTCAGGGTTAGCTCCGAAAGATAGCTCAGGCCCGGTACGAAAGGCAACGAAGGAACAGGAGTGGGTTTTTAGTCAGTAAAAGTCTGACACTATCTCCCGCTCCGCCCAATAACGGGGATGTCATTAGATGATTTTCCCACCGAAAAAAAAGGACCTATGGTAAAAGTGGTTCAAATTGTGGTATGTGATAGTTGAATAATGGTGTATCGACCCCTTATTTAACGTTGGACCACTATTTACGTCACACCCTGTATATTTAAATGTACGAGTTCACATATAAGTCGACACCATTACGTCTACGATTTTTTTTTGGGGTCATATCAGATTGTCATGATAATGTCAACGTCGAGCATGGTTTAAAAGCTTGTTGCTTCATCTAACACAATCCAACGCGACGTTTGACGAAGAGGCAATGCGAAAAAAGAGAGATAACGCCTGAAAACTGTCAGCATTCCGTAATTACGTGATTTACTCGAATATTTCATAAAACTTGTTCCAAGAAAGAATTGACTTCAAGAAAATCTCGATTAAATATGCAAGACTTTTTTGGATATACTGTCTTATATTTTTTGTATATGAGTACTTACATTATAGAAAGGCAAAGTTCACGTAAAATAGCAGATTTTCACAGGTCTTTACTGGATTGGTTTTACACTTTACATTTTGATTTCCATAGTAGCCTAGATAATATCCACAAGTTCTCTGTATATCCAAAATTTGATGATAATAAATATGTATATTAACATCATAATCACGTAAGAGCGGTTGTTCAAAATGTCCCTCGAGTTGGCGACAACTTCAGGTAATGAAGAAATGCATTATTTGAAACGGAAGCCCAACAAAATGTTTGACGTAGTGTCACGTTGTGGCGCGGTAGGACGGTGGGAAGCGTCCGTGAACACCGTGCCGGATGCGATGTGCCCCTTGCAATTGACGCGACAAACTGCACAGCAAAACAGTCTCGTTTAACGAACACTATCGAATAAATACAAGCATTTCTCTTATCTACACAAATAAATTTCAATATTATAAAATTTTTACTAAACTAATAACAAAAACGCGATTATGTAATTTTTTGCCGGTCGTCTTTCAGCTGAATCTGGCGGATAGCTTATGTTACAAGAAGTAATTTAGAGTACTTTTCATTTTCTTGAACGGAATTAGAAACTACAGAATACATCTTCAAATTGATTAAACAAAATTTGATGGGACTTTTACCGGAATCGGATATAGAATGGCTAATATTATAATGAGTAATTTAAGCTACTTTTTACTACACCACGGCAACGGGACTTAATTCCAACGAGAGACAGGAGAAATATTTACGAAAAGGATAACATTTTATACACAATTGCCCCAAAAAAGAAGAACTCGAGAAAGAGTGGAATGATGGTAGAGTTCTTAAACTCAATGCGAACAACGTCACAGGTAACAGTTAGTAAAATAAATAAAGTAATCGTTACATTGTAAGTCAATTGGTCAAAATTGGCCAGTTATGCCGTGACCTCAGAACCCGACGATCCTGCGCTGATTTAAGTGTCCCGATGCACTTTTGATTCACATTGACAATGTCGGTAAAGGTCACGGCAAACGCTGAGCTTAAGGTTGCCAGTTGTCTGGGATTTCCGGGATTGTCCCGGAATTTTACGTCTTGTCCTGTGTCCAGTAATTCGATTTATTGTCGTGTTATTGTGAAAAATTTAATAATAAAAAAATAAAAAAAACAATGAATGACAGGGCTGGGCAGCAGGTTAAATTCTATTTAATCAACGGACCACAAGAAGAGGTTTTTTTTTTTTTTAATTATTATTATTCTTGTCTGATTTTATTTAGTTTATAACATAGTACATCATAATGTAGGTGCTTGTTAATTGCCTATTATAACAGCAAAATGCTCAATTTTATACTTTTATTTGGTGATTTTCTACCAAACTTCTTTTATCTGGTCTAATAAAAGTGTAAATTTTAAAAATAAAATTTGATATAGTTTTCTTTCGAAATTAAAAATAAAATTATATATTCCGTAATTCATATTTGTATATATTCATATAACTATGAATATATAATGAAGAAAAAAAAAGTCACGTCCCGACATGGAATTGTCGACACGGAATTGTCCCGGACTCGGTGAGTTCCGATCTGACAACCCTAGCTAAGCTGCATAGGAATATGAAGTCCCTTTTGTGATTGTGAGCGTGGGTGGGACCATTTAGTGTATACGGTCTAACAAGATGCTCGTCCTACCTAGCGCAAAACATTGCCGTTACAAGTCTACACTTGTCCTGTAATCTTCAAGTTCTAACTTGGACTAAACTTCATTATTTTAAAAACATACATATCATGTAGGTAATCCAGATACCATTAAGTAATATTAGAGTGATAGTGAAGTGATAATAATTTTTAGATGTTTGTTAATCAATCTGGAATTAAGATAAAAGGCCTTTATTTGAAGATCTCATTTCAAAAAAAGGCCAAACAGTAGCCGTTTCATATAATCATCCAAAGATTTTTGCCACCCAGGGTAGAGCGAGAGAGCGTGTCCATGATACTTCTTGTATAAACGCAATAAGCTGCACAAGTTTTATAATGAATTACATTAAAAAAAATCATCTGTCACTGAAACATATTGGTGTTAGTTTTGCATTAGTTATGTAATGATACGTTTCAGGACTTGACTTCCAAACTGTACATACAAATCGAGGTGCAAGTGTCTAACTAAAGTAATATTTTCCCCAGTCTTCAAAACGCAAACGAACAAATCATTCCAACTAGTCTTCAAAGATGCAAAGGATACTTTAAGTCTTCTTGCGACAGAGTAGAATTCAAATCCTTCAAACTGATTGGCTCTTAATAATAAAAATATTAAAAATGTCAGGCATCTTTCCAGCGTATAAAACTGCAATATTAACCACTTAAGGAGCCTTGAAACCTCATTAACGTTCGCAATACCTCTTTTCAATTTCCTACATCTATACATATAAATAAAATTGTAGTGGCTGTTTGTTATGTTGAAATAATCGCTTTTTACTACACAAAAAAACTTAACCTTAATACATTCATAAGTAGACAATTCATGTACGAGTACAAAGGCAAGCTTAACTCAACAATGGGTTTTCCAGCAAACCTTTGAGTGACAGAGGGAGATCACATTCGAGGGTAGGTTCCAATGTACAACATAAACCTATATAAATAGACTAAATATATACTAATATTATGTCAATTGAGAAAGGAAGAGCTCTTTAACTTTCCTCATAAAGATATCCAGAGAAGGGCTGTCGCGAAGTGAATGTGGGAGAGAGTTCTAGAGACGCACTGCAGCTACAGTAAAGGAGCCATCATAGCGGCTGGAAGTGTGGCGAGGAGTACGAAGGAGAAGAGAATTGACAGTGCGACAAGTTTTACCCCTTGGGTCAAGGTATTCAAAGCGTTCACGGACGTATTGAGGAGCATTGGGGTTGTGCAGGATAGTAACTCTTGTTAGTGGCTTTGCCAATACCAAGAGTTTTTAAAAATTGCCATACTTGTGTTGGGTTGAAATTGTCAATTGAGTTATGAGTATGACGCCTTTTCGCATCCCTACACCCACACTGCAGCGATTTCGCAACTTCTTATAAAGATCCCAGTTTTCCCCCGTAGGCCGCTTCCTGTACAACTGCTTGGCCTTGTCACGCTTAGCCATCAGGTTTCTTATAGCTTGAGATAACCATGGCGCTGGAAGGTATTCACATTGTTCAATGCAAAAATGTTTGTTAAAAGTACCTTCTTATGGGTAAACTTCACGCACTCCATAATCATAGTGGTAACTCTCCTCTTTGAGGAGTGGCTGAAGAGATGTCACGGCGACCTCAGCATTCGCTTGACGCAGATCCTCGCGGGACGTGGCAATTTAAGAAATTTCCGGCACCTGATTTAGGTGTAAGAAACACCTAAGTGTCACCATTGTGAGGACCGCCCGGAGGACACGGTTGAGCATGCGGTGGAGGTGCCCCGCTTGGACGGAGCATCGCTGTGTTCTCGGGGGACCGATCAGCGCCACCGACATGTGAGAAGTGTGGGGCAGATCTACGTGTAGATTGCCTTTATAAGAAGTTTGTCATTTCATTAAGTACGGAGGACACGGTTAAGCATACGGTGGAGGTGTGCCCCGCTTGGACGGAGCATCGCTGTGTTCTCGGGGGAGCGATCAGCGCCACCGACATGTGAGAAGTGTGGGGCAGATCTACGTGAAGATTGTCTTTATAAGTTTGTCATTTCATTAGGTACGGACGACACGGTTAAGCATACGGTGGAGGTGTGCCCCGCTTGGACGGAGCATCGCTGTGTTCTCGGGGGAGCGATCAGCGCCACCGACATGTGAGAAGTGTGGGGCAGATCTACGTGAAGATTGCCTTTATAAGTTTGTCATTTCATTAGGTACGGACGACACGGTTAAGCATACGGTGGAGGTGTGCCCCGCTTGGACGGAGCATCGCTGTGTTCTCGGGGGAGCGATCAGCGCCACCGACATGTGAGAAGTGTGGGGCAGATCTACGTGAAGATTGTCTTTATAAGTTTGTCATTTCATTAGGTACGGACGACACGGTTAAGCATACGGTGGAGGTGTGCCCCGCTTGGACGGAGCATCGCTGTGTTCTCGGGGGAGCGATCAGCGCCACCGACATGTGAGAAGTGTGGGGCAGATCTACGTGAAGATTGCCTTTATAAGTTTGTCATTTCATTAGGTACGGACGACACGGTTAAGCATACGGTGGAGGTGTGCCCCGCTTGGACGGAGCATCGCTGTGTTCTCGGGGGAGCGATCAGCGCCACCGACATGTGAGAAGTGTGGGGCAGATCTACGTGAAGATTGTCTTTATAAGTTTGTCATTTCATTAGGTACGGACGACACGGTTAAGCATACGGTGGAGGTGTGCCCCGCTTGGACGGAGCATCGCTGTGTTCTCGGGGGAGCGATCAGCGCCACCGACATGTGAGAAGTGTGGGGCAGATCTACGTGAAGATTGTCTTTATAAGTTTGTCATTTCATTAGGTACGGACGACACGGTTAAGCATACGGTGGAGGTGTGCCCCGCTTGGACGGAGCATCGCTGTGTTCTCGGGGGAGCGATCAGCGCCACCGACATGTGAGAAGTGTGGGGCAGATCTACGTGAAGATTGTCTTTATAAGTTTGTCATTTCATTAGGTACGGACGACACGGTTAAGCATACGGTGGAGGTGTGCCCCGCTTGGACGGAGCATCGCTGTGTTCTCGGGGGAGCGATCAGCGCCACCGACATGTGAGAAGTGTGGGGCAGATCTACGTGAAGATTGTCTTTATAAGTTTGTCATTTCATTAGGTACGGACGACACGGTTAAGCATACGGTGGAGGTGTGCCCCGCTTGGACGGAGCATCGCTGTGTCCTCGTGGGGGCGATCAGCGCCACCGACATGTGTGAAGTGTGGGGCAGATCTACGTGTAGATTGTCTTTATAAGTTTGTCATTTCATTAAGTACGGACGACACGGTTAAGCATACGGTGGAGGTGTGCCCCGCTTGGACAGAGCATCGCTGTGTCCTCGTGGGGGCGATCAGCGCCACCGACATGTGTGAAGTGTGGGGCAGATCTACGTGAAGATTGTCTTTATAAGAAGTTTGTAATTTCATTAAGTACAAGGTACCTTGCTATGATACCAGTTCACAATTTAGTTTTATTTTACAAAATAATGAAGTATTTTTTGTAAAAACCGTTTTAAATCAAGTATTGGAAAAGAGGTACGAGGTACGTAATGAATGTCTTACGTACTAAGGGAAGACTTGATTTGAACAATAATTCTGATTCATTAACTAAAACATTGAAAAGCTTATCTATTCATATGCAAAATTCCGTGAAATGAAATAACTAGAATACCATTATTGCAATAATATAATTAATAATATTTCGTCCAATTGCATTATAATGGCGTTAATGCAAGTTTATTTAGTTTAGAACATTATCACACAGATGCAAAATTGTTGATTAAAAATTCTGGGAAAATCACCGCTTTCTGTATGAAATATGATAATGTAAACTAGATGGAACGTGAGTGTTTAACAATATGAATACGTGGAAAAGGCTAAAACAGAAGTCCCACCATAAGCTCTTAAATCGATCTAATTGACGACCTAAACTAAATTGTTAAAGAATATACAGGGTGAAAATCGTGACGCTTGGGGGAGGCCTATGTCCAACAGTGGACGTGTATCGGCTGAAATGATGATGATGATGATAATACAGGGTATTCACCCTCCATCCCTCTTTCTCACTCGCACGCTTGACATTTTAACACGTCAGGGTAAGGCTCCTGGCTGATTAATCAGTTAAGGTAAAAAACTTATCATTAATTTCTAAAAAAATATGTTTAAAATTCAGTAAATCCTGCAAATGGAAAAGGTTTTTTAAGAGATATGAACATTTTTTTTTTAAATTAAGGATCGGTTTGCAAATATCTCGCGGTGAAACTATTGGCACATCAATTTAGGTTCTTTATTATTATTATTTTTTGTGTAATTCAGTGCGGTGTATTTTTTTAAAACTTTGAAAACTGCTATAGTTGTTTCAGGACTCTCTTCTTAAGTCAGGGAAATTCTAATTGCTAAAATGGGACATTCCAAACTATTGAACTTAATGAAATTATAGCCTCAAAACCTATAGTGCTCAATTAAAGCGCTATTTATGATGGATTAAGTGCCCTCTATAACATCTACATTTTCGAGAACATCTTACAACTTCCACCTTGAACAATAGGTGATCGGTTAGGCTTTTCTTAATAAAAATTAAAAAAACTTTACACCATACTAGTAGCGTACTACTGAGGCCATAGGTTCACTTCAGAAAGGGAGACCCTGGGTTGGAACCTAAGGCGAAGAAAGACCATAACTATGGCTTTAGTCAAAGTCTGACACGCCTTCCCTCTCCGCCCTACAGCAGAAGTCAGTAAGCGATTCTCCAAATTAAAAAAAAAAAACAAATCCCGCACTAATAAATTTACTCCAGCATCGTGGGTGCGTTCGCAAAAATGTAAACTCAAATACATAATACACCCGGAAAAGCTATATGTAGACAATAGAAATATTTGTCTCGTGCGGGAATGGACTCCACGAGATGCAGTCAATCGCACAACAACTGTGTCAGCCGTGCTATTTGTCTTTTACATGGGACATTAACATAATTGGCGAAATATGACTGTACACAGCGTGACCATTCGGAGAAATCAGTTATCATGTTGTTTTGTGTTGGTTTTTGTTTGAGATTCGTGAAAAATAGCGTCACTCAAAGACGGTAATTTCCCCTAAATACTCCATAGTCAGGCAATGAAGGAAATTTCCCCTAAATACTCTTGTACCGCTTTAATAACAATGCATTTTCCAATGTTTTCGCTGGAAAAATTCTTTGTAAGGCATTTTAGCTAGAAGTATCACTTTGTTCAATCATTCATAGTAGGTACAGGTACAGATGTACCTAAATGTACGGAATTCGACATTGATTTCTGTTGGTAGCCGCCTGGTTAAAAGTAAATAATGAGACCAGGAGAACCTACTTATATTATTTTTTTTAATTTTAGGATATTTCTTATATCCTATGTTTTATTCCAGGACATGGTCTACTCGTGTGCTAATTTTTATTCAAATCTTTTCAGCCATTTGTTTGACATAAATATTAGTATACTAATTTTTTTTTGTTATTAATTTATTTCTTACCACAAATTACAGAGAAAGTAATTAAAGAGTCTGCAAACACGATATTAAAATTAATTTGTGGAACTGGTGCCTGGGCTAAGTTTTCTACAGAACCTGTGTGTCAGGTCACCAGGCCCCCTAAAACAAAGTTTGAGATTAATCATTATTATACCGAAGACGATTTGATTCACATAAATGCATTACAATAATCACCAGACTTCCTTAATTATAAATAGACTTAACACAAAAAGCAGGTATTTGAATCTTGAATAAAATAATGTTTCAAAAATTAGGTTGAATTTCCAAATATTCTATCATGAGTTAGGTACGTCTCTTTTTGATGAGGCGTACACTCACACATAAATAGATTCGTCCTTATTCTATTATGTATACATATGACAAATAAAATATAATTCAGAAACGTAGGCATACTTGTCTTTGTAAACGTGGTCTGGTAAATATCGCTGTTAGCAATAAGACCGCTATTGTGCCCATAGATTTAATTTAGAATAAAATGTTCCTATTTTAGTATACAATCATGTTTAAGTATTCTATTCTATTTCACAGGCATTGTATACAATTCTCAAAAGATGTTTAGAAATATAAAATACGTGGTACCTAGTAAACACAGCTAATTTTATCTTTTTATTTTTTTTATCTGATATAAACTAGTGCTTGACTGCGATCCCACCTGATGGTAGATGATTTAAGGTATTTATGCAGATATCTATTCAACGTGTTTTTTTTATATCCCATAACTCTAGGGTATGAATGAGACAATATCAAAGAATCAACTGGCAATGAACTATTTTTCAATTATCTTTTTTTTTTCAATCGATAAGTTCACGATTATTAATGAAAAACACCCTTACGTGAAATAAGACAGCGTAAATATGTAATGTCATCATTTACGCTGTCATACTGTGAAGTTTCACAACGTCGCAAAAGTAAAGGTTTGTCAAATGGAAGACAGTTTTTGTTCTAAATTAATTATGATTAATTATATGAATCTTCGAAACCATGCATCTTTGGACCACATATTGAAGGACTTATATTATTATTGTTCCTTATAGAATATAAACCTTGAGTTATGGAATATCAAAAACAACACGTTGTATATACACCGCTAAATTTTGATCGTTTTAATCCCGTGGAGGGTTGATCCGGTACATAAGACACTATCGATTTGTAAAGATAAAATTAAAAAATAAAGTACCTTTTTTTTAAAACTCGTATTAATTTACGAATGTACGAAATTAATTTCTTTAAGAAAACGTCAGCTGAGCGAGTCCAGTGACCTGTAGGTAGATAGTACGCAACGCCTACTATTATTTTTAAATTTTATCTTTACAAATCGATAGTGTTTCATGTACCGGATCGACCCTCCACGGGATTAAAACGATCAAAATTTAACGGTGTATAAAAGGAGAAACGAATGACTGACATATCAACGCACAGCCGAAACTACTAGAAAAGTTGCACAAGGTTTGCTTTCATGATGGAGGTGAGCACTAAGAAACACCCTAAGAGGATGACACGGGGTTCCAAAGTTTGTATGGAAAAACCTGGCAAAACTCAGTTTTACCATAATTATGTTATTTAGTCCAATTTTGTATCAATATCTATATCATTACCTGTTTGCTGGTTTAAAACACGTGTTAGAATTTGTTGTTGTTATTTCATAAAATTTTTAGATATTTTGTTAGGTATCTAACTAATTATAAAATTAACAATTATTCTGTGTATATTCCACATGAACCTCGGACCTCGTTCCATCATCGACCCACTAGACGTACCTACGGCGTTGCGCCACATGGACATGGTAGACATCGCATCCATAAGCACAAAGTGTTTAGCGAACACTTTTAGTGTGCGTACAGCCAAGGAGTGGAATTCCCTGCCGGAGTCTGTGTTTCCTGATAGCTACAACTTAGGGGTCTTTAAGTCAAGAGTGAATAGGTTACTTTTATACAAGCGTGCTCAATCGACAACCACCTCACTATTTACCATCAGGTGGTGATGAGATAGTGGTCAAACGCAAGCCTACAAATAATAAAAAATATCTCAACATGTTCCTCTACATAAAAAGACAGACAGACAATACCTACAGGACTTATACACAATAACAATTGCTTGTGAAAGAAATGAATATCAAAGAAAAAGCAAAAATTCGCTTCAAATCGAAAAGTTGTGTACATCGGATTAGGCCGTTCTATATATAGTACAGAGCTTTTGCTTCGTGTACTTGATACACCTGGTCACACGCCCACACAAACTCCGAGTACAACTCGCCTGATCTTTCTGAAGAACACGATAATCAAAAAGGCGTGGGTACATATGTCCTTCCAGGGAAAAGCTCACGGTTTTCTCAGTTTTTATAAGGGTTCTGTACCTCTAACATGAGTTTAAAGCAATAGTATTCGTCGCTACTTGCTGTCGATGCTGTGCATTTTTAGCATGGTAAATTTTGCAGCGCCTCTAGTGGTCACTTGCAGAACCGCAATAAATTGGTAATACGAGTCCTGCAATCAAAGGGTAAAAAATTTAGTTTAAAAAAAACTAAAAAAACACGCTTTCATAGCATATCAAACTAAAAAGTGTAAAATAATTTTCAATATAGGTAGAAAATAATAATAATGAACGAAAAATATTAATATCATTGTAAAAAAACCGTGGGGCGCTTTCTGCCATATTTTTCGTAAATCGAGCACCCCACTCTTTTTTCACAATGCTATTAATATTTTTCGTTTATTATTATTATTTTTAACCTATATTGAAAATTATTTTACACTTTTTAGTTTGATATGCTATGAAAGCGTGTTTTTTTAGTTTTTTTTAAACTATATTTTTATTTTTCACTAAAAAAAAAACTATTGTATTGTCATCAGTCTTTGATGGGTGTGCAAAGTTTGAAGAAAATCTGATCGCCCAAAGTAGGTCAAAATCGAGCTCAAAGGCGTTGGTTACAAACATACAGGTGAAACTAATATAAACGTGTTAAAAACGGGATCCTATTGCTATTACTCCTCAGGCCGTCATCTGTCACCGGGCTGTCATGAGCCGTGATATGCCGCTATAAAAGCAAATTCTAAACTCTAATAAAATGAATAATAAATGGAGCTCCCACACAACAAACGTAACTTTTTGACGTTTTTGCTACAGACAGTACGGAACCCGGTTCGAATCCGACTCGCACTTGTACAGTTTTATTTAAGTTTGTAAAATATAAACTAGAGCTTGACTGCGATCCCACCTGATGGTAAGCAGTGATGTAATCGATGATGGTGAAGCGCACTAGTTTCTATCCACTCTAGCTTTAAAGACACCTAAGCGTCACCGCCTGTGGGTCACATGCCACAACCACAAACGCCGCCACGAGAAGCTAAAAGCGACCACAAAGGAAGCTGAAGCGCGCGACAGCCACTTGTGGTAGGAACCTGCTAATTTTTTTTAACCCATCCGCTCAGTATCATAATGGACTCTAATAAAAGAAGATTTAAATGCGAGAGAGGCGTGTGATGAAGTTTTGTACCAGCGTTTAGGTTCGGGCCATATGAAGCGAGAAGCGGCGATTTGTAGCGTGTGGCGGCCACCACAGGGGTGGGTTTTTAGTCAGTAAAAGTCTACTATCTCACGCTCCACCCAAGAGCGGAGGATGTCATTAGATGATTTTTCCACCGGAAAAAGCAGTACCTTTGTACTCTTTTATCTGCATTTGTTGTTTTAGGGCTCCGTAGCCAAATGGCAAATTAATTTTTTTTTTCATCAAACCCATACGTGTGTGGTATCTTTGGATAGGTCTTCAAAAATGATATTTAGGTTTCTAATATCATTTTTTTTTTCTAAATTGAATAGTTTACGCGAGAGACACGTAAAATGTGTGTCCCCCCCCCTCTAACTTCTAAAATAAGAGAATGATAAAACTAAAAAAAATATATGATGTACTTTACCATGTAAACTACCAACGAAAATTGGTTTGAACGAGATCTAGTAAGTAGTTTTTTTTTAATTCGTCATAAATCTAAAAAAATACACTATTATTAAAACATCGATCAAAGTTACAACGAACTACAAGAACTTTTATAATAATATAATATATAATATGCCACAACTATCACACAACGCCGTCTAGTCCCAAGCTAAGCAGAGCTTGTGTTATGGGGACTAGACAACTGATAAACATACTTATATATTTCTAAATACATACATATTATAGATAAATTACACCCAGACACAGAACAAATGATCGTGCTCATCACACAAACATTTGTCCTGGGTGAGAATCGAACCCACGACCTCCGGCATAGCAGTCAGAGTCACTAACCACTAGACCAACAGGCCTGTCAAAATATTTTGTTGTTTATATTATGTTACTTGCTGCTACGGAACCCTCCATGGGCGAGTCCGACTCGCACTTGGCCGGTTTTTTTTAAAATTTTTAAGTGTATGCCGGTGGCGGCGTTTTGTGGTTGTGGCCGGTGGCTTGTGTGCGGCGACCCTTCATTACGAGTATAATCAGACAAGACCGCAGCAGGCAAAATTTCAGTGTCATTTTGCACAGATAGATCGAATTCGAGAATACGGTTTTGACGTTAAAAGGAGACGTCGTCTTCGTCTGGAGTTTCAAATTAATTCGGTTAGGTTGCAATGCTAACTAGATTAACTACTGAACGTTGATTATTGTGATTACGAAGTGAAGTAACAGTTGATTTTCAACTGTTACTTTCATTATTATTTTATACCTCGAGGAATATGCCAAACTTATGTGTTCAGGCCAAAGTAGAATTTATGAAACACTCAACTTTAAATGTTTAACGCTTCGAATAACGTAATTAGAGACACAAGAGAAAGACATTGAGAGAGCGAGCCGGCGTTCGCTTGGGGTTTAATGAATCAGAAACCGGGGGACAAGTGTCTAGTTTTTTTTAATATCTTCTGAAGAAAAAATATGGGTTACTAACCTATGTTTTTTAAACTCATAATATCTAATAGGAACATAACTAAACCCCCTGAACATATATAAATAAAGACGGTTCTCCTTAAGGCAGTAGTCGCAAGATGTGAAAATATTTACAACTTATTTATTTTTTTAGATTTAATAAATACTTGTAGATTGCATTTGAGCTAATTGTTACAAACAAACGCTAATCTCGCCAAAAAATTGTTAGGTACGCAGTTTGGTGGGTTTATGAAATGTACAACATTGTTGGTTCAAATATATGATTTATTTATTTTTTATTATAGTAGCGGCCCGTGCCGGCTTCGCACGGGTGGACATAAGATTTATATAGCCTATGTTAATCAGGTTGAATTTAGCTTTCCAATAGTGAAAGAATTTAAATCGGCCCGGTAGTTTTCGAGTTTATTCATTACAAACGTACACACAAAAATACAAATTTTCTCACTTTATAATATTAGTGTAGATGTAATCGACTATTTACTAAAGAAAACACAATGTGCGGAATATCGCAGTGTCACTACATATGTAATTTCATTTGTCTCTGAATAAAAGTTATGCGAACGACCGCTGTATAAATCAATTTCTAATTGAATGCAATTTTAGCTACACGTATAGAACAGAGAGCTAACAAACAATGTATAACTTTGAAACACATTCAGTAACTAGTCTATAGTTGTATTATATTAATGTGGTGACAACTCATTATTAGAGTTGGCCCCTACCACGAGTTATAAACGCGACGACTTTAAACTTAAGTGTAAAGGGGATGGAGCTATACATAGGCTGTATAGCACCATCCGTCATTCTCGCTCGCACGCTTGACATTTTAACATGTCATGGTAAGACCTCAAGCCGGACTCAACCAAAACACCTGTCCAGCTTTATCCGGACGCCAAGCAACGCTACACACTACCATCGAAATAAATACGTTATTTAGGACAAGATTTGAAGAAGTGACGAGAATACTTATTGGCGAAAATAGAATTATTCGGAGTCATTGAGGGTAACTATTTATTCAATAGCAAATCATTCAGATGGCGAAAGTACCTACTAAAAAAACCGAAATCAGCCGTGAAATTGTAGTCGTTGGTCCTGAAGCTAGTTTTCAGACTTTTTGTAAATACTTGTACCCCATTTATGATTTACCAAAAGTTGTTCTTGACAAATACAACCTTATCATGGCTGCTAAGTTATACGAGTAATTTAATCAATTATGCCGTGTACAAAATTTATTAAAAAAAATATCTATTAAATTTTTTAGAAAAAAAATTCGTACTGTTAAAAAAATATCTATTAAATTTTTTAGAAAAAAAAATTCGTACTGTTAAATTAAAAAATAGACCGACCAAAATTATTTGTAGCAGTGAAATGAATCCTGTAATTGCCACGGTAATCCTAATATATTTAAAAACACAATAATTGCTAATTTATAGTTGTAGTTTTATAAAAATCTGTTCAGTTTTTGCGTGAAATAGTAACTGACAAATGAATGGAGGTTAAGGGATGGGGGGTAAGGGATGGGGGGTGTATGTTCATACATACACCCATCCCTTCATACGTCCTCACAAACTTTCACATTTATAACATTTGCAGGATCTACAAATACAGTACGATCCTACTTGATCGTACCTACTGAATTTATAATTTGTTCTCATATTTTTTTTTTCTCTTCTTTTATTTCACATCTCACGATACGACCCTGACTTTATTTAATGTAACAGAAGCCATACTGTTTTTTTTTTTTTTTAATTAAGCCTTTGTCACCGGGACAACAATAACGAATCGAAGCGACGAATCAACATCTCATTTATAAAAACGGTTCGGTTCAGTAGTGAAACCGTTTCTGTAGAACATACATTGAAACAGCGAAGAAACTCTTTAAATAAAGATTTAAAAAAAGAAAAAACAAAATGATCATTCTTCTTTTTGACTTTGCCGTAATTGGTTTAAAAGATAAGACATGGTTTTTTTTTAGTCTTAGAAAACCATACAGACGTGTGTTACCACTTATCACAGAAGTGATGATGATGAATTTTGACATCCACTACGTTCAATGGTCCACCAAGGACTGTGTGGAAATCAGACCACAAAGATAAGATCTTGATTTCAAAAGGAATTGATATTTCACGGCATGTAAGTTCTTTAGTGTTACTTTATTGACATTAAACTATTTTTCTTTCTCATTAGTGATACTAACTACAAAAAAAAAAATCTTAAATTCCTTTACTTAGCTCTACTGTCCGTACGCGTAGCTTAATAGACGCGTATTTGTCATTATAGGCTTGATGAGGCGTACATCTTACAGACAAAAAAATGAAACTGTCACCGAAGCGGCATAGAGATGATGTCATGACCTTGCCGCTAATGACGGATACGCACCTATGAAGCTACGCGCCCGAGAACAGTAGGCCTTACTTTTCAATGCGTAAAAATTGTGTTGCATGAAGTTTTGATAAATAAATAAAAAGAATTAAACTGTCAACGAAGCGGCATAGAGATGACGTCATGACGTTGCCGCTAATGACGGATACGCGCCTATGAAGCTGCGTGCCCGAGAACAGTAGGCCTTACTTTTCAATGCATAAAAAATCAGAAAGTAAAATGTGTTTTCCACCAACATAAACTTCAATAGTGGTCGACTAAAATTCGATTTCCTTTTCCAAATGTAAGTCCAGCTTTACTTATTTTCATAAAATAGCGTGCCTAATTAAAATGAAAACGTTGAATACCTCGGCCATCGCAGACCAACGCCTCGTTATTTCCCATCCACAAAAAAGATTATATAGTTACCGACGCTGTCGAAATCAATTCGCGACCGAGTGCTTTTCTGACCAAAATTGGTAAAATATTCTCGATTTGTGTTTCATTACATTTCATCGCCCACAACTGTGTTATTTAACACTGAATGATACCGCAAACTTATTGTTAGTAAATTTATAAAAAAAATCGTTAAGTCGGTTTCAGCAGAGTGGCGGTAAACGATGGTAACTGCAAAAAGACCTAGTGTCAAAAGCTAAAAAAAAAAGTATCAAACTTACCTGGGTATGTTGGCATGCACGTTAGGCATACATAGACCAGACCATAAACAATAAAAGCTTTTATGCACGGAAAAAGTTTCGGAACTTTATAGTGATTACTTTTGAGATGATTTATCATTGTGATCTTTTTTCAACTACCTATCTGTTTATGATGAGATTCATATATGGGGCGTTTAATTTTCCTATTGACAATCGCTTGCTGTAAAAAATAATAGAAATATTGTATGTACGTTTGAAATTTTAAGGTTTTTTTTCTATTAATTTAATTAGTATGATACATTTCAAGGGCTTTAATTTTTTTTTAAATTTAAGTGTGTAATAAATAGAGTGGACGAAATACACCTCTGTTACATTTTTTTTTTACTAATTGATTGTTGATAAAGAAGATGAACGTCCCATATTTGAAATTATTAGTTCACAATGTTTTTTAAGGTTTAAAATCATCCAAGGACTTCAATATCGAGTCGAATCATTTATTAGGATTACGTTTTTTGTAGTAAAAGTAAAGTAAATCCGGTGACATTTAGAAACTCTTACCGTGCATATAGGCTTTAAAACTTTCACAAATCCTGATAATGGCGCAGATTCAGTCGCATCCCGTCTGTATATTCGTTCTACCACTATCTTTTACTAAGACGCAAATGAAGAAAAAGATTGAGAGGATTCAAAACGTCTAACTTTTAATTAATGTGATTTTAGCCAGCAAGTTCCTCTTAATTGTAACTTACTCAGGACATCTTATATATTTCTTTCTGTCCTGAGTATGTCTTAGTATTTTATAACGATAGTAGTTAGCCTATCCTTCCACAACAATTGCATAAAAATTATTAAGTTTTCGGAAATCAAATAACAATAAATGCAATAACTAGAAGCGAAGGAGGATATAAACTAAATTTATTAACTGTCAGATACTCAAAACTGCATTTGCCGTTCTATAATATGTTATGTACAAGCTAAAATATAGAGACACCGATTTTCAATACACTAAATACGTCTGTTTATTACGAATTAATTTTCATAGAGAACTTTTTTTAATGGAAATATGTACACTACTACACGCAATTAAAGTCCATTTTTCAATAAACAATATTTTCAATTTACTTTGGTATTTTCTATCAAACTCACTTTCAGTGGCTTTTTACCAATCCAAAAGAAACTTTAAGTTAACAGTGATTGGCGCTAAAATTGGATGCAGTGAATGTGATTTTCAATTTTAATCATGCATGTTTTAATTAGGTTTACAAAACCTATTAGGAGGCAGTGAAAGGCTTGCATATGCTAATTAAATACGAAAACGATTTGAAGTACAGAACGGGTGCAACCATTTTGAACATGTAATATGACTGATTCCCATTGTGTTTACAATTCAGAGTTATTGCAAGTTAGCAATTTTTATCGACTTTATTATTTATTCTTGCTTTTAAATTAAAAATCTAAATGTTAACATATACAAGTTTTTTTTTTTTTAGCCAGAAAAATTTCTTTAGTTACATTTATAGGTCCTAGAATGCAGAATCATTGGTAGATTTTGTAGATTTAGTCCACGCTTCTGACGCAAGCGCTATTTCCTGAGAGGATAAGTTTATAATTATATATAGGAAAAACTGCTATAATTTCACAATTTATAACAGTTTTTCCTATAAATTGTGAAATGGACCAGGGAAAGCTGTTATATAAAGCTAACCATTCTTGGTGTAAACTCTTATTTTCCTAAAACGTGTGAGTTACATAGCAAAACTGTGTTGAAACAATGTTTCCTTTTTGTATTACTTTTCCTGTAGTTCTTTTTTACTTTCGCTGTGTTATTTTTACTTTCCCTTGCCCGTTCTATTTTCAAATATTAACCCTCTTATTCATAACGTCATACTAAACTCTGTTTTTCGTAAACGTTTCTCAAGTAATATTATTTCTTGTATTTCGTCATCATGAAAATGGTAATACTGTACAGTCACACTGTTTATTGTAACAAATTGTTACTAGGATGTAAGCTAGGCCCGATCGTGGCCGTTTTTTCGCTAGATGGCGCTTCAATATTTTTTTATTTATACTGTATTTTCTTGACTCATGACTCAGCATTATAAATTCAAGAAAATTGTATTTTTCACTTTATTGAACTTAGACAAAATATTGCCTCAAATTCACCTAGTTCGAACTGCTCCTGTCTTTATCTAAAGTGCTTAAAACTTTAACATGTTGCAGTAAAGCTAAGCGTCTCCCGCGTCGGGATTAGAGATGTGCGAGAAGTGGGAATATTGGTTGCAATATTACCGAGAAGTGAGAATATTGGTGGCAATATTACCGAGAAGTGGGAATATTGGTGGCAATATTACCGAGAAGTGGGAATATTGGTGGCAATATTGCCGAGAAGTGGGGAATATTGCCGCCAACGGCAAATCTCTAGTCGGGATCGGTGCGTAAAGAGGTCCGCTCTTTCCTCGTTCCGGATTCGTTGCTCTATATTGATTTGTATTGTACAGTGTGCACTGGATCTGAAATTGCCGATGCAAAATCCGAATGCAGTAAACGTACCCTATAGGCATTTTGTACATACCGACAGCTCATACACTGCATACGCTCCGATTCCAACGAAATCGCCCTAAAGCTTAGCGTCCACCGGGACACTAAGCTTTAGTGGCTGTTTTGGTGGTTTGAGTGTTACTGCTAATGTTTCTGTACTTATTTATGGAATCATATATAAATGAATAAAAGGGTCTTTATTGTATAGAAAAGCATTTCCACAAACCTTTGTTGAACGCCTTCCACCTCACGATAAGACCGATCTGAGAGTTCTGAAATCCACTTACGGTTACATAGTTGGCATTGATGTAGTCCCTCTCACAGCGCTTCAGGACAACCCTGGTGTGGTCGAAGGGGTTGACGTCGCGGTAGCGGTTAAGTGGCTTGTTCTGGGGCTTCTTAGCTTCGTTCCAGCTGTGACGGAACCGTTGGCATTCAATCCCGATCTTCTGTTGGGCAAAAGTTGGTGATATCAGTAAAAGTTACTTGATATTAGTTATAAAATGAATTCTATTGAAAGAGTGAAGAGGTTTTGTTTGAATAAAAATTTATTGATTGAATTGGCTATTTGAAACGCTCAGAAATTCTGTAAACTCTTTAATGTAATTCAAATCGCAGCTTTATAATAGATAGATAAATACTAATATTGGTATGTTGACTCAATAATGACAAAAAACCATAACCTCAGTTAGATAGTTGATTAAATCAACCTTTTTTGAATTAAGTAATCAACAAATAACTTCTCATACTGGATAAAGCGAGAATGGGTATCAGATTTTTTTTATTAATTGGTTCAAGCTCATATTCAACCTTGATATCATCTGATGGTAAGCAATGATGAGGACCACCCACCCACCCATATCCATTCAGATGGTGGGTGGTAATGGATGCTAAGCATCTTCAGTCAATTGCAACTCCTATGTATAGCATAGGTGTTCAGTGTAAGTACATTTGGAATCATTTATTGATTTCTCTGTAGGGGAGGAGGGAGCTCATAGCTGTGAGGCTGTAACCGGGCAGGGTAAGGTGTGCGGGGTCGGGAGGGGATGCGCTGTAGCTGCGGGGCGAAATGGAGAGGGGGTAGTTATGGTCTCGAATTCTAGAAAATGTATCTGGGTAAAGCAAGAGTGTGTAACAGACTTTTTTTATTATTGACAGGCTCATATTTGGCCATTGTATCGATCAGTAAGCGATGATGAGGACTTAAACTCCACCCATACTCATTCGGTTGGTGGGTGGTAACGGATGTTAAGTGTCTTCAGTTAATTGCAAGTCCTAACTATGTATTGCATAGATGTTCAGTGAAAGTATATTTGGAACCATTTATTGATTTTCTGGTAGGGACGGAGGGAGCTCATAGCTATAATGCTGTATCCAGGCAGGGCACGGAAAGTGCGGGGTCGGGAGGGAATGCGCTATTGCTGCGGGGGGAAAAGGAGGCGAGGGGAAAAGGAGGCAAGGGGAAAAGGAGGCGAGGGGAAAAGGAGAGGGGGGGGTAGCTACGGCCTCGAATTCTAGAAAGTGTATCTGCATTACTACCGTGAAAACACGGGTTCGCACAGCTTCAGGCGCAGGGTCGGGGGGGAGGGGATGGGGAATGGAACAAGATGGCGCCGGTTACGAAAGTGTAACTACCCACACTAATAATTCTTTTTTGGGCAAAAAGCTTAGTTTGAAGGTTCAGCCTCAGAGAAACGTTTAAGGAATGTAACATTTTTAATGATGTAGGATCGGAGAACAAGTTTTTAGGGGGCAGTTTTTGTTGCGGTACTTATTTGAACATGTTCAATTCAAATTTAATGCATATTTTTGGGTGAAATTTTAAGTTTTAAAAGTAGCCAATAAAATGAAATTGTTTTTATGAGAAAAATTGAAATGCATTTTGTTTGTAATGTCCAGAGTATGTTATATGTGAGTAATTTTTAACAAGTTGAAACTTTAACCACCATATATACATAGGTAATAAGAAAATGGTGTTTGGATTCGTAGGTAGAAGAAAATCATTATTATACAAATGGCTTTTTTGGTATTTTATAAAATTGAATGATGACTGTGGTGGAATGGTAGATAGTAAAATTTGTACATGGTTTAATATCTTCAGTCTAATGTAAGATTATGGAACATCAGCATTCTAGGGTCGACATATCCCAGCAATATACTAGACAAGTCCTCATAAGATAAATCTAGGAATAGTAGGAATGTAGCTCAGGCTCAGCAGTAAGCAGCAGAGTACAGAACTGGATGGTGTGGTACTCCCTACCATACTATCCAGTTTGTGGAATGATAGTACACATATGCAGAAGTCTTCAAACGCAGCCCTGAAAGTATCTCTACAATAGTAAACAAACAAAAACCCACACAAAAAAAAAACAAGAAAATGAAAAGTACAAAAAAAAAAAACAATTATAAAAGTAAACAAAAAAGTTGCAAATGCACTTATTTCTATGCCACAGCTAAAATGAGCAAGCAAAAACCATTACTTTCCCAAAGTAAAACCAAAACTGTAGACAAGTTACAAGAAATCGCTCGAAATAAGTTCACGGTATATTGTTGTTACTTTTTAGCGCGTGGCACAGACATACCGCGTTCCACCTACGCGACTTACCTGATAGACCAGGGCCCAAGCATTCTTGGAGAGGATGTCCAAGTACTCCTCCTCGACTTTGTTGGTGTGCACGTTGTTTTGACTCATTCTTGAAGTTGTTTCCTTCTTTTGCTCACTCGTATCGAAGTATTGTTTGGGTAACGGATACCGCAAACAGTACAAGTTTGGAAGTTACTGACAGTTGAAACTGGCGTATAATATTTAGTAGATATAGGATGTGCCCGGTGCAGGTGGTAAGCAACACTAATTACGAATTCGTAACAACTGATCCAGCGACGAAATCAGAATGATTTAGTTTTAGATAGCGGCCTTCGACATGAGTACACCGCTGTCGGAATTAGTGTTGTCAGATTTTGTTTACAAAATCACTGCTCTAGGCAAATTCTACCATGGTAGTTTTGCTTTATCTGTTGTATTTTATAAAATCGCGATAAAAGTGGTTTTTAATTAAATTAAAAAGTTTTATGAACATCTAAAGGTTTCTAAAGACATTATAAAATAAAATCAAAATGTTTTAATAGTTTTTTTTTGTTATCTCAATAAATAGTAAAACGATTTATGGTAACTGTGTGGGTGTGGACTAGTGTTGCCAGGTGTCGCGATTTGCGCGGGATGTCCCGATTTTGAGGGGCCTGGGGACGCGTCCCGATTTGCGCCTGATCGGGACGCTAAAAGTCCCGATTTATCAATAAATTAATTAAAAGCCGTTATAATTACATATTACAAAGTAACATTCATCAGTAGCATTCGCATCATTGTCACACATGTTAAGTGCGTTAAAATGACACACGGCACATCTAGAGTGATTGTAGCCCTGGAACGCAAAGGGCAACTAAAGAACATAGTTCCACTCTAGAGCGAGAGAAGTCATTGAATGATTTTTAACCCCAAAAAAAAACTTTTTTTTTATTTGTCCCGATTTAAAACCCTAAATCCCGGTTTGTTTTACCATCAGTCCCGATTTGACTCCAATCGGATCTGGCAACACTAGTGTGGACCCGGCGTCACTGTTTTATAAAATTGTACAAAATACAAATAAAAATATATATTTTTTGCTTCCTAAAGTGGAAAAATGTGCGAAAAAGTCTGATTGTAAAGTTACTGAATATCAATTAATGTAATCGAGCACACTTTATATTTACTTGTAGTCAATAAAGTCACTTAATACAAAAATAAGTATTCTGTTTATTTCATATTAGTAAAGTATCCATACTTTACAATGTGATAAAAGACGCATAATGAAGCCAAGAGTTGCTTGTTGATTTCATAATTATTGTATTGGTCTATAATTATGCGAACCTTTAGGATACAGAAATACTAAAGGAATACAATACATTCCTAATCTCTACCTGAAAATAAAAAACCATAATGTAATTCAGGGATACAAATTAAGGTATAAGAAAGTTAATATTATATTTGATGGAAACAATACTGTCCATATTTCATGTGGTTTGTCGAAAAGTAATGATGAACTTTTAATCATCCACAAACAGCTATGATCAGTGTTCACATTGACCATTTCCCACGTGATTAAGTAAATTAACCCCGCGTTCCGAATTGCGTCAAAAGCGATTATATCGCGAATCCGACCAACGCGCAACGTCACAAATAGTACTCAATAGTCCTTATATTTTGTGACTAATAAATTTGGTCGGATTCGCGATATAGCCTTGCATCAAAGTGAAGTCCAGGATGTGTGATCCAAAGCGACTAAGTTTCCGCCGACCCCAAGTAATATAATTATATATTATGGATATTAAATTTTATATAGAAGACTATTAGGTCGGAATTGGTAAGTGCACCCCCACGCACTTATATCAGAACGTCCTCGTTCAAAACTTCAAAGCTTTTTGGTGAGAAGGTTTATTAAGTAACTACCATTTGGTAGAAAATTGTAAAATTCAAAGAAATTAAAAGAACGTGTTGAGTAGTAGCTGTAACTAAAAATAAAAATTAAGCGTTGTTGTTTCTTTTATAAAAAAAGATTATTTAAATTGAATAACTTAGCTTAAAAAATATATAAAAGTATCATTGAGAGGCTAAAAACTTTGGTTTCGGGTTTTGCGAATGACTTAAAGTAAAATTTTGACATTTTAAAAGTTTAATTTTGGTCGATGGTTTCCAATTGCCAAGTGGACGTAAGAAAAATTTTGACAATTCGTAATTCGCTGTGTTTTGTGTGTACGTACTCTATCAGTTTTATTAAAATATTTAAAATATCAAGACTATATTAGCAAATATCCGCTAAGAAATGGCTTCCCCAAGAACCCGCAGGAAGCTGAACTCCATACGAAATATCGACGACAATAACGTAAGTTATTGTGTGTAAAAATCATATCCGTATGCTAACAAAAATTTCGTGATTTCAATGAAAATTTTCGTCACTATTTGCAGAAATGTTTCGAGTGTGGAACCTTGAATCCTCAATGGGTGTCTGTCACGTATGGCATCTGGATTTGCTTGGAATGTTCAGGAGTCCACCGCAGTCTAGGGGTCCACCTTTCGTTTGTACGGAGCGTTACTATGGACAAATGGAAGGACTTGGAGCTTGAGAAAATGATGGTAAATTGCTCTTTTACTTAGTTTTGTTACTAGGCGAGACTGCTGCAATGTTCTGATAAAACATCAAAAATTTTGCAAGCATACCTAAGTACTGGCGACTGTGTCAAGAAACTGCATCAATTTATTCTGCTTTTGCAATTGAACTATGTATATTATGTGGTATTTGTATTCCTTTAAATCTGTCTTTGAACACCAGCAACTTCGTATTACTCTTTCAATCTAGAGAATCAATAATGAAATGCTTACTATCTTAGGCAAATTACTTGCAACCAAGATTCAAGATCTAAACATTTCATTCTTCACCTTATGACCTACTTATGTGGCCTAGAAGCATTGTTATTTAAAAATAGTAGGCAACCTGTCGGTCTTTGACATAGTAGGTACCCATCATTCATAAAAAAAGCAATAAACATGCAAAGAAGTATTTCATAATTATAAATCCACAGTAGTACTGATTTGGAAAAGCTGAACTTCATACAATATATTGACATCAATAATGTAAGTTGTTTTGAGCTTTGTATTGTTTTACCCTTTTCAAATATACCAAAAGGCACAAAAACTAAATTGGAAAAAAGAAATAAGCTTTATCAGTAATTAGCTCACCATCTCTCTGCCCTAGAGCGGTAGTGGCTGAGTAGTAATGACTCTGACTTACAAGCTATAGGGTACAGGTTCAAACCGAGCCAGGCAGATGGCTTTGTGTAATTTATTTCATCACCACTGCTCTCAAAACGGTGAAGGAAAACATTGTGAGAAAAAAACCAGCAGGTCATTGAACCATAAATTCGAAGATATGTGACTTTCACTAATCCACACTGGGCCTGTGTGGTTAATGCCCATTCCTTCTCTTAGAGAGAGGAGGCCTGAGTCCCAACAGTGAGAACATTAAAAGGTTGATTATGCTGTGCTATGCTATGCCCTATCCCTACCCTGTCCTTTCACCTGTCATTCTATTACATTTTGCTATCACTCCTGACACAGTCCATCCATCTTTTCATTGGCTTCCCAATCTCTCTCTAACAATCCACTTGATATTTATAACTCTTTTAGTAACATTACAAATGTTTTGTACAAACAATTTTCTTTCAAAATTCAAGTCATTGGTCTCTTTTACAAACTTCTTCTTTTTGTGTTGATGTACTCTTAAAAATCATTTTCTGACTAGTATTTGGCAACTTCTACGGCTCTGTTATTTGCCTTGTATCATCATCATCATTTCAGTTGAAGGATGTCCACTGTTGGACATAGGCAGCTGTAGGCTGTTGGGCTCTCTGAAAACTGCAGATGCTTGGGCAGGATAGACAGCATAGCATTTGACGCATGTCCTGTGCAGCAGCTCCACACTGATTCTGTATCAGACTTTCTTTAACCTTTTGAATGTCTTAAGTTACACAGTTCGACATAAGCAATTGTCTTTCTATTGTGTCTCTAATTACGGCATTTGATGAGTTAATAGTTTTATTTCTCACTTTATCAATTATTGTCCCTTCACACATCCATCTTAACATTCTGATCTCTGCTATATGCAATTGTTTTTTATATTTCAGCAACTAGTTCTTAAGCCGGCTAAAGATTCATATTGGTCCATTATTAAAGCTTGAAAAACTGACTCTCACTATACAAAGTTGTTACTTGAAGATTACAAGCTTAATTGTAGTTGCTATACATGACATAATCAGCCTTACAATGTTCCCACTGCTGGGTCTCACGCCTCTTCTGTAGGAGGGAGAATAGGCCATAATCGGCCACATGGACCCAGTGCAGGAATGACAGTGCCCTAGGAATTTTAACCAGGTTCATCATCATCCACAGGTTGACTGTTCTCACTGCTGTGCGCAAGTAGTCTTGGCCCAAAATAAGAGTGCCATATTCTCTTTTTTTGTGCTAAGTCTCAAATTACATCCTAGATTCAGAAACCGCTTATAATTAATGAGATAAGTTAGCCAACCAGGTTGATAATTCAGTGTCAGATAGAGACAGGTTCACTGAACTCCCATAATCACTAGAGCTAAAAAACCACATCAACATACACACATGCACATGCATCACTGCTTACCATCAGGTGGGATCGCAGTTTAGCACTAGCTTATATCAGATTTAAAAAAAACTTGTAAACAATAGAGATAAACCTAACCTAACCAAAACACCTACAGTTGGCACAACGGATCTTGAGCGCTCGGCGTCAGAGTGGGGATCGCTTTGCGCATTCCATACATTGGCGAGCCAATCGTCTTCGTTGTTAGATACATGCAGCAACGCAGGGAACGAATGAGGAGTGACGTCTATGACGCGATGGCGCGGCGTGCCAATCACTGACACTCCCCGCCCCCGCGTCTCACTTCGCACCACTAAAGAGACCGAATATTTGACTTCTACTTCTTCTTCTTCTCTTCTTGCGCAGCCGCTCAAGATCCGTTATGGCAACTGTACGGAGTCAAGTACTACTCTACGTAAGTAGTTGCTAATTCCAGTAATGGATTTTCAAAGTGGTGAATTGAAAATAGAAGAATATAGGAACTTAAACAAATCAAAAACTAAAATATTTTCAACCAACCCATTTAGGAAATTAAATCTGCTGTCTGATCACAACAGTCCATTTTAAAAATAGTAATTTTATAAAAACATGGATAGTTCAACAAAAAACAAAAAATATACTAGACCATCATGCCAATAGTCCCTGAGAGGGGTCATCACAGGTGTAAGAGCAATCCACCATACATCCACAATTCAAACTAAACCTCATGATCATTAGCATTAGTACCTATCTTAATACTTGACATAATTTTGGAATTTCTCGCTTTAAAATACCTTTTAACTGGTATTTTTCTTATTGCTCTGTTAAAGTACTTGTATTGTTTTGTATTATATACACCGCTAAATTTTAATCGTTTAAAATCCCGTGGAGGGTCGATCCGGTACATGAAACACTATCAATTTGTAAAGATTAAATTAAAAAATAAAGCACCTTTTTTTCAAAACTCGTATTAATTTCCACATGTACAAAATTAGAAAACATCAGCTGAGCGAGTTCAATGACCTGTAGGTAGTTTGTACGTAACGCCGACTATTAACTACAGGTCATTGAACTCGCTCAGTTGATGTTTTCTTAAAGAAATTAATTTCGTACATGCGTAAATTAATACGAATTTTGAAAAAAAGTTACTTTATTTTTTAATTTTTTCTTTACAAATCGATAGTGTTTCATGTACCGGATCGACCCTCCACGGGATTAAAACGATTAAAATTTAACGGTGTATATATTGGGTTGTTATCCGCAACTCCACGACTAAAGCGTGTATTTTGCGTACGGGTGGAACAAACATAGCCTTCGATCCGCCCCAGCTCCTCAAGGAAGGCCAGCAGTGGATTTACAGACTTACTTCAGAACTTTAAAATAACTGAACTATGAACATAAGGCATTTTTTAAAGTATTGCAACTCTGCGACTATTTGTTTAGTATTTACAAGGTGAAAAGGCGTTGTTATTTGTTAAAATAACAAAGTCTTTGATAACCATCTTCATTCAAAGTTTCTTTATCAACGAAAAGTGATGTAAAATATTTATTTATTTGTTTAAACTTTATGTACTAGTAAAAAACACTACGAAGGCGTATTAATGTCTTAGGCGCTTTCTATCAGTCAAACAAACAAAAGAAATAAGAACAAAAAAAAAAAATAAGTAAACCAGTGCTATTAATATTTCGCAAATCCTGTGATTCTTTAAGAGCAAATATGTGTTACTTTGGAATAATCAAGTACATTAATATACAGCCTAAGAAAACTAAACAAAGTTAGCGCCGGACAATTGTTTAGCAGCAACGTGTTGCATTTCTTGCATTTGCAATCTGGAAATGTAAGGCGTTGAACCTAATCATTCATTATATTAAGTGACCGAGGAATAGCTTGTGAACTTTAACATGTTAGGAAAGTTTTATTAGTCTTTCTTAGAACCGTATTAAATAAAAAATATAATCAATAGATATTACCTACACGTACGTTCCAAATAAACCTGTAAGCTGTAACACATTATTATTATGTCTGTCCTTATTAAATTATTCATTCGGTCTTTTAAATCTTAGGACTGTATGCCTAAATAGATGACCATCCAGTTTGTAATAAGATTTGTCATCATCATCTCAGCCGAAAAACGTCCACTGTTGGACATAGACCACCCTCAAGTGTAGCCACAACGAACGGTCCTGTGCATCTCGCATCCATCGTACCCTCACCAGGTCGTCGGTCCACGTTGTGGAAGGAACCCTTTGAACGCTGCGTCTTCCGGTACGCGGGGGGGGGCCACTTCAGAACCATTCTGCGAGTAATGTAGCCTGCCTACTGCCACACATTGCAATCATATATTATGCCATAAAATACGCTTGTTCACAGAAACTATTACCTCGTTTATTGCTCTTTTTATTCGTGAAAAATCATATTAAATTCCCTTGCATAAGTAAGCGGAGAACGGGAGAAACAGACAGAGGCATACCGATAAAATTATCATCCCGCTATAAAACTGAATTGACAGTGGTATTTAAATCTTATCTTGAAAAAAATAAAGTTCATTTTCACAAAGTTAGCCTTGATGTAATTTACAAGATATGTGATTCAGTAGTACATGTTAATGCGGATATAATCAGACAATGTTGATAAGATAAGGACCTATTAGTATTGATGTGACAAACAAAACGAGCTCAATCGTGTAATGTTAGGAGTATTTTAAAACATAATGGACGTCACAAGTAGTGTTGCCAGATGTCCCGATTTGCGCGGGATGTCCCGATTTTGAGGGGTCTGGGGACACTTCCCGATTTGCGCCTGATCGGGACGCTAAATATCCCGATTTACCAATAAATTAATTAAAAGCCATTATAATTACATATTATAAAGTAACATATATCAGTAGCATTCGCCACATCGTCACCCATGTTAAGTGCGTTAAAAACCCTAGAGCGAGAGAAGTCATTGAATGATTTTTTACCCCAAAAAAACTTTCTTTTTTATTTGTCCCGATTTAAAACCCTAAATCCCGATTTGTTTTACCATCAGTCCCGATTTTACTCCAATCGGACCTGGCAACACTATAGTCACAAGGCACACCCATACGTAGAATATATTTGTTTTTTAAGTAAAGTGTTGCCCTACACTATGAATTACTCCTATATCACAAATATGTAAATTCACTTATACGAGACACAACGGCAACTTGCCATCGAACATTGCCATGCTTAGCTGGCGCTCACAGCGCTAAGGTCGTGAACAGGCCGTTAAAGCAGTCACTCAAATTATACAAAATTCTAGCATTTTTGTCATCTTTCACAGAATCTTTTTACATTATTATCGTATTTAATTCCAATTTTAAAACAGACAATCTATGCATAAGTACATATAAATAAAATTGGAGTGTCTGTTTGTAATATTGAAATAACTGCTTTTTACTACATGCATATGAATATATATACGGTACATATACCAAAATAACATTTTTTGTCTGTCTGTCTGTTTGTCCCGGCTAATCTCTGAAATGGCTGGACCGATTTTGACGGCACTTTTTTTGGTAGGTAGCTGATGTAATAAGGAGTAAGATAGTTAGTAAAGGAGTTAGGCTACTTTAATTTTAGAAAAAATCTTCTATTTTAGAAAAAGTAAATTCAAAATCCTTTAGTCCACGCGAACGAAGTCGCGGGCACTGCTAGTATTGTATAAAAATCATTAAGAAACTATTTCTTTGTTATAATAACATGGTTAACTCATCATCGACATTGCCATATTGTTTATTGAAAACTGACTATCTTCTCTTAGTTTGCGTTACTAAAGCAATTGCCAATGTTATTTTTAGGGTTCCGTAGCCAAATGGCAAAAAACGGAACCCTTATAGATTCGTCATGTCTGTCTGTCTGTCTGTCTGTCCGTCCGTATGTCACAGCCATTTTTTTCCGAAACTATAAGAGCTATACTGTTGAAACTTAGTAAGTAGATGTATTCTGTGAACCGCACTAAGATTTTCACACAAAAATAGAAAAAAAGCAATCGATTTTGGGGGTCCCCATACTTAGAACTGAAACTCAAAAATTTTTTTTTCATCAAACCCATACGTGTGGGGTATCTATGGATAGGTCTTCAAAAATGATATTAAGGTTCCTAATATCATTTTTTTCTAAATTGAATAGTTTACGCGAGAGACTCTTCCAAAGTGGTAAAATGTGTGTCCCCCCCCCCTGTAACTTCTAAAATAAGAGAATGACAAAACTAAAAAAAATATATGATGTACATTACCATGCAAACTACCAACGAAAATTGGTTTGAACGAGATCTAATGAGTCGTTTTTTTTTAATACGTCATAAATCTAAAAAAATATATTATTATTAAAACATCGATCAAAGTTACAACGAACTACAAGAACTTTTATATTATGTTACTTGCTGCTACGGAACCCTCCATGGGCGAGTCCGACTCGCACTTGGCCGGTTTTTTATAATATCAGCTCAAAGAAATCGCTTTTGCTGACATAACAAGCATAACTTTTTCATAATACAGTTTTGAAATTTTGTACATAGATTCTTTACATAAAAATACTAGACACGTGTTTCGCGTTTCGCATAATTATACTAAAACTACAATTGCCGTCACGGATCTTGAGCGCTGACATCAAGTTGCCAGCTGCGCCCGGACAGAGCCCCGCTGACTTTTAATTCCATTTTCTTTGCGAAATATTGATTGATTTACATATGATAAATGTTCACTTTGAAGAATATTTAACTACTTAGGTACCAATTTTTATGTTTAAAAACGTTTCTAAAGATCCAAGCCGTTTCGAAAGAGTAGGAAAAAGTTGCCAATGTGATGTTGTTGTATGTAATATTTTTTTTAGACAAAAGTATTAATCGCACGAAAAAATCAAATGTTGATAATGTTGTTCATGGATCTATAATAAACATATATTTTATTCAAACCTATAAACCTGGCCGTTACCGAGGAGTAGGCTCCAGAAAGTCACTGTTTTAAGGCACTTTTCGGGCGCTTGAGCCTTAACGGAGGCGTACACAAAGCGTATAATGAGGAAACCTTTGAAGCTACAAGTCCGTTGACAGTAGGCCTGATAAACTGATGTAGCGACATCTGTGGCGCCACGTAAGAACCACAAAAATTACGATATCCTGCATCGCGCAATTAGAGTTCTCCGCGCGACTTGAACTTGTACGGGCCGAAATCATCTAGGTATCGCGCTGATGCCCGGAGGCATAGCACGCGTCTGGTTAGACCGTCTTTCCAATGGAGGTATGTGGAACTTTACCCTCTGTTCCGCATATCTCTAAACTGAGATGGATAGATAGCTCAAGGTATACCACCAACATTGTAGGTACTCGTCCAATTTGGCGCTGCATTAGGTTTGCTTCAACTTTTGAAATGAACCTCGGAATCCGGGGCCAGTCAATGAATCTTAATATAAACTATTGGACTATATTGTTAAAAGCTCACATATAAAACTTAAAAAAAAAAATTGTGCGCTCTTGTTTTTTTCGATAACCACAATTTACTGAAAAATAAGAGGGACAAGAGAAAAAAAAAAGGTTTAACACCCAAGTTTGCAACCTTGAACACCCTGTGGTGCTCGAAAATCTGCGAAATTTTGGCACATTTTTAAGATTTTTCGAAAAAACTACCCGAAAAAAAGCATTTTTAAGTAAATATATTATAGTATAACAAAGCTAACTAAATATACTACAATTTGAGCTTAACCCCAGTACCTACTCTAGGTTCATTAGTTGCAGAGATACAGTTTGTCAAAGTAGGCATTTTTTTTTGAAAAGTGAAAGTTTTGTGTTTGCGTCATATTCAAAGACACGTAGGTACTGGCTAAACTAATAGTCCTAGAGAAAAGTATGAGGCAAATTTTTTTATCAAATTTAATTAGATTTAATATCAAAAGCATGCATCTAGGCTTCATAGTTTTCTCAAAAATTACAAAAATATCGGGTTCGCCTATACGTATAAATAAATCTGTAGAAGTTTTTGTTGTGCGCGCGTTACGTAAACTGTACGAAATCGATGTTGATAAGTTTTATACATTATAGTCTAAGATCCAATTAAGAACTACCTTCACCAGTCTGTTTAATGGATGCAACGTATTTTATGATAAATTTAGTGTATTAAATAATATAACGCCAGACTATTATTAATTAAAAATTGAAAATTTACTTTTTTTTTTGAAAAATGCACAGACGTTATTCATACCAGATTTTTTTGCAGATAACACTATAACATCGTATTCGTAATGAAACAGTGTTTATTTTGATATAGAATTTGTTGTATATCAAAATAAACACACCTGTTTATACATACCGGTTTATAACTTGCAACCCATAGTTCTGCCAGGAAACAAATAGGCAACCCAACATTTTTATGTTGTAAAGGCTTCACTCTTTCATTTAGTATTAAATTTATTCGTTAAACACACCGGTGCGTTCTTCAAAAAAAAAAAAAAAAAATAGTTTGGCCAGGAGTTTCTCAGGCAATCCACCCGCGTTATATTATTTAATACACTAAATTTATCATAAAATAGGTTTCATCCATTAAACAAACCGGTGAAGGTCGTTCTTAACCGTATCCTCTACTATTAAAATTGTTTGTAACTTGATATATTACTTAGGCTTTGTTTCACCGCAATCGGTTGACTATATCGAAAGATATACTCATACTTCATTTATTGACTGTTATGCGGTACGAAGTCCACAGACTTTTGCCCTTTTGGAAGGACCGGGTTTCATCCAGACTAGATCAGTGGGGGGAGTGGAGAAGGAGGAATAAAGTTTTTTAGGGGTGGAGACGGGTCGGCGGTGTTAATAATATGGTGTTAGGTCTTCCACATTCTCGTTTTCTTTATCCAGGACAACAGGGTTGGCGTTGTTGCAATTTCGACCTTGGCAAAAGAAACATATGATAGAGCACTTGAGCCTGGTCTTTCTGCAAGTGCACGACCTTAACCCAACCAAAAAAAAAAAGAACTAAAACAAGTGACAGCGTTTTACAGTTTTCCGAGCACTGCGGTAGAATTGCTCATCTTTGACTTGCTGTATCTTCGTAACCAATGGACAAATTTTGCTCATGTTTCGCTCAAATTGTAGCAAATTTAGCTACCTTTATAAGTATCTATATCGCACTACGATTCGAATAATAATAATAAAAATGTCGATACGAATCGTAGTGCGATAAGAGTCAGTTTTCGAGTACAGAAAAATAACAAAAAAATGAAGATCGCATAATTTTTTTTTTAACATTTTTACATACATATATTGTTAAAAACATATTTCAAAAGTTTATCTAAAGAGTCATTGACTGGCCCTGGATTCTGAGGTATAAATCTTACGGCACTCCACTATTCCTTGATCACGCGTGAACAGCTGGACCGATTTCGCTAATTCTTTTGTTGTTTTCGTTATTGTGAGGAGAAAGTTCTTATTGAAAAAAATAAAATAAAATTAGGGTAGAGTAGAGTAGGGTAGAATAGGGTATAGAAGGGTGGAGTAGGGAACAGCGGGAGCGAAGCCGCGCAGGCAAAAGCTAGTAATAATATACATATTAGTATCGAAGTTGGTACCATAGTTAAACTAGGGGTTTAGGCGGTCTAATTGTACTACTTTGGAGGTATGCGGAACAGAGAGTAAAGTCCCACATACCTCCGTTGAAAAGGGAGGATTCTCCGACCAGACAGGTAGTGTGGTCTGGTGGGCAACTGCCCGGTAGATGATTTCGGGCTGTCGTATATGTTCAAATCGCGCGGAGAACTTAGATTGTGCGATGCAGATTTCGGATTTTCTTCGTAGTTCTTATGTGGCGCCATAGATGTCGCCACACTACCATAGATAGTTCAGAAACTAATGATAAACTTAATTTTTTATATCCAAATTGCAAATTCAAAACCTACTTTTGGTATTAAACCTAGTAATAATCCAGGAACTAAGCGACATTTAGATCACGTTTTCGAACAAGGCAGTTCAGATCCTCTTCTGATTCCTCACTCGTTGTGCTAGCTAGTTCAAGTGTAATTCAATTGCTAAATTGATGGCACATGGAATATTACACCTAGGGCCGTTCCTAGAATTCTATTATAGGATTCGAGCTATAATATTGAGCTGTGATGCAGTAGTTCAAGTGATTTATTCGACGACAATATTGGAGTATTTATAGTCCGGTCAATTTAGACATTCGAGGTTACACTAATTCGCACCCAGCTGAAGATTGGTAGGACTGTTCAAAACACTGGGCACGCCACAATCATGGCGGTAAGTCCCCTCTTTGAGGCGTGGCTGGAAAGACCTCACGGCGTCCTTACCTTCCGCATGACACAGGTACTCACCGGACATGGTTCGTTCGGGAGATTCCTGCACTCGATTCATGCGGAAGTGACGCCCGGGTGTCGCCACTGTACGGAACGCCCGGAGGACACGGTGGAACACACAGTCGAGGTGTGCCCTGCTTGGGCGGAGCATCGCCGTGCCCTCGTGGGGGCGATCGGCGGCGGAGACCTCTCGCGCCGGGCCTTGGTTGAGGCCATGGTCCGGAGCGAGGAGGAGTGGCAGGCGGTCGCCGACTTCTGCGAAGCAGTAATGCTCGCAAAGGAGGAGGCCGAACGCATCAGGCAACGGCGTTATCGCCGCCGCCGCCGCCGCCAGGATTCTGATCCCGATTTCCGGCCACCGTAGGCGCGGGCTTGCGGACAGTGAGCAATGGGTAGCTCGCTGTCCGGCCGTCCGGTAACTGTCCGGACCAAGCCCAAGGTGTCGACGGCGCGCACTGTTCCCGCGCGCCTCAAGGAGTTGTCAGCAACAGCAGGGACCCAGCCGGGTCGAAGCCTACTGGGGCCAGGGTTATCCGAAAGGGCGCTCGAGCCCCGGTATGAAGGCTAGAAGGAACGGGGTGGGTCTTTTAGTCAGTAAGAGTCTGACGCTATCTCCCGCTCCGCCCAAGGGCGGGGGATGTCAATGCATGATTTTTTCCCAACATAAAAAAAAAAAAAAAAAAAAAAACTGTTCAAAACACTAAAAAGTTCTCATCGATCAGACACCTGGAAAAAAAAATTCGGGGTAAAGGTCACAAAAACGAGTTTTTCGTGATTTTCAGCAAAACGGCAAGTTTTATTTTAAAATTAGCTCAGACAAAAATTGTAGATCAGACAATTATCTAGAAAATTGTCTAAATGCTTTTTTCCTAAGAGGCACCGATTTTGAGATATGATGATTCAAAAGGTTGAAAGAGGTAATCGTCATAATATGCACAGATTTTCACGCCACCTTTGAGGAAGTGTACTTAGCGCGTGTTTAGGGTTCCTTACCTCAAAAGGAAAAAACGGGACCTTATAGGATCACTTTGTTGTTCGTCCGTCTGTCTGCCTGTCTGTCTGTGTATGTATGTCTGTCTGTCTGTGTATCTGTCTTTCAAGACCCTTTATCTCGGGAACGCGTAGAGGTATTAAGTTAAAATTAAAACTATAAAACTAACTAAACTAAAACTATACTCAGCTCTGCGGTTCCTTGAAGTTGTGAAAAAATCAAACTTGTGAATATTAACGAAAACAAAAAATACGGCCATTTATGTTGCAAAAAACGTCAAAATCCAACTTCGGAATCAAAATTTATAGGGTAATTCCCGTTGTCCTAGAATCTTGAAATTTGTCATAAAGCAAGGTTTATTGCTTAAATATAGGAAAAAATCTAAAAACTGTAAATTTGTAGCTAAGTCACAAAAGAATAACTCTCTTTGCGATTTATAAAAATCTTTGAGACTCGATTCGGAAATTGAACATAAACGGCAGTAACTTTTTTTTTTCGTTAACTCACGCCTTTGATTTTTTCACAGCTTCAAGGGACCGCAGACTTAAGTATATACATAGTTTTAATTTCAACTCGATACCTCCACGCGTTCTTGAGATAAAGGGTCTTGACAGAGAGACACATAGACAGACAGACAAACATACACAAAAAGATAGGCAGACAGACAGACGGACAACAAAGTGATCCTATAAGGTTTTCGTTTCTTCCTTTTGAGATACGGAATCCTAAAAACACGCTAAGTACACTACCTCAAAGGTGGCGTGAAAACGTGCCCATATTATGATGATTACCTGTTTCAACTTTTTGAATCATTATATCTCAAAAACGGTGGCTCTTAGGACAATAAGTGCATAGACATTTTTGTAGATAAATATCTGATCTACAATTTTGTTTCAGCTAATTTTATGATAAAACTTACCGTTTTGCTGAAAATCACGAAAAACTCTTTTTTGTGACTTTTGACCCCGAATATTTTTTTTCCAGGTGTCGGATCGGTGAGGACTTTTTAGATTTTATTTATAATGTTGTTTTGAACAATCCTACCAATTTCCAGCTGGGTGTGAATTATTGTAACCTAACCCCTATTAATTGTTCTAATTTGACTGGACTATTATGTTCGTTCCTCATGGTCAGTGATAGCTAAACAGTTGAATTTTTACAGATTAGACAATTAAAATAAATACTTAAGTTGAGCTTCGGTACAAGAAACTGTTTTTTTTTTCCGGTTTTTGCTATGGACGGTACGGAACCTTCCGTGCGCGAGTCCGACTCGCATTTGGCCATCTGTGAAAATTCCAACTGTCTAGCTTCAACCCTTACTAGATCATCAGAAAACCCTAATAAAAGTTCCTTTGGATACGGAACTCTAAAAAAGGATTAGCAATCGTATGGAGAAAATTATGTAATTATGTCAAAAGGTCAGAAGATTTCAAAGTATGATTCACTCGTTGACGTCAATACAGTTCTGTAGCAATACAGTTCGGCGCCATATTTGTAAATGCGCTTGCGTCTATTGATGTTTAACATTTTGTTAAAAATATCCCACTGTTACAGTTGCCACGAATAATTCAAACACTGCTCTGGTTTTCTGAAGCTAGAACTACATTAGACCGATGCACACGTGTAACACGCCTGATTTGAACGTCTCGTGGCGTGGATCTAGTATAGCTCTACAGGTCTAGTTACCATATAAAATGTGTGGAGACCGACGCGCCCAGATCGGCGTGTGTGGCACACGTGTGCGCAGTGTACTTCTAGCATAATTACTATTTCTATAATTGAAAATATGTATTTCAACATAAAAAAATCTATATCAAATTAATTTCATAAACCGATTCATTAGAAGTATAACAATAATATCGGCCTTGTAATGTTTCCACTGCTAGGAAACAGGCCTCCTCTCCAAGAGAGGGAATGAGCCGTAATCCACCACGAGGACCCACTGTGAATTGGTGGATGTCACATATCGAGCCATGCTGGTTTCCTCACTATGTTTTCCTTCACCATTTTGAGAGTTGGTGATGAAATTACACAAAGTAATGCACTTGGCTAGGTTTGAACACGCTATCTACATCTTGTAAGTCGAGGCAGTTACCATTGGCCACTAATGGCCAAGTAGAAATATAGCAGTCTAAAAAAAGTGAAGCTAGATCTCTATGGGGAAGAACGTGCAAGAAACTCCATGGACTCTCTTTTTAAATCGCATTATGAGTTACATTAATCTTGCTTACATATTTCTTGTTGCTTCTAGTATGTGAACACAATGTAAATAGATAAAGAAAAAAAAAAATTGAAATGAGCCATTGGCAGCTTTTTTTATGGTGGGAAAATTATCAATGACAACCCCCGCTCTTGGGTAGAGTCCCTTCAAGCCTTCATACCGGGGCTCGAGCTATCTTTCGAAACTAACCCTGGCCCTGGTAGGCTTCGACCCAGCTGGTACCCTGCTGTTGCTGACATCTCCTTGAGGCGCGCGGGAACAGTGCGCCCCGTCGACGACATGGGTTCGGTCCGGACAGTTACCGGACGGTCGGACAGCGAGCTACCCGTAGCTCGGCGTCCGCAAGCCCGCGTCTACGGTGACTGGAAATCGGGATCGGAATCCCGGCGGCGGCGAGAGCGCCGTTGCCTGATGCGGTCGGCCTCGTCCTTTGCTAGCATTACTGCTTCGCAGAAGGAGGTGACCGCCTGCCACTCCTCGCTCCGGACCATGGCCTGAATCAATGGCCGGCGCAAGAGGTCTCCGCCACCGATCGCCCCCACGAGGGCACGGCGATACTCCGCCCAAGCAGGACACACCTCGACTGTGTGCTCCACCGTGTCCTCTGGGCGTTTCGCACAGTGGCGACACCCGGGCGTGGCCATTAGCAGCTAAAAGATGACCCGTGTTAATTGACGGCACCCATTCACGAGCATGACGCGTGCATCAGCCCCACTCAGCTCAACCATTTTGAAGGGAACTAAATGACCCAACAACACGTGCCACCTTCAGCGAGACATATGAGTGAGCATGACAAACTCTCAACTGTGATGTTCTTTTATGTCAAACAAGTTGCAACCTACTTAAAATGCTCCATGGTACTTCACATTAACAAAACTTAAAAAAGTACGTGTCAGTCCCAAAATAAAACGGTCTCTTACAACAAAATAAACCTTCTGCATCTTCCTCGTCTCCAATGCAAGTACATAAATCTTATGCTATAGATGCAGGCCACTCCAATGCGTAGTATCTTCAGTTTAATTCGAAGATTACTATAGTGCATACCCGGAGACAGGTAGCGCTATACAGTAATGATCCAGTTCCTGTTGCTGGGTTACTTGATAAACGAGCGCTCCTGGAGTACGACGCCATTATTCACCGTGGCTTCGGGCGGGACTGACGTTTACTGCTGTATCATTTGTGATTCAGTAATCAAGTGTATATTTGTACTTCGACGGCGAGCTGCTATTCGAGATGGTACGTATTGCGGTCTGGCGCAATCTGAGAACTATTGTCACAGTATTACAATATTCCCTATTGTAATACTGTGCTATTGTCTTTAATTGAAATGAACTAGTGCTTGACTGCGATCCCATTTGATGGTAAGCAGTGATGCAATCGTTCATGGTGAAGCGCACTATACTCTGTTCAAAATAACATTAGACATTTATGAAAACCTTTTATTACTGTCCGTTCAACCGATTTTGACTTATTACGTTGGTGGCATGACAAATGGCGGCTGCAGTAAATAGTTGGTATTGTAATCACTTTCTTTGCTTTTATTGCCAACCTTATGCCTACGAAATAGAAGTTAAAATCGGTTGAACAGACTGTAAAAAATGTTTCTTTAAATGTCTTAATGCGAATAGGGTATAGTTTAGGCCCTAAACTATACCCCTAAACTTTAGGGGTAGAGATTCTTGTAGTGTAGTAGGTGTTTTAAATGCTTTGCTGCTGCGTTCTAATTGTTCTGTCTAGGTTTTTCTTTTATTTTAGTTTTAACGTTGACTCTATTAGTGGTTTATATTTATTTTATTTTTTTGACAAATGATAAAAGATGTTTATTTTGCAAATTCATTTTTAGTATTATAAATGTGAAAGTAGCTCTATCTTTCTGTCTGTCTATTACACTTTCACGGTTAAACTTGAAGGAAGCTTGAACTCCAAGCATAGATATTTGCTACTTTTTATCAGTTTTCGACTTCTCGTCCACAATTACCAACATTCACGCGGACGAAGCCGCTGCCAGAAGCTAGTAATAACACTTGCATGTCAAAGTTTTTGTTCATTAAAAATTAAATTAAGCAGGTGTTACCTAACTGACGACTCTGAGAAAAAACACCGAAACAAACTCCGAGATCAGTCTCTTTTAAAGTACATACTCTGAACATAATGATCAAATCATTTGAGAACCGTGTAGATTTGTGTCTGATGTGGTCTTTTGAGGATAAAACCACACGGATAATAATGTTGCTATGCATGGCCTGTTAGAATTTCCGTTTCGTTTTGGCCTACTGGTTAATTTGTAATTTATAATTTTGCATATTCCAGACGTTTTAGTAGTCGGTACTCAGGCTCACAAAACTTTACCATTACGAGTACTGGGCACTACTGCGTTCTAATCAATACTTGGAAATAAAAACCTTCCCGACGGTATATCACTATGGCTGCTTGAGGGTTAATTAGTCTAGAAAATGGATACCGCCGTGATATGAATCGTTTCTCTGAAGATATCGAAATCAATCAAAACTTTCCACTTGTATTGCACTCTTTGGATGAAGCCTTAAGGCCGGTACCCTTTTTTTTTTTATGGTGGGAAAAAATCATGCATTGACATCCCCCGCTCTTGGGCGGAGCGGGAGATAGTGTCAGACTCTTACTGACTAAAAGACCCACCCCGTTCCTTCTAGCCTTCATACCGGGGCTCGAGCGCCCTTTCGGATAACCCTGGCCCCAGGCTTCGACCCGGCTGGGTCCCTGCTGTTGCTGACAACTCCTTGAGGCGCGCGGGAACAGTGCGCGCCGTCGACGACTTGGGCTTGGTCCGGACAGTTACCGGACGGCCGGACAGCGAGCTACCCATTGCTCACTGTCCGCAAGCCCGCGTCTACGTTGGCCGGAAATCGGGATCAGAATCCCGGCGACGGCGGCGGCGATAACGCCGTTGCCTTATGCGTTCGGCCTCCTCCTTTGCGAGCATTACTGCTTCGCAGAAGTCGGCGACCGCCTGCCACTCCACCTCGCTCCGGACCATGGCCTCAACCAAGGCCCGGTGCGAGAGGTCTCCGCTGCCGATCGCCCCCACGAGGGCACGGCGATGCTCCGCCCAAGCAGGGCACACCTCGACTGTGTGTTCCACCGTGTCCTCCGGGCGTTCCGCACAGTGGCGACACCCGGGCGTCACTTCCGCATGAATCGAGTGCAGGAATCTGCCGAACGAACCATGTCCGGTGAGTACCTGTGTCATGCGGAAGGTAAGGACGCCGTGAGGTCTTTCCAGCCACGCCTCAAAGAGGGGACTTACCGCCATGATTGTGGCGTGCCCAAAGGCCGGTACCCCAATGGGCCGCTATCGCGGTGCTGGCAATTCGCGCTGCCAAGAAAATGCATACATTTTTTTGATGCCATGACGACGTATAATGGTGTCCCAGTGGCGCAGAGGCCTAAAACAAGCGCTTAATTTTGCCGTTGATTTATAAAAAGCGCATGACCAATCCATAAAAAAAACTGATTAAAATTACCTAGTAAGAAAGCACATAAGAAAAAGAAATACACGTGTGTGATTAGTAGAGTATTTCATATAATTATATCTTCTACTACATTCTTGTAAATATATTGAATTGCGTGTGCGGCTCGACCAATTTTAATGTTTTTTTTTTTTGTCATATTTGGTAGTGTGACAGTACAGCCAAAAAGTCCGTGGAGTATTTCTCACCCTCCTCTTAATATTTTTGTTTTTTTTTCGATCTCTTCGTTCAATTTCATTGATAAATAATATAATTTATATTGCAGAACAGCATTTGCCGGGTCTGAATATTATTTTAAAATGCATTTGTTTGTTTGTCATACAGGTCGGAGGGAACGGGAAAGCCCGGGAGTTCTTCGAGAGCTCCCCAGACTTTAAGCCGGGGCTGACTATACCGCAGAAATACAACACTAAAGCTGCAGCCATGTATAGGCAGAAGGTAAGTAACATTACCGCCGCCTTTGCCGTTCAGGCAGCGAATGGCAGTATATTTTGTAGATTTTGGCGGAATTTCACTCGAAAAGTGATAGCGGCGTCTACATTGTGGCTTCAAGCTCGCCTCGCCTCGCTGATTGTGTGACAAGGGATCTCGGTCTGGTTGCGTGTATTTTTTCAGATTTAGAAAGCAAATTTGAACCTCCATTTTACCCAAACAATATTTTTTTCGATTTTTTTTGGTCAGCACGTTTAAATGTGACTTGTGAATATTTTGAACACTGAAGTAAAGCTAGGCGAAGTGGAGACGAGGAGAGCAGTGAAAAGTGTCAAGTGTTTCCTTTGAAGCGGAGCGGGGTGGAATGGGTTTGAGCTACTCATAGCTTCTTGCTATCCACTCGCCACTCGACTTCGTTTTCTTCGATCGAAGCCGCGTGTTCATCGGTTTTATTTGAAAATCCGCTTAACTCTACTCCGCTCCGCTTACACTGATAATTTAATCAAAATTTCGAGCACTGTGATTGACTAATTCATGGTCCGCTCCTCTCCTCTCTGTTAAAGTACTCTTATTGTACTATTTTCGAGATTTGGTTCCATGTATTTTTTTTAGATTTAGAACGCAAACATAAAATCCTTTTCGATGTAACGGTTTTGTCCGCACGTTGTAATGTTTTGCAAATATTTGATTGATCAGCCGTTTCATAAGTGGTGACTTAAGGCTTATAGTACGTTGAAACATCTGGCCGAAATTAAATGGACGCAACTCCTGCACCCGCCTAGGCGGCAGTACGCATATCTGTGCATTTATTTGCGGCCAGCAGCGCCCGGAAAGCACGCGGCTGACCTTGAAATCCATTTTCTTTACGAAATATTGATTGAATTACTTAAGCTATGTTCACCTTAAACAATATTTAACCACCAATTTTTATGTGTAAAAATGTTTCTAAAGATCCGAAAGCCGTTTCGAAGAAGTAGGAAAAAAGTTGCGAAATTGCTAAATACCTATATTTTTTAGACAAAAGTATTAACAGCACGAAAAAATCAAATGTTGATAATGTTGTTCATGAATCTATAATAAACATATTTTTTTTTTAAACCTATAAACCTAGCCGTTACCGAGGAGTAGGCTTCAGAAAGTCACTGTTTTATGTGTTACAAACTGTAATATGTATCATTCCTAGCGGCTCAAGACGTCCTTGAGTAGATTGACTCTGATTGATCATTAATATAAACATTGCGCTACAATGTTGCACATTGCAGTGTGATTTTATAAAGTTCAACTTCTACTCTTCATTAATGGCATTTCTGGAAGAGACACCACAATTGTGCCAATAACACGATCGGGCTGCAAACAGCGCGTCGTCACTGACTCATTGCGCCAGATATTATTAAAGGATAACTGGTTATTCATACATATTCAAACGTCTATATATATCAGCCATCAATTACGCGCTGCGTTAAGTCACACTTGCACTGTTTTGTTTTGTGGCTTAATCTCAACTATTAGGATCGCAACTCGGGCGCCCTATTTACTGCGACAACAACATGAGCACTACCCGTACGCCTCCAAACCTATTCGTATCTGACCCAGACCTTTCTACATGTGCATATGACACTTCGAATACTCCGCTCAACGTCACAATGAGAAAATACAAACGTGCGCGGTTAATAAATGATGTTGGAGGTGTATCCCCGGAATTGCCACAAGAGGACGCCACGGGTGACATAAAGGAACTCCTTAAGTCAATGATTGCTCAACAAAATATAAAATTCGATGCAATGGAGTCTAGTATACGCGAAATAAAAGAGCAGTACCTCTCCATTACCTCTATGGAAAAAAATATAATAGACATCAAACAACAAAACAGTGATATTCAAATTGTTAATAAAGAGATTATTAAAAATGTGGATTTTATGTCAAGTCAAATGAAGGACATCGAGAAAAAAATTGGTAAACTTGAGGGAGAACGCAACAATTATAATGCTCAAATCCTTATTCTTGAGGACAAAATTGAAACAATGGAACGTAACTCCAGGAAAACCTGTATTGAAATAAGGGGTGTCCCAAAAAAGTCTGGTGAATCAAAGCAGGATCTTTACCAACTGATTTCTACTGCCTCACGCGCAATGAAGTCAGTCTTGTCGGAATCACAAATTAAGGACGTCTAAAGGCTACCTTCTAAAGAAAACTTTCAGACTAGCACGGTCGTGGCCGAATTCACAAACACTCTCGTCAAGGACAACTTCCTAAAAGCTGCAAAAAAATATAATAATGAAAATAGGAACAATGAATTGAACACTAATCTCTTGGGCCTCCTGGGACCTGCGACTACGGTATACATCTCCGAGAATCTCACCGCGAAAACTAAACGGCTTCTCTTCCTTGCTCGCGACCTGGCAAAAACCGAATCATACCAATTCTGCTGAGTTTCTAACGGCAGAGTTTTTCTCCGCAAGAAGCAGGGCGCCCCGTCGATTCTCATCAAAAACGAAAACAGCTTCCTCAAATTAAAACAGTTGGACCAATCTTATGATGTAAATACTAAGGGCGCAATATGACTATTTTTTGCACTTTTTGCTAAAGCTATAAATGTTTATCTTCGCATGTATTTAATTGCTAGTTGTATTGTTACACATTGTTATACTCCTTACGTACTCAACCTACACACATTTAACTTATACCCTTACCAGTGCTATCACAGATTTCACATAATAAATAACTTTACTGTCAAAACCGAATTTATAAATACACACTTACCCTCTACACAATACACAACACATTTTACTTCTGTACCTATTCGTATCTTACTACTCAACATAGCATTTATGCACACATCACATACACTTTTTTTCCACGTAAACAATCTACTCCACGTCCACTCATTGCCCAACTATCCTACACGCTCACTAATACATCGTTACTCACTTTTGATTATGCTGACAGACAACTGTCCCGGCACGACAGACAAAAATAAAATCGTGATTAAATTACTGATACATCTTATTCAATTTAAAAGTTTCAATGGCTAATATAACAAATAAAATTATCGATGAAATCGATACTACATCCTTTGCCATAAGCCTAAAAATAGATTCAATAGATAACTGTCGACAACATCTCGGTAGAATCGAACAACAGTACTCGGTTGTGATCCAAAATATACGAAGTATTAGAAAGAATTTTGACAATTTTTTGGTACTACTAAGTAGACTCAATTTCTCTCCTGATATTATTATACTAACCGAGTGCTGGCTCGATTCTACGTCAGTCTGCCCACACATCAACAGCTACACTTGTTTCTACTCAAAACAATACTTTAATCAAAACGATGGGATAGTGGTTTATAGCAAATCATCTCTTCAAGCCAATGTGTCTGAACCCCCTTTCAAAGACTCAAACTGCGTGACTATAGATATTGGTAATGCACTATCTATCATTGCACTATATAGATCACCATCCTTCGCCAACATAAGCAACTTCTGCGAATCTCTAATAGACACAATGAATTCTTGCAAGGGTCATACCTGCGCTATAGTTGGTGATATCAACCTGGATATTAAGCCGGGCTTCTGTGATAATCGCTCTACCGACTACTTAGATTTAATCAGCCATCACGGATACTACCCAGGTCACACTTTCCCAACTCGTGGCAATAACTGTCTTGACCACGTTCTGCTCAAAACCCAAAGACCCGCCACAGTTATGGTCTGTGAAACAGGTATAACAGATCACGAAACAGTTTTATTCAGCATACACAGAGAGTTACCCAGGACTCCAATAAATAAAACTGTAACTAAAGTAAATTACCAAAACTTAATGGAAGATTTAGAAAATGAATCTTGGAACTGGCTATATGAGTTACCCAATGTCGCGGCCGCATTTGAGGGTTTTGTTGAGACCTTAACAACCAAAATACATGACCATACCACTAAGAGTACTTACCGCAATTCTGATATTTTAATCAAGCCATGGATCAGCAAAAACCTCTTAAAATGTATCAGGCGTAGGGACTCACTTCACATCAGAGCTAAGAAAAAGGAGAATCTAGAAAACCCACTCATACAATTAGAATACAAAAAGTACCGAAATTATTGCAACAATATCTTAACTAATCTAAAGCTAGACTACGAACGGAAACAGCTAAAAGATACCGAGGGTGACTGTAAAAAAATGTGGTCTGAAATTAAGAAAATTTGTAATATCAATGACAAAAAATCCAGTAACACTGAGCTTTTGGCAAATAACGATAACCCTGTGAGTACTCTAAATGAAGTCAACGAATATTTCACAACAGTCGGTGAAAAACTCGCAGCAAACACACTTAAGGAGCTAAAGTTAACTGAAACTGAATTAGCTAACAACATAAGACATTACTCCTCTACTAACAATAATCCTAACGCCTTTTTCTTGTCCCCAACAGATGAACACGAAATTAGCAAAATAATTGCTAATCTCAAAACGACTTCAGCTTCTGGCCCCGATGGTATTAGTAACAAAGTACTTAAACATTGCATTCATCTTCTGGTCAAACCCATTACCTTCCTATGCAACCTAAGCCTATCTCAAAGCACGGTTCCCGACTGTTTAAAAATTGCAAATGTATGTCCGATCTATAAGAGTGGTGATCCTAAAAGTCCTGCCAATTATCGACCAATCTCTTTGTTGGCTACTCTTTCGAAAATTCTCGAAAAAGTAGTTAATAAGAGACTATTAAGCTACCTTGAGAAAAATAGATTACTTTCCGATCAACAATTTGGTTTCCGAGCCGGCAGGTCCACGGAGGATGCAGTTACAAATCTAGTCGATTTTATTACTCAAAATCTAGATCAAGGCATGGCGTGTACTGGCATCTTCCTGGACCTTGCAAAAGCGTTCGATACGGTCTCGAGAAAAATACTGATCCAAAAAATGTCTCTACTCGGTATTCGTGGCAGTGCTTTAGAATGGTTTAGCTCGTACCTTTCTACCAGAACACAGAGTGTGGTCATGGGTGACTATAGCAGTGAGCCATCTACTGTACATTTCGGCGTCCCACAAGGCAGCGTACTGGGCCCAACCTTATTCATTTTGTACATAAACGGTCTATGCTCGATGAATCTCCCTCAAGCCAAACTATTTACGTATGCAGACGACACTGCCATTATTTTCTATGGAAAATCTTGGTATGATGTCCAAATGGCAGTCGAAAACGGATTAAAGCTTACAGCAGATTGGCTAAAGCATAACTTACTTACCCTTAATATCGACAAGACGAAAGCGGTTAACTTTTTTATTTCCAAAAGCTCAGCACCTCGCAAAACCATTACCTTTCGTCTTCATTCCTGTGTAAACTCCGCCAGCTGCGCTTGCCCTCAAATAGAAAACACTAGCTCCATGAAATACTTAGGTATTTATCTCGACTGCAAAATCACCTGGACAACCCACATAATTACATTGAGCTCGAGAGTTCGGAAGCTCCTTCATATATTTAAGCGCTTGGGTAAGATTGCTGACGAAGCTATCGTAAAAATGGTTTATTTCTCACTCTGCCAATCAATCCTTAGTTACTGTATCGTCTCATGGGGTTCTGCAGCTAAAACTCATATGATGAAAATCGAACGTGCACAGCGTGCTCTGCTCAAAGCTGCTTACAGAAGACCGTTCAGGTACCGCACTAATCTTCTTTACGCAGACGCAAAGGTTCTGAGAGTTAGGCAGTTATACATTCTTTTGACTACGCTGCGATTTCACAAAACATCACTAAACAGCTGCAGACCTCAACAACGCTCCAGTCGTCTGGTGAACTGGGATAAACCACACTTTTATAAATCTTTTGGAAAGTGATCGTTTGCCTTTATGGGACCATACTTATACACTAAATTAAATAAAATTCACAAAATTTTAAAATTAAGAAAAAAAACTTGCTCTAAAGCAGGGGTTCCCAACCTATTACCCTATGCGCCTCCCTAAAGTTTACGCTAAAATACTACGCCCCCCTTATCCCAATTCAACTACAATGGACAAAAAAAAACAAACGATGAAAACTTTAATGGACTTTATTAATCGTGTACAACGTATAATAATGACTATTAGTGAGAACATTGGGCCTGCACTTTATTAACCAATTTATCAATTCTAGGCTTCATGTTGGTCAGTGCACAGCGTAGATCATTTTCGACATGAAGTCTATTTCTTTGCTTCGTTTTTATACCCAACAGCGTCGAAAAACCCCGTTCACAAAGATAGGTAGTCGAAAACGGTATAAGAATACGCAGTGCTTCCTTGCCGACAACAGGATAAATGGCATTATATTTTATCAAAAACTCAGTCAAAGCCACATGCTGAAATTATCGTGAGCAGACGAATCATTTTTCACTTCCAAAGCTTCTTCTTGCAATATTTCGGGCAATTGCTCGACATTAATCACAAATGGATTTCTTATTAATTTATGAATTGGGTTTTCAGAAAAGTTTTCGGGAAAATATCTACAAAATTCAGCAGCAAGGCTTTTAAGGGTAATGCGACAAGCGCGGGTAGCGCGGCGCGGGGGGCGGTGATCGCGACTTGTCGCTGTTGCAGTCCGTCGCTCGCAGTTTAACTCTTCGAATGCCGTAATTAGAGACACAATAGAAAGACAATGGCTTATGTCGAACTGTGTAACTTAAGACATTCAAAAGGTTAAAGCGCAAAATTATGAATTTTATTTTTTTTAAGCCGCTCGTCGCGCCCCCCTTTGGATCACCCTACGCCCCCCCAGTGGGGCGCGCCCCACTGGTTGGGAACCCATGCTCTAAAGTGATCTCCCTTTGGCTACTTAATTTGGATTACGATGAAACAGAGGACATCTTAAAAATAATGTCATAATATAATAATAATAAAGAAATAATCAATAAACGCATAGGTATACTAGTTATTATCACACTTACACTTGCATCCACTCTTACCCTTCTCACATGCACTCACACACCCACACCTACATCACTTCACTCACTACACCTACCGCACTACACTTCCTACACTACATTCACTACATTCTACCCAAACTTCTGTTTATATGTATAGGTTAGTTACCTAAAACTATTGTTGTACTGTACCTTCCTAATATGGATTGAGAGAGACTGGACTCCACAACACAGGGAATCCTAGTGTGGGGTTCAGGGCTTGATCTAAGATTGTAATGTACCTAAACGAGACAATAAATAATTTTTATTTATTTATTTATTTATTTAAACACGTGCGAACTGTTAATAGACAATCCAACGCTGGACAGTATTTAGCGTGAATTAACAGTAAAATAAATATGAATTTAGTCTAACTAAAAAGTCAAACAACTTGGGAATTTTTAAGGAAATAAAAAATCTGTTGTTGCCGTTGTTGGCAACATTTTTAGTTGTTATTCACTTGTTTCTTGAGATGATGATAGTTCTACAACAGATGTTGATCGTAATATGGCTTGTGATGATGAATCAATAAACGGAAAAGAATATTTAGAATCAGATGTCTCTTACGATTCCGGATTTATGTTATTACTTATAGTAGAGGATACGATTAAGAACGACCTTCACCGGTTTGTTTAATGGATGAAACGTATTTTATGATAAATTTAGTGTATTAAATAATATAACGCGCGTGGGTTGCCTGAGAACGTAATATGGGTTATGATGATGAATCAATAAGCGGAGTAGAATATTTAGAATCAGATGTCTCTTACGATTCCGGATTTATGTTATTACTTATAGTTGAGGATACGATTAAGAACGACCTTTACCGGTTTGTTTAATGGATGAAACCTATTTTATGATAAATTTAGTGTATTACATAATATAACGCGGGTGGGTTGCCTGAGAAATTCCTGGCCAAACAATTTTTTTTTTTTTTGGTAAATGCACCGGTTTGTTTAACGAATAAATTTAATACTAACCGAAAGTACGAAGCCTTTAGAACATAAAAATGTTGGGTTGCCTATTTGTTTCCTGGCATAACTATGGGTTGCCAGGTATAGGTAAACAGGTATGTAAAAACAGGTGTGTTTATTTTGATATACAACAAATTCTATATCAAAATAAACGCTGTTTCATTACGAATACGATGTTATAGTGTTATCTGCAAAAAAATCTGGTATGAATAACGGTTGTGCATTTTTCTACAATAAAAAGGAAATTTTAAATTTTTAATTAATAATAGTCTGGCCAGGAATTTCTTAGGCAACCAACCCGCATTATATTATTTAATACACTAAATTTATCATAAAATACGTTTCATCCATTAAACAGAACGGTGAAGGTCGTTCTTAATCGGATCTTAGACTATTAATATTTACTTTTGACACTATTATATCTTTACAATTGTATCCTACTTTTATAATTGAATATCATTAAAGGTACTGAAATATGTATATTCTAAACGAGAATCGTTTGCTTTAATTTTTTATTGTTAAAAAGACTCTTACAAATATTAAATTATTTAAAAAATAGTTATATTCGATACTTTTTATACGGTTCTATTATTAAGCAATGATCAAGATCTCTTAATCAACCTTGATTATTGAACCAGTGTTGACTACATCAGATTTAATTTTACCCTAATTACCCAAGTCGTTTGACTTTTTAGACTGACTGTCATCATAAAAAATATTTAGAACTACTTAAGACGAATCTAATGAGCCCAAATTCGATGTGTTTACTAGAAGGCATTCCAGGGTTCCATCAGCCACTTCCCAGTTCTAGCATCAGGTCGTCGTCATCAGGTTTTGTCATAAGAAACGAACGGAAGAATTTTTAAGATAAATCTAAAGAAGGCGAAACTGGTTGGGTTTATTAAAACGCACTCCAAGGTTACGTCTCTTACCTCCGACCTCCATCATCAGACCAGCTTGATAACGTCGGCATGTAGGTGCAGAGTATTTCAAACATTAGGCCACATAATTATATGTGTTTACATCCATTAAGTGTGTAAGATCTCAGCCACAGCCAATAAATGAGCTGATGACCTCAAGGTCATCAGCTCATTTGTTGGCGTTCAAACACCTGAACAGATCTTAATAAATTGTATCTAAGGACCATCTCGATAACGCCAGCTTTCAATTAAAAAAAAGCGCATCAAAATCGGTCCATTTGTTGAGGAGCTACGAAGCCACAGACAGGGACACAGACACTTCAAACTTATAACATCCCTCTTTTCCGTCGGGGGTTGAAAATCGTTCAGTGTCTGATGCAAGTTCTTTTATTTGTCAGACTTCGTTATGGTTCGCTTATATAAAACTAGCTGTGGCCGCGACTTCGTTCGCGTGGACTTCTTTTTTCTAAAATAAAAGTAGCCTATGTTACTCCTTATTACATCAGCTACCTGTCAAAAAAAGTCCCGTCAAAATCGGTCCAGCCATTTCAGAGATTGGCCCGGACAAACAGACAGACAGACAAAAATTGTAAAAGATGTTATTTTGGTGTATGTACCGTATATATATATTCATATGCATGTAGTAAAAAGCAGTTATTTCAATATTACAAACAGACACTCCAATTTTATTTAAATGTATAGATGTATAGATTAAATTGACGTTTCCTTTAACGAGATTGAGTACAAAAAAATAACTCGCCCTAAAACTTCAGTCGTTGTGGCGACGCTTAGGGGAGGCCTATGTCCAACAGTGGACTCGGCTGAAATGATGATATGATGAAAACTTCAGTACTACCAGAGACAAATAAATAAACAATTTCAACTCTGCTTTCTTGTAAATAGTAAATATCTAGGTCAATTTGCTCAAGTCTTGAAGGTGTTACCTTGAAGACTTGAACAAATTGACCTAGTCTCACACTAGGCCCTCTGTACGATTTTATTTAAGCTCGCGTACGTTTTAAATTCACACTAGGGCCTCTTCGAAAGTCTCAGCTGGTCTGGTCTTTGGTGAGAAGCACAGTTATTGCGAATAATATTGGTGAATTTAGCGGGACCGATTGTCTCGTTTCGGAAGCTAAAGATTCCCCAAAGTGCTTTCGACTCAATGAAAGCAAGCCGAGATTCGGATTTCAATACTTAAAATGAGTATTGCACTTCCTAAATTTTATGAATTTTGATGCAATCTTCTCACTGGCATTATTTTGCTATAAAACTTTTTCATACTGTTTGTACTTTTTTTTACATGGCTTTGTCGAGTTTCCTTTTAATGTCAAAACTGTGCGTTTTACATAAGACTTTTTACACAATTTTTCAATCTGCATGAATATTTATTGTGTAGACCCAACAAAAAAATTCTCAGACCTAACCGATTTTACATACTTTATGATGGTAAAGCGTAGTTTGTAAGTCAAGTAATGAACTTGAATGACCTCGTCCTTTGATTGTATAGTCTGTCTAAAAAGTCAACCGACTTGGGAATTTTGTATAACATTTAATTATTTAAACAAGCTTTAACCTTTTAACCGCTTGTGACACACGTTTCCGTGTCCCTACCGCTCGTGTCTTATTTCTGCGACAGAGATCATGCATGATTTTTTCGTTCCATTTTCGTCCTAAAATGGAACGATCTCTCTGATCGATGATCTCTGTCGCAGAAATACGACACGAGCGGTAGGGACACGGAAACGTGTGTCGCATATATGCGACAAGCGGTTAAAAGGTGAAAATCATTTTTTCATAGCAAGCTTTTATAGCTATTTATAGTATACCTTTATAATTAATGCTCGTCAAGACGAATCATACGAGCCCAAACTCGATGGGGTTGTGTCGTTTAACTACCAAGTTCCTATAGCCACCTTCCAATTGCATCATCAGATCAGCTCCACGTCATAATGATTTTGCATTGTCATCTGATTTACACATGCATGAAAATTTCAGCTCAATCAGTAACCGGAAAGTGGACCAAAAATGTGCAAGATTTGATGACAGACAAACATCGGGAACTATATAAAACTTGTAAAAATACTTATATTCGATACTTTTTATAAGGTTCTTCTATTAGTAAACAATGATCAATATCTCTTAATCCACCTTGATTATTGAACCAGTGTTGATTACATCAGATTTTATTTTATCCTACTAATAACCGAAGTCGGTTGACTTATTAGACAGACTCTACATCACGTTAAGGCGTATAGTTCCTTGAACCATCTGGCCGAAATTATGTGAACGCAACTCTCGCACTCGCCTAGGCGGCAGTACGCAAATACGCAAATCTGTGCATTTAAATGCGGCCAGCAGCGCCCGGAAAGCGCTTTAAATCCATTTTCTCTGCGAGATATTGATTGATTTACATATGCAATGTTCACTTTGAAGAATATTTAACCACCAATTTTATGTGTAAAAATGTTTCTAAAGGTCCAAGCCGTTTCGAAGGAGTAGGGAAAAGTTGCGAAATTGCTAAATATATTTTTTTGACAAAAGTATTAATTGCACGAAAAAATCAAATGTTGATATTATTGTTCATGAATCTATAATAAACATATATTTTTTTCAAACCAATTGACCTAGCCGTTACAGAGGAGTAGGCCTCAGAAAATCACTGTTTTATGGCACTTTTCGGGCGCTTGGCCCTTAAAATGCAATTCAACCCTGTGGTATCCTTTTATTCAAAAAGTTTTAAACGTTGAATATTGAGTTCTACGGGAGACCCGATATTGGGTATTTTATTGGCTTCGAAAACTCCCGTTTAAAGCTGCGTTTGACGTTTAACCTGTTGAATTATTTTCAACTGAAATAGGCTGCTTATCGTGGAGTTAAATGATATTGCTTACAATTGAACTATCAAATCATGTACGGCAAATACGCGCTTTGTACGTCGAGTTGCGGACACCAGCAAAATACAATATAAGGACTAATAGACAACTTTTATCCTTTTTGAATATGCTCGCGTTTGACCTGTACCTCACCTGGTAAGCAATGATGTGGTCGACGATGGAGCACGCTTGCCTAAAAGTAACTCTTTCGCTCTTGACTTAATTACCCCTAGGTTGTAGCTATCAGGAAACACAGATTACGGAAGGGAATTCCACTCGCTGCTTAAATTTTCAACATTTAAGACAGATTTCAACAACGGTGCCTGTAGGTACTTGGAGTCTGGCTGGGGTTGCGCTCAAGCGGCTCCTGCCCAACCTTGGGGGTCCAGATGCCTCCTGCCGGAGGCTCTACGTGGGGATCGTTCGGTCCATGGCCCTCTACGGGGCGCCAGTGTGGACGCCGTCGCTGAAAACGCGACCGGCGGCCATGCTGAACGCCTGCCAGAGGGTCATGGCAATAAGGATGGTACGGGGATACTGCACGGTCTCCCGCGAAGCGGCGAGCCTTCTGGCTGGCCTACCACCGTGGGATCTGGAGGCAACAGTCCTTGCACACATGCACGATATGCGCGTGGAGATGCAACGCCGGGGTGAAAGTCCGCTGCCACAACAGGTCACGGCATGGCGGACAGAGCTCCGGCGGGATCTCATGGTGAAATGGCGTCAACGACTACCGCAACCCAGGAGATTTCGCAGCTTTGCCGGAGTAAAGTGGAGCGGACTCCGTAATCAGCTAAACTTTACTTGCAATGCATACTGTGGGAGTAATACACCCTACACCCTTGCTAGTCTCACTCTGATAATATTAATGCTGTACCTTTGTTTTAAATAATTATCTTATTATTCTATCGAATATTGCATTATTATAATTTCTTGGAAATTAAGTCATTATTGCAGCCAAGAAAATAATTGTTTTCAGAAGTACAAACCGCATTTTCAGTGGAAGTTCGCAATTACTCGCTATTATGATAATTAGTGCTGTAAATTGCTCACTGAAATATAACGCGTAGTACTAAGCGCATTTAAAACGTTACAGCAAGAGAAAAATTCATGGAAAATGTAATAATCAAAATAATTTGTACATTAAGACCCCTTGAGGCAGCGGCCAGCGACTTCGCCCGCGTGATAGTTGTAAATTGTACCAAAGGAACATATTTCCTGGATAATAATTGGTGAAACACATTGTTTCCACAGTAGAACTCATATTACATAACAAAATAATGCGACTTTTCTTAGATTTCATACAAAAATGGTCATAAATACAGCGATATCACAGAAAATACAAAACAAATAAACCAATAAATACCTAATTTCGGAAAAAGGATAACATACCTTTAATATAAAGTTTATCTGAACTTATAATTCCAAGTCTATTCTTCTTCTTCTTCTTTTCGTGTCGATACTCTCAAACTACACTTCCCCTGACCAATATTTCGCAACCTGTACAGCTGTATTGTTGGCCGCAAACTCAAACTTCAAGTCTATTTATATCCTTTATGTTATTCAAGGACATTGTCACGTCCAAATCTGTTCAGGCGTTCGAGCGTAAAGGGGTTACAGACATACACAACGCGCACAAAAATTCATCATCTTCATTTCAATCGAAAGAAGTCCATTGCTGGACATAAGCCTCTCCCAGGTGTCGCTCCTGTGAGTCTCACATCCATGGCATTCCCGCGACTCTCACCAGGTCATCGGTCCACCGTGTGTGAGGCCTTCCAACGCTGTATCTTCTTGTTACAAAACATCGCCATTATAACAAGGCCCCTCGCCCACGGCGACTTTTCGTAGCGATGCTATAGCGCGTTCGCAACGATACAGTCGCGATGCTGTAGCGCGTTTGCAACGATACAGTCGCGATGCTGTAGCGCGTTTGCAACGATACAGTCGCGATGCTGTAGCGCGTTTGCAACGATACAGTCGCGATGCTGTAGCGCGTTTGCAACGATACAGTCGCGATGCTGTAGCGCGTTGGCAACGATACAGTCGCGATGCTGTAGCGCGTTGGCATTTTTTCTATAGCGCTTGCAAATGCGACTAACGCGCGTTAGTAGCGATGCTGTCGCGCGCTTACGATACGCGCGACAGCACCGCTACAAAAAGTCGTCGTGGGGGAGGGCCCTTACTGTATACAGGGTGCTATCCATGAACTTTAGTTTCGATAGCAGACGATCGATATTGACATGATTTTCCGAACAAGTAATTGCATTTCCTCTAAAAGGTTGTTTGTAGCAAAGCTTGTGAAGTCGTTAGTGAAGTTTTGTGTTGGAGGCCTCGTCATAAATATACAAAGGCTAAATGTACCTTGCTGTTTAGCGTAGGGTAACCAGCCTTTCAGTATTGTATAGGATGCATTTTGCAGAGTGTGCGCTGGAATTACATGACTTGATTCTCCTATCACCTTTATACCATTGGAAAACCCTACGTACAGCGAGTGTCCACTTCGTTGACACCTTTACGATCCGGACTAAGCGATTCGCCTCGTCGTTTATGCCGCGTACATTGAAGGACTGAAACAATTTGTCAGCAGCGGCCTTCCAGTCCGATTATAATTTAGGTGTTTTTGAGGCTAGAGTGAATAGACTCTTAATATACTAGTCGTTCAGATTGCATCACTGCTTACCATCAAGTAGGATCGCAGGCAGTCAAGCACTAGTTTATATAAATTTAAAAAAAATGTAACTCAGTGTGTACCTATACACTAACAACGCTAACTATTGGCATAGCATAGCATAGACGGCCTTATAATGTTCCCACTGTTGAGACTCAGGCCTCCTCTCTAGGAGAGGGAATGGGCCGTAATCCACCACACGGGCCCAGTGCGGGTTGGTGGATGTCTCGTCTTCGAATTTTTGGTTCTAGGATATGCCGGTTTTATCATGATGTTTTCCTTCACCGTTTTGAGAGCAGTGGTGATGAAATTAATTTCACAAAGTAATGCACGTGCCCCCCTAGCCAAGTTACAACCGTTTCGCTTGCGCTGAACGCTTCGAGTTGGCCGCGCCGCCAATTCTTTTGTTCTGACTGAGCGTTGAGATGACGTCATTCCCGTACATTTGAAGCTTTCTACTAGCGTTACCGATTGCAGATTAGCAAATTGGCTAGGGGTACTGGTTGGGTTTGAACTCTGGACCTATAACTCGTAAGTCGGGGCTGTTACCACTCGGCCATCACTGCTCTCTATCTGTTGGCTATTCTGATTTTTTCCGTAATCGGCTCTTAGTTTTTAAACAGTAACTAACTTGTTACACGTGACTATACCTACGTAATATAGACGAGACACGATTCTACTTATACATATATGTATGTTAGTCTGTTAGTCCGCATCGTAACAAATTACAACAGGATGCTCCTATTTATGTGAGCTAGCTATCTCTTTCAACTCAACAATACTTCACACGGATCGGGACTCATTACATTACAGTAGAGATTTTTTATTTCTTGACTGTGATCCCACCTGATGGTAAGCAGTGATGCAATCGTTGATGGTGAGGCGCACTAGTTTATTATGAGCCTGTTCACTCTAGCCTTGAAGACACCCAAATTATAATTGGACGGGAAGACCGCAGCAGACAAATTGTTCCAATCCCTTGATGTGCGCGGTATGAACGACGAAGCGAAACGCTTAGTCCGAACCGTAGAAGTTTCAATAATGTAAGGGTGGATACTCGCCGTACGACGGGTTGTCCGGTGGTAGAAGAGTTTTTGGGAATTTATACCTGCCAGCAGCTTCGCCCGCGTGACAGTAGATAATAAATTCGGACGCAATATATTCGGACACACAGTCCAGCAAATATTGACAAACACACAACAGTTGGATTTAGTATCCTTCGAGACAATACTCGTACACCTAAATATCCACCGACACCCACCTCTGAGTATCACCATTACGAAGTTGAAATCTCTACGGTCCGGACTAAGCGTTTTATATCGTCGTTTATACCGCGTACATCGAAGGACTGTAACAATGTGCCTGCTGCGGTCTTGCCGTCCAATTATAATTTAGATGTCTTCAAGGTTAGAGTGAATAGCTCCTCATAAACTAGTGCGCCTCGCCATCGACGATTGCATCACCGCTTACCATCAGGTGGGATCGCAATCAAGCACTAGTTTACTATTTATTTACTAATATTATAAAGAGGTAAAGTTTTTTTGTTTTGTTTGTAGGAGATTATTACTGAAAGTACTAGTCCGTTTTAATATAATTAAACTATTCTTATTGATGTACTTAACTAATGACTGCAATGTATTTACGTGAAACAAATCGTCTTCAGTAAGAACAACAATGATTAATCTTAAACTTTGTTTTGGGGGCCTGGTGACCTGACACAGGTTTTTTAAAAAACCTAGTTCAGGCATCAGTCTTCCACAAATTAATTTCACTATTCTGATTGTACACTGTCTGTTTCATTTCTCTGTAATTTGTGGAAAGGAAATAAATAAATAATTATTATTATTATACTGAAAGTACTAGTCCGATTGCTAAAATTTTTTCACCGATAGAAAGCTGTATTATTCCTGAGTGACATAGGCTATATTTTACGTACGCGGCGAAGCTGGGGTAAAAGTTAGTAGTTTATATAAATAAAAAACATTGTGGAATGCATACACGTGCTTTTCAGTGACGTTATCAGCAACGAATGAAACTTTTCGCCTTGACGAAAACATACAAAGTACTTTCAAATGAACGATATAAAAAACTTCTACCTGCCTTGTTGGCGCAGAACAAGGATCATAATAAACCAAGAATTTCTAAGGTTTCCTTGTTGCCCTATACTTTTATATTTTCAGTATAATTTGTTCTGGCATCCACAATAAAGTCGTGTTTTTAACCGACTTCGAAAAGGAGGTAGTTCTATGTTCGCCTGAATGTATGTTTTTTTTTTATTTATGTTCACCGATATCTCGGTCAATTGTGGACCGATTTTGAAAATTATTTTTTTGATTGAAAGGTTATGCTTCCAAGTTCCAATATTGTTGTGATCTGATCACGAATTTCGAAGATATGGACCAGAACTCCTCATAGGATCACAGCAGAACTGTGGTTACAAGTAAAGTTGCCTTGTTTATACGTGTAGTCGATGAATGACTGACAGACTGACAGAAAAAGGGGATGTACGGAACTGATGATGAAGCCAGAAGGAAAAAAATTAAATTAATGTAATCTAACCGTGTTTGGGATTATCAGAATCGATATGAGATGCACTGTGGCTATAAGTTATTTATGTTTGTCTGAGGGGTACTGTTTAGTGGTGGTACCATAACTAAAAAGTGTAAAATAAAAAACTTTTTACAAAAAAAATATAACCGACTTCAATGTTAAAAAACCGGCCAAGTGCGAGTCGGACTCGCCTCATGAAGGGTGTCGTAGCAGCAAGTAACATAATATATAAAGTTCTTGTAGTTCGTTGTAACTTTGATCGATGTTTTAATAATAGTGTATTTTTTTAGATTTATGACGTATTAAAAAAAACTACTTACTAGATCTCGCTCAAACCAATTTTCGCTGGCGATTTGCATGGTACATCATATATTTTTTTTAGTTTTATCATTCTCTTATTTTAGAAGTTACAGGGGGGGGACACATTTTACCACTTTGGAAGTGTCTCTCGCGCAAACTATTCAATTTAGAAAAAAATGATGTGTTATTAACCTCAATATCATTTTTGAAGACCTATCCATAGATATCCCACACGTATAGGTTTCATGAAAAAAAATATTTTTGCTTTTCAGTTCTAAGTATGGGGGGGGGAAACCCAAATTTTTTTTTTTCACTTTTTGTCTGAAAATCGTAATGCGGTTCACAGGATACATCTACTTACTAAGTTTCAACAGTATAGCTCTTATAGTTTCGGAAAAAAGTGGCTGTGACATACGGACGGACAGACAGACAGACAGACATGACGAATCCATAAGGGTTCCGTTTTTTGCCGTTAAATAACGAAGAGACAAAACTATTTTAAAAACACCGACTTCCGAAATTAAAGTTATTTTATACTTTTCAGTGTTTTTTAACATTGACGTCGGTTATATTTTTTTTTGTAAAAAGTATTTTTTTCAATTGTCGTTTGGTTTTGTCGTCCTAATTTTGATTTCATTGACTTTTTTTTTAATGAAATGTTTTGATTTAATAATTAATGTTTTTGTATACTTATCATTTGGTTTTAACCATCGATATATATTATGTACTACGCACTAGATTAGGCATACCGTACATTCATTTTAGTCAACTCAGGTGTAATGTCGCCTCCGGCCGTCCGGTAACCGTCCGGACCAAGCCCAAATCGTCGACGGCGCGCACTGTTCCCGCGCGCCTCAAGGAGTTGTCAGCAACAGCAGGGGCCCAGCCGGGTCGAAGCCTACTGGGGCCAGGGTTATCCGAAAGGGCGCTCGAGCCCCGGTATGAAGGCTTGAAGGAACGGGATGGGTTTTTTAGTCAGTAAGAGTCTGACACTATCTTCCGCTCCGCCCAAGAGCGGGGGTTGTCATAAGATGATTATTCCCATCGAAAAAAAAAAAGGTGTAATGTCGACTGTACACCTTGAACATCACAGTCATTACACTATGTTGAATGAAACGCTTAAGTGTCACGAAATTCATGGCGCTTAAGACATTTTGGTTGCGAAAAAAGTATCCTTTAAAAGTTATCTTAGCGCTGCATGTTTTAATAGTTCTGTTAGACGACGTAATGCTAATGTAGCGCTGCAGCGAACTTTTGTTTTAACCAGTATTTTGACAAATACGAGTAGTTTGCATGAAAGGGCTTGACTAGAATATAAATCGATGCTCATAAGGATCTCATAAATATATGGTCTGACGTAAAGGGTTATTTTTTTCTTTTAATTAAACTTCTCCCGACCGAATTTCAATCACCATAGCCAATCTCAACGGATATGCCCAGTACATAGGAGATATTATAGTGCACAAGAGTAAACGCAAAAATAGGTGAACTCTCTGTTCCTTTACTTCACGGACCTCTACTATATACCATTGGACATTATTAGTTTTAGTAACTACCGTAGACACTCGCCAACACTCGCTACGGCCGACCGCGCCAGAACGGCGAATATCAAACGGGCAAAAAGCACTTTGACGGCCGTCAGTCCAGTGCGGTAAATAGTAGAGGTCAGTGCTTTACTCTCATAGTCCAATGAGATGGCAATTCGACATGCCCGTAAATAGATCAGGCGCAATAATTAACGAATTTACTTGTTTTTCGAGCCACAAGTGTCCACAGAAAAACTCAATAACCCAAGATTCCACGCTCAGCGGTCGCTCCTGTTACTACGAGGTAATCAAAATAAAATAAAAAAATACTTAATCTCCAATTCAAAGTACTTGCTTAATTAATTAAATGATTAATTACTAAGGTTTCTTTGAAATTGAAACCAATCAAAAGTCAAATCAATTTAGCAGATTCCACCGTCTTCGGGAAAAAAACCTGTTGATTCGTTTATTTGAATTCATATTTCGTGATTTTCTGATGTCGCTTACCAACTTAATTATCGAGTTTCGCTTTGTGTTGATAGAAGTTGATATTTGAGGGACATGTATTAAATTGGTGGAAAGAATGACGTACAGTCGCTACTAAGTATGGGTTGGGCAGACACAGAGAGGGGAGATAGTATAAAGAATAGTCGGCCTTATAATGTTCCCACTGTTGGGACTCAGGCCTCTTCTCTAGTATATGGAATGGGCCGTAATTCACCACGAGGACCCAATGCGGGTTGGTGGATGTCGATTCTCTTCGAATTTTTGGTCCCTCACGATGTTTTTCTTCACCGTTTTAATGCATAAATTGCACAAAGCAATGCGCCTGGCTGGGTTTGAACCCGCGACCTACACTCATCATCTATCGGGCAGTTGCCCACCAGACTATAACATCTGTCTGGTCGGAGGATCCTCCCTTTTCAACGGAGGTTTGCGGGACTTTATACTACTACTCGTAAGTTTGTCAGGGCCAATACCACTCGGCCACCACTGCTCTAAAGGGAGATAAAAAGAGCGAAAGGGTGAGATAGTAATATAAATGGGGAGATAGTGCGAGAAAGGGAAAATAGAGAGGGAGAGTTAAAAAGTGTTGGATTTATACTTACAATTTTGTTATATAAAATAATAGTATCTTTAGTCTGGTCTGGCAAGAGTCACTGATAAGATCTTCTGCGGGTCCGTCAGTCAGCTTTTGAGTTAGATAGATAGATATATTATATAGATAATTATATTATTGTACACCAACAATAAAGTTACAATAGGAAATTAAAATTAATAGGGTGTCACAATGGGCGGTCTATCGCTAAAAGCGATTTTTACAGACAACCATTGCATGGATTTGTCAAAGAAGAATAAAAAGATAGGATTAATTTGACGACCTAAACTGAACCGTTAACGCTATATAGAGTGTATAGCTCCAGCTCTTTCTCGCTCGCACTACTTACTTTTAACGGTAAGTCCCCTGTAGTTATTAATTTTCATGCGGTTTCCATATATAGACAGAGTGATTCATGAGTAGGGTCTAAAAGTCCCACATACCTCTGTTGAAAAGCGAGGATCCTGTGACCAGACGCTTGTTGATATCTGGTCTTGGGAACTGCCCGATAGCACTTCTCCTACTTCTTAGCGTGTTGATGGCAGAACTAGTTAAATTTTTTGCCAGGTCCAGTATTCGACCACGGCAATGTCATCCGCTGGTGTTGTCATTAGGTCGTTACGTGAACAGGTAACAGGGAGCGTCATGCAGGATGCAAGGTGAGACATGATCTGCGGAGAGACGCTTTTACATGATTTCGGGTTGTTGCAATCATGTTATAATCGCGCGGAGAACTCTTATAACTGCAACACAGGACTTAGAATTTTAGTTCCTGATCCGAAGCCCATACCCGCTCCAGACAAATAGGGTGTCAAAAACATCGACACAAACGAATACCACGGATCCAGTACATGATACTGGATCCCCCACTGGTGGAATTTTTCGTCAGATTTTCAGGCGATGTGGCGTCATAAAGCTATGTAATGTAGTTCACATTAGACCAATGCACACGTGTAACACGCCTGATTTGTACGTAGAACGACGTCGCGTGGCGTGGATCAAGTGTAGCTCTACAAGTCCAGTTTCCATATAAAATGTATGGCGACCGACGCGCTCAAATCGGATGTCATCACAGAGTTAGGTCAAGAGCCGAAGATTTCAAACATTTGTAAGACTCTTGCGAAGCTGGGACGGTTTCCTAGTTATCTCTAAATTACTCTTCGGTTTAAGAGCTCTTCATTTAGTTTGCTTTGTAAGTTTACTCTTTGTAAATATCCAAGGTGCAGTTCTGGAAACTGTTGGCTCGGAGACAGATAGTTTCCTATTTACCTAGCTTTTCTATTTAACTGAAGAAATGCAATCAAAAGGAAATTCTCGCTTTCAAACTTGAATGAATGTTTTACCTTTGACAGCTTTTCCTGTTATTGGATTCAGTTTTTTTTTAAATATTTTATGAAATAAGTAGAATCTGGAAATAAATGGTTTGAAATGACGCAGAGACACTATTTTACCCTCTCTTTTAACGTAGGAAATCATCAAATTACTTCTCTCGCTTCAGCCAGAGCGGAGTGTCAAGACTTCAGACTAAAACCCATCTGTGTTCCTTCGCCGGGCCTTGGTACAGGCCATGGCTCGGAGCGAGGAGGAGTGGCAGGCGGTCGCCTCCTTCTGCGCAGCAGCAATGCTAGCAAAGGAGGCGGCTGCACGCGCAAGGCAATGGCCCTCGCGCCCCTGCTGCCGGGATTCCGATCCCTATTTTCGTTTGCCATCGTAGACGCGATCTTTGCGGACGTTGAGCAATGGGTAGCTCACCATCCGACCGTCCGGTAACCGCACGGACCGAGTCCAAATCATGGACGGCGCGTAGTGTGCCGCGCGCCTCAAGAGATGTCAGCAACCGTAGGGTCCCAGCAGGGTCGAAGCTTACTGGGGCCGTGGGTGATGCGAAAAAGAACTCCGGGGCCCTGGAATGAAGACAAAGTATGATTTAAAAAGAGTGTCAATGGAGTTCCTTTCACGTTCTTTTCCATAGAGATCTATGCTACAGGTGTGGGTTTTAGTCTGTAAAAGTCACGACACGAAGGGGCGGCGAATTTCATTGGATAATTGCCCACCTCAAAAAAAAAATCGGTATTCCTTCAGTTGCCCTTTGCGATCCAGGGCCGAAGCAAAAAGTACGAACTGCAGCCCATGTTTTTTTCGGTTTCGGTTTAAAGAAATTTATTTCTCATAAGAACATACAGTCCGCTTATAATGAGATACAAAGTAATACCTAAGTATGATTATACAATACAAATTCCTCCAGAGTATTAGAAGTTATAATGTAGTTACATGGTTCTTAAGTTTGTTTTCTACTGCTTATAAAACTATATCACCTGTTTTGAAAAGATAATATTAAAAAAAGTAGGGCGCAGCAAATTGAGAGAAAGTTCCAAGAATCTTATAACCCGCGGCTTTGCGCCCTCACTGGCTTACACTCTGTATTGTAGTTCATTCAACTTGTTAGAATAACTCGAAAAATGTAAAAAACAGTTTGGTTTATCGTGTGTCACCGGAAAATTGCAAATGCCGCAAGATAGTAAAAATATCGCTGGAAATTGTAAACTCTTCTAAATAAGTAAGACATATTTATGTCGGAAACTAGTGAATTTGGATGTGATTAAAACGATTTTTTCATAATATAAAGGTTTATTAGAATCATACGGAGTCTGCAATTACAATCAAAACGTGCTTAGCCGACCACAAATAAAACGGGACAAGCGCAGGAAGATGATGATGATGATACAAAGTCTGCAATTTTCCAGTAACATAATATATATCCCTTCATCCCCTTTTTTTTTTTTTGGAAATACTGGTACTTCTGCTATTGATAACATTAACTTCACATTCTTTTTGCTACGCTTAGTTACTTGTTAAACTTCATCACTGAAATCGCATCCATAAGTTCATTTTCTAACTTCATATTGGTCTAATTTATCTGGGTCATCGTGGTTTTGCCGTTTATAATAATTTAATCGTTAATAATTTATTTATATAATAGCGAGATACATATGTACATAAAAAACTTAGATATTAAATAAACTATTTCTACTAAAACCTAACTATGTACATAAATATAATTAAAAAAATGACAAAGTACGCTCAGGCGTCAAAGTACTCCTCCACATCGCTGTCATCCGGAAATGTGCCCAGAAGACTGGCAGCATTGCCACGTTGAATAGCAATGCTAATTCTTTGGGCGAAGAACGAGCCAGCCCTCTGGTCACGTGAAGTGTCGATCAGTCGGCGTGAAATTTCCTTGAAAAGGAGACGCGCACTCGGACCCCATGAACCAAGTGTTTCGACCCCAAACGGCTCAAAACTGTAATTACCAATAAGGTTACAGTATTTGCGCCGTTTAAGGGTCTCAGCAGCAGCAGCGGCAGCGCCAGCACAGCCTGCCGTACTTGGAATATGGGATGGCGCAAGGGTGTCGACACAGGTTGCGTCCCACACCAGTGGCCTACCCACCTTCCATGGTACCAACGTCATACCATCTGGTCTCTTCCCATCGTCACGTACCAAACCATTTGGTTCTAATACGGCAGGTACGCCGGCGGTGACAAGAGCTCGACGAATAATGTCGTTGATGCTAGCGTGTCGTGGTATGCGGCCTGCGCTCCTGCAACAGGACAAGCCATGGTGTCCGAGGCTGTCGACACCTTCGCCACAGTGGCACCGATGTGGAGCAACACAAGGTGCGCCTAAGCGTAGACAGGTAGCGAGCCGAAACGAGGCGTCATCCATCATAGTGCCTATGGTGGATGACGGGAGTGCCTGAAGCCATAAGCCCGACTCCCATTCTCCCACAGCCAGCAGACGCGCACGCTCAGCAGTACTTGACGACGTATTTAATAGGTTATTCCGTACAATACTGCAGAGCGGCACATCCCACCGTCTCTGTGAGGACAGGTTGTCGGGCAAATCCGTGTTGGGACAAGCCATTTTCCAAGCGTTCAACGCATCGGACAAGCACGGTACCTCAACATCAACCAGTGAGGAAGATAAAATATTCCTGGTTAATGTTTCAGTACTGTGCACCGAGGAGAGGAAAGCTGGTAAACTTATACTAGAAATTTTGCGGACGCCGAGGCCACCTAGCCGGATGGGAAGCGTGGCTTGCTGCCATGCTCGGTCGTCCAAGGCCACATCTAATTTATTAGTATTTTTATAGGTTTTTAATTATCTACTAAAGTTGTAAATACGTAAGAGACATTCATATTAAGGTTGTTTTGTAATCATACGATATTAACTATTTTGTATATGTTGAATGATCGTAAATAGAAAATGTCAATAACATTCAATACGTCGTCGAAAGAACAATTTCCTCTAATTAGTAAAAGAAAAACTTCAAACCCACTAATGGGATATCAGATATTGGCTACGAGTATCTTCTTTATGAACCGGGCAATATCACAACGCCTGGAGCAATCGCAATAAAAATATGCTTCCAATTAAGACTGCAAAACTTGGAACTGTGCAGTCATTTTCGCAGAAAATTATAAAAACACAGACAGAAATTAAATTCAGTACTGCTGGGCAGCCATAAAACTAAGGAGATATAATAAATCTGTAACAATTTTTAATTGTGCGCGCATCTCGTAAATTGAACGAAATCAATGAAGATAACTTTTATGCATTAAAATTGTGTGTCTTGATATATTACTTAGGATTGACTATATCGAAAGATATACTACATTCATTGACCGTTAGGCTATTCAGCTAGTTAAAAATAAGGATGCTTTGTTAATAGAGATGTGCTATGCTACGTTACTATCTGCTGCCTGGGTGATAATTGCAAAATGCAATGGTCTCTATGGAAAGCACTAAATCAATTGCGCACCCTGAAAGACCCTGGCAAGGGAAGAAAAAAAAGCGTTTATTCGTGCCTCACTCAATAGTTTAAACTAAAAATACATATCTAATGAAAAAAAAAATATATGTATATAATCATTGTCAGGCCAAAAAAGCGCCTAACTCAGCATATACTGTGATATTTGAAACACGATTATATTTATCGAAAGCTTTGCCTGTGTGTTCCATCCTTTATTTCACACATTGACACATAGAGTTGGAAGAAAAACGAGAAATTTGTTTCAGAGCTAATAATAGCTTTCTACTGGCCAGTGGCAGTGGCCTATTTTTTGGGGTCGCCCTACAGGTATTCTTATTGTATTCCTGTCACTCTATCATTGACGTCCGAATCCATTTCTTCTTTCATGTAGGTCGTCAATATAGAAGATGCCAGATAACCGTGGAATAAAGTACATTGACCTTCTCCTAATATCTCTGCGCAGGTACCTGAAAAACAAAAAATGAATTGCTTTTCATTACTAGATCATGTAAAAGATAACGATACCGGTCGATTCAAGACAACTTTATGTCTTGATTTCCGTTTTTGAAATTAAGAATGTGTCAATAAATGTAGGAGAGTCAATGACCTTTATTCCATGTTTATCTGACACCTACCTTAGCGGCGGCGCATTTCCATAATACATCTTACTCGCCCCGCTACGTAGTTTAGCTTAGCTTGTGGAAACGGCTACATAGTGTCTTAGCTTAGTTTTTACATCCTCGCAGAATAACTGCATAGCACATCTCTGAAAGGAAACTACACCAGAAGAACAAAAGGTCAGTGTTGTAAATCCATGAAAAATCAGACGTTGAAAGACATGATATCAAGTGCAATGTGCTCATGATGCGACAGAATCCATTTTCATTGGTCTCGAAAGTCAGGAAGTACTGCAACATTCCTTTTTTTATTATTATGGATAGGCTCGCGTTTGACCTACCTATCTCTCCTGATGGAAAGCGATGAAGTGGCCGGCGATGGAGCACGCTTAACTTAACTTACTCTTGACTTAATGAATGACCCCTAGGTTATAGCTATCAGGAAACACATACTCGGGCAGGGAATTCCATTCCTTAGCTGTACGCATAATGAATGTGTTCCCAAAACGTTTTCGCTTTGTTTTTATACAGCATATGAATTTTAAACTCATATTCGTCGTGGATCATGAAGCTTCCTACCTATTAAAGGTGAAAATATTGCTTTTTGAGTCTGCACGCAAGTTAAGAGCGTTTCAATACAGACTGTAAAGAAAGGAAGCGACGTAATCTAGATAATGCTTTCTTTTATCGAAAGCTTTACCCTTATCCTTTGTTTTTTGACACATTGAGTAGGAAACAACGAATTTGGTACAGAGCTAAAAATGGCTTTCTTCTGGCTACTGACCTATATTTTTTGGGGTCGCCCTTATGGTATTTTTATTATTATTGTATCCCTGTCACTCTTATCATTGACGTCTGACTCTATTGTCTTTCATGTGTGTCGTCACTAGAGCCGTCATAATTTGGTCTTGAATCTACGAGTACTTTGAGATAATTATTATTTTTTAATACATATATGTAGGTACTTTAATGGGTATTACAAAAAAGTTCCTAATTGCTTTAGCACTGTTCCAACTACCAGTGCACTGACCAATATATACAGGAAATAACATACATAAATGACAAACGATAATTATTTTCTAAATAGGTTTAGAAAACACTTTTACACATCAATTTTTTTTTCGTCAGTTTAACTAGATGAGGCCGGTGCTTCCTACCTGACTACCCTAAAAAGAAACACCGAAACAAACTCTGAGAACTATGTATAATCTGCATGATTCTCATGTGATTTGACCATTACATGTTTACTGTATGGACTTTAAAAGAGACTTTGACTGCCCACCAATTTTCAGCCAAATCGGTACAGCCGTTGTTGAGTTCTAAATAGTGTAACTATCGCGACTTTTTTTATATTAAATATAGATATAGTCTGTCTAAAAAGTCAAACGACTTGGGAATTTTGTATAAAATTTTAATAATTTAAAAAATACTTATATTTGATACTTTTTATAAGGTTCTTCTACAAGTAGTAGTAAACTATGATCAAGATCTCTTAATCAACCTTGATTATTGAACCAATGTTGACTACATCAGATTTCATTTTGCCCTAATAATTTTTAGACACATTTGTCGTTCAATTCTATTGTCCGTCCTCTAAACTTAGCCAAGCAGCCATATTCATACTCAAAACATTCTTCACGATAACAACACTCCAATATTATTGTACTTATATGTAGGAATGCGGTCTACACGAGCTCACTCCCCAGGGTTTCTTAATTTAAGTGCTACTGGAAATTTCTATCTCCGTTATTCCACAATACGCTAAACGCGAGGTTGGTTTCTACTCTTGGCAGCTTTAAGAAGGTTTTTATAAGCTTTGTTTTCCAATATGATATTAAGAAATTTATTACCCCTGTTGCCGCCTTAAATCCATCCTAAAATAGTTTTGGTAACGCTTTTTTCTCCATATATTATACCTATTTTAAAACGTTTTAGCTGCCTGTATTAAAAAGTGTGTGTCAGTGAAAATGTATTGAAATAAAAAAGGTCAAATTTATCATTGTGTCCGAATCATCAGCAACTCGTAATTTTTCCTTATGCTGGATCGACCTATGTTTTTATTTAAAAACACCTCAACAAAATAGGTTTTTTAATTTAAATGATCTTAATTAATCTTATAAAGCTCAATAGGGTCTTATCGTCTTTTAAACTATTTTAACTTTATAAATAAATTCTAATTCCAACTAAGAGACAGTGTATATTTCATCCATAGATATCGGAAAGGAGATTTCTATGATTTCATCATATCTTTCATAGAAGTCATTATTTAAATGACTAATGATTATGCTACCTTTCAAAGGTATTATATAAACCAGTGCTTGATTGCAATCCCATCTCATGGTAAGCAACGATGCAATCGTTGACTAGTTCAATAAGAACCTATTCACTGTAGCCTATGAAACATAAATTATAAAGAACTTATTCCATCTTGTTATAAAAAATGTTTTCTTTTTTTTTAACTTTAATGCTACATTTTTAGCCCAAAAGTTGACTGGTAGAGAGGCATTCTCTACCAGTAACTTCACAGTGGTTGGTGTGCATCAATCGATTCTTATTGTAATATTTAAAATCTGAATAACTATTTATTTATCTCAGGACTCTCTTCAGGCTACTGCACCTCTTGATTATGCACAAGGAGCCGAAGCCCACCTACAAAAGCTCCTTAGATGCTGTCCATTGAATTTGGTGACCAAAGACGATTAAGATAGGTACTCACTGTGCAAGTGCACCCAAGGCTTACCCTCTTTTGAAGAGAAGATTAAAACAGCTTGGTTTAATCAATTAGTAGCTTCAGGGACTTAAAAACACCTTCATAAAGGTTACAGAATTATAAGTGTTACATGTTGAATTGGTAACAGAATCAAATATGTAACACTTATTAATGTGTTTTCTATGTGTTAACCCAAAACACTTACAAAAGTGTAACCCTAACATATCTGTAACAGATATAAAAGTGTTAACAGTGTTAATAAGTGTAACAGGTAAACGCAGCGTTGCCAAAGTTACAATTTTCAAAGCTATACTTAAACTGTTTATTTCAGTTACACATATTAACACTTATTAACACATATAAACAGGTTACAGTTTCATTCGGTAACACTATTGTATCTGTTACATTTAAAAGTGTTTTTCTGTTAAAACTGTTTTAAAAAACAGTGTTAAAACACATTATTACGGTTACAGTTTGAGTCCCTGAGTAGCTTTTTATATTTAGTAATTAACGGAATTAGTTAGAGTTATATAAGTACTTATGCTGATTTCATACAGCTCAAGAGTAAGGTGGATTTGCCTCAAATCCCGGGATTAATTTTAAAGAGCAGATTTTTCTGATGCTATCAGAAATATAACAGAAAAAATTTCTTCCTGCATAAATGACGAGGAGAAAGTGTATAAATATGTTAACATCATCACAGTTGACGTGGAGAGATCTTTTTCAATGAAAAATAATAAAAATTGTATCTTTATTAACTTTTTTATATTTGTCTTATCTATCTCTTAGGTTGAAATATTATTTATAAGTAACATTGTTGGCTACTTAGGATTTTTCATCAGAAATCCCGGGAAGATTAATTTAATAGAAGAAAAAAAAAGAACATTTCGATGTAAGTACGTGAATAAATCTACCTAATTCCGACCTCTGGTAATTAGTTTTCTAAAAATCTCTCGCCTTAGCTTAGATTGTTGCCATGTGGGATGGGAGTGTGGACACTAGAAACATCTTACGAGGCTGTTGCTAGGCGGCTAGGCTTTGATTCAGAGAGTGGTACGTGTGGATGTAACTGTCTGTCTGTCTGTTACGCTTTCACTGTAAAACTACTTAACCAATTTGACAAAATTTGCTACGGAGGAAGCTTGAACTCCAAAGATGACAAAGGCTGGTTTTTATCCGTCTACAAATTCACGTCCGCAGTAACCTAAATTCACGTGGATGAAGCCGCTGGCAGAAGATAGTATATTATAAGTTAATATGGTGATTATCTATCTATATATATAAAAGGAATAACTGACTGACATATCAGCGCACAGCCGAAATTACTAGGAATAGGAGTGTGAAATTGTGCCCAAAGCTACCTTTTAAGACGTAGGTGAGCGCTAACTGTCTCCGCACACGAGCCTCAAAAAAACGCCGCCACAAAGAAACGCTAGAAACGGCCGCAAAAAACAGCTGACCGCGCGACACCTCTTGTGTCCGGTGAAGCTTAAGCCGCTTGAAGCGTTTTTTTATGGCGACACCGTCTCACACGAACCACAAAAAAGGCCGCCTCAAAATGAAGCTTGAAGCGGCGTTTTTTTGAAGCCCGTGTGCGGGGACAGTAAGTGAAGGATTTTCTAAAATTCACCGGCTAAGGGGATGAAATGAGAGTGCAAAGTTTGTATTGGGAACCCTACTTTTTCGCGGGTGAAGCTAGCAGAAGCTAGTAGTTTATGTCAACAATTGTTTAGTTATAGATTTGATTGAGGCAAGGTACAAACTTGACTCCTTTTTGAATGTTTTCTCTCTTCACATATCAGCATTTCGAACTCTACCCGCTCTCGGGCTTGTTCAAGTACAAACTATTCGAAACAGCGTTAATTGAGTAAAATATTTTTCCATCCACATACAATCTAAAAATAGTTTTTACACTGCCGTTCTCCGAAACGTCACTCACGTGGCATTAAATCGGCATCCATTTTTCGGATGTAACAAACTATGCATTTTTTCCGAAGTGTGAAAGCTGATAATTTCATAAAAGATTTTTACGTCCATTGTCGGCTTCAGTAGTGTCACTGTTCTAGCTGTCCTGGCCAGGATTGAATTAGCTGCTGACTTTGATGGACATAAGTTATTACTTCGAAACCAGGCTGTGTCGTGCTTCGCTGAAGTGCTAAGCTACTTATTTTATTTTGGCTCTTCAACTAGGCTCTATTTTATTTGGCTTTTCAACAATTTAGATCTAAGTCTCAGTGCCCCATCACTATTCTTTTGAGTCGGTACACTCTTGACGGAGTGGTCGTGGTCATCACTGTGAGTAACGATGAGTGATCATCTTTGTAATGCAGCGCCATTCATCGCGGAATACAGGTTTCCGGGTACATTAAAAAACCGAGCACTTAGTTACGGCTTTGATCTGGTCTGTCCATCTCATTGGTGATCTACCACGTGGCCTGGTGCCAACTTTGCCCTGTACTACGAGACACTATGGATTCATTACTACGACGCGATACATGGCCGAAGAAGGTCATAATGCACGACTGCACTGTGGATGATAGGCGCTGTCTGATGCCGAGTTCTTCTAATATGGAATCATTCGTACGAAACACTGTTCACGATAGTCTCCAGCACCACGTCTCCAACGCGTCAACTTTCTTCGTCTCGGATTCAAGAAGAGTCCATGCCTCCGATGCATAGAGGCCCCATCACTTAGACTAGAGCACTACGTGCACTATTTTATACGCCTTAACAACTAAAAGTAATCAAGCAACAGAAAAAAATAAAAGCAATCACTACACTTATACAAAATTAGCTTTATTAGATACAGAACCCGAAACACGTGTCTAGTATTTTTATGTAAAGAATCATGTACAAAATTTCATAACTGTATCATGAAAAATCACAAAGTTATAAGCTTGTTATGTTGCCTTTTTGTCCGCAAAAATACATAGTCACTGGGCCATCTTGGCGACTTATAGTTTGTTTTGGCTCCCGCACCCAGCTGTACGCGGCGCTACTTTATTTATTTATTTATTTAAAGCTTTATGCACAAAAAAACTGTACAAAGGCGGACTTAATGCCTTAGGCACTTTAATCATTTATATTTCAATGCCTGATTCAATGGCTTCCTATTGGGTTTATTACTTTGAATAGAAATTAATTTATTAGGATCTTAAAGATTGTTGACTTGTAGGTAAGCTTATAGTGGGAGGTTGTCTTGATTAATTTTTATTCAATTTACATACGCCTACCCCCCAGACAGTCATTGTACGCAGTGGGAGGTACTTGTAAGATACTTAATCGTTTTAAAATTGAATGTTATTTTTATATGTTTTCGTAGCGACATCTATGACGTCTCGGTCTCAAAATTATAAGAAGAACACTTCAAAACATTAAAGGAAAACATCGTGAGGAAACCGGCATGTCCTAGAACCAAAAATTCGAAGACATGTGACATCCACCAACCCGCACTGGGCCCGCGTGGTGGATTACGGCCTATTCCCTCAGCTAGATAGGAGGCCTGCGTCTCAACAGCGGGAACATTAAAAGGCTGATTATGCTTATACTAATCTCCTTTTGCTGTAGTCCCGGGATGTTAAGAATTACCACTTCCAGTACTCCCAGGATGTTAAGAAATATTATTTCCTAGTTATCGTGTGCTGGGACTAGTACTTTGCCAGCTACTTTGTTCGCAAGAATTTTTATATATATAAAACCGGCCAAGAGCGTGTCGGGCCACGCTCAGTGTAGGGTTCCGTAGTTTCCCGTCCGTCACAATAAGTGTACCCACTAATGAGTTTAAAAAATGCTTGCATATACGATTATACTACAAACTTAGTCCAGAGACCAGAAATTATTTTGTACAACCTTTTTGTCTTTTTTGTACAAAAACTGTTCTTTCCATCAAGTTCAAAATGATTTTCCTAGAAAGTCCTTATAAAGTTCTACTTTCCAGATTTTTTTCATATTTTCTAAACTTATGGTTCAAAAGTTAGAGGGGGGGGGGGGACACATTGTTTTTTACTTTTGGAGCGATTATTTCCGAAATTATTGACATTATCAAAAAATGATTTTAGTAAACCCCTATTCATTTTTAAATACCTATCCAACAATATATCACACGTTTGGGTTGAAATTAAAAAAAAAATCACTTCCCACTTTACATATAGGGGGGCTACCCTAATAAAACATTTTTTTCCAATTTTTATTTTACCACTTTGTTGGCGTGATTGATATACATATTGGTACCAAATTTCAGCTTTCTAGTGCTAACGGTCACAGAGATTAAGCGAGGACGGACAGACAGACAGACGGACAGAGAGACATGGCGAAACTATAAGGGTTTCTAGTTGACTACGGAACCCTAAAAAGGAGAAACTGATTGACTGACATATGAACGCACAGCCGAAATGACTGAGATTAGTAGCGTGAAAGCCAGTCAGTTTTTTTTTAAGTAAAATTGTTGTTAGTTTGTCGGTTTTACTAATATCTGACATCTGCGTAAACCGTCGACCGCTAAAGATAAAAACGGCTTGGATAAGAACTGTTATAATCAGTAAACTATCTATTAGAAAATGTTTTAGTATCATGCAATATTTTTACTAGTTCATGAAATTTTCAATAATATGTCGTCAATATATTTATAAAAAGGTAAAGTTTGTTTTCTTTTTTTGTAGGAGGTAATCTCTGAAAGTACTGGTCCGATTGCGAAAAATTTTTCACCGATAGAAAGCTGCTTTATTCCTGAGTGACATAGAGACTATATTTTATGTAAGCGGGCGAAGCCGCAGCCAAAAGCTAAAAATCTATAAACATTATTGTTTTATTGTCCGTCTGAAATAATTTATTTTGCCTCCAGCGCGATTCTAACGGATAAATGCTACTAATAACAAGCTTACACTATAAACAGAAACCTTCATTAGAAAAATCCACAACGAAATGAAATTTTTTATAAAAATAAAAAGGAAACTAATCACGACGAGGGACCGGAGGCAGAAAATCCTGGTCTCCAAAAATGCTGTTTCCATCAAACTAGTTACCAGTAAATGTATGCAGTCGTAATTAACAGTTCCATGAAGCGTTTGAATAGGTATTTAAAAGCTTACATTGAAATTTAAATTTTCGGATTGATGATACGCAAATTTCCGGCAATGGTCGAATAGTTGGTGGCCCAGAGGCGTAGTGACCGCCTTATCAGCCGTATCAATGATACCGGGCCTCCGGGTTACAGAGTCCCCGATGTGTGCAAAAAATCGTAATATGGTAACCTTAAATTCTCTTATTGATAGTAGGTCTGTAGTGACTAAATAATAACTTTATGATAGGAGGTTCCAATTATATAGCTCGCTCCAATAAACGAGATCATCTTCAATTAAATCTGGTCCTTTCTCAAAGTCATTCCATTTTCGAGACCTATATGATGACAAAACAACATCTTTCGTCTAACGCGAGTTCGCACGTTTTATAGATAGTATAAAAGTAACCTATGCAGTTAGTCTATGATCTCCTATGTAACCTATCGTAGCTCTATCCAGAGGTCTCAGGACTCCTGTTCTATGCTAGTAGGGCCTATACATGGTGTAAGGGACAGCCCTCCACAAACTTTAAGGGCTTGCTTCAGTAGACGAAACTGAACAATCTTCCACAAAAATTTTTTTCAGGAAACGAAAAAAAAATTCGGCCTCTCCATACAAACTGTCCAATCAAGTTTATAATTTTCTATGGTGAGGCGGATTTTTTTTCGTTTCCAGAAAAAAATTTTTGTGGCAGGTAGTTCAGTTTCGTCTACTGAACAAGCCCTTAAAGTTTTGTGGAGGGCTGTCCCTTACACCTTGTATTATTATATTATATACTTAATAGTTATGTCAATTAAAAAAATATATATATATAGTTAACCCATATTGTCCCACTCCTGGGCAAAGGAGCCCCTCCACTCCTTCCAAAAATCACGGTTATGGCCTATATACTAAAAAAAATCAAAGCTATCAAAAGTGTTTTATACAGGGCCCCTGTGAGTCTAGCTACGTCACTGTGGTGGCCCCTGTAGCCTATTCTGCGGCTAGGCTAGGTCGCACGGGCACGCAGTAACGCGCATGCGTCACGCTTGCGTTGCGAACGGCAGACGTACGCGGCAAAGCCGGGCTATTATAAAGTTCTCCGGTTCGAATCATACCTTCAGTTCCTTTCACAACTCCGCCGCGAGTAGACCTCTTCGTGCCAAGTCCTTGGGAGCCCGTGTTCCCCTCATCCCCCTGTAGCCACGCGGGATAAATAGGTAAGTTAAACCATTGATTACTTTTAATAAAGGTATAAAGAAGTTTAAAATATTTTTCAGCCTACAAAAAATAGTTTTAGAACTTTTAAGAGGTAAAGTTATGAACTTATTAAACTCACAATATGATTCAATGGACTACACTGTACAACTTAATTTATTAAGAAAAAGTTTTCTTTGTCAACTTTTCCCAAGTTGAGAAATAATGGACGGAAAATTGTAAGTGATCTGAAATCTGAAAAATGTTGACGTATTAATTTGCCTAGTACAGTTCAACGCGGATATATATGAATTTCTTGATATATTATTTATAAAAATATGTGCAATGATGAACAAGGCGGAATATATGTACTCTGTGAATTAGTCTCTACCGTTCAACATTAATTGGTTAATTTTTAATCTACTATAAGTTAAAGACAAAATTATTTAACAGCTAGCGTCTGCCAGCGGCTTTGCCCGCGATAGTAGGTTTCTCCATACAAACTCTGGACCCCCGTTTCGTCCCCTTAGAGCCATATTTCACCGGGACACCCGGGTAGCGCCACTGGTTGCGCTACCGTGGTGTCCCAGTGAAATATAGCAAGACACCAAACAGACACCAGAGCAAAGATTTTATGTATCCTACGGATAATCTAGATTGCCTGCGCAGCAAACACACTCTATAGTGTTCTTTATTCTCATTGCCATTAAGTTCATATTGACAAGCAAACGGGGAAAAATGTACTGAACAAGACAACGAGAAAGGGTCGGTGTATCCCTTTCTTACCTCTGTTTTAACTAGGGTAACCATGATTTTACAAAATTAATTGTTATTATTTTTGTCACTGCAGCATTTGATATTAATTAATGTATTTTTTTTTATATCGACAGCAAAGTACCAATAACACCAAACTGTCTGTCAGACCTGAAAACAAAAAAAATTACTCGAATTTTACTAAGACGATTATCGTATGATTTTGTATGAAATGAGTCAGAGCCTGCGTGAATTTACAAAACGCACCAACGCGCGTGAGTGCGTAAAAAACCCGTACGATGATGCAGATCTGCACTTCCGCAAGTACGCGCGTAGGTGCGTCGACACGCAACGTGCAGCGTCATGCGTGGCAGTGTGATAATCGCTTAAAACACGCGGAAAAACCTTTTTAAATTCATAGCGGTAAATTATGATTTTCTTGAAAAAATATTTTTAGGCGGTATTGGTACTTCACGGTCGATAAATATAATATTCTAGCATTTGCCCGCGGCTTCGCCCGCAAACACCCCACTCAGGAATAAAGCAGCTTTCTATCGGTGAAAAACTTTTTGCTATCGGACCAGTACTTCCAGAGATTACCTAATATGGCTTGTTCGTCAACTCGCTTAAGCAATTCGCGCGAGTCCGCGCGAGTTGGGACCTTCCGATTCACCTACTTTTTCTGTCGTCCTCTCGCTTAAACGTATAAAATACAGTCAAATAATAACAATTACTATAAATAACTAGCTATTGCCCGTGGATTTTTTCACGCAGGCTATACCGGTTATCTACTTAGATTTCGGGATATTATGTTAAAGGTGAGGAATGAGGCGAGTAGGATGTGGCCAATGGTACACGATACCCAAGTTACTTTAAAAACATTTTACGTTACTTTTGACTTTCTCATGTTACCTGCACCTGCATGGTCCTCACCGAAAATGGCAAGTTCGGTCGGTTCCTGCATCGGATTCAGACGGCAGTAAAGCTCGGGTATTACTATTGTGTGGACCACTCGGAGGACACGGTGGAGCACCCGAGGACATGGTAGAGTTGTGCCCCGCTCGGGCAGAGCACCGCTGTTGCCTCGTGGAGGCAATTTTTGGCAACAACCTTTCACGCAGGGCCCTAGTTCAGACTATGGTCCGGAGCGAGGAGGAATGGCAGGCGGTCGCCTCTTTCTGCGAAGCAGTAATGTTAGCGAAGAAGGAGGCCAAAGGACCATCGGCCGCTGAAATTCCGAGCCCGACAACGGACCACGGTAGACGCGGGCTTGCGGACGTCGAGCAATGGGTAGTCCGCTATCCGGACGTCCGGTAATTAACCGAACCGAGCTCAGTCGTCAACAGCGCGTAGTGATCGACGTGCTCCTCAAAGAGATGACATCAAACCGTAGGAGTCCAGAAGGGCCGATGCCCGCAAGCTAGGACCCCGGCGAATTCCTAAAAAGGAAACCCGTAGTATTAGAATGCAAAGGGCAACTGAAGGTCACAGGTTAATCGTGAAATGGAACGCATCCAAGAAAGATTTTGTTCATCGTGTGGGCGCTCTTAACTTTTTTGACACATACATGACGTATCGATACTGCATATTCACTCACTTACGTGTATTTCTAAGTCTCCTATTCCGCTTACTTAAATGTGTGCTAACATTAACTAATATTTGGACGTCAACTTTGGTTGCTTATTGCTGATAATGTTGTGATTTGTTGGTAATTAATAGGTAAATATGCAATATTATATTATTGTAATGTTGATTTATAAGTGTTTTATTTTAAAGTCAAGTCGAATACAATTTCTAATACATTTTTAGTGGGTACCTATGTTATAATTTTTTTTTTTAGTTGACTGTACATAAATACGTCAGATTTTCTCTATGCAAATTCTGGCATCCTGTTGCAGGTTTGTGTTGTTGAGAGCTGCAATTTAATCAGCTAGTGTTTATATAACAATAATAATAAATAATTTAGTAGTTTGGTGGTGATCACTTGCTAAGCGATCTCCTGCTTGGTGAGCTCCTACATGTTTTCAATAGCGTTCATGTCTGGTGTATTGATTGACTAGTTTTTTTGTCCTATGATGAGTTCCCTGACAGTTTTTGTCTGACAATTATAATGATGTGACCTAACGAAATTTAATCGATTTTTTACAATAACGAATCAGTTGGCAAAGGTAATGGAATCGGATTACCGATTTTAGATTTATAGATGATAAATGTGAAAGTTTGTATGTGTGTGTGGATGTTTGTTACTCTTTCACGCAAGAACTAGTCTACGGATTTTGAAGAATTTTTACAGTAAATTAAAAAATCTGACAAAAACTAAAAACCTGAAATAACGCGGGCGAAACCGCGGGGGACGGGTAGTGGTAAATAAAATGCAGTCTGTTTAAAATAATAATTTATTTATTATTCACTGTCAGAACTTGACTCTTGATTTGAACTCATATCCATATCGGAATCGGAATCTTCTTCAACTAACCGCGATGATTAATTATTAGTCCTCTGTTATAGTTTTTTGAGTTTTTTTCTATTACTTTTTTCCAATTTTACATGCGATTACAAGATGGCCGCTCCGATTTTGTCGATTAGTGTGTCGTCGAGTAGTGTCAATCTCTATTGGCAGAAGTTCCGTTTAACGCATTACACATTTTTAAGTTCTATTCTTTTTTATTTTATTTACTTAATTTATTAACAGTTAATTATAACCACAATAACTTACTTAGTAATTTACGAAAGACAATATTTTTTTTATCAATTCCTTTTTTTTTGCCAGTTTATTTTTTTAGTAATCTAAAGTAGTATGCGTGCCACGGAAAAAAATGAACTGTCAGGGAACTCATCATAGGGCAAAAAAGGTATAGGGTAAAACATTTATGTTTTTTTAGCCAAGTATGCAGTAACACCCCTGGTTTTGTAGCACAATGCAGATTCGGGCATAAAAATGGACTCTTCGTCAATAAGGAACCATTCTTCGAGATGCGGCAGCAGTCCAGTTTCTAGTACTCGCTTGTACTGGTCATGCCTCACGGTCCCTTTCACGATATGTAGACCCTTGCTTGAGATTAAAGACCACATCATAATACTAATTGGGAATTTAGCTGTCTCTTAACACCGGTTTTTATGGAGCTATTCTCCCGGGCGTCGTCGGAAAGGAGCATTTTTTGAACGGACAAAAGAGCTTTTGTCAACCAAAACCTGAAACGTCGATTCATCGGAGAAACATGTCTGAAAAATTATATTATTTCATCAGATAATGGCAGTAGTTTATTAACAATGTACTGTACTATTTAAAGTCTTATTTTTAACCGACTTCAGTCTGAAACAGTCATATTTTGATGTTGTTTGGCCCTGTGCAATAGTCTCTTCTTAATGACCTCGGTGAGGCGTGGTTTTTTGGCAGGCCGATGACCTATCAACTTCTCTTTTGCTTACTCTCGAAGAATTGTCTTATCGAAAACTTCTAGGCTCTCGTAGTTTGTAATCGTGGTAAGGTCTTACCTGTCTAATATACATATTAGTTTTTGATTAGTTTTCTAAAATATAATGTATTAATAACAACTTGAACTTCTTTAGAACACAATGGCTCGTAGTACGAACTAATCTATGGACACACTAGTAGAAAGGGATAGAGAGCGTTCTTGGGTCGCCACACCCAAGAATCTTTTATACTATCTGGATTGATTACGTCAACCTCAAAAATGTACTGAAGAGTACGATACAAGTACGCCCTTTTTTTAATTCTTTTTTATTTTGTTTTGTAGACTATTCCATAATGTGGGATGTCGTTAGATAGGTCTTTCAAAAATATTGCGAGTGTGTGAAAACTATTTATCAATTTAGGGATCCTATTGTGAATTATAAATATAGTTTTTTACCTAATGCTAGTTTTCAATTGAACCTTATTTAAATAAAGAAAAAACAGATTAAATAAAGTAACACTTAAAGGTATTTCACCTAGTATGTTTCAGTACATTTGCTATTACAATCTTTGTCTTGGACGGCTTTTAATATTCTCACTTTACTTAGATTTCTATAAACACACTTGTTTTTCCAATTTACTATGGACTTGGCAGAATAGTCGAAATCGGCTCGACTTGAATAAAGAATACACAAAAAAACACTAAAACGATCAAAATAACTTTAATTTCGGAAGTCGATGTTTCTGGTATATTTTTTTATTTAACACCGACTTCCGAATTTAAAGTTATTTTGATCGTTTTACAGTTACTGTAAAACAAACATAAGTAACTAATTGTTGTTATAGATAGTTTTTGTTAAAAAACTAACTATTAGTTTGGTTTGATTCTATAGTTTTGTACCAACTTTATGGTTATATATTTTTGTTAAATTTTTTGTATATTTAATTGGCCATTATTGGTCTTGTTCATCAGTTCAACTTCATCAAATGATACTTTTTGACTGTAGTAGAATGTATGTAATGTATGTATGAATACAGAGACTTCTTGGTAAAAACACCAAAATCCCTATAGATATACACACATACATAATCAGCCTTTTTAATGTTCCCACTGCTGGAACTCAGGCCTCCTCTCTAGGAGAGGGAATGGGTCTCCATCGAATTTAGAAGGAAAAAACAATCGAATTGAGAACCTCCTCCTTTTTTGAAGTCAGTTAAAAAAAATTACATCCACCTTCTTCAATTAAAAGAATGATATATTCGTAGCCACAACCCCCAAAAATGACTTTCATATCAATTTACTCAATTAAAGTTGTTAAAAATATTGTTTTTAGTTTCATTCTATATCAGTAAATCAATACCTGTCTAATTCTAAAAAAAAGTGTGGTAGAGTCTGTCTAAAAAGTCAAACGACTTAGCTAATTATTAGGGTAAAATTAAATCTGATGTAGCTAACACAGGTTTAATAATCAAGGTTGATGAAGGGATCTTGATAATTATTTACTAGTAGAAGAACCTTATAAAAAGTATCGAATAGTATTTTTTTAATGATTAAATATTATACAAAATTCCCAAGTCGTTTTTTATTTTTATTCTCATAACTAGGTACTTAATTTTATTTCGAAAAAGTATCAATGCATACAATCGCAGTATACGTTTTTTAAAGAAAGCGAAACGGCCCGTGCTTCTCAGAACGCGGACGCGTTCAGCGCGGACTGAGGCTTGGAAGTGGTGGGTTCAATGAAAAATGTATGAAGATTTTTTTAGAGTGGTTTTATTTTGGTCATAAATCATAAAGTTATTTATGTAAGTTCAAAATAATTAATTAAAGGTGTAGAAGACTATATAAGCTGTGGTATTTTATGATTTTTAAGCTAAAAATGTGCACTGGATTTAGCTTACGCGACCTATTCAGACCCTTGTATTTTGTAATTTTCTTGATTAGTGCGTTGGTAAAATCGTATTTAACTATATGAAAGTTTTATACAAAACCATAATATTTTTTTATGCCATCCTAGAGATGAATATGTATATTATCTTTTATTTGATACCGTGACATCCTCATAGTTATGATTCTTGGTGCATTATAATGGTACCCGAAAAAACGAGATATTTGTCTAAAACGGTCAAAGCGTCCTTAATAACATCTTGAACTTCTTTAGAACAGAATGTCTCGTAGTACGAACTAGTCTATACACACTGGTAGAAAGGGATAAAGATTCTTGTATGGTACTTCTTTATTACTTCTTTAAGGTCGTCGTAATCAATCCAGATTGTATTGTACAAGATTCTTAGTTCACTGTCACTAACGTTTGACAGTTGGTTAATTATTGTTTTCAAAGGTTAGATTTCCATCTTATTATACACGTTCTTTGGTGGGGGGCGTGACTGGCGGCCGGACTGGTGTCCGCACTGGTTGCGCCGCCAAATGGGTTGCGCTACCAAACAGACACCAGGTGAGTAACGCTCTATAGAGCTCTATACATTTTACTGGTGGCGCAACCAGTTGCGCTACCAGTGGCGTCCCGGTGAAATATGGCCCTTAGGGGGGTGAATTTTGAAAATCCTCTCTTAGTGCTCGTCTACGTCATAAAAGGAAGCCTTGTGCAACCAATAGTTTCGGCGGTATGTCACTCAGTCAGTTTCTCCTTTTATAATCTAAATATAACTGAAGTTGGGTAAATCAAAGCATGAGCATATTGTAAAAGCCTTGTTACTTCCACGTGACAAAAATACACAAAACATTTTTTTTAAACGCTAAAGGGCAATTACCCTAAGACAAGGAATGCGATAACTCTTTTGTTTTGTATCTGTGTTATAGAATATGATAAGGGTCATATTCGCTTAACTCGCACTAAGCGAACTTGTTAGAAAAATATGTATTTATTTTATTAGGGTAGTGATGGCAACATGGATATTTCTGTTCATGTATCCTGTAAATATTATATAAATAATATTGTACTATTGAAGCGAACATTAATAGTAATAATTAGCTTGCTTATAATGATAGAGGTTTACTTACACAAGTAAAAATACCGTGTTAGGTAAAGGCCTCCCTCCATTCTTTTCTTTACTTAAGTTAACCATAACTTTATTTTTATTATTTTCATATTCATTTATTGCATTCCAAATTCTACTTCACAAAAAGTAGGTATCTAAAAGATTTTTAAAATTTATTTGAAAGTCGTGCATTTTTTTTACTTGCAAAACTTTAAGCCCGCTACCGCTTAAGACTTGTGCACTCTTTAACGGATCTACCCTACCTACTATCAGTGCTTTGATGTTGCAGACGCCTATTGAGAGCGTTTCGGCAAGGCTTATACTACAACTAACAAGCGTGACCGCATCAGCATCAGTCGTTTGTGCTGCGTTGCTGCTGCGTGAACGCTAGTCATATCAATACAATAATGAACTAAGCCGATTACAATCAGAACTACTAAATTGGCTTCCTTAACAGACATAATATTAATTAAAAAATTAAAACTCATTGTGTACTTATTTGTTCAGAAACAAATTAATTACATTAATTTTAGGTACTGTAATTTATTTGGTCATATTACGATTTCATAGCGTTTACGCGGCGTCAACGCATACCTGGAACAAAACGATACGCGATTTTTTCTTTTAGATATTTATGCAGATTTTTGAATAGTTCTATTTCTTTGACTGATTGTTATGACTTTATTATAATTGTAACTCCATAATTAAAAACTAGCAAGGTAGCAAGAAACAAGAATACACTAAAATTACAAATGTCTTTTCTAGAAGTCATAGTGTTAACTAAAAATTTTATGATCCTTCAACGTAGATCAAAAGCTATTTTAAGAAGGAGCTATGTTTTCGAGGGTAATCGAAAATCTTTACATCGCCCTTTGTTATAGGAAATGAGAAATACTGTTGCCGGGTCTATACTGGGTTTCGTTGTTAATGATTGCGTCCATCAGTTATCGTATTTTCGGATAGTCTGATACACTTAACGTGCCTGGGGTGCATGTGATATCACCTGTCTGGGCTTGTTAGGGTTACACTACTTGTTGGGGTGTAACGCGTCAAACGACTACAGTGCGTTTCACTTAAGAAGTTCCTTTGCCGTAATGTTGGCTCCCCTGTCTGTCTACAGAAAAAAGAAGGGAAAAATGAAAAGAGTTGCCTACTGTACCAAAATTTTTGCACGAAATGTGAAACCAAATCGATTTTAACGATAGTGGCACCACTACCTATATCTATTCTATACTTATAATAAATCTGTAGAAGTGAAAATTCTGTACATTGAAAATATCAAAAAAATAAATGGCAGGGGGTGTTACTAGACCGACAACGAACCCAAAAACGTGTTTAAAAAAATTTTTGTCTGTCTGTCTGTTTGTTCAGGCATCACGCAAAAACTACCGGTTCGATTACGATATAACTTGGTATAATTATTCTTTAATATCCTGGGCACCACACTGGGTACTTTTTATCCCGGAAAAGAATATACAATAAAAACCGGCCAAATGCGAGTCGGACTCGCCCATGAAGGGTTCCGTAGCAGCAAGTAACATAATATAAAAGTTCTTGTAACTTTGATCGATGTTTTAATAATAGTGTATTTTTTTAGATTTATGACGTATTAAAAAAAAAACTACTAACTAGATCTCGTTCAAACCAATTTTCGTTGGCGGTTTGCATGGTAATGTACATCATATATTTTTTTTAGTTTTATCATTCTCCTATTTTAGAAGTTACGAGAGGGGGGGGGACACATTACCACTTTGGAAGTGTCTCTCGCGTAAACTATTCAATTTAGAAAAAAATGATATTAGAAACCTCAATATCATTTTTGAAGACCTATCCATAGATACCCCACACGTATGGGTTTGATGATAAAAAAAATTTTGAGTTTCAGTTCTAAGTATGGGGACCCCCAAAAATTTATTGCGTTTTTTCTATTTTTGTGTAAAAATTTTAAAGCGGTTCACAGAATATATCTACTTACTAAGTTTCAACAGTATAGCTCTAATAGTTTCGGAAAAAAGTGGCTGTGACATACGGACGGACAGACAGACATGACGAATTCATAAGGGTTCCGTTTTTTGCCATTTGGCTACGGAACTCTAAAAACAAACTTAATTTTGCGGTTCGATCCCCAGACCCGATTACTGTACCAACCGCAAATAATAAGTTTGTCGTAGGTTACGTCACCCGCAGTGGAGTTCACTAGCTGCACACGGCAAAGATCCATATACTTATACACTACTAGCTGTGCCCGCGACTTCGTTCGCGTGAACTACAGGATTTTGAATTTATATTTTTCTAAAATAAATGTAGCCTAAGTAACTCCTTATTACATCAACTACCTGCCAAAAAAAGTCTCGTCAAAATCGTTCCAGCCATTTCAGAGATTAGCCCGGACAAACAGACAGACAAAAATTGTAAAAATTGTTATTTTGGTGTATGTACCGTAAAAAGCAGTTATTTCAATATTACAAACTGACACTCCAATTTTATTTAAATGTATACGGTACACTGTAACGGCTACTGTGCGTTTCACTTAAGAGGTTCCATCGCCGTAATGTCGGCAATACGGAAAAACAGTGTTGCAATATTTTGAGCAATGAAATTACTTAAAATTGGGGAGATTAACTGATATTTCGTAACTTTTAACAATTGCCTTATTATTTTCTTTTTTTTTTCTTTTGGAAACCGTAAAAACTATTTTTGAATAAAGCATAGGACGCTGGGCTCCATTCCGATTGTCCTACTATTTTTCAAACACCGACCTCCTTTTCTTTGTAATAAAATCCCATTTCCCTCATAATTCTCCATTAATTGGTGCAACTATTGATTTCGTTTCACATTTCGTGCAAAAATTTTGGTAAAGTAGGCAACTCTTTTCATTTTTCCCTTCTTTTTTCTTTAGACAAACAGGGGAGTCAACATTACGGCAAAGGAACCTCAAGTGAAACGCACAATAGTTACCCATACCACAAAATAGTACAGAAGTCAGTCAAAAATGTTGGGCTGTGAAAAAGAAGGATGAAAAAAGATTGCATGTAGCGGAGATGAGAATGTTGAGATGGATGTGTGGTGTGACGAGAATGGATAAAGTGAGAAATGAGTATATTAGAGGAAGTTTGAAAGTGGCGCCAGTGACTGAAAAGTTGAAAGGTAATCGGTTGTCTTAGTATGGTCATGTGAAGCGGAGGGATGAAGCGCATATCACTAAAAGAGGGAGAGGAAGGCCGAAAAAAAGATGTATGGATTGTGTGAGAAGTGATATGAAAGAAAAGGGAGTTAGTGATAGCTTGACGGGTGACAGGACAGAATGGAAGAAGAAAACGTGTTGCGCCGACCCCAAGTAATATGGGATAAGGGCAGGAAGAAGAAGAAGAAGAAGTACAGAAGTCAATCTCATACTTCACTTTTCATACCTAAGCTCGGCGGTCTCGCTCGGGTCGGCACCGCATGACCGCGCGCTCTTAAGTGCGGCGGCAGCGGCCACTTCTAACTGTTTCTAATACTACAATAAATACCTATTATAAACTGTAAAAATATTACTTGACCACAGTCATAATATTATCAATAAATAAAATTAGTTTATGTTCACCGTATTTTTTCATTCTTGACGTATTGTCAAATTAATTAAAAGTCACACTGTATAGTGCAAAGATGCAGCCGCGTTGGGCTTTTAGGGTCTGCGCTCACTTGAGACAAGACATCTTAGACGGAACTGTCTGAGACGTCTCAGACAAGTCTGAGACGTTTTAGACAAAACAGTTTCGTCTAAGACGTTTCAGACTGTCTGAAACGTCTTAGACAGAACTGTTTTGTCTACGACACGGTGCGCTCGGGCTGTTGATAAAATATAGATATATCGATATTTTTTTCGAATTTATTTTATCGGCTTTGACACAATCGTAAGTCGGCTCAAAAATTATTCATCAATCATGATATTTACTAAACAAATTAAATTATGAATGTATGAAAATGTAGCGTTCTCAGTAATTATTCTTCAATTTTAATATAACATTTATGCGTACCAATATTTCTCAAGTAGTTTGCAAATATGTACATGTTTATATGTTCAGCTGTTTGAGTAGGTACTACTGCGATAATATCGATATTTCGATATATCGATATTTTATCAACAGCCCCAGCGCCCCGTGTCGTAGACAAAACAGTTCTTTCTGTCTAAGACGTTTCAGACAGTCTAAAACGTGTTAGACAAAACTGTTTTGTCTAAAACGTCTCAGACAGTTCTGTCTAAGACGTCTTGTCTCAAGTGTGCGCAGGCCGTTAGAGTTTTTACTACATTTAAGCTGCTTGCAGTCTTGACAGACCTAATTAGGTTTCCTTCACCAAATAGATTCCCCATCGAGGTATCGCTTTATGGCAACTGTTTATAAAAACCACTTTGGCCAGGAATTTCTTAGGCAACCCACCCGCTTTATATTATTTAATACACTAAATTTATCATAAAATACGTTTCATCCATTAAACAGACCGGTGAAGGTCGTTCTTAATCGGATCTTAGACTATAATATGTTCTCTGTCTATTATAAAACTCAAAGGTTTGTTGAAAGAAAACTCAATGTTAAGCTCGCCATTGTACACGAACTCTTAAATCACCGTGTAATTTCTATGTTGTGATTTTGTACAATAAAGAGGAAAATAAAAAAAAACTCCACCTAAGCTAGTGGAGTGTAGTTTCAAAAGTAACACCAGTTTTTAAATTTAATACGGGTTTATGTTATATTATTGTGTAAATAGCACTATTATTATTTTATTTTAAAATGATTCATACTCTTATTCAAAATTACGCAAAATAATAATTTTGTAAACATCATTCGGTTTTCCTGAAATATGAAATCAAAATACGCGTGTGGTATTGTTTCAAATTTTATAAGGACATTCCTTTATTTAAAATTAACTACGAAAACCTATGAAGCTTTTGTTTTCATTCTTTTGAAAGAGTTTTGTCTATTTTATCGCCCATTGTATTTAATTTGTATGACGGATACAATCCGTACAAATTTCATAAGACCCTTTGTACTATGGGTACATAGGTACTTGATGATTTCAATGAGAGTAAATTCGAAAAGATTACCAGAACAATAAACACATGAAACGTTGTTTTAAAAGAGCGATTAATAAACACATTTTTTATATATTTTTTTTTTCAAAATTTGGTTACGTGAGTAGTGGTGGAGGAGTGGTAACGACCCCGACTTACGAGTCTAGGTCGCGGGTTCATACCCAGCCATGTGCATTGGTGAAGGAAAACAGCGTGAGGAAACCAGAACCAAAAATTCGAAGACATGTGACATCTACCACACACCGCTCTGGGCCCGCGTGGTAGATCAAGGCCCATTCCCTCTCCTAGAGAGGAGGCCTGAGTCCCAACAGTAGGAACATTATAAGGCCGACTGAGTCTTGAGCATTGCGTTTCATTTCGCTCTAGGTCTTCCCTATGTTTTTCGCCTCTGGGATATAATCATTCGCTGCCAGGTTTGGGTTATTCCAGTCTAGGACTTGCCTTGGACTAAAGGAATGCGATTCTGTAAATGTCTGACACTTCCTCTCGCTCTACCCAGAGCTGGAGCAGTTATTTAATGGTCTTCCACCTCCCAAAAATAAAATAGTTAATTCACTAATAAATAATGATGCATCAAATCTGTGGTCTTTAACATCAAGTGTGGTATAGAACTCAGTTGTACTTTATTATAAAATGTTTTCATTATAGCTTCAGAATGGTCTTTCTGTCTGGGACGGGATTTAACTTTTTTTTTTGCACTTCATAGGGCCTGTGCATACCACGTTTTTTAAACACGCCATTGACGCGCGTTTGTAGCGATACAGAAGCGATACGCATGCGAGTCAGACGCAGCTTGTAGACCTATAATAGGATAAAAGCGCGCTGTCGACGCACGACTTAAAAATGCACGTTATCGACGCGTTTAAAAATCGTGGTGTGTACAGGGCCATAAAACCCCTGTTTCTCACAAAAAACAAAATAACATTATTTTTTGTCAGCACAGCCCTACAGATATAAAACTCATTGCGATCACAAGAACAATTCTCGGAATGCAGTGAAATAACTGCAAAAATAATTCATAAAATATATTTCATGTTAAGCTAGTTGTAACTAGGGAATCCAATCCCGCATCAAAATCGAAATCCCGCACGCCTGCGGGATTGATGTCAACAATCCCGCAAATCCGGCGGGATTTGCGGGATTGGGATTTTTAATTTCTTTTTTGTTTTAAGTAGTAATAAACACAAAAACCAAGGTCAAGTGCGAGACGGACTTGCACATCGAGGGTTTCTTATAAAACCTGCCTATGTAAATAGTTCGATTCCCGAATCGTTCCTAAGAATTTCCAAATCAAATAAAAATATTCGCATATAAAATCAGCTGTTTCTATGGAACAATAAAATATTTAGCGGACCTTCACCTTTTCGAAAATTAAATTCATGTGCTATGGGGTATCCTCGGTCATAGAGTATCTAAACTGACATTGATTACGTTTCTGTTGCGATACAGGACTCGCACAACACAAAATAGAAGTTCAGGTGGATTGGAAAATAAAATAATTAGTTTTCCAGACAAATACCTACTATAAAAAATGTCATGAGTTCCATGTAAAGTTCTTTCACCACTTTTTAATGAGGATGAGTTGGTTGAGTTTGTTGAGTCTAATAAATGATCTAAACGGCGGCAGGTCGTCGGAATCTAATTTTCTTAAAAAAAACTTCAATCCCGCAGACGTGCAGGATCCCGCACGAGTAATCCCGCATTTCCGATCCCGCAGAAAAGGTGCGGGATCCCGCGCTTGCGGGATTGGATTCCCTAGTTGTAATGTTACCTTTGTAAACAAACTAGTTAAAATTAGTTATTTAATAGTTGTATTTGTTATTGCGAGTGAAGTTGCTTTGATAAGCGTTCTCGTCTCTAGCTATAGAATCATAGAATTCTGTATCTTGTCCGTGTTTGTGGCTGTGTAGCTCTATAGCCGTTATCTTAGAGTTACAGGCGGTGCAAGATGTGCAAACTCAATTAAGTCAACCATGTTTTGCCAAAAGCGATCTTGTTGCAACAGTCTAATTCTAAAACTATAACTTAACAATGACATGTTAACTGTAGGGACTGCTTTCAAAATTGAGTACCAACGAGTATTTTTAACTTTTTGACTGTCGGGTACTCCACGTCTAAATAGTGAAAAATTAAAAAAAAATCGTTAGCCGGTAATTCCGGTTATGTTTCTTCGTTTTTCGAAACTTATTTTGAAATTAAAATTATTTTGTAACTGTTCTTTTTTTTGAGAAAGTTAGTAGCGAACTATTTTTTCTTTTTAATGGCACTTTTATACACATAATGCAAATGGCTGCAGGGAAATACTTAGTACTCTGAAGTATTTGTATTTTGAATTGATTTCGTTCGAATTATATCAGTTAAAAATAAAAAAAGAGATTATTATGTTATTCCTGTTTCAGGAATTATATAGAACCTATGAAAATTGAGGTCTGTTGAGCGGCGAGACATTACTAATTTTACTACCGCAGACACTCGCTATGGCCGAAGCAAGTGTGCGGACAGCGCCAAAATGGCGAATATCAAACGGGCACAAAAGCACTTTGACTGCCGCCAGTCACTGTCCACTCTGGTAAATAGTAGAGATCAGTTACAATAGTGGATGTGGTCTGGTCAACCTTTTAAAAGCTACTCACCGCAGGTTATAATGCATGTTCAAACAACTGCGTCCATCAGCCGAATATTCATTTACGTATTTTTACCCGACTGTGACGGATCCCAAAAGGAGAATAATGTTATCAAAGACTTAAACGCGATACTTTTTGTTTTAGATAAATTAATTAAATTTGAACAAAAACCTTAGTTATTTCAAACATATTGTAGACTACCGTTGCAAATTATATATAATTCATAAATAAGCCTTTTATTTAACTGATAACAATTCGGCTGTGTCTAAAAACAAAGTTATTTTTTACTATAGTTTCACAATAATGAAAATAATCGCTTTTAAAGAAAAATATATCAGGTCAATTGCGAGTCTACCAATAATAATAAAAAAAGACGTGTGGCACTCAGGGACTGCCGCGATAAAGCTATTGCATAGCATTTTTATCAACTTATGCAATTATAATTATTTATTTATTTTATTTATGCAGTATTTTTAAGCTATTGCATAGCTTCTATCGCGGGCCTTGAGCGTGGAGACCGAATCCAGAAATTCCGTAACGATCGTAACGAAAATCTAACACCCCCCACTCATTTGTTTTTTGAGCGTGGTGACCGATAAGAAAACAAATGAGTGAACAATCAATCAAAATTCAATTCAATGTGTGAAAGTGTAACTTCAATTAATATCAAAGGATGTCTCAAGGCTTTGAATACGTCTTGTCTTGAATAACAAGATATAATAATAATAATAATTTATTTATTTATTAAGTATTACTTAACACCTAGTGATTGGAGTCTCTTTATAAGTAAAATAAAGCCTGTGTTAGAAGACTCCGCTCTTCCGTATCTTATCTAAATAAATTAGAATGGGTATGTTACTTATTTTATTTTGTATGTTTATTAATTTAAGCTAAAAATGAAAATAACTAATCCGAAATTAAAATACATAAATAAAAGTAGTAGTTTTTCAATATATATCTATTTATCTACTTTTTTTTTTAAATAAAAGTAGATTAATGTATGTATATTAAAAATTAGATATCTTACCTCTCAATCGTTTGCGATTTGTATTTTAGACTTTCAGGTTTACTATGGATAGGCTAATGGTAAGCGATGATGTAGCCGAGTATGGAGTACGCTTGCCTAGAAGTAAGCTTTTCAATCTTGACCTAAAGACCCTTAGGTTTTAGCTATAAGAAAGCACAGACTCCGGCTGGGAATTCCACTCCTTAGCCATACTCACAATAAATGTGTTCCCAAAACGCTTTGTACGTATGGGTGGGACGTCCACCTTGTACCGGTGGCGCAAAGCCATACTTCTAGAGGTCCAACGATGAAACGAACTCGGCAGAATTATATTGTGCAATTCCAATGCATTTTCCCGGAATGTAAACAATAGAAAAACGACACTCTAGCTATTTAATACAAGCTCTTTGCTTGAGGCATTCCCAGCAATCTCGACTCTCGTTTCACTTAGCCAGGAATTTCTTAGGCAACCCACCCTCGTTATATTATTTAATATACTAAATTTATCATAAAATAAACATCCATTAAACAGACCGGTGAAGGTCGTTCTTAATCCGATCTTAGACTATTAAGGCTTATTTTGAGCTTTCATGATAAAATTTTCCAACAGTTTGTATTCAATTTTATTTATCAACCCATTTTCTGAAGACTCTTTTGAATGCTGCATATATGTACATATATGTAGTGGCATACATGTGTATGTATATATATCATTCATTATGAACTCGCCTCTGTCCGCGTTTGTTAAGCTTATTATTGGTTTTGGATTATTATCGTACCTAGAATTGAATTCATACAATTATATTCGAGTGCTTATTTTAATCATTAACCTGAATGATGAATAGTCTGATTTATATGGAAACACCTCAGCACAAAGGGGCATTGACCCTCTAGAAATAATAATATTCAAAACATATTATAAATAACTAGCTTCAAGTGCTAGCTTTTAGCAAATGTTTAGGTTTACATACATTTTATATGGAAACTGGACTTGTAGAGCTACACTTGATCCACGCCACGCGACGTCGTTCTACGTACAAATCAGGCGTGGTCCACGTTTGCGGTGGTCTATTGTAGTTCCAGCTTTGATGTCACCACTGTCACTAAGAAAGTTGGGATTTACTCTTGTAGGCTTTGGCTCCGTGATGTTTGCTTGAAGTTAAACAATCGGGCCTCGCAATAATATCTTTTATTTTCTTTCAACTTCAATAAATATTACATTTCACTCAAAAGTAACTTCCTTACTGAAAAAATAACACAATTCTTTTTACCTATCAAAGGCGAATGTCATTTTTGCCATACATTGCTGGCCAGTCCGCTAGATATTAAAAAAAATAACTCATGCGGTCTTCTTTCGATATCACAGTATGTACTAACAAAGATATTGGAACACTAGGAAATACGTGACGACGCGTGGAAAACGTACCTTGTTAGCATAATATTCTAGATAAATATATTTACTTGTGTGCATGTTCGTTATAAAGTTTCGAAGCTTCCATCAAATATCCGGCATATTAATTCACTTACAAGGTTGCATAATAGGCTATCTCCGAACTAGCGCGCATATTCACTAACTAGGCCCTAAAAATCTAGCCTAAAACGTAAGTTTATACAATTGCCGTCACGGATCGCCGCGAAGTGAGTCGCGGGGGCGGGGAGTGTCAGTGATTGGCTCGCCGCGCCATCACGTCATAGACGTCACTCCTGATTCGTCCCCTGCGTTGCTGCATGTATCTAACAACGAAGACGATTGGCTCGCCATTGTATGGAATGCGCAAAGCGATCCCCACTCTGACGTCGAGCGCTCAAGATCCGTTTCGGCAATTGTACTATGCGTGTTCATCCGCGCAGTCGGGCGCGAACCTTCGTGAGAGAGGTGGACGTTGTATTGGCTATTTGTTGGCTTCGACATTCAGGCGCGTGGTCGCGTACCTTTCCGACGCGGTTCGAATTTCGACTTTTTGAGTAGGCGTGAAATAAGGTAAGAGAAACAACAAAAATATTATCTAGTTACTATTCTTAGTATTTTTAGGGTTCCTTACTTAAAAAAGAAAAAATCTAGAACCCTTTAAAAGGATCACTTTGTTGTCCGTCTGTCTGTCGGTCTATCAAGACCCTTTATCTCGGGAACCGGGAATAGCTCCACACCTATCGAGCTGAAATTAAAACCATATACTCAAATCTGCGGTTCCTTGAAGTTGTGAAACAAATTAAACTTCTAAGTTAAGGAAAAAAAAGATGCGGCTGTTTTTGTTGCAAAAAAACGTGTATTTTTACATCGACACTCTCAAGCGAAACAAATTTCATAGGGCACCTCCCGTTGACTTTGCATCCTGAAATTTGGCATAAAGCTAGGTCTTAAAGCTCACATATAGGAATAAATCTGAAAACATTTTTGTTCATTCGTCACAAAAAAAAAACTTTTTTTCTTCAACTCGGAAAAATCTTCGTAACTTGGGGAAATCTATTATATCAGTGCGCTAGTTCGACTCACCCTTGCCCAGTTATTCATTTTTAACATCAACATAAAATAAATTTGTATTTTTAGAACAAGCGAATTTAATTTTAAACTTTCAATTAGCTGTCTAACTCGATACGATTGTAAATATTTTTGTTTGTTTATCGTTGAAAATTTTGTATCTCTTAACCGTCAGATCAGATTTATCGAGACGGTATTATTAGCTTACTAGTGACCCATTCCAACTTTGTAAGGGAGCATATTATTTAAACAATGGTGGCGGAATGGTAATGGCTCCGACTTACGAGTTGTAGGTCGCGGGTTCAAACCTTGCATTTCATTACCTCTGCTCTCAAAACGGTGAAGGAAAACATCGTGAGGAAACTGGCTTGTCCTAGAACAAAAAATTCGAAAACATATGACATCCACCAATCCGCACTGGGCCCGCGTGGTGGATTACGGCCCATTCCCTCTCCTAGAGAGGAGGCTTGAGTCCTCGCAGTGAGAACATTAAAAAGGTTGATGATGATGTTGATGATGATATCATAGACACAACCTCTTTCCATTTATTGGTGTAGTGTGTAAAGGTAGCCATACACGAAGGACCTGACATGTTAGCCTGTAGAGTTTTATAGGTAAATCGGAGTGTGTATGATGCACAACTGTGCAGGTTTCAGCACGAGCTTACCTGACAGGTATAACTGTGCAGGCAAACCCAAGCTTGTACGGCTACCTTTAAACTCAACTGTACAGGCAAATCTGTGTTTCTACAACCCGGGAATCTTAAAGTCAAGAGTGAATAGGTTACTTCTAGGTAAGCGCGCTCCATCGTCGACCGCATCCTCGCTTTCCATCCGGTGACATAGCGGGCAAGCGCCAATCTAAAATAAAAAAAAACTTGTCAAGTACACCCTAGCGTGTAGGCTACCTTAAGCTTAATTAACCCGTTGTATGCGAACGCAGATCTACGCGAGACACAATGGCTTTTTAATTGTGTCTCTAATTACGGCATACGAGAGGTTAATGATGATCAGAATCAATCCAATCTCAATGAAGGCACTGGTTTTGCGTCCATTGGATGCTGGCTTTACCCTGCCTAGAACGAGGGACATCAGTTTATGAAATCCCTTCTCAAAAAAATGTAGGCGTTTTAAAAATAGAATTAACTTGACTTGTTTCAAAAAGGTTACTTAAAATGTTGGTAATCCATCGTTTGGCTAACAAACAATCTGTTTGATAGATTGGCAAACAGATCGGAAAAAATCCTATTGAAATTCATAACCGCCGTGTATAATTATAGGCAGTGCCGTAACCAGCCTTTCATACGCCCGGCGCGAGCTTCTGAAAGTGCGCCCCTAGAAAAAGTACAATACAAACAAAAAGGACTAGGTGTAACACTTTTACGCTCTTTCGGGGACTGCGCCCTGTGCCTAGACACCGTTAGCACCGCCCTATTTACGGCACTGATTATTATAGGCACCCGCTATCGGAGACTTAGCCGATGCCTTGCCAAGCTTCGAGACTTTGCCACATACGTTAATTATGCTGGAGGCACTCAATTTTGTCGTGAGGAAACAGAACAATTTTTATTTATAATAAACATTATAGAAATTAATAATACAAAATCCTTCATCGCGATATCAAAGTAATAATTTTATACAACAGTCCGAAAACAACTATCACGCCGTAGCCCGGACCAGACAACTACTGTCTGGTCGGAGGATCCTTCCTTGTTAAATAATAAAAGTAATTAACTTCATTTTTATTCTTAATAAAAACCAACCATTAGCACGAAGTTCAATTCTAAATCAAGTTCTAAATTCTTGCTAAGATCACTCGAATACCGACGACAACAAACATTTTTACAAGTAAGAAATTAAAACTAGGTTTATGCAGCGAACATGCAATCGATAAAATATAACAAACCGTTTAGCCGCACATCAACTAGATTAAACAGCAATGTTTGCTACTTTTTTTTTCATATTTAACGAGGCACCCTGCGGCAGAATGCGTTCTTTAGTCTCGCCTAACGCACTGTTATTTGCTTCGTGGCTGAAAAAAAAATAAAAAAGCATTTATTTCAGACAACCAATAGATCCCATACAGCAATCACAAAACAGAACACACACACATAAGGAAATACATAATTACAATACTGGACATAACCAGTAACATGTCTGCCACAGCAATGTCCGATAGAAGGGCAATCAAATCTGCCGACAATCATCGCCAGAATAGTACTGGAGCTGCCTCGCACCCTGCGCATCGTGGCAGGCGGTTGCCTCCTTCTGCGAAGCAGTAATGCTAGCAAAGGAGGAGGCCGACCGCATCAGGCTGTTCCCGCGCGCCTCAAGGAGTTTTCAGCAACACCAGGTTCCCAGTTGGGTCGAAGCCTACTGGGGCCAGGGTTAGTTTCGAAAGAGTAGCTCGAGCTCCGGTATGAAGGCGCGAAGGAACGGGGTGGGTTTTTAGTCAGTAGAGTCTGACACTATCTCCCGCTCCGCCTAAGAGCGGGGGTTGTCATTAGATTATTTTTCATGCACCGCTTGCGCATGGTGGTGTGAAAACATTCGGTGCGCGCTTCCGCAAACATGCCTGAGGCACTACAGAAGCGGGGCAGTTCCAATACTGTCCTGAACGCGTTACTAAATACGGAGTGCACTGTAGGAAACCCATAGGCTGCACTTGTGTGTACAATGAAGTGCAAAAAGCTTTAAAAAGTGTGATTTTGAATTAATTCGAACCGCGCAAACCTACGGGCGAGTGACCGCAAAGACAATGCCAACTAGCGGAAATGACCCTTGAACCGCCTATTTCGATTAGGCTGAGGACAGCCTTACTGCAACAACTAACGCATCTCCCAGCCGCAACTCGATTGTGTTCGAAACATTTCCCATCGACATGTTTTACACAGTTCAACCGAATAGATTAAAGGGTGATTTCTTTGAAATTGAGAGAATTTCTCATTCATCTTTATTCTCAGTCTTAGAATCAAAAAAGTTTGAAGACGTGAAATCCAGCAACCCGCACTAGGCCCTCGTGGTAGATTACGGCACATTCCCTCTCCTAGAGAGAAGGCCTGACTCCCAGCAGTGGGAACATTTAAACGGTTGATTATGCTTATACTATATTCCCTATGGTATTGGCCGAGGTAGATCCATGAATTGGTGACACAGGTCACCTCCACCACTCATTTATATGTCAAAACTCTCCAAACTCCAGTGCCTCAGAATCGGAAGCCCGTACTTCCGATTATGCCGTGGATCACGGTTGTCATTTGAAGATTGTTGGCACTAGTTGAGAGTATTATGCTAACCAGTTACTGAGTTGTGGTTAGGTAAATAGTCTCTCGGTGTAAATAATTATTGATATTCAAATACATCGGTGGCTATTGACTTGGTCCGCATGCAGAAAATTTCAAAAAAAAATTGCAAGAATGATCCCGTCCTGCGAGCTTATTCCACGCATTACAATAAATACTTGTCTGAAAAAGACATTTGCATGCGGAGCAATTCCGCACGCGTGATGAAGTCGTCACGATATTAATACACCGTTATTATTGAATATTGTAATTTAAACATTTGCCTGATAATTTTTTTGTGCCGACGTTGCAAAATATAATGGCCGTTTTAAAATGCCAATCTGCTCTGTGCTACACAAAGCAAACATCACACCGTTATAAAGCTTGTCAACGTTGTTTGTATAAAATAAACAAAATAAAAGGTACGCTTTTATGCACCTGATGGATTTTATTGACGGATCACCGGATTTCATGAAACTGTTAGCATAGGGCTATTTTCGTTCTTGTAAACAAAAGGTAGAACTACACTGCTGCTGTCACACACGTCGATCAGGACACGTCAGTCTCCATTTTTAAAAGAGTTAACGTTAACAGCTGCGTTGTAAATGATATTTGTGAATGCGGTATTTTATATTTCCTTTTTAGCCGTGGGGCTGCTTAGGCTGGCCTACAGGCAATGCTCCGTCTTTCCGTACAAAGTCTAAGGGCTACCTTAATACACCGTTAAATTTTGATCGTTTTAATCCCGTGGAGGGTCGATCCGGTACATGAAACAATATCGATTTGTAAAGATAAAATTAAAAAATAAAGTACCTACTTTTTAAAAAACTCATATTAATTTAGGCATGTACGAAATTTATTTCTTTAAGAAAACGTCAGCTGAGCGAGTCCAATGACCTGTAGGTAGTTAGTACGCAACGCCGACTACTATCTACAGGTCATTGGACTCGCTCAGCTGGCGTAGAGCTACACTTGATCCACGCCACGCGACGTCGTTCTACGTACAAATCAGGCGTGTTACACGTGTGCATCGGTCTAATGTAGTTCTAGCTTTCTGCTCTCAACGGGAAGTTTTTTCATGATTTTATTGTACTAATCTTGTTTCGACGTTTTTTTTTACTTTATTCAATCTTTTGTCTTTTATGATTACAATTCAAACGTTAAATTCTTCATAGCCTTGCCTTTTTAAAACATTTATTTCTTTCTGTAAGTACGCTCAACTGAACACTGCTCTGATGCTGGAATGTGCAATTAGCTTCATTTTTCTGAATGACCGACTTTATCGAAAACTCAAAAGTACCCTGTAATGGTTTATCTATTTACACATAAATACAATTATAGTGTCTGTTTGTAATACTAAAATAACATTTATTTACTAAATGTATGTGAAAGTATATTCGGTATATAAAAATGCCATTGTTTTTGGCGCAACGCTTTTTAACCCCCGACGGAAAAGAGGGGTGTTATAAGTTTGACGTGTCTGTCTGTCTGTGTGTCTGTCCTAAACAAATATAAGGATTTTGATGCGTTTTTTTTTGTTTGAAATCGAGATGGTCCTTAGCTATAATTTACCTATGAAGATCTGTCCAGGTGTTTAAGGTCATCAGCTCATTTCTTAACTGCGGTAGGAATCTTAAATTTACATTAAAAACTATATATTAGACTATAAATAGATAAAAAAAATATATACTTAATTGTTATACATAAAAGGCAATACATAAACGCAAATCCTGATACAAAATATTATATCAGGTTTTAATACCTATTCATGTTTATAAGTAATCCTGATATTTTTAATCTTCTTAACTGACGTTGCAAAGGTTGTTCTGAAGAAATAAATATCGGGATCAAAAAATAGAGGGCAGGAGAGTAAAAAATAGTTTACGTGTTATTCTCAGACCTACTCACAATTTTTTTTTTATATTTTTTTTTCTGTTACTTATTTTGTATTTTAAAATATACAATTTCATAGAAAGTAACATTTTGAACTGAAATTTTGATCCTTTAGAACGTGGCCTTTCAACTTGCTACTTATATCACAGCTGTCAAATCCGCTCCTCTTTACACGCCTCACTGGCGAATGTCCTCCGCAGAAACTATCTCATAAGGAGCTTTTCGTGGAACTAGTACTAGCTTTTCAATGCGTTATAATAACAAGGCATTTAACTTGCAACATCTGTTCTCTAACCAAAACCTATCCATATCTACAAAAGCGAAATACCACTCACTGAAACTATAACACCTACAAACTTAAAATTTGGCAGGTAGGTTCCTTATAGGGTACATATATGTAGGTATATTATTTTATTCATATTATTTGTAATTTTAAAATTGTGACACAGAAATTGATTAGGTAGGTATTGTCTATGCGCAGCGATAGTAAGTCGCTATGAACACACACTCTAGAACTCTATGCAGCTATTTGAAGTATTAATTTCAATTAAGACGATCAGATCACGCAATCTTAAGATCGTCAAACTTTAGTGGCAATGGGCAGGGCACATCGCACGCAGAACAGATGGATGTTGGGGCCGAAAGGTTCTGGAGCGGTCCCCACAAGGCTTCCCACAAGGTGGACCGAAGACCTGGTCAGGGTCGCTGGAATCCCATGGATGCGTGACGCACAGGACCGGTGGTTGTGGCGACGCTTGGGGGAGGCCTATGTCCAACAGTGGACGTCTTTCGGCTGAAATGATGATGATGGTGATGACCAGATCATGGAAAATGGCCGATGAAAAATCTTTACCCACCCATTAAGAGCGTCCAACCCCAAATACATTTCCATACAACAGCTCTTACGTGATAATGACTTTATTATACATCTTTCTCTAGATAATTATTTTGGAAACACAGAAATCTCGTGGAGATTATCTTGGTTTCTATTGAAATCAAAATATAAACTACGACCTCTGAAAATATCTCTATTTTGCCTGTACTTTGGCCTTTCATAATGTACTCATACATTTAAAATATAAAAAATATAATATGTATAGAAACCTTGCTGATATAATCAAGGTTTTGAACGACGAAAATTATTTCCAAAAACTTTTAAGGTTTTTTTTTTAAAAAAAAAACTGGCCAAGTGCGAGTCGGACTCGCCCATGGAGGGTTCCGTAGCAGCAAGTAACATAATATAAAAGTTCTTGTAGTTAGTTGTAACTTTGATCGATGTTTTAATAATAGTGTATTTTTTTAGATTTATGACGTATTAAAAAAAAAACTACTTACTAGATCTCGTTCAAACCAATTTTCGTTGGTAGTTTACATGGTAATGTACATCATATATTTTTTTTAGTTTTATCATTCTCTTATTTTAGAAGTTACAGGGGGGACACACACATTTTACCCCTTTGAAGTGTCTCTCGCGTAAACTATTCAATTTAGAAAAAAATGATATTGGAAACCTCAATATCATTTTTGAAGACCTATCCATAGATACTTCACACGTGTATGGGTATAAAGAAAAAAAAATTTTTGAGTTGAAACTCAAAAATTTTTTGTTTTTTTTTGTTTTTTTAGAACTGAAGTTCTAAGTATTACCCTCAAAATTTATTGCTCTTTTTCTATTTTTGTGTGAAAATCTTAAAGCGGTTCACAGAATACATCTACTTACTAAGTTTCAACAGTATAGCTCTTATAGTTTCGGAAAAAAGTGGCTGTGACATACGGACGTACAGACAGACAGACAGACAGACATGACGAATCTATAAGGGTTCCGTTTTTTGCCATTTGGCTACGGAACCCTAAAAAACTTGTGTTTCCTGGTACAAATTTTGTGAAATATTCGAATAAGTGACGGATTACCATATGCGAATAGAGCGGGCAGTCACACAGATCTTTCTTTTTTCACGTTGCCTCTTTATCAAACATTGTGATGGATGAAACAACAAGCTTTTAAACCATGGTCACGTTGATGTTAGACGAGTGAGGAGGGGCCCTCTTAATTTTAATTGATAGGTTACCTTTAAAAACACAATTTCGATGCAAACGGATCAGAATCTGTAATGCATCCGTCGAGCGATTTCCCTTCTAATGAGTAAATTATATTGATGTAATTATAAGAATTTCGCGTAGCATTATTCCGCCTTGTCTATAGGTACATATAGCCTTGCCTAAGCACGTAAAAGTTTAGTGTCTCTATAGGTATGTTTAACAATTATTGAAATATTCTCGGTTGTTAGGTTGCTGTTGACTTTGCTCATCTAGTGACTACTTGGTCATAAAGGTGGTCAGGACTCAAAGCAACCACCGTAACAGAAGAAATCAACGCAAACTTGCTTGCTGTGGAACAGGTAAGGCCCGAACCTGTCAGCTCAGACGCAGACGCGCAGCAGCGACATCTTTACTGAACCTTTTTGGCCTTTTACGATACAAAGGTGATGGCCCGTCGCCATACTCGCTCTGAGTCCATGCCGCCGGTGCGGGTCTCGCGGCGTGTGTCCACTCACGTTACCCGTCGCCGGTATAACAGCGAACCCCCCAGCCTCATCTCACGTGACGTAAGTTTAGATGTGTTTTATAGGCCACGGAGGCGTGGCTTCACTCAAGCCTGTTCGTCATCATACGCTACAAAACAGTATTATTACGAGAACGACAGTGTTACTACAAGCAGGCTGCATGACACGCGTCATGTAGCCTGCATGGGTCAATTGTTCAACGTATAATGAAGAATACGCGTCCGTGAAGCTACGCTATCGTAATGGGCGTGAACTCGAGTCGTAATGAAAACCGCGTGGCGTGCAACACCTAATGGAAAATATTGAAAGCTTCGCGTACGGATGATACGGGTCAAAATTGTTTAGTCTTATGAAATTAATAGTACTAGTCAGTTTTTTTTTCAGTGTTCAAATGTATTCATATCAGTTATTATCAGAAGTAGAGTATATTATGTACTTAAACTACGAAGTAAGTAATACAGAGTTGATGATACCTCCTCTAAAATCAGTATTTAATGGTGTGTTCACATCTGGCGAATGCACCGCTCGCAAGCCGCTGGCGAGCTACTCGAGCACTGTACGCGTGCAGTTACTGCAATTGTATGATGCGCCTCCTTAGCGCAACTCGGCCAAGGCTTGCACAACTCGCGCGCATATCGTTCCAGTAGCTTTCATACTGTATATTTATCTGTGGGCGGGAGGAAAGCGCGGCCGCTCTTGCGCTATTCGTGTATGGCGCGTAGCTAACACGTGAGCGGCGCAGGAACGACGCGCGAACTTGAAATGCACACACGCATCTGACGCAGCTCGCGAACGGATCGCAAGCAGCGCATTCGCTAGATGTGGATACACCTTTAGGCCCGGCGCCCACTATCGGTGGGCATCGGTGCGGCTCGGTAGAGCTCGAGCGCTTTACGCCGGCTTCGGGCGGCTTTGGGCGCCTTAGAGCTGCGTCGGGCGACTTCGGGCGGCTTTGGGCGCCTGAGAGCTGCCTCGGCAGTCGTAAACACGCCTAAGGACGCCGTAGCTGATTTTGGGTAGCCTAAGAATAGTTCTGGCTGCAGAAACATCGCAGAGCAGTCACTCGTAACGTTCCGTGAAAACAGTTATGTGTGTGTATTTATAATGGTGGATTGGGACTTAGTTCTCATTGTTCATCTTGCTGAAGAAGAAGAGAAACTTGGAGCCTTAAGACAAAGAAGAAAATTTTGGGTGAATAAGCTTTGGAAGGAAAGATGTACTTTCGGTGAATTTCATAACTTGTTTAATGACTTACGATATGACGTTCGCAAATTTTACGATTACTATAGGATGGATTATGAAAACTTTGAAGCCTTGGTTGCTCTGCTCCGTCCTTACATAATGAAAAAACCATCTACTTTCCGTTCATGTATATCCAAAAATATAAAAAAAATGCCAATAACAGTTTTCTTTACGAATGTACATGCGCAGAAGTTCGCAGAGCCTATGTTCAGGACTGCCAAGTTATTTTGCGTCTACTTGTACGATACGATAATGAAGGCGCGTGCGGTGATCGAAATGACTGTTCTGCGACGTGTCTGATCCGAAAATGCCACCCGAGCTACCCGAAGACCGCCTCGGCATCCTTAGCCATGCTTACAGCTGCCGAGGCCGCCCGAAGTCGCCCGACGGAGCTCTAAGGCGCCCTAAGCCGCTCGAAGCCGGCGTAAAGCGCTCGAGCTGTACCGAGCCGCACCGATGCCCACCGATAGTGGGCGCCGGGCCTTAGAGGTAGTTATCAACTCATCATTTACTTCCTCGAGTTTTAGGTAAAATATACTCTACGTACCATTCTAAAAGAAGTGAGAATTATGAAAAATTGGGTATTAGATGTGGTTTCGCGTAAGAATGAACGATCCGACCGAGTTGCAGCCGATCTGTGTCGCATCCCCTGTGCACATCCCGACTGCGCTTCTCTTGATGTACCTTGTTCTGTAACGCAGCTGTAGAATCTACTTCTATTACCTACTTATTTTTAATGTATATCTTATGTCCATGTTTGTATTTTTTTTTTTTTACAAGCTTTTAATTAACTTGCAATATATGTCTATAACTATGTTTGTTTGGGTAAAATCTTGCGACTCAATTTTAAAACAGATATCTTCAAGCGATTGAGCTGAAATTTTGTGTACACGGTTAGTTTGGATGACAATGCATGGTCAGCTATGTGACGTCATTTTAAATCCAACATGGCGGAACATCCAAGATGGCGGACTAGTTATTTTAATGCACTCCTACAATATGGATATCTAATTAAAAGGTTTGCTGAGAGTAACTTAAAAAATAAAGCGACATCACTTTAATTCATTAAACCCCAAGCGAACGCCGGCGTTCGCTGTATCATTGTCTTTCTACTGTGTCTCTAATTACGCTATTCGAAGGAGGAATTCAAAATTGAGGTTTTCTTTTAGTTTAATTAAAAGCTTGTTTTTTACTTTAATTTTATAAAAGTTATGCTTAGTAAGTTATGATGTTTTTAGTTACGAATGACCTGTTTATTATTTGATACAACTGTGTTTTTGTAAACGTGCTTGGCAATAAATGCTGTGCTCCTGTTAATCCAAATTATGATGTTCTGTAAATCTATGTTAATGTCTATCTATCTGTAAACGTCTATGTTATATTGTTCTTTTTTTATTTGGGGTTGATTTTTTATCGTCACATATCTTTTATTTAAACTATGAATGATTTTTAAAACAACCGCATTTTGCATTCCTTTGATAAAAGTTGTATGAACATAGGCCCCTATAAGAGTAGATAAATTACGTGTAGTTGTTTTTTTTTTTTAATTTTCATTTCCTTTTTTCTACGTGTCAATTTATTGCCCTGCGTATACGTTATAGTTTTAGCATTGGCGAGTGTTGCAACTGCAATAAAATTTACATGCGAGCGACATTCTTTTATTTTTATTTATATTTATCAATCAAACAGAATTAAAAATTAAACTTCAAATCTTGACATGGCTCCTCCCGCCTTAGGTGAAGAGAGGGAGCGTAAAACTTATACTGACTTAAAAGCCACTTGGGACTTACATTTGTACTAATATTATTATGAGGAATAAATATTTTTTACTGAAGCAAATTTACTCTGCCTATACTCCAGGTACTTAGTTAACTAAATGTAAAACAACTTGACATGTCTTTTAATATAATATAAAAAAATGTGTAAAAATGGTATCTAAAAATGTTTACAGTTAGGAATTTACCTAAACTGATATTTGGTAATTAAGTAACTCAATAAAAATAATCTTTAAATGTCTTTTCGACGATGAAGTGACATAGATAGGTTGGTTATCTGGTATATATAATATATAACCAATAATAATATTTTTCATACCTTGCGTTTAAAATAAATAAAACGTTTTTTTCGTTTCCTGTAAAATTATGTTCTGGTAGATAAAGGTTCTTGTCACTTCATCGTCGTTTTGATTTATTTATTTTAAATAAAAAGACATATCAAGATCGAATTAGGTATAGGTTCATCTTTTACGAGGGTTTTTAAAAAGCTTGCCAAGCTACTCGCTCATGCTAAGACAACAAAGGGCTTCGGTAGTGCACCAGAAATGTTAATGCTTCTTCTTTTTATAGATCTCCGCGTTGGCTGAGGGCAAACCATGGTCGCCCTCTGATTACAAACCCGAGACCATCGAGCGCACGGACTGGGGTGTGTCCCGGGACTTCTACTCTTCAGGAGACAGCACCTTCCACACCTCCGGATCAGATAACAACATTTCCTACCAGTAAGTTTATCGGTCAAGCCGTATAAGAGTTTTAGCGAGTCTAACGAACAGAAATTAATTATTCTATAGGTACACTTGATTTCGCCATCTCATTTCTACCATCGGACAACTTGATGGACGGCGAGTATCCCCTTACGTTGTTGAAACATCTACAGTCCGGACTAAGCGTTTCGCTTCGTCGTTTATGAAAACTATTCTCGCGACAAAAGTCACTGGCAATGTGGCTCTTTGCGATGCCCTACCACGCGCTCTTAACGTCACCCATTTCACGGCCTAAACTGAACTGTTAAAAAGATGGAGCTATATTGGGTGTACCTATAGCTGTACCCTTGTTTCTCGTAAGGCCCCTGAGCTCGAAATATTGGAGAAGAAATCACATCAATATACACATTTTACTGTTTTAACGTCATTAGTACCATAAACACAGTATCGCAGGTATGTACTGTCGAACAAGCTATTTAGTATACAGGTACAAGATTCATCTCACTTCTTTACCAATACTGTCTAAACTAAAACACTTTTTACCTTTGAAATTTGTAAAACAACTAGTCTTATCTACTTTAAAGGTATTGTATAATTCTTCTGACTTCGTTGTTAAGGTCCAATAATCGCTCCTTGTAATGTATTGTATTCAATTGCCATCCAACATAGTTGCAATAAGACTAAGCAAATATCAATGACACTCATATGACACTAATAGAAATTTGAAGTAAAAGACTTGACCACTTAACACACTTAAGAGCAGGCAACTCGAGGTACATATTCGTACAACCGCTCTTACGTAATTATGATGTCATTACGCATCTTACACCAGATATTCTGGATACACAAATATCTTGTGCATTTTTCTAGGCTTCTAAAGAAATCAAAACATCAATTTGAATGAAATTAATCCAGTAAAGACTTCTGAAAATCTGCTAATTTTCGTGAATTTTACCCCTCCGTAATCTACTCATATATTAAAAATATAAAAAAGTACATCTATAGAAGCCTTGTACATTTATTCGACATTCTGAATGACGAAAATTATTCTCAAACACTTTTAAGAGATTTAAAATACACGTATTTCTTGGATCAAGTTTAGTGAAATATTCGAGTAAATCACGGAATTACCAAATGCCAGCAGAGTTTTCAGTCGTTCTCTCTCTTCTTTCTCGTTGCCTCTTCATCAAACATCGCGTTGGATTCCGTTAGAAGAAGCAACAAGTTTTTAAACATGCTCGACGTTGACGATAGGCGAATGAAAAAAAATCCTCTTAAAAAACATTTATTTACACTATAATGTACGAGAGCATGTATCACGGAAGACAAATCAAAGCACAATATAACGATTGGTACAAAAGTACTTCTTATTCCTTAGACAATTTTTTTTATTTTTTATTGTTGCAAGGTTATACTGTTCACAGCGTGACTTATACAACATTAGTTTCAGTATAATTATGTAAAACCCGAAACACGTGTCTAGTATTTTTATGTCAAGGATCTATGTACAAAATTTCATAACTGTATCTTGAATCATCACAAAGTTATAAGCTTGTTATGTCATCAAAATACATAGTCAACGAACCATTATGGCGACTGAGGGGTTGTTTTGCACTTGCTCCCAGCTGTTTGCTGGCTCCTAAAACCCGCTATGACTTGCTGTGACCTGTGTTGTACTTAGTGTCGGTGGTGTCCAACTTGTGACCCTTTTAAATATTTTTGGAAAAAAATTTAACATTATGTAAAAATTATTAAAATCGATTTAGTTACTGATTCTGAACAAAATATATTAAGTTTTCGCATGTACTGTAGTAAATGTACCTAATGTGCTGTACTGGTACTGTCTCCTAAAAGCGAGTGCTTGTGTAGCACTATATTGTCTAAACGACTGTATTAGACAATATACATTGTTGAAACGTAGTTGTAAGTTAACTTGTTTGTATACCACAAACTCTTTGTTTTACTGTACCTATTCATTGTTTTCGGAGCCCAGCCTTCACTCCAGTGAATACTGTTCGTGTATCAAATGGAAATTATCTGAATATTACTAGAGGGCTTGTTCTTCATCAAGTAGGTGTTCCAGCGTTCTGTGAATAACGAAGTTTCATGCAATAACCCTCTAACATCTATGGATAATAATAATCCTCCTTAATGAATCCTCTAATGCGGGAGTCATTATAGTGCTTAAGTGTATGCGCAAATACGTGTGGTGCTCAGTATGAAGTGAGGTAAAATTAGTTTTTTGGTCAAAATTATAGTGGGGAGTACCTCGTTGACTTTTTTATCGGATTCGGTACCCGGGTAGGACAATTAGATTTTTCTGTAAAATCATCAACAGTTGCTCGATTGATTTATATTATATTGGTGCTGTATGATTCTCGAGTATGTCTTCGGACTTAGGTACCTTATAACCACAGGACACAGCCTATATCATAAAAGGAAATCTTGAGTAAAATTTCACGGTGCTATTCCCAGTATAGTTTCGGCTGTGCGTTGATATGTCAGTCAGTCAGTTTCTCCTTTTGTATATATAGATGTATTCAATACGAGTTCTACACTTAATATTATGAAGACGTAAAGTTTTTGAGTTTGTTTGTAGGATGTTAACACTAAAAAACTCTTTCACGAAGAGAAAGCTGTAATATAATTTCTGATATAATTTGTGGGAGGAGGAGTTTGAATAGACTGTACGAATATTAATAAATTGTACTTAATAATATTTTGAACGCCAAAAAGGTTCGACACGCAGTGAAATGCTCACAGAGGCGCCCTCCTACCACAAGATTTTAATGCTATCAAATTGACAACCTAAATGAACTGTTATAAAGAGATGGAGCTCCATCCCTCTTTATCGCTCGCACGACAGACATTTTAACATGGTAAGGCCTGAAATCAGCTATTTCATAACACTTACGAGTATATTGTAGTCACTATCAACCACTATCAAAATCTAACAGCGTTAGCAATTATTCAATGACATATATTTTCAGAAGTGTACGGGTTAGTAACAGAAAACGACGTCTTACTAACAGTTGGTACAACTTTCCCGTCAACATTCAAAAATTGTTTTAGTTTCAAGACGTAAATTCGTAGAAATTATTCTGACAACTTGATACATGTATAAAAGGAGAAACTGACTGACATTTGGACTAGCAGTGTAAAATTTTGCACAAGGTTTCCTTTTATGACGTAGACGAGCACTAACAAAGGATTCTCAAAATTCACCCCCCTAAGGGGATGAAATTGGGGTCCAAAATTTGTTTGGAGAAAAGATAGACATGTGCCAATAAAGTATAGCTAGAACTGAAACTTGCAAACCGTAATACATGGCCACGACATTGTTTAAACTTTGCACTTTAAAATACAAACACCCATAGTGAAAATATGATATCTAGTTAGTAGTCGGCGTTGCGTACAAACTATCTTACAGGTCATTGAACTCACTCAGCTGACGTTTTCTTAAAGAAATTAATTTCGTACGTGCGCAAATTAATAAGAGTTTTGAAAAAAAAAATACTTTATTTTTTTAATTTTATCTTTACAAATCGATAGTGTTTCATGTACCGGATCGACCCTCCACGGGATTAAAACGGTCAAAATTTAACGGTGTATATAGATATATACAACCTTATTTGTAGTATATGCGAAATCTGTATACAGTTTGTTCAGAATCAGTAACTGAATCGATTCTAATAAATTTTTACACCATGTTATATTTTTTCCCAAAAATATTAAAAAAGTTCACAAGTTTGACGCCACGGACACTAAGTACGAAACAGGTCACGGCAGGTCATAGCGGGAGTCAGAGCACAGCTGGATGTGGGAACAAAACAATCCCTCAGCTGCCCGGGTGGCGCAGTGACCATATATGTATGACGTCAACCAGGAATGGTAATCTCGTAAATATTTATAAATGAATGTCTTACTTATGCGGTAATCTGCAAAAATTTTGACAGTTCCTTTGATCAGTGATCTACCATTAGAACGTCATTGTGCAGTCATTGCTTTTAATAAGCTCGATATTGTCATTTCACCACATCTCTATTACGAGACCATTGACCGATCAAAATCGATCATTATGAATTAGCAGATTAGGAACTTTTAGCAAAATGACAATGGGATCGTGTTGGAATGACGAATTTATAAAAATAGCAGACTTGGGCCCTGGTATCATTACGGGCTTATAACTTTCTGATTTTTCATGATTCGTTTTTGAAATTTTGTACATAGATTCCTTACATAAAATAGAAATACTAGACACACTTTCAGGTTTCGCAATTACTAAAAATAAGGTCGTATATTGTCCCTCTTTCTCGCTTGCACACTTGACGTTTCAACACATCATGTTTAGACCCATGAAAGGCTTGTTAGTATGCAGCCTACACAAACGACGGCTATCGATGAATGCCGAGGCATCTATCCTCGAAGCTGAAACTGGTATTTAGTTCCAACTAGAACAGACATACGCCTCGGGCCTGATCGATACGTGGAGTGATGTTCACATCGTTTTCGTTTTTAGCCATACAGCTGAGGTCCTACCACGAGCTCGTAATGCGATCCGTTTCACGACCGAAACTGAACTGTTAAAAAATAGAACTATACAGGGTGTCTTTGACATCTACGCACAAACGAATACCATGGATCCAATACATGATTCTGGAAACCCCACTGGTTGAATTATTAGTCAGGTTTTTCCTAGTTAACAAAAATCTGTACTTTTTTAGGACTACATGGGTACTTACAGAAAATCAAGCTAGTGCACTGGTTTGTTAGTAGTGGTTTATATACGAGAATACAGTTCTTTTATACGTGTTTATTATTTAACTCCTCCTAAACAAACGGCTTGACTGATTTGAATGAAACTTTGTTTGTAAATTTTAGTGGAGGGACCCACTTCAATATACAGGATGGTTACAGTATGGTTTGAAAATACAATTGATCCCGGAAATTACATTTTTTTTCCCTGACGAAAAGTCTTCGATCAGGACAACATCAACAAGTCGATATGCATTTAAGCGGAAGTTGCGGAATCATTTTCTACACCAATAGCAGAATTGTTTTAAAACAAAATTTTCTTTTTGTGCGCCTACCGTATTGTCTCTTCACCATCCTAGATTTACTGGTAGAGAATGCCTAAGGCATTAAGTCCGCCTATGTACTTTGTGTTGCATGAAGATTTATTTAATAAATAAACATCTGTAGCTAGTCATCTTCATCATAATCATCTTCCTGCACTTGTCCCGTTTTATTTGGGATTAGCGCAACACTTTTTTTTCTTCCATTCTATCACTCGTCACGCCCGCTAGTATATATTTATGTGTAATCTTCTTGTTTTTACAGCAGCGAGTATGGCACCGGCCGCTACACTGGCTTCGGCAACCAGAAGACCTCTCAGTCAACCCCCATGTCCCCTGTTCACTCCGGTAATGAAGCGCTAGATAATACCATTGCGTCTTTGGCGTCTGTAAGTATTTACATTATAAGATTAGTTACAGGTAGATTCATACTCCATGGCACTTCGTCACAGAAGGCGACTCGCTACACAGTAACAATTAATTCGTGTGAGCACTGTGCTGTTTAATACGCACTTTAGATTCACCATTAATTTTAAATAGACCTAAGATGTTTGATTATCGATTCACCCTCCTGTTACATAGGATTTAAAAACATAAAGCCGCGTACAGACATCGCGAGGTGTGCGTCACGAATGGTTCGTCACACATGCCTCAACCTGAGGCATACGACGGTACATTTATGCGTGCGTCCCGAACGCCAAATGCTCAAGCTGAGCACGCAGATTCGGTATCTACCTCACAAACAACCACACGAAGCGCACGGCTTATACTGAGGTAGCATTCGCAACGATCGAATGACGCGAATGCTCACTGTGAGCTCAAACGTCCAAATAGACCGAGGCATGCGAGACGAACCATTCGCGATGCACGCCTCGCGATGTCTGTACGGCGTACGCGGATTAATTCACAGAATCTCCTCTGCCTAACCTTTCAGGAAATGTAAGCATGATGTTATGTACAGTCTAAAAAAAGTCGTCCTAATATACAGAACTTTTTTTTACCGACAATTGATCAGTAAAAGTGTAACGTAGGCGTATTTCGTCCACTCTGTCACGGAAATTAAAAAAAAAAGTAAAATATTAACAGAGGTCGGAACAGGTAAAAGTATGTTTACCTAAAGTTCGTAGAAGTAACAGAGTTGATAAAACGTCCTCTAAAATCCTATAATTATAAAGATGATGATTGTGTCGACATTGACCTGTCAACTCAACTAAGTTCAAATAGTAGGTAATTGATGAATGGATCTCACATGAGCTGCCCGTGACTTTTAACAATCTTGGAAAGTTTCGCAAAACTTTCTTTTCTGTCTATATTTATCAAAATAAGGATAAATGACATAGAAATAGTGTGAGCAGTGGTAACCCAACGGTAACGAACCCGACTCACTTTATTTCATCACCACTGCTCTCAAAACGATGAAAGAAAACATTGTGAGGAAACCGGCATGTCCTAGAACTTAAAATTCGAAGACATGTGACATCCACCAACCCGCACTGGTGACCTATTCAATCCTTCTTAGAGAGGAGGCCTCAGTCCTAGCAGTGGAAACATTATAAGGCTAGGTATGCTGTAGAAATGCTAAGTCGCACACGCCAGCTGCAATCTACCAAAGTTCTGAGACCTGAGGGTAGCTGCTAAACCCGGCTACACAGACTGCTGTAACGTTACATGCAATATTACACACAATGAAAGAAGTTGCAGTCCACATTGTCGCAATGTATCATGCAATGTAACATAATTCCCGTAGTGTCTCTTGCGTGTGCGAACCGTGCACACTACGCGCGAGCATTTCAACTATGTGAGTAGGTACATGCTCTGTTCATGCGCACGCTGCGTCCACACTTATGAAACGCTCCTTTCATGTTACCTTGCATGTTACGTTACAGCCAGAGGCGTAGCGTGGACAAACAGACGTGGGAGAAGGCACATCAGCGAGGCCTTTTTCTTTCATAAATGCGAAAACGAGACAACGACTGTCGCAACTAGGGTTGCCACCTTTTTTTGTTGGAATTAAAGTACATTGGTAATAAATAATAGATAAGAAAAAAAGTACATGGTATCAAAATAAAGTACAATTTATTTGTTATATATAATTGTTATAAAAATAATAAATTGTAAAACAATATCCTATCAGAAAAAAAAATTAAATATTTATTTATCTTCATTATTATAATAAAAAACAATGTTTCTAAATTTTATTTTTATTGCTTTTTGTAGTCTTTATCACATCAGTATGTGTACTAAACAATTGCACAGCGTTTTTACAATCTATATTTAAATCAAAGTAAACAATTACTTAATTTTTATCAAATTCAGAGACGCAAGAAAAAGCAACGACTTAAAAAATCAAATCATGCGAAATAAAGTATTTTCAAGTAGGTACTTTATAAAGTATAGAGTACAATTACCTGAAATAACGTACAATACTTTATTATAAAGTACGGGTGGCAGCCCTAGTCGCAACCCAGTGTTCGAACAAATCGTCGCTTACCATCAGGTGAAATAGTGGCCAAACAGGAGCCTACCAATTGTAAAAACAAAACCCTCGTTCCTTACCTCACGAATACCGTAATTAGAGACATATTAGAAAGATAATAAGAGAGCGAACGCCGGGCGTACGCTTGGGGTTTAATGAATTAAAGAGCCCTCGCGAGTGCAAGGCCTCTTTTGGGGCAAGGCCTAACTACGCCACTGGTTACAGCAGTCTGTATAAGCTATAATTTTGTTGATCAAGGGCAAGTTCGGACGGTCGCGCAGACGGTACAAAGAAGACAAAGAGCGGTTTGTCCCGCGCAAACCCAAGTCATATGGCCAGTCGTTGCGGATTGTATGTATCCATTTTATAAAGCGTTCGCAAACATTCGCATGGTATCGCACGACCTTCTGAACTTACCTTTGTGCTTGGCGTCTTCTCACTCTCATCGATACATGCATTTCTGAGTTTATTATGGACCCGTTTATAATACACCCCTATTTTTTAATTAGTACAAAAAAAAATGGGGCTCTTTTCGTTCCCATTACTGATCATATTTGTTTAGTCAAAAGTAAAAAAAACGAAATCCCAAAATTGTCCGCGAAAATTTGTCATAATTAGTAAATTCATACTTGAATCAATCATTCAAAACAATTGCTACTCGTACTAGAAAATATTACGCGCAGTTCCGTTTTGATCGTCATTTATTCATTCATAATATCAATAAATAGCCTGTACCTACAATATTTCCATAATTTGAGTGATATTTTGGGATATAAACAAACGCTAATAACTTTGCTGTTTATGAATATTATTTATTGAGACTTTACTTAAACAATAACAAGACCTTTTGTAATAACCCTTTTAAATATTTGTACTAATAAAAAATTAGTGGTGTATATGCATACGTATTCTTGAGCACAAGTGGAAATGGCGATCGGCCTGTCCATCTCTTGATTACTGATAGGTACATCTCAGTTTAATGAATAAATGAATTCGTTACATGAGTTCATCTTTATTTTCTCATATTTTCTAACGCATGCAGTCATCCTTACTGTGTGATGTGAAAATGAACCATATCTCAAAAGAAATCGATGACCTCTCAATATATTTGCATTTACTTCATCATCATGTTCCGACATCTTTCGGATTTATATCGTCCTAATTACAAAAAGCAGTGTATGTCTTCAAGTGAAATACAATCTTGTCTTTTTACTTCAAAGTAACTGCATGTGCTGAAGAACCACTTTGTATGAATTCTACTGATCTGGCCGCATTTGGTTAACCCTTAAACCGCCTGCGTTGGTATGGTCCCACGAGTGTTTTCACATCCTTTGCTACTGAGTACACCATCTCGTTTAGCTCTTCAATCCTCATAGGTAACAGAAGAGCTGATGAGATGGAGTATTTGGTCGTGGATGTGCGACCATGGAAGAATAAACGCGACAGTGTTTGTCGGATATATCCGACGGAGCCGGTTGTAGGGTTTCATTGATGTTTCTATGTCCTCTATTACAGAGTAAAGTGCGTTCCGGTCGGTTTAAATTGTACTATACCTAGTTGTAAAATTTTACGAAGGCGCGTCAATTATTTAAATATACATCTTATCACAAAGACATAAGCGTCACATGAAGCGCGCTAGTAAATTGCAAAGACTTGCATGTTATATTCAAGGACACCTGTACCACCGCCGACCAGACAGCGACTACCTATCGATTAATTTTCTCACTTAAAATACGTACCTATAATTTATGTTGGTCCGTGTAATTGACACTGCCGGCTGAAATTCCCTACATGTTTGTCGCAGCGACAAAAACTATCCAACGGTCAGCGACGGTAGATTGGCGGACAAAACAACTCGCTACTCATCAAGTCCTTTCTAGTTGCACTTATAAGGTCAGCCAGACTGGCGGTGCAGGGAGCGGTGCGAGTGCGGGAACACGCGCGTTGTGCTTATCCGCAGTCGAGCCATCATAATAACGCACGCAGTTAGCTCGAACTTGTTTGAGATACGCCGCTTCCTGGGCTTACTTGCCCCGGGAAGCGGCGTATCTCAAACAAGTTCGAGCGGGACATTCCTAAGTTCTTATGTTTGAGTTTTCCGCGCCACGCCCGCCTCGTGCCCGCGTTTGCAGTCTGACTTTTGTTTTCAGCGGTAGTACAGGTTCCTCTTCTCGTGAACATTATGCCCTAATGAAACGATATCCACGCAGGGTTGGTCAATGTTCGCGTCGTCGGTAAGCAAGGCTGCTCGTACCGCTACTGAGAGTGCCGTGCGCTACGGAGGGATCGCTACTCAAAAGGTCTCTGAGATGGCATCGACAGTGACAGAAAAGGTGAGAATTTACACATATTATTTGATAAAGGATGTAGATAGCTATAATATAATAATCTTCATTTAATCTTTTACACAATATTGTTACATGTAATAGCCACAAGTAAATCATAAACAAAATATAATTATGCTAATAAATTATCAATATTTAAGGACTTAGGAAAATTAACTTAAAAAACAAAATTCTTTCACCGATAGAAAGCTGCTTTATTCCTGAGTGGTATGCGGGCGAAGCTGCGGGAAAAAGCTAGTGCTATATATATCTAAAAGTTATTGAGCTTTTTTTACAAAAAGGCCCCTTAACTACCTAACAAATGAAACAGCAAAAATTGTGTGGAGAAAGGAGAGGGAGCCCTTTGATCTGGATGATAGGTGAAGTTAGATAATTTATTGTTTAATTCGATAGCAATCAAATTGATCTTCGATTGAGCGGGAACAGTGGTGGCTGAGTGGTAACGGCTCTGACTTACGAGTTGTAGGTCGCGGGTTCAAACGATGTCAGGCATTCATTTCATCACCACTGCTCTCAACACGGTGAAGGAAAACATGAGTAAACCCGACATGTCCTAGAACCAAAAATTCGAAGACATGTGACATTCAACCTGCACTGGGCACGAGTGACGGAACTCGGCCCATTCCCTTTCCTAGAGAGGAAGCCTGAGTCCCAACAGTGGGAACATTATAATGCCGACTATGCCAATTGATCTTACAACAGCTTGAACAAATATTTGTGTCTGGCTAAAAATAGTTGTGTCGGATCTAGGAGTGTTGTTGTTTGTGAGTTTACATGCTTGTGAATGCACCAACGATACTGGAGTTGATCCTTGTGTATAAAGATAAAATTAAAAATTATATAACAAGTAATAACTCCTGGTGCGGTCTTCCCATCCTATTATAATTTAGGTGTCTTCAAGGCTAGAGTGAATAGGCACTTAATAAACTAATGCGTCTCACCATCCACGATAGCATCACTATTTACCATCAGGTGGGATCGCAGTCAAGCACTAGTTATAACAATTGTGCTCACAATTGTTAATTACTATTCACGTGCCCTTTCAATTATATTGTAAGACACATTTTCTTCCATGTGACCATTGTGAGGTTACATGAAAGAAAATTTGTAATTTTTCTTCTTCTTCTGAATAGGAAACAACACTTCTGACATTCACAAAGAAATCCTTACAAGTCATACAGGGGTCAAATACCATGTCATTTCAAACTTCAATAATTAGAACAATTGTTTCCGTGAACTCCGACGTTTTGGGCGACTTTGGCAGGCTTCGGTTGTTCACGTGTACCGAGCGGCAGGTCGGCAATAAATTATTTTTATTTCATCAATTGTTTAGCTAACGACCTAACAGCTGCTGCTTGAAGTAGCGCACCAAAACAATTCTGTCGACCAGCCGAGGTACGGTCCCCCGTACCTCGGCTGGTTGGCAGAATTCATCATCATCATATCAGCCGAAAGACGTCCACTGTTGGACATAGGCTTCCCCCAAGCGTCGCCACAACGACCGGTCCTGTGCGTCACGCATCTATCAGATTCCCGCGACCCTGACGATGGTTGATGGGGACGAAAGGTTCTGACAGAATTGTTTGGAAAATATTTCAGAATTGTTTGGTAACTATTTGAAAAATAATTCTGTGGCGACCTACATCATATTTATAAGTCATATGACTGAAATATGTCACCTGATATTAAACGGCTAGTGGCTGTAAGGTCGTTGATTAGATAGTACTGTTGATCACAGGTAAATACAAGGGGTGGGTGGAGCACGCTCGGAGGGACTACCGACCAGCGGCGCGCCTCGAACGCCAGCGCCAACAACTACCAGGGCTCAGGATACGGCGCCATGAAGAGTTCTACCTCAGAACCCTACAGCCAGTGGTACGTATGTTATTGATGATATTGGCTTTACTAGCTGGAGTTTGCCTAAAAGGTTTTTTAAGGCTTTGAGTAAAACGTAAAGCAAAAGTGTGAGTGTTTTATGGCTAAGATTAAGCTTAAAAAGATCAGAAAATATACAACATTTATAATCTCAAAGTCAAAGAAAATAATAAATACATTGACCTATAAGTAGACAAAAAACTAAGGATAACTGGTATTTTGTCTAATCCAGGCACGTACGAAATTGTATGTAACAGGTAATGTCATTGCCATAATTTTTATATTAAGTCACCTGTCTAAACCTACTGGAGAGAAAAGAAACGATCGTATCCAATATTTATGTATTGCCTTCATACAAGTTAGTCTGCCTATGGGTATTACTACTAATAGGTAAGTTGGTGTGACCCTCCCCGTTATAGTAAAGCTTTAGATATGTACATTAGGAGACAAAATGTCCCTTAACATGACGCGCTTTGTTGTTAATTTTACGACGCATTTTAACGAGACGCGGGACGTGTTGTTGGACACACATGTCCCGCATCTCGTGAGTGCGTCGTAAAATGTTGGCGGCAAGTTGCGGGACATTGAGCAAAGTTGCAACTTCCAGCGTCACTTATTTTTTGCGTTGACTGTCATGTTGGGGGGACATTTTGTCCCCTATGATATCTGAAGCATTATTACACCCGGAAAGATACATCGGCTTCATGTTTTACCTGAAAACTTATCCAGCAAACTACTAAACGTATTCTTAATACTTTTGGATGGCTTTAAAAGTAAGGAAGAACAAACTAACGATGGATTGACTGTGTGAAAGAAGATGTGGCTAGAAGAGGGGGTACATACTGAGGTGAGAATTATCGAGAAGCATGATAGGAGAAGAAATGTTGCTCTAGCCTCATTTATATGGAACAAAAGAACAATAATCACGATTTAATACTTCTTGGACATGGCCGAAAATGACGTAAACCCCCTCAATCTGACCAAAAGTCTCCAAAATTTTCAGGAACGAGTCGGTTCCACACAAAGAGTCTGTGACCACCCGTAACATGGACGGACGCGATCTGTCCCAGCTGGGCAGGGTGCCCACCCCCCCAGTGCCAGCCAATGCGGCCGAGAGGAAAGAGGAGGAGTTGTCCTGGGAATGGCTCAACCAGTAAGCTGCCCAGGTACGGAAAAACTGTCATCATCATCATCATCACCGTCATCCACTGTCCGACTTCCAGTCGTGTCGATCCTCATACTTCAATGCTAACCTCATCCATACTTGCTTACTAACCATCAAAGTGAAATAACTAACAGTGTTATATTCTCTTTTTATTAACAGAACTTCACATTCGGTCTTTATGTACCGAAGTCTATCACGTACGATACTGGTCCATGATCCAGGTGCATCCAGTCAGACTGGAAGTTTGTCCAGTGTGGTTGGGATAGGCTGCTATCGCTTTATGTTCGGTACTAGTCCATGATCCACCAGCATCCAGAGCCATCACTGCGCCCAATGCCAGGCGGACACAACGTGGCACACGCGCGCTGGGCGAGTGTGTTGCTTGGGAGAAGCCAGGCCGTGCTCTCGTTTCAGCAGTCAGGAGCGACCTGTCACTGCAGACCGTGGTTCAGTCCATGATCGGCAGTACTCGGACGCGATGATTTTCTTCTGTAGGGATGTCGTCTCTCACAAGAAAGCTACGAGTTCGACTACCAGTTTTCTCCCTCCCCGTATCAAGACCGAGTCTCGTGGAAAAGCAGGGTCGACAGATTTACCGGGGCCAGGGTTAGTTTCAAAAAACACCTCGAGCCCCGGTATGAAGGCTTGAAGGAACGGGGTGGGTTTTTAATCTGTTAGAGTCTGACACTATCTCCCGCTCCACCCAAGAGCAGAGGTTGTCATTGATGATTTTCCCATCATAAAAAAAAGGGTCGACAGATTACGGGCCATCCCGTCACCCCATCATATATCATCACCACCTATATGGTTGGGGTAGGCTACTGTCTCTTCATGTACGGTACTGGTCCATGATCCAGTAGCATCCAGATGGACTGGAAGCCGACTACAACATGATTGGGATAGGCTACTGTCGCTTCATGTATGGTACTGGTCCATGATCCAACAGCAGCTTAGAATGAATAAGATATAAAACTTTGCTAAAGATCTTTCATCGGGGGTAATCTTCAGAAAGCGCCTGGAGTTGGACACTGAGGAGTGTTGGATTCGAAACTCACTAAAGCTACTGCTCTGCTAAGCTCTGTGATTACCATCAGGCTATGGTCTGCCCTAAACCTTATTGCATGGCAGTACTTGATCACAATGCCGCCGTCGTCCCTGGAATTACTCGGAGAAACAGTGCTGCTCTCTCATCATTATCATCATTTACACCCGGAATCAACCACTGCTTTGTCTAATTCTTTTTTCCGCTATGCTTTCCGACTATGTGCAGCAGCGCGAGTCCGATTTGCACTTGCCCGATTTATTTTATGAGGTTAAAATAAATCGGACTCGCGCACTAAGAGTTCCGTATCATTATATATAGCTATACAGCTGCCACCACGGATATTGAACGCTCGGCGTCAGAGTGGGGATCGCTTTGCGCATTCCATACATTGGCGAGCCAATCGTCGTCGTTGTTAGATCATGCTGCAAGTGCAATGAACGAATTACGAGTGTCGTCTATGACGCGATGCGCAGCAAGCCAATCACTGACGCTCCCCGCTCCCGCGTCTCACGTCGCACCACCTAAAGAGACCCGATTTTTGACTTCTGCGCAACTTGAAGCCATCGTTCAAAATCCGTGGTGCCAGCTGTACAACGCTAGACACTATAATATAACCTTTTTTTATAATCGAGCGAAAAACGAATTGGAATCGCGCACGAAGGGTTCCGTACCATCCGTAGCTAAGAACGGCAAAAAGTCAAAATTGTTGTGTTGGAGCCGCCTTAAGTATTTTATTTATGCTGTTTTTTTAAACACACGCTTTCATAGCATATCAAAAAAGTGTAAAATAATTTTCAATAAGTAAAGGTAGAAAATAATAATAATGAACGAAAAATATTAATATCATTGTGAAAAAAGCGTGGGGTGCTCGATTTACGAAAAATATGGCACAAAGCGTCCCACGCTTTTTTCACAAAACGGATTATTGTATTGTCATCAGTCTTTGATGGGTGTGCAAAGTTTGAAGAAAATTTGATCGCCCAAAGTAGGTCAAAATCGAGCTCAAAGGCGTTGGTTACAAACATACAGGTGAAGCTAATATAAACGTGTTAAAAAAGACAATAATTAAAGAACCATATATTTATCTCAATCAAGGCTAGAGTGAAAAGGCTCTTAATAAACCACTGCGCTTCACCATCAACGATTGCATCACTGCTTACCATCAGGTGTAATTGCAGTCAAGCGGTAGATATTATATAAATTTAAAAAAAAATTAAGCTACCATACTCGTACCTACCAACTAAACTTGCACAAAGATAAAACATGCCAGGGTAGGAACAGGGGCCTGCTCGGTTGCGCTGTTGATAACCTGGCAGCGTACCAACAGTTTTGATAACTTACCCAAACTTGTGCCAAAACGGTTCAGCAGGGAATTAACTAATTGTTTTTCGTTCTTCAAGTGGAAGTTACTCTCTAATACAAGAGATCGTCATAGATAGTAGTATAATTACTTAAGGGCCAAGCGCCCGAAAAGTGCCATAAAACAGTGATTTTCTGAGGCCTACTCCTCCGTAACGGCTAGGTCAATTGGTTTGAAAAAAATATATGTTTATTATAGATTCATGAACAATAATATCAACATTTGATTTTTTCGTGCAATTAATACTTTTGTCAAAAAAAAATATTTAGCAATTTCGCAACTTTTCCTTACTCCTTCGAAACGGCTTGGACCTTTAGAAACATTTTTACACATAAAAATTGGTGGTTAAATATTCTTCAAAGTGAACATTGCATATGTAAATCAATCAATATCTCGCAGAGAAAATGGATTTAAAGCGCTTTCCGGGCGCTGCTGGCCGCAAATAAATGCACAGATTTGCGTACTGCCGCCTAGGCGAGTGCGAGAGATGCGTTCATACAAGGTGCAGTTTTAAAACTGCACAATATTTCAGGAGGTTGTAATAAAACTCATAAATAATCATGTAAAAAAACGATACCTGGTCAATAATCAGTAATACTTGTTATTTAATTTTTTAATTACACTAAACTAAATCGATTGATCGATGGCCGCGGGGGCGTGGCTAGGGTGTGGCGTGCGGGATGATGATTGGATGATACATTATTTATGAAACTATCGTTGCGAGTTAGTGTGTGTGAAAACGCCCTTTATTGTTCCGTGTTTGTGTGTGTGAAAGTAAGCGCGGTTATAAAAAAAAAAAAAAAATACCTACTTATTTTATTATTGATTCGGGTCGAGAATCACTAACATAATTACCTCCTGAAATATTTTGCAGCTTCAAAACGACACCTTGTATAATTTCGGCCAGATGGTTCAAGGAACTATACGCCTTAAAGGTTTATGGAAATAAGTATCATAGAGTTGATGATACATCCTCTAACATCCTGGAATCAAATTATTTTTCTTTACAACGCCATGAAGAACTAAATAATTGGTGATTCTTTGAAACTGAGAGACCATCTCATTCATCTGGCCTAGCTTTCGTACCTATCTATTTTGTCACTGGGCGCAAATGAGTTCCTTTGAAACATTTAGTGATCGGGGAAAACTAATTCATCATCAGTCTTTTTAATGTTCCCACTGCTGGGACTCGGGCCTCCTCTCTAGGAGAGGGAATGGGCCGTAATCCACCACGCGGGCCCAGTGCGGTTTGGTGAATGTCACATGTCTTCGAATTTTTGGTTCTAGGACATGCCGGTTTCCTCACGATGTTTTCCTTCACCGTTTTGAGAGCAGTGGTGATGAAATAAATTACACAAAGTAATGCGCCTGGCTGGGTTCGAACCTGCGACCTACAACTCGTAAGTCGGAGCCATTACTACTCGGCCACCACTGCTGGACGGAAAACTAATATGCAAATAAAAATATGAAATTGTAAAGAAAAAACAAGGTCAGATGAAGAGACACCCTCTCGGTTTCAAAGAATCACACTGATAATAACAGCAAGGGTGCAGCTCCAAGAAAAAGCAACGCTTGCTGTTATCGATAATTATTATAGGATGGGTGACCAAAGACGCGCGTGCGTTAATCTAGTAGTTGCAAGCGCTACTGCTGAACGTGTTCAATTGCCAGGTCAAGCAAAGGGCAAATGAAGGACACGTGTGTGGATTAGTAAAATTCTGACACGCCCTCTCGCTCCACCCGAAGCGAAAGAAATTATTGCATGATTTCCAACCTTAGTTCATTAAACCCCAAGCGAACGCCGGCGTTCGCGCACCTATTGTGTCTCTAATTACCACGATTGAAAGGTTAAAAAATAATTCAAGCAAGCTCTTGCTGGGTTTTTCTTTCAGAGAATTTCTTAGTTTCAGTTTAATATCTAATTTTGTGCATTTCTTAGATTCTGTTCAGTACATATCTCGATTTGTCGAAGGCTGAAACTCTAGTCTCATAGATAGGCAGCAACTTTGCTTATCTATTTGTGAACAATATGTGTAATATAATTTATAATCCATATTCGTAGGTACTAATATTTTATTTTTCTTTAATTCCAGAGTTCGCTCCGCTCCCCTTCATCTGAGCGAGGAGAGTTAGCAACTAGAGCCGTACATTATTATGATTTAACAACGTTCAAAATATCCTTCGTATATCCTTGGAAGAAACGAAATCTGACGAGGAAAATGTAACTAGCGACTAATAGAAATCGATTTACATTCCAGCCTAAAGCCTCAAATACATTAACCTTTTGAATGTCTTAAGTTACACAGTTCGACATAAGGGGCAAAATGTCGCCTTATGATGACGCGCACTTAGGCCTACATGGGCACTTATAAAACGTCAGAAGCTGGTGCACGGGTCCAAATTGGCCGTTTCCTATGGAGAAGAATCAACGTTGCCCAGTGTCCCACTACTTGCTCCCCAACATTTTGTGGGGCATTTTGTCCCTTAATGTATCTGAGACTTACACCAAAAAAACTGAACGCGAGCGGATCTTATCATAGGTCAAGCGTGTTGCCGATCGACTCGTCGATTAATTAACACAGCCCTTTGATATGTTATTTATTTATAAAAAACCTTAAGCGGACGCCGGCGTTCGCTGTCTCGTTATCTTTCTATTGTGTTTCTAATTACGCTATTCGAAAGGTTAAGGCGCTTAAATAGAACTGGACTGAAAAAAACCGTTACAGAATTGACTAATATGTAAAAAGCTACCTACTTATCTCTTTTTTGTAGGTTGTTGCACTGACAGGCTATGTATGACATGGGTCAATCAGAATTTTAGAAAAAGATAACATCCTGCCGCTCTATTGGTTGGTCTTTCTCTCTCTCTCTTTCACATGTTTCTGACCATATTTATTTGGCAGCCAGAAAGGGAATGCATAGTCCAGTTCTTTAATTCATTAAACCCCAAGCGGACACCGGCGTTCGCTCTCTAATTATCTTTCTATTGTACCTCTAATTAGGGTATTCGAAAGGTTAAGTCTATAGACGATGCAAATTTTGAACGTTGTCTAACTATAACCATTTATTTATATGAATCCCCATTTTATCACCGACTAAAATCAAAATTTATCGGTCTGAAAGAAACATTTCCCGTTTTAATTATAGAGTTTTTAAGCTTGATATACATTGACGATTTTGTTACATCTTCTCGAGTGACTGGAATAGTATCGCGTCAGTGTGGTCGGAAGTTTTTTTTTTTCTAATTGGAATTTGGCGACGTATTCTTTTCCTAACAGCTGAAGTTTTGGCGTGGGATATCATCATGGAAAGAACCAGTATGAGCTCGTTCGAGAGAGAACTTGAGGCTTTAGGGCTATATTTTACCGAGACACCAAGGCGGCGCGACCAGTTAACACCATAAAGACACCAGAGCGCCACACGTCCGAGCTTGTCGCGCCACCAAATTGGTTGCGCAACCAAACGGACACCTGGGTCCCAAGTCTGCTATTTTTATAAATTCGTCATTCCAACACGATCCCATTGTCATTTTGCTAAAAGTTCCTAATCTGCTTATTTATAATGAACGATCATTGATAGTTCAGTGGTCTCGTAATAAAGTTGTGGTAAAATAACAATATCGAGCTTATTAAAAGCAATGACTGCACAATGACGTTCTAATGGTAGGTCACTGATCAAAGGAATTCTCAAAAATTTTGCAGATTACCGCCTATGTAAGACATTCAATTGTAAATATGTACGAGATTACCATTCTATCGTACTTCTTTCAATAGAGTGTCAGTGGTTGATCATTGGAAAGTCATTATGACGCCATTATATTAGTAGACTACCAAACTTACTCAAAATCAACAATTATGAAATCAATGATAGACCATTCTGAAACTATTGTAATAGCTGACTTTGGGCCCTGGTGAGTAACTCCATAGAGCTGTATACATTTTGTTGGTATCGGCGTCTGGTCGCGCCGCCATAGTGTCTCGGTGAAATATTAGAAACAGAATATGTCCATCATCAAATTACAAATTAGATATATTTATTTACTTTTCCCCCTGACAGTTTGTACAGTCATTTAAACGCTAAAACAAAGTCGTCCATGTAAACCGAACGATAAATAAAATATATCCTTGTATTATATTATATATACTACAAAATTCGTTTTAGGAGATTGTATAAATATATATATACACTACTTATTGTTATAATTCTGTCCATATTCGGTGCCACATTATGTTAAAGATTTTTTGTTGAGTATAATTCGAATGTGTTGCTAAAAAAGCGCGAACTAGATTCGCGCGCTATTTCAAAAGCTGTACCGCTCGTCCGATAATTGTAAGGGCTTTGAATTTAGTAAAATATAAAAACCTGAATAACACTGTAAGGGTGTGTCCAGACAGACGGCGCACGTGCATTTCACGCACGGCTCGTTCGTACGAAGCCCCTGCGCCGCGCACAGTTTCAAGCGGCTCGCGCAAGACTCGCGAGCTGCGCATTCGTCAGATCTGGACGCACCATTAGAATCCCTCTCTTTCTGTTTGGGTCAATATATATATATATATCAACACCTTCCCTGAATTGCGATTAATCAGCCCTTTCGGACGAGGTTAGCTCTAGTAGCTATTCTGGCCTATATATGTATATCACTAGGCCTATATTTATTAGTATAATATTAGATGTTAAGACTGGTTTTCGAAGGTCGCACATTGGTTCCCGTTATATGAAGACGAAGTCTGACTTGTAATGGTGAATCACGTGCATGGAGTGATTTTGACACTGATATTATTTACTGAGGCGCAGCCAGTACTGTAGAAAATAAATGTTAACCTTTCAGTCGCCAACAAAAAAGCAAAAATGTGCTCTTAACGCCAAGTTAAGGTTTCAATCTTAAAACGAGTGTTATTTTTACGCTGTTGTGAAAATTCAATTGTATTTTGTAACCATCCAGGGGCTCACTCAAATAAATATACACACAAAACTTCATCAAAATTGTTCAAGTCGTTTAGGAGAGGTTAGATGACCCAAACACACGTACAGAAGAAACATATATGTAGATAAAAATGGATGAATACATCAATGTAATCCTCCACAAATCAACATAATATATGTGTCCTCATCCGGATGGAGTCCTCTCTCTTTTTTTGGTCTCATCTCTCTAGATGAGGCCAAAGATAGATGGATTGTGTGAGGAGTGACAACATGATGGATGACAGGACAGAATGGAAGAAAAAACAATTTGCGGCGACCCCAATAAATAAATAATAAGCAGTTCACATAACATAAATTGGGATTAGTCTACCTACATAATTAACAATACTAATACTTTAGTAATAAGATTTATTGGCGATTAAAAATCTGTCAAGTTGTCACGACCGTGGCGCCTTGCACACATCTTGCTTTCTCATGCGCGCATGACTGGCGGTTGAAAGGTTAAATTATACATGTCATATTATATAAGTACTATTATGTAATGCTTGGGTGATTTGCGACCGGTAGACAAGACATATCAACTTCTTATGCTTAGGTAGCCATACACGCCAGGGTATAAACGCCAGTCATGTGGGATGAATAGAAACAACTTCAAAGGGTATTTCACGATTTTTTAATATCTTTTTGTTCAATTTATTAATGAATTATTATTCTAAAAAAAATAATGCTTTATTAGAAGCCGATAATATCGTATCAAAGTGAAAAACCAAACTAAAGTTTTGTTTTTATTCACCCTTGCATTTCCTTTCACCCCGTTTTATGGTACCTGACTGGTTTGCCTGTACTGTTGAGTTTTACAGATAAACCGGAGCGTGTATGTTGCACAACTGTGCATTCCACACAAGCTTACCTCACAGATATAAACTGTACAGGTAAACCTATCGGGTACACCCTAATGTTTATGGCTATCTTAAAATATCATCACAAATCGCACTTTTAATATCAGCATCGGTTGCATTTCAAAGGGCACATTTCTCGACATGGTAAGATAAGATAGAGCCTCATAAATGAGCCCTGTTAGCGAAAACGTAACGTTTTATTCCATTGTTTTAAGATTTTAGCAAATTTTTAAAGTAATTTAGTTCGATAGTTTTGTTAGGCATACCATAATACAATGTCTTCAGACACTGTTATAGTAATGTTTCTTTTTTATAATTTTTTTAATGTTTAGTAAATAAAATTGTAATCTCTCAAATATTTTTTTTTATTAATGTTATCTATTGTATTTTTCAAATAGTTCTGTTGCCTCCCGACGTCGATAGATGAATCCTAAAGCCTTTAATATTTTACTCTGCCTGCCCACTACCGTCCTCCTGTGATTCTTTAGATTAACAAACAAACATATTCGAATATTATTTACTATTTTGGAAAATTTTATCTAAAATATTTTATATCTCACTATTTATCTATCGACTTCGATAAAGCCTTGCCTGGTCCGATGCGAAGATCAATAAATTATTTACAAAACAAAAATAAATATTAAAATATATATTGATGGCCGGCAAGGCTTTAAGTCCCCAAGAATGTATAACGTAACCTGATTTTAATTCCTATTATATTTTATTTTAGCCCAACTTTAATTTATTATAAGATCAATTTTACTTTACATGTAATATGTACAAATATATTTATAATTTACTTTTAAGACTCTTTATAATTTTATTGTTTGGTCCTTTTACATTATAAGCGCTCACCGATCTTAATGATCTGGACAGAACTATTTTTTGAAAATTATGCCGCATTTCATTTTATGTAATTATTCAAATAATAAACTAGATTATAGATTATTTTGGTTTTATTTTGAGACTCAAAACATAGATCCATTTATGTTTAATTTATTAAACATTGTAGCAGGTAAGGAAAGGATATTTGAACTTAACGTATGTCAAAAAAATATTCTTTTAAAAAAAAAATACAATTGCTACATTGTATCACTATTTATGATTTATGCGTGCAAGTTTACCTACGGATTAGTACATCCTTAGTTGTTCCACTGTGCTGATACATATGTATATCCTATGGCTGTATGACTTTGAAATTAGGGTAGGTTAGGTACCAATTGAGAGAGAAAAATCATAATCAAAAACATTGTTTATTCCATCAACTTCCATCAACTTTAATGCGCTTAAAGTACCATAGAAGATCCATCAACTTATAAATAACAAGTGAAAATAAAATACAGTTTTGTGACGAACATAAGTATCAAGTTGTAAATATATTTTATCACTTACGTATATTTGAAATCTATTATTACGTCATATTAAAATTTATATTTTCAGATGCAACTATTACCGTTATTATTTCTACAACGGCACTAGTAGGCAGGTCAATCAGGTAATTTATTTATTAATACATTAATAAGCAATTAGCCTTTATGTGAAATATTAATCATAATATTCTACAAGGCACAAATGTTTACGACTCCTAACAAGACTTAACAAATGTGTAAGTACTTACAAAAAAAGTAAAAAAAAAATCATTAATTTATAGCCACCTATGACCGCCGCCAACCCACAAATTGATCACTTATTCACAATTTTGTGTAAGTAGGTACTAATTTTGTCTTAGGGGCCTACTAAACGCATAAGCTTCACCACCCTTGTCTGCGCAGGCCGGATTATACACTGAACGCGGTGTAGAACTGTGAGTTTTACTAACCACACGCACGGGATTCCGTGTAAATATCGGCCTGAGCAAGCCAGATTGTAGTGAAGCTTAAGCGTGTGTTAGGCCCATTACAGAGTACCTACTCAAAACCGGGTGGCCGGCGCACCTACGAAGTCAATTTTCTTGAAAATAAAACCTATGTAATTTTTTCTTGGTTACATTAATATGATTTGAGTACTAATTAATTATTTACCAAATTTTGAAGCGATTGGCGATGGTAGGTCGCTTGGCAGACATGTTTGTATTACATACTTAAATTCAGCTGAACCATGCATATAAGGCCTCGGGAAAAAATTGCTCATGATTTTACTTACTATTGTAAGTATACAATTCTACACTTAGTAGAAAATTAGAGCCGAAAAACGGAGCCATCTAAGAGCGAGATCTCAAAACGTAACCTGGCAAATGTAAAACAGCATTTTCTCACAATTTAGTCTGTTTGACTCAACATGGATGTCGCTAGTTGCTACTTGTTTACACAAAACCTTTGCTAAGGATAACAATCATTTTTTACAATCACATTTTAATAAAACAAAACTATCCATAAGTAACATTACGGTTCCAATAACGAGAAATAAGTTCTAATAAATACCCGCTACATTACACTATAAAACTGACCACACCGAAAAACTTATACTAAACACAAGTTAAATTTATACCAAATCTTGTATTACAAGTCTTACACTTAGCCAGGGTTCACCAAGGTTATTGTCAGCCAATTGTTGTTTGGGGCAAATGCTAAACATACATAGAATATATTTACAGAACTCTAAGAAAACACTAACCTTTTGTTAGCCCCGTAAATGTTTCATATCCACTGGCTATGCTGGGTAAATATAGGGTGACTGGTAATTAGTGACCGATAATTATACACGTCATTGTACTCATGATTACAGACAACTTTCCCAGAGAAACTTTTTTTTTTATATTCATTATTTAACTTATATTACAACGGCGTTACGCGGCTAACAGCTGAGATGTTGCAGAGGCGCGCGCGAGAATTTGCGCGAAGACCTGTTTTGTTTTGTGATAACTAATGAATATATAAAAAAAGTTTCTTTGGAAAAGTTGTTTGTAATCATGAATACAATAACGTGTATAAGTATCGGTCACTAATTACCAGTCACCCTATACATATACCCTTAAATTTTGATCGTTTTAATCCCGTGGAGGGTCGATACGGTACATGAAGATAGTAGTCGGCGTTGCGAATGTAGGTAGTAGTCGGCGTTGCGTACAAACTACCTATAGGTTATTGGACTCGCTCAGCTGACGTTTCCTTAAAGAAATTAATTTCGTACATGCGTAAATTAATACGAGTTTTGAAAAAAGGTAAGTACTTTATTTTTTAATTTTATCTTTACAGATCGATAGTGTTTCATGTACCGGATCGACCCTCCACGGGATTAAAACGATCAAAATTGAGCGGTGTATACACATGTTTTTCGAATTTCCCCTTTTACCATCTGTTTTCCTTCAGTAGTTCCAGGGCCACGGTATTTCTTTCGAAAATTCCCATTATATTATGTGTGATATACATAAATGATAAAAAAATATATCATCATTTGTATATTACACATGATATAATTTACACGTGACACATTTGATAACATAATTTTATGACAGATTTGCATTACTTTTTATTATTTAAGTCATAACTATACCTACATCAACGCATGTGTGCCGGGTCACTATCTTCATTATACTAACTCCAGTTTACATAATAATGATCCGTTTAGATATAAATATATCGTCATAAATATCCATTTTTAACTACAATGACAATCGGTGGCACGTAAAGCCTGCTGAAACTGGCCTGACATAATGAAATAATTTGGTCAACGTATTCAACAATATATAGAAAGGAGTGTAAGGGTCAACTCACACCGAAAGAGCGGTGAAGGGCAGGGAAGCGGAGCGCAGTTTCAGTGTCATAAGAATTTTAACTTTATTTTCATTTCTATAATACTTATTATCGCATGAGAAACTGCTTTACACCAGCTTTCTATCAGTGAAGAATTTTTTCACTGATAGAAAGCTGGTTTATTCCTGAGTGACATAGGCTATATTTAGGCGGGCGAAGCTGCGGGCAAGAGCTAGTTTAACATAATTATAATTATATCATCACAGTAATATTATAAAGGCGAAAGTTTGCGAGTGTGTATGTTTGTCTGTTTCTGATTTTTTCACGCTCGAACACTGAATGAATTTGTAGACTTGATAGGTACACAGATAGACCATATAAACACATGGAATACTTTATATTCCCTTTTGATAATTAATAATTCCCGCGTGATTACGCGAGCGAAGTCGCTGGCAGAATCTAGTGTATAATACCTCATGTAAGTAGGTACTTTATTTAAAAAGTACTGATTAATATGCACGAAACAACAAATTTTATTAAACTGTCTCAGAAGAAGGTTTAGTAATATTTTTAGCGAATCGAACTCGGTAGAAACAATAGCATTTCAACCAAAACGAATGAAATAGCACAGATTGAGTCATAGTTAAGAAATATCTGACTGCAATACATATTTTTATGGTACAACACTTAATCAATTTACTTTTATATTACGTCATAGTTGTGTTCAATAACACTATGTTACTCTGTGTATTTGTAAAAATACAGTTACTTTTCTTTTTCGTCGCAGACATCTTACTCGAAAGCTTTTGGTCAGATAAAATAATTGAAAACACGATGTCAGCGCCACCTATCGGTCATTTGGATTTTTAAACCATCCACGGAGCCATTCTAATGTACACATTCAAAGTTTTATCCAAATCTATCAAGCCGTTTATGAGGAGTTAGGTGACAAGCACACTTACAGAATATTTTTTTAAATAAAGATTTATAGATAATAGTGTGCTACGTGCTTCATTTTAGTGAAGAAAAAAAAACAATTAGAATGATATCTTACATTACACTAACTCCGGTCTGTATGTTCTAGTGATAATGATGTCTAAGTGGCTTGGTGATTTACCGTTAATTTTCTAACATATGCACCCATTTTTTAATTGCTTATAGTAGAGGATACGGTTAAGAACGACCTTCACCGGTCTGTTTAATGGATGAAACCTATTTTATGATTAATTTAGTATATTAAATAATATAACGCGGGTGGGTTGCCTGAAAAATTCCTGGCCAAACAATTTTTTTTTTTTTTTTAAATGCACCTGTGTGTTTAACGAATAAATGTAATACTAACCGAAAGCGTGAAGCCTTTTAGAACATAAAAATGTTGGGTTGCCTATTTGTTTCCTGGCATAGCTATGGGTTGCCAGGTATAAACAGGTATGTATAAACAGGTGTGTTTTTTTTATATACAACAAATTCTATATCAAAATAAACGCGGTTTCATTACGAATACGATGTTATAGTGTTGTCTGCAAAAAAATCTGGTATGGATAACGGTTGTGCATTTTTCTAAAAATAAAATAAATTTTCAATTTTTAATTAAGAATAGTCTGGCCAGCATTGCTATTCTGAAAAGTTTATTTGCGAAATCACTTCTGAATCCGCAGTGAAATCTTGTGAAATTAAAGTTTCGTATTCTTAAATGGAGTGAATTCGACACAGGCGCCACCAAGTGATGATCAAAGTGAGAGGAACTAAACCGGGTGAGTATTTTGACGTTTGTCTATAGGATTTGGTATTCATAAACACAATTCGCTGGTCATATCGAAAGTCATCTCGCATCTCACATACGAATTCATCTGTCAAATGAAAAGTTACTATTTCATGAGTGAAAAAGTTAATGAGAAAGTTTATTTTGTTATTTTATGAATTAAAACTACCACTTACCGATTTATTTTTGCCTAAGCTATCTTAATAATATATTTTTAGATTTTTTCTTTGAGTAAAATACCTTATTATCGCAAAACAAGAAGAACAATTATTATATATTCGCAAATATTTATAATTGTGACTTTCTTGCAGAAAAATTGAAACGGTTAGTATAAATGAACTAACTAATATACCGACATAAAACTGTATGAACTTGTGTTTTCATCTATTTTTAACTTTGTAGATGTCTCGTTCTTTTTTGATATTGAGTTTGCTGAAAGAAGCTGATGCCCTAGACGTTGCCGCAAGCCATCGCCAAGCCCGGAATATTAGAAATCTAAACTTATTGAGCCGTGGTCAAGACTATGTGCATGTGTACAGACTAACAGAGGAGCTTATTAGAAATTTAGAACAAGAGCTTAGACCTCTATTACCTGTGACCACAAAAAAAGGAAGAGGTCTGGCCAATAGAATTAAGGTAGATATTTTGTTTTATACTTTAGAGTTCTATCTATGCTCTGTGCATCAACATATGCGTCAAGTTTTACTTATTTTCCTGTTATGTTATAGCCCTATGTATTACCCTACCTTTTGTTTTATTTTAAACTACATGCAATGTGTTATATAAAAGGTCTTTTTTCAGCTGCTCTCTACTCTATCATTTCTGGCCAATGGAAGCTATCAAAAAATATTGGGTAAAAATGTAAATACTTTTCTGTCTCAAGCCTCAATATCACGCAGCCTACATCAAATTGTTAATGTTTTAAACCATCCAACAATAGTAAAGAAATATATTCGATTTCCACAAAATGCAGCTGAAAGACAATCATTAAAAGAACAGTAAGTATGTTTAAAATGTGCTATTAGATTCTTCTTAGATTATAGGCGGCCTAGTAACAGGTCACCACTTTTAGAGCACCCTCTCTGAGAGGTATGGGCTATTGTGCTAACCCGGTATCAGTTGGTGAACTTCACATGTATATTAACTAACTGTTCCCTTTCACAAGTAAACTAGAAAAAAAAAGACTTGTAAGTTATTTTGATGTACTTTTACTTATTTAAAACACTATTTTAGGTTTTATGAAAAATTTAACATACCAGGTGTCATAGGATGTATAGATGGCACTTTGGTAGCTATGATAAGACCTAAGGAGAATGAAGAAAGATATTTCTGTCGCAAAGGGTATCATGCCAGGAATGTTATGTTGGTAAGTTCAGTCAAAGAAATGAATACTTGATTTGTTTTTATTTGTTTATCAAACAGTAGGTATAACAAATTTGTACATTAAAAAAAATATATCTTTGTTATTGATATTATGATGATACCAGCACCAAATATCAATTTGTGATTTTACTTTAAACATAAGTATAATCCTTAACTAACTGTTGTATTGTTTGTATATATTTATTTACTTTGATTGCAGATTACAGATGCAGATTTAAATATAATACATGTGGATGCTTCGTATGGTGGAGCATCTCATGACAGTTTTGTCTTCAACCATTCCCAAATTAAATATCATTTAGAAGAAGTGTCTAATGCGGGTGAAGTTGTATATTTACTAGGTAAATACCTTGGGCATTGTTTTTGATTCTGTATATTTTTTGAGATTTTTGGTTCGAAGAATACTGGCTCAAAACAGGGCTAGACACAACCAATAAAATAATTATATTCTTGTCAAATCCATTGTCATTGTAGAACAGTATAACATCATCTAGCCAAAACTCTTAGTGTTTTAGTAACAACCACTTAATGCTACGTTATTCTCTTCAGGAGATTCGGGTTATGCACAGCGTCCATATTTAATGACACCAGTCATAAATGCAGAAGAAAATTCTCCAGAGGCATATTACACAAAGCTGCATGCTACTGCACGTAATAGTGTTGAAAGGGCTATTGGTCTACTGAAGGGGCGGTTCCGGTGTCTTTTGGTGCACAGAGTGCTACACTATCATCCAGACATGGTCGCCAAAATAATAGTTGCATGTTGTGTATTACACAACATATGTAATCGGGCAGGAGTACCAGCACCTGTGCTATCCCCTGAAGACATGCTGAATGAAGGACTCCCATCAAGAATTCAGTATGATTATGACATAGGACCAACAGAATTGGAAATGGGAAGAATCGCGCGGACTGAGTTAATTAACAGATTATGGCAGTCAAGAGTGGTCTAATTTCACTGAGCGAGTTCGCATTTGTGTTACAACTTTTTTTTTGACATTACAAGTATGGCAGTTCAGGGTTTGTCATGTTCACTCAAATGTCTTGCTGATGGTGGCATGTGTTATTGGGTCATTCAGTTCCCTTCAAAATGGTTGAGCTGAGTAGGGCTGATGCACGCGCCATGCTCGTGAACGGGTGCCGTCAGTTGAGACTGGTCAACTCTTAGCTGCCAGTGACTTAATTCAATTTCTATCTCAATTATTTTTTATTTTATTATCTACATAGTACTCACATAATAGAAGCAACAAGAAATAAATAAGATTATAATTATGACTCATAATCTGATTTTAAAGTGTCCATGGAGTTTCTTGCACATTCTTCTCCTTAGAGTTCTACTATGGTCTATTTGAAATAAATGTTTTTGATTTTGTTACATTTTTTTTTTACACTTGACCAATTGAAATAAATTGTGTTGTATTATTAATTTAATGATTTTTATTGTATTGGTTGATTTAATAAATTTTATTTTATTGATGATAATGACGATTATTAAAAAAAAAAAATATGCTCAAACATAGTAAATTTATTTATTATGTTAAAAAATATCTAATAGCTTAATAATAGCTTTACGTTAATATGCTTAACTTAACTTAATTAATAGGAAAAAAGAATTATTGAATTTACAATATTTCCATATTACAAGGTTAATTCTAGGCAAGCGTGCTCCATCGTCAGCCACATCATCGCTTACCATCAAGTGAGATAGTGGTCAAACGCGAAGCTAAATAAAAATAAACCAAAGTAACATGTTAACAATAATAAATCACTAATCTAGATAAATACAAACAATGCAAAAAAAAGAATCGGTCAATAGAACCTACCTACCTACCTACCTTTATTGACCGATTCTTTTTTTTTGTTTACAAGATAATGTAGTTGTACTACCAGGGAAGCCACAAGTGCAGAAAGAAAAATTGTGCAGAAGTCATTCCATATTAGCGCTTGATTGCTTCTGCCAAAGCTTTTAAGCCTTCTCCCATTGCTTTAGTAGCCTCCACCAGCAAATGATCTCTCTCACTGTTGCGTTCCATGAGAGCAAGCGTTCGGCTATCTAAGTCCAAACGCTGCTGCTCTATTTGCAAAAATTTATCGGCCATGGCTAATAAATTGCTACGTCGCTGAGATGGTGGTGACGCCTGGGCACTTCTTCTTGTGGCCTGCAAAATCCTGCGACGCGGTCGTCTTGGACCTAAAACAAAAGAAAACAAGTTTCAGCATGTAATTGGTTTAGATACGCATAACATTATCTTGGCTGTCACCAAACTTACATATGGTGCACCCCACCAATTAACAAACAAGTACGGCAAAGCCACATTTACTTAGAAGCACCGCAATTGGTGTAGTACTTGCACTGAATATAAGGTATACAAAAGAAAGCAGCCTGCACGTGGTGCAGTCTGCCAATTAGCAAACTCTTGCAGCAGCTTTACATCAGTCGAACCTTTACTTGTTTGCATTATTTGTTGCGTTTGTAAATATTGTTCTGAGTAGATAAAGTAGCAAAGTAATTTACTTGTAAGCCTAGATGATGAAGGTCTTGGAGGCAAGTGCTGCTCAGTGGTGCCCCTAGCAGGCTCAGACTGCTGTTGCTGGTTAAAAATAGCAGGCGTCAGATGTTGATTTGCGATGTTCTGGACAAAAACAACAACATTAAATGAAAAAGAATACAAAAGAAAAGCAAAAGAAAAAAGTTGAGAAATTTCTTACAACTGTCAAACTTTCATTAGGCCTGGAGGGACTGGTGGTGGTGGCAATTTCCGTTTCTGGGCCCAGATTGGTCTAGAAAATATTTTTAATTATTTTTATTATATTTTTTAATGTATTTTATATATATCAAAAATAAGAATTTTAATGAATAATAATGATAAAAACACACCATTAATTCTAATTGGACTCTATGACCCAAACTGAAGTCCACATCAGCTGTGTTCTGTTAAATAAGTATAACTATTAATACTATTATATTACATATTATGTTACTTAAATAAGAAAAATATAGAATATTTCATACAATAACTGGATCAACAAGCGCTGATGTGCCTGGGACCGCTAATAGACATTCATCAATATCCTGAAACATTACATTTTTAATTTTAATAAATATAACAAAAAAACTTAGTAATAAAAGAAATCTAAGAGTCACTAATGTTGCATTACATACTCATTTTAATTGAATATGCCATTTAAAAAAAAATTGACCGCCCATCATCACCTACATTATCTGACTGAAACTCTGAGGCTCCTTTATGCATGGGAGTGTATGTATAAATATAAGTCTTTGATCTCAGCTGTTGTTATACAATGACAGTAATGAAGCCAAATCAGTGGCCTCCAGCCAGCTTGAAAACACTGAATAATAATTCTGCCTAGCCACAGTGAGGCAGCACGGTGAAGTAAGCTTGAAGACATTCTCATTGAGATCAGGTCTTGACAGTGGAATGTAGAAGAATATTTTTAAAATACTAATAATCAAATCACTTACTGGCATATTTGTACAGGTACTACTGGACTGTGCCACTGGTGCTAGGATAGAGGGACTATTTTCCGGTGAAGGTTCCTATAAAATCAATTTTATAAATTATATAACTTTATATGAGTAAGCTATAAAACCTATGTAAAAAAAAATAACATACATTAAATGGTTGTATCTGTAAATGTGTGTCGCCTGTAGCAAAACCTTCACCACCCATTAGCACTAGTATACGCTCTTCTATATTCGAAAGCTCTGGCATGCCACCTTCTACCATTCCTAGGCCTGTGGTACTTCTAAAAGCGGCGCGTGCAGCGGCTTTCTTTTTTACTGCACTTTTTTTGTCAGACCAATACTATAATGGGAAATAAAGAAATGATAATTATTTCACACTCCATGATAGGCAGAGGCGCAGATAACATACGCACAATAAAATAGACTATGTATATTTTGTATATACGTTAACTGAAATGATCAACTCACCTTCATCCATTTTTTTGCCGTCTTCACCGTACCTCCACCCATACTGTTTAGTTTTAGGGTGATACGATCCCACTCCTTATTAGCTGCCTGTTTGGCGCTTTGATTTTTGGCAAAACCTTTAGCCAAGCTGGGCTTCCTCTCTAAAAAATCTATTAGCGTCTCCACTTGGGCCGCAGATGGATGGGAAGTACGTTCGGCACTGAAATAGAGAATTAAATTATCAATTAAATATGAAAATATCGATACCGGCACTAACTAATTAACATAGAAATCGTACTTACTTCATTTTGTTACACGCTTCACTGAAAAATCGCGGGGAAATAAAAATAATTTAAAGAAATGTTACTGTGTACTTCCTTTCGATAGGTTTGGAACCAAACTAAAACAAAGAACATGTAGAACGCCATTGGATAGGGGTGCAGAATTTTTTGTCCACTTAGCCACTTAAAACCACTTGGAACTTTGGAATTTCGTATTTTGATAAAAAAAAAAACTCTCAAGCTGCTTGTTTGTAAACAAAAAAATAGTTTACAGACGATTGGCATTTGACGCGACGCCAGCAAGTGCGTACCTTTTTTAAATACAAAGATATGAGAAAAAGGCGACACAACGTTCAGCCAAGTTTTATATTCTGATCTCAAATAAAACTTGTGAATATTAAAACGTACAAAATTATGCATTTACATTACATTTATGGCTGAAATGAACTATAAACTATTATTGTAGAGCGCAAATTTAGCTAAAATTAATGAGTCGATAAAAATTATAACAAAACACAATTCAGCGTCACTACCCTACTACCATAAAGCAATATCACTTGAGTTCTCGGAACTCACTTCACTTCACTTGGCCTTGATCTTGACATGTGAATACCGAAACTTGTACAGGTGAGATGAGAAGCGAAGTGAGTGTGACTTTCGAGATGATTTGCGAGATGACTTTCGAAGTGATTTACCATTTACAGAATAGCACTGCAGGAATTTCTTAGGCAACCCACCCGCGTTATATTATTTAATACACTAAATTTATAATAAAATACGTTTCATCCATTAAACAGACCGGTGAAGGTCGTTCTTAATCGGATCTTAGACTATTAGATATACTAAATATGAATGTTGGCACCAAGAGCAATTTCCATATAATATTTAATTTATTTTTGTTTTTTAAAATCCTATTACTATATAAACGCAAAAGTTTGTATGTATGGAAGTTTGTTACTTTTTACGCAAAAACTATCGAATGGATTTCGATGAAACTTGATATACGGATAGACTATGTCCTAGAATAGCACATAGGATACTTTTTATCCCGGGAGTACTCCTGCTGCCAGAAAAGTATACTAAGGAAAAATTCCATACTTTTTTATATTTCTTAGGACCCTGCGGTCCTGAACCTTTGGATGGCGTACGAAGACCCGAAGCCAACTCACAGAGGCCTCTTGGACATTTTGTATCGATACCATCCGTCGATTATCCCTGCACGCGCTTTAAATGGTTTGATGAAAGATCATTGCAACATAGGTTTAATCTATGGTTACCACTGGCCCCTACCTGGACAATGCTATAACGCCGGCCTCATCTAGTTTAAACTGACGAAAACAATTTACGAGTGTTTTTTTAAAAGCTATCTGCAAAATAAATGTAATTTATCAAAGATTAACATACATAGATAAAATGGCAAGGGCGACTTGCATACTCAATATATGCCAGTCAGTCCTAGAACACAAAGTTTGAACGCAGTCGGTTTGAAAATCGTGAATTACGTCCATTCCCTCTTAGAAAGGAGGCCTGAGTCCCAGCAGTGGGCACATTGTAAGGCTCATTATGCTATGTTACAGGCGATGGATGCGAGACGCACAGGACCGGTCGTTGTGGCGACGCTTGGGGGAGGCCTATGTCCAACAGTGGACGCCTTTCGACTGAAATGATGATAGGCAGCAGCGTAGCTAGGCGTGGGCGAAGTGGGCCCTCGCCGACGGCCTCGCGTTTGCAATTGCTCTTTAACGTCGAAGGTTTTGTTTTTAATTGATAGGCTCGCGTTTGACCACTATTTCACCTGATGGTAAGCGACGATGTGGTTGAACACTGGGTTACGACAGTCGCTGCCTTAAATTGTTTTCGAATTTATGAAAGAAAAAGGCCTCGCTGATAAGCCTTCGCCCGTCTAAATTAGTCCAAACTACGCCTTACCTATAGGCATGATTTAATTATGAGTATTGAATAGAAGACATGACACACGAATAAGACAAAGACATGAATGATGATTCATGGTCGAAGACATGTGACATTCACCAACCCCAATCCGCACTGGGCCCGCGTGGTGGATTACGGCCCATTCCCTCTCTTAGAGAGGAGGCTTGAGTCCCAGCAGTGGGAACATTAAAAAGGCTGATGATGATAAATAGAAAAACTAACAAACATCCTTGTTTCTATTGCGCAGGTATAAGTGATAAGGATGTGTTATACCAACAAGTGTAAATGTTATATGCAAACACTGATCAACAAAACGAAGGTTAAGTATCAAACCAGTCTTGCTACATATAAGATATGACGTCATAAAAGCCAGCGATTTTTATAACATAAATTAAAGTCAGGATTTATAGAAATAGGATAATGAGAAAATATTTATGCATTTTGGGGACATTTAAAAAAAATTATAAATTAATGTGTTAGCATACAATCCCTCAATTAGGATAGCTTATTGTAGTAAACACCAAATAATAGTACAAATGTGATAATTATCATATGAACCTGGGATTCTTTATGTCAATAATGAATATGTTATAAAATCAAGGTGAGCATGCTGCATCATTCACACATATTTACTAACCTGTGAGATAGCGGTCAAACTTCGCTTATAATTAAAAAAGAGAAAAACAGAGAAATACATACGATTTTCGGTAGGTATAAGTGAGCGAGACAATACCATTAAAAGATCATTGTCAATGAAACAAACACCACTTCAGATAATGTTACACTGTTTTTTTTTTTTGGTTTTTAAGTAAGTAATTTTAATTAAGAATTAACCAGTGAATGTTCATTGTTACATAGATTTTCATATTGAATTTGAAGCTCTAAGTGTCTACTTGAATTGCTTCAGAATTGATGTAGTTAGTATATTATAAAGTTTATTTTAAATGAGTAAAATAAAATTGACAAGAACTAGAGCAAGGATTATTTGTTTTTTAACATTCACATTTATGATCAGGTCTTAGTATGTCTTATGAAATAATAACTCTTCACTTTAATGTATGACCATTCGCTAGTGCAACAAAATTTTCAGAAATGATTATAATGGTCAGTCAACTCAGTATATTATAATGTCAAAGTTATAGTAGTTCTTTTTAAATTTTCATTAAATTAATATTTTGGAAGTATGCAATAGTAAATGAATCATTAAATAATGAAAAGTCCTCCACTGTATGTTTGCAATAAACTTAGAAACAACTGAACTGATTTTAATCAATAGATAGGTGTGGTTCATGAGAAAGATTTAGGTGCACATTACATGCATGTATAATAGACACAAGTCAAGAATTCAAAGATTTCTAACACTTGTGCATAGTTGGGGCGGGTCGCTAGTTCGGAATAGTAAAAAAAGGTATACTTTGGTTTAAGTTCAGTAGCAATTTTACTGATGTTTCGAGACAAATATAAATTTTATATCAATTAAAAAAATACAAATACACATTTGTATTATTCTGCCCTCGGAAGCCCAAAAACAGTAACTCAAGTGAATTTCATCTATCTATAACCAACCATCATATAATAATATTATTTTATATTTAAATAGACACAGCTTCAGCTCATGACTTCGACCATGTGGAATGTTGATGAAAAGTATTTTTAGTCTTTCTCCAGGCTTATGGCCATATCTATGGTAAATTTTATTTCAAACAGTTTAGCAGCTAAGGTGTGCTTTCGAAACAAATCAAAAGAATCACTTACATATCTATAAAATAATCCAATATGGAGTTCATTTTTTTTATTATTGTTGGAATAAAGTTACGGATTTTTCGATGAGCCTGCCTGATTCGAAAAGCATGAAAATTACAGATGTAAAAAAAAACACAAAATTTTTCGAGGGTTTCAAATACTGCTTTTGGATTTCCGAAGAGAGTATTGGCAATGTAAATTCTTATACATTAATGAAATATTCATACATTATTTTAACATATGATAACAATTAATGTTGTGTACACATTTCAGGTTCACCACAGGTCAACCACAAAATTGTTACCTAGCATCAATGGACATGAATACTAACAATGCATCTTATTTAAACAACACCACCTATAATATATCCTATTTGTAATGTCCAAATTCTGATTTCCGTATCCATTAATCCTAAAAACTTTCTATGAAGCCCACATGTAGAAGTAAATGTCTTGCCAATGGCTCAAATACTGTATGATTGGCCCGCAAATAAACGACATGGCAGGTACCTTGTGTGCCATTGATGTCAAGGCATTCTCAATAACATTCTTTGAGTAACCATTGTACATTGGACTCCTTAATAAGTACAACACTAGGCTTAACTTTCTACGGCTTATCTCAAGCCGCTGGTCATAGGACAAATCTTTCATATATTTACTGTACATCCTCATACTTGCAATGTCCACACAGAGAGCTACACTCCACTGCTTCCAAGCCTTTGTTCCAAACATCCTCATGGACGCTAAATGGATCAGGGGCTTCAGAATGTGCAGTGACTCAGCATAAACCAAGTCTTTCACATTGGCAGCCGCTCCAGGCCTGTCGTCCTTTATCTTCACAGGTTCCCAATCACGGAATGCTACCGAAGGAGCGCCGTCAACTCGTCGGATGACCCGCCCTGATCTACGTAGAGTAAAGAATGAGTTAGAGTTCTCATCTGTCTCTTTACCTTCTGTGAACTTTTTCCTTTGTAGTGCTGCTATTGGGGGATGTGCTATTGGCAGCTCTTTGAACCTGAAGAGTAATACGAGCGCGGAGGAGCACTTGAACACTTGCAGCAACGTCGCTATGGTCCACTTCCCACGCGTTCCCCATCTGTTCTTCACGAGCAACTCTACGAACACTTCGCAGTAATGGACGACTGTCAGCCACAATTTGATCTGTTCCCGGAGCCCGTAGTAAGGCTCTTCCGTCCCGTACGCCTCTCTTATAAGCCGGTCGTTGAAAAGCGACACAAGTTTGGAAAGCGAGTAAACCAGCTCTGACACTATGGGTGATTTGTTTATCTTCCCCGCCACGAAGTAAGATGACCACGTCGCTACTGTCTCGACGTCAGTCACTACCCCAGGATTGCTGATCACCCAACGCTTGTAAATTGCGTATAGTTCTTGTAGAGATAATGACTTATCCATTTTGCTTACACGATCACGTCAGCTCACAAGATAAACACCAGCACAATCGGATTTCGCGACTTACTTACTAGTCAGTAATAAAATGACACCCTAGTGTCCACCAGTAACTATAGATTTTTGCAAGGAGAAAAGTATTATGAATCAAATTATCGTAAATTAAATTTGGCTGGCACCAGCACTCACTCGTGTTTGACAGTTTGACTTTTGCCCCCAGCCAGCCAATGACAATTTTGCGTCATCGGTTGTCAGTTGTCATGCAGAACCATGTCATCTTGACATTTGCAGTATACGTTTTAAAATACTTTAAGATTTCTTGTTTTTTTATTTATGGTATATTTTATGATTATTCCAAGGATCTTGTATAGAACGGATAGTACAAAAAATTCTTGGTTTATTCAAGTTCATAGGCCGGGTTAGACAAGATCATTCTATTCAAGATCCTTAGTTTAGTTTACTCACCATAAAAATTTTATTCCAAATTCAAATCTAAGTTAAAAAAAATATATAATTTTAGAGTACAAAGTCTATTTTTTAAAACCAAGGATCTTTTCTCTGCACTTCTGCACCTAGACAGGGTATGGCGTAAATAATGGATAACCCTGAAACTGTCGATTGACCAGATCATCATCTATCATTTACCCCACCTAGATCATCATAATATGCCCATGGATGTCCAAAAAAAATTAATATTTTTGATCATCATCATCATCAGCCTTTTTAATGTTCCCACTGCTAGGACTCAGGCCTCCTCTCTAGGAGATTGAATGGGCCATAATCCACCACGCGGGCCGAGTGCGGATTGGTGAATGTCACATATCTTCGAATTTTTGATGTTTTATACAAAAATCGTACTTACTCATTTAATCAGCTGCCATTTCTTTGATTGGTGATTTTTTCTCGTTCTTTTTTTATGTCACTCCTGAATGTTTGTCAAGTTTTTTTTTATTACAATCTAAGATAACATTACAAAAAATATTTATTATCAAATTTTAATGTTTCTTTTTAAGGAATTATAATTTTGGGGCCCCTCTATCGAAAAAAAATTTACTACACTGCGGTGACCCATTGTTTTAAAAAAATGCCTATTTAATGCAAATTCTAAAATGGTATAATAAAAACCTTTCTTAATAAAATACAAAATTATTGCTGTTCGAATTTATAGAGGTATTATTACGAAAATAAAAAAAAATAGTCCTAAACTATTCTCTTATTTTGTCTTTACAAAAACAGTAATATTACTATCTAAAATCATGTTATCGGCTATATGGGAATGCAGAAACTTGATTCAGGTAAATAAACTCACCTCACCCGCTTTTATTAGAAACCTGGAATCCTAGTCCTAAATATTTTAAAGTGATGAATCCTCGTGCCACAGAAATGGTTATTTAAATTTACACAACCTTCATAACTGGCAACAGGTAAACCCGAATTTTATTATACAAGATAGATCACAACATCAATTCAAGATTAATTTATGGACTGGTATCAACGGTCAAATTGTTAGACCATTTGAACTCCCACCGACTCTGACTGTACGTATTTGAATTTTTTGCAAAATAATTTGCCTGTGTTGTTGGAGGACGTACCCCCCAAGTGCGTGAAACCATGTGGTTTCAAAACGACGACTGCCCCGCTCATTATGCGGTAAAAGTACGACAGCATCTGAATGGAACTTTTGCAGAGAGGTGGATAGGAATTCAAGGGCAATACTGTGGCTACTTCGCTCGCCAGATCGAAACCCTTTAGACTTTTTTACTGGGGTTGAATAAAATAAAATAGTTTTTAAAGAAGAAATCACTTCAGTTGAACAACTGCGTCAACGAATACGTTCGGCTGCTAATGTAATATCGTCGCCAGGATTTGCGCGCCACCGCTTAAAACGGTCCTTCCTATGAAGGTGTAAAACAGGTGCATTATCATGCATAGCAGCTGAAAGAGCCCATTTCGAACATCTCGTGTATTTTTTTTTTTTCAATATTTTTTTTAGTTACTATTGTGTTTTATTGAGTCAATAATCCCCTATTGATCAAATTTTAAGAAAATTCTCATTCTCTTTGTGTTTAAAATTGGTTAAGGCAGTGTTATAGTAATTTAATTTAAAAATCAGAATTGTATGAAAAATTTCCGTTAAGATTCGAGTAGCAATAACTTTGTAATTTATTAAGATACTGGTTATTATTATACCATTTTAGAATTTGTATTAAATAGGCAATTTTTTGAAATAATGGGCCACCGCAGTGTAGTACATTGTTTTTCGAAAGAGAGGTAGAGTAGAAATTATCATCATCATCATCAGCCTTTTTAATGTTCCCACTGTTGGGACTCAAGCCTCCTCTCTAGGAGAGGGAATGGGCCGTAATCCACCACGCGGGCCCAATGCGGGTTGGTGTACAAACATTCAGGAGTGACATAAAAAAAAACAGAACGAGAAAAGTCACCAATTGAAGAAATGGCAGCTGATTTTTATGTGAGTAAGTACAATTTTTATTGAAAACTAGCTGTGCCCGCGACTTCGTTTGCGTGGACTAAAGGATTTTGAATTTTATTTTTTCTAAAATAAAAGTAGCCTATGTTACTCCTTATTACATCAGCTAGCTGCCAAAAAAGTCCCGTCAAAATCGGTCTAGCCATTTCAGAGATTAGCCCGGACAAACAGACAGACAGACAGACAAAAATTTAAAAAAATGTTATTTTAATGTATGTACTGTGTATATAAATATCAAAAATATCAATAATTTGGACAACCATGGGCATATATGGTGATGATATATGGTGTATGGTGTCCGGACGTAAAGAATAACACCATCCCATTTCTTCCCGTGGGTGTCGTAAGAGGCTAATGAGATTGAGGTATGCTAGTTGGAATGTTGGGACTATGACTGGAAGGGCCAGAGAGTTAGCGGATGTATTGAAAAGAAGACGGATAAATGTAGCATGTTTGCAGGAGACTAAATGGAGAGGAACAAAAGCGAGAGAAATTACTGAGGGATATAAGTTTTATTATTGTGGAAGTGATGGAAAAAGAAATGGTGTAGGAATAGTGCTAGATAGTAAATTGAAAGAAAGCGTGATGGAAGTTCGAAGGAATAATGATAGATTTATAGTTGTGAAAGTTATGTTAGAGAATGTGATGCTGAATGTAGTTAGTGTGTATGCACCACAAGTAGGATGTGATAAAATAGTGAAAGAAGTTTTGGGAGGATTTTGATACTGCCTTAATGACCATCCCTGTACATGAGGAATTGATAGTTGGAGGTGATTTTAATGGACATGTGGGAAGAATGAAAGGTATTTATGAAAGAGTATATGGAGGATGGGGTTTCGGAAGTCCGAATAATGAGGGAGAGACGCTGCTGCAATCTGCTACCGCCTTTGACTTAGCAGTAGCCAACATTTAGTTTAAAAAAAGTGAGGAACACCTTATTACGTACAAAAGCGGTCACCACAGGACCCAAATCGACTACTTTTTAGTTAGGTGCAACAACATAAAGCACGCCAAAGACTGCAAAGTGCTGCCAGGAGAAGATCTAGTATCACAGCACCGACTCATGGTTATGGAATCGCTAGTCGAAATAAAACGTAACAAAGGCAAAGAGCGTCCTCCCCCCAAAATAAAGCGGCATATGTTAGAGAAGAATGATTGTGCGATTATGGTCAGAGAGCAAGTGGTGGACAAAATGATAGAGATGGGTGACATGAATGGCCGAAGTATAAATGAAAGCTGGAATGAGATGGCAGAGTGTATTAGACATGCAGCGAAAGATATTTTGGGAGAAACGAGAGGAAAAGGCACAATAGATAGGAATACATGGTGGTGGTCGATAGAAATTCAGAATGTGTTGAAAGAGAAGAAAAGAAAGTTCAAGGAATGGCAGCATGTAGAAGCGGGAAATTGTACTCTGAAAGCTGAGAAAAAGAGTGAGTATGATATTTTGAAGAAGATAGCTAAGAAAGCCGTGGCATTAGCAAAAGCAAAAGCCCAGGACAAACTGTACGACACGTTAGACAGTCCTGTAGGCCAAAAAGAGCTGTACCGGCTTGCTAAAAGAAGAGAGAGAATGACGAGGGATGTTTGTCAGGTAAGATGTGTAAAGAATGAAGCTGGAATGGTCCTGTCAGACGATAAAAAAATCAAAGAGAGGTGGAAGGACTATTTTGAAAGACTAATGAATGAGGAAAATCATTGGAATGGAATTTTAGAGAGTAAACCAGTGAATGTAGGGTTAGTGAGAATAGTTAGTATAGATGAAGTCAGAATAGCAGTGAATGGAATGAAAAATGGTAAAGCCATTGGTCCAGATGGAATACCAGTTGAAGTGTGGAAGTTATTGCGAGTGGATGGTTGGACGTGGTTAGCTCTGTTCTTCAGTAAGTTGTTGCAGGAAGAAGCCATACCTGATGATTGGTGCAGCAGTTTCTTGGTCCCCATCTTTAAAAACAAAGGTGATGTGCTTGAGTGCAACAATTATAGGGGAATAAAGCTAATGTCACATACTATGAAAGCCTGGGAGAAAGTTATTGAAAGGCGTCTGAGAGAAAAGAGTGAAATTTCGCAGAACCAATTCGGTTTTATGCCGGGTCGGGGTACAAAGGATGCCATTTTTGCTATACGCCAGCTGTGCGAGAAATACAGAAGTGCGCATAAAAACTTGCACATGGTATTTGTTGACCTCGAAAAGGCATACGACCGAGTACGTCGTGAGGTTCTGTGGTGGGCCCTTAAGAAGAAAGGTGTGCCTGGGAAGTATGTGCAGTTGATCCGAGCGATGTATAGTCGATGTAATACCCAAGTCCGGTCTACAGTTGGCACCACTGGCAGCTTCAATGTGGCTGTTGGCTTACATCAAGGGTTGGCTCTCAGCCCTTACCTCTTCCTGATGATAATGGACGCTCTGAAGTCGGACATTCAGGAAGAGGCTCCCTGGTGTATGCTGTTTTTGCCGATGACATTGTGCTGGTTGCCGAGAGGCGCCTAGAGGTCCAGAACAGATTGGAGGTGTGGTGGCACAGACTGGAGAGTGTTGGCCTGAAATTGAGTAGAACCAAAACGGAGTACTTGTTTTGCGATTTCGGCGGTCTCCAATCCAGTGCCTTTAGCTCTCACCGGAACGCCCATACCGATCTGTTCCGACTTTCGGTACCTCGGGTCGCTCGTCCAAGGGGATGGTGAGGTGGACCGGGATGTAACACATCGGATCAACGTAGGATGGATGAAATGGCGACAGGTCACGGGAACCACTTGTGACCCACGGATACCCCTCAAGTTGAAGGGTAAATCTACAAGTCCGTGATAAGGCCTGTCATACTGTATGGATCAGAATGTTGGGCTGTGAAAAAGACGGATGAAAAAAGATTGCATGTAGCGGAGATGAGAATGTTAAAATGGATGTGTGGTGTGACGAGAATGGATAAAGTGACAAATGAGTATATTAGGGGAAGTTTGAAAGTGGCGCCAGTGATTGAAAAGTTGAAAGGTAATCGTTTGTCTTGGTATGGTCATGTGAAAAGGAGGGATGAAACGCATGTTGCTAAAAAGTTATGAGTTTACATGTGGATGGATGGAGGGGAAGAGGGAGGCCAAAGAAAAGATGGATGGATTGTGTGAGAAGCGATATGAAAGAAAAGTGAGTTAGTGATAGCGTGACGAGTGACAGGACAGAATGGAAGAAAAAAACGTGTTGCGCCGACCCCAAATAAAACGGGTCAGATGGCATGGATTTCAGTTTTGAGAATTCTGAGAGTTAAGTTCCCACGGATTTCACAATCTCCCCATCATGACTGCACATTTGTCCACACCATACTCTATTATACTCCATACAATAAAGAATTGAGTTATCTTCAGTAGCTCAGTCAGTTGCAGATTTATGGGGCAAAAAGTTTCAAGGCATCCATGTAAAAAAAAAGAACGGGCTAGGCGGAATTAGGTTATGCAATTCCAATGAACACTCCCCGAAATGCAACCGGTGGAAAACCGACAGGCTAGCGACTCTGCGTCGATGCTCAAGACTTTGAAGCCTCGCCTCGACGAGTGTATCATCGCCAATTATCCTTCTGGCTCGCCTCTCAATTGCCTCAATCAAGTGCATCAAGCTGGTATCGAGCAGATCCGTCCCAAAGATGAGAGCAATACTCTATTTACGATGGAACTTGCGCTTGATAAAGTTTGAGCAGCTGTTCCGGTGTGAAGTACTGTCTGACCTTTTTTTTTATACTTTATAGACTCGTGTTTGACCACAATCTCACCTGATGGTAAGCGAGGATTCCCAACTTTTTTGCAGCCAGTTGAGCCTTTGCTTCGATGTATGGCCCAAAGTTTAGTGTTGCTGTCAGCGTAACACCAAGAAGGTCAAGATGGTCGGTTATCGGCACAGTTACACCCCGGAAAGTTGGAGCGAGGCTGAATTTGCTCCTTTTAGCGGAAAATAGACACGCCTGGGTTTTTGCAGCATTGAATCTGACCAAATTGGCATCGCCCCATTCGGAGACTGCGTCTAAGGATGACTTCCTCTTTTCAGACAATAGCCTCGCCTTGAATTCTTTTGTCTTTTACTTATAGTCTACTTTTGCTTTTGTATTGCCTGGCTGCTGGCAGACACAAACTATGACCGTAAAATATACGTTCTTTGATCCTTACTGATTCGCTATTCCTTTGGGTAAGTCAATAACCTAGATAGTGAAGAGCTCATCACCCATTACCTCGCATATGACTTCTAAAAGGAGCATAGTGTTGCATAAAATGTATTCCACTATAATAGCAACAACTTACATTCTATCATGGGTCTTCAGTTTCTCGAGTTTATTCATGTTATTGTCTGTGCGATAAAAGAACCGTCGTGGCGTAAAGTGAAAACAACATTAAAGATTTTAAGTAGCAACCCAACCCAGCCATCCGTCAAATGCCAAACGTCATATAATATTGACACCGGTTTATTTATTATGTTATTTTATTGTGATTTTTAATTGAAATCTTCAGAAATGTGATAAAAAATTTCACTGAGCTGCAGGGGAAATAAAATTTAATATATTACAGTTTTTCCAAAGATAACAAATGGCATATCACACCATTATTGATCAAAACAAAGTCACGAACTTGGGAAACATTGGTATGCTGTTTTTTTGGTACGTAACACTTTTATTTTAATGTTTTTAGACTTCCTAGGTAAACTTGTCCCTGTTATCTCCAAATATATATAAATTAAACGGAAATTCATTTAAACATGACGATATTTATTTATTTTGTTTTGGTCAATATTTTCTATGGCTAGTATAAAGAGTATTGATACTTTAAATTTATAATGCGTTTCGACTAACTCAGAATATTTCTTTTCAGGCTTGAGTACGGATACAGTAACTAAAATAAAAAAAGGCCAAGTACGAGTCGGACTCGCGCACTGAGGATTCTGTACAAATTTACCTATGAAATCAATTCCCGAATTGAGTTATGAAGATTTTTCCGAATTACAAACAATTTTTTTTTTGTGGCGTATCTACAAATTTACAATTTTCAGATTTTTCCCTGTACTTGTTCTATGAGACCTTGATTTATGCCAAATTTCAGGATTTAATTTATTGAACCCCAAGCGAACGCAGGCGTTCGCACACCTATTGTCTTTCAATTGTGTCTGTAATTTCCAAGATTGAAAGGTTTAGGTCAACGGGATTCACCCCATGAACTTTGATTCCCTTGATTATAGAAATATACGTTTTTTTGCGACATAAACGGCCGTATCTTTTTTTTTTCGTTAACTCAGAAGTCTGATTTTTTCAAAACTTCAAAAGACCGCAGACTTGAGCGTATTGTTTTAATTTTAACTCGATACCTCCAAGCGTTAAATGGTCTTAACAGATAAACAGACGGACAACCAAGTGATCCCAAAGATCTTATATACGAGATGGTCCCTTACAGGCTAAATAGATTTTTTACGAAGCAACATTACAAATTATGAAGTTACTTTATTTTCATAGTCATTAAGTTCATATTTTTCATAGATTAGCAAAAGGGAAAAATGTACTGAGGAAGACAACGAGAAAGTGGTAGTGTGTTCCATTTTGACCTTTATATTTAACTAGGGTAAACATAAACTTGCTGTTAGCTACAATATTCCAGTCAGTGATAATAGACCGATCCCAGTCAAAGTGATAGAACCATTTTCGTCGGCACTGGGTAAGTGGTCGCTGGTGGAACCTACCTAGATAGGCAGTACAGCAGTTTCTTCACGCTATTTTCCTTTACCGGTTCGTGTTTGCATTTAAATGTTCATCATCATTACAATCGAAAGACGTCCACTGTTCGACATAGGCCTCCCCCAGGTGTCGCCACAATTAACGGTTTGTTACTCATTAAGCAAAAATTTATAAACGGATGAATTTAATGATAAACGTTGCAATAATATAGCTTTTAACCTATATTTTTGCTAAGTTTCATCACGTGAGCAAGTTCAATAAATAGGCTACTAATATTATAAATGCGAAAGTTTGTGAAGATGGATGGAGGTAGTCGTATGTATGGATGTGTCGCGCAAAAACTACTAGACAGAACTTAATCATAAACATTGCAATAATATAGCACATAGGTAAGCTATAACTTTGCAGTTTCATTAAGTGAGGAAATTCAGCCAATAGGATATTTTTTATTATAGGGTGAAGCCGCTGGAAGAAGCTAGTCTAACATAGTTTCAAAATATCAAGATTTAACAGTCGCACTATAATGACGTCACAATGTTGCTTACATAACAAAAACGATATTTATCTACAGCAGCGCCCTCAAATCCCACGACGGTTTACTTTCCGCACAGACTCTAAGTATTCGACTAAGATTTTATTTAGTCTATGGTTCGTTTAAGTTCAAAAATAAGTTGGCAGAACGGAGTAGCTCTCTGGATCAGTTAGTTCGTCTATGGAGCACGCCTCATAAGTCATAAGTAAGTGGTCTAAGTGGAGTCCTTGTTTTGATTTATTATTTCCAAAAATGTTTGTTCTTTCACAAACGTGTGACTTATATACTTAATTATTCGTTTAGATATAAGTTTGCTGCAACCAAGCAACAAAATGGACGGGGGTCCTCCGGACGACCCTGATGCACCGGACATTTTGGAGGGTAGGCTCCAAGGATGTTTCCCAACCTTGGAAGAAGAACAAGAGGACAAAAAGAAATTGCTATGGATGGGAGGCGTGATGGACTGCTTCACCACAGTCTTCTCGCTGTTCAGTCAAACAGACTTGAAGCCCCAAGGTGAGCGAATCAATCATTTTGTTTGTTTGGGCCCAATGCATTTTGTTCTAAAAATAGCTCGGCTGAAGGCCGCTGCGCTGCGCGTTCGATTTGGGGATGTTTCGAGATTTATTGATGCTTGCGATGCAGTGTGTGTGTACGATGTGGGTTGAGGGAGTGCGTGCGTGGGGGTGCTGGAGGAGCCCTGGGCTCGAGGCCACTCCGAGTTCTCGCTTGCGGTGCATTCATCTAGCGAAGGAGACTGCGCGTGTCGCATGTCCTTGACCTATTTTCGCAATTTACTTGCATTCAAGACACTGTTGCCACTTTTTAACCTTTGTTATCAATATTGATTAAAAAGCCTAAAATGGATTGATTAGGTAAACCTTATTCCACCTATTATGGTGGCACAAAGAAACATTCGAAAGTTTGAATGCAAAAGAACTGTAAATTCATATTTTATTGCTTTTTCTTTTAGTTATTTCTTATTTTATTTTAATTTAATATTATCTCACCTATATTTGTTTTGTTTACTATTGAAGAATTTTAGATTCTGATAAGCTTCCAATTAGTTTTATTTTTGTTATTTTTTACAATTCTTCATTCATTCTTAACCTTTTGATTACCATACTCAATAGAAAGACAATGAGAGGTTTGCTTGGGGTTTAATGAATTAAAGTGCCTACACATTAGGGTGTAACTGTCAGGTTTGCCTGTACAGTTGAGTTTTACAGGGCTGCCTTCAAATTTGAGTTTAGAGTTAACTCTAATGATGTCATTGGGTAATTACTCTACCCTGGCATTTTTTAATGCACTGTCAATGTCAAGCATATTGCCGCTTACTCCAACCTATCCTGCTCAAAGTTAGAGTTAGTTGGGTTAACTCTAGGCAAGCTACTCGAGTTGTTTATGAACTACCCAGGGTTGCAACTCTACTCAACTCTGGTTATTTTTGTATGCACTACAGGTAAACTGGAGTGTGTTTGCACAAAAGCTTACCTGACAGTGCAAACCTGTTAGATATACCCTAGTGTGTATAGCCTTGTGATGGGGTACCATAAAGCCACCTTTATGATACCCCATCACAAGGAAAATCACAAACAAATACATAACACGGCTGCCTTCCACTTGTGATATAAAAGTTTCTCACATCATTAATAAAATAATAAAACTCCTTATTTATTTACAAATGAGAAATAATTCCAAAACACAGATGCTTTAGAGCATCTGTGTTTTGGTTTTTAGAAATTGCTCTGATAGCCAACATACACACTGGCTACACATGTGACTATAATTTTTTTACATACTTACCTGTAAATACCATATTTACACCATAATTAATCTATGTTGCTGTAAATTTTTGGACAAATAAACATTATTATCTAGTACTACATCATGCCAGGACTTGATATTATTTAACTTGGCCTCTAGTTAGGATGTAGGTCAATTTTAGACCTCTGATATTTATTTCAAGGCATGGCTGCTAATCCAATTGAATATTTTTTACATAACTGCAAGAAGGGTCATATTTTTATACAATATTTAGAACTAAATAAAAAATCCTTTTCTGAAAAGTGGGCATGTGCAGGGACTCAAACTGTAACCGTAATAATGTGTTTTAACATTGTTTTTTAAAACAGTTTTAACAGAGAAACACTTTTAAAAATATGTTTTTTAAAACAGTTTTAACAGAGAAACACTTTTAAATATAACAGATACAATAATGTTACCAAATCAAACTGTAACCTTTTATATGTGTTAGGGAGTGCTACCGAATCAAACTGTAACCTGTTAATAAGTGTTAATATGTGTAACTGAAATAATCAGTTTTAGTATAGCTTTAGTAAATTGTAACTTTGGCAACGCTGCGTTTACCTGTTACACATATTAACACTGTTAACACTTTTATATCTGTTACAGATATGTTAGGGTTACACTTTTGTAAGTAAGTGTTTTGGGTTAACACATTGAAAACACATAAATAAGTTACATATTTGATTCTGTTACCAATTCAACATGTAACACTTATAATTCTGTAACCTTTATGAAGGTGTTTTTAAGTCCCTGGGCATGTTGTGCTGATTTTGCCGTCATTTGAAGTCAAATCAAAAACATTCATTTTAAATAAACATTTTACATGCACTTATTTATTTATTTATTAAATGTTTTATGCACACAAAAGTACTGAGGTGGACTTGGATATTTGTGTCTTTTGTCAGAGACAAGCTGCCGATGAATATTTGATTTCTATAGAACCAGTATGAAATCATCCACTACTTGCGTCATGCAATCATGTCCTACATTCTATACATAATCATTTTTCGTGTCTAGTTGCTTCCACTTAACACATACTCATGATGATCAAAAAGTATGGTGAGACAGTGGTTTGGGGTGGAACTGTCCTAAGTCCACCCCTATTTGAAGTGCTACGATGTGGCTTAATATAGCTCTTGCGATTACGGGAGTACAGTGAACCTGTCTCTCAAAGATGAAGTCCCTTGTGGGCAAAATGATAAACACTGTTTCTGACTGTAGTGCGTTCAAAAATAACCAGAGTCGAGTAGATTTGCAACCCAAGGTCTTTCTTTTATAACTGGGATAGCTACCCTAGAGTTAACCCAACTAACCCTACCTTTGAGCAGGGTACTTTGGAGTAAGCGGCAATATGCTTGACATTGACAGGTGAACTCCATTTGTGTTCAAAAATGCTAGGGTAGAGTAATTACCCAATGACATCATTAGAGTTAACTCTAAACTCAATTTTGAACGCAGCCCTGGAAACTTAATGTCAACGTTTGCACAGTACCTTAGGTATTTTCTACCAGTCAACCTTTGGATTAGAGAATTCTTCTCTAATCCAAAGGTTGACTGGTAGAAAATACTGTGTATAGTGGTGATGCAATTAAAGATACAGAGAAGTTGAATACATGAATAGATATACTAATAAACAGTAGATGTCATACAAAGTAATAAACTATGTACTTACACTAATATAGTCAACCAATTGGTCCAAATCAACAATTGGAAAACACTTGCAATTGTGAAAATGTTGGGCAGTCAAAAAAGTGAAGCTAAATCCAGATTTCATTGGAGAAGAATGTGCAAGAAACCCTATGGACATTCTTTTAAAGCGTGTTATGAGTTGCAAAGCTTCAGGAACTCGACATAAACCATAAAAATATGTATTGTTTATTCAAATTGAAATCCTGTTTTATCACTACATAATAAGACATACTATACAAGTATTTTCTGATGCCAATTTGGACGTATGGTATGCAAATCTGGGGCTGTACTAAATGGGGCAACATTAAATTAATTCAACAATTCAAAAACAAAATACTCAGGGATTCTGTAAAAGCACCCTAGTACATCAGAAATGATGAGTTCCACCGTGACCTTAAAATGGAACTTGTCACCACCATCATTCAAAAATTTGCTGAAGCCCACAAACACAGACTTTACTGACATGAATGTAGTGGCAATTTAGATGCTAGATAATACAAAGCCTTTTAAGTTAGCTAAAGTACTGTTTAAAGTTAGTGTATAATAGTGATCAATGCTGTGAAAAAGTGTTTTTATCAATACCGAATACCAAGAAGGTTCTATGGATGCTATTCTTTGTTTTAACATAACATTTGATAATAATTTAAAATGGCATAATATGCAATTTAACTTGGCTAAATGGTAATCAATATTAAGATCAAGATTTTTTTCTTAATAATAAAAGAAAAACAAGATGTTATCAGTTACAAAAAGACTGGTTACATATTTCTTTTCCATGCATGTAAACCAGAAGACAGTGACAGCATATATTGTGAAGTGCGCAATTGTGCATCCTTTCTCATTTTATTGACAGTTTTCCCTTCAATCAGATTTGAAAGGTTTTGAACTATCTTAACCTTTCGAATAACATAGAAACACAATTAAATGAATTCATTTGGATTAAGTTACCTTTTGATACTTGAATAATAAATTTAATAAAACCAGGTATTGATTTCTTAGAATTGAACAAAGATATTTTATGATAAGCTGTTATAAATTTCCTGGAAACCTTATATTAATTAGAGTTGTCAACGGGGAGTTAACAAACACATCCTTATAGTAGGTAGGGTAGGGTAGGTAGTCAGTTGATGGGAGCGAAGCCACGGGTAAAAACTAGTCCTATAGCACAGCTCGAAGTTCCACAAAGGATAGAGGAATGTTATTACAGTCTTCACATTTCAAACAATTTTAAAAGCATCTGCAGATATTAAAATGCCTCAGTATAAAGGGCTGCGGTGTGAGAGTTTTATATTAAATATTTCTTCGGTTCTCAAACAACAAACTCTGAGAGAATTTGACTGACTTGATCAATTGTTACTGATACATTCTTGCTGGCAAGAATTTAGTTTTTGGCTTATGGCCTTTTTTTATGGTGGGGAAAATCATCCAGTGACACCCCCGCTCTTGGGTGGAGCGGGAGATAGTATCACACTTTTACTGACTAAAAAAACCCACCCCGTTCCTTCAAGCTTTCATACCGGGGTTCGAGTTCCCTTTCGGATAACCCTGGCCCCAGTAGGCTTCGACCCGGCTGGGCCCCTACTGTTGCTGACAACTCCTTGAGGCGCGTGGGAATAGTGCGCGCCGTCGACGACTTGGGCTTGGTCCGGACAGTTACCGGACGGTCGGACAGCGAGCTACCCATTGCTCACTGTCCGCATCTACGGTGATCACATCTCAGGATCGGAAAAAATCGAAATTGACGGGTGCCTCAAGTGGGATGGTCAGATTGGTAAAGTGTGCGGTAAATTGGGTAGTGCATGTTTTGCTCTTGGCAGAATATCGCGCGTCTTACCCGAACGCGATGTGCGGTCTTGTTATTTCGCGACGGTGCACTCGTTACTTCAGTAAGGCGCTGAGCTATGGGGACGTGCTGCTGATTGGCAGCGCGCCTTCCGAATGCTGAAGCGTGCCGTGCGGGCCATCGTCGGGATACCGCAGGACATGTCCGCTAGACCCCATTTTATTAGACTAGGCATCCTCATGTTACCTGCTATACTTAGGTATATATCAGGTCGCCCTGTACGTGAGGATGAACTTCGACCTTTACCCAAAGGTAGGTAACCGTCATTCATATTGCACCAGAAGCAGGGGTCAGCTATCGACGGTCTCGAGAACGCTCGCCAAATCCTCAAAGACGACTCATGTTATCGGCCCGACAGTTTATAATCAACTGCCTGCCGCTATTTCTGGTGCCCCGACTATAGGCAGCTTCAAAGCTCGCTTGAAAAAATGGCTTATCGAGCATGCTTTTTATTCTTTTGACGAATTTATGACTTAAGAGGCCGGCGAATGTCACTCGCAACTGCAAGTTGACGCGTATTCAAAATTCGTTCGTGGAATATAGCTATCTCTGTTTGACAAAAACAAGTGACGGAGTGCAGCTGTGTGTGTGTATGTGAGCGTCTTACAATTTATTGTTAGTAAAATGAGGTATATTCATTATTTGCTTTATTTTTGCCGAATACTTCGGGAATTGTTTGTGAATGTACGAACTAGTAATGCGTTTTTTGGAAATTTTATTACCGCGCCAATATCTCAACATATTATGATAACAATAGCAGATATGTCATACAAAGGTGGTCTTTTTTTACGGTGGGAAAATCATCTAATGATATTCCCCGCTCTTGGGTGGAGTGGGAGATAGTGTCCGACTTTTACTGACTAAAAACCCACTCCTGTTCCTTCGTTGTCTTTCGTACCGGGGCTGAGCTACCTTTCGGAGCTAACCCTGGCCCCAGTAGGCTTCGACCCGGTTGGACCCCTTCTGTTGCTGACAACTCCTTGAGGCGCACGGGAACAGTTCGCGCAGTCGATGACTTGGGCTCGATCCGGACAGTTACCGGACGGTCGGACAGCGAGCTACCGATTGCTCGCCGTCCGCAAGCCCGCGCCTACGGTGGCCGGAAATTGGGATCGGAATCCCGGCAGCGGCTGTGAGCGCCGTTGCCTGATACGGTCGGCCTCCTCCTTTGCTAGCATTACTGCTTTGCAGAAGGAGGCGACTGCCTGCCACTGATCCTCCTCGCTCCGAACCATGGCCTGTACCAGTCTGGCACGAGAGATCGCCGCCGCCGATCACCTCCACGAGGGCAAGGCGATGCTCTGCCTAAGCGGCACACCTCCACTGCGTGCTCCACCGTGTCCTCCGGGCGTTCCGCACAGTGGCGACACTCGGGCGTCGCTTCCGTACGAATCCGGTACAGCCCGAACCTACCGAACTTACGTGTCCGGTGAGAACCTGCGTCATGCGGAAGGTGAGGACGCCCGCGCCGTGAGGTCTTTCCAGCCATGCCTCCAAGAGGGGACTTACTGCCATAATTGTGGCGTGCCCAAGGTGGTCTTCTTGTGGTCAAATCAGAAAATGTTATGGAGGCGAGAGCTTTTTTTTTTCATAGTGGGAAATTATTCAATGACTTCTGCCGCTCTTTTAGTGTCAGACTTTTAGGGAAATGAAAACTGTTCTTTCGTTTCAAGGCCCCGATGTTCTCTTTCGCTCAACCCTTGGCCTCAGTAGACTTCGAACCTGCTGGGCCCCTACGGTTTTGCTGACATGTCCTCGAGATGCGAGTGGAACACTATGCAACATCGACGTCTCGAGCTCGGTACGGACGCTTACCGGACGGCCGGACGGAGAGATACAAATTGCTCGCCGTCCGCAACCCTGCGCCTACGGTGACTGGAAAAAGGGATCAGGATCCCGGTGGCTGGGGCGTGAGGAATGATGTTCCCTCACGTGTACGACTGTCTCCTTTGCTAGCATAACTGCTTCGTAGAAGGAGCCGACCACCTGCCATTCCTACACATTCCGGTCCATGGCTTGTACCAGGGTCACTCCCACGAGTACACAGCGCGGCGGCAGTGCTCCGCCTGAGTGGAGCATACCATCGCCGTATGCTCCACCCTGTCCTCCGGGCGGTCTACACAATGATGACAGCCAGGCGTTTCTTCCGAACTTACCACGAGGTGAGGTGTCGTCATGCGGAAGGTGAGGATGTTTCCACGTCTATTCACCCACTCCTCAAAGATTGGATTTATCGCCATAATTATGGCTTGCCCCGAGATCCCGCCGGTACTCTGACCGCCTTCGTCAGTGGTTTTTTACCCCGGCGTTGCAACTCCATGCGCAAATTGTGCATGCGTGCAAGGACTGTTGCCTCTAGATCCCATGGTGGCAGACCAGGAAGGAGGCTCGTCGCTTCGCTGGAGAACGTGCGGTATCCCCGCACCATTTGGATGGCCATGATCCTCTGGGATGCGTTCAGCTTTGCCCCCGGTCGCTTTCACAGCAATGGGGCCAACACCGGCGCTCCGTAATGAGCTATGGACCAAACAATGCTGCGTGGAGCCTCCGGAAAAGGGCTAAGGACCTCTATGTTGGGTAGGAGCCGCTTCAGGGCAGCCCCAGTCCGGTCCAGTTTGGGAGCCAGACGTCCGAAGTGTTCTTCGAAATTCCAACGGCTGTCGAGGACAAGTACCAAAAACAGTCCGACCTATATCTTGGTACCGATCCTTGGGGAACACCGCACGACATCTCTCGGCGTTTCCATTCTCCACGGTGAGCAGGGCAGATAATGAACCTGTCCTTCAGGTAGGCCTCGATCACACGAATGAGGTAGACCGGCACGTGGTGATACCGGGGTCCAAATAGAGCGCTCCCTGCAAAAGCCAAACTGGCCATCCGCAAGATCCGGCTCCACCCGTACCAGGTGCGTACGAGGAATAAAGAACAGCGAAGCGCACCCTCAGAGCGGAGATACGGCTGGCCAAACTGGAGGCCCGCGACGTGTAGCTGGGGACTCTGGACAGAGACCCGTGGGGACGACCCTACGAAATGGTGCGTAACAAGCTCCGTACCTGGGCTCCCCCGCTGACACAGAGTACCGGCCCCTATTTATGAAGGGTGTGATGAACGCTCTATTCCCGTCAAAAGGGGAGCATTCTCATCCGCTCATGGCTCCGCCACTAGTTGTAGTGTAGTTTATATTTTTATGTCACCGTTTTTTGTAGCCATATTTGCATACTATGTGCTATGTGACCTCCCCAACGGGGTCAGCGTGGTCTATTATACAGACGACACGCTGATCCTAACGAAGGGAGAGTCGTAACAGGCGGCGGTCGAACTAGCGGAACGCAGGGTTGCAACAACCTCCAACCAGCCTTGGCCCCACCGACATCATGTCATATGGGCCGAATCGAAATGAGACGGCTGCGGACACAGCCCACCCATATAAATATGAGCGCGCTATCACCGCAGCCGCTTCTTGACTCCTTTACAAATTTCTTCGTCTTGTCCCCATGTTGCCTTTCTCCCCATCCTGGGGCGGCGTACTAACGGTCCCCCCTCATGTGGGTAAGACAAACACACAGTACGGGTTCGCTGCTTGCTTACTCCTTAGTCTGTGCCATTCGTGTTCGAACTCTTTTGAGGCCATGAGATTGCAGTAGTAAGCCGGTCTCTCATCCAAGCGAGTGATCCCGTCCATCACATTTCGTCGCTGTTCGTCATAAGGGGGGCATCGCCACAGAACGTGATCAAAATTTTCGTCCTCATCACCGCAATAGCACACGCTAACCTCACATAACCGCATATCATACAGTTTCTTCCAGAAATATCCATGTCCAGTCAGGATCTGCAAGACTTTGTAGTCCGGCTCGACCCAAATTGCCTTGAGCCTAACCGCCACGTCAGGGAGGAATCGATGAAGTTCCATCGCCTTCTCTTCCTGCTCCCATCTCCCCTGCCAATTAGCCACAGGCTCACTTGCAAGAACCCTGCTCCCTGTCCTGAACCGCAACGCAGAGTTGCAACAGTCGTGAAGAGGATCCAGCAGTTGGGACTCGAGGTGGCACTGCACAAGTCCGAGAGCATGTGTTTTCATGGCCCTCGGAACGAGCCACCGCCGGTTTCCCAAATTACAATAAAAGTTTACAAGTATCTGGGACTCGTCCTCGACAGTCGATAGTATTTTGAGGAGCACTTCCGACGTCTGGTTCCCAAACGTGTTACTTATTGTTTATTTTGTGTTGCGCCTTGTGCTGTACCAAATAAATTATTTTTCTTTCTTTCTTTCTTTCAAACTGGATTAGACTGAAGCACTCAAGCGGCTCCTGTCCAACCTGGGGTGTCCAGAACGCATGCCAGGGAGTTATAGCCATCCTAATGGTACAAAGACAAAGCACGGTTTCCTGCAATATACCTGCATGGTTTCCTGCAGGCTTGCTACCATGGAATGTAGAGGCAACAGTCCTTTGCACGCATAAGCATGATTTACACGTGGAGATGCAACCCTGGGGCGAAATTCCGCTGCCACGACAAGTCGCTGTAAGGCAGACAGTTCCGGCAGGATCTCAGCGACTGTCGTAACGCAAATACTCACCGGACATGGCAAGTACGGGAGGCTCCTGCGTCGGATTTAGGCGGAAGAAACGCCTGGTTATCACCATTGTGTGGACGGTCTGAAGGATACGGTGGAGCGTACGGTGGAGATGTACATATGTGCCCCGTTTAGGCGGAACACCGCCGCGTTCTCGTGGGGGCCATCGGTGGCAACGACCTCTCGCGCCGAGCCCTCTTTTGCGAAACAGTAATGCTAGCGAAGAAGGCGGCCGCATGGACGAGGGAATACCCTGACGCCCCAGCAGCCAGGATCTCGACCCAGATTTCTAGCCACCCTGGGCTTGGAATCGCCGTCCAGCCATCCGGTAACCATCTGGACCGAACCCAAATCGTCAACGGCGCTTTTGTTTTTACTCTTTTTTTTAAGGGGTTTTTGACGGCGCTTTTAGTCAGCTAAAGTCTGACATGTCCTCAAGAGTTCTGTATTCCTTTTATTAAACTTTAAATGCTTACGTACTATTTTATTTAAGTCAATAGTGTCAAAAATATTACAATAAAATTTATAACTCGACCTATGAACGCAACTGCAGTAATGACAGCACGCACACAATGACACTGACATCCCGCTTGCCGCGATAGCACTAGTAACTCTTGGAAATTTGCGATAAATTGGACGTGTTTCGTAATACCAAAAAAGATTAATGAAAACTTAATGTTTTTCCAATTTGTTTTCTATCATTTGTAAATTGATAATATAATCTGTGTTCCTACATTGAGAATATTGGACATTTTGTTATTTTTAATACAGGAAAAGCCAAATGAAAACATGCCATTTACGTTGTAAAAAAGTGCGAATTATAATTCGCTTTAATTTCGTTTTAGGCAAGTTTTTTTTAAAAAGAAAGATGTAGGAACCTAGATAAGTATCGTCTATAACCGAATAACATCATAATATGTTGGAAATATACTCCAATTGCAAATGAGCGTGGTATTACGTTTGTATGAAAAATTCAACTGTCGCCGTGCTCTTAATATAACTTAACTTTGACGTAAATATTAATTTGGACTGAAAATTGTTGTGACTTTTAATTTTGTGATTTATTGTTAATTTTTATTTGTGATTTGATTTCTACTTATTGTATTTGTATTGTTTATTTTATTTGCTTGACATTTTATATTATTTAACATTGTAATGTAATCATTTGTTAACATGTAATTTAAAAATTCTGTATTGACTTGTAAGAATCCCTTACCAATAAACTACTATGACTATGACTACTATGACTATGACTATGACTACTATGTCTATGACTACTATGACTACTATGACTACTATGACTATGACTACTATGACTATGACTACTATGACTATGACTACTATGTCTATGACTACTATGTCTATGACTACTATGACTATGACTACTACGACTATGACTACTATGACTATGACTACTATGACTATGACTACTATGTCTATGACTACTATGACTACTATGACTATGACTATGACTACTATGACTATGACTACTATGACTATGACTATAAGTTTGAGGTGGCTGCGTCTGTCTGTCTGTGTGTCTGTGTCTGTCCGTGGCATCGTCGCGCATAAGCGAATGGACCAATTTTGATGCGGATTTTTTCATTTGAAAGCTGACGTTATCGAGATGGTTCTTAGATACAATTTATGAAGATCTGTTCAGGTGTTCAAGGTTATCAACTCGTTTGTTGGCTATGGCAGGGATTTTAAACACATAATGGATATATACTTTACTAATAAGCACATACATGTGGCCGAATGTTTGAAATACTCATGTACCTACATGCCGACGCTATCAAACTGGTCTGATGATGGAGGTCGGAGGTAAGAGACGTAACATTGGAATGCCTATTAATAAACCCATCCAATTTCGGCTCATTTAGATTTATCTTAAAAATAGTTCTGTTCGTTTCTTATGACGACGAGAACCTGATGACGAAGACCTGATTCTAGAACTGGGAAGTGGCTGATGGAACCTTGGAATGCCTACTAGTAAACCCGTCGAGTTTGGACTCATTAGATTCGTCTTAACCAATTCTAAACATTTTTCTTGGTGACGAGGACCTGATGCTAGAATTGGGAGGTGGCTAATGGAACCCTGGAATGCCTACCAGTAAACCCGTCGAGTTTGGGCTCATTAGACTCGTCTTAACCTTTTACTTTTATAGATTTTTTTCTACGGGGGTTTTTTAAAATTGTTAATTTTGCTATTATTACAATTTTTCACTACACACGAAGGCATGAGAGGTTCTGCCTTCACTTGGTTTGAAAGTTATTTGAAGCGTCGTAAACAATGCACAGAGATGGTAAAAATGGATCCAGAGACTAACACTTAGGTAATCTATAGGTTCTCTTAACAAATTACTATGGTGTACCCACAAGGGACTGTGCTAGCCCCGATATTATTACAAGTTTTTATTTAGTTTCGTGTAATGTTCGCCTTAGAGGGTGAATATTGTAAAATCTTCTCTTAGTGCCCGCCTACATTATAAAAGGATGCTTCCTGCAAAATTTTACGCTCCTGGTCTTTCTGAGTAGTTTCGGCTGTACACATTGATATGTCAGTCAGTCAGTCAGTTTCTACTTTTAAGCAAGACTAGCTTGTGCCAGCGGCTTCGCCCGCGTGAAGTTGGTTTTCTCCATAGAACCTTGGATCCCCTGTTCATCCTCATAGGGGGTGAATATTCTAAAATCCTCTCTTAGTGCTAGCTTACGTTGCACAATTTCACGCTTCTAGTGTTTGTAGTTTCGGCTGTGCATTGATATGTCCCCTGACTTAACACGCTTTCCTTCAAACATTAATTTTGCTCATGCCTTTTATGACATTTCTTAAACTGCTCTTGCGATTGTGATGATGTGGAGAGGTGCAGAATAAAACGTAAAGTACGGCAAACCTCCGTTGAAAAGTGAGGATCATCCGACCAGACGGGTGTTATGTCTAATCTGGGTAACTGCCCAATAGATGATTTCGGGCTGTTGTATTCGTATTTTTTGTAGTTCTTATGTGGGGCCATAGATGTCGCTACAACTGTATTTAAAAAATAAAATTCTTAAATCTTGTATTAAGTATCTGACACGAGTCCATAGTAGGTACATTTTATTATCAGAAAACAAATATATGTATACAAACTTATTTTTAGTATACACCTGTCAAGTAATTTTATGTAAAGATTCTATGTACAAAACTTGAAACTGTATTATGAAAAATCACAAAGTTATAAGCCGGTTATGGTACCTGGTCTTTTTTTTTTTAGTGGGTATAATCCATCCAAATGACATCCCCCGCCTTTGGGCGGAGCGCGGGATAGTGTCAGACTCTTACTGACTAAAAACTGGGCAAGTGCGAGTCGCACTCGCGTACTGAGGGTCCCGTGCAAACTACAATTCCCGAATGGAGTCTCGAAGAGTTTTCCAAATTGCAATTTTTTTTTTTGTGATGTATGTAACAACAAATTTACTGTTTTCAGATTTTTTCCTATACCTGTGCTATATAGTTCCGGATTCTGGGTCAACGGAAAGTACTCTATAAATTTCGATCTTTGAGAGTATCTAAAAATACGTTTTTTGCGACATAAACGGCCGTATCTTTTTTATTCGTTAACTTAGAAGTTTGATTTTTCACAGCTTGAAGAGACTGCAGACTTGAGTATATGGTTTTAATTTCAACTCGATACCTCCACGCGTTCTCGAGATAAAGGGTCTTGACAGACAGACAGACAACAACGTGATCCTATAAGGATTCCGTTTTTTCCTTTTGAGGTACGGAACCCTAAAAATGAATATTATAAAGAAGTCAATAATGTTTGTAGTAAAGAGATTTATTCGAGGACAGAGTTTTTGGTTTGGTTTTTAATTTTTATCTTATTTTATTTACTTATTATTGTTTTTGTTTTTAATTTTTATTTTGTTTTTTTTACTTTTATTTGAATTTTGTTTTATTCTGATAACAAATGATTTTAACTTTAATTCGTGTATTTAATTTTCTTTAGTTTAGACGTTACTTTTTTCACAAAAAAATAATAATTGCAATTTGGATAAATCTTTGAGACTCCATTCGGGAATTGTAGTTTGCACGGAACCTTCAGTGCGCGAGTCCGACTCGCACTTGCCCAGTTTTTTATTATTTATTGGATTTCATTTGAATTTCAATTAAAGAAAAACTTGTTTTTTTAGTGTTCCGTACCTCAATACGGAACCCTTATAGGGTCTCTTTGTTGTCCGTCTGATTTTCTGGTTTTCAAGAACCTTTATCTCGGAAACTCGTGAAAGTATCGAGTGAAGTATGAAATTAAAACTATATGTACTCAGGTCTCTGGTCCTTTGAAGCTGTGAAAAAAATAAACGTCTATGTTAACAAAAAAAAGACTTACGTTACTAAAAACGTATGTTTCGACATTCTCAAGAGAATCAAAATTCATAGGCTACTTCCCGTTGACCCAGAATTCTGAAATTTGGCATAAAGCAAGGTCTTTTAACACAGGTATAGAAATACCCTTAAGGCTTATAGTCCCATGAATCATCTGGCCGAAATTATGTGGACGCAACTCTTGCACCCGCCTAGGCGGCAATACGCAAATCTGTGCATTTATTTGCGGCCAGCAGCGCCCGGAAAGCGCGCGGCTGACCTTTAAATCCATTTTCTTTGCGAAATATTGATTGATTTACATATGCTATGTTCACTTTGAAGAATATTTAACCACCAATTTTTATGTGTAAAAATGTTTCTAAAGATCCAAGCCGTTTCGAAGGAGTAGGGAAAAGTTGCGAAATTGCTAAATATTTTTTTTTAGACAAAAGTATTAATAGCATGAAAAATCAAATGTTGATAATGTTGTTCATGAATCTTTAATAAACATAATTTTTTTTCAAATCTATTAACCTTGCCGTTACCGAGGAGTAGGCTTCAGAAAGTCACTGTTTTATGACACTTTTCGGGCGCTTGGCCTTAAATCTGAAAACAGGAAATTTGATGTTACGTTACAAAAATAAAAATACTTTTTTTCCGATTCGAAAGTCTTCTAGACTCCATTCGGGAATTGTACCATTTATTACATAGGTCTGTTTATACGAAATACGGAATCCTCAGTGCACGAACCAGACTCGCACTTGCCGAAAATCACTGTTTTATGGCACTTTTCGGGCGCTTGGGCCTTAAATCTGAAAACAGGAAATTTGATGTTACGTTACAAAAATAAAAATACTTTTTTTGCGATTCGAAAGTCTTCTAGACTCCATTCGGGAATTGTACCATTTATTACATAGGTCTGTTTATACGGAATACTGAATCCTCAGTGCACGAACCAGACTCGCACTTGCCCAGTTTTTTTTAAATTCAAAGCCACTACATTAAATTAATCTGCATCGACTGCATCCCGTATTACTGATCCTGGCTTAATTGATAGAGTGTAATCTGTGATTAGTTACCCGTTCCCGCGAACACAGCCGAGGTCGAGTCGAGGGTTGGATGCGAGGCTCATGCACACTAGCCACTCAAATTAATTAATCCTGTGTGTGAAATATCCCTTTGTGGTCTTGATGACATGCGTTATTGATAGTGATCAGAGTGAAATTCGACATATGTGTACTACTAATTCAATATGGCAGCTATGTGACACGAATTCTAGGTATTAATATATCTGATGTTCGCTCAAAAGGCAAGACAGTTTCTCCGAAGCCTGTCAATGTACCCTATTCTATGCTCCTTCCTAGTATCTTTTCCAACCAATATCTATTACAAACTTTAGAATCGCCCAGCTTTGCACGGTTGTTACAAGTTACAACCTTAGAAATTGGGTATTTGCCTGAAAGGGAGTTTTTTTTTTCGTGGTGGTAAAATCATCTAATGACATCCCCCACTCTTGGACGGAGTGGGAGATAGTGTCAGACTCTTACTGACTAAAAACCCACTCCTGTTCCTTCGTTGCCTTCGTACCGAGGTTTGAGCTATCTTTCGAATTAACCATGGCCCCAGAAGGCTACGACCCAGCTGGGAGTTAATGATAGCACGGGTGACTGGACATAATACAAATAACATGGACCAGAGGCCCTACCACCAGCTCTTAACGTGATCCATTTTACGACCTAAACAGTTCAGTAACTGAACTGTTTAAGGGAACGTTGTCGGGTGTATAGCTCCATCCTTGTTTCTCGGTCGCACGAGTAATATTTCAACACGTCATGGTAAGGCCCAAGGGCAAGATTTTTTACGGAAACGAAAAAATCGTCGGCTGTTTCGTACAAAAATTATGAACTTGATTGGACAGTTTGTATGGAGAGGCTGACTTTTTTTGTTTCCGAAAAAAAATCTTGTGGAAGGTTGTTCAGTTTTGTCTACTGACCAAGCCCTCAAAGTTTGCGGAGACACCTGTTCATTGCAACTGGTATATCAGAACAACACAGGGCATAATATACAACATTAGTTTTAGTATTTAACGAAACCCGAAACACGTGACTAGTATTTTATGTAAAGAATCTATGTACGAAATTTCATAACTGTATCATGAAAAATCACAAAGTTCTATGCTTGTTATGTCACCGAGCCATTCAGGCGACTGAGGGTTTGTTTTGCACTTGCACCCAGATGTTTGCTGGCGCGTCATGCCCGCTGTGACCTGCCGTGACCTGTGTTGTGCTTAGTATCGGTGATGTTCCAACTTGTGACCTTTTTAAATATTTTTGGGGAAAAATCTTAACATGGTGTAAAACTTCTTGGAATCGATTCAGTTACTGATTTTGAACAAACTATATTCAGGTTTCGCTTATACTTAAAAATAATGAATATCAGAATAACCACAGGGTATAATTTACAGAGGAGGCAGTAATGATTAAGAGCCATCGAAAGCTCGGACTAATGTAATTTCAGAGGATGTAGGGGCTCACATACCTAAATTGCACTTAATCCATTAAACTCCAAAGCGTTCGCGCATCTATTGTCTTACTATTACTATTGTGTTTCAAATTGACGGTATCTGAAAGGTTAATAGCCAAATGGATTTGGAATTCAGGAATATAATGTACATACAAAGTAAAAATAATATTTACAAACGGGTAAAATAGTACATTATGAAGTGTGTAATGTAAGTGATTACAGTCGAGGCGGTATTTAGACCCGAGCCGTGGCGAGGGTTTCAAGAGAGCCGAGAACGGTACTCACGTGTATCACACGACATTTTTCAATACACTTGTGAAGAAAATAACAGTAAAACTAGTAACTTTTTTTGGACATGGCGGTCAAAATATGTTTACATATGCGCGCGCATAATTTTTTTATTTACCCCTAGGGGAAGGCTAAGGTGTTTTTTGATCATACTGCCTAGTCTTACGTTTATGTTTTTTGCGTAAAAAGTTTTTGCTAATGTCTTTTGTAGTGACAATGGAATACGTATGTAACATGTTCTAATGATTTTGTAGTATTTAATTAATTAAATATTTTATTTAACAAATTAACAGCCACTGAATTACACTCGAATAAATCAAGTCAAAAACCGCGCGCATCTTAAAATGGCGGCCACCGACCACAAAAAAAAAAACAATTTTTATTTGAATGTACGATTTATTTACTAAATGTTTTTTTTTATTAAATAAATTAAAGTTACAGTTAAACAAGTTAAAATGGTCAAAATTGCATGAAATAAGTAAGACTCTAATTTATACCATTGAAATTTGAACGCAATAACTTAAGTGAAATTTATTCCTACTCAAAATTCGTTTTGCGAACAAAGAGGTTGAACAAAAAGGTTTTAACTACATTATAGCACGAGTGCGTAATGGTAATCAAAATGTCACAGTATGATAACAAGTGCCTATAAATACCTGAGTGCAGTGCAATAAGAGTCACTTTCTGAGCAAGTGTATTGAAAAATAACTTATTGGGCATCAAAAAGTTCATCCGCATCGATGTCAATGGGAACAGTGCCCAGAACGCTGGCAGCATTGCCACGTTAGATACCGATGCTGATTCGTTGACCGGAGAAAAGCCGAGCCCTCTGGTCACGCGAAGAGTCGACCAGCTGTTTGCTGATATCTCGCACAACTCGAATAGCGCTCGGAGCCCATGGCCCTAGTGTTTCAACCCTAAACGGCTCAAACAAATAACTTCCGATAAGGTTATTATATTAACGATAAACTTGTTTGAGCGGTTCTGGCGAAAGATGGCGAGAGCTATGCAGTGCCACAATCCATTTGACAGCGGGGCTACTGTGCGTCTTGCGCAGACATCATTAAGTTTGAATCGATCTAGTAGCTTTAGTAAGACTTACCTAACCTCGATTCGTGTCATTGTCAACAGAGGAAGAATGGGATATACCATACGAGAAGCTGTCGAACCTGGTGTACCTGGGGGCAGGGGCCCAGGGCATCGTGTTCAGCGGCCACTACCGGGGCGAGCTGGTGGCGGTCAAGCAGCTGCGCGACCGTAATGACGTCAACGTCAAACATCTGCGCAAGCTGAATCACGAGAATATCGGTAAGTGTCCCTTAGAGATCATACAGAATAGCTGCATGTTGCCAATGACAGAGACACCTCGATGGCTGCCGCCACTGACCCCTACTATATATATTTTTTTATGTAACACTATCTTTATCTACTATATAAAAATAAGTCGAGTTTTCCTTCCTGACGCTATAACTCCAGAACGCACCAACCGATTTCCACGGTTTTGCATTCGTTGGAAAGGTCTCGGGCTCCGTGAGGTTTGTAGAGTAGGGTAGAGTAGGGTAGAGTAGGGTAGAGTAGGGTAGGGTAGAGTAGGGTAGAGTAGGGTAGAGTAGGGTAGAGTAGGGTAGAGTAGAGTAGGGTAGAGTAGGGTAGGGTAGAGTAGGGTAGGGTAGGGTAGAGTAGGGTAGGGTAGAGTAGGGTAGGGTAGGGTAGAGTAGGGTATAGTAGGGTATAGTAGGCTGAAGTAGGGAAGAGCGGGAGCGAAGCCGCGCGGGCAAAAGCTAGTATTATATACCACTGGACAGGCTGTTTTCTATATGTTTGACACAGAATTTTTTGTGCCTATCTTAAGCGCCACTTGCGAGCGTCTAGAAAACTAATTTTGACTTAGGCAGGGCGCAAACGTGGACACTTTTGTGTCTTGTGTCAGATACAATCTACCGATGAATAGTTGATTTCTACAGAACCAGTATGAAATCTTCCGTGAGAGTGCGACGTTATTAGTTTTAGTACCGTAACCACTCGCCAACACTCGCTACGGCGGACAGCGCCAAAATTGCGAATATCAAACGGGAACAAAAGCACTTGGACGGCCGTCAGTCCAGTGTGGTAAATAGTAGTGGTCAGTGGCCTCCGCTGATCTTCATTTGTTGAATGTCGACGGCTGCAGTTACCTCTGCCGTTGGCAACACCTTAGGGTCCTCGCCCGCGGCGATTTTTTTGGTGATGATTTAGCGCGTTCGCATCGATACAGTCGCGATGCCGTAGCGCGTTAGTAGAGCGTTGGCATTTTTTCTACAGCGCTTGCAAATGCAACTAACGCGCGTTAGTAGCGATGCTGTCGCGCGCTTACGAAACGGGCGGAGGCATTGCTACAAAAGGTCGCCGTGGGCGAGGGCCCTTAAATTTTGCTGTCCATATTGACGCTGTCTTCTCTAGTAGAAGTGTTGACGGAATATTTTTAGTGGATTTTTTCCAATCTAGCCAACAGCCACTTTTTGAACGTTATTGTCGAGAGAAAAAGGCCGTTTCCGAAATGAGAGCAAAAAAATGTACTCAAGAACAAATTTTACATTCAGGTATCGGGGGTAAGGTTGCGTTTCCACTGAAGAATTGATAATTATACATTTTCTAAGAAAAATATGCGATAATTAATCCTGTGTGATGTATTTCGGCTTAAACGGACGTCATCGTCACTATCGACAGAGTTTTCTTATTTCAGTACTAATATTGACAGAGTTTAACATAAAAATATTAGTAAATTTTTAAATTAATTTAACGGTAATGAAAATTTCACTGCACCTATTGAAATTCTATAAAAGGTTCGAACGGGTTTTGGTAAAAGGATTTATTGGAAATTTTTGATGGAGTTTAGTATTTACTTTTAACCTTAAAAGAATATGAAGCACGTTGTATTTATCCTAACTTTTTTTTTTTAACACATGACTTTTTCTCCGCTAGAGGGCATCACATTTTTGAGCAATATTTTGGATATGTACATGTGAAGCCCGTTCAAATGATACCAAACACGGTGACTGTATTTTTTTTTAAACAATACTTTTTGTCCGCTAGGGGGCACCACATTGAGAGAACAATTAAGACGGTTCTAATGATACCTCGTTTGTCGAATTCCGATAAGTAGTTGTGGAGCTATGAGGGAACAGATGACATACATACATAGCTTGTCAAAATCATACCCTCCTTTGGCTTCGCCGTTGTCGGGTAAAACAAAAAACATGTAATTGGCGGCCTTATCTTACTTAACGGATTATGAGATAGATATTTAGAGGTTTTATCCCTTCTATGTTACGCAAGGGCCTATTACACCACTCGATATTCAGACAGTTTTAATCGATGTCGCGTCGTGTCGCGTTATGTAATAGGTAAGGGTCAGACTGTCTTACTATGAATGAAAAATAAGACGATTCTGAATATCGTGTGCTGAATAACGCGAAGTGTAATAGCCCCTTTACTTTTTGGAGAACTTTGATTGCGCGATGCAGGATTTCGTATATTCTTCGTAGTTCTTACGTGGCGCCATAGATGTCGCTACAACTTCTATCAACTTAAGATGAATATATTCTACCTATTCTAATCTCTGATTAATAAATCAACCTCTATGATATATGGACACGTTCGTTATCGCGCTACGTGAGTCTACGGTGGTTGTCGCGCTACGCGGGCTAAAAGGCTATATTGCACCGAGACACCATGGCGGCGCGACCAGTCGCCGCTACCAACAAAATGTTTACAGCTCTATAGAGAGTTACTCACCTGGTGTCCGTTTGGTTGCGCCACCATATTTGTAGTTTTTTGTAGTTTCCTATAGAAAATCGGTACCATGAGTAACAAATTTGACAGGCGCTATCGAAACAAACCGTTACTACAGTAGTGAAGTAACTCACTAGCATATTGAAGGGTGTCGAGTAAAACAATATTTCATTTATTTTTGCATAAATATGTCCGGTAATACTTATTTAACATGGAATATGATAGGTACGGATTACTATGACGACGAACGACGCCTCAAAAAAAATTTCTAAGCTATTATACGAAAGGCATTTGAACATAATTACTTATGAAAATAATTTCATCAAAGAATAAAGTCTCAATAAAAACCTAAGGGTTTATACAGATTTTAAATCTACACAAATAGTAATTGTTATGTTATTTTACGCACATGGAAGTTATTAGCGTATTACTGGCATAGCTCTCCGTTTTATTTTCATTCAAGAATACACAAAACTCACAACAGCACTTAACCATCAAAATATTTGTACAACTACAACATTTAACTACACTATAACATTTTCAATAGGCCGGGTTATAGAGCATACTCTGTCGAGAAAGAATCTGTGTTCGTGAATCGGTAGGGTTTTTAGATCTATCCGTTTTCTTCTCTTCTTTACTGTAGCTAGAACGAGAGCAAACATAAGTGTGAAATTAGCTACGATGCGGTTTTTGTAGACGTAAGTAGGTACTCGACAGGACACCGTATTTAACTACTATCGAGCTCTCGCTAGTGAGACTGTACGACTCATGGTACGAGTTTAATTGTAAACTATTCGAAACGCGTCTATTCGATATCGACTACGGTAAGATGGTGTAGTTTTTCGATAGTAACTCATCGTAAGGGTACTGGTGAGTAACTCTCTATAGAGTTATACATTTTGTTGGTAGCGGCGACGGGTCGCGCCGCTTTGGTGTCTTGATGAAATATAGCCCTAAGAGGATGAAACGGGGGTCCAAAGCGAAGCCGCTGGCAAAAGCTAGTGCGTTATAAAATAACTACAGTATAACCCCGTTTTACGTAAAGATAATTTGTTCCTGCCCTGTCAGCGCCATAAATCAGTTGGCTAGAAGTGCGACGATGGTATCGGACAGAGATTGGTTCCAGTCCGATACTCTAATCTGCTACAATAATACCCATTCTCGGTCATGGCATTGACCCACTTTCAAACTCGATTACGTTTGAATTGCTGGGCAAATACGGCGAACCTCTGAAGGTAGTAAATTAATGAGAAATGATGTATACTTTGAAAATCTATATACATACTAGCTAATGCCCGCGCGGCTTCGCTCCCGCTCTTCCCTACTTCAGCCTACTATACCCTACTCTACCCTACTATACCCTACTCTACCCTACTCTACCCTACTCTACCCTACCCTACTCTACTCTACCCTACCCTACTCTACCCTACTCTACCCTACCCTACTCTACTCTACCCTACTCTACCCTACCCTACTCTACTCTACCCTACTCTACCCTACCCTACTCTACTCTACCCTACTCTACCCTACTCTACCCTACCCTACTCTACTCTACCCTACTCTACCCTCCTCTACCTTACTCTACCCTACACTACCCTACTCTAACCTACACTACCCTAACTTTCATTTTTTTTTTCCCATAAGAACCTTCTCCTCATAATAACGAACACAACAAAAAAAAAAAATTAGCGAAATCGGTCCAGGCGTTATTGAGTTTGCGCTTACCAACACATTTTGCGATTCATTTTTATATTATAGATTAACAAAGTCGTGTCAACGTCTGATTATCTTAGCTTTTTTAGGTTTGTCTCCGCCCTGAATAGCAGAATAATTATTAAAAAAAACGGAAAATATCACGTAAAAAAAAATACAATATCCAAATACATCGAAAAATGACAGCAACTGTCAACTACATAGGTCTCAATCATTCGATCAATAAGTTTAGCTAAAAGTTGTCAATTTAGTTAATCACTTCATTCTTTGACTGTTGGCGGCATGAAGTTCGCCGGGTCAGCTGGTCAAATGAACGATCGTATTATGTATTTGGTTGTAATTAATCTTATCACACAAACTTTTTTTTTGGGTGGGATTTCAACCCACGAACTCCGGCTTCAGTGAAAGCTACTAATCACTAGACCAACTGGTCAGTCATATGGACTTAAAGTACCCTACTACAGTAACTGGGTAACTCGATACCGCTTGGCAACTGTAGACTAGTTTAATTAATTAACCTTTCAGATATCGTCAATTTGAGACACAATAGTAAGACAATAGGTGCTTGGGGTTTAATGAATAATATAGGTATAATTATAAAACACACAGGCTACAGATTAATTTATGTAGCCGAGGCAAATGAAGGCCGCCGTTAATTACATCTTGCCTTTCATCTTAGGCTCGCTTTTACCTTTTTTTATTTGATAGGAGTAAAGTCATTGCAAATTATTATTTTTAGGTTTCCGTATCCAAAGGCTTCGCTATCCGTCCATCTGTATGTCTGTCTGTCCGTCCGTCCGTCCGTCTGTCTGTCTGTCACCAGGCTGTATCTCATTAACCGTGGCCATGGTCAATTCTGACCACTAAAAACAAAATATTTGTTTCTTAGACAGTAGCATCATAATATAGTATAAGACAAACGTCTGTATGTCTGTCTGTCCGTCCGTCAGACTGTCTGTCACCAGACTACTAATAATAATAATAATTTTATTTCACCATAAGCCTTCCATTACAAAATTCAATTATATTTATACAAGAGCTTATAATAATTAAATGTATGTTTTAACACCCTGACTCCTAAACTAGGTGTATGTCCCTGTGGCTTAGGAGTCAGTGATCCCAGTAGCAACAAACCAAATAGAATAAGCAACATAAATCAGTCAGTAGCCATTGTACAATAAATAATGGTACAGAAAACTATAATTAAAATTAATTTGAAATAATAAAAATAAATTAAATAATAACAAGAAAAATTAATTAAAATCAAATTAATAGTAAAATAAAACTAAGTTAAATAATAAAAAAAAAAAAATAATGAAAAACTCAAATCAATAATAAAATAAAATTAAGTTAAATAATAACAAAAATACTAATAATAAAAAAAAACTCAAATCAATAATAAAATTAATAAATTCCAATTCAAATACTATTTCATTTTTTAATAAAAAGTATTATTTCAAAGCGTATATATGACTGCGTGTGATATGTGTAAGTGTATGGGTGTTTTAGTGTAAATTGCCAAACAAAAGTTCCTCCGTGCGATCAAAAGTAAGGGTTTGGAGATAATCTTTAAGTTTATTTTTACATTCTGATTTTGAGTACGAATATATTTTTAGCTTTTTGTTTAGGGCGTTGTACAATTTACCTCTCCAACGAATGAAGCAGTTTTTCGTGGCGTCTCCCCACACGGGCAGGCAGTATGATAGGACGGACTGACACAAAGCAAAATATACTAATTTAAGCGTATCGTAGTCGGCAGAGCTTCTAAGCTTCTTAAAAACATAGATCAGTTTACGGACTCGAGACGTAACTTTATTTATGTGTGGGTGCCAGTTTAAATGCTTATTCCTGAGTACTCTCAGGTATCGTACAGAAAAAGATTTATTGATTAAAAAGCAGCTGCACTGCGTTTGTGATACACGTGTGCGCTTGCTGGGTAAAAGAGTTTGGTGGGCACGTGTTTGACCTAATGGAGAATGGAATCTACACTGTTTTGTCAAGATTTTAAGTAAGCAAGTTACAGGCCAACCAGTTCATCACACGAGAAAGCGCAGCTTCGGCATTATGGTATGTCTGAGACCAGTTTGAACCATTTATCACGAGGGCGGTATCGTCAGCATATGTAAAAATCTGACAATTTTTTAAAGGCAGTTTGCAAAGCTCATTAATATAAATGAGAAAAAGGGTAAAAGACTGTATCTCATTAACCGTGGCCATGGTCAATTCTGACCACTAAAAACAAAATATTTGTTATTTAGACAGTAGCATCATAATATAGTATAAGACAAACTGATATTTTTATTAGTCATACACGACAAAATCTAGCGTATTTTAATCAGCAAATATATGAAAATTAGATAAGTAGATGTTGTTATCCATATTTACATGCGTAACAGCCGATATCGTTTCATGGTCTCGACTCTCACCTCCAGACAATTAGCTTTGCAAAACAGGTTCAACAACTCGAGACTAGGGCTACCAGATGAAAATCAAAAGTCCGGAGAAAAGGTCCGATTTCCATTGAAAAATCTTTGAAACCTTGAGAATTTTTTCTCACTGCGGATCTAACTCATGCGTTGCACATCGCATTAAAAGAGGTGGAACCACCCTTTATCAAAGCAAAAATTTAATTTTAGTTTTTTAAGTAACTTTTTATTAAGTTTTTTTATTAATTTGTTTAAGCTTGTTTAACTTTTAAGTGTACTTAAGCTGTATTGTATTCAAAATTCTTAAAATCCTGAGATGTTATGAGATTTGCAAAATCCAGCCGCAATTCTGAGAAGAGTCCTAAAATCCTCAAAGCTCAAGACAAATCCTGAGATGTGGTAACCCTACTCGAGACAGACTTCGCTGGTGTTCACTTAAAATTATCAATAACTCAACTTCTCAGGGACACACAAAACGTCGATTGTCCCAACTTGTCGAGGCTCGAATTAATGATGTCTGTCCAACTACATATACCTACAAACACTCGTCTTGACATTGACCGATTTACCCATATTTAAAGCCCAACACAGCGTTTTGTTGGTACACGTCACTTTTCCTAATAAGTATCGGATTTTCGCAGTGGTGAAGGACTAGACAGGTAATGTCGTTTTTTTTCTCTTATGGATAGGCCCTGGGGTTGGCCTTTGTCTCACCTGATGGAAAGCAATGATTTGTCAGAATGCATATTTATATGCATGTGTTAGGAACATTCTGGTGACGCCTTGCCGGTTTTAAAGCTAAAATTCTGACTAGATGAAGACTATTCATCTCCTATTACGACCAATTTGTTGGTGTAGTGGTTAGTGCCCCTGACTGCTATGCCGAAAGACGTGGGTTCGATTCCCAACCGATGGAAATGTTTTTTGATGAGTATGATCATTTGTTCTGTGTCTGGATGTAATTTATCTATAACTAGCTTTTGCCCGCGCGGCTTCGCTCCCAAAAAAACATTTTTACACATTTTTTCTTTCTTTCTTTCTTTCTCCCGCTCTTCCCTGCTCCACCCTACTATACCCTACTCTACCCTTCTCTACCCTACCCTACTCTACTCTACCCTACTCTACCCTCCTCTACCTTACTCTACCCTACACTACCCTACACTACCCTACTCTACCCTACACTATCCTAATTTTCTTTCATTTTAATCGTTTTTTCAATTTTATTTTTATATTATAGATATAAAAATGAATCCGATGTATGTATGTATTAAGAATTATATAAGTATGTTAATCAGTTGTCTAGTACATAGCATAATCTCTGCTTAGTTTGGGACTATATAGCGTTGTGTGAAAGTTGTGGAATATTATTATTAGAACACTGATTATTTTATACGCGTTTTGTATGTATGTTTGTTGCTCTTTCACGCTCAAACAGCCGAACGGATTAGAATAAAATTTGATACACGGCTAGACTTTGTCCTGGTATAGCACATAGGATGCTTTTTATCTCAGGATTATATTTCCGTGAGTTAATCATCGACTTCACGCTGGCGAAGCCGCCATCAGAAGCTAGCACAGTATTATTTATTTATTTATTTATTTATTTATTTAGGATCTCCAACAAAGGATGTACACAATATTTGTATCTTATAATATTAGTGGTTCCAGTATCTTTTTGGTGTACTCCTTCACTTATAGGAGACCACAGCAGTATTAATTCATCTTGCAAGTTTTCGCGGTTAAATTCACGGTTCTTTTTATAAATAAATTCTGATGAACGCTCATGGGCCTGGCTGGTGTGATCCAACAGGTTGTAGACCGCTGAATAAGCGAGGAATGCTCAGCACGCGTACCCGACATTGACCTAATTCCAAACTTCTGAATCCCCGGGGCTCATAACATTGAAACAGCCTTTGTGAAAGGTCTTAGGCTCAATTTACACCGACGTGGAATGGAATGGAAACGACTTTTTACAACGAAATTGTACATAGCATAATTAAATTAATGTCAATTGTATAATATACAAACTTAATACGAGCCAAAAAAAGTTCGCGCGTCTTCCGGGGAATCCTCGCGCATTCTCGAGAATTTCCCTAGCGCGAATTCCCCTGAAAATCACGCATCATGAGACGAAATTGACGCTTCCATTCCATGACATTCGGCGGCGGTATAAATGGAGCCTTAGACCCCAGAAAAGATAGCGATCTACGTAGACGTACGCCGGTTTTTACTGATGCCTTCTACGAGCCATTTGATTTTTGTTTGCTTTGAGCAATTACGTGTTTATATACCATTCATTTGTGTAGTATTTTTGACTGTATCTTAAGAGCGTCGCACCCGACATACATTTTCATTGTTTTTCATACAACCGCACTTACGCGATTGTGTCGTTATTACTCAATTTTCATTAGATATTTTGGGGATATAGATATTTTGTGGATATTATCTAGGCTTCTATTGAAATCAATTTATAAATTTGTGTAAAACTAATTCAGTAAAGACCTCTGAAAATCTGCTATTTTGCATGAACCCTTCATCACAATGTACTCAAAAATTAAATATAAAACTTTTTACAAAAAAAAAATAACCGAATTCACTAAAAAAAAACACTAAAACCATCAAAATAATTTTAATTTCGGAAGTCGGTGTCTAAAAAAAAATACAAACATCCGAATTGTGAATTTTTTAGAAGTCGGTTAAAAAGTAAAACTTTTACAGTTATTAAAAAAATATGTTTTTCCTGGAACAAGTTTTGTACAATATTCGAGTATTTTTCCTGGAACAAGTTTTGTGAAATGCACGCGTACCGTGAAATATTCGAGTATTCACTCGAATATTTCACGGTACGCGTACGGTATTATCGAGTGCCAGCAGAGCTTTCGGGTATTATCTCTCTGTTTTTGCATTGCCTTTTTATCAAACATTGCGTTAGCTTTTAAACTATGTTCAGGTTGACGATAGACGAGTGGGAAAGGGCCTTTAAATGAAAATCTTCCATTAAATTGTAAAAACGCCTTATATAACCTGCTGAGTACATTTCAGATTTCTGCATTTCGTTTTGGTATTACTGTTCACTATGATCAAAGTGATTTTACTATCGCCGAAAAGCTGTAATTCTGGCTATTCGAACATTCAAGCCTCAACTCCTAATTTCGAGTACACCACGCTCAAAATGTAGCCTTTTTATTTGCTGCACAATAACTAATGAAAGTCTCCAACATTAGTTGTCCTGTCCAATTTTCGATGATGATGATTTTTCGATGTCGTTTCACTTACACTGAGATGGTTAATTTTTTTGAAGTATTTCAATTCTAAATTACTCCATCTAGTCCACACAAGTTTACTAGCAGTCCTCGTAGCTACTTGAGACTTACTCAAGAGGCGGGTCGAGTGCGTTTTGAGTATGTCTTGAATTTGCGTTTTGACTGAGAGGATCATCTCAGTTTTTAGAATTTAAACTAGATACTATATATTTAAAAATACTCGTAGATAGATTAAAACAAAGTTCTTTAAATTAACACAGTTTAATATTTACACAGTTTTAGTACAGAACTCTAATATATTTTGAAGTAAATTCTGGGATTTAATCGTCATGTTTGTGATTCCAGGATTTCACAGGAGGTATTATCAACTCTGTGTTACTTAGTTCCTCGTACTGGTAAATATACCCTAGGTACCTGTTCTGACTTATAAACATGGCCGTAGTAAACGATTTAAGTATGTGTGTAAATCACCGGTTTAGATTACTAACACTTTACCTGCGACTTCGTTCGCGGGAATGAATTATAAAATCAATTGAAAAAAAAAAGATTTTATAAGTAAACCATTTCTGAAAAAGTAATAATGACAGTCTTTTTTATTTACTTACTTAGGATTTGTGCCAAGTTTCTGGTTTGCTAACCTAAGAAATAAGAATCATCATCATCATATCAGCCGAAAGACAACCTGGTCTGGGTCGCGGGAATCCGATGGATACGTGACGCACAGGACCGGTCGTTGTGGCGACGCTTGGGGGAGGCCTATGTCCAGCAGTGGACGTCTTTCGACTGATAAGAATCTATATATTAATTCTGAAAAAATCCATACAATCTTAAAACCCCCTAAATTGTTCTATTGGGGTTAGTTCTCAATTCACATTCTCGTTATAAATACTTAAAACATTGTCACAAACATGAACCATCGTGCTTTACAAGAATTATTTGAATTTCCAAAACCATCTGTCTATAAATCTTGTCTCCACATTCAGTCTTACTTATCCTTTTCTCGTATTTGGATAGAATTGTGTTGTAGAGAACGAAACGTTATATTTTAATTACGAAGCCAGTAGTTAAGGTAAATAAAGTAAATCTATTTCAAGTAACAACACGCGCACTAGGTAACTGGAAACTAAATGTCATGGCGCCAATCAATAAACCCACACAATATTTGCAAATCTGAAATCGCCGGTTTTTATGCAATCCATCTCTCCTGAAGCCTGGCATTGGAGTTTAAAAATAGCCTTTTTCCCAAAACCACAATACACGTCGAAAATCTCTGTTCATTTTAATAAAAACACTGGCGCCAGTAATACCACTGTGGTTTTAAATTTATTATATTCATTCTCATACGAGGTCTGTTAATTAAGTAATGAGACTGATTTTTTATTTAGAAGAAAGAAAGAAAAAGTGTTTATATACGACAAACATGGCGCATACCTTAAAAAATAAAACGATGACAACTCTGTACAATAATGTGAGCAAAATGCTGGCATTTCAAATAGAATTACAATTTCATATTGTCACTCTCAAAATAACTTCCTTCTGAAGCCATGGAGCTGGAGCTGGAGACGGTTCTTCTACTCCTCATAGCAGTGCTGAACTTTCAGCCATTTTTTTTTGGTGGGGAAAATCATCCAATAACTACCCCCCCGCTCTTGGCGGAGCGGGAGACAGTGTCAGACTCTTACTGACTAAAAAACCCACTCTGTTCCTTCGTGCCTTCATACCGAGGCTGAGCTGCCTTTCGAAACTAAACCTGGCGCCGGTAGGCTTCGACCCAGCTGGGCCCCTGCCGTTGCTGGCAACTCCTTGAGGCGCGCGGGAACAGTGCGCGCCGTCGACGACTTGGGCCTCTGCCCTTTGCTACAACTAGCGCACACTACGCGGTGGATCGCCGATCTTCTGTGACGGAATTTCCGTCCAGTGTGGCCTTGGGCTCGGTCCGGACAGTTACCGGACGGTCGGACAGCGAACTACCCATTGCTCGTCGTCCGCAAGCCCGCGCCTACGGTGGCCGGAAATCGGGATCGGAATCACGCCGTCGGCGAGAGCGCCGTTGCCTGATGCGGTCGGCCTCCTCCTTTGCTAGCATTACTGCTTCGCAGAAGGAGGCGACCGCCTGTCACTCCTCCTCGCTCCGGAACATGGCCTGAACCAAGGCCCGGCGCGAGAGATCACCGCCTCCGATCGCCCCCACGAGAGCACGGCGATGCTCTGCCCAAGCGAGGCACACCTCCACTATGTGCTGCAAATTGTCCTCCTGGCGTTCTGCACAGTGGCGACATCCGGCTTTTCCCGGGTAAAAGCAGAAAATTTTCTCAAAGATGTTCCTTTAATTCCACGAAAAATCTCTATATAAGCATATATCCGAAATGCTATTCCAGGACATGGTATACCCGTGTACCAACTTTCATCGAGGTCTGTTCAGCTGTACAAACACACACATAGTCACAAAGTTTCGCCTTTATTTAGGGCGTTTTTAATATCGAGTGGAATTCATCATGCATGCGGATTTGCTTTACATGCAGAAAATTTCGAAATGCAATAAATGCGTCCCGTGTGTGTATTCCACGTATTAGGTACAAAAATACCTGTATGAAATGGACTATTCCACATGCGTGATGAAATCCGCACGATATTAAAAATACCCTTAGTGTGATATTTTTTTCTCTCGGTTAAAATAATATGAAAGTGTCAAACATATTCATAAATAAAGAAATTTCATTTACAATGTCAGTGAAATCCTCGAAGTAAACTCTCAAGAAAACGCAATATCTCTACTAAACCGCGTAGTATTGGAAACCTGGTTTTCACGGTCAAGTACAGGAATGTTAGCAATTTACTTAGGTAAACATATATTGGATTTCCTCGTCTGGTCCCGGGTTGCAATGTAATCAAGTGAATTGATTAAAACTTCTGCAACAGCCCTCCGAGCATAGGATGCGCGGTCGCCATTGACATATCGAGGCTTTTCAAGACGTACGTCTCTTTGCGGGAATGGATTTTCTCTTCTGTAGTTAAAAATATATTTATAAACTAGCTGACTCGGCGAACTTCGTTACGCCTAACATAAGTGATGAGTTTTGCTTTATACAGACGCCGCCTATATAAACCAGTGTGAATAGTGTACCTTACGTTTTTATATTTTGGTGTTTTGTATTTGTAGTAAGATTGCATGTAGCGGAGATGAGAATGTAAAGATGAATGTGTGGTGTGACGAGAATGGATAAAGTGAGAAATTAGTATATTAGGGGAAGTTTGAAAGTGGTGCCAGTGACTGAAAGGTTGAAAGGAAATCGTTTGTCTTGGTATGGTCATGTAAAGATGAGAGATGAAAAGCATGTTGCTAAAAGAGTTATGAATTTACATGTGGATGGATGGAGAGGGAGAGGAGGCCAAAGAAAAGATGGATGGACCGTGCGAGAAGTGATATGAAAGAAAAGGGAGTTAGTGATAGCGTGACGAGTGACAGGACAGAATGGAAGAAAAAAACGTGTTGCGCCGACCCCAAATAAAACGGGACAAGGGCAGGAAGAGTCTTTGTAGTGTTCTGGATCTAGGTGTACTGGACACGCTAGTTTTCTTTGTCTCTAATTTCTAATTTTTTAGATGTAAGTTTTATTTGTACTGTAAGTGATTGTGCTGTTGGTATGCTTATTACAAATAAATAAATATAAATCGGCACAGGATCAGACATAATGTAAAATGAAACGATTTCTTCAAAAGAAAGAAAATAAATTTATTACAACTTATTTATAATTAATTATTTTAACATAAATTCTGTGAGCTTTAATCAGCTTCTATATCAAACAAATGTCATAATAGATAATTAATTCAACACCATAGAATCATGACACCCAGTAATAAAAGCAACAATACATAGAAAGGCAGAGCAAATATAAAAAAAAGCAATAAAGAGTGAGACAACCTGTGCAACCGGCCACGCTTGAAGGGATTAGGCGCACAATGCCACATTCGCAAAATGACATATTGACGCAAAATGCCACATTCGCAAAATGTCATATTCTCAAAATGCCATATCGCAAAACGTCACATTAGCAAAATGCCATGTTCGCAAAATGCCACATTCGCAAAATGACTTTTCGCAAAATGCCACTTTCGCATAATGCCAAAATGTCACTTCAAACTTACGTATTATTTTTTATTCATAAATTTATTACAAAGCCCACTGCAAGAAGTAAATACGTAATTTTAACAATTTTTTATTTAAATTTACGTAAATCGCACATTATGCGATAATTATGATTTTTTTAGAATGTGTCATTTTGAGAATGTGTCATTTTGATAATGTGGCATTTTGCTAATGTGGCATTTTGAGAAAAGTCATTTTGCGAATGTGGCATTTTGCTAATGTGGCATTTTGCTAGTGTGGCATATTGCGAAATGTCATTTTGCGAATGTGGCATTTTGCGTCAATATGCCATTTTGCGAATGTGGCATTGTGCGCCTAATCCGCTTGAAGTCAGAATGCCCTTTTGCCGCTGTGCGGCCTCTTTTATACGCTAACATAGAAGGAGAGGTGACGACGTAGCGCGCTACGACGTAGCATTCTACGATGCGGTGCGCCTTGGCTCCGCCCACAGCATTGGGGAATGTCGTAGACTCGTAGCGCGCTACGGCGTGGCCTGATGCACAAGCTGTTTACAATGTGACGCCGACATATATAAATAAATGATAAATGATATTTATTTTGCAAATAGGTTTTTTAAAAATACTTTTACACGTAATTTTTTTCGTCAGTTTAAACTAGATGAGGCCGGTGTTTTATATCTGACTACCGTGAGAAGAAACATCAAAACAAACTTAGGGGTCAGTCTCTTATAGTCCATACAGCAAACATGTAATGATCAAATCATATGAGATTCTGAGATGGTCTTTTGGGGAAAGAACCACACAGATTGCAGTCAACAATGAATGTAGTATATTATACGTTCTTTCTCTCTTACTCAAACTTGAAAAGATGGGTGTCAGGGGATTGCAACTTGATCTCTTTCAAAGCTTACTCACAAATCGCTCACATATAGTCAAAATTCATCAGCATAGCAGCAATGAACTCTCCATCTACTGTGGCGTTCCGCAAGGAAGCATATTGGGTCCCACCTTATTTCTGGTCTTTATAAATGACTTATGTAATTTAGACATCCCAAATGTTAAGATGACATCATATGCGGATGACACAGCTATAACTTTCGTCGCTAATACATGGTCTTAACTCGAGAACAAGGCACGAAATGACTTTAATGTAGCACTGACATGGCTTAATCTCCACAAACTTACACTTAACTCCTCCAAAACAAAGTTTATTACCTATTCGGTTTTTTTTTTTCGATGAGAAAAAACATCTTATGACAACCCCCGCTCTTGGGCGGAGCGAGAGATAGTGTCAGACTCTTACTGACTAAAAAACTCATCCCGTTCCTTCACGCCTTCATATTCGGTCAGTTCTGCTACTCAACCAAACCAAAGAATATTATTAAAAGCTCACACCTGTAATTTGGAAACTCAAATGTCATGCCAATGTACACCCATATCTTCTACGGACGAAATAAAATACCTAGGTATAATCATAGATAAGAATCTTAAATTTAAATCCCATATTAATGTCCTTACTGGCAGAGTTCGTAAACTTATATATATTTTTAAAACCCTTAGAAGCATTGCTAACCCTACTATTATACGTAATGTCTATTTTGCTTTATGCCTATCAATTATTACTTATTGTATTCCCTGTTGGGGTGGTGCTGCAAAAACTATCCTCAAATCACTGGAAGTAGCGCACCGGGCCATACTGAAAGTGGCTACCTTCCGTCCACTAATTTATCCAACTAATCAATTATACACAAATTGCAATGTCCTCAACGTGCGGCAACACTTTATTTTACAAACAATTTTTTTGCAACACTGCATGACCCATGATATTGAAATTACCAAACGCCGAAAAGATATGATATGCACCACGCCAAAAACTCGCTTAACGTTTACTAAAAGTTTCTTTTATTATTTAGGTCCGTCCCTTTACAATGTAATAAACAATAAATGACCAATTTATAGACTGTCCTATCATAATTGTAAAAAGACGCTCCGCGCATTCCTCCAAAATAAAACCTATGACGAAACAGAAAAATATTTAATTTAATTGAGGTATGACAAGTTTGTAACTTGTACCACACCGCAAAACATATACACACACTAATCAAATCCACTGACTCACACACTTAAACACATACACGACACAACCCAACACACGCACCATCACCCGTATATACACATGCAATTGCACACTAATTTACTTGAATTTATTTATGTTTTGGAGAGCAGTGGTGGCCGAGTGGTAACGGCCCCGACGTACGAGTTGTAGGTCGCGGGTTCGAACCCAGCCAGGCGCATTACTTTGTGTAATTTATTTCATCAACACTGCTCTCAAAACGGTGAAGGAAAACATCGTGAGGAAACCGGCATGTCCCAGAACCAAAAATTCGAAGACATGTGACATTCACCAACACGCACTGGGCCCGCGTGGTGGATTACGGCCCATTCCCTTAGAGAGGAGGCTTTAGTCCCAACAGTGGGAACATTAAAAAAAGGCTGGTGATGATGATGATGATTTATGTTTTAAAATAAAATAAAATTGTAGTAATACAACTCGAGGGGATCGGCACTGTTACTTCTTAACCTTTTGAATGTCTTAAGTTACACAGTTCAACATAAGCAATTGTCTTTCTATTGTGTCTCTAATTACGGCATTCGATGAGTTAACACCGGCTATTTCATAGCCTAGCAAGGAGGACGAACGTCACCCACCTATTTGTCAGAAATGTAAAACTACCCACTTTGTGAAAAATGTAAAATGCTCTGCAATCTGTTTTATATATAAATAAAGATTATTATTATTATATCTTTCGATTTAGTCAACCGATTGCGATGGAACAAAGCCTAAGTAATACATCAAGTTACAATTTTAATGTATATAAAATTATCTGCATCCATTTATGTTAAGATAGATATGTTATAGTTCATAAGTAGCACGTAAACTAGGTATATAAGTACACTAATAAATTGAGGGTCGTGGGAGTTGTGGTCGTGAGTTGACGATCAGTCGTCAAGAGTCGACACCAGTGACCCTTGGAGTAGCTCACTCCATGTCGTTTTCTTTAACCCTCACACGGCCACATCGCATGGCTGATGGGTGGCATTTGATGGGTGATTTACGAGTCGCGAGACTAAGCGGGCGTGTGTTCTGTTTTTGATTATAATGAAATAAACAATTACAACAAATAAATAAAATATTGCTCCGTCAGTATAAAATTAAAGTGTGTCGCGTGTGATTTGTAACTAGGGTTGCCATACGTCCGGAATTTTCCGGACAAGTCCGGAAATATAAGTCTTTGTCCGGAATGCGGGGGGAATCTTAAACCGTCCGGAATTTCTACAAATAAGTGAAGAGTGAAATAAAAAATGAAAAAAACCAAATTATTTATTAATTATTTTTATTCTAAATCAAAGAAAATCAAAATTATTTTTATTCTAAATCTACTACATTACTTCTGATATTTAATGCTCCCAGAAATATTGTTCAACATTTCGATTTAATAAAAAATTAACAAGATTGTCCGGAAATTTCATGGAATGTCAGGAATTTTCTCCGGATTTTTGATATTTTGATCTGGGAACCCTATTTGTAACCGACTTATGTAATCAGTTTTGTAGTTTTGGAGTTTTTCTCGTTCATACAGACAGACGCGGTAGGGTGGATGTGTAAGTTTTCACTTGTTACTTCTGGCAGCCGCTTCACCCGCGTGAAAGTGTTTTTCCAATTATAAACATTGGACCACCGTTTCATCCTCATAGAGAGTGAATTTTGGAAAATTAGTGCTCGCCTACGTCGTAAGGTCAGCTCACACAGAGACGCGACGCAACGCGACGCTGCGCGCACATTTTAATAGAGTGACTCAAAATATAACTTTATTTACTACGCGAAAAGATACAAATTTCATTGTGAAAATTTAGAATACGTTGCTCCATGCAGCGCTGCGCCTCGTGATGCCTCGCGGCGTAGAGTGATGTATCGCGACGCAGCGGTGCATCGGTGGTACGTGCGGCTTGCAAAAGTGGCGCTGCGCCTCACGAAGCCGCTACTATTTCCGTCCAGACTTCGTGTAGTATTCATGTAGTTCGGTTGAGTGCTCGAGTGAAATTATAATGATAGACTGGGGTCTTGTTATAATCGGACTTCTTGCGGAAGAGGAACAGGAAGAAGAATACAAAAATAAAATAAAAAAGAATACATCACACAGGAGTTTTTGGGTGGTAGACTGCGGGTGGACGCGGGGCGGGGTGGGAGCACGTGGCGAATGTAGAAACGTTCCGCTGCGCCGCGCGGCGTCTCGCTGCGCAGCTAGACGTCGTGTTGCCAACGATTTTACTATGCGCCTCGCAACGTTGCGATGCGTCTCACGGAGGCGCGCGGCGCAGCGCGAAATCACTGGCCTCTTCCAGTATCGTCGCGTCGCGTCTCGGTGTGAGCTGACCCATTGTAGCGACATCTATGGCGCCACATAAAAACTACGAAGAAAGTACGAAATCCTGCATCGCGCAATCAAAGTTCTCCGCGCGATTTGAACATATACGACAGCCCGAAATCATCTATCGGGCAGTCGCCCACCAGAATATAACACCTGTCTGGTCGGAGGATCCTCCCTTTTCAATGGAGGTATGTGGGACTTTACTCTCTGTTCCCATACCTCCAAACCATAATAGGAAACGTGCAAAATTTCACGTTCCTAGCCCAGTAGTTTCGCCTGTGCGTACTAGTTGATAACATATAAAAAAAAGAATGTTTGTCAGTTTCTCCTTTTATAATAGAATGATATTATCATAAATCCCTACTTTTTAATCCATCATCATTATCATTTAAACCAAAAGACGTCCACTACTGAATATAGGTCTCCCCCAAGTGTCGTCACCACAAACAGTGCGTCTCGCGTACATCAGATTCCCGCGACCCTCACCAGGTCATCGGGCCTACCTCGTGGGCCTTTCAAACCTGCGTCTTCCAGTGCGCGGTTGCCACTTCTATATTGGCCCTACCGACCATCTGTTCTGCGAGCAATGTGCCCGGCCCACTTCCACATAAGTTTGGAGATTCTCCGGGCTATGTATGCAACCTTGGTTCTCCTGCGGATATCTTCATTTCTGATGCAATCATAAAAGGAAACTCCGAGCATAGCCATAGCCCCTTTCTATTGGCCTTTGTGTGAATTAAAACCTGATAAACCCCATTATAAGCGATATGTCATTACTGGCAACATGCACTGGACATAGACTTTTATTTTGAAACACTGATGTTAGACGAGAAGATACCGCGTAACTTCCCGAACGCTGCCTATCCAACCGAGACTTTTTAATTATTTTTTTTTTTTTATTAAAAAAAGAAGGGCTTCGTTGCACATGCAACTGGTTGGTTGAACAAAATTATACTAGTCTATATTTAACCTTACCTTAACTTAGTTTGTGTAGTATTCTAGTTGCATTAGTAAGTGGTCTTAGTCGGCCTTATAATGTTTCCACCGTTGGGCCTCGAGCCTCCTTTCTAGGCGAGGGAAAGGGCCGTAATCCACCACGCGGTCCCAGTGCGGGTTGGTGGATGTCACATGTCTTCGAATTGTTGGTTCTAGGACACGCCGGTTTCCTCACGTTTTCCTTCACCGTTTTGAGAACAGTGGTGATGAAATAAATTACGTAAAGTAATGTGCCTGGCTGGGTTTGAACCCGCGACCTACAACTCGTAAGTCGGTGCCATTACCATTCTGCCACCACTGCTGTCTTTTTAATTATGAAAGAGAACTGCAAAAAACGCAACCTGTGGCTTACGATATAATATAATATAATGAATTTATTCAATTTTAGTTTACATTTTTTGCTACATATTTCTAGGCTATATTGTTAAGAGACAAAACAATTAGACCTCTGTAGCCGAACTAGGCAAGAGCCTGTATTTCGGCTATCAGCGCCAATCCCCCTAATTAATAAAAATCAGTACAATTTTAGCCATCGAGTAGAATTAATTAAAATAAGATAAAAAAAAAATTAAAACAAAAATGCAGTTAATTAAAATAAAACACAAAAAATTAAAATTAATAAAATAAAATAAAAAATAATAATAATTACAAAATTATAAAACCATTACAATTACAGAAACATAGACATTAAATCATTAATCCAAAAAATAAATAATAACATATTTTTTTTTTTTTTTGTTCTCATTGGAATAATAATAAACCAAAAAAAAAAAAAAAAAAAAATTAAAAAAAAAAAAAAAAAAAATAGTGTGTGAGTGTCCTCTCTTTGTGTTATGTAATGGTGTGTGTGTGTGAGTGTGAGAGGGTGTGTGACTGTAAAAAGCAAGCAATCACTTTGGTGCATGTAGAAGCAACTCAGTCTCCTCATAGGAGAGCCCAAGCAAGTATTCCAACACCTTTTTCCTACATTGTGTTTTAGTCAAGGGATAGATGTTTGTAGCTTTGTTAATTTTATTGTAAATGAAAGGTCCAGAAAAATTAGTAAACCTTGTACTAAATTTAGTATTGGTAATATTTCTACTGGCAAAAATCCTGTCTCTTCTTCGCCCCACTTGGTTTAGAGGATTGTAAGTCTGTTTACTGTGTTGTAGGAGAGTAATATTAAGAATATATAATTGCCTGACAGTCAGGACCTCACAATTCTTGTACAGTTGAGTGGTTGGGAAAAAAATACTTTTAAAAGTACTAACCTTGAGCACTGCACGCTGGGCAATCTCAAGGCGTTTTAAAGTTGTTTTAGAGGAGCCACCCCAAGAAGAGATACAGTATGTCAAAAGCGACTGACAGAGGGCATAATATATCTGCTTCAGCAGTTGCGGATCAGCGACATGTCGTAAATTTTTAAATACAAATATTAATTTGCGAATCCTTCCGCATAGAACTTTTGTGTGTTCTTTAAAATTAAGGCAACTGTCAATTATTACGCCTAAGTATTTAATCACATGAACACGCTCTAGGGGGGGGCATGAACAGTTAGATTTATTTTGACATTCATGCGAGACGATTCCCAGGTTACCAGATACTCCCTTTACATTCCTAATGCCGAAACAGACATATTTTGTTTTATCTACATTCAAAGTGAGAATGTTTCTCCGCAACCACCCTCCAACCTCGTCAAAGCCCAGTTGAGCAGCATCGAAGGTATCTTCCCAGGTATCGGCAGCAAAACAGAGGGCAGTGTCATCTGCGAAGGAGATAATTTCACCTTGGGATAGGTTAAGATTTGTAAGATGGTTTATGTATACCAGAAATAAGGTGGGCCCTAAGATGCTGCCCTGTGGTACTCCATGTGTAACCGGGAGATCGCTACTTTTATGACCATCAACACGAACAAGTTGAGATCGCCCAGTTAGATAGCTCCTGAAAAGTTCGTGCTGCACACCCCTAATTCCCAATTTTTCCAATTTGTCCAAAAGGATGGAAACAGAAATCGTATCAAAAGCCTTAGCCAGGTCGAGGAAGATAATGAGACATTTTTTTCTTTTATCAAGGTTTGAGGCAATGTAGTTGGTCAATTTATTGACTGCTTGCTCAGTTGACTTACCCTGTCGAAAACCGTATTGATTAGGAGACAACAAATCATTTTTTTCTAAATAGTCTACTAATCTTTGATTAATTACTCTTTCAAGTATTTTCGATAAAGCCGGCAAAATAGATATCGGCCTATAATTAATGATACGATTTCTGTCACCATTTTTATAAATGGGGCAAATCTCGGCCTTTTTCAGAGAATCGGGGAACACACCCATCTGAAGGCAACTATTAAATATTTTAGTAATAGGTGGTACAATAATATTTTTATACGTTTTTAGGAAATCACTGCTAATATTGTCGCAACCATTGGCACAGTTTGACTTTAAGCCAAGGATAAGGCGTTCAACTTCAGCTTCGGTAGTATCCATTAAAACGAATGAATTAACTGTACTTGTGTCAGCATTATTAATTTGAGAGTTGCTGTGTAACGTATGCATGTTTTTTTCATAAATTTTATTTGCCAGAGAAGTTCCAACGTTAACAAAAAATTTATTAACCTCATTGAGTGAATTCTCAGGAGTAGTAGACACTGTCAATAATTCTTTAGGAGGAGTTGATTTTTTAGACGTGTTAGTGATCTCTTTGATTGCCTTCCACAGTTTTTTACTATCTTGTTTAGCTGCTTGTAGATGCTCTTTCTCATATTCTCTTTTCACTTTCCTTATTATAGTAGTGCAGTAGTTTCTGTATCGATTATAACTAATTTTTAAAATGTCATTTAGTGGATTCAATTTTAATTTTTGATGTAATCTATCTCTATGTCTTACACAGCGCAACAAGCCTTGTGTCATCCATGGTTTTATCAATTTGTGGCGCTTGGGAATTATTATTTCCTTCGAGTTGTTAAGAATTGCATGTTGTATTGATTGTGTGAAGTAGTTTAGGGAAGTGTTCGGATCTGATAAAACATCAATTGAGCCGAAATCAATTTTCAATAGATCTTGAAGCAGACCATCTTTGTCTGTTTTTATTATCCTAGAAGAGGCATAATGTCGGGATTTCTTCATATTAATGTTTAATAAAACAGGGTAGTGATCTGTTAGAGTAGTGTAAGGTACAATAGTGGTCGAAGGGAAATTAGTTCTTATCAGTACATGATCCAGACAAGTGCCACTTTTAACACGAGTAACCAAAGTATGACCCGGTAGAAGGCCATGTGCAGCTGCTACATTTAGATAGCGTTCTCCGTTTTGATTTATTTTTACTGGGTTAATATCGATATTAATGTCTCCCATCACGATAACATGTTCGAAGGCGGAAAGTTTGTGCAGTACACTATCCAATGATGAAAGAAATGGATCAATATTTCTAAAGGAAGGTGATCGATAAATTGCAAGTATGGCAATACGGTTATCAATTACAACAATTAAGCCATTGCAATCCTGCATGACAGGTTCTTCAAAATTTACGCTAAGATTTTCGTCGTAAAAAATTACTACACCATCATTTTGTTTAGTGTTGATTTTTGACGCCACATGACAATACCCCGGAAGACTGGGTATTACAGTTGTATTAGAGAGCCAACATTCTGTCAATATAACTACGTCACAATTTACTTTCAATCTCTCTAACAGAATGTGTAACTCTGGCATGTTGCAGTTTATGCTGCGAATGTTTTGTGTAAGAATAAGTAAATCCTTATCTGTCGAAGCCAATATTTCATGACATTCCTCAACAGAAGCTGTTTGGGATGTAGATACAGAAACTTGATCAATATTTTGTGTTAAATCTATTATCTCATTGAATGTTAATTAAGAAGTAAATTTTGGCCATGAATTGTAGTCCGGGTTTTTGAACAAAAGGCGGAAAGTTTTATAGCGATTAAGTGATTTATAGCACTTGTGAGTGAGAAAGAGCAATTTAGTTTGTTAAGATGTTGTATGTATGTGTTATATGTGTAGTTTATGCAACAGATATTAATGATGTAATGCCTTATGATTTGACAAGAGCACAAATAAGGTAATATGTATTTGGTCATCTGCCAACTAGTTAACAAAATATAACAACAGAGATCAAGCAAGATAAACAGTAATTCATAATATATTATACAATTTCTCAATAAATGCATTATTCTTAATAGTGAATCGATATAAATTAACAAATTCATAACATTTATATAAAAAATATTATATAACCAAATTAAATCAATAATTTTATTGAAGTCAAAGAAGACCAACAATTCAATTACATACATGGTTTGAGAAACCTCAGGAGCTAATATTATTGAGTAAAGCATAAAACAAGTAAGTATTTCAAAAAAGGAACTTTTTAGTTGACAGCAAACTCGCAACAAAGCGCGTCCACTAATCTTAAAATTGAAAAGAGAAATATATAATATTAAAAAAATATGATAATAATTAAAAACATGCAGGCATAATTTAATACAAAATTGACCATTTACGACAAAACATAGTCATGTAGCAAGTCTTAGCTTTTCCAGATCAGCATTCGTATTTATTCGTATATGTATAGATCCTTCAGCGTTTTTGAGATATACGATTCCATTAGACGTCCAACAGAACTTATATCCATGACTCTTTTGGAACTGTCTCGCCAGAAAGTAAAGCCTTTGTGTTTTCTGTGTGAGAGTTTCACCTACGTAAAGCGGTTTTGGCTGGTATTTAGAGTTCAAGTGAGTTGTGTTCAGTTTTTCCCCTTTAGATTTAGATTTATTGAAACTCTTTACTGCCTTCAAGACTTTTTCCTTCACCAGTACCGTCGTAAAGTCCACAAGTACCGGGTTTGAGGAGTCTTTTGATTTTAGCCTGTAGATGTCCTTTATTGTCGAGCAATCGATATCGACATTCAAGGTCTTTCCTAACTGCATAATTTCCCGACACATTGTCTCCTTAGACTCGTCTTTTTGCTGAGGCAAATTTCGGAGTTCTATACCGCTACCCCGGGATTTTCTTTCCAAAGTCTCCAGTTTCTCTTCCAATTCTTTGATTAAAACCTTGTCAGCTTTTCTTTCTTTCTCAAGCGAAATAATTTTTTCTAAAAATTCATCATGTTTCTTAGATATGACTTCCACACTCAATTTCAATTCTTGGAAATGTATTTCCTGTTCTTTTGAGAAAAAGGTAAACAATTCCTTAATTAATGTTGCAATATCAGCATTTTCACTAGCGAGCTGGTCAAATTTTCTTTTTTTAACCGACTTGTTACACTCGGAAATATTCGAAACGATCGAAGTCAAGTCCAAGTCGGTATCACCGAGGTTTGTACGAGAAGGTCCACATTTTTTTGCCAATCCTCCTTTTGCATCTATGGGTAGAGTTGCAGAGCTATCAGGGTTCTCGTGCTCAAAGACCGGTGTAGATGGAGTAGTTGGGGGAGGTGAGTGGTTTATTGGCATGATAGCGAAATAACAATATATCCGCTTCAGAATAAATTAAAGAAAATATAAAATTTAAAAAATTAATAAGTCCAAAAAGTCACGCGCTGACCCGGGTTTGAACCAGTTACTCACTGGTATAGGGTAGCGCCTTACGCACTGAGACCAACTGCTCTTTATACTGTATAGTTGAAATTAACTAATGAGTGTTCAAAGTTTATGCTTGCGGTCAATTAGTGATTCACATTTATGACTTTTATGAAGGTATACACTACGCAACTCGAGTCTTGGACACCAACAAACATACTATTATAAGCACTTTTGAGATTATATTTACTCACTGTTCCCTGTATAGATTATACATTGAGTTGTGGTTGACACAGTTTACTTGCACACTTGTTTCTTAACCGAAAACTAGTTATTAGGTCCATATGGGCAGGTTAAACAAAATTATTTGATTGAAAGATGAGGAGCGTTACGAAAACACGTCTACTCGCGGCAACAACTTGGCGGGGGGGGATCCAGTATCGTCGCGTCGCGTCTCGGTGTGAGCTGACCCATTGTAGCGACATCTATGGCGCCACATAAAAACTACGAAGAAAGTACGAAATCCTGCATCGCGCAATCAAAGTTCTCCGCGCGATTTGAACATATACGACAGCCCGAAATCATCTATCGGGCAGTCGCCCACCAGAATATAACACCTGTCTGGTCGGAGGATCCTCCCTTTTCAATGGAGGTATGTGGGACTTTACTCTCTGTTCCCATACCTCCAAACCATAATAGGAAACGTGCAAAATTTCACGTTCCTAGCCCAGTAGTTTCGCCTGTGCGTACTAGTTGATAACATATAAAAAAAAGAATGTTTGTCAGTTTCTCCTTTTATAATAGAATGATATTATCATAAATCCCTACTTTTTAATCCATCATCATTATCATTTAAACCAAAAGACGTCCACTACTGAATATAGGTCTCCCCCATGTGTCGTCACCACAAACAGTGCGTCTCGCGTACATCAGATTCCCGCGACCCTCACCAGGTCATCGGGCCTACCTCGTGGGCCTTTCAAACCTGCGTCTTCCAGTGCGCGGTTGCCACTTCTATATTGGCCCTACCGACCATCTGTTCTGCGAGCAATGTGCCCGGCCCACTTCCACATAAGTTTGGAGATTCTCCGGGCTATGTATGCAACCTTGGTTCTCCTGCGGATATCTTCATTTCTGATGCAATCATAAAAGGAAACTCCGAGCATAGCCATAGCCCCTTTCTATTGGCCTTTGTGTGAATTAAAACCTGATAAACCCCATTATAAGCGATATGTCATTACTGGCAACATGCACTGGACATAGACTTTTATTTTGAAACACTGATGTTAGACGAGAAGATACCGCGTAACTTCCCGAACGCTGCCTATCCAACCGAGACTTTTTAATTATTTATTTTTTTTTATTAAAAAAAGAAGGGCTTCGTTGCACATGCAACTGGTTGGTTGAACAAAATTATACTAGTCTATATTTAACCTTACCTTAACTTAGTTTGTGTAGTATTCTAGTTGCATTAGTAAGTGGTCTTAGTCGGCCTTATAATGTTTCCACCGTTGGGCCTCGAGCCTCCTTTCTAGGCGAGGGAAAGGGCCGTAATCCACCACGCGGTCCCAGTGCGGGTTGGTGGATGTCACATGTCTTCGAATTGTTGGTTCTAGGACACGCCGGTTTCCTCACGTTTTCCTTCACCGTTTTGAGAACAGTGGTGATGAAATAAATTACGTAAAGTAATGTGCCTGGCTGGGTTTGAACCCGCGACCTACAACTCGTAAGTCGGTGCCATTACCATTCTGCCACCACTGCTGTCTTTTTAATTATGAAAGAGAACTGCAAAAAACGCAACCTGTGGCTTACGATGCTCTTTGTAAAAAGGGGTCGACAACATAATATGGAGACTTTGCCCGCCCTCAATTTCCAATTATTGTTAGAACGCGGTCGGACGTAGAAAAACCGGTCAAGTGCGAGTCGGACTCGCGCAGGAAGGTTTCCAAAATCTAGACATAAGACACTATATTATAACCTTTTTTATTGTAACTAATCACGTTGGTTGTATGGCTATACCATACCATACCACTTAAATATTTATTTTATTCCGTTTTTACTTTAGTATTAGTTGTTATAGCGGCAACAGAAATAAATTATCTGTGAAAATTTCAACAGTCTAGATAGCACGGTTCATGAGATACAGCCTTTGGATAGAAAGACAGACGGACCCTTTGGCCTTTGAAAGAAAGAAAGAAAAGAATTTTATTTTGGTATACGTACCTACACAGATACACACAATGTATTCGATGTAAACACTAAAAAAAAACAACATTGTGTATCTCGTGCCTGCACCAAATAGGTCCAGTTCAGCAAAAATGCCAGACAACTACGTGGTAGTTGCCTGATGCCTTTGGGTACGGAACCCTTCAAACATTTTATATTAACTAACTAAATATATTAGGTCTGCGTATATTCAGTTAGAAGAGTTCTTGACTCTGCAACCAATATGTGGAAAATATCAAACAAGTTTTCCAATGGCAATTTTCTTTGATTTAATGTGGTTTCTTGTTGTGTTCATCGATGAATGAAGTCTTCGCGTTTGAAGTTGAGACTTAAGGTCCCTGCAGACACGCCACGAATAAATAATGCGACAACGCATCAATATCATCATCATTTCAGCCGAAAGACGTCCACTGTTGGCCATAGGCCTCCCCCAAGCGTAGCCATAATGAGCGAACTTGTGCGGTTTCTAAACACTTAGTTCAGAAACTGATCCTCTGTATATAATGAACTTTTAATTTTTGTGAAACGACATAAAACGAAAAAAGGCTCGCGTTTGACCATTATTTCACCTGATGGTAAGCGATGATGTGGCCGACGATGGAGCACGCTCGCCTAGATAGATGTAACTTTGTGTGCACACGTTCATATCCCATAGAAGTACAAATATGCTCAAAATGAACGAATTTCAGAACTTCACTTTTTTTTTCGTTGTTCGCTTCACGTGATATGCGCCCAAAGCAGCTGTACTATTTTCAGTGTCCAAATAGCCATATCAAAGTTCTATGACAGAATAGAGGATTTAAATTCAACAATTTCATTTATTTGAAACAGCGAGCGTCGAAATAGAGCAGTCGAAATAGAATAGAGCAGCAGTCCAAGCTTCCATAGTAATCAAGAATCCTTAATTAGAATTTCGACGTTTCGCTCAGAGATAGAAATAGACAAGTTTGTTACAATACCTGACAGGTCAATGGATAAAGCAACCTCTTATCTTGCGGATGTAACTTCATCATCGTCCTCATTTCAGACAATAAACGTCCACGGTCGGGCATCGGCCTCCCCAAGTGTCCCTATAACGACCGGTCCTGTGCGTCTCGCATCCGTCGAGTGCCGGCGATCCTCATCAGCTCATCGGTCTGCCTTGTTGAAGGCTTTTCAACGCTACGTCTTTCGGTACGCGGTCGCCACGCCAGAACTTTTCGACCCCATCGACCAATCTGTTCTGCGAGCGTTGTGCTCTGCCCAATGTGAATTTTCCATTCATATGTCCCTTTCTAGGTTTATCGAGGACATTACTGACACCCTGTGCCTCGGAAAGCACGTAAAACTGTTGGTCCCGGTTTTCGTTCGTAGATCTTGTAGATCATTGACAGCCGTTACAGTTAGTCAGATATCAGAAAGTCTGACCATCAGTATATCCAACGAGTATTGTGTTGCCCAGCACCTGGGTTGTGGAGGTCTGGTAAGCAGTCTTCAATGTAGAACACGGGTGTTCAACCGCATCCGTTTAGACTGGAAGCCGGCCCCAAGCTGGTTGGGAATAGGCTAGGGAAAAGTTTGTTACAATTCCTGGAATAAACATAGAACTACACTGAGCACACATGTGCCACACTCGCCAATCTGGACGCGTTGGTCTCTAAACATTTTATATGGAAACAAGACTTCTTCTTCTTTTGAATCGATGGTTTTCCACACTACTACGCACGCAAGTAGGCCGTTGCAAACACAACCCAAGGTTGGCGATTATAGACCCATCCGACACCCAGTGCGAGTGCGGTGCTCCTGACCAGACGATGGCCCACTTATTGGAGTGCCCAAAGTGTTCCTACACCTGCACATTGGAGGACCTAAAATACGCCACTAACGCTGCTATAAACGTGGCAACCTACGAGGGAAACTAGACTTGTAGAGCTACACTGGATCCACGCCACGTCGTTCTACGTACAAATCAGGCGTGTTACACGTGTGCGTCGGTCTAATGCAGTTCTAGCTTTAATTAACGCTAGTAACAAATTTCCAGTCCATCGCGCTCCGTTTGCAGTTATTGGAACATTTTGATTGTAACCTGCTACAAATAACCAAGCTAACGGATCTGTCGTCCTGGCTATTTCACTCTTTGACTAGTAATATGAATAGAAGCTAGGCCACTATTTACGATCAAAGAGACATCGAATTTAGGTTTGAAGCTTACATTGGTCTGTTGGTTTTACTAACTGTAGTAGTAATGTGACGGAAGTGGTTATATCAAAACCGAATTCGGAACCATTGTTTTTTGGTTTATTCAAATCGGAACTGAAATTGGGGGCGGAGGCAGGAGCGTCAAATGATACTCTTCTAAAACTAATCAAGAATTCGGATAAGTAAATTGAAGAGCTAACTCACAACCTTCTATATATACGAAACAATTGAAAGAGTTAAGCTAGACCGATGCACACGCACACGTAATTCGCCTGATTTATACATACGTAGAACGACGTCGCGTGGCGTGGAGAAGTGTAGCTGTAAAAGTCTAGTTTTCATATAAAAGCTATGGAGACTAACGCGCCCAGATCGGCGTGTTTGGCACACGTGGGCGCAGTGTAGTTCTACTTCAATCGACACGGCACGTGGGGAGGGAGGTTCCCTGCGCGACTAGTATGAACTTGTTTGTACCTCTGATTAAAATTAAAATTTATCGGAACCATAATCGGAATCTAAGTGCAAAATCAATCAGAAGTGCCTACCTTTCGGAATCGGATATCCGTAACATGTTTGGTAGACATCCACCGTTGGCAGGATATCAATTTTGTGGCCTATAACATGTTTGGTTTATACATAGAATTTGACAAGATGACTCTCGGCCGGCCGGATATTGTGATTGACTGCCTCGTAGAGCAAGCGGCTAGTTTCTCTTTGAAGCGCCGTTTATGTAGACAGCGCTTCAAAGAGAAGCATGCGTAACAGACGCATATTCATGTTGCATATCGAAATCTCTTTGACAACGACACAATCGCGGAGCACAGGAAACTAGGCAACCCAGTTTACCATCAGGTACTATATCCGAAGCGATTTCTGCGAAAAATTTTACGCCCGGATTGCTCTATGTGAAATTGAACTACCGAGAATGTTATTATATTGTGCCGCTTGACGAAGTTACACACGAACCTGAGGCCCTACCACGAACTTAATGCGATCCATTTGAGGACCCAAACTGAACTGTTAAAGGGATGGAGCTATATAGGGTGTATGCTCCGTCCCTCTTTCTCGTCCGCACCCCTGAAATTTTAACACGTCATGGTAAGGCTGGTTATGTTAAATCGAAGCGGTTTTGTCTGATGTCTGTGTTTGAAAGGCAAACACCAGAAATCTAGTGGATATGTATACAAAGGCATTAAGCCTTGTGAAAACATGACAGCAAGTGATAAGCATCCTAACATATTATAAAACATAGTCACAATCACCCACCACGTGTCTACCAGTATGATCGCGTTACATTCAAAAAGTACTGAACTGATTTACAAGTAAACACTACTTGAAAATCAGTTCAGTAAGTTTTGAATGACAATAGACAGATTATAGTAGAGAAGATCGGAGAATTTCAAAGATTTGTAACAGCCGTGTGAACACACGAATGATGGATCCTGGAAAAACTCCTTCATTACTACAGGCACTCTTGTAACGGTTATATTCTATAGGTATCTAAATAAAGAGCTTGCACACTATTTAAGTTCAGCTAATGGTAGGGGAGGCACGGTGCAGTTAATAAAGCGTTATTGGGACCTATTGTGTTGTGAACAATAGGTGCTTAAACGAAAAAATCTATGATGACAAGTTTCTATTTTAGAGGGAGCCTTTCAGATACCGTCAATTTGAGACACAATAGTAAGACAATAGCTGCGCGAACGCCGGCGTTCGCTTGTAATTTAATTTTTTTTTTTTTTTTTTAAAAACGTCACCTTGAAATACTCGGGCGCGATTTTTTTTAGTTTTTATTTTGAAGGTAATTCTATCAGGATAACCGGTTTTCATGGAGCGATGATGTAGTCAAAACTACAAAGTAAAATTTTCAACGTTCCTAACAAAATTATCTTATCAAGCTTTGTGTAAAAAATTGCACTTATCAACAAAATACTAACAGGACCCTTACAACCTAACTTTATGACTCGTCCATTTGCTTACGTCACGCTCAAATTGTCAGATTATTGAAATATGCACTTATCTGCATGTACTTAACTTACCTTGTCTTATCTGACGCGCTCGAGTTTTTCCGAGGATCAATTTTTTTTACTAATCTGTTGAGCTGCCCTCAACGAACCCCATCATAATTAAGGGTTCATAAGTGGTAGGGGTATAGTACAGGGTACAAGGTGTCTCCCTATATGAGTTTCTGACGCGCTCGAGTATCGCGCAAATCCCCATCTTGCCGCCCCTTCTATTTTCAGTCCATAATTGTGTCTTCGCTATAAGTATTGTTGTAATATTATTTTTTACATTGTTAAAATCTCATTAAGATATGTTATTCTTTGCATTGCAGTGTACTCGTGTTTCATGTTTAATTTTAATATTTTTGTTTCTTTTGTCCCTCTAGTGCAATTCAAAGGGGTCAGCACCAACGGGCCGAGTTCATGCATCATCATGGAATTCTGCCAGTACGGCCCACTGTTCGAATACATACATAGTGGCTCAGGCTTCTTACCAGCACAGGTCCTGAAGTGGGCGAAGGAGATTGCACAGGGGATGTCTTATTTGCACGCAAATAAGATCATCCATAGGGATTTGAAATCTCCCAAGTAAGTTGACTTTGATATTATTAAACTTTAAATTACGAGCTTTTTGTAAACTTTGCCGTTAAGTTCAGTTTAAGGTGTTTTACTTATCTACCTCAGCGAAGCTTGCCGACTGACTCGATACATTTTCTGCCAAATACTGCAAAAACATTACAATGTGTTACATCCGCATTCTAATAAAACTCAAAGTGACTACTCCATTCTAAGACATGGCTTACCACGTAAATTGGCGGCACATAGATTTAGGCGCCATACTTACGAAATTCTAAATTGTGTTAGTGATGAGGTTTCCTAGAGTACATGTGTATTATTGCACATAAAATATTAAATCATTGGTATGGTAGTAATGTAAACATACTTTAAAAGCATTAGTTATGTGACGGTGTCATAAATAAAGTACTAATATTTTAGCAAGTAACATAATTAGTACTTAATTTTGGTTCTCTGGTGCACAAGCTTGGTATAAGTTGTTCAAATAATTCTTCATTCATTCAGTTTGTATGCGGTTCTAGAGATTACATAACATACGATGAAAATATGTCTGTAACGTTTGCAGAGAATGTTTACTCGGAAATACTAAGATTTAATTTCCTTCTAGTGTGGGGATTTGTGAAACCGATACAAAGGCAGCTGCACTCTATACTGCAATATTTCTTCACAAAAAGCTCGTAATTTTGCTTAATTTAAATGTATGTGTAGAATGAAGGAAATGTAAAATAATGTTATGGAAGCTTGCCACAGCAAGAGGCTTGTCGTCTGTCGTTTTGACTAAGTATAGTATAATCAGCCTTTTTAATATTACCTAGGCTGGGACTCGGGCCTCCTCTCTAGGAGAGGGCATGGTCCGTAATTCATGGTTGGTGAATGTCACATGTCTTCGAATTTTTGGTTCTAGGACATGCCGGGTTCCCTCACCATGTTTTCCTTCACCGTTTTGAGAGCAATGGTGATGAAATAAATTACACAGAGTAATGCGCCTGGCTGGGATTGAACCCGTACACGTACACTTCGTAAGCCTTAACTCTCGGCCACCATTGCTCACTTATATTTTTCTGAAACACTGTTGTTGACTTGTTATTGCAGGTTCTATAAATATCTAGAAACTTAATCTTCTTACATGCTCCGAGGAATCTAAAAACAAACATGTAACCTCTCGTATGCCGTAATTAGAGACACAATTAAAAAGCCATTGTGTCTCGCGTAGATCTGCGTTCCGACATACAACGGGTTAATCCGATATGATTTGAAGGTTATCTTTGTTATTTTTAATAAAAAATCTTCCGATAGCAGTTTTTCGTTTCGTGGAAACTGAGTTCGAAAGTTTTGCTTTAGTTAGAGCATCCTTTTCGAGTTACGTTTTCACACAACCGCTCTTACGTGATATGGTGTTATTACACATCTTTCTCTACATATTTTGGATACACAGCTATCTTATGGATATTTCTAGGCTTCTATAGAAATCAGAACATAAATTTCTGTACCACTAATCTAGTAAAAACCTCTGAAAATCCGCTATTTTACGTGAATTTTGGCCCTCCATAATGTGCTTTTATATTAAAAATATAAAAAAGTACATCAATAGAAGCACAATTGCCTTGCACAATTAAATATTCGAAGTATTCGTTTTGTTAAATATTCGAGTGAATCACGAATTTACAGAACTCCAATAGAGTTTTCAGGCGTTATCTCTCATTTTTTGCATTGGCTTTTCATCAAACATTGCGTTGAACTAAGCAACAAGCTTTTAAACCATGCTCGACGTTGACGATAGATGAGTGGAAAAGGAGCCTATTAAAGCGCTCAGATAAGCCCATGGTCATCACCTGATCAAAATTAGTGTGGGTGGTTTAATTTTTTCCGATATAATAATTCGCATGTCGCAAGAAACTATAATATTGAACGCTTAAATATGTGGACTTGTTCGACAGTTTTATATCATTGTCACTGTATAACTGTACTAGTTAGCAACGGACTATGCTACTCTCATTGTTCATTATTTTGCTGGGCGAGCGATGACGCTTTTTTTTATATGGGAAATCATCTAATGACCTCTCCCGCTCTAGGGCGGTGCGAGAAGGCGTGGCAGACTTTTACTGACTAAAACCACACCCATGTTCCTTTAGTTGCCCTTTGCGTTCTGAGACTACAGGTATCCATGGTCCTTGTAAGCTTCAGCCCTGCTGAACCCATACGGGTTTGCTCAAATTAAATCATCTTTATTGTGGATCATAGATGACATTCTCCTTGAGGCGCGCGGAACGCTGCGCACGGTTCATGAATCGGACTTGGTCCGGACGAACGTACTCCGACGAACAATAGGTCCCATTTCTAGTCGTCTGCAAGCCCGCTTACGGTGTCTGGTAGTCGCAGTAGGGATTCGCGGCGGCTGGGGCGTGAGGAATCAAAGAAACAAAAATAATTGAATATTGTATTTAATAATTGATTAATTGAAATGGATAATTATATTAAATAATCAATCAAGTTCACACTAAGTAGAATTTTAATAAGTGAGCCCTGGCACCCATAACACAAGTTTAATCTTAGCTTGGGTGTCAGAGGTCTGAGTTATTTTGCAGCTTTTAATGGAAACAATATCATAAAAGACTTACTAAAAAACTGTTGTCCAATAAGGATCAGAGCTAAGTCGACGGCGCATTGTTTCAATGAGCTGTACGCACAAATGCATAAACGGGGACCAAGGATCTGAAACTCTGCAGATCGAATCCTCCCGACTTAATAATAAACCTAACTATTTCGTTTATTTCAAGCGTCCGCAAAGCCCTGAATAGTCCCGTTAGCGAAGCAACGGAGCCACTTATTGTAAATGCCTCTAAATTATTCACTTAGTAAACTGCATTCAGGCGAATCGGTCGATACCAAGAAATCAATAGCTTAAACACACATTTCCTCACCGTTCTTGTCCCAGTTTAAGGGTTCATTTCATACGATTACCTTGTAAATAAAAGCAGTTAGTGTAGCCGTATTTCTGTAAAACAATTTTGCACTAAATGCTAAATTAGCTTATCGATGGTCATAGGTTGACAGCACGTAACTGTAATGTATAGAATTTTACAGGAGAGGGAAAAAACTGTATAATTTCGAAAATAAATTAAAAAAAAAACGAAATAAAAAAGTAGTTGGTAGAAAATTAAGTTATCTATTGATATAATTTAAAAAAATGAAATACCCACATAGGTTTTTTATTAATTATTCAATATACAAACAGTTGCGAGTAAACAATATTAAAAAATCCTGACTTCTGACGAGTTACGAGCAGTCAACGTACACTTGCGAGTTGTCAATTTAAATAAACACTATTTTATTAAATTGAAACAATTAAATTTGCGACTAATTATCGTAAATAAGAGTGATAATCAGTAGGTATTACAGTTTTAGGAGCTTGCAAGTCATTAAAATTTTATAAAGTTTATGCGAGTTCTTAAAAAGTTGCTCGTAGGTTGTTACCGGAAAATTAATATTTCTTGGCCTCATCATCATAATTATTTCAACCAAAAGTCGTTGGCCTCATCATCATCATTATTTCAACCAAAAGTCGTTCACTCTTGGACATAAGCCTCCCCCAAGTGTCGCAATAACGGCCAATCATGTGCGTCTCGCATCCCTCGGAGGAGCTCAGTATAATGCTCGGTGACCTCAGTAGAGGTTCCGAAAGAGTGGGATATAAAATGAACATGGACAAAACCAAAGTCATGGTAAACATCCATGTAGCACCCACTACTATCAAGATCGGAGACTCTACACTCGAAGTTTTGGACTACGTTTACCTGAGACAGACTGTTCAGTTAGGTAGGTCTAACTTCTAGAAAGAGGTCAATCGTCTAATCCGACTCGGCTGGGCAGCTTTTGGGAAACTGCGCGGTATCTTCTTGTCCAATATACCAATGTCTCAAGACAAAAGTCTATGACTGTGTATGTGTGTGTTGCCAGTGACAATGTGCCTCATCAGAAGGTTTAAAGTCAACCAAAGGGCAATGGAAAGGATTATGCTTGAAGTTCCCTTGCGTGATTACATCGGAAATGAAGATATCCGCAGGAGAACCAAGATTTCTTGGCCTGCTTGGCAACAAAGAATAGTTTTGTTGCTATCTGGTTTGTACAATAAAACTTTAAGATCTGTGACAATAGGATCTCCTTTTTTCTTTTCAGGCCTGATACTTTCATGACGCATCGCTTTTGGATTTTGTTAAAATTTGACGTCGTATGGATCTTGTCGTGATTTCCAAGTTATGTCTGCATATTGGTGATAGATGGAACATAAATAGCGTCATATTTTTTTTATGCCACGTTCGATGGCAGCATGATAGGATGAGCAGATGGATAGCATCATCCACTTTCATCTGCTTATGCTCAGGTTCTAGACATTAGTGGTAAATAACCACATTATTCACAGCAGCAAAGTTGGCTAGAGCATTTAGCTACTTATACTGCATTCTATTTTGGTAGGTGCACAACCGTCACTCTAAATAATGATAGGTTTTGTTACAAATTCGCCTTCAGAATTGGAAATCATATCATAAAGCTAATCCAATATGCATCTAACAAAAACTGATGCCTGACCCTGTCTAAGTACATACACATGAGACTCATGAGGACATACTTTCACAGAACATACAAGATGTCTAAGACAACACATTTTCCTTCATCTGCCTCTTATTTAATTGTTTTTCCTCAGCTGATGATATTTTTATTGCTGTTCCGAAATTTGTTTAGTATGGTAGCTTAATCTTATTCTGTTATTGCGAACTGCATTTTGCGTTGACACCTTGTAACTCGCGCACTAGTGAGCTCAGGTTGATACTTTTTCTTTGTGGGTTGTCAACTGTAGAATAAATTGTTCGAGTGACATTTTTTGTTTATTACGAGTTATCAGTAGGAAGATTTGGCGCTTAATTTCAAAATTTTTGATGTGCTTAACTCATTTTGCGAAAAAATGTGGGTTACGAGTTGTCAACGTATGACCATCGTTATACTTTATTAATACTCATTATTGGTCGGTAGAATGTCAATACATTGTACATGAATAGGAAATGGCAAGTGTAAAAACTAGTCTACCAGGGGACGATAGATGTACTTTATTAGGGAACGAGAAAAATCATAAAAATCTATCAAAGAAGGCTCGAAAGGTAACCCCCGCGGGCCTAGAACGCAAAGGTACCAGTTGGAACTAGGGAATCCAATCTCGCAAGCGTGGGATCCCGCGCAGGCAACCCGCATCCGGCAAATTGTTCCAGTCCATCGATGTCTTAGTTTAATTAAAATATATTAGAACTAGCTTTTGCCCACAGCTTCGCCCGCGTACATAATATAATAGCCTATGTCAGTCAGGAATAAACCAGCTTTCTATCGGTGAAGCAATCGGACCAGTAGGCACTTGCAGAGATTACCTCCTACAAACAAAAAAAAAAACAAAAAAAAAACAAACATTACCTTTTTATTAGATATATTAGTGTAGATTTTACTTGTCGCTAACTATACGAATTTTGTTCGAAGAACGATGATGCCCAGAGGTTTAAATAACAGAATGTTTAAAATAGTAGGTGTACTAGTGATGGTGCAACAGCTATTTTCTAAATCTTCGTATTCCACTAAGTAATACGCGTGTATACTCAGGTCCCATAAGGCTGTAAGTCTATCCCTCCACTTTCTAGATTAGGGCTTTATCACACTAGCGGTTTGCTAGCGGCTGCGGGGCGGGGCGGGCGCGCAGCGAATGCTTCGCGAACACGCCGCGGCTGCCCAGCGAAGACGTTGCGGACGCGTGGCTAATTCGCAACATTTTTAAGGCGTGTTTGTAAAATGGATTGCGACGAGGAAACACTGCTGTTGTCTTTGTTACTTCGAAGACGCCGCAGACCCTTTGCTTGTTCTCGTTCCGCGTCCGTAACAAATTCGCTGCGCATGCGCGGCGTGTTCATTGTGCGCCCGTAACGTATTCGTAGCGCACCCGTTCCGCTTTGAGGACGCTCGCGCAATCCGCTGTATGATAAGGCCCTTAGTCCTGTGATAAAACTGGCCTGTCCCCACGGTATTAGCTCGTGGCTTTTATTACAAACCTTTACGTGTGGACCTAACACGTTATGCTTACAATTTATGTCGACCTGGTATCCTTACGACTGTTTCATCGCTTCGAATTCAAATTGATTGGACTATAAAGTGTTCTTAGAAGTTTTTAATTGACTGTTTTTCATAAAAAAATAATCCTTTCTTACTTAAAGAGTTATTTTTTATTATGTTTTATTTAAGTCCGGTCCAGAGTAGTCTTCCGCGATTCTCACCATTTCGTCGGTCTAGCTTGTGGGAGGTCTTCCAAAACTGCGTCTTCCGGTACGCGTTCATCCCCATCGACCATTTATTTTGCAAGCATTACCTCCCTATCTACTGTCGTTTCGTGGTACTTCGAGCTATATTGGTAAAACAAAAAAAAAAACTATGTTTTTTATTTCATATAGGTCTACATGGCACATAAAAAACATCAGAAGCTGGCGCTACCGTGCGCTTCTTTAACCTTAGTTCTCCTGCAAATATCTTCATTTCTGATTCCAGTAGCTCTGTCCATTGCCCTTTCGATGACATTTAAGCCATGATGAGGCCCATTGTAAACGATCACGTATCGATTTCTGTATTAATGACATATTTAAGAACCCTATGTCTGCGTCTAGACCGCGAGCGATGTTTGTTCATGTTCTACGAGCCCCGATGCAAAAGAGTTCGTCTAGTATGGAAAATAGTGCAAAGCGCAAAATATAAAAAGTAAATATTGGTAAAATAATTAAGAACGTTTAATAAAAAGTAAACCACAATTTGAGGAACATTTTAAAGTTTATTTTAACATAGCTGACATTCTTTCATGACTTTACACAACACTTTTACAAAAAAATTAAAAAAGTATTCTAAAAAACATAACGCAAAAGTATTCGTCTACCCTTTTCACTCGCGCAAAATAGTTCGTCTACCACTTAGTTGTGTCGCCTTTGCTCTCAATGACAGCTTTAATGCGAAGAGGCATGGTTGCAACCAACGCTGCACACTCCTCAGGTGTGATTGATTCCCAGACAGCCAGGAGTTTAGCCTTTAAGTCGCTCTTCGATCTTGATGGATTTTTACGGAGAACTTTTTTCATTTTCCACCGTAGGGTTTCGATCGGCGACAAGTTCAAATTTGGACTCGTCACTCCAAATGATACTACGCCACTGATCGGAAGTCCAATTTAAATGATCACGAGCAAACTTCAAACTCTTTTTCTTTTGTACAGCAGTCAACAGTGGTTTCTCGGTTTTATAGTGCTAAATGATAGATTGGATTGTAGACCTGGGAAGTATCAAGTCTTTAGATATTTGGTAACTTGATTTGCCAGCATCCTATTACCCCACAAACTATTCGCTTTCGAAGCTCTTCACACACGGGTTTGCCACGACCCATTGTTATTTGAAAACTAATGAAAAAACTGAAATTTTCGGAATTTATACTGTCTCACTTGACAAATGACACAGAATTACTTTTACCAATTTAAATTATGCAACATAATTGTACAAAGAAGGAATAATCTTTTCTAACTCATCGATAGACGAACTCTTTTGCATCGATTAACAATTAGACGAACTATTTTGCAAAAAACTTCTTCGAATTTAAAACAGGATAATATGTATAAATTTAAAAAGCTAAAATAGTTTATTGGTTCATAATTAAAAAATAGCATAAGTAACGCGACATGTGATAGTAGAACAGCTTAATATTTTATATAGATATACAAAAATAATAAACTTAGAAAAGATCTCACAGAAAATATCACACTAGACGAACTATTTTGCATCGGGGCTCATACACTAGTGCAGTAACTTCGACAAACTTTGTCGCGCTTTGGACTGTTGCAATGCAACTTGCCATGTCCAACTTTGTCAAAGTATTATTGTATAACAGAATTCTTGAACAAGCTTGTAGGTTAACTACAAGCTAGTTCTAGAAATGTGTATATTTCATGAGAAGCTTCTATAGTTTAGGTCGCATAATTCTATTAAAGTGGCCCTAATATTTCAAATATCTGAAAAGTTTTTTAGTTAAATATATCTACTATTTAGCGGAAATCAGAAAACTGAAGCTACACTACAATTGCTATGTGATGGTGCGGGTGACAGCTGTCAGATTCATACAGTTTACCTATGCTTTTCTCTCATCTTAAATATGCATATATTCGTCCTGCTGTCATCCTAACCATGTTATGTAAAAAAGACCTAAGTTCGGAGTATTACCTCCACGTGCTCGTAACACTTCAGTAACATTTCGAATATGGTAGGCGTAGTTAGAAACACAATAAATAGACAATGAGAGAGCGAACGCTTTGGGTTGAATTGGGGCGTTCGCTTGGGGTTGAATGAATTAAGGCGACGTCGCAAGCTATAAACCATATTTTTAATACCATTGTTGTCTATGTCTGACCAAACTTCCACCAGCACACTTTTTAACTCGTGTAAGGCGACTCGTGCTCACATTCCGGTTATTTAATGATATCCTTCCAAAAAAGTCTACAATAGTTTGGTATTCCATAATATTCCCTATATATTCTTGCCGGTTTTTGTCCATAGGAAACGAGCAATTGAAAACGTTCGCTTTTGACGTTTTTGAAGTGGTCATGTAACCCTGTGTGTAATAAAAAAAAAGAACAAAAGAAAAAGAAACTCACCAGTTTTACATTTTCCCTCAATGGTATTGTTTATGTAGCAGGGTGTTGAGAAGTTTGCAAGTTTCGTAATAATTTTCAAAGCTTTTTTCCCTAACTAAGCCGTCTAACTTCCTTGAAGTACCTAACATTAGTAAAAACGTTAAAAAAAAAATGCGACCGTTGCGATTTCAATCATATGCTTCGTTTTTAAGGTTCCGTACTTCAAAAGGAAAAACGGAACCCTTATAGGATCACTTTGTTGACCGTCCGTCTGTCTGTCTGTCAAGACTCTTTATCTCGAGAACACGTGGAGGTATCGAGTTGAAATTAAAACCATATACTCAGGTCTACGGTCCCTTTAAGCTGTGAAAATATCAAACTTCTAAATTAACAGATAAAGAAGACACGGCCGTTTATGTCGCAAAAAAAACGTATATTTTGATACTCTCAAAGATCGAAAATCATAAGGTACTTCCCGTTGACCCAGAATCCTGAAAGGCACAAAGCAAGGTCTTATAGCACAGACTAGCTGTGCCCGCGACTTCGTTCACGTGGATTACAGGATTTTGAATTTATTTTTCCTAAAATAAAAGTAGCCTAAGTTACTCCTTATTACATCAGCTACCTGCCAAAAAAAGTCCCGTCAAAATCGGTCCAGCCATTTCAGAGATTAGCCGGAACAAACAGACAGACAGATAAACAAAAATTGTAAAAAATGTTATTTTGATGTCAGTATGAACCGTATATATATTCATATACATGTAGTAAAAAGCGGTTTTATTTATATGTATAGATATAGAAAAAATCTGAAAACAGTAAATTTGTTGTTACATACGTCACAAAATAAAAAAAATTGCAGTTCGGAAAAATCTTCTGAGACTCCTTTCGGGAATTGTAGTTTGTACGGAACCCTCAGTGCGCGAGTCCGACTCGCACTTGCCTAGTTTTTTTGGTTTTACTTCTTTATATATTCTGGTATTACTATTTATTGCTCGTGGTTTATTTATTTCGCTTAATTTTGAGATATTTATAATTTATTATTTAGATAACGGCAGCGCCATTTGATGTTGTAAAACAGGGTTGAGAAATGTTTTGTTAATTCTAACATTCATTTCAACTTAATATAAATACTCTCAAAAAGCTTTATTTACAAATGTTACAAAGCTTACCTGTATTTGGTCACACTGTTATCTTATTTCGTTACCGTAATTTTGTAGAACTTGTAAACATAAATGTTTACACAGTGTCTTTGATATTGGTGCACACACGAATACCACGAATCCAGTACCTACATGATTCTGGACCGTCCGAGTGGTGAAATGCTATTTCTTAATAAAAAAAATGAACTTTATAATTTAAACTGTAAAATCGTTTCGTGTTATCCATTCCGATGATATTTTTAGTAAAAAAAAACAGTAAAAAATTGAATTAATTAAAAAGTCATCGTACCCCAATGACATCGTTCTTCTAATCAATACCGATGACATTTTTAAATTTTAAAAGTAGTCATCAATTTTTTTCACTAAAAATGTTACAATGATTTTATACTGTTTAATTTAAAAAAAAACGTTAAGGGGCCGGCGACGAATGAATTTCCATACAAACGTAATACCACGCTCATTTGCAGTTGGAGCATATTTCCAACATATTATGATGATATTCGGTTATAGACAATATTTATCTAGGTTCCTACGTCTTTCCTTTTTAAAAAAACAAAAAGAAATTTAAGCGAATTGTATTTCGCACTTTTTTATAGCGTAAATGGCAAAACATGCCATTTGGCTTTTCCTGTATTAAAAATAACAATATTTCATCCGTCGCCGGCCCCTTAAGATTTAAATAAAGAAATACGAAAAAACCGACGAAAAATTCCAGAATGACAGTAGGTTCTTTATTAAAATAGTTTATAGATTGCTCAAAGGATATTAAATGGCAATATTAAAACTTGTAACCAACGGGTCTCACTTCTATCCAGTACCCAACACAAATGATCCTTATAATGTGTTGGGGTTAAATCGAACAAAACTGGCATTGAAAGTCACACTATACCCACAGATAGCGTTGCTAGGCTTCCGGATAAAGCCGGACGCAGTCAGGTTTTTTGGTTGCGTGTCCGGCCTGATGAGACGAAGTTCGGACTGTCGGCTTTTGGTAGACTTTACAATTAGACCATCTTTTTTAGATCTATCATTTTTGTGTTCGGCTTTCCTTTGTATCGCTAGCGCAATCTGAGTAGACTAGCAACTTCATCAGTCAATTGTCTTTTTTAAAATATTGTTATTACTTCTATTATCCTACAAAAGTATAGTGTAAGAGCTACCGCGTGATACAGGATTATCCTAGTACAAGCACATAACATAGTATTTACCTTTGTAAGTACTACAACAAAGATATTGAATTGAATTGAATAATTACTCTTAAGATTTCATGTACCTAAGTAACCATTTTACCAAATTTTACTCTGAATAAATATATTACTATATTATATTGTCGGTCTTTTTAGCCAAATGTCCGGTTCTACAGACTGATCTATTCGATTTTTCGGTTTTATGACCTGGTAACCCTAACCGCAGCCCCGGGAACACTGGGGTGGTTTTAGTCAGTACTCACCAGTCTGAAAGACCACCCCAAGGCGGAGGAAAACCATGAGGATTTCCAACGCCGAAATAAAAAGTCTATTTGAACTATTAGTCCGGTCAATTTAGACATCCGAGGGTACTAAAAGTCGCAACCAGCTGAAAGTTGGTAGGATTGTTCAAAACACCATCATAAATGAAAAATCTAAAGTCCTCATTGATTTGACACCTTAAAAAAAGTACTCGGGGTCAAAAGTGAAAAAAAAAAAACGAGTTTCGCGATTTTCAGCAAAACAAAATTAGCTCAAACAGAAATTGTAGATATATCCACCATATATCTACAATTTCTGTTTGAGCTAATTTTGATAATATGGAGGTGAACTATATACTAGTTCACTTCCTCAGGAATTCCTAGTTTAGGAGTCAGGGTGTCAACTTTTATGCGCCTTTATTTATTCTAACTTAAGTGACGTTTAGCATGTTGTAAAGATTTGTGTCAATACAGTATTATTATTACCATACTAGCTTTTGCCCGCGGCTTCGCTCCCGCTCTACCCTAATCCACCCTACTATACCTTACTCTACCCTACACTACCCTAATTTTCATTTTTTCCCATAAGAACCTTCTCCTCACACTAACAAACACAACAAAAAAAGAATTAGCGAAATCGGTTCAGGTGTTCTCGAGATTTGCGCTTACCAACACATTTAGCGATTCATTTTTATATTATATTTAGATTATTATAAACCAACCGCGGAAACTGCATTTGAAAATATTTTCCGAGAATATTTCTATAAATATACCTCTTCACTTTATAATTAATATACTTTCACTTAATTATATCAAGGATTATTTATAGAAATAGCTCAGAATTTTACGTAATGCTTCGTATTTAAGCTAATTTAAGATTATAGTTTTTCAATTATTTTCTTCGACGCCCTTGTTCGTGTATTAAATGGTTTGCTTGCAATGTTCCAGGCTAATTAACTAGTTACGTGTAACTCAACCAATATTCACTAAATCAATACCGCATTGAATCATTAACCTTTTGAATGTCTTAAGTTACACAGTTCGACATAAGCAATTGTCTTTCTATTGTGTCTCTAATTACGGCATTCGATGAGTTAATTACTCGTAAAAATCGATGCGACAGCGTTTATTTAGTATCGGTTCTCATTTCATTTTCCTTTGTATATTTAAGTAAAGTCATTTTTCAATACACTTAACTCTAAAACCCTCTCTTATCCCACCGCTTTTAGGCACGCAATAAACTGTTTTCCGCACGTTTAGTGCAGAAAAGTGCGCGGCTCTCCCCCGCCCTAATTTTATAATATTTATCGTATCAGGTTAGGCGCGCGTCGACCCCTGCGAGTCACCGGTCAACCCGCGTTTATTCATTTCTTCTTAAGTGTATTAAAAAAAGTAGTTTGATACACGTGGAATTTGTCACTGCAGTCCTTGGCTCTATATCACACTCGCTTACGCGTGGATTCCGCCTCGGTTGCCATGACAAATTTTCTATACTTGTATCAAAATGTAGGTACCATTTTCTTGGACGCTGGAAAGAGTGGGTTCCTGAAATTCGTATTTTAGGTTAAGAATGTCGCAAGCCCTACAATAATGCTACATTTTGATAAGTTTTTAAGTTAAATAGATTTAAGCTTAAATCGGAAATCAGTGGAAAATGTATTTACGCTCTTTTGTAACGAACTGTTTTTTTTCAGCATCCTGATTGCTGATAATCTCGTGGTAAAAGTAAGCGATTTTGGCACAAGTCGCGAATGGAATGATGTGAGTGCCGTCATGAGCTTTACGGGCACTGTAGCCTGGATGGCACCAGAAGTCATTCGACATGAACCGTGTTCCGAACGCGTGGACGTGTGGTCCTACGGCGTGGTGCTCTGGGAACTGCTCACACAAGAAGTACCCTATAAGAATCTCGAGACACATGCTATAATGTGGGGGGTGGGCACAGATACGATAGCGTTGCCCATACCCTCGACGCTTCCGAGTAGCATGCAGCTATTAATGAACCAATGTTGGAATAGGACGCCCCGAAATAGGTAAGTGAGACTCTTTTGAAATTACTTTTCCTGACGGCAGGAAGCACTCTGTCTAAAAGATACCTTTGTCTCGTGTTATTTTTGCTGCACTGTTCTAAATTTGTTGACCCATTTTGATGCGATTCGTCTTTCACTTGGAAATAGAATGTGACGGATAAAACACAAAATAAAATAGTTGAATCTTGTTGCGCTCGTATATGCAGCCACTATTTTCTAAATTACGCTCAGAACTTGATTCATAACTTGTTTTAATCCTGTTAAAAAAGTCTGAGTAGAAAAAATCAAATTAATAAATAAAAGGCACGTAGAAGTCGGCTATGTCTTACTTACAAATGTCAAAAATTATTCATACGCAGATTAGACAGTCGCAGATTTAGAAATAAAAGTAAAAAAAGGTTGACATCCGTCCCCGCAGTCTGTGTCCACCTTCAACGTAATGTTTTATCTTTATCATTTTTCCATCAAAGGTACTTTATTTATTTATAATATCATTTTTGCAACATCTATTTTCGGTAGTTCTTCCTGCTGAAAATATGAAAAAAATCTGAAAAGTAGAACTTTATAAGGACTTTCTAGGAAAATCATTTTGAACTTGATGGAAAGAACAGTTTTTGTACAAAAAAGACAAAAAGGTTTGTACAAAATAATTTCTGGACTAAGTTTGTAGTATAATCGTATATGCAAGCATTTTTTTTAACTCATAAGTGGGTACACTTATTGTTAGGGAAACTACGTTAGGGAAACTATATTGGACGGGAAACTACGGAACCCTACACTGAGCGTGGCCCGACACGCTCTTGTTTTATACTAATTCTTTGACTTGTCACGTTATTGAAATCAGATTTTAAGAAAAATCATCTCTTTAATCCTAAGTGATCCGATCCGATCCGTAATTACCATGTTGTCGTATAAAAATGCAAAATGATAACACAAAGATGAGAACAGATAGTAAGGTTGTAGTAGGTTGTATCCTTGTGAGTCGTGTCTGGGCGGCCGTCATGCGCAGTTATTCGTAGTTCAGATCGCGGCCCGCTTCAGCGTGTTAGTTAGGACGGATGCATTCAGTTGCACCGGACTCACAACATCACCGGCAACGCAACAGGCGGCACCGGCCCCTTCCGGTGTTGTCGTTCACTCAGTGAGCGACACGCGAACGCTCCGCATTCCTAAAATGTTTACGTGAATATTAATTTTATTGTGATAGTGAAATTTAAAATTTTTTTTTTGTTTCTGTAGGCCTCCGTTTAAAATAATTGCCGCTAATTTGGAAATAGCGGGTGACGAGTTAACCAGTTATCCTTTGGACAGTTGGAAGTCGCGCCAGGCTCTCTGGCGTGATGATGTGAATGAGAATATGAAGCGCTTTTTCGTAAGGTAAGTTTGTGTTTTAGTACGCGGAATTTAAGCGACTTAGCTGATTTGACGTTTGCGTTTGTTTGTTTAAATTAAATTATGTAAAACTTAGTTTTTTTTTAAATATTAGATTAGTGGTTTTTATTTTAGGTATTTCACAGAGAAATAGTGTGTTTATCACGATCGCAGTATTTTTTTTCGGGATGTATAGATTTATTTGGGCGCGTATTGCGAATATTTTATTTTCTTTGCCTTGGCGTAAAAACATTGTACTTATTTTAAAACTATGTAGATTTTTCTTTTTAGTTTTTATTCACACCATAGTTTCGCTTTTGTTTGTAGGTAAGCATTATAGTAGCCTTTAAAGATTTAATTATAGAATTTTAGCGAATTTTTATTGACTTAGTGAAATATAAATAATGCATACTTCTGTAATTTGTAGAGGATGATTAACGGTTAATGACATTTTGTTTCTGATTCAATTGATAATACTTTTAATAAACAGAGTTTAGTTATGTTTTTATTTATTTTCGAACTATGTAATATCTGAATATTTTATTAAAATTGGAATATTTCAAGTGATTGAGCAGTTTACATAGTTTACTTTTAATAATTATACGGTAAATTATATCTTTTATATGGATTTTAAGGAATTCTTTGATATTATTTTAGACTTTAATTAAGCTTCAAAAGTTTAAAACCGGCTTTGTGGATCATTACGTCGGTGATCTAATTTCCTTTGTTTCCATATTTGATGGTTATTATATTTAAGTATTTACTTAGTATGAAACATAAAGATTGAAAACTTAGAAGTTATTTTTTTCTGTGGTTTTTTTATTTTGTTTTATTTTAATAAGGCTTTGCGAAAAAATAAATTATCTCTTAGATACACGATAGGGTTGGGGCTACCTTGATTTGTCGACATGCAACTAAATATATTCGTGTTGGTTACTTAGTTCATAACTTCGCGCACTTTCAACTTTCCCCGCAATTATTACTTTGTCTTTGTTCTTTTAACGAAGATGTAGGCTCTTAGGAATCTTAGCTTTTATCAAGACACGGTTTAAGGTTTATTCATTCAGTATGTATGTACAAAATTTCAAAACCGTATCATGAAAAGTCACAAAGTTATAAGCTATAAGTAATACATAGTCACCGGGCCTTTCCAGGCGACTGAGGGGTGGTTTTGCACTTAATGCTGTTTGTTGGTGCCTAATATCCACTGCCCTGCCGTGACTTGTGTTGTACTTAGTGCCGGTGGTGTCCAACTTGTGACCCTTTCAAATATTTTTGAAAAAATATAACATGGTGTAAATATTATTGGAATCGATTCAGTTCCTGATTCCAATCTAACTATATTCAGGTTCGTACTGGGGCTGAGCTATCTTTCGAAACTAACCCTGGCCCCAGTAGTCTTCGACCCAGTTGGGCCCCTGCGGTTGCTGACAACTCCTTGAGGCGCACGGAAACTGCGCGCCGTCGACGACTTGGGCTCGGTCCGGACAGTTACCGGACGGTCGGACAGCGAGCTACCCATTGCTCGCCGTCCGCAAGCCCGCGTCAACGGTGGCCGGAAATCGGGATCGGAATCCCTGCGGCGGCTGAGGCTTCGGTTAAATAGTTTACCCATTTTGATAAATTCTTAGTAAACCTTCATTGCGTCACTAGCGTATTTCTGTGTGAGGGCGGGCGTACGTAACACGGTAGCGCATTGATATTGGTATTATATTACCGATGCGCTACCGACGTATTGTGTCGATTACCAGAATACAAATAACAAAGAAAGAGAAAAAAGGAAAACAAAGAAAAGAAAAAAGATAGCTAGCTCATTGGCTATTGTAATTGTAAGCAAAACTATAGTAACGAAAGCTAATTTAAACAAAAACCCTATGTGCTTTTATGTAAAATTTCAGTGCTTGGATTATTATCTATATATATGTATATACAACACTTTTTTTAGTATGATATGCGAAACCTAAGTCAAGAGTGAATAGATTGCTTCTAGGCAAGCGTGCTCCATCGTCGGCCACATCATCGCTTACCATCAGGTGAGATTGTGGTCAAACGCGAGAATATCCATTATTAAAAAAAAAAAAACCTGAATATATTTTGTTCAGAATTAGTAACTGAATCAATAATTTTTGCACCATGTTAAGTATTTTTTTTTTTTTTAATAATTCTAAAAGGTCACAATTTAGATACCACCGACACTAAAACAACACAGGTCACGACAGGTCATAGCGGGCATTAGGTGCCAGCGCACAGCGGGTTGCGGAAGCAAAACAACCTCTTAGTCGCCCGGGTAGCACAGTGACCATGTATTTATGGTGCCAACCAGGTACCTTAACGGGCTTAGGTATAACTTTGTGATTTTTCGTTGTACAGTTTTGAAATGTACATAGATTCTTTACATATAAATACTAGACAGGTATTTCAGATTTTGCACAATGTTTCCTTTTATGACGTAGGCGAGCATTAAGAGACGATTTTCCGAAATTCACCCCGAAACTTCATAAAGTAAACGCCAGCGACGTGCACCCGTCGCGTCACAAAGCGCGTGTGTTCACACGGACGGTACCCGCCGCGGAAACCGGATTATATCCTAAACAATGTCGCTAATTCAACTTTAAAACGTTGTGCATGTAGTCGTGTCAATGGAAAACTTAATATATTATTATAAAAACGGGCGCTGGGCCCGGTTGCCCGTTACGTATGCCCGCGCGGGCGTCCGCTTTACGCAGTTTGGGTGTTTCTAATATCGTGCGGATTTCATCACGCATGCGGGTTTGCTCCGCATGCAGAATATTTCAAAATGCAAAAAAAAACTTGTCTTGCGTGCGTATTCTACGCATTACAATAATTACTTGCATGAAATGGACATTTGCGGCGGTTACGCGTGCGAAGCAATCTCGCATGCGTGATGAAATCCGCACGATATTAAAAACACCCTTTCAATCCTAAGGGAATGAAACGGAAGTCCAAAGTTGTAACAATCTTTGTTGTATGCATTTTGTTGTGGCGGAGAATAACTTGTCTTATACTGAGCGGTGGATCCCTTGTAACGTTATAACTTCCTACAGGATGATTAAGGGCGAGGCCCAGGAAGGGGCAACCAGCAGTGACAACAACCGTCGCGAGGACCTCAAGACGGCACGTAATATCCGGAAGATATACGAGAACCAACTGAGCCATGCCAACGAGCTTTTCCTTGAAGTCTGTGCAGTCAGACTTCAACTTGAACAACGAGAAAAAGAAGTTGAAGAGTAAGTACATTATACTTTCAGCTTTATTTGAATTCAGAATCTCAGATAATTACCAAATAAAAAACAGACAACTAAGTCCTAATTTGAATGGCAATGATTTTATTTAAGACCTTTTTAATTTATCCTGATAAACTCCACTGATATAGTGGACATGTAATTATCTAAGATGAAGAACTGAAGTACAGAATATTATTTTCTCTAAGATATTGAAGTCGTCTCAAAGATACGACTTTTATGAGCCGGATACCATCGACTGGATACTGTAACGCAGCTCAGCTCGTCAGTAGGCTCGTATAGGGATTCTTCTATGAAATCAAACACTTCGGGCGGCGCACTCTTATATTTTTTTTACTTATTTAAACGAATTCATGCTTTGCCTACAAAAATCACTTCAACACTGAAAAAACAATACACATTATTTTTTTCTACCAACTTTCGAACCTATTCTAGAACAGCATAATCCTTCGAATTATATTTTACAAGCCAGTTCGTTGGTTACATAAAAAAAGCAACTCATGCGATCTCCTTTCGATATCACAATACCATCCAGCGGTCAACTTCTAAGAAAAACTTATTTGATGCATAAAATGTGTTTTGTTTGCATATACCAATGGTATTCGATCCGTTTTCACTCCTGGGCTCTAAACAAAGTGACATTGGCGTCAGCGATTTTCGTACCTAATTAGGGTAGACATATATGACGACCAATGTTATCCACCACCGCGCCGCACCTCTCCTTTTATCACTACCACTCTACCACGCATATGATGTTAGAAAGTAGCAGATTCTGAACTAATTTTTGTCCATTAATTGCTGTAAGGCGTTCCGATGTGAGGATAAACAAATAAATTAATAATACTATTGATAGATACAAGTGGAATAGTTGTTTTATTTGTTTATGAATTACCACACGAATTGCAATAATCTATACAGGAAAGCCAAATCAAAGACAAAAAGTGGAGTGAACATCAAGGTACGACCCTCGGAATCAGAGCAGAGCAAAGAAATAGAATTTCCTGCCAGAGTTTTTGTTCTTTCCTGATAGCTACAACCCGAGGGTCTTCTAAGTCAAGATTAAATTGGTTACTTCAAAGCAAACGTGTTCCATCAACGACCACAGCATCACTTTCCATCGGGTTATAATGGGCAACCGCGAGCCTATCAAAAATAAAAATAGTAAAAACGCGAGGAGACGGTTTTTTATAAAATGTTACTTTGCATTGGGACCCTTGATGTCGTTACACCGCGATCGAATCAGCAACCGCTATAGAATCTAGCATCCTACAGGATGAATACGATTGGTGTTTGCATTTTCAGCTGGGCCAATGTATACTTACGATTGATATATGCATTTTCAGCCGGGCCAATGTATACTCACGATTGATATACGCATTTTCAATCGGGCCAATGTATAGTCGCGATTGATATTTCCATTTTCAACTCGGCCAATGTATACTGACGATTGATATTTGCATTTTCAACTGGGCCAATGTATACTCACGATTGGTATTTGCATTTTCAACTGGGCCAATGTATACTCACGATTGGTATTTGCATTTTCAAGTGGGCCAATGTATACTCACGATTGGTATTTGCAATTTCAACTGGGCCAATGTATACTCACGACTGGTATTTGCATTTTTAGCTGGGCCAAAGTATACTCGGCTATTAAGCGTCATGCTTTGCGACTAGTCATAAGCTGGTAACCCCACAGACAAAGCTACAACTTCTTGGCCGTCTCACGTATTAATACGGCTTTCGCGATTATATAAGCTTCTCCGTTTGGTTACCACTTATGTCGATTCCTAAATAAAGAAGTACTGCTATCAATATTTAATGCGAATGTTTTGCCTTGCGTGTTTCTAAATATATGCTCAATAGGTACGAGGTACAGTCGAGATCATAAATGTGTGACTAACGCATAATTCAAATTGGGTATTTTCGGCGTGGTGTGAATATTTTGCTATCTCTTTTGTATGCACGTAACGTAATAGCGGTGACGTCATATTTCAGGGTTCTTATTCTGTTACATGACAGTTGCAATCCCATCAGATTTGAAATGTTTCTGACTTACATGATATTGAATGTATTTGAGAAGTTCTATTTACGGTTTTGGATGAAGTTACTTTTTGGTGCAAATAATATTAAAACCAACTACCTAATTTTATAGCGTTACGAACATAGTATTTTCGAATCCAAACTGTCATAGAATCTATACCTACATGTAATAAATCTGTACAAGTTTTTAGTTGTGCGTGCATCACGTAAAATGTACGAAATCGATGTTGACTTCATTACAATTGTGTGTAACTTGATAAATTACTTACTATATCGAAAGATATACTACACCCATTGACTGTTAAGCGGTACGAAGTTAGCCGGGTCAACTTGCACTTACATTGCTACTCTCAAAGTAACAATCGTCGATAATTTACCAAACAAAATCGCCTTTGATAAAGTATTTGCTGGTGACTTGTATCCAGTCAATTATCTACATTATGTAAGAAATTAGACATTTGTTACGTAGTTTTCTTTTGATCTACCCAGCATTAATAGATCGAGATTATTATTTATTTTTTGATTATTTTTTTTTTGATCGGGTTTTTTGATTTTTTTAAAGTATATGTGATAAAAATAATTCAAGATATTTTTTTTATGGAATAACAAACTATGTCCATACAACTGCGGAATATTCGAAAGATACGGTCATAGAACGTCAACGCCGGTTTTAGTTAAAAAAAAGTCTCGTACTCTATCCAGAACGGGAAAAAAATATTTGATGATTATTCCTCATCTTGAAAAAATAATAACAATGCCATATAATTCAGTTAAAATTCGATTGTAATCGTCACTGTAGACTAACGGATCAGTTTAGGTCGTCAAATGGATTCCGTTAAGAGTTTGTGGTAGGGCCTCTGGATAATTTTTTAACTAATCTAAGAGCAAAAGTAACCCAACTATAGTTGGGTTACTGTTGCCCTGAGGTATGTTTGGTCCAAGCTTGTAAATCATTAGAGACAGAACAAACAGTCTTTCGTGTTTTTATTGGTTAGCTTGGGCCAAAGTTAAACCCCGAGCCCCAAAGTAACTCTACTGTAATTATCAAAATTTTGTTTGGAATTACAAACTACAATGTCAAACAAGACAAAGTTAAAATTTTATATAATTCCATACTTTTGTAGAGCCTTTTCAATAAATATCATGTCACTTAAAATAAAAAATACGCAACGCAACAGTCATTACATTACTTCCAACTGCTGGCGACGGATTAAACAACCATCTGCTTAAAACCCAGTGACAGCTAATCTAATCCTTATTGGGAAAAAAACATACTTTAACTACCGTATTATAGTTGGGTATAACTTTGACCCAAGCTCGTTAACCAATAGACACAAAAACATCGACTTATATTATAGTGATAGGACAAGCACGTTCATGGAAATTATTTGTCAACATACTGAAAAGTTAAAACAAAAGTTCACTTCAGCGCTACATTGGCATTATGTCGTCTAACAGAATTATTATATCATAATGCTCTAAATACTTTTTTGCGACCAAAATGAATTTGGTGGCACTTACACATTTCGCATAGTGTAACGTCCAAGGTGTGAGTCGTCTGAAGTAAGTGTTCGGCTTTTTATTTATCTATTTATTAAATTAGGTTCACCAACGATTATATACACTGAATACAGCAACATAACACATATAAAATTAAACTTCAGCGCAACAATCACTTACAGGTAAACACCGCATGCATGAAACAATAATTAAAGAGTTAAGCTACCATAAAAATACATCCAAAAAAAAATTCATGAATTGGAAATAATTAAAAGTTTCAAAAAACATAAAAGTTAATAATAATCATTAAAAAAAAAAAACATAAAAATTCATAAAAGTTCATAAAAATTTCTTTAAAATTAATGCTTGGCTTGATAAAGTAAACCGACTTTGCTGTGTTAGAAATACCGTTTTCCATTAACAGTTAGTTTTCTAGCTGTCAGATAGTTATTAACTTTCTACCCTCAAACCTTGGTAACTTACCTATTATTTTGTTTCGATTTCCTGGATATATATTATGCTTTCAGGTAATGAGTTGTTGTCAGGTGTCTGACTGGCTATTGAAATGTATAATTTAACTTTTAACTTTGCGTGTTATTTACATTTTTTAATAAATAAGTTGCTCCATTAGGAATTACTCCTGTTTACAGCTTTGTGAACGCACCTATGATAAGGTGCATTCATAAAGCTGTAAACTCACAGACACAAAACACTCAGTCTCGGTTTACTTATCTGTAGTTACTGCAAATATTTGTTCCATGGATCGAACCCGCGACACACAGTGTAGTAACCAATCGCTCGACGACTGCGTCAACCGTGCCTTCATTCATTGATTGGTTGAGTAAAATAAATACAATATTAATCTTGTGACACATAACTTAAAAAACACATACGACTTTCTTCGATTTACAGTTCGCTACGATTTTAAAAGTACCTAAGGGAGGCCTGGATGCTAAATTTGCAGTTACTGTAGCGTCGTGGGGAACTACAAGATTGTGAAGATTAGGTTCTTAAACGGAAAAGGCTATAACAAGTTTCCATTTTAGTGAAGGGACGAGCGTGTAAGAATTTTAAAAAATGTAAAAAAAAAGTCACCGAAATAATCGAGCGCAATTGATTTTTTTTATTATTATTTTGAAGGCTTATGAAAAAAAAAATCTGACGGTTTTCATGGGGCGATCTCATCATACTACTAAGAGACATGTGTAATACATAACTAGTATTGTTAAAAGTTTGCTATGCCTACGTTGCTCGTAGTCATCTCGATTTCACCACTAAGTTTATAGTTGATAAGTTTTTCCAAGTTCATTTATTAATTTAACTACGTATATTATGCAACAATCCTAGATACATTATACACGGTTATTTGTGAAGCACTAACAACTTTGCAGGAATGTATTACTAACATCATGAACAAAAACTTTTGTTCTATGACTTTTACAAAACATAATTAATTTACTAAAAACAAACCTTAAAGATTTCGTTGTTCTATCTAACACATTTCAACTCTGTATTTTGCTATACCTTCCTACCTACGTTTGTATGATGCGACGCAAGTGCATCAAGTACCCCACTGCCCGATACCCACTCCTATCCGCTATTGTACTATCGCTTGCTTCGCATAGATTTCGTAATGTGTATAGAACGCCCAATTAAAAAAAAAATATTTTTGTATGAAAATCTGATGAACTATACCATAATCAGCCTTTCAATGTTCCCACTGCTGGGACTCTGGCCTCTGATGAACTAAAATATGATAATTTTTTAAAAGTCATAGAACAAAAGTTGTCACGTAACCCTGTATAGAGTTCTCCTTAAAATCAATATATGTATAGCTTGCCCTTGTATACAATGCAACTGTTGTTCCATAGGTAAATCATTCAGGGGTGAAAACACTCTTGCGTAATTATCAACATCTATACCGGGATCGGGACCAACTCAATTTTTTATGCTATAGTAAGATACGGTTTATACTCATGAACATTTTACTACCTTAAAATCACTGGTGAAAAGTTACCCTTTGTGTTTACACAATACATTAATTGAAAAGAGTGCTCGTCTGAAAGTTCACGTGATTTTTTCTGGCGGAATTCGCACCAGTTACATGCAAGTGTGTTATGAAGCCGGGACTTATTTTTAATACACTTATGAAGAAATTAATAAAAGGGGGGTTGATTGGCGACTCGGAAGGGTCGACGCGCGCCCAGCCTGATACGATACATGTAAAAAACATTGTGCTGGGGCGAGCACACGCACATTTCTTCACTCGGTATAAGAGCGGGTTTTCGAGTGCGTATTGAAAAAAATATTTGTAACTTATAGTCTGTCTAATAAGTCAACCGACTTGGGAATTTTGTATAATTTTAAATCATTTAAAAAAATACTTATATTCGATACTTTTTATAAGGTTCTTCTGTTAGTAAACAATGATCTTATCTTTTAATCAACCTTGAGTATTGAACCCGTATTGACTACATCAGATTTCATTAAATCCTAATAATTATCCAAGTCGTTTAACTTATTAGACAGACTCTACCAGTAAATTAATAAGTACTTATGTGAATTCGTATTGAAAAAAATATTAGTTACTTACCAGTAAATTAATAAGTAAATGGAATATCACTTTTTAAATAATATCAAAATTGATAGTAATGTAAATGAAATATGTTTTGCCAAGACGCCGTTTTCTATGGCAGCCGTCTGGGAGCATGACCTTTGAAGTCAAAAGACTATGTCGGGCTTCTCTTTCCTAATATCGGCTTTGAAGCTTTATAACTTCGTTGTTAATGAAGATATTTATTTTTCATATTTTCCTTTTTTAATTGATATAGACTAATGCTTGACTGCGAACCCACCCAACAGATGGTAAGCAGTGATGCAATCGTTGATGGTGAGGTAAATTATAGTCAGACGGGAAGACCATAGCAGGCAAATTGTTCCAGTGCCTCGGTTTATGCGGTATAAACGACGAGGCGAAACGCTTGGTCCGGACCGTAGAGGTTTCAACAACATAAGGGTGGATACTCGCCGTTCGTCGGTTTGTCCGATAGCAGAAGTGGGATGGTGGAATCAAGTCATGTAATTCCTGCGCACACATTTGTTTACTAGAGCTAAAAATTAATTAATTAAGCAAATAAAAAAATGCGTTGGAGGCCTATACAACGGGAATATCCCTGTTTATAGATCTCCCACTCGCTTTGCCTTGAGATATTAGTCTAGAGTTGATTTTGTGCGAAGCGATATTGATTCGAGACAGTTCTACAAATGTTCATGTTACCGAGCACCATAACACAAAATATATAGGTACACTAGCTGTGCCCGCGACTTCGTTCGCGTGGACTACAGGATTTTGCATATATTTAAAAAAAATAGAGATGCGCCGAGTAACACTTTTGCCGAGTAACGAATACCGAGTTTTACTCGGCTCAATTTTTATTCAACCGAGTACTCGGCCGAGTAACTCGGTTCAATCAAATTCCCATTTCGTGCGCGTAAACAAGTACAAACAGGTTCGCGCCGGTCGAGAGGCCGGCTCGCGTTGATACACACCTCACCCCGCCCGCGCCTTTCAACTACCAGTCGCTTGATAGTTTGCAAACGTTGCGCGTCATAGTGAATAAATAATTGAAAAAGTTTGTTAATTAATGATTGACTGTGTCATGCGTGTAGTACCTGATCAGTGATTGTTGACATAATGACTTCACGTAAAAGATCTCGAATTTGGGCGTTTTACGACGAGATTGTATAAGACAAAGCAAAAGTGAAATGTACTTTATGCAATTCTCTAATTTCACGCAGTGGTGTTGGATTTTGTCTCATCAAATACTACTCATTCGTTAAAAAAATTGGTAAATTTATACTTTTTGATTAACACTGCTGTTTTAATTATATCTACCTAAATAAATATATTGCTTTTCTTACACGAAGTATACTCGGCATTCAAACCGAGTTATTCGGCCGAGTACGAGTATCAAAAAACCCGCCGAGTACGCCGAGTACCGAGTATCAACCGAGTACTCGGCCCATCTCTAAAAAAAAAATAAAAGTAGCCTATGTTAACTCCTTATTACATCAGCTACCTGCCAAAAAAAGTCCCGTCAAAATCGGTTTAGCCATTTCAGAGATTAGCCCGGACGAAAAGACAGACAGACTGACAGACCAAAATTGTTAAAAAAATATTTTGGCTTATGTACCGTATATATATTCATATGCATGTATCTAGTAAAAAGCAGTTATTTCAATATTACAAACAGACACTCCAATTTTATTTATATGTATAGATTAGGTACAGAAGACAATCTACAATTCTACATACAAAGCGCGCTCGAGCATCGCACACATAAACACCGCTAACGTACACGATATCCCGGCTCAATTCAGTTCATTGCAAGCGCATATGCATCCGCTAGAGACACGCGCCTGTGACCTTTTTTGTGAAATAATCAGAGATTGCATCACTGCTTACCATAAGTTGGGACCGCGGTCAAGCACTAGTTTATATCAATAAAAAAAAATGTGTATATACTTATATAATCGTTTAATGGACGGTTTGTTAAATTCAACATTAATTGTTTTTAAGCTACCAGTTATAAGTACGTAAGTAGGTAGGTATTTACTTGTACTTTAAAGTTTGTTTTTACGTAACGTAGAACAGTTAGGTAGGTAGATAAGTACATGACTTGGTGGCCATGTAATATTTTTACAATTTATATTATGTATTTATCGCCCGAGCGCGCTCGGACAGAGCGGCTCCGACCCTAACGATTGCTGAGCGTAGGAATGAAAAGTGAAGTAAATACATGAGATTGACTTCTGTACTTACTATCTTTTGTGACCATAATAATTCGTTGTTCTTAGAACTGTTGCTGCTCAATACAGTTCAATCTGCACTTGTCACAATATTCCAACATTGTGAAGTTTGTTTGACATGATACGTGATCTGTCCCGAGTAATTGTAATATGTGCTATTGTTGACCTGTGTTCATGCCCAGAGGCCTTATTACCATGACGTATTAAAACGTCAGCCGTGCGAGCGAGAAAGAGGGATGAAGCATACCCCCTGTACAGGGTACTAAGCAATATAGGTAGAAGATCTTTTTTTATGTTTGTTATCGAGCTATTCTACTAATATTTTAACTTAGTTGACTTGTCTTCTTTATAAAACACTAACAACCTTACAGGACTATTTATTTATAACTTTATTGCACACCTTAGCTTATTAAAGGATAAACATTTACAAAAGAATAAGTGTACAATAGGCGATCTTATTGCACAAGGCAATTTCTACCAGACAATCTTTGGATGGACTGAACGAAAGGAAAAGATTTGGGGCTGTCAGTGTACAACACAAATAATGTGAATAAATATTTATATATAAATATATATACAAGGTGCAGTTTTAAAACTGCACAATATTTCAGGAGGTTGTAATAAAACTCATAAATAATCATATAAAAATACGATACCTGGTCAATAATCAGTAAAACTTGTTATTTTATTTTTTTAATTTTAACCGTTTTTCAGAATAACTCTCTAAATAAACTTCTTAAAAAAATACAGAATCACCCGTTGCGATTTATCGCACGCCGTGTCACTGTGTGTGTGAGTGCATCAACCTGTACGAGGCTCCGCCCACTTATTTTACGAAATGAATAATTTAACCTTAGATGTAGATCGAATTCGATGATCATAATGTACATTAATGTCTTAAATTTCGCTATTTAATTACTCGCTTTTAAGCATCATCACAATGTGAAAATCTTTTAAAAGTCACGTTGACGTCGCGTCGATAGGTACTTACGTATCAGCTGATGAATAAAATGTTAGGCCGAGATCAATAAACCTTATGAGGCGTCCGTGCCTCCGTCCGTAGGTATCATAGAGCGCGCGCGCTCGAGATTTAGATACGCAGTGGTACATGAACGTACCTACCAGACGCAGTGTCATTCTCAAGGTCAGTTTTCCGTAATAATTTCGTTTTTATTTGTAGATTAAATTGGTGGATGTGAAATTTCCCTTCGTACTTTTTAATGGGCTGAGGACCGACAAAAACACTTCAAGATAATTTGTGCTATTTACGTAGATAGGTAGGTTTTTAAGTGATTTATCTTGCCTGTTAGGTAGGTATTTTTACCGTAGTTAAAATTTTTAAATCAATTTATTTACACTAATCAAATTGATTCGGCTAACAACGTATTTACAAATGACTTTTTATGTACTTACTAATAAAATAAAATAAATACCTAAGCAGGTACTTATGTTACCTGGAGGTGTTGTTCAAACAGACAGCAGTCTAGCACGACGTTGCTGATTTTCTTTTAATTTCGTAGCACAAACACATTCGTTTTAAAGTGTCGAAAGCACTAATCACTAGTGATCACCTTTTCACGTAACGTACTTGCCGACCGTAGTGAGAAAACCAAACCGTAGACCAGCATCCCGCGTGCTGGCCCGTGGCTCTCGCTTGAAGTATTCCAGGATATTTTCCTGCAAGGCGACAAGCAGGCCTTCGTTGCCGCGACCGTCAGCAAGCCGGGGAACGCCGAATCGTCGAAACTCGCGGAGTCTTTGCGTAGCAGCCAGTATTACCCTTTGAGATGGACGTTACGATGTTTCCACTGATAGCATACAAGCGGACTATCTCCACCAACTCTACATTGGAGTATTGGTCTGTCATCTTTCATCACTAGATACCGCAACCGTTAACCGAAGGCGCTGTGGGCGAATATTGCAAGCGCGTGTATGCACACGTCGGCGACGTCAGTTACACTAAACATGATCGATTGATCGATGGCGCGGGGGCGTGGCTAGGGTGTGTCGTGCGGGAGATTATTGGTGCTTTACGTTGCGTGTATGTGTGTGAAAGCGCGGTTTAAATAATGGTGTGTTTGTGTGTGTGAAAGCGCGGTTATAAGGGAGGTATCAGACTAGCAGAGTTTATAAAAAAGGTAGTTCACACATACCGATTTCCATATATAAGAAAAAAAATACCTACTCATTTTATTATTGATTCGGGTCGAGAATCACTAACATAATTACCTCCTGAATTTTTTTGCACCTTTAAAACTGCACCTTGTATACTTATAGTACAATAGAAAAAATATAATACATAAATAAATTGCCATTATTTGGTAAACTAATAAATATTAAAATATACAATAGAGAAAGGGGAAGAAAAATTAAAGTGACAGGTAGTGCTCCTTCACCATTTTTTTGTAGTTCTGTAGCATTTGGGCACGCCTTACTTCTATGGGTAATGCATTATACAAACGAGCTGCTTGTATCGTGAAAGATTCATCGTAGAACGAAGTGGAATGCATACGAATACTAAGTTTTAGGTTGTCCGATGACCCCAAGGACCTAGAATGTGTGTCACAGAGGAACTGAAAGCGTTCTTTGAGATAAAAGGAGTCAAAGGATTGAAGAGCATGTTGTAAAGCAAAGTATATGAGCATTCCGGCGAAGGCGAATAGGAAGCCATTTGAGCTGTGTGCGAAATTCAGAAACGTGCGTGAAAACGATACTTGCGCAAGCCAAATATAAACCTGATACAAAGATTTTGAAGCTCAAGCTTATCTAATTGGCCTATGTTGAGATCAAGATAGCTGGTATCAGCATAGTCCAAGATTGGGAGAAGAAGAGATTGTGCTATCGCAATTTTTGGAAGAAAATTGCGAAGGCGCCTCAAGGAGCCCGCCGAGGCGAACAGCTTGCGACTTACCTCTTGCAATTGTTTAGTCCGGGAAAGAGTGCTGTCGATATAACCCCAAGTTTTTTACCGTGTGAGTTACAGGTATTAGGGTGTTATTGAAATAAACCTGGGGCAATGTCGACCAATCAATCTTAGACAGTCCGGGAACTGCCAACAACAATCACTTGCGTCTTGGTTGGATTGAGCCCGAACTCAGTGCTCCAGTCACTTATTCGAGTCAAGTCTATATTAATAGTCTCAATGGCATCACACAGTTTTTCAAGAGGGGATTGTGTGTATATTTGAAGATCATCATCATACAAGTGGTAGAAAGAAGATAGTCGTTGAGTGGATAGCATTAATAAAAAGAGCGAAAAGCAGAGGAGATAAAACGCCACCCTGCGGCACATCGGCAGTTGTGTTACACCAAGAAGAAATTTTATTCCTCAATGCAAATACGCTGTCGGCGACCAAACGGGTGACTTTTAAATCAGACAATTACCGAAGGAGATATGTTAAAAGAGCTAAGGATAGAGTTGGGTAAATAGCCGGATCCTTTGAGTTATTATCGATTATAATCCATAAGTGTCCATTAATAGCCTAGCAACGAATGATAACCCTGCTATTAATGTATTGTTAAAAAAAAAAATGCTTTTTTTTGTTTAGTGTAAAATCTGTGGGTGTGAACATAAATTGGGTGCGTGTACGCAGTGTGATTCAATGTATTGTAATTCTTTTTATTTATTTTCACTTTTTGTACGTGAAAAAGTGTTAGTAATAAAATAAATACACATTTTTTGGGAAATTCAGTTTTGTTAATTTAGAGATCCAATACTATAAAAACCACAATTACTATTGACACATCGCTTTGTGATTTAACCATCTACCTAATTAATTACTTGATTTAACAAAATGGAGTACTATATTCCATTCTCCGACGTAGCCATGTCTGGCCGAGCTCGCCCTTGGTTTGGTGCGGAGTGTGATCGCGCTAACGGGCTCAAGCACGCAGCATATCAGGCATGGGCCGATGCTCGTATGCACAAGACAAATGACGTAAGCCAGAAGAAGGGAGCTTTCAACAGAACTGCCAAGTCATGTAAAAAGGTGATGCGGAGGTCTCGGTTCGACCACATTAGTCGCATCGGGAACAAACTAGCTTCATACCCTGCGGGTAGTAAGGCGTTTTGGTCCCTGGCTAAGTCGGTTGAATCGAACTTCTGCCGCCCCTCACTACCACCACTGCTGAAACCCGACGGGTCGCTGGCACATACCACTGAGGAGAAAGCAAATTTGTTTGCCTCACTCTTCGCGGAATCTTCGCGTCTAGATCCAGGTAACGCGCGGCCCCCTGTTTACCCTGATGGTTGCGATACGAGTATATCGGATATTCGCATCCATCAGAAGGACGTCCGTAGGGTGCTATGTAACCTTGACGTGAACAAGGCTAGCGGTTCGGACGGGATACCAGCAATTGTTCTAAGAACTTGTGCGCCTGAATTGTCTCCGATCCTGACACGCCTATTTAGGTTTTCATTTGAGGCTGGAAAAGTGCCGACTGCATGGAAGCAAGCTAATGTACAGCCCGTGCCCAAGAAGGGGAGTCGGGCTGACCCAGCTAACTACCGACCAATCTCAGTAACTTCCATTCTCTGTAAGACCATGGAACGTGTACTCAACACTAAGCTCCTGGCATACCTAGAAGCTAATGATATCCTAAGGGACCGTCAATACGGCTTTCGCCGAAATCGGTCAACTATCATATAACACATAACAGCGTATGCCATCCACATCTGGAGTAAGGCCATCGAGAAGCACGGGGAAGCGGTTGCCGTCTCCCTCGATATCTCGAAGGCTTTTGATAGGGTTTGGCACGAAGGCCTTATTAGTAAGCTTTCATCTTTCGGTTTACCCGCTGGATTATATGCTTGGATCGCAGACTTCCTGAGTAACCGGTCCATCCGAGTGATTATCGATGGCAGCTCTTCCGGTCAAATGGCTATTAATGCCGGGGTCCCTCAGGGGTCAGTTACTCTCGGCAATATTATTCTTGCTGCACATAAACGATCTGCTCAAGCCCGGTACCTTTGGGTATGCAGATGACAGCACTGTTGCCGAGAGTTACATATCCAACGCGCGAGCTAGTGGGTCACAGATCCAGTCTCTTCGAGAGGCTATGGTCGAGCGCTTGAACTTGTCCTTGGAGGCAGTCTCCGAATGGGGCGATGCCAATTTGGTCAAGTTCAATGCTGCAAAAGCCCAGGCGTGTCTATTTTCCGCTAAAAGGAGCCAATTCAGCCCCGCTCCAACTTTCCGGGGTGTAACTGTGCCGATAACCGACCATCTTGACCTTCTTGGTGTTACGCTGACATCAACACTCAACTTTGGGCCATACATCGAAGCAAAGGCTCAACTGGCTGCAAAAAAGCTGGGAATCCTCGCAAAGGTCAGACAGTACTTCACGCCGGAACAGCTGCTGAAACTTTATTAAGCTCAAGTTCGATCGTGTATGGAGTATTGCTCTCATCTTTGGGACGGATCTGCCCGATACCAGCTTGATGCACTTGAGGCAATTGAGAGGCGAGCCAGAAGGATAATTGGCGATGATACACTCGTCGAGTCGAGGCTTCAAAGTCTTGAGCATCGACGCAGAGTCGCTAGACTGTCGGTTTTCTACCGGTTGCATTTCGGAGAGTGTGCGTCGGAATTGCATAACCTAATTCCGCCTAGCCCGTTCCATTATCAGACTACCAGACGTACGGCTATGCGCCACCGGTACATGGTGGATATCCCACCTACACGCACAAAACGTTTTGGGAACACATTCGTTGTGCGTGCAGCTAGGGAGTGGAAATCCTTGCCGGAGTCTGTGTTTCCAGATAGCTACAACCCGGGAATCTTTAAGTCGAAAGTGAATAGGTTTTTTTCTAGGTAAGCGCGTTCTATCGTCGACCGCATCGTCGCTCTCCATCAGGTGAGTTAGCGGTCAAGCGCGAACCTATCAACAATAAAAAAAAAAACAAAGCGAGCTAAATATGTAAGTGTATGTATACCTACAAATAAATTTTAACCGATACGTAAAAATGTATGGTACAATAAGTAAGTTACTTATTAGCTCTTTTCTGTGAATACGACGTAGGTAAATTTTGTTGGTAGGTAACATGCATCGCCGTACCCCCGTTTCTTGTGCTATCTCTTTCTGGCGCTAATATTATTCGTGCCAGAAAGAGATGCATGAACTGCACTACAGCGACGCCAACCGAATCCGGAATCAGTACGTCGACTGATATGTTTCGGTGAAGAAGTCCTTTTTCGTGTGTTGTTGGTTTGTGTGTATAATCATAAAATAAATAAATAATATTTTTAAATGGGCCAGATTAGTTTTAAATTGCACATTTATTTTCTACAAAGAAAGATGATGAAAATGAAGTCTAATCTGACAGTCCTAAGCCTGAAAACCATGAAGGGAAATTTTCAATCACTAAAATAACATTAACAGCAGGGTTATCATCCGTAATTGCTATTAATGGCTATTAACTAAGTTTTAATCGATTATTAGCCAAATGATATTAACCGGATTATTATCATTGCCCATCACTGGCTAAGGATGCCAAGCAAAAAGTCGAAGTCAACAGTATTAAAAGCATTGCTAAAGTCTAGTAGAGCAAGTACTGTTAACCCCCATCTCCATGCCTAACCTGATATCATCTGTGATACTCAGCACGAGTGCTGAGGTAGTGCTGTGTCCAGGTCGAAAACCAGATTGGAAGGGATTAAGTAGGTTGTGCTTGGAAAGGAACATGCTAAATTATTGGTGGACCAGCTTTTCAAGGACTTTGGATAGGAATGGAAGAATAAAAATGGGACGATAGTCAGTAAACGAAGAAGGAATAGATTTTTTGGGCAAAGGTATATGGTTGAGCATCTTTCCAAACTTTTGGGAAGACACTACTAGAAATAGAGTTCAGGATGTAAAGGATGACAGGTAAAAAGTTATCAAGAATTTGGATGATCATCTTTCGGCTGACACAGTCACTACTAACAGCATTAGATGTAATCGCTAAAATAGTCTGTTTAACATCACAAGCAGTGAATTGACTTATGACAAAAGGAGAATAATCAGGTATCGGAAGTTTTGAAAGATGACTTAGTGTAGTTGCTTTGGTGGCCCTATCTAATAAGGGCGAAGTAGAAAAATGACTATTAAGTAAGCTGAAGTCTTTACGAATTGTGTCCTGTGACTTTTTTCCGATGCCTAATGATTTAAGAAAACTCCAGACCTTACCATTTTCAACTGAAGTATGAATATGTTGGCGTTTTGCGTTTCTACACACCTTGTTGCAGTGGTTTCTAATGGAGATATATTTTTCCCTATTGATGTCACTTGGCCGAATTTTAAACTTAAATTTCGCAGCTGCTTTTTTATTAAGTAAAAGTTTAATTTCATGAGTTAGCTTCCAAGAAAAGATGTTCACCGTCATTCGATGGGGGCGGCTGTGCGGACATGCTAACAAAAGGAAAGGGAATATAATTACGAATATAAATAGCCACCCCTCCACCACCACCGACTGCGCGATCATTCCTGATGAACTGAAAACCTGGAGGAGAGTAGGTTGAAGAGGGAAGACAAGGTTTTAGCCATGACTCAGAAACAAGAATTGCGTGAATATTCTTACAGTCAAAACTGGCCAGCATATCGAGGAAATGTGCCGGAATACTCTGGGCATTTATGTGGACTACATTAAAGTTCCCAGAGACATCGGAAAATAACGAAACCAAAGTGTCGGCTAAAGAAGGAACACTTACAAAGCTTTCATCATCACTTTTTACAGAATGATAACTATCAGTATCATTGCCACAGCCAGACCTGGGCATTACTATAAAACAAAAATATAAATATATATAAAATATGAATATGACTATGCATTGTAAATAAGAGCAAAAAGTTTAATTGTTTCATTTGTGACTACACGCGAATTTTTTTTTACTAACATTACAAACAACAACTTTTGTTCTACGACTTTAAAAAAAAAAAAAAATACCAAAAGCAAACCTTCCAGATTTCGTTGTTCTATCTAACACATTTCAACTCAGTATTTTGCTATACCTACTTATACGTCTGTATGACGCGATGCAAGCGCATCAAGCACCCCGCTGTCCGATCACCGCTCCCCTCCGCTATTGTACTATCAATCAATCAATCATTTATTTGCTATAAATATGGTACAGGAGTTGTTACAGTGACAGTTATAGACCGAGACATATTTCACCTAAGTTACAGGTATGCAAATATTTAAAAAATAGAATTTATACATACATGAATTAATAAAATTGATTAACATATAATTGAAGTTTACAAAATTGATTACATAACAATGTCAAAATAGATAAAAATTAAACATGAAATAATTTTATGCATCCTTAAAAAAATTGTAACAACATGAACTTTTCTTCAAAAACTCTTTAACTGAATAAAAGCTTTCCTCTATCAACCAGTCCCGTAAAACACGACAGAATTTATTGTATGGTAATTCTGAAATATGTTTGGGTAAGGAGTTGTAAATAAGTGGCGCCATATATGCACAATTACGTCTAAACAGTTCTAATTTAGGGACCGGCATTTTGAGGGGTAACCGCGTTAACAACCGCTTACTTTTATTATCGTTACCTTCGAAAAGGAATGGATGACCCTTAACAAATTTGGCGACTTCGTAGATGTAAATACTAGGGACAGTTAGTAACTTTTTTGATTTAAAAATCGGTTTACAGGAATCAAACCATTTCATACCATAAATTGCACGAATACATTTTTTCTATAAAAACCCGGTTTACCTCTGAAGAGTTGCCCCAGACTACAATGCCATAACGAATGAGTGAACAAACATAAGCATGATACACCACTAAAGATGTTTCTCTAGTTGTTACATCTTTAACTTTACGAAGAGCAAAAACGAATTTATTAATTTTCTTACACTTCGCTTGCTTCGCATAGACTTCGTAATATTTAGAACGTTAAATTTAAATACACTTGAGAGCAAAAAAATCGCACATGGCTTGAAAATTCGTTTAATACTGTTTTTTCTTAAATCTAAAGATATTGAGTACAAATTATTAAGCAAAATTGAAGCATACAAAGTTAGCTTTATAAAAACACAAAATTAAGATCATTGACCTTGACGTAACTCACAAAAACCAGCGGTATACCCAATTCCCCAAATTCACCCATTTTCATTTCACTACTTGCACCTCTACCTGGAGCTACACAAAGGGTGCTGTTTTATAGTTTTAATCAGTTTCCGTTAACCTGATAACGTCTCTATTAGAAACGGATGGATTTACTGGAAAAATATGGATACCACGCCCGCAGAAGCCGTTCAAGTTATTGCCTTGCCCAAAGCAGGCCATAATCAAAATTAAGTCGCCCGACAGCTAATTTTCGGCAGCTTCCCTGTTCGTCTGGTATACCAGAAGTTTTAAGAGATCCGTAGGTATATTCGGCGACCAGGATATGGCCTGTGCCGTATAGGATCGGGGCTTGATTATCGCTTTTCTGTAACAAGTACTTTGAGGAAATCGGTTATTGAACGCTATTAACTGACACAAAAGCTTCAAAAAGTTTGCAATTTCAGTATAAATCATTGGATAATTAGGAAAAGACTGGGTAAAGCAGGCCTGACTGCACATCACTCAGCAAATGGACCAAATTGACCACAGCTCACCGACAAGTCCGGCTATAATTTGCCACGTAACAGTAAAATTGGATACCTTAGGGCAGGCTGTTGTCATCTTATAAGTGCAGAATGACTCAGATGACCATGATGGAAGCTGTAGAGTCTACAGAAGGTCATCAAGGCAATTTTAACAATGCTGCAGAAGCGAACAAGTGGGTTTTGGAGGCGAATTGGGGTGGTATAATTTTGGACACTAAAACTGACATTGTATTCATCACTGGGCCATTACTGGGCTGATATCGAGAGGGTTGACGACTTTATGATACATCAAAAAAGTGCTCGAAGAATATTTGAAGCCAATTGTGTGGCTTACGGTATTTTTTTTTTCCTTAATGCAGAACAACAGCAGATCGCATGTCGCTAGAACAGTTTGCGACTACATGTCAGACGTTGGAATCATTGCGATAGAGAGGCCAGCTCGTAGTTCTGATCTTAATCCAATTGAGCATATCTGCAATGACCTTGAAAGAAGACTTAGTGCAAAAAGCCTGGCTGTCCACGCCTCCAAGAGCTTCAATTTGTCATTGACGAGAAGTGGGACTTTATACCAAAGATTTTATTGTAAAATTAATACGGTTGATGAAAAATCGAGTAACAGCTGTAAATAAGGCTAAGGGAGGGAATACACTTTATTGACAAACAGGATGATCAAAAATTTTAAGTTTGACTCTCATTCTTTCTTAAGTGAAATTTGGTAATTTTTCCCATTTGTTGGATTTTGTGCTCTAAACCCTTTCAAGGATATTTTTTTACACTGTATTTCATATCATTAAAAAGGTAATTAAATAGGCTTTCAAATAGTGTACGACATGTTTTCAATAACTATTCACATTCATGACAAAAAGTGCCTTAACAAAGAGTTATGATGTGCGATTTTTATGCTCTCGAGTGTATTTTTACTTTTGTATGAAAGTCTGATGAACTAAAATATGATATTTTTTTAAAAGCCATATATCAAAAGCTGTTGTTTATGGTGTTAGTAATAGAGTCCTTTTTTTTATGGTGGGAAAAAATCATCCAATGACAACCCCCGCTCTTGGGCGGAGCTGGAGATAGTGTCAGACTCTTATTGACTAAAAGACCCACCCACCCCGTTCCTTCTAGCCTTCATACCGGGCTCGAGCGCCCTTTCGGATAACCCTGGCCCCAGTAGGCTTCGACCCGGCTGGGTCCCTGCGTTGCTGACAACTCGTTGAGGCGCGCGGGAACAGTGCGCGCCGTCGACGACTTGGGCTTGGTCCGGACAGTTACCGGACGGCCGGACAGCGAGCTACCCATCGCTCACTGTCCGCAAGCCCGCGCCTACGGTGGCCGGAAATCGGGATCAGAATCCCGGCGGCGGCGGCGATAACGCCGTTGCCTGATGCGTTCGGCCTCCTCCTTTGCGAACATTACTGCTTCGCAGAAGTCGGCGACCGCCTGCCACTCCTCGCTCCGGACCATGGTCTCAACCAAGGCCCGGCGCGAGAGGTCTCCGCTGCCGATCGCCCCCACGAGGTCACGGCGATGCTCCGCCCAAGCAGGGCACACCTAGACTGTGTGATCCACCGTGTCCTCCGGGCATTCCGCACAGTGGCGACACCCGGGCATCACTTCCGCACGAATCCGGTGCAGGAAACTCCCGAACGAACCATGTCCGGTAAGGACCTGCGTCATGCGGAAGGTAAGGACGCCGTGAGGTCTTCCCAGCCACGCCTCAAAGAGGGGACTTACCGCCGTGATTGTGGCGTGCCCAAGTAATAGAGTCCTGAGAGGTTGCCAGTGTTTTACAAATAGCCCTACATAGCTGCATCCTTTTAACAGTACAATTTAGATTGTCAAATGGATCGAGTTAAGAGCTAGTAGTAGGGCCTCGGTATCCTACTAGCGAAACAAACACAAGTTCGATTTTTCAGTTATTTTTCGACCCATGTGCTGGGTCCTTGTCACCAAGTTCGGGTTTCGACCACTTTTCGACCAACTTGTACAATTTCTAGTTTATGTATAAAAAAAGAAACTGACTGACTGACATTATCAACACACAGCCGAAACTGTTGGGGCTAGGAGCGTTAAATTTTGCACAAGGATTCCACTTATGATAAGAGAGGATTTTCCAAAATTCACCCCATAAGTTGAAGAAACGGGGGTCCAAAGTTTATGGAGAAACCTACTTTCATGCGGGCGAAGCTTCTAGCAGAGAGCATCGCCGTGTCCTCGTGGGGGCGATCGGCGGCGGAGACCTCTCGCGCCGGGCCTTGGTACAGGCCATCCGGAGCGAGGAGGAGTGGCAGGCGGTCGCCTCCCTTTGCGAAGCAGTAATGCTAGCAAAGGAGGAGGCCGACCAAATCAGGCATCAGCGCTATCGCCGGCGCCGGGATTCCGATCCCGATTTCCGGCCACCGTAGGCGCGGGCTTGCGGACGCCGAGCAATGGGTAGCTCGCTGTCCGACCGTCCGGTAACTGTCCGGACAAAGCCCAAGTCGTCGACGGCGCGCACTGATCCCGTGCGCCTCAAGGAGTTGTCAGCAACAGCAGGGGATCAGCTGGGTCGAAGCCTACTGGGGCTAAGGTTAGTTTCGAAAGAGTAGCTCGAGCCCCGGTATGAAGGCTCGAAGAAATGGGGTGGGTTGTTAGTCAGTAAGAGTCTAACACTATCTCCCTCTCCGCTCAAGAGCGGGGGTTGTCATTAGATGATTTTCCCACCATAAAAAAAGCCTCTAGCAGAAACTAGTTAACTGCGAAATGACAAGGATGTTTCCGATTTGACGTCATCGCTGTAAATTCAATTTCCAATAGCTAATGTAACAAAAGGAAGACTTGTATACATATCAGTATGTTCACAATAGTCTATTGTCAGTAAATTGATCCGCCGTGCAGTAGTGCTATAGAATATTAATTATTAACAGTTCTGATGCACTGCTTAGAACCAGTGTTGTAGGTGGACACAATCATACTAGTTAGGGATTCCCATAAGTGTATTGTGAGTAAGATTACATGTAGTAGAGATGGATGTGGGGAACAGAATAGAAGACAATAAAAGACCCACCCCGTTCCTTCTAGCCTTCATACCGGGGCTCGAGTTTTTTCCCTTTTGGATAACCCTGGCCTCAGTAGGCTTCGACCCGGCTGGGTCCCTGCTGTTGCTGACAACTCCTTGAGGCGCGCGGGAACTTTGGCCACGGTAACCTATCTCCATGAATCCAAGAAGGTAAGACAATAGTGCATAGCAGTACAAGCAATTGCTCAACAACACTTCAACGACGATACGGAAACGACGATACGGAATACACTTTCAATTGCAAGTGAGTTCCGTGCCGTCGTGTTTTCAAATTCAAACGCAGGTGCACTCTGTTCCTTAATTCTCATAAAGTACGATGGAAAAACAATCCGACTGGGCGGTAATCAGACACATGACCAACGGCGTTACGCCTTGGCAAGTAAGACACTGAACACACCATCGACTTCCAAACTCTGGAAATGCCAATGGAATAACCTAATAAGACTATTCAACTCGGGAATTGACCAGCCAATCTAGTGTCATAGGATGTTTCTTTGAAACCGAGAGAATGCCTCATTCATCTGACCTTATTTTTTTTTTACATAGCAGTTTTCCCCGATGACTATTTAAATCAAAGACACTCATTTGCGCCCAGTGGATTACGACACAAAATAGATAGGTATGAAAACTATGCCAGTTGAATGAGAGATGCGCTGGGTTTCAAAGAATCGCCCTATAACTATTTAATGTACTCGTCTATTATTTGACAGTTAAAGAAATTATGATTACCTCGTTGTAGTGAATTTCCGCGTGTGTCTAATAAAACAAGTAACACAGCTTCCTACATATACTGTTCAACGCGAATGCGATTTCGTAGCGAACTAAACCAAACCACGAATTACTGCATAGTTTCTTGTTTACGAAGCATAATTAACAAAGTAAATGTGTATATATTTTCAGTTGATTTGCCTATTTGAAGGAGGTTTCCGGCTACTGGGACCGCAATTAACTGGGACCGCGGTCCCAGTCACCGGATCCGTAAAAATTAAATATTTTTCTTCCAGCGACTGGGACCACTCATAGATAACTTAAAAAAATCTATTTTTCAAGCCAAAATCGGTACAGTCAAATGAAAAAATTTCTAAATTATTTGTATGAATATCATTGACTCGTTCTAGGAAAATTGTTGATTATTATTATAAGCACGATTTATATATTATTTTTTTATTATATTTACGGTACCACTTAAAGGCTGATTTTGTGATAAATAATTACTTTCTGATTGTTAATTGTTTGAAAATTGTTGATTATTATTATAAGCACGATTTATGTTATTTATTTTTTTTTGATTATTGTTAGCATGATTTTCGTGTATGTTTTTATTACGAAAGTTTTAAATAACAGAATTGTAGTCAAAGGCTGTTTTTTTTTACATCAATAAATGATGTTTTTAAATCAAAAGGATTTTTCTTCAATTATTACAACTAAAAAATGTTCGTTTGACTGTACATTTTTTTAATTTCAGTTATCATTTATGAGTGGTCCCAGTCGCCGGAAGAAAATTATTAAATGGTTACGGATCCGGCGATTGGGACCGCGGTCCTAGTTAATTGCGGTCCCAGTCACCGGAAACCTCATTTGAAGTACTGCTGTGCTGTAGCAAAAATTTAACGTGAAATTTTTGGAACGAGAGCTCGTTATTGATATTAGACAAAGCTTCCGAGAATACTTTATACGCTGGGTTTTTAAATGCATCCGTTATTTAACTTCAGTTAATCAAAAGGATTATACGCGTTTTTTAGTTACCGCGTAATCGGTATTTTGTTCGTTTTTAGTTTTGTTAATTATTCATCGTAAGTAAATATTTCTTTTTTTACCTTCAATTTTCCTTTCATATAAAATCCGACACCCGTTCGCTAATTAGTTACTGGGATTCACTTTTCCGATTTTTCTAATTAACTATCCATTCGAAGTTCAGACTTGAGGCTGGATTACTACCTTTAATTGGTAAAAGGATAGCCTCTTTTGTAAGTATTGTCTATTTTAATTTGTCTTTTGTATCTTCTATATATATAAATAAAAGCGAAATACCACTCACTGATTAATCACGAACTATCAGATACTATAACACCTACAAACTTAAAATTTAGCAGGTGGTTTCCTTATAGTGTGCCCACGCGCCTCTCAGAGCTGTCAGCAAAACCGGAGGGGCTCAGAAGGGCCGAAGCCTACTGGGGCCTAGAGTTTACTTTCGAAAGGGCAACCCGGGGTCCTGGAACGCACGCCCTCCCGCTCTGCCCTATATCGGGGGAAGGGTTCACTAATACCCTACACCAAAACGCCGTTGACAAATTTTTAGTTGACAACCAACGTTTCGTACACTATTTCACAAACGATTCGTTCTACAAGTGTTTCATTTCACAAACTCTCAGTTTACAAACTTTTTTTTGGCATAGGAATGCTTATCTTGATAAATGGTTCACATGATATTTAATCATTTTTACATTTTTCATTTAATATTTTGCCAATTTTGGTAAAAAGCACGTTTATACTCTAAATATCATTTTATAATCATAACGGTATTTTTTGCGTTCACTTGGGGTTTAATGAATTAACCTAACCAAAATGATTCACAAGCAATAGAAGGGGATCTGGCTTTAATGGTCACTGTTCTAGCCTAACCTAACCCACATGATCACTTCGTTCGCTCGCTATCGCGTTCTAGTGGTCACTATTCTAACCAGACCAAATCTAGGGGCGACATTTAACTGAACCTGACCAAATTGATTCACAAACATTAGGTTATCTGGCGGTCGGCGGCCGCTACCGCGGCACGCTCGCTTCTGGGAGGCCTACTAAACATTAACAAAATGTAATATACTAGCTGACCCGGCGAACTTCGTACCGCCTAATAGTTATGTTGTGATACTTTTTAGCTAAGTTGTCAACTCTACCCTACTCTGTTCTACTCTACTCTACGCTACAGTACCCTGAAGAAAACAAACACAAAACAAAAATGCAATTATAACTTTTCAACAACACCTGAAAGAAAACACAGGCATCAGGAAACAGTAGGCAAGACGGTGCGGGGGGAGGATCAGCGACCGCGTCATGCGAAGCGACTGGAGAGCGGAAGTTGCGGGAGCCATCGCGCGGATTTAATTTTGAGAATGATTAAACTTATGATAACTTTCAAATGGTACGTCCGATTTAAATGATTCAAAAAGTAATTTACAGATACTGATATAGCCTTGAACATTAAGTTTATAACACAAATTTATTTAAATAAGAATTAATACCGTAATTATGTAAATATCTTTCCAATACACGCTTCATGAATGCCAATTTGCTTGAAAATCGGTGTAGTAGTTTTTGAGTTTATCGCGAACAGACAGACAGACAGACGCGGCGGGGGACTTTGTTTTATAATATGTATTGATTTCAAACGTCGGCGTCGTTTTATGAGATAAAATGAATAAAAAATGAATTATTTGTCAATTGATGACACATTATTAAACAAAATTTTATTTACTGAAATGTTTGTAAAGTATCTAAATCGTTTGGAAAACTTTTTGTTGTATAATGATGAAATAGCGAACCAAGTTTTTGTCAATCGTTGGTTGTCAAATGAAAATTTGTAAATCAATTTTTGGTGAACTGACAGGATACCCGGGGGAAGTTATTCGATGATTTCCACCTTAAAAAAACCCGAACGATTACGATTGTACGATAACCTCGTGTTTTTAGGGTTCCGTAGCCAAATGGCAAAAAACGGAACCCTTATAGATTCGTCATGTCTGTCTGTCTGTCTGTCTGTCTGTCTGTCTGTCTGTCTGTCTGTCTGTCTGTCTGTCCGTCCGTATGTCACAGCCACTTTTTTCCGAAACTATAAGAGCTATACTGTTGAAACTTTGTAAGTAGATGTATTCTGTGAACCGCATTAAGATTTTCGCACAAAAATAGAAAAAAGCAATAAATTTTGGGGGTCCCCATACTTAGAACTGAAACTCAAAATTTTTTTTTTCATCAAACCCATACCTGTGGGGTATCTATGGATAGGTCTTCAAAAATGATACTGAGGTTTCTAATATCATTTTTTTCTAAACTGAATAGTTTGCGCGAGAGACACTTCCAAAGTGGTAAAATGTGTGTCCCCCCCCCCTCTAACTTCTAAAATAAGAGAATGATAAAACTAAAAAAAATATATGATGTACATTACTATAAAAACTGCCAACGAAAATTGTTTTGAACGAAATCTAGTAAGTAGTTTTTTTTTAATGCGTCATAAATCGAAAAAAATACACTATTGTTAAAACATCGATCAAAGTTACAACACATTACAAAAACTTTTATATTATGTTACTTGCTGCTACGGAACCCTTCATGGGCGAGTCCGACTCGCACTTGGCCGGTTTTTTACTTTACTATTTTACATAATTGAACGTCTACGCTGAAGCGATCGAGTACTTCAAATAAACTCGGAATAGACTCCTGAGATATTGCTAATGAATCAAAAGTATCCTTATTAGTTCCCTGGCTAGGTTTCATTTAGAATTGCATCGCCCGCGCTATTGTAAAACTTAAGAGGGCAAGGGCCCTCTAAGCTTTTCAACAGCGCCCTCTTAAATTTTACTCGACGTTAATAATAGGTGAGTGGGGCCTTCCCCACTCACCTATCATTAACGTCGAGCAAAACTCGTATCGTATCGTCAACATCGACAATGGTTTAACCTTTCGTATGCCGTAATTAGAGACACAATTAAAATGTTATTGTGTCTCGCGTGGATCCACGTTCCGGACACACAAAGGGTTAAAACCTTATTGTTTCATCTGAAGCAACGCGAAAAAAGAGATAACTAAATTCCGTGATTTACTTGTATATGTCACAAAACTTGTTCCAGATAATATAATTTTTGTTAAATGTTTTTGAGAAAAATTGTCGTCTTGAGCATGTTTGATTAGAGCCGTAACCAATACCTGTTTATCAAATATCTCAATAACTCTGCATACTCTTTTGTTTTAAGTTTTATATTTTTAAGCTATTGCATAGCTTCTATCGCGGGCCTTGAGCGTAGAGACCGAATCCAGAAATTCCGTAACGAAAATAACCTAACACCCCCCCTCATTTGTTTTTTGAGCGTCGTGACCGATAAGAATACAAATGAGTGAACAATCAATCAAAATTCAATTCAATGTGAGAAAGTGTAACTTTAATTAATATCAAAGAAAAAAAAAAACAAAGGAAAAAAAATACTGCATAAATAAAATAAATAAATAATTATAATTGCATAAGTTGATCAAAATGCTATGCAATAGCTTTACCGCGGCAGTCCCCGAGTGCCACACGTCTTTTATTAATGTTTCAATACTTGTTTTGTTCATTGTGTGCCAAATAAACATGTTTTCTTTCTTTCTTTCATACTTTTAATAATTACGTATAAATCATCATTAGAGACATGGTTTGTCTCTCCTTTTGTATTCCCTTCATAGTTACCTACGCGGTTACGACCGTTGTTATTTTTCGATCTCGATTTTCTTTTGATCATATTTTTGTTATGAATACGCGACGCTTGTTGCCCTACGATTGATTTTATTGGTTCGAACAACATGCTGGCTTATGAAATATTGAGTTAAGGGGATACATCTCGACATACATTTTCACTGTTTTTCATACAACCGCTCTTACGCGATTATGACGATATTACACATTTTTCATCAGATATTTTGGAAATACAGTATCTTGTGGATATTATTGTATTAAATTATTTAAATGATTTTGCATGCCATATGGCAAAATGTATCGGGACATACATTATTGGCAAATAAATTATTTCTATTTCTAATTATCACGTTGGATTGCGTTAGATGAAGTAGCAAGCTTTTAAACCATGCTCGATGTTTACGATAGGCGAGTGGAAAAGCAGCCTCTTAAGAGCCGGTTGTAGTCACTGAGTATTTTGTATGAACTCCGCCCCAATCTTATGTCGATTACGGGGGTAACAGTGGTTTTATTTTTATTAAAAAAAAAAAAAAACATACATAACTATTCGTGATTGTTTTGCGAAGCCGTTTTAAAAACAAGCTTTATTTTTTTTTTTTGCTTTCAAATATTTCCGTGACGTATCCGTGATTTGGACGTTTGAAATCTTGAGTTAGGGTGAGATTCGCGATTGATTTAACTAATTTATATCATTATTTTATTTTTTCCCGGCGGTTGGTGATATAGACAATTTTAATATAATAATTTTTATGGTGTTCTCTTTTATATTTGTGCATTATAAACCTCTGGAAGGTTTAAAAAAGTTCAAAATGAGTAGAACCTGCCCTTAACGATCTACCTGTTGATATTGACTAGTCGATTTTATTTATATAAGCTTTGAAGTGCTAAAAACCAAACAGTACCTTGGTCAAAACTCAAATTGTCTATAATAAGTTACAGGAAAATTACAGGGCTTAGCGAAAAACCGACCGTAATTGTTAATAGTATCTCTGCAATTAATTATCTATCCAAGCAAATTGGAAACGTATTTTCATTATTATGTTTGTCTAACTTAATGCGAAAGCTCATATTATCTTTCTATTTGGTCATTGCTTAGCGTGATTAGGTATTAGGAATGTGTAGTCAACCTCGTGGTTGCTGTATCATCCTTAGATTTAATGTCACTTGTATGATTATCATGACATGTTACAGACAATTTTAACCTTTCTCAAGTCTTATTTTATTAGGGTTTGTTGTTCAAAGCTGTAAAGTGTAAAGCAATAAAGAACAAAAGGGTTCTCAACTCTCGATCACAGTCTAACCTAGACTTTCTTTACAGACGCGAGACCGCGTTGAAGGCATGCCGCTGCGGTATACGCAACAAGCTGAAATACCACTACCAGCCATCGAGCTCGTCGTCAGACTTCGCTGCGAACGACCCCCATCGTCGCACCGTCACCAAAAAAGAACCTGCTCAGGTAGTAGTCACCTTTGATGAAAAGAAGCAGCGTAAGACGGTGTCAGTAGCTGTTCCTGAAAACGCAGTGAGCAAGGTCATGAAAGACGTGACTTGCCTGTGTGGGAACAGCCCCACCGTCGAGAAAAATAACAACATGCCGGCGGCCGTGGTAAAGAAGGAGACTGTCGTCGAACAGAACGGCAACATTGATGTCAAGCATATCAAGCCGAAGGGCCGCCGGCGCACCGATAACAACCACAAAATCCCTGATGTGGCGCACGTCTAAGGCGTCACACACTTAGGTACTTAGATGCCTATTTCTTTTTCGAGTTGCTGATGGTTCGATCACACTGTCCGAATTGGCACATTTATATTTCAATATTTTTTACCGACAATTCGGATCGGACACACACTGTTGAGTACAGTCAGATAAAAAGTTATTAAATATAATAATGTATCGGGGAAAAAGCGTAAACAAAACTGTTACAAATGGCGGATATAAGACGGCAAGTTCGGGTAGTAAATTTCTTTAGTTATTACATTTTGAATTATTTATTATCTGACTATTCTAAGCAGTTTCAATAAAGGTGGTATCCGGAACGTCCTTGAAAAAATATTGATAACTAGCTTCAGCCAGCGGCCTTGCCCGCTTGAAAGTAGGTTTTTCCATATAAAGATTGTATGAAACGGGTTCATCCCCCCAGGAGGTGAATTAAGGAAAAATTATATGTCAAAAAAAGGAAACAATAGGATAAAATTTCGCACTCCTATTCTCAGTAGCTTCGACTGTGCGTTGGTTGATATGTCAGTCAGTTTCTCCATTAATATAATAGATCTTTTGCCTATGAAATTGCTGTTTTTTAAAACGGGCTTGAAACACATTGTTTCCACGCTAGAACTCGTACTACAAAATAATGTGAGTTTTCTTAGATTTCATACAAAAATGGTTATAAGTACGTACAGCGATATTACAGAAAATACAAAACACAAAGAAATAAAATAAATACCTATTTTTTAAAAAAGAATAACTTACGTTTTTTTGTACTTATAATTCCAAATCAATTCAAAGATAATAAACACTTCCAAGCAACCCATTTTATAAAAACGGCATTTCATAGATAAAGACCACATTTAGATAAAATTTGTCGATTCGGACACTGCTCGAATATATTGTGTTTGAATGGTCAGCAACTCTTCTCTTCTCATCCGCGTGGGTGCGCGTGCAGCACCCGCCTTGATGATCTGTGCTCTTCAGAGGCTCAATTAGTGAGTCCATTTAGTGTTTGCGAGGCAATGCCCGCACTTCGTAGTTGGTTGGAGGAAAGGATCTCTGAAATGTCAACTCTTTTGCCTTGATCACACGTACCGAGTAAAAAAAAGACAGTGATGTAAGCGAGTTGCAGAGGTAAGCACTCGGTGCTTTGTTTACACGTACCGAGTATTCGGCCGAGAGCACTGTCTTGCCCGTTTGCTCAGTGGGTGTTACCAAGGCATAAGTGACCGTCTTTTAGTGTAATAAAAGTAAAAAAAAAAAAAACAAATATATGTCTACATGTTCGTGTTGTAAGGCTAGGGTATGTTGATGCTAGATCTCAAATTGACACGTGCTTAATTAAGTAAGTAACGAGGTTATAACCAAAGGTCTTGCAATCTCATCTCTCAGTCTATATAAGTGTCTATAGGTACCAATCAGTATGCTAGGAGGCAGTTCTGTTCGTCAGTTGAACGAAACTACGAACTCATGAGAGAAGTTTAACGGCTCGGTCGCGTTGCCGCTGTGAGCGGTAAGATCAAAACTATGAAAATGTATGGCGCACGCCACGAGACGGCGCTCACAGCGACAACGTTGCGCTATCCGACGCCGCCCCGCTCGTCGCGCCGCTCGCCGCGCCGCTCGCCGCGCCGCTCGCTGTTAAGACCGAAGCCGTAAACACGCCGTAATGGTCTCTGGTCTTTTTGACCGTCACTCATTTGAGAAACTGCCTTCTACACTTAAAAATAATTCATATTATAGCTGTAAATTAGGCCTACTGTCCACAGACGCATAGCTTCATAGACGCTTGTCCGCCACTTGGAGGACGCCTGCGTAAAGTTTACATATGACGAAGTTTCATAGAAGACGCGACACGACGGCGCGACGCTGCCGCTTTGTCGATAAAGTTTTATAGTAGACGCGTCTTTGAAGCTACGCGTCCCTGGACAGCCTTAGTATTAAGCCAAAACTACATTCGACCGACGCACACGTGTTACACAACCAGATTTGTACGTACGACGTCGCGTGCCGTGGATCTGTAGCTCTCCAAGTAATAATAAAGTAAAATGTATGGAGACCGACGCGGCCAGATCGGCGACGTGGCACGCGTGTGCTCAGTGTAGTTCTACATTTACTCTACATTCCACAATAATTAGCAAACATAATGATCCTTTCCTACTTCTTTCAGCAGACTGAAAGATTGGCTGGCTCTGATACGCACGGCAGAGTCGGCCAAGCCCAAATATATATCTTTTATTTTGAAAAGCCCCTCTAACTTTAGCCCTCCTATGTCTTGGACCGTGAGTTCAATTGGCTTACTAAATTAGGGGCTTATAGCTTTAGCGATTTCGCTTAAAAGAAATAAAGATACTTAATGCGAAATCGCGACAAACTTTTATGACTTTCAGTCTGCGTGTAGTGTATTTACATTTTAAATTACTAGAAAAATAGATTTAGAAAAATAATATTACGATTTTTAGTTTTACGATCAGTTGCTCTAGTTTATTTTTCCCCATCTTTTCTTAAAACCCGTTTTCTGGTATACTTTTTGTTTTGTCAAAGTTCTAACTAATAAATAATCGAAGCAGCTCAGATATTGTATTAAAAATACCGACTTCTTTTGGTATTAACCGACTTAAGTACTCACCTGAATCTCTCCCGCGGTGGGATCAAGATACGAACGATAGAATTAATTTGGAATAATATTACAAAAGCGGGTATTTTAAATTCCATGATTCTACGAACTTCATCAAAAATCTATTCCTACCTACCCACACTTCATTTCTCATCTCTCAAATTAAATTGAAAAGCAGATCGGCGAATATTTACCTACAATTAAAAAAAAATCTATTACCTTGTAAGACTTCGTTTTATTTTTTTTTAGAATTAATGAGTAAGGAAAAAAAATAAGAATATACGATTATTTAAGTTATTTTAATTATGTTTAACAGTTTTAGCTGGCCTAAAACTACTTATATTTAATTCCAAGGATTTGATTTAATTATTTAGTCAGTGATTTCATTTTGATAATTAAACTGATTAATCTAAGGTGGGTGCGTGGACCAACCATCGCCATGAACAATTTGTGTAGAACACACGACAGCGTGTGTCGACGGTTGGTGGGTGCATCCTTCTCTTATCCCCATTTAGCTTTTCTACCTAATTTTTGTAAAAAAAATTAAGATTAGCGTGTAGTAAGAAATAATATTTTTATAACATATTTTTTGCTAAGCGTGTCGCGTTTGCACCTACATGGCAGGGATCTACATGGTACATCAAAAGTCAGACAATTTATATTTTGTGTTTCAGAAATCAGAAATGTTAATTTCAAATAGACCATTACAGATACTTTTCATTTGTCAAAATCTCGGACAGACAAAAAAAAAAAATGAAACTAAATTGCACGTTAAAGTAGATGCTTTATGGAGAAGAACGTACAAGAAACTTCATAGACCTTATTATCATTGTTTTCTGAGCGTGAATGATAACATTTTTCAAACGTACGAGTACCTCGAGACTCGATGAAGTTATTATTATAAACGAACAATGATATTGACATTAAGTTTGTAACACAGCCGTAATCTGCACAGTACTATCAAAAGTCGAAGTTTATTTGTGTTTAACATAGTTATCATATTTCTGAGCCTTCATGATACAATTTTTTAAACAGATCCGCACGATTTTAGTTTTTTTTTTTTAAGAACATGCAATTATAGACTTGATGACTTTTTTATTGAACATTAAAAAAAATAGGTGCTATGTCGATTTCTGCACGGTGAACAAACGCGATAAGAACGACAGGACGGGAAGGTAGAGGAAAAGTATAAAAAGTATTACGAAATTTTGGATATAAGACCATGCTTCTGACGAACCATGGTAAAGGAGTTTTTAGAATTCAACGGCTGTATTTAAGAGCTTTGTCGCTCATTTATTTAGGCTATTTGAAAGCGGTCGGTTTAAATCGACGTACGACGCCAACGTTGACTTTTCGGATGTCAATTTTTAATTGTAATGGCTAAATAAATTACATTTTTATTTCATTACATTCATCTAGACGAAAACAGTTATAGTAACTGTAGTTACCTTTTTTATAATGGCAGAAATAAATCGATACCAACTTAATGGCGGCTCAGAAAACTTACCCTGACGTGTTAAAATATCAGACCTATGCGTTAGGAAAGTGAATGGAGCTGTACACCCTATATAGCTATATCCCTTTTACAGTTCAGTATAGGTCGTCAAATTGATCGCGAAGAGATCGTTACCACGAGATCTTCTCGAGAGGCACTGCCGTGCCTCTGAACATGAGGTTAGTAGCTGCGTAGTAGGAAAGGCCTACTGTCCACGGATGCGTTGACTCAGTCGATGAAGTTGCAGCGACATGACATCACGACGTTGTCGATTCGTCATCAGAGGATAGTTTTGTGTGTAAGCTTCACGCAGGCTCACACGAAGCGTATAAAGACGAATACGCGTCTTTGAAGCTATGCGTCCGTGGACAATAGGGAGACCTAAGTAGGGAGAGGGCTGGGACACAGCGAACTTCACAGTCACCAACGAGTTGGATAAGAACTATATTTAAATGTCTTACAAGTAGAAAAAAAAAACATTTTACCCCATAAAAGTACAGTTTTACAGAAATGTCAAACATTGACTCATTTCAATTAGTAATTGTAGTGTCAGGTTTTGTCGACCGCTTTTAAATGAAAATTAGAAACGAATAAGGAGTGAATGCTAACCTTTTGTAAATATATTGTCACGCGAGCTAAAACTTGCCAGAAGCAAAAAATGTGTAACCTACCATAATAATTAATATATTATTACTGTTTTTATTTATACTCTGATTTTTGGGTTCCGTGCTTTTACAACTGTTTTAATAATATAGTGCTCAAATTTTTATATTTATAATTTTATTTATGGAGTTATGTGAGGGTCCAAAATTAGAGATCTCGAAATTATTGCATTTATTTTTTTTATACTTTGAGATTGAATTTATGTTTGTGGTTCTGTACGGAACCCTTGGTGTGAGTTTGACTTGCGCTATTTTGTGATTGTAGATTTTTATTTGTAACATACCAGTAGTTTGTATCAGAGTGGATGGGAAGAAACTTCATAAAATTGACAGCTTTGAAAGCTAAACTTTAAGTTAAGACAATCGTGGAAGGGATGTTATGGAGCTCCATAAACGTACTCGAAACTATCAAACATCCGAAAAAAAGCGAAACCAATATAAAAGTTTCGGTTAAAGGTGGAGTCTGAATGACAAGTTACGGCAAGTTTTTGTCTCTGTTTCCCGGGTAAACAAATAATAATCTAGACTAAAAATAAAAGTCGGATCTTACTATTTGTATTTTATAATTCTTATATCCGTGACCGAAACTATCCGAAACCGGTGTAATATTATTCCTGTATCCGTATTCAGATCTGAAATTTCATATAAAGAAACACATTTATTTGTGAGTCGCACATGACAAACAACAATGAAATAAAGCTACAACATTCAAAAAATAAAATGTTAGACTTTCGAGCAAGAACACCTAACCTGTAACCTGTTAAGAACCTTTAAAGCCGGGTCCGCTGCGCCGTGTTTTTGTGTTTTCTAACAGAATAACATTGTTTGCTAACCGAATAGAGGCGTGGCCTAACAGATTTTGTATGCCGAGACGAATGGGTAACGTGTTTTAATAACATGTTTTGTTAGAAACTTGGCACAGCGGACCCGGCTTAACAGTTGTGTTTAGGTCGTCAAATGGTTCGCGTTAAGAGCTCGAGCCCCATAACATCCCTGATTCATGGTAAAACCAAAGATCGTGAGAGTTATATCCCATTCACCGTCTGGTACATCAGAACCTGTGTAGCACCAGCTTCACAAGTGGCTTTTCTTCACTTGACTACGAAATGAATGTATAGACTGCACTTAGTCTGAACATATTTTTTAAACTTTACTGTAAACATTACTTATAACCCCTATGACCTTTTGGCACTGTTCTCACATGCTCGATTTTATCGAGGAAACTATTTTCAACATATTTTGACATGAAAAATTTACACATAACGTTTTTACAAATTTTAAAAACTTCAATAACGAATTTTAATAGTTTTTTTACAAGTAAAAGAGTTAAATCTTTTCCAAAGTTCTGTTCCTGACGGTGAAGTCACTATTTTAGCTACTTGTACAACTTGACAGTGCCAATTTGTCATTCTACAGCTGAAACCTTGTACCTCCTCTTGATACTTAGTGTACCTACGGTGAAGTGAGGCATCTGTTATAATACTTTTAAGAAAATAATATATACTTAAAGAGTAAAAAATCTATGCGAAAATATTCAAAACATTCCAAACTTAAAATTTTCTTACTTAGAAACCTTGTTCTGACAATTACGAACATAACAAAAAAAATATAAGCCACAGAGGTGCTGATGATTTGGAGTGATGCGCTCACATACTTACATTCGGTAATTCTCTTAATTTCAAAATTACGAAAAAGGACATGACCTTTGTTTACTTTTTCTAAAAACGACGTAAACAGCTTAAAATATATTGCAATAAAATCGAAATTAACGATTTTTTTTTTTTACTAAATGGCAGTAATCCAAGTTCCTACGTACACATCCGGTAACGTGGAGACTTTTTACGACAAATTAAATGTGCATAAAATGTTTATTACGCCGTTTTTGCCGGTTTAAAATTACACACGGTTAACATTTTGGTGGAAAAGTATTTATAACAGATGCAGTAGTTGGTTAAGAATTGTCTAAGAATACCAATTTTCGTTTTGTTGTGAAGACTACCCAGAGGCTTGGTTATAAAAGTGTTACCATCTTTGACGCCAAATATAATTACTTGCGGTACTTTGTAAGCCTCTATTTTGAATATATTTTCCATTTCCGTGACCACAGTATTGTAAGCGGCTCATAAGTTGAACTAAAATGGTGATATATTACTATGGTTACACGCAACCCTCCGCGGTTACCGCATTTCGATTGAGACCCGAAAATCTGTCACTGCGCATGTCATAGTTCAACTTACGTACCGCGAATAATGGTACCACGATCGCCAAGCGCTTCCAAATTTGGTACATAATAATAAGTACTCGATTGCTACTAACCTAGAGTTACCATATCTCAGAATTTTTTGAGTCTTCTCAGGATTGTGGCTGGATTTTGCAAATCTCATGTAATCTCGGGATTTTTTGAGTTTTCAATTAAACACAGCTTAGGTATCTATACTTTAAAGTTAAACAAGCTTAAATAAAATAATAAAAAGGTAAACAAAAATTAATTTTCCTTTGGTAAAGTGCGGTTCCGCTGTCACCCCACCACTTTGAGTGCGATGTCCAAGTGCAACGCATGAGTTAGATCCGCAGTGTGAAAAATTTTTTAACTGTAAAAATCTCAGGATTTTTAATGGAAATCGGGCCTTTACTTTGGGCTTTTGAGTTCTTCATCTGGTAACCGAAACGTACTAAAAAATGTGTAATTTCTCGAAATCGATTAACTGGAAACGATTGGCATGGTGGTCTTGCGATGGTCACAGATACATTTTCTCTATTCCGCCAGGGCCTTTTCTGTACCAGCTATATGTCCCAAATATAAAGTCACATTACTTATAAGTCACTATGTTTATACTTCGCAAAATAATATTGACTACGTTGTATGTTCACTTTTCGGTCCTGGTTTTATATTATAGATTAGCCTAATTTGTGGTCTAGTCGAGTTAATTTTAAGTGTATTCGAATATGTCTTTTGTGAGAAATAAATATTATTCTCAATTGTGTTGTTTTTATTCATAATCATAGCCCTTTTTTATTATTTTTTGTTTTAATTCCTAAAGGTACACAATATAACAGAAACACATACATACGAAAACATACAGATCATAAGGATTAGTTCCATAAGGTCGACTGGCAGATAATGCCTAAGGCATTAAGTCCGCCTTTGTACAGTTTTTTGTGCATACAGCTTAAATAAATAAAAAATGAGAGGTGTCAAGGGAAACCCGGATGGAACGAAGTTCCATTCGATATCTGGCTTGCTTTCTATAAGAGAGAGAGAGAGACAGACAGAGAAACATGCGCACGCCGCACGGCTTACAATAGCTTACTATAGCAAAAAATGTCGTTACAACTTTTCGTGAGAATTTTTTCCGTCTAGCCCCCTTTCACAACGCGCGATAAGGAACTTCGTTCCAATAATACATACAGCCGCACATAGAACCACGCCCCTTTTTGCAGTCGGTTAAAAATGCGGCTTACAAATCGAATACTTAAAAATCGCTTTTAGCGATAAGACCACCCATTGTGGCACCCTATTAATTTTAAGTTTCTTATGTAACTGCTTTATTTTTGGTGTACAATAAAGAATTTATCTATCTTATTTATCTATCTTACTGACGTTTCGGATACGTCATTTTGGGACACAAACACTGTGTCCGAATCGTCTCTATTTTTTTCAGTGACGTTTCGGACACTATCAAATTTAATAAGGCTGTTTAGTACAGTTGGATACAAAAGTTTTAAAATTAAAAAATTAAGTAAAAAAAAACGTTACTTATCGGAACAATTTTAAGGTTGCTTTAAGCCATCTCAGCCACAGAAAGATGGCGCTATCTTTTGGTAATAAATGGCTTTGTGAACGTATATTACTGTTAGTCACCAAAGTTTTCGTTTTGACGTTTAAAAATGCCAGGGTAGCCCTCGAAATTCAATTGTTTTTTTTTTTTAATTTTTTGTAAGTTGTATATTATATAGGGTTATTTGTAATACTGGTAACATCTCGGGGCTATATAAGAACATCATAAACAACAACTTTTGTTCTACGGAATTTTTCAAAAATTTATCATACATTGGTTCATCAGATTTTCATATAAAAATATTAAAATTGAACGTTCTAAATGTTACGAAGTCTATGCGTAGCAAGTGATAGTACAATAGGGGAGGAGAGCAGATGTCGTGCGCGGTAGGCGTAGGTGGGTACAGCAAATACAAAATACAGATTTGAATTGTGTTAGATAGAACAACGAAATCTTGAAGGTTTGTTTTTGGTAAATGTATGTTTTGTAAAAAGTCATAGGACATTGTTGTTTATGTTGTTAGTAATACAATCCAAGGTTGTTAGTGTTCAACAAAAAACCCCGTATATATTATGTTGGTTAAGATTGACCACTGACCTGCACAATGCAAAAAGTTGAAAATTTTAATTTCACCGACTGCCCCGCTTTCAAAGTATTATTCTGTATAGGAATAATCGATCGCCGTAGACTATTTAAAATTGGAATTTCCTAAAGAATAATAAATATTTTATTTGGTAGGTAAAATATAGTTAATCCGACGACGATAGGGGATATTATTCTGTGTATATCGATTGCTGTGGACTATTTGGAATTGGAATTTCATTTTATGTGGTAGAACAATATAGTTCAACGACGATAGCAGCTGCAAATTCCCTGAAATCAGATGAAAATCAGTCATCTGTAAAACGGACGCGTATTTCCCTTTCCGTGTCCAACTGGCGACACCGGTCTCGCAAAATCCATACGATTTTGAATTACTACGGAATTCTACGAGCCCGTGTTCAATTCGCTTCAACTGAGCACACCTTTGTGATCAAGTAGCGCTGGGAGAGGTTTGACAAAACAGTGTGCAGTTGAACTAAACACTTTTTTAACTTGACCCTTAGACTGTTTGAGTCTTCAAAAGCGTGTTGAATCAGCGACGGTATTGGTCTATGGTAGTAGGCAGGGACTCAAACTGTAACCGTAATAATGTGTTTTAACACTGTTTTTTAAAACAGTTTTAACAGAAAAACACTTACCTAAATGTAACAGATACAATAATGTTACCGAATCAAACTGTAACCTGTTATATGTGTTAATATGTGTAACTGAAATAATCAGTTTTAGTATAGCTTTAGGTATAAATAATTATTTATACCTAAAGCTATACTAAAACTGATTAATTGCACAGTACCATAAATAAGTCAATTGTAACTTTGGCAACGCTGCGTTTACCTGTTACACTTATTAACACTGTTAAAACTTTTATATCTGTTACAGATATGTTACGGTTACACTTTTTTAAGTGTTTTGTTTCAATGAAACATTACAATAAAATTAATGAAACATTTATATTATCAGCACAAAAATAACAAAAAAACACCGACAAAGCAACTATTTTGCGAAACGTTCGGAGTTTTGGTCTATGTTCATAGCGATATTGTGCGCACGTTTCTTCTCAACAGGACGGCCGGACTGTGTTCTACCACTGCTGGGTAATTGTTTTTGATGCCGTCTCGAAATAGATGTACGTTGGACCTTTATTTTTCGTGAACGTCGTATTTTCTTATCATGCATGCATGAAACAATAGAGGAAGGAGTCTGCAATCGAGATAGCCCAGATGAATATTTTTTCAGTAATTGGATATTTACTGGATTTGGTTCTTCTTTAAGTACTTTGATTATTCTCATAAACTCAGACTCAATTGCGTCTACAGTAATCATATAATTTTCTTGAAATGAAGGCTCGGTGGAAATATTATTTTCTGTGTTAGCAGGTTCATTAATCCTTATCGGCAACGTAAACTGTTGCTGTGAGGTGCCTTGACTTTTTTCGGTCCCCTCCACGTCATTTGAATCCAGTTTTATATTTTGGAAGAAATGGGGGTTTTATTCGTCTCCTAATGCCAATTGGCCAAATTTTGGCGACAATTGTTAGTCAAATTTAACGATATAGTAACCGTTATGCCAAACTTTAGCTCCACAGCACATACATGCTTGCAGTAGCGTCCACCTTTCCCTGATAAACATCATCAGGCAAAGCACCATCATCATTTATCAGGCAAAGGTTAGATTCGCGCGCTTGTGCCTACTTCGGCCCGCACAATTTATCCCGAACACACGGACATTTACATACGAACGCGCAAAATCAGCACGTGGATTTGTTTCGAACAGACCATCAGGCTTACTCTTGAGTTCAATTCCGATCGGTCGACATTGAGATTGTGACGTTTCGTACCCTTGAATTCAATGTTAGCGCCAAATTGGTTCAAAATTGCGTGACCATTTTGAGAACTAAGTGAAATCGTATATGTTGACAATAATTATTGTTTTCAGGAATATTTGAGAGTACCAAATCACGTAACGTCAAAATTGACATTGCAATCGGATTGACTTTAGATTGAGCACGGATTGGTTGAATTCTGTAGTAATACAAAAGCGCGTGGATTTGGCGAGACCGGTGTCGCCAGTTGGACACGGAAAGGGAAATACGCGAAACGGACAGCGCGCATTCCTAAAGTCTGCTATACAAAAAATACCTTTCCGAATGTAGCTAACGTCCCTTACGTTGTCACTGTACTGTACTTTCGGAAAGTTATTGTCGTACCTATGTAGTTCATAATAAAAAATACGCGTCTTCACTTTTTTTTTTTTTTTACTATTTAATATGATCCCCGTAAAGATAATTTTATTTTTAACCGAGAATTCATAAACACATTTATTTTAATCAAGCTAAAAGGGACTTTATTGAATGGGTGGTAAGTCTCTATATGCATGGATTAAAAAAGGGAGTTACATTGTAATTTTTATTTTTCGGGCATTGCATTTTTTTTATAAAAACTTTTTTTCACCTTTTAGTAGTATAGAGAGCAAATTCTCTGGGAAGCTATTCACAGAATTGACAAAATATCCTTAATGACTCAATTTTATTAACATATTGATTGTCAAATGAAATAGAATGAAATCTTACCCGATACAAAACGAACTCTTATTTTTATGGAACAGTTTTGAGATCGGTAAAACTGAACTTTACACATGTCTGCATACCACTTCAGAGCGTACCGCCGTGATGTGTGTGTTATGTCACGAAATGGTATCCTAACAGGTATCGGCCCTCCTGGGCTCCTATGGTTTTGCTGACATCTCTTCATGGCACGCGTAGGACACTGCGTGCCGTCGACGACTCCGGAAAGTATGGTCGATGGGGACAAAAGGTTTTAGAGTAGCGCGTTTGACAAGACCTAAAGACCTGGTAAATTCGATGGGACATGTGAAGCACAGGACCGATCGATGTGCCCACCAGGGACGTGCTTTGGCTGAAATGGTAAATGGGAAGTATTTTAGATCCTTGTTTTTCAACAGTCGTGAGTCTGAATTTGTAGGCGGTTGACGGCGTTACACTCGCTCTATATACGGGAAATTGGGTCGAGTGGTGTAGCTGTGTGTAGAGCACGAGTAGGTACCTACAGTTAGTGGTGGAACTATGATTTTTTTTTGTCGGGGCACAAGGGGCGGACGGGAAAAAAAAATCATCAATAACTGTTAAAGATTTTATTTATAATTCAACAACTCTGATTTGCTTCTATGTGCTGTGATGAAAACTCCATAGTAGGTTGGAACACAAAAATACCGTATGGGGAGGCATGTGCCCCCGTGACCCCTCCGCCCGCCTAAATCCGCTTTTGCAGTAGACGTGCGTTTGTTACCAAAAGTGCATATCGCACCGCTCATCTTCGCACACTTTATTCGCGGCGGGGTATCTTCATAACACATCTTACTCGTAGCATCAGTAGAAACGGTCACCTGAAAAATAATTAGCGAAATACTGCTTTCAGGGAATACAGGTGTACTTATTATATATTTTAGTCTCGTCGATATTCCGTTCCTGTATTAATAAAGAGCAACTTAGGAGCAATTACCTAACTTTATTAAAACAGGACTCAGTATCTCAAATTCTCAAGCCTGCCACAGCCCCAGTTAGGATCCACTCACTCTCATGAAGAGAGAGAGTGGATCATAACTAGGGCTAGTGATGTGCCGAGTACGGCTTGACTCGAGTCTGACTCGATTCCTGCTTTGTACTCGCTTACTCGAGTACCAAATTATTTTGACTCGAGTCCGCCAGACTCGATTCCGTACTCGAGTCAAAAAGAATTCGAGTATGCAAGACTCGATTCCAGGATTCGAGTACACAAGACTCGATTCCAAGACTCGAGTACGTAAGACTCGATTCCAGGACTCGAGTACGCGTGACTCGATTCCAGGACTCAAGCCAGGAAGACTCAATTCTGAACTCACTGACTCAACTATAAAACGCGAGTCCAGCTGACTCCAATCTAGTATTCGAGTTCGAGTTAAGTTGACTCGCTCGTACTCGATCTGTGTTTACTTATGATAGGAATTAAATTAAATTAATGAAGTAACGCCTGGTCGAGTCGGACTCGCGCACTATGGGTTCCGTCCAAAATTACCTATGAAAAAAGTTCAATTCCCGAATTGTATTACGAAGATTTTTTCAAATCGCAAAAAAAAAGTTTTTCTTTTGACATAACTACAAAACAGTTTTCAGATGTATTCCTATAATTATCTGTGCTATAAGATCTTGCTTTATTTTGCTATAAGACCTTGCTTTATTTTATAACTTTCAGGACGCAAAATCCTGAAATAGAATTTTGATTCCTTTGCAAAATGTACGCTTTTTTCGACTTAAATGGCCATACCTGTTTTTTTCGTAAACTTAGAAGTTTCATTTATTCACAAATTCAAGAGACTGCCGACTTGAGTACAGGTCGCGCGGTGAATCAAGATCGCTCGGTGAAAGTAGTGGGGGCAATCGGCGCAGGTGTACAATTGTGCACAGAAATTCTTAGTATGTTAGGATTTTATTTTTAATTTCGTATGTTTGAACCTTAGTAACATAACTTATAATAACATTAGTTTTTGATTGTAATTTATCTTGTAAGTAGGTAAATTCAAAAAGTTAAAAATTATAAAATAAAACATAAAATTAAAAAAAATAATTTCGTTAGTTTCTTTCTTTAACATAATAATTCACGTCGTAAACCATTTTTCTGGCTAGCCGTTTTAAAACTTTATTTTTAACCATTTTTTTTTACGACTACGTATTACTATTACGATAACACAAGCTGTACGCAACAGTACCCAAGTACAACAGTATCCAATGAGAGGCGAGAACGCAACGCGGGAATTGAAGAGCGACTCTATCTACCAATGACGTGTCGCCGACGGCGCACACCCGCCCGTACGTCGCCAAATAGACCGTAGAATTGAATACTGCGCATGCCCCTTCCACTTTTGCCGAGCGATCTTGATTCATCGCGCGACCTGTAAGATAAGATAAGATAAGATCATTTATTTGTATAAACATGTGTATGTTAAGATGGTGATAAAAAGAATACAGTTCAACATGTTTTGCCGTAAATCGGCGTACAAAATTAATTAAAAAAACAACAATTCCTTAAAAAAAAAAAAAACATTCAAAATTCAGTCAATTCAATAATAGTCAACATATACAAATAAAAATATTCAAAATTCAGTCAATTCAATAATAGTCTACATAATATAGTCAAAATTCAATCAATAAAAATTACAGTCAATACAGAAAATAGAATAATAAAATTTAAAAGTAAAATTGAAATATTAAATAGTCATGACTCAAAATTTTTCGTTTAAAAACTCCGCAACATTATAATAAGCCTTACTGAGAAGCAATTTTTTTAATTCCCTCTTAAACGAATTAATATTCATTAATTCGTACCTATATGTACGTACCTATATGTTTTTAATTTCAATTCCATAAAATATTTAAAAAGTGGAGCAAATTATACGGTAGCAGAATCTATTTACCCAGATTTCGGCAAAAACTTGACACTTACATAATACCCACATTGTTTTAAATATCTTGTGGCTGTATACATGCTGTTTTTTTTTCCTCTTTTCGAGTTCTGGGTTTGAATTTCCAGACTCGAGTCATGGATTCGAATCCGGGATTCGAGTCCGGGATTCGAGTCCAGAATTCGAGTCCAGGATTCGAATCCTGGACTCGAATTCTGGACGAATTCTAGACTCGGGTCCTGGACTCGAGTCAATATTCGAATTCAACACATAGAACTCGAGTACTGGGTTCGAATGGTGGAATCGAGTCATGACTCGAATACCGCATAAACTGACTCGAGTGGACTCGAGTCACCAAAACAGCGACTCGGCACATCACTAACTAGGGCTGTCCTCATCTGAATTGCCGACGCCTTAGTCACGGCAAAAAACCCAGACATTTGAGCGAAAATTTGTGATTTTTAGGGTTCCGTAGTCAACTAGGAACCCTTATATAGTCTGTCTAATAAGTCAACCGACTTGGGAATTTTGTTTAATATTTAATCATTTAAAAAATACTTATCGGTACTTTTTATATGGTTCTTCTGTTAGTAAACAATGATCTCTATCTCTTAATCAACTTTGACTATTGAACCCGTGTTGACTACATCAGATTTTATTAAATCCTAATAATTACCCAAGTCGTTTAACTTATTAGACAGACTCTAGTTTCGCCATGTCTGTCTGTCCGTCTGTCTGTCTGTCCGTCCTCGCTTAATCTCTGTGACCGTTAGCACTAGAAAGCTGAAATTTGGTACCAATATGTATATCAATGACGCCGACAAAGTGGTAAAATAAAAATTGGAAAAAAATGTTTTATTAGGGTACGTATAAAAAAAAATACTTCCCAGTTTACATATAGGGGGGCTCCCTATATGTAAACTGGGAAGTATTTTTTTTTAATTTCAACCCTAACGTGTGATATATTGTTGGATAGGTATTTAAAAATGAATAGAGATGAATAATAAAATCATTTTTTGATAATGTCAATAATTTCGGAAATAATCGCTCCAAAAGTAAAAAACAATGTGTCCCCCCCCCCCTCTAACTTTTGAACCATAAGTTTAGAAAATATGAAAAAAATCTGAAAAGTAGAACTTTATAAGGACTTTCTAGGAAAATCATTTTGAACTTGATGGAAAGAACAGTTTTTGTACAAAAAAGACAAAAAGGTTGTACAAAATAATTTCTTGACTAAGTTTGTAGTATAATCGTATATGCAAAACTCATAAGTGGGTACACTTATTGTGACGGACGGGAAACTACGGAACCCTACACTGAGCGTGGCCCGACACGCTCTTGGCCGGTTTTTTGATTATTTTTTTGCAACGAAAATAAAAATATCGTTATAATTTTAATTCATTTATTCAGCTTGTTATTAAAATTTAATTAGGTACGTACTGTAACTACAACAATAAACATATCTATACGTATAATAAATCTGTAGAAGTTTTTAGTTGTGCGCGCATCGCGTAAAATGTACGAAATGTAGGTACCTACCTAGATAACTTTTATACATTAAAATAGTGTGTAACTTGATATATATATACATATATATATACAAGGTGCAGTTTTAAAACTGCACAATATTTCAGGAGGTTGTAATAAAACTCATAAATAATCATGTAAAAATACGAAACCTGGTCAATAATCAGTAATACTTGTTATTTAATTTTTTAATTACACTAAACTAAATCGATTGATCGATGGCCGCGGGGGCGTGGCTAGGGTGTGGCGTGCGGGATGATGATTGGATGATACATTATTTATGAAACTATCGTTGCGAGTTAGTGTGTGTGAAAACGCCCTTTATTGTTCCGTGTTTGTGTGTGTGAAAAAAAGCGCGGTTATAAAAAAAAAAAAATTACCTACGTATTTTATTATTGATTCGGGTCGAGAATCACTAACATAATTACCTCCTGAAATATTTTGCAGCTTCAAAACGACACCTTGTATATATATATATATATATATATATATATATATATATATTACTCAGGCTTTGTTTTATCGCAATCGGTTGAATACTCGTACATCAAAAGACTGTTGCGGTACGAAGTTCGCCGGGTCAGCTAGTTTTTAATAAAATTAAATGCTCTTTCTGAGGTATGGTGGCATCTTCTTTTTGGCATCCAGATCGCTGCACGAATTGCAACACAGTAGCAACAGGAGTGGAGTTGTGTACAGTCTTGACTCGACTCGCTTCAGTCATGCTTGCCACTCGCTTCCTTTGACTTGTGGTTCAAAAAACCGATTCGTACCGGAGCGCTCCCGAGACGAGACGAGACGGGAAAATACACTCTCAAACTAGTTGGTCCCATGTCTCGCCGAGAGTGTACTGCTAGCATAAAAAAACTGGGTTTCACCTGACAACAAAAGGACACTTTTTAATAACCCCTGCCAGACGACCCCCAGACGCCCTTCAAACTGGGACAATCGGAATCTCGGACGGATGGCAGCCCTAGTAATAACCAACGACGCGGCGCGCGGTTTTGAATGAAATCCGGTCAAGTACCTACCTACGGATAATTGCCAAGTAATAAGGCTTCAAAAGGGCCAGACTTAAAGGAAATTTTAATATCGATGAACAGGAAATATTAGGTAAGAGGAAAAACCAACCTACGTTCTAAACGTGATTACTAAGACCGAGGCTCTGCAACGAAAGCAGGTTTTCGAGTAAGTGTAGTGAAAAAAATTTAAAACGCTTTTTAGGGTTCCGTAGCCAAATGGCAAAAAACGGAACCCTTATAGATTCGTCATGTCTGTCTGTCTGTCTGTCTGTCTGTCTGTCTGTCTGTCTGTCTGTCTGTCTGTCTGTCTGTCCGTCTGTCCGTCCGTATGTCACAGCCACTTTTTTCCGAAACTATAAGAGCTATACTGTTGAAACTTTGTAAGTAGATGTATTCTGTGAACCGCATTAAGATTTTCACACAAAAATAGAAAAAAAGCAATAAATTTTGGGGGTCCCCATACTTAGAACTGAAACTCAAAAAAATTTTTTTCATCAAACCCATACGTGTGGGGTATCTATGGATAGGTCTTCAAAAATGATATTGAGGTTTCTAATATCATTATTTTCTAAACTGAATAGTTTGCGCGAGAGACACTTCCAAAGTGGTAAAATGTGTGTCCCCCCCCCTCTAACTTCTAAAATAAGAGAATGATAAAACTAAAAAAAAAATATGATGTATATTACTATAAAAACTGCCAACGAAAATTGGTTTGAACGAAATCTAGTAAGTAGTTTTTTTTTAATGCGTCATAAATCGAAAAAAATACAGTATTATTAAAACATCGATCAAAGTTACAACACATTACAAGAACTTTTGTATTATGTTACTTGCTGCTACGGAACCCTTCATGGGCGAGTCCGACTCGCACTTGGCCGGTTTTTATTTACTGCAACTTACAATTTTTAACAGCCAATTGTGCAAGTGACGCATCGAAAGATTCTTTAGAAACCACAGTTTAGTCTCCTTTTTTTCCACAGTTTAAGTATTGCAGAAGTGCTGTAAGTACCTTTTTGAAGGAGCTTCGAACTTATGTTGGGTGCTCAAGAGGATATAAGGGGGAAGCCCGGGAGTAGGCGCCCGGAGCAACAGGCGGCAAGACAAGCTTGAACTCGACCTACAGGTAAGGTACGTTACCTAAAAATAAACTAAATTCGCTAGTAAAAAAACCAACAGCGTTCAAAAGAAAGTTTGGAGCTTATAAAATCGTCCCTAATATTTACTCTTTGGTATAAATGGAAAGTTATTGTACCTAGTAGTAGATCTTGAGATTTAAGTAGGTATAAATTATAGATATCTAAGATTGTAAATAAGATGTTTTTCATAAAGTAGTCTGTAAACATTGAAAATAAGCAACCTCCATTTATCTATATTTTAAGTAGGTATAAATATAGATAAATGGAGGTTGCTTATTTTCAATGTTTACAGACTACTTTATGAAAAAAATCTTATTTACAATCTTAGATATCTATAAATAAAACGCTCAATATTTTATAATCTATGCGGACTTTTAATGTAAAATTAGCGTTGGGCGTCCGGATGAAGCCGGACATGGTCAGGCTTTTTAGTTGCGCGTCCGGCCAAATTTGACTATTTTTTGGCTTTTTAAATGTGATCATTTTGTTTACAATTGTCATTTAAGTTTTGCCTTGCATCGCTAGTACAAGCAGAGCGATTATTCTAGCAATTATATCATTTAATTTTATTGTTTTTTTTTCCATTTATATACAAAACACCCGATTTTACATTCGAGATTAAAAAGATTTTATGAATTTTATTGTTATTTAAAACCACGTTAGACTAAAAAAAAAATGTCGGTTTGTTTACCAACTGTCCGGCTAAATAGGATAGTCCGTCCGGTTTTTCAGTTTCAGGACCTGCCTGAAACTGAACATAGGGTTATGTTCAGTTTTAGGAACTACACATTAAGAATCGTGAGCGCGTTCACAAATGTGTCAAATCAAATACAGTTGCCACAACGTATCTTGAGCGCTCGGCGTCAGACTGGGGATCGCTTTGCGCATTCCATACATTGGCGAGCCAATCGTCTTCGTTTTTAGATACATTCCGCAACGTAGGGAACGAACGAGGAGTGACGTCTATGACGCGATGGCGCGGCGAGCCAATCACTGACACTCCCCGCCCCCGCGTCTCACTTCGCACCACTAAAGAGACCGAATATTTGACTTCTGCGCAACCGCTCAAGATACTTTGTGGCAACCACGGATATCGGTGGCAACTGTACACAGGACAGCCAGACCCTGAACAACTAACTGTAGGCCACACAAATTGTTCAGTATGAGAATCAGTGGAAAACCACTCACTGTTCTAACTGTGCTGTCATGGATCCGTTAAGTATACGATGTTTTTTTCAACGCCAAATAACTTGCCATGCAGCCGTCTGTTTGGATCATCTTGAGCGCCTGGTAAATTAAAACGAGCTACAAATTGTTCATATGAAACCGTCTCAGTTCAAAACCATAGGCAATTAGTAAAATTGCAACGTTTGCGTTGAAACTTACTCCGTAGAAGTACCTTATTTTTAGTTTTGGTAATTGAAAATATCATAGCCGTTTTTTACATTTTACAGCGAAATAAAAACAATTCTACCACATACGAAAATTCAAGGTTTCTAATAAAACTAACTAAGGCTTTTCTAATAATATCTTACCTATGGATACCTACAATTTATAAAAAAATTATTGATAGAAGCACCTAGGTATACGAGGAACAAAATTAAAACTAAGTATTAACCGTTTATTTCAGTGGCTCTAGGAAAATATCTGCGTTGGTTATAGCACCTACATTTTGTTACAAATGGACAAACTAAATTATTGATAAAGCTAATAGATAAAATAGATTTAATTTATTTTTTCCCGCGCTTAACCTTTGCAGAAAAGCAAAGGTATGAAGCCGCTATACAGCCTGGTATTAAAAATAAAAAATAAATATTTTTAAATTTAGAATTCAGATAAATGTTAAATTGTTGGTAAAAGCAATATTGTACAATTATTCAAGATTAATTATGATTCTTCTCCATAAACACAATTTTTAAAGGGCTTTAAAACGTGCGCCCTGTTACATACGAAAAAAAAATTTTACGGTTCATTTGTTAATCTATGACGATATCAGAAATTTTTGGCGGGATTCCTTCGAGTGAAGTTATGTGACTATTTTAATTAGGTATCCTTTTTTCCTAGTGTGATGTAAAATGAGTGTATTTTTGTATCCCAAGTGTCAATCATTGAAACAGACGCGATATCGTTAAAATGGAGTTCAGATTTTTATTGTAGTGTTGACTACCTTAGCAAAGTTTGCCGAGAAGGCTGACTCGATACATTTGCCGCAAAAACATTAACAAAAAAAAACCCTTGTGTTTGAAAATAAAAACATGAGGGTGAAATAAGTTGCATGTTGAACCTAATCGTAATGTGATAAGAGCCAGTTTTCGAGGAAGTGTATTGAAAAAATATTTCTTATTGCATCAAAAACAGTAGGTAAGTTACAATTAAGACATTACACCGACGCACACGTGTAACACGTGGACACGCCAGATTTGTACGTAGAACGACGTCGCGTGGCGTGGATCAAGTGTAGCTCTACAAGTTTAGTTTCCATATAAAATGTATGGTGGAGACCGACGCGCCCAGATCGGCCTGTGTGGCACACGTTTGTACCTAGTTCGCTTCGTTTTATGTTAAAGTATCTGTTATCGCTGATAACAGGTAATAAATTGCAGAATCCGTTAGTTTTCAATAAATCCCGAAAATTTGTAAACTTTGTCCATTGTAGGATTACGAAGTAGGTACCAAATTTTATTGGGTTTTATTGTATTCGACATAATTTGTTCATAAAATATTGATTGTTTTATAATTTAAGCAAGATTATTTTATTACAATCTTTCGTTGACAATTGGCCGGTAATTGCCTTTTTTGGGTTCCGCACCTCAAAAGGAAAAAAACGGAACCCTTTGTTTTCCGTCTGTCTGTTTGTCTGTCTATCTGCCAAGACCCTTTATCTAGTGAACGCAGGAGGTATCGAGTTAAAATTAAAACCATTTATAAAAGTCTGCGTTAACGAAAAATAAGGTAACTAGTAACAACATATATATTTCAACACAGTAAATTCAATTTTTACATCTCAAAAAATAAAACTTTTTTTCCAAATTGGAAAAAATCTTCGTAACTCAATTCGGGAATTGAACTGTTTTCATAAGTAAGTTTGTACGAGGAGTTCCATCAAATCCACATGGATCCCATCGTCAGAACGGGATGTTGATAGAAATAAGACAAATCTGGAAGTTACCTACATCATTTCCAATTAAAATAAATAATTTTCCAAATCCGTTCATAAGGTAAAAAAATACATTAAATTGAGATGCCACTCCTTTTTGAAGGCGATTAAAAGCTGGATAGACGTTGGTAACAAGAGTCTCCTGGCGTCATCCAAAAAACCGACCGGTCACTGGATCAGCTGTTCGCGTTCAGAATCCAGCGTACCAGCGGTATTGGCGAAATATTCGCGTCGTACGAATTTCAGTGGCGCGCGCGTTACATTTTTCCGTATTATTTTTAGATAGGCGGCGGGCGGGCGTCGTCGCGCGCACACGGCAAGTCGCGCGCGGCCCGAGAGGACTGGAGCCCTATGGAGCCCCCGGCGTTCCCTGCCAGCGGGCTGCTCACGGTGCGGGCGGCCCCCGGGAGCGACGCCACCCTCGTGCTGCCTCTGCCCACCGGCACACCACCGTTCAACTACCAGTGGTAAGTTTTTCACCATTTTCCCGTCCAGCTAAATAGATTTAGGTTATAATTTCGTCCTGTACTACGATCACAATAGATCGCGGTGTTCGGCGCGAGCGCATGTCGGGGCGAGCGAGCCGCGCCGCACCGGCAAGCGTTGTTTGTTTTTCGTATGTCGATTATAAATACAACACCAGGAAGCTAGCAAGACACTTGACACTACGCCGCTTACTGTTATAATAATTTGGGGCATTTCGTAATAGAAAAATGTGTAATACTGCATGAACGAGGTGTTATTAAAAATAAAAACGGGTTGCAGAGCTTTCCGTTAGCTCGCTGCGAAGGAGAATGTTTTTGCTTAAATATATTTTTAAAATTTTAATGCAGCTATTAAATGTTTTAACAGCTATGTTTTTTTGGTTGTCAATGTTAGTTAGCTATCGATCGGGAGACACCATACGTTGTCTATCGGTATGTTCTACCATGTTATGCTAGGTATGTGTCTAACTACAGTCATATGGTGTATGATTTATGAGTAATACCGATGTTTGCCAAATGTTACTGGATCTGAATACTTTCTCGGTGTCTCGCGTATCGTGGTCGATCTTAATTTGTAGTCATCGCTAATAATTTAGCTTGGATTTACAGCGAAATCTTAAAAGCACATTTATACTCCAATGTAAACAATTTATTCTACAGTTAGTCACCATTGGGGCAAGATATATTATTGTATTATTACTTTTGTACTTAGTATCTACTAGTGTGTTGTGTCTTGGTTTTATTTTTTTCATCTTTTAATCTTTATTTTTATAAACGTTAGATCAATAAATATTATGCACAAATTAGTTGATTTAGAAACTTACTAAAAAAGCAATAAAATGTATACATTAGTTCTAGTATATGAGAAATCCGTAACACGTATTTTTATGTAAATAATCTATGTACAAAATTTCATAACTGTATCATATAAATCACCGAGTATAGAGTAAGCTTGTTGTGGTACATAGTTGTCCGTACAAATACATGGCCACCGGCCACCCGGGCGACTAAGGGGTTGTTTTGCTTAGCTGTGCGCTGACGCCTAATGCCCGCTATGACCTGCCGTAACCTGTGTTGTACTTACCTTCGTTGTGCCGGTGGTGTCCAACTTGTGATCTTTTGTTAAATATATTTGGGAAAAATATAACATAGTGTAGAAATTATTGGAATGGATTCAGTAATTGATTCAGAACAAACTATACGTAAGAAATGGGGTGAATAGAGACAAAACTTTAAAGAATATTTTCTCGATATTTGAATATTTTTATATCAATGAATTGTTATTCTAAAAAATCGATGCTTTGTTAGAGGCCGATATTATGGTATCAAAGTGAAAAACCAAACCAAAGTGTTGTCTCTATTCACCCCTAAGTCTCTATTTACCCCGTTTTACGGTATTCATGTTTCGCATATAATAAAAATAATGTTGTTTATTATATCTTCCATAGAATAGGTTACCTTGTGTCGTGAGGTCCCTTCCGTAAGTTTAAAAATTAATAAATAATAAAAGCAGTTTTTGTATACATTATTATTTTCTTTGGAAGAAAATTTTAAAGAAAAATAAACAGAAGGAGTAAAGCTACTCAAAAAAAAGAAAGATTGAAGATACGTTTATGTTTGTGATAGTGTGATGTTGTGTGTTCATTTGCCAAAAGGTAACCATTGGCGCGAAAATGAGTTGCGAACATTGTGTTTTACTTATAGTAGAGGATACGGTTAAGAACGACCTTCACCGGTTTGTTTAATGGATGAAACGTATTTTATGATAAATTTAGTATAATAAATAATATAACGCGGGTGGGTTGCCTGAAAAATTCCTGGTCAAACAGTTTTTTTTTTTTTGACAATGCACCGTTGTGTTTAACGAATAAATTTGATAATAACCGAAAGAGTGAAGCCTTTAGAACATAAAAATGTTGGGTTGCCTATTTGTTTCCTGGCAATAGTTATGCCAGGAAACAAATAAAATAAAACGGTTGCCAGGTATAAACAGGTATGTATAAACAGGTGTGTTTATTTTGATATACAACAAATTCTATATCAAAATAAACGCTGTTTCATTATGAATACGATGTTATAGTGTTGTCTGCAAAAAAATCTGGTATGAATAACAGTTGTGCATTTTTCTAAAAAAAAGTAAATTTTCAATTTTTAATTAATAATAACCCACCCGCGTTATATTATTTAATACACTAAATCTATCATAGCGAGTTCAATGACCCTGCAGGTAGTAGTCGGCGTTGCGTCTAAACCATCTACAGGTCATTGGACTCGCTCAGCTGACGTTTTCTTAAAGAAATTAATTTCGTACATGCGTAAATTAATAAGAGTTTTGAAAAAAAGGTACTTTATTTTTTAATTTTATCTTTACAAATCGATAGTATTTCATGTACCGGATCGAGTTCCACGGGATTAAAACGATCAAAATTTAAGGGTGTATACATTTTTTTTTCTCTAACACATTGCTTTTGCAATATTTTTTTTTTATTATGTAGACTTCAACTGTCTTGAATTTGTTAGTAATTTATTTTGTTAACATTCTATTGATAGTTGTAATTATTTATATTATTCCTGTTTTTTTTATTTATTTAAAGCCTGTTTTTTGTAATAATGTGAGAAATTGTTATACTCCACGAACTCTTAAACTACTTCCTATTACGACTCACTTTTTTATTGAGCTTTTGTGTACAATATTTGACTGGTCTACACTGTTCTTACATAATATCTTTCAATATTGTAATAACAACCACTTTTTTTAAAAGAGTAACCATGTAGTTATTGCCGGTTTTTCTCCATTGGAAACGACCAATTTAGAACCGTGCACTAGCTTCTGACGTTTTATAAGTGCCCATGTAGGCCTATTGTGAAATAAAATATTTTGACTTTGACTTTGACCTAAGGCAGTACGTCCGACTTCGTACTTTATTTTGCATGAAGATTAAATAAATAAATACAACATCGGTCGTCAAGTATCGATACAAACTCGGTATCAATTGAAAAGTATCGGTACTCACTCGCATCGAATCGCTTTTTATTTCAATTAAAAACCGTAACAAGTATTGGTATTATTTATTGATATAAGAATTTATCTAAAAGTCTGTTTTTGTAGTGCTTCCCAAAAATATTACTTTTTAATAATGTTTGCCGGCTAGGCGACTTCTGGAAGCTGTGTTTGTTGCGCCAGCTTTGGATAACAATACATATTTTTTCGATAATAGAAGTACTTAGTATCGGAGAGGAGTATCGAGTACTTGTAATTACTCGTATCGTTTCATCCTTAGCCACGTAAGCATTAAAAGGACACGTCAAAACCCTGTAATACAGACTTATTGATAGACACGTTATCTATATTTAAGCGATATAATCTTTAGATTTTCTAGGCTTGTTTATCGTAACTACACATTACAGGTATTAATTTTTTTCTTTTTTTAAACTCCTTCGAAACGATTTGACTCCTGCTTCCACCCTCCATTTTTAATCGCGATATTTGATAGGTATCTGTATGGTAAAACAACATTTGGCATGTCAGTAATTCTTCAAGTTAATGTCTTGTAAATTAAATAGTCGTGATATTTATGTAGCACTCATTTTAAAAATCAAGGCTACTCGCAACAAGTTTAGCAAGTTTATGTCTTGGTACTCGTAATATGGTTACCTTTAATTGAATTAGTGACGCTTCTAGAGTCTCGACTCTACCGGGGTGCTTCCTCACAATTTCATCGGTGTTTTCCGTTACATATTTTTTCCTGACAATTTTTTTTATGTAACGCAGGATTCACGTTATTTCATTATAGGATGCAAATGCAATAAAAAAGCAAAAAATCTGCGATGCTTCCGTTAACATGCATATTATATCTGTAATAACCAGTCGGTGTAAATAAAAGTTTTTACAAATTTTGTAACGTTTCATATAAACGCGATGCTTCTTCGAATTTTTTTTTCGAAAGATTCAACTGCAGGTAAATACGACATCAACCCTAGTGCAGAATTAATAAATCCAAGTGTTAGGCTTTTTTAGGTGTGAAATTATCAAATTACTTTTCACGCTCTGGTAGGTAAATGTGAGTTTTGAGTAAGATGTGATGGCGATGCTCCACCGGTACATGGTAGACATCCCAGTCATACGTAAAAAGCGTTTTGGAAACACAGAAGTGTTCCCAAAATTTAGCTGTCTAAGGAATGAAATTCCCTGGCAGAGTTTCCTGATGTTATTTTCAGGAAATACGTGTAATAGGTATAGAGGGGATCTTTAAGTCAAGAGTGAATAGGTTATTTCTAGGGAGGCTTGCTTCATCGTCGACCACATCGTCGATGTACTTCAGGTGAGATAGTCAGACGCGAGTTTTTCAAAAGTTTAAAATAAAAATCAGGAGTCCCTAACATATAAGATTTTTGTGTAAAGTTATTTTTTTTTTTTTAAATTGACACACTAACGATTCATTCACCAAGTAACATTACAAATAAATATTATGGTCAATTTGTTACTTATAGGCGTGCACAGCACTTATACAATCAAGTAATTAAAACAAAAATATTTAAAAATTGCATTGGATTAAATTAAAATTAAGTTATCAGTATTTTGGCGTCCATCATAGAATTTACAACCGTAAGCCCAACATCCCGCGGCGGGTGCCAGAGCGGGCTGGGCTGGGTAGGGCCCAGTCGCTCCCCCCGGCCCTTGGCCTTTATACATCGTTTGTGCCATTAGCTCTCCCAACGTTGTGCAGAAACAAAAGTGCGTGTCGTAACACACAACATACACCAACATTTATGCAAAAATGTGATGTATTGTGAAGTGTACCATGATGCGTTCAAATGTCAGGCATGCGAGCGAGAATATAGCTCCATCCCTTTGACAGTTCAGTTTAGGTCGTCAAATGAATCGCGTTAAGAGCTCGGGGTTGAGGCTAAAAAAAGTTTGTAAACTATAACGAAACCAATGATTATTACCAATATAGCAATGGTTAAAACGTATATTTTCCTTCAAGCGTAAAATTCGGAACTACTACCTACATAAAGTTCTCTCAACAGTTGGTCTTCGTCACAATTTTAAGTTCTTTTAATTATATCTAACGATTTACCCTACTCTGCCCTACTCTACTCTACCCTACTCTACTCTACCCTACTCTACCCTACACTACTCTACCCTCCCCTACTCTACCCTACTCTACTCTACCTTACTCTACCCTACACTACCATAATTTTCATTTTTTTTTTCATAAGAACCTTCTTCTGACAATAACAAACACCACAAAAAATGAATTAGCGAAATCGGTCCATGCGTGATGGCGTGACCAAGGGATATAAGGATTCATTTTTATATATAAAGATTGCTTGAGGTTATGGCGATATAGTTTGACTTTCCGTCTAATGTTGATTTTACTTGAAACGTAAATTTCAACTCTTCCATTTTGACAATAATGTCGTCTTATAAGATAGTTTTATTGTTATGATTTGGATGGCACCGTTAATCAAACAAAACTGAGTTTCTTTGTAATAAACGATTTAATGTGTTAACTTACAATGAAATTAAACTTACTCACAAACCGTATGAATTGAGTAATAACAAAATAACCTGTCCCTACCTGTAATAAAAGAAACGACATTAAATGTTATTTATCACAATGCCGATTCCCAAATCCAAATTATTTTTACAAAAATATTTCCGTATACATACCTTGACTTTGAAGTTATGATTCACTGCAGATTCAATATAGGTCCATAGTGTATGTTGAGATCTGTGACTATGATACAGAGAGAACTTCATACGCGGGAATTAACACCTAACTTAAAATATCAAAAAAATTACATTTTTCTTTACAATTATATTTTTAATGCCATCCTTGCACACATAATCAATAAAACTGCACTATTTCCATAAATTGAGTGACATTTTGTGATATATAAACAAACGCTCATAACTCAGCAGTTTATGAATATTATTTATTGAGACTTTACTTAAATACTCGTAATAAGAAGACCTTTTTTAATAAGCCCTTTATGTATTTTTTACTACTTAATTAAACATTGTATGGTGTATTAGTCGGTGTGGATGTACTGAATCCAATCGAGATATCGAGATACATGCGTTTTTCAGGATCATATCCCAGCTAGCCGTCTCGTGCATAATATTTCCGTCGGTTAGCATCGTAACGTTCTCGAGATTTATATACCTACCGGAGGAATTCAAGCTCTATCGAAACTCTGCTGCATATAAATGCATCGTGTAATGGATATTTATTACGGCCTATCTCCGCGCTATGGCTCTTAATGGATGTGCAGAAGTGGTTGGCACTACGGTTTGACGAATTTTCACTGTTGTGCCTCGCAGAGCACTTTACTATGTTCCCAAAATAATAATAATAATAAGCTTGGACCCTGTTCCCCGATAGCGGTGGGACACTGTTTTTTTTAAAATGTTTTTTTTTTTAATATTTAAAAATGTAAGTAATTAATATGTGTACAAATGAAATAAAGGAAATACTTAATAAAAATAATAAGATATAACTCTACAAGATAAAATTAATAAAATCACTTAGTTAATTGATATCGCAGTCCCTTAAGCACATAAATTGCAAAATACGATAGGCGAGAATATGAGTAAATATGCTGAATTAAAAGAAGAAGTGATCAGAATTTGGAGGCAAGAAAAACTGTAGGTACGTAGTGCCCAATGTTGTCTCCGCTACAGGTGTCATACCTCATCATCACCACAGGCTCAAAGTAATAGATTTGAAAGACTCAGCTTACGTTATACTCTCCAGAAAGCTGCAATTTTAAACACCTGCAGAATAGTAAGAAAATTCATGCAAATGGACCTATTTGGCGCCGCCGTGAGACACATTGTTAGTTGTCTCTTTTTTATATAATAATCTATTAGTGTCTACATGTTGTTACTACATTGTGTGTATCTACGAGTATGTTTGTCAAATAAAATAGTTTCTTTCTTTCTTTAAAATCGAGGAAAATGAAATTCCACATTAAAAATCACAACACGCTGCGCTACGCTACGCTAAGTCTATTGGCTTGGCCCGTTAATGTAGCTTCAAAACTAGCTCAAACCTAATAAAAACTGCATGTTTTCCCAGATAATAATAATGTAATAGTAATTCTTTATTGTTGCTATACGTAAACTAATAAGTGAAACCCTGACTCCAGAGCTAGGTTAGGTGCCTGTGTTTGAAGAACCAGTGACTTCTTCCATTTTCATTACAATAACACTGAAACATTTTACGAAATAATTTAGATAAAAACATTATTAACACAGGTTGAATATAAAATTAAGAGAAAATAAATTAGGTACATATTAAATCATTTTACTTTAGAAACATTACTAATTGGGCTGGTTCTGCAAAATGCCACTAAACAGCTTTGCGCTCGGTGGAAAGGCGTGCGATGAGACTAATTGGTGATCCAAAGTCTTGAACACAGGCGAAGGGTAGCCAGCCTTTAGGTGTTTTACAGGATGCATTTTGGAGAATTCCGCTATAAAGGATGCATTTTGGAGAATGTGCGCATGAATTACAGGACTTGATTCCACGGCGAGTATATACCCAGGGTGTCCCAAAAAAATCAAATTCTTTTTTTTACAACGCATACCCTCTAATTTTGTTTGAATGGTGTCAAAACAATTGTAAATTAACTTTTATGTACTTAGGACCAAGGGAACCCGTGCCGACTTGCATCTATAGATATCAGGAATTCAGTATTTTGGCGCGCGCAAGCTAACGTATCAAGTGCTCGTTATTATTTATTTATTTAATCGGTAAACACGTAATTTTCATTCAGGCTACATGTCAGTAGGATTACGAAGTCTTACAAAAAGAATAATTTGAATAGGAGATGTATAAAATCAAATTACAGGTTCAAAGCTACCCTATAATTGACAAGCATTGGCAGTACTGTTTTATAAGTTCCTTTAATGAATTTATGTGTCACTGAAAATAGTGAATCTTACTATTCGAAAGTGCGTTATTTATTGGGAAAGGCGCAATATACGTGACATTTCCTAATTAAGGTATTATCTGTGTTAAAAAACTAGTCACATTATTCCAAGTTTGGAGTTTTGGAGAGATCTGCAAAAAATGCGAACAAAACACAAGAAGTATTCGAAAAGCAAAGACATGAGCTTGTAATAAAATTAGAAAAACTGTTTGACATTGCACATACCGATGCACATCCGTTAATAAAAGATAAAATCTTCTTGTGGTGCCAGAGAGAGTCAGGATGATAAGTTTACTTAGGTGGAGTGGACCAAAAATTCGAAAAAAAAAGCGCACCTTAGAAATATTTAGGAACACTGCCATCTGGCTACTAATTGTTTCTCCTTGACTGCTTTGTAATTACCTTATCACGAAAATTCGTCTTCAAATTCTGAAATGACGGATTTACAAGAAAATCTGCCCATACCAACTAAGAGTACACAGCCCAATACGAATAAAACTTCCATGGGAAAAAAAATTATCACTCCAAAGACATTTGCAGAATTGGGTAGGTAACAGTTAAATATGAGCAATTCTGTGTTTACAATAATAAACACAGAATTTTGCTATATAAGTTACTGTTGAAGCACTTGCATACAACACTGACGAATTTCCCATAAGCAAGTCCTCAATTCAAATAATTCGTACGGAGAATCCAAAAAGAGCGCGCAGAAGGTAATAAGTCGATTTCCAAAACAACGTACATAGGTAGTACTGGTACTGTCATAAACTGTCGATTGACATGATTGATGAACTGTTTTCAGCTTTAGATGTGCGCAAATCTAAAGAATAATGCCTCTCGATAGTTATTTCGCATATTGGCATAGTCATAAAGAACAACTGGTCGTGGTGCCAAAACTGGACAACTTTACAGAAAGTAAATAGGCATCAGCAGTTTAGAATGCAGTTCGTGGTCTAGTAATGCATTACAACATGCTACAAAACAGGTGCTGATACTGAGAGCACTTTTATAGCAAAATCACTACTGAAGAGGAACAACGAACAATAGCATATTTTCTAATGTTGTGTACAAGAACAGATAAATAGGTTTAGCCTGATTGTAAAAACCAAACTTTGGGAAGATGAAGTCCTAATAATATTAGATACTTGAAAAATACAAGATACAGGTAAAACGATGTTTTATTTGCTGAATAAAAATTAAGTTCTAAAATGTCCTCTGTAGTTTTCATAAAACATTCTCCTAAAAGTTTGACATCAAGTCGGCACGGGTTATCGTCATCCGATACCAATAATTTTTATTATTTTAGTTCTTAGGGTCAAATAGAAAAAAATAGAGGGTATGCGTACTCAAAATCGTAAAAAAAATTTCGCCCTTAAAGCTTGGGACACCCTACCACCCTTATGTTGTTGAAACCTCTAGGGTCCGGACCAAGCGTTTCGCACGTACATCGAGGGACTGGAACAATTTGCCTTTTGCGGTCTTCCCGTCAGATTATAATTTAGGTGTCTTTAAGGCAAGATTGAATAGGCTCTTAACCTTTCAATCAGATACCGTCAATTTGAGACACAAGACACAATAGTAAGACAATACATGCGCCAACGCCGGCCGTTCGCGTGGGGTCTAATGAATTAATAAACTAGTGCGCCTCACCATCAACGATTGCATCACTGCTTACCATCGGGTACATCAATCAAAAAAAAAAATACAGTTTGGAAATGGCTGGCAAATAACCCCGCTCTAGGTGGACCGGACGAGTGGCAGACTTAAACAAGCTGCCAAGTTTTAAGTTTTTTAGCAACCTAAGTACCTATTTGTTTAGATTTCAAAGGTAGGAGAATTTTTCGGTACCTAGTTCATAGTTCAATAAGAGGTTTGGTAACCACATTTTAGGGCCCCGAGCGTGGGGGCTCGGGCCTCTGCCCCGCCTAACACTTCGGTAGCTACGTCAGTGAAGTGGAATTAGCTAGCACAGTTACGTTGAATTCGTAGCAGTGCTCGTTAAAATGAACTTGTATTCAAATTTAACATTGAAAATTCTAATCCAGATACCGGAATACGGGAAAATTTTAGCGTATGATAGTCATTAAAATGGACTTACCACAAACACACACACATGCGCACAGCACATTGCTGCATGCAAAGCTTATGGCAGACGTGAAAGGATTCTAGGAATCGGAACGGTACCTACTTTGGTAGTCAAATAATTGTACGAGTAACAACAATTTCCCTCAATCCTCTTGTTTCCTCGTAATATTGAAACGGTATATTAATAATCATCTACACTAATATTATAAAGAGGTAAAGTTTGTTTTTTTTTTTTTTGTAGTAGTTTATCTGCGGAAGTACAGCAGGCTTACTCTCCAAATTAATTTCAATTTCAACCTAAAGTCAATCCGATTGCAATGTCCATTTTGACGTTACGTGATTTGGTACTCTTGAAAACAATATTGTCAACATATACGATTTCACTTAGTTCTCAAAATGGTCACGCAATTTTGAACCAATTTGGCGCTAGCATTGAATTCAAGGGTACGAAACGTCACAATCTCAATGTCGACCGATCGGAATTGAACAAAAGAGTAAGCCTGCTGGTCCGATTGTGATATTTTACATACTTGGGCGAAGCCGCGGGCTAAAGCTGGTTTACGATATAAATACGTTATTGATTTGACAAACATTGGTTCAATGATCGAACAATATTCGAGTAAATACTATTGACAAAGTGAGGGGAGCCTATCATCAACATCGAGCATGGTTTAAAAGCTTGTTGCTTTATGTAACGCAATCTGACGCGATGTTCGACGAAGAGGCAACGTGAAAAATATTTCTCTATTTTTTCACGTTGCGCCTGAAAACTTTGTTAGCCTCCGGTAACTCCGTTATTTACTGGAATATTTTACAAAGCTTGTTCCAGGAAATATGTGTTTTTTAAACACTAAAAAGCTTTTGAAAAAAATTAAGTATAATAATTCAGAATCTTGATTAAATTTGCAAAGCTGCTAGTGTTATATTTTTTTACTTTTTAAATTTTTGAGTAAAATATGAAGTGTCAAAGTGGATTAGTTTTACAGAAATTTATAAATTGATTTCAATAGAAATCTAGATAAAATCCACAAAATACTGTGCTTCCAAAATATGTAATGAAGCCCTCCCTATAAGGGTTCAATTTTTCCATTACTTTATTGCTCGTATGTCTGTCAAGACCCTTTATCTAGCAAACGTGTGAAGGTATCGAGTTGAAATTAAAATCATATACTCAGGTCTGTGGTCTCTTGCAGCTGTAAAAAATCGAACTTCTAAGTTGACGAAAAAAAAGATACGGTTTATGTCGCGAAAAACGTATATTATATTCCGAGTTCCGACACTCTGAAAGGAATCAAAATTCATAGAGTATTTCCCGTTAACCCAAAACCTTGAAATTTCTCATGAAGCAAAGTCCTACACATCTGAAAACAGTTGTTGTTACAACCCAAATTGGAAATATCTTCGAGACTCCATTCAGGAATTAAACATAGGGAAGTTTGTACGGAACTCTCAGTGCGTGAGTCCGACTTGCACTTGCCCAGTTTTTTTTGGAATGTATTTACTTGATGTCGTCAGTCTTTATACGAAAACATAGAAATCAATTATTGTTTTAAAGAAGTAACCGTGGACTTTCTTACTGGTTCTTATAGAAGCCACGCACTAACTTCTGACTTTTTATAAGGGACCTGAGTAATATTGCCTTTTTCATTATATATAGATTTCAAATAAATAACCTACTAAAAGAAAATTAGGTCTGCATTTTCCTTCTCTAGGGTGGAGCCGAAAGGCGTGTCCGACTTTTAATTACTAAAATCACACCTATGGTCCTTCTTTGCCCTTGCGTTCCAGGACCACGGATTTCCCTTTCGGAAGTCAATCCATGGCAACTAACACCCACCTGTGTTTCTTCTGTTGCCGTTTGCGTTTCAGAGAGGGGTGACCAGACAGTTGCAAACTAGCGTTCCTACCAAGGTGACCTTGGTTTATGTGTTTGGTTTGTGTTGCGGCTACATGGATGTAAACCACGCGCCAACACGTTCGGTGGTTGGGAAAACGCGCCTCCCAACCAAGGGCATTGAAGCTCATGATTTACAACTGCTGTCTACATGGATTTAAACTAGCAAGGTCACCTTGGTTGGGACGATGGTTTGCAACAATCTGGCCACCCACAATACCGTAGCCTTGAGATTAAAAGCCTGTCGTGACTTTTAAATGATGTTTTCGAAGAATTTAGACTGATGTTATCGTAAACGGACACAACACAATATTGAGTTACACAGAAGATATTTACCATTAACATTTATTTTAATGTTTCGAATCGGCCGACTTAGCCAAGTTTTGATCGTAGGTAATAAAAGTTTTACTAGAAAATGCTGGCAATCCCATATTAAAATTTGATGAATCACTTGATATTAAATCGTACTTAAGTAGAAAAACGTCCAAGCTATGTGTAATTTTTAAACTACCCACATCGGAAAAAAAAAGTTTTGATCGTAATAAAAGTTTTGCCAAAAAGTTTTCAGACTTGTTGAAGTGTTGAAGTGTCGAATATTTTGTAAGTAAATACCTATTATTAACCGTAAAGAAATAGGTATCTACTACTCGTATGATCCGTCTTTGACATCGACGCTCAAACGAATACCATGGATCCAGTTCATGATTCAGTACTCCCTAGTGGTGTAATTTTTCGTCGGTGTCCTAATAAAAGAAAATGTTTACGTTATTTAATTTAAACTGTATAAAATAGTTATTCTAACATTTTTAGAATTAGGTACTTTTAATATTACGTCATCGGGGTTGATTAAAATAACCATTTTATCTATCCCGATGACTTTTTAATTTTTTTTTTTTTTTTTAATAAAAATATCATCGTGGTTGGTTAAAATACCGATTTTACATAGTTTAAATTTAAAAAAAGTTAGGAAAAAGTCGACGATAAACTCCACCACTGGGGGGCCAGAATCATGTACTGGATCCGTAGTATTCGTTTGAGCGTCGATGTCAAAGACACCCTGTATTTTGACATCATTTGAGTACTTATGTAGTATATGGTGTAAGCCCCGTTCTAGTCTGTAACTAATTTATTATGTAACTTGTTTGTTCTGAGTTATCATCAAATGATTTTCGCGCTCAAGGGTAGGGCGAGAGGGCGTGCCGGACTTTTACTGACTAAAACAAACCTGTGTTCATCCGTTGACCTTTGTGTTCTAAGTCCACGGTCACGCTTTCAATTATTCTCGCAGCCCCAACAGGTATCGGCCCTGTTCAGTTTTGCTGTCATCTTTTTGAGGCGCTGGGACGGCGAGCTACTGCACCTACGGTGGCTGGCAATCGCCTTGCGACTTCCCACGTTCGGGGTATCTCCTTCGGCGGTGGCTGGGTCGTGAGGATGTCCCTTCCCTCAAAGTGGCGGCCATCTCCTTCGCTCGCATTAATGCTTCGCAAGAGTCCTCCGCATCTTGTACACTTTTGCTCGGGATCGTGGCCTGAAACAGGGCCGGACGCAAGCGGTCGCCGCCGCCATTGATCCACGTTGTCCACGAGGACACGGATGTGGTACTTACCTGGATCATACTTTTTTTCTGGCAGTAGCTTGTCCCCTCGAAAAATAATGTGAATAATCTACACTTTAATATTCTAGAGGCAGTTGGTTTTTTTTTTTGTTTGTATGTACTTTCAGAGATTACCTCATCTCTGTAAGTACTGGTCCGATTGCTAAAATTTTTTTTACCTGAGTGACATAGGCTATATTTTATGCACGCGAGTGAAACCGCAGGCAAAAGGGAGTTTAAGTGAAATTATAAAGCTTTGAAGCTTTATAATTTCGTTTTTGATGAAGATATTTTAAAAATTGTTTCATGTTGTTAAATCTAAAAATTATTTAATTTAACTTTAAAAATTACATGTAGGTATTCCCTATTCCTCTTTATTTTAAATATTAAGATATTGTGAGGTTGTACGAGTGTTTGTGTATACCAATATTGCAATATTTTTAAGTGGATATTATATTGTTTAAATGTATGTGACATATTGTAAAAATACGATAGAGCTCGTAAAAAAAACAACAAAAGTCGTAAAAATACGACAGAGGTCGTAATGATTTCCAAAAAGGGATCTCCTTTTTGATTTTTAAGTCGGTTAAAAAAAGTAGGACGGATTTCAAATCGAACGAATTAAAAAAAAAATGTTTTGTCACTGTTTTCTTTATTTTATTTTTGTTTTGGCCGCCACTGTATGAATATTTATATGCTTATTTATTTTCATTGTGTTTCTGTATAAATGCTTAGTTGTGTACAAGTTAGTTGTAGTTTGGTAAATGTTTTGTGTTGCAATGAATATTTTTTTACATAACTATCTAGTTATTTCAGCATTCTAACGCTAATGACTGACGATTTTGAGGAAAAAGCTTTTAGAGCAGCTATCTACACTGATTATATTCCACTAAAATCAACGCATGTAAACATTACATACTAAAATTATAAGTAGGCCACTAATTGCACAGGTCTACAAAAAAATTTTTTTTTTTATGCTGGCAATCCCATATTAAAATTTGATGAGTCACTTGATATTAAATCGTACTTAGGTAGAAAAACGTCAAAGCAACGTGTAATTTTTAAAGTACCCACAGCGGAAAAAATACCTATTTTCTTGTGTTTACAGTTTTCGCATTCTGCCAATATTTGTAATTATTTGATAATATCAATATGTCGTCGTTTAAGAGTTGTTTAAATAATATCCGAATACATTTTGCTGTTTGCGGTGAATATGTGGTGAAAAAATTTAGAAAACCTATTACGGCCTTCGTAGAAAAGGCATATTTTGACAACTTCAAGATCAAAATTAAGGACTCAGACCAGCCATGGGTACCGCGTGTAAATTATGTAATGAATATTTAAGACAGTGGTCGAGTGGTAAACGAACACAATTGAAGTTTATTGTACCTATGATATGGTCAGAACCAAAAAACCATTTTGACGATTGTTATTTGTGTTTAGTGAAATTGCATTGGGTAAATAGAAAAAAATGACATATCCTGACCTCCCTTCTGCTAGAAGACCTTTGCCACACTCAGACGATGCTATGAGGACAGTGCCATCAGATTCGTCGAACATAGATATGACGGAGGCTTCTTCAAATGAACAAGACAGTGATTTTGAATCATCGGCAGCGCCCTTACTCTTTACACAAAACGCTTTAAGTGACTTAATAAGAGACCTTGACCTTTCCAAAAAGAGATGTGCGAGCTACTAGCATCCAGACTTAAAGAAAGGAATGTACCTAATCGCTCCAGGTACAAAAGTCTTTCGTCAAAGTTGTCGAAAATTTCTTAGGTAATGAAAAGGCAAATATTACGTAAAATTAGTTCAGGAACTTCTGAAACCTTTGAAAATGTTGGTTGTAACATAACCCCTTCGACGTTAGGTCTTTTTGCGCAACAACTCATTGTCCGTAAAACTTGTCATATTTATTAAATGAAAGCATATTTTCTAAAAAGTTGTTGTTTTGTTTACATAATATAAACACATTATTTTACAATAATCGATAAAAACAACAAACATTTTCAAACACTTTTTAACACATTTATTATTATTAATTATTAACACATTTATATTAGCTTCACCTGTATGTTTGTAACCAACGCCTTTGAGCTCGATTTTGACCTACTTTGGGCGATCAGATTTTCTTCAAACTTTGCACACCCATCAAAGACTGATGACAATACCATAATCCGTTTTTTTTGTGAAAAATAAAAATATAGTGTATTCCGTAACGAATTATTAAAAGTGATGGAAGATAGGTACCAAGGTCGCTGGCATGTGCATATGATGGCTGATTAATGTTGGACTATCACACGGGAGGATTATAATACTGCACATTGTAAAAAAACTAGGAAATGAAGCTTCCTACCTGTAAAATAATGTAATTAAATGTTTAAAATTTGCTTATTTTGTTTTTTTTACATATCTCATATCTCGAAAACTACACGTAGCATTAAAAAAAATAAGTATGCAGTTGTAATTCAGATAACTAATAGACTAAAAATCTGTTACAGTTTTGTCGGCAACAAAATCACTGACAGACCTGTGCTGTTTATATCGGCCAATCGATCGGTTCGTGAGTTGATTGACGCCGCCAATGCCACATTGTAGGTGTAGGTATCTAGGAGGCCGTACGTCAGTAAATAGTGGAGATTGTTCAAGATTGCACTTAAGGTTTTTTTTTTAATAAAACCTATTCGATTTTGAGGAAGTTTTTTTGTAGATACTTCATATCTAGGTATTGTTATCTAGCTTTTGCCCGCGGCTTCATCATCATCATCATCATATCAGCCGAAAGACGTCCACTGTTGGACATAGGCCTCCCCCAAGCGTCGCCACAACGACCGGTCCTGTGCATCCCGCGGCTTCAGCGTACATAAAATATAGCCTATGTCACTTAGGAATAAAGATCTCTATCGATAAAAATTGCGGCAATCGGTCCAGTACTCGGTCAGAGATTAACTCCTACAAACAAAAAGAAAACCGGGTACGTGCAAGTTGGACTCGCGCACCGAGATTTCCATGAAAATAATTCAACTCCCGAATAGTCTCGATTTCCGAATCGCAAAACGTATTTATTGTATGTGACGTAACAACTAGAGTTTACAGATCTTTTCCCATACCTATTGGTGCTATGAGACCTTGTTTCATGCAAAATTTAGGATTCTAGGTCAATGGGAAATATCCTATTTTGATTTTTTAGCAACCGTTAAAGTCAAAATATACGCTTAATTGAAGCATAAACGACCTTAGGATACTTTAGGCTTTTTGGAAATCCGACCTGTAAAGGGTTTCATGCGAGTGAAATGGCGGGCATTAGCTAATTTCACATACAGTTGCCAAAACGGATCTTGAGCGGTCGGCGTCGGAGTGGGGATCGCTTTACACATTCCATACATTGGCGAGCCAATCGTCTTCGTTGTTAGATACATGCAGCAACGCAGGGAAAGAATTAGGAGTGACGTCTATGACGCGATGGCGTGACGAGCCTATCACTGACACTCCCGCCCCCGCGTCTCACTTCGCACCACTAAAGAGACCGAATATTTGACTTCTGCGCAACCGCTCAAGATCCGTGATGGCAACTGTATCAGTAAAACATGTACTAAAATCGTGTCACGCAGTTTAATCGTTGAGTATTTAGTCCTGAATACTGAATAGCCGATCGACACTCATTAAACATGAATAATCTCTGTCGATAGCGCTGATATTTATTACCACAATGAAAATAAACTGGGCTACCGGCGGGCCTTCTTGCTGCCACCTAAATAGACTCGGTTTCACCACAAAAGAGATAGGAACAGAAGTCAATCTACATACAAAGTGCACACGAGCAACGCATACTTAAGCTAGAACTACACTAAACCGACGCACACATGGACCACGCCTGATTTGTACGTAGAACGACGTCGCGTGGCGTGGATCAAGTGTAGCTCTACAAGTCTAGTTACCATATAAAATGTATGGAGACCGACGCGCCCAGATCGACGTACGTTGTAAAATCGTCGAATTGACCAATAGGTGGCCGTTTCACGGCTGGTTAAAGTTTGGTTATCGTTATAGTTAAATGTAACTCACCCTAAGGTTGACAATATTTTTTTTTGACAATTTTTTAACCGACTGTCAGGTGTTTTCGTGCGCGCACCACTTATTGAGTTCATAAGTCTGTACTTATAAACTGTCCCCATGGACAGTAAACAAAAATTCACCAGTGCACACGGATAAGACTTCTCGGATCGGCTGGGATCAGTGCGAGTGCGAGTGCCATTGTCAGTTTTTGTGGAAAACGGAGCAACAAAAGTTATTACAACTGTTCAGTGGACGGTGGTTTTTGAATTTAATAATAAACAGAATTATCGTTTTTTAAACTAGCAGTTGTTTCAGAGAGAATAGAATAGAATAGAATAGAATAAACTTTATTGTACACCAAAAAGTAATACAGCTTAAGAAAAAACTTTAATTAACGGGCACAACGGCGGTCTTATCGCTGAGAGCGATCTCTTCCAGACAACCTTAGGATGGATAAGAACTTAAAATAATACAGGGGGTAGTCTGTGGTAGAGAGGTTAATAGGCATTTGAGTGTATTTCGATGGTTCGTTTCAACGTCACACAGAACAGTTAGGTAGGTTAGGTAAGCGCCTCGGCGGCCGCCCCGCGCTCAAAAATCGAACATGACTTTGTGGCCCATGTGCAGTAGGCACAACGGATCTTGAGCGCTCGGCGTCAGAGTGGGGATCGCTTTGCGCATTCCATACATTGGCGAGCCAATCGTCTTCGTTGTTAGATACATTCCGCAACGCAGGGAACGAATGAGGAGTGACGACTATGACGCGATGGCGCGGCGAGCCAATCACTGACACTCCCCGCCCGCGCGTCTCACTTCGCACCACTAAAGAGACCGAATATTTGACTTTTGCGCAACCGCTCAAGATCCCTTGTGCCTACTGTAATGTCTTTAAAATTTATAATAAGTATTTATTTATTGTAGTATAAACTGTGTAAGCCTTGTGCTCAATAATCTCAGTTAAGACAATAAACAATCATTTTATTTTGAAATCCTTATACTATTTATTATTGTAATTATCAATGTCATGTTAATAATTTAATTGGCAAGTAATAAAAGGCCTTTTATTTTAATTTTAAGAATTGCACGGTGAGCCGGCCGCCCGCACAGCTACCAACCCTAGCGCGACCGCTTAGATATGAGAAGTGAAGTACATACATGAGAATGTCTTCTGTACCAATCTGTTTTGTGGTTTTGTAGACTATTCGTGAGATCTCTGCGCGGTGCACGCCGCTGCACCCATCATGTTTTGCAGTACTTCAGTTCTGGCTATATTTTATCCAGCATGTTTTTCTGACTCAGAATTGGAAATCAAATGCGCAAGTATTCATAACAGATCGGTACAGGGAAATTGTATATGAAAACTTTGGTTCTCTTTTATTAATGAAAGCACGGTTGGCGTAGTGGTTAAAAAAAATGTATGTTCAGTGCATGCTGATAAAATGATTAATTTTTTATCCTGAAACATTTCAATCCAATCCAATGCAGAGGTTTATCTATTTGTTTCATTTGCTGGATATGAATTTGTGTAATACAGATCAGAAAACACAATCTAGTAGAGGGCGGAATAGAGGCCCTACCACGAGCTCTTAATGCGATCCATTTTTCGACCTAAACTGAACTGTTAAAGGGATGAAGGTAGGAACAATTGCCGAAACGGATCTTGAGCGCTCGGCGTCAGAGTGGAGATCGCATTGCGCATTCCATACATTGGCGAGCCAATCGTCTTCGTTGTTAGATACACGCAGCAACGCAGGGAATGAATCAGGAGTGACGTCTAGGACGCGATGGCGCGGCGAGCCAATCACTGACACTCCCCGCCCCCGCGTCTCACTTCGCACCACTATAGAGACCGAATATTTGACTTCTGCGCAACTTGAAGCCAGCGCTCAAGATCCGTGACGGCAATTGTACCTCTACTGAAACGGGAGGATCCTCCAACCAGAATGGGTTTCTGTCTGATCCGGAATTTCAGGCTGTTGTATTGTATATGCTTAAATACGTATTTCGATTAAACTTGGTCATATAGCAAGTTTCATTGAAATCTGTTTCGGTGCACCATTTCATAGAATAGCACATAGGATTTGCCGATACCCACTTTCCGGTCTCAACATCAGATCAGTAGCCCGATTCACGTAATGAAAACCGTAACGATATCGTAGCGATTTAGTCGTTTAGACCATTTCCGTATTCACATCCATCAATCGAGTTTGAACGACACCGATTTTATAGTCGTTTGAAATTCATCGATTAAAAAAAATTATCCTGGTAGAATACTTATTAATGTAACTGGAAATAAGTCGATAGATCGTGAATACCGCTTTTGGATAGGACTTCGATCGAACGACTATAAAACTTCAACGATATTTGGCTTGTTTGATTTTACGTGAATCAGGCTACAGTTCGATGTATTCCCTCTCGCTCTTCTGTCATTGACTACACGTATATTACGTTTAAACAAAGCAATTTTACCTGTTACGACAGTTCTGTTCTGACGTGCAAATCCGATACACTGTTACAGGTAACTCGAGTTTTGCTTTAATACAACATCAGACTATTTCGAGGCAGATACATATATACCCATATTATTGTTTTTTCATTTTATTTTTAAAACACAGTATTTTAGTTATTAATTTAATTAATTCTAATTGTATGGATAGAGTCTGTCTAATAAGTTAAACGACTTGAATAATTATTAGGATTTAATGAAATCGGATGTAGTCAACACGGGTTCAATAATCAAGGTTGATTATGAGATAGAGATCATTGCTTACTAACAGATGAACCTTATAAAAAGTACCGAATATAATTATTTTTTAAATGATTAAATATTATAGAAAATTCCCAAGTCGGTTGACTTATTAGACAGACTATAGTATGGTTGTAAAATGTACATGGCTGCATAGAACGTAAAAATACCTTTCATTAGATACCTCACACATGATATAGCACTATAGTTTATCGAAATATTACCTACATGTACTTACCAAAAACCAAAAAGTTTTAAATGCCATTTTCACAAAATAGGTATTTCTGAGATAGAGTCTGTCTAGTAAGTTAAAAGACTTGGGTAATTATTACGATTTAATGAAATCTGATGTAGTCAACACGGGTTCAATAATCTAGGTTGATTAAGAGATAGGGATCATTGTTTACTAACAGAAGAACCTTATAAAAAGTACCAAATATAAGTATTTTTTAAATGTTTAAATATTATACAAAATTCCCAAGTCGGTTGACTTATTAGACAGACTATACAGTGTTTTTGATTCACACGTCAGTGTTATGATCGTATGAGTTTCATTCCATAAGTTTGAAATTTATCATCGGGTCATAACAATATTTCTGAGGTACCAAGTCGGTAGTACTTAAATAAACTCTCAAAAAAAAATCAAACTCGGTCTACAATTTATTTAGTACATAAAGGACTTACAGCTAACAAAATCTGACAAAAAAAGGAAACCATAATCATTAGAAAACCAAATATAAGGCCTCACGAAAATTAATAGACACAGAAAAACAGACAGAATTGATGGAGAAATCGGTGAACATACCTACAAAAAAAAATACATATCTACAGCCGAACATGATTATGTATAACTTCCACATTTTTGAAGTCGGTTAAAAAGAAAAATAAAGCTCATGTACTTATGATTTTTTTTTATTAAAAATTATTTTCTAAATTATTTTCTAGTGCTATTGATGACTAATTCTATATTACTTATAGTCATTAATAAATTACGCTGAAAACGAATTGAACTACTTTTCGAAAATAAATAAATCACAACAAAACACTTTTTTCTCTCGACTCCTGGATCAGATTTTAGATCGCTTTGGTTTACTAATTACTATTGGCCTGAGGAAAAAATGCACTATGTGTTCATTCTGGGCAGCACTTGGTCCAACTTCCCTTTAACCCCTCGAGCGCCGATTGTACATACGTCTGTACAACTTGGATGTCCTTGAAAAATGCTTAATTTTCGTGTTTTCCCCAAGTTTGTACGAAAGTTATTTGGTCGAAAATATTGGTTTCTTTACATATTCTTCTATATATATTATATTATTTGTTTTTCCTAGAAAAATCCGTTTTTAATTCTTTAATTCTTTATTGTACACCATGATAAATAACAAATAAGTGGATATCAGAATTCATGTACAAATGAATTCATGTCCGTTTTTTTTTATTTATTTTTTGGTGATTTACGTAAACAGTGCAATTTTCCGGGTCAATGAACCCCTGGATATCCTTTGAATTCTAAAAAGTAGCATCAAACAATACATCTACACTAATATTATAAATAGGTTTTTTTTTGTTGGAAGTATTGGTCCTGTTTTGAAATTGTTTTCACCGATAGTACGCTGCTTTATTCGTGAGTGACAGGCTATATTGTATATATATGCGGGTGAAGCTGCAGGCAAAAGCTAGTCGGTTATACACCGTGAAATTTTAATGGTTGTTTTCCCGCAGCGAAATGGTTTTGTCTTAGTAATATAATCGTTTCATAAATAAATAAAATATTAGAATTGCATTGCATTGTTGTGTGCAAGCTATTTTATGCCGTATCACCACATACACGGGAGCTTATTTTTGTTTGAACATTAATTTGTGCATTGCTTTCCTATGAAGCGCGCGCGTGCGACGCGAGTGCCTACAAGTTACGTCTAGTGTTACTATTTTTTCTCACTTTTTCGAGTTGTTGAATATTTTTTTAATTATTTTAAAACAAAAACATTTTTCTTTTTTTTTCTTTTTACTCTATGTTTCGAAAGTACTCCTTATGGCAAGTCGATCTGCCGCGGGAAAACAACCATTAAAATTTCACGGTGTATAGCGATGAACAGATTGTTTGAAAACGGATATGCCAAGAAAAGAGGTGATTAAAATGGTTGAAAAAACATGTATAGACGAATAGAATGTATTGTGTTGTTAAGTCTTATTACAAGTAAATAAGGGCAGGCTGAAACTTTACTGCTACACATGCCAATAATTTTCGTGCTATTGCCAAAAATTAAAAAACTTTTACCACTTTATTTTCTGCACAAAATCGCGATATCTCATAAACCATTCGTTATCATTGCAAATTGCAATAGAACTTTGCCAATATTATATCTTAGATCGCATGCAATACCTAATCTTTAATATAGTTGCACACACTGTTATAAGTGGTAGTTCTACATTACAAGCAAGTTTATTTACGTCTTAGTTAATTAGATGTAAATCAGTTACTCGTAACTAAGACCTAAGACGTAAATAATCATCCGCAACTTTTCATTATGTTATCAATTAAAAAAAAAACTTTATTAGTAAGTACTTTGCCTACCTATTAGAGTACCTACGAGTATTTTTATATAATACTCCACCATCGCGTAAACATCGCGTGAGTGAGGATCTGTAAGTGGCAAGCTGTCGTTTCGGTTGTTTTTCTTTTAATCAGTTTTTTTTTTAAAGCTGTATGTTCTCCAAGCCTCCAAATAAATAAACCGTATTTTGAGGTTTCCCGCCCAAGAGCCGATGTCATAAGATAATTTATCCCATCGAAAAAAAAAAATAAAAAAAGGGTAGTGTTGAAAAACTAATAATAAGTCTGTATTATTATTTTAATTAGAATTTGTGCCAAATTTCAAGTTTGTTAACCCAAGGAGTATGATTCTCACTTAAAACAACCTTTGACACCCCCGTTTTATAGGGGTAGTTTCGAAAAAAATAGATATATATTGAAAACCTTTTTTATTTACTTGGATTTATGCCAAGTGTCAAGTACTTACTAAAGCATGTACATATATAGGCCAAAGGAATAACATTTTGCGTACAAACGAATTTCTCCTTTTTTACCCCCCCGTAAAGGATGAATTTCCATAAACCCCCTAGTGCTCGCCTAGGTCATAAAAGGAAGCCATGTGCAAAATTTTACGTTCCTAGACCCAGTAGTTTTGGCAGCGCTTTGGTACCTATGTCAGTCAGTCAGTATCTATAGACTATAGAAAATTTGTTTGAGTGCAATCAATCCTCATCAACAAATCCGTAAGCACACACATAGAGCCAGATGAAATGGTACTTCAAAAGCAGTAAAACTAACTGATTGTTGAAATGTCGCATCGAATCCCGCGCATACCCCACCCGGCATAAAATAGTCAGCTGGCCGCTCCCAGCCCAGAAATCTTATCTAATTTAAATAAGTGCCAAACATAGCTGTAGGTAACTGAACTTCCCTAATTTCCCCCGGACTATCGGACTAATATAAAACGTTTAAATTAGAATGGTGTCTGCCAACCTGTTTACCTTTTATAACCAAAAATAAATGCGAGCATCTCAGACAGTGACGCTCACAGCGCCATCTAGTTTGTTACCCTGGAAACGCATTAGTACTGTGACCTAGTAAATGTTTGTTTGTTTAACGCCATCTGTTGGCGCGTGCATGAACTAGTTTCCTGGCAGTTTATTTTTATAGGCGGATCATTGTTAGGCAATATAATTTTAGGAGCTTGATTTCTCGGAAAACCTTGTTGATTTTACTTTTCAAACCATTGCCTTGTTCCAATTTTATAAAAGGAACAGGATTCCGAGCACTTGCGCATGCGCATGCTATCGTTAAGTGTATATTTTGTTGCATACTAGAACATTTGTATAAGACTAATAATATAGTAATTAATTCCTATCAGTAAAGCTTTTGGTAAAGGAGCTCGACCAAGGTAGAACTATCATTAATTCACATACACTCGGTTTCATCTCTGGGGACACGCATCTGCCATGTCTCTAGTATTGCTCAAAAACAAAAATGGACTCATTTATTTCAATTAGTCTCCCAAATGTCAAGATTAACAACAGAAATAACATTTAGTAACTCGAGTTGTCCATTCGCAAGGGCAGATTCTTAAAGAGAAGAACGGTTATGAAATTTCGTCAACGGACAAGATACCTACAGGCAGGAGTGTCCTGACTTAGAATCAGTTCAGTCAGGACCGCATCGGCTTTTAAGCCATTCAACCAAATCTTAACCATAAAAAGCGGTGTAGGTACCTAGTTATTCATCAGGTCCCAGTTTTCAATATACGTGTGTTTGGGTATATTGCCACGTTACCGACACGAAAACTGGGACCTGATGAATAACTAGGTTTTTCTATTACAACAAAGTTAAGGGGGAACACCTCTTACAGTTTTTGAAATTTCACCGCTATTACAAGAAATTAAAACCTAAATAGATACGCCAAAAGTTTTACCGCGAGGTATATGAAAACCATATGCAAACCTATTCTTAAAAAAAACATTATTTTTTCGAAATTTGGAAATATCTTGCGGTGAAACTGTGGTGCGGTTCTATTTTCTTCATTATTCTTTTTCTGTAGAATTCAGTACAGTGTATTTTATAAATTTTGTAAACTGTGCATTATTGGGACTATACTTTGAACTAAAACTGTAAGTTCAGCACCAAAGGGCACGTGGCTTCCAGTATTCCTGTCATCGATCCAAACACGATTCAAAATCGGTAATCATCATTACAGCCGAAACACGTCCACTGTTGGACATAGGGCTCCCCTAAGTGCCGCCACAACGACCGGGCCTGTAGATCTCGCATCCATTGCGGATTCCCGCGACCTTTACCAGGTCATTGGTCCGAAATCGGCAGTGTTCCTAGTAATTTATTTCATTGTAGGCTAGATTCTTCTAGCGATTTCCACCGCTTAGTAGATGGAAAAATAGAGATGAAAATCGTGTGAAGGAATAAAAAACTATACATTTTTTATTAAAGATAGGGTCGCGTTTGATCATTCTTCTTCTTCGTGGTCTGGTTTCCGCATTTAGTCCATATCGGACCATTGTGCGTGAGCCATAGCGGCCTTTACTCCAACCAGCCCTCCTCATTCCAGAAACAGATGAGTCTCTTTGGTTTGCTCAGGGCGTTCATCAGTGAATTCGGTGCTCCCAAGGCTCGTGTTCTTATCTCGCTGACGGCTGTGCACTCGAGGAGCACATGCGCGACAGCTTCAGAGGGCTATCTGTGATATTCATTGTGAAAAAGTGTTTATTCAGGGAGCAATATCCGGTGATTTTGCGTTTGATCACTATCTCATATATGGTCGACGATGGAGTACGCTTGCCTAGAAGTAGCTATTGCCCTAAGTTGTAGCCATAAAAAAACAGACTTCGGTAAGAAATTCTACTTCGTAACTCCATGTTCTAAATTTTTTTTTGTACTTACGTTTATGGGTGTGATGTCCACCATGTTCTAGCGACGCAAGGCCCGTATGTCTCGCGGGCCGACGCAAGAACCTAATGGCAATGCACACTTCTAGAAATGTAAACCATACATAATCAAATGTATACATGATAAAAGTATAATGTTTGAAACTGTACCAGCTTTTATATAACTTTGGATTCCCGGTAAACATTCTATATGAACCCATATGTAAATTGTACAACATGTAGAGTTTAGCTCTAGAAGGCGGTATTCTTTTGAAGTTTGAGTGAAGTTCAGTTTGGTTTATTATTCGCAAATTGATTCCTAGTGGATAATAACGATGGCAAATCGGTGTAGTTTTGTCTCAAGTGTCTATACATATTTACATTTAATTGCACAATAATAATATGTGGAATCGTTGATACAGACGCAATTTCGGTAAAATGTAGCTAAGAATCATGAGGATCTTGTGTAGTATTGACTAACTCATCGAAACTGGCTGAGAAAGCTGACGATATTTGCTGCAAAATACTGCAATAGTACATTTTGATACAAGTGGAGAAAGTTTGTTTTTCAAACTTCAGGTTCAGGGCGGAATTCGAGTGAAATGTTTGCGTACATACCAGACTACTCAGAGACAGAAAGTTTTGCGAAAAAAAGTTTTTATGTATTAGGTACTGGCCACTTGTAATTATTTTGAAAACTTTGGTTATTTAAAAGTAAAATTACCATTGTTCGAATTTTGAATTTCCCTCAACATTTTTTCGAGATCCAAATTAAACCATCGTGTCTCATTTAAAAATGGATCGGCATCAAGAACATTTTCGTGCGATGATTTTCTTTGATAATAAAGCTGCCCCCGTTAGTTAAAAAGACGCATCTAACATTTTTTCCAGATTTGATTTGAGTTTCATATTATTATTAAACCAAGTTAAAGCTCATTATATTCGGCTTTATTTTCAACTTTTAATATGTAAATATTTAAATTTACTCAAAGACAGCAAATTATTTTCTGTTTCATTCATTAAAACATTTTTTTCTACGTTTTTTTCTTTTTGTTAGATACGTCTTTTTAACTATTAGGGGCAGAAAGAGTCATTTGATCGAATTCAAATTACTTTTATGAATGAAAGATCTTCAAAAGCCACCAGCCAGTAGGTACCGCTGGTATAGCGAGTTCAAGCGCGGTGGCTTTACTTTAGGGGATGAACAAAGGCCGTGACGGCGGCGGCCTGGAAAAAAGTTCAAAAATTGGTTCAGACTCATGAAACTTTGTCCCACGTACTGGGGTGGAAAACATTAAATTGTGTGTCTAAAAGCAGTAGGTTATTCCTACCGCTTTAGCAGGTGTTCGATTAAATGTGTTGAAAAAATATAGAGTGTGTTACATTCACATGGATGATTCTAATGAACACAATGACAATGGACGACATGATTCTACGACGAATTGAAAATAAGATGGCTTTTCTGTATAAAGATCTAGAAATTTCCAAACTCGAAACTGGTTCAATACATAACGCATGCAAAGAAAAAAAAAACAAGTTATAGTATATTTTTTTTAGTTTGGAAATAATGTACTTAATGACTTCTTCCTCTCTAGGATATAACGAGAGGGCGTGTCAGATTTTTATTTGAGCAAAAGCTACCTATGTCCTTCTATGCGTTAGAATTATCGGACCACTAGACGTACGGCGTTGCGCAACCGGTACCAGGTGGACCGAACCCATACGTACAAAGCGTTCTGGGAATATTCATCGTGAGCACAGCTAAGAAGTGGAATTTCCTTCCCTCAGTCCGTGTTTCCTCATAGCTACAAGTTACAACTTAGGGGCCTTTAAGTCAGGAGTGAATAGGTTACTTCTAGGCAAACGTGCTCCTTCGTCTTCCACATCATCGCTTACCATCAGGTATAGTATGTATTTACTATTGTATTTGTTTCTCTTCTGTTTGTCTATTTATTAAATTGCACCGGCAGATAATGCCCAAGGCATTAATTCCGCCTTTGTACAGTTATATGTGCATTAAGCTTTAATAAATAAATATAGTGGTGCAAGCCTATCAATAACAATAAAAAAACAATGTTCTAGGGTCACGCTTTCAAACCGAAGTCCTAGCAGGCATCCGCAGGGCCCCAGTAGGGTACTGGGGCCCAAGTCTGCTATTTTTATAAATTCGTCATTCCAACACGATCCCATTGTCATTTTGCTAAAAGTTTATAATCTGCTAATTCATAATGATCGATCATTGATCGGTCAATGGTCTTGTAATATAATTGTGGTAGAATTACAATACCGAGCATATTAAAAGCACTAACTGCGCAATGACTTCGTAATGGTAGGTCCCTGATCAAAGGAACTGTCAATATTTTTGCAGATTACCGCATACGTCAGATATTAATTTGTCAATATGTACCATTCTATGCCATTTCTTTCAATGGAGTGTCAGTGGTTGACCATTGGAAAGTCATAATGACGCCATTATATTACTCGTAGTAGATTACCAAAACTTGCCAAAACCAACAATTATCAAATCAATGATAGACCATTCTGACACTATTGTAATAGTAGACTTGGGGTCCTGGGCTCCTTAGTATTGCTGACATCTTGTTGAGGCACGAGTGAAACACAACTCGCTGTTAACTCGATCCTGGTCTCTGTCTCAAGCATAAAACTCTGGAATGTGCTTCCCCTTGACTTGACATAAAATCTGAAACACTACTTTTTACATATTCCTTCAAGCGCAAAATTCTCGGCAATAATGCTTGAAGTCCTCTCAACCTTAATTCGGTCTTCGTCATAATTGTTATAATTTAAGTTCTATAATGATCTGATACTTATCTTATTATCCCTTTTAGCATAATATTGTATAATTAAGTATTGTGTTATTGTAAGTAACTTAATTCATCATCATCATCGTTATCATCATCGGCCTTTTTAATGTGTCGGGTGGCCCAGTGGTAATGGTCTCGACTGATATAGGTTCAAACCTAGGTACTTTCATCATCATCATTTTAGCTGAAAGACGTCCACTGCTGGACATAAGCCTTCCCCAAGTGTCGCTACAATTACCGGTGCTGTTTATCTCGTATGATTCCCACGACCCTCGCTAGGTCTTGCTGTTTTTGTGGGAGGTCTTCCAACGCTGTATCTTCATGATCAAATTATATTCAGGTTTCGTATAAATACTAAAAATAATGTTCTATAACTATAACAAAAAAATTGTTAAGTTAAAAATGATGTTGTATCGAGGACGACTAGAGGCTATAATTATAACATTATGTTACGACCTATGAAAGTGGAGCAGTAATCAAAAATGCAGTTGATGCCACGAGGGTTAGGTAGTAGTACTATAATGATGCCAGTGTGTTATGTTGTGTGTACAAGACAGGTTTTCACTTCATGTGCCAGGGTTAATTTGACAATGATAGGCTGGTTACACGCTTTCAATTTAAACTGCATTTGAATAAAAAATCCTGAATGTAGTTATGTTTAATTGTTTGTAAATCAATCTGAGGCTTACCCTGGGCTCTTAAAGCGATCCATTTGACGTCCTAAACTGAACAGTTATGGGGATGGCGCTGTGTAGAGTGTGTAGCTCCACTAGAAGGCTGAAAACCGGATTTCACCTGATAGAAGCAGTGATGCAATCGTTGAAGGAGACGCACTAGTTAAAGTATTCAGAGTATGTAGTCTTGAACCTTTTTAATCTTGAAAATTTGTTTCATATTCAAAACTTTGAAACCGCTACGTTTTTAATCATTTCTTATCGGATACTACAGTTAACCTTTTAACCGCCTTTGTTGGGTATATCCGAGAAACAATCTCGCGTTTATTCCACCAGAAATGCACATTCACGACCAAATACTCCATCTCGTCAGGTCTTTTGTCACCTATGTGGATTGAATAATAATAATATCGTTTATTTGCGTAAAATGTGGTAGGTACAAAAGATGTTACATAAAAGAGACAAGTGCAAAGACACATTCCACCATTTAATGATTGCATGCAAATATTTAGTCGATAGTTTTAGTAACATAAAGTAACTCACAACTATCTAGAGTTCTATTGTTAATAAAACAGAATTACAAATAGATCTTCACCCAAATTATTTAAACTAGTTAATATTAACCAGAGAAATAGGTAAATACTTAAAAATAAACACAACACTTTAATACGAACTACAAAGCATTCCTGAAGTGGTAGGATCGACAAGTTTTTTTATTCAGAAATTCGCCTACTGAGTAAAAACTGCGATATCAACCATTTTTTTAAAACCAAACAGATTTTTTTGTAAGGTAATTTGGTCATCCAGCTAGGTAACGAATTAAAAATAAGTGGCGCCATATATACGCAACTGCGTCTGAACATTTCTAATCTAGGCACAGGGATCTTAAGTGAGTACTGTGTAACTTTTCGCTTGTTAAAATTGAAGACCTAAACGAGATGATTACCCAGCCAAACACACGACACTTGCGACTAGAACAAGAAATCACTCGTCGGATCACGTAATGCAACCGGACCTTTCAATCGTGTCAATTAGAGACACAATAGAAAGACAATGACAGCGCCAACGCCGGCGTTCGCACACCTATTGTCTTTCTATTGTGTCTGTAATTTCTACGATTGAAAGGTTAATGAATTAAAGGGCCAATACCATTGGGTCCTGATAGAACGATCTGAAATGGTCTAAAACAAACAAAAGTTTATTGCCATGAGATACATTAACTCCAAATCTAGCACTGACACCTTACTCTTCACCCATGCATTAGAACTCGATTTACTCAAACGCCAACACTTCCCATCTCAAACCCTCAACACACGACTGTTAAACAAACGAACATAAAATCGCTAAACTATAAGACTATAAACCTGAATCGTTCAGTCTGGCAACATTGTCAGTCGCGAGTCGCGTCGGTTGCGCATCTGTAGCAAGCCTGCTTGAAACCGCGCGGCGCTAGAGTCGCACACACGAAAATAAGTCGGTGCTCGCGCAGTGATCGCCCGGCCCCGCGGATATTCGAACGAAATGCGCCCTCATTATGGGCAGCAACTGTTGCAAAGGCGATGCCGGCGGTAGACCTATCAGGTCTAACTCCTCTATATACAGCAGGTATTTCTTGCTGGCTATAACCATACTTCAGGAGTTCTTCGGCGTACCTTGGGTCCTCAGACCTTTACGTCCGTACGTAGTGTAGTGATAGTGCACCAGTGTAGTGTTGTGCTTGAGGTAGAATAGCCCTTGTTATATAATTAAGGTCGGGTTCCAGTGACAAGTAAAGCATGGCTAGCTGAAATCGAACGGTAACATTTTTGAAGCTGAGTTCGTATTTCGTGTGTTAAGATTGGCTTTTGGATTTTTTTCTGAGCGAATTTACTGATCTGTATTGATTTTATTTTTGTGTCATCATAAACTGTCGATAACCCTCCGGTTAGTACAGGTGTCGATGTTCTCTAGTTGTCAAAGTGCGTAGTTTTATTTGTGTCTTTTAATTAATGAGTTCTTCTCTCATTTTTGAGAGTCGCGTTATTTTTATAGATAATTCGACGTCGTATATTTATCTGGACGATTTGTTACGCTCTTGTCCGTGATGATATAGTGGACAGCTTTTTTCGTCTCGTTAGAAACATTGCATAGCGACTTTATAAGTTTATTATGTAATAAAACATGAATTAAATAATTAGTGAGATTTTTCAGGAAACCTTTTCGGAGGTAGGGTTTTGTACGATTTGAAAAACTTCCTTATTTAAATTTCATAATTGATATTACATCCAATAAAACGTAGAAACCCCCGCAGTTCTAATCACAGTAAAAAAAATATATAAATAAACTTACAGCTAGAGCTCTTCATCAAACTATAACTTATTATTTACAACAGCTTACTAAGAATTATTTAAAGCCATGGTCATTAAATCTTTCTAAACACGAGTACCGTTTATATTTGATTCATGGTTCTCGAAAGCAATGTCGGGCGGACACGCATATCTACGTTGTTGGGGCTATCTGAAGCACATCAATGACTATTCTTTTAATAGCCCAAACTTTTGTCGTAACACGTAAATACTATGAGTGTATTTTCATTATTTTACTCAGTTTCAAAACTTGTGTTAGACATAACCTTGTTTGCACTGACATTGTATTTATTTTTGGCTTAAGCGGACTACGACTACAGACGATATTCGCGAGTGTTGTAATGTGCAAAAGTTTTTATTTAATATATTAAATTTAAGAACGAGTATTATAATCCACATCAGTAAACAGAATAAAAAAATATATGTTATTCTTCAGGATGAATGCTAGATGTATAGTGTGTTCAAAACATAATAGAGTTAATTTAGCACAATAGAAAAAAATCTCAAAGATGCTTCTAAAATATACTTTTATTAACCATGCAATCATTCTGATTCTTTGTCAGATTATTCTACAAGCAACGTTTTACCGTTTTAGTATTTTATTTTATAATTACATCTATAGATTTTTAGTAAATCGCTAAAATGCTTTGTCAAACCTATGTCATTGTGCATCTAATTTGTATGCTACCTGAGAATGGCTGCGCTGTAGGTCCTGTAGTCCTCTTAAAGCCAACTAGTTTTAAATGCCTTTAATTATATACAATTTAGGCTTTAGAAAAACTTAACTCATAAATATGATTCAATTACTATTAATAATTTAATCCGAAATACGATAAACTCCATAACTAGGTACTTAACGGTTAAAACCGCATAAAAATGCAGTTTTTACTAATAGACAGAGCAGATTCATAAGGAAGGTTTGGATGTATAATAAATAACTGCACTTGAAAAAAACGGGAAATATTGAAGATTTTGATTAGAATATCGAATTTAAACTAAAATGTTGCCTAGAAAATTTTTCATAATCACAAATAAAAAACATTTCCAATTCGTTTGAAGATTGTAATGTCCTAGCCTTTCTGTAAGCAAAGTATGATGAAAAACAAATTACAGAGAGAGTTTCTACGAGTAATATCTGGTTTTAATTAGTAAATGATGAATTCTGATATCCTATTTTTGCAAGTCCGTGAGTATCTTTTTGACATTTTTTTTGTTGGTATCAAAGGGTTCTGTAGCAAATAAAACGAGGACCTTTATAATCAGACTAATATTACAAAGGCGAAAGTTTGTTTGAATGTATTTATAATTATGTCCAACGTAGCATTTACGTATAACAATTTTTTAGTTTCCTAACAGTTTTATACCTCGTATAACGTAACGCCCCGCCGTTGTTGGCCGAGGTGGAAGGCTCAAGTTTTAGGCTCGATTTTCTTTTCTTCCACTCTGGGAGCGAGAGGGAAGATCAGACTTTTACTGACTAAAACCCACAGTAATCTTTCAGTTAACCTTTTTCATCTGACCCCATTAATATAGCTTTCATAGAACTCTTTTCAAACAGCCGGACGACAAGCTACCCATTGCTTGTCGTCCGCAAACCCACGAAAGTGTAGGTTGAAATCTTGAGTATATAAACAGAACACCACTATTTTTTAATTAGTACAAAAAAAAGACGTGTGGCACTCGGGGACTGCCGCGGTAAAGCTATTGCATAGCATTTTTATCAACTTATGCAATTATAATTATTTATTTATTTTATTTATGCAGTATTTTTTTCCTTTGTTTTTTTTCTTTGATATTAATTGAAGTTACACTTTCACACATTGAATTGAATTTTGATTGATTGTTCACTCATTTGTTTTCTTATCGGTCGCCACGCTCAAAAAACAAATGAGTGGAGGGTGTTAGGTTATTTTCGTTACGGAATTTCTGGATTCGGTCTCCACGCTCAAGGCCCGCGATAGAAGCTATGCAATAGCTTAAAAAGTTTTTTAATTGGTAAAAAAGGGGGTCATATCCGTACTGATCATATTTGTGTAGTCAAAAAAAAACGATATTCCAAAATTGTACCTACACGAAAATGTCATATTTGGTACTTTCATAATTGAATCAATCTCAATTAAAACTAGAAAATACTATGCGCAGTGTTTTCCATTTTGATCGCCATTCATTCATAATCAGTAGCCTGTAGTCCTGTAAAATATTTCTCTAAATTGAGTGACATTTTGGGAAATATACAAACGTTAATAACTTTACTGTCTATGACAAGTCCTTTTCAAATAAGTCCTTTAAGTATTTGTACTAATTACAAGTTAGTAGTGCGCCTCACCATCAGAGTTTGCATCTCTGCTTACCACTAGTCACGCTCTAGATAGTTTATATCATAAAAAAAGTATATCAATATTTATATTTTCGGCACCCCTGTTATGATCTATCGGAAACTCACTTCAACAATATTATTATTTTCCTAGTTTTAGATTAGAACAATTTTTATAGAAGATATATTCGTCCGACCAGCCTGCCTACTTGCAAGGCGCCTGGCTACTTGCGTTTTAAGTTCCTATTGTACGTGTAATTTTATTTGTAACTAGCCTTTGCTCGTGACTTCGCCCGCGTAAATAAAATATAGCTTAAGTATGTAATTTAGGAATAAAGCAGCTTTCTATTGGTGGAATAATTTTAGTAATCGGACCCGTACTTTCAGAGATTACCTCCTACAAACAAAAAACAAACTTTACCTGTTTATTATATTAGTGTAGATGTACAATTTAAAAGATATCTTTCTGTCTACGTTTTATTTTACATTGGATCTTTATCTATATCACAGTACTTTCAGCATCATTCCACCAGGAATTTTATTTTTTTTACAATCTTTTTTACACTTGCCCCAATGTTGTCAAAAATTGTCTATAATCAAAAATTGTAAATTAAAATTGATCCAATGCCCGGTTACCGATTGAGCTGAAATTTTGCATGCATGTGTAAATCAGATGACAATGTAAAATTATTATGACATGGAACTGATCTGATGATGAAACCTGAAGGTGACTATAGGAACTCGGATAACCTTATCATGTTTGAGCTTTTTGAAATGGTCTTGATGAATATTAATTATTTAGATATATACCTACCGCGCTATAAAAGTTTGATATGAAAAAAAAATATTTTCATTGAATCTGGTTTTCTGGTTCATTCTTTGTTTCTATATTAAGAATTTCTCGATGAAATAGGAATATCTTAATAGTACGGGCAGCAAGAATCGAATTCAACACCGCATTTTTATGTTCATGCGGCACTAACAAGCTCCAGGAAAAAGATGACTGATTTATTTATAGCCTTTCATAGTCTAAAAAATATTAAACCATCTAAATGTATCCGTCCGTAGCAAAAAACGGAAAAAAAAATTATTTATGAACACACAAACACTTAAAAATTAAAAGAACAAAAACAGAAGAGCAAAAAGGTACTGTTTATTTCAAATGACATTTGTTCCAGCAGACCTGCGACAGGATCATGTTTGTTGTTTGTTAGCGGGAGTCCCTTTAAACATTTATTTTATTCGGTTTTAGTATTTTTTTAATATAGCGGCCACAGAAGTACATCATCTCAGAAGATTGTGTCTAGCAGCCCGGTGACAGACAGACGGACAGCGAACTCTTCGTGTTCATTTTGTTGAAATTTCGTAGAAAATTTGAAAATTTCAGAAAACTACGACGAATATCACACAACTCGACACGCTCACAACTCACCTCGGTGTGTGAGGTGTGAATGTGAGAGGTAGGTACCTACACACTCATCCCGGCTGGTAGTGTTTGTGAGCAAGTATCAAAGAATCAAGCGACTGATCCGATTAGGTTTTCTATTTCCTCAAAGTGGAAACTGTTGTAGCCATTGCGTTGCTGTTTTCTTAAAGTTGGAAGTTGTTTTGGTGTATAAGATATCCCCTTAGAATAGCAACTGATTAGTAAATAAATAATAATCCATGGGACAACCATGTTGGTCTTGGACTGGAACAATTTGCCTGCTGCGGTCTTCCCGTCCTATTATAATTTCGGTGTCTTCAAGGCTAGAGTGAATAGGATTAACTATAAACTAGTGCGCCTCACCATCAACGATTGCATCACTACTTATCAGGGCCTCAAGTCTGCTATTACAATAGTGTCAGAATGGTCTATCATTGATTTCATTATTGTTGATTTTGACAAGTTTTGGTAATCTACTAATATAATGGCGTCACTATGACTTTCCGATGGTCAACCACTGACACTCCATTGAAAGAAATGACATAGAATGGTAATCTCGTACATAATGACAAATGAATATCTGACATATGCAGTAATCTGCAAAAATTTTGACAGTTCCTTTGATCAGTGACATACCATTACGACATCATTGCGCAATTAGTGCTTTTAATAAGCTCGATATTGTCAGTCTACCGCAATTCTATTACAAGACCATTGACCGATCAATGATCGATCATTATGAATTAGCAGATTACGAACTTTTAGCAAAATGACTATGGAATCGTGTTGGAATGACGAATTTGTAAAAATAGCAGACTTAGGCCCCAGGTGGGATCGCAGTCAAGCACTAGTATACAACATTATTTTTTTCTCATATTCGAAACCTGAATTTAGTTTGTTCAGAATTAGTAACTGAATCGATTCCAATAATTTTTACAAAACAAGTCACGGCAGGTCATAGCGGACATTAGGCGCCAGCGTACAGTTGGCTGCGGGAGCAAAACAACCCCTCATTCACCCGGGTGGCCCTGTAACCATGTATTTATGTCGCCAACCAGGTACCGTAACGGTCTTATAACTTTGTAGTTTTTCATAATACAGTTTTGAAATTTTGTACATAGATTTTTTACATAAAAATATTACACAAGTGATTCAGGTTATGTACTAAAAATAAGGATATATATCAATTAAAAACAAATAAACTTGCACTTAGCACTCTAATCGCCAGTCAATGTCCCGTTTCCTCACCTGTGGCTGGCAATACTACCAACTTCTATAATTAGGAATGCTATCAGCGCACAATAAAAATAACCACTTGAACATGTCATCATGGCTTTTTATATTTCTCTTTGTAACCTTGTCTCTTGTATTTAGGTCATTATGTCAGATTCCGTGCATCTCTAACGGGCAAGGTCTCCTTGAGTTTTCTTTTCAAAGATTTATTTTGTAGATGTCCATGACTCAGATAATTTGGTACCTAACGTTGTATGTCATTTTTCGTATGATACTTTTATTCCAGTTGGGAAATCATCACACAAGAATCTTTATTCCTAAATGACATAGGCAGCTTTCTATCGGTGTTTCCGCAATCGGACCAGTACTTCTTACAAACGTAAGAGTAATCTCTGAAAGTACTGGTCTGAGTTTGTTTTTCTGTTGTTTTGTTTAAAACAACAGAAAAACAAACTTTACTTACCTCTTTATAAAATTAGTGTAGAAAACACGCTTGTATTTCTTCAGTTGCAGTTGGCGGCATCAGCCCACTAAAGTCCACTAGGACTTTAGTAATTTTGCTAAAATTAAACCACCAAAAAATCTAAAAAAATATATTTCAGATTTTGTCAAAATGGCCTCAGTTCAGCATAATGCTATGGTGACACTGACAAAACAGAGGAATATCGTCACAAAACTTCGAGGCACATATGTGTCCACATAAAGATATTTTTAGCTAGAAAAATATACGAAGCTTCGATGATAAACGTTGCAAGTGTGATTCCAGTAATGAAAAAGCTAATATCAATGCTTCTGAGTAGGTACTAATTTTCTTAAGTTTTTGTTGCATTTTGCAGATATTAATAACTAAGCCCGCGGCTTCGCCCGCGTACATAATAGCTTTTGTCACTTAGGAAAAAAGCAGCTTTATTTTGGTGGAAAAAGTTTAGCAATCGGACCAGTACTTCCAGAGAATTACTTCCTGCATACAAAAAAAAAGCATAAAAACATCTTTATAAAATTAATAAAATGAAAAAAAAAACCCGCGAATAAGATTCAAATGTTCGTCTACAATTCTAACATGTGCAAACTCCAATAAACAGTTAACATCACAAATATTTTAACAAGCATAAAATATTTTAAGATCTGTCTATAAATATTTTTGTTCCATGTATTTTCAGAGCCATTGAGTTAGACAGTATTTACAATTAGTTTGAACTCCCTAAAATGTTATCAAACATTCTCTGCTATAGACTACCGTCGCTGTGTTTGCTGCACCATCTTGAAACTCCTCGAGATACCTCATATCGTTTCATTAAACTAAGTGAAAAGCGCAACCAACTTCAGTTTAATTAACATAATTATTAAGTTTTGTTTCTCCTTTCAATCGTGGAAATTACAGACACAATAGAAATACAATAGGTGCGCGAACGCCGGCGTTCGCTTGGGGTTTAATGAATTAAGAGAACGAAAAGGGGAATATATTATTCCGCGTACCAATATACTTAAAAGTTAGTACAAATAGTAACCTAAGTAAATAATAAAGGTTGTCGTCATTCATTTTCAGAACTACCCTCAATAGAACAATTTAGAGTGGCATAAAGATGGTAGCATTCCTATTTCTTGGGTTAATAAACTTGAAACATATCATACATTTTAATCAAAAAGTGTTGGCTGTGGTATTATCTCGGAAGTCAAACGTGCTTTTTAAGAGGAATGACAAAATATTGGGCCTATGGTACCATTTTCCAAAGTTAGACTTATTTGTCAAATAGTTTTTCGGGTGAACATAACAATAAAATTCCCCTACATATTGGTACCCGAGCGGTGCCTGGCAGGAAAACAGAGTTTGTTTAAAATGGACTGCTACTATGTATTTAAATCTTAATAAAGCGACTGACGATATGAATTCTGCAAACTTCATGCGACGGTTGGAAGGAAAAATAGTGCTAAATCTACAATCAAAATATATACCTAGTAGAAATGGAAATGCATTATATCGCTGCACATAAACAAATGGACAATGGACTCATCCAATCCTTCTGATAAATAGGAATACGTAATAAAATACGAGTACTTTTCGTTTTCATTTTTGATACGATTTTATTCTTGGGATCTATCGTAAAAAAATAAATTACAATGAGTTACGAAACATTGTTTTAAGACTATATTAGTTTGGATGGCAATATTAAGCGCGCCCCCAGCTACGCGCCAAGTTAAAACGTGCGCTACCTCTACAACTAAACCAAAAGAAAATATTATTTGGACACGTTCATTACACCCTAGAAGTACAAATATGCCCAATATAGACGAATTTCAGAATCTCACTATTTTTTCGTTGTCCGCTTCCTTTCTTTATTTTAAGTAGTTATAAATTTTAACAGGATTTGTATACATGTACTACAGAGATGTAAAACAGTGATAATCATCTGGTACCTGACAGGTATCTCTCTACTTAAAAGAAGGCCTCTACAAAATGTTGGTAAAAACCTGGTGTACGAAATAAATAAATTATCTCGTTATTACGTATGATGAAGCCTATAGTATATAGTATTTTGTGGCCCTGAGAAAGGCAAATGCTACAAAATATGCTATTCTCGAAAATCCTGGAGCGAGAGAATTCACTAGCAAAAACAATGCACATTAATGAAATAATTCCACTGTCTCGACTATTGGTACTTTGTTAGATACTAGCTGTGCCCGCGACTTCGTTCGCGTGGACTACAGGATTTCGAATTTATTTTTTCTAAAACCAAAGTAGCCTATGTTACTCCTTACTACATCAGCTACCTGCCAAAAAAAGTCCCGTCAAAATCGGTCCAGCCATTTCAGAGATTAGCCCGGACAAACAGACAGACAGACAGCCGGACAGACAAAAATTTAAAAAAATATTATTTTGGTGTATGTACCGTATATATATTCATATGCATGTAATAAAAAGTAGTTATTTCAATATTACAGACAGACACTCCAATTTTATTTATATGTGTAGATGTATAGATAATATCAGTTCGTATGAAACGAAAACCAACAGATAGGTTTAAAGAATTTTTCATTACTCATACTCTGAAAGTAGGTATGAAGTTGCCTGAGGAGCGGGCTGAAAGTGATACTTTTCATCCCTAGGGAGTTTTACTTTACAACTGACAGCTGTCAAATTATTAAAAAAATAACTAATTCTATCTTCACATTTCTATTGAACCATGTTTCAATTTTCCATACAGCCAGTCAATCACAGCGCGATATAAAATTGAAATAACTTAAAGGCAAAGTATTAATTAAATAATGTTATATTTTAAGTAATTTATTTGTTCAACTATTTCTTTAAAATACTTTATTTTTAAAAGATTACAATTCATTTCTAATATTTCATTAATGAGGCTGAATAGCTGGCCGGCTGCAGAAAAAAAAAAACAAAATGGCGGGAAAGTGGCAATCAGTCGTTGGTTTTTTCGAGTTTCGTTTACATTTCCGTACAACAGAGATTTGTATTAACACGTTATGTTTATCACATTAAAATAGTGATTTAACGCCTAATTTCATAAGAGAAGAGGCTAAAGCAGGAGTGGAATACCTTTTACCGCCTAAATCAGAAGAAAGATACCTACTTAAAATCATAGGTACGACGACTCAGGTTTTACAAACTTTTTATTTTGTTTTTAGTTTCCTCGTATTCGTAATGAAAAGCACAGTGTTTACCTCGGGGTGAAAGTAACCTATTTAACCCCTCGAATAAACGACCTCGCTGCGCTCGGCCGCCAACTGCATCTCGGGACGAAATGAGTTGCTTTCACCCCTAGTGTAACAATGTACTATTTTCTCATAAAAACAATTACAGTTCACTTAAAATGAGATACTTATAAGTATTGTAATGTTCACATCTGGTGTGTTGGTGACATCGTAGGTGGTATATATGTTTTTTTAATTTAGCTTTAAACATATTAATATTTTCACATTTCTTTAATTCCTCGGGTAAATCATTAAACAGCCGCATTTTATTTGTAAAATTATTTCAAATGTTCCATGCAAAACAACTACTCATCCAAATAACCAAACCACAACGTTAAAACTACTAACCATTTAATTACCCATGAATATTAACCAATAATTGAATATTTTGATATTAATTGGTCCCTATATATGAAATTGGCGTTTTATAAAACGAGTTGCTTTTGAGTTGAAATTTTCACATAATATTTATAGAGTAGAATAAAATTGAATAAACTTTATTGAGCACCAAAAAAGTAACATAGCTTATACATAAACTTAAATCTATAGGTACAATGGCGATCTCATTGCTAACCGCGATACCTATCAGACAACATTAGCCAACGAATAATAAAATAAAGTTAAAAAATAAAGGGGCTTTTCATACAAGAGACATTTGGTTTTCTTGTTCGTTTTTAATATTGTATTACGAAGGCTTTCATGTGCGCGTCCGATTCGCATTTGTCCAGCTTTTTGTAATTAGTTGTTTAATGTTTTATTTGTGTTCTTTATTTTCTAAGGCATTAAATCCGCCTTTGTACAGTACTTCATTGGTGCATAGATAATGTTTTTAATAAATAAATATTGGATTTACAACTAGCTTTGTATGTAATCTGAGAAGGCTCTTTATTATGTTTTACCAAGAACACAGAACAAGAGTTCTTTTGTCAGCAGAAAGTCGACACGTCATTCAATATTGCTTGCTCTTTGAAATGCATAGTTTCTACGCTATATTCATAGTATGAAGTAATGTTTTTTTTTTCATTAGCTTTCATGGATATTAGTGAAGTGATATTATAGAAACAACAAAACACAAAAAAATAAACAATAAATACCTTATTTTGAAAAAAGTATAACATACCTTTAATATCCACATTATTTGAATTTTATCCGCTTATATTTTTTTCTTAATAAACTAGTGCGCCTCACCATCAACGATTGCACCACTTACCATCAGATGGTAACGCAGTCATGCACTAGTTTAATTTAATTAAAAAATAAACTTATAATTCCAAGTCGATCCAAACACCTTTTTAAAAAACAGCAATTGTATAGGTTATCATTATGAGTTCTACTCATGAATAAATAGTCACAATATTTAATGTACATCGACAAACAAATAGTAGGAAACATGGAGTATGGTTTGAATCAATTGCTGGCCAGACGAGTTGGGTGATTGGGGGTGGTACCTGCGATTTCTCCCTCATCTCCCATGCCAACATTCCCTTCGTTTACGAAATACCAACATCATTTCATATCTGCCATGGGGAAAATGGTTTTGAGCAACGTTAATTTACTGTGTGTTGTAACTAGTGTTGCCAGGTCTGTTTGGATAAAATCGGGACAGTAGGTAAAACAAATCGGGATTTAGGGTTTTAGATCGGGACAAATATTTTTTTTTAATAATGATTTTTTTAGATGGCAAATCATCCAATGACTTCTTCCCCTTTGTGGTGGAACGAGAGAGCGTGTCAAATTTTTACTATTTCTATTTCTTATTTTTACCCAGACTTCTTCAGTCGCTCTTTGAGTTTCAGGGTTTTTGATTTATCGGGACATTTAGCGTCCCGATCAGGTGCAAATCGGGACGCGTCCCCAGACCCCTAAAAATCGGGACATCCCGCGCAAATCGGGATGCCTGGCAACACTAGTTGTAACACAGTAAGTTGCAAAATGTCAAAATGTGATGAATACTAGCGAGTGATTCTGAATTTACCGAAAAGGAAATACTTTTACGGTTTTACATAGATTTTCGTTTGATTCATTAAACCCCAAGCCATCGCCTGCATTCGTTCTCTCATTGTCTTTCTATCGTATTTCTAATTACGGTATTCGAATGGTAAAATGATACTACACTAATTAATTTTGCAAATTTAAAAACAAAATTGTGTTTGTTACACCATTCAAAACTCAAGAACGGCTAGGCCAATTTTAATTATCTTTGTTTTGTTGGATTCATCTTCGCCCCGAATGTCAGAAACACGTAAAACAATCACTCGGTCAATCATTTGAATCATACGTTGTCTACCACTTCAGCCTATAAACGTCCACTTTTGGACATAGGCCTCCCCCAAGCGTCGCCACAACGAACGTTCCTGTGCGTCTCGCATCCATCGGTTTCCCGTAACCTTCACCAGGTCATCGGTCCATTTGTTGTCTAAAAGAAAAATTCTCCACGTGATCCCCACATTCATAATGAAAAAGTAAATACTCATGTCAAATTTAATTTACCAAACATTACATTGTCTGTTTGGTGGGACTCCATACTCTTTTAATTAACCTTTCTTATAAATATTTTCTTCAGTACAACCTGTGCGCATTGACATGGCACCTGATAAATGTCGTTTGAATTATTGAATTTTATTTTAGTTTTTTTAATATCAACATTTATTTTGAGCTGAGTAGTTTCTCATGACATACTACTTACTTTACGATGCTTTAAACGTGACAATACAAACTATTTATTTAGGTAAATTTTCGAGTATTCAATGTGTTAATGCGCTCGGGTTGTACCTAAAGTACAAAAACTTAGTATTTTCTGGGATTAGAGTCTGAGATTAAGTTATGATCCTTAAAACGAGGTTGCAATGATTTTGAACTTGTTTAAACCACTGGAAATTCACAAATATAAAAGAGAATACCCTGAAAAATTATTTTATTAAAATTTACCATTGGATCAGCCATTAGGTAGAATCAAAACATTATAAAAATTAGTTGATTCGATAAAAAAACACACAAATGTGACCCTAACTTACGATTTTAAACGTGTATATCTACGAGATTACGTCATTAAGATATTTGAAAGTTATATAAAATAATAAAACATGATTTTTAAAGCATTTTACAAATACAAAAATCTTGAATACTTACTATTTATTTTTTAAACAATATTGCAATTACGGACAAAGACCCGACCTACAAATTAACTCTGTGACTGCAACCGGCTCTCAACAGAATTCGATCCAGCAGCCTTTTAATAATTGAAGCTCGTTCTTAATTGGATCTGAAGGCACTTTTAAAGATTATCCCTACCAGCAAACAATTTTTAGTTTCACTTTATTAAATTAGGTTATTAGTCGAAACTATTGTCAGTTAGTATGTTTTGGTTTGGTTTGTGCATTTAGCCAGTGTCGAGTTTAAAAAGTATTAAATTTTCAGTCACTTTAAGTTATGAGGTGAGTGGATGTAATACATTGTTATGTGTTTGCAGTATTTGGCAGCAAATGTCAGCCTTCTCGGCAAGATTCGCTGTGGTCAATACTACAATAATTCTCAGCTCTATTTTACTGAAATCGCACCTGTTTCAATGATTCCAAATTTTGTACAGCTGCGTAGACACTTGAGATACAAAATTGAACCAATTTTACAACAGAATGTCCAATAAGATTCAATTTGAAAATAACTAAAACAGCCACGAAATTTCACTCGAAAAATCCTGCCACAAACTCCTGAGTATGTCTTATACTTAGTTAAAATGTATTTCCGAACAAGATGGTTTTTAATAAACTATTTTGACTCTTAATTAACAAAAACTGGCCACTTATAAAAACATAAAAGTTCAATCTGTCCTTTGAAAGTAAAAAGAAACAAATAAACCCGACTGCATCGCTATTATAAAAAGACGTGTGCGGTACCTATAAGTTTTACCGCTTTATTAATTTCGACTTTTAATTATTTGGTGTGTAAACATTTTTTTTTTAGGTTTGGTTTCCCAAGGTTTGTTCGTTTAACCAGTACCTAGTTTACAAAGTTTCTGGTTTTTAGTCACTTTGTGTTACATCTTCGTTATAATAGAACTCCATTATAATTAAGATGTAAGTAACACATTTTCATTAAACCCCAAGCGAACGCCGGCGTTCGCACCCCAAGCAGCACGACAGGCTGTATAGAAGCTGTATTTTAGTTTTATTGTATTCCACAGGCTATATAGTGAGGCTGTACAAGGGCTGTATAAGCGCTTATACAACCTCTATAAGTAAAAATTGGGCCCCTTGTTATACAGCCTTATGCATTATTATAGCTGTATAGTTGCTGTATAGCTAAAAAATAGGCTGTACTAATAGCTGTATAAGAGCTGTAGTATGGTGTTGAAGAAAACCATAGGCATATTGTTATTCTCTTATAAGTTTCTTAAAAAGATAATAGTTCTTCATTGGTTTTTTATGAGAATTACAATGTGAAATTTATGAAAACAAACCGCTTATTCTTTTTAGTTATGATATGGTGGGCCGCCAATTTACTGTGAAGTTATAAGTCAAGATAAATGTTGGACTTTAGGTAGTGATAATTGTAGATTCAACGTGCCGATTTATTTTTACTGTGAAATAGTGCATAGTTTTGTGGAAAAATATTCACGCGCCCGCGAAATACTGAAGAATTCACGAGGAATATTACCAAAACAAGTAAGTAAGTTTATGGTTTTGAGGTTAGAATCATAAGATTGTTAAATAATACTGTACAACAGGTATCACTTATGATTTATTTATCTGAAAATCATAACTATAACTTCAGCAATACTCAAAATAATGTAAGAAGTCATATTTTCTTTTGTTGTTATTTGTTCGAAAATGGCGACAGATTTTATACAGCGTATAAGATATCTGGAGAGTATTATAGATTCCGTGGTTTTACTACGCACTTTCTGGATTCCATTACACAGCTTTTACCCTTTAATAGCCGTTATAATATAATATTTTTATTATATAGGCTGTACATCAGTTTTCAGCAAATAAATTATACAGCCTTTTAGGGTTATGTGTTAAAAATGAAAAAACCTTTAGCATATTTCATATCAATAAGTTTTGCAAACAAGTGACGCTTATTTGAACTATTCTCAACTTAAAATTTCCGTTAAACTTAGGTATAAAAATATAAATTTGTTTATTTCGACTTGTATACATGTTTTATCCCACGAGTGCGTCTGGGCCATCATGATTGTGTGCGTAGTGTGTACATACACAATCATGGTCTAGACGCACTCGTGCTCGTTACAAGCACTTATACCGAGTGTGTTAGATAAAGACAGCAAGCAGCGTCCGCATCGCAATGAACGCAACGTGATTAGTTTAGTTGAGAGAAAGTTCCAGGGACGCAAGCACGCATTTATTTGTCCTTTTCGCTCGTTCACCGTATCACGGAACTCGTAGGTATAGTCAAAACGAAACAAAAGCAGTTAGATACCTATTAAATAATTTAATACCTATGTGCAGTAGTGTAAGATAGACAGATAGAAACTAGTGTTTTGTGTTGTGTGCGTATATCTCAAATGTGTTGCACTTTTTTTTCAGGAAAATGACTTTCAAAATAATTGAAACAATTGAAAAAGGCCAAAAACGACTATGCATTGTACCGAGTTTTTGGGAGTCTAATGGTATTTTAAGATGGCCAAGAAAGCGACTAGATGTCAACAAATTAGTCAAGGACGAGAATTCGCGGCCTCTAGAAAATTGGTCTACCTCACGTTGCTGTCTAAAAAGACAATTACTACCATCATACGAAGAAGCAACACAAGAACTAAATCTCATGTTACAAAATAGCGACACCGAAATTGAAAATGAGACAGAATTAATCACAACAAACAGTACTAATAATAACTTCCTTTTTACTCCAACACATTTTTTTCTTTTTTTCCACATATTTCTATTCACCACACAACGTTTTTACAAATCAAGGACAACTGTCAGTAATACAGATTAAAGCTGTATTACAGAATTCATTTATTATTATAGTTCTATAAAATCATATTTGACAGAAGTTATGAAACTATTACACTGACAAGAGTGTACAGTTACGCATTAATAACAAGCTTTAGAAAGTAGTTTTAATATACCATTATACAGAAACAAGTATAAAGTGATACCATTTTATAACTTATAGCTGTAGTAAGTAAGTGATCACATGCAAAATACAGCCTCTATGCAGCTTGAAGGATAACATTAGATTGAAGTGTCAAAAAATGCTTAGGGTTTTAAAGTGGAGTTCAAATATTCTGTTTTAAAGCCTTAAGTTTACACGGAGTATTTTATAAAAACTTAGTACAGCTTTAGCTGTATAATAACGGTTTAATCACTTTTATAAGTAAATAATCTTTTCTTGACACCTTTATGGGTCACCAGTAGAACTCTAAGTTCTAATAGTGCTGTATATTTGATGTCGGCAACGCTTGCGTGCTGCTTGGGACACCTATTGTCTTTCTATTGTGTCTGTAATTTCCACGATTGAAAGGTTAATGTTTTTGCAATATTTAGCAGCAAATGTATCGAGTCAGACTTCTCGGCAAGCTTCGCTGAGGTAGTCAGTTCTGCAATCAAATCATCCACCAATTAATTGTGTAAAAAACTTGTGATGCAAAACTTTATTTTAATGCGATTAGTTTAAAAATCCTCGGAAACCCGGAACTTCACTCGGAAAAATCCTGTCAAAAATACCCGGGTAAAATATTCCGTTGAAAGAGACTATAAAAAAAACGACGTAGGGATGTTGTTTTGGGCTGCTGGTTTCACGGACCTGAATGCCGGAGGCGTTTTCAACAGGGGTGTTATTTTTTGTTTGTGGATAGAATTTCCGACGGGTGTTCGATTTTTGTAACTCGATGTAACAGACGTGCTTTTTTGAGGTGGGAAATCATCCAATGATTTTTCCGCTCTAGGGAGGAGCGCGAGTTTCCTATTTAAAACTTCCTCGCGATATAACAGATGAGCTGACTTGGAAATAACTTATTAAAGTACTAGCTGACCCGGCGATCTTTGTACCGCCAAACAGTCAATGAATGTAGTTTACCTTTCGATATAGTTAAACGATTGCGAAGAAACAAAGCCTAATACTTACACACAATTTTAATGTACAGTTGCCATCACGGATCTTGAACGCTCGGCGTCAGAGTGGGGATCGCTTTGCGCATTCCATACATTGGCGAGCTACTCGTCTTCGTTGTTAGATACATGCAGCAGCGCAGTGAACGTATAAGGAGTGTCGTCTATGACGCGATGGCGCCAGCCAATCACTGACACTTCCCGCCCCCGCGTCGCACCTCGCACCACTAAAGAGACCGAATATTTGACTTCTGCGCAAGTGTTCAAGATCCGTGATGGCAACTGTATCTATATCGATTTTGTACAGTTTACGTGATGCGCGCACAACTAAAAACTTCTACAGATTTATTATACATATGTTATAGTACATATAATAAATATCTATATCTATATAGTGTTAAGGATATTCTGGATAACAAGCTCAATGTTTACTAATTTTTAAAAGGGTTCAGTGTAAATATTTTTACATGATGTGAAATAGTTTTGAAGCATCGACAAAATATATAAATTAGTGTTGAAAAATGTTGTAAACAGAGAATAATTATAGGACTTGATTTTAAAATAGGAAGGCGGTTTATACTCTAATAAAAGACTGCACAATAAGTTTTGATAAATAAAGGAAATATGTATATAGATAAAAAAATATCATATAATATGATAACGATTAATCAATTTTAATCTATTAATTTCATTGACAATCAATTATTTTTTTTAATAAATTTACTAGAAATGATTTTATATTTTACTATGATTTAATTAATTTCAATAAAATGATGGATTTTATTTTATTAATTATTTTATTTATTTGATGAATGAATTGTATCAATAGTTTACACACTAAGTACTTCTTTAATTAAAATATATTGTAACTTGTAAATCAATTTTTTACCAATAAATGCGTTTATCTGTTTGGTTCATAGAATATAAAAAAATAGTTTTTCGCACACCAAACAAATATAAAAAAATAAAAGAAGAAACATTTGATGTCACCAACTTCAGACTAATTGTAATGTGGATTACTTGTAACTTTTTTGATGTTTTCAGTCATATTTTTTTTTTCTGCCTTTTTAGTGGGATATTTGGAATCAACTGCTACTTCGGCTGTCAAACCCAATCTAATGATACTCATTTGTCGAGATCCCTCCAGCAGGGTAGGTTTCACGGTGTACTAAAAAATAAACATAGAAATGTAAAGGTATCTTAATTGAATTAAATAAATACCATACTTATTTGCAGAATTCAAAGGCAACATTAAAATTTTATTGTATGTAAAGACAATTGAAAACGAGGAAACAAGCGATCGTTGATAACAAAGAAGCACTAGCTGACCCCGAACCATGAACCGCTAATACCGTACACGTGTAACAAATAACCAGCCTTTATATGGGAAAACATTTCTATTTACTACCGTTTCATCAATATCTATGTAAAAGTGCCTTCAAAGATTCTTTCCACCCACTTCCAATCTCAGTCCACTTCCTATATTACTACGTAAATAAAATAGAATAAAACTGTGTTGTACACTGAAAAGTTACACGTGTTTAGAGCTGCCACAAATAAGATTTAGGGTCAACTCACACCGAAAGAGCGGCGAAGGGCAGCGCAGTTTCAGTGTCATATGATTATAGCAATGAAAATAAAGTTAAAATTCATATGACACTGAAACTGCGCTGCGCTTCCCTGCCCTTCGCTGCTCTTTCGGTGTGAGTTGACCCTTAGTTTTAGATTACTGACTAGTAAGTAAAGTCGACTATTACTGTTAGTAAGTACTGATTACACTTGATTTAATGGGAATAAATTGTCCAATTGGTAAAACAATCCAAGCACTAGACATTTTTTTTGGTATGATTGATTCGAATCGCGTCACGGTAATTGCCAATTATCCTCAAACCTTGATCGGCTTGTCCAACTAGTCGGCCGATTAGTCGGCCCTTTTTACAACCGACTGATTGGCTAGTCGGCCAAAGTTAGTCGTCTCATCTCTAATTCTTTTGTTACATGGTAACGTTTTGTACCCAAGAAGTTTGAGTTGATAAAACACAATAAATTAAAAAAAAACATGTTATCGTCATAGTTTTGTCTATCAATATTCCACAAATAAAAAAAGAAAACTTTGAACAAATAAAATTCAAATTTTCAAACGAAATTGACAATCTCAGTTTTGATTCCGACAAAACAGGTGCTCGAATTGGAATTTGCTATCGAATTTGACTACGACCAGATTTGGTTGACATCAACATGGCCAGATCTATCCATTTATACAGATGGTATTTTTGTTTCAAGTTGTTGTGTAAACAATTGTTGGTAGACCAAATAAATAAATGAAGCCTACCTAACGACTGAATGGGCGGTAGCAGCCCTAGGCCTCATGGATATAAAGCGCCCCCGGACCTCGTTAAAAGAATCTACAAGACGACTTGATCAAAAGTTTTTAAAACCTTACTACTGTTTAATCATAGGAAGAAGTTCCTAGACTCACTGCTAATATGGTGGGGACAATAGTTTACAAGCAATCAACTTAAAAGTTCAGCCTGTTCAAAGTATACCATTCAGTCCTTCAAGTTAGATATAGTAACTTATAACCACTTAAGGATTCTCGGGTAACGGGACGAAATTTCTCCTTTGATCGATTATTGTCTAAGAAATACATTTCATGATAAATACACCACCAATTTTTAATTAGCACAAATTTAAAAAGGGCTCAGAAAAGATTTTGTTATTATTTAAGTAAAGTCCGAATAAATATTATTCATAAACAGCCAAGTTATAAGTGTTTGTTTAAATCCCAAAATGTCACTCAATTTATGGAAATATTGTACAGGCAGGCAGGGTTTATTGATTACTATTATGAATTTACCAATTATGACAAATTTTCGTGGACAATTATGGGATTTCGTTTTGTTTTTACTCTAGACTTCAAAAATATGATCGTACGTACGTAAGTAAGCCCCATTTTTTTTGTTTATAAAACTGATTTTAGATCAAAGTTATAGTGCTAGCTCAGAGCCCATCAATTTCCGAACCGCCGCAAAGTCGAAACAATACAAATACCTATTATACTGTCTAAGTGCTTATTACTCAGGCATCCTTTTACGAATACGAAGCGCCATCGGACGCTGTACATGGAAGTCGTTATTTGTCAAATGAGCTCTCTCATTATCTTTGTTGTTTCATTTCTTTTTGCCATTCTGTATTCTATAATAACGAATCGTACTAAAACTGAATAATTAACGAAAATGTTATTTTAAAAATCTTTTATATATCGATGAAAAAAAGCATTCTTCGCCCGTCACATACTCAAAAAATAAGTTTTCGTTTCCGACTATTTCAAATGCATTTGCATAGTTAAAGATATATATTTTATTTATTCTCTGACATTTAGGTACGTGATAAATATTATAGTAGATAAGTCAAAGCTATTATTGTCTAAACAGAGAGTGTTTTACATTTTTTCATTTAAAGTTGTTATTTCTGAAATAAGCTCCATAAACCATATTCATTTTGAGTCTCGATTATACAACTCATAATAAAGTTTTTTGTGAGTACTAGTTTATTTTGGTTCACTGTGCGCGTCTATGCTATGCGGAAAAATAGACTCTGGAGCATCGTCGCGTGCACCACAATCGTGAACGTGTATATTTTTCCGTATTGGGTAAAAGAGCATAGTGAAGCCTCCGTTAGAAGTTTTTGGTTCCACGCCTTTTATCTTAGCTGCATGAAGTAGTCATTTAAAAACTACCAACTTTTATCTTAGCTGCATGAAGTAGTCATTTATAAAATACTAACTTTTATCTTAGCTGCATGAAGTAGTCATTTATAAACTACTAACTTTTATCTTAGCTGCATGAAGTAGTCATTTATAAACTACTAACTTTTATCTTAGCTGCATGAAGTAGTCATTTATAAACTACTAACTTTTATCTTAGCTGCATGAAGTAGTCATTTATAAAATACTAACTTTTATCTTAGCTGCATGAAGTAGTCATTTATAAACTACTAACTTTTATCTTAGCTGCATGAAGTAGTCATTTATAAACTACTAACTTTTATCTTAGCTGCATGAAGTAGTCATTTATAAACTACTAACTTTTGCCCGCAGTTTCGCCCGCGTACATAAAATATAGCCTATTTCACTCAGGAATAAAGCAGCCTTCTAAAGATGAAAAAAAAAAATTGCAATCGGACAGTACTTTCAGAAATTACTCACTACAAACAAAAAAACAAACTACCTCTTTATTAATGTAGATTAGTGTAATCTTCATGACAAGTGACGTCAGAAAAGCATTTCTGTTTTAGAGGAAGGTTAGCAAACAGCTCTCGGTTGCAAACTGTCAAAGGAAGTTTTAAGCCCGATTATTTCGAGCGAAGTTCAGGCTGTTTCATTATATGCAAATTGATTCCTAGTGGATATCGTGACGTAGTTTGGTGTGTCTGGCACCTGTCACTCCTGTTTATGAGTGAAGCTGTCAGTATTTTGGCGTCCACAGTAGAATTTCGTATCAGTAGCCTAATATCCTGTGGTATAGTCTGTCTAATAAGTTAACCGACTTGGGAATTTGGTTTAATATTTAATTATTTAAAAAATACTTATATTCGATACTTTTTATAAGGTTCTTCTATAAGTAAACAATGATCAAGATCTCTTAATAAACCTTGATTATTGAACCAGCGTTGATTACATCAGATTTCATTTTACCCTAATAATTACCCAAGTCGGTTGACTTATTAAACAGATTCTAGGAACAGAGTCCTCGATAGCCCCTTCTATGCCTATGTATATTGTGATACAATTATTATTCAATTTCCAAGAAAAATCGATTTAGATTCCCAGTTCAACAGACGGACGGGTTCACGAGGCAGGCTTTATTAACTACTTATTTATAATAGGTCCCTAGAAAGATAAGTGTACAACCATGTACAACTATCTAAGTCTAGACTCAAGATTTGATCACACAGACAGCTTAAGTGTGTAGAGTTTGGAGTAGTACAATAATATAACATAAAAATGATATGAGTGGGTGGTTTGATACGTTCATATTTGCTTTTTATAATATTTTTATAGGTTAAATTATAATCTATACTTAATATTATAAATGTTAAAGTAATTCTGCATATCTGTACGTTTTCACGATCCTTCAATCGTGGAAATTACAGACACAATAGAAAGACAATAGGTGCGGTTTTGGGGTTTAATGAATTAAACTACTCAACCGACTTTGCTGAAATTTGGTACGGAGTAAGCTTGAATACCACGGGCAAAAGCTAGAATCATAAACAGTAGAGAATTTCTTTGTTAGCTGGTAATTTTCAACCCAGTAATGTAAGGCTCAGGACTGCTCTCAAAACGGTGAAGGAAAACATCGTGACGAAACCGGCATATCCTAGAACCAAATATTCGGAGAAATATGATATTCACCAACCCGTACTGGGCCCGCGTGGTGGATTACGGCCCATTTCCTCTCCTCGAGTGGAGGCCTGAGTCCCAGCAATGGGAATATTAAAAAGCTGATTATGATATGCAAATGCAGGACTGGTTTCTGAATTGAATATTTAGACTAATAAAACTACGTTGATGTCAGTTTTCTGACTCAAGTGGGGATTGACAACAATACTCATCTTCAAATTCTCATCTATATGGTAAACATACCTACTGATCTATATAAATAAAAGAAAAAACTGACTAACTGACAAATCAATGCAGCCGATACTATTGGGCCTACGAACGCGTTTGCACAAAGCTTCCTTCCAAAGGCATTAGTTTAGATCCGTTTGGAATTCTAAACCCGAGTGAACTGGCCACAATTATTTAAAGGATGAGTCTGACTTTAGTCCGTTTGTGTGTCAGGAACAATTGGGGTCGGCTACGTGCGGATCAGCGTTATCTCATAGTCACAAGAGTCGAGTGCATGTTCAGATACGCCGTATCAGGCGCGCGTTTGACGACATGAAAAGGCTTTTCTAAATATCTCGTCGATGCGCTAGTTCATGCGCTTGTCGTAATGACCGTTTTGAAATTAATTGTCTTTAAGGCCCCTCGCCCACGGTGACTTTTCGTAGCGATGCTGTAGCGCGTTCGCAACGATACAGTCGCGATGCTGTAGCGCGTTGGCATTTTTTCTATAGCGCTTGCAAATGCGACTAACGCGCGTTAGTAGCGATGGTGTCGCGCGCTTACGAAATGCGGGACAGCATCGTTACAAAAAGTCGTCGAGGGTAGGAAGCCTAACCTTTGCCAACACAGTGTTGTATGGGCTACGCGGTAAAATAGTACATTTTAATACAAGTGGAGAAAGTTAATCATTATAACAAAAAGAAAATTCGCCTAGTGCTGCAGTGACAAGTGTCCACGTGTATCAAACGAAGTTTTATAATACACTTACAAAAAAATTAATAAACGGGGGTTGAGGAGCGACACGTGGGGGTGGGGTGGCTTAGCGCCCGGCGGCAGCGTGATACAAGTACCTATGATAAATGTAATAAATTGTGAAAAACCAGTAAACTGTGTGCCTTAAAGCGGTAGGAATAAAAGTGGATTTTCCAGTAAGTGTAGGTATTGAAAACGTCTTTTTTTTGGGTGGCTAATTATCTAATGAATATCCACTAGGAGGAGGTAGAGGGCTTGTGTGACTTTTAGTGCTTAAAACCCACCTGGAACGGTGTTTTGTTCCGTTTTAGTATGTTTTAGAGGTCTGGAGGGAATGGATAGGTTTGTTTTATACCTAAACAACTATACCTAGTTCTAGTATATAATGCGAAACTCGAAACACATGTTTAAGTAAAGAAAATATGTACATTATAACTGTATCATGAATAATTACAAAGTTATAAGCTTGTTATCTTAGCAAAAATGCATAGTCACCGAGCCATCCAGGCGACTGAGGGGTTATTTTGTACTTGCACCTAGCTGTTTGCTGGCACCTAATGTCCGCTATGATCTGCCGTGTCGGTGGGGTCCAACTTTTAACCTTTTTTAATATTTTTGGGAAAAAAATATAACATGGTGTAAAAACTATTGCAATCCATTCAGTTACCTACTGATTCTAAACAAACTGCGAGTATATTCAGGTTTCGCTTAAACTAAAAATAATATTGTTATGTATTATATTTGTTAAAATATTTCTTATTACTTTATGAACTTTTGAGACCATGATTTTGTTCACCGAAAAAAAAAACATAATACGAAAAAAAATATATGGCTGTTACAAATATTTTCCATGTAAAAGCTGTCAAGCCACCATTATATTCCTTGGATAAAACTTCTAAGTACTTAAAAGCTGGTTCTTGATTAAGTTTCTGAACGAGGGAGTCAGTAACAATGGTTATCGTCACAAGTTAGCGCTGTTTAATCCCCAAGATAATACGCAAGGGCTGTGGGCCACGGTAACTCTTGAAGGAACACTGGTGGGTTGAGTACAATTTTTGTAGACCGCCCGGAGAACACGGTGGAGCGTACGTACCGTATCTTCGTGGAGGCGATCGGCGCCGGCAATCTCTCGCGCCGTGCCGTGGTTCAGGCTATTGCGTGGCAGGCGGCCGCCTCCTTCTGCGAAGCAGTAATGCTAGGGAAGGAGACAGCCTCATGCGTGAGGGAACGTCAGCCCTGACTATCAGCCACGGCAGGCGCGGGCTTACGGACGCAGAGCACAGTAGCTCGGCCGGTCCGGTGACTGTCCCGACAGAGCCCAAGCCACCACGTACTCCTCAAGAAAAGACAGTAAACCGTAGGGGCCCAGTAACCCTATACCCGCTAGGATCACGGGATTTTGGGAAACCGTGGTCCTAGAACTCAATGGGTAACTATCCTAGAACTAAAAGGATGTGTGGTATTAGTCAGTAAAAGTCTAACACGCCCTCCCGTTCCACCTTAGAGCGGGAAAAGTCATGGTATGATTTTCATCCTTAAAAAAAAAAAGAAAAAAAAAGATGGGTTCAGTAAAAGTTATAGATCATAAATGATATTTATGTTGCAAATTACTCGTAGTTAAAAAAAAACACACACTTTTACACATCAATTATGTTTTTTCGTCAATTAAAACTAGATGAGGCCGGTTTTTCCTAGCTGACTACTCTGAGAAGAAACACCGAAACAAACTCAGAGGTGAAAGAGTCTGTCTAAAAAGTCAAACAACTTGGGTAATCTAATCAAATAATCAAATTCTTGAAATCTGATATAGTCACTAACACTGGTTGAACAATCAAGGTTGCAAAGAGATGATCATTGTTTACTAATAGAACCTTATAAAAAGTATTGTACCTATGTAATCTACATTACCGATTTTTTAATTCGTTTAATCAATAATTTTGTTTGACTTTTTAGACAGACTATACACTCCCTCTCACCCCACTCAGACTGGGGGAGTCTATCTATACTGGAGGAGTACCTATATAAAATCATAATCTATATTTGTATATACTAGCTTTGCCCGCGCGGCTTCGCTCCCGCTTTTCCCTACTCCACCCTACTATACCCTACTCTACCCTACTATATCCTACTTTACCCTACTATATCTTACTCTACCCTACTCTACCTTACTCTACCCTACCCTATTCTACTCTACCCTACTGTACACTACACTACTCTACCCTACTATACCCTACTCTACCCTACCAAACTTCACATAAACCATTTACTAAATAGTCCGAATAAAGCGGTTTGGATAGGTGAGCTCGTTCTTGAGTTATAAAATTACAACGAAAAGTGGCATTGATTTTTATATATAGATAAAAGGAGATACTGACTGACATAACAACGCACAGCCGAAACTACTGGGACTAGAGTGAAATTCCTTTTATGACGTTACGAAGCTAGATAAATATATATTCACTGAAAAAAAAAGACAATACATTTAAGTACTCCCAGTAAATATTTTATTACGTGTGTTCGTTACGGCGTCAACTCTCGATGCCAAGCAGTATTATGATAAAAATACTGAATGACGCAAGGAACAGTTATAAACGGACCGTAGAATTATTTATTGTATGTAAACATTATGAGCAACTACTGAAGAATTTTATCATTTGGAACAGAAAAACTTACATTTTCGAAAAGTATGTTTTAGTCATCTATCTTCTATATTTTAAAAGGAAAAACTGACTGACTGACAGCCACAGTATGCAGTTGTCAGTTTTCCATGAAGGATTTTATTTGGTAAAAATTTGGTATAAATAGTGCAGAAAGTTTGTAATTGCGACCTAGGCGGAATTCGTACGAGCTGTAGGCGAGTGTGTAAGGGTCAACTCACACCGAAAGAGCAACGAAGGGCAGCGAAGCGGAGCGCAGTTTCAGTGTCATAAGAATTTTAACTTTATTTTCATTTCTATAATACTTATTATCGCATGAGAAACTCGTACGTTTACCGTTTATAGAAGTCGCTGGAATTCCCGCGGCGCCGCGGGCATCCGCGCGACTCGTACGAGTTTCTCATGCGATAATAAGTATTATAGAAATGAAAATAAAGTTAAAATTCTTATGACACTGAAACTGCGCTCCGCTTCGCTGCCCTTCGTTGCTCTTTCGGTGTGAGTTGACCCTTACAGTTTGCACGTGTATATCACTTACGACTCGTGGTGGTTGACGGACGCCTTATGGGAGTCGACGCGCGCCCAGCCCGATACGATAAATGTTATAAAGTTGTAGCTGGGGCGAGCACGTGTACTTTTCTGTACTAGGGTGGAAAACAGTCATTTGCGTGCCTAAAAGCGGTGGAGTAAGAGCGGATTTTTGAGTAAGTGTATTGATGTATAATTTATGGTACTGTAGATCTTGATACAACTCAGCTGCAGTATTGTTCGCAAGAGTACATGCGGCCCTCGAATGCAAAGGGAAACTGAAGGGTGGGAGTTAGAATTTTACTGACTACTACCCAGTCAGTAAAATTCTAACTTTCCCTCTCGCTCCACCCTTGTAAAATTCCGATGTTACAAGGAGAAGTTAAGGTGAAAATCCCTTCAAAATCGGTTTAGTCATTTCGGAGATCAGTTGGAACAAACAGACAGGTTTCAAAATTGTATTTTTTTTAGGGATCGAATATACTTTCATATTTTGATATTACAAACAGACACTTCAATTTTATTTATATGTATGTTTTAGAGTTGCTTTCATAATGAAACTTGTTTACATTCATCACTGAAAGCTGACCAATCAAAAGTAACCCTGATTATTACCTATGATTTCTTTGTGTAGTTACACATTTGTTTTGGTAAAATGTTGTGAAGATCAGATGGCCAATTTAATGGATTGCTTTTCTGTTTATGTTTATCGTAATTAGTTATTGATAGTTTGAAGACAGAGGCAATTTTGGCCAAGGTTATGTTAGAATTTCTATTCATACGTCTGACGTTAATGTTTTTGCAGCAAATATTTTGTTATAGTTGGCCTAAATTGGCTATCAACCTGCGAAAGTCCCGTCGGAATCGGTCTAGGCATTTCGGAGATCAATTAGTAGAAATTAACAGACATAAATGTTGCAAAATTGTAATTTTTAAGGGATTGAATATAGTTTCATAGGCCGTTAGTAATAAAAAAATAAATGAAAGTTGTTTAAATTCAACACTGAAAAATGGTCAATCAACAGTAAACCTGCATACGATTTCTCTGTGTAAGTACACAAAGAAATCGTATCGTTCGTGTTCGTGTTCGGTTCGTGTGTGTGTGTTCGTGTTCGTGTGTTCGTTCGTGTCGTTCGTTATCGTTCGTATCGTATCGTCGTTTTTTTTGGTAAAATTTTGTGAAGGTGAGACGACTAATTTAATGTATTGTCTACATAATTATGTTTATCGTAATAAGTTGTTGATAGCGTCCTTTAGACTCAGGAAATTTTTCCCAACGTTAAGTTAGGATTTCTAATCGTACGGCTGACGTTAATGTTTTTTTAGTAAATATTTTGTGAACGTTGGTCTAAGTTACTCCTTGTAACATCGGCTATAAACCTGTGAAAGTAACGTCAGAATCGTTCTAGGCATTTTGGAGATCAGTTGGAAGAAACAAACAGACAGAAATGTTTCAAAATTGTATTTTTAAGAGGTATCGAACATACTCTCATAGGCTGTTGGTAATAAAAAAATGAAAGTTGTTTACATTCAACACTGAAAAATGGCCAAACAAAAGTAACCCTTTAAAGATTTTTTTGATAAAATTTTGTGAATATCAGACGGCTAAAGTCTGTCTAATAAGTCAACCGACTTGGGAATTTTGTATAATATTTAATCATTTAAAAAATACATACTTATATTCGGTAGTTTTTATAAGGTTCTTCTGTTAGTAAACAATGATCTCTATCTCTTAATCAACCATGATTATTGAACCCGTGTTGACTACATCAGATTTCATTAAATCCTAATAATTACCCAAGTCGTTTATCTTATTAGACAGACTCTAATTGAATGTATTTTCTTCCTGTTTATGTTTACCGTAATATGTTATTGATAGCGTCCTTCAGACGGAGGCAATTTTAGACAAGGTTAAGTTGGGATTTCTATGCATAGGTACGTCTGACATTAAATGTTTTTTTTTTTTTTGTAAACTTCTGGGGATTATTGGTGCCGTCAACTTGATATAATGTACAACATATTTATTTAGATCAACGGTTGTTAGGAAATCCGGTTCAGATATTAATAATAACATTAATACCTACACATTAAATTTGGGTGTAATTTATCTATAATATGTATGTATTTAGAAATATATAAGTATGTTTATCAGTTGTCTAGTACCCATAACACAAGCTCTGCTTAGCTTGGGACTAGACGGCGCTGTGTGATAGTTGTGGAAAATTATTATTATTATTCTCTTTATTCAATTTTTTTTTTCACATATAAAATTACATTTTTAAATATTTTTTAACAAAATTATACAAAAGAAAAAAAACATTATTATTATTATTATTAAAATGGCTCGCGAGGTTGTCGACGTGTGGGATGTGGACCGATAGTCGTGTCGGGCAATGGCTTAATAGCCAAGATCCTCGACCAACACCTGAGGAGGCTCGCGTTAGGCGACTGGATCAAAGGCTTGATAAAGAAAGCGGTACTCCTGGACGCGGCTCGAGTAGTTAGGAGGTTTCTTTCTTTCTAGAGCCCTGACCGCCGGTAATTAGGACCCTGTTCCCGATACCGGTGGGATACTATTTTTTATATTTTTAAATGTTAAAATGTATTAAATAAGTTTTAATGACGATTAAAGAGCATAATACCTAAACTAAATCACGGTGGCTGACAACATTGACGGGCAGAAGACCGTCCCGTGACGACTTACCATATGATACTTCATCACTGGTTAATTGATATATGGCTCTGAAACGTAGTCGCTCACAAAATGCCTGATCGGTTCTTAAATCAGATCAGGCTTAAAGTCACCCAAAGGGCTATAATCAGAGATTTCTTGCTCTCTCGTTCCACCCTAGAGATTGAGAAGTCATCTGATGATTTCCTAACAGAGAATTTTTTTTTTATCGAATACCAGTGACTGATCTAAAGAACCACACAGGAACTGATTGATCGCACGTAGAACATTTCTTTGTTTATTATCGCTCGGCATAGATATGCAGCGGCCTTTAGATCTGCACTATGTAGCCAGTTATTTATAAAACATGCCTGTCTGACTATTTTTAACTGCCACTAAAATCATTTTGGAACATTATCAGGACACTTAGTTTGCCTAGCGGATTCTCTTTGTGGAAAAGGACACATTGTGAAATCAATTTATTTATTTACTAGCTTTTGACCGCGGCTTCACCCTCGTCAATGCCACTCAAGAATAAAGCAACTTTCTATAGGTGAAAAAATTTTAGCAATCGGACCAGTACTTTCAGAGATTACCTCCTACGAACAAAAAATATAAAAACAAACTTTCATCATCATCATCATCAGCCTTTTTAATGTCCCCACTGCTGGGACTCAGGCCTCCTCTCTAGGAGAGGGAATGGGCCGTAATCCACCACGCGGGCCCAGTGCGGGTTGGTGAATGTCACATGTCTTAAAATTTTTGGTTCTAGGACATGCCGGTTTCCTCACAATGTTTTCCTTCACCGTTTTGAGAGCAGTGGTGATGAAATAAATTACACAAAGTAATGCGCTTGGCTAGGTTCGAACCCGCGACCTACAACTCGTAAGTCGTGGCCATTACCATTGGGCCACCACTGCTCTTTTGGCCACCAAAAAAAAAAAAAAGACGGGTTGCACTCCGGGAGTGCCGGCAGAAGTGAAAACTTGATTATTAACGTTGAGCATGTTTGATATTTTGGAATGGTTAGGGAATAATTTTGCACCAATTGCTTTATCAGTATAAAAGTACTATCATTTATGTGGTAGAATACAATATTCATTTATTGCGCTATCGTACACAAACATGACAATTTATATTACATTAAAAATTTAACACTTTAAAACTATTACAATTATTTTACATTAAAAAGTTTATCTCTCCGAAAAACTACTGAGGTGTCAAGGGACACCCGGATGGAACGAAGTTCCGTTCTGGCTTGCTTTCTATAAGAGAGAGAAAGAGAAAGACAGAGAAACATGCGCACGCCGCACGGCTTACAATAGCTTACTATAGAAAAAGTGTCGTTACAACTTTTCGTGAGATTTTTTTCCGTCTAGCCAATACAATATAACTAAAAAATACTATCCTATTTTATGTACATTTTGACAGCACTATTTCAACATCTTCGAAACCATGAAAACGACACTCATGACGAAAATGTTGATAATTTCTGACATCCGCCATCTTAGATTTACATTTTGACAGCACTATCGGCTTCAACAACCTCGAAAACCATGAAAAAGACACCCATATCGAAAAAGTTGATAATTTCTTGCAGCCGCCATCTTGGATTTACATTTTGACAATACTATCGGTTTCAACAGCCTTGAAAACCATGAAAACGACACCCATGACGAAAAATTTAATAATTTTTTGCAGCCGCCATCTTGGATTTATATTTTGACAGTACTATCGGTTTCAACACCCTCGAAAACCATGAAAACGACACCTATGACGGAAAATTTGATAATTTCTTGCAGCCGCCATCTTGGATTTATATTTTTACAGTACCAACGGTTTCAACACCCTCGAAAACCATGAAAACGACACCCATGACGGAAAAGTTGATAATTTCTTGCAGCCGCCATCTTGGATTTATATTTTGACAGTACCATCGGTTTCAACACCCTCGAAAACCATGAAAACGACACCCATGACGGAAAAGTTAATAATTTCTTGCAGCCGCCATCTTGGATTTATATTTTGACAGTACTATCGGTTTCAACACCCTCGAAAACCACGAAAACGACACCCATGACGAAAAAGTTGATAATTTCTTGCAGCCGCCATCTTGGATTTACATTTTGACAGTACCATCGGTTTCCACGCCCTCGAAAACCATGAAAACGACACCCATGACGGAAAATTTGATAATTTCTTGCAGCCACCATCTTGGATTTATATTTTGACAGTACCATCGGTTTCAACACCCTCGAAAACCACGAAAACGACACCCATGGCGAAAAAGTTGATAATTTCTTGCAGCCGCCATCTTGGATTTACATTTTGACAGTACCATCGGTTTCAACACCCTCGAAAACCACGAAAACGACACCCATGACGAAAAAGTTGATAATTTCTTGCAGCCGCCATCTTGGATTTACATTTTGACAGTACCATCGGTTTCCACGCCCTCGAAAACCATGAAAACGACACCCATGACGGAAAATTTGATAATTTCTTGCAGCCACCATCTTGGATTTATATTTTGACAGTACCATCGGTTTCAACACCCTCGAAAACCACGAAAACGACACCCATGGCGAAAAAGTTGATAATTTCTTGCAGCCGCCATCTTGGATTTACATTTTGACAGTACCATCGGTTTCCACGCCCTCGAAAACGATGAAAACGACACCCATGACGGAAAATTTGATAATTTCTTGCAGCCACCATCTTGGATTTATATTTTGACAGCACTATCGGTTTTAACACCCTCGAAAACCATGAAAACGACACCCATGACGGAAAAGTTAACAATTTCTTGCAGCCGCCATCTTGGATTTACATTTTGACAGTACTATCGGTTTCAACACCCTCGAAAACCACGAAAACGACACCCATGACGAAAAAGTTGATAATTTCTTGCAGCCGCCATCTTGGATTTACATTTTGACAGTACCATCGATTTCCACGCCCTCGAAAACCATGAAAACGACACCCATGACGAAAAATTTGATAATTTCTTGCAGCGGCCATCTTGGATTTATATTTTGACAGTACTATCGGTTTCAACACCCTCGAAAACCACGAAAACGACACCCATGACGAAAAAGTTGATAATTTCTTGCAGCCGCCATCTTGGATTTACATTTTGATAGTACCATCGATTTCCACGCCCTCGAAAACCATGAAAACGACACCCATGACGAAAAATTTGATAATTTCTTGCAGCCGCCATCTTGGATTTATATTTTGACAGTACTATCGGTTTCAACACCCTCGAAAACCATGAAAACGACACCCATGACGGAAAATTTGATAATTTCTTGCAGCCGTCATCTTGGATTTACATTTTGACAGTACCATCGGTTTCCACGCCCTCGAAAACCATGAAAACGACACCCATGACGGAAAATTTGATAATTTCTTGCAGCCACCATCTTGGATTTATATTTTGACAGTACCATCGGTTTCAACACCCTCGAAAACCACGAAAACGACACCCATGGCGAAAAAGTTGATAATTTCTTGCAGCCGCCATCCTGGATTTACATTTTGACAGTACTATCGGTTTCAACACCCTCGAAAACCACGAAAACGACACCCATGACGAAAAAGTTGATAATTTCTTGCAGCCGCCATCTTGGATTTACATTTTGACAGTACTATCGGTTTCCACGCCCTCGAAAACCATGAAAACGACACCCATGACGGAAAATTTGATAATTTCTTGCAGCCACCATCTTGGATTTATATTTTGACAGTACCATCGGTTTCAACACCCTCGAAAACCACGAAAACGACACCCATGGCGAAAAAGTTGATCATTTCTTGCAGCCGCCATCTTGGATTTACATTTTGACAGTACCATCGGTTTCCACGCCCTCGAAAACCATGAAAACGACACCCATGACGGAAAATTTGATAATTTCTTGCAGCCACCATCTTGGATTTATATTTTGACAGTACTATCGGTTTCAACACCCTCGAAAACCATGAAAACGACACCCATGACGGAAAAATTAATAATTTCTTGCAGCCGCCATCTTGGATTTACATTTTGACAGTATTATCGGTTTCAACACCCTCGAAAACCACGAAAACGACACCCATGACGAAAAATTTGATAATTTCTTGCAGCCGCCATCTTGGATTTATATTTTGACAGTACCATCGGTTTCAACGCCCTCGAAAACCATGAAAACGACACCCATGACGAAAAAGTTGATAATTTCTAGCAGCCGCCATCTTGGATTTATATTTTGACAGTACCATCGGTTTCAACACCCTCGAAAACCATGAAAACGACACCCATGACGAAAAAGTTGATAATTTCTTGCAGCCGCCATCTTGGATTTACATTTTGGCAGTACCATCGGTTTCAACACCCTCGAAAACCATGAAAAAGACACCCATGACGAAAAAGTTGATAATTTCTTGCAGCCGCCATCTTGGATTTATATTTTGACAGTACCATCGGTTTCAACACCCTCGAAAACCATGAAAACGACACCCATGATGAAAAAGTTGATAATTTCTTGCAGCCGCCATCTTGGATTTACATTTTGACAGTACCATCGGTTTCAACACCCTCGAAAACCATGAAAACGACACCCATGACGAAAAATTTGATAATTTCTTGCAGCCGCCATCTTGGATTTATATTTTGACAGTACCATCGGTTTCAACACCCTCGAAAACCATGAAAACGACACCCATGACGAAAAAGTTGATAATTTCTTGCAGCCGCCATCTTGGATTTATATTTTGACAGTAAAAGTGTCGGTACAATTTTTCGTGAGAATTTTTTCCGTCTAGCCCCCTTTCACAACGCGCGATAAGGGATAGCTGTCTACTCTCCATCCGTCTTACGCTTTTTCGATCAGGGTCACGTGTCCTGACGCGAGTTTAAGATTTTATACCCAACGCCGCTAAAGAAGTTTTCACTTCAAAAAACTTTTCCTGTTTATAATATTAGTGTAGAATGATATAATATACATACTTTATTGTAGATTCACCAAAATAAGAAAAAAATTAAAAACACTCATTCCGTGATCTCTTTCAAAGAACAACTGTTTCAAGCTACAACTGTTTCGCCTACGTCGAACTCCTCGAGTTGGCCACGCCCCGGATTCTTTTGTTCTGATCAAGTGACTGAGCGTTGAGATGACGTCATTCCCGTACATTTGAAGTTTTCTACTAGCGTTAACGATTATAGATTATCATCTTGGATAGGGGTGCTGGAATAGACAGACGTTGCTTGATCACAAAACGGGGTTGCATTTTGTGCATTTCAAAACAAGCTCAACAATTGATGGAGAAACAATTGTTTTTTCATCAATTTGGTTGTCCGCTGATGGAACAGGCTTGGCGGAGTTAAATTGAAAAATGCATTTCTGACGTACACTCCCTTCAACCGGTAGTAAATTGACAGGTTAGCTAAACGGCCTCGATACTCCAGACTTTGAAGCTTCGAATTGACGAGTGTATAATTGCCATAAAGAGAGAAAAGCTATGGGCGGTTATCCACATCGTGGTCGTGTTTTTCATATAACCTTCAATTCATTAAATCCCAAGCGAACGCCGGCGTTCGCGTACCCATTGTCTTTCTATTGTGTCTCTAATTACCACGATTGAAAGGGTTAATTAAACTTAAGCGTGCTCCATTGTCGACCGCAACATCCCACCTTCAGGTGAGATCCCTCACCATCAGGTGAGATAGAGGCCAACTGTAGCGTGGTTAAAATACGATTCAGTTTCTACATCTCTGCCGTATCCGAATGCTATTAAACCAACTGTTAGTTTATCTCGTGCGCATCTGTCAATCGTTTCGATTGCACGTCTCTTGGACGGTCTCCAGCAGTTGTGCGAACTTGCGCAACTAGTGGCTTTCGCCAGGGGGTTACAGCAGTACTTCACACCTTAAGGCTTATAGTCCCTTGAACAATTGGTCGAAATTAAATGGCCGCGGCAGTACGAGTATCTGTGCTTTCCGGCTAGCTGCGCCCTGATAGAGCCCCGCTGACTTTTAAATCCCTTTTCTTTGCGAAACATTGATTGATTTACATAATGCTCACTTTGAAGAATATTTAACCACCAATTTTTATGTGTAAAAATGTTTCTAAAGATCCAAGCCGTTTCGAAGCAGTAGGGAATAGTTGCGAAATCGCTAAATATTTTTTTTTTAGACAAAAGTATAAATCGCACGACAAAAATGATATATTTTTTTCAAACTTGGCCGTTACCGAGGTGTAGGCTTCAGAAAGTCACTGTTTTGTGGCACTGCTCGGGCGCTTGGGCCTTAATAAAACTGGTTGATAGCGCAAAATGAAGTAAATATAAGGGGTTTAGTCTCGTAACAATCAAATGCAGCATTTTTGCAGGAATTTCGGGTATGAGCCTGGTAAAATGTATATGCCCATAATATGCCCGAAATTATGTTTAAGCACTAATGGTACGAGTATAACAAATATTATGTGCTTAATTGTATATAGTATTTAATTATTTACTTGTTTTATTTCATTTTAAATACCAAACCTCTAAAAATCACCCTTTATATCGAATGAGTCTTCTCGGCAAGCTTCGCTGGGTAGTCAATAACTACGATAAAATTGTCTGCTCCATTTTACGGCAGCCGCGTCTGTTTCAATGATATCACATATTGTCCGGTTATATAGGGTGACTGGCAATTAATGTACGATACTTAAACACGTGATTGTGCTCATGATAACAAACAATTTTTACTATGGGAGCAAAGCTGAAATCGCGAAAAAAATATCAGCTATTCAGTACATTAGGCAAACATAAATGTACTGAACAGCTGATTTTTTTTTCGCGATTTTAGGTTTGTTCCCATAGTAAAAGTTGTTGGTTATCATGAGCATAATCACGTGTTTAAGTATCGTACACTAATTACCAGTCACCCTATATAGACACTTGAGATACAGAACTATACCATTTTTTTTTAATCATTTGCAAACATCTAAAACAGCCACCAAACTTTAGTTAGTAAAATCCTGCCTAAAACTCAATTTCATCTTCAACTCTTTACTAACGACATTTGTGGAAGAGACACCACAATTTTGCCAATAACCCTCCGAACGCCTCCTACAAGGTGGACCGATGACCTGGTAAGGGTTGCGGGAATCCGTTATCCGATGGATGCGAGACGCACAAGACCATTCATTGTGGCGACAGTTGGGGGAGACCTATGTCCAACAATGGTCGTCTTTCGGCTAAAATGATGTTGACGATGATGATAAAAAATAAGTTAGAGTTAAAAAAAAATGTTCGTATACGCAAATCGACGGACGTTATGACGACTGCCACAAACTCGATTTTTACTAATCGATTGCGACGATCGAATGACAATTTTTCTAGGCACTCTGGTCATTGGTCGGTGGTGTGACCAACGCTGAATTTGGTTACCTGGACATGACGGCCTTCTGTTCAGCGAGCCATTTTGATTGTTACCACTTTATTAATTACCGAGTCTTTTTTAATTGGCCATTTCCCTTTGACTTACTGTAACAGCAAATTTTTTGTTGCTTTTGCTCAAACGAATAAATAATTTATTAATTTTCTGGAAGCTATGAAAGTCAAAGGATGCAATTTATTTATTTGAAATAAATTGTGTTTGTTTCTTTCGTTGTTTTTTCTTTTTGCTTGAATTTCAGAGTGTTGTTTTTTTGCTGGAAAAAAAATTATATAATTGGACTCAGTATTCGTGTGCTTTTTTTGGCATATGTTCAAATCTTTTCGTGTTTCATTTTCACAGTAATTCAGGATTAAAGGTACTCTATCGTACGTATGCACCATGATGATTTTAATAAAAATTACTTTGTTTGTGAGCTGCGTATTTTTTTTTTAGGTGAATCATGTATTGAGATCTCCCACCCTTGAGCCGCATGTCAGACCTTTACTGACTAAAACCCACACCTATTCCCTGTTCATTTTCATTCCAGGGCCCCGGGGTTCTCTTTCGCATCGCTCATGGCCCCAGTAGGTTTCGGCCCTACTGGGCTCCTACGGTTTGCTGTCATCTCTTTGAGGCGCGCGTGGAACATTACACACTATCGACGACTTGGACTCAGCCCGGACGGTTACCATGCAGATATTTCAATTGAATGACTACGTTATGGAATCCTCATGAGGTTACATATACACTCATGCTGAAGAAAGTTCAAAAAGCTTTCCTAAGGTACCTTTATAAGCGAATATTTGGATATTACCCATATATGTATCCTACTAAGTTTATCTTTTTTTTTGTTAGCCTGTTCTGTCCCACTCCTGGGTAAAGGCTTCCCTCCACTCCTTCCGTCTTTCGCGCGCCCGGGCTTCTTCTAAGTTTATGTTAGGATGCTTAAATTGCAACTCATTAAAGGCTAGGCGGGCTGTTAACCAAATTACAACAGCTTAAAAAAAATCATTAATGGTTACACTGAGGCGTCCGATTTACATGCGGAGTTGTGTCAATTATTTGTTCCAAATAATTACAATCGCTCTAGAAAACATAAACTATTTAATGTCCCATTCTGTCGCACTGTAGCTCGATCCACCTCCCCTATACCGCGTATGCTAACGATGCTCAACGGGCTCGTGGAGACCAACCCTGGATTGGATTTGTTTGCTGATGAATGGAAGACGATATTATTAGAAAGTTTGAAGTGTTGCGATTCTGTGAGAAGCCAGAGTGAAAGGTTTTAACATAATTTAGTGTTAATGGCTATTTTGCTGTACTAAATCAATAAATAAAATAAAAAGTTATTAATATATCTAGTCTATACTGACCCATTGCTAATAGGCAAAAGCCTCCCTCCTTTCCTTCCCTGGTTCCCAGCTTCGAGCTACTTCTTGCTAGTTACTGGCCCTGACTGCTAAGCCGGAGGTCGTGGGTTCGATTTCCACCCAGGAAAATGTTTGTGTGATGAGCACGATCATTTGTTCTGTGCCAGGGTATACATGTATGTGTTACCGGCAATCTGTATAATTCCGTACATAGGTAACATCAACCCGTTTTTTTAAAAGATTATCATGGAGTTTCATTCTTTAGATAAAAATACTAAACACGTTTTTATATTTAGCTTTTTCTTTTGGTAGTTCTTCCACAAATAGCTGAAGTAATCTCATATTCTAATATGATCGTCGTTAATGTACCGTGCAGACATTAGTAACTCGGCCTGAAAGTACAAAATTTCATAACTGTACCATGAAAAATCACAAATGTATAAGCTAGTTATGTCAGCAAAAAAACATAGTCACCGGGCTATTCATGCGACTGAGAGGGTGTTTTGCACTTGCATTCTGCTATTTGCTGCGCCTAATGCCCACTATGATGTACCGTGACCTGTAATTTACTTGGTGTCGGTGGTGTCCAACTTGTGGCTTTTTTTAATATTTTTGGGAAAAAATATAACATGGTGCAAAAATTTGGAATCAACAAACTATATTCAGGTTTCGCATAACTAAAAATAATGTTTTATAATATAAGTTGTAGGAATCGATTTTTTTTTTTATGGAAAATAAGGGCTATGATTTTGGGAGGCTTTTGTGAACGGTTTACCAGGAACTATGTTAAGACTATGGCCCCTGCCTGAACCAATGTTATTAATATCCATTGATATAAAAAAAAGGGGTGACTTGTACATTCAATAAATTGAAAGAAAAGGGTTACCAAACTGTCACATGACCAATCGCAAACATTTTGGACATTTGACAACTATAGTAGAACGCCACTTTGACTTCACCCCTGACCTACTATCAATACTTATGTTAGTCACGATGACGTACCTGTAATATACTACTAGTGTGCCATAACGCAATGACTCAGTCAGTCAACATTTTCATTCTGTAACTCGAAGTCATTGGCAGCTTTTCGACGCGCGGTTTCATCAATCTTTATTTTTCTCTTACAGTATTTGAAACATTTACAATTTTTCTTTTACAGTATTTGAAAATTTAAAATTCGAAAGAAAAAATCGGGTTTCGTTGCGCTGTGAAACATTTGTGATTCTTCGAATTGAGCTCTTTGACGATTTGAAAGTTTACTGAAAAATTTTGCTGTACAGCAGTAAATGTAAAAGGAATATCGCACAAACAATTTCTTCACAAAGCTGCGTAACTCGAAATACTGTTTGAAATTAGTGTTCCTAGTTTTTCCTGGTTTTGTTATATACTTTTATACTGCTGTCTTCATTGTTTTTCTGTTCAACATTTGGTCGCTGTCCTGGCTTATTTTTATTTTTCCTTAGGTACAGCCAGTTGACAAGTCCGCCTTTTTTCTTTCCGGCTCCCATCCGTATGCCCTACGGTTTGCCTTTTATACCTGTCTGTTGCCTTTGGGAGGTGTGCTGAGCCGTTCGACAGGCGAGACTGTGCAACGTCATATTCCCGATCAAAAGGCTGTTGAGAAGCTCTCAACAGCCTTTTGATCGGAACTTTGAGTCGTTCACAACAAGAAAAAGGAGTTTATTTACTAGAAAGAACCTTATTGAACGTACAGTTTCAGTTATATTTTAGACTAGCTGACCCGGCGGAATCGTACCGCTTAACAGTCAATGAATGTAGTATTATATCTTTCGATATAGTCAACCAATTACGATGAAACACAGCCTAAGTAATATAAGTACTCGTAGTAGTTACACACAATTTTCTTGCACATAAAATATATTTATCGATTTCGTACATATAGCGTGATGCTCGCACAACTAAACATTTCTACACAGATTTATTATATTTAAAGTTGTTATTTAGTATATAAAAGTTCGCAGAGATTCTTCTCAAACTCGTTTCTTCAAAGACTTTTAAGATTTATACAAAGAATAAGAAAGTATTTTTTTAAATTTACCCCCTTGGGGGATGGAACGGGGTTCCAAAGTTCGAATGAAAAATCCTACATTCATAAAGTCGCTGGCAGAAAGCTAGTCGTAGTACCTATGCTGTATAAATATATATAATAACTGGTTACTTAATTACACTCCACATCGTGTTTACGATCATAACAATAGATTCAGAAACAATCTTAAAATAACTTTTGTATAAATATACCTACTCGAAATCGTAGACGCATATTATTATACGTACTGCATACAGTTTTTAAAGTGCCCGTGTGAGAACATCGTGCTTTCATCATTTCCCAATTCTTTCCAATTCCTTTGTTCAATGTTTCGGGGAAATATTTGCGTCCATTCCGTGTACGTGTATGATTAGGGAATTCAATCCCGCATCATAATCGCGATCCCGCATACATGCGGGATTGAAGCTTGCAATCCCGTGACATTGCGGGATTGGGATTTTTAATTCCTTTTTTTGTTTTATGTAGTAATAAACATGAAAACCAGTCAAGTGTTTTTTTTATAAATGGTTCGATTCGGGAATTGATCCCGCATCTGTGGGATCCCGTGCTTGCGGATTTGGATTCCCTATGATTGACTGTACCAGTCCGGTCAGTAGCCTGATTCACGTAAAATCAAACAAGCCAAATATCGTTGAAGTTTTATAGTCGTTCGATCGAAGTCCTATCTAAAAGCGGTATTTACGATCTATCGACTTATTTCCAGTTACATTAATAAGTATTCTACCAGAATAATGTAACACAGATTTTTTTTTAAATCGACGAATTTCAAACGACTATAGAATCGGTGTCGTTCAAACTCGATTGATGAATGTGAATATGGAAATAGTCTAAACGACTAAATCGTTGCGATATCGTTACGGTTTTCATTACGTGAATCGGGCTACTGGACGTTACAAACTGATGATCGGTTTCGTATCGTCGACGGTCGGTCGAGCGTTAAAACCGGCCTTAGGCCTACTGTCCACGGACGCGTATCCGTCATTATACGCTTGGTGTACACTGTTTAAAACATGAAATTCTGTTGACGAAACGGCAACGGCACGACACCACCATGCTGGGCCATAGGTAGGTCGATGTACACAAGAACATAATACAATTCTTATTATAATATTTTATTATTTTATTTTATTATTTTTTCAGTCCATCCAAAGGTTGTCTGTAAGAGATCGCCCTATGCGATAAGACCGCCCATTGTACACTTGTTCTTTTAAATGTTTGTCCTGTATTTTTTTTTAAGTAGTGTACAATAAAGATTATAATACATAATAAATAAATAAATTAAACCCTGAGCGCTATATATATTTCTTCTAATATATAAAAATCTCGTTTCACAGTCTTTGTTATGGAACTCATCCGAAAGGGTTTAACCGAATTTATGTTTGTTTTTTTGTGTATATTTGATAGGTTGGAGAAAATATCGTAAAGTATTTTTCACCCTCTTACCACCTCGCCCCTCTATATTTTTATCGTGATATTTCTTCCATAATCTACTAGCTTTTGATCGTGACTTTGCCCGCGTACATAAAATATAACCTATGTCACTCAGGAATAAAGCAACTTTCTATCGGTGAAAAAATGTTAACAGTCGGACCAGTATTTCCAGAGATTACCTCCTAGAAACATAAAAACAAACTATACTTATAGATACCGGCCCGGATCTTGAGCGCTGGCTTCAAGTTGCAAGTCAAATATGAATAGAATAGAATAGAATAGCATTTATTCGGCGCAAGCAACACAATATTCAACAACATAAAATAGTAATAAAAAAAATATCGGGTCTCTTTAGTGATATGACGTGAGTCGCGGGGGCGGGGAGTGTCAGTGATTGGCTCGCCGCGCCATTGTGTCATAGACGTCACTCGTGATTCGTTCCCTGCGCTTGCTGCATGTCAACGACGACGATTGGCTCACCAATGCGCAAAGCGATCCCCACTCTGACGCCGAGCGTTCAAGATTCGTGCCGGTACCTATACCTCTTTTTAATATGATGACAGAACGTTTGTGAGCTTGTTAGTAAAGCTGTAATTAACTATTCAATATAGTTTTGTACATAAAATGTGTGCATTTATTTTATTAAATCGAAATTAATATGAAACAAATTAATTATATTTTCCGGAATAATTTATTTCGTAATTCATCGCCATCATCACCAGCCTTTTTAATGTTCCCAGTGTTGGGAGCCAAGCCTCCTGTCCAGGAAAGGGAAGGCCGTAAGGCCACGCGGGCCCAGTGCGTGTTGGTGAATGTCACATGTCTTCGCATTTTTGGTTCTAGGACATGCCAGTTTCCTCACGATGTTTCCCTTCACCGTTTTGAGAGCAGTGGTGATGAAATAAATTACACAAAGTAATGCACCTGGCTGGGTTCGAACCCGCGACCTACAACTCGTAAGTCGGGGCCGTTACCACTCGGCCACCACTGCTTTCGTAATTCACCGATTCCAAAAACATCGGTCAAAAATAATTATAAGTACATATTTTTGTTTGAAATAAAAATGATTGAAACAAACAATATCAGTAATATCTTTTACCGAGGAACTTTCATCAACTATGTAAACTGTTGTTTTAATTCTGTTCTGTTTTGGTTTTTATACTTTTATTGTTGTTTCATTAATTGTTATTTGCTGATAGTGCATGTTGTGTTATGTGATGGAAAACTCAGACTAAAAATCCATTTTTTTCCTTTACGCCAATAATGTACTTATTGATTGAGAAAAATAAATAAATAAAAAAAGTAGTACATTATGATATAAGTGTGTAATGTTAGTGATTACCGACGTGGCGGAAGTTAGACCCGAGCTGTAGCGAGGGTCCTAAGAGAGCCGAGAACGGTAATCATTAATTACTCACGTGTGTCATACGACGTTTTTCAATACACTTGTGAAGAAAATTACTATAAAACTAGTAAACTTTTGTGGCGGTAAAAATTTGTTTTCATATGCGCGCCCATACTCGAGCGACTCGTGGGGGACGACTAGAGATGAGTCCGATATCATGTCACATGTTAAAATCATCGATATTTTAAAATCATTTCATCATGCAATGACAACGACAAAATCATCAATGCTTATAAATCATTACTCGAATCGAATGACAATGAATTGAATGCGAACTTCGGTGATTCGGACACGGACGGGCCGTTACGCTCGGCCCCGCTCGGGTGTGCTCGGTCGCATTGCCATGAAATAGGTACTTAATAATCTTAATTACCTTGTAGCAAATATCACTACTGAAAACAAATTGATGATTTCCATAATTATAAATCAATACATATATACACTGACATGAATGTCGCAAAATAAGAAAAAATAATTTCGCGGGCTAACTCACAAAGTCGTCCCATGCCTAGCCTACTACTAAATAACAAATGATAAAGTCACTAAGCCTTTACACCGTTCCGCGATCATTTCAGCATCTACTCATTACTCATAATTGAAGTGCCGTGGCCCGTGATGTTGTGCTCAAACAAAAATCATTGATGATTTTGTCATTGTTCCCGTCATCGATATTTTTTTGTCATTGTCACGCAGTCATTGATACAGAAAAATCATCACTCAGCCCATCTCTAGGGACGACCTGCGCCCAGCCTAATACGATATATGTAATATAATTATGGCTGGGGAGCAGTGGCGTGCCTAACCTATCTACTACTTACCTAATATGAGTGTGAAATAAAACAACCGAGTACTAGATACTGATCTAATGTTATCCTAGATTGAACTCTATTGACAGGACCCTAACTAAACGGCGGAGAATCTTAACACCGACTTCTAATTTGACGCCAACGCCATCTAGTTAGAAATGTGTAACTAATACATAAATTTTTTGAACTTAAATCTTGGTGAGCGTACTTTGAACATGCATGGTTCTAAACATTTGTCCTACAGAATATGTAATATTATTGGCAAATACTCACAATTGAAACAGTGGTAGCTTTTCGTTGTTCGCTTTTTTAAAACACACTTATCACTTAACTGTCGAGAAAGAGAACCAACTTTCTATTGGCGTTTTACCAAAACTAAAGAATGAAATAACAACATTCAAGTGCTTTTGAGAATTCTGATGTTTTTGTGGCACTAGCGAAGTTATTTGAGTCATAACCTGTTGTATTCCAAGCATTGTTATTAACTTTTCTGAGAAATATTCAAAGTAGTAAAGTTACAAGATTATATTTATCTCTAAAACTCAAACCCTACCTGGCCAATATCGATTCCACACATAATAATATCCACACGCAACCACAAGTATAGTTTCCGAATTCATAAACTGTTAAATGACGGAAAACAAAAAAAACTATCAAAACAATAATTACGTACAACACGATCTGCTATATTAATAACAACAGTAAGATATCATTCTGACTGTGAAGAAATGAAACGTATACAAGGTGTAAGGGACAGCCCTCCACAAAAAAATTGGCTCCACAAAAAAAAGTCCTAAAAATTTTTTTTAAGGAATTTTTTTTTGGTTTCTTTACTGCTCATAGTGTTCCTAAAAGTATACTATAAACTTCAAAAAAAAAACTTTTTTTTTCGAAAAGTTTTGGTTTTCTTTACTGTCATAGTATTCTTGTATAATATAAACCTCAAAATTCGTAGTCCCTGCCCCTAAGCTTACTCAAGGTGAAGTCGTCCGAAAAAATTTCTGAGTCTTTTTTTTTTGTTTTTCTTTGCTGCTCATAGTGCCCCTAAGCGTATACTCCAACTCCTAAAAATCCGCCCCTAAGACGACCCATTGACTGAAGAGAGAGGGGAGTGTTAGTGATTGTCTCGCCGCGCCATCGTGTCATAGACGTTACTCCTGATTCGTTACCTGCGTTGCTGCATGTATCGCCAATGTATGGAATGCGCAAAGCGATCCCCACTCTGACGCCGAGCGCTCAAGATCCGTTTCGGCAATTGTACGCCACCTTTTCTTAGATACAAGTTTCTATATTTTATTATAGAAATCAGTCTTAAGTCTGTTGAACCGAAGATACTCCGTTACTTGACCGTCCCGATAAACTCGAGAGGCCTAAATACTCGTGGACTTAATTTTTGAAATAAGTATTTCAGCGGACGCGCATTTCTTACCTAATAGTTTGGAACCTTTATAATTGTGCTCAACCCTAACAAAAAGATTGTTTTCTAAATGTCAGAGCTTGTTCTTTGAGATTCAGCATTGGTAAATTTTACTCGTAGTTAATAAAAAGTTTTTTCTTGTTATCGCAGAATAAGTGTTCGTATTGTACTTACAGAAAACTTTGCCCCTTTCAAATCTACCCTCCTCAGAAGCAGTTGTGCGGCTGTTATTGTTTTGTTTTTTATTTCAGCGTATTTATTCGTTATGTTTATTTTTCAATATTGTGAACATTAAAAACATAGGTATAGTGGAAAATATGTTTTATGTTCACACATTTTGAAAAGTTTACATAATATAATTTTATAACTAAATAATTAGGTGATTTTCTATTTTGACCTAAAACTAAAAATCTTGTCCTGAAAAAATAAATACAAACTATTTATTTATTCGGATTTAGCATACGTGGTCAGCATTAGCAAAAAATAACCCACAAAAGGATGTACTGTAAACCAGTGTAAAATACGTATAATGATAACCGATCAAAGCAAATTTGAACTAAGTACATATAATTTGTAGTTCGTACAACTTTACGCCTCATAGAGGGCGCCTCGTATTATAATATGCGTAAAAAATTATGTCATTAATGGATTTTCCAAAGCCCAGCTTTTTTTTAGAACAAAAATGTTCGATGAGCATTTGCACACAATAACAAATTACACCCACACACACTCAAAATTTGACGTCTTTATATCAAAAGTAGAGATAGAAGATAAAGCCTCATAAAAGCCTTTGAGGCAGAAAAAGACAACAACACATTAGTGTTCATCTCTTTCTTTTGTTAAGTGTTAGAGTGAGATCGGAGAGATTTCGCTCAGAATGGCATCCTCGCTTCGCCCTGTATCGTCTTATGAATGATTTTTGAATTTCGCACAACATAGTGGCAACTTAGCGTAACCGCGTAAGCGCGCGAAGTTTAAAGTTTATATTTTTGTGATAATTAATTGATTGGTCGTGTTTTATGATTTAGGTGAGGTTTTGATAGGCCAAGCCGGGCTTTTTGGCTTGTACTGCTTGCACGTCCCTGCTGGGAACAGGTTGAACAATAAGGTTTTGACTACATTATAGTACTAGTGCGTAATGGTTATCAAAATGTCACAGTTTGGTAACAAGGGCCATTATGTACCTAAGTACAGTGCAATAAAAGTCACTTTCTGAGCAAGTGTATTGAAAAAATACGTTAACTGCATTATATTTTTTTGTTGAAGTGGATAATGATCAGATACTTAACTCCTTTCGCTCTGGGGGGAGCAAGTGTCAGACTTTTACAGGCTAAAACGTACCTGTAAAGAGAATACAGCGGGCATTTTTTTTAATTTGTTGAAAACACGACGAATCGGACTAAAAACTCATGACGACCGTAGGTAGGTACTTTAGATCGATACTGCAAGACTAGAGTCGCATCTAGCGTTGCCAGGTGTCCGGATAAAGCCGGACACGGTCAGCCTTTTTAGTCGCGTGTCCGGCCAAATTAGGCGGAGTCCGGCCCGTCCGGCTTTTTATAAGTTTTTAAACTTGTTTAGAGCTCTCATTTGAGTTCTGCATTACCTTGTCTCGCTAGCACAAGCAGAGTGGACATTCAATTAGTCCAGCAACTACCTATATCACTTAATTTTATTGTTTGTTCATTAGAATTTAAAAAGGTTTTATGAATTTTATTGTTGTTAAAAAGTCATGTTAGACTTAAAAAAAAATGTCCGCCTTTTTGACCAAATGTCCGGCTAAATAGCTAATAGTCTGTCCGGCTTTACGGTTGCAAGACCTGGCAACCCTACACATTCAGTGTTTTTGTATTTACGTCCACGATATCAAGTTACTCGTGCGTAAATATGATGCCAGAAAGCCACTGTTGGACCAAGTTATAAGTGACACTGACGTTTCTATACAATGCCTAGCCTTATCCGTAACCTGAAGCGCTTTGTCTGCGGATTGCCATGTATAAACCCACACGTTCGTCTACGGGTATCCGTAGACAAACGTGTGGGTTACGTTTCAAGATTGAAATAAATCATTATTTGATACTATCGACCAGGCCTCAACTTCGCATGGGGGTGTTACGAATATTTGAAATTCTCTAAACTTTGCTTTGTCTACCGGGCGGACCGCACAACGGTGACATCTGGGTGTCTCAACCAAACCAAATCTAGAATACGAACCTCCCGAACTTGCTATGACCGGTGAGGAGCTGTGTCATGCGGAAGGAGGACCGTGGCGCGTGGGGCCTGTCTTGTCACTCCTCAAAGAGGGGACTTACCGCCATGATTATGGTTACTGAAACAATGTCAGCGATGGACGACGAATAACCTACCTACAGTGAACTATAGATACATTTTGTCGTAGACGCGTGATATCTAAAAATATCAACAGTTTCTTTGTAAAACGAAACTATTTATCTTCGCTACATGATAGCCATAAATTAACCGTATTAAAAAAACTTTAAACGCTTCAATTTCGAATGAGCGATTCTCCCAAATGGAAACATCTGTAGAAATAAGGAAGTAACAAAAAAACTATCTCAAAGAAATTAGGTCGCAACGCAACTGCACGTCCGTTCCCTAACTCATTCTACGTAACTTTTATAGCAACGTTTATAAGGAAAATATTGATAATTTTAAATAATATTAGGTATTGATTTTTACTCTCTAAAATGGATAGTCGTTTTTGCTTCAACGTTAATTACGAAAATGTGCAATAGAGAAAAAGCAAACTGTACAATTTACACATTTTTCACTAGTTAGTTATATGGCTGAAAGGACTTAGTATCCAGGTCGAAATCATAACAAAAAAAACATTAGTTATCATTTATCATTAGAAATAGCCCTTGACGTCATAGTGTTGGGTAGGTTTATACATGTTGCACGCATTGTTACTAAATCGAACTTATACTGATTCACCGGACACGTTTCCAAAGGCGGAAGCTCTATTTCTGGGTATTCGGGAATTTTAACCGTTTTCGTGCGTGTGTATGTTGTAGGGAGCGATTTTGATTCAATCTAAAAATAAGTTTATTTATATACTGGAATAAACTACAAAAGACGTCAAGAATCTTGAGTTCTTATAAGAACTGACTGACTGGAACAGTCTGCCTGCTGCAGTCTTCCCGTCCGATTATACTTTGGGTGTCTTCAAGGCTAGAGTGAATAGGCTCTTAATAAACTAGTGCGCCTCACCATCAAAGATTGCATCGCTACTTACCATCAGGTGGGATCGCAGTCAAGCACTAGCTTATCTCAATTAAAAAAAAAACTAGCACCTAACCCGCAACTTCTGTCGGGAGGTTTTCATAAAAACTTTAAACTGTCTTTTGAGGGTAGTTTTGAAAAACTAATAATAACACTATTATTTATTTAAGTTGGAATTTGTGCCAAGTTTCAAGTTCTTAAACCCTAGAATTAAGAATACTCCATACAGTCGTTAACATACCCTTAGAACTCTAATGGTGTAGATATAGAAAAACAAATAACAAATTTTATTATTTACTAGCTGCTTTACCTAGCAAACTTTGTACCTACCGCCTAACCAATGATATTCGCCTAACAATCAATTAATGTAGTATACACTCAATATTCTCAACCGATTGCGATGAAACAAAGCCTAAGTATTATATCAAGTTATGCACAATTTTAATGTATAAAAGTCATCTACATCGAATTCATACATTTTACAACTAAAAACTTCTACAGATTTATTATATGTATAGATTCGTGCTAAGTTAGAAGTACCCACGAAATAAGATTTTGCATACAAAATAAAAATTCCTCTTTTCACGCACTTACAGGTAGAAATTCCTGAAATCCCTTCTTAGTGCTAGACTACTTCACAACAGGAAGTTTTGTGCACAATTTCACATTTCTAGGACGTGACATTAGTTTTGGCTGTGCGTCATATGTAAGGAGAAACTGACTGACTGACATATCATCACACAGCTGTAACTAATAGGGCGTGAAATTTTGCACGAGATGTCCTTATAAGATGTAGTCGAGCACTAAGATAGGATTTTCCAAAATTCATCCACTATGGTGATGATACATATGTGGATAAACCTACTTTATAACCTACTTTGGTTTTTTTTATTTTTATTTTATTATCGAATTCTGCTGTATGTGTGAGGTACGAATAAAAGTTTTTCTTTCTTTCTTTTCTTTCTTTTACTTTCATGCGCGAAGGCGCTGGCAAAATTTAGTTTATACATATAGATGATTTTTTGATAATTAAGTGGCTTGTCTCATTCGTTGCTTCGAGATGCAATGAAAAAAAAAAACTTGTAATTAATTGTGACATGTACTTTCCATCACGATATATTATTATATATTTTTTTTTTGTCTACATGTGGAGGCTTGTAATTAGCGATTTGAAAATATCAAACTTTTTGTATCAATTATTTTGTTAGTCTGTAAGCCTTCTTTAAAATTGAATAAATAAAATAAAATAAATATGATTGCGGACGAATATTTACTGATTTTGTACATAAAGATGATGACGGACGTGTTGGAATATAACAAAAACAAATCCATCCTGCTTCAACACTATGGTCTTTCTCTTTCTAAACCATAAATATTGTATTTAATTGGTCTAAGCCCCTCGTTAGCACTTGACTGAAATCCCTAGTGTGGTTATAGTTACTGTATTCCACTAGCCTTGCTTAGGAGCTCACGTCTCACGTGATATTACTGAAACACACCTTCCAATATAAAGAAAAAGGATAATAAACAGTTAATTTTACGGATTTTGTAAATTGAAAAACTTAAACCACTCGTAGTGTTTCCTAATATTCCAATAGCAGAAATTACCTGAAATTTCGGAGCGAATATAATTGAAATATTATAAACCATAATTATTTTAATGTGAAATACCTATTGTTATTTTATACAATAGGTATTTCACCTTAACAATATGTGTTTCACCTTCAAATTTTGAGAAATCGCTAACATTGTAATCATGTTAAATACTCGTATATGTTAGATGTTACCGGTCAAAGAGAATTATGGTCATTGTTATCGATAATACTCGTTTTGTGAAATATTGTGACGCTGTTACTGTTAACACATAATCCGATTACAATTATTTTAATGGTAGGTATTATTAAAGGACAAGGTAAGTGAAGTACACAGGTGTGGGTTTAGTCTGTCACGTTCTTCCTTACCACCCTAGTGCGGTAGAAGTCATTGGGTGAAAACCGACCTCAAAGAAAAAAACATACATTACGAAATTTCGCTTTTACGATATTAGTAGGTTTAATTTTAAACGCACGTTTGTTATTTTAATTACGTTTTGATATATTTGCGATGTCATCAAAAATGTGTCAAGGAACGTTAAGGCCCGAAATGTGTCATAAAACAGTGACTTTCTGAAGCCTACTCCTCAGTAACGGCCAGGTTAATAGGTTTGAAAAAAATATATGTTTATTATAGATTCATGAACAACATTATCAACATTTGATTTTTCGTGCTATTAATACTTTTGTCTAAAAAAAATATTTAGCGAATTCGCAACTTTTCACTGCTCCTTCGAAACAGCTTGGGTCTTTAGATACATTTTTACACATAAAAATTGGTGGTTAAATATTCTTCCAAGTGAGCATTATGTAAATCAATCAATATTTCGCAAAGAAAATGGATTTAAAAGTCAGCGGGGCTCTGTCCGGGCGCAGCTGGCCGCAAACAAATGCACAGATAGTCGTACTGTCGCCTAGACGGGTACGAGAGTTTTGACCATTTAATTTCGGCCAGATGGTTTAAGGGACTATAAGCCTTATGTAGGAATAGTCAGAATTTCGTTTTATCTGTCGGACTGTCCACTTTTGATGCCTCAAAAGCCCTCTACGGCCACGAGGAATTTCTGAAAGGGAACGCAACAAGTAACTGAAAGAAACAGGTGTAGTTTTAATCAGAAAAATTCTGACATGTCCTCCCGTTCAACCCTAGAGCGGGAAGAGTCATTGGGTGATTTCCAATCTCAAAAAAAAAAACATACGAACGTGGGTTTAATTTGAAACGTACGTTGGTCACTTTTTTACGTTTTGATGTATTTGCGATGTCATCAGAAATGGGTCAAGCGACGTCATGTTGGAATAGCCAGAATTTCGTTTTATCTGTCGGCCTGTGGACCTTTGATGTTGTGTCGTATGAATTGGCAGTTTCGGAGGCACCGTGATGTCCATAGCTGGTACGGTTCTAGTCAAACGCGGCGTATTAGTCTTCTAATTATTTGAGTGCCATACGCACACATACCTCTTCTGAATGGCGCTGGAATGAATGGATGTTGCCTGCGTTCAAGTCATAAGTGGATGGGTTTTAGGAAAATAAAAATGAATCCCTATGAGTAAGTTAGAGTAGGATAAAGTAGGGTAGAGTAGGGTAGAGTAGGGTAGAGTAGGGTAGAGTAGGGTAGAGTAGGGTAGAGTAGGGTAGTGTAAGGTAGAGTAGGGTATAGTGGGGTGGAGTAGGAAAGAGCGGGAGAGAAGTCGCGCGGGCAAAAGCTACATATAAACTTTATAATTAGTCGCGACAATCAAAAGTGTTAGTCGGACTCGCACTCGAAGTGCGAGTGTACTTCAGTTTCATATACCGTAAAGTTTCGTAAACCAAAAAATCGAAAACATCGTGGTGGATTACGGCTCACTCGCTCTCTTGAGAGGAGGCCTGAGTCCCAGCAATGGGAACATTATAAGGCAGATTTATTATGCTAATGGTATTGGGTAAATGATGACCATATATGTTTGCTGTACCTATGGACTTTAAAATAGACTTTGACCCTTGAGTTTGTTTCGGTGTTTCTTCTCAGAGTAGTCAGCTATGAAACATCGGCCTCGTTTAGTGCCAAAAACATTGACGTGTAAAAGTGTTTTAATGTATGATGAATATCATTTATCATTTAATTATGTTAGTTATTAGCCGTTATTAGGACAGTGTTTTGATAGCAAATTGTCCATAATTCATAATCCCGGGAATATGTACGTTCTCAAATTGCACTGTCCATACCGTTTATTGTAATCAGGCAGCGTAATTAAATCTATTAGATACTCGATAACATTAAATTCATTAGAAACTATACGGGAATAACCAAAATAGTAACATGATAAAGCTCCATATCAATAAATGATACAGTATTATGAGTGTCCTCCGCCTTCCCTGTGACCGTTTTAAATCCAACTTTCAAAGGATTCCTTTATACAGCTGAGTCGGAATGTCAAAAAAAAAAAAAAACAAAAATGTATTCTCATCTCAAATCTATGTTGGCTTTAGATAAAGCAGAAAAACAGTCACTGGCAAAATCGAAAACAAAAAAAAAAAGTGTTCTATTTCTTTTCATTTGATTTGCAAGAGCGCGCGAATCGTAATGCCAAAAAACACTTTGTGACTTTTTCAGGCGGGTTTTTGGCCGGATTTCTCCAAGTAAAGTTCAGTAGAGTCTGTCTAATAAGTTAAACAACTTGGGTAATTATTGGGATTTAATGAAATCTGATGTAGTCAACACGAGTTCAATAATCAAGGTTGATTAAGAGATAGAGATCATTGTTAGCTAACAGAAGAACCTTAAAAAAAGTATCGAATATACGTATTTTTTAAATGATTAAATATTATTCAAAATTCCCAAGTCGGTTGACTTATTAGACAGACTATACCTACTGTTGTTGGCTGTTTTAATTATTAGCAAATTGATTCCTAGAGGATATTGAAATTGGTGTAGTTTTGTAGTTCAACTCAAGTGTCTGCGCAACTGAATAATATGTGGAATCATTGAAACAGGTGCTATCTCGGTAAAATGGAGCTGAGAATTTTATTGTAGTGTTGACTCCCTCAGCGAAGTTTGGCGAGAAGGTTGACTTACTACATTTGCTGCCAAATACTACAAAAACATTAGAATGTGTACATCCATATTCTATAAGAAAACAAATGGACTATTCATTACGAAGACATGGTTTAAAGGACTTAGTATTAAACCCAAAAACATTAACAGAAAATGGCTGTCACTGGTAAATACGAAAACAAAAGTGTTCTTTTTCTTTGCACTTAATTTGTAAGAGCGCGCGAATCGTCCTGTCAAAGGGCACTCGGTTACTTTTTCAGGCGGGCATTTTTTTTTTCGCTGCAATGTCATTATGTACAGTGCGTTCCACGTAGGAAGTTCCTTCGCCGTAATCTTGGCTCCTCTACAGAAAAAAGAAGGTAAAAGAGTTGTCTACTCTACCAATTTTTTTGCACCAAATGTTAAACGAAATCGATTTTAACGGTAGTTGCAGCACTTTATGGAGCGGGCTTGCGGACAGTGAGCAATGGGTAGCTCGCTGTCCGGCCGTCCGGTAACTGACCGGACCAAGCCCAAGTCGTCGACGGGGCGCACTGTTCCCGCGCGCCTCAAGGAGTTGTCAGCAACAGCCGGGTCGAAGCCTACTGGGGCCAGGGTTATCCGAAAGGGCGCTCGAGCCCCGGTATGAAGGCTAGAAGGAACGGGGTGGGTCTTTTAGTCAGTAAGAGTCTGACACTATCTCCCGCTCCACCCAAGAGCGGGGGTTGTCATTGGATGATTTTTTCCTACCATAAAAAAAAGCACTATATGGAGATTTATGAGGAGAATGGGAATTTATTTAAAAAAAAAGTGGGTCTAAAAGGGAGATGTTAATGGAGAGTTACGATATTAAGGCGTGGCGTTTTCGGTATTTGAAAGATTTGCAGGACAATCGAAATGGAGCCCAGCGTCCTACATTTTATTCAAAAATAGTTTCAAAAGAAAAAAAAAATATAAGTCAGTTGTTAAAAGTAACGAAATATCAGTTAATCTCCCTAATTTTAAATAATTTCATTGCTCAAAATGTAGTAACACTGTTTTTCCGTATTGCTGTAGAACAAAGTTAAACGAAGAATCTGTCATATAAAAACTGTGTTTACATTGATCTATTTATATATTTTTTAAAGCTGTGAGTTTTCTTACTGGTTTAAAGAATGTGACGCTAAATAAAGGATGTTTAACACTGATTTATGCATGTCCATTTTATATTCTGCTTTCAAAAGAAATTTGAAGCTACAAATCAGGCGTTAACAACCGTTTATGTCTACAGAGAATTGGTGTTATTACGTTTAATATTAGCCTGTATTTTATACTGCAAAACGTTCAGCATTCAATAAATAATTAGCCGAACTTTGTAGTTGTCATTAACTTCTGATTATTTAAATGTTTAAAAAAATATGTCAAAAGTGTTTGTTATCCAACTCTTCCAAAATGGTTTGACCGATTTTCATAATTTTTTTTTGTGTAAATATGTATATTTGGGTAGTCTGAGAATAGGTCGTGGATAAGTAATTTTTTATTCCATACTCTACTTCTTTTATTGATAATATTTATACGTTAGAACAATTTTTGCTGGGTCAGCTTTTATAACCACAAAAGTAGAAGGTTCTAGAGTAGCGTCCGCGTACTGAAAGACGCAGCGTTGGTAGGTCTCCCACAAGGACCTGTGTGTCGTGAGAATGACTGAAACAGTGCACGTCTTTCGGGTGAAATGATGTTAATAACACGTAGCAATTGATCTTTATATATATGGATAGACTTCGATAGCGAGTTTTACAGCCATAACATTACATTAGTGACACAAGTAATAAAGATCCAGTCTAAAAACTTTAAAACCATCTAAATGGTTCTGCCAGGGGCAATTTTGGAAAACAAATAATGAAAACTCTGTGCCGAGTTCCAAGTATACACGGAATGAAATTTTGTTACAAGCGAAATATCCCCTTTTCACCCCTTATAGGTGTGGTTGTTATGAGTTTCCGAAAACCTCTTAGTGCTCGCTTACGTATAAAAGCTTTGTGCAAAATTCAACGAACGTCATACCAATAGTTCCACTGTGCGCTGTCAATCATTCTGTTTCTCTTTTCATATACATAAAAGGTGTAAGGGACAGCCCTCCGCAAACTTTAAGGGCTTGCTCAGTAGACGAAACTGAACAACCTTCCACTAAAATTCTTTTCAGGAAACGAAAAAAAAAATCGGCCTACAAATTGTCCAATCAAGTTTATCATTTTGTATGGAGAGGCTGATTTTTTTTTCGTTTCCTGAAAAAGAAACTTGTGGAAGGTTGTTCAGTTTCGTCTACTGAGCAAGCCCTTAAAGTTTGCGGAGGGCTGTCCCTTATACCTTGTATAGATGATTCACATCACCACTTTGCTGTGACGATAAATTCGAAGATACATCGCGATCTTTAGTGATAGAAATAGGCACACTTGACTCTACTAATTTCTTATCCCCACCATCTTGTTTGTTTAGATTCAAGGGGAATCTATTTAGGCGAGTTTACTGACCTCTTTAATGCCAAGCTCTACATTCGTTATTCTACCATAAATTATACTGAAACGCATATTTTTAAACGTTTATTAGTTTAGTAAATAAAATGTCGGAAATAGGAACAAAGCATTAAAATGCTTTTGAGCTGATTCCGGGTTGTAAGAAAGAAATGATTGAGGATTCTATAAAAGGTAATGTGGCAAGAAATAAATGATTGATGTTACTCTGTGGATGGTGATGTGACAAGAGGAAAATTATTGATGGACTCTGCGAACTGTAATGTGACAAGAAAGAAATTGTGGTAGAGGATGTAGCTGGAATGAAACTATTGAAACTCTCTGTAGAAGTTTATGTGGTAAACGTTATCCCAATTTATCTCTGGCCAACCAGAGATAAATTGGGATAACGTTTCGAGGATGATGAGCATACACGAACCTTGAATGATGCCATGAAAGTGTAAAAATTAAAATGAAACAAACAAGAAAGATTGTAACAAAAAGCAAAGTTAGAACTACAACGACAATAACTGTTGGCAGTGAGTAGTGACATGCCGCTATCTGGCGTCAGACTACACGCTATACCTACGTAGGTAACTACTGAAGTATGTTCTACAAACGCATATGCGTGGAATTCAAGGTTCCGACGTGGGACGAACACGCCTAGGACGTTGACTACTACGCAATGATGACTACTACGTCTTTCTTTTACTCATTTCTTTATATAGGTACTTACATAGAATTTTCAGTACTTAATACCAAAAAAAATAAAAACTCTAAACTTAATTATTATATTTTTTTTTTATTTTATTGTAATTTAGTTTAATAAGTATTTTTTTTTAAATATAAATCTATACATATAAATAAAATTGGAGTATCTGTTTGTAATATTGAAATAACTGCTTTTTACTACATGCATATGAATTATACAAGGTGCAGTTTTAAAACTGCACAATATTTCAGGAGGTTGTAATAAAACTCATAAATAATCATATAAAAATACGATACCTGGTCAATAATCAGTAAAACTTGTTATTTTATTTTTTTAATTTTAACCGTTTTTCAGAATAACTCTCTAAATAAACTTCTTAAAAAAATACAGAATCACCCGTTGCGATTTATCGCACGCCGTGTCACTGTGTGTGTGAGTGCATCAACCTGTACGAGGCTCCGCCCACTTATTTTACGAAATGAATAATTTAACCTTAGATGTAGATCGAATTCGATGATCATAATGTACATTAATGTCTTAAATTTCGCTATTTAATTACTCGCTTTTAAGCATCATCACAATGTGAAAATCTTTTAAAAGTCACGTTGACGTCGCGTCGATAGGTACTTACGTATCAGCTGATGAATAAAATGTTAGGCCGAGATCAATAAACCTTATGAGGCGTCCGTGCCTCCGTCCTATACCTACGGACGGTATCATGGAGCGCGCGCGCTCGAGATTTAGATACGCAGTGGTACATGAACGTAGGTAATGTCATTCTCAAGGTCAGTTTTCCGTAATAATTTCGTTTTTATTTGTAGATTAAATTGGTGGATGTGAAATTTCCCTTCGTACTTTTTAATGGGCTGAGGACCGACAAAAAACACTTCAAGATAATTTGTGCTATTTACGTAGATAGGTAGGTTTTTAAGTGATTTATCTTGCCTGTTAGGTAGGTATTTTTACCGTAGTTAAAATTTTTAAATCAATTTATTTACACTAATCAAATTGATTCGGCTAACAACGTATTTACAAATGACTTTTTATGTACTTACTAATAAAATAAAATAAATACCTAAGCAGGTACTTATGTTACCTGGAGGTGTTGTTCAAACAGACAGCAGTCTAGCACGACGTTGCTGATTTTCTTTTAATTTCGTAGCACAAACACATTCGTTTTAAAGTGTCGAAAGCACTAATCACTAGTGATCACCTTTTCACGTAACGTACTTGCCGACCGTAGTGAGGAAACCAAACCGTAGACCAGCATCCCGCGTGCTGGCCCGTGGCTCTCGCTTGAAGTATTCCAGGATATTTTCCTGCAAGGCGACAAGCAGGCCTTCGTTGCCGCGACCGTCAGCAAGCCGGGGAACGCCGAATCGTCGAAACTCGCGGAGTCTTTGCGTAGCAACCAGTATCACCCTTTGAGATGGACGTTACGATGTTTCCACTGATAGCATACAAGCGGACTATCTCCACCAACTCTACATTGGAGTATTGGTCTGTCATCTTTCATCACTAGATACCGCAACCGTTAACCGAAGGCGCTGTGGACGAATATTGCAAGCGCGTGTATGCACACGTCGGCGACGTCAGTTACACTAAACATGATCGATTGATCGATGGCGCGGGGGCGTGGCTAGGGTGTGTCGTGCGGGAGATTATTGGTGCTTTACGTTGCGTGTATGTGTGTGAAAGCGCGGTTTAAATAATGGTGCGTTTGTGTGTGTGAAAGCGCGGTTATAAGGGAGGTATCAGACTAGCAGAGTTTATAAAAAAGGTAGTTCACACATACCGATTTCCATATATAAGAAAAAAAATACCTACTCATTTTATTATTGATTCGGGTCGAGAATCACTAACATAATTACCTCCTGAATTTTTTTGCACCTTTAAAACTGCACCTTGTATATACGGTACATACACCAAAATAACGTTTTTACAATTTTTGTCTTTCTGTCTGTCTGTTTGTCCGTTCTAATCTCTGAAATGGCTGGACCGGTTTTGACGGGACTTTTTTGGCCGGTAGCTGATGTAATAAGGAGTAACATAGGCTACTTTTATTTTGGAAAAAATAAATTCAAAATCCTGTAGTACACGCGAACGAAGTCGCGGGCACAGCTAGTTATTAAATAAAATCCCAAACTAATTAAAAATATGGCGTCAAAAAACGCCCCCACGTACCTGTCGAAAAGGGAATAGGGGTACCTATTATAGGTTTGATGACTTTTCTAGCAATGGTTTTTGGATGTTTAACCAAAATCGGTTCAGGTGTTATTATTGACTGGCCTGTTGGTCTAGTGGTTAGTGACCCTGACTGCTATGCCGGAGGTCGTGGGTTCGATTCCCACCCAGGACTAATGTTTGTGTGATGAGCATGATCATTTGTTCTGTGTCTGGGTGTAATTTATCTATAATATGTATGTATTTAGAAATATATAAGTATGTTTATCAGTTGTCTAGTACCCATAACACAAGCTCTGCTTAGCTTGGGACTAGACGGCGTTGTGTGATAGTTGTGTGGAATATTTAATAGTACAACAGTCTTACTTAAACAGTTACAGGGGTGTGAAACTGGGAATGAACAACTTAATGTTAGCAAATGTGGCCTAGAGGGGTCCTAGAAAACTTTATGATAAATGTAAATCAGTTTAAAAGTTGTGGTGGTTGATGGAAGGGCAAGAATCGTTCTGTACAACATTAAAAATATGATTATTGTGGATTTAAAATTGACAATTAAGGTTTAATACATACTGTGTTTATTTTAATGAATCTGGCATTTTTAAATAAATAATTATATTAAAAGAAACCAGACCCTGTAAAACAATTGACTATCGTAGACCAAACCGAAAAGAGTAGACTTTTTTTTGTTGTCCATTTGTATGAGTTACACTCATGAAAAAATTTCTTTACATAATTATACATATATATGGATTGCTGTAAGAAAACTCGATTGTGGGTTAAGCTCGCCTGTGTACATCAGCTATTCTATTTTTTATTAATTATAAAAGTTGTGTACAAAAAGGAATATTTTTGTAAGAGCAGGTCAGTCAAGGATGAAAAAACAGAAATAATAATAAATTAAGCGAATTCAAAAAAATACATACACTGAAAAAACATAAACATTTTTCTAGGGCAGCCCAAAGAAAAATTCTGGCTGTTAAATCAACAGTTATTCATCGACATCTCAAAAGCAATCGTGCGCCAGATAACTAGGTCATCGGTTTCCGATCTATATACACACAATAATTGGGCTACGATTTTGGCGACCAGCAGATATATCGCAATCATTATTTTCAGACGCGTCGAGCTCAGCGTGTGTCGAAAGGGTCGCAAGGTTACGTTTTAGTTTCTAAGTGCTAGGCCAGACTGGCAGTTCGGTGCTGCGAGCGACGTGCGTACAGGGACAGGATTGCGGTTCATCACCCAAACACTCACTGTGGCAAATTGTATGAACGACCTATGGCGTGAGTTGTCCGCACGCGTCCTGCCTTGAGCAACCGGCGCCTCATCCCGCGCCCGCGTGCCCGCATGAAGTTCTTATGTTCGAAAATTACTGCGCTGCGTCTATCTGCTCTTCCAGTCTGGCCGAACACTGTGTTCTCGTGATTGAGGCCAGCTATTGGTATTTTGAGTACTGATCCTTCTGGTAACTAATTGTCTGGTGTACAATAAAGGCGAACGATGCGCGTCCTGCCTTGAGCAACCGGCGCCGCTTCCCGCGCCCACGTGCCCGCATGAAGTTCTTATGTTCGAAAATTACTGCGCTGCGTCTATCTGCTCTTCCAGTCTGGCCGAACACTATGTTCTCGTGATCGAGGCCAGCTATTGGTATTTTGAGTACTGATCCTTCTGGTAACTGCTTGTCTGGTGTACAATAAAGGCGAACGAAAGATGAGAGAGCTTCAAGAACTTCTTGTAATTTGTAGCTAATTGCTCTATTTTCAAGTTTTCAACATCTGAAGTGCAAGACTCAAGATGTTGAAGATATAAATATAATACAGCGAGCGGCGACTGTAGTTGCGCTGCTATGGTGTACCGGTGAAATATAGCTTTAAGTAAATGCGGCTACAAAATAATTGATAATTTATATTATCAATAGTTACACAGGCAATTGAATGTAGTCCGATAGAGTTATTCTGTAAAAGTTAAAATGAATTCTAAATTCCTAGATACTGCGTCCAATTCGTTTTCAGTATAGTTTGAGTAGGTAGGCCGTCAAAACTAAATACCACACGTTCGTTGAGCGTAACTAGAAATAAATTAGTTACACCAGCCAAACGCTTTCATTCATTACGACGTCATGTCTATTTAGGACTATTTGCATAATCTGTGACTCGGGTAGTCTTAGATGATGGTAGTTTTAATTGTGTCAGCTCAGAATGAGGGTTTTCTAAAATGACGTTCACCAGGTAGCAGCACTGTGTCGTCAGGTCCAGAGCTGTCAAACGATTATGTTAATGACATTAGTTAAATTGACATCAACGTCATGTATTACATACGTTTTCAAAAGTAGAATATCTCTCGACAAGTGACGCCAGCTATTGGTGTGAATTCACCTAAAAATCTTCATTTCTTACCATACCGCCGCGCCACGCCCCTCCTATGATGACTACCACTTCACTGCGCTCATGATTAAAAGTAGCCGATTTTGAATGAACAGTGCTCCATTGGTATAATTGCTGTAAGGCGTTCCGATGCGAGGATAAACAAATAAACAAATAACAGCTTTTACGGTGCTCAAGATAATTACGATATCACTAGTGTTTAATTGTTTTTCACTACTTCACCAGTTTTTCAGTTCCTTTCGGTTTTCAATAGTTAGCAAGAATTTTCAGCTTTTTATTATTAAATTCCAGCTGATCCGGTGCCCGCGTGAAATAAGATTTTTTTATAAGCAAAAAAAAAAGGTGGGGTATAGTCTATGTCACTCAACTGCTATTTTCTACAAAAAAAAAACACTAGTACAATGCTTTTTTTCTCATTGCAAAGAAGAATTTTACAAGTGAATTTTAAAACTTTGTGTTTTGTTGTGTGCGCATCACGAAAACTACGATATCGATGTAAATAACTTTTATACATTAAAACTGTGTAACTTTATATATTACTTAGGTTTTATTTCATCGCAATCGGTTGACTTTATCGAAAGATATACTACATTCATTGACTGTTAGGCGGTACGAAGTTCGCCGGGTCAGTATTGAATAAATTAATTATAACCATAAAATTTAAATAAAAATACAAATATTTCCTAGCTCTTTATACTGTCGATACAGATAGACTAATTTTTGACCACTGTCTCACCTTTTGGGAACGAAATAATCGACGCTAGCCTGGTTGATATAGTCTGTCTAAAAAGTCAAATGACTTGGGATTTTTGTATAATATTTAATCATTCAAAAAATACTTATATACGATACTTTTTATAAGGTTCTTCTATTAGTATACTTTGATAAAGATCTCTTAATCAACTAACTATTATTATATTGAACCAGTGTTGACTACATCAGATTTCATTTTACCTTAGTAATTAACCAAGTCGTTTGACTTTTTAGACAGACTCTACTAAGTTTCACAAACTTCTGTAAGAATTTCCATTCCTCAGCTGAACAGGTTTTGTTTTATAGTTGAGATTTAGTCGATCCATAGTCTCGACCTAGAGTCTAGTACATATTTCAGAAGTAGAAGGTATTCTGTTTTGATACAAGTGACGGTCTCAATGAGTAAGATTCACATGATGCATTACAGAAAGGACAAGTAGCCAATTCTTATTTTGTTTTATCTCGGTCTAAAATTATTAAATAACTTGAAAATATGAATAACTAGTTTTTAACAGCTTCACCCGCGTACATAAAATATAGCCTATGCAATGGCATAGGCTATATTTTAGCAAAAACAAAAAAATAAAACTTTACCTCTCTATAATATTAAAAACTAACGACCCGCCCCTGCTTCGCACGGGTGCGAAGATTTACAATACTGTAGTACATTATTTTGATCTATTTCGTAGGGTTCAGCCAGCAGCGTTTGCAAAGTAAGAGCGCACAAAATGTGTTTATTTACGACATTACATGAGAAACCTCTAAAATTACCAATGCTTCTGTATTATATTATGCATGTATTATACAAACAAACCTTGCTCTTGAATCATTCTATCTATTAAAATAAAACGCATAGAAATCCATTGTGTAGTTGTAAAGATCAAAGCATACATAGGGACAGCGGGAAGTAACTTTGTTTTATACTAGATTGATGTAGATAGTAGTCCATGGGTATCGGACGCAGGATTCAAGCTGTCTCTTATGTGTGACATCATCAAATAGCTACTCCTGCTTCCAGGGCCCGTTGACTCTCATGGCGGTAAGTCCCCTCTTTGAGGCGTGGCTGGAAAGACCTCACGGCGTCCTTACCTTCCGCATGACGCAGGTCCTCACCGGACATGGTTCGTTCGGGAGTTTCCTGTACCGGATTCATGTGGAAGTGACGCCCGGGTGTCGCCACTGTGCGGAATGCCCGGAGGACACGGTGGAGCACATAGTCGAGGTGTGCCCTGCTTGGGCGGAGCATCGCCGTGCCCTCGTGGGGGCGATCGGCGGCGGAGACCTCTCGCGCCGGGCCTTGGTTGAGGCCATGGTCCGGTGCGAGGAGGAGTGGCAGGCGGTCGCCGACTTCTGCGAAGCAGTAATACTCGCAAAGGAGGAGGCCGAACGCATCAGGCAACGGCGTTATCGCCGCCGCCGCCGCCGCCGGGATTCTGATCCCGATTTCCGGCCACCGTAGGCGCGGGATTTCGGACAGTGAGCAATGGGTAGCTCGCTGTCCGGCCGTCCGGTAACTGTCCGGACCAAGCCCAAGTCGTCGACGGCGCGCACTGTTCCCGCGCGCCTCAAAGAGTTGTCAGCAACAACAGGGACGGCCGGGTCGAAGCCTACTGGGGCCAGGGTTATCCGAAAGGGCGCTCGAGCCCTGGTATAAAGGCTAGAAGGAACGGGGTGGGTCTTTTAGTCAGTAAGAGTCTGACACTATCTCCCGCTCTGCCTAAGAGCGGGGGTTGTCATTGGATGATTTTTCCCACTATAAAAAAAAAGGGCCCGTTGACTCTTTCGAACAGTCCTTCCTCTATTTTTATAGGTCTAGTGCAAAATTTTGCTGTAAATAAAACGAATAATATCTCATCCCCGTCTGATCACAGATCCACTGATCGAACTCGATAAAAATACTGGCTGTTATTTCTGGAGTTTTTATCGAGCGGTCAAAACCCGGCGAGAATGCGGATGTGATTCGATAATTCATACGATTGACGTTGACGGCTTTGAAGCACCATCGAGTGTTATTTCAGTGTTTAAAATTGCTCAGTGATACAAGGAAAATCTATTTAGTTATGAAAATTGAATTGAAATTCTGTTAAATATTTTTTTATAGAAATTGACTGAAGGTTCGGTTTCGTTTCAACCAAAAAAAAAACTTTTGTTTTTGAGCTGAAGGTCTCCTTCGTCAATATAAGTTATTTTTTTTTTGTAGATATTAATCATCGATTTATTCGATTATTTATTATTTGATGAAAGTTTTATATCTTTAGCCATATCAAAGCATATCAGAATATAGTTGGGAAACATTACTTTTATTTTTTATCAGTTTTTCTGTTACCACATTATTCATTTACGGTAATGGCACGTGAACACATTGATAAATGATATTTATTTTGTAAATAGGTTTAAAAAAAAAACGTTTACACGTCAATTTTTTTTCGTCAGTTTATGCTAGATGAGGCCGGTGTTTCCTATCTGACTACCCTGAGAAGAAACACCGAAACAAACTCAGGGGTCATTCGCAAGAAGTTGGTAGAATCACCTCAGCGTTGGTATGTTGGATTCGTTTCTCAAAATAATTTTGGTTATTTGCGCTATACTGCGACCCCACCTAATGGTATGCAGTGATGCAATCGTTGATGGTGAAGCGCATTAGTTAATTACGAGCCTATTAACTCTAGCTTTGAAGACACCTCAGACTCTCACCGCAACACGCAAATTGTTCCAGTCCTTTGACGTACGCGGTATATACCTGCGGGATTGTCCGGTTTCCGTATTTTTAAGGAAGTTATTATCGCAAATAGAAAACTTACTTTAACTTGACATTTCCTAGCTAGACTTTGTTCGTGTAATACGGCTATAATCTATACAGATAATAAACTCTGTAGAAGTTTTCAGTTGTACAAGCATCATGTAAAATGTACGAAATCGATGTAGATAACTTTTATATACGTTAAAATTGTGTGTTGATATATAACTTAGGCTTTGTTTCATCGCAATCGGTTGACTACATCGAAAGATATACTACATTCGTAGTTCGCCGGGTCAGCTAGTTCCTCATTTATATTCTTGCAATATCATAAAAGTCTAGAACTCCTTTCACGATTGTGTGACTGTAAAGGTACCTGGAAATCAAGCCAGCAACCTCTTTGTAACCCTATCTGTTATGTTTGCGTCCATTGTCTTTAGTACGGTCGCGTGATCCTCTATGCGCCGTGCAGGCACAGTTGTCTTTGATTTAAGGGAGATTGCATATAGGTATGTCTGCGAATACTTTTACGCATCTTTGGCGGATATTACTGTAGTACTACCGGTGGTTTACCGCCTATAGGCTTTGTCAAAAGGTTTAAAGTCACCCAAAGGGCAATAGAATGAGCTATGTTCGGAGTTTAATTGCGCGATCGCATCAGGAATTAAGATATCCGTAGGAGAACCAAGGTTGCCGACATAAACCGAAGAATCGGTAAACTTAAGTGGTAACATTGCTCACAGAACAGATGGTCGATTATGCCGAAAGGTTCTGCAGTGGCGACCACAAAGTGGACACATGGGGGTCGTGGAAAACCGATGACTGCGAGACGTATAGGTCCGGTCGTTACCGTGACACTTGGGGGTGGCATATAGTATGTCTAACTCAAACTTAAGGCTGTGTATTACCAATTAGTCTTTGTTAGGGATAGTTTGGTGTTCATTTGATGTATTTTTTATTAGTATTTTTGCATAGATGTAGTAGAATACTATTTGTGTATTAAATTAGAGTAAGTACCTAAGTGTTTCACTGTCTGTATCTTTCATGCGTCATTATAACAATCACGAATACTTCATATGAATCATTTCATATTTATGTCTCATCTCTATGTTTGTTATTATATCAGAATAGATAGAAAATCCGAAATTAAAGGAAATATTGTGATAATGTATAGAAAGGAATGCAATTTTGTTTAAAATATTATTTTAAGAAAAATATTAGCATTTTAGAATTGTTTCTTTTTTTTATTAATTATAATGATTTCCCATACTTGTTTAACGGTGAGGAAAAGTCATTATTCTTAAAAAATCGATTAAATTTTTCATAAAATCGAAAATAAATTCAAAACTATGTCCTTCCTTACGAACTCTTCCTAATAATAAAATTTTCTTATGCGATGTACAGGAGTCGCGCAGGGGCGTCATTGGATGAACGCTTCACGGCGAGTGACGATGCGGGCGGCGTCCGGCTGACTGTATCCGCGGCCCGGACCGGCGACACCAATGTCTACACACTGCAAGTGAGTATGCTCCCTTGTACTCGTATCTGAAACTCAGATAGCATTGTAACGTAGCCGTGTTCGGCTTGCACCGAATGTATTGTCACAAAAGAGATATATGCAGAAGTCAATCTACATACAAAGTGCGCTTTAGCAACGCACACCGTTATCTCAAATCGGTTGAAATCAATGCAAGCGCGAGTACCATCCGCTTGGAGACGCATCTGTGAACTTTTTTGTGCAAAAAAATTATTATAACTGTTTAGTGGTAGATAGTTTAAATTCAACTTTTAATAGTGAATTATTCTTTTTATACTCGTAGTAGTTTAATTCCAGTTGTTTCAAAAAGGTAAGTAGGTATTTTCTTGGGATCGTGGAGCTCTTTGAACTGGGCCACTTATAAAACATTTTTTTTTTTAACGTCTATGGTTAGTATTTTGGAATCACAAGGAAAAGGCCGTATCGTAATATTTCTACAATTTATATGAGGTATTTATCGCAGCGCCTAGGCGTGCGCGGACAGAGCGGCACCGACTCTAGCGCGACCGCCGAGTCTAGGTATGAAAAGTAAGTACATACATGAGGTTGACTTCTGTATCTATCTATTTTGTGGTACCTATTGTAGTGTGAAGTGATGTTACACGGTGATAGGCATGATTTCGTGGATCTCCGACTCCGCCAGATCAATGGCTTGGTCAATCAATGTTGTTAACGTCTATTGGCTGTATCTATTTTGCCATTAGGCTGAAACACTACGAAACAACAGAAGCATTAGCGTAAACTATTTCTGTACCTCAGCGGTAAACAATAGGTAGTATTTCCACATTTTTGAAAATATTTTTTTTTGCACTGTTAAAATCGTAAGAACCAGTTCTACGTAATGGTATAGGGCATCAAGTCCTACGACATCTAGGAAGAGAAATATCCAATCGTATATGACAAAAACATATCGGGTATAAGACTTAAAATGATGATAAGATTGTTTACTCCTCAGCTTTATACGCACTTAATGTTGTTCTAAACTTTATTGTAATTATGTGTAATACATAATAATTCCATCTAATAATTATAAAAATTACAATTGAGTTTGTTTCAATATCTTTAAAGCAATAATGTCAAAAATACATTTAAAGTTTATATACGCGCGTTTTTGCCTCTCCTGTAAAATTTACTTTTTGGCACATACTGTTGTTTACTTCTGAGGTACAGATTTTTGTGTTTATAGTTTTTTTTTGGTGTGTAAAAATCATCCAAATGACATCCCCCTACCTTGGGCGGAGCGGGAGATAGTGGCAAACTCTTACTGACTAAAAAACTCACCTCGTTCCTTCTTGCCTTTCTTACCGGGGCAGAGATTAATTGATTTTTTCGATTTTATTCATTTATATACAGCCTACATGAAACAAAGTTGTGTTAGTTACACCATTTATAAATTAAGGTAAGGTTGGACCGTTCTTTATACTTTATTAGATTTGTCTCCGTCCCATATACCAGAATGATTATTAAAATATCGGAAATTATTACGTAAAAAAAAATAGAAATATATCCAAATACATCTCACCAACTTTCAAATACATTGTTCTCAATAATTCAGTCAAAAAATTTTAGCTAAAAGGTAACCCAATACATTCAATGACTGTCACGCAGTACGAAGTCGCCAGCACAGCTAAATAAATCTCTGAAAATAACTTGTTTCATAGATTTACGTTTGTGTTTATAATGGTAGATGGGGTGAAAGGTTCTGAAGTGGCAACCGCGTACCGGATGACACAGCGGTGGAAGTCCTCACGGAGTAGACCCATGACCTGATGAGGGTCACGGCAATCCGATGGATGCGAGATACTCAGGACAGTTCATTGTGGCGACACGTGAGGGAAAGCTTACGTCTTTCAACTGAAATGATGATTGAATTTGTATCACATCGATAATAAGAGTATAGATATAATAACTAGCTTCTGCTAGCGGCATCGTCTGCATGAAAATAGGTTTTTCCATACAAACTTTGAACTCCTGTTTCATACCCTTAGGGAGTGAATTTCGGAAAATCCTCTCTCAGTGCTCACCTACGACATAAAAGGAAACCATGTGCAAAATTTCACGCTCCAAGTCCTAATAGGTACTTTCGGCTGGGCGTTGATATGTCAGTCAGTCAGTTTCTTCTTTTATATACTCGTACATAGATACAATTAGTTAAATTCTGTACCCCAGAGATAAACAATAGTAACTCCACTTTTTTGAAAATATGTTTTTTTGCACTGTTAAAATCGTAAGAATCAGTTCTACGTAATGGTATAGGGCATCAAGTCCTACGACATCTAGGAAGAGAAATATCCAATCGTGTATGACAAAAACATATCGGGTATAGGACTTAAAATGATGATAAGATTGTTTACTCCCCAGCTTTACACGCATTTAATGTTGTTCTAAACTTTATTGTAATTATGTATAATACATATGATTCCATCTAATAATTATAAAAAATACAATTGAGTTTGTTTCAATATCTTTAAAGCAATTATGTTAAAAATACATTTAAAGTTACTATCCGCGCGTTTTTGCCTCTCCTGTAAAATTTACTTTTTGGCACATACTGTTGTTTACCTCCGAGGTACAGAATTATTAACATTAATTTTGAAAAGAGAGATCAAGAAAAATTAAATTTTAACCAAATATGTTACTGAAAACCTTTGTTTTAGGCCATCTATTTACATAAAACATTTAGAAAACAAATTCAAATTATTTATTTTGTAAACATAGGTGATTACACTTGTTTTAAATATACATGAATAATACTTGTATGTTAATTTTAGAAATCAGATCAGAAATCAGAAACGTTTATTTCAGATAGACCAAGCACTTTGAATTGCCAAAATGTCGGTCAGTCACAAAAAAAGTGAAGCTAAATGGCATGTTCCAGAGCGTAGATCTATTCTCTATGGAGAAGAACGTGCAAGAAACTCGATGGACACTCTTATAAACATCGATATATATGTAAGAATATAAGTCAATGCTTATAAATCATATTATGAGTTACATAAATCTTGGTTACATATTTCTTGTCGCTTCATTGTACAGTCCATGACTCGTCGCTAGGCATACAAAATTTAGTCAAGTACAGAATGCAAAAAAATAAATAAAAGTCAATAAAATTAGAAGCTAAGACAATATTTTCAACGACTTAAAAGTAATTATTTGAGTACCTATCGATAATTGTCCACAGAAAATGAAAAACCTAGTTATCTTAGTAACGATAATTAGATGTCAATGTTCAAAGCATATTTTATTTTTGTGTTAGCACTACTTTAGTTTTTTTTTTGCCAGGCCAGAGGAAGTCGTCAACGTAGCTCGGTGTTAAGATTTTTTACTTGGCACGCTTTAAGGAAAACGTTAATCTGATGTATTTATTAGTTAATATACACTAAAGACAATAACTCTTAGCTAAAATATGCCTTAAAAAAATTCTTCCGCATCGCTGTCTGTGCTGTGACTGGAAGTGTGCCCAAAAGACTGGCGGCATTGTCACGTTGTATGGCATAGCTTAATCATCAGAGATTGTAGCTAGAACTACATTAGACCGACGCACACGTTTCATTGACCTGATTTATGTAGCTCTACAAGTCTACTTTCCATATAAAATATATGGACACCAACGACGCGCCCAGTTCGGCGTGTGTGGCATACGTGTGAGCAGTGCAGTTCTACATGCATTGCCATGATTTATGTCAAGATTGCCACGGGGTATAGCACCAACGACGCGCCCAGTTCGGCGTGTGTGGCATACGTGTGAGCAGTGTAGTTCTACATGCATTGCCATGATTTATGTCAAGATTGCCACGGCGTATAGCACCAACGACGCGCCCAGTTCGGCGTGTGTGGCATATGTGTGAGCAGTGTAGTTCTACATGCATTGCCATGATTTATGTCAAGATTGCCACGGGGTATAGTTTTAATTCGTTTAGTGTTTTTATTTTTCTTGTTTCATTATAAATACAATTAAAAAAAAAGTGTAAATTAGTTAATTGAATAAACTGTTTTGCCGATTACCAAGCAAATACAATCATAAAAAATAATAATAATAAAATAATAATAATAATAAAATTAATAATTAGTAATTAAATCATTAAATGACTTTACCCACTCTGAGTCTAGCAAGAGGGAGTGTGTTCTATCAGTTGGCCTTGCGACCTAGGGCTGCGCTGACAGCTTTGGGAAAAGAATAATTTTAATTATTAACAACAATTTTTTTCTTTTTATTATTGATAAGTTGCGTTTGACCACCATCTCACCTGATGGTAAGCGATGATGTGGTCAACGATGAAGCACGCTTACCTAGAAGTAACCTATTCACTCTTGACTTAAAGACCCCTAAGTTGTAGCTATCAGGAAACACAGCATCAAAACATGTAATAATAATGATTCATATGAATTTTGACTCTATTGTTTTAACAATAAATCGGTCCAGCCATTTCAGAGATTACCCAGAACAAACAGACAGACAGACAAAAATTGTGAAAAACGTTATTTTGGTGTATGTACCGTATATGCATGTAGTAAAAAGCTGTTATTTCAATATTACAGACACTCTAATTTTATTTATATGTACAGAAGTATAGATGTATAGATTTATATAAATAAAGATATTCGTGTGTTCGTCACCTAACTCTACATAAACGGCTTGACCGATTTGGTTGAAACTTTGAGTGTAAAGCGTGGATCTCTGGATGGTTTTAAAATACAATAGGATGCGGTAAGTCAGCAATAGAGGTCTCAATTTTTTTCTGTCGAAATTAAGCCAACTGTCGGACAGGACAACGTCTGTCAGGACGTCTAGTAAATATATAATATAATAAATAAGAATGTGCTCTACAAATATCGCACAACACCATCTAGCCCCAAACTAAGCAGAGCTTGTGCTATGAGTACTAAACAACTCATAAACATTCTTATATATTTCTACATACATATATATTATAGATAAATTACATCCACATATGGAAAGAATTATCGTGCTAATAACACAAACATAAGTCTTGCGCGGGAATCAAACCTACAACCTCCGGCATAGCAGTTAGGGCCACTAAAAACTAGATCAACAGCTAGTAAAAAAAAAACTTTACATTTACAAAATTCCAAAACATTATTGTCTTGAATTATGATTCTTCTAAACTTTAAGAAAATACCTTTATACAATTGAATGCTTACAAAAATACTGTCTTTGTCGCGCCATAAGACTATCAACGAGAGAAAAACCACTTTCGTTCTTTGTCACATATTTCTGCTTGTGTAGAAAGTAATTGTATGAAGAAAGAAAGAAAGAAAAGTATTTATTTTGGCGCACAAAACATTGTAGACAACAAAAGCTTGAGACGGACACAAAACAAAAAAATAAAATAAAAGTAACGTTGTGTGTCTCACGTTTGCGCCAAAAAAGGTATGACATGTAGGTTTTAATTACCATATTGAACAGAATTTTTTTTTTTTTTCATATTTTCAGAAGTCATTAGTTAATTATTTCACAATGCGACTTACAATGTTTAAAAATAATAGAAATCCTTACTAATATTATAAAAGCGAAAGTGAGTTTGTTTGTTTGTTTGTTACGTCTTCACGCCTAAATGGCAAAACCGATTTTGATGAATTTTGGTACAGAGATAGTTGGGACCCTGGAGACGGGCATGGGCTAATTTATTTTATTAAAAAAAGTAAGAAAAGGGGGAGAAAGAGGTCTTTTATGTACGCGGGCAAAAGCTAGTGTAAAATAAAACTGTGACCTTCTTCTTAGTGTGTCAAAACTTACAGTTTTCGGCCACGGCAAAGCCGACATTTCAGTCGAACAAATTAAATACCTTGACCCAATATCTGTGTCGTTGTTGCTGTAACTCTATAACAACTGCTTGGAGTCGGCAAAAATACCTCGCCTCTGGAGAAGATCTAAAGTTATTGCTATTCCCAAGCCTGGGAAACAGCACGACGATCCTAAAAACTGATACGTTACATTTAAAAATGACAGAGAAAATAAAATTAAAATTAAAAAAAACTTTTTAAAACCAAGCTTTTAATTTAATGCGCTAAAAAGAATGAAATAAAACTTTTCCTTTAAATCTTTTACTACCAATTTATATGATACTCGTATAAAAGCTTGTCACGAGATTTTTAAGTATATACTTAGATTGAAAGTTAAAATTAATCAAATCAAGTTATTTAATTCGTTTAATTATCTACACAGGTAAATCGCGCAACAGGCTTTTATATCATACTAGCTTTTGCCCGCGCGGCTTCGCTCCCGCTCTTCCCTACTTCAGCCTACTATACCCTACTCTACCCTACTATACCCTACTCTACCCTACCCTACTCTACTCTACTCTACTCTACCCTACTCTACCCTACTCTACCTTACTCTACCCTACTCTACCCTACTCTACCCTACTCTACCCTACCCTACTCTACCCTCCTCTACCTTACTCTACCCTACACTACCCTACACTACCCTACTCTACCCTAGACTACCCTACACTACCCTACTCTACCCTACACTACCCTAATTTTCATTTTTTTTCCCATAAGAACCTTCTCCTCATAATAACGAACACAACAAAAAAAAAATTAGCGAAATCGGTCCAGGCGTTGTTGAGTTATGTGCTTACCAACACATTTTGCGATTCATTTTTATATTATAGATATAAATTGGGTAATGACGTTATAAGTTAATAGTAAAATAAAAGTTATAGAGGAAAACTTTACATACATGTAGATGGATGGATTGTGTGAGAAGTGATATGAAAGAAAAGGGAGTTAGTGATAGTTTGACGGGTGACAGGACAGAATGGAAGAAGAAAACGTGTTGCGCCGACCCCAAGTAATATGGGATAAGGGCAGGAAGAAGAAGAAGAAGAGGAAAACTTTAATTTTATTCTTTTTAGCGCATTCAATTAAAAGCTTGTTTTTAATTATTATTTTTTTACTTTCTGTTTTATTTTTTACTTTTTAGTGATCTATTTTAACTCGCATTCGTATTCTCAGCATTCCTTTTATTTGATAGCCATATTTTATGTAAGCGTATAACCAAAGTCCACCCTAGCTAAATTTCAGTTCAATTGGTTGCAGATATCTGCTTCAAAATTGATTTGTGAGATTTCATGCAAACAGTTACATAACTACTCGTACAAACACACGCTAAATAGAAGCTTATATAAAAAATGAAACTTTAAAAGTAAACGAATCTAAAGATACGCCGTTTATGCTCCATCTAGGTTGTATATACTCGTAGATACGAGTATATACAACCTTATTTGCAGTATATGCGAAACCTGAAACACATGTCTAGTATTTTTATGTAAAGAATCTATGTACAAAATTTCAAAACTGTATTATGAAAAATCACAAAGTTATAAGCCAGTTATGGTACCTGGTTGGCGACATAAATACATGGTCATCGGGCCACCCGGGCGACTGAGGGGTTGTTTTGCTTGCACCCAGCAGTGCGATGGCACCTGTTGCCCGCTATGATCTGCTGTGACCTGTTTTGTACTTAGTGTCGGTGTCTAACTTGTGACCTTTTTAAAATATTTTTGGGAAACAATATAACATGGTGTAAAAATTATTGGAATCGATTCAGTTACTAGTTGAGTTGTAGTTAGTTTTTTTTAGTTTCTTCTTCGTTGTTGGTTCTTCTTGTTGTTTTCTTTTTTTTTATTATTATTAATCTAATTCTACTGTATGAGTGAGGTACGAATAAAAGTTTTTTCTTTCTTTCTTTTACTGATTCTGAACAAACTATATTAAGGTTTCGCATATAATACTAAACATAATGTGGTATAATATAAGAATAATAACTGTGTAAAATAGAATGCCAAAGATAATGTAACAATAATTGTACTCGTATTAAAGGTAAAAGACTCAATAATATGTCTATTAACAATCCACCAAGTTATCAGATAACAGCTATACTTATCGAGTCTAACAAATGGTTACAAACCCAGCACAATAAAGTATTCAACGCCGCGGCGTTATTGACTTGAAGCATACAGAATATTCTATGAACTGCAACCAAGATACGATCGCACATAAATAAACTGGTTTTTAGTTTATAAATAAAATTATTAATAGAGTTTAACATCTGTTCACAACAATAGGTTTATGTTTGCGGTGTATTTATATTAATATATGTACCAGGGTGGCTGATAAGTTCGCGGCCTAAGGTACTTACCGATAACTTAACGTCTCATAACTAATACCACTAATTGCGGGACTCATTGTTGTTATAAATTGCGGGTATTTTTAAAAATTAGTTCATAAACAAATTACTTTTGGAACAAGTGACATGGTGTTATGTCTACGGAAACTGAAAATTTCTGCAATTTGGAATTGAATTGAGTTCCTTGTTAAGAAAGGAAATACGCCCAAAACAACTTTCGAAGAGATGTCATCAGTTTTTCCAGATTCCGCACCTTTATATACGATCTGCTGTTCCGTGTATACGATAGTTAAAAAATGAGCTCGGCCATTTCAATAAGGTAGAGAGACATGTAAAGAAGTCCCTAGCCCGGGTCGCCCTGTCGCGGTCTTGATTGAAGAAAACGTAAAAAATGTGGAAAAAATTGTACTGGCTGATCGCAGAATTAAATTGTGGCAGATAGCAGAAGAGCTACAGATTATTAAAGAATGAATAGGAGCGATTTTGCATCATCATTTGCACATGAAAAAAATTGATACGCGTTGGGTACCGCGAATTCTCAAACCGCTTGACAAGCTGCAACGATTAGGCAGCTTTAAAAATTTTTTGGAACAACTCCAAAACATTTTTAAAGCTGCCTAATCGCAATAAGCCAGCCAAATTTGGATAAATGTATGGAGACCGACGCGCCTATATCGGCGTGTGTAGCACACGTGTGAGCTGTGTAGTTCTACCTTACTCGTGGTCCTAGAATGAAAAGGGAAGCTGAAGGAAAAAAGGTGTGGTATTAACCCTCCCGCGCCGGCCTAAAACGGGAGAAGTTGTTAGATGAGTTCCCACCTCAAAAATAATAAACAAGAGAAGTCTTGGTTCTGTCTTAACCAGTAAAGGAATATCGATCGATTATCAGTTGCGAAATAATTGTTTATACATGACCACGCTCTAGTGGCCTGGTTCACGAAATCATTTAATATGCTAAGGCTGAAGAAGGTATGTTTACAATGTTATTTTTAGTTAGGCTTTCGAGGTTGTTTTTTACTCAGTACTTTATTGCAATCCATATGTATATGTCGCAGTAAGATAGATAAAGCCGTAATATAGTTATATCCCTAGGGATATAATTATATACCGTAACATAGTTATACGAAAGCGATTCTTTACTATCTCACTAGGAATATAGTTATAAAACCGTCGAAGTTTAGTGATATACTTATATTACTAGATTAAGTTCAGTGTTATAAATATATTAGGGTTTGTGTCAAAAAAGTCATATTGTATCATATTGTCATCATATTGTAGTTTATTAAAACTTATTTATTCTCAAACATTTTTGAAAAATTGAAAAAATTTCAAAAGTGTGCCACTTTTTTGAGACAGACCCATTACTTGATTAAGCTTAGTGAAATAGAAATCTACCATATACAATTAAATAAAACAAAATTTTATTGCTTTTATCTTTATTAATAAATCAACTTTATGTATCCTGCAGTTAGTTACAATACTTTGTGACATTAACACGTATTAAAGTAATTATAATTAAAACGATCATATTTTTTGGAATTTAAACATTAACAAAACCATTAAAACTAATCAAACATTAAAAATCTTTTAAAGCCAAACAGTTTTGAGATATCTTTATTTCTTATCAACAAGTTGAGATCTTGGTTTCTTTAAAAGTATTTTTTAATTTTTGTTCAAACAAGAAGAGGAATCATGACATCTAGAATTACATAGCACTGAATGCTTCTTACAGGCACATCTTTTAGTAGAACACTGTATATTCGATTTTTTACAGGAACACTGCGGAGTGGGGAGCGCGTAAACACAACGAACCCCTCCCCCGCCGCGGGGGAGGCAGCGCGCCGCCTGCGCCGCACACTCCGAAAGTTATTTCACTAAACTTAATCTAGTAATATAAGTATATCACTAAACTTGGACCGTTTTATAACTATATTCCTAGTGAGATAGTAATGAATCGCTTTCGTATAACTATGTTACGGTATATAATTATATCCCTAGGGATATAACTATATTACGGCTTCATCTATCTTACTGCGACATATACATAGATGGTGTTGAAAATTGTCATAGATAGATATGGATCCTGTCGGGCACAGCAAAATTAGGAGAGAGTACATACGTACATAAGTACATAATTCTTGGTACATAAATGAGGACACAGTAAATAACTACTGGCTCCCAAACTAGGTTTTAAGCCTGTGACTTGGGAGGAAGAGAGGAGAGGAAGAGCTAAGTAGCAATTCACGGAGTTCAATAGTTTTGTGATGCGTTTAATTCGGCGTATTATCCTTTCAATCGTGGAAATTACAGACAAAATAGAAAGACAATAGGTGCGCGAACGGCGGTCGCTTGGTGTTTAATGAATTATTATGTATGTATGATATTGTGTTGGTGTCTGTTTAGGTTGTAACCAGAGGTCGGAATTTAGTAAAGTTGTTCGTGTACTTGCATCGAAATGTTGATATTAATTTGAATCTTCCCGGGATTTCTAATGAAAAATCCTGTGTGGCCAACAATATTACAAATAAATAATAATGAAAAGCTCATATGACAAATAAAGATAATTAAGATACAATTTTTATTAGTATTTTTCATTGAAAAAGAACTCTCTACGTCAACTGAGGTGAGGTTAACTAATTTATACACTTCCTCCTCCTCGTACAGGAAGAAATTTGTTCTGCTATTTTTCTGATAGAGCCTTAAAATGTGCTCTTTAAAATTAATCTCGAGATTCGAGGCATATCCACTTTTTCCTTCGCTGCATAAAATCAGTATGAGTATAACTAATAACTCTAACTAATTCCTTTGGTTATAACTGAACAAAAGGATTCTATAAAGTAAAATTGTGAAGTAACCATTTTATCTTTGAAGCGACTTCGTGTATATGTCGGTTATTGCGGTCGTGAAGTGAGAAGTCGAAGCTAGATAAAAACTAGCCTATGACCATCCTCGGCGTTTAAGCATACCTACCTCAAACCGAATTTCATTAAATTCGGTTTGAGTTGTTTAACAACCGCGAACAGTTAACATTTAACTGAGATAAAATTTAATGAAATTCATATCATTCCGTGAAAGCGTACCCAACAAACAGAATAAATAAGTACATAATTAATCCAGGAATTTTACCATCAGGAATCCTTCGCTTCATTTCGGTTTCGTATAGTGTATATAAAATGATAAACTTGATTGGACAATTTGTATGGCGAGGCCGATTTTTTTTTCGTTTCCTGAAAAAAATAATTGTGGAAGGTTGTTCAGTTTCGTCTACTGAGCAAGCCCTTAAAGTTTGTGGAGGGCTGTCTCTTATACCTTGTATATAGATAAAGTAAACGGACGGAGAAGGAATTTTTGTATGGGGAGTGAGCAGTAGGTATCTGATTCACTCATAATACGACCACTTTATTAAATAAATTTAGTTTTAAAAAAACTAAAAAACACGCTTTCATAGCATATCAAACTTAAAAGTGTAAAACAATTTTCATTATAGATAGAAATATTATTGTGAAAAAAGCGTGGTGTGATCGATTTACGAAAAATTTGGCACAAAGCGCAACACGCTTTTTTAAGTAATTTATACGTTAAGAATTATTTTCTGCCTATAAGGCGGGGGAAGTAATTTAGATGATTTTTACCCACAAAAAATCTGATTATTGCATTGGCATCGGTCTTTGATGGGTGTGCAAAGTTTAAAGAAAATCTGATCACTCGAAGTTGGGCAAAATCGAGCTCAAAGGTGTTGATTACAAACAAACATACAGGTGATCAAAGCTAATAAAAGCGTGCTAACAAACATACAGGTGAAGCTAATAAAAGCGTGTTAAAACTACTTTCTCTATATAGAATTCTCCTTTTGTTCCCAGGCAAGCAATGCGGCTGGGAGCGACACAAGTCGTCTGCGCCTGGAGGTGTGCGCTGATGAAGCTCCGACTGGCGAGGACCCCCCGACCTTCCTGCGACGTCTGCAGGACCTCACTGTGAAGGTCGGCACTCGGACCCGGTTCCTCGTCGAGATCGTCAGCTCCACTGAGTGTAAGGTGAGTCGAGATCAAAAAATGTAATAACTGTGCTACTCGAGATAAAATAATTAGTACCAACTCAAATATCGAATTTATTACTGTATATTTTAATCTAATTTATATGTGACAATATTATGTATCGAAAACGCCCTAGAAGAAGTGATGGTTGCAATGAAATTTTAACATTAGATAGTTGGTTTGAAATCAGATGTGGTATGTAGCATACTAGCATTGCTATGCTTACTGCCCATGAACTTATTAGACTCGTATTCGTTATTATACACAACACTATGAAACTCTATCGACGAAGCGGCAGTAATACGCGTCTGTGAAGCTACACGTCCGTGGACAGTAGGCCTTAAGTTTAAAAAAGCTGGACTGGATATGAACTGCACGCCAGCTGGAAAGTTACAGTTTTTGTGTTGACAGAACTACATCGTGCAATAGTCCGCGCAGTCGATACGGGCTTTCAGTTCTAATGAAAGTCGATCTAGGGCCTTCCCATGACGTTTCAAAATGTCAAGCGTGCGAGTGAGAAGGAGGGATGGAGATATACACTCCCTTTAACAGTTCAGGTCGTCAAATGAATCGCGTTAAAAGCTTGTGGTAGGGCCTTGGATCAAACCCTTAGCTGCGCGATTACTTTGTGAAGCGAGGCCCTTCGCGACAGTATAATGTTTCTTTATTTTCCTGCTGGTTGGTGAAATGACGACTGAAACAAGACCCCCCCCCCTCTAGCCAAGTTACGACCGTTTCGTTTCGATTCTCTTGGGTCGAACGTCGTGAGTAGGCCACGCCTCCGATTCCTTTGTTCTGACGTCATCTCAACGCTTAGTCTCGTGGTCGGTAGGCGATGTCTAGGTAAATTTTAAATGTAAATTCAATCACAAGGACCTAATTATGGCTACTCGGGTGAGCAATTACCACTGATTAATTTGAAATATAAAGCTCAAAACAATACAGATAGTCCGGTCAATTTAAATATCCGAAGTTACACTAATTCGCACCCAGCTGAAAATTAGTAGCATGTTCAAAACACCTTCTTATATGAAATCTAAAAAGCCCTTTTTTTTATGGTGGGAAAAATCATGCATTGACATCCCCTGCCCTTGGGCGGAGCGGAAGATAGTGTCAGACTCTTACTGACTAAAAGACCCACCCCGTTCCTTCTAGCCTTCATACCGGGGCTCGAGCGCCCTTTCGGATAACCCTGGCCCCAGTAGGCTTCGACCCGGCTGGGTCCCTGCTGTTGCTGACAAATCCTTGAGGCGCGCGGGAACAGTGCGCGCCGTCTACGACTTGGGCTTGGTCCGGACAGTTACCGGACGGCCGGACAGTGAGCTACCCACTGCTCACCGTCCGCAAGCCCGCGCCTACGGTGGCCGGAAATCGGGATCAGAATCCCGGCGGCGGCGGCGGCGATAACGCCGTTGCCTGATGCGTTCGGCCTCCTCCTTTGCGAGCATTACTGCTTCGCAGAAGTCGGCGACCGCCTGCCACTTCTCCTCGCTCCGGACCATGGCCTAAACCAAGGCCCGGCGCGAGAGGTCTCCGCCGCCGATCGCCCCCACGAAGGCACGACGATGCTCCGCCCAAGCAGGGCACACCTCGACTGTGTGCTCCACCGTGTCTTCCGGGCGTTCCGCACAGTGGCGACACCCGGGCGTCACCTCCGCATGAATCCCGTGCAGGAAACTCCCGAATGAACCATGTCCGGTGAGTACCTGTGTCATGCGGAAGGTAAGGACGCCGTGAGGTCTTTCCAGCCACGCCTCAAAGAGGGGACTTACCGCCATGATTGTGGCGTGCCCAGCACTGGGTTGCGATAGTCGTTGACGCCATTTCACCATGAGATCCCGCCGGAGCTCTGTCCGCCATGCCGTGACCTGTCGCGGCAGAGGACTTCACACCGGCGTTCCTTTTCCCGCGCATATCGTGCATGTGTGCAAGGAATGTTGCCTCCAGATCCCACGGTGGTAGGCCAGCCAGAAGGCTCGCCGCTTCGCGGGAGACCGTGCAGTATCCCCGCACCATCCTTATTGCCATGACCCTCTGGCAGGCGTTCAGTATGGCCGCCGGTTGATTTTTCAGCGACGGCGCCCACACCGGCGCCCCGTAGAGGGCCATGGACCGAACGATCCCCGCGTAGAGCCTCCGGCAGGAGGCATCTGGACCCCCAAGGTTGGGCAGGAGCCGCTTGAGCGCAGCCCCAGCCCGGTTGAGTTTGGGAGCCAGACGTCGGAAATGCTCCACGAAATTCCACCGGCTGTCGAGGACGAGTCCCAGGTACTTCATCGTCGACCCGACACCGATGTGAACTCCTCCTACCGTTAGTTGGGAACTCAATGGCGGCGCGTTCCGAGAGCGGCGACCGTGGAAACACATCGCCTCGGATTTGTGAAGCGCCACCTCGAGTCCCAACTCCTGGATCCTATCAACGACCATCGCAACCCCGCGTGTCGCTAGAGCGACCGCCGCCTGGTACGACTCTCCCTGTGCTAGAACCAGCGTGTCGTCTGCGTAGCAAACCACGCTGACCCCGTCAGGGAAGTCGCCGCGCAGCACGTAGTCGTACCCGATGTTCCACAAGGGTGGCCCTAGTACCGACCCCTGCGGAACACCGCACGACATCTCTCGACGTTTCCAGTCTCCCTGGCGACCGGGGTAGACTATAAATCTATCCGCGCGGTGCGTGATGATTTACTTAGTGCCGTGCGCGTCCGCCGCAACCTCACTACTGCTGACATTGGGGTGCCGGGAGCGCCACACCGCATCTATCTTAACGAGCGCCTGACTAAAACTAACAGGCAAATATTCTACAATACCCGTCAAGCTGCCAGTCGCCTGGAATGGAAATACACCTGGACTAAAGATGGCCGTATACTTGCGCGTAAAGAAGAGGGAAAACCTGTCTTGCACATCCGAACGGAAAGGGATATCTCGCGATTTTTTGTCACAAAATAGGTTTGCTCGTTTGTACAGTAGTGCATTTTGTCACTGCTTTTTTTGTTAAAGTTCAAATTAATGCATTAATTTGTTTACTAAATAGCATAGCTTTAGTTTATTGTTATATGTCGTTGTTTGATAAGAACTTTTTATTTTTTATAACTGTTGATATATATTTTACAATACAGTGTATATATCCCTGTCAGCGTCATTCTATTAGCATTTATAGTTTTTTATTTTTACTTACAGTTTATGTTGCCCACGGTATTCTATATTTATGTGTTTTTTCTGAGTTACTCAAAATTATTTGCTCTCCTTTTATGTGCCCCAACAATCATATTCGTATGCATCATTTTTCTATTACTTTTAACTTTTTATTTATTTTCAGTGATAATTTATTTATGGTTACTAAATCTTATACAAAATGATATCTATTAAATATCTTAAGGTTGGATTTTGGAACGCGGGTTCTTTGGGCACAAAACACGATGAGTTTATAACAGCTTTACTAGGTTTGGACGTAGATATTATGATGATCAATGAGACGTGGTTACGGATAGGCGAAGAGGGACGTGCGCCCTCTGTGCCAGGATATAGGCTGCGGCATACACCGCGCTCTACGTCTGTTAAGAGGGGACGGGGTGGTGGGGTCGGTATTTATTTTAAACACGGTTTAAATGTTCGAAGTCACTCTCACCCGGCTAGTACATCTCACACCACGGTCGAACACATGTGGGTCACAATTAGTATTCAAGGTATCAAGTTAGCAATAGGTACTGCCTACCGCCCCCCCTGGCAAGATGTCGATCTTTTCCTGGACGCTGTATCTAGCTCAGTTAACTCCCTAACGCAGTGTGAGTACACGATTCTGGTAGGTGATTTTAACATAAACATGCTCAATGACTTGGACTCAAAAACGGGCAAGTTAGTCTCATTTTTGAACTGCCTAGGATTGAAGCAGTTAGTGCAGTCACCGACACATTCCACAGTGCACGGCAACTCTCTGATAGACATCATTTGTACAAATGCTAAACCACGATCAGTATCAGTTGATGTAATACCAGATTTAGGCGCGCACGCGCTGGTTTCTGGCGAATTTAGTTTTAAGCGACCGAAAATTCCAGTGCGAACTATTACTTATCGGCCTCTTAAGGATATAGTTAGGGATTGTTTTGATCGGGATCTCAAATTACTTAACTGGAAAGGGATAATAGCGCTGCAAGATGTTAATGACATGGTAAATGAATTTAATTCGCGCCTAATTTCACTAATGGATGTCTATGCACCTCTGAAGACTAGTGTTGTTAAGGAGTGTTCTCACCCTTGGATTACTGACAATATTAAATTGATGATGAATTTAAGAAATAAAGCACATGCAGAGTATTTAAAGGACAAAAATATCGATTACAAGAAAACATATTATAAAGAATTAAAATCGCTTGTTTCTAGGTCTCTTTTTTATGAAAAATCAGCATACTTTAAACACAAAATTAACAGCCAAATAAATGATTCAAAAGCCCTTTGGAAAAACTTAAAATCTAATCTGCTCCCATCTAAACACAAGGAATTACCTGTGCACTTTAACGACCCCGACAAAATTTGTGACCATTTTCTGAATGTGCCAGGAACTGATGCTGTGAGTGAATCAATGCTTGCATTTTTTGAATCCACTCGATTTAATGATTCTACTTTTAGTTTGGCCCCTATAACTAGTAAGGAAATCGCCAACATAATGAGAACAATCAAATCGAATGCTGAGGGCTGCGATGGCATTAACATAAATATGATATTTCTGACACTACCCGTGACTTTGGACGTCTTAACCACCTTAGTGAATACATCTATTACATCTTCATCTTTCCCTAACTTATGGAAAATTGCCAAAGTGCACCCATTACCGAAGACTCTCGATGCTTTAGACGTGAAGGATCTTAGGCCTATTAGTATACTGCCAGTACTTTCCAAAGTATTAGAAAAAGTAGTATGCGCGCAACTGGTTGATTTTTTGGAGACGAATAAAATCCTGCCAGATGTTCAATCAGGGTTCAGGAAGGGCCGCAGTACTGCGACGGCTTTGTTGGACGTTACTGACAATATTTTGGCGGCTCAAGACAATGGGATGTGCACACTCTTAGTTTTGCTTGATTTTTCACGTGCATTCGTTTGTATTAATGTTCCTTTATTATTGTCGAAACTGGTTTATTATGGATTTGACGAGTACACTGTAAAATGGTTCGACAGCTATCTTAGCGATCGTACACAATTCGTTGAAATTCGCCGGGCAGACGGATCAACTGTGGTTTCTAGGCGATGCTCAGTTGGAAGGGGAGTTCCACAGGGCTCAATTCTTGGGCCCATATTGTTTATTTTATATTGTGCAGATTTAATTAAAATGATTAATAAATGCAAATATCATATTTATGCAGATGATACACAAGTTTACATATCATTTAAGCCGGAAGACTATGAGCAAGCGCTAATTAATCTAAATGAAGATCTTCAAAACATAGTACAGTGGTCAAATGCTAACACGCTTGCATTGAATCCCACAAAGACCAAGTACATGCTTTTTGGTACCGTAAATCAGATAAGCCAAATAAAACCATGTGCACTTAATCTAACAATTATGGGTCAACCCATCGAGCGGGTCTACGAGGCTCGTAATTTAGGTCTTACAATGGACACGGAACTTCGTTTTCACAAGCACGTAACAGAGTGTATCCGTAATTGCTATTACAGACTCAAAGTTTTATATAAAGCCCGACCTTATCTTAGCGAGGAATTGCGAGTCTTGCTTGTAGAGTCTTTGGTTTTGTCAAAGTTGAATTATGCGGATACAGTGTATGGTCAACGACTTCTATCTAAAACCGAAAGAATGATCCAAAGACTTCAAAATGCCTGTGCACGCTTCTGTTTTAAAGTTCCTTTTAGAGGACATGTAACACCATTTCTAAATGAGCACAACATTTTAAAAATGAAAGCTAGACGTAAACTGCACTTGGCGACCTTGCTTTTTGGAATTATCAAGTCTCACTCCCCTTCTTACTTATATGATAAGCTGACATGGACTCGTAGACATGGAATTGGTGAGGGAAGAAAATGCTCTCAACAGCTTTCTACTCCCCAGCACAAGTCAGCGGCTTTTAGAGGCAGTTTTCGTTACGCAGCTTCAAAATGTAGGAACAATATCCCCCCTCCTATAAAATTCAGTAGAAGTTGCTCGGCTTTCAAATCAAAATTAAAGTTATTTTTGTTAGATCATCAAATTGTCTTCCAAGATATTCGAGCCGACATTTCAGCCATTTGATATGCAATATTTTATAGTTCTATCAACTATTTACCTGTCTCGATTTTAGCATTTGTTATTTATTTATTTATTTATTTATTATCACGCATTTCAGTTATCAATTTATACACATGTTTTAATTTTTTATACTTTTTGTTGTTTTATTGTCTTTTTAATTTTACTTATGTTATCAATTGTTTACACTCTTGTTTCTAATTTTGTTAAATGATATCTTAGCTATATTTTCTGTTTTAAATGGGCACATAAATCTTTTTTGGACTGTTTTTATAAATACAATTCGTAACTTCTTCTCTTAGCTGGTCTATGCACAGATTTTTTTTTTTTTTTTGGTTTTTAATAAATATTTTCTGTTTGAGCATATGGCACCCAAGGGCTGCAGCTGAAAATCAGCGTCAGGTGGTAGCCTTGTGTTACCATTTGGCATTATGCTGAGCTGAGGCCTTTTTGGCATTACTCAATGTACCATGTGTTTAATTTTAAGGTGTTTCCGTTTTTGTAATGCTAATTAAACGAAATTTTCTTTCTTTCTTTCTTTCTATCCGACAGATAGGCCTCGACCACTCGACAGAGGTATTCGGGCACCCGGTGGTACCGGAGTGCCCTCCGGATCGTACTCCAGGGCAGGGAGTTGAACGCGTTGGCAATGTCCAAGGACACTGCCACGACACACCTGCCCCGGGACACCGCAGCCCCCGTCTTGAGGGCTCGCACGCGCGCGATGGCGTCCACCGTCGAGCGCATCCTGCGAAAGCCGAACTGTCCGTCCGAAAGGTCCGCCCCCACCTGTGTTAGGCGCACGACGAGGCGGTTTGCAATGACTCTCTCAAAGAGCTTGCCCACCTCGTCGAGTAGCACAATGGGCCGGTACGCGGACGGAGAGTCCGCAGGGCGCCCTGGCTTCGCTATAAGGACCAGTTTCCCCTTTTTCCAGCAAAGTGGGAACTGGCCCCTCTCCATGCATGCGCTGAAGAGCCCTCTCAGTCGAGGCCCGAGAGCCTCCATGGCCAGGACCCAGGCCTTTCCAGGCAAGCCGTCGGGTCCTGGGGCGGTGTTTTTGGCACTCAGCCTTCGCACCGCCACTCTCATCTCTACCTCGGTCACCTCTGGAGCATCGTCGTCGTCGTCGCTTTTGCGGTCCGCGTCAGACACCGCTGGCGGTGGAGGCGGAGCCATGAGTGTTCCCCCCGTGCAGGGAACAGAGCGTTCACCGCACCCTCTACGATCTGGGGCCGGAGACTCTGAGTCAGTGGGGGAGCCCAGGGGCGGAGCTTTTCCCGTACCATATTGTACGGGCGCCCCCATGGGTCCGCGTTCAGAGACCCCAGTCACACGTTGCGGGCCTCCAGTTTGGCCCGCTTGATCTCCGTTCGGAGGGTGCGTTTTGCCGCTTGTATCCCTCATACAGCTCCGCCTCTCTGGACTCCGCATCCGGCGGGCGGATGCGGCGCCTGCAGTGTCTGGCGTACCGGCGTCGCGCGTGACTGCATGCGTTGCGCAGTGCAGCAATTTCCGGCGACCACCAGCACACCTGGAGCTTAGCTCGCTCTGGACGGACTCGGGGCATTGCCACGTCGCAGATTTGCGACATGGCCTCCCGGAACCACTCCGCCTCGACGTCTATGTCGACAGGCCTGTCCGGTGCTTGCACCCAGGCCTGTACCGTCGCGGCTTCCAGGAGGAGCTCCCGGTCCATCTGCTTAAGCGCCCACCGCGGACCGCAAGGGCTCTGTCGGACCGGCGCGGCCGAGGTTTAGGCGGAGAGTTCCAACCGGATGTACTGGTGGTCGGAGTACGTCTCCACCTCCTCCATAACGCGCCAGTCGACGACACACGGTGACAGAGCGGGGCTGGCGAACGAGATGTTCACCACTGATTCACCCCGCATCCGCACCAACGTGGGGACAGAACCCCGGTTCAGGACGACCAGGCCCAGCTCCAAAGCCCAGTCCTCCACCATCTGACCCCGTGGGTTCGTGTACCGGGAACCCCAAGCCGCATTCCAAGCGTTGAAGTCCCCGCAAACGACCACGGGGAGGTAACCAAACCCAGCGACGACGACATTTAGCTCCATAAGGGAGACTTGGAGTTCGTCGAGAGATCTGTTCGGGGGCAGGTAGACGCCTACCACTGCAATGTCCCTGAACCGTGCTGCCACGCAGCCCCGTCCCCTCGCAACATCTCTGTCTAATAAGTCAACCGACTTGGGAGTTTTGTATAATATTTAATCATTTAAAAAATACTTATATTCGATACATTTTATAAGGTTCTTCTTTTAGTAAACAATGATTTCTATCTCTTAATCAACCTGGATTATTGAACCCGTGTTGACTACATCAGATTTCATTAAATCCTTATAAGTACCCAAGTCGTTTAACTTATTAGACAGACTCTAGATGATTAGGTATTTTTTGAATTCGAACGTACTCATCGAAAGAAAGTCCTGTTTTTCATCATCATCAGCCTTTTTAATGTTCCCACTGTCAGGACTCAGGCCTCGTCTCTAGGAGAGGGAATGGGCCGTAATTCATCACGCGGGCCCAGTGCGGGTTGGTGGATGTCACATGTCTTCGAATTTTTGGTTCTAGGATATGTCGGTTTCCTCACGATGTTTTCCTTCACCGTTTTGAGAGCAGAGAAATAAATTACATAAAGTAATGCGCCTGGCTGGGCTCGAACTCGCGACCTAAAACTCGTAAGTCGGGGCCATTACCATTCAGCCACTACTGCTCTCGGCCATGTCATCTTTTTATATAAGTAAAAATGTATGTGCAAAACATTTAAATTACTGGTCAAAGAACAATACATGAAACAGTTTTGCTGTTATAAATGTTGTAGAGATACAAAAATATAATTATGCCCTCGCATTTTCTTTATTGTCGCAGGAAAAGTGCAGTAAATTGTCAAAGCACACAGTTATAACACAGTTATGAATAAATTATGCGAAAGTACCGACCACTATATATAGAGGGCACGCCACAATTATGGCGGTAAGTCCCCTCTTTGAGGCGTGGCTGGAAAGACCTCACGGCGTCCTTACCTTCCGCATGACACAGGTCCTCACCGGACATGGCAAATTCGGGAGGTTCCTGTTCCGGATTAAAGTGGAAGTGACGCCCGGGTGTCGGAGCACGCAGTCGAGGTGTGCCCTGCTTGGGCGGAACATCGCCGTGCCCTCGTGGTCGGCGGTGGAGACCTCTCGCGCCGGGCTTGGTTGAGACCATGGTCCGGAGCGAGGAGGAGTGTCAGGCGGTCGCCGACTTCTGCGAAGCAGTAATGCTCGCTAAGGAGGAGGCCGACCGCATCAGGCAACGGCGCTCTCGCCGCCGCCGGGATTCCGATCCCGATTTCCAGCCACCGTAGGCGCGTGCCTGCGGACAGTGAGCAATGGGTTGCTCGCTGTCCGGCCGTCCGGTGACTGTCCGGACCAAGCCCAAGTCGTCGACGGCGCGCACTGTTCCCGCGCGCCTCAAGGAGTTGTCGGCAACAGCAGGGGCCCGGCCGGGTCGAAGCCTACTGGGGCCAGGGTTATACGAAAGGGAACTCGAGCCCCAGTATGAAGGCTTGAAGGAACGGGGTGGGTTTTTTACTCAGTAAGTTTAGACACTATCTCCTGCTCCGCCCAAGAGCGGGGGTTGTCATTGGATGATTTTCACAACCGAAAAAAAAAATCTATAAATGTAAAAAGAGAAACTGACTGACTGACATATCAGCGCACAGCCGAAACTACAGGGCTTGGTAGCGTGAAATTTGAGTTTTCTTATATGACGTAGGCGACCACAAAGAGAGGATTTCCCCAAATTCACCCCTTAAGGATGACCCCCGAAACTGGGGTCAAAGTTTGTATGGAGAAACCTGCACGCTTAGCCAAGTTGTTATTCTGCAATCTTAACGATTGCAGAATAACAACTTGGCTAAGCGCTATCGAAAAGTGACGAAACGTATGGGAATGACGTCATCTCAACGTAAAGTCGCGTGGTCAAAACAAACGAATAGACAATTCGTAGCCAAGTTCACATCGTTCAAAATCGTTTCTACAATGTTTAACGCTACATCCTTTGTTATACAAACGCTACATTGTAGAACGAGCGGCCGACTCAGGCGCGTCAACATGGCTATCAACTTATCGTTTTCTACAATTGCTGTCACCGAGGCGTTACCGATTAAAGAACGGAATTCGACACAAACTGGTTGTAACTTGGCTAGGGGGGCTGCTTACACGCGGGTCAAGTCTAGTAGTGTCCAGGATCAAAATAATTATATTTTATTTAGTCCGTATTTTAGATTATAAAAAAATATTGGACACGTATTTTTTCTTTTTTCGATTAAACAAAAAATATTAAAGATATAGCCCATTAAAATTACGTGTGACGTCACCCCGTGCGAAAAAATTTAGCATGGCGTGACGTTACACGTAACTTTAATGGGCTATATCTTTGTCATTTTTGGTTTAATTTACAAATAAAAAAATACGTGTCCCTTATTTTTGAATAATCTAAAAGACGGACTAATTAATTTTTTTACGGCAACTAGCCTTTTCTATTCAAAATGAACTGAATATGAAATTACTGTAATTGTTCGTTTTTCAAAACTATCTTCTAAATACGGTTTAAGGAATGTAAAAGTTTTTATGAAATTATTCCCACGAACGAAGTCGCTGGCAAAGTGCTGAACTAAGTATTTAGGAACATATAATAATAATAGACGAGTAGCCAGCTCCAAGTAAACAGCAGTCGGAATTATTAATCGTCGACTTTTCTTTTGCGTCTCGAGTATACTACAACCCACGTTCACCCGTAACACTATTTCATTAACACCACGCACGAACCTTGAGAAACATCGGAATGTCCAACAAACGCCGCTCGTGACATAATTCGTCTATTTCAAACCGCATCCGTTGTACTTATTTATAATCTGTTATTCAGTTTTCGCGCTTCTTTTGACAGCTCCCGGAAAAAACAAAGATGGCGTCGGAAACGCGCGAATTATGAAAAGAGGTTATTTCTGAAATTATTTGTGCGCATTCTTCCCACGAAATGTGATTATTATATTTAGAATTTTTTATATGAGTACTAGCGATCAAATGCGCACATTTGATCGCTAGTTTATTTATTTATTTATTTATTATCATTAACACTTAGGTACAATTGCTTTAACAGGTATACCCAAGGTAATAAATGTAGTCGCCAAATTGCCTAGCCCTCAGAGACGCCACCCACAAACTGATCCGATATCCATTAATGTATGCAACGTACAATATATCGATGGTCAGTCTCAAGCAGCGCCTTGGAGGACCGGCACAAGTTACATAGAGGACAACACACTGTCTTAGTGTCACCCTCTCGAATTCCGTCAGTGTACAAGAAAATGTATACAATCGCAGAGAGACACTATTGAGTATTTTTGCCGCCCGAGTCACGGGTGCGAACTTTAACAGATTTGTGCGGGCTACCGTGACTTTAAACATCCTTTCTATCCTGAGCGTAGCCTACTGTTTGGAACGAGCAATCTCAACGATTCTAATATTTGAGGATTAATTAGAATACCCCGTAACACCAAAAAAACATAGTTGGCAAGAGCGAGATTACGCCTTACTTCCAACTTATAGTAACCAACCATCCCTATAACAAAGAGGGTTGGATACATAAGTAGCTAGAAAAGGTAAATATCAAATTGCCACATGATAAGTACCGAGTTTTATTCTGCATCTTTTCCACCATCATAGCATACTTACTTTCATAAGGATTCCAAATGAGCTATTCATATAAATAAGTGTATTTATAAATAAAGCATTGTGCATATAAAGAAATGTATTCTTTTATATAATCATACATTTTAATCATGCTTAATCTCACACTCATAAATAACAGTTTACCAAATGATTTAATAGAGACAAAATCTACAAATACGTGGCCTTTATGTTAGTCAGTAGATTATGGATAATATTGAAGAGCTTTTAAAACATTTACTAATTTAAAGTACCTAACGCTTTGTTATTTATTAGAAACGCATAAATGTATACATTTACAAAACAACCATTGATTGCTCTATCATAAATAAAATCCATTACTGTGTATCTTAATGTAGTGTGTAATTGAATAAAAGGTTTTCGAGTCGGGATGAACATAAGCTCATTTATGTATTGATATGCTGTGTCAAAAGCAGTCACATATAGGTATAATGGTAACGTGTTGCCGTCAATTTTAGTTACCGATATGTGATGTGTCTAGACCTGGCGAATTCACCGCTGCCGAACCGCACCGCTTGCGAACTGCTCGCGTGTATTTCATGTTCGTACGAAGCGCGCGCGGTGGAGGGGCTTCGTACGAACGAGCCGTGCGCGAATTGCACGAGCGCCGTTCGCAAGCGGCTCGCGAGCGGCGCAGATCCAGATCTGAAACTATGTACATCCAGATGCACCATGTCAATAGTTGCATTCAATTTAACCGAAGCATAAACATAACGGAGATTCGTTATCTGTGGGTCGCGACATCGGAAATAACACTCAAAAAACCTTCGTTAACACTTCTAATTACTTGCTAAAACACACTGAATACAGAATAATCAAGGATGCCTGGGATATGGCTCGATTAAGAACTTAGGAACGCGGGAAGTTTAGCGTGGAGTAACCAATGTCTATCCAGACTGCCGGACCGTTTCAAAGTCCCTCAACCAACCGTCACCGCACACGTCGGCCTACCCCCGTTACAGGTTAGTCAACCTACCTGTCAACGTCAGTACCTGTCAATGTCGAATAGCTGATTATAATTCCGGATCGACATTTGGTTCGATTATTCGCTCGGTGTCGCCATTACTCCACGCTAACCATCCCCAAGTTAATACTTGACGTTCCCAAACGTTAGCTGTCAAATCTAACTATATAGTTTCTCCAGTGAGAGATAAATTGCGCTGATCTAGACCGACTGATATGCGTCAACGCTTCGACAAACATAACATATAGGTAGTAGGTAACTATTACCTATGTCAACACTTAAAGCAATACCCATCGAAGTAATTAGCTAGAAATCACACAAAGCGATCCTAAATGGCGATAACGGATCGTCAGACTTGAAATGATTAGTGTAATGTATCTTAAGAGGACTACAGGTCCAAAAGCGCGTTTACTCTCGGACTGCGTACAAACACAATGCTTGAATATATGAATTATTTTAGCGATTTGCTAAAAATCTACAGATTTATTATAAAAAAAAAAATGCTATAACGGTAAAACGTAGCTTGCAGAATAATCTGATTAATGATGGCATATTTATGATGTTAGTCTGGTTTTTAATCGAATCTTTAGAGGCATCTTCGTGATTTTTTTCCTTCGTACTATATATTTCGAACACACTGCCCATTTAGGATTTATCCTGAAGAAAAACATAAATTCTGATTCTCTTTACTGTAGTGAATTATATACTTTTGTGCATTACAAAATTCGCGATTAGCTGATTCAATTTAATGGTTTTACTATCTTCAGAGGACTGTAGTATAGGATAGTGAATAAGCATAGCAGAATCAGTCTTTTAATGTTCCCACTGCTGGCACACAATCTTTCTCTCTAGGAAAGGCAATGGGCCGTAATCTACCACGCGGGCTCAATGCGGTAGCTTAAGGCGTATAGTTCCTTGAACCATCTGGCCGAAATTATGTGAACGCAACTCTCGCACTCGCCTAGGCGGCAGTACGCAAATCTGTACATTTATTTGCGGCCAGCAGCGCCCGGAAAGCGCTTTATATCCATTTTCTCTGCGAGATATTGATTGATTTACATATGCAATGTTCACTTTGAAGAATATTTAACCACCAATTTTTATGTGTAAAAATGTTTCTAAAGGTCCAAGCCGTTTCGAAGGAGTAGGGAAAAGTTGCGAAATTGCTAAATATTTTGTTTTGACAAAAGTATTAATTGCACGAAAAAATCAAATGTTGATATTATTGTTCATGAATCTATAATAAACATATATTTTTTTCAAACCAATTGACCTAGCCGTTACGGAGGAGTAGGCCTCAGAAAATCACTGTTTTATGGCACTTTTCGGGCGCTTGGCCCTTAAGAGCAGTGGTGATGAAATAAATTACACAAAGTACATAATGCGCCTGACTGGGTTTGAATTTGAACCCGAGACCTACAACTCGTATGTTATCACTCGGCCATTATTGCTCTCGCCACCCGGCCGCCACGGCTCTCTGATAGTGTTTGTAGTTATTCGAATACGTCTGCTGCAATGTTCCCATCTGATTATAATTTGCCTAGAGTGAATTGGCTCTTAATAAACTAGTGCGCTTCACCATCAACGATTGCATCACTACATCAGGTGAGTTCGCAGTCAAGCACTAGTTTATGTAATTAAAAAAAAAATATGATCCACTATCATATATTTTTGCGCATTATAAAACTCACGATTGGCTCATGTAGTCCTCTTAATGTTGTTGATATCTCCGAAGATATTGCAAACCACACATATATACATGGGCATGTATATGTGTGGTTACAGTTAATTTACCTCAATATTATTGCGCCTAGTATTGAAAATAATTATCATTGTAATGGAAATGAATTGAATGTTTAATTATAACTGTGAATACCAAGAAATGCTCCAGCGAATTTGATATTTCGACATAATTGCAAATGCTCGGCGCTTTCGCTGGTGAAAACACTATTTTAATGAATTATTGAAACCCGTAACTCGTAATTAACGGCGGAGTAGCCGCTGGCAGTTTCACAATATTCTCTCTTAGCCCAGTATTCCACAAACATTTCAGTTTTAACTCAAAATGTCGGAAGCCATGTGCAATGTAGAGTTGAGATTATTTTTGTGATCTAAGTTTAAGCGAATGAATTTACGCTTTAGCTGTTGGTTTTCAACTTTTGATTTGATTGCATAAAATCGACTGTATTTTTTATTTAAAAATAAGAATATGTATCAAAATGTGCTATTATTTTGATACAAGTGGAGAATGTTTGTCATTGCGACTGAGGCGGAATTTTCCCAAGTCTTAGGCGAAAGTGGTAAAGAGGCGACGTTTTTCAACACACTTACTAAGAAATAAATACGCGGAGGTTGACGCGCGTCTCGTGCGGGTCGCTTAACGCCCATCCTGATATCTATAACTGTAATGAATTATGGTGGGGGCGGGCTTGCGCACTTTTCTGCACTAGTACAGAATACAGTAAATTGTATGCTTAAAAGTGGATTTTCGAGTAAGTGTAGTGAACAGTTATTTGCTGGCGCTGACAATAGAGTTCCGTTTTAAATTTGAATTTCTAATAATATGTAATTTGTTTGTTGATTTCCTCAGGTGACATGGTTCCGCAACGAGCGTCGTCTGCTGGAAGCGGAGCGGGTGGCGCTGGCCCGGGATGGCAACTTCTGGTGCGCAGACGTGGCCGCCATCAGCGTGGACGACGCCGGCCGGTGGACGTGCACCGCGGAGAACGCTGGCGGCCGGGCCAGCTGTTCTGCGCATCTTAATGTACTTGGTGAGGCTTTAGCTGCTTTAGAGCGCAACCAGAATAATATAATATAATATTCTCCATAACAGGTATCATAGACGTGGGCAAAAAGGCTGCCAGGCTCAAATGGGACTGGGCGGGTCATGTCAGCCGCATGCATAGGGACCGCTGGGCGAGCGTCGCCACACAGTGGGTCCCTACTGAAGTAAAGCGCCGTCGAGGTCGGCCTAGAAAGAGATGGCGGGATGATCTGGACGCGTACCGCGAGGACTGGTTTGAGACGGCGCAGGAGAAGAAAGTTTGGAAGGACCGGGGGAGGCCTTTGCCCAGCAGTGGGACAGCAACGGCTAGAAAAAAAAAAATTCTACAACTAACACACAACGCCGTTTAGTCTCAAGCTAAGCAGAGCTTGTTTTAGGACTTCTAGAAAACAGTTGACGAAACTGAACAACCTTCCACAAGACTTTTTTTCAGGGTACGGAAAAAGTCAGCTCCACCATACAAAATTAAAAACTCCATGAGACAGTTTGCACGGAGAGGCCGATTTTTTTTTTTCGTTTCCTGAAAGAAATCTTGTGGAAGGTTGTTCAGTTTTGTCTACTGAGCAAGCCCTTAAAGTTTGTGGAGGGCTGTCACTTACACTCTGTATAATATTCCACGACTAACACACAATGCCGTCTAGTCCCAAACTAAGCAGAGCTTGTGTTATGAGTATTGAGTTATGAAAACCTACGTATTATAGATAAATTACACTCAGACACAGAACAAATGATCGTGCTCATAGCTCACATTTGTCCTGAGTGGGAATTGAAACCCGCGAACTCAGGCATAGCAGTCAGGGCTACCAACTATTAGACCAACAGGCCAGTCAGAATGGCAGTTCGGTGCGGGAAGCGGCGCGGGAACGGGAACATACAATTGCCGTCAAGGATCTTGAGCGCTGGCTTCAAGTTGCGTGAAATAACGGTCATTGACCCTCCATTTAACATTTGTTGACATTTTTAATTTCAAAAACGGAAATAAAGACAAAGGTGGCTTGAACCGACATGTATCGTGATCCTTTACATGATCTAGTAATTAAAAGCAGTTCATTGTTTGTTTTTCGGGTACCTGCGCAGAGATATTAGGAAAAGGTCAATGTACTTTTTTCCACGGTTATCTGGCGCCTTCTCTATAGCTACCTATCCCTTTCTCTCATATTAAAGATACATGTTTTCGTCCTACTGTCATCCTATCTATGTAAAAAAGACCTTAGTGTACCTTTTAAGTCGAAAAAAATTTAAAATGTTTTTATTTTATTTAAGCCTACATGGGCACTTATAAAACGTCGGAGAAGAACCGCCAGAAACTTTTATATTCATAGTTACTCTTTAAAAAAAATTAATTAATTTTCCAATATTTCCATAAGTACTTACCCCTATTTGTAATATGGAAATATTGGGAAATTAATTAATTTTTCGCTCACAATATCTGATCAAAAGAAAATTTAGTTTAATATTTTAATTTGGCAGTACCGAAAGCTTACAAGCGCCCTGAATTCGTGGAAGAACTGCGCGCTCTCCTGACTGAGCAGGGGACTGTCTCGCTGGAGTGTAAGGTGGTCGGTGTGCCCACGCCCGTGCTGCGGTGGTTCAAGGTAAGGCTAGTTTTAAAAGTGGACGAGTTTAAGTATATTTTTGACTAGCTTTAGCCCGCAGCTTCTCCCGCGTAAATAAAATATAGCCTATGTCACCCGGGAATAAAGCAGCATTCTATCGGTGAAAAAATTTTAGCAATCGAACCAGGGGCCGTATTATGACCTCTTAAAACCATCATGTTTTCGGTGTGAAAAAGAGACGGAGCTATACAGGACGAATAGCACTATCCTTTTCTCACACAGAAAACATGATGGTTTTAAGATGTCATAATACGGCCGCTGTACTTCCCGAGACTAACTCCAACAAACAAAAAAAGACGTGTGGCACTCGGGGACTGCCGCGGTAAAGCTATTGCATAGCATTTTAATAAACTTATACAATTATAATTATTTATTTATTTTATTTATGCAGTTTTTTTTTTCCTTTGTTTTTTTTTCTTTGATATTAATTGAAGTTACACTTTCACACATTGAATTGAATTTTGATTGATTGTTCACTCATTTGTTTTCTTATCGGTCACCACGCTCAAAAAACAAATGAGTGGGGGGGGGGTGTTAGGTTATTTTCGTTACGGAATTTCTGGATTCGGTCTCCACGCTCAAGGCCCGCGATAGAAGCTATGCAATAGCTTAAAAAAAATGCTACCTCTTTATTATATTAGTGTATTTAGTGTAGCAGATAAGCTCGCATTTGACCACTATACCTCACCTGACGGAAAGCGATGATGTGGTCGACGATGGAGCGCGCTTACCTTTTGACTTAAAGATGTCCAGGTGGTAGTTATCAGGCAATACAGACTCCGGCGGGGAATTCCTCTCCTTAGCTGTACGCACAATGAATGTGCTCGCAAAACGTTTGTGCGTAGATATAAGTGGGATGTCTACCATTTAAAAAGCTCCACCTAAAGTAAAACTTTTTCTAATCTATTTGTGTTCCTCCTAAGTGACAACAAGGTTATCTCCTGACTAAAATTGCTTCTTCATCAAAAAACCATTTCAGGCATTACATAAATATCTTTAATAATCTTGATACTTGACGGACTTGCGCTGGTCCACTATCTCACCTGATGGTAAGTGATGATATGGTCAACGTTGGAGTACGCTTGCCTAGTAGTAACCTATTCACTAGACTTCTAGGTTGTAGCTATCGTAACCGTATTGCAAAAACCAACTATCTGCATGTTTACCCAAATTAAGTTAATTATAGCTATCGATTCATCTCATCAAGACGAATCTGCAAGTTAAACTGGTTATAGCATTACATTTATTTACCAAGATGGCTTCGGCAAAAGGTAAATTATCTAAAAATTTCATCGAAATGTGGTCTTAGACGTAAACTCCCCAATTACAATCAGCGACTCACACACTTTCACATGAAGAGTCTTGAGAGAAGGAGATGGGTTGGAGTTGGAGTGATTTAAGTACATTGCATAAAATTGTTAACGGTTCCTTTGACATTAAATCACTTGGCCAGTTAAACTTTAAGATACCAACTCGATCAGTGCGCACTCCACAATTATTTAGTATTTCCTCTAGTAACAATAATGTTTCTGAGAATAAACCGTTATCCTGAATGTGTAATCAATATAATACAATATGCCCTAAGGTAGACTTGTTCTTGAACAGTTTTAACGAATTTAGAAATTGTTTGTAAAAATTTTATATATTTGATTAGTCTTACACAAATTTCTAAATTGATAAGCCTAGATAATATCCACTAGATATCTATGTTTCCAAAATATCTAATGAAAAATCGCGTAAGAGCGGTTGTATGAAAAACAGTGAAAATGTATGTCAAATTGCATGCTCTTAACACAACGTCTAATTACATCCATTAAAAATGCCATTACTAGCTTCTGCCAGCGGCTTCGTTCGCAATGACAGTAGGTTTCTCCATACAAACTTTGGTCCCCGTTTCATCCCGTTGGGGGGTTGGGCACACCATAATTATGGCGGTAACTCCCCTCTTTGAATAGTGGCAGGAAAGATGCCACGGTGTGTTCACCTTCCAAATGACGCAGGACTTTACCAGTCTTGATCAGTTCGGGAGGTTCCTGCACCCGATTCGTGTGGAAGAAACGCCCGAGGCAACGGCGTTCTCGCCGGGATTCTGATCCCGATTTCCGGCCACCCGTAGGCGCGGGCTTGCGGACAGTGAGCAGTGGGTAGCTCGCTGTCCGGCCGTCCGATAACTGTCCGGACCAAGCCCAAGTCGTTGAAGGCGCGCACTGTTCCCGCGCGCCTCAAGGTGTTGTCAGCAACAGCAGGGCCCCAGTCGGGTCGAAGCTTACTGGGGCCAGGATTAGTTTCGAAAGATAGCTCGAGCCCCGGTATGAAGGCTAGAAGGAACGGGGTGGGTCGTTTAGTCAGTAAGAGTCTGACACTATCTTCCGCTCCGCCCAAGAGCGGGGGTTGATATTTCACACCATAAAAAAAAAAAACGCCCGGGTGTCACCATTGTGTGGACCGCCGGAGTACATGGTGGAGCATATGGTAGAGGTGTACCCCACTTAAGCAGAGTACTGCCGTGTCCTCGTAGGGGCAATCAGTGGCAATGACCTCTAATCAATGCGTGTGGGAACGGCCCTCAAACCCCGGCCGTGAGACCCCGACTCCGATTTCCATCAGCCACGTACGTAGGCACGTAGTGTTCCTCGCGCGCCTCAAAGAGATGTCAGCAAATCGTAGGGGCTCAGCAAGATCGAAGCCTACTGGGGTCATAGGTTGTGTGAAAGTGTACCCGTGGACCCTGGAACGAAGGAAAAGAAGAAACCGAAGTGGGTTTTAGTCAGTAAAAGTCTGACACGCCCGCTCCACCCAAGAGCGCAAGAAGTCATTGAATGATTTCCCACTTAAAAAAAAACCCCTAAGGGAGTGAATATTAAAAAATCTTGATTTGTGCTCGCGCGCTCAAGGCTTCTTTTTATGACGTTGTCACGTTACTTTTTACTTTATGAGTTTGATTTTTGAAATAAAACGATAATTTAACAAAAAGGTAACGTATATTAACAAAAGTTTAAATTAAAAAAAAAAAAACGAGGGTAGAAGGGGGGTAAGATACCCGGTTAAAGGTCTACGTAGAAGGCCGTCGATACCGCACTCTCCTGCTTGGTGTCCGTCGGTGGCGCCGGTGATGGCTTCGAACTTCGTAGTCCTCGGTGCAAGCGTAAAAAAAAATCTAAGTACTTTATTAGGTAAAGTTAAAAATACTCCATGTCCCAGTTTCCTTTTATAGATATTTCCTGACTAAACAGGTCTTGAAAGGAATTCTTGTTCCAATAATTAAGATCAAATTAAATTAGTAATGCTAAAGGCTCCTTGACAAAGCACAAAGGATTATTATTAAAACAAGTAATTTGTGAATTAAAACACGATGAAGCAAATATTTTATAGTCTGTCTAATAAGTCAACCGACTTGGGAATTTTGTATAATATTTAATCATTTAAAAAATATTTACGTTCGATGCTTTTTATAAGGTTTTTATTAGTAAACAATGATCAAGATCTCTTAATCAATCTTGATTATTGAACAATGTTGACTACATCAGATTTTATTTTGTTCTAATAATTACCCAAGTCGGTTGACTTTTTAGACATACTTTAAATGAGTATTTTCTTGTAAAGGTTCCATGAGGACATCCTTTTTTTTGCTTTATCAATATTAAGTGAAGCTACAATTTTATTAGCTTCCATCGTGTTTCGTTATTAAAACGGCACAGTAATAATATAATTTCATGCCCCCATCTCGGAAAGAGTATTTTTTGCTCATCGATAACTGAGTGCAAAACCCGTTTTTATTCTTTTAGAGCAGGCGCCAAAGGGAGTTGGGTGCGCAAAATATGAGAACCGCCTGGCCTGGCAGAAAAGTAACTTTTATTAACAATTCTTGTTTTATTTTTAACTTTACCGTTTTTAGGGTTCCGTACCGTTTGTACCGTCTTTTGAGGTGCGGAACCCTAAAAAAACGGTAAAGTTAAAAATAAAACATAAATTGTTGATAAAAAAATAATAATGAATACTTAAAAATTTCTTTTCTGCCTGCCTGTCTGTCAAGACCCTTTATCTTGGGAACGAGTTGAGGTATTACGGTGACATCAAAAAAATATTCTCGAGTCCCTTGGAGCTGAGAAAAAATCAAACTTCTGAGTTAACGAAAAAAAAAAGATTCATTTCGACACCCTCAGGGTACCAAAATTCATAGGGTACTTCCCGTTGACCTAGAATCCTGATAGTAGAGGATACGGTTAAGAACGACCTTCACCGGTTTGTTTAATGGATGAAACGTATTTTATGATAAATTTAGTATATTAAATAATATGACGCGGGTGGGTTGCCTGAGAAATTCCTGGCCAAACAATTTTTTTTTTTTTATTAAATTCACCGGTGTGTTTAACGAATAAATTTAATACTAACCGAAAGAGTGAAGCCTTTAGAACGTAAAAATGTTGGGTTGCCTATTTGTTTCCTGGCATAACTATGGGTAGCCAGGTATAAACAGGTATGTATAAAAAGGCGGGGTTTATTTTGATATACAACAAATTCTATATCAAAATAAACGCTGTTTCATTACGAATACGATGTTATAGTGTTGTCTGCAAAAAAATCTGGTATGAATAACGGTTGTGCATTTTTCTAACCAAAAATTAAATTTTCAATTTTTAATAAATAATAGTCTGGCCAGGAATTTCTTAGGCAATCCACCCGCGTTATATTATTTAATACACTAAATTTACCATAAAATACGATTCATCCATTAAACAGACCGGTGAAGGTCGTTCTTAATCGGATCTTAGACTATGAAATTTAGATCTGAAAACTGTTCATTTGTAGTTACGTCACAAAAAAAAACTTTCTTTGCGATTCGGAAAAAACTCAATTCGGGAATTGAACTGTTTTCATGTGTTTTTTACGGAACCCTCAGTGCGTGAGTCCAACTCACTTTTTTTTAGTTGACTTCCTATAGATAGGTATATTTAATCATAAGAAACAATTAGATATTGCTGCTTAAACAATTAATAAAGTAATTCTTAGCATTTGTTCAGTTAATTTACTTGCTGTTTCAGAAAGAGGAAGTGTAAAAAAAATAGACCAATACCAGAATCATAACCTGCATGCTTTTCTGAGTCCAATACTATTCACAGAAGGCGGTTCTCATATTTTGCGCACTCAACTCCCTTTGGCGCCTGCTCTTTAAAAAGAGATAAAGTAAATTGAATTTAGAACATCGCGTGCACTATGTTTATGAATTTAAAACATCACTAGACGTATTTACTTCTACCTCCATGGTACCAAATTTGTTATACAACTTTTTTTAATTTATTAAAAACTCAGACTCAGAACCTCCTTGGTACACTTTTTTTTACATTGAGTCATTTCCTCGCTGAGGTAAGATGAAAAGTTACGTGTCGCACTCGACTGCAAAGATTTTTTACCTCGTACTCTTTTGATTCTCTCGCTGACGCTCAGGATTCTAATTTTAGAATCCTTCGCTTGCTCGGTCATCAAAATTGAGCACGCGGTTAAAAAGCAACATTGCACTCTTGTATAACAAATAACTATTATTTTTAAGTTATAACTTTTAAAAACAAAACAAAAAAAAACATAGTCACAATGAAAATCACAAATTGCAATACAATCAATGTTATTTTTTTAATGTTCCAAGACGGCAAGATGGCCGTAATAGGGAAAATGTGACATGAACCGCAAATATAATAATTATCGCAAATAGGGATTTTTTTTCGGTGGGTAAAAATCAGCCAAATGACATCCGCCGCCCTTAGGCGGAGCGGGAGATGGTGTCAGACTCTTACTGACTAAAACACCCACCCCTTTCCTTCGTGCCTTTCATACCGGGGCTGAGCTAACCCTGGCCCCAGTAGGTTTCGACCCAGCTGGATCCCTGCTGTTGCTGACAACTCCTTGAGGCGCGCGGGAACAGTGCGCGCCGTCGACGACTTGGGCTCGGTCCGGACAGTTACCGGACGGTCGGGCAGCGAGCTATCCATTGCTCGCTGTCCGCAAGCCCGCGCCTACGGTGGTCGGAAATCGGGATTGGAATCCCGGCGGTGGCTGAGGCGCTGTGAGCGCCGTTGCCTGATGCGGTCGGCCTCCTCCTTTGCTGGCATTACTATCGCAAATAGGGCGTGATTTAGAAAGCGGTAGTACTATTCTGGACACAGTTCGTATTATTAGGAGGTCAGGTCCCTTGCTCTAGAGCTCTGAGCGGGAACAGGATCCATACTACTAGTTGAGTAGCATGGATCCGTTCCCGATATCGTGGGGTACTATTTTTTTTACAATTTGAAATAGTTTTTATTTTCTATAGTAATATTTAAAAATGTACTTCACAAGTGACTATCGATGAATAAACGAAAAAAATAAACAATATAAGTAAATATGTACGAGTATGTAAACTCCTGTTTACATACTCGTAACTCTAATAAGGTGACTTCCTCGTCACTATAATAAATTAAACAATCAATTGATTAGTCTGCAATGACATTCAGGGGATTATCTACTTGCGCTGTCCCGAACCCTCTGCAGTGCAATGAAACGTCATATTTCTGCCTTATCGCTGCGAAGCCATCAGTGCCCGAATCAGTAAACATGTCCTAAGTGCTGCAGAAGCGTGGCAGTCCCAGGGTGATACTTTGAAATCGAGAGAATCTCTCAACTCTCATTCATCTGGCATAGTTTTCGTACTTATCTATTTTATGCCGCAAGCCATTGGGCGCAAATAATGCCTTTGATATATTTAGTGATCATGGAAAATTAATATGCAAATAAAAATATCAAATTGTAAAGAAGAAACCAGGCCAGATGAATGAGACATCTCGATTGAGATTCTCTCGGTTTCAAAGAAATCACCCTGCAACAATAGCTGAACGCATTGTTGAGAGCATTCATTTCTGCGTGCAGTTTGTCCGTAGTCTGCATGCGTAAAATGTCTGACAGTATGCTTTGAAAAGTGTCGTCTTTTTTAAAATTGAATTACCGTGTAAGTAATAAGAACTTATAAACACTACATTTAACGAAGGATTTAAGGAAGCCACCAACTGGTGAGCACAAAAGCGATAGCCCGCGTTGTAAAGTGTGTCCACATTTGACGAGTACGCTTGTATGCTCCGCTAGCAGCCCGCACGCTGTTATTACTACAATGGTTTGGTGAAATAGCTTGACCGATTTTTATAAAATTTTTCGTGTACATTTGGTAGGTCGAAGGCTATTTTTCTTTTTTTTTCTATTCTACCTTTCTACCCCCACACTCCATGTTTTGGTTGCATATTAGAAAATAAAAACTTTCCTGAGCAAATTTCAAAAGAACAACGTACAAATCAACAAAGTTTAAAATACCGATGGTCATTTGATCAAAAGTCTGGAATATCAATGTTTAAATTATTTATTACACTATTGACCAAATCGTTCAAAGGTCAAAATGGATTACTGGAGAAATTATTAATTATCAAATGGATTAACTGAAAAAAGTAAAAATCTCGAATGGACGAGTCTAAGTTAGATGTAGCGTTCGCCGGCCGCTGCCGAGGCACCGCTCGCTTCGCTCGCTCGGCTCACGCGCGGTTGGTCACGGTTCTAACCTAACCTATTTTAGCCAGTTCAAAATGCAATCAAAATATAATCACATTTTTACGAGAGATTGTAGGTATTAATCGTTATTTCAAACCGGCTGAAATAGGTTAGGTTAGGTTAGAATTGTGACCAACCATGCGCGAGCCGAGCGAGCGTTGCCGCAGCAGCGGCCGGCGAGTGCTACTTCTCAAAATAAAACAGATCGGGACCTTGATTAGTAATGATTTGATATTTTAAAATTACATCTAGCAACTTTTGATCAGTCGTTCATTTGATGTCACATACATTGGGATTCTAAATTTTTTCTAAATAAAACATTTGGTCATTTAAATTTTGTTATTTCGTTTATTGTTCTTTTGAAATTTGCTCGAGAAAGTTTTGATTTTCTAATATGCAACCATTTTTTTGATAATTGTTCATTACAGAGTGGTTCTTTGAAATCGAGAGAATATCTTACTCATCTGGCCAAGAATTTATTTAAAATTTTATATTTTTATTTGCATAATATATTAGTTTTCTCCGTTCACTAAATGTAACAAACGCACTCATTTGCGCCCAGTGGCGTACGATACAAAAAAATAGATACGAAAACCTATGACAGATGAATGAGACATTCTCTCGGTTTCAAAGAATCACCCTACAACGTTTACCGAGTCAGTAGTAGTAGTAGGTAGTTTATTATTAAAATTCAATGTTAATCATAAAATTCTTAAACTTACAGGACAGTCGCGAAATAAAGGCAGGTGATGTGTTCGCGCTCACAGCGAACGCCGAGGACCCGACGTCGCTTGGCACCTACACCTGCGAGGCTGTCAACTGCATGGGCAGGGCCTACTCCTCATCCAAGGTCCACGTCGTCGGCCGCGGTAGCAGGGAGGGATCTGCCAGGCCTAGCTCCAGGTATCTGCATAATTTCTGCTATAAAACCATTACGGCACCCGTACGCCATATTGGTTAAAAAGAACTACCTTAAATGTTTTTATTTACCTCACAGGAAGTTAATATGGTTAGCTAGTGAACTTCATTCATCTAAAAATAGCCGTACCATGAGCTCTTAATGCGATCCATTTGACGACATAAACTGAACTGTTATAGGAATGGAGCTACATACAACAAAAAACTGATCTAGGTTGGTGTTACAATTTCTTATAGGTTAGCACCGCATGCCCCATAAAAGTAATACCTTGATCACACGTACCGAGTAAAATGGCGAGACAGTAAAACGTTGCCCGGTCGAGACAGTTCTCGACCGGGCCGGCGACCGGGCTGTTAGTTACATCACTGGATGTAAGCGAGTTGTAGAGATAAGCACTCAGCCGAGAACTCGGCACTTTGTTTATACAGACAGGACACGCACAGGACAGGATCGTACATTATGGCGACACTTGGGAGAGGCATATGTCCAACAGAGGACGTCTATCGGCTGAAATGATGATGATGATGAAAAATAGATAGTTTGAATAAATATAAGGTGTATAGCTCCATTTCTCTTTCTCGCTCGCACGCTTGCACGTCATGGTTAGGCCCTGGTACAATATTATTATTGGAAGAAGATACATCGTGCTTCTAACGAGCTAAGCGTTATGTTACAAGCACGGATATTTTATATTCTAAACGCTTACTTAAGCCTTTTTAGGATTCCGTATCTTAAAAGGATAAAATGGAACCCATATATAATCACTTTGTTGTCCGTCTGTATGTCTGCCTGTCAAGGAATTATGAAAAATTATCTCAGGAACACGTAGAGGTATCGGGTTTCGCAAAGGAGGAGGCCGAACGCATCAGGCAACGGCGTTATCACCGCCGCCGCCGCAACCGGGATTCTGATCCCGATTTCCGGCCACCGTAGGCGCGAGCTTGCGGACAGTGAGCAATGGGTAGCTCACTGTCCGGCCGTCCGGTAACTGTCCGGACCAAGTCCAAGTCGTCGACGGCGCGCACTGTTCCCGCGCGCCTCAAGGAGTTGTCAGCAACAGCAGTGACCCAACCGGGTCGAAGCCTACTGGGGCCAGGGTTATCCAAAAGGGCGCTTGAGCCCCGGTATGAAGGCTAGAAGGAACGGGGTGGGTCTTTTAGTCAGTAAGAGTCTGACACTATCTCCCGCTCCGCCCAAGAGCGGGGGATGTCAATGCATGATTTTTCCCCACCATAAAAAAAGAAAAATGAGGTATCGGGTTGAAATTAAACCCGTATATTCAGGTCTGCGGTCCATTGAAGCTGTGAAAAAATCAAAAATCATAATGATTACTTACATAATGTAATATAGACGTTTACATAACGTAAATAATAAGAACGACAAATACTAAAAAAAGAATAAAATAAATATTTGACTATGGCTCCTATACAGCAAACGTGATTTTTTGCTTCGGACGGTACGGTCGTGCGTGAGTCCGACTCGCACTTGTCCGGTTTTTTTTAATTAGTTTTTTTTTATATTTAAATAAATATTTTATTATATGTTCACGTTTATAAAAAATAAACCAATTTCTTTCTCGATTTCCCAGCAGTGTGACTCCAGAACCGCCTCCGATCTTCACGAAGGAGCTGGAAGACCAGTTCGTGAGGATCTGCGAGCCCTTGACCCTCGGCTGTCATATCGTGGTGCCGCCATGGCCCCGCAATGTCGTCTGGTACAACAAAGAGGGCAAAATTGAGCCCAGCGAGAGGTAAGTCTCTATGAAAAGGGCGATAGGTTAACAAAAACATTCACACACTAAAGCCTGCAATACACGTTGGCCGAGCGTTGCCGAGTGAAGGCCAATACCAATATGTAGACAGTATATTTGCCTTGTCTTGCCATCGCTCGGTGTCGCTCGCCTAGTTAGTTGAGTAGACTTGCGCCAATCAAAGCAAATGTGCGCCAATGTGTATAGACCTCATTTGGAGTAGCTTGTCACGACTCGCAGCCGCTCGCGATCATTTGCCTCACTTCGGAGCGGTGTCGGTTTTTCTGCACAAATCAAAGGCGCTCGCAAATGTGCGCCAACGTGTATAGACCTCATAAAGAAACAATATTGTTTCTTTCAATGAAAAAAACAAATTGTTGTTTTTTTTCCGTTTTTTTCACATGTTGCATTGAAATTTTGCGGAAAAAATCGTTTGGGAACAAAATATGTAGAAATCTTTCGAATGTTTTATTCATTGTTTCGGTTAATTTCATGAAAAATTGAAAAAAAAAAACAAGTTTAATTGAAATTGAAATACTATACACATAACAATAATATTCCTCAGCCAAAATCTCGATTTCACTGTCGTCAGCTTGATCAGAATCGAACTCCCTCAAGCCTCCCCCAAGTGTCACCATAATGATCAGTGCCCACTGTTGGACACAAGCCTCTCCCAAGTATCGCCATTTAGGGCTTTAATGACTGCTGTCCACTGTTGGACATAGGCCTCCCCCTAGCTATAATGACCCCTGCCCACTGTTGGACATAAGCCTCCCCCAGGTGTCACCACCTAGGCGTTATAAAAATTGATGCCCACTGTTGGACATAGGCCTCCTCCCGCGATAATGACCTATGCCCACTGTTGGGCATAATCCTCCACCTAGTGTCACCACCTAGGCGTTATAATAATTGATGCCCACTGTTGGACATATGCCTCCTCTCGCGATAATGGCCTATGCCCACTGTTGGGCATAAGTCTCCCCTAGTGTCACCATCTAGGCGTTATAATAATTGATGCCCACTGTTGGACATATGCCTCCTCGCGATAATGACCTATTCCCACTGTTGGGCATAAGACTCCCCTAGTGTCGCCATTTAGGCGCTATAATGATCGATGCCCACTATTGGACATATCCCTCCATCAAATATCACCGTTTAGGCGTTATAATGACTGATACCCACTGTTGGACATAAGCCTCCCCCAAGTATCGCCATTTAGGCGTTATAATGACTGATGTCCACTGTTGGACATAAGTCTCCCCTCGCTATAATTACTTGTGTCCACTGTTGGACATAAGCCTCCCCCAAGTATCACCATTTAGGCGCTATAAGAATTGCTGTCCACTGTTGGACATATTCCTCATAAACTAGTGCGCCTCTAGTTTGCGTCATCTAGTTTATATTAATGTAAAAAAAAGTACGCATTTGAAAAAAAAACATGAAGTTTTCGGTTCTTTTCATACTTTTCCGTTTAATAATAATAATTATAAGCGCTTATTAAATAAATAGCAGCAGCCGCGATGAGTTCTACGTCGTCCATATTGTTTAAATGCACAATAACAACTGACATGTGGGCGTCTCCTCAAAACTCGTCTTATTGGCCATTTGCATTGGTTCAAGCTTGCCGAACGTGTAGAGAGGCGCTTGCCGAACGTGTAGAGGCGCTTGCCGTGTGTCAATTTGCCTATATTTGCTTAGGCTCGCCAAGGCTCGCGTTGGTCTCAGCTCGGCCAACGTGTATTGCAGGCTTAATACATTTTATAAAAAAAAAACATCAAATACACAAAATTAGGCTTATTTTTTTTTAATCTTATAAATTTAGGGACTTTTGGTCACAGTACGACCATGCCAGGAAATACAAATTATATACAATTATTCGCAAACACCACGCACAAACAATGGCAAAAAAAAATTAATGTACGAAGGCACTGTATAATAAATTACCAAATAATATTAAAAATGCAAAAACAATATCAATATTTAAAAAAATATTTTACGCTTCCAGTTTGTTCGTACTCCGTGTATGTTAACGATTTAATTAAGCAAGTTTTTTTTTGACTACCCTACATATTTTGATTACTTCCCTTTACATTGTAATTAAGTCAAAACAGTAACTGTACGCTACCAATAACGTTTGTAAATTAATTTTTAAGTTCTCGTGTAAGTGAATTGTAAATTCTTATGGGAAATAAAGATATTTCAACCTCATAGGTCATATAGCGCGGTCAGTTGCAGACTACATACAAAAAAAGAGATGCAAATATAAAGCACTATACATGCAAATATATGTAGACACAATGCTTGCAGTTACAAAGCATTTTATCGATTTACTAAAAGTATCGATTTCATTATAAAATTGCTCTATATCAATAAAATGTTGTTTGGTACGATGTCTGATAAACAATCAGAATAATTGAAGGCATATCAATCCGGTTTCAATCGACTAAAGTGTTTTTAGAGATAACTTCGTGATTTTTTTCTATCATACTCGATCACTCTATCTAACATTTTTCCTGTAGATTAGTAAGACAATATTCATTTATAATATTGAATTGTACTCCTGGTTTTCATCCCGAAACAAAAATAAATAAATTAGCATTTTATATTTCTGATTCGAGAGCAGTGGTGGCCGAGTGGTAACGGCTCCGACTTACAAGTTGTAGGTCGCGGGTTCAAACCCAGCCAGGCGTATTACTTTGTGTAATGTATTTCATCACCAGTGCTCTCAAAACGGTGAAGGAAAACATCGTGAGGAAACCGGCATGTCCTAGAACCAAAAATTCGAAAACATGTGACATCCACCAACCCGCACTGGGCCCGCGTGGTGGATTACGGCCCATTGCCTCTCCTAGAGAGGAGGCCTGAGTCCCAGCAGTGGGAACATTAAAAAGGCTCATTATGATGTATGTATAATTCCTGATTCTGTTTACTGCAGTGGATCACTTACTTATTATAACTACTTTTGCTTATTATAAAACACGCAATTAATTCCTGTAGTCATCTGTACCTCTACCATGAGTTTAAAGCAATAGTATTTGTCGATACTCGATACCGACTACGTAAATATTATGTATGGTGAATTTTACAGCGCCTCTAGCGGTCACTTACGGAACCAAAATTTACCATACAAAATATTTACGTAGTCGGTATCGAGTATCGACAAATACTATTGCTTTAAACTCATGGTAGAGGTAGGTACTGAAGGCAGTGTAATATTCGAACGACTTTGCCTGCTGCGCTTTTCCCATCCGGTTATAATTTTGAAAATAAAAATAAATGGAATATGCAATCATGTGATTGATTGAAACATGGATTATTTTTTATACGTTTTTTTATTTGCATACTCTAGTAATTGACTGCGTTCCCACATAATGGTAAGCAGAGCCTGCAATCGGATCAGGCAGATTCGTTCAAATGTGTTTTTTTAATCAATTTTATGGCTTCAGTATAAAGCCTCTGACAAAATTTTAAATTATAATACTGTTTTGAGCGTGAAATGCTTTCCTGAAAATGCAAAATAAAGACGGGAAAGTCAAATAATTGAATCGAGTAAATGTGACGTCAAAGTCTATGACAACAAACGTCTTATCATCGAGGGTAGTTGTAGACTCTGTCTAAAAAGTCAAACAACTTGGATATTATTAGGGTAAAATGAAATCTGACGCTGGTTCAATAATCAAGGTTGATTAAGAGATCCTGATCATTCTTTATTAATAGAAGAACCTTATAAACAGTATCGTATATAAGTATTTTTTAAATGATTAAAAATTGTACAAAATTACTAAGTCGGTTGACTTTTTAGACAGACTATGGTCTAGTATAATTTAACGGCTCCACTTGATAGTTTGTTGTCATTATCATAGACTGGCGTTATACCTAAGTATATTTTTGGGAAAAAATATAATATGGTGTAAACATTATTAGAACGGATTAAGTCGCTGATTCTGAATAAACTATATTCAGGTTTCGCGTATACTAAAAATATGTTGTATTAAAGACAAAGTCCTGACTCACTGACCTATCCACACTCAGCCTAAAAACCCTTTAGACCTAGAACGCTGAAATTTTGCATAGAGTTTTCTTTTATGATACAAAAAAACTAAGAAACGGATTACCTATACTACAAAATATATAGGTACAGAAGTCAATCTACATACAAAGCGCGCTCGAGCAACGCAAGCAAAGACACCGCTCACAGATACGATGTCTCGGTCGCGTCTTGGACCATTCGTCGAACAATTCCGGCTCAAACGCTCATTAGTGTGCGTCCACCGAGCGTATGTATAAAAAGTGAAGTACATACATGAGATTGTCTTCTGTTCCTATTTATTTTGTGCCTATACTAAATTCATCCTTTATGAGGATGCAATGGGTAGCACGCCATTGACCGGCGCATACAAAATGATAAACTTGATTGGACAATTTGCATGGCTAAGCCGATTTTTTTCAGTCTTTTAGTCAGTAAGAGTCTGACACTATCTCCCGCCCCGCCCCAGAGCGGGGGTTGTCATTGGATGATTTTCCCACAAAAAATGCCCAAACCCGTGAAGGTTTGTTAATGCGGCCTACTGTACTTAAAACTCGTAGCCACTTTGGCTTAAACCACACATGGGAATAATTATATACATTTTCAAACATGTTATGTATGTTCTCATGGATATGTGTAGTTCACATCGATATAGAATATAAGTCGATGGTAGTTCACATTATTTTGTGAATATAGGCACAAAAGGTCAATGAAATTGCGTATTTATAACAAAGCTGCCTGATCTTTGTATTGAATGATATTTATTTGGAAAATAGGTTTTAAAAAACATTTTAATTTTTTCCGATGCCGATGGCCGATGTTTTCTAGCTGGCTACCCTGAAAAGAAACACCGAAACGAAAAAAACTAGGGATCAAAGTATCTTTTAAAGTCCATAGTCCATGGTCAAATCATATAAGAATCATGCGGATTTAGTATCTGAGATGGTCTTTTGATGAAATAACCATACAGATTTGAGTGAACTTGTCCAATCTCGCCGACTTGACCAATCCCTTTTCAACAAATGACTTGCAGAGGCGTAGCTTGAACTAATTTAGACAAGGGCGAAGGTGCATCGGCGAGGCCATATTCTTTCATAAATTGGAAAACGAGATAACGACTATCATAACCCAGTGTTCGACCACATCGTCGCTTCAGGTGAAATAGAATAGAATAGAATAAACTTTATTGTACACCAAAAAGTAATAGGCACTTAACTTAAATTAACGGGCACAATGGCGGTCTAATCGCTGAGAGCGATCTCTTCCAGACAACCTTAGGATGGATAAGAAATAGTCATGAAATGCGAGGCTATCAATTATAAATACAGGCCAAGTGCGAGTCGGACTCGCCCATGAAGGGTTCCGTAGCAGCAAGTAACATAATATAAAAGTTCTCATAGATCGTTGTAACTTTAATCGATGTTTTTTAAAAAAAATGCGGTTCACAGAATACATCTACTTACTAAGTTTCAACAGTATAGCTCTTATAGTTTCGGAAAAAGTGGCTACAACATACGGACGGACAGACAGACAGACATGACGAATCCATAAGGGTTCCGTTTTTTGCCATTTGGCTACGGAACCCTAAAAATCTCTTGTTCTTAAAGAGCTCAAACTTGCTCGAGGCCCCTTTGGGTGCGATGCGGTGGATGAGGGGCGCCCTACGCCCTACGCCTAGCTACTCATGAATGGCGACAAAAATGGAAAACACTGCGCGTAGTATTTTGTAGTACTTAACAATTGTTATGGATGTTTGATTCAATTATGAATTTATCAATTATGTCAAAATTTTCGTGGACAATTTTGGGATGTCGTTTTTTTTAGGGTTTCGTAGTCAACTAGGATCCTTTATAGTTTCGCCATGTCTGTCTGTCCGTTCGTCCACGGATAATCTCAGTGACCGTTAGCACTAGAAAGCTGAAATTTGGTACCAATATGTATATCAATCACGCCGACAAAGTGGTAAAATAAAAAGTGGAAAAAAATGTTTCATTAGGCTCACACGTAAAGTCAGTGATTTTTTTTTTCATTTAAACCCTTACGCGTGATATATTGTTAAATAGGTATTTAAAAATGAATAGGGATTTACCAAAATCATTTTTTTTATATTAATATTTTCGGAAATAATCGATCCAAAAGTAAAAAAAAAATGTGCCCCTCTAACTTTTGAACCATAAGTTTAGAAAATATGAAAAAAAAATTCAAAAGTAGAACTTTTTGTAGACTTCCTAGGAAAATTATTTTGAACTTGACGGGTTGAAAAGTTTTTGAAAAGATGTACAAAATAAGTTTGTAATTTAACCGTATATGCAAGCATTTTTTTTAAACTTAGTTTACATATTTTATTATCTTGAACGTATCTTCTTTCAAATAAAAAACAATTATTAAAATCGGTTCACGCAATCCAAAATTACCACCGAAAACCCAACATACATAACCCGTCTAGTTTGTATAAATTAGTAACCCAATTTCTTGAGAGATGGCGCTGTACTTTGGGCTACTTCGCGCTGTTTAGATTTTTCCTGAGTTGATGGGGTCGGGATAGGTATGAGCTATTATATTGTCGAATTGTTCGGTTGGCATTTGTTCTTGCTCGTTGTCTATCGTTCATTGTTATTAATAAGAATATTTGGTATAGTGGATAATTGTACTTAATTGTGTTTAAGTAACTTATGTGGGGACACTTATTGTGACGGACGGGAAATACGGAACCATACACTGAGCGTGGCCCGACACGCTCTTAGCCGGTTTTTTTTAACTTTTTACTACACAAATATAATCAGTAACGTGTACGGATAGAGCTCCATTCTTTTTGTTCTATTTAAAAAATAGGGGTGAATATCTGTGTTTTTATTTTAAAATTGTGTTGTGTGTGTTATTGTGTGTTGTTGTGTTTTTCTTATAGGCAGGCACGGAACGTTTCTATGAATACTGGATAAACTGAAAATTGTAATCACACGTAAAAAAGTATATCTGCGTTTTCATTTTAAAATTGTGTCATTCGTGGAACATTTCTATGAATACTCGTTAAACTGAAAATTCAAATCGCTCGTAAATGAAAGAGTTCCGAAACAAACAGTTGCAACGATGATGCGAGTTGAAATTCTGGAATCGTATTTTTCAAACGGTGTTCACTACGACGGGAATTTTTCACTGTTACAATTTTTTATTTACTTTTGGGGAAGGTAAGCAAATTAGGGGGCACGACTCCCACCAAGGCAAGCAAAAAAGCGGCATGGTTATAACATTCTTTTTTCGAAACAGTTCAGGCCATTTTCTGTCCCATATAGCTTCGTTGTGTAAAAAAATAGAAACCTGAATTTTTAAAGCATTGTGTAATCACGGTAAATTTAAAATTCAATCAATTCGAATCAGTAGTTAAAGAATTACTATAACTGGAAAAAGTTTCTTAATTTTGTCACTCACTGACTAACCGATCATCAAATGTCTAAGGCACTTCTAGCAGACATAGAAGCTTTAAATTTAGAATACAATCAGTGTTTAGTGTTAATCAGTTAATCAATGAAAAACTAAAACATTCAAACAACACAACAATTTTGGTTTTTGGCACAACTGTTTTCTAGATACACCAACTGCATAAATAACTTTGTAATCCCATATTAATAGGATACAAAGATACATTAATTAAGTAAAGTTACACATACAGTTAATGAATCAGTGTTCGTGTATATTTACAATATAAAAGAATCTACAAATATAAATGAGATGCCATCAAAAACATAACCTAGTAAATAACCAGTAAAAAAACCAAGGCTTGCAACTCAGTTTTTTTACCGTAAAAAGTTGTGAGATTTATGTACTGAATAAATTAACCTTCTTGTTAAGAAGGTTAATTTATTCAGTCCGTACTTAAAGGACCTAGATTGACGTGGCCATCGCATGTATATCACAAGTAATACGTAGCATAGCATAGCATAGTCGGCCTTATAATGTTCCTACTGTTGGGACTCAGGCCTCCTCTCTAAGAGAGGGAATGGGCCGTAATCAGAACCAAAAATTCGAAGACACATGTCTACGAGTTTATGATTCACACCTTTCTTCATACTCCAGGTATCACGTACTAGAAGACGGTGCGGGTGGCTACCTGCTGGAAGTGGGCAGCGCCGAGTGGCCGGACGAGGGCGAGTGGAAGTGCGTCGCGACCAGCACGGGCGGCCGCATCGGCATCTCCACTTGCTATGTCACCATGGATGGTGAGTACTCCCCTTGCTGGCTGATTCCTTTTAATTCTCAGATATCATCATCATTTCAGCCGCAAGACTTCCACTATTGGACGTGGGCCTCCTCCAAGTGCTCCAACACGCCCTAGGCCCGCGTGGTGGATTACGGCCCATTCCCTCTCCTAGAGTGGAGGCCTGAGACCCAACATCATAAAGCCGACTATGCTAAGCCATAACGACCGGTCCTGTGCTTCTCGTATCCATTGGATTCCCGCGACCCTCAACAGGTCATCGGTCCATTTCGTAAGAGGCCAATGCTGAGTCTTCCGGTACATAATCGCCACTCCAGAATTTTTTGGCCTCATCGATCATCTGTTCTGACAAACAATGTGCCGTGCCCACTGTCTCTTAAGTTTGGCATTTCTTCGGACTATGTTGGCAACCTTGATTCTCAAGGATGGACGGAAACGAAATTCGAACGATGTCAACTAAAGATTTAAACACCTACGTAGATTGATGGCAGGCCTTTTTTGCATTGGGAAATCATCCCTTCCAGGGTGGAGGTGCTAGACTTTACCGATTAAAACCCACCTACGCTTTCAGGTTCCCTTTGCGTTCTAGGACCACCGTACCTACCTCTGTCAAAAATTCTCGTGGCCTGATAGGTTTTAACAGATCTGCGGAACTATAATATTGCATAGATTGACGTAATCGCAAACTGACAAAATCATCGATCGTCACCGAGATATGGTGTAATATGTTTTTAGGGTTAAAGTCAATACTTTTTAATGGTGAATGACGAGAATTAGTCTTGTGATGCAATCATCAGATCTAAGGCCCGCTCGCATCGATACAGTTGCGATGCTATAGCGTGTTGGCATCTTTTCTATAGCGCTTGTAAATGCGATTAGTAGAGTTAGTAGCAATGCAGCTGTCGCACGACTTCATCGCTACAAAAAGTCGCCGTCAGCGAGGCGCCTCGCCTATTTGCATTCGTAACGAATGCGGTCACTTGAGTGAAGGCCTATCTGAAATAATACCCCATTTGAAAAACATACGTAAATACAAATTTACTTCTTGATTCCAAAGTAATAATTTTACATTGATATAATATTAGTATTTCGAGTATAAACAAACTTTAAGCTTATTCATTTGCAGTGTTCAATAAGCCACAATTAATAAGGATCGAAATTAACTAATGATGAAAACATTTCCGTAAATTATTTTGTTCGCGCTTACGAGTACTGGATCACATTTCATATTTTCAATTTTATTATTCATTAAAAGTAAAATATGTTGATGTAAGCATTCGTTTTGATTAAGAATTTTATTTTCATTGAAACGAAACTTTACATCCATTTAAATAAAGTTCTTCATTCAAAAGATTGATTCTATATAATTTTCCACAGTGCCCAAAAACTACCGAAAGCCAAGATTCATGGAGAACCTTCAAGCAGTACTTACAGAAGAAGGGTTAGTCTCCTTCGAGTGCAAAGTCGTGGGCTTCCCCACTCCAGTCCTTAGCTGGTTTAAGGATGGCCAGGAGCTGAAGCCTGGAGATGTCTACCAACTCACAGGAACCAACTCCTTAGGTTCCTACTGTTGCATAGCGAGAAACTGCATGGGCCAAGCCAGCAGTTCTGCTGAACTAACCGTGGAAGACATCCAAAACCAGCTGAATGAGGAAGAGAAACTGCAGCTGTTCTCCAAGAATCAGGCGCCGAAGTTTATTCAAGGATTGAAGAGCGTCGAAGCGAAGATTGATGAGCCATTCCGTTTTACAGTTAAAGGTGAGCTTAGGTTTTTACGAATTTAATGTAAAATACATTTAAGTCTGCGATCATTCCTAGACTAAAATTCACTAGATTTCATAATTTACACCTTATTATTTATATTTATTTATGAAAATCAAATTCCTTAGTTTTTTTACGTTCTCGTATTTTTGGGTACGTCCGTAAATTAAGTCACATGGTTTCGATTCTGTGTGGTCTAGTAAATGACATAAAATCTATTTTTATTTAATAAATTAGTACAAACATTCCTCAATTTAAATTATTCTACTTCTATATTTTTTCTGTAATTTTATATTTCAGTCGCCATTCCACCTGAACCGTCTGTACTATGGTACCGAGATGACCAGCCGGTGGACGAGTCCTCTCGCTGCCACCTGGGCCGGGAAGAGCGCGGCGTGTGTTACCTCGACATACAGAGCCTCGAGTTCCTCGACCAGGCCGAGTGGAAGTGCGTCGCCATGAACGACTTCGGGCACAGTGTCACCTCATGTTTCCTCAAACTAATAATACCTAGACACTACAAAAAACCAAGATTCTTAGAAAATCTGCAAGCCATACTATCGGATGAAGGAGCAGTCAACCTTGAGTGCAAGGTCATCGGTGTCCCACAACCTATCCTTAAATGGTACAAAGATGGCGAGGAATTAAAGCCTGGTGACATCCACAGGATAATCTCTGGCCAAGACGGTACCTGTTGTCTTGGAACTTACACTTGTGAAGCGCAGAATTGTATGGGCATTGCTGCCAGTTCCGCCTCACTCCTCGGGTTTGATGATTCAATGAAAGCAAAGAAGAAGAAAGCTGAAGAACAAGCCCTACAAAGGAATTTATCTCTTAGCACGATACATGAAGAAAGAACTTCACAAATGTATGACACACCAGTTGGTGATGTCACCACTCTTGACGATAAGGGAGAGATATCCTTCTCATTCGACGGCAAAGAAGTTTCTGTATCTCTGTACGAAACTCCAGACTTAACCGAGGAAGAAGCTTTACAAATCGTGGAAATGTACGCCGATCAATTATCAGAAAATATTACAGAACACAACGTGGTTGAACTACCACCACTAAGATTTGTTAAAGAAACATCTACATCAGGTAATTTGTTGATGGAGGCAGTTATTATTGACGTCTCTCCGGAATATTTCGTGTCTCCTGATGAAGATATGCGCACAGAAGCTGATCTCGAAGACTTGTCAATAGCTGACGAGAATGGCCCTCCACAGTTGTCATTAGATCAAGACTTTGAGATCGCTGGTGAAGATTACCTAGAAAAAACTATGGCCTTATTATCGGAAGAAAGATCAGATATTAAACTAAGCAGGAAAAAATCAGATTCCCAGAAAAGCGCTGATGACTTCTTCAGTTTATCACGTGATCAATCACTATCAGAAGAAAAGAGGGACGATGATACTCAAGCCATATCTGACCTGCAAAGCTTTGCAAGTGCACATAGTTCCAGTAAACCTAAATCAAAATCCACGAAACCATCAGAGCAAGAAGGTCAGGAGTCATCGGAACCCACAAAAACTATTCTATTTAAAGATGAAGCTTTGAAACACTTGGACACCGAGCCAGCTCCTATTGTAAAACCAAAGAGAGAACGTCGTACTAGTCGTAGTTCTAGACGTTCCAGCTCAGGTAGCGAGAAATCAGTTAGCAGATCAAAGGAAGAAGCACCATGGAAAAAAGAGTCATTTGAAATGGAATTGCCCAAAAAACCAAAAATGACGGATGAAGAATTCAAAACTCAAATGATTCACATCAGTACTTCATTATCTAAAGTTATAAACGACGTTCAAATTATTGAAAGAGATATTATTCTCAAGTCAGAATTGATGTCATCGGCAGCAACTGCTTCAAGAAGTTTGGAAATTATCGGTAGTTTGATATCTCCACTGTCAGAAATCCACAGTATAGCAGATGCTGCTAAAGAATCAGCATCAGAATCAAAAGAAGTCAGCAGTACATTATTTAATAGTTTACCTCAGCCTTTGAAAGCTCTTCAGCAGTCGTTAACAATAATTGAGAAATGCATTGATATGGAAAGTGACAGCAAAACTCTTGTGAAGAAAACCTGTGTTGCATTTGTCGAGACATGTGGAAGTGAAATGCAAAAGTTGATCTCGGATATCAATTCTGTTACGTCTAAAGACTACCTTCTTGTTGAAGATAAAGTTCTTACAGAAATCGAGTCGTTGAATAATGAAATGAGCACAGTTATCAAATTCTCTGCTGATACTATCAAAGCTAGAAATCTGCTTAGCGAAGCCAGTGAAATTAAAGTGGACGAGCCTTCTCTTGAAGTTAAGCATCTGAGAGACACACAAAAAGCGGTGTTTGAACTGAAAAGTCCTCTGATGTCATTATTGTGTATAGCCGAGTGTGCTGATAGTGGCAAAATAATAGATGTCGCTAAAGTGCGCAATAGTGAAGTTATTCTTAATGATATGTCTGCTTCTATACAAGATCTGCAAACAGCTTTGGAACAAATCGAAACTTTATCAGTCAAGGAATCAACTTCACCTTTACATAAATATAATACCGAAATAATTGAAACTGTTATGGAGTCCGTTGTTAAACTAAGAAGTTCTTTTGAACAATTATCTACGGAGTCTGAAAAAGAAGATGAAGCCGTACTAAAGCAGGCGGTAACTTCAATCAAAGAAAACTTACATAAAATATCTACTCAAATAGATGTTATTGAGAAGAACGTTGGTACCTTTGATGTTTTACAGAGCGAAAATAAGCTAGATGCCCTACAAAAAATGGCTCAGATCCTTATCGCACTAGAAAATAATTTACCAAGATTAGAGCCAATGCCAGAAATAAAGAATCACATGACTGTATTCCACAAAAACTTAACCAAAGTCTTGGAAAATGTAATAGAGAGTAACGAGTCTAAGAAATATTTTACTCTGATGGAAATTTGTGATGCAGTTAACAGAATCAATGCTTCAATAAAGAATCTAGATGTTGATAATATGATGTCTCTTGCTAGCCTTAACAACACCTTAAGAATTATTCAAGATCAGTTCATTACAAACGTATTTGATTCGGAACTAAATTGTTCTCTTCTTACAAACATTGCTGATACTTTAGTTGATATTCAAGAAGCTATAAACACAGCTGAGGAAGTCAGCATTCATGTTGATTCTGAACACATACAACCCATAACTCCTCATGAATATGATGAAATGAAAGCCCAAGTCGTACTGGAACATATCGACCACGCAATAGCCGCAATTGAAAATGTTAAGGCAATCGAATCGATACAAGATTTCAAGACAAGTATTGCTCCCACGTTAGAGAACATTTGTCCTGTATTAGAGGAACTAAAACGAAGTGTAGCTTCTGTTAAAGCTAGTGGAGTTGACGAAGAACATATTTCTGAGTTATCAGATGTTTCATCTTTTGCTCAAACTTTTGCTTCGCCACTTTGTGAACTTAACCAGAATATTATTGTACTCAATCAACAAATTGTTGAAAACCTAGAAAGTTTGAAACAAAACAGCGAAGTAATGACTACGATAGCTGAACCTATTCATGAACTCCACACCACACTTCAAATATTACAGCAAGATGTTATTTCTCAATATGGTGAAGACCTTACTCCTTATGACGTCAGTTTAAATATGGCTAGCGCAGTACAGAATCTCCAAAGTTGTATTCTGATGATACAAGAACAGGCAGGTGTGGAAGCGGCCGACGATATGTCTACTCTCGAAGATATATCGGGAATAAAGACCACAGCAGACACTGTTCCAACTGACCGCTTAGTACTACCAGCTGCCGAAGAAACTGCGGTAGAACAAGCCATATCACCATTCAATCAGGAACTCCAAACTACTGCAACGGCGCAAGCACTACAGACATTGCACGAACACATTACAGTGTTACAAAATCCTGAGATTATTGACGCGTTAGATACGTTGTCTGAAGTCAGTGATTATTCTAGCTTAAAATCTTTCGTTATAGGTTTAGGTGAATTGCATTCTGGAATCGAAGAAGTTCTACATCCTCTAGTAATAGAGGGATCAAATGAGATAGCCAACTTAATCAATCCATCGAAACTTACAGCCATTGCTGAGCCGATGCAGGAATTACAGCAAAGTTTGTCGGTGTTAGACACAAGTAACATTCCAATATATGAAAATTTATTAGAGATGCCGACGGAAAGAATACATTCCGTGATTCAGAGCGTATCTGAATTTAAAGAGCATTTAGATAAGTGTATGCTCGCTGTGTTCCCTGCCATGCACACTGCTGAAAATACCGTTGAAATAGCAAACAAAGTCGGTGCACTTAGAGAAGTGTGTGAGCATTTAAAAGACATTATTGAAACTGCTAAAGGCGTAGAAAATATTCAAGTGCCAGAGGAAGTTAAAGCTTTAGAACGCACTGTAGATAATTTACTTGATGCTACTGATGTTTCTAAGGGAATCAAGATTGAGCAAGTTAAAATTATTGCTGAAGACCTATATGTGAAAGTAGCAACAGTGCAAGAAGAAATGCTTCAATTTACTCCACAAACCTCAGATAAATTGTCTCAAGAGGCAAAATTAATTCAAACTATTGATGAAGTACAAAGTAACATTGCTGTGCTAGAGCAATATGATTTCGTCGACCTTTCACGTGCTTCAGATTTGACTTGCACTACTCCTCAAATTGCAGTTGAAATAGAATCAGACTCTCTTATGTTAATGGAAAACATCGTAGACAGTGCAGTTAACGTGGTGCAAGATTCCACAAATGATATGCCGATGGCTGATCTTATGATAGTTGAGGACTTCTTCAAGACGTGTAAAAATGAATTTACCATTCTTCGCTGTCTTATATCTAAAGCTACAACTCATAAGAAAATAATAAGATTATTACAAGAGTTTACTTCTTTGCAAAGTACAATTAATGAATTTAAAACGAAAAAGCTAGAATTGAAGTTGACTGATGACGTTAACGGCTGTTTGATTACATTCTTGCTTCATGCCGATGATTGCCTCCAAAATGTTCAATCTTCTCTTATAAAAATAGTTGACTCTCAAGCTGAACTTTTGATTGTAACGCCTCTGGAGAAGTTTGAAAACTCGGCACAAGTACTTAAAGCGCTAAAAGAAACAAAGCATGATGAAAAAATCTACGAAACAGTTGACAAATTTGTTGCAATATTAGAAACAGCTAAATCTTCTCTGCAAAATGTACAAGCAGACATCATAGAAGATATCAGAAGTGCTAAACCACACGTGGTTGAAGATAATACTTTATCTAATATGATTGAAGAATTCGCAACATTTGTTGAGGAAATAAAAATGCAGAAAATAGATGATGTTACCAAGGACATGTTAGAAAAAGTTTCAACTGTTATTGAAAAACATCATGACTTCAAAGATGCAAGCGGTACAGGCAAGACTTTAATTTTATTAAAATGTTTGTCTGACTGCACCGATGTATTACAAGAAAGCCTTCTTGAAGTACAAATTCCAAAACAGAAGTTGGAAGAAGGTCCTTTGAAAGCAGTTTTGACAGAAATGTTAGAACCTCTACAAGCATTACACAGTCAATTGACCAGTGTTCAAGAGCAAGTTCTTAGAGGTGTTGACGAAGATTCAATATCTGTCGATTTAACAACTACGGAGTCTCTTGTTCAAACAATGACTGAAAAACATAAAGAAATGATAGAAAGAATGGAAACGGAAGACGCGATAGCAAATGAAGAGATTTCTCTGATTATGGAAGTAGATAAGGAGATACACTCGATACAAGATAGCTTGCGATCTATAGAAAATGTTCAAGTTGCTCAGGTTGTTAAGGACATTGCCAAACCCGTTGATGACATTGAAAAGTCAATGCAAGTTATTTTGTCTTCAGAGAAAGCCAACATTTACAGTGAAGATAAACTTCCTAAAGGTGAGTTACAGCACATTTCAGCACAAAAAAATGACTTGAACTATTTAGTATCCAAGGGAAATGAGCACAAATTATTGTATTTTTACTAGGAATAGAATAAAATTGTTTAATACTTAGACGGATGAAAAGCGAAAATTTTCAGAAAATGGAATACAATTTACTAAATATTTATTTATTTATTTATTTATTTAACACTTTATGCACATGGGTACAGAGGCGGACTTAATGCCTTAGGCATTCTCTTCCAGAAAAAATACAATGTAGTATAATCTCTTTCACGTGTTAGGCGATGATCACACTGCTACGCACCACGCAGTGTAGCGCGTGAATACGTGTTTTAACGTTGCTTGTAAGTATCTCCGTTTGTATAGAAAACACGCACAGTCCAACACACCGAAAATGCATCCACGCGCGTTCATGGAGATCACGCGCCTACAAGAGGAAAAACATGCGCACACAGGCGTGGGGGCGGGGCAGGACACGAGGTATGGCACACCAAGTTTCGTAGTGCCGTGCGTGATTTTGTATGAAATGAGTCAGAGCCTGCGTAAATCTACAAAACTCAACTACACTCGTGATGGCGTTAAAAATCCGCACGAGGATGCAAATTTGCAATCCCGCAAGAACACGCGTAGGTACGTTGACACGCAACATGCAGCGTTATGCGTGGCAGTGTGATAATCACCTTAATGCTAAAATAAGGTGATATCTGGTTTTGTTTAATGATATAATATTTTCAGAAAGCCATTGTAATTAACAAAAAATCGCAAAATTGTAAACATCTTGTCACTTTGCACCCGTTGACTTTATTGTACCACATCTAAAGGTTCATACGCACTATGCGGCTAGCCGCGCGGCTGACCACAGGACACGGTTGCGAATGCAGCCAGCCGGATCGTGGGCAGCCGCATTCGTAACTGCAACGTGTGGTTGAAGAACTGTTGCAAATAGCGGTTATATCGAGCCTATGGACTAGCGCATAGTGCGTATAACCCCTAAACAATGACACAAACCTAAATTTATAGGTACAATGGCCGTCTTGTTGTTGACAGTAATGCCTACACTATAAGCTGAGCTATTGTCCTATGATAAATAAACCGTTTTAGTGAGCGCCTAAAATAAATAAAATCATGGTCTACCTATAATTAATTGTCAAAGGGGTAAAACCAACTTTGTGTGAAATAAAGTTATTTTACAAAAAGATATTTTAATAAATATTTCTGTCGAAATTTTTTATAGATATCAATTCGAATATCGATTCCTTGGAAAACGCAATAGACCGTTTCATAGGTATTGAAATGGACTTATTAGTCGCATCAAGTACACTTTGCGACGCTGATTTGAACGAAAGCTTAACTATAGCTACTGAACTACAAGGACTATTGGCACTTAATCCCGAAGAGTTGGCCTCTTCTAAAATATCAGATTTAAAATACAAAAAAATAAAGTCTCTTAAAGATCTAATATCGAAATTCGATTGGCAAAGTACAGACGCTTTCAATGGAAAGAACCAATTAGAAACTGAAAACATGAAGCTTGTATTTCTTACGGCTTATCAGTTATTGGTCGAGTTGGAAAAAGTTGATATATTGGATAATATAGAAGTTGAAGAAGGTAAAGTTCGAGTGGATGTGAATAATCTGGCTTAGTCGATATTAATAAGAGCTTTGTACAAACGCCATCGTGATGCAAAAGCGATATTATTATGCTTTAATGTGTTTCGTTAAATAAATCATTACGTCTGTAGCTTAATACCACGTCTGGTTCAAATTAAAAGACAGACGAACACGATTTTTAAAATCGTCGTGATCAACTGATTTAGTCCAATAACATTCCATAAGTTGGTGTATCTCATATTTTTTCGAGATATCGTCAAGAAACATCTTTTTTTTTAAAGAGATTTATCATTTTAAATGCTTTCTTCTTCACGAGTTGTATTATTTTAAAATAAGATTAAACTTAATTAAATATATTCTATTTTCAGAGAAAGCTAAACAGATCATTCAGCATATTGATCAATATATAGAATTGATTGAAATAGTTGAAGAAATATCTGCTATCATAAAGATTGATGATATAAAAGAGACTATGGACATTGCAAAAGAGTTACGCGAAAGTATTGCTGCATCAGAAATTATCGCAGAAGGAGAGGAAAGCCTTGAACGAGTGAAAGAAGTTCGCAAAGAACAGAATCGGTTGGCTTTAAAACTCCACACTGCATTATCTGCTTTACAAGTTCAAGTTTTTGACAGTGTACAAGAGTTAGCGCCAGCTCTTAGTACGGAAGTAATTCAACGAATTGCTCAAGTTACTGCACAGTTACAAGCAGATTTAGTTGCAGTTACTGGCATCAGAGTGGCATTACAAGCTCCTCTGGAACCATTAACCGAAGCGCTAAAGAAGATTGAAAAAGTAGAGGACCAAGCTGCCGTCACTTCACCAGAATCAGTAACAGTAGCTGTAGGATCGGAAGCAATAATTTTAGAACAAATTGGTGTTGTCGAGCAAGTATCACCGTCTGAACAGTTAATTCCGACAGCAAAAATAAGGGAAAAGTCAATCGCTGAAATAAAAGAAACAGTCACAGTAGATGATGCCAATCAAGTACCATCTGAAACGATAGTTGAGTCGGTTCACACCGAAACAGAAGCAGCCCTTGCTATAGAGAGCACTGAAGCGGTAGTAATGGAACAAACTGAAGTTTATACAGAAAGTACTTCAAAAGAAGATGTTGCCTCCAGTTTAGTCGAAGAAGATCAAGTCCAAGAAGTGGCATCTGTAGAGAAATTGAAATTAGAATCGGAAAGTGCCGTTGTGATTGAAGACTTAGGGCCAGTGTTGCATGAAGTTACCGTTGATAAGCAGCAAGTTGATGTTGGAATAAGTCAAGCCGAGTTACAAGAGGCTCCTAAAGCAACAATTGGTAACAATGTTTTCCTTATTGCTTTATGATGTAGTTATTTGGCTCTGTCCTAATTTAATTCTCCTGTACCTAATTTAATTTATATCTTATTTATATACTTTTTTTCAGAAATGTTAGTTCTGCATATAGATCAGTTTATATCTGACGATGTAGCAGAAGTAATCAATGAACTAGCCAACGTCATCAATGCTGAAGAACTGAAGCAATCGATTAGTATTGCTAAAGAAATGCGTGAGAACATCGCTGCTTCTGAAGTCGAATTAAAAGCAGAAACTAGTGATGTTCTGAAAGAAGAATTGAATGAACAGCATGCACAACTAGCACATCAGCTGCACACCGCTTTAGAGGCACTAGAAAATCTATCATTTGATAATTTAATAGATATACCTTCAATCAACAAAGATACCTTACAGCAAGTTAGTGAAATTACTGAAAACCTACGCGCTGATCTTGTAGAAGTCAAAACAACACCAAAATTGTTTGATCAACTTAAGGACGTCAAGCTTAAAAAAGTTTCTGATGCTAACAAAGCTGCCAAGCAAACAAAAACGGTTGAAGTTGCTTCTGTAGAGCCCACTGTATCGGAAGCTAAAGAAAGTATTTTTACTGAAGTATTACGAGCAGAAGAAGATACTAACGTGCAAGTACTAAAACTTGCAGCAGAAACAGTAGATCTATTGGAAACTACTCAACCACCACTTGAATTAGCAGAAGCAGAATCGTTCGAACTAGGTACTAAAGTGGGTGAAGTAGTAGCAATTACTAAAGAAGATGAACCTATCATTTTAGAAGAAGTAACAGTAAGTGATGTAAAAGCTGTGGTTACACAGCAGGCCATACAGAAGTCCGAGAAATCACTTCAAGAAGCCACAACAGGTAATTTCGTCATTAAATTCTCTTTTCAGGACTTATTGAATTTTTATTTTTACTCACATGCTGTTATTATTGTCAGCTCAGGTGATACTACACGTTTTTTTTTCAGAAAATGCTATCAAAACGTTTTTTTTGCTGCAAAAGTTTTACGTAATTTTAAATAATGGTCTATTCAATATTTGTTACACCTACACCTTGTAGTTACACTATATTACTTCACTTTTTATGTTAAATCTTGACTGTACACTATATCAAAGTTACATATTTTCAGAAACACTGTTACATAACATCAATGAATTCTTGTCAGAAAACATTATTCAAACTATCGATAAAATATCGGCGATTGTGAACGTTGATGATCTTAAACAATCGCTAGCAGTTGCTAGTGAGTTACAAAATAGTATCAAGACAGCCATAAATAATAATGCTACAATAATAAGTGTGGCATACGGTGAACAACTTCAACAATTACAAAACTCATTATCTACAGTACAAACACTTGCATTAGACTCTACCAATAAATTAAATCAAGTGATTGAACATGAAGCGCTGGAACAGTTTGCCAATACAAGTAAGCATTTATCATTAGTACTGGCAGCTGCAATGTCGCAAGTACATATACAGCAAGAAACACTTGAAGAGAAGGAAGATGATAAAGATTTTAAGGGTGAAAATTCTCAAGATACTGATAAAACTATAGCCACATCTGAAGAAACTGACATTCAGGAACAAGACAAAAGTGTACCTAAACATTTGATAGCTGATTCTTTACAAGCTAAAACTATTGAATCGCCTACCGTGGAAAATGTTATACCTTCTGATGTAACTAAAATAGTAGATCAAGCAATTACTGAAGAAGTTCTAAAATTAACTTTTAAGGATAGTGAATTAGAAGTTAATGAATCAGGTGTCAAAGAAAAATTAGAACAACACATCACAGAAACAACTGGTGTTACTGCATCTATAGATACCGGAAAAATAAAGCCTTCGGTAGAAAATGTACCTCAAATAATGGCAGAAACCATTACTACTACCGTTACAATAATTGAAAAAGATTTGCTGCAGCCACTGGAACAGGCTGATGCATCAATGCAACAAGCTGTGCTTTTGGGAGAAGAAAAAATAATTACATCGCAAGTGGAATCTACAAGTGATTTGGTTGAAGAAACCTTTTTGCCAGAACTGGAAGTGACGATGAAACCTATTATTGAATCTCTTGAAACCACTCAAGTTGTGCCCGCTGTGCAGTTATCTAAAAGTGTTTTACAAAGTCTTGCTACAGACACTGAACAACAAGTTCAAAGTGTATCCGAAAGTATTGAGAACAAAAATCAGGAAAAAATAAGTTCGGACGTAGGAACTAATGAACAGTCAAAAACAGATATTATTATAGTCAATGAAAGTGTAAGCCCTGATGTAGTTGTTGAAGAAGAGACTTTACAACAATTAGATAAGATAGCACCTGAGGAAGCCACTTTAAAGAGAATCGCAAATGGTCAAAATGCAGTCACTATCATCACTGCTGTTGATGATACTGTACAAGAAATGCCGTCAACTGTTTCCACTGTTAACGAAATTGCTCACGAAGTTGTCAATACTGCGATTGTAATTGCTGAAGAAGTAATTCAACCTTTGGTTTTAGAAAAAGAAGAATTCTATGACTCGCAAATTTCTTCAAAAGAAACTGATGTCACAAAAGTAGAAATTACAGAGCATAAGTCCGTTGAAACGTCCTCACCAATTATTGAAGATCAGCCCAAGGCTATGGATGCATTGAGTAACGACAGTAAATATGACGATGTAAAAGTAACTGAAGAGAGTTCTTTGGATTTGGTGACCCAAGCTGAACACACTGAAAAAGTTGTTTTGGTAGATCCGTCAGTCATAGAATGCACAAAAGTAGATGATTTAGAAGTTAAAACTATGCCAATGAAGCAACAAAAACTGGAAGTTTATGGAGAGGAACAATCTCTTAGAGAGGTTATGGAAATCAAGCCTGACGAAATGGAAAAAGAGGAGGTGATAAAAGATAAAGCTATAAAAGATGAACCACCAATTTCGGAAAATATTGAGTCTATTTCTGCCACTACCACAGAAGAGATAAACTATTTGGAGCAAGACGTAGCCGCTGATGTAACTTGTATTAACGTAGAGGAAACCATGCCTCTAAATCAGAAAGAGACGGCAACCAAATCTGTTGAGCAAGAACTAAAAGTTGTTGAAACTGAAACACTGTTGGTTCCAAAAAGCTATGAAAAAACCGTGGATACTAATGTAGTAGAACCTCAATCTTTAGAACAAAATGCAGCTGTTAGTGATACTCATATAACAGAGCAACCCGTGACTAAGGGTACAGAAAAACCTGCTTGTATTGAATTAGAGGAAAGTATAACCCTAGATCAGAAAAAGGCATTAAGCGAATCTGCTGAGCGAGAACTGAAAGTTGTTATAACTGAAACACAGTTGGTTCCAGAAAGCGTTGAAATAATCGGGGCTGATATTGTAGATTCTCAAGCTTTTAAACAAGACATAGCCGTTAGTGATGTCATCACAACACAGCAACCTGTGGCTGTTGGTAAAGAAACGATTGTTCCTATTGATGTAGAAGGAACTAAACCACTACATGGAGAAGAGCTGGCTAGCAAAAACGCTGAAAAATCTATTGAACCAGAATTGAAGATTGTTCAAACTGAAATACAATCGGTCACAGAAAATATTGAAAAAATTGCGACACCTTTAGAACAAGGCACTATTATTCTTGACAGCCTTATTACAGAGCAACCTGAAGCTCTTGCTAAAGAAATTACTGCTATTAATGACGTGGAAGAAATACGATCGTTACAAGGTGAAGGTAAATTGGTTCATTTAGATCCAGAAGTTTTTGAATCGAAATTGGAATCAGAAAGTGTCGAAGTATCTGCGGCTACCGAGACCGTAGAGCCTCAATCTGAAGAGCAAGTAAATGTAGCATCGACCTTGAGTGTGGGAACAGCGCTCACAGAAACTGCTCAACCAACGATCGGAATTGAGTCTGTGGTAATGATACCGCTAGATCAAGAAAAAGTAGTAATAATCACTGAACAAACAAAAATGTCAGATACTGAAAATATACCAGCTAGTGTTACTACAGAAGAAATAGAAGTAAAACAGTCAGAACAAGAAAAAATGATCTGTGATCAGCATACACCAAAGACACAAAATGAAAATATTATGTTAAGATCAAACGAGGATGAAGATGTTGAAGTTCCAAAACCAGTTAGTGAAGCTGAAATATTTGAAGATGCTCAAAAGGTTGAACAGAAAACTGTTGAAATAGATTCAAAACCGCCCTCTGAAGAAACAGCTCTTCATCTAACGGAAACAAAGAAGATAGCTCTCGGTAATAGCAATAAATGTTGTGACGCTAGAATTAACGAATTGTTTCATTTTGTAGAGCTTATGTTACTCTATAACGCTAAATAGCTACGCAGTATGACTCTTCAAACAAGTCTTAATCTATTAGTATTAACCACTAAAATATCAAAAGCCTTTACATTATGAAAACTGTTATATGTCATCATCTGCAAAGCCCTTTCCCGACTATGTTAAGGTCAGCTTTCATATAAATGTAGATAACAAATTCACCCAGTCTTTTATTTGTCATCAGTTGATGAAAAGGGCCATTTGTATTTAATGGTTGACTCAAATCTTTCATACTGTGAAGTTATATCGTTGAGAGTACATTTAAAGTTTAATATAAAGCATATCATGCATAATACAAAAATAATAAGTAGCAATTGCACGGCTGTCTGAAGTAAACTACCATTATTTTTATATCAGTATGAGTTACTCAAATACTTTCTGGTTTCAGCAGTAATACAAAAAGCACGGCTATGCTTTTATGATACATTTAGACTGTATGTAAATATGGTTAATTGTAACGCATCTGTTTTAAGTTAATAATTTACTTTCACGCAGCATTAAATTATTAACAACGCAAATGAAATCTCGTGCTTTTTTTAAGTGGTATGTAGCTAGAATTAGCGCAAGTAAAGAGAAGCCCATGTTCTGCAGTAGGTAAACAAAGCCTGCGGAAGCATCTACGTGGGGAAAAACATACCTAAACATCGATATACTTACCTGTCGTTTGTAGCAGATAAATTAATTAATAATAATTATTTACAGATTCTTGACTTTAACATTTATATTATAATGTGCACTCATTATATGATAATTATTGCGCTCTCATTTTGCAATACACAATTACACACTTAAATAACACAGCCTCGTTTTACTGCTTCTTAATTATTACCTCGGTAGATCTTGTTGATTCTTGTACAAATACGTATTTTGGAACTGCTGTTAAAATATGCTTTAACGCAAAGTAAAGTTATAATATACAAAAGTAAAGTAAAGTAAAGTTTTCTTTGTCTAAAATTTCATGCGTACATTACCCTGAAAACGTCGAAGTTGATCAAGTGTAATATTAACGTTTAAGTAGTATTTAAGAGCAAAACTATGAACAATTCTTAAAATACACGTACTAAAACAAAAATATCAAATAGTGCTTACTATTATTTCACTTATATTAATAGCGTACAGAAATAGTAACCCTTTTAAAAATAACGTTTTATCAGTTACTAGTCAACTTTATGTCTAATCGAAACGTATTCCATGAAATACATTATATATTTTTTTTACAGACACACTATTACACACCATCGAACAATATTTATCCGATGATATAATTGAAATAGTCAACAAGTTGAGTACTACTTCAGAAAATGCTGAACTAGCTCAATCGATTGAATTAGCTTATCAATTACGTAAGAGTATAGCTCTACAAGAAACATTTCATGATATAACACAAATTAGTAATGACCATGTTCCGTTAGTACAAAACCTAAATAGTGCTTTATTAGCGTTGCAATTAGTAGTTTTAGAAGGCATAGAACAATCGAATTCAATTATAAGCAAAGAAGCGTTGTTAAAAGCTTTCGAAATTGCCGAATCTTTAGCTAGTAAACTTGAGACCATAATATTACAATATACGCTACTTTCGGATGATAAATGCTTTGAAGATTCAAATGGTATTAACACAGAAGAAACTACGCCCGATGATGACATTATGAATAGCTTTGTTGACTCTAAGTTTCCTGAATTAGTTAAGGATGCTGATGGTACAACCTCTAAGTTTTCTGAACTTTGTGAAAGTACTATTTTTGTATCTATAAAAGATGTATTAGAAGACGAAAAAAGTGATAACACAACAGTACCTACAAGATCATACGCTGATATGTATAAAGATGCTACTATGGCAGTACTTGCAAAAGATACTGGTACTCCTGTAACAACAATTAATAAACAATCATTAACAAACACTGGTGAGGTTACTGAAACTGCTGCTAGAAGTGATGTTATAGAATTACTTCTATTGGAAACTGCTAAAACTGTAATAATTCCAGTGGTGGGTGACGTTGTCAAAGAAAAACAGCCCACTACTGTTTTACCAACTTGTGTGGATACTGTTTGTACTGCTAAAGCCATAAATGTTGTCAAGACTGTAGAAGAAACTCAAAATGAAAATGTTTTAAAACATATTGATATTCATTTGATGGATAGCGAAAAAATTAATAGATGCTTGCAAGTTCTAGACGAGACATCGGATTCACTCAGATTTACTGGTAAATTTAAGTAACTTATGCTACATAACATCGTAATTCATAAATACTACGAGTAATATATTTATGAGTTAAGAATCACAAAAAAAAAAATGTAACTTCTTTAATATTAGATTAGTCAAATGTTAAATAGCACCTAAAACTATACTCTGGCGTCAATTATCACTTTTTTATGAAACTTTAACTAATAATTAAAAAATTTCTTCTTTTTTAATCCTTGGCAGTAGTTCGTATTATTCTAACAATTAAACTTGTGTGATAATTATATCTCAATCATTTGCTGCTTTTAAATAAAGCAATTAACAGCAACATAATTTTAAGAATATACGAACAAAAATACTATTTCAGAAAATGTAATCGAAAAGCCTCTGGGAACAGTTCCAGTTTTGGCTGATGATTTCAATGCGATGGATGATCAAAGAGATAATATTTTAGCTAAAGTCGATGTAATTCATAATATTTCTCATGAACTATCCCCAACTAAAAATGAAAATGAGGAAATACAGGATCAAACGTATGAAACAACTGCAACTGTAGTAAAAGAAATCGTAACAACTACAAAAGTACAGGACAAAACACAAAAAGATAATATTGCAGAAGATAATATGCATCCGAAAAATCAGAAAGTTGCTATTCCAGACACCAATGACAATCAACGCAAGCAAGTTTTTGATGATTTAGAGCTAACACAAAATCAAAACGGTAAAAGACGAATCATTATTACTAAAACTCATTTAATGGCGTTGTAGTTAGCCTAATAAAAATTAAATTTATTAAAATATAATAACATTTATTTGACAGTCATGGTGTTTGCAAAATACGTTTTAGCGAACACCAATAAGCAATAATAATTCTCTAAATTATTAGTTAATCATGCTCAATATATAACCATAATAAAACGATAATCTTAAAAGATAAAGATTTTTCTGAAACTCTCAATTTAATTTAACTTTTCTGAGATAATAAACGCTTACACTTCCGCATGTATAAAAACATGAATATTCAAATAAACTTACATATTTTCAGACACACTCTCTGAAAATATAGTGACACTGGATGATCCATCACTATTAATTCACGAGACTACCAAAACAAACGATGGGATCGAAACTACGCATGAACACACGCAAGCTATTGATGTATTCGAGTACAACAAAAAGCCTGTATCTTTAGCGATTTCTTCAAATGACGAAATCGTTAACGTTCAGAACTCTGCGTCAAATGAGCAAATAATTGAACCTATAACCTTATCAGAAAATTTAAATGTTGTGAATAATAGCCTGAAAGCAGAGGTAGCTTCAGAGATAGTTTTGTACGAAACATGTAAACCACTAGCTATGGAACGTTTGACTCCTATTGAAAATCACTCTATGACCACTGCTCAACTAGACACGAAAATTACCACGATGGTACTTCCCAGACAAGAAACCAAACCAGTTTTATTAGGAAATATCATCGATGGAACTAACCAAAACATACCCGAGATCAAAGATGCAGGATTTCATGAAGTTTATGATTCAATAACGCCTTTAACTGAAAAAAGTTCAGAAACAGTTACCACACTTATTGCTATGAATGGGGCATTGAATAATGAATTGGCTAGCCAAGAATTGTCAGTGTTGTCCAAGCCAAGTGACCGTTTTATTATTGCAGCTGAAAAGAATGAAGTGATGAAAGAAACAATGACTATTCAAGATATGACTGAAATCATTATTTTAGAGTCAGTGGCACCAATTGACACGCTCACAGAGGTATCGCATCAAGCTGATATTGCTAAAGATGACAACATTATTGCAACTCAAGCAGAGTCAACCCTACTTGAGCAAATAGAAGAAACCGACAAAATAGTTACAGAAAGTGTTGAAATTCCTCATGAAACAATTGCCGTGAAAGCAGACATCTCAACAACTTTAGAACAAGTAATTTCTATTGAAGAAACTGGTATTTTTGATAAAATAACTGAGAGCAGCCAAGCCGGTAAACTAACTGAGGTGACCAATGACAACTTGATATTGAGTGAAAATCTGCAACCTTTTATTCTGGAATCCTTAACACCTGTTGAGGAAAAAGGTTTTGAGTTTGCTCATACAAATGTGGAGGAAACCTCTGTAAGAGACTTATGTTCAAGTCAAACAGATGCAGTAATTTTATCTGAATCTGTTGATGTTGATGAAGTTTCAACTGCTGAAGCTGTCATCGAACAAGAACAAAATATAGCAAATGTTTTCTTTGAGAATTCTCAACTTCTGGTTTTAGACCCAGTGACACCCATTGACACATACGCCAAGGTATCGTATCAAACTGATGTAACCGTTAACACAAACATTATTGCAACTCAAGCTGAATCAACCTTACTTGAGCAAATAGAAGAAACCGACATAATAGCTACAGAAAATGTTGAAATTCCTAATGAAACAATTGCTTTTCAACAAGACATCCCAACAACTTTAGAACACGTAATTTCTGTTGAAGAAATTAGTATTTCTGATAAAATAACTGAGACTAGCAAAACCGGTAAACCAACTGAGGTGACCAATGACAACTTGATATTGAGTGAAAATCTACAACCTCTTATTCTAGAATCCTTAACACCTGTTGAGGAAAAAAGTATTGAGTTCGCTCATACAAATGTTGAGGAAACTTCTGTAAGAGAATTGTGCTCAAGTCAAACAGATGAGGTAATTTTATCAGAATCTGTTGATACTGATGAAGCTTCAACTGCTGAAGCTGTAATCGAACAAGAACATAAGCTAGCAAATGCTCTTTGTGAAAACTCTCAACCACTGGTTTTAGACCCAGTGACACCAATTGACACGTACGCCGAAGTATCGTATCAAACTGATGTTACTGTTCACACAAACATTACTGCAACTCAAGCTGAGTCAACCCTACTTGAGCAAATAGAAGAAACCGACAAAATAGCTACAGAAAGTGTTGAACTTCCTAATGAAACAATTGCTTTTCAACAAGACATCCCAACAACTTTAGAACACGTAATTTCTATTGAAGAAATTAGTATTTCTGATAAAATAACTGAGACTAGCAAAACCGGTAAACCAACTGAGGTGACCAATGACAACTTGATATTGAGTGAAAATCTACAACCTCTCATTCTGGAATCCTTAACACCTGTTGAGGAAAAAAGTATTGAGTTCGCTCATACAAATGTTGAGGAAACTTCTGTAAGAGAATTGTGTTCAAGTCAAACAGATGAGGTAATTTTATCAGAATCTGTTGATACTGATGAAGCTTCAACTGCTGAAGCTGTAATCGAACAAGAACATAAGCTAGCAAATGCTCTTTGTGAAAACTCTCAACCACTGGTTTTAGACCCAGTGACACCAATTGACACGTACGCCGAAGTATCGTATCAAACTGATGTTACTGTTCACACAAACATTACTGCAACTCAAGCTGAGTCAACCCTACTTGAGCAAATAGAAGAAACCGAAAAAATAGCTACAAAAAGTGTTGAACTTCCAAATGAAACAATTGCTTTTCAACAAGACATCCCAACAACTTTAGAACACGTAATTTCTATTGAAGAAATTAGTATTTCTGATAAAATAACTGAGACTAGCAAAACCGGTAAACCAACTGAGGTGACCAATGACAACTTGATATTGAGTGAAAATCTACAACCTCTCATTCTGGAATCCTTAACACCTGTTGAGGAAAAAAGTATTGAGTTCGCTCATACAAATGTTGAGGAAACTTCTGTAAGAGAATTGTGTTCAAGTCAAACAGATGAGGTAATTTTATCAGAATCTGTTGATACTGATGAAGCTTCAACTGCTGAAGCTGTAATCGAACAAGAACACAAGCTAGCAAATGCTCTTTGTGAAAACTCTCAACCACTGGTTTTAGACCCAGTGACACCAATTGACACGTACGCCGAAGTATCGTATCAAACTGATGTTACTGTTGACACAAACATTACTGCAACTCAAGCTGAGTCAACCCTACTTGAGCAAATAGAAGAAACCGACAAAATAGCTACAAAAAGTGTTGAACTTCCAAATGAAACAATTGCTTTTCAACAAGACATCCCAACAACTTTAGAACACGTAATTTCTATTGAAGAAATTAGTATTTCTGATAAAATAACTGAGACTAGCAAAACCGGTAAACCAACTGAGGTGACCAATAACAACTTGATACTGAGTGAAAATCTACAACCTCTTATTCTGGAATCCTTAACACCTGTTGAGGACAAAAGTATTGAGTTCGCTCATACAAATGTTGAGGAAACTTCTGTGAGAGAATTGTGTTCAAGTCAAACAGATGAGATAATTTTATCAGAATCTGTTGATATTGATGAAGCTTCAACTGCTGAAGCTGTCATCGAACAAGAACAAATGATGGCGAATGCTTTCTTTGAGAACTCTCAACCTCTGATTTTGGACCCAGTGACACCTATTGACACGTACGCTGAAGTATCGTATCAAACTGATGTTACTGTTGACACAAACATTACTGCAACTCAAGCTGAGTCAACCCTACTTGAGCAAATAGAAGAAACCGACAAAATAGCTACAGAAAGTTTTGAAATTCCTAATGAAACAATTGCTTTTCAACAAGACATCCCAACAACTTTAGAACACGTAATTTCTATTGAAGAAATTAGTATTTCTGATAAAATAACTGAGACTAGCAACGGTAAACCAACTGAGGTGACCAATGACGACTTGATACTGAGTGAAAATCTACAACCTCTTGTTCTGGAATCCTTAACACCTGTTGAGGAAAAAAGTATTGAGTTCGCTCATACAAATGTTGAGGAAACTGCTGTGAGAGAATTGTGTTCAAGTCAAACAGATGAGATAATTTTATCAGAATCTGTTGATATTGAAGAAGCTTCAACTGCTGAAGCTGTCATCGAACAAGAACAAAAGATGGCGAATGCTTTCTTTGAGAACTCTCAACATCTGATTTTGCACCCAGTGACACCTATTGACACGTACGCTGAAGTATCGTATCAAACTGATATTTCTGTTGAAATAAACATTACTGCAACTCAAGCTGAGTCAACCCTACTTGAGCAAATAGAAGAAACCGATAAGATAGCTACAGAAAGTGTTGAAATTCCTAATGAAACAATTGCTTTTCAACAAGACATCCCAACAACTTTAGAACACGTAATTTCTATTGAAGAAATTAGTATTTCTGATAAAATAACTGAGACCAGCAACGGTAAACCAACTGAGGTGACCAATGACGACTTGATACTCAGTGAAAATCTACAACCTCTTATTCTGGAATCCTTAACACCTGTTGAGGAAAAAAGTATTGAGTTCGCTCGTACAAATGTTGAGGAAACTTCTGCAAGAGAATTGTGTTTAAGTCAAACAGATGAGGTAATTTTATCAGAATCTGTTGATATTGATCAAGCTTCAACTGCTGAAGCTGTCATCGAACAAGAACAAAAGATGGCGAATGCTTTCTTTGAGAACTCTCAAATTCTGGTTTTAGACCCAGTGACACCTATTGACACGTACGCTGAAGTATCGTATCAAACTGATGTTACTGTTGACACAAACATTACTGCAACTCAAGCTGAGTCAACCCTACTTGAGCAAATAGAAGAAACCGATAAGATAGCTACAGAAAATGTTGAAATTCCTAATGAAACAATTGCTTTTCAACAAGACATCCCAACAACTTTAGAACACGTAATTTCTATTGAAGAAATTAGTATTTCTGATAAAATAACTGAGACTAGCAAAACCGGTGAACCAACTGAGGTGACCAATGACAACTTGATATTGAGTGAAAATCTACAACCTCTTATTCTGGAATCCTTAACACCTGTTGAGGAAAAAAGTATTGAGTTCGCTCGTACAAATGTTGAGGAAACTTCTGCAAGAGAATTGTGTTTAAGTCAAACAGATGAGGTAATTTTATCAGAATCTGTTGATATTGAAGAAGCTTTAACTGCTGAAGCTGTCATCGAACAAGAACAAAAGATGGCGAATGCTTTCTTTGAGAACTCTCAACCTCTGGTTTTAGACCCAGTGACACCTATCGACACGTACGCTGAGGTATCGTATCAAACTGATATTACCTTTGACACAAACATTATTTCAACTCAAGCTGAATCAACCTTACTTGAGCAAATAGAAGAAACCGATAAGATAGCTACAGAAAGTGTTGAAATTCGTAATGACACAATTGCTTTTCAACAAGACATCCCAACAACTTTAGAACACGTAATTTCTATTGAAGAAATTTGTATTTCTGATAAAATAACTGAGACTAGCAAAACCGGTGAACCAACTGAGGTGACCAATGACAACTTGATATTGAGTGAAAATCTACAACCTCTTATTCTGGAATCCTTAACACCTGTTGAGGAAAAAAGTATTGAGTTCGCTCGTACAAATGTTGAGGAAACTTCTGTAAGAGAATTGTGTTCAAGTCAAACAGATGAGGTAATTTTATCAGAATCTGTTGATTCTGATGAAGCTTCAACTGCTGAAGTTGTAATCGAACAAGAACATAAGCTAGCAAATGCTCTTTGTGAAAACTCTCAACCACTGGTTTTAGACCCAGTGACACCAATTGACACGTATGCCGAAGTGTCGTATCAAACTGATGTTACTGTTGACACAAACATTACTGCAACTCAAGCTGAGTCAACCCTACTTGAGCAAATAGAAGAAACCGACAAAATAGCTACAGAAAGTGTTGAACTTCCTAATGAAACAATTGCTTTTCAACAAGACATCCCCACAACTTTAGAACACGTAATTTCTATTGAAGAAATTAGTATTTCTGATAAAATAACTGAGACTAGCAAAACCGGCAAACCAACCGAGGTAACCAATGACAACTTGATACTCAGTGAAAATCTGCAACCTCTTGTTCTGGAATCCTTAACACCTGTTGAGGAAAAAAGTATTGAGTTCGCTCGTACAAATGTTGAGGAAACTTCTATAAGAGAATTGTGTTTAAGTCAAACAGATGAGGTAATTTTATCAGAATCTGTTGATATTGATGAAGCTTCAACTGCTGAAGCTGTCATCGAACAAGAACAAAATATAGCGAATGCTCTCTGTGAAAACTCTCTGGTTTTAGACCCAGTGACACCTATTGACAAGTACGTTAAATTAACGTGTCAAACTGATGTTGAAGACGATAAAATCACTGCAATTCAGTTTGAATCAATCTTACTTGAGCAAGTTGAGGGAATCGGCAAAATAGCTAAAGAAAATGTAGAAGTAGCTCAAAAAACAATTGCAGTTAAAAAAGATATTCTACCTACTTTAGAACAAGTAGTTCCCATTGATGAACCTGGTATTTCTAATGAAGTTAAAGATATCTCTTTACTTGGTAAATCACTTGGGGTAACCAATGACAATCTTATACTGAGTGAAAATTTACAACCACTTATTTTAGAGTCCATAACACCTGTTGAAGAAAAAGAGCCTGCATTTTTTGCAGCACTATCTATAGAAAATATTGAAAAATCTGTTGTTTGTCAGGAAACTGAGCCAGTTTTCTTAGAAAATATTAGTTCTGATGAAACCGAAAGTATTGCTACAGAACCTATGTTTAAAGAAAAAATAGTGACTAGTGAGGACTTACTTATTGCATTAGAAAATTCTGTCCCATTAATTGAGGAAAATGAAACTGACTCGATTTTACTAAAGGAAGTGGAAGCCGAAAGTTTTGTAGCCGAAAAAATAATTACTGACCAAGAAACAAAATTGTTGCTTCTTGAACAAATTGAAGAAATTTTCAAAGATGCGATCCGAATAGTTGAAAATGAGAAAATAATTATAAATGAAGAAATTCCGCCTCACGTAATTGAAAAAGTTCAATTTTCTGATGATGTACAACACCATGCTCAAAAGAATTTTACTCAATTAAAATTAACTGATCGTGTACCTGGAAGCGATGAAAAATCCTTTAACTCTAAAATAAACCAGGAAGTTGAACTGTCTGAGTATAATGTTACTGACAAATTTCTTGTCTCTGAACTTTTAACTTTAGACGCGCAGACATATATAAAAGAAGCCACATGTTCGGAAAATCAAGCGTCTCTACAACTTAAACCTAATAACAAACCTATTCCAACTATTTTAGAACATAGAAAGTTTTATGATGTTGATGTAACTACCACGGCAACTGATGCTACCATTACACCGATGATACACGATACAGTTTCAACATCACTGACAATAGTTCCATGCTCAAAACCAGAAGTATCGGCTTGTACAGAAATTTGTCAAGCTATAATTTTAGAACCATCGACACCAATTGCAAATACACCTCTACTAATAGATAAGGCTTTATTGGAGAACTCGAAACTTACTTTTAATAACGAATACAATGATTGTGCGTCTCGAGAAAACGTGGAACTGTATTTTAAAGAAAAAATAGAGTTGAGCAATGAGTCTGTAGTTCCTAGTTCAAATAAATTGAAAGATGTATCTGATATAAAAGCAAAAGTAGGTGCAAAAACAAGTGAACGCAAAAAAGATAAAACTATGATGCTTAGTTTGGTAGCGCAAACCGGTAAACAAGATTATTTTCTATGTCATCTGTTTGAAGTTTTACATCACTCCTAATTCTTGACATTTTTCAAAACCATGACATTTTTTAAGATTTAACATTTTTCTCTCCCTGCTACTTTCTAGCGTGGCCTATTAGGTAGATATGTACATTAATGTGATTTTGAAATTAGTCCTAATCTTCCGGCTTATTGAATCGGTAATTTAAAAGTAACTCACATTACCACGCATACACAACACACGCACACTTTACAGGCATTAATAATATTGTATAGCGGCTGCAAATCTCGCTTTTGATGTCATCAACATTATTCGATTAAAAATAACATTTTATTTTCTATTTATAGAACAAGGAGGTTTCATTCGTCACATTGATGAGTTTATATCAGACGACATATCTCAACTAGTTGGTGTAATTACTGAGCTAACTAACTCTCAAGAATTGAATGCCTCGGTTGAAATGGCTAAAGTCTTGAAAGAGAGTATGGAATTTGTTGAAGTCGCAGAAGATCCTGGTTTATTGGAGGAGGCCAAAGTAGAACAGGCTAAATTGACACAAAAATTACAAGATGCTTTATCAATGCTACATATTAAGGCATTAGAGAGTGCGGAAGAGATCACGCCAGTTTTAAAACCTGAAGCCCTCCAACGAGTATCAGAGATCATCACGCATTTGCAAGAAGATTTGGAGAAAGCGGTCGCTTCTGGGGTGCCTCTTGTTCTTAAGACAGCTGTAATAGGTAAACTTTTATTTGTATATAAAATATTTAATGACTGTTAAATCGTCGTTCCACAATTTATCGATTGCTCTTGGTTTATCTAGTTTATGTTAAAACTAACAAGAACTATTCTGTTCTGTCTAACATCTTTAACAAATATTTTTGTACGTCCTTTTTTAATTTCCAGATGAGATGCCTAAAATAGAAGAAAACTCAATGAAGCAACTGAAAGTGTTGCTTCAAGAGGTGACAGATAAAATAAATCTACCAACTGTCAGAGAAGACGAAGATAATGAAGCTCTCAGAGATGCACTTGATGAAGTACAGACTGTAATTATTAAACTCAAGCGCGATTATGACGGAGCCGCAAATGATACACTTAATGAGACTCTCGAAGATTTGGAGTGTAGTGTGAGGAGTGTGCAGCTTCAGATTAATGAGGATAGTCCACCAGAGTTACTTCAAGAAGCCTGTGCTACATTACAACTATTAGTCAACAATATGAGTGAAACGCATGAGGTAAAAGTTGCTGAAACCTTATCTGTAGAAGTGAAAAATGAAAATATTCTCGACAAATGTTCGACTGAAGCAGATGAAACCGTAAAACTTTTAGAACAGGCCTCTAAAGTTAATATTAGAGAAGGTAACTTAGTAAGTATTGTGTCAAGTTTAAGTACTCTTAAGGATACAATTAAAACACTAAAGCTTAGTTTTGCGGATAGCGCTGATATTTTGATAGAAAAAGGTGTTGATGTTGTGCTAATTCTTGATCAATTAGAGGATAAAGTGTTCATGCTTGAAAAAGATTTGGCTCAAGTTAGTCTTAGTACGGAAGTACGAGATCAAATACTTACAGCTGTACATTCTGTTTACGGAAGTATATCTAACATGCGGGGTACTATTTCGAGCATACAAAAGATTTATATGTTTGAAAACTATGGTAAACCATCCGAAACTCTTTTACGCTCTATCAAGAATATTTCAGTTATTTTAGAAATGAACGAATCTGATCAACAGCACTGGAAGGTATTTAAAAAATCATTGCGTAAGGTATTGAACCACTTTGAAGATATCAAGTTTTATATCAACCTGGATAAAACAGCAAGATTGCCAAGTGATGCAGCATTTACTAAAATTATACTTGAAGAATTAAAGTCGAATATTTGTGAAATAATGGTACCACAAGCTTCAATGCTGGGCTCAGAAGCAATACGAAAGGTTGACAATCTTCTTGAATGTGTCAACAAATGTCTTAGTAACATCGAAACGAAGTCTAGCTTAGAGGTTAAGGAAAAAATTCCTATATTCAAAGAACTTTCTTCACAAATATTCGATGTGACCGACATAATTAAAACTAAAATGTTAGAACTATTCGAAGTAGCTAAACAGCATAAAATAGATAAAGAACCAGAAATATTGGAACAACAAGTAGTCCCTACTGTTGAATTAGAAACTGTCACATTTGCTTCTGCAAAAGAAGTATCTCAAGATACTGCATCCAGTTCTGAAGAAAAATTCAAAACAGTTGACGAAATAGATGATTTCAATGAAACTGTTCAAGAACCAGATCAAATTATAGAACTTAAGAAAACAGAAGAAATAGTAACAGCTTTACCTAGCACAAGTAAAACCGAAGACAAAGGAAAAAAGAAAAAAGTAAAAAAACAAGTAATGATACAGGAAATTGACATTAAATCTGAAATAAAACAAATTGCATCTGAACTAATAGAAGAAATAGCTGCTCAAGCTATTGCTGCTGTGGAGAATTTGAAGGACTTAGATATTTCCTCGAGTGAAACATTACTGCCTGAGGCCATGACACAATTTCTAGAAGTAAAAGAACTAGAAGAGTCTGAAAATAGTGGAATGATTGAACAAACAACAGAGAAAAGTATTTCTGTACCTGAAGAAAATCAGAGTTCAGCAGTAATAAAGTCCGATAACTCCGAAAAAGGTAAACCAATTGCAAGTGTTTCCTCTAAAGATGAAAAATTGATTGAAGAAGAGAAACAAGAACAACCAGGATCAGAACAACTTGAAAAAGAGTCACTTGACACTGTAGTAAAAGAACAAGAAAGTTTTGAAGTTTCCGAAATTCATGGTACTGAAAACATGCAGGCTATGAGTGAAGAAGACATTAAGAAATCAGTGACTGAGACTTTAGAAGTCTCTGAGGATACACCAAAAGAAAAACAAACGAAAGAAAAGAAATCTAAAAAGAAAAAAGACACGAAAGAGCAGGAAAAGGGTACTGTTGAAGAAAAACTTGAAGAAGATACAATGCCTAAAAAACAAACATCAGGCGGAGTTTCAGGTCCTTCTACAAGTAAAAAGCAAGACGTGGAAAAAACTCTATCACAAGAATTAGATAAAGAAATGGAAGAGGCTAAAAAAGATTCTGAAATAGAAGAAAAACAAATTGACGAGAAAGGTAACCTAATTGAAGGCAAAGAAAAATCAGACGAAGAAGCCAATAAATTAAAAGAAAAAGATCAAAAAGAAGAAGTAAAACAAGAGCTAGAAAACATTCAAGATGCTGTGTCAAAATTGCATGAAGAAGAAAAACCCGAAAAAGAAGAAATAAAAGCGAATGTCTATGAAATAACTGAAGGGATTTCTGCAATAAAAGAAACGGATGACCAGTTGAAGACTGAAACTGATAACGCAGAAAAATATAATAAACAGGCTGAATTTGAGAAAACGAAAGAGACTGAAAATAAAAGTATAGTAGAAGAAATCAAGCAAGCTGAACTCAAAGAACAGTTAGAACAAAATGATGAATTAAAACTGGAGGTTGAGCAGAAACAAGATAACAAAGTCATAACAAGTGAAGCTCAGCAGATCAGAAATATTAATGAAGATGCTGAGACGCCAGAACTCAATCAAGAAAAAACCAAGCAAACTGTGACTACATTGGACCAAGACAAATTTCTTGAAAAAGAAAGGGTTGAGCTTGAAAAAGAACGGATTGAAGGCAGACAGCTCGAAAAAGAAAGAATTGAGGGTAAAACAGAACTCCGAGACGAAGATCAAGATAAAAAAGAAGAAAAAGCAACTCATGAAGCCGAAAAGAAACAAAAAGAAGAAGTCAAAGAGATTGGGAAAGAACAATTCGAGGCTGGAAAACTTGAAAGCGAGCAGGTCATAACAGAAAAGAAACAACAGGAAGATGAAGATCAAGTTAAAATCGAGAAAGAACAAATTAAAGAAAAGACAGAAGAAGACGATAAAATGAAATCAGAATCAGAAAAGGAACAAAAACATGAGTCTGATAAACTTTTCAACAAGCAAATTGAGGCTGAAAAGCTAGAGAAAGAGCAGCGTGAAACCGAAAATCAAGCTAAAACGGAAAAAGAACAGGCTGATAAGAAAAAACTTGCTAAAAAGAATAAAAACAAAGAAGAAGGTAATGATAACTTGGAAGCCGAAAATAAACACAAACAAGAGGCGGAAAAGCTTGAAAAAGAACAAATTGAAGATGAAAAGCTTGAACAGGAGCAGATTAAGAACGAGGAGCTTGAGAGAAAGCACCATGAAACTGAAACGCTCGAGGATGCGCGATCCGGAACTGAAAAAATTGAAAAAGAGCGTATTGAAGCAGAAAAGGTTGAGAAAGAGCGCTATCAAGCAGAAAATCTTGATAAAGAGCAACTTGAAGCTGAAAATCTCGAAAAAGAGTGCTCAGAATCTGAAAAGCTCGAGAATGAGCGCTCTAACGCTAAAAAGGAAGAAAAAGAGCGGTTTACGACAGAAGAGCTCGAAAAGGACAGAATAGAAGTAGAAAAGCTCGAAAAGCTACGCTTAGATGCTGAAAAACATGAGAAGGAGCTAATTGAAGGTGAAAAACATGAAAAGGAACGCGTTGAGGCTGAAAAGTTAGAGAAGGAACAAAATGAAGCTGAAAAGAAAGAGCAAGAGCGAGTAGAGATCGCGGAGCTCGAAAAGAAACAACTGGAAGCTGAAAAGCTTGACAAGGAACGCTTAGATGCTGAAAAGCTTGAGAAGGAGTTAATTGAAGCTGAAAAATGCGAGGAGCGCTCGGAGGCTGAAAATCTAGAAAAGCAGCGGCTTGAAGCTGAAAAGGAAGAGCAAGAGCGAATTAAGGCTGAGGAGCTTGAAAAGAAACGTCTAGAAGCTGAAAAGAAAGAGCAAGAGCGAATTAAGGCTGAGGAGCTTGAAAAGAAACGTCTAGAAGCTGAAAAGAAAGAGCAAGAGCGGATTGAGGCAGAGTTGCTTGAAAAGAAACGACTAGAAGTTGAAAAGGAAGAGCAAGAGCGGATTCAGACCGAGGAGCTTGAAAAGAAACGACTAGAAGCTGAAAAGCTCGAGAAAGAGCGACTTGTAGCTGAAAAGAAAGAACAAGAGCGGATTGAGGCAGAAGAGCTTGAAAAGAAACGACAAGAAGCTGAAAAGCTCGATAAGGAACGCTTGGATGCTGAAAAGCTTGAAAAAGAGCAAATTGAAGCTGAAAAGCTCGAGAAAGAGCGACTTGAAGCTGAAAAGAAAGAGCAAGAGCGGATTAAGGCAGAAGAGCTTGAAAAGAATCACCTAGAAGCTGAAAAGAAAGAGCAAGAACGGATTAAGGCAGAAGAGCTTGAAAAGAAACGACTAGAAGCTGGAAAGCTCGAGGAAGAGCGACTTGTAGCTGAAAAGAAAGAACAAGAGCGGATTGAGGTAGAAGAGCTTGAAAAGAAACGACAAGAAGCTGAAAAGCTCGATAAGGAACGCTTGGATGCTGAAAAGCTTGAAAAAGAGCAAATTGAAGCTGAAAAGCTCGTGAAAGAGCGACTTGAAGATGAAAAGAAAGAGCAAGTTCGGATTAAGGCAGAAGAGCTTGAAAAGAATCGTCTGGAATCTGAAAAGAAAGAGCAAGAGCAGATTGAGGCAGAAGAACTTGAAAAGAAACGACTAGAAGCTGAAAAGAAAGAGCAAGAGCGAATGAAGGCAGAGGAGCTTGAAAAGAAAGAGAAAGAGCGACTCGAAGCGGAAAAGAATCGCATAGAAGCTGAAAAGAAAGAGCAAGAACGGATTGAGGCAGATGAGCTTGAAAAGAATCGCCTAGAATCTGAAAAGAAAGAGCAAGAGCGGATTGAGGCAGAGGAGCTTGAAAAGAAACGATTAGAAGCTGAAAAGCTTGAAAAGGAACGCTTGGATGCTGAAAAGCTTGAAAAGAAGCAAATTGAAGCAGAAAAGAAAGAGAAAGAGCGACTCGAAGCGGAAAAGAAAGAGAAAAAGCGGATTAAAGCAGAGAAGCTCGAAAAGAAACGTCTTGAAGCTGAAAAGAAAGAGCAAAAGCGAATTGAGGCAGAAGAGCTTGAAAAGAAACGACTAGAAGCTAAAAAGAAAGAGCAAGAGCGGATTGAGGCAGAAGAACTTGAAAAGAAACGACTAGAAGCTGAAAAGAAAGAGCAAGAGCGAATTGAGGCAGAGGAGCTCGAAAAGAAACGACTAGAAGCTGAAAAGAAAGAGCAAGAGCGGATTAAGGCTGAGGAGCTCGAAAAGAAACGACTAGAAGCTGAAAAGAAAGAGCAAGAGCAGATTGAGGCAGAGAAGCTCGAAAAGAAACGACTAGAAGCTGAAAAGAAAGAGCAAGAGCAGATTGAGGCAGAGAAGCTCGAAAAGAAACGACTAGAAGCTGAAAAGAAAGAGCAAGAGCAGATTGAGGCAGAGAAGCTCGAAAAGAAACGACTAGAAGCTGAAAAGAAAGAGCAAGAGCGGATTGAGGCAGAGGAGCTTGAAAAGAAACAACTAGAAGCTGAAAAGAAAGAGCAAGAGCGGATTGAGGCAGAGGAGCTTGAAAAGAAACGACTAGAAGCTGAAAAGAAAGAGCAAGAGCGGATTGAGGCAGAGGAGCTTGAAAAGAAACGACTAGAAGCTGAAAAGAAAGAGCAAGAGCGAACTAAGGCTGAGGAGCTCGAAAATAATCGACTAGAAGCTGAAAAGCTCGAAAAGCAACGCTTAGATGCTGAAAAACTTGAGAAGGAGCAAATTGAAGTTAAAAAACGCGAGAAGAATCGCATCGATGCTGAGAAGCTAGAAAAGGAGGAAATTGAAGCTGAAAAGCTTGAGAAAGAGCGAGAAAAGGGTAAAAAGCTTGAAAAAGAGCGAAAAGCCGCTGAAAAGCTTAAAGAAGAGCAAATTGAGAAAGAACAAATCGTAGCTGATAAAGATGAAAAAAAACGAGTTGAAGAAGAAAAACTCAATAAAGAGCGCATCGAAGCTGAAGAGCGAGACAAGAGCGAGAAGGAAAAGCAAAAAAGCCTTTCCAAAAACAAGATGGAAGAAGAAGAAAAGGCAAAAGTAGAAACCGAAAGAATAGAAAAGGAAAAGTCTGACAAGAAACGATTAGAGGCTGAAGAGCAAGATAAGAAAACACAAGAAGAGACTGAAAAGAAAAAACTCACCAAAAAGTCGAAAAAAGGGGATGGAGATAAATTAAAATCGGAAACCGATAGAAAACTAATAGACGAACGTCTTAGAGAAGAAAGAGAACGTGTTGAAAAAATGAAAACCGAAGAAGAAGAAAAGATAAAACAAGAGCAAGGACAACTTGAAGATCAACGTACAACGTTTAAAGAAAAAGAAGAAACAGGACAAAATTCAAGAAACCAAGAGGAAAGTAAAGAGAAACGTAGCGAGGAAAATCTACTACTCGAAAAAAATGAATCTGATAAGCTTGAAAAAGAACGAGAGCTTGAACAGAAGCGTCAGGAGGAAATAATGGTTCAAGATGAAAAGATAAAACAAGAAGAACTTACCAAAAAGCAAAAAGAGGAAGTGGATAAGCTCAAAAAGTCCAAAACTAAAAAACGTAAGGAATATGAAGAAAAGGCCAAGAAGGAAACGGAAACTAAGCAGGCAAAAGAAGCTAGATTAGAAAAAGAAAAGGCGAAAATGGAACAAGAAATTAAAGATAAGGAAGAATCAGAAAAACGTGAAAAAGAAAACATCGAAGCAGAACTTAAAAAGAAAGAAGAGGCTGAAATAAAAGAACAAGAAAAAGACAAATTAGAAGCTGAAAAGAAACTCCAAAAAGATGAGAAACTTAAAAAAGAAATAGAAACTGAAAAACTGGAAAAAGAAAAAAGAGCAGCCGAAAAGAAACGCAAACAAGAAGAAAAATTGAAACAAGAACAGGAAGAAAAAGATCTTAAAGAAAAAGAAGAAGCCGAAAGAAAACGCAAAGATGATGAAAGATTAAAAGAAAAAGAAAAACACGAAGCCAAAGAAAAAGAAGAATATTTAAAACAGGAAGAAAACGAAAAACGAGACAGAGAAAAGAAAAGAACCGAGAAACGTGAAAAAGAAAAGCAAGAAGAAAAAATACGAGAAGACGAAGAAAAGGCAAGGTTAGAAAAGAAAAGAATTACTAAAAAGAAAAGAGAAGAAGAGGAAGCACGACTAAAAGTAGAAGCCGAAGAGTCGGAAAAGGTCAGAAAAGAAGCCGCTAAAAAGAAAAAAGAAGAAGAAAAGCTTCGTATCATAAAAGAACAGGAACAATATGAAAAACGTGAGCAAGAAATTAGGGAAAGAGATAAAAAAATGAGAGAAGAGAGGCGACGAGAAATAGAAAAAGATCTAAATGAAACAACACAGAAGACTTCCTCAACGTCAGAAGACGACTCGTTTAGAGAATCAAAACCTAAAGGGAAACCAAACGGTGACCTTACTGCAAACCGAGGAACGGAAGGAGAAGAAAACTATATGCGAGAGTATCATTATGAACCATCAAGACAAAAAACTGATGAACGACTCAAATTCGTTGACCATAACCACAGGGATTACACCCTGGAGTTTACCAGACCTTCTGGATACAGAGAGAAAACATTCGAACCCGAAAGGTTTTCTGAAAGAGAATCTCTAGGTAGAAGTGCTACAATATTTAAGGCCCAAACTATAATATTAGACTCTCAGTTGAGATCTTCAGCTCCACCACAGCCTGATAGAAGTGAATCTGCTAGAAGAACCGAGCAGTTGTATGACCGTAGTGATTCTGAGAGACGAGTTGAGAGACATAGATCAAAAGCTCTAAGCGAAGCTAGAAGCCTGATATCAGAAAAACGTGCAGGGCTATCTAGAGATCATAAGAGGAAACCAGTATTTTCTACTTTCCTCACGGATAGAACTGCGGTCGAAGGTTCTCGAGTCAAACTAACATGCAGTGTTCTATCATCATCGGATCCAAAAATCACGTGGTATAAAAATGGCGTGTTGTTAGACAATAAATTAAAGTACAAAACTAAGTTCATGGACGGTCTCATAACTTTGGAGGTGTTGAATGCAGTTGTTAGTGACTCTGCTGAATACAGCTGCACGGTGGAGAATGAGAACGGGTCCGTCAACTCTTCTGCTAACCTGAAGGTCTATCCGAGCTTCGAAGCCTCACCTATTCCGCCGACCTTTACGAGATCTATTCGCGGTAAGTAGCTTTACTAGTTTATTTAACTTTGTAGGGATAAAAATAAATAATTCACCGTCAAAAGTGGCTCAGATCTAGTTTTTATTTAAATATCTAATAGTTCCTGCCTAATTAGGTACTGTATTCTACGTATATCTAAAGAAACAGCCAAACTATGAATACCTTAATAGTTAATCTCAATCTTCCTAAGAGTTTATAATATACAAGGTGTCGTTTTGAAGCTGCAAAATATTTCAGGAGGTAATTATGTTAGTGATTCTCGACCCGAATCAATAATAAATTAAGTAGGTAATTTTTTTTTTTTTATAACCGCGCTTTCTTTCACACACACAAACACGGAACAATAAAGGGCGTTTTCACACACACTAACTCGCAACGATAGTTTCATAAATAATGTATCATCCAATCATCATCCCGCACGCCACACCCTAGCCACGCCCCCGCGGCCATCGATCAATCGATTTAGTTTAGTGTAATTAAAAAATTAAATAACAAGTATTACTGATTATTGACCAGGTATCGTTTTTTTACATGATTATTTATGAGTTTTATTACAACCTCCTGAAATATTGTGCAGTTTTAAAACTGCACCTTGTATGATATCCAAAATTATAACACGTTGTCGAATCGACCTAACAGAATTTAATAAAGAATTGATACTTGCATAAATTTACCATTCATTAAACCCCAACCGAACGCCGGCGTTCGCGCATTTATTGTCTTACAATTGTGTCTCAAATTGACGGTTCTGAATGGTTATTCCGCGAGACAGCACCATTTTTTTCAATGATAAATATATATTTGAAACTTCGTGACTGGTTTCCTTTTGGCGAGTCTACCACACTTTTATTCTCCTGTAATTAAAAAAAAAACTTCTGTAATTTCAAGTGAGCATATACCGCGTATATCGAAGGACTGGAATAATTTGTTTGCTGCGATTATCCCGGTACATTTGGTTGTCTTCCAGGCTAGAATCAATAGGCTCCTCATAAACTAGTGCACCTCACCATCAACGATTGTATCACTGCTTACCATCTGGTGGGATCGCTGTCAAGCACTAGTTTATATTATTTATTTATTTATTTTATTTGTTAGCCTGCTCTGTCCCACTCCTGGGCAAAGGCCTCCCTCCACTCCTTCAATCTTTCGCGCGCCCGGGTTTCTTTGTGCCAATTCTGATGGAATCTATTAAGTTCGTCGCGCCATCTCCTTCGTGGTCTACCGCGACCCCGACGCGCTGTTTCAGGGCACCAACTTTGTGCTACTTTTTCCCACAGTTTGTCAAGCATGCGGCAAACGTGTCCTGCCCAGTCCCACTTCAGTTTGGCAGCCTTTTGAGCCACATCAACTATTTTGGTTTTGGAGCGCAGTATACTGTTTCGAACTCGAACCGTTAATTTAAAACCTAGTATACTGCGCTCCATTGCTCGTTGGCAAACCTTAAGTTTGGACTTCTGGATGTTAGTCAAAACGCGGAGAATATGCATGTCCAGGAGTTTTTATAGGTTTAAAAAATGAAAAATGAAATATACTCTCGTGATAACAATATAAGCTAACGGTCTAAAACAACGCAGCATAAAATTTGTCGGACACTATGATAATTTGATGACATTAATAAGTATTGTACAATCCAATAATAAAAAAAAATGCTTAAATACCTCATGTGGGGGTACATGCGGGGTGGTAGTTTGGAGACTCTATCACTAGCTCTTAAGAGCACGGCGACAGATGAATTTTTCATACAAACGTAATACCACGCTCATTTGCAATTGGAGTATATTTCCAACATATTATGATGTTATTCGGTTATAGACGATATTTATCTAGGTTCCTACATCTTTCTTTTAAAAAAAAACTTGCCTAAAACGAAATTAAAGCGAATTATAATTCGCACTTTTTTACAACGTAAATGGCCAGTTTTCATTTAGATTTTCCTGTATTAAAAATAACAATATGTCCAATATTCTCAATGTAGGAACACAGATTATATTATCAATTTACAAATGATAGAAAACAAATTGGAAAAACATTAAGTTTTCATTCATCATTTTTGGTATTACGAAACACGTCGAATTTATCGCAAATTTCCAAGAATTACTAGTGCTATCGCGGCAAGCGGGATGTCAGTGTCATTGTGTGCGTGCTGTCATTACTTCAGTTGCGTTCATAGGTCGAGTTATAAATTTTATTGTAATATTTTTGACACTATTGACTTAAATAAAATAGTACGTAAGCATTTAAAGTTTAATAAAAGGAATACAGAACTCTTGAGGACATGTCAGACTTTAGCTGACTAAAAGCGCCGTCAAAAACCCCTTAAAAAAAAGAGTAAAAAAAAGCGCCGTTGACGATTTGGGTTCGGTCCAGATGGTCACCGGATGGCTGGACGGCGATTCCAAGCCCAGGGTGGCTAGAAATCTGGGTCGAGATCCTGGCTGCTGGGGCGTCAGGGTATTCCCTCGTCCATGCGGCCGCCTTCTTCGCTAGCATTACTGTTTCGCAGAAAGAGGGCTTGGAGCGAGAGGTCGTTGCCACCGATGGCCCCCACGAGAACGCGGCGGTGTTCCGCCTAAACGGAGCACATATGTACATCTCTACCGTATGCTCCACCGTATCCTTCAGAACGTCAACACAATGGTGATAACCAGGCGTTTCTTCCGCCTAAATCCGACGCAGGAGCCTCCCATACTTGCCATGTCCGGTGAGTATTTGCGTTACGACAGTCGCTGAGATCCTGCCGGAACTGTCTGCCTTACAGCGACTTGTCGTGGCAGCGGAATTTCGCCCCAGGGTTGCATCTCCACGTGTAAATCATGCATATGCGTGCAAAGGACTGTTGCCTCCACATTCCATGGTAGCAAGCCTGCAGGAAACCATGCGGGTATATTGCAGGAAACCGTGCTTTGTCTTTGTACCTTTAGGATGGCTATAACTCCCTGGCATGCGTTCAGCTTGGCAACTGATCACTTTTGCAGCGACGGCGCTCCATAAAGGGCCATGGACCGAACGATGCCTGCGTAGAGCCTCCAGCAGGAGGCATCTGGACACCCCAGGTTGGACAGGAGCCGCTTGAGTGCTTCAGTCTAATCCAGTTTGAAAGAAAGAAAGAAAAATAATTTATTTGGTACAGCACAAGGCGCAACACAAAATAAACAATAAGTAACACGTTTGGGAACCAGACGTCGGAAGTGCTCCTCAAAATACCATCGGCTGTCGAGGACGAGTCCCAGATACTTGTAAACTTTTATTGTAATTTGGGAAACCGGCGGTGGCTCGTTCCGAGGGCCATGAAAACACATGCTCTCGGACTTGTGCAGTGCCACCTCGAGTCCCAACTGCTGGATCCTCTTCACGACTGTTGCAACTCTGCGTTGCGGTTCAGGACAGGGAGCAGGGTTCTTGCAAGTGAGCCTGTGGCTAATTGGCAGCGGAGATGGGAGCAGGAAGAGAAGGCAATAGAACTTCATCGATTCCTCCTTGACGTGGTGGTTAGGCTCAAGGCAACTTGGGTCGAGCCGGACTACAAAGTCTCGCAGATCCTGACTGGACATGGATATTTCTGGAAGAAACTGTATGATATGCGGTTATGTGAGGTTAGCGTGTGCTATTGCGGTGATGAGGACGAAAATTTTGATCACGTTCTGTGGCGATGCCCCCTTATGACGAACAGCGACGAAATGTGATGGACGGGATCACTCGCTTGGATGAGAGACCGGCTTACTACTGCAATCTCATGGCCTCAAAAGAGTTCGAACACGAATGGCACAGACTAAGGAGTAAGCAGGCAGCGAACCCGTAATGTGTGTTTGTCTTACCCACGTGAGGGGGGACCGTTAGTATGCCGCCCCAGGATGGGGAGAAAGGCAACATGGGGACAAGACGAAGAAATTTGTAAAGGAGTCAAGAAGCGGCTGCGGTGATAGCGCGCTCGCGGTGGGCTGTGTCCGCAGCCGTCTCATTTCGATTCGGCCCATATGACATGATGTCGGTGGGGCCAAGGCTGGTTGGAGGTTGTTGCAACCCTGCGTTCCGCTAGTTCGACCGCCGCCTGTTACGACTCTCCCTTCGTTAGGATCAGCGTGTCGTCTGTATAATAGACCACGCTGACCCCGTTGGGGAGGTCGCATAGCACATAGTATGCAAATATGGCTACAAAAAACGGTGACATAAAAATATAAACTACACTACAACTAGTGGCGGAGCCATGGGCGGATGAGAATGCTCCCCTTATGACGGGAATAGAGCGTTCATCACACCCTTCATAAACAGGGGCCGGTACTCTGTGTCAGCGGGGGAGCCCAGGTACGGAGCTTGTTACGCACCATTTCGTAGGGTCGTCCCCATGGGTCTCTGTTCAGAGTCCCCAGCTACACGTCGCGGGCCTCCAGTTTGGCCAGCCGTATCTCCGCTCTGAGGGTGCGCTTCGCTGTTCTTTATTCCTCTTACGCACCTGGTACGGGTGGAGCCGGATCTTGTGGATGGCCAGTTTGGCTTTTGCAGGGAGCGCTCTATTTGGACCCCGGTATCACGAGGTGCCGGTCTACCTCATTCGTGTGATCGAGGCCTACCTGAAGGACAGGTTCATTATCTGCCCCGCTCACCGTGGAGAATGGAAATGCCGAGAGATGTCGTGCGGTGTTCCCCAGGGATCGGTACCAAGATATGGGTCGGACTGTTTTTGGTACTTGTCCTCGACAGCCGTTGGAATTTTGAAGAACACTTCGGACGTCTGGCTCCCAAACTGGACCGGACTGGGGCTGCCCTTAGCCCTTTGCCGGAGGCTTCACGCAGCATTGTTTGGTCCATGGCTCATTACGGAGCGCCGGTGTTGGCTCCATTGCTGTGAAAGCGACCGGGGGCAAAGCTGAACGCATCCCAGAGGACCATGGCCATCCAAATGATGCGGGGATACCGCACGTTCTCCAGCGAAGCAACGAGCGTCCTTGCTGGTCTGCCACCATGGGATCTAGAGGCCACAGTCCTTGCACGCATGCACAATTTGCGCATGGAGTTGCAACGCCGGGGTAAAAAACCACTGACGAAGGCGGTCAGAGTACCGGCGGGATCTCGGGGCAAGCCATAATTATGGCGATAAATCCAATCTTTGAGGAGTGGGTGAATAGACGTGGAAACATCCTCACCTTCCGCATGACGACACCTCACCTCGTGGTAAGTTCGGAAGAAACGCCTGGCTGTCATCATTGTGTAGACCGCCCGGAGGACAGGGTGGAGCATACGGCGATGGTATGCTCCACTCAGGCGGAGCACTGCCGCCGCGCCGTGTACTCGTGGGAGTGACCCTGGTAAAAGCCATGGTCCGGAATGTGTAGGAATGGCAGGTGGTCGGCTCCTTTACAAAGCAGTTATGCTAGCAAAGGAGACAGTCGTACACGTGAGGGAACATCATTCCTCACGCCCCAGCCACCGGGTTCCTGATCCCTTTTTCCAGTCACCGTAGGCGCAGGGTTGCGGACGGCGAGCAATTTGTATCTCTCCGTCCGGCCGTCTGGTAAGCGTCCGTACCGAGCTCGAGACGTCGATGTTGCATAGTGTTCCACTCGCGTCTCGAGGACATGTCAGCAAAACCGTAGGGGCCCAGCAGGTTCGAAGTCTACTGAGGCCAAGGGTTGAGCGAAAGAGAATATCGGAGAACAGTTTTCATTTCCCTAAAAGTCTGACACTAAAAGAGCGGCAGAAGTCATTGAATAATTTCCCACCTATGAAAAAAAAGCTCTCGCCTCCATAACATTTTCTGATTTGACCACAAGAAGACCACCTTGGGCACGCCACAATTATGGCAGTAAGTCCCCTCTTGGAGGCATGGCTGGAAAGACCTCACGGCGCGGGCGTCCTCATCTTCCGCATGACGCAGGTTCTCACCGGACACGTAAGTTCGGTAGGTTAGGGCTGTACCGGATTCGTACGGAAGTGACGCCCGAGTGTCGCCACTGTGCGGAACGCCCGGAGGACACGGTAGAGCACGCAGTGGAGGTGTGCCGCTTAGGCAGAGCATCGCCTTGCCCTCGTGGAGGTGATCGGCGGCGGCGATCTCTCGTGCCAGACTGGTACAAGCCATGGTTCGGAGCGAGGAGGATCAGTGGCAGGCAGTCGCCTCCTTCTGCAAAGCAATAATGCTAGCAAAGGAGGAGGCCGACCGTATCAGGCAACGGCGCTCACAGCCGCTGCCGGGATTCCGATCCCAATTTCCGGCCACCGTAGGCGCGGGCTTGCGGACGGCGAGCAATCGGTAGCTCGCTGTCCGACCGTCCGGTAACTGTCCGGATCGAGTCCAAGTCATCAACTGCGCAAACTGTTCCCGTGCGCCTCAAGGAGTTGTCAGCAACAGAAGGGGTCCAACCGGGTCGAAGCCTACTGGGGCCAGGGTTAGCTCCGCCCCGGTACGAAAGGTAACGAAGGACCAGGAGTGGGTTTTTAGTCAGTAAAAGTCTGACACTATCTCCTGCTCCACCCAAGAGCGGGGAATGTCACTAGATGATTTTCCCACCGTAAAAAAAGATCACCTTTGTATGACATCTGCTATTGTTATCATAATATGTTGAGATATTGGCGCGGTAATAAAATTTCCAAGTATTCGGCAAAAATAAAGCAAATAATGAATATACCTCATTTTACTAACAATAAATTGTAAGACGCTCACATACACACACACACAGCTGCATCAATCCGTCACTTGTTTTTGTCAAACAGAGATAGCTATATTCCGCGAACGAATTTTGAATACGCGTCAACTTGCAGTTGCGAGTGACATTCGCCGGCCTCTTAATGCGAACTATTTGACGACTTAAATTGAACTGTTAAAGAGATGGATTTATACAGTATATACATACCTCCATTCGTCTTTCTGGCTCGCACGCCTGAGATTTTAATATGTCATGGTAAGGCCAGTCCATCAGAGCAGTATTTTTGTCGGCCAAAACACTGATTTGCTAATAGGTTTCTAAATAATATTAGTTGACTCGGTAAATATTGTTCTACCATTATAAATAGAATAGAAAATCGAACTTATGTATAAATCAAAACAAAAGTACTAAAACTGCGAATAAAAAATGTGTGGGTGAAAAATGCTTTGAAAAAGTATACAAAAAAAAGCATTAAACTGGTACCTTTTAGGAGTACGACCTCAAACAGAGATACGAGATATCATATTAGGAGATGAAATTTTATTTTGTAAAAACTGATACAGGCACACATTTTGCATCAAAAGCGTAGGTAGGTTTATTTGAAACCGAGAGAATGTCTCATTCATCTGGCCTAGTTTTTTCTTTACACTTTGATGTTTTTAAATGCATATTAGTTTTCCCCGATCATGAAATGTATTAAAGGCGCTCAGTGTCTTACGAAAAAAAAATAGATAGGTACGAAAACTAGGCTAGATGAATGAGACATTTTTTCGGTTTCAAAGAATCACACTGGCCCCTAATAGCCTCTGCCTACCCTCATTTAATAACGTCTGATGATAGGTATTTTTATTTTCTTGAGCCGCAAATTTTCCTGGATCTTGTCATACGTATTTTTATGTTCTTGAGCCGTTTTTCCCGGATCTTACGCCTAAAACCATTTTTATACTTGCGCTATAACGATGACTCATTCCAAATTTCCCGAACCGGGGTTAACTTTTCATAATACCAATGAAGGTCAGGTCACGGCCTCCTATGACGCATCAAGGCTTTCCTTATGAACGCGATCAGAAGCGCCATCTTTGTGATAGGAGACTGAACTAAACTATGGTATTTGAAATTCAAATACTTGACGTCCCTTCTATTTAGATAAACTTTAATACTATATTATATTTAGATAAATTTTAATATTGTCATTAATTAAGTACAAAATATGGAATGTAAATGTTTTAATGTTTCTTCCTCTGGTTGGAGGTTACAACTTTCGGATCAGAGTCGCCCTCTATCAGCAAACTGTTGAATGAATTGCTTTGTAAGTTTATGGGCTAATTTGAAGCAAACTTTACAGGTGGCGGGTATTATTTACTTTGTTAACACACGTAAGGGACATCAAGGAATTGTAGATGGATTACATTTTGAAAAACGATCGGTCTTATTTATGACTACCTGCTGTTAGCGACTTCGTCCGAGAGTTAATAGAATTATCTGGGTGAATATTATTTTTTTCAATTTTGGTGGCTTAACCGTTACTTCAGCTTTCGTGAAAAATAAGGACCTGGATCCCTAATTATCATGAAAACTGAGGAAGAATTTTCTTCGCTTCAGTTTCTTCACCTCGGTTTTCGCGAGAATTAGGGTCCTGGGTCCCTAATTATTACGAAAACCGAAAAAAAAGTTTCGCCACCAAAATTGAAAAATGTGTAATATTCACCCATCTGTACAATTTTTTCTCTACTGTAATATGCACGTAAAAAGTAAATACCTATGAAATTGCCGTTTTTTGTAATGGGATAGACACTATGAATTGGGTATACTTGGGGGAGGCCTATGTCCAACATTTGGCTGAAATGATGATAGCTGTGAACTGTGATGTCTTCGGATCGACTTAGAATTATAAATTTTAAATAAACTTTATGTTAAAGGCAGGTTATTCTTTCTTTTCTACGTTTCTTTGTATTTATATTTTCTGTTTTGGAAAGGGATTATATTATAATCTCTTGAAATCGCACAACTAGCACGTAACAAAAAAAACAAGCCAAGAGCGAGTCCGTTTCGTAAACTACACTGTTTCAACAACTATGATATAATTATCTGTTAACTTGATCGGTTACAGAAGTTTTTCTTGAAGTCTGCACAACGCCAGAATTGTGGCGCAAAAGGCTACTAAACTGAAATGGGACTGGGCAGAACATGTTTGTCGCATGCCCGTCAAACTGTGGGCCAAAGTAGCACAAAGTTGGTGCGCGAAAGATGGAAGGAGTGGAGGGAAGGCTTTGCCGAGCAGTCAGTCAGAAAAGGCTAACAAAAAAAAACCGGCCAAGTGCGAGTCGGACTCGCCCATGAAGGGTTCGATGTTTTATTAATAGTGTATTTTTTTAGATTTATGACGTATTAAAAAAAAACTACTTACTAGATCTCGTTCAAACCAATTTTCGTTGGCAGTTTATATGGTAATGTACATCATATATTTTTTTAGTTTTATCATTCTCTTATTTTAGAAGTTAGAGGGGGAGGGACACACATTTTACCACTTTGGAAGTGTCTCTCGCGCAAACTATTCAGTTTAGAAAAAAAATATATTAGAAACCTCAATATCATTTTTGAAGACCTATCCATATATACCCTACACGTATGTATGGGTTTGATGAAAAAAAAAATTTTGAGTTTCAGTTCTAAGTATGGGAACCCCCAAAATGTATTGCTTTTTTTCTATTTTTGTATGAAAATCTTAATGCGGTTCACAGAATACATCTACTTACAAAGTTTCAACAGTATAGCTCTTATAGTTTCGGAAAAAAGTGGCTGTGACATACGGACGGACAGACAGACAGACAGACATGACGAATCTATAAGGGTTCCGTTTTTTGCCATTTGGCTACGGAACCCTAAAAAGATACTAGCTACTACCAGTGGCTTCAATCGCGTGAAAGTTCAAAGTTTTCTCAAAGAAACATAAAACCGAGATCCTCACACCCACATGCAATTCCAAGACAATGGTCTACCCGTGTGCTAAATTTCATTAAAATCCATTCAGCTGGTATCAGCCCCATTCATGTTCATCTTTCAATATTTGATTGGGTATCACTCATTTATTTTTTCAGTCAACCCTTCAATACAAAAAACAAATTAAAATAACGAGTCTTTTGGCGACTTAGCCTAAGCGACATATAATCGAATAAGAATTTTAGATCTTAAACGGTCTAATTTAAGACTAAAAATCGCACTATCAGTACAATGTCGCTTTTGATAAGCCGGTGGTATTTGGGACCAGATGTATACTTGTACAGTTATCAATGTTTTGAAAGAGGGATTTCGGACCGAGGGTCACGTCTAGTGTTTAGGGGTTACTTTATTATCTATAAATGTACGCTCTTTTGATTTTGAATCTGGTTTTGAATTACATTGAATGAAACCCTGCCGTTCCAATATTATAAAGAGGTAAAGTTTGTTTTTATGTTTTTTTGTTTGTAGGTCTATTCAGTCTGGTAGATCCCATTTCAGTTTGGTAGCCTTTGAGCCACATCAACTATTCTGATTTTGGAGCGCATTATAGTGTAGCTATTATCATATAAAATCAAATTCTGGCGTTGTGCAAACTTCAAGAAAAACTTCTGTAACCGATCAAGTTAACAGATAATTATTATTATAGTTGTTGAAACAGTGTAGTTTGCGAAACCGACTCGCTCTTGGCTTTTTTTTTTGTTACGTGCTAGTTGTGCGATGTCAAGAGATTATAATATAATCCCTTTCCAAAACAGAAAATTTAAATACAAAGAAACGTAGAAAAGAAAGAATAACGTACCTTTAATATAATAGTAGTTTATGTGACTAGGGGATAAAGCAGTGTCTTTAAGTCGCGGGCGGCATGTTGAATTCCGAACGAAACGAAGGTTGCTGATTTTAATCCCGAACGATAGTGAGGGATTTATAAAATTAACTCCCGAGCATCGCGAGGGAGTTAATAAAGAAACCTAAGTGAAGTGAGGAATTTAAGCCGCCCAAGACAAAGACAGCTTTATCCCCGTGTTGCATACTCTACTTTTTACACCATTTGTGAGATAATTAAAAGACAATTTGGTCGACCAAATCATATATTAGAGAAATAAAAGTATTATATTTACAAGTTCATCAAACAAACAAAATTCACTACTCCAAGATTCTATGGTTTCAATTTTCTATAATGCTCCCGTGTCGTCAGTACGCACATTTTATTCTATTTTCTATTTTTTGTTAGTGGCCAGTTTGAATCATAGTGATTACATACTCTTTGGTTTGAATTTCGAGTCAACTTGTTCGATGCGCCTACATTTTAATTCACAATGTTGACGATTCTTGATGCTCCAAATTCAAATCTCATTATTCCCTAGGGATCGGCCATACTGCATTATCTCCCTAGGCATATAATGACTTGCTTTAAGTGAGGTTTGTATGACGTGTAAAACGACATTATCGAGCAGGTGGTGTAAAAAGTTTATTTAAAATAATTCTTAGTCGCTCCGAAGACATCACAGTTTACAGTTATCATCATTTCAGCCAAAAGATATCAACTGTTGGACACAGGCCTCCCCCAAGTATACCCACTTCATAGTATCTATCCCATTACAAAAAAACGGCAATTTCATAGGTAGGTATTTACTTATTACGTGCATATTACAGTAGAGAAAAATTAAATAGGTATAAGCATCAGTGCGGTGCTGGGAACGGTAGCTAAAACTATAATAAAAGAGGCGCCTTACAATGACGTGCTAAACTGTCAGGCGTAGGAGCGAAAAAGAGGGATGGACCTATAAAACCTATATAACTCCATCCCTTTAACTGTTTAATTTTAGATATAAAAAAAAAAAAAAACAAAAAAAAAAGTCGTCAAATGAGAGCGTATTAGGACCTCAGATCTACTAAAATGCCAAAGCTTTTACTGTTTACAAATCCTTTAATTTTCTATACAGACACATACCACCTTGCCGAAAACGAGCTGGTCCTCGAATGTCGAATCCGCGGCCAGCCCCTTCCCACCATCACTTGGCTCAAGGACGATAAGCCCGTGTCCACCAACGAGAGGTATCAGGCTTATTACCTGGCTGATGGAGTCTGCAGACTGGCCATCAGCTCACCGACTCCTGACGACAGTGGAAAATACACCTGCAGGGCTGAGAACTCCGTGTGGACCGATCAGATCACACATGTTGTCAGTTTTACCGGTAAGTTGGAATTGTATAAACAAGAAACTATTCGATATAAGTAGTAGTAGTAGTAGTAGTAGTGAGGGTAGTAGAAGTGAGGGTAGCAGTAGTGAGAGTAGTAGTAGTGAGGGTAGTAATACTGAGGGTAGTAGTAGTTAGAGTAGTAGTAGTGATAGTAGTAGTGAGGGTAGTAGTAGTGAGAGTAGTAGTAGTAGTAGTAGTGAGGGTAGTAGTAGTAGTAGCAGTAGTAGTAGAAAGAGAAGTAGGAAATATGCATGAAATTTTTTATACACTAAATTCATTCATTTACGAAAGAATTTATGAAAAAGCTCTTAGCTACTAATAAGAAAGAGAAGTCTGAGGTGGTTTTTGTGTTCAAAGTTCATCACGCCCATACGTCCGCCAGAGAAAATGGCGTTTAGAAGATTTAGACAATCTCAACAGAAAAATAACTATAGCTGTAAGACTTCGTTCCGAACATATTCCATCAAATAAATTCAACTATTTAATGAAGACAGTTTTGTCTCCAAATTGTGATGACTGTGGTGTGGTTGATGATGTTTTCCACATCTGAATGGAGTGTATCCGGAATGAAAATACAAGAATCAATGTTTTTGGACTCAGTAAAACCTATGTTATTGGCATTTGTAATACAATCCTCTCTTCTCCAATTTCCGATAAAGCCAAACAATTGTTTGAGTTAGCCTTGAGGTAGATTGTAAGTTTTTGTGTTTTCTGTAGGTACTGGGCGATGTGGTCGCTAAGCGACAAAGCCCTTGAATCAAATAAAAAAAAAGAAGAGTTACACATTTTTTTTTTTTAATTGATATTCTATTTTGCTTTTCTACCAATTTTTTAGTTGTTTTCACAGTCAATATTTTATTTTTTTTATTGATAAACTGGTTAAGCAACGAATATTTCTTTCGTTCATATTCTTCTAACAGCTTTTGCCTGCGGCTTCTCCTGCGTACATAAAGCCTGTGTCACTCCGGAATAAATTAGCTTTAGAACGGTGAAAAAATTTTAGTAAGCGAACCAGTACCTCCTACAAACAAAAAACAAATTTCCTCTGCTCCATCGACAAAATTTCATAGTTTTGTATGTAATCTTCACGCCGGCGTACACCAAGCGTATAATGACGAATACGCGTCTATGAAGCTACGCGTCCGTGAAGAGTGGGCCTTACTCCACCGATTAAAAAAAAAATCGAGCCAGGAGGGCGAGGAGGGATTTCGTATACAGTTAATGGACAGTGGGTACCCCTCTGGGACCGACCTCGGCTAGCGTTGTTTTATTTTGAACTCCCTCGTACGACTTCTATTATTTAGCCAAGAGGTCTCACTCAAAACAGTTAACCGTTATTAAGTTAAATCACGCTTTATTTTATTAAAAAAGTCCTTATGAAATTATTATTGATTTATTTTATATAATGAATGCAACTAAGGATATGTTGTTATGCCCTTACAGCTGGGTCCAGGGTTTTTGTAACACTATAATTATGTAACATTCATTGACAACATTTTGCACCTCCACTCAAATACTGTCACAACTCAAAAATCTAATTATTGAGAAAAAGGCTTATAAAAAAAGCCGAAAAAATGTCCGAAAAGCCTTTCTTTCACATATAAAAAAAAATGCACCTGTGGGCAAATAATTGAATTACAAATATGACAATATCTAAGCTTAAAGTATGATGAATTCTAAAATTAATACGAGTAGTACAATATCAGCAAACAATTTTTGTTATTTGTGTTCGGTCATTATTTGAGCGAAGTGACGATTTGTATGCATTAATTAATTAATTTTCTTAGAAAGGTATATTACCTATTATTATTATTATATTACCAAAATGGCGTCCCGATAGTTTACAATCCCTGCGACGGACGCGTTCCGGTACCAAGAAACACAAACGATAGCGCTTTGCGTCGTTAAAATATGATCCGACTAAATTAAATAGGTTGTTACTTTCATATAACCCGTCTATATTTCATGTCGATTGAATATGGTCAATTTATTATTATCTCGCAGTATAAAATGTTTACTTAGTAAAAGATGTTTGTTTACATAATTTATAGCTTCTCGTGACGGGTACTTTAGGATCAGAGAGTAAACAATGTTTTTTTTAAAAGTCTCAAAGGTTTTCTAAATATTTGCTTTTAAAAGGTAATCATTTTTAAAGTAGAATTAAATGGTGAATAGTTATAGTGTTACAGTTAAAAGTGATTTTTCCGGTTTGTCAATACGGCTATTATTATCCGTCAGTCCTCCCTAAAGTTGTGACACTAGGCCGCAAAATTTCCGGGTCTCCAATAAGAAGTGTAACAGTTTCTTAAATACATTAGATGAATTCGTGGAACTGTCGTATGTTGTATAACAGATGTCTAATTAATATATGAAAGTACTTTACTAATAAAAATTAAATACAAAAAATACTTCTAAGTTACAACAAAAAAATACATGTCGTTGTTTATCTTTAAAAATATATCACATATTTACAAAGAACATGCTTATTTAAAATCTCTACGTATCTAAGATCAATTATTTTATTTATACAAGGTTTTTTTAGCAATTTTTCTATGGTGTCTGTTATTGCGTCCAAGTGTTTCAAGGGCTCAGCCGGCGAGCGCTGGAGCCCCAAAACGCCGCGGCGTTGGGATTAATCGTCGACAAACCTCGGCAAGTTAGCGGGAATACGAACGATGGCAATACCGCACGAAGATTCTTCTATAATAGCACTTGCTCATCGGAAATAACAGGTGTAGATGAGGCATTGATTAAACGCCTATACATTATCTTGCAAGTTCTTTCTTCTGGAATGATGATCGACCCTGAAAAATTTGGGGAATATGCAATAGAAACTGCAAGAATCTATGTAAGTAGTTACGATTGGTATTATATGCCATCCTCCGTTCATAAAATACTCATACACGGAGAAAACGTTATCAAACATTTTGCGGTGCTTCCTATTGGACAGCTATCGGAAGACGCACAAGAGTCTCGCAACAAAGACTACAGAAACATACGACTTCATCATGCCAGAAAATGTTCCCGATCTGCTACAAATGAAGATGTCTTTAAGACGCTTTTATACACGTCAGATCCATATATAACAAGTTTGAGAAAACCGTACGTAAGAAATGTGAAAGAACTTGAAGAAGAGGCACTAAGTCTTTTAAACGTGGCACCTGAAAGTGAACCCACATTTACTGACCCTGATTCTGAAGTGGTATAAGTTAAAAATAATATTTATATTTAGTTATTACTTATATTTGTACCTAGCTACATCATTTCCTGAAGCCAGAGTATAGGATGTACCTATTAGTAATATGATTTTAATTTAGTAAATTGTTTTCATATATACATAATATATATATATATATATATTACTTTGCTTGTTGTAATTAACCATGGTTTAATATTTTTAGTCATTATAAACTTGTATTCTACTTTAAATAAATTTTTAACTATTTTTTTTGTGATTTTTTCCCATTTCTTTCATTCTATGCAAAAAAACATACATCGATATACAAGAAAACACTATAAACTACACATCATTCGAATCTCCAAACTTACTGCATATTTGTGCCAAATTTCATCACGATACGACAAAAATTCATGAAGTTACAGATTTTTGATCCGATACCGACCTATATTTTCCATAGTGCGCCGCGGCCGGTATTCAGTATTGCGGGACACTCGACCGTGGCGTCACGCTACCTTTAACCGCGGCCGCTTTATTACGACTCGTATAAAATCGCTCGCATCAAATTCAAAACTAACATTTTCAATTCATGACATACATAATATCAATCATATTTAAATTAATGACTAAACTGGTCTAATTAATGAGAGAAACGAACTATTTTTGACTTTTCATCTGAATTTCTTTCTTGTCTGGACTCATCAGTGTACATCCCTCTCCCTAATGCATCATGTCGGAAGTTTTACAATATTATACACGTGTTCATAACAATGTGAGTTTACACACAAATCTGCAATCAATATTTACTTTTCTTTCATCCCTTGGTAATAAGGGTCTTTGTTCTAAAAATAAATGCTACGTGGGCGGTTCGTTAAGGTGTCTCAAAGATTTTCTATGTTGTTGTTTTGACGTCAATTAATTTTTGCGTCCACCTGTTAAGTGACATAAATACAGTGAATTTGTGATTTATCGTAACTTAAATTAGAGAGGTAAAGTTTGTAAGATTAGATGTATAAAATATTCTCAATAACGAAACATTCAGTTTTTAAAATATTTTTACTGACAAAAAGCTACTTTTCCACTGATCCCTATGTTTTATTTTAACTGAATTTAAAGTAGAATCAGTAGATACTTTAAATTCAGTTAAGTTATATTATTTCATTTCAAATTATAGTCTGTCTAAAGGGTCACACGACTTGGGAATTTTGTATATTATTTAATCATTTAAAAATACTTATACTCGATACTTTTTATTAGGTTCTTCTATTAGTAAACAATGATCAAGATCTCTTAATCAACCTTGATTATTGAATCGGTGTTGATTACATCAGATTTAATTTTACCCTAATGATTACCCAAGTCGTTTGACTTTTTAGACAGACTCTATATTTAGTAATGAATGGTTTTATTCCGTTGTCACTGTGTCTGAGTTGATAGAAGATGTGGAAATTTCCTTTCAAAAGACTTAATAGCCCGGAGTATCTATTGAGTTTTCACCCAGGAAAAACAATAATAACACACCATAGGAGCTTGTAAATGATAAATGAGCTTGATTCAGAAAGTGGTACCCTTGATCATGATTCGTATAGTATATATACCGGTGGTCTATTAGATTTTTTATTGTTTCTATATTTATTACTAGCGGCCCGTCCCGGCTTCGCACGGGCAATAAATATAAGCCTATGTTACTCCGGGTGAATGTAGTTTTCCAATGGTGTAAGAATTTTTGAAATCGGCACAGTAGTTTTTGAGTTTATTCGTTACATAGAAAAATACAATTCTTTCCTCTTTATAATATTAGTATAGATAAATCAATTTTTAAAAGTGTACATTATAATGTTAATAAGTGAAATAATCGAAAATAATAGTATTGTTCCACGACTTTTCACACAACGTCAGCTAGTCCCAAGCTAAGCAGAGCTTGTGCTATGAGTGCTACACAACTGATAAACGTACTCATACACTTCTTAATACACTCACTGGCATAATTGAACACCCACCTTGTATTTCTTTCAGTTTTCAGTCATCTTCAGATTTTGACCTCATTTGATGGAAGTTATGTTAAAAGCAGCCATTAAGGATAAATATTTTATTGTGTTTTAACAAAAGTCTTGAAAAAACACGTTTATTAAAAAATAAAATATGCCAAAAATCGATTTATCTAAAAATTTACGTGAAGATATTATGAGTTTAATTTGGAAAAAAATCGCCGGTTTATTTTTTAATTCAAATTTTAATAATGGGAGTTACCACCTCGGGCCTTAATGACTTCTTGTAGCCGGTTTGGCAAGCCATCCATGATGACGTGAAAATCCTACTGAGGTATATTGTGCTACTCCTCAACCGCAACCGTCTTGAGCTCTCCTAAGGTTGTAAGGGCTACTCTTGGTCGGACACGTCTTTTTAGGTTGTTCCAAATGTGCTTGATTGGGTTAAGATCAGGACTGCGTGCCGGTTATGGAAAAACTTGAATCCCGACTTAATCGAGATATTAAGTGACGGGTCTTGCGGTATGGCATCGAGCATTATCGTGCATTAATCTAAAATCCGCCCCTAAGACGACCCACTGACCTCCTGAGCCGAAGTGTACCGATATCCGCCTTGACCTGGCCTTCTCCTGTATGAATTAGTCTCCCAAAATCATCTGATGGCCTCCCGTACCGTATTTCGAGGTACACCAAGCGTACGAGCGATGCGACGTTGGCTATACCCAGCGTCCGCTGAAACCACTACCCTAGCAGCACCAGTTGCGTCGAGTGGCACTTTTTTCATCACAATCAATTTTTCAGTCACAAAGAATAATCAAACACTATAACCTCAAATTTAACAAGAAATGTAAACAAGGTAAAGTAACTGCAACATTGTCAAGCAGTGACTAAATTCCAAAAACGCTTTGGTGACACAAGTTTACGAATCAAAATAAGGGTATAAGTGTTTAGTTTATTGCTAAAGTATCCTTAAAGAAAAAAAAAAAAAGTTAAAAAAAGAAAAAAGCCCACTTAAAAAAAAAACAGTAGATAAGCCACAGTTAACATAAACAAACAGGGTCACCAAAAATATAGGTGGGCGGTTATTTGTGCCGGTGAGTGTACGTACATACGTATTATAAAACGGACGATTCCTGGATGGGTCGAACCCGCATGACTAAGCTAGCTTAACGTAACTAGTTGCAGAATAGATACAGATTCCAAATCCTTTTTCCTTTTAATTGGGAACACTGATACTAAGTACTGGGCTTAATTGCCATTAGCGAATAAAGATTATAATATAACGAATATGATTTAATTTAATTTCAGGTAAGGAAAGCCGCCTCAGTCCTAATGTAGCTACCAGAGAGCGGTCCCATTTCAACCGCCAAGCTTTAGAGTCCCGGCGTCCACATTTCACTAACGTCTTATCCGACTACAAGGTTGCGAAGGGAGGCACTATAGGCCTTCAAGTCGAGATCAGAGGCTGTCCCACCAGGGTAGAATGGCTAAGAGAAGGTTGTTCCGTCACCGAGGTATACAGAAACGCAAGAACTTTTGTAGAACAGGGATTATATACTCTGGCACTTTCGGATGTCACCGAAAAAGAGTCGGGCATGTACACATGCAGGGCTTGGAGTACTCATGGGAATGTGGACATGAATGCTGCCATCACGGTGGTGACCAATGAGATGGAAGGCAAGCCTGCCGTCATAGTTGGTAGACCGGAGAAGGATATCCTCATTTCTGTGGGAGAAGATGTCAACATATCGTTCAGAGTTCAAGGAGAACCGAAGCCTAAAGGTATGAGAATTTTTATATTTTTTGCAAGACTGTGTGTACTGTTTAGTGCTGTGGTAACATTATCGGCAGTAAACGCGTTATAGCGCCATATGTGGCCGAGTAAAGTTGTCAAAAAATAAAAGCCCCGTTTTGACACTTGTATTTTGACTACCTAGCGCAGGGGTCGGCAAGTAGTTTTAAATGGGGTCCGTATAACGTTGAACATTTTTATCGAGGTCCAAAAAAAAAAAAAACAATAATGCTAAATAAAAAAACCGGCCAAGGGCGAGTCGGACTCGCCCATGAAGGGTTCCGTAGCAGCAAGTAACATAATATAAAAGTTCTTGTAGTTCGTTGTAACTTTGATCGGTGTTTTAATAATAGTGTATTTTTTTAGATTTATGACGTATAAAAAAAAACACTCTCTAGATTCGTTCAAAATAATTTTCGTTGGTAGTTTGTATAGTAGTGTACATCATATATTTTTTTTAGTTTTATCATTTTCTTATTTTAGAAGTTAGAGGGGGGGGACAGACATTTAACCACTTTGGAAGTGTCTCTCGCGCAAACTATTCAGTTTAGAAAAAAGTGACATTAGAAACCTCAATATCATTTTTGAACACCTATCCATAGATACTCCACACGTATGGGTTCGATGAAAAAAAAAATTTTGAGTTTCAGTTCTAAGTATGGGGACCCCCAAAATTTATTGTTTTTTTTCTATTTTTGTATGAAAATCTTAATGCGGTTCACAGAATACATCTACTTACAAAGTTTCAACAGTATAGCTCTTATAGTTTCGGAAAAAAGTGGCTGTGACATACGGACGGACAGACAGACAGACAGACAGACAGACAGACAGACAGACAGACATGACGAATCTATAAGGGTTCCGTTTTTGGCCATTTGGCTACAGAACCCTAATAAAACGTGATGGACCCGTAACGGCTTGTTCACGACTTCGGTCTTAGCGGCAATGAACGGCGTCTCGTGGCGTGCTTCAAACTTTTTCATATTTTTGATCTTACCGCTCGCCGTCCCGCGCTAAGCTACGCTCACAGCAGCAAGGTCATGAACGGGCCGTAACAGCAACTAACTCAGACATAATACGTTATATGCGCGCCTTAGAAGAGCTAGCTTTATGATGATTCGTTGATGATTAAATTTTCCCTATAAAATCAAAACCAATTTTCTCCTAACTCTGATAGAAATGTATTTTATTTTTTAGATCAGAATAGTATAAACTTTATAGTACAAGAAACTTCTTGTAATATGTCTACGGGCATTGCTTCGACTTGGTAATACCTATCTATTTTGTGGTAATACTAAACTATAGCGTGTGGTGTCGGTAGGTGTAGATAATAAAAAGACTACATTGTTAAAAGCTGCATAATATAACATTCATATCATGGCGACAGTAGTGCTATATTAAAATAAGACTACAAGAAAATACATATCGATATCATTCTATGGTGCCACTTAGGAATTAAAAACATTTGAAATTCTGCATCGCTGCTAATTGTAGTGTTTTCCGCGCGATTGGTACTTATACAACAGTCGGAATTAATGAACCGGCCGGTTGCCAGGATACACCCCATTCTGCATACCTTTCAATGTACATTGTAAACTTATATGAAACATGCGCCGCCATTGTTGTTTTGGAAGGAGATCACATGATTATGATGTGTGTAGGATATTGATTGACTAAAGAATAGAACAAAGAAAATTTAGATATACCTACTCGTAAGCATGATTAGTGAACATTTCAAATTGAAGTATTAAGCTAGAACTATATTAGACTGACGTAGGTACTCGTACACATGGACCACGCCTGATATGTACGTAGAACGACATCGTGTGGCGTGGATCTAGTGTAGCTCTACAAGTCTAGTTTCTATATAAAATGTATGGCTAAGTTCGTATGACCGCGCGGTACAGAACCAGCGCTGCGTTATTTATCGATTTAAATGTCACAACATTGAGTTAGACGCTTTTTTGGCCCTACACAGATTTAAATGTTATTTTTCCATAATTATCTATTTTATCACTATTCTATTCTTCTTCTTCTTTTCGTGTCGATGCTCTCAAACTAAGTATAGTTTGAGAGCATCGACTTTTGACCAATATTTGGCAACCTGTATAGCTCTATTGTTGGCCTCGTATAGATCCTGAAAACTGCAGGTCTTTACGCAGGATGGGCAGCATAGCAGGTGGCGCATGTCTTGTGGAGAGGCTCCGCACTGGCACTGAGTTGGGTCGAGGAAACGCCATTTGGCCAGATTTTTTACAGCGGCCAACCTGGGTTCGTAGTCGGTTTAAAGATTTCCAAAATGGCCACTGTAGTTCGTATCCAGGGGGAAGATGTTCCGATGGGGTGATAAAAAGTGGAGGAGTGTGATGTTGCTGCCTCCACAGCATGCATCTCTCGTCCTCTGCACTGTCTTTCGAAGTCATAAATCGCATAAAACTTTTACGGCTCTTTAAACGTGCAGGTATTAGTTGGTGTTTATGCAGGGGGTGACGTTCGTCCCGTTCCTGTAACCTGTTTACTCTTCTCGATGCGGCTGGCTATCTCGCGACGAACTTCTGGAGGAGTTATACCTGCTAGAGGGTACAACATCGCAAGAGGGGTAGGTTTTAAGCCGTTACGATGCGCACTAGCTAACGCAGCACTCGGTAACGCAGAGTCTAGCTGACTAATCCTTTCACCACGATGTCTCAAACTCAAACTCTCTTTTATTTCTATTGTAAGTATATTAATTTGTTATATGGATAAACGTTTTTTATTTATTTATTTCTTTCACGGCGTGGCTACGTGCCATGCCGTGCGGTTAGGTCATGTTCATGAACCAATAGAAATAATAGATACTTCACCGGCCTCAAATTGTAAATTAAATACTATAAGTTTGATAATCTCGAAGAAGGGCCGATAAGCCTTTGTAGTGTCATTGATAGCACGCTGTGAGACCATCTTCTTAGCTTAGAAGATCTCATTTTAGTCAGTCAAAACATGCCAAGCAAATGAGATGTTACACGAAGATAAACGACAATTTGATGTACCCATCAAAGCCAATAAAGTAGCGAGTGATAAAAGACAGATTGATGCAGTAGCGAGGGGGACAACAGACGTCGACCCTGTGCCCCCTTCCCGACCAGGGGTGGGAAGCGGTCGCTAAGGCAGGGGCGCCGGGCATATTTCACATCCAAACATAGTAATAAAACGCGTTCCCCGATTAGACGAGAACGATGTAAGTGAAGAGGATATGTATTGTATCTCTGTTGTTAAAAGGTACAAAATTGTATGTAAGTGGTACGAACGTTACTAAACGTTCGTACCACTTACATGAAATGCAAATCGTAGCAATGAGAAATCTCAAAAAAACCAAGGCTCACAATTCAATTCTTCTACCGTACAAAGTTGTGAGTTCATGTAATAGCAAGTCGGTTCATTTATTCAGTCCCTACTTGAGGGACATTTTACAACATCTTAGAGTGACCATATCAATATTACAAATCTTTTAAGTTTTAAATAAATATATTGACTTGGCAATCGCATGAAAACAAAAGGTATTATTATTTATTTATTTATTCAATTTAGTACAGCCACATCACATACATTTTACATAAAAAGAATTTTTTTATTAACAATAGGGACTAATGCACATGACAATTAAGGCGTACATAGCGCTCACCATAGAATTACTGCTGCCTTGAGAAATATATTTTGTCATTACATAATTTTAGTGTATAATCAATTTAACATAAAACAGTATTACAACATAAAATATTATAGATTGTTTAGTCCAATTGCAGTCAATATATTCATTTAAAACTTAAAATATTTTTAATATTGATATGGTCACTGTCCCCGCACACGAGCCACAAAAAATAAGCTAGAAGCGGCCACAAAAAAAAAATTATGCGCGCGACAGCTTGTAGCAGGAAAAGCTAGAAGCGGCTTCTAGCTTTTTTTGTGGCGGCACCGTCGCACACGGGCCACAAAAAGGCCGCCAGAAAAAGAAGCTATAAGCGGATTTTTTTGGGGCCCATGTACGGGAACACTAAGATGTCGCAAAAGGTCTCTCAAGTAGGGACTGAATAAATAAAATATATTAAGATGGAATGCACAATGACGCGTGGTCACCTTACTTGTAAATCTTCATTATGTTCAACTACCGGTAGGTGTATATTTGAATAATCAAAGTTGTTTGTGTTTACATCAAATAATACGCATACATCTCTGCCTACCTTATCGATCGGTTAAGGCGGCGGTCTGCAACAAACGCCACAGGTCGCGTCCGGCGTGACGCTGTAGGCGACGTGCGAATGCTTATATGGAAATGCACTATAGTGGTCTCCATCACACGCCAGAAGGGGTCGTACGCCGCCTACGCAGTCACTTCGGAGCATTCTGGCGTTACGGACGCCGCGTTTTAGTCAACGAAAATGGTGTTTACAAAGGAGCAAGACGAATTAATAATTGAATCAGTTAAATTAAACAGAATTTTATTTAACTTGATATCGTTAGTAGGTATATAATATTTTTTTTTTGTCAACGTATTAAAACAATCCTCAATCTCTCTATTCATGAAAATGTCGTGACGCCTTTTTCTTTTCTTCTGTTTCAATAACATTTGAAGCCGCGTCCTAGAGTGACCATCGCAGATGTGCGCTGCGTAGGCCGAATCTGCGTCCAGCAAACGCCGTACGCGACCTACAGCGTTTGTTGCAGACCGCCGCCTAATGGAGACGTGTTATTGTACATTTTATACGTAAACTTATTTTTGCGGACCCCATCACTGCCCGGTGGGGATTTGTAACCCTATTAGTTACACTGACGCTGCCGTGTGCATCACAAACACAATCAAAATACACCTCGAAGTATCAAGCAGAGAGGGTGACCATGGAGGGAATTATCTAATATATAGTACGGGAGGTTGCGTTGCATTTTCCGTTCAAAATACCATTAGACATTTTTCATAAATGTACCCTTTTATTACTGTCGGTTCAACCGATTTTGACTTTTATTGCGTTGATGGCGTGACAAATGACGGCTGCAGTAAATAATAATTGGTATACCTATAACCTCTTTTTTGCTTTTAAAATTTCGAATACCGTAATTAGAGACATATTGTGTCTCTAATTACGAAATACAATTTGAGAGCGAACGTCGGCATTCGCTTGGGGTTTAATGAATTAATGTCATCCTTATGCCTACGAAATAGAAGTTAAAATCGGTTCAACTGAAGGTAATAAAGGTTTCTTTAAATGTCTAATCTTAACGCGAATAGGGTATCAGGTAGTGCATTTACTCTGATCGGTTGCTATCTTGTGCAATAGATCTCGAATGACTGATAAGTGAACCAAGCGTCAGCTGACGCTCCGCAGTGCGTGTAGGATTGAAAGGTTACAGGAGTGGTGTAAAAAAAAGTTCAAGTTCTTGCGAGCGGCTGACGCATAATGCTCAACCATGCAGCTGAAGATTTTTTTCTTTTATCTCAGTATGATGTAAAATATTTATGAAAAAAGTTTTAGCCGGCGTACTAAAACCTAATTTTTTTTACCACTTCCGGAACCACCCACACTCGCAGCCACCGCTACTTGAGCAGCCGACGGTTGGTTCACGTATTGATCATAATATATGAGCAACAGTGAATGACAATATCAGCCGGCTTACTATGACTTTTCCATTTTGCTACGCTACCTCTCAGACTATAATGGTATGTCTGGACACACCCTTTCGCATCACGCGCACTCATGGCGCCAAGTGCGCATCGTACGAACATGAAATGCACGCGCGCAGTTCGCAAGCGGCTCGCAAGAAGCAGATGTGCCAGATCTGGACGTACCATTAGGTACACAACGTGTTTTTTTGTGGGTCTAAAAATTTAAAAATATAGTTAAAAATAAGTTATCGAATCGGAAATGAAGATATCTGCAGGAGAACCAGTACGCATAAGACCGATCGTTATGGCGACACTTGGGGGAGGCCTATGTCCTGCAGTTGACGTCATTCGGCTGAAATGATGATAATAATCCTGATCAGTTATTTTTCCCGTGTCAGATGAGCTATGGGCTAAAAAAACAACTTATTGTGTCCCATTCAATTAGGTAGGCACAGCCTATTCTTTCGGAGAATACTGGTATGCTGTTATGTAGTAATTAATAAAAAAATTGGATGGCCGACATCAATTATACTATTAAACACTATAAATACGTAGAAGGCAGAATAATAAAACAATATATAGGTAACATAACCAAAATGAAATACCGACATATTTCACTCGAGACTTCCTATGGGTTATTTAGCTATTTAATAAATATAACAAAAATGACTATGTAAGTCATACATTGATCTCACAAAACATACATTCTGACAGTATCGTTTTCTGTTTTTTTCGAAAACATCAAAATTTGTGTTCTTGGTTCTTGTAAAGGAGAGAATAATTTCGAGGTACAGGTGACTTGGACTGCGCAATTGTACAACACTTAGGATGATGTAGATAGCGCACGTTTATGGACACTCTTACATGTGGCTCATGGTTTGAACAGGAGCACCACACTCACATTGAGTACCCGACGCGACGGGTCTACAAAACCCCATTTTGCCAAGTTGTGTAGTAGTGAAGTAGTGCAGAGGCCTACCTGGGTGCGTTACTGCGTAAAGCACTAAATGCTTTCTATAAAGACCACTACAATTCAGGCAGATGTTCTTGGAGTTTCAAGAAAACGGGTGGTGGTAGGTGATGTAGAAATAGGTAGATACAATTTATTTCAAACAATATTTTTTATCCCATAATATTGTCCACAGTTGTGTTCATGAAGGGCATACGCGACATAACGACCAACCAGAGAGTCTGCAAGATGACATCAGATGACTACGTCAAGTTTACGCTGAAGAGGTCTGTCGTATCGGACGCAGGAACCTACTGCATCCTCGCGAGGAACGCGTATGGATGCGATCGAGCGTTTGTCACTGTTGTGGTGAGTGTACTACAATATTACGATTCTATACTATTACGATATATCGACACCCGTATCGAACAAGGTTGTAACATTAATTCAAATTTTTTTTAGAATGAACCAAAAGTGTTTGAATTTTGTTGTTTTTGATTTTCATACAGAGTATTATATTATTGAATCGTTGATAATGAGTATTCTCTTGTTTCTCAGGTAAGACAGCGAGCTTCTTCTGATAATCTAATATCGGACTGGACTTATCCTCTAGATGACTCGTCTATATCTGTTGCCGAAAGGAAATATAAATGTAAGTATATTAAAAACTGAGTCTGTTTCCTGATAGGTATTTATATCAACAGTGAATAGGTTACTTCTAGGCAAGCGTACTCCGTCGTCGACCACATTATCACTAGTAATGGTTGAGCGCAAGCCTATCAAAAATAAAAAAGGGAAATTATAGGCTTCTTGCAGGTTCGCAGAGTCTAACTGTATTTTTAATATCGTGCGGATTTCATCACCAATGCGGTTTTGCTCCGTATGCAGAAAAAATCGAAATGTAAAAAAACGCGTATTCCACGCATTACAATTGATACTTGTATGAAATAGACATTAGCGGGGTCTACGCGTGCGGAGCAATCCAGTATGCGTGATTAAAATCGTGCGACATTAAACACCTTATGCTGTGCGGTTTTGGGTTCAATCCCCAGAGGGTCTGGAAAAAATGAAAAGGATTCCCAAAAAATCTTCATTATTAACACGTTTAGATTGATAATTATGCGCTATCGAAAGCCGATCTTAAAAATTTGGTTGGACAAAAATCGGTTTCGCTATGTAATTACTATGATACAACTATGCTTGGTCTAGTATTTGAAAAAGCATTTTTGTGCGGTTTCGGGTTCGATTCCCAGGTCTGACTATGCTACGTTAGTACTTACTTAACTACCGAGTAATTGGTCTGAAGTTCTAAACTCTCAAAACTTAAACTTTGCAAATACAGTAAACTGTAACTATACTGTATATATGTCGAATTATTATAACAATTTGTAAATACACAAATATCAAGGCAGGCTTTGTTTGTTGTGTATTCGCTAAATGCCTACCACCCTGGTTACTACTGCTAGAAAAAATATCCAGTTTATTTAAGTTAATGTATCTGGTCCATAACCTAAAATATGGAAAACGAAAATGACATGAAACCGGGTAGTCTATAGTTAACCCTTTGGTTACTACCTCAAATAATACTATAACAGTATTATAACAGTATACTACAGATGAGAAATTTGCCAGGAGATCAACTCATAACAAGTATTATGTAATAGACTCTTGTCGATTGAATCCATCAATCATAATTGCGATGAAGGTAGTGTTGGGTCGTCAGCAACAAATCATTAGATCATACCCACAATTTATATTTAGCCTAACCTGCCAATTCTGGCTCGATCAGTCTCAAATCAATACTATAAGTCATCTGGCAGTCTCGGCTGGCATATCGTCAAGTATTCTTTAAGGTCAGTGCCGCATCGGTTCTCGTTTTAGCCGTGCCGGACCGCATCCCGGGTGAACCGAGCGTCGTGGACGGAGGCAACAATTGGGTTTCTCTCGCCTGGCCGAAAGCCGACCCTAGAGACACCGCCCCCGTCCTAGCCTACAAGATAGAGAGCTGGCTACTTGGCAAGGAAGGCGGCGCGCGCTGGACAGAACTCGGAATCACACCTCTAAACTCCTTCGACGCGTTCAACTTGAAACAAGGAGAAGAATACCACTTCCGAGTGACTCCTAGAAACAGATACGGGTGGGGAGAATCCGTGCAGACCTCGGCTCCAGTCGGCATCGGTCTCGCGGGCGACAGGCCGGAGTTCGTCGACATCCTACCAGGACAACTGAAGGTGCTCGCTGGCGCGACGGCGAACCTCAGCTGCAGTGTGAAGGGCAAGCCGTTGCCTGATATAGTTTGGATGAAGAATGGGCACGAGATTGAGGAAGAGAGCCGGATGACGACTCTGTACAACGGACAAGACTGTTCGTTGACCATCAGGGACGTGAGCATCGAGGATGAGGCGCGCTACAGCTGCGAGGCGTCCAATGTGCACGGGAGGGCGTCCACGTACGCCAGGGTGGCTGTGGTCACCGATCGACTGATCTGGGAAGCCGATGCTAAGCTTAAGAGGTGAGTTTCAGCAATATTATTATAGTATAACGATACGAAAAAAGTTCAATTATGGCTAGATTGTATGCGCTTGCGAACTTGTTTAACGAATTAGGAATTTGTGTGGGTACGCTTTGCATCGTTACTCACACTTAAGTGTACACATCAAACTCTATTTATTTAGCTATTGCCCGCGGCTTCGCCTGCGTTCATAAAATATAATAGCCTACGTAACTCTGGAATAGCACATACTCACAATAACACTCAGCAGCTTTCCATCGGTGAAAAAATTTTAGCAATCAGACAAGAACGTTCAGAGATCACCACCTACTAATAAAAAAACAAACTTTACCTCTTTATAATATCAAGTGTAGATCTTATTAGACATTCGAAACCTTCTAAATTATCATCTTAGATAGGTAAATAACAATTAATTTCGTAAACACGGAACTCCTTCCAATGTTTTGATTTTGATGTTTGTAAATAGGAAAGATTTTTCTCTGTCACGGTTCCAATAAATGAATGACGAACGTATACACAGGTCGATGAAAATTGAAGACACTTTTTAATAGAATGTAATGTGGATATACAGAAAACCTTCAGCCAGCGGCTTTCATAAAAATTTTTGACTCTTGTTTCATCCCCGTGGATTTTGAAAATCGTCTCTTAGTGCTCACCTACGGCATAAAGGAAGTTTTATGGAATTTCACGGTACAATTGCCGAAACGGATCTTGAGCGCTCGGCGTCAGAGTGGGGATCGCTTTGCGCATTCCATACATTGGCGAGCCAATCGTCTTCGTTCTTAGATACATGCAACAACGCAGGGAACGGATCAGGAGTGACGTCTGATGGCACGGCGAGCCAATCACTGACACTCCCCGCCCCCGCGTCTCACTTCGCACCACTAAAGAGACCGAATATTTGACTTCTGCGCAACTTGAAGCCAGCGCTCAAGATCCGTGACGGCAATTGTAGTGCCTGTAGTTTTGATTGAGTGTTGATATGTCAGCCAGCCAGTTTCTTCTTTTGATATAGATAACATTTTATACAGGGTTATTTGTAACTAACAACTTTGCAGGACTGTTTAAATTTATAAAAGTTATTCAACAAAAATTGTCGTTTATGATGTTAGTAACATAATCCTGAGATTTTGTCAGTGTTTTACAAATTACCCTACAAAAAATAGAAAACAAAAACAAAAAAAAAATCAAATACATCAAAAACATTAAAAAATCAAAAAAAAAAAATAATAATCAAATACATTTTAAGTGATTACAAAATTGTTGCATTGACATTGTCTAAAGTTATCGTCACCTAATTTAATGAAACGTTTCGTTTGTTAGCCAATTGTGCCGCCAAAATAAACACTTACAGGGTTAGGCTTATATGAGAATTTATTATAACAAAAAAATATAGCTCATAAAATTACAAGTCATTAAGTGTTATATTACTTTGTGGTCCAGTGATGTCTTACGAGTACGTCTTAGGTTGAAACTCAGGCAGATACTTAATTTTGAGTAATTTTATTTCATCACCACTGCTTTCATGATATTGATTATGATAGCATAGTCATCGGCCTTATAATGTTCCCACTTTTGGGACTCAGGCATCCTCTCTACGAGATGAAATGGGCCGTAATCCACCACGCGGGCCCAGTGCGTGTTGGTGAATGTCACATGTCTTCGAATTTTTGGTTCTAGGACATGCCGGTTTCCTCACGATGTTTTCAGTGGTGATGAAATAAATTACACAAAGCAATGCACCTGGCTGGGTTCGAATCCACGACCTTTAACTCGTAAGTCGGGGCCGTTACAACTCATCCACTACCGCTCAATTATTTTATTTTGATAGAACAACTAAACTAAAAGATAAAAAAAAACTAAACTATTGATCATGATAGAAGAACTAAAAAATACTAATTTTACTATTTTTTAGTTCTTCTATACATATGGCATACAAAAAATCATAATAATAGCAAAAAAAAAAAAAAAAACAATAGAAATGCTTTCTGTCTATGTGCTAAATATCTGTACTTATTTTCATTTTTTCCCTTTGTCTTTCTTTCAGTGAAACCCTATATCATTATTTACTTACCTGTTTACTAGGCTGAAATGTTTATTTATTTTGGGTGAAATTATAGGTTAAATGAGTAGCGGTGATGATGTAGTTAGTCGTTCCCTGAAGAGATCAATGGCCATAGTTTGGAAGGTTTCCAACGCGATGTGTTGAGTTGATAGATCAAGTTATACTGCACTATCTAGCTCTTGTATTCAATACATCTTAGTGCTAAAGATTTGAAAATAAAGTACTGAAGCAAGTCTTCGACTCCAGACTAACTGATATATTTTCACACATACTATAGTAGTCCGTAGATCGTTGAGCGCAAGTCACATCAGCTGCCAAAAAAGGTGCAACTAAGAACCTGATTGGTCGGCTATAAGACCTGTTGCAAACTGCCATCACAGCACCCTCCACACCCATCCACCCACCACGCTATACTCTGCTGTCATGCTATGTGGTGCAATACAGCAGTTTGTATATTACTAGCTTCTGCCTTTGGCTTCGCCCGCATGAATGTAGGTTTCTCTACACAGAAACCCCGATTCATCCCTTTAGAGTGGGAATTTTGAAAAATCGTTTCTTTGTGCTCGCCTACGTCATAAATAAAAAGAAACATTGTGCATAATTTCACGATTCTTCCATCAGTAGTTTCGGCTGTGTTGTCGAATAAAATTATTTCTATTCTATTCTATTCTATTGTACTTAGATGACATATTTTGGAATGAAGTTCCTTATTGCGCGTTGTGAAAGGGGGCTAGACGGAAAAAATTCTCACGAAAAGTTGTACCGACACTTTTACTGTCAAAATGTAAATCCAAGATGGCGGCTGCAAGAAATTATCAACTTTTTCGTCATGGGTGTCGTTTTCATAGTTTTCGAGGGTGTTGAAACCGATGGTACTGTCAAAATATAAATCCAAGATGGCGGCTGCAAGAAATTATCAAATTTTTCGTCATGGGTGTCGTTTTCATGGTTTTCGAGGGTGTTGAAACCGATGGTACTGTCAAAATGTAAATCCAAGATGGCGGCTGCAAGAAATTATCAAATTTTCCGTCATGGGTGTCGTTTTCATGGTTTTCGAGGGTGTTGAAACCGATAGTACTGTCAAAATATAAATCCAAGATGGCGGCTGCAAGAAATTATCAAATTTTTCGTCATGGGTGTCGTTTTCATGGTTTTCGAGGGTGTTGAAACCGATAGTACTGTCAAAATGCAAATCCAAGATGGCGGCTGCAAGAAATTATCAACTTTTTCGTCATGGGTGTCGTTTTCATGGTTTTCGAGGGTGTTGAAACCGATAGTACTGTCAAAATATAAATCCAAGATGGCGGCTGCAAGAAATTATCAAATTTTTCGTCATGGGTGTCGTTTTCATGGTTTTCGAGGGTGTTGAAACCGATAGTACTGTCAAAATGCAAATCCAAGATGGCGGCTGCAAGAAATTATCAACTTTTTCGTCATGGGTGTCGGTTTCATGGTTTTCGAGGGTGTTGAAACCGATGGTACTGTCAAAATATAAATTCAAGATGGCGGCTGCAAGAAATTATCAAATTTTTCGTCATGGGTGTCGTTTTCATGGTTTTCGAAGGTGTTGAAACCGATAGTACTGTCAAAATGTAAATCCAAGATGGCGGCTGCAAGAAATTATCAAATTTTTCGTCATGGTGTCGTTTTCATGGTTTTCGAGGGTGTTGAAACCGATGGTACTGTCAAAATATAAATCCAAGATGGCGGCTGCAATAAATTATCAACTTTTTCGATATGGGTGTCTTTTTCATGGTTTTCGAGGTTGCTGAAGCCGATAGTGCTGTCAAAATGTAATTCTCTCAATTTTTTCTCGAAGTTCCTTATCGCGCGTTGTGAAAGGGGGCTAGACGGAAAAAAATTTCACGAAAAGTTGTAACGACACTTTTTGCTATAGTAAGCTATTGTAAGCCGTGCGGCGTGCGCATGTTTCTCTGTCTGTCTCTCTCTCTCTTATATATATATACATATGCATATATATATGCATAAATATATATATATATGAACTTCGTTCCATCCGGGTGTCCCTTGACACCTCTCAATTTTTTTTGTTTGTAGAGTACATTCACTAGCTTCGAGTTTATTCGGATGCATTAAGTTTCATATAAAATACATAGGTATATCATGTAACGACTATTAAAGTGCAATGCTTTTTACTTATTTGTCAAACGAATCCTACCATCACCTTACCATGACGTATATATAACAAAAATAACTAAAGCATTGCGGTGTTAACCTGTAAAAAAAATTACATTAACTTTGGTAGATAAGTGCTTTAAAAATGTATGATGTAAGCAATTATTGGTCGGCCAATAAAGAAAAATAAATAAAAATTAAATGTAAATGAACTATAACTAAGCAAATAGTACATGTATGTAGTTAACCACTTCACAGATTTATAGAAAGTAGGACACTCGTTTTCAACTTTTTAAGTCCGTACGGGTTACCCCGGCCTTGAAAATTTTGTCTCTAATTTTTAAACCATAATTTTTTTTTATGATACGTACATGAATAAAAATTATGGTTTATCGTATAGATTGGATTTAGTTCGCTCAAGCTGCATTAGTATACCTAACATAAAAAAGACAGACAGAAAAATATTTTATTTGGTACACAATGTAGAAATAACATGTTAGACAAGTAAGATTAAAAAAAAAAACAGAAAACTAACATTGTGTGTCTCGCAGCTACAATTAGAGGCATCAATAGAATCACTGTAGTTGCCAGTCAATCTCGAATGAGGATTGAGACCCTAAGCTCTTAACGTGATCTATTTGACGACCTAAACTGAAACTGAAATGTTAAAGACTGGCCTGTTGGTCTAGTGGTTAGTGACCCTGACTGCTATGCTGGAGGTCGTGGGTTCGATTCCAACCCAGGACAAATGTTTGTGTAATGAGCATGATAATTTGTTCTGTGTCTGGGTGTGATTTATCCATGTTAAGTATGTATTTAGAAATATATAAGTATGTTTATTCGTTCTCTAGTACTCATGACACAAGCTCCGCTTAGCTTGGGACTAAATGGCGTTGTGTGATAGTTGTGGTCTATTATTAAAAAAAAGTCATGAAGCTATTTAGGGTGCATCGTTCTTTCTCGCTCGCTCGCCTAACATTTTAACACGTCATGTTAAGGCTCCTGGCTACAACATACTTTGCCTAATTGCTGAGTTTTTAGCCTTATGCACACCCACAACTTTGAGGCAGACTAAAAGCTTGGTCCCACTTGTTCAGTTTCGTACAATCTTTCCTCACTTATGCATAGTTGGTGCAGAGGTTGAGCGATCGGCTTCTACGATGCGCGACGCTTTTTCGAAACCTGCACGTAACTAAAGTAATATTTGTACGGCCTACAGATAGTGGTTCTGGGTCTGGGTACAAGAACATATTTGTGAACGCAACAAGATACAGATTCAGACAATGTGGGACCAAGATTGAAAAATTAAGACACATCTATCATAATTTTCAGGGAACGATCTCAAGATGCGGAAGGCGATTACCCACCGCAGTTCACGATGCGTCTACGAGACCGGCGCGTGCAGGCCACCTACCCAGTCCGGTTGACCTGCCAGGTGGTCGGCAACCCGCCTCCTACGCTCACCTGGTTCAAAGATGGCGACTCGCTGGTGTTTGATAGTAAGTCAACGTTATTCATTACTTATTCCATTGTATACCATTCACGGAAACACCACACTGTAAACTACAAACATCAAGTAATACAAATTTTTGGAAACTCGTTTAGGTCGGGGTCTGCAAAATCCCATGGGTCAGAAAAATTGTTGCGTGCAAATAATATAACAATAATTTATTTCCTGATAAGACAACATTTGGTCCACGATATATCTGTTAGTAATTCTTATAACTACATTAGTTCATCATCAAATTTAAATAATTTTAAACAAAAACAATTATATAATATAGACTAAAATTATAACAAATAAATCAATAAATGAACAATCAGCAAAGTATCAACAATCAGGATTTGACGAACAATATTTAAGCCCTAATATAATATTTAACTACATTGTGCTGACATAATAGAAGCGACATGAAATATGTAACCAAGATTATTTGTAACTCATAATTTAAAAGAGTGTCCATGGAGTTTGTTGCACGTTCTTCTCCGTAGAGATCTACGCTTTGGAACATGCAATGTAGCTTAATTTTTTTTGACTGACCGACATTTTGACCATTGAAAAGTGCGAGTAAATGGTTTATTACACTTAAAAATACTAACTATAATTACAGTAAAATAAAAAAATAAAAATGAAAACCCTACGCTAATTACAACCAAAATCAAACTAAAATATGTCGTCAAAAAACTCTATGGTCTATTTACAAAAGAATAAACATTTTACAATTAAATCAAATGTCAAATGTTAATAAATAACCCACCCTTAATCGTTCTCGGTGCAAAGATGTCCATAACACTCGCCGCATTACCGATGGCCATTCTTTGCACCAAGAACGATCTTGACCGGGAGTCACCCATTGAAATGGTCTATTTGAAATAAACTTTTCTGATTTCTGACATTCAAGGTCGCCGCAACACCTACCAGGATGAGCACTTCCACACCTTGGAGATCGCCCCCACGAACCTGGAGGACGGCGGGGTGTACGAGGCGATGGCTCGGAACAGCTCCGGAGCCGTCAGCTGCCGCTGTAGCCTGGTGGTGGACAAGGGGATCAGGGCGTATGTGGCGCCTGAGTTCTGCTGTGGGCTCGAACCGCTCTATAGACTTTCAGAAGGTAAGTTGTCATTTATAAGTCTCCTTAAACACTGTTAACTCACAGACCTGGAAGAGTCAGACTCAGACAGTGACTCCAACTCCAATCTATCAAGAGTGCTGATTCACACATTATCTTTATGTACATATAATAAATCTGTAGAAGTTTTTAGTTTTGCGCGTATCACGTAAAATATACGAAATCGATGTAAATAACATTTATACATTAAAATTGTGTGTAACTTGATATTTTACTTAGGATTTGTTTCATCGCAATCGGTTGACTATATCGAAATATATACTACATTCATTGATTGTTAGGCGGTACGAAGTTCGCCGGGTCAGCTAATATGTAATATATTGTACTTCTGTCTTTTATACCTATCCAACTATATAACACATATAGGTAGCTATTGGAAGGTGAGCTCAGAATTTGCATCCTCTTTGGAATGCACCCTGTACTTTTTAAAAATTTAATATAAACGTGTGCTTGACTGCGATCCCACCTGCCTGATGGTATAATGCTGTTGTCATTCTCTCCTCATTCCCATTTCTAAAGTAACATATACATTACAATTTCCAGGCGAAGAGCTCCGTATCTCAGCCGTTGTAGAAGCATATCCTTCAGTAGGAGTCACCTGGTACCGCGACGGCGTCCGTCTCCGCCCAAGCAGACGCGCCATCATGACGCTCGACCGAGACGGTCAAATAGAGCTGGCTCTAGCCTTCGTGACGTATCGAGACGCCGGGGTCTACACGTGCACGGCTTCGAACGAAGTCGGTCGAGCTTCGACGTCGGGGAAGGTGATAGTGGTGGAGGGAACCCAGCCGAGGGAGAAGAGGACACCTCCAGTAGTCATCAATGCTCCTGATGAACTGTGAGTTTTATTTCAACTTTAGGCCTTAGCCAACTAAGTTTAGGTCATTGTTAGGGCTATATTCCACATTAACAAAATGTATACAGCTCTATAGAGAGTTATTCACCTGGTGTCCGTTTGGTTGCGCAACCAATTTGGTGGCGCGACCAGCTCGGACGTGTGGCGACTCTGGTGTCTAGTTTGGTAGCTTGGCTATAATATTTCACCGGGACACCATGGCGGCACTACTGGTCCCGGTGAAATAAAGCCGTTAGGGTTCCGTACCTCAAAAGAAAAAAAAACAGAACCCTTATTTTGTTGTCCGTCTCTGTCTGTCTGTCAAGACCCTTTAAGAGATATTAATAAAGTATTGTTTGTCGGACTTAAATTAAATCTTGAATATTTTGGGGTAGAGGGTTTGAACCAAAAAAACCCCCTTCTAACTACGCCCGTGCACAGAGCTCTACTTAATTACATCATATAATATAATAATAATAGCCTTTATTCAAAAATCTTATTACACAATGTTTCTTGACATGCTAAGTTTTATTATTGGACACCAGATTCTCGAAGATTGTGTTGTTTCCCAGCATAGGCCTCCTCTAAAGCTTGCCACACTTTCTCCTCCACGTAATGCCCGCAATACGCTTGATGTCGTCCTCCCATCTACGACGATGTCTTACTTTTTTTCTTATATATTGTATTGGACACCAGTCCGTTACGTCCTTAGCCCACTTATCTTTTTTATTCCTCATCATGTGGCTCGTTAAAAAAAAAAAAATTAAAATGGAGGTCATTTTAATTTTTTAATGCAATACGTCACACTCGTAACTCCAGTTTGCTTGCGAATCGTTTCTAATTTTATTTTGTTTCTGAACTTGATGTTGAGCATGCTCCTTTCCATGCTATGTTGGCTGATCTCCAGTTTGCGTATGTTTTGTCCCTGTCCAACTCCATGTTTTTAATTACATCATACTGTTTTAGTAAATGTTAGAGGTTCTTGAAAACACTAAAGTCAAATCTATACCATTGCAGATACTCAAAGGAGCCGATGTTCGTCCGAAAGCCGCGCTCAAGCGAGGCCAGGGAAGGAGACACCGTAATCATAGCCTGCGAGGTCATAGGAGACCCCAAGCCTGATGTGTACTGGCTAAGAGACTTCCTCAAGGTGAGAAAACTAGTAGACAAAGAATGACATACATATTTTTAGGTTTTTGTTACTCAAAAAAAAAGGAACCCTTTTAGGATCACTTTGTTGTTCGCCTATATGTCGGTCAGTCAAGACTTTTTATCTCGGTAACGCATGGAGGTATAATTATCGAGTCAAAATTAAAACCATATGATGACCATATGCAACTCAAGTGTGCAGTCCCTTTAGTGCTGTAAAAAAAATGAAAATTAACGAAAAACAAAATACGGCCATTTATGCCGCAAAAAACGTATTTCGACACTCTGAAGGGAATCAACATTCATAGGGTTCTTCCCGTTGACCCAGAATCCTGAAATTTGGCATACAGCAAGGTCTTATAGCACAGGTATAGGAATGAATCTGAGAACTGTAAATTTGTGGTTACGTCACAAAAAAAAACCAAGTCGCTATTCGGTAGTTGGACTACTTACATAGGTAAGTTTGTACGTAACCCTCTGTGCGCGACTCCGACTCGCACTTGCCCAGTTTTTTTTAATATTGATAGGCTCATCTTGTGTAATGGTAAGCAATGATGTCGTTGACGAAGAGGTAAGTACGCTTGTCCAAAAGTACTTCATTCACTCTTGACTTAGTGACTACCAAATAGCCGTATTTTGTTTTTCGTTAATTTTCATTTATGTCGCAAAAAACGTATATTTCGACACTCTGAAGGGAATCAACATTCATAGGGTTCTTTCAGTTGACCCAGAATCCTGAAATTTGGCATAAAGCAAGGTCTTATAGCACAGGTATAGGAATGAATCTGAGAACTGTAAATTTGTGGTTACGTCACAAAAAAAAACCAAGTCGCTATTCGGTAGTTGGACTTCTTACATAGGTAAGTTTGTACGTAACCCTCTGTGCGCGACTCCGACTCGCACTTGCCCATTTTTTTTTAATATTGATAGGCTCATCTTTGACCACTATCTTGTATAATGGTAAGCAATGATGTCGTTGATGAAGAGGTAAGTAAGCTTGTCCAAAAGTACTTCATTCACTCTTGACTTAGTGACTACCAGATTGTAGCAATCAAGAAAAAAAGACTTCGACAGAGAATTCCAGTCCTCAGTCGTACAATAAAAGTATTTCCAAACAGTTTTGTGCATATGCATGGAGATGTCTACTGTGTACCGTAGGAATATGATTAGTATAAAAACTTAGAGAAATAAAGTCTGGTGTTTCTTGAAACACAGACAGATCTATTTGCATAGAAATCATGTAAGTTATCTCAATTCATACTAGCTTTTTCTCGGCGGCTTCATCTCTAAAGTTTTTTTTCAACTATGACACAATGCCGTCTAGTCTCAAGCTAAGCAGAGCTTGTGTTATGAGTACTAGACAACTGATAAACGTACTTATATATTGATAAATCACACCCAGACACATAACAAATGATCGTGCTCATCACAAAAACATTTGTCCTGGGTGAGGGCCACTAACAACTAGACCAACAGGCCAGTCAAATTCAGTTGTCAGTTTAACCTATTGGAACCGTTTAAATTTTCAGGATGAGGTACTCTTAATCCGATTTACAAAATAAGTCATAATAAGTATTTATTAACCTAATTATGAGTTGTTGAAGACAATTGGTCAAAGCTTTAGACAAATACTTTGCCATTAATACCACGTTTAACCTTAAACTGCCTTGTTTATCAAATGGTTGCGAAGGAGTAGAATTTCCTGCCGGAATCTGTTTTTCCTGATGGCTACCACCCAGGAATCTTTAAATCCAGAGTGATTAAGTAACTTCTTGGTAAGCGGGCTCCAACGTTAACCACATCGTGACTTCCATCAGGTAAGATAGCGGTTAAGCGCAATCTCATCAACAATAACAAAACCCTATTACCAAGAATATACTTAGCTCCATGTATAAATTCCCTTCCACAGCCGGACTACTACCGGGACGCTTCACACTTCAAGCGGGTGGGAGACGGACCCGAATACCGGTTCGAGATACCACACGCCAAGTTGGACTACACCGGAGCCTACTCCGTGGTCGCGAGGAACGTGCACGGAGAAGCGAAGGCGATCATATCACTGCAGATCAAGGCCAAAGGTGAGATTTTCACATTTACTGTAGGTACCTACGTCTACTTTTCACTCCCCACCTTTATTATACTTAGACTCCCTTTTCTGTATCAAACACATAATCCATTCTTTTTTTTAGGATTCCGTAACCAAAGGGTAAAATGGGATCCTATTATTTATTTAATTATTAAATCTTTCTGTACAATAAACTGTACAAAGGTGGACTTAATGCCTTAGGCATTATCTGCCAGTCGACCTTAGGGTGATGCAAAAACATAACATGGCAGGTGCAACTTAATAAATATACAAACAGAAGAGAAACAAATACAATAGTTAATAAATACTTAAATACACACATATAGATAAATAATGCTGTAGTGAAAAAAACAAATCCAACCAATCAGTGCTGATTCTACCAAGATCTTGAGAAAATGCTCACGTGCCTTCACCTTAAAGGAAAATCGGCTAGTTGCCATCCTGATATTCAGAGGGAGCGCATTCCAAAGAGATATCGCCTGGACGAAAATGAAGAGTGGACAAGTCCAGAGCGGTGTGTGTGAGGGACATCGTAAAAGACGATTATTAGTAGACCGAAGATTTTTATATTACTTCGATGTCCGTCAGTCTGTCTGTCCATTTCTCACCAAACTATATCGCATAAACCGTAATAGTTAGTTGAAATTTTCACAGAAGATGTATTTTTACCGCCTCTGTAACAACAAATACTGAAAAACAGAATAAAATAAATTTTAATATTTATTTTATTCTGTTTTTCAGTATTTGTTGGGGCCACCATAAAAAATACGTGACTTTTTTTGCCGTATTTGCTACGATTGATTTCGACACGCTTTTGGCCTCTTAAAACTTTTAAATGCTTCTAGTTATCTCGTGTTATATCATCTACATAGGTCCCTTAGCGGCCTTTTCAGGATTTGCGTGTTGAGATTTTCCATTACAAGTGTTGAAAAGTAGCGGGCCCAAAGTCGACCCTTGGTGTAAACCTTACTCCTACCTGAAACTTGTTACTTATTCCAGCTGAACTCCTTACTTTTATAGATGTGGTATGCTATACGATTAGTTGACGACTGTTACACAACATTATCTTTATAGTACCTGATGCGCGAATCGAATTCCATATTAGTTCGTATCGCGATACACTGTCGAATACTTATTATAAATCTGGAAAGGTAAGATGTATTAAGTCACATTTTCTTAGCCTTATTTTGTGTGATTAGATTCAGAGGCTGTGAAACACGTTAGTATTTGATCGTTTTACTACCATTCCTTATAACTGTTATTTGCAGGAAAACTATTCATTATTTAAAATAACAGTAAAATCGACGTATTTACTAAAACTAGTGTAGTGAAGGCAGGATGCAACGTGTATCAAATACAAGCTACCGATGAATATTTGATTTCTATAGAACCAGTATGAAGGCATCCACTCCCTTACTTAAACATTTTTTGAGTCCAGTTGCTTCCACTTAACACATGCTCACAACGATCAAAAAGCGTCCGGTCTCGGTAACAGGAACAAAAAAAAATATTCAATCGAATTGAGAACCTTCTCCTTTTTTGGAAGTCGGTTAGAAAGTGTCTCCGTTTGCGCAGCGCTTTAGATCAGTTGAATGAATATACGTTATACAACTTCAAATAGAAAGAAACGCCTTAAAAAAAGGCATGCGCTTACCCGCCATTGTTCTTGCTCGACCAGCCCACATTCAACCTACCAGTACTAGAGCTTTGTCAAAACTCTTACGCCCCTCAAAAATAAACGACATGGCACGCCCAGTGACCCATTTAACTTTGAACGAGTAGGTGGGTAACCCGTTGTGATTTATGGGCACTTTACGTCTTCACGAGGTCTGGTGTGGGTCCGTTATTGTGCATTCTATTGGATGGGATGTTGTGGGGCGGGTTTTGGGTAGTGGTTTTTTGATTTACGGGAGAATCAAGTGACTGATTTATTTGCAGTAGAGGCTTTGTTGTTTGGGGGCTTTTTGAACTAAGCATGCCAGAGGGGGGTACTAAATTGTGGGTTTGGTCTTTATACATTTTGTAAGGAAACTAGACTTATAGAGCTATATTAGATTCACGCCACGCAACATGACGCTATGTACAACTCAGGGGTCGCCTAAGTGTAAGTACGTCGGTTTAATGTAGTTCCCGCTATAAACTGCAATATAGAGAGGTTTGGAAGGTAAAAGAAGCATAGATTTTGTTGTTGAAAGAACAGGCTAAAATACTTAAATAATAATATGTATCTATATATAATTGGTATCCATGTACAATTTCAGATCCATCATCAACAGACGATTCACACAACATCAGATATGGGTAAGCCGCTTCTATTAGTACCTAATTTATTAGTTCACCTAAATAGTCCGTCATTTCATCATTATACAATAACAGTTTTCCAAAAAAATCACTTTCACCATTTAAACTTTTGTTCAAAGCGTGTTGTTAAATAACATGCACAATGAAAAAAATGAACCGTATGTTTAAGACATACGGTTAATTTTTTTCATTTTATCTCGTAAAACAACGTTTGGAATATTAACAATATTCTAAAAAAATTTTCATAGCATGCTTTTTTTCTTTAACCCATATTATTCCTTACTAATTCAATTATACTTAGTATAAGCAGAGGTCGGAATTAGGTAAAGTTATTCTTCCCGAGATTTCTAATGGAAAATCCCGTGTGGCCAACAATATTACAAATAATAATAATAAAAATCTCAGTGATAGATAATATTAATAAAACAAAGATAATAATTAAAAAAAAAATCACTGAAAACGACCATAGAGTGATCATTTTCAATGAAAACGTCAACAAAAGGAGGTGTATAAATTTGTTAACCTTACCTCAGGTTAACAAAATATACCTCCTTGTCATTAAAGCAGGAAGATTTTTTTTCTGCTATATTTCTGATAGTGTCATAAAAAAAATAATCTCAGGATTTAAAAAGGCATAGGTATCCACTTTAATATTTCGCTGAACGAAATCAGTAAAAGTACATGAATCATCATCATCATCATCAGCCTTTTTAATGTTCCTACTGCTGGGACTCAGGTCTCCTCTCTAGGAGGGGGAATGGGCTGTAATCCACTACGCGGGCCCAGTGCGGGTTGGTGAATGTCACATGTCTTCGAATGAGTATATGAATAACTCTACATTTCTACCTAATTCCGACCTCTAGTAATAGGGCACAGAGAACTTAAGATGCAAGAGCGAGCGAAGCGAGCTTGGGATTTGCCGAGCGAACCGACTCAGACAGGTTAGGTATTATAAAAATTGTAACAGGTAGCGTTCTGAAATATCTGCTTAACTCCACAGAAACAGACGCGTGAGTTTATACACCACTAATTTTTAATAGTACAAACACTTGAAGGGCTTATCTTAGAAAAGGTCGTGTTATTATATAAGTAAAGTCTCAATAAATAATATTCACAAACAGCAAAGTTATTAGCGTTTGTATATATCCCAAAATGTCACTCAATTTATGGAAATATTGTAGAGGCTTGATTAAGAATGAATGAATGGCGAACACTGCGAGTAGTATTTTATTAGCAAATGTTATTCTATTATGAATTTACCAATTATGACAAATTTTCGTGGACAATTTTGGGATTTTGTTTTTTTTTTTGTTTTTAATTACAAAAAATATGATCAGTAGGTAATGGGTAAGGATAGTGCCCTTTTTGTACTACTTAAAAAATATGGATGTATATTAAAGCAAAATAAAAAGTAGACGTTTTCTCATTCCAGCCGCGTCGAAGTGATCCCTCGGTTCGAGAGAGAGCTGACGGACCTGCTGTCGTACGACGGCGACGCGGTCGAGTTCGAGTGCCGCGTCACCGGCAACCCTGAACCGGACATCCGGTGGTTCCATTACAATGAGGTATGATAAGCGAAAACACTAGGTTTCATTCCTATTGGGGCTTAAGAGACTACAGGGAGGTTTAGGCGGGATTTCTTTGAATGAGGTTCAGTTGCTGTTTCAATTATTGGCAAATTGATTCGTAGTGGATATAGTTATCGCCGGTACCTATACTAAAAGACATGAATATACATGTGAATGTCTGGAGAGGATGAGGAAGCCCAAATAAGAAATAATGGATTGTATGAGTGTTAAGGAGAATGGAGTCAGTGATAGCGTAACGGCTGATAGGATAGAAAAAAACCTATTGTGCCAACTGTCAGCGGGAACATGGGACAAGGTCAGGATCATGATGTTTTCGCTGATGCTATATCTCCAATCACCTTTGGTGTTTCTTACCAAACAGGCGAAGCGTGGACTAATTTAGACATCAGCGAGGCCGTTTTTGTCATAAATTAGAAAACGAGATAGTGACTGTGCCAACATAGTGTTTCACCACATCGTCGCTTACTATCAACTGTAATAATGGTCAAACGCGAGCCTATCAATTATAAAAAAATCCTTGTTCTTAAAGAGTCCTCGCTTGCGCGTGGCCTGTAGGGTGCAAGGCTGTGGGAGAGGAGCCTCTTCGCCCACACTAAACTACGCTACTGCGGATAAAGTTTTACGCAGCTTTGGTAATGGCGAAATAAACGGAAAAGTTTGAAAGAACTTCAAACTTATGGACATACTACTCTAAACTTACGGACAGATTACTCTATTTTATTTAGCGGTGGGTAGCCAGCATCCGGGATACGAGGGAACGAAATTAGCGTTATCATGCTGATGTCAGGTTTTTTACCTTTTATCTACACTAACATTATGAGGAGGTAAAGTTTGTTTTTTTGTTTGTAGGAGGAGTTTGTGATCTTTGGAAGTATTGGTCCGAATGCTAAAATTTTTTCACTGATAGAAAGCTGCTTTATTCCTGAGTGATATAGGCATATTTTATGTATACGGGCGAAGTCGCAGGCGAAAGCTAGTCTACTGTAATTTATACAATTGCCAAAACGGATCTTGAGCGCTCGGCGTCAGTGACGCTCGACGTCTATGATGTGATGGCGCGGCGAGCCAATCACTGACACTCCCCGCCCCGCGTCTCACTTCGCACCACTAAAGAGGCCGAATATTTGACTTCTGCGCAACTTGCGTCGCGGCAATTGTAATCGAAGGAACACCGGTGACGACAAGTTGATGCAGTATGAAACTTTGCTTTGGCCCGTTAGGACGTTGTATTTACACCATTTTTCGCCAAAATTACGATAGCAATTATAGGTAATAGAGACAGACATGACGAATCTATAAGGGTTCCGTTTTTTGCCATTTGGCTACGGAACCCTAAAAAGTAATCGAGGTCTACCTGTGTTCTGATTCATATCCACTCATCCGCAAAGGCATAATATATAAAATTATTTGTGTTAAAAATGAACCCCGCATAAAGAGGTCTGCGGATGCAATAATCGCTCGATGAGAACAACCAGAGATTCAGTCATGTCCCATGCCATTGAAAAGACATATCTTCTAGGACATGCCTGTTTCCTCACAATGTTTTCCTTCACCGTTTTGAGAGCAATGATGATGGAATAAATTACACAAAGTAATGCGTTTGGCTGGGTTTGGACCCGCGTCCTACAAGTTAAAAACTACTCTCGAAGATCGATTGATGTGGCTGTTTAAATTAATAGATGGAGCCCACAGTGCCGGAACTATAGAATGGCAAGTCTGGCAAATTGCCACGGGCCACTGGTTTGACGAGGCCCCCGTTCCGAGAGTCTGCGATCTCAGAAGAAGTAACCAAACATATTTTTCAAAAATTATTATATATAAATTAAAACGTAACGATTTCTCTGGGGGCCCCATTCAATGAATTCACCACAGGCCTCAGGTGATTTAGTTACGTCACTATAGCCCATATTCTTTCGTAATATAATGTGTATGATTAAAATTTTCCAGTTAATACACGACTGCCCAGACTTCGAGTCTTCGTTCGACGACGGCGCCGCGCGGCTGAAGATCAAGCAGGTGACTGGTGAGGACGAGGGCACGTACTCCTGCGAGGCCTCCAACGTCCTCGGAAAGGCCAAGTCCAGTGCTTGCCTGGTGGTCTACCGTAAGTTTCTCAATCAACTTTAACTAACTACTTCATTACTCTTCATCATCATCATTATCATCATTTCAGCCGAAAGACGTCCACTGTTGGACATAGGCCTCCCCCAAGTGTCGCCATAACGACCAGTCCTGTGCGTCTCGCATCCATCGGATTTCGACAACCCTTACCAGATCATGAATGGCTAAAATTCGCTCCAATAGCAGATTTTCAGAGGTTTTATTTCAATATAAACTTATATAATATTCACGAGATATCGGTGTTTTCAAATTATCTAGACAAAGATGTGTAATAACGCTACTTAAGAGCGGAGTAAGAAATAAAGAAACATGATATAAATTAGATGGCTCGATAAAAAAAAACGCGAATCTGACCCTAACTTACGATTTCAAACGTGAACCTATATTTACAAGATTACGTCACGGAAGTATTTGAAAATTCCAAAAATAATAATAAAGCTTGTTTTAAAAGGGCCTTGCAAAACAAAAACCTAGAATAGTTATTTTTTTTTTTTTTAATAAAACTGGAAGTAATATTGTTACGGGGCCGCGAAATCGACATAGTTCATACGGGCAGAGTTCATACAAAATACTGAGTGACTACAATCGACTGTTTTTTAATGATTTAAACCAGTGCTCGACTGCCATCCCACCAGAAGGTAAGTCGTGATGCAACCGTTGATGGTGAGGCGCACTAGTTTATTAAGAGCCTATTCATCTCTCAATCTATCGCTCACCCCTCAAACCCCAAGCGAACGCCAGCGTTACCGCGTGATTTTGTGCGATTTTGGTTATGTATCTAAGAATGTAAATAAGAAATTCTTTATAAAGTAGTCTGTAAATTTCGAAAATAAGCAACCTTACCATTTTTCCCGTATTTATACCTATTTAAATGCTTGTGGTCTCAGGGGTTAATCATTTGTACGCGTCCTAAGCGATCGTCACGTGAGTGACGTTTTCGCTTTACAAAAATAATTTCCGACCGGATACCTAGCGTTACTGATAACATTTTGCTCGACCGATATTAAGGTAACCATAAAAACAAAACATTTGCGACATTTAATTCGACGCCAACGCCATCTAGGGAGCGTAGGTGAACTAAAATTGAATGAGTTCTACATTATGGACACATCAACAAAAATTGTTTTAGTTGTCTGATTACTTTTTAGTTGTGTGAGATTTTTTTAATTGTAATTATTTTATTACGATTGCTGCAACTTAAATGCAGATAAAAAACAACTAAAAACTACTGTTATCTGCAAAAATGTTACGAAAATTATGATTATGGTGGCTACCTTTTTTTTTTTTTTTTTTTTTATGGTGGGAAAAAATCATGCATTGACATCCCCCGCCCTTGGGCGGAGCGGGAGATAGTGTCAGACTCTTACTGACTAAAAGACCCACCCCGTTCCTTCTAGCCTTCATACCGGGGCTCGAGCGCCCTTTCGGATAACCCTGGCCCCAGTAGGCTTCGACCCGGCTGGGTCCCTGCTGTTGCTGACAACTCCTTGAGGCGCGCGGGAACAGTGCGCGCCGTCGACGACTTGGGCTTGGTCCGGACAGTTACCGGACGGCCGGACAGTGAGCTACCCATTGCTCACCGTCCACAAGCCCGCGTCTACGTTGGCCGGAAATCGGGATCAGAATCCCGGCGACGGCGGCGGCGATAACGCCGTTGCCTGATGCGTTCGGCCTCCTCCTTTGCGAGCATTACTGCTTCGCAGAAGTCGGCGACCGCCTGCCACTCCTCCTCGCTCCGGACCATGGCCTCAACCAAGGCCCGGCGCGAGAGGTCTCCGCCGCCGATCGCCCCCACGAGGGCACGGCGATGCTCCGCCCAAGCAGGGCACACCTCGACTGTGTGCTCCACCGTGTCCTCCGGGCGTTCCGCACAGTGGCGACACCCGGGCGTCACTTCCGCATGAATCGAGTGCAGGAAACTCCCGAACGAACCATGTCCGGTGAGTACCTGCGTCATGCGGAAGGTAAGGACGCCGTGAGGTCTTTCCAGCCACGCCTCAAAGAGGGGACTTACCGCCATGATTGTGGCGTGCCCAGCACTGGGTTGCGATAGTCGCTGACGCCATTTCACCATGAGATCCCGCCGGAGCTCTGTCCGCCATGCCGTGACCTGTCGCGGCAGCGGACTTTCACCCCGGCGTTGCATCTCCACGCGCATATCGTGCATGTGTGCAAGGACTGTTGCCTCCAGATCCCACGGTGGTAGGCCAGCCAGAAGGCTCGCCGCTTCGCGGGAGACCGTGCAGTATCCCCGCACCATCCTTATCGCCATGACCCTCGGACAGGCGTTCAGTATGGCCGCCGGTTGCTTTTTCAGCGACGGCGCCCACACCGGCGCCCCGTCGAGGGCCATGGACCGAACGATCCCCGCGTAGAGCCTTCGGCAGGAGGCATCCGGACCCCCAAGGTTGGGCAGGAGCCGCTTGAGCGCAGCCCCAGCCCGGTTGAGTTTGGGGGCCAGACGTCGGAAATGCTCCACGAAATTCCACCGGCTGTCGAGGACGAGTCCCAGGTACTTCATCGTCGACCCGACACCGATGTCAACTCCTCCTACCGTTAGTTGGGAACTCAATGGCGGTGCGTTCCGAGACCGGCGACCGTGGAAACACATCGCCTCGGATTTGTGAAGTGCCACCTCGAGTCCCAACTCCTGGATCCTGTCAACGACCATCGCAACCCCGCGTGTCGCTAGAGCGACCGCCGCCTGGTACGACTCTCCCTGCGCTAGAACCAGCGTGTCGTCTGCGTAGCAAACCACGCTGACCCCGTCAGGGAAGTCGCCGCGCATTATGGTGGCTACCTTGTCGTATCTATTCCTTGGGATTGGTTTACGAATAAATAGGTGTTCCTAAATATTAATAGTAGGTGCACACAAAGCGTTGCCCTGCGTCCGGGTAAAGCCGGACAGTTTCATGCTTTTCAGTTGCGTGTCCGGCAAAATTAGGCGATGATCGACCTATCCGGCTTTTAGGCTTTTCAAATTAGAAATTATTTAGATTAGTCATGTCTTCTTGAACTGTATGTACTTGCCTGCCTAGTAATAATTAAGTTATATTGTGACGTGGGTACCGGAGTAATAAACTAGCTAGCGAGCAAGACGGTTGTTTCATTACTACGTACCGACACATTAATTTGATACGAGGATGATCTATCTGGTGGGTGGCGGCCACACTTTGTAAAAATGACGAATTTCATGAGAAATTTAAGTGTTTACGACCATAAAATTCACGAAAGGGACGTATTCCATAATAAATTAACGCAGTTCATTAAGTTGAATAAAATACCCAACGACAATCAAAGTGTAGTGCTAGTAACGTATTTGTCGGACGAACTGTCTGGTTTTTTTTTATTATTATTGATAGGTGAGATAATGGTCAAACGCGAGGTTTGACCACTATCTCATCTTATGGTAAGCGATGATGTGGCTGACAATGGAGCACGCTTGCCTGGAAATAACCTATTCACTCTTGACTTTAAGACCCCTAAGTTGTAGCTATCAGGAAACACAGACAATTTCAATTCATAACTGTTGCTTCTCAGCCCCTGGCGAGCCGAATACCCTGAGCCAGCGGCTGCGGCGTCCACCTGCGCTGCTATCAGCTGCGTCGACACCTCGCTCCACGCCACGCAGCACGCCTGCTAGATCAGTCTCTAGGACACCTGGTAAGTCTTCAAAACATTCCACAACACTTACCATCCGTGTATCTGTCCTATTGAATGTCTTCCTAGTGATATTCTAACCGCAATGACGATTGTTTAAATCCGCTAATCAGATGAGGCTAAGTCAGCAATCACTTTTGCTTGTACCATCAAATACACTTCCGTTTGACCGCCGCTAAGTTGATTTTTGCTTGCACTCGAAACGAAAACTTCAAAGGGTTTGGTCTGCGTGCACTTTTCCGCACTAGTGTGAAAAACAGTAAATATACTATAAGAGCAGGTTTTCGGGTAAATGTATTTAAAATACATTTCCTTCCAGGTCCCGACACCAGTCGTCATTGCAGTCCATCTCGTCAGATGGCGCCTTCCTTCTACACGTACCCTTTCAACAAGGTGGTGGAGGAAGGCGAGACGGTGACGTTCAAGTGCGCCGTCAAGGGCCAGCCGGCGCCATGGGCCACCTGGGACAAGGACGGCATCATCATCACGCCCTCCGCCAGGTTCACCGTCAGGGAGAAGGATGAGCTGCTTAGGATACTCGAAATCGAACAGGTTTGTTGATTTACTTCAATGTTTAGCATAGCATATTCGGCCTTATAATGTTCAAAATGTTGGGAGTCAGGACCCCTCTCTAGGAGAGGGAGTGGGCCGTAATCCACCACGCGGGCCCAGTGCGGGCTGGTGGACTTTAATGTTTCTTGCGAGTTCATAAACTAGTGCGCCTCACCATCAACGATTGCATCGCTACTTACTATTAGATAGGGTCGCAATCAAGCACTAGTTTATATCAATAAAAAAAAGGTTTAAGTCCCTGTAGTTACAAGTTGATTATATTATTATTTCTTTATCTCAGCACCCTGAGGTCCTGGACCTTTGGAAGGCATACGAGGAGCCGAAACCAACTCGCAGAGGCCCTTTTAGATGCTTTTAATGGGACGTGGTACCAACTGGTGATTAACCCTCAGTACGGGAGTCCGACTCACACTTGCCCAGTTTTTTTATTATTTGCCATAGGGACGGTTTCGCTAATATCTTTTTGAGGCGCGCGTGGAACAACATGCCTTTGACAATACCTTACTGGCCTGTTGGTCTAGGCTCGATTGCTACCCAGTACAAATGTTTGTGTGATGAATACGATCATTTATTCAGTATCTAGGTACAATTTATTTCATGTATGTGTTTAGAAATATATAAGTATGTTAATCAGTTGTCTCGTACTCATAACACAAGCTCTGCTTAACTTGGGACTAGACGGCGTTGTGTGATAGTTGTGGAATATTATTATATTACTATTATTAATACAGTTCTGATCGATTTCATTGTCTGCAGGTATCAATCGAAGACGTCGGCATCTACAGGATAACTATCGAGAACGAGTTCGGGAGGGCCGAGGCATCAGCTCGTTTGGAGGTCATCACCCAGAAGGGCAAGTTCTACGCCGGAGTGAGGGCATACAGCGCTTCACCGAGGAAGTCGCTGTCCTACCGGAGGTACCCCTCGGTTCCCAGGCAAGACTGAACACCTGGATCGGTATGATAATGTAAGTTATGTTCATGTCATTTCGAGTAATGTAAGCCGTGCGAATGCGGGTACCCATTTCGATGTAGGCTTTGCGATTTTTGCCATTGCGAGTTTGACTTACTGATGATTCGGACAGTGTCCGAATCGACACTTTATTTTTGTAATATTTTTTCACTGACAATGGTCAGTCGGACACATCGGACACACTGTTTAGTACAGTCAGATAAATAGTTTCAAAAAAGCATTACCAAAACTATTTAAGGCGACAACTTCGTGTATTTATTTATTTATTGTATACCTTATTATACACATTATAATGTAGACAGGAAAAACATATATTATACAAAAAAGGGCGGTCTTATCACACAGGGCAATCTCTTACAGACAACTTTGTGTAGTAAATTTCTTTATAATTATATTTTAAGACATTTTTTATCTGACTGTATTAAAAGTTACTGAAAAAAATATTAAAAATAAAATATGTCCATTCGGACACTGTGTCCGAATATATTGTGTCCGAGTCGTCAGTAACTCGCGAGATCCGTTGGTGTCGCAATATAATTTTCTTACGAAAATTATTAATTTCAGGAAAGGAAACATCGCGCGTGAAGATAATAACAATAATAATATATTGTAATAATTTTGTTTTTGTTTCTATTGTAATTTATTTTCTGTGCATTTTATTTAATACTTTTCTACTCGTATGACGTAACTTTTGATTTTAATGGCGAAGTAAGAAATGTAAAGTCTTTGTTTTTTTTTTCTGTTAGGGTTTTAGGTCGGTCTACATGTCCCTTCTAAAATGATTCTTTAAGAAATTAGATTAATATATTATTGTTATTATTGATTTATTTCTAAGGTTTGTGTTTTTAATTGCATATAAAAAGTTTGTATAGGTTATTAGAAAAAAATATGCACGAATTTTATAAATACTTCATTAGTCTTTTTTAAACATTTAGTCAAATTATTTATTATAAAAAAGTAGTTTAGCACTATAACACATTCTTACCAAATTATTGCTGAGTATTTCAAAAAGTCAATTGAATTTAATCAATAAGTTATTTTCTAAAATTGTGTTTTTGTTTAGGTATATGACTGTATTTTTTACATAATTATACAGTTTGTTTCGTATTATATTTTCGTTTTCACTCTAAAACTCATTGGGTCCTGAATGTTAGAGTGAGACGACACTATTACGTCAGCTACGCGTAAAATATAGAGCGACCTATACCTTATTCGCGTTAAGATTAGACATTTAAAGAAACCTTTTTTACTGTCTGTTCAACCGATTTTAACTTGTATTCCATAGGCATAAGGATGACATTAACAGCAAAAAGGTGGTTACAATACCAACTATTACTGCAGCCGCCATTTGTCATGCCACCAACGTAATAAAGGTCAAAATCGGTTGAACGGACAGTAATAAAATGTTTTCATAAATGTCTAATGTTATTTGAACAGAGTCTTGAGTGATTCGACATGTGGGTCGACCTAAACGAAAATAGCTCTTAATTGCATTATTATAAAGTATTATTTGTAAAGATTTATTCAGCGTTGCCTAAGTTAGATAGCGCCAATCACCACGGGGTATTGGGGATTTCAAATAAATTTTATGACGAGTTAAAGAGTTGTTTGTTCATTTATACTAACAATTCTGGCCCTGTACTAACTTTTATTGTGAAAAGCCTACTGTCCACGGACGCGTAGCTTCATAGACGCGTATTCGTCATTATACGCTTGGTATACGCCGGCGTGAAGCTTACATACAAAACTATGAAACTATGTCGACGAAGCGGCAACGACACGAAGGCACGATGCTGCCTGCACGAAGCTTCAGACGCGTAGCTTCATAGACGCGTATTCGTCATTATACGCTTGGTGTACGCCTGCGTGAAGCTTACATACAAAACTATGAAACTATGTCGACGAAGCGGCAACGACACGAAGGCACGATGCTGCCTGCACGAAGTTTCAGACGCGTAGCTTCATAGACGCGTATTCGTCATTATACGCTTGGTGTACGCCGGCGTGAAGCTTACAAACAAAATTATGAAACTATGTCGACGAAGTGGCAACGACACGAAGGCACGATGCTGCCTGCACGAAGCTTCAGACGCGTAGCTTCATAGACGAATACGCGTTTCGCCGTCTACTCGTCCGTTAAGAGTAGGCCGCAGCTGTAACTACCAAAGGTGATAGTTTACTTCTATGTAAGCTTGGTCCATCGTCGACTACATTATCGCTTACTATCGTGAGATAGCGGTAAAATACAAAACAGCGATACCCTGTAATGGCACTTTTGAATAGGCTACAAATTGTAAAAAATACTGGTTCTTAATAACTAAAACGACCCCAGAGGGCCAATGCTATACGAGGTATTACTGAAAAGAAAATACAGCAGGCCTATCCAGGTTACGTTTCGATTCTCGTACAGTAGGCACAACGGATCTTGAGCGGTTGCGCATAAGTCAAATATTCGGTCTCTTTAGTGGTGCGAAGTGAGACGCGGCGGCGGGGAGTGTCAATGAGTGGCTCGCCGCGCCATCGCGTCATAGACGTCACTCCTCATTCGTTCCCTGCGTTGCAGCATGTATCTAACAACGAAGACGATTGGCTCGCCAATGTATGGAATACGCAAAGCGATCCCCACTCTAACGCCGAGCGCTCAAGATCCATTGTGCCTACTGTACGTCGATCACCTTGAGTCGGCAACGCCTCCGATTTCTTTGTTCTGACCACGTGCCTGAGCGCTGAGATACTTTTCCATACATTTGAAGTTTTCTACTAGCGTTAACGATTGTAGGTTATCAACTTGGCTAAGCCCTCCGGTGTGGTATAGGTACCGACACGAATCTTGAGCGCTCGGCGTCAGAGTGGGGATCGCTTTGCGCATTCCATACATTGGCGAGCCAATCGTCGTCGTTGTTAGATACATGCAGCAAGCGCAGGGAACGAATCACGAGTGACGTCTATGACGCGATGACGCGGCGAGCCAATCACTGGCACTCGCCGCCCCCGCGTCTCACGTCGCACCACTATAGAGACCCGATATTTTACTTCTGCGCAACTTGAAGCCAGCGCTCAAGATCCGTGGCGGTATCTACACCGTTAAATTTTAATCGTTTTAATCCTTTGAACCGGTGTGGTTTCACTTATAAAATACTATTCATCCAAAGCTTGTAGAGCGATGTAACTTTTAAAATAAAAAAAAACAGCAAGTGATAAGGTAATACTCGCAAAATACATGAAACAATTGGTAACGCCACGAGATAGTACCTACGTCGGTCGTTGCGGCTTTGTAGACCTACACTGCCCGATCAAGTAAGGTCGCTCAGCTGATCTTTGCGTAAAACAAATAAAATGATTCCAAATTTCCTTCATACTTTTACAGACTTAGGGCGGACTTAACTGCTTTGTGCCTAAGACATACCTAATAAAATAATTACTTAGCTAAAAGCACAGTAGATAAATATACAGTAAAACATCTTCATACAAACGTGCCGCTCTCGGTTTGAATGTGTGCGTGCGCGCCGCGCGCCATGTCGGCACGCGATTTCACGCACACGCTAGCATAATATATGGGGGAATAAGGTGGCGGCAGTGCGGGCTGTGCAGCGCGACTGTGAGCACGCGCGTACGCTACATGACCGCTTGCGTTCGTCAACTCTCGCCGGCGCGGGCGGCGGACACTTGTCGTAAATTACGAGTATCATGACTTCAAAAAGGGGAAAAAAATATTGTAGTGTTTTCGGGTGCCTCAATAATGATTTCGCAAACCCGGACTTATCATTCTTCATACTTCCTACTCAACCAGAAATGTAAGTACCTACTTATACTTAAATATTATTAGAAAATATGGTATTGTGTCGGCGACGGAGGTCCCTTGCAAGCACCAGGGCGCAAGTAGTGGTCGGGACCACCTAGCACGCAAGTAGTTTTTATGTACATTTTAAACTTAGAATAGGATGTTTTTACTTCATAAATGTTTGTTTTGATTTTATTAGGCTTAGGAACTTATGTCTTATTAGATTAGTGTAAGTTATAGACTGAGTTTTACTATAGAATAGCGTCATGTAACATATTTCTAAGTTTTGTTTTGTTTATGTTGTGTTTACGAAAGTATAGGTAAGATTATGTTAGTTTAAGTCTCTGTTTTGCCATTAATTAACGATTTCTTAGTTTAGTAAGGTTCAAAATAGAATAACTAATAAGATTCCAATAAGAATGAATAAGAAAGTGCGAATTTATTAGTGAAAATGTAAATTTGTTTGTTAACTATTTTGAAAGAGATTTTATCTATGTTGTCGGTACATGATAGATGTTCTATGTAGTTAATTAGTGTTTTTGAGTCTAATATAGTATATTGGGAACGATAAATTCAAGATAGCATAGTTTTAGAAATGATCGAAGTTTGTAATGTTCGCGATCCCGATTACGTAATTGTAAACTGATGTTTACCTTTTTTGTTTTGTGTCCAATTCTCACCATTACTGTATTCCTAGTTAAAACTTAACTAAAAAATGATAATATAGCCATTAGATTGACAATTGGTATAATATTGGGTGAGAAATCGAAAGATTTGTGTTTCATAATATGACCGAAATTGTATCTTTTGCAGTTTTTGTTCTAGAAACTTTTTTATGTATTGAGTTATGCAAAAGGTTATTATTTTATGTGAAAGTAGACATTGTAACGAGTATTTTGATGTGCATATTGTATATGTTATGTAAAAGAATAAATAAATATGGCATCCGAAAGGGCTCGGCTAAAGCGAAACTAAAAGTTTATAAACTAAAAATTTATAAATTGGTAAAATATTCAATCATAATATGCTTTTTATTTTATAAATTTAGATCAAGTGCTGCTTGTTCGAAAATATTAACTAAAAGTAAAAGTGACAACCCTGGGTATCAACGCAAGAGTAGGCTAATAACTCGGCGGGCGGCCTTAGATAACCTACTGTATATTTATCTACTGTGCTAAAAGTGTTAGGTAATTAATTACATTACATGTAAAAATAAATCTCTACAGGCCTGCTAGTTATGGCGCCTTTAAAAATGTGGAATCAATAATTTTGATTACAATGATTTAAAAAAAGCTCTGTTACAATGATTTAAAAAAATGTTCTATTAAGTACTTACCTAAATCGCCTTTGTATTTTTATTTATTTAACACTTAAATTGTTCACTTAATTCATTAAAACCCAAGCGAACGCCGGCGTTCGCGCACCTATTGTCTTTCTATTGTGTCTGTAATTTCCACGATTTAAAGGTAAACGACACGTTAAATTGTTCAAAGTTTTAAGAGTTCTGGGTCAATGGGTCGTCTTAGGGGCTGTTATAAACCTAATAACTAATCACCTCCGAATCGTCACTGGTTAGATAGACTTCACAAGAGCATAGCATTCCTTTGGATACATAATCTTGCACGTTTAACACAAAGAAAGCTGGTTTGGCACTGTAAAAACGTGGAGTCGCCTGCGCAACAAGACTCGCGATTTTGTCACCAACTCCAGGTTGGAATACACATAATTCCGAGACGCCATTATTTTCGCGCGACGACACCACACCTATGACGTTTTGAGGGAAACCGAATTATTCCATGACGTGTCACTCACGCGATGCACTTAGAGCGCGGGGAGGGCGGGGCGCACGGGTCGCGCGCCGCGTCACATGGCCAATCAAATAGGGTTGGGGGGCGTGTTTGATCTAGGATTGGCTATTTTTGTGAGTCCACGTTGACTAGGTGAACGCATTGTTATGTTATTGTGGAATGGTGCCTACTAATGGTTTGCATTATTTATTCATTCATGTGAGAATTGGTTCGAGTTATTAAAAAAAAAAATATTTTATTTTTTAATTTTATCTTTACAAATCGATAGTGTTTCATGCACCGGTTCGACCGACGGGATTAAAACGATTAAAAAGTAACGGTGTATATTAGTCAGCAAAATCTGACACGACACCCGCTGCACCCTAGAGCGAGAGAAATAGATGATTGCACAACTTTTTTTATAATACTTTTTTATAGTATTCTACAACTATCACACAACGCCGTCTAGTCCCAAGCTAGGCAGAGCTTATATTATAAGTACTAAACAACTGATAAACATACTTATATATTTCTAAATACATACATATATAGATAAATTACACCCAGACACAGACACACTCAAAAACAAAGTCTCTCGTGAAGTTCAAATATTATCTTACAGGTTGTCCTACGTCTTGATCCAGGTCATCCGATGTTCCAAATTTCATCCAAATCAATACAGCCGTTGAGTATCGAATTGATTTTTATATAAAGTATTTTCATCATCATCACCAGCCTTTTTAATGTTCCCACTGCTGGTACTCAGGCCTTCTCTCTAGGAGAGGGAGTGGGCCGTAATCTACCACGCGGGCCCAGTGCGTGTTGGTGAATGTCATATGTCTTCGTCATTTTTCTAAGACTAAAAGTATTTTATTATTGTATAAATGTATCGTTTATTGATAGGTTTATTTTTATTTTTGTAAGCTTCTTTTTATAAATTGAATATGAGAACACTGTGGACTCCGCGGACACATGGATTACAATTTTCATTGTCTTTTGGGGTACAAAGCTGGTCGATCTACATTGTCCTCTCATATAAAGGGTTATTTGCACTAGCAACTTCTCGGACCATGTTACTAACGTCGTAAACAACAACAAAAAAATTATCATACTTTAATTCCTCAGATTTTCATTCAAAAATAAAAATATTTAACTCAAACTTAATATTACGAAGTCTATGTAAAACAGGCGATAGTACAATAGCGGAGGGGAGCGGGATCAGGCGGCCGGGGCGCTTTATGAGCTTGCGTCGCGTCATACAGACGTAGGTGGGTACAGCAAAATACAGAGTTGAAATGTGTTGGATAGAACAATGAAACCTTGATGGTTTGCTTTTGGTAAATGAATTATGTTTTGTAAAAAGTCATAGAACAAAAGTTGTGTTTTATGATTTAGTATACGGTCCTGAAAGGTTATGTTTTACAAATAACCCGGTATATTATTGTAGTAGGGAAATATTTTAGAAACATACTTTTTTTTTAAAGAGTAATCATGGAGTTTCTCAATTTTGGAACCGTGTATTAGCTTCCAACGATTTATAAGTGCCCATGTAGGCCTATGTGAAATAATAATATGAGTTTGAAAGTAATACTTACCAATAAAATTAAAATTAAAAATAAAACGAAAGCTGGTTGATTTTATTTTTTTAATGATATAAAATTCACATACATTAAGATTCATTAAATATTACAGTACAGCCGACGTAACTTGGCGAGCCTGAACATAGGCTCTGCGCATGTACACTCGAAAAAAAAACTGTTATTGACATTCATTTTTTTTAAACCAAAATACGAATAAAAGTTTACTACACGTATAAATATTAAAACACTTTGAGACAGAAAGCTACAAAAATAACTTAGGAATTAAAGAAACAAACTTAACACTGCACAAAAAACTTAACAATAATAATATTACCAACGAAAACTTTTGTCCCTAATGAAATGACACTAATGCTAACGTGCGAACGAAACATATTACCGCGTACCGAAGATTGCCGAATAAACACAAATATTTACGATGTTATCAAAAAGGGATATCCAATACGCGAGTCTTTTTTTTCTGTGTTTTGCCTGAATCAGTCTGTTGACTATAAGCATGTTAGTCCTATTTTTTTTTTTTCCGGTTCTCGAGGACGTGCCGTCCTTTCAACCGTCTTGTTGGACTATTCGAATCCCGAATTAAGTCACGTGCCAGAGTATTGGTGTGACGTCTCAGTCGCTCCAGGTAGACACTTTCCCTGGCTTTTATTTCCTCATCCACATTGGGGTCCTCCAAGTACTCGTGAACCTCAGCATTTGTGGCATACCACGATGCTTTAGCTAGGATTCTGAGTATTTTGTTTTGGGCACTATGGATGATGGCCAAGTTGGTTTTACTGGCTGTACTCTATATTTGAACACCATATGTCCATATTGGCTTCAAAACACTATTATATTCTAGCAACTTAATATGCAGTCGCAGTTTCGATTGGGACCCTAGCAACCAGTACAAGCTTTTGAACCGAGCGTCCAGTTCTGTTCTCTTTGCCTTTACATGTTCTGTCCATGTAAGGCGTCGATCCAGACTAAACCTAGGTATTTAACTGAGTCCTTGTGTGGAAGTTCGTCGTTGCTAAGCTTGACGACAGGTCAATCCCTCCTACGAGGTGCAAAGATAATGTGCGTGGATTTGGATGCGCTAGTCCGTATTCGCAATATATGGAGCCACTTTTCGGTTATGTTATGTTAGTCTTGAAAAACGAGGCATCGTAGGATAATATGGCGGTATCATCAGCATACGGGGCGGAAACTGCACCCGGAGTTTGAGGCAGGTCTGCCGTAAATATGTTATACAGAGCTGGTCCCAGTAGGTACTGAACCTTGCGGAACTCCGGCTTTGATGTCAAAGAATGAAGACTTGGAATATCCATATTTCACTTGGAAGAATCTATTAGTGAGGTAAGACTGAATTACCGGAAAGAAATTACGTGGCAACTGCAGTTTCACCTTGCATAAAAGTCCCTTATGCCACACCCGGTCGAATGCTTGCTGGATGTCAAGAAAAGCAGCAGAGTAGAACTACTTTTGTTCTAGACCCTCTCTGGTCACGGAATAGACTCTTTGTACTTGTTCTACGGTGGAGTGACACTCTCGAAAACCAAATTGGTGGTCTGGTATAGGGTAAGCCGTTTAATCAGAAGTCTTTCCCAGAGTTTGGACAGCACCGGTAGCAGACTTATTGGTCTGTAAGATGTTACAAAGTGGCTGGACTTGCCTAGCCTAATTATCATTACTATCTGTGAGACTTTCCACAGAAGTGAAAGATGAAGGTGGCATTAAACAGCAGAAAGACGAAAATAATAGCTTGCCTTGGTAGTTCCTTTAAGGTCTTTGGAGTGATCAGGTCAAATCCAGGTGTCGTTTTTTAATCAAGTTTTATTATTTCAAAATACACTTCTCCTGGGCTGATTGGCTTCAGAGGTTAAACGTTACTGACGTTTCCGCTTTTTGTTCGTTAGTGCGCGCCCACCCCGTCATCGTCCATTTTGAGGATGTCCATAGGGGGGGGGGGGGTTGGATTATTGAGGTCTTTTGAGTTTTTTGTAACGCGTGTCTGAGGGTGTTGTGTAAATGATTTTTTTTCAAGTCGTTTGAAATTAAGTTATAAAAACATATTTATATTCAATTTTCTATGGAGCTTTAAAATTAATTCTAGTAGTCGTTTATAAATAACTGATATTTAACTAAACCATGTTTTTCATAAAGAAAATAAAATTTTATCAGTTTTTTTTTTATTAGTCGGAATCTCGTTTACTGACAACATTCACTGTTTGTAAATCTATTTCGTTCAATATCTCATATAATATACACAAAAATGAATAAATTCCAAATCGAGAGAAATCGATTGCGATATTGGATTGAATAAAGGGTCGATTGTGTTTACATTTTACATACAGCCTATCTCGTCGCCTAGACCTCCACCCCGCGCACGTCGCCTCATTCCACCATTTGTTTTTTAAAAAACGTTCATGCGCAGCCGCGTGCGCAATGTCGGGGCTCGCCAAGATACGTCAGCCGTACTGTACGTAATATACAGTCAAATAGGGTGAATAGAAACATAACTGGAAAAAGGTATTTTCACCATATTTTAATATTTTTTGCAGAATTTAACTATATCAATTTATTATGAAATTGTTATTCTAAAAAATCGATTCTTTGTTAGAAGCCGATAATATGGTATCAAAGTGAAAAACCAAACCAATGTTTTGTGTCTATTCACCCCGTTTTGTATTAATGAAAGGATATAATATATATACCTAAACATCGATAATATATTAAGAATTACCTGCACTTAATTTTGTTTTTACAATACATTCAGATGAAATATTGACTTTCTGTCTGTCGTATTGAGGATCATTCGCAGTACATGTATTACCGGTTACGTGCGGTTGACTGTATTCACCTACCTATTTTAAACAACCACACGTTTGAACTTGATGAATATTTTAAAAGTGCACTACATACTTTTAATGATATAATATATAAATATTAGAAAAACAAACAAATAAATATATAAAAGGTTGTATCTCACGGTATATAATTAAATAGACTAAAATGAATTGTACAACAAAAAAGTAACACAACTTATAGGTGAACAAGCTATAGGTAATCATCACTCAAACCCCAAGCGTGCACCGGCGCACACTGGGACCTGTAATACGCTTTGAGCTGATGCACTGGCCAGCAGATAGCAGTTACTGATTTAGTATTTGTAGAAATGATGGAATACATTCTTAAGTCCACCCTTAGGTACATAGTTTATTTTTTGAATTATTCTCATTTTGAAAATCGAGTTTTGAGCATACCGTTGTATGGACGGGTCCCAGTGTGCGGCGTGCGTCCGTGTTTTCGCGCCATTCGGTTTAACAGCACACCCGTTTACAATTTTAATTGCTATACAGAAATTTAAAATACCATATTATTACAAGACCATATATAATAATACCTATGGAAGGAATCCCGAAAAATTAAACGCCGAGTGATTGTTTTAAATCAAAAAATTGATCTTTTTTATTTTGAGAAGTAGCGCTCACTCAACTACGACTATTTCACCCAGTTATTCCCTATACACAGTGTGGGAAAAAAAGTCGGGCCCTGAAGGGAAACTTAATCTAACTCATTTTACATAAAGGACACATTTCTTTATTTTTAAAAAGAAACAAAACTGTATTCAAAGTTTTAGCTCGCTTGCCTCGCCCGGGACTCGAACCAACTAAAATTAAAAAAAAAAAACAAACACTTGCTATTTTATTATACTAATCGATAGGATTATTATTCAGGATAAAATTTATCCAACAAACATTTGGTTTTACTCTCGTCTGTTGTACAAGACTATAAAGAATACCTATTTAGTACACAAGTTCTTTAATGAACATCTAGTAGTTACTGCTCACTTTCAACAATTAAGAAATGTAACAGTTCTCTTAATTACTCTCCAATATTCAAAGACTTCGTATGAAGTACAGGCTTACTAATTTATCTCTAAGTATCTTCGTACAAATCAACGTTTTTCGTTTTTCTTTCTTTCAAATCAGAAAACATTATCAAAATGAGTAACCTAGTTAGTTTACCCTTGTTGAAATCATCGATAAGAAAATCGTTTAAAGGTAATACCTAGTATAGTACAATTCACGAATGATGGCGGGCGTGAAGTTAGCCTTTGCGAACGTTCGCGCATACTACACTCTTCTCGCACACGCACTTCGCCATTTGGTTCTTAAAACACGTTACTGCGCAGCCTTCTGCGCAAACTTCACGGCCGCCATCATTCGTGAATTGTACTATACCTGTGCATTTCCTTCTTACATGATACAAGGCGTTCTGCGGAAAAGTTTAAAACTGGAACGTTTAATTTTGTACAATCTTCGAACAATTTATCAGTTAAATAATTTAAGTATAACATAATATTATCAATATATAAAGTTAATTTTCGATTTTGCGACCATTTTTTTTTTTAAGAAAGACGTTGAATACAGTTTTGTTTCTTTTTAAAAATAAAGGATTGTCTCCTTTAAGTAAGATGAGCCAACTTAAAGATTTAAACTTGTCAAAACAATTATGAAGTCAAAGATAGACCATTCTGAAATTATTGTAATAGTAGACTTCGAGTTCAGGTATTTAAAATTCAGCTCAATCAAATAGGGATAACTCTTACAAAATTCGCTATAAACAAAAAATATACACACAAGTACTCATATTGCAAGTTAAATAAAAGGTTGTAAAGAACAGTGTCCAAACAGTTGTACACATATAATACTGATCAATATGGTATATTCATAAATATATTTAACAAAACTATTCTACATCAACACAATTATTTTTTAAAATTAATACTAGTAGGTAATACACATATACAATACATTTAGATTTATTAAAAACATCCAAACTTGTCTTTATACTAAAATCCTCCAAAAACTTCTCAACTCTTCCATTTCATCCTCCCTACAGTGCGTATGCACTGACTACAGTAAACATCACATTCGACTGTATCACAGCTATTAATTTATCATTTCTTTCCTTCATGGAATTCCTCCCTTCACTCAGACTCAAATTCCCTCGCAGTGCTCGGGAGTTTATTATACACCGCTAGTTTTTAATTAGTACAAATACTTAAAGGGCTTATTAGAAAAGGTCTTGTTATTATTTAAGTAAAGTCTCAATAAATAATATTCACAAACAGCAAAGTCATTAGCGTTTATTGCATACGTAATTGTTATGAATGTTTGATTCAATTATAAAGGGCATTGCATGAAAGTGTCCCCACCCACCAACAGACATGAGACAGGTGTCATTCGAAGCGTCTAGTTAAATAGAGTATTTTTTATTATGATGATACATCTCTAAAGTATGGGGTTTACGTTTCATAAAGCATTATATTTTGACCTAACCTAACCTAACCCAAGTGTTTTGGACCTTAAATATACTCATAATATAGTAGTGTCATTTTTGAATGCGGCTTTGAGAGCTCTGTACGATTGTGCAAAAATATTTCACGAAGGGCGTTGCTTAAAACTGTCTCCAAATAACACCTATCTCATGTCTGTTGGACGGTGGGGACGGTGCCCATACAAAATCCTCCTTTACCAATTATGACAGAGTCATGACAGATTCCCGAACAAAATTTTTCTGTCATATTTTTTAGATTAGATGAAAAATAAACAAATGTATATAGATTGAATTTCCAAGCAATTTTGTCTCATACATTACTATTAATGGACTCCGTGTATTAAAGATATTCATTCCAGTTTAAAGTTGATGAGATTACGTATATTATATAAATAACACCTACATACCTCCTTATAAATTTTAAAAATGCATTTTTAAACGGACGACAAGATGTCGTGTCAAATGTTATGTTTTCGTTTTCTCTATGTCATTAGGCTGGATCGCAGTTGAAATGTCATATTGCCATGGTTTTTACTGATGATGTGATTCTCGATATTGTATTTACTGTAGTGACAATGTCATTTTGTGTCATTTTAGCCACTATATTCTAAGTACAAACAGTTATTTTTATATTTATGTTTTTTTTTTGTATCTAATTCGGAAATGTATTTCTTAAGCATTTATTATCAATGTGTATTGGTCAAGTAGACCAAAATTAATATTAGTAAAAATATTAAAAGTTCAATTTAGCCAAAAGTCAAGCCAGCAAAAAAATATTTAGCCGTGATTATTTATTTTTGTAAAAAATCTAATCAATTCAGTTTCCAATTATGACGATTTTTTTTGCAGTCCTTAGGCTGGCCATAATTTTGATTTGATAAAACTAAGTCAATTATTTCATTGGTATACACGATTATTTGTAAAACACTAGCAACCTCTCAGGTCTATGTTACCAACACCATAAACAACAATTTCTGTTCTATGACTTTTAAAAATTTGTCATATTTGAGTTCATCAGGTTTTCATACAAAAATAAAAATGTTTTAGTTTAACATTTAATGTTACGAAGTCTATGCGCAGCAAGCGATAGTACAATAGCGGAGGGCGTAGGGATCGGGCGTCGGAGGGGCTTGATGTGCCTGCGTCGCCCCGTACAGACGTAGATACGTATAGCAAATTAACGATTTTAAATGTGTTAGATAGAATAACGAAATATTGAAGGTTTTTTTTGCTGAATAAATTATGTTTTTGAAAAAGCCATAGAACAAAAGTTATTCTTTATGATGTAATAGTAATACAGGCCTGCAGAGTTGTAAGTGTTTTACAAATAACCCCGTATAGCATGGTAACTTATGTAGACAATTAATAAACACTTAAAAAAAATAGTAATTTCATCAACAATTTCCTCGCCGTTGTTCTTTTCGCAGACAATTTTGGAAGCTTTTTTTACTTATGACTACACAAATATTATCAGTTAGGGTTACAGATAGAACCCCATGTTTTTTGTAATAATTAAAAAACAGGGATGTATAAATCCTTCACTGCGTTCGCCTTTTTAAATTACCATCTAAAAATATTCAAATGACCATTCTATTCCTGTTACATCCACTACGGATACACTTGTATCACGTGTCCTTCACCTTTTTTCTGTTTTGTTACCTTATATTTAAACAATATCTACATTATTTTTGTTATATTCTATTACGAGTAAATATAGCGGATAATTATAATAGTCTACTCCTAACATTTACACATTTAGAATATTAAAACATATATAACATCGATATCCCAGCAGTGGGACAGTGTGGGCTAACAAAAAAAATAACAAAAAATATATCGATATCATAAATATCACTATTCAAATATATAATAATAAATAGTACAAGTAAATGTCGTCTTTGCGACTTAAGACCTCTTATGTGTAAAATTCATTTTTATGAGAAAATCTATTAAAACAATTTATTCCATTTTAATACCAAACATCTATTATCATTAGTATTACTTTGAACGCATTTTTATTGACTATTCTGAACGGAGACCACTCTTTAAACAATTTAATTTAATGTACGAACCTATACCAGTGACTTGAATTTAGTAGATATAGTCAGCTCAAGTCAAACCTAATTATATTTTGGTTTCATAATATTTTTATACGATCGTAACAAACAAAAACTTTCACTAACTAATCACTTTTTTTAAACTGGTTATCAGAACACAATTTATTATTAAAACGGAATAAATCTGATTTATTCCGTTTTAATACCACTCACCTAATACCACTGGTATTTGTTTGAGCCCGTGTTTATCGCCTGTTCTGATGGATACCATTGCTTCAATTAATAGGTACTAAAATAAATTCAAGGATCTAAAGTACAGTCAGCTAATATATTTTGTATAGGACCTTTAATTGAAATAAAATTCAGTTAAATCCAAAAAAAAGTATTTATTTAACAAATATCTAGTTTAATAAAATAATAAATTGTTTTCTGATAACCAGTTCTAAATAACAACAAGCCACCAGTTCTTTTATGCAAGTCAAGCTTTCTGTTTTCCCCCAAGATGTTGAGGGTTGATATAGCTTCCTCAGACATATTTTAAAAAAGTAATTAGTTAGTGAAAGTTTTTGTTTATTACGATCGTATAAAAATATTAAGTATGAAACCAAAATTTGATTAGGTTTGTCTTGAACTGACTGTACTAAATTCATGTCACTGGTTTGGGTTCGTACATTAAATTAAATTGTTTAAAGAGTGGTCTTCGTTCAGAATAGGCAATAAAAATGCGTTCAAAGTAATACTAATGGTATTTGATGTTTGGTATTAAAATGGAATAAATCAACCGTGTACTGAAAAAAACATAACGAAACCAATTACAACAAAAAATATAGGTATCAGTGATATGATTTCCTGCTTTTAATTTTTCTATATTGTTAGTTGAAATTAAAAGTAGTATGATAGTGAAAAATAAAAAATAAATACTTGTAAAAGTAGTTATATGTAAAAGTAGTATTTTATTAGGAAGCACATGACGATTAAATCGTCGTATACACATAAGAGTTTTTACATTCGATAGAGCTTCAAAATGTTAAAAACGATGGCGTAAAAAAGTGATTTTGCCAAAACTGACACATGAGAGGTCTTAAAGTTGCAACGACGATATAGAGAATTGGCATGCTCTAAGGGTAATTCAAAATTCATACACATTGCTATTAGTTGAAAGAGTAGTCAAAAAGCCAATAACATTACTAGATTTCATTGACACTATTGATTCTGAAATGGCTATTTTAAAGGCTAGGCTGAATTTAAAAATGCAGTAGACACAAATTGTATTCTTAAGTTTCTATTATAGACATATTATTGTCTTGTAGATAGACATTATAGGTATTATAGATATGCGTAGTTATTAATATTTTTTTTTCAATCAATGAAAAATCAATCAAAATTTTATCAATATAGAATATTGATAAAATTTTGTATTGATTATCCCCTAAAGTTTTACTTTTTTTTTACTTTTTAGTCAACAGGTATATGTTTTTTTCACCTTTTTTCCATTATTTGTATTATATTTTTTTTTATTCTTCCTATCTTTTACTTACTATTTTTTTTTTAATAAGTATTAAGTTACATATTTGAAAGTACTCGTAGATATACTTAACATTAATTTCTTACTTTTCCATTCTTCTTTCATTTACTTTTCTTCATTATCACTGCACTGAAAGTATAGTGAGCTTCAATCTTGTCTGCAGGCGAATATAGTTTATCACCGCGATATGCGCTGTAATGCAAAAATACACAGAGCAGTTTTGCATTACAATGCATACTTTTCTTTTTAATCTGTCCTATCGTATCACCACACTTTCGAATCACTTTGAACGTTATTACCATATTATATTTTTGTTCACCATGTATGACTTCAGCTCAAATTGTTATTTAATACATTTGTAAGCATTATTACAGTTCGTTTCTTTAAAACACTGTGTCAAAATGAGCTTACTGTCTTACTTTTATAAAAGTGTAGTGATTTGCTAAGTTAATCTTATCATCCACAACTCATCACTGTATTCCGTCTTATTTTATTCACACTGAAAAGTTTTCTATCTTGTATTTAAACCAGTGGAAACATTGTTTATTTTTCTTCACCATGCACAAACCGTTCGTTTTCTTTTAAACACGGTTTAAATTAAGTTTTGCAAACTTCCTTCTTGTTCCATCCCTCCTCGAATGTTGTTCTCGTTCTTTTAACCAGCATATGCCTATATTAATCACTATTTAAAATACTAATTCATATATAATTTTTTTTTCTTTTTATTTTATTATTTGCTTTTTTTGTGATTTATATATATTTTGTTTTTTTTTGCGTTTTATAAATATTTTTATTTTTTTTTGCGTTTTATATATATTTTGTTTTTATTTTTAGTTTTTATATATTTTTAATACTAACACTTATTTCATTAATATAGTTTTTTTTATCATTAAACTGGTATAGTCCCAAGTGACCGTAATCTGAAAAAAAGAAGAAAAAGGTTAATATGCAGGTTACTCAATTACCTTGTATATTATTATAGGATTAGTCGAGGATACTTTGTGTTCTATACAAAGTGTTATTAACATATTACAAAGTAATATTCACGATCTTGCCGCTGTAAGCGGAAAACAAGCGCGAGGCGGCGAGTGGGAAATTCAAAAATATGATAATGTTTGGAGCATGCCTTACCGATGCCGCCCCACTCGCCGCGCCGTGAGCCTGCTAAGACCGAAGTCGTGACAAACGTAAACGGCCCGGGTTTGCGTAAAAACGATCGTGATATGAGTAAAATGTTTTGTATTGACCATGTAACATTTCAGTAGCATGCGTAAACCGAATAGATCTTGGACTTTTTACCTAACGTTATCACTACTACAAAGTCGCTTTACCTACACCACAATTTCTATAGGATGGTGCGGATGACAGCTGTCAGATTCATACAATGTACCTATCTTTTTCTCTCATCTTAAAGATGCATATTTTGTCCTGCTGTCATCCTATCCATGCTATGTAAAAAAGACCTGCGAAGCCTATCTAGCCTAAGGTTTGTGTTTTAAAGGAAAACTCGGGCCGTGACGAAAATGCGACGGACAAACAGGACTGAATTTTTAGTTAGTTAAAGTCTGAAAAACCCTCGCCTTCCGCCCAAAAGCGATAGTTGTCATTAGATGATTTTTTTACCTAAAAAAGAATCCAAATGTCTTTTTTCCTTATTATTAAGAGACTGTTGTGTCCCACTGCAGTGGCCTCCTTAGCTTCTTCTAACCAATCCTTTGGGAATCCAGTCAGTGGTTTATCGCCTAATTTCGTTGGGACTTGCATCAGACGTGACCTGCACAGTTCCATTTTAGTTTGGCGGCTGAGTTGAATACGCCTGTGATTTGTGTTTTGGAACGAAGTATACTGTTCCAAATGCGGTCTGTTCTTTGATTTTTTTTTAGGTGGGCATTCATCTAATGACATCTCCCGCCCATGTAGCGGGGCGGGAGGGCGTGTCAGACATTTACTGACTAAATCCCACTCCTGTTCCATCTTTGCCATCGTTCCAGTAGCCCCAGTAGGCTTCGGCCCTGCTGGGCCTTTTGAATTGGTTTTTTTTACTTTAAAAATACTTCCCTATTTACTAATATTGAGTAAGTTTTACAGGGTAAGGGGTGCTCAATACAAAGTAACTTTCGGAGATTGACATGCGCATCATGTAGGTAGGCATCGTGAAACCACATGCAGGGACTCAAACTGTAACCGTAATAATGTGTTTTAACACTGTTTTTTAAAACAGTTTTAACAGAAAAACACTTTTAAATGTAACAGATACAATAATGTTACCGAATGAAACTGTAACCTTTTTTAAGTGCTAATATGTGTAACTGAAATAATCAGCTTTAGCTATAAGTAATTTTACAATACCATAAATAAGCAAATTGCAAATTTGGCAACGCTGCGTTTACCTGTTACACTTATTAACACTGTTAACACTTTTATATCTGTTACAGATATGTTACGGTTACACTTTTATAAGTGTTTTGGGTTAACACATTGAAAACACTCTTATAAGTGTTACATAATTGATTCTGTTACCAATTCAACATGTAACACTTATAATTCTGTAACCGTTATGATGGTGTTTTTAAGTCCCTGACCACATGGTTTGCCCATGTGATATATCGGTCCCTAACATTACAGTCCGGTCAAATTAGACCAACAACTGACTTCAATGTTAAAAAAAACACTGAAAAGTGCAAAATAACTTTAATTTCGGAAGTCGGTGTTTCTATAATAGTTTTGTCTCTTCATTATTTAACACCAACTTCCGAAAATAAAGTTATTTTGTTCTTTTCAGTGTTTTTTTAACATTGAAGTCGGTTATATTTTTTTTGTAAAAAGTTTTATATTTTACACTTTTTAGTTTTTGTACCACCACTAAAAAGTACCCCTCAGATAAACTTAAATACCTTATAGCCAAAGTGCATCTCATAACGATCCTAATAATCACAAACACGGTTAGATTACATTAATTTAAACTAGTTCAATAAAAATTCCTTATCTCAAAAACTACTAAACTGATTTCGATAAAACTTACAGTATTACCTAAGTTGAACAATACTTTGTACAACAAAAAAATAATTACTTAAATCGGACTTGTAGTTCCGGAGATATGCGAACACAAACACAAAACCATACTTAAATACATACACTCTTGAAATTTGACACATTTGTTCAGACGCTGATATAGACTAACATATACGAAAACTGGGCAGTTCTGGAAATATTACATAAATACGGGTCAAATTGATAACCTGCTTTTTTTTGAAGTCGGTTAAAAATAGGGGTAAGGTTACAATAATTCGCAATTCCATTATGTCTCAAAAACGGAGGCTCTTAGGAAAAAAAGTATTAAGAATTTTTTGTAGATAATTTAACTGATCTATAATTTTTGTCTGAGCAAGTGTTATGGTATAACTTACCGTTTTGCTGAAAATCTCGTTAAAAAAAAACTCGTTTTTATGCGATTTGATGATCTTTGACCCCGATTTTTTTTCTAGATGAGGATCGATGAGGATTTTTTAGATTTCATTCACGATGGTGTTTTGAACAATCCTACCAATTTTCAGCTGGGTGCGAATTATTGTAACCTCGGATGTCTAAATAGACCGGATTATATGGCATTACAACAATGGTTTTTTAGTTCGCGCGGGCTTTTGCTTTTAGTCAACTGTGCAAAGGTATTTAGTTTTTAATACACAAGTCATACAGTCACTTTTTTCTTCTTTAGGATATAACGATATAACATATGAGTTTACAGTATTTGGCAGCAAATGCGTCGCGGCAGCCTTCTCACCAATATTCGCTGAAACGCTGATACTACAAACAAAGTTGTCAACTCCATTTTGCCGAGATGATTTTACATCATTTCGTCATCGATAATTATAAAAAGAGAAACTGACTGACATAAATCAATGCACAGCTGAAATTAACCCACTAGGAGGATGAAACGGCGGTCCAAAATTTGTATGGACATAAATGTACCTAAAGTAATGGGTACACCTTTTTTCAGTGGTGGGACAAAACATGTAGATATAGGTATATGTTATTGTAGATATAGGTACAGGTCGCGCGGTGAATCAAGATCGCTAGGCAAAAGTGGAAGGGGCATGCGCCTATTTGGCGACGTGCGGGCGGGTGTGCGCCGTTGGCGACACGTCATTGGTAGATAGAGTCGCTCTTCAATTCTCGCGTTGCGTTCTCGCGTCTCATTGGATACTGTTGTACTTGGGTACTGTTGCGTACAGCTTGTGTTATCGTATTAGTAATACGTAGTCGTAAAAAAAAATGGTTAAAAATAAAGTTTTAAAACGGCAAGTCAGATAAATGATTTACGACGTGAATTGTTACGTTATGAAAGAAACTAACGAAATTATTTTTTTTTATTTTAATTTTTATTTAAAAAAAAAATTTTTTTCTGAATTTACCTACATAAAAGATAAATTACAAGCAAAAACTAGTGGTATTATAAGTTATGTTACTAAGATTCAAACATACGAAATTAAAAATAAAATCTTAACATACTAAGAATTTCTGTGCGCAATTGTACACATGCGCCGATTACCCCACTACTTTCACCGAGCGATCTTAATTCACCGCGCGACCTGTAGGTTATGCTATTGTAAAGTTCCGAATTTAATAGTAATAAAATTAATTGACAACACACGACAATTCGCAATGACATTCGCAAATAAAAACGCAAATCGCCGAGCAGTCTGTGGCAGCAAGCAAATTGAATTATAAATAGTGACAGTACACATTTCTACGTGTATCAAACGGCATTTTTCAATACACTTACGAAAAATAAAAAAATCGGGTGTTGATTGGTGACTTATTGAGATCGCTTAGCGCCCAGCCTAATACGACAACAATAATAAATTGTGATGGGGGCTAGCTTACGCACATTTCCGCACTAGTGCAGAAAATCGACAATTGCGTGCCTAAAAGTGGCAGTTTTAAGAGCGGGTTTTTGAGTAAGTGTTTTGAAAATGCATTTAAACAAAGTATTAGTTCAGTAAAAGTAACAATAAAATACTAAATTACTTAACATTTTTTTAAGGTTAACAGAGAAAACTTACACAACAGATGTTCGGTTGAGCTTAGAAATTTAGCGGTTCTCCCGGTTCAATTTCTGTATCCCCGCGCTCACTTTGTTGTATTCATTGGTGACCCTCCACCAGATACGGCAACACTTACAATAATATTCGTTGAACTGAAACAATGCAACATATTGTGTTAATACCAAATTAATTAATTTTTTGGAAATAATAAAAATAAACCATTTATACACCCCTATTTTTTAATTAGTACAAAAAAATGGGTCCCAATCTGTACCCATTACTGATCTTTTTTATGGTCAAAAGTAAAAAAAAAAAATCTCAAAATTATCCACGAAAAGTCATAATTGGTAAATTCATTAGACTTATCATTCATGACAATTTTTACTAGATAATTACTAAGTGTAGTGTTTTTCCATTTTTATCACCATTAGTTCATTCAAATCAATAACCTGTATCTACAATATGTCCATAAATTGAGTGACATTTTGAGATATAAACAAACTTTGATGTTTATAAATATTATTTATTGAGACTTTAATTAAATAAAAACAAGACCTTTTCAAAAAAGCTCTTTAAGTATTTATAATAATTAAAAATTAGTGGTGTATAAAAAGCAACAAAAAAAAACCGACTTCACAAAAAAAATACACTAAAACGATTAAAATAACTTTAATGAGCGAAACAATAGCGAAACGCCGACTGCCAAACAGTCGGCGTTTCTCGCTATTGTTTGTTTCTTATATAATACCGTCTTCCTTTGTAAAAAGTTTTTTATTTCACACTTTTTAGTTGCGGTACACTTGTAGCCAGAGTACTTTTTTCTCATGAAAATTCTGATCAACCCAAGCCCCGATAGTATATAATGTTTTATTATGAAGTTCCCGTGTTCACCTTCCATCTTCCGGCTCCATCATCAGATCAGTTCGATAGTACCTTATAGCCAAAGTGCATCTTATGACAAATCTAATAAGCCTAAACTCGGCTAAGATACATTGAATAATTACGGAGTTCCGGTGCCTTTCTTCCGGCTCCATCATCATCATCAGATCAGTTCGATAGTACCTTATAGCCAAAGTGCATCTCATGACAATTCTAATAAGCCCAAATACGGCTAGAATACATTGATTAATTACGGAGTTCCGGTGCCTATCCTCCGGCTCCATCTTCATCAACAGATCAGATTGAGAGTACCTTATAACCAAAATGCATCTCATGACAATTGTAATAAGCCCAAACACGGCTAGGATACATTGATTAATTATGGAGTTCCTGTGCCTATCTTCCGGCTCCATCATCATCATCAGATCAGTTTAAGAGTACTTTATAGCCAAAGTGCATCTCATGACAATTCTAATAAGCCCAAACACGGCTAGGATACAATGATTAATTACGGAGTTTCGGTGCCTATCTTCCGGCTCCATCATCATCATCATCACTTCGACGATAACATTTTCAACATAACTATTCAGAACTAATTGTTTATTTGTATTTTAATAGTCGCTTTACTATGTTCATTGATATATCTGTTTGAGTATGTAGTTCCGTTGGCCATTTCTCGTCTTCTATTCCAGTTCCACTTCATCAAATGTCACTTTTTGACTGTAAATGCATAAGCCCTCAATGATAATACCAAGATAACTATATGGTTGCCTATAATATTTGAGGAGTTCCCTCGATTCCTCATGGATCCCATCATCAGAACTGGATTTTGAAAAAAATGGGAACAATCTGGAAGCATATCATATGAGGGGAAAAAAATTGCAAATCGGTCATTAAACGACGGAGTTCTGAAGTAACAAACATAAAAAAATACAACCGAATTGAGAACCACCTCCTTTTTTTGGAAGTCGGTTATACATTGAAATATTGATGCCACTGTGTAAGAATGGTATTTGCAGTAGATGTGTGTAAGCGTGTGTGGCACCGAAGCTCATAAACGGGTAAACCGATTTCGATGTGTTCCTTTTTTCATTTGAAATCAGATTTTTTAGCGATGGTTCTTAGACTGTGACTAAGTCATACAAAAGTCGATTTAGCTGTTTACAAGTTATCTGAGGATCAAAGTGGGAATGAGCAATCAAATATATGGCAATATAGGTCAAATCAAATATGGGGAATTTGTATTTCGCATTAAGGCTTTTAAAATTAGAATTACAGGAATTACACGTTTTTTAAATTTAAACTTAAATTTTATCTATACTGCAGATCAAAGATTAAAATACAGCAAAAGTCAATTAATCTTTTAACCGTCGGGTATATCCGACAAAGCTAAACGAGATGGAGTGCTCAGTCGCTAACACATGACGCTGGCGAATAGGACACCAAAACACTCGTCAGACGCAAGCGGTTAAAGTGCTAAAAATATTAATTATTACAAGGATCGAATTACTTACGCGGGAGGCCAATCGGTGCAACGTGTTATCATCAGAGCGGAAACACTTGATAAGTCTTGTTCCCATCCTGTTAACAAAAAATAAACTCTTTGATATACTGGAGAAAAAATAATCTTAGGGCCTACGCTGCGTTAGGCGGGGGCCCGCGACTGGCACCCGTCGCGGACGCAGTTCGCAACGCTATTCGTGCATCTTTATATAACTCTTTCGTGGTATGGTATGGCAGAATTACCCTTTCAGTATCAAAACACATTTTCATCAGTGCGTGCGTACTAGGGTTTACTAGTGCGCGCATGTCTCCACACGGGCCTCTGTCGCACGTGTGCAGGTGTGGGGCACCTTTTTATGGGGCGCGCGGGCGCACTATGGAAAATCGTAGAACAACTGCTGATTAAAAATGGTTTTTGTCACTGTCGCTACTGGCATGCTTTTTTATTTTACTCAATAGTTTAAGAACCAAACTAGACTATAATATCAAAAAATTATACATATTATATGAAATGGTTTTATTACAACACCACAAACTTTATCTATAGTTTTGACGGACGTCCATGTTAAGCCCGTTCACATCATCACTTTTAAATTTTTCAAAATTTCTTTTATTTGTTTCTTCTCTATAATATCAATTAATCTTTTAAATTGATTTTATTGTTATACGTTACAGGAAAAGGTATAATGTATTATATATTCTTCTTCCTTTTGAGGAATATGAAACAACTAATATTTATGTTATATTATATTAACATTTACTTTAAAATAATTGCAAAATAAAATATGGTGAAAAAAATATTTTTTTAAAGATCATCGAGACTTTTGACAGATGCCCACGTTTACCCCTGCTTTACATTTAATGTTGATTTGTAGCCCAGCTATCCATAAATATAATCAAATATAAAAAAGGCTGCGGATATTTGCGATTTTCATACTCTTCTTTATACCTACTTCAGATCCTTACATAACTAGCATTACAAAACCGTATAGGTACTAAAAACGAACTTGATGAAGACACCTTAGATCTTTTGAATGTGAACGGATTAATTTTAGATCCCGAAGTTCATCAAGTATAAATAACATAACATTTAGTTAATATTACAATTAATTAATTAATCTGTGTTCGATGTTAATCACAACATTTAAAAAAAAATGTTTTTATTATTTAAATTTATTTTTATTTTGATGTACTGTGTGATATTTGGTTTTTGTAAACATTAATTGTTATTGTTTGCATTGTTAAAAAATAAATATTGGACATTTTTATTAATTTTGGATTTGTTTAATTTTTTAATGTATTGTTTTAAATTCAATCATAAATAATTACATTCCATTTGAAGCCATATACACTATTCTATATTTGTGCAAAATTTTAGAACATAATATTCAGAAATAAAAAAGTTATTGATTTTTAATCAGAAACTGACCTTTATTTTCCATAGTGAGGCACCCACGTAACGCAGCATTCGGCCTTAGTACAGATATCCAATTCAAAGTACTTTAAAAATTACAAATCATTGCTAAGAAGTAAGTTCGCAGAAAGTTTTAAGGCCATATTATTTTATCGCATATTGCATAAACAATGAGCATAATTTATAATACAATGCAATGCACATAGAGGAATCTTATATTATTAAAAAAAAAAATGGTGACTAACATATCAACGCACAACCGAAACTACTCGGACTTGGCACCTGATAAAGGTAACAAAGTGCTTTCGTGTTCTTTTGTGCGTTGATTAAAATCATACAAAAAAAAAAAAACAAAACACACGGAATCACATTTCACTCGTGAATGTAATTGCATACAGAGCCCTCATTTTCTGATTGCAATGTGAATGATATTTCGCTTTTATTTAAATACTAGCTGCTCCGGCAAACGTTGTTTTGCCATATAAATAATTTTTAAGTAAAAAATGTTAAGGGTGGACAACCCTTATCACTAAGGGGTATGAAAAATAGATGTTGGCTGATTCTCAGACCTACTCAATATGCTCACAAAATTTCATGAGAATCGGTCAAGCCGTTTCGGAGGAGTACGGTAACGAACATTGTGACACGAGATTTTTATATATAAGATAGAAGATGGTTTGTTAAAAGTTATTAATAGTTTAATGTATTGTGGGGCCAAGTTTTAAATTTCTTTGTCATTATAAATACATATAGAATTGCATTGTGATTAGCAATTTAGTTATTTATTATGTCAATATGTTGTTATTAGTCTGTAAGCTTAAGTTATGTTTTTATTAGCCTAAGCTTTCCTAAAATGTGAAAAATAAATAAGATTGGCAGTTTTCACAACACTTCTGTATCACTTACTCCAGTCAACTCCGATTACCCTTGCGTTCTCTGTAGCCACAACACGAGCACTGTACAGAAGTTGGTTCAGCACGTTCCTCAGCACGTGATGGTGCATTACGATCAAGTGAACGCGTTAAGCGATATGCTGAAAACGATTTGCGAGACAAATTGGGGCTCTCTGTCTCTCCTTGAAGTACGCTCCAAGGAGAGACAGCCGGTTCTGGCGATAACTCCTTGTGCATAAGCCTAGGTGATGAATGGCAGTGGCGTCGGTGACGGGGACTACACTTAAGGGACCCAGTGCCCTCAGTCTTTGGGTCTACTTCAGCACTTCTGCCACTGAGTTCTACATTGCTCCTTTTAATTGGAGTCGCAGGCAACCGCCTTACGGGGCTCCCACCCAATGACCGCGACTGGCGTGCCATGTATTCGTTCTTTGTAATCTTTTTTATCAGGTAGTATTCATTTGATGAATCCATTAGAATTTCAGGGCACCTCTTGAAATGTCTATCGGACATAGACTCATCAAGTTTGAACAATGTTCCTGTAAGAAAACAAAAATATTTTTAGTTTTAGATTTTAGGCACGGTAAATTTTAACAAATGACTTATTAAGGTTTATCGTATAATTTTTCATGGGAAAATCGTCATCAATGCCTGAGGCCCTACTACGAGCCCTGTTACGATCTATTTGACGACCATCATTCGTTCATTAATTCGTTTCAATTTATTTTTTGTAGAGCTTTAAAGCGTCTGACAGAAGTTTTGGTCCATGGCAAGTGTCTGACACTTATGGCACTGCTTTAGAATAATATTCTACAAAACATAGGTATATAAAAACCAGCCATAATGATGAAGTTAAGTAACTCTTAGTTACCTTTCTCTCGAACTTCGTACCACCTAACAGTCAATAAAAATGTACAACTGATTGCGATGAAACCAAGCGGTAATGTATCAAGTTACACTTAAATTTAATGTACAAAAGTTACATCGATTTCGTACAATTTACGTGATGCGCGCACAACTAAAATCTTCTACAAATTTATTAGGTATAATATGTATCCCTCGTGGGGGCGATCGGTGGCGGAGACCTCTCGCGCCGGGCCCTGGTAGAGGCCATGGTCCGGAGCGAGGAGGAGTGGCAGGCGGTCGCCGACTTCTGCGAAGCAGTAATGCTCGCCAAGGAGGAGGCCGACCGCATCAGGCAACGGCGTTCTCGCCGTCGCGGTCGCCGCCGCCGCCGGGATTCTGATCCCGATTTCCGGCCACCGTAGGCGCGGGCTTGCGGACAGTGAGCAATGGGTAGCTCGCTGTCCGGCCGTCCGGTAACTGCCCGGACCAAGCCTAAATCGTCGACGGCGCGCACTGTTCCTGCGCGCCTCAAGGAGTTGTCAGCAACAGTATGAACCCAGCCGGGTCGAAGCCTACTGGGGCCAGGGTTATCCGAAAGGGAACTCGAGCCCCGGTATGAAGGCTAGAAGGAACAGGGTGGGTCGTTTAGTCAGTAAGAGTCTGACACTATCTCCCGCTCCGCCCAAGAGCGGGGTTGTCATTGGATAATTTTTCCCACCATAAAAAAGGTATAATATGTATAGATGTAGTATTTATGTATCTATTTTAGTGTTAAATCTAATCAAACAAAAAAAAACAAAGTAGGTATATACTTTGTTTTTTTTTGTTTGATTAGTTTTGAAATACAAAATCAACCCCATTTTATGTCCAGGCAATTTCTGTCCATTCCAGGTTGCCTGGAAGAGATCGCACAATGCGATAAGGCCGCCAATGTGTTTTAAGTTTAAGGCTAACATTGTACTATATTAGTGTACAATAAAGTAAATATAATAAATAAATAGTTACCGTCACACTCGCCCGCGTCGCCTTCGCTAAAACATCTGTGGACCCCGCCTGACATAATATCCAATTCTTCATTACTGTCATCGTAAACATAAAAGCACTGCGGACAAAGAAAAATGATATCCATCATCATCATTTCACCCGAAAGACGTTCACCAATGGACACAGGCCTCCCACAAGTGTCGCCACAACGACCGGTCCTGTGCGTCTCGCATCCATCGGATACCCGCGATCCTCGGCAGGTCATCGGTCCACCTTGTTGGAGGCCTTCCAACGCTGAGTATTCTAATACGCCACTCCAGAACCTTTCGCCTCTATCGACCATCTGTTCTGCATGCAATGTATCCTACCCATTGCCTCTTAAGTTTGGCGATTCTTTGAGCTATGTCGATAACCCTGGTTCTCCTGCGGATATCTTCATTTTTGAGGTGATCACGCAAGGAGATTCCGAGCATAACCCTAGCAATAAATGATATCCGTTAACATTAAATGACAACCCGCACTAAGACGCGAAAGGACCATGTTTGCAGCTAGATTAACGGCGTAGTACGAGATTTGTAACATAAGTTCTACTAGTTAACGTAAACTTTCGTTTAGATACGTCAAATCTTATGAAAAACTAAGATATTACTTCACCTATCTATACGCACAAAATGTTTTTGGAACTCATTCATTGTGCGTACAACAGGACGTTCTGTATCGGCGTTATTCCAAAAAGCGCCTTTCAAAAATGTGTCGCGTCTGGGTGTGAGTTGAACTCTGAATGTTCTACGCCTCAACTTAGTGTACTTAAGTACACTAAGTTGAGGCGTAGAACATGACCGAAGAAAAAAAAGTAATTTCTACTTCGATTACTACTAGGGACATCTATCTATACCAACACAAATTCGTCACCAGTTTGGAGGATGCCGAAAGAATCCGAAAGATGACTTCAAGCTGTTGTTATATTGAAATCTTGCACGATGCAGGATTTTGTATTTTTTGTAGTTCATATATGTCATCATAGATGTCGCTACACAAGCATTAGCAGAAATATCGCAGACACTATTTTAATGACCATCATGATATTATAAGCCTATTGTGTATTTTATTGTAATTAATTGTAATATAAGGTGTATTGCATGCAACATTAGACGACAACTTTTAAACTAAAATTTAAAACTCATGTACCTAAGTGAACGTTTAAAATATATTCTTAAGAGAAATAAAGATTCTTTAAACCTATCTCTGACATATTGCATTTTTAGGCGTTGTATGTCAATTTTCACAGATAGAAAAAATTGTGTCAAAAATCCACAACTGAGAGATCACTGAAAAGTTCGTAGATTTTTGTGTTTATAGTCAGTGCTTTTAAAAGCTTGCTTGCTAAAGTTGTCAGAATAAACAGAAAAACTATTTTGATGTAAAAAACATAATTTCTGTCCAGTTTACTCGAAAAAAAACTGCGTTTTTGTGCAATATGCGCAGAGCTTTATGCGGGACGGATGACTTAATCGAGCTGGAACCGTTGAACTCTTTGAGGGCGTTCTACTGTGCTTTAAACCTTTAATGCAGTTTCTTTGTTATTTACTGCTTATAAAATTGATTACCTATTACTTTTCCATCTCTCAGAGTCTTTAAAAGCGGCCAATCTGAGACACATTTCCATACAACCAATCTTACGCGATTATGACGCTATCACACAACTTTCTTTTATATATTTTGTAAACAGTTGTGAATATTATCTAGGTTTTTATCGAAATCAAATAATTTATTCGTGTAAAATTATTCCAGTAAAAACCTCAGAAAATCTACTGTGTTTAGTGATCTTAGACTCTTCATAACGTACCCTGAAATTAAAAATATATCTATAGAAATCTTGCACATTTAACCTTTCAATCGTGGAAATTACAGACACAATAGAAAGACAATGGGTGAGCAAACGCCCGGTTCGCTTGGGGTTTAATAATTTTTAACGAAATTCTGAAGGACGAAAAAATTTTTGCAAAACCCCACGTATTTCCTGGAACATTTTTTTTTTTTAAATATTTAAGCATGTGACGGAATTACCGAATGCCGACAGAGCGTTCGGCGTTACCTATATCTTCTTTCACATTACCTCTTTGTCAAACATTGCGTTGAATGAAACAGCAAGCTTTTAAACCTAATAAACCTAAGTTGATGATCTAAGACGAGTGGGAAGGGCCCTCTTAAGAGTCACAGGATTCAAAAAAAAGTTGTCTACTCAGGACCGGACTGCGTTTTTTTTTCACATGTTTCTTTTCATTAATATAAATATATATTTCACAACTATCACACAACGCCATCTAGTCCCAAGCTAAGCAGAGCTTGGTTATGAGTACCTACTAGACAGCTGATAAACATACTTATATACTTATTTCTAAATATATACATATTATAGGTAAATTACACCCAGATACAGAACAAATGATTAATGCAATAGGTGAACTAGATGAAGAAAAAAAGTTTAAAAAGTTAAAAGTTTATTATGATAATGAGTACAGTGACCTCACTGTACTCATTATCATAATAAACTTTTAAACCCTAAAATCGAGAAAACTAAAAACTTTTTTGCATTTTTTCGAAGACCTATTTATGCCACGCACTGAGTTCGCGCGGATCGATCCACACTGGGCCCGCGTGGTGAATTACGGCCCATTCCCTCTCCTGAGAACGGGAGCCTGATTCCCAGCCGTGGATACATTGATGCCTGATTATGCTACGTTATGCATGTGAAGAGGAGAGATGAAACGCATGTTACTAAATTGTGTGAGGAGTGATATGAAAGAAAAGGAGTTAGTGATAATGTGATGAGTGTTTCCACTTGCAGAGGCAAGAGGAACAGAGTAAGTCCCGCAAACCTCCGTTGAAAAAGGAGGATTCTCCGACCAGACGAGTGTTATATCTGGTCGGCGACTGCCCCATAGATAATTTCGGGCTGATCTATATGTTGAAATCCTCTATAACTCATAAGAGTGTCCATGGAGTTTCTTGCACGTTCTTCTCCATAGAGACCTACGCTTTGGAACGAGCAATTTAGTTTCACTTTTTTTATGGACTGACCGACATTTGACTATTCAAAAGTGCTTGCAAATGGTCTATTTGAAATAAATTCTTTTGATTTTGATTTTTAATTGCTCAATGCAGGATTAGTTCTTATGTAACCTCATAGATGTCGCTACATGTGACAGGCAAAATTTAAGAAAAAACCGTGTTGCACCGACCCCAAGTAATATGAGTTATGGGTAGGAAGAAGAAAAAGGAAGTTGTGAGAGACTCATGGCCTCGACACTTCACCGCATTGTGACGCGTCGCACTTCTTCGAGTTGCGACCGTTGAGGTGCACGTAACAATATATCGTGTCATTCTTTGATTTGTCCATGACGGTTTCAATCTCTACCTTATAATTTTGTGGTTTCGATGCCTGAAACCAATTTCATAATTGAATTTACTACAATATTACTTTACTATATATGCGAAACCTGAATATAGTTTGTTTAGAATCAGTAACTGAATCGATTCCAATAATTTTTACACCATGTCACAAGTTGGGCACCACCGACACTAAGTACCTACAACACAAAACACGGCAAGTGCGCGCATTAGATCAGTACACAGCTGGGTGCGGAAGCAAAACGACCCTTCAGTCGATAACCCGGTGACCATGTATTTGTTAGTAAAACTAGGTAACATACCAATGGGTCCCTTTGAAAGGTACGGAACCCATAAAATATAAGAGGTAAGAAACTTCGGATTCGGTCAATAGGTATGGAAGTGCACACCCTAGCGAATTTCCATCATTCAATTACTCTGTGGCACTACATTGCCCACCGACCCGTAATGTCACTTCTTACCGACGCACCCACTCACTACGACCAGACACGAATAGAAGAACAGCCTGGATTGACTGGCAGAAAATGCCTAAGGCATTAGGTCCACCTTTCTTCAGTGTTAGTAGCATAACAAGCTGTATAAGAACTGTATAAAGGTACAGGTGTTCACTCTAAGCTGCATAAAGCTGTATAAGCGCTTGTACAGCTCTTATAACTGCAAAAAAAGGCCTCAAATTATACAACATTAAGTGTTAGAGGAGAATGTAGTGCATAAAGTTATAAATAAATTTAAAAAAAACCGCCTAGCCCGTTCCTTCTTCGGACCACCAGGTGTACAGCAAAGCGCCACCGGTACATGATGGATATCCCACCTATACGCACAAAATATTTTGGGGACAGCTAAGGTGTGAAATTCCTTGCCGAATCTGAGTTTCCTGATGGCTACAACGAGGGAATCTTTAAGTCAAAAATGAATAGGTTACTTCTATGTAAGCGCGTTCCGTCGTCGACCGCATCGTCGCTTTCCATCAGGTGAGATAGCGGTCAAGCGCAACCTATCAACAATAAAAAAAATAAATAAATGTGAAGACACTTACCTTCAAAGTATATTTGTCAGAGACACGGCAACGATTCTTGGTCCATTGCGTTGAATTCTGGTCTTTAATAAAACCATAACTATAGTCTTGATCTTGAAGACTACGGTTCGAAATATTTTTCGTCTGATGATTTTTTTTAACGGTCTTTCTCCATAAATTACTGTTTGAGCCTAAAAGTGAAAAATCGCATTAGCTGGTTGTTTTATAAGGCATACTACGCACGAACGCCTCGCTTCATAGACGCGTACTCGCCATTGTAACTGCAACGGTACAACGACACGACGTTGTCGCTTCGTCGACAGTTTCATAGTTTTGAAGGTATATGAGCTACACACAGGCGTACACCAAGCGTATTGACGAATACGCGCCCATGAAGCTACGCGGCCGTGGGCTTTAATAATACATATATTTAAGGTATGGGGCAGGTCAGTACGGGATCCCTTCTTTTCACATAATATTATTTTTCCTAATATACTTTGGCATAACGATTTTGGTATAATTTGTTTTGCCATAATAATATTTTGCTATATTATTTTTTGGCATACAGTTTATGTTGGCATAATTATCTTGAAGGCTAATTTGTTTTGGCATAAATTTAATTTGCATAACGTTACTAGGCCTAATGGCTATTAGCATAATAATATTTAGGCATACAATTAATAAACATAACGAAAACAAATTTAGTGACAGAACCGAATCGCCGCAAAACCGACTCCACGTAGTCTTGTTTGCCCTACCCCTAGAGTGTAATTTAAAATCGCGTAGGCGCGTAGGGACGAGGCGGCAGGCCGGCTAAGCCGAAAAAAAAAAATAAAAAAAAAACATTAAAATTATGCGTACTTAGCTTTTATGCGTAAAAAATATTATGCGAAAATATAATCAGGACAAACGAAAATATGCCAAGTTATATTAGGTCTTAAAATTTTATGCAAATGGATAGGGAACCGGTCAGTACTTGTACACTGTGCAAGTAATGTGCGCATGTAATGACCGTTTATAGCCCGTAGGTACTTGTAATCCGCGCATGTAATGCATTTCATATAAGAATAGAAAAGTCAATGACCTCGATCTGTCAAATGTAGATTAAAAAGTGCGGTTTGCAAAGAACCTTATTTGCGTATCAATAACGGTTTTTTTACCGAGTCTTAGTTAAATCAAGATGAAGTAAAAACATTACTGTTTAATCTAAAAAGTCAGAATTAGTTAAAAAAAAAAAAATATTTCTTATTTTTATTGTTAGCTGTTATGAAAAATATCTTGTTTTGCTCATCCTACCCAATTTCTTCGATTTGACAGTACGACAATGACGTAACAAGATGGCTCAAAATCGATCCTATTCTTATCTGAAATTGCATTTTAGTCCACAATTCCTCATGCTAAAGTTACTTGCATCGTGTAAGATACTACAATTTAAGATACCTACTATGCAAGATGCAAGAACAGGATTAACACCATTTTTTTAGTTTCTATTATTTATATAAGTCTATTTTTACACCACCTGCTCGATAATGTCGTTTTATACGTCATACAAACCTCACTTTAAGCAAGTCATTCTATCCCTTGGGAGATAATGCAGTATCACAGTATGGCCGATCCCTAAGGAATAATGAGATTTGAATTTGGAACATCAAAAATCGTCAACATTGTGAATTAAAATGTATGGTGCATCGAACGAGTTGACTCGAAATTCAAACTGGCCACTAACAAAAAATAAAAATAAATATAGAATAAAACGTGCTTACTGACGGGAGCGTTATAGAAAATTGAAACTATAGAATCTTGTAGTAGTGAATTTTGTTTGTTTGATGAACTTGTAAATATAACACTTATATTTCTCTAATGATTTGTTCGACCAAATTGTCTTAGGGTGAGTTGCACCATTTAACTATAACGATAACAAAGCCGTTAACAGTTGTCAAATCGTCGAATTGACCAATAGGCAGCCGTTTCACGGCTGGTTATGGTTTGATTATCGTTATAGTTAAATGGTACAACTCACCCTTATAATTATCTCACAGATGGTGTAAAAAGTAGAGTATGCAACTCGGGGATAAAGCTGTCTTTGTCTTGGGCGGCTTGAATTCCTCACTTCACTCAGGTTTCTTTATTAACTCCCTCGCAATGCTCGGGAGTTAATTATATAAATCCCTCACTGATGTTCGGGATTAAAATCAGCAACCTTCGTTTCGTTCCGAATTCAACATGCCACCCGCGACTTAAAGACACTGCTTTATCCCCTAGTCACATAATCTACTATTATACAATAAAATACGAACGTTGTCACTAGTTTTTGTAAAATTCTATAATAGCACTAGTCTAATTTTAAATGTGTTTTTCCTGAATTAAGATTTTGTTTTAGTTTTATTTTAAAAATATAGTATGTGTTATTCAAGCAAAAAAATAAATAAAAAGAATTACACAATACATGAGTTATAACTTCTATGTGTTCAGGCTAAAGTATTTTTATAAATACAATGCAGGAAAAGAAATGTTCACACTAAATGGGTCTACTAGGTACTTTAGCAAATAAAGTCAATATGACAGAATTAGTCCTAGGTGTTCGAATGCCCTTACAATAGTAAAGTCAATCAGTGTTACTAAGTGCGATATTGTTTTATAATAATTAGTAACTGAAATCAACCATACTATACATGCAAATATTATAAATGCAAAAATAAGTCTGTCTGTGACCTAAGTTTTTATGGCAGAATGGATTATAAATTAGGATATACGAGGGCGGGGTGAAAAGTTCTCGACCTGACAGTGCTCCGATCAGCAAAATGTTGTTGTTGCTGCCTGGATGTGCTTTTAATTTGTTCATATGAGAAGTATTAACTTTATCTCTCAAGTAGTTTGTGTGCAGGAATGGTTACAGTAAAGGTCTTGTGTGTTATTTGTGAAAATGGGTAAAATTGAATATCGTATGGTAATCAAATTCTATATTTTGGATGGATTGACCTCAACAGACACTTATACAAAGTTGACACAAGTTTACGGGGAGTCTGCTCCTTCTATGTCAACCGTTAAAAAGTAACCATCTGAATTTAAACGTGGTCGCACATCCTTCGAAGATGACTCTCGTGAAAAAAGGCCGAAAACTGCTCCAACTCCAGAAACTATTGACAAAGTGCATCTTACTGTATTGGATGACAGACAAATGAAGTTGATTGAGATAGGTGAGAGTATGGGGATCACGGAGAAATGGGTACGAAACACTTGGCAAAAAGAAATAAGGTTATAAAACCTTTGCGCAATATGGGTGCCTCATTTGCTGAATGCTGACCAAAAACAAATGCGAAATTTTTGCAACAATCTTTGGACCGTCTCTAAAGGGATCTGACTGATTTTGTGCAGCGATTTGTAATAATGCGTGAGACATGGGACCACCACTATACGCCAAAATTTAAAAAGCAGTCTAAGCAGTGGGTGGAAGCCGGTGGTTAAAGCTCATCGTCAATGTGTTATGGGATTCGAAAGGGATTCCTTGTTAATTGCATCAGGTTAATTGATTTCTTGTTAAAGAGAAAACAAATTACAGGTGAATATTATTTCAACTTTTTTGACCAGCTGGATGCCAAAATTTACCAGGAAAGCACTGGCTTGAAGAAGAAGAAAATCATCTTTCTTCAGGACAGCGCACCTGTGCGCAAGGATGCATTGGCGATGGGAAAACTACGGGATTTGGGGTTCGATTTGCTCCGACATCCCCCACATTCTCTTGATTTGGCATCATCTGACTCCTACCTGTTCCCAAACTAAAAGAATTTTCTTTCTGGGAAGCGCTTCACATCGAATGAAAAAGTTGAGACGCCCATAGATGACTATTTTCATAACCTTTCAGAGTCATACTCCTAGAAAGGAGTAGTGACGTTAGAGAAACGTTGGACCAAAAGTGTATTGAAGTTAAGAGAGACTAAGTAGAAAAATAAAATCACATCTTAACTGAAATTTATAGTCTTTCGATATCAGGCCGAGAACTTTTCACCCCGCCCTAGTATTCATGTTCTTTTGAGATCATTATCGACTTTTATGCAAGCGAAGTCGAAGACAGAAGCTAATAAACAATAAGCCATAATGAAAAGAGTAAAAATATGTTTGAAAACAATCGAACATTACAAATTAAAAGCAATATTATTCAATGTATTAAAGATACGTAGGTAAAGGCATCCGACAAAGTGACATTCTACAATATTGTCAAAAGGTGATTTCTTCTGATCAATGCTATGCTATGCATATAACACATAAACAAAGTTCTTTTATCAGACTCTAAGAAGGTGCTATGGACTTGTATAAAAGTGCTATAGGACCCTATTTTTAGTTTTAACAAAACCTGTAACGTATAAGTTAGAGTTAATAAATTACTTATTAGTCTTTTAGGGTGTATTGTAATTAATTATTAAGAAATCTGTTCTTAATTATAAGAAAAAAAAGTGACTTGAGACGTCAAGCAAATTAAAAAAAAAGTGTAATATTTAATTTAAAGCTCGATTGAAATGCGAAACATAAAAATTTGAAGTTTAAATACGATATTTACATTATTATTCGTGAGGACAAGCGATTGTTGGTAGAAAAGAAAAGAGGCATGCACTATCGACATTTCACGTGGTCAAAACCAAACATTTTTGACTTGCGACTGTTCCGATACTTTGTCAGCAGAAGGACTACTAGGAAAGACGACATGTAACATAATTGAACCGTTAATGGAATGTATAAATAATTTATTTGCCAGAATATAGGTTCACACTGGTGGTAAAAAATTCAAATGGTTTCCCTGTATTCTACTTATAAGTCGTGCAAATTAAATTACATGCATGGTACTGAGCATAGTAGTAAAATAATAATTTGATTTATTATTACAGTCGAAATAATGTATTTACTACAAGATATTAAAATGTCAAAATATTAACATCAGTAATTGGATATAGAATAAAATATTACAGTTTAGAAAATTATCAACTGAATAAAAACAACCAACCAATCCACACAACCAATAAAACATACATTTAGGTAAACAATTAAAAAAAAAACTGTTAAAATCAATAAAATCAGTCGTACAATATAGCAGTCCAAATCTAGCGTGTGAAGAAGAAAAAGGAAAAATTAAAATAAATTAATTATCTATCATTTTCAGACTCTTTAATAAAATAACTAACTACAGCATTTACAATAAGATATAAAAATTAAATGATAAACATTACTTAAGAGAACTTACTTAAAAGATGAAAATGAAAACCATGAAAGTAACCACTGTGTCACCACTGCTCTCAACTATTTATTAATATCTAAAAGTTATTTTTATCTGTAGCTACAACGTTGTTTTGTTCAAGCGTTGATTTGTTCAAAATGCAGAGTTTAAATTTCTAATCAGTGGGTTCAATACTCAAAGCTTGCAATCAAACTCAATTTTTTATCGAATTCAAAATATCAGGCTCACCACGTAGTTAAGCGATTTCGTTGATATTTTCAGGGTTGGTCCAATTTCATAGATCATACGTGATTCGAAATAATGTGAATGACGAATACCCAAATGACACGTGATCAGTCATGTCTTTGTTTTATTTTATCAATCCAGTCTTATATAATTCGTTCTGAATGATTTTAATCTTTGTCTTTGTGAAGGTAGATCATGTAATTATAATTTTCTTTATTTATCTGATTAATTATAGCAATAATAAGCTGAAAAGCTTATCCCTAATAACATTTCACACTTACATCCGCAAGTGAAAGTTTTCTGTATTTTCTCTTGGAATCTGTTTATCTTCTTCAATATATTCATATACGTTAATTTACCATGTCTTATATAATTTTAAATTATTTTTAAATAATTTTAATATGTAGATATATATAATATATATATATATATATATATATATATAACGTAGATGATGTTCTTCACATTATGACATAGGAGGGATCTAGAAACAGGATCATGTATTAAGTTTATCTCAAAGCGATGTAGCTTTTCATTAAAACTGCTTCAATGTGTAACTTCTGATCTCACTACGGCAAGAGTTGTTCTTTTAGTTCGCTGATATTATTTTACTTAGAATTATATTGGAATGTTTATTTAATCTTCCAAAGGTACAAAGCGTACACTCTGTAAACTCTTTATCCAATAAATTCTTATGTAATGATGATGAGTAGATTGTTGGAATGCATTATAATCTATATCCCATTGACTTGGTCTTCAATATCATTTTCCACCTCTGCATAGTCCGGCTCCTCTTCATCACCCTCATTTTCCTCAACATCCTCGTCCTGAACTTCTTGGTCGTTGGCTTCCTCTTCCTCCACATCTCCATTTCTTTCATTAACATCGTCTTCCTCTTCCACTTCTTCTAGTTGACCTTGACCTAACTCCACGTCAATCATTTCTCTCTGAGCATCTAGTTCTTCAATTTCATTATCTTGAAATGAGAAAAGTAATATATAGATAATCGTACTTTTCTTTCTATTGCCCCATCTGCTTTACACTTCAGAAATAAATAAATACTTTATTTACTTTTATTGCTATCAAAAACTTTTACCGATCTGATAAATTTATAAAAATAATAATATAGACCTAATAAAAATACGAGCAGCATGTCAGTGGTGACAAACCAGTATAAGATGGCCAGGTTTTCTATTGGAACTCCGTATAACTCTAGACCAGCTGAAAACTAAAGTGTTACACGTGCGATCGGCAATGCAGAGTCAAAATAATGTAGGTCTATTCTATGTCTAAAATAATAATTACGATGAAGATAAAATATTGATGGCCATCTTATCTGTTTCTAAGTGTTGATAAGTGAATAATGATGGAAATATGAGTGACTATGAAGTAAAGAAGATACATACTGAAAACTAAAATTTGTATTTTTTTTATGTATTAGCAATATCAAGATAAATGAATAATATAAAGGTATAGTTTTGCTAATATAAATTTATCCTATTTCGGGCTTTACACGGGTCGAGTTGCTAGATTTGTAGTCGATGTATATAAAAAGAACTATGAAACTGAAGTTACTGCAAAAGTACTAGTTAGCTTTTTTGCCGGGCTTCCGTAACCTAAAAACCGTGTAAAACGAAGTTCGAGTCGATCTATAAGTATACTATTAAACTGAACCAGTCATAGGAATTCATGATTATTTATGTAAAAATACGACGATGTGAAAAAATAACTGCTGAAGTGCAGACTGCGGAATATGAATTTATTTTCGTTGCATGCTAATTGTGTGATTTTGAGATAACGTATACCATTGGGCACGCCACAATCTTGGCGGTAAGTCCCCTCTTTGAGGCGTGGCTGGAAAGACCTCACGGCGTCCTTACCTTCCGCATGACGCAGGTACTCACCGGACATGGTTCGTTCGGGAGTTTCCTGCACCGGATTCATGCGGAAGTGACGCCCGGGTGTCGCCACTGTGCGGAACGCCCGGAGGACACGGTGGAGCACACAGTCGAGGTGTGCCCTGCTTGGGCGGAGCATCGCCGTGCCCTCGTGGGGGCGATCGGCGGCGGAGACCTCTCGCGCCGCGCCTTGGTTGAGGCCATGGTCCGGAGCGAGGAGGAGTGGCAGGCGGTCGCCGACTTCTGCGAAGCAGTAATGCTCGCAAAGGAGGAGGCTGAACGCATCAGGCAACGGCGTTATCGCCGCCGCCGCCGCCGGGATTCTGATCCCGATTTCCGGCCACCGTAGGCGCGGGCTTGCGGACAGTGAGCAATGGGTAGCTCACTGTCCGGCCGTCCGGTAACTGTCCGGACCAAGTCCAAGTCTTCGACGGCGCGCACTGTTCCCGCGCGCCTCAAGGAGTTGTCAGCAACAGCAGGGACCCAGCCGGGTCGAAGCCTACTGGGGCCAGGGTTATCCGAAAGGGCGCTCGAGCCCCGGTATGAAGGCTAGAAGGAACGGGGTGGGTCTTTTAGTCAGTAAGAGTCTGACACTATCTCCCGCTCCGCCCAAGGGCGGGGGATGTCAATGCATGATTTTTTCCCACCATAAAAAAAAAAAAAATATACCGCTACGATTTATTCCGGCAGAATAAAATCTGTTGAATTGACACATTCCTTTCTTTTTTTTTTTAGGTAGGTACATAAACAATCTGAAAATCCAATGGCAGGTACACACCGCGGTGATTGTCATCGACTTCGTCTATGTTATCCAGTTTACGCCTATATTCAGTCTTTTTAAAAAATACTTCCTCTACTTAATTCAACTCCGCATCGAAATAAATATCTGGATTAATGCCTATAATCAATAACAATCTGACTATCAATTTGAGGATGATGTATCAAAGTTGAGTCAAGTGGAGGAAATGAGTTAAAATATAGACACTAAGTCATTTGGCGTAAATCGACCCATGTTAAGCGTACTGACCAAGCTATGCCTGTCCCTGTTGGTTGTCAATGTTAGAGTATTGTCAACTGTATATTATTTTAATTTCGTAACGTAAAAACGAAGCATTAGTGGGAATTGGAACGGAAAGAAAGGGTGATTCATAACAGAATGAATTGGAACAATTTAGAATTAAGGAAAGTCGTGGACGCTATTACTGCGTCTACAACGGAAATATTACCAAGACTCGTATTTTTCGCCAAAATATCGATAACGTGGTCGTTAAGTAAATCAAGCGATTGGGGGTCTCGTGGTTCTGTTGTACGCACTCTGACTGACAGCTGGGTCCACAAAATCTGGTATAAATAAATCTGGAATTGAATTTTAGACATTTCCTCTTTGGCAAGCACTAAGGAAAGGAAAGCTGACGCTGGAATGAAAAATATTGCCTGCTGCTGCTGCTGAATCCAGGAGGATATCTTTTTTGGTAATTTTTTGACAATGGTGGTCTAGATTACGTTAAAAAAATATGAGATAAACAATATGTTCATTGTGTATCTCATATTTTTTTAACGTAATCTCTACCAAAATGGCACAAACATATTTGGCATTAGAAAATCATTAGTTATCAATTACAGAATATTACTCTGTCAGGAAGCTTTGGACCGTTTTACAAGACAGAAGAGCAGTGGTGGCCCAGCGGTAAAAGCTTCAACTATGTGCCAGGCAGGAGCAGCCAGTACCAGGAATGAGCTTTACTTTGTGTAATTTTTTTCATCACCACTGCCCTCAATACGGTGAAGGAAGTAAAACAAAATGAGACATGACATCCACTAACCCGCACGGCACGTGCGTGCTGCGTGATTGATTTTGTCCTATTCTCTCACTTAGAGAAGAAGCCTGACTCCCAGCAGTGGAAATATTATAAGACTGTTAATACTACAGGACAGGTCAGACCCAAATCATTCCAAATAGAAAGGTTCGGAACGAGGCGAGAAGTACTGTGGGCGTCCATAGAGTCCACTCATATATTGGGCAGGATAGATATACCTTTTAATGGTTAAAAAAGTATAGGTTGATATTCGAAACAATATTGATTGAAGATGCCAACAAAATTTCGACGTAATTTTATATTAAAATATATTATAAAGTACTTCAAACAATATAAACATAAGTATTTAAATACAGGAGGCCTTTCATTCTAGCCCCGTCCCCACAGTGTTACCTTGTGCTAGGCAATGACACCTAAACGAATAAAAAAAAAGGTAAATATAAATCAAAGCTTCTAACATCAACCATTTCGATAAAATACTTCGATTTAAATAAAAAACTTACTGTCAACAGGTATGTCGCGATTACCGCCGTTCCTGTTATGTCTACGATGCCATTCATCTTCATCATTTCTGCGGCTACCGCAAGCACGGCTTGTTGAAGGCATCTGATTGTCCATTTTCCGCTCTTTGTTACCTGGAAATTAGTATCAAACATTATTTCATGAGATCTAGGTATTAGATTTTATATATTTTGATTACCCCTAAAGTTCTGCGCGACATGTGACTTGTCTGTTTTAATTTTAATGTTTATAATTGTCGTATATTTTATTGTTTTGTCTTTTTTGTATTGTCTGTGTTCAAATAGTGTAATTAGCCTCGGTCGTTCTATTTAAATTAAATAAATAATAATAAAATAAAATGCTGTCAATGTATGCTGTTAATGATTTGCTTTTCTCACTTGGTCTCCATTTGGGTATTATAATTTCCAAAGCGTATTTATATTATGAAAATTGCATTTATTTGAAAAGTCCTAAGTTTTTGTGAACATACAAAATACATTCTAAAATATAGAGTAAAGTCAAAGTCAGTATGTATATCTATTTTGTAAATAGTCCGGATTGCTATATTTTGCGATAAGAAAATTAATTCAACATCAGCTGCAGAATATGCCATAAAATTATAATGCTGTGAAAATAAGCATAGTAAACTAACCTAGCTGTGGATATATCTATCTGTCAATTCCCTTATTTTTCTTAATTACCCCTTATTTATTCCCCTTATTATTCCCTTATTTTTCTTTATTTTTTATTATTTTTCTGAGCTTAATTTACCTTACAGAGTTTTAATATGTGCACTCTGCAACAACTCTGAAAAGTTAAAAGTATCCAAAAAATACTGTTTCCGCTAAAACATAAAGTTTTTTGCCGCCAAGGATAAGATTGATTGATTGCCACCTTGAAGAATATTTGGCTACAGTAGACTATATATGCACTATCCTCAAACACTGACATGAACGGTTTTGATACAAGAAACATGATTAAAAACAAAAGTGGTTTTTATTTGGTTCTCCTGGGACCAATATTTTTTTTTTATTTTTTTTAGTGTACCTACAATAATGCTACAATACCACTGAAACTACTCTCAATCCTGGGCAGCACTTGGTCCAAACCCTGGCAATATCCTTTGTTGGTAATTTTTGACATCAATCACCCCTCATTTGTTATTTGGGAAAGTCGAGCATCAGCTGAAGGAATGTGCCCCAAGGAACTGAAAACCTAAAGGATATCTCCTTTTTTTGGTGCAAAATAGCAGGGTTGGCACGCATAAAGAGGTGAGTAAATTGCCATAATTAACCCATAATTTAATTAGTATTTTTTAGTCTAATAGAAGCTATTAAGCAACGATAGAACTCAATTTGTAAGTATTTGGATAAAGTCAAAAATATAAAATGTTCGCGATCTCAGACAAATTTTATTATTTTATTGGCTCCAGATTTAGCTAGGCAACGTATTCGGAATGTCTTAATAAACGCATTATCTAGCACATAATGTTTAGCTTAGTCGAATAACTGATGAGGGGAGAGATTTCTTTTACGGATCTCAGTTGGAGGGAAGTGTCCCTCTAAATAATAAAGTTGATACTTTATTAACGTGAAAGTCTATCTGTTGGGATGTCCGTTTATCAGTCACGCCTTAACACCTGAAAGGATTTGAATAAAGTTCCATGTCTGGATCTAAATATAATAATAATTAGGAGGCTCTTGTTAGGCAGTTGGATCAAGGATCCAGAAGGCAGTACTTCTGGACACGGCGCGTATTGTCAGGACATTCCTGTCTCAAGTGCCCTGACCACCGGTAGCTTGGAACCTGTTCTCGACACCGACGATCTACTATTTTTTTATTTTTTTAGATGTTTTTATTAATATTTTTTTTAAGAAATATTAAAATAATGTAAAAATAAGAGACAATAATTAAATTAAAAAATAAATAAACTAGAATTATTTGTTACGTCAGAGGCCTGAGTACTAAACCAAATCATTTATACCTCCGAGGCTGTTCCAACGAAGCCAATGGGAGCTCAGCATAGTAATTTATAGCTTCCACGACTCCACACTGATGTCATCCTCCACACCAACGGTACGTGATTTCCGTTGCTATGATTGGACAGAGCATCACGCATGCGATCATTCTATTGGTCGAATTCTTAATATTATGCTGTGCTCCGCTCATTTACATTCAGTATGGAAATTTATTCCGACGGGTGGAATAAATTAAGGTGGAGGTTTTGATTGGTAGACATATAGACTCGCGAGCAACCAAAGTAAGTGCACACTTGGCGATGTTTTTCTCAAGGAACACTGAACTGATTTAAAAAAAAAAGGCAAGAGCGAGCCGGACTCGCGCTCTCAGGGTTCCGTACAAACTTACCTACGAAAACAGTTTAATTCCCGAATTGAGTTATAGTCTAGAACGATCTTCACCAGGCTGTTTAATGGATGAAACTAATTTTATCATAAATTTAGTATATTAAATAATATAACGCAGGTGGGTTGCCTAAGAAATTCCTGGCCAGACTATTATTAATTAAAAATTGAAAATTGACTTTAAAAAAAAAAAATGCACAACCGTTATTCATACCAGATTTTTTGCAAACAACCCTATATCATCGTATTCGTAATGAAACAGCGTTTATTTTGATATAGAATTTGTTGTATATAAAAATAAACACAATTGTTTATGCATACCTGTTTATACCTGGTAACCCATAGCTATGCCAGGAAACAAATAGGCAACCCAACATTTTTATGTTCTAAAGGCTTCATACTTTCGTCTAGTATTAAATTTAATCGTTAAACACACCGGTGCATTTCTCAAAAAAAAAAAAAAAAATGTTTGGCCAGGAATTTCTTAGGCAACCCACCCGCGTTATATTATTTAATATACTTAATTTATCATAAAATATGTTTCGTCCATTAAACAGACCGGTGAAGGTTGTTCTTAATCGGATCCTCTACTATATATTAAGAATGTTTTTCAGAATCGCAAAAATAGATTTTTAACTATAAAACAGTTTTCAGATATTTCCATAGACTTGTGCTATGAAACCTTGGTTCTTGTCAAATTTCAGGATTCTAGGTCAACGGGAAGTACCTTATGAATTTCATACTGTCCATATGCTGACAGCAACTCCTCGAATTCTTTTCAGCTCATGTTGCAGATCGACATCGGTAAAAATGCTCGGAATGATGATGAACATACTCGCGAGATATCAAGTATCATACACATACAATATGCCTAAATTTTCCAGCTGTTTGAGTTTGGATGTTTTTAATATCGTGCGGTTTTGGTCATGTATGTGGGATTGCCTCGCACGCGAAAACCCCACAAATGGCCATTTGCATTTCGCGTGCATTTCGTACAAGTATTTATTGTATGGCGTGGAATACACACGCAGGATGCATTTTTTTTTGCGTTTTGATATTTTCCGCATGCGTGATGAAATCCACTCAATATTTAAAACACACTTTAGAAGGAGGATGCATAGACATACATTATTTGTTTTCACTTATATAGTATCAGTGTGATACTTGTGTTAAGGGGCCGGCGACGGATGAACCACGCTCATTTGCAGTTGGAGCATATTTCCAACATATTATGATGATATTCGGTTACAGACAATATTTATCTAGGTGCCTACGTCTTTCTTTTTTTAAAAAAAAAACAAAAAGAAATTTAAGCGAATTGTATTTCGCACTTTTTTAACAGCGTAAATGGCAAAACATGCCATTTGGCTTTTTCTGTATTAAAAATAACAATATTTCTAATATTCTCGACGTAGGAACCTAGATAAATATTGTAAGCAATATCCTTAAGGTTACCTTTCAAACAAGAAGAACGTTCACCTACGTTAGTAAACGTATTGAAGTCTTTAACCTCGTTTTAAAATTCCGTCAGTATCCTGATCGTGGCTATAATATAGGGAGAAGTAGATCGAGTTGTATAAACCTGTCAAGTGCGAGTCTAATTGGCACACAAAGGGTTCTGTATTTTTTTCCCACAACTACCACACAACGCCGTCTAGTCCCAAGCTAAGCAGAGCTTGTGTTATGGGTACTAGACAACTGATAAACATACTTATATATTTCTAAATACATGCATATTATAGATAAATTACACCCAGACAGAGAACAAATGATCATGCTCATCACATAAACATTTGTCCTGGGTGGGAATCGAACCCACGACCTCCGGCATAGCAGTCAGGGCCACTAACCACTAGACCAACAGGCCAGTCAAAAGTATTATTATTTATACAACAATAGACACTATATTATAACCTTTTTTTTTAGTTTCACCTATCCCGGTGTATGTTTGTTGGAAAACCACATTTAGGTATTGTAAGGGAACCCCACTTAAACATTTATTTTATTGTTTTTGTAACTGTGTATAACGGTTCATGAGGTTACAGGCTGGTGACAGACAGACAGATGGAGAGTGGAGTCGTTTTACCCTTTGGATACGGAACTCTAAAAACCGGTAGTAAATATTTTCTTAACAATTTCAGCGCACTAAGCAATTGGATTTTGCTGTAAGGTGGATGGTGTAGAAAAAGCAAAATTGAGTCACTTTTAACTTGTAAGTTCTTTTTTAACCTTTCAATCGTGTCAATTAGAGGCACAATAGATTCATTAATTTTGAATTAAATTGATATAATGATTTAGTAAACATTAAAGCGATTAGAGTGTTTTAAAGTTAAAATATCAACTTTTACCGGTTTTTACGGAAAGTTTTGATGATAACGGCACGTTTGGCGTATTGGTTTAATGACTGCAGGACAACGTGTCGGGGGTTCGATTCCCGCATTGGACAAATATTTATATAGCCTACAGAGAAGTGTTCTGGGTCTGGGCACAAAATATATAGGTACAGAAGACAATCTATATACAAAGCGCGCTCGAGCAACGCACACATAGACACCGCTCACGGACACGATATCTCGGTCGCGTATTTGACCACTCGTCGAACAGTTCCGGTTCAAACGCTCATTAGTGTGCGTCCACCGAGCGTAGGTATAAAAAATGAAGTACATACATAAGATTGACTTCCTTACCTATCTATTTTGTGGTTTGGGTGTCTCATGTATATGAGTTTATAACGCACTTATGATACAGAAGCTATTCCTAGAGTGAGGCAAAGTTCTTTAAAAAAAAGCTTTAGTTTTGAATATTACCTAAGCAGTATTGAAAAAATCGTTTTTATATGGGAATGACAGATGTTTGAGAAATAATATAGCTTGTATCTCATCACGCTACAACCCACGAAAGTTGACTAGTCACCCCAAAAACGCGGGTGAAACCGCGGGGATAGCTTATAGTATTACAGCTTATACCTTGCTTGCTTAGCTTGCTTAAGTTTTGTTACTGTCTTGGTATACAATACAGCTTATTCTATTCTATTCTCATATCTTAATAACCTGGTGCGCTTCACCATCAACGATTGCATCACTGCTTACCATCAGGTGCGATTGCCGTCAAGCACTAGTTCGAACCTAGAACTAAAACACTAGAACCTCAAGCGGTGGAAATATAATAAACTTGTTGGAAGTTAAAATTTCGAAACGTTTGGGGCAGAAACTCTTGGATCGTGGGGTCCGAGTGCTCACAAGTTCTATAAAGATTTTATGTCGAATCGTCTAGTTGACACTTCGCGTGACCCAAGGGCTGGTTTTGACGAAAATTGACGTGTAAAAGTGTTGTTTAAAAACCTATTTACAAAATAAATATCATTTATCATTTACCTCGAACAGACGATAAGCACTGCCATACAGCGTGGCAATGCCACCAGTCTTTGAGATGTGGAAGAGTGTTTTGACGCCATATTTTAGTTGGTTGTAATTTGCTAGTTAAGTATTGTCCTGTGTAAAATCGAGTAGTAGCACTAGTTTATACAACATTAGTTTTAGTAAATACTAGCTGTGCCCGCGACTTCGTTCGCCTGGACTACAGGATTTTGAATTTATTTTTTCTAAAATAAAAGTAGCCTATGTTACTCCTTATTACATCAGCTACCTTCCAAAAAAAGTCCCGTTAAAATCGGTCCAGCCAATTCAGAGATTAGTCGGGACAAACAGACAGACAGACAATGTACCGTATGTACCGTATATATATTCATATGCATGTAGTAAAAAACAGTTATTTCAATATTACAAACAGACACTCCAATTTTATTTATATTTATAGATTATACGCGAAACTTGAAACATGTGTCTAATATTTTATGTAAAGAATCTATGTAAGTACAAAACATAACTCCTCCTTCTTTCAAGGACCACGGCTGTATAACTTGGCTACATAATATCTATCCCATTACGAAAAGCGAATGTAAGGGTAAGGTTACAGAATGGCTCCTCAAGCTTGGATACGAGGAGACAGAGAGACTGCTTAATAAACATAGAGATTCTTAAGACAGACGAACACACGTACTAGCACTCGAACGAACACACCATCACACACACATTCACATTCACACATGCATTTCAACATTTTCTCTACTTCTGAGCACACTCCCTTAATTTTAGGTTGCTAATCAATGTTTTTTTTTTCTTTTGAACTGTTCTCTATAATGTGTCTGGGTAAAGGTGGCCAGGAGTCCCATAACACAAGTTTTCTTAGTATGGGCTCCTGTCTCCCTACCAAAAATATTGTTTATAGTAAAGTTGCTGTACCTATGTATTTTGTGGGAGAAATTAAATAAATTTTATTTTTTTTATTTTTATAACTGTGCCATGAAAAATCACAATGTTATAAGCTTATTATGTCAGCAAAAATACACAGCCACCAGGCCATCCAGGCGACTAAAGGGTGGATTTGCACTTGCACCCAGCTGCTTGCTGGCACCTAATGCCCGCTATGACCTGCCGTGACCTGAGTTGTACTTAATGTCAGTGGTATCCAACTTATATTAGAGATAACCTTTTTAAATATTTTTGGGAAAAAATATAACATGATGTTAAAACTATTGGAATCCATTCAGTTACTAATTCTGAACCATCGATATAATTATATGTACTACGTACTAGATAAGGCGTGATGAACACTCACTTCAAACAAATCCGTTGCACTGAATTCTAGGCAAATTGATATTGATGACTTTAGTGCAATTTTGACATTCATACAGTGTGAGAGCGGCGCTTATAAATTCAAAAGAAAGTGAATTTGGGACGTAAATAATAATTCAGTAGTCATGAAAGAAAATAATTGATTATTCAAGCAATTTAATAGCTTCAAATATCGTAATTGTTGTATGTTAGAAATTATATTTTTTTATTTAAAAGCTTTTCCATTTTACAATCATAGACTAAAACATGCAGATGTTCCATCCCACAAAAACCGGGTTTTTTACCTACAACTGCTTTAGTGAACACGAACTTTGCATGATGTTTTATTCCGTTTGTTTTTTTTTTTAATTATTTTATTTAATTTTTTTTTCTTTTGTATAAATAATAGGTACCAATGAATTCCGTCAAATTCAATAATTATGAATACGTCTGTTTTGCGATACTGTAAAAACTCAGCAAGAAATGCCAGCAAATCATTGAGTATCAGTTTTCATCGCTGAGTTTTGTGGTTAGGCATTCTGTCATTCGTAAGCACTGAGGTATTACGTACCTACCTAGATATTATACATACATAGATTAGTATTCAAATATAAATTAGGTTCAGTTGAATTTATAGTCATATGTGTAATAAAAGTGATACATCTCTAAGTGATCATTACTGTTATTGAGATTTCGTCCTTCATAAACTATAATTATATTTCACGTTTGTTCACTCTGGTCAGCCGAAAAGAGAAAAATTGATAAAATATCTTTAAGAGGATAGACGTGAAAACACGTGGCTTCCTACAAAATATCCGTTTATCTGCTCTGCACACTTTCAAACTGATGATACTAAAGCTGGAAAACGTTTTCTAATGAGTCGGCTATTCCTTGCAGTAATGCTATTCCTTCTGAATGTGCCTTTAAACATTTATAGCTTTCCCCTACATCATTAAACCAAGTGCAAATTTCTGACTCCGAATCAATTTTTGATTCGCCCCGAAAAATAAAGTTGAAAATAGATTTTAAAAAAGTTTTAGTTTTTTATGTAATTTATTTCATCATCACCGCTCTCAAAACGGTGAATGAAAACATCGTAAGGAAACCGGCATATTTCGAAGACATGCGACATTCACCAACCAGCACTGGGCCAGCGTGATGGTTTACGGCCAATTCCCTCTCCTAGAGAGAAGGCTTGAGTCCCAGCAGTGGGAACATTAAAAAGCTGATTATGCTATAGTTATAGTTGTTGTTTGTTTTGTTACTAATTTAAATTATTCATTAATTTACACGATTTTGAATTCACTTATTTATTAAAGTAGTAGACGTACATAGTTTTCTGAATTTACACTAACGGGGACTATTGGTAAAATTTTGAAATAGAGTTTTATTGTAATGAAGTATTGTAGGCAAAAAACTGTGTCACTTCTGCGGTATAAAAATCTATATGGATAATATGTCATTACACTATGTTGTAACTAAACGCGTAAGTACTGCGAAATTCATGGCGCTTAAGACGTTTTGGCCGCGAAAAAAGTACCCTCTAAAAGCTATCAGCGCTTTATATTTTAATAGTTCTGTTAGACGACATAATGCTAATGTAGCGCTGCAGCTGATTTTCGTTTTAACTTTTCAATATTTTGACAAATAGTTTCCATGAAAGGGCTTGTCTATCACTAGAATATAAGGCAATGTTCTGAACAAACTATAATTAGTCAGGTTTCGCATAAATAGTCCAGTCAATATCGACACAAAAAAGCACAAACATCGCAAACACGCCTGAAACTACGATTTTTTTATATGTTGTTAGGTCCCTTGAGAGTAGTTTACACCCAAGTTTGCAAGCCTGAAAACCCTGTGCTACTCCCATGGAGCTCGAAAAACTGCGAGATTTTGGCACTTGCTTTAGTTTTTTTTCAAAAAATCTAACCGGAGAAAGCGTTTTTCAAGATCTTTCTTCATGACAATAATAAAGATAACTAAATTTGCTACAACTTGAGCGAAACCTATGTAAAATTTATCCATTGGTTGCAAAGATACAGCAAGTCAAAGATAAGCAATTTTACTGCAGCGCTCGGAAAACTGTAAAATTCTGTCACTTGTTAAAAATGGTGGGTTTCAAACAAAAAAAGGTTGCTTTTTTTGGCTAGGCTCAAGTGCTATATCCTATGTTCCTTTTACCAGTAAACAACGCCATCCCTGTCGTCCTGGATGAGTAGGACAAGAATGTGGAAGACCCAACACTATATGCTGACCCATCTCTACCTCCAGAAAACATTATCCCTCCTTCTCCTCTATAAATCTTAGAATATATATCACATACATACATAATTCAGTGCAATGTTTTTATTATTTAACTAGCTGACCTGGTCGACTTCGTACAGCCAAATAGTCAATAAATGTAGTATGTTTTTCGACATAGTCAACCGACTGCAATAAAACAAAGTCTAAATAATATATCAAGTTACACACAATTTAAATGTCAATGTGTAATTAGCGTTATCTACATCGGTTTCGTACATTTTACGTGATGCGCGCACAACTTTAAATATATATTTATTTAATTAAATATATATGCATAGACGAACACGATATTTTACTATTTTTGTTATTTATGAGGAAACTATCAAGCTTAGATGCATTACTTTGGTATCAAATTTAAGCTAATTAAATTTTCTACAAATTCTTGCCTCGTATTTTTCTCTAGGACTATTAGTTTAGCCAGTACGTGCCTTTGAATATGACGAAAACACAAAACCTTTCCTTTAAAAAAAATATGCCTACTTTGACAGGCTCTATCTCTGCAACCAATAGACCTAGAGTGCTGAAGTAAAGGTCAAATTGTAGTATATTTAGTTACCTTTATTACATAATAAGCAAACATTCTTGAAAAACGCTTTCTTCGAGTAGTTTTCTCGAAAAAACTAAAAAAGTGCCAAAGTTTTGCAGTTTTTCGAGCACCATGGGAGTAGCACAGGGTTTTCAGGTTTGCAAACCTGGGTGTAAACTGAGAGTAGTTTTGTTACTGTCTTGGTATACAATACAGCTTATTCTATTCTATTCTCATATCTTAATAACCTGGTGCGCTTCACAATCACGAACGAACGAACCTAACAATAAGTATATAAAAAAATTGTAGATACATTTTTTTTTTATGTTGGAAAAAATCATGCATTGACATCCCTCGCTCTTGGGCGGAGCGGGAGATAGTGTCATACTCTTACTGACTAAAAGACCCACCCTGTTCCTTCTAGCCTTCATACCGGGGCTCGAGCGCCCTTTCGGATAACCCTGGCCCCAGTAGGCTTCGACCCGGCTGGGTCCCTGCTGTTGCTGACAACTCCTTGAGGCGCGCGGGAACAGTGCGCGCCGTCGACGACTTCGGCTTGGTCCGGACAGTTACCGGACGGCCGGACAGTGAGCTACCCATTGCTCACTGTCCGCAAGCCCGCGCCTACGGTGGCCGGAAATCGGGATCAGAATCCCAGCGGCGGCGGCGGCGATAATTGTAGATAGGTACATGCGCGTTTGCGATGTTCAATGTCAATTTTGACTGGACTAAAACTAAAAATAATGTATACAACATTATTAAAAAAAGATAAATTATTCTTTTACCTTCGCTGTGGATGAGCACTGCTCCGTTTAGGTTAATTTCACCTTCTAGGTTAACGTCCCCATGCAGCCGAACTTCTCCGAAAACTTCACTCGCCGAGTTCGATGTGGTGGAGGCTCGTGGAGAATTCTGCAACAAAAGAAATTCTGTTGCAGTATGACCTTTTTACTGGAGGTAATGACCTCACCATGAAGAGGTGAGGTTAAATTATAATAACTTTTAGTGAAGAAAGAACATGCTCGTACAACGGATGGTTGTTGGGGCCGAAAGGTTCTAAAGTGGCGACCGCGCACCGGAAAACGCAGCGTTGGAAGGCGAGGCCTTCCAACGCTGCGTTTTCCGGTTCATCGGCCCACCGATGACCTGGTGGGTGTCGCGATCGGTCGTTGTGGCGATGCTTGGGGGAGGCCTATGTCCAACAGTGGACGTCTTTCGGCTGAAATGATGATGAAAGAAAGATTAAATTATTTTGACCAAAGACCTCCCCCAAGCGTCGCCACAATGAACGGTCGGTGCGTCTCGCATCCATCGGATTTCCACAACCCTTGCCAGGTCATCGATCCAACTTGCAGCAGGAAACACGTAATTAAAAGATAAATAGAATTCATTTATTTTAATTTCTATATATTTTTTTACTTTATTTTACATTATTTTTACATAATAGTAGCGACAAAAAACATGTAACCGAGATATTTGTAATACATAACATGGTTGAAAAGAGTGTTCATGGAGTTTCTTACACATTCTTCTCCACAGAGATCTATGTTTTGGAATATGCAATTAGCATCATTCTTTTGACTGAGTTTTTGACGATTCAAAAAGGCCTGTAAATGGTTTATTTGAAATAAATATTTTGATTAGGGTATAATTCTTATGGGTATCGAGGCTAAAATAAAAATTCCAAAATGGTGTCTATAACAAAATATTTCATACACATAACAATTCGAAGGTACACGTAATGCCACCCGTTGAAACCTAAGCTATTTAATTTACAGAACAAAATACAACATTAAGAAATAAATAATTATGTTCCAGTTAAGTAGATACACCTTCTGTTGTATCACAGAATTAGTTACAAAAAAGTTTTTTTGGTATAAAAAGTAGCCGTATCTTAGCCGCAGGCGTACACCATACCTATAATAACGAATACGCGTTTATGGAGCTACGCGCCCGTGGACAATATGGCCTTAGTTTCACCATTTACACAAGTCACAGGGCGTAAATATACATTACTAAACAGAAAAAGTAAAATTAAAATATCCTCTGATCCTCTTCTATTTTCTCTTCAGTCGGAGAATTAGTCACACAGAAGTTCTACGCTTTGTAAACATATTTATGTGTATACATAACATATACGTAAACAAGGCATAAAACTTCGTGTGGGGTTCTGAAGATCGAAGATGAATGGTGAAGCGCATCCTTTTGTGGACAGATCCGTATAACATTCTACATATATGGTACTGCCTATTTATTTCATCTGCTTTAACTAACAGTGCCTGGAAGAAGTATACCTGAAAAATCAAGTTTAATTGAAATGTCAATGAATGTAGGTAAACTGGAGTAGTATAACAATTAGAACATTAAAGAGTCAATTTCACGAAGACATTCATTCGAAACATTTGTTCCGCTAATGAATACTGCCCCGTACATAAACCACACTTCAACAACATTACACATAAAAACAATTAAAAACAACACAAAATAAAATAAATAAACGTTACGTACGGGCTATCGGCCACTAGGAGCCATCTGTTAGTTGTGTTCTTCGGGGGGGGGGGGGGGGGCGGCAGTGCCATAATCGCCAGGCTTGGCTGGCGGGTTGGCGATCGCAGTGTGGTTGTTGAGATCTACAGAGAATGCTGCTGCCCATTCTCTGGTATGTCCCTTAGTCGCCTCTTACGACACCCACGGGAAGAGATGGGATGGTGCTATTCTTTACGTCCGAACACCATACGGAACGACCATAATGAATACTGCCCCGTACATAAACCGCACTTCAACAACATTACACATAATTATACAATTAAAAACAGCACAAAGTAAAATTAATAAACTTTACTCTTTGTAACGTAAAACGTTACTCTTTGTGACGCCCTACTAATTTTAAATGTCTACTGTAATTATATTTATGTTGTACAACAATATAAAGATCTATCGATCTATCACAGCAGTCGCATCTTACGACAGACACCAACAGGATGTGATAGGATGGTACTATTCTTTACGTCCGATACCATACAGTACACAAAATTTTAATGAAAGTACATGTACGCGTCCCACAGGTGGTAAACAAAAAATAAACAAAGAAAAAGTAAATTTAAAATGTCTTCTGATCCTCTTCTATTTTCTCTTTAGTCGCAGAATTAGTCACAAAGAAGTTCTGGGCCCAGTAAATGGCATATATTGTGTATACATAATATACGCCTAAACTAGGCCGAGAACTTCGTGTGGGGTTCCAAATATGGACGATGAATGGTGAAGCGCATCCTTTTGTGGACAGATCCGTATAAAATACATATATGGTATTGCCTATTTATTTCATCTGCTTGAAAATTCAAGTTTAATTGAAATGTCAATGAAAGTAGGTAAACTGGAATATTATAACAATTAGAACATTAAAGAGTCAATGTCACGAAGACATTCATCCGAAACATTCGTTCCGCTAATGAATACTGCCCCGTACATAAACCACACTTCGACAACATTACACATAAGTATACAATTAAAAACAACACACAATAAAATAAATAAACGTTACGTACGGGCTATCAGACACTAGGGGCCATCTTTTAGTTGTGTTTTTCAGAGGGGGGAGGGTGCCATAATCGCCAGGCTTGGCTGGCGGGTTGGCGATCGCAGTGTGGTTCTTGAAATCTACAGAGAATGCTGCTGCCCATTCTCTGGTATGTCCCTTAGTCGCCTCTTACGACACCCACGGGAAGAGATGGGATGATGCTATTCTTTACGTCCGAACACCATACGGAACGACCATAATGAATACTGCCCCGTACATAAACCGCACTTCAACAACATTACACATAATTATACAATTAAAAACAGCACAAAGTAAAATTAATAAACTTTACTCTTTGTAACGTAAAACGTTACTCTTTGTGACGCCCTACTAATTTTAAATGTCTACTGTAATTATATTTATGTTGTACAACAATATAAAGATCTATCGATCTATCACAGCAGTCGCATCTTACGACAGACACCAATAGGATGTGATAGTATGGTACTATTCTTTACGTCCGATACCATACAATACACAAAATTTTAATGAAAGTACATGTACGCGTCCCACAGGTGGTAAACAAAAAATAAACAAAGAAAAAGTGAATTTAAAATGTCTTCTGATCCTCTTCTATTTTCTCTTCAGTCGCAGAATTAGTCACAAAGAAGTTCTGGGCCCATTAAATGGCATATATTGTGTATACATAATATACGCCTAAACTAGGCCGAGAACTTCGTGTGGGGTTCCAAAGATGGACGATGAATGGTGAAGCGCATCCTTTTGTGGACAGATCCGTATAAAATGCTACATATATGGTATTGCCTATTTATTTCATCTGCTTGAAAATTCAAGTTTAATTGAAATGTCAATGAAAGTAGGTAAACTGGAATATTGTAACAATTAGAACATTAAAGAGTCAATGTCACGAAGACATTCATCCGAAACATTCGTTCCGCTAATGAATACTGCTCCGTACATAAACCACACTTCGACAACATTACATCTATGTATACAATTAAAAACAACACACAATAAAATAAATAAACGTTACGTACGGGCTATCAGACACTAGGGGCCATCTTTTAGTTGTGTTTTTCAGAGGGGGGGAGGGTGCCATAATCGCCAGGCTTGGCTGGCGGGTTGGCGATCGCAGTGTGGTTCTTGAAATCTACAGAGAATGCTGCTGTCCATTCTCTGGTATGTCCCTTAGTCGCCTCTTACGACACCCACGGGAAGTGATGGGATGGTGCTATTCTTTACGTCCGAACACCATACGGAACGACCATAATGAATACTGCCCCGTACATAAACCGCACTTCAACAACATTACACATAATTATACAATTAAAAACAGCACACAGTAAAATTAATAAACTTTACTCTTTGTGACGTAAAACGTTACTCTTTGTGACGCCCTACTAATTTTAAATGTCTACTGTAATTATATTTATGTTGTACAACAATATAAAGATCTATCGATCTATCACAGCAGTCGCATCTTACGACAGACACCAACAGGATGTGATAGGATGGTACTATTCTTTACGTCCGATACCATACAGTACACAAAATTTTAATGAAAGTACATGTACGCGTCCCACAGGTGGTAAACAAAAAATAAACAAAGAAAAAGTAAATTTAAAATGTCTTCTGATCCTCTTCTATTTTCTCTTCAGTCGGAGAATTAGTGACCCAGAAGTTCTACGCTTTGTAAACATATTTATGTGTATACATAACATATACGTAAACAAGGCATAAAACTTCGTGTGGGGTTCTGAAGATCGAAGATGAATGGTGAAGCGCATCCTTTTGTGGACAGATCCGTATAACATTCTACATATATGGTACTGCCTATTTATTTCATCTGCTTTAACTAACAGTGCCTGGAAGAAGTATACCTGAAAAATCAAGTTTAATTGAAATGTCAATGAATGTAGGTAAACTGGAGTAGTATAACAATTAGAACATTAAAGAGTCAATTTCACGAAGACATTCATCCGAAACATTCGTTCCGCTAATGAATACTGCCCCGTACATAAACCACACTTCGACAACATTACACATAAGTATACAATTAAAAACAACACACAATAAAATAAATAAACGTTACGTACGGGCTATCAGACACTATGGGCCATCTTTTAGTTGTGTTTTTCAGAGGGGGGAGGGTGCCATAATCGCCAGGCTTGGCTAGCGGGTTGGCGATCGCAGTGTGGTTCTTGAAATCTACAGAGAATGCTGCTGCCCATTCTCTGGTATGTCCCTTAGTCGCCTCTTACGACACCCACGGGAAGAGATGGGATCGTGCTATTCTTTACGTCTGAACACCATACGGAACGACCATAATGAATACTGCCCCGTACATAAACCGCACTTCAACAACATTACACATAATTATACAATTAAAAACAGCACAAAGTAAAATTAATAAACTTTACTCTTTGTAACGTAAAACGTTACTCTTTGTGACGCCCTACTAATTTTAAATGTCTACTGTAATTATATTTATGTTGTACAACAATATAAAGATCTATCGATCTATCACAGCAGTCGCATCTTACGACAGAAACCAACAGGATATGATAGGATGGTACTATTCTTTACGTCCGATACCATACAGTACACAAAATTTTAATGAAAGTACATGTACGCGTCCCACAGGTGGTAAACAAAAAATAAACAAAGAAAAAGTAAATTTAAAATGTCTTCTGATCCTCTTCTATTTTCTCTTCAGTCGCAGAATTAGTCACAAAGAAGTTCTGGGCCCAGTAAATGGCATAAATTGTGTATACATAATATACGCCTAAACTAGGCCGAGAACTTCGTGTGGGGTTCCAAAGATCGACGATGAATGGTGAAGCGCATCCTTTTGTGGACAGATCCGTATAAAATGCTACATATATGGTATTGCCTATTTATTTCATCTGCTTGAAAATTCAAGTTTAATTGAAATGTCAATGAAAGTAGGTAAACTGGAATATTGTAACAATTAGAACATTAAAGAGTCAATGTCACGAAGACATTCATCCGAAACATTCGTTCCGCTAATGAATACTGCTCCGTACATAAACCACACTTCGACAACATTACATCTATGTATACAATTAAAAACAACACACAATAAAATAAATAAACGTTACGTACGGGCTATCAGACACTAGGGGCCATCTTTTAGTTGTGTTTTTCAGAGGGAGGAGGGTGCCATAATCGCCAGGCTTGGCTGGCGGGTTGGCGATCGCAGTGTGGTTCTTGAAATCTACAGAGAATGCTGCTGCCCATTCTCTGGTATGTCCCTTAGTCGCCTCTTACGACACCCACGGGAAGAGATGGGATGGTGCTATTCTTTACGTCCGAACACCATACGGAACGACCATAATGAATACTGCCCCGTACATAAACCGCACTTCAACAACATTACACATAATTATACAATTAAAAACAGCACAAAGTAAAATTAATAAACTTTACTCTTTGTAACGTAAAACGTTACTCTTTGTGACGCCCTACTAATTTTAAATGTCTACTGTAATTATATTTATGTTGTACAACAATATAAAGATCTATCGATCTATCACAGCAGTCGCATCTTACGACAGACACCAACAGGATGTGATAGGATGGTACTATTCTTTACGTCCGATACCATACAGTACACAAAATTTTAATGAAAGTACATGTACGCGTCCCACAGGTGGTAAACAAAAAATAAACAAAGAAAAAGTAAATTTAAAATGTCTTCTGATCCTCTTCTATTTTCTCTTCAGTCGCAGAATTAGTCACAAAGAAGTTCTGGGCCCAGTAAATGGCATATATTGTGTATACATAATATACGCCTAAACTAGGCCGAGAACTTCGTGTGGGGTTCCAAAGATGGACGATGAATGGTGAAGCGCATCCTTTTGTGGACAGATCCGTATAAAATGCTACATATATGGTATTGCCTATTTATTTCATCTGCTTGAAAATTCAAGTTTAATTGAAATGTCAATGAAAGTAGGTAAACTGGAATATTGTAACAATTAGAACATTAAAGAGTCAATGTCACGAAGACATTCATCCGAAACATTCGTTCCGCTAATGAATACTGCTCCGTACATAAACCACACTTCAACAACATTACACATAAAAACAATTAAAAACAACACAAAATAAAATAAATAAACGTTACGTACGGGCTATCGGCCACTAGGAGCCATCTATTAGTTGTGTTCTTCGGGGGGGGGGGCGGTGCCATAATCGCCAGGCGATCGCAGTGTGGTTCTTGAAATCTACAGAGAATGCTGCTGCCCATTCTCTGGTATGTCCCTTAGTCGCCTCTTACGACACCCACGGGAAGAGATGGGATGATGCTATTCTTTACGTCCGAACACCATACGGAACGACCATAATGAATACTGCCCCGTACATAAACCGCACTTCAACAACATTACACATAATTATACAATTAAAAACAACACACAATAAAATAAATAAACGTTACGTACGGGCTATCAGACACTAGGGGCCATCTTTTAGTTGTGTTTTTCAGAGGGGGGGAGGGTGCCATAATCGCCAGGCTTGGCTGGCGGGTTGGCGATCGCAGTGTGGTTCTTGAAATCTACAGAGAATGCTGCTGCCCATTCTCTGGTATGTCCCTTAGTCGCCTCTTACGACACCCACGGGAAGAGCATACGAAACAACCATAATTCATAATTGCCACGCTCGGCGGCAATCAAAACTATACAGGAGTATAGACTTGTTTAAAATATAAATCTTGAAACTTAAATATCTTCTGATACTCTTCTATCTTCTTTTCGTGAAAAATTTAGCCACATAGAAGTATTGTACTTGGTGTGCGAGCTATGAGTATACATGACATAGTAGTAAACAAGGCACAGCCCCTCTTGTGGGGTTCCGAAGATCGACGATGAATGCCCAAGCGCATCCTTTTGCGGCCGATCTGTATAACATTCTACATAAAACCTACTGCACATTTATTTCATCTGCTTTAACTAATAGTGCCTGGAAGAAGTATACCGTAAAATTAATTAAAAGCAAAAATGTTTACGTTTAAGGTACAAATTAAAGGAATCTACTCACAGTGAGCATTTGCTAGACAAACACTACCCTTTTTTTTTGTAGTTTTGCTTTATCCTTTACTAGGACAAATTCTATTTTTACAAATTTTGGAGTTTGTTGATTGATATAGCGCGTCCGTTTGTCATTTTTTGGAACTAAATGGCTGATGACGCCCTTTGATGCATCAATATAAACTATAATTATATCGAAAGAAAATAAATTGTCCTGTTACAAATAAAAATGTCTTAGTTATAAATACGTTTATAAAAAAATAAATCAGAAATGTCCGGCGTATCTTTTCTTCGTATAATACTGATTATTAATCAGTATTATATGGTATAGCGCAGCTTACGCCATATTAATCACTGATTCTGATGATTTGATTTTGATGGCGTAAGCTGCGCTTGACCGTAATTGGTCACGTGATGATAATGAGAGTCTGGCTTCCCACTCGGAGAAAGTCAGCCGTGCAACGGACGAACTAGAAGGCGGGCGTGCGGCTGATTGGCTTAGATCCTAGTATTACATAGGTAAATATATAGTTCATTTTTTAAATATCTTCTAATCCTCTTCTATCTTCTTTTCAGTCGCAGTATTAGTCACATAGAAATTTAGTGGTTTGAGAATGGCCTATGTGTATACACAACATATCCACTAACAAGCCACTAAACCTCATGTGGGGTTCCGAAGATCGACGATGAATGCCGAAGCGCATCCTTTAGCGGCCGATCTGTATAACATTATACATAAAACTTACTGCACATTTATTTCATCTGCTTTAACTAATAGTGCCTGGAAGAAGTATACCGTAAAATTAGTTAAAAACAAAAATGTTTACGTTTAAGGTACAAATTAAAGGAATCTACTCACAGTGAGCATTTGCTAGACAAACACTACCGCTTTTTACACAATCCAAACATGTAACATAACTTATCATACAATCAATAATTAATAATACAATGTAAAATAGAGTAACACATCTTCGAATCCACTTCTTTCTACTCTTTTGTTTCAAAATACTTTTCGGGTAGTTTTTCAGGGACAAACTTGTCGATGTCTATGGGTAAATTTCCCTAAGCAACTAAATGGCATATTTTTTTTGTATAATTTTGCTTTATCCTTTACTGGGACGAATGATATATTTTACAAATATTTGAAGTTTGTTCTCTTGATGCATATAGCACGTTCGTTTGTCAATTTTTGGAACAAAATGGCCGATGACGCATTTTCCCTTTGATGCATCAATATAAACTATAATTATATCGAAAGAAAATGAATTGTCTTCTTACAAAAAAAATGTCTTAGTTATAAATGCCTATGGACGACCGTTCCGGTACCCCACAGATACAATTTATTCTGAGGTGGGAGTGCATAGAGTCAGACAGCTTTTCATCCTATCAGTCGCACTAAAATTTCACAAAACGTCCATGAGCACTTTTGTCATGTCAAGTCGAAGGGTACATTGGGAAAAGACACGATGTCGTAAAACGATAGGCAGAAGGTCATACGGTTATATGGGTCCGCACATATATGGGAAACTCAATGACCGACACAAAATTCTGTCCTTAACACACAACCAATGCAGAAGTATAATAACAAAGTGGCTTCTTACTTTAGATTTTGACGCAACAGAAAATTTATTAGCTTAAGTGGTAAACTCACGGAGCACACATTGTTGTTCATACGATCATATATATTTGTATTCAAACACTCACTTATAGACACTCACATTTACGTTTATAACATATCTTAATTTCCAAACACTTATTTTAGCTAACACCATTATACACACACGTTCGGTAACCATTGTTTTATTTATTTATTTTTATTTTTTTGTATTCCTTCTTAAAATTAACTTAGCATAAGGAACATGTTCCCAAGTCGAAAAAAAATAAAAAAATGTGGGGTATGGAAAGAGCCTGGATCTCACGTCACAGGGAATCCTAGTGTGAGTTCCAGGAAACAAACTTATGTAAATGTATCTTCTGTAATAATAATAAATACGTTTATGTTTATTTTTTATTTTATTTTTATTTATTGAGGGATAACAAACAGCTACAACATAAATCTTACGCATATAAATAATACTATATGTAAGTGGTAATATTGCAGCCAACTGCGTTATCCACAGATTAAACCTAGTTGAAATACATTAGGTTGCCACTAGATGGACATTATCGTGCAATAGATACATACATTATTATTATACACTGTAATGCTCAATATAAAAATAAAAATATTAGTGAAACATTTCCATATAAATAACTGAATCATAAAGAATAAATACCTATATACCTATAATATTAATTGCAAAAATACTTTTTTATAATACTTGTTTTAAACTTAAATTTAGAGCATGCAAATATATCAATGTCAATTAAATTTAAATTATAAGATTCCGACATTCTATGGATCGGGCAACGTAAGCCAGAATTTGTTCGGCATGAATTTAGCGCGAACAAGGTTCCTGCACGAACTTTGCGCACGTTAACAGTTCGAGGCACTGAATAACACAGCCTACTCGTGAGATCAATGGCATCAAAGTGATTATGGACAATATCATACAGAACATTGGCTTCCAAGTATTTGCGTCGGTCCTCCAAGCTCATAAGCTTGTACTTGCTTAGTAATTGGGAGTATGATAGGGAGGTCCTACTTCTATGACACCTATAGTGCATAGTACGGAGGAACTTGCGCTGGACTCTCTCTACTGCAGCAATGTACTTCTTGTAAAAAGGATTCCAAACGGGAACAGCATATTCCAATTGAGAACGGATTAGTGTCTTATATAGGTACAGATAAGTCGAGGTACGTTTAAATTCAGTTGATGATCTCATCACGAAACCATACATTTTGAACGCTTTGTTTACTATGGCTTCAATATGTTGGTTCAGGGACAACCCACCATCAAAAAGTACACCAAGATCCTTAACTAAGCATATGTTATTCAATGGAGTTCTGTTTAGACTATAATCAAATTTTATAATTAACTTGTTTTTAGTGAAGTTTACATAGTTACACTTGGGTATACTGAGATGTAATTTATTTTTGGTACAGTAGTCTGTCAGTCTGTCCAGATCTTGTTGGAAAAGCAAGCAATCTTCAGGTGAATGTACAGTTTTAAAAGCTTTTAAGTCGTCAGCGTACATCAAGAACCTGGCATGTTTGAAACAGGTCTTAATATCATTTATGTAAACGTGTGTGTGTGTATAAAAATGTTTATAAAAAAGTAAATGTAAATCAGAAATGTCCGGCGTATAATACTGATTAATATGGCGTAATTGGTCACGTGATGATAATGAGAGTCTGGCTTCTCACTCGGGGAAAGCCAGCCGTGCAACGGACGAACTAGAAGGCGGACGTGCGGCTGATTGGCTTAGATCCTGGTGTTACATAGGTAAATATATAGTTCATTATTGAAATATCTTCTGATCCTCTTCTATTTTCTCTTCAGTCGCAGTATTAGCCACAAAGAAGTTCTACACCTCGTAAACGGCGCATGTGTATACATAACATGCGCTGAAACGAGGGATAGAACTTCTTGTGGGGTTCCGCAGATCGACGAAGAAGGGTGAAGCGCATCCTTTTGTGGACAATTCCGTACAACATTCTACATATATGGTATTGCCTATTTATTTCATCTGCTTTAACTAACAATGCCCGGAAGAAGTATACCTGAAAATTCAAGTTTAATTGAAATGTCAATGAAAGTAGGTAAACTGGAATATTATAACAATTAGAACATTAAAGAGTCAATGTCACGAAGACACTCATCCGAAACATTCGTTCCGCTAATGAACGTACATAAACCACACTTCAACAACATTACACATAAATACAATTAAAACTAATTTGTGTTCTTCGGGGGGGGGGGGGGAGCATTGCCATAATCGCCACGCTTGGCAGGCGGGTTGGCGATCGCAGTGTGGTTGTTGAAATCTACAGAGAATGCTGCTGCCCATTCTCTGGTATGTCCCTTAGTCGCCTCTTACGACACCCACGGGTAGAGATGGGATGGTGCTATTCTTTACGTCCGGACACCATACGGAACGACCATAATGAATACTGCCCCGTACATAAACCGCACTTCAACAACATTACACATAATTATACAATTAAAAACAGCACACAGTAAAATTAATAAACTTTACTCTTTGTGACCTAAAACAATACTCTTTGTTACGCCCTACTAATTTTAAATGTCTACTGTTATTATATTTATGTTGTACAACAATATAGAGATCTATCATAGCAGTCGCATCTTACGACAGACACCAACAGGATGTGATAGGATGGTACTATTCTTTACGTCCGATACCATACAGTACACGAAATGTTAATGAAAGTACATGTATGCGTCCCACAGGTAGTAAACAAATAATAAACAAAGAAAAAGTAAATTTAAAATGTCTTCTGATCCTCTTCTATTTTCTCTTCAGTCGCAGAATTAGTCACAAAGAAGTTCTAAGCCTAGTAAACGCGATATTGTGTATACATAACATACGCTTAAACTAGGCCCAGTACCCCTAGCCAAGTTGCTAATCTGCAATAGTTAACGCTTGTAGAAAGCTTCAAATGTACGGGAATGACGTCCTTTTAACGCTCAGTCACGTGGTCAGAACAAAAGAATTGGCGGCAAGGTCAACTCGAACCGTTCGGCGCAAGCGAAACAGTTGTAACTTGGCTAGGGGGGCTGAACTTCGTGTGGGGTTCCGAAGATCGACGATGAATGGTGAAGCGCATCCTTTTGTGGACAGATCCGTATAAAATTCTACATATATGGTATTGCCCATTTATTTCATCTGCTTGAAAATTCCAGTTTAATTGAAATGTCAATGAAAGTAGGTAAACTGGAATATTGTAACAATTAGAACATTAAAGAGTCAATGTCACGAAGACATTCATCCGAAACATTCGTTCCGCTAATGAATACTGCCCCGTACATAAACCACACTTCGACAACATTACACATAAGTATACAATTAAAAACAACACACAATAAAATAAATAAACGTTACGTACGGGCTATCAGACACTAGGGGCCATCTTTTAGTTGTGTTTTTCAGAGGGGGGGAGGGTGCCATAATCGCCAGGCTTGGCTGACGGATTGGCGATCGCAGTGTGGTTCTTGAAATCTACAGAGAATGCTGCTGCCCATTTTCTGGTATGTCCCTTAGTCGCCTCTTACGACACCCACGGGAAGAGATGGGATGGTGCTATTCTTTACGTCCGAACACCATACGGAACGACCATAATGAATACTGACCCGTACATAAACCGCACTTCAACAACATTACACATAATATACAATTAAAAACAACACACAATAAAATAAATAAACGTTACGTACGGGCTATCAGACACTAGGGGCCATCTTTTAGTTGTGTTTTTCAGAGGGGGGGAGGGTGCCATAATCGCCAGGCTTGGCTGGCGGGTTGGCGATCGCAGTGTGGTTCTTGAAATCTACAGAGAATGCTGCTGCCCATTCTCTGGTATGTCCCTTAGTCGCCTCTTACGACACCCACGGGAAGAGATGGGATGGTGCTATTCTTTACGTCCGAACACCATACGGAACGACCATAATGAATACTGCCCCGTACATAAACCGCACTTCAACAACATTACACATAATTATACAATTAAAAACAGCACACAGTAAAATTAATAAACTTTACTCTTTGTGACGTAAAACGTTACTCTTTGTAACGCCCTACTAATTTTAAATGTCTACTGTAATTATATTTATGTTGTACAACAATATAAAGATCTATCGATCTATCACAGCAGTCGCATCTTACGACAGACACCAACAGGATGTGATAGGATGGTACTATTCTTTACGTCCGATACCATACAGTACACAAAATGTTAATGAAAGTACATGTACGCGTCCCACAGGTGGTAAACAAAAAATAAACAAAGAAAAAGTAAATTTAAAATGTCTTCTGATCCTCTTCTATTTTCTCTTCAGTCGCAGAATTAGTCACAAAGAAGTTCTGGGCCCAGTAAACGGCGTATATTGTCTATACATAATATACGCCTAAACTAGGCCGAGAACTTCGTGTGGGGTTCCAAAGATCGACGATGAATGGTGAAGCGCATCCTTTTGTGGACAGATCCGTATAAAATGCTACATATATGGTATTGCCTATTTATTTCATCTGCTTTAATTAACAGTGCCTGGAAGAAGTATACCTGAAAATTCAAGTTTAATTGAAATGTCAATGAAAGTAGGTAAACTGGAATATTATAACAATTAGAACATTAAAGAGTCAATGTCACGAAGACATTCATCCGAAACATTCGTTCCGCTAATGAATACTGCCCCGTACATAAACCACACTTCGACAACATTACACATAAGCATACAATTAAAAACAACACACAATAAAATAAATAAACGTTACTCTTTGTGACGCCCTATTAATTTTAAATTAAATAAATTAAATATCTTCTGATACTCTTCTATCTTCTTTAGTGAAAAATTTAGTTAGTTAGTTAGTTACATAGTAGTTTTGTACTTTGTGTGCGAGCTATGAGTATCCATGACATAGTAGTAAACAAGGCACGGAACCTCATGTGGGGTTTCAAGATCGACGATGAATGCCGAACCGCACCCTTTCGCGATCTGTATAATATTCTACATAAAACCTACTGCATATTTATGCATGCTTCAATATAAAATGTATTGTCTTCTTACAAAAAAAAATGTCTTAATTATAAATACGTTAGTGTGTTTATAAAAAAGTAAATCAGAAATGTCCGGCGCATAGATAATACTGATTAATATGGCGTAAGCTGCGCTTAACCATAATTGGTCACGTGATGATAATGAGAGTCTGGCTTCCCACGCGGGGAAAGCCAGTCGTGCAACGGACGGACTAGAAGGCGGACGTACGGCTGATTGGCTTAGATCCTGGTGTTACATAGGTAAATATATAGTTAATTATTTAAATATCTTCTAATCCTCTTCTATCTTCTTTTCAGTCGCAGTATTAGTCACATAGAAATTTAGTGGTTTGAGAATGGCCTATGTGTATACACAACATATCCACTAACAAGCCACTAAACCTCATGTGGGGTTCCGAAGATCAACGAAGAATGCCGAAGCGCATCCTTTTGTGGACAGATCCGTATAACATTCTACATATATGGTATTGCCCATTTATTTCATCACATTAATACAATTAAAAACAACACTTAATAAAATAAATAAACGTCACGTACGGGCTATCGGGCACTAGGGGCCATCTTTTAGTTGTGTTTTTCAGGGGGGTGGGGGGTGCCATAATCGCCAGGCTTGGCAGGCGGGTTGGCGATCATAGTGTGGTTCTTGAAATCTACAGAGAATGCTGCTGCCCATTCTCTGGTATGTCCCTTAGTCGCCTCTTACGACACCCACGGGAAGAGATGGGATGGTGCTATTCTTTACGTCCGAACACCATACGGAACGACCATAATGAATACTGCCCCGTACATAAACCGCACTTCAACAACATTACACACAATTATGCAATTAAAAACAGCACACAGTAAAATTAATAAACTTTACTCTTTGTGACCTAAAACGTTACTCTTTGTTACGCCCTACTAATTTTAAATGTCTACTGTAATTATATTTATGTTGTACAACAATATAAAGATCTATCGATCTATCACAGCAGTCGCATCTTACGACAGACACCAACAGGATGTGATAGGATGGTACTATTCTTTACGTCCGATACCATACAGTACACAAAATGTTAATGAAAGTACATGTACGCGTCCCACAGGTAGTAAACAAATAATAAACAAAGAAAAAGTAAATTTAAAATGTCTTCTGATCCTCTTCTATTTTCTCTTCAGTCGCAGAATTAGTCACAAAGAAGTTCTGGGCCCAGTAAATGGCATAAATTGTGTATACATAATATACGCCTAAACTAGGCCGAGAACTTCGTGTGGGGTTCCAAAGATCGACGATGAATGGTGAAGCGCATCCTTTTGTGGACAGATCCGTATAAAATGCTACATATATGGTATTGCCTATTTATTTCATCTGCTTGAAAATTCAAGTTTAATTGAAATGTCAATGAAAGTAGGTAAACTGGAATATTGTAACAATTAGAACATTAAAGAGTCAATGTCACGAAGACATTCATCCGAAACATTCGTTCCGCTAATGAATACTGCCCCGTACATAAACCACACTTCGACAACATTACACATAAGTATACAATTAAAAACAACACACAATAAAATAAATAAACGTTACGTACGGGCTATCAGACACTAGGGGCCATCTTTTAGTTGTGTTTTTCAGAGGGGGGAGGGTGCCATAATCGCCAGGCTTGGCTGGCGGGTTGGCGATCGCAGTGTGGTTCTTGAAATCTACAGAGAATGCTGCTGCCCATTCTCTGGTATGTCCCTTAGTCGCCTCTTACGACACCCACGGGTAGAGATGGGATGGTGCTATTCTTTACGTCCGGACACCATACGGAACGACCATAATGAATACTGCCCCGTACATAAACCGCACTTCAACAACATTACACATAATTATACAATTAAAAACAGCACACAGTAAAATTAATAAACTTTACTCTTTGTGACCTAAAACAATACTCTTTGTTACGCCCTACTAATTTTAAATGTCTACTGTTATTATATTTATGTTGTACAACAATATAGAGATCTATCATAGCAGTCGCATCTTACGACAGACACCAACAGGATGTGATAGGATGGTACTATTCTTTACGTCCGATACCATACAGTACACAAAATGTTAATGAAAGTACATGTACGCGTCCCACAGGTAGTAAACAAATAATAAACAAAGAAAAAGTAAATTTAAAATGTCTTCTGATCCTCTTCTATTTTCTCTTCAGTCGCAGAATTAGTCACAAAGAAGTTCTAAGCCAAGTAAAGGCGATATTGTGTATACATAACATACGCTTAAACTAGGCCCAGAACTTCGTGTGGGGTTCCGAAGATCGACGATGAATGGTGAAGCGCATCCTTTTGTGGACAGATCCGTATAAAATTCTACATATATGGTATTGCCTATTTATTCCATCTGCTTGAAAATTCAAGTTTAATTGAAATGTCAATGAAAGTAGGTAAACTGCAATATTGTAACAATTAGAACATTAAAGAGTCAATGTCACGAAGACATTCATCCGAAACATTCGTTCCGCTAATGAATACTGCCCCGTACATAAACCACACTTCGACAACATTACACATAAGCATACAATTAAAAACAACACACAATAAAATAAATAAACGTTACTCTTTGTGACGCCCTATTAATTTTAAATTAAATAAATTAAATATCTTCTGATACTCTTCTATCTTCTTTAGTGAAAAATTTAGTTAGTTAGTTAGTTACATAGTAGTTTTGTACTTTGTGTGCGAGCTATGAGTATCCATGACATAGTAGGGTTGTGTGGGGTTTCAAGATCGACGATGAATGCCGAACCGCACCCTTTCGCGATATTCTACATAAAACCTACTGCATATTTATGCATGCTTCAATATAAAATGTATTGTCTTCTTACAAAAAAAAATGTCTTAATTATAAATACGTTAGTGTGTTTATAAAAAAGTAAATCAGAAATGTCCGGCGCATAGTTAATACTGATTAATATGGCGTAAGCTGCGCTTAACCATAATTGGTCACGTGATGATAATGAGAGTCTGGCTTCCCACTCGGGGAAAGCCAGTCGTGCAACGGACGAACTAGAAGGCGGTCGTGCGGCTGATTGGCTTAGATCCTGGTGTTTTATAGGTAAACATAGTTCATTATTGAAATATCTTCTGATCCTCTTCTATTTTCTCTTCAGTCGCAGTATTAGTCACATAGAAATTTTGTGGTTTGAGAATGGCCTACGTGTATACACAACATATCCACTAACAAGCCACTAAACGTCATGTGGGGTTCCGAAGATCAACGAAGAATGCCGAAGCGCATCCTTTTGTGGACAGATCCGTATAACATTCTACATATATGGTATTGCCCATTTATTTCATCACATTAATACAATTAAAAACAACACTTAATAAAATAAATAAACGTCACGTACGGGCTATCGGGCACTAGGGGCCATCTTTTAGTTGTGTTTTTCAGGGGGGTGGGGGGTGCCATAATCGCCAGGCTTGGCAGGCGGGTTGGCGATCATAGTGTGGTTCTTGAAATCTACAGAGAATGCTGCTGCCCATTCTCTGGTATGTCCCTTAGTCGCCTCTTACGACACCCACGGGAAGAGATGGGATGGTGCTATTCTTTACGTCCGAACACCATACGGAACGACCATAATGAATACTGCCCCGTACATAAACTGCACTTCAACAACATTACACATAATTATACAATTAAAAACAGCACACAGTAAAATTAATAAACTTTACTCTTTGTGACGTAAAACGTTACTCTTTGTGACGCCCTACTAATTTTAAATGTCTACTGTAATTATATTTATGTTGTACAACAATATAAAGATCTATCGATCTATCACAGCAGTCGCATCTTACGACAGACACCAACAGGATGTGATAGGATGGTACTATTCTTTACGTCCGATACCATACAGTACACAAAATTTTAATGAAAGTACATGTACGCGTCCCACAGGTGGTAAACAAAAAATAAACAAAGAAAAAGTAAATTTAAAATGTCTTCTGATCCTCTTCTATTTTCTCTTCAGTCGCAGAATTAGTCACACAGAAGTTCTACGCTTTGTAAACATATTTATGTGTATACATAACATATACGTAAACAAGGCATAAAACTTCGTGTGGGGTTCTGAAGATCGAAGATGAATGGTGAAGCGCATCCTTTTGTGGACAGATCTGTATAACATTCTACATATATGGTATTGCCTATTTATTTCATCTGCTTTAACTAACAGTGCCTGGAAGAAGTATACCTGAAAAATCAAGTTTAATTGAAATGTCAATGAATGTAGGTAAACTGGAGTAGTATAACAATTAGAACATTAAAGAGTCAATTTCACGAAGACATTCATCCGAAACATTTGTTCCGCTAATGAATACTGCCCCGTACATAAACCACACTTCAACAACATTCCACATAAAAACAATTAAAAACAACACAAAATAAAATAAATAAACGTTACGTACGGGCTATCGGCCACTAGGAGCCATCTGTTAGTTGTGTTCTTCGGGGGGGGGGGGGGGGGGAGGCAGTGCCATAATCGCCAGGCTTGGCTGGCGGGTTGGCGATCGCAGTGTGGTTGTTGAGATCTACAGAGAATGCTGCTGCCCATTCTCTGGTATGTCCCTTAGTCGCCTCTTACGACACCCACGGGAAGAGATGGGATGGTGCTATTCTTTACGTCCGAACACCATACGGAACGACCATAATGAATACTGCCCCGTACATAAACCGCACTTCAACAACATTACACATAATTATACAATTAAAAACAGCACAAAGTAAAATGAATAAACTTTACTCTTTGTAACGTAAAACGTTACTCTTTGTGACGCCCTACTAATTTTAAATGTCTACTGCAATTATATTTATGTTGTACAACAATATAAAGATCTATCGATCTATCACAGCAGTCGCATCTTACGACAGACACCAACAGGATGTGATAGGATGGTACTATTCTTTACGTCCGATACCATACAGTACACAAAATTTTAATGAAAGTACATGTACGCGTCCCACAGGTGGTAAACAAAAAATAAACAAAGAAAAAGTAAATTTAAAATGTCTTCTGATCCTCTTCTATTTTCTCTTCAGTCGCAGAATTAGTCACAAAGAAGTTCTGGGCCCAGTAAATGGCATATATTGTGTATACATAATATACGCCTAAACTAGGCCGAGAACTTCGTGTGGGGTTCCAAAGATCGACGATGAATGGTGAAGCGCATCCTTTTGTGGACAGATCCGTATAAAATGCTACATATATGGTATTGCCTATTTATTTCATCTGCTTGAAAATTCAAGTTTAATTGAAATGTCAATGAAAGTAGGTAAACTGGAATATTATAACAATTAGAACATTAAAGAGTCAATGTCACGAAGACATTCATCCGAAACATTCGTTCCGCTAATGAATACTGCCCCGTACATAAACCACACTTCGACAAAATTACACATAAGTATACAATTAAAAACAACACACAATAAAATAAATAAATGTTACGTACGGGCTATCAGACACTAGGGGCCATCTTTTAGTTGTGTTTTTCAGAGGGGGGAGGGTGCCATAATCGCCAGGCTTGGCTGGCGGGTTGGCGATCGCAGTGTGGTTCTTGAAATCTACAGAGAATGCTGCTGCCCATTCTCTGGTATGTCCCTTAGTCGCCTCTTACGACACCCACGGGAAGAGATGGGATGATGCTATTCTTTACGTCCGAACACCATACGGAACGACCATAATGAATACTGCCCCGTACATAAACCGCACTTCAACAACATTACACATAATTATACAATTAAAAACAGCACAAAGTAAAATTAATAAACTTTACTCTTTGTAACGTAAAACGTTACTCTTTGTGACGCCCTACTAATTTTAAATGTCTACTGTAATTATATTTATGTTGTACAACAATATAGAGATCTATCGATCTATCACAGCAGTCGCATCTTACGACAGACACCAACAGGATGTGATAGGATGGTACTATTCTTTACGTCCGATACCATACAGTACACAAAATGTTAATGAAAGTACATGTACGCGTCCCACAGGTGGTAAACAAAAAATAAACAAAGAAAAAGTAAATTTAAAATGTCTTCTGATCCTCTTCTATTTTCTCTTCAGTCGCAGAATTAGTCACAAAGAAGTTCTGGGCCCAGTAAATGGCATATATTGTGTATACATAATATACGCCTAAACTAGGCCCAGAACTTCGTGTGGGGTTCCGAAGATCGACGATGAATGGTGAAGCGCATCCTTTTGTGGACAGATCCGTATAAAATGCTACATATATGGTATTGCCTATTTATTTCATCTGCTTTAAAATTCAAGTTTAATTGAAATGTCAATGAAAGTAGGTAAACTGGAATATTGTAACAATTAGAACATTAAAGAGTCAATGTCACGAAGACATTCATCCGAAACATTCGTTCCGCTAATGAATACTGCTCCGTACATAAACCACACTTCGACAACATTACACATAAGTATACAATTAAAAACAACACACAATAAAATAAATAAACGTTACGTACGGGCTATCAGACACTAGGGGTCATCTTTTAGTTGTGTTTTTCAGAGGGGGGGAGGGTGCCATAATCGCCAGGCTTGGCTGGCGGGTTGGCGATCGCAGTGTGGTTCTTGAAATCTACAGAGATTGCTGCTGCCCATTCTCTGGTATGTCCCTTAGTCGCCTCTTACGACACCCACGGGAAGAGATGGGATGGTGCTATTCTTTACGTCCGAACACCATACGGAACGACCATAATGAATACTGCCCCGTACATAAACCGCACTTCAACAACATTACACATAATTATACAATTAAAAACAGCACACAGTAAAATTAATAAACTTTACTCTTTGTGACGTAAAACGTTACTCTTTGTGACGCCCTACTAATTTTAAATGTCTACTGTAATTATATTTATGTTGTACAAAAATATAAAGATCTATCGATCTATCACAGCAGTCGCATCTTACGACAGACACCAACAGGATGTGATAGGATGGTACTATTCTTTACGTCCGATACCATACAGTACACAAAATGTTAATGAAAGTACATGTACGCGTCCCACAGGTGGTAAACAAAAAATAAACAAAGAAAAAGTAAATTTAAAATGTCTTCTGATCCTCTTCTATTTTCTCTTCAGTCGCAGAATTAGTCACAAAGAAGTTCTGGGCCCAGTAAACGGTGTATATTGTCTATACATAATATACGCCTAAACTAGGCCGAGAACTTCGTGTGGGGTTCCAAAGATCGACGATGAATGGTGAAGCGCATCCTTTTGTGGACAGATCCGTATAAAATGCTACATATATGGTATTGCCTATTTATTTCATCTGTTTGAAAATTCAAGTTTAATTGAAATGTCAATGAAAGTAGGTAAACTGGAATATTGTAACAATTAGAACATTAAAGAGTCAATGTCACGAAGACATTCATCCGAAACATTCGTTCCGCTAATGAATACTGCCCCGTACATAAACCACACTTCGACAACATTACACATAAGTATACAATTAAAAACAACACACAATAAAATAAATAAACGTTACGTACGGGCTATCAGACACTAGGGGCCATCTTTTAGTTGTGTTTTTCAGAGGGGAGAGGGTGCCATAATCGCCAGGCTTGGCTGGCGGGTTGGCGATCGCAGTGTGGTTCTTGAAATCTACAGAGAATGCTGCTGCCCATTCTCTGGTATGTCCCTTAGTCGCCTCTTACGACACCCACGGGAAGAGATGGGATGGTGCTATTCTTTACGTCCGAACACCATACGGAACGACCATAATGAATACTGCCCCGTACATAAACCGCACTTCAACAACATTACACATAATTATACAATTAAAAACAGCACAAAGTAAAATTAATAAACTTTACTCTTTGTAACGTAAAACGTTACTCTTTGTGACGCCCTACTAATTTTAAATGTCTACTGTAATTATATTTATGTTGTACAAAAATATAAAGATCTATCGATCTATCACAGCAGTCGCATCTTACGACAGACACCAACAGGATGTGATAGGATGGTACTATTCTTTACGTCCGATACCATACAGTACACAAAATGTTAATGAAAGTACATGTACGCGTCCCACAGGTGGTAAACAAAAAATAAACAAAGAAAAAGTAAATTTAAAATGTCTTCTGATCCTCTTCTATTTTCTCTTCAGTCGCAGAATTAGTCACAAAGAAGTTCTGGGCCCAGTAAACGGTGTATATTGTCTATACATAATATACGCCTAAACTAGGCCGAGAACTTCGTGTGGGGTTCCAAAGATCGACGATGAATGGTGAAGCGCATCCTTTTGTGGACAGATCCGTATAAAATGCTACATATATGGTATTGCCTATTTATTTCATCTGCTTGAAAATTCAAGTTTAATTGAAATGTCAATGAAAGTAGGTAAACTGGAATATTGTAACAATTAGAACATTAAAGAGTCAATGTCACGAAGACATTCATCCGAAACATTCGTTCCGCTAATGAATACTGCCCCGTACATAAACCACACTTCGACAACATTACACATAAGTATACAATTAAAAACAACACACAATAAAATAAATAAACGTTACGTACGGGCTATCAGACACTAGGGGCCATCTTTTAGTTGTGTTTTTCAGAGGGGAGAGGGTGCCATAATCGCCAGGCTTGGCTGGCGGGTTGGCGATCGCAGTGTGGTTCTTGAAATCTACAGAGAATGCTGCTGCCCATTCTCTGGTATGTCCCTTAGTCGCCTCTTACGACACCCACGGGAAGAGATGGGATGGTGCTATTCTTTACGTCCGAACACCATACGGAACGACCATAATGAATACTGCCCCGTACATAAACCGCACTTCAACAACATTACACATAATTATACAATTAAAAACAGCACAAAGTAAAATTAATAAACTTTACTCTTTGTAACGTAAAACGTTACTCTTTGTGACGCCCTACTAATTTTAAATGTCTACTGTAATTATATTTATGTTGTACAAAAATATAAAGATCTATCGATCTATCACAGCAGTCGCATCTTACGACAGACACCAACAGGATGTGATAGGATGGTACTATTCTTTACGTCCGATACCATACAGTACACAAAATGTTAATGAAAGTACATGTACGCGTCCCACAGGTGGTAAACAAAAAATAAACAAAGAAAAAGTAAATTTAAAATGTCTTCTGATCCTCTTCTATTTTCTCTTCAGTCGCAGAATTAGTCACAAAGAAGTTCTGGGCCCAGTAAACGGTGTATATTGTCTATACATAATATACGCCTAAACTAGGCCGAGAACATCGTGTGGGGTTCCAAAGATCGACGATGAATGGTGAAGCGCATCCTTTTGTGGACAGATCCGTATAAAATGCTACATATATGGTATTGCCTATTTATTTCATCTGCTTGAAAATTCAAGTTTAATTGAAATGTCAATAAAAGTAGGTAAACTGGAATATTGTAACAATTAGAACATTAAAGAGTCAATGTCACGAAGACATTCATCCGAAACATTCGTTCCGCTAATGAATACTGCTCCGTACATAAACCACACTTCGACAACATTACACATAAGTATACAATTAAAAACAACACACAATAAAATAAATAAACGTTACGTACGGGCTATCAGACACTAGGGGCCATCTTTTAGTTGTGTTTTTCAGAGGGGGGGAGGGTGCCATAATCGCCAGGCTTGGCTGGCGGGTTGGCGATCGCAGTGTGGTTCTTGAAATCTACAGAGATTGCTGCTGCCCATTCTCTGGTATGTCCCTTAGTCGCCTCTTACGACACCCACGGGAAGAGATGGGATGGTGCTATTCTTTACGTCCGAACACCATACGGAACGACCATAATGAATACTGCCCCGTACATAAACCGCACTTCAACAACATTACACATAATTATACAATTAAAAACAGCACAAAGTAAAATTAATAAACTTTACTCTTTGTAACGTAAAACGTTACTCTTTGTGACGCCCTACTAATTTTAAATGTCTACTGTAATTATATTTATGTTGTACAACAATATAGAGATCTATCGATCTATCACAGCAGTCGCATCTTACGACAGACACCAACAGGATGTGATAGGATGGTACTATTCTTTACGTCCGATACCATACAGTACACAAAATGTTAATGAAAGTACATGTACGCGTCCCACAGGTGGTAAACAAAAAATAAACAAAGAAAAAGTAAATTTAAAATGTCTTCTGATCCTCTTCTATTTTCTCTTCAGTCGCAGAATTAGTCACAAAGAAGTTCTGGGCCCAGTAAATGGCATATATTGTGTATACATAATATACGCCTAAACTAGGCCGAGAACTTCGTGTGGGGTTCCAAAGATCGACGATGAATGGTGGAGCGCATCCTTTTGTGGACAGATCCGTATAAAATGCTACATATATGGTATTGCCTATTTATTTCATCTGCTTGAAAATTCAAGTTTAATTGAAATGTCAATGAAAGTAGGTAAACTGGAATATTGTAACAATTAGAACATTAAAGAGTCAATGTCACGAAGACATTCATCCGAAACATTCGTTCCGCTAATGAATACTGCTCCGTACATAAACCACACTTCGACAACATTACACATAAGTATACAATTAAAAACAACACACAATAAAATAAATAAACGTTACGTACGGGCTATCAGACACTAGGGGCCATCTTTTAGTTGTGTTTTTCAGAGGGGAGAGGGTGCCATAATCGCCAGGCTTGGCTGGCGGGTTGGCGATCGCAGTGTGGTTCTTGAAATCTAAAGAGAATGCTGCTGTCCATTCTCTGGTATGTCCCTTAGTCGCCTCTTACGACACCCACGGGAAGAGATGGGATGGTGCTATTCTTTACGTCCGAACACCATACGGAACGACCATAATGAATACTGCCCTGTACATAAACCGCACTTCAACAACATTACACATAATTATACAATTAAAAACAGCACACAGTAAAATTAATAAACTTTACTCTTTGTGACGTAAAACGTTACTCTTTGTGACGCCCTACTAATTTTAAATGTCTACTGTAATTATATTTATGTTGTACAACAATATAAAGATCTATCAATCTATCACAGCAGTCGCATCTTACGACAGACACCAACAGGATGTGATAGGATGGTACTATTCTTTACGTCCGATACCATACAGTACACAAAATGTTAATGAAAGTACATGTACGCGTCCCACAGGTGGTAAACAAAAAATAAACAAAGAAAAAGTAAATTTAAAATGTCTTCTGATCCTCTTCTATTTTCTCTTCAGTCGCAGAATTAGTCACAAAGAAGTTCTGGGCCCAGTAAACGGTGTATATTGTCTATACATAATATACGCCTAAACTAGGCCGAGAACTTCGTGTGGGGTTCCAAAGATCGACGATGAATGGTGAAGCGCATCCTTTTGTGGACAGATCCGTATAAAATGCTACATATATGGTATTGCCTATTTATTTCATCTGTTTGAAAATTCAAGTTTAATTGAAATGTCAATGAAAGTAGGTAAACTGGAATATTGTAACAATTAGAACATTAAAGAGTCAATGTCACGAAGACATTCATCCGAAACATTCGTTCCGCTAATGAATACTGCTCCGTACATAAACCACACTTCGACAACATTACACATAAGTATACAATTAAAAACAACACACAATAAAATAAATAAACGTTACGTACGGGCTATCAGACACTAGGGGCCATCTTTTAGTTGTGTTTTTCAGAGGGGGGGAGGGTGCCATAATCGCCAGGCTTGGCTGGCGGGTTGGCGATCGCAGTGTGGTTCTTGAAATCTACAGAGATTGCTGCTGCCCATTCTCTGGTATGTCCCTTAGTCGCCTCATACGACACCCACGGGAAGAGATGGGATGTTGCTATTCTTTACGTCCGAACACCATACGGAACGACCATAATGAATACTGCCCCGTACATAAACCGCACTTCAACAACATTACACATAATTATACAATTAAAAACAGCACACAGTAAAATTAATAAACTTTACTCTTTGTGACGTAAAACGTTACTCTTTGTGACGCCCTACTAATTTTAAATGTCTACTGTAATTATATTTATGTTGTACAACAATATAAAGATCTATCGATCTATCACAGCAGTCGCATCTTACGACAGACACCAACAGGATGTGATAGGATGGTACTATTCTTTACGTCCGATACCATACAGTACACAAAATGTTAATGAAAGTACATGTACGCGTCCCACAGGTGGTAAACAAAAAATAAACAAAGAAAAAGTAAATTTAAAATGTCTTCTGATCCTCTTCTATTTTCTCTTCAGTCGCAGAATTAGTCACAAAGAAGTTCTGGGCCCAGTAAATGGCATATATTGTGTATACATAATATACGCCTAAACTAGGCCCAGAACTTCGTGTGGGGTTCCGAAGATCGACGATGAATGGTGAAGCGTATCCTTTTGTGGACAGATCCGTATAAAATGCTACATATATGGTATTGCCTATTTATTTCATCTGCTTTAAAATTCAAGTTTAATTGAAATGTCAATGAAAGTAGGTAAACTGGAATATTGTAACAATTAGAACATTAAAGAGTCAATGTCACGAAGACATTCATCCGAAACATTCGTTCCGCTAATGAATACTGCTCCGTACATAAACCACACTTCGACAACATTACACATAAGTATACAATTAAAAACAACACACAATAAAATAAATAAACGTTACGTACGGGCTATCAGACACTAGGGGCCATCTTTTAGTTGTGTTTTTCAGAGGGGGGGAGGGTGCCATAATCGCCCGGCTTGGCTGGCGGGTTGGCGATCGCAGTGTGGTTCTTGAAATCTACAGAGATTGCTGCTGCCCATTCTCTGGTATGTCCCTTAGTCGCCTCTTACGACACCCACGGGAAGAGATGGGATGGTGCTATTCTTTACGTCCGAACACCATACGGAACGACCATAATGAATACTGCCCCGTACATAAACCGCACTTCAACAACATTACACATAATTATACAATTAAAAACAGCACACAGTAAAATTAATAAACTTTACTCTTTGTGACGTAAAACGTTACTCTTTGTGACGCCCTACTAATTTTAAATGTCTACTGTAATTATATTTATGTTGTACAAAAATATAAAGATCTATCGATCTATCACAGCAGTCGCATCTTACGACAGACACCAACAGGATGTGATAGGATGGTACTATTCTTTACGTCCGATACCATACAGTACACAAAATGTTAATGAAAGTACATGTACGCGTCCCACAGGTGGTAAACAAAAAATAAACAAAGAAAAAGTAAATTTAAAATGTCTTCTGATCCTCTTCTATTTTCTCTTCAGTCGCAGAATTAGTCACAAAGAAGTTCTGGGCCCAGTAAACGGTGTATATTGTCTATACATAATATACGCCTAAACTAGGCCGAGAACATCGTGTGGGGTTCCAAAGATCGACGATGAATGGTGAAGCGCATCCTTTTGTGGACAGATCCGTATAAAATGCTACATATATGGTATTGCCTATTTATTTCATCTGCTTGAAAATTCAAGTTTAATTGAAATGTCAATGAAAGTAGGTAAACTGGAATATTGTAACAATTAGAACATTAAAGAGTCAATGTCACGAAGACATTCATCCGAAACATTCGTTCCGCTAATGAATACTGCTCCGTACATAAACCACACTTCGACAACATTACACATAAGTATACAATTAAAAACAACACACAATAAAATAAATAAACGTTACGTACGGGCTATCAGACACTAGGGGCCATCTTTTAGTTGTGTTTTTCAGAGGGGGGGAGGGTGCCATAATCGCCAGGCTTGGCTGGCGGGTTGGCGATCGCAGTGTGGTTCTTGAAATCTACAGAGATTGCTGCTGCCCATTCTCTGGTATGTCCCTTAGTCGCCTCTTACGACACCCACGGGAAGAGATGGGATGGTGCTATTCTTTACGTCCGAACACCATACGGAACGACCATAATGAATACTGCCCCGTACATAAACCGCACTTCAACAACATTACACATAATTATACAATTAAAAACAGCACACAGTAAAATTAATAAACTTTACTCTTTGTGACGTAAAACGTTACTCTTTGTGACGCCCTACTAATTTTAAATGTCTACTGTAATTATATTTATGTTGTACAAAAATATAAAGATCTATCGATCTATCACAGCAGTCGCATCTTACGACAGACACCAACAGGATGTGATAGGATGGTACTATTCTTTACGTCCGATACCATACAGTACACAAAATGTTAATGAAAGTACATGTACGCGTCCCACAGGTGGTAAACAAAAAATAAACAAAGAAAAAGTAAATTTAAAATGTCTTCTGATCCTCTTCTATTTTCTCTTCAGTCGCAGAATTAGTCACAAAGAAGTTCTGGGCCCAGTAAACGGTGTATATTGTCTATACATAATATACGCCTAAACTAGGCCGAGAACTTCGTGTGGGGTTCCAAAGATCGACGATGAATGGTGAAGCGCATCCTTTTGTGGACAGATCCGTATAAAATGCTACATATATGGTATTGCCTATTTATTTCATCTGTTTGAAAATTCAAGTTTAATTGAAATGTCAATGAAAGTAGGTAAACTGGAATATTGTAACAATTAGAACATTAAAGAGTCAATGTCACGAAGACATTCATCCGAAACATTCGTTCCGCTAATGAATACTGCCCCGTACATAAACCACACTTCGACAACATTACACATAAGTATACAATTAAAAACAACACACAATAAAATAAATAAACGTTACGTACGGGCTATCAGACACTAGGGGCCATCTTTTAGTTGTGTTTTTCAGAGGGGAGAGGGTGCCATAATCGCCAGGCTTGGCTGGCGGGTTGGCGATCGCAGTGTGGTTCTTGAAATCTACAGAGAATGCTGCTGCCCATTCTCTGGTATGTCCCTTAGTCGCCTCTTACGACACCCACGGGAAGAGATGGGATGGTGCTATTCTTTACGTCCGAACACCATACGGAACGACCATAATGAATACTGCCCCGTACATAAACCGCACTTCAACAACATTACACATAATTATACAATTAAAAACAGCACAAAGTAAAATTAATAAACTTTACTCTTTGTAACGTAAAACGTTACTCTTTGTGACGCCCTACTAATTTTAAATGTCTACTGTAACTATATTTATGTTGTACAAAAATATAAAGATCTATCGATCTATCACAGCAGTCGCATCTTACGACAGACACCAACAGGATGTGATAGGATGGTACTATTCTTTACGTCCGATACCATACAGTACACAAAATGTTAATGAAAGTACATGTACGCGTCCCACAGGTGGTAAACAAAAAATAAACAAAGAAAAAGTAAATTTAAAATGTCTTCTGATCCTCTTCTATTTTCTCTTCAGTCGCAGAATTAGTCACAAAGAAGTTCTGGGCCCAGTAAACGGTGTATATTGTCTATACATAATATACGCCTAAACTAGGCCGAGAACTTCGTGTGGGGTTCCAAAGATCGACGATGAATGGTGAAGCGCATCCTTTTGTGGACAGATCCGTATAAAATGCTACATATATGGTATTGCCTATTTATTTCATCTGTTTGAAAATTCAAGTTTAATTGAAATGTCAATGAAAGTAGGTAAACTGGAATATTGTAACAATTAGAACATTAAAGAGTCAATGTCACGAAGACATTCATCCGAAACATTCGTTCCGCTAATGAATACTGCCCCGTACATAAACCACACTTCGACAACATTACACATAAGTATACAATTAAAAACAACACACAATAAAATAAATAAACGTTACGTACGGGCTATCAGACACTAGGGGCCATCTTTTAGTTGTGTTTTTCAGAGGGGAGAGGGTGCCATAATCGCCAGGCTTGGCTGGCGGGTTGGCGATCGCAGTGTGGTTTTTGAAATCTACAGAGAATGCTGCTGCCCATTCTCTGGTATGTCCCTTAGTCGCCTCTTACGACACCCACGGGAAGAGATGGGATGGTGCTATTCTTTACGTCCGAACACCATACGGAACGACCATAATGAATACTGCCCCGTACATAAACCGCACTTCAACAACATTACACATAATTATACAATTAAAAACAGCACACAGTAAAATTAATAAACTTTACTCTTTGTGACGTAAAACGTTACTCTTTGTGACGCCCTACTAATTTTAAATGTCTACTGTAATTATATTTATGTTGTACAAAAATATAAAGATCTATCGATCTATCACAGCAGTCGCATCTTACGACAGACACCAACAGGATGTGATAGGATGGTACTATTCTTTACGTCCGATACCATACAGTACACAAAATGTTAATGAAAGTACATGTACGCGTCCCACAGGTGGTAAACAAAAAATAAACAAAGAAAAAGTAAATTTAAAATGTCTTCTGATCCTCTTCTATTTTCTCTTCAGTCGCAGAATTAGTCACAAAGAAGTTCTGGGCCCAGTAAACGGTGTATATTGTCTATACATAATATACGCCTAAACTAGGCCGAGAACTTCGTGTGGGGTTCCAAAGATCGACGATGAATGGTGAAGCGCATCCTTTTGTGGACAGATCCGTATAAAATGCTACATATATGGTATTGCCTATTTATTTCATCTGTTTGAAAATTCAAGTTTAATTGAAATGTCAATGAAAGTAGGTAAACTGGAATATTGTAACAATTAGAACATTAAAGAGTCAATGTCACGAAGACATTCATCCGAAACATTCGTTCCGCTAATGAATACTGCCCCGTACATAAACCACACTTCGACAACATTACACATAAGTATACAATTAAAAACAACACACAATAAAATAAATAAACGTTACGTACGGGCTATCAGACACTAGGGGCCATCTTTTAGTTGTGTTTTTCAGAGGGGAGAGGGTGCCATAATCGCCAGGCTTGGCTGGCGGGTTGGCGATCGCAGTGTGGTTCTTGAAATCTACAGAGAATGCTGCTGCCCATTCTCTGGTATGTCCCTTAGTCGCCTCTTACGACACCCACGGGAAGAGATGGGATGGTGCTATTCTTTACGTCCGAACACCATACGGAACGACCATAATGAATACTGCCCCGTACATAAACCGCACTTCAACAACATTACACATAATTATACAATTAAAAACAGCACAAAGTAAAATTAATAAACTTTACTCTTTGTAACGTAAAACGTTACTCTTTGTGACGCCCTACTAATTTTAAATGTCTACTGTAACTATATTTATGTTGTACAAAAATATAAAGATCTATCGATCTATCACAGCAGTCGCATCTTACGACAGACACCAACAGGATGTGATAGGATGGTACTATTCTTTACGTCCGATACCATACAGTACACAAAATGTTAATGAAAGTACATGTACGCGTCCCACAGGTGGTAAACAAAAAATAAACAAAGAAAAAGTAAATTTAAAATGTCTTCTGATCCTCTTCTATTTTCTCTTCAGTCGCAGAATTAGTCACAAAGAAGTTCTGGGCCCAGTAAACGGTGTATATTGTCTATACATAATATACGCCTAAACTAGGCCGAGAACTTCGTGTGGGGTTCCAAAGATCGACGATGAATGGTGAAGCGCATCCTTTTGTGGACAGATCCGTATAAAATGCTACATATATGGTATTGCCTATTTATTTCATCTGTTTGAAAATTCAAGTTTAATTGAAATGTCAATGAAAGTAGGTAAACTGGAATATTGTAACAATTAGAACATTAAAGAGTCAATGTCACGAAGACATTCATCCGAAACATTCGTTCCGCTAATGAATACTGCCCCGTACATAAACCACACTTCGACAACATTACACATAAGTGTACAATTAAAAACAACACACAATAAAATAAATAAACGTTACGTACGGGCTATCAGACACTAGGGGCCATCTTTTAGTTGTGTTTTTCAGAGGGGAGAGGGTGCCATAATCGCCAGGCTTGGCTGGCGGGTTGGCGATCGCAGTGTGGTTTTTGAAATCTACAGAGAATGCTGCTGCCCATTCTCTGGTATGTCCCTTAGTCGCCTCTTACGACACCCACGGGAAGAGATGGGATGGTGCTATTCTTTACGTCCGAACACCATACGGAACGACCATAATGAATACTGCCCCGTACATAAACCGCACTTCAACAACATTACACATAATTATACAATTAAAAACAGCACACAGTAAAATTAATAAACTTTACTCTTTGTGACGTAAAACGTTACTCTTTGTGACGCCCTACTAATTTTAAATGTCTACTGTAATTATATTTATGTTGTACAACAATATAAAGATCTATCGATCTATCACAGCAGTCGCATCTTACGACAGACACCAACAGGATGTGATAGGATGGTACTATTCTTTACGTCCGATACCATACAGTACACAAAATGTTAATGAAAGTACATGTACGCGTCCCACAGGTGGTAAACAAAAAATAAACAAAGAAAAAGTAAATTTAAAATGTCTTCTGATCCTCTTCTATTTTCTCTTCAGTCGCAGAATTAGTCACAAAGAAGTTCTGGGCCCAGTAAACGGTGTATATTGTCTATACATAATATACGCCTAAACTAGGCCGAGAACTTCGTGTGGGGTTCCAAAGATCGACGATGAATGGTGAAGCGCATCCTTTTGTGGACAGATCCGTATAAAATGCTACATATATGGTATTGCCTATTTATTTCATCTGTTTGAAAATTCAAGTTTAATTGAAATGTCAATGAAAGTAGGTAAACTGGAATATTGTAACAATTAGAACATTAAAGAGTCAATGTCACGAAGACATTCATCCGAAACATTCGTTCCGCTAATGAATACTGCTCCGTACATAAACCACACTTCGACAACATTACACATAAGTATACAATTAAAAACAACACACAATAAAATAAATAAACGTTACGTACGGGCTATCAGACACTAGGGGCCATCTTTTAGTTGTGTTTTTCAGAGGGGGGGAGGGTGCCATAATCGCCAGGCTTGGCTGGCGGGTTGGCGATCGCAGTGTGGTTCTTGAAATCTACAGAGATTGCTGCTGCCCATTCTCTGGTATGTCCCTTAGTCGCCTCTTACGACACCCACGGGAAGAGATGGGATGGTGCTATTCTTTACGTCCGAACACCATACGGAACGACCATAATGAATACTGCCCCGTACATAAACCGCACTTCAACAACATTACACATAATTATACAATTAAAAACAGCACACAGTAAAATTAATAAACTTTACTCTTTGTGACGTAAAACGTTACTCTTTGTGACGCCCTACTAATTTTAAATGTCTACTGTAATTATATTTATGTTGTACAACAATATAAAGATCTATCGATCTATCACAGCAGTCGCATCTTACGACAGACACCAACAGGATGTGATAGGATGGTACTATTCTTTACGTCCGATACCATACAGTACACAAAATGTTAATGAAAGTACATGTACGCGTCCCACAGGTGGTAAACAAAAAATAAACAAAGAAAAAGTAAATTTAAAATGTCTTCTGATCCTCTTCTATTTTCTCTTCAGTCGCAGAATTAGTCACAAAGAAGTTCTGGGCCCAGTAAATGGCATATATTGTGTATACATAATATACGCCTAAACTAGGCCCAGAACTTCGTGTGGGGTTCCGAAGATCGACGATGAATGGTGAAGCGCATCCTTTTGTGGACAGATCCGTATAAAATGCTACATATATGGTATTGCCTATTTATTTCATCTGCTTTAAAATTCAAGTTTAATTGAAATGTCAATGAAAGTAGGTAAACTGGAATATTGTAACAATTAGAACATTAAAGAGTCAATGTCACGAAGACATTCATCCGAAACATTCGTTCCGCTAATGAATACTGCTCCGTACATAAACCACACTTCGACAACATTACACATAAGTATACAATTAAAAACAACACACAATAAAATAAATAAACGTTACGTACGGGCTATCAGACACTAGGGGCCATCTTTTAGTTGTGTTTTTCAGAGGGGGGGAGGGTGCCATAATCGCCAGGCTTGGCTGGCGGGTTGGCGATCGCAGTGTGGTTCTTGAAATCTACAGAGATTGCTGCTGCCCATTCTCTGGTATGTCCCTTAGTCGCCTCTTACGACACCCACGGGAAGAGATGGGATGGTGCTATTCTTTACGTCCGAACACCATACGGAACGACCATAATGAATACTGCCCCGTACATAAACCGCACTTCAACAACATTACACATAATTATACAATTAAAAACAGCACACAGTAAAATTAATAAACTTTACTCTTTGTGACGTAAAACGTTACTCTTTGTGACGCCCTACTAATTTTAAATGTCTACTGTAATTATATTTATGTTGTACAAAAATATAAAGATCTATCGATCTATCACAGCAGTCGCATCTTACGACAGACACCAACAGGATGTGATAGGATGGTACTATTCTTTACGTCCGATACCATACAGTACACAAAATGTTAATGAAAGTACATGTACGCGTCCCACAGGTGGTAAACAAAAAATAAACAAAGAAAAAGTAAATTTAAAATGTCTTCTGATCCTCTTCTATTTTCTCTTCAGTCGCAGAATTAGTCACAAAGAAGTTCTGGGCCCAGTAAACGGTGTATATTGTCTATACATAATATACGCCTAAACTAGGCCGAGAACATCGTGTGGGGTTCCAAAGATCGACGATGAATGGTGAAGCGCATCCTTTTGTGGACAGATCCGTATAAAATGCTACATATATGGTATTGCCTATTTATTTCATCTGCTTGAAAATTCAAGTTTAATTGAAATGTCAATGAAAGTAGGTAAACTGGAATATTGTAACAATTAGAACATTAAAGAGTCAATGTCACGAAGACATTCATCCGAAACATTCGTTCCGCTAATGAATACTGCTCCGTACATAAACCACACTTCGACAACATTACACATAAGTATACAATTAAAAACAACACACAATAAAATAAATAAACGTTACGTACGGGCTATCAGACACTAGGGGCCATCTTTTAGTTGTGTTTTTCAGAGGGGGGGAGGGTGCCATAATCGCCAGGCTTGGCTGGCGGGTTGGCGATCGCAGTGTGGTTCTTGAAATCTACAGAGATTGCTGCTGCCCATTCTCTGGTATGTCCCTTAGTCGCCTCTTACGACACCCACGGGAAGAGATGGGATGGTGCTATTCTTTACGTCCGAACACCATACGGAACGACCATAATGAATACTGCCCCGTACATAAACCGCACTTCAACAACATTACACATAATTATACAATTAAAAACAGCACACAGTAAAATTAATAAACTTTACTCTTTGTGACGTAAAACGTTACTCTTTGTGACGCCCTACTAATTTTAAATGTCTACTGTAATTATATTTATGTTGTACAAAAATATAAAGATCTATCGATCTATCACAGCAGTCGCATCTTACGACAGACACCAACAGGATGTGATAGGATGGTACTATTCTTTACGTCCGATACCATACAGTACACAAAATGTTAATGAAAGTACATGTACGCGTCCCACAGGTGGTAAACAAAAAATAAACAAAGAAAAAGTAAATTTAAAATGTCTTCTGATCCTCTTCTATTTTCTCTTCAGTCGCAGAATTAGTCACAAAGAAGTTCTGGGCCCAGTAAACGGTGTATATTGTCTATACATAATATACGCCTAAACTAGGCCGAGAACTTCGTGTGGGGTTCCAAAGATCGACGATGAATGGTGAAGCGCATCCTTTTGTGGACAGATCCGTATAAAATGCTACATATATGGTATTGCCTATTTATTTCATCTGTTTGAAAATTCAAGTTTAATTGAAATGTCAATGAAAGTAGGTAAACTGGAATATTGTAACAATTAGAACATTAAAGAGTCAATGTCACGAAGACATTCATCCGAAACATTCGTTCCGCTAATGAATACTGCCCCGTACATAAACCACACTTCGACAACATTACACATAAGTATACAATTAAAAACAACACACAATAAAATAAATAAACGTTACGTACGGGCTATCAGACACTAGGGGCCATCTTTTAGTTGTGTTTTTCAGAGGGGAGAGGGTGCCATAATCGCCAGGCTTGGCTGGCGGGTTGGCGATCGCAGTGTGGTTCTTGAAATCTACAGAGAATGCTGCTGCCCATTCTCTGGTATGTCCCTTAGTCGCCTCTTACGACACCCACGGGAAGAGATGGGATGGTGCTATTCTTTACGTCCGAACACCATACGGAACGACCATAATGAATACTGCCCCGTACATAAACCGCACTTCAACAACATTACACATAATTATACAATTAAAAACAGCACAAAGTAAAATTAATAAACTTTACTCTTTGTAACGTAAAACGTTACTCTTTGTGACGCCCTACTAATTTTAAATGTCTACTGTAATTATATTTATGTTGTACAAAAATATAAAGATCTATCGATCTATCACAGCAGTCGCATCTTACGACAGACACCAACAGGATGTGATAGGATGGTACTATTCTTTACGTCCGATACCATACAGTACACAAAATGTTAATGAAAGTACATGTACGCGTCCCACAGGTGGTAAACAAAAAATAAACAAAGAAAAAGTAAATTTAAAATGTCTTCTGATCCTCTTCTATTTTCTCTTCAGTCGCAGAATTAGTCACAAAGAAGTTCTGGGCCCAGTAAACGGTGTATATTGTCTATACATAATATACGCCTAAACTAGGCCGAGAACTTCGTGTGGGGTTCCAAAGATCGACGATGAATGGTGAAGCGCATCCTTTTGTGGACAGATCCGTATAAAATGCTACATATATGGTATTGCCTATTTATTTCATCTGTTTGAAAATTCAAGTTTAATTGAAATGTCAATGAAAGTAGGTAAACTGGAATATTGTAACAATTAGAACATTAAAGAGTCAATGTCACGAAGACATTCATCCGAAACATTCGTTCCGCTAATGAATACTGCCCCGTACATAAACCACACTTCGACAACATTACACATAAGTATACAATTAAAAACAACACACAATAAAATAAATAAACGTTACGTACGGGCTATCAGACACTAGGGGCCATCTTTTAGTTGTGTTTTTCAGAGGGGAGAGGGTGCCATAATCGCCAGGCTTGGCTGGCGGGTTGGCGATCGCAGTGTGGTTCTTGAAATCTACAGAGAATGCTGCTGCCCATTCTCTGGTATGTCCCTTAGTCGCCTCTTACGACACCCACGGGAAGAGATGAGATGGTGCTATTCTTTACGTCCGAACACCATACGGAACGACCATAATGAATACTGCCCCGTACATAAACCGCACTTCAACAACATTACACATAATTATACAATTAAAAACAGCACAAAGTAAAATTAATAAACTTTACTCTTTGTAACGTAAAACGTTACTCTTTGTGACGCCCTACTAATTTTAAATGTCTACTGTAATTATATTTATGTTGTACAAAAATATAAAGATCTATCGATCTATCACAGCAGTCGCATCTTACGACAGACACCAACAGGATGTGATAGGATGGTACTATTCTTTACGTCCGATACCATACAGTACACAAAATGTTAATGAAAGTACATGTACGCGTCCCACAGGTGGTAAACAAAAAATAAACAAAGAAAAAGTAAATTTAAAATGTCTTCTGATCCTCTTCTATTTTCTCTTCAGTCGCAGAATTAGTCACAAAGAAGTTCTGGGCCCAGTAAACGGTGTATATTGTCTATACATAATATACGCCTAAACTAGGCCGAGAACTTCGTGTGGGGTTCCAAAGATCGACGATGAATGGTGAAGCGCATCCTTTTGTGGACAGATCCGTATAAAATGCTACATATATGGTATTGCCTATTTATTTCATCTGTTTGAAAATTCAAGTTTAATTGAAATGTCAATGAAAGTAGGTAAACTGGAATATTGTAACAATTAGAACATTAAAGAGTCAATGTCACGAAGACATTCATCCGAAACATTCGTTCCGCTAATGAATACTGCCCCGTACATAAACCACACTTCGACAACATTACACATAAGTATACAATTAAAAACAACACACAATAAAATAAATAAACGTTACGTACGGGCTATCAGACACTAGGGGCCATCTTTTAGTTGTGTTTTTCAGAGGGGAGAGGGTGCCATAATCGCCAGGCTTGGCTGGCGGGTTGGCGATCGCAGTGTGGTTTTTGAAATCTACAGAGAATGCTGCTGCCCATTCTCTGGTATGTCCCTTAGTCGCCTCTTACGACACCCACGGGAAGAGATGGGATGGTGCTATTCTTTACGTCCGAACACCATACGGAACGACCATAATGAATACTGCCCCGTACATAAACCGCACTTCAACAACATTACACATAATTATACAATTAAAAACAGCACAAAGTAAAATTAATAAACTTTACTCTTTGTAACGTAAAACGTTACTCTTTGTGACGCCCTACTAATTTTAAATGTCTACTGTAATTATATTTATGTTGTACAAAAATATAAAGATCTATCGATCTATCACAGCAGTCGCATCTTACGACAGACACCAACAGGATGTGATAGGATGGTACTATTCTTTACGTCCGATACCATACAGTACACAAAATGTTAATGAAAGTACATGTACGCGTCCCACAGGTGGTAAACAAAAAATAAACAAAGAAAAAGTAAATTTAAAATGTCTTCTGATCCTCTTCTATTTTCTCTTCAGTCGCAGAATTAGTCACAAAGAAGTTCTGGGCCCAGTAAACGGTGTATATTGTCTATACATAATATACGCCTAAACTAGGCCGAGAACATCGTGTGGGGTTCCAAAGATCGACGATGAATGGTGAAGCGCATCCTTTTGTGGACAGATCCGTATAAAATGCTACATATATGGTATTGCCTATTTATTTCATCTGCTTGAAAATTCAAGTTTAATTGAAATGTCAATGAAAGTAGGTAAACTGGAATATTGTAACAATTAGAACATTAAAGAGTCAATGTCACGAAGACATTCATCCGAAACATTCGTTCCGCTAATGAATACTGCTCCGTACATAAACCACACTTCGACAACATTACACATAAGTATACAATTAAAAACAACACACAATAAAATAAATAAACGTTACGTACGGGCTATCAGACACTAGGGGCCATCTTTTAGTTGTGTTTTTCAGAGGGGGGGAGGGTGCCATAATCGCCAGGCTTGGCTGGTGGGTTGGCGATCGCAGTGTGGTTCTTGAAATCTACAGAGATTGCTGCTGCCCATTCTCTGGTATGTCCCTTAGTCGCCTCTTACGACACCCACGGGAAGAGATGGGATGGTGCTATTCTTTACGTCCGAACACCATACGGAACGACCATAATGAATACTGCCCCGTACATAAACCGCACTTCAACAACATTACACATAATTATACAATTAAAAACAGCACACAGTAAAATTAATAAACTTTACTCTTTGTGACGTAAAACGTTACTCTTTGTGACGCCCTACTAATTTTAAATGGCTACTGTAATTATATTTATGTTGTACAAAAATATAAAGATCTATCGATCTATCACAGCAGTCGCATCTTACGACAGACACCAACAGGATGTGATAGGATGGTACTATTCTTTACGTCCGATACCATACAGTACACAAAATGTTAATGAAAGTACATGTACGCGTCCCACAGGTGGTAAACAAAAAATAAACAAAGAAAAAGTAAATTTAAAATGTCTTCTGATCCTCTTCTATTTTCTCTTCAGTCGCAGAATTAGTCACAAAGAAGTTCTGGGCCCAGTAAACGGTGTATATTGTCTATACATAATATACGCCTAAACTAGGCCGAGAACTTCGTGTGGGGTTCCAAAGATCGACGATGAATGGTGAAGCGCATCCTTTTGTGGACAGATCCGTATAAAATGCTACATATATGGTATTGCCTATTTATTTCATCTGTTTGAAAATTCAAGTTTAATTGAAATGTCAATGAAAGTAGGTAAACTGGAATATTGTAACAATTAGAACATTAAAGAGTCAATGTCACGAAGACATTCATCCGAAACATTCGTTCCGCTAATGAATACTGCCCCGTACATAAACCACACTTCGACAACATTACACATAAGTATACAATTAAAAACAACACACAATAAAATAAATAAACGTTACGTACGGGCTATCAGACACTAGGGGCCATCTTTTAGTTGTGTTTTTCAGAGGGGAGAGGGTGCCATAATCGCCAGGCTTGGCTGGCGGGTTGGCGATCGCAGTGTGGTTTTTGAAATCTACAGAGAATGCTGCTGCCCATTCTCTGGTATGTCCCTTAGTCGCCTCTTACGACACCCACGGGAAGAGATGGGATGGTGCTATTCTTTACGTCCGAACACCATACGGAACGACCATAATGAATACTGCCCCGTACATAAACCGCACTTCAACAACATTACACATAATTATACAATTAAAAACAGCACAAAGTAAAATTAATAAACTTTACTCTTTGTAACGTAAAACGTTACTCTTTGTGACGCCCTACTAATTTTAAATGTCTACTGTAATTATATTTATGTTGTACAAAAATATAAAGATCTATCGATCTATCACAGCAGTCGCATCTTACGACAGACACCAACAGGATGTGATAGGATGGTACTATTCTTTACGTCCGATACCATACAGTACACAAAATGTTAATGAAAGTACATGTACGCGTCCCACAGGTGGTAAACAAAAAATAAACAAAGAAAAAGTAAATTTAAAATGTCTTCTGATCCTCTTCTATTTTCTCTTCAGTCGCAGAATTAGTCACAAAGAAGTTCTGGGCCCAGTAAACGGTGTATATTGTCTATACATAATATACGCCTAAACTAGGCCGAGAACTTCGTGTGGGGTTCCAAAGATCGACGATGAATGGTGAAGCGCATCCTTTTGTGGACAGATCCGTATAAAATGCTACATATATGGTATTGCCTATTTATTTCATCTGTTTGAAAATTCAAGTTTAATTGAAATGTCAATGAAAGTAGGTAAACTGGAATATTGTAACAATTAGAACATTAAAGAGTCAATGTCACGAAGACATTCATCCGAAACATTCGTTCCGCTAATGAATACTGCCCCGTACATAAACCACACTTCGACAACATTACACATAAGTATACAATTAAAAACAACACACAATAAAATAAATAAACGTTACGTACGGGCTATCAGACACTAGGGGCCATCTTTTAGTTGTGTTTTTCAGAGGGGAGAGGGTGCCATAATCGCCAGGCTTGGCTGGCGGGTTGGCGATCGCAGTGTGGTTTTTGAAATCTACAGAGAATGCTGCTGCCCATTCTCTGGTATGTCCCTTAGTCGCCTCTTACGACACCCACGGGAAGAGATGGGATGGTGCTATTCTTTACGTCCGAACACCATACGGAACGACCATAATGAATACTGCCCCGTACATAAACCGCACTTCAACAACATTACACATAATTATACAATTAAAAACAGCACAAAGTAAAATTAATAAACTTTACTCTTTGTAACGTAAAACGTTACTCTTTGTGACGCCCTACTAATTTTAAATGTCTACTGTAATTATATTTATGTTGTACAAAAATATAAAGATCTATCGATCTATCACAGCAGTCGCATCTTACGACAGACACCAACAGGATGTGATAGGATGGTACTATTCTTTACGTCCGATACCATACAGTACACAAAATGTTAATGAAAGTACATGTACGCGTCCCACAGGTGGTAAACAAAAAATAAACAAAGAAAAAGTAAATTTAAAATGTCTTCTGATCCTCTTCTATTTTCTCTTCAGTCGCAGAATTAGTCACAAAGAAGTTCTGGGCCCAGTAAACGGTGTATATTGTCTATACATAATATACGCCTAAACTAGGCCGAGAACATCGTGTGGGGTTCCAAAGATCGACGATGAATGGTGAAGCGCATCCTTTTGTGGACAGATCCGTATAAAATGCTACATATATGGTATTGCCTATTTATTTCATCTGCTTGAAAATTCAAGTTTAATTGAAATGTCAATGAAAGTAGGTAAACTGGAATATTGTAACAATTAGAACATTAAAGAGTCAATGTCACGAAGACATTCATCCGAAACATTCGTTCCGCTAATGAATACTGCTCCGTACATAAACCACACTTCGACAACATTACACATAAGTATACAATTAAAAACAACACACAATAAAATAAATAAACGTTACGTACGGGCTATCAGACACTAGGGGCCATCTTTTAGTTGTGTTTTTCAGAGGGGGGGAGGGTGCCATAATCGCCAGGCTTGGCTGGCGGGTTGGCGATCGCAGTGTGGTTCTTGAAATCTACAGAGATTGCTGCTGCCCATTCTCTGGTATGTCCCTTAGTCGCCTCTTACGACACCCACGGGAAGAGATGGGATGGTGCTATTCTTTACGTCCGAACACCATACGGAACGACCATAATGAATACTGCCCCGTACATAAACCGCACTTCAACAACATTACACATAATTATACAATTAAAAACAGCACACAGTAAAATTAATAAACTTTACTCTTTGTGACGTAAAACGTTACTCTTTGTGACGCCCTACTAATTTTAAATGTCTACTGTAATTATATTTATGTTGTACAAAAATATAAAGATCTATCGATCTATCACAGCAGTCGCATCTTACGACAGACACCAACAGGATGTGATAGGATGGTACTATTCTTTACGTCCGATACCATACAGTACACAAAATGTTAATGAAAGTACATGTACGCGTCCCACAGGTGGTAAACAAAAAATAAACAAAGAAAAAGTAAATTTAAAATGTCTTCTGATCCTCTTCTATTTTCTCTTCAGTCGCAGAATTAGTCACAAAGAAGTTCTGGGCCCAGTAAACGGTGTATATTGTCTATACATAATATACGCCTAAACTAGGCCGAGAACTTCGTGTGGGGTTCCAAAGATCGACGATGAATGGTGAAGCGCATCCTTTTGTGGACAGATCCGTATAAAATGCTACATATATGGTATTGCCTATTTATTTCATCTGTTTGAAAATTCAAGTTTAATTGAAATGTCAATGAAAGTAGGTAAACTGGAATATTGTAACAATTAGAACATTAAAGAGTCAATGTCACGAAGACATTCATCCGAAACATTCGTTCCGCTAATGAATACTGCCCCGTACATAAACCACACTTCGACAACATTACACATAAGTATACAATTAAAAACAACACACAATAAAATAAATAAACGTTACGTACGGGCTATCAGACACTAGGGGCCATCTTTTAGTTGTGTTTTTCAGAGGGGAGAGGGTGCCATAATCGCCAGGCTTGGCTGGCGGGTTGGCGATCGCAGTGTGGTTCTTGAAATCTACAGAGAATGCTGCTGCCCATTCTCTGGTATGTCCCTTAGTCGCCTCTTACGACACCCACGGGAAGAGATGGGATGGTGCTATTCTTTACGTCCGAACACCATACGGAACGACCATAATGAATACTGCCCCGTACATAAACCGCACTTCAACAACATTACACATAATTATACAATTAAAAACAGCACAAAGTAAAATTAATAAACTTTACTCTTTGTAACGTAAAACGTTACTCTTTGTGACGCCCTACTAATTTTAAATGTCTACTGTAATTATATTTATGTTGTACAAAAATATAAAGATCTATCGATCTATCACAGCAGTCGCATCTTACGACAGACACCAACAGGATGTGATAGGATGGTACTATTCTTTACGTCCGATACCATACAGTACACAAAATGTTAATGAAAGTACATGTACGCGTCCCACAGGTGGTAAACAAAAAATAAACAAAGAAAAAGTAAATTTAAAATGTCTTCTGATCCTCTTCTATTTTCTCTTCAGTCGCAGAATTAGTCACAAAGAAGTTCTGGGCCCAGTAAACGGTGTATATTGTCTATACATAATATACGCCTAAACTAGGCCGAGAACTTCGTGTGGGGTTCCAAAGATCGACGATGAATGGTGAAGCGCATCCTTTTGTGGACAGATCCGTATAAAATGCTACATATATGGTATTGCCTATTTATTTCATCTGTTTGAAAATTCAAGTTTAATTGAAATGTCAATGAAAGTAGGTAAACTGGAATATTGTAACAATTAGAACATTAAAGAGTCAATGTCACGAAGACATTCATCCGAAACATTCGTTCCGCTAATGAATACTGCCCCGTACATAAACCACACTTCGACAACATTACACATAAGTATACAATTAAAAACAACACACAATAAAATAAATAAACGTTACGTACGGGCTATCAGACACTAGGGGCCATCTTTTAGTTGTGTTTTTCAGAGGGGAGAGGGTGCCATAATCGCCAGGCTTGGCTGGCGGGTTGGCGATCGCAGTGTGGTTCTTGAAATCTACAGAGAATGCTGCTGCCCATTCTCTGGTATGTCCCTTAGTCGCCTCTTACGACACCCACGGGAAGAGATGAGATGGTGCTATTCTTTACGTCCGAACACCATACGGAACGACCATAATGAATACTGCCCCGTACATAAACCGCACTTCAACAACATTACACATAATTATACAATTAAAAACAGCACAAAGTAAAATTAATAAACTTTACTCTTTGTAACGTAAAACGTTACTCTTTGTGACGCCCTACTAATTTTAAATGTCTACTGTAATTATATTTATGTTGTACAAAAATATAAAGATCTATCGATCTATCACAGCAGTCGCATCTTACGACAGACACCAACAGGATGTGATAGGATGGTACTATTCTTTACGTCCGATACCATACAGTACACAAAATGTTAATGAAAGTACATGTACGCGTCCCACAGGTGGTAAACAAAAAATAAACAAAGAAAAAGTAAATTTAAAATGTCTTCTGATCCTCTTCTATTTTCTCTTCAGTCGCAGAATTAGTCACAAAGAAGTTCTGGGCCCAGTAAACGGTGTATATTGTCTATACATAATATACGCCTAAACTAGGCCGAGAACTTCGTGTGGGGTTCCAAAGATCGACGATGAATGGTGAAGCGCATCCTTTTGTGGACAGATCCGTATAAAATGCTACATATATGGTATTGCCTATTTATTTCATCTGTTTGAAAATTCAAGTTTAATTGAAATGTCAATGAAAGTAGGTAAACTGGAATATTGTAACAATTAGAACATTAAAGAGTCAATGTCACGAAGACATTCATCCGAAACATTCGTTCCGCTAATGAATACTGCCCCGTACATAAACCACACTTCGACAACATTACACATAAGTATACAATTAAAAACAACACACAATAAAATAAATAAACGTTACGTACGGGCTATCAGACACTAGGGGCCATCTTTTAGTTGTGTTTTTCAGAGGGGAGAGGGTGCCATAATCGCCAGGCTTGGCTGGCGGGTTGGCGATCGCAGTGTGGTTTTTGAAATCTACAGAGAATGCTGCTGCCCATTCTCTGGTATGTCCCTTAGTCGCCTCTTACGACACCCACGGGAAGAGATGGGATGGTGCTATTCTTTACGTCCGAACACCATACGGAACGACCATAATGAATACTGCCCCGTACATAAACCGCACTTCAACAACATTACACATAATTATACAATTAAAAACAGCACAAAGTAAAATTAATAAACTTTACTCTTTGTAACGTAAAACGTTACTCTTTGTGACGCCCTACTAATTTTAAATGTCTACTGTAATTATATTTATGTTGTACAAAAATATAAAGATCTATCGATCTATCACAGCAGTCGCATCTTACGACAGACACCAACAGGATGTGATAGGATGGTACTATTCTTTACGTCCGATACCATACAGTACACAAAATGTTAATGAAAGTACATGTACGCGTCCCACAGGTGGTAAACAAAAAATAAACAAAGAAAAAGTAAATTTAAAATGTCTTCTGATCCTCTTCTATTTTCTCTTCAGTCGCAGAATTAGTCACAAAGAAGTTCTGGGCCCAGTAAACGGTGTATATTGTCTATACATAATATACGCCTAAACTAGGCCGAGAACATCGTGTGGGGTTCCAAAGATCGACGATGAATGGTGAAGCGCATCCTTTTGTGGACAGATCCGTATAAAATGCTACATATATGGTATTGCCTATTTATTTCATCTGCTTGAAAATTCAAGTTTAATTGAAATGTCAATGAAAGTAGGTAAACTGGAATATTGTAACAATTAGAACATTAAAGAGTCAATGTCACGAAGACATTCATCCGAAACATTCGTTCCGCTAATGAATACTGCTCCGTACATAAACCACACTTCGACAACATTACACATAAGTATACAATTAAAAACAACACACAATAAAATAAATAAACGTTACGTACGGGCTATCAGACACTAGGGGCCATCTTTTAGTTGTGTTTTTCAGAGGGGGGGAGGGTGCCATAATCGCCAGGCTTGGCTGGTGGGTTGGCGATCGCAGTGTGGTTCTTGAAATCTACAGAGATTGCTGCTGCCCATTCTCTGGTATGTCCCTTAGTCGCCTCTTACGACACCCACGGGAAGAGATGGGATGGTGCTATTCTTTACGTCCGAACACCATACGGAACGACCATAATGAATACTGCCCCGTACATAAACCGCACTTCAACAACATTACACATAATTATACAATTAAAAACAGCACACAGTAAAATTAATAAACTTTACTCTTTGTGACGTAAAACGTTACTCTTTGTGACGCCCTACTAATTTTAAATGGCTACTGTAATTATATTTATGTTGTACAAAAATATAAAGATCTATCGATCTATCACAGCAGTCGCATCTTACGACAGACACCAACAGGATGTGATAGGATGGTACTATTCTTTACGTCCGATACCATACAGTACACAAAATGTTAATGAAAGTACATGTACGCGTCCCACAGGTGGTAAACAAAAAATAAACAAAGAAAAAGTAAATTTAAAATGTCTTCTGATCCTCTTCTATTTTCTCTTCAGTCGCAGAATTAGTCACAAAGAAGTTCTGGGCCCAGTAAACGGTGTATATTGTCTATACATAATATACGCCTAAACTAGGCCGAGAACTTCGTGTGGGGTTCCAAAGATCGACGATGAATGGTGAAGCGCATCCTTTTGTGGACAGATCCGTATAAAATGCTACATATATGGTATTGCCTATTTATTTCATCTGTTTGAAAATTCAAGTTTAATTGAAATGTCAATGAAAGTAGGTAAACTGGAATATTGTAACAATTAGAACATTAAAGAGTCAATGTCACGAAGACATTCATCCGAAACATTCGTTCCGCTAATGAATACTGCCCCGTACATAAACCACACTTCGACAACATTACACATAAGTATACAATTAAAAACAACACACAATAAAATAAATAAACGTTACGTACGGGCTATCAGACACTAGGGGCCATCTTTTAGTTGTGTTTTTCAGAGGGGAGAGGGTGCCATAATCGCCAGGCTTGGCTGGCGGGTTGGCGATCGCAGTGTGGTTTTTGAAATCTACAGAGAATGCTGCTGCCCATTCTCTGGTATGTCCCTTAGTCGCCTCTTACGACACCCACGGGAAGAGATGGGATGGTGCTATTCTTTACGTCCGAACACCATACGGAACGACCATAATGAATACTGCCCCGTACATAAACCGCACTTCAACAACATTACACATAATTATACAATTAAAAACAGCACAAAGTAAAATTAATAAACTTTACTCTTTGTAACGTAAAACGTTACTCTTTGTGACGCCCTACTAATTTTAAATGTCTACTGTAATTATATTTATGTTGTACAAAAATATAAAGATCTATCGATCTATCACAGCAGTCGCATCTTACGACAGACACCAACAGGATGTGATAGGATGGTACTATTCTTTACGTCCGATACCATACAGTACACAAAATGTTAATGAAAGTACATGTACGCGTCCCACAGGTGGTAAACAAAAAATAAACAAAGAAAAAGTAAATTTAAAATGTCTTCTGATCCTCTTCTATTTTCTCTTCAGTCGCAGAATTAGTCACAAAGAAGTTCTGGGCCCAGTAAACGGTGTATATTGTCTATACATAATATACGCCTAAACTAGGCCGAGAACTTCGTGTGGGGTTCCAAAGATCGACGATGAATGGTGAAGCGCATCCTTTTGTGGACAGATCCGTATAAAATGCTACATATATGGTATTGCCTATTTATTTCATCTGTTTGAAAATTCAAGTTTAATTGAAATGTCAATGAAAGTAGGTAAACTGGAATATTGTAACAATTAGAACATTAAAGAGTCAATGTCACGAAGACATTCATCCGAAACATTCGTTCCGCTAATGAATACTGCCCCGTACATAAACCACACTTCGACAACATTACACATAAGTATACAATTAAAAACAACACACAATAAAATAAATAAACGTTACGTACGGGCTATCAGACACTAGGGGCCATCTTTTAGTTGTGTTTTTCAGAGGGGAGAGGGTGCCATAATCGCCAGGCTTGGCTGGCGGGTTGGCGATCGCAGTGTGGTTTTTGAAATCTACAGAGAATGCTGCTGCCCATTCTCTGGTATGTCCCTTAGTCGCCTCTTACGACACCCACGGGAAGAGATGGGATGGTGCTATTCTTTACGTCCGAACACCATACGGAACGACCATAATGAATACTGCCCCGTACATAAACCGCACTTCAACAACATTACACATAATTATACAATTAAAAACAGCACAAAGTAAAATTAATAAACTTTACTCTTTGTAACGTAAAACGTTACTCTTTGTGACGCCCTACTAATTTTAAATGTCTACTGTAATTATATTTATGTTGTACAAAAATATAAAGATCTATCGATCTATCACAGCAGTCGCATCTTACGACAGACACCAACAGGATGTGATAGGATGGTACTATTCTTTACGTCCGATACCATACAGTACACAAAATGTTAATGAAAGTACATGTACGCGTCCCACAGGTGGTAAACAAAAAATAAACAAAGAAAAAGTAAATTTAAAATGTCTTCTGATCCTCTTCTATTTTCTCTTCAGTCGCAGAATTAGTCACAAAGAAGTTCTGGGCCCAGTAAACGGTGTATATTGTCTATACATAATATACGCCTAAACTAGGCCGAGAACATCGTGTGGGGTTCCAAAGATCGACGATGAATGGTGAAGCGCATCCTTTTGTGGACAGATCCGTATAAAATGCTACATATATGGTATTGCCTATTTATTTCATCTGCTTGAAAATTCAAGTTTAATTGAAATGTCAATGAAAGTAGGTAAACTGGAATATTGTAACAATTAGAACATTAAAGAGTCAATGTCACGAAGACATTCATCCGAAACATTCGTTCCGCTAATGAATACTGCTCCGTACATAAACCACACTTCGACAACATTACACATAAGTATACAATTAAAAACAACACACAATAAAATAAATAAACGTTACGTACGGGCTATCAGACACTAGGGGCCATCTTTTAGTTGTGTTTTTCAGAGGGGGGGAGGGTGCCATAATCGCCAGGCTTGGCTGGCGGGTTGGCGATCGCAGTGTGGTTCTTGAAATCTACAGAGATTGCTGCTGCCCATTCTCTGGTATGTCCCTTAGTCGCCTCTTACGACACCCACGGGAAGAGATGGGATGGTGCTATTCTTTACGTCCGAACACCATACGGAACGACCATAATGAATACTGCCCCGTACATAAACCGCACTTCAACAACATTACACATAATTATACAATTAAAAACAGCACACAGTAAAATTAATAAACTTTACTCTTTGTGACGTAAAACGTTACTCTTTGTGACGCCCTACTAATTTTAAATGTCTACTGTAATTATATTTATGTTGTACAAAAATATAAAGATCTATCGATCTATCACAGCAGTCGCATCTTACGACAGACACCAACAGGATGTGATAGGATGGTACTATTCTTTACGTCCGATACCATACAGTACACAAAATGTTAATGAAAGTACATGTACGCGTCCCACAGGTGGTAAACAAAAAATAAACAAAGAAAAAGTAAATTTAAAATGTCTTCTGATCCTCTTCTATTTTCTCTTCAGTCGCAGAATTAGTCACAAAGAAGTTCTGGGCCCAGTAAACGGTGTATATTGTCTATACATAATATACGCCTAAACTAGGCCGAGAACTTCGTGTGGGGTTCCAAAGATCGACGATGAATGGTGAAGCGCATCCTTTTGTGGACAGATCCGTATAAAATGCTACATATATGGTATTGCCTATTTATTTCATCTGTTTGAAAATTCAAGTTTAATTGAAATGTCAATGAAAGTAGGTAAACTGGAATATTGTAACAATTAGAACATTAAAGAGTCAATGTCACGAAGACATTCATCCGAAACATTCGTTCCGCTAATGAATACTGCCCCGTACATAAACCACACTTCGACAACATTACACATAAGTATACAATTAAAAACAACACACAATAAAATAAATAAACGTTACGTACGGGCTATCAGACACTAGGGGCCATCTTTTAGTTGTGTTTTTCAGAGGGGAGAGGGTGCCATAATCGCCAGGCTTGGCTGGCGGGTTGGCGATCGCAGTGTGGTTCTTGAAATCTACAGAGAATGCTGCTGCCCATTCTCTGGTATGTCCCTTAGTCGCCTCTTACGACACCCACGGGAAGAGATGGGATGGTGCTATTCTTTACGTCCGAACACCATACGGAACGACCATAATGAATACTGCCCCGTACATAAACCGCACTTCAACAACATTACACATAATTATACAATTAAAAACAGCACAAAGTAAAATTAATAAACTTTACTCTTTGTAACGTAAAACGTTACTCTTTGTGACGCCCTACTAATTTTAAATGTCTACTGTAATTATATTTATGTTGTACAACAATATAGAGATCTATCGATCTATCACAGCAGTCGCATCTTACGACAGACACCAACAGGATGTGATAGGATGGTACTATTCTTTACGTCCGATACCATACAGTACACAAAATGTTAATGAAAGTACATGTACGCGTCCCACAGGTGGTAAACAAAAAATAAACAAAGAAAAAGTAAATTTAAAATGTCTTCTGATCCTCTTCTATTTTCTCTTCAGTCGCAGAATTAGTCACAAAGAAGTTCTGGGCCCAGTAAATGGCATATATTGTGTATACATAATATACGCCTAAACTAGGCCGAGAACTTCGTGTGGGGTTCCAAAGATCGACGATGAATGGTGGAGCGCATCCTTTTGTGGACAGATCCGTATAAAATGCTATATATATGGTATTGCCTATTTATTTCATCTGCTTGAAAATTCAAGTTTAATTGAAATGTCAATGAAAGTAGGTAAACTGGAATATTGTAACAATTAGAACATTAAAGAGTCAATGTCACGAAGACATTCATCCGAAACTTTCGTTCCGCTAATGAATACTGCTCCGTACATAAACCACACTTCGACAACATTACACATAAGTATACAATTAAAAACAACACACAATAAAATAAATAAACGTTACGTACGGGCTATCAGACACTAGGGGCCATCTTTTAGTTGTGTTTTTCAGAGGGGAGAGGGTGCCATAATCGCCAGGCTTGGCTGGCGGGTTGGCGATCGCAGTGTGGTTCTTGAAATCTAAAGAGAATGCTGCTGTCCATTCTCTGGTATGTCCCTTAGTCGCCTCTTATGACACCCACGGGAAGAGATGGGATGGTGCTATTCTTTACGTCCGAACACCATACGGAACGACCATAATGAATACTGCCCCGTACATAAACCGCACTTCAACAACATTACACATAATTATACAATTAAAAACAGCACACAGTAAAATTAATAAACTTTACTCTTTGTGACGTAAAACGTTACTCTTTGTGACGCCCTACTAATTTTAAATGTCTACTGTAATTATATTTATGTTGTACAACAATATAAAGATCTATCGATCTATCACAGCAGTCGCATCTTACGACAGACACCAACAGGATGTGATAGGATGGTACTATTCTTTACGTCCGATACCATACAGTACACAAAATTTTAATGAAAGTACATGTACGCGTCCCACAGGTGGTAAACAAAAAATAAACAAAGAAAAAGTAAATTTAAAATGTCTTCTGATCCTCTTCTATTTTCTCTTCAGTCGCAGAATTAGTCACAAAGAAGTTCTGGGCCCAGTAAATGGCATATATTGTGTATACATAATATACGCCTAAACTAGGCCCAGAACTTCGTGTGGGGTTCCGAAGATCGACGATGAATGGTGAAGCGCATCCTTTTGTGGACAGATCCGTATAAAATGCTACATATATGGTATTGCCTATTTATTTCATCTGCTTTAAAATTCAAGTTTAATTGAAATGTCAATGAAAGTAGGTAAACTGGAATATTGTAACAATTAGAACATTAAAGAGTCAATGTCACGAAGACATTCATCCGAAACATTCGTTCCGCTAATGAATACTGCTCCGTACATAAACCACACTTCGACAACATTACACATAAGTATACAATTAAAAACAACACACAATAAAATAAATAAACGTTACGTACGGGCTATCAGACACTAGGGGCCATCTTTTAGTTGTGTTTTTCAGAGGGGGGGAGGGTGCCATAATCGCCAGGCTTGGCTGGCGGGTTGGCGATCGCAGTGTGGTTCTTGAAATCTACAGAGATTGCTGCTGCCCATTCTCTGGTATGTCCCTTAGTCGCCTCTTACGACACCCACGGGAAGAGATGGGATGGTGCTATTCTTTACGTCCGAACACCATACGGAACGACCATAATGAATACTGCCCCGTACATAAACCGCACTTCAACAACATTACACATAATTATACAATTAAAAACAGCACACAGTAAAATTAATAAACTTTACTCTTTGTGACGTAAAACGTTACTCTTTGTGACGCCCTACTAATTTTAAATGTCTACTGTAATTATATTTATGTTGTACAAAAATATAAAGATCTATCGATCTATCACAGCAGTCGCATCTTACGACAGACACCAACAGGATGTGATAGGATGGTACTATTCTTTACGTCCGATACCATACAGTACACAAAATGTTAATGAAAGTACATGTACGCGTCCCACAGGTGGTAAACAAAAAATAAACAAAGAAAAAGTAAATTTAAAATGTCTTCTGATCCTCTTCTATTTTCTCTTCAGTCGCAGAATTAGTCACAAAGAAGTTCTGGGCCCAGTAAACGGTGTATATTGTCTATACATAATATACGCCTAAACTAGGCCGAGAACTTCGTGTGGGGTTCCAAAGATCGACGATGAATGGTGAAGCGCATCCTTTTGTGGACAGATCCGTATAAAATGCTACATATATGGTATTGCCTATTTATTTCATCTGCTTGAAAATTCAAGTTTAATTGAAATGTCAATGAAAGTAGGTAAACTGGAATATTGTAACAATTAGAACATTAAAGAGTCAATGTCACGAAGACATTCATCCGAAACATTCGTTCCGCTAATGAATACTGCTCCGTACATAAACCACACTTCGACAACATTACACATAAGTATACAATTAAAAACAACACACAATAAAATAAATAAACGTTACGTACGGGCTATCAGACACTAGGGGCCATCTTTTAGTTGTGTTTTTCAGAGGGGGGGAGGGTGCCATAATCGCCAGGCTTGGCTGGCGGGTTGGCGATCGCAGTGTGGTTCTTGAAATCTACAGAGATTGCTGCTGCCCATTCTCTGGTATGTCCCTTAGTCGCCTCTTACGACACCCACGGGAAGAGATGGGATGGTGCTATTCTTTACGTCCGAACACCATACGGAACGACCATAATGAATACTGCCCCGTACATAAACCGCACTTCAACAACATTACACATAATTATACAATTAAAAACAGCACACAGTAAAATTAATAAACTTTACTCTTTGTGACGTAAAACGTTACTCTTTGTGACGCCCTACTAATTTTAAATGTCTACTGTAATTATATTTATGTTGTACAAAAATATAAAGATCTATCGATCTATCACAGCAGTCGCATCTTACGACAGACACCAACAGGATGTGATAGGATGGTACTATTCTTTACGTCCGATACCATACAGTACACAAAATGTTAATGAAAGTACATGTACGCGTCCCACAGGTGGTAAACAAAAAATAAACAAAGAAAAAGTAAATTTAAAATGTCTTCTGATCCTCTTCTATTTTCTCTTCAGTCGCAGAATTAGTCACAAAGAAGTTCTGGGCCCAGTAAACGGTGTATATTGTCTATACATAATATACGCCTAAACTAGGCCGAGAACTTCGTGTGGGGTTCCAAAGATCGACGATGAATGGTGAAGCGCATCCTTTTGTGGACAGATCCGTATAAAATGCTACATATATGGTATTGCCTATTTATTTCATCTGTTTGAAAATTCAAGTTTAATTGAAATGTCAATGAAAGTAGGTAAACTGGAATATTGTAACAATTAGAACATTAAAGAGTCAATGTCACGAAGACATTCATCCGAAACATTCGTTCCGCTAATGAATACTGCCCCGTACATAAACCACACTTCGACAACATTACACATAAGTATACAATTAAAAACAACACACAATAAAATAAATAAACGTTACGTACGGGCTATCAGACACTAGGGGCCATCTTTTAGTTGTGTTTTTCAGAGGGGAGAGGGTGCCATAATCGCCAGGCTTGGCTGGCGGGTTGGCGATCGCAGTGTGGTTCTTGAAATCTACAGAGAATGCTGCTGCCCATTCTCTGGTATGTCCCTTAGTCGCCTCTTACGACACCCACGGGAAGAGACGGGATGGTGCTATTCTTTACGTCCGAACACCATACGGAACGACCATAATGAATACTGCCCCGTACATAAACCGCACTTCAACAACATTACACATAATTATACAATTAAAAACAGCACAAAGTAAAATTAATAAACTTTACTCTTTGTAACGTAAAACGTTACTCTTTGTGACGCCCTACTAATTTTAAATGTCTACTGTAATTATATTTATGTTGTACAAAAATATAAAGATCTATCGATCTATCACAGCAGTCGCATCTTACGACAGACACCAACAGGATGTGATAGGATGGTAATATTCTTTACGTCCGATACCATACAGTACACAAAATTTTAATGAAATTACATGTACGCGTCCCACAGGTGGTAAACAAAAAATAAACAAAGAAAAAGTAAATTTAAAATGTCTTCTGATCCTCTTCTATTTTCTCTTCAGTCGCAGAATTAGTCACAAAGAAGTTCTGGGCCCAGTAAATGGCATATATTGTGTATACATAATATACGCCTAAACTAGGCCGAGAACTTCGTGTGGGGTTCCAAAGATGGACGATGAATGGTGAAGCGCATCCTTTTGTGGACAGATCCGTATAAAATGCTACATATATGGTATTGCCTATTTATTTCATCTGCTTGAAAATTCAAGTTTAATTGAAATATCAATGAAAGTAGGTAAACTGGATTATTGTAACAATTAGAACATTAAAGAGTCAATGTCACGAAGACATTCATCCGAAACATTTGTTCCGCTAATGAATACTGCTCCGTACATAAACCACACTTCGACAACATTACACATAAGTATACAATTAAAAACAACACACAATAAAATAAATAAACGTTACGTACGGGCTATCAGACACTAGGGGCCATCTTTTAGTTGTGTTTTTCAGAGGGGGGGAGGGTGCCATAATCGCCAGGCTTGGCTGGCGGGTTGGCGATCGCAGTGTGGTTCTTGAAATCTACAGAGAATGCTGCTGCCCATTCTCTGGTATGTCCCTTAGTCGCCTCTTACGACACCCACGGGAAGAGCATACGAAACAACCATAATTCATAATTGCCACGCTCGGCGGCAATCAAAACAATACAGGAGTATAGACTTGTTTAAAATATAAATCTTGAAACTTAAATATCTTCTGATATTCTTCTATCTTCTTTTCGTGAAAAATTTAGCCACATAGAAGTATTGTACTTCGTGTGCGAGCTATGAGTATACATGACATAGTAGTAAACAAGGCACAGCCCCTCATGTGGGGTTCCGAAGATCGACGATGAATGCCCAAGCGCATCCTTTTGCGGCCGATCTGTATAACATTCTACATAAAACCTACTGCACATTTATTTCATCTGCTTTAACTAATAGTGCCTGGAAGAAGTATACCGTAAAATTAATTAAAAGCAAAAATGTTTACGTTTAAGGTACAAATTAAAGGAATCTACTCACAGTGAGCATTTGCTAGACAAACACTACCCTTTTTTTTGTAGTTTTGCTTTATCCTTTACTAGGACAAATTCTATTTTTACAAATTTTGGAGTTTGTTGATTGATATAGCGCGTCCGTTTGTCATTTTTTGGAACGAAATGGCTGATGACGCCCTTTGATGCATCAATATAAACTATAATTATATCGAAAGAAAATAAATTGTCCTGTTACAAATAAAAATGTCTTAGTTATAAATACGTTTATAAAAAAATAAATCAGAAATGTCCGGCGTATCTTTTCTTCGTATAATACTGATTATTAATCAGTATTATATGGTATAGCGCAGCTTACGCCATATTAATCACTGATTCTGATGATTTGATTTTGATGGCGTAAGCTGCGCTTGACCGTAATTGGTCACGTGATGATAATGAGAGTCTGGCTTCCCACTCGGAGAAAGTCAGCCGTGCAACGGACGAACTAGAAGGCGGGCGTGCGGCTGATTGGCTTAGATCCTAGTATTACATAGGTAAATATATAGTTCATTTTTTAAATATCTTCTAATCCTCTTCTATCTTCTTTTCAGTCGCAGTATTAGTCACATAGAAATTTAGTGGTTTGAGAATGGCCTATGTGTATACACAACATATCCACTAACAAGCCACTAAACCTCATGTGGGGTTCCGAAGATCGACGATGAATGCCGAAGCGCATCCTTTTGCGGCCGATCTGTATAACATTCTACATAAAACTTACTGCACATTTATTTCATCTGCTTTAACTAATAGTGCCTGGAAGAAGTATACCGTAAAATTAGTTAAAAACAAAAATGTTTACGTTTAAGGTACAAATTAAAGGAATCTACTCACAGTGAGCATTTGCTAGACAAACACTACCGCTTTTTACACAATCCAAACATGTAACATAACTTATCATACAATCAATAATTAATAATACAATGTAAAATAGAGTAACACATCTTCGAATCCACTTCTTTCTTCTCTTTTGTTTCAAAATACTTTTCGGGTAGTTTTTCAGGGACAAACTTGTCGATGTCTATGGGTAAATTTCCCTAAGCAACTAAATGGCATATTTTTTTTTTTTAATTTTGCTTTATCCTTTACTGGGACGAATGATATATTTTACAAATATTTGAAGTTTGTTCTCTTGATGCATATAGCACATTCGTTTGTCAATTTTTGGAACAAAATGGCCGATGACGCATTTTCCCTTTGATGCATCAATATAAACTATAATTATATCGAAAGAAAATGAATTGTCTTCTTACAAAAAAAATGTCTTAGTTATAAATGCCTATGGACGACCGTTCCGGTACCCCACAGATACAATTTATTCTGAGGTGGGAGTGCATAGAGTCAGACAGCTTTTCATCCTATCAGTCGCACTAAAATTTCACAAAACGTCCATGAGCACTTGTGTCATGTCAAGTCGAAGGGTACATTGGGAAAAGACACGATGTCGTAAAACGATAGGCAGAAGGTCATACGGTTATATGGGTCCGCACATATATGGGAAACTCAATGACCAACACAAAATTCTGTCCTTAACCCACAACCAATCCAGAAGTATAATAACAAAGTGGCTTCTTACTTTAGATTTTGACGCAACAGAAAATTTATTAGCCTAAGTGGTAAACTCACGGAGCACACGTTGTTGTTCATACGATCATATATATTTGTATTCAAATACTCACTTATAGACACTCACATTTACGTTTATAACATATGTTAATTTCCAAACACTTATTTTAGCTAACACCATTATACACACACGTTCGGTAACCATTGTTTTATTTATTTATTTTTATTTTTTTGTATTCCTTCTTAAAATTAACTTAGCATAAGGAACATGTTCTCAAGTCGAAAAAAAATAAATGTAAGGTATGGAAAGAGCCTGGATCTCACGTCAAAGGGAATCCTAGTATGAGTTCCAGGAAACAAACTTATGTAAATGTATCTTCTGTAATAATAATAAATACGTTGATGTTTATAAAAAAGTAAATGTAAATCAGAAATGTCCGGCGTATAATACTGATTAATATGGCGTAAGCTGCGCTTAACCGTAATTGGTCTCGTGATGATAATGAGAGTCTGGCTTCTCACTCGGGGAAAGCCAGCCGTGCAACGGACGAACTAGAAGGCGGACGTGCGGCTGATTGGCTTAGATCCTGGTGTTACATAGGTAAATATATAGTTCATTATTGAAATATCTTCTGATCCTCTTCTATTTTCTCTTCAGTCGCAGTATTAGTCACAAAGAAGTTCTACACCTCGTAAACGGCGCATGTGTATACATAACATGCGCTGAAACGAGGGATAGAACTTCTTGTGGGTTTCCGCAGATCGATGAAGAAGGGTGAATCGCATCCTTTTGTGGACAATTCCGTACAACATTCTACATATATGGTATTGCCTATTTATTTCATCTGCTTTAACTAACAATGCCCGGAAGAAGTATACCTGAAAATTCAAGTTTAATTGAAATGTCAATGAAAGTAGGTAAACTGGAATATTATAACAATTAGAACATTAAAGAGTCAATGTCACGAAGACACTCATCCGAAACATTCGTTCCGCTAATGAACGTACATAAACCACACTTCAACAACATTACACATAAATACAATTAAAACTAATTTGTGTTCTTCTTCATTGCCATAATCGCCACGCTTGGCAGGCGGGTTGGCGATCGCAGTGTGGTTGTTGAAATCTACAGAGAATGCTGCTGCCTATTCTTTGGTATGTCCCTTAGTCGCCTCTTACGACACCCACGGGAAGAGATGGGATGGTGCTATTCTTTACGTCCGAACACCATACGGAACGACCATAATGAATACTGCCCCGTACATAAATCACACTTTAACAACATTGCCCATAAACGTTACTCTTTGTGACGTCCTATTAATTTTAAATGTCTAGGTACTGTAATTATACACTTCTGGACACATCTATTGGCCCACCTTGTATTTTCAGTTTCGTTTGGTCCTAGCTAAAATTTTATATTAGGTCGAGCAAAAAGTTTTTATGCAGTTTTGAACCTGGCACATTCACAATTTCATTCAATAGTCTTTTTTTGAATTTTGAACACAGAATTTAAAGAAACAAAAGACAATTTGGAGCCTGTTTGTTGATATCAAACAATCGAATACTAAGAAAACTTGGTTTTATTGGTTTACTTGGATTTGATATCTTTGGTTTTGCAACAAACATTACTTATTCTTAACATTAAGGTGAGGTTCTATCAATAATCTATGGATACTTCACCTGAAGTCGCCGCCCAAGCTGTGGCTCTTATTCAGGCCGGACACAGCCAAAGAAACGTGAGTGCTCAACTTAATTTAAGTCGATCTGCGGTCCGAAATGTTTATCGGAGGTACCTAGAGACTGGCGGCTTTGTTCGTCGCCAAGGAAGGCCACGATCTCGGGTCACAACTGAAAGGCAGGATCGATTCATCGTGACGACCAGCTTGAGAAATCGTCACCTTACCTCCATTGAGATACAAAACCAACTTCGCGACTTCCACGGAGTATCTGTGAGCGCTCGAACTGTTCGGAGAAGGTTAAAAGAACGCGATATGGTACCACACAAGCCAGCTAATGGGCCCAAACTAACGCGAGCCCACCGAACAGCGCGCCTTCATTTCGCACGCAATCATTTAAATTGGACACAGCAAGATTGGAGCCGTGTACTCTTTTCTGATGAGTCTAAAATTGTGTTACATGGCCATGATGGAAGGAAGAAGGTCTACCGACGTAAGGGAGAGCGTTTCGCACAATGCTGCTTTGAAGAGAGGGTTGCTTATGGCGGTGGCTCATGGACTGTCTGGGGCGGTATATCCGCGAGCGGCAAAACTCAACTTGAGGTTGTTACAGGACCACGGCTGCCAACATTAAATGCTGAAAGGTACATTCGTGAGTGCTTAGAACCTCACGTGATACCATACGCGGACTATGTGGGCCCAAATTTCCTTTTTATGCATGATAATGCAAGAGCCCATGCGGCCGGCATCGTCAGGGAATATCTTCGGGATGTGAACATCACAGTTATGGACTGCCTAATCGTATGAGAGCTGTGGTAGATGCCCATGGAGGCAACACGCGTTATTAAATTAAACCTTTATTTGATAAAACATGTTTTTTATTCAAAAATCAATTGCCTTTAACAAGGCGCATATCCGACTTGTTAGGCGTAGCTCCATGTCGTATGGTATTCTGAATTCAAATTTAAAACAATACGATCGAAAAAGATGGTAAAATGTATCAGGTTTAAAACTGCATCAACAGTTTTTGTTCAATCTAGCAATCATATTTCGGTAGGGGCCATCAAAACCTAAACTCTAAGGTGGGCCAATAGATGTGTCCAGAAGTGTATTTATGTTGTACAACAATATATCGATCTATCACAGCAGTCGCATCGTACGACAGACACCAACAGGATGTGATAGGATGGTACTATTCTTTACGTCCGATACCATACAGTACACAAAATGTTAATGAAAGTACATGTATGCGTCCCACAGGTAGTAAACAAATAATAAACAAAGAAAAAGTAAATTTAAAATGTCTTCTGATCCTCTTCTATTTTCTCTTCAGTCGCAGAATTAGTCACAAAGAAGTTCTGGGCCCAGTAAATGGCATATATTGTGTATACATAATATACGCCTAAACTAGGCCGAGAACTTCGTGTGGGGTTCCAAAGATGGACGATGAATGGTGAAGTGCATGCTTTTGTGGACAGATCCGTATAAAATTCTACATATATGGTATTGCCCATTTATTTCATCTGCTTGAAAATTCCAGTTTAATTGAAATGTCAATGAAAGTAGGTAAACTGGAATATTGTAACAATTAGAACATTAAAGAGTCAATGTCACGAAGACATTCATCCGAAACATTCGTTCCGCTAATGAATACTGCCCCGTACATAAACCACACTTCGACAACATTACACATAAGTATACAATTAAAAACAACACACATTAAAATAAATAAACGTTACGTACGGGCTATCAGACACTAGGGGCCATCTTTTAGTTGTGTTTTTCAGAGGGGGGGAGGGTGCCATAATCGCCAGGCTTGGCTGACGGATTGGCGATTGCAGTGTGGTTCTTGAAATCTACAGAGAATGCTGCTGCCCATGTTCTGGTATGTCCCTTAGTCGCCTCTTACGACACCCACGGGAAGAGATGGGATGGTGCTATTCTTTACGTCCGAACACCATACGGAACGACCATAATGAATACTGCCCCGTACATAAACCGCACTTCAACAACATTACACATAATTATACAATTAAAAACAGCACACAGTAAAATTAATAAACTTTACTCTTTGTGACGTAAAACGTTACTCTTTGTAACGCCCTACTAATTTTAAATGTCTACTGTAATTATATTTATGTTGTACAAGAATATAGAGATCTATCGATCTATCACAGCAGTCGCATCTTACGACAGACACCAACAGGATGTGATAGGATGGTACTATTCTTTACGTCCGATACCATACAGTACACAAAATGTTAATGAAAGTACATGTACGCGTCCCACAGGTGGTAAACAAAAAATAAACAAAGAAAAAGTAAATTTAAAATTTAAAATGTCTTCTGATCCTCTTCTATTTTCTCTTCAGTCGCAGAATTAGTCACAAAGAAGTTCTGGGCCCAGTAAACGGCGTATATTGTCTATACATAATATACGCCTAAACTAGGCCGAGAACTTCGTGTGGGGTTCCAAAGATCGACGATGAATGGTGAAGCGCATCCTTTTGTGGACAGATCCGTATAAAATGCTACATATATGGTATTGCCTATTTATTTCATCTGCTTTAATTAACAGTGCCTGGAAGAAGTATACCTGAAAATTCAAGTTTAATTGAAATGTCAATGAAAGTAGGTAAACTGGAATATTATAACAATTAGAACATTAAAGAGTCAATGTCACGAAGACATTCATCCGAAACATTCGTTCCGCTAATGAATACTGCCCCGTACATAAACCACACTTCGACAACATTACACATAAGCATACAATTAAAAACAACACACAATAAAATAAATAAACGTTACTCTTTGTGACGCCCTATTAATTTTAAATTAAATAAATTAAATATCTTCTGATACTCTTCTATCTTCTTTAGTGAAAAATTTAGTTAGTTAGTTAGTTACATAGTAGTTTTGTACTTTGTGTGCGAGCTATGAGTATCCATGACATAGTAGTAAACAAGGCACGGAACCTCATGTGGGGTTTCAAGATCGACGATGAATGCCGAACCGCACCCTTTCGCGATCTGTGTAATATTCTACATAAAACCTACTGCATATTTATGCATGCTTCAATATAAAATGTATTGTCTTCTTACAAAAAAAAAATGTCTTAATTATAAATACGTTAGTGTGTTTATAAAAAAGTAAATCAGATATGTCCGGCTCATAGATAATACTGATTAATATGGCGTAAGCTGCGCTTAACCATAATTGGTCACGTGATGATAATGAGAGTCTGGCTTCCCACTCGGGGAAAGCCAGTCGTGCAACGGACGGACTAGAAGGCGGACGTACGGCTGATTGGCTTAGATCCTGGTGTTACATAGGTAAATATATAGTTCATTATTTAAATATCTTCTAATCCTCTTCTATCTTCTTTTCAGTCGCAGTATTAGTCACATAGAAATTTAGTGGTTTGAGAATGGCCTATGTGTATACACAACATATTCACTAACAAGCCACTAAACCTCATTTGGGGTTCCGAAGACCAACGAAGGATGCCGAAGCGCTTCCTTTTGTAGATGGATCCGTAAAACATTCTAAATAACCAGAAAAACATTATTCCCATTTATTTATTCTGCTTTAATTAATAGTGCCTGAAAGACTAATTGGCTTAAATTCTAGTGTAACGAAGGTAAATATTTATTTATTTATTAAAGCTTTATGCACATAACACTGACTTAGTGCCATAGGGATTGTCTACCAGTCGACCTTAACATTTGATTAATATCTGATTCATCTGTGTTTGGTTCAGGTGGCATCCTAATTACAATGCCTACTGTTGTTTATTTTTTTTAAACTTCAATCTGTGTTTCGTATGATGCTTTTGGGTTACTGATTCGTGTAACTATCAAATAATAAATCGTGCAGAGTATAAACTTGTTTAAAATATAAATCTTGAAACTTAAATATCTTCTGATACTCTTCTATCTTATTTTCGTGAAAAATTTAGTCACATAGAAGTATTGTAACTTGTAAACGTGATCAGTGTATATGTCGCAGTAAGATAAATAAAACCGTAATATAGTTATATCCCTAGGGATATAATTATATACCGCAACATAGTTATTTATTTTAATTTTTAATTTAATTTATACATAACTGAGCCGTAAACAAGCCACAGAACTTCATGTGGGGTTCTGAAGATCGATGATGAAGGCTTTTGAGGGGAGATCCGTAAAAGCTACTGCTCATTTATTTCATCTGCTTTAACTAATAGTGCATTTTTTTTTTTCGATGGAAAAAATCATCTTATGGCAATCCCCGCTCTTGGGCGGAGTGGGAGATAGTGTCAGACTCTTACTGACTAAAAGATCCACCCCGTTCCTTCAAGCCTTCATACCGGGGCTCGAGCGCCCTTTCGGATAAACCTGGCCCCAGTAGGCTTCGACCCGGCTGGGCCCCTGCTGTTGCTGACAACTCCTTGAGGCGCGCGGGAACAGCGCGCGCCATCGACGACTTGGGCTTGGTTCGTACAGTTATCGGACGGCCGGACAGCGAGACAAGTGACTACCGCTTTTTACACAATCTAAATCTATAAAACATAACTCAACAATTAATAATACAATGTAAAATAGAGTAACACATCTTCGATGTTTCTTCTCTTTTGTTTCAAAATAAATTAGGCCTAAAGCCTAACTGTCCCCGCACACGGGATTCAAAATAAACGCCGCTTCAAGCTTCATTTTGAGGCGGCCTTCTTTTGTGGCTCGTATGCGGTGCCGCCACAAAAAAAAAAACGGTTGAAGCGGCTTCAAGTTTCACCGGACACAAGAGGTGTCGCGCACTTCAGCTTTTTTTTTGCTGTTGCTTTTAGCTGTTTTTTTTTGTGGCCGCTTCTAGCGTTTTTTTGTGGTGGCGTTTTTTTGAGGCCCGTGTGCGGGGACAGTTAGTTTCACCATTTACACAAACTCCAGGGCGTAAATATGCATTACTATACAATCAATAAACACAGAAAAAATAAAATAAAATGTGATAAATCAAACACTTCAGGATTAATTGTATAAATATTTTATTCACTTTGATCAACACAATTAATTTCATACTTATCGTTCTATTAACATTTACAAATACACGGATTAGTCGGACATGTTCAATGTTCAACAACTTATAGCAGACTGACTCTGTCCAAAATGACAGTTACAAACTCAATGTTTCCCTACCACAAACTTTCACAAAACACTCGGTCGACTAACCGACCAATCAGAGCAAAGTAAACAGTACGTAACATCAATTTACTAACTAATAAATACATTAGGGTTTATCTAATAATTATTAACAATTATGATATATTTATACAAAACAAATACATAGTCTAATATTATAAATTATTACTTAATGTCTACAAAGTTCATGTAACTACTAGCGCCATCTATCGCTTATCATTGGAAGTTGAACGATTTATGAATATTTTCTTGTTTTCTTTTTTTTTGGATCTCCTTCTATCTTCTCTTCAGTCGCAATATTAGTCACATAGAAGTTTTGTAACTTGTAAACGTGATCAGTGTATACATAACTGAGCCGTAAACAAGCCATAGAACTTCATGTGGGGTTCCGAAGATCGACGATGAATGCCGAAGAACATCCTTTTGCGGGGAGAACAAAACAGGTAGTAAGAGTGATCCCTCTAATTATAGACCTTTATCTATGCTTCCAGCTCCGCTACTGCATTTGACCTGGCAGTAGCCAATACGTGGTTCCAGAAAAGAGACGAACACATGATCACGTATAAAAGTGGTAGTCATAAGACCCAAATCGACTACTTTCTAGTTCGGCGCAACAATTTAAAGCATGTCAAAGACTGCAAAATAGTGCCAGGAGAAGACCTAGTTTCACAGCACAGACTCCTAGTTATGACATCAGTAGTCAAAATACTGTCTAACAAACACAAAGAGCGTCCTCCCCCTAAAATAAAATGGCATATGTTAGAGAGGAATGATTGTGCGAATAAGTTCAGGGAGCGAGTGGTGGACAGAATGATAGAGATGGGAGATATGAAGGATCGAAGTGTAAATGAAAGTTGGAATGAGATAGCTGGGTGTATCAGGCATGCAGCGAAAGATATTTTGGGAGAGACGAAAGGAAAGGGCATAATAGATAGGGATACATGGTGGTGGTCGACAGAAGTTCAGAATATATTGAAAGAAAAGAAGAGAAAATTCAAGGAGTGGCAGCGTGTAGAGCCAGGAAACGCTAGTTTAAAAGCTGAAAAAAAGAGTGAGTATGACATTTTAAAGAAGAAAGCGAAGAAAGCCGTGGCCATAGCAAAATCAAAAGCCCAGGACAAATTATATGACACACTGGACAGTCCTGCAGGCCAAAAAGAACTATACCGGCTTACTAGAATAAGAGAGAGAAAGACGAGAGATGTTTGCCAGGTAAGATGTATAAGAGATGAAACTGGAATGGTTATATCGGATGATGAGAAAATCAAAAAGAGGTGGAAGGACTATTTTGAAAGACTGATGAATGAGGAAAATAATTGGAATAGTGTGTTAGAGAATAAACCAGTGAATGTGGGGTTAGTGAGAATGGTTAGTACGGATGAAGTTAGGATAGCAGTAAATGGAATGAAGAATGGTAAAGCCATTGGTCCAGATGGAATACCAGTTGAAGTGTGGAAGTTATTGCGAGTGGATGGATGGACGTGGTTAGCTTTATTCTTCAATAAGTTGTTGCAGGAAGAAGCCATACCTGATGAGTGGTGCAGCAGTTATTTGGTGCCCATTTTTAAGAACAAAGGTGATGTGCTTGAGTGCAACAATTATAGAGGAATAAAGCTAATGTCACATACTATGAAAGCCTGGGAGAAAGTTATTGAAAGGCGACTGAGAGAAGAGAGTGAAATTTCACAGAACCAATTCGGTTTTATGCCTGGTCGGGGTACAACAGATGCCATTTTTGCTATACGCCAGATGTGCGAGAAATACAGAGGTGCGCATAAAAACTTGCACATGGTATTCATTGACCTCGAAAAGGCATATGACCGGGTACCTCGTGAGGTTCTGTGGTGGGCCCTTAAGGAGAAAGGTGTGCCTGGGAAGTATGTGCAGTTGATCCGAGCGATGTACAGCCGATGCAGTACCCAAGTCCGGTCTTCAGTGGGCACTACTGGAAGCTTCAATGTGGCTGTCGGCTTACACCAAGGGTCGGCCCTCAGCCCTTACCTCTTCCTAATGATAATGGACGCTCTGACGTCGGACATTCAGGAAGAGGCTCCCTGGTGTATGTTGTTTGCCGATGACATTGTGCTGGTTGCCGAGAGTGGCCTAGAGGTCCAGAACAGATTGGAGGTGTGGTGGCACAGATTGGAGAGTGTTGGCCTGAAATTGAGTAGAACCAAAACGGAGTACTTGTTCTGCGATTTCGGCGGTCTCTCCAATCCAGTGCCCTTAGCTCTCGCAGGAACGCCCATACCGATCTGTTCCGACTTTCGGTACCTCGGGTCGCTCGTCCAAGGGGATGGTGAGGTAGACCGGGACGTAACACATCGGATCAACGCAGGATGGATGAAATGGCGACAGGTCACGGGAACAACTTGTGACCCACGGATGCCCCTCAAGTTGAAGGGTAAAATCTACAAGTCCGTGATAAGGCCTGTCATACTGTATGGATCAGAATGTTGGGCTGTGAAAAAGACGGATGAAAAAAGATTGCATGTAGCGGAGATGAGAATGTTAAGATGGATGTGTGGTGTGACGAGAATGGATAAAGTGAGAAATGAGTACATTAGGGGAAGTTTGAAAGTGGCGCCAGTGACTGAAAGGTTGAAAGGAAATCGTTTGTCTTGGTATGGTCATATAAAGAGGAGAGATGAAAAGCATGTTGCTAAACGAGTTATGAATTTACATGTGGATGGATGGAGAGGGAGAGGGAGGCCAAAGAAAAGATGGATGGATTGTGTGAGAAGTGATATGAAAGAAAAGGGAGTTAGTGATAGCGTGACTAGTGACAGGACAGAATGGAAGAAAAAAACGTGTTGCGCCGACCCCAAATAAAATGGGACAAGGGCAGGAAGAAGAAGAAGGAGGAGATCTATGCTTCCAGCACTGAGTAAAATATAGTGAAAAATCATGCTCGCATGATGTTGTCTCATTTTAATTCAAATGGGATTTTGCATAGTCATTAGTTCGGCTTTACGACAGGAAGGTCAACGACGGATGCAGGAGTGAAATTCATTAGTCCCGTTTTGGAAATCTGGGAAATAAATGCTATTGTTATATTCTGTGACCTCTCAAAAGCATTTGGCATCGATCTAGTTCTTGACGGCAAATAACTTGATGTTATTACGGAATCTTTCTTTTCTTTCTTTTTAGGTATAAATATCGATTTTAAATTGCAGTGGGGAGCTATTTTAGGTAGATTAAGCTCTGCTGCATATGCAGTAGGAAAAATAAAGCAAATGACAGATGTAGCCACAGCTAGGTTAGTTTACTGTGGAGATCTACAGCTGATACGTGAGTACCTCAGAAATAAATTGACAGATCGACTCTGACTTATCTTTACATCTTAGAAAGTAAATACTTTACATACAAAATTGTAAGTTCGTACAAACCTAGAACTTTTCAAAATTAGAAGAAATTTTCATAACATAAAAAGCGTAGTAAACACCAAAATGTATTACCCAATTACAGATAAGCTAAAACCATTTTTAGTAAATAGCATACGCTTTTATAACAAGCTGCCAAAAAACTGAACACTGAACTTAGCGAGGTAAAGTTTAAAACCCATATTAAGCGTGTTCTAATAAAAAAAATATTACAAGGTTAAAGACTATATCGAAGATACGCTTGTTTGGCAATGACTGCTTCTGCAGATGTGGCCTCCTGGTCATCTCATAATATTGTGTAAATATGTCTATTAACTGCTCCACCTTTATTGTAATACAATTATAGAAAGCTCACATAAGTCAGGCCTCGAAGACATAACTTTGCAATCAATAGTAATATTTGTATTTATTACACTTTGTAAAAAAAAAACGTAAATTCAATTCCTCTTTTTTCTTCAAAAACACAATAAAATTTCCGAGGTAGGGGTGACATTCAAAACCTACCCAGCAATGTCAGATTTAGCACTGCACAAGAACCTCTATGTGGTGTTTCAAAGATGGCTTATATTAGTGTAAATCATATACCTGCTGTGAGATCTATAAATAGCTTTCTATTGACTGGCCTGTTGGTCTAATCTGTTTTTAATTCGACTATCTTCAGCAGCTCTTCTTTCTTCTGTCGCAGAATTAGTCACAAAGAAGATTACAAGATAAAAATGCTGTAGGTTACTGTGACTGCCTTCAGCTCTATCTAGCTTGCAAACCTCTCTATGCGCTGTTTCACAGATGGGCAGTTTAGGAGAGATGCATATTTAAGTTTTTCTTTACTCTAAAACTAGCTTATAAAATATAGCCTATGTCACCCAGGAATAAAGCAGCTTCATTCTTCAAAAAATAAATAAATAACAAACAAAATATTTAAATTTTTTAATATTTAGAATACTAAAGAAAAAACCACAAACGGCACGCGACCTTGACTAGAAGTATTCACTGAGCAAGTGAGCACCGCCCTTTACAAAAGATACATTTCAAAATTTACAAAAAATCATTATATAATTTTTTTTTTTCCACAACTATCACAACAACACCGTCTAGTCTCAAGCTAAGCAGAGCTTTTGTTATGAGTACTAGTTCAACACTGATAAATATACTTACATATTTCTAAAAACATAATATTATATTATAGACTTATATTACCTCTTAAGATTTTATGTAACCATTTTACCTAGGGGTCTTTAAGTCAAAAGTGAATAGATTGCTTCTAGGCAAGCGTGCTCCATCGTCGGCCACATCATCGCTTACCATCAGGTGAAATTGTGGTCAAACGCGAGACTATCCAATAAAAAAAATACCCTTAAATAAACATATATTATTATTATACTAAAAAACAGGATAACATATTATATTCTTTCTCTTCTTTCTTCACTTCTGTCACAGAATAGAATTTAATAAAACTTTATTGTCCACCAAAAAGTATCACAGTTTGTACAGGAACTTAAATTTATGGGTACAATGGCGGTCTTATCGCTGACAGCGACATCTTTCAGACAACCTTAGGATGGATAAAAACTTAAAATAATACATGGGTAGTCTGTGGTGTGCTGCTAACAAATTAATCAAACTCTAGGTATATAAAACACAATACATAACTCTAATTATATATATATACACACATATTATAATATGTTACACAATTTCATTGAAAAACGGAAACATAAGGAAAAAGAGTAAATTAGGGTTAAAAAAAATTAGAAACAAAGAAGATCTCGAGTTAGATGTGCTTAATGCAAATCTACTTAGCACATATTTACAATCTTCATCTGACTCTAGAACCACAATGTGTTGTTTCGAAGATGGACGATATAAAGTATAGGGAAATATACTTACATTCTTTTTCTTATCTCTTTTTCTTCTGTCGCAGAATAATCACAAAGAAGGTCTCAAATTAAAGGATGAGATATGCAAATCTACTAACTACATATAATCATCATCTAATTCGAGACCCGCAATGTGCTGTTTAGAAGATGGACGAATTGACGAAACACATATTTCAGATCAGGAAATCGTTTTTGTTCTACCATTGACGTCTTCCATGTACAATTTTCTTCTTCTCCTGCCTCGCCTTTATCCCGTTACGTGAGGTCGGCTTTCCGAATCATGCGACGCCATCTATGTCTATCTCGAACGTCTTGTTCGTGAAGTCCCAACATTTTCATGTCTTTCTAGACATTTGACAGCCAGGTTCTTTAGAGCCTTCCTGTTCCCCTCTTTCTTGTAGAGATGGAGAGGCACTTTTTATTTACGTGATCGTCTGGTCTGCTCATAACATGACCGTACCATCGTAATCTAGCCTCACAAATTCTATGGGTTATGGGGGCCACCCTGAAGCTAACCCTCACATGTTCATTACGCACTTTGTCATTAAGATTAACCCCGCCCGACCAGGGCAGTATACGCATCTTCGTTGTATGTAGCTTCTGCTCGTGACTCTTAGTTGTCGGCCAGACTCCACAGCCTTAGAGTAAAGCTGGGCATACCGCTGTTTTATAGTTTTTACTATTGGTCTTAATAGGCATTTTACTGGTGCAAAGGACTCCGATTAGCGTGCGCCACTTGTTCCATCCAGATGTAGTGTTAGTTTATGTTGTTCTGGGTGTGATGTCAGTCACGATTGCCCCATTTTCAGGGATGACCGAGCTCAGGTATTTAAAGATTTTTGCTTAAACTTTCGAATACCGCGATTACAGACACAATAAAAAGACTAAGTCTAAGTAAGTTTAATGAATTAAAGGGAGGTTTGAGGCTTCCACACGTTAAAAAAATAACTAAATAACTAGAATATTAAACAATAAATATCAAGAAGGAACTCACCAGAAGTATTTGCCTCACGAGTGAGAATTTTTTACATTACAAACAAACAAAAAATTTTTATAACTGTACAAACAACAACATCTATACGTTCTACATATAAATAAAATTGTAGTGTCTGTCTGTAATATTGAAATAACTGCTTTTTATTACATGCATATGAATATAAAATGCGGTACACACATCAAAATATTTTTTTTACAATTTTTGTCTGTCTGTTTATCCGGGGTAAACTCTGAAATTGCTGGGCCGATTTCGACGGGACTTTTTTTGGCAGGTAGCTGATGTAATAAGGAGTAACATATGCTACTTTTATTTTAGAAAAAATAAATTCAAAATCTTGTAGTCCCCGCGAACGAAGTCGCGGGCACAGCTAGTTATAAAGTAAAATACATAATTATGTTCAGTTCCACTTTGTTCTTCTCTTCGGTTCATCTCTTCTATTTCAGAATTAGCCACAAATAGTCTACAAGTTAGAGGAGGCTAGAGCGAATCTATATAGCATTATAGCCCATCTAGCTTGCAAACCTTTATGCGCTGGTCGATCAACATCGTCGTAGTCGTCTAGCCGCACTATGTCCAGCCCAGGAGTAGGGGACGGTAATTAGATGATTTTCCCACATACAGTACACAAATTGTCAATGAAAGTACATTTAAAACGTCAATGTCAAGATGACACTCATCGAAGCAATAGCTTCAAGAATGTATACCACCATTTATTTATATAGCAATACTTTAAAAATATTACACATGCCTATACAGTTAAAAGCAATAATTCCCTGCGCGAATGAGTTTTGCTCTGTACACAATACAGTACAAAACCATAATTTTTCCACAACTATCACACAACACCGTCTAGTCTCAAGCTAAGCAGAGCTTGTGTTATGAGTACTAGACAACACTGATAAATATGCTTATATATTTCTAAATACATAATATTATATTATAGATATTTTACACCCAGACACAGAACAAATGATTATGCTCCTCACACAAACATTTATCTTGGATGAGAATCGGAACAACGACTTCCGCATAGTAGTCAGGGCCACTAATCACTAGACCAACAGGCCAGTCAAAATAATGTAAACCACATACAGTAAAATATATATGCGTCACTTTGAGGTATTTACTTTGTGAATTAGAATCACAAGGTCGAAAATATTTTACAGAATTACACGGCAAATAATAATACATAGTAAAATACAGGATAATATATTAAATTCTTTCTCTTCTTTCTTCCTTCCTGTCACAGAATTAGTTACAAAGAAGATTTCTAGTTAGATGTGCTTAGCACATATTTACAATCTTCATCTGACTCTAGAACCACAATGTGTTCTTTCGAAGATGGACGATATAAAGTATAGGGAAATATACTTACATTCTTTTTCTTATCTCTTTTTCTTCTGTCACAGAATTATCACAAAGAAGGTCTCAAATTAAAAGACGAGGTATGCAAATCTACTAACTACATATAATCATCATCTAATTCGAGACCCGCAATGTGCTGTTTAGAAGATGGACGAATTGACGAAACACATATTTCAGATCAGGAAATCGTTTTTGTTCTACCATTTACGTCTTCCATGTACAATTTTCTTCTTCTCCTGCCTCGCCTTTATCCCGTTACGTGAGGTCGGCTTTCCGAATCATGCGACGCCATTTATGTCTATCTCGAACGTCTTGTTCGTGAAATCCCAACACTTTCATGTCTTTCTGGACATTTGACAGCCAGGTTCTTTAGAGCCTTCCTGTTCCCCTCTTTCTTGTAGAAATGGAGAGGTACTTTTCATTTACGTGATCGTCTGGTCTGCTCATTAAATGACCGTACCATCGTAATCTAGCCTCACAAATTCTATGGGTTATGGGGGCCACCCCGAAGCTAACCCTCACATGTTCATTACGCACTTTGTCATCAAGATTAACCCCGCCCGACCAGGGCAGTATACTATATATATATATATATAACCTATGTCACTCAGGAATAAAGCAGTTTCCTATCGGTGAAATAAATTCAGCAATCGAACCAGTACTTCCAGAAAAAACATATACACACAATACAAACAAAAAAATTAACAAACTTTACCTTTTTAGAATATTAGTATAGATAGATTTACATAACAAAAAAGTTATAAAAAGTGAAAATTAATATTAATTTGAATATTCAGAGCATTCAAGAAAATATCTCAAACGGCACGTGACCTTGACTAGAAGCATTCACTGCGCAAGCGAGCACCGCCCTTTACAAAAGATACATTTCAAAATCATTACATCATTTTTTTTTCCACAACTATCACACAACACTGTCTAGTCTCAAGCTAAGCAGAGCTTGTATTATGAGTACTAGTTCAACACTGATAAATATACTTACATATTTCTATAAACATAATATTATATTATACACTTATATTACCTCTTAAGATTTTATGTAACAATTTTACCCTTAAATAAACATATATTATTATTATCATATTAAATACCGGATAATATATTATAATCTTTCTCTTCTTTCTTCTCTTCTGTCACAGAATAGAATATAATAGAATCAAACTTTATTGTCCACCAAAAAGTATCACAGTTTGTACAGGAACTTAAATTTATGGGTACAATAGCGGTCTTATCGCTGACAGCGACATCTTTCAGACAACCTTAGGATGGATAAAAACTTAAAATAATACAGGGGTAGTCTGTGGTGTGCTGCTAACAAATTAATCAAACTCTAGGTACATAAAACACAATACATAACTCTAATTTTATATATATACATACATATTATATTATGTTAGACAATTTCATTGAAAAACGGAAACATAAGGAAAAAGAGTAAATTAGGGTTAAAAAAATTAGAAACAAAGAAGATCTCGATTTAGATGTGCTTAATGCAAATCTACTTAGCACATATTTACAATCTTCATCTGACTCTAGAACCACAATGTGTTGTTTCGAAGATGGACGATATAAAGTATAGGGAAATATACTTACATTCTTTTTCTTCTCTCTTTTTCTTCCGTCGCAGAATTATCACAAAGAAGGTCTCAAATTAAAGGATGATGTATGCAAATCTACTAACTACATATAATCATCATCTAATTCGAGACCCGCAATGTGCTGTTTAGAAGATGGACGAATTGACGAAACACATATTTCAGATCAGGAAATCGTTTTTGTTCTACCATTTACGTCTTCCATGTACAATCTTCTTCTTCTTCTGCCTCCCCTTTATCCCGTTATGTGAGATCGGCTTTCCCAATCATGCGACGTCATATATGTCTATCTCGAACGTCTTGTTCGTAAAGTCCCAACACTTTCATGTCTTTCTGGACATTTGACAGCCAGGTTGTTTGGAGCCTTCCTCTTCCCCTCGTCCTTGTAGCGATGGAGAGGCACTTTTTAATCACGTGAACTTCTCATAACGTGACCGTACCATCGCAATCTAGCCTCACAAATATGGATTATAGGGGCCACCCTGAAGCTCCCCTTAACATGTTTATTACGCACTTTGTCCTTAAGAGTAACCCCGCTACACATTTACGTTGTGTGTAGCTTCTGCTCGTGACTCTTAGTTGTTGGTCAGCCTTCATTGTCAAAGAATAAAGCTGGTCTTACCGCTGTTTTATAGATTTTACCTTTGGTAGTAACAGTAAATGCCATAAAACATTACTGTCGCAAAGAACTCCGGTAAGCGTGCGCCACTTGTTCCATCCATGTATAGTCCTGTGTGTAATGTCAGCCTCGATTATCTCGTTTTCAGATATGACCGAGCTCAGGTATTTAAAGCTTTGTGCTTGAAGGAGTTTGAGGCTTTCATTTACAATACGTTAATTAATTAATCACTGGAGTATTAAGGAATAAATATCAAGAACGTACTCACCAGAAGCATTTGCTTTCACGAGTGAGCATCTTTTACAACATTAAGAAAAGAAAAGTCACACTTACCGTACAAACAACAAAATTATACAGTAAAATACAAACTGGAAACGTCGTAAAATTGTAAAATATTGAGAGAAATTTTCAACATTTTTTTTCTAAATAAGACACGGCTATCCTGAAAAATAATAAAATTTGATGTATGTAATTTTTCGTTTAAAAAAGATTCATTCATAGAGCTTTGGTGGCCAAGTAGTAACAGTCATGACTTACGAGTTGTAGGTCGCGAGTTCAAACACAGCCAGGTGCATTAATTTGTAACCACAACAAACAAACGGTGAAGGAAAACATCGTGAGGAAACCATGTCCATTCACCAACCTTCACTGGGCCCGCTTGGTGGATTATGACCCATTCCCTTTCCTAGAGAAGAGGCCTGAATCCCAGCAGAGGGAACATTCAGAGGCTGATTATGCTATTGTGACCGATCCTAAATGACCCTGGGTTGATAAAATTTTTATTTTTCCTCAATTTTCCTATATGGAGGTATAAAGGTCGGTGTCCCCCAAAAGGGGAAGGGGGCGAGCTCCACCTCCGCTCGCCCCTGTGGTTCTCATCCTAGTGACTTGGACAAACCCCCACCGACAGTAATGAATTTCCAAGAAATACGTCCCCTTCTTCCGACTTAGAAAGCTAGGGGATTAGGTAGGGAATTGAGAAAAATAATGTTAAAATCAAATAGGGTTGGAAATCCATTGGTAAGTAGATAAGGAAGGATAAATACTTTTCTTTTGAGTTATGAATATTATGAGATTGAGAGGGCTGCAAAAGGGTATAATATAACATAATATTCCACAACTATCACACACCACCGTCTAGTCTCAAGCTAAGCAAAGCTTGTGTTACGAGTACTAGTTCAACACTGATAAATATACTTACATATTTCTAAAAACAAAATATTATATTATAGACTTATATTACCTCTTAAGATTTTATGTAACCATTTTACCCTTAAATAAACATATATTACTATTATTATATTAAAAAACCGGATAATATATTATATTCTTTCTCTTCTTTCTTCTTTTCTGTCACAGAATAGAATATAATAGAATCAAACTTTATTGTCCACCAAAAAGTATGACAGTTTGTACAGGAACTTAAATTTATGGGTACAATAGCGGTCTTATCGCTGACAGCGACATCTTCCAGACAACCTTAGGATGGATAAATACTTAAAATAATACAGGGGTAGTCTGTGGTGTGCTGCTAACAAATTAATCAAACTCTACATAAAACACAATACAAAACTCTAATTATATATATATATACATATATATTATAATATGTTACACAATTTTATTGAAAAACGGAAACATAAGGAAAAAGAGTAAATTAGGGTTAAAAAAATCAGAAACAAAGACGATCTCGAGTTAGATGTGCTTAATGCAAATCTACTTAGCACATATTTACAATCTTCATCTGACTCTAGAACCACAATGTGTTGTTTCGAAGATGGACGATATAAAGTATAGGGAAATATACTTACATTCTTTTTCTTCTCTCTTTTTCTTCTGTCGCAGAATTATCACAAAGAAGGTCTCAAATTAAAGGACCAATTATGCAAATCTACTAACTACATATAATCATCATTTAATTCGAGACCCGCAATGTGCTGTTTAGAAGATGGACGAATTGACGAAACACATATTTCAGATCAGAAAATCGTTTTTGTTCTACCATTTACGTCTTCCATGTATAATTTTCTTCTTCTTCTGCCTCGCCTTTATCCCTTTACGAGAGGTCGGCTTTCCGAATCATGCGACGCCATTTATGTCTATCTCGAACGTCTTGTTCGTGAAGTCCCAACACTTTCATGTCTTTCTAGACATTTGACAGCCAGGTTCTTGAGAGCCTTCCTGTTCCCCTCGTTCTTGTAGAGATGGAGAGGCACTTTTTATTTACGTGATCGTCTGGTCTGCTCATAACCTGACCGTACCATCGTAATCTAGCCTCACAAATTCTATGGGTTATGGGGGCCACCCTGAAGCTAACCCTGACATGTTCATTACGCACTTTGTCATTAAGATAAACCCCGCCCGACCAGGGCAGTATACGTATTGTCGCTGTATGTAGCTTCTGCTCATGACTCTTAGTTGTCGGCCAGTCTCCACAGCCTTAGAGTAAAGTTGGGCTTACCGCTGTTTTATAGATTTTACTATTGGGCTTAATAGGCCTTTTACTGTCGCAAAGGACTCCGAATTGCGTAATAATTTACAAAATTATAAACAAACCAAAAAAAAAATTATAACTGTATAAACAACAACATCTGTACATCTATACATACAAATAAAATTGGAGTGTATGTCTGCAATATTGAAATAACTGCTATTTATTACATGCATATGAATATAATATGCGGTAAATACACCAAAATAACATTTTTTACAATTTTTGTCTGTCTGTCTGTCTGTTTGTCCGGGGTAAACTCTGAAATGGCTAGACCGATTTCGAAGGGACTTTTTTTGGCAGGTAGCTGATGTAATAAGGAGTAACATAGGCTACTTTTATTTAAGAAAAAATAAATTTAAAATCCTGTAGTCCCCGCGAACGAAGTCGCGGACACAGCTAGTTATAAAGTAAAATACATATGTTCAGTTCCACTTTGTTCTTCTCTTCGGTTCTTCTCCTTTTATCTCTTCTATTACAGAATTAGCCACAAATAGTCCACAAGTTAGAGAAGACCTAAGCGAATCTATATAGCATTATAGCCCATCTAGCTTGCAAACCTTTATGCGCTGGTCGATCAACATCGTCGTAGTCGTCTAGCCGCACTATGTCTAGCCCAGGAGTAGGGGACTGTAATTAAATGATTTTCCCACATACAGTATACGAATTGTCAATGTAGTACTCATAACACATGCTCTGCTTAGCTTGAGACTAGACGGTGTTGTGTGATAGTTGTGGAAAAAAAATGATGTAATGATTTTGAAATGTATATTTTGTAAAGGGCGGTGCTCACTTGCGCAGTAAATGCTTCTAGTCAAGGTCGCGTGCCGTTTGAGATATTTTCTTGAGTGCTCTGAATATTTAAATTAATATTAATTTTCACTTTTTATATCTTTTTTGTTATGTAAATTTATCTATACTAATATTCTAAAAAGGTAAAGTTTGTTATTTTTTTTGTTTGTATTATGTGTATATGTTTTTTCTGGAAGTACTGCTTCGATTGCTGAATTAATTTCACCGATAGGAAACTGCTTTATTCATGAGTGACTTTTTAGACTAGTTTTAAAACGGAAACAAAAGGAAAAAGAGTAAAGTAGGGTTGGTGGAAGAAATTAAATTAAGTAGAACTAGGATAGCGTTACAGAGAAAGAAAGAAAAATTAGAAACAAAGAAGATCTCGAGTTAGATGTGCTTAATGCAAATCTACTTAGCACATATTTACAATCTTCATCTGACTCTAGAACCACAATGTGTTGTTTCGAAGATGGACGATATAAAGTACAGGGAAATATACTTACATTCTTTTTCTTCTCTCTTTTTCTTCTGTCGCAGAATTATCACAAAGAAGGTCTCAAATTAAAGGATGATGAATGCAAATTTACTAACTACATATAATCATCATCTAATTCGAGACCCGCAATGTGCTGTTTAGAAGATGGACGAATTGACGAAACACATATTTCAGATCAGGAAATCGTTTTTGTTCTACCATTTACGTCTTCCATGTACAATTTTCTTCTTCTCCTGCCTCGCCTTTATCCCGTTACGTGAGGTCGGCTTTCCGAATCATGCGACGCCATTTATGTCTATCTCGAACGTCTTGTTCGTGAAGTCCCGACACTTTCATGTCTTTCTAGACATTTGACAGCCAGGTTCTTTAGAGCCTTCCTGTTCCCCTCTTTCTTGTAGAGATGGAAAGGCACTTTTTATTTACGTGATCGTCTGGTCTGCTCATAACATGACCGTACCATCGTAATCTAGCCTCACAATTTGTATGGGTTATGGGGGCCACCCTGAAGCTAACCCTCACATGTTCATTACGCACTTTGTCATTAAGATTAACCCTGCCCGACCAGGGCAGTATACGCATCTTCGTTGTATGTAGCTTCGTGACTCTTAGTTGTCGGCCAGACTCCACAGCCTTAGAGTTAAGCTGGGCATACCGCTGTTTTATAGATTTTACTATTGGTCTTAATAGGCATTTTTTACAACATTACAAACAAACAAAAACAAAATTATAACTGTACAAATAAATACATGTATACATATAAATAAAATTGGAGTGTCTGTCTGTTGACTGGCGGCGCCACTGTGCCACTGTTTACATCGTGTCCGTGTCAATTTGAGTTTTAAAAATAGTAAAAGTGACTAAAAGTAGCGTAATTGTGCTGAATATTTTGTGTAAAACTGAACTAGATATGAACAAGGTGAAGTACAAAGTGAAAAGTGCGTAAAATTTAAAATATTCCGAAAAACAAAAAATAACGACAACAATTCATATAAGTGACATTAGACATTGTGCCCTAAAACAAAGGATCAACAAAATTCGTGGTAATACTATAACACCTTGAACTGTATAGCAAACGTTATGATTTCAAAAACAAGTGAAATAAGTGTTAATTTTCCTGATATTAAAGATCAATAATGGCAAATCATTCTGTTGAATACAGTGAATACAGCACCATCTATTAGAACATATGTTAGCTACAACGCCACAATAACATAACTAATGACATCTATCGTATAAAAACAAAAGTGCAGAACAGTTTGAAGTACTTTGCAATTTGATAACTGTTAGCAACGTGAAATTAGCCGAGTGGCGTAGACCTCTGCTCCAGGAACATAAGTGCGCTGGTTCGAATCCCGTGAAGGCAAAACACTTTTTGTAATTATAAAAGTTTTCATCCATAATTTATTCAAACATGGAGAACTATGATAACATCAATACTCAACAGCGAAGAAGACTAAATTTCAATATTAGCGAAATTGACATGGATGTTTCATATATAAGTCCCGCAGATACGTCACAGCTACCTTCAAGCCAACAACAACTGTCAAAGAGTATAGACGGTACCATAATCGACACTGCAACATACTCCGAAATGCAAGATAGGGTATCAACATTAATTCAAGAACTCTCTACTACACAGGGCGAATTGGAAAACGTCATATTAGAAAATAACGACTTACGAACACAAAATAAAAATCTTATTACACAAATCTCCGCTCTAAAGTCACTATGTCACTCAACGACGACTCCTATTAAATTAAATAGTGTGAAAAAGATATCTAGACGATTTGTGTTACCCCAAAATAGCGATGTGTCCTTTGTTCCTTCATCACCAACATCGACGCCTAATACTAAAAATGATCACAATTATATATTTGCAAGCTTACATAAAAAAAATATAAACGACTTGCAGGAACAGTTATATGAAGCAAGTAAGGAGATAACAAGTCTAACAAAACAAATTGAAATACTACAAGAAAAACTGACAATGCCAAATAAAATAAATACTACACTTACCCAGAAATTGCAGATAATACCTACGTATGAAACTAAACAGAAAGAAAAATTTGAACACAGAAAAATAGTTATCTTCGGAGCTCAACAATGTGTAGGCCTTGCCTCAGCTCTCCTATACTCAAGACAACGCACACAATATGAGAAGTATGCGATTATAAGCGAAACAAAGCCGAATGCGTTAAGCAGCGATATAATAAAAAACTATCGTAGTATAAATCTAGCTACCAATGACAAGCTTGTATTATCTCTTGGTGAAAATGACTACAACCAAAAATCAGTGTTTGCACAAATTAAAAAAATTGTAAAGTATTTCAGCTGCAATAAAATTATTGTATTAAACGTAGCTAAAAACATTTATCTAAATGTAAATCAGTTAAATAATTCCATAATGAAAATATGTAACGAATACAAAAATTGTTCTTATATAAACTGTAACAGTCTAAAACTTAATGACGTTTGTAAAACTATTAACCATGTTATTGACTGTAATGACTATGACAACAAGTTTTTAAAGTTTTCCGAAATTAAAAATAATATAAAAAATCTAAACCTACAAAACAATACTTTAAATATGAATTGCAAATATATGCCTAAAAAGGGTACAATACCCTATTATTTTAAATCTCTGAGTGTAGAAATGTCAAATAACACTAAAACTGTACTAAAGCCCTTACTGCGAAAAGTAGGGACTATACCATATTATTTTCCCACAATAAAAAAAAACTCAAAGTAGCCTAACTTCTCAAGACAACAGTCTTTTTCGTGTACAATAATCTACGCATTTTACATCAAAACATAAATGGACTGCTGGCTAAAAGTGACATAATAACGGAATTTATAGACACTCTTTCAAATAATAGCAAAAATGTGCATATCTTATGTTTTACAGAGCACAATATGACGATGAGTGATGTTGACCTTTTGAGCATTCCAAACTATACCTTAGCTACCTCTTTTACTAGACAAAAAAGGAACGGTGGGTCTTGTATATTAATACACAATCAGATTAAATATAAAGAGATAGATTTAGTAAAAGTCGCAAATGTCTGTAATGTTTTTGAATGCTGTGCGGCTGAGCTAACAGATCATAAAATAATAATATTATGTATATATAGAGTGCCAGGACGTAATAAAATGGAAATATTCTTTGACAATTTAAAGTATATATTAGAACAAATTTGCTATAAAAATAAACATAAAATAATAATTTGCGGTGACTTTAACATTGATATGTTACAAAAGACGAAATATTCCTCTCTATTTAAATGTCTGTTAAAAGAGTTTAATCTTACGATCGAAATTGAAAAACCCACTAGGCCCAGTAGCGGTACTTGCATAGATAATATATTTCACAACATACGGGGCTGTAATAGTGAGGTACTTGAATTGGGTGTATCTGACCATTTAGCGCAATTGATGCAATTTCCTGTTCAACAAACGTGTGCATTGAAATACTATTATGTTAAAAAACGTGATTATAACAAAGAGAACATGAATTTGTTTAGACAGTGCATTGGGAGCTTAAGCTTTTCAGATGTTTACGAAACAAATAACCCGAATGAAAAGTTTAATGCGTTTTTTGATTTGTTTAAACTGTTCTATGATCTATGTTTTCCTATAGTAAGATGTAAAATATCGACAACTCATAGACCAAAATGGATCACACCGGGCATTAAAGTCTGCAGCAAAAAGAGACGAACTCTGCTATGGCAATATAGATTAAATCCAAACAAAGACACAAAAGCAGCTTTATTAAAATTTAGCACCAGGTACCGCCGCGTTATTAAACAGACACAAAAAGCACAAAACAGCTGCTATATAGAATCCAGCAACAATAAGTCTAAAGCTACCTGGAAAATTATAAACAATCTAAAAAGTAACATTCCAAAAACGCATATTAACGATATTGAGGTAAACAACAAATGCATCACAAATCCTCAATGTATTGCACAAAACTTTAATGATTACTTCATAGACTTAGTTCAACCCAATGCAAATAGCCAGACTTATAATAATACCAATGTTTTAGAATCCCACAAATCCATGTTCATGGAACCAATAGTCTCAGAAGAAATGGCTACTATAATTAAAAACCTCAAAAATACAAATAGTACAGGATATGATGACATTAAAACTAGCGTGGTGAAATCAGTGTGTTCTATAGTGGCACCAGTATTAAGTGATATAATAAACAGTTGTATAGATAAGGGGGTTTTTCCAGAAGCTCTGAAAATCTCGATCATCAAGCCGTTACACAAAAAAGGAGATAAAACAAAAATGTGTAATTATAGGCCGGTAGCATTGATTCCAATTTTCTCGAAAATTCTCGAGAAAGTCATTTATAATAGACTAAACAATTATTTTGAAAAACACAACATATTTTGTAAGGAACAAATGGGGTTCAGACGAAACAAAACGATTAATATGGCAGTGTACAATTTTCTTAGAAAGATACACCACAACATGGACAACAGAAAATCTGTTGCTGCAATGTACATGGACATGACACGAGCATTTGATTACGTTGATCATAAAAGATTATTAAAAAAACTCTATAGTTATGGTATTCGAGGCAATGTGCTTGAGCTTATACGATCGTATTTGGAAGGCAGGAAACAGTTTACTCAAATCAGTCAAGTAAATATCAAGTCAAAAACTGAAACTGTATATTCCTCAAGTACGAGAGAAATTTTGTATGGTGTTCCTCAAGGGTCTGTGCTGGGTCCATTGCTTTTTATTTGCTACATAAACGATTTTCCTAAAGTAACCACTCGTCAGATGTGCTTATTTGCAGATGATAGCACAATTGTTTTCGACGAGGGTAATTTTAATGAAATTCAAGAAGACATAAACACAAACCTGGTTTCAATTATAGAATGGTTAAATGATAACAACCTTAAAATTAATTTATCGAAAACAAAAATAATGGACTTTAAACTCCGACAAAGAAAACAAACACAGTACCAAATACAATACAAAGGAGACGCAGTACTGGAAACGAATACAACAAAGTTTTTAGGACTACACATCGATAATGATATGTCCTGGAAAACCCAAATTGATAGTGTTTGTCTGAGACTTTACCGATTTTCATACGCCCTATATATGCTAGGTAAAATTGCAAATAAAGCTGCTCTCCTTACAGCATACCATGGATATGTAGCCTCCACATTAAGGTATGGACTCATATTTTGGGGTAATGCTGCTAATGTATCCACAGTATTATTGGCACAAAAAAGATGCGTCTGAGCCATCTGCAAGCTAAAAACAACGGATACTTGTAAGCCTCACTTCAGGGATTTAAAGATTTTGACAGTACCGTCGCTGTACGTGTATGAGGTTATGATATTCGTCAAAACAAATATTCACTTGTTTAGTCACGTGGAAAGTCAACGTCGCTCAGATAATTTGAAAACACTATTCGCCAGAACTGCTTTCGCTTACAAAAGTATATATGCAATGGCACCAAAGTTATATAATAAACTACCTTGTCATATTAAAAACTGTAAAAATATTAATGAGTTCAAAAACAAACTCTTTAAGCTACTCAATGACAAAGTTTATTATTCGGTAAAAGAGTATCTGGATGACAAATTTTTATAATTCATATTATTATTATTATTATTTTTTATATATATATTTTTTTTTTTGTATTACGCAATCTACTGACATTCTGTATTTTTTCATTTTTATTTTATTGACATTTCTCTTTATTTTGTGACATTTTTTCTTATTTATTATGACAATTTTTTTTATTATTATGACAATTTTTTTTATTATTATGACAGTTTTATTTTTTTGACATTGTATAAATGATTGAGTAATTAAATTAAAATTTTCTTAGTGCGTTCTGTACTTGACCAAATTTTGTATGCCTATCGGCGGGACATGGACTGTACAATCAACATATTATTTATGTATATTGAAAACACCTTTATTTACCTGTGTTCACAAAATAAACCATTTTGATTTTGATTTTTGTAATATTGAAATAACTGCTTTTTATTACATGCATATGAATATAATATGCGGTATATACACCAAAATATTTTTTTACAATTTTTGTCAGTCTGTCTGTCTGTTTGTCCGAGGTAAACTCTGAAATGGCTGGACCGATTTTGACGGGACTTTTTTTGGCAGGTAGCTGATGTAATAAGGAGTAACATAGGCTACTTATATTTTAGAAAAAATGAATTCAAAATCCTGTAGTCCACGCGAACGAAGTCGCGACAGCTATTTATAAAGTAAAATACATTTGTTCAGTTCCACTTTGTTCTTCTTTTCGGTTCTTCTCCTTTTATCTCTTCTATTTCAGAATTAGCCACAAATAGTCTACAAGTTAGAGAAGGCCTAAGCGAATCTATATAGCATTATAGCCCATCTAGCTTGCAAACCTTTATGCGCTGGTCGATCAACATCGTCGTAGTCGCCTAGCCGCACTATGTCCAGCCCAGGAGTAGGTGACGATAATTAGATGATTTTCCCACATACAGTACACAAATTGTCAATGAAAGTACATTCAAACTGTCAATGTCAAGATGACACTCATCGAAGCAATAGCTTCAAGAATGTATACCACCATTTATTTATATAGCATCAATTTAAAAATATTACACATGCCTATACAGTTATAAGCAAGAATTCACTGCGCGAATGAGTTTTGCTCTGTACACAATACAGTATAAAACCATAATCAATAAACAGTTTGTCTCCTCATTAGTCACAGAATTACTTAGCACATATTTTCAATCTTCATATGACTCTAGAACCACAATGTGTTGTTTCGAAGATGGACGACATAAAGTATAGGGAAATATACTTACATTCGTTTTCTTCTCTCTTTTTCTTCTGTCGCAGAATTATCACAAAGAAGGTCTCAAATTAAAGGACGAATTATGCAAATCTACTAACTGCATATAATCATCACCTAATTCGAGACCCGCAATGTGCTGTTTAGAAGATGGACGAATTGACGAAACACATATTTCAGATCAGGAAATCGTTTTTGTTCTACCATTTACGTCTTCCATGTACCACCATTACCATTACACATTACATATACCACCATTTATTTATATAGCATCAATTTAAAAATATTACACATGCCTATACAGTTATAAGCAAGAATTCACTGCGCGAATGAGTTTTGCTCTGTACACAATATAGTACAAAACCATAATCAATAAACAGTTTGTCTCCTCATTAGTCACAGAATTAGTCGCAATGAAGTTCCCGAGCTCGTCAGTGACTGTGAAAACTCTTAACCTAGTCCAAAACGTACTCTAAAAGCTCATGTGTCATTTGCGAAGCGCATATTTTTGCAGCCAGATTTGTTAATTGTTTTTAACTCGACTATCTTCAGCAGCTCTTCTTTCTTCTGTCGCAGAATTAGTCACAAAGAAGATTACTAGATAAAAATGCTGTAAGTTACTGTGACTGCCTTCAGCTCTATCTAGCTTGCACAGGGGTAGTCTGTGGTGTACTGCTAACAAATATAAAACACAATACATAACTCTAATTATATATATATACATACATATTATAATATGTTACACAATTTCATTAAAAAACGGAAACAAAAGGAAAAAGAGTAAAGTAGGGTTGGTGGAAGAAATTAAATTACATTACAGCGAAAGAAAAAAAATTAGAAACAAAGAAGATCTCGAGTTAGATGTGCTTAATGCAAATCTACTTAGCACATATTTACAATCTTAATCTAACTCTAGAACCACAATGTGTTGTTTCGAAGATGAACGATATAAAGTATAGGGAAATATACTTACATTCTTTTTCTTCTCTCTTTTTCTTCTGTCGCAGAATTATCACAAAGAAGGTCTCAAATTAAAGGACGAATTATGCAAATCTACTAACTACATATAATCATCATCTAATTCGAGACCCGCAATTTGCTGTTTAGAAGATGGACGAATTGACGAAACACATATTTCAGATCAGGAAATCGTTTTTGTTCTACCATTTACGTCTTACATTTACAATCTTCTTCTTCATCTGCCTCCCCTTTATCCCGTTACGTGAGATCGGCTTTCCCAATCATGCGACGTCAAATATGTCTATCTCGAACGTCTTGTTCGTGAAGTCCCAACACTTTCATGTCTTTCTGGACATTTGACAGCTTTGGAGCCTTCCTCTTCCCCTCGTCCTTGTAGCGATGGAGAGGCACTTTGTAATCACTTGAACTTCTCATAACGTGACCGTACCATCGCAATCTAGCCTCACAAATATGGATTATAGGGGCCACCCTGAAGCTCCCCTTCACATGTTCATTACGCACTTTGTCCTTAAGAGTAACCCCGCTACACATTTACGTTGTGTGTAGTTTCTGCTCGTGACTCTTAGTTGTTAGTCAGCCTTCATTGTCAAAGAATAAAGCTGGTCTTACCGCTGTTTTATAGATTTTACCTTTGGTAGTAACATTAAAAGCCATAAAACATAACTGTCGCAAAGAACTCCGGTAAGCGTGCGCCACTTGTTCCATCCATGTATATTCCTGTGTGTAATGTCAGCCTCGATTATCTCGTTTTCAGATATGACCGAGCTCAGGTATTTAAAGCTTTGTGCTTGAAGGAGTTTGAGGCTTCCATTTACAATACGTTAATTAATAAATCACTGGAGTATTAAGGAATAAATATCAAGAACGTACTCACCAGAAGCATTTGCTTTCACGAGTGAGCATCTTTTACAACATTACAAAAAGAAAACTCACACTTACCGTACAAACAACAAAATTATACAGTAAAATACACTATGTTCAATTCCTCTTTTTTCTTCTCTTCGGTTCTTCTTTGTTCATCTCTTCTGGCTCAGAATCAGCCACAAAAAGTTCTCAAGTTGGAGGAGCTAATTGCGAATCTATCTTGCATTAACTCGTCTAACTCGAAAACTTTTTTAGCCATAGTCGACTGGGTGAACATCGCCGTAGTCACCTATGGTCGCGTTGACAGTTGAAGTGGTGAGGACCCTAAACCTGCAGGAACACTGCTACCAAAACCATTTGGTTAAGTTAGGATTGCCTCTTCCATACGATTGCAATGGATTAAAAATAAATGCGGGGATCATGGTAAACGCACTTTCTAGTCAAATATCAGAACGCTTAACCAAACTGGAAACGTCGTAAAATTGTAAAATATTGAGAGACATTTTCAACTATTTTTTTCTAAATAAGACACGGTTATCCTGAAAAATAATAAAATTTGATGTATGTAATTTATCGTATAAAAAAGATTCATTCATAGAGCTTTGGTGGCCAAGTAGTAACAGCCATGACTTACGAGTTGTAGGTCGCGAGTTCAAACACAGCCAGGTGCATTAATTTGTAAAATTTTGTTTCATCACCACTCCTCTCCAATCGGTGAAGGAAAACATCGTGAGGAAACCGTGTCCTAGACTCAAAAATTCGAAGACATGTGACATTCACCAACCCTAACTTGTCCCGCTTGGTGGATTATGACCCATTCCCTTTCCTAGAGAAGAGGCCTGAATCCCAGCAGAGGGAACATTCAGAGGCTGATTATGCTATTGTGACCGATCCTAAATGACCCTGGGTTGATAAAATTTTTATTTTTCCTCAATTTTCCTATATGGATGTATTAAGGTCGGTTTCCCCCAAAAGGGGAAGGGGGCGAGCTCCACCTCCGCTCGCCCCTGTGGTTCTCATCCTAGTGACTTGGACAAACCCCCACCGACAGTAATGAATTTCCAAGAAATACGTCCCCTTCTTCCGACTTAGAAAGCTAGGGGATTAGGTGGGGAATTGAGAAAAATAATGTTAAAATCAAATAGGGTTGGAAATCCATCGGTAAGTAGATAAGGAAGGATAAACACTTTTCTTTTGAGTTATGATTATTATGAGACTGAGAGGGCTGCAAAAGGGTATAATATAATAATATAATATAATATTCCACAACTATCACACAACACCGTCTAGTCTCAAGCTAAGCAGAGCTTGTGTTACGAGTACTAGTTCAACACTGATAAATATACTTACATATTTCTATAAACATAATATTATATTATAGACATATATTACCTCTTAAGATTTTATGTAAACATTTTACCCTTATATAAACATATATTATTTTTATTATATTAAAAAACAGGATAATATATTATATTCTTTCTCTTCTTTCTTCTCTTCTGTCACAGAATAGAATAGAATATAATAAAACTTTATTGTCCACCAAAAAGTATCACAGTTTGTACAGGAACTTAAATTTATGGGTACAATGGCGGTCTTATCGCTGACAGCGACCTCTTCCAGACAACCTTAGGATGGATAAAAACTTAAAATAATACAGGGGTAGTCTGTGGTGTGCTGCTAACAAATTAATCAAACTCTAGGTATATAAAACACAATACATAACTCTAATTATATATATATACATACATATTATAATATGTTACACAATGTCATTGAAAAACGGAAACATAAGGAAAAAGAGTAAAGTAGGGTTGGTAGAAGAAATTAAATTACATTACAGCGTAAGAAAAAAAAAATTAGAAACAAAGAAGATCTCGAGTTAGATGTGCTTAATGCAAATCTACTTAGCACATATTTACAATCTTCATCTGACTCTAGAACCACAATGTGTTGTTTCGAAGATGGACGATATAAAGTATAGGGAAATATACTTACATTCTTTTTCTTCTCTCTTTTTCTTCTGTCGCAGAATTATCACAAAGAAGGTCTCAAATTAAATGACGAATTATGCAAATCTACTTACTACATGTAATCATCATCTAATTCGAGACCCGCAATGTGCTGTTTAGAAGATGGACGAATTGACGAAACACATATTTCCAAGAAGTCCCAACACTTTCATGTCTTTCTGGACATTTGACAGCCAGGTTCTTTAGAGCCTTCCTGTTCCCCTCTTTCTTGTAGAGATGAAGAGGCACTTTTTATTTACGTGATCGTCTGGTCTGGTCATAACATGACCGTACCATCGTAATCTAGCCTCACAAATTCTATGGGTTATGGGGGCCACCCTGAAGTTAACCCTCACATGTTCATTACGCACTTTGTCATTAAGATTAACCCCGCCCGACAAGGGCAGTAAACACATCTTCTTTGTATGTAGCTTCTGCTCGTGACTCTTAGTTGTCGGCCAGACTCCACAGCCTTAGAGTAAAGCTGGGCTTACCGTTGATTTATAGTTTTTACTATTGGTCTTAATAGGCATTTTACTGGTGCAAAGGACTCCGAATAGCGTGCGCCACTTGTTCCATCCAGATGTCGTTCTGGGTGTGATGTCAGCCACGATTGCCCCATTTTCAGGGATGACCGAGCTCAGGTATTTGAAGATTTTTGCTTAACATTTCGAATACCGCAATTAGAGACACGATAAAAAGACAAAGTCAGAGCGAACGCCGGCGTTTGCTTAGGGTTTAATGAATTAAGGGGGGGTTTGTAGCTTCCATACGTTAAAAAAATAACTAAATAACTAGAATATTAAACAATAAATATCAAGAAGGAACTCACCAGAAGTATTTGCCTCACGAGTGAGAATTTTTTACAAAATTACAAACAAACCAAAAAAAAATTATAACTGTATAAACAACAACATCTATACATCTATACATACAAATAAAATTGGAGTGTCTGTCTGTAATATTGAAATAACTGCTATTTATTACATGCATATGAATATAATATGCGGTAGATACACCAAAATAACATTTTTTACAATTTTTGTCTGTCTGTCTGTCTGTTTGTCCGGGGTAAACTCTGAAATGGCTAGACCGATTTTGACGGGACTTTTTTTGGCAGGTAGCTGATGTAATAAGGAGTAACATAGGCTACTTTTATTTAAAAATAAATAAATTCAAAATCCTGTAGTCCACGCGAACGAAGTCGCGGGCACAGCTAGTTATATAGTAAAATACATACGTTCAGTTCCACTTTGTTTTTCTCTTCGGTTGTTCTCCTTTTATCTCTTCTATTTCAGAATTAGCCACAAATAGTCTACAAGTTAGAGAGGACTTAAGCGAATCTATATAGCATTATAGCCCATCTAGCTTGCAAACCTTTATGCGCTGGTCGATCAACATCGTCGTAGTCGTCTAGCCGCACTATGTCCAGCCCAGGAGTAGGGGACGGTAACTAGATGATTTTCCCACATACAGTACACAAATTGTCAATGAAAGTACATTTAAAACGTCAATGTCAAGATGACACTCATCGAAGCAATAGCTTCAAGATTTTATACCACCATTTATTTATATAGCAACACTTTAAAAATATTACACATGCCTATACAGTTATAAGCAAGAATTCACTGCGCGAATGAGTTTTGCTCTGTACACAATACAGTACAAAACCATAATTAATAAACAGTTTGTCTCCTCATTAGTCACAGAATTAGTCGCAAAGAAGTTCCCGAGCTCGTCAGTGACTGTGAAAACTCTTAACCTAGTCCAAAACGTACTCTAAAACCTCATGTGTGGTTTAGAAGAACGGTGGTCGACGATTTGCGAAGCGCATATTTTTGTGGCAAGATTTGTTGTTTTTAACTCAACTATCTTCAGCAGCTCTTTTTTCTTCTGTCGCAGGATTAGTCACAAAGAAGATAAAAATGCCCTAGATTACTGTGACTGCCTTCGGCTCTATCTAGCTTGCAAACCTCTCTATGCGCTGTTTTACAGATGGGCAATTTTGGAGAGATGCATATTTATGCAGGATCTGTAACTCAATTTTTCTTTATTCTAAAACTAGCTTATAATATATAACCTATGTCACTCAGGAATAAAGCAGTTTCCTATCGGTGAAATAAATTCAGCAATCGAACCAGTACTTCCAGAAAAAACATGTACACACAATACAAACAAAAAAATTAACAAACTTTACCTTTTTAAAATATTAGTATAGATAGATTTACATAACAAAAAAGTTATAAAAAGTGAAAATTAATATTAATTTAAATATTCAGAGCACTCAAGAAAATATCTCAAACGGCACGTGACCTTGACTAGAAGCATTCACTGCGCAAGCGAGCACCGCCCTTTACAAAAGATACATTTCAAAATCATTACATCATTTTTTTTTTCCACAACTATCACACAACACCGTCTAGTCTCAAGCTAAGCAGAGCTTGTGTTATGAGTACTAGTTCAACACTGATAAATATACTTACATATTTCTATAAACATAACATTATATATAGACTTATATTACCTCTTAAGATTTTATGTAACCATTTTACCCTTAAATAAACATATATTATTATTATCATATTAAATACCGGATAATATATTATAATCTTTCTCTTCTTTCTTCTCTTCTGTCACAGAATAGAATAGAATAGAATAGAACAAAACTTTATTGTCCACCAAAAAGTATCACAGTTTGTACAGGAACTTAAATTTATTGGTACAATGGCGGTCTTATCGCTGACAGCGACATCTTCCAGACAACCTTAGCATGGATAAAAACTTAAAATAATACAGGGGTAGTCTGTGGTGTGCTGCTAACAAATTAATCAAACTCTAGGTATATAAAATACAATACACAACTCTAATTATATATATACACACATATTATAATATGTTACACAATTTCATTGAAAAACGAAAACGAAAGGAAAAAGAGCAAAGTAGGGTTGGTGGAAGAAATTAAATTAAGTAGAACTAGGATAGCGTTACAGAGAAAGAAAGAAAAATTAGTTACAAAGAAGATTTCTAGTTAGATGTGCTTAGCACATATTTACAATCGTCATCTGACTCTAGAACCACAATGTGTTGTTTCGAAGATATACAATATAAAGTATAGGAAAATATACTTACATTCTTTTTCTTCACTCTTTTTCTTCTGTCGCAGAATTATCACAAAGAAGGTCTCGAATTAAAGGACATATTATGCAAATCTACTAACTACATATAACCATCATCTAATTCGAGACCCGCAATGTGCTGTTTAGAAGATGGACGAATTGACGAAACACATATTTCAGATCAGGAAATCGTTTTTGTTCTACCATTTACGTCTTCCATGTACAATGTTCTTCTTCTTCTGCCTCGCCTTTATCCCGTTACGTGAGGTCGGCTTTCCGAATCATGCGACGCCATTAATGTCTATCTCCAACGTCTTGTTCGTGAAGTCCGAACACTTTCATGTCTTTCTGGACATTTGACAGCCAGGTTCTTTAGAGCCTTCCTGTTCCCCTCTTCCTTGTAGCGATGGAGAGGCACTTTTTATTTACGTGATCGTCTGGTCTGCTCATAACATGACCGTACCATCGTAATCTAGCCTCACAAATTATCTAAATTCTATGGGTTATGGGGGCCACCCTGAAGCTAACCCTCACATATTCATTACGCACTTTGTCATTAAGATTAACCCCGTCCGACCAGGGCAGTATACGCATCTTCGTTGTATGTAGCTTCAGCTCGTGACTCTTAGTTGTCGGCCAGACTCCACAGCCTTAGAGTAAAGCTGGGCATACCGTTGTTTTATAGATTTTACTATTGGTCTTAATAGGCATTTTACTGTCGCAAAGGACTCCGAATAGCGTGCGCCACTTGTTTCATCTAGATGTAGTTCTGTGTGTGATGTCAGCTACGATTGCCCCATCTTCAGGGATAACCGAGCTCAGGCTTAAACTTTTGAATACCGCGATTAGAGACACAATAAAAAGACAAAGTCAGAGCGAACACCCGAAACCCCAAGCAAACGCCGTTGCTTGGGATTTAATGAATTAAGGGTAGGTTTAAGGCTTACATACGTTAAAAAAATAACTAAATAACTTGAATATTCAACAATAAATATCAAGAAGGAACTCACCAGAAGTATTTGCCTCACGAGTGAGAATTTTTTACATTACAAACAAACAAAAAAATTTTATAACTGTACAAACAACAACATCTATACGTTCTACATATAAATAAAATTGCAGTGTCTGTCTGTAATATTGAAATAACTGCTTTTTATTACATGCATATGATATATTCATATGCATATAATAAAAAGCAGTTATTTGCTGTTTGCAGTTATCAGGAAATCGTTTTTGTTCTACCATTTACGTCTTCCATGTACTATATTCTGCTTCTTTTGCCTCCCCTTTATCCCGTTACGTGAGGTCGGCTTTCCGAATCATGCGACGCCATTAATGTCTATCTCCAACGTCTTGTTCGTGAAGTCCGAACACTTTCATGTCTTTCTGGACATTTGACAGCCAGGTTGTTTGGAGCCTTCCTCTTCCCCTCGTCCTTGTAGCGATGGAGAGGCACTTTTTAATCACGTGAACTTCTCATAACGTTACCGTACCATCGCAATCTAGCCTCACAAATATGGATTATAGGGGCCACCCTGAAGCTCCCCTTCACATGTTCATTACGCACTTTGTCCTTAAGAGTAACCCCGCTACACATTTACGTTGTGTGTAGCTTCTGCTCGTGACTCTTAGTTGTTGGTCAGCCTTCATTGTCAAAGAATAAAGCTGGTCTTACCGCTGTTTTATAGATTTTACCTTTGGTAGTAACAGTAAATGAAATAAAACATTACTGTCGCAAAGAACTCCGGTAAGCGTGCGCCACTTGTTCCATCCATGTATAGTCCTGTGAGTAATGTCAGCCTCGATTATCTCGTTTTCAGATATGACCGAGCTCAGGTATTTAAAGCTTTGTGTTTGAAGGAGTTTGAGGCTTCCATTTACAATACGTTAATTAATAAATCACTGGAGTATTAAGGAATAAATATCAAGAACGTACTCACCAGAAGAATTTGCTTTCATGAGTGAGCATCTTTTACAACATTACAAAAAGAAAACTCACACTTACCGTACAAACAACAAAATTATACACTAAAATACAAACTGGAAACGTCGTAAAATTGTAAAATATTGAGAGAAATTTTCAACAATTTTTTTTGTAAATAAGACAGGGCTATCCTGAAAAGTAATAAAATTTGATGTATGTAATTTATCGTATAAAAAAGATTCATTCATAGAGCTTTGGTGGTCAAGTAGTAACAGCCATGACTTACGAGTTGTAGGTCGCGAGTTCAAACACAGCCAGGTGCATTAATTTGTAACCACAACAAACAAACGGTGAAGGAAAACATCGTGAGGAAATCATGTCCATTCACCAACCCTCACTGGGCCCGCTTGGTGGATTATGACCCATTCATTTTCCTAGAGAAGAGGCCTGAATCCCAGCAGAGGGAACATTCAGAGGCTGATTATGCTATTGTGACCGATCCTAAATGACCCTGGGTTGATAAAATTTTTATTTTTCCTCAATTTTCCTATATGGAGGTATAAAGGTCGGTTTCCCCCAAAAGGGGAAGTGGGCGAGCTCCACCTCCGCTCGCCCCTGTGGTTCTCATCCTAGTGACTTGGACAAACCCCCACCGACAGTAATGAATTTTCAAGAAATACGTCCCCTTCTTCCGACTTAGAAAGCTAGGGGATTAGGTAGGCAATTGAGAAAAATAATGTTAAAATCAAATAGGGTTGGAAATCCATTGGTAAGTAGATAAGGAAGGATAAATACTTTTCTTTTGAGTTATGAATATTATGAGACTGAGAGGGCTGCAAAAGGGTATAATATAATAATATTCCACAACTATCGCACAACACCGTCTAGTCTCAAGCTAAGCAGAGCTTGTGTTACGAGTACTAGCTCAACACTGATAAATATACTTACATATTTCTATAAACATAATATTATATTATAGACTTATATTACCTCTTAAGATTTTATGTAAACATTTTACCATTAAATAAAGATATATTATTATTATTATATTAAAAAACAGGATAATATATTATATTCTTTCTCTTCTTTCTTCTCTTCTGTCACAGAGTAGAATAGAATATAATAAAACTTTATTGTCCACCAAAAAGTATCACAGTTTGTACAGGACCTTAAATTTATGGGTACAATGGCGGTCTTATCGCTGACAGCGACATCTTTCAGACAACCTTAGCATGGATAAAAACTTAAAATAATACAGGGGTAGTCTGTGTTGTGCTGCTAATAAATTAATCAAACTCTAGGTATATAAAACACAATACATAACTCTAATTATATATATATACATACATATTATAATATGTTACACAATTTCATTGAAAAACGGAAACATAAGGAAAAAGAGTAAATTAGGGTTAAAAAAATTAGAAACAAAGAAGATCTCGAGTTAGATGTGCTTAATGCAAATCTACTTAGCACATATTTACAATCTTCATCTGACTCTAGAACCACAATGTGTTGTTTCGAAGATGGACGATATAAAGTATAGGGAAATATACTTACATTCTTTTTCTTCTCTCTTTTTCTTCTGTCGCAGAATTATCACAAAGAAGGTCTCAAATTAAAAGATGAGGTATGCAAATCTACTAACTACATATAATCATCATCTAATTCGAGACCCGCAATGTGCTGTTTAGAAGATGGACGAATTGACGAAACACATATTTCAGATCAGGAAATCGTTTTTGTTCTACCATTTACGTCTTCCATGTACAATCTTCTTCTTGTTCTGCCTCCCCTTTATCCATGAAAAACCATGTCCTAGAATCAAAAATTTGAAGACATGTGACATTCACCAACCCTCACTGGGCCCGCTTGGTGGATTATGACCCATTCCCTTTCCTAGAGAAGAGGCCTGAATCCCAGCAGAGGGAACATTCACAGGCTGATTATGCTATTGTGACCGATCCTAAATGACCCTGGGTTGATAAAAAATTTATTTTTCCTCAATTTTCCTATATGGAGGTATAAAGGTCGGTTTCCCCCAAAAGGGGAAGGGGGCGAGCTCCACCTCCGCTCGCCCCTGTGGTTCTCATCCTAGTGACTTGGACAAACCCCCACCGACAGTAATGAATTTCCAAGAAATACGTCCCCTTCTTCCGACTTAGAAAGCTAAGGGATTAGGTAGGGAATTGAGAAAAATAATGTTAAAATCAAATAGGGTTGGAAATCCATTGGTAAGTAGATAAGGAAGGATAAATACTTTTCTTTTGAGTTATGAATATTATGAGACTGAGAGGGCTGCAAAAGGGTATAATATAATAATATAATATAATATTCCACAACTATCACACAACACCGTCTAGTCTCAAGCTAAGCAGAGCTTGTGTTACGAGTACTAGCTCAACACTGATAAATATACTTACATATTTCTATGAACATAATATTATATTATAGACTTATATTACCTCTTAAGATTTTATGTAAACATTTTACCCTTAAATAAAGATATATTATTATAATTATATTAAAAAACCGGATAATATATTATATTCTTTCTCTTCTTTTTTCTCTTCTGTCACAGAATAGAATAGAATATAATAAAACTTTATTGTCTACCAAAAAGTATCACAGTTTGTACAGGAACTTAAATTTATGGGTACAATGGCGGTCTTATCACTGACAGCGACATCTTTCAGACAACCTTAGGATGGATAAAAACTTAAAATAATACAGGGGTAGTCTGTGGTGTGCTGCTAACAAATTAATCAAACTCTAGGTATATAAAACACAATACATAACTCTAATTATATATATATACATACATATTATAATATGTTACACAATGTCATTGAAAAACGGAAACATAAGGAAAAAGAGTAAAGTAGGGTTGGTAGAAGAAATTAAATTACATTACAGCGTAAGAAAAAAGGTTCCTGACCCGACCACAACCAGATCTAATAAAATATCAATACTGGGAAGTTATTGATTAAGCCAAAAATATGTGCTGAATTGTGCCTATGGCACACATAACGCATTAAGTCATCACAGATATATATAGTAAGTATTCAAATAAGGCACTTACGAAAAATTTATACCAACTACCCACATTTCAGCTTTAAAACTAAAAGCAAAAAGAGTCGTACCTCGTTACGTAAATAACAATAGTTAAATAGTGAATCATGGATCTAGAAAATATTATAATCGACAATTTCGCGTCGACATATCAAGTTAAAATTAACAATAAATAATGCGGTCCCTTGCGGCAAAAAAAAAAATCGAATTTCCAAGTCAACGCAATTAAAAGATATGACCAATTATGTCGCTTATTTGGTCAATTTCCATGGAAATCACTCGTGTGGATTACGAAACCCTCAGAATTCGAACCCGACTCGGATTGACTGGTTATTTATACAAGCTTAACACACTAATATAGTGATTGTAACTTTTTTTATAAATATATTCGCGTACATCCAGTAAAATAAAATAATAAAGTGTATAGCATAATTTCACAAATTAAAACTGCTTTCAAAGTCGTAGTAAAATTGCATAGCGTCTGATTGACACAGTTTATCTCTTGATTATTCAATTTTATCCGAATCAAGATACATTCTGTGATATGAATGGTGAAAGAATTTCGTGTACCATAGGCACAATTTGGCACATATTTTTGGCATCATCAGTAACTTCCCACTATTGATATTTTATTAGATCTGGTTGTGGTCGGGTCAGGAACCGTGATCCCCAGCCCGACCACAATCGTACTCTTATTACTCAAAAAGTACAAGGCACAAATTCTTGGGATCAGTGGCACAATAAAACACAAATAAAATAACCAATTTGTGCCATAGTAAAATATTGGTTCCATGTCGTGGTCGGGTCAGGAATCACAACACTCACATGTCCTTGTATGTAGCTTCTGCTCGTGACTCTTAGTTGTCGGCCAGACTCCACAGCCTTAGAGTAAAGCTGGGCTTACCGCTGTTTTATAGTTTTTACTATTGGTCTTAATAGGCATTTTACTGGTGCAAAGGACTCCGATTAGCGTGCGTCACTTGTTTCATCCAAATGTAGTCTTCAGGGATGACCGAGCTCAGGTATTTAAAGATTTTTGCTTAAACTTTCGAATACCGCGATTAGAGACACAATAAAAAGACAAAGTCAGAGCGAACGCTTAAGCGTTTGCTTGAGGTTTAGTGAATTAAGGGGAGGTTTGAGGCTTCCATACGTTAAAAAAATAACTAAATAACTAGAATATTAAACAATAAATATCAAGAAGGAACTCACCAGAAGTATTTGCCTCAGGAGTGAGAATTTTTTACAACATTACAAACAAACAAAAATTTTTTTTAACTGTACAAACAACAACATCTATACGTTATACATTTAAATAAAATTGCAGTGTCTGTCTGTAATATTGAAATAACTGCTTTTTATTACATGCATATGAATATAATATGCGGTGTATACATCAAAATATTTTTTTACAATTTTTGTCTGTCTGTCTGTCTGTTTGTCCGAGGTAAACTCTGAAATGGCTGGACCAATTTTGACGGGACTTTTTGGTAGGTAGCTGATGTAATAAGGAGTAACATATGCTACTTTTACTTTAGAAAAAATAAATTCAAAATCCTGTAGTCCACGCGAACGAAGTCGCGACAGCTAGTTATAAAGTAAAATACATATGTTCAGTTCCACTTTGTTCTTCTCTTCGGTTCTTCTCCTTTTATCTCTTCTATTACAGAATTAGCCACAAATAGTCTACAAGTTAGAGAAGGCCTAAGCGAATCTATATAGCATTATAGCCCATCTAGCTTGCAAACCTTTATGCGCTGGTCGATCAACATCGTCGTAGTCGTCTAGCCGCACTATGTCCAGCCCAGGAGTAGGGGACTGTAATTAAATGATTTTCCCACATACAGTACACAAATTGTCAATGTAGTACTCATAACACATGCTCTGCTTAGCTTGAGACTAGACGGTGTTGTGTGATAGTTGTGGAAAAAAAAATGATGTAATGATTTTGAAATGTATATTTTGTAAAGGGCGGTGCTCACTTGCGCAGTGAATGCTTCTAGTCAAGGTCGCGTGCCGTTTGAGATATTTTCTTGAGTGCTTTGAATATTTAAATTAATATTAATTTTCACTTTTTATATCTTTTTTGTTATGTAAATCTATCTATACTAATATTCTAAAAAGGTAAAATTTGTTATTTTTTTTGTTTGTATTGTGTGTATATGTTTTTTCTGGAAGTACTGGTTCGATTGCTGAATTAATTTCACCGATAGGAAACTGCTTTATTCATGAGTGACATAGATTATATATTATAAGCTAGTTTTAGACTAGTTTTAAAACGGAAACAAAAGGAAAAAGAGTAGTAGGGTTGGTAGAAGAAATTAAATTAAGTAGAACTAGGATAGCGTTACAGAGAAAGAAAGAAAAATTAGAAACAAAGAAGATCTCGAGTTAGATATGCTTAATGCAAATCTACTTAGCACATATTTACAATCTTCATCTGACTCTAGAACCACAATGTGTTGTTTCGAAGATGGACGATATAAAGTATAGGGAAATATACTTACATTCTTTTTCTTCTCTCTTTTTCTTCTGTCGCAGAATTATCACAAAGAAGGTCTCAAATTAAAAGACGATGAATGCAAATTTACTAACTACATATAATCATCATTTAATTCGAGACCCGCAATGTGCTGTTTAGAAGATGGACGAATTGACGAAACACATATTTCAGATCAGGAAATCGTTTTTGTTCCAGCATTTACGTCTTCCATGTATAATTTTCTTCTTCTTCTGCCTCGCCTTTATCCCGTTACGAGAGGTCGGCTTTCCGAATCATGCGATGCCATTTATGTCTATCTCGCACGTCTTGTTCGTGAAGTCCCAACACTTTCATGTCTTTCTGGACATTTGACAGCCAGGTTCTTTAGAGCCTTCCTGTTCCCCTCTTTCTTGTAGAGATGGAGAGGTACTTTTTATTTACGTGATCGTCTGGTCTGCTCATAACCTGACCGTACCATCGTAATCTAGCCTCACAAATTCTATGGCTTATGGGGGCCACCCTGAAGCTAACCCTCACATGTTCATTACGCACTTTGTCATTAAGATTAACCCCGCCCGACCAGGGCAGTATACGCATCTTCGTTGTATGTAGCTTCTGCTCGTGACTCTTAGTTGTCGGCCAGACTCCACAGCCTTAGAGTAAAGCTGGGCTTACCGCTGTTTTATAGATTTTACTATTGGTCTTAATAGGCATTTTTTACAACATTACAAACAAACAAAAACAAAATTATAACTGTACAAACAAATACATCTATACATATAAATAAAACTTGGAGTGTCTGTCTATAATATTGAAATAACTGCTTTTTATTACATGCATATGAATATAATATGCGGTACATACACGGCTGGACCGATTTTGACGGGACTTTTTTTGGCAGGTAGCTGATGTAATAAGGAGTAACATACGCTACTTATATTTTAGAAAAAACGAATTCAAAATCCTGTAGTCCACGCGAACGAAGTCGCGGGCACAGCAAGTCATAAAGTAAATATATTCAGTTCCACATTGCTCTTCTCTTCGGTTCGTCTACTTTTATCTCTTCTATTTCAGAATTAGCCACAAATAGTCTACAAATTAGAGGAGGCTAAAGCGAATCTATATAGCATTACAAATTGTCAATGAAATTATATTCAAAATGTCAATGTCAAGATGACACTCATCGAAGCAATAGCTTCAAGAATGTATACCACCATTTATTTATATAGCAACACTTTTAAAATATCACACATGCCTATACACTTAAAAGCAAGAATTCACTGCGCGAATGAGTTTTGCTCTGTACACAATACAGTACAAAACCATAATCAAAAAAAAAACAGTTTGTCTCCTCATTAGTCACAGAATTGGTCGCAAAGAAGTTCCCGAGCTCGTCAGTGACTGTGAAAACTCTTAACCTAGTCCAAAACGTACTCTATAACCTCATGTGTGGTTTAGAAGAACGGTGGGCGACGATTTGCGAAGCGCATATTTTTGCGGCCAGATTTGTTAATTGTTTTTAACTTGACTATCTTCAGCAGCTCTTCTTTCTTCTGTCGCAGAATTAGTCACAAAGAAGATTACTAGATAAAAATGCTGTAGGTTACTGTGACTGCCTTCGGCTCTATCTAGCTTGCAAATCTCTCTATGCGCTGTTTCACAGATGGGCAATTTTGGAGAGATGCATATTTATGCAGGATCTGTAACTCAATTTTTCTTTATTCTAAAACTAGCTTATAATATATAACCTATGTCACTCAGGAATAAAGCAGTTTTCTATCGGTGAAATTAATTTAGCAATCGAACCAGTACTTCCAGAAAAAACATATACACACAATACAAACACAAAAAAATAACAAACTTTACCTTTTTAGAATATTAGTATAGATATACATAACAAAAAAGTTATAAAAAGTGAAAATTAATATTAATTTAAATATTGAGAACACTAAAGAAAAAACCACAAACGGCACGTGACCTTGACTAGAAGCATTCACTGCGTAAGTAAGCACCGGCCTTTACAAAAGATACATTTCAAAATCATTACATCATTTTTTTTTTCACAATTATCACACAACACCGTCTAGCCTCAAGCTACGCAGAGCTTGCGTTATGAGTACTAGTTCAATACTGATAAATATATTTACATATTTCTAAAAACAAAATATTATATTATAGACTTATATTACCTCTTAAGATTTTATGTAACCATTTTACCCTTAAATAAACATATATTATTATTATATTAAAAAACCGGATAATATATTATATTCTTTCTCTTCTTTCTTCTCTTCTGTCACAGAATAGAATATAATAGAATCAAACTTTATTGTCCACCAAAAAGTATGACAGTTTGTACAGGAACTTAAATTTATGGGTACAATAGCGGTCTTATCGCTGACAGCGACATTTTCCAGACAACCTTAGGATGGATAAATACTTAAAATAATACAGGGGTAGTCTGTGGTGTGCTGCTAACAAATTAATCAAACTCTAGGTATATAAAACACAATACATAACTCTAATTATATATATATATACATATTATAATATGTTACACAATTTTATTGAAAAACGGAAACATAAGGAAAAAGAGTAAATTGAGGTTAAAAAAATGAAGATCTCGAGTTAGATGTGCTTAATGCAAATCTACTTAGCACATATTTACAATCTTCATCTGACTCTAGAACCACAATGTGTTGTTTCGAAGACGGACGATATAAAGTATAGGGAAATATACTTACATTCTTTTTCTTGTCTCTTTTTCTTCTGTCGCAAAATTATCACAAAGATGGTCTCGAATTAAAGGACGATAGAAGCAAATCTACTAACAGCATATAACCATCATCTAATTCGAGACCCACAATGTGCTGTTTAGAAGATGGACGAATTGACGAAACACATATTTCAGATCAGGAAATCGTTTTTAAATTGTTCTAGCATTTACGTCTTCCTTGTACAATTTTCTTCTTCTTCTGCCTCGCCTTTATCCCGTTACGAGAGGTCGGCTTTCCGAATCATGCGACGCCATTTATGTCTATCTCGAACGTCTTGTTCGTGAAGTCCCAACACTTTCATGTCTTCCTGGACATTCGACAGCCAGGTTCTTTAGAGCCTTCCTGTTCCCCTCTTTCTTGTAGCGATGGAGAGGCACTTTTATTTACGTGATCGTCTGGTCTGCTCATAACATGACCGTACCATCGTAATCTAGCCTCACAAATTCTATGGGTTATGGGGGCCACCCCGAAGCTAACCCTTACATGTTCATTACGCACTTTGTCATTAAGATTATCCCCGCCCGACCAGGGCAGTATACGAATCTTCGTTGTATGTAGCTTCTGCTCGTGACTCTTAGTTGTCGGCCAGACACTATAGCCTTAGAGGAAAGCTGGGCTTACCGCTGTTTCATAGATTTTACTATTGGTCTTAATAGGCATTTTTTACAACATTACAAACAAACCAAAAAAAATTATAACTATACAAACAAATACATCTATACATATAAATAAAATTGGAGTGTCTGTCTATAATATTGAAATAACTGCTTTTTATTACATGCATATGAATATAATATGCGGTACATACACGGCTGGACCGATTTTGATGGGACTTTTTTTGGCAGGTAGCTGATGTAATAAGGAGTAACATAGGCTTCTTATATTTTAGAAAATATAAATTCAAAATCCTGTAGTCCACGCGAACGAAGTCGCGGGCACAGCTAGTTATAAAGTAAAATACATAATTATGTTCAGTTCCACTTTGTTCTTCTCTTCGGTTCATCTCTTCTATTTCAGAATTAGCCACAAATAGTCTGCCAGTTAGAGGAAGCTAGAGCGAATCTATATAGCATTATAGCCCATCTAGCTGGCAAACCTTTATGCGCTGGTCGATCAACATCGTCGTAGTCATCTAGCCGCACTATGTCCAGCCCAGGAGTAGGGGACGGTAATTAGATGATTTTCCCACATGCACAAATTACACATTACAATTATACAGTACACAAATTGTCAATGAAAGTACATATAAAACGTCAATGTCAAGATGACACTCATCGAAGCAATAGCTTCATGAATGTATACCACCATTTATTTATATAGCAACACTTTAAAAATATTACACATGCCTATACAGTTATAAGCAAGAATTCACTGCGCGAATGAGTTTTGCTCTGTATACAATACAGTACAAAACCATAATCAATAAACAGTTTGTCTCCTCATTAGTCACAGAATTAGTCGCAAAGAAGTTCCCGAGCTCGTCAGTGACTGTGAAAACTCTTAACCTAGTCCAAAATGTACTCTAAAACCTCATGTGTGGTTTAGAAGAACGGTAGGCGACGATTTGCGAAGCGCATATTTTTGCTGCCAGATTTGTTAATTGTTTTTAACTCGACTATCTTCAGCAGCTCTTCTTTATTCTGTCGCAGAATTAGTCACAAAAAAAAGAATAATAGATAAAAATGCCGTAGGTTACTGTGACTGCCTTCGGCTCTATCTAGCTTGCAAACCTCTCTATGCGCTGTTTCACAGATGGGCAATTTTGGAGAGATGCATATTTATGCAGGATCTGTAACTCAATTTTTCTTTATTCTAAAACTAGCTTATAATATATAACCTATGTCACTCAGGAATAAAGCAGTTTCCTATCGGTGAAATAAATTCAGCAATCGAACCAGTACTTCCAGAAAAACATATACACACAATACAAATAAAAAAAATAACAAACTTTACATTTTTATAATATTAGTATAGACAGATTTACATAACAAAAAAGATATAAAAAGTGAAAATTAATATTAATTTAAATATTGATAAAACTAAAGAAAAAACCAAAAACGGCACGTGACCTTGACTAAAAGCATTCACTGCGCAAGTGAGCACCGCCCTTTACAAAAGATACGTTTCAAAATCATTACATAATTTTTTTTTCCACAACTGTCACATAACACCGTCTAGTCTTAAGCTAAGCAGAGCTTGTGTTATGAGAACTAGACAACACTGATAAATATACTTACATATTTCTAAAAACATAATATTATATTATAGACTTATATTACCTCTTAAGATTTTATGTAACCATTTTACCCTTATATATTCTTATATATTCTTTATTGTACATAAATTTACATATTATTCATAGTAAGAAAGCCGATGTACACAGGCGAGCTTAACCCAAAATTGGGTTTTCTTACAGCAAACCTTAATTTAATGTAAATAAAATTTTATAAAAGAGGAGAACTTAAGAAATGCACAACAAAAACCAAAATAATTTACATAGATATGTGCGCAGCACACAATACCTATAAACATACTACATAAATACAACAAATAAAACCTATATATATATATATATATATACATGAGTCATATTGACAGGAAATGTTCCCTGATCCTTCCCCTGAAGACGTCCAACGAAGGGCTAGAGTCCTTATAGAGTGTGGAAGAGAATTCCAAAGACGAACAGCTCGAACAGTAAAAGAACCACTGTACCGACTAGAGGAATGGGGAGGAAAACCCTTAAATAAACATATATTATTATTATATTAAAAAACAGGATAATATATTATATTCTTTCTCTTCTTTCTTCTCTTCTGTCACAGAATAGAATATAATACAATCAAACTTTATTGTCCACCAAAAAGTATGACAGTTTGTACAGGAACTTAAATTTATGGGTACAATGGCGGTCTTATCGCTGACAGCGACATCTTCCAGACAACCTTAGGATGGATAAAAACTTAAAATAATACAGGGGTAGTCTGTGGTGTAGTGCTAACAAATTGATCAAACTCTAGGTGAATAAAACACAATACATAACTCTAATTATATATATATACATACATATTATAATATATTACACAATTTCATTGAAAAACGGAAACAAAAGGAAAAAGAGTAAAGTAGGGTTGGTGGAAGAAGAAAAATTAGAAACAAAGAAGATCTCGAGTTAGATGTGCTTAATGCAAATCTACTTAGCACATATTTACAATCTTCATCTGACTCTAGAACCACAATGTGTTGTTTCAAAGACGGACGATATAAAGTATAGGGAAATATACTTACATTCTTTTTCTTGTCTCTTTTTCTTCTGTCGCAAAATTATCACAAAGAAGGTCTCGAATTAAAGGACGATAGATGCAAATCTACTAACAGCATATAACCATCATCTAATTCGAGACCCACAATGTGCTGTTTAGAAGATGGACGAATTGACGAAACACATATTTCAGATCAGGAAATCGTTTTTAAATTGTTCTAGCATTTACGTCTTCCTTGTACAATTTTCTTCTTCTTCTGCCTCGCCTTTATCCCGTTACGAGAGGTCGGCTTTCCGAATCATGCGACGCCATTTATGTCTATCTCGAACGTCTTGTTCGTGAAGTCCCAACACTTTCATGTCTTCCTGGACATTCGACAGCCAGGTTCTTTAGAGCCTTCCTGTTCCCCTTTTTCTTGTAGCGATGGAGAGGCACTTTTATTTACGTGATCGTCTGGTCTGCTCATAACATGACCGTACCATCGTAATCTAGCCTCACAAATTCTATGGGTTATGGGGGCCACCCCGAAGCTAACCCTTACATGTTCATTACGCACTTTGTCATTAAGATTATCCCCGCCCGACCAGGGCAGTATACGAATCTTCGTTGTATGTAGCTTCTGCTCGTGACTCTTAGTTGTCGGCCAGACACCACAGCCTTAGAGGAAAGCTGGGCTTACCGCTGTTTCATAGATTTTACTATTGGTCTTAATAGGCATTTTTTACAACATTACAAACAAACCAAAAAAATTTATAACTATACAAACAAATACATCTATACATATAAATAAAATTGGAGTTTCTGTCTATAATATTGAAATAACTGCTTTTTATTACATGCATATGAATATAATATGCGGTACATACACGGCTGGACCGATTTTGATGGGACTTTTTTTGGCAGGTAGCTGATGTAATAAGGAGTAACATAGGCTACTTATATTTTAGAAAAAATGAATTCAAAATCCTGTAGTCCACGCGAACGAAGTCGCGGGCACAGCTAGTCATAAAGTAAAATACATATGTTCAGTTCCACATTGCTCTTCTCTTCGGTTCGTCTGCTTTTATCTCTTCTATTTCAGAATTAGCCACAAATAGTCTACAAGTTAGAGGAGGCTAAAGCGAATCTATACAGCACTACAAATTGTCAATGAAAGTACATTCAAAATTTCAATGTCAAGATGACACTCATCGAAGCAATAGCTTCAAGAATGTATACCACTATTTATTTATATAGCAACACTTTTAAAATATCACACATGCCTATACACTTAAAAGCAAGAATTCACTGCGCGAATGAGTTTTGCTCTGTACACAATACAGTACAAAACCATAATCAATAAACAGTTTGTCTCCTCATTAGTCACAGAATTAGTCGCAAAGAAAATCCCGAGCTCGTCAGTGACTGTGAAAACTCTTAACCTAGTCCAAAACGTACTCTAAAACCTCATGTGTGGTTTAGAAAGACGGTGGGCGATGATTTGCGAAGCGCATATTTTTGCGGCCAAATTTGTTGTTTTTAACTCGACAATCTTCAGCAGCTCTTCTTTTTTCTGTCGCAGAATTAGTCACAAAAAAAAGAATAAAAGATAAAAATGCTGTAGGTTACTGTGACTGCCTTCGGCTCTATCTAGCTTAACTCAATTTTTCTTTATTCTAAAACTAGCTTATAATATATAACCTATGTCACTCCGGTATGAAGCAGTTTCCTATCGGTAAAATAAATTCAGCAATCGAACCAGTACTTCCAGAAAAAACATATACACACAATACAAACAAAAAAAATAACAAACTTTACCTTTCTAGAATATTAGTATAGATAAAAGTTATAAAAAGTGAAAATTAATATTAATTTAAATATTTAGAGCACTCAAGAAAATATCTCAAACGGCACGCGATCTCGAAGGGCGGTGCTCACTTGCGCATTCACTGCGCAAGTGAGCACCGCCCTTTACAAAAGATACATTTCAAAATCATTACATCATTTTTTTTTCCACAACTATCACACAACACCGTCTAGTCTCAAGCTAAGCAGAGCTTGTGTTATGAATACTAGTTCAACACTGGTAAATATACTTACATATTTCTATAAACATAACATTGTAGGTATTATAGACTTATATTACCTCTTAAGATTTTATGTAACCATTTTACACTTAAATAAACATATATTATTATTATTATATTAAAAAAACAGGATAATATATTATATTCTTCCTCGTCTTTCTTCTCTTCTGTCACAGAATAGAATAGAATAGAATAGAATAGAATAAAACTCTATTGTACACCAAAAAGTAACACAGTTTGTACAGGAACGTAAATTTATGGGTACAATGGCGGTCTTATCGCTGACAGCGACATCTTCCAGACAACCTTAGGATGGATAAAAACTTAAAATAATACAGGGGTAGTCTGTGGTGTGCTGCTAACAAATTTGAAACTCTAGGTATATAAAACACAATGCATAACTCTAATTATATATATATACATACATATTATAATATGTTACACAATTTCATTGTAAAACGGAAACAAAAGGAAAAAGCGCAAAGTAGGGTTGGTGGAAGAAATTAAATTAAGTAGAACTAGGATAGCGTTACAGAGAAAGAAAGAAAAATTAGAAACAAAGAAGATCTCGAGTTAGATGTGCTTAATGCAAATCTACTTAGCACATATTTACAATCTTCATCTGACTCTAGAGCCACAATGTGTTGTTTCGAAGATGGACGATATAAAGTATAGGGAAATATACTTACATTCTTTTTCTTCTGTCGTAGAATTATCACAAAGAAGGTCTCAAATTAAAGGACGAATTATGCAAATCTACTAACTACATATAATCATCATCTAATTCGAGACCCGCAATGTGCTATTTAGAAGATGGACGAATTGACGAAATACATATTTCAGATCAGGAAATCGTTTTTGTTCTACCATTTACGTCTTCCATGTATAATTTTCTTCTTCTTCTGCCTCCCCTTTATCCATGAAAAACCATGTCCTAGAATCAAAAATTCGAAGACATGTGACATTCACCAACCCTCACTGGGCCCGCATGGAGGATTATGACCCATTCCCTTTCCTAGAGAAGAGGCCTGAATCCCAGCAGAGGGAACATTCAGAGGCTGATTATGCTATTGTGACCGATCCTAAATGACCCTGGGTTGATAAAATTTTTATTTTTCCTCAATTTTCCTGTATGGAGGTGTAAAGGTCGGTTTCCCCCAAAAGGGGAAGGGGGCGAGCTCCACCTCCGCTCGCCCCTGTGGTTCTCATCCTAGTGACTTGGACAAACCCCCACCGACAGTAATGAATTTCCAAGAAATAAGTCCCCTTCTTCCGACTTAGAAAGCTAGGGGATTAGGTAGGCAATTGAGAAAAATAATGTTAAAATCAAATAGGGTTGGAAATCCATTGGTAAGTAGATAAGGAAGGATAAATACTTTTCTTTTGAGTTATGAATATTATGAGACTGAGAGGGCTGCAAAAGGGTATAATATGATAATATAATATAATATTTCACAACTATCACACAACACCGTCTAGTCTCAAGCTAAGCAGAGCTTGTGTTACGAGTACTAGTTCAACACTGATAAATATACTTACATATTTCTATAAACATAATATTATATTATAGACTTATATTACCTCTTAAGATTTTATGTAACCATTTTACCCTTAAATAAACATATATTATTATTATTATATTAAAAAACAGAATAATATATTATATTCTTTCTTTTCTTTCTTCTCTTCTGTCACAGAATAGAATATAATAGAATCAAACTTTATTGTCCACCAAAAAGTATGACAGTTTGTACAGGAACTTAAATTTATGGGTACAATAGCGGTCTTATCGCTGACAGCGACACCTTCCAAACAACCTTAGGATAGATAAAAACTTAAAATAATACAGGGGTAGTCTGTGGTGTGCTGCTAACAAATTAATCAAACTCTAGGTATATAAAACACAATACATAACTCTAATTATATATATATACATACATATTATAATATGTTACACAATTTCATTGAAAAACGGAAACATAAGGAAAAAGAGTAAATTGAGGTTAAAAAAATTAGAAACAAAGAAGATCTCGAGTTAGATGTGCTTAATGTAAATCTACTAAGCACATATTTACAATCTTCATCTGACTCTAGAACCACAATGTGTTGTTTCGAAGATGGACGATATAAAGTATAGGGAAATATACTTACATTCTTTTTCTTCTGTCGCAGAATAATCACAAAGAAGGTCTCAAATTAAAGGACGAATTATGCAAATCTACTAACTACATATAATCATCATCTAATTCGAGACCCGCAATGTGCTGTTTAGAAGATGGACGAATTGACGAAACACATATTTAAGATCAGAAAATCGTTTTTGTTCTACCATTTACGTCTTCCATGTACAATTTTCTTCTTCTTCTGCTTCGCCTTTATCCCGTTACGTGAGGTCGGCTTTCCGAATCATGCGACGCCATTTATGTCTATCTCGAACGTTTTGTTCGTGAAGTCCCAACACTTTCATGTCTTTCTGGATATTTGACAGCCAGGTTCTTTAGAGCCTTCCTGTTCCCCTCTTTCTTGTAGCGATGGAGAGGCACTTTTATTTAGGTGATCGTCTGGTCTGCTCATAACATGACCGTACCATCGTAATCTAGCCTCACAAATTCTATGGGTTATGGGGGCCACCCCGAAACTAACCCTCACATGTTCATTACGCACTTTGTCATTAAGATTAACCCCGCCCGACCAGGGCAGTATACGCATCTTCGTTGTATGTAGCTTCTGCTCGTGACTCTTAGTTGTCGGCCAGACTCCACAGCCTTAGAGTAAAGCTGGGCTTACCGCTTTTTTATAGATTTTACTATTGGTCTTAATAGGCATTTTACTGTCGCAGAGGACTCCGAATAGCGTGCGCCATTTGTTCCATCCAGACGTAGTCTTCAGGGATGACCGAGGTCAGGTATTTAAAGATTTTTGCTTAAACTGTCGAATACCGCGATTAGAGACACAATAAAAAGACTAAGTCAGAGCGAACGCTTGAGCTTTTGCTTGAGGTTTAATGAATTAAAGGGAGGTTTGAGGCTTCCACACGTTAAAAAAATAACTAAATAACTAGAATATTAAACAATAAATATCAAGAAGGAACTCACCAGAAGTATTTGCCTCACGATTGAGAATTTTTTACATTACAAACAAACAAAAAAAAATTATAACTGTACAAACAACAACATCTATACGTTCTACATATAAATAAAATTGCAGTGTCTGTCTGTAATATTGAAATTACATGCATATGAATATAATATGCGGTACATACACGGCTGGACCGATTTTGACGGGACTTTTTTTGGCAGGTAGCTGATGTAATAAGGAGTAACATAGGCTACTTATATTTTAGAAAAAATGAATTCAAAATCCTGTAGTCCACGCGAACGAAGTCGCGGGTACAGCTAGTTATAAAGTAAACGTTCACAAACACAGTCCACTTTGTTCTTAACAAACAAAGTTAACAAAGTCCACTTTGTTCTTCTCTTCGGTTCTTCTCCTTTTATCTCTTCTATTTCAGAATTAGCCACAAATAGTCTACAAGCTAGAGGGGACCTAAGCGAATCTATATAGCATTATAGCCCATCTAGCTTGCAAACCTTTATGCGCTGGTCGATCAACATCGTCGTAGTCTTCTAGCCGCACTATGTCCAGCCCAGGAGTAGGGGACGGTAATTAGATGATTTTCCCACATACAGTACACAAATTGTCAATGAAAGTACATATAAAACGTCAATGTCAAGATGACACTCATCGAAGCAATAGCTTCGAGAATGTATTCTACCATTTATTTATATAGCAACACTTTAAAAATATTACACATGCCTATACAGTTAAAAGCAATAATTCCCTGCGCGAATGAGTTTTGCTCTGTACACAATACAGTACAAAACCATAATTTTTCCACAACTATCACACAACACCGTCTAGTCTCAAGCTAAGCAGAGCTTGTGTTATGAGTACTAGACAACACTGATAAATATGCTTATATATTTCTAAATACATAAAATTATATTATAGACATTTTACACCCAGACACAGAACAAATGATTATGCTCCTCACACAAACATTTATCTTGGATGAGAATCGGAACAACGACTTCCGCATAGTAGTCAGGGCCACTAATCACTGGACCAACAGGCCAGTCAAAATAATATAAACCACATACAGTCAAATATATATGCGTCACTTTGAGGTATTTACTTTGTGAATTAGAATCACGAGGTCGAAAATATTTTACAGAATTACACGGCAAATAATAATACATAGTAAAATACAGGATAATATATTAAATTCTTTCTCTTCTTTCTTCCTTCCTGTCACAGAATTAGTTACAAAGAAGATTTCTAGTTATATGTGCTTAGCACATATTTACAATCTTCATCTGACTCTAGAACCACAATGTGTTGTTTCGAAAATGGACGATATAAAGTATAGGGAAATATACTTACATTCTTTTTTTTCTCTCTTTTTCTTCTGTCGCCGAATTATCACAAAGAAGGTCTCAAATTAAAGGACGAATGATGCAAATCTACTAACTACATATAATCATCATCTATTTCGAGACCCGCAATGTGCTGTTTAGAAGATGGACGAATTGACGAAACATATATTTCAGATCAGGAAATCATTTTTGTTCTACCATTTACGTCTTCCATGTACAATTTTCTTCTTCTCCTGCCTAGCCTTTATCCCGTTACGTGAGGTCGGCTTTCCGAATCATGCGACGCCATTTATGTCCCACCACCATTTATGTACCATTTACGTCTTCCATGTATAATTTTCTTCTTCTTCTGCCTCCCCTTTATCCATGAAAAACCATGTCCTAGAATCAAAAATTCGAAGACATGTGACATTCACCAACCCTCACTGGGCCCGCTTGGTGGATTATGACCCATTTCCTTTCCTAGAGAAGAGGCCTGAATCCCAGCAGAGGGAACATTCAGAGGCTGATTATGCTATTGTAACCGATCCTAAATGACCCTGGGTTGATAAAATTTTTATTTTTCCTCAATTTTCCTATATGGAGGTATAAAGGTCGGTTTCCCCCAAAAGGGGAAGGGGCGAGCTCCACCTCCGCTCGCCCCTGTGGTTCTCATCCTAGTGACTTGGACAAACCCCCACCGACAGTAATGAATTTCCAAGAAATACGTCCCCTTCTTCCGACTTAGAAAGCTAGGGGATGAGGTAGGCAATTGAGAAAAATAATGTTAAAATCAAATAGGGTTGGAAATCCATTGGTAAGTAGATAAGGAAGGATAAATACTTTTCTTTTGAGTTATGAATATTATGAGACTGAGAGGGCTGCAAAAGGGTATAATATAATAATATAACATAATATTTCACAACTATCACACAACACCGTCTAGTCTCAAGCTAAGCAGAGCTTGTGTTACGAGTACTAGTTCAACACTGATAAATATACTTACATATTTCTATAAACATAATATTATATTATAGACTTATATTACCTCTTAAGATTTTATGTAACCATTTTACCCTTAAATAAACATATATTATTATTATTATATTAAAAAACAGGATAATATATTATATTCTTTCTCTTCTTTGTTCTCTTCTGTCACAGAATAGAATATAATAGAATCAAACTTTATTGTCCACCAAAAAGTATGAGTTTGTACAGGAACTTAAATTTATGGGTACAATAGCGGTCTTATCGCTGACAGCGACACCTTCCAGACAACCTTAGGATGGATAAAAACTTAAAATAATACAGGGGTAGTCTGTGGTGTGCTGCTAACAAATTAATCAAACTCTAGGTATATAAAACACAATACATAACTCTAATTATACATATATACATACATATTATAATATGTTACACAATTTCATTGAAAAACGGAAACATAAGGAAAAAGAGTAAATTAGGGTTAAAAAAAAATTAGAAGCAAAGTAGATCTCGAGTTAGATGTGCTTAATGCAAATCTACTTAGCACATATTTACAATCTTCATCTGACTCTAGAACCACAATGTGTTGTTTCGAAGATGGACGATATAAAGTACGATATAAAGTATAAAGTATACTTACATTCTTTTTCTTCTCTCTTTTTCTTCTGTCGCAGAATTATCACAAAGAAGGTCTCAAATTAAAGGACGAATTATGCAAATCTACTAACTACATATAATCATCATCTAATTCGAGACCCGCAATGTGCTGTTTACAAGATGGACGAATTGACGAAACACAAATTTCAGATCAGAAAATCGTTTTTGTTCTACCATTTACGTCTTCCATGTACAATCTTCTTCTTCTCCTGCCTCGCCTTTATCCCGTTACGTGAGGTCGGCTTTCCGAATCATGCGACGCCATTTATGTCTATCTCGAACGTCTTGTTCGTGAAGTGCCAACACTTTCATGTCTTTCTAGACATTTGACAGCCAGGTTCTTTAGAGCCTTCCTATTCCCCTCTTTCTTGTAGAGATGGAGAGGCACTTTTTATTTACGTGATCGTCTGGTCTGCTCATAACATGACCGTACCATCGTAATCTAGCCTCACAAATTCTATGGGTTATGGGGGCCACCCTAAAGCTAACCCTCACATGTTCATTACGCACTTTGTCATTAAGATTAACCCTGCCCGACCAGGGCAGTATACGCATCTTTGTTGTATGTAGCTTCGTGACTCTTAGTTGTCGGCCAGACTCCGCAGCCTTAGAGTAAAGCTGGGCATACCGCTGTTTTATAGATTTTACTATTGGTCTTAGTAGGCATTTTTTACAACATTACAAACAAACAAAAACAAAATTATAACTGTACAAACAAATACATCTATACATATAAATAAAATTGGAGTGTCTGTCTGTAATATTGAAATAACTGCTTTTTATTACATGCATATGAATATAATATGCGGTACATACACGGCTGGACCGATTTTGACGGGACTTTTTTGGCAGGTAGCTAATGTAATAAGGAGTAACATAGGCTACTTATATTTTAGAAAAAATGAATTCAAAATCCTGTAGTCCACGCGAACGAAGTCGCGGGCACAGCTAGTCATAAAGTAAATATGTTCAGTTCCACATTAATCTTCTCTTCGGTTCGTCTGCTTTTGTCTCTTCTATTTCAGAATTAGCCACAAATAGTCTACAAGTTAGAGGGGGCCTAAGCGAATCTATATAGCATTATAGCCCATCTAGCTTGCAAACCTTTATGCGCTTGTCGATCAACATCGTTGTAGTCGTCTAGCCGCACTATGTCCAGCCCAGGAGTAGGGGACGGTAATTAGATGATTTTCTCACATACAGTACACAAATTGTCAATGTATTACTCATAACACAAGCTCTGCTTAGCTTGAGACTAGACGGTGTTGTGTGATAGTTGTGGAAAAAAAAAATGATGTAATGATTTTGAAATGTATCTTTTGTAAAGGGCGGTGCTCACTTGCGCAGTGAATGATTCTAGTCAAGGTCGCGTGCCGTTTGAAATATTTTCTTGAGTGCTCTGAATATTTAAATTAATATTAATTTTCACTTTTTATATCTTTTTTGTTATGTAAATCTATCTATACTAATATTCTAAAAAGGTAAAGTTTGTTATTTTTTTTGTTTGTATTGTGTGTATGTGTTTTTTCTGGAAGTACTGGTTCGATTGATGAATAAATTTCACCGATAGGAAACTGCTTTATTCATGAGTGACATCGGTTTTATATTATAAGCTAGTTTTAGACAAGTTTTAAAACCGAAACAAAAGGAAAAAGAGTAGTAGGGTTGTTGGAAGAAATTAAATTAAGTAGAACTAGGATAGCGTTACAGAGAAAGAAAGAAAAATTAGAAACAAAGAAGATCTCGAGTTAGATGTGCTTAATGCAAATCTACTTAGCACATATTTACAATCTTCATCTGACTCTAGAACCACAATGTGTTGTTTCGAAGATGGACGGTATAAAGTATAGGGAAATATACTTACATTCTTTTTCTTCTCTCTTTTTCTTCTGTCGCAGAATTATCACAAAGAAGGTCTCAAATTAAAGGACGAATTATGCAAATCTACTAACTACATATAATCATCATCTAATTCGAGACCCGCAATGTGCTGTTTAGAAGATGGACGAACTGACGAAACACATATTTCAGATCAGGAAATCGTTTTTGTTCTACCATTTACGTCTTCCATGTACAATTTTCTTCTTCTTCTGCTCCGCCTTTATCCCGTTACGCTTTCCGAATCATGCGACGCCATTTATGTCTATTTCGAACGTCTTGTTCGTGAAGTCCCAACACTTTCATGTCTTTCTGGACATTTGACAGTCAGGTTCTTTAGAGCCTTCCTGTTCCCCTCTTTCTTGTAGAGATGGAGAGGTACTTTTCATTTACGTGATCGTCTGGTCTGCTCATAAAATGACCGTACCATCGTTATCTAGCCTCACAAATTCTATGGGTTATGGGGGCCACCCCGAAGCTAACCCTCACATGTTCATTACGCACTTTGTCATCAAGATTAACCCCGCCCGACCAGGGCAGTATACTATATATATATATATATATATATATATATAACCTATGTCACTCAGGAATAAAGCAGTTTCCTATCGGTGAAATAAATTCAGCAATCGAACCAGTACTTCCAGAAAAAACATATACACACAATACAAACAAAAAAAAGAACAAACTTTACCTTTTTAGTATATTAGTATAGATAGATTTACATAACAAAAAAGTCATAAAAAGTGAAAATTAATATTAATTTGAATATTCAGAGCATTCAAGAAAATATCTCAAACGGGACGTGACCTTGACTAGAAGCATTCACTGCGCAAGCGAGCACCGCCCTTTACAAAAGTTACATTTCAAAATCATTACATCATTTTTTTTTTCCACAACTATCACACAACACTGTCTAGTCTCAAGCTAAGCAGAGCTTGTATTATGAGTACTAGTTCAACACTGATAAATATACTTACATATTTCTATAAACATAATATTATATTATAGACTTATATTACCTCTTAAGATTTTATGTAACCATTTTACCCTTAAATAAACATGTATTATTATTATCATATTAAATACCGGATAATATATTATAATCTTTCTCTTCTTTCTTCTCTTCTGTCACAGAATAGAATATAATAGAATCAAACTTTATAGTCCACCAAAAAGTATCACAGTTTGTACAGGAACTTAAATTTATGGGTACAATAGCGGTCTTATCGCTGACAGCGACATCTTCCAGACAACCTTAGGATGGATCAAAACTTAAAATAATACAGGGGTAGTCTGTGGTGTGCTGCTAACAAATTAATCAAACTCTAGGTATATAAAACACAATACATAACTCTAATTATATATATATACATACATATTATATTATGTTACACAATTTCATTGAAAAACGGAAACAAAAGGAAAAAGAGTAAATTAGGGTTAAAAAAATTAGAAACAAAGAAGATCTCGATTTAGATGTGCTTAATGCAAATCTACTTAGCACATATTTACAATCTTCATCTGACTCTAGAACCACAATGTGTTGTTTCGAAGATGGACGATATAAAGTATAGGGAAATATACTTACATTCTTTTTCTTCTCTCTTTTTCTTCCGTCGCAGAATTATCACAAAGAAGGTCTCAAATTAAAGGATGATGTATGCAAATCTACTAACTACATATAATCATCATCTAATTCGAGACCCGCAATGTGCTGTTTAGAAGACGGACGAATTGACGAAATACATATTTCAGATCAGGAAATCGTTTTTGTTCTACCATTTACGTCTTCCATGTACAATCTTCTGCTTCTTCTGCCTCCCCTTTATCCCGTTACGTGAGATCGGCTTTCCCAATCATGCGACGTCATATATGTCTATCTCGAACGTCTTGTTCGTGAAGTCCCAACACTTTCATGTCTTTCTGGACATTTGACAGCCAGGTTGTTTGGAGCCTTCCTCTTCCCCTCGTCCTTGTAGCGATGGAGAGGCACTTTTTAATCACGTGAACTTCTCATAACGTGACCGTACCATCGCAATCTAGCCTCACAAATATGGATTATAGGGGCCACCCTGAAGCTCCCCTTCACATGTTCATTACGCACTTTGTCCTTAAGAGTAACCCCGCTACACATTTACGTTGTGTGTAGCTTCTGCTCGTGACTCTTAGTTGTTGGTCAGCCTTCATTGTCAAAGAATAAAGCTGGTCTTACCGCTGTTTTATAGATTTTACCTTTGGTAGTAACAGTAAATGAAATAAAACATTACTGTCGCAAAGAACTCCGGTAAGCGTGCGCCACTTGTTCCATCCATGTATAGTCCTGTGAGTAATGTCAGCCTCGATTATCTCGTTTTCAGATATGACCGAGCTCAGGTATTTAAAGCTTTGTGTTTGAAGGAGTTTGAGGCTTCCATTAACAATACGTTAATTAATAAATCACTGGAGTATTAAGGAATAAATATCAAGAACGTACTCACCAGAAGAATTTGCTTTCATGAGTGAGCATCTTTTACAACATTACAAAAAGAAAACTCACACTTACCGTACAAACAACAAAATTATACACTAAAATACAAACTGGAAACGTCGTAAAATTGTAAAATATTGAGAGAAATTTTCAACAATTTTTTTTGTAAATAAGACAGGGCTATCCTGAAAAGTAATAAAATTTGATGTATGTAATTTATCGTATAAAAAAGATTCATTCATAGAGCTTTGGTGGTCAAGTAGTAACAGCCATGACTTACGAGTTGTAGGTCGCGAGTTCAAACACAGCCAGGTGCATTAATTTGTAACCACAACAAACAAACGGTGAAGGAAAACATCGTGAGGAAACCATGTCCATTCACCAACCCTCACTGGGCCCGCTTGGTGGATTATGACCCATTCTCTTTCCTAGAGAAGAGGCCTGAATCCCAGCAGAGGGAACATTCAGAGGCTGATTATGCTATTGTGACCGATCCTAAATGACCCTGGGTTGATAAAATTTTTATTTTTCCTCAATTTTCCTATATGGAGGTATAAAGGTCGGTTTCCCCCAAAAGGGGAAGTGGGCGAGCTCCACCTCCGCTCGCCCCTGTGGTTCTCATCCTAGTGACTTGGACAAACCCCCACCGACAGTAATGAATTTTCAAGAAATACGTCCCCTTCTTCCGACTTAGAAAGCTAGGGGATTAGGTAGGCAATTGAGAAAAATAATGTTAAAATCAAATAGGGTTGGAAATCCATTGGTAAGTAGATAAGGAAGGATAAATACTTTTCTTTTGAGTTATGAATATTATGAGACTGAGAGGGCTGCAAAAGGGTATAATATAATAATATTCCACAACTATCGCACAACACCGTCTAGTCTCAAGCTAAGCAGAGCTTGTGTTACGAGTACTAGCTCAACACTGATAAATATACTTACATATTTCTATAAACATAATATTATATTATAGACTTATATTACCTCTTAAGATTTTATGTAAACATTTTACCATTAAATAAAGATATATTATTATTATTATATTAAAAAACAGGATAATATATTATATTCTTTCTCTTCTTTCTTCTCTTCTGTCACAGAGTAGAATAGAATATAATAAAACTTTATTGTCCACCAAAAAGTATCACAGTTTGTACAGGACCTTAAATTTATGGGTACAATGGCGGTCTTATCGCTGACAGCGACATCTTTCAGACAACCTTAGCATGGATAAAAACTTAAAATAATACAGGGGTAGTCTGTGTTGTGCTGCTAATAAATTAATCAAACTCTAGGTATATAAAACACAATACATAACTCTAATTATATATATACATACATATTATAATATGTTTCACAATTTCATTGAAAAACGGAAACATAAGGAAAAAGAGTAAATTAGGGTTAAAAAAATTAGAAACAAAGAAGATCTCGAGTTAGATGTGCTTAATGCAAATCTACTTAGCACATATTTACAATCTTCATCTGAGTCTAGAACCACAATGTGTTGTTTCGAAGATGGACGATATAAAGTATAGGGAAATATACTTACATTCTTTTTCTTCTCTCTTTTTCTTCTGTCGCAGAATTATCACAAAGAAGGTCTCAAATTAAAGGACCAATTATGCAAATCTACTAACTACATATAATCATCATTTAATTCGAGACCCGCAATGTGCTGTTTAGAAGATGGACGAATTGACGAAACACATATTTCAGATCAGGAAATCGTTTTTGTTCTACCATTTACGTCTTCCATGTACAATCTTCCTCTTGTTCTGCCTCCCCTTTATCCATGAAAAACCATGACCTAGAATCAAAAATTTGAAGACATGTGACATTCACCAACCCTCACTGGGCCCGCTTGGTGGATTATGACCCATTCCCTTTCCTAGAGAAGAGGCCTGAATCCCAGCAGAGGGAACATTCAGAGGCTGATTATGCTATTGTGACCGATCCTAAATGACCCTGGGTTGATAAAAAAATTATTTTTCCTCAATTTTCCTATATGGAGGTATAAAGGTCGGTTTCCCCCAAAAGGGGAAGGGGGCGAGCTCCACCTCCGCTCGCCCCTGTGGTTCTCATCCTAGTGACTTGGACAAACCCCCACCGACAGTAATGAATTTCCAAGAAATACGTCCCCTTCTTCCGACTTAGAAAGCTAAGGGATTAGGTAGGGAATTGAGAAAAATAATGTTAAAATCAAATAGGGTTGGAAATCCATTGGTAAGTAGATAAGGAAGGATAAATACTTTTCTTTTGAGTTATGAATATTATGAGACTGAGAGGGCTGCAAAAGGGTATAATATAATAATATAATATAATATTCCACAACTATCACACAACACCGTCTAGTCTCAAGCTAAGCAGAGCTTGTGTTACGAGTACTAGCTCAACACTGATAAATATACTTACATATTTCTATGAACATAATATTATATTATAGACTTATATTACCTCTTAAGATTTTATGTAAACATTTTACCCTTAAATAAAGATATATTATTATAATTATATTAAAAAACCGGATAATATATTATATTCTTTCTCTTCTTTTTTCTCTTCTGTCACAGAATAGAATAGAATATAATAAAACTTTATTGTCCACCAAAAAGTATCACAGTTTGTACAGGAACTTAAATTTATGGGTACAATGGCGGTCTTATCACTGACAGCGACATCTTTCAGACAACCTTAGGATGGATAAAAACTTAAAATAATACAGGGGTAGTCTGTGGTGTGCTGCTAACAAATTAATCAAACTCTAGGTACATAAAACACAATACATAACTCTAATTATATATATATATATACATACATATTATATTATGTTAGACAATTTCATTGAAAAACGGAAACATAAGGAAAAAGAGTAAATTAGGGTTAAAAAAATTAGAAACAAAGAAGATCTCGATTTAGATGTGCTTAATGCAAATCTACTTAGCACATATTTACAATCTTCATCTGACTCTAGAACCACAATGTGTTGTTTCGAAGATGGACGATATAAAGTATAGGGAAATATACTTACATTCTTTTTCTTCTCTCTTTTTCTTCCGTCGCAGAATTATCACAAAGAAGGTCTCAAATTAAAGGATGATGTATGCAAATCTACTAACTACATATAATCATCATCTAATTCGAGACCCGCAATGTGCTGTTTAGAAGACGGACGAATTGACGAAACACATATTTCAGATCAGGAAATCGTTTTTGTTCTACCATTTACGTCTTCCATGTACAATCTTCTTCTTCTTCTGCCTCCCCTTTATCCCGTTATGTGAGATCGGCTTTCCCAATCATGCGACGTCATATATGTCTATCTCGAACGTCTTGTTCGTGAAGTCCCAACACTTTCATGTCTTTCTGGACATTTGACAGCCAGGTTGTTTGGAGCCTTCCTCTTCCCCTCGTCCTTGTAGCGATGGAGAGGCACTTTTAAATCTCGTAAACTTCTCATAACATGACCGTACCATCGCAATCTAGCCTCACAAATATGGATTATAGGGGCCACCCTGAAGCTCCCCTTAACATGTTTATTACGCACTCTGTCCTTAAGAGTAACCCCGCTACACATTTACGTTGTGTGTAGCTTCTGCTCGTGACTCTTAGTTGTTGGTCAGCCTTCATTGTCAAAGAATAAAGCTGGTCTTACCGCTGTTTTATAGATTTTACCTTTGGTAGTAACAGTAAATGCCATAAAACATTACCGTCGCAAAGAACTCCGGTAAGCGTGCGCCACTTGTTCCATCCATGTATAGTCCTGTGTGTAATGTCAGCCTCGATTATCTCGTTTTCAGATATGACCGAGCTCAGGTATTTAAAGCTTTGTGCTTGAAGGAGTTTGAGGCTTTCATTTACAATACGTTAATTAATAAATCACTGGAGTATTAAGGAATAAATATCAAGAACGTACTCACCAGAAGCATTTGCTTTCACGAGTGAGCATCTTTTACAACATTAAGAAAAGAAAAGTCACACTTACCGTACAAACAACAAAATTATACAGTAAAATACAAACTGGAAACGTCGTAAAATTGTAAAATATTGAGAGAAATTTTCAACATATTTTTTCTAAATAAGACACGGCTATCCTGAAAAATAATAAAATTTGATGTATGTAATTTTTCGTTTAAAAAAGATTCATTCATAGAGCTTTGGTGGCCAAGTAGTAACAGTCATGACTTACGAGTTGTAGGTCGCGAGTTCAAACACAGCCAGGTGCATTAATTTGTAACCACAACAAACAAACGGTGAAGGAAAACATCGTGAGGAAACCATGTCCATTCACCAACCTTCACTGGGCCCGCTTGGTGGATTATGACCCATTCCCTTTCCTAGAGAAGAGGCCTGAATCCCAGCAGAGGGAACATTCAGAGGCTGATTATGCTATTGTGACCGATCCTAAATGACCCTGGGTTGATAAAATTTTTATTTTTCCTCAATTTTCCTATATGGAGGTGTAAAGGTCGGTTTCCCCCAAAAGGGGAAGGGGGCGAGCTCCACCTCCGCTCGCCCCTGTGGTTCTCATCCTAGTGACTTGGACAAACCCCCACCGACAGTAATGAATTTCCAAGAAATACGTCCCCTTCTTCCGACTTAGAAAGCTAGGGGATTAGGTAGGCAATTGAGAAAAATAATGTTAAAATCAAATAGGGTTGGAAATCCATTGATAAGTAGATAAGGAAGGATAAATACTTTTCTTTTGAGTTATGAATATTATGAGATTGAGAGGGCTGCAAAAGGGTATAATATAACATAATATTCCACAACTATCACACACCACCGTCTAGTCTCAAGCTAAGCAAAGCTTGTGTTACGAGTACTAGTTCAACACTGATAAATATACTTACATATTTCTAAAAACAAAATATTATATTATAGACTTATATTACCTCTTAAGATTTTATGTAACCATTTTACCCTTAAATAAACATATATTATTATTATTATATTAAAAAACCGGATAATATATTATATTCTTTCTCTTCTTTCTTCTTTTCTGTCACAGAATAGAATATAATAGAATCAAACTTTATTGTCCACCAAAAAGTATGACAGTTTGTACAGGAACTTAAATTTATGGGTACAATAGCGGTCTTATCGCTGACAGCGACATCTTCCAGACAACCTTAGGATGGATAAATACTTAAAATAATACAGGGGTAGTCTGTGGTGTGCTGCTAACAAATTAATCAAACTCTACATAAAACACAATACAAAACTCTAATTTTATATATATATATACATATATATTATAATATGTTACACAATTTTATTGAAAAACGGAAACATAAGGAAAAAGAGTAAATTAGGGTTAAAAAAATCAGAAACAAAGATGATCTCGAGTTAGATGTGCTTAATGCAAATCTACTTAGCACATATTTACAATCTTCATCTGACTCTAGAACCACAATGTGTTGTTTCGAAGATGGACGATATAAAGTATAGGGAAATATACTTACATTCTTTTTCTTCTCTCTTTTTCTTCTGTCGCAGAATTATCACAAAGAAGGTCTCAAATTAAAGGACCAATTATGCAAATCTACTAACTACATATAATCATCATTTAATTCGAGACCCGCAATGTGCTGTTTAGAAGATGGACGAATTGACGAAACACATATTTCAGATCAGGAAATCATTTTTGTTCTGCCATTTACGTCTTCCAAGTATAATTTTCTTCTTCTTCTGCCTCGCCTTTATCCCTTTACGAGAGGTCGGCTTTCCGAATCATGCGACGCCATTTATGTCTATCTCGAACGTCTTGTTCGTGAAGTCCCAACACTTTCATGTCTTTCTAGACATTTGACAGCCAGGTTCTTGAGAGCCTTCCTGTTCCCCTCGTTCTTGTAGAGATGGAGAGGCACTTTTTATTTACGTGATCGTCTGGTCTGCTCATAACCTGACCGTACCATCGTAATCTAGCCTCACAAATTCTATGGGTTATGGGGGCCACCCTGAAGCTAACCCTGACATGTTCATTACGCACTTTGTCATTAAGATAAACCCCGCCCGACCAGCGCAGTATACGTATTGTCGCTGTATGTAGCTTCTGCTCATGACTCTTAGTTGTCGGCCAGTCTCCACAGCCTTAGAGTAAAGTTGGGCTTACCGCTGTTTTATAGATTTTACTATTGGGCTTAATAGGCCTTTTACTGTCGCAAAGGACTCCGAATTGCGTAATAATTTACAAAATTATAAACAAACCAAAAAAAAAATTATAACTGTATAAACAACAACATCTATACATCTATACATACAAATAAAATTGGAGTGTCTGTCTGCAATATTGAAATAACTGCTATTTATTACATGCATATGAATATAATATGCGGTAAATACACCAAAATAACATTTTTTACAATTTTTGTCTGTCTGTCTGTCTGTTTGTCCGGGGTAAACTCTGAAATGGCTAGACCGATTTCGACGGGACTTTTTTTGGCAGGTAGCTGATGTAATAAGGAGTAACATAGGCTACTTTTATTTAAGAAAAAATAAATTTAAAATCCTGTAGTCCCCGCGAACGAAGTCGCGGACACAGCTAGTTATAAAGTAAAATACATATGTTCAGTTCCACTTTGTTCTTCTCTTCGGTTCTTCTCCTTTTATCTCTTCTATTACAGAATTAGCCACAAATAGTCCAAGAGTTAGAGAAGACCTAAGCGAATCTATATAGCATTATAGCCCATCTAGCTTGCAAACCTTTATGCGCTGGTCGATCAACATCGTCGTAGTCGTCTAGCCGCACTATGTCTAGCCCAGGAGTAGGGGACTGTAATTAAATGATTTTCCCACATACAGTACACGAATTGTCAATGTAGTACTCATAACACATGCTCTGCTTAGCTTGAGACTAGACGGTGTTGTGTGATAGTTGTGGAAAAAAAAATGATGTAATGATTTTGAAATGTATATTTTGTAAAGGGCGGTGCTCACTTGCGCAGTGAATGCTTCTAGTCAAGGTCGCGTGCCGTTTGAGATATTTTCTTGAGTGCTTTGAATATTTAAATTAATATTAATTTTCACTTTTTATATCTTTTTTGTTATGTAAATCTATCTATACTAATATTCTAAAAAGGTAAAATTTGTTATTTTTTTTGTTTGTATTGTGTGTATATGTTTTTTCTGGAAGTACTGGTTCGATTGCTGAATTAATTTCACCGATAGGAAACTGCTTTATTCATGAGTGACATAGATTATATATTATAAGCTAGTTTTAGACTAGTTTTAAAACGGAAACAAAAGGAAAAAGAGTAGTAGGGTTGGTGGAAGAAATTAAATTAAGTAGAACTAGGATAGCGTTACAGAGAAAGAAAGAAAAATTAGAAACAAAGAAGATCTCGAGTTAGATGTGCTTAATGCAAATCTACTTAGCACATATTTACAATCTTCATCTGACTCTAGAACCACAATGTGTTGTTTCGAAGATGGACGATATAAAGTATAGGGAAATATACTTACATTCTTTTTCTTCTCTCTTTTTCTTCTGTCGCAGAATTATCACAAAGAAGGTCTCAAATTAAAGGACGATGAATGCAAATTTACTAACTACATATAATCATCATTTAATTCGAGACCCGCAATGTGCTGTTTAGAAGATGGACGAATTGACGAAACACATATTTCAGATCAGGAAATCGTTTTTGTTCTACCATTTACGTCTTCCATGTATAATTTTCTTCTTCTTCTGCCTCGCCTTTATCCCTTTACGAGAGGTCGGCTTTCCGAATCATGCGACGCCATTTATGTCTATCTCGAACGTCTTGTTCGTGAAGTCCCAACACTTTCATGTCTTTCTGGACATTTGACAGCCAGGTTCTTTAGAGCCTTCCTGTTCCCCTCTTTCTTGTAGCGATGGAGAGGTACTTTTTATTTACGTGATCGTCTGGTCTGCTCATAACGTGACCGTACCATCGTAATCTAGCCTCACAAATTCTATGGCTTATGGGGGCCACCCTGAAGCTAACCCTCACATGTTCATTACGCACTTTGTCATTAAGATTAACCCCGCCCGACCAGGGCAGTATAAGCATCTTCGTTGTATGTAGCTTCTGCTCGTGACTCTTAGTTGTCGGCCAGACTCCACAGCCTTAGAGTAAAGCTGGGCATACCGCTGTTTTATAGATTTTACTATTGGTCTTAATAGGCATTTTTTACAACATTACAAACAAACAAAAACAAAATTATAACTGTACAAACAAATACATCTATACATATAAATAAAATTGGAGTGTCTGTCTATAATATTGAAATAACTGCTTTTTATTACATGCATATGAATATAATATGCAGTACATACACGGCTTTACCGATTTTGACGGGACTTTTTTGGCAGGTAGCTGATGTAATAAGGAGTAACATACGCTACTTATATTTTAGAAAAAATGAGTTCAAAATCCTGTAGTCCACGCGAACGAAGTCGCGGGCACAGCTAGTCATAAAGTAAATATGTTCAGTTCCACATTGCTCTTCTCTTCGGTTCGTCTGCTTTTATCTCTTCTATTTCAGAATTAGCCACAAATAGTCTACAAATTAGAGGAGGCTAAAGCGAATCTATATAGCATTACAAATTGTCAATGAAAGTACATTCAAAATGTCAGTGTCAAGATGACACTCATCGAAGCAATAGCTTCAAGAATGTATACCACCATATATTTATATAGCAACACTTTTAAAATATCACACATGCCTATACACTTAAAAGCAAGAATTCACTGCGCGAATGAGTTTTGCTCTGTACACAATACAGTACAAAACCATAATAAAAAAAAACAGTTTGTCTCCTCATTAGTCACAGAATTAGTCGCAAAGAAGTTCCCGAGCTCGTCAGTGACTGTGAAAACTCTTAACCTAGTCCAAAACGTACTCTAAATCCTCATGTGTGGTTTAGAAGAACGGTGGGCGACGATTTGCGAAGCGCATATTTTTGTGGCAAGATTTGTTGTTTTTAACTCAACTATCTTCAGCAGCTCTTTTTTCTTCTGTCGCAGGATTAGTCACAAAGAAGTTAAAAATGCCCTAGATTACTGTGACTGCCTTCGGCTCTATCTAGCTTGCAAACCTCTCTATGCGCTGTTTTACCGATGGGCAATTTTGGAGAGATGCATATTTATGCAGGATCTGTAACTCAATTTTTCTTTATTCTAAAACTAGCTTATAATATATAACCTATGTCACTCAGGAATAAAACAGTTTCCTATCGGTAAAATTAATTCAGCAATCGAACCCGTACTTCCAGAAAAAACATATACACACATTACAAACAAAAAAATTAACAAACTTTACCTTTTTAGAATATTAGTATAGATAGATTTACATAACAAAAAAGTTATAAAAAGTGAAAATTAATATTAATTTAAATATTCAGAGCACTCAAGAAAATATCTGACCTTGACTAGAAGCATTCACTGCGCAAGTGAGCACCGCCCTTTACAAAAGATACATTTCAAAATCATTACATCATTTTTTTTTCCACAACTATCACACAACACTGTCTAGTCTCAAGCTAAGCAGAGCTTGTATTATGAGTACTAGTTCAACACTGATAAATATACTTACATATTTCTATAAACATAATATTATATTATAGACTTATATTACCTCTTAAGATTTTATGTAACCATTTTACCCTTAAATAAACATATATTATTATTATTATTATATTAAAAAACCGGATAGTATATTATAATCTTTCTCTTCTTTCTTCTCTTCTGTCACAGAATAGAATATAATAGAATCAAACTTTATTGTCCAACAAAAAGTATGACAGTTTGTACAGGAACTTAAATTTATGGGTACAATAGCGGTCTTATCGCTGACAGCGACACCTTCCAGAAAACCTTAGGATGGATAAAAACTTAAAATAATACAAGGGTAGTCTGTGGTGTGCTGCTAACAAATCAATCAAACTCTAGGTATATAAAACACAATACATAACTCTAATTATATATATATACATACATATTATAATATGTTACACAATTTCATTGAAAAACGGAAACATAAGGAAAAAGAGTAAATTAGGGTTAAAAAAATTAGAAACAAAGAAGATCTCGAGTTAGATGTGCTTAATGCAAATCTACTTAGCACATATTTACAATCTTCATCTGACTCTAGAACCACAATGTGTTGTTTCGAAGATGGACGATATAAAGTATAGGGAAATATACTTACATTCTTTTTCTTCTCTCTTTTTCTTCCGTCGCAGAATTATCACAAAGAAGGTCTCAAATTAAAGGATTATGTATGCAAATCTACTAACTACATATAATCATCATCTAATTCGAGACCCGCAATGTGCTGTTTAGAAGATGGACGAATTTGACGAAACACATATTTCAGATCAGGAAATCGTTTTTGTTCTACCATTTATGTCTTCCATGTACAATTTTCTTCTTCTCCTGCCTCGCCTTTATTCCGTTACGTGAGGTCGGCTTTCCGAATCATGCGACGCCATTTATGTCTATCTCGAACGTTTTGTTCATGAAGTCCCAACACTTTCATGTCTTTCTGGACATTTGACAGCCAGGTTCTTTAGAGCCTTCCTGTTCCCCTCTTTCTTGTAGCGATGGAGAGGCACTTTTATTTACGTGATCGTCTGGTCTGCTCATAACATGACCGTACCATCGTAATCTAGCCTCACAAATTCTATGGGTTATGGGGGCCACCCCGAAACTAACCCTCACATGTTCATTACGCACTTTGTCATTAAGATTAACCCCGCCCGACCAGGGCAGTATACGCATCTTCGTTGTATGTAGCTTCTGCTCGTGACTCTTAGTTGTCGGCCAGACTCCACAGCCTTAGAGTAAAGCTGGGCTTACCGCTTTTTTATAGATTTTACTATTGGTCTTAATAGACATTTTACTGGTGCAAAGGACTCCGATTAGCGTGCGCCATTTGTTCCATCCAGACGTAGTCTTCAGGGATGACCGAGGTCAGGTTTTTAAAGATTTTTGCTTAAACTTTCGAATACCGCGATTAGAGACACAATAAAAAGACTAAGTCAGAGCGAACGCTTGAGCTTTTGCTTGAGGTTTAATGAATTAAAGGGAGGTTTGAGGCTTCCACACGTTAAAAAAATAACTAAATAACTAGAATATTAAACAATAAATATCAAGAAGGAACTCACCAGAAGTATTTGCCTCACGAATGAGACTTTTTTACATTACAAACAAACAAAAAAATATTATAACTGTACAAACAATAACATCTATACGTTCTACATATAAATAAAATTGCAGTGTCTGTCTGTAATATTGAAATAACTGCTTTTTATTACATGTATATGAATATAATATGCGGTACATACACGGCTGGACCGATTTTGACGGGACTTTTTTTGGCAGGTAGCTGATGTAATAAGGAGTAACATAGGCTACTTATATTTTAGAAAAAATGAATTCAAAATCCTGTAGTCCACGCGAACGAAGTCGCGGGTACAGCTAGTTATAAAGTAAACGTTCACAAACACAGTCCACTTTGTTCTTAACAAACAAAGTTAACAAAGTCCACTTTGTTCTTCTCTTCGGTTATTCTCCTTTTATCTCTTCTATTTCAGAATTAGCCACAAATAGTCTACAAGCTAGAGGGGTCCTAAGCGAATCTATATAGCATTATAGCCCATCTAGCTTGCAAACCTTTATGCGCTGGTCGATCAACATCGTCGTAGTCGTCTAGCCGCACTATGTCCAGCCCAGGAGTAGGGGACGGTAATTAGATGATTTTCCCACATACAGTACACAAATTGTCAATGAAAGTACATATAAAACGTCAATGTCAAGATGACACTCATCGAAGCAATAGCTTCGAGAATGTATTCTACCATTTATTTATATAGCAACACTTTAAAAATATTACACATGCCTATACAGTTAAAAGCAATAATTCCCTGCGCGAATGAGTTTTGCTCTGTACACAATACAGTACAAAACCATAATTTTTCCACAACTATCACACAACACCGTCTAGTCTCAAGCTAAGCAGAGCTTGTGTTATGAGTACTAGACAACACTGTTAGATATGCTTATATATTTCTAAATACATAAAATTATATTATAGATATTTTACACCCAGACACAGAACAAATGATTATGCTCCTCACACAAACATTTATCTTGGATGAGAATCGGAACAACGACTTCCGCATAGTAGTCAGGGCCACTAATCACTGGACCAACAGGCCAGTCAAAATAATATAAACCACAAACAGTCAAATATATATGCGTCACTTTGATGTATTTACTTTGTGAATTAGAATCACGAGGTCGATAATATTTTACAGAATTACACGGCAAATAATAATACATAGTAAAATACAGGATAATATATTAAATTCTTTCTCTTCTTTCTTCCTTCCTGTCACAGAATTAGTTACAAAGAAGATTTCTAGTTATATGTGCTTAGCACATATTTACAATCTTCATCTGACTCTAGAACCACAATGTGTTGTTTCGAAAATGGACGATATAAAGTATAGGGAAATATACTTACATTCTTTTTCTTCCGTCGCAGAATTATCACAAAGAAGGTCTCAAATTAAAGGACGAATTATGCAAATCTACTAACTACATATAATCATCATCTAATTCGAGACCCGCAATGTGCTGTTTAGAAGATGGACGAATTGACGAAACACATATTTCAGATCAGGAAATCATTTTTGTTCTACCATTTACGTCTTCCATGTATAATTTTCTTCTTCTTCTGCCTCCCCTTTATCCATGAAAAACCATGTCCTAGAATCAAAAATTCGAAGACATGTGACATTCACCAACCCTCACTGGGCCCGCTTGGTGGATTATGACCCATTCCCTTTCCTAGAGAAGAGGCCTGAATCCCAGCAGAGGGAACATTCAGAGGCTGATTATGCTATTGTGACCGATCCTAAATGACCCTGGGTTGATAAAATTTTTATTTTTCCTCAATTTTCCTATATGGATGTGTAAAGGTCGGTTTCCCCCAAAAGGGGAAGGGGGCGAGCTCCACCTCCGCTCGCCCCTGTGGTTCTCATCCTAGTGACTTGGACAAACCCCCACCGACAGTAATGAATTTCCAAGAAATACGTCCCCTTCTTCCGACTTAGAAAGCTAGGGGATTAGGTAGGCAATTGAGAAAAATAATGTTAAAATCAAATAGGGTTGGAAATCCATTGGTAAGTAGATAAGGAAGGATAAATACTTTTCTTTTGAGTTATGAATATTATGAGACTGAGAGGGCTGCAAAAGGGTATAATATAATAATATAATATAATATTTCACAACTATCACACAACACCGTCTAGTCACAAGCTAAGCAGAGCTTGTGTTACGAGTACTAGTTCAACACTGATAAATATACTTACATATTTCTATAAACATAATATTATATTATAGACTTATATTACCTCTTAAGATTTTATGTAACCATTTTACCCTTAAATAAACATATATTATTATTATTATATTAAAAAACAGGATAATATGTTATATTCTTTCTCTTCTTTCTTCTCTTCTGTCAAAGAATAGAATATAATAGAATCAAACTTTATTGTCCAACAAAAAGTATGACAGTTTGTACAGGAACTTAAATTTATGGGTACAATAGCGGTCTTATCGCTGACAGCGACACCTTCCAGAAAACCTTAGGATGGATAAAAACTTAAAATAATACAAGGGTAGTCTGTTGTGTGCTGCTAACAAATCAATCAAACTCTAGGTATATAAAACACAATACATAACTCTAATTATATATATATACATACATATTATAATATGTTACACAATTTCATTGAAAAACGGAAACATAAGGAAAAAGAGTAAATTAGGGTTAAAAAAATTAGAAACAAAGAAGATCTCGAGTTAGATGTGCTTAATGCAAATCTACTTAGCACATATTTACAATCTTCATCTGACTCTAGAACCACAATGTGTTGTTTCGAAGATGGACGATATAAAGTATAGGGAAATATACTTACATTCTTTTTCTTCTCTCTTTTTCTTCCGTCGCAGAATTATCACAAAGAAGGTCTCAAATTAAAGGATTATGTATGCAAATCTACTAACTACATATAATCATCATCTAATTCGAGACCCGCAATGTGCTGTTTAGAAGATGGACGAATTTGACGAAACACATATTTCAGATCAGGAAATCGTTTTTGTTCTACCATTTATGTCTTCCATGTACAATTTTCTTCTTCTCCTGCCTCGCCTTTATTCCGTTACGTGAGGTCGGCTTTCCGAATCATGCGACGCCATTTATGTCTATCTCGAACGTTTTGTTCGTGAAGTCCCAACACTTTCATGTCTTTCTGGACATTTGACAGCCAGGTTCTTTAGAGCCTTCCTGTTCCCCTCTTTCTTGTAGCGATGGAGAGGCACTTTTATTTACGTGATCGTCTGGTCTGCTCATAACATGACCGTACCATCGTAATCTAGCCTCACAAATTCTATGGGTTATGGGGGCCACCCCGAAACTAACCCTCACATGTTCATTACGCACTTTGTCATTAAGATTAACCCCGCCCGACCAGGGCAGTATACGCATCTTCGTTGTATGTAGCTTCTGCTCGTGACTCTTAGTTGTCGGCCAGACTCCACAGCCTTAGAGTAAAGCTGGGCTTACCGCTTTTTTATAGATTTTACTATTGGTCTTAATAGACATTTTACTGGTGCAAAGGACTCCGATTAGCGTGCGCCATTTGTTCCATCCAGACGTAGTCTTCAGGGATGACCGAGGTCAGGTTTTTAAAGATTTTTGCTTAAACTTTCGAATACCGCGATTAGAGACACAATAAAAAGACTAAGTCAGAGCGAACGCTTGAGCTTTTGCTTGAGGTTGAATGAATTAAAGGGAGGTTTGAGGCTTCCACACGTTAAAAAAATAACTAAATAACTAGAATATTAAACAATAAATATCAAGAAGGAACTCACCAGAAGTATTTGCCTCACGAGTGAGACTTTTTTACATTACAAACAAACAAAAAAATATTATAACTGTACAAACAATAACATCTATACGTTCTACATATAAATAAAATTGCAGTGTCTGTCTGTAATATTGAAATAACTGCTTTTTATTACATGTATATGAATATAATATGCGGTACATACACGGCTGGACCGATTTTGACGGGACTTTTTTTGGCAGGTAGCTGATGTAATAAGGAGTAACATAGGCTACTTATATTTTAGAAAAAATGAATTCAAAATCCTGTAGTCCACGCGAACGAAGTCGCGGGTACAGCTAGTTATAAAGTAAACGTTCACAAACACAGTCCACTTTGTTCTTAACAAACAAAGTTAACAAAGTCCACTTTGTTCTTCTCTTCGGTTATTCTCCTTTTATCTCTTCTATTTCAGAATTAGCCACAAATAGTCTACAAGCTAGAGGGGTCCTAAGCGAATCTATATAGCATTATAGCCCATCTAGCTTGCAAACCTTTATGCGCTGGTCGATCAACATCGTCGTAGTCGTCTAGCCGCACTATGTCCAGCCCAGGAGTAGGGGACGGTAATTAGATGATTTTCCCACATACAGTACACAAATTGTCAATGAAAGTACATATAAAACGTCAATGTCAAGATGACACTCATCGAAGCAATAGCTTCGAGAATGTATTCTACCATTTATTTATATAGCAACACTTTAAAAATATTACACATGCCTATACAGTTAAAAGCAATAATTCCCTGCGCGAATGAGTTTTGCTCTGTACACAATACAGTACAAAACCATAATTTTTCCACAACTATCACACAACACCGTCTAGTCTCAAGCTAAGCAGAGCTTGTGTTATGAGTACTAGACAACACTGTTAGATATGCTTATATATTTCTAAATACATAAAATTATATTATAGATATTTTACACCCAGACACAGAACAAATGATTATGCTCCTCACACAAACATTTATCTTGGATGAGAATCGGAACAACGACTTCCGCATAGTAGTCAGGGCCACTAATCACTGGACCAACAGGCCAGTCAAAATAATATAAACCACAAACAGTCAAATATATATGCGTCACTTTGAGGTATTTACTTTGTGAATTAGAATCACGAGGTCGATAATATTTTACAGAATTACACGGCAAATAATAATACATAGTAAAATACAGGATAATATATTAAATTCTTTCTCTTCTTTCTTCCTTCCTGTCACAGAATTAGTTACAAAGAAGATTTCTAGTTATATGTGCTTAGCACATATTTACAATCTTCATCTGACTCTAGAACCACAATGTGTTGTTTCGAAAATGGACGATATAAAGTATAGGGAAATATACTTACATTCTTTTTCTTCCGTCGCAGAATTATCACAAAGAAGGTCTCAAATTAAAGGACGAATTATGCAAATCTACTAACTACATATAATCATCATCTAATTCGAGACCCGCAATGTGCTGTTTAGAAGATGGACGAATTGACGAAACACATATTTCAGATCAGGAAATCATTTTTGTTCTACCATTTACGTCTTCCATGTATAATTTTCTTCTTCTTCTGCCTCCCCTTTATCCATGAAAAACCATGTCCTAGAATCAAAAATTCGAAGACATGTGACATTCACCAACCCTCACTGGGCCCGCTTGGTGGATTATGACCCATTCCCTTTCCTAGAGAAGAGGCCTGAATCCCAGCAGAGGGAACATTCAGAGGCTGATTATGCTATTGTGACCGATCCTAAATGACCCTGGGTTGATAAAATTTTTATTTTTCCTCAATTTTCCTATATGGATGTGTAAAGGTCGGTTTCCCCCAAAAGGGGAAGGGGGCGAGCTCCACCTCCGCTCGCCCCTGTGGTTCTCATCCTAGTGACTTGGACAAACCCCCACCGACAGTAATGAATTTCCAAGAAATACGTCCCCTTCTTCCGACTTAGAAAGCTAGGGGATTAGGTAGGCAATTGAGAAAAATAATGTTAAAATCAAATAGGGTTGGAAATCCATTGGTAAGTAGATAAGGAAGGATAAATACTTTTCTTTTGAGTTATGAATATTATGAGACTGAGAGGGCTGCAAAAGGGTATAATATAATAATATAATATAATATTTCACAACTATCACACAACACCGTCTAGTCACAAGCTAAGCAGAGCTTGTGTTACGAGTACTAGTTCAACACTGATAAATATACTTACATATTTCTATAAACATAATATTATATTATAGACTTATATTACCTCTTAAGATTTTATGTAACCATTTTACCCTTAAATAAACATATATTATTATTATTATATTAAAAAACAGGATAATATGTTATATTCTTTCTCTTCTTTCTTCTCTTCTGTCAAAGAATAGAATATAATAGAATCAAACTTTATTGTCCAACAAAAAGTATGACAGTTTGTACAGGAACTTAAATTTATGGGTACAATAGCGGTCTTATCGCTGACAGCGACACCTTCCAGAAAACCTTAGGATGGATAAAAACTTAAAATAATACAAGGGTAGTCTGTTGTGTGCTGCTAACAAATCAATCAAACTCTAGGTATATAAAACACAATACATAACTCTAATTATATATATATACATACATATTATAATATGTTACACAATTTCATTGAAAAACGGAAACATAAGGAAAAAGAGTAAATTAGGGTTAAAAAAATTAGAAACAAAGAAGATCTCGAGTTAGATGTGCTTAATGCAAATCTACTTAGCACATATTTACAATCTTCATCTGACTCTAGAACCACAATGTGTTGTTTCGAAGATGGACGATATAAAGTATAGGGAAATATACTTACATTCTTTTTCTTCTCTCTTTTTCTTCCGTCGCAGAATTATCACAAAGAAGGTCTCAAATTAAAGGATTATGTATGCAAATCTACTAACTACATATAATCATCATCTAATTCGAGACCCGCAATGTGCTGTTTAGAAGATGGACGAATTTGACGAAACACATATTTCAGATCAGGAAATCGTTTTTGTTCTACCATTTATGTCTTCCATGTACAATTTTCTTCTTCTCCTGCCTCGCCTTTATTCCGTTACGTGAGGTCGGCTTTCCGAATCATGCGACGCCATTTATGTCTATCTCGAACGTTTTGTTCGTGAAGTCCCAACACTTTCATGTCTTTCTGGACATTTGACAGCCAGGTTCTTTAGAGCCTTCCTGTTCCCCTCTTTCTTGTAGCGATGGAGAGGCACTTTTATTTACGTGATCGTCTGGTCTGCTCATAACATGACCGTACCATCGTAATCTAGCCTCACAAATTCTATGGGTTATGGGGGCCACCCCGAAACTAACCCTCACATGTTCATTACGCACTTTGTCATTAAGATTAACCCCGCCCGACCAGGGCAGTATACGCATCTTCGTTGTATGTAGCTTCTGCTCGTGACTCTTAGTTGTCGGCCAGACTCCACAGCCTTAGAGTAAAGCTGGGCTTACCGCTTTTTTATAGATTTTACTATTGGTCTTAATAGACATTTTACTGGTGCAAAGGACTCCGATTAGCGTGCGCCATTTGTTCCATCCAGACGTAGTTTTCAGGGATGACCGAGGTCAGGTATTTAAAGATTTTTGCTTAAACTTTCGAATACCGCGATTAGAGACACAATAAAAAGACTAAGTCAGAGCGAACGCTTGAGCTTTTGCTTGAGGTTTAATGAATTAAAGGGAGGTTTGAGGCTTCCACACGTTAAAAAAATAACTAAATAACTAGAATATTAAACAATAAATATCAAGAAGGAACTCACCAGAAGTATTTGCCTAACTAGTGAGAATTTTTTACATTACAAACAAACAAAAAAAAATTATAACTGTACAAACAACAACATCTATACGTTCTACATATAAATAAAATTGCAGTGTCTGTCTGTAATATTGAAATAACTGCTTTTTATTACATGCATATGAATATAATATGCGGTACATACACGGCTGGACCGATTTTGACGGGACTTTTTTTGGCAGGTAGCTGATGTAATAAGGAGTAACATAGGCTACTTATATTTTAGAAAAAATGAATTCAAAATCCTGTAGTCCACGCAAACGAAGTCGCGGGTACAGCTAGTTATAAAGTAAACGTTCACAAACACAGTCCACTTTGTTCTTAACAAACAAAGTTAACAAAGTCCACTTTGTTCTTCTCTTCGGTTCTTCTCCTTTTATCTCTTCTATTTCAGAATTAGCCACAAATAGTCTACAAGCTAGAGGGGGCTAAGCGAATCTATATAGCATTATAGCCCATCTAGGTTGCAAACCTTTATGCGCTGGTCGATCAACATCGTCGTAGTCGTCTAGCCGCACTATGTCCAGCCCAGGAGTAGGGGACGGTAATTAGATGATTTTCCCACATACAGTACACAAATTGTCAATGAAAGCACATATAAAACGTCAATGTCAAGATGACACTCATCGAAGCAATAGCTTCGAGAATGTATTCTACCATTTATTTATATAGCAACACTTTAAAAATATTACACATGCCTATACAGTTAAAAGCAATAATTCCCTGCGCGAATGAGTTTTGCTCTGTACACAATACAGTACAAAACCATAATTTTTCCACAACTATCACACAACACCGTCTAGTCTCAAGCTAAGCAGAGCTTGTGTTATGAGTACTAGACAACACTGATAAATATGCTTATATATTTCTAAATACATAAAATTATATTATAGATATTTTACACCCAGACACAGAACAAATGATTATGCTCCTCACACAAACATTTATCTTGGATAAGAATCGGAACAACGACTTCCGCATAGTAGTCAGGGCCACTAATCACTAGAACAACAGGCCAGTCAAAATAATATAAACCACATACAGTCAAATATATATGCGTCACTTTGAGGTATTTACTTTGTGAATTAGAATCACGAGGTCGATAATATTTTACAGAATTACACGGCAAATAATAATACATAGTAAAATACAGGATAATATATTAAATTCTTTCTCTTCTTTCTTCCTTCCTGTCACAGAATTAGTTACAAAGAAGATTTCTAGTTATATGTGCTTAGCACATATTTACAATCTTCATCTGACTCTAGAACCACAATGTGTTGTTTCGAAGATGGACGATATAAAGTATAGGGAAATATACTTACATTCTTTTTCTTCTCTCTTTTTCTTCCGTCGCAGAATTATCACAAAGAAGGTCTCAAATTAAAGGATGATGTATGCAAATCTACTAACTACATATAATCATCATCTAATTCGAGACCCGCAATGTGCTGTTTAGAAGATGGACGAATTGACGAAACACATATTTCAGATCAGGAAATCGTTTTTGTTCTACCATTTATGTCTTCCATGTACATTTTTCTTCTTCTCCTGCCTCACCTTTATTCCGTTACGTGAGGTCGGCTTTCCGAATCATGCGACGCCATTTATGTCTATCTCGAACGTTTTGTTCGTGAAGTCCCAACACTTTCATTTCTTTCTGGACATTTGACAGCCAGGTTCTTTAGAGCCTTCCTGTTCCCCTCTTTCTTGTAGCGATGGAGAGGCACTTTTATTTACGTGATCGTCTGGTCTGCTCATAACATGACCGTACCATCGTAATCTAGCCTCACAAATTCTATGGGTTATGGGGGCCACCCCGAAACTAACCCTCACATATTCATTACGCACTTTGTCATTAAGATTAACCCCGCCCGACCAGGGCAGTATACGCATCTTCGTTGTATGTAGCTTCTGCTCGTGACTCTTAGTTGTCGGCCAGACTCCACAGCCTTAGAGTAAAGCTGGGCTTACCGCTTTTTTATAGATTTTACTATTGGTCTTAATAGACATTTTACTGGTGCAAAGGACTCCGATTAGCGTGCGCCATTTGTTCCATCCAGACGTAGTCTTCAGGGATGACCGAGGTCAGGTTTTTAAAGATTTTTGCTTAAACTTTCGAATACCGCGATTAGAGACACAATAAAAAGACTAAGTCAGAGCGAACGCTTGAGCTTTTGCTTGAGGTTTAATGAATTAAAGGGAGGTTTGAGGCTTCCACACGTTAAAAAAATAACTAAATAACTAGAATATTAAACAATAAATATCAAGAAGGAACTCACCAGAAGTATTTGCCTAACTAGTGAGAATTTTTTACATTACAAACAAACAAAAAAAAATTATAACTGTACAAACAACAACATCTATACGTTCTACATATAAATAAAATTGCAGTGTCTGTCTGTAATATTGAAATAACTGCTTTTTATTACATGCATATGAATATAATATGCGGTACATACACGGCTGGACCGATTTTGACGGGACTTTTTTTGGCAGGTAGCTGATGTAATAAGGAGTAACATAGGCTACTTATATTTTAGAAAAAATGAATTCAAAATCCTGTAGTCCACGCAAACGAAGTCGCGGGTACAGCTAGTTATAAAGTAAACGTTCACAAACACAGTCCACTTTGTTCTTAACAAACAAAGTTAACAAAGTCCACTTTGTTCTTCTCTTCGGTTCTTCTCCTTTTATCTCTTCTATTTCAGAATTAGCCACAAATAGTCTACAAGCTAGAGGGGGCTAAGCGAATCTATATAGCATTATAGCCCATCTAGGTTGCAAACCTTTATGCGCTGGTCGATCAACATCGTCGTAGTCGTCTAGCCGCACTATGTCCAGCCCAGGAGTAGGGGACGGTAATTAGATGATTTTCCCACATACAGTACACAAATTGTCAATGAAAGCACATATAAAACGTCAATGTCAAGATGACACTCATCGAAGCAATAGCTTCGAGAATGTATTCTACCATTTATTTATATAGCAACACTTTAAAAATATTACACATGCCTATACAGTTAAAAGCAATAATTCCCTGCGCGAATGAGTTTTGCTCTGTACACAATACAGTACAAAACCATAATTTTTCCACAACTATCACACAACACCGTCTAGTCTCAAGCTAAGCAGAGCTTGTGTTATGAGTACTAGACAACACTGATAAATATGCTTATATATTTCTAAATACATAAAATTATATTATAGATATTTTACACCCAGACACAGAACAAATGATTATGCTCCTCACACAAACATTTATCTTGGATAAGAATCGGAACAACGACTTCCGCATAGTAGTCAGGGCCACTAATCACTAGAACAACAGGCCAGTCAAAATAATATAAACCACATACAGTCAAATATATATGCGTCACTTTGAGGTATTTACTTTGTGAATTAGAATCACGAGGTCGATAATATTTTACAGAATTACACGGCAAATAATAATACATAGTAAAATACAGGATAATATATTAAATTCTTTCTCTTCTTTCTTCCTTCCTGTCACAGAATTAGTTACAAAGAAGATTTCTAGTTATATGTGCTTAGCACATATTTACAATCTTCATCTGACTCTAGAACCACAATGTGTTGTTTCGAAGATGGACGATATAAAGTATAGGGAAATATACTTACATTCTTTTTCTTCTCTCTTTTTCTTCCGTCGCAGAATTATCACAAAGAAGGTCTCAAATTAAAGGATGATGTATGCAAATCTACTAACTACATATAATCATCATCTAATTCGAGACCCGCAATGTGCTGTTTAGAAGATGGACGAATTGACGAAACACATATTTCAGATCAGGAAATCGTTTTTGTTCTACCATTTATGTCTTCCATGTACAATTTTCTTCTTCTCCTGCCTCGCCTTTATTCCGTTACGTGAGGTCGGCTTTCCGAATCATGCGACGCCATTTATGTCTATCTCGAACGTTTTGTTCGTGAAGTCCCAACACTTTCATGTCTTTCTGGACATTTGACAGCCAGGTTCTTTAGAGCCTTCCTGTTCCCCTCTTTCTTGTAGCGATGGAGAGGCACTTTTATTTACGTGATCGTCTGGTCTGCTCATAACATGACCGTACCATCGTAATCTAGCCTCACAAATTCTATGGGTTATGGGGGCCACCCCGAAACTAACCCTCACATGTTCATTACGCACTTTGTCATTAAGATTAACCCCGCCCGACCAGGGCAGTATACGCATCTTCGTTGTATGTAGCTTCTGCTCGTGACTCTTAGTTGTCGGCCAGACTCCACAGCCTTAGAGTAAAGCTGGGCTTACCGCTTTTTTATAGATTTTACTATTGGTCTTAATAGACATTTTACTGGTGCAAAGGACTCCGATTAGCGTGCGCCATTTGTTCCATCCAGACGTAGTCTTCAGGGATGACCGAGGTCAGGTTTTTAAAGATTTTTGCTTAAACTTTCGAATACCGCGATTAGAGACACAATAAAAAGACTAAGTCAGAGCGAACGCTTGAGCTTTTGCTTGAGGTTTAATGAATTAAAGGGAGGTTTGAGGCTTCCACACGTTAAAAAAATAACTAAATAACTAGAATATTAAACAATAAATATCAAGAAGGAACTCACCAGAAGTATTTGCCTCACGAGTGAGATTTTTTTACATTACAAACAAACAAAAAAATATTATAACTGTACAAACAACAACATCTATACGTTCTACATATAAATAAAATTGCAGTGTCTGTCTGTAATATTGAAATAACTGCTTTTTATTACATGTATATGAATATAATATGCGGTACATACACGGCTGGACCGATTTTGACGGGACTTTTTTTGGCAGGTAGCTGATGTAATAAGGAGTAACATAGGCTACTTATATTTTAGAAAAAATGAATTCAAAATCCTGTAGTCCACGCGAACGAAGTCGCGGGTACAGCTAGTTATAAAGTAAACGTTCACAAACACAGTCCACTTTGTTCTTAACAAACAAAGTTAACAAAGTCCACTTTGTTCTTCTCTTCGGTTATTCTCCTTTTATCTCTTCTATTTCAGAATTAGCCACAAATAGTCTACAAGCTAGAGGGGTCCTAAGCGAATCTATATAGCATTATAGCCCATCTAGCTTGCAAACCTTTATGCGCTGGTCGATCAACATCGTCGTAGTCGTCTAGCCGCACTATGTCCAGCCCAGGAGTAGGGGACGGTAATTAGATGATTTTCCCACATACAGTACACAAATTGTCAATGAAAGTACATATAAAACGTCAATGTCAAGATGACACTCATCGAAGCAATAGCTTCGAGAATGTATTCTACCATTTATTTATATAGCAACACTTTAAAAATATTACACATGCCTATACAGTTAAAAGCAATAATTCCCTGCGCGAATGAGTTTTGCTCTGTACACAATACAGTACAAAACCATAATTTTTCCACAACTATCACACAACACCGTCTAGTCTCAAGCTAAGCAGAGCTTGTGTTATGAGTACTAGACAACACTGATAAATATGCTTACATATTTCTAAATACATAAAATTATATTATAGATATTTTACACCCAGACACAGAACAAATGATTATGCTCCTCACACAAACATTTATCTTGGATGAGAATCGGAACAACGACTTCCGCATAGTAGTCAGGGCCACTAATCACTAGACCAACAGGCCAGTCAAAATAATATAAACCACAAACAGTCAAATATATATGCGTCACTTTGAGGTATTTACTTTGTGAATTAGAATCACGAGGTCGAAAATATTTTACAGAATTACACGGCAAATAATAATACATAGTAAAATACAGGATAATATATTAAATTCTTTCTCTTCTTTCTTCCTTCCTGTCACAGAATTAGTTACAAAGAAGATTTCTAGTTATATGTGCTTAGCACATATTTACAATCTTCATCTGACTCTAGAACCACAATGTGTTGTTTCGAAAATGGACGATATAAAGTATAGGGAAATATACTTACATTCTTTTTCTTCTGTCGCAGAATTATCACAAAGAAGGTCTCAAATTAAAGGACGAATTATGCAAATCTACTAACTACATATAATCATCATCTAATTCGAGACCCGCAATGTGCTGTTTAGAAGATGGACGAATTGACGAAACACATATTTCAGATCAGGAAATCATTTTTGTTCTACCATTTACGTCTTCCATGTATAATTTTCTTCTTCTTCTGCCTCCCCTTTATCCATGAAAAACCATGTCCTAGAATCAAAAATTCGAAGACATGTGACATTCACCAACCCTCACTGGGCCCGCTTGGTGGATTATGACCCATTCCCTTTCCTAGAGAAGAGGCCTGAATCCCAGCAGAGGGAACATTCAGAGGCTGATTATGCTATTGTGACCGATCCTAAATGACCCTGGGTTGATAAAATTTTTATTTTTCCTCAATTTTCCTATATGGAGGTGTAAAGGTCGGTTTCCCCCAAAAGGGGAAGGGGGCGAGCTCCACCTCCGCTCGCCCCTGTGGTTCTCATCCTAGTGACTTGGACAAACCCCCACCGACAGTAATGAATTTCCAAGAAATACGTCCCCTTCTTCCGACTTAGAAAGCTAGGGGATTAGGTAGGCAATTGAGAAAAATAATGTTAAAATCAAATAGGGTTGGAAATCCATTGGTAAGTAGATAAGGAAGGATAAATACTTTTCTTTTGAGTTATGAATATTATGAGACTGAGAGGGCTGCAAAAGGGTATAATATAATAATATAATATAATATTTCACAACTATCACACAACACCGTCTAGTCACAAGCTAAGCAGAGCTTGTGTTACGAGTACTAGTTCAACACTGATAAATATACTTACATATTTCTATAAACATAATATTATATTATAGACTTATATTACCTCTTAAGATTTTATGTAACCATTTTACCCTTAAATAAACATATATTATTATTATTATATTAAAAAACAGGATAATATATTATATTCTTTCTCTTCTTTCTTCTCTTCTGTCACAGAATAGAATAGAATATAATAAAACTTTATTGTCCACCAAAAAGTATCACAGTTTGTACAGGAACTTAAATTTATGGGTACAATGGCGGTCTTATCGCTGACAGCGACCTCTTCCAGACAACCTTAGGATGGATAAAAACTTAAAATAATACAGGGGTAGTCTGTGGTGTGCTGCTAACAAATTAATCAAACTCTAGGTATATAAAACACAATACATAACTCTAATTATATATATATACATACATATTATAATATGTTACACAATGTCATTGAAAAACGGAAACATAAGGAAAAAGAGTAAAGTAGGGTTGGTAGAAGAAATTAAATTACATTACAGCGTAAGAAAAAAAAAATTAGAAACAAAGAAGATCTCGAGTTAGATGTGCTTAATGCAAATCTACTTAGCACATATTTACAATCTTCATCTGACTCTAGAACCACAATGTGTTGTTTCGAAGATGGACGATATAAAGTATAGGGAAATATACTTACATTCTTTTTCTTCTCTCTTTTTCTTCCGTCGCAGAATTATCACAAAGAAGGTCTCAAATTAAAGGATTATGTATGCAAATCTACTAACTACATATAATCATCATCTAATTCGAGACCCGCAATGTGCTGTTTAGAAGATGGACGAATTTGACGAAACACATATTTCAGATCAGGAAATCGTTTTTGTTCTACCATTTATGTCTTCCATGTACAATTTTCTTCTTCTCCTGCCTCGCCTTTATTCCGTTACGTGAGGTCGGCTTTCCGAATCATGCGACGCCATTTATGTCTATCTCGAACGTTTTGTTCGTGAAGTCCCAACACTTTCATGTCTTTCTGGACATTTGACAGCCAGGTTCTTTAGAGCCTTCCTGTTCCCCTCTTTCTTGTAGCGATGGAGAGGCACTTTTATTTACGTGATCGTCTGGTCTGCTCATAACATGACCGTACCATCGTAATCTAGCCTCACAAATTCTATGGGTTATGGGGGCCACCCCGAAACTAACCCTCACATGTTCATTACGCACTTTGTCATTAAGATTAACCCCGCCCGACCAGGGCAGTATACGCATCTTCGTTGTATGTAGCTTCTGCTCGTGACTCTTAGTTGTCGGCCAGACTCCACAGCCTTAGAGTAAAGCTGGGCTTACCGCTTTTTTATAGATTTTACTATTGGTCTTAATAGACATTTTACTGGTGCAAAGGACTCCGATTAGCGTGCGCCATTTGTTCCATCCAGACGTAGTTTTCAGGGATGACCGAGGTCAGGTATTTAAAGATTTTTGCTTAAACTTTCGAATACCGCGATTAGAGACACAATAAAAAGACTAAGTCAGAGCGAACGCTTGAGCTTTTGCTTGAGGTTTAATGAATTAAAGGGAGGTTTGAGGCTTCCACACGTTAAAAAAATAACTAAATAACTAGAATATTAAACAATAAATATCAAGAAGGAACTCACCAGAAGTATTTGCCTAACTAGTGAGAATTTTTTACATTACAAACAAACAAAAAAAAATTATAACTGTACAAACAACAACATCTATACGTTCTACATATAAATAAAATTGCAGTGTCTGTCTGTAATATTGAAATAACTGCTTTTTATTACATGCATATGAATATAATATGCGGTACATACACGGCTGGACCGATTTTGACGGGACTTTTTTTGGCAGGTAGCTGATGTAATAAGGAGTAACATAGGCTACTTATATTTTAGAAAAAATGAATTCAAAATCCTGTAGTCCACGCAAACGAAGTCGCGGGTACAGCTAGTTATAAAGTAAACGTTCACAAACACAGTCCACTTTGTTCTTAACAAACAAAGTTAACAAAGTCCACTTTGTTCTTCTCTTCGGTTCTTCTCCTTTTATCTCTTCTATTTCAGAATTAGCCACAAATAGTCTACAAGCTAGAGGGGGCTAAGCGAATCTATATAGCATTATAGCCCATCTAGGTTGCAAACCTTTATGCGCTGGTCGATCAACATCGTCGTAGTCGTCTAGCCGCACTATGTCCAGCCCAGGAGTAGGGGACGGTAATTAGATGATTTTCCCACATACAGTACACAAATTGTCAATGAAAGCACATATAAAACGTCAATGTCAAGATGACACTCATCGAAGCAATAGCTTCGAGAATGTATTCTACCATTTATTTATATAGCAACACTTTAAAAATATTACACATGCCTATACAGTTAAAAGCAATAATTCCCTGCGCGAATGAGTTTTGCTCTGTACACAATACAGTACAAAACCATAATTTTTCCACAACTATCACACAACACCGTCTAGTCTCAAGCTAAGCAGAGCTTGTGTTATGAGTACTAGACAACACTGATAAATATGCTTATATATTTCTAAATACATAAAATTATATTATAGATATTTTACACCCAGACACAGAACAAATGATTATGCTCCTCACACAAACATTTATCTTGGATAAGAATCGGAACAACGACTTCCGCATAGTAGTCAGGGCCACTAATCACTAGAACAACAGGCCAGTCAAAATAATATAAACCACATACAGTCAAATATATATGCGTCACTTTGAGGTATTTACTTTGTGAATTAGAATCACGAGGTCGATAATATTTTACAGAATTACACGGCAAATAATAATACATAGTAAAATACAGGATAATATATTAAATTCTTTCTCTTCTTTCTTCCTTCCTGTCACAGAATTAGTTACAAAGAAGATTTCTAGTTATATGTGCTTAGCACATATTTACAATCTTCATCTGACTCTAGAACCACAATGTGTTGTTTCGAAGATGGACGATATAAAGTATAGGGAAATATACTTACATTCTTTTTCTTCTCTCTTTTTCTTCCGTCGCAGAATTATCACAAAGAAGGTCTCAAATTAAAGGATGATGTATGCAAATCTACTAACTACATATAATCATCATCTAATTCGAGACCCGCAATGTGCTGTTTAGAAGATGGACGAATTGACGAAACACATATTTCAGATCAGGAAATCGTTTTTGTTCTACCATTTATGTCTTCCATGTACAATTTTCTTCTTCTCCTGCCTCACCTTTATTCCGTTACGTGAGGTCGGCTTTCCGAATCATGCGACGCCATTTATGTCTATCTCGAACGTTTTGTTCGTGAAGTCCCAACACTTTCATTTCTTTCTGGACATTTGACAGCCAGGTTCTTTAGAGCCTTCCTGTTCCCCTCTTTCTTGTAGCGATGGAGAGGCACTTTTATTTACGTGATCGTCTGGTCTGCTCATAACATGACCGTACCATCGTAATCTAGCCTCACAAATTCTATGGGTTATGGGGGCCACCCCGAAACTAACCCTCACATATTCATTACGCACTTTGTCATTAAGATTAACCCCGCCCGACCAGGGCAGTATACGCATCTTCGTTGTATGTAGCTTCTGCTCGTGACTCTTAGTTGTCGGCCAGACTCCACAGCCTTAGAGTAAAGCTGGGCTTACCGCTTTTTTATAGATTTTACTATTGGTCTTAATAGACATTTTACTGGTGCAAAGGACTCCGATTAGCGTGCGCCATTTGTTCCATCCAGACGTAGTCTTCAGGGATGACCGAGGTCAGGTTTTTAAAGATTTTTGCTTAAACTTTCGAATACCGCGATTAGAGACACAATAAAAAGACTAAGTCAGAGCGAACGCTTGAGCTTTTGCTTGAGGTTTAATGAATTAAAGGGAGGTTTGAGGCTTCCACACGTTAAAAAAATAACTAAATAACTAGAATATTAAACAATAAATATCAAGAAGGAACTCACCAGAAGTATTTGCCTAACTAGTGAGAATTTTTTACATTACAAACAAACAAAAAAAAATTATAACTGTACAAACAACAACATCTATACGTTCTACATATAAATAAAATTGCAGTGTCTGTCTGTAATATTGAAATAACTGCTTTTTATTACATGCATATGAATATAATATGCGGTACATACACGGCTGGACCGATTTTGACGGGACTTTTTTTGGCAGGTAGCTGATGTAATAAGGAGTAACATAGGCTACTTATATTTTAGAAAAAATGAATTCAAAATCCTGTAGTCCACGCAAACGAAGTCGCGGGTACAGCTAGTTATAAAGTAAACGTTCACAAACACAGTCCACTTTGTTCTTAACAAACAAAGTTAACAAAGTCCACTTTGTTCTTCTCTTCGGTTCTTCTCCTTTTATCTCTTCTATTTCAGAATTAGCCACAAATAGTCTACAAGCTAGAGGGGGCTAAGCGAATCTATATAGCATTATAGCCCATCTAGGTTGCAAACCTTTATGCGCTGGTCGATCAACATCGTCGTAGTCGTCTAGCCGCACTATGTCCAGCCCAGGAGTAGGGGACGGTAATTAGATGATTTTCCCACATACAGTACACAAATTGTCAATGAAAGCACATATAAAACGTCAATGTCAAGATGACACTCATCGAAGCAATAGCTTCGAGAATGTATTCTACCATTTATTTATATAGCAACACTTTAAAAATATTACACATGCCTATACAGTTAAAAGCAATAATTCCCTGCGCGAATGAGTTTTGCTCTGTACACAATACAGTACAAAACCATAATTTTTCCACAACTATCACACAACACCGTCTAGTCTCAAGCTAAGCAGAGCTTGTGTTATGAGTACTAGACAACACTGATAAATATGCTTATATATTTCTAAATACATAAAATTATATTATAGATATTTTACACCCAGACACAGAACAAATGATTATGCTCCTCACACAAACATTTATCTTGGATAAGAATCGGAACAACGACTTCCGCATAGTAGTCAGGGCCACTAATCACTAGAACAACAGGCCAGTCAAAATAATATAAACCACATACAGTCAAATATATATGCGTCACTTTGAGGTATTTACTTTGTGAATTAGAATCACGAGGTCGATAATATTTTACAGAATTACACGGCAAATAATAATACATAGTAAAATACAGGATAATATATTAAATTCTTTCTCTTCTTTCTTCCTTCCTGTCACAGAATTAGTTACAAAGAAGATTTCTAGTTATATGTGCTTAGCACATATTTACAATCTTCATCTGACTCTAGAACCACAATGTGTTGTTTCGAAGATGGACGATATAAAGTATAGGGAAATATACTTACATTCTTTTTCTTCTCTCTTTTTCTTCCGTCGCAGAATTATCACAAAGAAGGTCTCAAATTAAAGGATGATGTATGCAAATCTACTAACTACATATAATCATCATCTAATTCGAGACCCGCAATGTGCTGTTTAGAAGATGGACGAATTGACGAAACACATATTTCAGATCAGGAAATCGTTTTTGTTCTACCATTTATGTCTTCCATGTACAATTTTCTTCTTCTCCTGCCTCGCCTTTATTCCGTTACGTGAGGTCGGCTTTCCGAATCATGCGACGCCATTTATGTCTATCTCGAACGTTTTGTTCGTGAAGTCCCAACACTTTCATGTCTTTCTGGACATTTGACAGCCAGGTTCTTTAGAGCCTTCCTGTTCCCCTCTTTCTTGTAGCGATGGAGAGGCACTTTTATTTACGTGATCGTCTGGTCTGCTCATAACATGACCGTACCATCGTAATCTAGCCTCACAAATTCTATGGGTTATGGGGGCCACCCCGAAACTAACCCTCACATATTCATTACGCACTTTGTCATTAAGATTAACCCCGCCCGACCAGGGCAGTATACGCATCTTCGTTGTATGTAGCTTCTGCTCGTGACTCTTAGTTGTCGGCCAGACTCCACAGCCTTAGAGTAAAGCTGGGCTTACCGCTTTTTTATAGATTTTACTATTGGTCTTAATAGACATTTTACTGGTGCAAAGGACTCCGATTAGCGTGCGCCATTTGTTCCATCCAGACGTAGTCTTCAGGGATGACCGAGGTCAGGTTTTTAAAGATTTTTGCTTAAACTTTCGAATACCGCGATTAGAGACACAATAAAAAGACTAAGTCAGAGCGAACGCTTGAGCTTTTGCTTGAGGTTTAATGAATTAAAGGGAGGTTTGAGGCTTCCACACGTTAAAAAAATAACTAAATAACTAGAATATTAAACAATAAATATCAAGAAGGAACTCACCAGAAGTATTTGCCTCACGAGTGAGATTTTTTTACATTACAAACAAACAAAAAAATATTATAACTGTACAAACAACAACATCTATACGTTCTACATATAAATAAAATTGCAGTGTCTGTCTGTAATATTGAAATAACTGCTTTTTATTACATGTATATGAATATAATATGCGGTACATACACGGCTGGACCGATTTTGACGGGACATTTTTTGGCAGGTAGCTGATGTAATAAGGAGTAACATAGGCTACTTATATTTTAGAAAAAATGAATTCAAAATCCTGTAGTCCACGCGAACGAAGTCGCGGGTACAGCTAGTTATAAAGTAAACGTTCACAAACACAGTCCACTTTGTTCTTAACAAACAAAGTTAACAAAGTCCACTTTGTTCTTCTCTTCGGTTATTCTCCTTTTATCTCTTCTATTTCAGAATTAGCCACAAATAGTCTACAAGCTAGAGGGGTCCTAAGCGAATCTATATAGCATTATAGCCCATCTAGCTTGCAAACCTTTATGCGCTGGTCGATCAACATCGTCGTAGTCGTCTAGCCGCACTATGTCCAGCCCAGGAGTAGGGGACGGTAATTAGATGATTTTCCCACATACAGTACACAAATTGTCAATGAAAGTACATATAAAACGTCAATGTCAAGATGACACTCATCGAAGCAATAGCTTCGAGAATGTATTCTACCATTTATTTATATAGCAACACTTTAAAAATATTACACATGCCTATACAGTTAAAAGCAATAATTCCCTGCGCGAATGAGTTTTGCTCTGTACACAATACAGTACAAAACCATAATTTTTCCACAACTATCACACAACACCGTCTAGTCTCAAGCTAAGCAGAGCTTGTGTTATGAGTACTAGACAACACTGATAAATATGCTTACATATTTCTAAATACATAAAATTATATTATAGATATTTTACACCCAGACACAGAACAAATGATTATGCTCCTCACACAAACATTTATCTTGGATGAGAATCGGAACAACGACTTCCGCATAGTAGTCAGGGCCACTAATCACTGGACCAACAGGCCAGTCAAAATAATATAAACCACAAACAGTCAAATATATATGCGTCACTTTGAGGTATTTACTTTGTGAATTAGAATCACGAGGTCGAAAATATTTTACAGAATTACACGGCAAATAATAATACATAGTAAAATACAGGATAATATATTAAATTCTTTCTCTTCTTTCTTCCTTCCTGTCACAGAATTAGTTACAAAGAAGATTTCAAGTTATATGTGCTTAGCACATATTTACAATCTTCATCTGACTCTAGAACCACAATGTGTTGTTTCGAAAATGGACGATATAAAGTATAGGGAAATATACTTACATTCTTTTTCTTCTCTCTTTTTCTTCTGTCGCAGAATTATCACAAAGAAGGTCTCAAATTAAAGGACGAATTATGCAAATCTACTAACTACATATAATCATCATCTAATTCGAGACCCGCAATGTGCTGTTTAGAAGACGGACGAATTGACGATGCATGTATAATTTTCTTCTTCTTCTGCCTCCCCTTTATCCATGAAAACCATGTCCTAGAATTAAAAATTCGAAGACATGTGACATTCACCAACCCTCACTGGGCCCGCTTGGTGGATTATGACCCATTCCCTTTCCTAGAGAAGAGGCCTGAATCCCAGCAGAGGGAACATTCAGAGGCTGATTATGCTATTGTGACCGATCCTAAATGACCCTGGGTTGATAAAATTTTTATTTTTCCTCAATTTTCCTATATGGAGGTATAAAGGTCGGTTTCCCCCAAAAGGGGAAGGGGACGAGCTCTACCTCCGCTCGCCCCTGTGGTTCTCATCCTAGTGACTTGGACAAACCCCCACCGACAGTAATGAATTTCCAAGAAATACGTCCCCTTCTTCCGACTTAGAAAGCTAGGGGATGAGGTAGGCAATTGAGAAAAATAATGTTAAAATCAAATAGGGTTGGAAATCCATTGGTAAGTAGATAAGGAAGGATAAATACTTTTCTTTTGAGTTATGAATATTATGAGACTGAGAGGGCTGCAAAAGGGTATAATATAATATTCCACAACTATCACACAACACCGTCTAGTCTCAAGCTAAGCAGAGCTTGTGTTACGAGTACTAGTTCAACACTGATAAATATACTTACATATTTCTATAAACATAATATTATATTATAGACTTATATTACCTCTTAAGATTTTATGTAAACATTTTACCCTTAAATAAACATATTTTATATTATTATTATTTTATTAAAAAACAGAATAATATATTATATTATTTCTCTTCTTTCTTCTCTTCTGTCACAGAATAGAATATAATAGAATCAAACTTTATTGTCCACCAAAAAGTATGACAGTTTGTACAGGAACTTAAATTTATGGGTACAATAGCGGTCTTATCGCTGACAGCGACACCTTCCAGACAACCTTAGGATGGATAAAAACTTAAAATAATACATGGGTAGTCTGTGGTGTGCTGCTAACAAATTAACCAAACTCTTGGTATATAAAACACAATACATAACTCTAATTATACATATATATATATATACATATTATAATATGTTACACAATTTCATTGAAAAACGGAAACATAAGGAAAAAAAGTAAATTAGGGTTAAAAAAATTAGAAACAAAGAAGATCTCGAGTTAGATGTGGTTAATGCAAATCTACTTAGCACATATTTACAATCTTCATCTGACTCTAGAACCACAATGTGTTGTTTCGAAGATGGACGATATAAAGTATGGGGAAATATACTTACATTCTTTTTCTTCTCTCTTTTTCTTCTGTCTCAGAATTATCACAAAGAAGGTCTCAAATTAAAGGACGAATTATGCAAATCTACTAACTACATATAATCATCATCTAATTCGAGACCCGCAATGTGCTGTTTAGAAGATGGACGAATTGACGAAACACATATTTCAGATCAGGAAATCGTTTTTGTTCTACCATTTACGTCTTCCATGTACAATCTTCTTCTTCTCCTGCCTCGCCTTTATCCCGTTACGTGAGGTCGGCTTTCCGAATCATGCGACGCCATTTATGTCTATCTCGAACGTCTTGTTCGTGAAGTGCCAACACTTTCATGTCTTTCTAGACATTTGACAGCCAGGTTCTTTAGAGCCTTCCTGTTCCCCTCTTTCTTGTAGAGATGGAGAGGCACTTTTTATTTACGTGATCGTCTGGTCTGCTCATAACATGACCGTACCATCGTAATCTAGCCTCACAAATTCTATGGGTTATGGGGGCCACCCTAAAGCTAACCCTCACATGTTCATTACGCACTTTGTCATTAAGATTAACGCTGCCCGACCAGGGCAGTATAAGCATCTTTGTTGTATGTAGCTTCGTGACTCTTAGTTGTCGGCCAGACTCCGCAGCCTTAGAGTAAAGCTGGGCATACCGCTGTTTTATAAATTTTACTATTGGTCTTAGTAGGCATTTTTTACAACATTACAAACAAACAAAAACAAAATTATAACTGTACAAACAAATACATCTATACATATAAATAAAATTGGAGTGTCTGTCTGTAATATTGAAATAACTGCTTTTTATTACATGCATATGAATATAATATGCGGTACATACACGGCTGGACCGATTTTGACGGGACTTTTTTGGCAGGTAGCTGATGTAATAAGGAGTAACATAGGCTACTTATATTTTAGAAAAAATGAATTCAAAATCCTGTAGTCCACGCGAACGAAGTCGCGGGCACAGCTAGTCATAAAGTAAATATGTTCAGTTCCACATTGCTCTTCTCTTCGGTTCGTCTGCTTTTATCTCTTCTATTTCAGAATTAGCCACAAATAGTCTACAAGTTAGAGGGGGCCTAAGCGAATCTATATAGCATTATAGCCCATCTAGCTTGCAAACCTTTATGCGCTGGTCGATCAACATCGTTGTAGTCGTCTAGCCGCACTATGTCCAGCCCAGGAGTAGGGGACGGTAATTAGATGATTTTCCCACATACAGTACACAAATTGTCAATGTATTACTCATAACACAAGCTCTGCTTAGCTTGAGACTAGACGGTGTTGTGTGATAGTTGCGGAAAAAAAAATGAAAAATGATGTAATGATTTTGAAATGTATCTTTTGTAAAGGGCGGTGCTCACTTGCGCAGTGAATGATTCTAGTCAAGGTCGCGTGCCGTTTGAGATATTTTCTTGAGTGCTCTGAATATTTAAATTAATATTAATTTTCACTTTTTATATCTTTTTTGTTATGTAAATCTATCTATACTAATATTCTAAAAAGGTAAAGTTTGTTATTTTTTTTGTTTGTATTGGGTGTATATGTTTTTTCTGGAAGTACTGGTTCGATTGCTGAATAAATTTCACCGATAGGAAACTGCTCTATTCCTGAGTGACATAGGTTATATATTATAAGCTAGTTTTAGACTAGTTTTAAAACGGAAACAAAAGGAAAAAGAGTAGTAGGGTTGGTGGAAGAAATTAAATTAAGTAGAACTAGGATAGCGTTACAGAGAAAGATAGAAAAATTAGAAACAAAGAAGAAGATCTCGAGTTAGATGTGCTTAATGCAAATCTACTTAGCACATATTTACAATCTTCATCTGACTCTAGAACCACAATGTGTTGTTTCAAAGATGGACGATATAAAGTATAGGGAAATATACTTACATTCTTTTTCTTCTGTCGCAGAATTATCACAAAGAAGGTCTCAAATTAAAGGACGAATTATGCAAGTCTACTAACTACATATAATCGTCATCTAATTCGAGACCCGCAATGTGCTGTTTATAAGATGGACGAATTGACGAAACACATATTTCAGATCAGGAAATCGTTTTTGTTCTACCATTTACGTCTTCCATGTATAATTTTCTTCTTCTTCTGCCTCCCCTTTATCCATGAAAAACCATGTCCTAGAATCAAAAATTCGAAGACATGTGACATTCACCAACCCTCACTGGGCCCGCTTGGTGGATTATGACCCATTCCCTTTCCTAGAGAAGAGGCCTGAATCCCAGCAGAGGGAACATTCAGAGGCTGATTATGCTATTGTGACCGATCCTAAATGACCCTGGGTTGATAAATTTTTTATTTTTCCTCAATTTTCCTATATGGAGTTATAAAGGTCGGTTTCCCCCAAAAGGGGAAGGGGGCGAGCTCCACCTCCGCTCGCCCCTGTGGTTCTCATCCTAGTGACTTGGACAAACCCCCACCGACAGTAATGAATTTCCAAGAAATACGTCCCCTTCTTCCGACTTAGAAAGCTAGGGGATGAGGTAGGCAATTGAGAAAAATAATGTTAAAATCAAATAGGGTTGGAAATCCATTGGTAAGTATATAAGGAAGGATAAATACTTTTCTTTTGAGTTATGAATATTATGAGATTGAGAGGGCTGCAAAAGGGTATAATATAATAATATAACATAATATTTCACAACTATCACACAACACCGTCTAGTCTCAAGCTAAGCAGAGCTTGTGTTACGAGTACTAGTTCAACACTGATAAATATACTTATATATTTCTATAAACATAATATTATATTATAGACTTATATTACCTCTTAAGATTTTATGTAAACATTTTACCCTTAAATAAACATATTTTATATTATTATTATTATATTAAAAAACAGAATAATATATTATATTCTTTCTCTTCTTTCTTCTCTTCTGTCACAGAATAGAATATAATAGAATTAAACTTTATTGTCCACCAAAAAGTATGACAGTTTGTACAGGAACTTAAATTTATGGGTACAATAGCGGTCTTATCGCTGACAGCGACACCTTCCAGACAACCTTAGGATGGATGAAAACTTAAAATAATACAGGGGTAGTCTGTGGTGTGCTGCTAACAAATTAATCAAACTCTAGGTACATAAAACACAATACATAACTCTAATTATACATATATATATATATACATATTATAATATGTTACACAATTTCATTGAAAAACCGAAACATAAGGAAAAAGAGTAAATTAGGGTTAAAAAAATTAGAAACAAAGAAGATCTCGAGTTAGATGTGCTTAATGCAAATCTACTTAGCACATATTTACAATCTTCATCTGACTCTAGAACCACAATGTGTTGTTTCGAAGATGGACGATATAAAGTATGGGGAAATATACTTACATTCTTTTTCTTCTGTCGCAGAATTATCACAAAGAAGGTCTCAAATTAAAGGACGAATTATGCAAATCTACTAACTACATATAATCATCATCTAATTCGAGACCCGCAATGTGCTGTTTACAAGATGGACGAATTGACGAAACACATATTTCAGATCAGGAAATCGTTTTTGTTCTACCATTTACGTCTTCCATGTATAATTTTCTTCTTCTTCTGCCTCCCCTTTATCCATGAAAAACCATGTTCTAGAATCAAAAATTCGAAGACATGTGACATTCACCAACCCTCACTGGGCCCGCTTGGTGGATTATGACCCATTCCCTTTCCTAGAGAAGAGGCCTGAATCCCAGCAGAGGGAACATTCAGAGGCTGATTATGCTATTGTGACCGATCCTAAATGACCCTGGGTTGATAAATTTTTTATTTTTCCTCAATTTTCCTATATGGAGTTATAAAGGTCGGTTTCCCCCAAAAGGGGAAGGGGGCGAGCTCCACCTCCGCTCGCCCCTGTGGTTCTCATCCTAGTGACTTGGACAAACCCCCACCGACAGTAATGAATTTCCAAGAAATACGTCCCCTTCTTCCGACTTAGAAAGCTAGGGGATGAGGTAGGCAATTGAGAAAAATAATGATAAAATCAAATAGGGTTGGAAATCCATTGGTAAGTAGATAAGGAAGGATAAATACTTTTCTTTTGAGTTATGAATATTATTAGACTTAGAGGGCTGCAAAAGGGTATAATATAATAATATAATATAATATTCCACAACTATCACGAAACACCGTCTAGTCTCAAGCTAAGCAGAGCTTGTGTTACGAGTACTAGTTCAACACTGATAAATATACCTACATATTTCTATAAACATAATATTATATTATAGACTTATATTACCTCTTAAGATTTTATGTAAACATTTTACCCTTAAATAAACATATTTTATATTATTATTATTATATTAAAAAACAGAATAATATATTATATTCTTTCTCTTCTTTCTTCTCTTCTGTCACAGAATAGAATATAATAGAATCAAACTTTATTGTCCACCAAAAAGTATGACAGTTTGTACAGGAACTTAAATTTATGGGTACAATAGCGGTCTTATCGCTGACAGCGACAACTTCCAGACAACCTTAGGATGGATAAAAACTTAAAATAATACAGGGGTAGTCTGTGGTGTGCTGCTAACAAATTAATCAAACTCTAGGTATATAAAACACAATACATAACTCTAATTATACATATATACATACATATTATAATATGTTACACAATTTCATTGAAAAACGGAAACATAAGGAAAAAGAGTAAATTAGGGTTAAAAAAATTAGAAACAAAGTAGATCTCGAGTTAGATGTGCTTAATGCAAATCTACTTAGCACATATTTACAATCTTCATCTGACTCTAGAACCACAATGTGTTGTTTCGAAGATGGACGATATAAAGTATGGGGAAATATACTTACATTCTTTTTCTTCTCTTTTTCTTCTGTCTCAGAATTATCACAAAGAAGGTCTCAAATTAAAGGACGAATTATGCAAATCTACTAACTACATATAATCATCATCTAATTCGAGACCCGCAATGTGCTGTTTAGAAGATGGACGAATTGACGAAACACATATTTCAGATCAGGAAATCGTTTTTGTTCTACCATTTACGTCTTCCATGTACAATCTTCTTCTTCTCCTGCCTCGCCTTTATCCCGTTACGTGAGGTCGGCTTTCCGAATCATGCGACGCCATTTATGTCTATCTCAAACGTCTTGTTCGTGAAGTCCCAACACTTTCATGTCTTTCTAGACATTTGACAGCCAGGTTCTTTAGAGCCTTCCTGTTCCCCTTTTTCTTGTAGAGATGGAGAGGCACTTTTTATTTACGTGATCGTCTGGTCTGCTCATAACATGACCGTACCATCGTAATCTAGCCTCACAAATTCTATGGGTTATGGGGGCCACCCTAAAGCTAACCCTCACATGTTCATTACGCACTTTGTCAGATTAACCCTGCCCGACCAGGGCAGTATACGCATCTTTGTTGTATGTAGCTTCGTGACTCTTAGTTGTCGGCCAGACTCCGCAGCCTTAGAGTAAAGCTGGGCGTACCGCTGTTTTATAGATTTTACTATTGGTCTTAGTAGGCATTCTTTACAACATTACAAACAAACAAAAACAAAATTATAACTGTACAAACAAATACATCTATACATAATATAAATAAAATTGGAGTGTCTGTCTGTAATATTGAAATAACTGCTTTTTATTACATGCATATGAATATAATATGCGGTACATACACGGCTGGACCGATTTTGACGGGACTTTTTTGGCAGGTAGCTGATGTAATAAGGAGTAACATAGGCTACTTATATTTTAGAAAAAATGAATTCAAAATCCTGTAGTCCACGCGAACGAAGTCGCGGGCACAGCTAGTCATAAAGTAAATATGTTCAGTTCCACATTGCTCTTCTCTTCGGTTCGTCTGCTTTTATCTCTTCTATTTCAGAATTAGCCACAAATAGTCTACAAGTTAGAGGGGGCCTAAGCGAATCTATATAGCATTATAGCCCATCTAGCTTGCAAACCTTTATGCGCTGGTCGATCAACATCGTTGTAGTCGTCTAGCCGCACTATGTCCAGCCCAGGAGTAGGGGATGGTAATTAGATGATTTTCCCACATACAGTACACAAATTGTCAATGTATTACTCATAACACAAGCTCTGCTTAGCTTGAGACTAGACGGTGTTGTGTGATAGTTGCGGAAAAAAAAATGAAAAATGATGTAATGATTTTGAAATGTATCTTTTGTAAAGGGCGGTGCTCACTTGCGCAGTGAATGATTCTAGTCAAGGTCGCGTGCCGTTTGAGATATTTTCTTGAGTGCTCTGAATATTTAAATTAATATTAATTTTCACTTTTTATATCTTTTTTGTTATGTAAATCTATCTATACTAATATTCTAAAAAGGTAAAGTTTGTTATTTTTTTTGTTTGTATTGTGTGTATATGTTTTTTCTGGAAGTACTGGTTCGATTGCTGAATAAATTTCACCGATAGGAAACTGCTTTATTCATGAGTGACATAGATTATATATTATAAGCTAGTTTTAGACTAGCTTTAAAACGGAAACAAAAGGAAAAAGAGTAGTAGGGTTGGTAGAAGAAATTAAATTAAGTAGAACTAGGATAGCGTTACAGAGAAAGAAAGAAAAATTAGAAACAAAGAAGATCTCGAGTTAGATGTGCTTAATGCAAATCTACTTAGCACATATTTACAATCTTCATCTGACTCTAGAACCACAATGTGTTGTTTCGAAGATGGACGATATAAAGTATAGGGAAATATACTTACATTCTTTTTCTTCTCTCTTTTTCTTCTGTCGCAGAATTATCACAAAGAAGGTCTCAAATTAAAGGACGATGAATGCAAATTTACTAACTACATATAATCATCATTTAATTCGAGACCCGCAATGTGCTGTTTAGAAGATGGACGAATTGACGAAACACATATTTCAGATCAGGAAATCGTTTTTGTTCTACCATTTACGTCTTCCATGTATAATTTTCTTCTTCTTCTGCCTCGCCTTTATTCCTTTACGAGAGGTCGGCTTTCCGAATCATGCGACGCCATTTATGTCTATCTCGAACGTCTTGTTCGTGAAGTCCCAACACTTTCATGTCTTTCTGGACATTTGACAGCCAGGTTCTTTAGAGCCTTCCTGTTCCCCTCTTTCTTGTAGCGATGGAGAGGTACTCTTTATTTACGTGATCGTCTGGTCTGCTCATAACGTGACCGTACCATCGTAATCTAGCCTCACAAATTCTATGGCTTATGGGGGCCACCCTGAAGCTAACCCTCACATGTTCATTACGCACTTTGTCATTAAGATTAACCCCGCCCGACCAGGGCAGTATACGCATCTTCGTTGTATGTAGCTTCTGCTCGTGACTCTTAGTTGTCGGCCAGACTCCACAGCCTTAGAGTAAAGCTGGGCATACCGCTGTTTTATAGATTTTACTATTGGTCTTAATAGGCATTTTTTACAACATTACAAACAAACAAAAACAAAATTATAACTGTACAAACAAATACATCTATACATATAAATAAAATTGGAGTGTCTGTCTATAATATTGAAATAACTGCTTTTTATTACATGCATATGAATATAATATGCGGTACATACACGGCTTTACCGATTTTGACGGGACTTTTTTGGCAGGTAGCTGATGTAATAAGAAGTAACATACGCTACTTATATTTTAGAAAAAATGAGTTCAAAATCCTGTAGTCCACGCGAACGAAGTCGCGGGCACAGCTAGTCATAAAGTAAATATGTTCAGTTCCACATTGCTCTTCTCTTCGGTTCGTCTGCTTTTATCTCTTCTATTTCAGAATTAGCCACAAATAGTCTACAAATTAGAGGAGGCTAAAGCGAATCTATATAGCATTACAAATTGTCAATGAAAGTACATTCAAAATGTCAATGTCAAGATGACACTCATCGAAGCAATAGCTTCAAGAATGTATACCACCATATATTTATATAGCAACACTTTTAAAATATCACACATGCCTATACACTTAAAAGCAAGAATTCACTGCGCGAATGAGTTTTGCTCTGTACACAATACAGTACAAAACCATAATCAAAAAAAACAGTTTGTCTCCTCATTAGTCACAGAATTAGTCGCAAAGAAGTTCCCGAGCTCGTCAGTGACTGTGAAAACTCTTAACCTAGTCCAAAACGTACTCTAAAACCTCATGTGTGGTTTATAAGAACGGTGGGCGACGATTTGCGAAGCCCATATTTTTGCGGCCAGATTTGTTAATTGTTTTTAACTTGACTATCTTCAGCAGCTCTTTTTTCTTCTGTCGCAGAATTAGTCACAAAGAAGATTACTAGATAAAAATGCTGTAGGTTACTGTGACTGCCTTCGGCTCTATCTAGCTTGCAAATCTCTCTATGCGCTGTTTCACAGATGGGCAATTTTGGAGAGATGCATATTTATGCAGGATCTGTAACTCAATTTTTCTTTATTCTAAAACTAGCTTATAATATATAACCTATGTCACTCAGGAATAAAGCAGTTTCCTATTAGTGAAATAAATTTAGCAATCGAACCAGTACTTCCAGAAAAAACATATACACACACTACAAACACAAAAAAATAACAAACTTTACCTTTTTAGAATATTAGTATAGATATACATAACAAAAAAGTTATAAAAAGTGAAAATTAATATTAATTTAAATATTGAGAACACTAAAGAAAAAAACACAAACGGCACGTGACCTTGACTAGAAGCATTCACTGCGCAAGTAAGCACCGGCCTTTACAAAAGATACATTTCAAAATCATTACATCATTTTTTTTTTTCACAACTATCACACAACACCGTCTCAAGCTAAGCAGAGCTCGCGTTATGAGTACTAGTTCAATTCTGATAACTAAACTTACATATTTCTAAAAACATAATATTATATTATAGACTTATATTACCTCTTAAGATTTTAGGTAACCATTTTACCCTTAAATAAACATATATTATTATTATTATTATATTAAAAAACCGGATAATATATTATATTCTTTCTCTTCTTTCTTCTTTGGCAGGGGATGTCAATGCATGATTTTTGCCCACCATAAAAAAAAAAAAAAAGTGTGCTGCTAACAAATTAATCAAACTCTAGGTATATAAAACACAATACATAACTCTAATTATATATATATACATACATATTATAATATGTTACACAATTTCATTGAAAACCGGAAACATAAGGAAAAAGAGTAAATTAGGGTTAAAAAAATTAGAAACAAAGAAGATCTCGAGTTAGATGTGCTTAATGCAAATCTACTTAGCACATATTTACAATCTTCATCTGACTCTAGAACCACAATGTGTTGTTTCGAAGATGGACGATATAAAGTATAGGGAAATGTACTTACATTCTTTTTCTTCTCTCTTTTTCTTCTTCTGTCGCAGAATTATCACAAAGAAGGTCTCAAATTAAAGGACGAATTATGCAAACCTACTAACTACATATAATCATCATCTAATTCGAGACCCGCAATGTGCTGTTTAGAAGATGGACGAATTGACGAAACACATATTTCAGATCAGGAAATCGTTTTTGTTCTACCATTTACGTCTTCCATGTATAATTTTCTTCGTCTTCTGCCTCGCCTTTATCCCTTTACGAGAGGTCGGCTTTCCGAATCATGCGACGCCATTTATGTCTATCTCGAACGTCTTGTTCATGAAGTCCCAACACTTTCATGTCTTTCTGGACATTTGACAGCCAGGTTGTTTGGAGCCTTCCTCTTCCCCTCGTCCTTGTAGCGATGGAGAGGCACTTTTTAATCACGTGAACTTCTCATAACGTGACCGTACCATCGCAATCTAGCCTCACAAATATGGTTTATAGGGGCCACCCTGAAGCTCCCCTTCACATGTTCATTACGCACTTTGTCCTTAAGAGTAACCCCGCTACACATTTACGTTGTGTGTAGCTTCTGCTCGTGACTCTTAGTTGTTGGTCAGCCTTCATTGTCAAAGAATAAATCTGGTCTTACCGCTGTTTTATAGATTTTACCTTTGGTAGTAACAGTAAATGCCATAAAACATTACTGTCGCAAAGAACTCCAGTAAGCGTGCGCCACTTGTTCCAACCATGTATAGTCCTGTGTGTAATGTCAGCCTCGATTATCTCGTTTTCAGATATGACCGAGCTCAGGTATTTAAAGCTTTGTGCTTGAAGGAGTTTGAGGCTTCCATTTACAATACGTTAATTAATAAATCACTGGAGTATTAAGGAATAAATATCAAGAACGTACTCACCAGAAGCATTTGCTTTCACGAGTGAGCATCTTTTACAACATTACAAAAAGAAAACTCACACTTACCGTACAAACAACAAAATTATACAGTAAAATCACTATGTTCAATTCCCCTTTTTTCTTCTCTTCGGTTCTTCTTGTTTCATCTCTTCTGGCTCAGAATCAGCCACAAAAAGTTCTCAAGTTGGAGGAGCTAAATGCGAATCTATCTTGCATTAACTCGTTTAACTCGAAACTTTTTTTAGCCATAGTCGACTGGGTGAACATCGCCGTAGTCACCTATGGTCGCGTTGACAGTTGAAGTGGTGAGGACCCTAAACCTGCAGGAACACTGCTACCAAAACCATTTGGTTAAGTTAGGATTGCATCTTCCATACGATTGCAATGGATTAAAAATGAATGCGTGGATCATGGTAAACGCACTTTCTAGTCAAATATCAGAACGCTTAACCAAACTGGAAACGTCGTAAAATTGTAAAATATTGAGAGAAATTTTCAACATTTTTTTTCTAAATAAGACACGGCTATCCTGAAAAATAATAAAATTTGATGTATGTAATTTATCGTATAAAAAAGATTCATTCATAGAGCTTTGGTGGCCAAGTAGTAACAGCCATGACTCACAAGTTGTAGGTCGCGAGTTCAAACACAGCCAGGTGCATTAATTTGTAACCACAACAAACAAACGGTGAAGGAAAACATCGTGAGGAAACCAAGTCCTAGAATCAAAAATTCGAAGACATGTGACATTCACCAACCCTCACTGGGCCCGCTTGGTGGATTATGACCCATTCCCTTTCCTAGAGAAGAGGCCTGAATCCCAGCAGAGGGAACATTCAGAGGCTGATTATGCTATTGTTACCGATCCTAAATGACCCTGGGTTGATAAATTTTTTATTATTCCTCAATTTTCCTATATGGAGGTATAAAGGTCGGTTTCCCCCAAAAGGGGAAGGGGGCGAGCTCCACCTCCGCTCGCCCCTGTGGTTCTCATCCTAGTGACTTGGACAAACCCCCACCGACAGTAATGAATTTCCAAGAAATACGTCCCCTTCTTCCGACTTAGAAAGCTAGGGGATTAGGTAGGGAATTGAGAAAAATAATGTCAAAATCAAATAGGGTTGGAAATCCATTGGTAAGTAGATAAGGAAGGATAAATACTTTTCTTTTGAGTTATGAATATTATGAGACTGAGAGGGCTGCGAAAGTGTATAATATAATATTATAATATAATATTCCACAATTTTTTTCTAAATAAGACACAGTTATCCTGAAAAATAATAAAATTTGATGTAATTTATCGTATAAAAAAGATTCATTCATAGAGCTTTGGTGGCCAAGTAGTAACAGCCATGACTTACAAGTTGTATTTCGCGAGTTCAAACACAGCCAGGTGCATTAATTTGTAACCACAACAAACAAACGGTGAAGGAAAACATCGTGAGGAAACCATGTCCTAGAATCAAAAATTCGAAGACATGTGACATTCACCAACCCTCACTGGGCCCGCTTGGTGGATTATGACCCATTCCCTTTCCTAGAGAAGAGGCCTGAATCCCAGCAGAGGGAACATTCAGAGGCTGATTATGCTATTGTGACCGATCCTAAATGACCCTGGATTGATAAAATTTTTATTTTTCCTCAATTTTCCTATATGGAGGTGTAAAGGTCGGTTTCCCCCAAAAGGGGAAGGGGGCGAGCTCCACCTCCGCTCGCCCCTGTGGTTCTCATCCTAGTGACTTGGACAAACCCCCACCGACAGTAATGAATTTCCAAGAAATACGTCCCCTTCTTCCGACTTAGAAAGCTAGGGGATTAGGTAGGCAATTGAGAAAAATAATGTTAAAATCAAATAGGGTTGGAAATCCATTGGTAAGTAGATAAGGAAGGATAAATACTTTTCTTTTGAGTTATGAATATTATGAGACTGAGAGGGCTGCGAAAGGGTATAATATAATAATATAATATAATATTCCACAATTTTTTTCTAAATAATCACAGTTATCCTGAAAAATAATAAAATTTGATGTAATTTATCGTATAAAAAAGATTTATTCATAGAGCTTTGGTGGCCAAGTAGTAACAGCCATGACTTACAAGTTGTAGGTCGCGAGTTCAAACACAGCCAGGTGCATTAATTTGTAAAATTTGTTTCATCACCACTACTCTCCAAACGGTGAAGGAAAACATCGTGAGGAAACCATGTCCTAGAATCAAAAATTCGAAGACATGTGACATTAACCAACCCTCACTGGGCCCGCTTGGTGGATTATGACCCATTCCCTTTCCTAGAGAAGAGGCCTGAATCCTAGCAGAGGGAACATTCAAAGGCTGATTATGCTATTGTTACCGATCTGGGTTGATAAAATTTTTATTTTTCCTCAATTTTCCTATATGGAGGTATAAAGGTCGGTTTCCCCCAAAAGGGGAAGGGGGCGAGCTCCACCTCCGCTCGCCCCTGTGGTTCTCATCCTAGTGACTTGGACAAACCCCCACCGACAGTAATGAATTTCCAAGAAATACGTCCCCTTCTTCCGACTTAGAAAGCTAGGGGATTAGGTAGGCAATTGAGAAAAATAATGTTAAAATCAAATAGGGTTGGAAATCCATTGGTAAGTAGATAAGGAAGGATAAATACTTTTCTTTTGAGTTATGAATATTATGAGACTGAGAGGGCTGCGAAAGGGTATAATATAATAATATAATATAATATTCCACAACTATCACACAGCGCCATCTAGCCCCAAGCTAAGCAGAGCTTGTGTTATGGGTACTAGACAACTGATGAACATACTTATATATTTTTAAATACATACATATTATAGATAAATTACACCCAGATTAGTGTTGCCAGGCGTCCCGATTTGCGCGGGACATCCCGATTTTTAGGGGTCTTGGGACACGTCCCGATTTGCACCTGATCGGGACGCTAAATGTCCCGATAAATCAAAAGATATATTAAAGCCATCATTATTACAATAAATTAACCTGTATCGCATTCGCATCACTATTTTAAGTGCGTTTAAAATAACATATAGCGCTTCACTGAAGGGGCCTAGTAGGGCCGATGCCTGCTAGGGCTGCAGGAACGTTTGAAATAGTGACCGTGGCCCTGAAACGCACAGTGGGACAGAAGTAGCCTGGGTTTTAGTTAGTAAAAGTCACACAAACACACAAAGTAAAAGTACAGTGCGAGAGAAGTCATGGGAAGATTTCCCACCAGAAAAAAAACTTTATTAAAAAAAATGTCCCGATCTAAAACCCTAAATCCCGATTTGTTTTACCAACTGTCCCGATTTTTATCCAATCGGACCTGGCAACACTAACCCAGACACAGAACAAATGATTATGCCCATCACACAAACATTTGTCCTGGGTGGGAATCGAACCCACGACCTCCGGCATAGCAGTCAGGGTCACTAGCCACTAGACCAACAGGCCAATCAAAAGGTATATAACGGTAAAGGTATATAACACGTGACGCTTGTATTTGCAAATTAAATTATTTCAGAAATTACGTTATCCCTTACGCTCGTGCGTTTCCTAACCAATCCTACGGCAAAGGGTTGTGAGGCCTCTGCTATTGGATAAGACACACTTTCTTTATCAATTGACTCCTTGTAACGGCCTACTCACGCATCACTAAGACAATACAAAACTTAAACAAGCGCGACGCATCGTCAGTCGGTCGCGGAACTATTTACAGTTGCCTTGCTAGACGCCGAAGTGGTTTATAAATCGACACTTCTCACTTCCTTACAGGCCCAAGGTGAGAACAACATAACCTACACGCCTCCGAGCTACTTCTAGCTGCGGAACTTTTCTGAAATGTGTCCAAATTTCGTGTATAGCTAAATTTTTTTTTTCAATCTGAGGCCTTCGCGGGCCGTTTGTGATTTAACGAGATGCGATCCCTAGCTTTCTTTAGAACGACTACCAATGCAGTTCAGGGTAATTGGCGGTGACTACCTCTTTCTCTCTGGAAGTGTGCGCATATCAAGAATAATGTAAAATATTCTGTCAGTCAGTCCTTAGGGAGAGGCAGCCGTTGCTAACGTTTGGTGCTTTGCGATCTCATTATAGTTGAAACTGGCCCTAGCATGTAACGAATAATTATTCGGTTTAGCCTTCAATCGGCAGTGTTTCAGTCATGGTTGTGTCAAGAATAGTGGTAAGTGTCAAGTTCAGTCGAAAGGAAGTCATGTCGAATTCACTCCAAAGGAAGGTGTTCTCCGAGTCCCTAACACCAACCGCAAGCTTAGGTCACCTTGTCATAGGATGGAATTGGAAGGATAAAACATACAACACTCATCCATTCAGTCTTCAACACAGTTGCTGAAATTCACTCGTATACTTACACACTCCTTGCGCGAATACCAGGCCACAAACTACACCCTTTCACTCGTACTCTAACACACAGACAGATCTCTATTATCAATATTAGACAAGCCTAAACTGGACTTAATCCATCTGTATCTAATACTGTATCAAAATACTAGTACTCCTAAGAATTTTTACGGGCATTGGCCCTGTAGCCCTATGGTATGATCTACTAAATCAGCTAGCTTAGCTAGATGCTCCTGGACGTGTTACCCAGTCCTGAAGCTCAGTGTCCTATTCTGCCGAGTTAACCCCGCGCCCCTTCTTGCGTTACGGCTTAGTATCGCTTTCCAGCGATGCGTCTCGTGCGCATATGTCTCAGCTCCTTATTTGTGCTTCCATTAGAAATCGCATAATTTACTAAGTTTCTATAGAATTCCCTCGGTCCTTTCATTGAAGGACAATTTATGAGGGTACAAGTGGCCCATATCGCCAGACGTGGCGTTCAAAGACAAATATAATATTTTGTTATTAATTTGTAGTAAGTGACAGGCAGTCACACTATGTTGCTACATGTGATCAAGGTAATTCTGCGCAACATGCTTCTTGACGCAGAGACTTGCGCGCTTGCAAGGAATTCGGCTGCATGCTCAGTGCATACGGTTTTAGTAAATTGACTTCGTGATCAGAAAACAAGAGGTCAATTACATTTTTGTGATTCGGGGCACTGGGACAATACCAAAGAAGAAACAGAAGCGGGTTTTTAGTCAGTAAAATTCTGACACTACCTCCGCGGCCGGGGGGCCTCTTGGGCGGAGTGGGAGTCTCTTGTCCTTAAATGATTTCATTAACCCACCTAAAAAAATTAAATTTTTGGGATCAAACATAACTACTGCTGGTGTCACTTTGGCCTTAATACGAGTATTATAAAGAGGAAAGCCTAATACTGACTGAATTCACTGGCCTGTTGGTCTAGTGGTTAGTGGCTCTGACTGCTCTGCCGGAGGTCGTGGGTGATTCTTGCGCGTTCACTTGATCGTGATACACCATCACGTACTGAGGAATGGGCTCGACCATCTTCTAATCAGTGCTCGTCTTATGCCAATGCTGTGAAACCTTCCAATCTTAAAATATCACTCGACCATTCGACTGGCTGTTGGTCTAGGTTATAATGTGTATGTTAGTCTATGTAGTCCCTGACTGATATGCCGTTGGTCGTAGGTTCGATTACTACCCAAGACAAATGTTTGTGTTATGAGCACGATTATTTGTTCTATGTCTGTGTAATTTATCTATAATATGTATATTTTTTTAAATATGTGAGTATGTTTATCAGTTGTCTAGTTCTTATAACACAAGCTCTGCTTAGCTGGGGACTAGAAGATTGTTGTGAGATAGTCGTGGAAAAAAAATTGTAACGAATAAACTCAAAAAATAAAACTGAGTTTTAAATACTAACACAGGTAGAATGCTACTTTATCACTGAATGACGTAGGCTATATATTTTCTATTATCATGTTGGCAAAGCCACTGGCTGAAACTAGTATGGAATAAAAAAAGCAAACTGGAGTAGTATTGTATTTAAATATTTAGAACAATAAAAATTTAAAAGACTAAGATAAATACTTCAAAAACATTTCGACGCTTGAAAGGCAAAAATTACCAAGCGACATTGAGTAAACTTTAAAGTTAAAATGGCGATTTAATTCATTAAATCGCAAGCGCCGGGGTTTCACTTTCTCATTGTCTTTCTATTGTGTCTCTAATTACGGTATTCGAAAGGTAACATTTTTAGAAAAAATAATTGTTTGTTAATAAAAAGTGGGATTTAGATACCATTGCCATGATGTTAATGATATCTAATCCAAATATTTCGTCATTTTTAACTAAAAATTTTAACTTAACCCTACTCTACCCTACTGTACCCTACTCTGCCCTACTCTGCCCTACTCTGCCCCACTCTGCCCCACTCTGCCCCACTCTGCCCCACTCTTCCCCACTCTGCCCTACTCTGCCCCAATCTGCCCTACTCTGCCCCAATCTGCCCTACTCTTCCCTACTCTGCCCTACTCTGCCCTACTCTACCCTACTCTGCCCTACTCTGCCCAACTCTGCCCTACTCTGCCCAACTCTGCCCTACTCTGCCCTACTCTGCCCTACTCTGCCCTACTCTGCCCTACTCTGCCCTACTCTGCCCTACTCTGCCCTACTCTGCCCTACTCTACCCTACTCTACCCTACTCTACCCTACTCTACCCTACTCTACCCTACTCTACCCTACTCTACCCTACTCTACCCTACTCTACCCTACTCTACCCTACTCTACCCTACTCTACCCTACTCTACCCTACTCTACCCTACTCTACCCTACTCTACCCTACTCTACCCTACTCTACCCTACTCTACCCTACTCTACCCTACTCTACCCTACTCTACCCTACTCTACCCTACTCTACCCTACTCTACCCTACTCTACCCTACTCTACCCTACTCTACCCTACTCTACCCTACTCTACCCTACTCTACCCTACTCTACCCTACTCTACCCTACTCTACCCCACTCTATCTTACTCTACCCTACACAACCCTAATTTTCATTTTTTTTCCTTAAGAACCTTCGCCTCACAATAACAAACACAACAAAAAGAATTCTCGAGATTTACGCTTAACAACAAATTTAGCGATTAATTTTTAGGGTTCCGTAGTCAACAAGGAACCCTTATAGTTTCGCCATGTCTGTCTGTTCGTCTGTCGGTCTGTCCGTCCTCGCTTAATCTCTGTGACCGTTACCACTAGAAAGCTGAAATTTGGTACCAATATGTATATCAATCACGCCGACAAAGTGGTAAAATAAAAATTGGAAAAAAATGTTTTATTAGGGTAGCCCCCCTATATGTAAAGTGGGAAGTGATTTTTTTTTATTTCAACCCTAACTTGTGATATATGGATCGATAGGTATTTAAAAATGAATAGGGGTTTACTAAAATCATTTTTTTGATAATTTCAATAATTTCGGAAACAATCGCTCCAAAAGTAAAAAACAAAGTGTCCCCCCCCCTAACTTTTGAACCATAAGTTTAGAAAATATGAAAAAAATCTGAAAAGTAGAACTTTATAAGGACTTTCTAGGAAAATCATTTTGAAATTGATGGAAAGAACAGTTTTTGTACAAAAAAGACAAAAAGTTTGTACAAAATAATTTCTGGACTAAGTTTGTAGTATAATCGTATATGCAAGCATTTTTTTTAACTTCGTTTACATATTTTATTATCTTGAACGTATCTTCTTTCAGACAAAAAAAGAATTATTAAAATCGGTTCTCGCAATCCAAAATTACCACCGAAAACTTCTTCTGGTACCTATGTATTAATTAGTAACCCAATTCCCCGAGAGATGGCGCTGTTCTTTGGGCTGTGTCGCGTTCACGCTGTAAGGATTTTTCCTGAGTTAATGGGGTCGGGTATTATCGAATTGTTCGGTTGGTCTCTCCTTGGCATTGGCGGTATTATCTTATAACTACATAAAACTTCTATCAGGAACATGCTAAGGCAATTTAGAACAAAACTAAAATTCATTTTTTAACGCCATCTATCAAAATGTTAAGGTAAAAACCAGCTCATAAACGGTTCGATAGATGGCGTTGCGTAATGACGTCATCTTTTTAAAAGTCGATGTCAAGATTTTAAGTGCTTTCATGACCTACCGTGGTAAAAAATCATTGCTTCTTAAATATATTCGTAATTTTACGAGTGCACAATCGCTGAAATTTATACTACTTGCATACTAGGGTGTCCCAAGCTTTAAGGGCGAATTTTTTTTTCCGATTTTGAATACGCATACCCTCTATTTTTTTTCTATTTGACCCTAAGAACTAAAATAATAAATATTATTGGTATCGGAAGACGATAACCCGTGCCGACTTGATGTTAAACTTTTAGAAGAAAGTTTGTATGAAAACTACAGAGGACATTTTAGAACTTAATTTTTATTCAGAAAATAAAACATTGCTTTACCTGTATCTTATATTTTTCAAGTATCTATTATTACTAGGACTTAATCTTTCCAAATTTTGGTTTTTACACTCAGGCTAAACCTATATATCTGTTCTTGTACACAACATTAGAAAATATGCTTTTGTTCGTTGTTCCTTTTCAGTAGTGATTTTGCTATGAAAGTGCTCTCAGAGTCAGCACCTGTTTTGTAGCATGTTGTAATGCATTACTAGACCATGAACTGCATTCTAAACTGCTGATGCCTATTTACTTCCTGTAAAGTTGTCCAGTTTTGGCACCACGACAAGTTGTTCTATAGGACTGCGTCACTATGCGAAATAAATATCGAAGAGGCATTATTCTTTACATTTGCGCACATCTAAAGCTGAAAACAGTTTATCATCTGTGTCAATCGACAGTTTATAATCGTACCAGTACCTACCTTGTTTTGGAAATCGACTTTAATAGCTCCTGCGCGCTCTTTTTCTATTCTCCGTACGAATTATTTGAATTGAAGACTTGATTATGGGAAATTCGTCAGTGTTGTATGCAAGTGTCTCAACAGTAGCTTTTATAGCAAAGTTCTGTGTTTATTATTGAGAATTGCTCATACTTAACTGTTCTCTACTCAAAGCTGCAACTGTCTTTGGAGTGATAAAATTTTTCCCCACGGAACTTTTATTCGTATGGGGCTGTGTACTCTTAGTTGGTATGGGTAGACTTTCTTGTAAATCCATCATTTCAGAATCTGAAGACGCATTTTCGTGATAAGGTGATTACAAAGCAGTTAAGGAAAAACAATTAGTAGCCAGATGGCATGGTTCTGAAATATTTCTTAGGCGTGCTTTTTTTTTCGAATTTTTGGTCCACTCCATCTAAGTAAGAACCACATCAACCTGGCTCTCTCTGGCACTACAAGAAGATTTTATCTTTTATTAATGGAAACGCATCGGCATGTGCAATGTCCAACAATTTTTCTAATTTTATTACAAGCTCATGTCTTTGCTTCTCGAATACTTCTTGTGTTTTGTTCGCATTTTTTGCAGATCTCTACAAAACTCTCAAGTTCAAGTTTTTAACACAGATAATGCTTTGATTAGGAAATGTCACGTATATTGTGCCTTTCCCAATAAATAATACACATTCGAATAGTAAGATTCACGATTTTCAGTGACACATAAATTCATTAAAGGAATGTTGTAAAACAGTACTGCCAATACTTGTCAATTATAGGATAGTTTTGAACCCGTAATTTGATTTTATACGTATCCCATATTCAAAATATTTATTTTGTAAGACTTCGTAATCCTACTGACATGTAGACTGAATGAAAATTATGCGTTCACTAATTAAATAAATAAATAAAAACGAGCACTTGATATGTTAGCTGCTTCGCGCCAAAGTACGAAGTTCCGATATCTATCAATGCAAGTCGGCACGGGTTCCCTTGGTCCTAAGTACTTAAAATTTTATTTACAATTGTTTTGACACTATTCAAACAAAATTAGAGGGTATGCGTTGTAAAAAAAAGAATTTGATTTTTTTGGGACACCCTATTGCATACTGTACTATTTTTGATTTAAATTTAAAAAATAGCTATTTGGTATAGTGGGAAATTGTTATTGTGTCTTAGTAAATTATATTGAGGGTGTTAATTTTAACTTGTACGGGGAAAAAAGTGGTTGATAGTCGTCGTAGTCTATGGGTTATAAATTAGGTTTGATTAAATTAGATTGTGAGTAAAATTAACTTCTTTTGGGGATATTGTTGCCTATACAGTATAGTTACATTAAACACTTGTGTATAATTACTTATTGTCCGGTATTTTAAACTCATAAATGGGAACACTTATTGTGACGGACGGGAAACTACGGAACCCTACACTGAGCGTGGCCCGACACGCTCTTGGCCGGTTTTTATATTATAGATTAAATTACAATTTTTGTTTTAACTGCTAGGAACTGCGCCCACATGAAAGTGGGTTTCTCCATATAAACTTTGGACCCTCATTTCATCCTGTTATGAGACGAATTTTGAAAAATCCTCTTTTAGTGCACACCTACGTCATAAAAGGAAACCTTGTGCGTAATTTCACGCTCCTAGTCCCAGAAGTTTCGGCTGTGCGTTGATATGTCAGTTAGTCAGTTTCTGCTTTTACATATATAAACATTTTTTTTGTGTGTGGGGAAATCATCTAATGACATATACCGCTCTTTGGCGAAGCGAGAGACAGTGTCAGACTTTTACTGACTAAAAACCCACTCCTTTTCCTTCGTTGCCTTTCGTACCAGAGCTGAAACTTCATTTCAGAAGTAGACCCTTGGCCCCAGTAGGGCGACCTCGACCCTGCTGGGCCCATACGGTTTACATATATAGATAGAGTATTTCTCACAATATTTTAGTTCTTTGTACCACATTTTGCACACGTTTCACATGAATTATTTAATTAACATCACACACAAATCAATCACTATAACCGTTTGAAATGAAAATACATTCAATTCTATTAATTACCACAAAGTGGTCACAGTAAAGCTAAATGGATTTCCGCTGTAAAGTAAAGCCACTGATATATAAATAATTTTTAACCTGTAAAATAATCATAAAGTAGATAAACATAGCCACCATTTTGGATTTCAATTTAAACCATTTTATTTCAGCATCAACGCTCTAAATAAATGCCGTGAAACTTATATTAATAAAGTAGATAAATATAGCCACCATTTTGGATTTCAATTTAAACCATTTTATTTCAGCATCAACGCTCTAAATAAATGCCCTGGAACTTATATTAATAAAGTAGATAAATATAGCCACCATTTTGGATTTCAATTTAAACCATTTTATTTCAGCATCAACGCTCTAAATAAATGCCGTGAAACTTATATTAATAAAGTAGATAAATATAGCCACCATTTTGGATTTCAATTTAAACCATTTTATTTCAGCATCAACGCTCTAAATAAATGCCGTGAAACTTATATTAATAAAGTAAATAAACATAGCCACCATTTTGGATTTCAATTTAAACCATTTTATTTCAGCATCAGCGCTCCAAATAAATGCCGTGAAACTTATATTAATAAAGTAGATAAATATAGCCACTATTTTGGATTTCAATTTAAACCATTTTATTTCAGCATCAACGCTCTAAATAAATGCCGTGAAACTTATATTAATAAAGAAGATAAATATAGCCACCATTTTGGATTTCAATTTAAACCATTTTATTTCAGCATCAACGCTCTAAATAAATGCCGTGAAACTTAGAAAGTAGATAAATATAGCCACCATTTTGGATTTCAATTTAAACCATTTTATTTCAGCATCAACGCTCTAAATAAATGCCGTGAAACTTAGAAAGTAGATAAATATAGCCACCATTTTGGATTTCAATTTAAACCATTTTATTTCAGCATCAACGCTCTAAATAAATGCCGTGAAACTTGTATTAATAAAGTAAATAAATATAACCACCATTTTGGATTTCAATTTAAACCATTTTATTTCAGCATCAGCGCTCCAAATAAATGCCGTGAAACTTATATTAATAAAGTAAATAAATATAGCCATTGTTTTGGATTTCAATTTAAACCATATTATTTCAGCATCAACGCTCTAAATAAATGCCGTGAAACTTATATTAATAAAGAAGATAAATATAGCCACCATTTTGGATTTCAATTTAAACCATTTTATTTCAGCATCAACGCTCTAAATAAATGCCCTGGAACTTATATTAATAAAGTAGATAAATATAGCCACCATTTTGGATTTCAATTTAAACCATTTTATTTCAGCATCAACGCACTAAATAAATGCCGTGAAACTTATATTAATAAAGTAGATAAATATAGCCACCATTTTGGATTTCAATTTAAACCATTTTATTTCAGCATCAACGCTCTAAATAAATGCCGTGAAACTTATGTTAATAAAGTAGATAAATATAGCCACCATTTTGGATTTCAATTTAAACCATTTTATTTCAGCATCAACGCTCTAAATAAATGCCGTGAAACTTAGAAAGTAGATAAATATAGCCACCATTTTGGATTTCAATTTAAACCATTTTATTTCAGCATCAGCGCTCCAAATAAATGCCGTGAAACTTATATTAATGAAGTAGATAAATATAGCCACTATTTTGGATTTCAATTTAAACCATTTTATTTCAGCATCAACGCTCTAAATAAATGCCGTGAAACTTATATTAATAAAGAAGATAAATATAGCCACCATTTTGGATTTCAATTTAAACCATTTTATTTCAGCATCAACGCTCTAAATAAATGCCCTGGAACTTATATTAATAAAGTAGATAAATATAGCCACCATTTTGGATTTCAATTTAAACCATTTTATTTCAGCATCAGCGCTCCAAATAAATGCCGTGAAACTTATATTAATAAAGTAGATAAATATAGCCACTATTTTGGATTTCAATTTAAACCATTTTATTTCAGCATCAACGCTCTAAATAAATGCCGTGAAACTTATATTAATAAAGAAGATAAATATAGCCACCATTTTGGATTTCAATTTAAACCATTTTATTTCAGCATCAACGCTCTAAATAAATGCCGTGAAACTTATATTAATAAAGTATATAAATATAGTCACCATTTTGGATTTCAATTTAAACCATTTATTTCAGCATCAACGCTCTAAATAAATGCCGTGAAACTTATATTAATAAAGTAGATAAATATAGCCACCATTTTGGATTTCAATTTAAACCATTTTATTTCAGCATCAACGCTCTAAATAAATGCCGTGAAACTTTTATTAATAAAGTAGATAAATATAGCCACCATTTTGGATTTCAATTTAAACCATTCTATTTCAGCATCAACGCTCTAAATAAATGCCGTGAAACTTAGAAAGTAGATAAATATAGCCACCATTTTGGATTTCACTTTAAACCATTCTATTTCAGCATCAACGCTCTAAATAAATGCCGTGAAACTTAGAAAGTAGATAAATATAGCCACCATTTTGGATTTCAATTTAAACCATTTTATTTCAGCATCAACGCTCTAAATAAATGCCGTGAAACTTATATTAATAAAGTAGATAAATATAGCCACCATTTTGGATTTCAATTTAAACCATTTTATTTCAGCATCAGCGCTCCAAATAAATGCCGTGAAACTTAGAAAGTAGATAAATATAGCCACCATTTTGGATTTCACTTTAAACCATTTTATTTCAGCATCAACGCTCTAAATAAATGCCGTAAAACTTATATTAATAAAGTAGATAAATATAGCCACCATTTTGGATTTCAATTTAAACCATTCTATTTTAGCATCAACGCTCTAAATAAATGCCGTGAAACTTAGAAAGTAGATAAATATAGCCACCATTTTGGATTTCACTTTAAACCATTCTATTTCAGCATCAACGCTCTAAACAAATGCCGTGAAACTTATATTAATAAAGTAAATAAATATAGCCACCATTTTGGATTTCAATTTAAACCATTTTATTTCAGCATCAGCGCTCCAAATAAATGCCGTGAAACTTAGAAAGTAGATAAATATAGCCACCATTTTGGATTTCACTTTAAACCATTTTATTTAAGCATCAACGCTCTAAATAAATGCCGTAAAACTTATATTAATAAAGTAGATAAATATAGCCACCATTTTGGATTTCAATTTAAACCATTCTATTTCAGCATCAGCGCTCCAAATAAATGTCGTGAAACTTATATTAATAAAGTAGATAAATATAGCCACCACTTTGGATTTCAATTTAAACCATTTTATTTCAGCATCAACGCTCTAAATAAATGCCGTGAAACTTATATTAATAAAGTAAATAAATATATCCACCATTTTGGATTTCAATTTAAACCATTTTATTTCAGCATCAGCGCTCCAAATAAATGCCGTGAAACTTATATTAATAAAGTAGATAAATATAGCCACTATTTTGGATTTCAATTTAAACCATTTTATTTCAGCATCAACGCTCTAAATAAATGCCGTAAAACTTATATTAATAAAGTAGATAAATATAGCCACCATTTTGGATTTCAATTTAAACCATTCTATTTCAGCATCAACGCTCTAAATAAATGCCGTGAAACTTAGAAAGTAGATAAATATAGCCACCATTTTGGATTTCACTTTAAACCATTCTATTTCAGCATCAACGCTCTAAACAAATGCCGTGAAACTTATATTAATAAAGTAAATAAATATAGCCACCATTTTGGATTTCAATTTAAACCATTTTATTTCAGCATCAGCGCTCCAAATAAATGTCGTGAAACTTATATTAATAAAGTAGATAAATATAGCCACCACTTTGGATTTCAATTTAAACCATTTAATTTCAGCATCAACGCTCTAAATAAATGCCGTGGAACTTATATTAACAAAGTAGATAAATATAGCCACCATTTTAGATTTCAATTTAAACCATTTATTTCAGCATCAACGCTCTAAATAAATGCCGTGAAACTTATATTAATAAAGTAAATAAATATATCCACCATTTTGGATTTCAATTTAAACCATTTTATTTCAGCATCAGCGCTCCAAATAAATGCCGTGAAACTTATATTAATAAAGTAGATAAATATAGCCACTATTTTGGATTTCAATTTAAACCATTTTATTTCAGCATCAACGCTCTAAATAAATGCCGTAAAACTTATATTAATAAAGTAGATAAATATAGCCACCATTTTGGATTTCAATTTAAACCATTCTATTTCAGCATCAACGCTCTAAATAAATGCCGTGAAACTTAGAAAGTAGATAAATATAGCCACCATTTTGGATTTCACTTTAAACCATTCTATTTCAGCATCAACGCTCTAAACAAATGCCGTGAAACTTATATTAATAAAGTAAATAAATATAGCCACCATTTTGGATTTCAATTTAAACCATTTTATTTCAGCATCAGCGCTCCAAATAAATGTCGTGAAACTTATATTAATAAAGTAGATAAATATAGCCACCACTTTGGATTTCAATTTAAACCATTTAATTTCAGCATCAACGCTCCAAATAAATGCCGTGAAACTTATATTAATAAAGTAGATAAATATAGCCACTATTTTGGATTTTAATTTAAACCATTTTATTTCAGCATCAACGCTCTAAATAAATGCCGTGAAACTTATATTAATAAAGTAGATAAATATAGTCACCATTTTGGATTTCAATTTAAACCATTTATTTCAGCATCAACGCTCTAAATAAATGCCGTGAAACTTATATTAATAAAATAGATAAATATAGCCACCATTTTGGATTTCAATTTAAACCATTTTATTTCAGCATCAACGCTCTAAATAAATGCCGTGAAACTTATATACCTTTCGAATGTCTTAAGTTACACAGTCCGACAGGTAATTGTCTTTCTATTGTATCTCTAATTACGACATTCAAAGAGTTAATAAAGTAGATAAATATAGTCACCATTTTGGATTTCAATTTAAACCATTTTATTTCAGCATCAACGCTCTAAATAAATGCCGTGAAACTTATATTAATAAAGTAGATAAATATAGCCACCATTTTAGATTTCAATTTAAACCATATTATTTCAGCATCAACGCTCTAAATAAATGCCGTGAAACTTATATTAATAAAGTATATAGCCGCCATTTTGGATTTCAATTTAAACCATTTTATTTCAGCATCAACGCTCTAAATAAATGCCGTGAAACTTATATTAATAAAGTAAATAAATATATCCACCATTTTGGATTTCAATTTAAACCATTTTATTTCAGCATCAGCGCTCCAAATAAATGCCGTGAAACTTATATTAATAAAGTAGATAAATATAGCCACTATTTTGGATTTCAATTTAAACCATTTTATTTCAGCATCAACGCTCTAAATAAATGCCGTGGAACTTATATTAACAAAGTAGATAAATATAGCCACCATTTTAGATTTCAATTTAAACCATTTTATTTCAGCATCAACGCTCTAAATAAATGCCGTGAAACTTATATTAATAAAGTAGATAAATATAGCCACCATTTTGGATTTCAATTTAAACCATTTTATTTCAGCATCAACGCTCTAAATAAATGCCGTGAAACTTATATTAATAAAGTAGATAAATATAGCCACCATTTTAGATTTCAATTTAAACCATTTATTTCAGCATCAACGCTCTAAATAAATGCCGTGGAACTTATATTAACAAAGTAGATAAATATAGCCACCATTTTAGATTTCAATTTAAACCATTTATTTCAGCATCAACGCTCTAAATAAATGCCGTGAAACTTATATTAATAAAGTAAATAAATATATCCACCATTTTGGATTTCAATTTAAACCATTTTATTTCAGCATCAGCGCTCCAAATAAATGCCGTGAAACTTATATTAATAAAGTAGATAAATATAGCCACTATTTTGGATTTCAATTTAAACCATTTTATTTCAGCATCAACGCTCTAAATAAATGCCGTAAAACTTATATTAATAAAGTAGATAAATATAGCCACCATTTTGGATTTCAATTTAAACCATTCTATTTCAGCATCAACGCTCTAAATAAATGCCGTGAAACTTAGAAAGTAGATAAATATAGCCACCATTTTGGATTTCACTTTAAACCATTCTATTTCAGCATCAACGCTCTAAACAAATGCCGTGAAACTTATATTAATAAAGTAAATAAATATAGCCACCATTTTGGATTTCAATTTAAACCATTTTATTTCAGCATCAGCGCTCCAAATAAATGTCGTGAAACTTATATTAATAAAGTAGATAAATATAGCCACCACTTTGGATTTCAATTTAAACCATTTAATTTCAGCATCAACGCTCTAAATAAATGCCGTGGAACTTATATTAACAAAGTAGATAAATATAGCCACCATTTTAGATTTCAATTTAAACCATTTATTTCAGCATCAACGCTCTAAATAAATGCCGTGAAACTTATATTAATAAAGTAAATAAATATATCCACCATTTTGGATTTCAATTTAAACCATTTTATTTCAGCATCAGCGCTCCAAATAAATGCCGTGAAACTTATATTAATAAAGTAGATAAATATAGCCACTATTTTGGATTTCAATTTAAACCATTTTATTTCAGCATCAACGCTCTAAATAAATGCCGTAAAACTTATATTAATAAAGTAGATAAATATAGCCACCATTTTGGATTTCAATTTAAACCATTCTATTTCAGCATCAACGCTCTAAATAAATGCCGTGAAACTTAGAAAGTAGATAAATATAGCCACCATTTTGGATTTCACTTTAAACCATTCTATTTCAGCATCAACGCTCTAAACAAATGCCGTGAAACTTATATTAATAAAGTAAATAAATATAGCCACCATTTTGGATTTCAATTTAAACCATTTTATTTCAGCATCAGCGCTCCAAATAAATGTCGTGAAACTTATATTAATAAAGTAGATAAATATAGCCACCACTTTGGATTTCAATTTAAACCATTTAATTTCAGCATCAACGCTCCAAATAAATGCCGTGAAACTTATATTAATAAAGTAGATAAATATAGCCACTATTTTGGATTTTAATTTAAACCATTTTATTTCAGCATCAACGCTCTAAATAAATGCCGTGAAACTTATATTAATAAAGTAGATAAATATAGTCACCATTTTGGATTTCAATTTAAACCATTTATTTCAGCATCAACGCTCTAAATAAATGCCGTGAAACTTATATTAATAAAATAGATAAATATAGCCACCATTTTGGATTTCAATTTAAACCATTTTATTTCAGCATCAACGCTCTAAATAAATGCCGTGAAACTTATATACCTTTCGAATGTCTTAAGTTACACAGTCCGACAGGTAATTGTCTTTCTATTGTATCTCTAATTACGACATTCAAAGAGTTAATAAAGTAGATAAATATAGTCACCATTTTGGATTTCAATTTAAACCATTTTATTTCAGCATCAACGCTCTAAATAAATGCCGTGAAACTTATATTAATAAAGTAGATAAATATAGCCACCATTTTAGATTTCAATTTAAACCATATTATTTCAGCATCAACGCTCTAAATAAATGCCGTGAAACTTATATTAATAAAGTATATAGCCGCCATTTTGGATTTCAATTTAAACCATTTTATTTCAGCATCAACGCTCTAAATAAATGCCGTGAAACTTATATTAATAAAGTAAATAAATATATCCACCATTTTGGATTTCAATTTAAACCATTTTATTTCAGCATCAGCGCTCCAAATAAATGCCGTGAAACTTATATTAATAAAGTAGATAAATATAGCCACTATTTTGGATTTCAATTTAAACCATTTTATTTCAGCATCAACGCTCTAAATAAATGCCGTGGAACTTATATTAACAAAGTAGATAAATATAGCCACCATTTTAGATTTCAATTTAAACCATTTTATTTCAGCATCAACGCTCTAAATAAATGCCGTGAAACTTATATTAATAAAGTAGATAAATATAGCCACCATTTTGGATTTCAATTTAAACCATTTTATTTCAGCATCAACGCTCTAAATAAATGCCGTGAAACTTATATTAATAAAGTAGATAAATATAGCCACCATTTTAGATTTCAATTTAAACCATTTATTTCAGCATCAACGCTCTAAATAAATGCCGTGGAACTTATATTAACAAAGTAGATAAATATAGCCACCATTTTAGATTTCAATTTAAACCATTTATTTCAGCATCAACGCTCTAAATAAATGCCGTGAAACTTATATTAATAAAGTAAATAAATATATCCACCATTTTGGATTTCAATTTAAACCATTTTATTTCAGCATCAGCGCTCCAAATAAATGCCGTGAAACTTATATTAATAAAGTAGATAAATATAGCCACTATTTTGGATTTCAATTTAAACCATTTTATTTCAGCATCAACGCTCTAAATAAATGCCGTAAAACTTATATTAATAAAGTAGATAAATATAGCCACCATTTTGGATTTCAATTTAAACCATTCTATTTCAGCATCAACGCTCTAAATAAATGCCGTGAAACTTAGAAAGTAGATAAATATAGCCACCATTTTGGATTTCACTTTAAACCATTCTATTTCAGCATCAACGCTCTAAACAAATGCCGTGAAACTTATATTAATAAAGTAAATAAATATAGCCACCATTTTGGATTTCAATTTAAACCATTTTATTTCAGCATCAGCGCTCCAAATAAATGTCGTGAAACTTATATTAATAAAGTAGATAAATATAGCCACCACTTTGGATTTCAATTTAAACCATTTAATTTCAGCATCAACGCTCTAAATAAATGCCGTGAAACTTATGTTATCTATATGTGTTATCTTTAGAGAAAGATTGACTAAGAAAGTTATTTAGTGTACCTACGGAGTTTGTTATCAGGTTATTTAAATAAAACGACCAAAACGGGTACCACACCCTTTATACTTTTGCCTTGCCAGCACACACATAATACAAGTATACAATAACAATAACAGTAGGAATAAATAAATTATATACTAGCACTTACTGAGATGTTGCTTGCTCCGAAAACTAAGACGAAAAGAGGGATATGACAGCGCGCCGTTCCTTTTTATAAACTTATAACTGTCAAATGCCCCGCGCTGTCAAGTCGCAGTCCGTTCGAGTTGTCAGTGCAAAAAATACATTTAATGTTGCTAATACAGAAAACAATCATAGTGTATGAACATTATCATAAGAATCGCTAACAGTCGGCCATCCATTATATAACAAATACGACCTCGTATGTGAGACACCAAATAAATAAATAAGAAATTGTTTTACATACAAAATAATGAGCGAAGAAAGAATATAACATTACATTTAACATATTATCTACAGGTACTTGGACATAGATATCTATTACAGAAGTGAATAAAGATTTAGATTATTCATACAATGTTCGCTGTACCTAGGAATGACACTAAACTTATATTAATTGTACACGTCATGTAGAAACAAAACTGAACAATTGCCAATTTATCAATTATTGTCTATACAAAACTTAAAAAAAAATATATATTGTAATGGCACCTGGAAAAGAAACATTATCATATTAAAACGAATGTAGAAATTAAAACCTTAGATCAGTCGTGCATCGCTGGTTATATCTGGAAACAAAACTTTATTAATTGTACACAAATTGTTACACGTAGCAACAAAACTAAAGAATTGTCATTCTGTCAATTACAATTTTTCCATCAACATGTCTCTTACAAATATGAGCAATGGCACCTGAGAAAGAAATAACGTTTATATTAGCTTAGACATTTTTACCCATAGCTAAACATTGGTATTAAAATGAATGTAGCAAACAAAACAGCAATCGTACATTGATACAAAACAAAACTTATATAGTTGTATGCAATTGTTACACAAAAAACAAAACTAAACAATTGTCAATCTGCCAATTATGATTTGTTTAACATGTTTCATAAAATATAAACAATGGCACTTGAAAGTGCAGATGTATCAGTGACAGCTCATTCTTATAAATCATCATCTTATTTATTATACAATCTTTCAAAAACAGGCCCCTAAAATGTCCTGCCTCTAATGAAAAACATACAGGCCTCTCAAATGTCCTGCCTCTAATGATAAACATACAGGCTCCTCTAATGTCCTGCTTCTAATCAAAAACATACAGGCCCCTCAAATGTCCTGTCTCTAATCAAAAACATACAGGCCCCTCAAATGTCCTGCCTCTAATCAAAAACATACAGGCCCCTCAAATGTCCTGTCTCTAATTAAAAACATACAGGCCTCTCAAATGTCCTGTCTCTAATTAAAAGCATACAGGCCCCTCAATTGTCCTGTCTCTAATTAAAAACATACAGGCCCCTCAATTGTCCTGTCTCTAATTAAAAACATACAGGCCCCTCAATTGTCCTGTCTCTAATTAAAAACATACAGGTCCCTCAATTGTCCTGTCTCTAATTAAAAACATACAGGCCCCTCAATTGTCCTGTCTTTAATAAAAAATAAACAGGCTACTCAAATGTCCTGTCTGCAATGAAAAATAAACATTAGTTAGACACAGGCCCCTAAAGTGTCCTGTCTCTAAAGTAAACAGACAGGTTCCTCAAATGTCCTGCTGTAAATAGAAACAAACATTAGGAAATAAACAATTGCCTGCTAAAGCCAATATGTTCCTGGTTTGTCCTGAACAGGCTCCTTAATTGTCCTGAACAGGCGCCTCAATTATTCTGTACAATTTAGGTCAATACCCGGCCACTCAGGCTAGGTACATGATAACTTTCAAGTGAATGTCACAAACAATGACATCAATGATTACCTTTCACCTGATGTTTATGACATCTAAATTGAAATTCGTTCAATGACTGACCAACAATGACTTATAATCACTGCCCCGACTAAAACGTAAGGGTACATATTATTTAATTTACTCTTTCGGCTCTAATTAGTTTTTATTGAAACTCCAAACGATACAATAAATAATCAAAATACATGATTACGAACTATGAAATAGTTTCGTCTCCATTTTGTTTCATTCATTAAAAATTACCAACTATGAACTATGCCGTAAATACCACCACTTTTAAAATATTCAAGGCAAATACAGTAGAGACTGGTTTCTCTTAAAACAAGAATAGGTTTCACGTCAATCACTTATTTCATTAACATATTTTTAGATGTGGGAAGTTAGGTACACTTTTCTAAAAATACCCTTTGGTAATCAAAATATTCATGGACATACTGTATTAAATAAATATTCTAATGACCTTATCATTCATGAGATAGTTTAATAGTAACGAATGCTAAATCATCTTTCCATATCCCTAGTGAACAAGTTCTTGCTATATATTTATCCACAATAACTCCTAATCACCCCTCCTAATAAGAAATTTATAAAAAAAACAATGCCTACAAAAGGCTTACCAACTTTAGCAACACTGTGCTGCACCTGTGCGTTTAGTTTTCCATGAAAATACCAACTTCCTATAATTCGACCAATACTTATACTATGCAACGATACTTTGAAGATCCATTAAAAATCGTGACCCCTAAGTTGGTATACTAAATTTAGTAATTCAATAATATATTCTACAACTTTTACACAACGCCATCTAGTCCCAAACCAAGTAGAGCTAGTGGTATGTGTACTAGACAACTGATAAACAATTTGACAGTGCTCTCTGAAAGTCATTAAATAGAATTTACATTACATTTCTTACATATTCTGCAGGACTAAAGCCCAAATCAGACCATTGATTCTTGGCAATCGTGTCCTCAGACGTCTCTGCACGAATTGCAACCTCATTCGAACATTTATTACGTAGAAGGTACCTATTGAAAATTAATTCCAAAAGTAATAGTCAAAGCCAGTCCCATTTATTTGGTCTTATAAAGTTCAGAAGATAAAACAGTTATGGAATTTCAAACTCTAACCCCAAAAACAAGTATTCAAGTTGGGTAAAATGCATGAAACGTTTGTTTGACAGACATTTGCATCCGAATCATTGAAATGCTTCGAAACAGTGATATGCATCATTTGGAACATCGGCTCAAAAGATAGAAACGGAACACCCGAAACATCGGTTCACAAGAAACAAACGGAACATTTGAAACATCGACTCACAAGTCACAAACGTTATGAATCGTGATCTGTCAAGTTGCGTCACACTAAGTTTTATTTAACTTTGATTTGAGAACAATCCAAAGCAGATGTTTCCAGTTCAGGTCGCTAATTATATTAAGTACATTATTTACGTTTTAATTTGAATTTCATTAAGGCTGCTGGTCACTCAAAGTAAAGTGTTTCAGTGTTCCAAATGATGCCTTCAAAACATTACCGATGTTCAATCCTTCGGAACACCAAAATGCCTCAGAACAGTGAGTCGGCTCAGCAAAAAGCTACACACGCCTACAGTGACATGACACTGTTATATCACCGCTTGCAGGTTAAGGCTAAGTTTTCATCTCAAAGACTCAAACTTTATCCGACTTGCAGTCACAACTTTTCACCAGTGTAGGTATATTTAAAAATAAAAAATAAACTGCGTGTGTCAATTCCCTTGAAAGTACACAGAACATGGTGTGCATTTTTAAACCAAGAGCAAATACAAATTTTAAACTAGTTCCCTAGTTGGACAAGAACTAAAATAATGGGATTCAGCTAATCTTTGGTACCCACATCACTTCAAAAATATAAAAAAAAACATTTAATCAACAGCAAAGATGCATTAGGGTAATATTTGGACTCGACAAATTCGACAGTTGCCAACCAAATTTTGATAAATATGTTTTCTACCTTGCTTATTCAACTATCAGTACTATTCGTTATTTGTTTTAACTAGAGCCAACAAAGCGTTGATGCCTATAAGTACCACACGCAAGGCACCTATAATAAGTAAACAAAATAGGTACCTACTGAAACTTTACACATTTTTTAGTTTACTCAGAGTATTAGTTTATTTGGACAGTGATTACATTTTATAATTCGTTGATTTCCTCTTGTGTAATTTCTCGAAAACTATTTCAACCATTTCAATATATTAAACTATGTATTTGGCAACTACTTGTGGATAATATGTAATTTTATATTCTTCACACTTGTTACCCATGGCAAATCATATAGGTCATCACCTAAACAATGTTTTACACATTTCCATTTTGTACCAAAATAAGTTGATGTCGACAACTATATATATTAAAATTGTGCACAACCTGATATTGATATATTACTTAGGCCCTGCCCCACCACAACTAGTTGACTATATCGAATGGTATACTACACATTAACTGCCAGGCGGGACGAGTTCGCCGGGTCAGCTGGCTCACTAAGTTTACTCAGTACCTACCTACTTCTTCCCACCCTACCCTCCTTTTAATTAACCTTTCAATCGTGGATATTACAGATGCAAAATAAAGAGAATAGGCGCGCGAACGCCGGTTAATTCATTGAACCCCAAGCGAGCTTGGGGTTCAATGAATTAAAAGGTGTTTCGCGGAAACATAAGATAAATATTCATCTATTAACATTTTCACATCTAGAATTTTGCCAGCAAAGCGATTTATACTCTGGTGATGAAATAAAATGTTACTATTAGGCTTACTATATACTACTGATTCGCCATTTAACCCGGTTTCAGTTAAATTGACAATGATAGTAGGCATGTAAAATCACTTTAAACAGTAAAGCCATACACAACACCAGTTCCTGCCTATGCGAAATGTAAAGAATCAATGTACTAAATTTCATAACTATCATGTAACATCACAAAGTTATAAACTTGCTATGTTTCCTGGTTGTCTGCTAGAACTACATGGTCACCGGACAATCCGGGCGACTAAGGGGCCGTTTTGCTCCCGCACCCAGCTGTGTATGTGTGTGAGGCTAACGCTCCTCTCGCGCTCAAAAGTCCCCAAGCGCCATGAATGTAATGGCTTCTATACGCGCTTCGCTCAACACAGCGTAATTTATTTATTTATTATAATGATCAAGGTGAACACTGTGCAGCCTACATCATACCCGAATCGACTGAAGCTAGTGCTCGGCACACCCAATATAGCGCATAGCAGTTACATAAAATATAATATGCTAGCACCGATTTACTGGCGCAGTAGCTCGGTATGAACCAAATAATAACTTACAAAGGATGTGAAAAAATGGACAATCAGATAATCTACTCAAAATACATGAAACTACTGTTACTAACTCATTATTTATTATAAAATAATAATAATGATCTCTGCCGTTGAAAGTACTCTGTGGTTGAAATGCAAATCTAAACATTTTGGCACAATTCTAGTGAGATACACACAGAAAATCTAATAACGCAAATGCGTGAATAGTAGAGCGAGAATAAGCTGAGCGAGCGCAGCACTATGAAATCACGGTTATTGAATGAGGAAAGATCGTCTGGTCTGCTCATTAACTCAATAAGTAAACTCAGAATGCAGGTTCTGGGTAACAACGACTCCTAATTTAATAGATTTTTTGTTTGCTACGGTTACTCAAAATGACCCAAAACCTGTCTATAATCCACCTGAACGCAGCTCGAGTTGTCCTCTTACAACTCCAGGGTACAGCCCTGGCTAGGCACGTGTGATGTGGCAATACCTCCAGAGTGTAGCCCTGGCAAGGCACGTGTGGTGTGGTTGTACCTCCAGGGTGTAGCCCTGGCAAAACACGTGTGTGGTAGTACCTCCAGGGTGTAACCATGGCAAGGCACGTGTGATGTGGTGGTACCTCCAGGGTGAAGCCCTGGCAAGGTACGTGTGGTGTGGTAGTACCTCCAGGCTGTAGCCCTGGCAAGATACTTGTAGTGTCGTAGTACCACCAGAGTGTCAGAAGAAACTCATATTGAATAAGCTGAGCACACCATTTCAAACTACACATCACTTTTCCCGCTTAGATAAAATAGTATAGTTTTATCCCAAAAAAAATTGTATCGATGCCTACATAGGTTACGTAGGTACTTTCAAATCAAAAGTAGAAGATGCAAAGTTAGGGAAAAAAATCACTTGTGGGCGGGATAAACGAATGCATTTAAATAAACGACTCGTTTATCCCACTTCTGAATTGTTATCTATATGTGTTATCTTTAGAGAAAGATTGACTAAGAAAGTTATTTAGTGTACCTACGGAGTTTGTTATCAGGTTATTTAAATAAAACGACCAAAACGGGTACCACACCCTTTATACTTTTGCCTTGCCAGCACACACATAATACAAGTATACAATAACAATAACAGTAGGAATAAATAAATTATATACTAGCACTTACTGAGATGTTGCTTGCTCCGAAAACTAAGACGAAAAGAGGGATATGACAGCGCGCCGTTCCTTTTTATAAACTCTTGTAACTGTCAAATGCCCCGCGCTGTCAAGTCGCAGTCCGTTCGAGTTGTCAGTGCAAAAAATACATTTAATGTTGCTAATACAGAAAACCATCATAGTGTATGAACATTATCATAAGAATCGCTAACACTTATATTAATAAAGTAGATACATTTAGCCACCATTTTGAATTTCAATTTAAACCATATTATTTCAGCATCAACGCCCTAAATAAATGCCGTGAAATTTATACCCAAGATGCATGTAATAGGTACAAAATAAATTACACAACAAATGTCATCAAATCTATTATACTTATTATACAACATTAGTTTTAATATATGCGAAACCCGATACAGGTGTCTAATATTTTTATGTAAAGAATTTATGTACAAAATTTAATAACTAAATCATGAAAAATCACAAAGTAAATCAGCAAAAAATACATAGTCACCGGGCCTTCCAGGCGACTGGGTTTGTTTTGCACTTGCACCCAGCTATATGCTGGCGTCAAATGCCCGCTATGAGCTGCCTGACTTAGTGGCACGGTGGTTTCCAACATGTGATCTTTTTAAATATATTTGGGAAAAAATATAACATGGCGGAATCCATTCAGTTACTAATTCTGAACAAACTGTATTCAGGTTTTGCATATACTAAAAACAATATTGTGTTCAGTAGAAACTCGATTAACCGTACTAATTGTTGCCGTTAGGCATTCGGATTTATCGAAAATCCGGATATTCGAATGTATGAAGAATAGCGGGTTTTGTGCAAATTTAGAAATGTTATGTGTTTATTAAAAAAAACAAATACCTATTGACGAAAATATTTTAATTTTTAATTTAATTAGCTGACATTTTTTCACCTTGTATTTCCAATTCACGAATTTCATGACGAGATTTAAATCTGTACAACCATCCCTTACTTGCCACTAAACGATTCATTGCCATTTAGTTTTTTATTTAACTCTAATGCTTTTTCACAGAGTTAAGGACCAAATATCGGTTGCCCAGTTGATCGTTTTTGTAAAAATCAACAACATAACGCGTCTTCTAAAAGTTCATTTTTAGGTTTCTTCATCATTTTCCTATGTTTACTCCCGTCTTCACTAATTTGCACGTGTACAAGAAAATTGAATCGGTATTGTTCTTAATATCACTTATCGTGGATGTACCGACACCATACTTATCCGCTAACTTACGACCGGTTTCTCCTTTTTTTAATAAATCAATAATATTTATTTTGTCTTTCAGCGATAACACCACTCTCTTACGCTTTGACATTTTTAAAAGACTTGTCACGCACCACATAGTGGAGTAACAATTGCCAACTAACCAAAACAATAACGAAACGCGTACAATTGCCGAAACGGATCTTGAGCGCTCGGCGCCAGAGTGGGGATCGCTTTGCGCATTCCATACATTGGCGAGCCAATCGTCTTCGTTGTTAGATACATGCAGCAACGCTGAAAACGAAATAGGTGTGTCTATGACGCGATGGCGCGGCGAGCCAATCACTGACACTCCCCGCCCCCGCGTCTCACTTCGCACCACTAAAGAGACCGAATATTTGACTTCTGCGCAACCGCTCAAGATCCGTGATGGCAACTATATGCAGCGATTCCGTGGGGCGCGGGCGGGGCTAATGCCAGGTCTGACGCGTTCATGCATACACAAATTATCTAATATAATGATCGCGATCGGTAGTCCGGATAAACGCGAATCAGTATAACTGAGGGACGGATAGTCGTGTTTCTACTGTATTCTTATTTCTTAAGCCTACCTTAGGAAAAGATGGCACCGTCCCGGTGTGAATCGTAGCTGGAAGATAGCTGAAACAAAACAAAGTTAAATTAATATTGTTCTTGAAGACATCTTAGGGCCAGTTCCTGAATCGAGTATTTCAAGTTTAGTATTACACTATTTGTAACAAAGAAAATATGATCACACTAATATTCATTGCCCCCTTAAAACTATAAATTTATCTGTGATTGCCCCTAACTAGTATTTATTTTCCCACTCCTAGAAAAGAGGCCTGAGTCCCAGTAGTGGCAACATTAAAAGGGTGACTGTATTATGCTATGCTAATATTAATAAAAAAGGCAAAGTTTCTAGACATGCAAATATTCGTGTAAGTGTATGTTTTTTACTCCACCACGCTTAAATGGCTGAACGGGTTTAGACCAAATTTGGCACATGAGTAGACCATGTCCTGAGGGCGTAACCAAGTTGATAATCAATCGTTAGAAGAAAACTTCAAATGTGAGAATGACGTCATCTCATCGCTCAGTCACGTGGTCAGAACAAAGGAATTGAAGGCGGTGCCGGCTCCGACTCGACTGCCGAGTCTTGCACTTTTTACACGTGAAAGGAAATATGCCATGTTACAATTAACAGACAACTTCTTTCACTTTGCACTAGTGCTGTAGCTAGATTCACAGGGGGGCGGGGGGTTATTTCATACATTTTTGATTTTGCAAAAAATAAATAGGCCCTACAAACTGCAGTAACTTTCATACTGACTATAAAACGTACAGAAACGTACAGTGAAAGATGTTGTTGCGAGTTGTAGGCCGCAGGTTCAAACCCAGCCAGGCACATTACTTTGTATAATTTATTTCATCACTACTGCTCTGAAACCGGCATGTCCGAGAACGAAAAATTTGAAGACATGTGACATTTACCAACCCGCACTGTGCCCGCGTGGTGGATTACGGCCCATTCCCTCTCCTAGAGAGGATACCTGAGTCCCCGCAGTGGGAGCATGAAAAGGCTGTTTATGCTTATAATAATATTTTTTTTTTTTAATAACAGGAAACTAAGGTCCATAGATAAAGTACTCAAAAAATCTTACAAAATAATAAATTTTAAATTATTATAACTACTGTTGCACACAAAGTGACGGCGTCGTGTTCCAAGGTCGGTATCCTTCCACGACATCGTCGATACACGACACCCTATGGCCAAGGAAGGTCTCCAAATGGTGAGTCGACACTCGCACCACAAACGACTTGAAATTAATTATAACACGGCTCCAACAGCACGACTCTCAAAGCCAACAAGCAAGCTGAAATCAAGCAAGCTTATGCTCTTCCCTCCATGCGTCGTTTATCCTCAGTGCTGAGGGTCGTAACCTCGACGAATAATTTTCTTGTGGACTATATTTCGCTATGTCCTATCTTCGTGGTGGTGTGGTCTCCAGTGTAACACGGATTTGGTCTGACCAACGTAACGGACTCCTGCCTCTGGGTCTTTTACCATCAACTTTTCCTATCAGAAGCAACTTTTTAACTTTAAGCTTATGCTATGCTACTCTCGACTGAATAATTTTACAACAATCAGTTGGTATATGTGTCGCGACCCACTTCGGAGTTATCGGTAACGATACAATTTAAACGTTTTTGACACTTTATCATTTGCCAATTAAAGAATACTGAAAATTAAACCGTATTCCCAAAAATAACACTCAGGTGTATCTCTCACAAAAGACAGACAATTATTTCAATGAATGATGCGAGAATTCACAGGACATCAGCGATCCGTTAACATGACTGAAACGTTTAATAAATTGACAAAACGACAATTGGCCAAAATGGAAATATTTTTGTATTAAATGTTTTTTTAACAAAATGGACATCATTATAGATATCAATTAAAAGTTCCAGGTAAATTCTTCAAAGATATAATATCATTAGATGTGCCTACCTTGTCGTTGTCGGGTTATGTGAGCTCATTCTAAAGTTCTGCGCAAACGGAGACACTTTTCTTTCCAGTTACCGACACTGAACACTTTTTGATGACTATGACTAAGTTAAGTGGAAGCAATTCAGTTCAGAATTCAGTTTCTATCTGTTAATTATTTTACATTTTTATTTCATTATCGACATTGTGCTCACATGATAGAAGCAACAAGTAATATGTAACCAAGCATTATATGTAACACATAATATGATTTAAAAGAGTGTCCATGGAGTTTCTTGCACGTTCTTCTCCATAGAGACCTACTCTTTGGAACGTGCAATTTAGCTTCACTTTTCTTGGACTGACCGACATTTGACTATTCAAAAGTGCCTGTAAATGGTCTATTTGAAATAAATGCTTTGATTTTGATTTTGAGCAACTGGACACAAAAAATGTTTACGTATGCGCAGGGAGTGGATGATTTCATACTGGTTCTATAGAAATCGAATATCCATCGGTAGCTTGTATCTGCCACAAGGCACAAAAGTGTCCACGATTGCGTCCTGTCTATGAGTAGGTATAAAGAGGTATCAATACACGTTATGCATACATGACCACATGCACGACCAATTACAAAGGCTTGTTTACACTGTCATATCACCGTCGGCAGGTAATCAAAGCCATCTCAGGCCTAGTCATAAGACAGCTCAAATCGTAGCCAAAGCCACCAAATTAACTAGCAGGCATCGAGCTATATATTGACGTTAGCTGTGGTCCACCGCACAAATTGCTTCTGTGTCAACAAATGCCTCCGGCTTGACGGCAAAGGCTCGTACTTTGTCGGGACGCCGAACCGAATCAGCACGAAGATGAGTCAGGCGTCACTGCTTCACTGTGATAGATAGCAATTATCGCTAAATATAGAGATAGGGCGCTATTAAATATTGTTGAATAAAGGAATGTCTTTATTAATAAATATAAGTTTATATAATTGGTCTCGTCAGTCTCGTGATCGCAAGCGCGACTGTTAAGCGTGGGGTCGCGAGGTTCGATTTCTATTTCGTACAAAAAATGTTATTGGGTTTTTTATTAAGGACTAGCTTCTACCAGCGGCTTCGAGTAAAATTTGGTTTCTCAAGGGTGGAGTTTCATAAAATCCATCACTTGCCAAATTTAAAGTTTATAGGTGTTCAATTTCTCAAATTTTTCGCTTTTATATATACATATATATAGATTACTCTGCTGCATCTCAAAGCTCGAAATTTGATGGTGTAACACCTTCGTTCCTCGGAAGGCTCATAAAGCCGTTTACTGTTTGCGCACTTAACTGTGCACTATAATATCTATGGTGTACTTGGCTAATCTCTATTGAGATTGGGCACCGGGGGTTACTTTATTTTTATTTTTATAGTAGATAGGTTTGCTCTTGACCGCTATCTCACCTGATGGAAAGCGACGCTGCGGTCGACGATGGAGTGCGTTTACCTAGAAGTAACCTATTTATTTTTGACTTAAAGATTCCCGCGTTGTAGCCGTCAGAAAACACAGACTCTGGTAGGGAATTCCATTGCTTAGCTGCACACACAATGAATGTATCTCCTAAACGGTTTGTGTAATAAGTGTGAAGTCTTATAAGAAATTTAAATCTTTGCTTGCCACTGCTAAATGAAAATACATGTCCAATTGTCCACTATGCGTTCAACATAAATCTTTATGAATTTCAGATTTTCATGAATTGAATTATTCACCAGTATTTCAGGCTTTTTGTTAATCAATTAATGTTAAGCGTAACATTTTATATTACGAAATTAGAGCCAGAATTTGTGATGAGCGTGATCATTTGTTCTAAAAATAATATTATGTGAAAATATAATTAGGTCAAAAGTTTGCCATGTTTTATTAGGTCTTAAAATTTTATGCAAATGGATAGGGAACCAAATATACAACATACAGACCCGAGTCGCCACACGTACGGGCTGGTCGCTCCACCAAATTGGTTGTGCAACCAAACGGACACCAGTACCCTTACCATGAGTTACTATCGAAAAACTACACCTAGTAGTCGATATCGAATAAACGCATTTCGAATAGGTAGTTTATAATTAAACTCGTACCATGAGTCGTACGGACTTGCTAGCGAGAACTCGATAGTAGTTTATACGCTGTCGAGTGCAAGTACGTCTACAAAAACCGCATCGTAGCTAACTTCACACTTATGTTTGCGCTCATTCTAGCTACAGTAAAAGACAGAGTAAGACAGATAGACCTAAAAACCCTACCGACTCACGAACACAGATTCTTTCTCGACAGAGTATGCTCTATAACCCTGCCTATTGAAAATGTAATAGTGTAGTTAAATGTTGTAGTTATACAAATATTTTGATGGTTAAGTGCAGTTGTGTGCAAAAAATAAACGGAGAGCTATCCTAGTAATACGCTAATAACTTCCATGTGCGTAAAATAACAGTGTGTATATTGAATAGTGGTATTTCTATTATGAAATGGACGTATAAAAGTAAGTTTATAACCTTATTTCTAACATACTTCTAATTTTTCTTAGATTCAGATGTTACTCTTTGTGTAGATTTAAAATCTGTATAAACCCTTAGGTATTTATTGAGCCTTTATTCTTTGATGAAATTATTTTCATTAGTAATTATGTTCGAATGCCTTTCGTATAATAGCTTGGAAATTTCTTTTGAGGCGTCGTTCGTTTTCATAATCATCCGTACCTAACATATTCCACGTTAATTATGTTTTACCGGACATATTTATGCAAAAATAAATGAAATATTGTTTTACTCGACACTCTTCACAACACTTTCGCCCTTCAATATGCTAGTGAGTTACTTTACTACTGTAGTAACGGTTTGTTTCTATAGCGCCTGTCAAGTTAGTTACTCATGGTACCGATTTTCTATTGGAAACTACAAAAAACTTTAGTCGGTAGCGAGTTCCTACTCGATACGTTTTGTACTGATGCAAATTTTGCCGTACAAAAAAGTTACAGCGTTGATATCGAATAGCGACGAATACTTTGCTTGAAACTCATGGTAGAGGTAGTGGAGAGTAACTCTCTATAGAACATGCCGCCATGGTTTCTCGGTGAATATTGGGAATATAGCTGTTAAGTTTGGCTATATATCCACACTAATATAATAAAGAGGCAAAGTTTTCTTTTTAGGGTTCCGTAGCCACCACCGGACGGGAGCCACCCTTATAGATTCGTCATGTCTGTCTGTCTGTCCGTCCGTATGTCACTGCCACTTTTTTCCGAAACTATAAGAGCTATACTGTTGAAACTTTGTAAGTAGATGTATTCTGTGAACCGCATTAAGATTTTCACACAAAAATAGAAAAAAAGCAATAAATTTTGGGGGTCCTCATACTTAGAACTGAAACTCAAATTTTTTTTTTCATCAAACCCATACGTGTGGCGTATCTGTGGATAGGTCTTCAAAAATGATATTAAGGTTTCTAATATAATTTTTTTCTAAACTGAATAGTTTGCGCGAGAGACACTTCCAAAGTGGTAAAATGTGTGTCTCCCCCCCCTCTAACTTCTAAAATAAGAGAATGATAAAACTAAAAAAAATATATGATGTACATTACTATAAAAACTGCCAACAAAAATTGGTTTGAACGAAATCTAGTAAGTAGTTTTTTTTTTAATGCATCATAAATCGAAAAAAATACACTATTGTTAAAACATCGATCAAAGTTACAACACATTACAAGAACTTTTATATTATGTTACTTGCTGCTACGGAACCCTTCATGGGCGAGTCCGACTCGCACTTGGCCGGTTTTTTTATTTTTATTTTTTGTTTGTCTGAAAGTACTTACTAGTCCGATTGCTAAAATTTTTTTACCAACAGAAAGCTGATTTATTCCTGAGTGACATAGGCTATATTTTATGCACCCGGGCGAAGCCGTGGGCAAAAGCTAGTGGTGAAATATAGCTGATAATTTGGTATCTTCAAAGCAAGAGTGAACAAGCCCTTAATAAATTAGTGCGCGTCATCATCAACGATTGCATCACTGCTTATCATCAGGTGGGATTGCAGTCAAGCACAAGTTTATATTAATTTTTAATACAATCAATCAATTTAAAAATATACTGATGTCAAAGTTAATTTATCAAAGAGAGATTAAGCATTGCCATATAACGTGGCGATACCGAGGCGGTGGAATTTTTTGACGTCTTAAGAGTTATTGTGTTTATTATATAGTTTTGATTAGTTAAGTGTTTTTATTTTTCATGATCTTTCTATGTTTAAATAAAATAAATAGAACCTAATTTATCAAATGTCAAATTGTAAAATAAAAAATAATGAAACAGTAAACAGTTGGCTTATCGAATGTTTATGTCCGATCATCCAATGTCTCATTACACTCGCCAGTCGCCACTGACATTAACCAGTTAACATCAGTCAGTTTGAATTTAATTAAATTAATTGATAGAGTGCTTTATGGTACAGTCGTGTTGTCAACGAGCATGCTCCCACTAGGGCTAAAAACACACGAAGCGGTTTTCTCTCGCGTCCACCGCGGTTTCAGGCTCGCAGCTTTTGTAAAATGCAGTTATAATTATACAAAAAAAGTGAAGCTAGATCTGTACCCCTAGCCAAGTTGCTAATCTGCAATAGTTAACGCTTGTGGAAAGCTTCAAATGTACGGGAATGACGTCGTCTTAACGCTCAGTCACGTGATCAGAACAAAAGAATTGGCGGCAAGGTCAACTCGAAGCGTTCGGCGCAAGCGAAACGGTTGTAACTTGGCTAGGGAGGCAGAGCGTGTCGGTCTCCATACATTTTATATGGAAACTAGATTTGTAGAGCTACACTAGATCCACGCTACGCGACGCCACGCGACGTCGTTCAACGTACGAATCATATTTCACGTGTGCGTCGATGTAGTTCTAGCTTAAAGCGCATTTCACGATACGTTTTACGCTCGAGTTGTTCGCGGTTGTTTTCGTGGATCCCGCTGTACTCGCAAGCAACTAGTAGAATAGCTCGGATCGCGATCACCCGCAGAATCGTCGGTTGCGACCGCATGATCTGCGGTGAGCTGACGCCTGCAGTGACCAGTGAGAGCTGCAGAAATCTGACAATGAGTTCCTAAATACACCCAAAACTTTTTAAGCCATCTTTATTTAATTCTTCTGTGAAGTAAGTACAATGCAACAGCTTATCTGGTGTGCATCCGGTCTGGAGATGAAATGATAATTAAGCTGCCAAGTTTTCGATCGATAATAGCAACCACGATGGCTCGCGGTTGCGTAACCAAACAAAACTCGGGTCTCGTGAGTTTAGAAATAAAACAGCTATTCCTTAACCGTGGTGGATGTGGGTAAAACCGTTTCGTGGGTTCTTAGCCAAAGGGTGAATACCCCCATTGACGATGTCATCAGCCCCCCTAGCCAAGTAACAACCAGTTTGTATCGAATTCCGTTCTCTAATCGGTAACGCCTCGATGACAGCAATTGTAGAAAACGATATGTTGGTAGCCATGTTGGCGCGCCTGAGTCGGCCGCTCGTTCTACAATGTAGCGTTTGTATAACAAAGGATGTAGCGTTAAACATTGTAGAAACGATTTTGAACGATGTGAACTTGGCTACGAATTTTATATTCGTTTGTTCTGACCACGCGACTTTACGTTGAGATGACGTCATTCCCATACGTTTCATCGCTTTTCGACAGCGTTAACGATTGCAGAATAACAACTTGGCTAAGCGTGCAGGTTTGTATCGACAAACGGCCGTACCTAATTAAAAAAATGGCAATAATTGGCAGTCAGCTCCCGTCGCGACAATTGTTAAAAGCAATTTTCACGCATGACGGTTTCTCGAAACTTGTTTCCATTTTCGGTATATATTATACATGTAGATGTTATAACTACACTGCACTGTTTACTAGCAGTCCTGACAGACGGTTTTAACCCAACAGCTGGTTTTAGGTCAAAATAAAACTTATCGGGTCCAATCGATCAAGCCGTTTAGGAGAAGTTAGATGGCAGATAGAAGCAGTGGTGGCCGAGTGGAAACGGCCCCGACTTACGAGTTGCAGGGCGCGGGCTCAAACCCAGACAGGAGCATTACTTGGTGTAATTTATTTCATCACGACTGCTCTCAAAACGGTGAAAGAAAAAATCGTGAGGAAACACATGTCCTAGAACCAAAAATTCGAAGATATGTGACATTCACCAACCTGCACTGGGCCCGCGTGTTTGTTACGGCCCATTCCCTCTCTTATAGAGGAGGCCTGAGTCCCAGCAGTGGGAACATTAAAAAGGCTGATTATGCATATATTATGTATGAGATAGCAGATACACATGAATAAATAAACATGATAAACAGCATAACTCTGGCTTCCACTAGCAAACCTTTAATTACAATTGAATATCGCTGTTTAGATCGCAATATCGCCTCTAATTTTGGATATTAGTATGCATCGCCTGTAAATTATAAACGTTAAGTGTATTTGACCATTCGAATACCGTAATTAGACATACAACCGAAATACAATGAGAGAGCTAATGCGTCCGCTTGGGGCTTAATGAATTAAACATAATTTATTTAATAATATATATTTTGATTACGATAGATAAGATGTACCTGCCTCTTTGCTAATAAATTTATTATTATTTCCTTTATTCATTTTTTTAAGAAATATTTAAAAATATATTGTAACATATATATTTTTAAATATTTCTTAAAAAACAATAAAAAAAAACATTTAAAAATATAAAAAAAATAAATATTTATTATTATTATTTCCTTTATTTTTCTTATAATACATATTTTCGATATTTTTAAATATTTTTTTATAACAAATATATATAAAAAAAAAACATTTAAAAATATAAAAACAGTAGTCCACCGATGTCGGGAGCAGGGTCCAAGCTACCGGTGGTTAGGGCTCCAGAGACAGGAACTTCCTCACAATGCGAGCCGTATCGAGGAGTACTGCCTTATGTTTTTTTTTTTTTTATGGTGGGAAAAAATCATGCATTGACATCCCCCCCCGCCCTTGGGCGGAGCGGGAGATAGTGTCAGACTCTTACTGACTAAAAGACCCACCCCGTTCCTTCTAGCCTTCATACCGGGGCTCGAGCGCCCTTTCGGATAACCCTAGCCCCAGTAGGCTTCGACCCGGCTGGGTCCCTGCTGTTGCTGACAACTCCTTGAGGCACGCGGGAACAGTGCGCGCCGTCGACGACTTGGGCTTGGTCCGGACAGTTACCGGACGGTCGGACAGCGACCTACCCATTGCTCACTGTCCGCAAGCCCGCGCCTACGGTGGCCGGAAACCGGGATCAGAATCCCGGCGGCGGCGGCGGCGGCGATAACGCCGTTGCCTGATGCGTTCGGCCTCCTCCTTTGCGATGCCTTCTGTATCTGGCCCTTGATCCAACCGCGCAACGACAGCTTCAACAGATGGTTGTCGAAGCTTTTGGCAATAAGACCATTGGCGGTTACGACAATCGGCACAATGATAGCCGAGTCCACATTCCACATGTCGACAACCTCGTGTGCTAAGTCGAGATATTTGATGTGTTTCTCTTTCTCAGCTTTCACGAGATTCTCGTCATGCGGGATGGTGATATCGACTATCATTGCACGGCGCGCTAATCGGTCTATCACCACTATATCCGGCATATTGGCTACAATAGTCCGGTCAGTAATGATAGACCGATCCCAGTACAAAGTGACATGGTCATTTTCGAGAACTGGGTCGGGCACATACTTGTAATACGGTACCTCTAAATCTACTAGGTTGTACTTTAAAGCAAGTTGCTGGTGGATAATCCTGGCTACTTGGTTATGTCTGTGCAAATACTCGCCATTAGCCAAACGAGAACAACCAGAGATAATATGTCTGATAGACTCACCCGGACGGTGGCATGCCCGACACACGTCAACCGTCCCGTCCTTCATTATATATCTCCGGTAGTTGTTCGTTAAGATAACTTCGTCCATAATCGCACAGACAAAACCTTCAGTTTCCCAAAAGAGGTCACTGAAACGTAACCAGGCCACGGACGCCAAGAAATCTACATCAGGCTCGTGAAGAGCCCGGAAAAAGCGCCCGTGGAGCTGCTTGCCTTTCCATATTTCCTTGCGATTATCAGTAGTCATTATTACAGGTTTATGCCAGTCCTCTTTAGCCATGGATAACGGGGTGAGTCCCTTGTCCACTGCAACCACATCTCGGTGCATACCCACATCGGTTTTAAGGAAATATTCTCTGAGGCTGCACACCTCGCGGTTGTGCAGGGTCTTTGCGTTTAAAAAGCCTCGACCTCCACACTTCCGCGGGATGTACAGTCTCATCACCGAGGATCGCGGGTGATGCATCCGATTTGCCGTCAGCAATGTACGAACTCGCCTATCCAGGGCGTCAAGTTCGGTCTGAGTGCATTTGAGTATGCCAAAAGAGTACATTAAAACCGGCATGACCCAACCGTTGAAGGCACGCACCTTATTTCCGCCCGATAGAAGGCTATTTAATACCTTCTTCAGGCGGCCAAAGAAGCGCTTCTTCAGCGATTGCTTCATGTCAGCATTGTTAATGCCTAAGGCTTCTGACATACCCAAATACCTATAAGTTTCGGTCGAGGAAAGGGATCTAAGGTGTATGGAATCCGGGAGTTGAATTCCCTCGGATTCCATAATCTCCCCTCGCTTTACATGCATGCCTGCACATTTGTCCACACCAAATTCCATCCTGATGGCGCTACTGAAAGTTTCAGTTACCTTCAGTTATTATTATTATTATTATCTACCATGCATGCCGCTAGGGCTATGCTAGCTGTGCCCAGGCACAGAGTGAAGCCCTTAGCGCCCCAGAAATGATCAAACCAGGGCTAATGTTTTAAAGTAAAACTAAATTAGACACACGTGGTCCACGTACGACAATCTGGGTGCGATCGTCTCCATACATTTTATATAGCATCTAGAGTTGTAGAGCTGCATTAGATCCACGCCATGCGATGCCACGTGACGCAACTCTACGTACAAATCAGACGTGGCACATGTGTGTCGATCTAATGTAGTTCTAGATTTAAAGTAGAACTACATTGGTCACACGTGGCCACGTCCGCCAATCTGGGCGCTTCGGTCTTTATACATTTTATACGAAAACTATTTAGAATTGTGGAGCTACATTAAATCCATGCAGACCCAAATCAGGCGTGGCCTACGTGTGCGTCGGTCTAATATAGTTCCTGCTTTAAATTATGCGTATCATACTGGTGCAGTTCTTTAAATCCACTCAAAGCAACGCCACGTGACACGACTCTACGGACAAATTAAACGTGGCCCACGTGTGCGTCGGTTTAATGTAGTTCCCGCTTTAAATTATGCGTATCATACTGGTGCGGTTCTTGAGATCCACTCAAAGCGACGCCACGTGACACGATTCTACGTACAAATTAGACTTGGCCCACGTGTGTGTTGGTCTAATGTAGTTCCTGCTTTATATTAATCATGTCGTACTAATGCAGTTCTAGTGGTGCTCGAACTGGGCGCACAAAGGTGTCTATAATATTCAAATTTTCGATGAGATCTACTTTGTGCCGAGGATTAGCGATTCGAATTTTAACTCAAATCAATTGGATCGACCTCTAAATATCCAATAGCATTCCACAATTTAAACAATAAATGCTAAATCAAATAATTATATCCATGCACAGAGTTCACGTCTGATTAAAAACTGATTCACTTATATGAAAATGGAATACTTTGAAAGAAGTTTCAATAGGTAGGTAATAATACTTATTGGAAATTATTAAGTAGATATTGCGAATTCTGAAAATCAATTGAATTCACATATATTATTTTCAATTTAAAATAAATGTTTACTCATATCTACGAGTATTCAAAATGATGCCTTTAAATATGATATTATAGCTTTTGAATAATGATGATATTATTTCAATTTTCTATAAAACTCAGATGTACATCATAAAATCTAGTTCCAATCCTCTTTCTCATTCCGTTCCTCAACCGTTTGTGTCTCAAAAAAAAAACGTATTTTTCGACATTCACTTCCCATTGACCCAGAATCCAGAAATTTTGCGTAAAGCAAGTTCTTATAGAACGGGAATAGGAATAAATCTGAAAACTTCAAATTTGTTGTTACGTCACAACAAGAATAAATTTTGCGATTCGGAAAAATCTTTAAAACTCCATTCGGGAATTGAGCTGTTTACATATGTAAGTTTGTACAGAACCATCAGGGCGCGAGTACGACTCGCTTTTGCCCAGTTTTTTCATGGTTGAGAATTTTGAGATTCATCAATCACAATAATTGCAAAGAAAAAACCAATAGTCTATGTTTTTTTTATTTTGCCAGACATCTATATATATAAAAATAAATCCCTATTTCCCTTGGTCACGCCATCACGCATGAACGGCTGGACCGATTTCACTAATTCCTTAGAGTAGGGTAGAGTAGAGTAGAGTAAGGTAGAGTAGGTCAGAGTAGGGCAGAGTAGAGTAGAGTAAGGTAGAGTAGGGCAGAGTAAGGCAGAGTAGGGCAGAGTAGGGTAGAGTAGGGTAGAGTAGAGTAGAGTAGGGTAGAGTAGAGTAGAGTAAGGTAGAGTAGGGCAGAGTAAGGCAGAGTAGGGCAGAGTAGGGTAGAGTAGGGTAGAGTAGAGTAGAGTAGGGTAGAGTAGAGTAGAGTAAGGTAGAGTAGGGCAGAGTAAGGCAGAGTAGGGTAGAGTAGGGTAGAGTAGAGTAGAGTAGGGTAGAGTAGAGTAGAGTACGGTAGAGTAGGGCAGAGTAGGGCAGAGTAGGGCAGAGTAGGGTAGAGTAGGGTAGAGTAGGGTAGAGTAGAGTAGAGTACGGTAGAGTAGGGCAGAGTAGGGCAGAGTAGGGCAGAGTAGGGTAGAGTAGGGTAGAGTAAGGTAGAGTAGGGTAGAGTAGGGTAGAGTAGGGTAGGGTAGGGTAGAGAAGGGTAGAGTAGGGTATAGTAGGGTGAAAGCTAGTTATTAATACATTTGCACATCAAAATACTATTTATGTAATTTTTTGTGAGATCAAACATTAATTTGTTTTACAATTAGATGCATATTTATAAGACTAAATCAACTGTTCTGGCAATGGGCACTTGTTCAGTTGTCGTGGATACGATTTACTGCATTTTTTTCATAGCTTAATAAAATGTAATTAATAGGTTGCAGTATTGTTTGGTCAGCGTTTATCCATACATAATGTTTGTGCTACTATTACAGAGAATTATTAATATTGTTGAATACTGAAACGAAGGAGCAGCAATATTCAATTTCATATAAATGTTATCCGTATTCTGATGAATACGCAATATCAATTACGGGTTTTAATTGAAAAATAAAAAGGAAGTTCTACTTTTTAACCGACTTCGAAAAGGAGGTTCTATGTTCGCCTGAATGTTTTTTTGTTTATTTATGTTCACCGATATCTCGGGCATTTGTGGACCGATTTTAAAAATTATTTTTTTGGTTATGCTTCCAAGTTGGTCCCATAGAAATATTGTTATGATCTAATTATGAACTTTGAAGATATGGAACAGAACTCCTCATAGGATCTCACCAGAATTGTCGTAACCAGTAAAATTGCTTTGTTTATACGTGTAGTCGATGACCGACTCAAAGAAAAGGGGGAGGGGATGTATCGAACTGATTTGGTGATGAGGCCGGTTGGTAAATTATTGTAATCTAACCGTGTTAGGGATTATTGTATTCGTTATGAGACGCACTCTGGCTATAAGGTATTTAAGTTTGGCTGAGGGTTATTTTTTAGTGGTGGCACCATAACTAAAAAGTAAAAAATAAAAAACCTATTTACATAAAAAAATTAAACCGACTTCAATGATAAAAAAATACTGAAAAGTACAAAATAACTGTACTAAAAAAGTTTTTTATTAAATACGGTATGCTCGCGTTCGGATCTCAGTCGGAAAAAGATTGTGAATTTTTAAAATTGATTGGTATTGAGTCACGGTTGAACGGTTTTTAAGAGCCAGCTGTAGTAACAGAGTATTTTGTAGTGTTTTGCCCGGGTCTACGCTTCGCTTTCGATTTATACAGCCGCTGTAAAATTTGTTTTTATAAAAAGAAAAACATAGTAGCTATTCAAGATTTTTATTTTTGCCAGACCCTTTGACGTAATCTCGTAGATATACACGTTTGAAATCGTAAGTTAGGGTCTGATTCGTGGTTTTTTTTCATCGAGCTAACTAATTTATTTTTGTGGTTTTCCAGATGTTCAGAAAAGTACAAAATTAGTGGACCCTGACCTGACCAGAAATATTGTGAATCACTTATTTGCTATTTGAAACTTGTTTCGATATCACCTGATGGAAAGCGACGATGGAATGGGCGTACCTCGAAGAAACCTATTCACTCTCGACTTAAAGAAGGTCTTCTCTTTTTTTTTAAATATAAACTCTCCACAAACTGTCTGAAATAAGTCTGAAATAAAATATTTAATGTTTGACGCGAACTAACGTACACTCAACTTTGTCACTTAGTCGAGAAATTGAAAAATTAAATTAACTGCAGAAAAAAAATGGGACGTGATAGAATATTAATTTCTGTTTACACTTTTAGCTTTAAGGAAGGTAAATTAGCACACATATACATTTTCATTCAGGGTATAAAAAAAAGTTGAAACTTGTAAACTAGTCTTATGATTCCCGGGATTCCTAATAAACAATCCCGTATGGCTAACAATATAACAAATAAATTAAAATAAAAACCTCAGAGGACAATGATAATTAAGATAAAAATGTTATTAGTATTTGTTTTTGTAAAAAAACCCTTTACATGAACTGAGGTGAGGTTAACCAATTTTAAATACACTTTCTCCTCCTCGTCTTTAATGCAGGAAGAAATTTTTTCTGCTATAGATACTGTCATAAAAAAATCTGCTCTTTAGAATTAATCTCGGGATTTGAGGGATATCCACTTTATTCTTTCGCTGTATCAAATCGGTATAAGTACATGAATAACTCTACCTAATTCCGACGTCAAGTTATAATTAATGTAAAATTTACCGCTAGTCTTTTGGGCACATTTCCAGATGATTATTATTATTATTCGTTTATTCATTAAACATACATATGATTTTATAAAAATTATAAAAAAAACATTTAAAAATATAAAAATAGTGTCCCACCGATATCAGGAACAGGGTCCAAGCTGTTGTTATTATTATTATTATTTAGTAAGTCACACTAGTAGCTATTAGCTGATGCCTGTGTTTCATATAGTTTGAAGATGTTTAGTCTGTCCAACCGATTTTTAAAGCAGTTCAATGTGGAAGCTTTCACAACACTCTCCGGGAGCCTGTTCCATGCCGTTACAACTCGGTTAGGTAGAAATTGTTTTAAAGGCTTCCTTTTGGATGCATTTCCCCACAACTTGAGGGAATGTCTTCGTAAATGTTTGTTGGCATTCAGTGTGTAAAGGTCTTGAAGGCTGGGCACATCGTAGTATTCTGCGAGTATTTTATAAGTCTCAATAAGCCTACCCCTTTGTCTATGTTAGATGACATTGATGTTTTTTTTTCACTCTAGGGAAGAACGACACCTATGTACCTTCAGGTGCCTTTTGCGTTATGGGACCACACGTATCCCTGTCATACATTTCCTTAAGGCTCGGTCCTTATGGGGGAGCGGAAGGCGATTTACCCATTGCTCGCCGTTCGTAAGCCCGCGCTTACAGTGGCCAAAGATCGCTCTGCGATTCCCGACGTCTTCTGTCGCAGCGGCTGAAGCTGTTACTCGTATACATTCCCCCAATCTTGAGGCCTTCGGTAGCATTACTGCTTCTATTGCTTATTTTTCTTTTCTTTTTTTCATTTTTGGCCAATATATTTTTTTTTTGTATTATCACGCTCTATTTATTTTTTAAATTACTTATGTTTGAACTTATGCAATATTTCTTGCTTATAGAATTGATTTAAAGGTTTTATTATTAAGAGGATTCATTTTTGGAATAACCACTTTCGCCTGTTTTCATTTTTGGTCTTTGTTAATCCCTTTTCGAGACTGACGGTCTGATTTGAGATATTTTGTACGTAATTTATTTTGTTTCTAACTTTTAACCACCACTCTGGTTTCTAGGGTTTCGGCTGGGTTTTAGTAAGTTACTCAGTGAGTAAGCCATATAGTTCTAACATATTCTTGTTCTTGACTGGCCTGCTGGTCTAGTGGTTAGTGACCCTGACTGCTATGCCGGAGGTTGTGGGTTCGATTCCCACCCAGGACAAATGTTTGTGTGATGAGCACGATCATTTGTTCTGAGTCTGGGTGTAATTTATCTGTAATATACAGTATGTATTTAGAAATATATAAGTATGTTTATCAGTTGTCTAGTACTCATAACACAAGCTCTGCTTAGCTTGAGGCTATACAGCGTTGTGTGATAGTTGTGGAATATTTTTTTTTATATATATATTTATTTATCTCAAGACCCTGAGGTCCTGGACCTTTGGAAGACATACGAGGAATCGAAACTAACTCGAGAAGCCCTTTTAGATGCCTTTAATGTAACGTGGTACCAACCGGTGATTATCCCTATACGCGCTATGCTAGTGCATCCAAGGACAACCCCTGGTTGAAGGGAAACTATTGCAACATGTGGAAAATAATATAAGGCTATGGTTTTTGAAGTCTTAAGTGGACTGGTTACCAGGAACTGCCCCTGCCTGAACAATGTTTTTAATTTCCATCGATAAAAATGCAGGGGGTGACTTGCACACTCAACAAATGGGCCTCCAAAAAATAGTTGCTAGCACGAAGTGACGTAGCAACAAGAGGGCAACATATCCTGATGTGCTTGAGGAGTAGAGAGGTATACCACGGCTATCAGGACAATCCCGGAAGAACGGTCAAGATTCCTACCAGCATCTTACTGGATTATACATCCTTCTCCCGAGCACGTTTGCTCTTGCGAATCTCCACGGCAATAAAGGCAAGAGAGAGGCGGGAGCTCTGTTCCTCATCAGTGTTCACTACGGCCGGCAATAAAGGCAAGCCGAAGATGAAAAACAAGAATTCTCCCAGGAGATCGGGTCTGTGGGGTCGCCAATGCCAAACAGTTCGCCACAAAAGTACCCTGCGGATTGTATCTCTCATGGTCTGGCCCCTCACCCTAGGCATGTTAAGGCAAAGCAATCGCTACCGACACAGACTTAGGGTTTATTGGAGCGCACAAGCCCCGCCACGACGTCAACGTAGAGATATGGCGATGGGATTATTAATATTATAGTCAGGTAGAAAAAATTACAAATTTCTACTTAGTTACTTTAGTAGGTACATTTTGATACAAGTGCAGAAAGTTTGCCACTACGACCGAGGAGGAATTCGCACGAGTCGTAGAAGAGTGTATTATGGAGCCGAGGGCTACAGTGACCAATTTTTACATGTATCAAACAAGGTTTTTTTCAATATACTTACATACGACATATGGGGGTTAACAAGCGCCTCAGGGATCGACGCGCGCCCAGCCTGATACGATTCAAGGAGTTGTCAGCAACAGCAGGGACCCAGCCGGGTCGAAGGGCGCTCGAGCCCCGGTATGAAGGCTAGAAGGAACGGGGTGGGTCTTTTAGTCAGTAAGAGTCTGACACGATCTCCCGCTCCGCCCAAGGGCGGGGGATGTCAATGCATGATTTTTTCCCACCATAAAAAAAAAAGCTTGATACGATAAATGCAATTAAATGGTGGCGGGGCACACGCATTTTTCCACACTAATGAAATCACTCAATTGCGTGCCTAAAAGCGGTGGCATAAGAGCGGGTTTTCTAGTAAGTGTTTTGAAAAATTTATATCACCACCGCTAGCTCATAGGTACACAAAAAAAAATTCAAAATACAGGCAGGTGCAGGTCGAAAAAACGTCCTACGTAAATAGTTCCATTCCCGAATAGAGTAGTATTTTACTCATTTTTGAAAAGTGTCTCAATTAGATTCTATAGTGCTAATAAAATAAACCACTAAAAAAACAACATTTTTAATTCAGTCATTAAGTACCCTAAAAATACATTTAAAATTCTCATTTTCAAATTTCGCGCGTAATTTGACGAAAATGCAGAACGCAGTAGGTATTTTTTTTTTTGGTAGGAAAAAATCATGCAAATGACTGGGCGGAGCGGGAGATACTCATAGTGTCAGACTCTTACTGACTAAAAAACCCACCCTGTTCCTTCTTGCCTTTCATACCGGGACTGAGCTACCTTTCGGAGCTAACCCAATGAAGAACGAAGTGGACTCAATATTTACTCTGTGGTCGTGACGTCAGTTGGCTGTTAAAAAAATGCGCCGATATTTTGTATCATTTTGATCAGTTGACAGCTGTCACTTTAGTTAACATAGCCGAATTACGTAAATCATGGTCCTATTCCATGTGTTATAAAGAACAGGTAAAAACAAGTTTTTAATGAATATATTTTTTTCATAGCAAGCAATGTAACACGCAATAATACCTATCTTCTTATATATAAAATTCTCGTGTCACAATGTTCGTTCCCGTACTCCTCCGAAACGGCTTGACCAATTCTCATGAAATTTTGTGAGCATATTGAGTAGGTCTGAGAATCAGCCAACATTTATTTTTCATACCCCTTAGTGATAAGGGTTGTCCACCCTTAACATATTTCTTTAATGGCAAAACAACGTTTGCCGGGTCAGCTAGTAATTAATACTCGTCAAGACGAATCGTACGAGCCCAAACTCGATGGTGTCTTTAACTACCAAGCTCCTATAGCCACTTTCCAGTTCCATCATCAGATTGGGCCCCAAGTTTGCTATTACAATAGTGTCAGAAAGGTCTATCATTGATTTCATAATAGTTGATTTTGAGTAAGTTTGGTAATCTACTAATATAATGGCGTCATAATGACTTTCCAATGATCAACCACTCCATTGAAAGAAGTGGGATAGAATGGTAATCTCGAAAATATAAACAAATGAATGTCTGACATATGCGAAAATTTCGACAGTTCCTTTGATCCATTAGAACGTCATTGTGCAGTCATTGCTTTTAATAAGCTCGATATTGTCATTTTACCACAACTCTATTATGAGACCATTGACCGATCAATGATCGATTAGGGACTTTTAGCAAAATGACAATGGTATCGTGTTGGAGTGACGGATTTATAAAAATAGCAGACTTGGGCCCCTGCTCCATGTCATAATAATTTTGCATTGTCATCTAATGTACAGACGGACAGACGGTCAGGGTTTTGTTTTTCTGACTTAGGTACAGAACCCAAAAAATTAAACCTCGTGATATTTTTCTGGCTTCAACGACAACAACACTTTTGCGAAAAGTTTTCTTTTAACTATGTCCAAAATATTTTTGACTAGCAAGAAAAAGCCTCTCAAACGAAAAACCTAATCAACCTACTTTCACAAACAAGTTTTTAATGAAAACATTTTTTTTTCATAGCAAGCTTTTAGAGCACGGTATATATATATAATTTAATACTCATCAAGACCATTCTAAATAATTCAAACACGATAGGTTATCTTATTGCGCTTATTACTGAGTTCCTGTAGCCATATTTCAGTTCCATCGTCAGACCCTGGTTACCGTCTAGCACCAAAGTAGATACTCATCAAGACAAATCATACGAGCCCAAACTCGATGGGATTGTGTCGTTTAATTATTACTTACGAGTATTAATTATAGAATAACCAAACGTGTTGCGCCGGCCCCAAATAAAACGGGACAAGAGCAGGAAGAAGAAGAAGAATTATAGAATAGCCACCTTCCAATTCTATCATCAGATAAGCTCCTTGTTTCAATTGAGAAAAATCAGCTCTGATGCATACGCTATTAGAAAAATTCGAAATCTGACTTAGAGACAGCCCGTTTAGTTTACTTTAGTTATTTTCATAGTGTCATGTCGTACGGTATTCTGTTGTAAGGAAATACCGCTGATTTTCAGACAATTTCTATTTGTAAATTAAGTCCCAGATACTCCCTTAGAGATAAAAAAGACACACGTATAATGACTGTACCCTCTTAGTATATTTACGAGAATATTTTGTATGTCCCTAAAAATAAAAACATGTTAAATGAATACAGTGATATTTATGATTTTATTTTAATACTAGGAACAAACAAATTTGTAGCTCCTGCAACCAGGCTAAAAAATAGGGGACTCATTCAGATGCCAATCTATACATAGCATAATAAACTTCCTTGTCATATTCAACAACTAAGCCTTAACAAATTCAAATTTAGCTTTACAAATGGTAAAACGAAACTTCTCCAAAAGGCTTATATACTCGTAGTAAACACGAAATTATATTACCCAAATGGAGATTAGCCAAGACCAGTAAGTCATTTTTAGTAAATAGCATACGCTTTTATAACAAGCTACCAAAAGCGGTGACTGAACTTAGCGAAGGAAAGTTCAAAACCCATATTAAGCGTGTCTTAACCAAAAAAGCATATTACAAGGTTAAAGACTATGTCGAAGACACGCTTGTCTGGCAATGACTGCCTCTGCACTTGTGGCCGCCTGGTAACTCATAATATTGTGCGAATGTATCTATTAACTGCTACATCTTTGTTGTAACATTTTTTTTTTTCTAACACATTGCTTTTGCAATATTTTTTTTTTATATATTATCTGACTCTAACCACATTAAATTCGTTAGTTTTTCTTTTTTTTTTGGTTGTTAACGTCTCATTTACTGACAGTTGTAATTATTATTATTTTTTCTACCTTTTTTTTAAATAGCCTCTTTTTATAATGTAAATGGAAGAACACTGTAGACTCCACGAATTCTTAGATTACTTCATATTTTGACTCACTTTTTTTAAATGATTATTTTTATTGTGCTTTTGAGTACAATATAGACCGGTTTACACTGTTCTTAAATAATACCTTTTAATACTGTTATATGGAAATATTGTAAGTACAACCATTTTTTTAAGAGTAACCATGGAGTTTCTTGCCGGTTCTTCTCCGTGCACTAGCTTCTGACGTTTTATAAGTGCCCATATAGGCCTATGTGAAATAAAAAACTTTTGACTTTTGACTTTTGCTTTTTACACTGTAAAGGACTATCTTGAGGATAAAAAGGCTTGAGATTGACCTGCTCCAGTACGCTCTACAATTTTTGTATTTCTTTTTTTTTGAGTTTTTTTTTTTATTTCCATTGCATTTTTTATATTCTTTTTACAATTTGACATTGATAATATTTTTTTACAATTTGACATTGCTAATTATTTTTTACAATATGACATTTATAATTATTTTTTACAATTTGACATTAATAATTATTTTTTACAATTTGACATTGAAAAATATTTTTTTGCAATTTGACATTGATAATTATTTTTTTACAATTTGACATTTATAATTATTTTTTTGCAATTTGACATTGATAATTATTTTTTACAATTTGACATTGATAAACATATTTTTAACAATTTGACTTTGAAAATTATTTTTTTTTACAATTTGACATTAATAATTATTTTTTACAATTTGACATCGATAAAATTGTTTTTTACAATTTGACATTGAAAATTATTTTTTTGCAATTTGACATTTATAATTATTTTTTACAATTTGACATTGATAAACATATTTTTTACAATTTGTCTGAAAATTATTTTTTTTTTACAATTTGACATTAATAATTATTTTTTTACAATTTGACATTGAAAAATATTTTTTTGTAATTTGACATTGATAATTATTTTTTTACAATTTGACATTTATAATTATTTTTTTGCAATTTGACATTGATAATTATTTTTTACAATTTGACATTGATAAACATATTTTTTACAATTTGACTGAAAATTATTTTTTTTTACAATTTGACATTAATAATTATTTTTTACAATTTGACATTGAAAAATTATTTTTTGCAATTTGACATTGATAATTATTTTTTTTCAATTTGACATTTATAATTATTTTTTTGCAATTTGACATTGATAATTATTTTTTTACTATTTGACATTTATAATTATTTTTTAACAATTTGACATTGAAGAATATTTTTTCTACAATTTGACAATGATAATTATTTTTTACAATTTGACATCGATAAAATTGTTTTTTACAATTTGACTTTGAAAATTATTTTTTTTTACAATTTGACATTAATAATTATTTTTTACAATTTGACATCGATAAAATTATTTTTTACAATTTGACATCGATAAAATTGTTTTTTACAATTTGACATTGAAAAATATTTTTTTGCAATTTGACATTGATAATTATTTTTTTACAATTTGACATTTATAATTATTTTTTTGCAATTTGACATTGATAATTATTTTTTTACAATTTGACATTTATAATTATTTTTTTGCAATTTGACATTGATAATTATTTTTTTACTATTTGACATTTATAATTATTTTTTAACAATTTGACATTGAAGAATATTTTTTCTACAATTTGACAATGATAATTATTTTTTACAATTTGACATCGATAAAATTGTTTTTTACAATTTGACTTTGAAAATTATTTTTTTTTACAATTTGACATTGATAATTATTTTTTACAATTTGACATTGAAGAATATTTTTTCTACAATTTGACAATGATAATTATTTTTTACAATTTGACATTAATATTTGTTTTTATTTTACGATATGAATTCATTTATTTTTAATTTATTTTTTGACATAAATATTTACTTTGTTAAATATTACACAGTCATCTTTTCATTACATATGCATACAAAATTCCATATCAATCGGTACCCGGAAAGTGGATTAAAAATTTGCAAGATTTGATTACAGACAAAAATCAGAGAATAATGAAGAAACTAAATAAAAGCATGTAAAAATGGATTTTGCGTGAATTTCTTTCGAGTTTCTTTCCGATACGTAATAGAAGAACCACTTGTTGCTTCGGGGTCAGCAGCCCGCTGGCGCCGGCAGACAGGGAGGCAGCGAACCTGACCTTCGCAACGGGCGGAGTGTTGCGTCACCTCCACGAGGGTTGTACGCTGTCGTACTCGACACGGCGACGACGACGTAATTTGTATTTTGCTTGCTGGAACTGTATCACATTTTCGTGTTGTTTGGTTGTTTTTCAATTGCTTTTTTTTCACATTTTTATTTTATTTGTTTAACTACGTAGCAAAGTTAAATATAATATTATTATTATATTATTATTATTAACTTTTGCCCGCGGTTTTGTCCGCATATTTAAAATGTAGGCGACATACTCTGGAATAAAGCAGCTGTCTATCGGTGAAGAAATTTTAGCAATCGGACCAGCACTTTCAGAGGTTACCTCATACAAACAAAAAAAAAAAAGACGTGTGGCACTCGGGGACTGCCGCGGTAAAGCTATTGCATAGCATTTTTATCAACTTATGCAATTATAATTATTTGTTTATTTTATTTATGCAGTATTTTTTTTCTTTGATATTAATTGAAGTTACACTTTCACACATTGAATTGAATTTTGATTGATTGTTCACTCATTTGTTTTCTTATCGGTCACCACGCTCAAAAAACAAATGAGTCGGTGTTAAGTTATTTTCGTTACGGAATTTCTGGATTCGGTCTCCACGCTCAAGGCCCGCGATAGAAGCTATGCAATAGCTTAAAAAATAAAAACTTTACCTCTTTATTATATTAGTGTAGATAAATACTTTTATAATAAACCTAACTAGGTATGTACATATAATTTAAAGACACAAAATACACTCCGCCTGGCAGGGTTTGAACCAGCGACCTCGTAAATCAGGCTCGTTACCACTGGCCCACCACTGACCCATCACTATTTAGCTGCGTATAGGGTACGTATTGTATCGGCGCGTGCGCAACTACATTTAATTATTATTTCTCTCGTTTCATGTTTGTATTATTCATCTATTATTTATTTTCCCCCTATAAACAAACACTAATCGTATTTATCAACTGCTAATGATTAAAACCATATTTTGATGATTTATAGTATTTAAATGCACATTACCGCTATATAGGTATGACAGGCATGTTGATCTAGTGAATAGCTGCCCTGACTGCTATTGGGTTCGATTCCCACCCTGGACAAATGTTTGTATGATGAGCACGATTATTTTTTTTCTGTGTCTGGATGTTATTTATCTATTTTTTATCAGTTGTCTAGTACTCATATCACAAGCACTGCTTAGTTTGGGATTAGATAGCGTTGCGTGAAAGTTGTGAAATATTATTATTGTCTGTTGCGTCACAACCACAGGTTTAGTTGAAAACCAGCGTCAGGCACTAGTTGTCTGACATTTAAGCTCAACTGGACCTATTTTGGTGCAGTTATCAGGCGCACAACAGTATTTTAAGCTTCTTTTTAGTGTCGTGTTACCTAAATATTGTGTTTGTCCCTTATGTTGTATCAATTAAATTCTTTTTTTTTTATTGTTTATAGGTGTAAGCATGACGATGCGGTCAACGATGGAGCGCGCTTTCCTAGAAGTAACCTATTCACTCTTGACCTAAAGATTCCCACGTCGTAGCTATCAGGAAACACAGACTCCGGCAAGGAATTCCACTCCTTACCTGTATCCACAATGAATGTATTCCCAAAACGTTTAGTGCCTATAGGTTCTTTCTTATTCTTTATTTCTTTCTTACAAAACAAACGTCACAATTTTTTTGCGTTAAAAACCTTTTCAATACACTTGCTCATAAAGTGACTCTTATTGCACTGCACTTAGGTATATAATGGCACTTGTTACCAAACTGTGACATTTTGATTACCTTTTAAAACTTTTTTGTTTAACCTCTCCCCGCCATAATTTTATTACAATTATCATATCAGGATGGGCGCGTGTAGTCCATTACGACGAAAAAAAAAATGGGCGCGCATATGAAAATAAATTTTTACCGCCACAAAAGTTTACTAGTTTTACAGTTATTTTCTTCACAAGTGTATTGAAAAACATCGTATGATACACGTGAGTAATTATTTATTACCACCCTCGGCTCTCTTAAAACCCTCGCTATGGCTCGGGTCTAAATACCGCCTCGACGGTAATCACTAACATTACACACTTATATCATAAGGTACTATTATTTTTCATCGCAGTTAAATTGGATTGATAGGGTAGAAGGACATTGAAAATATTAATGTACTTTCTTTTCTATATAACTACTATCTAAAAGTGTGGAAGCAGCCAGACAAAACTTAAAAATTAAATACATGACAAAGTTAATATTCAGATAACATCAGTTCGGCCCTTAATAATAAGGTATTATAATATTTTTTTTAACTTTCACACAACGCCCCAAACTAAGCAGAGTTTGTGGTATGAGTACTAAACAGCTGATAAACATACATATTTCAAAATACATACATACATATATTATTATAACTGCATAGGCTAGCTATTGCCCCCCCACACATTCGTCAGCGTACAATAAGCCTATGTCACTCAAGAATAAAGCAGCTAAAAACTATAGGTGATAAAATCCTACAAACAAAAAACATACTTTACCTCTTTATAATAATAATGTAGATAAATTATTCCCAGCCACAGAACAAATGACCGTGCTTATCAAACATTTTTCTTGGATGGGAATCAAACCAGTCAGGGCCATTAAGTACTAAATCAACAGGCCAGTCAATGGACGAACCGCAACGAAAATGCTGGTTTGATTTTCAGGTAAAATCTAGATACTGATATTTGAAAGCAAGCTTCCATTCATTTATTAATACCAATTAGCGTTTGTACAACAAAGCCGGCTATCCATTTCCATATTGACAGTATGCCTTTTTAAAGTAATCCGTATCAATTTGGTTTGTTTATTCTGTATTTTCCATTCCATGTGAAAAATATCTTTTTCAACAATTTTCTGTTTGAATATCGGGCGACAGGCTCAAATAAGATTTAGAGAGGTGATTCTAATTGAGAGGCATAGTGGAATTAAGAGCCGGCTGTAGTCACTGAGTATTTCCTATGAACTCCGCTCGGGTCTATTTCGATTTCGCGGACACGTAACAATGGTTTTATTTTTATATTAACAAAATATACAAGATTTTTGTTTTTGGCGATGCCTTTTTAAAAAACATGCTTTATTATTTTTAGTAACTTTCAAATATTTCCGTGACGTAATCTCGTATGAAATCGTAAGTTAGTGTCCGATTTGCGTTTTTTTATCGAGCCAACTAATTCATATCATGTTTTTATTTTTGCGGCGGTTGGTGATACAGTAAATTTTAATAAAATATATTTTTACGGTGTTCTCTTTTATATTTGTAGATTTTCAGAGGTTTTAAAAGTTCTAAATTAATAGAACCTGGCCTTAAGGAGCTTAAAGATGGAAATGGAAATTAAATATTACTTTAAAAACATAATAAATATAAAAAAAATATATAACTGGGTAATTAAACTCTAAGTATGATTAACTTATTAGGCATTTTTAAGACGTATTTAAACAAAATATTGTTGTGTTAGATTTTCGTCCAGTTTTATTCCCGTAGGATGATTCTAAATTTTTACATGGGTGATGTCGCTGGCAACAGCTGATAATAATAATTAATACATAATTATTAATATAAATAATTAATATATTATTACTAATATTAAATAATCATTTAACTTTATTGTTTTGATATTTACGTTTTGACTTGTAAGGCAAATAAAGATAATATTATCATGTTAGATTCTTGTAGAATTTTATCCTTAAATATTTATTTATTATATATTTTATTGTACACATCATAATGTGGACAAGATAAACATATACAAAAATGGACTGAACGAAAGGAGATAGATTAGGACGGTTAGTGTACAAAAAAACATAAAAATTTATTAATTACACATAATAATAAAAATACATATATATAATATCAATAAATAAACTAATATAAAATTGATCTTTAAAAAATTAAAAAATATTACATAAAAAATGAACCATTTCAGACGCAAGACGTCTAGTTTTCTGGCCTTGGTCTCTGTCGGACTGAGCTGCGGTGCAACGACTGGCCTTGACCTATTCCCGTTTCTAGTGGATTCCCCCGTCCTTCACCCACTCATCTACTATGTTCTCCTCAACAGCTGAAATAATCTGGATAAAAGTTTTTTATCCCGAACTTTTATTCCGTTAGGACCATTTTAAACTTTCACGCAGATGATGTCGCTGGCAATAGCTGATAATAATTTATATATAATTGTTTATATACAATTACTAATATATAATTATTAATGCAAAAATTAATGTATAATTGCCAATATATAATTATTAATATAAATAATCAATATGATTACTAAAATACATAATTGAATTGGTCTAATTCGTAATTCGCTATTACTAATGTTATTATTATCATTTTTCAATGTATTTTATATTATTTTGACATTTATACTTATTTTTGACATTTATATTTATTTTGACATTTAATTGATTTGACGTTATCCAATTATTTATTTATTTTAATACTTGTAATATCAATAATTTTTGCCTTTTTAAATGTAACATTGAAACTGAATTTTAAATTGTATTTTATCTTACTGAAATTTATTTGTTTTGCAGTGCCCTTACAGGGTGCATGTTTGAAACTCTATTTTTATTCCAACCACTGTACAACATGTTTGCAATAAACTGATTTGATTTGATTTGATTTGAAATATAATCGTTAATGTATAATTGCTAACAATAATATCAATAATTACTTTTATAAATAAATAATATATAATTGCTTATATATATAATTACTAATATAATTAATATAAAATAATAATGATTACATTAATGTATAATTGACACGCCAAAATTAATAAAAAGAAACATATAAAGTCTAAAATCACCCATCTGACTTTCGTAAATGTATGATTTGCTATAAAATTGTTCTGGTGACGGAAATAAACATAACATGATTAAATATAATTTATTATATCAACCATTTCAAACGAGACACGTCTGCTTTACTGGCCTTGGTCTCGGTCGGACTGTCACTGGCCTTGAGCTATATTCGTATCCAACGGATTCCCCCGTCCTTCACCCGTACTTGCCTGGCCATGAATTTATGAATATATTTCTGTTCACTTTGACATTCAATCTATGTTAAAGGCAAATTCGTTGTATTTTCAATGTCACTCTTTTTTTTTTATTTTTTGCGGTTTGTTAATTTATCACTGACATTTTTCCAATTGTAAAAAAATCGTATTGTTTTTTTATTGTTTACTGATTTGCGCTTGACCGCTATCTAAGTTTGTATATTTTCTATCATACACAGAGGATCTTTATCGCGATAATATTTTCATTTTCATCATATAATTCTAGACTTTCACGCAGGCGTAGCCGCTGGCAAAAGCTAATGATAAATAATTAATAAAAATAATCGACACTTATATAATAAATGATAATTAATAAAAAAGAATCGATACATAATAAATGATAATTAATAAAAAATAATTGATGTACAATTAATGATAATTGATAAAAAATAATGAATGTATAATTAATGAAAATTGATAAAAAATAATGAATGTATAATTAATGATAAATAATTATTAAAAATAATTGATATATAACAAATGATAACAATTAATAAAAATAATTGATATATAATAAATGATAATAATTAATAAAAATAATTGTTTATTTTGGATAAAATGTATATAATAAATATTTATATATTTTAAAATAATTAAAACGGTCAATCTAACTTCAGGAAATATGGTAGTCGATGATCATACCTATATATGAGAAGTGGCTTTTGTTCTGCATTGTACGAGTATAGTGTTAAAAGTAGTAAAAACAAATCACTGTACTTTCAAAGTGTGTGTGCCATATGAGCGTAGCATGGGTGGTCTGAAAGAGATCCCCGGTGCCCTGGAGCAATGGCAAAGAAGGAACAGGAGTGGATTTTTAGTCAGTAAAAGTTTGACAATATCTCCCGCTCCGCCAATAAGCGGGGGATGTCATTTGATAATTTACCCAAATAACAAAAAAATAAAATGTGCGAGGCTCAATGAAGACTTCATCATGACGAATAATTGATGATTAAACGAACTTACGTGTACGTGAAGTTCAATCACAATAACTCGAAGAGCTTCGTTCGAAGATATTAGCATAAACACACATGTAGTTTCACTTACAGACTCCCCATTTCGCACTGATTTTAGGAGAAAAACAAATAATTTAAAACTATAAATATTAATCTAATGTAAGGTAAATTTAAAATTTTGTTCTTGTTAATGACATTTTCACTTGCCAGTTCCTTTATTTTAGAGGTGTGCTGAGATGTTTTTGAAGGAAGAAGGAGAAGGGGTTCAGCATGACTGAAGTGTGTGTGTTTGTGCTAATATCGAGAATGAAGCTCTTCGAGTAATTGTGATTGAACTTCACGTACAGGTAAGTTCGTTTAATCATCAATTACTCTCAAGCTTCGTTCTCGATATTAGCATAAACACACATGTAGATATATATAGAGATTAGTTAGCTTAGGAAGTTTGAGTGAAGGAAATAAATAAATATCCACGATATTTTATAACTATAGTCAAGTCAACCACGGAATAAAATTGCTTTTCAATAATTACGATAGCAAGATATCTATTTAACACACTTGGGACATAGTCACCTTAATTCATTAAACCCCAAGCGAACTCCGGCGTTCATACATCTATTGTCTTTCTAATGTGTCTCAAATTGACGGTATCTGAAAGAGTAGACATAATATCTAATATTTAGCAAATAAAATAAAATTTAAACTCAGCAGATTTATTTACGTATAACGTCCAGACTAACGCATATACTGTAAACTTTAGAAGGGGCCGCGTGCCAGATGCTATGCGCAGGGAACAGCGGAATATCATGATGCTAATGGTTTGTCACACGCTTTTCACCCATTGGTCAAGTCTGCGACTTTACTGGTCAGGTTCGTTCGAAATCAAATAAATAATTATTGATGGTTTTGACGTATTTGATTGATCTATCAAGATAAACTCGAAGAATACGAGTAGGGTCTATTTCTGGCCATTGCCCGAAGCCCGAAGTCAGATTTCACAATTTTTTCACCATGGACTTTTAATAAAGTTTGCATTCTATGAGCTGTTACTAGAGCTAGAAGGGTCACTAACTTTTTACTCCGTTTTTAGGGGTTCCTTCTATTTGGCAGAATTTAGATACTCCGAATTTTATTTGGCATAACACACTTGGCATAATCTTATTTAATCGAATATTTTCAAAACATTAAAAATATTTAAGCATAACTATTGTTTGGCAGAATATTTACGTGACCGAATTCACAATGGCATACTTTTATCATGGCAGAACTTTGTTTCGCATTATTACCTTTGCTATAATTAATATTAGGCATAAGTTTGTTTAGCATAATATTTATTTAGAGATACAATTATTTGGTATTGGTACATATTTAAACAGGTTCCCTATCCATTTGCAAGTAAGCAGCATGCAAGCAAGCATGCAGCATGCAAGCAAGCATGCAGTGCAAGTATACAGCATGCAAGCATGCAACATTCAAGCGAGCATGCAACATGCAGCAGGCATGCAGCATGCAAGCAAGCATGCAGCGTGCAAGCAAGCATGCAGCGTGCAAGCGAGCATGCCACGTGCAAGCAAGCATGCCACGTGCAAGCAAGCATGCAGCATGTAAGCAAGCATGCAACATCCAAGCGAGCATGCAACTTGAAACATGGCATGCAGCATGCAAGCAAGCATGCAGCATTCAAGCGAGCATGCAACATGCAGCAGGCATGGTTTCTGTCACGGCTCCGGCGCTGCGGGCCTCCGGCGGCCCTACGCACGCTAATCGTCGCAAATGGCTTTCGCTCACCACCGCAGCTTCGGCTTGCTGGCTGGCTTTGCCGGCTAGCCTCAGCCGTGGTGGCTCGCTCGCAGCCGCCTGCTCCTCAGCCTCCGCGCCGCCTCGCCTCTACGCGCCTACGTGATTTTAAAATTACACTCTAGGGGTAGGCCAAACAAGACTACGTGGAGTCGGTTTTGCAGCAATTTGGCTCTGTCACTAAATTTGTTTTCGTTATTTCTATTAATTGTATGCCTAAATATAATTATGCTAATAGTCATTAGGCCTAGTAACATTATGCAAATTAAATTTATGCCAAAACAAATTAGCCTTTTAGATGATTATGCCAACATAAACTGTGTGACAAAAAAAAATATGGCAAAGTATTATTATGGCAAAACAAATTATGCCAAAAATCGTTTTGCCAAAGTATATTAGGAAAAAGAATATTATGCGAAAATAAGGAATCCCATTCAAACATCAAAAATTAAAATACATGTATCTTCTTGTAAAAAGTCAATATTATGTTGTACTACAAAATTAGTGACAGAAACGAATCGCTGCAAAACCGACTTTACGCAGTCTTGTCTGCCCTACCCATAGAGTGTAATTCAATTCCGCGAAGGCGCGGACGGGTAGCCACCGCAGCTTCGGCTTGCTGGCCAGCTTCGCCGGCCAGCCTCAGCCGCGGCGGCAGCCCTTCAAACCACCTGCTCCTCAGCTCGCGTGGGGCCGCCCAAACCCCGCAGCGCCAGAGCCGTGACAGAAACAATGCTTGCTGCGTTTTGCATGCCTGCTTGCATGCCTGCTTGCATGCCTACATGCATGCCTGCTAACATGCCTGTTTGCAAGCCTGCTAACATGCCTGTTTGCATGCCTGCTTGCATGCCAGCTGCATGTTGCATGCCTGTTTCCAGGCTGTAAGCCTGCTAGCATGCTGCGCGCCTGCATGCATGTTTGCTTGCTGCGTGCAATTCGGTTCAAGTAACGATGATAAACTGGATTGCGAGCTATTTAAGATAACATACGAGCATCGGTATTAAAAATTTGCGTTAGAAAACACTGAAATTTTCTGGTGAATCGCACGTTCATTACAACAATTGCACCTAATTAAATATGCTCTGACTTTAGGATTTGGATGTGAGGAGTCTTTTAAAAATGTATCGCTAATAATAAACGCAGTCTTTAAAATAGTCTTTTAAATACGTAAAAGTAAAAAAATATCCAAGATATAGTGAACGCATTTTTTACATAAGCGTCAGGGTCTTTATGTCAAGAAACATGAATAACGCACTTATGATTTATTCTGCTTGTGAATAAGTCAATAGAAAGGGAACACCAAAGTCTTGCGTTATTTTGGCAAAATCAATTAGAGAAATTACATTTCGAAGTGAACTTCTTGTTTCAATGTCTGCAACTATGATATCTGATATTTATTATGCGCTTGTATTATTATATCGGTTAAATGGGGAAATTGTATGCCACCAATTCTGCCAATTTACGATAGGTACGGTCTTTGTATTGTCTACACGCAACAAAATTCGTCAGTTTTTTAAATCTTGTGTAAACCATTTAAGCCTAAGAAAAGCTGCAAGTTTCTCCAAATAATTGATATAAGGAATTTTGTCATGCTGACTCCAGGGTCCACTAGCAGTCACATCACCACAGGCGGCGTCCATCCCGTTGTTGAGGCATCACTAATATTTATAAAGAATATAAATAGGTCAAACTTAATTTGACATACTGATTAGTTTATCACAATATTACACCAGTCAAAGATGACAAGGGGACAACTCAATTGGTTAGGTCGTAATCATTGAGGTGCAGATATTTACACCATCGATTCCATAGTCCACGACCTGACCTGCAAACGTTAAAAAGCGGAGGAACCGAGCAAAATCTCATATTTTGGGTGGTTTGAACTTCCTAATATAAGGTAAATAGGAAAGAAAAATTTTTTTAACTTGTTTATAATGAATGAATTCAAAAACTACTGGACTGGTTTTTAAAAACTCTTTCACCATATCTACATTAACACTGAGTAAAATATGCATATATTTTCTATTTCCACGCGGGCTAAGCCGCTGGCACAAGCCTCCTCCTCGAGTCGTATTCCTCATGACTGAGGGTCGTGAAGATCCCGCTGGATTAGCTTCCTATTGATGGAACCTCGCCATCTGTTTTATGGCAGAAGGCTCTTATCAATTCTTTGTCAATGTTCTTTATTTTGTCAACCGGTACTCTAATTTCAACAGGACAGAATCTTTTTCTGTGTTGATAAATCTTAATGATTCTAATAAAATGTGTAAAGTCGACTGACCAACCAAAAAAAAATTATCCAAATGAGATGTAGATACATTTTTGTTTTTTTTTCAAATAACGTTGCTCCACACTAGATACTAGGAACTACTCCTGTATCGTGGTTGAGTTCACAAACATGTCAACTCACACCAAGGCACCCAGACTCGGAATACCTATCTGTAGGAAATACAAATATTTGTTTTGAGCGGTAGTCAAGCCCGCGGCATGTATACCAACAGCCAATCGCTCAGCCGCTGCGCCAATAGTGCCATCAGCCCCCCTAGCCAAATTACAACCGTATCGTGTCGAATTCCGTTCTCCAATCGGTAACGCTTCGGTGTCAACAATTGTAGAAAACGATAAGTGGCTAGCCATGTTGACGCACCTGCGTCGGCCGCTCGTTCTACAATGTAGCGTTTGTTTATCAAAGGATATAGCGTTAAACGTTGTAGAAATTCATTCTATAATTTTTAACGATGTGAACTTGGCTACGAATTTTCTATTCGTTTGTTCCGACCACGCGACTTTACGTTGAGATGACGTCATTCCCATACCTTTCATCACTTTTCGACAGCGTTAACGATTGCAGAATAACAACTTGGCTAAGCGTGCAGTTATCTAAGTAACGAGAACATATTTGTGATTAAGAGTGTTTAAGCAGTTCGGTAACACGTTAAACGTACATTAATTGCCAGGAACATTTTTTTACATCATTTGATGACATAAAACAGTTGTTTGCATAAACTTTTTAAGCTGTTCTTAAGTCTTCAAGTTAAAAAGTTTCGGTTAGTATAATTTATTGAACTGTTTTATATTTAATATAAAATGTTCTATATCGTTCGGTCTAGGAACAAGTAATATAAAATTTTAAATGTACCTTATATTAGATTAATATTTATAGTTTTAAATTAATCGTTTTTTCTCCTAAAATCAGTGCAAAATGGCGAATCTGTAAGTGAAACTATGTACGTGTGTGTTTAACAGTGTTTATGTTAATATCGAGAACGAAGCTTGAGAGTAATGATGATGACGATTTTAAATTACTCCTATTATGCCCCAATAAATTACGAGTCATTACATCATCACGGCTGCTTTCGAAATTGGAGCAAACAAGATGCTATTTATCCGGTAACCGTGTGGACCGAGCTGGAGTAAGTGACGGCGCGTATTGTTTTACGCGCGCCTCAAAGAGATGACAGCAAAGCGTAAGGCCCCAGCAGGGTCGAAGTCTACTGAAGACGTGGGTTGTACGAAAGAGAACCCTGGCCCTAGAACGAAGGCAAAGAAATAACAGGAGTGGGGTTTAGTCAGAAAAAGTCTAACACGCCCCCGCGCTCCGCCAAAGAGCGGGAGAAATCATTGGATGTTTTCCCACCTGTGACATACCAGCAAACCTTTTCTGTCTAGATTATTCCCGGCCCACTCCATCATGATAATGGTATCTATATTATTATGTCGTAGCTAGATCTTAGAATTGATCACTTCATGATATTGCTACCCTTATGTTGTTGAAACCTCTACGGTCTGGACTAAGCGTCTTGCCTCGTCGTTTATACCGCGTACATCGAAGTACTGGAACAATGTGCCTGCTGCGGTCTTCCCGTCCGATTATAATTTGGGTGTCTTCAAGGCTAAAGTGAAATAGGCTCGTAATAAACTAGTGCGCCTCACCATCAACAATTGCATCACTGTTTACCATCAGGTGGGATCGCACTCAAGCACTACTTTATATCAATTAAAAAAAAACTAAACCAATTTTTCAAATTGTCAATCCTCGTTTGGCCATTTCATTGATGTAGGATTGCAATCATAATAAAAGGTCTAAAGAAAGTAGGCCAAACGAGGATTAAAATATCATCAAACTTTAACGTTTAAAATGACGTGGCCAGTTTAACTTGGCCATATCATAAAGTGATCAATGTCTAAGATCTGGCCACGACATATACATATTTACATCCTCAATGGCGTGTAATCTGAGAAGCTCAAAGTAGATGGCGCCAGTGAACTTGGAAGTCATACTATCTGTCAAACTCAATAGATTTTCAAGGAAATATTGTGTTTTCAAGTAAATAACCATCATTTTTGTAAAAATAAAATGCCCCAGTGTTGTGTTGTGCCTTTATGCTCATCGAGAACATCGGGACACAGCTTTCCCAAAGATAATCATCTGAGCTGATAATAAATAATCATTTCTTCGTCTTAATTCTTTTTTAATTCACAAACAGTTCAAGGTCTGTATTTTTCAACCATAATTCACTTAAATCAACATAAACAAACAAACCACCATACAACGATACAAGGAGCTGTCAAAATGAATGACCTCCAAATACACAGGCGCCAACTAGCGGGAGAAAGAGCGGACATAGCTGCCATTGACTTGCATTATATACAGACCCCGAACCTTTTGTTCTGACCACATGACTGAGCGATGAGATGACGTCATTCCCGTACATTTGAAGTTTTCTGCTAGTGTTAATTGCAGATTATCAACTTGGCTAGGGGTACAGTTTAGAGATCCAACCGTAGCAATTCAAAGTATAAACTTAGCGAAGCCAGAGGGCTGTTATTCTCATGATCGTTTCCCATATTGAAAATGTATTATAAACACGTATTTTGGAATAATCCGGCTAAGTGCAAGTCGACTCGCGCACGAAGGGTTTCATACGTCCGTAACAAAACGAAAAGACAGCAAAAAATCAACTTTGTTGTATGAGAACTGTAATATATTTATTTTATTCTGTTTTTTTATTTGTTGTTACATTGGCAACAGAAATACATCATCTGCAAAAAATTCAACTGTCTAGCTGTCACAGCTTACTCAGCCTGGTGACAGACGGACAGACATACAGACAGACGGAAGGACAACGGAGTCTTAGTAATAGGGTCCCATTTTCATCATCATCATCATTACGAGCCTTTTTAATGTTTCCACTGTTGGGACTCAGGCCTCCTCTCTAGGAGAGGGAATGGGCCGTAATCCACCACACGGGCCCAGTGCGTGTTGGTGAATGTCACATTTCTTCGAATTCTTGGTTCTAGGACATGCCGGTTTCCTCACGATGTTTTCCTTTACCGTTTTGAGGTGTTCTTCCCATTTTACCTTTTTATAATTTTGAGACCGAGACGTCATAGATGTCGCTACGAAAACATAAAAATATCATTCAATTTTAAAACCTTACTCCTCCCACTGCGACCAATGACTGTCTGGGAGAGTAGGCGTATGTAACTTGAATAAAAATTAATCAAGACAACCTCCCACTATAAGCTAACCTACAAGTCAACAATCTTTAAGCTCCTAATAAATTAATTTCTATTCAAAGTAATAAACCCAATAGGAAGCCATTGAATCAGGCATTGAAATATAAATGATTAAACTACCCCACTCATGTTACAATTCAATAGAATCTATTAAGTTTCTCATAAAAACACTCCCCAATTTTTTAATTAGTACATTAGAAATGTTTTGTAAAAAAATTTCAATAATATTGCAAATTACGTAGATACAGATGTTATTAGGTATTGATATTAATAAGTATAGAAATGTTATTTGTAAAATAAGACATTGCCATACCTACTTGTAATAGTATGACAAAAGTAGATGTTAGGCAGTTTGTAACATATTGCCTTATTTAATACTTAGGAAATATCGATTAATTGTATCATATTTGCCATCCCCATTGACTTATATTAGTACATATAATCGATGGCCATCCCTATTTTTGACGTAGCTACGAGTATGGTCCTTTGTCATTGTCAAAGTTACAGTCTTCAGTTCTACCTGTGCTTGCATAAGTGTCACTTGCTCTTTAATAAGATTAGTTTCCTCACGATGTTTTCCTTCACCGTTTTGAGAGCAGTGGTGATGAAATAAATTACACAAAAAGTAATGCGCCTGGCTAAGTTAGAACCCGCGACCTACCTCTTGCAAGTCGGGGCCATCACAACTGGGCCATCACTGCTCTCCAGAATTAGATTTTCAACACTTGTAGTCTTGCCAAAGGCTACACAGTAACAAGGTCGGCGACCAGAAAAGCAGTCGCTACATATAAAATTCATTCTCAACTCTTTCCGAAACTAACTCTCAAATAGTGCTTAAAAGCTGGGCTGAAGATTGATTCAATTAGTCGCCATCTAAGATAAACCTGCCTAGTTTGCACTAGGACTCTAGCAGGGTCGAAGCCTACTGGGGCCATGGGTTCGCTTCTGAAAGGAAAACCCGGCCTTGGTATGAAATGCAACGAAGGAACAAGGAGTGAGTTTGAGTCAGTAAAAGTCTGACACGCCCTCACGCCCCACCCAAGAGCGGGAGATGTCATTGGATGATTCCCAACAAAAAATAAAAAGTGCGAGTTGAAACCACACTCAAAGGTTTTCGACTATTATAATTATCATTCTATGCCACATTAGAACCTTTTTTTTAGTTTCATCTTATAACTATTATTTTAAACAAAATAAAAAAAAACACGTCCGTTGTTGTTATTGTTAGCCTTTTCTGTCCCACTCCTGGGCAAAGACCTCCCTCCACTCCTTCCATCTTTCACGCGCCCGGGCTTTCTCTTACGTTTGTTGTATTATTATTATTATTTTTTAAGTGAATATAAATCTAAATATTGTGTGCGTATTTCAAGGGAGGCATAAAGCCTCACTTAAATATTTATTTTATTCTGTTTTCAGTATTTGCTGTTATAGCAGCAACAGAAATAAACCATCTGTGAATATTTCAAGTGGCTCGCTTGAACAGTTCATCAGATACAGCTTTAGCTGTTTTTATCCTTATTTTTTATTTTTTTATATGGTGAAGGAGCATTACCTTTCACTTTGATTTTGAATTTTAAAAACGCATTTTTGAAGGAACGATAAGATGTCATGTCAAACGTTATGTTTTCTTTTTCAGTATGTCTTTAGGGTGGATGGCTGTTGAAATGTCTAATGCCATGCTTTTCCTGGTAATATGATTCTCGATATTGTATTTATTGTTGTGACTATGTCATTTTGTGTCATGTTAGCCACTATATTCTAAGCACAAACACTTATTTTTATTTTTATGTTTATTATTTAATGCAGAAATGTATTTCCGAAGTATTTATTATCAATACATAAAGCATAGCATATTATGTTACTTGACCAAGAGAACAGTATTATAGCCGAGCTTCAGTTCTCCATCAAAACCATTGTGCGTTTCAATAAAATACATATTCCTTTTTTTTTAATTAATTTTATCTCTGCATTCAACTGTCTTCATATCATGGTATTCAATTAATTCCAGTTCTACGAAAACAATTGTGTGTTATAAATATCGCATTCCGTTTTTTTTATATGAATATCAACTTAAAACAAAGATTTATCAATAAAACGAGATGAAATTGATCTCTAATCCGATTACAAAAATACCTTTCTAATAAAATATTGCTGCAATCGTGAAAACTGAACTACTCGTATTGATGAAATTGAAGAATAAAAAAACAAAATTTTTATTGTAAAATGCCGTACAATAATTCTGTATTTTTATACTATTAATACACAATGCAGATGACATGGAGCTGCTTAGTCCCTCAGTCAGCGGCTTAAGTAGGTACATGTGGTTATCTGCGACAAATATGCAACTGACCATTATCTCACAATAATGTGAAAAAATCGGAAGTTATGATATTTAAAGGTCCTGCACAGATTTTGCCGATCAATTTATGTGGAACTGCCCTAAACATTGTTAATAAGTTTAAATATCTGGGTCACATAATAAAGGATGATTTGGCAGATGATGCTGATCTGGAACGACAGAGGCGTAGTATTGCATGTCGCAGTAACGTGTCGGCTAGACGCTTTTTTCACTGCTCTAAACAAGTCAAAATAAGTCTGTTCAAAGCTTACTGAGACGCGTTCTGCTCCAGTCAACTCTGGTACAGGTACACGAAGAGTGCGTATAACCCTCTTCGTGTACAATATAATAACGCTTTTAGAGCTACGCTTAAGCTGCCTTGGCGGTGTAGTGCGACTGGCATGTTTGTTGAGAACTGAGTTACTGATTTTCACGGGCTCTTTAGAAGACTCAACGCATCTTTCCTGCCTCGTCTGACCCAGTTTAAGAATAGAGTAGTATCTGAAGTGTTCTATGGTGTGTACCTGTTTAGACGATGTTAATCTTACTGATTTATTAATGCCATTCAATGTTAATGATGATGATAATGATTTTATAATTTCAACAATGTTTTAATAATTTATATAATTTTATTTATTTTTTTAATTAATTTATTATGTAATAACAATTCTATTTAATTAGATAATGTTACTATGGAGTATGGGTCAATTAATGCCTGAAATAAACGTTAAATAAAAATAAATAAATAATACGAGCAGTGGTGGCCGAGTGGTAACGACCCCAACTTACGAGTTGTAAGTCGCGGGTTCAAACCCAGCCAAGCGCTTTACTTTGTGTAATTTATTTCATCACCACTTCCCTCAAAACGGTAAACGAAAACATCTTGAGGAAACATGTCCATGTGAACCAAAATTTCGAAGATATGTGACCACCTAACCGCACTGGGCCCGTGTGGTGGATTACGGCTCATTCCCTCTCCTAGAGAGGGGGCCTGAGTCCCATCAGTGGGAACATTAAAAAGGCTGATGATGATGACGACCCCCCACCGACTCCCTGCGCGAGATGTTAATCTAAATTAGGTAAAAATTTTTTTCCAGGTATGAAAAAAATCGGCCTCTCCATAAAAACTATCCAGTCAAGTTTATAAGTTTGTATGGGGAGTACGATTTTTTTTTCGCTTCCGGAAAAAAAATCTTAAGTGTTACTTTGTTCACTTACGTCTACTGAGCAAGCCCTTAAAGTTTGCGAACACCCGTCCCTTACACCTTGTTTATTCGTTTTATAAACTGTTTTCTTTCAAATTTTCATTGGTGACCACCATTCGCCTACTTTTTCCATTCGTCACTCATTCATTTCATTCGTCATTCGTTACTCAGACACTTCAGACAGCGATGCAGAGATTAGGGGAATTGAAGTTTTGCCAAAATACTTCTAGTTATATGAGAATTACTTCTGCACCTTTCTATTTTGTGCCTTTATGTTCACCCAAAAACCGCCACCGATTGGTAAGCTGAGTGTAGAATGCGCACCGTTACACGCTCAAGGAGCGCGAACGTTTTCATTATCTGAAGCAAATGTTTTGAGGTTCGCAAACATGAACACTCGACTTTATACGTTTCGCTTTAAAAATATTTGACAAATAAACGATATCGTTCAAAATTACATCCCACATCTCTTTAAAGTGCCCTGTCTGGGTTCGACCGTTTGATACGTGACACCAGTGCAAATATTACTGCAACGTCGTAAATGAATTTTCCAACAAACAAACCACAAAAATTTAAAGCTGGGTAATAAAGCTGTGGATAAACACGAGCTGGAGCTGTGGACATAGAAAAACGTTTCGAAATAAAATATTGAAACTGAAATGAAATATTTGGTTTCAAAAAGTTATGCAAACTAATATCTTTTATAAAGTATCTAGGCATGGTCAGCGCGTAACAAGGAATTTGACATTTTTATTTTTTTAGTTGGTTAAAACATCCAATGACATCTCCCGCTTTTGGGCGGAGCGCAAGGATGTGTCAGACTTTTGCTAACTAAAAACCCACTCCTATTCCTTTTTTGCCTTTCATACCAGGGCCGAGTATAAAGTCCTAATTATCTTGGACCCTTTACGTATTTAACGTCCAAGATCCAGATATTTGCAAAAACTCCTGTTATAAGCATAGTACAGTTGCCAAAACGGATCTTGAGCGCTCGGCGTCAGAGTGGGGATCGCTTTGCGCATTCCATACATTGGTGAGCCAATCATCTTCGTTGTTAGATACATGCAGCAACGCAGGGAACGAATTAGGAGTGACGTCTATGACGCGATGGCGCGGCGAGCCAAACACTGATACTCCCCGCCCCCGCGTCTCACTTCGCACCACTAAAGAGACCGAATATTTGACTTCTGCGCAACCGCTCAAGATCCGTGATGGCAAATTTAAGTCACAGATTAATCCATCGACCACGAAAGCCTGATGAAATCCATACGTGTAGATGAGATAAAACCCTGTCGCACACAAAAGGTGATTCGTAGAAAATTAATTAATTAAAAATTTTTAGACAGTGAAACAATGGTATTGACATTTTATTTCCTCAGTTTTTGTCTATCCGAAGTTCGCCTTTGTGAAAAAATGGACTGTATTTTGCGGATGTTTCCACAGGATTGCAAAGCGAGGTGGGTTCATAAATAAATGGCCGAGAGCTGTATCTTTATGCGAACATAGCGACGCGTCAACAGTAAATCGGAAACGCGTCACCAATATTGTGGCCTAGGGCGGTCATTTGTTTGCTCACACCCCCGGATTTCCTGTGAACTCACACAAAGGTGATATGAACCTCAGGTACACAGTACACCGCCACGTAAAATGGTCATGTGAATGTTTAATCAGTGCTGCATTGTGATGCACGAGCAAAGTACTATTCGAAAACCCATTTCAATTCCGATGGATTCGTGACGCACAGGACCGGTCGTTGTGGCGACGCTTGTGGGAGGCCTATGTCCAACAGTGGACGTCTTTCGGCTGATATGATGATGATGATGACATTTTAATTAAACACAAAATTAACATGTCCAGGTGAACGCACAGTTATCAAAGCCGACTGTGTCAAACGAATCGAAAGAAAATAACTTTTATAATTATTTAAAATATTTTAATAAATGATGGATGGCTTTCTTAAGAATTTGCCCAGCCATGGGACAATATGGGCTAAATGGAATTATTATTATAATACCGATAATAATTTTATTAATAATTTAAGGCCTCCCACAAGATGAACCGATGACTTGGTGCGGGTCGCGGTTATTCGATAGATGCGAGATGCACTGTACGAGTCGTTATGACCGACGTTATATTCCTAGTGATTGAACAAAACAAATATCCCGATCATATTGGATGAAATTGTAAACTCGTATCGAATAAAGCCATAACAAGTCGGACGAAATAAAATCTGTGCATTTATATGTTTTCTGAAAACTATGGTAAACAGAAATTCATATATTTTAATACGAGTACAAAAATGGAATAAAACTCTTTGATACACTCCAGCTATTGGGCACGATATAAAAGTACTCGTATTTACCGCAATGTAACACATGTCATTATAAACTCGTAAAGCCAAACGACCCAATTTTATAAAAAAAATATGTAGACAATCCGGACCAAGATACTTTCAAAAATCAGATTAGCCCAGCGACCTAAAATTATGACATCTATTTATATAAAAATGAATCCCTGTTTCCTTGGTCACGCCATCACACGTGAACGGCTGGACCGATTTCGCTAATTCATTATTTGTTGTTTTTGTTATTGTCAGGAGAAGGTTCTTATGAAAAAAAAAAAAAATTAGGGTAGTGTAGGGTAGTGTAAGGTAGTGTAGGGTAGAGTAGGGTAGAGTAGAGTAAGGTAGAGTAGGGTAGAGTAGGGCAGAGTAGGGTAGAGTTGGGTAGAGTAGGGTAGAGTAAGGTAGAGTAGGGCAGAGTAGGGTAGAGTTAGGTAGAGTAGGGTAGAGTAGGGTAGAGTAGGGTAGAGTAGGGTAGAGTAGGGCAGAGTAGGGTAGAGTAGGGTAGAGTAGGGTAGATTAGGGTAGAGTACGGTAGAGTAGGGTAGGGTAGAGTAGGGTAGGGTAGAGTAGAGTAGGGTAGAGTAGAGTAGGGTTGGGTAGAGTAGGGTAGAGAACGGTAGAGTCGGGTAGAGTAGGGTGGAGTAGAGAAGAGCGGGAGCGAAGCCGCGCGGGCTAGTAACATTTTAAAAAAAATTGTTCTTATATCTCAAAAACAGCTAAATCGATTGGTCTATTTGCTGAATTAAATAAGTTTTAATTTTTTTTCTCGAAACTGAAGATAGGTTTGCAAATTTCTGAAAAACTGTTGGCACATTTATATAGGTTCTTCAATTATTATTTTTTTGTATAATTCAGTGCGGGGCATTTTTAGAAATTTGGAATACTGTAAGTACTTTTTTGGTGTTTCTTAAAGACTCCACACCTAAGTACGAGTAATTAAGCCTGTAATTATACACTAAAGACAACCATTTCTAGTTAAAAGACGGAGGATTTTTTTGACGCCATATTTTAATATTTTAGCTTGGAGCTATTTATTGTTTAAGTGTAGATATAATATATAGTTTTAACTAGTAAAGTGTTTTTATTTTTCTTTTTTAGCTATTTATTTATTAAACTGTGTCAAACAAAAAAATTTTGGGTACCAAAAAAAACATTAAGACGTTAAAGAAAAAATAAAATTGATAAAGTATTTTCTGTTAAATCTATGTCGCTTCTCTACAAAGTACGATGCGAGTGAACCACGTACAGGTAAAGCCATTTCCCAAAATCACGAATACTGACCACTCTTTCATTATTTTAATTAGATGTCCTAATGAGAAATAATACCCAAATGTTTTACTGTGAAATGGTGACCAAAGGTAGTCGGATAAAGACTAACTCTGAATATTAATTAATTAATAACCTATAGCTAGATCAATGGTGGTCGAGTGGTAACGACCCCGCCTTACGAATTGTAAGTCGCCGGATTAAACCCAGCCAGGCGCATTACTTTGTGTAAATTATTTAATCACCACTGCTTCCAAAACGGTAAAGGAAAAGATCGTAAGGAAACCGGCATGTCCTAGAACCAAAAGTATTACCGTGTGAGACAGGGCTAATAATAATAATATAACTGGTAACCAGTCCACTTAAGACTCTATTGTTTTTGGTATGGTGGTGTGGGGTAGGGAGGTAGGTAGGTAGCGTAAAGTATGTAACTACCTACCCTAGAGTAGTGTAGAGTAGCGTAGATCAGGGTAGAGTAGGGTAGAGAAGGGTAGGTTAGGGTAGAATACAATAGTCTGTTGACGGGAAAGTAGCCGCAAGCAAAAGCTAGTAGCTGATAAATGCTGTTTTATAAATGCATCTTCTTTGATCTACCAACAGTACCTAATATGCAAAAATCTGCCCAGTATAATAGAAATAAGTTTTCCATGTATACTTCTTAAAATAAATTTCCGAAACTAGGAAAAAACTACATCTACACTAATATTACTCGTGTCGAGAGGTAAAGTTTGTTTTGTTTTGTTTGTAGGAGGTAATCTCTGGATGTACTGGTCCGATGTTAAAAACGTTTTCATCGATAGAAAGCTGCTGAATGGAGTATTGTTCTGTTTTACAAAACCTGCCCTCTGTCAGATTTACTCGTTGTTACATTTTAGCTTAGAGCTGATTTTTCATAATGCACACATATTTTTTAACTGTGCAATAAAGCAATATGCAGCTTAACTTATTAAACACTTTTTAAACCGCTAAATAATCAAGATAAAAGTATCTTAATTGCCAGAATTTTTTTAAGAAAAACATCTAAAAAAGGAAAATTGATAAGTTATAATATATTTTGACGACATGGTTGGCGCAGTGGTTTAGCGGTCGTGGGTTCGATTCCTACACGGGACAACCGGGTTAACAAGTAAATAACAAAAATAAACCTATACATTGAATTCCTAAACAATTTTGTGTTTTACCTTACTGTTATTAGAATCCTCGTATTAAGGCGCATAGTCCCTTGAACCATCTGGCCGAAATTATGTGAACGCAACTCTCGCACTCGCCTAGGCGGCAGTACGCAAATCTGTGCATTTATTTGCGGCCAGCAGCGCCCGGAAAGCGCTTTAAATCCATTTTCTCTGCGAGATATTGATTGATTTACATATGCAATGTTCACTTTGAAGAATATTTAACCACCAATTTTTATGTGTAAAAATGTTTCTAAAGGTCCAAGCCGTTTCGAAGGAGTAGGGAAAAGTTGCGAAAAGTTGCGAAATTGCTAAATATATTTTTTTGACAAAAGTATTAATTGCACGAAAAAATCAAATGTTGATATTATTGTTCATGAATCTATAATAAACATATATTTTTTTCAAACCAATTGACCAAGCCGTTACGGAGGAGTAGGCCTCAGAAAATCACTGTTTTATGGCACTTTTCGGGCGCTTGGCCCTTAAAGACATTCCAGTTTAAAGTTGTTGAGATTACGTATATTATGTCGATAATTCCTACGTCTTGGACTTCCTCTGTAATTTTGTACAACTGCTTGTAAATAAATAAATATTATGTACATCCTTGTGAATTTTAAAAATCATTAAATGCTTTTTTGGACGAACGACAACATATCATGTCATAATGTTGTGTTTTTTTTTGCAACATTGAAAGTTCAATTTAACCAAAAGTCATGAAGTCATGCCAGCAAACAAAAAAAAAAAGATTAAGCCATGCTAATACCATAAAAAATCTAGTTAATTCAGTTTCAATTATGACGATTGATGACGATGAAACCTAGACTGGCCATTAGTTTGATTTGATAAAACTTAGTAAATTATTTCACCGGTATTTATCATGGTGATATGTTTAGACACATTTATAATTTCATCAACAATTTCCTTGCCGTTATTCCTTCCTTTCACCAAGTAGATCATGCAATCTATGATATAATCAACGATAAGATAGAAAACGATACAACGATAAAATTATTTTACGTTCCCTTGTTGAACGCCGTACACGGGACGTCGTCCGTTAATAAAGGTTTTCCGTAGGAAGTACACCTAATTGATGCTTGCCTTTTAATTTAACCTAGCCATTTTTCAAAGAGAGATAATAAAAAATAAACAAAAGACACTATTAAGAGTTTGACTATATATATTTTTACCCGGCTACGGCAAAGCCAAAGAAGGGTTACGATTTTGACGGGCTATGAATGTATGTGTGTATGTGAATATGTTCATATGTTCCCTCATGGCTCCTAATCTACTTATTGATACTACTCGACATATGAGGTATCATTAGAACCGTCTTAATCGTCCGCTGAATATAGGCTAGGCGTGACGTGTCACAAAACTCAAAATGGCGCCCTCTAGCGGAGAAAAAGTAATGAGTTAAAAATAAAAATAGAGATAAATACGCCGTGTTTGATATCATTTGAAAGGGCTTAACTTGTACATTTCCAAAATATTGGTGAAATTTGAAGTGACGCCCACTAGCAGACAAAAAATAATGTGTTAAAAAAATGTTAAGATAAATACACCGTGTTTGATATCATTTGAAAGGGCTTCACTGGTACTTAACAAAAAATATCATCAAAGTTCAATGTGGCGCCCTCGAGTGGACAAAAAGTTTTGTATTTAAAAAAAGGTAAATTAATACGTCGTGTTTGGTATCATTTGAAAGGGCTTTACGTAAATAAATACAGAAATACAATGATTTAACACTAAAATTGTTTAAATAAAAATAAAAAAAAAAAATAAAAACGACTACGACAAAGAAATGACGCAGAAACAGAATGAAACAAGATTTTCAGGATGGTGAAAAACAAGAACAGAACAATAAGAAAAGCCGTAGTCATACGTTAAAGTGTTTCGGTTGGTATCTATAATACCTATAATATTTCGGGTTTTGGTTTTTTACTTTTTTTTTATTTAGCACTTTAAAGATTTTTTGTTCACTGTTCATTTGAAGAAGAAAAAATGAGCCTTTATATTTTGGGGTACAACGCTCGTCTAAGTGGCAGTGGGCCCTGCCACTTTAAATGTGGCCACAGAACAGATGACCGATGGAGTCAAAAAGTTTTGGAGTGGCAACTGCATACCGGAAGACCTAGCGTTGCAAGACTTGCCACAAGATGGACCGATGACCTAATAAGAATCAACAAGTTAGCTCGCTTGTACGTTCTGCATTATTTCTCATAGTTACCAATTTAAAATTTTTCAGTACTTGCAACTTTTTTTACTTATTTCCGTATCATTGAGTGCTATTTACCTACTATTGATTATATTTTGTTTCATACTATCATTTTCATCCCATGAGAGTCTTAGTTCAAGTTTTCCTTTTCATTTATTTGCTTAATGAATTCGAAACAAACTTGGTATATGCAAATGTCTCCGTGAATTCAATTCAGCATTTATCAAGTTTTACTTGGATCTAAGCAAACTTATGATATTTTCTCAAAGAGAAATCTCGAAACTTGCATTTAGTTAATTATTTATTTTTAGTAAAATAGAACCCATCTGTTTTATGAAGCTTGTATAATTGTGGTTATCGTTGCGCTTTTACAAACGAAGTTAAGCTTAAGCGTACTGATGTTTTAGTGCGGAAAAACCTGCTTTCCTATCATGCTCGCTAATCAGAAATGAAAATTAATTTATGATAAGTTGTTTCACTTTAATTGAACTTCAATTCAAACTTATAAATAGACATTCGGATGGATCTAGAGAAAGAGGGAGGCCAAAGCAAAGATGAAAACATTGTGTGGGATGTGATATAAAAGAAAAGGAAATCAATGACGCACAAAACGTTTTGGGAACACTACGCACAATTAATTGTGCGTACAGCTAGGGAGTGAAATTCCTTGCCGGAGTCTGTGTTTCCTGATGGCTACAACCCGGGAATCTTAAGTTAAAAGTTAATAGATTTCTTTTAGGTAAGTGTTGTCGCTTTCCATTAGGTGAGTTAGCGGTCAAGCGTGAACCTATAAAAAAATGATAGCGTTACAGCTGATAGTATAGAATGATAAAAAAAACACCTAGTCAAGATTTTTGTAACTCATAACATGACTTAAAACAGTACCATGAAGTTTGTGCACGCTCTTCTTCATTGAGATCTGTGCTTTAGAACGTGCAATTTAGCTTCACTTTTTTGACTGACCAACATTTTGACAATTCAAAAGTGCTTGTAACTTCGCACCACCAGTCAATGAATATATCTTTCGAAATCTAGTCAAGTGACTGCGATGAAATAAAGTCTAAGTCAAGTTACACACAATTTTAATGTATTTAAAGTTATCTACATCGATTTCGCAAATTTTAGGTGATGCGCGTAAAAATTAAAAAAATCTACAGATTTATTAAATGTAAAGATAAAGATAAATGTTTCAAAGGGTAGCAAGATATTGATGATAATTGATAATTATTACAATCAGGAACTATGTCAGAATTCAGTCATTGAACTGACTTCCAATTCCAGATAAGTGTATTGAATTTTTTTTTTATTCTTAGAGGAGTGGTGTCCGAGTGGTAACGGCCCCGACTTACGAGTTGTAGGTCGCAGGTTCATACAAAGCCAGGCGCATTACTTTGTGTAATTTATTTTCATCGCCACTGCTCTAAAACGGTGAAGAAAAACATCGTAAAGAAACCGGCAAGTCCTAGAACCAAAAATTCGAAGACATGTGACATCCACTAACCCGCACTGGGCCCGCGTGATAGATTATGGCCCACTCCCTCTCCTAGAGAGGAGGCCTGAGTCCCAGAAGTGGGAACATTAAAAAGGCCGACTATGACTATGAATATTCTTAAAAAAAAGTGTCCTTAATAGGTTGCCGCGATCAAAAAATCAAATAAGTTATACGAGTTAGACATAAATCCTTGGTGCGCAGGGTGCGGGGCATTTCCGATACAGTTCTAGCGATGATTGCCGGCAGATTTGATTGCCCTTATATCGGGCATAGCTGTGGCAGACATGTTGCTAGTTTGGTCCGATATTGTAAATATGCATTTCTTTATGTGTGTGTGTGTGTTCTGTTTTGTGATTGCTGTATGGGTGCTATTGGTTGCCCGAAATAAATGCTTTTTATTTTTAGGGTTCCCTGCCTCAAAAGAAAAAACAGAACCATTATAGGATCACTTTGTTGTCCGTCCGTCTGTCTGGCTGTCTGTCAAGACCCTTTATCTTGGAAACGGCTGGAGGTATCGAGTTGAAATTAACCGTATACTCAATTCTGCGGTCTCTTGAAGCTTTGAAAATTCAAACTTCTATGTTAACGAAAAAAAAATTTCGACACTCGAAAGGAAATCGAAATTCATAGGGACCCCGTCGACCCAGAATGCTGAAATTTGGCAAAAAGCAAGATCTTATAGCACAGGTATAGGAATAAATCTAAAAACACATTTTTTTTGTAACGTCGTTGCAGCGCTGCCGACGCGCCGCAACCGCTAGGTTTGAGCATGACAATGTAGTCGAATGACGCGTGGCTGCAGCGCGGATGTATCGCTGCAGTCGCGCGTCTTTTATTATAATTATATGGAATAACAAAGCCGCCATCAGTATTGTTATGTAATGTATTATTACAAAATATTGTGGCATAAATTATAACCACTTTATTTCCGTTTGTATTTTGGAAACTGTAATTATAAACTATTTTTGACAGATCTAATTTTTTTTTTCAGGTCAGAGTATATTTATTTTTAATACAAATTTCATCAAGTTATCAAAGCAGGTGACAAAGGAAGTTTCATATTGATATTAATATGAAGTCTTTAGTCGACTTTAAAAAGGTGGTTTTATAAAACCCCGCCATTTTCCAAACATTCTCTTGCACTAAAGCTAGAACTACATTAGACCGACGCGCCCAGATCGGCGTACGTGGCACACATGCGCGCTGTGTACTCCTGCCTTCAACTATCGTCAACCAGCCTTTTGTCATATACTCGTGTAATCGGTAGAGAGAACCTCCAATTTTAGTACAAGTGTTCTTAATCCATTTGCATCTCAATTAAATATATATTTTTTTTTGTAATTATTTATTTAAAATTAGCTTTCGCTCCCGCTCTTCCCTAATCCACCCTACTATACCTTACTCTACCCTACTCTACCCTACTACACCCTACTCTACCCTACCTTACTCCACCCTACTCTACCCTACTCTACCCTGCTATACCCTACTCTACCCTAACCTACCCTACCAATTATGATTTATCCGGATGACAGCGATGTGGAGGAGTACTTTGACGCCTGAGCGTACTTTGTCATTTTGTATTATATATATGTACATAGTTAGGTTTTAGTATAAATAGTTTATTTAGTATTTAAGTTTTTTATGTACATATGTATTAGAAATAATAAAAGAAATCATGTTTTTATTTAAATTAAATTATGATTTTACAACGACCCTGTTCAGGGCCGAGAGTGGCGTGTTCGAAACTTCTAAAAAAAAAAAAATAACCTACCCTACTCTACCCTACTCTACCCTACTCTACCCTACTCTACTCTACTCTACCCTACTCTACCCTACTCCTATAAAAGATTGCTATGAAAATTGCTTTTCATTGAAAACTTGTTAATTTATTCATAAATTCATGGTTTATTAAAGTTTTTTCTTTTGCCTTTGCAGTAAGCTTCGTTAAAGTAGTCAATAATACAGTAAAATTCTGTTCCATTTTACCACGACCGCACTATTTTCAATGATTATACATATTGTTTTGTTGTGGTTGCGAACAATTAAAATAGCTACTCAACCATTCGTATATAATAGTTAATTGTCAGTTATTTTGTTGGTTTTGGTTTCAGTTAGGTTAAGTGAGCAATTCTCGTGAATCAGGTCTCTGGGATACCAATCACTATTGTGTAACGCTGATATCCTTAGAATGCAACGCTATCCTTGGTCCTGACCAAGTCAATTATTATCGAACACCAATACTATCAATGCAGCACAGGAATCGGAAACGTAATACCCGGCTCGTAGGAACCGAGTGCTGTTGTTGTGCGTGTTGTTGTTAAGTGTGTTGTTGTTGTGTGTGTTGTGGTATTTTTCGACGCTACATTTTAGATTGTTTTTTTTTAGTTTTAATTAAGGCTTTTTATGCATACATTTAAATGTATAAAGGAACTTAATTTCTGAATTAAACATACGCTTTTTTATTTTTCCAATTGTAGAAACTTTTGGCTAAATAGTATTTTAAAAAAGAAGACACTTTAACACAAATACAATATTAAAACGATTTAAATCGTAACACTCCTTTCTACCATCGAACAAAACGACATACGGCGAGTGTCTACCATCGTATGTTTGACACCACTACTACCCAGAGTAAAAGTTTCGCCTCTTCGTTTATACCACTTACAACGAAAGATAGGAAAAATATGCCTACTGCGGTCAATCCGGCTGATTATAATTTGGATGTTATCAAGACCAAAGCTTTTAATAAACTAGAGCGTTTCACCATCAACGATTGTATCACTGCTTACATAGAATCAAGAATCATCAGGTGAGATTGCAGTCAGGATAGGAAATATCATAACGAATGTTATCAATAACTTCGAAGAATAATAGTGAAAAGCTCTCTAGAAATTTCTAGTAAAACGTATCTCATTTTCAAAGCAGAAATGTAAGACTATTTTATTTATAAAATACAGCATAAAACATTAAGTACCCACTCTAACAATCTGTTCAACTCGCTCAAGTTCCTAGAGTATCGTTAATGCATTTATCGTGAATCGTTTTCAATATAAACTTATATTTAATTAAATATTTTGTGATCAACTGAAACCACCTTTTTTAAGGTGGGAAAAATCATCCAATGACATCCCCCGCCCTTGGGCGCAGAGAGAGATAGTGTCAGACTCTTACTGACTAAAAACCCACCCCGTTCCTTCGTGCCTTTCGTATCAGGACCGAGCTTCCTTTTCGGATAACCCTGGCCCCAGTAGGCAACTGAAAACACCTGCTTCAATCTGTTTACAAGAAAACAATGCTGTTATATTTACTGTAATTCACTTTTCTTTGCCTTAGATATTAATTACTTAGGAAGCTTCAAACATGGTTAATTAATGTCATTTGTCAATATAAGTCTGTGGTCATTTGTGTAATTAATGTCTCATGTCAATAGTCATGAAATGGTTATATACTTAGAAGCTTTCACTTGGGCAATTATTGTCATATCACTGAATATTATAGAAAGAATAAACCACGGCTGATTGACATTATGTTGAGCTATTTAAGGTCAGATTCTACTCATTTTAAACCTCTATAAATCCACAGATATAAAAGAGAACAGCATGATTTTTTACTAAAATTGACCATATCAACCGCCGAGCAAAAACCAAAACATGATATAAATTGGTTGAATCGATAAAAAATATCGCAATCTGACCCTAAGTTTCGATTTCAAACTTATATGTTTACGAGATTTCGTCACGGAAATGAATGTTACAAAAAATAATAAAAAGCTTGTCCTTTTGAATGTCTTAAGTACAGACATAAGCCATTGTCTTTCTATTGTGTCTCTAATTACGGCATTCGAAGAGTTAAAATCTAAAAATCTTTAATAGTTATTGTTTTTTTTTTTTTTGTATAAAAAAAACCGCCGTTACGGGGCCGAGAAATCGACCCGGGTGGAGTTCATACAAAATACACAGTGACTATAACCTGCTCTTATTCAAATTGTAAAGAGTAGCTGCCTCTTCTGACTGGCCAGAAAGTAATGCTAAGTGACAGACGTAAGAATAGTAAAAACAATATTTTATCTGCATGATCCCGAAGTACAGGGTGGGCCAAAATTTTTTGCAAATAGCAACACTAGATTTTTTTGAAAGCGCAGGTGGCAGGAAACTCTATGCATCACTTCATGCAATTACTTCATTCGAGAGGTCAAAATATCCGTACGAAACGATCAAGAATCTTCTACGCGTAAGCGTTCAATGGCTCTGGCAATACCAAGAACTAGTCTACGGCCTCGAACTGCACCCGTATTAGCTTCAAATTGTATAGGAGATAGCACTAAATGATTACATTCAACGTAAGTGATTGGCTGACACTATGCTGGAACGATTCTATAGCCTGAGAATGTATTGTTTACGGACGAGGCTTAATTTCACATCAATTGGCACGTGAATAAGCACTATTGTCGATATTGGCGCAGGGAAAACCCTTGCCTTAAATACCAAAAGCCACTTCATTCACCTAAAACGACAATATGGGCCGCCATATCAGCAAAGGGCTAAATATTGGTCCGTATTTCTTTGAAAATATTCAAGGAAATAATTCAACTGTAAATTCAGCGGAATACGTCAAGATTTTGATTGAAAGACTTTTTAAACATGAAAATCAAGAGTACGACAGCAGAACCTGGATGCAACAAGATGGAGCAACGTGCCATACGTCAAATGTGAGTTTACCGGTAGTCAAAGAAATGTTTCCGAACAAATTGATTTCTCGAGAGGTGATATCCCATGGCCTCCGAGAAGCCCAGACCTTGCACCATGCGATTTTTTCTTGTGGGGACACCTGAAGAGTCGAGTGTACTTTATTAAACCGACGACAATATCCCAATTAAAACAAAACATTCACGAGGAGATAGCCGCGATCCCCCGCAGCATGTGTCAGCGAGCTTTCCAAATCGATTGCAGGAATGTCAACAACGAGATGGCTCACATTTGGAGGATGACATTTTTTTTTTTAAATCTCATTAAACGATTATTTATGATTTCAAATTCATTAGTTTTCAACATAACCGTCTTATTTGGAAAAGAAATATAGTTTACAATTTCTCGCAATATTTTAAAATCTTACGGCGTTCGTAATTTTCCCGAGACACTTGAGCGTTTTGATATTTGACTGTAAGAGTGCGTTTTCCATAATTCCCGCATTCATTATTAATCCATTCTAATCGAAGGTATGGAAGTCATTAACGCAATTTTTTTTTCTAATATCAGTAATAAAGAGTATACTGTTTTATATTATGCCTATATTTTTTTATTTTGTATGAGTTCCATAAAATTATTTGAGTGCTGTGCCAGTTGACGCTTGAGGGTGTTTGGATATCTTTTGATTGAAATTTTGACAGTGATAATGATATGCGAATATTTATATTTCCGAAGTTTCTTTTTTAGTCATCATTTATCATTTCCAACAGCTTTTTGGCATTATTCGTCCGATCGCTTAAGAACCCTTAAAGCCGCGGTTCCTAACCTGGGGATAATACCCCTGCAGAGGTAAAACTGGTTCATTTTCCATTCCATTCCATTCTACTCTACTCTACTCTATTCTATTATATTCTATTCTATTCTACTCGATTCTATTTAATGTACTTTATACATTGTCGACATGAGAGAGAGGAGGCGGATAAATCAATTTTCCTAGCCAAATCAAACGAGTGACAAGATTAAAAAGCTTGATCTTTTCCAATCAATCACTGTTTCAAAGAAATATATGAAAAAAATAATATTTTTCCACTTATAGTTCTTCACAACATCTTTGTGAAGACAAAACAAAAACGTGTATGTAATGTAATATGTAGGTAGGCGACACGTAGGAAGATGTACTTTTTATGTGGTAGTTCTACGAATCTATCGATATCAAAAGAATCTTAATATCTTCTTACATGTTTTATTGAAAATATTTAGTTACATTATATCATTAATTATGGAGTGGGTTTATTTCATTTGTAAACATGAATTGTTTTCGTCAAAACATTAAATAACATAGTCGTCAATTATTTTGCCGTCAGAAGTTGCTTTTACTGAAGTCAACTTATTTCTTTCTTATTATGGCAGGATTTGAGCGTCAATTTGAACGTATAGACTACCTTTATATTTACTACTTAATCTTTAAAAGCAGCCAACTCGTCATACATTTTCACTATTTTTTTTATATTTTTTTTATAAAATTAATCCAGTAAAGGCCTCTGAAAATTTACTATTTGTCATGAACTATGAACTCTTCGCAGAACAGATGGCCGTTGGGGCTGAAAGGTTCTGGAGTGGCGACCGCGTCCTACAAGATGGACCGATGACCTGGTTAAGGTTCCGGGAATCCGATGGATGCGGGCCGCACAGGATCGATCATTGTGACGACACTTGGGTGAGGCCTAAGTCCAACAGTGGACGTCTATCGGCTGGAATGATGATGATGATGATGAACCCTTCATAATGAACACAAAAATTTTAAAAATATAACTACAGAATCCTTCTGAATGACGAAATTATTTTCGTAAAACTTTTAAAAAAAAAACACGTATTTTCTGAAACAAATTTTGTGAAATATCCGAGTGAATAAAGGTATTACCGAATTCCAACAGAGTTTACAGGCGTAATCTCTCTTTTTTCGTGTTGACTTCGCTTTAGATAAAGCAACAAGCTAAACCATGCTCGATGTTGACGTTAGGCGAGTGTAAAAGGACCCTCTTAATCTTTAAGACGTTACTGTCCGATCATGTTATAATAGAATATTTTTGACTAGCTTTTGTCACCGGCTTTATTTATTTATTTAATCCAAATAGAACGGCCGAAACCAATTACACTATTTAAACACAGAACACAAAAAGAGAAAACATTAAAATGAACATTTTAATGTTTTAATTTTGCCCGCGTGATAATAGTCAATTGTCTCATGGGAACAAAATCCCAAGATAAACAAGTGTCCTATACGGTATTCCAGAATATGGTCTACCCATGTGCCATACATAAAAATCCGTTTGGCTGTTCGAGCGTTAAAAAGTAACAAATATAAACACACTCGCAAACTTTTGCCCTTATAATATTAAACATAATTAAGCACAATTCGCATTTTAATGTGCCCAGCGTGATGTTTTCCTTCACCGTTTTGAAAGCAGTTGTGGTGAAATAAATTAAACAAACTCTCACGCAAATCTCACTCGTGAGGGAACGGCCCTTACTCCCCAGCCGATCCCGACCCCGATTTCCAGCCACCGTAGGCGTGGGCTTGCTGATGGCAAGCAATAGGTAGCTTGCTGCCGTCCGGTAACCATGCGAACCGAGCCCGAGTCGTCAGCAAAACCGCAAAAGCCTAACAGGGTCGAAGCCTACTGGGGCCATGGGTTCGCTTCTAAAAAGTCTCTCAATAAACTAGTGCGCCTCACCATCAACGATTGCATCACTGCTTACCATCAGGTGGGATCGCAGTCAAGCACTGGTTTATAAATATCATTTAAAAAAAAATAGGAAAACCTTGGGCCTTGGAACGCAAAGCAAAGAAGGAGTGGTTTTTATCAGTAAAAGCCTTCCCGCTCCACCCAAAAGAGGGAGAAGTCATTGGATGATATATAAACTAAAAATAAAAGTGATAAACCCAATAGCCAGTTTCCGAACAAGACAAAATAAAATCAGACTTTCAAGATAACGAAAGCCTGGATTGTTGCTCATTGGAAATGAAATAGCGAAAGCCGCGAGTATTGTTCATTTGATTGATACAGTTTGCGGAAAGTTCTCTTGTTACTCTTTATTTAAAACTACAGTTCTAGGTAAACCTGTGCTGTGTGCTTGGATTTTAACCTTAATTTTGTACGCAGTTCTTTTCGCAAAAATAAACCACACATCACTTATTTTATTCATAAACTCGCTAGTGCTTTACAAAAAGGTGAAGAGCAAGTCCGCCTCGCGCACGAAAGGTTCCATAACCATTTACACTAATATTATAAAGAGGTAGGTTTGTTTTTTTTATTTTTTTGTTTTTTTATGTATATGCAGACGAAGCCGCGGGTAAAAGCTAGTTATCTATATAAACGGCAAAAATCTCACGTTTGTTGTATTTTTAGAATTTTATTGTTGTTATATTTTCAAAAGAAATACATAATCTGTAATTATTTCAACTGTCTAACTATCACTGTTCACGAGATGCCTGGTAACAGACGGACGGAACAACTTAAATATAAACTAAAGTCTATGGGTACAGTGGCAGTCTTATCACTGACAGCGATATTTGAATGGATCGCAAGCACTTAAAATAATACAATGGCAATCGCGGTGTACTGCTAACAAATTAATGAAACACAAAGGGGAGTCCAGATTATTTTTTTTTTTTTTTTTTATTATTTGCGTGAGGAAATACTTGCATTTATTTTTCCAAAAACGTATATTATTCTAAATTATATCAACTAATATTTTTGCAAAATGAAACGGAAATATTAAGGTTGATTTATTTGAGACAAAGAGAATTGCTAGAAAATTGGTCGTTGCATTAGATTTACGCTGAGAATTCGCTTTTTTACTATTTTATTTTATTTTACACAACTTCGACATGTTATTAAATGATTATTAAGAAATAAAATTAGCATAGAAGCTTAAGTAACTATTTTTTTACCGTACATGATATTTCACGAACTGTATCATATAATTTTCACGTAAAACTTCGTTTAGCAGAGCTTTCGTAAACTTTAGGAGCCGAGCAAAAAGAACAAATGACAAAGGACTCAAAATAAATTAATCATAATTTTTTCTTTCGCCGTCGGGTTACGTAATCACCATAAAAATGTTTTCCACTTTAAATTCGTAATAAAATCCCGCAAATTGTATTATTAAAATACCCATTGATTTATAAGACACAAAGTTATCTAGTTTTTATTCGGTTAATTTTTGGATTAAAATTTTTAAATTCACTTTTTCGACACAAGACTAAATCGGAAAAAATTTTTATAAAAATCGGAAAAAGTAATCGCGGTAATATAAATGAAATATATTGTAAATAAACTTACCAATTTATTGAATTTCACTGGTATTTCTGAGTTGACCGGGTCCTGTCCCGACGGCGGACCGAACGAAACTACACGGTTGCACGGCCGAGAGTGCAGGTGGTCTAGCCACCGCGCTGGTCGGCGAAGACTTCGCGATTGGTACAAAAGCGCCTCCTGTAAGGGCTCGCGGGCGGAGAGCATCCGGTCCGCACTCACACACACACACCGCTCAATCATATACTCTGCACTATGATCCGTACATTGATAATTTACCTACGTTCGCCCGCTCACACACAAACCAGAACCATTTTCTTTGTTCTAAGATGAGATTTACACACTTGTGAGTAGGGATGATAATTTTCCGATCAATTCCTTTTTTTTATTCTTGCGTCTCAGGCCTTGTTATGATTTTTGAGAAATGCATTTTAGACAAAATATGAATTTAAATTTGTATACGACCTATTGACCTAATTGTTACATACTGAGTCTAGAATTAAGAGGTAATAAGTAATTTGTGCGTTGGTACTGTTTCGAATCTTGTCTACGCGTATTAATGTTTGTTTTATTTAACAGTTTGTTGGTATATATTATTTTACTAGAATAAAAGAGAAGCTATGACGCCATGATAACCTAGGAAAATTCCAATCCGCCCAAATGTGAAAGGTATAACATTTTTGTGTTTTTTTTATTATGCAGCAGAATTAAGACCGATATTCCAGCTTATATTTGGATCTTCTGTTAAAAAGTTAATAAAAAAAATGTAAACATCCGATAGATTTGAGATTTGTTTTTCCATGTGGTAAGTTTTTTACTAAGCTTTGTTCGTGCACGTAAGATGCACAAGAGGGCCTTTTACCGCTTGAGTTTTTAACCGCGGAGGATCGGAGTTCAGTCCGTGCGTCAAAAGAAAATTAACTCGGTTTTTGTTGAGGTACCATTGAAATAATTAAACAAATAAACAATTATTTAGACTAATATTATAAAGAGGAAGATTTGTATTTTATACTTTTTGTATTTTATATTTTTGAATTGACCGATTTTGACAAGTATATTGCTTCTTTATAACTCGATGACCTTTAAAACGTCCGCACGGGCGGAGTCGCCGGCAGAAGCTAATTATTTAATATAAATAAGAAATAGAATTCAGTTGTGTAATATGGGATAAAGGAGCCTCCTAGTTGATAAGCCATGGTTGGGTTGATTTACGTGACGCAAAGTTTTTTTTCTCTACTGGTGGTATCGGCGCTTTAGGCGTAAGGTCCCAACTTCGATTCCAAGGTAAGGCAGTTAGTTATTCATAGTAAGTATTCAAGTTTTTAGCATTTTTTTTTTTGTGTTGCGTGCAATGAACTTTGTTTTAGTCTTTCAATATTTTGATTTGGATACAGCTTTAGTAAGGAGGGCACCTATTTTTCTTGGTGACAGAAGCCCACCGTAGGCTTGTTTTTTTTTGTAGGTGGTATCTTCCAATCTTGGGCGGAGCGAGAAGTCAGACTTTTTCGGACCAAAAACTCACTTTTGTTCCTTCATTGCCTTTCATACTAGGGCCGAGTCTTCCTTTCAGAAGCAAACCCTTGGCCCCAGCAAGTTCCGACCCTGCTGTGCCCCTACGATTTTGCTGATATCTCTTTGAGGCGCGGGTGGAACTCTACGCGTCATAGACGACTGGGGTTCGGCCCGGACGGCTACCGGACTGCCGGACGGCTACCGGACGGCCGGACGGCGAGCTACCCATCGCTCGTCATCCATTGGTGGCTGGTAGTCGGGGTCGGGATATTGGCGGCTGTATCAACGTCTGTTCCCTCGCGTAAGGCTGCTACCACCTGCTGGCCTGTGCTTCGCTGAAGATGGGGCCGTCGCCTATTCTGGACCATGGACTGTACCGGGACCAGGCGCGAGAGGTCGCTGCCATAGCATGTTTCATAGTACCATGTTTTTTTTTTCCTTTTTAATGTATCCTTTTTCAATACTGAAAATATATAAAGAAAGAAAGATAGAAAAAACTTTTATTCGTACCTCACACATACAGTAGAATAAACACACACACAGTACAGTGTAATATTGATGTTTATAATTGTTTCCAAGAGTATTCAGCTGGATTTTATCCAGTGAAGTTCAGTTGCTGTACTAATTACTCGCAAAACAATTTATAGTGGATATTTTGATTCGTGTAATTTTATACCTTAAGTGGTTGTGCAAATAAACAATATGTGGGCTCATTAAAACAGGCATGCTTTTGGTAAAATGGAGCTGAGAATTCTGTTGTGGTGCTGATGACCTCTTTTTTTATTGTAGTATTTAATAACTCATGTATTGTTGGTGCGTCCACTACCTTTTAACCTTTCAATCGTGGAAATTACAGACACAATAGAAAGACAATAGGTTCGCTTGGGGTTACTCGTATAATTATAGTATGTTTACGTATATCTGATTATATAAAAAAAAATATCTTTATGCAATAAATACCTGAACATGAACAGTGCCTCCGACCCTGAAAGAGCTGATCGGATGATCTTGATATCCATCTCGAGATCTTCTTCGAGGTGTCACGTCGGTTTGACGACTATTTTGCCCAGCAGTGATATAATACAGACTAAACAGAAAAAAAGTAAACAAAAAAAACAGAGAAAAAAAATAAAAAAGAAAAAGAGAAAAAAAAGAAAGATTCAAGCCAAAAAATATTTTTAATAAACCATTTCTTTGTAGCAATAAAAAATCTCGTAGACACGTAGCATACTTCGTAGCTGCGTAGCCGCGTAGCTCGTAGTAGCTTCGCTGCATGTAGCACGTTTCGTAGCTGCGTAGCCACCAAGCACAATGTATGTATCTTCGTAGCGCGTAAACCGTAGCGTCGCGTAGCACTAAGGGAGACTTTGAAATCGGTAGTTGATAGTGAAGTATTACTGTATAATGTACTCTTTATTTATAATCAGTAGTAGATAGTGTCAATAGTTGAAATAGTGGCTAATAGTAAAATTTTGATGAAATTCGCTGTCCAATCAATTCTTAGCTTGATCAATCTATATCTATACTTGTAATAAATCTGTACTAGTGAAAATTCTGTACATTTTACTAGACCGACACCGAACCCAAAAATGTGATTAAAAAAGTTTTTGTCTGTCTGTCTGTTTGTTCAGGCATCACGCAAAAACTACCGGTTCGATTACGATGAAACTTGGTATAATTATTTTTTAATATCCTGGGCACCACACTGGGTACTTTTTATCCCGGAAAAGTATATACAATAAAAAACAAACTTAATTTTGCGGTTCGATCCTTAAACCCGATTACTATACAAACCGCAAATAATAAGTTTGTCGTAGGTTATGTCACACGCAGTGGATTCACTAAGGGGAGTTCACTAACCCCCACAGAAAGGGGAACTATGTCACCCCGAATTTAACGCGAGCAAAGCCGCGGGCAAAAGCTAGTAGTGAAATAAAAAATGATTTATTAGACAAACAGAAGAAGAAAATTTTTAACCTTTTATCGTAATCCTCTATATTTTCTCAACAAATTATTAAATTGGAAGCTGCTCTTAAGTTCAAATCCGTATATCCGTAGTTAAAAATAATCCTAAGCCGAATTGAACGCTTTATATATTTTTAAGAAAAACAATATTTTTTTCTATTCCGTTTTTCACTTCCAACTTTGAGAGAGAAAATAATAACATTAGCTAATTAAGAATAGAGGATTTATTTTCCACTTCTTCGAAGAACGAATTTGTTATGATTTTATAAGGTATTATTTTTCAAGATGTTTACGAGACGCCTGCTAGGTTCGGTTCTTGATATTCCAGTATCAGTGAACTCTTTGCATGCACCGTTTAAGGTGTTTTTAATATCATGCGGAAATTCATCACGCATGCGGACATAAAATACAATGCGAAAAAACGCGTCCTGCGTGTGTATACCACGCATGCATAACAATAAATACTCGTATCAAATAGTCATTTGCGGACAACACCACACGAATTAAAAACAGCCATTTAATTTAGCAGAGCTCGTTTACCTAAGGTAATTTTTCTAACTTAAAAAGCTCAGTTTTATAAAAAAATAAATTTAAAAAATACATTTTATTCAGACTACAATAATATCCATATAACAAAGGTCTTAATTAAAAACTATGTTAGTATTGTTAGTAACAGGAGTCTTAAAAACTATGTTAGTATTGTTAGTAACAGGGGTCTTAAAAACTATGTTAGTATTGTTAGTAACAGGGGTCTTAAAAACTATGTTAGTATTGTTAGTAACAGGGGTCTTAAAAACTATGTTAGTATTGTTAGTAACAGGGGTCTTAAAAACTATGTTATCAACATCATCATCAGTCTTTTTAATGTTCCCACTGCGAGGACTCAGGCCTCCTCTCTAGGAGAGGGAATGGGCCGTAATCCACCACGCGGGCCCAGTGCGGGTTGGTGGACGTCACATGTCTTCGAATTTTTGGTTCTAGGACATGCCGGTTTCCTCACGATGTTTTCCTTCACCGTTTTGAGAGCAGTGGTAATGAAATAAATTACACAAAGTACTGCGCCTGACAGGGTTTGAACCCGCGACCTACAACTCGTAAGCCGGAGCCACTCGACCACCACTGCTCTCTCAAAAACTATGTAATTATCAAGTTAGTATTGCAGCATTCATGGTTCCAATAAAATGTCAACAATGTCAATGATCTACAACAACTATTAAACTACTCAGAAATAGTTGTTGTAAAACTATTTCAAATCGGTCATTCGTATAAACTTTCTGTGGTAGAGGCTACGAGCTACGCTTTTCAGTAAAAGGGTACGTAACGCTACCGAGATATTAGTATGTAACTCGTGGCGAAAACAAAACAAAAAAAAAAGTGTTTTGTTTATTAGTGGTTGTGAATATGTTTCTAACAGGATAAACAAGATTACTTTTTCTTAAAATAAGACGTCTTTTGCTTTTCTTGGCTATTTTATAATTCCTGTAAAGGATAAGCGAAAGATCTAAATTACTTAGAAGCCACTGGTAAATCTTATCGAAAACAAGTTTTCAATGAAAAACATTTTTTATAGCAAGCTTTTATATCGCGGTATATACCTATATAATTAATACTCATCAAGACCATTGCTTAAATACGATGACCTTAGTTATCTGAGTTCCTATGGAAACCTTCCGGTTCCATCATCAGATCAGCTCCATGTCATAATCATTTTGCATTGTCATCTGATTTACACATGCATGCTCGATCGATAACCGGGAAGTAGATCAAATTTAAATTGCTACATTGAAATTTGATCAGAGACAAACATCGAGCCGGGTGAAACTAAATAAAAGCTTGTAAAAAATACACCATTTCAAATATGACGCAAACGGACCGTTTATCGACGAAATATCAATTTCATAAAAGCAATATAAATATCACGTTGTTTGTGATGAACTGTAAGCAACTAATAAACAATAAATGAACAAAACGTTTCCTTTAAAAAAAAAAAATACTGTCTAAATTAAAATGCAACATTTTGTTGAAAGCATTTAAAACTACTAGAGTAAGTACCTGAAATTGAAATTGAATATAAAAAACAAAACTATTCCAGCTAGTTCTTTTTTCAACCGTTTGGGTTAGAGAATTATTTTGTATACATAATAATTGTTAGAAGATTTGTTCATTTAAATTGTTCTAACCTACTTTTGGACAAAGGTGTTTGCTACTCCTTAAAACAATTATTTTGTTTAATTTTTCAATTAATATTAAACATAACAAAAAATTAAGTAATTATTTTTTTTTTATCAATGAAAATACATATACGTTCTCCCTTTATTCCCGTATCAAAGCGAATGCCCGAACTCGTTAGTTTGTGTCCCTATTACGTATTGCGTATTCCTATGGCAATGACATTACAGTAAACGATAACTTTATATTCTAAATATTGGTATAATAATATTTAATACTAGCTTTTGCCCACAGCTTCACTCACGTACATAAAATATAGCCTATGTCACACAGGAATAAATCAGCTTTCTTACGGTGAAAAAATTTTAGCAATCGAACCAGTACTTTCAGAGATTACCTCCTACAAAAAAAAAAAAAAATACGAACTCTTTATAATATTAGTGTAGATTTTTATGCGATGGTTAGTTAGCGGTCCACATTGTGGAAGGCTTTCATTAGGTGAGTCGATGACCAGGTGAGGGACCAGTCGTTTAGGTGACCCTGGGGAAGCCTCTATCCAACAGTGGATGCCTATCAGTTGAAAAGAAGAGATCACAAATATAATTTAGATGTCTTCAGGGTTTCAGTGAATAAGTTCTTACTAAATTAGTGTGGTTCACCATCAACGATTACGTCACTGCTTACTATCAGGTGAAATCGCAGTCAAGTACTATTTTATAAAAAAAATTAACACAGTAAAAGCCAAAATGAATTTATTTTGAGCGACTCAACAAACGCTCGTACTCAATTGAAAAACTTTTACTACGTACTACTAACTAAAGGTGAGTACGTTTCGAGAGTCCTCGCAAGTACAACAGTAATATAATACGCTGCGAGTAAAACTGTTGCTCTGGTCTGTTTCATTTCGAGGGGATTTTAATTCAAAACGATGCGATTATCTGACTGAAATTATACATTCGTTTCATTTATTTAACGACACATGAATGCTCATCCCCGTTTTCTAATTAAGGCTTTTGAATTTGAGTCTGCAGAAAACGTTTGTAGGGATTACACACAATTACACATGTATGAAAACATATTTGTTAAAATCAGGTGGGAAAATCATCAGAATGTCCTCCCCCGCCCTGGGTGGAGCGGGAGATAGTATTAATTTACTGACTAAAAATCCACTCATGTTCCTTTTTTGCCATTGTTCCAGTCTCTTTTGCATCACTCACGGCCCCAGTAAGCTTCGACCTTGCTGGGCCCCTACTCAGGCTCGGTACGGACGCCCGGACGGCACCTACGGCAGCCGGAAATCGGGTTCGGAAACCCGGCGGGCGCGAGGGTAATGGCCTCACGCGTGCGGCCGCCTCCTATGCATTACTGCTTCGCAGAAGGAGGCGACCGCCTGCCACTCCTCCTCGCTCTGGATCATGGCCTGTACCAAGGCCCGGCCAAAGGTCGTGTACCAAGATCACGAGTATGTTCTATAGGCTTCATACTTTCAGTTAGTATTAAATTTATTAGTTAAACACACCAGTGCAATAAAAAAAAATCGATTTTTAATTTTATTTTTTTTTGGCCATATCATTGTATCGTTATCATTCAGTAACGTAGTTGCAAACACAAATACGTTTGCATATACCAAACCATTCAAATACTAGTGCATGTTAAACCATTAGTACCGACGCGGCCACAGAAAGCCGTACCTATCATCCGTCAATATTTCAAAACCAATCCAATCATATGCATGGTGTCCGCACACTCCACAAACGGAAGGATTTGAATGGAGGACCGAAATAGCACCGTCACGCACTCACAGCTACCAGGAAACATTAATTTTAGAGATACATCCAGGCTTATAGTCCCTTGAATCGTCTGGCCGAAATTAAGTGGACACAACTCCGCCCAGGCGGCAGTTCGTTTATCGGTGCATTTAATTGCGGCAGCCGCAATTAAATTTGCGGCTAGCTACGCCCGGATAGTGCACGGCTGAACTTTAAATATATTTTCTTTGCGAAACGTTGATTGAATTACGTATGCTACGAGTAGGTTCACTTTGAAGAATATTAACTACCAATTTTTATGTGTAAAAATGTATCTAAAGATCCAAGCAAAAGTTGCGAAAAGTTGCGAAATTGCTAAATATTTTTTTTTTGACAAAAGTATTAATTGCACAAAAAAATCAAATGTTGATATTATTGTTCATGAATCTATAATAAACATTTTTTTTTTCAAACCTGGGCGTTACCGAGGAGTAGGGCGCTTGGGCTTTAAAATGAAACTAATATGCCAAATATTTCATTTGCTTCTCTGGCTTTTTTTTAGGCGGGAAAATCATTTAACGACATCTCTCGCCCTTGAGCGGAGCGGGAGTGCACCACCACTCGATGCCTTTCATACCAGGACCGAGTTTACCTTTCAGAAACGTGTGTTCAGAAATGTGTTATTGTGCGTGAGTTACGTCGTTTTGTCTAATATTGGCATTGGTAATCTTACATAATATAGTCCTTGTAGACTAGGAATAAATATTACCCTTCAGTGTCTTATGTACTCGACAACAACGATTGTCATCACTATTCAGAGTTTTTTTTCAGTAAAACAAAACCTTGGCCTCAGCAGACTTCGACCCGGGCTCATATAGTTTAAATTGACGAAAAAATTGACGTGTAAAAGTGTTTTTAAAAAACCTATTTGCAAAATAAATATCTTTAGGTATCATTTACCGTACTGGGCTCCTACGTTTTGCTGACAACTCCTTGAGGCGCGCGTGAAACACTACGCGCCGGCGACGACTTAGGCTCGGTCCGGACAGTTACCGGACGGTCGGACGGCAAGCAATGAGTAGGTGGCCGGAAATCGGGATCGGGATCTCAGGTGACGGGTGGCGCGTCTTTGGCAAATTAACTTTTAAATAAATACATTGCATATTCAGATAAAACATGTCAAAGAATCGAGAACAGGGGCCTACCATGATGTGTTAAAATGTCAGGCGTGCGAGTGTGAAAGAGGCATTGTTTCAGATTGAATATCAGGTTACACACAATTTTAATGTATAAAAATTATTTACATTGATTTCGTAAATTTTACGTGATGCGCGCACAACTTTACTCTTCTACAGATTTATTATTTATCTAATAAATAAAATTATTTATTGACATTAGGTTTTTAAACACATAAATGAAATTTTGTATATCATATACTGACTGGTCAGTGTATTTCTCATATTGTTAACACAGTTTTGTCAACAAATTCAAGCAAAACAAAAAATTAAATAAAGTATATTAAAATTTATTTATTTATTTAAGGACAACCAACAAAGCATACATCATTAAACTTGCTAAAGATTCAACATTCTTACATTATATAGTGTAGCCTTAATTAAAGGCTGGAGGCATGCATTAAACATAGAAGGAGATTGGAACTAACTTATCTATTAACATTTTGATCGACGTTAAGCCAACCAATAAAAAAAGAAGTATGACAACAAAAACCAATTCTAAATATTTGAACATTTACAACTTCGAAATATTTATTTATTTATTTGTTCATTTGTGAAAATTTTGTCCTTTTCACTCACAGATAGTAAGTGAAAACGACAAAATTCTCTTTTCACTCTTGTGATGATGCCTTATGCAATACAGACTTAAATTTACGTAACGAGTAAGACCAATCAATATCGACACTGGGAGAGCGTGACAGGCGACCAAATTGAACCTGCATCCTGTTAACGGTGGCAAAATGACCCAAATTGGTTTTGAAGCCCTTAGCGCGAGGCTACTGATATTTAGATTTACGAGCCATTTTGTAAGGCAAATTTAAATTAATCTGATCAAGTAACCCCGGGCAATCAATGTGGGTATTTATTATTTTGTATAGGAACAGATGATCTCGGATTATGTTTCAAGCGAGAGTTGTAGCTAGTTTATTTTCTGACCAGATTGCAGTGAAATCTCTTCTGTATTGATTCCAAATGACGTTTATGTATTTCGTAAAATGGAGTCCAAACTATGCTGCAATATTACCTATTAAAATGGAAAACATATTTATGAATTTAAAACTACGATTAATGACAAATATCACAATTATACTAAACACTGTGTATAGCTCAATCAAATCAATCAATCAAATCAAAATCATTTATTTCAAATAGACCATTTGCAGGCACTTTTGAATAGTCAAATGTCGGTCAGTCCAAGAAAATTGAAGCTAAATTGCACGTTCCAAAGAGTAGGTCTCTATGGAGAAGAACGTGCAAGAAACTCCATGAACACTCTTTTAAATCATATTATGTTTTACATATAATGCTTGGTTACAAATTTTCATGTTGCTTCTATTGTGTAAGCACAATGTAGATAATAAAATAAAAATGAAAAAAAATTATAATCAAAAGATACAAACTGAATTAAGCCACTGGCAGCTAAGAGATGACCATTCTCAACTGACGGCACCCGGTCCAAGCATGACGCGTGCATCAGCCCCACTCAGCTCAACCATTTTTAAGGGAACCGAATGACCCAATAACACGTGCCACCAACAGCAAGACATTAGAGTGAGCATGACAAACTCTCAACTGCCATGCTCAAATGTCAAAAAAAAAAGATGTAACCTAATAAAAATGCTCCATGGTACTTCACATTTACAAATTGGAAAAAAAAGTGCCTGTCCATAATAAAATAATAACAATTATTATTAAAAAACTTAATTAAACCGAGTAAAGCAATTTCTGTCGGTGAAATAATTATTAAAAATAAATATAATTTTATGAAATATTTCATTATACTTTATTTTATTACATTATAATCGGATTCATTCGATGAAACTATTTAATCATGGAGTTCCGGAAACATTTTGATGAAAAGGATGAATCAGTCATGTAAAATTATTTTCATTAATGTTGAAACTTTACCAGAGGGATTTGCAGCAGTAATTCTGCAGTGAATATTGAAACATGCTCGTGTATGCTTTGCCCGGGTCGGTAGTTGACCGCTAGCCACTTTCACGACTCACGACTCACACTCACGAATCACACGACTAGAGCGCTGCTGTTTATACCTATTTTCCGCGCGCCTTGTTTACTCGGTACAGTTCTAACATCATAGACAACAAATTTTTTATACATTTACAAAAAACAAACCGACAATATTTCTTTGTTCTATTTAACAAATTTCAACTCTATTCTTGCTATACCTACCCACGTCTGTACGACGCGACGCAAGTGCATCAAGCACCCCCGCCGCCCAATCCCGCCCCTCCGCTATTTTACTAACGCTTGCTTCGCAAAGACTTCATGATATTTAGAGTGATCAATTTAAATATTTTTATTGTTGTATGAGAATTTGATGAACTAAAATAAAAAAAAAGTAAGATTAAAACTCGTAGTAAAAAAGTTGTTGTTTATGATGTTAGTAACATAGTTCTGAAGGCTGCCATTGTTTCACAAATAACCATGTATAGGTGCTAAGCGGTTTTAGGCTGTTCATAGATGCTTTTAGCGTCCGGCATAGTCTGCAGACAGTAGGCCGCTTAGATACGGGCCACTGGTCTCTTCACCTGATGACTACAAATGGTTTCGCCCCCACTCTGTAGCACTTTAGCATAACGCAGGATATTGTTTTAGGATTTATATTCCATCTGTATAGGTAGTTAACTAAATGTAAACTCGAGCATCAATGATGAAATAATATTTATTTTAATTTTAATGTATTAAATCAATGAAATGAATGAATTGAATGATGAATCAATTTATACAATTTTTAATTAAAATTGTATAAATTGTAAAGATTACAATTTTAATCACAGTTTTATAAATTGTAAAGATTACTTACAATTTTAATTAAAATTGTAATATATTTAAAGTAACAGAAAATGTATTTAAAAATATATTCTACTTTTATTTTATTTATTGAGGGATAACAAACAGCTACAACATAAAGCTTATGCATATAAATAATACTTTAATTAAGTGGTAATGTTGCAGCCAATTGCGTTATCCACGAATTAAACATACTTCAAATACAATGGTTGCCACTAGATGGACATTATCGTGCAATACATATACATTATAATTAGACACTGTAACGCTAGCTCAATTTAAAAATAAAATATTTGGTGGAACATTTTCATATAAATAACTTAAATCAAAAAATATATACATATAATATCAATGAGTCAATTGCAATTAAACTTTTTATATATTCTATGAGTAATAAAATGAATTAAGGGAATAATTTTATTCATTTTTTTTTTTCATGAAAGAATACACCCATTTCCACACGAATCAATCAATAATATATTATCACAACAACAATATTATCAACAAAATTGATTAAAACCAAATTAATTAATAAAATCAAATTGTGTAATAGTTAAACCATGTAAATCAGAAACCATCACAATTTCATTAAATCACAATTTTCCAGAACAAAGACTTTTATGATGAGTAATAAGAGTCTTTGTTACAGAAAATGCATGCATTCACTTTGTAAAATACTTTATTAAACATGTAAAATGTCGCTGAACTGGAAATGTACTCGTAAATATGTGAGAAGATGCAGCGAACCGTACGCAAACAAGGATGACAATGTCGAGGGAGTTAAGGCTTATAGTCCCATAAACATCTGCCCGGAATGAAATGCACACAACACTCATACCCGCCTAGACGGCAGTACGAGTATCTGTGCATTTAATTGCTGCACTGAAAACTGAAATATTGATTATTTTACACATGTATGTTCACTGTTCACTTTGAAAAATATTTTACCACCAATTTATATGTGTAAAAATGTTTCTAGAGATCCAAGCCTTTTGAAAGGAGTAGGGAAAAGTTGCAAAATTACTTAATATTTTTTTTTTAGACAAAGGTATTAATTGCACAAAAAAACAAACAATAATTGATAATGTTGTTCATGAATCTTTATTATACATATATTATTTTAAACCTGTTAACCTGGACGTTACCGAGGAGTAGGTATCAGAAAGTCACAGTCAGTTTTATGGCACTGCTAGGGTGCTTGGGCCTTAAGCGACGGACAGAAGAGCAAAAAGTTAGATGTGTTGTCTATCTATACCTTCACACCTTTTCCCTGAAAACTGTGTTCATTGTTTCTGTTTGTGCCTTCATACAGTGGGGTCACTACCAAAGGGCCAGGCGGGGGCTGTGCCCCGGGGCCCCCAAGCTAGGGAGGCCCCAAAACCTGCTTTAAATATTAAATAGCAAGCTTTTTATAGAAACTGGCAAAAATCCACCTTCGAAATCTAAATAAAATAGATTGCTACACTTTAATCATAGAAACTCGTTTTTGTCTGTAAAAGTCTGTCACTTCCACCCACTTCACCCTGTGAAGGAGAAATTATTTGAAGATTTATTACGTAAAAATAAGGGGCCCCAGATTTTTTTGACCCAGGGCCTCTGAACATCTAGCTACGTCACTGCCTTCATATCCTTGTTTCACTTTTACGTGACAAATTGAAAACATATTTTATCAAAAGTTGCAAACGCTTACATCGGATTCATAATGAGATAGGAGTTTTGAAACTTTTATCGCCATTTAATGCTTTTACATTTTCTAGTTTTTTTTTTTTTGGAACACTTCCAGTAGAATGCCCACGTTAGGAGAAAACAAGGGGGATTCATAGATAAAAGAGCGATTGCAACAATAGGGAATGTCATGAAAAAAATATTTGTTAACTAAGCAGTTTATTAAAAAATATACAGAATTAAAATACTAACTTTGAAAACAATATCAAAATCGGCTGGACCGATTTGAGTAGGGTAGAGTAGGGTAGAGTAGGGTAGGGTAGGGTAGAGTAGGGTAGATTAGGGTAGAGTAGGGTAGGGTAGGGTAGAGTAGGGTAGATTAGGGTAGAGTAGGGTAGAGTAGAGTAGAAAAGGGTAGAGTAGGGTAGAGTAGGGTAGAGTAGGGTAGAGTAGGGTAGAGTAGGGTAGAGTAGAGTAGAGTAGGGTAGAGTAGGGTAGAGTAGGGTAGAGTAGGGAAAAACGGAAGCGAAGCCGCGCGGGCAAAAAATCTCCCTAAAGATTAACTGATATTTCGTTACTTTTAAACAATTGCCTTATAATTTTGTTTCTTTTTTCTTTTGTGAACTATAAAAACAATTTTTGAATAAAGTATAGGACGCTGGACTCCATTTCGATTTTCCTGCAATGCTTTCATGGATGGATGGATTGTGTGAGAAGCGATATGAAAGAAAAGGGAGTTAGTGATAGCGTGACGAGTGACAGGACAGAATGGAAGAAAAAAACGTGTTGCGCCGACCCCAAATAAAACGGGATTAGGGCAGGAAGATGATGAGATGATGATGCTTTCATATACCGAAAACGCCAAGCCACAATATCGTAACTCTCCATTGACAACATCCTTTTAAACCTGCTTTTTTTTAATAAAATTCCATTCCCGTCATAATTCTCCAAAAAGTGTTTTCTATGACGGCTGTACGGGTGTCATGGCGCTTTGTCGTCAAAGACCATATCGGACTCTTTCATATTAGCAGTTTTAAAGCTTTAAAACTTCGTAGTTGATGAAATTTTTTTTTTCATATTATACCAGAGCTAAAAAGTCAAATGGCAATAGAATGGGCTATGCTCGGAGTTTCCTTGCGTGATCGCATCAGGAATGAAGATATCCGCAGGAGAACCAAGGTCGCCGGCATAGCACGAAAAATCGCCAAACTAAAGTGGCATTGAGCACATTGCTCCTAGAACGGATGGTTAATGGGACTGAAAGGTTCTAGAGTGGCCGCACTCCGGAAAACGCATCGTTGAAAGGCCTCCCACAAACGGACCGATCACCTGGTGAGGCTGCAGGAATGTGGTGGATGCGAGACGCATAGAAGCGTTCGTTGTGGCGACGTCCTTCAGCTGAAATGATAATGACAGCTAAAAAGTATTAAAATTAGAAAATTAAAACATTGCTTGCATATCGAGGAACTGGAACAATTTCCCTGCTGCGGTCTTCCCGTCCGATTATAATTTAGGTGTCTTTAAGACAAGAGTAAATAGGCTATTAACAAACTAGTGCACCTCACCATCAACGATTGCATCACTGCTTACCATCAGGTGGGATCGCAGTTAAGCGCTAGTTTTAAATCAATTTAAAAAGAATAATATTTCCTACTCAATGGTTTTCGTCGGAGCAACAGTGTCAAACGTGAACTCTTTCCTATTTAAAACAAGTGTAATATGACGCCGAGAGCGTTTACCGGTTGATAAAAGGTTTGTGCTCAGTACCGCATCTGACGTCAATTCTCTTTATTCGAAACGAAATTTTCCTTGATCAAACGACATTTCGTTAATTAATTTTCTCTTTTTGATTTTTAGACACGCACAGATTAAAAATTTCGGATTCATAGACAATTTTCGTTATCAAATACAAAGAACAATGTTGTGTGGATTTTTTTATGTGTCATTTAAAATAAATTACGATTTTTACTTTCAATTAAAATTAATGAACAATTTTGCTTAACTTTAAAATATTGCATTTAATATTCACTCATTCATTCATTCATTTCAATCGAAAGTCCGGTGGGTCTCGCATTCATCAGATTCCCGCGACCCTGGCCAGGTAGCCAAACTTAAGTGGCAATGGGCAGGGCACATTGCACGCAGAACAGATGGTCGATGGGGACCAAAGATTCTGGAGTAGCGACCGCATACCTGAAGACGCAGGTGCATTTAATAAGTAGTTTATTAAATATTTCTTAAGATATTTTTGCATAGAATACAAATGTAATTCAAAAAAGATATTTATTACTAATGATGACACGGGTAATGATCAATAGTCTAATCAACTGTGTAACACATTAACACCACACAACACACCAAGTTTATTACAATATAGGTAATTAATGAATCTGTCATTACCGTGTTTTGAACTCTGTGATAGTGTATTAATTGCGGTTGTAGTGGTTCTCGCGTAATATTGTAAAATGTTTTTCATTAGGAACGGTTGAACTAGAGCGCATAGCGGCAGTTTTGGTAAAGCGATACCTCTCAAAAAGGTGAATGACTTTTGCCATACCATTGCATGCTTATATATTTTTTTTTCTTTTTGATAACAAAAATAAATTCAACCGAACATTGAACCTCCTTTTTAAAACATAATTTTTTTTATGATAGGAAAATCATCAATGACAACCCCCGCTCTTGGGTGGAGCGGGAGATAGTGTCAGACTCTTACTGACTAAAAACCCACCCCATTCCTTCAAGCCTTCATACCGGGGCTCAAGCTGTCTTTCGAAAATAACCCTGGCCCCGGTAGGCTTCGACCCAGCTGGGCCCCTACTGTTGCTGACAACTCCTTGAGGCGCGTGGGACCAGTGCGCGCCGTTGACGACTTGGGCTCGGTCCGGACAGTTACCGGACGGTCGGACAGCGAGCTACCCATTGCTCACTGTCCGCAAACCCGCGCCATCCCCCTAGCATTTCTCCTACTAATAAGATCTGTTTTGCAAACGCGGATCCAGCCTTCAAAAAAGTTTAAAAAAAGTAAGCTCATAAAATAACTGAATTACTTTCCTTACCCAGTAATTGAGCAACAAGTTAATACTTTAGGAGACTAGAGTCACATTTGAACTTATGTCTACTCTGACCCATTTAAAGTTCATTGACTTCAATGCTAACAAACGAACCATTATTGCATAAACCTTTAATTTGTACGCAATAATGGTTCGGAGAAAACTTCAACAATTTTCAGTCAGGCACTTCAGAGAACTCTTACCTCGACTATCTCGACTCGCGCACTGAGAGTTCCTTACAAACTTACCTATGAAAACAGTTCAATTAGCGAATTGAGTGGCAAAGATGTTTTCCGAATCGCTAAAGAAGTTTTCTTTTTTGACACATTTTTTATTTTACAGTTTTCAGATTTTTACTAAACTTGTGTTTTGAGACCTTGCTTCATGCCTAATTTCAGGATTCTAGGTCAACGTATACGACCGTATCTTTTTTTTCGTCAACTTAGAAGTCAGATTTTTTTACAGCTTCAAGGGACCGCAGACTTGAGTATATGATTTTAATTTCAACTCGATATCTCCACGCGTTCACCAGATAAAGGGTCTTGACAGACAGTCAGATCGACAGACAGACGGACAAAAAACGGAATCTTTATAGAATTACTTAGTGTAATCCTATAGGGTTCCGGTTTTTTCCATTTGAGGAAGAAACCCTAAATATCGGTGCTATTCGAAGAATCCTCACATCGTGAAATAAGACTAAACGGAAAATATTATTATTTTATTTTTATCGTAAGTAAAGTGTTACCAGCGGACGTTCACCTTGTAATCAGGTACTTTCTTTCCTACCCTACCTGTACCTGTCCATTCTTTCCTACCAGTGACTTTGCCAGCGACTTCGTTCGAGAGAATGTTTTCATAAAAAACTTAAACACTAACAGCCTTTCAAAGTAGAAAATGTCTTCGTACGTCTAACAATATTATAATTATCTATGTCGTACTTGTGATGATTTTATTTTAATAGACTGTTTTACTTTTTTATTTAATGACATTGTTAATTTTTGTTTGTATGACATTTTATTTTATTCTGTGACATTTAAAAAAAAACTTTAACTTTAAATGTTTATGCCTTAACGCCCTTTCAAACGTATTTTGAAAGTAGTTAGTTTTGAAAAACTATGTCAGGCTTTAATTCACTTACATTAGAATTTGCGCCATGTCTCAAGTTTGTTAAACTGATCACGACAGCTTCACTTTGCTTGTCGCTGCACTACACCATTATGCGGTTGGTAACGGACGCCACCGCAATAGTGTTAACTGTTTGATTCATTCGCGCCACATCGCATCGCGTTCACCGTAGTGTTGAATCATCTACGTACTAGGACATGGCATAACACGTTTTAAAACTACCCGTATTTTGCAAATAAATAGTGTCCGCCCTTATGTTGTCAGCACCTCTACTGTCTGGACTAAGCGTTTCACCTCGCCGTTTATACCGCATACATCGAAGAGTTGGAACAATTTGTCTGCTGCGTTCTTCCCATCATATTATAATTTAGGTTTCTTCAAGGCTATAGTGAGTAGGCTCTTAATAAACTAGTGCGCATCACCATCAACGATTACGTCACTGCTTACCATCAGGTGGGATCGCAGTCAAGCAGTGGTTTATTCACTAAAAAAATAGAAAATCAAAACAGGAAAGGGTGTTTTTTTATAAATTTTTCGTTATGTCATCATTGATCAGTCACGTCAAATAACTGTGTTGTGAAAAGCCTCGGAATACTCATACGTCAGTGACGGCACAAACAGAGCATTGCAAACAGTACAATATACATACAGACCTACCTACATACAATAAGTGACAGATCGGTACTGTGAACAATATGTGCGGATGAAATGTGAACCAGAACAAGTTTTCTTTATTTATTTGGAAAAACAAACAATGATCCATTACAATTTTACAGTTAATAAGAAGTACAATTCAACAGATGAGATAAATGTGCAACCAACAACATTTTACACGTAATATAAAAAAAATTAAATTCAGTAAGTGTGAATACATAAAATTGGACATTATATTAAAATTAAATGCATGTCTAACAAACACTAAAATAAAATCAAATCGATATTAAATCACAATCACGCCCAAATTAAATTAAACGAAAATCAAATCAAAATAAAATAAATACGAAGCAGCATTGCCATCCAGCGTGGCAATGCTGCTAGCGTTCTGGGCACTTTTCCCATTGACATCGATGCGGACGAATTTTTTGATGCCCTATGAGATCCCTTTTTTTACCCGTTTGTACATATTATTATTTTAAGTTTGTGTATACTTATTAATTTATAGTTATGATATAATATATAGTTAACATTAAAAATAAAATTAATTCATTAAAAAAATAATTTAATTAAATGTTTAATTAATACTCCTAAATTGCTATATAAAATGTATTAATTAAAAAAAAACGGTTATAGAAATTTTCAATGAAAATCATTTTTTCCTAGGAAGCTGTTAAAGCGCAGTATATACCTATACAATTAACTCATCGAATGCCGTAATTAGAGACACAATAGAAAGACAATTGCTTAGGTCGAACTGTGTAACTTAAGACATTCAAAAGGTTAATATTCATCAAGACCATTTCAAATAACCGGGAAGTGGATCAAATTTAATTTGCACGATTTGATTACAATTATACAAACATCGGGACAAGTGTAACTAAATAAAAGCTTGCAATAATGAAAAATACTACTTATATCTTTTGGTGGTTTTGAGTTTGTGCCACATAGTGAAAGCCGCCGCAGACAAAACTGTCTTCCTGTCCGATTATAATTTAGGTATCTTCAAAGCTAGAGTGAATAGGTCTTAATAAACTAGTGCACATCAGATTTGATTGCAGTCAAGCACTCATTTATATAAATTAACCAACTTCTGCCAGCGGCTTCGTCCGCGAAGTCGATTTCTCCATACAAATTTCCAACCCCCATTTTACCTCCTTAGGGATGAAGTATCAGAAAATCCGTTCTTAGTGGATGTCTACACCTAATAAGGAACCTACCTGACAAATTTTAAGTTTGTAGGTGTTATAGTTTCTGACATTTCGTGATTCATCAGTGAGTGGTATTTCGCTTTTATTTATAGAAGATAAAAAAAATCTATAGGTATATCTGTTGGTAAGCAAACCGACGATTTATATTTTTGATGAAAGTCTTATTGACAAACCTCAGTCAAACATTCATTAAAACTTTTACATTCAGCCAAAAAATAAATAAAAACCGAAACGTTACTAGATGAAACACAGCTTCGTGAAAAGTAACCAAAACAATTTTATAATAAACGCAGGACAGGAACAGATTTTTTTGTTCGGTATACACGCGTTTAAAAGCAATTCGAGTGAAATATTCTTTATTCGAGTTTATTTTAACTGCAATTTCACTCAAAACGGTGAACCATGATATTTTCGAACGTTTCCAATTGCTATTCGGATGCATTTCGGGGTGTGTGATATGTTCGAGTGATGACCTACTTTCATAGAGTTAAGTGTTGTTATTTACTTGTTTTAGTATTTTATTTATCAAACCAGCTGACCTGGCGAACTTCGTACCGCATAACAATCTTCTATACATATAATAAAATCGTAGGAAAGTCAAAACTGTACATTGAATATTTTTTTAAAAGAATACTTGGGGCGTGATCTACAATCGATATCGAAGCCAAAAATATAGTTTTTAGAATTTTAGTCTGTTTGTCTGTATGTCTGTCCGAACTAAACTCAAAAAGTACTGCATGAATTTACTTCAAATTTTGCATGAATATTACTAAGAGGTCGGGTCAACATATAGGCTACATATGTTGATATTATCACGCTAACACCCACTACGGGGGAGGAGCTGTGAATCTTTATTTTTCTTACGCATTCTGTGACAGCGTGTAATCTAACGATGCATATTTAAATGTTGTTTTTGAGTAAGCCATACTATTATCTAGCTTTACACTATAAAAACTACGCCATTTAAGTAACTTGGGCAGAGAAACATAGTTTAATGAATGTTAGTAGTATAAAGACAATTTTGAAGCAGCGTAATGTGATGTGATGTGCATTTTCTTCATAAAAGTTGTATCATGTAGTTCGTTTTGACAAATTCAAGTTCCAACAAAACCCTCAAAATCTTGAGTAGAGTTGAGGAAGACAGTTAAAAAAAAATGCGGTGTTAAGTATTACATGGTGACATCTTTCCAGCTCTGTGAAGTCGACCAGTTTGCGAGATCCCTTACGTATGACGAGGTGCCTTCATATTACACGTACGACAAGCAAAGGGGTGTATTTAACCGACATCGACGAGGAGGTGCTGTGGAAGGTTTTCCGGGAATTTTCAAGGACGCCGCATTGGGTAGGGTTTATACCGTGCATCCGAATAATGGCGAATGCTATTTTCTGAAGTTGTTACCTCACACTGTCCGAGGCCCAACGTCTTTCGCCTTTCTGAGGACATTTGATGGCGTGGAGTATCCCACTTACCGCGCAGCCTATAAAAATATATATATACCTATAGATTCTATATACATTCGTAAACTAGCTAATCTTCCTGCTATGTTTTCTCTTCAACACCTTAGGTTGACAGAACTTTTGTCTCATTGACCATCTGTGTTTTAATTGATTCTAAGTAAAAATGTATTTACGTCCTGCATGGGGAAGAGTTCCAATCTAAGGAATCATCCTTAGATCTTTCAAAGAGAAAAATCTCTTAAAATATTCTACCATAATATCTAAGAGATAACTAGATTGTATAATACCAGTGGCTTCGCCCGCGTCATATTAGAAAATATCTGCTTAAATCACTGTGATAAAGTAGAATATAAATATTTCCTTTACTATAAATGTGAATGTAACTCGCGGAACACAGGCTCCCAGCAGGGAACTTATCAGTTCCATGTATTTTATATAAATTTTCACTTTTATTTAATATTTAGCACTGTACAGTTGCCATCACGGATCTTGAACACTTGCGCAGAAGTCAAATATTCAGTCTCTTTAGTGGTGCGAAGTGCGACGCGGGGGCGGGGAGTGTCAGTGATTGGCTGGCCGCGCCATCGCGTCTTAGACGTCACTCCTCATTCGTTCACTGCGTTGCTGCATGTATCTAACAATGAAGACGATTGGCTCGCCAATGTATGGAATGCGCAAAGCGATCCCCACTCTGACGCCGAGCGTTCAAGATCTGTGATGGCAACTGAATGTAATCATAAGTTACATACACTATACGAAACCGAAATGAAGCAAATGAATTCCTGATGGTAAAATTCCTGGACTAATTATGTACTTATATTTTGTTTGTTGCGCACGCTTTCACGGCATGGTATGAATTTCATTAAATTCTATTTCAGTTAAATAACTGTTTGCGGTTGTTAAACAACTCAAACCAAATTTAATGAAATTCGGTTTGCAGTAAGCTTAAACGCCGAGGATGGACATAGGCTAGTCAATGAATGTACGAGTAGTATATCTTTCGATATAGTCAACCGATTGCGATGAAACACAGCCTTTGCATTTTGGAGAGTGTGCGCAGGAATTGCATGACTTGATTCCGCCATCGCAATTCTACCATCGGACAACCCGACGTACGGCGAATATTCACCCTTACGTTGTTGAAACCTCTACGGTCCGGACTAAGCGTTTCGCCTCGTCGTTTATACCGCGTACGTCGAAGGACTGGAACAGTCTGCCTGCTGCGGTCTTCCCGTCCGATTATAATTTGGGTGTCTTCAAGGCTAGAGTGAATAGGCTCTTAATAAACTAGTGCGCCTCACCATCAAAGATTGCATCGCTACTTACCATCAGGTGGGATCGCAGTCAAGCACTAGTTTATCTCAATGAAAAAAAAAAAAAAAAAAGTAATACATAAAGTTACACACAATTTTAATGTATAAAAGTTATCTACGTCGATTTAGTACATTTTACGTGATGCGCGCACAACAAAATAACTTCTACAGATTTATAATATGAATATGATATGTATAGATAGATAAACAAACATACACTAATTGCACGTCAAAATTAGGTTCTAGAATCCCTTTTGAAATTAAGATATGTTTGCCTTTGAAAGCTATATCCTTGTCAATATGACCGGATGGCCGGTACCTACTTCATATCTTTTATCTAGGTCATGATGCCGATGGCCTACCTGCGAGCTGCCTCGCCCGGGGCCCTGGATTTCTAGGTATATTATATAATACAAAGCTATCAGTTTGCAGCTGTATATCATTTTTTTCTCAAATATCATAATAAAGTACATTAATATTATAAAGTGATAATGTTTGTTTTTACGAGTTTTTGTTCATGATCTAAGATCCGAATGAAGAAATCTCTTTCCTCATCTGTTACTTGATTAGGATAAATATTATATATAGCGTTCATTAAGACATTGCGCATAGGTTGCATAGCTAAATCTGGTGCCAATGATGTTAAACAATGTTGTTACATTTTTGACATCAATTACCTACCCCTCATTTGTTATTTCGGAAAGTCGAGCATCAGCTGAAATAATGTGCCCCAAGGAACTGAAAAACTAGGTTTCCTCCTTTGTTTTGGTGTAAATAAGATGGTTGCGTCGCATAAAGAGGTGAGTAAATGGCCATAATTTACCCTCATCTGATATTTAATCGTTTTTATTTATGTTAATTTGTGTTTTTTAGTCAATTTAAGTTTCAATTAGGAAGTATTTGGATAAAGTCGGAAAATATCATAATGTTCGCGATCTCAGACAAATTTTATTGTTTAATATCATTGGCACCAGATTTAGCTAAGAAACCTATTAAGAATGTCTTAATAAACTCATTATCTAGCACATAATATTTATACTAAACGAATAAAGATCTAGTGCTAGTTACACCTGTCCCGATGTTTGTATGTCTGTAATTAAATCTGGCAAATTAAATTTAATCCACTTCCCGGTTACCGAGTGAGCTGAAACTTGGCATGCATGTGTAAATCACATGACAAAGCAAAATTATTATGACATGGAGCTGATCTGATGATGGAACCGGGAGTTGGATATAGGAGTGTTTGAGCTTTTTGTAATGGTCTTAATGAGTATTAATTTATTACTGCGCTATAAAAGCTTGTTATAAAAAAAATATTTTCATTGAACACTTGTTCTTTTATGTTTGTAGGATGTAATCTCCGCAAGTACTGGTCCGATTGCTAAAATTTTTACACCGATAGAAAGCTTTTTAAGCTATTGCATAGCTTCTATCGCGGGCCTTGAGCGTGGAGACCGAATCCAGAAATTCCGTAACGAAAATAACCTAACACCCCCCACTCATTTGTTTTTTGAACGTGGTGACCGATAAGAAAACAAATGAGTGAACAGTCAATCAAAATTCAATTCAATGTGTGAAAGTGTAACTTCAATTAATATCAAAGAAAAAAAAACAAAGGAAAAAAATTACTGCATAAATAAAATAAATAAATAATTATAATTGCATAAGTTGATAAAAATGCTATGCAATAGCTTTACCGCGGCAGTCCCCGAGTGCCACACGTCTTTTTATTCCTGAGTGGCTATATTTAATAAAAGCTTCAAGAGAAACAATATATTAATGTGACGTTTCTTCTTTAAAACGGAAAAAAGTAATAAGCGTACACTGTTGGTGTAGTGGTTAGTGGCCATGACTGCTATACCGGAGGTCGTGGGTTCGATTCCCACTCAGGACAAATGTTTGTGTGATGAGCATGATCATTTCTTTGTATGGAGAGGCCGAATTTTTTTTTCGTTTCCTGAAAAAAATTTTTGTGTTAGGTTGTTCAGTTTCGTCTACTGAGCAAGCCCTTAAAGTTTGTAGAGGGCTGTCCCTTACACCTTGTATACGAGTATTCCTAGAGACGAGTACATTGCTTTGGTGCACTCCTTTATCGCAGATTCTGTGGGCCGTGCAAACGGACATATTACTTCTAAACCTTTTTTGTCCTATGATGAGTTCCCTGACAGTTCTTGTCTGACAATTATAGTGATGTGACCTAACGAAATTTAATCGATTTTTTACAATAACGAATCAGTTGGCAAAGAAAATGGAATCGGATTACCGATTTTAGATTTATAGATGATAAATGTGAAAGTTTGTATGTGTGTGTAGATGTTTGTTATTCTTTCACGCAAGAACTAGTCTACTAGTCCAAGATCCCAAAAAAATGACATAACTTCACGTAAATTCTCATGCTTGATCATTAAAGCGTCTGTTAAGCAATATGGCCGACGGAATGTGTCTGGGAGTATTGGCGACTTGATTTTAAAGATATTGCTTACAAAATACGTAAAAATCAGCTTTGAGAAAATACGTGAAGTTACATCATTTTTTTTGGAGCTTTAAAGCGTCTGTTAAACAATACGGCCGACGGAATGTGTCTGGGAGTATTGGCGACTTGATTTTAAAGATATTGCCTACAAAATACGTAAAAATCAGCTTTGAGAATTTACGTGAGGTAAGTAATAATTTAATGTACCTTGATTACCTGAACCCGAAAATTGGCCGTCTAAGAAAGCTAGCAGGTAGGCATGCGTTCTTAGTACATACTAATAGTACTCAATCGTCCACATTTCGTTCGTCAGAAAATACGTGATGTCTGGCGGTCCTGGGATCTTACTCTATACGGATTTAAAAAAAAAATTACAGTAAACCAAAAAACCTGACAAAAACTAAAAACCTGAAATAACGCGGGCGGAACCGCGGGGGACGGCTAGTGGTAAATTAAATGCAGTCTGTTTAAAATAATAATTTATTTATTATTCACTGTCAGAACTTGACTCTTGATTTGAACTCGTATCCATATCGGAATCGGAATCTTTTCCAACTAACCGCGATGATTAATTATATATTGGCCCTAATTCGGTCGATCCGGATATATTTATTCCAGTCCTCTGTTATAGTCTTTTGAGTTTTTTCTATTACTTTTTTCTAATTTTCTGCCGTTACATGCGATTACAAGATGGCCGCTCCGATTTTGTCGATTAGTGTGTCGTCGAGTAGTGTCAATCTCTATTGGTAGAAGTTCCGTTTAACGCATTACACATTTTTAAGTTCTATACTTTTTTATTTTATTTACTTAATTTATTAACAGTTAATTATAACCACAATAATTTACTTATTAATTTACGAAAGACAATATTTTTTTTATCATTTCATTTTTATTTTTTTTTTGCCAGTTTATTTTTTAGTAATCTAAAGTAGTATGCGTGCCACGGAAAAAAATGAACTGTCAGGGAACTCATCATAGGACAAAAAAGGTATAGTAAAAAGTTTTTTTTTTGTAGACCGTTTTAAAGTGTACAATAGTGTAGTACGTTATTTTGATCTATCTTGTTCGGGTTAAGCCAGCGTTTGCAATGTAAGCAAAAAAAAAAAATGTTTATTTACGACATCATCAGACACATAAAATTATTAGTTTTGCTCTACTCTATTATGGATGTATAATACACACAAACCTTCCTCTTGAATCACTCTTTTTACCAAAAAAAACCGCATCAAAATCCGTTGCGTAGTTTTAAAGATCTAAGCATAGGGACAGACCGCGGAAAGCGACTTTGTTTTATACTATGTAGTGATTATTTACGCTATAAACATCGAATCACCAAATAACATCGATTTCGCACTTCAACACCCCCTCCAGTCACCGCGATTTCCCTCGCCGCACGAATTTCCCGCCATCTTACTTGCTCGGCAAAACTCGGTCCAAAGACGTATTGTCACAGAAGACGGAACGAAAGGATTTAGGAGACGGAGAAAATACGTCCCAACACCTGTTGCGTTCTAAAAACTCATACCCCTGTTTTGTCTCGGTACTACTTTAAGAAGTTTGGGACATCTCTGGGCGGAGACAGTCGGGATCCTATATCCCAATAGGTATAGCATCACTTTTTCAAGTACGGCAGGTATAGCATCACTTTTTCAAGTACATATAAGGCGCGGATGGCCAATTTTGAAAGTGTGAGAAATATCGAAAAACACAAAATCCTACGAATTGTAGGTCGGGCTCAAACCCAGCCAGGCGGATTACTTTGTGTAATTTATTTCATCACCACTGCTCTTAAAACGGTGAAGGAATCCGTTCCGTCCGTTCGACCGTCCATCGTAAGGGAACCGGCATGTCCTAGAACCAAAAAATCGAAGACATGTGACATCCACCAACCTGTACTGGACCCGCGTGGTGGAATACAGCCCATTTGCTCACCTAGACAGGAGGCTGCTTATGCTAATGCTGTATGTAAATAAACAAGCCATAAAATCGAGACAAATGGCTGGTTTGCATAATGCAAGCTACTGACTAGACAGTACGCAGCTACTTGTATTGCCTAGTGGTATGCCAGTAGCTCAACTCGTCTTAGCTGTTTTCACAATGATAATAACTGTACAGTCTCTAGTGAGTTTATCGCGTCGCATTGTCCACTCTCTGTCCGGCTGGCACTGGTGAGCTGTTGCGAACGCGTCAAAACGATGCGAGCGACGGCCGAGCTGCGAGCAGGTGAGTGAAGACAGAAAAAAATTTAAGTAACTCGGATGTGAGCTACTGTCCAACTGTGTGTCTGTAAAGTACTCGTAATGCCTTGATCACACGTACCGAGTAAATGGGTGAGACAGTGCTCTCGGCCGAATACTCGGTACGTGTGATCAAGGCCTAAGTGACGTCCAAACAGTGCGAGTTGCTCAGCAAGCTGGCTCGTACTGTGCAAACCAGCCATTACAACAATGTGAGCTTTAGTCCAAATAAAGAAAAAAATACCGTACGAAATTTGCAAATGGCCCCTAAATAGGTCACCTACATTTCCCAGTAATATTTGAATATGGTTCTATTAGAATTCCGGGAAACTGCGAGTGGCTAAATCCACCTGACTTGGGTATCGATCCTTCGACCTACTAGCAACGCTAGTTAGATGAACCCTAGAAGCTGTATGCTATTGTTACTGACCTAGATGGATTGAAGTTATTCAATCGATCTGTGTCAATAATGCAGCACGGTTAAAGTATCAAGAATCTCATATAATATCAATAAGGCCAGCAGTTCGCTTACACGTTTTATTTGATTGTAAATCCAATTAAATTAAAAATATATTACAAACGAGAGTCCGTATGGAAAAAACGGAAAAAATATTCCTGATGGTTTAACGTTTCTTCAGTAAAAAAAAAATAAACTAGAAATTAATAGCAAAGTGCAATAGACTTCAATTGCACTTTGCTATTCATTTTTATAATATTATAATATTATATTTAAGTCTCTTAGAATTGGTCTTTGAGTTGTAAATAATTGTATTGCAATTGTGTGTTTGTATTGTATTGTTGTTGTTGTAATTGAATTGTTGTAAAAGAAATATTACTTAAGTATTGTTTAAGAATGTTTTCTACTTATTTACAGTTTTTATAAATTAATATCGACAATAACGTACACATATAAAATTGAAAACTCAATTTGTTTCGATAGATTCATGATAGCACAAGTTTAAACCTTAGTGGTTTTTTGATTGCTATTTAACCTAAATAATCCTGTAATCTTTGTATAAATGATAAATAAATAAAATAAAAAAAGTATAATGCAAGTCAGAAATGTGTTTGTCTGGGGTGTGTACTGCAGTTTTTTTTTAATTTTATGGGACTTGGAGCACACTGTCAATTATATTTTAAACCACAATACGAAAAGAAACAAATTGAATATAAAGTGTATATTTTAATAGTTCTTAAAACTTAATGGTCAACTAAAATTACATTTACATCAGTAAAGACATTAAATCACATAAATTAACACGCTTCTTTGAAATAATTTACTTAAATTACGTTAAAAATGCCAAAAAATTAGGGAAGCAATAAAATGGGGTAGTTTCAATATACTACTGTAACGTTAGATTAACGCTATGTGAGAGTTGGGGAGTGAGGAGTGAGAGGGAACGAGGACAATAATAATAATATGTTCCTTGAGAGGTAAAACTAAAGTTAATTTATTTATATACAAAAAAGATTGAGACGTCTATATTGAAACTAGGAACTTCATTTTATTGCTTTCCAATTTTTTTTATTTTACAATATGTTATTCTTTTTTTATGAATACTACATGACTTATCATTAAATATTAGATGATTTTGATTACTTGATTACTTACTTGTATTACTAAGTAATCCAAGCAATGTTTACATCATATCTTCCTGCTCTTGTCTCTTGTTATTTGGGGTCGCAAAAGTTTTTCATTCGGTCCTGTCACTCATCATGCTGTCAACAACCACAGGATATTAATAGCCTAATTATGTGTATGCAATGAGAAATAGATAGATGTTGTCTTTTTTTACATCATATAACGAATTACTGACAATAATGATTTATTTACATATTTAAAAACCTTTAACTTCTGATGTAGTATGTAAGTACCTATTAGTAGTTACATATTGGTTACACACATAGAACTAATAGGTACTTACATACTACATCACAAACTATTTATATACATTAAATTAAAAAAAAAAAAAAACGGTACAGTACGGAACCCCGTACTGTCCTTAGGAAAATTCGGCAAAAAAATCGCGCTTTTTGCATGAGAGCCTCCCCCCCTTAAATATTTATTTTATTTTGGTTTTAGTATTAGTTGTTATAGCCGCAACATAAATACATAATTTGAGATAATTTCAACTCTCTAGCTATCATCAGTTCTTGAGATACAGCCTGGTGACAAACAGACAGACAGGCAGCGAAGTCTTAGTAATAGAGTCCCATTTTTATCCTTTGGGAACGGAACCCTAAAAACTAAATTTGCTACTATTTATTATAGAAGTTAACATTCAGTCCGTTATAATAAAATAAATAAAAAGATGTATGTACACAACAAACCTAGAAACCAACAAAAATAGAATAATTTGTAATGCCCAATACTATCAGCGAAAGGTGGAGGAATGAATTCAATAGTTCCAATAAGTTCGTAACGTACACCATTGATTTTATTCTTGGAGTATGCGGTATAGTCTGCAGACAATAAAAAAAAAAAATATAATGTTATTATTGTGAATGTGAGAACTATGTGGATTACTCTTTCCTTTTCTTTTATTTTCACATGATGTCTGGTAGTTTTGAGTATTTGATGTGGCCTACCCAAATGTCCTTTCTTTGGCATTGTTCGTCAAGTCGTTGAGCTCCTTAGTAGTCCCTGAGTTGAGCTACACGCATACTGACAAATGCTTGCACTGACTGGACAGGTCCACTTAGAACTGTGTGGTTCTTTCTTCAAAAGACCATCTCAGGCTCAATCTGCACGGTTCTCATATGATTTGACCATTACATGTTTTGCTGTATGGACTTTAAAAGAGACTTTGACCCCTGAGTTTGTTTCGGTGTTTCTTCTCAGGGTAGTCAGCTAGGAAACACCGGCCTCATCTAGCATTATTTGACGAAAAAAAAAAAAATTGACGTGTAAAAGTGTTTTTATAAAACCTACTTGCAAAATAAAGATCATTTAATACAATCAAATGCAAAAACGACTTATATTCTAGTGATAGACAAGCCCTTTCATGGAAACTATTTGCCAAAATACTAAGTGAAAACAAAGGTTCGCTGTAGCGCTACATTGGCATTATGTCGTCTAGAAGCGTCGCTTTTAGAAGATACTTTTTCGCAACCAAAATGTCTTAAGCGCCATGAATATCGTGGCACTTACGCGTTTCTTTCAACATAGTGTAATGTGCAAAGTGTACAGACGACATTACACCTGAGTCGATTGAAGTGAATGTTCGGCACGCGTAATAAAAATAATCAAATCGGGTAAAGAATAGGCGCGTCCACACAGAGCGAGCAGCCTCGCGAGGCATATTCCGCGCGAAACAGCTCGGTTAGTATGGAAGTGCGTCGGCCGAGTCAAGAACCCGCGATGCCGCGGCCCGGGCGAGCGACCGAGCGCCCGCACCATCCAGTATCGGATTATTGTTATAATTTTAAATTTAATACCAGCGAGCAGCTCGCTCTGTGTGGACGCGCTTATTCTTTACCCGATTTGATTATTTTTAATTTCTAAACACGAAACGACTCATTAGTAAACCCGGGCGGCGCATCTATACTAACATACCATCTGCGTAGTGTTTTTTTTTATGGTGGGAAAAGTCATCCAATGACAACCCCCGCTCTTAGGCGGAGCGGGAGATAGTTTCAGACTCTTACTGACTAAAAGCCCATCCCGTTCCTTCTAGCCTTCATACTGGGGCTCGAGTTCCCTTTCGGATAACCCTGGCCCCAGTAGGCTTCGACGGCGGCGGCGAGAGCGCCGTTGCCTGATGCGGTCGGCCTCCTCCTTTGCGAGCATTACTGCTTCGCAGAAGTCGGCGACCGCCTGCCACTCCTCCTCGCTCCGGACCATGGCCTGAACCAAGGCCCGGCGCGAGAGGTCTCCGCCGTCGATCGCCCCCACGAGGGCACGGTCATGCTCCACCCAAGCAGAGCACACCTCGATTGCGTGCTCCACCGTGTCCTCCGGGCATTCCGTACAGTGGCGACACCTGGGCGTCACTTCCGCACGAATCCGGTGCAGGAACCTTCCGAACGTGCCATGTCCGGTGAGGATCCATGCCTCCAGATCCCACGGTGGTAGGCCAGCAAGGAGGCTCGCCGCTTCGCGGGAAATCGTGCGGTATCTCCGCACCATCCGTATTGCCATGACCCTCTAGCAGGCGTTCTGCATGGCCGACGGTCGCTTTTGCAGCGACGGCGCCCACACCGGTGCCCCGTAGAGGGCCATCGACCGAACGATCCCCGCGTAGAGCCTCCGGCAGGAGGCATCTGGACCCCCAAGGTTAGGCAGGAATCGCTTGAGTGCAGCCTCAGTCCGGTTGAGTTTAAGAGCCAGAATTCCACCGGCTGTCGAGGACGAGTCCCAGGTACTTCATCGTCGACCCGACGCCGATTTGAACTCCTCCTACCGTTAGTTGGGAGCCCGATGGTGGCGCGTTCCGAGAGCCGTGAAAACAAATAGCCTCGGATTTGTGCAGCACCACCTCGAGTCCCAACTCCTGGATCCTACCAACGACTATCGCAACCCCGCGTGTCGCTAGAGCGACCGCCGCCCGGAACGACTCTCCTTGCGCTAGAACCAGCGTATCGTCTGCGTAGCAAACCACGCTGACCCCGTCAGGGAAGTCGCCGCGTTGCACGTAGTCGCACCCGATGTTCCAGATGGGTGGTCCTAGTACCGACCCCTCCGGAACACCGCACGACAACTCTCGACGTTTCCAGTCTCCCTGGTGACCGGGGTAGACTATATACCTGTCCAACAGGTAGGCCTCGATCACTCGACAGAGGTATTTGGGCACCCGGTGGTACCGGAGTGCCCTCCGGATCGTACTCCAGGGCAGGGAATTGAAGGCGTTGGCAATGTCCAAGGACACTGCCACGACGGGGGATGCGGTGTCCCGGGGTAGGTGTGTACCCCGGGACACCGTGTGCATCTGGATTGAGGGCCCATTTTTTAAATCCTTATGAAACGAAACAAGATTTACAGGGAATTTAGTTAAAAAATAGTAAAACTTAAAGCAATGAGCCATAAATTTCTTAAACGTAAAATAAAAAAGTTATGATTAAATAACGTGGGCCCTCAATCCAGACGCTTGCATAAAGAGGCATAGTCTAAATCTCGGAAAGTACGATGTCTGGGTAAATAATGATTATTTAGGAATTTAGTTAAGAATTTCTTAAATATTTTAAGAAATTCTCAAATCTGTAGAACATCACATTACAGATTTATTGCGGTTTTCCTTGGGCCCTCAATTCAGCAATGTCATTTATAAAGAATCTGCAAAAACTGAATTTATTTGACAAAATACATACGTACGACTTTATTATATTCTAATTAGATACCTCTATGAATTAGTAAAAAAGAAATAATGAACCAAGAGCTAATCGTTTAAAAGTAAATGAGAGTTGAATTTTACGGAAACGTCTGAACTGAGGGCCCAAGATTTTCGGCTTTATTGACTAGACTAAACGTCATAGATTAACGCAACGTAGATTAAAATTTCTTACTATTTTTTAACTAAATTTTAACGTATCGTCCGTTCTTCTAGATGCTATAATTTAAGAGAAAATTGATTTTCAATTTTGTATAGGAGAACATTTTGTAGGGTGACCATAAAGTTTATCGTACCATAGGTACATTTTGTAAAGCAGAGTAAAATTCATACACATTTGCATATATAAGCATTATAATACGTTTTAAAAAAAAATTACTTACTAGATCTCGTTCAAACCAATTTTCGTTGGCGGTTTGCATGGTAATGTAGGTACATCATATATTTTTTTTAGTTTTATCATTCTCTTATTTTAGAAGTTAGAGGGGGCGGAACACACATTTTACCACTTTGGAAGTGTCTCTCGCGCAAACTCTTCAGTTTAGAAAAAAAAAAAAATATTAGAAAGCTCAATATCATTTTTGAAGACCTATCCTTATACACTCCACACGTATGTCTTTGATGAAAAAAATTTTGAGTTTCAGTTCTAAGTATGGGGAACCCCAATTTTTTTTTCTATTTTTGTGTGAAAACCTTAATGCGGTTCACAGAATACATCTACTTACTAAGTTTCAACAGTATAGCCCTTATAGTTTCGGAAAAAAGTGGCTGTGACATACGGACGGACAGATAGACAGACATGATGAATCTATAAGGGTTCCGTTTTTTGCCATTTGGTTACGGAACCCTAAAAACACGAGGGTAGCCTGTTTTTGGCATATACATACACATGGCATGTTGAACCTAGTCATAGTGCGATAAAAGTCAGTTTTCGAGGAAGGCTATAATAACAAGGTGCGATTTTGAATCTACAAAAAATTTCAGGAGGCAAAGTGATTTTCGAACCGAATCAACAATAAAATGGGTAAATAATATTTTTTTTTAAATTAAAGTCTTAGTAATTAAAGTCCAAATCAGAATTGAAGTCACGGTTCAATAAATGAAAAAACTAGAAATAACAAACGACAAGTTTATAAACTGAACAGTTTCCAATAAATACTAAAGCCATAAAAAACTTGCGCCTCTTTGTATAGAAAAAAAAACCACCGCCGCACATAGAGAATGTTTTAACCTTTTTAAGTACCGACGTATGGTCTGACAGACACTTGAAGCGTTCGGATACGGTGGTTTCATTTGTTAACAGAGACGTAACCCTCCGCGCTTTTGTGTACCCCTCAGGCAGTGGCCCGGCAACGTTCGTGAAGTATGGCTGTGTCGGCGCTTGCGTTTTTGGTGAGTTATGTCTTGTATAAATTCGCGCGTGGTCTGACAGACCACTTGTGAAAATGAGAGTGTTCCTGTCACTAAAAAGAAACGTGAAATTCGCCGGCCCCTTCAGAGTTAATTTTTTCTCCCAAAGAAATTGAGACTTTAAAGTTTGCGTTATTAATAAGTAATAAATATTTAAACTTCGTTAGTTTGTTTTATTTATACAATAACTAAATATATTATTAATACATAGACACATTTAATTCAATCACCTATTGTCTTTCTACTGTGTCTGTAATTTCCACGATTGAAAGGTTAAAAAATAATAGTATTTTGAAATATGAAAGTTTTCCTTACTAAAGCTATAGTGGTCTAGCAGACCTCACGTCGGTACTTATGTAACTAAAATGGCATGTCGGTACTTAAAGGTTAATTATTGTCAGCTGTTTATTGATCTGTGAGGAATTTAGAAAACATAAATTTTAAATAAATAATTTAAACGTGATAAAATTGGAAAAAAGGTATTGGTCTTTTTTAAACGTAGACCAATAGTCATTTTTTTTATTAAGTACTTACCTACGAAATTGGTGAGTTTTCTGTGACCTATGCTCTTAAATGTAAACTATACTTTTACCCTTTCATTATAATGTCTAGATGTACCTAGCGTCAAATGCCTAAAAATGTCCTCAAAATACCGGAACAATCTTTAGCCTGGAGAGTCTTACGTATTACGTGCAAAGAAACAATAAAATATAAAAATATCATGATATTTTTTTAATAGGATGTCTTTCTATAGAAAAAAGAATAACTTATTATAACCGTCCGCATGCGTTAGGAATCAGACTTCCTCACGCTCCAACCACGGGATCCTGATCCCGATCTCCAGCTAGACATTATAATTGAAGATTTTTGACAATGTATAATAATTTTAAATTTTTACCTACTTTACAGAAAGCAAAGCCATGAAAAAGAGGGGTAGAAAACCACTCGTACAAAGAAAAATTCAATATAATTTATTTAAAAAATATGCTGAACAGTTACAAAATCCTCACATAAAATATAACAATCCCATCTTTAAAGTTATGGCCGAAGAACTAGGCACCAAAATGACACCAGTGGCTTTATATATGTCATTTAAAAAATATTGCCAAATACCAGCAGCTTATACAGTCGAAGAAAATCATGACCAAACACAAGATGAGGATATATCGCGTGCAAGTTGCAGCTCCATAACTTCTACTCCAACTTTTACTGTTTCTCGTGATAAAAACCTTATACCAAGTAAAGGTCACTGTACAGTCTTAAACAGTACATTTTGCTGACGCTGGGTCTTACACCCGACGTGCGTCACTTTATTACTATAAATTAAAATACATTACAATAAATCGATGAGTGCAATTACTGCTACGCGGTGACTAACATTAGAGAAAGGAATCGTCAACAGTTTTCTTTGTTCTTACGGAATAAACCTTACGGAAACCAAGTGATCTTTTCTCTACGCACTCCAACCTCTACAACAACAACTCTTGCAAGTGTACGAACCGTACATTTTATGGTCCTTCGAGCCGGATCTTGGTGCTGTGTGTCTCCTTACGGTAGCGGATCGGTTTAGCTGGTCTCCCAGAAGCGGGTCGCCCCAGTTAGATTGAGAAGTCGCATAATATCGTAACCGAGGCGCAAGGGTGCTGAGTTCCAGTGACCATTTCAAGTCAAGGAAGAAAACGATTCCAAGATTTGAAACGGAAAAGACTACAAGCAACGCAGTAGTCTTCACAACACAACGCAACGCTGTTTTGGCATAGTCAACGACGTGCCAACTCTCGTGAGCTACATAACTACGCTATCAATAAGAAGCCATCAACATGGATAAACTCGAATTGCAGTCAACCTGCTTCGAGAACATAAAAACACTATGTGTCAACTACAACAAGGATTCCGCATCACGAAAAACTATGGAATACTTGAAGAAACGCTTGACGTCGCTAGAAAATCAATGGCAAGACTTCGAAACCAGGCATGCCCAACTGTTACTGGAACTTGAAGATAAGGATATAGAATACTTCAAGAATGACATATATAAGAAAACTCAAGATATGTTCGTATCAACTAAAAAGGACATTATCGAGAAACTGGCGACTTTGGGCAAACAAAACGTGAAGTTCGACCTAGGTGGGACTTCAGAACATGACAGCAACAACATACAACTCTTGCTTAACAAGCAAGAATGCAACTTCAATGCAATATACCGTGTTATGTCCAAGATCGACGTAGCTACTATCTCAGAAAGATGGGAACTAGAAGACCACTGCACGACATTGAAATCGAAATGGGAACCCATCGACAAACTTCACTGGGAAATAGACTTCCAGCTGAAAGGATCCAACGAACACTACTATGAAACGTTCACGGATATCGAACAGAGATACGATGAACTGAAGAAGAAAATCAATGCTAAAATCTGGTCCACCATCCACTTCCAGCAATCGACACCCAAGATGGAAATCCCTGAATTCTCCGGAAACTACGGGCAGTGGATTTCCTTCAAGGACCTTTTTCTGGAAGCTATACACAAAAACCCAATGATCAACAAAGCGCAGAAGATGCAGCACCTGAAGACCAAGCTGCGAGGCGAAGCTGAACGTTTGGTGCAACATCTGACCATCAGTACTGAAAACTATAACGCATGTTGGGATATACTAAATCAGCGCTACGACAACCGTCGCCTGCAGTTCTCCACATTCATGAACAATATGCTCAACCTGCCAATCATACAACATGCAGATTCATTCAATCTGAAGAAGATGCATGACGTCATTACCGAATGCATGAACGGCATCTCTAACATTGGGATTGATACATCAACTTGGGACCCTATCATTGTGCACATCATGTCACAAAAGCTGGACTCCAGTACCTTGAGTGACTACATGAAGGAACTCCAAGATCACAGAGAAATTCAGAACCTCCACGACTTCTTGTATTTCCTTGAAACACAGTTCATGGCATACGAAACGATGAAGTCAGCCAAAAAAGCAAGTCCTGCATCTTCAGAAAAATCATCTAATTGGAAAACGTCTAACAAGCAAACTCAGATGAAAAAATATAACTATAACGTCAATCAAAATAAAACAAACAACTATCACACTATACATGGAAAATGCCCATTCTGCAACGGTAGTCACATACTTCGCCAATGTAGCAAATTCCTTCAAATGGACTTTGGCAAACGAAATGACACAGTTTCGAAACTGCAGCTATGTAAAAACTGTTTGTTCAGCCATGGAAGTGACGAGTGCAAATCAATGAAAACATGTAGAGAATGTAACTTGAAGCACCACACATTATTGCACAATTCGGACAAACAAAACATTACGTCATCGACTAGAAAAAACCAAACAGAACACCGCCCTTCATCATCAGCTCAACAACCAACATCCAACCATTTGTTTAAAGACAACATGGAAGTCCTGCTAACAACGGTCCTGCTAAAGGTCAAATCCGCAGATGGGACTTACGTCAAACTTCGTGCGCTACTCGATCAAGGATCACAAGTGAACTTGATAACAGAGAACGCTGCGCAATTGTTACGCCTTCCTCGAAGCGGAATAAACGCATCAGTATCGGGAATCGGCTCTGTCTCCAGAGAATGCAGGGGGAAACTCAAAATTACCTGCCAATCGATTCACTCCGATTTTAGCTTTGAAACTCAAGCACTGATCCTGACGAAGCTAACAAACAACTTGCCTACAAGAACGTTCGAGAGAGGCGCCTGGACGCACTTAGAAAACTTGAAACTTGCAGATCCAGACTTCAACATATCTCGGCAAATCGACCTATTACTAGGAGCCGACGTATACTCAGAAATCATCCTAGAGGGGGTACTGAAAGGCGATAACAGCTCCCCAGTTGCACAACACACGCAAATTGGGTGGATTTTATGCGGGAAAATGAAGCAAACATTTGACTGCCACGCTACTTTATTTAACCTAGAGGATCTCACAAAATTTTGGGAGAATGAAGAAATTCAAAAAACGAAAGATATCCCCAAGGACGACCAGTGCGAACAATTTTATAAGGAAACTGTGAGAAGAACATCTGATGGGAAGTACATCGTCAAGATGCCTCTCGTTCCAGACTACGAAGAAAAACTAGGGAAGTCTAAAACAATTGCTGTTTCGCAGTTTTTACAGTTAGAAAAAAGGCTGAAGAAAAATGAGAGACTTTCCTCAATGTACAAACAATTCATGAAGGAGTACGCAGATCTGGGTCACATGAAATTTGCGCCTCAAATACCTACTGACATCTACTTTTTACCTCATCACGGTGTTCTGAGAGAAAACTCATCAACAACAAAATTGAGGGTCGTATTCAACGCTTCTCAGCGGACTACAAGTGGCCTCAGTCTGAACGATGTCATGGAAAAAGGTGCCAATTTACAAAAGGATATTCAGGCTCTTATCCTTAAATGGCGAACTTACAATTACGCTTTTACGGCCGACATTGAGAAGATGTACCGCTGCATTTGGATATCAAACGAACAACAACATCTACAGAGAATTGTGTGGCGGGAATCACAAGACCGTCATCTTCAAGAGTACCAGCTCTGCACCGTAACCTACGAAACCAAATGCGCACCGTGGCTAGCTATGCGAACACTGAAGCAACTTGCCATTGACGATGGTCACAAACATCCGGAAGCCGCCAAGATTCTCATTGAAGAATGTTACGTCGATGACGTCATCAGCGGTCATAACGAACTTACGGAAGCGAAAAAGCTGCAACAATCCTTGATTCAACTATTGAAAGGAGGAGGCATGAACTTACGGAAGTGGACAGCCAATGACCGAGCTATAGTGGAAGATTTACACGAGGATCAAATTTCAACTCAACACATGTTCGATTTCAAAGGTGAAGAATCAACCAAAACTTTAGGACTCGGCTGGAATCCAAACAGCGACACTTTCCACTTCAACTGGCCTGCTGAAAACTGCAAACAAATGACGAAGAGGGCCTTATTATCAGCCATATCAAGATTCTACGACCCACTGGGATGGCTCTCCCCAGTGACAGTCAAAGCCAAACTACTATTCCAGAAACTCTGGATGAGTAAACTTAGCTGGGATGACGTAGTACCCAGCGCCATCGAATCAGAATGGCTGAAACTGAAAACGGAGCTGCCATGCATTAGCCAACTAACTATAAACAGATGGATTGGCGACACACAAAAATGTATTGAGTTATTAGGCTTCTGTGACGCAAGCGAAAAGGCCTACGCTTGTGTCATCTACAGCAAGGTGTTCAACGAACATGGCCAACCTATCATAACTCTACTAGCAGCTCGAACAAGGGTGGCTCCACTAACACAGAAAACAACATTACCTAGACTGGAACTGTGTGGCGCTCAATTACTGGCTGAACTTATGGAGAAAACCAAGCAAACCTTCAGTGGATATAACATATCAACTCGGGCTTGGTCAGACTCTCAAGTCGTCTTAGCGTGGATTCAAGGCGAAACATCAAGATGGGAGACATACGTAGCCAACAGAGTTACAAAGATCAAGAGCATAATTCCTGCTGCACAGTGGCGTTATGTGAAATCGGAGCAGAATCCCGCAGACTGCGCATCAAGAGGGCTGTCACCAAGCAGACTAATGGACTTCACCCTATGGTGGCAAGGCCCCGAACTCTTAACAAGACCTGACCCATCGGAAGACATTCCCTGCGCTTTCCAAACGAACATTGGCTACATAAATCACGTTCAGATCGAAAAATCTTCACAAGCAAACAACGAACAGAGCATAATAACAAAATTATTGAACAAATGCAGTTCATTGACACAAGTGAACAGGGTCATCACATGGATATTACGCTTCATTACAAATATGCGCAATAGGACGAAATCGGAAACTCCGTACCTAACAACAAGTGAACTAAGCGCAGCGCGTAAAAGTGTAATAATTCATGCGCAGCGACTGCAGTTCGATTTTGAATACAAACAACTTGTAAAAAATGAAACCGTATCGAAGAAAAGCGCAATTTACAAACTGAATCCCTTTATAAACAAAGAGGGAATGATTTGTGTCGGAGGGCGACTTAAGCACTCCATCTTATCCGGGGAGATGAAGAATCCAATCATCATACCACAAAGTGGACGATTTACACAACTTCTCATAGAACAAGCTCACTCAATCACGTTACATGGCGGAGCTCGACTGACGCTGACCTATATAAGACAACGTTACTGGATTGTTAACGGTAACCGGGCTGTCAAGAACCAACTACGAAGATGTGTACGCTGTCATCGCTTCAACAAGACGAATGACTATCAACTAATGGGGGATCTACCACAGCAAAGGATCACTCCGTGCCGACCTTTCACGCACACAGGAGTAGACTTTACCGGCCATGTAGATGTCAAACACAACAAGGGCAGAGGCGTGAAAACTTCCAAGGGATACGTCGCCATATTTATATGCATGGTGACCAAAGCCGTTCACATCGAACTCGTGTCCGACCTTAGCACAGAAACGTTTATGGCAGCCTTCCAAAGACTATGTGCGAGGCGCGGCACCCCCAAGCATATGTACTCTGACTGTGGAACAAACTTTGTCGGCGCTGCAAAGGTGCTTCGTCAGGAATTCGAAGAGTTCAAACGCCTATTGAAACCTGACCTCTTCAACGAACTGGCCAAACTAGAAGTGGAGTGGCATTTCAACGCCCCCACTTGGCCAACTGCTGGCGGTTTGTGGGAAGCAGCCGTCAAGTCCATGAAGTATCATCTGCGACGAGTCCTAGGGGAACAAAAACTGACGTACGAGGAGTTCATAACGATGTTAGCGAAAATAGAAGCCTGTTTGAATTCAAGGCCTCTGTGCCCGCTGACTGAAGATCCAGAAGAGTTTTACAACTGCCTCACCCCTGGACACTTCCTAACAGGAAGCCCAATATTGTCTATGCCACTATCAGATTATAACGACATAAATAACATTGATTTACGTCGTAGATGGCAGCTGACTGAACATATGTTTCAACAATACTGGAAAAACTGGTCAAACGATTACCTTACTACTTTACAAACACGTAGTAAGTGGAACAAGCCTTCTAGGAATATCAAAGAAGGCGATATAGTACTGGTGAAAGAAAACAATCTACCGCCGGGAAAATGGGCCTTAGGTCGTATACTGGAGACTCATCCAGGATCTGATGGATATGTTCGAGTTACTACCGTCAAGACTCAAGCTGGAATCATCAAGCGCCCAATAACAAAACTATCGCCATTACCACTGAACTTTGAAATTGAAGATGTAAAAGAAAACGACACAAAAAGTAAGCCTCAACAGAACTCGAGCAATCAACGGCGGCAAAGGTCAAAGAAGCCTATTTCAACGTTACTAATAACAATGTTATCATTGTTTACATTTGTAACTGGATCTTATAGCGCCACTGATCGCACGCGCCAAACGTCGTCAACCGCTCAGATTACAAGTCTGGAACGCGAGCGGCCCATATACTACGACGCGATCGGAAAAATGCAAGTAGTGCACGATGAATGGATACTCATGATGTACTACAATCTAACTAACTATTGGGAAGGAACTCGTCGAACTCAAACATACTTCGAAAATATCAAAAACTTATGTCATAAAACGAATCTACAACACTGCAGATCTACTATGGAACAACTAAACCATGAAATGGAACTCCTCAACTACTACAACTCCGTACTTATAAATCCCCACAAACATCTGAGCAACAGGAAGAAGCGGGGTTTAGTCGACGGAGTCGGCTACATAGCTAATAGTTTATTTGGAATACTGGACCAAAACTTTGCTAAGAAATACCAAAACGACATCCAATCTTTGCAGACTAACGAAAACTACTTACTTGAGCTAATCAAAAACCAAACGACTATCGTAGAGCTTGAGAATCAAGTATTGAAGCAAAGCGAAGACAATATTCAGCGTCAATTCAACTCCATTGATAGCTTCATCAACTCGACAAACATGAACATAGCATCCATCGAAACGGAAATGGAAATACTCACGGCTACTAGCTACATCAACTCTGTCTCACTGACGACGTACCTACTGATCAACAGCTTGAGGACGTTCCAGGAGATGCTGTTCAACACTTTAACTAACGTCTACCAAGGACATGTGGACATTCATCTGATAACTCCGGTTCGTCTGATACAAAAACTGTCGGAAATAGCCGGAAGTCTTCCGAAATCTTTATCGCTACCAGTTGAAAACTACACAGAAAACATCAAAGATATCTACAAACTGATTAACGTGAAAGCACGAGTCACTGAAAACTATTTCTTATTCGAAGCTCATATTCCACTCGTAGCTAACGAAGACTTTGACATATACAAAGCTATACCCTTACCGGTTAACATGGCCAAGGAGACAACATATGTGCAGTTATCAAACAAGTACATTGCGGTCAACTTCAAGAAGAATATCTACGTATCTATGTCCGAAGATGATCTGAAACACTGCATGCAACAAAAATCGCGGAACTTTTTGTGCAGGAACAACCTGCCATCATTTGAACTACACAGCAAAAGCGCTCCGTGTGAGGCACAACTGCTATCTCATCGTAACAGCGGACCTTGTGACGTCGAGCACGCGTCATGCAAGGACGCTTGGATAGAGTTACAAACACAAAACAGCTGGCTAGCAATTTGCTGCGAAACGTGTTCGTTACGAATCATATGTAGCAATGACGTCACATCACAAACCATCTCGTCTTCGAGCATAGTGACATTATCTCAAGGATGTGTACTGCAATCTACCGACTTAACCATTTACGCACAACGCCAGTACCACAGCGACATGAAAATGGATTATGAGCTCACAGCTCCAACATTAAATACATCTATCAACAAAATAGTGAACTTGACATATCGCTATGCCCCAAGTATCCTTCAGTCAAGGGCCACGAATCAAGATATTGCAACAATTGAACAGAAACTTGCGACTCAAAGGAAGAATGAAGTTTCTCTACCAGCAATAACGAATCACGACATTCATCAATATGCGATCTGTTACTTCTTACTGACGGCTGGCATCATAGCTGTGCTTGTGGTGGTTGGGAGGAACCGTTGTGTGCACTACTGCACAAACAACGCCAAGAACAATACTACTAGTCCACCGCCCGAAGACATCGAACTTCAAGTCATCCGTCAACCAGAGTACCAACAAGCAGCAGGTGCAGCACGGGCGGCACCGACGGCAGCACAAACAACAAAGGACTTGCGGCTGGAGTCTCGACCTGGGCATAGGAACGTCGCCTTTCAATTTGATTAATTAATTTACTATAATTTACTATATTTTTAACTTTGTGATGGCTTTTCCTTTCTCTTTTGATCTATTTCTCCTTTTGGGGTTGCCAAGATGTACAGTCTTAAACAGTACATTTTGCTGACGCTGGGTCTTACACCCGACGTGCGTCACTTTATTACTATAAATTAAAATACATTACAATAAATCGATGAGTGCAATTACTGCTACGCGGTGACTAACATTAGAGAAAGGAATCGTCAACAGTTTTCTTTGTTCTTACGGAATAAACCTTACGGAAACCAAGTGATCTTTTCTCTACGCACTCCAACCTCTACAACAACAACTCTTGCAAGTGTACGAACCGTACAGTCACAGTAAAATCTTTTCATTTGACATAGATGTATATGATTTAAAAAAAATTACACCTTTTATTGGGTACAAGAAAAGAACAGACGGTTCATTTCGATCATATAAAACTTTGCCAAAGTATAGATGGTCTGACATGATTAAAAAGCAAATATGGCAAAATTCAAAATTGAATTGTACGTGGGTTTTGAAAAAAAGTAAAATTCAGCATGACTTCATTAAATTAAAAGGTCATTGTAGTCAGTGTTTTTCGAAAATCGAAATATCGACATTAAAAAAAACTGATAAAATTCAGACATTATTGTGTAGCATACAGAACATTCAGAAATCGATTAAACATAAAGTAATAAAAAAATCAAAACTAACACCGTAAACAAGACATCAAATAGCTAAAAACTTGAAATACAAACCAGCTATTTTGGTTCGCCATGAAATGGCTTCAAAACTAATTTCTACTGAAAACCGTAACAATATTGAACCGCCAGTTTTGCCGTCCATGTCTGCTTTACGACAAATTAAATCTGAAGCTAAAATTGGAGAGTTGTTTGATGCAAATCCTTTGACATCACTAATAATTATGGCTAAAACTTCAAATTATGTAAATACTATCCGTGAAATCTATATTTATCCACATTTTCATGTTTATTATTGGACAGATAAAGAAGTTGAATACTATAATATGTATTATAATAAATTTGGCAAAGTTACTATAACAATTGATGCAACAGGCTCCTTTTGCGAAACTATGCACCTACCTGATGGTACACGACTTACTAAAACACTGTTTTTGTACGCTGGACTTATAACTGCTAATGAAAAATTAAAATCTGTCCCTGTTCTTCAAATGATAACAGATTCTCACAGTGCTACATCAATCTCAAATTGGTTAAAAAAATGGGTAAATGATGTAACTAGCGTGCCTCATGAAGCAATCACAGATGATTCTTCAGCTTTGCTATCCGCTATCACTCAGGCTTTTACATCACATAATAGTACAAAAGACTATATTCACCACCTATTTGAAGTTTTGGAGGGAAAAACAGGAATTTTACCGGCCACTTTCATAAGGCTTGATACCAGCCACTTCACAAAAACACTCCATGATTTACCGTGTTTCAAAGATAGCAAAGATATTCGTATCAAATATTTTTATATACGCTGTATATTAATGATTAAGAAATGCGAAGAGTACGATATTGCAAAACAGATAATTAAAGATATTGTGGAAGTATGTTTAGGACAATACAACGATAGTGATATATCTGCAAAAACTGCTAATGTTGAAGCTAAAACACGCCTTGATTTATTTACTGATGTGATTGATACAACTAAGGAGGATGATATTAAACAAGAAATTTTCGGAAAGGAAAATGTGGACGAAGAATTGAGTGTAATCGAAAATTCAGTATTTATGAAATGGTTCGACCACTTAGTCGAATCTAAAAAAAAAAGCTTGATAGGGAGAAATGAAAATTCATTCTATTATCCACCTTTTTTATCTACTTTCAAGAGACTATTACATAAACTGCCACTATGGTCAAATTTATTGTGTCCATTTTTCAAATCTCAAAATAAAGCTTCATCCTCTTCGGCCGTAGAGAGTCATTTTAAAAATTTAAAGAGTCTTATATTTAAAACAAAGATTTCAAGATACAGAATTGACCAATTTATAAAAATTCATTTAGAAAATTTAGACGGAGAATTAAAAATTGCTATATGTGATTTAGATCAAGACAATACGAACAAAAAAAATCCGCTACCCAAAATTGCTAGGAAGAGAAAAAACAAACATTTACAAATCAAAACAGCAAAAATCCATAAATATAGAAGTCGTCAAAGATTTCCTACAGACTCAATATTTTCAGATAAACCTTCGTTTAGCGAGAATTGGAGAGGGAAAAATGTAGAAGTAGCTGATTCAATATCAGAAAAAAATTGTGTAAAATTTATTAAAAATGGCAATTTGTGCAATTTTCTCAGTGTCGGTGAAAATGAAATTAAGTTAATGAACACATGTGGCCTAGATTCCGTAATGTATATTTTGTCTTTAGGATACAATACAAATCAAACTATCAAAAAGAGTATTGATATTTTCAAACATATTTCGGTTTCAAAATATATCCAAAATTTATCAGATAATAATTCACAATCTCAAGACCTTTGTGAAATGAGGTGTCAAATAGCACTTGAACATTTTAAAAAAGCGCAGGATGGTAAAATTATAAGTGTTGATTGTGCCTGCAATGCCACTTTTATATATGAAAATATATTTTTAAATCTGATTTGCAGTGCAATTTTCACAAAACAGTGTTTAAACAAAGTTTGTACTTTAAACAAAGTTTTCCGTGAGGTTCCTTTTTTGCCCATTAACATAGATATAATAAGAATGTTTGGGTTTTCTAGCCTAGAAGACGCGATTTGTATTGGGAGTGAAAAAAGTACGTGTGCATTGTGTGAATGCCAAGTTAGTTCAAATTACGAACTCTCAAACATAATTGCATTTGATTTGAATGGGACAGACAAAGTTACTTTAAATGAACTACCCGATACCATCAATCTAAAAGGGAAATATTTTAAAATATTAGGCGCCGTTGAATATGTCCCTTCAGTAAACCCAGCTGACCTTGGTCACTACAAGGGCCATGGTTTTGTAAACGATCGTACAATCTGTTACGACGATTTAATGTCTAAATTTTACGATAGTAGAGAAGAACAACTCATTTATTTACACATTTTGACATATGGTTTGGCTGAACCATTATTATTTTGAAGATAAGGGGCTTTGCATCACCTTTAGTGTAGGGGATGTAGTCACTGCGACCTAAATGATTTATTGTGACTCACCACCTTGTTAGAGTAACTCTTTTAGCCCGTAGGCTTCCAAGAAATTTAGAATAATCCTAGCTTTTAGAGTATTAATCCCCCGCCCGGAGGAGGGGCGAATAATGTGTCGGCCCAGATGGACACTGCGTTTGTGGATAAGGGGCCCGCATTCACACAAAAGGTGCTTAGGCGTCTCCCTCTACTGATCACAGTACCGGCAAACATCAGTGTCACTCAGTTTCATGTGAAATTGGTGCCTGTTTAGTTTGCAGTGGCCGGTTAAGGCGCAGGCTATCGCACAGATGTTCGTCCTGCTAAGCTCAAGAAGCTCGGCAGTTCGTTTTTGTGAGTAGCCTTCTATATGAGATTTGGCGTGTAGCAGTCCTGGTTGTACCATCCAGTGCTTTTTTGAATCGCCAAATGGCCTGGTTCTTTGAGATACCACAGAAGAATTCTGGTCCTATCAGATGACCTTGAGCCCCAGTCCTTGCAAGTTTATCGGCTTTTTCATTGCCATCGATTCCAGAATGACCTGGTACCCATCTCAGAATAACTTTATTCCGTTGCCCCAGGTTATTCAGTTCGTTAACGCAGTCTTTTACCAGTTTCAAATTTATAGTTTTCGAGTTCACGGCGTTAAGAGCTGCCTGGCTATCTGAGTAAATTAGAATTAATTGATTTATGTAGTTTCGTTGACGGTTGGCCTCCGCACATTCTATAATGGCGTATACCTCCGCTTGGAATATGGTGGCATGTTTACCCAGATTCAAGCTTTTGCTGAATTTCGAGCTAATGCCAAATAGTAGTTGTTTAATAGATCCAACGAGTAGTTGTTTCGTCAATCCCTTTCGCCTTCATTCCCTTGGAAAGGGCGTCTATGGTGACGTTATCGAAAGCTCCTTCAATATCAAGGAAAGCAAGGCCATCTGTTTATCTTCCAAAGCCCTTTCGATCCTGTCTGTTGGTTCTAACAGAGCAGTTTCTGTAGATTTTCCTTTTTTGTAAGTATGTTGCTTCGGATGCAGAGGGTTATCCCTTAAATTTCTATCCCTGATGCATTCGTCAATAACCTTTTCCATACTCTTGAGTAGGAAGGAGGTAAGGTTTATTGGTCTGAAGGACTTTGGTTGAGAGTAGTCCTTCTTACCGGCCTTTGGGATAAAACAGACTTTAACCATAGTACATTTCTCTGGTATATATACCCAGTCAAAGCTTGCTCTGAAGATTTTGATTAAAATAGGGATGAGTATAGTCTTCCCTTGCTGCAGAAGAGCTGGTTGTTGAATGTTTAATGTTGGTTGAATGTTTAATGTACATTGTTACAATAAATAAAAAATACTATAAAAATATTTCATAACCATTAATTTTGTAACTAATTAGGAATTATACATACATATATTTGGATGCTGGTCCCAAAACTTGGTAGAACCTGTATCTGGGAGATCCGAGTTGAGATAACTTTAATTTATAAAGTTATTATCATTGTATCGGGCGGACATGTAGAAATCCGGTTTTATAAAAATTAAAATTAAAATAGGATAAGAAACAAGCTAACTTAAAATAAAGGTTTTTGTATGTAGTGTAGGTATGTGCGCACATAAGTATGCCAAATACTATTGCTGTATTATTGTTGTTTATCGCTTGATTGGAGAATTTCTGTGTTACTTTAAAATGTCTTATTAATTTCTTATTTCCTCGATTTTCAAGTTAAATTTTTATATGAAGTAAATAGTTTTGTTGTATTTACATCGATCGTGTTTTATTTATTGAAATTAATTTGATTGTTTTACGGATTGCGACATCTCTGGTGCTTCAGATACATATGACTATTTAAAACTTACTAGGTACCTAGTTACAGTACGCCCGACGGATCTTGGCGAGCCTGAACATAAGCTTTGCGTATCACTCACTCTCTCTCTCTCTCTCGTCGTTCATGGCAAACGATGACGGTTTAAGTAAGTTAAGTTGAATTTATCTTTAAAATATTGAAGCTAAATAAATGTACTTATTTGTTTTAGGCATCTAGGCCCACGGTATAAAATGTATAAATCAGACATGTAACGGAAGTTCGATTCCGAAAAGTCGAAATTTGTGATTGATTTTGCATTTTAAGATATTCACACAAAAATAGAAAAAAAAATTGGGGTTCCCCATACTTAGAACTGAAACTCAAAATTTTTTTCATCAAAGACATACGTGTGGAGTGTATAAGGATAGGTCTTCAAAAATGATATTGAGCTTTCTAATATTTTTTTTTTTTTCTAAACTGAAGAATTTGCGCGAGAGACACTTCCAAAGTGGTAAAATGTGTGTTCCGCCCCCTCTAACTTCTAAAATAAGAGAATGATAAAACTAAAAAAAATATATGATGTACCTACATTACCATGCAAACCGCCAACGAAAATTGGTTTGAACGAGATCTAGTAAGTAATTTTTTTTTAAAACGTATTATAATGCTTATATATGCAAATGTGTATGAATTTTACTCTGCTTTACAAAATGTACCTATGGTACGATAAACTTTATGGTCACCCTACAAAATGTTCTCCTATACAAAATTGAAAATCAATTTTCTCTTAAATTATAGCATCTAGAAGAACGGACGATACGTTAGAATTTAGTTAAAAAATAGTAAGAAATTTTAATCTACGTTGCGTTAATCTATGACGTTTAGTCTAGTCAATAAAGCCGAAAATCTTGGGCCCTCAGTTCAGACGTTTCCGTAAAATTCAACTCTCATTTACTTTTAAACGATTAGCTCTTGGTTCATTATTTCTTTTTTACTAATTCATAGAGGTATCTAATTAGAATATAATAAAGTCGTACGTATGTATTTTGTCAAATAAATTCAGTTTTTGCAGATTCTTTATAAATGACATTGCTGAATTGAGGGCCCAAAGAAAACCGCAATAAATCTGTAATGTGATGTTCTACAGATTTGAGAATTTCTTAAAATATTTAAGAAATTCTTAACTAAATTCCTAAATAATCATTATTTACCCAGACATCGTACTTTCCGAGATTTAGACTATGCCTCTTTATGCAAGCGTCTGGATTGAGGGCCCACGTTATTTAATCATAACTTTTTTATTTTACGTTTAAGAAATTTATGGCTCATTGCTTTAAGTTTTACTATTTTTTAACTAAATTCCCTGTAAATCTTGTTTCGTTTCATAAGGATTTAAAAAATGGGCCCTCAATCCAGATGCACACCGGGACACCGCATCCCCTGTCGTGAAGGCTCGCACGCGCATGATGGCGTCCACCGTGGAGCGCATCCTGTGAAAACCGAACTGACCGTCCGAAAGGTCCGGCCCCATCCGTGTTAGGCGCGTGACGAGGCGGTTTGCAATGACTCTCTCAAAGAGCTTGCCCACCTCGTCGAGCAGCACAATGGGCCGGTACGCGGACGGAGAGTCCGCAGGGCGCCCTGGCTTCGCGATGAGGACCAGTTTCCCCGTCTTCCAGTGAAGTGGGAACTGGCCCCTCTCCAGGCATGTACTGAAGAGCCCTTTTAGTCGAGGCCCAAGAGCCTCCATGGCCAGGACCCAGGCTTTCCCAGGCAAGTCGTCGGGTCCTGGGGCGGTGTTCTTGGTACTCAGCCTTCGCACCACCACTCTCATCTCTACCTCGGTCACCCCTGGAGCATCGTCGTCGTCGTCGCTATTGCGGTCCTCGTCAGACACCGCTGGCGGAGGCGGAGCCATGGGCGGGGGGGAGTGTTCTCCTCGCGCAGGGAACAAAGTGCTCACCACACCCTCCACGAGCTGGGGCCGGAGACTCTGAGTCAGCGGGGGAGCCCAGGGGTTTTCCCGTATAATTTTTTACGGGCGGGGCCCACGGGTCCACGTTCAGAGCCACACGTTGCGGGCCTTTACACATGTGGAAAATTATCATGATTAAATTGCGTTATCAAATATTATTATTATGAAACTAGCTTTTGCCCGCGCGGCTTAGCTCCCGCTCTTCTCTGCTCCACCCTACTATACCCTACTCTACCCTACACTACCCTACACTACCCTACACTATCCTACACTATCCTACACTATCCTACTCTATCTATCCTACACTACCCTAATTTTCTGACTCGCTGTTGCCCAGTTTTTAATGTAATCGATTCAGAAATCAGAAACGTTTATTTCAAATAGACCAATTACAGGCACTTTTGAATTGTCATCTTCATCACTTGTGAATTCTAGACTCGGAAGCCATAAGCACTTAAGTCAATTTTTTTTGCATGCGAAAATTTTACAGGAGACGGTTTAATTCGATTGGTATGAAAAAAATGTACTACGGTTATTGTTTTTATTATTTATTATTACACAATTATGAACTAGTTACATATCAGAATATGGCTGTTTAGGTTTTATTTATTATTTACTGAAATATCTGACTTAAGTTTCTTTGAACATCAAGAAATTGTGACTTAGGTGTTTATTAACAAACTATAATTAAGTACTTGGCCTATTTATTTTATTTTATGATTTTAAATAAAACTATGAATAATTATTATTATTAATTACAATTTTATAATATAATGCATGCAATAAAGTAAAAAACTAACAGTCACTCTCTTCTGAATCTCGTATATCTGGATCAACATCCTTGGTATCGTCAGTGGTCACTAAATTCTGGTAAAAATTATGGAAACATTCTGGTATTAAAGACAAAAGTGATTTTATATCACGTTTTTTTTCAACACTTATTGGTACTGGCTTGTCAGTAATCTCCATCAAATTAAATTCCTTATCTCGGCGCGTGTTCTGTTTGAAATTAATACTTTTAAATGATTCTTCTCTAGAAAGAGTGGTTTTGTATTTTATGACGCCGTACTCAGAGTCATAACTGAGCCACTTCACATCATGCCACTTGAAAATATTTCCGTCATCGTCTTTTTTTCGGGCTACTAAAGGACCTTTCAATAAACTAGCGAAATCAAAGAAATCATTTTGTCGCATTTCTCTAACGGTAATTTTTTTGCTACTCGATCTTACTAACTGCATCCAAACGTGGGGGTGATAAATTTGTATTTCGGTTTTTTTCTTTTTTTTCTCAATAATTGCATGGTCAACTTCCATATGTGTATGACCAGGTACCATGAACTTGTGATGTATTAACTTTATTGAAGGTTTAACAGTCATTAAGTACGTGAACATTGCAGCCACGTGAGTGTTCTTGTTTTGTCCTCCACAAGTACCTATCAGAGTACAAAATCACTTCTGAGATGTCTTCCGGTAGTTCTTGTAAGTATGCAAACAAACAAGAGGCTATTTGATTAGCACCGCGACCCAAAATACCCTCATGCCACATGTGGTGCGTTGACATTCTAGTTGCGTTATCATGGATTGTAAGATTGAAGGTCCAAAGTTGTCTTTTATAAAAGGCTACAGATGATTGTAAAGCTGGGGTTGGCAAGCATTGCTGTAGGTCAAAAGTCAGGCATTTGATTCTGTTATTTGTAATTGCTATATTTTTATCAGACTGCTTCTCTTTGTACGCCATATCAGCGGCTAGCAGATGAGAGTCGCGTTCTTTTTCAAGGGCTGATTTTGTGATCTCGTCCGTAGTAATATTTAATTTCATCTTAAACAGGTCGCATGTGTGACAAGTGTCCACTTTTGGTTTTTTGAAACTTAAGTTTAATTTATGAAATTCTTTGCGATATATCTTATCACTTACAGGATTTTCATGTGATTCTGAATAAAGAGAATACATTTTCGATATAGTCAAATGCGATGGTAAATATTTGCGGGTGCTTTTACGTCTAGTGTAATGACTTTCATATAGTGGAAACGAATTGATATGGTTAATCACCTCTTGAATTTTTTGTTCAGAATGTTTGTTTGCTGGTGTATTCTTTCCACGTTTGTCTGTTGGTATAATTCCACTCGAGGTTCCACGTTTCTTCAAACCGAGTAGTTTTACAAAATTATCACTTATTGATAGAGTTTTAAGAAAGCAACCTTGACACACGGATATTTTTTCACTATTGACGTTAAAATGATACGTATAAGTCCACTGTCTATTTTTTTGTAAACTAGGATCTTCGACCCGACGACGCTCGGTTTTTTTCTCTCGAATGGTAATCAAAGATGAAATGAACGCTGCCCTTAAATCATAAGACCCAAGATTCCAAACCTCTTTGTGTTTTTGCAAACCTCGTTGCTCATCACTTATTTTTTGACGACACTTATTTCGACAATTAGGTAGTTCCTTCATTTGACGTTTACCGATAATTTTTCCAGAAGCTCGCTGACTGACTAAAAGATCCACCCCCTTCCTTCTAGCCTTCATACCGGGGCTCGGATCACTGTTATCAAGTTACTTAAGTCAGTTGGTATGAGAGTTGTTATGCCGGTAAAAAAAACTTAAGTCAACTTAAGTGGTTTGTGTCGCCGCTTGATTTGTTGATACGACTTAAGTTTTATGGTACAGTCGACTATTACGACTGAATGGAGTGACGGTGACTTACGTGCTTATTCCAGCCAACGGATAATACAAAAACATGAGTCCTGTGACTTTTTATAATTTTGAGCTAAAATTGACTTAAGTGCTTTTGGCCGCCGCGTCTAGAATTGTTCGCCGAAATCGGTCAACTGGAGATCTTCTAGCGTATGCTATCCACATCTGGAGTGAGGCCATCGAGAAGCACAGGGAAGCGCTTGCCGCCTCCTTCGATATCTCGAAGGCTTTCGATAGGGTTTGGTACGAAAGCCTTATTAATAAGCTTCCTTCTTTCGGTTTAACCGCTGGATTGTGTGCTTGGATCGCAGACTTAATGAGTAACCGGTCCATCCGAGTCGTTATCGATGGCTGCTCGTCCGGTCAAATGGCTATTAATGCTGTGGTCCCTCAGGGGTCAGTACTCAGTACAGCACAAAATTTTGGACAAATGCAAACATGAGATTAGTAGCCGGTATATAATGCAACAATGACTATAAAAAAAAACAACTTGATTTTTTCTATAACACACACACTTAAATAGGAACCTTATAACTACACAACACTAATAAGCATAATTGTATTATTGACATACCCAATAAATTGCTCCTTTTACTTTAAAAATAAATTCACAATGCCTAACCACTTACTTCGAATACGAAATCTGTTAAATTGTGGGTATACTTAACGCAACTTTCTCTACACATAACACTTACACTATATAACACACACATAGTCTTTTTCCACAGATTCAGCTCGACGTCAGTATGCCACTACAGGGACCCAGCAGAATACCAGCGTCAGGTATATTTGCCTGACACATGCTGAGTTGGGCTCCCATTTGATGCATCCGTGAAGCACACACCGCACTATGCATTTTTTTTTTTGTTTGCCACACAAAACTTTTAATAAGCTATGTACCTATTTTTATGTTTAATTTTTTAACGTGTTTTTTTTATGTATGTAATTCAATGTACTCGTAACATTGATAACTGTGATTGTTTACATTTTCTATTTATTTTATTTTTTTAATTTGTGTGCTCAGTTTTATGTTTGTATTTATATTGTGCTTTTGTGTATTATTTATTTATTTATTAAAACTTTTTGCACAAGTAAGCACTGTACAAAGGCGGATTTAATGCCTTAGGCATTTTCTACCAGTCGACCTGAGAGTGGTGCAGAAACATAAGATGGTAGGTGCGACTTAAAGGCAAACAAACTAACAGAAAATTAAAACCAATATATAATTATATGGATAAAACTTATATAAATAAATATATATAAATTCATGCAAATAAACAAAAAATGTTATGAGAAAACGAATCCATCAAATATTGTGTGTTGTATTGTGTGTTGATCATTTATTTGATGCAACACCGAAAAGTTCCGCCTAGCCCGTTCCATCATCGGACTACCAGACGTACGGCGACGCGCCATCTGTACATGGTGGATATCCTACCTACACCCACAAAACGTTTGTGCGCCCAGCTAGGGAGTGGAATTCCTTGCCGGGGTCTGTGTTTCCTGATATCTACAACCCGGGAATCTTTAAGTCGAGAGTGAATAGGTTTCTTCTAGGTAATCGCGTTCCATCGTCGTCCGCATCGTCGCTTTACCTATAAAAAACAAAAAGAAATGAAGTACATAAAAAAAAAGTCAAAATGTCGGTCAGTCAAAAAAAAAGTGAAACTAAATTGCATTTTCCAAAGCGAGTCTCTATGGAGAACTTGAACGTTCAAGTAACACCATGGACTCTTTTAAATAATATATGAGTTACATATATCTTGGTTTGCTTATTTCTTGTCCCTTCTTTTTCACCGCTTTTAAATTCACCTCTTTTAATTTATTTACTTATTTTATTTAACAATTTATGTACACACAATAATAAAAGAACAGCAGAAGGAAACAGAAGAATAGTAAAAAGGTGATGCTTATCACCTCTCTTATCTTATCTTATTAAAGGTGATTGCTTTTATTTAACTCAATTTTAATTTATAATATGTGATTTTGTAATTTTAAACAACCATTGTGAATGATGGGTATGCCTTTAATTGAATAATTAATCTTTAATTGAAAAATTAATTTGTGTGTGTTCGAATTTTATTTTGTGGACGAGTTGTTGGTGTGCCTTAAAAATAAAAAATATCAAAGCTTTGTCCAAATAGGTCAGACTGGATTTTCCAGGTTGACATAAATGGACAGGACAAAATGCACACCCGTGTGTCTGAAATATAAAATGTTGTAGCTGAGTTTACTGACCTCATGTGGCCCGGGCCGCCCAGGTCAGGTGACGCTAACGGAAAACAAAAAAGGAAAACCCCGTTGTGTTTCGTCAGAGTGATTTAATTATTTCGATGGCAACCGGGTGCGATACGTGCTTGTTATAATATACTGTGTTACCTAGCTAGGACGCTAGGACACCGTTCTTTACTTTTAAATTTATTAATTAAACCCCAAGCTAACGCGCCGGCGTTTGCTCTCTCATTGCCTTTTTATTTTATCTTTATAATGCAAATTTTTAATAAAGTACTTATAAAAAGAAATACATAAGACTTTATGAATACTTTATCATCATCATATCAGCCGAAAAACGTCCACTGTTGGACATAGGCCTCCCTCAAGCGTCGCCACAACGACTGGTCCTGTGCGTCACGCATCCGTCGGATACCCGCAACCCTGATTAAGTCATCGGTCCACTTTGGGGGAGGCCTTCCAACGCTGCGTCCTCCGGTACGCAGTCGCTACTCCAGTACCTTTCGTCCCCATCGACCATCTGTTCTGCGTGCAATGTGCCCTGCCCATTGCCACTTAAGTTTGGCGATTCTTCGAGCTATATCGGTAGCCTTGTTTCTCCTCCGGATGTCTTCATTTCTGATGTGATCACGCAAGGAAACCCCGAGCATAGTCCTTTCCATTGCCCTTTGGGTGATTTTGGGTCTTCTTATGAGACCCAATGTAAGCGACCACGTTTCGGAGCTGAATACTCTTAATAGTACTAATTTCTAAAAATATTGGCTTAATTACCTAATTATAAAAAATAAAACTAATTAAAACACATGTTTAAATTTTTTATTTTGTTTTTCTTTTTTGTAATTATTTGTGTGTCTATACGAGCAGAATAAACATGTTTTCTTTCTTTCTAATGACCTGTTAACGGGGTTACCTACCATATCTCAGGATTTGTCCTGAGATTACAGGATTTTTGGACTCTTCTCAGGATTGCGGCTGGATTTTGCAAATCTCATGAAATGTCCCGATTTTTAGAATTTTCAATAAAATACAACTTAAGTACTCGTAGGTACGCTTAACCCCTCGAGCGCCGATTGTATGTACATACGTCTGTACAACTTCGATGTCCTTGAAAAATGCTTAATTTTCGTGTTTTCCCCAAGTTTGTACGAAAGTTATTTGGCCGAAAATTTTGGTTTCTTTACATATTTATTAGAATATTATAAGATCTGGGTTATTTAGCAGAGTAGGCAGATTAACAAACACAGCACAGCTTGTATCACAGGCGTATATTTTACTGACATTAACACAATCAACAAGAACCCTTGTAACGCTTATCTCATCGACATGATGTTGCATTGCTATAAGGAGATCTTATCTCCATCACGCACCCTCAATGCATCATTTCTTTTTTTTTTTTTTTTTTCGATTGGAAAAATCATCTTATGACAACCCCCGCTCTTGGGCGGAGCGGGAGATAGTGTCAGACTCTTACTGACTAAAAAACCCATCCCGTTCCTTCAAGCCTTCATACCGGGGCTCGAGCGCCCTTTCGGATTACCCTGGCCCCAGTAGGCTTCGACCCGGCTGGGCCCCTGCTGTTGCTGACAACTCCTTGAGGCGCGCGGGAACAGCGCGCGCCGTCGACGACTTGGGCTTGGTCCGGACGGTTACCGGACGGCCGGACAGCGAGCTACCCATTGCTCACTGTCCGCAAGCCCGCGCCTACGGTGGCTGGAAATCGGGATCGGAATCCCGGCGGCGGCGGCGAGAGCACCGTTGCCTGATGCGGTCGGCCTCCTCCTTAGCGAGCATTACTGCTTCGCAGAAGTCGGCGACCGCCTGCCACTCCTCCTCGCTCCGGACCATGGCCTCGACCAAGGCCCGGCGCGAGAGGTCTCCGCCGCCGATCACCCCCACGAGGGCACGGCGATGCTCCGCCCAAGCAGGGCACACTGCGATTGTGTGCTCCACCGTGTCCTCCGGGCGTTCCGCACAGTGGCGACACCCGGGCGTCACTTCCGCTTTAATTCTGAACAGGAACCTCCCGAACTTGCCATTTCCGGTGAGGACCTGTGTCATGCGGAAGGTTAGGACGCCGTGAGGTCTTTCCAGCCACGCCTCAAAGAGGGGACTTATCGCCATAATTGTGGCGTGCCCATGACGGGGTTGCGATAGTCGCTGACGCCATTCCACCATGAGAGTCAATGCATCATCATGTATAAATACATAGTGTACCTTTAACATTCTTACATGTGTACGCACCCTTAACACTGTAATTTATTGCTGCACCTTTAAATGTGCATATAAAATACATTGAGTCTATCAAAAACAAAATTAGCCATTATAAACAAAAACAATATAAACAGAACTAAGAACAAAACATTTTTAACAACAACTAACCTAGGTCTAGATTACCCGCCTCCTTAATGGATAATTTCTCTAATAATGACTTTAGCTTCGGGCCTGACAAAGCTTTTGTCAACATGTCTGCTATCATGTCCTGCGACGACATGTAACGCACGTCAACCGCTCCATTAGAGATAGCTTCGCGGATAAAATGATACCTTATGTCAATGTATTGTCCTATTATGGTTCATTTTATTCCGAGAGATTCTGTGTGCAGACTGATTGTCATTGTAAATAATAACAGGTTTTTCACCTTTAACCTCTGTTAAGCTTTTTAACAGAGTCTGCAAATAAATGGCTTCTTTCGATGCTTGACTAAGGCCTACATACTCTGCCTCCGTAGATGACAGTGCCACGCATCTTTTGTTTTCGACTTTCCCACGCAATTAAATTTTCGCCTAACTTAAACATCAGACCCGAAAAAGATTTCCTATCATACGACCCACCCCAATCCGCATCTACGTAGTTTCCCTGACTTTTGAAAAACTAGTGCAAAATCTGATGTTCCTTTTAAATATTTCAACACCCGTTTAGCACACTTGAAGTGTATATCATCATAGCATGAATTAAACTGTGCTAAAAAGCTAAGTGCGTGCGCAATGTCTGGCCTAGTGTTTTGAGTTAAGTAATTAAGACATCCTATCAGATTTTGATATGGCAATCTACATACAGATTCAGGAGTTTTCTCTAATTTGAGACCTACTTCCATTGGGGTATTGACTGGTTTACAGTCTGTCATATCGAATTCTTTCAATACGTTTTGAACATATTGCTCCTGATCAAGATAAATACAATTTTTATCTCTTCTAAGCCTCATACCTAGAACATGTCTAGCAGGACCTAAATCCTTGAGTTTAAACCTTTTTAATAAACCGTTTTTTAAACTCTGTTTTTCGACTTCGCAGTTACGAGTGTAAAACACAAATATGTCATCAACATAAATTACTACAACAAGTCTGCCCTTGTCTGCTATCGTTTTTTGATACAAACATGGCTCTATTTTCGATTGTGTGAAACCTAAATTGAGCATCTCCTTATCTAACTCATAATACCAAGCGTTCGACGCTTGCTTTAGTCCATATAAAGACTTTTGCAACTTACATACTTTGGTCTCTTGGCCTTTAGCGATTGCTCCTTTAGGTTGAAGCATATAAATGTCCTCTTTCAGTTTACCATAAAGAAAAGCAGTGGTAACATCCCACTGGTCAATCAGCCAATCATATTCTGCAGCTAATGAAAATAACAACCGTAATGTCGAACTTCTTATGACAGGAGAATAGGTTTCGTTATAATCGATTCCACGTACCTGCGTAAATCCTTTCGCTACCAGCCTAGCCTTATATTTGATCACCTTACCGTCGCTGTTGCGCTTGATTTTGTACACCCATTTGCATTGAATCGGTTTCTTGTCACTTGGCAAGTCAACTAGTGACCACGTTTTGTTTTCCTTCAACGACTTAAGTTCCTCGTCCATGGCCTTCTGCCAAAGTTCTTTATCAGGTCTCATAAGAGCCTCTTCAACCGATGTTGGATCACCATCAATGTCAGCTAGAGTATTCACGCATGTACCTGTATAGTCTACACGCTCTCGTGCACGTAAGTTGTATCTCGGCTCAGCATTTGCTTCAGTACTCAACTCGTTACTTGCAACAGGGTTTGGTGCTACAAACGTGTCAGTACTCGTTTCACCACTCGATTGCTGAAAGATAGCGGATTCGGTACTCACAATTTCTGCATCTTGAAAATTTTCTCCATCTGAGTCAGAGTAACCATCAGGGGTACGCACTGGTTCCATCCGTTCCTCCTCTATGTTTACAGGAACTACTGTGCTTTTCGTCACCTTTGTACCAACACCAGGAAATACGTTTTCAATAAACTTCACATCTCTTGCAATTGTTACTTTTCCAGTTTTTGGATGCATCAATCGGTAACCTTTTGTAGTCTCACAATATCCAATAAACGGTGACCAAAATTGGGATCCTCGCGGAGGCGAGCGTCAGTGATAGTCCCAGCCGCATGCGTCATCTTTTTGCCGTCATCTTGATGTTTTTTGGAGTCGCGAACCCGGTAGCTTTGTGGGAGAAGTATCGCCATCATCTGTCTGAAGATTTTCTACGAGCTTTGAGGCGTGCTACTGGAGACGAAGTCGAAGTAACTGATGAACGCGTGCTGAACAACTGTCTCAGTTCACTTCAAGATGTGGTCTGTGGATTGCCGCCCATAGAAATTATGGGCAGCAATCCGCTGATCGAATATGGGTTACCAGATCCCCAATCATCACCGCATCAAGGCCGTGGATATCGGGAGTATAACGCTGAAACAAATTACGAGCCGGGCGAAATGACCACCATACGAAATGACCATGTCACCGTGTTCTCTTAAGAGCAAAAACAAATGACACCGTACTTGAAAGCGTTGGGCAAAACCAGGGTAAAATGTTTTTCTTGTATGCTCTTGGTAGAACAGGAAAAACATTTGTTACCACTGGCATACTTGCAGAGGTCAGGAGGCAAGGCAAAATTGCTATTGCTGTAGCGTCGTCGGGAATCGCTGCCATACTGCTTCCGGGTGGCAAGACAGCACATGCCATGTTTAAAATTCCCATCGATTTAGAGAGCGCCGAAACACCTGTTTGTGGTGTGTCACGTAACAGCGATAAGCGACACGTGCTCAAGGATTGCTCTCTGATCGTATGGGATGAGTGTACGATGGCCAATAGGAGGGCAGTTGAGGCCGTGGACAGAACCCTGCAGGACATCCACAGGAACGAACATTTGATGGGTGGTGTCACAGTTCTGTTCAGTGGCGATTTCCGGCAAACACTTCCCGTGGTGACGCGGGGATCGAGGGCTGATGAGGTGAATGCTTCGTTGAAACGATCTTCGTTGTGGTCACGAGTTCTTACGCTGCGCTTGACCATTAATATGAGAGCTCGGCTCGGCGGCAATACACGAGCATTGCAAGAATTCTCCGATGTCCTTCTAAGTCTTGGCGAAGGCACTTTGACAGATGGTGCTTCCAGAGTCTCTCGGTAGAGTGGTATCCAGCTTAGAAGAACTCATTTGCTGTGTGTACGGGGACATCAGTCGTATACCGCACCAGCTTCTTGGGTGTGTGAGCGATAACGCCGACGCCCAAAAATGATGCAGCAAATAACGAATGCATTCTCTCGGAAATTGAGGGGAATGAAGTGTCAACAGCAACACTTCGATGAACACTGTTGTCGAGCAAGATGACGCCACACATTATCCTGTGGAATTTCTGAACTCCCTGTCAGCAAGTGGACTTCCAGCGCATACCATCAAGCTGAAGGTCGGTGTCCCGATTATGCTTCTTCGGAACCTACCTCCTCCGAAGTTGTGTAACGGGACCCGCCTTAAAGTCATCTCGCTCCACAGACAAACTTTTCAGGCGGAAATTCTTACGGGTTGTGGCGTCGGCGAGGCAGCATTTATACCACGCATTCCCTTCATACCTCACAACTTCCCGTTCCAGTTCAAGCGCGTACAGTTCCCCGTGAGTGTTTGCTTCGCGATGACCATCAATAAGTCACAGGGGCAGACACAGAGGGCAGCGGGTGTCGACCTCCGGACGAGTTGTTTCTCACACGGGTGAGACACACGGGTATGATACCTTTGTACGTATTTTTACTCTTTTGTGTCCGGGAATGTATTCCTGCATTATTTTCTCTATTTCCTTCAGTCACATCTTATGACTGAACACAGCAGGATTCCCATATAACTCTCTTCACTTGCTTCGTTTGCAAAAAAAACTTATATTTTAATGCTATTTTAAAAGTGGTTTACTTATAATACTATAGCGACACTGGCATCTTAGGTATTTTTGGTGCTGTAGAGCCTTCACGCAGACGATGTCGCGGGCAGCAGCTAGTATCCAATAAAAATCAGAGCTTCGGTTTTCATGTCTATCTCAGTCTTTTCTGTTTAGGTTTCAAAGCATGTGCTAAACAACCAAAAACTCTCAAGTGACTTAGGTCGACTTTCTTATCAGACCATAATTCCTGTGGTACTTTTTTCGTGACAGCCTCGGTTGGACTCCTATTTTTTAGATATACCACGGTACATACTGCCTCAGCCCAAAATTTCTTGCTAAGATTTGCTTCACAAAGTAATGTTCTGGCTTTCTCCAGAATCGTTCTGTTCGCTCTCTCTGCAACTCCGTTTTGTTGTGGCGTGTATGGTACCGTCGTCTGATGTTTTATACCAGACGCCTTTAAAAAATCTTCAAAAATATTGTTAACTAATTCTTTACCATTGTCACTTCTTATGCATTTTATTGCTTTTTCACATTCTAACTCGACTTCTTCTTTGTATTCCTTGAATCTTATAAAAGTTTCACTCTTTTTCTTCAAAAAATAAACATTTGTCTTACGTGTATAATCATCAATAAACAGCAGCATATAACGGGAGCCAGCCCACGACGGTTCTTCCATCGGACCACATATGTCCATATGGATCAGGTCCAGGACTTTATCAGCTCTCATATGTACCTTGTTTTTTAAGCGGAGATCGCGTGGTCTTGCCTTGAATACACGGAACACAGGGTTCTGCTTTATCCGTCGTTTTTAAATTCATTCCGGTGGTCATTTCTTTTAAAGAAATCATATATTTTCGACCTAAATGAGCTAATCTTCTATGCCATAAATTTGACAAAATTTCATTTGACACTGTCAAATTGACCACGACATTTTCTTTTTCTTTCAGTTTGAAAATTCCGCCAACTTTATTACATGTCGCAACTATTTGGTCATTTTGGTTTTTGATAAAACAACCTCTTTTGGCAAAATTCACTGTGAAATCTTTTTTCACAAGATCGCTCACCGAGATTAAATTCGTCGATAGATTTGGTACATGTAATACATTATTCAGTGGAAGTTTCACACTTTCGCTCACTTTAAGCGAAGCATTTCCTTTTCCTTTTACAGGAATCTCTTCTCCAGTTGCCACTCAAATTTTCATATTATTATTCTGCTTTTTATAATCGAATAACTCGTTGGCATTATTTGTCATGTGATTCGAGCATCCACTGTCGACATACCATCCATTTTTGTTGATGCTATCGGCCATGCTCATACATGCGTTCACTTTCGGTGATTTTTTGCATTCCGATGCTTTATGTCCTATCTTATGACATTTAAATTCAATTTAATTCAATTCAATTTCTTTATTTCAGACGTAGTCCATATATACATTTCATCAATACAAATTAAATTCTAAAATAAAACATTACAAATAATCAAAATTATATAAAATCTTATGTCAATAAAAATAAAATACAAATAAAATAAAATACAAATTCAATTAAATTACAATAAAAAAATAAAATAACACACAATAATAAAATTAGTAAAATGTCAAAATACACGAGGAGAGCCACTAACATGAAGCTGCATCCACCTCTGTGTCAGGGACAGGTCCCACCGCTCGGACAACACCTTCAGGAGACTGTTCGAGCTGCTTCGTATGCGATTCAATAGTGAAGCGCTCCGTTTCCTTATGATCGCGAAAAAATCATCCGTTCGCGCTTCAGCAAACATAGTCGAGGCACTACGAAACCGCGGAAGCCCCAACAGTATCCTGAAAGCGTTGTTGTACTGCACACGCAGTGCGCTGTACGCCCGCTGCGTAAAGTCGGTCCACAGGCTGCACGTGTAGAACGACTGACAATATGCCTTAAATAATGTCACCTTAACTGGTCTAGTACATCGCGCAAACCTGCGAGCTAACATATTGCACCGGACAGACAGCGCCCTGCGTTCTCGCTCAATGTCCAGATTGTCACACAAGTCGTCAGAGACCCAGTGGCCCAAGTACTTGAAATGCGACACTCTTTTTAAAGGAGTGCCGCAAAGAGTGATAGGAGGTACAGAAGAGTAACATTTAGTACCGGCTTTGAAAATCATAAATTCACTCTTTTTGGCATTGTACCTAAGCCCGTGGGCCTCCGCATATGACTCACAAATGCGCAAAAGTTTACGTAAGGCACTGATAGATGGACTCAACAAAACCATATCATCCGCGTAGCTTATGTTGTTCATACATACTCCGTCTATGGAACAACCAATATTAGTGCTGTTGAGTTCACCGATCAGCTGATTCATGTACAGGTTGAAAAGGCGAGGCGATGATAAACCCCCTTGCCTCACTCCGCATTCCAACCTGTACACGTCCGACTGCGCACCCATCCACCTAACGGTATTCAGCTGTTTACTGTACCAGTACCGGAGCAAGGATACAACCTCATGTGGCACATCTGTTTCACATTGTAGCTTCTGCCATAGCTTGTCATAACACACCAGATCAAAGGCTTTTGAAAGATCTAAGAAGCATGCATATACTGGTGTGTTTCTGTCCGTGTAGTACTGCACAGTCTGCTTGAGACAGAAGATAGCACTCTCAGTTGACAACCCGGGTCTGAAACTGAACTGAGCATCATGCAAATGGAGGTGCCCTCCCAACTGTTGGTTAAGCAAACTGTCCAGCACCTTAGCTATAACAGTCGCAAGCGAGATCGGTCTGTAATTAGACAGATCCGACGAGTCACCCGTCTTGTCTTTGATAATTGGCACTACGACTGTGCACATTAGATCATCGGGCAAATAACCATGACTGAGACACAAGTTAAATAATAGTGCAAGGACTCTTGGCAGATGCACTCCCGCGAACTTCAGATGTTCGATGCAAAGGCTATCGTGACCTGGGGACTTGCCTCTTAACATATTCTTTATAATTTGGGCCACATCCTTGGCAGAGAATCTGACGTTAACATCCCCACACTGGTCCTCAACAGCAAGCACCTGCGACGCGGTCCCGAGCGGCGACACCACACTAAAATGCCGCTGAAAAGCACAGGCTATGTCCCGCGGCTCATGTGCACCACCGACACTCGCCGGAGAGCCCAACCTTGGATTAAGTTTGTGGGTACTTTTCCAAAAATCACCAAATCTCTTACTGGAATGATGTTCTGCAATGATATCCATTTTTATCTGAGATTCATTATTTTGGCAATACTTTAATTTTTCTTTGAATAGTTTCCTAGACTCACGCATATTATTATAATGGAACCCTGATCTAGGACGTCCATAAGATACCCACATCCCAAAACAAAGCCTGGCCCTCCGGTGGGCGTCACTAACGTGCCTATTCCATCCTGTCACATATTTAAAATTGCCGCGCTTAGGCACAATGCAGCTCATCTTAGCGGCATCAGTCAAAATATTTACAATATCCATATACATCTTATTTATCGTCAATTTATGATTCTGATCACAACACATCCCATCTGCACAATTACCGAACTCAGATGGGAAGTAAATCTGTTTTAGTTTCAAATTACAGTAACTAGTATACTCTTGGATCTGATTATTGTCCCTAAGTCCCCACTTGATATAATTAAAAGTGTTTGAGCTATTTGTAACTTTAGGTTTAACAATATTTACATCACACTCAATCAGTAACGGATAGTGATCAGACCAGTATGTGTCATACAGTACGCAGACATCCACGACCGCGCGTCGCGCCGCACTCGTCACTACGCAGTGATCGAGCCATCGCTGACACCCGTGCACGTCACTCACAAATGTATACGTATCGCGAGGCAGCCACTCAATGTCTAGACATGTCCACGATTGTTCCGTACAAAAAGTTAGTAACTCATTAGAGAACAACTCACCTGGGTGCGCGTTAAAGTCTCCCAGAATGAACACAGATTCCACACCACAAGTTTCAATAATCGCGTTTAACTCACTCAGGCACTCCGTAAATTCAGACAAATTATCGACCGAGTCATTTAAAGCATTTGTACACTGGCTTTCGAACTTGTGCTTTAGTTTTGGTAGCGTGTCCCTTGGTTGTAGCAAAGGCTTGTTCACCAGTTCCTGCGCCTGTTTCGGCTTGTCTATTGCCTTCCTGGAGTAATTTGGTCTTTAACTGTTCCAAAATCATTTCCTTTCCACTATTATCGAAAGCCATTATTAACGGGTTACTTATAGTCCGTTGTCAAACCAGCCAATAGTATGGAAATAATCCAGTCATCTGCAACTTTTGCGTCTATGTCAGCTAACTGCTGTGCTAAAAATACAACTCTGGATATACATATATTTCTCCATTGACGTAAAGTCCTCGAGTCTGCACTGCCACAGTTGACGCTGTAAACTTATTCGCCTGCCCCATCCTTTATCCTCGTATGCGTTGCACAAATTGTGCCATACTTCTCGAGCCGTTTTTGCAGTGTATACATGTGCAAAGCAGGATGGATCTATCAGTAAGCATAAAGTGCTTCTCGCCTTTCTATCTACATCTTTTAGTGTGGTACTGACGTCACTGGATTCTACGGCAATCCACCAGTTCTTTGACTCTAAGTAGTTTTTCACAACAAACTTCCAGTTGCCAAAATCTGAGGCTCCTCTTAGCTTTTGGATGCCGCATATGGTAGATGATGAGGGATTTTCGTCCTCTGACATCTCAAAACAATTGACGTCGCACAAAAGTGAAAAATTTATTTTCTAAAAAGCGATTTATTTACCTTGTTTGTTGTCGAAATCGAACTGCCATAACCTATTAGAATATTATAAGATCTGGGTTATTTAGCAGAGTAGGCAGATTAACAAACACAGCACAGCTTGTATCACAGGCGTATATTTTACTGACATTAACACAATCAACAAGAACCTGACCCTTCCGGTTCAGGCACAGTCACTGCAACTGTATTGTATGTCTGTACTCTTTTTTATTATTTTTTATGTTGTTGTATATTGTGTTGCTTGCGCCGAATAAATGCTATTCTATTCTATTCTATTCTATTCTATTCTATTCTATTCTATTCTATTCTATTCTATTCTATTCTATTCTATTCTATTCTATTCTATTCTATTCTATTCTATTCTATTCTATTCTATTCTATTCTATTCTATTCTATTCTATTCTATTCTATTCTAACCTTTGTAACGCTTATCTCATCGGCATGATGTTGCATTGCTATAAGGAGATCTTATCTCCATCAATATTCTTCTATATATATTATTGGTTTTTCCTAGAAAAATCCGAAAATAGTTTTTTTTTTGGTGATTTACGTAAACAGTGCAATTTTCCGGGTCAATGAACCCCTGGCGCTCGAGGGGTTAAAAGTAAAACTAAGACTAATTAATAAAAAAAACTTAATAAAAAGTGAAATAAACTAAAATTGATCTTCCTTTGGCGGAGGGGGGTTCCGCGTCCACCCCCACCTCTTTGAGTGCTACGTACAACGGGTGATTTAGTCCGCAGTGTGCAAAAAATCTCAAACTGTAAAAAATCACAGGATTTTGAAACTAGCCAGTAGGTGTTCTCGGTGATTCCGACGTCCAAATCCAAATTGCCCCACTCGCAGCTCGTCACCATCTCAATTGTCCAGTTTCGCGTTAAAGTCTCCCATGACCGCGGTGAAGTGAGTTTTGTGACCATGCTTAGCTCTGGATACATCCTCATACATGGTCTCTACTTCGTCATTGGGGTGTGTCGAGATCGGGACATAAACCAGCGAATACCTTGATGATATTCTGAGTATAAGGTACGCCACCCTGGTCCACCCACACTCTCGATCTTCACCACATTGTTCACAAGGGACCTGTGGACGAAAAAACCCGACACCACCCTGGGATTGTTGGTCACCCTCCCGGAGAATTATTGTGTCCTCCCCCTGTCTTCAGACTTCAGACAATCCCACAATACTCCATCGTAACCCACTCAATTCCTCCTCAAGTTCGGCAATCTTTATTATAAATTCATAAACATCATTATCAACATAATGTTTTTTTCGTATAACTTTGGCCAAAAAAAAAAAGTTTACCTGTTATTTTTTCCCTTGTTTGCCTTACTCCCATGTTTTTCATGTGGAACACTAGTATGTATAAGCGAGCTAGACGATAGGAAACGAATCTACATCTACAATAAAAGATAGGAATGTGGGACAAGCGGGAGCGGGCACTAGATGATTTTCGAGACTATTTAATTAAATATTAGCTGCTGGCAAAAGCAGCTTACGGGACAGTCACGCACAATGCAGAACGATGGGCCGCTTGGACTCTCGCCAATTTAAAAGCTTGTTGCTTCATCTAACGCAATCCATCGCGATGTTTGATGAAGAGGCAATGCTAAAAAAAAGAGATAACGCCTGAAAACTCTGTTAGCATTCGGTAATTCCGTGATTTACTCGAATATCTCTCAAAACTTGTTCCAGGAAATAAGTGTTTTTTTAAACCCTTAAAATGTGCAAGGCTTCTGTTGATGTACTTTTTTATTTTTTTAACATTATGGAGGGCCAAGTTTCACGAAAAAGCAGCAGATTTTCAGAAGTCTTTACTAGATTAGTTTTACACAAATTTGTTTTTTTTAATCACTTATAAACTAGTGCTTGTTTTGATTTATATAGAAGCCTAGATAATATCCATAAGATAGCGTTGTATCCAAAATATCTAGAGATCTGTAATAACGTCATAATCACGTAAGAGCGGTTTTATGAAAATATACCTCTAAAGGCATGAAAACTTACCGTTGTTGTATGAAAATGTACCTCTTATTAGACTCTAGCCATCTAAAGATGACCACGAATTCATTATTTAACTTTGCTTACGGCAGCATTTAAAACCACATAACTCATTTTATATTTACGTGCACCATAATTATTTTATTAATTTTGATTAAAATAATGCCGAAAATAATTACTAGTTCGCCAAAAGCTGATCTATCAATTATAATTTATTATATTCAGGTGAAAATAAGGTCATTAGGTCAGTTCGCACTTTGCCGGTTAGTGTCAAGTTGTGTTAATTAAATTATAATAACCTACCGTGACACGTAATTATAATAATCATTTCATAATAATACTCGTAATAATAATCCCCATCGCCATATCTGTACGTTGACGTCATGGTGGGGCTTGCGCGCTCCAAACTCTAGGTCTGTAATGGTAGAGTTTGTTTTGTCGTAGCCATTGAATTATAAAAACCCGTCGTAGCATACCTAGGGTGAGGGGCCAGACTAAGAGAGATCGATCCGCAGGGCAGTTTTGTGGCGAACTGTTGGGCATTAGCGACCCCACGGACCTTATCTCCCAGGAGAAATCTTGTTCCTCATCTGCGGCTTGCCTTTATTGGCCGGCCGTAGTGAACACTGACGAGGATCAGAGCTCCCACCTCTCTCTTGCCTTTATCGGCTGACTTGAGTGGACATTCGCAAGAGCAAACGTGCTCGGGAGAAGGATGTATAATCCAGTAAGGTGCTGATAGGGATCTTGACCGTACTTCCGGGATTGTCCTGATAGCAATGGTATACCTCTCCACTCCTCAACCGAAACACCGAGATATGTTGCCCTCTTGTTGCTACGTCACGTCGTGCTAGCGATCGTTTTCGGGGGCCCATTTGTTGAGTGTGCAAGTCACCCCCTGTTTTTTTATCGATGGAAATTTAATAACATTATTCAGGCAGGTGCCATAGCCTTAACATAGTTCCTAGTAACTAGTCCACTTAAGACTCCAAAAACCATAGCACTTTACCTTAGTTTTCCATGTGTCGCAATAGTTTCCTATCAATCGGGGGTTGTCCTTGTATGCAATAACATTATACCTTTTTTTTTATGGTGGGAAAAAATCATGCATTGACATCCCCCGCCCTTGGGTGGAGCGGGAGATAGTGTCAGACTCTTACTGACTAAAAGACCCACCCCGTTCCTTCTAGCCTTCATACCGGGGCTCGAGCGCCCTTTCGGATAACCCTGGCCCCAGTAGGCTTCGACCCGGCTGGGTCCCTGCTGTTGCTGACAACTCCTTGAGGCGAGCGGGAACAGTGAGCGCCGTCGACGACTTGGGCTTGGTCCGGACAGTTACCGGACGGCCGGACAGCCAGCTACCCATTGCTCACTGTCCGCAAGCCCGCGCCTACTTTGCGAGCATTACTGCTTCGCAGAAGTCGGCGACCGCCTGCCACTCCTCCTCGCTCCGGACTATGGCCTCAACCAAGGCCCAGCGCGAGAGGTCTCCGCCGCCGATCGCCCCCACGAAGGCAACATTATCCCTGAACGCGCTACGTTCAGGGATAATCGCCGGTTGGTACTACGATCCATTGCAATCGGCCTCTGCGAGTTGGTTTCAGCTCCTCGGACGCCTTCCAAAGGTCCAGGAACTCAGGGTCCTGAGATAAATAAATTTATAAAAATATAATAATCTCTGGATAAAGAGCCTGATCCAGAAAGCAGTACCCCTGGACATTTTTTATAATGTGTGTTTTTAAGAAATATTTAAAAATGTAAATACGAGTAATACGTAAATATAAATAATAAATGGAATAATAATTTTATTTATCTTCCACAAATTACGATAACAGCAGGAAACTAAAACCGATTTTCGATGTGACATAGTAATGTTAATTTGTGGGACACCAGGGACTCCTCTCTACAGGGTAAGCAGCAAACAAAACATTACATCATCTGTATAGATGGTGAATTTAAAATCATATAGCCCTGTCAGTTCAGCTGAATGTTTTTTTTTATAAAAAATAATATTTTATTTTTTGAAGTCGAAAGTCCACCCACTACTGGACATTCCATCCCCCAAATCTGGTTCTCGCATCTAGCAAATCACCGTGGCAATCACCAGGACATCCACCACAACCTCTATGGCTCCGCTGATAATTCTTTTGAAAATAAATGTCTAAAAATGTATTTAAAGCTGTGAAACAGTAGGGTCGCTTTTAGATAGAATAAGCGTGATAAATATTAGTTTGAGGCTTTATTCTGTCTAAAAAACTTTTTATTAAAAAAAAAATAACCGACTTCACTAAAAAAACACTAAAACGTTCAAAATAATTTAAATTTCGGAAGTCGGTGTTTCTCGGTATTGTTTGTTTTTTTTTTTTTAGTGAAGTCGGTTATTTTTTTATTTATAAAAAAAAAAATATTTTACTCTTTTTAGTTGCAACACACTTATAGCCAGAGTACCTTTTTCTCATGATAATCTCGAACCCTTCCCGTGTCTACCTTCCACCTTCCGGCTCCATCATCAGATCAGTTCGATAGTACCTTATAGCCAAAGTGCATCTCATGACGATTCTAATAAGTCCAAAAACGGCTAGGATACATTGATTTATTACGGAGTTTCGGTGCCTATCTTCCGGCTCTATAATCATCATCAGATCAGTTCGATAGTACCTTATAGTCAAAGTGCATCTCATGACAATTCTAATAAGCCCAAACACGGGTAAAATACATTGATTAACTACAGAGTTCCGGTGCCTATCTTTCGGCTCCATCATCATCATCAGTTCAGTTCGATACTACCTTACAGCCAAAGTCATGCGCGAACAAACATAAAAAAAAACGTCCGAATTGAAAACCTCCTCCTTTTTTAGAAGTCGGTTAAAAAAATCAAACGACTTGGGTAACCTAATGATATAATCAAATTCTTGAAGCCTGATATAGTCAACACTCGTTGAACAATCAAGGTAGCAAAGAGATGACCATTGTTTACTAATATAATCTTTTAAAATGTTTGTAGTCTAAAGCAATTTTTTTAATTCGTCTAAAAATTTTCAAGTCGTTTGACTTTTTTTTAAATAAATTATACAGAATAATATAATAGTCTCCTTGCTTCAAAGTATTTTATACTGGCTGAAAAAGTATTCTTGCAAATTCTGTCACAAATCAGAATTAAATTAAATCTGACAGTATCAAGAATCCATGTAAAATTTTCAAATTTCACTAAACACACGTAGGTAAATAATTTAAAAATTCTAAGTTTAACACATGTAGACAAAACAAAATGGAAACATTAAGTCGTATTACAACCACATTCGAAAGTGTAAGATCAAACATAAAGAGCAAAAACTCTTCTGAACGCCTTCAAAACTTGAAGAAAGATATTCAAATCCTCACCAATGAACTGTTAGTCCTAGGTAAAGAGAACCACGACCAATATGTAAGATCCCTAGCGATGGAAGGGTACCTGGCCCTTCTCTCGGCTAAAACCATGCCTTTGTCAATTATTGAAAAAAGAAACATACTCCAAGCGTCGTTTGAAAAACTGAAGCAGTTTGCTTTGAGGGATGAATGCCTCTTCATCCTATTAAGAATACAGAATCTTCTATGCTATTACATGATCCAGCTAGACCAGACCACTTTAGCCCGAGAAATCCTCGAGAGCATGGAGGACCTGTACGACCAGATCAGCAAGTCGCAGCCCAACAAGTTCCTCGACGCCGAAGATCTGTTCACGGCAGAGCCTGTCAGCAACATCAAACGTGTGAATCCTGAAAAAATTGACAAAGTCATTACTAACAATGTTCAGATGCAGGCTTTCTTGTACAATAAAATGAATTTGCCTCAGAAGTACACTTTATACAACCATACAGCTCTTCGGAGGCAATTGGACATGAAGGAAGGCACGCCTCAAGACTGGGCTCTGAGGACGGCGCGACTGGGAAACTATTTTACGTATCTTAACCAGATCGGCAACGCACGCCATCACCTGTGCGCAGCTTACCACGTGCTGAAAACCTGCCACGACAACTGCAAACTTATGCCTGAAGAGTTCGTATTGCAGAAGGCAGATTTCGAAATTCACTTCTTAGAGTTGAGTCACCACTGGGTTAAATATGGATTGACGCTTTTTAAAATGTCCAAAAAGAAAATTCTAAACAAATACTTCACGCAGCCATCGTCAGGAGCAGACCTGTGGAAGACCGTGGACTTGCTGGAGGACAGGTTGGACGGCTCGGAGAACTTGGAAGATGAAAACTTGAAAGATCTAGGAGCAGAAAAGTCTGGAAAGGGAGATTGTGGGACCCCAGAAAAACTATTCACTTTTCCGTCTCTCGACTTAAAAGAAATCGAAGCTAAAGTGCCCTTGGAAAGTGTCTGCAGCGTCGTCGAAGCTAGAAAGCTGTTTGCATTCACATACAAATGGCTGATGAGGGCAAAACACTATTACGACTTCGAGCATCATTCGGCGCAGTATATATCCTGCTCACTGCAGCTTGCAGAGCTGTACGAGCACTTGGCCTTCTTCGAAAGAAATATAGACAACCAGTACAGTATCCAAAAAAGACGTGCCAACGTTCTGGAGACGCTAAATTCTTTACTAAAGACGTGTGACAACGTGATGTCTGTACAGATCGACGTGATCAGGGAGCTATCACAGGTCCAGCTCGAGTTAATGGCACTTAACTTGCAGAAGTTGTGGCGCGAGGAGTCCCATACCAATATATTTAATATGGATACGGATGCAGACTCGATCATAAATTCTTTAGGTTCAGAATCCAACAAAACATTGACGGAGAAAACTCTGAATACGTCCAGTAAGAATATGTTTTTGAGAAAAATGGAAGCGGCGACTTCGATCAACGGCAAGCTGTTTCGGCTTAGCGGACAACTTGTCGCTCAAACACCTTCGCAGCTTAGCTTTGGCACAGGAATCCTTAAAAACTGAATTTGGAAAAAAAACTCTATATTGGACCCCTGTAAATATTACTGCAAATATTGGAGACAAAGTAATTTTTGGGGTAAAATTTTACAGAATAAATTTTGAAATTATTGTGGTTAGCTAATAAAATTACATAATTTTGTACATTATTCGTTTTATTTCTCAGGTTATAATTCTGTGACATGCATGGTTGCAGGTCAAATTGATAATATTTATTTAGTATCTAGGCGATAAGGTCGCTTCGGTACAGTTGCCATCACGGATCTTGAGCGCTCGGCGTCAGAGTGGGGATCACTTTGCGCATTCCATACATTGGCGAATCGTCTTCGTTGTTAAGGCCCATTTACATGATGCCATTTTCTTGTACATACAAGGGCAATAATTGAATGCAATACATTACGCGCAATAATTGATCTTCAAGAATTGTAAGCAACTGTTTACACGCGGGTATAAGTAAAAAAATGGAATGCAATTATTGTATGAAAGTCTTGACAAGAAATTATTGCAAATGTCTTTTGGTTACACCAATACAATTATGTTTAGGCGATTATTGCTTACAAGTTTTGACTTGTCTAAACACTGACTTGTATGTGCGTGTACCATTTTCTAGTGGGTTGCTTCAAGTATTGCACGTATTTGCGTTGGCGAATTTTTCATTCTAGTGTTGAACGTTAAAAGCTACTGTGTTTATTAAAAAATATGACCCAAAAAGTGTTAAAATTCGGTTCTGCTGATTTAATAAAGTTCATTGAGATTTATCGCAATCATGAGTGTTTATGGGATACTGAAAATGAAACTTATAGGAATCGTGATGCACGTAATGCTGCACTAACAGCATTTGCACAGGAATTTGGAGTTGACGGTTATGGACCTAAGGAAATAACAAACAAAATAAAAAATTTAAGGACGCAGTATCACGGGGAAAGGAAAAAGATAAAAGATTCAATGGGCACCGGTTCCGGTACTGCTGATGTTTACAAGTCCAAACTTTCTTGGTTTAATTTAATGGATTCTTTTTTAAAGAAAACTTCTGAACACAGAGAAACAACATCAAATATGGTAAGTATGTATTTAAGTAAATTTTCTTAAGTACAGTCAGGTGCATCAATATGTATTCTGTGGTTTTATGCATGCTTAAACGCGCTTGTTGTGTTATTAAAAAATGGCATTGTCTTGCCAAGGTACAGCACCATCATTATTAAAGTAACTACAATAATCGTCACGGATTCTTATAGCTGCTCTCGTACTATTCCTGTTGTTCTGTGAGGTTATATTTCCGAAAGCTCCGCCTGAAGCATTTTGTCTCCAAGTACCAAGACGAAGACCACTTCTTGGACATTCTTCGTCTATAAAACCTGGTGGGGTGTAAGACGCTGGTGAAGTTTTCCTCAGCCAGTTGTGTAAAGCGCACGATGTTTTTACTATGACGTCTACCTTGTCAATACTTGTAGTGATTGGTTTTTCAAAAACTCGAAATCGTGATGTTAAAATTCCGAAAGCATTTTCAACGATTCTTCTACATCTACACAATCTGTAGTTATAGATTTTTTGTTCTCTTGTTAAATCATTACGGCGAGGATACGGTTTCATCAAATAAGGTTTTAAGGGAAACGCTTCATCTCCGACAAGTACTGAATTACTTGGAAAATGTATGGTGTTCTCTTCAATCGCCTTCTTTAAAGTACAATTATTAAATATTCCACCATCAGAGTTTCTACCCTTTGCCCCCACGTCAATGTATGTGAAACAATAATCGTGATCAACACAAGCTAGTAACACAATACTAAATGTACTTTTGTAGTTAAAAAAGTCTGATCCTGTGCCAGGGGGACATTTTATATTTATATGCTTTCCATCAATGGCACCAATGCAGTTGGGAAAATTCCATCTTATAAAAAAGCCTCTTCGTATTTTATTCCAGTCCTCTTCAGATCTTGGAACCTGTAAAATAATTAAATAAATTTACGTTTTTAGAATGACACTTCCCTGGCATCACAAGATATCGTTTTTGAATACATTGATAATAATACAGAAAAAACAGAAAATTTGACAAATTCATCTATTCAAGTCCTCGACGAAACTCCATCAACAATACCTAAAAAAAGAACGAAAAAATCGTCTGATTACATAGAATCGGCCTTAAATAAACTGGACAATATTGAAAAAAGAGCAAGACTAGAAAAAACAGACGATGATTTGGACAATTTTGGAAAATATGTTGCATCTTCATTGCGAATATTAAATACCAAAAATAGCATACACGCTCAAGACGAAATACAAAAGATATTATCAAAATATAAACTACGGGATCTTCAAGAAGGACAAAACTCTACTCCAATGCCAGAATCTCCGTATTCGAAACAAAGCTGTGAAGACACATGGTGGAACTTGTAATTTTTTTTAATGTTTTGATTACTACTTCCCTAATTCCTTTGCCATGCCAAAAATATATGATTCTATTCTAAATAAAAACAGTTTCTTTTCATACGTACCTTTATAAAATTTTCTAATGCAGAGTAAATAGCTTCAAGGACTTCAACCAAAAAAGTACTTATAGTACACTTAGGTACTCTAAATAATTGTGACAGTGTACCTAATGAATCTCCAGTTGCCAAATATTTTAATGCTATTTCTAGTTTCGTTCGAGCAGGAATAGCATTACGCATTGCTGTGTTTTGCCTTTGTATAGAAGAGCCAACTTTATCTAACAAATAGTAAAACTGGGTTCTGTTCACACGGAACATGTCCTTAAAGTCATCTTCATTTTCTGTTTGTAGTTCTACACAAAGATTGTTAGATGCTCCGAGAACCTCTCTTCTTTCTATCCATTTTTTGATCCAACACCTTTTCTTACGACGTTTTCTCAATATTTCTTGCCTCAGAAGAGCAGCAACGATTAACACACCCTCACTCACTGCACTCATGTTTGCAAATGAAGAGAGAATCCAGTTGAATACAAGAATTGCTTTTATGTGCTGTTTACACCAAGAAAAGTTTTGAAGCAAAACTTGTATAACAAATCAAGAATGTTATGTGTTGTTTAGACCATACAAGTCATTTATTGCTTCAATTTAATTGTATGCAACAGGCAAGAAACTTGCATCGTGTAAATGGGCCTTTAGGCTCGGCGTAAATGGGCCACCGACCACAGCCACCGGTGGCCAGCGACGGCGACTTAACACACTTTTTAATATATTTTGTATAGACGCCCCGCACACGTGTATCCGGTGGCGGCCACTCGCTACAGTAGTGTCCGCGACTCGCCACTAGTGGTCACTACGTGCCACACAAAATGCCGACACCCGCCACTGTCGCATTGCTCCACCCCCCGCGCAGTTAACCGTCCGACGTTCTACGTATCGCACGCGTACCATCATGGAGCACGACGTCTCAATGGATGTTGATACATTCATATCGGAAATCCATTCACGTCCCGCTATTTGGGATTTGAATTCTGATCTGTACAGCAATAGAAATGAGAAAGTAAAAGCCTGGGAAGAGATTTGTGAATTATTTATTAACAATTTCAAGGACAAAAGTAGCAAGGAAAAAACACCGCAGGTAAGTTAACATTTTAAATACTTTGTGTCGTGTTTATTCATATTCTGTTTTCTTGCCATGGTATTGATCCTTCATTCATAAAGTAATCTTTTAATATGTCTCGTGTAGTACATGATCGTAAAGTTGGTATACCTGAATCTTCTTCATTTTCGAATCCGGCTACATTCAGCGTGTGTTTGAAATTGTAACCATCTCTTTTACGGACAAAGTTGTGCAAAATGCAACACGTTTTTACGATATCTTCTGAGAATTTAACAGATGTATTTAATGGGCGATGAAGTATTCTCCATTTGTTGGAAAGTATACCAAATGCACATTCTATGCAGCGCCTAGCACGACTCAGTCTATAATTAAATATTTTTTTATCTAAAGACAAATGTCTTCCAGCATAAGGTCTCAACATGTGTTCGGATAAACCAAATGCTTCATCACCAACAAATGAATAATTTAGTGCTTGACGGTTACCAACTGGTCTTTCTGGAGGTATATTAATAGATTTGTCTTCAATCCTTTCAAATAATTCACTCTCTTTAAATACAGTAGAATCCGATGCTTTGCCATAGGAACCAACATCCACGAATGTGAAAAGGTAATTAGAGTCACAAACCGCCAAAAGTACCATCGAAAAGTAATTCTTATAGTTGTAGTATAAGGATCCGCTGTCGAATGGGTGAATAATTCTTATGTTTCCCATCGATAGCACCTAGGCAATTAGGGAAATTAGTGTTTTGTAGAAATCCACTAGCTATTTCCTTCCACATATGTATCGTTGGTTCTGGTATACATATAGCTTTCAACCTATTCCAAATTATTTGACATGTTTCTTTGACTATCATTCTCGCTGTAGATGCACCACGATTGTAAGTCGTTTCAAAATCTCCAAATGAACATCCGGTGCCAAGGTACCTGAAACAAATAGCAAGTTCTATATTAAGGTGATACGTTTCGCTTTGGAGGAAAATTCAAATTTTTTTTGGGTTTTTTTATTAATTGCGGCTTAACTGTTATACAAGGTGTCGTTTTGAAGCTGCAAAATATTTCAGGAGGTAATTATGTTAGTGATTCTCGACCCGAATCAATAATAAAATAAGTAGGTAATTTTTTTTTTTTTTATAACCGCGCTTTTTTTCACACACACAAACACGGAACAATAAAGGGCGTTTTCACACACACTAACTCGCAACGATAGTTTCATAAATAATGTATCATCCAATCATCATCCCGCACGCCACACCCTAGCCACGCCCCCGCGGCCATCGATCAATCGATTTAGTTTAGTGTAATTAAAAAATTAAATAACAAGTATTACTGATTATTGACCAGGTATCGTTTTTTTATATGATTATTTATGAGTTTTATTACAACCTCCTGAAATATTGTGCAGTTTTAAAACTGCACCTTGTATATAATATTACTAGTTTAAGCTATTTTGCGAACCTAAATAACTATTTTTTGTGTAAGTAAAGCTGTTTTAAGTTTCGTGTTTTAGTTTTGAAGAAAATTTACAGAAACTGTTTTGTACAGTTTCTGCACCTTTCCAGCTAATATAAAGAACCTATCTCAAAAATTGATACAGGGTTACACAGAAAATTATTGTTTATGTTCGCAAAATAGCTTAAACTAGTAAAAGATATAGAGTCCGTCTAACGAAAGCGTGACCTGAGAAAAGGAGGTTAAAACCAAAAATTTTGAATCTGGTATTATTGAAATAGTAGGAGAAAAAAATTTTGATACTTGAGTATTTTTTGTATTTATGACAATTGTATAATAGTCGTATAGGAACTTAAATTTTAGTCAAAAGCGTGTGTGTAGACTTAAGCTAGAACTACACTACACCGACGCACACGTATGAGACGTCTCAGACGTTTGCGGTAGGTGGGCACACTACACCGACGCAACGCATAACACGTGTGATGCGCATCACAACCTTTGATTTCATCGGAGGATTAAAAACAGTTCAAGCTCGCTTTTTCATTTACCATCGAAGACACTTCCGCCTGACCACCGCGATCAGACGCGTGGATGGCCCCGCCCACCTTTCTTTAAAATTTCTGGGACCGACGTTTCGGCGTCGCGAACGTAGCGTTGCATGGCGTGGCGTGGATCAAGTGTAGCTCTAACAGTCTATTTTCCATATGAAATGTATGGAGACCGACGCTCCCAGATCTGCGTGTGTAGCACACGTATGAGGAGTGTAGTTCTACCTTTATTATTGGTGGGTGTATGGTAAAGGTCAATAACATACAAAATGTTAGTTATTATTCCAAATTATTTTATTTTATCTGTTCTCTCAAATGTCGCTACATAATATTCAAATAATACTCTTTATTTACCATTTGGCCTTCTGGCAAGAATACCAAGTGCACAACACCGTAATAGTCAACATGATTTCAATTTCACCATGTCTCGCCAACACTAATAATGTGTTTCAGGATTGTTGGAATCGATTCGTTTTAGCACAGAGAAAATTCAGATCTTTTAGGATTAGTCAAGCGGGAACATGTTTCATACTCCAGTGATTGTTTCAAATGATACGGATCGACTCGTGAGACACAGAAAGTTCAGCAGCTATCTCTCTCAAACTTGAACTAGGATTTCAGTCACTATTTCCTTCACTTTCGCGATTTTAACTTCAGTTGAAGACTTCGATTCACTACCCGAAAGTGAGGCAAATATTTCATTATAGCTTTTGAACGCATTCTACCATTAGCATGTGTTTTTGATTAAGTCGGTTCACCAAAAGCCTTCTTTGTTCGATGTTTTTGTCAAATATGAAATTCGCAATATGCCAGATTATCTAAAAATATAAGAAAAAAAAATATCATCATATCGTAAATATAACTATCTAATAATATTTGTCAACAAGGATCCAGATTATAAAGTCATACTAACTTAAAAATTCTGAAATCGTATAGAGTGCGTCTACTGAAAGCGTAACCTGGAGTTTTTTTTTTAAATTAAATTGGCAACATTGTTTTGCCGAAAAAAATCACGTCAAAGTCTATGGTTGCAATTGTCAGTTTTTGGAAACAGATATTTATTTTTCAAGAATAATTGCTTAATTATGGGAAAAACAATAATCAGTAACGTGCAAAAACAGCTACACACTATGGTTAATAAATTCAAACAAAAACAAGAAGAGAAAGAAGTTGTTTTCAATGAAAACTAACAATGTTTATACACAATTTCTGAATTTTTAAGTTAGTATGACGTTATAATCTTGATCCTTGTCAATGATTATTAGATAGTTATATTCAGGATATAATGAAAAATTTTTTTCTTATGTTTTTAGATAATCTGACATATTGCGAATTTCATAATGGACAAAAACATCGAACAAAGAAGGCTTTTGGTGAATCGACTTAATCAAAAACACATGCTAGTGAGTGGTAGAATGCGTTCAAAAGCAGTTGAGATGTAATAAATGATTTGCCTCACTCTGTCTGGTAATGCATCAAGGTCTTCAATTGAAGTTAAAATCGCGAAAGTGAAAGAAATAGTGACTGAAATCTTAGTTCAAGTTTGAGGGAGATAGCTGCTGAACTTTTTGTGTCTCACGAGTCGATCCGTATCATTTGAAACAATCACTGGAGTTTAAAACATGTTCCCTTGACTAATCCCAAAAGATCTGAATTTTCTTTATGCTAAAACGAATCGATTGCAACCCAATAATCTTGAAAACACATTATTAGTGTTGGCGAGACGTGATGAAGTTGAAATCATGATGACTATTGTTTAATATTTCATTTGACGGTGCAGCCTCAAAGAGGTTTCATAGCTGGCCTGGCCGTTGACAATTTTTGTTTTTAATTTTATTGGTGACTGTCGTGGTGACACATAATTTTTCTTTCTGTTCTTTTTTTTTAAATATAATGTAAAAATTACTTATTTACTCGGAGTTTCCCTTATTTCAATTCTTTTACTGAAATCACATATAAATCCCCAACAACTATTTTATTTGACTATCGCGGTGTTGTGCACTTGGTATTCTTGCCAGAAGGCCAAATGGTAAATAAAGAATATTATTTGTATATTATAAAGCCACATTTGAGAGATCAGATAAAATAGAATAATTTGAAATAATAACTAACATTTTGTGTGTTATTGACCTTTACCATACACCCACCAAATAATTAAGTCTATACACATGTTTTTGACTAGGATTTAAGATACAACTATTATACAATTGTCATAAATACAAAAAAATACTCTAGTATCAAAACTTTTTTCTCCACCTATTTCAATAATACCACATTCAAAATTTTTGATTGTGACCTCTTTTTCTCAAGTCACGCTTTCATTAGACGGACTCTATAAACATTGTTGGTTTTTATTGAAAACACCTTCTTTCTCTTCTTGTTTTTGTTTGAATGTATTAACCATAGTGTGTAGCAGTTTTCGCACGTTACTGTTTATTGATTTTCCCATAATTAAGCGATTATTTTTGAAAAATAAATATCTGTTTCCAAAAACTGACAGTTGCAACCATAGACTTTGACGTGATTTTTTCGGCAAAACAATGTTGCCAATTTATTTAAAAAAAAAACTCCAGGTTACGCTTTCAGCAGACGCACTCTAACAGTTCAGCCGCAATAAAAAAGAAAACCCTAAAAAATTTGAATTTCCCGCTAGAGCGAGAGGTATCACCTTAAGTTCCTACGTATGATAAGTAAAATTACAAATAAATCCTTTATTTTTCAACTCGTTTTTCAGGACAAAAACGACCCACTGGGCATACATGGGTTAAATACAGTATTGTTGAATAATAATACGATTTGTTACAGCTGCCACGTTACAACGAAAGTGGAAAAGTCTCCGCGATAGTTTTAACACAGAACTTGGGAAGCAAAAGAAGAGCGGATCTGGAGCATCAGGCAGGAAAGAATAATATATTTTAAACAATTATCTTTTTTGAAACGTCTTAAAAACGTGAGACCTACAACAGATGAAGAGATTAATAAAAATGATGATGAAGAGATTAATAAAAATAATTCAGAACTAGAACAACAACAAGAACAAAATGAAGGAGAAACTTGTTCTTTAAGTAGTTCCAGGAGAAGGGCAACGAAAAGAAATATTGATAAAGTAGAAAACGAAATATTGAAACAACTATCAGACAATTTAAAAAATAAATATCAAAGACCTGAACATGTAGATCCTGACAAAGATTTCTTGATGTCAGTCTTGCCGGATATTAGAAAAATTCATGATGATTTTAAAATTGATTTCAAGGGCGAAATGTTACAGTTGATTAAGAAGTACAAAATGTATGAACCTATTCATAATTACACATCTTACTCATCACACTCTTATGGATATTCTTCACAAAACACAAATGCCTATACAATAAACAGGCTGCTCCATCAACTTCAATGTCTTCTCCATCGGCATTGTCAAATTATTCAAACAATTCTATGGATGATAGTTCTATAATAGAAGATATGTTTGGTATCGAATCATAGAAAATTATAAATTCATGATGATTTAAAAATTGATTGAAAGATCAAATTGTTACAGTTAAGGCTTATAGTCCCTTGAACCATCTGGCCAAAATTATGTGGACTCACCTCTCGCACCCGCCTAGGCGGCAGTAGGCAAATCTGTGCATTTATTTGCGGCCAGCAGCGCCCGGAAAGCGCTTTAAATCCATTTTCTTTGCGAAATATTGATTGATTTACATATGCAATGTTCACTTTGAAGAATATTTAACCACCAATTTTTATGTGTAAAAATGTTTCTAAAGATCCAAGCCGTTTCGAAGGAGTAGGGAAAAGTTGCGAAATTGCTAAATATTTTTTTTAGACAAAAGTATTAATAGCACGAAAAAATCAAATGTTGATAATGTTGTTCATGAGTCTATAATCAACATATTTTTTTTTCAAACCTATTAACCTGGCCGTTACCGAGGAGTAGGCTTCAGAAAGTCACTGTTTTATGGCACTTTTCGGGCGCTTGGGCCTTAATTAAGAATTACAATATGTTGAAGCTGTCCATCATAATAAATGCTAAAATATTAAATGTAAAATATTAAATGTATGTTACTTACTTTAATGTGATTGCGAGTCTTTCTGCAGGGGTGATGCTTTGCCGCATATTGGTATTTTGCCGTATTAATCCATCTTGTAACACCAACAGCAGTTCTTGAAATGTAGTCAAACTCATTCGAAAATGTTTAAAAAATCTTTTTTGGATATCTTTGTAGATTATCGAAATGCAAGTTATGTTTACTGTAGAACTAGTTAAAATTGGATGCACCCAATACAGGCGGCGACGGCGTCGTCTACGTCTTCTGCTTATTAACAAAAGCGCGAGCACACTTTCCGTGTCAGAATCCATCTTCAGACTGCGCAGCAACGAGCGGGTTATAAAATGTGGCGGCTTCCAGACACCGGTGGCTGTCGCTCGCTTCTGACACTTTTACACAGACACCGGTGGCTGTGGTCGGTGGCCCATTTGCGCCGAGCCTTAGATACATGCAGCAACGCAGGGAACAAATTAGGAGTGACGTCTATGACGCGATGGCGTTGGCGAGCCAATCACTGACACTCCCCGCCCCCGCGTCTCATTTCGCACCACTAAAGAGACCACGAATATTTGACTTCTGCGCAACCGCTCAAGATCCGTGATGGCAACTGTAGGTAATTGAACAATAAACACATGTTTCTGAAACATGGCTGTCCACACTTGTCAGTTGTTCACAGGATGTCGCTCAAGGAGGTAGTGATGCTCTCTGCTGCTTACATAATAATTCACAAGAGCATTAATCGAAAAAAAAAAAGAAGAAAAGGTGGTGGATTCGAAACTATTTGTTGAATAGAAGTTATGTATTTAATGACCTCCGCGGATTTGATGGGTCATTTCAGAACCTCACCAACTGATTTTGAAATGTTATAGATTGATTGGACCATCAATAAAAAAAAAGAAACGAAATTTCGGCATCCTATTGAGCCTCAGAGAAGACTACTTGTTACTTTAAGGTTTCTTGCAACAGGTGACTCATATGGCTCACTGTCATATACCTTTAAAATATCAAAACAATTGATCAGCAAGATCATACCAGAAGTTTGTAAGGAATTGACTAATGTTTTAAAGGACTATGTAAAGGTGAGTAAAAAAAAAGTGTAATCACAAATCAGTATAATTATCGAATATCTAAATCAAATTTATTTATTGTGTGTCATCTTCTAACTGGTTAACTATTTCTTCAATGTTGCTAAAGTGCAACTCGTCACCAGTTGCAGTATGGACTCCTGTTTGGGGTTCTGGTGTATGCGTTGGGGTAGATGATGATGATGTGGTGCGGTATCCGCCGCCAAACTCTTGCCATCCATAGCCATGATATCCACTGAAACAATTATTATCGAAATTGCCCATTCTCGCTTGAAGCAGTATATTATTTACATAATATTTGGCCTGTAATACTGTTCTTTGATTTTTTACATTTTTTAATTCAGATGCCACATACTGGCCATAAACTTCAAATTCGTCTCTTGATTCCTCCATCTTCTTTTTGGCACTTCTCATAATTTCATACACTTCATTTAGACTATCGTCACACTTCCTCTTGTTTCCCATTGAAATATTTTTATGATCTGATTATGAACTTCGAAGATATGGCAAAGAACTCCTCATAGGATCACAGCAGAACTGTCGTAACAAGTAAAATTGCTTTGATTATACGTGTAGTCGATGACTGGCTAAAAGAAAAGGGGAAGGGGATGTTTCGGACTGATCTGATGATGAAGCCAGAAGGTAAATTAATGTAATCTAACCGTGTTTGGGATTATTAAAATCGTTATGAGATGCTCTCTGGCTATAAGGTATTTAAGTTTGGCCGAGAGGTACTTTTTAGTAGTGGTACCGTAACTAAACAGTGTAAAATAAAAAACTTTTTACAAAAAAAATACAACCGACTACAATGTTAAAAAAGCACTGAAAAGTACAAAATAACTTTAATTTCGGAAGTCGGTGTTAAATAACGAAGAGACAAAACTATTATAGAAACACCGACTTCCGAAATTAAAGTTATTTTGTACTTTTCAGTGTTTTTTTTTTTAACATTAAAGTCTGTTGTATTTTTTTTTTTTTTGTAAAAAGTTTTTGTCATTAAGAATACTTGAACCCGCTTGGTGTGAAATAAAAAAAAAATAAGAGGAGCTGACCGGCTCCAATCGCGTACTTTTTCTCGTTCGCGCAGCCGTCGGCTCCGATTGCATGCTCTTTCTCGCTCGCGCAGCCGATCGGCTCCGATTGCGATGGATTGATGGATTTTTCCAAATATTTTTTGCCCATATTTGTCTCCGCTTTCGTTTTGTTCTGCTTCAAAAAATCTTGCTAACAAATATATTTCTTCATCGGAGCTATCTAAATCCATGTTCCGAAAAGCACACGTTAACACCGAAAACGCAACTTCGACTGCGTGGAATACTGGTACTGCCTTTGTAGTGTATCCACCCGGCTCCGAGCGCATCCGACCGGCTCCGAGCGCATCCGCTTTCAAATCGCTTTCAGCCGGTCTATGTGAAATAGTTGGCGGCTCCGCTCCGACCAATTCCAAGCGAATACGATCCGGACTGTGTGAAAAGAAAAATGGGCGCCGATGCTCTCCGAGCCGGTCTGTGTGAACGGACCCTAAGGCTGCCATCAGACGGACTGCATTGCAGCAACCGCACGCAGTCCATATATTCTCAACTACATGCAGTTTGATCTGACTTTGCGCAGTTGGCGCCACGCATCTAGCCCAGGAGCGTAGTGTATGATTTGATATTTATGCCTCAAAATAAAGTTGACAATGTCAATGTGCGTTTGCTCTTTGTAATTAACTACACACTGACTGTATGCGGTTTGCGATGGACAGCGTGCGTCGACACTACACGACTGTAGCCGACCGCGTAATAGAGCAGGCGCCAAAGGGAGTTGAGTGTGCAAAATATGAGGACCGCCTCCTGTGAATGGTTTCGGACTCAGAAAAGCATGCAGATTATGATTCTGGATGTTGCTATATATGCGATAGCGAGGTCCATGACGGTATCTATAAGCTGAATAATATTACATTACGACTCATGGAGTCGGGGCAGTAACCCGAGACGCCAGGGAAGCCGCGGGGGACAGTTAATTATAGCTAATAAAAAAGATACCTAAAAGATAAAGAGAATACACAGAAGCTACTATTATATTAAGTGAATTGTATTCTTTTTGAGAAATAAATGTCTTAAACCGTATATAGTAGAATAAAAGTAAATCTATATAATTGGATTTTTACCTACTTACTTAATAATTAGGCTAGAGTCTGTCTAATAAGTCAACCGACTTGTGTAATTATTAGAGTAAAATGAAATCTGATGTAGTTAACACTGGTTCAATAATCAAGGTTGATTAAGAGATGTTGATCATTGTTTACTACTAGAAGAACCTTATAAAAAGTATCGAATATAATAAGTATTTTTTAAATAATTAAATATTACACAAAATTCCTAAGTCGGTTGACTTTTTAAACATACTATACACTCCTTTTTCTACACTGTGGTCGAAAACTAGCTCACACTCGGACGAAAACCAATCTTATTGGAAGAAAACTAGCGAAACCTCTACTTTTTCAAAAAATATTTTTTATACAAAAAGCCACAAAAGTTATGTATTGTCATGTGATGTTAAATTAAAGAAGAATTATAAGCAATACAAACAAATATGATACATTTATGTAAGGGTAGGTACTTCAGGATATTTATTTCGCATCAACCTATGAACGAAAACCAGCGCAATCTACTAGGTATGCGTCATTCTGTCACATAGAATTGGATGCACGTTAAATCATCGACATAGATACGCCTCGGAATATCACGATGTTGTCACGGTGGGCGCCGCGCTGCGTCTATCAGAACAGACTGGCCTGTTGAAACAATGTTGGTATAAGTCCATGGTTAATCTTAAAAAAAAAAGTGATTTGATCAACAACCGGCTTCAAAGTGCCGGTGCGGCAACAGGTCTCTTAATTTCACTACTCTTACACCGTGTTTCTAAAATCCCATTGCCATTTTTCGCTAACCTTTCAGCAACCCCAATTGATGTGACAAAGATGTTAGGTTTCAGAAACCCGCTGTTAGGTAGGTACTTACATTAAACTTGAAAATCTGTATTCATACGTCATAACCGATTGTCTAAACAAAGCTATCCCATTCATCAACAACGCCCGCCCCTCTGCATCCCTACACTCGCGCGAGCGAAACCCGGGTGACCCAGTTTTCTCCTCACACCACTGCTCCAATAACCGGGTAATGACCTTTCCCTTTCGTATGTAAGCCAGGTAAGCCAAGAGCTAATAGCGCCATCTATTGGTAAAATTTTGAACAGTACAGTATTCAGTATGAAATCACTGTCATCTATTTACAGGTTTTACGCAACTTGGGGTGTGGGACTTTCAACGAGCGATGGACTTTGTTGTTTCTTTCACTTTTAAATGTTTGTGTGTTGTATGTAGTGGCCAGATCTTAAAATTGATCACTCCATAATATGGTCGACCATATCATAAAATGGTGGCAGTCAATTAGCAGTTTAAATACAGTATGGTACCTACTTATAGTTTATCCAACGATAATAAATACGGTTTTATTTATTAAAACTTTATGCACCTAAACATTGTACAAAGGCGGACTGAATAACTTAGGCATTTTCTACCAGTCGACTTTAGGGTGGTGCAGAAACTTAACACGGTAGGTGCAACTTAACCTTATAATAAACAAATTGAGAGGAAAAACACAAATTAATTGGGGTAGTATTTAAATGTTCCTCAATTTATTTCTGTTTTCAGCTACAAAATATACCTCTGGTCTATCAACAAATACTAATTTTGCACTAAACTATGCTATACTGGGTTCAAAAAAAAAAAAAACTACGAACGCGAAGACAGGAGTCTGTGTTCGCTTGCTCACTAGACCATACTTTAGCTCCATCTAACCTAACCTGTCCGAGTCGAGGTGCCCCAAGTCCCTTAAAAGTCCATTAATCGCCAACCCTTCTGCATACCCTCTAAACGAGATGAATACGCGCGACCTACTTTTATCCCCACACTAGTGCCCTATTGGCCGAGATTCGGGACGCTGCACTTTCGCTAAAGCGAGAAAACCAGGAGCTAATAGCGCCACCTATCGACATAACTTCTACGCACCGCATTGAAATCACTGCCATCTATAGACAGATTTTACGCAACTTGTGAGCGGTCTTTTTACATAGAGCGTCCCTTTCTAGCGTTGCTTTGATATTCCTGCCATCTATAGGCAGGTTTTATGCAACTTATAACGCGGTCTTTTTTAAAAAAGCGTCTCTTCCTAAACAGTTTTGTGAAATGCAGACCAGGTTTTGTCTATTTTTAACTAGAAAGTTAAAATCTAAACATAAGTTGTACTTACTTTTGAATAATAAATTTTCACTGCTCGTAATTCTTAACCTCTATTCAACGTGATTGAATCATGCCCTCACTTAAACTGTTGCCAACATTCCCTTGCTTATTATTTTTGTTTATGTTGTTGGTTACAACTGTTCGACAAGTAGCAACTTTGTCAGCTCTGTCCTTACCCTCGTCCAAAGCCAGGAAGGCAAACGTTTGTAGACTATGGGCAAGAAAGGTGAAAGTCAAAGCAATGGAGAAACTGCCACTGGCTGTTTGGGATGTAATACGGGTCGGTGATTCGCCATTTGTTTGGATAGCTTTTAAAATGACAAACCTCAGCTCGATGTCGGTTAAGAGCTCTCTAGACCGATTTGAAAGTTCAGATTGTGTCCAAGGGGTAGATGTTTCCCTGAAGTGATGACGTGTGACCTGTACAATATTTTACCAGGTCGCACCTCTCGTCTGCCGCACTATATCCTGAAGTCAGGTAATTTTACAATCCAAGCTAATAAAAAATAAATATCAGTAGAGCCATAAATAAAAATCAGTATAGGTTCTTAAATGATATATTTTTTACAGAATAGGTAATATGACAATATCAAACGACAACCGTCTTACATAAGTGTACAATCAGCTTACGAAAACTATGATCACTTTTGTACTTTGTCATTGTGTACAGACGAGTCATTTGCATATGACGGTTGTAAGTATGGTCAGCGTTTTCATAGGCTGACTATACATAACAAGTGATCTCATTAACAGGTGCGAGCAACTACATAATTTAATTGTGTATTAACTCGAACCTGTTGCAATAAGTAAACATACATTGAAGGTAATTTCCTAATAGACAAACAAAAGCACTCAATGAAAAATTTTAAGTAGTGTTTAGACAAGAAAATATTATTTAATAAATATTATTTGAACAGTTGTTTTATTTCACAATCATAGAAAAAAATGAAGACATTTTTCACAGTGCCTTTGTTTGTCTTACAACTAGCGAAATGCCCTCATAAATAAAGTGACTATATTTTCCACACTAAAAAGCTTTTACTATTAGCATTGAAAACGTTTCTGGCCCATTGAGATCAACGACAAAGTAGCCTCTAAACAACATTTGAATTTGGAACGAATGCAATGCGCAAACGCTTCAACTGCCAATAATGGAATGTGACGCCATCCAGTGGCGATTTTGTTAAATCAGCGGGAATTTGAAATATGTATCTAAACTGTTCAAAGTTTTCAATGCAAACAGCAGAACATATAGCATTTCTTTATCTAAATAACAATTAATAAATTAATTATTAAAATAAAGTCTTACAATCGCCAACACAAATCACGTTTTCTTTGGACCATATAATTTATTTGGATTTTGTAGACATCGTCAAATAAATATTATAAAGTTATGTCAATCAAATATCGTAGAAAATGGAAAGCATTGAGAATTTAACAATATGTTTTGCTGAACTGTGTCGGCGATTACCGTAGAAACATTTACTTAATAAATGCTGTAGCACACAAGTCCCTAGATTCTGTTACGTATAAAAATGGTCAATATAGACATTACATTATGTACTCAGCTCTTATGCGAGACAAAAATATCACTCAAGCTAGAACTACATTAGACCGACGCACACGTGTAACTACGCACACGTCTGCTTCGTACGTAGAACGACGTGGCGTGGCGTGGATCTAGTGTAGCTCGTACGAGTCTAGTTTCTTTATAAAATGTATAGAGACAGACGTGCCCAGATCGGCGTGTGTGGCACACGTGTGCGCAGTGTAGTTCTAGCTTTACAGTTCCTGGAAAGAAATGATCATTCAAAATCGACCCGTCGATGACGCATTCAACCAATCATAGCAGTCGACGCTAGTCAATTTGTTACATTATTTTGAGATCATTTTAGTTCCAGAATTCGGGCCTTATTTTTTTTTTTTACAAAAACAAAATACATTATATTATTTCTTATATTTGAGATACGCTTTCTGAATACTTGATTCTTAGAAGCCAAAGAATTTTGAGGTTAAACTCTATCTACTTTTAAAATAAGTACCTATTTTCTATACCTTTGTTTTAACAAATCATATTTTTAGTATATATTTTGTTTTGTTTGTTTCTTTCTTTTACGTTTTGTCATATTTTAAAGGCTGAATTTTACAGTATACGAACACCAGGTTTGTATAGTGTAAAGAGATAATTTCACAAATTAGTTAGGGCCGGGCATCATTACATTGTTCATTACTGTTATATTTACATGTTTAATGAATTATAAAAAAGTTTTAATATTACAATTTTACAGTTAACTGATATGAAAGTGGATGCATTCATATTGAAATATGTAAATGTATAATAATGTATAATATCTTAATCGGCATTAATTAATAAACATTTAAAAAGTTTGTATTTTGTAAATCAAAGGCACCATATAATACGATAATTTTATTTTTATTCAGTATTTATCTAATTTTAAGGTTGAAATTAGGTCATAATAATGTTAGATACTCAGATTAAAAACTTGTGATAAGGTTTATAGCATATATTTTGAAGCAAATATTGACCACAACTTATGTACTGACTTAATCAATTAAAATACTTTTATTTGCAAGAATGTAGGTCTAAATTACAATCAAGGCCTTCTGTCCACGGAAGCGTAACTTCATACACGCGTATCGACACGACGGAACGACGTTACTTCGGGGACAGAGTTTCATTGTTTTGTATGTAAGCTGTTGTATGTAAGTCGTACACCAAGCGTATAATGACAAATACACGTGAATGAAGTTACGCGTCCATGGACAGCGGGCCTTACTCTTTACAATTTGAACAGTATATTCTGTCAAAGACAAGGCATGCATTTTTTAAAACTACAATAATATTATAAAGCTGAGGACTTTGAACGCACTAATTTTCAGCGTGCCAGTGCATGCCTAAGTGACGTCATTCTAAATTCAATATGGCGGATTCCTCAAGATGGCGGACTAGTTTTTTTTTATTCACCGCCATGATATGGGTATCAATCAAAAGGATTTGTTGAGGAATACGAAAATAAAAAACTACGTCACAAAAAATTCAATATGGCATTTTTTTTTAAAGTTTGTTTTAATAAAAGCTTTTTTAACATTGTCTTGTTTACTACACTCAATATTATATGCCAATTTGAATTCGGGACTTAAAGAGCTATCACACAAATATATATACAACACTTAGGAATGTTATTTATAGGAAGGTTTGTTACCTGGAATTCAAGAGCTAATTCGTAGTTTAAAACTTACACTAAGGTCAAATTAAGGCTCGAAGAGACAAGCGCGACTCAACAATGGGACAAATATTTTTCGAGTATATCCGTAGAAATATTTCTATAAAACAAGGTTGTCGTTTTGTCGCATCACGCCTGTCCGGAGGAGCATTTACGGACAGTCAGATAAAAATTAGGCTGCCGTAGACGGACATACATATAATTATACAGGTTTGTAACAAAAACCGGATCGGGACTTTCATCGCAAATATAATAATAATTAAGATCTAACACACACACAATAAGGATTACAATGAACATTTAAAGCAATTACAAATGTGTTACAATATCTAGATATTTGTACGAGACCAAATAATTTTAAATTAAATTGGAATGTTAATGAAAATGTCAAGGAAAAATCGTGTGAAATTTGCTTAAAAGCTTTATATTATATTATTAATGCACTGACCTTCAAAGAAAACGCTCCAAAGTATAGGTAGCTTCAATGAACCGACTTCGTCTTTATTTAATGACTAGCGACGCGCCCGGACTTTGCCCGAGTGTATTTCATATGCCCAAACCAAGATAAGTTGCGTAAACCATTTACTCCGCCTTGTGTACAGTATTTTTTTAATCATCTCCCTAACTTTTTCCCATCTAGCTTGGAGTCGGCTTTCTGACTAACCGGATAACCTTGTCTTACATGGAGTGACTGCCCGTCAGCGGCCGTATTATGACATCTTAAAACCATCATGTTTTCTGTGTGAGAAAAGGATAGTGCTATTCGTCCTGTATAGCCCCGTCTCTTTTTCACACCGAAAACATGATGATTTTAAGAGGTCATAATACGGCCCCAGATCTCCACAACCCAATTAAATATAACGACTGTCTAACGGTCTACGAATGACAACCAGGATCAACGGCTTTACGTGCTTTCCGAGGTAAGGGGTATCAGTATCACTTTTATCACTCTTTCTTTTAGTCAAAATCGCATCAAAATCCATTGCATAGTTTTAAAGGAATTACCAGTTAAACAAGATGACGAAAAGAAAGCGAAAAAGATAGAAAAATGTTTATTTGTAACTTGCACAGGACAAACAACAGAATAAAATTTGAAAATATGTAAACTAGCTACATAAAATAACAATAACAACAACATTTAAAAATAACATAAATGACCTGTGCAAGGCCAAAAGGTTTTTATCTAAGCATGTACGGCGACATAAAAAAAAAAAAAAAACAATGACTTAACAATTACAAAAAAATATACATATCGCAGCGCTGGTATTCCGGTAGGGCCTGTGTGTGAATACAGACCTATGATAGTAAAAGAAAATAAAATTACCGTCTAACTTTGCCCTTACGTTCCAGAACCACCAGATTCCCCTTCGGAAGTCAACCCATGAGCCCACATAGTCATAAACGCCAATGACTCTAGCCCAAAATACTTCAACTGAGAAGTCATTAGGTGTTTCTCACCTAAAAAAAAGTGGCAAGGTATTTTGAACCTACCACATATGAAAATAAGGTATTCGACTGACATTGCGAGCGTTTTCTTTCATGAACCTGTGCGGTTTTTTTTTAAATATATACTAGTGCTTGACTGCGATCCCACCTGTTGATAAACAGTGATGCAATCGTTGATGATGAGGCGCACTAGTTTATTAAGAGCCTATTCACTCTAGAATTGAAGACACCTAAATTATAATAGGACGGGAAGACCGCTGCAGGCAAATTGTTCCAGTTCATCGATGTATATAATGAGGTTATATAAATTCCTGCTAACGTTTCAATAGGCCTGGTCATGACATCGGACGCGGCGAGCGGGGCGGCATTAGAAAGCGAGCGCGCGGCGCTCTGAGCGGCGTCTCGTGGCGTGTTTCAAACGTTTTCATACCTACTTTTGATTTTACCGCTCGCCGCCCCGCGCTTAGCTACCGCTTACAGCGGCAAGGTAGTAAACAGGCCGTTATCCAGTACTTGGATGCAATTTCTTTGCTTGGCAGTGCATTAAAAAAAAAAACAAGTCAATATAATACTCAATTACCAAGCAATAAATATATTGCAAACGTCTTTTAAGTATATAAAATTTTATAAAATTTCATTACATTAATAATTGTTAAACACTCGTCATATATATAATTTCAGGGAAATTTCAGGAAGTATAAAATTAGAACCGCATTATTTACAGTTTATTTCATTTTTTGTGTATGAAAAAAATAAATTCTTAATCTCTTTCCCACGACACAAGTAAAAAAAAAAATGTTACAACGAAAAAAAAAAACATGTTCTAAAACTTATAATAATGTTTTCTTAGTAAGTATAAAAAATATCAATATATTAAAAATACTATTTCCATAGATTTTGTTTCACTATACAGAGTTCCGATTGGTTAATTTCGGTAAAAAAATTGTTAGTAAAAACTACACGATAAAAGTGAAAACTTCGTATCTACTCGGTGAGGTCGGCCGACGAAAACCAACTTTACCCGAACGAGCGTGACATAACCGATCGTGACGACCCTATCTCATTCAACATCTATAAAAAAAAAACATTTAGCGATTCTAAGACAGTTTTCACTTTAAAAAAAAAAAACCGGCCAAGTGCGAGTCGGAGACGCGCCCGGGGTCGTCTACATCATAACTATTATTAATATCGAGCAAAAAAACGCCAAAAAAAACACGGTTATTGTATTCTGTTTTAACTATTAAAATTTGTTGTTATAGCAGCAACAGAAATATCTGTGAAAAGTGTTGATTATTATAATCTCATTTTGAATTAAACATAAAAAAGTATTTATATTTTTATTGTAGAATGCTCTGTATGGTTAAACACACTATGATATCTTACACCTTAATTCTTTTAACACCAGCGCGTCGTATATATCTGACAAACGCTCTCGCGATTATTCGGCCGTCGCCGCACATCCACGACCAAATACTCCATCTCGTCAGGTCTTCTGTCACCTATGGGGATTGAAGAGCTAAGCCAGATGGAGTATCTAGTCGCTAATACACGACCCTCGTCGGTACCAATAGTAGCTCTATTTTTTTTTTGTCAGCTAGACAATAAGATAAACATTGTATGAACTGATCACTTCTAATTCATTTGCAACATTACATAGCGTAATAGCACTCATAAATATGGTCCACTTTCATGCGGTTGCACCACACCCACGTGCCACACACGTGGGTGTGGTGCGGTGACGAGCGAAGACACAGACGCGGTTTGGTATTTTTTCGCGAACTCTATTTCAATGGCGGCTAGCGCACGTAGGACAAAGCTGCCGCATCGCGTTGAATTTATGTGAACCGCATCGGATCGTTTCTCAACCGCATTTACGTTGAATCTCCTACGTAGAACGCCACGTAAGAGATCAATAGGAACAATGCAATGTAACTACACTCAATTTAAACAAACCATTATTACTGTCAGTCCAACCAATTTTAGCCTCTATTCCGTGGACATAAAAGGATGGCATTAAACGTAAAGAAATGGTTACAATACCAAACAAATTACTGCAGCCGCCACTTGTCATGCCTCCAACGCAATACAAGTCTAAACTGGTTGACCGTGCAGTAAAAAGGTTAGTCGTTATTGCAAATGGAGTATTTAAAGTTAATTTCTTAAGTCAGGTCACATTCTCAACTTTGCCATACACTTATATTGGTAAAATATCAAGATCTTGGTCTGATAAGCCTAACTTATTACATACAATACATAATCGTACCTACAATGTCTTTTTACAATTTCGATACGTATTCGTGACACTGGTATCTTGAATTGGATTTCATATTGTCATACAGCGAAGCGGAGCGCCCCACCGCTTAGCTATAATTAGGTGCCTAATTGCGCTATGTGTAATTATTATTATTGTGCGTTATCACTATAATTCGATTCACATAACTAGACAATAATTTACTGTGCGTTTTTTCTATAATTCGTATTTCACTGCATGAAATGGCTTTGTTAGATTCGAAATGATTTTTTTTATCTTGGTTATTTACAAATGATTAGTGATGTTGCTACAGTTTGAATAATATAGATGTTTTTAGAGAGACCGTATAATCTGTCAAAAAAGTCAAACGATTTGGGAATTTGAGAAGGAAATAAAAAATCTGTAATCGTAAGAGAAATCTGATTCTACATATATCATCACTAGTCATATGGCGATCAACATCTGTTGTAAAACCATCATCATCTCAAGAAACAAGGGAATGACAACTAGATTTAGTTGTTGTCCCTTGCATAGTGATGATGAATCGATAAGTCAATATGTAGAATCAGATTCCTCTTACGATTACAGATTTATTTATGTTATTACTTTATACTTATTTATGACACTATTATATCTTTGCATATGTATCCTACTTTTGTAATAATAATATCATAAAAGAGACTTAAATAGGTATATTTTTATTGTTAAAAAGTCCCCTAATAATATTAAATCATTTAAAAAATACTTATATTCGATTCCTTTTGGTTCATAAATTAGTGAACAATGATCAAGATCTCTTAATCAACCTTTATTAATGAACCAGTGTTGACTACACCAGATTTCATTTTACCCTAATAATTACCCAAGTCGTTTGACTTTTTAGACAGACTATACCTATAGACTAGTTCAGACATCGCGAGGCGTGCGACCCGAATGGTTCGTCTCGCATGCCTCGGGCCGTGTGGACGTGTGTGCCCACAGTGAGCATTCGCGTCATACGATCGTTGCGAACGCCGCCTCAGTACGAGCCGTGCGCTCCGTGTGAACGGACAGGTGTTATTTGCCTTTTCTACTGACGGACACTGTGCGTGGTGATTTGCGTGCTCAGATTGAACATGTATCGTTCGGGACGCACGCATAAATCTACCATCGTATGCCTCAGGTTGAGGAATGCGTGACGAACCATTCGCGACGCACGCCTCGCAATGTCTGTGCGCAGCTTTAGATGTCTTCGAAGTATCTTTGGTGGTACATGCTCATGCGAAAAATTCACAGGCACTTTAACTAACTTACATTAACTTTAACACTACATTTCTCATTAAGATTCAGACTATCAGTCCATTATAACACTTTCAATATTTAAACATTCAACAACTTCTTACGTCTTGTCTCTTTAACCCTTTAACCGCCGGCGTCGGATTGGTCCGATGATTGTTTTCGCATCCTATTCGCACGGATCGTGACTGCGACTAGATACTCCATCTTGTTCAACAAGTGTAGGAGAGCAGTCTCGGAGGTATGAGCTTGTAAAAATCTTCCTATTAACTGTTAATTGTAGGTACACCTAAATTTCAATGGTATATACTACTCAATCCTCTTTTTTAATGATTCATTTTTCTATTTTAGACAAATTTCTATTATTATTTTTATAATTGTATGTGTGTTTTTTCCACATTGTATGTTTATTTTTTTTGTGGTAATTTTTCTTTTTTTTAACATAATAATTAATGTCATACCTAACATGGTGTAAGCAGTGCATACCTGTAATAGACATGCATACCAATGCCTTGATTTTAATATTATTTTTTTATAAAAATCCTTTGTAATGCTGATGGTGTGCCAATAAATAAATCTTGTTTTGCACTTCGATTCCCATAGGAGACAGAAGAGCTGACGAGATGGAGTATTTGGTCAACGATGTGCGACCTTGGCGAAATAACCGCGAGTGTTTGTCGGTGATATCCGACGTAAGCGGTTAAATGGTAAGTGTATAAAAATTTGTTTCAATACATACGGTCATGTTTTTTGTTCTCAGTAGCAATCCTTTCATTGCGACCCCCGTTGCTCCATCTCTTAGATTTAGCGGGAACTACAAATAAACCAAGAAATATTCTCATAAATATAGTTTATCTCGGGATTTGAGGCAAATCCACTTTATTCTTTCGCTGTATGAAATTAGTATAATTACTTAAATAACTCTACCTAATTCCGACTTCTGTTTATTATAACTTTGACCGCAATAAGTATGAACGCATGTCGCTAGAGTTATGAGAAGTAGAGAAGAAGAGTTATGAGTTTACATGTGGATGGATGGAGAGGGTGGCCAAAGAAAAGATGGATGGATTGTGTGAGAAGTGATATAAAAGAAAAGAGAGTTAGTGATAGCGTGACGAGTTACAGGACAGAATGGAAGAAAAAAACGTGTTGCGCCGACCTCAAATAAAACGAGACAAGGGCAGGAAGTTTGACCGCTATGTGTCTGTTTGTGGCACCATAGCTCTTAGACGAATGAACCGATTTAGATGCGGTTTTTTTATTTGAAAGCCGGTATTTTAGCGAGGGTTCTTAGATATGTTTGATCAAAGTCGGTTCAGCCATGTACAAGGTATAGGTCGAAGTGGTTAATTTCATTTTTAACCGAAAAGGAGGAGGTTCTATGTTCGGCTGAATGTATGTTTTTAAGCATAGTTTTATATTCTTACTTGATATATGTACTTTGTTTCAACAATAAAGTTGCGCGAATATAAAGTATTTTGTTCGAAAATAAAGTTGTATTGTAGAACAGACTGATTTAGACGCGACTGTATGCTAGAAGAGCAGATTCTGACTTTGTTAAGCGTGTATACTCTACACAAAGACATTAAATACAACTCTACATAAGTAGTCTTGTGATGAAAAATATACAAAAGTATACAGATTAAATTTCTAAACAATTTTGTCTTAGACATTACTTTTAATAAATACCCCGTTTAAAGTTGGTAAGAATACGTATATTACGTATGTGTCAATAATACCTACGTACCTCCTTGTGAATTTATAAAACGCATTTTTGAAAGAACGACAAGATGTCATGTCAAATGTTATGTTTTCTTTTTCTCTATGTCTTTAGACTGGATGACTGTTGAAATGTCTAATGCCATGCTTTTTCTGGTGATGTGATTCTCGATAGTGTATTTATTGTTGTGACAACATCATATATTGTGTCATTTTAGCCACTATATTCTTTTTAAAAACAGTTATTTTTATTTTTGTTTATTAATTAATGCGGAAAAGTATTTCCGAAGTATCTATTATCAATACATAAAGCATAGCATATTGAGTTACTTGACCAAGATTTATATTGATAGCAACACTAAACGTTCAATTTACCCAAAAGTCATGAAAGCCATGAGCATAAAAAAAACTCAGCCATGATTATTTATTGTCGTAAAAAATCTAGTCAAATCAATTTCCAATTATGACGACTTTTTTTTGCAGTCCTTAATCAGCCACAATCTTGATTAGACAAAACAAAGTCAATTATTTCGTTGGTATATATCATGGTAACTTATACAAGGAAGTACTTATATAAGCCGACACTTAATAATTTCATCAACAATTTCCTCACCGTTGTTCTTTTGGAGCCTCATTTTATCCCCTCAGGGTGTAAATTAAATACTTTTCCCTTTATTATTATTTATATACGTCATAAAAGAAATCTCTGTGCTAAATTTTAGCGATCTAGTTCTGATGGTTTGGGCAGGACGTTGATGTAAGTGTGTGAATCAGGACTTTGCCTTTTACATAAACAGATGAAGAAACTTAAAAGCTTCCTTATCAATATTTCATGTACCATAAAAGACACTTCCGCCTGGCCACCACTAAGTTTAATTTTGATTGCACTCAAACGAAAACTTCAAAGGGTTTGGTTTGGCGCCGCGCTGCAGGATTTAAGTAATTTTTTTTTAAAGTGATCAGTCAGAAATGACCGCGATGGTACATATGAGATAAGTGGTAGGTTAGGTACAGAGTTCACAGATATAAGTTTTGATGGTAATGGAATCGTTTAAACATACAGAGCTTTCTAGTAGAACAACAATTTGATTATTGACGTTAGTGATTATATGAGTTAAGATTCTAATAATATTGTCAGAGAAAGTGAGAGTAAGTCAAAACATATTTAACAAAGATAAAGAAGTTTAAAAACAAAAATTAATATCGAAGATACTTTAAAATGTCTTAAAACAGGCGAAGTGATTAAAGATTTAAAAAATAGAAATTAAAAATAACCAAAACAAATAAAAAAAGGGTATTTGACCAGATTTTTTCTATGCGTTTTCTCAAAACTTACGAATCAGAGCGTCACTAAAAATGGCGAAGTGTTTCGTCGTTAAAATGTATTTTAGCATACACTTCGCTGATTGTCGTTTAGCATAAACAATACTATTTTTAGTAGATGCGGAACCCCAAACCTGAAATACTTGTCCAGTATTTTTATGCAAAGAATGAATGTAAAAAATTTCATTACTGTGGCCTGAAAAATCACAAAGTTAAAGCTTGTTATGTTGCCTGGTTTTCCGCATAAATACATGGTCACAGAGCTATCCGGGCGTGCGCTAGCGCGCTAATGCCCACTAAGACCTGCCATGACCTGTGTTGTACACAGTGTCGGTGGTGTCCAACCTTTTTTAAAAATTTAGGATAAAATTTAACATGTGCAAAAATTATTAGAATCGATTCAGTTACTGATTCTAAACTATATTCAGGTTTCGCATAAGTATAATAAAACTTATTTTGTATTTTAAAAGCTATCATCTGACATCACAAGACATATAGCTATAGTGCCTATTATATATTATTTTATACGTTAAAAGGACGGAAAAATAATTACAAGAGCGTCAAAAAATTGGTTCTGTACCGATTTTATTGATTTGTTTTTAAGCTTTATAAGTGCCGGTGTAAGCCCATGTAAAATTTGTTCACCACATACGGAGTGTAAGGGATAGGTCCCTGCAAACCTTTAGGGCTTGCTCAGTAGACGAAACTGAAAAACCTTCTAAAGATTTTTTTCAGGGAAGGAAAAAAAAATCGCCCTCAATATACAAAATTAAAAACTTGATTGGAGCGTTTGTATGGAGGGGCCGACACTTTTTTATCGTTTCCTGAAAAAAAAAATCTTGTGGTAAGTTGTTCAGTTTCATCTACTGAGCAAGCCCTTAAAGTTTGTGGAAACCTGTCCCTTACACCCTGTATATATTTTTGCAACAATTTCAAAAATTCATGTAAATATCTCATAGTAGTCAAAAAACCTATTTATTGAACTAGTTCATTCGCCTGGATTCGTCTGTTTTTCGATCCATGTTTTTTTTTTACAGAGTAAAAGACAGTAAGAAACAGAACTGAAACATAGAACAGAATTATTTCGTATAGAAATATGTCTGTTATCATCTACAAGTTTATATCTATAGTAAAACTATGATAAACAAGAGCTGGCGCAATGGCAAGTTTGTACGATTTTCATAGGAATAAGTCATGTTTTTTTCACGGGCTTAAAGAATCGCTTGATTGATTCAAAACTGATAGTAAAACACTGAGGCAGAACGCAAGCGTGTGTCTTGTATCAGACACAAGCTACCGATGAATATTTGATTTCTATAGAACCAGTATGAAATCATTCACTCCCTGCGCATCCATAAACATTTTTTGTGTCCAATTGCTTCCACTTAACACATACACATGACGATCAAAAAGTCTTCGGTGTCAGTAACTGGAACAAAAAGTATCTCCGTTTGCGTAAGTTATCTGTATTTTAGAAACTTGAATGTGTCTGTTTTATTTTGTTTTATATTTGAATTAAACTTTTTTACGTCCGTTACGTCACAACCTCAGGTACTTACAGTTGAAAATCAGCGTCAGGCACTAGTTATCTGACATTCAGAACTGGACCTATTTTGGTGTAGCCTTAAGGCTTACAATTTTAATTTTGCTCCTTTTCTAGGGTTCCGTACCTCAAAAGGAAAAACCGGAATCCTTATGGGATCATATGTCAAAACAACGCGTGGAGGTTTCGAGTGGAAATTAAAACCATATACTCAGGTCTGCGGTCCCTTCAAGAGTGAAAAAATCTAAGTCAACGAATAAAAAAAACGTATATTTTGATAGATTATCAAAATACATGTGCCGCATTGCAGCTACCCGCATAGTGCGTATAAACCTTAAATAGTAGTCCCGTTTTATCCTTTGGGTACGGAACCCCAAAAATAGCCAACAATGACTTATTCTCAGACCAGAAGCCGGAAGAGTTACTACGTTATCAAACACTGTAACACGAGATTTTTATTTAATAAAAGTATGTATAAATGAAAATCGTACAAACTCAAACCACGTCAAGAAAATCATGATAAAACCAATCGGAACTCCTGCATCTACCTATCTACTTACCATCACGACGCTGCAAGACCTCGAAGAGCACCACATTGCTGTCAAAATCACTTTCTTCGCTCGCCGGCCAGGCCTGGTCTTCCAGCAGCGGCTTACCATGCTCGCCTTTGACCTTCGAAGTCCGTCGGATAGTCTCAAAATCTTTGATAGCGTCGAAGTCCTGGTCGATGGCGTGGACTGTTCCAGCCACGGACTTGATGAAGAGCATCTTGTGGATGATGTGGCCGATGATGCCGAGGAGACAGACCCCCAGCCCGACCACGTTGATAGGGGAGAGCACGTCGCCGCTGACTTCGACGGCTAGGACTAGGATGCACATTTCCTGGAATGTTTAAAGTCGATGTTATAGATAGGGTAGGCAACCGTCCGAACCAAAGGCCGAGTCGTCAATGGCGTAGAACTTAAAGAGATGTCAGCAAAACTGTAGGGTAATACAATTCCTGCGCGCACTCTCCAGTCGTGCGGGGCGACTGGAGAATGTGCGCGGGAATTGTATAACTCGATTCCAACATTTCCTTTCCACCATCGAACAACCCAACGTACGACGAGTATCCCCCTTTACGTTGTTCAAACATCTGCGGTTCGGACTAAGCGTTTCGCTTCGTCGTTTGTACCGCGTACATCAAAGGACTGGAACAATTTGTCTGCTGCGGTCTTCCCGTCCAATTATAATTTAGGTGTGCGCCTCACCGTCAATGATTGCATCACTCCTTACCATCAAATAAAAACAAAAGGACGAAGCCTACTGGAGCCATGGGTTGACTTCTGAAAGAGTTACTCGTGGTCTGGGGACGCGAAGAGCAACTGAAGGAATATACACCGCTAAATGATCGTTTTAATCCCGTGGAGGGTCGATCCGGTACATGAAACACTATCGATTTATGAAGATAAAATTAAAAAATAAAGTACCATTTTTTCAAAAATCGTATTAGTTTACGCATGTACGAAATTAATTTCTTTAAGAAAACGTCAGCTAAGCGAGTCCAATGACCTGTAGGAAGTTTGTACGCAACGCCGACTAAAAAAAATGATTTTTGAAAAAAAGGTAAGTACTTTATTTTTTAATTTTATCTATACAAATCGTTAGTGTTTCATGTACCGAATCGACCCTCCACGGGATTAAAACGATCACAATTTAGCGGTGTATATGTGGTATTAGTCAATAAAAATCTGACAAACCCTCTCGCTTAGGTACAGAGAGGGAGAAGTCATGTTTCGCCCCCTTAAAAAAAAGGGTAACCCGTGAAATTACGTTATGTTTTTTTTATCATTTTGTAGGTCAGTGTAAGTTACCCAAAACATGATTGGCGGCGGTAACACGTATTTATTTACGGCATTTTAATAATTATAATATAATCAATTTAATTTAAATTCAAAAGTTTTTTATTTTACATTATGCTAACATGGGCACATAAAAAACGTCAGAAGCTAGAACACGGTTCCAAATTGGTCGTTTCCTATGGAAAAGAACCGGCAAGAAACTCCACGGATACTCTTTTAAAAAAAATGTTGTTCTAACAATATTTCCATATTACAGTATTAATAGATATTATTTAAGAACAGTGTAGACCGGTCTATATAGTGCTCAAAAGCACAATAAAAATAATCATTTTAATAATATTACACAACTATCACACAAGGCCGTCTAGTCCCAAGCTATTATGAGTACTAGACAACTGATAAACATATTTATATATTTCTAAAGACAAACATACATATATAGATAAATTACACCCAGACACAGAACAAATGATCGTGCTCATCACACAAATATTTGTCCTGGGTGGGAATCAAACCCACGACCTCCGGCAGGGCCAGTGACCACTAGATCAACAGGCTAGACAAATCATCAATAATGTTGTAGATATCGGCTAATCCTTACAGACCTTAGTTTATTTTACTAGGTAAATACTGTTTATAAACTGTTTAAAAAAAAAACTTGGCTGTCTTTAAAGCTTTAAGGGACTTAATAAACAGTTCTCATACCTTAAATATACCAGAGATGGAGAGGGTGAGACTAGAGGTGTAGGTGACGACGAGGAACTCGCTGATCTCCATCGCGAAGGCTATGGTGGCCCCGACAGAGACCTTCAGGATCGTGGGCATCAGCTTCTCCGCAGACATCTTCTGCAGGTGGTCGTAGCACGCGAAACCTGGAATTGACGAGGACGGTCATTAGAAATAATTTTATTGGCTTAAGGCCCTTGGCCCCATTTAATGCCACAAAACGAAAAATTTAATTTATTTACAAACTGTGAACGAAAAAAGTTTAATCAGAATCCAGTTCTTCAATTTTGATAAGATTTCTTCTATTTAACAGTAAATCGTGACGTCACAAAATGCAATCGATCCTATTCTCATTTGGAACGCATAGTACTTACCTACTTGTATAAGTTACCAACGAAATAATTGACTCTGTTTTATCAAGCTTATCTAATCAAGCTTATGGCCAGTCTAAGGACTGCAAAAAAATCGTCATAATTGGAAACTGAATTGACTAGATTTTTTACGAAAATAAATAATCATGGATTAGTTTTTTTTTTTGTTGGCTGACTTCGTAGCTTTTTGGCTAAACTAAACTCTTAATGTTGCTACTACTATAAATCTGGGTCAAGTAACATAATATGAATAATTAGAATATAGTGGCTAACATGACATAAAATGACTACAATAAATACAATATCGAAAATCACATCACCAGAAAAAATATGGCTTAAGAAATTTCAACTGCCATCCAGCCTAATGGCATAAAAAAAGAAGAAAACAACATTTGACATGACATCTTGCCGTTCGTTCAAATATGCGTTTTTAAAACTCATAAGGAGGCACGTAGGTATTATTGACATAATATACGTAATCTGATCAACTTTAAACTGTAATATATTTAATACGCGATTCTATTAAGGCGTATAGTCCCTTGAACCATTTGGCCGAAATTATGTGAACGCAACTCTCGCACTCGCCTAGGCGGCAGTACGCAAATCTGTGCATTTATTTGCGGTCAGCAGCACCTGGAAAGCGCTTTAAATCCATTTTCTCTGCGAGATATTGATTGATTTACATATGCAATGTTCACTTTGAAGAATATTTAACCACCAATTTTTATGTGAAAAAATGTTTCTAAAGATCCAAGCCGTTTCAAAGGAGTAGGGAAAAGTTGCGAAAAGTTGCGAAATTGATAAATATTTTTTTTTGACAAAAGTATTAATTGCACGAAAAAATCAAATGTTGATATTTATTGTTCATGAATCTATAATAAACATATATTTTTTTCAAATCAATTGACCTAGCCGTTACGGAGGAGTAGGCCTCAGAAAATCACTGTTTTATGGCACTTTTCGGGCGCTTGGCCCTTAATAGCAATGTCTGAGAAAAAAATTTTTGGAAATTTAATCTATACTTATACTTCTGTATATTTTTCATGACTATACGCTAAAAAAATATGCTAGCAAAATTTTGTTCGGGACTTCGCCGTGGTTCTTTGGTACTTTCATAAATTTTAGCTCACTTTTTATCTCGTACCATTTGACAGTTGGCGTTTAACACGAGGCACAGTGATGGCCGAGTGGTAACGGCAGTGACTTACGAATTGTAGGTCACGGGTTCAAACCCAGCCAGGCGCATTATTTTGTGTAATTTATTTCAACACTACTCCTCTCAAAATGGTGAAGTAAACCAGCACGTCGTAAAACAAAAAATTCGAAGACATGTGACTTGATTCACCAAAACGCACTGGGCCCGCGTGGTGGATAACAACCCATTTCTTCTCCTAGAGAGTAGGCCTGAATCCCAGCAGTGGGAACATTAAAAGGCTGATTATGCTATGCTACATATAACTGAACAGTACCTCAGTGAACAACACTGCTGTATAAATTATGAAGATTATGTAAATAGCCGTCCTATGTCATGTGTGTGCTCTGAATGATACGACAATTGTGGCGAATCAAGGTGACGTCAAGGCTCTTGAAGATAGGGTCGACGCAACCATGCAACAACTGATTTTAGCATAAATTGTTCTAACTTGCTGGGCCGATAAACCAATTTTCACAAGCTTTTATTTAGTTTCACCTGACCTGATGATTGTAAGTAATCAAATATTGCAAAATTAAATCCTGGTTAACGATTGAGCTGAAATTTGGCATGTATGTGTAAATCTGATGATGAACAATGGGTATCTCGCCGTCCGGACCGAGCTCGAGTTATCAACGACGGCGCGTAGAATTCCGCGTGCTCCTCAAAGAGATGTCAGCAAAACCGTAGAGCTCCAACAGGACCAAAGCCTGCTGGAGCCATGGGTTGACTTCCGAAAGGGTTACTCGTTGTCCTTGGAAGCAAAGGGTAACTGGAGGAATATAGGTGTGGTTTTAGTCAGTAAGGGCCTGCACTCACTTGAGACAAGACGTCGTAGACAGCCTTGTCTAATAAAACATTTATGCGTACCAATATTTCTCAAGAGGTTTAAAAATACATGTTTATATGTTCAGCGATAATATCGATATTTCGATATAACGACATTTTATCAACAGCCCTAGCGCACCGTGTCGTAGACAAAATAGTTTTGTCTGAGACGTCTTGTCTCAAATGTGCGCAGGCCCTGAATTACTTCATAACTTAGGTGAAGTTGACACCTGTGTGATCACCCGATGTTTGTCTGTAATCAAATCTTGCAAATTCCGGTTACCGATTGTGCTGTTTGGCATGCATGTGTAAATCAGATGATAATGCTAAATTATTATGAAATGGAGCTGATCTGATGATGGAATCGGAAGGTGGCCACAGGAACTCTGGAGTTAAACGACACAACCCCATCGAGTTTGACCTCCTTTGATCCGTTTTGACAAGTACTTTGGTGCTAGATGATCTGATGATGGAACTGCAAGATGGCATCGGGAACGAAACTCGGTAATAAGCATTGTGTTTGAACTTTTTGGAATGGTCTTGATGAGTATTAATTATATAGGTATAATACCGCGCTATGAAAAAATGATTTTCATTGTAAACTTGTTTAAATATATACTAGCTTTTGCCCGCGCGGCTTCGCTCCCGCTCTTCCCTACTCCACCCTACTATACCCTACTATACCCTACTCTACCCTACTATACCCTACTATACCCTACTCTACCCTACTCTACCCTACCCTATCCTACTCTACCCTACTCTACACTACTCTACCCTACTCTACCCTGCTATACCCTACTCTACACTACTCTACCCTACTCTACCCTACCAAACTTCACATAAACCATCTACTAAATAGTCCGAACAAAGCCTAAACATTTGATTTGGATAGGTGAGCCTGTTCTTGAGTTATAAAATTACAACGAAAAGTGGCATTGATTTTTATATACATATATATATAGATATATACCACTTATTTATCTTTATCATTAATTGAAATATTATTTTTATGTTTTAGATGCTACGTTAGTCTTCTGTTACCGCGGTAAATTCGTAATCAGTTTCGATTTCAGTTTCAGCTACCAATCGTATTTCAGTCAATCCAACAGGATCCTTACCTTCAAACATGATCGTAAACGGCAGCAGCGACACGAACATCCAGGGCTGCACGTGGAACACCATGTCCACTGGGTTATGGAGCCCTAGCTTGGACTTCTGCATCAGCATCTGCGCGAAGGTCCAGCGCAGCCCGGCCGCGAAGGACGCGATGAGGAGGAAGTTGAAGCCGAGGAGGTTGAACTGCGTGGCTTTGTACGTGAACATGATGAGGCCGGCTGCGATCATGAAGACTATACCCACGAGAGACCATGACTGTGGAGCAAATAGTTTAGCATTAGGGTACACGGATTCCAAAAAAGGTATATAATATACTAGCGGTCGCGTGCGATTTCGTACGCGTGGAGTTTAGCTATTTGGACACGATTTTTAACTTCAAAAACATTGAACTCTCATTACAACTACCATCCCCTGTTTTAACCCCAAAAGGGGGTTGATTTCTAAAGATACATTATTGGTACACCGCCACACAATCGAGCATACATTTTAGAATTCAGGTCTCTTAGTTAAAAAACATAGGACTTTCACACAAACCAACCCTCGCTACCCCCTTGGAGTTTCGTAAAATCCGTTCTTAGTGGATGACTACACCTAATAAGGAACCTACCTGCAAAATTTTAAGTTTATATATAGGTGTTATAGTTTCTAAGATTTCGTGATTAATCAGTGAGTGGTATTTCAGTTTTACTCGTATATATATAAAGACATTTACTCCTTCTCGCTCGCACGACTGGCATTTTAACCCGTCATGGTAAGGCCCCTGTTTCTGATATTATAATCTGTAAAAATACATTACCACAAGTGTTTGTCAGCGACGCCGCTGGCCTCGGCCGAAATGTAGGGTTGTTTGTTTAAAACAAACATACTGTTTTAGTGTTTACCTACATTAATAAAAGGTAGGCTAGAACAAGACGGGAACTACATTACGGCCTGTTTACGACTGCCGTCTCAACGGCGAGCGGGCGGCATTGGTAATTTTTTTTTTTTACCGCTCGCCGCCCCGCGCTTAGCTACCGCTCACAACGGCAAGGTCGACGGACGCACACGTGGGCCACGCCTGATTTGTATGTAGAGTCGCGTCGTGGCGTGGATCTAATGTAGCTCTACAAGTATAGTTGCCTTATAAAATGTATGGAGACTGACGTGCCCATATCGGCTTACGTGGCCACGTGTACTCAATGTAGTCCTACCTTAATACTGCACTCGCTCATAGATGACGAAAAAGGTGAAAATTTCAAAAAGGGCGGCTAAGAACTATTTGGACCATTTCTCCATCTGTTACGGGGTTTCAAAAAACAATGGGGTTGTCCAAAAGAGTTACCATGGCCCTTCCACAAAGGACTGTTGAAGGAGCACAGCTGGGTTTAAGGCTTATAGTCCCTTGAACTATCTGGCCAAAATTATGTGGACACACCTCTCGCACCCGCCTAGGCGACAAATCTGTGCATTTATTTGCGGCCAACTGCGCCCGGAAAGCGCGCGGCTGACCTTTAAATCCATTTTCTTTGCGAAATATTGATTGATTTACATATGCAATGTTCACTTTGAAGAATATTTAACCACCCATTTTTATGTGTAAAAATGATTCTAAAGATCCAACCCGTTTCGACGGAGTAGGGAAAAGTTGTGAAAAGTCGCAAAAGTATTAATAGCACGAAAAAATCCAAATGTTGATAATGTTGTTCATGAATCTATAATAAACATATATTTTTTTCAAACCTATTAACCTGGCCGTTACCGAGGAGTAGGCTTCAGAAAGTCACTGTATTATGGCACTTTTCGGGCGCTTGGGCCTTAACATTGGGCGCTTTCAATTTAAACATTTCCTAGCGGACCGCTACCGCACATTTACCGTGCCGCAGCTGGTCGGTTGCAGTACGTTAGCAGTCCTTTTTATTTACTTAGGTTATTATTTATGCTATGTATATGGGCAAAAAGGAAGTCTTGTAACAAATTTCAAGATCCTAGTCCTAGTAGGAGAGTTTATGTATTGATTTCTACACCGCTAAATTTTAATCGTTTTAATCCCGTGGAGGGTCGATCCGGTACATGAAACACTATGGAACTTTTACAGGCCGTCGCTCCAACCAGAGCGGGAAAAGTTATGGTATGTCCAGACCTGGCGAATGCGCCGCTCGCGACCCGCTTGCGAGCAGCGCGCATGCGTTCCAAATAAGAATAGAAAAGTCAATATCTTCGATCTGTCAAATGTTGATTGAAAAGTACGGTTAGCAAAGAAAAGTTATTTGCGTATTTATAACGGTTTTTTTTTTTGCTTTGTATTACTGAGTCTTAGTTAAGTCTAGGTGTAGTAAAAACGTTTTTGTTTATTTTAAATTAGGTAAATACATGTATTATTATTTCACTCATAATTGGTATAAAAACTATTTTCTTTTTTATTTTCGTTATTAGGAACAATAGGGTAGTTTCCAGGGTCAAAATAATTATATTTTATTTAGTCCGTATTTTAGATTATAAAAAAATATTGGACACGTATGTTTTCTTTTTTCGATTAACCAAAAATAAGAAAAAATGCAGCACTGCGTGACGTTACACGTAACTTTAATGGGCTATATCTTTGTCATTTTTGGTTTAATTTACCAATAAAAAAATACGTGTCCCTTATTTTTGAATAATCTAAAAGACGGACTAATTACATTTTTACGGCAACTAGCCTATTCGCCTTCTTCTTCCATTTGCCACTTCACCTTCAGATATTTACATAGTGTCCCTGCTTAGTCTGTGTATTTCACAGTGACGCAGAGATTAGCAAAATTGAAGAACTGGATTCTGATTTAACTGTTTCGTTCATGATTCGTAAATAAATATTATTTAAAAAAAAATTGTTTTGTTCATCTTCTTCTTCCTGCTCTTATCCCATATTACTTGGGGTCGGCGCAAGAAGCTTTTTCTTCCATTCTGTCGTGTCACCCGTCACACTATCACTGACTCTTTTTCATATCATTCCTCATGCAATCTATCCATCTTTTCTTTGTCCTCCCTCACCCCTTCCACACAAAAGTACAGAAGTCAATCTACATACAAACCGCGCTCGAGCAACGCACACATGGACACCGCTCACGGACATGATATCTCGGAGCGCCTCGGCCCGCTCGTCGAACAGTTCCGGCTCAAACGCTCATTAGTGTGCATCCACCGAGCGTAGGTATAAAAAGTGAAGTACATACATGAGATTGTCATCTGTTCTGTCTGCCTATTTTGTGCTTTACATCCATCTAAATGTATACTTAGATCTTTTTTACTGACATACGTAATGCGTTTCATTCCTCCTCTTTACATGACCATACCAAGAACAACGATTCCTTTTCAACTTATCAGTCACTGGCGCCACTTTCTTGTTTTGTACACCCTACCTAATTTTTTGATTTGACAGCTATGACGTCACTACATGGCGTTAAAATCGATCCATTCTTATTTGGAACGCATTGTAAAGTGAAACCACACGGAATTATGGGTTCAAACATGTTTTTATGTTACGTTTTGTTTCCTTAGGCTGACATCAGATGGACTGCATCGCAGCAACTGCGCGCGGTCGATGTATTTAACTGCATGCAGTTGTACGTTCGACTTCGTGCAGTCATGATATCAACTGCACGCGGTCGGCTGCAGTCGAATGAAGTCAATATCAACTGCATGCAGTCGTGCCTTCAACTTCACGCGGTCGGCTACAGTCCATCGCTAACCGCATACAGTCAGACTCAGTGTGTAGTTAATTACAAAGAGCAAACGCACATTGACATTGTCAACTTTATTTTGAGGCACATACAGATCAAATCATACACGAAGCTCCTGGGCTAGATGCGTGGCGCCAACTGCGCAAAGTCAGATCACACTGCATGCAGTTGAATATATGGACTGCGTGCGGTTGCTGCGATGCAGTCCATCTGATTACAGCCTTAAATTGTAACTTCAACAAAACGTTCATAGCGACAACGGCATAGTGACAAGGGGAAACCCACAAAAGCGTCAACTATTCCCCTTTTAGTGTGAAGCCCTATGAAGTAACAACTAATTGCGGCAACACAGTTCAAAACAAGCTACAACAAAACAAATATCTACTTGTTACTTACAATATAAATTAGTGTCCGACCGAATGTTCAGTTTCGGTTTCGGTCGAGTTTCGGCAAAAAAACAAGTTTCAGTTTCGGCGGCAAACCTGCCGAAGCGAAGACCGAAACCGAAACTGCATTCAGGAGTTTTCGCGCTGTGTTCGGCGAGTTAAATTCCATCCAAGCGAGTAAGCGACGAAGACATTTTTACCGCGTCAACGTGCGTCAACGGTTTTATTGATTGATTTAACTCTCTCGCTGAAGCTATACCTAAACAAACATTAGTTAGGTACTTGGTACTTACTATAGTTCATTACTGAGGGTAATATTATGGGTTCAGAGTTTCAAAATACAAGTAGTTATTCAAATAGCAAGGACAGTTAGATACTTACCTACGTCCCAAATTTTTTTTTTTATAAAAATGACTAAGTACCTACCTAAAAATATTTTTTTCATTTATTCTGTTTTTCGATTTTTATAACCTTATTACCTACCCCTTAACTAAAATTGAGTGCAATAAAATTCATGATAATCAACGAATATAAACACCTTAAGGTATGATTCCGAACCACGCTGCACGCAGCAGTGCTGCCGCAGCAGTGCTGCCGCAGCAGTGCTGCCTGCCGCGCTGATTCCGAGCAACGCGGCAGTGTCGCTCTGTTCGTGGTGATGCGTTGTTGTGTATTTGTTAGTTTACTTTGAGTTGACAAGATGTCGATTGATGACCAACTTTTATTTATACTGTTGGAAGAGGAAGAAGATGACGATGATTTGTTGTTGCTTTATGTCAATAGTAAAAGAAAAGCAACAGTCTCGTTTTATAAAAGCAGACAACGGGAAGGATATTACAAGACGCTGATTAAAAACCATTTAATAAGTGGTGAAGAAAAATTTACTATTTATTAATAGGTACTCTTGCTGCGGCGGCATACGCGTCACTACTGGTCTGTCGCGGCGGTAGGGCGACACTGACGCGCAGCAGTGCTGCCGCTACATTGCTGCCGCGACATTGCTGCCTAGCTCGGAATGTAATCTCATATAAGCCAATAGAAATTGTACGGGGACCAGTAGTGTCGCGGCAGCACTGCCGCGGCAGCACTGCTGCGTGCAGCGTGGTTCGGAATCGTACCTTTAAGGTATGATTCCGAACCACGCTGCACGCAGCAGTGCTGCCGCAGCAGTGCTGCCGCAGCAGTGCTGCCACTAAGGTGCTGCCCAGCAGTGCTGCCTGCCGCGCTGATTCCGAGCAACGCGGCAGTGTCGCTCTGTTCGTGGTGATGCGTTGTTGTGTATTCGTTAGTTTACTTTGAGTTGACAAGATGTCGATTGATGACCAACTTTTATTTATACTGTTGGAAGAGGAAGAAGATGACGATGATTTGTTGTTGCTTTATGTCAATAGTAAAAGAAAAGCAACAGACTCGTTTTATAAAAGCAGACAACGGGAAGGATGTTACAAGACGCTGATTAAAAACCATTTAATAAGTGATGAAGAAAAATTTACTATTTATTAATAGGTACTCTTGCTGCGGCGGCATACGCGTCACTACTGGTCTGTCGCGGCGGTAGGGCGACACTGACGCGCAGCAGTGCTGCCGCTACATTGCTGCCGCGACATTGCTGCCTAGCTCGGAATGTAATCTCATATAAGCCAATAGAAATTGTACGGGGACCAGTAGTGTCGCGGCAGCACTGCTGCGGCAGCACTGCTGCGTGCAGCGTGGTTCGGAATCGTACCTTAAATTTAAAATGCACAATGCATTAAGTATAATAAAATAAAGAATTACTGATTTAATAACGTTTTCTTTATTTTTCCCTCAAAACATAGTCCTTGTAAGGAAATTTCGGTTTCGGCCGAAAGTGAGACTTTTTTTTTTATTAATGATAGGCTTGCGTTTGACCACTATCTCACCTGATGATAAGCGATAATGTGGTCGACGATGAAGCACGCTTACCTAGAAGAAACCAGTTGAAGAGACTGTTGCCGAAATTCGGTTTTGGTTTCGGTTTCGGTCGTAAAAAAAAACCGGTCGGACACTAATATAAATCACTCATTTCAAGCGCAATAATAATAACGATATCAGGAATAATACCATATAAAAAACTTTATATAAATCTATTGGTTTGTTTAAAAAGTGTGTTTCAATTACAAATTATTACATATCTGAGAAAACTGTCCCTAATTATTTGGCCACCGATGGTACCCATATGTAAGCTTATTCTAATAGAAATACATTTCTTTTAAAACGTACTTACTATTTAAATTTTGAATTAAGATAGCTTCATCAATTTTTTACCAATACACATTAACCAAGACGTAACAACATCGTCAGATTTACAATGCAATATACGCCCACGCGAATTTCAATAAAATCATGACGTGACAGCCCCCCTCTCCCAAAGTGGGAGGGGGGAAACTGGGTACGCTGATAACGACAGACTAGCTTCGATAGGCGTCTAGACATAAGACGTAGGTTACAAAAGACTAGATTAGAAAACTAAGTGGGAGGGGGGGGGGTGGAAAGTCAAAAGGACACGTGTGTGATTTAAACACTTTGCTTAATATCTTTGTGGAATGTAGGACTGTAGGTACAGACGATGGCTTGGCCAGACTTTCATCGTATTTAGTCATATAAATATTTTATTATCTACTAGCGGCCCGTCCCGGCTTCGCATGGGCAATCCTAACTAATATTATAAATGTAAAAGTGGATGTTTGGATGTTTGTTACTTAATCACGCAAAAACCGCTGAACAAATTTGGCATGCATATAGCCTTTGACATGGAAAAGAACATTAGGCTACCTTTTATCCCGATTCCTTAAGTACCTAATGCCACGCGGACGAAGCCGCGGACAAAAGCTAGTAAATAATATAGCCTATGTTATTCAGGGTGAATGTAGCTTTCCAATGGTGAAAGATTTTTTTAAATCGGCACAGTAATTATTGAGTTTATTCATTACAAACATACACACGAAAATAAAAAAATTCCCTCTTTATAATATTAATGTAGTCTAGTCATGGCCGCATACCTACTACACGTCAATAAAGGCGCACACCTAAGCTTACACTCAATAAATAAATATACTAACACTTTACCCGCGACTTCGTTCGCGATTACGTTTTCAAACTTTAACATTGGACGCTTTCAATTTAAACATTTCCTAGCGGACCGATACCGCACATTTACCGTGCCGCAGCTGGTCGGTTGCAGTACGTTAGCAGTCCTTTTTATTTACTTAGTTTACTATTCTTCTTCTTATCATACGATGGCAAATTTAGTTAAATTCCTTGCCTGGCCCAGAATTCGGCCACGGCAATACCGTCCGCTGATGCTGTAATTAGGTCCCTACGTGAGCAGGAAACAGGGCACGTGATGCAGGACGGAAGGTGGGACATGGTCTGCGGAGAAACGCCGCACAAACACTGAAGATCGGAACCATCCGAGAACCTCCACCTGTGGAGATTGTCTTTGCTGCGCCCAACCTGGGTGCGGAGTCTGTTAAGAGTTTTCTAGGTTGGCCATGGCAACTCGTGTCCAGGAAAGAGGCTCTCCGACGGCTCGATATTTATGCTAAGTTTCAAGTATATGGGCAAAAAGGAAGTCTTGTACAAAATTTCAAGGTCCTAGTCCTAGTAGGAGAGTTTATGTATTGATTTCTATAGAAACCTAGATAATATCTACAAGATATATGTCTATCCTAGCTCGTCGTGTCGTGCTGATGCTGCCGCTCAGCTGCGGTGGCCGCCTCAAGCGGCGAAAATATAAAAACCTTATTGGAAGTTATATTTTCGAACCGTTTGGGGTTAAAACTCTCGGATCGTGGTGCCCGAGTGCTCACAAGTTGTTTAAAGATCTGTCGAAACGTCTAGTTGACATTGACACTTCGCGTGACCCAAGGGCTGGGTTTTATCTCGGAAAGAGGATAAGCATTGCCATACAGCGTGACAATGCCGCCAGTCTTTTGGGCACATTACCAGTCGACAGCGATGTGGACGAGTTTTTTGACGCCATAATAATTATACGGGTAGTTTGATTTTAGTTATTTGTAATTAGCGTAGGGTTTTATTTTATTTTATTTTTTTTATTTACTATAATTATAGTTACCTATTTAGTTTTAAATATATGAAAATTTAAAAAAAAAAGACGTGTGGCACTCGGGGGCTGCCGCAGTAAAGCTATTGCATAGCATTTTTATCAACTTATGCAATTATAATTATTTATTTATTTTATTTATGCAGTATTTTTTTTTCCTTTGTTTTTTTTTCTTTGATATTAATTGAAGTTACACTTTCACACATTGAATTGAATTTTGATTGATTGTTCACTCATTTGTTTTCATAGCGGTCACCACGCTCAAAAAACAAATGAGTGGGGGGTGTTAGGTTATTTTCGTTACGGAATTTCTGGATTCGGTCTCCACGCTCAAGGCCCGCGATAGAAGCTATGCAATAGCTTAAAAAATATCTGTTACCAAAATATGCTGAGATAGATGTGATAACGTCGTAAGAGCGGTTGAATGGAAAAGTATCTCAGGTGGGCCACTCCTAAGGTTAGCCATACACGCTAGGTTACACCTGACAGGTATAACTGTGCAAGCAAACCTGTCAGGTACACCCTAGCGTGTATACCTTTAAAGAAAAAAACTATCAAGCATTTTACTTCAATCTAAAAGACATTTCCGATATCTATTATGCTCGTTTAAAGTCTTCCAGGTACCTCGGAAGCAATTACACTTTTTAAACTCCATCGATTGACGTTCAGAGAACAAAAAAAGGTTTTTTTTTATAGCAACCGCAGACTTCTGAAGCGTAAACTGAAGGCTAAAGATGCCCTCAGTGATTATATTCACGGTATTTGAACTCGCAAGGTGAGCTGCCCTCAAGGTCGTTACATAGAAAGCAAACTAATGGCTTAGTTTGATGGTTTGTCAAGAGTAAAAGCACAAAATAGATAGGTACAGAAGACAATCTCATGTATGTACTTCACTTTTTATACCTATGCTATGCGATCGCACACGCGTCAGCGCGTTGCGCCGAACTGTACGAGTGCGACCGTGCGATTAAGCACAGATTATCGTGTCAGTGAGCGGTGTATGTGTGCGTTGCTCGAGCGTGCTTTGTATGTAGATTGTCTTCTGTACCTAAGTATCTATTTTGTGGTAAAAGGTACTGTCATTCCATGAGTAGGTACTGAATTGCTACCATATTCTTTCGCTGTATGAAATCAGTATAAGTACATGAATAACTCTACTTAATCCGACCTTTTTTTTGTTGGGTAAAAATCATCCAAATGACATCCCCCGCCCTTGGGCGGAGCGGAAGATAGTATCAGACTCTTAACTACTGACTAAAAAACCCACCCCGTTCCTTCGTGCTTTTCATAAACAGATAAACATATTTATTGGTAAAAATTATATTTACAAGTCACAGTATATTTTATTAAATGAAGTAGGCACTTAGTAGTGTAAACTATTGGTACAATTAATTCATCAAATGAATAAAATAATAACCAACATAAAATTAAATTACAACCATTAATTTATCGTTTCATTTCATTACATACCGGGGCTAAGCTACCTTTCGGAGCTAACCCTGGCCCCAGTAGGCTTCGACCCAACTGGGTCCCTGCTGTTGCTGACAACTCCTTGAGACGCGCAGGAACAGTGCGCGCCGTCGACGACCTAATCCGACCTCTGCTTTTTAATTTAAATGAGCAGGTACATACTTATACAACATTATTTTTAGTTTATACCAAACCTGAATATAGTTTGTGCAGAATGGATTCCAATAGTTCTCACACCATGTTATATTTTTTCCCAAAAATATTAAAAAAAGGTCACAAGTAAGACACCATCGACCCCAGGTCCCAGCAGATCATAGCGGGCATTAAACATGCAAACATCTAGCTGCAAATGAAAGACAACCCCTCAGTCGCCTGGATGGTCCAGGGACTATGTATTTTTGTTGACATAACAATTGGTAATAATTTTGTGATTTTTCATGATACAGTTATGAAATTTTGTACTTACATAGATTCTTTAGATAAAAATCCGACACGTGTTTCGTGTTTCTAAAACTAATGTTGTTTATACAGATACCTTATTTCGTTTATCGATCAGTTTGTATAAGAAGTGGTACAAATACAAACATGATTGCCTCCCCGCAGGGATTAGTTAAGTACCTGTCATTACTAAATTGCTAGCAAATGAATGTCGTAGTGGTTCATTTGTAGCTTTTATATAAGTATTATACAAGGTGTAAGGGACAGTCCTCCACAAACTTTAAGGGCTTGCTCAGTAGATGAAACTGAACAACCTTCCATAATTTTTTTTTTCAGGAAACGGAAAAAAAACAAATCGTCCAATCAAGTTTAACATTTTGTATGGTGAGGCTGATTTTTTTTTTCGTTTTCTGTATAAAAAAATTGTGGAAGGTTGTTCAGTTTAGTCTACTGAGCGAGCCCTTAAAGTTTGTGGAGGGCTGTCCCTTACACCTTTTATATTAGGTTTTACAATGTAACCTATAGACATGCAAATTACAAGTTATCAGCAGGGGTCGGAATTAGATGGAGTTATATGTACTTACACCGATTTTATACAGCGAACCAAATTGTAACCTTGTTATATATTTTTAGGAAAAAAATGTAACATGGTGTAAAAACCATTGGAATCCATTCAGTTACTGATTCTAGACAAACTTACATACATATTCAGGTTTGTATAAACTAAAAACATACATTCAGCCGAACATAGAACCTCCTCCTTTTCGAAGTCGGTTAAAAATAATGGAAACCGGCATGTCCTAGAACCAAAAATTCGAAGACATGTGACATTTACCAACCCGAACTGGCCCCGCGTGGTGGATTATGGCCCATTCCTTCTCCTAGAGAGGAGGCCTGAGTCCCAGCAGTGAGAGCATTATAAGGCCGACTATGCTATGCTATGGTAAAAATAATGGATGAGATAATAGATGGATGAGTAATCAATCAAATCAAGCACTGATAACTCACAATTGATAATCTACACTAGTACGAGTATAATAAAGAGGTAGTTTGTTTTTTTTTGTTTATAGGAGGTAATTTCTGGAAGTACAGGTCCGATTGCTTAAATTGTTTTACCGATAGAAAGCTGCTTTATTCCGGAGTGACATAGCCTATATTTTATGTACGCGGACGAAGTCGCGGGAAAAAGCTAGTAATTAATAATAATAATTGGTGATTTTTAACAATTAACCCCATCGCCGTATCTCTACGTTGACGTCGTGGCGGGGCTTGCGCGCTCCAATGAACCCTAAGTCTGTGTCGGTAGCGCTTGCTTAGCCGTGACATGCCTAGGGTGAGGGGCCAGACCAAGAGAGATACAATCCGCAGGGCAGTTTTGTGGCGAACTGTTGGGCATTAGCGATCCCACGGACCCGATCTCCCGGGAGAATTCTTGTTCTTCATCTCCGGCTTGCCTTTATTGGCCGGTCGTAGTGAACACTGACGAGGAACAGAGTTCCCACCTCTCTCTTGCCTTTATTGGCTGGCTTGAGTGGAGATTCGCAAGAGCAAATGCGCTCGGGAGAAGGATGTATAATCCAGTAAGGTGCTGGTAGGGATCTTGACCGTACTTCCGGGATTGTCCTGATAGCCGTGGTATACCTCTCCACTCCTCAAGCACATCAGGATATGTTGCCCTCTTGTTGCTACGTCACTTCGTGCTAGCGACCATTTTGGGGGCCCATTTGTTGAGTGTGCAAGTCACCCCTTGCCTTTTTATCGATGGAAATTAAAAACATTGTTTAGGCAGGGGCCATAGTCTTAACATAGTTCCTGGTAACCAGTCCACTTAAGACTCCAAAAACCATAGCCTTATATTAGTTTTTCACATGTTGCAATAGTTTCCCTTCAACCGGGGGTTGTCCTTGGATGCACTAGCATAACGCATACAGGGATAATCGCCGGTTGGTACCACGTTCCATTAGAAGCAGCTAAAAGGGCCTCTGCGAGTTGGTTTCGGCTCCTCGTATGCCCTCCAAAGGTCCAGGACCTCATGGTCCTGAGATAAATAAATGTATAAAAATAATAATAATTGACCATTAATAAATAATAACGTATGTATGTGCATTAAAGAATAACAATAGAAAACGCCTTTGTACTATTTTGTGCATGAAGTAATAAATAAATAAATAAAAAACAAACTGACAAAGCTTTTACAACTCGACTGTACAAAGTGTCAGATCCTTTTCTTAGAGACACAAAGAATGCATTACGTGCAAGCTTTTATCGTTGACAAGAAATGAGAAGACGGTTGAGGTTCCAGGAATGAGAGCTTTTAGCTTTCAAGCATTATGATGTTAGTGTTAGTTTAAGGCCCCAGCTCCCGAGCAGAGCCATAAATATTAAAACAGTGACTTTCTGAAGCCTACTCCAGCAGCCTACGGCAGGGTAAACCGATTTAAAAAAAAATTTTGGTTACTAATTCCTGTACAACGTTTTCTATAAACGATTTTCCGTATGACTAATACTTTTACAGAAAAATAATAATTTAATAACGTTATTTTTTTCGGTGTTTTCCCTATTCATTTTAAAAGGCTTTGATCTTTAGAAATATGTTGACACAAAAAAAAATGCAGGTTAAGTGCTCTTCAGAACAGGGGCACCGACACCGCAGGTGCTCGGTGGCTCGAGCATCCATGAGAAATAAACAGTGGGTGCGTTTTGTGGTTGTGCATATTTCCTGTAGGTTTCATACATTTTATATGGACTCGCCCCACACGGTTGACGCTGGACTCCGCCACACGCTACAAAACACCGCTGCTCGCTTCTTGTGGCCCGCACCGGCCACTAAATGCCGATACAAAACGCTGTCACACGCCATTCGCGCCTTTAAATCTTCTTCAACAGAGGCCATTATAGCCACTACTACGCACAAAAAAAGTAGCAGCCACTGGCCACAAATGGCATGTGGCCCGTTTGCAGCGGTTCTAAAGGTCAGCGGGGCTCTATGCGAGCGCAGGCGGCAGTACGAGTACGTGTGCATTTAACTCCGGCCAAATGTTCAAGGGATTATACGCCTTAAACTGCAAGATACTGAATCTTGACAATCTCAGGAGCGCAGTTATTTTTCAGTCTAAAAGCTTTTGTTGGTTTAGATTTTTAAAGTGAATGCTTAACTGGGTAGTCCGTGAAATTCAAGTTTACTTTGTTTTTTTTTTTCATTCTGCAGGTTAGTAATAGTTCTACTGAATGACTTCTTCATAAAATAGCATCCAATAGAGTTAGCTGAGAGGGTTATATTTATGAATTTAATTATTATAATTCCGTAAATAAACACGTGGTTAAAATATCATAGTGTAGGTATCTATATATGTATATAAAAATGAATAGCTGTTCGTTAGTCTAGCTAAAACTCGAGAACGGCTGGACTGATTTGGCTAAGTCTTGAAATACTATAGTGATAGTCCAGCGAAAGTTTAAACGGTGAGAAACTTGAAAAAATTCACGAAAAAGATCTTTATACAACAGCAAAAAATGCCAGCAAATCATTGAGTATCAGTTTTCATCGCTAAGTTTTGTGGTTAAGCATTCTGTCATTCGTAAGCACTGAGGTATTACGTACCTGCGGAGATTAAGCGGGCCAAACTCGAGGCCCGCGACGTGTGGCTGGGGTCTCTGAACGCGGACCCGTGGGGGCGCCCGTACAAATTGATACGGGAGAAACTGCGCCCCTGGGCTCCGCCGCTGACTCAGAGTCTCCGGCCCCAACTCGTGGAGGGTGTGGTGAGCGCTCTGTTCCCTGCGCGAGGGGAACACTCCCCCCCGCCCATGGCTCCGCCTCCGCCAGCGGTGTCTGACGCGGACCGCAATAGCGACGACGACGATAATGCTCCAGAGGTGACCGAGGCAGAGATGAGAGTGGCGGTGCAAAGGCTGAGTGCCAAGAACGCCGCCCCAGGACCCGATGGCTTGCCTGGGAAAGCCTGGGTCCTGGCCATGGAGGCTCTCGGGCCTCGACTGAGAGGGCTCTTCAGCGCATGCTTGGAGAGGGGCCAGTTCCCACTTCGCTGGAAGACGGGGAAACTGGTCCTCATCGCGAAGCCAGGGCGCCCTGCGGACTCTCCGTCCGCGTACCGGCCCATTGTGCTGCTCGACGAGGTGGGCAAGCTCTTTGAAAGAGTGATTGCGAGCCGCCTCGTCGCGCGCCTTTCACGGGTGGGGCCGGACCTTTCGGACGGACAGTTCGGCTTTCGCAGGATGCGCTCGACGGTGGACGCCATCATGCGCGTGCGAGCCCTCACGACGGGGGATGCGGTGTCCCAGGGTAGGCGTGTCGTGGCAGTGTCCTTGGACATTGCCAACGCTTTTAATTCCCTGCCCTGGAGTACGATCCGGAGGGCACTCCGGTACCACCGGGTGCCCGAATACCTCTGTCGAGTAGTCGAGGCCTACCTGTCGGACAAGTATATTGTCTACCCCGGTCACCAGGGAGACTGGAAACGTCGGGAGATGTCGTGCGGTGTTCCGCAGGGGTCAGTACTAGGGCCACCCTTGTGGAACATCGGGTACGATTACGTGCTGCGGGGCGACCTCCCTGACGGGGTCAGCGTGGTCTGCTACGCAGACGACACGCTGGTTCTAGCGCAGGGAGAGTCGTACCGGGCGGCGGCCGCTTTAGCGACACGCGGGGTTGCGATAGTCGTTGGTAGGATCCAGGAGTTGGGACTCGAGGTGGCGCTGCGCAAATCCGAGGCCATGTGTTTTCACGGTCGCGGCCGTCGGAACGCGCCATGCCGGGTTCCCAACTAACGGTAGGAGGAGTTCGCATCGGCGTCGGGACATCGATGAGGTATCTGGGACTCATCCTCGACAGCCGATGGAATTTCGAGGAGCATTTCCGACGTCTGGCTCCCAAACTCAACCGGACTGGGGCCGCTCTCGGGCGGCTCCTGCCCAACCTTGGGGGTCCAGACGCCTCCTGCCGGAGGCTCTACGCGGGGATCGTTCGGTCCATGGCCCTCTACGGGGCGCCGGTGTGGGCGCTGTCGCTGCAAAAGCGACCGGCGGCCATTCTGAACGCCTGCCAGAGGGCCATGGCAATTCGGATGGTGCGGGGATACCGCACGATTTCCCGCGAAGCGGCGAGCCTTCTGGCTGGCCTACCACCGTGGGATCTGGAGGCAACAGTCCTTGCACACATGCACGACATGCGCGTGGAGATGCAACGCCGGGGTGAAAGTCCTCTGCCGCGACAGGTCACGGCATGGCGGACAGAGCTCCGGCGGGATCTCATGGTGGAATGGCGTCAGCGACTATCGCAACCCCGTCATGGGCACGCCACAATTATGGCGATAAGTCCCCTCTTTGAGGCGTGGCTGGAAAGACCTCACGGCGTCCTTACCTTCCGCATGACACAGGTCCTCTCCGGAAATGGCAAGTTCGGGAGGTTCCTGTTCCGAATTAAAGCGGAAGTGACGCCCGGGTGTCGCCACTGTGCGGAACGCCCGGAGGACACGGTGGAGCACACAATCGCGGTGTGCCCTGCTTGGGCGGAGCATCGCCGTGCCCTCGTGGGGGTGATCGGCGGCGGAGACCTCTCGCGCCGGGCCTTGGTCGAGGCCATGTTCCGGAGCGAGGAGGAGTGGCAGGCGGTCGCCGACTTCTGCGAAGCAGTAATGCTCGCTAAGGAGGAGGCCGACCGCATCAGGCAACGGCGCTCTCGCCGCCGCCGCCGGGATTCCGATCCCGATTTCCAGCCACCGTAGGCGCGGGCTTGCGGACAGTGAGCAATGGGTAGCTCGCTGTCCGGCCGTCCGGTAACCGTCCGGACCAAGCCCAAGTCGTCGACGGCGCGCGCTGTTCCCGCGCGCCTCAAGGAGTTGTCAGCAACAGCAGGGGCCCAGCCGGGTCGAAGCCTACCGGGGCCAGGGTAATCCGAAAGGGCGCTCGAGCCCCGGTATCGAAGGCTTGAAGGAACGGGATGGGTTTTTTAGTCAGTAAGAGTCTGACACTATCTCCCGCTCCGCCCAAGAGCGGGGGTTGTCATAAGATGATTTTTCCCATCGAAAAAAAAAAAAAAAAAAAAAAGGTATTACGTACCTACCTAGATATTATGTATACATAGATTAGTATTCAAATATAAATTAGGTTTAGTTGAATTTGTAGTCATATGTGTAATATAAGTGGTACATCACTAAGTGATCATTACTGTTATTGAGATTTAGTCCTTCATAAACTATAATTATATTTCAAGTTTGTTCACTCTGGTCAGCCGAAAAGAGAAAAATTGATAAAATATCTTTAAGAGGATAGACGTGAAAACACGAGGCTTCCTACAAAATATCCGTTTATCTGCTCTGCACACTTTCATACTGATGATACTTAAGCTGGAAAACGTTTTCTAATGAATCGGCTATTCCTTGCAGTAATGCTATTCCTTCAGAATGTGCTTTCAAACATTTATAGCTTTCCCCTACATCATTAAACCAAGTGCAAATTTCTGACTCCGAATCAATTTTTGATTCGCCCCGAAAAATTAAGTTGAAAATAGATTTAAAAAAGTTTTAGTTTTTTATGTAATTTATTTCATCACCACTGCTCTCAAAACGGTGGAGGAAAACATCGTGAGGAAACCGGCATATTTCGAAGACATGCGACATTCACTAACCCGCACTGGGCCAGCGTGGTGGTTTACGGCCCATTCCCTCTCCTAGAGAGAAGGCTTGAGTCCCAGCAGTGGGAAACATTAAAAAGCTGATTATGCTATAGTTATAGTTGTTGATTATTTTGTTACTAAATATTAGCAGCGCTGTCCTGACCATCATTCACTAAAGAAAGCTGTCCTTTAGAATGATGATTACAATAAATGGTTTCATTATTTTACACGATTTTGAATTCACTTATTTATTAAAGTAGTAGACGTAGTTTTCTGAATTTACACTAACGTGGAATATTGGTAAAATCTTGAAATAGAGTTTTATTGTAATGAAGTATTGTAGGCAAAAAACTGTGTCACTTCTGCGGCATAAAAATCTATGTAATGAAATGACCTCCTTGGAAATGACATTTCATTTTTTTAATTTTTAAGCTGTGGATACGGGGTGACGTATCATTCAATGACAGATGATGTTTAGATTATTTTGTGCATTTTATTGTTATAAAAACTTGTAGAGAGATAATTAAAGGGATATAATTGAGGAGGCGATATTATTAAACTTTAAATGTCGTTTCTTTGTTTTCAGGTGAGATAAAAGTGTAATTTTAGTTAAACGATAATTGTTATACCTACTGTAAAAGCATGTTGACAAACCTTTGTTTTCAGAGAAACAATTTGTGGTTTATTTCGAAGATCCTCAATAAAATCCATTATAAAACGACATTTTTGTTAACTAAAAGAAGATGGACCGGCTGCAATTTGAGTTTACGATGATAGCTTCAAATGATGGCAAATCAAATGTATTAGCCATAACCTCAATATCTACAGAAGAAGGAAAATGTTATGTTTTACCTGATGAGCTGAAGCCGGTGATTCATCATACATATATTGTCAAAATGAATACTTTCTCAAAAATAAAAAATAGTATAAAGAAAAGGTATCAAAGTAGAAAAATATGGATACAATTGGATGAAGATCTTAAGAAAACATATAGAGATGAGGAAGGTATTTTTAGAAACTTTTAAAAACCGAGGATGGGACATAGTTACATATGCTCTCGCATTTAGATATAAAGAAGGACTACTAATTGATTACGCTATTAGAAAAGAAAGGCTTATGCTAGACATAAACAAATCGATAGACTCCAAAACAATGATAGATCTTATTGCAACAGGTTTACCTGGGTTTATCTTAAATAGGTTAAACAGAGATGAACTCAATGACACTACTGATTTGTTCAATGAGATAAGAAAATATGAAGGTATGATGTACAAGAAAAACTCAAGTACAATAAAGAGTTGTACATTCCTTTATAAAAATAAAACTAATGAGAAGAAGCCATGTAACACTTGTGAATCTTTGAACAAAGGAATAAGATATCATCCGGAAGAGTCATGTTGGTTCAAGAAAAATAAAAAAGAATCTGAAAAAGTTTTTAAACCCAGAAATGTAAATAACAACTCCATTATTGAAGTAGATATAAATACTGAGAAAAAAAACGAGTAAGTACACCATTAATCAAAATCAAGCTCTTATTAGAAAATAAACTAGAAGTGAGCGGCATTTATGATTCAGGCTCACAGATCTCTTTAATAAATTCAAGACTGATTAAAATAAAAGAAAAAAAGGACAATGAGAATATAGCATATATGAAAACGGTTAATGGTGTGAAAAAAACAGATGGCTTGATAACAATAAAAATAAAAATATTTGATTTGGAAGAAGAGGTGGATGTATACATAGTAGAAAATGAATATTTTGATGATTTTATAATCGGATTGGATATGATAAAGAAATTCAAACTAACCCAAAACGAGGACTTGCGGATAGAACAAAAGATAAGAACAAATAAAATAGATGAAATGTCTAAAGAAAACAGAAATGAAGAAAAGAATATAAAAACATTAGCAATAAATTTTAATGAACATATAGAAACAGAAGAGTTTGTAAGTATGACAGACCATTTAGATAATGAAAAGAAAATTGAGATCGAGAAAATAATAAAGGAATATAAAACAATTTTTGCAAAGGACAACTATGATATAGGAACAGTTAGAGATTATGAAGCTCACATAGATTTACTAGTAAATAGATACTGTAGTAAAAGACCATACAGATGTACAATAGAAGATAAATTAGAAATTGAAAAGCAAATATCCATGTTACTAAAGAATAATTTAATAGAAGAATCCTACAGTCCTTTCGCTGCTCCAGTGACATTGGCATTTAAAAAGGGTGAAAATAGGAAATCCCGCTTGTGTATAGATTTCAGGGAACTAAATAAAATTGTTGTTCCACAAGCTCAACCTTTTCCGTTAATAGATGATTTGATTGTTAAAACTAGAAATTGTAAGTATTTTACTACACTGGATATAAATTCAGCATTCTGGGCGATACCATTACGGGTGGAAGATAGATATAAAACAGGATTTGTCACACAAGATGGCCACTTCCAGTGGACCTGCCTTCCCTTTGGCTTGAAAACATCACCAGCAATTTTCCAGAGAATTTTAAGCAATATTCTCAAAACAGACTCAACTAGACGGTAAAGACAAACCGGTGGCATATTTTTCAAAAAAACTAAACGAATCTCAAAAACGAAAAAAGGCCATATATTTGGAATGTATTGCTATGAAAGAAGCAGTTAAATACTGGCAACACTGGCTAATTGGAAAACATTTCACTATTTACTCAGACCACAAACCTCTAGAGAACATGAATATTAAATGCAGGACAGATGAAGAATTGGGTGACCTCACATATTACCTATCTCAATATGACTTTACAGTAAAATATATACCTGGTAAAGAAAATATAGAAGCAGACTGTTTGAGCCGAAACCCTGTATTAGAATCAGAAGATAACAAGGAGGAACTATTAAAAATAGTTAATTTAATACAAATAAAAGATATAGTTGAAGACCAAAAAAAAATGAAACAATAAAAGAAAAGAAACAAAATCTACTACATAAAAATAAAATCTATTATAAAAAAATAAAGAAACTTGAAAAAATAATACTCTCAGAAGAATTTAGTAAAAAAATTATAAAAAAGGTGCATGAAGATTTATACCATATTGGAATCAGACAATTACAGAAAAAAATAAGTCCACTATATACAGCTAAAAACCTAACAAAAAATATCATAAATATTTGTAAAACATGCGAAATATGCATAAAAATAAATCAAGATGTCAAGGAAAATTTGGGTTAATGTCACAACTGGGACCAGCAACAAAACCATTTGAGATAATGTCAATGGATACTATAGGTGGCTTTGGAGGATCTAGGTCAACAAAAAAATACTTACACCTTTTAGTAGACCACTACACAAGATATGCGTTTATTGTGACTTCAAAAACACAGAACGCAAGTGACTTTATAAAACTAACAAAGAAAGTACTCGAGACAGATGAGATTGGAATAATTCTGACAGACCAATATCCAGGCATCAATTCAAAAGAATTTAAACAGTATTTGCAGGAGAATAACATCAAACTAATATTTACAGCTGTGAATACGCCATTTTCGAACGGCTTGAACGAAAGATTAAACCAAACAATAGTAAATAAAATAAGATGTAAAATAAATGAGAAAAATAATAAGAGAACATGGACAACAGTAGCAAGAGAATGTGTACAGAAATATAATGAAACAGACCATTCTGTTACAGGTTTTGCACCAAAATATTTACTGGATGGTACAAATGTCAGTATTTTACCAAATGAAATTAAAACAATAGAAAAGGAAGACAAGTGGATTGCTGATAGAAGATTAGCATTAGAGAATACAATAAAATCTCACAAGTACAACAAGAAAATATTTGATAGAAATAGGAAAATACAAGAGTTCGAGATAGTAGACAGTGTATATGTAGAAAATGGAAATAGACTGAACAGGAAAAAATTAGACGAATTAAAAATAGGCCCTTTCAAGATAATAGAGAAAATATCGAACTCCATTTATAAGATTGACACTGGCAACAGAAAAACAGAATCAACTTTATTCCACATAACAAAATTACAACCTGTTACGGCAGAAGATGAAGTAGAAGAAAACGAATAGGTATAAAGATAGCTTGCAGGTGCATTGTTTGTATTATATTATTTAGAATTTTCGTTCCTATGGAGGGGAGATGTAATGAAATGACCTCCTTGGAAATGACATTTCATTTTTTTAATTTTTAAGCTGTGGATACGGGGTGACGTATCATTCAATGACAGATGATGTTTAGATTATTTTGTGCATTTTATTGTTATAAAAACTTGTAGAGAGATAATTAAAGGGATATAATTGAGGAGGCGATATTATTAAACTTTAAATGTCGTTTCTTTGTTTTCAGGTGAGATAAAAGTGTAATTTTAGTTAAACGATAATTGTTATACCTACTGTAAAAGCATGTTGAATAAAACAAACCTTTGTTTTCAGAGAAACAATTTGTGGTTTATTTCGAAGATCCTCAATAAAATCCATTATATCTATATGAATAACATGTCATTACACTATGTTGAACTAAACGCGTAAGTACTACGAAATTCATGGCGCTTAAGACGTTTTGATCGCGAAAAAGTATCCTCTAAAAGCTATCAGCGCTTTAAATTTTAATAGTTCTGTTAGACGACATAATGCTAATGTAGCGCTGCAGCAGATTTTCGTTCTAACTTTTCAATATTTTGACAAATATTTTCCATGAAAGGGCCTGTCTATCACTAGAATATACCTAAGTCAATGGATACCTACGTGTTCATAACATTATTTCTATAAGTTCTCTCTAATAACCGTATGTGTCGTTTACCGTTTAGAAGATATTCACGTATTTTGTTTTGCGTGAGTGTAAAAGAAAGGTAAAAATATCCTCACTACCTTCGTACCTTAGGGCTTTAGGGCCACTACTAACTAAAAGAATATGCCAAGATTAATATAAAAAACGTATTAATTTACTAATAAAGCTACAGCTAACGCAATTAAAGGAATATGATTTTAACGCCCGACCGAAAAACGGTCACCCTGGAAAAACATCAATTGCTAGTTAGGACAGTTAGCAGGGAGGGTGATGATATGTCTATCTGTCGGCCTCACTGGTCCTTTTCGAAAGTTAACCCTTGGCCCCAAAAGGCTTCGGACCTACTAGGCCCCTCTGGTTTTTCTCTGAACTATATTTAGGGTGCGTGTGGAATACTAAGCGCTGTTAACGACTTGAGCTTGGTCCGGACAGCGAGTAACCCATTGCTCATCATCCGCAAGCCCGTGCCTACGGTGGCAGGTTGTAGGGTCTGGCGAGAATACGGTTCAGTTTTTATTGACTGAAACCCTAGGTAGGGTTAGTTCATTTGCCCTTTGCGTTCTAGGGCTACGGTGCCTCCTTCAAACGTTTCTCTAACTAATTCTTCAGTTTATTTATCGACTAGCTGACCCGACGAACTTCGTACCGCCTAACAGTCAATGAATGTAGTATATCTTTCGAACCGATTATAGTCAACCGATTGCGATGAAACAAGGCCTAAGTAATATACAAGTTACACACAATTATGTATAAAAGTTATCTACGTCGAACCCGTACATTTTACGTGATGCACGCACAACTAAAAACTTCTGCAGATTTATTATATGTATAGAATTCAATCGATTAGCAACACTCTCTAACAACAAGAAGGTCATATTTTCGTTATAAGATAGGTATAACGCACTGCGCAAATATTTATTTACGACCTGACAACATATTTACAAATTAACGAGAAAAACGTGGAAAACTCATTCAATGGACCTCCTTTCCTCGAAAGGAAATCTATACTAATATTATAAAGAGGAAAGATTTGTATTTTCGTATGTAACGAATAAACTCAAAAACTAATGTGCCGATTTCAAAAATTCTTACACCATTGGAAAGCTACATTCACCCTGAGTAACATAGGCTATATTTATTGCCCGTGCGAAGCCGGGACGGGCCGCTAGTATTTACGATAAACAGCTATGATTTTGTATCAAGTCGATCAATAAGTGCTTCAGTTATATAAATGTATTATATTGAATGTTTCAGTTACTTTATAGGTAATACATTATACTACTAGTACTTTTCCAGCGAAATTTTTCGTGAGAACATTCTCATAAAAACTTTAAGACTGCCTAAGCCATGGTTTAAAGATAAGTTTGAAAACTAATAATAATGACAAAGGTATTATTTTTCCGGTGGGTAAAAATGATCCAGATGACATCCTTCGCCCATGGGCGGAGCAGGATATACCTAGTATCAGACTTTTACTGACTAAAAAACCCAAACCGTTCCTTCAATAAGGGGCCGAGCCTTCCTTTAACAAATAATAGACCCTTGGCCCCAGTAGGCTTCGACCCTGCTGGGCCCCTACGGTTTGCTGACAACTCGAGGCGCGAGTGGAACAATACGCACCGTCGACGTTTTGGGCTCGGTCCGGACGGTTACCGGACGTAACCGGGTCCCCTACCGGGTGGCTTGTAATATAATAATATACTGCTAGTACTTTTCCTGCGAATTTTTTCGTGACAATATTCTCATATAGGGTGACTGGCAATTAGTGTACGATACTTAAACACGTGATTGTGCTCATGATAACAAACAATTTTTACTATGGGAGCAAAGCCGAAATCGCGAAAAAAAAATCAGCTGTTCAGTACATTAAGCAAACATAAATGTACTGAACAGCTGATTTTTTTTCGCGATTTCAGGTTAATAAAAGTTTAATTTCAGGTTTCAGGTTAAATAAGTATTAAATTACAGTCTTTATAAAAACTTTATACGCCTCACCACAATTAGAACTAAAATTAAAATAAATATGAAGCTCATTCGATTCGTTCTGAAGCTGTATTATTGTGGTTTGAAAAAAAAAATGTGTGAGCGTCTAAGTTTAACACTTACGAGTATAATGTCAAGCATTATGGTGCTGAAAACAGTATTTTGTACTTTATTTTTGTTGAACAGTAAAAAGTATAATGTAGTGAAAAACAGCATAATACTGTTTTTTAACAGTATAGCTGGCAACCCTAGTAGTTAAAAAGACGTATCTTCGCCCCTGATAGTTAAAAAGACGTATCTAACAAAAAGTTAAAACGGAGAAAAAGATGTTTTAATGAATGAAACGGGAAATTATTTGCTGTCTTTAAGTAAATTTAAATACTTACATATTAAAAGTTGAAAATAAAGCCGAATATAATGAGCTTTAACTTAGTTTAATAATAATATGAAACTCAAATCAAATCTGGAAAAAATGTTAGATGCGTCTTTTTTACTAACGGGGGAGAGTAATCATAACATGAGTTATGTTTTGATTCGGTAAAGATTTCCTGTCTTATCCATTATCTTGCCCTTATCTATAATATAAAACACAAAAAATGTTTCTACCTAACGCCAAACATCAGTAAAAGAGCTCCCTCAGGAAACAATCAATTCAACTATTCACAAAAGCCTTTTGTGTGGTGAAATACCACGATTTTGTCGCATGTATATCACAAATAATACGTATTATATTAAATTAGATTGCTTAGTCCGATAGCCAAGTCAATCTAGGTCATCAAGGTCCCCTAAGTGCGGACTGAATAAATTAACCGACTTGGTATTATATCGATCTCACAAGTTCTTACGGTAGAAGAACTAAGTTGGGATCCTTGGTTTTTTACAAGTAATGTTTTTGATGGCATACTATTTATTCCGGATATAGCAAGACTTTTATATGGATATATTACACTCTCCTCCGCTCCGCCCAAGAGCGGGGGATGTCATTGGATGATTTTTTTCACCTAAAAAAAAGAAAATCTAGCTGACCCAGCGAACTTGGTCCAAGTCGTCGACGGTCCGCGCTGTTCCCGCGCGCCTCAAGGAGTTGTCAGCAACAGCAGGGGCCCAGCCGGGTCGAAGCCTACTGGGGCCAGGGTTATCCGAAAGGGCGCTCGAGCCCCGGTATGAAGGCTTGAAGGAACGGGATGGGTTTTTTAGTCAGTAAGAGTCTGACACTATCCCCCGCAAAAAAAAAAAAACTTGGTATAGTTACGCCTAACAGTCAATGAATGTAGTAAGTATATCTTTCGATATAGTCAACCGATTGCGATGAAACAAAGCCTAAGTAATATTTATTTACAAATATAATAAAGAGTGTTGAGTTGTTTTTTTGTTTGTAGGAAGTAATCTCTGGAAGTACTGGTCCGATTGCTAAAAATTTTTCACCGATAGAAAGCTGCTTTCTTCCTGAGTGACATCATAGGCTATATTTTATGTACGCGGGCGAAGTCGCGGGCAAAAGCTTGTTTATTATATTCTTTATTGCACACCACCTATACAAAAAAAACCGGCCAAGTGCGAGTCGGACTCGCCCATGGAGGGTTCCGTAGCAGCAAGTAACATAATATAAAAGTTCTTGTAGTTCGTTGTAACTTGAATCGATGTTTTAATAATAGTGTATTTTTTTAGATTTATGACGTATTAAAAAAAAACTATTTACTAGATCTCGATCAAACCAATTTTCGTTGGTAGTTTACATGGTAAAATTTATTGCTCCTTTTCTATTTTTGTATGAAAATCTTAAAGCGGTTCACAGAATACATCTACTTACTAAGTTTCAACAGTATAGCTCTTATAGTTTCGGAAAAAAGTGGCTGTGACATACGGACGGACAGACAGACAGACAGACATGACGAATCTATAAGGGTTCCGTTTTTTGCCATTTGGCTACGGAACCCTAAAAATATCAAGTTACACACAATTTTAATGTATAAAAGTTATCTACATGGATTTCGTACATTTTGCGTGATGCGCGCACAACTAAAAACTTCTACAGATTTATTATACAAGGTGTAAGGGACAGCCCTTCACAAACTTTAAGGGCTTGCTCAGTAGACGATACTGAACAACATTCCACAAAAAATTTTTTCAGGAAACGAAAAAAAAATTCGGCCTCTCCATACAAACTGTCCAATCAAGTTTATAATTTTGTATGATGAGGCGGATTTTTTTTTTCGTTTCTTAAAAAAAATGTTTGTGTAATGTTGTTCAGTATCGTCTACTGAGCAAGCCCTTAAAGTTTGTGGAGGGCTGTCCCTTACACCTTGTATGTATAGATTATGATTTTTATGACCTGTTTTATCTCCAATTGAGAGCCATTTGCTTACTAATATTATTAACTCCGTCAACTAATTATTATTAAACGGGAATCCCCAAAGATGCTTAACAGTTGTTCTTTTTTGATAACCTTCATCATCTACACTAATATTATTAAGAGGTTAAGTTTGTTTTTTCTGTTTTTTTTTTATAGATTAGGTTTATGATAACCTTAAAAAAAGACGTGTGGCACTCGGGGACTGCCGCGGTAAAGCTATTGCATAGCATTTTTATCAACTTATGCAATTATAATTTTTTCTTTAAGAAAAAAGTTAAGAAAAAAGTCAAGAGCATACTCGGAATTTGAACTTGAATTGTTTAATTGAATTGTTATTATTTTTGTAATATTAAATTTAAATTAAGATTAAATTAAATAATATTGTGTTAATTAAATCTCGACATTTGTATTACAAATAATTTTGACTAAATTTTAATTTTATTGTATATTTTGTGTTTTTATATATTCATAAGAGATGTTAAATTGTAAATGCTATGTACACCCTCATTGTCACGTACATCAGTCCATAGTATTGAAATTGTTTTCCAATAATGTTAAATGTATGTGATGTGGCAGTACTATTAATAAATAAATAAATAAATAATTATTTATTTTATTTATGCAGTATTTTTTTCCTTTGTTTTTTTTTTTCTTTTATATTAATTGAAGTTACACTTTCACACATTGAATTGAATTTTGATTGATTGTTCACTCATTTGTTTTCTTATCGGTCACCACGCTCAAAAAACAAATGAGTGGGGGGTGTTAGGTTATTTTCGTTACAGAATTTCTGGATTCGGTCTCCACGCTCAAGACCCGCGATAGAAGCTATGCAATAGCTTAAAACCACAATATATACTACCATATTGTATCGATAATATTATAACCTTGATATGAATCATCGCAAGCCGCCAACGTGTAGCGCCTTATCAACGTTGTTTTAAAACTATAGATATCTCATTGTTTTATATATTATATGGTGCGATACAATGGGTGACGCCGACCATGTTTAATTCATAAGATTCAAAATTCAAACAGACGATGTTGAATTATATACAACATCATTTTTAGTATATGCGGAACCCGAAACACGTGCCTAGTATTTTTATATAAAGAATCTATGTACAAATTTAAATAACTGTATCATGAAAAATCACAAAGCTATAAGCTAGTTATGTCAGCAAAAATACTTAGTCACCGGGCCATCCAGGCGTCTGAGGGTTGGTTTGCAGTTTCTCCTTTTATACATATATATATAAAAGGAAAAACTGACTGACTGACATATCAACGTACAGCCGAAACTGCTGGGAGTAGGAGTGTAAAATTTTGCACAATACTTCCTTTTATGACGTAGGCGGGCACTAAGAGAGGATTTCTCAAAGTTCACCTCCTAACGGAATAAAACGCAGGTTTAAAGTACAATTCCCGCCACGGATCTTGAGCGCTGGCTTCATGTTGCGCAGAAGTCAATTTTTTTTTTATTCGGTCTCTTTAGTGGTGCGAATTGAGACGCGGGGGCGAGCAGAGTCTGTGATTGGTCCTCCGCGCCATCGCGTCATAGACGTCACTCATGATTCGCTCCCTGCGCTGCTGCATGTATGTAACAACGACGACGATTGGCTCGCCAATGTATGGAATGCGCAAAGCGATCTCCACTCTGACGCCGGGCGCTCAAGATCCGTTTTGGCAATTGTTTGTATGGAGAAACCTACTTGCACGCGGGCGAAAACGCTGGCAGAAGCTAGTCTCTATAAACAATAATTAAAATAATAATGGATTGAAGGGATAGTGTTGGGCAGTAGCTGCCAGAAGTAGCTAGGACCCGTTCCCGATGCCAGTTGGCTACTATCTACACTAATATAAAAAACAGGCCAAGTGCGAGTCGGACTCGCCCATGAAAGGTTCCGTAGCAGCAACATAATATAAAAGTTCTTGTAGTTCGTTGTAACTTTGATCGATGTTTTAACAATAGTGTATTTTTTTAAATTTATGACTTATTTAAAAAAAAAAAAAACTACTTACTAGATCTCGTTCAAACCAATTTTCGTTGGCGGTTTGCTTAGTAATGTACATCATATATTTTTTTCAGATTTATCGTTCTCTTATTTTAGAAGTTACAGGGGGGGACACGTTTTACCACTTTGGAAGTGTCTCTCGCACAAACTATTCAGTTCAGAAAAAAAGATATTAGAAACCTCAATATCATTTTTGAAGACCTATCCATAGATAACCCACCCACACAGGATGGGTTTGATGAAAAAAAAAAATTTTTGAGTTTCAGTTCTAAGTATGGGGACCCCCAAAATTTATTGTTATTTTTTCTATTTTTGTTTGAAAATCTTAATGCGGTTCACAGAATACATCTACTTACTAAGTTTCAACAGTATAGCTCTTATAGTTTCGGAAAAAAGTGGCTGTGACATACGGACGGACAGACAGACAGACATGACGAATCTATAAGGGTTCCGTTATTTGCCATTTGGCTACGGAACCCTAAAAAGTATAGAGGTAAAGTTTGTTTTTTGTTTTTAGGAGGTAATCTGGAAGTACTAGTCCGATTGCTAAGATTCTTTCAACAATAGAAAGCTGCTTTATTCCTGAGTGACATAGTCTATATTTTATGTACGCGAGCGTAACTGCAGGCAAGAGCTAGTTTGTTATATCTTTAACCTTTTTTTTTCAGAAACAAAAATATAAAATAGCATTCCACAGGTACCGGTTACAGATTCCAAGCTACTGAACACCAGGGCTCCAGAGAAAGGCGAGGTGGTCTAACTATACAAATCGTAGAATTACTACTTTCTTAACCAAATGCTTGCTCTAGCCGGCATGGTTAATAATAAGCCATTAACTGACACGACTAGTCGACTACATCGTGAGTCAAGATACCTACTTGATTTGCTTATCAATCGCGACTTTTACGATGTTCTTATCATGCGGGACGATTATGACAACAATCATTGCACGCCTCTCAATTCGGTCTACCACCAGATTACAATAATCCTTTTTTTTTAATTAATTTAAATTAATGTTTGTCTGCGATCCCAGCTGATGGTAGGCAGGCAGTGATGCAATCGTTCATGGTGAGGTGCACTAGTTTATTAAGCGCCTATTCACTCTAGTCTTGAAGACACCTAAATTATAATTGCACGGGAAGACCGCAGCAGGCAAATTGTTCGATGTGCGTGGTGTAAACGACGAAGTGAAACGCTTAGTCCAAACCGTAGAAGTTCCAACAACGTAAGAGTGGATATTCAATACGATAACAAGTGGTTGTCCAATGATAGAAAAGAGATGGCGGAATCAAGTCATGCATTGATGCATTCAAAAAATGCAAAATGCATTCTGTAACTAATGTACTATGAATAGAGACCGAAGCTCACATCGCTGAAAGTTGACACATAGGGACAGTAAGCCACGTACACACACAGGGCGAAATCCGAGCGATTAGGGCTGCAACATAAAACAAATCACACGCTACCGACGGGTTAGAAATCTTTAAAATTCTCGGCTTTAAACCTAAATATTCCTCAATTCCTCAATCACTCTGTCTATAGGTGAAAAACGCATTAAAATTTTTGGTAGTTTTCGAGTTTTTCGCATTCATATCGACAGACAAGCAGACGCGGTGGAGGTCTTTGTCTGGATATATCATAGGGCGTGGCCACAAGACTGCGTAACGGCATCGCATCGACAAAACGACGTCGCATCGTTGTACAATGAGACAACGCAACGCAACATCGTATGGGACGTCGCACGAAATAACGCTACCAGTTTCTAGTGGAACATGGTAAGTAATATGATAGTTACTAAAGTCTGTCTAAAAAGTCAATCGACTTGGGATAAAATGAAATCAGATGTAGTCAACATTGGCTCAATACAAAGTTGATTAAATATCTTGATCTTTGTTTACTAATAGAAGAACCTTACAAAAAGTATCGAATATAAGTATTTTTAAATGATGTAATATTATTAGGAGTCCCCTAATAATATTACATCATTTTATCTTTTATTGCATAAATAATGCAAAAGATTTTCTTTTAGAATATACCTATTACAGTCTCTTTATTTCTTTAATGATATTCTTATTACAAAAGTAGGATACATTTGCAAAGATACAATAGTGTCATAAGTAGTTAAATTGTTATTGTAAACTTATTTAAGGTCACGATGGGGCAAGCTCTTTGAGATTATAGTTCCTAAAAATAAAGAGAAAAAAAAAGTATTTTAGATTTATTTTATAGATTTAATAAAATAAATCTGGAATTGTAGGAGAAATCTGATTTTAAATATTCTGCTTAGTGATTCATCATCACTAGCCATGTTACGATCAACATCTGTTGTATAACCATCACCATGTCTTGAAATATATGAATGTCAACTAAAATTCGCATTGCCAACAACAGATATTTTATTTCCTTCAAAAACCAAGTCATTTGACTTTTTAGACAGACTATAGTATGATGCTGACCGACTTTAATAGATGGACCAATATTGACAGGACATTAATTAACGATTACTTAGGGGAACTCCGAGCATAGCCTTTTCCATTTTTCGCGCGCCTTAAAGAGACCAGGGCCCCAAGTCTGCTATTTTCATAAATTCGTCATTCCAACACGATCCAATTGTCATTTTGCTAAAAGTTTGTAATCTGCTATAATCGATCACTGATCGGTCAATGGTCTTGTAATAGAATTGTGGTAGAATGATAATTTCGAGCATATTAAAATCAATAACTGCACAATAACGTTCTAATGGTAAAACACTGATCAAATAAACTGTCAAAGTTTTAGTAGATTACCGCAAACTTCAAATATTCATTTGTCAATGTGTACGAGATTACCATTCTATGTCACTTCTTTCAATGGAGTGTCAGTGGTTGACCATTGGAAAGTCATAATGACGCCATTATATTAGTAGATTACCAAACTTGTCAAAATCGACAATTATGACACCAATGATAGACCATTGTGACACTATTGTAATAGCAGACTTGAGGCCCAGATCTCAGAAATTGATCACTTCATGATATTGCCAAGTTAAACTGGCCAGATAGTTTTAAACGTTAAAGTTTGATGATATGTCAATCCTCGTTTGACCTACTTTCTTTAGACCTTTTATTATCATTGGAATCTTACATCAACGATATGGCCAAACAAGGATTGACATATCATCAAATGTTAACGTTTAAACTATCTGGCCAGTTTTATTTGGTCATATCATGAAGTGATCATGAAAAGATTGCATGTAGCAGAGATGAGAATGTTAAGATGGATGTGTGGTGTGACGAGAATGGATAAAGTGAGAAATGAGCATATTAAGAGAAGTTTGAAAGTGGCGCCAGTGACTGAAAAGTTGAAAGGGAATCGTTTGTCTTGGTATGGTCATGTGAAAAGGAGGGATGAAACGCATGTTGTTAAAAAAGTTATGAGTTTACATGTGGATGGATGGAGGGGAAGAGGGAGGCCAAAAAAAAGATAGATGGATGGATTGTGTGAGAAGCGATATGAAAGAAAAGGGAGTTAGTGATAGCGTGACGAGTGACAGGACAGAATGGAAGAAAAAAACGTGTTGCGCCGACCCCAAATAAAACGGGACTAGGGCAGGAAGATGATGATGATGAAGTGATCAATTTGTAAGATCTGGCCACGACACATACATTTCGACAACCCTACGTCTGCACTATAGCCCGGAACGCAATAATATGAAGCATCGTACGCTGCTGTCCGAACAAAAGCTGCTTCGCAGCATAAAAGCAAGCGATCAGAAATGTTCATAATAGTTTAGTTTAAACTCCACAATAGTGCAATAAAGTGTTCTTAGAGCATAGAAGAACTCAGCTAAGTAATAGTATGTGTGGGCATGTGCTTTGCCTCAAAGATCTACATTTCAGAGGCATTTTTTAATAGTAAATCATCAAATGGTTTCTCCCGCTCTGGGTGGAGCGGTAGGAAGTGTCAGTCTTACTGATTGAAACCAAACTGTTCTTTGCACACATTTTTTTAATCTATACATATAAGAAATCTGTAGAAGTTTTTAATTGTGCGCGTATCACGTAAAATGTACGAAATCAATGTAGATAACTGTTATACATTAAAACTGTGTGTAGCTTGATATATTACTTAGGCTTTGTTTCATCGCAATCGGTTAACTATATCGAAAGATATACTACATTCATTGACTGTTAGGCGGTACGAAGTTCGCCGGGTCAGCTAATAGATAAATAAGATTGTAGCTGGTGGTATCCTGAAATTTCAGCCTACCCCCATGGCGCAAAGGCGTGAGTTTACGTTATTACGCCTTGTGGGTGGGGCAGGCGTGCTCCAAAATAAGATCATGCTCATAATTGCCATATGTAACGAATAGCAAACTTGCGATGTAAGTGTGCGTGGTCTATTAGTTGCGTATTGCGCGTTCGTATTGGTTTACTGACTGTAGTGGAGGTAAAGGGTGGGAGACAAGCGGCGACACTCGTTGTAGTACAAATCGGAAAGTATTTCCTATACTCTTTCATATTTCTGTTGTTCAAATAATCGCGTTAGATTAGGAGTGAATATTTATCATGATATAGAGCAGTGTTTGTACAGCAATCATTGTCTGCGCGCGGAAGCTAATGGCCGGTGCGCCCGATACATTTATGGCATGATAAAGCTTAAGATAAAATAATTCGGTAATCACTGGTGTTGTAAAAACTGTAATGGCTGCATTGGCTTCCACGGGGCATGATATTAAAAACGCCCAAAATGCGAACAGTTGCATTTTGAGTGTTTTTAATATCGTGCGGTTTTGATCACGCATGCGGGATTGTCCTGCACGCGTAAACCAAGCAAATGTTTTTATTCTATGTCATACAAGTTATTATTTTTTCTCAGTTTATCTTTTCTTTTATATTGTTTCTTTTTTTTTGTCTTTTTTTTGAGTATTCTACATTCTACGACCAGAGAGTTTTGTCTGATCAGGACAACTGCCCAATACATGATTGCGGGCTGTTGTGTATGTTCAAATCGCGCGGAGAACTCGAATTGCGCGATGCAGGATTGGATTAGGCGCACAATGCCACATTCGCAAAATGACATATTGACGCAAAATGCCACATTCGCAAAATGACATTTCGCAATATGCCACACTAGCAAAATGCCACATTAGCAAAATGCCACATTCGCAAAATGACTTTTCTCAAAATGTCACATTAGCAAAATACCACATTATCAAAATGACACATTCTAAAAAAATCGTAATTATGACATAATGTGCGATTTACGTAAATTAAAATAAAAATAATTGTTAAAATTACTAATTTACTTCTTGCAGTGGGCTTTTTTTCATAAAAACATACTAACGTCCAAATAAAAAAAATACTGAGTTCGAAATGACATTTTGGCATTATGCGAAAGTGGCATTTTGCGAAAAGTCATTTTGCGAATATGGCATTTTGCGAAGATGGCATTTTGCTAATGTGGCGTTTTGCGATATGGCATTTTGAGAATATGACATTTTGAGAATATGACATTTTGCGAATGTGGCATTTTGCGTCAATATGTCATTTTGCGAATGTGGCATTGTGCGCCTAATCCGCAGGATTTCGTAGTGGCACCATACGAAACACGTGTGGCGTTGATTTCGCTACAAATTCTTGCTATACTGTATATTATTAGAGATAAACGTAATTAAACATTTAATTATTTATAATTCCAAACTATTCAAAAAGTATAATACCGTGAAGAGGGCGCGTAGTTATCTCTTCGACTGTCAAAGACGCTGGTACGGGGGAGCGATGATGCGCGAGTCTGCGCGACTACAATCACCGGCACGAATCTTGAGCGCTGGCTTCAAGTTGCGCAGAAGTCAAATATTCGGTCTCTTTGGTGGTGCGAAGTGAGACGCGGGGGCGGGGAGTGTCAGTAATTGTCTCGCCGCGCCATCGTGTCATAGACGACACTCGTGATTCGTTATCTGCGCTTGCTGTATGTATCTAACAAAGACAACGATTGGCTCGCCAATGTATGGAATGCGCAAAGCGATCGCCACTCTGACGCCGAGCGCTCAAGATCCGTTTCGGTAATTGTACAGTAGGTAACAATTTTTAGTCTAACAATATAATTATGTATGTATGTATATGTTATCCTTTGTCTAATGACGATGACACTCATTAACACGACTTGAATGGAAACCATTGACGATGCGTTGAACCATAGAATACTAGACATCCCACCCTTACGTACAAAGCATTTGGGAACACATTCATTATGCGTACAGCGCGTACAGCTAAGGAGTGGGATTCCCTGCCGGACTCTGCGTTTCCTGATAGCTATAACCTAGGGGTATTTAAGTCAAGAGTGAATAGGTTGCTTCTAGGCAAGCGTGCTCCATCGTCGGCCACATCATCGTTTAACATCAGGTGAGCCTATCCATAATTAAAAAAAGAAATTAAAAACTTTTCAGGTTGTTTATTTACTTGGAAGCAATTAAACATGCAGAAATTGAATTTTTCCAGGTCTGTGCATAATACGAGTACTAATTGAACCAACATTTATTTAATACGGAAAGCTTCATGTTTTATTTGAGGAATTTCGAGCATTCAATCAAAATTTCAATTCCTTTTAATCTGTATTGCATCTCTTTGCTTAATACTCGTAAATTAATTTATAGTAACAGTATGAAAGGGTGAAATGAATACATTCTAGGCGCAGTGGGGTGAAAAGAGGGCGCCCCTTTCGCCAGGGTGTTGACTGGGTGACCAGTGCTCTGGTTTTGAAACTTCGGCGTTAAAACTTTGAATTGCTTTATAATGAAGTGAGGGATAGGGGTTAGTGGAAAAGTGTCTATAGTAAAGTGTGACATCTAAAGACATCGCATGCGGTAATGGATCTTAATAACTTGCAAAATGGCAAACCTCTTCAACAAAACATTATGAGCTTAAAACTCGCTCTCCAGTCTAGAACAGTTTAGCCAAAAAAAAAAAAATAGGGGGGGTAGGGTAGCGTAGGTGGGCAGCATATAGTAGGGTAGGTAGATAGGTAGCGTGGGGTAGGTAGGTAAGCAGGTAGGGTAGGTACTCAGTTGACGGGAGCGAAGCCGCGGGTAAAAGCTAGTAGAACATAAATACGCGGAATTCTGAGGACCAATGACCTGGTGAAGGTTGCGGGAATCGCATGGATGCGGGACGCACAGGATCGTTCATTGTGGCGACACTTGGGGGAGGCCTATGACTAACAGTGGACGTCTATCGGCTGAAATGATGATGATAAATTCGTTTTAAGAACTTGTGCGTCCTAGCACAGTTTCTTCTTCAATAAATAAATTAGCAGTCGATAAATGATAATTATTTAAAGTGTATGTTAAAAGAAACGCATACTTTTTTTTTATATAGACTTTGGTTAATAAACCTTTAAGTACAAAACAATCATCAATCTATAGTTGTTGTCACACTACCCTTGTATTGGGCACTTTTTATAAGTATCTAATGACCTATTAATAGCTTTAGCACACTCGCTCACTTGTATCATTATAATGGACCAACCATTACAATGGTATGAGCGAGTGTGCGCTACGAGTGGCGCATGCGTGAAGTCGGTCTCTGCTCCACTACTTGGTGTATCGCAGATTCGTCCGGCAGATTCCGTCCTTTACGGGTCGAGAGCGGACCTTTAAAGGACGGAACCCAATATAAACCACTAGTAATAATAATTATACAATATCCAAAAGGATGATATTTATTTTTATCCAAAACCTTTCGTCTTTATTTATCTAGATATATGGATTAAGGAGGATACGCTGATTAACTGAAAATCTATCTACAAATAAAAATCTTTAGACGTATTTAAGAAAGTTTTCCTTATTTTGAAACAGTTTTAAAACAATAGTCCTGACAGACTTACTCAGTTTCTGACTCGTCAAAGCCTAACTTATGTCTAGATACCGTTTGGTTATTTAATCTATACTATACACCGTTAAATTTTAATCGTTTTAATCCCGTGGATGATCAATCCGGTACATGAAACACTATCGATTTGTAAAGATAAAATTAAAAAATAAGTTCCTTTTTTTATTTTTATTAATTTACGCATTTACGTAATTAATTTCTTTAAGAAAACGTCAGCTGAGCGAGTTCAATGACCTGTAATTAATAGTCGGCGTTGCGTACAAACTACCTACAGGTCATTGAACTCGCTCCGCTGACGTTTTCTTAAAGAAATTTTTTTCGTACATGCGTAAATTAATACGAGTTTTGAAAAAAAGGTACTTTATTTTTTAATTTTATCTTTACAAATCGATAGTTTTTCATGTACCGGATCAACCCCCTACGGGATTAAAACGATCAAAATTTAACGGTGTATAAAGAGGTACAGTTTTTTTTAATCTCATTTAAACTAGTGCTTGATTGCGATCCTACCTGATGGTAAGCAGTGATGCAATCGGTGACTGGTGAGTTTATTTTTTTTGTTTGTAGAAGGTAATCTCTGGAAGTACTGGTCCGATTGCTAAAAATTTTTTCACCGATAGAAAGCTGCTTTAGTTTTGAGTGACGTGTTAGGTTATATTAAAAGTACGCGGGCGAATCTGCGGGAAAAGCTAGTGTTATATAATAATGGAAGACTAGTGCTTCTAATAATAAAATTGGTAAATTGAAGAACATAGAAGTGTTTCATTACGTCTTTCTTACGTCTCGTCCTTACAATAGCATAGTCAGCCATAGGTCCTAGGACATGCCAGTTTCCTCACGATGATTTGCTTCATCATTTTAAAGTGCTGACCAAACGAGAATTGAAATATCATCAAACTTAAACGTTTAAAACGATCTGGCCACGACATAATATATAGGTATCTATGTAAACAACATGAAAGCGATCAGTATCATTGTATGCTAATTGCTAACTAATTGGGCTGTAATGATTGCATATAATCACGTGGTGTGTTAACGTAGAACCATGACATGTAGAAATGTCAGTCGTGCGAGCGAGAAAGAGGAATGAGCTATCCACCGCTAAATTTTGATCGTTTTAATCCCGTGGAGGGTCGATCCGTTACATGAAACATTATCGATTTGTAAAGATAAAATAAAAAAATAAAGTACTTACCTTTTTTCAAAGCTCGTATTAATTTACGCATGTACGAAATTAATTTCTTTAAGAAAACGTCAGCTGAGGAGTCCAATGACCTGTAGGTAGTAGTCGGCATTGCGTACAAACTACCTACAGGTCATTTAACTCTTTTCTTTACAAATCGATACTTTTTCATGTACCGGATCGAGATTAAAACTATCAAAATTTAGCGGTGTATACACCCTATAATATAGCTCCATCCCTTTAACAGTTCAGTTTAGGTCGTAAAATGGATCGCGTTAAGAGCTCGTGATAGGGCCATAACTCTCCATGTGGACTTATGCGAAACTAGCTTCTACCAGCGGCTTCGCCCGCATGAAAATAGATTTCTCTATACAAAATTTTGGACACTCGTTTCATTCCTTTGGGGTGAATATTGTAAAATTTTCCGCTCTTAGTACTTGCCTACCTACGTCATAAAAGGAAACATTGTCCAAAATTTGACTCTCCTAGTCAGTCAGTTAGTTTCCGTTAAATATAAGTATAGATAAATGTACCTATGGATAGAAATGGATAAAATATTTTGTAGTTAGGATATTGAATAGAGCTATCAAATCAATGATGACCTATCAAATTGAGTTATCAAAACAAATTTTTCGGCACCATTGTGTAACAAAGTAACCATTGTAGGTACATTATTATAATATAATAGCCAAAAGAAAGGCATGTTATCTAAACACTAAAACCGTCACATGGCCAAAATCGCGGTCACTATCCGAATGCAAAGAAAAGAAACAATGTATGCGAGCTGACTTTTGAGTTTAGGCGGCGGTTATCACACTGCCACGCATCACACAGCGTAACGCGTGAAAACGCTTCTACACACGTACTTGCGGGAGTGCAGATCTGCATCATCGTGCGGGTTTTTTACGCACTCACGCGCGAAAGTGCGTCTTGTAAATTCACGCAGGCACGCACTCATTTCATACGAAATCACGCACGGTAATACGAGACTCAGTGTGGCATACCATGCGTGTCACCCCACACCCACGCGCATGTTCTCCTCATGTACGTAGGTGCGTGATCTGCATGAACGCGCGTGGATGCAGTTTCAGTATGTTAGACTGTGCGTGTTTTCTATACAAACGGAGATACAGCAACGTTAAGACACGCATTCACGCACTACGCTGCGGGGTGCGTGCCAGTGTGATAACCGCCTAATTAGAACTGTCATTTATGTGACGTATTTTCTACGTCGCAGAATTCAGAACTAACGACATCCAATCCATCGGCTTTATTTATCGAACGACAAAACGCGGCCACAAGTAGCGAGCGCGGTCGACTCCCGCAGCTTGTGGCTCGGACGCGGCCACTCAAACGCTCGGTGTGCGCCGATGCTATACGAAATATATGGGGAAACGCGTCCGTAACTTGTGACGGCCACTAGTCGTTCTAATGTGGAGGCCACTAGTGGCTTAATGTTCGAGGGCTCTTAGAAGGGGTTTTTGGATACGGTCGTTTATGTCGCAATAAACATGTATTTCGACACTCCTATGAGAATCAAAATTCATAGGGTACTTCCCGTTGATCTAGAATCCTAGGCATGAAGTAAGGTCTTATGGCACAAGTAGGTATAGGAAAAAACCAGAAAACTGTAAAGGAGTTACGCCACAAAAAAATATTTGTTGCGTTTCGGTAAATTCTTTGTAATTTAATTCGGGAATTAAACTGTTTTCATAGGTAAGTTTGTACGGAAACCTGAGTACGCGAGTCCGATTCGTACTTGACGTTTTTTTTTTTTTTTTTTTTTAATTAAAGTCGGTAGTATTTTTTTATCATTTGTGGAAGGCGGAATTCAGGCGTGGAATTCCCTGACGGAGTCTGTTTGTGAGTTACAACAAGAGTACCTAAACAGGTTACTTCTGGACAAGCGTGCTGCGTCGTCGACCATATCATCGCTTACCATCAGGTGAGATGGTGGTCAAACGCGAGCCTATCAATAATAATAATGAAAAAAAAACATTGCACTTTCTGAGTCATTAAGGTGCAGTATTTTAGAAATTAAATTAATTTTAGAAATTAATTTAGTTCTATAAACAGAAGCTTGAATCCCAGAATTTCATACGAGTGAAACAAATTCGCTTTAATAATGCATCTTGCAACGAAGCGCCCAATTAAATGGTCGTGTTCGTGATACGAAGCTGCCATCGTGATATTCATTCGTATTGCTCATGTTAAATTCACGTGCACGTGTCCATATGTACGTAACTTTGAAAAGGTAACCATGAATTCTGAATTACTTCAGCGTAAAAGCTTGATTGCAGGGTGGACTTTTGAAAGGGCAGGGCAAGCACGCTGCAGATAGAAAGCTGCTTTATTCCTGGGTGTCATAGGCTATATTTTATGTTCGCAGGTGAAGCCGCGGGCAAAAGCTAGTTAATAAAAATCTGAATCGCTCTCCACCCAATCTAGAAGAAGTAATTTGATGAATCACCAAATAAAAACAGTGGTGCAAAAGAATTTACACATCAAGGCAAAATAAACAAAATTAAGAAAAAAGAAAAATCTCAAAAAACATTTTCCTTTGCCATCCACACTAGCTTGTACACTTTGTGAGTTCGCTAGACAGAAAAGGAAAAAAAAAAAATGGTTAGACTGTTTCGAAAAAAGGATGGTTCGGCCGTGCCACTTTTTTGCTCGCCTTGGTGGGAGGTGCCGTGCCCTGCCCTCTAATTAACATTTTTTTTATAATGAAAGTTAATAAAAATGCTATTAGAGCTGCCCTGAGTGCAGTGTATCGTCGCAGGGTCTTCTCAAAGACTATGATTGAGTAATGTAAGCGCACGGTAGTGCGCAGGCCAAGTTCCAGCAACAGGCTCTTCTCAAAGACTATGATTGAGTAATGTAAGCGCACGGTAGTGCGCAGGCCAAGTTCCAGCAACAGGCCGCGCGCATGCCGTGCACTATTTACACGGACCGTTTCGACCCACTTTTGACCCCCCCCCCCCCCCCCCCCTGTAGCTCAGTGCCTATTGCAAGTAGAGAGATAAAATTACTTACGTAATCATATACTAGTACTAAAGCAGTACGCCAAATTTCATAGATATAGCTTCAGTAGATCCTGAAATATGACCCTGTGAATATAGCTAATTTTGGCACCGACTGACTTACTGACCGGTAATCAAAACCTTTGGGCCATCTCCAATAGCCCTAACGTTATGAAATTTGACACATAGATCGTGTGTTAAAGTTCAAAAGAAGTATAATTTTAGATATTTTTAACCAAGTACCTACGTATTTTCACAACATATTTAAAAACGGGTGTATGCTAAAGTAAATTTCAGGCAGACGGACCGTTAACGTGAATACGGTGGCGGGTACTGGCTGGATACGGAAGGTGGAGAACTGGGTGCGGTGGCGAGTCGTGGGAATGGCAAATGTTTGCCAGTGGATCAGGCTGTTCATGAAGATGATTATGATCGATTTTAAAGTGCATCTAAACTTGGCATTGGATTAGATTTCAACCCTTTTTTAGGCTAACAATTAACCGATAGGAACTTGGCCCCCTTTTTAACAGGTATGTTTTTGGTGGGATAGAATATAGAGGAACATAAACAATCAGAAAGGACTATGCAGAGGCGCCGTAAAGCGTGATCGACGAGGGCCACCGCCTACAGCCTCGCGGTCGCGGGGACCTCGCTAACCACTTGAAAAAGCATTACTTGTTAAAAGCTTAGTCACTCTCTTATATTCTGAGAATAGCGATCTCTAACGCCGGGCCGTGATACAGGCCATGGTCCGAAACGAGGAATAATTCTAGCAAAGGAGGAGGCCGCACGCGTGAGGCAACGGTCCTCACGCTCCAGCCACCGCCGCCGAGATTCCGATCCCGATTTCCAGCCACCGTAGGCGCAGGCTTACGGACGGCGACTCGGCGAGCAATAGGTAGCTCGCCAGCCGACCGTCCGGTAATCGGCCGTTCCGAGCCGGGGGATCTCATTGTATGATTTTACTACCTTTAAAAAAAAACCTGAGGATTTTGAGGCGTGTCAGACTTTTGCTTACTAAAACCGCACCTGTGTCCTTCACGTGCCCTTTGCGTTCTAAGACTACGGGTTTCCTTTTCAGAAATTTCCCGCGGTCCTAGCTAGCGGGCATCGGCCCTGCTGGGCCCATACGGTTGCTGACATCCCTTTGAGGAGCGCGTGGATCACTACGCGGTGTTGACGACTGGGCTCGGTCCGGTCAATTACCGGACGTCGAGCTAAGTCCGCAAGCCCCACAAAGTCACTGTTTTTTTTTGTCTGGAGCGGGAAATCTTTATGGACGCCCAGGCTGTCTCATAGATGAGCCAGTCTGGGCAGTGTCAGACTCCTACTGACTAAAACCACACTCCTGCCTTACATTTAAGCCACAGACATGACGCCTGTGTCCTTGTTTTATTGTTTGACATTAATTATGAATTTTATTGTATTTTTAATTTTTTACATTTAGTATGATTTTTATTGCATCATTAAGTAAAATGTGTGAAACTTATATAATGGGCCTAGATGCCTGAAATAAATGAATTAAATTTGCTCCTTGGCAACTCCACGTGCAAATGGCGTCACTCTAGAACACCTTTCAACGATCACGATAAATCCCGTCAGGATTTCAGGGTTGAGAGGCTATGAGCCCGAAGCGATACTCAAGATAAAGTTACTGTTATTACTTAGTATAGAACGGTAACTAAAACCAAGTTAACCTCTCCACTATTACCTATATGTTATGTTTTCAAGCTTGCGTCCGGATTGCAGTTTGGATGTGATATGTTTGAAAAAAATCCGTATTCTTACATAGCAAGAAGGCCTCGCAAAATGTATTTTACCCACATCCATGGAGCAAAATAACCATATAACAATATAAGATTACTAGCGACCCGTCCAGCTTCGCACGGGTGCAATGCTGATACTAAAAAAAAATCTGTAATATCTTCGAAAATATTGTAACTTAAATACATGCTGTAAAGAGCCATATTAATCTGTATTAAATGAAAAATGCAATTATTGCTTATCCAATTAAGGTAGTTAATTGGATAAGCAATAATGCTGTATTGCTTAAAATCGCTTTGTAAATAAGCCATTATTTCTCGTAAAAAGTAAAGGATAAAATATGACTATTGTGGGTTATCCATGAGATAGACACATACCATTACGGACTTTTTTGTAGACCTTTTAGGGTGTACAATACTCTAGTACATTATTTTGATCTACATATCTCGTAGGGTTCAGCCAGCGTTTGCAATGTCGACAACGTCACAAAGAATAATTAATTAGTATCTAATAGAAATAATAATTTCATTATTCTTTCTATTAAAAAAAACCGCAGCAATATCCGTTACCTACTTTTAAACTTTGGACTGGACTGTTGGTCTAGTAGTTATAGTGGCCCTGACTGCTACGCCGGAGGTCGTGGGTTCAATTCCCGTCCAGGACAAATGTTTGTGTGATGATCACGATCATTTTTTCTGTGTCTGAGTGTAATTTATCTATAATATGTATGTATTTAATAATATATAAGTATGTTTATCTGTTGACTAGTACTCATAACACAAGCTCTGCTTAGCTTGAGACTAGACGGCGTTGTGTGGTAGTCGTGGAATATAATTGTGGAATATAAAGATCTAAGCATACATAGGGACAGACAGCAAAAAGCTACTATGTTTTATACTACGTAGTGATAGTGATTGTGCTCCAAGCCCACATCAAATTTAGATCTTGCCCCGCCACTGGCAGCAGCCAATGCAGCAATTACATTATGCTAATGCAATTTTCGCTGCCACAGTGCACCGAGACCAACGTAACATCATGGTAAAAACATTAATTTGCTGCTTCATTAAACATACAGCTTTATTCAGGTACGCTATGAAATGCAAAAGCAGCATTACATTGTTTACAATCACGGAACAGTAAAAACAGTGGAAGAAGTAAGTAGGCGTGGCACTGTCGCCGCTACTAAGAAACGCGTTGCATACTAGCTGTTCAAGCGCTCTCATTCTTTAACTAGACTGCGCAACATAATAATTAACGAAAAATAATATTAAAATGCCTTATTGTCCCATACTGTACTTTAAAAACCATAGGTAGACTAAAGATCTAACTCATTGAGGTATATCATACCACCGAAAAGTATTATTTTCGGATTTATTTTAATAAAATGAAAAAATAAAATTACGTGAAACATTGCGCAGGATATACAAACAAAACTAGTCCTTAGTTACATCACAACAAAGTTGATTTTCTTTTCTCGGTTATTAGCTTTTCTGGAATATTCGTTAGTCTACCTATACTTTTGACGCTATCCAAATAGTGCGTGACTTTATCGATAAAATCAATCGATATGTATAATATGTATTACATTGCCTTTTTAAAATACATATTATAGTTTAATAGTTTTTGTAAGTAATATAATACAGATAATTATTAAATTAATAAATATAATAAAATAAAAAATTGTGATATGATATTTGTGATGTATTTTAAATAAATTTAGTTAAAGAGTTAGGAACAACATAGGGTGTTTGAATTATACTTAATATTCTTATGTTTAGCAGTGGGCGATGACGATGATTTCAGCTGAGATGATGATAATTGATGTACTATGAAAATAAATACCCTTTTTACTACGTTTAAAAATTGCCTTTAATTATATTAATTTCATAATTTTAATACTATCACACTATCGCATACAATTTTTTTTTGCATGATATGTTTTAAATACGTTTTCATACAATCGATACATATTTCGATCGAATAAGGTGACTTCCCTATCTGAGTAGCAGCGAGCGCATTCGCGTCAGTGATACGCCATTCAAATACCAATCTTATCTTTACGTTGTTACAGTTCATACTGAATATTAAATACTGAACAATGCCATCTAGCGACGAGTAGCAGTACTTGGTAGTCAAAGATGTATTTCTTTCTTGTTTTTGTCAATTTGATCTTAAACTTTTGAAATTAAAGTTGCATTTCGTATAAATTTTTTTTTGCATTTCGTCTACGCCCGGTTTTTGTTTTCAGCCAATCAAATTTTTAGGTTTGCAGTAAGAGTAAATTGTAAATGTATGAGTTTGGCGACACCGGTTCTGGAACAAACATTTTCTCAAGCTACTTCCACTGTTTTTACTGTTCCGTGTTTACAATGTTACACGATATTCCGTGAAATTATTCAAAATCCTCGGCTTCAATATTATTCATTCTAAAGGGTTTACTAATGATAAGCATAAAATATATTGTTGTGTTGTTGTTGTCGTTATTTCTGTTGTTGTTTTTGACATTGGCATAACAAAAGTCAGCATAATATAATGATCATTACGCATAATATTATTAGGCTTAGATGTTTTGCCATAATACTTGTTGCTCTAACGATACCTCATACATATATCGAATTCCGATAAGTAGATTAGGAGCTATGAGGGAGCAGATGAACATACTCAAATACAAAAGTATTATTATGCAGCAGTAGATATTATTATGCTAATAAAAGTTATGCGAAAACGTTATACCAAACTATATTATGCCTGTCATGTCAACTTCTCCATATTACTTCATTTTTACTGTCACTAATGAAGCATATTAAACATTGAATGCTGTGTACAGTAATAATTGGAGTAATAATTGGAACTGTGCTAATTGTCTTAGTCTATAGTCTGTCACTGTGCTTATTAAAATAAAATAAAATTAAAAATCAATAAAGTACATTAGACCAATACACACGTGTAAAACGCCTGATTTGTACGTAGAACGACGTCGCTTGGCGTGTGTTTATAACCAATATGTAAATCAGAAATGTTTAGAACCATATCGATCAATTTGTTTTAAAAAGTTTTCCCCTTATCTCGATAGATGGCGTTGGGATCAAATTAGATCCCGCTATCGTTTTGTTACACGAGTTTAATAAGGTGTTTGGTCAAATACAAAATAAACCCGCATTTTTGAACCAGCAGATCAGAGCACAATAGTTGTTTCATTTCGAACCCTATTAGTGATCCCATTAGATCATTTATTGCCAACCCCGGCAATAAACAGCGTGTAAGTGTAGTTCTACAAGTCTAGTATCCATATAAAATGTATGGAGACCGACGCGCCCAGATCGGCGTGTGTGGCACACGTGTGAGCAGTGTAGTTCAAATAATTTTGAACTAGGGCAAAGCACTTAAAAACGACTACTAACGATACATACATTATTGATTGATTTCCGGGTCTAGCTATCAAACGATCATGTTTTAACATCGAAAGTGTAGATAAGAGATTGAAACAATAAAAATTGTTATCAGAGTTCAATGTGTGACTGTATGAAGCACGGAATTACACATGCACAACATAATTCGACTTTTTTATGAAGAACGTCGTAAGTGATCAACTGTTTGCCTTTTTCTAATAAGTATTAAAGATTTCCTTTAAAAAAAATTGTTATTCATCAGTTAGAATAGATCTATTAGAATAGTCGATGAGACCGAAAGGTTCTGGAGTGGCGACCGCGTACCAGAAAACAGTATAACGCATTCTAGAAAATAATTAAGATAAAGCTTACCTTTTTCTCAAGACCCAGTAGAATCGCGAAGCCGAGAATGAAAATGATCGTGGTAGATTTCGTCATGGTGTATAGGGATATCGTGACCAGTTCCAGACCCCAGTTTGAAAAGCCGACATCAATTCCACTGGCCAGTCCTGTTGGTCCCACAGACTTGAGGCAGGTCATGAACGGCAGCAGCAGCTGCGGAGTGCCCGTGATGACGTGGAGTACCAGCCTCACGATCACCGACAGGATCCACTTCACTATGAGGTGGTACATCACCACCGTGAGTGGGAACTTGAAGTCCTGAAAACGAGGAGGCGGTTTAGACATACGATATAGTTAATGTTGGGTTGTTTTTAGGGTTCCGTACTCAAAGAGTTAAAACGTGACCATATTACTTAGACTGCCCGTCTGTCTGTCACCAGGCTGTATCTCATGAGCATAGAAGAGCAACGTATAATGATAAATACACGTCTATAAAGCTACGCGTCCGTCGACAGAAGACCTAAGTTTTTAATCAAAATGAACCTTAGTCACTCCGTGTTAGGTCATCCCTCACCAAACTATAACGGATGCTGTATGATGACCACGCAGGACTCTGCCGACCAATTGAGAAGAAAAATAATAACTTTATTCAAGTTGTTCTGAAAAAAATAATATCTGGAAATCTTGGAGTGGCTAGTTATTTAGCTCTCGGTAGCTAACGTTAACTTCGCTACCAATGCCGAGATTAGTGCTGTAAAGAATATTCGCATCCACATTTGCATTCGCGAATATTTGCACATTTTTTGACGACACGAATGTTTCGTGAATGTTTCTGACAAACAAAAAGGAAATAGTATATTGATTGAATGACAAACAACTCCTACGATTTTAAAATTTTATATTTACTTTAATATTTTTCGATCACACAACTTACATTTCACGTTTGCAGTGTCACAAATTGTGAAACAACATGTCAACCCCAAATCATAACAAATCTTTTCGAATTAACTTAATATGATAAGCTTCGTTCAGTCAGCCTGTAACGGCTCTGTTCGGTTTAAACTTGGCTGACACGAAATGTCAAATCTGTATGACATTTTGCGCGCACTTAGTTTGAAAGTCAACATTCGTATTCGCATTCGCGAATATGAGAAATTTAACATTCGTTACATCACTAGACGAGACTGCAGGGCCAGGAAAATATTTCCCGCTGTATCTTATCATAAATCTAATTGAACTCGAGTTATGATAATGAAATTGGTTCAACAAAGAAACTGCCTTTGAATCTTTATTTTACGCTGTTATGAACACTTTGTAGTGTTTATAATGATTTTATCATAAACGTAGAGCGGCCTAAAAAAATGGGAGTAAATAAACATTTATTGAAGAGCCGCCAAATTTGAAGGGTTATAGTTTTTTTAAATATTATTGATAGGCTCTCGCTTGACCACAATCTTACTTGTAGCAATGATACGGTCGACGAAGGAGCACGACTGCCTAAAAATAACCTAATTACCACCGACTTAAAGACTCCTAGTATAGCTAACAGGAAACACACAATATAAACAAAAAAACACAACAGTTGAATTTCCTTTGATATGTGATTTATTTTTAACCGACTTCTAAAAAAGGAGGAGGTTCTCAATTCGGATGTTTGTATTTTTTTCCTAGTTAGTATGAACGGGTGAGGGTATCTTAATCCAGGCGATGGTCCACTCCTGTGCCCTTGTATTATATTAATCCATTCAGCCGTTGAGCGTCAAAAAGTAACAGACAAACACAGTACCGGTAGTAACGGAAGTATTTTTCTCAGCAACACTGCAATACTACATGTAACAGGCAACACGTTGCGCACCGGTGAATGTCACATGTTTTTTACTTACTTACTACCTGATAATATCAATATCCATAATCAAATCCTTTTCTGTAGGTACCAATTTTCATATTTAATTCGTTCAGCCGTTAAAGCGTCAAAAGATAACAAATAGATAGGCCAGTATGGAAATGGGAAGTGCAATTTTCTCAGCAATACAAAGTAGTCAAAACACGAAAGACCCGTTTTGACGTTTCTATTTTGACTACATAGCGGCTTGTCCGGTGTAGTGTAGCTACTACTACCGGACCCCTACAGTAGGTACAACGGATCTTGAGCGCTCGGCGTCCGAGTGGGGATCGCTTTGCGCATTCCATACATTGGCGAGCCAATCGCCTTCGTTGTTAGATACATGCATCAACGCAGGGAACGAATGAGGAGTGACGTCTATAACGCGATGGCATGGCGAGCCAATCACTGACACTCCCCCCCCCCCGCGTCTCACTTTGCACCACTAGAGACCGAATATTTGACTTCTGCGCAACCGCTCAAGATCCGTTATGGTAGCTGTAATTATTATTTTATTGTTTCTTTCAGTTACGTTCCAAGTTACATTCTGGAGTCTTTTTCAGAAGTCAAAACGGGACTTCTATTTTTTAACAAGTTTACAACATTATGCAACACAATTAGCAACATAGTACCCTACACAAATTACCAGTTTCAAATGCAGTAATTTTCAATAGTCGGTATAACAAACACAACTATGTTACCTTTATCGATTACAATGATTACTCGTAATAAAATTGATTTCTAAACATAGTATATTCGCGTCAATTGATTATTACATGCTACTTACGACAGTTAATTTAAGCATAACATTCGCTGAATAGAAAACAGAAAATAACATACAAATTAGCAACACAATTTGAAAAAGCATCGACGCAATAATTCTAATGGTCGCAAGAGCAGGAGCTAAGCGTAGCGGGCTACGGGAAAGTTTTAAAGAGTTATTTTCTATGCATATGTCGTGGCCAGATCTTAAAAATTGATCACTTCATGATACGGCCAAGTAAAACTGGCCAGAAGATCTGGCCACTGGCGTAGTTGAGCGCGCGGATTGGTCCGCTAGCTCGCGCCGGATTCATGCCGGCGGGCCGGTGGCTTCAGTGTGTAGACACCATCCATTATATTTGGCCTCTTCTCAGGTGTGCGGCTGGATTTTGCTAATCTCATGAAATCTCAGGATTTTTCAATGAAAATCAGGCCTTTTGATTTTTTGATCTGGTAACCCTAATTGCCAGGGACTCAAACTGTAACCGTAATAATGTGTTTTAACACTGTTTTTTAAAACAGTTATAACAGAAAAACACTTTTAAATGTAACAGATACAATAATGTTACCGAATGAAACTGTAACCTTTTATATGTGTTAAGAAGTGCTACTGAATCAAACTGTAACCTGTTATGTGTTAATATGTGTAACTGAAATAATTGCACAGTACCATAAATAAGTAAATTATAACTTTGGCAACGCTGCGTTTACCTGTTACACTTATTAACACTGTTAACACTTTTATATCTGTTACAGATATGTTACGGTTACACTTTTTTAAGTGTTTTGGGTTAACACATTGAAAACACATAATATATAAGTGTTACATTTTTGATTCTGTTACACATTCAACATGTAACACTTATAATTCTGTAACCTTTATGAAGGTGTTTTTAAGTCCCTGCTAATTGCAACACATTGTGGTGCTGTGGTCTAAACACTGCAAGTGCCGCGGAATAAACTGCTTAAAAGGGCCCTTCCCCACTCGTCTATCGTCAACCTGAGCATGCTAACAGGTAGAACTACACTGCGCGCACGTGTGCCACACACGCCGATCGCGCGTCGGTCTCCTCCATACATTTTATATGGAAGCTAGACTTGCAGAGCTACACTTGATCCACGCTACGCAACGTCGTTCTACGTACGAATCAGGCGTGTAACACGTGTGCATCAGACAGATGCACACGTAGTTCTAGCTTTAAAAGCTCGTAGGTTTATCCAACGCAATCCAATACAAAGTGTGTGAAAAAAAAGAGATAGCAGCTGAACGCTTTCTTTCTTATTTCTAATCTCAAAGAAAAAACTCTTCGGAACATTTTAGAGCGCCACACAAGGCGATCTACTAAGTAATAGATACGATCGTATTCATAAACGTAGAGCACACTGGCGCATCCCTACGCCTGAATGCAGTCACCCAGTACATTTATAGACTACAGGGGGACGTTAATTCATTGCACTACAGCCAGCCGTGTTCATACAGTTTAGTAGTATTTGATACAAGTGACCGTTTCCTTTGCACAAGTCTGACTGACAAGCTAACTAGTTGTTTTCTTTGATAGATTTTTTTTTTTGTTTGATGGTAAGTCTAGGTGGCAGGAACGAAGAGTTAATCATTTTTTTTAGATGGGAAATGTTCCATTACTTCTTCCACTCTAGGGAAGTGACAGGGTGTCTCAGACTTTTATTTACTATAAAACCCATTCCTATATTCTTCTTTAACCCTTTGTGTGTCCGGAACATGGATCCACGCGAGACACAAGAACTTTTTAATTGTGTCTCTAATTACGGCATACGAAAGGTTAAACTCGTATGAATCGTATCAGCTATGCATCCGTTCAACCGCGCCGTCGTAATGTAGTCAGACCCTTTCTGTTATTCTTAGACAGTTGCATGAACACGACAGATTGGTGATAAAAAATGTAGGCCTCAGTTGTATTAGCACACAGCCTTGAGCACAGGTGTAGGGTAGCCAGCCTGACTGGCCCCGCGTGGTGAATTACGGCCCATTTCCTCTCCTAGAAAGGAGGCCTGAGTCCCCGCAGTGGAAACATTAAAAAGCTCATTATGCTAAGTATCATCTAACCAAGTTCAACTCAACAGATGGTCGATGGGGATGAAAGGTTCTTGAGTGGCGACTACGTACCGAAAGACTCCGCATTAGAAGGCCTCCAACAAAATGGACCGATGACCTGGTGAGGGTCGAGGGCATCTAATGGATGCGAGACGCACAGGACCGGCCATTAGGGCAACAATTAGGGGAAATCTATGTCCACAGTGGACGTCTTTCGGATGAAATGATGATGATGATGATGAACCCGAGTTTTTACGAAATAGTCAACCATTACAGAAAGGTTGTAAGAAGTATACTGAATGTTTTTAAATTAGGGCTTCTTCACACGTAACCACAACCACACCACGTGGCCGGGCGTATATTTCGTATTGAAAATAATTAGGGCTTTTCGCACGTACCACATTTTGCAGTCGTTATCGACCGTGTGTGTGATACCGACCCCATCGCAACCACAACGCAAACACCAGCGACATTGCTAACTAGTGGCCGACCACAACGCAACCACATCTACATTTTGTCGGTACCACAACGCAACTTCAAAAAGCTGCAGCGACACTCTTCATACGTAACCACTGCTTGACAGCATTTTGTCGTAGCGACGTGCTGTGGTTGGGGTACGTGTGAAGAAGCCCTTAGACGTTTTACAACACACATTTGTTCTTTTTTAGTCAATGCATGACAACAGAACGTAATTTAAATAACAAATCAGTCTTTTTTAAGGTTCCGTACCTAAAAAGGAAAATACGGAACCCATATAGGATCACTTTGTTGTCCGTCTGTCAAGACCCTTCATCTCGGAAACGCGTGGAGGTATTGAGATGAAGTTTTTTTTCAGAATGGCCAAAACAGTTTTCTTTTATTTTTTTGCCTTTTTCTAGACTATTCACAAAGTAGATATCCACAGGAGAACCAAGGTTAACGACATAGCCTGAAGAATCGCCAAACTTAACTGGCAGTGTGCAGGTCACGTTGCACGCTGAACAGGTCAATGGGGACGAATGTTCCTGGAGTGGTGACCGCCTACCGGAAGAAACAGCATTTGAAGGCCTTCCACAAGTTGGACCGATGACCTGTTCAGCGTCGCGGGAATCCAATGGATGCGAGAGGCACAGGACCGGTTGTTGTGTCGTCGCTTGGGGAAGGCCTATATTTAACAGTTGACATCTTCCAGCTGAAATTATGATGCGTGATTGATTACTATTGTGTATTGTGAGACTTAACAATGCATGTTAAATGATAATGATAAATGATATTTATTTTGAAAATAGGTTTTAACCTTTCAAATACCATCAATTTGAGACACAATAGAAAGACAATGACAGCGCAACCGCCAGCGTTTGCTTGGGTTTCAATTAATGACACTTTTTTTTTTTTCGTTATTTTACTAGATGAAGATGATGTATCCTAGCTGAATACCCTGAGAAGAAACTCCGATTTTTTTCTTTCTTTCAGATAACTGAATATTAACTAGTGGGATTGCAGTCAAGCACTAGTTTACCTACACCTATTAAAAAAAATTGTATATTATATTGTCTGCTAGCATTCTTATTGGAATTGTTTTCTTCCAATGATATTTACATTTGTAATTTTAAAAAACAAATAAGAAACATATTTTGTTCAAAAGAATTATTTGTAAGAATCCATATTTTATCGAAATAAAGTTATTCTTACTAGAAAAATTAAAAATTAAAGAGACCCTTTTTTACTTTTTAAATAAACAGAAAATTAATTGCAGGGCACAATAATCAGCATACTTTAATTAAATATTTTATTCAGGAGATAATAATAACTTTTTTGATTGTATGCTCTTGGCTATTAGATTTATAGTACTTATCGCAATAAACATATAGTGACGTAACTACAACAAGGGGAAATCCAGCGTGAGATACTGCTATGCAAGATAAACAAGAAAAAAACTAGAAAATAATAACATTATCACTCGAAACAGCACACCAAAATATTATTCTACGTAAAATGTCACGCCAAAGTACGCACAGCGGCAAACTTAAGTTCAAACATAGCAAGCATCTATAAAAACACGTAGCAAAAATAAAACAGGTAAAATAATAAGCAAACAGTTACTGATAACAGAATTCGTACCGTCAGGAGCCATCTCTGGTAAAATGTGAGGCCTATGGACAGCGAAAAGTACAACAGGATCAGCCCTAAGGACAGCAGGCTCTTCTGCACGCACACATCAGACCATTTCGGCTTTGGCTTGGTTGTAAACACGTCTTCATCAGCATCTGACTTCAACGGCAGCTGTTCATACTTTGCGCCTGGCATGGCTAGCGCAGGACGACGAAACCGCTTTCAGAAATTCACTATGGCGCATATCAGCAAAAATTTTCGTTCGAAAGAATTTTAAACAACTTTAAAATACGATTTGCAATAAAGTTTCCCGATTCCCGTTTCAGATCGCGATACACTCCATCTGACGTTGTACCACAGACTAAACTATAATATGACGTTTCCGATTACATTGATAACAAATATTGCCGCTCATAAAAATTAAGTGTCAACTCAAGATTTTTTAACGTGTTCAGAAAAAAACAGTAAAAATTAACGTGTTTCTAATTAAATAAATGAAAATGGGAAAGAAAATTATTAGCAAACATCAAAAAAAGACTGAACTTATTTAAATAAAACAAATTTAAAAAATATAAATGTAAAGACCATAGAGAGAAAGAGTGGTACTGTAGTGCCTCAGATTCAGAAATTCAGAATTTCCAAAAGAAAATAGTAGTACTTGTCTGTGGTGTTTTATCGATTTCTCAACATTCCTGTGTTTCGTAAACAAAAAGAAAGATAACACAAAAATTATTATCCTTGTACTCGAAATGAAACATTACTTTGATAAATTCTGTTAATTTATCACGTAGTTTATGTGGTGCAGTGTTTTGCTTTGTATAATGTCCAAATTTTTGGTTTGACTTTGAGAACAAAGGTGATTGTATTGTTATTCAAAATGACTGATTCAAGTTCGTTTACGTCTCTTTTTGCTTTGGTGGACAGCCATTTATCTAAATGTAATTTGAACGATAGTCCCAGCGAAAATGCTAGGGTCGGGTCGTTGCCAATGCCGATGTTAAATCTCCCCCGTGGATTATCAGACACCAGACTTACATCTCCACCTCAAAGATTACCGATCCCGACGTTCAGTTTGAGTGAGAGCCCTATCGCCAATGTACTCTCGGAACAGTTATCAAACATGCTCAAAGCTAAAGAGCTCAAAAAGCAACAAGAAATTGAAGAAGAGAAACTTCAAGAGGAGATGAGAAAGATGGCCATTGAGGAGAAAAACTGCGTGATTGACCTGATGAAAGCTGTGCAGAAACCTGGACAACCAGAACCACAACACACACAGGAAGTCATCAGCCCTAGCAGTTCCTTCGAGTCACTTGTTTTAGACTATAAAGAGTTTGTTAGTAATTCAGCAAACCGGGAACAATCGGTGGATTTGAGTCCACCACCAGAGCCTGAGCCATTGCTACCAATTAAAACGGACATGTCATATATACTGAAACAGAAAATCAAGATGGGAAAGTGCTCACCCTTTGGTAAAGTGTTAACTTCACGTTTGAGACCCGTGGCTGCACCGTATTTGCGGGAAAAGGTCCCTTCAAACATTGTCCGATTTGACTTTAGCACGAAATCTCCGTGTGATTTGATTAAAGAGAAGCTGAAGAGGAAGCCCGTGCACACGTCAAGTAACACGTACCATGACTTTTTCTGATTAATGGGTGTTGCTATTGATGACAGTGACTCTGATCAATAGTAACGTTAAACGAAATCAAATAAAAACTTTACTACTGATTGGAGGTACTTCAATCAATAGCATTACTCATTAATTTATTTTATTGTCTAGCTAGATGTATATTTCAGGTTATGGGAGTAATTATATTTATTCAGCTCCATTTGCATTTGACTGGACAATTTTGATTACACTTAAGTATTCAGTTCTGCTTCTATCAGTCGTGCACAACATCGTAAGATTGTGAAACGCCATCATAGTGTATGTAGTGGAAGAGCACTGAATATTTCATGCCTGTGTACTGCAAAAGCTAAATTCACACGGAAAGCTGAACAATACATATGCATCTTATACAAAACCGATATTTTCTATAAACAAGAGCTGAATGAATGCAATTAGTCCTGTTTTAAGTTTCCGGAACTAAGTTATATTTTTCTCTTTTGTTATGTAATATTTTGACAATACAATATCAGCATTTATATTATGAGTTAACATTTGTGTTGTAGACTATTACAGTTTGTAAGATTAGGTATAGGAGTTGACTTGATGGAATATACGTTTTTAATAGTGTTAAATTTAAATTACAATTCTATAATTACTCTCCACAAACATGTTTTGCAGTATGCCATGAATATGACAAAAACTGAAATTTATTATCAATGTAATACATTATATCACTAGTATTTAGACTCAATAATGTAGTAGTGTTTTACCTATTTAAATTCTCACATTATGTACAGCTAGAAAAAAGACTTAGTGTAGGTACATCTATAAAATTATATGTGTTGTAACTTACTGACCCTAATAAGGCACAGAAATTATCAAACTAAAAATAAGTTTTTGTACCATTCATTTCATCAGAATGAGGTTACTGTTTCCCTTTACCTCTCGTTCTGTGCCATTGTTTTGAACTGGGCCAGAGGGGCAAGTCGCTACTGATCGAAACAAGAGATCTTCCATTATGCTTTACCGCAAGCTTGCAAAACACTCATGCCCTGTGAGGCCCTCACCAGATGCATTAAACTTACTTCGAACTTTCTTTAGGGATGCAGTTTCAGAAACGCACCAACCATATAAAATGCCAGTTATGGCACTATATGATGTTATTTGAGCCTCCTAGCTAACATTATAGCAAGGGTTAGTTAGGTCTTTTTTTACATAGCATGGGTAGAACAGCATTTTCAAGATGAGAAAAGGATAAGTAGTAGCTACATTGTATGAATTCGACAGCCCTGTGTTCAAATTTGAGTTTAGAGTTACTCTAATGACGTCATAGGGTAAATACTCTACCCTGGCATTTTTGAATGCGAACATAGAGTTCAACTGTCAAGTATATGGCCGCTTACTCCAACCTACCCTGCTCACAGTTAGAGTTTGTTGGGTCAACTCTAGGGTAGCTACTCGAGTTATAAAAGAATGACTTTCGGTTGCAACTCTACTATACTCGGGTTATTTTTGAATGCAGGGCTGCTGTCACCCACATCATCCTATAGTATTTGTATTGTAGTCTATTTGAAAGTGGCCAAATACTTGCATCTGATTCCAGAATGCCATGGTTTTATAATGCTCAATATTTTCAACTGATTTTTACACTGTATTCTTGAAAAATCATATGTAAAATAAGAATTACATTGTATCAAGTATTTTCTGTGTTATTGATTAGTATTTATTATATTTGTTAGTATGTTGTAATCATAATATGTACTCAATTATTCTATATCTAATGTAGTGCAATCTTTAGATGTTTAAATAAAATAGTATTAAGCAAAACAAGATAGGTTTGGATGGATATCATATGACTGCTACATAATATCAACATGAAGAACAAAATTATTTACACAAATGGTATTTAAGACGTTTTAAAATGAAACAATAATTATTATTATTTATAAATAATATACCTATTTTATTACCTACATTGTGACTATACTTGCCTCTGCAGTTGTATTAATAATTTATATTAAAAGTACTATTTGTGTATTATTACATTTTTAGATGTCAATTGTAATTTGTGTCTGCGCAGGATATTTCCTGTGTGGAAATATAAACAAAATGTTACTTCACAAAAGAAAAATATGTAACTTATTGGGATAGTTTTGTAAATAAAACATTAATTCATATTTTTTGATTTTTATTTCTTCCGAAACTTACTATCTACAAAAACTCCTTACAACTAGATCTAAATAATTGCTCAAGATACATGTATGGCAAGAATTATTCTACTTCTAGTAAAACTAAACATTTCGATTATGGAAACCACTATATAAAGAAACAAACATCCTAAATCTAAAAAAAAAAACAATATCATCAAAATGAGTGTTAGTATAATATTAAATGGTAAATAACTGCTTCTCACAAAATATACGTGCGACTTGGCCTTTGTACAGATAGGCCTACAAATAAATTATAATAATACATTTATAGCTTAGTCAAACAAAAGCTTTTCACTGGCATAAAGGGGAAGACATGTACAAAGTCAGTATCATAATTACATTACTTGATACAATAATAGACACTGAGCAAATACAATGACAGACAAGGAATATTACAAATAGCAGTAAAATTCTTGAATCTAAATACAAACTATTTGTTAGATAGCCTATAGATTCCCAATTAGACACCTAAAATTATCATAGGAAAAGTATGTTTTTGTTCCTCAATTTACAATCAGTTTCACTACTTTTAGCAGTTGTGTTGAAGTTTCAATTCATGGCAGAATCAATTGTTAAGTCCCCTTTTGACGGCGATCAACGGGTAGCTCGCCGTCAAAAGATGTCAGTAAACCGTAGTGGCCCAGCAGGGTCGAAGCCTACTGGGGCCAAGGGTCTACCTCTGAAAGGAAGACTCGGCCCTGGTATGAAAGGTAACGAAGGAACAAGAGTGGGTGTTTAGCCAAGTGTGGGAGATGTCATTAGATGATTTTCGCACCTAAAAAGTCCACTTTTGCAATTGGACTACGTCATGCCTTTCCTTTTTAGTATTTTTAACCGACTTCAAAAAAAGAGGAGGTTCTCAATTCGATCGTATATATGTTTTATTTATGTAACGTATGGTTTTAAGTGCAGCCGCCAGATCATTAGGGTGCCTTTCCAGTTTTTTTAACAAGTGTTTTTGGATTTCCTCCGAGACAGTATCCATCTTTAGTGAACCAAGGAACATCAGAAATAGACAATCATCAATTGAGTTTTCTTTGTATCTGAGCAAATGTTGACTATTCTGCCCAATGTCATTTGGTCATGGCAGGGTAAACCGTCGAACTTTACACTTTATTTTCCTATTTTACAGTTTCATCAATCAATTTGCCTGCTGCGGTCTTCCCGTCAAATTATTAATCAAGTGTCTTCAAGGCTTGAATGAATAGACTCTTAATAAACTAGAGCGCCTAACCGTCAACGATTGCATCACTGCTTACCATCAGGTGGTCGTAGTCAAGCACTGGTTTATATAATTTAAAAAAATCTTTTTGTCTAGGCGAAATTGGGACATCTGTAAGCCAAAAATATACAATCCTGATATTTTAACTATATCTATGTATGTGTATATAATTAGACTAGGCTATTGCAGCACGCGGCTTGTATAAGCTATGGCGAGGTTCTATTTCCTTTACAAGAACAACCGAAACATGATCTGTGTGTTACAGAAACTTGCTAAATTTTGTCATAAAAACACAATTTTGAACTAATAATCCACTTATTTATTAGACCTAATTTTAATTTTGTTATTCAGCTTACGTATTAGTCCTAGTATATACTATTTTAATTTTGTCTAACTAGTTCATTATATTATTTTCATTTTGGTTCCTTCCATAAAGGCAATGAATTATATTGCTTTTTTTTTTTAATTTAGTAGTAGAGTAGCGCTTAGCGAAAAAAAAATCAGCCTCCTCATAGAAAATGACTTTATTGGACAGTTTGTATGGAAAGGCCGATTTTTATACTTATTTTTGTTTCCTGAAAAGAAATCTTGTGGAAGGTTGCTCAGTTTCGTCTACTGAGCAAGCCCTTAAAGTTTGCGGAGGGGTGTCCCTTACACCCTGTATAAGTTAAAGTCATATACATTGCGTAACAGAAATGGGTTACGGGGCAAATGTTTATATGAACTAGTTAGCCAAAAGATTGTCCCCAAATGTTCTATTTGGACTTAAATAGTTTAATTAGTAAATTGCTTTCGATTACTAAAAGGCTTTTAGGAAGATTTAATTTTTATGATAAGGCAGTACCTACTTCTATCTAATACAAAATTTGTGATTTCATAACTATTCTAATCAATGTTAATATTGAGATTTTAATATCTACAGCATTAGTAAAACTTTATTTACATAATAAATTTTATACAAAAGTAAATACAACATTGAAACAATATACATATTATGTTTATAATAGGTAATTAAAAAAGTAAATAACAATAATATGTCCGCACTGCAAACGCATTGCAAAGACATATAAAAAAATGTATAATTGTTATGTTACATATTGTATTAGTAAATATTGCACTTAATATATATTACAGAGTTAATTAAAGTATTAATATCAGTTTACACACTATCGAGGTTAAAGTATATTAATTTCAAATGAATTTTTTTAGAAATAATTTCGAATTTAGTTTTGGTACAACCATCAGATTTCTTCACAACACTAGTTAATAAATTGGCCGTTAATTTGTATTATATGCAGTTTGTTTTATATTATTTAAAGCTAACCTTTGACCCACATTATTGCCGATAGAGTCTGTCTAAGAAGTCAAAGGACTTCGGTAATTATTAGGGCAAAATTAAATCTGATGTTTGACTACACGCTGGTTCAATAATCGAGGTTGATTATGAGATCTTGATCATTGTTTACTAATAAAAGAACCATAAAAAAGTATCGAATATAAGTATTTTTGAAATGATTAAATATTATACAAAATTCAAGTCGTTTGACTTTTTAGACAGACTGTATAGTCTTCACGTCATCACATCAGCAATGTGCCTCTGCGAATCTCCATTTGAGATTCTGTAATCTCAGTCTCCTAATCCGAAATCACTAATACTGCGCACTGCCCAACAAAGACTACGCAATAAAAATCTCGCAAATAAAAAATTAATACTATATATTCTGCCCTCTACTCGTTTCGAGGTAGATCTGTATTTTCTTTGCTTCTTTGAGCCAATCACTTAATTGAATTACTAACTTAAAACTTACACTGTGGTATATCAATAAATTATTATTTGAATGTTTTAATAAAAAGACTAGGCACTGTGGGATGTATTCTAAAATTCATTGTGTAGTTGAAACAAATAAAACTACCGCTCCGATCTATTACCTTTTCTCACCTCGATTTTACAGTGGTTTTAGGGCCCATTATCGACATAGCTGAGGATTTTAGGTGGCAAATAACAATATACAATAACATCATGACAATAAAGTATAACTTCCCTTAATGTTTTATATATGTTCGTGGTAACGAAAATACAGCTTCGGCATCGGCACTGTGGGATACTTCAGTACGCTTCCTTACGTACATATAAGCATCTTTAGGATGCCTCGACAACTCTAAGGACGTTACATGCCAAGGCATAGCTTCCGACAGTGTGCGCTTGCATGTAGGGATGCCGAGGGCTCCTTTTCCTTGCCGATGCCGATAATGGGCGCCGGGCCTTACAGTTCAGTATTTACAGATGTATTTGAGCTTTTTCTGTAGAGGAGCCGAACTCGAGCCGAGCTCAAAGTCGTGTAGTATCGGACGTGCTCGGCGCGTGTAGCTTAGACCCACATCAAAATTTTAAGCTATAATAAATATAATAATATTGCAAACCGATTCATAGCTAACTATAATGTAACAATGGACGTGCAGCAACCAGTTTCTTGCCGTTATTATTTTCTGTGCGTTTGATTAACATTAAATTGTTTTTTTTTTTTAATTGTAATAAAGCTAGAACTACATTACACCGACGCACACGTGTAAAACGCCTGCTTTGTACGTAGAACGACGTCGCGTGGCGTGGATCAAGTGTAGCTCTACAAGTCTAGTTTCCATATAAAATGTAGGGAGACTGACGCGCCCAGGTCGGCGTGTGGCACACGTGTTAGCAGTGTAGTTCTATCTTAATATTAGAGCTCCTAATACTTTGGCTATGTGATGTGTTTAATCAACGATAATTAACATATAAGTTTTGAAAGCTGCCTAAAAGGTTATTGACGATTTTGCATTTATCTCTATACAATTAATAATGCCCCTTTAAATTAAAATCTAAATATATGTTCTGTATTCTAAGAGCCGATAATCAGAAATTCAATTCTCTATATAACTCTTGCACACAATGGCTTAAAAAATTTTTAAAAAAAAGAAACAGTCTAATATTTTCATTGCACTTTTTTCGAGACTTCTTTGTTTTAGGTACAGAATCTGATCTAAGACATATCGACGAAGCCATGTCTTCGTAATAAATAGGTCATTTGTTTACTATTAGAATATGGACGTAAACATTCTAATGTTTTTGTAGTATTTGGCAGCAAATGTATCAAGTCAACCTTTTTGGCAAACTTCAAAATAAATATCTATTCACACTGATATGAGTGGAAAAATAAACGATCTATAGTGCGTTTCACTTAAGAATTCCCTTCACCATAATGTTGCCTCCAATGTCTGTCTAGAGGAAAAAAGAAAAGAGTTGCCTACTCTAGCAAAATTGTTGCACTAGATGCGACACGAAGAATTATGAGGGGAATGACATTTTATTTCAAAAAAAGCAGATCTAAAAGGAAGGTGTTAATGAAGAGGTACGATATTGTGGCGTCGCGTTTTAGTATGTGAAAGAATTGCAGGACAATCGAAATGGGACCCAGCATCGTATATTTTATTCAAAAATAGTTTTTAGAGTTTCTAAAAGAGAAAAAAAAACAAAGTTATAAGGCAATTCTTAAAAGTAACGAAATTTCAGTTAATCTCCCTAATATTAAGTAATTTCATGGCTAAAAATTGTAGAAAATGGCAACACTGTTTTCCGTATTGCCAACATTACGGCGAAGGGAATTCTTGCGTGAAACATTTTTTGAATGGTAAAGTATGTCATATTTACGTTCGGGTAGTGAAGCTCAAGTTTTTATCTAAGGTTGGTAGTGGCGTCCTAAGAACTTAGGATCCTTTTGATCGCTAGGTTTCCTGGTCGCCTGGTACACGTCGCGCTCCTTGTCAGGATACTTGGTTGGCAGGTTCGGCGAGTGCAAGTTCAACTTGGCTGCGTATCTGCGGAACAAAATAATGTTGTGTTATACATCATTATTTCATCCTAAAAGACGTCCACTGTTGGGCTTAGGTTCCCACGTGTCGCCACAACAAACGGTCCCGTGTTTCTCGCATCCATCGATTTCATACGACCCTCACCAGTACTCCTAGCCAAGTTACTAATCTGCAATAGTTTACGCTAGTAGAAAGCTTCAAATGTACGGGAATGACGTCATCTCAACGCTCAGTCACGTGGTCAAAACAAAAGACTCGGCGACGCGGCCAACTCGAAGAGTTCGACGCAAGCGTAACGGTTGTAACTTGGCTAGGGGCACAGGTCATCGCTCATCGAATAATCCATACTAATATTTTAATTGTAAAAGTAACTCTATTCTGTTACGCTTTCACGTTTCAACTAAAAAAATACTGAACGGATGTTCATGCAGTTTTCACCAATATACAGAGTAATTCATGAGAAAGGTTTATGTGTATAATACATGCGTATTACAGTAGGGAAATGCCGAGATTTTTAAAGATTTGTAATGAGCAAGCCCTAAAGTCAGCGGAGACCTGTCCCTTGCACCTTGTATATATCAATACTAACTGTCCCCGTGACTTCGTTTATGTGGACTACAGGATCCTGAATTTATTTTTTCTAAAATAAAAGTAGCCTATGTTACTCCTTATTACATCAGCTACCTGCCAAAAAAAGTCCCGTCAAAATCGGTTCAGCCATTTCAGAGATTAGCCCGAACAAACAGACAGACAGACAGACAAAAATTGTAAAAAATGTTATTTTGGTGTATGCACCGTGTATATATTCATATGCATGTAGTAAAAAGCAGTTATTTCAATATTACAAACAGACACTCCAATTTTATTTATATGTATAGATATATAAAAGGAGTAACTGACTGACTGACATATTAACGCACAGCCGAAAGTACTGGGACTAGTAACGTGAAATTTTGCACAAGATTTCCTTCTGTAACGTAGGCGAGCACTAAGAGAGGATTTTCCAAAATTCACCCCCAAAGTGGAGGAAAGGGGTTTCAAAATTTGTATGATGACACCTACTTCCACGCGGGCGAACCCGCCGGCAGAAGTTAGTATTATTAGTAAGTGTATATTTGTTTATATCACTTTCTTGACTCAAAGCTTTATCTAATCGGTCAGATGGATTGCAAGGGCACATTCTGTGGCACACGAGATAAACTAGGCAGCATATTTGCTTGTAAACAGATAAGAACTATTAATAGACTATGTGTCATGATTACTGTACTGTTTGTCTGTTTTTACTTTTTCACGGTTTAAGAGGGCCTATGGCCCACGGATTCGTGCGGAAGAAACGCCCGGGTGTCACCATTGTGAACACACCGGAGGACACGGTGGAGCATACGGTAGAGGTGTGCCTCGTTTGGGCAGAGCACCGCCTCGTATCCTCGTGGGAGCGATCCGACCGCACGCGTGAGGGAACGGCCCTCACACCCTTACCGCCGCGTTTCCGATCATAATTTCCAGCCACCGTAAGCGTGGGCTGGCGGCGAGCAATGGGTAGCACGCCGTCCGGTTGTCCGATTACCGAACCCAAGTCGTGGACGGCGCGTAGTGTTCCACTGTCGGTTCAAGGAGTTGGAACCATGGGTTTACATCCGAAAGGGAAACCCATGGTCCTGGAACGCAAAGGGCAGCTGAAGGAACTTAGGTGCGGTTTTAGTCAGTAAAAGTCTGACACGCCCTCGCGCTTCGCCTTAGAGCAGAAATCATGAAATCTCACTTAAAAAAAAAATACGACTAAAAATGTTAAGTTTTGTGCCATCTAGCTAGAATGACAACACTCTTCCTCTACCTTTCGGCTTAAATATCCATTTCTTAGAAAGTGCGTAGTGGAACTGTCAATCTTACCTTATACCGCCGATATCAATCTCGTAATGACCGCTGAGAACATATTCTGTGCTGATGGGTTGCGGCACTCCGCTGTCGTCCAGTTTCTCGACGAAACCAAGGCAAACCTGTGTAATAAACAAATAACTATAAGTTTACAAGAAGTATTTTAAACAGGATCGAATTAGGAATGTCGATAGGCCGACATAGCCCGAAGAATTACCAAATTTCAGTGGCAGAAGGCGGGGTACATTGACTAAATCCAGGACCACAAACTGTCGTTATAGACGGGCTCTGAACCACAAGACCACGTGTCCAGATCAAGGCAGTAGAACACAGATTTACACAGGGTCATTTGTAAAACGCTAACAAACTTGCAAGACTATAGTCGACCGCTATCTCACCTGATGGAAAGCGACAATGCGGTCGACGGTGGAACGCGCTTACCTAGAAATAACCTGTACACTCTTGACTTAAAGATTCCCGGATTGTAGCCATCAGGGAACACAGCATGTAAGCTCACAACAACTTTTGTTCTACGACTTTTTACAAAACATAATTCATTTACCAAAAAACAAACCTTCAAGATTTCGATGCTCCATCTAACACATTTCAATTCTGTATTTTGTTATACCTACTTACGTCTGTATGACGCGACTCAAGCGCATCGAACACCCCCGCCGCCCGATCCCCACTGCCCTCCGCTATTGTACTATCGCTTGCTTCGCATAGACTTCGTAATATTTAGAACGTCCAATTTAAATATTTTTATTTTTGTATGAAAATCTGATGAACTAAAATATGATAAATTTTAAAAGTCATAGAAAAAATTAAAGCTGTTGTTTATGATGTTAGTAATACAGTCCAGCAAGGTTGTCAGTGTTTTACAAAGACTCCTGTATACCACACACACACACACAGATCACTATTTTATATTTACCTGTTTCTTAAACGTGAACCCATAACTGGTGGTAGTGGTCTGGCCGCAGTAGTTGCCGTCTCTGTAGATAGGCTCGCCGCCCCACGACCACATGTCCAGCTCATGGTCGTGGTCAGTCAGAAGCAGCTGCACGTATTGACGACGGATTCCTTCCACCCTCTGGCGCTCTAGAGCGTCGCGACCAATGAACTTGATGTCTTTCTGTGAGGTAATGTTAGATAGGTTTTAGAATTTTCTTCTTGGTTGCTAGAAAAAAATATCTATGTTAGTTAAATCAGTATTTTTTTTGGCGTAATCTCATTTTGGCAAAGATGCCAAAAGCTTTCGAAAGTTTGTATGAATGTATGTGTCGTGGTCAGATCTCAGAAAAGGGCCTACTTTCTTTAGACCTTTTATTATCATAGAAAACGATCAATGACAATCCTCGTTTGGCCATACCAACGAGGATTGACATATCATGAAATGTTAATGTTTAAACGATCTGTAGCCTGATTCACGTAAAATCAAACAAGCCAAATATTCGTGAAGTTTTATAGTCGTTCGATCGAAGTCCTATCCAAAAGCGGTATTCACGATTTATCGACTTATTTCCAGTTACATTAATGGAAATCAAAATGGGATTCTACCAGGATAATGTAATACAGATTTTTTTAAATCGACGAATTTCAAACGACTTTAAAATCGGTGTCGTTCAAACTCGATTGATGGATGTGAATACGGAAACGGTCTAAACGACTAAATCGCTACGATATCGTTACGGTTTTCATTACGTGAAACGGGCTACTGGCTAGTTTTAGTTTTCCATATCATGAAGTGATTAATTCAAGATGTATACTACTTAAACAAATTTAAGTTGACGAGTTCAAGTAAACTTAAATGACCCTATGTTTATGCTTATTCTTGTTTGTGTTTATCTCTGTTGAGGCTGACGTCGAAAGGCAAAGACAATCTGACAACAATCATAAACAACATAGCATAGACAATGACATAGACAACTGTGTTGTCTATGTTCACAGATGAGACAACAGATGAGACAACTGTGTTGTCTATGTTCATAAAGTGCAACACAGTTATGGATGTCCAATCCACACATGGCCTGACACACAGTGTGGGATTTGACCTTAGTTGCGGACATCCTGTTTTATGCGTTTGTCTGAGAGATAACATTGAAACAAAACTCCAATTAAAACTCCCATTGATGTATCTGTCATAGTTTTGTAGAAATTCAGAAAACAATGAAAAATCCATAGAAACCATAGAAACAATTTTTCTTCTTTCTTTTATGTTTTTTTTTACTAAATGTTTATTGGTTTGATAGCAAATGTACTTTATGAACCAACCAATCCACCAAAACCTAAAATATTGCGCTATTCTAGGCAAAAAAATAGTTTTTCTATGATTTAATTTTATTTTTTTATCTAGTCACTTTTACATGGTCGCGTTTTTTTTCAGTGTCAATATGTTAACTACATTAATTACTATTATCATAAAAAAAACCAGATGCGACAGATACATGATAACAGAAATATTGAATTTTAAAATGTTATGTTAGGGTTGCCACTGACAAGCGCCTACTATTTTATAACACGCAATATTTCAAACAAGCTTTCTTAGCATTACTTAGTAGGCGTTTAAGTCGTGTGGAAAACAAATTTAGGTAAGTTGGCCGCGTAATGTAATAGTATGTACTTATGTCTGAAGCATTATTAATATTTTCTGATTTCAGTATTAACCCTTAAAATTGCGTTTATGTGTTTATTTTAAACAATAAATAATAATGTAAATTCTACATATTATATACTTCTAGAAATCTATACATAAAGAGTTAAAACCCCTCTCTACCCTTCCATAGAAATTATAAAAAACCTTAGAAACGCAATATCTCCAACATCACGCAAGCTAGTTACATGGATTTTTGACACGATTTAGTAGAAACATAACCCTATTGAATTTTTGTTAAAAAAAATGCGACAATAACATAGATAATTTCTAATTTTTTTTTTTCAAAATTTTAAAATTATTTTTTTTCTCTCGTTTTTCTGCACTCATGGGATTGAAATTTTCACACTAGTAGCATTGTAAACTAGCAGATGGTTTGATTTTTTTACAAAGAGAAATATCACTTTTTTCGGGAAATATGACTGAAAACGTTTTTCGTAGAAATCCACGACTTAAATGAAAAAAAAATATATCTGCAAATCTAATTGAAATTTTCAAAAAAGTATTACTTTAAATGGTCTGGGATGACTAGGCCTACTTAAATCCAACATAAAATGATAGTGTCCGCAACTAAGGTCAAATCCCACACTGTGTGACAGGGAAACCGGTTTTTGTATCTTTGTGCGTCTATTCAGGCAGAATAAACATGTTGTTTTTTTCTTTCTCTTTCCAAAGACAAATGATGCGACTGTTCTTAAAAAGAAACCTCCTCACATCAAACTTGACGCGCCAGGTGCGTCCGCACTCCAGCGGCGTGGTCATGGTGTCCAGGTCCTGGCCCCAGAACGCGAAGAACTTCTCGACGCGAAGCGCGCGGGAGGCGTAGTAGCCAACGTGCGAGATGCCGTATTTCTCGCCGATCGTCATCAGCCGGTTGTAGACGTGAAGGGCGAACTGGAATTACAAGGAAACGGTGGATCGATGACCTGGTAGGGGTCGCGAATCCATATTCTAATGGTTAACTAATTAACTATTCATACGAAGACATGGCTTAACCCTTTAACAGCCCGCGTCGGATTAACCCAACGATTGTTTTCGTGGTCTAGCTCGTTTTAGCTCTTCAATCCCCATAGGTAGACTGGCTTGTTGGTGTAGTGGTTAGTGACCCTGATTGCTATGCCGAAAGTCGTGGGTTCGATTCCCACCCAGGACCAATGTTTGTGTGATGAGCATAATCATTTGTTCTGTGTCTGGGTGCAATTTATCTATAATATGTATGTCTTTAGTAAAGTAGATGGAAAAAGGTCTCGCGGGCGCAGACCAAACCGTTGGTCTGACCAGATCCGCGCTGCTCTTGACTCCACAGTATACAAGGCCCTTCACACCGCCAGAGACAGGAATAAATGGAAAAACATCATAAAAAGTAAAGTGATGAAAAAGGGAGGTCACGACCCTCAGCATTGAGGAATACTACGCAAGGAGGAGGTATGTATTTAGAAATATATAAGAATGTTTATCAGTTGTCTAGTACCCATAACACAAGCTCTGCTTAGCTTGGGACTAGACGGCGTTGTGTGATAGTTGTGGAATATTATATTATTATAGGTGACAGAAGAGCCGACGAGATGAAGTATTTGGTCGTGCATGTGCGACCCTAGCGGAATAAACGCGAGAGTTGTTGTCGGATATATCCGACGGTGGCAGTTAAAGGGTTAAAGGACTTAGTATCCAAGTCAAAAATTATAATAAAAAACTGGGCAAGTGCGAGTCGGACTCGCGCTCTGTGGGTTCCGTACAAACTTACCTATGAAAATAGTTCAATTCCGGAATGGAACCCCGGAAGATTCTTCCGAATCGCAAAAAAGTGACGTAACAACAAATTTAGTTTTCAGATTATTTTTTTTTTTGTGGTGGGATGACACCTGATGGTAAGTAGCGATGCAATCTTTGATGGAGGCGCACTAGTTTATTAAGAGTTTATTCCTACACTTGTGCTATAAGACCTTGCTTTATGCCAAATTTCAGGATTCTGGGTCAACGGAAAGTACCCTTTGAATTTTGATTTCCTCTAGAGCGTCGAAATGTACGTTTTTTGCCCCGTAAATTGAAGTATCTTTTCTTTACGTTAACTTACAAATTTGATTTTTTACAGCTTTAAGAGTTTGCAGACCTAAGTATATGGTTTTAGTTTAAACCCGATACTTTCTACTTTCTACGCGTTCCCAAGATCTTAACAGGCAGCCAGACGGACAGACGGACAGCAAAGTGATCCTATAAGGGTTCGTTTTTCCTTTTGAGCTATGCAACCCTAAAAAATTAGTGTAGACCAAACTCACCTCGTTAGGTATATACAGCACATAACCCAACTCTCCAGTATGCGTTAAATTCATAGCTCTGATCCCATTCGCGAGTCCCACATCGATTTCCTTGAACGTAAAGAAGGGGAAATTCGACGGAGACAAGTCTGTGTCAGTCAGTTCTGACAGCAGGTTCCTGGTGAACGGTCCCATGATGCAGATGGCAGTGTACATGGAGGTGACGTCGGAGAGCGTCACGGAGCCGTTGGGGGGCAGGTGGCGCTTCAGCCAGGCCTTGCAGCGGGTCTGTTGGATTGTTGGCGCGATCATCATGTAGCTGGAAGATAGGGCTTCGATTATTGTGGATTCTAATGAGTGGAATTAAAGCAAACACATAAATCTATTCTACTAATATTATAAAGGCTATAGTTTGTATGTGTGGATGTTTCCCTTTCATGCAAAAACTACTGAATGGATTTCGATGAAACTTGCTACATGGGTTTACCATGTCCTGGACTAGTACATAGAATACTTTTTGTCCTGAGGTAGGTTTCCTTGGGATATTTTTTTACTATTACGCGGGCGAAGCCGCTGACAGCAGCTAGTACATGTACACCGTTAAATTTTAATCGTTTTAATCCCGTGGAGGGTCGATCCGGTACATGAAACACTCGATTTATAAAGATAAAATTAAAATATAAAGTACCTTTTTTTTCAAAACACGTATTAATTTACGCATGTACGAAATTAATTTCTTTAAGAAAACTTCAACTGAGCGAGATCAATGACCTGTAGTTAATAGTCGGCGTTGCGTACAAACTACCTACAGGTCATTAAACTCGCTCAGCTGACGTTTTCTTAAAGACATTAATTTTGTATCTTGTATGTATGTAATATTCTTTATTACCTCATGTCTTCCAAATCGCTGAACAGATTTTTATAATTAACATATCATTAGATTCGTCTTGATAACCCAAGTGTTCTTAGATAGGTGACGTTAAAAAAAAACAACATATCGACTGTGAGATGCTATATGTTAGAATAAAAACAATTTTTTTTTTTAATTCTGCAATATGGGTGTTAAATTAAAGGGCTTTTCATGAGGATTTCAAAATGGTATGTCATGACCATATTAAAAAAAGTACAACAGGAAATCTATGTTATTTATTTTGTACTGAGGCGAATGCCTAGGTCGGTTTTTGAACTTTATAGTGAGTTTACCTCTAAAATATAGTGAATAAATAGTGATATTATAATAGTAACTAAAAACTGTAAAATAAAAAAATAAATAAAAAAATAAAAAACCCGACTGCGTAAAAAATTACTTTAAATAAAAACTGAAAAGAAAAATAAACAAGTTCAGTCCACAGTTCAGCAAGTCGGGACCCATTAAAATAATCTAGGCTAAAATCATTCTATCTAATGTGGGTCCCGACTGTTGCTGAACTGTGGTCTGAACTTGTTTATTTTTCTTTTCAGTTTTTATTTAAAGTAATTTTTACGCAGTCGGGTATTTTTATTTTTTAAATTAATCTTTTTAATTTTATCTTTACAAATCGATAGTGTTTCATGTACCGGATTGACCCTCCACGGGATTAAAACGATTAAAATTTAGCGGTGTATAAAAGGAGAAACTGACTGACTAACATATCTATGCACAACCAAAATTACCGGGACTGGCGAGCGCTAAGAGAGGATTTCCCAAAATTCACCGCCCTAAGGGGATGAAATGGGGGTCCAAAGTTTGTATGGAGAAGCCGACCTTCACGCGAGCGAAGCTGTTGACAGAAGCTAGTTTCAAATAAACAGGCACTTTTTACCTGTTCAAATTTGGGTCAGTTAATGAAACTTACTGTAACTTTAGCACAGACGTTATGAGGACCTAGTGCGCAACTCCCAGACAAAGAGGTGACAAAGGCATGTCAGACTTCTACAGAAAACCACACCTATGTTCCTACAGTTGACCTTTGCGTCCCAGGACCACGAGTAACCCTTTCAGAAGTCGATTCATGGCTCCAGTAGGCTTCGGTTTCTACGGTTTTGCTGGCATCTCTTAACCGTTCAGATACCGTCAATTTGAGACAATAGTAAGACAATAGATGCGCGAACGGCGTTCGTTTGGGGTGTAATGAATTAAGGGTGCTTTTAATATCATACAGATTTCATTGCACATGCGGCTACGAGTGCGTGGCAATTCTACATGCATGCGTGGACGACACTACGCTCCAAAACTCAGAGTCAGTCTGGACGGTTACCGAACGGCGAGCTTATTGTGCGCAAGCCCTCGCCTTCGGTAGCTGGTAGTCCGGGTAAGCACGAACTCTAACTCATTAAAGGTCAATGGTTTCATAATCGAAGCCACAAGTGTCTAGAAGCGGCCACAAAAAAAGCTAGAAGCGGCCAAAAAAGAAAATGCTGAAGCGCGCGACAGCTTGTGGCCGGAGAAGCTAGAAGCAGCTTCTATCTTTTTTTTGTGGCGGCGCTTCCGCACACGGGCCTCAAAAAAAGGCCGCCTCAAAAAAAAAACTAGAAGCGGCTTTTTTGTGGCCCGGACACTAATACTCACAGGTTATCAGAGATCCTGGCGAGACTGCAGTCATTCTCGTACCCGCCGCGCTCGTTCTGCATGCCCGTGTGTATGATGCTGCCCACCGGTACGTCCACGTCGTTGGAGCACAGGTACTGCAGGAGGTCCACTACTTCGCGACCTTGGGACTGAATATAAGTGAAGTTTTAGTAAGGAAGCAGGGGCCCAGCTGGGTCGAAGCTGCTGGGGCCAGGGTTTAGCTCCGAAAGGAAATCTCAGTCCCGGTATGAAAGGTAAGAAGGAACGGGGTGGGTTTTTTTAGTCAGTTAGAGTCTGTCACTATCTATGGATGTACCATTATCTATACAACTTCTTTTACACATATTATTTTATTTAGTTTTTACTATTGTTGTTATAGCGGTAACGGAAATACATCATCTGTGACAATAGGCTAGTTGCCGTAAAAAATGTGATTAGTCCGTCTTTTAGATTATTCAAAAACAAGGGACACGTATTTTTTTATTTGTAAATTAAACCAAAAATGACAAAGATATCGCCGATTAAAGTTACGTGTAACGTCACGCCGTGCTGCATTATGCTATATCTTTGTTATTTTTTGTTTAATCGAAAAAAGAAAAAATACGTGCCCAATATTTTTTTTTAAATCTAAAATGCGGACTAAATAAAATGTAATTATTTTGACCCTGGAAACTACCCTATTTCAAATGTCCAGCTGTCATGGTTCATGAGTTACAGCCTGGTGATAGACAGACAGATAGTGGAGTCTTAGTAATAGGGTCTTGTTTATACCCTTTACGTACGGAACCCTAAAAATCAAGTTAAATACCGCAGTATGAAAAAAGCAGTGAAATACGTGTCCAGAATGTACGTGTTTATAGATTGCATTCTGTACCTTTCATTTGTGCTACTGCAAAATAAGGGTGTATTCATCTGGGGTGAAACTTAGACGGAAAATTTGGAATCATTGAAACAAACGCGACCTCAGTAAAATGGAGCTGGGAATTTTATTGTAGTTTTGGCTACCTCAGCAAAGGGGATTGCCCAGCCTCTATGGTGTTCCAGGCCAAAGACGGACATCAAATATAAAACAATAAATATACTATCAATGGATAACAATAAACTATCAATGATAAAACTATTGTTTTTTCCATAAAGTTACTTTTTATTTACCACTTATTGTTTATTATAGTGGCGCTCATTTGGAACTAAGGGAATACATATTTTTTTATTGCAAAATTTATGAAAAAAGTATTTTTTCTCTAGTCAATTGTCCGCTCATGGCCTCAAATGGGCAATCCCATTTTACGCAGATGGCTGACTCGATACATTTGCTGACAAATACTACAAATACATTAGAATGTTTTGCACCAACATTCTAATGGTAAACTATTGAACTATTCATATGAAGACATGGCTTAAAGGACTTAGTATCCGAGCCAAAAATATATAAAAAAAGAAAGGTTACAAGGCCGTTTTGTTGGCCGTGGTATGTTCTAGAACCAAAATTTCGAAGACATGTGACATTCACCAACCCGCACTGGGCCCGCGTATTACGGCCCATACCCTCTCCTAGAGAGGAGAGGCTTGAGTGCCAGCAGTGGGAACATTAAAAGGCTGATCATGCATCATGCATACAAGGACGTATTTACCTGTATGTCGATCTTAGTGAACGAGGAGTAGTCAGCGAGGCCCACTCTCTCACGGCAGGCCCAGTACTCACGCTGCACGGTCTCGAACCAATGAGGCTTGTTGAAGGTCTTCGTGTACGCCACCTTGAACGGGCGGGGCTTGTCACCGGCTTCTTTGGGATCTGACAAATAAACGTTAATTGTTGAAAATTTTTATGGTGAAAATAAATAGTTGGACGTAAAAATGAATAAGTAGTTCGTTGGTAAATTTCACGAATAGTTCTTTGGTGAATCTCTTTAATGAAAAAAATAAACAGCTGGCTGGTTTATTTCTTTATGAAGAAAGTTACTGACCCGAACATGGCCTTATTCTTCTTAGATGGCACTGAACTCAATTTTTTTTTTTTTTTTGTTTTTAGTGTTTATGTTGTATTATTTTAGTCAAGGAAATGATATTATTAGCTACATAGAATCGAACATTCCACTTTATTGAACTTAGTAAAATTTTTGCATCAAAAGCTAACTAATTCTGACTGTTCAATTAATACAGCTAAAGTATTAAGAGCGTCCAACCCAAGACACATTAAGGTATTTGATAGTATGAAAAATATTGATGTTTTATTGCCATCCGCTTAGATTATGGATTCTAAAAGCAATTTGTATTAAGACACATCACAAATATTGTTTATTTTCACCAAAATAAAATTGTTTTGAGATAGGAACAATATGACCATAAACGGTTTTGATTGGTTTAATGCACTGTGACGTCAAGCGTCTGTAAACAACAGAGCAAGTAACGCTACGCTAGTAAATAGTCTAACTTACCAACAGTTTCGAACCACGTAGGCCTCTCGTAGCCCATGACCTGTCCGAACACGGCACCGTTGTCGCGCAGGGTCGGGTAGATAGGCGACAGTCGAAGGTTGCGCCCGGTCTCGAATTCATGGAACGGATATGGAAGGCCGTAGTGAACACCTGTATATAAGAAAAGACCAAATGACTGTGAATGTGCGTGAGCGAATGACTTGTAGAACGACGATCATTTTAAGATATTCGCACCACAAATTTCCATCGAGATTCCGGCTGCATTAAAATCAATAAGTATTTTCGTCTCCCCCGTATTTTCGACCCCTCGCCGGCCTGCCACCATACGCAGCATCAAAGGTATCCATGGTTACCTTTGAATCTAATTGATTAGATATACATAGATAGATCAGATAGACGCAAATGCAGTGGCGGATTCAGCCAGCGCAAGGCCTGTAGCAAATTCGACCAAGGGACTGTGTAGACCTTTTTTATTAAAATACTAGTTGTGTGATCTCTTGCTAGATCCCCTAGGTACTACTTTTAGATGATATGGGTGGAATAGAATAGAAGATGGTAAAATAATTTAAAGCAATTTATTGTTCCAAAAATGAGTGACACGTGCTTGTTGGCTGTGATGAGATTGCCCGGCTTGATGGCTTAAAAATGTATTATATGTATAGATTTCGTACAAAATAATTCAGCAAAACGCTATTTTGGTCATTTACCGTAACACCCACATCATTTTACTGAATTATTAATAATAATTCAGCAAAATTACTTAGTCTGAAGTAAATTGACTATTGCATCATTACACTCTAAGAAAACCAGCTGTATTTGGATTTTATGTAGTTTTTTTTTTTGCGTTCAAGTGCGGGATGCCCGAATGCACGGGCCTCCGCACCGGGGCACCGGGCGCGGGGCCTGTAGCACTTGCTACTCCTGCTACGTGGCTAATCCGCCACTGCCTGTATGTAGATGTGCGTGTACCTACATCTCCTCGTTTGAACCGTATCTACGTACTCGGTGGCATGCCTCCCGTCTAGCCGTATTGATTTGGGGAGATTCGAGGATCCCTCTTTACAAACATTTGTTAGGGTGCGCAAATTGAGTATGCAATCAGATTAATTTCACAGTTACATATTATTTTGTATATGCTTGCTATAGACAGTGTTGGACGCTTTGTAATTTTAAATAAGACTATACGAGTATTAATAAATACTCTCGTAGTAATAAATATTGACAATTTATGAACATCCAAAGAGATTTAAAGAGATACAATAGAGCGGCTATCAGGAGAAATGTCTTAGAAAAACTGTCATCCTATCTCTCAGTGACGCCATCTAGCTTTGAATAGCAATCACGCGAATTAAATTTGTCAAAATTTGTATAAATTTAACTATTGCTCGGTAGGTGGCCAGGAGCTTTACCATGATATGTTAAAATGTCAGTAGTACGAACGAAAAAGGATCTAACAGTTCGGTTTAGGTCGTAAAATAGATCACGTTATGAGCTCGTGGTAGAAGCTTCAGTGTGTGCCAGTGGCGTAGCTTGGGGAGGGGAGGGCGGTGGGGGCCATGGCCCTAGGCGGAATACGAAAGGAGGCGGCAGAAAGCGCCAATTTATTTATTTGGAAAAAAAAACTTAGATATTCAAAATTGCAAATTTTGATGTCGATGTTAAGTCTACCCTGCGTGCTGCAGCAGGTATATTGCTTTTTATTAATCCAAGTTCATTCTCTGACGTAACAATGTCGGACCAAGCTCAACCATGGCTTATCACTGAGTGTGTTCACGCTGACGCGATTAAACAAGCGCATACTGACCTTGGGCCAACACTCGTATGCGCAAGGCAAGTGACGTGACTCTTAAGGTGTTGTGGAGGTCTCAGTTTGACCACATTAGCCGAATAGGGAACAAACCCCGTTGGTAGTAAAGCGTTTTGGTCCCTGGCAAACTCGAGTGAATCGAACTTCTGCCGTCCCTCACCTCCACCACGGCTGAAACCCGACGGGTCCCTGGCTCACACCGCTGAGGAGAAAGCAAACATAATTGCATCTCATATTGCGGAATCTTCGCGTCTGAATTCCGGTGACGCACCGCCCCCTGTTTCTCCTGATGGGTACGTGACGAGTATGTCGGATATTCGTATCCATCAGAAAGACGTACGTAAGAATAAAGCTAGTGGCCCCGACGGGATACCTGCAGTCGTTCTTAATACTGGTGTTCTTAAACATAATAAACAACAAAGGGCGGCGTATTTCTGGTCGACCCCAAGCGGCGAAAACCCACGCTACGCCACTGGTGTGTGCTAGGTAAGGTTAAACTTTTCAGCAATAGATGGCGCTATCATAAAATCAGCAAATGTTCTAGAACTATTCATGGAAATTGTTGAATTTTAATTAATTACTGCGTAAATACCAAGAATATTTACGAAAATAAACCGAAGTTAGGTCCAATAATTTTACCATAACAAGATTTGCAATAGCGTAATGCGCAACTCAGCACATTTTCTCAGAAAATGATTTTCTTTTAGTGCCTAAAGCGGATACAAACACGACTTGACGTTTAGGGGTGTCATACTAGACTGAGCGACTTGTTACTACCAAGTAACAAGTATCGGTTTGGACTTTTGTTCGCTATGTCCTGTCTATTGGTAGTATATGTTTAATGTCTTTGTGAACATCTATTGACATTACTATGACATATTTCAATTACTTTATAATTCATTTCGATATTATATGCACCTATACCAGTAAAATAGTAAACATTGCGATCTCATTCTTGATAATGTAATGTATATGTATCTATGCATAAAAAATAACGTGGTCAATAAAGTTATGTAGACATGCTCATTTAAAAAATGGTTCTTTAAATTCTCTACCTTATTATTTTATAAACTATAAAAAAGACTGTGAACTTGTTAAATACTTAATTCTACACAAATACCAGACCACTCAGAAAGTTTTGCGAATAAAAGTTTTTATGTATTAAGGCACTGGCCACTTGTAATTATTTTGAAAACTGGTTATTGTTTAAAAGAAAAAAACCTATTGTTTGAATTTTGAATTTCCCTCCACTAAAAATGGATCAGCATTGAGAAAATTTTCGTGCGATGATTTTCACGATTTTAAAATGTGGCCTAAAATCTGTTGAGTCATTTGATCGACTTCAAATTGCTTTTATGGATTAAGGACCTTCACCACGACCGCTCCTAACGATCCTAGCGGTAGGCAGTTGCTCTTGAATCAAAAGCAACTGCGTACCGCTACAGGCCGCGCGGTGAATTAAGATCGCTCGGTGAAAGTAGTGGGGGCAATCGGCGCATGTGTACGATTGCGCACAGAAATTCTTAGTATGTTAGGATTTAATTTTTTATTTCGTATGTTTGAACCTTAGTAACATAACTTATAATAACACTAGTTTTTGCTTTGTAAGTAGGTAAATTCAGAAAAAAATAAAAATGTTAAAATTATAATTATATCTCAGAAACTAACGCACGGTCTCGCGCCCTGAGGGTTACGTACAAACTTACCTCTAATATAGTATATTATAACGGGCTGTTTTCCGCAACGTTTTCCTCCACGACTAAAGCACGTATTTTGCGTAAGGAAACTTACCTATGTAATAAATAGTACAATTCCAAAAAGGAACTTTGGAAGATTATTCCGAATCGCAAAAAAAATATTGTGACGTAACCCTCCTATCATCATCATCATCATTTCAGTCGATACACGTCCACTGTTGGACATAGGCCTCCCTCAAGTTCCTGTGCGTCCCGCATCCATCGGTTTCCCGCTACCTTCACCAGGTCCTCGGTCCACCTTGTAGGAGGCCTTCCAACGCTGCGTCTTCCGGTACGCGGTCGCCACTCCAGAACCTTTCGGCCCCAACGGCCATCTGTTCTGCGAGCAATGTGCCCTGCCCATTGCCACTAAAGTTTGGCAATTCTTCATGCTATGTCGGCAACCTTAGTTTTCCTGCGGATATCCCTCCTAGAATTGAGGATAAACGACGCAAGAAGAAGGACTGAAAATTTCAACTTAACTATTTCAAAGTATAGTCAAGGAACTAACCAGGCACTTCCTTAACCCGGTCTCTAAGGAACCGCTTGTTGTTGTGAAGACCTAGGAACCGGTTGAGGCCCAGTTCGTACATGTCATACTTGGAGTACCCCTCGACGATCTCGTCTGCTGTGGCTTCAGCCACGCCCCCAGCTGCTGATATACCGACTGTTTTCATACCAGCCGCTACGTGATAGTTGAACATCTGGAACGCAAGCGCATCGCGATACATTTTGTAATGAGTTCATTCAAACTGAGGTGATTGTGTAGTCAAAACATGATAAATGCTCACGCCAAGTATTCAGGCGGCTACTATATAAATAAAACATTTAACTGCAAGACATATATTATAAACAGAAACATTAATAACTTAATTCATATGTGCTGTAGGCTACATTATAGCCTACAGCACAATCTATACCAAATTATAAATCCGAATGTAACCCAGTCTTTCTGCGTATTGTTTATTGGTGAGCATAAGGTTTTTTTTTGCCTTTATGAACATTATTTTATACAACATTAATTTTAGTATAATTTGTTCAGAATCAGTTATTGAATCGATTCACATCATTTTTACACCATGTTTTATTTTTTCCCAAAAATATTTAAAAAAGGTCACAAGTTGGACACCACCGACACTAAGTACAACGCAAGTCTCTGCAGGTCATAGCGGGCATTAGGCACCAGCGCACAGCAGGATGAAGAACAAGTATTTAGGGAGCATTCAAGGATTACGTAACGCAATTTGGGCGGGGGAGGTCTTGTAAAACGTTACGATGCGTTACAAGGGCGGGAGGGGGAGTATTTAAACAACGCGTGACGTAACATTTTTTTTATTTTAATAAAAAACCTAGGGAATTAGAATCTTCCAAATCAGCAACCCTTTTCGTTTACGGGGAAACCCTCAATAGTATTGTACATTACTTTTATTTTTGTTTCCTAAGTTGGCAAACCTTTCGTTAACATAATTGAGACTTTAATGGTCACTTAAATGTTACGTAACGTTTAGGGAGGGGAGGGAGGGGTACAGAAAAACATTACGGTGCGTTACATGGGGGGAGGGAGGGTCTAAAATCTTCAAAAATTGCGTTACGTAATACTTGAACGCCCCTTATGCGGACTACCAGGTAACATCTTATAACTTTGTGTTTTTTCATGACACACTAATAAAATTTTGTACATAGATTCTTTACATAAAATATAAGTGTTTCGGGTTTCAGATATACTAAAACTAATATTGTATAATATACATAATAAGTACTTCTTTAAGTCGCTTAGGGGTAATTGCTTCAGTGTCTTTAAGTCTTTTTCCTTGGAAAAAATCACAGTATTTCCTTCTTCTTTCTTCTGTTCTCCACGATGCTTTCCCTTCCCGTCAAAACATTCGATGTCACGAATTTAGCGTCATTATCTGCTATACTATTCGCAAAATTGAATGCTCCGAAGAGAAGGATATCTTCTCTCTTCTCTTGTGTTGTTGTTCTCTCTTATGGTGGATCGCTAACACAATGGTCTTGGTCAATCAATAGTTACAAAATTGTGACGTTCACCGCTGGCTTTCACAATACAATCAAGATATTAAAACACTATCAGCCCGTCCCGGCTTCGCACGGACAATAAATATAGCCTATGTCACTCAGGAAAAAAGCAGCTTTCCATCGGTGAAAGAACTTTAGCAATCGGACCAGTACTTCCAGAGATTACCTACTACAAACAAAAAAAACATAAAAACACAACCTTTACCTCTTCATTATACACCCCTACTTTTTAATTAGTACACAAAAAATGGGGCTCTATCTGAACCCCTCACTGATCATATTTTTGTAGTCAAAAGTAGAAAAATCCGAAATCCTAAAACTGACCACGAAAAGGTAAATTCATCGTAGAATCAATCAAACATAACAATTGCTAGTAGAAAATACTGCGGGCAGTGTTTTTCCTTAATAATTGTCACTTATTCATTCATTAATCAATAGCCTGCACAATATTTACATAAATTGAGTGACATTTTAGGACATAAACCAACGCTAATAACTTTGCTGTTTATGAATATTATTTATTGAGATTTTACTTATAAAATAACAAGGGCTTTTCTAATAAGCCCTTTAAGTATGCGTACTAATTAAAAACTTGTGGTGTATTAGTGTAGATTAATTTATAAATTAAACAATTATTAAACAAGTCATAATCAACAGTTTAAGCATGGTCCCTATTGTATCTTTACTACTGTTGTTCAAAGACTCTTATACTCTATATTTATTGATTTAAAAGGATCTTTTGATCGCTCCAGTTACGTATATGGTACGTATTGTGTACGTAGATTATAATTTAACGGTATTTACAATTTCACGGTGACTCTGATGTATTTATCTGACTCTGTGATGAATAATCACAAAACTGATCCGATAATAAGAGCAATCAATCAGGGATAGCCTTCGAACAGTTGATAATAATTTAACGCGATTTAACAGTTTACCGGAAAATAATGGGTTAAATTGTATGATACGGTTCACAATCTTTCGACAGATTACGATCTCGTCAGATAGATTATAATCTACCGAAAAATAATGCGTTAAATTATAAGCAGTACGTTACGAGACAGATTTATCATCTAACGGTATTAACAATATTATTGAGACACACATTGTTAATTGTCTCTTTTTTTTATATAATAATTAGTGTCTACATGTTGTTACTACATTGTGTGTATCTACGAGTGTGTATGCCAAATAAAATAGTTTTCTTTCTTTTTTTCTTTCTACGATAACTTATACATCACAAAGCAAAATGTGTCTAGTACGCCACAGTCATTAGTACCTGTCAGACTTAAACGCTAATAAACCAGGAAGGCGTGGTCCTGGCACGCCCTCCCCGTCCACTCTAGACAGGGAGAAGACATTTGATGATGTCTCATATTAAAAAAATCTACCTCGGGTGCCTCCCCGACGATCCACTTGCAGTCAGGCGAGAAGGCTTCCAGTCCGTTACAGAGCTTGTGCAGTACTGCTTGGCTGAGGCTTGGCACACGCTTGAGCAGCTGTTGCAAGAGGACGTGGAAATGGTCCCAGTCCTCTGGCACGCAGCGCTGCGCTATAGATGATACTGTAAAATGTGAGACAGAAGAATTGTAGTTTTGGAGAGGAAGGTGTCAAAAACGATAAATGTGTATCAGGGATTGAGGTCTATTATTTTTTATTATTATTATTGATGAGACTTGCGCTTAATATATTGACATCACGTGCTCCATCGTCGGCCACATCATCGCTTACCATCAAGCGATGATGTGGCCGACGATGGAGCACGTTTGCCTAAAAGTAACCTATTCACTCTTGATTTAAAGAGCCCGAGCTAGTAGAGTGTAGCTACCAGGAAACACAGACACCGGTCGAGAAATATAGATACTCCTAAACCGTTTTGTGTGTGTGAGTGGGATGTCCCACAGAAAGCATGAAAGAGATTAAAAAGCAAATACTTTCCGATTTGTATTACGAGTGTCGCCGCTTGTCTCACACCCTTTAACTCCACTACAGGCAATAAACCAATACGAACGCGCATTACGCAACTAACAGACCACGCACACTTAGATCTCAAGTTTGCTATTGGTAGTTGAACTATGAGCATTGCCCTACTTTGTGGCACACCTGTTCCGTCCACAAGGCCATTCAGCTCTGCGAAAGCTCAAAGATTTGAGTTTTTAAGTTTTTTTAAGGAAGATAGCCTCTGCTGCGCAAATTTTTAGTAGGACTTCTATTAACCAGATTGCAATACTGATCATCACCAAAGAAGCACTAGAGGTCCGGTACTGAGCATGGAGTTTTAGTTTAGTCCATTCAAGACATTTGTATTTTTAGTACGCCATGTTTAGCTAATGCCCTTTGTACATATGTACTACACACTACATTAGGCGTGCCGAACACTCACTTCAATCGACTTAGGTGTAATGCAGTCCACACACCTTGAACATTACACTATGTTAAACGAAACATTTAAGTGCCACGAAATTCATGGCACTTACGTATCCTCTAAAAACCATCTTAGCGCTGTATGTTTTAATAGTTCTGTTAGACGACATAATGCCAATATAGCGCTGCAGCGAACTTTTCAGTATTTTGGCAAAAAGTTTCTATAAACGTGCTTGTGTATAGTCTGTCTAGTAAGTTAAACAACTTGGATTTTTTTAAGGAAATTAATAATCTAATGTTGGCAACCGGAATTTTAGTTGTCATTCGCTTGTTTTTTGAGATGATGATAGTACAACAGATCTTGATCGTAGTATGGCTAGTGATGATGAATCAGTAAGTAATCAGATTTCTCGTACGATTCCAGATTTATTTGTACTACTCGTGACAATATTATGTCTTTGCAAATGTATCCTACTTTTGTAATAAGAATATCATTCAAGAGACTGAAATAGGTATATTTTAAACGAAAATCTTTTGCATTTTTTTATGTTAAAAAGACCCCTAATAGTATTAAATCATTTAAAAAAATACTTAAATTGGATACTTTTTGTAAGGTTCCATTATTAAACAATGACCAAGATCACCTAATCAACCTTGATTTCTGAACCAGTGTTGACTACATCAGATTTCATTTCACCCTAAAAATTACCCAAGTCGTTTAACTTATTAGACCGACTATATCACTAGAATGTGTCGACGCTAATACCACATAGAACTTACTTTCCTCTTCGTAGACAGGTTTCGCGATGGGTTCGAAGCCTCCAGCTAGGATGCAGCCATCTCTTTCTCGAAGATAGATGTAGCCATCGGGGTCACGGATAACTAGAACAAGCATTTTGATATCTTGACATCTGCTGGTCGAATATACGGAGTGACTAAATAAGGCAGGGAAATGCATATTTCCCACTTATGCAAACACGTGCTCATATGCACCGACCAATAAAGCTTAAAGCTTTGCTGCGATTCAAGCCTTCTCTCTAGGAGAGGGAATGCACCGTAATCCACCACTCGGATCCTGTGCAGGTTGGTAAATGTCACCTGTCTTCGAATTTTTAGTTCTATGATATGTCGGTTTCCTCATGATGTTTCCTACACCGTTTTTAAAGCAGTGGTGATGAAATAAATTACACAAAGTACAGATGCCATCCCGGATCTTGAACGCTCGGCGTCAGAGTGGGGATCGCTTTACGCATTCCATACATTGGCGAGCCAATCGTCTTCGTTATTAGAAACATGCAGCAACGCAGGGAACGAATTAGAAGTGACGTCTATGACGCGATAGCGCGGCGAGCCAATCACTAACACTCCCCGCCCCCGCGTCTTATTTCGCACCACTAAAGAGACCGAATATTTGACTTCTGCGCAACCGCTCAAGATCCGTGATGGCAACTGTACTCGTAAGTCGGGGCCGTTACCACCGGTCCACCACTACTTTTGTATGGGCGAAACACGGACTTACAATAAGAATCCCAGCTGCAGATCTTGATAATATTATTATAGACTAGTTTCTGCCAGCAGCTTCTCTCGCGTGAAAGTAGTTTTTTCCATACAAACTTTGGACGCCCCTTAGGGGGTGAATTTTGTAAAATCCTCTTTTAGTGCTCACCACTTCATAAAAGGAAACCTTGTGCAGAATTTCATTGTTTACAGTCCCAATAGTTTCGGCTGTGCGATGATATGTCAGTCAGTCAGTCTCCTTTTATCTATAATATAAAAATGAATCGCAAAATGTGTTGGTAAGCGCATAACTCAACAACGCCTGGACCGATTTCGCTCATTTTTTTTTTTGTTGTGTTCGTTATTATGAGGAGAAGGTTCATATGGAAAAAAAAATGAAAATTAGGGTAGTGTAGGGTAGAGTAGGGTAGTGTAGGGTAGATTAGGGTAGAGGAGGGTAGAGTAGGGTAGAGTAGAGTAGGGTAGGGTAGAGTAGGGTAGAGTAAGGTAGAGGAGGGTAAAGTAGAGTAGGGTAGGGTAGAGTAGGGTAGAGTAGGGTATAGTAGAGTAGAGTAGGGTATAGTAGGGTAGAGTAGGGTATAGTAGGGTGGAGTAGGGAAGAGCGGGAGCGAAGCCGCGCGGGCAAAGCTAGTTATTTAATAAATGTATTTAGATGAAATACTAAATAATACTTACCAGGTGTCATAGGATCTAAGTTCTCTATAGGTTTAGTGTGTAGGTAGTAGTGTTCGCAGGGAAGTAAGGGTACTTTAACTTGTGGACGAGCGAGTTGGCCAACCTGTAACAAATTAATTATTTCAATAAACAAGTATGTTAACCTAGCTTCTTCCAGTTTCTCCTGTGTGATGTAGCTTTCTGCATACAAAGCTTCCCCTTAGGGATGAATTTTGGAAAAACCTCTCTTTGTGCTCAGTACAAAATTTCACGGTCCTAGTCCCAGCAGTTTCATCTGTGCGTGGATATGTCAGTCTCACAGAGAGACTGACTGCTCTTTTTAAATATTTATATCAGAAGATAAGCCGTACACAAGTATACTTTTGTTTTTTTTTTTTTCTTGAAGTTAGAAAAGATTTCTCGCTATAAGCTCATGAAGTTTACTCGGACGTAATATTCGCATAGCTAATAGTCGTTGAAAATTGTTTGCAAAACGCGAACTATCAACGGCAGAACAAGAGAAACGACCGCATCAACGACAAAATAATAAACATGACACAAAGCAATGTAAATATAGTAGCTTCAGCTTTCTATAATTAAGAAATCGCAAGAGGCTTTTGCGTATGGCAAGAAATATTAGAAAAGTATTCGTATAGCACAAAAGGCAGTTGATTAAGCAAGATACATAAATAACGAAAAACATAAATTTGTTTAAAACTAATCTAGTAAAGATGTCTAAAAATCTGCTATTGTATGTGAACGTTGACCCTCCATAACTAATATATTAAAAATATAAAAAAGTTACTTCAATAGAAGTCTTGCACGTATAATCGAGATTCTGAATGAAGACAATTCTTCTAGAACAAGTTTAGTGAAATATACGAGTAAATCACGGCGGTAATGTTAACAGAGTTTTCAGGCGTTATCTCTTTTTTTTGCTTTGCCTCTTCATCAAACATCGCGTTGGCTTGCGTTACATGAAGCAAGAAGCTTTTAAAGCATACTCGATGTTGACGATAGACGAATGGAACAGGTGAGAAAGCGAAGAATCGTTATCGTTGGAAAGACTGGAGAAAGGCCTTTTTTGCCAAGCAGTGGGACAATACGAGCTAGCTATAGTAATATATTTATTTATTTAAACTTCATGTACAGTAGTGGAACATAGGCGGACTTAATGCTACAAGGCATTCTCTCCCAGCGTGCTTTTCTCTAAAAAAACAGCCTTGAGCGCAGCGCTGGCCGCAGCGACTAAATCCAAATAGAATACATTGGATTAACAACCCAATAGACCTATACATTAGATTGTTAATGCAATGTACTGCGCTCTCGACTCGTCGCTGCGGCCAGCGCTGCGATCAAGGCTGTTTTCTTAGAGAATAGCACCGCCAGTCAACCTTTGGATTAAAAAAGACATCACTGTGGTAGGTTTGCACAATAAACAAATAACAAATACTTGAAACGGAAAAAAAACAAATAAGTTATTTATATATAATATATAATAAAATACATATATAAATATGCTAAAATAATAATATAGTCTATGACCAGTTCGTGTTGCCAGTAATGACATATGGCACTGAAACATGGTCGCTTACAATGGGCCTCATCAGAAGGCTTAAAGTCACCCAAAAGGCAATGGAAAGGTCGCATCAGGAATAAAGATATCCACAAGAGAACCAAGAACGCCGACATACCCCGAAGAATCGCCAAACTAAAGTGGTAGTGGGCAGGGTATTGTTCGTAGAACGGATGGTTGATGGGGCCGAAAGGTTCTAGAGTGGCAACCGTGCACCAGGAAAAGCAACACTGGAAGGCCTCCCAAAAAGGTGGACAGGCGACCTGATGAGAGTCGAGGGATTGCGGTGGATGCGAGACGCACAGGATCTGTCGTTGTGGCGCTTGGGGGAGGCCTATGTCCAACAGTGGACGTCTTTGGGCTGAAATGATGATGATAGTAACATAATAATAGTAACTCTATTTAAAGTGCAGGCAGCATCACGTCTCCGTACCGTCCTTGAGCTCAGTCCCCTACACGGAGGTCCACAATAAATTGTTCGTGCTTTATTATAAGCGACACAAATTGGTCATAACATCCGCGGTGCAGATCAAGTGGACATGATTAGGAAAATTGCACCGGCTCTAGTGACTTTCCGGTGTGATCTGCATTACACAATGCACTACTTTAGTGTATCAATCCTCCTCCTTGCGTCGTATTCCTCAATGCTGAGGGTCGTGACCTCCCTGCTTCATCACTTTAACCTTTATGATGTTCCTCCATCTGTTTCTGTCTCTGGCGGTGTGAAGGGCATTGTACATCGTAGAGTCAAGAGCGGTGCGGATCTGGTCGGACTAACGTATTGGGCTGCGCCCGCGAGGCCTTTTTCCATCCACTTTACCGGTCACAATGAGCCTTTCGAGGTTGCCATCGTCCTTTCTTGCAATGTGACCGAAGTATTGCAGAACCTTGCGAAGACACTCGGACGATAGCCGTGAGGCGATTTTAAGTTCTTGTAAAATGGATACGTTGGTCCGAAATGCTGTCCAAGGGACGCGGAGCATCCTTCTCCAGCACCACATCTCAAAGGTGCATGCGTTTGCGGTCTGCAGCTTTTAGCGACCAAGTCTCAGCGCCATACGAAAAGATCGAGAAGACTAGTGTCCGTACCAGTTTGGTTTTGGTCTTTACGGAGATGTTGCGATCCCTCCAGACTTTACTAAGCTGAGACATAGCGCTCTTAGCCATGCCAATTCTCCTGCAAACTTCCCCCTCGCACGACCCAATCGTTACTAATATTGGAGCCCAGGTGTATCAATATAGTGTATCAATATACACGAACCCATAGTGTATCAATATACACGAACAAATCACCGGTCCTGTCCCCTCGTACGTTAGGCTGTATGCACGATACGTTTCTTTGATGCGCTTATACGCGAGTCGGACGCTGATAAATTAGAAAATGTACAAAAAACGGTCGTTGCATATTTTTTTCAGAGCAAATTTGGTGAGAGCGCGATATTAGTTAAAGTGTGTCCTCATCGGAAATTTCTCTTCATCGTCTATACAACATTATTATACAAACAGTTTGTTCAGAATCAGTAACTAATACCATGTTATATTTTTTCCCAATAATATCATAAAAAGGTGACAATTTGGATAACACCGACACTAAGTACAATGCAGGTCACGGAAGGTCATAGCGGGCACTAGGCGCCAGCACAAAGCTAGGTGCAGAAGCAAAACCACCTATCATCATATAGTCACCTGGATGGCCGGTGGCCATATATTTGTGCGGACAACCAAGTAGCATAACAAACTTATAACTAAGTGATTTTTCCTGATACAGTTATGAAATTTTATGCATAATTTTTTTACATAAAAATACTAAATACGTGTTTCGGATTTCGCATTTACTAAAACTAATGTTGTATGATTTCTTTTCATTTGAGACATTTTCTTTTACGCGCTTATACGCGCCTCGAACGCTGATTGGTAATACATAGCAGAAAACATGCAACATTGATATAATACCTAGCTTTGATATAATAAATATCTAATGACTAGCTTTTGCCCGCGCGGCTTCGCTCCACTCGCTCTTCCCTACTCCATCCTACTCTACTCTATTCTACCCTACTCTACCCTACACTACCCTAATTTTCATTTTATTCCATAAGAACCTTCTCCTGACAATAAAAAACACAAAAAAAAAAGAATTAGCGAAATCGGTCCAGCCGTTCACGCGTGATGGTGTGACCAAGGAAAATAGGGATTCATTTTTATTTATATAGATACAACGGTCGCATGCATATAGCCTAAGACATATATTATAGTCGCCAAGCTTTAGAGAGTTTTATATAAAAGGGAACAGTTCCAAAATTCAGGATGTTATTTCAAATGTTAGTAATCGAAGTTTGAGGCCCGCTCGGAATAAATATTTGTATGGCCTACAGATAATTGTTCCGGGTCTGAGTGTCTTGTGTATACAAAGTTCACTTTTTTGTGAACGCACCCTCCTCATAAGAGTAATTCCTAGTGTGGGGCCACGGTCTTTTTTTTTCACCACCACAACTAGAATATTAAGTAACACAATTTTTTAATCTCAAAAATATTTTTTTATGCGCAAGCTGATAAAAGTGTTTGTGAAAAGCACTGACTGTGATACATTTTATAATCTATAGCAATACTAATATAATAAGGCGTAATTAATCTCTGAAATAATCTGCTGCACTGGAAAAAAAACCGTGTCAGATAATAGCCAGGTTCAAAATAAATAGTATAGGCTACACAACATTACGCTACGACCCACGGGAGTGGAGTAGTAACCAAAGACGCGGGTAACAGCTAATGTACTACGTAACCATATGTCTATAGTGAGATCGCTGCATTGAGATGGCAAAGCCGGGCTTCACAAAAATTGTTATTGGAAGTCTATACTAAACAGTTCAGTATCAATTCGCATCAAAGCAATATAAGGCGAGCGGCGGTGGTGCATTATCAAAGTTCGCATAGCTTTTAAATTATTTCAAAACTAAAAATGATCCACTCTTTATTATTTATTGTATATACATAGCATAGCATAGTGTCCCCACTGCTGGGACTCAAGCCTCCTCTCTAGGAGACGGAATGGGCCGTCATCCACCACGCGGTCCCAGTGCGGGTTATATCCTCACGATGTTTTCTTTCACCGTTTTGAGAGCAGTGGTGATGAAATAAATTACACAAAGTAATGCGCCTGGTTGGGTTTGAACATGCGACCTACAACTCGTAAGTCGGGGCCGTTACCACTCGGCCACCACTGCTCTCATTTATTGTACACACAACTTTTATCATCATCATCATCATCAGCTTTTTTTAATGTTCCCACTACTGGGACTCAGGCCTCCTCTCTAGGAGAGGGAATGGGCCGTAATCCACCACGCGGGTCCACTGCGGATTGGTGAATGTCACATGTCTTCGAATTTTTGGTTCTAGGACATGCCGGTTTCCTCACGATGTTTTCCTGCTTTAATGCGCCTGGCTGGGTTCGAACCCGCGACCTACAACTCGTAAGTCGGAGCCGTTACCACTGCTCTCATTTATTGTACACACAACTTTTATAAAACGAACAAAATAGGACAGCTGATGTACACAGGTTTTCTTACAAAGACCCTCGCGATGCTCGGGAGTTAATTATGATTATAACTTAGCAACCTTCGTTTCGGAACTCAACTTGCCGCCCGCTGCTTAAAGACACTGCTTTATCCTCTAGTCGCATATTTTACTATTATTATTGAACAATATTCAACAATCAACGTCACTAATGTGAAAGTAGAAATGTTTAGTTTAATATAACAAATAAGCGACCGCAAAACCCAGGCAGTTTTAAATTGGTTAGTTAGTTGAATTATTTGTCTCAAAATTGTATTAATTGATGGAAAATGTCGTTAAACGTCAACTTTTCTATCAGAAAAATGCTTAATAGAAAAACATATCTATTTATGAAAAGGGGAGGCTAACTGCCTGACATATCAACACACAGCCGAAACTTCGAAGACTAACATTGTGAAATTTTGCACAAGGTTTCCTTTTATGACATAGGCGAGCATTAAGAAAGGATTTTCCAAATTTCTTCCCTTATGGGGTTGAAACAGGGGTCCAAACTTTGTATAGAGGAACCTACTTTCATGTGGGCGAATCCGCTGGCAGAAGCTAGTTTTTCTGCAAAAACCTTCAAAGAAGATATTATTCATATTATAATTTACTATAAGCCTGTTATTGCCCACTGCAAGGCTAAGGTTTTTCTTCCATTCTCCACTCTTTTCTTTCCTTAGGTAATTCTTTAGGTAAGAGTTCAACTTGTCACGTCATACCCTGCGGTCCTACCTCGTTGCCGAACAAAAATCCGTTTTATATATATTTTTTTGGACAATTGTACTGCCCTCATGGAAAACTTAACCGTACAAAACATACAAATATGGGAAATTTGGACATTTTACTAATTAACACTATTCTTCATTTATTCTGCAATGCTCCAAGCGGTGTATGTTCCCGGGTAGTTAAGTTTTGTTCTGTCTGTATATTGGCTGTGTGTGTTATTGTGTAATTGTGATTGTATATCATGTCTTTACCAGTCATGTAACTTGAAATAAAGAAATTTTAATTATAAACTAAAAATTCATATACTGTTGGAATTTTTACTTCCCTTATAGGACGAACGTAATGGTTGATAAAATCATAAAGTGCTAGTAAATAAATAATTCAGAATGAATAACTTGCCTGCCTTGCCCAGAAGCCAGCGCAGTTGACGAAATATTTGCAATCTATTGCTCCGTGGTTCGTCTCTACTCCGCACACTCGATCGTTCTTCGAAAGCACAGCGGTCACAGAGCAGTCTTCCATCACGCCGACGCCTGAAAAAAAAAACAAGCAATTATTTAATCATTTTTGCATAATAGTACATTATGATACAAATGTATAATGTTGGTGACTACCGCTGAGGCGGTATTATATATATAGAGAGCCGAGGACGGTAATCGCCATTATTCACGTGTATCATACGACGTTTGTCGACACACTTGAGAAGAAAAATTTTACAAATTTAATTAATTATTGCTTTATCAGCAAAACTGTTTTTATTTTGTAGTATGGCGGCAAAAAATTGTTCTTTCTTCTTATGCGCGCGCAACCAAAATGGCGGCCATGACTAGCTACTCTAGCTCTGCTAGGCTGTTTGAATAAAAATAAGAATGAGGTTGCATATGTTTTTAAACAGAAAACATATTTTTATTTTATGAAAAGCTGTATTTATTAAACATGTAAAAGAAAAACTAGTTTATTTAAACACAAATTAGCATAAAATAAACAAGCAAGACACTAATTTGCACTATTGAACGCAATACCTAATGTATTTTTTTTTCAAATTCGATATTTGATTTGAGAACAGAAGTTTAACAAAAAAGGTTATCACTACATTATCACACTTGTGCATAATGGTAATCAAAAAGTCACAGTTTGGTTACAAGCTACATTATATACCTAAGTGTAGTGCAATTATAGTCACTTTCTGAGCAAGTGTGTCGAAAAAAATGTTTACGACCCGACTCAAAAAAAGAAGAATAACAAATAATCAATAATAAAAAGACTGCCGCAATTAGATTTTTTATTATTATTGATTGGCTCGCGTTTGACCATATCTCATCTGTTGGTAAGCGATGATATGACCGATGATGGAGCACGCTTGCCTAGAAGTAACCTATGCTCTCTTGACTTATAGACCCCCTAGGTTATAGCTATAAAGAAACACAGACACCGGCAGGGAATTCCACTCCTTAGCTGTACGCATAATGAATGCGTGCGTAATGAAATCAATCGCAATCTTACTTCAGGAATAATCAACGTCAGAAACATGATATTTTTTTTATGATAATAAATCATTTATTTGCGTAAATAAAATACAGAAGGTGGACAACATAAATCTATACATAGATATTGCACAGTTAAATTAATAAAAGAAGGTTAATATAATACTGAAAAATAATAATCGTGTCATATTTATTATAAATAATAGGTGTAATAAACAGTTCTGAAGCAGAATGCAAACTTCTCACAATCACTAAGCATTACATGCGAACGTTTTGAAATATATCTACAAGAATTGAAGACTACAAGTAAAAAAACATATGTTACTACTCACTGTGTCATCAACTTATAACCCGAAAACATATTTCTTCGACAATAAAATCAAGAGCGCATAAGATGCAATCACAATTTAAACATTACAACACACAGATCAGTGTTAAAACCGCGTGTTTCCCCAGGCCGTCCTAGTAGCGATCTGCCCGAGGGGAGACCAAACTCACTCATGTATATATACAGACTATGTACCTAGCACATAGTGCCCACTGCATGCACGTACATAAGATCGGATTTGCACAGGGGAGCCGAGCGCAGGGCCGGAATTAGAGTTTTTTTTTAATTAATATAAACTAGTGCAATCATCGTTAGAGGTAAAGCGCACTAATTTATTAATAGAAGATTTTTTAAATCCAAAGGTATTATTATTACGTAGTAGCTGAACCGACAGATATTGTCTTAACTATGAACTGTCAATAGTCGTCGTAGTTTTCTGTTTTTTTTAAATATATTTTGCGCAACTTCACTATTTTTTTCTTTCATAATAAACTTCTCCTGACAATAACAAACACAACAAAAAGAATCAGCTAAATTGATGCAGCTGTTCACGCGTTATGCCTTGACCAAGGGAGATAGGGATTCCCAATAATCACGGGAATCACGGTGGCGTTAACAACAAGAAAGCTGCGACATTCAAAGTTAGTTTAAAACCTGTGGACCACAAGTATTCGTTGGAAGCCAGGCGTGGATCAGATATTGGACTTGATGGCGTGACTCCTACCTAATAGGATGGCTAGGTGCCAACCCTAATGAGAATGATGGAGATACTGATGTTGAATTATGGACCAAACCCGCGCCTACAATGGCCGGAAATTGCTCTACGACTCCCAGCGCCCGGAGCATCCTTCCAATAAAGCTGCTGGTCGATTCAGAATAGTCATCATTATAGAATAGCAACGCGGGCAAAAGTGCTGCCAGAAGCTAGTATTTAAATAAAAGTTCACTAGCACATGTCTGATGAAACATCCCTCGAAAACGGATCGACCAATTGAGCAGATCTTTTTATGTGTTACAACCTACCTTACCAACATTGTACGAGACTTTTTTTCTGGAAAACCTATCAAAATTTATAAATTGGTCTCGGAGGAGGTTCGCTAATAAATAACACAAAAAAAAACAGCAGTTACAACGCACCGCTTTCCACACATTCCCTCATGAGCGCCATGCACAGCAAGTGAGGGTCGCCCACGCCATCGCCGGGTATCCAAAGGCCTCCCAACACGTCATCCACGTTTAACAGAGGCCACAGCTCCTGGCATTTCTTCGGGGTGACCAGATCGCAGGGTATGCCCCAAGAACTGTAGAAGAAAAGAGATTATGATTGTGGGTACCGGACTAAAGAAGCAGTGTATTTAAGTCATTTTTTTATTCGTTGGGAAATCATGAAATTACTTCATCCACTCCGGGTAGCTCTGGAGGGTTTAGGGCCGAGTCACACCGGAATGGCAGCGACGCGGCGAGCACTTTCAGAGTGAAATAATTTTACAGTTCTAGCACAGCCAGGCCGTTGCGGGCCGCTGTCATTCCGGTGTGACTCGGCCCATATGCTTATGCTACTCTAGGTAACCAAACGCACCCGTGTTGCCAGGATGTTAGAGGAGTCACGGAGTGATCCCCGGTCACAGTAGACGCGGGTTTACGGACGACTTGATGATTTTAATTATTATAATTTTGAAATAAATACTTATTACGGTCGCAAAATATATTTTAATGAAGATAGAACTTTATTATTTAGAAGATAAGGGGCTATGCATCACCCATAGTGTAGGTGATGTAGTCACTGCGACCTAAAAGATCTATTGTGACTCGCCACTTTGTTAGAGTAACTCTTTTAGCCCGGAGGCTTCCAAGAAATTTAGAATACTCCTAGCTTTTAGAGTTTTAATCTCCTCCGGGCGAATAATATGTCGGCCTTATTCGCCCGGAGAGAACTTAACACTTGAAGAAAATCTTAAGAAAATTAGAATTTCTCGTGTTACTCTAGCGCTTTCATCTTAACATAAAAACCATTTTTATTTATTTATTTAAACAATTAATAATTTAAGTATACAATATATACACACTGTAAATGAAGGAATAGTAGATAGTTTATTTTTTTTTAAATATAAAGCTTTTAGTCCGAATTCGCTCCTGTATTGTCCAGTTTGGATGCAGCACGTGACGTGTTTGCATAATCAGAAGGGGGTTGCGTGCCCTAAATGCAAGCAAGGGTGGAAGCAACAAGCGACCCGTCGTTTCGAGTTTCATTATCGCGTATCGACCAGGGTTAGTCTGTCTGAAGGTGATGTATAAAAAGAGATTCGAACTGACATTGTTTAGACCTTTTGAGAGTGTTTGAAAAACATTTTTATAATAAAATATAAATATTTTGTTCTACGAGCAATGTGCCCTGCCCCCTGTTACTTAAGTTTAGCGATTCTTCGATTTATGTCGGTAACCTTTACTCTATGCGAATATCTTCATTCCAGATTTGAAAACGCAATAAAACTCCGAGCATAGCCCTTCTATTACCCTTCGGATGACTTTAAGCCTTCTGATGAACGTGTATCGGAGCCATTATGTCATCACTGGATACAATACATAAACCAAAAATGGCACTAAAATCAAAGTTTCACCTAAAAAGTTACATTCATTCCTTTTCCTGTGGTGTCTTCACAATCTGAGCAACTCTTTTCACAATATTGTTATATCAAGTAAATTCTCTAATATAAACTGACCTCTTGCCATACTGGATAGTCTAAAGTTGTTTGCAGGCGTCTTTTATAAGATGCGTGTGGTATTCCCAATACCTTTGAGAGTTGAAAGTAGATATATGTTAATAGACATTTTACCTGATTTCAATCACAACGCGGAAATGCTTTCAATGTTATAGACTCGTTGTCCCTAGTGCGATTAACATTTCCACGATGGAACTACTGATGTTTTTAAATCACTAGATCCATTTAAAAAAAAAATCTAGCATTAATGGAACTAATGTTGAATTTTATTATCATAAGTTTCACTTTATTATTTTAGGAACTTATATGGTAAATTTTTATAAATATAAAACCCAACACCCTCTATGCCCATCCATAAATCTGCTTGACAACTTCTCTGCTGTCGCTATTAGGTTCAGGCCCATGTTTTTTAAATTATTAATATTGATAGGCTCGCGTTTGACCACTTGTTTTTTTTTTTCTTGGTATTAACTAGTGCTATCTCACCTGATGGTAAGCGACGATGTGGCCGACGATAGAGCACGCTTGCCTAGAAGTAACCTATTCATTCTTGACTTAAAGACCCCTAGGTTGTAGCGATCAGGAAACACAGACTCCGGCAGGGAATTCCACTCCTTAGCTGTACGCATACGGGCACGAAGAAGATAATATATTATACGTACACAGATTGGCTCTTCATTCTCCTATACACCGTCATCCTGTCTCGGTTTCTTGCCAGTAACAAGGATCCGCATTGCTTCCAACCAGTGTTTCTGCCTTTAGCTTCCAGGTCTTGCAAGAGTCTTATCGAGGACTGGGTCAGGCGGACTTGTGCGAGAGTAGGCTTGAAGGCGCCTACCAGACCTGAAGAGTGCCAGCGGCTGTCGCTACCGACCCTGTAGACAATAGTTAATTTTTGTTAAAACTGCTTTATTTATTTATATGGATCTCCAACAAAGGTTATACAAACATAGTATAAATCATTAAGCATGGGGTCCTAATGTAAACACTGGCAATTAGTAATCTAGGAATAAGCAACTTCCCATCGTTGAAAAAAAATTAACAATTGAACCAGTACTTTCAGAGATTACCTTTTAAAAACAAAAAAAAAAAAAACTGGTAAAGTGTAGATTATATAATTCCTCTGTATATGTGTTTTTCACCTAAAAAACTTGGCCAATGTGGATGAAACTTTGCATGTATATTTGAGTGAGTTCCTAGATGGTTTGAAAATACAATTGAACCCGGTACATGGCGCTGCAATCGAGTTTTCATTTTTTTTTCATATACAATCAGAATAATTTGCAATCAGAAGTTGTAGTATAATAAGTTGCACCCCACCGAAACTACTCTAATTTTTTATTTATTTATATAAACTAGTGCTTGACTGCGATCCCATCTGATGGTAAGTAGTGATGTAATCGTTGGTGGTGAAGCGCACTAGTTTATAAAAAGCCTATTCACTCTAGCTTTGAAGACACCTAAATTATAATCGGACGGAAAGACCGCAGCAGGCAATTGTTCCAGTCACTCGATGTAAGCGGTATAAACGACGAATTAATAATTTATTTTTAGACTAGCTGTGCCCACAACTTCGCGTGGACTACAGGATTTTGAATTTATTTTTTCTAAAATAAAAGTAGCCTATGTTACTCCTTATTACATCAGCTACCTGCCAAAAAAAGTCCCGTTAAAATCGGTCCAGCCATTTCAGAGATTAGCCCGGACAAACAGACAGACAGATAAAAATTGATATTTTGGTGTATGTACCGTATATATATTCATATGCATGTAGTAAAAAGCAGTTATTTCAATATTACAAACAGACACCCCAATTTTATTTATATGTATATTTGGAGGTATGCGGAACAGAGAGTAAAGTCCCGCAAACCTCCGTTGAAAAGGGAGGATCCTCCGACCAGACAGGTGTTATAGTACGGTGGGCGACTGCCCGATAGATGATTTCGGGCTGTCGTATATGTTCAAATCGCGCGGAGAACTGTGATTGCGCGATGCAGGATTTCGTACTTTCTTCGTAGTTCTTATGTGGCGCCATAGATGCCGCTAAAGTGCTGTCCCAGTGAGTCGGGATGATGCTGCAGACTCCAGTGAGTCGGAGTAGTGCTGCTGGCTCCAGTGAGTCGGAGCGGTGCTTGTGCGACGTAGGGTTTGACTGCTGGCGTCGACCAGGAGAGGTTCTTCATAGCTCTTCATGTGACTGGCCGAAGGTGCGGTGTGCCAAGGTCGCTGATAAGGCTGAGGGGATGACCAGGTATGACCAGGTAGTCATGCTGGTGGTCAGGATACCCTTCATAGCCGTGGGTGCTGGCTGTAGGGCTCGCTGCTTGAAAGCTTGAGGAAGTGATGATGACGTCACGAAGTAGTAGCTGCACGAAGGCTGCACTGACGTTCTTTGTCGAGGGTCACCAGTTTGGAGGTATGCGGAACAGAGAGTAAAGTCCCGCAAACCTCCGTTGAAAAGGGAGGATCCTCCGGCCAGACAGGTGTTATGGTCTGGTGGGCTGCTGCCCAATAGATGATTTCGGGCTGTCGTATATGTTCAAATCGTGCGGAGAACTGTGATTGCGCGATGCAAGATTTCGTACTTTCTTCGTAGTTCTTATGTGGCGCCATAGATGCCGCTACATATAGATGTATAGAAAAGGGCCAACCGTTCATGAGAGATTCGATTTGTAGCATACAACCTAAAGTATTGAAAAAACTAGTTGTAAACTATTGAACTTCTAATCCGTCCCAGAAGACTGCCACTAGGACTAATACGCCTCCAGTACTTTGCCGCACTTGTAGCGCTCGTTAGAATTAAACTGAACACGATCAATTGCACAAAGAGATGCCGACCGCACGGAACGCAGTCATTTGCACCGATTGTGATGCACGTCCGCTTGATGTAGTTATACCCTATTCGCGTTAAGATTAGACATTTCAAGAAACCATTTCTTACAGTCTGTTCAACCGATTTTAACATCTATTTCGTAGGCATAAGGATGGCATTAATAGCACAAAAAGAATTACAATACCAACTATTTACTGCAGCCGCCATTTGTCATGTCACCAACGTAATAAAAGTCAAAATCGTTTGAATGGACAGTAATAAAAGGTTTTCATAAAAGGATAAAGTTATTTTGAACAGAGTATAGCTACTGTAATTAGCAAATATAATCGTGATCATAAAATGACTGCTCCGCTTGAGGTCGCCTGGTCAAGACTTCGGTCTTAGCGGCGAATGGCGCGGCGAACGGGGCGGCATTGGTAAGCAATCATTTTTAATACTTTTGACCTTACCGCTCGCCGCCCCGCGCTCGATCTGGCCAGTTTTAGTTGGCTATATCATGAAGTGAACAATTTCCAAGATCTGGCCACGACATGGACATGTAAAGGGGTGTAGCATAGACCATATAGTAGAAACAGCTCTTTTAACCCAAACAAAAGAGAGGAAGAGGCGGCCCACCATTAACCTGGTGGTCTAACATCGAGAGACACCTCAAGAAAGCCCAATTGCCAAAATCGACAACCTGGGTTGTCGACACTGTCTTACCGCAGAATAGGCTAGTTGCCGTAAAAAATGTAATTAGTCCGTCTTTTAGATTATTCAAAAATAAGAGACACATATTTTTTATTTGTAAATTAAACCAAAAGTGACAAAGGTATTTAGCCCATTAGGGTCTAAACAGACGGACCGCATTTCTACTGCAAATTGCAGTCTAAGTGCAGTTTGAATGCAGTTGACACGACTGCAATAGAACTGCAAACACAACTGCAATAGAACTGCAAACCAAACGTGCAGTCCGATTGCAGTCGTGTGAACTGCAAACCGACTGCATCCGAACTGCACCATACCGACCCGCCCGCACGCTTCGCCCTCCCACGCATGGTGCAGTTAGAATGCAGTCAGTGTGCAGTTCACACGACTGCAATCGGACTGCGAGCTGCTCATTGAACGCCGGCGTTTGGGGACAGACAATGCTTTCTATTGTGTCTCTAATTCTCACGATTGAAAGGTTAAATAAGGTGCCAGTAAATTTAAGCCAATAATTTTTCTTTTAATTTCAAGCTTCACCATTTGCCTCTAGACTGATGTTCAACTATTAATATAAATGTTGCCTAACTTTATTGATATGCCTAACCAAACTCAATTGGAACTGGCTACAGAGCAACAGTTCAACTCAGCTCTATTATCAGACAGATTTTGATACCTAAATACAGGGCACAAACTCTCTCATATCTTGTGTCAGATACTACCACTGAATATTTGATTTCTATAAAATCAGTATGAAATCATACACTCCCAGCGCATATGTAAACATTTTTTGAGTCTAGTTGCTTCTAACTGGAAGAACTGTCTGGTGTTGCTAACTGGAAACTAAAACTGTCTATGTTTGCACAGCGCCTAAGTTAAACATTTATTGGTACATCTTAATGGCAAATAATTTTTTTTAAAAGATTGGAGTTGGAGCGATTACCCATTCCCTAATGTATTACATGGTCTATTTGCAGGAAATTTATCCAAGAATCAAACTTCTTAAGTAGTGTAGTCTGGAAATATCGAAGATAAAGGCTACAAGAAGTGTGTAGAATATTGGGTTCATATCCCACCATGTGCTTGCTTAAAGGTCCAACTCAAATTTAGCTGCACTGCTTAAAAGTCCAACTCTAATTTTGCTGCACTGCTTAAAGGTCCAACTCTAATTTAGCTGCACTGCTTAAAGGTCCAACTCTAATTTAGCTGCACTACTTAAAGGTCCAACTCTAATTTAGCTGCACTGCTTAAAGGTCCAACTCTAATTTAGCTGCACTGCTTAAAGGTCCAACTCTAATTTAGCTTAATTCATTAAACCCCAAGCGAACACCGGCGTTCGCACACCTATTGTCTTTCTATTGTGTCTGTAATTTCCACTATTGAAAGGTTAAAACCTATCAATGTTTAGCAAAAAATTAGGGTCTGACACATTCTTAACCTATGAGCTAGTACATACTGGGCGCTCAGTTGTAATGCTCAATTCAAAAACTGATCCTGACGAACACAGAATAAACAAAAATTATATGGAAATTATATAGGCAAGAAGCATCATTTTACTTGACATGCTTGATATATTAATTCATTAAACCCCAATTCAAAGGTTAAACCCCAAGTGTAACACATTCATTCTCTCATTGTCTTTCTATTGTGTCTCCAACTACGGTACTCAAAAGGTTAAGAAAAACAATTTTAGAAATAGAATTATTGTTAATGTGATGACATTATCATGAAGAATTTTCTTAACATTATAAAATATTTTTAAAAAAAATTTTTGCTTGAATTCTTCTAAGCATTTGGTTATCAACTTTGATAGGCACTCCAAGGTTTTGATAATATTATAGCTATATTAATTTCAACATATCTTCACACACTTTTATGATGGGGTTGTAACAGACAATAGCTTCACTGGAACCAATGGGAAGCACGAAAATGTAACAGTATCCAGATAATTATCAAATAAAATAGACAATGAAACTGTGGACCACAAAGTCATGGCCGCCACACCCTCTCAGAACAGCCGGTCTGAAACGAAGCCAGTAGATAATGTCGCATACTCACTTTTCTTTTTCTATGACGATAGTGTTCTCGCCCCAGCCGCGGCGTGCGAGGTGGTACGCCACGGCTGCTCCCATCATCCCTCCGCCACATATCACCACTTTAGCCTTCGGGGGCAACGCCGACAAACACCCCTCTAGCCTTTCTGTGTGGTCGAGCGCATCTAATCGACTCGAAAACTCCCTACATGCTATACCTATACATCTATGTGCATTATACCGCCTTACCCCCCGGAAACCTTTTATTAACATCTTATCAATTATTTACGCATAAGTGAAACTAAATAAAATAAAAAGAACTGAAATAAAATATTATGTACATCTAAAGAATATGCAATTAAAATCTAAAAATAAGCAACAAATATCTGTGGCGAACACTGTATTTTTTTTTTGTATCTTCTTCCCATTTTGACAGGGAAAGGCAAAGGCAAAGCCATGCAGCCATAGTCTTATTTGGTCTTTGTTTTCAATACTGAGCCGAAACCACGTCTTCAATTTTTTTAATCCATTTTAGAAAGGTAAAGCCGAAGCCATGTCTTCGTTATAGTTCTTTCTTGATTTTTTCCATGTATGGCCGGAACTTTTAGAACTTTGTTTTTTTGACGTAAGCCTTCAGTGTTGTCGGCACAAAAAAACATGACAAAATAGTTTCATAATTTCATTTCAACGAAAATCGAAAGCACATATTTCCACATTGTTTAAATTTTTTATATGAAGCATCAACCGAAGAACCGAAGAGAAGAGAGTGAAATTTCACAGAACCAATTCGGTTTTATGCCTGGTCGGGGTACGACGGATGCCATTTTTGCTATACGCCAGCTGTGCGAGAAATACAGAGGTGCGCATAAAAACTTGCACATGGTATTCGTAGACCTCGAAAAGGCATACGACCGTGTACCTCGAGAGGTTCTGTGGTGGGCCCTTAAGGAGAAAGGTGTGCCTGGGAAGTATGTGCAGTTGATCCGAGCGATGTACAGTCGATGTAGTACGCAAGTCCGGTCAACAGTGGGCACCACTGGAAATTTCAATGTGGCTGTCGGCTTACATCAGGGATCGGCTCTCAGCCCTTATCTCTTCCTGATGATAATGGACGCTCTGACGTCGGACATTCAGGAGGAGGCTCCCTGGTGTATGCTGTTTGCCGACGACATTGTGCTGGTTGCCGAGAGTGGCCTAGAGGTCCAAAACAGATTGGAGGTGTGGTGGCACAGACTGGAGAGTGTTGGCCTGAAAGTAAGTAGAACCAAAACGGAGTACTTGTTCTGCGATTTCGGCGGTCTCTCCAACCCTGTGCCTTTAGCTCTCGCCGGAACGCCCATACCAATCTGTTCCGACTTTCGGTACCTTGGGTCACTCGTCCAAGGGGATGGTGAGGTAGACCGAGACGTAACACGTCGGATCAACGCAGGATGGATGAAATGGCGACAGGTCACGGGAACAACTTGTGACCCACGCATACCCCTCAAGTTGAAGGGTAAAATTTACAAGTCCGTCATAAGACCTGTCATACTGTATGGATCAGAAAGTTGGGCTGTGAAAAAGAAGGATGAAAAAAGATTGCATGTAGCGGAGATGAGAATGTTGAGATGGATGTGTGGTGTGACGAGAATGGATAAAGTGAGAAATGAGTATATTAGAGGCAGTTTGAAAGTGGCGCCAGTGACTGAAAAGTTGAAAGGTAATCGGTTGTCTTGGTATGGTCATGTGAAGCGGAGGGATGAAGCGCATATTACTAAAAGAGTTCTGAGTATACATGTAGATGGATGGAGAGGGAGAGGAAGGCCGAAAAAAAGATGGATGGATTGTGTGAGAAGTGATATGAAAGAAAAGGGAGTTAGTGATAGTTTGACGGGTGACAGGACAGAATGGAAGAAGAAAACGTGTTGCGCCGACCCCAAGTAATATGGGATAAGGGCAGGAAGAAGAAGAAGAAGATATGAAGCATCAACCGACTCAAGAAGTCGAGATACGAAAGCGCTGCGTTATGTCTGAACCACTCCAACTTTTATGTCGTTATTTCTATTTCGGCATCCTGCAACCGACTAAACGGATAATACCCAATTTCTAAATTATAAGTCTGACTGATATAATCACCGCACGCCAATATTCATTACCTGGCTTTACTTGGGAACTGAGAACAAGGCCTTAACCCTGCAGCGCGATTTTAGCGCCAAATGCAGATACTGGTAGAATATTAGCGTCCTCTGTCGTCGTCGTTTTAATCGATTAAACTTTCCCATAGATTTTGAACTATGGTGGAAGATGGAAGAACAACTCGTTTGTAGACGTTGTTTCGTTGTTTCTATAGCGACCGACGCGACGGGGGTAGCCCGACATCTCAGTTTTTATAATTTTTTTGAGTTTAAGTTTTTAGCCACCTTTGCTTTAATAAAAGCATGTCGTTGGTTGAAATAATTCAACACGACGAAGTTATCTACACGATTTTGGACAAACCACCTCCGGAGCCACCCAAAACTCCTAGGTAATTAAATAAAATCTTAAAAGGGTTCAATCAAAACACGGTTACAAGTTATGGATAGATACATAACATTTTTATTTATTTACAGTAACTATAGTAGAATATTTTTGTTGTTGAGTTATTATTAGAAAAAAAATAAGAAAATTGCTTTTGAATCTATTTCCTTTATTTCAAAATCAGTTTATCTAAATGACACCACTAATTACAGATATGAATCGAAACTAGAAAAAGAATTGAGATTGGCTAAAAAACCACAACAACGACGCACATTTGGTTACGCTGAAACACCAGTCAAAGCGCCTACCGAGTTTTTAAAAAAGGGTGAAGGTATAGGTCAACCCGTCAAGAAGAGTGACCACAAATGCTTTGTGTCGGGTCATCTTCCACCAGTACCAAAACGCCCTCCACCGGGAAAGAAACCGGAGAAGCCAACAGTTAACTTCAGAGTGATTAACATAAAGAAAGCTATAAAGACAAAGGGGAAACCTGTTGAGCCAAGGTAATAGTAATAATTTACGATTGTGCTGCTAGCCGGCGCTGATAAGGGTTAACTCTGTCAATGTGAGGGAAAATCGAATAGATCACAGTCTATCTTGATTACAGATGCATAAAGGATTTATCCAGACTGACGACTCTCGATAACTCCTTTGACATTACAAGAGCTGTATTACTAACTTAATAAAAATATGCACAATGTTATTCAGGCTAGTCGACACGCGAGACGGCCACATAAAGAAGATCAAGGGTTCTGGAGAGGTTCCAGAATACTGCCTCAGACCAGACTTCGGTCAGATGCCAGCGTACCTGGTGAAAAGAAACAGAAGAATCCAGAAGGCCGCTGAAAAATTGCAGTATGAAGAGGATAATAGGGAAAGTCTGTGCAAGCTCATAAGCCTTGAAGAACGCACGAAACTCCTTGATGTAAGTTTTTTTTATATTTACACGATTGTTTATTTTTTACCAAAAAGAGTCTTTTGCCTTCATCGTGGATAACGACGAAGGGCGATGAAGCAAGCTTATAAGCTTAGCTAGAAGATTTCCGAATTATCCACCACAAGATTTTCTTACAAAATTTTTCGGAAATTCGTGTCGTGCACATTGTCAGCAGCACACGCTCATTATAGCCCTACACTTGACTACGGCATGTTAGCCCTGATTAAAATTTTCGAGCAGGAACTTCCTAAGTTAGCTTTTCTGTCGTCGACCTCGGCAGTGTTGACAGGTAAAGCCAACGGCTTCTAGAGTCTGTCTAATAAGTTAGATTCGTGCGGAAGTGACGCCCGGGTGTCGCCACTGTGCGGAACGCCGCGGAGGCCACGGTGGAGCACACAGTAGAGGTGTGCCCTGCTTGGGCAGAGCATCGCCGTGCCTTTGTGAGGGCGATCGGCGGCGGCGATCTCTCACGCCGGTTCTTGGTACAGGCCATGGTCCGGAGCGAGGAGGAGTGGCAGACGGTCGCCTTCTTCTGCGAGGCAGTAACGCTAGCAAAGGAGGAGGCCGACCGTATCAGGCAACGGCGCTTACAGCGCCCCAGCCGCCCAATCCCAGGATTCCGATCCCGACTTCCGGCCACCGTAGGCGCGTGCTTGCGGATGGCGAGCAATGGGTAGCTCGCTGTCCGATGGTCCGGTAACTGTCCGGTCCGAGCCCAAGTCGTTACGGCGCGCATTGTTCCCGCGCGCCTCAAGGAGTTGTTAGCAACAGCAGGGGCCCAGCTGGGTCGAAGCTTACTGGGGCCAGGGTTAGTTTCGAAAGACAGCTCAGCCCCGGTACGAAAGGCAACGAAGGAAAGGAACAGGAGTGGGTTTTTAGTCAGTATAAGTCGGACACTATCTCCCGCCCCACACAAGGGCGGGGGATGTCATTATATGATTTTCCCACCGAAAAGAAAAACATTAGCGTCCCGATTTCTCGGCCCTCTTCAGAGAACGTTTGCTGGCTGTTGAAGACCATTTAGTCGACACCTTTGTCTGACTCTTTAGAAAAAAAAGCGTGATGATGAGTTTTATGTCCAACATAACCCTCCACTGTATTTACACATTGTGTCAGTCTGCAGTGGTATCAGGTTCATTTCCAAATCTTCTTTTAAATTCTTTCACAGGACCTGAAGCACAATTGGTCGCTCATGCAGAAGGCTTTTCTTCAGCTGCCCATGCTTACCGATACAATACCCAAGATACTTCGCAAGACTAAGATGGAGGCAGAACTGAGGCAATTGGAAAAGGATATAGCTTTAGTTGAAAGCAATCCCTACATCTATATTTACGAATAGATCCTGGACGACTTGTTTCTACTGCGAAAGAAATTTAATTAAGTTTTTGCCATGAATTTAAAAGAAAATACAAATAAACTATACACCGTTAAATTTATATCGTTTTAATCCCGTGGAGGGTCGATCCGGTACATGAAACTATCGATTTGTAAAGATAAAATTAAAAAATAAAATACCTTTTTTCATAATTCGTATTAATTTACGCATGTACGAAATTAATTTCTTTAAGTAAACGTCAGCTGAGCGAGTTCAATGACCTGTAGGTAGTTTGTACACAACGCCGACTATTACCTACAGGTCATTAAACGATTAATACGAGTTATGAAAAAAAGGTACTTTATTTTTTAATTTTATCTTTACAAATCGATAGTGTTTCATGTACCGAATCGACCCTCCACAGGATTAAAACGATTAAAATTTAGCGGTGTATATGTATATACCAAGCTCGGTGATTTCGAAGATGAATCGTAGCAGTTTATATCATTAATATATATTAGTTTTCGATACTTTTATCGGTACTTATATTTAGAAATAATTGATGATATTATTATACTTATGTGCTTTATTGACAGATACATTTAAAATTTTTGCACGGTGAATCCTATATTTTCAAATGAGAGCCTGCCCTATCTTTTTTATGACTATAATAGATTGTCTGTCGATGAGTTGGTGTATCTTGCATCCTATAAACCATTAATACCGTCTGCGCTCTGACTTATCAGGCTCAGTTATCATCAACATAATCATCAGCCTTTTCAATGTTCCCACCGCTGGGACTCCGGCCTCCTCTCTAGGAGAGGCCGTAATCCACCACGCGGGCCCAGTGCGTGTTGGTGAATGTCACATGTCTTCGAATTTTTAGTTCTAGGACATGCCGGTTTCCTCACGATGGTTTCCTTCACCGTTTTGAGAGTAGTGATGATGAAATAAATTACACAAAGTAATGCGCCTGGCTGGGTTCGTACAACTTGTAAGTCGGGGCCGCTTCCACTCGGCCACCACTGCTCTCAGGCTCAGTGCCTCGTATAAATCCTGAAAAGTTCAGAAGGTTCTACTTATCAGCATAGCATGAATAGAATTAAAAAAAAAAACAGTAAGTAATCGTCCAAACGTGTGTCCACACCTAAGGGCTTAGCCAAGTTGAAAATATACAATCGTTAACGATATTAGAAAACTTCAAATATATGGGAATGACGTCAACTCACCGCTCAGTAGCGTAGTCAGAACAAAGGAATCAAAGGCATTGTTGACTCGAGGCGATCGACGAAAGAGATTTGAAATGAAACATTCGTAACTTGGCTAGGCCTGTTGGCGAATGCGCCGCTCGCGAGCCGCGAGCCGCTTGCAAACTACGCGCGTGCATTTCATGTTCGTACGAAGCCCCTTCGCCGATCTCGAGGGGAGCATTTGCCAGGTCTGGCCACACCTTTATCTCTGAATCTGGATCCGTAATCTCGCAATTAGACATCGAATTTTAAAATATCTATTTTTATTTATTTAATGTGTTTTTGTGACCTTTTGTTATTTAGTGCACAAATTGATTGAACACTGTGTGTTTACTTACGTGCAAAATTAGTTACGATTATAATTTTAGTTTTGAGTAAATTGGTGTGAAGGAATGTTTGGGTTTCATTTTTAACCAACTTATTGCAAACGAGGTCCGATTGGTTTAAGTTAAATTAATTTTCGTGAAAAACCAACGTCAGGTAAGTATTTCTATAGGTAGTGCGTTTCACTTAAGAGGTTCCTTCGCCGTAATGTTGGCTCCCCTGTCTGTCTACAGAAAAAAGAAAGGAAAAAGAAGAGTTGCCTACTCATGTACGTTTGGATTGAGGAGCCACTCATGATTTTAAAAGGAAACTTACCCCTTATTTAGTAGGAAAGCAGATAATTTTGTAGGCCAAACCCCGAAATTTGTAGTAAAACATATCCAAAGTTATATCAATTTTAAAGTGGCTCCTCAATCCAAACGTCTGAACTGAGGAGCCAGCTGGAACACCGAAAGTACTCAATGAATATTATTGAAAATTTTGTATCATTTAGTAGTAATTGTGTATAGTACCTACTAAAAATTTGAGTCTAATACTGTTGATATTCAAGAACATACAATACTTTTAATGTGGCTCCTCAATCTATACACAAGAGCGTGAATTTACATGAAAGTAATTGGTCAATTTATAATTCCACTGCAAAAAACATTTAGTAGTAAGTATGTTTGAATTTGTAGCATACAGAGAAACTAGTAAAACTGATTAAATTTAGTAAATAAATGCATTTTATTTGGCTCCTCAGTCCTGACGTTTTACATAATAAATAATTGATTGTATGTGCCTGATATCACAATGAAATCAAAAAGCAAAAACACTAACATTTAGTATAAATGCCTACTAAATACATATGTACAAATCAAAATTGTACATATTCGGTATTTGATAAAAAAATACTTCTCAATATTCATTTAGAATTTGATATTAAGGGTGACCATGTTGTGATTGTACCTGGGACAAACGGTCAAACTAGGTAAGTCCATTTTTGTTAAATTAGGGAAGTCATGCCATCTCCTTTTCCAAAAACCCGCAGTATCACGAAACAAAATTCTTTGACCAGTGTGTGTAGCCAGTTATGACTCACTCACAATGAATCGTTGCGTTTTACTATAGGCCTCATAAGAAAACTCAAGTCACCCAAAGGCCAATGAAGAAGGCTGTGCTTGGAGGTTCTCAGCAGCAAATCGAGTTAAGAATAAAGTCGGAACTTAAGGGGAGGTCCAACAGTGGACCTCTTTCGGCTGAAATAAAATGAAAAAATAAATGATGTTAAATGAAATCACGATAAGTATTTTTGAAATTTAATTTTTAACAACTCGACACAGTAGGTAAGTACAGAGATTCTTCATATGTTTTGGGTTTAAAGGTATTCAGAACAGGGTGTAAAGTCCTACAAACTGTCCAATCAAGTTTATAATTTTGTATGGAGAGGCTGATTTTTAGGGTTCCGTAATGGCAAAAAACGGAACGAACGGGCCCCTACGGTTTTGTTGACATCTCCTTGAGGTGCGCATGGAATACTATGCACCGTCGATGACTTGGGCTCGGTCTGGAAGATTACCGGACGGTTCCTAGCATTACTGTTAAGCAGAAAGAGGCGACCGCTTACCACTCCTCCTTGCTCCGGAAAATTGTTTGTACCAAGGCTGGAACCTTCCGAACTTACAATGTCCGGTAAAGACCTACGTCATGCGCAAGGTAAGGACGCCGTGTTGTCTTTCTCAACGTTTCGCTTTACTGCCAATCCTGTGTAATACTGACAAAATAGTGGATACCTTTACCAAAAAAAAACAATGTTTATGCAGCACAAATCCACACATATTATTTCTATGGATACAGGAAAATAGTGCAATTAACACATACAGCCATGGTTTTCGAACAAACGATAATCCAAATCACAAAGAATATCTGTCCAGTAAACACAAGCGGTAGGTCGATTAGCGCACGGTTTCCCGCGAAGCGGCGAGCCTCCTTGCTAGCCTGCCACCATGGGATCTGGAGGCAACAGTCCTTGCACACATGCACGACTTGTACGTGGGTGAAAGTCCGCTGCCGCAACATGTCGCGGCTTGGCGGACAGAGCTCCGGCAGGATCCCATGGCGAAATGGCGTCAGCGATTGGCGCAACCCAGTGATGGACACAATTATGGCGGTAACCGGACCATGGCCTTGGTACAGGCCATGGTCCGGAGCAAGGGGAAGTGGCAGGCGGTCGCCTCCTTCTGCGAAGCAGTAACGCTAGCAAAGGAGAAGGCCGACCGCATCAGGCAACGGCGGCGCTCACAGCGCCCCAGCCGCTACCGGGATTCCGATCCCGATTTCCGGTCACCGTAGGCGCGAGCTAGCGGACGGCGAGCAATGGGTAGCTCGCTGTCCAACCGTCCGGTAACTGCCCGGACCGAGCCTAATTCGTCTACGGCGCGCACTGTTCCCGCGCGCCTCAAGGAGTTGTCAGCAACAGCGGGCCCCTGCTGGGTCGAAGCCTACTGGGGCCAGGGTTATGTCGAAAAGCCGTCTGATATTTTTTCGCCGTCATCACACACATATAATATCCGCGTTCCGAAAATCGATATTTTCGATGTTAGCACGCCAACAGTTCTTCCGAATTACCGTACCGTACCGTATCGTACGCCTGGCGATTTCTTGACACAGCGGTGATTTCATAATTCCGAACGCGGGGATAAGTACCACAAATGTACACACATAGATGCACTTTCACGTCAATTGCCACAGGGTTGCCAACCTATTAAAATAATGTTTGTAGTGATGCAACCTTACAGTTTTAATAAACTTTAAAAAAAATGGGGGGCGAAAAATCTTATTTAATGTTCGAAAAAATCAAAATAATTATGCCCATTTAGCCTGTATAAGTCAGATTGCTGTTCTTAATTATGTTTAGCCCAAGCCCCATACATTTATTGAACGTCTCCTTTATGTTTATATCAATATGTGAGCAAACAAGTGAGTTTCATTGCTAGTGAACGTTAGGTTACTAAATAAATATTATTGAGGGTAGATAATAAGTATCGACATAAATTTGCAGTTTTGTGCTTCTATGCCATGAAACAAAGATTGTCTTAGTAAATAATGTATTCATGGTCACCCTTCAAAACCATTTCATAGGAAATGAAAGAATAGCTAATAACTTCGTGGATATGTATTTTTTTAAGGCGGGGATTATACGTACATTTAGTAGAATTTTATACTAAATATAGGTGTTTTTTGTTCCAAATTTCATCACAAGTATAGTAGATTAGAGGCCAATTTACCGAGGCATCTCAATTGAGGAGCCACATTAAATGTGCTATATCTCCTGATCCACTCATGTTTGATATCCGGTTCTTATCCTACAAATCTAATATACTTACTACTAAATGATAACGAAATTGCGCATCGATTGAAGTAATGCTTTTCTGAAAAATGACGGGTCATGTGTATAGATTGAGGAGCCACATTAAAAGTATTGTATGTTCTTGAATATCAACAGTATTAGACTCAAATTTTTAGTAGGTACTATACACAATTACTACTAAATGATACAAAATTTTCAATAATATTCATTGAGTACTTTCGGTGTTCCAGCTGGCTCCTCAGTTCAGACGTTTGGATTGAGGAGCCACTTTAAAATTGATATAACTTTGGATATGTTTTACTACAAATTTCGGGGTTTGGCCTACAAAATTATCTGCTTTCCTACTAAATAAGGGGTAAGTTTCCTTTTAAAATCATGAAGTGGCTCCTCAATCCAAACGTACATGCCTACTCTACCAAAATTTTTTGCACGAAATGTGAAACGAAATCGAATCCGTTAATCTCCCCAATTTTAAGTAATTTCATTGCTACACTGTTTTTCTTCTATATTGCCAACATTACGGCGAAAGAACCTCTTAAGTGAAACGCACTGTACTGTGCGTGGACACTCTTCGAATTTTTGGTTCTAGGACATGCCGGTTTCCTCACGATGTTTTCCTTCACCGTTTTCAGAGCAGTGGTGATGAAATAAATTACACAAAGTAATGCGCCTGGCTGGGTTTGAACCCGCGACTTACAATTCGTAAGTCGGGGCCGTTACTACTCGGCCACCACTGCTCTAGGGTCTCCTTTAAGGTCTAGACTTTGACTTAAATAAAAAGCAGTGGATTGTAAAACTGACAAACGTATATCCAAAGAAATTTTAGGTACAGAGAGGAATTTACAAGGCACGCGTGTATCGTTGGTCGTTTTCGCTAGTGAAGTGGTGAAGTGGTGGCGAGCATGCGGCCCCGCATATCTCGCGCGCCGTCGCCCGCGATACTGCCCGAAGAGTGACGAAGGCAGTCGACGGCGCCCGAATTGTACCCCTAGCACGAATATTTGTAGGTTTCGTATCGTAAACGTAAGTATCTTCCCTTATGGTATTACGTGGGTGAAAGCATTGAGAGAATCTAGTTTGTACATATTATAGATATTTTGATGTGTAGTGTTTACTTTTTCAGTCTATTGCTGAAAACAGGAACCTAAATCTTTCTGAGTGAACCATAAGGCAGTGTACCATAGGGTTCATTCCATAGAGTTTTCTTTTGTAAGCTGTACTGCATAGATCATAGATAATTTTGTTAAATAATACACTTTTTGGACCAAACCAACAGTTTTATTCAGAATCTTCACAAAAATAATGTGTGATCACTACAATATATTATCCTAATTGACTAAATTCAGAACTAGACTAGGGAGAGACTGAGCCTCAAAAGATATGTCATTATGGCCAAAGTACGATTTAACACTTAACACTACAAATTATCGTAAGATTTAGAACTACTTATCTGAAGACGGGCTCTTTACTTTTAATTTGAATTACTATTATAGTTCTCTTAAATAGCAGAATTTGGTTAGCTGGTTTATACTATACTAAGTTTTTTATTCACATTAATAAAGTTTTTGAGCGTAATCGCACACTAGTAAAGAACCCCGCCTTAACAACCATTGAAAAAAAAAAATTGTCATACGGTGCAAAGATAAAGATACAGGTTTTTCGGTGCCGATATGTCGGTGCAGATAGGAACCGGTAAATCCACGGAAACAGCTGTATGAGTAAAACACTACACTGGCCAATGGTTAAAGCCGTATGACTCGGTCCAGCAAGTCGGTACCGACAAGTATCAACCTGTTTCTTTATAAATGAGCGCATAAGAACACATGGGAGAATTATACCTGCACCGATCGGTACCGACCCGCTCAGACTCACCTGCACCGGTAACCTGTTTCTTTATGTTTGCACCCATAGCCAAGAAAAATGCAATCTATTCTAGTCTATTTAAATCTGTCCAAAATGTATACACTACAAATGGAAGAAATGTTCGATGGCTGTTCATTCACAGATACTAAAAAATAGTTACACGACATCTAGATGAACGACGAACGGTAAAATTGGCACTAAATAAATTCAGTAATACTGGAAAAAGAACCTTATGGACTATACAATACGTAGAAAATTTCTATTGGATATATCATAATATAAACGCTATAAAAGACGGATTTTAAGCTGTAAGTAGATACGATATTATGAAAATAGAAGTTTAATACCAGGATGTTATAGAACTAAATAATAGTAACTGAAATTATAGGATATCTGAAGTATATAATATCCGTAATCGGTACTAAAGTTTCGGATAAAAGCAGAGTTAAGGGCCTGTGCACACCACGCTTTTTTAAATGCGCTGTAGACGCGCGTTTTGGAAACGTGCGTCGACGGCGCGCTTTTGTCCTATTAACCTTTTGAATGTCTCAAGTTAAACAGTTCGACATAAGCATTGTCTTTCTATTGTGTCTCTAATTTCGGCATTCGATGAGTTAAAGGTCTACAGGCTGCGTCTGACTCGCGTGTGTATCGCGTCTGTATAGCTACAAACGAGCGTAAACGGCGTCTTTAAAAAACGTGGTGTGTGCAGGCCTTTACTAGCCGGTTACGACAGATATTTGTTTGTTTGGCCACCTGGCCTTAGCCTTTATTTTAGGTAGTTTTTTTTTAATTCTATCTGAAACTATATTTTTCTCTCCTTCTTTCTTTCTATATTCGTATCCAAAGTTTCATGCCTATAAGATCCCTGTTTAACATATCTTTATCATAATAAATGGATTATTATTTTACAACTAATTAAAAAGAAAGGCATTAAGGGAAACAAACTCTTTAAATTGGCCAATGGATGTGGCATTCGTTATACGGTACATCGGGCGCAGCTCAACTGTCTATTATAGCTAGTAGTCATTCAATAGGTTGAACAGTTAGTAACTGAGAAAGTTGTATTAATGATTGGTAGGGCCTCTGTGTTCAATCAATGGGTTATGCAACGTTGCCTTGTCCTATATGTATTTACACGGAGCAGCAACGTCCCGGCCACCGTATATTTGTACAACGCGGTAACGCAACGCCATGTGGTGGGTTGTGTTGGTATGTGACCAGGCTGTAATGGACCTACCCCACGCACAAGCTTCACAACAGTTTTGTCTTCGCAGGCAGGTTTGTATACGAAAAACCGAGTAAAACCTATGAGTTTTACTCGGTGTTTAAACACACGCCGACTGTGGTGAAGCTTGTGCGTGTGGAAGGTCCGTATGACCTGGCAATCCTATACCCCAAGGCCAAACGTTACCTAAAACCCGATGTACCATAATAACGTTTGCTTACAGCTTAGATTATATTAAACATTAAAACTATACAGACACAAAACTACTGTCATATTCCGTAAGAAAATAGAAATAAAATCTGATTTATTTAATTAAATTCCCACTCCGAATCTATGACAAAAATGTTACTACTTATCCAAAAGTTCATAAGCCAATGATATTGCACAGACATTTCAATACTAAATCACACTTACTTACAATCGCATCTATATACAAAAATAATTTACTATACTAATTAGCGCCACGAATGTTGTAACTCAAAGTAAAGTTTAGTCGGGAATAAAATTGCTGTATCACTGTATAGGTAACTCTGTGTTTATAGAAAGAACTGATTTTTACTTTTCACAGAGAAGAAACTTGTAGTTGTTCACATTTCTTATATTAATATCAGTGAAACTATAGAAGTACTAGTAATGTGGGGTTACTTTAACCCTGAAGTATAACTTTGACCTAAGCTCGATAACTACTAGAAACACGGTAAACATAGTTTTCGTGTTTCTATTGGTTTACGAGCTTGTGCTAAAGTTATACCCCAGAACCAATGTAGCATAGCATAATTGGCCATTTATTGTTGACTCAGGCCTCCTCTCTAGGAGAAGGGACCGTAATCACTAATCTACCACGCGTTTCCACAGGTCTTCGAATTTTTGGTTCTAAGACATGCCGTTTTCCTCACGGTGTTTTCCTTCACCGTTTTGAGAGCAGTGGTGATTAAATAAATTACACAAACTAATGCGCCTGGCTGAGTTTGAACCTGCGACTTACAACTCGAAAATCGGAGCCACTTGACCACCACTGCTCTTCAGGGCCAAACATCCCCACTTTACTCGGTATTAAAAAATAAATACGGACAAGGAATAATGGTCTGATGCATGTAGTGACTGTGGCACAGTTGACAGTACAGCGCTTATTTTGTATTACTGAAACGCTCTGATTTAGCGTTTTAAAACATATGTTACAGCATTTGGTTTATATCATAACGCACACTAGATCATGAAAAGACAGAACAATTTAAAAAATAATTCACTATTTCAAAGTTACATTATTTCAAATGGACGTAGGCTATACAACGATAGGGGGGGGGGAGGCTAAAGCATGAATACGTTCATTATAACGAAGTGCATTAACATTCTACTATAAACTTGTGAGGCAATTATGTTATTAGACCGTTATATTGTCTACATACCTCACATATTATGATAAAAATAATTTCTCGTGTTTGGACGTATCGAGACAATTAGGTGACTGGGAGAAATACGAAAGCGGAGACGGCACTGACCCGACCTCTCATTCTTAGCACGGACCAGAGTATTAAAGCAGTGAAATACATGTGTGTGGATGGCATGGAAAGGACTATGCTCGGAGTTTCCTTGCGTGATCGAATCAGAAATGAAGATATCCGCAGGAGAAACACGGTGTCCGGCATAGCACGAAAAATCGTCATTACCTAAAGGTCATTGAACTCGCTCAGCTGACGTTTTTTTAAAGAAATTAATTTCGTACATGCGTAAATTAATACGAGTTTAGAAAAAAAAAGTAACTTAAGTGGCGATGGGCAGGGCTCGATGGCCGTTGGGGCCGAAAGGATCAGGTGTGGCGACCGCGTACCGGAAGAAGTAGCGTTGGAAGGCCTCCTACAAGGTGCACCGATGACCTGCTGAAGGTTGCGGGAATCCGATGGATGCGGGATGCACAGGATCACTCATTGTGGCGACACTTGGGGGAGGCCTATGTCTAACAGAGGACGTCTATCGGCTGAAATAATGATGATGATGATGGCATGGAATTATTACTTGCATAATTTCATGCCATCTACACACATGTATTTAGCATGCTAGCATTCCGAACTCAAGTCGTCGAAGACGCGAAATGTTCCACACGCGAAATTCTTCTAAAAACTGATGTGCAAGAATAGAGGCTGACGTCACTGTGCCTCTGACTCTATATTATTAAACTATTTCCCCCAATCATAAGAGTGATTTTATGATAAAAATTAAATCAATATTTAGGTCCGCATTTCCCTGACCACTAACCGTAAGCAAAGCTTTATATTCACGTTCATCACTTCACAAAATATTTCGAAATCCACACACTTTTTTACAATTTTTTTCATACAAATCTTTGGCCGGATCCAGAATCCCTGATATAGTAATATTATAATTACTAATTAATTTTCTTAAAATAATACAAGAGGTCGGAAGAACTGGGCACAACGCAAGTCTATCTAATATTGTTGTTGGTTTATTAATTTTATTTATGAAATTTTGGGACTTTTTCTGTTCTAAATATGGTCAAATTAGTAAATTATTTATTTATTTAATACTGATTTGGAAACAAAGAGTAAAGTCCCACAAAACTCCATTGAAAAGGAAGGATCCTTCGACCAGACGAATGTTACGTCTGGTGGGCAACTGCCCGATAGATGATTTCGGGCTGTTCTATAATGTTCAAATCGCGTGGAGAACTTAATTCCGCGATGCAGGATTAGTTCTTATATCGCCATAGATGTCGCAACACTGATAAATATTTTTCTAGAACATCCTAAGCTTACTTTTCCTAAAAGATAAATCTCTATGTTGCAACATCTGTATATGATATATAAAAGGCCAAGTCCTGGCTCACTCACTGCCTCATCAACAACGCTCAGCCCAAACCCTTGGACCCAGAACACTCAACTTAAGCACAGAGGTTCCTTTTATAAAGAATAAGAAAGGATTTTCCAAAAATTCACACCTAAAGGTATGAAATGGGGATAGTAGCTAGTATACCTTAGGAGAACAAACGGCGATAATCTCCAAACAATTAGCATAAAATTCCTTGGCAGTTAAAAAACAAAACCGACCGTAAAGACATACAATAAAATTAATAAACCACAACAAGATAACATTTTGGCAATAATCAATATCTATCTTAATTTGTATAACTAATATCTGAATTAGAAACGAGTTTCATCGAAGGATATACGCCAAAATAATTCGATTTTCGAAAATCATGGTAATTGAAATCTATTGCTTCACCCTATCCGAATTCATTAATTTATCGAGAAGAGTTAATCTCAACTATGGCAACACCTTCGATTAAACTTAGCCTGTAAGGGTAGCCACACACAGGCCACCGGCCACAACTACAAAACGCCACCACTGGCATATTTCTTGTAGGTTTCATACATTTAAAGCCGCGTACAGATATTACGAGGCGTGCGTCGCGAATGGTTCGTCACGCATCCCTCAACCTGAGGCATACGACGGTAGATATATGCGTGCGTCCTGAACGACACATGCTCAAGCTAAGCACGTTAGTAGAAAACGCAAACAACACCTGTCCGTCCACACGGAGCGCACGGCTCGTACTGAGGCGGCGTTCGCAACGATCGTATGACGCGAATGCTCACTGTGAGCACACACTTCCACGCAACCCGAGGCATGCGAGACGAACCATTCGCGTCGCACGCCCCGCGATGCGCTTTATAAATGGACTCGTCGCATACGGTTGACGCCTGAAGCCGCCACACGCTACAAAACACCGCTGCTCGCTTCTTGTGGCCCGCACTGGCCACTAAACGCCGATACAAAACGCTGTCACACGCTACTCGCGCATTTAAACCTTCTTCGACAGTCCTTTATACGCGCACATGAGTTAAGAAAGTAGCGACCACTGGCCGCAGGTGGTTTGTGGCCGCTTCTAGCTTCTCGTGGCGGCGTTTGTGGCTGTGGCATAAAGGCCATGTGCGGCGACACTTGGAACCGTCTCACTGACACTAGACGACGCGACACCTCATTCACGTTAAGATTTAGACATTTCAACAAACGTTTTTTATTGTCAGTTCAACCGATTTTGACTTTTATTGCGTTGGTTGCATCGTAAATGGCGGCTGCATTAAATAGTTGGTATTGTAACCACTTCTTTGCTTTTAATGCGATCCTTATGCCTACGGAATAGAAGCTAAAATCGGATGAATGAACAGTAAAAAAGGTTTGTTTAAATGTCTAATGTTAGTACCAGTGATCGGAATAAGTAGGGCTATTTAGGTTCATTGACCGTAAACATTGATGTTAATATGGATATTCCACGGGATTCCGGCTGATACTACGGGATTTAATTGAATTTCAATGTTTTTGTCAATCTGTTTAGTATAAAAAAAAAATTGAAAAGCGCATGATATGCGACGTTGTAAATTTTACGTCAACAGCACGCTATAAAACTTTTTGCCATACGCGCGACATTACCGCTTTGTTGAGACGCGTACAGATACCGGCACGGATCTTGAGCACTCGGCTAATCTTTCATTAGTACCGAAGGCAAGAGTTTTTTTTATAATTTTACTACTATAAAACCAAATCCCGGGACTCGGGGAATATCCATATTATTCTAACCTATAGCAAGTACATAAAACAGCCTTACCTATTCCGATCTATGGTTATTACGAATGGAGTACAAATAACTATATTCAAAACACATGAAACAACAATGATGTATATAAAACAGGTCAAGTAATAGGTACAGTATAAAAAAAAACCATAAGAATTCTTAGATTAGGCAAGATTTAAGTTAATCTATATTGCTCTCTATATGTTACCGATATTTTTTGTCTTGAGCAAAGTTTGTTTTTTTATCAGGAATGTTTTAAAAATAATGAGATCATATTTTCTAACTCAAGTACGTACAAGTTAAGGTTCATTTTGCAGCATGCGTGAGTAGTTGATTGCAACATCGGTGTAGCTGTTGCAATAACATGTCTTATGACATTGATATAAAATTTAAATTTCAATGACGCGTGACTATCTATTCTTGCTTCATTTACTTCTTTCTTGGACGGGCACACAGCTGTCTGTATTTAGTTAACCTTATCGAAACTGCTACTAAAATGAACCTTTCTATTTCATAATTACATTAGCTATCATTTACATACATCATTAGAATATGCTGCGAAGATGGTTCATGACGTCAGCTTACTCCTTTTAGCCGATGCTGCAAAAGAAAAGATTTGCGTGAGTGATATAGTAAAATATCCTATGTATGTGGGTTTACATTTTTTTTTAATTGATATAAACTAGTGCTTGACTCCAATCCCACCTGATGGTAAGCGGTGATGTAATCTCTGATGGTGAGGCGCACTAGTTTATTAAGAGCCTATTCACTCTAGCCTGGAAGACACTCAAATTATAATCTGACGGGAAGACTGCAGCAGGCAAACTGTTCCAGTCCTTCGACGTACGCGGTGTAAATGACGAGGCGAAACGCTTAGTCCGGAGCGTAGAGGTTTCAACAACGTAAGGGTAGATATTCGCCGTACGTCGGTTTGTCCGATGGTAGAATTGTGATGGCGGAATCAAGTTATGCAATTCCTGCGCATACTCTCCAAAGTGCATCCTGTAAAACACCGAAAGGCTGGCTAACCTACGCCTGTGCTCAAGGCTTTGAAGGTTGGACTTAATCAAACGTGTGCGAGAATGCATCCACGATCTCCTCTCAGGCCTCAGTATACCGAAAATGGTACACCTCGTACCAGCGAACTTAAATCTTATTATGTAAAAAAATAAGGTTAAGTTAGCTGATACCGAGGTGTACCGAATTCAGTATATTGAGGCCCTTCGAGCCAGTAACCCTAGAACGCAAAGGGCGACTGAAGGAACTCAGGTGGAATTTGTAGAAGTCCCTCTCGCTTCACTCAGAGCGGGAGAAACCATAGGACGATATCCCACATCAAAAAATAACATGATGCAATTGCCGAAACGGATCTTGAGCGCTCGGCGTCAGAGTGGGGATCGCTTTGCACATTCCATAGTTGGCGAGCCAATCGTGTTAGCCGTTCGTTGTTAGATACATGTAGCAACGCAGGCAACGAATCACGAGTGACGTTTATGACAGGATGGCGCGGCGAGCCAATCACTGACACTCCCCGCCCCCACGTCTCACTTCGCACCACTAAAGATAACGGATGTTTGACTTCTGCGCAACTTGAAGCCAGCGCTCAAGATCCGTGTCGGCAATTGTACAGGAGTCATTTCTACTACTACTCCATTTTTTTTTTTGCAGATTTTTCTACAGATAATAACTTTATTGTACACCAAAACAGTAACAAATCCCACTATGGACATACTATGACATACAACATACATATAATATAAATACTACTACGTAAGTAAAATATAGGGTGGGAGAGATAAACTTACATTTTAGCAGACTTCTTGCTCAATTTTTGATACAGTGAGCCTTTAGCGATTCCTGATGGGCCTTTTGCTAGGCCCGTTGGGCCGCGGGCGTTGGAGACCGGCCTCTCCCGCGGATGCGGGCCCTCAGCCTTGACGGGTTGGCCACTGCGGAGCTCGGGGTCGGGGCCCTTCCAAGGAGTGTAGTCCGGCCTGGTGGTTTAATGGACAATCAGTAAAAACAAATGCAAATCGACTTATATACTGTGTCTAAGATATCGACACACAAACGTGTACATAATTCTGGACCACTGACCTCTACTATGTACCACAATGGACTGGCGACCGGTGCTTTAATGCCCGTTTGATATTCGCCATCTTGGCGCTGTCGGCCGTAGACAGCCTTGTACGGTACTAATACTAGTAATGTCTAAACGCTAACAATGTACACATGAAATAATTTTTCATAGGTTTTATATAATTCTTAAAGCGGGAATAACACGGAATTCGAACGAAATTAATTCAAAATGCAAAAAAGCTTCAGAGTACTGTATACTTCTCTGCAGTCATTTGCATTACATGTCGAAATTAGTTCTGTGACGGTCGCGAGTGGCGCTTCAAATAGGCACAAAAAATTAGCTGTCAAACATTTCCAGTGGTAAATAGTAGAGGTTAGTGTTCTGGGACCCATCAGTTTTTTTTTTTTTTAATTACTACAACGCCGTTAAAACATGGTCTATTGAATTGCAGACTTTTTAGATTCTGTTGAATTCATTTGTATAAATAATGAATAAACCATGATCATAACTATAAAGCTAGAACTACATTAGACCAACGCACACGTGTAACACGCTTGATTTGTACGTAGAACGATGTCGCGTGGCGTGGATCAAGTGTAGCTCTACAAGTCTAATTTCCATAAAAAATGTAAGGAGACCGTCGCGCCCAGATCGGCGTGTGTGGCACACGTGTGCGCAGTGTAGTTCTAACTTTATTCTCATCTTAATACATACAGTAACAAACTGTCCTTGTGTCCTTGTCGAAGCGAAGAGTTAGGACCGTTCGTGGGCGAACTGTACTGTGACTTGAACTTGGGCTCCGTTCTGCTACTGCTCTTCAATATTGGCCTGCAACATTCGCAGTCCACACACGTTTGAACCAAGATTTGTAACACACTAACCAACCTAAGAGCTAACACGGCATGCAGTACTCCTAAAGACTAGTTCTAAAGAAAAACTTGAAACTATAGTGCTTCTGAAGTAATCGGTGATCAAGAGTGACTGAGGAAGCTAAATAATAATAAAATGATCATGAATGTGATGGCTACTTACTACCGAGGTCTAAGTATGATGATCTAACTCTATTCACTAATATTTTTCTTATATTAAAATCAGTCTCATTCCTATTGTGATCTTTTTGCATTTCTAAAAACCGTGAAAGATATAAAACTAAGTTTATTATTCTTTCCATGATAATCTATTATATGAAATAAATCGTCTAACACGTTCTTGGTGTAATAAAATATACAATGATGGAAATCAGTCTATACTTTTCATTTGCGAAAGATTTCTTTAATTCTAAGAAATATTTAGAACACATAAACTATAATTACAATATCAATACGAATCACAACACACAAAACATCTCTAAATATATTCCTAGAGATGTATCAATTGACGCACAAAATAAAACTTCTTTTTGACCTAAGACATAAAAAAACAAGCTGCTAATAAATTAATTACATCGCATGAAATATGCAATTAATATTTGAAAAGCGATTCACTTTCAATAAAAACCTACTATTTTTTTATTTTATAATCCAACACTGCTGTGATATCATGCCAATTATAATATTAAAAGAAACAAACTGACTTGTACCTTTGGATATAAAACTGTTCAAGGAATATTATATTTATTACAAATAATTGTTTTAATTTTGCTTTCGTAAGGTAAGACAAAGTCCGTCTAATGAAAGCGTGACCTGAGAAAAAGAGGTTACAGCCAAACATTTTGAATGTGGTATTATTGGAATAGTAGGAGAAAAAGTTTTGATACTAGAGTATATTTTGTATTTATGACAATTGTATAATAGTTGTATAAGAACTTAAATCCTAGTCAAAAACATGTGTGTAGACTTAATTATTTGGTGGGTGTATGGTAAAGGTCAATAACACACAAAATGTTAGTTATTATTCCAAATTATTTTATTTTATTTGATCTCTCAAATGTCGCTATATAATATTCAAATAATATTCTTTATTTACCATTTGGCCTTCTGGCAAGAATACCAAGTGCACAATACCGCGATAGTCAAATAAAATAGTCAACATGATTTCAACTTCATCACGTCTCGCCAACACTAATAACGTGTTTCAAGATTGTTGGGTTGGAATCGATTCGTTTTAGCATAGAGAAAATTCAGATCTTTTGGGATTAGTCAAGGGAACATGTTTTATACTCCAGTGATTGTTTCGAATGATACGGATCGACTCGTGAGACACAAAAAGTTCAGCAGCTATCACCCTCAAACTTGAACTAAGATTTCAGTCACTATTTCCTTCACTTTCGCGATTTTAACTTCAGTTGAAGACTTTGATGCAATACCAGACAGAGTGAGGCAAATCTTTCATTACATCTCAACTGCTTTTGAACGCATTCTATCACTCACTAGCATGTGTTTTTGATTAAGTCGATTCACCAAAAGCCTTCTTTGTTCGATGTTTTTGTCCATTATGAAATTCGCAATATGTCAGATTATCTAAAAATATAAGAAAAAAATTTATCATTATATCCTAAACATAACCATCTAATAATATTAGTCGACCAGGATCAAGATTATAACGTCATACTAACTTAAAAATTCAGAAATCGTATATAAACATTGTTGGTTTTCATTGAAAACACCTTCTTTCTCTTCTTGTTTTTGTTTGAATTTATTAACCATAGTGTGTAGCAGTTTTTGCACGTTACTGTTTATTGTTTTTCTCATAATTAAGCAATTATTCTTGAAAAATAAATATCTGTTTCCAAAAACTGACAATTGCAACCATAGACTTTGACATGATTTTTTTCGGCAAAACAATGTTGCCAATTTAATTAAAAAAAAAAACTCCAGGTTACGCTTTCAGTAGACGCACTCTAGCTTCATTATTATAAAATAAGTCTTTACATCAGAAAACTCAACATAAGCCTTTGTCTAATAAACACACACCATGCTTAACGAAAACTCTTTTAAAAACACACATTTCACACAACTAACTAAATTTTACAATCACAAAAGACATTCACGAAACATTCGCGATACATATAATTTATTTTTATTGTCACACACATTTTAATTTGTACCATCACAATATAGTGCTCTGCAGGGGTCGATGCTGGGTCCTATTTGATTTTTGTATTAAAATATTCATAAATACTCACAAAGTTGTCAATTGAATAAGAAGATAATTTTCATATTATTGTATCAATTTTAATCAGTGAGTAAGATCACTTCAGATAACAAGCGATAACAAGTGGTTACCTGTTAAAATCAAGTATTTGCTACTCTATAAAGAAAGTACATATTGTAGGTATTTAGTTCGTAATCACAAATTACAGTACTTATTCACGGAAGTACTTCTTTTGGAATAATGTTTAATGCACATGTCATGAATAGGGATAAATGTTTCTTGGGTATTCAGCACTTGAATTATCTGGAATGCTCTTATATTTTAAATTAGTGTGTATACACTGCGGGATTTTCTTTGAGTCTCTAACGTCTCACGATACTAAATTAACTTGCGCTTTATAGATGTAAGGACATCGTCGATTTTATCTTTACATCGTCTTTTTTATTGCGGAATATATTTTAGCTATACCAGATGTTTGCGACACTGAGTAAAACGAAGAATTAGTGGGACATTGCTAAGACTTAGCCACGACCTTTGTTCTGTGGACGACAACATGAGCCTTATCGGCTCGGCTGTCATCACCATATCGAACACCGCCGCCAGTACAACATCTCCACAGATGAGGGTTCCTGGACAGTTCCGACTTTCAGTGTTTGTGCGGCATCTCTCCGCAGACCATGTCCCACCTTCCATCCTGCATGACGTGCCCTGTTACCTGTTCACGTAGGGATTTAATGACAGCATCAGTGGACGACATTGCCGTGGCGGAGTACTGGGCCAGGCAAGGAATATATTAATTTTGCGATCGATATGCTAAGAAGTTCAACAGTGGACTTTGTGCGAAATTTTGGAAATTATCTGCAATTTATTCTTTCAGGTATATCGACACAAACTCAGTTTGGATAATCCAATTGCTGAGTCTTCTGAAATTTAAGTAATAGTTGAAAATGGCAATGTTGTCTGTGAAATAATTTCCTTCCGTTTTATTGCGATCCTTCGAATAATAAACAGATGTTAGTATCGGATAACTTTTTAACCCTTTGACCGCTGACGTCGGTTATATCCGACAAACACTCTCCCGATTATTCCGCCAAGGTCGCACAGCACGACTTAACTGATTCATTGCGGATGGCACGTCTGCTGTGTCATCACTATTTTTTGCGTGTGGCGTTAGACACGGGAGCCGTGTCATTTTAAAGTTGATGATAACTCCTTCAAATTAAGTTTTCGGGAGATCTACCCTGAACAAAACAATATTCATCGCCTTCGTTTCTGGATTTTGTAAGATTTAAAACAAAATAGGGGTAACCAACCTTTTTTAATATTGTATTATTTAAAAATAAATTATTTTATTTATATGCCTGACCTACTAGACATAAACCTCTTCAATAAAAATTATGAGCTCAAATCTCGCTGTCCAGTATAGTACAGTTTAGCCGACTTTGCTTACAAAAAATATAATTCCCATATGAAACTATCAATTTAAAGTGTTGTGATTCCTGACCCGACCACGACATGGAACGGAGATTTCACTATGGCACAAAATGGTTATTTTAATTGTGTTTTATTGTGCCACTTATCCCAGGAATTTGTGCCTTGTACTTTTTGAGTAATAAGAGTACGATTGTGGTCGGGCTGGGGATCACGGTTCCTGACCCGACCACAACCAGATCTAATAAAAATTCAATAGTGGGAAGTTACTGATTATGCCAAAAATTTGTGCCAAATTGTGCCTATGGTACACGAAATTCTTTTACTATTCATATCACAGAATGTATCTTGATTCGGACAAAATTGAATAATCAAGAGATAAAGTGTGTCAATCACACGCTATGCAATTTTACTACGACTTTGAAAGCAGTTTTATTAAGTGAAATTATGCTATACACTTTATTATTTTATTTTACTGGATGTTCGCGAATATATTTATAAAAAAAGTTACAACCACTATATTAGTGTGTTAAGCTTGTATAAATAACCGGTCAATGCGAGTCGGGTCCGAATTCTGAGGGTTTCGTAACCCACACGAGCGATTTCCATGGAAATTGGCCAAATAAGCGACTTATTTGGTCATATCTTTTAATTGCGTTGACTTGGAAATTCGATTTTTTTTGCCGCAAGGGACCCCATTATTTATTGTTAATTTTAACTTGATATGTCGACGCGTAATTGTCGATTATAATATTTTCTAGATCTATGATTCACTATTTAACTATTGTTATTTACGTAACGAGGTACGACTCTTTTTGCTTTTAGTTTTAAAACTGAAATGTGGGTAGTTGGTATAAATTTTTCGTAAGTGCCTTATTTGAATACCTACTACACTTCTGGACACATCTATTGGCCCACCTTAGAGTTTAGGTTTCGATGGCCCCTACCGAAATATGATTGCTAGATTGAACAAAAACTGTTGATGCAGTTTTAAACCTGATACATTTTACCATCTTTTTCGATCGTATTGTTTTAAATTTGAATTCAGAATACCATACGACATGGAGCTACGCCTAACAAGTCGGATATACGCCTTGTTAAAGGCAATTGATTTTTGAATAAAAAACATGTTTTATCAAATAAAGGTTTAATTTAATAACGCGTGTTGCCTCCATGGGCATCTACCACAGCTCTCGTACGATTAGGCATAGAGTTTATCAACCGCTCTATGAAATTTTGAGGGATCATCTCCCATTCCTCTTCTATGGCAGCTTTCAACTCCTGCATCGTCTGGGCAACTGGCTGACGAGCCCTAACACGTCTTTTTAGCTCGTCCCACATGTGCTCAATGGGGTTCATGTCTGGGCTTCTGGCTGGCTAGTCCATAACTGTGATGTTCACATCCCGAAGATATTCCCTGACGATGCCGGCCGCATGGGCTCTTGCATTATCATGCATAAAAAGGAAATTTGGGCCCACATAGTCCGCGTATGGTATCACGTGAGGTTCTAAGCACTCACGAATGTACCTTTCAGCATTTAATGTTGGCAGCCGTGGTCCTGTAACAACCTCAAGTTGAGTTTTGCCACTCGCGGATATACCGCCCCAGACAGTCCATGAGCCACCGCCATAAGCAACCCTCTCTTCAAAGCAGCATTGTGCGAAACGCTCTCCCTTACGTCGGTAGACCTTCTTCCTTCCATCATTGCCATGTAACACAATTTTAGACTCATCAGAAAAGAGTACACGGCTCCAATCTTGCTGTGTCCAATTTAAATGACTGCGTGCGAAATGAAGGCGCGCTGTTCGGTGGGCTCGCGTTAGTTTGGGCCCATTAGCTGGCTTGTGTGGTACCATATCGCGTTCTTTTAACCTTCTCCGAACAGTTCGAGCGCTCACAGATACTCCGTGGAAGTCGCGAAGTGGGTTTTGTATCTCAATGGAGGTAAGGTGATGATTTCTCAAGCTGGTCGTCACGATGAATCGATCCTGCCTTTCAGTTGTGACCCGAGATCGTGGTCTTCCTTGGCGACGAACAAAGCCGCCAGTCTCTAGGTACCTCCGATAAACATTTCGGACCGCAGATCGACTTAAATTAAGTTGAGCACTCGCGTTTCTTTGGCTGTGTCCGGCCTGAATAAGTGCCACAGCTTGGGCGGCGACTTCAGGTGAAGTATCCATAGATTATTGATAGAACCTCATCTTAATGTTAAGAATAAGTAATGTTTGTTGCAAAACCAAAGATATCAATCACTTTTTCAAGAATTAAATCCAAGTAAACCAATAAAACCAAGTTTTCTTAGTATTCGATTGTTTGATATCAACAAACAGGCTCCAAATTGTCTTTTGTTTTTTTAAATTCTGTGTTCGAAACTCAAAAAAAGACTATTGAATGAAATTGTGAATGTGCCAGGTTCAAAACTGCATAAAAACTTTTTGCTCGACCTAATATAAAATTTTAGCTAGGACCAAACGAAACTGATAATACAAGGTGGGCCAATAGATGTGTCCAGAAGTGTATATATATCTGTGATGACTTAATGCGTTATGTGTGCCATAGGCACAATTTGGCACATATTTTTGGCATAATCAGTAACTTCCCACTATTGATATTTTATTAGATCTGGTTGTGGTCGGGTCAGGAACCGTGATCCCCAGCCCGACCACAATCGTACTCTTATTACTCAAAAAGTACAAGGCACAAATTCCTGGGATAAGTGGCACAATAAAACACAATTAAAATAACCATTTTGTGCCATAGTAAAATCTCCGTTCCATGTCGTGGTCGGGTCAGGAATCACAACACAATTTAAACAACAAATTAGATGTTTTTTTTTTAATTCTTCTGTATAAAACACACATTTAAAGTAAAATGGTCAAAGTACATTTTTCTTTTCCGCGTGTCACGGGAGACGTGTCATCTAATCGTATAGCGCTTGGCACGGTAGCCGTGTCACGAAATATTTGTTCGCCGCCACAGTTAAGTGTTCGAAAATGGGCGTCGCAACGAATCGGTTAATACTCCATTTCGTCAGTTCTTGTCATCTATACGGGTTGAAGAGCTAAACGGTATGGAGTAACTCGTCGCAAATACACGACCCTGGCGTGTAGGACGCAAAAACATCTCGAACCGGGCGGTTAAAGAATTAATAACCACTGACCTCTACTATTTACCACTGGGCACACTGTTCCATATGTTTGACTGCTAATTTTTTGTGCCTATTTAAAGCACCATTCACGAGCGTTCAGAGAACATATTTTGACTTATAATGCAAATGGCTGCAGAGAAGTGTACAAGTACTCTTGTACACTTGGCTCTTGTGATACAGGATATCCTAGTACAAGAGCTAGGGCGACATTGATGTTTGTATTCAAGTGATTTCAATAAAATATTATTATTATACTCTGAACTATTTTTGCATTGTGAATTAATTTCGTTCGAATTCCGTATTATTCCTGCTTCACGAATTATATAAAACTATTATTATATATTGTAAGTGGCGTGACATTATTAGTTTTAGTGCCGTAGACTCGCTATGGCCGACAGCGCCAAAATGGCGAATATCAAACGGGCACAAAAGCATTTTGACGGCCGCCAGTCCAATGTGGTAAATAGTAGAGGACAGTGATTAATAACATACAATCTAATACTTGTCTGTTGATTGTAAAAAAACGTAAGATTATTAGATTTTACGGGTTACATAAGTAGATACAAAGAGGACCCAGCATCTGCACAAGCGTTCGTAACGTACTTCAAGTGCTCGGTCCACGTCTTGATGCGGCGCGAGGCGGGGGGCGCGGGCGCCGGGCTCGGCTGGCGCGCTGCCTCCACACTGGCGCACGCGCGGAGAATGAGTCGCGGGGGCGGAGGCGATGAGCATGGACTTAAGCGTATTGACTTTTTATCGATCAAAATATATGATGAATCGGTGGTTTTGGGGGAGGGGGGTGGGTAAATTGAGGGAAGAAACGGTGGTCAAAAGGTATACAAGGTTAGAGTGGTGGGAGTGGAGCCTTTGCCCAGGAGTGGGACAAATCATAAGTCAACCCATGAATAGGTGGGGTGAAACTGTTTTTTAACCGACTTCGAAAAGGAGGAGGTTCTATGTTCGGCTGAATGTACGTTTTTTTTTTAAATTACATACACTGATGTCTAATGCGATTATTAGGCAGGGTGTAAAAGGGGCCACTTTTGTGTCTTGTGTCAGATACAACCGACTGCGCAGTGTTATGCTATTGAGACACTTTTCAAAAATTAGTGTAATACCCTATTGAAACTCGTGGTCCTAGAACGTAAAGGGCAACTGAAGGACGCAGGTGTGGTTTTAGTCGGTAATTCTGACACGCCCTCTTGCTCCACCCAGAGCTAGAGCAGGAAGAATCATTGGATGATTTCCCACCACAAAAAAAAGGGATAGGCATAATTATGTGACATGTTATGGGTCAGGGATAAGGGAGTTAGTGGTAGTTTGACGGGTGACAGGACAGAATGGAAGAAGAAAACGTGTTGCGCCGACCCCAAGTAATACGGGATAAGGGCAGGAAGAAGAAGTTATGGGACAGGGATATAGAGGATATAAAGAGAATTGGTATCCATATCTTTGTAATATACTGTTTATACTCATCAACTCCGCCGAATTAAAAATAATTTTCTCATGTATGTTAAAGTGTTGCGAAAATATCGTCGAATGAATAATGCAATGCTGTTTATTATTAATGAAAATTATTTAATAAGTTTATTGAATAGTGCTGTTCGAATTAAATGTGATGCTCATGTATTTGCTTGTAATAATGAGAAATTAATAAATATGACAGTGATTTAATAGTAGTTTTATATATTGTTATTACTTTTAACTCACTTACCTATCGAAAGTTAGGCTGCAGTTATATTCAATTATGATTTTAGCGGAATTGGTTATTCTTTTTTTTTTGTCCACGTTTGATTATTCGAAGGGTTTATTAATTAGATATTCAAGCAACACGGTAGTGTGAGAAGCTAAGAAGCATTAGGATTAAGGTTGGATTCAGAAAGTGGTCACAGATTTCATACAATACTTCTGTCGTTAAAAGAAACAAGTGATGTTAAAATACTTGTTAATTTTCTATGTATTTTTATTTCAAGTGATTTTGTAGCAGAACAATATTTAAACACTTATGCGGTGTTCAAAGCGGTTTCTTATGAATAATAAGGGGAGGTATATTGTTGATATTAGCAATTTGGTGATATTTTTTTTTAAACATAATACCAGACAGTTTCCTATGAATATGTTATTAGTATGAAGATATTTATCCTCGTCACGCTCGTAACAACTCGCTAGCGCTGTCTCATGAATATGCTTGCTTGGAACTACGTGGTAATCTGTTTTTAAAAGATATCACCAAGACCTCCCTTTACCCTATAATTTATTCCAAAATTAAAAATCTACTGCAGATACTTTTTTTTTATTTCGAGTAAATGCAAGTGCTCAAGACTGCATTATGACAGAATTGATTTTGAAAATAAAAAGTAAATAATGAGCCTTTTTTATTGTAGATAGGCTCGCGTTTGACCACTATCTCACTTTTTTTCTGATACGACAGAGTTACTTGACTCTCATTTTTCAACAAAAGCACACGGAAAAAGCAAGTTTTGTTCACGACTACTTTTGACGTGTGCTCAGTTGGGTAGGCAGTCAAGTAGGTAGGGAACCTGTGTTATAGTGTTAGGGCTGTGGGCACAGAGTAACTACTGTAACGTTGGAAACGATTGTGTCAGTACAATAGTACAGTAGTTGAAGAAAACGTAAACTGAATATGTGAGAAACTTGAGCTAAGGAGTTCCTATACACCACTATTTTTTAATTAGTACAAAAAAAAACGTGGCTCTATTCATACCCGTTACTGATCATATTTTTGTAGTCAAAAGCAAAAAAAATAATCCCAAAATAGTCCACGAAAATTTATCGTGATTGGTAAATTCATAACTGAACCAATTATTCATAACAATTGCTACTAGAAAATACTATGCGCAGTGTTATTCCATTTTGATCGTCTTTTATTCATTCATAATAGCCTGTACAATATTTCCATAAATTGAGTGACATTTTGGGATATAAACAAACGCTAATAACTTTGCTGTTTATGAATATTATTTATTGAGACTTTACCTTAATAATAACAAGACTTTTTCTAATAAGCCCTTTTAGTATTTGTACTAATTAAAAATTAGTGGTGTATACACCCACATTCCAAAGTTTTAGTGGAAAGTAAACAAATAGTTTATACGGACAACAGATTTAGCTCAAATTTTAAAGCAGTGATTATTTAATGATACTATTCGACTATCACATTTTTCAATACCTATTGAGATAACTATTACTAGAAGATTAAATATGACAGTAAGGCCTATTGTCTATGGACGCGTAGCTTCATAGACACGTATTCGTCATTATACGCTTGGTGTAAAATAATCACTGCTTTAATCTGGAATATCTGAATCTAGAAGGGAATTTAGGATAGTAAGACCAGTATAAAACATTCGCTCAGTTCCTGTATGCGGTATTTATGAACCGTTTGGCTTGGCGAATACTATACTCCATTCACTTTAACATTAGACATCTAAACCAACTTTGTTACTGTCCGTTCAACTGATTTTGACTTTTATTGCGTTGGTAGTATGATAAATGGTTGAGTAAATAGTTGGTATTGTAATCACTCTTTTGCTTTTAATGCCATCTTTATGTCTTCGAAATAGAAGTCAAAATCAGTTGAAGGGACAGTAAAAAAGGTTTGTTTTAATGCATAATCTTAACGCGAATGGAGTATAGAGCTCAGCTTGTGACTGCATAGTACACCATCATATGGTCTCTATGTTTGGCAAGTTATCTGCATTCTTACTTTTAATCAATTATCCTCACAGAGGCGTTAAATATACCCGAATCTTACTATCCCACCCTTCTTCCTCCCATACCCCAGGTATTTCCTAACACCGAACAGTCCATGCAACTTACCCCTTCTTCGGTTCTGCAGTACTAGGCCGTTGCGTCTCCTTGACCACTACCTTCACGACCTTGGGAGTCGATTGCTCCTTCACCACATTGATCAGCATCTTTTCTGCCCGGTCTTCGTTGAAGTCCACACTTTCAAGAGCCAGTGTTATCACCCGTTCTGCTATGTCGCTGTATTTCTTTTGGAGTTTTTCTTTCACTGAAATTGTCGGAAATTTTGGTGTATTTTTAACATTTTATATACAGTTTTTATTGCGCACCAAAATCTAGATGCTAAAATCGAATATCAGGTTTGTGAGCTGTTTAGTAAATTTAAATATATGTTGAGACATTGTTTTGAAATTGAAAATCATTTATTTCACCAAAACTAAGTGAGAATTCAGAATGGATCAAGCGATACAGTCACTTCAGAGTGAGAAAAGCCAAGGATGGCGAATAATAGAAGAAGGCCAAACCAGCAGTACTGCACCGCTTAGAATGGGCTGATAGATGCCACATTTCTTCAATTTTTTAATTCTATGACATGCTGGTATCCTCACGATGTCTTCCTTCGCCGCTTTGAGAGCAGTAGTGATGAAATAAATTACACAAAGTAATGTGCCTGACTGGGTTTGAAGTCTGGATCGTTAACACTGGACCATCACTGCTATAATTAAGGCGATTTCAATTTAGACGTTTCATGTCGGACCGCTGCCGCACGTTTACCTTGCTCCGTCCGGCCGGTTGCAGTACGTCAGCAGTCCGTCATCAAGCGCCTAAATTGAAAACGTATCTGGCTGCCGTGCGCTTGTATGCCAGTGATGTGCTATCCAATACAGCACTATTCAACACTGAACTGAACACGTGGTGCTTGTGACGTTGCCGCCCTGTTGTCGACCGTTCGCCGCACCGCACGCTTTGTATGAAAAATACGATCGTCCGTCTGCGGTGCGTTAATCAGTACGACTAACGCACCGCATCCGCACCGCCGCAGGCTGTCAAAAAAAGAATAAATTGGAAGCACCCTTAGTCTCATCAGTACTTACACTCATTCTTCTCCGCCGTTGTCTTCATGATGGTGACAACTTTCTTCTGCGGTATTGGCGTAGCTTCTTTTTCTTTCTCCTTTTTCTTCGCGACAACAGTCTCTTTTTTGGAGAACCCCATGCCAATGAGCTCCTCGCTAGCTTTTTGCACATTGTTTTCTTTGTTCGCCAACACATCTAGGATCAGCGTTTCTTCCGCTTTTGGGAATATGCTTTTGAGGTATCTGTAATTTTAAATAGATCAATTTAGCACGGAATGCAACTTAGATGTCTTCAAGGCTAGAGTGAATAAGCTCTTAATAAACTAGTGCGCCTCTCCATCAAGGTTTGCATCACTTCTTACCATCAGGTGGGATTGCAGTCAAGTCCTAGTTTATATCAATAAAAAAAGCTTTATAATGTTTTTTACTGCTGGAACTGGATGGTAGGAGATGGAATGGGCCGTAATCCAGCATCCAAATGAATTGAATGATAAATGATATTTATTTTGCAACTATATTTATAAATAACAGTTCTGGTTTATTTGTTAAAACTAGATGAGGCCTGTGATTCATATAGCTGATAACACTGAGAAGAAACGCAGAAATAAACTCAACTCAGTCTCTTTTATAGTCCACACAGTAAGCATGTACCTAATGGTCAAATCATATGTGAATCATGCAGATTAGTGACCGAGTTGATCTTTTGAGTAAAGAACTTGAGTGAAACTTTTCAGTCAGTGCAAGAATTTGTCAGTATTCATGTAGCTCAACTCAGGACTAGTAAGGGGCTCAAGGACTCGACGAACAATATCAAAGAAAAGACATAAGAATAATAATATGGAACTATCACACAACGCAATCTAGTCTCAAAATAAGCAGAGCTTGTGCTATGAGTATTAGACAACTGATAAACATACTTATAAATAAAGAACATAACAAATTATCGTGCCCATCACACAAACATTTGTCCTGGGTGGGAATCGAACCCACGACCTTCGGCTCAGCAGTCAGGGCCACTAACCGCTAGACCAACAGGCCAGACGAATAGCTCATGCCCTAGCAAAAATATTTGCCAGTTAGGAATGTGCCTGAATGTGGTAGCATCATAGTCAGTACCCATCCATAGTACGCCGAATCTGCGATGAATGGGAAGCCTATACTTTTTTTTTATTTTGGCACATTTACACAGAAATATTTAAATAATATGCAATGGGAAGGGCTATGCTCAGAGTTTCCTTGCGTTATCGAATCAGTAATGAGGATATCCGCTAAAGAACCAAGTTTACCGACAAAGCACGAAGAATCGCCAAACTTAAGTGGCAATGGGCAGATCACTGCTCGCAGAACAGATGGCCGTTGAGGCTGAAAGGTTCCGGAATGGCGACCACGTACTGGAATACGTAGCGTTGGAAGGCCTCCTACAAAGTAGATTGATGACCTGGTAAGGGTTGCAGGAATCCGATGGATGCGAGACGCACAGGACCGTTCATTGTGGCTACACTTGGGGGAGGTCTATGTCCAACAGTGGACGTCTTTCGGCTGAAATGGTGATGATGATTTAAATACTTATTTCGCTGACCTATCTTCAATATCAGTATCATCACGTTTTATGTAAACTTCATCAGGAGCTACTTTATCCGCATTTTCAATAACACAACACTGCAATGTTTTCAATATTTCAGCTTCACGATCTATACGCAAAAGTTGTCTAAAAGACAGTTTTCTTTCTATTAAATCCAACATTATTTAAGCAAATTAAATATGTCTCACAACAAAATTTCTATTATTTTATTTGGATATTCAAATGCTGACGGTTCGAGATAGTCAAAAAAAATGAATCAATCTATTTATTACAGATGGTGATAATAAAAAAAATTAGAGGTGTGTCGACTATGACTTTGGCCGACTAGCTGCTAATCGGCTAGTCGGCCAAAGTCATAGTCGGCACAGTTTAGTTGTAAAAGGTCAACTAATAGACCGACTAGTCGGACATTTGTGGGTAGGTATTGGGCAATTTCCGTGAAGCTTTGATTTCAGCAGAGTCGCGAGGATGCCAACAAGACAATACTGTTATGTGCATTAAGTGAAAGAGCTCAATTAACTCATTAAACCCCAAGCGAACGTCGGCGTTCGCTCTCTCATTTTGTCTCTAATTACGGCATTCGAACGGTTATCATTCAATTTAAGGCAGAAATAAAGTTATATGCGTATGGAGTTTTTAAAATCAAGTCTCAAAAGTGCTAAATGATAATTTCTTGTGGTAGACAGGATAAAACAGTGTGCATAATTTAATATGAGTATGAACAATGTCATGAGTTCCTTTTATAAACATTTTCTTGAGAAATACAAATGAAGAAGCCGTATATTCGGCCTTCTTTACCAAATAGTCGCCGACGACGACTAGTTGGCACATCTCTAAACATAATCTTATATCTTTGACATTTCAATAACACAAGATTAATTTGATAACATGTTAGGGGCAGCTCACACTGAGAAGTAACGCGACGTGCCGCTACGTGTACTATGTTTACCTCTTATCTATACATATAAATAAAATTGGAGTGCCTGTTTGTAATATTGAAATAACTGCTTTTTACTACATGCATATGAATGTATATACGGTACATACACCAAAAAGCATTTATTAAAATTTTTGTCTGTCTGTCTGTCCGGGCTAATCTCTGAAATGGCTGGACCGATTTTGACGGGACTTTTTTGGCAGGTAGCTGAGGTAACATAGGCTACTATATTTTAGTAAAAAAAAAAAATTCAAAATCCTGTAATCCACGCGAACGAAGTCGCGGGCACAGCTAGTCTTACATAAATATGTAGTCTTTTTTTTAGGTGAGAAATTATCCCACTCTTGGGCGGAGTGGGAGGGTGTGTCAGACTTTTACTGAGTAAAACCCACTTCTATTTTTTCTTTGCCTTCGTTCCAGGGCCCTGGTATACCACTTTCGCACAACCTATGGCCCCAGAAGGCTTCGACCATGTTGGGCCCCTACGGTTTGCTGACATCTTTTTGAGGGGCGCGGAACACTACCGCCGTCGTCGACTCAGGCTCGGTTCAGACGGTTGCCGGACGGCGAGCTAATAAAAGTGTAGTCTAAGAAACTTTGTAACCATTAAAGTTTAATTCGAATTCTGTTACCGAAATGTATACGACTACTTTCTTATGTAGCAAAAAAAAACTATATTTAGCCACCATTTAAATGATCGCGCATGGTCAGGTCTTTTTGTTTGGGCACGCCACAATCTTGGCGGTAAGTCCCCTCTTTGAGGCGTGGCTGGAAAGACCTCACGGCGTCCTTACCTTCCGCATGACTCAGGTACTCACCGGACATGGTTCGTTCGGGAGTTTCCTGCACCGGATTCATGCGGAAGTGACGCCCGGGTGTCGCCACTGTGCGGAACGCCCGGAGGACACGGTGGAGCACACAGTCGAGGTGTGCCCTGCTTGGGCGGAGCATCGCCGTGCCCTCGTGGGGGCGATCGGCGGCGGAGACCTCTCGCGTCGGGCTTTGGTTGAGGCCATGATCCGGAGCGAGGAGGAGTGGCAGGCGGTCGCCGACTTCTGCGAAGCAGTAATGCTCGCAAAGGAGGAGGCCGAACGCATCAGGCAACGGCGTTATCGCCGCCGGGATTCTGATCCCGATTTCCGGCCACCGTAGGCGCGGGCTTGCGGACAGTGAGCAATGGGTAGCTCGCTGTCCGGCCGTCCGGTAACTGTCCGGACCAAGCCCAAGTCGTCGACGGCGCGCACTGTTCCCGCGCGCCTCAAGGAGTTGTCAGCAACAGCAGGGACCCAGCCGGGTCGAAGCCTACTGGGGCCAGGGTTATCCGTAAGGGCGCTCGAGCCCCGGTATGAAGGCTAGAAGGAACGGGGTGGGTCTTTTAGTCAGTAAGAGTCTGACACTATCTCCCGCTCCGCCCAAGGGCGGGGGATGTCAATGCATGATTTTTTCCCACCATAAAAAAAAAAAAAAAAAAAAAAAAAAAAAAAAAAAAAAGGTCTTTTTGTTATGGTGGGAAAAATCATCCAATGACAACCCCCGCTCTTGGGCGGAACGGGAGATAGTGTCAGACTCTTACTGACTAAAAGCCCACCCTGTTCCTTCGTACCGGGGCTTGAGCTATCTTTCGAATTAACCCTGGCCCCAGTAGGCTTCGACCCAGCTGGGCCCCTGCTGTTGCTGACAGCTCCTTGAGGCGCGGGGGAAACAGTGCGCGCCGTCGACGACTTGGGCTCGGTCCGGTCAGTTACTGGACGGTCGGACAGCGAGCTACCCATTGCTCGCCGTCCTCAAGCCCGCGCCTACGGTGGCCGGAAATCGGGATCGGAAATCGTCAGGTCTCAGTATGAGTTAACCCTTACGATGACTCAATAAGGATGTTAGCCGATACACGAGGTAAATTCCCTCGTACTTTTATATTTACCTAAACTACTAAATATATCGTGATGAAAATTGTCAAGTACTGGCAACCTGAAGAGGACATAGGCTAGTTTTCATCTTGATTATCTATATAGATAAAAGGAAAAACTGACTGACTGACATATCAACGCACAAACTACTGGGATTAGAAGCGTACAATTTTGCATAAGGTTTCCTTTAATGACGTAGGCTAGCACTAAGAGAGGATTTTCCAAAGTTCATCCCCTAAAGGATGAAACGAGGGTCCAAAGTTTGTATGGAGAAACCTACTTTCGAGCCGGCGAACCTGCCAGCAGAAGCTAGTCTACAAGGTGTAAAGGACAGTCCTCCACAAACTTTAAGGGCTTGCTCAGTAGACGAAACTGAACAACCTACCATAAAAAATTTTTTCAGGAAATGAAAAAAAAAATCCGCCTCACCATACAAAATTATTAACTTGATTGGACAGTTTGTATGGAGAGGCTGAATTTTTTTTTCGTTTCCTGAAAATTTTTTTTATGGTGGGTTGTTCAGTTTCGTTTACTGAGCAAGCCCTTAAAGTTTGTGGAGGGCTGTCCCTTACACCATTTATATAAATCAATTGCTGTTCGTTAGTCTCGCTGAAACTCGAGGACAGCAAGACCGATTTTAATAATTATTTTTTTGTTTTGTTCACCAGCACACAATGAAGATTTAAAAGCAAAAAAAAGGTAAGTGGGGTACCTATGTACCTAGTTAGGGCAGGCAGGTAGTTAGGTAGATAGGTAGGCGGATAGGTATGTGGATAGGTATGTAGGTAAGTAGGTAGATGGATAGGTAGGTAGGCGGATAGGTAGGTGGATAGGTAGGTAGGTAGGTGGATAGGTAGGTAGGTAGGTGGATAGGTAGGTAGGTAGGTGGATAGGTAGGTAGGTGGATAGGTAGGTAGGTAGGTAGGTGGATAGGTAGTTAGGTAGGTAGATGGATAGGTAGGTAGGTATGTAGACAGGTAGGTAGGTAGGTATGTAGACAGGTAGGTAGATGGATAGGTATGTAGACAGGTAGGTAGGTAGGTAAGTTTACATATTAGGTAATTTATTCCAATGAGAATTGTCTTCAGACTGAAAGCTATAACTTACTTAAGCTTCATCTTAGGAGAATGGTGCCTGGGCGGCTGGCCGTCTGATCTTGCGCCAAAGTAGCTCGAAGCGCCGGATGCTGGTCGGAGCAATGATGGGGAACCTATGAACATGTCAATCGTTAATTTAGCCAGGGCAATAATAATAATAATAAGCCAAGTGTTATTGTTTTATTAATTACTGTATAGCGGAGTTGAGAAAGACAGTCACTACATTAATGTTGAATGCAATATGAAAACAGAAATAACTTAATTTGATTTGGTTTAATAAAAAAATTGGGTAACGTTTTCATTAAGAAATTATTTATACATTGTCAATTCATTCCTTTCGAAGTCGTTGAAAATCAATATAGATTCTTACCATGTGGTGTACCCGTCATAGGTGTGTAGTGACTAGATCCCGGTACAGATCCAGACATGCCTTTAGCAAGCTGCAAGGCAGAGTGAAGCCCTGGGGCCCCCTTCTGCAGGCGTACAGCTGATGGCGACATCGTTAGGGGCCCTGGCGTCGTAATAGGGTGCTTTTCAACCTGCAGAGCTGATATGACCACTGCTTCTCTGTTGTAGTACCTGAGAATAGTTTGGGTATAAAAATATATGCAGTGCCTTTCGCTGTAGCAAAAATATTAGCTATTTCTTGTCGCTAGATAGAATAATAAAAAATAAAGTACATATTGAATAAAATATATAACAGGTAAATAAACATATTTAAAGTAAAGGGCCTATTATACCACTCGATATTCAGACAGTTTTAGTCAATGGCTCGTCGAGTCGCGTAGTGTAATAAGACGAGTCTGAATATCGTGTGCTGAATAACGCGTAATGTAATAGGTCCTTAAATCAGAATACAGGAAGTCGCTTTGTCATTACAATTCATTGGATCAATATCTAAGTATGATGTGACTTTGATCAAACAAAGAAAGCTTTCTTTAAATATAGGCTAGCAAACATTCTTATACACTTACACTTGATGAGAAAGGCATATTTATTTATTTATTATATTCTTTATTGTACACCGCATGAACAAAAAAGATACAGGACAAACATTATTCAAAATAAGTGTACAATGGGCGGCCTTATCGCACAGGGCGATCTCTTACAGACAACCTTTGGATGGACTGAAAGAGAGGACATACCCCACGCTTTAATATAATTATAGCGTACCAGCTCTTGTATCGCATTTAATGCAAATAAATGGCTTTGCCTTTGAGTTTGACTTTGGCGCTGCGCAAACGGAGACACTTTTTGTTCCAGTTACCGACGCCGAACACTTTTTGAACGTCATGAGTATGTGTCAAGTGGAAGCAACTGGACACAAAAAATCTATAGAAATAAAATATCCAACGGTTGCTTGAATCTGAAACAAGATACAAAAGTGTCCACGTTTGCGCCCTGCATTAATATAGCAACTTTTAAACAGACCACTTACTTCTTCAACAATATCTTGATATGCGTTTCGCTGACAGTCGGGAACATTGCGCTTATTTTGGCCACCAAGGCATCTGTGTCCGCGGTTAACGTCAAGGAATCTTGAAACTTCTCGTTGAGATGGGACACCCTGCCGGGGATCGGGCTGCCTCGAGGCGTGAGGCATAGTGCCCGGCCCAGAATTGGACTGTCATTTGGCGTGGCATACGCGCGAGGATCCTGAAGACAGGGTACAAGTGAAAGAATGGTGAAGCATAAACTGTAAACATAAAGCTAGAACCACATTAAACCGAAGCACTCGTGGGCCACACCTGAATCGTGCGTAGAATGTCGGCGCGTGGCGTGGATCAAGTGTAGCTCTACAAGTCTATACTCTGTTCAAAATTACGTTAGAAATTTTTGAAAACCTTTTATTACTGTCCGTTCAACCGATTTTTACTATTATTACGTTGGTAGCATGACTTGACAAATGACGATTGCAGTAAATAGTTGGTATTGTAAGCACTTTCTTGCTCTTAATGCCATCCTTATGCATATGAAATAGAAGGTAAATCGGTTGAACTGACAGTAAAAAAGGTTTTTGTAAAATTTCTAATCTTAACGCGAACAGGGTATAATTTCTATATAAAATGTATGGAGACCGACGCGCCCAGATCGGCGTACGTGTCACATGTGTACGCAGAGTAGTTCTACCGTAAAGCGGGAACTACATTAGACCGACGCACACGTGGGTCACGCGGGTCACGCCTGATTAGTACGTAGAGTCGCGTCGCGTGGCGTGGATCTAATGTATCTCTACAAGTCTAGTTGCCATACAAAATGTATGGAGCCCGTCGCACCCGGTTCGGCGTACGTGGCCCAATTATGCCCAATGTAGTTCTACCTTATGAAAATTAAGATATTTGGAGAATGCCTTACTTTCAAAATAAATTTAATTATAGTGAAGTGCACATTGCCCAAATACTTTAAGTGACATTGTGGCGCCTAAGTCCAATTTGATGTATTTACAAGATAGCAAGTGTCACAATCATTGTGAATTTACACTTCAAACAAACATAAGCATTACCGATACAACACAAGCCAAAATACAATAGCGGTGTTTCTAGTGCTTTTGTGCTTACAAACAGTTCCGTTGTTGCGTTTACATACCTCAGGAGTAGACAAAACCCATTAATACGAAATTGAATTCTGGAAAATCTTTCGTCCTATATTTATAATATAAACTCCACTGAGAATAAGACAGAGGTTCCACCATCAATTTGAGGCACTGTTTTAGTAATATTGACTGGGATAATTAGCTCTTAAACGATAAAGAACTTTTAGAGAAAGTCTCACTGTTTCTAGAATTTTGAATGCCAAGAAAAGTATGGTCTAAGCTCCATCTAAAGGTAGCCATACACGCTAGGGTATACCTGACCGGTTTGCCTGTACAGTTGAGTTGTAGAGGTAAACCGGAGGGTGAATGTTGCACAACTGAGCAGGTTTCCACACAAGCTTACCTGACAGATATAACTATGCAGGCAAAACTGTCAGGTACACTCTAACATGTATGGTTGGCTTAACAAATTATATGCCATAGCCAAGCGTGTACTTACAAGGTGCGGCTTGAGCCCTTTCGGATGGAACATCTTGGGGCTGTGTTGTGGGTTCTGGAACGCATGCTGGAGCCGAACTGGGGAGGGGTACGGGTGCACGTGATATGGTGACCCGTGTGCCGCCTGCTAGTTCCAATGCACAGACATGGGTAGACAAATACCACTGTGAACAACCGTGCGGAGTTGGCATAACTAAGATTTAGTGCTTTTAATATCTTCCCTTTGCTACAAACAGCTGATGTTCCTGTGGAATCCTTTGGAAGTCACATTTATTGCTAGATCCACTGAATTGTGACCAAAAATGAAATAAGAAAGTGAACCTATACACCGCTAAATTTTAATCGTTTTAATCCCGTGGAGGGTCGATCCGGTACATGAAACACTATCGATTTGTAAAGATAAAATTAAAAAATAAAGTACCTTTTTTTCAAAACTCGTATTAATTTACGCATGTACGAAATTAATTTCTTTAAGAAAATGTCAGCTGAGCAAGTTCAGTGACCTGTAGGTAGTTTGTACGCAACGCCGACTATCAACTACAGGTCATTAATCAAATCAAACCTCTCGCCCAGAGCGCGAGGTTTTATTTGATAGTTTCCCACTGAATACAAAAAACTAGCTATGCCAACTTGTGCTTGCACACTGTGAATATCAAACAAAAAGTTTTATATTTATGATGGTTCATAAGCCAAAATGATCAAGGTTTCCTCAACAAAGTTCTCAAAATATCTAACTAATTCATTCCAAGCTCCAGTAGCATATTTGTTGCTGGTTTTTAAAGTTTGATCTGCCTACTCCCTTCTATTTCTTTTGTTGGAAGTCAGCATCAAGTCTGACTGGATGCAGCTGAATATGAGTGTTCTAAATGAAGGGTCTGCCTATCTGGCTTAGTTAAAATTGTACCAATTGCCATCAGTACATGACAAATTAACAAAAAAAATGGTATGGTAATTATAAAATGTTGCCTTTCATTTAGGCTTTTATGACATCATGTGATGAAATATCTGGAACCCATTTAGGAAAGCAAGATCCGAAATATAGAGAAAGAAGCTGTAATACTCACTATTAATAATGTCATCATTCGCTATCAAACATCAACGCTCAAGTCATCTTAATTCATTAAACCCTAAGCGAACGCCGGCGTTCGCTCTGTCATTGTCTTTCTATTGTGTCTCTCATTGACACGATAGAAAGGTTTATAGTAGAGGGAAATGACTAAACAAGTTAAAACAGTACATAATTTGAATTGCGACAAAGTTTTTTCCAATGTTTAATAGAAAAAAAGCAGGCTATTGCCTCCTATAAATACATCTCTCTCAGATCCCTCTTTACAGAGGTTGCTTTGTGCTGAAGAATTAGCCACCCAGGTTTATTCATAAAAGATAAGGGGATCAGAAGTGAATTCAATCATTGGTAGATACCCCATTCAGAGTGGATCTGTCGCAGCCATCTGGTTAAATTAGCCATCCAATTGGACACCTAGGACGTTCGTTAAACGCCGGCCATCCAATTGGATGCCTAAGCCGATAGTTGTTTGAACTAAAATCACTCAACGTTAAACAGCTTGGCGTATTGAAAGTTAGCCTGAAATGACTGATTTTCGAAATGACTGATCAAGACTCGGCCCAGTGATTCAAATTTAGTTCCACTATTCATTGATTTAATAATATTTCACTATTACTTGGTGGTGAAAAAGTAGTTTTATGTAATTTATAAACCCCTAAACTAAATTACTACACAACGTTCAGCCATCTGGTTAAACGTTGCGGTCAACGACAAGGCTAGTTGTTCTTCAGCCATTTCATTGGATGCCGGCGTTTAACGAACACCCTAGGCATCCAATTGGATTGCTAATTTAACCAGATGGCTGCGACAGATCCACCTTGGGGTGGCTGTTTTAAGATTGATAAATAGAATAGGCCACCACCCACATTATTCAAGGCTGTGGCATCTCAACATGCACAAATCCAGTGGAACAGTGAAGTCGCTTTGCAAAGTCTGTTGTCACAGGACACACAGTCTTCTATGCTTCTGCACAGAGTTTATTTATTTATTTACAAAATTATATTATAACATCTTTACAGACGCATCCAAGGTGATGTTATAACAAGCACTAAAATATGTAGTACATAGTTACAAATATTATTAGATAAATTATGAATATAAATTATTGTTAGTCCAGACCTTTCTCAATAAGTAATTGATTGAGTTAGGTTGGCTATGTCAACTAGGACCACCCCACGTACAACTGGTTGAATGGGAGTCTAAGAATCCATACAACTTTATGTACTATTTACTGCCTACGTCGGATATATCCGACAAACACTCTCAAATTTATTCTACCAGGGTTGCACATCCACAACCCAATACTCCATCTCGTCGGCTCTTCTATCACCTATGGGGATTGAAGAACTAAACAAGGTGGAGTAACCAGTTGCAAATATACGACTCTGGCGAATAGGTCACGGAAACCTTCATCGGACCAATCCAAAGCAAGTGGTAAAATCTATAAAATTTTATAGATTTTACCACTTGCTTTGGATTGGTCAATTTGAGCCATGTTGTTCGATGCAAATTATCTCTTTTTTAATTAGGAGTTACATTGAGGAGTGGAACTCCTTGAAAATTTGTCTCTTGCTTTCCTAAATTAAATTTGCTCCGCATCAGCTGTGTTAAATCTATTTACACAATAATGGCAGTGCTTTTATCTATTTACATTGCACACACAAATGAGATGTGCTGTTTATTAAATTCTAGTACTTTGTAGCAACCAGCTTGATAGGTGTTATGGCTGAGTCCCCAGCGAATCCGGCTCTTCATGGTGATAATTTCTTTAACCAATTCTAAATCACATCTGAAAATTTATTAAGATAACAATACATTATATCGCCTTGGTGCATTAATCTTCCTTTTGTATTTATGTTTTAGTAAGAATTATAATATTTAGCTGAGTCACAAAGAAAATTTAATAATAACAAAAATAAATTGCAGACATCAGCCTTTAAGTTCGTAAGGTAGTTATGATTTGTTTTATGTTTACTAAAGTGATAAAGGTACCTGAGGGTGAATACATTCTAGGGCTATGTGGTGAGCCGCATTCTGCAGCGACTTGTGTTTTGATCTCAACTCTTCCATTTCATCTAGATAACCGATTACACAAAACACACAAGTAGCTAACTTGCACTTATCTATATTAATAATTCGCTATAGGAAAGACTAGAATTATTCACATTTTGCTTCAAAATTAACAAATTATTCAGATTCCGAACATTTCAAATCGCATTACAAAACGACTGTTTATTTATAGTTGCCATATTTTTTTTTTTAATATTCTTGTCTTTGTTTTCGTCATAAAATCAGAAAGCCAGCAACGATAATATTATTAAAATGAAGAGTCCGCACTTCAACGAAAAGGAATTATACGAATAGGACTGCCAGGTCGAGCTTTTTAAATCGGTCATCTTATAATGCGTAGAAAAATGGCGTTTGTATAATCAATACTTTTACGCAGATGTCAGCCGTTTCACGCATTCTTAATCGTCTCTCGCGAAATTCTCAGGAAAAGTTCATAGATGGCCGAGATTGTATGGACGGACAACCTGCAATGGATTAAAATAAAATATGTAGGTACAAATCGATTCAGCTGGATTTCATTTCAACCAGCTCAATTATTCTCTCCAGAAACTCCACCCACCCTCCTCCTCTCCAATTTATTCAGTTATGATAGACACATCAGGGAATCCAGTGACCGGTTCGCATGCGTGTATTGTGACGCCCTTATTGGTTTCTTTATGATGTGCACCAGAAGCACAGAGTACTTTTTATCCCACAAGCAACTCAGGGGATTATCTATGACGCCTATTGAGTGAAAGAGTTTACTTAGCGAGCAACGTCCGGTGATGATCCCTGCTACCAAGCAAAGACTGACTCTGTGCAGTCGCAAAAGGTTTCTAGTGGGTTTCGTTAAGCGATGGCATGACCTTCCTTGGTCTGCCTGACACCATCTGTGGATACAATGGCGGTCTTATCACTGACAGTGATACATACCAGACAACTTTTCGTGTCGCATGACTGTGAACTGTCAGCGTTATGTTTTGGGTTCTGGGCAAAGATTTTACATAATATCCTACTAGACATATATTAAATATTTGGTTCTGGGTCAAAAGTCAGGATGTTATCATGTTTGCGAGTGCGACGACGCGCAACAGGCGGCACCTTGATGATGCAGTCATCATCATGGTGCCGTCCGTCAACCGAGGTATTCCACGCTAGCCGATAGCCTGGGTGTGGTCAACCGAACTCTCTAGTTCTTGTTTGCCAAGTGTAGCCTCTCTATTTTTCTCATCTATATAGGGCGAGCTGTACCAGGATATCCTTTGTAGCCAGACCGTGAGTTTATTGCTCCCCTTGAGCAGCCTGAACTATCAGATGCTCCGGGTCACTCTGCATCATACTCGGTGAGGCTGTGTTATGATGGCGCTTCCTCTTCGCCACCTCCGAGAGCTCAGGCTGTGGCTTAGCTTCCAATCTAAACTGATCATAACACTCTGGAGCTACGCTATGTCTCCATTCTAATAAGCACGGAACAGTAAAAACAGTGGAAGTAGCTTGAGAAAATGTTTGTTCCAGAACCGGTGTCGCCAAACTCATACATTTACAATTTACTCTTACTGCAAACCTAAAAATATGATTGGCTGAAAACAAAAACAGGGCGTAGACGAAATGCAAAAAAAAAAATTATACGAAATGCAACTTTAATTTCAAAAGTCTATAAATCAAATTGACAAAAACAAGAAAGAAATACATCTTTGACTACCAAGTACTGCCACTCGTCGCTAGATGGCATTGTTCAGTACATAATATTCAGTAGGTATGAACTGTAACTACGTAAAAATAAGATTGGTATTTGAATGGCGTATCACTGACGCGAATGCTTTTTTTTTTTTTTTTTTTTTTTTGTTGCGCTCGCTGCTACTCAGATAGGGAAGTAACCTTATTCGATCGAAATATGTATCGATTGTATGAAAACGTATTTAAAACATATCATGCAAAAAAAATTGTGTGCGATAGTGTGATAGTATTAAAATTATGAAATTAATATAATTAAAGGCAATTTTTAAACGTAGTAAAAAGGGTATTTATTTGCATAGTACATCAATTATCATCATCTCAGCTGAAATCATCGTCATCGCCCACTGCTAAACATAAGAATATTAAGTATAATTCAAACGCCCTATGTTGTTCCTAACTCTTTAACTAAATTTATTTAAAATACATCACAAATATCATCCCACAATTTTTATTTTATTATATTTATTAATTTAATAATTATCTATATAATAATAATAATAATAATAAGATAGTTTGAGTCCGCTTTGGTTCTGCCTAGCTTTGAATCCTCTGAGCACATTGCTGGAGAATTCAGGCCTAGGCTATCGGTTGAAGAGAGGTGGTCAGGTTATATCTCACCTTCTTTATATGGATGACTTGAAGCTCTTTGCCCCCAACAATCTGCAACTGATGGAGCTACTGAAGGTAACGGAAACCTTCAGTAGTGCCATCAGGATGGAGTTTGGTGTGGACAAATGTGCGGTCATGCATATAAAGCGAGGGGAGATTGTGGAATCCGTGGGTATCCAACTCTCGGATTCCATACACCTGAGATCCCTCTCTCCAACCGAAACCTACAAGTATTTGGGTATGTCGGAAGCGTTAGGCATCAATGCCACTGACATGAAGCAATCGTTGAGGGAGCGCTTCTTTGGCCGCCTGAAGAAGGTACTTAACAGCCTTCTGTCAGGTGGAAACAAGGTGCGTGCCTTCAACGGTTGGGTCATGCCGGTATTGATGTACGCTTTCGGTGTACTCAAATGGACTCAAACGGAACTTGACGCCCTGGATAGGAGGGTTCGTACACTGCTGACTGCATATCGAATGCACCACCCTCGGTCGTCGGTAATGAGACTGTATATCCCGCGGAAGTGCGGGGGTCGAGGCTTTTTAAATGCTAAGTCCCTGCACAATCGCGAGGTATGCAGTCTCAGGGAATACTTCCTAGCCGCCGACGGGGGTATGCATCGTGATGTAGTAGCAGTGGACAAGGGACTCACCCCGCTCTCCTTGGCTAACGAGAACTGGCGCAAACCTGTAGTGCTTGACACTAACGTACGCAGGGAAGTATGGCAGAGTAAGGAACTTCACGGACGCTTTTTCCGGGCCCTTCATGGGCCCGATGTAGACCAACTAGCGTCCGTAGCCTGGCTGCGCGTCGGTGACCTCTTTGGGGAAACCGAAGGTTTTGTATGTGCAATTATGGACGAAGTTATCATGACGAATAACTACCGGAGATTTATTGTGAAGGACGGCACGGTTGACATCTGTCGGGCATGTCACCGACCGGGTGAATCAATCCGCCACATTATCTCTGGTTGTTCTCGTCTAGCTAACGGAGAATACTTGCATAGACACAACCTTGTAGCCAGGATTATCCATCAGCAACTTGCTCTGAAGTACTCTCTTGTGGAATCGGAGGTGCCATACTACAGGTATGTGCCCGACCCAGTTCTCGATAGTGGCGATATCACGTTGTACTGGGATCGGTCCATCATCACTGACAGGACTATTGTAGCCAATAAGCCTGATATAGTGGTGGTGGACCGAAGCGAGAGGCGTGCAATGATTGTTGACATATCCGTTCCGCATGACGAGAACCTCGCGAAAGCCGAGAAAGATAAACAAATCAAGTATATTGACTTGGCTCGCGAGGTTGTCGACATGTGGGAAGTGGATTCAGCGATTATTGTACCGATAGTCGTTTCAGCCAATGGCTTAATTGCCAAGAGCCTCGATCAACACCTTAGGAGGCTCTCGTTAGGCGACTGGATCAAGGGCTTGATTCAGAAAGCGGTACTTCTGGACACGGCCCGTATAGTCAGGAGGTTCCTTTCTCTGGAGCCCTGACCGCCGGTAGCTTGGACCCTATTCCCGATACCGGTGGGACACTATTTTTTATATTTTTAAATGTATTTTTTTTTAAGGAATATTTAAAAATGTAATTAATATGTTTAAATAGATAATAAAGGAATAATAATAATATTTTTATATTTTTAAATGTTTTTTTTTTTTCTTTTGTATAATTTTGTTAAAAAATATTTAAAAATGTAATTTTATATGTAAAAAAAAAATGAATAAAGAGAATAATAATAAATAATAATAATAATAAATTTATTGAACCATTGTTACAAGAGTTGCCTTAAATTATAACAATCGTAACTTAAGTAGGAATGTAACTATTGGCGAACTTCATCATGTAGTCTATACGGTGGTCCCCAAACTCGGCGAAGCCTGTATCTTGGGGACCGGGTTGAGATTAGTATATTTGTATACAAATGTAAGTGACTTTAAAAACACTACAAAATAAAGTTATAAAAGATAGGATCTATCTTAAAGTAAAACAAATAAGCACTGGAGATCAAGGTGTCTTAAAACTATCTATTACCTATTTTCTTAACCATAAACAAAAATTATAATATAATAAAAATTAAAATGTGCTGAACTTAGCACAGAATATTGAAAAGAAAAAAAATATATCTTAGAAAAAATAAAGATTAAAATGTGGTGTGGATGTGTAAATGTGTGAGTGTGTTGTGTAAATGTTTAGTGTCTGTGATGTGATTCCGAGTTAATTGTGAGAAGATTTTCTGAATCATCATATGTAAGACCTAAAAGCCATTTTTTGACTGCTTTTTTACACATGGCGAAGGAGAGTGTTTTAGTGTCACAAGGTAAGCTGCTAATGACCTTGTTATACACGAAGGTGTGTAGGTAAGCGGGGCATCGTCTAGCTAGGAGGGAGGTTGTTCGTTGCAGTGGTATATGAAAGACACGTTTGGAGGTTAATGAGCCATAGTCAGGTCGCAGCTTTACGGTTTTGTGAGTTCGGAAGAAAGCATTGAGGACGTACAGTTGACGAACTGAATCTGTATTATATTACTTACAAAAACTATTAAACTATAATATATAATTATATTAAAAAGGCAATGTAATGCATACTATACATATCGATTGATTTTATCGATAAAGTCACGCACTATTTGGATAGCGTCAAAAGTACAGGTAGACTAACGAATATTCCAGAAAAGCTAATAACCGAGTAAAGAAAATCAACTTTGTTGTGATGTAAATAAGGACTAGTTTTGTTTGTATATCCTGCGCAATGTTTCACGTAATTTTATTTTTTCATTTTATTAAAATAAATCCGAAAATAATACTTTTCACTTTTCGGTGGTATGATATTTATGTTAGCGCAGGGTGTTTTATACAGAGATACACATTAGATAATGTTAACGGCATTTAATAAAAGAGCTGACATTGTTAATACGATAAAACATCTGACATATATAAACAGTTCAATTGGTAGCATAGCAACCTCTCAAAGGAGTATTTTCACTGATGTGCTATACAACCTTAACACTTTCCCTCATCAGTTGAAAAAACTATGCAGCCCTAATTTAGCTCCCATCTTGATTAGCGTCGGCTTTGGAACTGCCTTGGTCATAAGGTCAGCTAATTGGTCAGTAGAACTGGTTTTTTGTACATCTACTAAACCTTCTTGAACAGTCTCACGAACGAAGAAAGGTCTCACTCTTATATGTTTCGTTCGCTTGTGAAATTCCGGATTGTGTGCGAGACGTATGGCTGCTTCGTTATCTACCTTCAATATTGGTACACCCTCTAATATTGTGAGTTGGTTATATAACCTCTGAAGCCATACAAGCTCACGTGCGCCTTCGCTCGCTGCAACGATCTCAGCTTCAGTTGTTGAAATTGCAACAGACGCTTGACGTTGGCTTAACCAGGAAACAACTCCTCCGGCGAACAAACATGCTACTCCTGTAGTAGAACGTCCAGTTTGTTCATCTCCAGCATGGTCAGCATCACTATAACCTTCAATTATGGCTTTCGTTGAGTCACATGTGTATTTGATGCCGTAACTAGCTGTTCCCTTTGTAGTGACACAGTACCTGTTACCAGAAAACCACAAACCACCGTACCACCGTACCACCACACCAGATACCAGTTACCAATACCTCAAAACCAATTACCACGTTTTCGACCATGTTCTGTTAAAGAAACAGTGAATCAACACGTTTACGACAACGTCTGTTATAGAAACAGTGAAGCAACACGTTTTACGACAAATGAAGAAATAGGATAAGCTTATAAGCGCTAAGCATAAGCCTCAGCACCCTCGCAGATGGATCACGTGGCCTCGCGCAGCGGAGATCTTCACTCGGTGACGTCTCGACGGTGAAAAGGATCGCGCTCCGCGCGCGACACGTATTTATAGAATCGCGACAAGATTACGCCGTGTCGCGCATGCGCGGTGAGCAGCCCGCTCAGTGCGTTTAATGTGCAGCACCTCAAGCGCCCTCTGTTTGAGAAATAACGACGCACGTTTGTAAATATATTAGGCTAACCACTACTTCCATAAGTACCAATGTAAATATAAATAGGGTGTAATTACAGAAAATATACAGATCTTGTTCAGACATCAAAGACTAACTACGCCTTTCATTTACGAATCACTCTCATCCCTTATATTGGTGACCCCGCTGGAAAATCAAGACGCCTGCCTTCTGAAAAATAGAAGAACCGTCAAGATCAAGCAATCGTCATGTCAAAAAACCAAGCCGAAGAATTCTGCGATGCCCACGGTACCTCAATAGTGAAGAGCGACGTTGCCACCATATCACTGCCTGCACGTCTACCACCATTTTGGCGCCAAAACCCTAAACTCTGGTTTGCGCAATTCGAAGCTGCCGTCGCTGCCAGTAAAATCGGAGAAGATCAAAAATTCAACCTCGTCGTTCCGCTGCTAGGCTGCAGCGATTTGGAGCAAATTGCTGACATCATCCTAAATCCACCTCCTACTGGCAAATACAGCACACTCAAGAACCGGTTGATATCAACATACCAAGAATCAGACTATCGCCAGCTGCAGAAATTACTCGGTGGCCTCGAGCTCGGCGACCAAAAACCTAGCCAGCTACTTCGCAAGATGCGCGATTTGAGCGGCAAACTACTCACAGACGAAGCTCTCAAAGTAATGTGGCTCAATCAGCTGCCCACGCAAGTTTGCGCCGTTCTCTCAGTGAACACCGAATCTACGCTCGAAGTCCTAGCTGCCATGGCCGACAAGATGATGGAGCACTTCGAACCAGCATCAGTCGCCGCAGTCTCCACGGCTACCACAATAACCACACCAAGCTGCGAAAGTCATCAGATTGCAGCCATCACGAACCTGCAAGTCGATTTGCTATCAAAACAAATCGAAAAGTTATCACTCGAGATCGCCGACCTACGCACAAGCTGGCAACAGCGCGCGGCGCACGCCCGCCCCACTCGCTCCCGTTCCCGCTACCCGTCGTCGACGCGGCAACGCAGCATTTCGCGCCAAAATTCCCGTGCAAACTCTCGCGGGTCAAGCAAGCCGGGCGACGCTGATTGGTTGTGCTACTATCACTACAGATTCGGTGAAGACGCGCGCAAATGCGAATCTCCCTGTTCTAAAACGAAGGAAAACTAGAAAATACATCGACCGTGGCGGAAGTCGATGTATACCAACGAAGCCTCCGCCTATGCATCATCGACAGGAACAGCAAAGAAAAGTTTCTCGTCGACACCGGAGCCGATATATCAGTCTTAGCAGCAAGAAACAAGAAATATTCGAAACCGGCAGAAAGTACCTACAAATTATTCGCTGCAAACGGCACACAAATACGTACCTACGGAGAGCGTACACTCGAGCTCAACCTAGGTTTACGTAGAAGTTTCAAATGGACATTCGTCGTCGCCGACGTCAAGACATCAATATTAGGCGCAGATTTCCTAGTAAATCACAAATTACTAGTCGACTTACATCAAAGAAAACTTATCGATCGCGTTACCGATCTCAGCGTGAACGCCATCAAAATCCAAACAACTGAAGAAGCCGTCTACATTATCGACCGTAACCATGCCTACCACGACATACTGATGAAGTATCCTGACGTTCTGCGACCCATGTCACTCAAGTCTCCAGCAAAACACGACGTTAAACATCGCATAGAAACAACAGGTCAACCTATCTACTCAAGGCCACGCCCCCTTCCTCCGGACAAGTACAACGCGGCAAAAATTGAATTCGAGAAGATGATGGAGATGGGTATCTGCAAACCTTCGAAGAGCCCATGGGCCAGCCCATTACACGTCGTCAAGAAAAAAGATGGCTCACTACGTGTATGCGGCGATTACCGTAGACTTAACGCCGTGACTGTACCCGACCGCTACCCAATTCCGAGAATGCAAGACTTTACCTACCAACTACACGGGAAAAAAGTCTTTTCTAAGTTGGATATGAAAATGGCCTACTATTCCATCCCAATTCATGAAGAAGACGCTGCGAAGACCGCCATCATCACACCATTTGGTCTCTTCGAATTCAATTGCATGACGTTTGGCCTACGCAATTCCGGTCAAACATTCCAACGTTTCATGCACGAAGTACTACGTGGACTCGACGACATCGTATTCTGTTTTGTCGACGATTTACTCGTATATTCAAGAAATGAAGAAGAACATCAGCGCCACCTACATCAAGTTCTCGAACGATTGAACAAGTACGGCGTCACACTCAACATCGAAAAATGCGAGTTCGGCACTAACAAAATACAATTTCTCGGATATGAAGTCACACAAGAAGGAATCAAACCCACACAAGATCGCATCCAAGCCGTAGTCAATTATCCAAAACCAACTACAATTCAAGAATTACGAAGATTCTTAGGCATGATCAACTTTTACCGCAGCTGCCTACCCCATCAAGCCGAACATCAAACCCAACTCAACAAGTACCTACACAACAGCAAGAAGAACGATAAATCACTAATTGCCTGGACGCCTGAAGCCGAAGAAGCCTTCGAATATTGCCGCCAAAGCATACTCGAGGCGACTACGCTGACACACCCAATACCAAACGCACCGCTATGTTTATTCACCGACGCTTCGAGTACCAGCATCGGCGCCGTTCTGCAACAAAAAGTCGACAACGTGTGGAAACCTCTCGCTTTCTACTCAAAAACGATGAGCGACACTCAGCGACGCTACAGCGTGTATGATCGCGAACTATTAGCTATGTACACCGCTGTGCAACATCTACGTCGGCTAATAGAGGGCAACGACCTTACAATTTACACCGATCACAAACCTCTAACATACGCGCTTACAAGACCACCGAGTAGCAGCGACACTCCAAGGAGAGAGCGACAACTTCACTATATAAGTCAATTCTGCACAAACATCCTATACATCAACGGTGATAAAAATGAAGCGGCCGACGCGTTATCACGAATAGAAGAAGTCGAACTACTGAACTCAACTATCGACTACAGGTCGCGCGATGAATCAAGATCGCTCGGCAAAAGTGGAAGGGGCATGCGCAGTATTCAATTCTACGGTCTATTTGGCGACGTACGGGCGGGTGTGCGCCGTCGGCGACACGTCATTGGTAGATAGAGTCGCTCTTCAATTCCCGCGTTGCGTTCTCGCCTCTCATTGGATACTGTTGTACTTGGGTACTGTTGCGTACAGCTTGTGTTATCGTAATAGTAATACGTAGTCGTAAAAGAAAATGGTTAAAAATAAAGTTTTAAAACGGCTAGCCAGAAAAATGGTTTACGACGTGAATTATTACGATAAAGAAAGAAACTAAAGAAATTATTTTTTTTTAATTTCATGTTTTATTTTATAATTTTTAATTTTTTGAATTTACCTACTTACAAGATAAATTACAATCAAAAACTAGTGATAATATAAGTTATGTTACTAAGGTTCAAACATACGAAATTAAAAATAAAATCCTAACATACTAAGAATTTCTGTGCGCAATTGTACACATGCGCCGATTGCCCCCACTACTTTCACCGAGCGATCTTGATTCACCGCGCGACCTGTACAATCAACTCGTTCAAGAATACGAAAACGACTCCGAACTACGATCGTGTTTGAACAACCCCAAACTCAACTTCACCCGACTGACTATGCCCGGAGTTCAACGACCGATACTGTGCGAAACATCTACAACAAATGTTCGACCATACTTACCACCGACTTACCGTTTTGCCGCCTTCAAAGCGCAACACGATTTAAGTCACCCCGGAGTACGAACATCGAGAAAAATCATGGCAAATAAATTCTTCTGGCCTTCTATGAACAAAGACGTAGCTACATGGGCAAGGGCGTGCATTGGATGTCAGCGCGCCAAAGTTCAACGACACGTGAAGAGCCCACTTGGTCAATTCCAAGAATCTGCGCGTTTTGACCACATTCACGTCGGCATCGTCGGAGAGTTACCTCCTTCTAATGACTACAGATACCTCGTCACGATAATCGACCGCTGCACCAAGTGGCCCGAAGCGATACCTACACGTGACATCAGCGCCGAGACAGTCGCAAGAGCCGTATACGACGGGTGGATATCGCGATTCGGTTGCCCGTTACGTATAACAACGGACCAAGGAAGACAATTTGAGTCCGCATTATTCACGTCGCTGATGAAGAAATTCGGTGTCACTCGTATTCGAACCACCGCATACCACTCTCAGGCGAATGGCCAATTGGAAAGATGGCACCGCACACTTAAGTCAGCATTGATGGCGAGAGCAGCCGCGACACGCTGGAGCGAAGAACTACCTACAGTTCTCCTTGGACTACGTACTGCACTTCGTGAAAACACCTCCTTCAGCCCAGCCCAAATGACGTACGGTACAACGCTACGCATTCCGTCTGATTTCTTCGTGCCTACAACGCCGAATATTGAAGACGCCGAATTCGTTCGTCAGCTGACAGAAACAATGTCGTCACTATCACCGGTGAGAAGAACACACTCATCGAACGCGAACACATTCGTGTACAAGGATCTCGCAACATGTACGCACGTGTTTCTGCGTAACGACAGCGTACGCAGACCGCTCACACCACCTTACGACGGCCCGTACGAGATTCTACACCGCAGCGAAGATGGAAAGCAGTTCACATTGCAGCTACCTCTTCGTACCGCCGTCGTGTCAGTCGACAGAATGAAGCCTGCACACCTGTACAACGAAGATGAGACTCAACCCTCAGCAACCTCACGCTTGCCACCACCTACTTCACGTCCGCCAACGCAAAATCATCAAAACGTGCCAGCCGCAGCACCAACATCGAGCGCACCGCCCAAGCACACCTACGTCACAAGAACCGGTCGCACGGTGAAACCGAACGTACGCTTCACTTAAGGGGGGAGTGATGTAGTGACACAGTACCTGTTACCAGAAAACCACAAACCACCGTACCACCGTACCACCACACCAGATACCAGTTACCAATACCTCAAAACCAATTACCACGTTTTCGACCATGTTCTGTTAAAGAAACAGTGAATCAACACGTTTACGACAACGTCTGTTATAGAAACAGTGAAGCAACACGTTTTACGACAAATGAAGAAATAGGATAAGCTTATAAGCGCTAAGCATAAGCCTCAGCACCCTCGCAGATGGATCACGTGGCCTCGCGCAGCGGAGATCTTCACTCGGTGACGTCTCGACGGTGAAAAGGATCGCGCTCCGCGCGCGACACGTATTTATAGAATCGCGACAAGATTACGCCGTGTCGCGCATGCGCGGTGAGCAGCCCGCTCAGTGCGTTTAATGTGCAGCACCTCAAGCGCCCTCTGTTTGAGAAATAACGACGCACGTTTGTAAATATATTAGGCTAACCACTACTTCCATAAGTACCAATGTAAATATAAATAGGGTGTAATTACAGAAAATATACAGATCTTGTTCAGACATCAAAGACTAACTACGCCTTTCATTTACGAATCACTCTCATCCCTTATACCTTCAAGTAGCGGAATATTCTTTTCACTTTCAACCAGTCCGCTTGTGTCGGATTTTCCAATTTTCTTGATACGACCCCGACAGCATAAGCAATATCCGGACGCGTACCTGTCATGGGATACGCCAATGCTCCTACAGCTTCTCTATAGGGAAACTTTTCTCCAGATTCTTTCTCCTCAACTTTCCCTGTTTCTGAAGTCCTCTCTATTGGTGTCGAAATAGGATTGCATTCGGACATTCCGAATCGTTCGAGAATTTTCCTGACGTAAGATTGCTGCGTTATTGTTACAGAGCCATCTGCTAATCTAGCAATCTCTAGTCCTAAGTAGTAGGATGCTGGCTTGATAGTTATTTTAAGCGTATCCCCTAATTCCTTTAAGAATTGGCTCGCTAAAGCTTCATTTGTTGTGGCTACAAGCCCGTCATCTACGTATAAAGCTATTATAATTTTCTTGTCTCCTATCTTTCTCATAAAGAGACAGCAGTCAGCTTCATTCTGTGTAAAACCTTTCTCTAGCAATATTGCCTCGAAGCAAGAATTCCAGCAACGAGGTGCTTGCTTTAAACCATACAGACTCCTTTGAAGTCGACATACTTTTGAAGTACCATCGCTGAATCCATCTGGCTGCTCCATGTAAATTTCTTCATTTAATTTACCGTTTAAAAAGGCTGTCAAAACATCAAATTGAGTCAGGTGCAGCTTTTCCTTTGCACTCACACTCAGTAAGGCTCTTATTGTAGCCATTCGAGCAACTGGACTAAAAGTTTGTTCAAAGTCGATCCCTTTCCGTTGCTTGAACCCCTTGACTACAAGTCTTGCTTTATATTTATCAACGGTACCATCTGGGTTTCGTTTAACCCTGAAAACCCACTTGCATGGCAGCGCTTTTTTGTTGGGTGGTAAGTCGCACAATGTCCATACTTTGTTGTCAGCTAGGGATTTTATTTCGCTCACCATGGCTTTTTGCCATTCGGCACTGTCCTCCCTCTTAATTGCGTCATTATAAGTTTCTGGGAAGTATTCTAAACCCACAAAGCAAACATAGTCTTCGAGTTTCTTTGGTCGGTTAATCGTTGCTCGGTTCCTGAGGTTGTATCGAGTCTCCGTGAAGGGCTCAACTACTTCTAATTGTTCCTGAGCATCTCTGAAATCTTCCTCATCATGTGTTAGTATAGGAACATTGTCTTGAACTTGGTCCTCTGTAGGTGTAAGAATATCCTCTTGAACTTGATCTTCAGTAATATCTCCCTCTAGATTAAGTTCTTCACTTTCTCTTATATTTTCAGACGCTTGCTCTTGTATGAGACCATGTTTATCGCTGTCATCTCCCTCTAACCTAATAGGGATACTGGTAGAAATCTTGTACTCGACATCAGACTGAAACGTAATGTCTCTAGACCTCAGAGTCTTTTTTCCGTCCCAGATGCGATAGCCATCATCGTTCTCATAGCCTATCAGTAGTCCTTTAATGGCTTTCTTATCCATCTTCTTACGGCTTTGTTTTGGAACGTGAGCAAAACATTCACTTCCAATAATTTTCAAGTGACTTATTTTGGGTTTCCTACCGTGCCACAACTCAAAAGGTACTTTTCCATCTACTCTGGTGGGTCCTGTCCTATTCAGAACGTATGCAGCAGTGTTTATGAGCTCTGCCCAAAGCACTTGTGGCATTTCTCCTCTTGCGTGTAGCATCGATCTTGCAGCTTCTACAAGCGTGCGGTTTTCTCGCTCACTACAGCCATTGTGCTCTGGCGTGTAAGGCATTGTCAGTCTATGCTGAATTCCGAACTTTTGTAGAATCCTTTGTATAGCTCCATTATCAAATTCGCCACCATTGTCGCTCAGTATTGTTTTCACTATATGACCTGCTGTCTTAACTTCTTGCAACATTTGTAACAACTTATCCTTAACTTCGGACTTGTGCCTTATGAAGTACACAAAGCGGTAATTTGAAAAGTCATCCTTAAATAAGACGAAATATTTGTATTTTGAGATGCTATCAGCAAAAGGCCCGCACACATCGGTGTGAATTAGTTCGCCTGGCACTGTAGCTCTTTCCCTTGTTCCAAACTTTTTCCGTTGGGATTTGCCATAAACGCAACCTTCGCACTTTGTATTGTCTGGTTTTAAATCGATTCCAAGCTCCCTCTTAACAATATCGCGAACATGTCGTTTGTTTTGATGTGCGAAACGCTCATGGTAAACTTGTAGTAGATTATAACCAGTGATTGAGTTTACCACAATGGATTTTTGTTTTGTTGGTATGACCGTCTTCATATCCAACTTGTAGAGTCCTCCGTAAGGTACCCTCTTGCCGACAACTTTAGTTAAGCCTTCTATGTCAAGCTTACATTCTCTAGTGGTCAACGTAAATACGCTGTTCGGCATTCTGTCTTGTGCCGCTAGCGTTGAAAAAAGATTTTTCGTTAGTGCTGGCACCAACCACACATCTCTAAGTGTTATTTTTTCCTGTTTATCGTCGACATACGCATTGACCTCTACAGTTCCCTTTCCCAATGCTGGAATTACAGTCCCGTCGGCGGTGGTTACTGAGTGGTCTATCTGAAAATCATGAAATTCCAGGAAAAAGTCGCTTCGGACCGCAATATGTGTCGTTGCGCCATTGTCCACATACCAATTATCTCTATCTTGGATATGTTCTTGTGAGCATGCATTTACCATTAATGAAATTTGTTGCACTTGCTTGGACTTTGAGTTAGGGGCTGATATGCCTGAAGATGGCTTAGGTGGCCTCCCATCTTTAATCCACTTCTTGCACTTGCGAACTCTATGTCCTTTTCCCGAACAATAGTTGCAAATCAGCTGTTCGTCCATGCTTTGCTTTAACTCTCTTTTAATTGGTGTAGTCACTAATGCCTCCTGTTTAGAGTTCTCTTGACTGCCTAGCTCTCGTTCGAAGGTGCAGAGGTGACTTGTTAAACAATCAATAGTCCTTTCAGTCTGCTTTAGCATCAGCCAGCTTGACTTGAAGTTGAAGTATCTATCATCCAGCGTGTCCAAGACTTTACATATGAGGAACATCTCAGGAAGTTTGGCATTTGCGTCAATTTTAGAAACCTCGATCTTTAAATCATTCCAAACATTCTTCAGTTTTGATATGTGTGTAGGAATATCGTCTGCCTTACTTTGTTTAAGTCCGAAGAATTCTAGACACAAGTTGTAAGCTCTGTCCTCTTCCTGTCCATCAAATAGTCTGTGTAACTCCTGCCAGACATCACATGCAGTTCTATACCTCATTACCTTTTTTAATGTATCTTCTGACATGTTAGTAGTTAGCATGAGCAAAGCGCTCGTTTCAGCCTTCCTATAACTAGCCAACGCTTTATTATAGCTGCTTACTTCAGCATCACCTGCTCCTTCGGCAAGGATTGGTTTTTGAAGTTTACCTTCCACAGCATCTGTAGCACCTTCTGTGCCCTCAAGCATTATAGAGATCTTATACTTCCAAGTTGACCAATTTTCTTTGCCATGTAACTTTCCTATGTCAATTTTTGTACTATAATCCATTTTTATTTACGTACGTACCTACGCTTTTTTTTTTCTTTTCGTGCCTGGGTCCGTAACCTGTTAGCGCAGGGTGTTTTATACAGAGATACACATTAGATAATGTTAATGGCATTTAATAAAAGAGCTGACATTGTTAATACGATAAAACATCTGACATATATAAACAGTTCAATTGGTAGCATAGCAACCTCTCAAAGGAGTATTTTCACTGATGTGCTATACAACCTTAACATGATACACCTCCATAAGTTAGATTTTTAGTCAGACTATGGTTTTTAAAGTACAGTATGGGACAATAAGGCATTTTAATATTATTTTTCGTTAATTATTATGTTGCAACAACATAGGGCGTTTGAATTATACTTAATATTCTTATGTTTAGCAGTGGGCGATGACGATGATTTCAGCTGAGATGATGATAATTGATGTACTATGCAAATAAATACCCTTTTTACTACGTTTAAAAATTGCCTTTAATTATATTAATTTCATAATTTTAATACTATCACACTATCGCATACAATTTTTTTTTGCATGATATGTTTTAAATACGTTTTCATACAATCGATACATATTTCGATCGAATAAGGTTACTTCCCTATCTGAGTAGCAGCGAGTGCATTCGCGTCAGTGATACGCCATTCAAATACCAATCTTATTTTTACGTAGTTACAGTTCATACTGAATATTATATACTGAACAATGCCATCTAGCGACGAGTGGCAGTACTTGGTAGTCAAAGATGTATTTCTTTCTTGTTTTTGTCAATTTGATTTATAGACTTTTGAAATTAAAGTTGCATTTCGTATAATTTTTTTTTTGCATTTCGTCTACGCCCTGTTTTTGTTTTCAATCATATTTTTAGGTTTGCAGTAAGAGTAAATTGTAAATGTATGAGTTTGGCGACACCGGTTCTGGAACAAACATTTTCTCAAGCTACTTCCACTGTTTTTACTGTTCCGTGATAACAAGGAACGAAAAGCGAGACTCAGCCACGGATGCGCTCTGTCTGTCAGCATTGGGTCGGTGTTCGGAACATGGGCATCTTCTGGGTTAGTCAAAACCTGATTCTATTATGTTTGCACTAGGTACATTACATAAGTTTTAGAGGGTTAACTGCCACCCGAAAACGGTCAGTTCAGCTTTTTATTGTTCTCAAATCCTTTTTTAGATACTTGATCGTATCCGATAAGTTGTCAACACTTGACTGACAGTAGAGCTGTAAATCGTCGGCGTAAAGATAAAGCTGAAGCAAAAGAGGAAATAAAATACCGCCTTGAGGGACGCCAGCTGAAATGTCACACGACCTTGGTGAAGAGTTACTAACACAAACTAACAGCTGACGACTCTGAAGATAAGAAGAACACCATTATCTCCTGTGAGACTATAAGATAAGAAAGGATGGACAAGAGGACTTCGTGACTGACGGAGTTAAAAGCATTGGAGAAGTCGCTTAACACTAAGGTGGTAAATTTAGTATCTTCCATTCCCCGCCTTAAATCGTCACTTTAAAGAGCGCTGTCACGGTACTATGCCCGAGCCAGAAACCTGGTTGAAAAGGGGTTGATGAGGGAGTCATGGTAAATTAAATTATACAATTGTTTATGAAAGAAGGCCTTGAGCACTTTGAACAGGAACGGGAGGATGGAAATTGGACGAAAGTGACTGGAAAGAGTGGAATTGGAATTCTTAGATATACTACTCTGTCAAGAAAGTACCAGGAAAGGCTCAATAATACACAGAATTTTTGTTATTCATCCAAATTTATTTTATCACCTTCAAAGTATGCCCCTTCAGAAACGATACACTTACGCCAGCGAATAATCCAATCATGAAAACATTTTTTAAACGCTGTTTCCGAAACTGAGTTCAGTTCTCGCCGCGAATTTTCCTTTATGTCTTCTACAGATTGAAAAACCGGCCAAGAGCGTGTCGGGCCACGCTCAGTGTAGGGTTCCGTAGTTTCCCGTCCGTCACAATAAGTGTTCCCACTTATGAGTTTAAAAAAGGCTATTTGTTACGTTGACATACTAAGTACGGAACCCTAAAAACAAACAAGGGACGGTGAAAACTAAAACAGTATGCAAGTAGGAGAAATTTCAGCGATTGTGCACTCTTTAAATTACGAATATATTTAAGAAGCAACGATTTTTTACCACGGTAGGTCATGAAAACACGGAAAATCTTAACATCGACTTTTAAAAAGATGATGTCATTACGCAACGCCATCTATCGAACCATTTATGAACTGGTTTTTACCTTAATATTTTGATAGATGGCGTTAAAAAAATGAATTTTACTTTTGTTCTAAATTGCCTTAGCATGTTCCTGATAGAAGTTTTATGTAGTTATAAGATAATAGCGCCAATGCCAAGGAGAGACCAACTGAACAATTCGATAATACCCGATCCATCAACTCAGGAAAAATCCTAACAGCGCGAACGCGAAATAGCCCAAAAGTATTTATTTTTTTTGCTGTGCCCGACAGGGTCCATATTGATCTTAACTATATTTTTATACCATCTCTAGATGTACATATGGAATGCAATAAAGTATTGAGTACAGCGCCATCTCTCGGGGAATTGGGTTACTAATTAATACATATACCAGAAAATACGTAAACGAAGTTAAAAAAAAAATGCTTGCATATACGATTATACTACAAACTTAGGCCAGAAATTATTTTGTACAACCTTTTTGTTTTTTTTTGTACAAAACTGTTCTTTCCATCAAGTTCAAAATGATTTTCCTAGAAAGTTCTTATAAAGTTCTACTTTTCAGATTTTAGAAACTTATGGTTCAAACCCTAACTTTTGGGGACACACACATTGTTTTTTACTTTTGGAGCGATTATTTCCGAAATTATTGACATTATCAAAAAATGATTTCAGTAAACCCCTATTCATTTTTAAATACCTATCCAACAATATATCACACGGTAGGGTTGAAATTAAAAAAAAATCACTTATCACTTTACATATAGGGGGGCTACCCTAATAAAACAATTTTTTCCAATTTTTATTTAACCACTTTGTCGGCGTGATTGATATACATATTGGTACCAAATTTCAGCTTTCTAGTGCTAACGGTCACAGAGATTAAGCGAGGACGGACAGACAGACAGACGGACAGACATACATGGCGAAACTATAAGGGTTCCTAGTTGACTACGGAACCCTAAAAAGGTGGTAATTTGAGTTTAGAAAAAAGATAGAAGTCGGCTGGAGCCATATCTGGCAAATATGGTTGCTGCTCGATGGTATTTGTTGAGTGTTTGGTCAAAAATTCGTTCACAATGATGGCCTTGCACTTGTGCGAAGGCGCAGTATCATGGTGCAAAAACCAAAAATTTGAAGAGCGAGGCAAATCTTTCATCACATCTCGACCGCTTTTGAATGCTTTGTACCACTCATAAGCACGTGTTCTTGATAAAGTCGATTCACCGTAAACCTTCGTAACATTTTCAGTGACTCCGAACACGAAATTCCATTGGCGATGCAAAATTTAAGACAAACTCTTTGTTCGATGTTTTTGTCCATTATGAAATTCGCAATACACACTAGATATGGTATAACTAAAAACAGCACTGTACATAATATAAATAACAGATGCAACTCAAACTCCGCGCCAAAATGGAAAACAGTTGTGCCAATCTAGCAAAAACAAAAAAAAACTAAAATTTGAATTTGGAACCATAAACAAATCATCCATTAGTTCCCGATACTTTTTTGACTGAATGTACCTAGGACGATTTAGGACGAACATAGGCTTTATGCCACTGGGAAGGAAAAGTATCCGAGTAAAGAAAAGTTGACGATGTGGGATATAGCAAGAAGAAGACAACTAGATTATCGCAATGTTCTGTACATACTCAAGGCATCTTTTAGTTTTTTTTACCGAGTTTTTCAAATTTGACAGGTAGAAGTCATTGACGTTCCACAACGTTCCAATTCTACTTGTGGTCTGGATTGGACTGGGGCTGCCCTCAAGCTGCTCCACCCCAACCTAGGGGATCCAGATGCCTCCTGACGGAGCCTCTATGTAGGAATCGCTTGGTCCATGGCCCTTAATGGAGCGCCGGTATGGGCGTTGTCACTACTAAGCGGCGGCTAAGCTGAACGCAAGCTGGAAGATCATGGCCATCCGGATAGTGCGGAGTATCCACGCACTATACGGATGGCCATGGTTTCATGATGGCGAGCTTCCTTGCAGACCTACCACCGTGGGATTTGGAGGAAACCTTTCTTGCACGCAAGCACGATCTGCGCGTGGAGATGCAATGCCGGAGCAAAACTCTACTGCCGCGCCAAGTCGCGGCATGGCGGACTTTCCGGAGGAATTTCATGGTGGAATGGCGTCAGCGACTGTCGCAACTCAGTGGTGGGCACATAATTATTGCGATAAGTACCCTTTTTGAGGAGTGGCTAGAAAGACAACTCGGCGTCTTTACCTTCCACATGATGCAGGTCCTCACCGGACATGGTCAGTTCGGGAGATTTCTGCACCGGATTTGCTTGGGTGTCATCATTGTGTGGACCGTCCGGAGGACACGGTGTAGCGTACGGTAGAGGTGTGCCCCGCCTGGGCAGAGCATCGCCGTCTGCTCGTGGGGGCGCTCGGCGGCAGCAATCTCTCTTTCTTGGTACAAGCCCTGGCCGGAACGAAGAGGAGTGGTAGGCGGTGGCAGGGCTCGCGCCCCTGCCGCCGGGATTCCGATTTCCGGCCACCGTAGATGCGGGCTCGTGGACGGCAAGCAATGGGTAGCTCGCCGTCCGATCCCGTCCGGGACGAGCCCAAGTCGTCGACGGCGCGCAGTGTTCCACGCGCGCCTCAAGGAGTTGTCAGTAACCGTAGGGGCCCAGCAGGGTCGAACCCTACTGGGGCCATGGATGATACAAAAGAGATCCCCGGGGCCCTGGAACAATGGCAAAGAAGGAATAGGATTGGGTTTTTAGTCAGTAATAGTCTGACACTATCTCCTGCTCCACCCAAGAGCGGTGGATGTCATAGGCTGTTTATTTCATCTCAAAAAAAATTGTTCTTTTGGTAATGTTTTTTATGCAGACGCGGGACGAGGAATGCCAACACCTTCGGTGGCATTTACATTCCTACTCCCAGTTGCCCAATGGGGTCAGAGTCATAATGTGAACTAATTTAGACGTGTGCGAAGATATATCAATGAATTTTCTTTCATATATTTGAAAACGAGTCAGCGACTGTTGCAACCCAGTGTTCGCACTCATCGTTGCTTACCATCTGGTGAAAAAGTTGTCAAACGCGAGCCTATCAATTACTAATATTAGAAAGAGGTAAAGTTTGTTTTTTTGTTTGTAAGAAATTTTTGTCACCGACAGAATGATGATTTATTTCTGAGTGAGATACCCTAGGTTTTATTTTATGTACGGAGGCAATGCCGCGGGCAAAAGCTAGTCAATTATATAAAAAAACCTCAATCAATGACTGTATGACAATAAATAATGATACAAAAATATCGCAGAAATGTTTAGTAGAATTATCATTATGTAGGTACGTACAGTCATTTAGCAGGCATAAATGATAAATGATAGATGATAATTAATGATAAATGATATATGACAAATGGTAATGATAAATGATATTTTGCAATGAGGTTTTACAAAACGCTTTTACACGTCATTTTTTTTCAGTCAGATTAAATTAGATGAGACCGGTGTTTCCTAGCTGACTACTTGAGAAGAAAAACCGAAACAAACTCAGGGGTCTAAGTCTATTTTAAAGTCCATACAGTAAACATGTAGGTAATGGTCAAATCATATGAGAACTATACAGATTAGTATCTCAGATCGTCTTTTGAAGAAAGACCCACACAGATTTGAGTGGACCGTCCAGTCAGTGCAAGCATTCGTGTAGTTCAAACTTAGGACTACTAAGGAGCTCAACGACTTGACGAACAATATCAAAGAAAGGACATTTCGAAAGGTCTAGGCCGCATCAAATACTCAAAACTGCCAGAGAAAAAGTAATCCACATAGTCCCCACATTCACAATCCTTACTAATCTACTATATAAAAATAAGTCGGGTTTTCCTTCCTGACGCTATAACTCCAGAATGCACGAACCGATTTCCATGGTTTTGCATTCGTTTGAAAGGTCTCGGGCTCCGTGAGGTTTGTAGAGTAGGGTAGAGTAGGGTAGAGCAGGGTAGAGTAGAGTAGTGTAGGGTAGGGTAGAGTAGGGTAGAGTAGGGTAGAGTAGGGTAGGGTAGAGTAGAGTAGGGTAGAGTAGGGTAGTGTAGGGTAGAGTAGAGTAGAGTAGGGTAGAGTAGGGTAGGGTAGGGTAGAGTAGGGTATAGTAGGGTAGAGTAGGCTGAAGTAGGGAAGAGCGGGAGCGAAGCCGCGCGTGCAAAAGATAGTCTATAATAAATATAAAAATGAATCGCAAAATGTGTTGGTAAGCGCATAACTCAACAACGCCTGGACCGATTTCGCTAATTTTTTTTTTGTTGTGTTCGTTATTATGAGGAGAAGGTTCTTATGGAAAAAAAATGAAAATTAGGGTAGTGTAGGGTAGAGTAGGGTAGAGTAGGGTAGTGTAGGGTAGAGTAAGGTAGAGGAGGGTAGAGTAGGATAGAGTAGAGTAGGGTAGGGTAGAGTAGGGTAGAGTAGGGTAGAGTAGGGTAGAGTAGGGTAGAGTAGGGTAGAGTAGGGTAGAGTAGAGTAGGGTAGGGTAGAGTAGGGTAGAGTAGGGTAGAGTAGGGTATAGTAGGGTAGAGTAGGGTATAGTAGGCTGAAGTAGGGAAGAGCGGGAGCGAAGCCGCGCGGGCAAAAGCTAGTATTAGGTATAAAAGCGAAAGTGAGTTTGTTTGTTTGTTTGTTACGTCTTCACGCCTAAATGGCAAAACCGACTTTGATGAATTTTGGTACAGAGATAGTTGGGACCCTGGAGACGGACATGGGCATTTTTATATAAAAAAAGTGAGAAAAGGGGGAGAAAGAGATTGACAAAATGTAACACTATAAAGTATCGACTTACAGCAAGTATAAAATAAAAAAAGAAATAAATTTATTAAAAAATATTAATTATTATTATCAACGTTAAATAGTAATTAAAATAATAAAGAACCTTCTAAGTTCAAAGTCAAATTGAAGTTTTAAACAAAAATCATCAATTTTAAAATGCAGTTCAATAAAAATAATCATATAATGTCAAATAAAAAAACTTTTTACAAAAAAAATATAACCGACTTACTAAAAAAAACACTAAAACTATCAAAATAACTTTAATTTCGGAAGTCGGTGTTTCTACACTTCTGGACACATCTATTGGCCCACCTTAGAGTTTAGGTTTCGATGGCCCCTACCGAAATATGATTGCTAGATTGAACAAAAACTGTTGATGCAGTTTTAAACCTGATACATTTTACCATCTTTTTCGATCGTATTGTTTTAAATTTGAATTCAGAATACCATACGACATGTAGCTACGCCTAACAAGTCGGATATGCGCCTTGTTGTTGGCAATTGATTTTTGAATAAAAAACATGTTTTATCAAATAAAGTGTCTACGAACAACTGGCGCCATCTAGCGGACACTTCAGGCGACAACGTGGCGGACAAGTGGAGGAGCGGGGGGCGCGGAATGGACCCCGACCCGATTTAGTTTTAAGCGGTCGTTTTTAATCAAAAAGAAACCACCGGCGATCGAGTACGTCTACTATTAACTCTCATTAGATCCCAAGCGAACGCCGGCGCGCCGGCGTTCGCTTGCTATAGGCTAAGAAATTACCAATTGTAAAAGGAACATTAAAATCAAGTATACTTTCATCATCAAGTTTTTCTATTCGAACATCCTCAACACGAAGATTGACCACCTCCTGCACATAATTTGGTCCTTCGAGCCGGATCAATCAAGCGAGCTGGAGTGAAGCTGATCTACGAAATTCGAGCAGCGGAGAACATTCGAGAGAAGATTCACCACCTGCAACGGTGGTGAATCTTCTCTCGAACGGTCAGGTCATTCATACTTTTCCTTCCCAATTCCGTGCTGAGTTTGTGCTAATATTGTTTTATTTCTCAAAATTCCAGTGTTCGTAGCAAGTGTGCATCTACCTACATCGCGGTCAGTACATACATCAGAGAATTAAAACTGTAAGTACTTGATTTTGTTTCTCACAGCCACCACAATGACGAAAAAAAGGCATTCGCTTGTAGACACAGAAAGTATTGAAGATATTATTCGGGATTTAGTGAAAAAACGCGGTTCTTTGAAGGGCAAATTTACGTTGTTTTCAAAATTCGTTCAATCACTAGACGATTCTAATCCAACGGAAATTCAGAAAACAGAATTAAAAGAGCGCTTGCAAAAGGTAGAACAGTTGTTTGATCAGTTTAGTAGCACCCAAGATGAAATAGACTCGTATGTTGCAGGTAGTCAGATAGACAAAGAATTGCAAGAGAGGGAGTGCTTTGAAAATCAATATTATGCTATTGTGGCCAAGTCTAAGTGTATTCTTCAAGATAATTCAATAGTTCATAGCGATAATAGAACTTGTAAAACACACACACGGTATCAAACTACCTACAATTGCTTTACCGAACTTCGATGGTTCTTATGATCAATGGCTTGAGTTCCGAGATACATTTTTGTCACTCGTGCATAATAGTAATACTCTCGACAATATTCAGAAATTTCATTATTTGCGATCAGTTCTATCAGGTAATGCACTACAGGTTAATAAAGCTTTGGAATTTTCCGCTTAAAATTACATCGTTGCTTGGGATTTATTGGAAAATAGGTACAACAACAGCCGTTTGCTAATTCATAATCACGTTAAAGCGTTATTTACTGTTCAGGCAATAAATAAAGAGTCAGCTTCTCAAATACGTAAACTCATGGATACTATTTGGCGAAATCTTCGCGCATTAAAAACGTTAAACGAACCCACTGATGCATGGGATATGTTAATTATTTATATCATCGTCACAAAATTAGATTCGTCGACCGAGCGCGAATGGGAACTTTTCAAAGGTACCCTCACCAATACGTCTCCCAATAAAAAAACGTCGTTGTCTGACTTAATGAACTTTCTTAAGGATCGCGCGGATTTTCTAGAAACGGTTAAACCTTCTCATAATAAACAAATGGAAAGTACTCAGAACAATCACACGAAAAATTCGCCGTCAATAAAAACACATAGTCATGTTTCAACTCAAAAGCAAGGTAAAAAATCAGCTAATCACACAAAATCGCTGAGATATAAGTGCAATATGTGCAGCTCTAATCACCCTCTCTATGCGTGCGATAAATTTCTTATTTTATCATCAAAAGATAAGTTGAAGTTTATCGAAGACAAGAATCTTTGCCGTAACTGTTTACGTGAAGGCCATGCAATAACTGAGTGTTGGTTCGGGCCGTGCAAGCACTGCAACAAAAAACATAATTCATTAATACACAGTGAATTCGTTGACGCTAGCGAATCGTCCACTGTTTCACACACAGCACAAATAGTGGTTCAACCAGAGTCCACTCAGGGAATCACCGCATCTCACACGTCTCACACGCCTTACAAAGTCAATAATATTGATACGCGCTATTTTTATGATCAAGTATTATTATCGACTGCATTGGTGGAGATTGCGGATTCTAAAAATAATTATCACACTACCCGCGCTCTTCTCGATAACGGGAGCCAGCATTGTTTTATTTCCGAAAAACTTTGCAAATCCCTCAACATTCCAACGATACAGTCTACTATGCAAGTCATCGGTGTAGGGAACTCCGTGACACAATCCACACAATTATGTAATATAAAGATACGATCTAAAGCAAGCGTATACAACACACACATTAATTGCTTAGTTTTGTATCAAATCACAGCTCAATTGCCGTCGCTAGGTATCGATCACAATATCGAATTTCCCAGTAACATACAACTGGCTGATCCTGACTTTCATTCGAGTGATGAAATTAATCTATTAATAGGGGCCGACAAGTTCTGGGATTTGCTAAATGAGGGTCTAATACGTTTGTCAAAAGGTCCTTATTTGCAGAACACAAAGCTTGGTTGGATTATCTCAGGTACAGTTCAAAAACAAATTGACTTAAAAAACACTCGTACACAATGTAACTTCACACAAGCGTTAGATGCGGAACTTAAACGTTTCTGGGAACTCGAAGAAATTATTTGTAATAAACCAAAATTTACAAAGGAAGAAATCGCATGCGAAAATTTATTTAAAGACACCACGTAATGATAAAGGTCGCTTTGCCGTGCGTATTCCTTTAAAAGAATCAGCTGATGAGCTGGGCGACTCATTCACAATGGCCGAGAACAGGTTTTTAGCACTCGAACGTAAGTTAAACCGAAGCGCGGGTACTTATAAACAAATGTATTGCGATTTTATGAAAGAATATTTAAGTTTAGGACATATGAGCCGTGTCACTGAATATTCACCGCCGTACTATTTCTTACCGCATCACGGTGTCTATAGAGAACAAAGCTCGACTACAAAACTTAGGGTCGTGTTCGTGTCGTGGTCGCTAAGTCCGCATCCGGGAAGTCTTTAAATGATATACAACTTATCGATCCAACTTTACAGAATGACATATTCGCCATTTTACTACGATTTCGACAATTTAAATATGTCGCATGTGCCGACGTCGAGAAAATGTATCGTCAGATATTAGTCCAGTCAGATCAAAGACGATTACAATTAATTCTTTGGAGGGAGAAGCCGTCCGATCCCCTTTGCATATATCAACTTAATACCGTCACCTATGGAACGGCATCCGCGCCTTATTTGAGTATACGGTGCCTTAAACAACTCGCGATGGAATGCAATGATGACGTCATTGCACAAACCATTAGTGATGATTTTTATGTTGACGACTTGATTACGGGAAATCAGGATTATCAAAGATTATTAGAGATATGTAGTGGTGTTTCTAAAGTCCTAGAATCGGCTTGTTTTCCGTTGAGGAAGTGGATTTTTAATGCGAAACCTTCCCAAACCCAACTTGAGTCTACCTTCAAAGAATTATCGCTAGGAGACTCGTGTCACACTAAAACTTTGGGATGGGGATGGTTTAATACGTCGGATGAATTATATTTTACTACTCAATGTGAACACGACTTAACCGATGCTAGTAAGCGCAGCATCCTTTCCACTATAGCTCAAATATATGATCCTCTAGGTCTACTCTCCCCAATGACAGTGATTGCAAAAATCCTACTTCAGAAATTGTGGTTAGCTAAGATAGGATGGGATGACCCAGTGCCTAAGCCGATTTTACTAGATTGGCAGAAGTTTGTTAGTCAATTGAATTGTTTACAACATTTACGCACACCTCGTTATGTAATAGGAGATAACGCGCACACAATCGAACTACATATTTTTTGTGATGCATCACAAGACGCGTACGGTGCATGTGCGTATGTGCGTAGTTATACAGACACAATTATAACAGCGCGCTTGCTATGTGCGAAGAGTAAAGTGGCGCCGGTAAAACCGGTTTCCATTCCGCGTTTAGAGTTGTGCGGCGCATTAGTAGGCGCTCGACTTTACAAAAAGATAATTGGTTCGTTACGATTGACGTTTACCAATGTGTATTTTTGGTCAGATTCTACCGTAGTGCTAGGATGGCTTAAGATGCCACCGAATCAGCTAAAACCATTCGTGCAAAACCGTGTAGTGGAAGTGAACGAACTAACGGGTGATAAAGCGTGGCTTCATGTTAATGGTAAACAGAACCCAGCTGATTTGCTATCGCGCGGCATGCAATTGGACACGTTAACCTCGTCGGATCTGTGGTGGAACGGACCGTCATTTTTGCAAGTTCACGAAATAAACGGTAAGCTCAATAACAATTATAATATTAACTATGATGAATTACCAGAATTAAAACCCACAAAATCCGCCTTAGTAAATCAAACAAAACCGATCTTCTTTCCTTTCGAAAACTTTTCCAATTTCAACCGTATGATGCGAGTCATGGCCTATGTTCTACGCTTTACGAATAATAGCCGACATAAAATAAAATCACAGCGCATCGTAGGTACTCTGTCAGTTGATGAATTGAACACTTCAACAAGAACTTTAACGCGTATCGCACAACAAGAATCTTTTCCGATAATTTACGAAAGTTTAATAAAAAAACATCCTTTAAAATTTCCTCGTAATATTTCTAACTTAAACATAATCCTAGATGAACACAATATAATTCGAGTAGGGGGTAGATTAGAAAACTCTGAATCATTCTCATTTGACAAAAAACACCCTATGTTGTTATGCGGACGACATAGATTCACCCGTCTTTTATTTGAATATAAACACAAGGAACTATTACACGCGGGGCCCCAATTGTTACTAGCAACTATAAGAGAAACTTGGTGGCCACTTAAAGGGCGGAACTTGGCGAAACATGTAGTGCATACCTGTGTGAAATGTTTTCGCATGAAAGCTAAACCTCTAAATATTCAAATGGGTAATTTACCACCCGAAAGATTGCAACCCGGGTATCCTTTTATGTATTGCGGCGTCGACTATGCAGGACCGTTGTTTATGTTGAACCGTTCAGGAAGGGGGGCCAAGCTAATAAAATGTTACATATGATTATTTGTGTGTTTTGCAACGCGCGCTGTTCACTTAGAACTGGTCTCTAATCTCACGACTGAGGCATATTTGTTAGCACTAAAGCGCTTCATTTCCAGACGAGGTAAACCTTTGCAGATCTATTCAGACAACGGTACAACATTTGTAGGGGCTCTAAAAGAATTTGCTAAATTCCTAGTAGATAAAGAGGCCGATATCCGGGACTATACTGCTAATAACTTAATTAAATTTACATTTATTCCGCCTTATTCGCCTCATTTTGGTGGTTTGTGGGAGGCAGGCATCAAGTCCTGTAAATTTCATTTAACTCGTGTCGTGGGAGATGCACGTTTGACTTACGAGGAATTAAGTACTGTGTTAGCACAAATCGAGGCTGTCCTTAACTCCCGACCCATGTCTCCTTTGTCGTCCGACTCCTCCAACCTTCTCCCTTTAACACCTGCTCACTTCCTGATTGGCCGACCGTTCACCGCACCCGCTAGTCAAGACTTGACCACAACCGCTACGCAGCATCTCCGACGTTACGATCGTGTTGAGCAGATGCGCCAGAACTTCTGGAGTCGATGGTCCAAGGAATATGTTTCAGAACTCCAGAAAAGAACGAAATGGCAGACCAGCAGAGACACCATTGCTCCAGACACTCTTGTGCTCGTGAAGGAAGATAACCTGCCTCCTCTCAAATGGCGTCTAGGCCGCGTCCTGCAGACATTTCCGGGGAAGGATGAGACAGCTCGCGTTGCAACCATACGAACGGCGACGGGTACAATCAAGCTCTCCTTCTCGAAGATATGCCCACTCCCGCTTCCTGACGATGACAACACGACGACATCTGCTTCTTTGGAACCAGGAGCTTCCAAGGCCGGGGGCATATCTAGGAACAACTGGCGCCATCTAGCGGACACTTCAGGCGACAACGTGGCGGACAAGTGGAGGAGCGGGGGGCGCGGAATGGACCCCAACCCGATTTAGTTTTAAGCGGTCGTTTTTAATCAAAAAGAAACCACCGGCGATCGAGTACGTCTACTATTAACTCTCATTAGATCCCAAGCGAACGCCGGCGTTCGCTTGCTATAGGCTAAGAAATTACCAGTTGTATAAGGAACATTAAAATCAAGTATACTTTCATCATCAAGTTTTTCTATTCGAACATCCTCAACACGAAGATTGACCACCTCCTGCACATAAAGGTTTAATTTAATAACGCGTGTTGCCTCCATGGGCATCTACCACAGCTCTCATACGATTAGGCATAGAGTTTATCAACCGCTCTATGAAATTTTGAGGGATCATCTCCCATTCCTCTTCTATGGCAGTTTTCAACTCCTGCATCGTCTGGGCAACTGGCTGACGAGCCCTAACACGTCTTTTTAGCTCGTCCCACATGTGCTCAATGGGGTTCATGTCTGGGCTTCTGGCTGGCCAGTCCATAACTGTGATGTTCACATCCCGAAGATATTCCCTGACGATGCCGGCCGCATGGGCACTTGCATTATCATGCATAAAAAGGAAATTTGGGCCCGCATAGTCCGCGTATGGTATCACGTGAGGTTCTAAGCACTCACGAATGTACCTTTCAGCATTTAATGTTGGCAGCCGTGGTCCTGTAACAACCTCAAGTTGAGTTTTGCCGCTCGCGGATATACCGCCCCAGACAGTCCATGAGCCACCGCCATAAGCAACCCTCTCTTCAAAGCAGCATTGTGCGAAACGCTCTCCCTTACGTCGGTAGACCTTCTTCCTTCCATCATTGCCATGTAACACAATTTTAGACTCATCAGAAAAGAGTACACGGCTCCAATCTTGCTGTGTCCAATTTAAATGACTGCGTGCGAAATGAAGGCGCGCTGTTCGGTGGGCTCGCGTTAGTTTGGGCCCATTAGCTGGCTTGTGTGGTATTATATCGCGTTCTTTTAACCTTCTCCGAACAGTTCGAGCGCTCACAGACACTCCGTGGAAGTCGCGAAGTTGGTTTTGTTTCTCAATGGAGGTAAGGTGACGATTTCTCAAGCTGGTCGTCACGATGAATCGATCCTGCCTTTCAGTTGTGACCCGAGATCGTGGCCTTCCTTGGCGACGAACAAAGCCGCCAGTCTCTAGGTACCTCCGATAAACATTTCGGACCGCAGATCGACTTAAATTAAGTTGAGCACTCACGTTTCTTTGGCTGTGTCCGGCCTGAATAAGTGCCACAGCTTGGGCGGCGACTTCAGGTGAAGTATCCATAGATTATTGATAGAACCTCACCTTAATGTTAAGAATAAGTAATGTTTGTTGCAAAACCAAAGATATCAATCACTTTTTTAAGAATTAAATCCAAGTAAGTAAACCAATAAAACCAAGTTTTCTTAGTATTCGATTGTTTGATATCAACAAACAGGCTCCAAATTGTCTTTTGTTTCTTTAAATTCTGTGTTCGAAATTCAAAAAAAGACTATTGAATGAAATTGTGAATGTGCCAGGTTCAAAACTGCATAAAAACTTTTTGCTCGACCTAATATAAAATTTTAGCTAGGACCAAACGAAACTGAAAATACAAGGTGGGCCAATAGATGTGTCCAGAAGTGTATAAATAATTTATTTGCCAGAATATACGTTCATACTGGTGGTAAAAAATTTAAATGGTTTCCCTGTATTCTACTTTTAAGTCGTGCAAATTAAATTACATGCATGGTACCTACTGAGCATAGTAGTAGAATGATAATTTGATTTATTATTACAGTCGAAATAATGTATTTACTACAAGATATTAAAATGTCAAAATATTAACATCAGTAATTGGATATAAAATAAAATATTACAGTTTAGAAATTAAGAAAATTATCAATTGAATAAAAACAACCAACCAATCCACACAACCAATAAAACATACATATAGGTAACCAATTTAAAAAAAAAAAAACTGTTAAAATCAATAAAATCAGTCGTACAATATAGCAGTCCAAATCTATCGTGTGAAGAAGAAAAAGGAAAAATTAAAATAAATTAATTATCTATCATATAATTAATTCCGGTACCTATCTTCCAGCTCCATCATCATCATCAGGTCACATCGATGATACCATTTTCAACATACCTATTCAGAACTATTCATTTATTTGTAACTATGTTCATTGGGAGATCTGTCTGAGTATGAACTTCCGTTAGCCATTTCTGGTCTTCTTTACCAGTTCCACTTCATCAAATGTCATGTTTTGACTATAAATGCTTAAGTCTTTGATGAAAATACCAAAAGAACTATATGGTCGCTTATAATATTTGAGGAGTTCCCTCGATTTCGCCAAGATTCCATCATCAGATCCCGACTTGGTGACTATGGGACCATTTGGGAAGTATACCCTTTCCAAAAAAAAAGAATTTTTCAAATCGGTTGGCAAGTGACGAAGTTATGCGCGAACATACATAAAAAAAAAAATACAAACATCCGAATTGAGAACCTCCTCCTTTTTTAGAAGTCGGTTAAAAACAAAAAAAATAAAAGAAATTAATTATTATCTTTATTGTATATTATGTATATCTTTTTTATTAGTAATAAAAAGGATATATATCACTATTATAATTATACAGTACTGGAGCAGGTCAATCCCAAGCCATTTTGTCTCCAAGATACTTTTTTTACAGTAAGTATATAATAGTACATTGTTACACTAGGAGTGAAAGTAACTCATTTCGTCCCGAGAAGGAGTTGGCGAGCGAGCGCAGCGAGGTCGCTAATTCGAGGGGTTAAATGGGTTACTTTCACCCCGAGGTAAACACTGCTTTTTTTCATTACGAATACGAGGAAACTAAAATAAAAATAAAAGTTCGTAAAACCTTAGTCGTCGTACCTATGATTTTAAGTAGATTATCTTTCTTCTGATTTAGGCGGTAAAAGGTATTCCACTAGGTACTGCTTTAGACTCTTCTCTTAGGAAATTAGGCGCTAAATCACTATTTTAATCTGATAAACATAACGTGTTAATACAAATCTCTATTGTACGGAATTGTAAACAAAAGTCGAAAAAACCAACGACTGATTGCTACTTTCCCGCCATTTTGTTTTTTTTTTTCTGCGGCCGGCCAGCTATTCAGCCCCATTAATGAAAAATTAGAAATTAATTGTAATCTTTTAAAAATAAAGTATTTTAAAGAAATAGTTGAACAAATAAATCACTTAAAATATAACATTATTTAATTAATACTTGTCTTTAAGTTATTTCAATTTTATATCGCACTGAGATTGACTGGCTGTATGGAAAATTGGAACATGGTTCAATAGAAATGTGAAGATTGAACTAGTTTTTTTTTTTTTAATAATTTGACAGCTATCAGTTGTAAAGTAAAACTCCCTAGGGATGAAAAGTATCACTTTCAGCCCGCTCCTCAGGCAACTTCAGACCTTCTTTCAGAGTATGAGTAATGAAAAAATATAAATGAGTCTTCACTCAGGTTTCCAAAATTAAGTACAGAGCATCTACGCCCGAAAAATGCCATAAAACAGTGACTTTCTGAATCCTATTCCCCGGTAACGGCAAGGTTAATAGGTTCGAAAAAATATATCTTTATTATAGACTAGCTTTTGCCCGCGGCTTCGCTCGCGTTAAATTCGGGGTAACACGGTTCCCGTTTCTGTGGGGGGTTAGTAAACTCCCCTTAGCGAACTCCACTGCGGGTGAAGTAACCTACGACAAACTTATTATTTGCAGTTGGTACAGTAATCGGGTCTAGGGATCGAACCGCAAAATTAAGTTTGTTTTTTATTGTATATATTTTTCCGGGATAAAAAGTATCCAGTGTGGTGCCCAGGATATTAAAGAATATTTATACCAAGTTTCATCGTAATCGAACCGGTAGTTTTTGCGTGATGCCTGAACAAACAGACAGACAGACAGACCAAAATGGTTTTTAATCACATTTTTGGGTTCGGTGCAGCCCCGGATCTACGATTTTTTCGAACCGGGGCAAAACCTTGATACTGGCGCCCTCTCCCTTCACTGTTTGAGAAAAACTGTTAATACTGCTACTCATTGTAGCATTTTTGTGACCATTTGTTAAAATAATAATCCTTTAATAAATTTAAACTTTTTATTATCTAATAACTAATAACTTTCATTTGTGACATAAAACAGAAACACAGAAAAAATATATAACCAGGAAAGACTACAACTTTACACGGCGTGCTTTCTTTTCTGCGAAAGAATCTATTAGCTCCTCAAAGTCCGTTGCATAGGCAGTTTTGTTTTCAATGGCTAGGACATAGTTTTTATAAATCTATGGGCTAGGATCGCGAGGCCAGATAGACGATCCTGACTCATTGTAGAACGTAGATAAGTTTTAATTGTTTTCAGTTTGCTGAAGCTTCGCTCACAGCTTGCAGATGTTGTTGGTAATGTGCAATAAATTCTTAAATCTATACTAACATTGGGAAATGCTTCTTGCAAGTCGTGCTTGTACAGATGTTGTAACAGGTCGAAGGCACTTGATTTTTCATTAATTTCATGTACTAGCTCTTTAAATACGGCGAGTTCCTAGCAAAAACCAACTGCATTCAAGTCTTTTGAATATTTTAAAGCTAGATCGGCTCCATTTTTTTGCAGATCTTCTGTCGACATATTTAAAAAGGCGTGGCCACTAAGGAAGGCGAATTTTTCATGTAGACTCTTTGCACTCTCTACTCTTATCTCAATTTCTGTTAAAATTTTGTCAAACACTACTTTTAAATCTTTGGAAAATAGCCTAGTCGGATCTAGCATGCTCGTTTCGTCTTCACAGATTTCGTCGTGTTGCTTTTTCTTTTTGGAAATTCGTTTGTTTTTGAGAACCGGCTCAATTTCCAACTTTTCTGATACAGGTGTAGCTTCTTTGATCCAATATTCTACCGGTTTTTCTCTAATTTTTTGCAAGATCTTACCAAGGCTTTGCATTAGCGCCACAGAACGCGAAATGATAATATCCTCTTTTTGTATTTCAACGTTTACTCTATTAATCTCTCGGAGAATATTATCCCAAATTGTCAAGTTGAGGATAAATTTAAAATCCATTACCGCATGTAGCAAATGACCAGCTTCGTACTTAGATTCTGCGGCTAGAGAGGATTCTTCAATTTCTGCCAGAGCTTTGACAACTTCCGATAAATTATTTAATAGAGCAGTAACAGCTTGATGTTTAGCCGACCATCTAGTTTGACTACTTCCTTTTAAGTTTGTTTTTGTACACTTTTGCATTATTTTCCACCGCGTGGTGGATCCGACAAAGAAACAATAAAGTTTTTGTATAAGCCCAAATAGGCTAACTGCTTGTGGGCATGTTGAAGCTGCATGCACGCCAACAAGATTTAAAGAATGCGCTAGACACGGTACAAACTCTGCCAGCTCGTTCATTTGCATAACTCTGGATTTGACTCCTTTGTATATGCCGGCCATATTGGATCCGTTGTCGTAAGATTGTCCACGACATTTTTGCACATCCAAACCATAAGCTTCTAGTTTTTCTAGAATGCGCTGTGTGATATATTCTCCAGTCTTTCCGTCAACTTCAATAAAATCAATAAAACTTTCCTTTATTTCACAACCAGTTTCTGTTATTTTGATGTATCGAATCACCTGGCTCATTTGCTCTGTGTGAGATATATCTGGAGTGCAGTCAAACATGATTGTGAAATAGTTGGCATCCTTGATCTCATTGAAAATGGTATTTCGAACTTTGTTTGCCATTATATCGATGATTTCATTTTGTATCGTTTTTGACAAATAGGACACATCCTTTTTTTAAGTGGTTCAATTGATACTTGAGAGTAGGATCATATTTAGCGAGCAGACTTATCAAATTAAGAAAATTTCCTTGATGAGGCTGAGGACCATTTTCAGCGAGATCACTTGGTGTTTCTTTAGAACCTCTAAAAGAAAGACAGTTTGTGGCAAGGTACATGACAGCGTCCATTACTACATGTAGAATATGTCTCCATTTTTCCTTCTCGGAATGAATTAATCGCTCTACGTCGCGATCGATGCCCTGACCTGATTTCATTTGTTGCAGACGGGTTTTCCATTTAATAAAACATTCTTTATGCGGTTGTGATATTTCATGCTCATTTAATTTTTCTGAAGTCTTTTTCCAATTTTTGAGACCATCTTTACACAAGGCTGATGTAGAAGTGCTGTCGAATAGCTTGCAGGGAGTGCAGTAGAGTGCATTTTTTGTTTTCGAATAAACAAGCCAGGATCTTTTAATATTTTCGTTATTCGCCATTGTTCCGAACCACATGCTATGTGTTAAATGCCTACCGTTGCGTTCAGTGGGCTTAAACTCTATGTTGTTTGGATGTTCATTATTTAGTAATATAGCTTGTTTGCTCAAGAATGATCTTTGTTGATCTGTTAATTTCTCGTGGCCCGACCAAGTACCTGGATCTATCACATCTATAATTTTGTCTTTGCTACTCGATTGCAGTAAGTCACTAGATACAAGCTGAGTGTCATCTTCCTGTTGAGATAATACAGACGGTGAAGACTGTTCACCATCACATGAGCTTTGACGTTTCGACTGATCAGTTGAATTAACTTGAGTGTCCAAAATGCAAGAATAGTTCGAAATTTCTGACGTTGTATCAGAAGTATGAGTGGAACTTGACGATTCGCCTGCTTCGAGAAGCCACTTTCTCATCTTAGACGCTGAATTCATTGTATCTTCGATTTTATCTTTTGCTCTTTTTCTGTTTTCAGCCCCAGAAAGCTTTTTTCTTGGTGCGCTCATCGCTTGGTTTTTCCAACCTAAAAATATAAATAAATATGTATCTATAGTTTGATGAAAGCTGAATTACAAGCTCACTGAAAAGTGGGCAATGTTTAGTAACTATAGGTACTTCTCGTTACCTTTTCTTGAAGATTTTATTTTACTGTATTGTAGAGTTTACTTATAACTACAATACTAAAAAACCCAGTAAATTAACATATCCCACTAACTGGTTTCTATAATCTATAGTCATAAAACTTACATCAAAAACGTAGAATTTATTGAATTACAAATTTCAATGTAATAGTGTTATGTTCAGAGGTCGGAATATGTAAACTAATAAAAAAGCACTCATAAAAAATATACCTCTAATATATAATTATTTCTTACCTGTAATTCTTGCAAATTGTTGATTTCCACTATGATAATATTATGATTTCACTAATAAATTACTTATTTTATTAACGCTGATTACTCGCAAACGCAATCAACCACATATTAAACAAACAGTGTTGTCACTTGACGTTCAACTTGAATTTGTTCGGCTCGGCTCGTATAGATATGTGACGGCTCGTATAGATATGAGAAAGATCACGGACACTACGCACGCGTTCAAAAATTTACTTGATCTGTTAAGATGCGTTTATAAATCACTTAGTATGTGTTCAAAAACTAACTGGGCGTATGGAAATAGAAGTTTGTTTTTCAAACATATTATATTAAGATTCGATTACTTGATAAAAACCTATGAGATTGTAGGAAAAGAGGCTTCATTTGTTCGATATTTCGAATTCTCGTCTCAAGGATTTAGCGCCCCCATGAAACTGCCGCCCGGGGCAAGTGCCCCGGTTTGCCCCCCCTTAGATCCGGCACTGGTTCGGTGTCGGTCTAGTAACACCCCCTGCCATTTATTTTTTTGAGATTTTCAGTGTACAGAATTTTCACTTCTACAGATTTATTATAAGTACATACTATAGATTCATGAATAACATTTTCAACATATGATTTTTACGTGCGATTAATACTTTTGTCTAAAAACAAATATTTAGCAATTTCGCAACTTTCCCTACTCCTTCGAAACGGCTTAGATCTTTAGAAATATTTTTTTACAGCACCTGCTCGATAATGTCGTTTTATACGTCATACAAAATAGTAGTTTATGTGACTAGGGGATAAAGCAGTGTCTTTAAGTCGCGGGCGGCATGTTGAATTCCGAACGAAACGAAGGTTGCTGATTTTAATCCCGAACGATAGTGAGGGATTTATAAAATTAACTCCCGAGCATTGCGAGGGAGTTAATAAAGAAACCTGAGTGAAGTGAGGAATTTAAGCCGCCCAAGACAAAGACAGCTTTATCCCCGTGTTGCATACTCTACTTTTTACACCATCTGTGAGATAATTAAAAGAAAATTTGGTCGACCAAATCATATATTAGAGAAATATAAGTATTATATTTACAAGTTCATCAAACAAACAAAATTCACTACTCCAAGATTGTATAGTTTCAATTTTCTATAATGCTCCCGTGTCGTCAGTACGCACGTTTTATTCTATTTTCTTTTTTTTGGTAGTCAGATTACATACTCTTTGGTTTGAATTTCGAGTCAACTTGTTCGATGCGCCTACATTTTAATTCACAATGTTGACGCTCCAAATTAAAATCTCATTATTCCCTAGGGATCGGCCATACTGCATTATCTCCCTAGGCATATAATGACTTGCTTTAAGTGAGGTTTGTATGACGTGTAAAACGACATTATCGAGCAGGTGGTGTAAAAAAGTCATTCTTTCCCTAGGGAGATAATGAGATTTGAATTTGGAACATCAAAAATCGTCAACATTGTGAATTAAAATGTAAGTGCATCGAACAAGTTGACTCGCAATTCAAACTGGCCAATGACAAAAAAAAGAAAATAGAATAAAACCTGCTTACTGACGAGAGCATTATAGAAAATTAAAACTATAGAATCTTGGAATAGGTAGTGAATTTTGTTTGTTTGATGAACTTGTAAATATAGTACTTATATTTCTCTAATATATGATTTGGTCGACCAAATTGTCTTTTAATTATCTCACAGATGGTGTAAAAAGTAGAGTATGCAACACGGGGATAAAGCTGTCTTTGTCTTGGGCGGCTTGAATTCCTCACTTCACTCAGGTTTCTTTATTAACTCCCTCGCAATGCTCGGGAGTTAATTTTATAAATCCCTCACTATCGTTTGGGATTAAAATCAGCAACCTTCGTTTCGTTCGGAATTCAACATGCCGCCCTCGACTTAAGACACTGCTTTATCCCCTAGTCACATTACTTCAAAATTCACTTTGATATCACATGTAAATCAATTAATATTTCACAAAAACATAGGTACATTTTCACTGTTTTTCATACAACCGCTCTTATGCGATTATGACGTTATTACACATTCTTCATCAGATATTTTGGAAACACAGTATGTAACAAGTTTTGTAAAATATTTGAGTAAATCACAGAATTACTGAATGCCAACAGAGTTTTCAGGTATAATAACTCTTTTTTCGCGTTGCCTTTTCGTCAAACATCACGTTGGATTGCGTTGGATGAAGTAACAAGCTTTTAAACCATGCTCGATGTTTACGATAGGCGAGTGGAAAAGCAGCCTCTTAAAGGTCAGCCACGCACTATCCGGGCGCAGTTAGCCACAATTAAATGCACAGATACGCGTACTGCCGCCTAGGCGGGTACTAAAGTGTATGACCATCGGTCAGATGGTTCAAAGGACTATAAGCCTTAACGTGAATGCTACAGAGTAATTCAGCTAACCCTATGATTTACACTACATACATATATAAATACTATCGGCCCGTCCTGGCTATACACGGGCAATAAATATAGCCTATGTTACTCTGGGTGAAGGTAGCTTTCCAATGGTGAAAGAATTTTTGAAATCAACAAACACACACACAAAAATACAAATTTTCCCTCTTTATAATATTACTGTAGAAATATAAATAAACAATATTATTAGACATGAATTTGACAAATCAACGCTATGATGATTCTACTAACTTCTTGTGAATATGTTCAACAACTTATGTTGAACTTTACGCGGTAGGTTTTACTGTCAGTTTTGCCACAGTCAAAGTTTTGATTGACGAAAAACCTACCGTCTAATGCGATGATTGACGATTTTTAGCACTGATTGATGAAAACCATCATTCATTATTGAATTGATTGACGCTTGCATGACCGTGTGTGGTCGCCCGGGCGAGGGCGAGGGCTCACTTCGCCCACGCCGTAGCTACGCAGCTTAGTGGGGTTGCAACACAGTCCCGGGTAGTCCCGGGCGTGCCGTTGTTGTGCACCTCGCTATCAAACTGATATTGCCCGGCTGATCTTCTCGTGTATCAACACTCAACATCATGCAGTAAGTCCTTGTTTTCTCACTACATATAGATATTTGTTTTATCGTTTTGTTTTTAATCTTCACCCTTTGTTCTTATTAGGGTTCCGTACATCAAAAGGAAAAACGGAACAATTATGGGTTCACTTTGTTTTCCGTCCGTCTGTGTGTCTGTCTGTCTGTCAAGACCCTTTATCTCGGGAACGCATAGAGGTATCCAGGTGAAATTAAAACTATATACTCAGGTTTGCGGACTCCTAAAGTTGAATAAAAATCAAACTTGTAAGTTAACGAGAAAAAAAGATACTTCGGTTTATGTAGCAATTAACGTAAATTCGACACTCTCGAGGAAATCAAAATTCATAGGGTATTTCCCGTTGACCCAAAATCTTGAAATTTGGCGTAAAGCATGGTCTTAAAGCACTTGTCTATGAATCAATCTGAAAACTGTAAATTTGTTGTTACGTCACAATTTTTTTGTAGGAATCAATTTACGAATAATTAATACAGCTACTGAACTCGAAGATATCCCACAAATAACCTTTAATGTCTGTTTCAATTATACTATAATAATAAATAGCGGCTCGTCCCGGCTTCGCACCGACAATAAATATAGCCCATGTTACTCAAGGTAAATGTAGCTTTCCAATGGTGAAAGAATTTTTGAAATCGGCTCAGTAGTTTCTGAGATTATTCATTACAAACATACACACAAAAATACATCCCTCTTTATAATATCAGTGTAGATAAGTGTTTCGCCTCGTCGTTTATACCGCGTACATCAAAGGATTGGAACAATCTGACTACTGTGGGTTTCCCGTCTGATTATAATTTAGGCGTTTTCAAGCCTAGAGTGAATAGGCTCTTAATAAACCAGAGCACATCACCTTCAACGAATGCATCACTACTTACCATCAGGCGGGATCGCAGTCAAGCGCTAGTTTATATCAATTAAAAAATATATATATGTATAAATATCGCAGAATTTCACATTTCACACTGAAGAGACTTAGGTCACACCAAGACGTGATGCTACTTGTGCGGAATCATATTTTTTTTTTTTTTTTTTTCGATGGGAAAAATCATCTTATGACAACCCCCGCTCTTGGGCGGAGCGGGAGATAGTGTCAGACTCTTACTGACTAAAAAACCCATCCCGTTCCTTCAAGCCTTCATACCGGGGCTCGAGCGCCCTTTCGGATAACCCTGGCCCCAGTAGGCTTCGACCCGGCTGGGCCCCTGCTGTTGCTGACAACTCCTTGAGGCGCGCGGGAACAGCGCGCGCCGTCGACGACTTGGGCTTGGTCCGGACAGTTACCGGACGGCCGGACAGCGAGCTACCCATTGCTCACTGTCCGCAAGCCCGCGCCTACGGTGGCCGGAAATCGGGATCGGAATCCCGGCGGCGGCGAGAGCGCCGTTGCCTGATGCGGTCGGCCTCCTCCTTAGCGAGCATTACTGCTTCGCAGAAGTCGGCGACCGCCTGCCACTCCTCCTCGCTCCGGACCATGGCCTCGACCAAGGCCCGGCGCGAGAGGTCTCCGCCGCCGATCACCCCCACGAGGGCACGGCGATGCTCCGCCCAAGCAGGGCACACCGCGATTGTGTGCTCCACCGTGTCCTCCGGGCGTTCCGCACAGTGGCGACACCCGGGCGTCACTTCCGCTTTAATTCGGAACAGGAACCTCCCGAACTTGCCATTTCCGGTGAGGACCTGTGTCATGCGAAAGGTAAGGACGCCGTGAGGTCTTTCCAGCCACGCCTCAAAGAGGGGACTTATCGCCATAATTGTGGCGTGCCCTGCGGAATCATATTCGAGTTTAAGAAAAATGTTAAGAAATAATGACATAACTAAATTTTTCAGTAAACGTAATATTAATATATAATATTTCCCTTGGCGTTGGAAAATCGAATACAGCCAAAACTACCTATTACAAAAACCGGCCAAGTGCAAGACAGATTTGCGCTGGAAGGGTTCTGTACCATCTACATGTTGCCGGTATTAATATCGAGCAAAATACGCCAAAAAATCACAGCTCGATATATCCTTCTATTTATTATTTGTATTCCAGAAAAATATACAAAAAAAAGGAATAGGGTTAAAATAAGTCGCACCCAGCTGAAAATTGGTAGAATTGTTCAAAGCACCATCATAAATGAAATCTAAAAAATTCTCATTGATCCGACACCTGGAAAAAATAAAATGCTAGGGGTCAAAGGACACAAAAACGAGTTTTTCACGATTTTCAGTAAAACGGTTGTTTTATCATAAAATTAGCTCAGACAAAAATTGTGGATTAGATAAATTATCAACAAAAATGTCTAAATACTTCTTTCCTAAGACACATCGTTTTTTGAGATATTTAACGATTCAAAAAGTTGAAAGAGGTAATCGTCATAATATGCTCACGTTTTCACGCCACCTTTGAGATGGTGTACCTAGTGCGATTTTAGGGTTCAGTACCTTAAAAGGAAGAAACGGAACCCTTATAGGATCACTTTGTTGTCCGTCTCTCTGTTTGTCTGTCATAACTATAGATATAAGAAAATGGTCAAAACCCTTTGTCCACGGAACATGTGGAGAACTCTGTGGTCATATTAGTTTTCATTAGCATATTCATTAGGTTCCACCGTGTTGATTTGGAAAATAATGAATTTGGATTTGATTTATTGTATACAACACGACTTTTTCAAAATATGTATAACGAGAAAATAATGTCTGTTGTAATAAATGTATGACAATCATACAGAGTCTGCAATTTTCTTGTTATTACAATAATTATTGATTTTTGGTCCCTTTGCCCGCACTGTTGCCATAGTCACGGAACCCTCGGTAGCTAATTATAGCAACCCCACGTTGAAATTTAAGAAGGTATAGCCATGGATACGAGCCTCCCCAACAAGGAAAATGATCAGGATTATGAGTACATTCTCGTTTTTATTATTAGTGCAGATGGAAAGTTTCGGCGAACATCGAAGGACTGAGTCAATTTGCCTGCTCTTCCTGTCCGATTATAATTTAGGTTTCTTCAAGACTTGAGTGACTTTACATCCGTAGGCGAGCACTGAGAAGTTTGTGTAAATTCGGCATTTAAGGGGGTGAAAAAGGGGAAATTTGTTTGTATGCAAACTTTGAGCCTAAGAAAATAAAAAAGGTTATCTACATCTATACAAGTTCCGTATGGTGTCCGGACGTAAAGAATAACACCATCCCATTTCTTCCCGTGGGTGTCGTAAGAGGCGACTAAGGGACATTTTGAGACCGTGCGTAATATAAAGCACTGAAGGTCACCGCATGGTGATGCGTTAACCACCAACAATAGCGTTCCCCTGACACCAACCCTCCTTGGTTGGTGTCAGGCTGGCGGCCGACTATAAAACAGTTGCCAAATCTTTTTGTAACATGTTTGTTAATAATAGAATGCGCGATAGGATTAGGGCGTACCCCACAGGCGACGCGCAGGGGCAGCACCCGGCTTCTGTGGGAAATGGACCAGGGTTGTTGCACCATCCCGGGCGGGTGCAACGTAAGAAGCAAGCTCGGGAAATCAGATTGAGGTATGCTAGTTGGAATGTTGGGACTATGACTGGAAGGGCCAGAGAGTTAGCGGATGTATTGAAAAGAAGACGGATAAATGTAGCATGTTTGCAAGAGACCAAATGGAGAAGAACAAAAGCGAGAGAAATTGGTGAGGGATATAAGTTTTATTATTGTGGAAGTGATGGAAAAAGAAATGGTGTAGGAATAGTGCTAGATAATAAATTGAAAGAAAGCGTGATGGAAGTTCAAAGGATTAGTGATAGATTTATAGTTGTGAAAGTTATGTTAGAGAATGTGATGCTGAATGTGGTTAGTGTGTATGCACCACAAGTAGGATGTGATGAAATAGTGAAAGAGAAGTTTTGGGAGGATTTTGATACTGCCTTAATGACCATTCCTGTACATGAGGAATTGATAGTTGGAGGTGATTTTAATGGACATGTGGGAAGAATGAAAGGTATTTATGAAAGAGTACATGGAGGATGGGGTTTCGGAAGTCCGAATAATGAGGGAGAGACGCTGCTGCAATCTGCTACCGCCTTTGACTTAGCAGTAGCCAACACTTGGTTCAAAAAAAGTGAGGAGCACCTTATTACGTACAAAAGCGGTCACCACAGAACCCAAATCGACTACTTTTTAGTTAGGCGCAACAACATAAAGCACGTCAAAGACTGCAAAGTACTGCCAGGAGAAGATCTAGTATCCCAGCACCGACTCCTGGTTATGGAATCGCTAGTTGAAATAAAACGTAACAAAGGCAAAGAGCGTCCTCCCCCCAAAATAAAGTGGCATATGTTAGAGAAGGATGATTGTGCGAAAAGGTTCAGAGAGCGAGTGGTGGACAAAATGATAGAGTTGGGTGACATGAATGACCGAAGTATAAATGAAAGCTGGAATGAGATGGCAGAGTGTATAGTGTGTGTGTAGACATGTATTAGACATGCAGCGAAAGATATTTTGGGAGAAACGAGAGGAAAAGGCACAATAGATAGGGATACATGGTGGTGGTCGATAGAAATTCAGAATGTGTTGAAAGAGAAGAAGAGAAAGTTCAAGGAATGGCAGCGTGAAGAAGCGGGAAATGGTAGTCTGAAAGCTGAAAAAAAGAGGGAGTATGATATTTTGAAGAAGAAAGCTAAGAAAGCCGTGGCATTAGCAAAAGCAAAAGCCCAGGACAAACTGTACAACACACTAGACAGTCCTGTAGGCCAAAAAGAACTGTACCGGCTTGCTAAAAGAAGAGAGAGAATGACGAGGGATGTTTGTCAGGTAAGATGTGTAAAGAATGAAGCTGGAATGGTCCTATCAGACGATGAAAAAATCAAAGAGAGGTGGAAGGACTATTTTGAAAGACTAATGAATGAGGAAAATCATTGGAATGGAATTTTAGAGAGTAAACCAGTGAATGTAGGGTTAGTGAGAATGGTTAGTATGGATGAAGTCAGAATAGCAGTGAATGAAATGAAAAATGGTAAAGCCATTGGTCTAGATGGAATACCAGTTGAAGTGTGGAAGTTATTGCGAGTGGATGGAAGGACGTGGTTAGCTTTGTTCTTCAATAAGTTGTTGCAGGAAGAAGCCATACCTGATGATTGGTGCAGCAGTTTCTTGGTGCCCATCTTTAAAAACAAAGGTGATGTGCTTGAGTGCAACAATTATAGAGGAATAAAGCTAATGTCACATACTATGAAAGCCTGGGAGAAATTTATTGAAAGGCGTCTGAGAGAAGAGAGTGAAATTTCGCAGAACCAATTCGGTTTTATGCCGGGTCGGGGTACAACGGATGCCATTTTTGCTATACGCCAGCTGTGCGAGAAATACAGAAGTGCGCATAAAAACTTGCACATGGTATTCGTTGACCTCGAAAAGGCATACGACCGAGTACCTCGTGAGGTTCTGTGGTGGGCCCTTAAGAAGAAAGGTGTGCCTGGGAAGTATGTGCAGTTGATCCGAGCGATGTATAGTCGATATAATACCCAAGTCCGGTCTACAGTTGGCACCACTGGCAGCTTCAATGTGGCTGTTGGCTTACATCAAGGGTCGGCTCTCAGCCCTTACCTCTTCCTGATGATAATGGACGCTCTGACGTCGGACATTCAGGAAGAGGCTCCCTGGTGTATGCTGTTTGCCGATGATATTGTGCTGGTTGCCGAGAGTGGCCTAGAGGTCCAGAACAGATTGGAGGTGTGGTGGCACAGACTGGAGAGTGTTGGCCTGAAATTGAGTAGAACCAAAACGGAGTACTTGTTCTGCGATTTCGGCGGTGTCTCCAATCCAGTGCCTTTAGCTCTCGCTGGAACGCCCATACCGATCTGTTCCGACTTTCGGTACCTCGGGTCGCTCGTCCAAGGGAATGGTGAGGTGGACCGGGACGTAACACGTCGGATCAACGCAGGATGGATGAAGTGGCGACAGGTCACGGGAACCACTTGTGATCCACGGATGCCCCTCAAGTTGAAGGGTAAAATCTACAAGTCCGTGATAAGGCCTGTCATACTGTATGGATCAGAATGTTGGGCTGTGAAAAAGACGGATGAAAAAAGATTGCATGTAGCGGAGATGAGAATGTTAAGATGGATGTGTGGTGTGACGAGAATGGATAAAGTGAGAAATGAGTATATTAGGGGAAGTTTGAAAGTGGCGCCAGTGACTGAAAAGTTGAAAGGGAATCGTTTGTCTTGGTATGGTCATGTGAAAAGGAGGGATGAAACGCATGTTACTAAAAAAGTTATGAGTTTACACGTGGATGGATGGAGGGGAAGAGGGAGGCCAAAGAAAAGATGGATGGATTGTGTGAGAAGCGATATGAAAGAAAAGGGAGTTAGTGATAGCGTGACGAGTGACAGGACAGAATGGAAGAAAAAAAACGTGTTGCGCCGACCCCAAATAAAACGGGATTAGGGCAGGAAGATGATGATCTACATCTAAACATATAAATAAAATTGGAGTGTCTGTTTGTAATATTGAAATAACTGGTTTTTACTACATGCATATGAATATAATATATATACGGTACATACACCAAAATAACATTTTTTACAATTTTTGTCTGTCTGTCTGTCTGTTTGTCCCGGCTAATCTCTGAAATGGCTGGACCGGTTTTGACGGGACTGTTTTGGCAGGTAGTTGATGTAATAAGGAGTAACATAGGCTACTTTTAATTTAGAAAAAATAAATTCAAAATCCAGTAGTCCACGCGAACGAAGTCGTGGGCAGAGCTAGTCTACCCCTATATAACAATTTAGGGGGTGATAGAGGTTGTATGGGAGAATCTTATTCCTTGGGTTAGTAAACTAGAAACTTTCAAAATGAATAATAAAGACTGTCATTATTAAAAATAAAAATTATAAGCATGTATGTACCGAGGTTTTTAGTTTTTGTGTCGAGCGTTTTCTAAATGTTTACTTTTATATGGCCTAAAACTCTTCGGTCACATTATCGCTTACCATCAAGTGAGATAGTGGTCAAACGCGAGCATATCCATAATAAAAAAAAAAATATATAAAGTATATTTGGATTTGTATAAAAAAAAAAATATCGACGCGGCAAACGTTCTACGAAATAAACTGTCAGAAATAACGAAAGTGTAAAAATAACCAATTTTCAGACCTACCAAATATACACAAAAAATCTTAACCACATGTTCATTAAACGTAAAAAAGTTGTTCCGGGCCCATACGGACAACATTCGTAGCGCATAACACACAACCGTGTATATGACAAGTCTCGACTGTCATAGCGTCCGGCTACATCAAAATCAATAAGTATTTTCATCTCCCCCCGTCCGACCCCTCGCCGGCCTGCCACCATACGCAGCATCAAAGGTATCCATGGTTACCTTTGAATCTAATTGAGATATACATAGATAGATCACATAGACGCAAATGCAGTGGCGGATTTAGCCAGCGCAAGGCCTGTAGCAAATTCGACCAAGGGACCCTGTGTAGACCTTTTTTATTAAAATACTAGCTGTATGATCTCTTGCTAGATCACCTAGGCACTACTTTTAGATGATATGGGTGGAATAGAAGATGGTAAAATAATTTAAAGCAATTTATTGTTCCAAAAATTAAAGGCAAAATGAGCTAATATACTGATGTGTGTCAAATGAGTGACACGTGCTTGTTGGCTGTGATGAGATTGCCCGGCTTGATGGCTTGATGCGAACTGATGATTATTTTAAAGTAAAATGAGTGTGAGGCGTAAATGCTGACTTGCAGTATGTGCGGTTGTACCGTACACTAGCTGACCCAGCGTACCTCGTACCGCCTTACAGTCACTGAACGTATATAATCTAGAAGAAGTATATCTTTCGACATATTCAATCGTTTGCTAAGAAATCAAGTCTAAGTAATTTATCAAGTTACACACAATTTTAATGTATAAAAGATGTCTACATCGATTTCGTACAGTTTACGTGATGCGCACACAATTAAAAATTTATTATATGTATAGATTTCGTACAAAATAATTCAGCAAAATGCTATTTTGGTCATTTACCGTAACACCCACATCACTTTACTGAATTATTAATAATAATTCAGCAAAATTACTTAGTCTGAAGTAAATTGACTATTGCATCATTACGGATGTGCTAGGAAAGTTAGATGCATCTCAGAAAACCGTCGCCGATTTGCGCAAGGAATTCGATGAATTTCGCAAAAACGCGGCGAAAACTAGGTCATCAGTCGATGCATCTAACGTAAACATGCGTCATGGAGCCGGCCTCGATATATTGTCGCCGAACTTCGCGTCAGCAGTTTCGTCGCCGGCGCATACGTCGATTGCTGAGGTTGCGGAGTGCCCCGCTCGTGCGCCCCGCAACTCCGTGCCTATCACTGCGGTTCCTCTAAGCAACGCCGCACGAGCCCTTCGCCCCGTCCCGCTGCCTGTTCCTGCAGCTCCAGCGAATCCGATCTGTAGGAATTTCGCTAGCGTCACCACGAGCGTCCCTAGCGCTTCTGAACCAAAACCTGTGCTTAAGGCAACGAACAAGGTTGAAAATGATGATGGTTTCGTTACGGTGCAAAGGAGGAAGCGTCGAACGCAAACCAACAAGAACCGCTGCGGCATAGCACCTGCAACTCCTAACGTGAGCCTGCGTGCCGCCCAGCCGAACACTCCCGTGTACATCTCCCGCCTGCATCACACGACAAGGGTGGAAGATATCGTGGAGTACGTTCGCCAAAAGACGAAGTTCGCACTGAGGGTACAGTTGCTGGAGTCGCACCGTAACGTCAATTTCAAGGCGTTCGTGGTACGAGTCCCGAACACTTTTCTGCCTCTCATGTTTAAGGAAGACTTTTGGCCGCAGGGCGTGGTGTTCCGTCGCTTCCGCGGACAGGTGCCACAGAACAGCACGAAATTACTAACATAGTCTTAAGTCTTATTTACTAACGACAAGTTGTACTTGCCACTTGCTACTTGACAAGTTTACTCTATATATATGTTAGTCTGTAAGGTATATATCTATGGGCCAAGATGCCCGATAATAAATGATTTATTATTAATTATTATTATTACACTCAAAGAAAACCAGCTGTATTTGGATTTTATGTAGTTTTTTTTGCGTTCAAGTGCGGGATGCCCGAATGCACGGGCCTCCGCACCGGGGCACTCCTGCTACGTGGCTAATCCGCCACTGCCTGTATGTAGATGTGCGTGTACCTGCTTCTCCTCGTTTGAACCGTATCTACGTACTCGGTGGTGTGCCTCCCGTCTAGCCTTATTGATTTGGGGAGATTCGAGGATCCCTCTTAACAAACATTTCAGTTAGGGTGCGCAAATTGAGTCTGCCATCAGATTAATTTCACAGTTACACATTATTTTGTATATGCTTGCTATAGACAGTGTTGGACGCTTTGTAATTTTAAATAAGACTACGAGTATTAATAAATACTCTCGTAGTAATAAATATTGACAATTTATGAACACCTATTGACATTACTATGACATATTTCAATTACTTTATAATTCATTTCGATATTTTAAGCACCTATACCAGTAAAATAGTAAACATTGCGATCTCATTCTTGATAATAAAAAAAAACGTGGTCAATAAAGTTATGTAGACATGCTCATTTAAAAAATGGTTCTTTAAATTCTCTACCTTATTATTTCATAAACTATAAAAAAAACACTGTGAACTTGTAAAATACTTAATTCTACACAAATACCAGACCACTCAGAAAGTTTTGCGAAAAAATGTTTTTATGCACACTGGCCACTTGTAATTATTTTGAAAACTGGTTATTTAAAAAAAAAACCTGTTGTTCGAATTTTGAATTTCCCTCCACATTTTTTCGAGAGCCAAATCAAATTAACGTGTCTCATTTAAAAATGGATCAGCATTGAGAACATTTTCGTGCGATGCAAAGCGATCACAAGATTGTACACGAGCACCTTCTCGTGAGCTGGATAGTTTGCCGGTGGGTGCCGCACAACCTCACCGAAGCTCAGAAGCAATCCTGTGTGGAGTGGTGTCGTTATATGATTCAAAAATTTGAAGCAGGTTCGTCTCGGCGCGTTTACGACATTGTGACAGGTAAAGAATCCTGGATTTATCAATACGATCCAGAAACAAAGCGTCAGTTGACAGTTTGGCTGTTTCAAAAAGAAACCAACGCCTACGAAAGTGAAGCGGTCGGGAAGCGCAGGGAATTTTTTTATCGCTAGTTTCTTCATTTTGACGGGGTACCTATATCATTTCAATTCCATTACGAGACTAAGGCAGTATCAACGCCGAATGGTATACCACAAAATGGCTGCCAGAAATTTTGTCTGCAATAAGCAACAAGCGACCGAACACCGGGCTCCGCGAGGTACTGCTTCGGGCTTCACCATGACAACGCGCCTGCGCACTCAGCGCTAAACACGAGGGACTTCCTGGACATCACACCGGTCAGTGTCTTGGGGTACCACCTTACAGTCCTGATTTGGCACAGTGTGCCTTCTTTTTATTCCCTAAAATAAAAAATCAGCTTAAAGGGAAGACGCGCTAGCAGCGCGGCGTTCGAGAAGGCCGTAACGTGGGGGAGGCGTTTGCGGCAGACTGGAAAAAATGTTTTGAAAATTGGTTCAGACCAGACGCATAAAACTTTGTATTGAGGCTATTTAATAAAAACTATTTTATCCATAGAAGTTAGTGTTTAAGTTTTTCAAAACTTTTTGAGTGTCCAACCTATTTCTAATATTACGATTTTAATGAAGATTATATTTTATTATATATTTTCTGTATAGTAAATTAGTATTTCTATTACAACAGTTAAAGAAAAATTGTCGAGAGCCCATTTTAGGTACAAGTTAAACTTATCATTGTATTTATTTTTCTGTTTTTTAGGGTTCCGTAGCCAAATGGCAAAAAACGGAACCCTTATAGATTCGTCATGTCTGTCTGTCTGTCTGTCTGTCTGTCTGTCTGTCTGTCCGTCCGTATGTCACAGCCACTTTTTTCCGAAACTATAAGAGCTATTCTGTTGAAACTTAGTAAGTAGATGTATTCTGTGAACCGCATTAAGATTTTCACACAAAAATAGAAAAAAAGCAATAAATTTTGGGGGTCCCCATACTTAGAACTGAATCTCAAAAATTTTTTTTACGTCAAACCCATACGTGTGGGGTATCTATAGATAGGTCTTCAAAAATGATATTGAGGCTTCTAATATCATTTTTTTCTAAACTGAATAGTTTGCGCGAGAGACACTTCCAAAGTGGTAAAATGTGTGTCCCCCCCCCTCTAACTTCTAAAATAAGAGAATGATAAAACTAAAAAAAATATATGATGTACATTACTATAAAAACTGCCAACGAAAATTGGTTTGAACGAAATCTAGTAAGTGGTTTTTTTTTAATGCGTCATAAATCGAAAAAAATACAGTATTATTAAAACATCGATCAAAGTTACAACACATTACAAGAACTTTTATATTATGTTACTTGCTGCTACGGAACCCTTCATGGGCGAGTCCGACTCGCACTTGGCCGGTTTTTTTATTCTAGGACATTCTCTCGGAAGAAGTTGCGGAGCAGGGCTAGTGCTGTATAAACATAGTTCAGAAACTGAATATTCACAAGTAATTTCAATAATTTTCTGCATTCATTATAATAATCTGTTTTTAGAGTTCCGTAACCAAAGGGTAAAACGGGAACAGGGATGGGTAATTACCCATCCATGCATATGCTTACATTCCTAATACGTGTATTGTCCGCTTTTGAAAAATGTCATGTTTGTAGACCAATCGTTTATAGGCTGTGCGCTGCGAATTCCAGTTTAGTCAATTGTGGAAAATGAACAATAAAGCAGGAACTACATTAGACTAACGCATACGTGGACCACACGGACACCTGAGTTGTACCTACGTAGCGTCGTGTCCCGTGGCGTGGCTCTAATGTAGCTCTCATGTAGCTCTCGTCACTGAAGCTAGAACTACATTAGACCGACGCACACGTTTAACACTCCTGATTTGTACGTAGAACAACGACGCGTGGCGTGGATCAAGTGTAGCTCATATATAAAATATGACCGACGCGCCAAAATCGGCGTGTGTAGTACACGTGTGAGCAGTGCAGTTCTAGCTTTATAGTTACCATATAAAATGTATGGAGACCGACACGCCTGGATCGGCGTTCGTGGCCCAATGTAGTTCTACCTTTTATACGTGCTGTGCTCAGAGTGCCTAGTGCGAGTTGTTGTATGTTAATGCAATCGACTTGTGGGACGTTTGCTTCGATTGGCTCGCTCCAAGCTCTTAACCAATCAGCAGGCCTAGCTAAGTTACGATCACTTCGTTTCGATTCTCTTGCGTCGACGAACACCTCGAGTAGGTCACACCTCCGATATCTTTGTTCTGACATCATCTCAACGCTCAGTCACGTGGACAGAAGTCAAAGGAATCGGAGGCGTGGCCAACTCGAGGCGTTCGACGCAAGAGCATCGAAACTAAACGGTTGTAACTGGGTAAGGACTGCTGAGAGCCAAACGCGGTTAAAGTACTTTAAGTCTGAAATACTTTGCGAATGATTCATACAATTTTAATTGCGATTTTCTGCCTATACATTGACCGCTGATATTTTTTTTTTCAGTCGACCTCGTAATTGCTTTATTACTTACTAGCTTTTGCTCGCGGCTTCGCCCGGGTGCATAAAATATAGCCTATGTCACTCAGGAATAAAGCAGCTTTCTATCGGTGAAAAAATGTTAGCAACCGGACCAGTATTTTTAAAGTTTACCTCCTACAAATATAAACAAACCTACCTCTTTACAATATTAGTGTAGATGTTGATGAGAAACCACGTAATTGAATCTTCGCTTAAGAGGACCCTTCCTCATTTGTAACGTCAACGTGAGCATTGTTTAAAAGCTTGGTTTTTCATCCAACGCAATGTTTGATAAAACGCGAAAACAGAAAAACAACGTCTAAAAAGTCTGTTGGCATTCGGTGCATGTATTTGAATATTTCACAAAACTTTTCCAAGGTTTTTTTAAAAACCTCACACGTTTTTTTTTGTCTATTGAGCCGATTGCGACTATTTTGGCAGTGTCACGTTGAGACGGTGATTTGGTGAGGATCGCCGTCTACCTTTTACCTTCGTGGTAGATGTTAGTAAGCTGGAAGGACAACCTTAAACGTTGTTGGAAAGAAACATTCATCTTAAAGAATCTCGATTAAATGTGTAAGGTATAGATATACACTCGAGAGCAAAAAAATCGCAAATCATAACTCTTTTTGTTAAGGCAGCTTTTGTCATGAATATGAATAGTTATTAAAAACATGTCGTATATTAATTGAAAGCCTATTTAATTACCTTTCTAACGATATGAAATACAGTGTAAAAAATATCCTTGTAAGGGTTTAGAGCACAAAATCCAACAAACGGGAAAAATTAACAAATTTCACTTAAGAAAGAATGAGAGTCAAACTTAAAATTATTGGTCATCCTGTTTGTCAATAAAGTGTATTCTCTCCCTTAGCCTTATTTACAGCTGTTACTCGATTTTTCAACGACCGTATTAATTTTACCATGAAATCTTAGGGTATAACGTCCCACTTCTCGTCAATGACAAATTGAAGCTCTTGAAGGCGTGGAGAGCCAGGCTTTTTGCACTAAGTCTTCTTTCAAGGTCATTCCAGATATGCTCAATTGGATTAAGATCAAAACTACGAGCTGACCTCTCTATCGCAATGATTCCAACGTCTTACATGTAGTCGCAAACTGTTCTAGCGACATGCGATCTGGTGTTGTTTTGCATTAAGAAAAAAAAAATTACCATAAGCCACACAAGTGACTTCACATATTCTTCGAGCACTTTTTTGATGTATCATACAGTCTCAATCCTCTCGATATCAGACCAGTAATGGCCCAGTGATGAATACAATGTCAGTTTTAGTGTCCAACATTATGCCACCCCAATTCGCCTCCAAAACCTACTTGTTCGCTTATGCAGCGTTGTTATAATTGCCCTGATGACCTGCTGTAGACCCTACAGCATCCATCATGGTCATCTAAGTCATTCTGCACTTATCAGAAAACACAACAGCCTGTCATTAGGCAGACATCCAATTTAAGTGTTTCGTGGCAAATTATTGCCGGGCTTGTCGGTGAGCTGTGGTCAACTTGTTTCCATTTGCTGGGTGACGTGTAGTCAGGCCTGCTTCACCCAGTCTTTTCCTAATCGTCTACTGATTTGTACTGAAATTGGTAACTTCTTGAAGCTTTTGTGTCAGTTCAATCGTGTACAGTAGCCGATGTCTCAAAGTACTTGTTACAGAAAAACGATAATTACGCCCTGATCCTATGCGCCATCGGCCATATCCTGGTTGCCGAATATACCCACGGGTCTCTTAAAACCTCTGGTATACCAGACGAACAGGGAAGCAGCTAAAATTTAGCTGTCGAGCGACTTCATTTTGATTATGGCCTGCTTTGGGCAAGGCAATAACTTGAATGGCATCTGCGGGCTTGGTATCCATATTTTTCCAGTAAATCCATCTGTTTCTAATAGAGACGTTATCATGTTAACGGAAACTGATTAAAACTCCAAAACAGCACCCTTTTTGTAGCTCCAGGTAAAGGTGCAAGTAGTGAAATGCAAATGGGTGAATTTGGGGAATTGGGTATACCGCTGGTTTTTGTGAGTTACGGGTAGGTCAATGATCTTAATTTTGTGTTTTTATAAAGCTAACTTTGTATGCTTCAATTTTGCTTAATAATTTGTACTCAATATCTTTAGGTTTAAGAAAAAAACAAGTTTAAACGAAATTACAAGCCATGTGCGATTTTTTTGCTCTCAAGTGTATTTTTTTCATCCCCCCATATCAGTTAAAGTATTTTTGCTCTTCGATATCTGAGTACAAAAGCCGTTAGGATAAAGTAAATTGAATTAAGAACATCGTGTGCACTAAGTTTGTAAATTCTAAACATCATTAAACTTTTTTACTTCTACCTCCACGGTGCGAAAGTTTATCATACAACTTTTTTTAATTTGTTAAAAACTCAGAATCGGAACCTCCTTGATGTACTTTTTAGGAGAGGGACGAAAGCTCAATTCGCAGTGATATAAAAAACTTTTTACAAAAAAAATATAACCGACTTCAATGTTAAAAAACACTGAAAAGTATAAAATAACTTTAATTTAATTTATTTATTCGGAAGTCGGTGTTAAATAACGAAGAGACAAAACTATTATAGAAACACTGACTTCCAAAATTAAAGTTATTTTATACTTTTCAGTGTTGTTTAACATTGAAGTCGGTTATATTTTTTTTTTGTAAAAAGTTTTTTATTTTACACTTTAGTTATGGTACTACCACTAAAAAGTACCACTCAGACAAACTTAAATAACTTATAGCCACAGTGTATCTCATAACGATTCTAGTAATCCCAAAAACACGGTTAGATTACATTATTTTTTTTTTTTCATTCTGGCTTCATCATCAGATCAGTTCGATACATCTCCCCCCCCCCTTTTCTGACAGTCAGTCATCGACTACACGTATAAACAAAGCAACTTTACTTGTAACCACAGTTCTGCTGTGATTCTATGAGGAGTTCCATATCTTCGAAGTTCATGATCAGATCATAATAATATTTCTATGGAACCAACTTGGAAGCATAACCTTTCAATCAAAAAAAGAATTTTCAAAATCGGTCCACAATTGACCGAGATATCGGTGAACATACAAAAAAAAAAACACATTCAGCCGAACATAGAACCTCCTCTCCTTTTTGAAGTCGGTTAAAAAGAGGCATGGGGACCTATTGCATTATAAAGATTAGGTTCTAAAACGAAAAAAGTCGAAGATAAGTTTCCATTTTAGTGCGGGGAAGAGCGTGTAAGAATTTTCAAAAATGTTAAAAATTCGTAACCACGAAATACTCGGGTGCGATTGATTTTTTTATTTTATTTTGAAGGTAATCCAATTACGAAAAACTTATAATCTGACGGTTTTCATGGGGCGATGTAGCTAAAACCATCGATAAGTGTAAAATTTTCAACGTTCCTAACAAAATGATCTCAGCAAACAGTGGTAAAGCAATTACTCATTGCAACAAAATATTAACAAGCCTTACAATTTAATTTTATGACTCGCCCATTTGCTTATGCCATGTTCAAACTGTCAGATTATTGACCATACACTTTTCCGCATGTACTCAAGTTACTTTATCACTCGAGTTTTTCCGAGGGTCATTTTTAGGGTTCCGTAGTTAACTAGGAACCCTTATAGTTTCGCCATGTCTGTCTGTCCGTCTGTCTGTCTGTCCGTCCTCGCTTAATCTCTGTGACCGTTAGCACTAGAAAACTGAAATTTGGTACCAATATGTATATCAATCACGCTGACAAAGTGGTAAAATAAAAATTGGAAAAAAATGTTTTATTAGGGTAGCCCCCCTATATGTAAAGTGGGAAGTGATTTTTTTTTAATTTCAACCCTAACGTGTGATATATTGTTGGATAGGTATTTAAAAATGAATAGGGGTTTACTAAAATCATTATTTTATAATGTCAATAATTTCGGAAATAATTGCTCCAAAAGTAAAAAACAATGTGTCCCCTAACTTTTGAACCATAAGTTTAGAAAATATGAAAAAAATCTGAAAAGTAGAACTTTATAAGGACTTTCTAGGAAAATTATTTTGAACTTGATGGAAAGAACAGTTTTTGTACAAAAAAGACAAAAAGGTTGTACAAAATAATTTCTGGCCTAAGTTTGTAGTATAATCGTATTTGCAAGTATTTTTTTTAACTTCGTTTACATATTTTATTACGAGTGCACAATCGCTGAAATTTCTACTACTTGCATACTGTTTTAGTTATCACCGTCCTTTGTGGGCTCGTTTTTAGGGTTCCGTATTTATTAGAGTTCCGTACTTAGTATGTCAACGTAACAAATAGCCTTTTTTTAAACTCATAAGTGGAAACACTTATTGTGACGGACGGCAAACTACGGAACCCTACACTGAGCGTGGCCCAACACGCTCTTGGCCGGTTTTTTTTTACTAATCTGACGGGCTGCCCTCAACGAAGTCCATATGTGGTAGGGCTAAATTACAAGGTGTAAGATTTCTCCCCATATGATTTACTGACGCGCTCGAGTGTCCCGCAAAATCCCCATTTCGCCGCTCCTACTATTAGTCATTTCCTCGCTGAGGTGGTATGGTACGTGTTACACTCGAGTGCTTTTGATTTTGATTCTTTCGCTAACGCTCAGGATTCTAATTTTTTAATCACTCGCTGCGTTCGTGATACAATTTTAGAATCGTTCGCCTGCTCGGTCACCAAAATTGAGCACGCGGTTAAAAAGCAACTTTGCTCTCTTGTATAACAAATACCGATTATATTTGTAATTTATGAGTATGAAGAGCCAAAGTTCACGTAAGATTTTCAGAGGTTTTTCCTGGATTAGTTTTTACAAATGTTTGGATTTCAATAAAAACCTAGAATTATCTAGACACTTTTTGACTGACCGACATTTTAAAAATTCAAAAGCGCCTGCTATTGGTCTATTTCAAATAAAGTTTCTAATTTGTATTCAACTTTAAAGTGCCAACGCAATTACGATATCGTCGTATATCTGCGTACTTACCTAATAAATGTTGTGCGTTTTGATCATTGATGCAATACTTTTGCAAATCAGCCCCCCTAGCCAAGTTACAACTGTATCGTGTCGAATTCCGTTCTCCAATCGGTAACGCTTCGGTGTTAGCAGTTGTAGAAAACGGTAAGTGGGTAGCCATGTTGACGCACCTGAGTCGGCCGCTCGTTCTACAATGTAGCGTTTGTTTATCAAAGGATGTAGCGTTAAACGTTGTAGAAATTCATTTTATCATTTTGAACGATGTGAACTTGGCTACGAATTTTCTATTCGTTTGTTCCGACTACGTGACTTAACGTTGAGATGATGTCATTCCCATACATTTGATTATTTTTCGACTAGAGTTAACGATTGCAGATTATCAACTTGGCTAGGGGTGCTGTACTCGTACACACGACTATATATTACATCCTTTTATGATGAAGGGAGATGGGGAAAGTGCTTTAAAGGTTTTAATTTAGCTAGGGGAGTAGCGTGTCCGGCAGAGGGTTGCGTTCATAAAGTTTAATTATTGAAACATAGGGTGGCCACATAATAGCAACTTTTATTTGCTACATTTTCAATTTGCGACCACTTTTCGCCGTTGCTTGTTTTCCATTTTTAATCAACTTCAAAGTGGAAGTTATACCTACGTTCGGCTGTATGTATTAAATTACTGTATTATTATATACAGGGTGTAAGGGACAGGTCTCTGCAAACTTTAAGGGCTTGCTCAGTAGACGAAATTGAATCAAACTTGATTGGATAGTATGTATGGGGAGTCCGATATTTTTTTCGTTTCCTGGTAAAATATCTTGTGGATGGTTGTTAAGATTCGTCTACTGAGCAAACCCTTAAAGGTAGTGGAGTCCTGTCCCTTACACCCTGTATGTAGTATGTATGTTTACCGATTTCTCGGAAATCGGCCCTCACAATTTAAAATTGACGAAAAAAAAAATTGATGTGTAAAAGTGTTTTTATAAAACCTACTTGCAAAATAAAGATCATTTATCATTTATCACGATTTAAAAAACAAAAAATATTGAATGTTTAGGTATACTCCCGAATTGGTCTCATAGAAATATTGTTGTGATCTGATGATGAATTTCGAAGATATGGAACGGAACTCCTCAGATCATAGCAGAACGGTCGTAACAAGTAAAAATCTTTAATGTAAAATAAATTTAATCCTTTTATCTCGGGAACGCGTAGAAGTATTAAGTTGAATTTTTAAGAGAAAATTAATACCATATACTCAGGTTTGCGGATTCCCAAAAGCTGTAAAAAAATCAAACTTTTAAGCCAACGAGAAAAAAAGATACTTCGGTTTATGTGGCAAAAAACATATATTTCTACGCTCTCGACGAAATCAAAATACAAAGGGTGCTTCCCGTTGACCCAGAATCTTGAAATTTGGCTTAAAGCAAGGCCTTATAGCACTAGTATAAGAATAAATCTGAAAACTGTAAATTTGTTGTTACGTCACAATTTTTTTAGTTATTGAACTCGAAGATCATCATCATCATCATCATCTTCCTGCCCTAGTCCCGTTTTATTTGAGGTCGGAACAACACGTTTTTTTCTTCCATTCTGTCCTGTCACTCGTCACGCTATCACTAACTCCCTTTTCTTTCATATCGCTTCTCACACAATCCGTCCATCTTTTCTTTGGCCACCCTCTTCCCCTCCTTCCATCCACGTGTAAACTCATTGAACTATTGAACTCGAAGATATCCCACAAATAAGCTTCATATTTGCCCTCTGACATCGACGCACTAACGAATACCACGGATCCAATACATGATCCTGGACTTTTTGTGTGGTGCTTTTTGGACGTGATTTACTGTATGCAACAAGATTTTTTCAAAATATATCGATGAAATAATTTCTGTTGTAATAAATGTATGGCAATCATTTGGAGTCTGCAATTTTCCTGTGACATATATAAAGACTAACTTCTGCCAGCGGCTTCACTCGCGTGAAAGAAGGTTTCTCTATATAAACTTTGGACCTCCATTTCATCCCCTTAGAGGGTGAATTTTGGAAAATCCTCTCTTAGTGCTAGCCTACGACATAAAAGGAAGGCTTGTGCAAAATTTTAAGGTCCTAGTCCCGGTAGTTTCGGCTGTGCGTTGATATGTCAGTCAGTCAGTTTCTCCCTTTATATATATAGATAAGATAGACAGAAAACTGTTAGAGTCTGTCTAATAAGTTAAACGACTTTGGTAATTATTAGGAATTAATGAAATGTGATGTAGTCAACACGGGTTCATTAATCAAGGGTGATTAAGAGATAGAGATCATTGTTTGCTAACAGAAGAACCTTATAAAAAGTACCGAATATAAGTATTTTTTAAATGATTAAATATTATACAAAATTCCCATATTAGACAGACAATTATTTTTGATACGTATATTACAATATTGATTTTCCCCATTCGCCCACACTGTTGCCTAGTTACGGAACCCTCGGTAGCTAATTATAGCAACCCCACGTTGAAATAAATGAGGGGAATACCATGGATACGAGCCTACCTAACAAGGAAGAGGAGCAGTACTAATGAGTACTTTCTAGTTTTTATTATTGGTGTAAATGAAAGCGTTTCGCCTCATCGTTTAAACCACGTAGGTTATCAAAGGACTGAATCAATTTGCTTGCTGCGGTCTTACCGTCCATTATAATGTAGGTGTATTCTTTTTTATGAAAACATTTTAGTGAACGAAGTCGCTGGTAATTTTGCTAGTCTGCATATCAAAATAATAATTAAAAGGTATTTGCTTTGCACTCAGGAAGTCAGTGCCCTAAAGATATCTAGACTTTATATTACGGAAATCAATCTTTATGTATGTATATGCCTCCCTCACCCCTTCTTGTGTATACACGACTATACACGTATACACGAAAGGGAGAGGGGACTGTTCCTGCCGCTTCAATTAGAGTTTACAAAGCCATGGAAGCTCGATACTGAGCAAGCGCACAGTTCAGTCCCACACGGCTACACTGCCACACGTCTTAGACTTTAGAGCGGTGTACGTGTGTACAATAATTCTAGTAATTTTAATAATAGTAAATATAAAGTACTTGTGAAAGTTGAGTAGAATTAAATTAAGTATTTTAGTGAGCAAGAAGATGCAGACAAACCAGTACACGATGTAAGTGAAAATAGTTTTTATTAATATTATATTTATTTATTATATTATTTTATTGTACTTGCGTTAACAAACATAAGGATGAAAAATTTATATCTAAAACATGGGTATCTTAATCGCATTCTGCGATTTCTTCCAGGCATCCTGAAATGGAAATTAATCTCATTCAAACTACTTTTTAGAAAAATGAAAAAAATAATTAAAAAGCTCTAAAAAAAAAAAACTCTTGGACGGTTTTTATTACCTGACTACAGCAAAGCCAAAAGATGGTTGTGATTTTGTTAGGGCATGGTGTTATCAGCCTTATAATGTTCCCACTGCTGGGACTCAGGCCTCCTTTTTATGAGAGGGAATGGGCTGTGGTTCACCACGTGCCTGAAATTTTGGTTCTAGGACATGCTGATTTTCTCACCATTTTCCTTTACCGTTTTGGGAGCCGTAGTGATTAAACTAATTTTACAAAGTAATGCGTCATAGTTTCTGTTTTTTTTTTTTTATAATTTAGGTGCTAGCAGATACGATATACGTCTTATCTGAGCTACGAATTGTCAAACGCAATTAAATACTTAATCGTAGTTTTGTTTTCTGTTTTAAATTTCCAGTGCAATTTTCTTATTTTTTTTTATTAATTAAGAAACTTCTCTCTGATAATAACAAACACAACAAAAAGAGATGAAGAAAGGAAATAAAGTTTTTTTTTTATACAGGGTTACTGGTAACTCGACGTATTCCTTGCAGGACATCATAGTAGGGTTAAAATGCAACAAATTAAGCCACCAAATGTTCTACCGAAGTTCAGTAGTTTTTGAGTTAGTAAGGGTTTTAGATTTTTTGTGAAAAATCCCAGATTAAATTATTTCTATTCGAGTTTTTGGTGTCGTGGGTTTTCTAATTGTTTTATATGACCCTTTAATATTATTAGAACTCTCAAATAGTGATGTTCAATTCCGCTATAAACTATAGACGCAATATAGACTATTGAATATATTTTTATAGCGCGCTGTTTTATACGCTATAATTATAACACGTTATAATAATACTCGACAGTAGTCTGAACGCGGAGACGTTATCATTTTATTCGGCAACGCAACGCACTAAACAGGCGCAACAAATATTATTTTGTAACGCATTGCTCACGAAATAAAATCATGAAGCGTTTTAAATAACCAATGAACTTTATTTCATACATTTATTGCATACTGTCTATAATAAAATACGTACAATTTTATTAGGTATTACTATCGCGCTATGGACGGCGCTATCGCGCTAAGTTGCTATTCCGTTTTGGCCCCGCTGTTCGCGCTTTGTTGAACAAGACGTTATATTATAACGCGAAGGAGTCGATCTAGCAAACGCTATACGCTGTGAATAAATAGCGCGTTATATTTTGACGCTATACGTTATATTAACCACCACTACTCTTAAAGGTTAAATTAAATATATCTAGCCAAAATTGTTTAAGGGCCTGCACTCACTTGAGACAAGACGTCTTAGACAAAACTGTTTTGTCTGCGAAATTTAAATAAAAAATATCGATATTTTTTTCAAATTTATTTTATCGGCTTTGTCTTAAAAAACAATCGAATAAGTCGGTTAAAAATTAATTTACTTAATTTTTAATTCAAGATATTTATTAAAAAAATTAAATTATAAATGTACGAAAATGTAGCGCTCTCAGTATTTTTTTTTTAATTCTTCAATTTTAATAAAACATTTATGCGTACCAATATTTCTCAAGTGGTTTACAAATACATGTTTATATGTTCAGCTGTTTGAGTACTGCAATAATATCGATATTTTATCAACAGCTTAGGGTTGTGTCGTAGACAAAACAGTTTTGTCTAAGACGTCTCAGACAGGTCTAAGACGTCTTAGACTAAACTGTTTCGTTTAAGACGTCTCACATTTGTCTGAGACGTTTTGTCTCAAGTGAGCGCAGGCCCAAACTGTTTTCCAGTGATACGTTACAAATGAACTGCAGTTTATTTTCATTCATGTACCTAAAACTACAAGTATACAGTATTTGAATAAAAAAATCTAGTCGACGTGACAAACGTTGTTCTACTAACCCGAGGTTAAAAATATTCGCACCCTGCTGAAAATTGGTAGGATTATTCAAAACACCATCATAAATGAAACGTTCCTATTTGTAGATAAATTACCTGATAAAACTTTCGCTTTGCTGATAATCACGAAAAGTTCTTTTTTATTACTTCTGACCCCAAGCATTTTTTTCCAGGTGTTTTTTTTGATTGATGAGGAATTTTTAAATTTCATTTATGATGGTGTTTTGAACTATCCTATCAATTTTCAGCTGGGTGCGAATGATTGTAACCTTACCCCTAGTTTTTGTTTTAATTTGACTGGACTACAAATAAATTGTCATATTCAAAACACCATCATAAATAAAAAAAGTCCTCATCGATCCTTTTTGTAGATAAATTGTCTCATACAACTTCCGTTTTGCTAAAAACCGCGAAAACGACCGTGAGTATATTTTTTCAGGTGTCGGATCGATGATGATTTTTTGTTTTTTTTTTTTATTATGGTGTTTTGAACAATCTTACCAATTTTCAGCTGGGTGCGAATGATTGTAACCTTACCCCTAGCTTTTGTTTTAATTTGACTGGACTACAAATAAACTGTCAAAGAATTAAAAAGGGGGTGGGGTTAGTACTGTAAAAATAACCCAAAACCTATTCTCAGACCTACCAAATATACACACGAAAATCCTAAATTACAAGTACATTTAACGTATTGTCTGGGCCGATACGGACAACATTCGTAGCACATAACACATAACCGTGTATATGTCAAGTCTAGACTGTCATGGCGTCCGGCTGCATCAAAATCAATAAGTGTTTTCATCTCCCCCGTCCGACCCCTCGGCCTGCCACCACGCACACCATCAAAGTTATCAATGGTTACCTTTGTATCTAGTTGATTAGATATAGATAGATGCATATGCAGTGGCGGATTCAGCCAGCGCAAGGCCTGTAGCAAATTCGACTAAGGGGGTGGTGTAGACCGTTGTTATTAAAATATTAACTGTATGATCTCTTGCTAGATCACGTGCTACTTTTAGATTTAAACGGTTTAAACGTTTTCCATTGATGCGTTACAAAAGCCGTAAAGCCGTAGTCACACGTTATAAGTACCAAATGAAACACTTAAATAACGTGTGACTACGGCTTTTCTTTTTGTTCTGTTCTTGTTTTTTTATCCAGTTACCTTATTTATTTCAGCATCCAGAAAATCTTGTTTCATACTTTTTCAGCCTCGTTTTTTTGTCGTATTTGGGTTTTAGTTTTTTACTTTTTTTGTTCTGATTTGACTGGACTACAAATAAATTGTCAAAGAATTAAAAGGGGGTGGGGTTAGTACTGTAGAAATAACCCAAAACCTATTCTCAGACCTACCAAATATACACAAAAAGATCTTAAACTACATGTTCATTAAACGTGTTGTCCGGGCGCGTACGGACAACATTCGTAGCGCATAACACACAACCGTGTACATGACAAGTCTAGACTGTCATGGCGTCCGGCTGCATCAAAATCAATAAGTATTTTCGTCTCCCCCCGTCCGACCCCTCGCCGGCCTGCCACCATACGCATCATTAAAGGTATCCATGGTTACCTTTGAATCTAGTTGATTAGATATAGCTAAATGCATATGCAGTGGCGGATTCGGCCAGCGCAAAGCCTGCAGCAAATTCGACAAGGGACAATGAAGGTAGAGTCTGTCTAATAAGTTAAACGACTTGGGTAATTATTAGGATTTAATGAAATTTGATGTACTCAACAATAATAATTCAATAATCAAGGTTGATTAAGAGATGGAGATCATTGTTTACTAACAGAAGACCTTATAAAACCTTAACCTTAACCTTATAAAAAGTATCGAATCTATGTATTTTTTAAATGATTAAATATTATACAAAATTCCCAAGTCGGTTGATTTATTAGACAGACTATATATCTTTTGATATAGTCAACCGATTGCGATGAAACAAAGCCTAAGTAATATATCAAGTTACACGCAATTTTAATGTATCGATGTGGACAAACTTCTTGATGCATACGGCATCACAGTTCCCCTTTTTTACCCGTTTGTACATATTATTTTAAGTTTGTATATACCTATTAATTTATAATATTTAATAGGTAAGATTCTGAAAACAAATAAAAACTAAAACAAAATATTTTAATGTATAAAAGTCAACTACATCGATATTGTGCTTTTTACGTGATGCGCGCGCAACTAAAATCTTCTACAGATTTATCATACTCGTATGTTTAGATTTCGTGCAAAATAATTTAGCAAAACGTTATTTTGGTCATTTATTGTAACACTCATTCTATCACATCATTTACTGAATTATTGTTTATAAATCAGAGAAAATACTCAGTCAGAAGTAAATTGGCTATTACACTCAAAGAAAACAAGCTTCATTTGGATTCTATGTAGTTTTTTTTACGTTCAAGAGCGGGATGCTAGAATTCAGGGGGCCCCGAATGCGTGGGGCTCGTAGCATTTGCTACTCTTCCTACACGGCTGAACCGCCACTGCCTGTATGTAGATGTGTGTCTGCCTTCATCTCTTCGTTTGAACCATATCTACGTATCTACTAAGTTCGGCGGTGGCGACCTCTCGCGCCAGGCCCTGGTCCAGGGCCATAGTCTGGAGAAAAAAATCTTGTTTCATGTTGAAACAAGTTTTTTTTAGGTGAGAAAATTATCCAATGACATCTCCCGCTCGTGGGCGGTGCAGGACGGTGTGTCAGATTTTAACTGACTGAAAACTTACTTCTGTTCCTTCGTTGCCTTTCATACCAGGACCGAGTTTTCCTATTCGAAGCAAACCTTTGGCCCCAGTAGGCTTCGACCATTCTCGGATATAACTCGCTAGAGGTACGACGAGCGCGAAATCAACTCATCATAGCCTGCAAGACGCTTCGTGGCACTGTTGATGCGCCAGATTTACTTACTGTACTGGCACGTTTCTTTGTCCCGGACATTTATTATTTTGTGTTGTGTCGCACTGTTGCCCGTGCTCAGTCTCCAATATCTCGCGCTTTGGCTACACTAAATGATCTCTTGGATTCTTATTCAACAAACAATTTGTTTGCAGACGAATGGAAGATGATTTTATTGGCATGTCAGAAGTACCGTGAGAGGAATTGATGTACGTGTTGTTTATACTTTTACTCTTTGTTTAGTTACTGTAATTGATTGTTTAACCGTTGTAATTAATTAAAAATAAATAAAATGCTGGGCCCCTACAATAAGCTACCTACTCGGTGGAATGTTTCCCGTCTAGCCGTATTGATTTGGGGAGATTCGACGATACCTCTTTACAAACATTTCAGTTAGGGTGCGCAAATTGAGTCTGCCATCAGATTAATTTCACATTTATGTATTTTGTATAAGCTATAGACAGTGTTGGAGGCTTTGTTATTTTAAATAAGACTATAGTAATAAATATTGACGTTTTATGAACACCTATTGACATTGCTATAATAGTTTTCAATGACTTATAATCAGAGTCTTGGGGCACCTCAGCTGAAAAGGATACAGTTTTCATCGCCGGAAGACGCGCTAGCAGCGTTCGAGAAGGTCGTGGGAGAGGTGTCTCCGGCGACCTGGAAAAAATCATTCGAAAATTGGGTCAGACACATGAATCTTTGTATAGAGACTGGTGGAGAGTTCTTTGAAAAGATTTAATAAAAATGTTTAATCCATAGAAGTCAGTTTTTTACTTTCTCAAAACTTTCTGAGTGTCCCAAGTATAGTATTATATACAAATGTGATTCTGAGTTATATTGCGATATTCGTGAACCATATTCTCTGAATTAGACGGATTATGTTTTGTTGTATATTTGATATAAAATACTTATTATTTCTATTGTATCAGATATAAAAAAAATATACAGAACCCTGGGCCGCCGGTACGAGTTAAACTTATCATTGTATTTATTTTTCTCTGTTTTTTAATTCTAGGACATTCTCTCGGAAGAAGCTGAGGAGCAGGGCATTGCTGTATAAACATAGTTCAGAAACTGAATATTCACAAGTAATTTCAATAATTTTCTACATTCATTATAATAATCTGCTTTTAGAGTTCCGTAGCCAAAGGGTAAAACGGGAATGGGGATGGGTAATTACCCATCCATGCAAATTCCCTCTTTCCTAATACGTATTATGACCGCTTTTGAAAAATGTCATGTTTGTAGACTAATTGTTTATATGCTGTGCGCTGCGAATTCCAGCTTAGACAATTGTGGAAAATGAACAATAAAGCAGGAACTACATTAGACTGACGTACACATGGGCCACGCGGACACCCGAGTTGTACGTAGCGTCGTGTTGTGTGGCGTGGGTCTAATGTAGCTCTATAAAACTTGCCCTACACTGTGTACACGTGTGCCACAAACGGCGATCTGGGCGCGCCGATCTCCATACATTTTATGTGGCAACTAGACTTGTAGAGCTACACTAGATCCACGCCACGCGACGTCGTTCTACGTACAAATCAGGCGTGTTACACGTGTGCGTCGGTCTAACGTAGTTCTAGCTTTATAGTTGTTAGTTATAAAATGTATGGAGACCGACGCACCCAGATCGGCGTGGCGTACGTGGCCCACGTGGGCCCAACATAGTTGTACTCATGGCTGTAATTAAGATATATTTCTATGGTTCTACTATTTATGCGTGCTGTGCTCAGAGTGCCTAGTGCGAGTTGTTTTACGTTAATGCAATTGGAATGTCGGACGTTCGAAGCTACGATTGGTCCGCTCGTAACTCTCAACCAATCAGAGAGCCAAATGCGGTTAACATTTCGATCGTGTTAACGTAAAAACAACTTGAACTCAGCGTACTGCAATACTTTGCGAATGATTTATACAATTTTAATTGCGATTTTCTGCCTATTCATTGATCGCTGATAATCTTTTTTCAGTCGACCTCGTATTACTTTATTACTTACAAGCTTCTATTTGCGGCTTCGCCCACGAACGTAAAATATAGCCTATGCTACTCAAGAATAAAGCAGCTTTCTATTGGTGAAAAAATGTTAGCAATCGGACCAGTACTTTCAGAGATTACCTCCTCTAAAAATAAACAAACTTTACCTCTATAATATTAGTGTAGATGTTGATGAGAAACCACTTAATTGAATCTTCGCTTGAGAGGACCCTTTCCTACTTGTTGAACGTCAACGTGAGCATTATTTAAAAGCTTGTTTTTTTATCCAAAGCAATGTTTGATAAAACGTGAAAAAAGAAAAATAACGCATGAAAACTCTGTTGGCATTCGGTACATATACTTATTCGAATGTTTCACAAAACTCGTTCCAAGTCATACGTGTTTTTTTTTTTTTAACTTAAAAGTTTTTGGAAAAAAAACTTTCATCTTAAAGATTTATATTTTTAATTTATGAGTATGAACAGCCGAATTTTACGGAAATGGCAGATTTTCAGAGGTTTTTCCTGGATTAGTTTTTACAAATGTTTTGATTTCTATAGAAACCTAGAATTATCTAGGTTAAATTTTTTGGCTGAGTGACATTTTGACAATTCAAAAGCGCCTGATCTATTTCAAATAAAATTTCTGATTTCTATTCAACTTTAGGGTGTCAACGCAATTGCGATATCGTCTATACTGCGTACCTAATAAATGTTGTGAGTTTTGATCAATACTTTTGCAAATCTGTGCTTGTACACCCGACCATTTATTCTATCCTTTCATGTTGAAGGGCGATGGGGAAAGTACTTTTAAGACTTTAATTTAGCTAGGGGAGTAGCGTGTCCGGCAGAGGGTTGCGTTCATAAAGAGTAATTATTGAAACATAGGGTGGCCACATAATAGCAACTTTTATTTGCTACCATTTCAATTTGCGACCAATTTTCGCCGTTGCTGGTTTTCCATTTTTAATCAACTTCAAAGAGGAAGTTATACCTACGTTCGGCTGTATGTATTAAATGACTGTATTATATACAAGGTGTGGGTAGGGGACAGGTCTCCGCAAACTTTAAGGACTTGTTCAGCAGACGAAACTGAATAATAATATTATTATTCCACAACTATCACACAACGCCGTCTAGTCTCAAGCTAAGCAGAGCTTGTGTTATGAGTACTAGACAACTGATAAACATACTTATATATGACGGCGCCAGGAGTGGCTGAGCGATATGACCGTCATCATTTTTATTCAGTGGTACTGGGTTCATTTTGATGGGATATTATGCACTTGAGTTTTCTAGTTACTTATAATGTCATGTTTCACAGTTCACAATTAGTTATAATGTCACTTTTATAATTCACAATAGTGTTGTAAGTACCTATACTAAATAATTACGAATACACGGGTTAACCGACAGTTTCATGTTAGAGGTGTGTGACCCTTGAAACTGCAAGCTAAACTGCCCGCATCATCGGATCGCAGTTCTTTTTTCATGACTCTGGCCTCGTGACGTATAAAAAATGACGCCACTGCGTTACACCCTTTGGTAGGTACCATAATAATAACAAAACAAAGACTCTGTAGTTCAATATCGTTCTCCACGACACGGCCAACCAGACAAATTACACGTCCTCGTGTACACCTGTAACCAAAATTCACATTAGGAGCAACTGCACAACCTCGGCCAACCTGACCAAGAACAAGTGCATCAGTAATAGACAATTCAATATCAACATTCGTTAGAATCAAATCTAATCAAAGTATCAAAAGGTACCTCTAAGCTTAAAAAGTACCAAAAGTGAACATTTAGGTAACAATACAAAACACAATTAGATCACATACAACGCTCATGGCCCAGCTGTCTCAGCAGCTAGTGACAAACCTTGCCACCTGTATCGTTATTGCTTCAAGCAACAAACACTTCTCTTATAGAGTCCACGACTCTCAGGCCATCACATGACCAACACAAAATATTTTCCTCAGAAACTCAGGCCCCCGCTGCTCTGCTTACTGCCCATCGCGCTCTGAACAACTCACGCATGAATTGCAGTTACGACTACAGATAAGCGCGTGCAGTGCGGCCAAACTTCAGGTCAACACATGACCAACACATAAATTCACAGGCTCCCGCCGCACCGCTTTCTGCTCATCGCGCTCTGAACAACTCACTCATGAATTGAAGTTACGACTACAGATAAGCGCGTGCAGTGCAACCAAACTTCAGGTCAATACGTGACCAACACAAAAATACACAGGCTCCCACCGCAGCACTTACTGCCCATCGCGCCCTGAACAACTCACGCATGAATTGCAGTTAGGACTACAGATAAGTGCATGCAGTGCGACCAAACTTCAGGTCAACACATGACCAACACAAAAATACACAGGTTCCACCGCAGCACTTACTGCCCATCGCGCCCTGAACAACTCACGCATGAATTGCAGTTACGACTACAGATAAGTGCATGCAGTGCGACCAAATAGCCATGGTATGTGTCTACTTTCCTCTGGAGATATACTCCTCATCGTCTTCTACATCAAATAAATCTAGCTCAGTAGGAGCGCTACTTAGAGGCATCTTTCGTATACGATTGTGAACATACTCATAGGCTCGGTTACCACTCAAAGGTTTCAAAGATAAAAATCACTATCAAGTAACTCCACTACTTTAAAAGATCCCTTTTATCTTTGATTCAATTTAGTCTCGTTTCGTTTCCTTATGAATCAAAACTAAATTACTAATATCAAACTTTACTAATTTAGCTTTATCTTTATCAAATTTAGATTTTTCGTACTTACCATTTAACTTTTTTTTTTCATGTTCGTTTACGCTTTCTCTCTTCTCTAGCAAACACTTATTTTTTTGTCTCACAATCAGTTACAAGATTTACTTACAAGCTTCTATTTGCGGCTTCGCCCACGAACGTAAAATATAGCCTATGCCACTCAAGAATAAAGCAGCTTTCTATTGTTACGCCATTAAACGTGAACCCGCCATATCTCCGAGAAAATAAAGAGTAGCACGTAATAATTAAAACGCATTGCTGTTCGAAAAGTCTAGAATGGTTGTACGTAGCCAGCCTTAGAAAAATCTCGAAACATCCACAAAGTACTTACAACTAGTGGGTAGGCATTTATCTAGGATAAGGGAAATGATACTCTCCGACGTTAACAATAGAGTCGAAATTCGCATGAAAGTGACTCTTATTACCACGAGTAATAAAAATGATTTATGACTTCGAGAAGCGATTCAATTGTTCTGGAATTCTGGATCGTTCGTGGGACGTCGGTATCTAGAATTTTCTTGGCTCCGCATATAAATACGAGCCCCCGGCCGGAAGCGAGTCAGTTGTGATTTCGACTGCGATCAAGAGCGAGCTACCTAAGAGTGTGAAGTGATTTTATCTAACGACCTAAGCGATAGTGTAACGGTACTCTAGTGTTAATTGCGATTCGGATTATTGTTGACTGGACTATTTTGTTATTGTTTGGGGTGAATAAAGTTGTCTCTTAGTAAATCGGCATTTGATTACCCACGTACGTAACAACTGGTGTCAGAAGTGAAATGCCATTAACACCGAGGGACGACGAACAGCGACCACGAACAAGGAGGCAAATGGAGATGGATGCTGCGCGTCATCGTATGGAGGAGGAAGATCAGGCTGATATGGGAGCAACAGCAGCTGCTGAGGCGCCAACAGGACCAGCCTCGGAAATGAGCTTCGCTGCGGTGTTGGCCGCCATGCAAGCTAGTATGGCGGCTAACCAGCGTAAGCTCCAGGATCTAATCGCGGCTAACCAAGAAGAAGCCCGCCGCGAACAGGAAGCCGCTCGCCGCGATCAGGAGGCCAACCAACGTAAGCTTCAGGACCTAATCGCAGCGAACCAGGAAGAAGCTCGCCGCGAACAGGAAGCCGCTCGCCGCGATCAGGAGGCTAAGCAGAACTTGATCCTCGATAAAATCGACCACGGCCTCGTCACGTTGGGCGAGAAGGTAAAGAATCTCACCTTGGAGGTCAAGGAGGTTTCCGCCCGAGCTGATAACCTCGAAACAAGAATTGATGGCCACGAAGATCGCCTGCTGGACATCAACAAAAAAATCGTCAAGCTCGAAGCGCGCGAACCCGTTGCTGTCGGCTCACCATCGCACACTCCCTGTGCATCCGCCGCAAAATTTGATGTGCCACGTTTTGATGGCACGTCTTCCTGGACGGCATTTAAGTACCAATTCGAGACATTGGTCGAAACAAACCGCTGGGATGATAAGCAGTCTTTTGCGGCATTAACTTTGGCTCTACGAGGGGATGCCCTGCTGGTCCTAGAGAACCTTCCTCCGAACAGCAGGACGTTGGAGCGTCTTATGGAGGGATTAGACACTCGCTATGGAGACAAGCACCTCGAGCACGTTTTCCGCGCGCAACTTCGCGAGAGAACGCAGAGGTCGAACGAGAGCCTCCAGCAATGGGGAGTCGAGGTCGAACGGCTGGTCCGGCGTGCTTACATGTCGATGACACCAGAGATGGTGGAAGTAAATCTGGTGCAAGCTTTCATAGACGGTCTACGGGATCCTGAAGTCAGGGCTACGGTGCGACTCGGACACCACCAAACTCTAAAGAGTGCGATGGCTCACGCTCTGGAAGTGGAAGCCGTACGACAAGATTCACGCACGCACAGAGTTCGTGAAGTGGTGGTCTCGCCGTCAGTGCAACCACGTCAACGAGAAGTGGTAGCTGCTTCTTCGGCAAAGTCCCGCTATATTCCGACGTGTTACGGGTGCGGAGAAAAAGGGCACATTCGTACCGATTGCCCCAAGAGGAAGAGGGGGAGTGTGGACTCCGGAACTCAAGTTAACGAGGAGTCGTTAAACTAAATGTCGCCAGGGCCGCGGGGCGGGTGCTGGCTGGTCAACTGAAGGCCCCAACCATCACCATCAATCAAGTTCACAACGGAAATAGTTTGATCATCGAAGGGACGCTGAATCATCGGGCTTGCAATTTTACCATTGACACGGGGGCGTCACGGACTGTGATAAGACCTGAGTTGCTGAAACGCACCATCTTGTGGCAAAGGGAGTCTCCATCCTGCCGACTTCAGACAGCAACCGGCCAGACAGTCTCCGTCCTCGGTGATACAGAAATTGAGATCAAAATCGGTGATCAAGTGTATATCCATCCTGCGTTAATTGCGAATATTACCGACGATTGCATACTGGGTCTCGACTTCTTGCAGAATAATCGATGTATTTTAGATATCGACAGAGGAGTATTGAAATTCCCAGATCAAGAAGTCTTCCTGCGAGGAATTAACTCATGCAACCTCTACTGTTTAAAGAATACTACACTGGCTCCGAGAACAGAAACCTTAGTCGAAGTAAAGTTTCCCAAGAAAATCAGGCAAACAAGATGTGTTTTGGTAGAGGATACTGGCCGGCACCCGGAGATCATCACTGCGAGGACATTAGTTATGACGACAGGGAAATCCAAGGTCAGGATTGTGAACCTTGGGAAAGAAGAGGTCCAACTGAAGAAAAACAGTGTTGTTGGGAGATGTGAAGAAGTTCAGTATCTCCGTCAAATCAATAAATCTCCAGCAAAACAAGACACGACCAAAATCGAAACTGATCACATCCAGCAACTTCTGGAAAATTCTAAGAGCAACTTATCGACTTCGGAACTACAGCAAGCCAGGGAATTTCTGCTACGGTTTCGAGATATCTTTGCAACGGGAAAAGACTGCGGGAGAACAGGTCTCGTCAAGCATGAGATAGATACAGGTGATGCTAGACCAATTAAACAGAGACCGCGCCGCATACCCTGGGCTAAGGAATCTGAGGTAGCAGGAATGGTAAAGGACATGGCTGATAGCGGAATAATTGAGCCTTCTACGAGTCCATGGTCTTCTCCAGTCGTTCTGGTGAAGAAGAAGGACGGCAGCACAAGATTCTGTGTGGACTACAGAATGCTGAATAATGTGACGAAGAAGGACAGTTATCCCTTACCAAGGATAGACGATACGCTGGATATGCTCAGTGGCATGAAGTGGTTTTCGACCATTGATTTGAAAAGTGGCTACTGGCAAGTGGAAATCAGCGAGAAAGATAAAGAAAAGACAGCGTTCAGTACGGGTATTGGCAGCGGCCTGTGGCAATTTAACGTCATGCCTTTTGGGTTATGCAACGCCCCAGCGACGTTTGAACGCCTCATGGAGAGAATCATGGTGGGCCTTCTTGGTGACGTCTGTCTGGTATATTTGGATGACGTCATTATAATGGGTCGCACATTTAAGGAAAACCTGAGGAATATGGAGAAAGTGTTCACCAGGATACGAGGGGCTAACTTAAAACTAAGCCCAAAGAAGTGTGCCCTGTTCAAGAAGGAGGTCAGCTACCTAGGACATGTTATTTCCGCCGACGGGGTGAGAACCGACCCTGAGAAGATAAAGGCAGTCCAACAGTGGCCGGTTCCAAAGAACAAAACTGAAGTACGTGCATTTCTAGGGTTGTGCACATACTACAGGCGGTTTGTCAAGAATTTTTCGGACATTGCAAAACCTTTACATCAGCTGACTGAGGATAAACGAGATTTTATTTGGGACAAGAACTGTGAGTCAGCATTCGACGAGCTAAAGCAACGGCTATGTGAAGCGCCTATACTGGGGTATCCGAGCAGAGACGGAAGATTTGTCGTTGATACCGATGCCAGCAACACGGGAATTGGTGGAGTGTTGTCACAAGTGCAGGGCGACAGACAGGTCGTAATCGCTTACTTCAGTAAGGCACTTTCAAAGCCAGAAAGGAACTACTGCGTGACTCGACGAGAACTGCTGGCTGTGGTAAAAACCTTGCAGCATTTCCACAAGTACCTCATAGGAAGACAATTTACGTTGAGGACGGATCACGCTGCATTGAAATGGCTTCTACAATTTAAAAACCCTGAGGGCCAAGTTGCAAGATGGCTCGAGCAGCTGCAGGAGTTTAACTTTGTGACGGAACATCGTAGTGGAAAAGGGCATAACAATGCTGACGCCCTGTCGCGACGTCCATGTAATGAGGACTGCAGACACTGCCAGCAGAATGAAGCCCGAGAACGCGTTAATTTAATTAGGGCTGAAGGCAACTTCAAGAAGTCCCAGGAAGAAGATGACGATATTCGACCTATACTGGACTGGAAGCGTAGCGGAACAAGGCCCCAGTGGAGTGAAGTATCGTCACATAGTCCCGTTACAAAGAGCTACTGGGCACAGTGGGACAGTTTAGTCCTAGAAAATGATGTGCTTTGTAGGAAATGGGAATCAAACGATGGCAAAGAGGTGACCACACAAGTGATAGTACCACGATGTGAAGTAGTCCCCTTGCTACAGGAAATACACGATGGTGCTTCTGGAGGACACCTGGGCATCAAGAAAACTCTACTGAAAGTGAGACAGCGGTATTACTGGCTCAATTGTAGAGATGACATAGAGCAATGGTGTCGGAAATGTACAGCGTGCGCATCTGTGAAAGGACCACAGACTAGGAGCAGGGGCAGGCTTCAGCTGTACAATGTGGGAGCCCCATGGGAACGCATCGCTATCGACGTCGCTGGACCTTTTCCAGTTACAAATGACGGAAACAAGTACATAGTGGTGATCCAGGACTATTTCACAAAGTGGCCCGAAGTCTTCGCCATACCCAATCAGGAAGCGACGACAGTGGCGAAGAAGGTGGTGGAAGAAGTAGTATGTCGGTATGGCGCACCTTTGGAAATCCATTCCGATCAAGGCCGTAACTTCGAATCTGCGCTGTTCCAGGAAATGTGTACACTTCTGGGAATTTATAAGACACGCACAACACCTGCGCACCCTCAGTCGGACGGAATGGTGGAAAGATTTAACCAAACCCTGGAGAATCATCTGGCTAAGGTTGTCGATGACCATCAGAAGGACTGGGACCGGTATATTCCACTATTTCTGATGTCTTACCGATCGGCAGTGCATGATAGCACGGGACATACCCCAGCAAGAGTGAATTTCGGCAGGGAGATGAGACTTCCAGTCGATGCCATAACTGGCGTGCCACCTGACAAGACTAAGCCAGTTACGGACTACGTAAGTGACCTTCAAGATCAATTGGACGAAGTGCATAAACGAGTTCGTGAGAATAGCATGAACACCAGCGTAAAAATGAAAACTAGATACGACCGTAATGCCAATGCCAAGGGATTTGAGGAAGGTACACTGGTCTGGCTCCACAACCCGCTTCGACGGAAAGGGAAGTCGCCGAAACTCCAAGCTCGATGGGAGGGACCTTACACCGTTTTAAAAAGGATTAATGACGTGACCTACCGCATCAAGAAAGGGCTAAGAGGGAAACCCAAGGTTGTCCATGTGGATAGATTGGCGCCGTATCACGGATCTAATAATGCTCGGGACGAGCATGACTAAGAGGGGGGCACTGTTACGCCATTAAACGTGAACCCGCCATATCTCCGAGAAAATAAAGAGTAGCACGTAATAATTAAAACGCATTGCTGTTCGAAAAGTCTAGAATGGTTGTACGTAGCCAGCCTTAGAAAAATCTCGAAACATCCACAAAGTACTTACAACTAGTGGGTAGGCATTTATCTAGGATAAGGGAAATGATACTCTCCGACGTTAACAATAGAGTCGAAATTCGCATGAAAGTGACTCTTATTACCACGAGTAATAAAAATGATTTATGACTTCGAGAAGCGATTCAATTGTTCTGGAATTCTGGATCGTTCGTGGGACGTCGGTATCTAGAATTTTCTTGGCTCCGCATATAAATACGAGCCCCCGGCCGGAAGCGAGTCAGTTGTGATTTCGACTGCGATCAAGAGCGAGCTACCTAAGAGTGTGAAGTGATTTTATCTAACGACCTAAGCGATAGTGTAACGGTACTCTAGTGTTAATTGCGATTCGGATTATTGTTGACTGGACTATTTTGTTATTGTTTGGGGTGAATAAAGTTGTCTCTTAGTAAATCGGCATTTGATTACCCACGTACGTAACACTATTGTTGAAAAAATGTTAGCAATCGGACCAGTACTTTAAGAGATTACCTCCTACAAAAATAAACAAACTTTACCTCTTTATAATAATAGTGTAGATGTTGATGAGAAACCACTTAATTGAATCTTCGCTTGAGAGGACCCTTTCCTACTTGTTGAACGTCAACGTGAGCATTATTTAAAAGCTTGTTTTTTTATCCAAAGCAATGTTTGATAAAACGTGAAAAAAGAAAAATAACGCATGAAAACTCTGTTGGCATTCGGTACATATACTTATTCGAATGTTTCACAAAACTCGTTCCAAGTCGTACGTGTTTTTTTTTTTAAACTTAAAAGTTTTTGGAAAAAAACTTTCATCTTAAAGATTTATATTTTTAATTTATGAGTATGAACAGCCGTATTTTACGGAACATAGCAGATTTTCAGAGGTTTTTCCTGGATTGGTTTTTACAAATGTTTTGATTTCTATAGAAACCTAGAATTATCTAGGTTCACTTTTTTGACTGAGCGATATTTTGACAATTCAAAAGCGCCTGATCTATTTCAAATAAAATTTCTGATTTCTATTCAACTTTAGGGTGTCAACGCAATTGCGATATCGTCTATACTGCGTACCTAATAAATGTTGTGAGTTTTGATCAATACTTTTGCAAATCTGTGCTTATACACCCGACTATTTATTCTATCCTTTCATGTTGAAGGGCGATGGGGAAAGTACTTTTAAGGCTTTAATTTAGCTAGGGGAGTAGCGTGTCCGGCAGAGGGTTGCGCTCATAAAGAGTAATTATTGAAACATAGGGTGGCCACACAATAGCAACTTTTATTTGCTACATTTTCAACATTTTCATAATCAACTTCAAAGAGGAAGTTATACCTATGTTCGGCTGTATGTATTAAATGACTGTATTATATACAAGGTGTGGGTAGGGGACAGGTCTCCGCAAACTTTAAGGACTTGTTCAGCAGATGAAATTGAATAATAATAATATTATTCTACAACTATCACACAACGCCGTCCAGTCTCAAGCTAAGCAGAGCTTGTGTTATGAGTACTAGACAACTGATAAACATACTTATATATTTCTAAATACATACATATTATAGACAAATTACACCGAGACACAGAACCAATGATCGCGCTCATCACACAAACATTTGTCCTAGGTGGGGATCGAACCCACGACCTCCGGGATAGCAGTCAGGGCCACTAACCACTAGACCAACAGGCCAGTCAAACTTGATTGGTCAGTTTGTATAGAGAGGCCGATTATTTCTTCGTTTCCAAAAAAAATATCTTGTAGAAGGTTAAGTATGTTTACTGATTTCTCGGAAATACGTCCTCACGATTTAAAAAAAAAATGAATGTTTATACTCTCGAATTAGTCCCATAGAAAAATTGCTATGATTGCACTGTTTTATGGCACTTTTCGGGCGCTTAGCCCTTAAGAGGCTGCTTTTCCACTCGCCTATCGTAAACATCGAGCATGGTTTAAAAGCTTGTTGCTTCATCTAACGTGATGTTTGACAAAAAGGCAACGTGAAAAAAAGAGTGTTAATACCTGAATACTCTGTTGGCATTCAGTAATTCCGTGATTTACTCGAAAATTTTACAAAACTTATTCCAGAAAATACGTGGTTTTTTTTAAACCCTTCAAAGTTTTTGAAAAACATTGTCATTATTTAGAATCTTGATAAAATTTGCTAGGCTTGTTGTAAGTTGTACTTTTTAGACTCTTTTCATTTTTGAGTAAATTATGAAATGTCAAAGTTCATGCAAAATAGCAGATTTTCAGAGGTCCTAACTGGATTAGTTTCACACAAATTTATAAACTGATTTCCATAGAAGCCTAGATAATATCCACAAGATACTGTGTTTCCAAAATATCTAGAATAGTGAAAAATGTGTAATGACGTCATACACGCGTAAGGCTGGTGTTCACCAACATTAAACCGACCGATTAAATATTAAATCGGCTGTTTAAGCAATATTTCCTGTTCACCACAGCCTAAACATCGGTTATTGGCGTTAACCGGATGATTATCTGAACCGAGCTCCGAGAGGTTGTTTAAACATTGGTTACAGTAGTTTGACAGAACTTTTGTAGGATATATTGTCCGATTTACCAAAGAAGTACCAATTTAACTGTGAAAAATAATGGCTTTTAATTTTATAATGGATGGTGAATACAACTTCATTATGTTACATTATTTGGATAAGTAAGAAACGGTGACGAAAAGACCTAGGATCTTTCAAAATCGTCATATCTTTTATAAAGAATACGATGAAATTTAATTTGAGGCCAGATTCCGTTTATCCGTGATGATTACTATTAAATTTTAGGGTAACACGAACCAACCTGCTTTATGACCATTTGATGTGACGTCAGTCGGTTTGTTTTCGACAATATCAAACACAATAAAACACAGCAAAAATACAACACAGTTACAAACACAGTATCAGTTGCTAATACAGTTTTCTCATGATTAGCAAAATATGCATTACACTGTTACTTATCTTCCCTATCGATCACTAACACTTTAGTTTACAGTTACAACTAAAATACTACGAGACATCACGAGAGAATCAAAATGACACTGACAGACCAGAAAGAGCGCGCTAATAAACCTTCCAACGCAACATGTGTTTCTCGTAAAGCGAAAAAAAAACAATGAACAATCAGGCAATTTTAAAAAGTTGTAAGCCTGAACGAGATTTTATGATGAACCCTTACCTTTTTTTGTTGGTAGTATTGCATTTGCCCGTCCATTCATTCAAAAACGCTCCCTTATGTCTCGGTTAAGTAACCGAACGCCAAAAGGTGATGGTGAACAGGAAAAAACCGCTCCTTGTTTAACCATTGCTTAAATATTAACAGGCCGGTTACGAAATCAATGTTTAAATCTGTTTTGGTGAACATGGCCCTAAGAGCGGTTGTATGAAAAACAGTGAATATGTAAGTCGAGATGCATCCCCTTAAAGCAAAGCCTTATAGCACTAGTATAAGAATAAATCTGAAAACTGTAAATTTGCTGTTACGTCACAATTTTTTTGTAGGAATCAATTTACGAATAATTAATACAGCTATTGAACTCGAAGATATCCCACCAATAACCTTCATATTTGCGTTTTATTGAGGAACCATAGAGATTATTGTATATTTTATTATCATTGCCTTAGAATTGTCTAATTAGCGACTGTTTCAATTATACTGTAATAAGCGTTTTGCCACGTCTTTAATACCAGGTACATCGAGGGGTCGGAACAATTTGCCTGCTGCGGGTTTCCCGTCTGATTATAATTTAGGTATCTTCAAGGCTAGATTAAATAGGCACTTAATCTTTTAAATACCGCCAGCTAGAGACACAATAGAAAGACAATGATAGCTTGGGGTTTAATGAATAACTAGTGCGCCTCACCATTAACGATTACATCACTACTTAGCATCAGGTGGGATCGCAGTCAATCACTAGTTTATATCAATTCCAAAAAGTATATAGATATATAAAATCACGGAATTTCACACTCAAAAAATTTTGGGTGAGGTGACACCAAGACGTGATGCTACTCCGTGCGGAATAATATTCGAGTTTATTCATATTCTCTTACCGAAATGTGAACCTATAATCATAAGAAAAATGTTAAGAAATACTGACGTGACTAAATTTTTCAGTAAACGAAATATTATTATATAATATTCCCCTTTTTGTCAAACATAATCATATGAAAACTGGCGTTGGAAAATCGAATACAGGCAAAACTACCTAATACAAAAACCGGCCAAGTGCTAATCAGATTAGCGCTCGAAGGGTTCTGTACCATCTACATGTTGCCGGTATAACTACTACTATTAGTAAATTTTAGACATTCGAGGTTACAATAATTCGCACTCTCCTGAAAATTGGTAGGATTATTCAAAACACCATCATAAATAAAAAAAGTCCTCATCGATCCTTTTTGTAGATAAATTGTCTCATACAACTTCCGTTTTGCTAAAAACCGCGAAAACGACCCTGAGTATTTTTTTTTTCAGGTGTCGGATCGATGATGATTTTATTTTTTATTTTTTATTATGGTGTTTTGAACAATCTTACCAATTTTCAGCTGAGTGCGAATTATTGTAACTTTACCCCTATTTTATGTCCTTAATTGACTGGACTACAAATAAATTGTCAAAGAATTAAAAAGGGGGCGGGGTTAGTACTATAAAAATAACCCAAAACCTATTCTCAGACCTACCAAATATACACACGAAAATCTCTATCTAAACTACAAGTTCGTTAAATGTGTTGTTCCGGGCTTGTACGGACAACATTTGTAGCGCATAATAAATAACCGTGTATATGTCAAGTCTAGACTGTCATGGCGTCCGGCTGCATCAAAATCAATAAGTATTTTCGTCTCCCCCCGTCCGACCCCTTGGCCTGCCACCATACGCATCATTAAAGGTATCCATGGCTATAGTACAAGAGCTAGTGAACCCTGGGAGTAACGGTCTCCCTGTAAGGTTAGAAATTTGTATATTGACGATTTATGGCATGCAATAGCCATGACCTGGCAGGCGTCAGCCCTTCACGTCATCAGCCCCTTTATTTTTCGTACTGTTAAGTAAATGGGGTTTCAAAACTTGTTTCTGTAAGTTTGAAAATTTAATAGAGTAAAGTTTATTTATTGTACATTTAAAAAAAAAATTGCCAGGCGTTTACAATAAGCAGAAGTAGGTATACGACAGATCAATTAGAAAACGCACAGTTGATGAGGTAAAATAAACTTTGTCCTGTATACTTGAAATTTTTATATGTTTTCAAATAAACGTCTTAGAGTAAGTATGTACAATGCCAGGCGGTTTTGAACAGCATAAGACCTTGACAGGCGAGGGGACAGCTGCTAAGGGCGTGCAAATAAGAAATGTTACATGGACGCATACAGTAAATGTAATGTATTTTATTGGGTTTTATGCAATGTACATTATTTTTAACACTCATTTTCTTCAGCATCATCCGAAATTTCGCTATCACTGTTTTCATCATCATCTGATTCTGCAACAATGTTTTCCTCATCTGAAAATAGTAAAAAAAAATATTTTAATGAATCAATAAGGTTGTTGAGAATTAAATATCAAGCTCAATACATAGGACTGCATATTAAATGATACAGAATAAAATAGTTGTATGTTACCTGAAATGCATTCCTCAGTTTCAGTCGATTGTGCTGTGGCAGTATCAGCAGGTCCTTGTAAAAGTATGTCGTATATAGAAGATGGAACCGTATTCCCCTCAAACCAATTAAAATCGTAACGATTATCAATTAAGTTCCAACCGTTATTTTCAGGTGTAAGAATTGTTGGTTCTTTTAAATGACAATTTCGCCATATATTTGTGATGTAGGCAGTTCTCAACAATTGTTGATGTAGTTCACGTTGGCAGGGTGGTAAATTCGATGAATCATAGCTTACTACTTTTTTTCATAAACACTTTAGGATTAGTTGTGTTGTACGTAGCAAGGAACTTTTCATATCGTGCATTATTTAATTTTGAAGATTTCAAACCATACATTTACGTGGTCAGATTCCATCTTGCACACTATTTACTGAAACGTTAATATAAAGTACACCAATACACAATATCACTGCACAATTGATAACAATATAAAGGTTGATTTTTAAAAAATTCGAAATCATTTAACATAAGAAATGTTATAACTCAAAGCATCCACACAAGTCAAAATCGTCACAACTGACGAAATTCTTCTCTGTACATTGTTGCTCGAGAGCAGGTATACGTCCCTTCGTATTAGATAAACGGTCTCACTCGCACTAAAGGCATTCACGCAACACCTCTCACTCGCACGCCCTTAGCAGCTGTCCCCTCGCCTGTCAAGGTCTTATGCTGTTCAAAACCGCCTGGCATTGTACATACTTACTATAAGACGTTTATTTGAAAACATATAAAAATTTCAAGTATACAGGACAAAGTTTATTTTACCTCATCAAATGTGCGTTTTCTAATTGACCTGTCGTATACTACTGCTTATTGTAAACGCCTGGCAATTTTTTTTTTAAATGTACAATAAATAAACTTTATTAAATTTTCAAACTTACAGAAACAAGTTTTGAAACCCCATTTACTTAACAGTTCGAAAAATAAAGGGGCTGATGACGTGCAGGGCTGACGCCTGCCAGGTCATGGCTATTGCTCTTAGCATGCCATAAATCGTCAATATACAAATTTCTAACCTTACAGGGAGACCGTTACTCCCAGGGTTCACTAGCTCTCCAGCTACTACCTTTGAATCTAGTTGATTAGATATAGCTAGATGCATATGCAGTGGCGGATTCGGCCAGCGCAAGGCCTGCAGCAAATTCGACAAGGGACAATGAAGGTATATCTTTCGATATAGTCAACCGATTGCGATGAAACAAAGCCTAAGTAATATATTAAGTTACACACAATTGTAATGAATAAAAGTTATCTACATCGATTTCGTACAGTACGTAAACTATGCGCGCACAATTAAAAATTTCTTATATGTACAGATTTCGTACAAAATAATTCAGCAAAACGTTATTTTGGTCATTTACCGTAACACCCACACCATTATACTGAATTACTATATAATTCAGCAAAATTACTTAGTCCGAAGTAAATTGACTAATGCATCATTACACTCAAAGAAAGCAAGCTTTATTTAAATTTTATGTAGTTTGTTCTTTTTGCGTTCAATTGCGGGATGCCCGAATGCACGGGCCTCTGAATGAGCGGGGCCTGTGGCACTTGCAACTCTTGCTACGTGGCTAATCCGCCACTGCCTATATGTAGAAGTGCGTCTGTGTCCTTGTTTGAACCATACTTACATATAGCTACTAAGTTCGGCATAACGACCGATTGTTACGACCGTTCCGTTCCATATCTTAGAATTTTATCATCAGATCATAACAATATTTCTATGGGACCAATTCGGGAGTTTCAATTTTTCTGAGACAATTCACTAAGACATTCAAGTTTTTTTTACATTATACATGTAATCTCAGCAAGTTTAAAATGCAATATCTTTATTACTAGGTATCTTTTAATAGTAATGTCTAAGACAAATTTTTTTAGAAAAAATGTATACTTTTGTATATTTTTCATCACAAGATGCTTACGACTGTTTTGCTATGATCCTATGAGAGGTTCCGTTCCATATCTTAACAATATTTCTATGGGACTAATTCGGGAATTTCAGTTTTTTTGAGACAAATACTAAGACATTATTTTTTTTTTTTACATTATATATGTAATTTCACCAAGTTAAAACTGGAATATCTTTATTACTTGGTATCTATTAATAGTAATGTCTAAGACTAAGTCTAGAAAAATTTGTATACTTTTGTATATTTTTCATCATAAGACGCTAAAAAAATATGCCAGCAAAATTTTGTCCGTGACTTCGCCATGTTCCTTTTGCGGAGGCGGATGCGAAAATCCGATTTCTTGCGGAACTTCCGCAGTAACGGAAGCGGAGGCGAAGCTCCGTCACAACGCTAATTTATTGTATACATAACGATTTTTTTTCAAAATATATCGAGAAAATAATTTAATTTCTAATAAAGGTATGACAATAAAATGGAGTCTGCAATTTTCCTGTGACAAAGATAAAGATAAGATAGATAGAACTGTTAAAGATTTCGATTTATTATTTTTGATATGTTTATTACAATATTGATTTGCCCCATTCACCCACACTGTTGCCTAGTTACAGAACCCTCGGTAGCTAATTATAGCATCCCCACGTTGAAATTTAAGAGGGAAAAATTATGGGTACGAGCCTCTCTAACAAGGAAGAGGATCAATACTAATGACAACATTCTCGTTTTTATTATTAGTGTAGATGAGTAGATGAAAGCGTTTCGCCGCATCGTTTAAACCGCGTAGATTGAACTACTGAATCAATTTGCTTGCTGCAGTCTTCCCGTCCGATTATAATTTAAAAGTGTCTTCAAAGCTAGAGTGACTTTACATCTATAGGGGAGCACATAGGAGTTTTTGTAAATTCGGCTTTTAAGGGGGTGAAAAAAGAGAAAATTGTTTGTACGTAAACTAGTATTCCTTGGGCCGACATACCCATATATTTGAAACTTAGCATAAAATAGTAACCTAAGAAAATAAAAACTACCCACCCCTATAAAACAATGTAATGGGTATTAAAGGTTGTATGGGAGAATCTTATTCCTTCGGTTAATAAACTAGAAACTTTGAACCAATTCTAATCAAAATTAAGTATAAAGACTGTCATTATTAGTTTTTCAATAAGGTGTTTAAGTTTTTATGAAAACATTTTAGTTCGCCAGTTTATTTTTGTTCGCCAGTCTGTATATAAAATTACAATTAAAAGGTATTTGTTTTGCTCAGTACCCTACAGATATCTAGACTCTATATTATAGAAATCAATATTTATGCCTCCCTCTCCCCTTCGTGTGAATACCCGACTATACACGAAAGGGAGAGGGGACTGTTCCTGCCGCTTCAATTAGAGTTTACAAAGCCATGGAAGCTCGATACTGAGCAAGCGCACAGTTCAGTCCCACACGGCTACACTGCCACACGTCGTAGACTATACAATTTTTAAAAACCATTTTTTTAGTAGTTTTTTAACTTTAGTAAAAGTACAGTAGTTGTAAAAGTTAAATAGAATTAAATTAAGTATTTTAGTAGACAAGAAGATGCAGACAAACCAGTACACGATGTAAGTGAAATATAGTTTTTATCACAGTTTTTATTAATATTATATTTATTTATTATATACTTTATTGTACTTGCATTAACAAACAAAAAAAAAATTATATCTGCGATTTCTTCCAGGCATCCTGAAATAGAAATAAATCTCATTCAAACTACATTTTAGACAAATGAAAAAAATAATTAAAAAGCTCTAACAAAAAAATACTCTTGGACGGTTTTTTTACCCGACTGCAGCAAAGCCAAAAGATGGTTGTGATTTTGTTAGGGCATGGTGTTATCAGCCTTATAATGTTCCCACTGCTGGGACTCAGGCCTCCTCTCCAGGAGAGGGAATGGGCTGTAATTCACCACGCGGGTCCGAATTTTTGGTTCTAGGACATGCTGATTTTCTCACCATTTTCCTTTATCGTTTTGGGAGCCGTAGCGATTAAACTAATTGTACAAAGTAATGCGTCTTATTTTATGTTTTTTTAAATATAATTTAGGTACTAGCAGACACGATAGACGTCTTATCTGAGCTATGAATTGTCAAACGCAATTAAATACTTAATCGTAGTTTTTTTTTCTGAATTTTTCCAATTTTCTGCGCAATTTTCTTATTTTTTTGTTCATTAATTAAGAAACTTCTCTCTGATACAAAAAAAAAGAATTATCACGTCATCAAATTGAAAACAAAAGTACGATTAGATAAGTATTTAACTTATCTAATCGTACTTTTGTTTTCAATTTCCAGTGCAAATTTCTTTTTTTTTTTCTTTAATTAAGAAACTTCTCTCTGATAATAACAAACCGAAAAAAAGAAGAAGAAAATAAACAAAGATCTTTTTTTACATGTGGTTACTAAGATTAGATCTATGGTAGGTTACCAGTACCACCGATTCATTAATTATTAGAACGTATACACATACATGATACCCATTATATTAAATATATTATATTAAATATAATATGTATGTTTATTTTAAACATACACATTTGTTCTCTTGTTTTCTTATAAATCTTTTCTTTTTTTATGCACCTGCCATATTTTCTCTTTACCTAATATCCTTGGTTGACTGGTAGAGAATGCCTAAGGCATTAAGTTCTCTGCCTTTGTACCTTTGTGTTGAATAAATAAATACCGACTAACAGGGTGAACGATTAGTATCTTTCATCAATTTTTTTTTATAAATTTAAAAATATCTAGCCAAAATTGTTTAAGGGCCTGCACTCACTTTAGACAAGACGTCTTAGACAAAACTGTTTTGTCTGCGACACGGGGCGCTAGGGCTGTTGATAAAATATCAATATATCAAAATATCCATATTTTTTTCGCATTTATTTTATCGGCTTTGTCTTAAAAAACAATCATTAGTCGGCTCAAAATTAATTTACTCAATTTATAATTCATGACATTTACTTAAAAAAAAAAATAATGTACGAAAATGTAGCGCTCTCAGTATTTTTTTTTAATTCTTCAATTTTAATAAAACATTTATGCGTACCAATATTTCTCAAGTGGTTTACAAATACATGATTATGATAAAACGTGAAAAAATAAAAATAACGCATGAAAACTCTGTTGGCATTCGGTACATATACTTATTCGAATATTTCACAAAACTCGTTCCAAGTCATACGTGTTTTTTTTTTAAACTTAAAGTTTTTGGAAAAAAACTTTCTTCTTAAAGATTTATATTTTTAATTTATGAGTATGAACAGCCGAATTTTACGGAAATGGCAGATTTTCAGAGGTTTTTCCTGGATTAGTTTTTACAAATGTTTTGATTTCTATAGAAACCTAGAATTATCTAGGTTAAATTTTTTGGCTGAGTGACATTTTGACAATTCAAAAGCGCCTGATCTATTTCAAATAAAATTTCTGATTTCTATTCAACTTTAGGGTGTCAACGCAATTGCGATATCGTCTATACTGCGTACCTAATAAATGTTGTGAGTTTTGATCAATACTTTTGCAAATCTGTGCTTGTACACCCGACCATTTATTCTATCCTTTTATGTTGAAGGGCGAAGGGGAAAGTACTTTTAAGGCTTTAATTTAGCTAGGGGAGTAGCGTGTCCGGCAGAGGGTTGCGTTCATAAAGAGTAATTATTGAAACATAGGGTGGCCACATAATAGCAACTTTTATTTGCTACCATTTCAATTTGCGACCAATTTTCGCCGTTGCTGGTTTTCCATTTTTAATCAACTTCAAAGAGGAAGTTATACCTACGTTTGGCTGTATGTATTAAATGACTGTATTATATACAAGGTGTGGGTAGGGGACAGGTCTCCGCAAACTTTAAGGATGTGTTCAGCAGACGAAACTGAATAATAATATTATTATTCCACAACTATCACACAACGCCGTCTAGTCTCAAGCTAAGCAGAGCTTGTGTTATGAGTACTAGACAACTGATAAACATACTTATATATTTCTAAATACATACATTCTATAGACAAATTACACCCAGACACAGAACAAATGATCGCGCTCATCACAAAAACATTTACGACCTCCGGGATAGTAGTCAAGGCCACTAACCACTAGACCAACAGGCCAGTCAAACTTGATTGGATAGTTTGTATGGCCTCTCCATACACACAGGGCACAGTACATACAGGGCGGGGTTAGTACTTTAAAAATAACCTAAAACTTATTCTTAGACCTGCCAAATATACACACGAAAATCCTAAACTACAAGTTCATTAAACGCGTTGTTCCGGGCCCATACGGACAACATTCGTAGCGCATAATAAATAACCGTGTATATGTCAAGTCTAGACTGTCATGGCGTCCGGCTGCATCAAAATCAATAAGTATTTTCGTCCCCCCCGTGCGACCCCTCGGCTTGCCACCATATGCATCATCAAAGGTATCCATGGTTACCTTTGAATCTAGTTGATTAGATATAGATAGATGCATATGCAGTGGCGGATTCAGCCAGTGCAAGGCCTGTAGCAAATTCAACCAAGGAACCCTGTGTAGACCTTTTTTTTATTAAAATACTAGCTGATCCAGCGAACTTCGTACCGCCTAACAGTCAATGAATTTTTTTTTTTTTTTTTTTTTTTAATTGAGATAAACTAGTTTTTGACTGCGATCCCACCTGATGGTAAGTAGCGATGCAATCTTTGATGGTGAGGCGCACTAGTTTATTAAGAGCCTATTCACTCTAGCCTTGAAGACACCAATGAATGACACCATTGAATGTTGTATATTTTTCGATGAAGTCAACTGATTGCGATGAAACAAAGCCTAAGTAATAAATATATCAAGTTACACACAATTGTAATGTATAAAAGTTATCTACATCGATTTCGTACAGTTTACGTAAATTAAAAAATTCTTAAATGTACTGATTTCGTACAAAATACTTCAGCAAAACGTTATTTTCGTCATTTACCTTAACACCCACATCATTTTACTGAATTACTATATAATTCAGGAAAATTACTTAGTCCGAAGTAAATTGACTAATGCATCATTACACTCAAAGAAAACAAGCTGTATTTTAATTTTATGTAGTTTGTTCTTTTTTGCGTTCAATTGCGGGATGCCCGAATGCACGGGCCTCCGAATGAGCGGGGCCTGTAGCACTTGCAACTCTTGCTACGTGGCTAATCCGCCACTGCCTATATGTAGAAGTGCGTCTGTCTCCTCGTTTGAACCATACTTACATAGCTACTAAGTTCGGCATAACGACCGATTGTTACGACCGTTCCGTTCCATATCTTAGAATTTTATCATCAGATCATAACAATATTTCTATGGGACCAATTCGGGAGTTTCAATTTTTCTGAGACAATTCACTAAGACATTCAAGTTTTTTTTTACATTATACATGTAATCTCAGCAAGTTTAAAATGCAATATCTTTATTACTAGGTATCTTTTAATAGTAATGTCTAAGACAAATTTTTTTAGAAAAAATGTATACTTTTGTATATTTTTCATCACAAGATGCTTACGACTGTTTTGCTATGATCCTATGAGAGGTTCCGTTCCATATCTTAACAATATTTCTATGGGACTAATTCGGGAATTTCAGTTTTTTTGAGACAAATACTAAGACATTATTTTTTTTTTTTACATTATATATGTAATTTCACCAAGTTAAAACTGGAATATCTTTATTACTTGGTATCTATTAATAGTAATGTCTAAGACTAAGTCTAGAAAAATTTGTATACTTTTGTATATTTTTCATCATAAGACGCCAAAAAAATATGCCAGCAAAATTTTGTCCGTGACTTCGCCATGTTCCTTTTGCGGAGGCGGATGCGAAAACCCGATTTCTTGCGGAACTTCCGCAGTAACGGAAGCGGAGGCGAAGCTCCGTCACAACGCTAATTTATTGTATACATAACGATTTTTTTTCAAAATATATCGAGAAAATAATTTCATTTGTAATAAAGGTATGACAATAAAATGGAGTCTGCAATTTTCCTGTGACAAAGATAAAGATAAGATAGATAGAAAACTGTTAAAGATTTCGATTTATTATTTTTGATATGTTTATTACAATATTGATTTGCCCCATTCACCCACACTGTTGCCTAGTTACGGAACCCTCGGTAGCTAATTATAGCATCCCCACGTTGAAATTTAAGAGGGAAAAATTATGGGTACGAGCCTCCCCTAAAAAGGAAGAGGATCAATACTAATGACAACATTCTCGTTTTTATTATTAGTGTAGATGAGTAGATGAAAGCGTTTCGCCGCATCGTTTAAACCGCGTAGATTGAACTACTGAATCAATTTGCTTGCTGCAGTCTTCCCGTTCGATTATAATTTAAAAGTGTCTTCAAAGCTAGAGTGACTTTACATCGGGAAATAATAATGGTTCCGAAAAACAATTTAATCTCCAGCGATTTGTGGCCGACTATTATTCTAATTAACTAGCGTTATAATGAATTACCGACAAAAAACCCAAAACATAAACGAAAAAAAATATCCAATTTAACAACAAATAAGAGCATGTTCAAATTACATTTTCTCCTAAAAAAAAATGGATCTTCGAATAAAAAAACTAAACTTCCGAATAGAATAATGAACCTCCGACAAAATTACTAAGTTACCGACAACAGAGGTTTGGTCAAAATAATCATATTTTTACAACTTGCATGAACTGTTTTAATTTCTATTGTTGGTTTTCAAATTTATTTTTTAGCTCTCAATAATGATGAAAATACCTCATCTGTTCGGCCCGCGCGATGGAGTTCGGATCTACTACGTAACTACATTTTCATAATAAACTGAGCTTTGTTTTATTTTTATCTTTGTTCTTGCTGACATTATAAAAGTTAGGAAATTTGTCGATTAATAATACAGTATAATATTCTAGGAAACCAAAGTCTACTTGGTTTTCGATTAAGGCATGAATAGGGGTACGTATCAAAATCCCGAAAGTTCATTATACCTATGGCTGAAATACCGACGTGCAAAACACCGAAATTCAAAATACCGAAAGGTTTAAATGCCGATAGTCGTTATATCGAAACACAAAATACCGATGTTCAAATGCCCGAAAGGACGAAATCCCGAATAGACGAAACAACTTGAACGTAGCAGTTGGTCACAGTTCTAACGTTACCGAACCTATTTTACCCAGTTCAAAGTGCAATCAAAATACAATCTACCTGTGACTAGACTATTAGACAATGGTAAACACATTTTTACGAGAGATTGTGGCTGAAATAGGTTAGGTTAGGTTAGAATTGTGACCAAAAGCGCGCGAGCCGAGCGAGCGAAGCGAGCGGCGCCGCGGCAGCGGCCGGCGAGTGCTACTTCTCAAAATAAAACAAATCGGAACCTTAGGGCACCCCGACACAGATGAGTCGGGATTTTGAACTTCGGGATTTTAAACATTCGAACAAATGAACTTTCGGGATTTTAAACTTTCGACCATACGACCATTTGGCGTTTCAATTTTCGGGATTTCGTCCATCGGTAATTTAAAATTCGGGATTTTTATACGTACCCACGAATACGACTGTTTTAACTTTTTAACGCCTGAAATAGGTACCGATATCGAAGCATACCCGTGGTAAGTAAAATTCATGATTTATGATGCAATTAAAAGTTATTGTTACAAGTACATTTTTATATTTTTTATAAGTTTCTGTATAGCCACTCAGAATAATATTTTCAGTATAATGTGACAGTTAAAATAGCACCACAATCTATGAAATATGAAAGGTAATTTATGAATTAATAGTAGGCAAGTAAAGATAAAAATTACAAAGCAAAGTTTTCAGTAGAACGTAATTTATGCTGGTCATGTTTATTTTTCGAAGATTTCAGTATCTCATTCGGTCGTTTCGTCATTTTTATTCGGACAAAAGTAGTCGGAAAGTTAGTATTTTAGGCAGTAGATTTAGTATTTTGAGTAAGGACAATTCTTCTTTTTTTGTCGGAGCTTTTATTACTACCCCTTTACATCTATAGGGGAGCACAGAGGAGTTTTTGTAAATTCAGCTTTTAAGGGGGTGAAAAAAAGGGAAATTTGTTTGTACGTAAACTAGTATTCCTTGGGCCGACATACCCATATATTTGTAACTTAGCATAAAATAGCAACCTAAGAAAATAAAAACTACCCACCCCTATAAAACAATGTAATAGGTATTAAAGGTTGTATGGGAGAATCTTATTCCTTCGGTTAATAAACTAGAAACTTTGAACCAATTCTAATCAAAATTAAGTATAAAGACTGTCATTATTAGTTTTTCAATAAGGTGTTTAAGTTTTTATGAAAAAATTTTAGTTCGCCAGTTTATTTTTGTTCGCCAGTCTGTATATAAAATTACAATTAAAAGGTATTTGTTTTGCTCAGTACCCTACAGATATCTAGACTCTATATTGTAGAAATCAATATTTATGCCTCCCTCTCCCCTTCGTGTGAATACCCGACTATACACGAAAGGGAGAGGGGACTGTTCCTGCCGCTTCAATTAGAGTTTACAAAGCCATGGAAGCTCGATACTGAGCAAGCGCACAGTTCAGTCCCACACGGCTACACTGCCACACGTCGTAGACTATACAATTTTTAAAAAAACAGTTTTTTAGTACCTACAGTTTTTTAACTTTAGTAAAAGTACAGTAGTTGTGAAAGTTAAATAGAATTAAATTAAGTATTTTAGTAGACAAGAAGATGCAGACAAACCAGTACACGATGTAAGTGAAATATAGTTTTTATCACAGTTTTTATTAATATTATATTTATTTATTATATACTTTATTGAACTTGCATTAACAAACATAAGAAAGAAATTTTTTTATCTAAAATACATAAAATGGGTAGTTTAATCGAATTCTGCGAATGCGATGCTGGAAGACTCCAGGCATCCTGAAATAGAAATTAATCTCATTCAAACTACCTTTTAGAAAAATTAAAAAATAATTAAAAAGCTCTAACAAAAAAATACTGTTGAAGTAAAAAATATACTGTTTGACCGTTTTTTTTACCTGACTACGGCAAAGCCAAAAGAGGGTTGTGATTTTGTTAGAGCATGTCGTAATTAGTCTTATAATGTTCCCACTGCTGGGTCTCAAGCCTCCTCTCCAGGAGAGGGAATGGGCTGTAATTCACCACGCGGGCCCGAATTTTAGGTTCTAGGACATGTTGATTTTCTCACCATTTTTCTTTACCGTTTTGGGAGCCGTAGTGATTCAACTAATTTTACAAAGTAATGCGTCTTAAGGTTCTAACAGACCCGATAGACGTCTTGTCTTAGCTATGAATTGTCAAACGCAATTAAACACTTCATCGTAGTTTTATTTTCTGTTTTTTTTCCAATTTTCAGCTTAATTTTCTTGTTTTTTTTTTCATTAATTAAGAAACTTCTTTCTGATAATAATTATTACACAACAAAAAAAAAAAAGAATTATCGCGTCATCACGCGGCTGGTTGGTCCAGTGAAGAAAGGAACTAGAGATTTTTTTTATATGTGTTTACTAAGATTAGATAAGGTAGGTTACCTTGAATAGGTAACCTACCTTATCACTATTAGAACGTATGTATACACAAATATAATTGATGGTAGGTGGTAGGTTTATATAATATTAAATATATGTATGATTCTTTTATACATACACATTTCTTCTCTTGTTTTCTTATTAATTTTTTCTTTTTTTTTATGAATCTGCCATATTTTCTCTTTAATACCCTTGGTTGACTGGTGGATAATGCCTAAAGCATTAAGACTTCTGCCTTTGTACCTTTGTGCTGAATAAATAAATACCGACTAACAGGGTGAAAGATTAGAATCTCTCATCAATTTATTATTTTTCTCTTTCTTACTTGTATTAAGTTTTTACTACAGCATCAAACTCTAGTCACTATCTATTTAGGACAATTAAAACGATGTTCTTGGTTTTCGGACGCTACGCACGCTTGGATCAAAATACACGATTATCAACACTAATAATTTACATTTAAAAATACTTAACTAACTAAATATAATTACAGTAAAAAAAAAAATGTGTAATCTTCTTAATTAAAAATTATAATATGTTTAACTATTCCGAGTTTTTTGTGTCGAGGGTTTTCTAAATGTTTACTTTCATATGGCCTTATAATAAGTATTAAAATCAATATATAAAAAACTCAAAGTGTAAATTTAAAATATCAAGCCAAATTGGTTTAACCGTTTTCCAGTGATGCGTCACAAATGAACAGCAGTTAATTTTCATTCATTAAACCTTAAACTACAAATACAGAGTAATGAGTATTATTCATTTATATTTGTATAAAAGAATCAAGTCAACGCGGCAAACGTTGTTCTACTAATAGTCCGGTCAATTTAGACATTAGAGGTTACAAAAATTCGCACCCTTCTGACAATTGGTAGGATTATTCAAAACACCATCATAAACTAAAAAAGTCCCCATCGAAATTTTCTGTAGATAAATTATCTGATAAAACTTCCATTTTGCTGAAAATCGCGAAAAACTGGTTTTTGTGAGTTTTGACACCGTGTTTTTTTTCCAGGTGTCGGATCGATGATGATTTTTAGTTTTTTTTTATGATGCTGTTTGGAACAATCAAAATTTGACTGCACTATAAATAAATTGTCAAAGAATTAAAAAGGGGTGGGGTTAGAACTGTAAATCAGACCTATCAAATATACAAACAAAAATCCGTAACAACAAGTTCATTAAACGCGTTGTTCCGGGCCCATACGGACAACATTCATAGCGCATAATAAATAACCGTGTATATGACAAGTCTAGACTGTCATGGCTTCCGGTTGCATTAAAATCAATAAGTATTTTCGTCTCCCCCCGTCCGACCCCTCGCCGGCCTGCCACCATACGCACCATCAAAGGTTACCTTTGAATCTAGTTGATTAGATATAGACAGATGCATATGCAGTGGCGGATTCAGCCAGCGCAAGGTTTGTAGCTAATTCGACCGAGGGACCCTGTGTAGACCTTTTTTATTAAAATACTAGCTGAATGATCTCTTGCTAGACCACATGCTACTTTTAGATGATATGGGCGAAATAGAATAAAAGATGGTAATATAATTTTAAGCACTAAAATGTTGCAAAAATTAAAGGTAAAATGAGCTTATGAACTCATGTGTGCGAAATAAGTGACACGTGTTTGTTGGCCGTGATGGGATCGCCCTGTTTGATGGCTCGTCGCGAACTGATCTGATATTATGAAGTAAAATGATTGAAATGCTTGCAGTATGTGCGGTTGCACTGTACACTAGCTGACCCGACAAACTTGGTACCGCCTAACAGTCAATGAATGTAGTATCTTTTGATATAGTCAACCAATTGTGATGAAACAAAGCCTAAGTAATATATCAAGTTACACACAATTGTAATGTATAAAAGTTATCTACATCGATTTCGTACAGTTTAACGTATTGCGCGCACAATTAAAAATGTCTTATTTGTACAGATTTCGTACAAAATAATTCAGCAAAACGTTATTTTGGTCATTTACCGTAATACGCACATCATTATACTGAATTATTATACAATTCAGGAAAATTACTTAGTCCGAAGTAAATTGAATATTGCATTATTACACTCAAAGAAAACAAGCTGTATTTGGTTTTTTTGTAGTTTGTTCGGGGCCTGTAGCACTTGCTACTCCTGCTACGTGGCTAATCCGCCACTGCCTATATGTAGAAGTGCGTCTGTCTCCTTGTTTGAACCATACCTACATATAGCTACTAAGTTCGGCATAACGACCGTTTGTTACGACCGTTCGGCTATGATCCTATGAGATGTTCCGTTCAATATCTTAGAAGTTCATCATCAGATCATAACAATATTTCTATGGGACCAATTCGGGAGTATAAACATTAAATAATTTTATTTTAAATAATTTACGTAATCTCACCAACTTTAAACTGGAATATCTTTATTACTTGGTATCTATTAATAGTAATGTCTAAAACAAAATTGTTTAGAAATTTAATTTGTATACTTCTGAATAAATTCACATAAATTGCACCTGATTCAGACTAAAACAAATTTTTTCACAAAAGCATATTTGCAATGGCTCCTAAGTTATTTATTAACAGAGCAAGTGATAAGCAGTAAAAACTTAAATGAATTCAAAAGTAATCTTTTTAAAATATTAAATGCCAAAGTATTCCGTTAATGAATTTCTTAATGCAGATTTTAAAAATATTGGACTTATCTAAATTTATCATTTTATTCATTGATTTTATTTACTCTGCTGACTGATTATAATTACTGTAATTATTTATAATAATAATAATAATAATAATAACCCCATCGCCGTATCTCTACGTTGACGTCGTGGTGGGGCTTGCGCGCTCCAATGAACCCTAAGTCTGTGTCGGTAGCGCTTGTTTAGCCGTAACATGCCTAGGGTGAGGGGCCAGACCAAGAGAGATACAATCCGCAGGGCAGTTTTGTGGCGAACTGTTGGGTATTAGCGATCCCATGGACCCGATCTCCCGGGAGAATTCTTGTTCTTCATCTCCGGCTTGCCTTTATTGGCCGGTCGTAGTGAACACTGACGAGGAACAGAGCTCCCACCTCTCTCTTGCCTTTATTGGCTGGCTTGAGTGGAGATTCGCAAGAGCAAATGCGCTCGGGAGAAGGATGTATAATCCAGTAAGGTGCTGGTAGGGATCTTGACCGTACTTCCGGGATTGTCCTGATAGCCGTGGTATACCTCTCCACTCCTCAAGCACATCAGGATATGTTGCCCTCTTGTTGCTACGTCACTTCGTGCTAGCGACCATTTTGGGGGCCCATTTGTTGAGTGTGCAAGTCACCCCTTGCCTTTTTATCGATGGAAATTAAAAACATTGTTTAGGCAGGGGCCATAGTCTTAACATAGTTCCTGGTAACCAGTCCACTTAAGACTCCAAAAACCATAGCCTTATATTAGTTTTTCACATGTTGCAATAGTTTCCTTTCAACCGGGGGTTGTCCTTGGATGCACTAGCATAACGCATACAGGGATAATTGCCGGTTGGTACCACGTTCCATTAGAAGCAGCTAAAAGGGCCTCTGCGAGTTGGTTTCGGCTCCTCGTATGCCTTCCAAAGGTCCAGGACCTCATGGTCCTGAGATAAATAAATGTATAAAAATAATAATAATATTTATTTATTTGCTAAAAACACGGTATACAAGATGGTAAAAGAAAGTAAATAAGAATGTTTTGCTGAGTATTAGCATGCAAATATTTGGGATGTACATAGTAACATAGGTACGGAGATATTTGTTAACATACAATTATTGACAATTTTATTTTGTTGGCATTAAAGTTCTAAAAGTCATAGACTTTGTAAACACAACTGTTAATAAACAAATCAACGTTTTTTGATTATAAACACACATTAAAATTAATGAAAATATAATTAAATACAAACTTTAACTAGACTACAAAGCATTCCTGAAGTGGAAGGACCGACATGTTTTTTTATTTAGAAATTCAGTTATTAAATAGAAGCTATGGGATATCAACCATTTTTTTAAAACCACACGAAATTTATTGTAAGGCAATTCAGTTATCCAGCTAGGTAGTGAGTTATATATAAGAGGCGCCATATATACGCAGCTGCGTCTAAACATTTCTATCCTAGGTACAGGGATCTTTAACAACTACTACTGCGTAACTTTCCGCTTGTTAAAATTATTGTTGGTTTCAAAAAGAGATAAATTAGTTTTAACGAATTTTGCAGTTTCGTAAATATAAATACATGGGGCTGTTAGAAGTTTTTGTGATTTAAACACGGGTCTGCATGATTCAGTCCAGTCCATGTTAAAGATAGCGCGAATACATTTTTTTTGTGCTATCAGTATTCTGGACATCTCAGAGGAATTACCCCAAACAATAATACCATACCGAATAATAGAGCATATATAGGCGTGATACAATATAACTGCCGTTGGTTTAGATGTGTCTTCTTTAATTTTTTTCAAGGCAAAAACAAATCTATTAATTTTTATGCAAATTTCGTCAATATGATCTTTCCAGGTGAAATGTTCATCTAGTGTTATTCCAAGGAATTTTATTTTACGGACTTGTTCAATTAATTGGTTTTTATGATTTATTTTAAGCTGGATGCATTTACTTTTTTGCGTTTTAAAATTTAATATTTTAGTTTTCTCTACATTTAGTTTTAAATCATTATTTTCTAACCAAGTGGAAATTTTGTGTAAGGTGTTGTTGATATCGGATTCGTATGTTTCAAAATTTTTACAATCAAGAATTACCGTCGTATCATCAGCAAAAAGGACACAATCTTTTTCGATTGCTTGAGGAAAATCGTTAACATATACGAGGAATAATGGTGGCCCTAAGATGCTTCCTTGCGGTACTCCAAAGCGATTATGTCGAGATTGCGAATCAAAATTAACGATGCTATTAATTTTGTTATCAAATTTAGTGATCCTCGTGATTTGACTTCTATTTGATAGATATGATTTGAACCATTCTAGGGCTGGACCTCTTATACCGATTTTATTCAACTTATCGGTCAGATTTGAATGGTGGACAAAATCGAAAGCTTTACTTAAATCTAGGAACAGAGCTGATGTTGGAACTTTATTGTTAATGTTATTTAAAATTGATTTGACAAGGTTAAATGCTGCTAACGAAGTTGACCTGTTTTTTCTAAACCCGTATTGATCTTTGGTTGGAATGTTATATTTATCAAAGAAAGATAGCATTCTTTTGTACATTACTCTTTCAAAGACCTTCGATAGAATCGGTATTAGCGCAACTGGACGATAATTATTTTTATCTGTTTTTAAACCCTTTTTATCATCATCTCATCATCTTCCTGCCCTAGTCCCGTTTTATTTGGGGTCGGCGCAACACGTTTTTTTCTTCCATTCTGTCCTGTCACTCGTCACGCTATCACTAACTCCCTTTTCTTTCATATCGCTTCTCACACAATCCATCCATCTTTTCTTTGGCCTCCCTCTTCCCCTCCATCCATCCACGTGTAAACTCATAACTTTTTTAGTAACATGCGTTTCATCCCTCCTTTTCACATGACCATACCAAGACAAACGATTCCCTTTCAACTTTTCAGTCACTGGCGCCACTTTCAAACTTCCCCTAATATACTCATTTCTCACTTTATCCATTCTCGTCACACCACACATCCATCTTAACATTCTCATCTCCGCTACATGCAATCTTTTTTCATCCGTCTTTTTCACAGCCCAACATTCTGATCCATACAGTATGACAGGCCTTATCACGGACTTGTAGACTTTACCCTTCAACTTGAGGGGCATCCGTGAGTCACAAGTGGTTCCCGTGACCTGTCGCCACTTCATCCATCCTGCGTTGATCCGACGTGTTACGTCCCGGTCCACCTCACCATCCCCTTGGACGAGCGACCCGAGGTACCGAAAGTCGGAACAGATCGGTATGGGCGTTCCAGCGAGAGCTAAAGGCACTGGATTGGAGACACCGCCGAAATCGCAGAATAAGTACTCTGTTTTGGTTCTACTCAATTTCAGGCCAACACTCTCCAGTCTGTGCCACCACACCTCCAATCTGTTCTGGACCTCTAGGCCACTCTCGGCAACCAGCACAATGTCATCGGCAAACAGCATACACCAGGGAGCCTCTTCCTGAATGTCCGACGTCAGAGCGTCCATTATCATCAGGAAGAGGTAAGGGCTGAGAGCCGACCCTTGATGTAAGCCAACAGCCACATTGAAGCTGCCAGTGGTGCCAACTGTAGACCGGACTTGGGTATTACATCGACTATACATCGCTCGGATCAACTGCACATACTTCCCAGGCACACCTTTCTTCTTAAGGGCCCACCACAGAACCTCACGAGGTACTCGGTCGTATGCCTTTTCGAGGTCAACGAAAACCATGTGCAAGTTTTTATGCGCACTTCTGTATTTCTCGCACAGCTGGCGTATAGCAAAAATGGCATCCGTTGTACCCCGACCTGGCATAAAACCGAATTGGTTCTGCGAAATTTCACTCTCTTCTCTCAGACGCCTTTCAATAACTTTCTCCCAGGCTTTCATAGTATGTGACATTAGCTTTATTCCTCTATAATTGTTGCACTCAAGCACATCACCTTTGTTTTTAAAGATGGGCACCAAGAAACTGTTGCACCAATCATCAGGTATGGCTTCTTCCTGCAACAACTTATTGAAGAACAAAGCTAACCACGTCCATCCATCCACTCGCAATAACTTCCACACTTCAACTGGTATTCCATCTGGACCAATGGCTTTACCATTTTTCATTTCATTCACTGCTATTCTGACTTCATCCATACTAACCATTCTCACTAACCCTACATTCACTGGTTTACTCTCTAAAATTCCATTCCAATGATTTTCCTCATTCATTAGTCTTTCAAAATAGTCCTTCCACCTCTCTTTGATTTTTTCATCGTCTGATAGGACCATTCCAGCTTCATTCTTTACACATCTTACCTGACAAACATCCCTCGTCATTCTCTCTCTTCTTTTAGCAAGCCGGTACAGCTCTTTTTGGCCTACAGGACTGTCTAGTGTGTTGTACAGTTTGTCCTGGGCTTTTGCTTTTGCTAATGCCACGGCTTTCTTAGCTTTCTTCTTCAAAATATCATACTCATTCTTTTTTTCAGCTTTCAGACTACCATTTCCCGCTTCTACACTCTGCCATTCCTTGAACTTTCTTTTCTTCTCTTTCAACACATTCTGAATTTCTATCGACCACCACCATGTATCCCTATCTATTGTGCCTTTTCCTCTCGTTTCTCCCAAAATATCTTTCGCTGCATGTCTAATACACTCTGCCATCTCATTCCAGCTTTCATTTATACTTCGGTCATTCATGTCACCCATCTCTATCATTTTGTCCACCACTCGCTCTCTGAACCTTTTCGCACAATCATTCTTCTCTAACATATGCCACTTTATTTTGGGGGGAGGACGCTCTTTGCCTTTGTTACGTTTTATTTCAACTAGCGATTCCATAACCAGGAGTCGGTGCTGCGATACTAGATCTTCTCCTGGCAGCACTTTGCAGTCTTTGACGTGCTTTATGTTGTTGCGCCTAACTAAAAAGTAGTCGATTTGGGTTCTGTGGTGACCGCTTTTGTACGTAATAAGGTGTTCCTCACTTTTTTTGAACCAAGTGTTGGCTACTGCTAAGTCAAAGGCGGTAGCAGATTGCAGCAGCGTCTCTCCCTCATTATTCGGACTTCCGAAACCCCATCCTCCATGTACTCTTTCATAAATACCTTTCATTCTTCCCACATGTCCATTAAAATCACCTCCAACTATCAATTCCTCATGTACAGGGATGGTCATTAAGGCAGTATCAAAATCCTCCCAAAACTTCTCTTTCACTATTTCATCACATCCTACTTGTGGTGCATACACACTAACTACATTCAGCATCACATTCTCTAACATAACTTTCACAACTATAAATCTATCACTAATCCTTTGAACTTCCATCACGCTTTCTTTCAATTTATTATCTAGCACTATTCCTACACCATTTCTTTTTCCATCACTTCCACAATAATAAAACTTATATCCCTCACCAATTTCTCTCGCTTTTGTTCCTCTCCATTTGGTCTCTTGCAAACATGCTACATTTATCCGTCTTCTTTTCAATACATCCGCTAACTCTCTGGCCCTTCCAGTCATAGTCCCAACATTCCAACTAGCATACCTCAATCTGATTTCCCGAGCTTGCTTCTTACGTTGCACCCGCCCGGGATGGTGCAACAACCCTGGTCCATTTCCCACAAAAGCCGGGTGCTGCCCCTGCGCGTCGCCTGTGGGGTACGCCCTAATCCTATCGCGCATTCTATTATTAACAAACATGTTACAAAAAGATTTGGCAACTGTTTTATAGTCGGCCGCCAGCCTGACACCAACCCTCCTTGGGAACGCTATTGATGGTGGTTAACGCATCACCATGCGGTGACCTTCAGGGCTTTATATTATGCACGGTCTCAAAATGTCCCTTAGTCGCCTCTTACGACACCCACGGGAAGAAATGGGATGGTGTTATTCTTTACGTCCGGACACCATACGGAACCCTTTTTATGAAGTGGTTTTATTACAAAAACCTTGAGTTTCGACGGAAAGCAACCTTGCTCTAACGATAGGTTGATGATGTATGAAAGCGGTTCCGCAATGTATTGAGCGACATTTTTCAGAAGGTCTGTGGTAATATGATCATAGCCAGCTGCCTTAGTATTTTTTAATGTTTTTAATATGGAGAAAATTTCAGTAGGATTTGTAGGATTTATGAAAATGCTGTTATCGTTGGTTTTAATATTACTATTATTTTTAGATTGGCTTTGTAATGAGGTGTTGGTTTCGACGATATCGATAAAGAAGTTATTGAATACATTTGCGATATCTGAGCCCGATGTAGCTGTAATACCGTTATCAACAATACTGTTAATATATTCACGAGATGTTTCGTCACCCGTACTCCTTTTAATAATGTCCCATGAAGCCTTACACTTATTTTTTAAATATGAAATATTTGAATTTGACATGCAATTAGTCGTTAATTAAACTGTGACTAGTTAGACTTTATTTTAATCCTTGACATTTATTTTTAATGATTACTGTATTTTATTTATCGTTTTGCAATTTATAATGATACAAATTCTAATTATGACAATACTGATAATATTTGTATGCTTTCTGGTGGGACATTGTTGAGACATTATATTTTTGTACAAACATCTTATGTTCACAAATAAATATATTATTATTATTAATATTTTTCTTCACAAGACGCTAAAAAAATATGCCAGCAAAATTTTGTTCGGGACTTTGTAAATTCGGCTTTTAAGGGGGTGAAAAAAGGTGATTTGTTTGTATGTAAACTTTTGTTCCTAGTGCCCACATACCCATATACTTGAAACTTAGCATAAAATAGTAATCTAAGAAAATTAAAAAGGTTATCATTATTCATTTTTCAAAACTACCCTTATAAAACAATTTAGAGGAGGAAGGGAATTAAAGGTTTTATGATAAAAGCATGTTCCTTGGGTTAATAGACTAGAAACAAATTCTAACCAAAATGAATTATAAAGACTGTCATGATTAGTTTTTCACAAAAGTATTAATATTTTCAGTCTGCACACCAAAATCATAATTAAAAGGTATTAGTTTTGCACTCAGGACCCTACAGATATCGAGGCTCTATTTTATGGAAATCAATCTTTATGTATGTATTTGCCTCCCTCACCCCTTCTTGCGTATACTCGACTATACTCGTATACACGAAAGGGAGAGGGGACTGTTTCTGCCGCTTCAATTAGAGTTTACAAAGCCATGGAAGCTCGATACTGAGCAAGCGCACAGTTCAGTCCCACACGGCTACACTGCCACACGTAGACTATACAATTTTTTTTAAAAAGTTTTTTAGTACAGTTTTTTAACTTTAGTAAAAGTACAGTAGTTGTGAAAGTTAAATAGAATTAAATTAAGTATTTTAGTGGACAAGAAGATGCAGACAAACCAGTACACGATGTAAGTGAAATATAGTTTTTATCACAGTTTTTATTAATATTATATTTATTTATTATATACTTTATTGTACTTGCATTAACAAACAAGAAAAAAAAATTATATCTGCGATTTCTTCCAGGCATCCTGAAATAGAAATAAATCTCATTCAAACTACATTTTAGACAAATGAAAAAAATAATTAAAAAGCTCTAACAAAAAAATACTGTTAAATTAAAAATACTGTTGCACGGTTTTTTTTTACCCGACTACGGCAAAGCCAAAAGAGGGTTGTGATTTTGTTAATGCATGGTGTACTCAGCCTTATAATGTTCCCACTGCTGGGACTCAGGCCTCCTCTCCAGGAGAGGGAATGGGCTGTAATTCACCACGCGGGCTCGAAGTTTTGGTTCTAGGACATGTTGATTTTCTCACCATTTTCCTTTACCGTTTTGGGAGCCGTAGTGATAAAACTAATTTTACAAAGTAATGCATCTTATTTTATGTTTTTTTTTCATAGTTTAGGTACTAGCAGACACGATAGACGTCTTATCTGAGCTATGAATTGTCAAACGCAATTAAATACTTATCTAATCGTACTTTTGTTTTCAATTTCCAGTGCAAATTTCTTTTTTTTTTTTCTTTAATTAAGAAACTTCTCTCTGATAATAACAAACCGAAAAAAAAGAAGAAGAAAAGAAACAAAGATCTTTTTTTACATGTGGTTACTAAGATTAGATCTATGGTAGGTTACCAGTACCACCGATTCATTCATTATTAGAACGTATACACAAACATGATACCCATTATATTAAATATATTATATTAAATATAATATGTATGTTTATTTTATACATACACATTTGTTCTCTTGTTTTCTTATTAATCTTTTCTTTTTTTATGCACCTGCCATATTTTCTCTTTAATATCCTTGGTTGACTGGTAAAGAATGCCTAAGGCATTAAGTTCTCTGCCTTTGTACCTTTGTGTTTTGTCTGCGACACGGGGCGCTAGGGCTGTTGATAAAATATCAATATATCAAAATATCGATATTTTTTTCGCATTTATTTTATCGGCTTTGTCTTAAAAAACAATCGTTAGTCGGCTCAAAATTAATTTACTCAATTTATAATTCATGATATTTACTTAAAAAAAAAAAAAAAATGTACGAAAATGTATCGCTCTCAGTATTTTTTTTTAATTCTTCAATTTTAATAAAACATTTATGCGTACCAATATTTCTCAAGTGGTTTACAAATACATGATTGTGATAAAACGTGAAAAAAGAAAAATAACGCATGAAAACTCTGTTGGCATTCGGTACATATACTTATTCGAATGTTTCACAAAACTCGTTCCAAGTCATACGTGTTTTTTTTTAAAACTTAAAGTTTTTGGAAAAAAACTTTCATCTTAAAGATTTATATTTTAATTTATGAGTATGAACAGCCGAATTTTACGGAAATGGCAGATTTTCAGAGATTTTTCCTGGATTAGTTTTTACAAATGTTTTGATTTCTATAGAAACCAAGAATTATCTAGGTTCACTTTTTTGACTGAGCGACATTTTGACAATTCAAAAGCGCCTGTTATTTGTCTATTTCTATTTTAAATAAAAATTTTGATTTCTATTCAACTTTAGGGTGTCAACGCAATTGTGATATCGTCTATACTGCGTACCTAATAAATGTTGTGAGTTTTGATCAATACTTTCGCAAATCTGTTGTTGTACACACGACTATTTATTCCATCCTTTCATGTTGAAGGGCGAAGGGGAAAGTACTTTTAAGGCTTTAATTTAGCTAGGGGAGCAGCGTGTCCGGCAGAGGGTTGCGTTCATAAAGAGTAATTATTGAAACATAGGGTGGCCACACAATAGCAACTTTTATTTGCTACATTTTCAACATTTTCATAATCAACTTCAAAGAGGAAGTTATACCTACGTTCGGCTGTATATATTAAATGACTGTATTATATACAAGGTGTAGGTAGGGGACAGGTCTCCACAAACTTTAAGGACTTGTGCAGCAAACGAAATTGAATAATAATAATATTATTCTACAACTATCACACAACGCCGTCTAGTCTCAAGCTAAGCAGAGCTTGTGTTATGAGTACTAGACAACTGATAAACATACTCATGTTTCTAAATACATACATTTTTTAGACAAATTACACCCAGACACAGAACAAATGATCGCGCTCATCACACAAACATTTGTCCTAGGTGGGAATCGAACCCACGACCTCCGGGATAGCAGTCAGGGCCACTAACCACTAGACCAACAGGCCAGTCAAACTTGATTGGTCAGTTTGTATAGAGAGGCCGATTATTTCTTCGTTGACTAAAAAAATGTCTTGTAGAAGATTAAGTATGTTTACTAATTTCTCGGAAATAGGTCCTCACGATTTAAAAAAAAATTGAATGTTTATACTCTCGAATTAGTCCCATAGAAAAATTGCTATGATCTGATGATGAATTTCGAAGATATGGAACGGAACTTCTCATAAGATCATAGCAGAACGGTCGTAACAAGTAAAAATCTTCGATGTAAAATATATTTAATTCCTTTATCTCGGGAACGCGTGGAAGTATCGAGTTGAAATTAATACCACATACTCCGGTTGCGGACACATAAAGCTGTAAAAAAATCAAATTTGTAAGTTAACGAAAAAAAAAGATACTTCGGTTTATGTGGCAAAAAACGTACATTTCGATACTCTTGAGGAAATCAAAATTCAAAGGGAACTTCCTGTTGACCCAGAATCTTGAAATTTGGCTTAAGAGGCTGCTTTTCCACTCGCCTATCGTAAACATCGAGCATGGTTTAAAAGCTTGTTGCTTCATCTAACGTGATGTTTGACAAAAAGGCAACGTGAAAAAGAGTGTTAATACCTGAATACTCTGGTGGCATTCAGTAATTCCGTGATTTACTCGAAAATTTTACAAAACTTATTCCAGAAAATACGTGGTTTTTTTTAAACCCTTAAAAGTTTTTGAAAAACATTGTCATTATTTAGAATCTTGATAAAATTTGCTAGGCTTGTATGTTGTACTTTTTGGACTTTTTTCATTTTTGAGTAAATTATGAAATGTCAAAGTTCATGCAAAATAGCAGATTTTCAGAGGTCTTAACTGGATTAGTTTTACACAAATTTATAAACTGATTTCCATAGAAGCCTAGATAATATCCACAAGATACTGTGTTTCCAAAATATCTAGTGAAAAATGTGTAATGACGTCATAAACGCGTAAGAGCGGTTGTATGAAAAACAGTGAAAATGTAAGTCGAGATGCATCCCCTTAAAGCAAAGCCTTATAGCACTAGTATAAGAATAAATCTGAAAAATGTAAATTTGTTGTTACGTCACAATTTTTTTGTAGGAATCAATTTACGAATAATTAATTCGAGTTCATCTAAGATATCCCACCAATAACCTTCATATTTGCGTTTTATTGAGGAACCACAGAGATTATTGTATATTTTATTATCATTGCCTTAGAATTGTCTAATTAGCGTCTGTTTCAATTATACTGTAATAAGCGTTTTGCCTCGTCTTTAATACCAGGTACATCGAGGGGTCGGAACAATTTGCCTGCTGCGGGTTTCCCGTCATATTATAATTTAGGTATCTTCAAGGCTAGATTAAATAGGCACTTAATCTTTTAAATACCGCCAGTTAGAGACACAATAGAAAGACAATGATAGCTTGGGGTTTAATGAATAACTAGTGCGCCTCACCATTAACGATTACATCACTACTTAGCATCAGGTGGGATCGCAGTCAATCACTAGTTTATATCAATTCCAAAAAGTATATAGATATATAAAATCACGGAATTTCACACTCAAGAGATTTAGGGTGAGGTGACACCAAGACGTGATGCTACTCCGTACGGAATAATATTCGAGTTTATTCATATTCTCTTACCGAAATGTGAAACTTGTTTTTGTGACCTTTGACCATGAGTATTGTTTTTCCAGGTGTCGGTTCGATGATGATTTTTAGATTTTTTTATAATGGTGTTTTGAACAATCTTACCAATTTTCAGCTGGGTGCGAATTATTGTAACCTTACTCCTATTTTATGTCCTTATTTGACTGGAATACAAATATTGTCAAAGAATTATAAAGGGGGCGGGGTTAGTACTGTAAAAGTAACTAAAACCTACTTTCAGACCTACCAAATATACACACGAAAATCCTAAACTACAAGTTCGTTAAACGTGTTGTTCCGGGCCCGTACGGAAAACATTCGTAGCGCGTAATAAATAACCGTGTATGACAAGTCTAGACTGTCATGGCGTCCGGCTGCATCAAAATCAATAAGTATTTTCGTCTCCCCCGTGCAACCCCTCGGCCGGCCACCATACGCATCATCAAAGGTATCCATGGTTACCTTGGTATCTAGTTGATTAGATATAGACAGATGCAAATGCAGGGGCGGATTCAGCCAGCGTTAGGCCTGTAGCAAATTCAACCAAGGGACCCTGTGTAGACCTTTTTTTTTTTAAATACTAGCTGACCCAGCGAACTTCGTACCGCCTAACAGTCCATGAATGTTGTATATTTTTCGATAAAGTCAACCGATTGCGATAAAACAAAGCCTAAATAATATATCAAGTTACACACAATTGTAATGTACAAAAGTTATAATCAAAATTAATTATAAAGACTGCCATTGTTAGTTTTTCAGAAAGGTGTTAAAGTCGCTGGCAAATTGCTAGTCTGTATATAAAATTATAATTAAAAGGTATTTGTTTTGCTCAGGACCCTACAGATATCTAGACTATATTGTAGAAATCAATATTTATGCCTACCTCACCCCTTTGTATGTATACACGACTATACACGTATACCTACACGAAAGGGAGAGGGGACTGTTCCTGCCGCTTCAATTAGAGTTTACAAAGCCATGGAAGCTCGATACTGAGCAAGCGCACAGTTCAGTCCCACACGGCTACACTGCCACACGTCGTAGACTTTACAGTATTTTAACTTTAGTAAAAGAACAGTACTTGTGAAAGTTGAATAGAATTAAATTAAGTATTTTAGTGAGCAAGAAGATGCAGACAAACCAGTACACGATGTAAGTGAAATATAGTTTTTATTAATATTAAATTTATCTATTCTATAACTTTATTGTACTTGCATTTACAAACATAATAAAGAAAAATTTATATCTAAAACACATAAAATGGGTAGGCATCCTGAAACGGAAATTAATCTCAGTCAAACAACATTTTAGACAAATGAAAAAAATAATTAAAAAGCTCTAACAAAAAAATACTCTTGGACGGTTTTTTTACCCGACTGCAGCAAAGCCAAAAGATGGTTGTGATTTTGTTAGGGCATGGTGTTATCAGCCTTATAATGTTCCCTTTGCTGGGACTCAGGCATCCTCTTCAGGAGAGGGAATGGGCTGTAATTCACCACGCGGGTCCGAATTTTTGGTTCTAGGACATGCTGATTTTCTCACCACTTTCCTTTATCGTTTTGGGAGCCGTAGCGATTAAACTAATTGTACAAAGTAATGCGTCTTATTTTATGTTTTTTTAAATATAATTTAGGTACTAGCAGACACGATAGACGTCTTATCTGAGCTATGAATTGTCAAACGCAATTAAATACTTAATCGTAGTTTTTTTTTCTGAATTTTTCCAATTTTCTGCGCAATTTTCTTATTTTTTTGTTCATTAATTAAGAAACTTCTCTCTGATACAAAAAAAAAAGAATTATCACGTCATCACACGTCTGGTTGGTCCAGTGAAGAAAGGAAATAGACATTTTTTTATATGTGGTTACTAAGATTAGATATAAAGTAGGTTACCAGTACCGCCTATACATTCATTATTAGAAAGTATACACAAATATGATACCTATACAATTGATGGTAGGTGGTAGGTTTATATAATATTAAATATATGTATGTTTATTTTATAAATATACTTTTAATCTCTTGTTTTCTTATTAATATTTTCTTTTTTTTTATGCATCTGCCATATTTTCTCTTCAATACCCTTGGTTGACTGGTAGAGAATGCTTAAGGCATTAAGTCCTTTGCCTTTGAACCTTTGTGTTGAATAAATAAATACTAATTATCAGGGCTAAAGATTAGAATCTCTCATCAATTTATTATTTTTCTCTTTCCTACTTGTATTAAGGTTTTTAGTATCTATTTAGGACAATTAAAACGATGTTCTTGGTTTTCCGACGCTACGGAGGCTTGGATCAAAATACATAATTATCCACTGTCCATTTGTTTGTCTACACAAATAATTTACATTTCAAAAATTCTTAACTAACTAAATATAAGTACAGTAAAACAAAAAAAATAATTTCGTCGTAATTAAAAATTATAATATGTATAACTATTCCGAGGTTTGTTTTTTTTGTGTTGAGGGTTTTCTAAATGTTTACTTTAATATGGCCTTATAACAAGTATTAAAATCAATATTTAGAAAACTCGAAGTTTAAATTTGAAATATCAAGCCAAATTGGTTTAACCGTTTTCCAGTGATGCGTTTCTATTGAATCGCATACGAAGCAGCTCGAACAGTCTCCTGAAGGTGTTGTCCGAGCGGTGGGACCTGTCCCTGATACAGAGGTGGATGCAGCTTCATGTTAGCGGCTCTCCTCGTGTATTTTGACATTTGTGTGTGTAATTTTACAAATTTTATTATTGTGTGTTATTTTATTTTTATTATTGTAATTTAATTGAATTTGTATTTTATTTTATTTATATTTTATTTTTATTGACATAAGATTTTATATAATTTTGATTATTTGTAATGTATTTTATTAATTTTAGAATTTAATTTGTACTGATAAAATGTATCTATGGACTACGTCTGAAATAAAGAAATTGAATTGAATTGAATTGAATTGTTACAAACGAACAGTAGTTAATTTTCATTCATGTACCTAAAACTACAAATACAGAGTACTGAGTATATATTAATTTGTATTTGTATAGAAGAATCTAGTCGACGCGGCAAACGTTGTTCTACTAATAGTCCGGTCAATTTAGACATCAGAGGTTGCGAAAAAAATAACCGACTTCAATAAAAAAACACTAAAACGATCAAAATAATTTCAATTTCGGAAAACGGTGTTTCTCGGTATTGTTTGTTCCTTATTTAACCCAAAACATATTATCAGACCTACCAAATATACACACGAAAATTCTAAACTACAAGTTCATAAAACGCGTTGTTCCGGGCCCATACGGACAACATTCGTAGCGCATAATAAATAACCGTGTATATGTCAAGTCTAGACTGTCATGGCGTCCGGCTGCATCAAAATCATTAAGTATTTTCGTCCCCCCCGTGCGATCCCTCGCCGGCCTGCCACCATACGCACCATCAAAGGTATCCATGGTTACCTTTAAATGTAGTCGATTAGTATAGATAGATTCATATGCAGTGGCGGATTCAGCCAGCGCAAGGCCTGTAGCTATTACGACCAAGGGACCTTGTGTAGACCTTTTTAACCGACTTCGAAAAGGAAGAGGTTCTATGTTCGGCTGAATGTATGTTTTTTTTATGATGTTCACCAATATCTCGGTCAATTGTGGACCGATTTTGAAAATTATTTTTTTGATTGAAAGGTTATGCTTCTAAGTTGGTCGCATTGATACACGTATAAACAAAGCAATTTTACTTGTTACGACAGATCTGCTGTGATCCTATGAGGAGTTCTGTTCCATATCTTCGAAGTTCATGATCAGGTCATAATAATATTTCAATGGGACAAACTTGCAAGCATAACCTTTCAAGCCAAAAAATATTTTTTAAAATCGGTCCACAATTGAATCGGTTAAAATTCCGTATCTCAAAAACTACTGAACCGATTTTGATGAAACTTGCAGCATTCCCTAAGTTGAACAATACCTAGTACAACAAAAAAAAACTGAAATCAGACTTGTAATTCCGGAGATATGCGAACACAAACATAAAAACATACATAAATTGTATACACTTTTGAAATTTGGCACATTTGTTCAGACGCTGATATGGACTAACATATACGAAAACTGAGCAGTTCTGGAAATATTACATACATACGGGTTGAATTGAAAACCTCCTTTTTTTGAAGTCGGTAAAAAAACACTAAAAAATACAAAATAACTTTAATTTCGAAAGTCGGTGTTAAATAACGAAGAGACAAAACTATTATAGAAACACCGAATCCCGAAATTAAAGTAATTTTGTACTTTTCAGTGTTTTTTCAACATTGAAGTCGGTTTAATTATTTCATTAAACCCCAGCGAACGCTCTTACTCTTGTGTCTCAAATTGATGGTATTTGAAAGGAATACTAGCTGTATGATCTTTTGCTAGATCACTTATTACTTTTAGATGATATGGTGGAATAGAATAGAAGATGGTAAAATAATTTAAAACACTTTATTGTTGCAAAAATTAAAGGTAAAATGAGCTCATGAACTGATGTGTGCCAAATGAGTGACGCGTGCTTGTTGGCTGTGACGAGATCGCCCGGCTTGACGACTTGACGCGAAATGATGATTATTATAAAGTAAAATGAGTGTGAGGCGTAAATGCTGACTTGCAGTATGTTCATTTGCACCGTACACTAGCTTCGTACCGCCTAACAGTCAATGAACGTAGTATATCTTTCGACATATTCAACTGTTTGCTAAGAAATCAAGTCTACTTCGACTTCTGTTGAGGTCTGTAGCTAATTCGACCGAGGGACCCTGTGTAGACCTTTTTTATTAAAATACTAGCTGAATGATCTCTTGCTAGACCACATGCTACTTTTAGATGATATGGGCGAAATAGAATAAAAGATGGTAAAATAATTTTAAGCACTATAATGTTGCAAAAATTAAAGGTAAAATGAGCTTATGAACTGATGTGTGCGAAATAAGTGACACGTGTTTGTTGGCCGTGATGGGAACGTCCTGTTTGATGGCTCGTCGCGAACTGATAATTATTATGAAGTAAAATGACTGAAATGCTTGCAGTATGTGCGGTTGCACTGTACACTAGCTGACCCGACGAACTTGGTACCGCCAATGAATGTAGTATCTTTTGATATAGTCAACCAATTGCGATGAAACAAAGCCTAAGTAATATAACAAGTTACACACAATTTTAATGTATAAAAGTTATCTACATCGATTTAAGTTATCTACATCGATTTCGGACACTTTACGTAATGCGCGCACAATTAAAAATGAACGCACGCGGCCCCCGAATGCTCGGGGCCCGTAGCATTTGCTGCTTCTGCTACGTGGCTTATCCGCCACTGCTTATATGTAGATGTGCGTCTACGTGCATCTCCTCGTATGAACCATAGCCACTGAGTTCGGCAGAGGCGACCTCTCGCGCCGGGCCCTGGTTCAATGCCATGATCCGGACCAAGACGAAATGGGATTGTTTTTAGATGGGATATCATCCAACGACTTCTCCCACTCTGCGGCAGAGCAGGAGAGCTTGTTAGACTTTTACTGACTAAACCGTACTTGCTTTGCAGGACCCGGATTTTCTTTTCAGAAGCGAACCCATGGCCTCCAGTAGGCTTCGGCCCTGCTGGGCCCCTACGGTAACTAGGTACCTACTCGGAGAGAATGCTTCCCGTCTAGCCGTATTGATTAGGGGAGATTCGAGGATCCCTCTTTACAAACATTTCAGTTAGGGTGTGCAAATTGAGTCTGCCATCAGATTAATTTCACAGTTGCATATTTTGTATATCTATATGCTATAGACAGTGTTGGACGCTTTGTTATTTTAAATAAGACTCGATAATCTCAATATTTATTACTAGATATTAATAAATAATGACATTTTATGAACACCTATTGACATTACTATAATATGGTTCAATGACTTTTTATTCCATTTTGATATTTTACACGAGTAAAATAGTAAACATTGCAATCTCATTCGTAATTATGTAATGTATATCTATGTATAAAAAAAACGTGGTCCAGAAAGTTATGTCGACATGTTCATTTCCTTCTTCACCTTAATATTTCATGAACTATAATAAAAGAATTCCTTTTTTTGCTTGCTAAATAGATACTGACCTAATAATTCTACACTGGCAAATTTAATATAACTAATATGTGATTCTGTATAATATAACGATTTATCAACCGTATTCACAAAAATAAACAATTATGTTCTATTGTATAAATTCTATATAATACATAGATCAGATATTAAAAAAAAAATACCGAGAACCCTGGGCCTTTTGTATTTACTCGTATTTTTCTGTTTTTTATTCTAGGACATTCTCTCGGAAGAAGCTGCAGAGCAGGGCTAGTGCTGTATAAATATAGTTCAGAAACTCTGAATATATATACAAGTAATTTCAATCATTCATTCTAATAATACATTTTTAGAGTTTCGTACCGAAACGGTAAAAAGATGGATGGATGGGTAATTACCGAACCATGCATATGCTCACTTTCCTAATACTTATAATGTCCGCTTTTGAAAAATGTTACATTTGTAGACCAATCGTTTATAGGCTGTGCGCTGCGAATTCCAGTTTAGTCAATTGTGGAAAATAAACAATAAAGTAGGAACTACATTAGACTGACGCACACGTGGACTACCCGGACAACTGAGTTGTACCTACGTAGCGTCGTGTTGCGTGGCGTGCGTCTAATGTAGCTCTATAAAATTAGCCCTACACTGCGTACACGTGTGCTACACACGCCGATCTGGGCGCATCGGTCTCCATACATTTTATGTGGAAACTAGACTTGTAGAACTACACTTGATCCACGCTAAGCGACGCGACGAGACGTCGTTTTACGTACTAATCAGACGTGTTACACGTGAGCGTCGTTCTCTAATTTAGTTCTACCCATATAAAATGTATGGAGACCGACGCGTCCAGACCGACGCGGCGTACGTTACCCACATGAACTCAGTTTAGTTCTACCATTTAGACGTGCTGTGCTCAGAGTGCCTAGTGCGAGTTGTTTTACGTTAGAGCAATCAACATGTCTGACGTTTGACGCTACGATTGGCCCGGTCGAAGCTCTCAACCAATCAGAGAGCCAAATGCGGTTAACATTTCGATCGTGTTTTAACGTAACAACAACTTGAACTCAGCGTACTGCAATGCTTTGCGAATGATTTATACAATTTTAATTGCGATTTTCTGCCTATACATTGACCGCTGATAATCTTTTTTCAGTCGGCCTCGCATAATTACTATAATATTTACAAGCTTTTGCCCGCGGCTTCGCCCACGAACGTAAAATATAGCCTGTCAGCCAGGAATAAAGCAGCTTTCTATCGGTGAAAAAATGTTAGCAATCGGACCAGTACTTTCAGAGATTACCTCCTACAAAAATAAAAAAAACTTTACCTCTTTATAATACCTATTAGTGTAGATGTTGAATCTTCGCTTATGAGGACCCTTTCCCACTTGTTTAACGTCAACGTGAGCATTGTTTAAAAGCTTGGTTTTTCATCCAACGCAATGTTTGATAAAACACGGAACTAGAAAAACAACGCCTAAAAACTCTGTTGGCATTCGGTACATGTATTAGAATATTTTACAAAACTTGTTCCAAGAAATACACGTTTTTATTAAAAAACTTCAAACTATTTTGGAAAAAAAATTTCATCATAAAGATTTATATTTTTAATTTATGAGTATGAAGAGCCAAACTATACGGAAAATAGCAGATTTTCAGAGGGTTTTCCTGGATTAGTTTTTACAAATGTTTTGATTTCTATAGAAACCTAGAATTATATAGGTTCACTTTTTTGACTGAGCGACATTTTGACAATTCAAAAGCGCCTGTTATTGGTCTATTTCAAATAAAATTTCTGATTTCTATTCAACTTTAGGGTGCCAAAGCAATTACGATATCGTCTATACTGCGTACCTAATAAATGTTCTGTGTTTTGATCGTTGATGCAATATCAAATTTTGCAAATCTGAGCTTATACACCCGACTATTTATGCTATCCTTTCATGTTGAAGGGCGATGGGCAAAGTACTTTTAAGGTTTTAATTTAGCTAGGGGAGCAGCACTCCGGCAGAGGGTTGCGTTCATGAAGAGTAATTATTGAAATATAGGGTGGCCACGTAATACTCGTAGCGACTTTTATTTGCTACCATTTCAATTTGCGACCAGTTTTCGCCGTGGCTTGTTTTCCATTTATAATCAACTTCAAAGAGGAAGTTATACCTACGTTCTGCTGTATGTATTAAATCACTGTATCATTATATACAAGGTATAGATAGGGGACAGGTCTCCGCAAACTTTAAGGGCTTGCTCAGTAGACGAAATTAAATTAAACTTGATTGGACAGCTATCTATTGCATGGTTAAGGCTTATAGTCCCTTGAACCATCTGGCCGAAATTAAATGGACACAACTCTCGTACCCGCCTAGGCGGTAGTACGCGTATCTGTGCATTTAATTGCGGCCAGCTGTGCCCGGATAGTGCGCGGCTGACCTTTGAATCCATTTTCTTTGCGAAATATTGTTTAATTTACATATGCTATGTTCACTTTGAAGAATATTTAACCACCAATTTCTATGTGTAAAAATATTTCTAAAGATCCAAGCCGTTTCGAAGGAGGGAAAAGTTGCGAAATTGCTAAATATTTTTTTTAGACAAAAGTATTAATCGCACGATAAAATCAAATGCTGATAATGTCGTTCATGAATTTATAATAAACATATATTTCTTTCAAGCCTATTAATCTGGCCGTTACCGAGGAGTAGGCGTCAGAAAGTCACTGTTTTATGGCACTTTTCGGGCGCTTTAGAAGCAACTTGCGAAAATCTAATGCCTGGCAAAATGTTGGAGGGTGATAAAAAAAAATGATGCTATAGATGTGGAGGTTTACAATGCGTGAGGTTTCAGGTCCTATCCACGCGCCGGGCCGTCAACCTCCTCTGCGCCGGCGTACATATTTGCCCCCGCCGACCCCGCCGATGAAGGAATCGCTGCCGTCTGTGACAGCTCCAATCAGCAATACGAACCCGAAGTCGCTGGCCAGCAAAATGAAAACCAAACCGAACCCTGCCAGAGTAAGTACTCTTTTTCAAATTATAATCACGTTTTTGTTAATTGATATAAACTAGTGCTTGACTGCGATCCCACCTGATGGTAAGCGGTGGGCGCACTATTTTAGTTTATTTAGGGCCTATTCACTCTAGCCTTGAAGACAAGCAGCAAAATTATTCCAGTCCTTCGTTTATACACGATAAAAACGAACGAAAAACTCTTGGTCCGGACCGTTGAGGTTTCAACAACGTAACGGTCGTATAGTGCGTTTCACTGAAGTTCCTTCGCCTGTCTGAATTAAAAAAGAAAAGAAAAAGAAAAGAGTTGCCTAGAGTGCGAGCAAGATAACTTGGCTCGTAGCTGGGGGCGTGCTTAATGTTGCCAGCCTAACAAATCTATTTTCCTTAATTTGATTAAAAACGTTATTTCGTAGCACAGTGTAATTTAAAGAATTTATTAGCTATACTACATTTATAGTACCTACCTATTAAAAAGAAAGTAAACAATTTTGATATGTCTTGTAAAAGAAATATGTTTTTAAAAATGGAAAATATGTTTCATACATTTACATTATAATACATTCAGGTTTTCTAAAAATATAGTTTGGTAAACAATGTAGCTATCATTGTATTTTGTTATTTGTCTAAAAAAAGCATTTTTAGGTACAGAAACATGTCAAGATTTTCAGGTAACCTAAACCCTAAACAAATTGACTATAGGTTATTTTCATTTATAAAAGTAATTTAATTTTAAAAAAAGTCTTGAAAGCTTTGTAAATCATTTAATGGATATTAATTTTTTCATGGATGAAGTTTGCAAAATTCATATCATACTATATGCTTAAATCTTAAAGATAAAGATAAAAATAAAGATTTAAGCACATAGTAGCAGTCCATTTTCAACAAACTTTGTTGACTTGCTAGGTACCGCTCGGGTACGCATATTTAGGGTTTTATTGTGATGGTCACCCGAAACATTATTTGACAAATGGGTCTAATTTTGGAAAATGGTACCGTAAGCCCAATATTTTCTCATTTCTCTTCACAAACACATTTGACTTTCAAGATAATATCCCTGTGCCAGCAGGGATATTATCTTGAAAGTCAAATGTTTTTAATCACTTTTGGTATAATAATGACGACTATTTACTTTAGAAACGATACAAAACACAGAACACAACACATTCTCCTGACACATGACATAAACGTCGAACGATTAGTTTCCAATTTTGGCCACGCGCCAACTTATCTTGCGCTAGCTCTACTCTAACAAAATTGTTCCACGAAATGCGAAACGAAATCGATTTTAACGGTAGTCGCACCACTTTATGGTGAATTATGAGAGGAATGGGATTTTATTTAAAAAAAAAAGCAGGTTTAAAAAGGAGGTATTAATGGGGCGTGGCGTTTTTGATGAAGAAGATGAATGAAGCCCAGTGTCGTATACTTTATTCAAAAATAGTTTTTACAGTTTCCAAAAGAAAGAAAAAAAGTAACAAAATTAAAACGCAATTGTTAAATGGAACGAAATATCAGTTAATCTCCCTAATATCAAGTAATTTCATTGCTAAAAATATGGCAACACTGTTTTTCCGTGTTGCCAACATTACGTCCAAGGAACTTCTTATGTGAAATGCACTAGAAGTCGGGTTTTCCGATGGCAGAAAGGAGATGACGGAATCAGATAATGCAATTCCCGCACACACTCTCCGAATGATATTTATCCAAATGTTTTTTAAATGTACATTACTGTAGATCCTTCTTCGAATTGAGGGACAGTGTAGGTTCTAAAAAATTTGGTTTTCGTTTTTTGTAAATACAAAAAAAAATATAGCTACACTGCAAGTTGACAGATCTTTTTTAAATAAATCATTACATAGATAATTTCCTTGCCTTCCTAATTATTTTATTATAAAACACCAAATTAGTCATTTCTTAGGTAGATGTATCGTAACAGTTTCCTCACCACTTGGAACTTCAGATCACTGTCTGGTGAAGTCTGTATCGTCCTTCTCCCCACCTGACCGCGACTCACGTGGCGAACGGCGAATGTGGCGATACAGGTCGGCAGATTGGGATGAGATGCGGCATTTCTTTGCGTCTTATCCTTGGCAGCAGGTCTGCTTCTCTTCTGAAAATCCGTCGAGCTGTGCGGATGCTGTAACCGATGTGATACGCCAAGCTATGGAGTATTTTATCCCTTATAGCGATGTACGCATCGGTGGCTCAGCTCACCCGTGGTTCAACGCCGATTGCGTTCAGGCTGAAGAGCGTAAGCATTCGGCGTTTCTCGCCTGGGTTGACGCTCGTGACCGCAAAGCTCCGGATCTGAATTCAAAGAAGAGAGCCTTCAACCATGCTGCCAAGTCCTACAAAAAAGCATTAAAGAAGGCACGCTTCGACCGCATAACCCATATTGGCAAAAAACTCTCTGCACAGCCGTCCGGTAGCAGAGCATTCTGGTCTCTTGCCAAGTCGGTCGAGGCGAACTTCTGTCGGCCCGCTTTGCCTCCGCTGGTAAAGCCTGATGGAACACTGGCTCATACGGCAAGAGAGAAAGCAGGACTCTTTGCATCTCTCTTTGCCCATAATTCTCGTCTTGACACTAGCAATGCTGCTCCACCGACTCTGCCTCATTGTAACTCTTCAATGCAGGAGGTTCACATGAGGAACAGAGAAGTTCTGAGAGAGCTGCGTCGTCTAGACGTGAATAAAGCCAGTGGACCAGATGGCATACCAGCGATTGTTCTAAAGGCTTGTGCGCCCGAGTTGTCTCCTGTATTGACGCGCTTGTATCGCCTCTCATTTAGGACTGGTATAGTGCCCAAGTCCTGGAAGCTTGCCAACGTGCAACCCGTGCCCAAAAAGGGCAGTCGTGCCGATCCTGCCAACTATCGGCCGATTTCGGTAACCTCCATACTCTGCAAGATTATGGAGCGTGTATTGAACTCGCGCCTCATGGCATACCTGGAAGGTAACGATCTCCTCAGTGACCGACAGTACGGGTTTCGCCGCAAGCGGTCTACTGGGGACCTACTGGTTTATGCTACCCACTTGTGGGGCGAGGCCCTCGAGAAGAATGGGGAAGCGATTGCCGTTTCCTTAGATGTCTCGAAGGCCTTCGACAGGGTATGGCACGCTAGCCTATTGAGTAAGCTTCCAGCGTACGGCATTTCCCCTGGTCTGATTAACTGGGTAAAAGACTTCCTGAGTGAACGGTCTCTCCGAGTTGTTGTCGACGGATGCTCATCAGAGCCCATGACGATTAATGCCGGAGTTCCTCAGGGGTCTGTTCTCTCTGCAACTCTCTTCCTGTTGCATATCAACGATCTGCTGGTGCCCGGTATCTATGGGTATGCAGATGATAGCACAGTTGTAGAGAGATACCTGCCCAGTGCTCGGGCTAGTAAGGAGCTAATCCGGTCCGAAAGAGAGGCTATGGTAGAGCGAACGAATATCTCACTTCAGGCAGTCTCCAAGTGGGGTGAAGCCAATCTAGTGGGATTCAACGCCGCCAAAACACAAGCGTGTCTTTTCACTGCCAAAAGGAGCCCGTGCACCTTGGTTCCTACTTTTCGGAATTTATCCCTGGAGTACACCGACCGCCTTCAGCTCTTGGGGGTTGAAATTCCCTCAGACCTTAACTTTGGGCGGTTCATTGAGTCCAAAGCCAAGGTAGCTGCTAGGAAGCTGGGCGTTCTTGCAAAGGTCCGGCGGTACTTCACACCGGGACAGCTTTTAATGTTATACAAAGCACAGGTCCGTTCGTGTGTGGAGTACTGCAGTCACATATGGGCTGGTGCTGCAAAATGCCACCTGGCAGCTTTGGACTCGGTGGAAAGGCGTGCAAAGAGGCTAATTGGTGATCCAGATTTGGTTAAGTCCAACCTTCAAAGCCTTGAGCATAGGCGTAGGGTAGCCAGCCTTTCGGTGTTTTACAGGATGCATTTTGGAGAGTGTGCGCAGGAATTGCATGACTTGATTCCGCCATCGCAATTCTACCATCGGACATCCCGACGTACGGCGAATATTCACCCTTACGTTGTTGAAACCTCTACGGTCCGGACTAAGCGTTTCGCCTCGTCGTTTATACCACGTACGTCGAAGGACTGGAACAGTCTGCCTGCTGCGGTCTTCCCGTCCGATTATAATTTGGGTGTCTTCAAGGCTAGAGTGAATAGGCTCTTAATAAACTAGTGCGCCTCACCATCAAAGATTGCATCGCTACTTACCATCAGGTGGGATCGCAGTCAAGCACTAGTTTATCTTAATTAAATTAAAAAAAAAAAAAAAAAAGATACTTCTAAAGAAAAGACAGCATTCTCAAAGCGCAAACTTCACACATTCGTTTACTGAGGTCTGAGGCCACTTTAAATTCTGGTATCTACGAATAACTTTATTAGTAGAATTAAATTACCAGAATGTCTAAATACATATATCTGTGGCCCTAGTGAAAAAGGATCTAAGTCCAAAAATACGACTTTACAGGAAACGCAAAACTAACTAACTAACTAGAAACGACACAAAAGACATTTAAACCGTTATCTAATGAAAAACATGTGATGGATAGACGATTTATGCTCTTTATTATCATTGGGTTATTTTTTAAGTAAAGTTAAGAGTTTTTAAGATAGTGACTTATACCAACCACAAAATGAATTCGTTGAGGGTATAAAATAAGTTAGACCCCTTCTCCCATAAGTTAAATATTAATCCATGCATGTGAAAAGGGATACGCATTTCGGATTTATATAATTACTAAACTATTTTTAAGGACGAAGTGTTATTGTATCGATAAACAGCAACCATATTAAAACGTAGGTGTTTTACTTATGTTAATTTAGATTAAAAAACATGAAACAAAGTTTCCCTTTTTAAGAAGATTTAAATGGACTTGAAACATACTTTTGTAGTTTTTTTTTTGGTGTCAGTTGAACCCTTTTACACAAAGTAACTTCCTTATTTTTAGAGATAGCTTAGATCCGTTTTCACCAAACAATAGAGCATTCTTTTCTGATCATTTTGGTATAGATACTTAACTCATTTTCGACAAAATCGTACTTATACCCCTTTTCACTAGGGCCACAGATATATGCTTTTTAAAGAATTATCCAAACGCTTAGTTGACTCATCGCGTGACCCAAGGGCTGGCTTTACTTCAGTCAGAGATTAAGCATTTGCCAATGGCAATGCCGCCAGCCTTTTGGGCACATTTCCAGTCGACAGCGATGCAGAGGAATTTTATGAAGTCATATTTAGCTAGGCCTTTAGTCAGGGCCGGTTTATGCATGTCGGGGCCCCTAGGCAATGCACGTCTCGGGCCCCACCTACCCTCTTCTAACTTCTTAAAATATTTTATTTCTAACACAAATTTATTCATAATTACGTTGTTTGTAGGGTTCCGTAGTCAACTACATAGTTTCACCAAATCTGTCTGTCTGTCCGTCCGTCCGAGGATAATCTCAGTGATTGTTAGCTAGAAAGCTTGCTAATGAAAGATTGTGTTTTATTAAACTTCATCTGTTGACAGCTTTTCGCATAATCCAATGCTAGGATTGCTAGTTAAATGGCATTTCATCGAAAATTCAATTTTTTTTACTGTTTATGAAACATAGTCTATTTTTTTTCCTGAAGCGCGGGGCCCTAGAACCTGGCGGGGCCCCTAGGCAGTTGCCTACATTGCCTAATGGATAAAACGGCCCTGCCTTTAGTGTATTATTTTTAATGTATTATTTAGGTGTATTTTAAAATTTAATTTGTTTATACTTGGAACAATTACATATATACTAGATAAATTACACCCAGACACAGAAAAAATTATCGTGCTCATCACACAAATATTTGTCTTGGGTGAGAATCGAACCCATGACCATTGGCATTGCAGATCACTAACCACTAAACCACCAGGCTGGAGAAATTCCTATTCCTATTCTATTATTAATAAAAAAATGAAAATTGACTTTTTTTTTTGGAAAAATGCACAACCATTCATGCCTAAGATTTTTTGCAGACAATCCTATAGCATCGTATTCGTAATGAAACAGCGTTTATTTTGTTATACAATTTATTTATTTAACAATTGGGTACTACTATGACACACCTGTTTATACCTGGCAACCCAAAGTTATGTCAGGAAACAAATAGGCAACCCAACGTTTTTATGTTCGAAAGGCTTCATACTTTCGGTTAATATTTATTACATTTGTTCGTTAAACACACCGGTGCATAGTACAAAAAAAAAAAAAATAGTTTGGCCAGGAGTTTCTTAGGCAACCCACCCGCGTTATATTATTTAATATACTAAATTTCTCATAAAATACGTTTACAGGCCGGTGATGGTCGTTCTTAATCGGATCTTAGACTATAGTGTTTTGTGCTTTTAATCGTTCCCAAAGTAAATAATCGTCATCATTATACGGAAAGTGATTAAAATTGCCGTCCGGGATATTATCTTGGAAATCAAACGTGCTTTTTAACACTCCAGTAGGCGCGCTTATACATGGGACGTAAGTACGCGCGCGCTCTACATTATGTAGAACACTTTTAATGTAGGATTTATAAAGAAAAGTTATATAAATTGACAAAAACGTTTACGTCATATTTTGAATAGCTTTATCATGAAACTAAATCAAACAAAACATAATCATTTTAGAAATAATAGGAATTTAAAATCAGACTTCTGCAAAAACTTTAAAAAATTGGTTAAACTTTGGGTCTTGAGTTTCTGATCCTCATCTTAACTACTCGCTCATGTTTTTACCTCCGTGTCTTCATTCTTAGTGCATTCTGGATATAGAAAAATCTGATGGTGTGGACAAATCCACTTTTTACAAGTGCCGAACCGAGAGGAACATCATCTTCAGATTCAGTTCCGTTCCTGATTTTCCGAGTCCGACCCTGTGCTACTTCCTTCTTGCTCTGTATCCGTACTATGTGAGGATTACTGCAAGCAGCCTTTTTCTTCTGATCGCGTATCATCAGTGTCACTTACAATTATATCTTTGTCGTCAGTAATCTTCGAACCATCGATAAATTCTACTAACTGCTCCGTATGTCCATTAATCTGAGAAAAATAGTCGTCCTGTTTTACACTAATCTGAAACTTTATAATATACGTCATAGTAATACCCATAATGGTAACGAACATACTTACAATTCACACACATCGACCGCAACGCACAATAAAAATATTACGTGAGTGGTCGCGCGCTCTGCTATGGTAGAAATGCACTTTTGGAGCGAAATTACTCAGACTTTTGGCTGAATTCGCCGCCGTAAAGACACTAATTATATTCTTTACCTAGTTGTAGAGGAATACTATGAGTGCGTGCGTGAACGATCTTTGATTTACAGTCAGATTAAAAAAAAAATATGTGTGTTCTACTGTAGAACGCGCTACTACTGAAGTGTTAAGAGGAATGATAAAATATCGGGCCTACGATAATATTTACAAAGTTAGACTCATTTGTCAAATAATTTTTCGGGTGACCATAACAATAACATCCCTACATATTCCTACCCGAGCGGTGCCTGGCAGGAAAACAGAGTTTGTTTAAAATGAACTGCTACTATGTATTTAAATCTTAATTACATGACGATATGAATTCTGCAAACTTCATGCGATGGATGAAAGAAAAAATAGTGCCAAATCTACAATCGAAACATATACTTAGTAGAATGCATCATATGCACATAAAGTATAAATTGACAATGGACTCATTCGATCCTTCTGATTAGGACTAGTACTACTAGATATTCAATAAAAGATTAACAAGGTTCTCATGACTTTTTTAACACGCTTTTATTATTAGATTCACCTGTATGTTTCAATGTAACCACCGCCTTTGAGCTTGATTTTGCCCAACTTTAGGCGATCAGATTTTCTTTAAACTTTGCACACCCATTAAAGACTGATGACAATACAATAATCCGATTTTTTTTTTTGGTAAGTAAGTAAAAGTCGTCCAAATGACATCCCCGCCTCTACCTCGACTCTTACTGACTAAAAATCCCACCCCGTTCCTTCTTGCCTTTCATACCGGGGCTGAGCTACCTTTCGGAGCTAACCCTGGCCCGGTAGGCTTCGACCCAGCTGGGCCCCTGCTGTTGCTGACAACTCCTTGAGGTGCGCGGGAATATTGCGCGCCGTCGACGATTTAGACTCGGTCCGGACAGTTACCGGAAGGTCGGACAGCGAGCTACCCATTGCTCGTCGTCCGTAAGCCCGCGTCTACGGTGTCCGGAAATCGGGATCGGAATCCCGGCGGCGGCTGGGGCGCTGTGATCGCCGTTGTCTGATGTGGTCCTTTGCTAGCATTACTGCTTCGCAGAAGGCGGCGACCGCCTGCCACTCCTCCTCACTCCGGACCATGGCCTGTACCAAGGCCCGGCACGAGAGATCGCCACCGCCGATCGCCCCCACGAGGGCACGGCGATGCTCTGCCCAAGCGGGACACTGTACCTCCACTGTGTGCTCCACCGTGTCCTCCGGGACCAGTGACGACACCCGGGCGTCACTTCCGCACGAATCCGGTGCAGGAACCTCCCGAACTTACCATGTCCGATGAGAACCTGAGTCGTGCGGAAGGTGAGGACGCCGTGAGGTCTTTCCAGCCACGCCTCAAAGAGGGGACTTACCACCATAATTGTGGCGTGCCCAGCACTGGGTTGCGATAGTCGCTGACGCCATTTCACTATGAGATCCCGCCGGAGCTCTGTCCACGATGCCGCGACCGGTCGCTGTAGTTGCATCTCCACGCGCAAATCGTGCATGTGTACATGGACTGTTGCCTCCAGATCCCATGGTGGCAGGCCAGCAAAAAGATAAATTTCCATAAATTGAAAATTACACTTTTTAGTTTGATATGCTTTGAAAGCGTATTTTTTAGTTTTTTTAAACTATATTTTTTATAATGGTATTATGCTAATGAAAATAACCTGTAATTCGATCTATTTATTTACTTTTCCTCTAAGTACCTAAATAAATGTATTATAATTAATCGACAGATCTTAAAAATAAAATCGTATATAAAAAACTATCGAATTATGGTATGGGATTTTGAAGTTAAAGCTAGTGTTCGATTATTTATTTTAATAAGTAAAAAAAAAAATAACGAAAAAAAACGTTTTGTGCCAACCCCAAATAAAACGGGACAAGGGCAGGAAGAAGAGGAGGAGAAGTAAAAGAACATAGATTAAGGGGAAAATAGATTATTTAGGCTGGCAAAATTAAGTACGCCCCCAACGACGCGCCCAGTTAACGTGCGGTCAGTCTAGGCCCATATATTCTTTGACTTATTGACTGACCTGTTGGTCTAGTGGTTAGTAGACCTGACTGCTATGCCGGAGGTCGTGGGTTCGATTCCCACCCAGAACAAAGGTTTGTGTGATGAGCACGATCATTTGTTGTGTCTGGGTGTAATTTATCTATAATATGTATGTATTTAGAAATATATAAGTAAGTTTATCAGTTGTCTAGTACTCATAACACAAGCTCTGCTTAGCTTGAGACTAGACGGCGTTGTGTCATAGTTGTGGAATATTATTATTATTATTATATATCTCAAAAACAATTCAAATTTAAAAATCAAAACTTGAATTAAAGAAGAATTTTTTGTAAAGAGTTAATTAATTTAGATAAACTTATTTACTAACATAATTTAATTTATCCGAACTCACTAACCATGCATTAGCCATCCTCCGTAGTATCTGTGTTTAAGAACATAAATAAAAAAAAATAACAAAAAAAATTCTTCTATTGCAATAAAATTAATATATTTTTGTATGTACACATAGGTGCAGCCTTCAGTGGACCAGGGCGTTTATTAGGTAACTATAATTTTATTTATTTATTTATTTAAACTTCATGTACAATAGTGGTACATAAGCGGACTTAATGCCACAAGGCATTCTCTACCAGTCAACCTTTGGGTTAAAAAAGGTAACACTGTGGTAGGTTTGCACAATAAACAAATACATAACAAATAGGTCAAATGGAAAAATATAAAATAAGTTATATTTAATAATAAAATACATATATATATATATATATATATATATATATTATATATGCTAAAATAATAAACCAAATAAATAAAAATTATTTCGCGCCGAAACTGAAATACGTTACGTACGGTTAAAGTACGCGAAATTCAGATGTTAAAAAAAAATATGTAGCCAAAATATCCTTGTATCCAAACACCATTGCGTCATTAAACAGTACCTTTTTTTATAAGCAAAATTAAAAAATTCAAAGTGATACTCACAAATTAAAAAAAAATATTTCACCAAACATAGTATAATATTATGCCTGTATGTCTATTTATAATATATCATATAATGTGGAAATTATGTTTTCTCTTCTATTATTGTTTAATTTGTTATGTTGTCACTGTCAAGCTGTCTAAGAGTGTGATATATAGTAGAGGTCAGTGAAGAAACGCAATAGTAACCTAGACTAATTAACTTTTGTCTATGGTGTAAGTGTGTATAGTCTGTCTAAAAAGTCAAACGACTTGGGAATTTTGTATAATATTTAAACATTTAAAAAATACTTATTTTTGATAATGATAATTTTTATAAGAAGAACCTTATAAAAATTATAATTTTAATAAGGTTCATCTATTACCTAGTAAACAATGATCAAAATCTAATCGACCTTGATTATTGAACCAGTGTTGACTACATCAGATTTCATTTTACTCTAATAATAACCGAAGTCATTTGACTTAATAGACAGACTCTAACACAGCTAATACCCGGTCCACACGTGGGCCATAGCAAAACTAGTTTTGTTTGTTTGATATTTTATAATTTATTTTTTACACCACCTGCTCGATAATGTCGTTTTATACGTCACACAAACCTCACTTAAAGCAACTCATTCTATCCCTAGGGAGATAATGCAGTATGGCCGATCCCTAGGGAATAATGAGATTTGAATTTGGAACATTAAAAATCGTCAACATTGTGAATTAAAATGTAGGCGCATCGAACAAGTTGACTTGAAATTCCAACCAAAGAGTATGTAATCACTATGATTCAAACTGGCCACTAACAAAAAAAAGAAAATAGAATAAAACGTGACGACACGGGAGCATTATAGAAAATTGAAACTATAGAATCTTGGAGTAGTGAATTTTGTTTGTTTGATGAACTTGTAAATACTCGTATAAAGTCTGTCTAATAAGTCAACCGACTTGGGAATTTTGTATAATATTTAATCATTTAAAAAATACTTATATTCGATACTTTTCATAAGGTTCTTCTGTTAGTAAACAATGATCTCTATCTCTTAATTAACCTTGATTATTGAACCCGTGTTGACAACATCAGATTTAATTAAATCCTGATAACACACAGACTCTAATACTTATATTTCTCTAGTATATGATTTGGTCGACCAAATTGTCTTTTAATTATCTCACAGATGGTGTAAAAAGTAGAGTATGCAACACGGGGATAAAGCTGTCTTTGTCTTGGGCGGTTTGAATTCCTCACTTCACTCAGGTTTCTTTATTAACTCCCTCGCGATGCTCGGGAGTTAATTTTATAAATCCCTCACTATCGTTCGGGATTAATATCAGCAACCTTCGTTTCGTTCGGAATTCAACATGCCGCCCGCGACTTAAAGACACTGCTTTATCCCCTAGTCACATAAACTACTATTTTACACCACCTGCTCGATAATGTCGTTTTACACGTCATACAAACCTCACTTAAAGCAAGTCATTATATGCCTAGGGAGATAATGCAGTATGGCCGATCCCTAGGGAATAATGAGATTTGAATTTGGAGCATCAAGAATCGTCAACATTGTGAATTAAAATGTAGGCGCATCGATCGAACAAGTTGACTCGAAATTCAAACCAAAGAGTATGTAATCACTATGATTCAAACTGGCCACTAACAAAAAAAAGAAAATAGAATAAAACGTGACGACACGGGAGCATTATAGAAAATTGAAACTATAGAATCTTGGAGTAGTGAATTTTGTTTGTTTGATGAACTTGTAAATATAATACTTATATTTCTCTAATATATGATTTGGTCGACCAAATTGTCTTTTAATTATCTCACAGATGGTGTAAAAAGTAGAGTATGCAACACGGGGATAAAGCTGTCTTTGTCTTGGGCGGCTTAAATTCCTCACTTCACTCAGGTTTCTTTATTAACTCCCTCGCAATGCTCGGGAGTTAATTTTATAAATCCCTCACTATCGTTCGGGATTAAAATCAGCAGCCTTCGTTTCGTTCGGAATTCAACATGCCGCCCGCGACTTAAAGACACTGCTTTATCCCCTAGTCACATAAACTACTATTTTACACCAACTGTTCAATAATGTCCTTTTAAATGTCATACAACCATCTCTTAAAGCAAGTCATTCTATCCATAGGGAGATAATGCAGAATAATGAGATTTGAATTTGGAAAATCAAAAATTGTCAACATTTGTGATTTAAAATGTACGTGTATCGAACAACTGACGAACAACTGACAAGTTTATTTGAAATTCAAACTGGCCACTAACAAAAAACAAACAGAATATAACTACAGACGAGTTTCTAAAAAAATAATAGAAAATTGAACCTATTATGAATTTTGTTTGTTTCCAATCTCAAAACATGTTGAGTGATAGTTAAGATTAATTTGTGAATGATAAATTGTCTTTTAATATCTCTCAGATGGTGTAAAAAGTAGAGTATCCAACACGGGGATAAAGCTGTCTTTGTCTTGGGCGGCTTGGATTCCTCACTTCACTCAGGTTTATTTATTAACTCGCTCGCGATGCTCGGGAGTTAATTATTAAATTCCCTCACTAACGTTCGAGATTAAAATTAGCAACCATCGTCTCGTTCGGAATTTAACTTGCCGCTCGCGACCAAAAAACACCGCATTATTCCATAGTCACATAATCTACTATTGTGTCTATTTAGATAGCATAAACATATCTATTTTATTTCCTCTTTATTCTCTAAAAATAGCTGAGTGGGACTGAATGGTCAAAATGTACTTACTTGAGGAAATGAATTATCATAATTGAATTATTAGTATCATCAAATCACATTATTATTATTCTCTTTATTCGTTTTTTTTTTACACACATACAATTACATTTTAAAATATTTTTAACAAAATTATAAAAGAAAACATTTAAAAATATAAAACTATAGTTATCCGCCGGTGTCGGGAGCAGGGTCCAAGCTACCGGTGGTTAGGGCTCCAGAGACAGGAACCTCCTCACAATGCGAGCCGTATCGTGGAGTACCTACTGCCTTCTGTATCAGGCCCTTGATCCACCCGTGCAACGATAGCTTCGACAGATGGTCGTCGAAGCTTTTGGCTATGAGGCCATTGTTATTATTATCAAAATTAAACTTACCTATACACAAGTAAAATGGCATTTGGAAACAAATTAGCAGGGGGAGGGGGATTCCATCCTAGGGACCAACTAGTACAACAGAGACCCTCGTGAAAGGTCAGTGACCATACAACTTCTCCAGGTACCTAGTCCCTAGTAGGAACTTTAGGTCATTCTGTCGACACTACATAAACATCTTTATACTGTAACATAAAAATACTATAGTGAGTGACAGAGGCATCGTATTGATTTCCATTTTGGGAGGAATAAATAAATGACATAAAATTGCCTTCATAGGTACAAAATATTTGTATACTTATATAGATCCATAAGCACATACCTACAGGTATAAGCTTATATACAAGTATACACATACATGCTGAAACGAATGTGGGTACACTACCTGTCTTATGCAGTAGAAAATAAATGATAATAATAATAAAACAAGGAGCTACACGGGCGCTTTTATCGGGCTCTTCATGAGCCTGATGTAGATTTTGGAGCGTCCGTCGCCTGGCTACGTTTCAGCAACCTCTTCGGGGAAACTGAAGGTTTTATCTGTGCAATTATGGACGGAGTCATCTTGACGAATAACTACCGGAGATATATAATGAAGGATGGGACGGTGGACGTGTGTCGGGCATGCCATCGACCTGGAGAGTCCATTAGACACATTATCTCTGGTTGTTCTCGTCTGGCTAACGGCGAGTACTTGCACAGACACAACCAAGTGGCCAGGATTATTCACCAGCAACTTGCTTTGAAATACAAACTTATGGAATCAGAGGTACCGTATTACAGGTATGTGCCCGACCCAGTTCTCGAAAATGACCATGTCACGTTGTACTGGGATCGGTCTATCATTACTGATCGGACTATTATAGCCAATAAGCCGAATATAGTAGTGATAGACCGATTAGCGCGCCGCGCAATGATAGTCGATGTCACCATTCCACATGACGAGAATCTCGTGAAAGCTGAGAAAGAGAAAAAAATCAAATATCTCGACTTAGCACACGAGGTTGTCGACTTGCGGAATGTGGACTCGGCTGTCATTGTGCCGATTGTCGTGAGCGTCAATGGCCTTATAGCCAAAAGCTTCGACGACCATCTGTCGAAGCTGGCGTTGCGCGGATGGATCAAGGGCCTGATACAGAAGGCAGTACTCCTCGATACGGCTCGTATTGTGAGGAGGTTCCTGTCTCTGGAGACCTAACCACCGGTAGCTTGGACCCTTCTCCCGACACCGGCGGACAACTATTTTTTATATTTTTAAATGTTTTTTTTTTAAATTATTTTTTTAAGAAATATTTAAAAATGTAAATGATATGTTAAAATGGAAAATAAAGGAGATAATAAAACTAGTAAGCTATACCACAAAATAGATAGGTCTATACTTTCATACCTGAGTCACCTGCCCCATTTTCTTGTGACAAGCAATAGGTACTACCTAAGTGCTACTTTTGTTATTTGTTTTATTTTAAGGTATGCGCCATGTTTGACGCAAATAAACTTTTTTCTTTGTTTTCTTTACTCTGCCAACTTGCCACCCTGTAACTTCATGTCTATCAAATGGAAATTGAAGCTTTCCACAATTTCGAGGCAAGGCATTCACGAAACAAGAACAATTGATTTGATCATGTAGCATTGCCGTTACTTAATTTTATTACTTATTAGTTGCTTATGTATACTACTTAGGGAGTGACCAAACGGTTGCAAACCAACGTCCCAACCAAAGTGACTTTTCATGCCGAGTAGACAGCAGTTGTAATCCATGGCCTTCAACGCCCTTGGTTTGGGTTTTCCCAACCACCGAACGTGTTGACGCGTGGTTTACATCCATGTAGCCGCAACACAAACCAAATACATAAAACAAGGTGACCTTGGTTGGAATGCTGGTTTGCAACCATCTGGTCACCGCTATAAGTTTGACGTCTGCCTCACGAACAGTTGTGCGGTTGGACCCGCTAGGTGTCGGATACAAGACACGTTCGCCCACAGCGGCCGCACGCAGCCGACAGCTGTCACCGCAGGCGGGGACTAGTCGACCAAGAAACTCGGTAAGTAATTATATCATATAGCAATTGTACCAGTGCATTTTTTTGGCTTAAGGCTACTTTTCCCCCAGAGATGTGCTATGCAGCTATGCTGCGAAGATGTAATAGCTAAGATATGACCGTTTCTACTGATACTAAGCTATGTAGCGGTGCGAGTAAGATGTGCTATGAAGATGCGTCGCCGCAAAGTAGATAGGAAGATGTGCAACTCGAGCTATGCGATGTATCGATAGTAGGGATTCATAGCACGCATCCATAACAGTATAACACGCATCCTTCCATAAATAAAAACATATTTTAGTTGAATCATTTTTCACCAGTACGAGATTCGTACAAGAAATCTCTTCCCTCATCTGTTATTCGATTATGATAAATATTATGTGCTAGATAATGCGTTTATTAAGACATTCCGAATAGGTTGCCTAGCCAACGATGTTAAACAATAATATTTATCTGAGATCGCACTCACCCGGTGAATCGCGCGCGCAACGCACGTGTATGTTGTGTTTCGTATTGCTGGCGAGTGAACAAACTTCTTTTATTTAGTCATTAGTGATGGAAGAAATTAATAGTGACGTAGAAGATGACAGTGATTCGGAATTTTTGAATAATTGTTTACGAGAAAGTGAGCAAGCGCAAGGATGTGATTTGAATAGAGATAATACTTACGAAGAGGGTAGCAGAAATGTGGCGAAAAGAAAAGAGAGAGAAGATGATAATAGTGCTGAAGATGATTTTATTACTGTCGTGAGAAGTAAGCCCAAACGGATTGCTAAGAGTGATTCCATTGATGCGGAAGGAAATAAGAGGGAAGAACAAAATAAAAAACGGAATGACTACTCAGAAGAGATAAATATATACGAAATATGTGTTACGTCTACGGAAAGTTTACCTAAACAAATGGCTTTGGCAAAACTGATAGGATCAGAGAATATAAAGGGTATCATCAGAATTAAATATAAAAGTTATAACAAAGTATTAATTCAATTTAAAGAGGATAAAGATGCCATTATGTTACTAGAGTGTCCCAAATTGAAAGAGATGGGTTTCAGAAGTCAGAAGGTAAATGAACTGTCATTATCTTATGGAGTGGTAAAAGGAGTCGACATTGAGTTGAGTGAAAAAGAGTTACAGAATATAATAAAAAGTCAGACTGAAATTATTTCTATTAATCGACTTAAGCGCTTAAGTACAGAGGGTAAATGGATCGATAGTGAGTCGGTGAGAATATGTTTTAAAGGTAACATTCTACCCCCATACATATATGCGTACGACTGCCGTTTTAAAGTTGAAGCTTACATGTTCCCGGTTACTCAGTGCTCAGGATGTTGGCAATTTGGCCATATAATTAAGTATTGTCCAACAAAAAAAAAATATGCCCAAAATGCGGCGGTAATCACGAAAATTGTGATATACAAGAAATAAAATGTCTAAATTGTAAAGGTACACACTTTGTGCTGGACAAAACGTGTCCCTTATATTGCAAAGAAAAACAAATTAGAATAATCATGAGTAAGGAACAGGTACCTTATCGGATAGCACTACAAATGTTTATTGAGAGGAACGAAAAGATAGCACGCTTACCCCAAACTTCACCTAATTTCGTTATAAATAAAGATAAAGCTAGGGGCTCACAAACGTACAGTAGCGTGGTCACTAGAGCGATAGTACATCAAGAACCAACGTCAATGGAGATAATCCCAATGGATGACACTAATGTGGCGCCTGTACGACCTACGCGCACGTCTCAATACCAACCTAGTGTGACGCGGACTACGCAGCAGAGAACGGACACTTGGCCTTCTCCAGAAGAGGTAGCGGAAGAAATCAAGGGACAAACACCGGAGTGTGAAAGAGACAACGGCAACTCGCAAGATGAGCAATTACAGTATAAATTTGAATTCTTAAAATTTATGTTAAAAATGAAAGGTATTTTTATGTCGAATGATAATTTAGTAGTTAAAGTGGGGTCAGTCTTGAAAATCATTTGGGAAGAATGTAAGAAGTTTATTATAAGTTTGTTTTCTAGTGGCGAATGTATGGAAAAGCTTTTTAGTTTTAATAATGGGTAACAATAGTCATGATAATATACGTTTAAACATTTTTCAATGGAACTCACAAAGCTTACGACCCAAGTTAACTTCATTTGCAGATCTTTTAAATCAGGAAAAGATTCATATAGGCATACTTAGTGAGACATGGTTAGACCATGAAACGCACATTAATATTAGTGGTTATAATGTGTACAGAACAGATAGAAGTGATTCTTATGGGGGTGTATCAATAATAGTCCATAAGTCCATTCAATCTTACTTAAATCCAATTTCCTTGATTAATCCTGGAATAGAGACAGTTAGTGTAAAATTAGAAAATTGTAAAGATCTAAAATATATAGTAAGCGTTTATTGCCCCTCCTCCGTGCATACACAGCCCTCAGACTGGGAAGAACTTTTTGCATCTTTTTCAAAATCCACGATAATAGCAGGGGATTTCAATGGTCACCACTCCAATTGGTCGGTCAAAACCGATACGAGAGGTATACAAATAATGGATTCGGCACTAGAAAATTCTCCCTTAACAATGGGATGGCAACTAGAGTTAAATTAGTTAATGGTCAATTGCAACAAACGTCGCCAGATGTCACATTTGTGTCGTCCGATATCGCGATTAAATTTGACTGGAAAGTATTTAACGAAAATATCGGTAGTGATCATTTAATTATTAAAATGTCTATTAATATTACAAATAGTTACTCTGTCATTAAAAAAAGAAATTTAAAACAAGCTGATTGGGTAGAATATAGAAAATCATTATCAAATAACTTATCAAACAACCTAAACTTTTACAATAATAGTCATAATGTGCAGGAAATGTATAACTACTTTGTAGCCCAAATTAATGCTGCGGGAGACAAACATATTCCATATACAAAATATTGTTCTAAACCGACAAACAATTTTAAGCCAAAAGATTACTGGAATTCAGAGTTATCCGAAGCAGTTGCACAAAGGAGATTAGCCTTATCCCAGTTTCGTCGTAACCCGACTCCAGAAAATTTAGGTAAATTAGAGGAAAAAACAAAAGAATCTCAAAAAATAATAAGTAAAGCTAGGTCTTTAAGTTGGCAAAAGTTTTGTAATTCAATTGATCAATCAGTTTCGCCTCCTGACATGTGGCGGCGCATGAGGTGGGTAAAAGGTTTTAGGCAAACAAAAATTCATCCACCGCCAGATAAACAACGGACATTACTGAGTTCGCTTTCTCCCGATTACGTTTCAAATTCTATGCCCAACTTTAACTCACATAATGAAACTTTAGAAATGAACTTTAGTATTCAGGAATTAGAAAGCTGCCTGAAGAAAACAGATTCGGCACCGGGTGAGGATGGGATTTCATACTCCATGATTTATAATTTGCCAAACGAATGTAAAAAAGACTTGCTCAATATTTTTAATAAAATTTTCAATTCAGGTATTGTCCCCGACCAATGGCGAAATATTTTAATCGTTCCGATTCCTAAAAATAATAATAACTCAGAAATTAAACTCCGGCCAATCTCATTAATGTCCTGTCTCTGTAAAGTCTTTCACTCAATGTTGTTTAAACGTTTAGAATGGCACACTGAAAAGAATGGTATTCTTTCAAATCGGACTGTTGGTTTCAGAAAATCCCACTCATGTATGGACGCCATTACTCGTTTAGTTACCTATATTCAAATAGGATTTTCTAAGAACATTCCAACTTTAGCATGTTTTATAGACATCGAAAACGCTTACAATAACGTATCTATTGATGTTGCAATAAAGATACTGGATCAGTTAAAAGTAGGATCAAAATTTTGTATATATTTATGGTCTTTTTTAAGTGAAAGGCGGCTAAATATTAAGATAAATAATGATAATGATTCAATAATTACTAGATGTACCAATAAAGGCTTAGCTCAGGGAGACCCTCTGTCCCCTTTAATATTTAATTTAATAACTCACGGTTTAAACCGATTATCGCTAGATGTAGAATTGTCGCAATATGCAGACGATTATGTTCTGTATATTAAAGACAAAGATATAAATAAATGTGAAATGTATATGCAAAGAGCACTTAATTCCATAGTCCCGGTGTTAGGTGAACTAGGCTTGACACTATCTCCTAACAAATCATATTTTTGTGTTTATAGCAGGGGCCGAAGAAGATTATTACCAACTTTGGAAGTAGACGGATGTAATTTGGCTTTTTCAGAAAATATTAAGTACTTAGGAATGTGGTTAGACAGAAGTCTGCGCTGGCGCAAACACATTAATGAGGTAGTTGAGAAAAGCTCAAAACTCTTAAATATATTAAAAGTTCTTGCTGGTAGCACTTTTGGAATACATACAAAACATATGCGCAGACTGTACATTGCCTTAATAAGAAGCCGAATAGATTATGGCTGTTTTGTGTATGACTGCAGTGCAAAAACACACACAGCGAAATTAGATAAAGTGCAAAACCAAGCTTTAAGGATCATAGGTGGCTTTGTTAAGAGTTCACCGATTCACGTAATGGAGAGTGAGTTAAATATAGCACCGTTATTATTAAGAAGGCAATACTTAGCGTATAAATACAGTTTAAAAATAATTTCTTGGTCAAATAATCTAACTACTGAACTGATTTCGGATTTGAGTACCCTTTGTAACATTAGATACTGGCAAAACAAGAAAAAACCATTATTAGTTCAAACATACAGTGAGGTGAATCAACTAGAGGTTAAGGCTTTTCACACCCTTAATATGTTTGATTTGGATATATGGGTAACGGGAATAGATATTAAAAATATAATAAATGTAAATCTTAGAAGTGTTATCCATTCTAAAACTTGTTATAACCCTAATTTACTAGTAAGTAATGTTATCGCAGAATTAAATATAAGCTATAATAGTTGGCATTGTATATTTACCGATGGGTCTAAAAGTGATCATGGTCAAGGAGCTGGATTTTATGATAAAAACTTACAGCACAAAGAAGGCTTCCAAATAAATTGTGATGTATCAATAATGTCGCTGGAACTTATTGCAATATATCAGGCATTAACTTATGCGATTAGCCAGAATTTGAACAAAATTGTTATCTTTTCAGATAGTAAGAGTGCCCTACAACATGTGGCTCGATGCGCCTCTGGCCGCAGAGGGACATCGATAGCCTATGACATACTTAGATTTATTATCATCTGTAATAAAAGTGGTAAAGATTTAAGATTGCAATGGGTTCCAGCACATATAGGCCTGAAAGGAAACGAGGAAGCTGACCGTATATCAAAGTTAGCGGCAGTAGATGGCAAGTCCATTAGTTACATACCGGATCACTGGGAATTCATTCCAAGATTTAAAACTATATGCTTTAGTAACTGGAAAAAACATTACGAAAGTAAATCGGTAGATAAGGGCATATGGTATAAAACCATACAGGGTGAGCTTCCTCGTGTACCCTGGTTTGATGATACCAAATTAAGTAGAAACTATATAAAATTAGCCTTCAGACTTAGATCCGGACACTATCCATCAGCAAAGTTTGCATACTTGATGAAGAAGACTGATTCCCCTAATTGTACAACTTGTAATCAAATTGAAGATGTACAACATTTGCTGATGGAATGTGCCCGAAACAAAGATGAACGCGACTCACTGCTGAACGAACTGAAATTGAATAGATTCGATGTAGGTCTAATTCAAAGCATATTATCAAAACCGAAATCGGAGGCGGCCAGGAAACTATGTCGCATATTACCGGTCTCTCAGCAGTGATTCGTCATAATCAATATTTACGATGTATGTAAGCGTCTAAGTGATACATATAGTATGTGAAATAATTGTTATAAGGTACGATGGGGCTGACATATCCTTTCTGGACAAAAGCCCCTAAATAAAATCTTGATTAAAAAAAAAAAAAATCTGAGATCGCAAACATTTCATATTTTTGACTTTATCTAAATCCTTCCAAATTGAGTTCTATCGTTACTAATAGCTTTCATTAGACTAAAAAACACTAATTAACATAAAAGAAATAGATTAAATACCAGATGAGGGTAAATTATGGCTATTTATTATTTTTATTATTATTATTAACTTACCTTTATGTGAGGCAACCCTCCTTCCCTCCTTTTTGCACCAAAAAAAGGAGGCAACCTATAGTTTTTCAGTTCCTTGGGGCACATTTTTTCAGCTGATGTTCGACTTTCCCAAATAACAAATGAGGGGAAATTAATATCAAAAATGTAACAACAAATTTTATTGTTTAACATCATAATTTTATATGATATTGTTTAATTTTATATGATATTGTTTAATATCATTGGCACCATATTTAGCTAGGCAACATAAACGCAATGTTGCATTATATAGCATTCTAGCTTTTGCCCGCGCGGCTTCGCTCCCGCTCTTCCCTACTCCACTCTACCCTACTATACCCTACTCTACCCTACTCTACCCAACTCTACCCTACTCTACCCTACTCTACCCTACTCTATCCTACTCTATCCTACTCTACCCTACTCTACCTTACTCTACCCTACTCTACCCTACCCTATCCTACTCTACCCTACTATACCCTACTGTACCCTACCAAACTTCACATAAACCATTTACTAAATAGTCCGAACAAAGCCTAAACATTTAGTTTGGATAGGTGAGCCCGTTTTTGAGTTATAAAATTACAACAAAAAGTGGCATTGATTTTTATTTATATAGATAATGTTTATCATAATCAAATAACAGATGACGGAACAGATTTCTTCTTCGTATCTTATATCATAAGCTATGTACAACAATGAATATGATTGATTGATATGAAACGCATCCATAACAACGTAGCATAGCATATCGAAAAGCACCCTTACGAATTATTAATTAATTCCCGACAATTTCAAAGTCCCGGGACACGAGACAGCCTACATTCAAAGTCCCGGGAATTCCCGGGACTTTGAGACTTTTGAGGTTGTATATTTGTATATATTTTTTTTTATGAGACTACTACTTAAGACTTTTTGAAGAATATTAATGGAGATAATTTCTGATGAAACGTATTAAAAAAAAACAACAGAGAAAAGAGCAAGTGCGAGTCGGACTTACGCACTCAGGGTTCCGTACAAACTTATCTATGTAAATAATTGAATTCCCGAACAGATTCTCGAAGATTTTTTCAAATCGCATTTTTTTTTTGTGACGTATCAACAAATTTACTGTTTTCAGATTTATTCCTATACCTGTTCTATAAGACCTTGCATTATGTCAAATTTCAGAATTCTGGGTCAACGGAAACTACCCTATAAATTTTGATTCCTTTGAAAAACACATTTAGTCCCGTTTTCCCTATAGAGAGGTATGGAACCCAGAACCATGCATTTCTTTTTTTGTAAAAATCGACATTTATTAAACCAAAAATTATATCCTAATAACTACAACGTTAATTTCAGTCTTAATAACTGCTTTGTTTATTTCTTTTAATCACACACAGATTCACTTGTAAGCAGTTAAATCTTATACTTTATAAAACGAACTTAGTTTAAAATCTTTAGAACTTTACTGTTATTGGTAATTCGACTAGTATCTAATTATTAGTCATAATCACAACTTTGTTAATTCTCATAATTACTGATTTGTATGGTAATTAAATGGCGCTAGGCATTTTTTTATTTGAAATTTCGATAATCTTGTCTCGTCTCGAGTCTCGACACGAAAGTCCCGGGACTCGAGACAACTAAAATTACGAAAATTACCGGGACTTCGAAATACGAGACGTCCTGGGACTCATACCCTAGTACGCACACTTATTCACACCGAACGCGCCGAATGAATCGAAAGAATTTTTCTTCATACAGGAGTTCTTTCAGATTAGGATAATGCGACGCAGTTAGGTGTGTGGGGTTTCATCGGATTTCATATTAAGAATTATAAAATTCTTTTCATTCGATTCGTTCAGGACGTTCGTTTCGGATAATTGTGCGTTTACATATAAGGAGGCTTATTGTTGACTAGCAGTATCAGTGCCTACATATCCAACATTTTAATGATCCCGCTGCAGGAATTCAGGCCTCTTCTCTAAGAGCGGAAATAGGCCCAGTGCGGGTTGTTAGATGTCACACATCTTTGAGTTTATAGTTTTTAGACATACCGGTTTCCTTACGACGTTTTTACTTACATGTCTTATTTTTGTTATAGAAATCACACATCAGAAAATCTAGCCCTCCCAGTGTAAGTCGACATGCAATGTGCTTGCGGCCGCGACGGCCAAAATACACTTCACCAGATGATGATGTGTGGGAGCCAAAAGTCGTCTCTAAGAAGAAGCGCGCAAAGCGGCCGCGCGCAGCTCGCTCAAAAAAGCAGTCGCCGAGCACGACACAGAGAGAGCCGACAGGGTTGACGAAGTATGACCCGATAAGTTTGGTCCCACGGGAGAAGTCGACACCGCGGGGTAACCCACGAATGCGGACGGTGGTAGTTGCCCGAATTTCTCCAGGTAACATCTTGAACATAATTCATTTTCCAATATTTATTTTCACGAATAATTTACATTTAAAAAATTCTTAACTAACTATAATAACAGTAAAATAAGAAAATAATAAGGTCGAAGCGTCGAAGTCCGTCTACGGGGCAACACCATCTAGTGTCTCTATAGGCTTTTCCTGTGATGTTCGCAACTCGGTCAGTAAAACAGAGACACTTTTTCGTCCTACCATTAAATTATAAATGGCACTGTGTTGAGTATAATAGCAAAAAACTGTCATAAATTGTCTGTAGTGGACAAATTTAAACACGACCAAGTTGTGTCGGCGTAATATTTAGAGTGTTGTGTTGAGTGAATATTAATGAATTTTTACGTATTATAGTGGTAAGTGTCTAGCTTGCATTACATTTGAATGTTTTAATCTATTCTAATTGAATTGACATCTATACAAGGTGTAAGGTAAGTAAAAAAAAATCGGCTTCCCCATACAAATTGTCCAATCAAGTTTATCATTTTGTATGGTGAGGCTGCTTTTTTTTTTCGTTTCCTGGAAAAAAAATTGTGGAAGGTTGTTCAGTTTCGTCTACTGAGCAAGCCCTTAAAGTTTGTGGAGGGCTGTCCCTTATACATTTTATTTACAGAAATATTACTTGTGATAAAATCCTACCCTATAAACTCAATATTGGGGGAAGACTGTCTAGTATTTAAAAAAAAAGTCCGTCATATGCCAATCTTAACCCAAGGCAGATATTGTAAACCCTCTTCGGTTGAAGCGTTTTCTTTAAACATTATTATTTTATTCGCAAGTTTATTTTTTTGTTAACTATGAATATCTACGTGATTATAACTAACCACTTCTGTTCTATCTGTTGTCCGGCAGTTGCTGTGCCGTAAGGGCACGTTCACACGACACGCGCACGCTCAGCGCACGCCACTCGCGTCCAACTCGCATTGAAATTTGTTAAATAAGAATTAGAGTCTTATAATCCATCAGTAGATCTCAAATTGCATTTAACGAGGTCTACACGCGCACGCCAAGCGCACGCCCAGCGCCCGCCTCGCGTCAACCCTGTGCTTGCCCTGCCCGCGCCCTGCACCCTCCCCGCGTACGCCCTGCGCCCTCCCCGCGTACGCCCTGCGCCTGCGCTATGGCTAGTGTTGTATTGGCTGTGATCAAGTTATGAACGAAGTAGTCCAGTCACTAGTAGTATAAGTGGGCGCGAGACGTGTGCGAGGCCAATGCAGCGCGTGTGTGGGTTTAAGGCGGGCACAACGCGTGCGCGTTTGCTGTGCGTGATCGGCGCGTGTCATCTGAATACGCCCTTATAGTGTGCTATGACCAGGTGTCTGAGGTCTCCTGCGCTTACATCACTAAACACAAGTAAAGCACCTTTCGTGAGATAAAAAAACTGTAAAAAACAATCATTTAAAAACCATTTAGGACCCATTAAAATAATCTAGACTAAAATCATTCTATCTAATGTGGGTCCCGACTGTTGCTGAACTGTGGACTGAACTTGTTTATTTTTCTTTTCAGTTTTTATTTAATGTATTTTTTTACGCAGTCGGTTTTTTTAAAAAATTTTAATTAATTTTTTATTTTACACTTTTTAGTTATTATTATAATATCACTATTTATTCACTATATTTTAGACGTAAAATCACTATAAAGTTCAAAAACCGACCTAAGCATTCGCCTCAGTACAAAATAAATAACATAGATTTCCTGTTGTACTTTTTTTAATATGGACATGATATACCATTTTGAAATCCTGATGAAAAGCCCTTTAATTTGACACCCATATTGCAGAATTAAAAAAAAAAATTTTTTTACTCTTACATATAGCATCTCACAGTCGATATGTTGTTTTTTTTTAACGTCACCTATCTAAGAACACTTGGGTTATCAAGACGAATCTAACGATATGTTAATTATAAAAATCTGTTCAGCGGTTTGGAAGATACGAGGTAATAAAGAATATTACATACATACAAACATACAAGATACGCGCGAAAAACATAACCCTTATTGCAGTCGGGTAAAAATATGTAAATATTACCTATTACTTGCTGTATTTACGATATTGCTTTTTTTTCATTGTACTTATGAATAAAAATTACCATCGCTGGCCAAGTTATTAGGGACAATACTCATAGATATATAATTTCTGATTGAAACACACTTTTTGAGCAAACCAATACATTTTTATAAGGTTTTTTTATTTGTTTGGTATTGTTATTGATGTCATTATTATTGTTATTGATATGTGGCAACAATGTGTGCTCACGTCATTTTTTTATAGTGGCATTACTTCTAACTTTGCTGACTTTTGTCATTATTTGTTGAAAATTGGGTTCTTTTTTGTTGGTAGAAAATATATATTTTTAGTTTGATTTTACTAGTTTTTCCTGTAAAAAATAGTCAAAACGTAAGTAATGTTTCTTATTGCGTTGCTTTTTTTAAAGTTTTATAAAAACTTTTTTTTTAATTGTTGCAACAGTACCTATATGGTAATATTCTCAAAATTGCTTCTTTTTAGTATGGACAAGGCTTCAAACATTTCTCCATGAAAACGTACACAAATTCAAACATTATTTTTGCACTCCGAACATTCCCAGAGAGTTATAGCAGCTATTAAAAGTGTTTCAAAGTCTGTAGTTCACAGAGTTAAAAGAAAAACTCATCTAAACAAACTTTTGAAATCACACCGTGTCAAAAAATGTGGCAGGAAAACGATCATCACTCTTCGTAAAATTCCAAAAATCAGGTATATCTCTTAAAAAAACTGTTGCCAACCTTACTACGATTACAATTGACGAGAGAGAGATAGAAGTTTTCGATAGGACAATTCATCGAGGGTAGGCAAAAGAGGAGGTGATAGGTGATCGGCCTAACAAAGAACCACGCCTCACCGAGGTATTGCACATGGCCAAACAACACCAAAATATGACTGCTGCAGACTGAAGTTGGGTAAAAACAATACGTTAAATATACAGTACATTGTTAATAAACTACTGTCTTTATCTGATGACGCAATATAATTTTTCAGACATGCTTCTCCGATGAATCGACGTTTCAGGTTTTGGTTCACCAAAGCCCTTCATAAAATGCTCTTTTAGAATAGAATAGTAATATAGAGAATAGTTCTATGAAAACGGCTAATTAGAGAGAGCTAATCACTCAATTAGTATTATGGTGTGGTATTTAAACTTACCAAGGGTATATCTACATTTCGAGAAAGGGATCATGCATGAGGCAAGATCAGTACAAGCGAGTACTAGAACCTAAACTGCTGCCGCAGCTCGAAGAATGGTTCCCTATTGACCATTCCATTTGAAATGAGTCCATTTTTATGAACGAATTTGCATTGTGGTAGAAAAACAGGGGTGTTACTGTATACCTGGCTAAAAAATATTAATGTTTTACCCTAGCCAAGTAATTTACCAGACATGAACACTATTGAAAACATGTGGGAGCTCACCAAGCAGTAGATCGCTTAGCAAGTGATCACCACCAAACAAATAAATGATTTATTATTATTCTTATGTAAGCACTAGCTGATTGCAGCTCTCACTAAAGAGCGGTATAATAACACAAACCTACAACAGAATGCCAGATTTTGCATTGACAGCATATCACGATGAACGGAAACTATCACAAAATTCTGGCAATATTCGTCCAACTTACTACGTATCTTTTTTTTTCAAAATATATAAATGATTTTGCTTTTAATTTTGTTGTTTTTATTATCTCAATCAATAATGTCCATAAATAAAAAATAACAGCTGGACCTACAACCAACCATTAACCTGCAATATTCAGTTAAATTAGATAATATAAAAATTTTGGTGCTGTCCCTAATAATATGACCACCTACTGCAAGTTTATACAAAGCGCGTGTGTGTGTTTATTAATTCCTTTCACTTATATGCTATCTGTTCAAACAGTACAAATATAATCAACTGGGTTTGTTTTTTACCATTTAGTTTTTCTATAATTTAAAAAACTTCTGATTTTTTTGTATCATCATAATACCAAAACTTATCTTTAACATTGCATTTTAGATGAAACCAACAAATATACTCACCTACTGTACCCTATAGTCAGAATATTCAAATTTTGATTTTACTGATTTCAATGTTGACTAAACCCTTTCATTAAAAAAATACACCGGACTTACCCCACTTAAATTATGACTTTACCGCCGTAGATTGTGATTGAAAGTACAAGGTAAAATAGTAAACTTTTGTTTTCGAATGTTTACTAAATATGGGAGCTGCAAATATCTATCAAAGTACAAACAATTTATGCCTGTGACGGAGTTGCCCCAATTACTTGGGAAAAGCCGTCTACTGAATACCTTTTAAAAAACGCGTTTATTTTCATTTTGATATCAGTTACATTAATTTTTGTAAAAGTAAAAGGTACCATTTATAAGGAACATACAATTAAGTAAAAGAATCAGCCATAGGGTATTTATCAAATCAAGCTTGCAATAATCTATGCCGGATTTCGACGCTTCGACTTTAATAAAAACGCCTATGCTAATTACAAATAACTAAAATCAAACTAAAATATGGTATCAACGAACTCTTCCACATCGCTATCAACTGGTAATGTGCCCAAAAGATTGGCGGCATTGCCACGCTGTATGGCAATGCTTATCCTCTGTACGAGGTAAAAGCCACCTCTTTGGATCACGCGAAGTGTCAAGTAGACGTTTCGACAGATCTTTAAACAACTTGTGAGCACTCTGACCCCACGATCCGAGATTTTTAACCTCAAACGGTTGCAATAAGGTTCTGCCGCTTGAGGTTCTCCGCAGCCGCAGCGGCAGTACCAGCACAACACGCGCAAGAGTATTGTGGCGGGTGGAGACGCAAATGAAAGGCTTTGTGTTCAATTTTACTAAGTTATATTGTAGGAAGCGTTTAAAACGTATTTTAATATAAAATTATGTCTAGATTATTTTGTTGACATCTCTAATCAAACTTGTTTCGAATCTATTAAACTCTTTTTTTAACATAAACCTTAAAAATTATTATTATTTGGCCAGTTTGCAATTATTTAATTAATCTGTGACCTTTTTAGACGCCACAGTATCGACACAAACAACGTCCCATACTAGAGACCAGATGGTGCAAGACCAAGACCATTCAACAGTGTGGGATGACCGGACGGTGCACGATGACCAAACGGTGCGGGATGACCGGATGGTGCGGTATGACCGGACGGTGCGAAACAAGGCTGCGAATAAAAACCGCGCAAGTGAGTAACGATAGATATACAGGGTTATTTGTTAAACACTGGCAATCTCTCAGAACTATGTTACTAACATCATAAACAACAACTTTTGTTCTATGACTTTTAAAAAATTATCATGCTTTAGTTCATCAGATTTTCTTACAAAAATAAGAATATTTAAATTGAATGTTCTAAATGTTACGAAGTCTATGCGAAGTAAGCGATAGTACAATAACCGAGGGGAGCAGGGATCGCGTGCGGGAGGCTAAGGGGGGTACAGCAAAATACAGAGTTGAAATGTGTTAGATTGAACAACAAAATCTTGAAGGTTTGTTTTTGATACTTAAATGTATTATGTTTTATGAAAAATCATAGTACAAAAGTTGTTGTTTATGATGTTAGTAATACAGTCCTGCATGGTTGTTAGTGTTTTACTAATATCTGTATATATATTTTCAAACTGTTCTTTTTCATAAGTTAGATAGTCAGACTTCCTAGAATAAAATATAATATTTACAGGTTTAATATTATCACTGATTGTTCGTGAGTTTATATCAGTTCAAATGACGAATTTTGGGTCGTATCATTGTAAAAGAAATGTACACTTCACTATACACCCCTACTTTTTAATTAGTACATAAAAAAATGGGGCTGTATCTGTATCCGTTACTGATCATATTTTTGTATTCAAAAGTAGAAAAAACCGAAATCCTAAAATTGACCACGAAAAGGTAAATTCATCATAGATTTAATCATACATAACAATTGCTAGTAGAAAATACTGCGGGCAGTGTTTTTCCATTTTAATCGTCATTTATTCATTCATAATCAATAGCCTGCATAATATTTCCATAAATTGAGAGACATTTTGGGATAAACACAAACGCTAATAACTTTGCTGTTTATGAATATTATTTATTGAGACTTTACTTAAATAATAACGAGGGCTTTTCTAATAAGCCCTTTAAGTATTTGTACTAATTAAAAGTTAGTGGTGTATACACTTCACAATACATAAAGAAAACATTATTATTAACCAAAACAAATTAACAAAACGCCCAAAATTACATAGTAATATTGTTGCTGCACATCCCATGAACTAAGGTGTTGGTTGTTTGAACTGAATCACACTGTCCTCCGTACCAGTACCTACATTGTGTCGCGATAGGTTAGTCTTCTCCAGTAGTGCGTTCGAGTCGAGTAGAGTTGCAACCCAGGGTCGTTCACCCTAGAGTTAACCCAACTAACTCTAATTTTGACCAGGTTAGGTTGGAGTAAGCGGCAATTAAGGATGTAGTCTCCTTAAAATTCACCCGTGGCAAATTATTACCGCAGCTTTATATGCTTTTTTTGTACAAAATAATGAAATAACATGAAATAATATTATAGCACATATGTAACCATATTAGGAGTAGTAGCTAGCTATTTTTTTTTTAATCAATTTGGGTGTATTATGTTTAGTAAATCAAGCGTTAAAACATAGCTCTTTCGTGCCCAACATCATTTCGAGTAATGTTTGTGAGCTTCGTTAATGGCAATAATAAAATAAATTTAGAAATCTTTTCTATGAATAATTATCTCTACATTATCATCTTTAAAATGTATTAAAAGTTTTTTCTAATTATCTTTCATTTTCTTAATTTTTATTAGGTCAGAATTTCATCAAAATTCTCTACTTTTGTCTCTTAGTAAATGGTTTTTTTCACAACATTTAAGCATCGTAGATATATCATAATTAGATTATTTTGATGCCAAAAGTATAATATTAAAGCAAATAATAAAAAAGTTAAAATCTAAATCACCATAATTTAACAAAAATAATTATTTTAAAAGATGTCCAAAAAATGTGTATAAAAACTAAAACTGCAAGAGAAATTCCTCACGCGCCGCTGAGCCAGTAGACTAAAATTCCCCAATAATAATAATGAATTTTTGCTCGATCCAGCCCGTCCCTTTGCTGCCCTCCCCCAGCGACGCCCTAAGCCGAGGCTCGTACCCCACAGGGGGTGCCCTTAGCGTAGTCGCTTAGTTTTTAAGTTAGTATAGTAAACCCTGGCTGAAGGCTTTGATTAGAGATCAAGGCCGCCACAGGCAAGTCCGATTAAGCAGCCGACAACCTCCTATGTTGACCTGCGAGAGGCCACACAAAAAAAAGTGGCCGTGTCACGGCCGGAGCGTACAGACGTGTGATCCACGCCGTATTTATGATGTCTCGCTCTAACGTTGCTCTTCTCTAACATAGATTACGATTGAATGTTGCTCTACTTTGTTATTTTTTGGATAAGAGTTTTCGAGTGTGTGTGTACAGAAGTAAAAGTTTTGTAAAAAACAAAATGATTTCAAAATGGATCGAAAAAGTAATAAATACATAGTCATAGTCATAGTAGTTTATTGGTAAGGGATTCTTACAAGTCAATACAGAATTTTTAAATTACATGTTAACAAATGATTACATTACAATGTCAAATAATGTAAAATGTCAAGCAAATAAAATAAACAATACAAATAAAATAAGTAGAAACCAAATCACAAATAAAAATTAACAATAAATCACAAAATTAAAAGTCACAACAATTTTCAGTCTAAATTAATATTTACGTCAAAGTTAAATTATACGTCAAAATTACATTCTTAGATACATAACCAATAAATAAAACGCTCAAAATGTTAATAATCTACGCGGACTTTTAATGATCTTAGTGTTCAACCGAATGGCGCGAAATCACGCGTGAACGCCGGCCGGCGTTCGCTTGGGGTTTGAGGGGACTCCGTTTGGGAATTGTAGTTTGCACGGAACCCTCAGTGCGCGAGTCTAACTCGCCCTTGTCCAGTTTTTTACTTATACATTCTTTGGATATGTTTTTATCTAGAATGTAATATTGTTGTTGAGTTTCAGTTAAGCTTAGTTTTGTGTCGATGACGGCAAAACTCTAACGGGTTTATGATTTGCATCATCTGTATTATATGTTACTTGTATTAATTTAGAAAATAAATAATTGAAAAAAAAAACTCCTTGTATGAGTGTTAATAAAGTTGGTATTGTATGAAACTTCAAATAATTAGGTAATAAAACATTCGTGTGATATTATTAAAAACAAACCGTATTAATACCCCTCACTATGCAACAGATTCATAAATTACTATTGAACAATATAGTCCAGTCAAATTAGACCAAATAATAGGAGTTAGGTTACAATAATTCGCACCAAGCTGAAAATTGGTAGGATTGTTCAAAATAGCATCATCAATAAAATCTAAAAAGTCCTCAACGATCCGACACCTGGAAAAAAAAATTCGTGGTCAAAGGTCACAAAAACGAATATTTCGTGATTTTCAGCAAAGCGGCATGTCCTATTATAAAATTAGCTGAGACAGTGTTGTAGATCAGACTCAAACTCCACGCATTCTTGAGTTAAAGGGTATTGACAGACAGACACACAGAGAGACAGACAGGCAAACAGGCAGACAGACGAACGGACAACAAAGTGATCCTAAAAGGGTTCCGTTTTTTTCTTTTGGGCTAAGTACACTACCTAAAACGAGTGCATATTGTGACGATTACCTCTTTCAACTTTTTGAATCATCTTAACATAAAAACGGTGGCTCTTAGAAAAAAAAAGTGTTATGACAATTTTGTAGATAATTATCTAATCTACAATTTTTATCTGGGCTAATTTTATGATAAAACTTACCGTTTTGCTGAAAATCACGAAAATCTCGTTTTTGTGACCTTTGACCCCGAATTTTTTTCGTACAGGAGTCGGATCGATGAAGATTTTTTAGATTTGAACAATCCTACCAATTTTCATCTGGGTGTGAATTAGTGTATCTAACCACGGAACAGTAAAAACAGTGGAAGTAGCTTGAGAAAATGTTTGTTCCAGAACCGGTGTCGCCAAACTCATACATTTACAATTTACTCTTACTGCAAACCTAAAAATATGATTGGCTGAAAACAAAAACAGGGCGTAGACAAAATGCAAAAAAAAAATTATACGAAATGCAACTTTAATTTCAAACGACTATAAATCAAATTGACAAAAACAAGAAAGAAAGACATCTTTGACTACCAAGTACTGCCACTCGTCGCTAGATGGCATTGTTCAGTATATAATATTCAGTATGAACTGTAACTACGTAAAAATAAGATTGGTATTTGAATGGCGTATCACTGACGCGAATGCGCTCGCTGCTACTCAGATAGGGAAGTGACCTTATTCGATCGAAATATGTATCGATTGTATGAAAACGTATTTAAAACATATCATGCAAAAAAAATTGTATGCGATAGTGTGATAGTATTAAAATTATGAAATTAATATGATTAAAGGCAATTTTTAAACGTAGTAAAAAGGGTATTTATTTGCATAGTACATCAATTATCATCATCTCAGCTGAAATCATCGTCATCGCCCACTGCTAAACATAAGAATATTAAATATAATTCAAACGCCCTATGTTGTTCCTAACTCTTTAACTAAATTTATTTAAAATACATCACAAATATCATACCACAATTTTTATTTTATTATATTTATTAATTTAATAATTATCTGTATTATATTACTTACAAAAACTATTAAACTATAATATATATTTTAAAAAGGCAATGTAATACATATTATAGATATCGATTGATTTTATCGATAAAGTCACGCACTATTTGGATAGCGTCAAAAGTATAGGTAGACTAACGAATATTCCAGAAAAGCTAATAACCGAGAAAAGAAAATCAACTTTGTAGTGATGTGACTAAGGACTAGTTTTGTTTGTATATCCTGCGCAATGTTTCACGTAATTTTATTTTTTCATTTTATTAAAATAAATCCGAAAATAATACTTTTCGGTGGTATGATACACCTCCATGAGTTAGATTTTTAGTCAGACTATGGTTTTTAAAGTACAGTATGGGACAATAAGGCATTTTAATATTATTTTTCGTTAATTATTATGTTGCGCAGTCTAGTTAGAGAATGAGGGCGCTTGAACAGCAAGTGCGCAACGCGATTCTTACTAGCGGCGACAGTGCCACGCCTACTTACTTCTTCCACTGTTTTTACTGTTCCGTGTATCTAACCCCAGACGTTTAAACTGACCGGACTAATACTCAGTAGAGCAACTTTCCGATTTCCGACAAATTTTGCAGATCACGGAATTACTGAATGCCAGCAGAGTATTCAGGTATTATCACTCTTTTTTTACGTTGCCTTTTCGTCAAACATCACGTTGGATTGCGTTAGATGAAGCAACAAGCTTTTAAACCATGCTCGGTGTTTACGATAGGCGAGTGTACTCTGTGTTCTTCTCTCACAACACTTGGATATCATTACTAATAATAATATTCCACAACTAACACACAACGCTGTCTGGTTCCATTCTAAACAAAGCTTGTGTTTTGAGTATATGTATAGGTACATAAATTACACCCAGACACAGAAGAAATTTTTGCACTCATCATATAAACATTTGTCTTGTAAGGAAATATGTACAGAGAAACACTGAATAACTGCCAATATAAATTTAATCAAACACTTTACATAAATTCAAGTGAACACGTGTACGGTATTCTAACCTCAAGACATAATCACAACATTTATACCTATAAAATGACAACTGAGGAGGTGTTGCTCACACTGTATTCGCCAACCAAACCAAGTGAACGAACTCTCTACAGTTTATTAAGCATAGGCTAGTGTCGCCCCACCATTGCTCCGGAAGTATTGCAACGGACCAATAGTAGCGCGACACCAGTGTTGCCAACCTAAATAAATAGTGTATATAAATTCAGAGGGCTTTTAGAGAGGGCTTTTAAGCTAATAAATCAACTATTAAAAAAATCATAATTCCAATAATATTAAAACAATTATAACTAACTAGGCTCCAGCGCCCTTTCGGATTACCCTGGCCCCAGTAGGCTTCGACCCGGCTGGGTCCCTGCTGTTGCTGACAGCTCCTTGAGGCGCGCGGGATCAGTGCGCACCGTCGACGACTTGGGCTTGGTCTGGACAATTACCGGACGGCCGGACAGCGAGCTACCCATTGCTCACTGTCCGCAAGCCCGCGCCTACGGTGGCCGGAAATCGGGATCAGAATCCCGGTGGCGGCGGCGGCGGCGATAACGCCGTTGCCTGATGCGTTCGGCCTCCTCCTTTGCGAGCATTACTGCTTCGCAGAAGTCGGCAACGGCCTCCCACTCCTCCTCGCTCCGGACTATGGCTTGAGACCATGGTCCGGAGCGAGAGGTCTCCGCCGCCGATCGCCCCCATGAGGGCACGGCGATGCTCCGCCCAAGCAGGGCACACCTCGACTGTGTGCTCCACCGTGTCCTCCGGGCATTCCGCACAGTGGCGACACCCGGGCGTCACTTCCGCACGAATCCAGTGCAGGAAACTCCCGAACGAACCATGTCCGGTGAGGACCTGCGTCATGCGGAAGGTAAGGACGCCGTGAGGTCTTTCCAGCCACACCTCAAAGAGGGAAATTACCGTGAATACATTGATGAAGCTTATCTAGAAGATTAGCATAGTATTCTCCATTAATTGTTTGGCCTTTAGGAAGGTAATCTATCATCAAGATCCCATCTGCATCCCAAAAGACGGAAGCCATCACTTTTCCAGCCGACTTTACAGCCATGGCTTTTTTTGGAGCCGGGCATCCTGATTGAGTCCACTGTTTTGATTGAATTTTTGATTCTGGCGTGTAATGATGAACCCATGTTTCATCCGTTGTTACAAATCGACGTAAAAAATCGGCCATATTACTCTGAAAACGGTCCAGACATTCTTTTGAGTTTTGCACCCGAACCCTTTTTTGATCGTGCGTAAGCAATCGCGGCACCCAACGCGCCGACAATTTTTTCATACCTATTTAATTCTTCACTTAGGATATGATGTACCCGTTCTTTTGAGATATCTGTAGTGTCAGCTATTTCAGATATCTTCAATCGTCGATCTGCTAAAACCATATCATGTACTTTCACGACCATTTCCGGAGTCGTGACGCTTTTTGGACGTCCGGGCCGGGCTTCATCTTGGACACATGTACGACCGCGTTTAAACTCAGCCACCCAGTTTTTTACTGTGGCATAAGAAGAAGCATATTCACCCAAAACATTATTTAACTCATCATAGATATCTTTCCCCTTCATGCCCTTCATATGAAGAAACTTTATCACCGCTTTTTTATTCAATTTTATCCATTTTGAAAACAGTTGACGAAATATATTTTCAAATGACAAAAAATCAATAAAATTTAGAACACAGGTGCCCAGAGATACGAATTTAAAAATGACATATATTTTTTTTTTAATTTTAACTTTTTAAATAGCAGAGGCTAGTTACTTATGATCCCGCCTACGTAACACTTGAGTTTCAATACGACCGTGATATAAGGCACGGTTTTCTCTCCTTGGTGAATAATCAACTATTAGTTCATTATTTTTTTTATTTTTACTGTATTCCAGTAACATACATACTTTATTGTACTTTATGAACATACTTCGTACTTTAAGTATGTGAATACCGTACTTAGAAGTACGCAAAATAGAGCTCTAAATTAAAAATAAAAATAATAATAATATAGCTCTATTTTGCGTCGTCAGAACGACGCAAAATAGAGTCCATTTCACGAAAGAAGTCCCGCAGACGCAGCGCTGTATTCGCGCGACATAATGTTGCCACGGTTAAATATGGGGAAATCAGGGGAAATAATTTATAGTTCATTTACTTTCATTTTATTAACTAGGTACCTACTCGAATAGTTAGATAAGAAAAAAAAATGTTTTTAATAGAATGTATTTTTAATATAATAGGTACCATTTGATGTCCATACTGCTAAGGTCAGATTAGTGAAAAATAAATCTTCCTGTAATTTCTAAAATATAAAATGGAGATGTTCGACCAACTTTAAATTAGAAAAATAAAATAACATTTAAAACTTTTATTCAAATTTTTATTGAATAATTATGATCGGTCATACTATGATCACTGTCAGAAGAGTGAATAGAAACAGAATCAGATTCTGTTTCACTATCACTAGCCGTGGATATAATAAATCGATCCATTGCTTCATCCATAAGACCATCATTTTTTAAATATTCTTCCTCCAAATGCTGTACATGTTTACATTGAACTGCCCAATCTTCCGCTGTAACAGTCTCAAAAGCCTCTTCTGTTAGGCGTACAATTTCTTTTGGATCTTGGCCCACGTTTTTATCCGCTACCTGTCTCTTTACAAGGCTCCACATTTTTTCGATCGGATTGAGATCGCAGGCAGTGGTAAGGCGGCAATCTTAGCAATTCATGATTGTGAGATTTTAATAATGCCTAAACGGCATATGTAGGTGGACCTTTGTTTTATTTAATTAATTCAAATAATACAGCTTTTGTCCAAGTATCTTCAAAATATACTCCCTTTTCTCGCAGCCATTCCTGCATGTCACGTTTAATATTTGACATTGTAGGTGCTTTATCTATTTGAGTGCAGTGATACGGAGCGTTGTCCATTACCACAAGTGACCTTTCAGGTAGGTTAGGAATGACTTTTTCACTCATCCATTTAAAAAAATTAGTTGAGTTCATGTCATCGTGGTAATCTGAGGATTTGGATTGGGATTTGAACATTAACAATACACCATTAACAAAACCATTTTCAGTTCCCGCATGAGCAATTATCCAACGACTCCCTGATGACTCTGACACGAACATCCCAGGCTCCTCCTCACTTTGCCAGCAACTTTTGGCATGATAAGTGTTGTGTATATAGGTCTCGTCTAAATATACTACAGGTTTTTTTGCCCACATTGCGATCTCTTCGGATTCTCTCCAAATATCTTGAACGCCATGCAGTAATATCATAACGTTCCATTAGTAATTTACGTTTCGATTGGCATCGCTTATACTTGAAACCGATGCTATGCAATATACGGTGCAATGTTGTGATGCTTCCTTGATAATTTATGTCTTCTCTCAAAGCTGCACCTAATTTAATCAATGTAGGTAATTCCTTCTTCACAAAATAAAAACTGTGAATTTTTTGCCGTATAGCGCACAAATCAAATCCATCCAAGTCGAACTTTTTAGGATGCGGGCGACTCTTCCCTGGGGTGACGATAACTTTAGAAGTACTCGCCGCTGTTGCGCCTTCTTTTGTAACTCTCCTTACAGTTTTCTCTGAACCACCTGCAATAAAATGAACAATAAAATTTAAAAATTAAAATTCAAACAAAGATTATTTTCGTATTTAATTACATTATTGTTGAATATAACTTTACAAATTTTTGTTGTGTTGTGTTAATTCCTTTTCAAATTTTCCTTAATAAAAATCGTGCATTAAAAAAACAAAAAACTTAAACAGAAGTTGATAAAATGGCGGCAGCACTGGAAAGAGAACCGGATGTGAAGACGGTGTACCGGACCCAATCGTCTGATGAGAGGCCTGGCGATGACGCATCAGCAGCAGTAGGCGGGAATTTAGTAGACGCGCCAGTTTTCCTCCCTTCTACGGAAGAATTTCAAGTAAGTATTTGCAATATAATCTATATAGCAGTCAAGTACTAGTTTATAACAGATAAAAAAAATATATATATACATTATACAAGGTGCCGTTTTGAAGCTGCAAAATATTTAAGGAGGTAATTATGTTAGTGATTCTCGACCCGCATAAATAATAAAATGAGTAGGTAATTTTTTTTTCTAATTTTTTGAAATCGGCATGTGTGAACTACCTTTTTTAAAACGCAGCCAGTCTGATACCTGCCTTATAATCGCGCTTTCACACACACAAACTCGCAGCGATATTTTTTATCACCTATCAACATCCCGCACGGCACACCCTAGCCTCGCCCCCGCGGCCATCGATCAATCGATTTAGTTTAGTGCAATCGATGTCGCCGGCGTGTGCATACGCTTGCAATATTCGCCCTCAGGTGCGCCTTCGGTTAACGGTTGCGGTATCCTATCTATTGCTAAAGATGACAGACCAATACTCCAATGTAGAGTTGTTGGAGGTGGTCTGCTTGTATGCTATCAGTGGAGACAGCGTAACGTCCATCTCAAAGGGTAACGCTGGCTGCGTGATCAGTGCTTTCGATACTTTAAAAACGAATGTATTTGTGCTACGTAAATTAAAAGAAAATCAGCAATGTCTCTCATTCACTAACTCTTAACACTAATAAAAGTAAATTCATTACATTCTCTCTAAACTCTACAACACAACCTTCTATACCTATTATTCTCAAAGCTCACACCTGCCTAACTAATTCATCATCCTGCAACTGCCCTACTATAACCTCCACTGAAACGACTAAATACCTTGGTATCACTCTTGATAAACACCTCAATTTCAAAGCACATATCACTCACCTCACCAGCCGGGTACGTAAGCTAATTTATTTATTTAAAACACTTAGAAACGTCGCCAATCCCTCTGTAATACGCACTGTTTATCTTGCCATGTGCCAGTCAGTCCTCTCTTACTGCATTACCAGTTGGGGTGGAGCAGCAAAAACAATATTAAAACCTCTGGAAGTGGCACAAAGAGCCATCCTTAAGGTTGCTACCTTCCGGCCAATACTCTACCCAACTTTTGACCTTTATCAAAAGTGCAAGGTCCTTACGATTCGTCAATTATTCATTCTCTACACCATATTACATCAACACAGCAAAACTCCTTTTACACAAACACAATCTTCTTCTAGACGAAAATACGAAATCTGCAAGGTACCATCCACACGCTTTGCCTTTACTAAACGTTTCTTTTATTACCTAGGTCCTTTCTTATACAATAAATTAAATAAAACAAACCCTATTCATCAATCTCCTTATGACATTTGTAAAAAGCAGATAACACTCTTTCTAGCCAATAAAAACTACGACGACACTGAACTCCTGCTTACATCACTATCTTAGCGCTTTCCAAATTAACACTCCGTGTCTAAATTCAAACTATTTCTTACAACTGTTTACACACACACTCACACACGACACACACCCTCACACTTCATACTGAGCACACATCATACACACTTACACTAAACATATAAAACATACGTACAAACGCACATACTTACACTATTCATTAGATGGCAAACTTAGTTCATTATAATTATAAATTTCAATATCTTAGGCAGTCTCTCTGTATTTCTAAATAACTGTATAAATGGGATCTTGGGCTGGCGAACCTTAATACAGATTACTGCGTAACCTAGCTAGGACGCCAGGACACCTTTCTTGTACATTTAAATTGGTCATATTTTATGTAAACTGATTAGACTGTACCTTATTTTGTGAAATAAACATATTATTATTATTATATACAAATGTCTGCTGCCTCTGTGCTAGACTGTGCCTGGAGTGTGAAGGTGGACACTTTGAACAATACCTCCAGGTAACATAAGTACTTAGGTATTTATTTTATTTTATTTGTAAGTTCATAAAAAATCATTTGTAAATACGTTGTTAGCCGAATTAATTTGATTAGTGTAAATAAGTTGATTTAAAATTTTTACCACGCTAAAAATACCTACCTATCATTCAAGATAAATCACTTAAAAATTATCTTGAAGTATTTTTGGCGGTCCTCAGCCCGTTAAAAAGTAGGGAGGGAAATTTCACATCCACAAAATAATAAAAACGAAATTATTACGGAAAACTGACCTTGACCATGAATGAGCGCGCCGACTGCGGCTAGTAACCAATCTACATGTGTCGCCCGCTTTGTTTAGTGCCTAAACCCCGAGCGCGCGCGCGCGCTTTCGTCATACGGAGGGCATGTCAACAACTTGTGCAACATAGGTAGGTACTTAAAATTATGCGTCTCAGTCACGGTCACAGTAATAAAGCAAAAAAAAGGCCAATCTATATAACATTACTTTGGTCAAAGTCAAAGTCAAAGTCAAAAATATTTGATTTCACATAGGCCTACATGGGCACTTATAAAACGTCAGAAGCTAGTGCACGGTTCCAAATTGGTCGTTTCCTATGGAGAAGAACCGGCAAGAAACTCCATGGTTACTTTTTTTTAAAAAAAGTGCTTGGTATTACAATATTGATAGATATTATGCATTGATATACAAAAAACCTAATTCAATATCGTATAAAAATAAAAACTATATAAATATTCTTCTCCACTCCATGATTTGTTCTGCCGGCTAACTTCGGTAGTAAAATTTTATTGCTTTTTGTATACTGCTTTGTAAAAACAACTTTAAGCAATTCGAGTAAGGTTGAATTTGCAAAAAATATTTTTATGTTATGATTATAACTACCTATGTAGAATTTTTGAATGTTTAGGGACAGTTTCGAGTGTTACTTTTGTTCGAGACTGTGCTTCTTGGGTTTTTATAATTAAATGATATTATGTAAGAACAGTGTAGACCAGTCAAATATTGTACACATAAGCACAATAAAAATTATCTTAGTAAAAAACAAAGTACGTCGTAATAGAAAGTAGTCTAAGAGTTCGTGGAGTAAACAGTGTTCTCACATTCACATTACAAAAAGAGGCTACCTATACAAGGTGTCGTTTTGAAGCTGCAAAATATTTCAGGAGGTAATTATGTTAGTGATTCTCGACCCGAATCAATAATAAAATAAGTAGGTAATTTTTTTTTTTTATAACCGCGCTTTTTTTCACACACACAAACACGGAACAATAAAGGGCGTTTTCACACACACTAACTCACAACGATAGTTTCATAAATAATGTATCATCCAATCATCATCCCGCACGCCACACCCTAGCCACGCCCCCGCGGCCATCGATCAATCGATTTAGTTTAGTGTAATTAAAAAATTAAATAACAAGTATTACTGATTATTGACCAGGTATCGTTTTTTTACATGATTATTTATGAGTTTTATTACAACCTCCTGAAATATTGTGCAGTTTTAAAACTGCACCTTGTATAAAAAAAAGAAATCAGGAATAATATAATAATTACAACTATCAATTTAATGTTAACAAAATAAATTACTAACAAATTTAAGATACTTGTAGTATAAATAAAAAAAAGAAAAAAATATTGCAAAAGCAATGTGTTGGAGAAAAAAAATGTAGGATATATAATTATTAAAACAAAGGTGGAGCAGTTAATAGACAAAATATTGATTATTTACCAGGAGGCCACATGTGCAAATGTAGTCATTGCCAAACAAGCGTGTCTTCGACATAGTCTTTAACATTGTAATATGCTTTTTCGGTTAGGACACGCTTGATATGAGATTTGAATTTTCCCTCACTAAGTTCAGTTACCGCCTTTGGCAGCTTATTATAAAAGCGAATGCTGTTTACTAAGATTGACTTGATATTCTTACCTAGTCTCCATTTGGGTAAGAAGATTTCGTGTTTACTACGTGTATTTTTGTTGTAAAAATCGCTTCTAATTTTAAAGAGTCCTAAGTTTTTACGAACATACAAAATGCTTTCCAAGATGTAAAGAGAAGGCAGAGTAAGTATATCGATTTCTATGAATTTATTTCTGAGGGACTCACGAGGGCCCATTTTATAAATAACCCGGATAGCTCTCTTTTGTAATATGAAAATTGAGTTTACATCAGCTGCAGATTCCCACAGTAATGCCATAAGACATAATACTGTGGAAATAAGCATAGTAAACTAACCTAGCTGTGGCAACATCTGTCAATTGCTTTATTTTTCTTACTGCATATGAAGCTGAGCTTAGTCTTCCCGAGAGAGTTCTAATATGAGCACCCCACTGCAGTTTAGAATCGATAGTTATACCTAAAAACACAGTTTCTGTAATAACATCCAGTTTTTTGCTGTCAAGAATTAGATTGACATCAACTTGAGGGACATTTGGCATTTACACATCAGAGTATTATGGTCAACACAGTCAAATGCTTTAGAGAGGTCACAGAATATGCCAATAGCATCCTGGGACTTCTCCCAGGATTCCAAAATGTGACTGATGAGTTTTACTCCTGCATCTGTCGTTGACCTTCCTTTCGTGAAACCAAACTGATGACAATGCAAAATCCTATTTGAAATAAAATGAGACAACATCTGGTCGAGCATAATCTTTTCATAGATTGGCTAAGCTATGTTCTGTATTTAACTTGCTATCTTAGTTTCAAAGTTATGCAGCCGTACACGAATATTGCTTACGTGCTTATGTAATGGTTTAAAAGTTCACGTTGACGTCGCGTCTTTAGTTAGGTACCTATCAGCTGATGAATAAAATGTTAGGCCGAGATCAATAACCTTATGGTGTGTTTACACGTGGACCCAGCCTCGGCCATCGCCATCCCTAGCCATTGTGTAAATGGGGTCTTGGTCATGAAATGGCATGAACGGCGTAAGCTTTTTACCAGGTTTATTGATCTCGGCCTAACATTTTATTCATCAGCTGATAAGTACCTACCCAAATAACGACGCGACGTCGTCAATGCATTGTAATGATGCTTAAAAATTACTAAATTAGAAATTTAAGACAATGTACATTATGATCATCAAATTCGAACTTGGTACCTACAACTAAGGTTAAATTATTCATTTCGTAGGATAAGTGGGCGGAGCCTCGTACAGGTTGATGCACTTACGCACACAATGAAATGACGTGCGATAAATCGCAACGGGTGATTCTGTTTCTTTTAAAAGTTTATATAGAGAGTTAATCTGAAAAATGGCTAAAAAAATAATAAGTATTACTGATTATTGATCAGGTATCGTATTTTTACATGATTATTTATGAGTTTTATTACAACCTCCTGAAATATTGTGCAGTTTCAAAACGGCACCTTGTATAAAATGAATCTCGTACCTATTTCCCTTGGTCACGCCATCACGCGTGAACGGCTGGACCGATTTCGCTAATTCTTTTTTGTTGTGTTTGTTACTGTGAGGAGAAGGTTCTTAATGAAAAAAGAATGAAAATTGCGGTAGTGTAGGGTAGAGTGGGGTAGAGTAGGGTTGGAGTGTACGTAACGGGACACTGAGGAAAAAAGATTTAGATGATTTTTCTACAAAAAAGACGTAAAAATTTCACCCAAAAACAACGCCAGTCACGCCATAAAACGCGCGCAGTCACTACATACATTCAAAACACTTGTGAAGGAATATTACTTGTCCTTGTAATCTTGTTTCGTTTTTAGCTGTATAAATTGTAGTTGTTACTTGTTTTCTTGCCTATATAATTATTATTTAGTATGTATGTATTTAAGTATGTATTTTAGTGTTAAGTATAGTACTTTGTTTTTTTTTTTCTTTTCTTCACCAGTAATTGTTTAGCTTGTTTTGTAATGCACCATGTGCAACCCCATTTTATGTCCAGTCAATCTCTTTCCATACCAGGTTGCCTGGAAGAGATCGCGGAATGCGATAAGGCCGCCAATTGTATATTTTAAATATAAGGCTCAAATCTGTAATTAATTATCTTGGTGTACAATAAAGGATACATAAATAAATAAAAAAAAAAATAAAACGCCTGATCAAGCCTTCGGGATCCAGTGGGATGTAGGAGTAGAGGGGTGGGGAAACATCAGGGGACACTTCATGTGACCTTGACCTCAAGGTCAAATGTATAAAATGTAGGGAAAAACTTGGTACTGTTATATATTAAATAACATCATTAAGAATATAATAATTAACAGCTGACGCTGCAACACGTGTATCCCACGTTTTTCCATTGACTCAGCATATTGCAATAATTTAGGAATATACTTTTTACAGTTAGTGTGGAATTGAACGTCGTCGCGTATATATAGATATATAGAAAATTATAAACTTGATTGGACAGTTTGTATGGAGAGGCCGAATTTTTTTTTCGTTGCCGGAAAAAATTTTTTGTGGGATGTTGTTAAGTTTCGTCTACTGAGCAAGCCCTTAAAGTTTGTGGAGGGCTGTCCCTTACACCTTGTATTGTTTGTTTTTCTTCGCAAGCGTGTTGAGAAACGGCGTATGATACAAGTGAGTATTGATGATTATCGTCCACGTTTCCCTCGACCTTCGCCTTCGGCTAAATATCGCCTCAGCGGTAATCACCAACATTTCACATTAATATCATAATGTACTGTTGTCGTCTATAATGCAACTGCAGGATGAGACATGTTTTAGTGTTATAATAGTAGTTTATGTGACTAGGGGATAAAGCAGTGTCTTTAAGTCGCGGGCGGTGTGTTAAATTCCGAACGAAACGAAGGTTAGTGATTTTAATCCCGAACGACAGTGAGGGAATTATAAAATTAACTCCCGAGCATTGCGAGGGAGTTAATAAATAAACCTGAGTGAATTGAGGAATTCAAGCCGCCCATGACAAAGACAGCTTTATCCCCCGTGTTGCATACTCTACTTTTTACACCATCTGTGAGATAATTAAAAATAATTTGGTCGACTAAAACATGTATTAGAGAAATATATTATGTATTATATTTACAAGTTCATCTAACAAACAAAATTCACTACTCCAAGATTCTATAGTTTCAATTTTCTATAATGCTCCCGTCAGTAAGCAGGTTTTATTCTATTTTCTTTTTTTGTTAGTGGCCAGTTTGAATTTCGAGTCAAATTGTGCGATGCATGTACATTTTAATTCACAATGTTGACGATGTTTGGTGTTCCAAATTCAATTCTCATTATTCCCTAGGGATCGGCCATAAGTACTACATTATCTCCCTTGGGATAGAATTACTTGCTTTAAGTGAGGGTTGTATGACGTTAAAACGACATTAGCGAGCAGTATGGCCGATCCTTAGGGAATAATAAGATTTGAATTTGGAACATCAAAAAACATCAACATTGTGAAATAAAATGTTCGTGCATCGAACAAGTTGACATAATAATCGCGAAATTCAAACTAACAAAAAAAGAAAATAGAATAAATCGTGCTTACTGACTCCCGAGCGTTATAGAAAATTGAAACTATAGAATCTTGGAGTAGTGAATTTTGTTTGTTTGATGAACTTGTAAATATAATACATATATTTATCTAACATGTGATTTGGTCGACCAAATCGTCTTTTAATTTTCTCACAGATGGTGTAGAGAAAGTAGAGTATGCAACAAGGGGATAAAGCTGTCTTTATCTTGGGCGGCTTGAATTCCTCATTTCACTCAGGTTTCTTTATTAACTCACTCAGGTTTATTTCTTAATTTTTCGTTCGGGATTAAAATCAGCAACCTTCGTATCGTTCGGAATTCAACATGCCGCCCGCGACTTAAAGACACTGCTTTATCCCCTAGTCACATAAACTACTATTATTTCTAATTAATAAACTTAAGTACATTTAAAATTCGTTTAATTTTCAGGATCCCCTCGCCTACTACGAAATGCTGTATCCATATATTATGAAATATGGGATCTGTAAGGTGGTGCCTCCTCCTGGATGGACACCCCCCCCTGCACGGCGTGCACGGCGTGCACGGCGTGCACGGCGTGCAGAGGGAGGCGTGCACGGCGACATAAGCTTCCAGGTTGTGAACCAATATATCTCGCGCCTGTTCAGCCGCTGGGGGCCGGCTGCGAGGGAGCTAAGCGCTATTAAGTTGTGCCTCAAGCGACAAAATATCAGTTTTGAGCGACCACCACAGGTAGGTGTAGATATTTTTAAGTACCTAGTGCTTTTAGGGCTCTCGCTCACGGCGTCTTTTTGTAGCGATGCTGTAGAGCGTTCGCATCGATACAGTCGCGATGCTGTAGAGCGTTCGCATCGATACAGTCGCGATGCTGTAGTGCGTTAGTAGCGCGTTGGCATTTTTTCTATAGCGCGACATCATCGCCACAAAAAGTCGCCTCGGGCGAGGGCCGTAGAGGCATGCGAGCAATAGAGTGTAAAGTCCCACAAACCTACGTTAAAAAGGGAGGATTCTCCGAACATTCTCCACAGGAAATGACCATTTGGAACCGTGCACTAGCTTCTGACGATTTATAAGTGCCCGTGTAGGCCTATGTGAAATAAATATTTTGAATTGAATTAAATCGGTAAAAGTCAGATTTGTCAGACCTCTCTAGCTTCGCCCAAAAGCGAGAGAGGTAAAGATTATGATAAATATTATGTGCTAGATAATGTGTTTATTAAGACATTCCGAATAGGTTGCCTAGCTAAATCTGGTGCCAATGATGATAAACAATAAAATTTGTCTGAATTGCCGAACATATAAAATGTTCACGATTTCGACTTTAGATTTTCGACTTTATCCAAATACTTACAAATTGAGTTCTATCGTTACTAATAGCTTTTGTTGGACTAAAAAATACTATTTAAAAAGAAAATCGATTAAATAACAGATGAGGGTAAATTATGGCCATTTACTCACCTCTTATGAGAGGCAACCCTCCTATTTTCACCAAAAAAAGGAGGCAACCTAAAGTTTTTCAGTTCCTTGGGGCACATACTTTCTGCAGATGCTCGACTTTCCCAAATAACAAATGGGGGGTAATTGATGACAAAAATTAAAAACAAATTTTATTGTTTTTGTCATTTTATGTAAGTTTTTTTTTTGTTTTTATTATTGATAGGTTCGCGCTTGACCGCTATCTCACCTGATGGAGAGCGACGATGCGGTCGACGATGGAACGCGCTTACCTAGAGAAACCTATTCACTCTCGACTTAAAGATTCCCGGGTTGTAGTTATCAGGAAACACAGATTCCGGCAAGGAATTCCACTCCCTAGCTGCACGCACAATGAATGTGTTCCCAAAACGTTTTGTGCGTGTAATTATTATTTTATCGTTTTATTAAGTTTCGTTTCAACTTACATTCTAGTCTAGGGTCTTTCTCAAATGTTTTAGTTTTTAACGAGTTTAATATTTAACTTGTTTTTGCAGTTGAACGGAGTTGAAATTAATCTGCCCAAGCTGTTTCACGTCGTGCAACGGCACGGCGGGTTTGAAGCCGTGACAAACAAGAAGCACTGGGACAAGGTCGCCGAGGGCATTAAAATTGCTAAAACCCCAGATTTTGAAAAAAAGCTGGAAAATATTTACATTGAGTTTCTACTAAGTTATGACACGCTAACTTACCGTAAGTATTGATGATGATAAACGATATTTATTTTTGCAAATTGGTTTAAAAAACACTTTCACACGTCAATTTTTTTTTTCGTAAGTTTAAGCTAGATGAGGCCGGTGTTTCCTAACTGACTACCCTGAGATGAAACACCAAAACAAACTCAGAGGCCAAAGTCTCTTTTAAGGTCCATACAGTAAATATTATGTAATGGTTAAAAAATCACATGAGAACCATGCAGATTAGTCGGAGGTGGTCTTTTGAAGAAAGAACCATACAAATTTGAGTGGACGCGTCCAGTCAGTTCAAGCATTTGTCAGTATTCGCAAAACTCAACTCAGGCTGGACTACTAAGGAGCTCAACGACTTAAAGAACAATACCAAGGAAAGGACATTTGGGTAGGCCGCAGAAAATACTCATAATAATTGCCATTGAGGAAAAAAAAAATCAACATAGTCCTCACATTCACAATAATAAAAGGAAATATATAGTTTACAAAATGAAATACTTACCAAAGTAAATGCTTGTGGCAAAAATTAATAATAAAATAATAATAATAATAAATAAATAAAATAACATGTTAAATTGTAAAAACTAAACATTAATGTCGAAAGGAATAAAAGAAAAAAAAAGAAAAATTACAATGGTTATAAAAATTAGAGCGTACTGAAGCAGGTCAATCCCAAGCCTTTTAGTCCTCAACATAGTCCTTTAGGTACAGTGTAAAATGCCTTTTGATAAAGTTTTCGCTTTACAAATGATTTGAATTTATTAAGGCTGAGTTATTGAATATATTCGTAACTAGGAAGTTTATTCTAGAAGTGAATGCATTGACATCTAAATGAGCCCCCTATTTTTTTTCCTGGTTGCAGGAACTTGTATTTGTTCCTAGTATTAAAATTATGCAATTTTAACACTGTATTTTTTAAACATTATTTAATTTTATTTGCATACAAAATATTCTCGTAAATATACTGTGAAGGTACAGTCATTAATATAATGACTTGATATCTTTAAATTTATCTCTAAGGGAGTACCTGAGACTTAATTTATAAATCGAACGAATAGCTCTTTTCTGCAAAACGAATTGTCTGGATATCGGCGGCCCCACAGTAGAATACCGTACGACATGACAATATGGAAATAGCTAAAGTAAACTAAACGGGCAGTCTCTACATCAGTTAAATTTCGAATTTGTCTAACAGCGTATGCTGCAGAGCTAAGTTTTTTTCTCTAATTAAGTCTCATAATTAGCTATCAGGTTGAGCGAGTTAGTTTACACATCTATTGCTTCAACAATGAACTCTGCGATTCAGTAGCCAAACTTGAAGTCAGAGGCGTAGCGTAGTTTGATTTAGACGCAGGCGAAGACGCATCCGCGAGGCCTTTTTCTTTCATGAATTCGACAACGAGACAGCGCCTGTCGCAACCCATTGTTCAACTACATCGTCGCTTACCATCAGGTTAAACAGTGGTCAAACCAGATCTTTTGCCCGCGACATTGTCCGCGTAAAATTCGAAATTGGTTTTATTAGGTTTGATTTTGTTTAATATATATATGTATATATATAATCAATAGCTTCTGTCCGTATTAATTATAAAGAAAACCTTTGCTGGCGTGAGGCCAATGTGGGTGCTAGACTGCGGGCGAAGAATCGCTTCGCCCATACCTAGCTAAATTATAAATCTGCAGTCCCCTAATTCAGTCTTTATTTTTCCTTTAGATGAGCGCCAGAATATTATGCGAATAGTGGAAGTAGCGTGGAATAAAAAAAACCAGCGGCTCTTGGATCGCGCTCTGAATCCACTACACAAACAAAAACGAATGCTCGGTATTGTGGACTCTTTGGAGAATTCTGAAGAGGAGGTGGATGACGCAGACACCGCTTCTGCTCTTCATCAGGTTGAAGACAGTATGATCATAGGACAAACTATGACATTAAGCGGCTTCAAAAAGGTACAGTAAACGAACACATTTTTGGATTCACACTCACCCACACACCATACCTCACACTCCTCACATACACATACACTCACTTAAAAGCACCTAAACCCTTTTTTTGTCATTAACGATAAAACTATTTTTTCTAAATTTAATTCTTTTTAATTAAATCTTCCTTTTTTTTACATATGTAAAAAATTGTAAGTTACCTCTAAATTATTATTATTATTACCGAACTCGGGAAGGGACTGGATCCCACGACACAGGGAATCCTAGTGTGGGGTCCAGGAATTTGTAATAAACTAGCATTTTAAGTTTTTTTGTATCGCATTACTGTATATTTATAGAACTTTGTCAAAACTGATTGAAATAAAACTTTATTATTATTATTATTACCTTTATTCGTATTTATTATTATTAGTCTTAGAAAGACAAAAAATTAGGCTATCAATCATTTGCGACCTAATGCGTTTAACCTGTCTACAGTGATTGACTAAGTGAACAACCTATGCAAAACTCGAAGAAGAAGTGGTTTTTAAAATTGGTACTCGTATTAGCGAGATTTCACTTTTACTCCTCTTCTACTCACTCTAACTGTGTTCATAATGACGTTCACTAGCTGACGGCATGTATTTCTACGCTTTGGAACGTGCAATTTAGCTTCACTTTTCTTGGACTGACCGACATTTGACTATTCAAAAGTGCCTGCAAATGGTCTATTTGAAATAAATGTTTTGAATTTGACTTTGACTTTGGCACTAAGTATGTCATTTAGATGCAATGTGGCAAACCCGCTAAAAACTGCCCAAGTAACAAAGTTCTCCTGTAGCGCACAGTTTATAGGCTCACAGCACTAGTAGCTCTCTCTTAGTGGTTCCAGGTTTTACTACCAAGCTTATAACAGGTTACACGGAGTTCGTTTGCGTTTATAGTACACCTGTACCTGTACAAATTGACTTATAGTCGTGTATAGAACGAAATATAGGCGCAGTAAAGGCTAAGATGGATTATAAAAGTGTTGGCTTATAAAACTTGGTCCAGTAAGTTACACTTATAATCACCTATAGGAAGTAATTATAAATCCGCTATAAGTGTTATACGCCAGTAATAGTAATTTATAGAACTAAATGCACTTAGAACCATTTGCGCTTGTTACTTGACCTTAAAGGGCTGTATATTATGTCAACTTTATATGCCAATTTTAAGTGAAATAGTTCTACAGTGGTTTCTTCTAAGAGTAAATGTACTTGGTATTATTGTGGACTCACGAATGCTGTTATTGTCTTAATTTATATATAAAGGTTTCCTGTAAAACTATTAGTATCCAAAGATATCTTCGTGAAGTCCGTTTAACCTTAGGACTAATAATATTTTTAAACACAACTTAGTAAGTACGCCGTGATCAAAAGACGGACAAAAATTGAGATGTAAAACACAATATACTGCACCGAAAATATTTACGCGTTTGCCGTGCAAACATGTATGTATGTACTTAAAATATTACGTACGAAATACTGTTAACACATTTTATATAAAATAGATTTACTTATTTTTTATTTATTTTTTATTTTTCTCTACAATCTCACAAAACAATACAACCAAAAAATTACAAAATTGTTTGAAGTAGTTAGTAATAGAAGCACGGAGTACGTTACACGCCTGCCTGGTTCTATTAAATGCTCATAGTGAGTTTCGCGGGAGCAGATATTTCTGCGTAGTCCAACTACAAGTGTATTATTGGTCTAAGTGGTGTTCGCCAAGTCTACTATGAGTGTTTTATTAGCAAAAGTACGCGTATAAAATGGGCCCTTTTCCGTGGTTATAAACATTTACTAGGCTGTTATAGACCTGGCTCCGGAACCACCACAAGACCACATTTTGTTACTTGGGTATAGCCATAATTCATAATTTATTATTTGGTTAGTCGGAGTGTGTTTATCATGTTGCCGGTGGCAGGTCGCGTCCATGCTGTCCGAGAGCATGATCGGCCAGGGCTCGGAGGGGGCGCCCTCACCCACGCTTCAGCACATCGAGGAGCGGTACTGGCACCTCGTGACGTCAGGCACCGAGCACACGTGCGTGCACACCGCGGAGGTCGACACCAGCGCAGAGGGTCAAGGTGTCTCAATACAGGAAGAACCTTGTGCGAGCCATCCATTTAACCCCAAGGTACCCCGATTCATGACTCTTACATTCTTGTACATTGAGATCTACGCTTTAGAAAGTGCAATTAGCAGTTTTTTTTATAGACAAATCAAGAGTGATTCTTGATTCCTGATTTTTGATTGATTCTGGAATCTTGAATTTCGATTCATGATTCTTGACTAATAACTTCCTAGTTAACCTTCGAATTGCTATAGATTATATTCTTGACAGAAGTCACAATATCTTTCAGAAAATCATAGAGCACCCAAATAACGTGTTCCGCTATTTGGGTCCATTGATGGGTGTTACGGTGCCCACTCTGACGTTCGAGATGACTTATTCAACATCGTGCTGGCGGCAGCATCTATTTCCACAAGTGTCCTATCAAAGATCTGGGCCAGCGAAAATTTGGTAAGAAAAAATATAATCAAAAGTGTTAAAGTTTGCATACAAACTGCTAAACTCCATATCATTCCACAAAGTATTCACTCTAAAGAAATAAATCACATCAAAATAGGTTTGTTTCAAGATTGTAACTACACATTACGCTCGTTTTTTTTTTTACTTTGTATCTCAACTTCCTTGGATTATTTTCAGGTACGGCATCTCTTCCAACCAGGCAAGCAACTTCAGGAAGGCTCTGCAAATCTTGAGCCCGACATCGTGCCAGAGTAAATCCCTCTGGCTGTCATCAGAGATCATGATCCCGCCGAGCGTGCTGCGCGAGCACAATGTGGGCCTGTCGCGCGTGACACAAAACGAGCGCGAGTACGTCCTGACCATGCCCAACGCCTATTCGTGCTGCATCAGCACTGGGTATACGGAGTCGCAGAGCGTCAACTTCGCGCCGTCGTTCTGGCTCGACTGCCTCTCGCAAGTGTTCAAAGTGAGTGTCGTCCGTGCGAGCGCATGTACGAAACCAAAGTCATAGTAAATAACCATGTAGTACTCACTCCGATCAAGATCGGAGACTCTACACTCGACGTTGTAGACGATTATGTTTACTTGGGACAGACAATCCAGTTAGGTAGTGCTTTGAGAAAGAGGTCAATCGTCGAATCAGACTCGGCTGAGCAGCGTTCGGGAAGCTACGCGGTATCTTCTCGTCCAACTTACCGCAGTGTCTCAAGACGAAAGTCTGTGACCAGAGCGTGTTGCCAGTGATGACCTAATATGTCATCACTGGCAACACGCTCTGGTCACAGACTATGGCACTGATCGCTTACAATAAGCCTCATCACCCCAACCAATTTGGAACCGTGCACTAGCTTCTGACGTTTTATAAGTGCTATTGTAGGCCTATGTGTTTTTTTATTATTTTAAATTTTGAATCACAAGCCTTACAGCCACCCAAAGGACGATGAAAAGGGTTATGCTCGGAGTTTCCTTGCGTGATCGTATCAGGGATGAAAATATCCGCAAGAGAACCAAAGTCGCCGGGCATAGCCCGAAGAATCACCAAACTTGAGTAGCAGTGGGCAGGGCACATTGCTCGTAGAACGGATGGTCGATGTGGCCGACAGGTTGTAGAGTGGCGACCTCGCAGCGGAAGTCGCCCAAGGTGGACCGATGACCTGGTGAGAGTCGCGGGGATGCGCTGAATGCGAGATGCTCGGGACCGCTCGTTATGCCGACACTTGGGGAAGGCTTATGTTCAGCGGTGGACGTCCTTCGGCTGAAACGATAATGAATGAGCGCGTGTACTGTTCTGCTTCAACATTTTCATTTGTTAGGTATATAATATAATTGCTAACAGGCTAATGCATGTTACTAAAAGACTCATTATAACTATATCTTCTTATTCACGGAACAGTAAAAACAGTGGAAGAAGTAAGTAGGCGTGGCACTGTCGCCGCTAGTAAGAATCGCGTTGCGCACTTGCTGTTCAAGCGCCCTCATTCTCTAACTAGACTGCGCAACATAATAATTAACGAAAAATAATATTAAAATGCCTTATTGTCCCATACTGTACTTTAAAAACCATAGTCTGACTAAAAATCTAACTCATGGAGGTGTATCATACCAACGAAAAATATTATTTTCGGATTTATTTTAATAAAATGAAAAAATAAAATTACGTGAAACATTGCGCAGGATATACAAGCAAAACTAGTCCTTAATCGCATCAAAATAAAGTTGATTTTCTTTTCTCGGTTATTAGCTTTTCTGGAATATTCGTTAGTCTACCTATACTTTTGACGCTATCCAAATAGTGCGTGACTTTATCGATAAAATCAATCGATATGTATAATATGTATTACATTGCCTTTTTAAAATATATATTATAGTTTAATAGTTTTGTAAGTAATAAAATACAGATAATTATTAAATTAATAAATATAATAAAATAAAAATTGTGGTATGATATTTGTGACGTATTTTAAATAAATTTAGTTAAAGAGTTAGGAACAACATAGAGCGTTTGAATTATACTTAATATTCTTATGTTTAGCAGTGGGCGATGACGATGATTTCAGCTGAGATGATGATAACTGATGTACTATGCAAATAAATACCCTTTTTAATACGTTTAAAAATTGCCTTTAATCATATTAATTTCATAATTTTAATACTATCACACTATCGCATACAATTTTTTTTTGCATGTTATGTTTTAAATACGTTTTCATACAATCGATACATATTTCGATCGAATAAGGTTACTCCCCTATCTGAGTAGCAGCGAGCGCATTCGCGTCAGTGATACGCCATTCAAATACCAATCTTATTTTTATGTAGTTACAGTTCATACTGAATATTATATACTGAACAATGCCATCTAGCGACGAGTGGCAGTACTTGGTAGTCAAAGATGTATTTCTTCCTTGTTTTTGTCAATTTGATTTATATGCTATTGAAATTAAAGTTGCATTTCGTATAATTTTTTTTTTGCTTTTCGTCTACGCCCTGTTTTTGTTTTCAGCCAATCATATTTTTAGGTTTGCAGTAAGAGTAAATTGTAAATGTATGAGTTTGGCGACACCGGTTCTGGAACAAACATTTTCTCAAGCTACTTCCACTGTTTTTACTGTTCCGTGTTCTTATTATATTGCCTCTCCACCTTTTCATATATCATACAATATACTAAGGTAAGGTAAGGTGGAGAGGCAGAGGGATGCCAAAGAAAAGATAGATGGATTGTATGAAGAGTGATATGAAAAAAATGGGAGTTAGTGATAACAAGACGGGTGACAGGACAGAATGGTAGAAAAGAAAACGTGTTGCACCGTCCCCTAATCACACGGGACAAAGGCAGAAAGATGATAATGTTACGCTTGCTAACAGGTAGCTCGCGAGAGTTGTGAGCCGATGAAGTTCTCCATGGAGCATCTGCTGTACAAAATCGGGTGTGACAGGAAGGCCGATCTGCGCCTCCTCGAGAGCGTGCAGCAGCTGTACGAGCAGATGCTGTTTGAGGAGGTCACCAACAGGCAGTTGCTCCAGGAGCGAGGCCTGCGTTTCGTGCAGGCGGTATGTCACTTACTTGTTTTAGCTTCTCGTAATATTGTTGAGGCTAGCTGGTGTAGAGGCACGCATTTCCTAAATCCTATCACGATGCTCGTCTCGTTGCGCCTCAGAAGTCAGCATCGAGACGCCATAACTAAACGTATACAAAATAAATCGCTTAATTCAGTAGGTTGTCTCTCACAATCGACTACCATTACTAGCGCTTCCTAAGGGTCAGTTCACACAGAGACGCGAAGAGCGAAAATGAGAGTTCAAAATAAGTAAAACCTGACAGCGCTGCGCCGCGAGGCATCTCGATCTGAAATGTGTATGTTTTCGTTTAGTAAATTAAGTAATATTTTGAGTCGCAGTGTCGCCTGGCGTCTCGATGTGAATTGACCCTAAATATCCTATAATTTTTATCATGATTTTATTCTTTTTTTGCTTAGTTACTGAACGATCCGAAACAATGGAGCTATCGAGATGAGTGCAACTATTGCAGAGGCTCGCTGTTCCTGTCCAAGGTATGCTCATTCACCTCCTAGGTTCCCACTCTCTACTACCGCTCTTACTATACCAAATAGGTAAGGTAGGAATTTACAGTAGGTACGGCCAAAATATTTTGAACACTCCGAACTTCAAACAATTGGCTGCGAACTAATTGTTTTTAAAAATCGAGGAATTTGTATTTTTTTAAGAAATGCCTAACTTCAGAGTAGACAACATATTTTTTTCATACTGTCTACTGTATTTAGACTATGTTTATTTACATCATCATCATCATATCGATATCGTGAAAAACGTGAAGACTTTGAATTTTTGGTTCTAGGACATACCGGTGGTCCTAGAACCAAAATTCAAAGTCATGACATGACATCCACCAACCTGCACTGGGCCTGCATGGTAGATTTCAGGCCATTCCCTCTCCTAGAGAGGAGGCCGAGTCCCAGCAGTGGGAGCATTATAAGGCTGGGCATGTTAAATAGTGTTTGTAGGTTGATTTTAAATTACAAGATTTTCATATTACGATGTCATCAACGTGTCGCCAAGGCCACATCGTAGTGATCAACCAGTACCCCTATAGCAACACTATGCAGCCTAGAGGCCGTATACAATACGTGCTAGTAGTTTAGTGTAATATAATGAATGTTTTCGTGGACAGGTGAAGGGTCTGCCCGATAGGAACTCGGAGCTGTGCCTGCAGCACACGCTGACGCTGCTGGACACGGAGCGCTACAAGGACACGCCGGTGGAGCAGCTGCAGATGCTGGTGCACGTCAGCGTCAAGGAGCTGCACAGGGTGAACGACCACATGAAGCGCCGCCTGCACCTCTAGAACTAACTCGCTCACTCATAGGCGTCGGACGCAAGACACATTCGACCACAGCGGGTGCAGACGACAGCTGTCACCGCAGGTGGGGACTAGTCAACCAGGAAACTCGGTAAGTCTAAGTCACATAGCATTTCTTTTTTGTATTAATCTTTAGGCTTAGGCTTTTAAGAGGCTGCTTTCCTATCGTAAACATCATATACAGGGTGAAATTGAATAGATGCGACAAATTTAAATATGCGATAATACGTGTTGTCAAGAAAATTTAGATCATATCAAATGAAAAATTAGTAAACATTTAGCAGTGTTACGAAAAACGTTAAAATAATTAAAGTATCAAAGAATTTCGCGTACTACAGTTTTCGTGTAGTGGGTACGATTTATGTAGGTACATTCTCGCTATGAATGAATTGCGCCTCCGACCCCTTCCGATCTTTCCCGCGCGCACGATTATTAACAATTTGTGAAACCAAATTTCCTTTCATACTTTTGTCGGCTTAGGACGATCCAAATTACAATAAAAGTAATATTAGTAAAACAATGTTAACTTCAAAGGTCAAACCTGAATAATGTTTGTTACAACAACAAATTACCTAATTATTGTATTTTTGGCGTACCTATTTAAAAAGTTGGAATCACAGTATTTACAATAATTAATAATTAAGTATTTACAATAAATCAAATCGGTACACTTACGTGTATTTTAATAACTGTTCAAAACCTCCGTTTTGTAAACACAATTGAGCACGGCGCCGCAAATTGTCCTTAAGTTTTATTAATACTAAAGTCTGTGATTTCACAGTTTCAAAAGTACTCCTAATTTTGTTTTTTAGGTCGTCTAAAGTTTCGGACTCGCGTTCGTAAACGAGTCTTTTTATTTCTCCCCACAAATAAAAGTCTAACGGTGTTAGGTCAGGTGACCGTGCCGGCCATGCTACGGCTCCGCCGCGACCTATCCACCTATCACCGTATTCACTTCCTAAATAAGCTCGCACTTCACTGAAATAATGAGCCGGAGCTCCGTCCTGTTGAAAATACACACCGGTAAGATACGACTCGGGCACGTCTTGCAATAGTTCAGACACTGCATTCCTTAAAAGTTCTAAATAACGTGGACCGGTCAACCTGTCATTAATGAAGATCGGCCCAATCACTTTGTCATTAATTATCCCAGCCCATACATTCACACTAAATCGGAATTTTAAAGCGTCCCTCCGTGTAACGTGTGGGTTGCGACCGCGAGCACTCCACCAATGTTCATTATGAACGTTAAATAGTCCAATTCTCGTAAAGGTGGCTTCGTCACTCCATAAAATGTTGTGATGGAGATTTTCCAATAACCATTCACAAAATTGTCTCCGCGGACGATAGTCGGCGAGCACCATATCTTGCACGCGCTGAAAATGATAGGGATACATCCCAGACGTGTTCAGTAACTTCCATATGAAATACTGGCTCACATTGAATCGCCTGGCTGCCTGCCTGGTGCTGGCCTGAGGATTTTCTTGAAAAAATCGCTGTACCATGCGGTACATGCGCCGTGGGTGTACCGGCGGTCTTCCACCACCCCGGGCGTGTGCGCCGGCACGTGTACACTTGCGAAGTCCAGCATGTTCTGAGTGATTCTTAGAATCCTTCCCAATGATGGTGGAGTGACATTGGGATATTTTAGCCGAAATCTTCGCGCGGTGTAATAGGTCCTTAATTTTCGCAGTGTAATAGGTCCTTGAATATCGCGTGCGATATTCCGACTCGTGCTATTTTTCATTCATAGAAAGACAATCTAACCCTTATTACACTACGCGATACGTCAAACCATAGACTAGACTGTCTTTCTATGAATGAAAAATAGTACGATCGCACGCGATATTCAGCGCAGTGTAATAGGTCCTTTAAAATTAGGTAAATGACCGCAACGAACGGCAACGTTTACTAGCATGAGTACTCCACGACGATTATTGAGCACTGCGTCGAGTCGGACGAGATTTTTTGATATTTTAATTTTTCTTATTTATTTTGCATATTAATAATTTTTCTGGAATATCGATAATTAATACTTAAATAAAGAAAACAACATCAATGGACCATTTTATAACGATAATAACGTAATTTTTCTTAACGATTTAAATTGTAGAAAAAACAGTTGATAATTACTATGTTACTATAACTGAAGCTCCCATTTCATTTTGTCGCATTTATTCAATTTCAGCCTGTATATATCATAACTAGCTTTTGCCCGCGCGGCTACGCTGCCGCTCTTCCCTGCTCTACCCTACTGTACCCTACTCTACCCTACTATACCTTACTCTATCCTACTCTACCCTACTCTACCCTACTCTACCCTATTCTACCCTACTCTACCCTACTCTACCCTACTTTACCCTACTCTACCCTACTCTACCCTACTCTACCTTACTCTACCCTACACTACCCTATTCTACTCTACCCTACACTACCCTAATTTTCATTTTTTTCCATATGAACCTTCTCCTCACAATAATGAACACAACAAAAAAAGAATTAGCGAAATCGGTCAAGCCGTTCACGCGTGATGGCGTGAACCAAAGAAATAGGGATTCATTTTTATACAGCAAGTAATTTTTATCATCTTCCAAATTTTTATTGAGTATTAGGTTCCATTCAACATTCCATTTTTGAAAAAAAGGGAAGGTAAAAATTAAAAAAAAAAAATGATAGACTTTCCGTAATTTCAAATTTGCGTGGTAACCTAGCATTTGAGCGAGCGAGCGAGGTGGTGCAGAAAGAGATAGGTAGACAGCACACAGCGCGAACCGCACGCGATTGCATCTGATTCGCTCTTTCTTTAGTTTACGATACGCCATCGCATGTGGCGGACGTGCGTGTTCCCGCGATCCCATGCGCCGCTCTGCGCCCGCGATCCGTTGCGGCGCCGGCCGGTGTCGATACCATGTACTCAAATCGCAAGTATTGTGAAATGACGCGTAGTTAAGTTCATGGAGATCCTATTCTGTGACTTTTATCTTTGGGAGCAAAATGAAACGACTCCTGATGTGGCAGAGACTCAAACTATCGTGGACTTCAAACTTTGAATTGAATCAAAAGTGAAAGTAAAAGTGAAAAAAAGTAAAAAACACTAGTGGTAAATAAATAAAAAATAAAAAAACAATTTGCAACCACTTAGCGGTAGGGCTTAAGGCGAGGTGAAATGTATTCATTCTTGATTTGACGGTTGAACCGAACACTTGTTTAAAATAAATTCGTTTATATCGTTACAATCTTCGTTTAGCTGGCACCTTGTATTACTACATTACGACTTGTCTTTTACAAATTGACGGTCCTGCCCGTGAAAGTATGAAAGAAAAAATTGGGATTTATGTATTGATAACATATCGATAACACGATGTTTGGAGGCAGAGCTAGACGCGCTCGGCCCGTGCGCCGTGAGGTAGTGTTTGTACGTGGATGTTTGTGTGCGTGTGTACGCAGCATGCAGCGCATAATGTGCCGCCTGCGCCGCACACTCCGAAAGCTATTTCACTAAACTTAATCTAGTAATATAAGTATATCACTAAACTTGGACCGTTTTATAACTATATTCCTAGTGAGATAGTAAAGAATCGCTTTCGTATAACTATGTTACGGCATATAATTATATCCCTAGGGATATAACTATGTTACGGCTTTATCTATCTTACTGCGACATGTCTATAAGCATTGTCATCTTCTGGATAAGTCTCTGATGCCTTATCTTAAATTCAAAAACTTTTCTCAAAGATGTTTCAATTTAGAAGGTGATAAAAATTACTTGCTGTATATATACTTGTATAGATTATCGTAACGTGTTTTTTTAAGCCCGTAAAAGGTTTTTACAAAAATTTTCGTCATTTAGAATCTTGATAAAATATGCAAGGCTGCTACTGTAATACTTTTTTGACCGTTTCGTTCCAACTTACTGTTGTACATTCTAGTCTAGGGTCTTTCTCAAATGTCAAAACGGGCCTTTTTGTTTTTAACGAGTTTAATATTCTTGTTTTTGCAGTTGGATGGAGTTTTTTAAATTAACTTGCCGAAACACACGGCGGGCTGGAAGCCGCGACCAACAAGAAGCGCTAGTGCAACGTCGCCGAAGACATGAAAATTGCCTAAACGCAAGATTTTGAGAAAAAATTGGAATCAATCTACATAGAGTTTCTACTGATATACCTAAGACACGCTAACTTACCGTAAGTATTCAAGTCTGCTATTTGTATATATTCGTCATTCCAGAACGATCCCATTGCTAAAAGTTCGTAATCTGTTAATTCATAATGATCGGTCAAAGGTCTTTTTGTACCTATATAAAGTTGTAACTACACATTACGCTCGTTTTTTTTTTACTTTGTATCTCAACTTCCTTGGATTATTTTCAGGTACAGGTCGCGCGATGAATCAAGATCGCTCGGCAAAAGTGGAAGGGGCATGCGCAGTATTCAATTCTACGGTCTATTTGGCGACGTACGGGCGGGTGTGCGCCGTCGGCGACACGTCATTGGTAGATAGAGTCGCTCTTCAATTCCCGCGTTGCGTTCTCGCCTCTCATTGGATACTGTTGTACTTGGGTACTGTTGCGTACAGCTTGTGTTATCGTAATAGTAATACGTAGTCGTAAAAAAAAATGGTTAAAAATAAAGTTTTAAAACGGCTAGCCAGAAAAATGGTTTACGACGTGAATTATTACGTTAAAGAAAGAAACTAACGAAATTTTTTTTTTTTAATTTTATGTTTTATTTTATAATTTTTAATTTTTTGAATTTACCTACTTACAAGATAAATTACAATCAAAAACTAGTGTTATTATAAGTTATGTTACTAAGGTTCAAACATACGAAATTAAAAATAAAATCCTAACATACTAAGAATTTCTGTGCGCAATTGTACACATGCGCCGATTGCCCCCACTACTTTCACCGAGCGATCTTGATTCACCGCGCGACCTGTACGGCATCTCTTCCCACCAGACGAGCAACTTCAGGAAGGCTCTGCAAATCCTGAGCCCGACATCGTGCCAGAATAAATCCCTATGGCTGTCATCGGAGATCATGATCCCGCCGAGCGTGCTGCGCGAGCACAATGTGAGCCTGTCGCGCGTGACACAGAACGAGCGCGAGTTCGTCCTGGCCGTGCCCAACGCCTACTCGTGCTGCATCAGCACTGGGTATACGGAGTCGCAGAGCGTCAACTTCGCCAAAGGTCAAGGTGTCTCAATACACGAAGAACCTTGTGCGAGCCATCCATTTAACCCCAAGGTACCCCGATTCATGACTCTTACATTCTTGTACATTGAGATCTACGCTTTAGAAAGTGCAATTAGCAGTTTTTTTTATAGACAAATCAAGAGTGATTCTTGATTCCTGATTTTTGATTGATTCTGGAATCTTGAATTTCGATTCATGATTCTTGACTAATAACTTCCTAGTTAACCTTCGAATTGCTATAGATTATATTCTTGACAGAAGTCACAATATCTTTCAGAAAATCATAGACCACCCAAATAACGTGTTCCGCTATTTGGGTCCATTGATGGGTGTTACGGTGCCCACTCTGACGCTCGAGATGACTTTTTCAACAACGTGCTGGCGGCAACATCTATTTCCACAAGTGTCGTATCAAAGATCTGGGCCAGCTAAAATTTGGTAAGAAAAAATATAATCAAAAGTGTTAAAGTTTGCATACAAACTGCTAAACTCCATATCATTCCACAAAGTATTCACTCTAAAGAAATAAATCACATCAAAATAGGTTTGTTTCAAGATTGTAACTACACATTACGCTCGTTTTTTTTTTACTTTGTATCTCAACTTCCTTGGATTATTTTCAGGTACGGCATCTCTTCCCACCAGACGAGCAACTTCAGGAAGGCTCTGCAAATCCTGAGCCCGACATCGTACCAGAATAAATCCCTATGGCTGTCATCGGAGATCATGATCCCGCCGAGCGTGCTGCGCGAGCACAATGTGAGCCTGTCGCGCGTGACACAGAACGAGCGCGAGTTCGTCCTGGCCGTGCCCAACGCCTACTCGTGCTGCATCAGCACTGGGTATACGGAGTCGCAGAGCGTCAACTTCGCCAAAGGTCAAGGTGTCTCAATACACGAAGAACCTTGTGCGAGCCATCCATTTAACCCCAAGGTACCCCGATTCATGACTCTTACATTCTTGTACATTGAGATCTACGCTTTAGAAAGTGCAATTAGCAGTTTTTTTTATAGACAAATCAAGAGTGATTCTTGATTCCTGATTTTTGATTGATTCTGGAATCTTGAATTTCGATTCATGATTCTTGACTAATAACTTCCTAGTTAACCTTCGAATTGCTATAGATTATATTCTTGACAGAAGTCACAATATCTTTCAGAAAATCATAGACCACCCAAATAACGTGTTCCGCTATTTGGGTCCATTGATGGGTGTTACGGTGCCCACTCTGACGCTCGAGATGACTTTTTCAACAACGTGCTGGCGGCAACATCTATTTCCACAAGTGTCGTATCAAAGATCTGGGCCAGCTAAAATTTGGTAAGAAAAAATATAATCAAAAGTGTTAAAGTTTGCATACAAACTGCTAAACTCCATATCATTCCACAAAGTATTCACTCTAAAGAAATAAATCACATCAAAATAGGTTTGTTTCAAGATTGTAACTACACATTACGCTCGTTTTTTTTTTTACTTTGTATCTCAACTTCCTTGGATTATTTTCAGGTACGGCATCTCTTCCCACCAGACGAGCAACTTCAGGAAGGCTCTGCAAATCCTGAGCCCGACATCGTGCCAGAATAAATCCCTATGGCTGTCATCGGAGATCATGATCCCGCCGAGCGTGCTGCGCGAGCACAATGTGAGCCTGTCGCGCGTGACACAGAACGAGCGCGAGTTCGTCCTGGCCGTGCCCAACGCCTACTCGTGCTGCATCAGCACTGGGTATACGGAGTCGCAGAGCGTCAACTTCGCCAAAGGTCAAGGTGTCTCAATACACGAAGAACCTTGTGCGAGCCATCCATTTAACCCCAAGGTACCCCGATTCATGACTCTTACATTCTTGTACATTGAGATCTACGCTTTAGAAAGTGCAATTAGCAGTTTTTTTTATAGACAAATCAAGAGTGATTCTTGATTCCTGATTTTTGATTGATTCTGGAATCTTGAATTTCGATTCATGATTCTTGACTAATAACTTCCTAGTTAACCTTCGAATTGCTATAGATTATATTCTTGACAGAAGTCACAATATCTTTCAGAAAATCATAGACCACCCAAATAACGTGTTCCGCTATTTGGGTCCATTGATGGGTGTTACGGTGCCCACTCTGACGCTCGAGATGACTTTTTCAACAACGTGCTGGCGGCAACATCTATTTCCACAAGTGTCGTATCAAAGATCTGGGCCAGCTAAAATTTGGTAAGAAAAAATATAATCAAAAGTGTTAAAGTTTGCATACAAACTGCTAAACTCCATATCATTCCACAAAGTATTCACTCTAAAGAAATAAATCACATCAAAATAGGTTTGTTTCAAGATTGTAACTACACATTACGCTCGTTTTTTTTTTACTTTGTATCTCAACTTCCTTGGATTATTTTCAGGTACGGCATCTCTTCCCACCAGACGAGCAACTTCAGGAAGGCTCTGCAAATCCTGAGCCCGACATCGTACCAGAATAAATCCCTATGGCTGTCATCGGAGATCATGATCCCGCCGAGCGTGCTGCGCGAGCACAATGTGAGCCTGTCGCGCGTGACACAGAACGAGCGCGAGTTCGTCCTGGCCGTGCCCAACGCCTACTCGTGCTGCATCAGCACTGGGTATACGGAGTCGCAGAGCGTCAACTTCGCCAAAGGTCAAGGTGTCTCAATACACGAAGAACCTTGTGCGAGCCATCCATTTAACCCCAAGGTACCCCGATTCATGACTCTTACATTCTTGTACATTGAGATCTACGCTTTAGAAAGTGCAATTAGCAGTTTTTTTTATAGACAAATCAAGAGTGATTCTTGATTCCTGATTTTTGATTGATTCTGGAATCTTGAATTTCGATTCATGATTCTTGACTAATAACTTCCTAGTTAACCTTCGAATTGCTATAGATTATATTCTTGACAGAAGTCACAATATCTTTCAGAAAATCATAGACCACCCAAATAACGTGTTCCGCTATTTGGGTCCATTGATGGGTGTTACGGTGCCCACTCTGACGCTCGAGATGACTTTTTCAACAACGTGCTGGCGGCAACATCTATTTCCACAAGTGTCGTATCAAAGATCTGGGCCAGCTAAAATTTGGTAAGAAAAAATATAATCAAAAGTGTTAAAGTTTGCATACAAACTGCTAAACTCCATATCATTCCACAAAGTATTCACTCTAAAGAAATAAATCACATCAAAATAGGTTTGTTTCAAGATTGTAACTACACATTACGCTCGTTTTTTTTTTACTTTGTATCTCAACTTCCTTGGATTATTTTCAGGTACGGCATCTCTTCCCACCAGACGAGCAACTTCAGGAAGGCTCTGCAAATCCTGAGCCCACCATCGTACCAGAATAAATCCCTATGGCTGTCATCGGAGATCATGATCCCGCCGAGCGTGCTGCGCGAGCACAATGTGAGCCTGTCGCGCGTGACACAGAACGAGCGCGAGTTCGTCCTGGCCGTGCCCAACGCCTACTCGTGCTGCATCAGCACTGGGTATACGGAGTCGCAGAGCGTCAACTTCGCCAAAGGTCAAGGTGTCTCAATACACGAAGAACCTTGTGCGAGCCATCCATTTAACCCCAAGGTACCCCGATTCATGACTCTTACATTCTTGTACAGTAAGGCCGCAAAAGTCCATAGGAACGCTAAAGATTACATTGCTACGAACCGAGCGAGCGCGATACTGCCGTGCGTATGTGTGCGCATGTATGAGTATCCACATTCCACAGATAACACACACTAAGGAACTGTCGTCGCACTGAGCTTAAAAACATTATTATTTTTCTGTTCTTACCATAGCAAAATTCGCGCAAATACGTCATGTGCTGGTAGCCGTGTGAACTAAGTGTTGGATTCGCAAATCACGTAACCCGAGTTCAAATCATGGTCGGTCCGTTGCAGTTATTTCTTACTTTGAAAATTCCCAATCTATATTGATATAGTTGTTTTTTTATATTTCTATGAAAAATACTATTGCATTTTTTGCACTAAATAGTTGCAAATTACGAATGTGATCTATTAACCACAAGAAGAATCACATTCGTAATTTGCAATTATTTAGTTGTTACATCTTTTCGATGTTATAAGGTGGAAATAAAAAGACGTGTTTAATAAAAATGTTTATTCTTTATATTTACAAATTAAACATTTATGAGAATTGTGACGTCGAATTGTTACCTAGACAAAAAGTTATCTTGTAACCGTTATCTATGTTACGCCTAAGATTGTTTGTTGGAAGTATACCCACTTAGACCATTCATAATATGAATAACGTAACAATGAACGGATATTCAAATTTTAATAAAATAAAATATAGGTAATTGTTTATATCCAGTTATTTATTGAAAAGTGATATATGATTTGGACTTTGTAAACATTTTATTTTTGTGTAACGTCACAATGAATGTATTGAGGTCATAGCTTAATTGTTCATTTTCTTGACGAAAAGAAGATTGAAACCAAACCTCAATTTCTGTTAAAAGAACTTTAGTTCTCACAAGATAATCGTCAATTAGATGAGAAAAATAAATTGAACTATAGTATTATGTTAAAACAGTGCGGGTAGAAGAATAAAAAACGAAATAGACTCATGATTATTGTCAACAAAATTGATAGCGAGTTCACTGCATTCTTAAGATGAGGCGATGGCACAAGTTAAAAGATATAGCTGTTTTAAACGAAAGTAAACACAATATAATACAGTGTTTGTTAACGAATAATCACAGATATGTTAAAATAAAATGGTAGGCCATTTAGTTTAGTTAACATTAAATATTTAGTGCGAAACGTAATCGTTCTTGTTTGTGCCTCTCTGTCAAGTACGGCTTTTTAGCAGGTTTTCTGTGATGCACGCCTTCAGCGTGAAGTGCACGGCGAACAGTATCCATCGAGGTGTCATATAATTCCGCAAAATGTCTCGTTGGTGCGAAACCATTCGTTTCGTATACGTCCACCATATGTCGTCGCTGCGCCTCGCTAATAAGCTTCGGTCTCCCACTTCTCTTTCGACTAGCAAGGCTACCTTCTTCCTCATATCTTTTTAGCCAAAGATTTACAGTATTTTTCTAAAATAAAAAAAAAATATATATTAGGCAGCTATACCTACTTCACTTCATTTTCATTATATAAAATGTTAATAATCATAATTATTGAATATAATTTTAAAATAAAACTGCATTTATTAATCCAATAACCAATCCAATAAACCCAACGATTTACGTATTTCTCTTTTAAACCTCATAAAGATACGATGAATGGATTCATAAATGGCATACGTTTTAATTAGAAGATTAATTTGTAATAAAGTTACAATTCATTAATAGCTATTAAACTCACATTCAGTCCGGTTTCTTCAGATATTTGTGTTTTATTAAGACCACTTTTATGCAGCCCAATGATAGTCGCCCTCACTTCAATACTAATATTAGCCTGCATTTTGCGAATATTACAATACTGTCAACCTCACGTCACTAACCAACAACTACAACCAAACGACAGTTCATTTCGGTTAAGTTAAAACTCATGTCTACCTCGCAGAAATCTAATTCTTTATTTAGTTTTTTTGTGATCTACCTTTCTAACTCTAAGAAATGTGTGAACAAGTTAAAGAATAATTTAATATATGTAATGCAAATACATAACTTCCAATCGGGTAAGAACTTACAAAAAGTCAATAATTGCGTGGGATTTGAACTTGCGGCACACTGATTTGCGCTTCAATCTGTGTGCCTATACCACTGGGCCATCTTGACTTATGATAAGTTGATGAAATTGTGAATTTCAATCATTTGTTGGCGAAACTTGAAAATAAAAGGTCGTAAGACAAACTAAACGTCAAACGAATAAGTTTTAAGAATTCTTATGGACTTTTGCAAGTGATAGTACATTGAGATCTACGCTTTAGAAAGTGCAATTAGCAGTTTTTTTTATAGACAAATCAAGAGTGATTCTTGATTCCTGATTTTTGATTGATTCTGGAATCTTGAATTTCGATTCATGATTCTTGACTAATAACTTCCTAGTTAACCTTCGAATTGCTATAGATTATATTCTTGACAGAAGTCACAATATCTTTCAGAAAATCATAGACCACCCAAATAACGTGTTCCGCTATTTGGGTCCATTGATGGGTGTTACGGTGCCCACTCTGACGCTCGAGATGACTTTTTCAACAACGTGCTGGCGGCAACATCTATTTCCACAAGTGTCGTATCAAAGATCTGGGCCAGCTAAAATTTGGTAAGAAAAAATATAATCAAAAGTGTTAAAGTTTGCATACAAACTGCTAAACTCCATATCATTCCACAAAGTATTCACTCTAAAGAAATAAATCACATCAAAATAGGTTTGTTTCAAGATTGTAACTACACATTACGCTCGTTTTTTTTTTTACTTTGTATCTCAACTTCCTTGGATTATTTTCAGGTACGGCATCTCTTCCCACCAGACGAGCAACTTCAGGAAGGCTCTGCAAATCCTGAGCCCGACATCGTGCCAGAATAAATCCCTATGGCTGTCATCGGAGATCATGATCCCGCCGAGCGTGCTGCGCGAGCACAATGTGAGCCTGTCGCGCGTGACACAGAACGAGCGCGAGTTCGTCCTGGCCGTGCCCAACGCCAAATCGTGCTGCATCAGCACTGGGTATACGGAGTCGCAGAGCGTCAACTTCGCCAAAGGTCAAGGTGTCTCAATACACGAAGAACCTTGTGCGAGCCATCCATTTAACCCCAAGGTACCCCGATTCATGACTCTTACATTCTTGTACATTGAGATCTACGCTTTAGAAAGTGCAATTAGCAGTTTTTTTTATAGACAAATCAAGAGTGATTCTTGATTCCTGATTTTTGATTGATTCTGGAATCTTGAATTTCGATTCATGATTCTTGACTAATAACTTCCTAGTTAACCTTCGAATTGCTATAGATTATATTCTTGACAGAAGTCACAATATCTTTCAGAAAATCATAGACCACCCAAATAACGTGTTCCGCTATTTGGGTCCATTGATGGGTGTTACGGTGCCCACTCTGACGCTCGAGATGACTTTTTCAACAACGTGCTGGCGGCAACATCTATTTCCACAAGTGTCGTATCAAAGATCTGGGCCAGCTAAAATTTGGTAAGAAAAAATATAATCAAAAGTGTTAAAGTTTGCATACAAACTGCTAAACTCCATATCATTCCACAAAGTATTCACTCTAAAGAAATAAATCACATCAAAATAGGTTTGTTTCAAGATTGTAACTACACATTACGCTCGTTTTTTTTTTACTTTGTATCTCAACTTCCTTGGATTATTTTCAGGTACGGCATCTCTTCCCACCAGACGAGCAACTTCAGGAAGGCTCTGCAAATCCTGAGCCCGACATCGTGCCAGAATAAATCCCTATGGCTGTCATCGGAGATCATGATCCCGCCGAGCGTGCTGCGCGAGCACAATGTGAGCCTGTCGCGCGTGACACAGAACGAGCGCGAGTTCGTCCTGGCCGTGCCCAACGCCAAATCGTGCTGCATCAGCACTGGGTATACGGAGTCGCAGAGCGTCAACTTCGCCAAAGGTCAAGGTGTCTCAATACACGAAGAACCTTGTGCGAGCCATCCATTTAACCCCAAGGTACCCCGATTCATGACTCTTACATTCTTGTACATTGAGATCTACGCTTTAAAAAGTGCAATTAGCAGTTTTTTTTATAGACAAATCAAGAGTGATTCTCGATTCCTGATTTTTGATTGATTCTGGAATCTTGAATTTCGATTCATGATTCTTGACTAATAACTTCCTAGTTAACCTTCGAATTGCTATAGATTATATTCTTGACAGAAGTCACAATATCTTTCAGAAAATCATAGACCATCCAAATAACGTGTTCCGCTATTTGGGTCCATTGATGGGTGTTACGGTGCCCACTCTGACGCTCGAGATGACTTTTTCAACAACGTGCTGGCGGCAACATCTATTTCCACAAGTGTCGTATCAAAGATCTGGGCCAGCTAAAATTTGGTAAGAAAAAATATAATCAAAAGTGTTAAAGTTTGCATACAAACTGCTAAACTCCATATCATTCCACAAAGTATTCACTCTAAAGAAATAAATCACATCAAAATAGGTTTGTTTCAAGATTGTAACTACACATTACGCTCGTTTTTTTTTTTACTTTGTATCTCAACTTCCTTGGATTATTTTCAGGTACGGCATCTCTTCCCACCAGACGAGCAACTTCAGGAAGGCTCTGCAAATCCTGAGCCCGACATCGTGCCAGAATAAATCCCTATGGCTGTCATCGGAGATCATGATCCCGCCGAGCGTGCTGCGCGAGCACAATGTGAGCCTGTCGCGCGTGACACAGAACGAGCGCGAGTTCGTCCTGGCCGTGCCCAACGCCTACTCGTGCTGCATCAGCACTGGGTATACGGAGTCGCAGAGCGTCAACTTCGCCAAAGGTCAAGGTGTCTCAATACACGAAGAACCTTGTGCGAGCCATCCATTTAACCCCAAGGTACCCCGATTCATGACTCTTACATTCTTGTACATTGAGATCTACGCTTTAGAAAGTGCAATTAGCAGTTTTTTTTATAGACAAATCAAGAGTGATTCTTGATTCCTGATTTTTGATTGATTCTGGAATCTTGAATTTCGATTCATGATTCTTGACTAATAACTTCCTAGTTAACCTTCGAATTGCTATAGATTATATTCTTGACAGAAGTCACAATATCTTTCAGAAAATCATAGACCACCCAAATAACGTGTTCCGCTATTTGGGTCCATTGATGGGTGTTACGGTGCCCACTCTGACGCTCGAGATGACTTTTTCAACAACGTGCTGGCGGCAACATCTATTTCCACAAGTGTCGTATCAAAGATCTGGGCCAGCTAAAATTTGGTAAGAAAAAATATAATCAAAAGTGTTAAAGTTTGCATACAAACTGCTAAACTCCATATCATTCCACAAAGTATTCACTCTAAAGAAATAAATCACATCAAAATAGGTTTGTTTCAAGATTGTAACTACACATTACGCTCGTTTTTTTTTTACTTTGTATCTCAACTTCCTTGGATTATTTTCAGGTACGGCATCTCTTCCCACCAGACGAGCAACTTCAGGAAGGCTCTGCAAATCCTGAGCCCGACATCGTGCCAGAATAAATCCCTATGGCTGTCATCGGAGATCATGATCCCGCCGAGCGTGCTGCGCGAGCACAATGTGAGCCTGTCGCGCGTGACACAGAACGAGCGCGAGTTCGTCCTGGCCGTGCCCAACGCCAAATCGTGCTGCATCAGCACTGGGTATACGGAGTCGCAGAGCGTCAACTTCGCCAAAGGTCAAGGTGTCTCAATACACGAAGAACCTTTTGCGAGCCATCCATTTAACCCCAAGGTACCCCGATTCATGACTCTTACATTCTTGTACATTGAGATCTACGCTTTAAAAAGTGCAATTAGCAGTTTTTTTTATAGACAAATCAAGAGTGATTCTCGATTCCTGATTTTTGATTGATTCTGGAATCTTGAATTTCGATTCATGATTCTTGACTAATAACTTCCTAGTTAACCTTCGAATTGCTATAGATTATATTCTTGACAGAAGTCACAATATCTTTCAGAAAATCATAGACCACCCAAATAACGTGTTCCGCTATTTGGGTCCATTGATGGGTGTTACGGTGCCCACTCTGACGCTCGAGATGACTTTTTCAACAACGTGCTGGCGGCAACATCTATTTCCACAAGTGTCGTATCAAAGATCTGGGCCAGCTAAAATTTGGTAAGAAAAAATATAATCAAAAGTGTTAAAGTTTGCATACAAACTGCTAAACTCCATATCATTCCACAAAGTATTCACTCTAAAGAAATAAATCACATCAAAATAGGTTTGTTTCAAGATTGTAACTACACATTACGCTCGTTTTTTTTTTTACTTTGTATCTCAACTTCCTTGGATTATTTTCAGGTACGGCATCTCTTCCCACCAGACGAGCAACTTCAGGAAGGCTCTGCAAATCCTGAGCCCGACATCGTGCCAGAATAAATCCCTATGGCTGTCATCGGAGATCATGATCCCGCCGAGCGTGCTGCGCGAGCACAATGTGAGCCTGTCGCGCGTGACACAGAACGAGCGCGAGTTCGTCCTGGCCGTGCCCAACGCCTACTCGTGCTGCATCAGCACTGGGTATACGGAGTCGCAGAGCGTCAACTTCGCCAAAGGTCAAGGTGTCTCAATACACGAAGAACCTTGTGCGAGCCATCCATTTAACCCCAAGGTACCCCGATTCATGACTCTTACATTCTTGTACATTGAGATCTACGCTTTAGAAAGTGCAATTAGCAGTTTTTTTTATAGACAAATCAAGAGTGATTCTTGATTCCTGATTTTTGATTGATTCTGGAATCTTGAATTTCGATTCATGATTCTTGACTAATAACTTCCTAGTTAACCTTCGAATTGCTATAGATTATATTCTTGACAGAAGTCACAATATCTTTCAGAAAATCATAGACCACCCAAATAACGTGTTCCGCTATTTGGGTCCATTGATGGGTGTTACGGTGCCCACTCTGACGCTCGAGATGACTTTTTCAACAACGTGCTGGCGGCAACATCTATTTCCACAAGTGTCGTATCAAAGATCTGGGCCAGCTAAAATTTGGTAAGAAAAAATATAATCAAAAGTGTTAAAGTTTGCATACAAACTGCTAAACTCCATATCATTCCACAAAGTATTCACTCTAAAGAAATAAATCACATCAAAATAGGTTTGTTTCAAGATTGTAACTACACATTACGCTCGTTTTTTTTTTACTTTGTATCTCAACTTCCTTGGATTATTTTCAGGTACGGCATCTCTTCCCACCAGACGAGCAACTTCAGGAAGGCTCTGCAAATCCTGAGCCCGACATCGTGCCAGAATAAATCCCTATGGCTGTCATCGGAGATCATGATCCCGCCGAGCGTGCTGCGCGAGCACAATGTGAGCCTGTCGCGCGTGACACAGAACGAGCGCGAGTTCGTCCTGGCCGTGCCCAACGCCTACTCGTGCTGCATCAGCACTGGGTATACGGAGTCGCAGAGCGTCAACTTCGCCAAAGGTCAAGGTGTCTCAATACACGAAGAACCTTGTGCGAGCCATCCATTTAACCCCAAGGTACCCCGATTCATGACTCTTACATTCTTGTACATTGAGATCTACGCTTTAGAAAGTGCAATTAGCAGTTTTTTTATAGACAAATCAAGAGTGATTCTCGATTCCTGATTTTTGATTGATTCTGGAATCTTGAATTTCGATTCATGATTCTTGACTAATAACTTCCTAGTTAACCTTCGAATTGCTATAGATTATATTCTTGACAGAAGTCACAATATCTTTCAGAAAATCATAGACCACCCAAATAACGTGTTCCGCTATTTGGGTCCATTGATGGGTGTTACGGTGCCCACTCTGACGCTCGAGATGACTTTTTCAACAACGTGCTGGCGGCAACATCTATTTCCACAAGTGTCGTATCAAAGATCTGGGCCAGCTAAAATTTGGTAAGAAAAAATATAATCAAAAGTGTTAAAGTTTGCATACAAACTGCTAAACTCCATATCATTCCACAAAGTATTCACTCTAAAGAAATAAATCACATCAAAATAGGTTTGTTTCAAGATTGTAACTACACATTACGCTCGTTTTTTTTTTTACTTTGTATCTCAACTTCCTTGGATTATTTTCAGGTACGGCATCTCTTCCCACCAGACGAGCAACTTCAGGAAGGCTCTGCAAATCCTGAGCCCGACATCGTGCCAGAATAAATCCCTATGGCTGTCATCGGAGATCATGATCCCGCCGAGCGTGCTGCGCGAGCACAATGTGAGCCTGTCGCGCGTGACACAGAACGAGCGCGAGTTCGTCCTGGCCGTGCCCAACGCCAAATCGTGCTGCATCAGCACTGGGTATACGGAGTCGCAGAGCGTCAACTTCGCCAAAGGTCAAGGTGTCTCAATACACGAAGAACCTTGTGCGAGCCATCCATTTAACCCCAAGGTACCCCGATTCATGACTCTTACATTCTTGTACATTGAGATCTACGCTTTAAAAAGTGCAATTAGCAGTTTTTTTTATAGACAAATCAAGAGTGATTCTCGATTCCTGATTTTTGATTGATTCTGGAATCTTGAATTTCGATTCATGATTCTTGACTAATAACTTCCTAGTTAACCTTCGAATTGCTATAGATTATATTCTTGACAGAAGTCACAATATCTTTCAGAAAATCATAGACCATCCAAATAACGTGTTCCGCTATTTGGGTCCATTGATGGGTGTTACGGTGCCCACTCTGACGCTCGAGATGACTTTTTCAACAACGTGCTGGCGGCAACATCTATTTCCACAAGTGTCGTATCAAAGATCTGGGCCAGCTAAAATTTGGTAAGAAAAAATATAATCAAAAGTGTTAAAGTTTGCATACAAACTGCTAAACTCCATATCATTCCACAAAGTATTCACTCTAAAGAAATAAATCACATCAAAATAGGTTTGTTTCAAGATTGTAACTACACATTACGCTCGTTTTTTTTTTTACTTTGTATCTCAACTTCCTTGGATTATTTTCAGGTACGGCATCTCTTCCCACCAGACGAGCAACTTCAGGAAGGCTCTGCAAATCCTGAGCCCGACATCGTGCCAGAATAAATCCCTATGGCTGTCATCGGAGATCATGATCCCGCCGAGCGTGCTGCGCGAGCACAATGTGAGCCTGTCGCGCGTGACACAGAACGAGCGCGAGTTCGTCCTGGCCGTGCCCAACGCCTACTCGTGCTGCATCAGCACTGGGTATACGGAGTCGCAGAGCGTCAACTTCGCCAAAGGTCAAGGTGTCTCAATACACGAAGAACCTTGTGCGAGCCATCCATTTAACCCCAAGGTACCCCGATTCATGACTCTTACATTCTTGTACATTGAGATCTACGCTTTAGAAAGTGCAATTAGCAGTTTTTTTTATAGACAAATCAAGAGTGATTCTTGATTCCTGATTTTTGATTGATTCTGGAATCTTGAATTTCGATTCATGATTCTTGACTAATAACTTCCTAGTTAACCTTCGAATTGCTATAGATTATATTCTTGACAGAAGTCACAATATCTTTCAGAAAATCATAGACCACCCAAATAACGTGTTCCGCTATTTGGGTCCATTGATGGGTGTTACGGTGCCCACTCTGACGCTCGAGATGACTTTTTCAACAACGTGCTGGCGGCAACATCTATTTCCACAAGTGTCGTATCAAAGATCTGGGCCAGCTAAAATTTGGTAAGAAAAAATATAATCAAAAGTGTTAAAGTTTGCATACAAACTGCTAAACTCCATATCATTCCACAAAGTATTCACTCTAAAGAAATAAATCACATCAAAATAGGTTTGTTTCAAGATTGTAACTACACATTACGCTCGTTTTTTTTTTACTTTGTATCTCAACTTCCTTGGATTATTTTCAGGTACGGCATCTCTTCCCACCAGACGAGCAACTTCAGGAAGGCTCTGCAAATCCTGAGCCCGACATCGTGCCAGAATAAATCCCTATGGCTGTCATCGGAGATCATGATCCCGCCGAGCGTGCTGCGCGAGCACAATGTGAGCCTGTCGCGCGTGACACAGAACGAGCGCGAGTTCGTCCTGGCCGTGCCCAACGCCAAATCGTGCTGCATCAGCACTGGGTATACGGAGTCGCAGAGCGTCAACTTCGCCAAAGGTCAAGGTGTCTCAATACACGAAGAACCTTGTGCGAGCCATCCATTTAACCCCAAGGTACCCCGATTCATGACTCTTACATTCTTGTACATTGAGATCTACGCTTTAGAAAGTGCAATTAGCAGTTTTTTTTATAGACAAATCAAGAGTGATTCTTGATTCCTGATTTTTGATTGATTCTGGAATCTTGAATTTCGATTCATGATTCTTGACTAATAACTTCCTAGTTAACCTTCGAATTGCTATAGATTATATTCTTGACAGAAGTCACAATATCTTTCAGAAAATCATAGACCACCCAAATAACGTGTTCCGCTATTTGGGTCCATTGATGGGTGTTACGGTGCCCACTCTGACGCTCGAGATGACTTTTTCAACAACGTGCTGGCGGCAACATCTATTTCCACAAGTGTCGTATCAAAGATCTGGGCCAGCTAAAATTTGGTAAGAAAAAATATAATCAAAAGTGTTAAAGTTTGCATACAAACTGCTAAACTCCATATCATTCCACAAAGTATTCACTCTAAAGAAATAAATCACATCAAAATAGGTTTGTTTCAAGATTGTAACTACACATTACGCTCGTTTTTTTTTTACTTTGTATCTCAACTTCCTTGGATTATTTTCAGGTACGGCATCTCTTCCCACCAGACGAGCAACTTCAGGAAGGCTCTGCAAATCCTGAGCCCGACATCGTGCCAGAATAAATCCCTATGGCTGTCATCGGAGATCATGATCCCGCCGAGCGTGCTGCGCGAGCACAATGTGAGCCTGTCGCGCGTGACACAGAACGAGCGCGAGTTCGTCCTGGCCGTGCCCAACGCCTACTCGTGCTGCATCAGCACTGGGTATACGGAGTCGCAGAGCGTCAACTTCGCCAAAGGTCAAGGTGTCTCAATACACGAAGAACCTTGTGCGAGCCATCCATTTAACCCCAAGGTACCCCGATTCATGACTCTTACATTCTTGTACATTGAGATCTACGCTTTAAAAAGTGCAATTAGCAGTTTTTTTTATAGACAAATCAAGAGTGATTCTCGATTCCTGATTTTTGATTGATTCTGGAATCTTGAATTTCGATTCATGATTCTTGACTAATAACTTCCTAGTTAACCTTCGAATTGCTATAGATTATATTCTTGACAGAAGTCACAATATCTTTCAGAAAATCATAGACCACCCAAATAACGTGTTCCGCTATTTGGGTCCATTGATGGGTGTTACGGTGCCCACTCTGACGCTCGAGATGACTTTTTCAACAACGTGCTGGCGGCAACATCTATTTCCACAAGTGTCGTATCAAAGATCTGGGCCAGCTAAAATTTGGTAAGAAAAAATATAATCAAAAGTGTTAAAGTTTGCATACAAACTGCTAAACTCCATATCATTCCACAAAGTATTCACTCTAAAGAAATAAATCACATCAAAATAGGTTTGTTTCAAGATTGTAACTACACATTACGCTCGTTTTTTTTTTTACTTTGTATCTCAACTTCCTTGGATTATTTTCAGGTACGGCATCTCTTCCCACCAGACGAGCAACTTCAGGAAGGCTCTGCAAATCCTGAGCCCGACATCGTGCCAGAATAAATCCCTATGGCTGTCATCGGAGATCATGATCCCGCCGAGCGTGCTGCGCGAGCACAATGTGAGCCTGTCGCGCGTGACACAGAACGAGCGCGAGTTCGTCCTGGCCGTGCCCAACGCCTACTCGTGCTGCATCAGCACTGGGTATACGGAGTCGCAGAGCGTCAACTTCGCCAAAGGTCAAGGTGTCTCAATACACGAAGAACCTTGTGCGAGCCATCCATTTAACCCCAAGGTACCCCGATTCATGACTCTTACATTCTTGTACATTGAGATCTACGCTTTAGAAAGTGCAATTAGCAGTTTTTTTTATAGACAAATCAAGAGTGATTCTTGATTCCTGATTTTTGATTGATTCTGGAATCTTGAATTTCGATTCATGATTCTTGACTAATAACTTCCTAGTTAACCTTCGAATTGCTATAGATTATATTCTTGACAGAAGTCACAATATCTTTCAGAAAATCATAGACCACCCAAATAACGTGTTCCGCTATTTGGGTCCATTGATGGGTGTTACGGTGCCCACTCTGACGCTCGAGATGACTTTTTCAACAACGTGCTGGCGGCAACATCTATTTCCACAAGTGTCGTATCAAAGATCTGGGCCAGCTAAAATTTGGTAAGAAAAAATATAATCAAAAGTGTTAAAGTTTGCATACAAACTGCTAAACTCCATATCATTCCACAAAGTATTCACTCTAAAGAAATAAATCACATCAAAATAGGTTTGTTTCAAGATTGTAACTACACATTACGCTCGTTTTTTTTTTACTTTGTATCTCAACTTCCTTGGATTATTTTCAGGTACGGCATCTCTTCCCACCAGACGAGCAACTTCAGGAAGGCTCTGCAAATCCTGAGCCCGACATCGTGCCAGAATAAATCCCTATGGCTGTCATCGGAGATCATGATCCCGCCGAGCGTGCTGCGCGAGCACAATGTGAGCCTGTCGCGCGTGACACAGAACGAGCGCGAGTTCGTCCTGGCCGTGCCCAACGCCTACTCGTGCTGCATCAGCACTGGGTATACGGAGTCGCAGAGCGTCAACTTCGCCAAAGGTCAAGGTGTCTCAATACACGAAGAACCTTGTGCGAGCCATCCATTTAACCCCAAGGTACCCCGATTCATGACTCTTACATTCTTGTACATTGAGATCTACGCTTTAGAAAGTGCAATTAGCAGTTTTTTTATAGACAAATCAAGAGTGATTCTCGATTCCTGATTTTTGATTGATTCTGGAATCTTGAATTTCGATTCATGATTCTTGACTAATAACTTCCTAGTTAACCTTCGAATTGCTATAGATTATATTCTTGACAGAAGTCACAATATCTTTCAGAAAATCATAGACCACCCAAATAACGTGTTCCGCTATTTGGGTCCATTGATGGGTGTTACGGTGCCCACTCTGACGCTCGAGATGACTTTTTCAACAACGTGCTGGCGGCAACATCTATTTCCACAAGTGTCGTATCAAAGATCTGGGCCAGCTAAAGTTTGGTAAGAAAAAATATAATCAAAGGTGTTAAAGTTTGCATACAAACTGCTAAACTCCATATCATTCCACAAAGTATTCACTCTAAAGAAATAAATCACATCAAAATAGGTTTGTTTCAAGATTGTAACTACACAGTACGCTCGTTTTTTTTTACTTTATATCTCAACTTCCTTGGATTATTTTCAGGTACGGCATCTCTTCCCACCAGACGAGCAACTTCAGGAAGGCTCTGCAAATCCTGAGCCCGACATCGTACCAGAATAAATCCCTATGGCTGTCATCGGAGATCATGATCCCGCCGAGCGTGCTGCGCGAGCACAATGTGAGCCTGTCGCGCGTGACACAGAACGAGCGCGAGTTCGTCCTGGCCGTGCCCAACGCCTACTCGTGCTGCATCAGCACTGGGTATACGGAGTCGCAGAGCGTCAACTTCGCCAAAGGTCAAGGTGTCTCAATACACGAAGAACCTTGTGCGAGCCATCCATTTAACCCCAAGGTACCCCGATTCATGACTCTTACATTCTTGTACATTGAGATCTACGCTTTAGAAAGTGCAATTAGCAGTTTTTTTTATAGACAAATCAAGAGTGATTCTTGATTCCTGATTTTTGATTGATTCTGGAATCTTGAATTTCGATTCATGATTCTTGACTAATAACTTTCTAGTTAACCTTCGAATTGCTATAGATTATATTCTTGACAGAAGTCACAATATCTTTCAGAAAATCATAGACCACCCAAATAACGTGTTCCGCTATTTGGGTCCATTGATGGGTGTTACGGTGCCCACTCTGACGCTCGAGATGACTTTTTCAATTACGTGCTGGCGGCAACATCTATTTCCACAAGTGTCGTAACAAAGATCTGGGCCAGCTAAAGTTTGGTAAGAAAAAATATAATCAAAAGTGTTAAAGTTTGCATACAAACTGCTAAACTCCATATCATTCCACAAAGTATTCACTCTAAAGAAATAAATCACATCAAAATAGGTTTGTTTCAAGATTGTAACTACACATTACGCTCGTTTTTTTTTTTACTTTGTATCTCAACTTCCTTGGATTATTTTCAGGTACGGCATCTCTTCCCACCAGACGAGCAACTTCAGGAAGGCTCTGCAAATCCTGAGCCCGACATCGTGCCAGAATAAATCCCTATGGCTGTCATCGGAGATCATGATCCCGCCGAGCGTGCTGCGCGAGCACAATGTGAGCCTGTCGCGCGTGACACAGAACGAGCGCGAGTTCGTCCTGGCCGTGCCCAACGCCTACTCGTGCTGCATCAGCACTGGGTATACGGAGTCGCAGAGCGTCAACTTCGCCAAAGGTCAAGGTGTCTCAATACACGAAGAACCTTGTGCGAGCCATCCATTTAACCCCAAGGTACCCCGATTCATGACTCTTACATTCTTGTACATTGAGATCTACGCTTTAGAAAGTGCAATTAGCAGTTTTTTTTATAGACAAATCAAGAGTGATTCTTGATTCCTGATTTTTGATTGATTCTGGAATCTTGAATTTCGATTCATGATTCTTGACTAATAACTTCCTAGTTAACCTTCGAATTGCTATAGATTATATTCTTGACAGAAGTCACAATATCTTTCAGAAAATCATAGACCACCCAAATAACGTGTTCCGCTATTTGGGTCCATTGATGGGTGTTACGGTGCCCACTCTGACGCTCGAGATGACTTTTTCAACAACGTGCTGGCGGCAACATCTATTTCCACAAGTGTCGTATCAAAGATCTGGGCCAGCTAAAATTTGGTAAGAAAAAATATAATCAAAAGTGTTAAAGTTTGCATACAAACTGCTAAACTCCATATCATTCCACAAAGTATTCACTCTAAAGAAATAAATCACATCAAAATAGGTTTGTTTCAAGATTGTAACTACACATTACGCTCGTTTTTTTTTTACTTTGTATCTCAACTTCCTTGGATTATTTTCAGGTACGGCATCTCTTCCCACCAGACGAGCAACTTCAGGAAGGCTCTGCAAATCCTGAGCCCGACATCGTGCCAGAATAAATCCCTATGGCTGTCATCGGAGATCATGATCCCGCCGAGCGTGCTGCGCGAGCACAATGTGAGCCTGTCGCGCGTGACACAGAACGAGCGCGAGTTCGTCCTGGCCGTGCCCAACGCCAAATCGTGCTGCATCAGCACTGGGTATACGGAGTCGCAGAGCGTCAACTTCGCCAAAGGTCAAGGTGTCTCAATACACGAAGAACCTTGTGCGAGCCATCCATTTAACCCCAAGGTACCCCGATTCATGACTCTTACATTCTTGTACATTGAGATCTACGCTTTAAAAAGTGCAATTAGCAGTTTTTTTTATAGACAAATCAAGAGTGATTCTCGATTCCTGATTTTTGATTGATTCTGGAATCTTGAATTTCGATTCATGATTCTTGACTAATAACTTCCTAGTTAACCTTCGAATTGCTATAGATTATATTCTTGACAGAAGTCACAATATCTTTCAGAAAATCATAGACCACCCAAATAACGTGTTCCGCTATTTGGGTCCATTGATGGGTGTTACGGTGCCCACTCTGACGCTCGAGATGACTTTTTCAACAACGTGCTGGCGGCAACATCTATTTCCACAAGTGTCGTATCAAAGATCTGGGCCAGCTAAAATTTGGTAAGAAAAAATATAATCAAAAGTGTTAAAGTTTGCATACAAACTGCTAAACTCCATATCATTCCACAAAGTATTCACTCTAAAGAAATAAATCACATCAAAATAGGTTTGTTTCAAGATTGTAACTACACATTACGCTCGTTTTTTTTTTTACTTTGTATCTCAACTTCCTTGGATTATTTTCAGGTACGGCATCTCTTCCCACCAGACGAGCAACTTCAGGAAGGCTCTGCAAATCCTGAGCCCGACATCGTGCCAGAATAAATCCCTATGGCTGTCATCGGAGATCATGATCCCGCCGAGCGTGCTGCGCGAGCACAATGTGAGCCTGTCGCGCGTGACACAGAACGAGCGCGAGTTCGTCCTGGCCGTGCCCAACGCCTACTCGTGCTGCATCAGCACTGGGTATACGGAGTCGCAGAGCGTCAACTTCGCCAAAGGTCAAGGTGTCTCAATACACGAAGAACCTTGTGCGAGCCATCCATTTAACCCCAAGGTACCCCGATTCATGACTCTTACATTCTTGTACATTGAGATCTACGCTTTAGAAAGTGCAATTAGCAGTTTTTTTTATAGACAAATCAAGAGTGATTCTTGATTCCTGATTTTTGATTGATTCTGGAATCTTGAATTTCGATTCATGATTCTTGACTAATAACTTCCTAGTTAACCTTCGAATTGCTATAGATTATATTCTTGACAGAAGTCACAATATCTTTCAGAAAATCATAGACCACCCAAATAACGTGTTCCGCTATTTGGGTCCATTGATGGGTGTTACGGTGCCCACTCTGACGCTCGAGATGACTTTTTCAACAACGTGCTGGCGGCAACATCTATTTCCACAAGTGTCGTATCAAAGATCTGGGCCAGCTAAAATTTGGTAAGAAAAAATATAATCAAAAGTGTTAAAGTTTGCATACAAACTGCTAAACTCCATATCATTCCACAAAGTATTCACTCTAAAGAAATAAATCACATCAAAATAGGTTTGTTTCAAGATTGTAAGTACACATTACGCTCGTTTTTTTTTTACTTTGTATCTCAACTTCCTTGGATTATTTTCAGGTACGGCATCTCTTCCCACCAGACGAGCAACTTCAGGAAGGCTCTGCAAATCCTGAGCCCGACATCGTGCCAGAATAAATCCCTATGGCTGTCATCGGAGATCATGATCCCGCCGAGCGTGCTGCGCGAGCACAATGTGAGCCTGTCGCGCGTGACACAGAACGAGCGCGAGTTCGTCCTGGCCGTGCCCAACGCCTACTCGTGCTGCATCAGCACTGGGTATACGGAGTCGCAGAGCGTCAACTTCGCCAAAGGTCAAGGTGTCTCAATACACGAAGAACCTTGTGCGAGCCATCCATTTAACCCCAAGGTACCCCGATTCATGACTCTTACATTCTTGTACATTGAGATCTACGCTTTAGAAAGTGCAATTAGCAGTTTTTTTTATAGACAAATCAAGAGTGATTCTCGATTCCTGATTTTTGATTGATTCTGGAATCTTGAATTTCGATTCATGATTCTTGACTAATAACTTCCTAGTTAACCTTCGAATTGCTATAGATTATATTCTTGACAGAAGTCACAATATCTTTCAGAAAATCATAGACCACCCAAATAACGTGTTCCGCTATTTGGGTCCATTGATGGGTGTTACGGTGCCCACTCTGACGCTCGAGATGACTTTTTCAACAACGTGCTGGCGGCAACATCTATTTCCACAAGTGTCGTATCAAAGATCTGGGCCAGCTAAAGTTTGGTAAGAAAAAATATAATCAAAGGTGTTAAAGTTTGCATACAAACTGCTAAACTCCATATCATTCCACAAAGTATTCACTCTAAAGAAATAAATCACATCAAAATAGGTTTGTTTCAAGATTGTAACTGCACATTACGCTCGTTTTTTTTTACTTTGTATCTCAACTTCCTTGGATTATTTTCAGGTACGGCATCTCTTCCCACCAGACGAGCAACTTCAGGAAGGCTCTGCAAATCCTGAGCCCGACATCGTGCCAGTGTAGCGGCCATCTATGGCGCCACATAAGAACTACGAAGAAAGTACGAAATCCTGCATCGCGCATTCACAGTTCTCCGCGCGATTTGAACATATACGACAGCCCGAAATCATCTATCGGGCAGTAGCCCACCAGACTATAACACTTGTCTGGTCGGAGGATCCTCCCTTTTTCAACGGAGGTTTGCGGGACTTTACTCTCTGTTCCGCCTACCTCCAAACTGGTGACCCTCGACAAAGAACGTCAGCGCAGCCTTCGTGCAGCTACTACTTCGTGACGTCATCATCACTTCCTCAAGCTTTCGAGCAGCGAGCCATACAGCCAGCACCCACGGCTATAGAGGGTATCCTGACCACCAGCATGCCTACCTGGTCATACCTGGTCATCACCTTCAGCCTCATCAGCGACCTTGGCTTGGCACACCGCACCTTCGGCCAGTCACATGAAAAGCTACACATGAAAAACCTCTCCTGGTCGACGCCAGCAGTCAAGCCCTACGTCGCACAGCACCGCTTCGACTCACTGAAGCCAGCAGCACTACTCCGACTCACTGGAGCCTTCAGCACCACCCCGACTCACTGGGGCATCATCCCGACTGTCTGGGACATCATCACCCCGACTCACTGGGGCAACATCCTGACTCACTGGGACATCATCACCCCGACTCACTGGGGCATCATCCCGACTCACAGGGATAGCAACACCCCGACTCACTGGGGCATCACCGTAGACAGTTCCGACTCACTGAGAACTATGCGGCATCGGTTCCGACCCACTGGAACCAACCTATCACTGGCCTGGCACGCATCATGAAGCATCAAAGAACCATCGATCTCCGATCTCCTGAGGGGAGTGATGTAGCGGCATCTATGGCGCTACATAAGAACTACGAAGAAAGTACGAAATCCTGCATCGCGCATTCACAGTTCTCCGCGCGATTTGAACATATACGACAGCCCGAAATCATCTATCGGGCAGTAGCCCACCAGACTATAACACCTGTCTGGTCGGAGGATCCTCCCTTTTTCAACGGAGGTTTGCGGGACTTTACTCTCTGTTCCGCCTACCTCCAAACCAGAATAAATCCCTATGGCTGTCATCGGAGATCATGATCCCGCCGAGCGTGCTGCGCGAGCACAATGTGAGCCTGTCGCGCGTGACACAGAACGAGCGCGAGTTCGTCCTGGCCGTGCCCAACGCCTACTCGTGCTGCATCAGCACTGGGTATACGGAGTCGCAGAGCGTCAACTTCGCCAAAGGTCAAGGTGTCTCAATACACGAAGAACCTTGTGCGAGCCATCCATTTAACCCCAAGGTACCCCGATTCATGACTCTTACATTCTTATACATTGAGATCTACGCTTTAGAAAGTGCAATTAGCAGTTTTTTTTATAGACAAATCAAGAGTGATTCTTGATTCCTGATTTTTGATTGATTCTGGAATCTTGAATTTCGATTCATGATTCTTGACTAATAACTTCCTAGTTAACCTTCGAATTGCTATAGATTATATTCTTGACAGAAGTCACAATATCTTTCAGAAAATCATAGACCACCCAAATAACGTGTTCCGCTATTTGGGTCCATTGATGGGTGTTACGGTGCCCACTCTGACGCTCGAGATGACTTTTTCAACAACGTGCTGGCGGCAACATCTATTTCCACAAGTGTCGTATCAAAGATCTGGGCCAGCTAAAATTTGGTAAGAAAAAATATAATCAAAAGTGTTAAAGTTTGCATACAAACTGCTAAACTCCATATCATTCCACAAAGTATTCACTCTAAAGAAATAAATCACATCAAAATAGGTTTGTTTCAAGATTGTAAGTACACATTACGCTCGTTTTTTTTTTACTTTGTATCTCAACTTCCTTGGATTATTTTCAGGTACGGCATCTCTTCCCACCAGACGAGCAACTTCAGGAAGGCTCTGCAAATCCTGAGCCCGACATCGTGCCAGAATAAATCCCTATGGCTGTCATCGGAGATCATGATCCCGCCGAGCGTGCTGCGCGAGCACAATGTGAGCCTGTCGCGCGTGACACAGAACGAGCGCGAGTTCGTCCTGGCCGTGCCCAACGCCTACTCGTGCTGCATCAGCACTGGGTATACGGAGTCGCAGAGCGTCAACTTCGCCAAAGGTCAAGGTGTCTCAATACACGAAGAACCTTGTGCGAGCCATCCATTTAACCCCAAGGTACCCCGATTCATGACTCTTACATTCTTGTACATTGAGATCTACGCTTTAGAAAGTGCAATTAGCAGTTTTTTTTATAGACAAATCAAGAGTGATTCTCGATTCCTGATTTTTGATTGATTCTGGAATCTTGAATTTCGATTCATGATTCTTGACTAATAACTTCCTAGTTAACCTTCGAATTGCTATAGATTATATTCTTGACAGAAGTCACAATATCTTTCAGAAAATCATAGACCACCCAAATAACGTGTTCCGCTATTTGGGTCCATTGATGGGTGTTACGGTGCCCACTCTGACGCTCGAGATGACTTTTTCAACAACGTGCTGGCGGCAACATCTATTTCCACAAGTGTCGTATCAAAGATCTGGGCCAGCTAAAGTTTGGTAAGAAAAAATATAATCAAAGGTGTTAAAGTTTGCATACAAACTGCTAAACTCCATATCATTCCACAAAGTATTCACTCTAAAGAAATAAATCACATCAAAATAGGTTTGTTTCAAGATTGTAACTACACATTACGCTCGTTTTTTTTTACTTTGTATCTCAACTTCCTTGGATTATTTTCAGGTACGGCATCTCTTCCCACCAGACGAGCAACTTCAGGAAGGCTCTGCAAATCCTGAGCCCGACATCGTGCCAGTGTAGCGGCCATCTATGGCGCCACATAAGAACTACGAAGAAAGTACGAAATCCTGCATCGCGCATTCACAGTTCTCCGCGCGATTTGAACATATACGACAGCCCGAAATCATCTATCGGGCAGTAGCCCACCAGACTATAACACTTGTCTGGTCGGAGGATCCTCCCTTTTTCAACGGAGGTTTGCGGGACTTTACTCTCTGTTCCGCCTACCTCCAAACTGGTGACCCTCGACAAAGAACGTCAGCGCAGCCTTCGTGCAGCTACTACTTCGTGACGTCATCATCACTTCCTCAAGCTTTCGAGCAGCGAGCCATACAGCCAGCACCCACGGCTATAGAGGGTATCCTGACCACCAGCATGCCTACCTGGTCATACCTGGTCATCACCTTCAGCCTCATCAGCGACCTTGGCTTGGCACACCGCACCTTCGGCCAGTCACATGAAAAGCTACACATGAAAAACCTCTCCTGGTCGACGCCAGCAGTCAAGCCCTACGTCGCACAGCACCGCTTCGACTCACTGAAGCCAGCAGCACTACTCCGACTCACTGGAGCCTTCAGCACCACCCCGACTCACTGGGGCATCATCCCGACTGTCTGGGACATCATCACCCCGACTCACTGGGGCAACATCCTGACTCACTGGGACATCATCACCCCGACTCACTGGGGCATCATCCCGACTCACAGGGATAGCAACACCCCGACTCACTGGGGCATCACCGTAGACAGTTCCGACTCACTGAGAACTATGCGGCATCGGTTCCGACCCACTGGAACCAACCTATCACTGGCCTGGCACGCATCATGAAGCATCAAAGAACCATCGATCTCCGATCTCCTGAGGGGAGTGATGTAGCGGCATCTATGGCGCTACATAAGAACTACGAAGAAAGTACGAAATCCTGCATCGCGCATTCACAGTTCTCCGCGCGATTTGAACATATACGACAGCCCGAAATCATCTATCGGGCAGTAGCCCACCAGACTATAACACCTGTCTGGTCGGAGGATCCTCCCTTTTTCAACGGAGGTTTGCGGGACTTTACTCTCTGTTCCGCCTACCTCCAAACCAGAATAAATCCCTATGGCTGTCATCGGAGATCATGATCCCGCCGAGCGTGCTGCGCGAGCACAATGTGAGCCTGTCGCGCGTGACACAGAACGAGCGCGAGTTCGTCCTGGCCGTGCCCAACGCCTACTCGTGCTGCATCAGCACTGGGTATACGGAGTCGCAGAGCGTCAACTTCGCCAAAGGTCAAGGTGTCTCAATACACGAAGAACCTTGTGCGAGCCATCCATTTAACCCCAAGGTACCCCGATTCATGACTCTTACATTCTTATACATTGAGATCTACGCTTTAGAAAGTGCAATTAGCAGTTTTTTTTATAGACAAATCAAGAGTGATTCTTGATTCCTGATTTTTGATTGATTCTGGAATCTTGAATTTCGATTCATGATTCTTGACTAATAACTTCCTAGTTAACCTTCGAATTGCTATAGATTATATTCTTGACAGAAGTCACAATATCTTTCAGAAAATCATAGACCACCCAAATAACGTGTTCCGCTATTTGGGTCCATTGATGGGTGTTACGGTGCCCACTCTGACGCTCGAGATGACTTTTTCAACAACGTGCTGGCGGCAACATCTATTTCCACAAGTGTCGTATCAAAGATCTGGGCCAGCTAAAATTTGGTAAGAAAAAATATAATCAAAAGTGTTAAAGTTTGCATACAAACTGCTAAACTCCATATCATTCCACAAAGTATTCACTCTAAAGAAATAAATCACATCAAAATAGGTTCGTTTCAAGATTGTAAGTACACATTACGCTCGTTTTTTTTTTACTTTGTATCTCAACTTCCTTGGATTATTTTCAGGTACGGCATCTCTTCCCACCAGACGAGCAACTTCAGGAAGGCTCTGCAAATCCTGAGCCCGACATCGTGCCAGAATAAATCCCTATGGCTGTCATCGGAGATCTTGATCCCGCCGAGCGTGCTGCGCGAGCACAATGTGAGCCTGTCGCGCGTGACACAGAACGCATGAACTTGTAAATATAATACATATATTTATCTAACATGTGATTTGGTTGTCTTTTAATTATCTCACAGATGGTGTAGAGAAAGTAGAGTATGCAACAAGGGGATAAAGCTGTCTTTATCTTGGGTGGCTTGAATTCCTCATTTCACTCAGGTTTCTTTATTAACTCACTCAGGTTTATTTCTTAATTTTTCGTTCGGGATTAAAATCAGCAACCTTCGTATCGTTCGGAATTCAACATGCCGCCCGCGACTTAAAGACACTGCTTTATCCCCTAGTCACATAAACTACTATTATTTCTAATTAATAAACTTAAGTACATTTAAAATTCGTTTAATTTTCAGGATCCCATCGCCTACTACGAAATGCTGTATCCATATATTATAAAATATGGGATCTGTAAGATGGTGCCTCCTCCTGGATGGACACCCCCCTCAGAAGTGCACGGCTACGGTTAACTTCGCCGATGTCGGTCCCAAGCCCGAATGAGAAAGGAGGAGGGTTGGTATGGAAGAGACCTACCCATGCCGCAAAACAGTCTACGCCGAGTATCGGGCGGCGGTAACTAACCCGACAACCCCGAGAGGACCTAGAATCCTGGGGGCGGTAACCAGTGACCGTGGGGCCCTAAATACCCTCTAAAATACTGACGTAGAAGGACGTGGGAACACGATTATCTTCCCATGAAAACCCCCTATGGAATCAGAAACAGTGAGAGAGATTATGTTGGGCGATCCGACTAACCATCGGCGCCACCCAGTGCCCGGGCTGGATGGTGTGAAATTGGCGACCGAAGCTTCCCCTGAGGTGTACCTACGGGCTTCAGAAGGAAGAGTTACTACTGTCGGTGCCACAAAATATAAGAGCGACAAGACCTCAATACAAACCTGTCATCGTATTGGCGCTTGGAACGTCCGAGGTCTACTAATGGCGGGCAAACTGGCCATCGTGGAGAAGGAAATGGAATCACACAAGATTTCCATACTAGGCATCAGCGAGACACATTTGCGTGGTAATGGCCATTTCACCACTGCGACAGGGAACACCATGTACTTCTCAGGCTGCGAAGATTCGAGTAGGAATGGGGTCGGAATCATATTGCCACCACGTATGAATAAATATGTCCTTGGTTATTGCACGGTGTCTGATCGAATCCTGACAATGAAGCTGAACACCAAGCCGTGTGTACTAAATATTGTACTAATATATGCTCCGACGGCACAAGCTCAAGATGAGGTAATTGAGGACTTCTATGGGAAACTAGAGGAAACGCTGAACTCAATTCCCAGCCGGGAAATTAAAATGATCCTTGGTGACTGGAATGCCAAGGTCGGTAGTACACTTGCTGATGATCGTATCAGAAGCACTGTTGGAAAGTTTGGACTTGGCACTAGGAATGAGCGGGGTGAGAATCGAGTTCTGTATGGACAGAAACCTCAATATCATGAACACGTACTTCCAACATCATCCAAGACGTTTGTACACATGGAGATCTCCAGGCGATAGGCACAGAAATCAAATAGACTACGTCATTCTAGATACCCGCTGGAGATCTTCAGTTTCTAATGTGAAGACCTTCCCCGGCGCAGAGTGCGGCTCCGACCACAACCTACTCGTAGCCATGTTTTCACTGCGTTTAAAGGCGCCTAGACGTCAGCCACCGAAACCAAGAAATTTGGATCCTTCTGAACAACCAATCTTCCGAGAGGCGCTGGAGGCGAAGTTGAAGAGTTGTCAGGCCCAAGAGCACGCTGGCGCTGACAAGCAGTGGACACACCTGAAAAACCACATCAACGATGCGCTTGACCGTGTCTCTAGAGAGAGGAAGCCAGAGCAGAAGAAAAAATGTTGGATCTCTGATTACTCGTGGGAGCTCATCCAGCGCAGAAAGGCTCTAAAAACTAGGGGTCTGCAAGATCGTACCGTAATGGCTGAATACTCCGAGCTTAGCAAAGCTATTAAAACCAGTTGTCGCCATGACAGAAACAGCTTTATCGAGGGTATCTGCAGCGACATTGAGAGAAGTTCCAGCAAGTTACAAACTGCAGACCTTTTTAAGAAAGTCAGAGTCCTTTCCAAACAGTTTAAGGCTAAATCGTGGGTCATAGAAGATGCCAATGGCACTGTACTCCATGAGCTTGACCACATTGCCGAGAGATGGCGTACCTACTGCGAGCAGTTGTAGAGAGATCCTCTTTCAACACCCGAAGCCGTCCCGGACTGGGAGGATCTAGAACTGGAACCCACAATTCTGCGTTGCGAAATATCTGCTGCTCTGCAGTACCTCAAAAAGAAGAAGGCGCCAGGAAGCGACCAAATAACAGCTGAGGTGCTTATGGCTATGGGTGACTTGGGTGTAGAGGCACTCCACAGGGTTTGCTCACACATCTGGCAGAACGGTGATTGGCCGCATGACTGGACTGAATCCGTAACACTTCCGCTGCATAAGAAAGGGTCAACTAAGAGCTGCGGTAATTATCGAACCTTGTCCCTCATCTCACATGCCAGCAAAATCTTGCTCCATATTCTAAATAATCGCATCCGCTACTATCTGGATTGGCAAATCCCGCAGGAGCAAGCGGGTTTCGTTAAGGGCAAGGGCACTCGTGAACAGATTCTTAATATCAGACAGCTTATTGAGAAGGCATATGAGTTTGATACGCCAGTGGTAATGTGTTTCGTCGACTACAGCAAAGCTTTTGACTGTGTCAACTGGGGATGCCTGTGGAGGGTCCTACATGAACTGGGAGTGCCGGATCATCTCATTGCCCTACTTCGCACGCTGTACAGCTCAAGCCAGGGAGTCGTAAGAGTTGATAAAACAACATCGAAACCTTTTAAATTTCACCGAGGAGTGCGCCAAGGATGTATTTTATCGCCTATCCTATTTAACATTTATGGAGAATACATCATGAGACGTACCTGCGAGAATTGGGAGGGAGGCATCACCGTTGGTGGCATAAAAATTACCAACCTGCGTTACGCTGATGACACTACTCTACTTGCAGCAAATGAGTCAGAAATGGTTGCACTTCTAGCCCGAATGGAGCGTATTAGCGAGGAGATGGGACTTTCCATAAACAGGTCCAAAACCAAGATCATGGTGGTGGACAGATCTGGAAAATTGGAGCTCACTGGCGCTTTGGACCTTGAAATTGTGAACAACTTTATTTACCTAGGCTCCAATATTAGTTACGATGGGTCGTGCGAGGGGGAAGTTCGCAGGAGAATTGGCATGGCTAAGAGTTTAGTAAAGTCTGGAGGGATCGCAACATCTCCGTAAAGACCAAAACCAAACTGGTACGGACACTAGTCTTCTCGGTCTTTTCGTATGGCGCTGAGACTTGGTCGCTAAAAGCTGCAGACCGCAAACGCATCGACGCCTTTGAGATGTGGTGCTGGAGAAGGATGCTCCGCGTTCCTTGGACAGCATTTCGGACCAACGTATCCATTTTGCAAGAACTTAAAATCGCCTCACGGCTATCGTCCGAGTGTCTTCGCAAGGTTCTGCAATACTTTGGTCACATTGCAAGAAAGGACGGTGGCAACCTCGAAAGGCTCATTGTGACCGGTAAAGTGGATGGAAAAAGGCCTCGCGGGCGCAGCCCAATACGTTGGTCCGACCAGATCCGCACCGCTCTTGACTCTACGATGTATAATGCCCTTCACACCGCCAGAGACAGAAACAGATGGAGGAACATCATAAAGGTTAAAATGATGAAGCATCCCAGGTCACGACCCTCAGCATTGAGGAATACGACGCAAGGAGGAGGATATTATAAAATATGGGATCTGTAAGGTGGTGCCTCCTCCTGGATGGACACCCCCCTCTGAAGTGCACGGCGACATAAGCTTCGAGGTTATGAACCAATACATCTCGCGCCTGTTCAGCCGCTGGGGGCCGGCTGCGAGGGAGCTAAGTGCTATCAAGTTGTGCCTCAAGCGACAAAATATCAGTTTTGAGCGACCACCACAGGTAGGTGTAGATATTTTTAAGTACCTAGTGCTTTTAGGGCTCTCGCTCACGGCGTCTTTTTGTAGCGATGCTGTAGAGCGTTTGCATCGATACAGTCGCGATGCTGTAGAGCGTTCGCATCGATACACTCGCGATGCTGTAGTGCGTTAGTAGCGCGTTGGCATTTTTTCTATAGCGCGACATCATCGCCACAAAAAGTCGCCTCGGGCGAGGGCCGTAGAGGCATGCGGAATAGAGTGTAAAGTCCCACAAACCTACGTTAAAAAGGGAGGATTCTCCGAACATTCTCCACAGGAAATGACCATTTGGAACCGTGCACTAGCTTCTGACGTTTTATAAGTGCCCGTGTAGGCCTATGTGAAATAAATATTTTGAATTGAATTAAATCGGTAAAAGTCAGATATGTCAGACCTCTCTAGCTTCGCCCAAAAGCGAGAGAGGTAAAGATTATGATAAATATTATGTGCTAGATAATGTGTTTATTAAGACATTCCGAATAGGTTGCCTAGCTAAATCTGGTGCCAATGATGATAAACAATAAAATTTGTCTGAATTGCCGAACATATAAAATGTTCACGATTTCGACTTTAGATTTTCGACTTTATCCAAATACTTACAAATTGAGTTCTATCGTTACTAATAGCTTTTGTTGGACTAAAAAATACTATTTAAAAAGAAAATCGATTAAATAACAGATGAGGGTAAATTATGGCCATTTACTCACCTCTTATGAGAGGCAACCCTCCTATTTTCACCAAAAAAAGGAGGCAACCTAAAGTTTTTCAGTTCCTTGGGGCACATACTTTCTGCAGATGCTCGACTTTCCCAAATAACAAATGGGGGGTAATTGATGACAAAAATTAAAAACAAATTTTATTGTTTTTGACATTTTATGTAAGTTTTTTTTTGTTTTTATTATTGATAGGTTCGCGCTTGACCGCTATCTCACCTGATCGAGAGCGACGATGCGGTCGACGATGGAACGCGCTTACCTAGAGAAACCTATTCACTCTCGACTTAAAGATTTCCGGGTTGTAATTATCAGGAAACACAGATTCCGGCAAGGAATTCCACTCCCTAGCTGCACGCACAATGAATGTGTTCCCAAAACGTTTTGTGCGTGTAATTATTATTTTATCGTTTTATTAAGTTTCGTTTCAACTTACATTCTAGTCTAGGGTCTTTCTCAAATGTTTTAGTTTTTAACGAGTTTAATATTTAACTTGTTTTTGCAGTTGAATGGAGTTGAAATTAATCTGCCCAAGCTGTTTCATGTCGTGCAACGGCACGGCGGGTTTGAAGCCGTGACAAACAAGAAGCGCTGGGACAAGGTCGCCGACGGCATAAAAATTGCTAAAACCCCAGATTTTGAGAAAAAGTTGGAAAATATTTACATTGAGACTTAAAACACACATTACACACACATGACTTACATTGAGATTTTAAACTTTTGTATAAGGTTCATATTTGGTTTACGCAAATATGACCATGTCTCTGAATTCCGTAAAAAGCTCAAGTGGCTGCCGATCCGACTTCGCCGGAATACCCATATCTTATCGTTACTTTACAGTGTCCTGTTTGTTCCCACAACCCGCTCATATCTCAAAGAACGTTTTAAGTTCCTTCATGACACACATACTAGACATTTGAGATCATCGGAGAACTTGAAACTTTTGATGCCCTCGCATTCTACCAAATTCTGCGACAAATCGTTTACGGTTCAGGCGGTGCGATTATGGAACGCTTTGCCATTGTCAATTAGACAAGCCCAGTCGCTAGGTTCTTTTAAAAACCTTGTCAAAGAACATTACCTTTCTCTCTAATATCACTGTGATACTGCCAAATTTAATTTCTTCCATCGCTAATCTTTATTCTATTCTTTTCTTTTTCGCTTCCATTTAATTGTAACACATGATATATATATATATATATATGTTGTATATATTTATATATTGTATATGTTTATATATGTATATATGTACGTGTATATTATTATTTTTTCCCCATAATTAATTTGTCCCTTGATTTAATTGCTTGAAGTACACCGCAGACTACCCCCTTTTTTAGTTTAAGTTCTTATATTCCATCCCAAGGTTGTCTGGAAGACATCGCTTTCAGCGATAAGACCGCCACTGTGCACATAGGTTTAAGTTTCTGTGAAATTGTTACTATTTTGGTGTACAATAAAGTTTATTCTATTCTATTCTATTCTATTCTATTCTATTCTATTGAGTTTCTACTAAGTTATGACACGCTAACTTACCGTACGTATTGATGATGATAAATGATAAACGATATTTATTTTTGCAAATTGGTTTAAATAACACTTTCACACGTCAATTTTTTTTTTCGTAAGTTTAAGCTAGATGAGGCCGGTGTTTCCTAACTGACTACCCTGAGATGAAACACCAAAACAAACTCAGAGGTCAAAGTCTCTTTTAAGGTCCATACAGTAAATATGTAATGGTTAAAAGATCACATGAGAACCATGCAGATTAGTCGGAGATGGTCTTTTGAAGAAAGAACCATACAAATTTGAGTGGACGCGTCCAGTCAGTTCAAGCATTTGTCAGTATTCGCAAAACTCAACTCAGGCTGGACTACTAAGGAGCTCAACGACTTAAAGAACAATACCAAGGAAAGGACATTTGGGTAGGCCGCAGAAAATACTCATAATAATTGCCATTGAGGAAAAAAAAATCAACATAGTCCTCACATTCACAATAATAAAAGGAAATATATAGTTTACAAAATGTAATACTTACCAAAGTAAGTATTTGTGGCAAAAATTAATAATAAAATAATAATAATAATAAATAAATAAAATAACATGTTAAATTGTAAAAACTAAACATTAATGTCAAAAGGAATAAATTGACATCTAAATGAGCCCCTATTTTTTTTCCTGGTTGCAGGAACTTGTATTTGTTCAAGAATAATAAGATTTGAATTTGGAACATCAAAAAACATCAACATTGTGAAATAAAATGTTCGTGCATCGAACAAGTTGACATAACAATCGCGAAATTCAAACTAACAAAAAAAGAAAATAGAATAAATCGTGCTTACTGACTCCCGAGCGTTATAGAAAATTGAAACTATAGAATCTTGGAGTAGTGAATTTTGTTTGTTTGATGAACTTGTATATAATACATATATTTATCTAACATGTGATTTGGTCGACCAAATCGTCTTTTAATTATCTCACAGATGGTGTAGAGAAAGTAGAGTATGCAACAAGGGGATAAAGCTGTCTTTATCTTGGGCGGCTTGAATTCCTCATTTCACTCAGGTTTCTTTATTAACTCACTCAGGTTTATTTCTTAATTTTTCGTTCGGGATTAAAATCAGCAACCTTCGTATCGTTCGGAATTCAACATGCCGCCCGCGACTTAAAGACACTGCTTTATCCCCTAGTCACATAAACTACTATTATTTCTAATTAATAAACTTAAGTACATTTAAAATTCGTTTAATTTTCAGGATCCCATCGCCTACTACGAAATGCTGTATCCATATATTATAAAATATGGGATCTGTAAGGTGGTGCCTCCTCCTGGATGGACACCCCCCTCTGAAGTGCACGGCTACAGTTAACTCCGCCGATGTCGGTCCCAAGCCCGAATGAGAAAGGAGGAGGGTTGGTATGGAAGAGACCTACCCATGCCGCAAAACAGTCAACGCCGAGTATCGGGCGGCGGTAACTAACCCGACAACCCCGAGAGGACCTAGAATCCTGGGGGCGGTAACCAGTGACCGTGGGGCCCTAAATAGGTACCCTCTAAAATACTGACGTAGAAGGACGTGGGAACCCACTACGATTATCTTCCCATGGAATCAGAAACAGTGAGAGAGATTATGTTGGGCGATCCGACTAACCATCGGCGCCACCCAGTGCCCGGGCTGGATGGTGTGAAATTGGCGACCGAAGCTTCCCCTGAGGTTTACCTACGGGCTTCAGAAGGAAGAGTTACTACTGTCGGTGCCACAAAATATAAGAGCGACAAGACCTCAATACAAACCTGTCATCGTATTGGCGCTTGGAACGTCCGAGGTCTACTAATGGCGGGAAAACTGGCCATCGTGGAGAAGGAAATGGAATCACACAAGGTTTTCATACTAGGCATCAGCGAGACACATTTGCGTGCTAATGGCCATTTCACCACTGCGACAGGGAACACCATGTACTTCTCAGGCTGCGAAGATTCGAGTAGGAATGGGGTCGGAATCATATTGCCACCATATATGAATAAATATGTCCTTGGTTATTGCCCGGTGTCTGATCGAATCCTGACAATGAAGCTGAACACCAAGCCGTGTGTACTAAATATTGTACTAATATATGCTCCGACGGCACAAGCTCAAGATGAGGTAATTGAGGACTTCTATGGGAAACTAGAGGAAACGCTGAACTCAATTCCCAGCCGGGAAATTAAAATGATCCTTGGTGACTGGAATGCCAAGGTCGGTAGTACACTTGCTGATGATCGTATCAGAAGCACTGTTGGAAAGTTTGGACTTGGCACTAGGAATGGGCGGGGTGAAAAACTGATCGAGTTCTGTATGGACAGAAACCTCAGTATCATGAACACGTACTTCCAACATCATCCAAGACGTTTGTACACATGGAGATCTCCAGGCGATAGGCACAGAAATCAAATAGACTACGTCATTCTAGATACCCGCTGGAGATCTTCAGTTTCTAATGTGAAGACCTTCCCCGGCGCAGAGTGCGGCTCCGACCACAACCTACTCGTAGCCATGTTTTCACTGCGTTTAAAGGCGCCTAGACGTCAGCCACCGAAACCAAGGAATTTGGATCCTTCTGAACAACCAATCTTCCGAGAGGCGCTGGAGGCGAAGTTGAAGAGTTGTCAGGCCCAAGAGCACGCTGGCGCTGACAAGCAGTGGACACACCTGAAAAACCACATCAACGATGCGCTTGACCGTGTCTCTAGAGAGAGGAAGCCAGAGCAGAAGAAAAACTGTTGGATCTCTGATTACTCGTGGGAGCTCATCCAGCGCAGAAAGGCTCTAAAAACTAGGGGTCTGCAAGATCGTACCGTAATGGCTGAATACTCCGAGCTTAGCAAAGCTATTAAAACCAGTTGTCGCCATGACAGAAACAGCTTCATCGAGGGTATCTGCAGCGACATTGAGAGAAGTTCCAGCAAGTTACAAACTGCAGACCTTTTTAAGAAAGTCAGAGTCCTTTCCAAACAGTTTAAGGCTAAATCGTGGGTCATAGAAGATGCCAATGGCACTGTACTCCATGAGCTTGACCACATTGCCGAGAGATGGCGTACCTACTGCGAGCAGTTGTAGAGAGATCCTCTTTCAACACCCGAAGCCGTCCCGGACTGGGAGGATCTAGAACTGGAACCCACAATTCTGCGTTCCGAAATATCTGCTGCTCTGCAGTACCTCAAAAAGAAGAAGGCGCCAGGAAGCGACCAAATAACAGCTGAGGTGCTTATGGCTATGGGTGACTTGGGTGTAGAGGCACTCCACAGGGTTTGCTCACACATCTGGCAGAACGGTGATTGGCCGCATGACTGGACTGAATCCGTAACACTTCCGCTGCATAAGAAAGGGTCAACTAAGAGCTGCGGTAATTATCGAACCTTGTCCCTCATCTCACATGCCAGCAAAATCTTGCTCCATATTCTAAATAATCGCATCCGCTACTATCTGGATTGGCAAATCCCGCAGGAGCAAGCGGGTTTCGTTAAGGGCAAGGGCACTCGTGAACAGATTCTTAATATCAGACAGCTTATTGAGAAGGCATATGAGTTTGATACGCCAGTGGTAATGTGTTTCGTCGACTACAGCAAAGCTTTTGACTGTGTCAACTGGGGATGCTTGTGGAGGGTCCTACACGAACTGGGAGTGCCGGATCATCTCATTGCCCTACTTCGCACGCTGTACAGCTCAAGCCAGGGAGTCGTAAGAGTTGATAAAACAACATCGAAACCTTTTAAATTTCACCGAGGAGTGCGCCAAGGATGTATTTTATCGCCTATCCTATTTAACATTTATGGAGAATACATCATGAGACGTACCTGCGAGAATTGGGAGGGAGGCATCACCGTTGGTGGCATAAAAATTACCAACCTGCGTTACGCTGATGACACTACTCTACTTGCAGCAAATGAGTCAGAAATGGTTGCACTTCTAGCCCGAATGGAGCGTATTAGCGAGGAGATGGGACTTTCCATAAACAGGTCCAAAACCAAGGTCATGGTGGTGGACAGATCTGGAAAATTGGAGCTCACTGGCGCTTTGGACCTTGAAATTGTGAACAACTTTATTTACCTAGGCTCCAATATTAGTTACGATGGGTCGTGCGAGGGGGAAGTTCGCAGGAGAATTGGCATGGCTAAGAGTTTAGTAAAGTCTGGAGGGATCGCAACATCTCCGTAAAGACCAAAACCAAACTGGTACGGACACTAGTCTTCTCGGTCTTTTCGTATGGCGCTGAGACTTGGTCGCTAAAAGCTGCAGACCGCAAACGCATCGACGCCTTTGAGATGTGGTGCTGGAGAAGGATGCTCCGCGTTCCTTGGACAGCATTTCGGACCAACGTATCCATTTTGCAAGAACTTAAAATCGCCTCACGGCTATCGTCCGAGTGTCTTCGCAAGGTTCTGCAATACTTTGGTCACATTGCAAGAAAGGACGGTGGCAACCTCGAAAGGCTCATTGTGACCGGTAAAGTGGATGGAAAAAGGCCTCGCGGGCGCAGCCCAATACGTTGGTCCGACCAGATCCGCACCGCTCTTGACTCTACGATGTATAATGCCCTTCACACCGCCAGAGACAGAAACAGATGGAGGAACATCATAAAGGTTAAAATGATGAAGCATCCCAGGTCACGACCCTCAGCATTGAGGAATACGACGCAAGGAGGAGGATATTATAAAATATGGGATCTGTAAGGTGGTGCCTCCTCCTGGATGGACACCCCCCTCTGAAGTGCACGGCGACATAAGCTTCGAGGTTATGAACCAATACATCTCGCGCCTGTTCAGCCGCTGGGGGCCGGCTGCGAGGGAGCTAAGTGCTATCAAGTTGTGCCTCAAGCGACAAAATATCAGTTTTGAGCGACCACCACAGGTAGGTGTAGATATTTTTAAGTACCTAGTGCTTTTAGGGCTCTCGCTCACGGCGTCTTTTTGTAGCGATGCTGTAGAGCGTTCGCATCGATACAGTCGCGATGCTGTAGAGCGTTCGCATCGATACAGTCGCGATGCTGTAGTGCGTTAGTAGCGCGTTGGCATTTTTCTATAGCGCGACATCATCGCCACAAAAAGTCGCCTCGGGCGAGGGCCGTAGAGGCATGCGGAATAGAGTGTAAAGTCCCACAAACCTACGTTAAAAAGGGAGGATTCTCCGAACATTCTCCACAGGAAATGACCATTTGGAACCGTGCACTAGCTTCTGACGTTTTATAAGTGCCCGTGTAGGCCTATGTGAAATAAATATTTTGAATTGAATTAAATCGGTAAAAGTCAGATATGTCAGACCTCTCTAGCTTCGCCCAAAAGCGAGAGAGGTAAAGATTATGATAAATATTATGTGCTAGATAATGTGTTTATTAAGACATTCCGAATAGGTTGCCTAGCTAAATCTGGTGCCAATGATGATAAACAATAAAATTTGTCTGAATTGCCGAACATATAAAATGTTCACGATTTCGACTTTAGATTTTCGACTTTATCCAAATACTTACAAATTGAGTTCTATCGTTACTAATAGCTTTTGTTGGACTAAAAAATACTATTTAAAAAGAAAATCGATTAAATAACAGATGAGGGTAAATTATGGCCATTTACTCACCTCTTATGAGAGGCAACCCTCCTATTTTCACCAAAAAAAGGAGGCAACCTAAAATTTTTCAGTTCCTTGGGGCACATACTTTCTGCAGATGCTCGACTTTCCCAAATAACAAATGGGGGGTACCTAATTGATGACAAAAATTAAAAACAAATTTTATTGTTTTTGACATTTTATGTAAGTTTTTTTTTTGTTTTTATTATTGATAGGTTCGCGCTTGACCGCTATCTCACCTGATGGAGAGCGACGATGCGGTCGACGATGGAACGCGCTTACCTAGAGAAACCTATTCACTCTCGACTTAAAGATTCCCGGGTTGTAGTTATCAGGAAACACAGATTCCGGCAAGGAATTCCACTCCCTAGCTGCACGCACAATGAATGTGTTCCCAAAACGTTTTGTGCGTGTAATTATTATTTTATCGTTTTATTAAGTTTCGTTTCAACTTACATTCTAGTCTAGGGTCTTTCTCAAATGTTTTAGTTTTTAACGAGTTTAATATTTAACTTGTTTTTGCAGTTGAATGGAGTTGAAATTAATCTGCCCAAACTGTTTCACGTCGTGCAACGGCACGGCGGGTTTGAAGCCGTGACAAACAAGAAGCGCTGGGACAAGGTCGCCGACGGCATAAAAATTGCTAAAACCCCAGATTTTGAGAAAAAGTTGGAAAATATTTACATTGAGTTTCTACTAAGTTATGACACGCTAACTTACCGTAAGTATTGATGATGATAAATGATAAACGATATTTATTTTTGCAAATTGGTTTAAAAAACACTTTCACACGTCAATTTTTTTTTTTCGTAAGTTTAAGCTAGATGAGGCCGGTGTTTCCTAACTGACTACCCTGAGATGAAACACCAAAACAAACTCAGAGGTCAAAGTCTCTTTTAAGGTCCATACAGTAAATATGTAATGGTTAAAAAATCACATGAGAACCATGCAGATTAGTCGGAGATGGTCTTTTGAAGAAAGAACCATACAAATTTGAGTGGACGCGTCCAGTCAGTTCAAGCATTTGTCAGTATTCGCAAAACTCAACTCAGGCTGGACTACTAAGGAGCTCAACGACTTAAAGAACAATACCAAGGAAAGGACATTTGGGTAGGCCGCAGAAAATACTCATAATAATTGCCATTGAGGAAAAAAAAATCAACATAGTCCTCACATTCACAATAATAAAAGGAAATATATAGTTTACAAAATGTAATACTTACCAAAGTAAATATTTGTGGCAAAAATTAATAATAAAATAATAATAATAATAAATAAATAAAATAACATGTTAAATTGTAAAAACTAAACATTAATGTCAAAAGGAATAAAAGAAAAAAAAAGAAAAATTACAATGGTTATAAAAATTAGAGCGTACTGAAGCAGGTCAATCCCAAGCCTTTTAGTCCTCAACATAGTCCTTTACAGTGTAAAATGCCTTTTGATAAAGTTTTCGCTTTACAAATGATTTGAATTTATTAAGGCTGAGTTATTGAATATACTCGTAACTAGGAAATTTATTCTATAAGTGTATGCATTGACATCTAAATGAGCCCCCTATTTTTTTTTCCTGGTTGCAGGAACTTGTATTTGTTCAAGAATAATAAGATTTGAATTTGGAACATCAAAAAACATCAACATTGTGAAATAAAATGTTCGTGCATCGAACAAGTTGACATAATAATCGCGAAATTCAAACTAACAAAAAAATAAAATAGAATAAATCGTGCTTATCGACTCCCGAGCATTATAGAAAATTGAAACTATAGAATCTTGGAGTAGTGAATTTTGTTTGTTTGATGAACTTGTAAATATAATACATATATTTATCTAACATGTGATTTGGTCGACCAAATCGTCTTTTAATTATCTCACAGATGGTGTAGAGAAAGTAGAGTATGCAACAAGGGGATAAAGCTGTCTTTATCTTGGGCGGCTTGAATTCCTCATTTCACTCAGGTTTCTTTATTGACTCACTCAGGTTTATTTCTTAATTTTTCGTTCGGGATTAAAATCAGCAACCTTCGTATCGTTCGGAATTCAACATGCCGCCCGCGACTTAAAGACACTGCTTTATCCCCTAGTCACATAAACTACTATTATTTCTAATTAATAAACTTAAGTACATTTAAAATTCGTTTAATTTTCAGGATCCCATCGCCTACTACGAAATGCTGTATCCATATATTATAAAATATGGGATCTGTAAGGTGGTGCCTCCTCCTGGATGGACACCCCCCTCTGAAGTGCACGGCGACATAAGCTTCGAGGTTATGAACCAATACATCTCGCGCCTGTTCAGCCGCTGGGGGCCGGCTGCGAGGGAGCTAAGTGCTATCAAGTTGTGCCTCAAGCGACAAAATATCAGTTTTGAGCGACCACCACAGGTAGGTGTAGATATTTTTAAGTACCTAGTGCTTTTAGGGCTCTCGCTCACGGCGTCTTTTTGTAGCGATGCTGTAGAGCGTTCGCATCGATACAGTCGCGATGCTGTAGAGCGTTCGCATCGATACAGTCGCGATGCTGTAGTGCGTTAGTAGCGCGTTGGCATTTTTCTATAGCGCGACATCATCGCCACAAAAAGTCGCCTCGGGCGAGGGCCGTTGAGGCATGCCGAATAGAGTGTAAAGTCCCACAAACCTACGTTAAAAAGGGAGGATTCTCCGAATATTCGCCACAGGAAATGACCATTTGGAACCGTGCACTAGCTTCTGACGTTTTATAAGTGCCCGTGTAGGCCTATGTGAAATAAATATTTTGAATTGAATTAAATCGGTAAAAGTCAGATATGTCAGACCTCTCTAGCTTCGCCCAAAAGCGAGAGAGGTAAAGATTATGATAAATATTATGTGCTAGATAATGTGTTTATTAAGACATTCCGAATAGGTTGCCTAGCTAAATCTGGTGCCAATGATGATAAACAATAAAATTTGTCGGAATTGCCGAACATATAAAATGTTCACGATTTCGACTTTAGATTTTCGACTTTATCCAAATACTTACAAATTGAGTTCTATCGTTACTAATAGCTTTTGTTGGACTAAAAAATACTATTTAAAAAGAAAATCGATTAAATAACAGATGAGGGTAAATTATGGCCATTTACTCACCTCTTATGAGAGGCAACCCTCCTATTTTCACCAAAAAAAGGAGGCAACCTAAAGTTTTTCAGTTCCTTGGGGCACATACTTTCTGCAGATGCTCGACTTTCCCAAATAACAAATGGGGGGTACCTAATTGATGACAAAAATTAAAAACAAATTTTATTGTTTTTGACATTTTATGTAAGTTTTTTTTTTTGTTTTTATTATTGATAGGTTCGCGCTTGACCGCTATCTCACCTGATGGAGAGCGACGATGCGGTCGACGATGGAACGCGCTTACCTAGAGAAACCTATTCACTCTCGACTTAAAGATTCCCGGGTTGTAGTTATCAGGAAACACAGATTCCGGCAAGGAATTCCACTCCCTAGCTGCACGCACAATGAATGTGTTCCCAAAACGTTTTGTGCGTGTAATTATTATTTTATCGTTTTATTAAGTTTCGTTTCAACTTACATTCTAGTCTAGGGTCTTTCTCAAATGTTTTAGTTTTTAACGAGTTTAATATTTAACTTGTTTTTGCAGTTGAATGGAGTTGAAATTAATCTGCCCAAACTGTTTCACGTCGTGCAACGGCACGGCGGGTTTGAAGCCGTGACAAACAAGAAGCGCTGGGACAAGGTCGCCGACGGCATAAAAATTGCTAAAACCCCAGATTTTGAGAAAAAGTTGGAAAATATTTACATTGAGTTTCTACTAAGTTATGACACGCTAACTTACCGTAAGTATTGATGATGATAAATGATAAACGATATTTATTTTTGCAAATTGGTTTAAAAAACACTTTCACACGTCAATTTTTTTTTTTCGTAAGTTTAAGCTAGATGAGGCCGGTGTTTCCTAACTGACTACCCTGAGATGAAACACCAAAACAAACTCAGAGGTCAAAGTCTCTTTTAAGGTCCATACAGTAAATATGTAATGGTTAAAAAATCACATGAGAACCATGCAGATTAGTCGGAGATGGTCTTTTGAAGAAAGAACCATACAAATTTGAGTGGACGCGTCCAGTCAGTTCAAGCATTTGTCAGTATTCGCAAAACTCAACTCAGGCTGGACTACTAAGGAGCTCAACGACTTAAAGAACAATACCAAGGAAAGGACATTTGGGTAGGCCGCAGAAAATACAAATAATAATTGCCATTGAGGAAAAAAAAATCAACATAGTCCTCACATTCACAATAATAAAAGGAAATATATAGTTTACAAAATGTAATACTTACCAAAGTAAATATTTGTGGCAAAAATTAATAATAAAATAATAATAATAATAAATAAATAAAATAACATGTTAAATTGTAAAAACTAAACATTAATGTCAAAAGGAATAAAAGAAAAAAAAAAGAAAATTTACAATGGTTATAAAAATTAGAGCGTACTGAAGCAGGTCAATCCCAAGCCTTTTAGTCCTCAACATAGTCCTTTACAGTGTAAAATGCCTTTTGATAAAGTTTTCGCTTTACAAATGATTTGAATTTATTAAGGCTGAGTTATTGAATATACTCGTAACTAGGAAGTTTATTCTAGAAGTGTATGCATTGACATCTAAATGAGCCCCCTATTTTTTTCCTGGTTGCAGGAACTTGTATTTGTTCAAGAATAATAAGATTTGAATTTGGAACATCAAAAAACTAACTAACAAAAAAAGAAAATAGAATAAATCGTGCTTATCGACTCCCGAGCGTTATAGAAAATTGAAACTATAGAATCTTGGAGTAGTGAATTTTGTTTGTTTGATGAACTTGTAAATATAATACATATATTTATCTAACATGTGATTTGGTCGACCAAATCGTCTTTTAATTATCTCACAGATGGTGTAGAGAAAGTAGAGTATGCAACAAGGGGATAAAGCTGTCTTTATCTTGGGCGGCTTGAATTCCTCATTTCACTCAGGTTTCTTTATTAACTCACTCAGGTTTATTTCTTAATTTTTCGTTCGGGATTAAAATCAGCAACCTTCGTATCGTTCGGAATTCAACATGCCGCCCGCGACTTAAAGACACTGCTTTATCCCCTAGTCACATAAACTACTATTATTGCTAATTAATAAACTTAAGTACATTTAAAATTCGTTTAATTTTCAGGATCCCATCGCCTACTACGAAATGCTGTATCCATATATTATAAAATATGGGATCTGTAAGGTGGTGCCTCCTCCTGGATGGACACCCCCCTCTGAAGTGCACGGCTACGGTTAACTCCGCCGATGTCGGTCCCAAGCCCGAATGAGAAAGGAGGAGGGTTGGTATGGAAGAGTCCTACCCATGCCGCAAAACAGTCAACGCCGAGTATCGGGCGGCGGTAACTAACCCGACAACCCCGAGAGGACCTAGAATCCTGGGGGCGGTAACCAGTGACCGTGGGGCCCTAAATACCCTCTAAAATACTGACGTAGAAGGACGTGGGAACACGATTATCTTCCCATGAAAACCCCCTATGGAATCAGAAACAGTGAGAGAGATTATGTTGGGCGATCCGACTAACCATCGGCGCCACCCAGTGCCCGGGCTGGATGGTGTGAAATTGGCGACCGAAGCTTCCCCTGAGGTTTACCTACGGGCTTCAGAAGGAAGAGTTACTACTGTCGGTGCCACAAAATATAAGAGCGACAAGACCTCAATACAAACCTGTCATCGTATTGGCGCTTGGAACGTCCGAGGTCTACTAATGGCGGGCAAACTGGCCATCGTGGAGAAGGAAATGGAATCACACAAGATTTCCATACTAGGCATCAGCGAGACACATTTGCGTGGTAATGGCCATTTCACCACTGCGACAGGGAACACCATGTACTTCTCAGGCTGCGAAGATTCGAGTAGGAATGGGGTCGGAATCATATTGCCACCACGTATGAATAAATATGTCCTTGGTTATTGCACGGTGTCTGATCGAATCCTGACAATGAAGCTGAACACCAAGCCGTGTGTACTAAATATTGTACTAATATATGCTCCGACGGCACAAGCTCAAGATGAGGTAATTGAGGACTTCTATGGGAAACTAGAGGAAACGCTGAACTCAATTCCCAGCCGGGAAATTAAAATGATCCTTGGTGACTGGAATGCCAAGGTCGGTAGTACACTTGCTGATGATCGTATCAGAAGCACTGTTGGAAAGTTTGGACTTGGCACTAGGAATGAGCGGGGTGAGAATCGAGTTCTGTATGGACAGAAACCTCAATATCATGAACACGTACTTCCAACATCATCCAAGACGTTTGTACACATGGAGATATCCAGGCGATAGGCACAGAAATCAAATAGACTACGTCATTCTAGATACCCGCTGGAGATCTTCAGTTTCTAATGTGAAGACCTTCCCCGGCGCAGAGTGCGGCTCCGACCACAACCTACTCGTAGCCATGTTTTCACTGCGTTTAAAGGCGCCTAGACGTCAGCCACCGAAACCAAGGAATTTGGATCCTTCTGAACAACCAATCTTCCGAGAGGCGCTGGAGGCGAAGTTGAAGAGTTGTCAGGCCCAAGAGCACGCTGGCGCTGACAAGCAGTGGACACACCTGAAAAACCACATCAACGATGCGCTTGACCGTGTCTCTAGAGAGAGGAAGCCAGAGCAGAAGAAAAAATGTTGGATCTCTGATTACTCGTGGGAGCTCATCCAGCGCAGAAAGGCTCTAAAAACTAGGGGTCTGCAAGATCGTACCGTAATGGCTGAATACTCCGAGCTTAGCAAAGCTATTAAAACCAGTTGTCGCCATGACAGAAACAGCTTTATCGAGGGTATCTGCAGCGACATTGAGAGAAGTTCCAGCAAGTTACAAACTGCAGACCTTTTTAAGAAAGTCAGAGTCCTTTCCAAACAGTTTAAGGCTAAATCGTGGGTCATAGAAGATGCCAATGGCACTGTACTCCATGAGCTTGACCACATTGCCGAGAGATGGCGTACCTACTGCGAGCAGTTGTAGAGAGATCCTCTTTCAACACCCGAAGCCGTCCCGGACTGGGAGGATCTAGAACTGGAACCCACAATTCTGCGTTCCGAAATATCTGCTGCTCTGCAGTACCTCAAAAAGAAGAAGGCGCCAGGAAGCGACCAAATAACAGCTGAGGTGCTTATGGCTATGGGTGACTTGGGTGTAGAGGCACTCCACAGGGTTTGCTCACACATCTGGCAGAACGGTGATTGGCCGCATGACTGGACTGAATCCGTAACACTTCTGCTGCATAAGAAAGGGTCAACTAAGAGCTGCGGTAATTATCGAACCTTGTCCCTCATCTCACATGCCAGCAAAATCTTGCTCCATATTCTAAATAATCGCATCCGCTACTATCTGGATTGGCAAATCCCGCAGGAGCAAGCGGGTTTCGTTAAGGGCAAGGGCACTCGTGAACAGATTCTTAATATCAGACAGCTTATTGAGAAGGCATATGAGTTTGATACGCCAGTGGTAATGTGTTTCGTCGACTACAGCAAAGCTTTTGACTGTGTCAACTGGGGATGCTTGTGGAGGGTCCTACACGAACTGGGAGTGCCGGATCATCTCATTGCCCTACTTCGCACGCTGTACAGCTCAAGCCAGGGAGTCGTAAGAGTTGATAAAACAACATCGAAACCTTTTAAATTTCACCGAGGAGTGCGCCAAGGATGTATTTTATCGCCTATCCTATTTAACATTTATGGAGAATACATCATGAGACGTACCTGCGAGAATTGGGAGGGAGGCATCACCGTTGGTGGCATAAAAATTACCAACCTGCGTTACGCTGATGACACTACTCTACTTGCAGCAAATGAGTCAGAAATGGTTGCACTTCTAGCCCGAATGGAGCGTATTAGCGAGGAGATGGGACTTTCCATAAACAGGTCCAAAACCAAGATCATGGTGGTGGACAGATCTGGAAAATTGGAGCTCACTGGCGCTTTGGACCTTGAAATTGTGAACAACTTTATTTACCTAGGCTCCAATATTAGTTACGATGGGTCGTGCGAGGGGGAAGTTCGCAGGAGAATTGGCATGGCTAAGAGCGCTATGTTTCAGCTTAGTAAAGTCTGGAGGGATCGCAACATCTCCGTAAAGACCAAAACCAAACTGGTACGGACACTAGTCTTCTCGATCTTTTCGTATGGCGCTGAGACTTGGTCGCTAAAAGCTGCAGACCGCAAACGCATCGACGCCTTTGAGATGTGGTGCTGGAGAAGGATGCTCCGCGTTCCTTGGACAGCATTTCGGACCAACGTATCCATTTTGCAAGAACTTAAAATCGCCTCACGGCTATCGTCCGAGTGTCTTCGCAAGGTTCTGCAATACTTTGGTCACATTGCAAGAAAGGACGGTGGCAACCTCGAAAGGCTCATTGTGACCGGTAAAGTGGATGGAAAAAGGCCTCGCGGGCGCAGCCCAATACGTTGGTCCGACCAGATCCGCACCGCTCTTGACTCTACGATGTATAATGCCCTTCACACCGCCAGAGACAGAAACAGATGGAGGAACATCATAAAGGTTAAAGTGATGAAGCAGGGAGGTCACGACCCTCAGCATTGAGGAATACGACGCAAGGAGGAGGATATTATAAAATATGGGATCTGTAAGGTGGTGCCTCCTCCTGGATGGACACCCCCCTCTGAAGTGCACGGCGACATAAGCTTCGAGGTTATGAACCAGTACATCTCGCGCCTGTTAAGCCGCTGGGGGCCGGCTGCGAGGGAGCTAAGTGCTATCAAGTTGTGCCTCAAGCGACAAAATATCAGTTTTGAGCGACCACCACAGGTAGGTGTAGATATTTTTAAGTACCTAGTGCTTTTAGGGCTCTCGCTCACGGCGTCTTTTTGTAGCGATGCTGTAGAGCGTTCGCATCGATACAGTCGCGATGCTGTAGAGCGTTCGCATCGATACAGTCGCGATGCTGTAGTGCGTTAGTAGCGCGTTGGCATTTTTCTATAGCGCGACATCATCGCCACAAAAAGTCGCCTCGGGCGAGGGCCGTAGAGGCATGCGGAATAGAGTGTAAAGTCCCACAAACCTACGTTAAAAAGGGAGGATTCTCCGAACATTCTCCACAGGAAATGACCATTTGGAACCGTGCACTAGCTTCTGACGTTTTATAAGTGCCCGTGTAGGCCTATGTGAAATAAATATTTTGAATTGAATTAAATCGGTAAAAGTCAGATATGTCAGACCTCTCTAGCTTCGCCCAAAAGCGAGAGAGGTAAAGATTATGATAAATATTATGTGCTAGATAATGTGTTTATTAAGACATTCCGAATAGGTTGCCTAGCTAAATCTGGTGCCAATGATGATAAACAATAAAATTTGTCTGAATTGCCGAACATATAAAATGTTCACGATTTCGACTTTAGATTTTCGACTTTATCCAAATACTTACAAATTGAGTTCTATCGTTACTAATAGCTTTTGTTGGACTAAAAAATACTATTTAAAAAGAAAATCGATTAAATAACAGATGAGGGTAAATTATGGCCATTTACTCACCTCTTATGAGAGGCAACCCTCCTATTTTCACCAAAAAAAGGAGGCAACCTAAAATTTTTCAGTTCCTTGGGGCACATACTTTCTGCAGATGCTCGACTTTCCCAAATAACAAATGGGGGGTACCTAATTGATGACAAAAATTAAAAACAAATTTTATTGTTTTTGACATTTTATGTAAGTTTTTTTTTTGTTTTTATTATTGATAGGTTCGCGCTTGACCGCTATCTCACCTGATGGAGAGCGACGATGCGGTCGACGATGGAACGCGCTTACCTAGAGAAACCTATTCACTCTCGACTTAAAGATTCCCGGGTTGTAGTTATCAGGAAACACAGATTCCGGCAAGGAATTCCACTCCCTAGCTGCACGCACAATGAATGTGTTCCCAAAACGTTTTGTGCGTGTAATTATTATTTTATCGTTTTATTAAGTTTCGTTTCAACTTACATTCTAGTCTAGGGTCTTTCTCAAATGTTTTAGTTTTTAACGAGTTTAATATTTAACTTGTTTTTGCAGTTGAATGGAGTTGAAATTAATCTGCCCAAACTGTTTCACGTCGTGCAACGGCACGGCGGGTTTGAAGCCGTGACAAACAAGAAGCGCTGGGACAAGGTCGCCGACGGCATAAAAATTGCTAAAACCCCAGATTTTGAGAAAAAGTTGGAAAATTTTTACATTGAGTTTCTACTAAGTTATGACACGCTAACTTACCGTAAGTATTGATGATGATAAATAATAAACGATATTTATTTTTGCAAATTGGTTTAAAAAACACTTTCACACGTCAATTTTGTTTTTTCGTAAGTTTAAGCTAAATGAGGCCGGTGTTTCCTAACTGACTACCCTGAGATGAAACACCAAAACAAACTCAGAGGTCAAAGTCTCTTTTAAGGTCCATACAGTAAATATGTAATGGTTAAAAGATCACATGAGAACCATGCAGATTAGTCGGAGATGGTGTTTTGAAGAAAGAACCATACAAATTTGAGTGGACGCGTCCAGTCAGTTCAAGCATTTGTCAGTATTCGCAAAACTCAACTCAGGCTGGACTACTAAGGAGCTCAACGACTTAAAGAACAATACCAAGGAAAGGACATTTGGGTAGGCCGCAGAAAATACTCATAATAATTGCCATTGAGGAAAAAAAAATCAACATAGTCCTCACATTCACAATAATAAAAGGAAATATATAGTTTACAAAATGTAATACTTACCAAAGTAAATATTTGTGGCAAAAATTAATAATAAAATAATAATAATAATAAATAAATAAAATAACATGTTAAATTGTAAAAACTAAACATTAATGTCAAAAGGAATAAAAGAAAAAAAAGAAAAATTACAATGGTTATAAAAATTAGAGCGTACTGAAGCAGGTCAATCCCAAGCCTTTTAGTCCTCAACATAGTCCTTTACAGTGTAAAATGCCTTTTGATAAAGTTTTCGCTTTACAAATGATTTGAATTTATTAAGGCTGAGTTATTGAATATACTCGTAACTAGGAAATTTATTCTAGAAGTGTATGCATTGACATCTAAATGAGCCCCCTATTTTTTTTTCCTGGTTGCAGGAACTTGTATTTGTTCAAGAATAATAAGATTTGAATTTGGAACATCAAAAAACATCGACATTGTGAAATAAAATGTTCGTGCATCGAACAAGTTGACATAATAATCGCGAAATTCAAACTAACAAAAAAAGAAAATAGAATAAATCGTGCTTATCGACTCCCGAGCGTTATAGAAAATTGAAACTATAGAAACTTGGAGTAGTGAATTTTGTTTGTTTGATGAACTTGTAAATATAATACATATATTTATCTAACATGTGATTTGGTCGACCAAATCGTCTTTTAATTATCTCACAGATGGTGTAGAGAAAGTAGAGTATGCAACAAGGGGATAAAGCTGTCTTTATCTTGGGCGGCTTGAATTCCTCATTTCACTCAGGTTTCTTTATTGACTCACTCAGGTTTATTTCTTAATTTTTCGTTCGGGATTAAAATCAGCAACCTTCGTATCGTTCGGAATTCAACATGCCGCCCGCGACTTAAAGACACTGCTTTATCCCCTAGTCACATAAACTACTATTATTTCTAATTAATAAACTTAAGTACATTTAAAATTCGTTTAATTTTCAGGATCCCATCGCCTACTACGAAATGCTGTATCCATATATTATAAAATATGGGATCTGTAAGGTGGTGCCTCCTCCTGGATGGACACCCCCCTCTGAAGTGCACGGCGACATAAGCTTCGAGGTTATGAACCAATACATCTCGCGCCTGTTCAGCCGCTGGGGGCCGGCTGCGAGGGAGCTAAGTGCTATCAAGTTGTGCCTCAAGCGACAAAATATCAGTTTTGAGCGACCACCACAGGTAGGTGTAGATATTTTTAAGTACCTAGTGCTTTTAGGGCTCTCGCTCACGGCGTCTTTTTGTAGCGATGCTGTAGAGCGTTCGCATCGATACAGTCGCGATGCTGTAGAGCGTTCGCATCGATACAGTCGCGATGCTGTAGTGCGTTAGTAGCGCGTTGGCATTTTTCTATAGCGCGACATCATCGCCACAAAAAGTCGCCTCGGACGAGGGCCGTTGAGGCATGCGGAATAGAGTGTAAAGTCCCACAAACCTACGTTAAAAAGGGAGGATTCTCCGAACATTCTCCACAGGAAATGACCATTTGGAACCGTGCACTAGCTTCTGACGTTTTATAAGTGCCCGTGTAGGCCTATGTGAAATAAATATTTTGAATTGAATTAAATCGGTAAAAGTCAGATATGTCAGACCTCTCTAGCTTCGCCCAAAAGCGAGAGAGGTAAAGATTATGATAAATATTATGTGCTAGATAATGTGTTTATTAAGACATTCCGAATAGGTTGCCTAGCTAAATCTGGTGCCAATGATGATAAACAATAAAATTTGTCTGAATTGCCGAACATATAAAATGTTCACGATTTCGACTTTAGATTTTCGACTTTATCCAAATACTTACAAATTGAGTTCTATCGTTATTAATAGCTTTTGTTGGACTAAAAAATACTATTTAAAAAGAAAATCGATTAAATAACAGATGAGGGTAAATTATGGCCATTTACTCACCTCTTATGAGAGGCAACCCTCCTATTTTCACCAAAAAAGGAGGCAACCTAAAGTTTTTCAGTTCCTTGGGGCACATACTTTCTGCAGATGCTCGACTTTCCCAAATAACAAATGGAGGGTACCTAATTGATGACAAAAATTAAAAACAAATTTTATTGTTTTTGACATTTTATGTAAGTTTTTTTTTGTTTTTATTATTGATAGGTTCGCGCTTGACCGCTATCTCACCTGATGGAGAGCGACGATGCGGTCGACGATGGAACGCGCTTACCTAGAGAAACCTATTCACTCTCGACTTAAAGATTCCCGGGTTGTAGTTATCAGGAAACACAGATTCCGGCAAGGAATTCGACTCCCTAGCTGCACGCACAATGAATGTGTTCCCAAAACGTTTTGTGCGTGTAATTATTATTTTATCGTTTTATTAAGTTTCGTTTCAACTTACATTCTAGTCTAGGGTCTTTCTCAAATGTTTTAGTTTTTAACGAGTTTAATATTTAACTTGTTTTTGCAGTTGAATGGAGTTGAAATTAATCTGCCCAAACTGTTTCACGTCGTGCAACGGCACGGCGGGTTTGAAGCCGTGACAAACAAGAAGCGCTGGGACAAGGTCGCCGACGGCATAAAAATTGCTAAAACCCCAGATTTTGAGAAAAAGTTGGAAAATATTTACATTGAGTTTCTACTAAGTTATGACACGCTAACTTACCGTAAGTATTGATGATGATAAATGATAAACGATATTTATTTTTGCAAATTGGTTTAAAAAACACTTTCACACGTCAATTTTTTTTTTCGTAAGTTTAAGCTAGATGAGGCCGGTGTTTCCTAACTGACTACCCTGAGATGAAACACCAAAACAAACTCAGAGGTCAAAGTCTCTTTTAAGGTCCATACAGTAAATATGTAATGCTTAAAAGATCACATGAGAACCATGCAGATTAGTCGGAGATGGTCTTTTGAAGAAAGAACCATACAAATTTGAGTGGACGCGTCCAGTCAGTTCAAGCATTTGTCAGTATTCGCAAAACTCAACTCAGGCTGGACTACTAAGGAGCTCAACGACTTAAAGAACAATACAAAGGAAAGGACATTTGGGTAGGCCGCAGAAAATACTCATAATAATTGCCATTGAGGAAAAAAAAATCAACATAGTCCTCACATTCACAATAATAAAAGGAAATATATAGTTTACAAAATGTAATACTTACCAAAGTAAATATTTGTGGCAAAAATTAATAATAAAATAATAATAATAATAAATAAATAAAATAACATGTTAAATTGTAAAAACTAAACATTAATGTCAAAAGGAATAAAAGAAAAAAAAAGAAAAATTACAATGGTTATAAAAATTAGAGCGTACTGAAGCAGGTCAATCCCAAGCCTTTTAGTCCTCAACATAGTCCTTTACAGTGTAAAATGCCTTTTGATAAAGTTTTCGCTTTACAAATGATTTGAATTTATTAAGGCTGAGTTATTGAATATACTCGTAACTAGGAAGTTTATTCTAGAAGTGTATGCATTGACATCTAAATGAGCCCCCTATTTTTTTTTCCTGGTTGCAGGAACTTGTATTTGTTCAAGAATAATAAGATTTGAATTTGGAACATCAAAAAACTAACTAACAAAAAAAGAAAATAGAATAAATCGTGCTTATCGACTCCCGAGCGTTATAGAAAATTGAAACTATAGAATCTTGGAGTAGTGAATTTTGTTTGTTTGATGAACTTGTAAATATAATACATATATTTATCTAACATGTGATTTGGTCGACCAAATCGTCTTTTAATTATCTCACAGATGGTGTAGAGAAAGTAGAGTATGCAACAAGGGGATAAAGCTGTCTTTATCTTGGGCGGCTTGAATTCCTCATTTCACTCAGGTTTCTTTATTAACTCACTCAGGTTTATTTCTTAATTTTTCGTTCGGGATTAAAATCAGCAACCTTCGTATCGTTCGGAATTCAACATGCCGCCCGCGACTTAAAGACACTGCTTTATCCCCTAGTCACATAAACTACTATTATTGCTAATTAATAAACTTAAGTACATTTAAAATTCGTTTAATTTTCAGGATCCCATCGCCTACTACGAAATGCTGTATCCATATATTATAAAATATGGGATCTGTAAGGTGGTGCCTCCTCCTGGATGGACACCCCCCTCTGAAGTGCACGGCTACGGTTAACTCCGCCGATGTCGGTCCCAAGCCCGAATGAGAAAGGAGGAGGGTTGGTATGGAAGAGTCCTACCCATGCCGCAAAACAGTCAACGCCGAGTATCGGGCGGCGGTAACTAACCCGACAACCCCGAGAGGACCTAGAATCCTGGGGGCGGTAACCAGTGACCGTGGGGCCCTAAATACCCTCTAAAATACTGACGTAGAAGGACGTGGGAACACGATTATCTTCCCATGAAAACCCCCTATGGAATCAGAAACAGTGAGAGAGATTATGTTGGGCGATCCGACTAACCATCGGCGCCACCCAGTGCCCGGGCTGGATGGTGTGAAATTGGCGACCGAAGCTTCCCCTGAGGTTTACCTACGGGCTTCAGAAGTAAGAGTTACTACTGTCGGTGCCACAAAATATAAGAGCGACAAGACCTCAATACAAACCTGTCATCGTATTGGCGCTTGGAACGTCCGAGGTCTACTAATGGCGGGAAAACTGGCCATCGTGGAGAAGGAAATGGAATCACACAAGGTTTTCATACTAGGCATCAGCGAGACACATTTGCGTGCTAATGGCCATTTCACCACTGCGACAGGGAACACCATGTACTTCTCAGGCTGCGAAGATTCGAGTAGGAATGGGGTCGGAATCATATTGCCACCATATATGAATAAATATGTCCTTGGTTATTGCCCGGTGTCTGATCGAATCCTGACAATGAAGCTGAACACCAAGCCGTGTGTACTAAATATTGTACTAATATATGCTCCGACGGCACAAGCTCAAGATGAGGTAATTGAGGACTTCTATGGGAAACTAGAGGAAACGCTGAACTCAATTCCCAGCCGGGAAATTAAAATGATCCTTGGTGACTGGAATGCCAAGGTCGGTAGTACACTTGCTGATGATCGTATCAGAAGCACTGTTGGAAAGTTTGGACTTGGCACTAGGAATGAGCGGGGTGAAAAACTGATCGAGTTCTGTATAGACAGAAACCTCAGTATCATGAACACGTACTTCCAACATCATCCAAGACGTTTGTACACATGGAGATATCCAGGCGATAGGCACAGAAATCAAATAGACTACGTCATTCTAGATACCCGCTGGAGATCTTCAGTTTCTAATGTGTAGACCTTCCCCGGCGCAGAGTGCGGCTCCGACCACAACCTACTCGTAGCCATGTTTTCACTGCGTTTAAAGGCGCCTAGACGTCAGCCACCGAAACCAAGGAATTTGGATCCTTCTGAACAACCAATCTTCCGAGAGGCGCTGGAGGCGAAGTTGAAGAGTTGTCAGGCCCAAGAGCACGCTGGCGCTGACAAGCAGTGGACACACCTGAAAAACCACATCAACGATGCGCTTGACCGTGTCTCTAGAGAGAGGAAGCCAGAGCAGAAGAAAAACTGTTGGATCTCTGATTACTCGTGGGAGCTCATCCAGCGCAGAAAGGCTCTAAAAACTAGGGGTCTGCAAGATCGTACCGTAATGGCTGAATACTCCGAGCTTAGCAAAGCTATTAAAACCAGTTGTCGCCATGACAGAAACAGCTTTATCGAGGGTATCTGCAGCGACATTGAGAGAAGTTCCAGCAAGTTATAAACTGCAGACCTTTTTAAGAAAGTCAGAGTCCTTTCCAAACAGTTTAAGGCTAAATCGTGGGTCATAGAAGATGCCAATGGCACTGTACACCATGAGCTTGACCACATTGCCGAGAGATGGCGTACCTACTGCGAGCAGTTGTAGAGAGATCCTCTTTCAACACCCGAAGCCGTCCCGGACTGGGAGGATCTAGAACTGGAACCCACAATTCTGCGTTCCGAAATATCTGCTGCTCTGCAGTACCTCAAAAAGAAGAAGGCGCCAGGAAGCGACCAAATAACAGCTGAGGTGCTTATGGCTATGGGTGACTTGGGTGTAGAGGCACTCCACAGGGTTTGCTCACACATCTGGCAGAACGGTGATTGGCCGCATGACTGGACTGAATCCGTAACACTTCCGCTGCATAAGAAAGGGTCAACTAAGAGCTGCGGTAATTATCGAACCTTGTCCCTCATCTCACATGCCAGCAAAATCTTGCTCCATATTCTAAATAATCGCATCCGCTACTATCTGGATTGGCAAATCCCGCAGGAGCAAGCGGGTTTCGTTAAGGGCAAGGGCACTCGTGAACAGATTCTTAATATCAGACAGCTTATTGAGAAGGCATATGAGTTTGATACGCCAGTGGTAATGTGTTTCGTCGACTACAGCAAAGCTTTTGACTGTGTCAACTGGGGATGCTTGTGGAGGGTCCTACACGAACTGGGAGTGCCGGATCATCTCCTTGCCCTACTTCGCACGCTGTACAGCTCAAGCCAGGGAGTCGTAAGAGTTGATAAAACAACATCGAAACCTTTTAAATTTCACCGAGGAGTGCGCCAAGGATGTATTTTATCGCCTATCCTATTTAACATTTATGGAGAATACATCATGAGACGTACCTGCGAGAATTGGGAGGGAGGCATCACCGTTGGTGGCATAAAAATTACCAACCTGCGTTACGCTGATGACACTACTCTACTTGCAGCAAATGAGTCAGAAATGGTTGCACTTCTAGCCCGAATGGAGCGTATTAGCGAGGAGATGGGACTTTCCATAAACAGGTCCAAAACCAAGGTCATGGTGGTGGACAGATCTGGAAAATTGGAGCTCACTGGCGCTTTGGACCTTGAAATTGTGAACAACTTTATTTACCTAGGCTCCAATATTAGTTACGATGGGTCGTGCGAGGGGGAAGTTCGCAGGAGAATTGGCATGGCTAAGAGCGCTATGTTTCAGCTTAGTAAAGTCTGGAGGGATCGCAACATCTCCGTAAAGACCAAAACCAAACTGGTACGGACACTAGTCTTCTCGATCTTTTCGTATGGCGCTGAGACTTGGTCGCTAAAAGCTGCAGACCGCAAACGCATCGACGCCTTTGAGATGTGGTGCTGGAGAAGGATGCTCCGCGTTCCTTGGACAGCATTTCGGACCAACGTATCCATTTTGCAAGAACTTAAAATCGCCTCACGGCTATCGTCCGAGTGTCTTCGCAAGGTTCTGCAATACTTTGGTCACATTGCAAGAAAGGACGGTGGCAACCTCGAAAGGCTCATTGTGACCGGTAAAGTGGATGGAAAAAGGCCTCGCGGGCGCAGCCCAATACGTTGGTCCGACCAGATCCGCACCGCTCTTGACTCTACGATGTATAATGCCCTTCACACCGCCAGAGACAGAAACAGATGGAGGAACATCATAAAGGTTAAAGTGATGAAGCAGGGAGGTCACGACCCTCAGCATTGAGGAATACGACGCAAGGAGGAGGATATTATAAAATATGGGATCTGTAAGGTGGTGCCTCCTCCTGGATGGACACCCCCCTCTGAAGTGCACGGCGACATAAGCTTCGAGGTTATGAACCAGTACATCTCGCGCCTGTTAAGCCGCTGGGGGCCGGCTGCGAGGGAGCTAAGTGCTATCAAGTTGTGCCTCAAGCGACAAAATATCAGTTTTGAGCGACCACCACAGGTAGGTGTAGATATTTTTAAGTACCTAGTGCTTTTAGGGCTCTCGCTCACGGCGTCTTTTTGTAGCGATGCTGTAGAGCGTTCGCATCGATACAGTCGCGATGCTGTAGAGCGTTCGCATCGATACAGTCGCGATGCTGTAGTGCGTTAGTAGCGCGTTGGCATTTTTCTAAAGCGCGACATCATCGCCACAAAAAGTCGCCTCGGGCGAGGGCCGTAGAGGCATGCGGAATAGAGTGTAAAGTCCCACAAACCTACGTTAAAAAGGGAGGATTCTCCGAACATTCTCCACAGGAAATGACCATTTGGAACCGTGCACTAGCTTCTGACGTTTTATAAGTGCCCGTGTAGGCCTATGTGAAATAAATATTTTGAATTGAATTAAATCGGTAAAAGTCAGATATGTCAGACCTCTCTAGCTTCGCCCAAAAGCGAGAGAGGTAAAGATTATGATAAATATTATGTGCTAGATAATGTGTTTATTAAGACATTCCGAATAGGTTGCCTAGCTAAATCTGGTGCCAATGATGATAAACAATAAAATTTGTCTGAATTGCCGAACATATAAAATGTTCACGATTTCGACTTTAGATTTTCGACTTTATCCAAATACTTACAAATTGAGTTCTATCGTTACTAATAGCTTTTGTTGGACTAAAAAATACTATTTAAAAAGAAAATCGATTAAATAACAGATGAGGGTAAATTATGGCCATTTACTCACCTCTTATGAGAGGCAACCCTCCTATTTTCACCAAAAAAAGGAGGCAACCTAAAATTTTTCAGTTCCTTGGGGCACATACTTTCTGCAGATGCTCGACTTTCCCAAATAACAAATGGGGGGTACCTAATTGATGACAAAAATTAAAAACAAATTTTATTGTTTTTGACATTTTATGTAAGTTTTTTTTTTTGTTTTTATTATTGATAGGTTCGCGCTTGACCGCTATCTCACCTGATGGAGAGCGACGATGCGGTCGACGATGGAACGCGCTTACCTAGAGAAACCTATTCACTCTCGACTTAAAGATTCCCGGGTTGTAGTTATCAGGAAACACAGATTCCGGCAAGGAATTCCACTCCCTAGCTGCACGCACAATGAATGTGTTCCCAAAACGTTTTGTGCGTGTAATTATTATTTTATCGTTTTATTAAGTTTCGTTTCAACTTACATTCTAGTCTAGGGTCTTTCTCAAATGTTTTAGTTTTTAACGAGTTTAATATTTAACTTGTTTTTGCAGTTGAATGGAGTTGAAATTAATCTGCCCAAGCTGTTTCACGTCGTGCAACGGCACGGCGGGTTTGAAGCCGTGACAAACAAGAAGCGCTGGGACAAGGTCGCCGACGGCATAAAAATTGCTAAAACCCCAGATTTTGAGAAAAAGCTGGAAAATATTTACATTGAGTTCCTACTAAGTTATGACACGCTAACTTACCGTAAGTATTGATGATGATAAACGATATTTATTTTTGCAAATTGGTTTAAAAAACACTTTCACATGTCAATTTTTTTTTTCGTAAGTTTAAGCTAGATGAGGCCGGTGTTTCCTAAGGGTTCCTTCTATTTGGCAGAATCTTGATACTCCGATTTTTATTTGGCATAACTCACATGGCATAATCTTATTTAATCGAATATTTTTAAGGCATAAAAATTATTTAGCATAACTTTTGTTTGGCAGAATATTTACGTGTCCGAATTTACAATGGCATACTTTTATCTTGGCAGAATTTTGTTTCGCATAATTGCCTTTGCCATATTTAATATTATGCATAATTTTGTTTAGCATAACAATTATTTAGAGATACGATTATTTGGTATGGGTGCATATTTGAACATCAAAAATTAAAATAGATGTATCTTCTTGTAAAAATTAGTGTTCAAAACATCAAAAACTTATAATATATGGAATAAAACTGAGAGAGAGAAAATTTTGTGACAGAAACGAATCGCTGCGAAACCGACTTTACGCAGTCTTGTCTGCCCTACCCCTAGAGTGTAATTTAAACCCGCGTAGGCGCGGAGGGGTAGGGCGGCCCGCGAGCTGAGGAGCAGGTGGTTTGAAGGCCCGCCTTTGCCGGCCAGCCTCAGCCGCGGTGGTGAGCGTTAAAACCATCTGTGACGATAAGCTCGCGTGGCGCCAACCAAACCCCGCAGCGCCGGAGCCGTGACAGAAACAATGCTTGCTGCATGTTGCATGCCTGCTTGCATGCTGCATGCCTGCTACATGTTGCATGCCTGCTTGCATGCTGCATGTTGCATGCCTGCTTGCATGCTACATGCATGCTGCATGCATGCTGCATGTTGCATGCCTGCTTGCATGTTGTATGCCTGTTTGCGTGCTACATGCATCCAAGCCGACAATATTTAAAAAAAATAAAAAAAAATAATCAGTTCTGCCTTTTAATGACTATCGATATAAAATGTATGCCAAAAGACGATTCTGACTGTGAACTTTCTGCGATATGATGGTTCTGCTTTTTAATTATTATTGATATAAACATTATGCCTAAAGATGATTCTGACTAACAAAATTATGAGTTTTGAATGTATGACAACTGAGTGTATGCGAAATGATTTTCTGCGAAATGAAGTTTATGCTATCCGTTGTTATGCAAAACAATATTATGACGTAAAAAGTTCTGCTATAAAAGGTAGACCCGTTTCCTAACTGACTACCCTGAGATGAAACACCAAAACAAACTCAGAGGTCAAAGTCTTTTTTAAGGTCCATACAGTAAATATGTAATGGTTAAAAAATCACATGAGAACCATGCAGATTAGTCGGAGATGGTCTTTTGAAGAAAGAACCATACAAATTTGAGTGGACGCGTCCAGTCAGTTCAAGCATTTGTCAGTATTCGCAAAACTCAACTCAGGCTGGACTACTAAGGAGCTCAACGACTTAAAGAACAATACCAAGGAAAGGACATTTGGGTAGGCCGCAGAAAATACTCATAATAATTGCCATTGAGGAAAAAAAAATCAACATAGTCCTCACATTCACAATAATAAAAGGAAATATATAGTTTACAAAATGTAATACTTACCAAAGTAAATATTTGTGGCAAAAATTAATAATAAAATAATAATAATAATAAATAAATAAAATAACATGTTAAATTGTAAAAACTAAACATTAATGTCAAAAGGAATAAAAGAAAAAAAAAGAAAAATTACAATGGTTATAAAAATTAGAGCGTACTGAAGCAGGTCAATCCCAAGCCTTTTAGTCCTCAACATAGTCCTTTAGGTACAGTGTAAAATGCCTTTTGATAAAGTTTTCGCTTTACAAATGATTTGAATTTATTAAGGCTGAGTTATTGAATATATTCGTAACTAGGAAGTTTATTCTAGAAGTGAATGCATTGACATCTAAATGAGCCCCCTATTTTTTTTTCCTGGTTGCAGGAACTTGTATTTGTTCCTAGTATTAAAATTATGCAATTTTAACACTGTATTTTTTAAACATTATTTTATTTTTATTTGCATACAAAATATTCTCGTAAATATACTGTGAAGGTACAGTCATTAATATAATGACTTGATATCTTTAAATTTATCTCTAAGGGAGTACCTGAGACTTAATTTATAAATCGAACGAATAGCTCTTTTCTGCAAAACGAATTGTCTGGATATCGGCGGCCCCACAGTAGAATACCGTACGACATGACAATATGGAAATAGCTAAAGTAAACTAAACGGGCAGTCTCTACATCAGTTAAATTTCGAATTTGTCTAACAGCGTATGCTGCAGAGCTAAGTATTTTTCTCTAATTAAGTCTCATAATTAGCTATCAGGTTGAGCGAGTTAGTTTACACATCTATTGCTTCAACAATGAACTCTGCGATTCAGTAGCCAAACTTGAAGTCAGAGGCGTTTTCGTTTAGTAAATTAAGTAATATTTTGAGTCGCAGTGTCGCCTGGCGTCTCGATGTGAATTGACCCTAAATATCCTATAATTTTTATCATGATTTTATTCTTTTTTTGCTTAGTTACTGAACGATCCGAAACAATGGAGCTATCGAGATGAGTGCAACTATTGCAGAGGCTCGCTGTTCCTGTCCAAGGTATGCTCATTCACCTCCTAGGTTCCCACTCTCTACTACCGCTCTTACTATACCAAATAGGTAAGGTAGGAATTTACAGTAGGTACGGCCAAAATATTTTGAACACTCCGAACTTCAAACAATTGGCTGCGAACTAATTATTTTTAAAAATCGAGGAATTTGTATTTTTTTAAGAAATGCCTAACTTCAGAGTAGACAACATATTTTTTTCATACTGTCTACTTTATTTAGACTATGTTTATTTACATCATCATCATCATATCGATATCGTGAAAAACGTGAAGACTTTGAATTTTTGGTTCTAGGACATACCGGTGGTCCTAGAACCAAAATTCAAAGTCATGACATGACATCCACCAACCTGCACTGGGCCTGCATGGTAGATTTCAGGCCATTCCCTCTCCTAGAGAGGAGGCCGAGTCCCAGCAGTGGGAGCATTATAAGGCTGGGCATGTTAAATAGTGTTTGTAGGTTGATTTTAAATTACAAGATTTTCATATTACGATGTCATCAACGTGTCGCCAAGGCCACATCGTAGTGATCAACCAGTACCCCTATAGCAACACTATGCAGCCTAGAGGCCGTATACAATACGTGCTAGTAGTTTAGTGTAATATAATGAATGTTTTCGTGGACAGGTGAAGCGTCTGCCCGATAGGAACTCGGAGCTGTGCCTGCAGCACACGCTGACGCTGCTGGACACGGAGCGCTACAAGGACACGCCGGTGGAGCAGCTGCAGATGCTGGTGCACGTCAGCGTCAAGGAGCTGCACAGGGTGAACGACAACATGAAGCGCCGCCTGCACCTCTAGAACTAACTCGCTCACCTTCTGATTCTTTTAATAAATTATCAGTCATAGGCGTCGGACGCAAGACACATTCGCCCACAGCGGGTGCAGACGACAGCTGTCACCGCAGGTGGGGACTAGTCAACCAGGAAACTCGGTAAGTCTAAGTCACATAGCATTTCTTTTTTGTATTAATCTTTAGGCTTAGGCTTTTAAGAGGCTGCTTTCCTATCGTAAACATCATATACAGGGTGAAATTGAATAGATGCGACAAATTTAAATATGCGATAATACGTGTTGTCAAGAAAATTTAGATCATATCAAATGAAAAATTAGTAAACATTTAGCAGTGTTACGAAAAACGTTAAAATAATTAAAGTATCAAAGAATTTCGCGTACTACAGTTTTCGTGTAGTGGGTACGATTTATGTAGGTACATTCTCGCTATGAATGAATTGCGCCTCCGACCGCCCGGCCGCCCGCGCATCTTTCCCGCGCGCACGATTATTAACAATTTGTGAAACCAAATTTCCCTTCATACTTTTGTCGGCTTAGGACGATCCAAATTACAATAAAAGTAATATTAGTAAAACAATGTTAACTTCAAAGGTCAAACCTGAATAATGTTTGTTACAACAACAAATTACCTAATTATTGTATTTTTGGCGTACCTATTTAAAAAGTTGGAATCACAGTATTTACAATAATTAATAATTAAGTATTTACAATAAATCAAATCGGTACACTTACGTGTATTTTAATAACTGTTCAAAACCTCCGTTTTGTAAACACAATTGAGCACGGCGCCGCAAATTGTCCTTAAGTTTTATTAATACTAAAGTCTGTGATTTCACAGTTTCAAAAGTACTCCTAATTTTGTTTTTTAGGTCGTCTAAAGTTTCGGACTCGCGTTCGTAAACGAGTCTTTTTATTTCTCCCCACAAATAAAAGTCTAACGGTGTTAGGTCAGGTGACCGTGCCGGCCATGCTACGGCTCCGCCGCGACCTATCCACCTATCACCGTATTCACTTCCTAAATAAGCTCGCACTTCACTGAAATAATGAGCCGGAGCTCCGTCCTGTTGAAAATACATACCGGCAAGATACGACTCGGGCACGTCTTGCAATAGTTCAGACACTGCATTCCTTAAAAGTTCTAAATAACGTGGACCGGTCAACCTGTCATTAATGAAGATCGGCCCAATCACTTTGTCATTAATTATCCCAGCCCATACATTCACACTAAATCGGAATTTTAAAGCGTCCCTCCGTGTTACGTGTGGGTTGCGACCGCGAGCACTCCACCAATGTTCATTATGAACGTTAAATAGTCCAATTTTCGTAAAGGTGGCTTCGTCACTCCATAAAATGTAGTGATGGAGATTTTCCAATAACCATTCACAAAATTGTCTCCGCGGACGATAGTCGGCGAGCACCATATCTTGTATGCGCTGAAAATGATAGGGATACATCCCAGACGTGTTCAGTAACTTCCATATGAAATACTGGCTCTAATATCTCTAATAATAATTGGGACACCGACCTTCAGCTTGATGGTATGCGCTGGAAGTCCACTTACTGACAGGGAGTTCAGAAATTCCACGGGATAATGTGTGGCGTCATCTTGCTCGACAACAGTGTTTATCGAGGTGTAGACCACTTCATTCCCTTCAATTTCCGAGAGAATGCATTCGTTATTTGCTGCAGCCTGATCATTTTTGGGCGTCGGCGTTATCGCTCACACACCCAAGAAGCTGGTGCAGTATACGACTGATGTCCCCGTACACACAGCAAATGAGTTCTTCTAAGCTGGATACCACTCTACCGAGAGACTCTGGAAGCACCACCTGTCAGAGTGCCTTCGCCAAAACTTAGAAGGACATCAGAGAATTCTTGCAATGCACGTGCATTGCCGCCGAGCCGAGTTCTCATATTAATGGTCAAGCGCAGCGTACGAACTCGTGACCACAACGAAGATCGTTTCAATGAAGCATTCACCTCGTCAGCCCTCGATCCCCGCGTCGCTACGGGAAGTGTTTGCTGGAAATCGCCACTGAACAGAACTGTGACACCACCCATCAAATGTTCGTTCCTGCGGATGTCCTGCAGGGTTCTGTCCACGGTCTCAACTGCCTGCCTATTGGCCATCGTACACTCATCCCATACGATCAGAGAGCAATCCTTGAGCACGTGTCGCTTATCGCTGTTACGTGACATACCGCAAACAGGCGTTTCGGCGCTCTCTAAATCGATGGGAATTTTAAACATGGCATGTGCTGTCTGGCCACCCGGAAGCAGTATGGCAGCGATTCCTGACGACGCTACAGCAATAGCAATTTTGCCTTGCCTCCTGACCTCTGCAAGCATGCCAGTGGTAACAAACCTGTTCTACCAGGAGCATCCATGAAAAACATTTTACACTGGTTTTGCCCAACGCTTTCAAGGACGGTGTCATTTGTTTTTGCTCTGAAGAGAACACGGTGACATGGTCATTTCGTATGGTAGTCATTTCGCCCGGCTCGTAATTTGTCTTAGCGTTATACTCCCGATTGCCACGGCCTTGATGCGGTGATGATTGCGGAGCTGGTAACCCATATTCGATCAGCGGATTGCCGCCCATAGAAGTGATCACATCTTGAAGTGCACTGAGACAGGTGTTCAGCACGAGTTCATCAGTTACTTCGACTTCGTCTCCAGTAGCACGCCTCAAAGCTCGTAGAAAATCTTCAGACAAATGATGGCGATATACTTCTCCCACAAAGCTACCGGGTTCGCGACTCCACAAAACACCAAGATGACGGCAAAAAGATGACGCATGCGGCTGGGACTGTCACTGACGCTCGCCTCCGCGAGGATTCATAGTACAGTTTTGACTTTCCTACGATTTTATTTTATGTATAGATTTTTTTCATCTTACATCTATCTTTAAAGGATTTTTTTTCATCCCCAATGCAATAAATGCGCTTATCTTAACTTATTAATACTGACATCTATAACTAATTATAAATAATACATTCCTTGTGAATTCACTCAGAGTACAACAAAATAAGTCCGTCTCATTAGCTATCAGGTTGAGCGAGTTAGTTTAGATACACATCTATTGCTTCAACAATGAACTCTGCAATTCAGTAGCCAAACTTGAAGTCAGAGGCGTAGCGTAGCCTGATTTAGACGCAGGCGAAGACGCATCCGCGAGGCCTCTTTCAAGAATTTGACAACGAGACAGCGCCTGTCGCAACCCATTGTTCAACTACATCGTCAATTACTGTTAAACAGCGTTACAGGTTAAACAGTGGTCAAACACGAGCTTATTAATTACTAGCTTTTGGTCGCGACTTCGTCCGCGTAAAAGTCGAAAAAGGTTTTATTAGGTTTTTTTAATTGATTTTGTTTTATTATGTATATAATCAATAGGATTTATCCGTATTAATGATTCAAGAAAATACTCGTTTTTAAAGAACCCTTGCTGGCGTGAGGCCAAAGTGGGTACTAGGCTGCGGGCGAGGAATCGCTTCGCCCATGCCTAGCTAAATTGTAAATCTGCAGTCCCCTAATTCAGCCTTTATTTTTCCTTTATCCGAAGATGAGCGCCAGAAGATTATGCGTGTAGTGGAAGTAGCGTGGAACAAGAAATACCAGCGGCTCTTGGACCGCTTGGCCGTATACAATACCTCCTAGTAGTTTAGTGTAATATAATGAATGTTTTCGTGGACAGGTGAAGAGTCTGCCCGATAGGAACTCGGTGCTGTGCCTGCAGCACACGCTGACGCTGCTGGATACGGAGCGCTACAAGGACACGCAGGTGGAGCAGCTGCAGGTGCTAGTGCACGTCAGCGTCAAGGAGACAGCGTCAGACGACAACTTGAAGCGCCGCCTGCACCTCTGCAACTAATTTGCTCACCTTCTGCTGTTATCCTGATCATTTTTTTGTTTTAGTTTATGCGAAACCCGAAACACGTGTCTAGTATTTTTATGTAAAGAATCTATATACAAAATTTCATAGTTGTGTCATGAAAAATCACAGAGTTGTAGCTTGTTATGTTAACCGGTTGTCCGCATAAATACATAGTCATCGGGTCATTCAGGTGAATGAGGGCTGGTTTTGCTTCCGCATCCAGCTGTGCGCTGGCAACTAATGCCCACTATGACCTGCTGTGACCTCATCGACGTCGGGTCGACGATGAAGTACCTGGGACTCGTCCTCGACAGCTGGTGAAACTTCGTGGAGCATTTCCACGTCTGGTACCCAAACTAAAACGGACTGGGGCTACTCTCAAGCAGCTCCTGCCCAACCTTGGGGTTCCAGATGCCTCCTGCCAGGACCTCCTGCCAGGGCGCCAGTGTGGGCTCCGTCGCTGCGTCAGCAACCGAAGGCCCAGCTGAACGCATGCCAGAGGGTCATGGCAATACGGATGGTGCGAGGATACCGCACGGTTTCCCGCCACCATGGGATGCAACGCCGGGGCGAAAGTCCGCTGCCGCGACAGGTCGCGGCATGGAGGACAGAGCTCCGGCGGGGAGCTCATGGTGAAATGGCGTCAGCGACAATCGCAACCCAGTCCTGGGCACGCCACAATTATGGCGGTAAGTCCCCTCTTTGAGGCGTGGCTGGAAAGACCTCACGGTGTCCTCACCTTCCACATGACGCAGGTTCTCACCGGACATAGTAAGTTCGGGAGGTTCCTGCACCAGATTCGTGCGGAAGTGACGCCCGGGAGTCGCCACTGTGTTGAACGCCCGGAGGACACGGTGGAGCACACAGTGGAGATGTGTCCCGCTTGGGCAGTGTATCCTGAACGTATCTTCTTTAAAATAAATAAAAAATTAAAATCGGTTTACGTAATCCAAAATTACCACCAAAAACCCAACATACATAACCCGTGTAGTTTGTATAAATTAGTAACCCCATTTCCCGAGAGTTGGCGTTGTACTTCGGGCTACTTCGCGCTGTTAAGATTTTTCCTGAGGTGATGGGGTCGGAACGAATGTGAGCTATTATTATTGAGCTATTATATTAGCTATTATATATTGTCAAATTGTTCAGTTGGTCTCTTGTTGGCATTGGTGGTATTTGTTCTTTCTCGTTGTCTGTCGTTCTAAGAATATTTGGTATAGTGGGAAATGGTAATTGTGTTTAAATAAATCATATTGTGAGTTTAATTTTTTAACTTGAACAGGGAAAAAATTGGTTGATAGCCGTCGTAGTTTAAGGGTTCTGTTAAATTGTTTGAAATTGGGTTTATGTTTGGAGATTTTAATGAAGACTACATCAATACTGCAGTATTTAAATTACTAAATGCCGCTGGTTATCACTCCATGTAACAACCCCTTCCTCTACTCGTGGTTTTTCTTTTTTTCGAACTTTCCATGTTTAGTTGGAAACTATAACTCTTTCTTTAGTTATCACCATCCTTTGTGGGCCAGTTTTTTAGGGTTCCGTATTTAGTATGTCTACTCATTGTAATAAATAACCCATTTTTTAACTCTTAAATCTGGTCACATATTGTGACGGACGGAAAGCTCCGGAACACTACACTGAGCGTGGCCCGACACGCTCTTGGCCGGTTTTTTTTAAATATTATTGGGAATAAATAGGTACTACTACTACCTACTGATTCTGAAGAAACTATGTTCAGGTTTCGCATATGCTAAAAATAAACAACAGATGAGAGAGGTTATCTGGTGGTTGTATAAGAAGACGTTCGGTTAAGACTGTATTTTAGTGGTTTATGTAATATTCATATAACAAACATAAAGCGGGAACTACATTAGACTGACGTATACGTTTGCCACGCCTGATTTGTACGTAGAATCGCGTCGCGTGACATGGATCTAATGCAACTCTACAAGTCTAGTTGGCATATAAAATGTACGGAAACCGACGCGCCCAGCTCGATGAATGTGGCCAACGTATGTCTACCTTAACTGTCGTGATTTTATGTAGGTTTATGCAGTGCCAAAACTAGCCTTTTATACACCAGATTGAGCTTCTATAACTGCATTTCTAGCAAAAAGTACAAACAAACGGTCTATATTGAAATTTTTGCGTCTGCGGACGGACTGCACCCTGTGTCTGGGCGCCGTTGGCACCGCCGGCACCAACTCAGTTACGGCACTGCGTTAGTGAAGTTCGTACACCACAAAGTGGTGAATAAGAGTGACATATTATTTTGTATGTATGTTTTACATAAGTTCCTGTCGTCAATTTTCTAAGTTAATTTAATGATTTTATAAAGTAAGTTTCGTCCTGGAAAATAATAAGACTGATAACTTAATTATAAGAATTATTTCAAACTATTCTAGATTAACGTAGTTGTCAAAAGATCACAATAATAAAATAAATAATTAATATTTATAATTATTATCGTTATCAAAAGATTTCTAAATTGTCTTATCATTAGTTAGAGGCTTATATTTTTATGTAATTTTAAGTAGGCCTTCTTTAAAACAAACTTGACGGTTAGACAATAATTTATTTTCAATACACTTGCTCAGAAAGTGACTCTTATGGCACTGCACTTAGGTATATTATGGCACTTATTATAAAACCGTTCTTGGCTCTCTTTAGACCCTCGCCACGGCTCAGGTCTAAATTCTGCTTCGACGGTAATCACTGACATTACACACTTGTATCATAATGTACTATATTATTGACACACACAATTTTTAAGGAAAATATCATAAGGCATCAATATTAAAAAGGCCTAGCGGTTCGGCCACGATCTTGCCGTTGTGAGAGGTAGCTAAGCGCAGGGCGGCAAGCTGTAATAACAAAAGTATGAAATATGTTTGAAACACGCCACGAGACGCTGCTCATAGTGCCGCGCGACGTTAAGACTGAAGTTGTGACTAGGCCGTAAAGTAGCGATGGCACAAAACACTCACAACCTCTTCAAATATTATTCTATAACATAAGATATAATTCAATTCAATTCACGTAAAATTGATCAGTGATAACCCGAATGTGAGTTAAGAATTACAATTAAAACTTCGATAAATTAAATTATACGAGTAATTTTGTGATAAATTAGTTTTTTAAATTACTTAAGACCAACGCGGACGCACGCGCGTTCGTCCGCGCGGGCTACCGTCGCTACTATGTGCGTGTGTCGAGTGCGACCAGGGACTTAAAAACACCTTCATAAAGGTTACAGAATTATAAGTGTTACATGTTGAATTGGTAACAGAATCAAATATGTAACACTTATTAATGTGTTTTCAATGTGTTAACCCAAAACACTTACAAAAGTGTAACCCTAACATATCTGTAACAGATATAAAAGTGTTAACAGTGTTAATAAGTGTAACAGGTAAACGCAGCGTTGCCAAAGTTACAATTTACAAAGCTACACTAAAACTGATTATTTCAGTTACACATATTAACACTTATTAACACATATAAACAGGTTACAGTTTGATTCAGTTGCACGTCATAACACATATAAAAGGTTACAGTTTCATTCGGTAACATTATTGTATCTGTTACATTTTAAAAGTGTTTTTCTGTTAAAACTGTTTTAAAAAACAGTGTTAAAACACTTTATTACGGTTACAGTTTGAGTCCCTGTGTGCGACGGCCTCTGTAGCGGAGATCCGAGTATTACCTGCACAGTGTCGCTATTTCAATTTAGACGGTGTGTATAGTCTCAAAATAGATAGGTACAGAAGTCAATCTTATGTAAGTACCTACCGATTAAAATGGGGTGAATAGAGACAAAACTTTAAAGGGCATTTTCTCGATATTTGAATAATTTTTTCAGCATTTAACTATATCAATTTATTTGTTTTTAGTCAACCCTAAGTCTCTATTTACTCCGTTTTCGGTACTTCACTTTTTATACCTACGCTAGGCGATCGCGCTTGGGTCAGCGCATTGCGTCGAACTGTACGAGTGCTTTCGGGCGATTGAGACGAGATATCGTGTCCGTGAGACCACTCTATGTGTGACACTAGACACCAGTCTATGTGTGCTTGGGTTGCCAAGTATACTGTTAAAAACAGTATTATACTGTTTTTCACTACATTATACTTTTTACTGTTCAACAAAAATAAAGTATACAAAATACTGTATTTAATAATTAGTTATTAATAAATTGTAACAAAAAATACTTTATTTTTTGTAAAAAAAAGTTGGCAACCCTTTAGTGTGCTCGGGCGCGCTTTGTATGTATATTGTCTTCTGTACCTATCTATTTTGTGGTATAGTCGTGTCGATGGAGAACAGTAATGTATTATTACGTAGCAAAACGGGCACCGGGCGTGGTTGCTCGTGACGTGTGCCCGCGCGGCGAGCCGCGACGGAGCACTTTTGAATGGGACCGCGCAAGCGCTAACGCAGCGTCCGTCATCCCTTAACTGATTTGTAATAAATTTAAATCATTAAGAGGGCCCTTCCCGACTCGTTTATCGTCAACATGATCATGGTTTAAAAGCTTGTTGTTTCACCTAACGCAATTCAATGCAGTGAAAAAAAGACATAACGCCTGAACGCTCAAATTGGCATTCAATGGCATCTATCCATTGACTTGAATATTTCACACAAGTTATTTCAAGAAATACGTGTTATTTTTTAACCTAAACCTCGTTTTGGACGCTTTTATGAAGCAAATGTCACATTTTGCCTCAGGAACTGGTAGTTGTGCCAGGTAGTAGAGTTCTGTGTGCAGGAGCTCGCCCGGGGAGGTACTACCACCAAACTTTTCTGCCATCCAGCAGTGCTGCTGTGTTCTGGTCTGAAGAGTGCGGGGCCGGTTGATATTACTAGCACACGAGACGTTCCAACTCGGTCTCCTAAATGAGATTATGAAATATCGCTCTACGCGGCACACAAATATCTATCATGATTAATTGTAATTCTTATAGAACAAGATCCCAGAGCCTCCAAACGTTGATAGATAGCTAAAGAGGTGTCCGCGCGCCTGAGGGAACGGGCTTCCTCACGCCCCAGCCGGCGGGATCTCGACCCAATTTCCAGCTACCGCAGGCCGGAGCTTGCTCGCGGACAGCGAGCGATGGATAGTCTGCGACGACGCGCGCTTCAAAGAGCATCATTTCTAAGCTTTGTAGAATGATATTTCACAATTTCATCATGTAATATTTATTTATTTAAAACTTTATTCTTTCAAAAGTCTTCATTTTGTACCGGTCAAGAAACATTGCAATAATCGTTTTATTTATGACTGGCAATATTCTTATTTTAATGTAATAAAAAGAAAACAGTTTAACATCGCGGCCCTAGAAAAAGCTTTAAGGGAGGTTTATGCGGTTGTGAATCTCTAAGTTTTGATTTTAGTCCTTTAATTATTTATTTATATGACCAACATTAGGCACTAGTTATCCCAAAGCGTTGCGCAATGCGCAGTGCTTTTTTACGGACTAAATTTTTAGTATTTTGAGGGTATACCCTCTATCCAATAGCATAAGTAAATTTAAGCTTTAAAATCATTGATGTATTAACCCAACAATGTTTAAAATATATTTAATGAAATAAAATATATCTAAATACGTTTTTAGTAAAATAAGGAAATTGATAAACTTTTGTTTATCATTTATTATTAAAAATACGTATACAAATAATTCAAACGTAAAAATGTACTTTATGTGTATAAGTGTGTAATAATAGATCACACACCTGGGAGTACGCATATTGACAAAAAAAAACTACTAAAATTATTTAATACTTCTTTTGAGTTAATAAGTCGATGTTTTCATACATTTAATCCAGGTGGGATTGGTAAATTAAAATACAGTCAAAAATAAGACTTTATTCATTACGTAAATGGATCAATGGTTGCGAAACCTGATTGTGACGTGTTCGCGGATGAATGGAAGAACATTTTGCCTTAGTTTGGTCAATTTAGATATCCGAGGTTACAATAATTCGCACCCAGCTGAAAATTGGTAGGATTGTTCAAAACAAAATCATAAACGAAAACTAAAAAGTCCTCATCGATCCGACAACTGATAAAAATACTCGGGGTCAAAAGTGTCCTTTGACCCCAAAAAACGAGTTTTTCGCGATTTTTACCAAAACGGTAAGTTTTATCATAAAAGTTAGCTCAGACAAATATTGCAGATCAGATTCAGATCTACAAAAATGTCTGAATATTTTTTTCCTAAGAGTCAACGTTTTTGAGATATATTTATCATGATATATGTTTTTACATCAAATAGTTAACATAAAATTTAGCCAAAAGCTTAAAATAAGAAAGGAAGAAAAAAATCCTGGATGGCAACTATTTTTAGTACATTGGGTCGTAATATCGTTCTAAATTTAGGTTAGGAACCTCACAAGAGGTTAAGAGTTTATTGACGGATGCAACGCCAAATTATATTTAATTTAAGGAGTTCCATTATAATCTAGAATAGAACAACACTCAATATACGGTAATAAATTAATATAGCGATCCCTTTTTGTGCGTCATTTTTTGACACAAGATTGTGGCAGTGTACGCGGAGACGCGTCGCTTAGAATTAAAAAGTACTATATTTACTAAATTAACTATAGTTAGCTGTAAGAACACTTGTCTGAGATGCCGAAAGCCTCCAAGTGTTTATGCTCCATTCAAAATAACACTAGACAATATAAACAAACCTTTTTACTGTCCATTCAACCGATTTTGACTTTTATTGCGTTGCTGTCATGAAAATGGCAGCTGCAGTAAATAGTTAGTATTGAAACCACTTTTTGCTATTAATACGATCCTTATGTCGTCAGAATAGAAGTCAAAATCGGTTGAACGGACAGTAAAAAAGCTTTGTTTAAAAGTCGAATGTTATTGTGAATAGTGTATAAGTTAGTATTACATTTCACTTTATGGGTAAGAGAAACGCTTGATGTCAGTAGTTTGTCTATACGTGTAAACCTTATAATATATTAAGTTTAAATTTGTAAGTATATAGTCCAGATTCCCTGGTCCATTTTTTCCACTTGATTACTATCAAGCTAATTTTCCGTGAGTAGCTTCATTTTCTCTCTCGATTGTGCTAGTTAACAGAGGTAGCAGGGGGGGGGGATAGAATATGTCGATTTGATGATTCTCAAAATTTTATTACTGTCGGGATTTTTTTTTTTGTTAAATCTCAAGATAATTATCTAAATTATTCCAAAAAGTATTTGTCCTACAAAATGTATGGTTTGATAAAAGAGTCCTCTCCTTCCAACCTGTATCGATAACGAGGTCATCATAAATGATTACTAACCAACTGATTTTTTTTTTTGTTACTTGCCTGCCTAATAGTAATCAAGTGGAAAAAACAGACCAGGGAACCCGCATTACTGCATTTGCGAACTGTCTAGGTTTATCCTTATCTTAGGGCTGACACTGCGTAAAGCGGGTGACCGCACGTGTACCCGCAACGGAGCACTTTTGTATGGAAGCACGCGAGCGCTCTCTTTATGCAGTTTCTGCCCTTATAATCACGCGCAATTTTACGTCGTACTCGGTTTAACTTATCTTTAGGTTAGGAAGAAAAATCGTCTCATATTGACGTAGGTTTCTAATACCATAGAAAGATTTATAAATGAAATAGGATTAAGGTCATTAAAGCCGGTGTCCCCAAACCGCTCGAGGGGCTTAGTATTATAAATAGCTTTAGAAGTCGCTCAAAATATGCGCAGGTTCCCCTTACCTTAAAAGGATTTATTTATAAGATTAGGTGGAGACAGTGGTGGTCCTGTGGTAACGATCACAAGTTGTAGGTCGCGAGTTCAAACTCAGCCAGGCACATTAAAGCTAGAACTAGATATTAGACCGAAGCACACGTGTTTTTTGTAATACGCCTGATATGTATTTGTGTATCAAGTATAGCTCTATAAATCCAGTTTCCATATAAAATGTATGAAGACCGACGCGCCCATATCGGCGCATGTGGCACACGTGTGCGAAGTGAAGTTCTACCTTAATTTCCTTAATTTATTTCATTACCACTGCTATCAAAACGCTGAAGAAAAACACCTTGAGGAAATCGACATGTCCTAGAACCAAAAATTTGAAGATATGTGACTTCTACCAACCCGCACTGAGCCCGTGTGGTGGATTACGGTCCATTCCGAGAAAGGGGACCTCACAAGACTGATTACGCCTATGCTAAGGATTAGATGCTATATCAACTTTCCCTGAGCCATATTGGAAGTGTACTATTTTTTTTTTCTAAGTTTTTTGTTCTTATTGAACGCGTGGTTCCGTCTTATACCACATTTCCATCCAACATTTCGTGGATTATGTGCTCAACGGTATTACCATCGACTTATATTCTAGTGATAGTACAGTAAATCTATGGGTATTACATATTTTGCTATGAATTTAAAAGTATAACTCGACGCCCCCCGCGAATAATCCGGTAATCGTAAAAGTGTAAATGTTCAGGAAAAATAAAAAACCATTTTTCCTTAATAACTCCATTAAACGACAAGTATCAGAGATTTTTTATATCGCATATGGAAGCTAATTTTTTCAACTATCTGGTTATTTCAACAAAATTTAAGTAGTCCCAAGGGCTTCGTTATAATTTAGCTGGATGCATTTTACTATATAAGTGTAGGTCAAGCTCTGGTCAGTAATGTCACTTACGATATTGTTCGTGTAAATTTATATTTTCGACGGCAACAGTAAAATCTTGTTGCGATATTATTCGTGTAAATTTATATTTTCGACGGCAACGGTAAAATCGTGTTGCGCTATTATTCGTGTAATTTGTTTTGTATACTGAACATTTGTAAAAAGCAATTATTAGGTTATTCGATTGTTTAACAGTAACGTCCATTTTATTGTTATGACTATTACTGTTTTTTCGAATAGTTTACTTAAGTATTATTTGATGATTATTATAGTATATTTTATGAAATAAAGGACATTCTAGTAAATGAAACAACTTTGGTTAGTTTGACAAAACACGATAGTTATTATTATCATAAAAAATAGACACTGCACTGAAAACACGACTATTATACATGATTACACAATCATGGAAATTATTACATTTAAAAATCTTAATCAGAATCCTCATCGTAACCTGATTCACAAAAACTTAAGTTCCTATAAAATGGTTCATAATGGTGGGGAATTACTTGGGAGTTACACAGGCTTAGAAGATCATTATACAAAGCTTTTTTAATAGGGAGGGGCTTGTAATATGCTGGCTTTAATTCAATACTTTAAATTGTTTTGGATACCTGTTTCTGCCAACGCTGTCTACTTTTGCCTGCATTGTAATCCAATTCAATATAATCCTGATCAAAATCATATTTGAAAAGAAAACAGTTAGGTTTACTGTATGATACACTAACCTCCATCACATCGGACCATCGTACTTTTTCTCCTGTCTTATCTTGAAGCCATCTTTTGGGTTCAACAAGTTCTTTTATGTTGAGGATTTCAGATTGTTGCATTTCTTTTAGGATATATATTTGTCTCCGGAGACTTTAGCGTTCATGATGATATCATATACTTGGTCCGGTGTATACAAAACTTTGTTTTTCAGAGCTCTTTCAATACATGCGTGCATAGAGTCGCCTTCATTTTGGCTATGCCCACCAACAAAAAACTGATGGGTAATGTCAATTTGAAGAGTCATTGCAATGTAAAGATACAATGCAAATATGTATCTGTTTTTATTCTGGCCATAACAATCATCAGAGTAAAATATAATTTTACGTATGCCTCTTTCATGTATGGTCTTGACAAATTGAAACAAGCTACTCCCTATTTCGATACACCCTAGTTTGTTTAGAGCGTCAAAAACGGTAAAACTATAAATCGGGTATTTACGTTTGTAGTGGAAAATTGACACTTCAGACTGGTACATTCAAAACTTTTTCTAAATCAAAAATGGCCACAACGTTGTCATCTTTATTTAGTGTTTCTTTTTCTTCTTTTTTAATTTCACGAACTCTTTCTTTCATACTCAAATGTTTCCTGTAATTTTCTTCTAAAGACGCCTTTTCAGCGAAGTTAGCTTGCTGATATTGTGAAAATAAAGTACACTGATCCTTTTTAGGCTTAAAAAAGGAATAGTTGTAGTTAGTATTAAACACTTTTTCATACTGTCGTTTTGAAGCCATCTCAACAATATCTGGATAGTTCTGATTTGCAAACCATGACTTGTAAAGTCGGTACATTTTTAAAATACCTTTCAATCGTGGTAATTAGAGACGCAATAGTAAGACAATAGGTGCGCGAATGGCGTTCGCTTGGGGTTTAATGAATTAAGAGATTCAGACAAATATTCTCGTTTAGACTCTTTTCTCGTGTAATGCGATTCTACTTTGGGAAATAAATCAATATGATTCCTGAATGTATGTATGGGGATAAAGAAGGTATTATATTTTTAATTTTATCTTTACAAATCGACAGTGTTTCATTCATGTACCGGATCGACCCTCCACGGGATTAAAACGATTAAAATTTAGCGGTGTATTATAACTTACACGAATAATATCGTAAAATAAGCCTGTACTAGCACTTACTTAAATAAGTTAGAAAACTATTTACCCGAATAATATCGTAACAATGTTTACTGTCAAATCATATTGATATTTTTTTTCGTAAAGATCTAAAACCATATTATTCGTTTAAACTACATTTTCATTAATTTTTATGGAATATACGCGTAGTTTTTCATATCTTCGTAAATAAAGATAGAAAAATTCTGGAAAAAAATTACATGGTGTATTTTAACATCTAGATGCCGAAAAACGCATAACATGAAAAACCCCGTAATAGGTCATTACCGGATTATTCGCGGGGGACGTCGAACTGAATTTTCGGTATATTTTGAACGATTTTATAGAAACGTATTTTGTCGTTCCTAAAGGCATTTTTATTATTACTCTTATTATATCTATTAGCGATATAATGTGTGGAAGTAGATATTTTATTATCGTTCGTTCTAGCGACAATAAATATTGCATATCGTAAACTCACGTTAGATTAGGTACCCATTGCAAGAAAAACTAGTATAAAAAATACGTGAGTACCTTTCGAAAGTAGGTACATATTTGGTTCCGAGCAGGTTAGAATAAAATTATAATTTTTTAACATATTATAGAATGTAGGTACCTAACTATATCCCAATAGATTATGTGACTAAGGAAGAATTAAAGCAGAGTCTTGAATTCTGAATGCAACGAAAGATTTATATAATTTACTCCCGAGCTATGCAAGGGAGTTAATATAGAAACCTGGGTGAAGTGAGGGATTTAGGAAGCCCAAGACAGAGACTGTTTTATCGTATTAACACTAGTTTTTAAGTTGTGTTTATTAACCAACTATGGACTTAGTCTGAAATATAAGATTTTTATTTTATTTATTTATTTATTCCCGTGTTGGATTACAGTATCGACATTTTACACCTTTGAGATAATTAATAGTAATTTACAAATTGAATTTACGTGTGTAGTACGGAATCATTCGCTAATTATAATCACACAAATATAATTTATAGTAAAGTAAGTAGGTAATTAATTAATGATCGAATTCTAATTTCTAATTTGAAAGTAAGGCTTAGGTATATTCATCTTCATCAAAAATTTATTTTTAGGTTTAAGTATAATAGTTAATAGCTGTATTGTTGCATAAAGTTAAGGCCTATAAAGAGGATAAATAAATAAGTTTAACTAATAGTGGTTCCCTGCAATGTGTTATAATTTTTATACTATTATGTATGGAATTGTACTATTGCCCTTAATACAAATTATTTCATAACTTAGGCTGGCTTAGGTGCTGGTTGCAACACCCACCTGTTTTTGTTATTTTTTTAAGTGTAACTTTCAAACCAATGTTTTTTTTTGTAATAATATCGCCAAGTCGTGAGCGCTCTGAATGTAATATTAATCAACGAAAATACTATTTATTTTTAATAACATTCATTTATAATGATAATATTTAATTATAATGATATTAATTATTTATAATGATAGTATTTCTTTTTAATAATAATACTTATTTATAATAATAATAATATTTATTTTGTCAAAAATAATTAATTCGAGCATTACTCTCGCGAGGCACAACCTCAGTGCACTGCTGCAGTGCTTTCGCTTAAATCTGATTAGTATACTGGATGTATTTACTAACATTTCAAGCACGTCCTATTATAAATCTTGGAAATTTGGACCAATCGTTTGACTATATTAGTATAGATATGTAGTTTATTAACTTCAGTATACATATATTGTATAATTGTATTATACCTATGGTTTTTTAGCATATCTATTCTGGTTTTCACCCTTACATTGCACCTACCGCTATTTTTCTCTGCATCACACAAATTATGACTGGCAGATGCTTGAGGCATTAAGTCCGCTTCTGTACTTTTGTGTGCATAAAGCATAAATAAATAATAAGTAGATATGTTCAAGTAATGCAAAACCATTAGAGATCAGTTTTTCTCTCCTAATTATACTGCAGATATTTCCAGAATTGTTCGATTTCGATTCATAGGGAGATGCATTAATATTGTAGTTTTTATAAGTACAACGGCCATCACCAAGATGCCTTTATTATCATTTAAAACCATGTACACACACGCTTTACTTATAAAAGTATCAACTAAGTGCTTTATATTGCCGCTTTTCGCTTCTTTTGTAATCCTGTTATTTATTCTAGACATTGTACCCGTATATATATTTTGTTCCAAGCATTATACTTGAATCTACTATATCCTATTCGCGTTAAAATTAGACATTTAAAGAAACCTCCTTACTGTCAGTTCAACCGATTTTAATTTCTATTTCGTAGACAGGATGGCAATAAAAGCAAAAAATTAGTTACAATACCAATTATATACCGCAGCCGGCATTTGTTATACCACCAAAGTAATAAAAGTTCTAAATTGGTTGAATAGACAGTAATAAACGGTTTTTATAAATGTCTAATGTTATTCTGAACCATCGACTTATATTCTAGTGACGACAAGCCCTTTCATGGAAACTATTTTTCAAAATTCTGAAAATTTAAAACAAAAGTTCGCTGCAGCGCTATATTGGCATTATGTCGTCTAACAGAACTATTAAAATATGCAGCGCTAAGATAGCTTTTAGAAGACACTTTTTTCGCAGCCAAAATGTCTTAAGCGCCATGAATTTCGTGGCACTTACGCGTTTCGTTCAACATAGTGTAATGTTCAAGGTGTACAGTCGATATTACACCTGAGTCGACTGTAGTGAGTGTGTGGCACACCCGATGTAGTGCACTGTACTTATGTATCGATGTTTTGAACAGAGTATAAATGTCTGAAAAAATTATGACTGTCATAATAAGCTAGTAATTTTTAATAGGTATGTGAGCTTAGTCGTAATCGTGGGCGAGGCGTAGCGTGGACTAATTCAAAACTGGGCAAAGGCACATCAGCCCAGGCCTTTCTCTCATAAATTCGAAAAATATAGCTAAGTACTCCAAATGTACTTACCCTCGCTTTTAAAGAACCGTAGCTTGCGCGAGGCCCTTTTGAATGTGAGGCCGTGGGCGTGGGGCCTCACCACCTACGCCTAACTACGCTACTGAGCTTTATCTTAGTATGTAAGATGTGTATTCATTAGTTCTGGATTTGTAAGTTCTAGTTTCTTAACACAGGAGACACATGATAAACATTTATATTTATATAAATATATTTATAAATATTTTGTATTTTACACCTAACTCCTGAACGGCTTAACAGAGTTGGATGAAATTTTGTGTGTATATTGGAGTGAGTCCGATAACTCTGATATCATATTTAGGTATACGTTCTAATAATAAATCTATGTCTAATCTTAGTATAGCAATATATTATACATGTAATAATTCTTCTATGTACGTACCTACGTACCTACGTACACGGTGTGTTTGTTAAGTAAATCTTCCTAAACGGCCGAACCGATTTGGGTTAAATTTTGTGTGTATATTTGAGTGGGTCCTTTGATTGTTCGAAAATTCAATTGGACCCGGTAGGTGGCGCTGCAATCGTGTCCCTAATTTTTTTCTGATAAATTTTGATGGCAGAGCATTAACGGGTTAATACATCAATGTGACATTACGACATCAATCACATTACTCTCTTATAGTATAGCGTCTTAAATCAAATCCTATGTTGTACTGTAGAGCTTTAAGTGGCTGCATGTGATCTAAATATGCTTCGAATTCAAAATTCTCAGGCATATTATGCCTATTTATTATTTAAATAACAGAATTTAAAATTAAAATGACGTTTCCACATTGTCGGCACTATCATATACTTCGCAATACTATCATATGCTATCATCCTCCACCGACGGTGTGGACTCGAACCACGGTAGACATTGTAAGCATTTTGTGATACTATCGTACCTTTTCGAAAGTATTTTTTAATGTTAAGTATTTTACCACAATTTTAAGGAAATGGGTGTTAAACATAAGTTTTTTTTATCTATATGTGTGTGATGTATGTGTAAGGGTGTTTTTAATATCGTGCGGAAGTCATCAAGCATGCGGGGTTGCTGCGGGATGTGTTGGACTTTCGTCTGCATTGAAGAAGTCAAGAGCGGATACACCATATATAAAATATACTGTGATGGTGGAAACTAAACCACACGCTCTAACTAGTGACATCATCAAGAATTGTCAAAATATTTCAACATAAATTGGCGATAAACTTATCATTTATGTGGGTGAAACTTACTATGATACAAAACATTTTCTCTGTGCAATTACGCCAACTTCTCGACTTATTTAGTAATAACTATGTAATTGTTTTGAGCCCATTAAAGAATATCTATATAAATATAAATAATTTAAAACAAACTATACGTAATATCTGCAGTGAATACAATTGTTGCAAATACATTGATTGCGAATACAAAGTAGACAATGCGTGTAAATCTATAAACTATGCTATTGACTGTTACGATTACGAAAAAAAGTACTTAAATGTTAAAGCATTGAAGAAAATAATACTGCGTAATCAAACTAACTGTGTAAAATCTGATAAAAAACATGTAGCACCTTCGAAAGGTACAATCCCTTATTATTTGACACGTCATCAAACGGAGTGCCATGCCTCAAATGGTCCTGATATTGATAATTCTGCTCCCACAAAAAAGGGTACTATTGCAGTGGCTCGCGTCTTACTTAAATCGAAAACAACTAATAGAGTAAATGAAAATGTATTAACCTCGTATTCGTCTGACTATAGAATTAATAATTGTGGCGTCTCCCAAGGAAGTATATCAGGACTCTTATTGTTTCTAATATACATAAATGACTTACCGCTAATGACTAATCATAAATGTGTATTATTTGCTGATGACATCTCGATTATCGTGACATCTGACAAAAAGTATAAAACTTAATCTGATCATGAAATAGACATTAATAATACTATCTATGACGTTATAAAATGGTTACAGACAAGTAAATTAAAAATTAATCTAGATAAATCTAATTATATGCAGTTCAATAAATCTAAACACAGTAAATGCAATTTTAAGCTTAATATCAACGGGCTAAAAGAAGTTCAATAAACTTAATTTTTAGGAGTACCCATAGATCAAGATTTGAATTGGAAAGAACATCTGAATAATTTGTGCGGGAGGGTTAACAAGTTTGTTTATGCTCTCAGACAAATAAAGAATGTAATCAACAAAAAACAGCAATTACAGCATATTACGCCTATATAGAATCTATCTTACGATACGGACTTATTTTTTGGGGTAACAGCGCGGGTAGGCACAGAGCATTCACTGCGCAAAAGAAATGCATCAGAGCCATTTGTGGTATCCGTCCTGATGAGTCATGTAAGCCTTTCTTTAAAAAGCTGGGTATATTACCACTGCCATCACTATACATTTACGAAATCTGTAATAAGGGATTATTCAAAAAAGCCTATCAAATGAAGTCTCGAAATAGAGATCCATGCAGACTTGCACTGCAGGATACTCCTAAATCGGCCAAGTATGCGAAAAGTTTCCTGGTCATGTGTATTCGAATTTATAACAAAATTCCAATAGAAATAAAATTGTTATGTAATATAAACTCATTAAAAAACAGACTATTGAAATGGCTGAAAGAACATATGTTTTATGATCTTAAAGATTTTTTAACCACAAAGTTTAAATTTCTGGACTTTTGTGATTACGGATAGGGCTAAGATAAAACTATTATATTATTGTATTGACTTAATATTGTGACATTGAATACTCATTATCTAATAATTATAATTTTGCATGCTATTGATACAAATAGCTAAACATGTGGACTGTAGATTAATACCTGACTGTAATAACTTTATACCATGTTTAAGGCAAATAAAGACTTATCTGTCTCTGCACGCGTAGCCCCACAAATACGCACGAGGGATGCGGGTTGATATATCAAGCAGCAACAGCCCTGCATGCGGAGCAATTAAAAATTGTAATATTAAAAACACCCTTAGTTTAGGTACCTTTTAAAGGTTGATAAGCTGAAACACAAAAATAAATCTTATATTGTGGAAACTTTTTCAGTGAAAAATATAAATTCAGGGCCGCAACTACTTCAGACTATTTTTCGTTCATTCATATTACATTTCTTCAGAAAATTCTAGGCACTTAAGTATTTATTCTACGATACCATGTAATAAACCAACAACCGGTTCCTTTCGGGTCCGGTTGAACCAACTTTATAATATTTGTGAACTTACATAAATAATTATGAAATCTTGATGTATTTGATGTAATGAAATAATAAATGATTGAATAAGCTATGAAAACTTTTTATTCCGGCTAGAAAGAACCTATTCAATTTTCGCCATTTTTAGGGTTTCGTACTCAAAGGGTAAAACGGGGACCTGTCTGTCTGTCTGTCACCAGTCTGTATCTCATGAACCGTGGTAGCAAGACGGTTGAAATTTTCTAAGATGATGAAATTTTGCCGCTATAGCAAAAAATACTAAAACAGAATGAAATAAATATTTAAGTGGTTTTTTTGCCGTTTTTTTTTGTTACCGACAACTGGAACCCCTCGTATTTTGCCTGTTTTTTTTTACTTTTCATACATTTTAAAGGGTAATTTATTCAGAAAGATCAATTAATAAGCTTGCTGAACAAATTATCCCTTTTAGTTTAACTAATATTATGTTAAAGTAAAAATAACTCTGAACTTACCTACCTAACTAAAATAAATATTCAGCTCAAAATTTTCTATTTAAGCATAAAACACACAGATATGCTGTTGAGGGGTGGGCCCAGATTTCATACAAACCCATCATTGTTCAGTTACATACGGATATTTTCTAGGACCAAAAAACTCATCAAGACGAATGGGGGTAGTGTCGTTTTATTGCGGGGTTCCAACTCTATAATCAGACCCTGGTTACCATAATTATAGTATTAAAGTACTCGTCAAGATGAATCAAACGAGCCTAGATATTATGGGGTTGTGTCGTTTTATTGCCGAGTTCCTATTGCTACCTTACGGCTCCATCATAAGACATTGATAACTTTAGACTTTAGAGGATCAAAGTACTCGTCAATACGAATCAAATTAGCTTAAACTCGATGGGATTGTGTCGTTTGATGGCAGAGTTTATAAGGCTACCTTCCAACTCCATGTCATCATAATATTGTATTGTCACGCGATTTACGTAAACACGCATGAAAAATTTCAGTTCAATCTGTTGAAGATGTCTGCTTCAAAATTATGTTCCAAGATTTCACCCGAACAATGTTTAACAAAGTTAAAATAAAAGTTTTTTACATGGTATTTTTTTGTGTAAGTACGGAACCATAAAAAGCTAGATTACCTTAGAATTTTCTATTAAAACTAGTCGCGTAAGCGCCCTCTATCTTAATTCGGTGACATAGTAAAAGACTAGTTTTTAGCTTTCGGAAAAAAGTTTCATAAAATGAAAGTAGATGGCGCTGTTCTCAAATTAAAAAACTGTCCTTTGTGTAGGGCACAGAGTACTTTGTAACATACTGAAAGTGTAGGGGTTGGTTGGGAAAGTTTGTTGAGTTCATTCGCTTGTTGGACAAATAGTTTCTGTGTAAAACGTATAGGTGTCGCTAGTTACTCCAATTTCCGCCGAAAGACGTCCATTGTTGGACACACAGGTCTCCTCCAAGTGTCGCCACAACGAACGGTCCTGTGTGTCCACAACATTGGTCGACTCGCATACTGAAAGAACAATCGGGAATCTAATAGTTAACACAACAATTGATTTAAAAAATACATTGCCACTGAGACAACTTATAATCGGGAACTTTAAAGTAGCCATGTCATCATCATCAGCATCATTTTCACCGATGGACGTCCACTGTTGGAGATAGGCCTCCCCCAAATGTTGCCACAACGAACTGTCCGGTGCGTCTCACATCCATTGCAATTCCACGACTCTCATTAGGTTACCGACTTATCTTGAGGGAGACCTTAAAACTCTACGATTTCTGGTGCGCAGTCGCTATTCTAGAACTTTTTGGCTCCATCGACCATTCGTTCTACGAGCAATATTGCTGCCCACCGCCACTTAAGTTTGGCGATTCTTCGGGCTATGTCTGTAGCCTTGGTTCTCCATCGGATATTGTCATTCCTGATGCGATCGCGTAAGGAAACTTCCAATACCCTTTGGGTAAGTTTAAGCTTTCCAATGAGGTCCATAGGTGACCTCATCTCATGAGGTATCAGAAACCGTGTATCTAATCTACACATTATGACTACTGAAACTGGACTTATATATTTAAATAAGTGAGAGACAAATTGGCGAAATGTGGGATTAACTATGCTTTGATAAGTATAATATTAGATATATTTTTATAAGCATAATAAACATAATCAACCTTATAATGTTCTTAAAGTTGGGTTTTAGGCGTCTTCTTTATGACAGGAAATGGGCCGTAATCCACCTCGCGGGCCCAGTGCGGGTTAGTGGATATATCATGTCTTCAAATTTTTGGTTCTAGGACATGTCGGTTTTCTCACGACGTTTTTTTTTCACCGTTTTGAGACTGTTGATATAAATTACATATAGTAATGCACCTGTAGCCTGATTCAAAGCCTTCTGAGCCAAATATCATACCAAAATTGAAAAAAAAAAATATTCACCTATTTGCAAGTATTTTGACCAGATATCTGTTACCTACCTGGCACCTTTTAAGATATGTTTACTGTACCCACAACCAGCCGGACGCCGGTACAACTAACAAACTCATCGATCTAACGTCTCTTTCAGCAGGGTTGCCAACCGTACTCTAAAATAGAGTATTGTACTCTAAATCATGTAAATGTACTCTTGCATCTATAACACTATCTAATAGAGGACGCTAAAATACTTTTTCTTATACTGTGGTTACTATTCTAGTGCCAATCATATAAATATGATGCATTTAATGATGTAGCTAGCCCCATATCAAATATTTTTGCAGTTTTTGTTGTACAAAATTGGTCCTATTAACATAGAATCAGTGCCTTGAAAGGTCTTGAAATTAAAAATGAGCTCGATTACTGGATCATTCTGAAGGGACTTGAATTGGATAAGTTTTTATTATCCCTCACGTAGAAAAAACTAGAACGAGCGGAGCGAACTAAAAACTATTAGAACAGCCTATTATATAGATATTATTCATTCACTACTGACCTATCAATAAACAAATTAAAGATTGTGTATGCGTGAACATATTACAAATTATGGCACATGTCGGAGCCCCCGAGCTACAGGGGCCCCGTATCATTGATACGGTTGATACAGCGGTAGTTTTGCCCCTGGATGTATACCTATTATCGTAACCAAAAGAGTCAACCATTTTCATGAATTTGAAGTGGCGAAAAGAGAGCATCACGCTTCATTGAAAGTGATTAAAAAGCTTCTGATCAATGTAAACTTTTAAAGATTTCACATTTATTTATTCTTTGTTGCCAATCATGGAATGGTTGATCGAATGGTAGAATGAATAACTGAATGGTGGAATGATTGACCGAATGAAGGAATGATGGAATTGTAAGTAAGTTTTACACAAAGAAATTGGTCCTATTGTAAACTTAAGTTAGAAAGTTTGGAGTCATAAAATTATTTTAAAAACAATGAAAAATAGTTATGTGCTGCTAAAAGTAACAAAAATTCTTTTTAATTTTTTTTAAGTAAAGTTCTGTTTTATAAGTTCATACCTACTGTTTATTTACCTCCTTTGAAATGAGATATACTCTAATTCTTCAAATAAAAGTTGGCGTCCCTACTTCCAGCGTAATTTATTGCCAACCCAGCCCTCAGTAGCCCCGAGACGAACGCAGCGGGCCCTAATGTGATTTTATCGAGACCATAGGATGCCGATTAGATGGCACTTACTGGGGTCGCACAGACCGTGCGGTGCAGCCTGCGTGCGCGACCGTTCGTGATGACTCTCGAGAAAAACTTGGAGGCATATTTTTTTTTTAGTTATTGATAGGCTTATCTTACCTGATGGTAAGCGATAATGTGGTCGACGATGGAGCACGCTTACCTAGAAGTAACCTATTCATTCTTGACTTAAATACCCCTAAGTTGTAGCTATCGGGAAATACAGACTCCGGCAGGGAATTCCACTCCTTAGCTTTTCGAATAATGAATGTGTTCCCAAAATGCTTTGTACGCCATGATGGCATACCGCGGAAAGTCTAGTGGTCCGATGATGGAATGGATTTGGTGAAATTAATTTGCGCAATTTCAACGCACACTCCCCGAAATGTAAACGATGTCTCAGCAGTGAGATCACACCTGTTACAATTGCCAAAACGGATTTTGAGCGCTCGGCGTCAGAGTGGGGATCGCTTTGCGCATTCCATACATTGGCGAGCCTATCGTCTTCGTTGTTAGATACATGTAGCAACGCAGGGAACGAATCAGGAGTGACGTCTATGACGCGATGACGTGGCGAGCCAATCACTGACGCTCCCCGCCCCCGCGTCTTACTTCGCACCACTAAAGAGACCGAATATTTGACTTCTGCGCAACCGCTCAAGATCCGTGACGGCAATTGTACTAATATTATAAAGGCAAAAGTTAGTGTGTTAACTTCTTCAGGTTCAAACGGATTTTTTTAACCTTTCGAATACCGTAATTATAGACACAATAGAAAGACAAAGAGTAGGCGAACGCCGGTGTTCGCTTGGGTTTTAATGAATTGATGATATAAACTAGTGCTTGACTGCGATCCCACCAGGGCCTCAAGTCTGCTATTACAATAGTGTCAGAATGGTCTATCATTGATGTCATAATTGTCGATTTTGACAAGTTTGGTAATCTACTAATATAATGGCGTCATTATAACTTTCCAATGGTCAACCACTGACACTCCATTGAAAGAAGTGACATAGAATGGTAATCTCGTACATATTGAAAAATGAATATTTGAAGTTTGCGGTAGTTTGCTAAAACTTTGACAGTTTATTTGATCAGTGTTTTACCATTAGAACGTTATTGTGCAGTTATTGGTTTTAATATGCTCGAAATTATCATTCTACCACAATTCTATTACAAGACAATTGACCGATCAATGATCGATCATTATGAATTAGCAGATTACAAACTTTTAGCAAAATGACAATTGGATCGTGTTGAAATGACGAATGTATAAAAATAGCAGACTTGGGGCCCTGATGGTAAGCAGTGATGCTATAGTTGATGGTGTAGCGCACTAGTTTATTAAGAGAGAGTGAATAGCACTCTAGTCTTGAAGACACCCAAATTATAATCGGACAGTAAGACCGTAGCAGGCAAATTATTTCAGTCCTTCGGTGTACGCATTATAAACGACCCTTAACCCAGACTATAGAGGTGTTAACAATGTAAGGATTTCGATTAAACTTGTTAAGTACATGGGTAGACCATGTCTTGGAAATGAAAATAATCGTATGTGCTATAACATACGATTATTTTCATTTCTTGATTCTCCTCATTCCCCCAGTTATTTAGCCCCTCACTTTCAATACATTTGCGCCAACCACAATAGAAATCTGCGCTCATCTCATAACCGCCTTCTCCATTGTCCCACTCATCGTACTGATTTTATTCACTATTCCTTCTTTATTCAAGCTATTTCTTTGTGGAATGTGCTTCCCCAGGAGATCAGGATGGCAACAAGCAGATTTACATTCAAAACCAAAATTCGCGAGCTAATTTTTTTTAATGAGCATGTTTACAAAAAAAAAATATTTTGTATTAATTTGAGTCTAAATTATATATACTCAAATTAATACAAATTATTTATGATTCTTTATATATGATTCCGTACCGAATCCTAAAAAGCAAACTGGGATATTTTTTATTCTAAGACTACAAACTGCTAAGGCACTCCTCCGAATTCCTCTGAATTGCCTGCTGATGTTTGTTTTTCCTTATAGCTATAACCTAAGAGTATTTAAGTCAAGAGTGAATAGGTTACTTCTAGGCAAGCGTGTTACATCGTCGGCCACATCATCGCTTCCCATCAGGTGAGATAGTGGTCAAACGCGAGCCTATCATACATATATAATAAATCTGTAGAAGTTTTTAGTTGTGCGCGCATCATGTAAAATGTACGGCATCGATGTAAATAACTTTTATATATTAAAATTGTGTGTAACTTGATGTATTACTTAGGCTATGTTTCATCGCAATCGGGTGACTATATCAAAATATATGCCGCACACTCCGAAATCTATTTCACTAAACTTTATCTAGTAATATAAGTATATCACTAAACTTGGACCGTTTTATAACTATATTCCTAGTGAGATAGTAATGAATCGCTTTCGTATAACTATGTTACGGTATATAATTATATCCCTAGGTATATTACGGCTTCATCTATCTTACTACGACATATATACCTACTACATTCATTGACTGCTAGGTGATATGAAATTCGCCGGTTCAGCTAGTCTTTCCTAACTAATATTATAAATGTGAAAGTGTGGATGTTTGGATGTTTGTTACTTAATCACGCAAAAATGGCTGAACGGATTTGGCTGAAATTTGGCATGCATATAGCCCTTGACATGGAAAAGAACATAGGCTACCTTTTATCCCGATTCCTTAAGTAGGTACCTAATGCCACGCGGGCGAAGCCGCGGGAAAAAGCTAGTAATACATAATTATAATAAATCTGTGGAAGTTTTTAATTGTGCGCGCATCACGTAAACTGTACGAAAACGATGTAGATAACTTTAATACATTAAAATTGTGTGTCATCATCATCATCTGCCTTTTTAATGTTCCCACTGCTGGGACTCAAGCCTCCTCTCTCTATGAGAGGGAATGGACCGTAATCCACCACGCGGGCCCAGTGCGGGTTGGTGAATATCACATGTCCTCGAATTTTTGGTTCTAGGACATGCCGGTTTCCTCACGATGTTTTCTGTATTAAATTTTTAATTTTTTAATTTTTGTATTGTTGATAGGTTCGCGCTTGACCGCTATCTCACCTGATGGAAATAAATAGTTTTGTGTAATGAAATAAATTACACCAAGTAATGCGCGTAAATTGTGTGTAACTTGATATATTACTTAGGTTTTGTATCATCGCAACCGGTTGGCTATATCGAAAGATACTACATTCATTGCCTGTTAGGCGGTACGGAATTCGCCGGGTCAGCTAGTGGGTACATTCTGGTAGGTACATATTAAAAAAAAGTTCCCTGAGTTCCTTCTTCGGGGCAGGCGACGCCACTGGCTCCAACTAGTTGCTTTTGCCCAGCAATTAGACAGGCAGACGATCACACTTTCATCTTACCTGCAGTCGAAGAAAGTTAGTTAACGGCCCCCAAGACGGCCTTAGCAAAGTAACTACGGTGAAGTTGCCACCTTCACGGTAGGTACGTGGCTCGTGGCTGCTGCTGTAATAATTAATGCAGGTTTGAGGGTAACTGTCACGAAGCGACTGTGCGTACTTGTGCCCTTAATCACAATAACAATAACATGAAGGTACAGGGCGTTCCTTTTCTGCGGCTTGGACGAGCGGCGGACGGAGCATGGTGCATCAAATAAACTATAAAATGTCTAGTTTTGAGTTAGAAATAGGGTTATGCATGCAACTTTTTTGTTTGCTAAATTAAATAGAGCAGTGGTGGCCGAGTTATAACGGCCCCGACTTACGTTGTTCCATGTCGTAGGCCGCGGGTTCAAACCCAGCCCGGTTCATTACTTTTTGTAATTTATTTCATTGCCTGTGCGCTCAAAACGGTGAAGGAAAACATCGTGAGGAAATCGGCATGTCCAGAACCAAAAATTCTAAGACATGTGACATTCACCAACCGCACTGGGCCCGCGTGGTGGATTACGGCCCATTCCCTCTCCTAGAGAGAGCCTGAGTCCCAGCAGTGGGAAATTAAAAGGCTGATTATGCTATTATCCTCTAGATATAAATTATATAGATACTTATTAGCTCCGTCCAAGAAATATGAAAAAAAAAAACTTTATCAACGATGTTAAAAAGCTTCAATTCAATTTATTTTTTTATTGCTCATATGCCTAAATGGGCACTTATAAAACGTCAGAAGCTAGTGAACGGTTCCAAATGAATGTTTCCTATGGACAAGGACACCAAGAAATTCTATGTTTACTCCTCTTATAAGCTGCTAATAAGAAAGAGAAGTTCGACATAGTCTCTGACGTCAAAGGCCATAATGACACCCGTAGGTACGGCCGTCATAGAAAATGGCGTCTTGGCGAGAGAGACGGCTATATTTGTTTAAAGTTGTTATATGTCTTGTTTGCTTTTTTATCAATTTTGACATTGTTTTCATAGTTAGTATTATATTATGTATACTTATTGGTAAAGTGGTAAGATAACAAATAATTGATTTTTATGTTAACACTCTTATTAATCGACTAGATGATGAGTTAAATCTAGCCAACAATTCGCGGACTGTTATAATTGTGGGCGTACAGACGGCTTTTCCCACTCGTGTAAATATTTTATTTAGTACTAACCTAATATTTTCGGTTAGCACCACTACCACCATCTTCTGCTGAATAAGCACGGAACAACTGGTGTCAATAAAACCTGCAGTTAAGTGGGCACTCAACTAGTGTGTATTAATTGAATTGTAAGTATGTATAAGTATGCCGAATAGCACGAAGAATCGCCAAACTTAATTGGCAATGGGCAGGGCACATTGCTCGCAGAACAAATGGCCGTTGGGGCCGAAAGGTTCTGGAGTGGCGACCACATACCGGAAGACGTAGCGCTGGAAGGCCTCCTACAAGGTGGACCGATGACCTGGTAAGGGTTGCGGGAATCCGATGGATGCGAGACGCACAGGACCGCACATTGTGGCGACACTTGGGGGAGGCCTATGTCCAACAGTGGACGTCTTTCGGCTGAAATGATGATGATGATGATAAGTATGTCATCTACAACTTGAGTTTGAAATGTAACTAACTTTTTTTCTTTTTTTTAAATTGATATAATAATAAAGCCTTTTATTCGGATATAAGATATACAATTACTTTTCTTATACTAAAATTATTATTATTATTTCCTTTATTTTTCTTATAGTACATATTTTTGATATTTTTTAATATTTTTCATAACAAATATATATAAAAAAAAACATTTAAAAATATAAAAACAGTAGTCCACCGATGTCGGGAGCAGGGTCCAAGCTACCGGTGGTTAGGGCTCCAGAGACAAGAACTTCCTCACAATGCGAGCCGTATCGAGGAGTACTGCCTTTTGTATCTGGCCCTTGATCCAACGGCGCAACGACAGCTTCGACAGATGGTCGTCGGTCGGTTTTGGCAATAAGACCATTGGCGGTTACGACAATCGGCGCAATGACAGCCGAGTCCACACATTATTATTATTTATTATTATTATTAATTGATATAAACTAGTGCTTGACTACGAACCCACTTGATGGTAAGTAGTGATGCAATCGTTGAAGGCACCTAATAGGCATTTTATTTCGTGCAATGAAGATTTTTAGTTTCACAGCTTTCAGAAAGGACAACACCTTGTATTCAAGCCTCCGCAACCCTATCCCAAAGGCAATTATGAAGGCGAGTGAACTGCAATCAAAAACGTAACAAAACCAAGTTTAGCCGGCAAACGTTACTAAATATTTCATGAGCTATCGAATTAGGTGGCATGTTAATCACCAGATATTCAACCCCTTATAATTACGGCAAAAACAACGGGTCCTGAACGAAAAAGCTTAAATCTAATTTTAATTTTAATAATAACAAACCGTTAGGGGTGCATCTTCTCTCACTTTGTTGTCTTGCTAGAATATCATTAAAAGGCGATTTTTTATAAAAAAAAAAATAAACCAACTCGCCAAAATACTGTAAATTAATTTTAACTTTTAGGTACTATTAGAGTAAAAGTTATCGTTGAACAAGATAGAAAACCATGCAGTCGAATTGAGAACCTCCTCGTTTTAAATCAGTTAATAAAGTAACAAGTACCTGGTTATCGTCATAAGGGAATGCATTTCGACATACATTTTCACTATTTTTCATACAACCGCTCTTACGCGATTATGACGTTATTACACATTTTTCAATAGATGTTTTGGAAACACAGTATCTTGTGGATATTATCTAGGCTTCTATGGAAATCAATTTAAAAATTTGTGTAAAACTAATCCAGTTAAGACCTCTAAAAATCTGCTATTTTGCATGAACTTTGACACTTCATAATTTACTCAAAAATTTAAAAAGTCAAAAAAGTACAACTATGCAAGCCTAGCAAATTTTATCAAGATTTTAAATAATGAAAAATGTTTTTCAAAAACTTTTAAGGGTTTAAATAAAACACTTATTTCCTGGAAACAAGTTTTATAAAATATTCGAGTAAATCACGGAATTACCGAATGCTAACAGAGTTTTTTAAGGCGACATCTCTCTTTTTTCGCGTTACCTTTTCGTCAAACATCGCGTTGGATTGCGTTAGATGAAGTAACAAGCTTTTAAATCATGCTCGATGTTGACGATAGGCGAGTGGAAAAGCAGCCTCTTAAGGTATCTAAATACATCTTCCAATGTTGCAGGATTGTTGAAGCAAAGGACAACTGGAAAAATGTAGGAAGGTTTTAGTTCGTAAGTCCCTCTCGCGTCAATTAGAGCAGTTTTTCTATAAATGTTATTGTTCTCACAATTAGTATTCTCTTTTTATATGTTTATTGAAAAACTGGGCAAGTGCGAGTCGGACTCGCGCGTTGAGGGTTCTGTGCAAACTACAATTCCCGAATGGAGTCTCGAAGATTTTTCCGAATTAGAAAAAAAAAAAATTGTGACGTATGTAACAACAAATTTACTATTTTCAGATTTTTTTCTATACTTGTGCTATAAAACCTTACTTTGTGCTAAATTTCAGGATTTTGGGTCAACGGGAACTACCCTATGAATTTTGATCTTTGAGAGTATTAAAGTATACGATTTTTTGCGACATAAACGGCCGTATCTTTTTTATTCGTTAACTTAGAAGTTTGATTTTTTCACAGCTTGAAGGGACCGCAAACTTAAGTATATGGCGTGGATGGGTATCGAGTTGAAATTAAAACCATAGTTTTAATTTCAACTCGATACCTCCACGCGTTTTTGAGATAAAGGGTCATGACAGACAGACAGACAGACAGACAGATGGACGGATAACAAAGTGATCCTTAAGGGTTCCGTTTTTTCCTTTTGAGGTACTTTATGGCCGGCTAGTTTTTCATAGAACTACGCCTTAAAATTGAAAAAATTAGCATTTACTGCTAGTATTCTTGGCGTGGCAGTTCTGGAAGCTGCATAATTTTATGTATATAAATCACTTACTTGTGTGCATTGGAATTCCGCCAAGTCCGTTCCATCATCGGACCACTAGAAGTACAGTGTTGTGCCATCGGTACATGGTGGACAACCTGGAACGTTTGGGAACAAATTCATGCGTATGTATGTATTTATGCGTATGTACAGCTAAGGAATGGAATTCACTGCAGGAGTCTGTGTTTCCTGACAGCTATAAATCTAGCGGCCTTTAAATCAAGAGTGAATAGGTTACTTCTAGGCAAGCGTGCTCAATCGTCAGCCACACCATCGCTTACCATCAGGTGTTATAAAGGTCAAACGGGAACCTAAGCAAAAGCTAGCTAGTCCAATATTGCGAAATTCTCAACAGCAAAGTGTGAAAAGTTTCCCATGACCGTTTGAACAGCAAATACTCTCAAACAAAAGAAAACAGCTCTCCCACTCAATTTGTGTGACGTCATTCAATTACCTCTCACGAAGCGCCGTCCACCATCCATCTCAACTCCAACTTTAAATGAACATAATATTTTAAGAGGAAACAGATCAGTATAGCTATTTATCTCTTTTCTCAGCTGCCTAACACACTCTATCGCTGTGGCAATTTGTAAAAGTTAACTCACGGAGTGCCAAACTTAGGGAAAATCGACCACTATGCTTTGACACCTCAAAGACTGTTCTCCTACTTGCAAAGGTTGCGGCTCGAGTGCAGAGAGGGAAGGGAGGCAGACCAAGCGAAGCTGGTCAGAAAGAAATGATAATTAGAATCATTTATCATTTTAATACGAATCCCGCCCCTGTTAATAGGGTGTTTGCGGGATTAATAGATGTAACATTATTTTCATTGTTAATTTTGCGGGTTTGTTATATGTAATTTCGCTGTGTCGGTCATTCGCAATGAATTTATTATGAAGCTATGTCGTGTAGGAAGGGTAAATTTTAATGTTGTTTTGTTTCTGTATTAAGAGACGAGTTAGTAACTGCGTCATGTATATTGTAATGTATAACATACTATAACATAATTTTTAATTAGATGGAATAAAGTGAGTTATAACAATGGTTTGATGACAGCGGGATATTGTTCAGTCTGTTTTTTTTTTGTGGTGGGAAAAATCATCCAATGACAACCCCCGCTTGTGGGCGGAGCGGGAGATAGTGTCAGACTCTTACTGACTAAAAGCCCACCCCGTTCCTTCGTGCCTTTCGTACCGGGACCGAGCTTCCCTTTCGGATAACCCTGGCCTCAGTCGACTATTGTCTGTTATGTGCATTGACCGAGGATTGTGCAATGACCGGGATCCTGTAACGAAGGATAAGAAGAAAAAGGAGTGGGTTTAGTCAGTAAAAGTCTGACACGCTCTAACGGATTGGGTGGGAATAATTGATATAAACCAGTGCAGAAATAAAACATAATTATAACATCCTCCTTTTTGAGTCGGTTCAAAAAAATAATCAATTAAAAAATAAAGTTTTTAATAGCCTATTTTGTTTCCCACGGCTGGGCAAAGGCTTTCCTTGAAAAAAAATATATCAATTAAAAAAAATGAATTAACCTTGGATCGCAAAGGGCAACCCAGAGCGGGAGAAGTTGTTTGATGAATTCTTACCACAAGCACCACCAAACTACCACCACCCTTACTTTGTTGAAACTTCTACGGTCTGAACTAAGCGTTTCGCTATGTCATTTATACCGCGTACATCGGTGGGTTCGAACAATTTGCCAGCTGCTATAATTTAAGTGTCTTCAAGAGTAGAGTGAATAGGCTCTTATTAAACTAATGCGCTTCACCATCAATGATTGCATCACTGCTTACCATCAGGTGGGATCACAGTCAAGCACTGGTTTATATCAATTAAAAAAAGATTAAGATCTGTCGAAACGTCTAGTTGACACTTCGCGTGACCCAAGGACTGGCTTTTACCTCGGACAGAGGATATAAGCGTAGCCATACAGTGTGGCAATGTCACCAGCCTTTTGGGCACATTACCAGTCGACAGCGATGTGGAAGAGTTTTTTGACGCCATATTTTAGTTTGATTTTAGTTGTAAGTGACGCTCCGTATAGGTATACGTAACGTGCAAATTATTCACGTACCTACAAGTCCACGTACTAATAGATGTTTACGTTTCTTTATCTTGTGTCATTGTTACTATTTTTTATTAACCCACAATGTTGTAAGAATGTTACTTAAATTTCTGTACTAACACAGTTAAGTTGTCACTATTAGTAAGCATTAATTGTGATTAAGAAGTGTTGTAATGCGAATGTGAGTACCAATACAAACCAACTCTGGTTTAATGGTACAAAAAGAAACCAAAACTGTTAAAAATAATGTATTAAAGAAGAATAAAAAAAAAAAATAGCATAGGGTTTTATCCTTATTTTTTATTTTTCTTTAAGTATTTTTTTAATGTAAATTATTCGTTTTTCTACACTACTACTCGTATTATAAAGAGGTAAAACTTGTTATTTTGTTTGTGGGAAGTAATATCTGGAAGTAGGTACTGGTCGATTGCTAAAATTTTTTCACTGATAGAAAGCTGCTTTATTCTTGAGTGACATTCGCTATGTTTTACGTACGCGGGCAAAGCCGCGGGAAAAAGCTAGTAATTAATAAAGGAGTGTTTATCCCCTCGAGCTGTAGGGGTTAATGACCTGGAAAATTGTTATTTTTACGTAAATCACCAAAAAAATAAATAAATAAAAAAGAACAAAAAAAAAACTGGGTAGATACGTACTCTGCACTCGTAGTGCCAAAGAAGCGACAATACAAAATGCTTAAGGCGAAACCGTAGGAACACTAAACACATATTTCTGATGGTTTATGAAACATGCAAAGCGTATTCGTGCCTTGTATTTTATACGACATTTTGTCATCTGCCCACCCTAGTCAGACGTGGTTTGGGTGCGTAAAACGCAGAACATCTAGTAACTTATGTATTTGTTTGAATCTTTTGTTTTTTTTACATCGCCTCTCTTTTTTAGCTGAAGCTGAAAGGGAAAATTAAGAATAAAAATAATGTTTCAGTCTACAGAGTTCTGTTGAATGTTCTTTAGAATTTACATTCTTCTTTTTAGTCGGTACACTCTTGCCAGAGTGGTAGTTGTCATCACTGTGAATAAGTGAAAAAATGAAAGAGGTTAGAACGGAAACACTTTCCGCTTTGTACTACAACAAGTGCCCTGTCTGACACCCTTTAACTCCACTACAGGCAATAAACCAACACGAACGCGCATTACGCAACTAACAGACCACGCACACTTAGATCGCAAGTTTGCTATTGGTAGTTGAACTATGAGCATTGCTCTACTTTGTGGCGCACCTGTCCTGCCCACAAGGTCATTTCTACAAGGTCACAACCTCTTTCATCTGTTCTGTGGTGTGAAACACGATGAGTGATCACTTAGTTGCGGCCTTGATCTGGTCTTTCCATCTCACTGGTGATCTACTACGTGGCCTGGTGCTCTCAACTTTGCCCTGCACTATGAGACGAAGAATGTACAATCAATATTTCACAAAGAAAATGGTTTTAAAGGTCAATGGCAAGAAAAAGCTACCAAGGCAAACTTGCTCCATTGTCGACCACATCTTCGCTAACCATTAGGTGAGATGGTGGTCAAACGCGTATCTATCAATATTATTAAAAAAAAACGGGGCTCTATGCTAACCATCCATATGCCTCCATCGTCTGGTCAAGAGCTCCGAAATTGCACTGGGTGTCGGAGGGGTCTATAATTCTCCATTTTCGATGAGAACGACTTATGATATGAGTTGATCTCAGATATTATCTATGGATTAATGCCTGATCCGAATGAGCGACGAGGTCTCTAGTTTAAACCTTCTTCTTACTTTAGAATCTTTGCTTTTTTTGTTGGGAAACCATCCTATCACTTCAACCGCCCTTGAGCGAAGCGGGACAGCGTGACAGACTTTTACTAAGTAAAACCCACGTCTGTTACATCTTTGCCTACTTTCCAGGGCCTTGGGGTTCACTTTCACTTAACCCATGGTCCTGACTTCGACCCTGATGGGCCCCTACAGTTTGCTGACATCTCTTTGAAGCACGCCTGGAACACTAGGCCGTCGAAAATTCGACTAAGCTAAGTCCGGACGGTTACCGGATGGCGTGCTGCACTGGATATTTTAGACTGAAACAATAGGATTTAACTCAGTTCAAACCGATTTGGAATTCTGATGAATTAATAATCTTTAGCGCGTGATGGAATGTCACTCTCATCATGGAATCTCAGAACCAAAAATACTCTCTCTAACTCACTTTTGAACCCACGAATTAATGTTTAGAATATGGTTAGTAAGGGTATTTTTGCTCACGATAAAATAAACATGTGTCCCTGTACAGTCAGCTGCATGCTACAAAGAGCAAGAGGAACCATTTGATGACCAGTGCTTTGCCAGAGACTACATCCACGAGAATGTTTTCGTAAAAACTTAAGCTAGAACCTACATTAGACCAACGCACACGTGTAACTCACCTGATTTGTACGCAGAACGACGTCACGTGGCGTCCCGTGGCGTAGATCAAGTGTAGCTCCACAAGTCTAGTTTCCATTTAAAATGTGTAGTTTCAGTAGTGCGTTGATAGTCTAGATAGTCTATGTCAATAAAAAAAAAAAATACTTGGTGGAAAATCATGTAATGACCTCTTTCGCCCTTGTATGGGGTGGGAGGGTAAGTCTGATTTTTACTGACTAAAATCCGCTCCTGATTTTTTTTTATTGTTGATAGGTTCGCGCTTGACCGCTATCTTTCTTTGCCTTCGTTTTCAGGCTAGTAGACCGAGCCCGAGTCATCGACGACGCGTGAACAGTACGCTCGCCTCAAAGAGATGTTAGCAAAACCTGGGGGGTTCTGCAGGGTCGGGGCCTATTGGCGCCATGGGTCGGTTTATGAAAGGGAAACCCGAGGTCTTAGAATGCAAAGGGCAAGAAGATACATAAGTGTGTTTTATTTGGTAAAAGTCTGTAATTAGCGCCGATTGAACTATCGCGGTAATTTCTGCCTGACCAATAGAAAAGATTTTCGCTTGAATCCTGCGGCGCGGAGCCAAACCAAACTCTTCGAAGTTTTCGTTTCGAGTGCAAGCAAAAAATGAACTAAGCAATGGTCAGGCGGAAGTGTCTTTGATGTTATATACGTCTAAATAAATTGAGTGACCTTGAAAAACGCTTAATTGTCGTACAGTACACACGGGTGTACGGAATTTATTCGGCCCAAAATTTTGATCTACGTTTTTCCTAGAAAATCGCAAAAAAAATCATTTTATTTCTTTTTAGTTTTTTTTTTTTTGTGAATTAACGTAAAAACGCGCTAAAAAGAACACGCGCACACGCCCTAACAAACCTTACAATTTCAACTTTATGATTTTATAGACACACAAAGTAATACGTAGGATAAAAAAGCTGTGTGTATATATAGCTAAAGTGTTTAACAAAACTGGGGTAGCCAATGATACATCACTATAAGATATTCCAAAGCTGTTCTGTACACCATCTGTGGTTGCGATGTCAACGATACTTATTTATACCAATAAATATGTGATATCTGAGGGTAATAAAACATAATAACATCGTGTAATACATATAGTGGATATTTTGGGAGTGGTTACATGGTACCCTGAAATTAAATAGATTGATGGATCATCATCATAATTTTGGACACACAGGCCTCCTCCAAGTGTCGCCACAATGAACGATTCTGTGTGTCCACAACATTGGCAGACTAGCATAAAGAATGAACAATCGGAAACCTAATAATTAACACAGCAAAATACAATGCACGATCATTCAGATAACTAAATTTTGGTCTTTACTTTTGCAAAAAAGCAATCGAAAGTACTGATGACTTTGGAAACTTTATAAGTACCTAGCCGTGTCATCATCATCACCATCATTGCAGCCAAAAGACGTTCATGGTTGGACATGGGCTTCTTCCAAGTATCACCACACTATCCGTGCACTAGCTTCTGACGTTTTATAAGTGCCCATGTAGGCCTATGTGAAATAAAAAACTTTTGTCTTTGACTTTGACCACAACGGACGGTAATGTGCGTCTTCCATTACCAGGTCATCGGTCCACCTTGTTGGAGGCCTTCCAACTCTGGGTCTGTCGGTGAGCGGTCGCCATTCCAGAACATTTCAGCCCCATCAACCATCTGCTCTACGAGCAAGGAGCCCTGCCCACTGCCACTTAAGTTGGCACTTAAGATGGCTTGAAGTTTACACTATGCAAGGTTTATAGCTATTTCCTCCACCGTTTTGAGAGCAGTGGTGATGAAATATGCGGAAATTATTTACGCGTTCAAGGTTGGTCCATTGTGTTTCCTGCACGTTCTTCTCCATAACGATTTACACTTTGAAACGTGCAACTTAGCTTCACTTTTTTTTTTTGAAAAACCTAAATTTGGACAATTCAAAAGTGCCTGTTATTGGTCTTTTGAAATAAGGTTTCTGGTTTCTGATTTCTGTTGGGTTTGAACCCACAACTTACAACTCGTAAGTCGGGGTCGTTACCACTCGACATGTCCTAAGACCAAAAATTCGGAGATATGTAAAAATATCCGTCAATTTGCATTGGGCCCGTATAATGGATTACGGCCTTTTCCTCTTTTAAACATCAGGCTTGAGTCCCAGCAGTGGGAACAATATAAGACTGATTATGGTTAATGTTTATAGCAAAAATTAGGTATCTAAATATTTTTCTTTTTTAGTGGAAAATCAACAAAAGATCCCTCCCGAACTAGGTGGAGCGAGAGGGAGTGTAAGATTTTTTTTACTGACTAAACCCACCTGTGTTCCTTCAGTTGCTCTTTGAGTTCCGGAACCACGGTAACGCTTTCGAACAATCTTCACTGAATAGCTTAAGTATTTATGCCATAATTTTCAAGACCTTCCCCCCACAGGGTGGACCAAAGACCTGGTGAGAATTGCGGGAATGCGATGGAAGAGAGATGAATAGGACTGTTCGTTGTAGTGACACTTGGGGACGCCCATGTCCAGGACTGGACGTCTTTTGGTTGAAATGTATTCAAATCAAATGAAAAAAATATTTATTTGATTAAACTTTCAAGTAGGTACAGACTTATAATTATTTACAAAATTTGAAAGACATACACCGCTAAATTTTGGTCGTTTTAATCCCGTGGAGGATCGATCCGGTACAGGGAACACTATCGATTTGTAAAGATAAAATTAAAAAATAAAGTACCTTTTTTTAAAAACTCGTATTAATTTACGCGTGTACGAAATTAATTTATTAAAGAAAACGTCAGCTGAGCGAGTCCAATGACCTGTGGGTAGTTAGTACGCAACGCCGACTACTCTGTATTTTTAATTTTATCTTTACAAATCGATAGTGTTCCATGTACCGGATCGAGCCTCCACGGGATTAAAACGACCAAAATTTAGTGGTGTATATGCATATCACAACGGTTGAGAGAACGAATCCCAATTTTATGCCAGGAACTAACCTGTGTTATGGTAGGGACCGTTCTACCACCCACTAGCAACGCACTTGCATCGATCAACGCATCGTAGCTAGTATTTGAGGTCACTGGGCTCCCAAAATAGGTATGCCTGTATAATAGGAGTCAGTGTGAAGACAATCAAAAACATGCAAAATGATATACCACACATTGTATTGTATTAGAGTGAGGTTGTGCGAGTGTTGAAGAGATTGTGTGATGATGACGATGATTATATTTTACAAGGACCAATTGCCTATCTGCCGCATATTTTTCTCACGTCTGGCTACTCAATACGACAGACTAAGATCTACAATTATTATCCTTCGGATCCAAAAGCTGAACATGCTTTCTAATTTTTACTATTATAATAAGATCAAACCCAAAAATATGCGATACCAAATTAGTCTGTTCTTCAGCAACTAAAATATCGTCCACACTTTGTCCGTAAGAGTAATAAAACTTTCCTATAAGCTTGTTTACAGCACACATATTTACTATTTATGTACTGTAAACGGGAGTACAAAGGAAGTAGCCACATAGGAGTGAACCGCTGCTATTCAAACTTGGGTTCGTGCTCCAAACTATGACAATGCTTCAGTGTACGCCGATGTGAATACACCTTTAGGTACGGATGTCGGGCCGCTAATATGACGCTCGCTTATTATTATGTTTTTCTCTGCAGCATAGAATAGTTATCTTAGGTTGAATACGACCTGCCCCCCTAGCCAAGTTACAACCAGTTTGTGTCGAATTCCGTTCTCTAATCGGTAACGCCTCGGTGACAGCAATTGTTGAAAACGATACGTTGGTAGCCATGTTGACGCGCCTGAGTCGCGTTCTACAAGGTAGCGTTTGTTTAACAAAGGATGTAGCGTTAAACATTGTAGAAACGATTTTGAACAATGTGAACTTGGCTACGAATTGTCTATTCGTTTATTCTGACCACGCGACTTTACGTTGAGATGACGTCATTCCCATACGTTTCATCACTTCTCGACACCGATAACGATTGCAGAATGACAACTTGGCTAAGCGAGCTGGGCCTAAAGTCTGCTATTACAATAGTGTCAGAATGGTCTATCATTGATGTCATAATTGCCAATTTTGACAAGTTTGGTAATCTACTAATATAATGGTGTCATTATGACTTTCCAATGTTCAACCAATGACACGTCATAGAATGGTAATCTTATACAGATTGACAAATGAATATTTGACGTAGGCGATAATTTGTTAAAACTTTGACAGTTTATTTGATCAGTGTTCTGCCATTAGAACGTTATTGTGCAGTTATTGGTTTTAATATGCTCGACATTATCATTCTACCACAACTCTATTACGATACCACTGACCGATCAATGATGGATCATTATGAATTAGCAGATTACGAACTTTTAGCAAAGTGACAATGTGATCGCGTTGGAATGACGAATTTATAAAAATAGCAGAATTGGGCCCCTGAGGTTTTGAAGAGGCTTCTTTTTCAATCGCCTATCGTCAACATCGAGCATAGTTTAAAAGCTTGTTGCTTCATCTAACTCATGCAATTTAGTGAAGAGACACTGCAAAAAAAGAGGTAACGCCTAAAACTCTGTTGGCATTCGGTAATTCCATGCTTTACTCGAATATTTCACAGAACTTGTTTCAGGAAGTACGTGTTTTTTTTAAACCCTTAAAAGTTTTCAGAAAAATTGTTGTCATTCAGAATGTCGATTAAATGTGCAAGGCTTCTATTGATGTACTTTTTTATATCTTTTATAATATGAGTGCATTATGGAGGGCCAAAGTTCACGTTAAATAGCCGATTTTCAAAGGTCTCTACTAGATTCGTTTTTCACATGTTTTGATTTATATAGAAGTCTAGATGATATCCACAAGATAGCTGTGTATTCAAAATATAGATATATAAGTTCATATTCACGTAAGAGCGGTTGTCTGAAACGAACCTCGAAAAGGACGCTGTTAATCAGCCAGAATTTTGGAATTGTTTGAAATAAGCAAAGCGCAACTGAAGGAACACGTGTGGGTTTAAGTTAATAACAGTTTGACACTGAGCAAGAAAAGTTAAATGTTAATTTCTCAAATCCAATAAAATGAGTGCTTTTAATTCTGAATGAAAATATTTGACTGAAGGCATATGTGTCCTACCATAAAAATGTAAAAAGATTTATACTCGTATAATAATCAATAGAGCTCAGAATAAAGTCATTAAAAGTAATTAAACATGCAATTAATAAAACCAACAGACGACAGGCAAGAAGTTTCTTGCATACATTTTCTGATCTATTAAACATCACCAGTCGGGAAACTGGGATAAATCTGTCATTAAATGTTTTGGATTGCCAGACAATTAAATAGGGTTCTGGGTTTTTAAAACGAGAGCACTCTGCAAGCCTTCAACAGACAGGCGGTCGCCTCCTTCTGCGAAGCAGTAATGTAATGCTTGGAAAGGAGGAGGCCGACCGCATCAGGCAACGTCGCTCACGCCCCAACCGCCGCCGGATTCCGATCCCAATATCCGGCCACCGTGGGCGCGGGCTTGTCTACGGCAAGCAATGGGTAGCTCGCTGAGCGACCTTCCGTTAACCGTCCGGACCGAGCCCAAGTCGTCGACGGCGCCGGCGCGTACTGTTCCCGCGCGCCTTAAAGAGTGGTCAGCAACCGTAGAGGCTCAGCAGGGTCGAAGCCTACTGGGGCCAAGGGTCTATTTCCAAAAGTAAGGCTCGCCGTATGAAAGGCAACGAAGGACCCGTTCCCTATTTAATTGTGGGTTTTGTAGTCAGTTAAAGTCCGACATTATCTCCCGCTCCGCCCAAGGGCCCCACCCTTGATGACATCTGAACGATTTTTATCCTCCGAAAAAAAAAGCTTTCAACAGTGGACAATATCTTTTCAACCCAGAGGTAGCTGTTGTTGAGAAACTCATACCGACCTTGAAGAGACAGTGGTACCAGTTCTCGTTCCAGTTCCAGTACTTATAACACAGTTAGTCGGAACTCTGCCCGTTCCAGTACTCAGTGTTCGGTATTTCCCCCTTACGGACTAATGATAGTTTTCAAACGAGGTCTTAAACGCCCCGTACTGCAGGAAAGGAAGTAATTTAAAATGAGTGCCGCAGTCAACGTGTTCATAATGAAAAGTTTTTAAATTTCTTTCTAGGTGTATGATTTTGATAGAGAGCAGTGGTGGTAATGGGCTCGCTTAAGAGTTATAGGTTGCAGTTTCAAACCCAGCCAGGCGCATTACTTTGTGTAATATATTTCATTACCACTGCTCTCAAAAACGGTGAAGGAAAACATCGTGAGATGAACATGGTCCTAGAACCAAAAATTCGAAGACATGTGACAGTCACCAACCCGTACTGAGCCCGCGTCAGCGTGGTAGATTATGGCCCATTCCATAACCCTATACGCACACTAGGCGACACGCGACAGCGACAGCTCGGCGACTAGACGCGACGACAGGCTGCGGCCGACAATTTCATAAATGTTGTTCAAAGCTTCGCACACTTGGCGTCAGAGTCACGGAGTCGCGACGACAAGCTAGGGGAGTCGCGCGCGCTCGCTACTTGTCGCCGCGTCTAGTGACGCCGTGTACGCGCACACACGATGACAGTCGCGCGACAGCTCTGCTTCCTGCACGACGTCTGTCTTAAGACTAGTCGCCAACGCTAGCGACAGCTCCGCGTCTAGTCGCGGCGACAAATGCAAACGACAACGCCTCGACAAGATGCGGCGGCTAGTTTGCGATGGCTATTAGGAGGCCTGAATCTCAGTAGTATGAACATTGAAAGTGCTGATTATGCTAAGCTATGTATGATTTTGTATAAATTTACTTTTTGATACAATTAATGAGTCAACAAAGCGATTTTCGTGGGGCCGCAGCGCCGTTTTAGCGCCACCGACAACCGTTATTGTTCCCAGCGGAGCGGCGCGCGAAATTCAGCGCACTACGCCAACACACCTACACTTCGCAAACTTTATTGCTCACAAATTGTATGCATTATTTATTTAATTTGAAAGCGAAGAAACCCAAGCACGATCATACGCCTCTGCGCGGAATGAGGGCGAGAGAATGCAAAAATATAAATAAGCTCGCTACATCGGAGAGGTAACGCCTCCTTGCTTTGTTTGTACTGATTTTAAAGATAATATTCATGTGTGTGTCCAAAAGTTTCAATGACTAACGCTAGGTGGTAGCACTAAGTCCTGTCCACGGACGCGTAACTTCATAGACGCGTACAATTACCGCCACGGTTCTTGAGCGCTCGGCGTCAGAGTGGGGATCGCTTTGCGCATTCCATACATTTGCGAGCCAATCTTCGTCGTTGTTAGATGCATGCAGCAAGGCAGGGAACGAATCATGAGTGACGTCTATGACGCGATGGCGCGGCGAGCCAATCACTGACACTCCCCGCCCCCGCGTCTCACTTCGCACCACTAAAGAGACCGAATATTTGACTTCTGCGCAACTTGAAGCCAGCGCTCAAGATCCGTGCCGGCAATTGTATTCGTCACTATACGCTAGATGTACGCCTGCGTGAAGCTTAAATACAAAACTATGAAACTCTGTCGACGAAGCGGCAACGTATGTTGTTGCATGTTCAGTCTCCTGTCAAAATGATTTTATTTTCTTTTGGCTTGCGTGAGAAGAGTAGTGTGAGTTTTTATTATTTACAATATGTAACCTTCTATATTACATTATGTAACCATTATGTAATTACATTAAAACACTTTATTAATTATTATTTTATTGTTTCTTTCAGTTTCGTTCCAAGTTACATTCTAGGGTCACGTGCCCTTTATTTTTTATCGAGTTTAGTCTGTGTCAATTTCAGAAAGTATTCCTATTTTGTTGCGGCAAATACAATAGGTACAAGACTCTTTACTTTATTTTTTCAATTCGAATGCTGTTGAGGTTTTTGCCAGCTTTCTCGGCAAGCTTCACTGAGAGGTTCACTACAACAATAACATTCTCAGCTTCATTTTATAAGCGTACAGTACAATTCACGAATGATGGCGGCCGTGAAGTTAGCCTTTGCGAACGTTCGCGCATACTACGCTCTTCTCACACACGCACGTCGCCATTTGGTTCCTAAAACACGTTACTGCGCAGCCTTCTGCGCAAACTTCACGGCCGCCATCATTCGTGAATTGTACTGTATTCAACGTAGCGCATTTTAGTTGCGCAGACAGTCGAGATACAAAACTTCACCAATTTTACAATACATTATCTACTAGGAATCAATTTGTGAATGATTAAAATATATACCAAACTTCACTCGAAAATATCCTGCAAAAATTTCCGAATTAATAATATAATAATAATAATATTCCACAACTATCACACAGCGCCGTCTAATCCCAAGCTAAGCAGAGCTTGTGTTATGGGTACTAGACAACTGATAAACATGCTTATATATTTCTAAATACATACATATTATAGATAAATTACATCCAAACACAGAACAAATGATCGTGCTTATCACACAAACATTAAATTTGTCCTGGGTGGGAATCAAACCCACGACCTCCGGCATAGCAGTCAGGGTCACTAACCACTAGACCAACAGGCCAACTTTTGAAAGTAGAAGACCCTTCCGCTGCTCTGACTGGTGGCGTAAATACAATTGAAAACCTGAAAGATAGTCTTCTCGTCTGTCTATAATTTAGGTGTCTTCAAGTCTATAGTGAAGAAGCTCTTAATAAACTAGTGCGCCTCACCATCAACGATTGCACCACTGCATACCATCAGGGCCCCAAGTCTGCTATTTTTATAAATTCGTCATTCCAATACGATCCCATTGTCATTTTGCTAAAACTTTGTAATCTGCTAATTCATAATGATCGATCATTGATCGGTCACTGGTCTTGTAATAGAATTGTGGTAGAATGATAATTTCGAGCATATTAAAACCAATAACTGCACAATAACGTTCTAATGGTAAAACACTGATCAAATAAACTGTCAAAGTTTTAGCAGATTACCGCAAACGTCAAATATTCATTTGTCAATATGTACGAGATTACCATTCTATGTCACATCTTTCAATGGAGTGACAGTGGTTGACCATTGGAAAGTCATAATGACGCCATTATATTAGTAGATTACCAAACTTGTCAAAGTCGACAATTATGACATCAATGATAGACCATTCTGACACTATTGTAATAGCAGACTTGAGGCCCAGGTGGGATCGCAGTCAAGAACTAGTAATATAATTAAAACAAATAGCTTAGCTTGCGTTGCCTGACGAAGCATCGACTTGTAGCGCGACCTTTACGTGTATTTTTATAATGTTCTATATTGTGTCATTAGTTTAGAAGGTACTGATTTCAAATAATAGAAAATAGCACAGCAACCGTTATTTTTCATAACTCTTATTGTCCAATGCCTATGTCTACGCATTCGTCGACGAATTTTGTTATTGGACGTTTTAAACAGATATATTGGCTTAAAGACCAAGCGCCCGAAAAGTGCCATAAAACTGACCTTCTGAAGCCTACTTCGCAGTAACGGGCAGGTTTATAGGTTTGAAAAAAATTAATGTTTATTATAGATTCATTAACATTTGATTTTTTTATGCTATCAATACTTTAGTCAAAAAAAAAAATTTAGCAATTTCGCAATTAGCAATTTCGCAACTTTTCGCAACTTGTCCCTACTCCTTCGAAACGGCTTGGATCTTTAGAAACATTTTTACACATAAAAATTGGTGGTTAAATATTCTTTAATTCATCAAACCCCAAGCGAACGCCGGCGTTCGCGCACCTAATGTCTTTCTATTGTCTGTAATTTCCACGATTGAAAGGTTAAAGTGAACATAGCATATCTAAATCAATCAATATTTTGCAAAAAAAATGGATTTAAAGGTGCGCTTTCCGGGCACTGCTGGCCGCAAATAAATGCACAGATATGCGTACTGCCGCCTAGGCGGGTGCGAGAGTTGCGTCCATTTAATTTCGGCCAGATGGTTCAAGAAACTATAAGCCTTAAGTAGATAGATACTCACAAAATACATAAACCTATCGATTTTCTTCAAAATCATTCCCATTTATTGAAAATCAAAAAAGATTTTTTTAAATTATTTACATTTATTAGGTACATACGGTTTACATGTTTGGAAAGCACTTGACTAAGTGTAATAATTATGTATAGGTACTACCTGGCCCCGCAAACGTTGTTTTGCCACATAAATTAATAGCGTTTCCTCGAGGCTTCGCCTGCGTACATAAAAAATAGCCATGTCACTCAGGAATAAAGCAGCTTTCTATTCGAGTAAAAATTTTAGTAATCGGACCAGTACTTCCAGAGATTACATCCTACAAACAAATAAACAAACTTTACCTCTTTATTATATTAGTGTAGGTTGGTAGTGAATATTTTGGAAGTCCTAAAAATACTCTACGTCCTATTCTCAGACTTGAATTCACACACAAAAATTCATAAGACTCGGTCAAGCCTTTTCGGAAAAACTGGGGGGTAGGAGGGTAAAATTTCGTTTTTGCTCAGAGATACTGAATATACACAAAATATAATAAGCCGTTTCGGAGGAGTTTGGCAACAAACAATGTGACACTAAAATTTTATTATTAGATAATATGAAACATAATAACCGGCATGTCCTAGTACCAAAAATTCGTAAACATGTGACATTTAACCCGCACTAGGCCCGCGTGGTGGATTACGGCCCATTCTCTTTCCTAGAGAGGAGCCCTGTGTCCCAGCAGTGGGAACATTAAAAGGCTGATTATGATGTAACATAATAAACTAACAACCTGAAATAAGTATGTTCAGAATCGCCTATGTAAAAAAATTGCTATATGATTACATCACTAGCCGACCGTAGATATTATTACCGTGCCGTAGATATACAAATACCGATGCGCTACCCATGTAAAGCATCGATACCCATATTGTAGACACATAGGTAATATGGGTTATTACCTATGTGTCTACAATTTATTTATTTATTTATTTAATGTTCATGCAACACAAAGTACATAGGTGGACTTAATGCCTTAGGCATTCTCTACCAGTCAGCCTAGGGTGGTGAAGAGACAATATGGTAGGCGCACAGAAAGAAAATTTTGGTATTAAAACAAGAGTAAAAAGTATACATAATTACAATATGAGTAATTAATTTCTTTAAAAAAAAATATTACCTAAGCATATTTATGTAACATTCAAGACTTTTTTTATTAGCTTTCCTGGTTATAAGTACCTCGATATTACAGAAAATCCAAAACACAAAGAAACCAATAAATGACTAATTTCTAAAAAAGAATAATGTACCTTTAATATAAAGTTTATTAAAACTTATAATCCCAAGTCAATCCAAAGATGTAACACTTCAAAGCAACCCGTTTTATAAAACATCAATTTCATAGTAAAACTTTTCAGCAGCACAATTTATTTCTTTTGTACCTACTTCCTTCTCCAGTTGTGCACCCCGACGCAGTCTATATTAAGTGAAATGGCGTCGTTACCAACAATAATGAGTTAGTTAACCGCACGATTGTTTTAATACAAGCTGGAGAAGGTGTAATGAACGCTATTTGTCTCGGTCGCACCGCCACGCCGCCATTTTGAAGGGAAAACCTTGACGGATGTCAAACATGCACGTCGACGCGCCATTATTTTGGTAGAGTAAGTTTGTAAACGTAATGGGGCTAAGGAAACCAGATACCGTGGAAATATTTATTATTTATTATTATTATAATCTTTATTGTACACCAAATAAACAAAAATACAGGACAAACATTTAAAAGAATAAGTGCACAATGGGCGGTCTAAATACTTTTGTTTAAAAATATATTTAAAAATATAATAAATCTATATAAATAAAAAAACTGGCCAAGTGCGAGTTGACTCTCGTACGAAAGGTTCCGTACTGTCCTTAGGAAAATTCGGCAAGAAAATCACGTTTGTTGCATAGGAGCCCCCCTTAAATATTTATTTTATTTTGCATTTAGTATTAGTTAAGTACAGAAATATATGATTTGTGAAAATTTCAAAGGTCTAGCTATCGCGGTTCTTGAGATACAGCTTGATGACTGACAGACGGACAGACAGCGAAGTCTTAATTATAAGGTCCCGTTTTTACCCTTTGGGTACGAAATACGCAAAAACTCGAGAATGGTTCTAACAATTCGGCTAATTTTTGTTTTCTTTTATTCCATTAGGGGCACGGAAGGTTTTAATAATACTTCATCATCATCAGCCTTTTTTAATGTCCCCACTGCTGGGACTCAGGCCTCTTCTCTAGGAGAGGGAATGGGCCGTAATCCACCACGCGGGCCCAGTGCGGGTTGGTGAATGTCACATGTCTTCGAATAATAATAATACTAACTTAAAACTACTTAATAAGTCCATAATACAAAAAAATACTACTAGCTTTTGACAGAACGAAGTCTGTCCGGGCAGCTAGTAAAAAATATAATTGATAAATGTATTTTATAATCTGCATGAGTTTTTGAAGAGTCAGAAGTGGCAGTGGGCACTTGGGCAGGTCACATTGCTCGCAGAACAGATGGTCGATGGGGAGGAAAGGTTCTGGAATGGCGTACACGTACCGGAAAATGCAGCGTTGTAGGCCTCCTACAAGGTGGATTGATGACCTGGTGAGGACCGAGGGAATCAAACGGTTGAGAGATGCACAGGACCGGTCGTTATCACGACACTTGGGGGAGACCTATGTCCAAGTGGACGTTTTGCGGGTAAAATAATGATGATGAGTTTATAAGAGACTATCTCCTTTTTCCGTTGCTTGGTTGTAAAATGAGAATGAGAATAGTTAATAATGAAAAAATAAATAAAAAATAATAACCTACAAGGCCGTTTGGAGGAAGGAAATTTCTGGAATTCAACTTACATAATACTGTCTGTAATTTAAACCGAGGTATGAATGGGGCGAAAAAAAATGGGGAGTCTTAGCGAGGAATATACACCAATCTGCGAATACAAACATAATATTTGATTGTTATTGCAACAGTAAAGTAAATTTTCCTCCCCCTCACATTGAATTACATTATGATAGTATATTCTTGAGAGATTAAAGGTATATTGTTCACTAACTTCTGCCTGCGGCTTCGTCGTGAACGTAGGTCTCCATGCAAACTTTGATCCCCCATTTCATCCTCTTTGGGGGTGAATTTTGGGAAATCCTCTCTGAAGGCTTGTCTATGCCATAAAAGGATACCTTGTGTAAAATCTTACGCTCTTAGTCCCAATAGTCTTGGCGGCTGTGCGTTGTCAGTCAGTTTCTCTGATAATTTTGGCAACAAGCTGAGTCAAAATGGCTCCTTATTATTAGCTGGCCCGTAAAACGTAGTTCTAGCTTACAAATTACCAAAGAAAAAATGGGGGATAGGGGTAGGAGGGTAAAAATAGTCAATGATCTATTCGCTCTTGGACTAAGAATATTTAGTTGGCGTTAAAAAAGAAAAAAGAAAAATTAGTTTAGAGACTATCTCATTTTCTCGTTGCTTAGTTACAGAATGAGAAGTTGTGTCACGTGGCCAATAAAGAAATGTGTGGTTTGACTTATTAAGGGGCACGACAGTGCCCCGACCAAGGCTAGCAAAAATGTGGCACGGCTGTACCATCCTTTTCTCGAAACATTTCAGGCCATTTTCGATCCCCAATTACTTCGTTGTGTGTAAAACTAGAGGCCTGAATTTAGTAACCAAGCAGGCATTATATAAACAGGGTATATTTAAAATTACGTTCAATTTGAACTTGAATACTGGTTTTAAGTTTAAGAATATTATAACTGATCGAAGTTTCTTAATTTTGTCACTCACTGACTGACCAGTCATCAAAACTCTAAGGCACTTCTAGCAGATTTAGAAGCTTCAAATTTAAAATAAAATTAGTATTTAGTGTATAAATCAATGAAAACCTAAAACATTTATATATATGTAGATACGCCAACTGCATAAATAACTTGTGATAATTTGATAATTTGTAATCATTTGTGATAATTTGTAATTGCATAGGATTACAAAGTTAAATTTGCAGTGAATTATTAAGTGTACCTGTAATTTATAATATAAAGGAATCTACAATAATTAATGTGACGTTTTTTAAATATGTTTTTATAATAATAGAAAAGGAAAACTTAACTTCACGGTTTTCGTAATTCAAGAATTCCTCACAACTTACGGGTGAGCGTACACGTAATCAAAATTAGAAAAAAGTGGAAGGGTCAAGTCATCAGTAGCAAAAAAAAAAACATAAAATCTACATAAAAACAAATAAGCTACAACAGAAATATTCGCTGTCAAAAATCAAAGCAAATGATGCACAGAAGCCATGAAACCCAACGATGCACATCATAAATATCACGCCGAACAATAAACAATAAGTCGGTACTTGAATGAGTAAACCCTCGCGTATCAAAAACTCCGAACAAAAAATAATACTCATAATAATACAGCGATATATGATGGGGAATGTACTCCAACTTATTAAGCAGCCACGAAAATAGTAGACAAGCAAACTTGGACTTTATAACATGGATGATATTGACTTGAATCAGATTTAAATATGCAGATAGAAGTTGGTAAAGCTTGGTGTACATTTCTGAACATATGGATCCATTAAGCAGGTTTTGGATCGTTCGCAAATTAATGTAAACAATACTATAGTTAGCCAGATTTGACTGAAAAGGAGATTTGATATTGTTTCAACGAACCTTCATTGATTTCTTTTGTAGTGTTTAGGTGGAGGGTAGTTTACAAACCGTCTGAATGGTCTCAACTTTGTGTATTTTTTATTTGATATAATCTAGTGCTTGACTGCGATCCCACCTGATGGTAAGCAGTAATGTAATCGTTTATGGTGAGGTTCACTGGCTTATTAAGATTCACTCTAGCCTTAAAGACACCTAGATTATAATAAGACGGGAAGACCGCAGCAGGCAAATTAATAGCTTAAATTATGCATAATAAGGCATAATTTGTAAACGTGCAGTTTAAGCACATAAGCAATTACTAACACGCCACATAAAAAATTAAAGCGGTGTAAATGAAGCCCTACTATTTGAATTTCAATTAGCAATAAATGTCAGTTACATTTTAACCAATATGTAATTAAATATAATTATTTAAATGTAATTTGAAATTAACTAAACAATATCTATTGTTACAAATATACCACATATATTTTGCCCAAAAATTTTATAAATTAATGATAATAATCTTTATTTAACATAAGGATAAAATACCTAAATAAAAAAAAAATGTACTTATTTTGTAGAATAAGTGTTTTTTTTTATTCAATTGAAAAAAAAAAAATAGAACCACACAGATACATTGTGAAATTCTTCTATCACGATGTATCTGTGTTTCTGTATTGTTTGCTTGTATAAACCAAAAAATTAAAATGCTTTTCAGCATTTTATTGTTCAACCTTCTTCCCATATTGCCACTGTATCTGAAAACATGCACATAATCGTTCGAACCCACGACCTCAAGCTTTAGAGGCGAGGTCTTAACTACAGAGTTATCGTAATACTACTAGAGTTCCTTACCTCAGTTGGCAAAAACGAAGGAGAGGAAATGGACCGACCCGGTAATCCGACACGCGGGCCCAGTGCGGATTGATGAATGATCTAGAACTCGCCGGTTTCCACACGATGTTTTCCTTAACCGTTTTGAGAGCACTGCTGATGAACTAAATCACACAAAATAATTGTCCTGGCTGGGCTCGAACCGACGACGTGCAATTCGTAAGTTGGGACCGTTAGCATAGGGCCACAACGGCAGTTCTACACTAACGTAGACGCCAGATAAAGCAATTAAGTCCTACCGTTAAACCCAGTTAACTTCAGACAGTCAGTATCATCTTTATAGATTTTGAAATTGTTTATGTGAAGAATTCGGGTCAATGATAAAACGTAACCTGAGATTCTGTGGTGGCCGAGTGGTAATGACCCTGACTTACGAGCTATAGGTTGCAGGATCGAACCCAGCCAGTCGCTACTTTGTGTAATTTATTTCATCACCACTGCTCTCTAAACGGTGAAGGAAACATCGTGAGGAAATCGGCATGTCCTACTCGTAGAACCAAAAATTTGAAGACGTGTGATATTCACCAACACGCACTGGGCCCGCGTGGTGGATTACGGCCCATTCCCTCTCCTAGAGAGGAGGCCGGGGTCCCAGCAGTGGGAACATTAAAAAGGCTGATGATGATAAAACGTAAACGGTGTGTTTATTTCAGCAATGGTTAGTGACCCTGATTGCTATGCCGGAGGTCGTGGGTTCGATTCCCACCCAGGACAAATGTTTGTGTGATGAGCACGACCATTTGTCAACATGATGATGTTGTTGTTGTTTGATGTTTGTGTTTTTCTGTGTCTGGGTGTAATTTATCCATAATATGTATGTATATAGAAATATATAAGTATGTTTATCAGTTGTCTAGTACCCATAACACAAGCTCTGCTTAGCTTGGGACTAGACGGCGTTGTGTAATAGTTGTGGAATATTATTATTATTAATGCAGTTTCTGCGTCTTTACAAATATTTGCGGCATTGTATTTCACACATTTGAATCAATTACCTTCCAACACTTCATTGAGGCAGTAAACAATCTAAGAATACTTTACGTTCATATATTATACATGTTGTTCCTGCAACTAATGCGTTTTCCCTGTTTTTAGCTTCTCCCCAGCGTGGCGGCGTGGCTCGCGACTGCCATACAAGGGAAATAGGGATTTTTACTTAGTTTTTTTTTTATTCTGAATAGGCTGGCGTTTTGACCACATCTCACCTGATGGTAAGCGATGATGTGGCCGACAAAGGAGCACGCTTACATAGAAGTAACTTATTCACTCTTGACTTAAAGTTGGAGAAGACTGGCCTGTTGGTCTAGTGGTTATTGACCCTGACTGCTTATGCCGGAGGTCGTGGGTTCGATTCCCACCCAGGACTAATGTTTGTGTGATGAGCAATAATCATTTGTTCTGTGTCTGTGTGTAATTTATCTATAATATGTATGTATTTAGAAATATATAAGTATGTTTATCAGTTGTCTAGTACCCATAACACAAGCTCTGCTTAGCTTGGGACTAGACGGCGTTGTGTAGTAGTTGTGGAAATGTCGCCTTGTTTTTTTTTAAGTAGGAAATTTATCCAATGGCATCTCTCGCCCTTGGGCGGAGCGGGAGGGTGTGGCAGAATTTTACTGACTAAAAACCCACTCCTATTCCTGCTTTGATTTCGTTCCAGGGCCCTGGGGTTCTTTTTCGCATCAACCATGGCCCTATAGGCTTCAACCCTGCTGGGCCCCGACGGTGACTTAAAAACCCCTAAGTAGTAACAGTCACACGACAGTCTTTTCATATTCATGTCTAGAAACCCAGACATTTCATGTATAAAAAGTGTAGAAAAGTCTCTATTCTGTTGACTATTTGTCGATTATGTCGTTTGTTACTGAATGTTTGCGTTTAAATTTTTTTTTTTGAAGTAGTTATTATTATCATAGGGATATTTTAGGCTGCGCAAATGTTGAGTGGTCAAAAAGGTGGAAGTTGGGGTCGCGGTCCCAGTCCAAAGATCATCCCGACCTTCAAAAATTTTACTTTTTACTAAAAATACTATTTGTATGTACTTCATCGAAGGACTGGAACAGTTTGCCTGCTGCGGTCTTCCCGTCTGATTATAATTTAGGTGTCTTCAAGGCTAGAGTGAATAGGCTCTTAATAAACTAGTGCGCCTCACCATCAACGATTGCATCACTGCTTACCATCAGGCGGGATCGCAGTCAAGTACTAGTTTATAACTGATAAAACCAAAAAAAAAACTTACATAAAATAATAGTTTTTTTTTATTATTGAAACCGGACGGTTTTAATAATAAATTAGGTACGAGTAGTATTTTTGGAGAAATAAAGGCATATTTTGTAGTAGAAAACAGAAAAAAAAATGGTATAGTTAAATACAACCCATTATGACATAACTAATCCTATATTGATAAGCTTGCGTTTGACTGCTATCTCAAGTGATAGTAAGTTTAAAAAAAGCGGTTCAATAAAGCGGTCCATTTGAATAATAAGAAAAAGGAGATATTTTTGCTCTCCTGGAAAATTTGCACCATCGCTGCTTCACCATACAGGTGACGATATCAGCATATTGGCATGTAATCGATTTGGCAAATTCTTTTTGTCGTATTTGTGCTTGTCAGGACAAGGTTTATATAAAACAAAACTAGAAAAAATCAAAAATGAAATTACATCTTTGAAAAGACGAAGCGAGTCGCTAGTTTTAACAACAAACATCGTAGCAACGTGCTACGGCGTAGACCGCTCGTAGACCCTAGCGCAGAGCTTCGTAGCACGCCTTGTGTCGTAATACCATTCACACGTCATATTCGTAGTACTTCTACAAAAATTAGGGTTCCCTAAGCACACAATTCTTCAATCGGTTTAAACAAATCCTCCGTTCATCCGCCTAAAGGCAAAAACGAAACGTCACACGTCCGCACACAGAGTAATCAGATCAGGGGCACAAGTGAAATTGAATCTGCACCGACTTGACCCACTGCGACTCGACTGTTCACACAAAAATTGCCCTTAATTCTTTTACAATAAAGTATAAAATCCGGTGAAACATTACAGTAACATTTGCCAAGGGATATTTGACTTTACGAGGTGGAGATTAGATTAGTTTTTGGTTGGACGATGACAGATGAGTGTTTAAATAGGGGTGACCGGTAGATCAATGCTTATTTGTGTCTAATAGGAAAAAAACAACAGATGCAAGCATTTCACGGGTATAATAATGTACTTAGTTTGGATTTTTATGGTGCCTTTGATCTGGTGCGGTCTCAGTTGGTTTGTGAGCGAGTAGCGCCGGGGCCGGTCCCTAGCGAGTGCATTGTTTGGACAAGGATTGTTTGGACCTCGAGTTCGACATGTGTTTTTGTAGATGTTCTAAGGTTTTGGACGTTTGATAGACTGAGTTTTGAAGATGTTAGTTTTATGGAAGATGAAAGGAATGGAATTCCCTGCTGGAGTCTGTGTTTCTTGAAACCTATAACCTAGGGGTCTTTAGGTCAAGAGTGAATAGATTGCTTCTAGGCAAGCGTGTTCCATCGTCGGCCACATCATCGCTTACCATCAGGTGAGATTGTGGTCAAACGCGAGCCTACCCATTATATAAAAAAAATCCTGGTCCTAATTTTTTTTTATTGTTGATAGGTTCGCGCTTGACAGCTATCTCACTTGATGGAAAGTGACGAAGCGGTCGACGGTGGATCGCGCCAACCAAAAAGTAACCTATTCACACTTGACACAAAGATACCCGGGCTGTAGCCATCAGAACACACAAACTCTGGTGGGGAATTCCACTCCTTAGCTGTGTGGACATTTTTTGACGTTTGATAGACTGAACTTTACTGGTTTTAGTGAAAGAGCTAAAGTGCAGTACAGTTCGAATATTTTCAATTGTATGGTTAACCCGAAACGTAACTAGAAACAGTTTCATAATTGAATAGTATTTTTTTTCTTTTGTGCGAGCTTGCGGACGGCGAGCAATAAATAACTCGCCGTCCGATAACCGTCTGGACCGAGTAGTGTTTCATGCACGCCTCAAAACCGTAAAAGCCCAACAAGCCCAAAAGACTACTGGAGCCATGGGTTGACTTCCGAAAGGGAAACCTTTTCTTTTTAGGTCCCGGAATACAAGGTGAAGAAGTTACAAAGGTGTGGTTTTAGTCAGTAAAAGTCTGACTCGCCCTCTCGCTCCACCCGAGAGCGGGAGAAGACATTGGATGATTTCCTACTTTAACAAAAAGGAGAGTAAAACATTTTACGTATTTTACGTATAGGAAAACCAGCCAAAAAATAAATTAACAATCAAAATAAAACGTAACAATAAAAAACATGTTTATCCTGAAAGGCTTTGTCTATTGACTGTATAAAAAATTAAGATAAGGCAACTAATTTAATTTCTTTCTCAAATCCACTCAATAAAAACACCAAAAATAAATTCAAATTGAATTCCAGTCGATTTTATCACACCCTCTGGCAACCGCGAATCTTTTTTTCAATCTGGCAACATTATCAAAGATGGCTCCCGATCAGTTTGACATAACGCCGAGTGACGTAAGACTATTTATAAGGATCACTTAGGGGTCCTTCCTATGATCCACTTTTGCACTCGGATAATGTGCTCAAAAACTTTTTGGCTTGATTCGATTGATGTGATGGCGATTTATTAATGGTTTTAAGACAGTGCTGATGCGTCGTCTTTAAGGTTACTTAAGACTTGCCTAGCCTGTTGGTCTAGTGGTTAGTGGCCTTAATGCTATGCCGGAGGTCGTGGGTTCGATTCACACCCAGGAAAAAAGTTTGTGTGATGAGCACGATCATTTGTTCTGTCTGGGTGTAATTTATCTACACTTTTTTTACACACACAAAATTAAAATCCAAATCGATCCAGCCTTTTAAGAAGAGTTAGGTGACAGAAGATTTGTTTACATATATATTTATATGAAATGTACATATTTATAAGTTGTTGTTGATAAGTATGTTTATCAGTTGTCTAGAATAAATCAGAACACAAGGTCTGCTTAGCTTGGGACTAGACGGACTTGGGTCGGAACGGTGACCTGCTGGTATTTTACTGTATCCAGGTAGAATGGAAGCCAAAGTCTTTTAGCTTGAGTATGTTGAGGTCCTAGAGGAGAGCGCTTGGCCGATTGATGTCTTTATGTCTCGGTATAGGTAGTTTTTCTGAACATCGGTTTGGCACTTAACGACTCTTAAAAGGTTTAACCGATTTAGATGGAATTTTGTGTGTTCACTGCGTACACACAAAATTTTTAAGCTAATATTTTATACAGTTTTTTTTTTGTAATTATCGATGTTATTTAGCTGTAGTAGGTATTCAGTGGGCAAGGGTTAGTGATTCATATAATCAATTAGTAAAGCTATTAGGTTTTGTAGTAATAATCTTCAACCAACTTAAATAAGATTTGAAAAAACATATAATTTTTTTATAATGTGAATATATTATATCAATTAATGTAATAAATAATCACTAGGTACATATTATTATTTTAAGTTTGTATATATATACCTAGTGATTATTTATTAGATTAATTGATATAATACATATAAATTAAATATTTTCATAAACCCCCAATAAAATAATGATAATTTCCATTACACAAAGCCCATACTAATAGCTAAAAGAACTCGATCAGATAAATTTAAGAGCATAAAATTAACACAATCAAAAACAAATAATCGCGACCTCTCTGCTCACCCCTCATCTCGTAACGAGATATAATAAAACATAATCGATTATACACCCCAAAACTTGTTTTTGCTAACCCTACCAAACTTCACTAAACTGTTAAATAAACTCTATCTATTTACATACAGAGTTCAATTTCGATTGGCATTTATTTCAAGCACATTTGATGTGTGACGTGCGAATAGTTGTACGGACTGCATGGCCATTTGTTGGTCCCACGGATTATAAAGTTGTGGATATGAAGTTTATCGATACCGATATTGACTGGTCTGTTAATCTAGTGGTTAGTGGCCTTGACTGCTATGCCGGAGATCGTGGATTCGATTCCCACCCATAACAAATATATGTGTGCTGAGCACAATCATTTGTCCTGTTTCTTAGTGTAATCTATATATATAAAAGGAGAAACTGATTGACTGACATACCAATGCACAACCAAAACTACTGGGACTAGGATTGTAAAATTTTGCCCAAGGCTTAAAATTCGCACCTTATTAAAAAAAAAAAAATCTAAAAAATCTTATATCAAGCGGACAAAGTCGCTGGCAGAAGCTAGTTTATCTATAAGTATGTATGTATTTAGAAATATTATAATTTTGTTTATTAGTTGTTTAGTACTCATAACACAAACTCTGCCTGGCTTGGGCCTAGATGGCGCTGTGTGATAGTTGTGGAATATTATTTTATTACTGACACCCCGTGCCACGCACGTAACTGTGCCCGCACACGAGCCACAAAAAACGCCGCTTCAAGCTTCTTTTTGAGGCGGCCGTTTTTTGCGGTTCGTGTGTGGCGGTTCCGCCACAAAAAAACGCTTGAAGCGGCTTCAAGCTTCTCCGGACACAAGGTGTCGCGCGCTTCAGCTGTTTTTTGCGGCCGCTTCTAGCATTTTTTTTTGTGGCGGCGTTTTTTTGAGGCCCTTGTGCGGGGACAATAAAGCCGTTGGTCCCGGTTATCATTCGTAGTCGCCAGAAAATCTGACCAAGGAGAGTCTATACAAGGAGATATCTCAAACAGTCTTATAAGCATAAAAAAAAAGAAAATATTGGCACAAATAATGAGATTTTGTATACAAACGACTTCTGAGAGGTTCCTTATGGATTTTAGAATGAAATCTCTATCAAAATTGGTTACAACGTTTCAAATATTCTCATTTTCTTTAACCAGGATAATATTTTCTATCTTATGCTATGCTTTGTTATTCAGTATAGTCTGTCTAATAAGTCAACCGACTTGGAAACTTTGTATAATATTTAATCATTTAAAAAATACTTATATTCGATACTTTTCATAAGTTTCTTCTGTTAGTAAACAATGATCTCTATCTCTTAATCAACCTTGATTATTGAACCCGTGTTGACTACATCAGATTTCATTAAATCCTAATAATTACCCAAGTCGTCTAACTTATTAGACAGACTCTAAATATCTTTACGAATTCTTAGCTTAATGTCTGTAGTCTCATTAGCTTAATTTTTCAGATTCTTTCTGAGATCTAGCTGATTGTCTGTGAGGGACAGAGTGACAGTTTTTTGTATATTTGTTTACAAATTCATAGATTTGTTCTACAATTGTTTTAAGATTATTACTAAATCTTATGTGTTTTTTTTTTTTTGCGAAATACCAGTGTGGTCCACACACACATATAAAAGAAACCTTGTGTAAAATTTCACGTTCTTAGATCCAGTAGTTTCGACTGTGCGTTGTTATGTCAGTCAGTCAGTCAGTTTCACATTTCACTGTTTTTAGTTTATGCGAAACCTGAATAACACCATGGTGTATTTTTTACCAAAAATATTTAAAAAGGTCAAAATTTACACACCACCGACACTAAGTACAACACAGGTTACGGCAGACCATAGCAGGAATTAGGCGCCAGCAAACAGTTGGGTGTAAGTACTTGTACAAAACCACCACCCAGCCGCCTGGATGGCCCAGTGACTATGTATTTTTGATGACATAACAAGTTGTGACATTCTTTATATAAAAATACTAGACAGAAGTTTCGGGTTTTGCATATAATAAAACTAATGTTTTTTTTTCTCTTTATTTTTTTTTTTTGAGGTTTTTATCTAACCAGATATGGCAACCCCATCGTGCCTTTTAACAAAACTAATGTTGCATTTAGATTTATCTGGTGGTAATAGATAGAAAATATAATATATAGAATAGATAGTCCTTGCTTGCATCAATATTCATGCATAAAAACATTTCTATTCCAGCTTTTCGCATCTAAGCGGACCACACAAAACGGCAGGGCGGTGTGCGTCTAATTTCATTGTTATTAGTATTACACATACATTTATTTGGCGAGGGGTGAACTTTTTGCTAATCATCATCGTTTGATGACACATTGTGCGTCGCTTTCAATTGACTACGAGTGACAGCTTTCCAGGACAACAGAGAAATATTTCTGATGCTTTTTTTCTTACTAACTTTTGTCTGCGGCTTCGCCTGCGTACATAAAATATAGCCTATATCACTCAGGTATAAAGCAGCTTTCTATCGGATAAAAATTTTTCGCAATCAGACCTTTACTTCCAGAGATTACCAGTTACAAACAAAAAAAAACAAACTTTGCCTCTTAATAATATTAGTGTAGATTGATAGGTTCGCGTTTGACCACTATCTCACCTGCTGGTAAGTGATGATGTGGCCGACGATGGAGCACGCTTGCCTAGAAGTAACCTATTCACTCTTGACTTAAAGATCCCTAAGTTGTAGCTCACTGTTATTGCTTTTATGCAGTTGCATGTTTTTTACTGTTATATTACGAAGGGTTCCCTTTAAAACTGGAATGTGAATTGTTGCTATGTGATTTCATGTGGCAAAGTGATGTTCAAATGGCCATATCGCAAAATATATAGGTACAGAAGTCAATCTACATACAAAGCGCGCTCGAGCAACGCACACAGAGACACCGCTCACAGACACGATGTCTCGGTCGCGTCTCGAAACACTCGTCGAACAATTCCGGCTTTTTTTTTATGGTGGGAAAAAATCATCCAAAGACAACCCCCACTCTTGGGCGGAGCGGGAGATAGTGTCAGACTCTACTCTTACTGACTAAAAGCCCACCCCGTTCCTTCTAGCCTTCATACCGGGGCTCGAGCTCCCTTTCGGAACCCTGGCCCCAGTAGGCTTCGAACCGGCTGGGTCCCTGCTGTTGCTGACAACTCCTTGAGGCGCGCGGGAACAGTGCGCGCCGTCGACGACTTGGGATTGGTCCGGACAGTTACCGGACGGCCGGACAGCGAGCTACCCATTGCTCACTGTCCGCAAGCCCGCGCCTACGGTGGCCGGATATCGGGATCAGAATCCCGGCGGCGGCGGCGTCGGCGAGAACGCCGTTGCCTGATGCGTTCGGCCTCCTCCTTTGCGAGAACAATTCCGGCTCAAACGCTTATTAGTGTGCGTCCACCGAGCGTAGGTATAAAAAGTGAAGTACATACATGAGATTGTCTTCTGTACCTATCTATTTTTTGGTCATACATTGTACGATGTCAATCAATTAGCAAGTTCTTGAGATGCGTCGTTTTTGTTATGGTTCCGTACGTCAAAAATAAATTATTTGATGACTAGCTTCTGCCAGCGGTTTCATCCGCGTGCAAGTAAATAAATAAATACATTCTTTATTTGGAACAAGAAACACATACAGAAAAAATCAAATTGAAACGATGACAACCGCAGTAGTAAAAAACTGTGTCGCGTTTATCAACGCCCATCTCCAGGTAAGGAAATACATTGCTCCAGATACATTATCATTAGTTAATAAATCAACTATAGAAGAAAACTCAATCTATGGTAAGTAAAGTTAAATGTATTTGTGTGAATAGAAGAGTGATTGTACTAGTATGTATGTGTGCTTGTGCAATTTGTGTAAAGTATATGTGTGTGTGTGTAAGGGATTGTGTGAGATTACACTACCACAAGTTCCTCTGTTTCATCATAATTTAATTGTTTTAGCCAGCTATTTAATTTAATTTTGAGTTTTTTTCCAGTTAATGAGTAGATATTTATTTTCTTATTTATTTTGTTATACAAGTAGGTTTCTTTATTTATTTATTTAATGTTCATGCAACACAAAGTACATAGGTGGACTTAATGCTTTCTTTCTCCATACAAACTATGCAACCCCGTTTCATCCCCTTAAGCATCAATTTTGGAAAATCCTCTCTTAATAATCGCCAACGTCACAAAAGGAAATCTTGTGTGAAAATTTCACGCCCTTACTAGTCCCAGAAGTTTTGACTATCCGTCGATATGTCAGTCAGTCAGTTTCACCTTTTATTTAAATAGATTAAAGAATATAATATAATATTCCACAACTATCACACAACGCCGTCTAGTCCCAAGCTAAGCAGAGCTTGTGTTATGGGTACTAGACAACTGATAAACATACTTATATATTTGTAAATACACACATATTATAGATAAATTACACACAGACACAGAACAAATGATCATGCTCATCACATAAATATTTGTCCTGGGTGGGAATTGAACCCACAACCTGCGGCATAGCAAGTCAGTTAATGTCAGTCAGAATGTTCAACGACGGACGAAAGAATCACGTTGTCCCATATAAACTTTGCTTCTCTTCCTTACGGGTAGAATTTCAAAAAATCCCTTTTAGTCCGATGCCTAGGTCATACAAAGAATATACCCTCCAAGTTTCAAGCCTTTACGATCAGCGATTTAGGCTGCGCGTTAATCCGTTAGTCATTTAGAACAAAGCATTTCATAAGTGACCAAGTGGTCACGGCCCCGACTTACGACTAATAGGTCGCGGTTTCAAACCCAGCCAGGCGCATTACTTTGTGTAATTTATTTCATCACCGCTGCTCTCAAAACGGTGAAGGAAAATATCGTGAGGAAAAATTTTTGTTAGAACCAAAAATTCGCAAGGTGACATCCACCAACCGGAACTGGGCCCGCGTGGTGGATTACGGCCCATTCCCTCTCCTAGAGATGGAGGCCTGAGTCCCAACAGTGGGAGTATTATAAGTCGAGAGTGAATAGGTTTCTTTTAGGTAAGCGCGTTCCATCGTCGACCGCATCGTCGCTTTCCATCAGGTGAGATAGCGGTCAAGCGCGAACCTATCAACAATAAAAAAAAAAAAAAAAAAAAGGCTGACTATGCTATATGCATTTTATAAGTATAGATCTCGTGGCCAGATCATAGAAACTGATCACTTCATGATATGGCCAAGTGAAACAGGCCAGATCGTTTTAAGCGTTGAAGTTTGATGATATTTCAATCCATGTTTGACCTACTTTCTTTAGACCTTTTCATCATCATCATCATTTCCTTTGGTTGGTTTCCTGCTACCTTCACCAGGTCGTCGGTCCACCTTGTAGGAGGCCTTCCAACACTGCGTCTTCCGGTACGCGGTCGCCACTCCAAAACATTTCGGCCCCAACGGCCATCTGTTCTGCGAGACCTTAGACCTTAGACCTTTAATTATCATTGAAATCCTTCTTCAATGATTTGGCTAAACGGGGATTGACATATCATCAAATGTAAACGTTTAAACAACCTGACCAGTTTTAGTGGGCCATTTCATGAAGTGATCAATTGTTAAGATTTGGCCATGACATAGATATAGGATTAGCAATCCTAAGACAGAATTCTCGTTTACCTTTGTCTTTGGGTAAACGACCTCAGAATGCGTGCATCGAACAGTGCAACGACCGACTTCTTCATATTCAGTATTCAGTGATATTAATAGCCACACCACGTGGCGCTTAGAATAGTAACCACCACCCACCACCTCGGCACCACTGCGTCTTCTTTATATTCAGTATCCAGTGATATTAATAACCACACCTCGTGGCGCTTAGAATACTGGCCACCACCCACCACCTCGGCACCACTGCGGCTCCACCACCCAAGCCTTATAAATACCCCAAGAATAGCATGAGGTGGTGAGGTGGTGAGGTGGTGCCACCAGCCACCCTAACAGAGGCAATTGCGCTCAATTACTACCACGACTTCTTTATTTCTATTGCAGTTACTTTAATTTATTGGTCACCGTTTTTGATGATTATCCTCATTTATGCACTTTATAGTGTAGTGGCCGTAATCGTTGTTGCTGTGGTCTAGAGCTCGGTTTCCAGGTCGACAAAATCGATGGGTTTTCCTGATGGAAAGTGATTAAAGAGTCTTTATCTTTAGTTGGGAAATTCAATGAATCTCGGATGGCGTGTCATACTTTTGTTGACTAACCCCACTCCTATGTTCGTTTTGTGCCTTCGTTCTAGGGCCATAGGGTTCTCTTTCGCATAACCCATGGTCCCAGCACACTTTAATCCTGTTGGGCCCCTACGGTTTTACGTGCCGTTGACGACTCAAGCTCGGGCCGAACGGTTATCGGACGGCCAGTCGGCTTGCAAAGAGTATCTCGATCGAAGGTTGGGCCTATCGTGGCTGGAAATCGGGATCCCAGCGGCTGGGGCATGAAGAAGGCCGTTCTCTTACGCGTTCGGCCGCCATCTTCGCTAGCATTACTGCTTCGCAGAAGGAGGCTAATTGGAAAAAAGTTAGGCAGATGATGATATATTAGGTACTTATTCAAAGGTTTTAAATTGTTTTTTTTTTTTTTGTAAATTTTAGTGACGCAGTGGACAAAATACGCCACTGTTATACTTTTATATACAGGGTGCTCATTTGGCACGCAGCGAAAGATATTTTGGGAGAGACGAGAGGAAAAGGCGCAATAGATAGGGATACATGGTGGTGGTCGATAGAAATTCAGAATGTGTTGAAAGAAAAAAAAAGAAAATTCAAGGAATGGCAGCACGTAGAATTGGAAAACGGTAGTTTGAAAGCGGAAAAAAAGAGGGAATATGACGTTTTGAAGAAAAAAGCTAAGAAAGCCGTGGCATTAGCAAAATCAATGGCCCAGGACAAACTGTCCAACACACTGGACAGTCCTGCAGGCCAAAAAGAGCTGTACCGGCTAGCTAAAACAAGAGAGCGTAAGACGAGAGATGTTTGTCAGGTAAGATGTGTAAGGAATGAAGCGGGAGTGGTCCTGTCGGATGATGAAAAAATCAAAGAGAGGTGGAAGGACTATTTTGAAAGACTGATGAATGAAGAAAATAATTGGAGTGGAATTTTAGAGAGTAAACCAGTGAATGTAGGGTTAGTGAGAATGGTTAGTATGGATGAAGTCAGAGTAGCAGTAAATGGAATGAAAAATGGTAAAGCCATGGGTCCAGATGGAATACCCGTTGAAGTGTGGAAGTTATTGCGAGTGGATGGATGGACGTGGTTAGCTTTATTCTTCAATAAGTTGTTGCGGGAAGAAGCCATACCTGATGAGTGGTGCAGCAGTTCTTTGGTGCCCATTTTTAAAAACAAAGGTGATGTGCTTGAGTGCAACAATTATAGAGGAATAAAGCTAATGTCACATACTATGAAAGCCTGGGAGAAAGTTATTGAAAGGCGACTGAGAGAAGAGAGTGAAATTTCACAGAACCAATTCGGTTTTATGCCTGGTCGGGGTACGACGGATGCCATTTTTGCTATACGCCAGCTGTGCGAGAAATACAGAGGTGCGCATAAAAACTTGCACATGGCATTCGTTGACCTCGAAAAGGCATACGACCGGGTACCTCGAGAGGTTCTGTGGTGGGCCCTTAAGGAGAAAGGTGTGCCTGGAAAGTATGTGCAGTTGATCCGAGCGATGTACAGTCGATGTAGTACGCAAGTCCGGTCAACAGTGGGCACCACTGGAAATTTCAATGTGGCTGTCGGCTTACATCAGGGATCGGCTCTCAGCCCTTATCTCTTCCTGATGATAATGGACGCTCTGACGTCGGACATTCAGGAGGAGGCTCCCTGGTGTATGCTGTTTGCCGACGACATTGTGCTGGTTGCCGAGAGTGGCCTAGAGGTCCAAAACAGATTGGAGGTGTGGTGGCACAGACTGGAGAGTGTTGGCCTGAAAGTAAGTAGAACCAAAACGGAGTACTTGTTCTGCGATTTCGGCGGTCTCTCCAACCCTGTGCCTTTAGCTCTCGCCGGAACGCCCATACCAATCTGTTCCGACTTTCGGTACCTCGGGTCACTCGTCCAAGGGGATGGTGAGGTAGACCGAGACGTAACACGTCGGATCAACGCAGGATGGATGAAATGGCGACAGGTCACGGGAACAACTTGTGACCCACGGATGCCCCTCAAGTTGAAGGGTAAAATTTACAAGTCCGTCATAAGACCTGTCATACTGTATGGATCAGAATGTTGGGCTCTGAAAAAGAAGGATGAAAAAAGATTGCATGTAGCGGAGATGAGAATGTTGAGATGGATGTGTGGTGTGACGAGAATGGATAAAGTGAGAAATGAGTATATTAGAGGAAGTTTGAAAGTGGCGCCAGTGACTGAAAAGTTGAAAGGTAATCGGTTGTCTTGGTATGGTCATGTGAAGCGGAGGGATGAAGCGCATATTACTAAAAAAGTTCTGAGTATACATGTAGATGGATGGAGAGGGAGAGGAAGGCCGAAAAAAAGATGGATGGATTGTGTGAGAAGTGATATGAAAGAAAAGGGAGTTAGTGATAGTTTGACGGGTGACAGGACAGAATGGAAGAAGAAAACGTGTTGCGCCGACCCCAAGTAATATGGGATAAGGGCAGGAAGAAGAAGAAGGTGCTCATTTTTTTAATTCGTCATTCCAACACGATGCCATTGTAATTTTGGTTAAAGTTCGTAATCTGCTAATTCATAATGATTGGTCATTGATCGGTCAATGATCTCGTAATAGAGTTGTGGTAGAACGACAATATCGAACTTTCTCGTAGAGTCTGTCTAATAAGTTAAACGACTTGGGTAATTATTAGGATTTAGTGAAATCTGATGTAGTCAACACGGGTTCAATAGTCAAGGTTGATTAAGAGATAGAGATCATTGTTTACTCACAGAAGAACCTTATAAAAAGTATCGAATATAAGTATTTTTTAAATGATTAAATATTATACAAAATTCCCAAATTGTTTGACTTATTAGACAGACTATAACAAATTAAAAGCAATGACTGCACAATGACGTTCTAATGGTAGGTCACTGATCAAAGGAATTGTCAAAATTTTTGCAGATTACCGCATACGTCAGACATTTAATTGTCATTATGTAAGAGATTACAATTCTATGCTATTTCTTTCAGTGGAGTATCAGTGGTTGACCTTTGGAAAGTCATAATAACGCCAATATATTAATAGGTTACAAAACTTGAAAAATTTGACTATGAAATCAGTGATAGACAATTCTGACATTATTGTCACAGCAGACTTGAGGCCCTGATGAGGTGTCGGTAAAAAATATGAACGCCTCCAAATGTTTTGACAAAGTACTCTTAGCGTCACAAGAACCTCCCATAAGTGCCAAGAAAGAGTCGTTTCATATGAGAAGCTAAAGAGACAAGGAACTAAGCGACGGTAATCCTATGCAGTAATCTCTTCTTAATATTGAAAATCAAAGCGAATTTTGCTCACGTAAGGGGGATTTACTTAGTCGAATGTCTTTATATGAGTCCAAGTAAGTGCATTGGCTTTACGGTACAAGATACAGGATCTAGAGATTATTGAGGTCTTTACGTAATAAACAAACTTTTCCATTTACAGTATGTTTAGGTAAATTCCAGCCTCATCATCATCATTTTATCCGAAAGACATCCAAAGTTGGACATGGCTTTCCCAACGACTGGTCCTGTGCGATTCTCATTCATCGGATTCCCGCGACCCTCACCAGGTCATCGGTCCACCTTGGGAGGCCTTCCGACGCTGCGTCTTCCGGGACGTGGTCGCCACTCCGGAACCTTTCATCCCCATCGAACATCTGTTCTGCGTGCAATGTGCCCTGTCCCAAAATTAACTTAAAACTGGGCCAAACTTAAGTGGCAATCCACTTAAGTTTGGCAATGCTTCGAGCTACGATGGATGTGTGGTGTGACGAGAATAGATAAAGTGAGTAATTCAAAATTCAAATATTTTTATTTCACATAAGCTTACACTTATAAAACGTCAGAAGCTAGTGCACGGTTCTCAATTGATCGTTTCCAATGGAGAAGAACCGGCAAGAAACTCCATGGTTACTCTTTTATAAAAATTGTTGTTCTTACAATGTTTGCATATCACACTATTAGTAGATATTTATGTAAGGACAGTGTAGACTTCAGAGTCAATATTGTGAGAAATGAGTATTTTAGAGGATGTTTGAAAGTAGCGCCAGTGACTGAAAAGTTAAAGGAGTCGTTTGTTTTGGTTCAATCGCATGAAAAGAAGTGAAAGAAAGAAAGAAAGAAAGAAAAAGTGTTTATTCACGTCAAACATGACGCATACCATAAAAAAATAAATAACAATATCGAACTAAAAGTAAGTAACACACAAGATATGCGTCACATCCGCGCAAAACGGCCAGCGCTCAGCAAAATGCTGGGGCTCATGAAAAACAGAGCCACAGCGCTGATTTTCAGCACCAGCCGTCGTCGACGATGAGACGCCGATCGGTTAGCAAGATTTATTTACATTGCAATGAATTAATAAAATAAACAAATTAAAACATAGAATAACAACAAACTTAACTTAATTAAACATTAAACATAAAATAAAGTTATAGAAAAAACACAAGTTGGCTAACTAATAGGAACTAGTCGATTTTTTTTTAATCGATCAATGACCGGTCGAACTGTCAGTGCGCAGTCACTTAGCCACATTTTGAGTCTGTGGTAACAAAAAAAGATGGCTGATCGATGGATAACTACGGCAAAGTTACGTAATTATTATGAAAAAAATAAGATTCCTGACCTACGCAACTTACGCAATCGATTTGTTTGCCTATATGTGTTAATGGGTGAATTAAGTCGTTGAAATGTTGAGCTTTAGTGAGTTGTAAAGATACTAAGAAGATGTTTGAGTGCGCATAGATGACAGACACGGTCAGATGAAATTGGCAAACCAGCAGGAGGTATAATAAAGAGGAATATCAACAAAGGTAAGGGTGATAAAAAACCAAACTAGAAGTATGTAATTAAAGTCAATAAGAATAAATAAATTGGAATAAATATAAAATGGACAGAAGAATGTACCTACACTTAATAAAATATTTTTGCTTATTACAGATATTTGAAAAAAAAATAGTTGGCAAGTGACCAATAGAGTCAAAGAGGCAATGTGATGAAACGTATACGTTCATCTAAAAGAGTTCTTTAATAAATTCTATAAGAGTTATGAGTATACCTACATGTGTATGGGTGGAGAGGTAAAGCATGGCCAAAGAAAAGATTGTGTGAAGAGAAAGAAAAGAAAGTTAGTGATAGCATGACGGGTGACAAGGTAGAATGGAAGAAAAAAAAACGTGTTGCACCGTCCCCAAATAACACGGGACAAGGGCAGAAAGATGATGATGATGATGATGAGAAGCGGACACCGTAGCTGGATAACATCATGCCTCGTCGTTTAAACCGCGTACATCGAGGGACTGGAACAATTTGCCTGCTGCGGTCTTCCCGTCTTATTATAATTTAGATGTCTTCAAGGCTACAGCAAATGGGCTCTTAATAAACTAGTGCGCCTCACCATCAACGATGTCACCACTGCTTACCATCAGGTGGGATCGCAATTAAGCACTAGTTTATATCAATGATAAAAAAAAAACTTCAGGGTAAGTAATGTCCTGTTGGTCTAGTGGTTAGTGACCTTGACTGTAATGCCGGAGGTCGTGTGTTAACCAAAGTTACCATCTCAGCATCATGCAATCTTTTTCAAGCCTATAATTTAGTTTCATCTGTCCCGTTGTTTGTCTGTAATCAAATCTTGCAAATTAAATTTGATCCACTTCCCGGTTACCGATTGAGCTGAAATTTTGCATGCATGTGTAAATCAGATGACAATGCAAAATTATCATAACATCGAGCTGATCTGATGATGGAACGGAAGGTGGCTATAGGAGCTTGGTAGTTAAACGACACAACCCCATGGAGTTTGGGCTCGTATGATTCGTCTTGACAAGTATTTAATAAGTAACTATTGCACCGTGCTATAAAAGCTTGCTATGAAAAATATATTTTCATTAAAAACTTGTTTTATTCGTCTTTTTTTACAAACCAACATTCAGTGAGGTTCGCTTCTAACTTGGACGACATCTTCTTATAACACTGCGCGACCAACCACGTGCACCGGTTATTTGTCACTGGGTACCAGACGCTGCAATATCTCACATAAAACATAGCGCTAAGTTAAAATTTAAATAACTTGTATGCAGTCCTAAGTGGATTAGGTTAAAGTGCAATAAGAGTAAGAACCTCATACATTTTTGTATACTATGCCGGAACATTAAATACAACGTGAAAGTCTATACATTTATTTATGTGAGGTTGAGACGAATTAGGTTCTTGCATGCGTTTTTTAACAATATTTTATTTATTCATATTATTATGTGGTGTACATAAACAAAAAAAATACAGGACAAACACATATAATAAGTTTATAGAAGATTTTTGTTGTGCGCGCATCACGTAAAATGTACGAAATCGATGTAGATAACTTTAAAATACATTAAAATTATGTGTCATTTAATATATTACTTAGGCTTTGTTTCATGACAATAGATGGAATATATCGAAAAATATACTACATTCAATGACTGTTATGTGGTACGAAGCTTAGTCCGGCGGATCGGCTTGTTAAAAATTAGTGTACAATGGGCGGTCTTATCGCACAGGGCAATTTCTTACAGACAATCTTTGGAAGGACTGAAAGAAAGGAGATAGGTTTAAGGTTGTCAGTGTACAAACATCAGAAATAATACTAATAAGACATAATAACACAAATAGGTACATCTTTATAGTACAAAATAATGTAATAATAATCTCAAATAAAAGTATAATTGAGGTAGGAGAGGAAATTAAAGTGAAAGTTAATGCTCCTTCACCATTTTTTAAACGTTTGTAACATTTGAGCACGCCTCACTTATATGATGCTTTACACTTACACACACCTTACACACTGTGTGTGTAAGTGTAACGCATTCTACAAACGAGCAGCTTGAATTGTGAAAGATAGAATAGAATAGAATAATCTTTATTGTACACCAAAAAAGTAACATAACTTAGGTATACCTAAACTTAAATCTAGGGGTACAGTGGTAGTCTCATCGCTGACAACGTTGTCTACCTACTGTAATAGACAACCTGAGGTGAAAGAAGAAAAAGAAAGAGTTAAGATTTGTCAACGAGGAAAGTGGAATGCGTGCTAATACTTAATTTAATACTAAATAAAAAATTAATATCACTAAAAAAATATTTTCTTGAAAAAGCGTTTGCGTCTTGCATCTCACCAAGATTCACCGGATTCCCTCGAATCTCACCAAGTCGTTAGTCCACCTATTGATGCTGCGTCTTCCAGTACTTGGTCGTCACTTCAAAATCTTTCAATTCAACGACCATCTGTTTTGCGAGCAATGTACCCTAACTAAAGCAAATTATTTGACATTGATTGCACATATTCGTAACACCATTCCAATTGAAAATAACATGAAAAATAAATTTAAAAAAAATCGTAATGTATGATGACAATCTGAAACTTTCATCGTAAGAAAAGTTTAATCAAGTTTTTATTCAACTATTTACAAATCGCGACAAGGACTACCTACGATGTTATATTAGCTTACACAAGAAAGATAATAATCTAAACTTAACACCCGATCTTCCCACGACCCTGCATCAATACATAATTTCACACTAACACTTGATTTAGCCTCTAGTCGCAAAAGTAGTTGAAACAACAAAACTCCCGAAATGCCGGCTTTTTACCGCAACTTTCCGAAGCTCCCCAGCGTCCCAGCGTCCAGTCGCTTATCAAACCGATTTACAACAGAAACTTTGCCTTCTAATTTGTGAGAAAGAAAAAGCTAAGAATGCGTCAACGGTCTACTCCTGCCAGTGGGAAATGGGATCATAAACTGGCATAATGGAGGGAAACGTCTAACGACCAACAGAAACAGTCTTAATCTCTTAAATAAAATATCAGGAAGAAATCACAGGGCACGGTGCGAGCAAGCAGGTTTATAGCGAGGAGATTGGACACATATTACAGGCAACTTTTCAGTTGTTTTCAAGTTTTTAAGCTGTAGAATTTTTCGGACGCCTCTTCACTTTATCATTGCGAAGACTTGCTTTTATTTTGTACTAGCTACCCCGGCGAGCTTCGTACCGCCTAACAGTCAATGAATGTGGTATATCTTTCGTTAAACTCAACCGATTGCGATGAAACAAAGCCTAAGTAATATATAAAGTTACACACTATTTTAATGTATAAAGGTTATATACATCGATTTTGCACATTTTACGTGATGCGCGCACAACTAAAAACTTCTACAAATTTATTATGTGCAGGTTTTCGGACGGTCTTGTTCACTTTATCACCGCGAAGACTTGCTTTTATTCTGTATTCCATTTTCTTAAGCCTCATTATTTTGTAGAAGACTGAATAAGGGATTACTCTTCGTGATGTGGTTCTTAGTTTTACGGAGAATAAAGTGTCGTATATGAAGATTTAGATGTATACTTATGACGTTATATTGCTTAATTAATAAATCCTTTTAGTCGTGAGATTTAAATTTTGTAATGACTTTAAGCTTGCTTAGGTACGGTGTGAATAAGATGGTTCATTTTTCTCGTTATTATAAAATTTTATGAAATGAATGTTACTAAAAGATCTATGGACATGACATGTCTATTTAGATGTGGATGGGTGGAGAGGGAGAGAGAGGCCAAAGAAAAGATTGATGGATTATGTGAAGAGTGATATGAAAGAAAAGGAAGTTAGTGATAGCATGACGTGTGACAGGGTAGAATGGAAGAAAAAAATCGTGTAGCGCCGACCCCAAATAACATGGGATAAGGTCAGGAAGATGATGATGATCTTATTATTATATGAAAGGAAGTTATTGTAGTATCGGTAAATGAAATCTTCTCTTTATTTTGTAACTAGGTGCAGCCTGTGGCGTTGCCCGCCAGATAGTAGCAAATGACGATATTTCATTTTTTTTTAAGCTCAACGTCGGATATTGACGATATAAATATCGCTCTTTCTAAAATAGTGCACTGGTTTAATGTCAATAACCTTAATCCTAATGAAAAAAAAAATCTAAATGTATTAAGTTTACGATGCTACACGTTAGGCAAGTGGAAAAAAGTTTATAAAAAAAAAGGTAAAGAGTTGAGTCTTGAAGATACTACAGTGTTTTTGGGCATAACTCTAGATTCTAAGCTTCAGTGGGGCCTACATATTGATAAATTATCTAAAAAACTTAGCTCTGCAGCATTTGCTGTCAGAAAAATTCGATATTTAATTGACTGAGAGACAGCCCGCTTAGTTTATTTCAGCTATTTTCATAGTGTTATGTCGTACGGCATTATATTGTCTGAAAAAACCGCCGATATCCAGTCAATTTTGATTTTGCAGAAAAGGGCTATTCGTGCAATTTATAAATAGTGTCCCAGATCGCTCAGAGATAAATTTAAAAATATTAATATATTGACTGTGCCTTCACGGTATATGTATGAAAATATTTTGTATGTTCATAAAAAAAAAAACATGTTTAAAAATATAGTGATATCCATAGTGTCAATACTAGGAACAAACTCAAAGTGGTTCCTGCAACCAGGCTCTAAAAATAGGAGGCTCATTTAGATGCCAATGTATACACTTTTATAATAAACTTCCCAGTCACATTCAAGAACTTAGCCTGAATTAATTCAAATCGTTTGTAAAGCGAAAACTTTGTCAGAAGGCTTTTTATACTGTAGAAGAGTATCTTGAAGACCGACGGCTTGGGATTGATCTGCTCCAGTACTGTCTATATTAGTGGTTTTATATGTAGATATGTCCTTTTTATTACTATTATTATTTATTAACTTTAAATCAATTTAACTTATTACATACACAACTAAAAACTATAATTACAGTAAATTAAAAAAAATAATAATAATAAAACCCTACGCTAATTACAACGAACTAAAATCTACTATTATAATTCCTTTTTTTTTTGTCGAATTTGACATTAATAAATATTTTTATATTTTTTTGCATTTTGACATTGATGATTTTTGTTTAAACTTTATTTTACGAGTACAATTTGACTTAGAACTTATAAAGTTCTTTATTTTACTTTACCATTTGACTTTGATAATAATAATTATTGTTATTTTTATATATGTAGTGTTACATTTTGTAAATTTTATTTTATTATTGTGAATGTGGGGACTATGTGGATTACTTTTCCTTTTCTGTATTTTTACATGAAGTCTGGCAGTTTTGAGTATTTGATGTGGTCTACCCAAATGCCCTTTCTTTGGTATTATTCGTCAAGTCGTTGAGCTCCTTAGCAGTCCTAAGTTTGAGATACACGAATACTGACAAATGCTTTCACTGACTGGGCAGGTCCGCTCAAATCTGTGTGGTTCTTTCTTCAAAAGACCATCTCAGACACTAATCTACATGGTCCTCATATGATTTGACCATTACATGTTTACTGTATGGACTTCAAAAGACTTTGGCCCCTGAGTTTGTTTCGGTGTTTCTTTTCGATGCATCCATCAAGCCCTAGTGTTACAAAAGTGGACTTACTGCTACAAGGAAATCTTTACCGGTCTACTATTCTATCTGTATATAGTATCTAAACATAAAACTTTTTTTACACCACCTGCTCGATAATGTCGTTTTATACGTCATGCAAATCTCACTTAAAGCAAGTCATTATATACCTAGGGAGATAATGCAGTATGGCCGATCCCTAGGGAATAATGAGATTTGAATTTGGAGCATCAAGAATCGTCAACATTGTGAATTAAAATGTAGGCGCATCGAACAAGTTGACTCGAAATTCAAACCAAAGAGTATGTAATCACTATGATTCAAACTGGCCACTAACAAAAAAAAGAAAATAGAATAAAATGTGCGTACTGACGACACGGGAGCATTATAGAAAATTTAAACTAGAATCATGGAGTAGTGAATTTTGTTTGTTTGATGAACTTGTAAATATAATACTTATCTTTCTCTAATATATGATTTGGTCGACCAAATTGTCTTTTAATTATCTCACAGATGGTGTAAAAAATAGAGTATGCAACACGGGGATAAAGCTGTCTTTGTCTTGGGCGGCTTAAATTCCTCACTTCACTCAGGTTTCTTTATTAACTCCCTCGCAATGCTCGGGAGTTAATTTTATAAATCCCTCACTATCGTTCGGGATTAAAATCAGCAACCTTCGTTTCGTTCGGAATTCAACATGCCGCCCGCGACTTAAAGACACTGCTTTATCCCCTAGTCACATAAACTACTATTAATCTAAATATATGAAACAAGTAACTGACAGACTAATATATCAACGCACAGTCAAAATCGAAACTACTGAGACTAGCAGCGTGAAATTTAGCGTGAAACTTACCATTTACAACGTAGCCGAACACATTGAGAGGATTTTGCAAAATTCATACTCTAAAGGGCTGAAACGGAGGTCCAACGTTTGTACGGAGAAGCCTACTTTTACGCAACTGAAGCCTCTGGCAGAAACTAGTCCTATTTTATTCACTCATAACATTAAGTCACGTAAGTAGTAAGTCGGTTAAATCTATGCATATTACAAAATTTTTAGAATTTTTTTGTTGTGCGCGCATCATGTAAAATATACGAATTCGATGTAGAAAACTTTACTTTTATACATTAAAATTGTGTGTAACTTGAACTATCCTAGGCTTTGTTTCATCGCAATCGATTGATTATAGCGAAAGATATACTACATTCAGTGACTGTTAGGTGGTACGAAGTTCACCGGATCAGCTAGTTGTGAAGTAAATTAGTAAATAGTCAAGTCAATGATGAAAATATGGTGTAAATATTACTATCACTTAGTCAAAAAGGACTGAACTGCAGCAACAAAAGATAATAAAGAAAGAAAGAAAGAAAAAGTGTTTATAATTGTTAATATTTTCTGATTCGTCGTTCATTCTTAGCTGCTTTAAATATTTTTATAATTGTATTGTATTAAAGAGAAGTCAGCAAAACCATAGAGGCAAAGCCTAAGCCTACTGGGGCCATGAGTTGATTTCCGAAAAGGATACCTAGAGTCCTAGAATGCTAGGCAAAGAAGAAACGTAGGTGTGGTTTTAGAATAGACATTTTGGCCGCGAAGAAAGTATCCTCTAACGGTTATTTTAGCGCTGTATGTTTTAATAGTTCTGTTAGACGACACAAAGCCTGCAGTGAACTTTTGTTTTAACTGTTACTGCCAAATAGTTTCCTAGAACATGCTTGTCTATCACTAGAATATAAGGCGATGGCGTCCCACTCCAATTTGGAAACGGTAGCAGTCATTGAATGATTTCCCTTAGCAAAACCTACTGTATAATTACTTGAAATTTAACTAAAATAGGATTAAAACTGGAGGCATAATGTGTACATGGTTCCGTTGTGCAGCGAACAACATGAACGTATCAATCGGCTTAAATATTCAACAGGGCAAAGAACTCTCCCCGCGTAATAGTGAGTTTACCAACTTTGGTACTTATTCAGTTAGACGGCCGTCATAACCTCGCCTTTCAGGAGCTCCCCAAGGACTATGAAATATTCTTTTTTTCAACCACAAAGACATAATTAAACCCCAAGGATAACAATTCGGTGCCTTGTCCCGTTTCGCCTTTGTGCGCGGATTTTGAATATTAATGCTACTGCGCGCGAGTAGCGTTTCTACTATACCGTTTCACATAGGAAATGGAACCACCAATCTAGTATCCAATTATACAATAAATAATTTTCGATTTTTGATTTTTTAATGGGTTCTCTACGTGATTTGAACATTTTCTCCATACAGAAGCCCCAGGATATAAAATTATCGTCGAAATAATGACTTAATAGGGCAGGAGACATGGACTGGTTCCTTGTTGAAATTCGAGCTTCCGGCTGTATTTTTTTTGAAAATTGTTCAGTGTCACGTCTAATGAGAATATTTTTAATAAATAAGAACGTAGAAACCTAATAGAGGGAAATTCCTAGCCGTGGAATTAGTCTAAAAATTTTGATGTTTTCTTTAGCAAAATCGTTCGAAATTGAGAGAAAACGCTCCGATCCGCACGAAAACTCAAGAAAAATATTTGATATATTCATTTTTATACGATTATAATTCAAGCGAGACATCAGAGCTGGCGAAAATAGCAATCCATTAAATTCGGACACCGAATCTATTTTATTCCATCCCCTTAACTTTGACTGCAACATTGTTGCATATGTGAAATATTCATACAAACGTTAGCTAAGCGCTTTTAGCTATGAATTTACGTCAAATATACCGCAACTTAATGTGGTATAAATAGAAAAAAAGTATAGTTAAATTCAGCCATTTCCTGAAACAATTTGTACGGTAATATGTTTTAACGCGCCCATCAAAGTTGGCTATCAACGAAAATTTGTTCAACGACAAAATGTATGCAGTCTAAAGCACTCAACTGCCCTCGAAAATTACAACAATAAAGAAATAACAGATAAGTGCTGTTATATTAAAGTTCGAGTACAACGTACCAGTGTAACTTGACCATTTACGCCCCACACTCACGTGTTTCACGCCCGAGTTTGTGTTGTAAGAGAGAAGCGGGGGATATCTAGAGAAATTGGTTGAGTTGAGTAGGGTAAGAGCCCCAAATTTTGGGCGCGTGGCTTACGCGTGCCTCAGAGTATCCCCCTCCACTGCCGAAGTTTACATCACAATTAATGTCACCTTACTAATTGGTGATAGCGGTTTGACAGTTAGGCAAAACACTAGACCCGTGGTAAACTTTGTTTGTTTCTGTTTTACTGAAATTATACAATTTTGGACATTAAGGTAATCTTATCGAATTAAGGCATGATTTTTATTTTGAGATTGAGGTGTCTGTCGAAGGAATAAATATCCTATTGGTATCAGTTTCTAAAAGTGACGAGACACTTCTCAGGTAAGAATACGGATTGAAATAAAAAAATCAGGTGGTCTCTTTTCTGATTCGCGAACGAAATAAAATAAATGGTAGGTATTTAAATGTTTTTTTTTTTTTAATTAAGGTATGCTCGCGTTTGACCTCTATCTCACCTATGGAGCACGCATGTCTAGAAGTAACCTATCAGCAAACACAGACTTCTACAAGATATACCGGTACGCAACGTCTTACATCTTTGGTGCGATGACGAAATGGACTTAGTATAATTAAATTGTGTAATTCCAACGCCGTAGAGGATGGCCTAGAAAGAGGTGGCGGGATGATTTGGACACTTACCGCGAGGACTGGTTAGAGACGGCGCTGGAGAAGAAAGTTTGGAAGGACCGGGGGAGGCCATTACCCAGCAGTGGGACAGTAACAGCTAGTAAAAAAAAAATTCCAATGCACACTCCTTAAAATGTAAACGATAGAAAAACGATAGTCTAGCAACTTGGCATCTATACCCAAAACTGGAGTTTTGACTCGACCAGTGCATCTTTGTATAAAACGGAAGCTCTGTGCCAAATTTCAGGATTTTGCCTTTTATATATACTTTTATAATTCTATTGAGAATATTGAATATTTTCTATTGAAGCGTTTTGGGAACACATTTATTGTGCGCACAGACAAGGGGTGGAATTCCCTGACGTAGTCTGTGTTTCCTGATAGCTACAACTTAGGGGTCTTGAATAGGTTACTTCTAGGTAAGCGTGCTCCGTCGTCGACCACATCATCGTTTACCATCAGGTGAGATGATGGTCGAACGCGAGCCTATAAATACCAAAAAAATAAAAAAGTTATTTGTCCATACTATAAATATGGGACATTTTTTACCGACACCTCACAAAAAATTGTGACGAAGATGTAGGAATTTCTTTACACAAAACACTTTAAAAAATGCTTGCATATTCCCTACTGGCTGACCGTACCGCCTAACAGACAATGAATGTAGTATATGTTTCGATATAGTCAACCGATTGCGATGAAACAAAGCCTAAGTAATATACAAGTTACACACAATTTTCATGTATAAATGCGTTGATTTCGTACATTTTTACGTGATGCGCGCATAATAAAAAACTTCTACAGATTTACATAGGTCACTCTAGATAAGTTTTGCAATACAGCAATACTTTTAATTGTAGGTGTAATGTAATTAGTATAAAATAATTGTAAGCGATGAACCAAACTTGGTATTAGTTTCTTATGAGTCTATCCAATACAGTAAACAAAAATCCAACATAATCTTTAAAAAAATAACATGCATGCACACCTTCTCCTTTTTCGGAAGTACATTCAGACGAATTGAGAACCTTTTCTTTTTTCGAAAGTCGGTTAAAAACAAAATTCACTCAACCAACACAATCGTTCACTTCGCATCGAAGGGTGAAAAATACTAAAACTTGAATGTAGGGTTAAATAAAAAGACCTATATATAGAAAACCGATATGAACGGTCCGTTCGAATTGCATAATCTAATCTATTTGCTATTGGATCGACGCGTGACACACGATCTCAAGGGACCTCACTGACACTTTCACATTTTATTTCATGAGCTATGCGAGGACCGAAATTTGGTGTTTTCACCACGATACCCTTCGAGTTTAGAATTTTTATTTAGATAGTGAAAATAAATCGTAATTATTTTTTAAGTATATACTGTTTTCTAATAATTAGTTATGGTTTTTTGGATAAGAATGACCTAGAACGGCTGATATCCTATTTTCAAAAATAAAATTACGATTAATAGAGAACTGTTTTTATATCTTAGGTGATTTTTTTAACTGTAAGAATCTCTATAAAGTTGTGATACAAAAAGAAAAAAGAAAAGAAACGAAAGAAACAACGTACGAAGATGTGAACTGTTTTGTTGTATTCATGAACTATTTTATTGTGTTTATGAACTATTTTATTGTATTTGTAACAGTTAATTTAATTAAGATGTGTAAAGGACAACTTTTTTTTAACAGCCATTGTACCATATCTGTGGCGAAAAAAATATTTATGATTTATGCATTTAATACGAGTAGTCTCTTAAATTTTTTTCACTCCTCACACAATCAATTCATCTTTTCTTCATGGTGTTCATGTTGTTTATTTCACTCAACTGTAACGCGTAATCATACGACACATTGGTCACAACACATACCTACTAGTATATGTATATACCTTGGAAAAACCTGTTTCCTCCTGAAATAAAGAAGATGGAAAGAAGATGAAGAAAGTTTTAAATGTCGATCTTAATTACTTTAACTTCTCATCAAATTTGTACTTTGTTTTAAAAAAAAATCTTATGTACGTACAGCACATTCTCAAATATTTAAACTCACATGCATAAGACACCCACGTAAATTGGATCACCTAGAACTAAGAAAACCAGACTACAAAGAATAGAGGAGAATAGAATAGACACCCAAATCCCTAACACCTACCTGTAAGCCATACAAATATATTTTATTCCGTGCGAGAATCGAATCTGCGACACGCAGCGTAGCAATCAATCGCTCAACAACTGCGCCGACCATGCCATCGTATTTCATGTTATACTAATCTGCCACTAAGATTCAATCCCACTAAGTCAAATTTCACTCACCCGGGCACAGTCGAATAAACATAAATTACTTGTGAAATTGGCGTATAATCGTATGAGCGTAAGTGCCGCTCGCGCACTAAAGATCCCCTTCAACTTGGCCACGTGACCAGCAATCAAACAAATAGAGACATGCCCGTTTGAACTTAAAAAAATAATAATCAAATGTGAATTTGGACACCCCTAAGGGTGCGTCGAATTATAATTATTTGGTAAGCATCGGTCTCTTGGAACTGAGGGTGAGAAATTTGTTCTGAGCGGTATCGATGCTACTTTATATTTATTGAAAGATGATATGAAATACGGCTCACGATTCGATTTACTACTCATTAAACTTAGTACGAGGTTAGTTCATTAAAAAGCTATGGACACGACAAACTCGAGTACTTAATAATTTCTGGGATCCAGGCATTATGTTACAAACTTCAATAATTTCCCAGAGACGGGAACTAGACTTACATTGAACTTCCAATGAAGTGACTTGCAAACTTTTAAGAACGTAGTGCAGTGCTATAACTAAGTTCCAGTAGACTTAGAACTTCTTTGAATATACAACTACCTATTATGGTATTTGACAGTATGAAAAATAAGTTCATATTTATCCATCCGCATAGATTATGGGTTTTGCAAGAGATTTGTACCAATATATGTACCTAAAAACAATGGAATACTTATAAAAAAAAATGCGAAATAAATTTTATTTTATTTTATCTAGCGCCATGTTTTTGAAAACGGTCGCTATTGACTGAATCTATTTAAACGTCACAAGTCTATAAATATGTCTTTCATTTGTCAAATAATATGGCGTTTGGTGGCTTATTTGAATAAAACAACTTTTTCTGCTATTTTTTATGTTAATATTTACTAGAATTGAAATAAAACACTTTTTGGACTGTCTATAATATAATATAATAATAATAATAATATTCCACAAACTATCACACACCGCCGTCTAGTCCCAAGCTAAGCAGAGCTTGTGTTATGGGTACTAGACAACTTGATAAACATACTTATATATTTCTAAATACATACATATTATAGATAAATTACACCCAGACACAGAACAAATGATTATGCTCATCACACAAACATTTGTCCTGGGTGGGAATCGAACCCACGACCTCCTCCTTAAATGCTGTTAGCATTGGCCTGGGTTCTAGCTGCCAAAGATGCTAGCTTCTTCCGAATGACTGCGTAAAAGCCATCAGTTCGATTATGTATTTTGAAGCGACAAGAAAAATGTAACCAAGATTTATGTAACTCATAATATGATTTAAAAGAGTGTCCATGGAGTTTTTTGCACGTTCTTCTCCTTATAGATCTACGCTTTGTAACGTGCAATTTAACTTCATATCTTTTTTTGTTGACTGACCAACATATTGACAATTCAAAAGTGCCTATAATTGGTCTATTTGAAATAAACGTTTCTGATTTCTGTGTAAACATCTTCAACGCACTACAGAACCAGGGCAGCCTCAATAACATTCTAAAAATATTACTGTATTGGACGCGAAAGACATCTAGCGGGTTTTTAGTGTAGTTAATCCATAAATGATAAATGATAATGATATTTATATATATAAAAGGAGAAACTGACTGACTGACATATCAACGCACAGCCAAAACTACTGGGTGTAGGAACGTGAAATATTGCACAAGCCTTCCTTTTATGACGTAGACGAGCGCTAAGAGAGGGTATGCCAAAATACAGCCCCAAAGAGTATGAAATGGAGGTCTAAAGCTTGTATAGAGAAATCAACTGTTACGCGGACGAAGCCGCTGGCAGAAGCTATCATCATCATCAGCCTTTTTAATGTTCCCACTGCTGGGACTCAGGCCTCCTCTTTAGGAAGCCGAAGCTAGTCTACACACCTATACATATTTAAAATAAAATTGGAGTGTCTGTTTGTAATATACATGAAATAACCGCTTTTTACTACATGCATATGAATTATATACGGTACATATACCAAAATATTTTTTTTTACAATTTTTGTCTGTCCGTCCGTCTGTTTGTTCGGGCTAATTTCTGAAATGGCTGGACGGGACTTTTATTGGCAGGTAGTTGATGTAATAAAAAGAAACTTAGGCTACTTTTATTTTAGAAAAAATAAATTCAAAATCATGTAGTCCTCGCGGACGAATTCGCGGGCACAGCTAGTATAGAATGTTTCCTAGGATTTCTACGAAACAGAAAAACCGTAGCCGAAAAAGTCACCCCAAAAATTAATACATCGTTTAAAACAATTTTGTACCACAATTGCGGTGTCGGCATGTCGTTACGTACACGTGCCGGATCCGAATCGTATCCGGGAGCGTTCCGGTCCGTGACTATAACGGTTGACATTAAGCAGAAGTGTTCCATTTATTGTTACCTACCCCTCAATGTATTTAGAATAGAGAGTAACACAAAAAAAAAAAAACATGTGAATATCAAAGGGGAAAAGTTCTGTATTTTCGTTGCGAGAAATATCTATTGCTATCAAATAGAATTTATTATTGGTAGGCGGAGAGGTGTATGTTGTTGGAATTTCTTTGTGTTGTTAAAAATAGTGCTTTGACTAAAGTTTCTCTTCAAATTAAATCGCTATCAGTGACAAAGTGCTGTGAAAAAGTGTGTGTATGTCTGACAGCATGATTAGCGCAGTGGTTGAGCGATACGCTGCTGCGCTATGTGTTACGGGTTCTATTGCCGCACGGAACAAATATTTATATAGACTACAGATAGGTTTTCCAGGTCTAGTCGCAGGACGACTTGCGAGGCGAGCAATGGGCAGCTCGTTGTCCGGCCGTCCGGTAAGGTCTCGAGTAGTCGATGAACCGATGCCTGCCCAGGCTGCAGATTGTTAGATGGAGCTTAGGTACCGTAGCCTACTGTGGGTTTTAGTCAGTAAAAATCTGGCACTTTCTCCCTCTCCGCCTACAGAGGAAGAAGTCGATGGTAGAAAGGTCATGGCGGAATCAAGGCATGTAATTCCTTTCTACTCACTCTACGTAATTAATCGCATCCTTTATCCAAAAGGCTGGCTACCCTACGCCTATACTCCAGGCTTTGTAGGTAACCATATCTGGATCATCAATTAGTCTCTGTGTGTAAAAATTTACATATTTAGCCAAAGTTTAAATGGGTGTTGGTTTTTTGTTGGCTTAAGAGCTATTTTTCACCGAGACACCATGGCAGCGCGACCAGTCGCCGCTACCAACAAACTGTATAATATAATAATAATATAATATTCCACAACTATCACACAACGCCCTCTAGTCCCAAGCTAAGCAGAGCTTGAGTTATGAGTACTAGACAACTAATAAACATACTTATATATTTCTAAATACAAACATATTATAGATAAATTACACCCAGACACAGAAAAAATTATCATGCTCATCATTTAACAGCTCTATGGAGTGTTACTCACCTGGTGTCTGCTTGGTTGCGGAACCAATTTGGTGGCGCGACCAGGGCCCCAAGTCTGCTATTTTTATAAATTCGTCATTCCAACACGATCCCATTGTCATTTTGCTAAAAGTTTGTAATCTGCTAATTCATAATGATCGATCATTGATCGGTCAGTGGTCTTGTAATAGAATTGTGGTAGAATGATAATTTCGAGCATATTAAAACCAATAACTGCACAATAACGTTCTAATGGTAAAACACTGATCAAATAAACTGTCAAAGTTTTAGCAGATTACCGCAAACGTCAAATATTTATTTGTCAATATGTACGAGATTACCATTCTATGTCACTTCTTTCAATGGAGTGTCAGTGGTTGACCATTGGAAAGTCATAATGACGCCATTATATTAGTAGATTACCAAACTTGTCAAAATCGACAATTATGACATCAATGATAAACCATTCTGACACTATTGTAATAGCAGACTTGAGGCCCTGCTCGGACGTGTGGCGACTCTGGTGTCTAATTTGGTAGCTTAGGTCTATATTTCACACCTTGACACCATGACACCATGGCAGCGCTACTGTCGCGCCGCCATGGTGTCCCGGTGAAATATAACCCTTAGTCTTGTATGTTCTGTTAAGTTAGATAAATGTTGCATTGCACGTAACACTGTAACACAGGTAAAACCAGCGAGCTCTGTAATTGAGATTAGCGCTTGCTTTAATACGGAGTTAATTATGATTTTAATTGGGATACGCGAATAACATATTTTCCCTAGTCCATGCGAGCGAGCGTGGGTCGGTAACGTTGGCAGAAAAGTTTTGCATTAGACAGATTTCATCTTTTTTCAGGTTTTTTTTTTGTCGCTAAAGAGTGATGGAGTTATATAAACTACTAGCTTTTGCTAGCGGCTTCACCCGCGCACATACATTATAGCCTATGTCACTCAGGAATAAAGCAGCTTTCTATCGGTGAAAAAATTTTAGCAATCGGACCAGTACTTTCAGAGACTGTCTCCTACAAATAAAAAACATAAAAACAAAAAAAAAACACAAACTTAAGCTCTTTATTATATTAGTGTTGATATAATATTCCATTCAATCGCACCATCACTGTGTATGTGTCTTATTTTTATATTCAGAAGAAAGTCTGTTGGAAAACCCTTCATAAGGTTTAGGAATCTGTATAACTGTTATGATTTTTTTTTAATTTTTTTATTTGCATTTTTGCGGTACTTTTATTTCATTTTTAAGCTCTCCCATCATTGAATATAAAAGTATAATGTGACATATTGTAATACCGTTGTCAAGATTACACCTGCCTTATGTCCGGTAGGATTATCAGAATCCAATTTCAAAGTTCCTAGGCCAAGTGATTTTAGATATATCAGTTAAAAAGATTGTCAAAAGAGTCAAAAACATTACTAGAGCTGGTGTAACGCTGGGTTTCAGTCAATAAAAGTCTGACACTTGCTGTCACTCCGCTCAGATCAGCAGATTATGTGAACCTCAAGTTTAAAAAAAAAACCTCAATTTTCAACCTCAAAAAAACTGGCACTACTCGAATATAGGGGGGGTACACTATAGGATTAAATAAGGTAATATTTAACCCCATTTTCCAAGCAGTTTGAAGTACCTCACTCGAGTGTGGACTTAAGGAATAGAATTATATAAAAAAAATGATGATTCAAGGTGGAGTCTATTGGGAGGATATTCATTGATAAATATAGAATTCACTTATAAAGTAGATATCGTGATATTTGTATGTATAATCAAGTAATTATAATCGTACACCGATTTAATAGTTACGTAACTAAGTGAATAAAATTTATTGCCCGCAACACAAAACCATTTTTCTGCGAACGCTATCAGGTTTTGCGTTTGTCGGAAGGGCTCGGGAGCTTCCGGCGGGAGTGGGGGCCACATCCTGCGGAAGCTGCACCCCACCCCTCCCGCACCCCGTCCTTCCACCTCACTTGTCTTGCGCGTCTCGTTCAAACCTTTCCTGCTTAAACTTTTTTTTCCGTTATATAATAAGTACCTAATGATATTGTTGATGAAAAGGGCTGGAGTTTGATTGCGTGATCGAATCAAGGACGAAGATATCCGTAGGACAACCTATGTAAATGATACATAAATGATAAATGATATTATCATAGGTTTTTAGAAAACCACATTTACAGTATGTATTTTTTTTTCTAATGTAAGTTGAATTTATTGCAAGTACGAACAATGTTATATCTACATATTATGTTATGTACTTACATAAAAAACTAAACTATTTATACTAAAACCTAATTATGTACATAATAGCTTTTGCTCGCGGTTTCGCCCGCGTACTTAAAATGTATGTAGCCTATGTCACTCAGGAAAAAAGCAACTTTGTATAGGTGAAAAAATTTTAGCATCGGACTAGTACTTTCAGAGATTACTTCCTACAAACAAAGAAACAAACATAAAGTTTGTTTTTTTTCTTTATTATGTTTGTCTCTTTATTACATTAGTGTAGAAATGTAAACAATATAAAAACACAAAGTATACTCAGGCGTCGAAGTACTCCTCCACATCGCTGGCATCCGGAAATGTGGCCAGAAGGCTGGCAGCATAGCCACGTTGAATGGCAATGATAATTTTTTGGATGAAGAACGAGAAAAGCCTCTCTTCTCGTTCTTCATCCAATTTAAGCTAGATGAGGCCGATGTGTCCCAGTTGACTACCCTGAGAAGAAACACCGAAGCAAACTCAGATGTCAAAGTCTTTTTTAAAATCCATACAGCTAACATGTAACTTTTTTTTTATGGTGGGAAAAAATCATCGAATGACAACCCCCGCTCTTGGGCGAAGCGGGAGATAGTGTCAGACTCTTACTGACTAAAAGACCCACCCCGTTCCTTCTAGCCTTCATACCGGGGCTCGAGCGCCCTTTCGGATAACCTTGGTCCCTGCTGTTGCTAACAACACCTTGAGGCGCGCGGGAACAGTGCGCGCCGTCGACGACTTGGGCTTGGTCCGGACAGTTACCGGACGGCCGGACAGCGAGCTGCCCATTTCTCACTGTCCGCAAGCCCGCGCCTACGGTGGCCAGAAATCGGGATCAGAATCCCGGCGGCGGCGATAACGCCGTTGCCTGATGCGTTCGGCCTCCTCCTTTGCAGCTTACATGTAACTGTCAAAACAAATATGACAACCGTGGAGGTTGGTGTCTTAGGTAGTCTTTTGAGGAAAGAACCACACAGATTTGTGTGGACTTGTCCAGTCAGTACAATCATTGGTCAGTATTCGTGTGGCCTCCTAAAAGGTGGTCCGATGACCTGGTGAAGGTTGCGGGAAACCGATGGATGCGAGACGCAGAGGAACGTTCGTTGTGGCGACGCTTGGGGGAGGCCTATGTCCAGCAGTGGACGTGTATCGGCTGAAATGTTGATGATGATGATTCGTGTAGCTCAACTCAGGACTACTAAGGAACTCAACGTCTAATGTTACCGGTATCGCTCGAAGTATTGTCAAACTTTAATAGTAGTGGGTAAAGCATATAGCTCGCTGAGTAAGATGGTCGAGGAGACCGAAAAGTTGTCGAGTAGCTACTGCGTACCGAAAGGCGCAGCGTTGGAAGGCCTCCCACATGGTAAACTGACCTGGGCCTCAAGTCTGCTATTACAATAGTGTCAGAATGGTCTATCATGGATTTCATAATTGTTCATTTTGACATGTTTTGGTAATCTACAAATATAATGGCGTCACTATGACTTTCCGATGGTCAACCACTGTCAATCCATTGAAAGAAATGGCATAGAATGGTAATCTCGTACATAATGACAAATGAATATCTGACGTATGCGGTAATCTGCAAAAATTTTGACAGTTACTTTGATCAGTGACCTACCATTACGACGTCATTGCGCAATTAGTGCTTAAAATAAGCTCAATATTGTCATTCTACCACATTTCTATTACAAGACCGTTGACCGATCAATGATCGATCATTATGAATTAGCAGATTACAAACGAATTTGTGAAAATAGCAGACTTGGGGCCCTGGGGCCTAAGTCTGCTATTTTTATAAATTCGTCATTCCAACACGATCCCATTGTCATTTTGCTAAAAGTTTGTAATCTGTTAATTCATAATGTTCGATCATTGATCGGTCAATGGTCTTGTAATAGAATTGTGGTAGAATGATAATTTCGAGCATATTAAAACCAATAACTGCACAATAACGTTCTAATGGTAAAACACTGATCAAATAAACTGTCAAAGTTTTAGCAGATTACCGCAAACTTCAAATATTCATTTGTCAATATGTACGAGATTACCATTCTATGTCACTTCTTTCAATGGAGTGTCAGTGGTTGACCATTGGAAAGTCATAATGACGCCATTATATTAGCCCAAGTCGTCGACGGCGCGCGCTGTTTCCGCGCGCCTCAAGGAGTTGTCAGCAACAGCAGGGGCCCAGCCGGGTCGAAGCCTACTGGGGCCAGGGTAATCCGAAAGGGCGCTCGAGCCCCGGTATGAAGGCTTGAAGGAACGGGATGGGTTTTTTAGTCAGTAAGAGTCTGACACTATCTCCCGCTCCGCCCAAGAGCGGGGGTTGTCATAAGATGATTTTTCTCATCGAAAAAAAAAAAAAAAAAAACCCCATTATATTAGTAGATTACCAAACTTGTCAAAATCGACAATTATGACACCAATGATAGACCATTGTGACACTATTGTAATAGCAGACTTGAGGCCCTGGTTACAATCGCGGCATCTGATGGATACAGGACAGGTCGTTGTGGACTCTTCGGGAGGTCTATGGCCAGAAGTAGATGACTTAAGGCTGAAAAAATAATAAAGAAAGAAAAGAAAGAAAGAAAACTATTTTATTTGGCATATACACTCGTAAATACACACAATGTAGTAACAACATGTAGACACTAATAAATTATTATAATTAAAAAAAAGGCAACTAGCAATGTGTGTCTCAGGGCGGCGCCAAATAGGTCCAGTTCAGCAATAATGCCAGACAACTACATGGTAGTTGCCTGACGCTGGTTAATAACAATTTTCTATAACTATCACAAAATGCCATCTAGTCTCTAACTAAGCAGAGCTTGTGCTATGAGTAGGTAGGTTGTGGTATGGTAGGTTGAGACAATAAACATACTTATATACTTCTTCGAAATAAACATACTTATATACTTTTTTTTACGTTTATTAAACAACAACATTAGGATACATTCATGTTAATAATGTATTTACATACCAGCACGAACCATCGCGGGTTTAACTTCTAAATACATACATATTATAAGGCCGCCCATTGTACGTGTTTTAGATATAAGTTTTACTTTGTTATGTTTGCATGTACAATAAAGTATATAATAAATAAATAAAATATTATTGATAAATTACAACCAGACACAGTACAAATGATCGTGCTCATCACATAAACATTTGTCCTGGGTGGAGATCGAACCCACGACCTCTGGTTTTCGTCAGGGCTAACTACTACCAATAAGACCACTAGACCAACCGACCAGTCAAAATCAAATGATGATGATGACGGGACGAAATTATATACGAATTCCATTTCGTACTTCAAGCCAAGCAGTAACAACTTATCTACATATACACCATCTACACTAATATAATATAGAGGTGAGGTAATATCTGGAAGTACTGGTCCGATTGCTAAAATTTTTTCATAGTAGTGACAGAGGCTGTATTCTATGTACGCGAGCAAAGCCGCGGGCAAAAGCTAGTGTATAATATGTAAGGAACATAATATAATATACGTACAACTTCGTCGAAAATACGCCCGACTATAAAATTAGCGTATTTTGTGTTTCCCAGGGGCATTTCTTGGACTCACCCTTTTAGTGATCTGGACATGTGGTGTTTTTCCGACGTACATATGTATTTAAACTAGCACTTTGACAGTGACTTCGTTCGCGAGAATATTTTCATAAAAACTGCAAGACTTAACGATGGCGTTCGCTTGGGGTTTAATGAATTAAGTGGTAATTTATTAAACCCAAAGCTAACGCCGGCGTTTTTTTTTTATTATTTTTTTTTATTTTGTAAATAGGTTTTAAAAACACTTTTACACGTCAATTTTTTTTTGTCAGTTTATGCTAGATGAGGCCGGAAACACCGAAAGAACTCAGGGGTTCGTTCTCTCTTTGTGTTTTTATTGTGTCTCCAATTACAGTATTCGAAAGGTGAGGGTAGTTTTGAAAAACTAATAAAGACAAAAAATTAAATAAAAACTAATAATGACAGTCTTTTTTTTTTAGTCTTCCACTTTGATTATATAATTTGAGCCAAGTTTCAAGTTTTTTACCACAAGAAATAAGAATACTGCATACAATCATTAAAACCCCCTATATTTTTCTGTCGGGGGTAGTTCTGAAATTGAATATTAGAATGTATTAATAAACCTTTAATTTTTACTTAGAATACTTTTTGTCTTAACTTTCAAGTAAATATGTTGCCACACGGAATGAGATTATACATTTTACTTTTGATATCTCAGTATTTTTATTTTTTACAAAAAAAAAAAACCCAGAACAATGCAGTGATGAAACAACTGACAGACTGCTTGTATTTTTTTTTAAACTATTGTCATGCTATAGTAGGATATTTCATTTCTTGAGAACCAATATTTAAAAAAAAAGTTGATCACTCCTTTTCGCTCCACCTAGAGCGGAAGAAGTAATTTGATGTTTCTCCAACTAAAATGGGTATACTGTGATGTGTTTGGTAAATGCCTGTGGATATTGGCGGAAGCAGTGTGGCCTATCGCTAGCACTAGGTGAAGTCAGACCAAGGCACATGAAAATGATGATACCATAATATCAGCGATGCGTTATTGTACTTTTTTATTCAATATCGCAGCATATACTGAGATAGGAGACTTTTCGGCCTCATCTATGTCTTGCGCGGATGTGACGCATATCTTACGTGCTACTTTTAGTCGATATTGTTTTTATTTTGTTATGGTATGCGTCATGTTTGACGTGAATAAACACTTTTTCTTTCTTTCTTTCTTTCTTTCTTTCTTTCTTCTTTCTTTTATTTTTAATCTTTTATTTTTTACCAGCTTACCCGGCGAATTTAGTACCGCCCAAGAATTAATGAATGTAGTATATCTTTCGAGATAGTCAAGTGATTACAATAAAACCAAGCCTAAGTAATATAACAAATTACACACAATTTTAATGTTTAAAGTTATCTACCTCAATTTCGTACATTATACGTGATACGCGCACAACTAAGAACTTTTACAGATTTATTATATGTATAAATTTTAAGTTAAATACCTATTTGTAGATTAAGTAGTTAGTTTTTCCATCTTTCTTTCTTTCTACGACCTACGGACGTATTATTTATCTGAGAAAATACAGGGTCATTTTCACTGATAAATAATGGCTATGGTAAGAAGAGGGATAGTGATATTTCCCCACTACACCTCTACTCTCTTCCTAATACCAATATATTATTATTAGGAAAATTGAGGGCGTCTAACATCTCAATATCTCTCATTTATTATTGCTTTGAAATGCAAATCACAGCCTCATTCATTTATTATACCAAATAAGACGCTGTTTTCAGAAACAAACAAAAAATTATTATTTCATATTAATCGTACTTTTTATAGTAGATATAAAATAATCATTAACAGCGGTAGTTTTGCTCGTATGAAACTCCATTTAATCTATTTATAAAAATCTGTTCCTGTTCTAAGTTTGAAAAACTACATCTCAGAAAAAAACAGCTTTCTAGGTCCAAAGGCTTTTAGGCTGGGCTTTGATGAGTCAGTAAGCCTTCTCTTTATATACTTTTTTTTACACCCATCATTGTAATACCAATTTAGTTTAAGCTACTGTACCTGAGTCTTTGATGGTCTACATGCACAATCTTGTATAATAAATCTGTAAAAAAGTTTTAGTTGTGCGTGCATCACATAATATGTATGAACTCGATGTAGATCATAACTTTTGTACATTAAAATTGTGTGTAAATACTTACACTTTGTTTCATCGATTTCGGTTGACTATATCGAAAGATATACTACATTCATTGACTGTTAGGCGGTACGAAGTTCGCTGGGTAAGTAAAGAATATAATTCTGTTAAGTAAAGTATGAATTATTTAATTCTGGTAAGTAAAGAATATAATTCTATCAATGGATAGATGAATATCTAACAACATGTACATCAGCAAACTTGCACTAAAATTCACACTTATCTAATCTAAACTAAGGCACAAAAAATGGAACTACACATACCATTTCAGCCGATACTAAAAGCTACATAAAACAGAAATAGCCTCACTATTCAGAATACCGAAGTTTGAACAAAGTAGCAATAAAGAAAGCGCTTAATTACTGGTCTAATTCGCGATAGAATTGTTAATGGGTGGCTAAGTATGGAGCAGAACCAGCAGCTACCCGGCCGTACTTCCGTGCCTAACTGTGGTACCCTAAAAAGGGTACGTGGTGGTTGTGTGGGTTAAGTGAAGAGAGGATGCGATTTTATATTGATTTTTCTATTTTATTGTTTTGTAATGTCTTTTTAGTTTGTTTTTGTAATATCACCTTGGTTATATGGAAATGTCAAGGGTTGTAGTGAGGTCATGTGGTAGAAATAGCCCTGTGCGTACCAGCACCAAATAAAGGCCGATCATTGAACAAAATAAACTAAAAATGTTGACTTCAGCGCCATCTAGGGAACACATGAATACGCTTAGGCTATAACTGTCACTGTAAGCAAGTCTGTTTAGAAGACATGGTTCTAAATGTGTTTACTAAGAAACTGATGAAAAAATAATCTTCTGCATTATAATTTTAAAACTTGGACAATTCATCTATTTTAAAAAACACATAAAGACATTTGTAGACTATTTGTGTTAAAATAGGTTTTAGCTTAAGTACGTGCAGTCAACTCGACTCACATTAAAAGTGGTCAAGATAAGACAAACGCAAAATAAAGCTTGATAAGTCGCCAGATAAAGACTGTTAGCCATACCAGACCATAAAACTCAGTGATTTTGAATATTAAAAATCTACGTGTGAATTTTTTAATATGAGTTTAGTGGACACACAGGAGATAAATTCTGTTATGTCTCCACTAAACTCATATTAATTATTGCACTAAACTCAATATGATTGAACAAGTAGCCTGCCAAACAAAGTAATTTAAAACTCACAAAACCAGAAATATTACGGCATAAATGAGACAAAGTCGAAGCGAAACGCTGAAAATTGATAAAACATATTAACACCTATCTCCATACCTTAAAACATATATTTATATACAGAAAAAAAGACTAATTCATGTGACTTACGAATTTTCGAAAGCGATTGTCATTCTACCACAATTCTATTACAAGACCATTGACCGATCAATGATCCATCATTATGAATTAGCAGATTACAAACTTTTAGCAAAATGACAATGGGATCGTGTTGGAATGATGAATTTATAAAAATAGCAGACTTAGGCTCCTGTATTTGTGTCAATTTGATATCAAATCGCTGATGCTCGTCCCTTGAACCCGTCCCCACGAATCCCCGAAGGAGCCGCGGTGGCGATAAAAGCCTCATGCATTATACAGGCTGGTCCGAAATCGAAAAATTAAAACTCTTGCCATCTGCCGGGCGGGAGCGTAATTACTGGGGCGTTTGATGCAACACTAATTATGAGCATTGTGATAGAATGGGATGAGCAGAGTACATGGTGGTATCACGACCCGGCTTATGTAGAGGAAAGGGTGCATTGTTGATGTTTACTGTTAATGTACATAGGGTAATCGACGTTTGAGAGCGATATGGTCTGTGTATGACTGTTGATGTGTTGGAAGAAAGTCTTGCCTGGAGTATTGTGAGATGAGTGGTTTTTTTTGTTGGGTAAAAATCATCCCAATGACAGCAGGACCAGCAGGAGATAGTGTCAGACTCTTACTGACTAAAAAACCCACTCCGTTCCTTCTTGCCATTCATACCAGGGCCGAGCTACCTTTCGGAGCTAATCCTGGTCCCAGTAGGCTTCGACCCAGCTGGGCCCCTGCTGTTATAGTGTGACGATAGAACTACAATAGACTGAAGCACACGTGTAACACGCCTGTTTTGTACGCAGAACGACGTCGCGAAGCGTCGCTTGGTGAGGATCTAATGTAGCTGTACCTATTCATCTAGTAGGACCTTTCAGGTGATGCGCACACGTGTGCCACGTACGCCGCTCAGGGCGCGTCTGTCTCCATACATTTTATATGGAAACTAGACTTGTAGAGCTACACTTGATCCACGCCTCGCGATGTCGTTCTACGTACAAATCAGGCGTGATCCACATGTACGCTACTGTAGTGTAGGTACCTACTCGAACTTACTTTATGTTATTTTTTACTATTTACTGGAACAATTTGCCTGCTGTGGTCTTCCCATCTAATTATAATTTGGGTGGCTTCTCAACTAGAGAAAATAGACTTTTAATAAACCAGTGTGCCTCACCATCAACGATTGCATCACTGCTTACCATCAGGTGGAATTGCAGTCAAGCATTAGTTTATCTACACTGGTCTACACTAATATTATAAAGAGGTAAAGTTATTTTTTTTTAAGCTATTGCATAGCTTCTATCGCGGGCCTTGAGCGTGGAGACCGAATCCAGAAATTCCGTAACGAAAATAACCTAACACCCCCCACTCATTTGTTTTTTGAGCGTGGTGACCGATAAGAAAACAAATGAGTGAACAATCAATCAAAATTCAATTCAATGTGTGAAAGTGTATCAAAGAAAAAAAACAAAGGAAAAAAAATACTGCATAAATAAAATAAATAAATAATTATAATTGCATAAGTTGATAACAATGCTATGCAATAGCTTTACTGCGGCAGTCCCCGAGTACCACACGTCTTTTTTTTTGTTTGTTGGAGGTAATCTCTGAAAGTACTGGCCCGATTACTAAAATTTTTTCACCGATAGAAAGCTGCTTTATTCCTGAGTGACATAGGCTATAGGTATTTTATGTATGCGGGCGAAGCCGCGGGCAAATGCTAGTATCAAATAAAAAAAAATGACGCTTTTCTTATATTTCATCTTGCAAGATGCATCAGAAAATCCATCGAATATTGTAACCAACACAACAGACCAGTGTCGGAAGCTGAACCTTGATACAAGACCTGAGAAGCTGCTAGCCTAACGAGTTTGTGACGTACTAATAGCCTTAATACCAGCTTCTCAGGAGAGACCATAGAGTACGGAACATCGCGCTGGCTGCGATTAAAGACGCCATTATTGAAACGTTCTTTCTTTTTCATTGATAACCGGTTATCTCTTCCAAAAATCTTGGAACGCAAAAGGCATTCAGTAAAAGGTTTATTACGTAAAAGTCTAACACTTTACACACTACAGTGCCCTAGAGCGGGAGAAGTCACCATAAAAAATACCCCGAATATCAAGTTTCATCGAAATTCATTCAGCCGTTCGAGCCTTTATACTATTTTATCATCATCATCATCATCATCATATCAGCCGAAAGACGTCCACTATTGGACGTAGGCCTCCTCCAATGGACGCTCTTGTGCGTCTCGTATCCATCGGATTCCCGCAACTCTTACCAGGTCATCGGTCCACCTTGTAGGAGGCCTTCCAATTCTACGTCTTCCGGTACGTGGTCTCCATTCCAGAACCTGTCGGTCCCAACGGCCATCTGTGTTCTGCGAACAATGTGCCCTGCCCATTGCCACTTAAATTTTGCGATTCTTCGTGCTATGTCGGTAACCTTGGTTCTTCTGCGGACATCCTCATTCTTGATTCGATCACGCAAGGAAACTCCGGTCATAGTCCTTTCCATTGCGTTTTGGGTGACTTTAAGTCTTCTGATGAGGCGCGTTATAAGCGACCACGTTTCGCTACGTTTCGGTATACTATTTTATAATGACTAAATAAATTTGAAAAAAAAAAACTTTGTAATATTGAATAAAGTTTGTTTTTTATCCAGATAATATAATAATAACAATAATTTCATCTAGTCCCAAACGTAGCAGATATTGTGCTATGAGTACAGATAACATACTTATTAATTTCTAAATACATATATAGGTATATACTCGTATTACAGACTAGCTGACCCGACGAACTTCGTACCGCCTAGCAGTCAAGGAATGTAGCATACCTTTCGATATAGTCAACCTATCGCTATGAAACAAAGCCTAAATAATGTATCAAATAAAAAACTTCTACAGATTTATTATACACACAGAATAAACGATCATGCTCATCTCACAAACTTAGTTGGGAATCGAAACCACGACCTACAACTTAGGAGTCTTTAAGTCGAGAGTGAATAGGTTTCTTCTAGGCAAGCGTGCTTCATCGTCGACCACATCATCGCTTACCATCGGGTGAGATAGCGGTCAAACGCAAGCCTATCATTAATAAAAAAAAAAAAAAAACCTTCGGCATAGTGGGCCGCTAACCACTAGATTAACAGGCCAAACAGTATTAGAGTGTTTTTAATATCGTGCGGATTCAAAAAAATTCACAATGCAAAAAAAATATAATATTACAATAAATACTCGGGGGTTTAAATGTGTGCGGTGGAATCCCACTTGCGTGATCAAAATTAAGAACACCATAAGAGTCAACTACTCGATGCTGTCTGTATGAGAAGCCTTTGAGGCAACTCCTGGGTCTGTGGGAGAGAAGCATCACGTGTCAGATGAACAGGATCAAGCGAGTTGTCGTGGGGCTCATGTAAGACATGGTTGTGGAAGCTGGAGTTGAGAGGATTGTAAATCTTGTGTCACTCTCCTTGTCCGACTGTAATTATTATCAATGTACTGGACCAAGACGAAAACAATATCATAATTTCACTATAAGGTAAACCTGGCATAAATGCCCTAGTCCGTAACGCAGCACGTTACGGACTAGGGTATTTATGCCAGGTTGCCAGTTATTAGTCGGCGTTGCGTACAAAGTACCTACAGGTCATTGAACTCGCTCAGCTGACTTTTTCTTAAAGAAATTAATTTCGTACATGCGTAAATTAATACGAGTTTTGAATAAGAGGTACTTTAATTTTTAATTTTATCTTTACAAATCGATAGTGTTTCATGTACTGGATCGACCCTCCACGGGATTAAAACGATTAAAATTTAACGGTGCATAATAAGTATGTTTATCAGTTATTTGGTACTCATAATACAATCTCTGCTTAGCTTGGGACTAAACGGCGTTGTGTGATAGTTGTGGAATATACTCGTATATGTATGTGGTTTCAACATAATTGTAATAAAAGAAAATCGTCACTCAACATAATTGCATCACTATTGTGCCCATGGTCAGGCTGAGCTGCCCTTCAGTACAGAAGGTGGTTGCATTGACATTGTTCGGCTTAATGACACGATCGACTTGACCTGCCCATATTACGCTTATGAATAATTTACTTCTGTCCATACTTCGCGCCTTTTAATCATTGATTAACTATACAACGACAGTGTTGTTTTCGATATCCAATAATTCAAAGTTTATTTTCTATCAGGAAAAATAATACTAAAAATCCTGAAATATGTGGTCCAAAAATGCATAGTTTCGAAGATATCATTAATCATAATTAATTTAGATTAAAAATTGACACTCATGTGACAAATCTTTACTTTTGCGACGTTGCCAAACTTCACAGAAGTGTTAAAGAGAAAGAATGTAGAGTAGAGTAATAATGATATTACTAATCGTGAACTTATCGGATTATTATATATAGAAAAAAAAAAACAAAAAAAAGATAATTGAAAAATAATTAATATGCCAGTTGATTCTTTGACATGGTCTCATTCATACTCTTGGGTTATGCGATATAAAAAAAAAAAAACATGTTGTATAGTTGAGCTCCTTAGTAGTCCTGAGTTAAGCTGCACGAATACTGACAAATGCTTGCACTGACTTGACAGGTTCACTCAAAACAGTCTGGTTCATTCTTCAAAAGACCATTGCAGACACCAATTTGCATAGTTCTCATATGATTTGACCCTATCTTAAAGCAATCGAGATAGGGTCAAATCATATGAGAACTATGATTTGACCCTATCTTACTGTCCTGTATGGACTTTAAAAAAGACTGAGTTTGTGTTGATGTTTCTTTTCTGGGTAATCAGCTAGGAATCTCGTCTAGTTTAAATTGACGACAAAATAGACGTGTAAAAGGGTTTTTAAAAACCTATTTGCAAAATAAATACCATTTATCATTATAATTTCACTAATAATATTTTTAAAAAAAGCGACAGATGATAATAATATTTTTCCTTATTTTTTATTGAAACAAAAAATGGTTGTCGAATCACGTCGCATCGTACCTGTGTGTGAAGTCTTTAATTTGTGGAAAAATGCATAAATAAAAATTATTGTATACCTGTAGCTGCTATTAATTCCGAACGTGGGAATCGGTCTATTGAAAGCGTGCAAGACAGTGGGAGGGCATTCCACTCACTGACAACGTTGATTGCCAAGCTTATAAACTTAAGTACTACAGTCAATCAATTTCACGAAGGCCAGTTGGTCCAACATAATATAATATAATTTATACATAAGTACATATACTTAAATAAAATTGGAGTGTCTGTTTGTAATATTGGAAAAACTGCTTTGTACAACATACATATGAATATATGTACGGTACATACACCAAAATATTTTTTTTTACAATTTTTGCCTGTCTGTCTGTCTGTCTGTTTGTCCGGGCTAATCTCTGAAATGGCTGGACCGATTTTGAGGGTACTTTTTTTGGCAGGTAGCTGATAATAAGGAGTAACATAGGCTACTTTTATTTTAGAAAAAATAAATTCAAAATCCTGTAGTCCACGCGAACGAAGTCGCGGGCACAGCTAGTATATAATATAATATTCCACAACTATCACATAACGCCGTCTAGTCTCAAGCTAAGCAGAGCTTGTGTTATGAGTAGGTACTAGACAACTGATAAACATAGGTTTATATTTCTAAATACATACATAATATAGATAAATTACACCCAGACACAGAACAAATGATCATGCTCATCAAACAAACATTTGTCCTGGGTGGGAATCGAATTTACGACCTCCGACATAGCATTCAGGGTCAAGAATCACTAGACCAAGAAGCCAGTCAATTTAATAATGTGATCTCACCTGATGGTAAGCAGTGATGCAATAATTGATGGTGAGGCGCACTAGTTTATTAAGAGCCTATTCACTCTAGCTTTGAAGACACCCAAATTATAATCGGACGGGAAGACTGCAGCAGGCAAATTGTTCCAGTCCTTCGATGAACGCGGTATAAACGACGATGCGAAACGCTTAGTCCGGACCGTAGAGGTTTCAAAAACGTAAGGCTGGATACTCGCCTTACGTCGGGTTCTCCGATGGTAGAAATGAGATGGCGGAATCAAGTCATGCAATATGGAATGCAATAAAGTATTGAGTCTTAGTTATGTGTGTAGATTTACGAGTACATTATTTCAGTGTGTGTAAGATTCTACGACTCTAATATATATATAAAAAAAATATTGTACGTAAACCTATAGGTAATACACATGCAAGACCAACCCAATATCGTTATATAGAACAACCATAGGCGTAGCCAAGTCCTAATAATCGGTTCAAGAAAATAAAACCAAAATATGTTCAACAAACATTCCTATATGAGAGAAAGCTCAACCACTATTCCTGTATTAGATAGAAGAAACTCAACAAAATCTTTTATAATAGTATAAAAAAAATTCAAATACTATTGCACATAACAACACAAACTAGCTACCCATTAACGTACCTATATTTTTATCTGACCTAAAGATTCGAATTATAAATAAGTTCAAAAGACAAATCGATAAAAAAAATGCATCAAAACGTAAATAATGATTTGAAGCCCAACGCGAACAGATAGCGGCTAAGCCCGCTACCCACTAGACCTAGCGCGGCACGCAGCACCTGTACGACAATTGTGCCGGCGTGTAATATGGCTGTCAGTCGGTCGTCACCCCGTCCCTCGGTATCGATTGCCGCGCAATTAGCCCGCGTCGATCGTCGCAGCCATCCGTCAAGCTTTTTAGAGAAGCGCGAAAAGGTAACAAGCAGGAGAAGTGAATGGACCAATTAAATAATTCAGTAATTCGTGAACCCGCCGCCGGCGACGTAAACACGCGTGAGACGGCGCGGCGGCGCGTGCGGCGGGGGCGCGGGGCCCCGGGAGGGGGGCGCGCTGGGCGGAGAGTGGCAGGGCGAGGGCGTGGCCGTGACGTCAACCAGCAGCACCTCAGTCGGTCAGCACCCGGCGCAGCGGACGGTCGCGGCACCGCCGCCCTTTATAAACCCGAAAGTACGATAAAAATCGCCAAAATTTTCGACCGGCAGTATCACTCACCTTCCAAGGTGTTGAAATTGGAGGACGACCCGTGGGGGTCATGTGCGATGTACTCGCCGGATAAGATGAAGTCCGGCGGGGGTCTCATGGCCCCCCCGGGCTGCTTCCCGGGGCGGTACAGCCCCACGTACCGGGGCGCCGACCCGCGCCGCTGCGTCCCCAACCCGTCCGTGAGTACACTTTATACAACTTACTACTAGCACTAAGTGTTGTGGCCGACACAAGGTCTCGCTTGTTGTCGTCTACACACGGCAGCGTCGAGCGGACAACAAAACATTCTCTTCAAACCAAACTATTTTTTTTTCCTCGGTCAAAACCTTTTCTACCAATTCTTTTTTAACTAACACTCAACACGGTTTTTCAGGACGTACTAAACATTTTTTTTTCCAGCATAGTATGTAATATATATATTGTTGCTAAGCGATCTGTGTGTCCCCGCTAGCGCGTGCCGTGGCGATTTCATGGAGCTCCATGGGGGGATTGTTTTTCAGCGAAATTGTTCATGTGTCTTGTGTAGTTTTCAGTGAAAAAATATTTTGGCAATAAAATTGACGACATGACAATACCCTCAATTCAAAAATATTCCGTTAAATGTGATTCGTTATTTTATTAACGTCAGTGAAAAAATCTTGCAATTATCGGCATGTAAAAAATTAAGCGTGAATTGGAAAAACATTATTCAAAATATAATAAAAATAAATATATTCGAAATACATTAAAGTAAAATAATCAAAAAAAAACAACGTTATTTAAAAAAAAAACGAAGCTATTTTCTGTTCAATTATGAGTACAATTCGTATAGATTATTTTATTTTGTGGTTAATTGTACACCGAGTTCATGTATTTCAGATTTAATTCATACAAAATAACTTACCTAAAAAGAAATAATAAAAAAATTAAACAATAACTTAAATAATTAAAAATAATATTAAGTATTAATAACATCGAAATCTGTTTAATAATACTTGTCAAAATAATATTTTTAAAACAAACTAATACCAGTAGTTACTATATTGTCAATTGGCGAATCAATGAATTATTTGCCGATAAACTATATAGTAACTACTCTGCTAAGCCTAGAATCATTCAATTTTGTGATCATTTTTCAATTGGTTATATACATATTATAAAATCAAAAACTATTTTTAAATAAAAATAGTTTGCGTGGTTCCTTCATTTCACTTCTGAGAAACGCCGCCGGGCATACGCATGGTAGCTATTTCAAATTGCAATAAAATAAATATGGAACAATAAAAAGACGGGGCAAAAATAATTGTAGATTATTACCGGTTCACCGTAATGTTCGGGTTGTGCCGCGACTCGGTCTTGACGGAGGGTCGGTCCGCGCCCTCTCATTACTCACATAGTTAAACAGTTTATATTCAATCATCTTCTAACTTTAAAACAATGCTATAGGGCTCTAAAATTACCTCCTTTGAAAAGAAATAAAATGTCCTTTTACAAATTTTCCGACGGCGGTGAAAAACGAAAAAAAAAGCAGATACATAATGTTTTTTTTTTATATTAACTAAGCAAGGTAAGCAGTGACGCAATCGTTGATGGTGAGGCGCACTAGTTTAAAAGACTATTCACACTAGCCTTGAAGACACCTACATTGAAATCGGACGGTAAGAACGCAGCAGGCAAATCGTTCCAGACCTTCGACGTGGTATAAACGAGGAAGCGATATGTTTGACGTATTTAAAGTCGGTGCTTTTTACTAAAAAATGTGTCACATTAATCAGTATTATAACAACAGCAAGATGTTTTACTTTTGAACAATTTCTTACTAAATACTTAAAAATAGTCGAGAACTAGAGGCATTAGTCTAATGATTTGAATAGCTTCAGTAACATTCATCGATTTGCACCGGTACTACCTACAATTTCAATAATGAGGTACAATTTACTTCACAAATTACTATAATACCGCGACTGTTTAGGTAAGCGGCCGTCGGCTACGCCGTAGCCCGTAGCGACGGCCGTAGCCGCGTAGCTGCGTAGACTACCTACGCCGACCGACGCCATTGCAAAGGCGGGGCTCGAAACATTTTTTCTTTTAGTATAATCTTACCGGTAAACGTTTTTTCTTAATATTTTTTTTTTGTATTTACTAAAAAGGTAAAACGGTAATACACGTTAAATAAATTAAAATCTTTTAAACGGTACTTGAACGAAACGGCCATCAAAAAGGCTTAAATTTTTATTTCGTTTCACGTTTATTCATTACGTATTGTCATGTCATCGAAACGTATTGTTGTCTGAAAACTTTGCAAGTGAACACTTATTATTATGATTGGCGTGAATAATAATGAAGTATTTCAGGTACCAGTCGACGGGCGACAGCTTTTGGAAACTGAAACAACGCTAATTGCTACCAACGGAAATAGCTTTCAGATAAATTTTAATTTGCATCATTAAGATTTCAATTTATACTTTTAATTGGTTTTTTTTTTAATTCAATGTTGCAGTCAAGTGGAAAATATAAAAAAAGAAACAAAGAACTATTTTACGAAACCATTTCATAAAAAAGAACTTTAATACTTCTTAAATGACTATAAAAGTGTTACATTAATCGTATCAAACAGATAATAATATTTAAACAATAATTACAATAAAATTTTAAATAAAACTGAACGAGCGAACAAACGAGACCTTAACCTGTATATATTAGTTACAACGTTGTTGTTAAATGCAGGCTTGAAAACACTCTTATTGGCATTTATCTTTTGTAATAAACATTTCACGTTTATTATTTCATTTCGCGTTCATTCAATACGTATTTTCATGTCAGTGAAAAACTTTGTAAGTGAACACTTATACTTATAATTATAATTGACATGAATTATAATTATAATTGGCATGAATTGTAATTTTAATTTCTATGTGATTAAATTTAACACAGATTAGCTGGTTCTTAATTCAAAATTTTCTATGGAGAATTAGAATTTAGAATCCGTTAATCGGTTTGAGACTTTTATAAATAATTTTAGAAAAAAATTTAAAATGTGAGACAAAGATATTGAGGTCTCGGTCTAGGGAAAGGAAATAGTTAATTTAGTTTTTATTATTCATTGTTTAACGGTTTCAAAAAAATTAAAATTTACATATTTTCCCGTCTGGTGATTACAACATTTTGATAAGATTCAATATTTATAATCGATCAGGTTATATACTTGGGATTATTATACTTGAGAACTTATCATCATCATCATTTCAATCGAAAGACGTCCAGTGTTGGACATAGGCCTCCCTCAAGCGTCGCCACAACTACTGGTCCGGTGCGTCTCGGATGTAGCGGATTCCATCGACCCTGACCAGGTCATCGGTCTACCATGTGGGAGGCCTTCCAGCACTGCGTCTTCCGGTACTTGTGAACAAGCATAGCATAATCAATCTTATAACATTCACAGAGTTGTGTCTTAGGCCTGTTTTCTAGGAGAGAATCCCACACATTGACCCAGCGCGGATTGATGAATATTAACTGTCTTCGAATTTCTGATTCTAGGACAAGCCGGTATCGTCACGATGCTTTCTTTTACCGTTTTTAGAGCAGAGGTGATGAAATAAATTACATAAAGCCTGGATAGATTTGAACCCGCAACGTATAATTCGTATTCACAACAAAAAGGAATAAACTGATGTTACATACAGAAATAAGAATAGGTCGGAAGTAAATAAGTTTCTAAATCGCTTTATAAGACATTAAAGTTACAAAATTGAAAAGTGTTAAGTAAAAATGACCTTGAAAACTGCTTCTATCGATATGAAATAAATAAAATACTTACATGGAAGTATAAGTTATAATAGTTCTGAGTTTTCACTCGATGATTGATACTGAGGATAATCGGTCTTAAAAATAGCAGTTATTACGACTACAATATAATTTTACTTGTCCAACTAAACTCTGAAATCTTTTTTTAAATTAGAAGTAGACTGACCGTCCGTGATCAATAAAGAAAAAAACGGCTTTCTTTTGAAAAGTAGTAGTATTTTACTGCAAAATCAAGCTTTTCGTCGACTAGCAGGCTTCCAGTCTAGCTGAATGGATACCAATAGGTACTTTACATAAGGCGTCTGCCCATCAGACATCCACAAACCAGTCAAGGCAAGACTGCTGCAAGATATCTTGGCGCCTGACTGACTGTAACGTCTATCCGGGACCAACAGCTTAACGTATTTTCGGAGCCTTGGAAGAATCTCGGTATGTGAAGATAGTCATCTATCTAAAAACTTCGATAAGCATCATGTAACCTCCATTTCAACCTTTCACGAGTTCCTCTTGTTTTCACAATAATCATAATTATAGCGGAGTAACAGAATAACGACGAAATTTAAAATAAAATGCTGTCTAATAAAGTATATAATAATAAGGCTAAAGCCTCAGTAGGTATATCATTACTTTATGTAGGCCATTCCTCGAGTTTCCGTACAAAGAGTAATGTTATATTATAATTTCGAACCATTTCTTAAAACTTTGATTTTATAGCAAAGAAAAAAACTGTTTTATTCTTTATAATGTATTTCATGTGGTGGTTATCTAATTCAAAAAAAATATATATATATAAAAACTACCAGTCCCGAAAGGCTGTTCTGTCCGAAACCTGAGAAATTAAATACTCAACTGCAGCGCTACTTATCGGGATAAATTGTATTTTCGAACCATGCAAAAATCCAGTACAATACACACAAACTTGTATCAAAGCCGTTTTAGGTGACAAATACACGTACAGAAGAACTATAATATACATTTAACCCCAAGCGAACGCCGCGTTCGCGCATCTATTGTCTTACAATTGTGTCTCAAATTGACGGTCTCTGAAAGGTTAATCAATTAAACCCCTTGCGAACGCCGGGGTCCGCTCTATCATTGTCTTTCTATTGAGTCTCTAACTACAGTATTCAAAAGGTACATATAAAGATACACATAGTGACGGTTATAACTTCAGAAAATATGTGTGGCATTTCATCATTGATTCTGACATGAGCATGGAGCATTTTTGACTTACTCAATGCTTTTTTTTAATATAAATTAAATCAATAAAATTAGTTTAATATCACACCGCATAATTTAATATTAAGAAACAGTAAACATACAAAAATATCACAAACAAATGATAAATGATATTTATTTTGCAAATAAGTTTAAAAAAAAAACGCTTGACCATTTTTTTACTAGGTTAAAATGCGGCAAAACCCAATATAATCTTCAATTCACAAAAAGATTCGCTAACAATAGGTAACATTAAATATTTGCCAACAGTTTCTCATTATAGTACAAGCAACATTTTTTTCCAAACAAAATATTAGAAATATTGATTGTACACGCAACCAAAGGTTTCTCAGACCTGTCATCCATTCAATGCTAGGCCGTTGTATTCAAGTTGATGTTCAAAGTCTGTATTGATTATTAAATGATCGCAATTTATGACACCGTCTGAGTGTCAATCAGAGACGATATAAAATTATTTTTATGCACACAAAAGTACAGAGGCGGACTTAAAGCTTTAGACATTTTCTACCAGTCAACTTTTGGGTAGTAAAAGAAAGAAAAGAAATAAAAATATTTATTTTAGCGCACAAAACATTGTAGACAACAAAAACATGTTGAAACTTAACATAAACACAAAACAAACAAACAAAAAACTAACATTGTACCTATGTTTGCGTCAAATAAGGTCCAGTTCAGCAAAAACGCCAGACAACTACGAGATAGTTGTCTAATCCTGATCTTGTGATATCAAAACAAGCTTAATAAAAACACAATTTCACACGGCCACTTATAAAACGTGAAAAGCGTAGTACACTGTTCCAATTGGTCAGTTCATATGGAGAAGAACTGGCAAGGGCTTCCCAAATGATCGCTTTAAAATTTCAACGAAATACTGAAGTATTGGGCAAAAAGCTGCAAAATAATCCATCGTCTCACTCCGTGAAATTCACTACGACTCAGGCTTGGAACTATTAAATAAATTACAGTGAAGCAAAGTGGATATCCTTTTTATTTAAACGGTAAAAGCCTTTGTTTCTACGTTAAAATGGCAGAGTTGATTCGTGTCAGCATGGCAGTAAAGGTTGTTGCCCGTCCCTATATGGAAGCCGATTAACATACCTACTATGCATCGTTTTTCACTGTCAAATATTACTGATAAAGACCTGATAAATGTTTTACTAGCTTTTTACTGCGACTTTGCCCTTGTTCTAGTTAGAAATTAGCTTAAAAGAATGTACACCTAACATAAATGTAATCTTTTGTCCTTCTACATCATTGTGTTCTGTTAATTAGGCGTGAATATGAAGAAAACAAAAAGACAAACAGAATTATTATTCGCTATTAAAAATAAACATGGATAAGTTTAAAAACTCATGGAAGTAGTGATTTCAATTTTTAAATTAAAAAGTCAATAAACATAGAACAAGTTGGGTCAATGACCGCAAATGGCATTATAAAGCAAAACAACTATAGCTCAATTATCGTAGCAGTTTCTTCGTTGCATTTAATGTGCGAACTTAGAGCCGTAACTATGGCGGTGCCAGCGGTGCCTAGGCATACGACTCAAGCCCTGGGCCCCGAATCTACTATTTTTATAAATTCGTCATACCAACACGATCCCATTGTCATTTTGCTAAAAGTTTGTAATCTGCTAATTCATAATGATCGATCATTGATCGGTCAATGGTCTTGTAATAGAATTGTGGTAGAAAGATAATTTTGAGCATATTAAAACCAATAACTGCACAATAACGTTCTAATGGTAAAACACTGATCAAATAAACTGTCAAAGTTTTAGCGGATTACCGCAAACGTCAAATATTCATTTGTCAATATGTACGAGATTACCATTCTATGCCACTGTTTTCAATGGAGTGTCAGTGGTTGACCATTGGAAAGTCATAATGACGCCACTAAATTAGTAGATTACCAAACTTGTCAAAATCGACAATAATATGACATCAATGATAGACCATTCTGACACTATTGTAATAGCAGACTTAAGGCCCTGGAGGGGCGCAAAAATTTTCAAACCAGGGCTAAATTTTGCATCATACTTGGTATTTACATATATTATGTACCAATTATATATGGTGTAGGTACACAATATGGTATATTATTTATACCAGGATTGCCGATTCTGTGGATAGATGCTGAGGATTCTAGCACTCACAAGAGGTAAATAGTGGATAGTGGTGGTAGTAGGTGGTGTGTTTGAAGCATGGCGTCACGTGTATTTATTTATTTCTAGATTTTTTTTTTATTATTTCGCCGGAGCCGGGTAAAATAAAACTTTTTTTTAGAGGACCAGATATAGAAGCTCGCACCGGGCGTTTAAAATGTTGATTACGGTACTGTGCAGACGGGCCTGATATTTATTTCTTGTTTATTTTTACTCAGGCTCGGTGTGGCCATAATATCCGGTTGCAATCTAGAATAAGCAATGAAGTAAACAATTATGGCAGTTAGTTGGTTTTGAATGTTGTACAGATCGAAGGAATGGAACAATTTGCCTGCTGTATTCTTCCCGTCCGAAGAAGCTAGTTTGACATTATTTTTTTTTGGTGGGAAAAAATCATGCAAAGACATCCCCCCGCTCTTGGGCGGAGCGGGAGATAGTGCCAGACTCTTACTGACTAAAAGACCCACCCCGTTCCTTCTAGCCTTCATACCGGGGCTCGAGCGCCTTTTCGGATAACCCTGGCCCCAGTAGGCTTCGACCCGGCTGGGTCCCTGCTGTTGCTGACAACTCCTTGAGGCGCGCGGGAACAGTGCGCGCCGTCGGCGACTTGGGCTTGGTCCCGACAGTTACCGGACGGCCGGACAGCGAGCTACTTATTGCTCACTGTCCGCAAGCCCGCGCCTACGGTGGCCGGAAATCGGGATCAAAATCCCGCCGGCGGCGGCGGCGACGATAACGCCGTTGCCTGATGCGTTCGGCCTCCTCTTTGCAAGCATTACTGCTTCGCAGAAGTCGGCGACCGCCTGCCACTCTTCCTCGCTCCGGACCATGGCCTCAACCAAGGCCCGGCGCGAGAGGTCTCCGCCGCCGATCGCCCCCACGAGGGCACGGCGATGCTCCGTCCAAGCAGGGCACTTCTCGACTGTGTGCTCCACCGTGTCCTCCGGGCATTTCGCACAGTGGCGACACCCGGGCGTCACTTCCGCACGAATCCGGTGCAGGAAACTCCCGAACGAACCATGTCCGGTAAGGACCTGCGTCATGCGGAAGGTAAGGACGACGTGAGGTCTTTCCAGCCACGCCTCAAAGAGGGGACTTACAGCCATGATAGTTTGACATATAGTGAAACCGATGTTTCTTCTAAGTAAATGTCCAACGAAAAAAACATATTCCACCGACACCAAAGAAAGAAATCTCTCTTTCTTTTATATATGTCACCGGAAAATTGTAGACTCCATATGACTGTAATAATTCTTTATTAGATTATAATTTCTCGATTTAAAATAAAAAAATCGTTTGGTGAACGATAAGTCATATCCAAATTCATTAGTTTCCAACATAACTGTGTCTTATTTAGAAAAAATAGGTTACAATTTATAATAATATAAATAATAATATTTTACTACTATCACACAACGCCGTCTAGTCCCAAGCTAAGCAGAGCTTGTGTTATGAGTACTAGACAACTGATAAACATACTTATATATTTCTAAACCCATACATATTATAGATAATTACACCCAGACACAGAACAAATGATCATGCTCATCACATGAACATTTATCCTGGGTGGGGATCGAAACCACGACCTCCGGCATAGCAGTCAGAGCCACTAACCACTAGACTAACAGGCCTGTCATATTTGTAGCGAAATAATTTTACGATTTTATGGTGATTACAATTTTCCAGTGACATTATACGGTAGGCATAGGTGGGTACAGCAAAATACAGAGTTGAAATGTGTTAGAAAGAAAAAAAGAAAGAAAAAACTTTTATTCGTACCTCACACACAGTAGAATTCGATTAATAATAATAATAAAAAAAAGATAACTTTAAAATCTGTGCAAGGCCAAAAGGGCGTTTAACTCAGCATATGCTGCCATATTTAAAAAGATAAGCTGGTATTCTTTTAGAGCACGCGGTGATGCCACGGTCAGTTGTTGTTTTGTTGTGTTAGATAGAACTAATAAAATCTTGAAGGTTTGTTTTTGATAAATGTATTAAGTTTTGTAAAAAGTCATAGAACAAAAGTTGTTGTTTACGATGTTCTTAACATAGACCTGAGAGGGTTGCCAGTGTTTTAAAAATAACCCTGTATAAGCAGTCCAAAAGAGACTTTTAGGCACTAGTGTTTATAAAAAGAACATAAATAAAATCCACAGCAACTAGCACATCAGCAAGAAAATCAACGTTGAATGAAAACTACGAAAATCGGGTAAATAGTTCAGTTAAAATCGATTCAAGCATTAATGTGATGGCATGTAGCGTGACTGGCACTGACGCGAAATTGATTCACCATTACGGGCCCTGCCTGATACCGTTCGATAGCCGAATATCAGATGCCTGCCGTGATACACGTGTACCCATGAAACATCAGATTTATTTATTTATTTAAACTTCAAGTAGAGTATTGGCCGTTAAGAATTATGAGTATACATGTAGATGGGTGGAGAGGGAGAGGGAGGTCAAAGAAAAGGTGGATGGATTGTGTGAGGAGTGATGTGAAAGAAAAGGAAGTTAGAAAAGAAATAAAGAAAGAAAAAGTGTTTTTTTCCGTCAAACATGGCGTATACCTTAAAATAAAACAAATAACAATTTCGACTAAAGTAGCATATTTTTTTTTTTATTAATGATAGGCTTGCGTTTGACCACTATCTCACCTGATGGTAAGCGGTGACGTGGTCGACGATGAAGCACGCTTGCCTAGAAGAAACCTATTCACTCTCGACTTAAAGACTCCTAAGTTGTAGCTATCAGGAAACACAGATTCCGGCAGGCAATTCCACTCCTTCCACTCAAAACGTTTTGTGTGTATGGGTGGGATGTCTACCATGTACCGGTGGCGCAACGCTGTACGTCGTGTGGTCCGATGATGGAACGGACTCAAATCAGTAGGATATGCGTCACATCCGCGCAAAACGGCCAGCGCTCAGCAAAATGCTGGGGCTCGTGTAAGACAGAGCCACAGCGCTGATTTTCAGCACCAACCGTCATCGACGGTGAGACGCTGATCGGTCAGCAAGGATTATATGTTATATCACTTACAATCATACAATAAACAAAATAAAAACATAAATAACAATTAACCATTACTTAAACGTTAAGGTGTACAAAAATAATAAAGATGATTTTAAACAACAAAACACAAATTTGCTAACAAACAATGAATTAGTCGATTATTTTAATCGACCAATGAACGATCGAAGAAACTAGTGATAGCATGACGAGTGACAGGACAGAATGGAAGAAAAAAACGTGTTGCGCCGACACCGAATAACGAGACAAGGGCAGGAATATAGGTAATGATATAGTATTGGTGATGTTACAAGAATAGATACAGTAAGAAATGAGTATATTAGAGGAAGTTTGAAAGTGGAGCCTGTGACTGAAAAGTTTAAGTTAAATCATGTTACTAAATGAGTTAGGTATAAGTGTAAGTTATGAGCAAAAACATAATGTACAATGTTGTACCTCAGAGGTAAACAATAGTAACTCCACTTTTTTGAAAATATGTTTTTTTGCATTGTTAAAATCGTAAGAACCAGTTCTACGTGATGGTATAGGGCATCAAGTCCTACGACATCTAGGAAGAGAAATATCCAATCCTATATGACAAAAACATATCGGGTCTAGGACTTAAAATGATAATAAGATTGTTTACTCCTCAGCTTTACGCGCACTTAATGTTGTTCTAACCTTTATTGTAATTATGTGTAATACATAATAATTCCATGTAATAATTATAAAAAATACAAATGAGTTTGTTTCAATACCTTTACAGCAATTATGTCAAAAATACATTGAAAGTTTCTATACGCGCGTTTTTGCCTCTCTTGTAAAATTTACTTTTTGGCACATACTGTCGTTTACCTCTGAGGTACAGAATGGTGGTACTGGTGTACGTAGACATAATACCACAACGCACTTTAAATTTAAAAGAAGGAACTGACTGACTGACATTTCAACGCAAAGCCGAAATTGCTGGAACTAGGAACGTACAGTTTTATGTGAGGTTTTCTTCCATGACGTAGGCGAGTACCTACTCAGAGGATCTTACAAAATTCTCTCTCGGAGGGCATGAATTGGTGGTCCAATGTTTGTATAGAGAAATCTATTTTCATGTGGGCGAAGCTGCTGGCTGAAGCTAGAGTAATATAAGTAATATAAGAATACATAAATTATAATAAAAAACAAAACAAAAACTCTGTTACACGCCAATAAACTATGTAGTAGGTGTGCACATAATAGATATTTATGAAGGTCATACTTTTGATAGCCCAAAATTAAAAGACCTATAAAACGTAAGCAAAGATGTCTCCTTAAACCACTGAAACTTTTCTTGAAATGCGATTGACATTATTAGCTTATTATAGATGACATTTATTTTGCAAATAGATTTTTTTAAAACATTTTTCACGTCAAATTTTCAACGCGTTCGCTCCCTCATTGTCTTCTGTCTATTGTGTCTCTAATTATTTTCTTCGAAAAGTTTAACTAGATGAGGCCGGTGTTACCTAGCTGACTACCCTGAAAAGAAACACTGAAACAAACTTATGTGACCGTCATAGAGTAGATTTTCATAGATAGATAGTTGCAAATTCTAGATTGTTACCTATAACTTACTGATACTGTTCTTATGAGGCTGAAAAATGGCTTTACTCACTTTTTTTTTTTTAATTTGTTACCCTTACTCGAAACTGTTACAATTAAATGTTAGTATTTAGTCAGGATAAAGGAATAAGTAGGTAAATTTTTAATGCATGCATAAAACATATTTTCTAGAGGCGCGTAAAGTAGGAATCGTTAAGTTTCTCTCAACCGTCACAAGGCAGCATAAACATACGAACCTACTTCCAACCGTCAAAACGTTATAAAGCAGCATCCTTCCAAAATTAACCATAGTAATAAATCATTTAAAATCTCTAAACATAATTAATTATAGATTTTTAGCAACAGCATCGAAATAAACAACATAATTGTGTCAAATTAAATGGAAGTTAACACTTCCAAACGGTTTCTCTTTAAGCAAATAAAACATCCTCACATCGAGAGAACTACACCGCTGTATAGGCACAAATCTACCATGTAGGCATCTCTGTTTTATTGCATTTCTACCCTCATCGACGGTCTCTCTCGCACTTATTCAGAAACCCCACAAAAGAGCGAGACAGGTAGCGGCAGTCAGGGTTATTTTATTCATGTTTGCGCCGAAGTAACGTGAGACAGGCATAGCCGTTTTACAATGGGGAAGAAAGGGATGGGTGATGTTTCTGAAGGCTGTCTTCGAACAAAACGCGGGCGAGGGAATGCTACCGATTGTTATTCTTATGTACGTCTACGGTCGTAAAGGAGGCATGCTTATAATAAAAAAAATGCACTTATTGAATCGTAACCTTTGAAGATATGTAAACAAGTTATTGTAGTTCGATGTTCGGATGCTGTACAGCTATATACAGGAGGTTGTACGTTTTTATTGTTATGTAGTAAGTACGTAAGTAGTAGGTACGTTCGTTTACCGAGGATGAGTAGAGAGTTCCTTGACCCGATACATGCTCGATACGGACGGAACAAATAAAAAAAATCTATATTATTTTCTGACTTCTGTATTTTAAAGATGGCTATTAAATATTAGTTTTTGCCCGCGGCTTAATATGTCACTTAGGAATAAAGAAGCTTTTTAACGGTGAAAAAGTTTTAGCAATCTATTTTATTTTTGGTTTAAAGTAACATTAAATTTTTGACCAAATCTTATGTTTTAGAATATACCTAGTGGACGTGTCTTAGACATAATTTTAAATACTTAACCAATTTTTATACTAAGACAAATCTCAAATAGGTAAAGACGAAATGAAGCAGAAATTTTGTGTAAACGTACCTGTCTACCTACAGTATTTACCAGTGCCATACCTCAATCGATTAATAGTCGACTAATTCACTCGAGTATAATTCTCACAATGGATTCCACCATTGTGTTGAAGTTTGAAAATCAACTTGATTGGCTATTGACTAACTAAATTGGCTTAACTAGGTACGTAATTTCAGGTTTTGTTCGGATTAAAAAAGGCTGCAAATTACCTTATAAACGGACTGTCCAGGAACAATTTGGACGCTTTTTATTTATTAGAATAGATTAAACTTTATTGTACATCAAAATAGTAACAATTTCACAGAAACATAAATCTATGGGTATCATAGCAATGGTATCTATGAGTATAGTTTTTGTTTTAGGAGTATAACATAATTTTAGTACCTACTATCATTTCATCGTCATGATTATTTCGCAGCGGAAGGGTGTGTGATTGAGATATTGATTAGATACTACAATCACTAGATAGTAGTAGTTTAAGAATATATAGAATTATTTTTAACTAAGTTCGTTTTAAACTATGAGTATAAGATTTAACCGCAAACTAAAAGTGAATCTGTGTGATTAAAATAACTAAACAAAGCAATCACTAAGACTAAAACTAACGTTAAAGTTATTATGATTTAATTTTCTATAAATGATGATTTTATAAAAAAAATGCCTTTTTTATACATATGTTTCAAAAATTTAACTCAAATTAAATTATTTTAAAAAACACGATCTTTACCTCTTTATATTGATAGTGTAGATACCCAGTAGGTACAAGTATACCTTTTTATATTCTCACACGTGTTTTTTGTGCTTGGTAACCTCTAACATTAACATTATACTTGAAGCTATAGGTACTTCTAAGTACTTATAGGAAAAAGTAACGGAATTTAATTACAAGGAAAACATGGCGGATACTATGAACAATATGTAGTTTATTTACAAAGTTTTTGGAAGATATATTACTTCCTATATAGGGTTCGTTTGGCTGAGACTGCCTTTGGCTAGCGACGTCAGCCACTTGAAATATTACTTTTTAATAAAAGTGAAGAAAATTTATCATCGCAACCGAGGCGAAATTCTCACGAGCGGTAGGCGAGGGTGTTATGGTGCCCATTGCTGAAGTTATTTTCCACGTGTATCAAACGACGTTTTTCAACACACTTACGAAATAAATAAAAAAGAGTTTGACGGGAGATTCGTGGGTGTCGCTTAGTAGGTACCTAGCCTGATAAAATAAATACTATCAATTATGGCGGAGGTGAGCTCGTGCACTTTTCTGCGCTAGAGCAGAAAGCAATTCACTAGGACTAACTAACTACCGGGGTGAAAAGTTTAGTATCCTATCTCCTTATACATGTCTTCATAATCTAATTATGTTCCCGATAACATCCTAATCTGTTCAGCCGTTGATGGAAAAATTCAAAGATATGAACATTTATAATGTTAGTAGGCCTCCTCTATGACACCCTTGACTTATCTAATAATAGTATCAAGTAGGTATATTGGATAAGTGTTCACAACACATAAACAATATTATAATTAGTATATTATGCAATACACGTGTCTAGAATCGATGTACATAATTTCATAACTGTATCATGAAAAATCACAAAGTTATAATCTTGTTATGTTACCTGGTTGTCCGCACAAATACATTGTCACCGGGTCATCCGGGCGATCCGTGGGAATTAGCAAGAAGTGGCTTAGAGCCGGTAAAATAATGGAAGGAATAGAGGGAGATTTTTGCCCAGAATTGGGACAGTATTGGCAATTCACCATCATCATCATTTCAGCCGAAGGACGCCCACTCTTGGACATAGGTCACCCCCAAGTGTCGCCACAATGAATGGTTCCGTGTCTCGCATCCACCGCATTCACGCGACTCTCACCAGGTCTTTGGTCCACCTTGTGGGGGGCCTTCCAACGCTGCGTTTTTCCGTACGAGGCCGCTGCTCTCTAGAACCTTTCGGCCCCATCGACCCTCCGCTCCACGAGCAATGTGCCAGGTCACTGCCTCTCAAGTTTGGTGATTCTTCGAGCTATGCCGGTGACCTTGGTTCTCCTGCGGATATCTTCACTCCTGGTGCGATCACATGAGTATAGGCAATTATCACAATTAAACATTCACTACCTAATCATTTACACCCATTAAAAAATAAAACCATGTCGCCCTTAAATGTAGGTTTAAAAGTCAAATATTTTCTTTTGCAAACAAAAATCAACTTTGTGTAACCGATCTAAAGTCTGTTATTGTCCTATAATTGTATCACACAAGACCTTCGTATTACGTAGGCTATTGTTGTTGTCTTTAAAGTCGACTTTCCTTTCAACTATTTGTCTTACTTCTATTTCTTTGAGGTGAGTTTGAAGGAAACTTGTGCTGTGAAATTGAACCTTATAGGTTTTTATTAAATGAGGAAGTATTTTTGAGAAAGGCGTTTATAAATTAAAGATGAGTGTTTATTTGATGGGTTAAAAAGTCTTTTGTAAGTCTGTTCGGAGTTCGTGGGTAAGAGATACAGTTTAGGATGGGACGACAATATGGTGCAATGCGGATGACCGGTGTTTTAGCGGCACTTGTATTACTAAAAGGGCTTTTTTCGACCCGCCTATTTTTAACTTGCATGATTTAAAAACTTTTTGTTTTAGCCAACGCAATGTTTGATCAATATGTAATGCGAAAAAGAGAGATACCGCCTGAACGTTCTGTTGGCATTCTGTAATTCAATCATTTACTCGAATATTTCACATAATTTGATCCAGGAAACACATTTTTTTTAAACCTTAAAAGTTTTCGTCATTCATAATCTTGATTAAATCTGAAAGATTTATATAGTTAGGTGTGTATTAGGTTTATAGACATTTATTTCTCAAAAAATAACATTACGGTTCACTTACATATTGAGAAATGTATAGAAATTATTTAACAAAAGTACATACAGTCTCTGTGATTACGTGCAGTTTTTAAAATAAAATTATTATTATATATTTTTTTTTAATGAGTATTTACATTTTGTAGGATCAAAGTTCTCGCAAAATTGCACATTCCCATAATGATATCGAATCGACTGATAACTTCATAACAGGACTTCGCTAGATTGTTATAAAAATAAACTAAAAAATAACCGGATAAAATAGAAACCAAAATGATTAAGATAAAACGTAAGTAATTTAAGTTTAACCATGTAACTGCCTACGTCAGATATATCCGACAAACACTCGTGTTAATTCCACCAGGGTCGCACATCCACGACCAAATACTCCATCTCGTCAGCTCTTCTGTCACCTATGGGGATTGAAGAGCAAAACGAGATGGATTACCGAGTCGCAAACACACGACCCTGAATACTCGTCGGACTAATCCGACGCGAGCGGTTAAACAGTGTATAAAACATACATTTTTAAAACTATTCTCAAGCATTAAAAATCATTTAAAGCAGAGACATGATTCATTGCTAAAACTCTTTATATTAAATCACTCTCCAGTCTAAAGAGAGTGATTCAACACTTATGCGGTTACGAAGCGATGCGGTGCAGTACACGAGAATTTAACTCGACTCTATCCTACGTGCGCGTGAAGTCACCACTTCAGCCGACTTTTGTATAGAAACAGGTCATCGCAATGCCAGAGTTCGCGTGAAAATATCAAACCGATTGCGTCCGCTTTGCTTCGCTAGTCACTGCACCGCACTCACGTGCAACTGGTCACGAGGGCCACCGCGATAGAGTATCAATTGTTTGTTCCTTTCGCGCCGCGTCGCTTCGCTTTTAGTTCCTCCCACAGGTGTATCCCCCAATAACTATACATGCACTATATACACCTTGTTTTCTTTAATCCTCAGGTCAACATGGAAGCGAACATACACACATATGTAAGTACATAATATACACTCTTCTTTTTATGTTTTCAAAAACTGTAAATAGAGGCCCTACCACGAGCTCTTATTGCGATCCATTTGATGACCTAAACTGAACTGTTAAAAGGATGGAACTATGCAGGGTGTAAGCGACAAGTCTCAGCAAACTTTAAGGGCTTGCTCAGCAGATGAAACTGAACAACTTTCTACAAGATATTTTTATTTCTATAAAAAATCGGTCTCTCTTTACAAACTGTCTAATCAAGTTTCTAATTTTGTAGGAAGATTTTTTTTCGTTTCAGTAATAATTTTTTTTGTGGAAAGTTGTTCAGTTTGGTCTCCTGAGCAAGCCCTTAAAGTTAGCGGAGGAGGAGTGAATAGCTTCATCTCTCTTTCTCGCTTGCACGCCTTAAATTTTAATAATAAATAAATAAACACGTCATAGTAAGGCCATAGAACTGAATCGCGAAAAATTTAGAAAAGTAAACTGCATTATTTACTCGATCGGAAAAACTGAAAAGAAGATAATTATACTAGACAATATTTTGCGTATATTTCAATAAAACGATAAATTCATTCATAAATTTAATACTAAAATAAAGAATGGTAAAAAATTACTTAATTATTAATTATTTAATTTTTTTTATTTTTCTTAAACTTTCTTTCTTAAAGATAAGTTTCTTTTTAGATAAGCAGCTGTAAATAGATATGTGGGGTTATTTGAAAGACTCACAGCAGCCATAGAATGCTAAAGACAACTAAAAGAACACTGTTGGGTTTTAGTCAGTTGCCCTGTCTGAAGGTAAAAAAACTGAAGGTAGAACTACACTGCGCACACGTACGCCACACATGCCGATCAGTAGCCCGATTCACGTAATGAAAACCGTAACGACATTGAAGCGATTTAATCGTTTAGACCATTTCTGTATTCACATCCATCAATCGAGTTTGGACTACACCGATTTTAAAGTCGTTTGAAATTCGTCGATTTAAAAAAAAATCTGTATTACATTATCCTGGTAGAATACTTATTAATGTAACTGGAAATAAGTCGATAGATCGTGAATACTGCTTTTGGATAGGACTTCGATCAAACGACCATAAAAATTTAACGATATTTGGCTTGTTTGATTTTACGTGAATCAGGCTACTGGGCGCGTCGGTCTCGATCTGATGATATCTTCGAAACTTTGCATTTTTGGACCACATATTCTAGGACTTTTAGTATTATTTTTCCTTATAGAATATAAACCTTGAGATATAGGATATCAAAAACGACACGTTGTATAGTACCACTCTCCCATAACACAGCAAATATCTGAACAAATAAATAATAAAAATGACTTCTGATTAATTAATTAAGAATTTAACTTGTCTTTCTCTATTTTTGCCTTTTTTAGGGTAGGATAACAGCAAATAATTGTTACCGTTGTGTAAGACTTTTATTGACTAAAACACACATGTGTTCCTTCACTTGCCCTCTGCGTTTTAAGATCAATCTAAAAGCCCTTGTATCTCTACTTTAGCTTAAAGGTACGTTCTCAATACTTTATACTCTAAATCACAGTACAGTAATTTATAATCACGAAACATATCATTATCATCATATCAGCCGAAAGACGTCCACTGTTGAAAACCGGCCTCCCCCAAGTGTACAAATAACGGTCACACCAGGAAATATTTATTTATTCATTTAAGTACACGCACAAACACTGAAAATACAGATAAAAGAGTACAAAGCTTATTTCAAATGAAATTTTCTTCCTGCAGACCTGCGACAGAAGAGTTGGAAGAGAGATTTGTGTGAGAGATTCCATAAAGATACATATTATAGAAAAATTACACCCAGACACAGAACTGATGATCGTGCGTTTGTCTTGGATGGGAATCAACCCCACGATCTCTGGTTTAGCAGTCAGGGTCACTAACCACTAGACCAATCGACAGACCAGTTAAAAGTAAAATACTATGTTTATTTTTTAGAGTAAAGAACGTCACGTCCGCGTCGTAAACGGCAAGAGCCCACGCCAATTGGTCATCATCGCCACACTCAGAATTTTCACTGGCCGTTAATCAATTTTTATGAGTGACACTCACTTATGACAGATGGAAAGATACACAGACAGGACTCTAACCACTAGAGCAGAGATCAGAAACGACTTCCAGTAAAAAAAAAAGTGAAGCTAATTGCACGTTCCAAAGCGTAGATCTCTATTGAGAAGAACGTTCAGGAAACACCACAGACTCTCTTTTAAGTCATATTATGAGTTACATTAATCTTAGTTATATGTTTCTTGTCGCTTCTATTATGTGAGCACAATATAGATAAGAAATAAAACTAATTAAAAAATTGATATTAGAGCCAGTCATATATTCAAATATCATAAGACGGTTCTAACGATATCTCATTTGACGAGTTTTGATAAGTAGTTTAGATGAACATTCATAACCCGAGATGAACATACATAAACAGATGAACATACATTACCCGTCAGAATCATAACCTCCTTTGGCTTTGCCGTAGTCGGGTAAAAACAGCCTGCTAACACACATACATGAACACATAATTTCTCTGACAGGTGACTTGTGAAATTTAATGTTTCCGTCAAACTGCAGCACTAATGATTACATACGTACAACATATGTATATATATCAATATGTCCAGTGACGTAGTTAGGCATGGGCCAAGTAGGCTCTCGTCTACAGTCTCGCAACCAAAGGGGCCTCACATAAGCAAAGGCTCTTTGAGAATGAAGGCTTTTTTTATAACTCATTCCTTTTGCCCGTGGCTTCGCTCGTGTACATAAAATATAGCCTTTTTTTCTGGTGAGAAAATCATCTAATGACATCCCCCGCTCTCGGGCGGAGCGGGAGATAGTGTCAGACTTTTACTGACCAAAAACCTACTACTGTTCCTTCGTTGTCTTTCTTACCGGGGCTGAGCTATCTTCCGAACTAACCCTGGCCCCAGTAGGCTTCGACCCAGCTGGGCCACTGCTGTTGCTGACAGCTCCTTGAGGTGTTTGTAATAATTATATTAAACACTAGCTTTTGTCCGCAGCTTTGTCCACGTACATAAAATATAGCCTATGTCACTCAGGAATAAAGCCGCTTTCTATCGGTAAAAAACATTTTAGCTATCGTACCAGTAACACCAGAGATTACCTCTTACAAACATAAAAACAAAAAAAACAAACTTTACTTCTATAAAATATTAGTACAGATAAGCTCACGTTTGACCACTATTTCGCCTGATGGTATAGGACGATGTGGTCGAACATTGGGTTGCGACAGTCACTGCCTCCTTTTCGAATTTATGAAAGACTAGCTGTGCCCGCGACTTCGTTCGCGTGGACTACAGGATTTTGAATTTATTTTTTCTAAAATAAAAGTAGCCTAAGTTACTCCTTATTACATCAGCTACCTGCCAAAGAAGTCCCGTCAAAATTGGTCCAGCCATTTCAGAGATTAGCCGGAACAAACAGACAGACAAAAATTATAAAAAATATTATTTTGGTGCATATACCATATATATATTCATATGCATGTAGTAAAAAACGGTTATTTCAATATTACAAACAGACACCCCCATTGTATTTATATGTATAGATGTATACAAAACGGCCTCCCTGATGTGCCTTCGCCCATATCTAACTTAGTCCACACTACGCGCCTCAATGTCAGATGTATAATCCCCAAAGCGAGTCTCCACCTATATTTAGACATAACTAGTGCAGGTAGTCTCGATATGATTGGGGAGACGTAACCTCATAAATTAATAACTGGAACAAGTATAGGTTACAATAATCTTGATTGTTACTGTCTTGTTGAAATGGAAGGAATCTGTACTCCATCTATACATATTTATATATATATTGTAACGCAGCTCAGCTCGTCGGTAGGCTCGTATAGGGATTCTTCTACGAAATCAAACACTTCGGGCGGCGCACTCTTATATTTTTACTTATTTGAACGAATTCATGCTTTCCTTACAAAAATTACTTCAACACTGAAAAAACAACACACATTCTTTTTTCTACCAACTTTCAAACCTATTCTAGAACAGCATAATCCTTCGAATTATATTTCACAAGCCAGTTCGTTGGTTGCATAAAAAAGCAACTCATGCGATCTCCTTTCGATATCACAATATTTATTATTATTTATTTATTATATACTTTATTGTACACCATTACACATTTAAAAGGAAACTAAAACACATACATAGAATGGGCGGCCTTATCGCATTCCGCGATCTCTTCCAGGCAACCTGGAATGGACAGTAATTGCCTGGACAAGAAATGGGGCTGTCATTGGTGTGACAAAACCAGTATTAAACATATATATTATAATAGATACACAGATAAATATGTATATATATATATATATATGCTGTATAATAGGTACATAAATATGTACATTATTATTGAAAACTATAGACAGAAATATAAGTAAATTATGACTGTCGATATTCACAGTGACAGATAATGTTCCCTTAGGCCTGGCTTCCATTATCGGCATCAGCAACAAAAAGGATCTTTCGGCATCCCTACATACAAGCGCACACTGTCGGAAATGTATACATGAAGGGATGCCGAAGGATCCATTTCCGATGCCGAAGGGTCGTTTTCCATGCCGATGCCGATAATGGGCTCCGGGCCTTACGAGTCATTTAAAAACAGGCAACGATTGAGCGCGTTTAATAAATCTGTAGAAGTTTTTAGTTGTGCGCGCATCACGTAAAATATACGAAATCGATGTAGATAACGCTTATATATTTAAATTGTTTGTAACTTGTTATATTATTTAGGCTTTGTTTTATCGCAATCAGTTGACTATATCGAAAGATATACATACATTCTACGTTCATTGACTGTTAGGTGGTACGAAGTTCGCTGGGTCAGCTAGTATGAAATGTGATTAGATATTAATTTAAACTAAGCTTTTTTACTGTCTGTTGAACAGATTTTAAATTCTATTGCGTTGCTGGCTTGAAAGGCAGCTGCAGTAAACAGTTGGTGTTATAACCACTTTTATCCATTCCTTCCATGTATGAAGAAGGAATTAAAAGACACCTTCTTAAAGCTTATGGAATAGAAGTCGAAGTTTTTGGAAAAAAATCACCGTTCAGGATCTTAATTAAATGTGCAAGGCCTCTATAGTAAGTTAGAAATACGTTAGATCGGCGCGCGTGACACGCCTGATTTGTACGTAGAACGACGTCACGTGGCTTCGCGTGTCGTGAATCAAGTGTAGCTCTACAAGTCTAGTTTCCATATAATATGTATGGAGACCGACGCGTCCAGATCGGTGTGTGGCACAATTTTTAAGAGACAGAGAGAGAAATTCACGCAAAATAGCAGACATTCAAGTCCTTACTAGATTAGTTTTACACAGTATTTTGAATAACACAAAAAAAAAAAATCTAATATTTTTATTTCACATATGCCTATATGGGCACTTATAAAACGTCAGAAGCTAGTGCACGGTTCCAAATTGATCGTTTCCTATGTAGAAGAATTGGCAAGAAACTCCATGGTTATTATTATTTCAATCAGAACCTAGATAATAGATATCCACAAAACATCTTTGTTACCAAAACATCTAGAAAAATAGGTGCAATAACGTCAAAATCATGTAAGAGTAAAAACGTGTGTGTATGATATATATCCCGCGTATGTGTACGTATGTTGGGCGCTCTTAAGTTTGCAAACTCGGTCACCTGTCAAATGTGTTGTCAAATGCTATATCGGATTGCATTGATTGAACATGTTTGATTGGATTATCTACTTCATGATCTGGTTACCAACGTTAACGTGACAACGTATCCATTAGTCCTTTGTTATGATTATAGAACTCCTCCCTGTAACAATCCTGAATATAGATTGTTCAGAGTCAGTAACTAATTGGATTCCAATAATTTTTACACCATGTCATATTTTTACCAAAAATATTTAAAATAGGTCACAAATTGGACACCAACGACACTAAGTATAACACAGGTCACGAAAGAGGCGACATTAGACGCTAGCAAACAGCTGGGTCACCTGGATGGCCCGCTGACTATGTATTTTTGCTGACATAACAAGCTTATAACTTTGTGATTTTTCATGATACAGTTATGAAATTTTGTACATAGATTCTTTACATAAAAATACTACACACGTGTTTCAGATTTCGTATTTAGTAAAAACCTAGGTGGTATATACAACATTATTTTATAAAGATGTTTATTTATTTAATTACAAGAAAATATATACTTAATAAACTTAAATATTAAAAAAAATATATATATATACTTAAGTACGCTTAACCTAACTATACACACTAAAGGCTACTCCCTACTTAAATATGGCGTCATAAAAATCCTCCGCATCGCTGTCGACTGGAAGTGTGCCCAAGAGGCTGGCGGCATTGATTTTATTATAAAATACCATATGAAGATTTGTATTGTTTCTTAATCATTCTACTTTTTTTTTTCAAATCAAAATTTAGTTAAACAGTAATCAAAGTGTGAGCTAGAGATATCTAAAACTGCATTCACACTCTTTCTCTTTAGAATTAAAAGCTACGTTGTTGTCTAGTTAGCACGTTCAATTATGTGGTAACAGTAACTGTGGCCAATCACAGGTTAACTGGCACTGTCGCTAACTGCACTTTTAATATTTAACTAGGTTGCTGTTGCGTGAGACTGCCACACGTGGCGACTATTTTTAGGACAAGTGTTGCCCACGATTACAGGGAGTATCATGTTCATTCATTCAGTGATGGTGTGTGTCTTACTAGAATATGACCAGTGGCATAGCTATTTCCAAAGGGAAGGCCCGAATAGCTACGCCCCGAAATGACTTACTATCACGTTAAAGATCGGTGGAATATGTTAAAAAAACTGGGTTGTGACATCTGTAGCAACGCTGGAAAATCATCCAATGATATCTCCCGCCCTTGGGCCGAGATCGAGAGCGTATCAAACTTTTACTGACCCACTCGTTGGTTTCTTCTTTGCCATCTTTCCAGGGCCCCAGTGTTCTCTTTGGCAGAACCCATGGCCTCAGTAAGCGACTTCGACCCTACTGGGCCCCTACGGTTTTGCTGACATCTCTTTGAGGGCATGCGCACACTTGAGACAAGACGTCTTAAACAGAACTGTCTGAGACGTCTCAGACAGTTTTAGACAAAACAGTTTTGTTTAAGACGTTTTATACTATCTGAGACGTCTTAGACAGAACTATTTTGTCTACGACACGGGGCGCTAGGGCTGTTGATAAAATATCGATATATCGAAATATCAGACTTGTCTGAGACGTTTCATTCAGACAGTTCTGTTTAAGACGTCTTGTCTCAAATGAGCGCAGGCCCTGAGGTGCGCGTGGAGTACTACGCGCCGTCGATGACTTGGGCTCTGTCCGGACGGTTATCGGACAGTCGGACGGCTCAAAAGTTATCGAATTTTATTTTTTACACCGTAGGCTCTACTAGCACAGGGACATGAGACGGACTCATGATAGACCACAACAGAAATGATCAGATTAGCTGGATAAATATTGTCCACATAAGACTGAGACCGATGCTCAATTATTAGGTGGCACGGTAGTGCCCCACCAAGGCAAGCAAAAAAGTGGCACGACCGTAACATTTTTTTATCGAAACAGTTCAGGCCATTTTCGATCCCCGATAACTTCGTTGCAATCGTGTGTATATCACAAGTAATACGTATTATATTAAATTAAATTCTTTAGTCCTATTGCCAAGTCAATCAGGTCATCAACTGAATAAATTGATCGACTTGGTATTTCATTGATCTCACAACTTTTACGAGCAACTTTTGATACCAGTGGTGGCCGAGTGGTAATGGCCCCGACTCACGAGTTGTAGGTCGCGGGTTCAAATCCTGCTAGGCGCATTACTTCGTGTACCGTGAAACCGGTATGTCCTGGAACCAAAAAATTCGAAGACATGTTACATTCACCAACCCGCACTGGGCCCGCGTGGTGGATTACGGCCCATTCCTTCTCCTTGAGAGGAGGCCTGAATCCTAGCAGCGGGAACATTAAAAAGGCTGATGATGTTGATGATGATGACAACTTTTACGGTAGAATTGAGTTGCGTGCCTTGGTTTTTCTACAAGTTATGTTTTTGATGGTATTGAAGTATTCTGGAATAGAAGAGAGATTAAGTTTTTATTATGATTTATGTAGAGATTTCTGGAATGACCGGAGCGCGAGGTATAAAAGGCACATCCTTTCATTTACTTGACTGGCCTATTGGTCTAGTGGTTAGTGGCCCTGAATGCTATGCCGGAGGACGTGGGTTCGATTCCCACCCAGGACAAATGTTTGTGTGATGAGCACGAGCGTTTGTTGTTGTTGTTTGTTTGTTATTTATTGACTAAGTTCAATAATTTGAAATATCCAATTTCCGTAAATACCATTTCTTCGAATTAATAATGCTCCTGTAGTTTTGATATTAAATAAAAATTTAAGCGTAAACCACTTTCACTTCTTTTTCCATTCTCACTTCTAAATCGCGTGTTCAATTAAGCTCATTACACAACAAATGACTGGGTACAACAAATCTGTCAAACAGCAAACCTAACTGTGCTAACACGTACGTATTAACAACTGATCATTAATAACGTCAAACACCAACATTATGTAACTATATAATTCAACAATCGACGGTGGATCCCATAGTTTGTGACCGGCCTTATCTACGATAAATAACCCAGCGTATATGACGAGATATTTAATCGTTCCTATATTAGGCTGTCTAGACACGATGAGCTAGGGCCATCAGTCAGGCTGGTTTGATGCTAAAGCCTCGTGTCATGCCGACTTACATGCATTGATGATTCGGGTTGGAACTGCTGGTGGCGTCAGTCATAAGCGATTAGCGGAATACGCGAGTGAGTTAGCGTGTTGTATTGTAACAAGTGTTGTTTTATTTCATCACCACTGCTCTCAAAACGGTGAAGAAAGACATAGTGAAGACACCGGCATGTAATAAAACCAAAAATTCGGAGAAGTGTAACATTCCCACCACTTAGAACTGTGTAGTTCTTTCTTCAAAAAACATCTCAGACTTCAAGCTGCATGGTTCTCATAGGATTTGACCACTACATATTTGCTGTATAGACTTTAAAGGAGACTTTGACTCCTGAGTTTGTTTCGTTGTTTTTTCTCAGGGTAGTTAGCTAGGAAACACCAGCCTCATTTAGTTTAAATTGACGAAAAAAATTGACGTTTAAAAGTGTTTTAAAAAAGCCTATTTGCAAAGTAAATATCATTTATTATTTTTTCACCAACCCACACTGGACCCGCGTGGTGGATGTGGATTGAAACCCATTCCCTCTCCTAGACAGGAGGCCTGAATCCCAGCAGTGGGAACATTAAAAGGCTGATTATGTATGTATGTCATGTATTGTCACAAGTTACGGTTCTCAACTTTGGGATGGGTCTCCCAAATACCAGTATGATGCACTAGAGTCGATTGAGAGGCAAACCAAGAGGATCACTGGCAATTATTCACTTGCCGATTCGAAGCTTCAAAGCCACCGAGACCGAGTTGCTAGCCAGTCGGGTTTCTATCGTTTACATTTAGGGGAGTGTTCACTGGAATTGCACAATCTAATTCCTCCAAATCCGTTGCATCATTGGATCACTAGACGTATGGTGTTGCGCCACCGGTATATGGTAGATATCGGTAGACATCGCACCCATACGTACGAAGCCATTTGGGAACAAAATTATTATAAGTACAGCTAAAGAGTACAATTCTCTCTGCCGGGGTTTGTGTTATAGGTTGTCGCTAGCAGGAAACACAGATGGCATCTGACATAGAGTAATCAGCCTTTTTAATGTTCCCACTGCTGGGACTCTGGCCTCCTCTTTAAGAAAGAGAACGAGCCGTAACCCACCACGCGGATCCAGTGCGAGCTGGTGAATGTCACACGTCTTCGAATTTTTGGTTCTAGGACATGCCGGTTTCCTCACGATGTTTTCCTTCACCGTTTTTAGAGCAGTGGTGATGAAGTAAATGACACAAAGTAATGCGCCTGGGTGGGTTTGAAACCGCGACGTACAACTCGTGAGTCGGGGCCGTTACCATTCGGCCAACACTTTTTTTTTTATGGTGGGAAAAAATCATCCAATGACATCCCCCGCTCTTGGGCGGAGCGGGAGATAGTGTCAGACTCTTACTGACTAAAAGACCCACCCCGTTCCTTCTAGCCTTCATACCGGGGCTCGAGCGCCCTTTCGTATATCCCTGGCCCCAGTAGGCTTCGACCCGGCTGGGTCCCTGCTGTTGCTGACAACCTTGAGGCGCGCGGGAACAGTGCATACTACCTACAAATAGCAATGCTAACGATATTAAGTAGAAGTACGCACATAAGTTTATTTCAAGGTTACACAGAGGTCTTTGACATCTCGTCCTTCGCTCTCATCCCTGAAGACTTGTGGTGTTTCAAAATTTTAATAAAACATTTTCTACTCGTGTAAGGACATTTACATTTTATTCTCGGTGTTCCCGTCTGTTGGTTCGTGTTAAATTCAGTGTGTATAATTTTCTTTTACATTATAAACTTTGTAGAGTCAACGTGTATTTAAATTCATCTCGGAAATAATGTTGTAGTAAGAAGAAACATAAGATTTATCTTTTTTATTTATTTAGTAAACAAATAATCGTACTTTTATATACTAGTAAATTCTAGATATGCCATTTGCTATTAGTAAATGCGCAATCCACTACGTTTCCACATGTTACTAGTTAATATAGATACAGTTTTTTTATTTTTTATTTTATATAAAATTAATACCAAAACAACAACAATACTTACAGTGTTTAGCTACCTTAAATTTAGTTAAAACTTACATAAGTAACATTTACATATTTTGGATTTTCAATCAGGCTAAGTCATTGATTTGTTAGGTAATTTGACTGGCCCGTTGGGCTAGTGGTTAGTGACCCTGACTGCTGTATCGGAGGTCGTGGGTTCGATTCCCACCCAGGACAAATGTTTGTGTGATGAGCATGATCATTTGTTCTGTGCCTGGGTGTAATATATCTATATTATATATATTCGGAAATATATAAGTGTGTTTATCAATTTTCTAGTACTCCTAGCACAAGCTCTGCTTAGCTTGGGATTGGATGGCGTTGTGTGAAAGTTAAAAAAAAAATGCAAGTTATTATCGAACATAATTATACGTCAGAATTAAATATAAAAGAGATTTTTCATAAAGGAGCTCAATACTTTTTTTGTTTTCTTATTGATGTCTTTTTCTGTGACAGAGTATAAGCATTGCGATAAAACATGCATACACAGAACACTCAGACTTGGAAAACCGATGCCGATGCCATACAAATATTAGTTCCGTGCGGAAATCGAACCCGTGGCAGGTAATTCAGCAGCCAGTCGCACAACAACTGCACCAACCGTGTTAGCTAGTCAAAATGTATGTTTTCAAAAACTGATATATCCTTCAGATTTACAAAATGAAACTTATTAGTATTATTCTAATTTTTCCCGATTATTGAAAACTAGCTTTTACCCGCAACTTCGTCCGCGTACATAAAATATGCATAGCCTATGTCACTCAGGAATAAAGCAGCTTTCTATCGATGAAAAAATTGTAACAATCGGACCAGTAATTCCAGAGATTACCTCCTACGAATGAGATTCCCTCTCCTAGAGAGGAGGCCTGAGTCCCAGCAGTGGGAACATTAAAAAGGCTGATGATGATGACCTCCTACAAACAACAAAAAAAAAACTTTATTTCTTTATTATATTAGTGTAGATATTACCAAGATTATGTGCATCAGTAGTCCTAAAATCCTGACATTACACGTAACCCGCTGTCACTGGGACCACACCCTCATTAGTGATTCCTAGTGTCGTGATGCCGGCGCCGCGACGATCAGGCCTCGGCCGGTTAAGCCTTTGAATTAGACTAGCGGCGCTTATTATTGCGTATAACCTATGTATGACACTACTAATTATTATGTACTAATGGCTGATTGGTAATCTATAAGCTTTACTGTAAATCCAGCGTAAAACTATCGTGTGCTACAAAGCTAGGCAAAAAAATAATAGTTTATTTGAAGGGGAAAAATAGCTTTTATTATTCAATGCATTGTTTTTACCAAGTGGTAATATCCCTGACTTACGAGTTGTAGGTCACGTGTTCAAACTCAGCCAGGCGCATTATTTTGTGAAATTTATTTCATAACCACTGCTTTCTAAACGGTGAAGGAAAACATTGTGAGGCAACCGGCATGTCCTAGAACCAAATATTCGAAGACATGTGACACTCACCAACCCGCACAAACAAAAAAATAAATTTATTATGATAGAGTACATGTTCATTTTCGTGTCTGCCTAGCTTTACTTTTGAATTACTCAATCGATTCTGATACGGATTTCAGCATCATTTCGCGTATTTATATTTCACTATAGGATAAATCTGAAATTCGATGAAAGATAACACCGTGAGTGAACCGGCCATATCCTAAAACCCAGAAATTCGAAGACATGTAGCCTGTGTGGTGGAATTCTTTCTAGGACCCTATTCCTCTCCTAAAAAGAATGCCTGAGCACCAGCAATGCGTGGGAACATTATTGTTAACCGAATACATAAACTGTATATACTTAGTACCAACAAGAACTAATAAAGCGAAAACTCGGAACGCTGAATGTAATAGAAATTACCATACACACACAGACACAAACCATGATGTGTACATGAATCGACGCACACAAGACCAACCCCACCTTCGGGAGATATAACAACTGAAAATTATTAAAGTCATTACAATACAAGATCACATTTTTATACTACTAGAAATGCTTTGCACTCTACTGGTGAAAGATTTTTGAGTAGTATAGATATTCATTCGGCCTCATCTAGTTAAAACTGACGGAAAAAAATTGACGTGTATAAGTGTTTTTTAAAACCTGAATGCAAAATAAATATAACTTATCAAACATAAACAGAAATTCAAACATACAAATCTTTCTTTTTTGTATTATCTGTATACATAGATAAAAAATAAAAAAGTCGATAATTCATCTGAATTCATTAGTTTCCAACATAACCGTGTCTTATTTGGAAAAATCTTTAAAATTTCTCGCGATATTTCATAATCTTACGGCGTTTGCGGCGACATATTACATATTTAAGCAAACTTAAAGAAAAAGATCGTACATGGAGTAATGTTCATTTATAAAAACAACATATCATAATATTTCACTTTGTTTTAATACCACGGCGTATATATTTTTAAAGCGTACTTAATTTTAATAAAACCCGAACGCAGCGAGGGTGTTAACTTATTTTTTAATTTTATTAATTCATAAAAATATTAACGGTCAATATTTTTTTTTGTGCCTCGTTCAGAGAGGCCCGCTAAACTTTGTCGGGAAGAGCAAGCTCAACGTTTTATTTTTAATATAACTAGTTTTTCTGCTCAACTTTCTCAGAAGTTTTATGCGACACGGAGTTGAGGAAAGTGGAGTGTCAATTGCCCTATCACAGTGTTTGAAATATTCACTCCGCATCAGTCCAAACATTATTAGCGGAGCGAAGTGGAGCTGAACGGACTTTCATAACTATACATATAATAAATTCATAAAAGTTTTCATGTACGAAATCGATGTAAATAACTTTTGTACTTTAAAATTAAAATTGTGTGTTACTTGATATATTACTTAGGCTTTATTTAATCGCAATCGGCTGACCATATCGAAAGATATACTATATTCATACTACAGTGTTTTATTTAAAAATAAATACATTATGACATTCCTTTCCAATAACAAAATGCGTAGGTGATGGTGTATTTTTATCCCAATGTTACGTTAAAATTTTAGTACGTAAGCGTATTGTTGTGATACGGTATCGGTGTATTCAAAAACTCGGTTATTTTAGTCTTAAAATATGACAATATTTATGCACAAAACCGTATGGATTTCGAACTTTTGCTTAGGGATTAACACTAGCTGCGTGCAGCTTTTTGTGAGCGGTTTTATTTGTTTGTTTTTTTTTTAAATACATACGCGCACTGAGGTAATTCTGCACATACCGAAAAAGAACTAACACACTCGCACACATATTCACTCCACACTTATACATAATACAGTTATACACAAATTGTAGATGTATTTTCAGTATGTTGGACTGTGCGTGTTTTCTATACAAACGGATACTTACAAGCAACGTTAAAACACGCATTCACATACTACGCTGCGTGGAGCGTGGCAGTGTGATAATCGGTATTTTTTAAATGTAAATTATTCAATTATGCATGTAAATAAATACTTAACAATAATCTTCCTTCGATCATCGCCTGCCTTCAAAAAGCGAGCGCACTGCGCTTACAAGGCCACAATGGTGCTACTGAAACCAAGTTCCTTGCAACTTCATGAAGCTTCGTCAACTAGCTCCAACAATGGCTTCAGAACATGGCGTACCGTATTCATAGCCTTCATACAAGTCCCAGGGGCCCAAAGTTAATTTCAAGTTTGGAGAATGGCTGTGACGTTCCCTCATTTATTAAAATACTAACGTCTTGAACTTAATAGGTTTTGGTAACGGTGAAAGTTGATGGAACGCTAGACTATTGTTCGGATCTTATTACGCTGGGTTTTATATCAAGTTATAATATTCTGAAGTTTTCTTAACAAAATGTTAGTGGCCCTGACTGTTATAATAATAATAAATCATTTATTTTCAGGCATCTCGGTCCATACATAACTTACAGACTAACATTGTCAGAGTAAATACAAGTTAACGTTAGTAAATAAGACTCAGGAATATGTTAGTAACACTTCACGTTTCGGTGCGACTCCAGAAGCTGTACCCTCAGTGCCTACTTCGTCTTTTGGCGCACGTACTTCCACCCTTGTGGCTATGCCAGAGGTCGTGCATACGCTGTATGTGACATAAGTATAGTGAAACCGATGAAGTAAATATCCATCGATTTTAAATCACAGAAAATAAAATCAAAACAGTGGAAAAGAAATACATTAGTTAAGCAGTTATCAGATTTTTACCACTTCCCGCGTGAATGTTAAAATAATCACGCGATAGGATGAAAATCTCGTTAAATCGAAACTAAAATAAACAAAATATTTAGAATTATTCATATCGAAATCACGTTTCGACCGCGTATTAGCGTGCCGCCATATTTTTATGACCGTTTTTACGAGTTATCATTTTTATGAGTAGCTCACTTCACCTTGAAGGGTGTGGAAGGGTTTCGACCGATTTCTTTATGTAATTTTATGGGGTTTTATGGTTTGAATGACATGGTTTTTCTTTTAAATTGACTACTTATCTACATGGTGTCTTGATAACGTTAAGGGCATGCTCAGTAAAAAAATAAATAAATACGAGTAATATAAGTAATAGTAAATGGTTTTCTTTTTTCATTCTTTTTAGTTTACAGTAGATGAAAAAAAAATCGTCCTCTACATTCAAACTGTCCAATCAAGTTTGTAATTTTGAATGGAGAGGTCGAATTTTTTTCTTTTCCTAAAAAAATATCTTGTGAAAGATTGTTCAGTTTCGTCTACTCACCAAGCCTGTAAAGTTGTAACCTGTATAGTATAAGCTTACTCGGCAAAAGTTTTTCTTCCAAATAAATTACCTCTTAGAAAAAATATTGGGATGGGGGTAAGGGACTAACAAGAAGAAGGGGTAACTAGGGTACTAAAAAATAATTTACGTCCCATTCTCAGATCTAACAAAAAATACATAAAAATAAAATCATATAAATCAGTCAAGCCGTTTCGGAGGACTTTGATGACAAACACTGAGTTTTCACGCGTTATATCTCTTTTTCTTACATTGCCTCCTCATCAAAAATCACGTTGGATTGCGTTAGATGAAGCAACAAGCTTTTAAACCATGCTTGATGTTGACGATAGGCGAGTGGAAAAGCCTCTTCAACCCACAAATCTTCACTAATATTATAAAGAGGTAAAGTTTTTTTTTTTTTTTTTTTTGTTTGTAGGAGGTAATCTCTGGAAATCCTGGTCCGACTGCTTAAATTTTTTACCGGTAGAAAGCTAGTTCTTTCCTGAGTGACATAAGCTATAATACCTTCAAAGCCACAGGCGTAGGGTAGCCAGCCTTTCGGTGTTTTACAGGATGCATTTTGGAGAGTGTGCGCAGGAATTGCATGACTTGATTCCACCATCGCAATTCTACTATCGGACAACCCGACGTACGGCGAATATTCACCCTTACGTTGTTGAAACCTCTACGGTCCGGACTAAGCGTTTCGCCTCGTCATTTATACTGCGTACGTCGAAGGACTGGAACAGTTTGCCTGCTGCGGTCTTCCCGTCCGATTATAATTTGGGTGTCTTCAAGCCTAGAGTGAATAGGCTCTTAATAAACTAGTGCGTCTCACCATCAAAGATTGCATCGCTACTTACCATCAGGTGGGATCGCAGTCAAGCACTAGTTTATCTCAATTAAAAAAAAAAAATCTATGCTGTCGAAGCCGCGGGCAGTTAAAAATAAATCTACACTAATATTATAAGGAGATAAAATGTTTTTTTTTTTGTTTGTAATTTAATCTCTGAAAGTATTGATCCAATTGCTAAATTTTTTTACATATTAAATGTACGCGGTCGAAGTCATGGGTAAAAGTTAGGTAAAAATATTCAAAGACTTATTGCATAAGCTCTGAATCAATTTCCACGACGCGGCGCAAGAAAATTGCCGTAGTACGGTGACCTATAACCCTGCTAGCATTGGACAAAAATAACTTTCACACACATAGATACGTGATTCTACAAAACGACTTCGCATTGACAACGAGCTAAGTAAAGACCGAAGGTCTTCGGCATTCTGAATGGAAAGTTGAAGTCAAGGTTTTTTTTATAAGTGATATAAACTAGTGCTGATGGTAAGCAGTGATGCAATCTCTGATGGTGAGGCGCACTAGTTTTTTAAGAGCCTATTCACTCTAGCCTTGAAGACACCCAAATTATAGGTAATCAAATTATCAAATTATAGTCAAATTATTATAGGTTTTCTATCTATCAGGATATCGGTCGTTCTTAAATTTGTGAAGAGAAATCATGTCTGTGTAGTGACATATTACTATCTATTTTATACACATTATAAATCAGTAGAAGTTTTTAGTAGTGCGCGCATCACGTTAAATGTACGGAATCGGTGTAGATAACTTAAATACATAAAAATTATGTATAATTTGATATATTACCTAAGCATTGTTTCATCGCTGTTGGTTGCTTATATCGAAAGATTATTTTTATATACACCGTTAAATTTTGATCGTTTTAATCCCGTGGAGGGTCGATCTGCTACATGAAACACTATCAATTTGTAAAGATAAAATTAAAAAATAAAGTACTTTTTTTTTAAACTCGTATTAACTTACGCATGTACGAAATTAATTTCTTTAAGAAAACATCAGCTTAGCGAGTTCAATGACCTATAGGTAATTAGTACGCAACGCCGACTACTACCTACAGGTCATAGGTTATCATAATTATATCAGTCTATTAGTTTTCTGATGGGATTTCCAAAAATAGAATTTTCTTTCTTTCAGTTTAGCTTTGGCTTAGCAATCAGGGCCACTAATCACTATACCAACAGGCATGTCAAATTCTATGAATATACTGCACCAAGACCCTAAAGAAAGAGTTGATAGCATAATACAATGTGTCCTGGTCTTCCGAGTTAAAATTCGACCAATTGTGGCGGCAAATGACCGACCGTTTGCAACCCTTCTGCTAACCTCACTCTTAGAAGGCCGAAGGGGGCAAGCAAAGGTAACTCACCGGAGGCGCGACCTCGGCTTCGTTCCTTAACCTCCGCAATCGATCGGAATGTGTCGTTGCCTCTTGTCGATGCATTGACATTTTCTCATAATTATATCAGTCCATTGGTTCTGACCCATAAAAGTACAAGGTCTTTTCAAGTTTGTTGGAGAAGGTTGAGAAGAAACTCAAAATTTTCAAAACTATGTGAGGTCCAAAACTACCTAGAAAGACCTTAAGGAAAAACTGTCAAAATAAAAAACCAAATGAGGTCTAAAAGCTACATAGAAAGACCTTGGGAAGATACTGTCAACGTTCTGAAGAACATAATGAAGTTGTCAAGAGTTTGGACCCTTGAAGGCTTCTTATGTTTAACAGCCTGTAGTTTTTGGATAGTCTTCACCAATTCTTTCTGGGTAGCTATCTAGTTAAAGAACTGGTGAAGACTGTCAAAATTCTTAGGACCATATGAGGTTTAAACACCTCCGAAGGTTCTGAAAGCTACGTTCAAAGATCATGAGAAAAGGCTGTCAAAATTGTCATGACCATAGTCTTTAAGGGTTCAGCATTCAAAATCTCTCTACCAGAATTCCTCTCCTCTGTTAATAAATATGTTTTCACCTCGTAACATCCTTCGGTCCTGAAATTTTTAACGAAAGCCCCATGCCGAATGGCAGTCTTTTTCTGAGCTTTTTTCTACCCACACCAAAAATGCTTGACCAAATTTGGACGTAGCATGTCATATCGATTGCATACCATGTCCAGTGGCAAATTATCGGGTATAGTTGTGATTATAATAGTTGGCTTAGTGATGGCATATGTTGGCTCCCACGTTTGGTCACGCACACCCAGCAATTAGGACTGTTTGCCGAGTTCTGGAGAAGGGTTCAGTTACGTGGATGGCTATAATTTTATAATTAATTTTCGGTTGTTTTTTATGTTGAATGGGCCGTGCAGTTTTTACTGGGGTTCGTTTTACTGTCGATAATATGAGTACTGGTAGTTGAATCCTGCTGTACAGAATTAAGTGGGAAGTAGTGTCTACACACTGTACCTTCGATTTTTCTTGATGATTCTTTTGCATATTTTTTGTACAGGTATTTCAGTAAAGGTATTTTTTTTCAACTACCTTTTCGACGAACGGCTAGTATTCACCCTTAAGTTGTTGAAACTTCTACGGTGCGGACTAAGCATTTCGCCTCTTTGTTTATATCGCGTACTTCGAAGGACTGGAACAATTTGCTTGTCTTAATAAATTAGTGCGCCGCATCATCAACGATTGTACCACTATTTACCTTCAGGTGAGATTGCGGTCAGGCACTAGTTTATATCAATTAGAAAAAATCAATTTTTCAACTAGATTGAAAGTATTTTTTTGTTATTACTTAGAACTTCTAAAGTTTCTATCAATTCGTTATCTAGGATCCTAGATGACGAATTGATAGCGTCTGAAGTTTCAACTAAGTACCTAATTTTTAATTACAATGAGAATGAACAGTCTAAAATTATTATTATTATTTTTTTTTTATAATGGATAGGCTCGCGTTTGACTACAATCTCACCTGATGGTAAGCGATGATGTGGCCGACGATGGAGCACGCTTGCCTAGAAGCAATTGTACTAGAAAGCAACAAATCTGTAAACGGCAGTGTATGTTTTTTCTCTCATTCTGTCCTATCACCCGTCACACTATCACTAACTCCCTTTTCTTTCACATCACTCCTCACACAATCCATCCATCTTTTCTTTGGCCTCCCTCTCCCTCTCCATCCATCTACATGTAAACTCAGGACTTTTTTAGTGACATGTCTGTTACAGTAGTCTACGCCTTAAATCGTCCAGCAGAATGTGTTGTCCACGAGTGTTTCCACGTCATGAGCGGTTACTCCCATAATGTTTTTACTTGCTGTTAGCCGTCCCTTTGATTGGACAAACTTTTATTGGTCTGTTACTACTTTAAAAGTTCCCTCGACGTGCCTGCCAGCCACAACTTTTCCCCCTCTAATATGGACCCTGTTATTTTCAGAAATAGCGTCCATAATGCAATTTTTGCTATTCTTGTTTTTATTGTCCGGTTGAGTGTGGGAGTTAATACACTTAGGTTTTGTGCTTTAAACATTATTGTGGAGTGGACTTGTGGGCTTTTGTTGTTGAGGATTGCCTGTGTGCATTTGTGGTGTTTTAGCAAAATTGACATTTTAAGTTTTTTCGTTTTGATATTGTCATTATCGAGGTTGACGCGATAAATATGAACTTATTTTTCATACTGTCAAATACATTAATAGGTAGTTGTATATTCAAGGAAGTTCTAAGTTTACTGGAACTTAGTTATAGCACTGCACTACGTTCTTAAAAGTTTGCAAGTCACTTCATTGGAAGTTCAATGTAAGTCTAGTTCCCGTCTCTGGGAAATTATTGAAGTTTGTAACATAATGCCTGGATCCCAGAAATTATTAAGTACTCGAGTTTGTCGTGTCCATAGCTTTTGAATGAGCAAACCTCGTACTAAGTTTAATGAGTAGTAAATCGGCTGAGAAAAGTCGCTGTTTACTACTTAGTTTGGAATAAGTCAAGATTGTTTTTAGAATGAGAACTTGCTGTCATTCGCGGTTCCAGTCCCGTGAAGTTTGTACTTTCCACCTTTGACTTATTACTAATAAGGCATTTATTGTAAATTTACGAGAACAAGAGAATATGTCTTGTGTCACAGTTATGAGGTTGTAAAAACGCGCCATGCCCGCGTCAGTGGCGCGTCCAGCATCGGTGGCTGTCGTCGTCGCCATACGTAGGTACCTCTCTGGGACACATAAACTTATCTGCCCTAATATGTCCGCATTATGTACCACTCCTCTTAGTACTTTGAATATACTACTAGTACTATATACTTTGAATGCTCGAGATGAGTACGAGATGTCCCCTGACCGTCAATTTGTGAATTCCAACCATACCCAAAAATTCGAGAAATCCAGCAAAATTGTCCAGAATAGGTCTCAGAATTATCCTAAATAGGTCCTTGAAATGGCCTGTACAGGCAGCACGACTGTATTATAGCCACTTGCTAACTCCATTTTTCTTATCGGGTTGCCAGACTTTCAAATCTGGAGGAAGGGGAAGTTGTCACCTACCAGGAGAAGGTTGCACCTTCTGACAAATGACGTCACTGACATTAGGTTATGCGGGTACAATAGAGATACCGAGATATTCCCATTATACTCCTACTTATCCTCACGCCAATAGTTGAAATATTAATTGCTGTTTCATTTATTAACCAATTTTGATATTGTGTTCGGAAAAAAAAGGATTCATTTTTGTGTTATTCGTTATAAAATATTGTACAAATAATAAATCACAGGGTAAATCTCAAAGTTTTATTCGTATACGCTTAGTTTATTTACATAGTTTTAACTAGCTGACCCGGCGAACTTCGTACCGCCTAACAGTCAATGAATCATCATCATCATCATTTCAGCCGATACACGTTCACTCTTGGACATAGGCCTCCCCCAAGCGTCGCCACATCGAACGTTCCTGTGCGTCTCGCATCCATCGGTTTCCCGCTAACTTCACCAGGTCATCGGTCCACCTTGTAGGAGGCCTTCGAACGCTGCGTCTTCCGGTACGCGGTCTCCACTCCAAAACCTTTCGGCCCCAACGGCCATCTGTTCTGCGAGCAATGTGCCCAACTGTGAGTCAATGAATGTAGTATATCTTTCAATATAGTCAACCGATTGCGATGAAAAAAAGCCTAAGTAATATATCAAGATCACACAATTTTAAAATATAAAAGTTATCTATGTACATCGATTTCATAAATTCGTATATTTTACGTGATACGTGTACAACTATAAACTACAGATTTTGTACTTTAATATTTTAGATACGTACGTTTTGTGATTTTGTATTACTGAGCAAACGAGTTGCTAATGTTATGTATGTACTTATGCCGTTATTATTACGTACATGACAAGGCCCCTCAAGGAGTTGTCAGCAACAGCAGGGACCCAGCCGGGTCGAAGCCTACTGGGGCCAGGGTAATCCGAAAGGGCGCTCGAGCCCCGGTATGAAGGCTAGAAGGAACGGGGTGGATCTTTTTGTCAGTAAGAGTCTGACACTATCTCCCGCTCCGCCCAAAAGCGGGGGAAGTCATTGGATGATTTTTTCCCACCATAAAAAAGGGCCTACTGGGGCCATGAGTTTGCTTCTGAAAGAAAAACTCGGAATCCTGGTTGACAAGCCATAGAAAGAACATGAACATATCATTATCATTTTCAAGCAAGACATCCACTGAAGGACATAGGCCTCCTCCTCCTAGTGTCACTGCTAGGCACAGACCTGAAGAAGGAACATAGGAGTTAATTTTTGTCAGTAAAAGTCTGACATTACACTCCCATTTAGATTGAGAGATATAATTGGATAATTTCCTACCTCAAAAGAAAGACCGCCCATGATAGAATTGTTTTTTTATTTAAATGTTAAATGTATTGTAATGTGGCAGTACCTACTCATTTTTTTTTTTTTTGTAGTAGTAGTTGTAAATTTAGCATAAGCATAGCATAATCAGCCTTTTAATGTCCCCCCTGCTGGAACTCAGGCCTCTCTAGCAGAGGGAATGGACCGTAATCCACCACGCGGGCTCAGTGCGGGTTGGTGAATATCACATGTCTTCGAATTTTTGGTCCTAGGCTTGTCGGTTTCCTCACAATGTTTTCCATCACCGTTTTGAGAGCAGTGGTGATGAAATAAATTACACGAAGTAATGCGCCTGGCTGGGATTGAACCCGCGACTTACTGCTCGTAAGTCGGGGCCTACCACTCGGCTGGGGGTCGGGGGCTTACCTGAGCCAAATTGGACTTACTTAGCTTGGACTACAGTCGTTTAAGGTAGCGATGTATTTGAAGTATCCTAACACGTGCTAATCGAAGCAATACAGGGTCAGTGGGTCAATAAGGTCAACGTCATGTCGGGGTCAGCATTCTCCTAGCCTTACCTATCCTGTGCTATCTTAGGAATGCTGGTTGCTCGTATTATTGTCGTATAATCGTATTTGACTGGCCTGTTGGTCTAGTGGTTACTGGTCCTAATTGCTATGCCGGAGCTCGTGGGTTCGAACCCCACTCAGGACAAATGTTTGTGTGCTGGACATGATCATTTGTTCTGTGTCTGGGTGTAATTTATCTACATAGGTATGTACGTATTTACTTAGAATTATATAAGTATATTTATCAGTTGTCTAGTACTCATAACACAAGCTCTGCTTAGTTTGGGACTAGACGGCGTTGTGTGGTAGTTGTGGAATATTACATATTACACCTGAGATTGATTTGGAATGGAATCTCATCCGAGATTGCATCACTGCTTACCATCAGGGGTAATCGCAGTCAAGATTATGTAAATAAAAAAAAAAAACAGTTTTGGCTTAGTCAGGCTTTTAATTCATCTTTTTTTAGTCTCGTTTTTAACAAGGTAGTTTTTTTTTTATTTTTTTTTTTTTTTGATGGGAAAAATCTCTTGGGCGAAGCGGGAGATAGTGTCAGACTCTTACTGACTAAAAAACCCATCCCGTTCCTTCAAGCCTTCATACCGGGGCTCGAGCGCCCTTTCGGATAACCCTGGCCCCAGTAGGCTTCGACCCGGCTGGGTCCCTGCTGTTGCTGACAACTCCTTGAGGCGCGCGGGAACAGCGCGCGCCGTCGACGACTTGGGCTTGGTCCGGACAGTTACCGGACGGCCGGACAGCGAGCTACCCATTGCCCACTGTCCGCTAGCCCGTTTAACAAGGTAGTGGATTTGACACATTGGCGTGGCTAGGCTACTTGATTGAGTTGAGGCATATTCATCATCACCAGCCTTTTAAATGTTCCAACTGTTGGGACTCAAGCCTCCTCCCTAGGAGAGGGAATGGGCCGTTATCCACCACGCGGGCCCAGTGGGTGTTGGTGAATGTCACATGTCTTCGAATTTTTGGTTCTAGGACATGCCGGTTTCCTCACGATGTTTTCCTTCACCGTTTTGAGAGCAGTGGTGATGAAATAAATTACACAAAGTAATGTTCGCTGAGTTTGAACCCGTGACCTACAACTCGTAAGTCGGGGCCGTTACTACTTGGCCAACACTGCTCTATCTGAGGCATATTATACTTATCTATACTAATATTATAAAGAGGTAAAATTTGTAAGTTTGTATGTAGGGGGTAATCTCTGGAACTATTGGTCCGATTGCGAAAATTTTTTCACCGTTAGAAAGCTGCTTTATTCCTGAGGGACATAGGCTGTATTTTATGTATGCGAGCGAAGCCGCGGGAAAAAGCTAGTATTATTATATAGTTTATGTTGAAGTGGCCCCACGGTCTCGCACCCAAAGAGGCCACAAGCGAAGGGTCTTTAAGAACGAGGGTTTATTATAATTGTAAGGCTCGCATTTGACTATTATTTCTCCTGATGGTAATCGTCGATCACTGGGTCGCGATAGTCGCTGTCTTGTTTTAGAATTTGTGATAGAAAATGACCTCGCTGATGTGCCTTCGCCCACATCTTAATTAGTACACGCTACGCCTCTGCATTGCTAGCAGAACAGGTGGACGATAGCGTTGAACAGTTCTAGAGTAGCGATCGTGTATCAGAAGACGCAGCGTTGGAAGGCGTCTCATAAGGTGGACTGACGACCTGGTAAGGGTTGCGGAATTCCAAGGATGCAGGACGCCCAAGATTGGGCATTGTGGCGTGGATAGCAGTAGAGTTCCTTTTTTTTTCCCTTTGGGTACAGAATCTTGAAAAGCACTGGGCAAACATAGAGACTAGAAATAATTTGGGTGTCTTCAAGGCTAGAGTGAATAGGCTCTTAATAAACTAGTGTGCCTTTTTTTTTTTTTTTTTTTTTTATGGTGGGAAAAAATCATGCATTGACATCCCCCGCCCTTGGGCGAAGCGGGAGATAGTGTCAGACTCTTACTGACTAAAAGACCCACCCCGTTCCTTCTAGCCTTCATACCGGGGCTCGAGCGCCCTTTCGGATAACCCTGGCCCCAGTAGGCTTCGACCCGGCTGGGTCCCTGCTGTTGCTGACAACTCCTTGAGGCGCGCGGGAACAGTGCGCGCCGTCGACGACTTGGGCTTGGTCCGGACAGTTACCGGACGGCCGGACAGTGAGCTACCCATTGCTCACCGTCCGCAAGCCCGCGTCTACGTTGGCCGGAAATCGGGATCAGAATCCCGGCGACGGCGGCGGCGATAACGCCGTTGCCTGATGCGTTCGGCCTCCTCCTTTGCGAGCATTACTGCTTCGCAGAAGTCGGCGACCGCCTGCCACTCCTCCTCGCTCCGGACCATGGCCTCAACCAAGGCCCGGCGCGAGAGGTCTCCGCCGCCGATCGCCCCCACGAGGGCACGGCGATGCTCCGCCCAAGCAGGGCACACCTCGACTGTGTGCTCCACCGTGTCCTCCGGGCGTTCCGCACAGTGGCGACACCCGGGCGTCACTTCCGCATGAATCGAGTGCAGGAAACTCCCGAACGAACCATGTCCGGTGAGTACCTGCGTCATGCGGAAGGTAAGGACGCCGTGAGGTCTTTCCAGCCACGCCTCAAAGAGGGGACTAAACTAGTGTGCCTCACAGTCAACGATTGCATCACTGCTTACCATCAGGTGGGATCGAAGTCAAGCACTAGTTTAAGTCAGATAAAAATAAAAGATACATTATCTAATAATCAAACCATGCCAATACTATTGAATTTACAATAATAGATACTACAATAAATATTGAGAAATTGCCATTTCTTGGTAAATAACCTTTGTATCGGAATCGTGCTCAATATCGGCAGTGCAGTGTAAGCCAGTCTATACGCTGAGGTAGCAACAGTCTCTTGGGCGCTTTTGATTTTACTCCGATCAACTGTACTAAGGCTAAAAATGTACATCGTTAGGTAAATAAACAAATGGTTCGACTGAGAGAACCATTTACGAAGCAATTTCTTCAATATACGCGTTAAATTTGAAGTAAATGGTGATGGATGGGTTTGGAGTTACATGCTACGTAACTTATATACCTAATTGTAATCTACAGTAATATTTTAAAGAGGTAAAGTTTGTTTTTTTTTGTCTGTAGGAGGTAATCTCCGAAAGTACTGCCCCCCTAGCCAAGTTACAACCGTTTCGCTTGCGTCGAACGCTTCGAGTTGACCTTGCCGCCAATTCTTTTGTTCTGACCACGTTACTGAGCGTTGAGGCGACGTCATTCCCGTACATTTGAAGCTTTCTACAAGCGTTAACTATTGCAGATTAGCAACTTGGCTAGGGGTAGTGGTTCGATTGCTATTCTTCACTGATAGAAAGCTGCTTTATTCCTGAGTGACATAGGCTTATATACATATTTTATTTACGACGCAGGCGAAGCCGCGGGCAAAAGCTAGTCATTTAATAATTAGCAGGCAACTCAAAAAAGGGATGAAAATCCGGCTCGAACGACCAATTTTGGGGGTGATTTGATATTTATTTTGCAAGTAGGTTTTAAAATTATTGAATTTTGTATTTTAAGCAAATATCTTTTTAATGTGGATGTTTTCTATATTTCTCTTCCCTGATTTTTTTTTTTACTTTTTAATGTGGATGTTCTCTAATATGGGGTTTACCTGAATTTTTTTTAAACTCTTTTACACGTAAATTCACAATTTCAATGTCGACCGATCGGAATTGAAGTCAAGAGTAAGCCTGCTGATATGTCATATGTCAAGAGTCTTTATCTTTAGAACGTGAGAATGAAATTGAATTGAAATTACCATAAACCATAATATACTCAAGTCTGCGGTCCCCAAACTTATAAGTAAACGGAAAAAAAGACACGGCCGTTTATGTCGCAAAAAACGAGTATTTTGATTCATAGGGTAGGTACTTCCCGTTGACCCGGTATCCTAAAATTTGGCTTAAATTAAGATCTTATAGCACAGTTCATCTTTTTTTTTTCTTTTTTTTTTCGATGGGAAAAATCATCTTATGACAACCTCCGCTCTTGGGCGGAGCGGAAGATAGTGTCAGACTCTTACTGACTAAAAAACCCATCCCGTTCCTTCAAGCCTTCGAAAACAGTACATTTTTTGTTACAAAAAAATATTTTTGCGATAATCTATTCACATAGGTTTGTACGGAACCCACAGTGCGCGATTCCGACTCGCACTTGCCCAGTTTTTTAGTATCATTCAACGTAACGTAAAGTGGGCCAAATAAACCACGTGGACTATGTTTGTATAGGTGGGTGTCACGTGTCTTCGAATTACTTATTGATTTTAGTACAATACAGTTTCTTCACAAAGTTTTCTTTCACCGGTTTCAGGCTGTTCGGCCTTTAAAATATTACCAATATACAAATATTATCGAAACTTATCAGGAAGAATATCGTCACCGACAGATGACGCTTTTTGAGAGAAGTTTTTTTTTCACTTTTTTCATCATCACCATCATAAGTGTCGCGACAATAACCTATTCTGTGTGTCTCGCATCCATCGCATTCCCACGACTCTCACCAGGTCAGTGGTCCACCTTGTGGGAGGCCTTCCAACGCTGCATCTTCTGGTGTCACTCGTTGGCCTCAACGACCATCCGGCATCGACTGATTTAAAAGTATTTACTTATATAATCTTCAAGGAACTCAAAAGTGCAAAGTACCTAGGGTAGTGAAGAGACAATATGGTAAGTGTGTAAAATGTAAATTTAAAAATATAAGTATAATATAGTTAAAAATAAACATAGATACTCTACACTATTATAATAAAGAGGTTAAGTTTGTTTTTTTTTTTGTTTGGAGGAGGTAATCTCTGGAAGTACTGGTCTGTTTGCTAAAATTTTTTCACCGATAGAAAACTGCTTTATTCCTGAGTGACAAAGGCTATATTTTATGTACGCAAGCGAAGCTGCAGGGAAAAGCCTAGTATTTAATATTTTTACATAATAATAGGTCTTTACCTATGAAATTGCCTATTTTTTAAAACAGTTTGCTTTGAAGTTTGATCTTTGGATTGTTTTTTTTTTTATTTATATATATATATATATAATTATATATTATGTTTTAAATACAGTGATCAATTTGTTAGCAGTACACCACAGACTACCCCCTGTATTATTTTAAGTTCTTATCCATCCTAAGGTTGTCTGGAATAGATCGCTCTCAGCGATAAGACCGCCTTTGTGCCCGTTAATTTAAGTTTTTTACTTTTTGGTGTACAATAAAGTTTATTCTATTCTATTCTATTCTATTGACTTGATGTTATAAGTTTAAATAAACTTTATTATATTACAAGGTACGATATTTTTTCTCGAAATCAGGTATTTATTCCTTTTTTTTGTGTTTTTTATTTTCTGTAATATCACAGAACTTATAACCATGAAAGCTAATAAAAAAAAACCATTTTTCATAATAAGAGTACCAACGTAAAAACTATGCATTTCAAAGGGCAAGCAATATCAATGACGTATACCTATGACTTGGGCACGCCACAATTATGGCGGTAAGTCCTATCTTTGAGGAGTGGATGGAAAGATAACACGACGTCCTCACTTTCCACATGACGCAGGTCCTCACCAAGTAGGTGGTGCTGCTAACGAGTTCCCTGTTTTCTTTTCTGACGAAAAATCAGTTTTCGTTTGGAACGTCTGCACGGACCGCTAGTAATACATAGATAGCATAGTAGGCCTTATAATGTTCCCACTGTTGGGACTCATGCCTTCTCTCTAGGAGAGGAAATGGGCCGTAATCCACCACGCGGGCCCAAAGCGGGTTAGTGGATGTCACATGTCTCCGAATTTTTGGTTCTAGGACATGCCGGTTTTTCTAACGATGTTTTCCTTCACCGTTTTTGAGAGCAGTGGTGATTAAATAATGCGCCTGGCTGGGTTTGAACCCGCGACCTACAAGTCATAAGCCACCACTGCTCTCATATTCATTAATACATATTAATATTGTTCTAAAAATATGAACAAAAACATGTTCTTTATAAACATCTCATATTCATTTATCTTACCATCAGGTGAGATTGTGGTCAAACGCGAGCCTATCCATTATTAAAAAAAAAACTTCTGATCTATCAGAGTAGGCACTATTAACATATTATTGTAAATACTTTTTAATTAGGAAAGAAAACCTCTTCCTATAAAAATTGCGAACAGTTTCTTACGTGCTTCCTAAAAAGGCTCGTTTATATTCTGCAAATCAAAGTTAAATTAAAAAAAATTGCATGAAAATAGTATTGCAAATAAACAAAATTGGAAATCCCAATAATACTGCAAGCATTAGCAAAACAAAATATCGCTATCTCTTTCTCGCAGACGATATGTAAAGGAGACAGAAACAAAATAAGACCTCCTATACTCCTCCCATGCAAGTCTAGACATTCCTAATTTTGGATACTTACTAACCTGCGAATACACTAGTTTAGTGTGAACTGGACGTCATATAAGAGTTTTGACAGCTCTGTCTCTGTCCTTTTCTATCGTTAATAGTTAAGTAGAGTTTTCCCCGTTTTTCAGCCTTTTTTACTCGTTTGTAAATATTATCATTTTAAGTTTGTATATACCTAGTAATTATTTGTATAGATAAAATAAATAATTATCAATCAAGTAGAGATAGCAATAATCTAATTATATATGTTTAGTTTTTTCTTCATAACTTTACCGTCAAAATTGAAAATATCACGTAACCCATGAACTCTCGTCTGGAAGACTCCTTAGAAACAGACTCTCTAGAGTAATTATTTTAAAAGCAATTTTCCAGATTTACTCCTAATATGTTTGCAATTAATGAAAGGAACTTATGTTGTGACACAATGAAATCATAAAAAAGCGATTATAACACTGCCATATTTGTGCCCCCCCGCGTCATTTGAAGTGCCCTTCAGTCGATAGGATCGCTTCCCAGTGACAATTAGTCGCACGTGTGGGCTTGATTTGTGGATGTACTTTCCGGTGGAACTCACGCGATCGGGCGCATCGCACTTGGAATTCTAACTGGTCATATTTCGTCATCGGAAAGTAGGGTAGTGGTTCTTTTGGAAAGGTTATTGTTACGGTTCATTTTGTTTTTAGGCGTATCGTTCTTTTCAATTTTATGACTTTTAGAAGTAGTCTTTTCTCCAGTTCTAATCTTCTAACCTCTGCCAGAAGCTTTAGACTAAAATAGGAAATATGCCTATGTAAAACTAGCTTCTGTCAACGACTTCGCCCGCATGTAAGTAGGTTTCCGAAATTTGGACCCTTGTTTTATCCCGTTAGGAGGTGAATTTTAGGCAACCCTTCCTAGTGCTTGGCCGAAAATTCCGATGTCGTCTCCTGCGACGGCGGCTGAGGCATGAGGATGTCCTCTCCCTCACGGTTTCAGCCATCTCCTGTCTTATAACCGTCTACATCAACATTCTTCAGTGTCTGGATTATCTTTGTGGACAGATGAAACTCATGTTACTAAAAGAGTTACAAGTATACATTTGGATGGATGGAGAAGGAGAGGAAGGCCAGATAAAAGATGGATGGATTGTGTGAAGAGTGATATGAAAGAAAAGAGACTCTCTGACGGGTGACCGGACAGAATGGAAGAAAAAACGTGTTGCGCTGACCTCAAAATAATAATACGGGACAAGAAAATCATGAGTAGAAAGGACATATTTAATTTAAGTTTAGTTTATTATATTCAAAATCATGCTCTGTATCTGTCACCACATAGCAGTGGCCACACGTTTAATATGCGATGTCTGCCTCCCATAGCGTATGTATGATGTCCTGACCACGGATATGCTTCCTACTAGATTATTAGCAGAGCGTGGTCAGCGCCGCTACCGTTGTCCCCGGACGCGTCCGGTGCATGCACGTACCGGACGGACGTATTAATAAGTCTAGTCGATCGCGGTTGAAGTGGTAGCATTCATCTACAAGCCCTATTTATTTATTCGACATCCATGTTTGTTTGACATGTTGGTTTTTTTTTATTAATATCGTGATGGGGTTTAAAATTGAAAGCTAATTAACACCTGCATAGTAATGTAATTTCTGTTAATGAATGAACATTTTGTTGATGATTCCGATTTATTTTGTGTATTTTATTCGGAATAGTAAAATGCTTTAAAAATATACACACAGTCTCCAACAGCTTAAATGGCGTTGGGCGTGGCATGTGTTGAGAGAAAGTTAAGAAAAATGGACTAAGTTAGTAACAAAATGGTATCCAAGAGTTGGAAAAAGAAATAGAGGCAGACAAAACAAAAGATGGGAAGATGACTTCAAGAAAATAGTTGGCCGGGTAACAAGAGACAGGAATATGTGGTAATCTTTAGAGGAGGCCTTTATCGACAGACAAGTTGTTCTACATAAAGAATCAGTTGCAGATCATTCTAACGCAAGTTAGAATCAATTTAACCAATTTAGTTTTTTTTAGTTTTTAGCGAGTAACGTAGCGACCACCAATAAAGGCTATTTTATTAATTTATTTATAGTAAGATGCTTTTTAATTTTATTTTTAGTATTGACACTACTTAAACACTGTTAAATTATTAAAAAATCCACGTGAACTTCATCAGCCAATGGAAGATAGGAGATGATATTGAGGTTTTATTGTATTTACATTGAATTTGCCAGACTTATCAGACACTTCCAAATTCTTCAAAAGACCTATAATATCAACTTATATATAAAAGTAAAAGGATCTTAACAAATCATTCAAGTTACTCTAACGGACTTAACTCCTGTCGACAGGGTGTCAATATAACCAATAAACTTGTCCAAACTTTTCAAACTAACTAGAGAACGAAATATATCGATTAAAGGCTATGCCACCCCATACATCACTTAGGGCTGATATTGATAGTCGGTGACAAGGCCCGGCTTGACATCCCCTGCTACAAGATCACACGCTTACGTCAAACTGTAAAGACCCTGACGCAAAGGACTTTGAACCTTATGCTTATGAAGCAGGGTTTAGTTTATTTAAGTTCTGTGCAAACGTAGGGTTGTCACCAAACTTGTGCGGTATCTAAGAAAATATTTCTCTTTGAAAATGTACCAAAGTTTCCGGTTGGGGCTTATCAGCTTTTATTTTTTCGTCTCTCAAACACCGCCTTTTCATAACTGTCGGGAGTCGGGATCGATTCGAACGGGACTTCAGAAGATTTGGTTTCCTAATCCGGTCTCATCCGTTACTGCAGTCGGCCGCTCCGTTATGGTTTAAACCGGTTTAGATCTCTGTAAACTTTTGATTTTAAGTTTATTTTCTTTTTGCTTTATGCTTTATTGGGTGATGGGATCTTAGAGTGGTAGATAGGATTTATAGTAATGGCGAGACACTGAGTTGACTTATTTTTTTGTTCTTTTTTGGAGTGTTTTGGTCTTTTTGATCTTTACTTAAATAGGGTTTTAGGTGTGACTGATTACAAGTCTTAGGCTAATCTTATTAGTGTTATTCATGTCCTAGGGCTCTGAAACGTGGTCGTTCACAATGGGCCTCATCAGAAGGCTTAAAGTCAGCCAAAGAGAAATGAAACGGGCCATGCTTGGAGTTTCTTAGTGTGGTCGAATCAGGAATGAAGATATCTACAGCCCGTTACAGTGGGCAAGACACATTGCTCGCAGTACAGTTGACGATGTGACTGAAACGTTGTAACATGATGAGGTAACCATGTACGGGAAGTCCCAGCCTGGTTAAGGTTGCAGGAATCCAATGGATGTGAGAGGTATATGACCGGTCATTATAAAAGTACCTACTTGAAGGATCCCTACACAGTAGCCCTTACTGCTGTGCCGGAGGTCGTGGGTTCGATTCTCACCCAGGACAAATGTATGTGTGATGAGCATAAGCATTTGTTCTGTGTCTGGGTGTAATTTATCTATAATATGTATGTATTTAGAAATATATAAGTATGTTTATCAGTTGTCTAGTACTCATAACACAAGCTCTGCTTAGCTGGAGGCTAGATGGCGTTGGGCGATAGTTGAAGAATATAAAAAAAAAATACTAGTAGTAAACGTCTTTCGGAAGGAACAGGTACTTTCTATTGGAACAGGTACCTATAATAATTGTAACGGTTCAAAAGTAAGTTTTCAACATCATCATCATTATCGACAGCTTGACTAAGCCCACTGCTGGGCATATGTGTCTCTATTCTAATGCTTACGTTCTGTCTTGGAGCGGGAGAAGTCATTATTATGAATTTCCACCTTGAAAAAAACATAAACATAAAAAAGTAAAAGTAAGTCCCACCTTTAAAAAAAATCAATAAACAACAGCACATAAAAAAAAATAGAGAGAATCAAAAGAGCGGCTGTCCAAATGTTAGCAAGCAGTGCGCCGGTACCGGAAGTCCGTTGTTAAATAAGATGGCCGCCGCCCGGTCACGTGACCGCTCGCCGGATCCACCCCGACTTCCGGTGCTCGAGGCATTATGTCAAGTGTACTGCAGGTAGTTATGGTTCTGATAATTATCTCTGTCATTATAACCAACCCCTGTGTGGATGGCACGCATCTGTCATGATTTTTTGGTGGACAACTAGTTATAAATGTTATCGTATGGTCGAGTAATTAATTATTTTGTAGATAGCTGTTTAATTTATTATAATAGACTAGCTTCTGTTCGCGTTCTTCTCCAAACAAATTTTGTAAGAAAATAAAGAAAAAACGTTTATTCGTGCCCCACACAATCATTTAAACTAAAAATACACAATGAAAAAAAAAAGATATAATCAGTGCAAGGCCAAAAAGGCACCTAACTCATCATATGCTGGAAGGCTAGAAGGAACGGGGTGGGTCTTTTAGTCAGTAAGAGTCTGACACTATCTCCCGCTCCGCCCAAGGGCGGGGGATGTCAATGCATGATTTCTTCCCACCATAAAAAAAAAAAACATGTCATTCGAAAGACGTTCACTGCTGGTCATAGGCCTCCCCCAAGGCACCATAACGAACGGTCCTGCGCGTCTCGCATCCCGATTCCCGCAACCCTAACCAGTTCATCGGTCCACCTTGTGAGAGGCCTTCTAACGCTGCGTCTTCCGGTGCGTGATAGCCACTTCTCTCGGCTCCATCAACCGTCTCTTCTGCAACCAATGTGCCCTGCTCACTGTCATTTAAGTTTGACCTTGGCTGTACGCACAATAAAGCTAGAACCATATTAGACTGACGCACACGTCTAGGCGTTTAGAGATGTACCGTTGTTGGCAATATTGGAATGTTGCTGGCAATACTGCCACCAATATTCATAGTTCGGGCAATATTCCCACCAATATTCATACATCGGGCAATTTTCCCACCAATATTCATACTTCGGGCAATATTCCCACCAATATTCATACATCGGGCAATATTCTCACCAATATTCCCATCATTTCAGCCGACAGACGTCCACTGCTGGACATAGGCCTCCCCCAAGCGTCGCCACAACGAACGATCATGTGCGTCCCGCATCCATCGGATTCCCGCTACCTTCACCAGGTCGTCAGTCCACCTTGTAGGAGGCCTTCCAACACTGCGATACTCCCACCAATATTCCCACTTCACGGCAATTGTATATGATTTGTATGTAGAACGACGTCGCGTGGCGTGTGTCAAGTGTAGCTCTACAAGTCTAGTCACCATATGAAATGTATGGAGACCGACGCCCCCAGATCGGCGTATGTGGCACACATGTGGGCAGAGTAGTCCTAGCTTAAATTTGTTCCCAAAACGTTTTGTATGGTACGTAAATATCGACTACTAATTACTGAGACATTAATCAATAGCTTTGACGTAACTGTTCTGATTTGAATGTCAGAAATAAACTGTTTATGGGTCTTGTATATTAGGAGGCCCTGACCGTGGGCAGTAGCCGTAGAGACCAATTAAAGGCCCTTGTATATTACATAATATTCATTAAATTCGAAGACACGTGACATTCACCAACCAGCACTGGGCCCGCGTGGTTCTACGGCCCATTCCCTCTCCTAGAGAAGAGGCCTGAGTCCCATCAGTGGGAACATTAAAAAGTGATGATGATGACATAATATTCGTGTATCTACAAATATTATGTGTTAAAACTTTTACGGTCCAGACTAAGCCTTTCACCTCGTCGTTTATACCACGTACATCAAAGGAAAGAAACAATTTGCCTACTGTGATCTTTCCGTCCAATTAATTTAAGGTGTCTTCAAGGCTAGAGTGAACAGGGTCTTAATAAACTAGTGCAATTTACCATGAACAATTGCATAACTGCTTGCCATAGGGGGATCGCAGTCAAGCACTAGTTTATATCTGTTAAAATACACCCCTACTTTTTAATTAGTACACAAAAAAATGGGGCTGTATCTGTACCCGTTACTGATCATATTTTTGTATTCAAAAGTAGAAAAAACCGAAATCCTAAAATTGACCACGAAAAGGTAAATTTATCATAGATTCAATCACACATAACAATTGCTAGTAGAAAATACTGCGGGCAGTGTTTTTCTATTTTAGTCGTCATTTATTCATTCATAATAAATAGCCTGCACAATATTTCCATAAATTGAGAGACATTTTGGGATAAACACAAACGCTTATAACTTTGCTGTTTATGAATATTATATATTGAGACTTTACTTAAATAATAACAATGGCTTTTCTAATAAGCCCTTTAAGTATTTGTACTAATTAAAAATTTGTGGTGTATATATATTTTTGATAACTCTGTAAAACGCCGATGAAGTAAATGCGAACGTCATCATCTAGATAAAAAATGATAATAGCCCCGACTTACGAGTTGTAGGGTGTTTTAATATCGTGCGGGATAAAATAAATTAATTGATTTTTTTTGTTTTCTTTTTTTCATCATGCAAGCGGGTTTGCTCCGCATGCAGAAAATTTCGAATAGTAAAAAAACGCGTCCCGCATGCTTAAATCACGCATTGAAATTAAATACTTGTATGAAATGGACATTTGCGGGGGTTACGCGTGCGGAGTAATCCTGCATGCGTGATCAAAACCGCACGATATTAAAAATATTGTGGGTTCAAACCATAGTAGATGCTTTATTTTTGCGTAAACTATTACATCACTACTACTCTCAATACGGTGAACGAAAACATCTCGAGGAAACCTGTATGTCTTAGATTCTAGAACCTAAAATTTGAAGACGTGTGATATACCAACCCGCACTGGGCCTGCGTGCGATTACGGCCTATTCTCTCTCGCAGAGAAGAGGCCTGAGTCCCAGCTGTAGGCACTCTATGAAGCTGTTAATTATGATTATTTTCAACACTATCTTCCTGTTCTTTTCCTGTAATATTGGTGGTCGCAACAGGTTTTTCTTCCTTTTTTTTATAAATAATATAAATGTGTGCATAACTGCGATCCAACCTGATGGTAAGCAGTGATGCAATCGTTGATGGTGAGGCGCACTAGTTTACTATTAATTTTCTCCTGTCATGCTCTACCCGTGTGCTAAATTTAATCGATATCAGTTCAACCGTTCGGGCGTGAAAAAGTAACAAATATACAAGTAATAAACACACACAAAAACCTTCGCCTTTCTAATACAGTGTGATTTTGTTGCAGCTACAGTAGCAGCTAACAACGTAGGGTGACAACTAACACAGTTCTAACAAAGCAGGACGTGTAACGATACCTCACGGATACTGACAATGTTAATCGAAATGTTAGCTGGAAATAGTGGGTGTATTCTTGTCGAATTCCGTTATTTTTAGATTTCTTTTTAGAACTTTGTTAGTAGCCTGTGTTTTAGTATGTTAGTAGGTGTTTTGATATGTTAGTTTGTTAGGTCTTTGCTCTATTATGGTGATTATTTAATAATGCTTAATTTCTTAATGTAGATTATCTAAAAATTTACTTAGTTCCTACGATTTGTTGTTATTGGTATATTATACCTACCTGTATATTGATAAGTAAAAGTTTTTAATACCTACATTTTATTTACATAACAAAATCCCTCTCTCTCTTATTAATATACGCCTTAATTAGGAATAATAACAACGTAACATACATACAACGTATCTACATTAATATAATAAAAAGGTAAAGTTTGGTTTTTTGTTTGTAGGAGGACTCTGGAAGTAAGTAAGTACTTACTGGTCCGATCGCAAAAATTTTTTCACCCATAGAGAACCGCTTTATTCCTGAGTGGCATACGCTATATTTTTTGTAAGTATGTGGGTAAAGCTGCAAGTAAAAGCTAGTTTAGAATTTAAAATGAAAAAAGAACTAAAAATATTTATTTGTGTCTTGCACAGGATAAACAACAACTTTGAACAAAATTCTCAAACAGATAAGTTCGCAGCTAAAATAGTAACACCCGCATGATTTAATCTTCAAGATTATGCGAAAGCCAAGCCATTGCTCCCAGCTCTATATAGCCCGGTTTAGACATTTTAACAATCGTTATGGACACTAGTCTTAATAACAGTATTCCACAACTATCACAGAACGCCATCTAGTCCCAAAGTAAGCCGGGCTTGTGCTATGAGTACCTAGACAACTGATAAATATACTTATATATCTAAATACATATGTTATAATAAATAACACCCAGACACAGAACAAATGATCGAGCTCATCACACAAACATTTTGTCCAGGGTGGGAATCGAACCCACGACCTCCGGCATAGCAATCAGGGTCACAGACCACCAGACCAACAGTTAAACAATTCAAAACAAAAAATCCTAAATAATAAATCTTCCAACACAATTAAAACATTCACAAAACAGCAGTCAATCATTACCACAAACGGACAATAAATAGATAAAAAAAATAAAAAAGACAAAACAGTCCTGTCTAGGCATTAACCCTAAAAAGTCTGCGTGGAAATTAAATCCAGTGGCTCTGCAATAAAAAGCCGAACGTTGCGTCTGTCCGTCAGTCGGTGTGTGTCAATCAATTATAGCTGGTAGCGCAGATGAAGCACGCAGCAACCCTGGCCACGCCTTTTATTGATCGTGCCCGCCCAAATGCGCTGAAGAGCTTCGTGCGCCGAACTTACTCTTGTTACTGTCGGTTATGCTTCTAGGACGTGATTTTTTACGCTTTTTAGGGTTAGTTTTAAATGTAGTGGCTTTTTGTTTACAAATAATAAATATGTTTCGGGTATTTCTGAGAGTTTCAAAGTTTATTCTATTCTATTCAGCTGTTTTCTTGTGTTATTTTTAGTTGAGTAAACATAAAAGAAAATATTTACTCAAATACGCAAAAAATAGGTACCTACTACATTTTTTTTCTGAAAATATAATTTATTACAATGGTTTATATTTTGTTTTATTTACTCAGTCTTGTTACTGTCGGTTATGCTCTAGGACGTGATTTTTTCCGCCTTGTAGGTTTGGTTTTAAATGTAGTGGCTTTTTTTTAACAAATAATGTAGACATATAAACTATGCACATGTTTTTTTATGGTAAATACTTTACTTATAGCATTTTTTTTTGTGTTATTTATAGAGTTAACTGTTGAATAAACAAAAAACTACACAAACGCGCAAAAAATAGGAAATACACTTTTTTGTTAAAATAATTTATTACAATGGTTTATTTATTTCAAAAGCCGGGCTTTGATAGTGCTCAATATTTTTCAACGTTTGAGCCACGTATCAGTGTACAGCGTTTTACTTTGAGTGTATTACGTTTGTAGCGACAGTTTTAACCCGTCTGATGCTACTGTAACTTTTAAGCCACATTATTTTTAAGTTACAAGTTATTTTTTATTCAGTCAAATAAACATGTGGTTTTAAAATCAATTAATGAGTAGAAAATAGTCATTCAGTTCTATTTTAAGTTTTTTTTTTAAATATATTATTCATAGTCTTACGTTTGACTTAATTTTACCTAATGGTAAGCGATGATGTGGTCGACGATGGAGCACGCTTGCCTAGAAGTAACCTATTCACTCTTGATATACAGACCCATAGATTATAGCTATTAGGAAACATATTCTAACACTTTGTAATATCTTTAAATAAAACCATTGATCAAAAGTTTTATAACATTCAGGCGAAACGTGAACTTAATAACACTGCGAGGTATCACAATAATAATAATAATGACAGTTACTCGTTGAACTAATTGGTACCTGCATTCACCGTAATAATGACATAGCCTGCCTCGAGTTTTGCGACACTAATTACTACCGTCTTGGTTACTAATTAATATACTGGCTATTAAGTTGTCCATGTAACCATTTTTAGGGTTCCTTACCCAAAGGGTAAAACGGGGCCCTATAACTAAGACTCTGCTATCCGTACGTCTGTCACTAAGCTGTATCTCATGAACCGTATAGTTAGACAGTTGAAATTTTTGCAGATGATGTATTTTACCGCTATAATAATATTTCTATTGCCGTTATAATAGCAAATACTAAAAAGCAGATCAAAATAAAAATTTAAGGGGGCTTCAATACAACAAACGTGATTTTTTTGCCGGTTTTTTGCTTCGGGCGGTACTGAACCCTTCAAGCGGGAGTCCGACTAGCACTTGGCCGGTTTTTAGCATTTTTGCATTATATTCTACTATCGTGAAATTAATATGTGGCGCTGAATGAGGCAGAATTTAATATTATTACATCTATTTTATTAAGTTGAGGTGTATGCAATAAAGAGTCTATAATTAACAAGCTTTCAATGAAAATAATTTTTTCATAGCAAGCTTTTACAGCTCGGTATACTTTTATAATTAATACTCGTCAAGTCGAATCATACGAGCCCAAACTCAATGTGGTTGTGTCGTTTAACTACCAAGTTCCTATAGCCACCTTCCGGTTCCATCATCAGATCAGCTCCTTGTCACAATAATTTTGCATTGTCATCTGATTTACACATGCAAAATTTCAGCTCAATCGGTAACCGGGAAGTGGGTCAAATTTAATTTCTAAAATTTGATTACAGACAAACATCGGGACAGGTGAAACTAAATAAAAGCTTGTAAAATAGCTTTTGCTAGCGGCTTCATCCACGTACATAAAATATAGCCTTATGTCACTCAGGAATAAAGCAGCTTTCTATAAATGAAAAATGTTACAAGTCCGACCAGTACTTTCAGAGATTACCTTCAACAAACCAAAAAAAAAAACACAAAAAATACTAACTTTACCTCTTTATAACAGTGTAAATTGTGTCGTTTTATTTCAATAACTGTTTTTCTATATTTTTATACCTAAGTACTGCATTTTTTATATGGTTTTCGTTGCCTAAAAAAATATTTGGGTTAATATTGAAAGATGCTAATTTTTTTTTTTTGTTGAAGGTAATCTCTGAAAGTACTGGTCCAATTGCGAAAATTTTTTCACCGATAGAAAGTTGCTTTATTCATGACATAGACTATATTTAATGGTACCGGGTAAAGCCTCGGGCAGAAACTAGTTTTTAATAAGATTAAACCTAGTTTAGGTATAATCCCGAATACAAGTCAAATGTTATTTTGATGTTACAATCAGACACTTAAATTTTATTTATATGTATGTCTGATGCAGAACGCATCATTCGATGAATTCCCACGTAAAAAAAGGCCACATGACGAGTGATGTCTCTCCATTTCTGGCGGTTGTTGCCATTACACGCACACTGTACTGCAGTCGACAGCATAGCCCTCACTGCAGTAAGCAAAAAACTTTTATAATTTATTTTTAAAACAATAAATTATTCCTTTAGTCCCACCTGTCTCTTTTCACGAAGACACGACTCATTAATTAAAACTACCAGTCGGGCGGAATGCGAGCGACACTACAGCTCAAACTTAACGAACTTAAACTTGTTATAAAATTTTCTTGACTTAAGTTTCTTGACTTTAGAGCAAAACAAGTATCTGATAACTACACTCACCGATGCAAAAGATACCATTTCCTACCGCTTGACCAGAGGCGTGATATTAATGAAATATTAATGATGTGTGCTACTTGATTAACATCGCAAATGGTTCAATTGACTGTCCTGAGCTTATCTCAAAATTGACAATACGCACTAATCAGGGCCTCAAGTCTGCTATTTCAATAGTGTCAGAATGGTCTATCATTGATGTCATAATTGTCGATTTTGACAAGTTTGGTAATCTACTAATATAATGGCGTAATTATGACTTTCCAATGGTCAACCATTGACACTCCATTGAAAGTTGCAGTTATTGGTTTTAATATTCTCGAAATTATTATTCTACCACAATTCTATTAAAAGACCACTGACCGATCAATGATCGATCATTATGAATTAGCAGATTACAAACTTTTAACAAAATGACATTGGGATCGTGTTGGAATGACGAATTTATAAAAATAGCTGGCTTGGGGCCCAGATGGGACTGCGACAGCGACCACTTCTGCATGTACCTAGTGCAAACACTAATTATAGGCGTAATGCATTTTTTTTGAGAGTCAGTCGCAGTTTTAATAAGATTTCATGTGAACCCGGCATTGACCTCTTTTACACGAAAGCGGGCACAGTTAGGAAGCACTTACCAAAGCCATTTTTGAAACAACCAGCACCTATTTGCACTTGAAACATAGTATTATTGTTTGTTAAAATTACTGAGAGTTAACCAACTGTGTGTTAATATTGTGGGACCAACTTTTTTTTTTCATCATAACTATCTACATGTGAAAGCTTGTAATTAGCAATTTAATTACCTAATATTGTCATTATGTTGTAATTGTCATTATGTTGTTCGAGCAATATTGACTCACCCTACACTGTTAAATAGTTTAGGCTTTATTAGTTAAGTCACTTTTCCGTCATTAAAAAGTATCATACCTTGTTCATACCTTTGTCCTGTGAGCAATGTGCTTTGCTCACTGTCACTTAAATTTGGCGATTCTTCAGACTATGTCGAACGTAGAAATATTCGACCAATATCTATTTACTCATTCTCTGCACACTGTAAAATACAGAAAAATGGTTTTATCAGTTAAGCCACTTTTCAGTAATTAGAAATGATCATACTTAGAGTGTTTTGAATATCATTCAAAACGCTCGCAAGTTTGCTCCGCATGTAAAAAATTTCAAAATGTAAAAAACGCGTCACGAGTATTCCAAGCATGGCAATAAATACTTGTATGAAATGGACATTTGCGGAGGTTACGCGTGCGGAGTAATTCCGCATGCGTGATCAAAACCGCACGATATTAAAAATACCATTAGTCGCATTGGCGTCCGTTCTGAGAGCATTACTATTAGGTATCGCCAATCTTAAGTGGCGCTTGGTGAAGCACATTGCTTTGCCAATCGCCACTTAAGATTGGCGATTCTTTGGGCTAAGTCAGTAACCTCTTTATATGGATCTTTTATAGGTCGTTTTCCTAATTAAACACACAAAGTCTATACAGTACTAACACTTTTCTGTTTTAACCATAACATGGAAGAAAAACCGAAAAGTACAAGGATAAGACTATAAGTGGCGTAGTGCCGACTAAGGTACCAGTAACAGCTTTGGTAATAACAATTACTATAGCATTAGCCGTAACAGTTAACCGCTAATGTAACGTTATCGCGTACCGTAAGGCGGGACACTCACACCGCGATTGACGATTATGTGACTGTAAGTCGAATTAGGAAGCAGTGTTGTTTTTGGGGGGTTCCGTTAGTAGGTATTTCAAGCGATGTTATACCCTATTCGCGTTAAGATTAGACATTTAAAAAAACATTTTTTACTGTCTGTTCAAGCGATTTTAACTTTTATTTCGTAGGCATAACGATGTCATTACAAGCAAAAAAGTTACCAACTATTTACTGCAGCCGCCATTTGTCATGCTACCAACGTAATAAAAGTCAAAATCGGATGAACGGACAGTAATAAAAGGATTTCTAAATGTCTAATGTTATTTTGAACCGAGTATAGGTTTATAGAATGGCCTAATAGATATACAGAGGTAAAGTTTTTTTTTTTGTTTGTGGAAGTAATCTCCGAAAGTACTGGTCCGATTGCTTAAATTTTTTCACCGATAGAAAGCTGCTTTATTCCTGAGTGATTTATAGACACTAGTTATATTCGCGGGCACAGCCGCTGGTTAAAGTTAGTGGTTAATAAATAAGTTTCTTTACTTTACAAGTGGTGGTATGATCAAGAAAAAGTAACTTTCAAACTAAATATTTCTTACGTTATCAGTGCATTTCGAATGAACTTTTTGATTTTGTCAGTGAATGTTGAAGTGCTATACATAATAGTGGGTATATATTGTTTGTCTTCAGTGTAAGTCTATGTAGCTGTATGATACTAAAACGATATAACAATAAAGATCGCAAAACTTTTTCAAAAAAAAAAGACGTGTGGCACTCGGAGACTGCCGCGGTAAAGCTATTGCATAGCATTTTTATCAACTTATGCAATTATAATTATTTATTTATTTCATTTATGCAGTATTTTTTTCCTTTGTTTTTTTTTCTTTGATATTAATTGAAGTTACACTTTCACACATTGAATTGAATTTTGATTGATTGTTCACTCATTTGTTTTCTTATCGGTCACCACGCTCAAAAAACAAATGAGTGGGGGGTGTTAGGTTATTTTCGTTACGGAATTTCTGGATTCGGTCTCCACTAGTGTTGCCAGGTCCATTTGGATAAAAATCGGGACAGATGGTAAAACAAATCGGGATTTAGAGTTTTAGATCGGGTCAAATATTTTTTTTTAATAAAGGTTTTTTTTTGGTAGGAAATCATCCAATGACTCCTTCGCTCTGTGGTGGAACGAAAGGGCTTGTCAAAATTTTACTGAGTAAAACCCAGACTTCTTCAGTCGCTCTTTGAGTTTCAGGGTATTTGATTTATCGGGACATTTAACGTCCCGATCAGGTGCAAATCGGGACGCGTCCCTAGACCCCCAAAAATCGGGACATCCCGCGCAAGTCGGGACGCCTGGCAACACTAGTCTCCACGCTCAAGGCTCGCGATAGAAGCTATGTAATAGCTTAAAAGCATATAAAAATAACCCTTTAAACGAGATGCAGAGTTACTTTTAAAACAAAGGCAACCTCTCAGAAATATGTTACGAACATCATAAACAAGTAATAGAACTAAAGTTGTTGTTTATTATGTTAGATGTTAGTAGTAATACAGGTTGTTAATGTTTTACAAATAACCTAGGTATAAGCACTGATTAGTAACGACGTTTCCCTGCAATCAAAAACAATACACTTTAAATTCTAAGTATGTCATTATTCTGTTTCTACAGTCAAGCTGCAAAATAATGACACGGTTTCGTCATGACATTTGTATTGGTCGTTTGAAGTTTTGAATCGTGAATAAATAAATAGCTTCACTACTTGTTGAGTCATACTTGTAAAGGCTTTTTATTGGCGACTAAGTTTTTTGCATGAAACGGTTTTGAGGTCTAGGTTTGTAGCCATCGTGCTTTGGATCTTATTGTTATTGACACGGTGAAGATGCTAGTTTTCTTCTTTATCCAACAGCCTCTGAGTAATCCCTCTCTTTTAGTCAATTTATTAATATATGTAAGTGGCAGTGGGGAGGGCACATTGCTCGTAGAACGGAAGGTCGATGAGGCTGAAAAGTTCTAGAGTGGCGACCGCGCACCGGAAAACAAAGCGTTTGCATGGCCTCCTACAAAGATGGGCTAGAGACTTGGTGAAAATTGCGGCAATGCGGTGGATGCGAGACGGACAGGATCGGTCATGCCGGTTTCCTCTTTACCGTTTGCGAGCAGTGGTAATGAAATAAATTACACAAAGTTATGCGCCTGGTTGGGTTTGAACCGACCTACACCTCGTAAATCGGAGACGACACTCGGCCACCACTGCTCCCATTGGTTGAACTATAATCAACTAACTTAAATTCTCAGTAAATTATAACTGATTGTTGCCAAAGACGGTTGAAATTGTTGAACTCAGATGCAATAAGATAGAAAGTGCCATTATCAAGTGCGCCTCGATCCTCAAAGTAGAGAGCGAGGCCATCAAATATTCATCAAGTACATCGGAACCCTCTGTAAGCTATGATTTCTATATTTATTGATATGCTCCACTATATCAAATGTTTCTATCTAATCTTTGATAGTTCTTCATGCAAATGTTATCTTGCTGTGATTCAAGTAATGTAGTATTTGGGAGGACATCGGTATTATGTTGATATTATACCTCAAAAGGTACGTTGGTCCGACCAGATCCGCACGACTCTTGACTCTACTATGCACAATGCCCTTCACACCGCCTGAGACAGAATCAGATGGAGGAATATCATAAGGGTTAGAGTGATGAAGCAGGGAGGTCACGACCCTCAGCATTGAGGAATACTACGCAAGCCGTCTGTCTGTCAAGACCCTTTATCTCGGAAACCGTGTGAGGGTATCGAGTTAAACTATATACTCAAATCTGCGGTTCGATGAAACTGTTGAAAAAATCAAACTTCTAAGTTTACGAATAAAAAAGATACGGCTGTTTGTGTCGCAAAAAAACATATATTTCGGTACTCTCAAAGAAATCAAAATTCTTAGGGTAGTTCCCGTTGATCCAGAATCCTGAAAATTGGTATAGACCAAGGTCTTATAGCACAGTTAAAGGAATAAATCTGAAAACAGTAAATTTGTCGGTTACCTACTCGTACAATACAAATACGTCACAAAAAAAATCTATGTTTTTTGTAATTCGGAAAAATCTTCGGGACTCAAATAAATACAAACTTTACCTCTTTATAATATTAGTGTAGATAATCATATTCATTTATTATTTTGCAAACATTTAGTATTAGTAATAGTATTTGTTTTTCATAACAGAGTCAAAATTTTGCCTGAAAAAAAATAGTTTTAGTAATATTTTGACTTTTAATTACTAACAAAGATCTGATACGGCAGTAATTATGATAATATCTATTTTAGTATAGTCGCACCGTAAATACTTTCCAAATTGGCTTTAAATATCTGGAATTTTAAATAAAATATCAAAAAATCTTACTTATTCAAAAACTACTGAATTTAGGTAGAACATTTAGTGGCTTTATTTGTTGAATTTTAGTGCTACCATGATATGCTGCAAGGAATACGTCGAGTTATAAGTAACCTCGTGTATACGACACATCAACCATATTTGGCCCTTACCTATCTACACACTTTATCACACACATACACTCATTCACCGTAACAGGCTTACTAACAACTTTTTGTGTTTGTTTTTATATCAATTTAAATTTAAATTATTGTTTTCCTTTTTTTAATATTTCATGTATCCAAATAATATGCTTAAGATCTAACTGTATTTCTTCAGATAGAGAGTACTGGCTTCTATACCACAGGTTAATGCTAGCACATGAGTCAGGGACTTCAATAAAATTGTAAAACTTCTTATGTACGTCTTGAGCTCCTTAGCAGTCCTGAGTTTAGCTTTGCGAATACTGACAAATGCTTGCATTGACTGGACAGGTCCACTCAAATCTTTATGGTTCTTTCTTCAAAATACCATCTCAGATAAATCTGCATGGTTCTCATGTGATTTTGACCAATACATATTTACAGTATGGACTTCAAAAGAGACTTTGACCCCTGAGTTTGTTTCGGTGTTTCTTCTCAGAGTAGTCAGCTAGGAAACACCGGCCTCATCTAGTTTAACAGACGTAAAAATTTTTTTTTGACAATTAAAAGTGTTTTTTAAAAACCTATTTACAAAATAAATATCATTTATCATTTATAAATAAAGATCATTATTATTATTTACCTACTCCAAAGCTCAACCATCTCCAAAAAAAGTCGTACGACTAAAAGTTAAAAAGCACTTTCATAACTCGCTTAGCCGCGGCGAGAGTGGCGGGCTTTATCCGCAGAAACCACGGCTATATCGCGGAGTGAATGGTGCGTCTCTAATGAAACTCGTTAACGGTTATTGTTATAGGTTCTCTGCTGATTACCCCTGCGCATTATGCGGGGGGATATAATAGATATGTACAGGGTGCGTACATAGCTGTATGCGTTTGATTTTGGTATATACTTGCTCTAGTAAACAGGGAGTGGAGTGGACTTTCTACATAGATACAGTTGATAGGTTAATGAGTTAGTTTGTATATACTAGTAAGTATATACATAGTTGAAGAAAAATATCGAGATGTTGAATGTTATGTACATTATGGCCTATCCATAATTTGTTGTTCATAACTACATAGGTGCCACAAGATGTCAGCAAACCGTAGGGGCCCAGCAGGGTCGGAGCCTACTGGAGCCAATGGAGCAGTGTGAAAGTGAGACCCGGGGCCCTCGGACGAAGGCAAAGAAGGAACAGGAGTGGGATTTAATCAGTAAAATTCTAACACGCCCTCCCGCTCGGTCGAAGAGCGCGGTATGTTTTTGGATGATTTTCCCGCCTAGAAAAACTAAATGGGTGTTATTTATTTATTTAAACTTCATGTAGGTATAGTAGTGGTATGTTGGCGTGCTTAATGTCATAAGGCATTCTCTAACAGACAAGCTTTGAGTTAGAAAAGACAACACTGTGGGCAGGATTTTCGTTACAAAGAATAATACGAACCTGTCCTATTTTTAGTGGCTGGCTTTTACCTTTGACAGAAGATAAGCATTGCCATACAGCGTGGCAATGCCGTCAGCTTTTTGGGCACATTACCAGTCGACAACGATTTGACGCCATATTTTAGTTTGATTTTAATTAGCGTAGGGTTTTTTTTTTAATTTACTGTAATTATAGTTTTTAGTTGAGTATGTAATAAGTTAAATTATTTAAATAAAATATTGTTTGCTTATGGGAAAAAAAAACTAAATTTGTAGTGTTAATATAGATCAATATCCATGAGTTGTCCGAAAGGTAACTACTTGGCCCTGTGACGCCAAGCAAAGAAGGAACACAGGAGTGTGCTTTAGTCAGTAAAAGTCTGACTCCGCCCCAGAGCGAGACAAGTCTTTGGATGATTACCCATCTAAAAAAAAGTATATATGTATCAATATTCTAAAAAGGAAAATAACAAACGTTTAAAATGGACAAAAAAAATGTTATTTTTCTCTATTTTAAAATGAAAACTGTACGCAAATCATCATCTCAGCTGAAACTCGTCCACTGTTGGACATAGGCCTTTGTACGCAAATGCATTCGATATAGTGAACTAAAGCAGCTCAGGTATTTGAGCCTAGCACTAGGAACTGAAAGCATTTCGAGTTATAAAACAAAAAAAAAAAAAAATAGGGCCGCCCCCTATGTAAAACATAAGCAAACATCCTGTACTAAACACGCCGAAAGCCCGAACACACGGAATTCGAAAAATAACCCTTCGCTCCGACTAAAAGCCTAAATAAGTTCTCACTCGGCACTCGCATAGGAAAATCCCTAAAAACCGAAGCGATGGAGTGCACCCCAATTATCAATTCAAATCCCTCTTATTCCCTCCCGAAAACTCCGCTCCAAACATTAAATACATATCTTTAAATTGGTCGTAAGTACTTCCACCCTCATCGGGCATTTTTATCATTATCATAAGCTTATAGTCATCTCTCTTTCTCGTATTAGATTTCACCAGCTTAAGTATCCCTATCTCTTTCTGTCTTAAGGTCCGCTGAATTTAAGGCTCATTCTATCGTGTCAGATTCTATTCTCGGAGACGATTATGTGTTTGTAATTGTAGAATGAGTTTGGAGATACTTTTTTTATTGTTTCGTGTGAAAAATCGCAGATGTCGCTCAGGTATTTTATTGTCTGATGTTGGGAAAGATATTGTCACGAATTCTCTTTCGTCATTTAGTACTTTATGATCCAGTTATCTGGTTGAGAGTTATAAATATTTAAAGCTTAATGCTCATCTATCTATACATCTATATCTATCTATATGTATAAAACTAGCTGTTTCCGGCAGCGTCGCCTGCGTGCATAAAATATAGCCTATGTCACTCAGGAATAAAGCAGCTTTCTGTCGGTGAAAAAATTTTACCAATCGGACCAGTACTTCCAGAGATTACCTACTACAAACGAAAAAACGAACTTTACCTCTATACAATATTAAGTGTAGATGAATAATTGTTCGTTAGTCTCGCTAAAACTCGAGAATGGCTTGGTCAATTGGGTTCATTTTGGTCTTGAAATATTCGTGATAATCCAAGAAAAGTTTAAGCGAAAAGAGAGAGAAAATCTGGAAAAATCTCCATCTCTAATTAAAATGTCATTTTGAATTGAGTTGGCGTTATCTTTTGATATAGATCTTTTGACAGGACTGGAACAATTTGTCTGCTGTGGTCTTCCCGTCCGATTATAATTTGGGGTGTCTTCAAGTCTAGAGTGAATACATTCTTATTAAACTAGTGCGACTCACCATTAACGATTGCGTCTCTGCTTACCATCAGGTGGGATCGCAGCTTGACTGCGATACTACCTAGTTTATAACAGATTAAAAAAAAAACTTTTGACAGCTTAGGTAAAAGGACTACTGGACTATTAGGCAGTACAAAGTTTGTTGAGTCAGCTATCTATATTTATTAGTTTTTAAAAGCCGTAGTCACACGTTATAGGTACCAAACGAAAGACTTTAGTAACGTGTGATTACGGCTTTTCTTTTTGTTCTGTTCTTGTTTTTCCAGTTACCTTGTTTATTTCAGTATCCTGAAAATCTTGTTTCATACTTTTCAGTGTTGTTTTTTGTTTGTCGTAGTCGGGTTTTAGTTTTTGACTTTTTTTTTATTTAAACAATTTTTGTGTTAAATTTAATGTAATATTTTGGAAATGTACAAGTGAAGCTCTATCAAATGATACCAAATACGGCGTATTTCTCTCCATTTTTTGTAACACATTTATTTTGTCCGCTAGAGGGCGCTATATCGAGTATTGTGCCACGTCACGTAGCCTATGTTCAGCGGACGATTAAGTCAGTTCTAACAATACCTCTTATGTCGACTTCCAATAAGTAGATTATTAGCTATGAGGGAACAAATGAACATACTCACATACTCACATACATACATAGCCTATCAAAATCATAACCCTCCGTAGTCGGGTAAAAATAGAAACTAAATGAGAGGCTTTTGCCCTGCAGAAGGAGCCGGTTTGTCTCCACAACAGGCTCATTACAAAATAATAAATTCTATAAATTAACTTTTAAAGTGGTTTTCTACGTACTCGTAGTTACATAGTCATGACAAGATTACAGCTTTGTATTTCAAGTCAGCAGCGACAAAAGATTACCAGGAAGAAGTAGGGCAGTTTTCCCGGTAATGGGGAAATAAATAGGCTAAATATAAAAAAGATCAATAACATACTCTGAGTAGGTTACAACAGTTTTCATTTCCAACGTTTTTCACCTTTACACTGTATTATTCACATGTTATATTCTTTTTTATTATTGATAGTACAGTTGCCAAAACGGATCTTGAGCGCTCGGCGTCAGTGTGGGGATCGCTTTGCGCATTCCATACATTGGCGAGCTAATCGTCTTCGTTGTTAGATACATGCAGCAACGTAGGGAACGAATTAGGAGTGATGTTTATGACGCAATGACGCGGCGAGCCAATCACTGACACTCCCTGCCCACGCGTCTCACTTCGCACCACTAAAGAAACCGAATATTTGACTTCTGCGCAACCGCTCAAGATCCGTGATGGCAACTGTAAGCGTGACCAATACCTCACCTAATAGTAAACGATGATGTGGTCTATCATGAAGCACGGTTGCTTAGGAGTAACCTATTCACTCTTGACTTAAAGACCCCTAGGTTGTAACTATCAGGAAACAGACTCCATTTACATCAAGCTATAATCATAGACGTCCACTGTTGGACATAGGCCTCCCCCAAGTGTTGCCACAGCGAACGATAAGCTAAGAGTATTTACCTAGCTAAAACAGAGCCCATTTATCGATGTTCTTTGACCTGCACTCAAAATTGCCCTAAAACAAATGTTCAGTATTAAAAGTTTTCAGTGAGGGAAGAGGGGAGGGTCGGCCCTCCCTTATTTAGTCACGCCATTACGCAGCCGAGGCAAAGGGCTAGCGATTAATTATTAAAGGGACTTGTACAGGAGAAAGATGTCACTCAAAGTGTTAGATGGTCATATTTCGCGATACAACCCCCCTTGATACTTGTACTTGATTGAGAAGTGAACCTTTGCAATTAATAATAATTAATATATAATGATATTTTTTATTGACACTTTAAGACATAGTTGTCAGTGCAGCTATGATTCTTGTATCATATGTAGGATTTCCTGTAGTTGTCAGCAACCGTAGGGGCCCAGCAGGGTCGAAGCCTACTGGGGCCATGGGTCTGCTTCTGAAAGGAATACTCGGCCCCGATATGAAAGGCAACGAAGGAACAGGATCGGTTTTTAGTCAGTAAAAGTTTTACACTAACTCCCGCTCCGCCCAAGGGCGGGGGATGTTATCTGGATGATATTTTCAGATCGAAAAAAAAAGACCCACAGACTTATATAGCTTTATATATCCCCCAAAAACATTAGAAGGTAGGTACACAAAATAAAATAAGATAAAAAATCAATTAAAAATTAAAATCAATTTAACAAAAAATAATATTAATTTCGTTGTTTCGAAAAATTAAAAATAAGTTAGTTATGTACATTGACTTGTTGTATTACTCTTAAAATAACTAATGCTGTATATATACAATCCACTCTGTAAATACATAGCTAGGGATAAATAACAAACAAGCACAACAGGCAAGGTCAAAGGGGAATACAGAATTAGCAAAAGAAGACACTTTTTTTATTAAAAATATAAGAAAAAGACAAAAAAATATATAAAAAAGAAGGCTGTATAGTATATTTCAATGTAATATGTAAAAACTAGCAAACGGCAAACGGTCTACCCGGCAAACGGTGTTCTGCCAATTATCGAAGAAAAAAAGGTGGAGTGGGGGAGGGTAAAACAATTGCCTATGTTCTATTCTCAGATCTAATGCAAATACACAAAATATTCCATAAAAATCGGTCAAGCCGGTTCTGTAAGTAGTTATAAATTTTCACAAATGGTTGGAAACTTCGATTTTCATACATAGAATTAAATAATTAAGTAAAAAATTATTTAATCTTCATGCAACATAAAGGTACAAAGCCAAGGGTGGTGCAGAAATAATGTGGCAGGTGTATAAAAAAATATATTATTTATAAAACCAGAGTAGGTACAAAATATTACGAGTATATAATAGGGTAGTTTCTAGGGTCAAAATATTTGCATTTTTATTTAGTCCGTACTTTAGATTATAAAAAAATACTAGACACGTATTTTTTATTTTTTCGATTAAACAAGAAATAACAAAGATATAGCCCGTTAAAGTTACGTGTGACGTCACCCCGTGCGAAAAAATGCAGCACGGCGTGACGTTACACGTAACTTTAATGGGCTGTATCTTTGTCATTATTGGTTCAATTTACAAATAAAAAAATACGTGTCCCTTATTTTTGAATAATCTAAAAGACGGACTAATTACACTTTTTTACGGCAACTAGCCTATTACTGAACTGTCGGTCTAGTCGGTGGTCCTGACTGCTATGCTGGAAATCGTAGATTGAAGGAAAAGTATTTTTAAGACCATTCTGCTATTAGTTTAGAATTTATTTTTTGTTTAAGTTTCGTTTTTAGGGTTCCGTACCTCAAAAGGAAAAAACAGAACCCTTATAGGATCACTTTGTGGTCCATCCATCCGTCCGTCTATCTGTCTGTCAAAACCCTTTATCTCGAGAACACGTGGAGGTATTGAGTTGAAATTAAAACCATGTACTCAAATCTGTTGTCCTTTTAAACTGTGAAAAAATCAACTTTTAAGTTAACGAATAAAAAGATACGGCCATTTATGTCGCAAAAAATGTGTATTTCGATACTCTCAAAAATCGAAATTCATAGGTTACTTATCGTTGACCAAGAATCCTGAAATTTGGCACAAAGCAAGGTCTTATAGCACAGGTATAGGAATAAATCTGAAAACAGTAATTTTGTTGTTACGTCACAAAAGAAATACTTTTTTCGCAATTCACAAAATCTTCGAGAAAACATTTGGGAATTGTATTTTGTAAGAAACCAAATTTTTTAATAAACCCGCGCCAGCATTTTTAAATTGCGATAAATGTCTTATAAAGAAATGTCATGTCACTGTTATATAATTAAAATAACACATAGACGACCATTTTAAATTTCTTCAAGGCCAGCGTGTTCGACAGCTCAGTCGATGAATTCTTAATTTTAACACACCTTAAGTATGTACACTAATGTCGATGGCAATTTGTCGATGGCTAGTTAAACGAGCAAATATTACTTCAATACACCCTTCTCGGAGTGCAATTAATCTTTTGTTATACCGGGTTATTTTCAAAACACAAACAACCTTGCAGGACTGTATAACTAACATCATAAACAACAACTTCTGTTCTATGAATTTTTACAAAAAACAATTCATTTACAAAAAACAACTCTTCAGGATTTCGTTGACAACTCATCAACTCAACAACAACAACAGCATTCATTCATTTCAACTCTGTATTTTACTGTAACCCTTTACGCGTCCTTTGCACGATCCCCGCTCCCCTACACTATTGTACTATCGCTTCCTTCGCATAGAATTCGTAATAAATATTTTTATTTTTGTATGAAAATCTGATGAACCAATGTATGATAATTTTTTAAGTCATAGAACAAAAGTTGTGGTTTATGATGTTCTTATCATAGTCCTGAGAGATTGCCATTGAGATTGACTACTATCAAGCGAGCGAAGATGTTATCAAAAGCTAGTTTTTTTTTTATAATTTATAGGCTCGCGTTTGACCACAATCTCACCTGATGGTAAGCGATGATGTGGCCGACGATGGAGCACGCTTGCCTAGAAGCAATCTATTCACTCTTGACTTAAAGAAGTTAAGTTTGTTCATATAATATCTTTATTAAACTTTTCTATTATACCATAGGACCTTTGTCCGTGAACATATTATGATCTACGTTTACTGAAACATTTCCACTATACCATTGCATAAATGCGTCAGGAAATACGGCCATCCTATCGAGACTCAGTAATTAGTAGTTAGTTATTTAAATACCATTTCTTTCTAAGGAGGCTAACTGCTAGTTACCTATTTGAACGTGTGATCGAATGAATATTAGATTAATCGTTCCTTCGCTAAGGTCTTTGAACAATTTTATTGTCGTTATTGAACATCCGCTGCACTAATAATGCATAGTATAATGCGCGCGAAGCACAAACAGTTTTCTAATGACTTCAGCGTTTTACCATAGACTCTCTAATGGAGTTTACGTCACATAATCAGCCATATGCTCTCACTGTTGGTACTCAGGCCTCCTCTCTAGGAGAGGGAATGGGCCGTATTCCACCACGTGGGCCCAGCATGAGCTTTTTGATGTCGCATGTCTTCGAATTTTTCTGGGACACGTCGATGTCTTCATGATGTTTTCCTTCACCGTTTTAGAGAGCAGTGGTTATGAAATAAATTGCTCAAAGTAATGCGCCTGACTGGGTTTGAACCCGTGACCTACAACTTGTAAGTCAGGGCCGTTACCATTGAGTCACCCACAGAACACAGGAATCTTAGAGTAATAGAGTTACAAAAACTTTAACACCGCATCTTCGCACTCGCATGGTGGCATCTATTGTGGAACGCCCCCTGCGAAAGCCGAATAACCCTGACCACTTGTACCAAATGCGCAACAAGGTTGCCCATCACGTCAAGTACGCCCAGCCCAGCCCAGCCCCAGCTTCTTCTTCTTACAGCATAAGCATAACCTAGTAAGGTCGAAGCCTACTGAGGCCATGGGCTGTATGTAAATGAACCCCGGGGCTCTGGAACGAAGGCAAATAAAGACCATCGTGGTAACCATGACGTTCAAAGCAAGATTGTTTTAATCTTGTTTCAGTGTGGGTAAGAGATGGCGCTGGTCAACCTGTATAGCTCTCTCTTACCCACTCTGAAACAAGATTAAAACAATGTTACTTTAAACGTCATTCCGCCTAGCCCGTTCCATCATCGGACTACCAGACGTACGGCTATGCGCCACCGGTGTATGGTGGATATCCCACCTACACGCACAAAACGTTTTGGGAACACATTCATTGTGCGTGCAGCTAGGGAGTGGAATTCCTTGCTGGAGTCTGTGTTTCCTGATAGCTACAACCCGGAAATCTTTAAGTCGAGAGTGAATAGGTTTCTTCTAGGTAAGCGCGTTCCATTGTCGACCGCATCGTCGCTTTCCATCAGGTGAGATAGCGGTCAAGCGCGAACCTATCAACAATAAAAAAAAAGACATGGCCTCGGTCCAACTCTTGTCAAGGACGTCACCATTGAGTCACCGCTAATGTAGCCACGGTAGCAAAAGACATTAGTATCATTCAGTAAAATTGCCAGTTTAGTACAAAGTTAAACAAACAAGTCGGTGGCTAACAACAATGTCTTACAAACGGTAACCTCGTTGATTATTTTATGAGAATAAGCAAATATATTGGTCCTACGAAAGCGAGCTTCGGTATTAGCAGCCATTACTCACGAACGAATGCAACCACGCCTTTTGCTTTTGAATTAAAATTTAAGCAGTACAACTTAACTTGGTCATTAGTCATTAGGTACTTAGTTGTTTTTAGAGTTCTGTTTTCAAAGAGTAAAAACGGGTCTCTATTGCTGATACTTCCATAACCGTCAGTTGAGACTGGTCATCTCTTAGCTGCCAGTGGCTTAACCTTTCAAAAACCGTAATCAGAAACACAATAGAAAGACAACGAGAGATCGATCGGCGTTCGCTTGGCTGTAATGAATTAATTTATTTTTTTTTTCTTTTTTTATTAGTACTTATCTACATTGTGCTCACATAATAGAAGCGACAAGAACTATGTAACCAAGATTTATATAACATAATATGACAAGGAGTTTCTTGCACGTTCTTCTCCATAGAAATCTACGCTTTCGAACATGCAATTTGGCTTCACTTTATTTACTGACCGACATTTTGACAATTCAAAAGTGCCTGTAATTAGTCTATTTGAAATAAACGTTCCTGATTTCTGATTTTTTCACTGTCCGTATTTCAATCACCAGGCTTTATCTTATGAAAAATACAGTATAAATATAGTTATAGTTAGTGTAGTTATAGTTGAAAGGAAATTGGGCACCAATAGTTTCACTTTTTGACGCGTATGGCTATTAGAGTTAATGTATAATTCATAATATTATTTTTAATGATGTTTTACCTAAATTCATTGAAATCATTTGTGGGGTTTCTATTTTCATTTTAATTAGTATCTAATACAATAAATGCGTCATTTGTTGCATAATAGTGAAGCGACTCTATTTTCAATTATAGTCGATCGATTAACCGTTAACATAAATCGTGGAACAACAAAATAATCTACAATCGCAACTAAAAAGTATTAAGAGTTGTCATTATCTTTATTCTTCAATTATGTTACTATTTCTTGTGTTAAAAAGCAATTTCTAGGCAAAAATAAAACAATTAAGATATAATGTATAGTCATGACTCCGCGTCCGTAATCTATTGTATGGTCACAACACTATTCGATAAAATGTCAAACAAAATGGTATTTTCTGTTTACCTTGTTAACTAACGTGCCGGTTAAGCCGAAAATAATAGTTTTAGCTTTTCTCTGCTTACAAATATAAATTCGTGTCGAGTTGAGTTTTAGGATTCCTCCAAATCTATCTCCTACATCGAGCAATGCGACTCTTTTTTGTATTGTTAAAACATTTTTTTACGTTCACGGTGATTTGTCGTAGACGTAAAACATATCGCGCTGTGTGAACTGTTCTCTTTTATTAGCACACCCGCTCCCTAGATGCCAAATCAGAGAAGCAACGGATTCCTTGGTAACATAACCTAACCTACATAACCTCAACAGGTACACAAGTTATTTTTTTTTCAAAAGCCCTACAATATTTAAGTTTGAATTTAACCTTGTTTTAAAGTATGACACTAACCCTTTTTTGTGTCTAATTTTTACTACTATACTGAGTCAAAAGTTGCGCAACCAAGTGCCATAGTAAGTTGCTCATTCTCCTTTTCACTTGATGATGATGTACTACTTGTGCCGCTATTACTCGTATATTAATCCTGATAATTTTCCTGTAGCGGTCCCGTCCGATTATAATTTCGGTGGCTTTAAGGCTAGAGTGAATATGCTCTTAATAAACTAGTGTGATTCACCATCAACGATTGCATCAATGCTTATCATCAACTGGGATCGCAGTCAAGCACCAGTTTATAATAATTTATTAAAAATAAATTAAATTAAAATTAAGCTATTTGTTAATTGTATGAGTCTTAAAAAGAAATTACCGTCTCCAAATCCGATCAGTGACTTAAAAAAAAACTTTAAGAGCGTTTCTTTTTACCGTTTTAGTCTAGAAACACAGGGCTTTAGTCGGGTATAGTCTGACTAAAAAGTCTTGAGAGTTTTTGCAGGAAACAAAAATCTGTTGTTGGCAATACGAATTTTAGTTGTCATGAATTCACTTGATTCTTGAAATGATGATAGTTCTGCAACAGATGTTGATCATAATATGGCTAGTGATGATGAATAAAATAAAAGACTGAAATAGATACTTTATATTCTAAACGAAAATCTTTTGCATTTTTATTGTTTAAAAATTACCTAATAATATTAAATCACTTAAAAAATAGTTATATCCGATACTTTTTAAAAGGTTCTATTAGAAAGCAGTTCTATGAGAGCAGTGGTGGCCGAGTGGTAATGGCTCCGACTTACGAGTTATAGGTCACAGGTTCGTACCTAGCCAGACGCATTACTTTGTGTAATTCCTGTGTCCTATGATGTCCTTGAATCAAAAATTCGAAGACATGTGACATTCACCAACCCGCACTGGGCCCGCGTGGTGGATTAAGGCCCTCTCCTAGAGAGGAGGCCTGAGTCCCAGCAGTGAGAACATTAAAAAGGCTGATGATGATGATGAAGCAATGATCAAGATCTCTTAACCTTTCGAATGCCGTAATTAGAGACACAATAATATAATATAATATTCCACAACTATCACACAACGCCGTCTAGTCCCAAGCTAAGCAGAGCTTGTGTTATGAGTACTAGACAACTGATAAACATACTTATATATTTCTAAATACATTCATATATAGATAAATTACACCCAGACACAGAACAAATGACCTTGCTCATCACACAAACATTTGTCCTGGGTGGGAATCGAACCCACGACCTCCGGTATAGCAGTCAGGGTCACTAACTACTAGACCAGCAGGCCAGTCAAAAGAAAGACAATGAAGAGAATTCAACCATGATCCTTGATCTTTTATCCAACCAGTGTTGACAACATCAGATTAAATTTTACCCTAATAATAATAATTCAAGTCTTTTGACTTTTTAGACTGACTATAAGAACGTTTCTTTTGACTTTTTAGTCTAGAAACCCTGGGATTTCGTCGGGTGCTCTCAGTAGTCTTGTTCAAACAGATTAGTAGGTGTTGTTTGTTTATTAGGTCCCTCGGTTAATCTCGTGTAGAGTGAGTTTAATCCAGCACGACAGCTATAAATATTCTTTTAGTTGTGTGTTCGTGCACGCTTTTATATTTTCTGTGTGGGTAGGACGGGGGACTGGGGACACTACGGTACCTAATCTTGTTTTGTATTTGGAAATGTATATTGTTGGTTACATTTCTAGTTGTGTATTGTGTTTCAAATATATGCACCGGAATACACAAATTGGTGTAATTTTGTGTGTAAATTAGATGCTTTGAAGAAGGTTGTTGAAGGCGTTGCAAAAAAATTTGCAAAGTAAAAATACTATTTAAACTAAATTGTAAACCTAACATATTGTTTAATGAGTAAAAACTGCGCTTTAATAAACAAAAAATACATAGGTATTGCAATTAGCATTACAAATCATTTTACAAAAAAAAATAACCAGATTTTGTTTCTGCATCAAACTTCTAATATCAATGAAAAGTCGAGGAGAAAAACAAATGAATAAAACATAATACTCGTAATAAAAAGTGTTCTTTATTTATTTTGATTGTTTTTTTTTTGTGTAATTACATAAGAAAATTATATGAATTTATTAATTATATAAAATTTCGGTTATAAATATGGTGTGATCTTCAGTGATCGCTGCATGCAAAAAACATGTATTTGTAAAAAACAAAGATTTTTCTTTCCAGAGTCGGATACTGGAAGATGCATCGTTGATGTGCAACTCATGGTCACCAAGGCACAACGTAAGTTACAGAACCCGTAAGAAAAAAATCAGAATATTTCCTCTTTGTCTGACTTTTTGGTTGCACTGTGACATGCCTAGCGAATAAGCTTGCGTTCATCTTTGGCCAAAGATGTATGAATTTTTTCTTTAATTTCTTTCTTTGCTAAGCGATGATATTTTTTGCCTATAAGGTAATTTTGTATCCATTTTAATATCTTCCTGCCTTTGTAGATATAAAACCTGCAATTTAAAACTTTTGTTTTCGTAGAACTAGTCTGATTTGAACCTATTTTGTTTTATAGATAGTTGATTAAAGTTTGGCGTGAAATTGTCACGTGTATTGCCATCATTATCAACGTTCACGTCATTCGTACTAAAGTAGGTAAGTTTCTTTGACGTCGGTTTCATGAATCAATAATATCGGTTTCCGTTTAATTAGTGGGTTACTTGACTGACAAATTAGTGTATGTTGTTGAACATTTTTTTTAAGAAACTATATGATTTATTATAGGTCGCTTAAACATTGTTCTATTTGAAAACTATGTGCAAAAAATAAATTACTAGGTGAGTTTAATATAATAATTATTTAATCTACGCCATAACACAGTAATTCGAAAGAAATACGTATTTTAGAGTTTGTTAGTGACATTTTTTGTTAACTATGAAAGATCTCGTTTAAAAAAGTTTAAATTCACGTTATTTTAAAACGTTTATTGTTACTTTTCTACACTATTAGATACTTTAAAAAAAAAAATTATATAGTTTCACAATCCTTGAATAAACTTTCGCTTACAAAATTACTTAAAATAATATTCTTTTCAAAAACGTGAAGCTATAAATACTGCAATTAATTGCGTCTAGACCAAAATTTATTTATTTATATTATATAGGTATACTTTATTGCACACCAAGATTATTTTCCAAAAAGAAACCTCGTCATGAAAATCATACAATTGGAAGCCCTATATCAATAATTTTTAATGGTTTATTATCTATATATAAAAGGATATATTATATATAAAAGGATTTATTATATTTAAAAGGATAAACTGACTGACTGACATAATTATCACCGCACAGCCAAAACTAAGGGAATAGGAGTGCGTATTTTTGCCCAAAGAGTCCTTTTATGACATAGGTTTGCACTAAGAGAGGAGTTTCCAAAATTCACCTGTCCCCCCACACGGGCCTCAAAAAAACGCCGCCACAAAAAAACGCTAGAAGCGGCTACAAAAAAAAAAAGCTGGACGCGGCCGCATGAAACAGCAGAAGCACGCGACACCTCTTGTGTCCGGTGAAGCTTGAAGCCACTTCAAGCGTTTTTTTGTGGCGGCACTGCCGCACAGAGCCACAAAAAAGGCAGCCTCAAAATGAAGCTTGAAGCCCGTGTGCGGGGACAGTAATGTGATGTAACGGGGGTCGGACGGGGTCTAAAGTTTATATAAAGAATACTACATTCAAGCGAGTAAAGCCGCTAGCAGAAACTAGTTTAGTATATACTTAACTGATAATGTGGACCGGATAAATTTTTGCAAAAACTAAGTGTACCATTGGCAATCCTATCGCACAAAGCAATCTCTTACAGACAACCTCAGTATGATCGAAAGAAGATAGATTAGAGACGGTCAGCGTGCAAAAATCATAAATGTATCATAATTCATAACAGTTGTCTATCGTAATGAAAAAACAAATAGATGAATTACCTCTGAATATATACAACATTAGTCTTAGTATATTTGAAACCAGAAACACGTGTCTAGTACTTTTATGTAAAGAATCCATGTACAAAATTTCATAACTGTATCATGAAAAATCACAAAGTTATAAAGCTTGTTATGTCTGCAAAAATTAGTCACCGTGCCATTTAGGTGACTGAGTGGTTGTTTTGCACTTGCACCCAGCTGTTTGCTGGCGCCTAGTGCCCGCTATGACTTGATGTGACATGTACTTAATGTCAGTGGTGTCCAACTTGTGACCTTTTTAAATATTTTTGGAAAAAATATAACATGGTGTAAAAACTATTAATTGCTGATTCTGAACAAACTATATTCGGGTTTTGCATAGACTTAAAATAATGTTGTCTAATACTAGCTTCACTCGCGTGAATGTATGTTTTTCCATATAAACTCTGGATACCCGTTTCATCCCCTCCTCCAGATCTACACCCCATAAAGAACCTACTGGAAAAATATTTTTTTTAAGTTTTTAGGAGTTATAGTTTCTGAGATTAACTGTCCCCGCACACTGGCTTAAAAAAAAGCTGCTGCAAGCTTCCTTTCAAGGCAGTCTTTTTTTGTAGCTCGTGTGCGACGGTGCCGCCACAAAAAAACGCTTGAAGCGGCTTCAAGCTTCACCGGACACAAGGAGGTGGCGCGCGTTTTTTGTGGCGGTGTTTTTTTGAGGCCCGTGTGCGGGGGGGATAGTTAATGATTAATCTGTGAGTGGTATTTTGCTTTTATATGTATAGTTTATTAAAATATTTCAAATCTTTATCCTGTTGAAAATAAACCCTTGCAATTCGGAACTTAATCAGGTCAGTCAGGTGTAACAGAAAACTAATTTATAAAATAAATTGTTACGCTATAGAGGTTTCTTGGAAGTAGTTGAAAATATAGTGACCCTGGTATCTATCGTGATATGCCAGGTTGAAGGCCATAGCCGAATAATGGATAATAACATGTTTCGTTATTATTTGACGAATTTTCTGTAAAACACTGGCAGCTGATGACGAATATTATCTATTTATAGAGCCTTGTTACGTGTAAATATTCTAAAGACATCTTTGTCCAGTTACTGTTACTTTTAAATCAAAATATAAATGCAATACAAAATAATTATTATTTTACAATTAAATAAAATGTCAATAAATAACCCGCCCCTGATCGTTCTCGTTTCAAAAGTGCCCATGACACTGGTCGAATTACCTCGCTGAATAGCAATGGCCATATTTTGCACCAAGAACGACCTGGACCGGGAGCCACCCGTTGCCTCCCCGAGCCTACGGCCAAGAGTCTCTACAGAAACCAGCAAAAAATAACTTTAAAGTATCTATACGTATTCTATGTTTTGCAAAGAATGTAATATTAGATAGTATTGTGAATAAATATAATATCCAAAACTATCACACAACGCTATTTAGTCTCAAACTAAGCAGATCTTGTGCTATGAGTACTAAACAATTGCTAAACATACTTATATATTTCTAAATACATACATAATATAAATAAATTACGATTAATTAATTATTAGTGTCCGACCGGAACTGGTTTTTACGACCGAAACCGAATTTCGGCAACAGTCTCAGTTTCAGTCGAAACCGAAACCGAATTTCGGCAACAGTCTCAGTTTCAGTCGAAACCGAAACCGAATTTCGGCAACAGTCTCACTTTCAGTCGAAACCGAAACTTCCTTACAAAGATAATTTTTTGAGGGAAAAATAAAGAAAACATTACTAAAATCAAAATATAAGAGTGCTAATTTTATTAAAAAAAAATAGAGACATAGGTAAGCATTTAACTGTACTTGGCACTAGAATACCTTGGTAGTAAATAATAATTTGAATTTTGAAACTCTGAATCCATGATGTTATCACCAATAATGAACTATAATACCAAATACCGAATTAATTAGCGATTAGCGAGAGAGTTAAGTCAACCAAAAAAACATTTAGATAGTAAGGTTACATTTGATTATTATGTATTAGTTTTTTTATAATATTTTTTTTATGTTTACTGTCAACTCGCTTTATCGCGTAATACAACTTACATAATTTAAAATAAGTCACACAAAAACTCACTACAAACAAAACGAACTCCAAACACTAGCCAGTCACGACATGCTTAGGCACGTGGACGCGTATAATGTCGTCGTCTCTTTCTCGTTTAGATAGAATTTAACGCGCCAAACTCCCGAATGCAGTTTCGGTTTCGGTCGTAGTTCGGCAGGTTTGCCGCCGAAACCGAAACTAGTTTTTTGCCGAAACTTGACCGAAACCGAAACCGAACTATCGGTCGGACACTAAAATTACACCCAGATACAGAACAAATGATCATGCTCCTGACACAAACATTTGTCCTGAATGAGAATCGAAATCGTGACCTCAGGCTTAGCAGTCAGGGCCACTAACGACTAGGCCAACAGACCATCCAACACATCATTCACAGACTCATTCATTGACAGTCAGTCATTACTGGGAGACTGTGGCCCTGAAACATTAATGGTGACTCAAAGAACATAGGTGGATTTCAGTCAGAAAAGTTCTGGTTGAATTTTCTACTATCATGAGGGCGAAGTCGCTAGTCTACACTAATATAATAAAGAGGTAAAGTTTGTTTTTAAGCTATTGCATAGCTTCTATCGCGGGCCTTGAGCGTGGAGACCGAATCCAGAAATTCCGTAACGAAAATAACCCAAACCCCCACTCATTTGTTTTTTGAGCGTGGTGACCGATAAGAAAACAAATGAGTGAACAATCAATCAAAATTCAATTCAATGTGTGAAAGTGTAACTTCAATTAATATCAAAGAAAAAAAACCAAAAGAAAAAAAAAATACTGCATAAATAAAATAAATAAATAATTATAATTGCATAAGTTGATAAAAATGCTATGCAATAGCTTTACCGCGGCAGTCCCCGAGTGCCACACGTCTTTTTTTTTGTTTGTAGGAGGTAATCTCTGGAAGTACTGGTCCGATTGCTAAAATTTTTTCTCCGATCGAAAGCTGCTTTATTCCTGAGTAACTTAAGCTATATTTTATGTTCGCGGACGAAGCTGACGGCAAAAGCTAGTGTTTAATATAATTATTACAAACGCAACGTTACTAATTACAAAGAGAGTACTTAAGTAAATAAATTCGAAAATGAAGATCGTATACAGTAAATATGAATAATTCTGGATAATTATTGAAATAATTTGTATATTTTACGTCGCTACCGAGACAGCCAGCCCTCGCCCTCCCCAACTGATTGAAGTACTAAGTGCACAACGCATAATCCCAAACGCAACGACTGATGATGTACAATCGCAAAGAAAAGTTGTTACTACAAAATGAAAATATTGTTGTCGTGTTCTATGAACTAAAAAAAATAAGTGATGATTATTACTATTATATCTAGCCTATATACTTCCCGGTTTTGAGCCACTTCTTGCCAACTCCTGAGGAAGGCATCTAAGTCGTCCTGCCATCTCCTGCTTAATCTGCCACGACCTCAAATACGTGATACGAACATATAATGTGGACCAAAAGTTGTCTTTAAATAAATCATTATTATTCCTTTTATTCTGTAGATAATAAGTTACATTTTTCAATATTTTTAACAAAATAATATTAAAAAAAAAAAACATAAAAAAATATATAAAAAATAGTTGCCCAACGGCATCGGGAACAGAGTCTAGCTAACGATGGTCAAAATTATTATGAAAATGCGAACGTTGACCGCTTTATTCAGGTAATAGTAAATTCCGGTCTAGAGTTATTTAAATTTAAATTTAAATGGTATATATTATATTCCTGTCCTATTTCCTGTCCTCAATTCCGTGTTAGATTAAAGAAATAAGAAAAAAGAAGAAAAGAAACAAACGTTTGTCTGTAAAAGGATGATTGAAATCGGATAATTAGGTACTTGCTACTTCAGACTTTACATTATACAAATGTTAGCTTATGCTAGCGGCTTCACTCCGTGAAAGCAAAAATGTATGTCTATGTCAATCACTGTTAAAGTAGCTTTCTACTGGTCAAATAATTTTTAGAATCGTGCCAGTGATTTTTGAGTTTATTTATTCCAAACCAAATACAGATGACTTGAGAACCTCCACTTTTATTGGAAGTCGGTTAAAAAATACAAGTCTTTCTTCTTCATAATATACGTAGGTATATACCACATACATACATCTCGTACATGTAAAAAAACGATTGAGTAAGGCGTATTTTGGCCATGCACTGCTTAATTATAATTTTCTTTTTTCATTGTATATTTTTAGTTTAAAAATATTGTCCGAGGCACGAATAAACTTTTTTTTTTCTTAAATAAACTTTAATCTTATTTTTTTTTTAAGTTATTTATGGTTGATTCTCTCATTTCGTACCAATCACATGTCTGGTTACATAAAAAAATAGGTACTACAATTTTGGGAGATTTGAGTACAGTTGGTTGATTTGAAGACATTTAGCTAGGTGTATCCCACAATAGAAAACCGTAGGTATAAAAACGAAAATAAAAAAAATAAAAAAGAGTCACAAATGTCCTTACCATCGGTGTCCTTAACATAATTTTATAAAAATAGAGTTCAAAATTTCTAAGAAGTTACAGCTTTATTTGTCTGTAATTTAATCATGTTGTTAAAATAATACTAGGGATTACTTGCCTCCATTATCACAAATACGAATCGATTAGTTAATTTTTTTTTAATATTTTTGTCTTTGTCACCGAAAAAGTAATCATTACCGTAAGCAAAAAAGAACTCAAAAAAACTCTTTATATTGACATCCATATTCCTTTACCTTTCTTTGCGCAGTTCCGCAGCGCGGACGGTCGTTCCAGAAACGTTGAGGAAGAAACACGTGCGCTCGAGAAATAAAAAATAATTACGTAATTGTGATCAAAAACTACCTTTGTACGGGTTTAGTGATCTTCACCGTATGTGAAAAACTTGATGTTAGTCACAAGATTTACATGTTTAATTCACCTCTGAAATGTTTGTTTTGATGAGTATTTTTACGACAGTAATATGTATACAAATAGCTTTTAAATTAATTAATTTAAAAATCAAAATAACCCAAAATGTCACTACCGTGATAGTCTTTACCATAATTTACCATCAGTTTTTAAAGTAGCACACCATTTTTTTTTTGTTTTATTTACTTTGTTTATCCGTTTGTCGGTTTGACGGTTTGTCGGTTTGTCGGTTTGTCTGTTTGTCTATTTGTCTGTTTGTCTGTTTGTTTTTCTGCCTGTGTGTTTGTCTGTTTGTTTGTTTGTTGGTTTCTCTGTTTGTCCGTTTATCTTATTGTCTGTTTGTCCATTTGTTTGTTGGTTTGCCAGCTTATTTGTTCGTCTTTTCGTCTAAATAACTTTGAATAGTCCAAAGTAGTATGCTCAGCGTGTTATTATTTTTTATTTCTAATTAAAATTATGCCGAAGGTTGCGAAAATTCGTGAAGAAAAACTATAAAACCTATAAAATTATGAAAAAAAAATTTGCATTACCCTGAAAGATACAAGCAATAGGGAGATATGAAAAGAACGAAGAAAACGAAAAAGAAAATGATGGAGATGAAGATGATGACGTCGATGATTTGCTGATATTTTGATTATTTATTGTTGTTGACTTTTTATATGTAGCGCTAAGATTTTTGGAGATTTTTTGTCTCTCAAAAATATTTTTGTGTAGGACATATTCGCCAAAGAAGTCAATCAATAATCATTCCCATAAAACGAAAAATCATTACCATCACAAATAAAAACTTCAGCTACCTATATCTCGGATATTTATCGATGCAATTCGAAAATAATTACATATAGTACTTATAAGCAGTCATATTTTCGTTTCACAGTAAGATTTTCAAAATCTAAAATTTCTCTAATTTTTTTCAAATCGGACCGAAATCAGAGAACTACCCTTATAGTTTAGTTAATATTTTTTTTGCTATTTTATTGTTGTTCTGTGTGAGTTACAAATAAATGGTTTTCTATATTTCTTTCTTTTAAAACGTCGCGATCGACTATAAAATTTTTGTTTAAACATAATTATTATTTCTAAAAAGCAAAGCCGTTTGAAAGGGGTAAGGAAAACAAGCGATTTCAAGTTGTTAATTAATTTTTTTTTGCAAAAGTTTTAGTCATATGAAAAAGTATTTTGTGCCAAACAGTTCTGTCGCTGACTGTACCACAGCAGTCTAATCGACCGGTCGCGATGTCTCTGTGACATTTGATACAGTCAGCCGGGATCACGCCGCCTCTTAACCCTAAAACGCGACGCAGATGAGTAATAATAGCGAGGATTAGGTCGGGACTAATGCGTTCAGCTTTTAGTGATCAGTTCTAGTGGCGAGCATCAGAGGGTTGAAAGAGGGATACCGTTATAATTATTTATGGAATTAAATAGTTAGTAGGTACTTATTATGGATACGTCTTTTTTCTAATGATGTCAGGAAAATCAGCGAAAAAATAGAGCTGGATTTAGATAGTAAGTTAATTATTGATATTTTTATGATAATTAGAAGAAAGTAACCAAATAATAATAATTCTAATTAATTAGTTAAGACACTTTTTCTAGTACACTTTTATCATCATCATCATTTCAGCCGATATACGTCCACTGTTGGACATAGGCCTCTCCCAAATGTCACCACAATGAACGTTCCTGTGCGTCTCGCATCCATCGGTTTCCCGCAACCTTCACCAGGTCATCGGTCCACCTTGTAGGAGGCCTTCCAACGCTGCGTCTTCCGTTACGTGGTCGCCACTCCAGAACTTTTCGGCCCCGATGGCCATCTGATCTGCGAGCAATGTGCCCTGCCCATTGCCACTTAAGTTTGGCAATTCTTCGTGCTATGTCGGCAACTTTAGTTCTGCGGATATCTTCATTTTTGGCTCGATCGCGCAAAGAAACCCTGAGCATAGCCCTTTCCATTGCTCTTTGGGTGACTTTAAGCCTTCTGATGAGGCCCATTGTGAGCGACCATGTTTCGGAGCCCTATGTTATCACTGGCAACACACACTGGTCATAAACTTTCGTCTTGAGACTCTGTGGTATGTTGGACGAGAAATTACCGCGTAGCTTCCCACACTTTAAGTATAATAAATAAAAAGTCAAACGACTTCAGTATTTATTAGGGTAAAATGAAATCTGATGTAGTCAAACACTGGTTCAACAATCAAGGTTGATTAAGAGATCTTGATCATTGTTTACTAATAGAAGAACCTTATAAAAGTATCAAATATTATTTTTTAAATGATTACATATTAAACAAAATTCTCAAGTCGTTTGACTTTTTATACAGACTATACACAATATTTTTAAAACTAAATGGTATTTTATTGCAATAAAGTAGCCCTTGATTCTATAATATAGGATACCCCGAGTCATAGGATCTAGTTTAAATATGGAATAGTATCTTATTAAGGAATTTAACTTAATATGGAGTGGACCTTAATATGGTATGGTACCCTAATATACACTAAATAACAATAACAATAATATTCCACAGCTACCACACAACGCCGTCTAGTCCCAAGCTAAGCAGAGCTTGGGTTATGGGTACTAGACAACTGATAAACATACTTATATATTTCTAAATACATACATATTGTAGATAAATTACACCCAGACACAGAACAAATGATCATGCTCATCACATAAACATTTGTCCTGGGTGGGAATCGAACCCACGACCTCCGGCATAGCAGTCAGGGCCACTAACCACTAGACAAACAGGCCAGTCAAAAAATATATATTATATACATGACGTTAATAATACAGTCTTGCCAGGTTGTTAATGTTTTACAAATTATCCTGTATATACTCGTATAATATTATAAAGAGGTAAAGTTTGTTTTGTTTAGGTATTCTATAGCTATTAGTAAGCTAGCTTAAGCTATTAGTAGCGTTGAACATTTTAGAAGTTCATTCTATTCATTTTGAATGATGTGAACTGCCCCCCAAGCCAAGTTACAACCGTTTCGTTTGCGTCGAACGCTTGGAGTTTCCTTTGCCGCCAATTCTTTTGTTCTGACCACGTAACTGAGCGTTGAGATGACGTCATTCCCGTACATTTGAAGCTTTCTACTAACGTTAACTATTGTAGATTTGCAACTTGGCTAGGGGTACGGGCTACGAATTTTCTATTCGTTTGTTCTGACCGTTCTGTTCGTTTGTCTGTTGACGTGACTTAACGTTAAGCTGATAAGCTGACGGCATTCCCATACATTTGATTAGTTTTCGATGAGCGTCAATGATTGCAAATTATCAACTTGGCTAGGGGTGCAGTACATCTAGCCAAGTTAATAATCTGCAATCGTTAATGCTAGTAGAAAACTTCAAATGTACGGGAATGACGTTATCTCAACGCTCATTCATGTGGTCAGAACAAAAGAATTGGGGGCGTGGCCAACTCGAGGTGTTAGACGCGAGAGAAACGGTTGTAACTTAACTAGGGGTGCAGATCTTAGACCCTTTAGTTATAAACTTATAACTCCATTCCTCTTTCTTACTTGCACGACTGACATTTTAACACATCATGGTGTCTTACCATGATCGGGTTTGCAATATAAAGCCAAGTTCTACTATAATTTACATATCGCTCCCCATGTCTACTAGAGCTCAAAGTTGGAACTAGTTTCAGCCGCTAAAATAGAAAGTTAAACCAAGGGAACATCGGGCTTGCGGACGGCGAGCAATGGGTAGCTCGTTATCCGACCGTCCGGTAACCGAGACCGAGCCCAAGTCGTCGACGGCGCGCACTTTTCCCGCGCGCCTCAATGAATGGTCAGCAACAGCAGGGGCCCACCTGGGTCGAAGCCTACTGGGGCCAGGGTTAGTTTCGAAAGAGTAGCTCAGCTCCGGTATGAAGGCACGAAGGAAAGGGGTGGGTTTTTAATCAGTAAGAGTCTGGCAATATCTCCCGCTCCGCCCAAGAGCGGGGGTTGTCATTAGATGATTTTCTCACCATAAATAAAAAACCAAGGGAACATACTCTTGGGATAAATAGTATAAAAATTTGGACACCGTTTCATAATCCTTATTGAACGAATTTTTGAAAATCCTTTCTTACAGCATGCCTACTTCTTATTAGCTGCGTGCCAAACAATGCAAGCTGTAGCCTGATTCACGTAAAATCAAACAAGCCAAATATCGTTGAAGTTTTATAGTCGTTCGATCGATGTCCTATCCAAAAGCGGTATTCTCGTGTTCCTTAATCGGGATTGGATAGAATGACAACTCAACGGGCTCGAAACTAAACGATCTATCGACGACTTATTTCCAGTTACATTAATAAGTATTCTACCAGGATAATGAAATGTAGATTTTTTTTTTTAAATCGGCTCTTCGACTAAACGACTTTAAAGTAGGTGTCGTTCAAACTCGATTAATGGATGTGAATACGGAAATAGTCTAAACGACTAAATCGCTACGATATTGTTACGGTTTTGATTATGTGAATCGGGCTACAGTTCAGTGGTTTGAGCTGTGTTGATAGACCAGTCAGTAACGGTTAGCATAACAGTGCATAATCAGTCTTTAAATGTTCCCACTGCTGGGACTCGCTTGTTGCTTCATCTAACGCAATCCAACGCGATGTTTAATGAAGAGGCGATGCAAAAAAAAAGAGAGATAACGTCTGAAAACTCGTAGCATTCAGTAATTCCGTGATTTACTAGAATATTTAACACAATTTGTTCCAAAAAATACGTTTCTTCTTCTTCTTCCTGCCCTTGTCCCATTTTATTTGAGGTCGGTGCAACACGTTTTTTTCTTCCATTCTTCCAGGAAATACGTTAAAACATTTAAATTTTTTTTAGAAAAATTGTCGTCATTCAGAATCTTAATCAAACGTGCAAAGCTTCTATTGATGTACTTTTTTATATTTTTAATAAATGAGTACATCATGGAGGGCCAAAGTTCACGTAAAATAGCTGATTCTTTTCAATTAGTTTTACACAAAATGTTTTGATTTCTATAGAAGCCTAGATAATATCCACAGGATAGCTGGGTATCCAAAATATCTAGAGAATGATGTGTAATAACATTATAATCCCGTAAGAGAGGTTGTATGAAAATTCACCTCAAAAAGGACGCCCTTAAAAGGGTTAAACAAACAAATTAAACTTCAATTTTTGTATTCTGGTATTGATAACTATAATAGCTGTAACGATGATAGACAAAAGTTTGCAAACTTTGCGACTAAGTATGATACTTTCTAGTGACGGTTAAGTGGCTATAATAGTTAGTATTTAACAGTATAGGGTGAGTCAATATTACTCCAATATTTACACGTTCGACATATCCTGAAGAATTGCCAAACTAAAATGGCAGTGGGCAGCGCATATAGCTTATAGAATAATTCAATGAAATTCAATTATTTATTGCTTATATCACATGTGTTACTTAAGATCTTAAAAACAGTTTAACAAGTGCACATGGACCCTGTCGGGCACAGCAATTTAATAGAGTTAAGCAGTTGGAATTACATTTTTAAAAGTTAAAACTTAGAGAAAAAATTGAAAAATAAATCGAATTTACAAATCAAATAAGATAAAAAGTTAATAACATGGCCAAAGTAAAGTAAAAGTCATAAAGTAATAAATAGTAAATGTCAAAAAAAATCACGTCATAAATGTCAAAATAAATTCCTCCAATATTAAAAATAAATTCATCAAAAATGTCTAAATAAATTCATATTATACATATGTCAAAATAAACTCATTACAAATTGCAGAACAACAAAAAATAATTACAATTGTTAAAAAATAAATTATTACATTGTCAATAATAGAATAGATGGTCGATAGAACCGAAAGGTACTGAAGTGGTGACCAAGCACTAGAAGATGCAGTGTAGGAAGGCCTCCGACAAGGTGATGGTGATGGATGCGAGACGCATAGGACCGTTCGTTGTGGGGTCGCATAGTGGACGTCATTCGGCTGAAATGATGACGATTTATACGTGACTGAACGTAATTTATATCTCTATATGTAATAATCTAATATACTCGTATATAAAAGTAGAAACTGACTGACTGACATATCAAAGCCCAGCCGAAACTACTGGGACTAGAGCGTGAAATTTTATACAAGATGGAAAACTTGTATAAAATTTAACATTATGTGTAAATTGATATATTAAATTGATATATTGCTTTGTTTAATTGCAATTGGTTGAATGTAGTTAACCAATTGCGAAAGATATACTACATTCATTGACCGTTAGGTGGTACAAAGTTCGCTGGGTCAGCTAGCCTTCTAATATTAAAAGGAGAAACTGACTGACTGACATTTAACGCACAGCTAAAATTACTAGGACTAAGAATGTAAAATTTTGCACAAGGTTTCCTTTTATGACGTAGGTGAGCATGAGAGGATTTTCTAAAATTCATCCCCTAAAGGGATGAAACGGGATTCCAAAGTTTGTATGGAGAAACCAGCCGCTAGCAAAAGCTAGTATATGTATAAAAGAGAATAGGTACCATTTTTTATCGTGTGGAAGTCCTCACAAATGTCCTCCACCCTGGGGTTGGCATGGGGACAGACAGACCCCTGTCTGTCAAATTCTTACTGGCTAAAAGACCACGGTTTTCACGCTGGAGTGAGTGCGCATATTGCTGCCTCAATTGGGTATTGGTCCGCATAAATTCAAGCTGACCTGCTGCGGTCAAATACGGCCGCAAGTCCAGTACAGAAGTGCGCAAATCACGTCACAAAACTAAAAACAGAAACTGTAAACTGTTTTGTGCATCAGAATTGCATAACCTTGTTCCGCCTAGCCTGTTCCATTATCGGACCACCAGGCTAACAGCGATGAGCCACCTGTACAGTGTGGGTGGACTTCCCACCTATACGCGCAATACGTTTTAGGAACGCTTTCATTGCGCGTACAGCTAGTGAGCGGAATTCCTTGCCGGAAACTGTGTTTCCTGATGGCTACAATCCAGGAATCTTTAAGTCAAGAGTCTAGTTACGCGTGCTCTATCGTCGACCGCATCGTCGCTTTCCATCAGGAGAGATAGTAGTCAAGCACGAGCCTATTGGCAATAAAAAACAAATTTTGACTGCGCTACTGGCGTTCTTCTGTGTGCGTGCGTAGACACCGATACTATTTGCCTACAATTATGGGAACTAATTTAAAAAAAAAACCTAAGGGCATTTAAAAAAATATGATTGTAAGTTAGGTGTAGAAGTATAAATTATAACTAATCAAATCAAATCAAATCAAAAACATTTATTTCAAATAGACCATTTTCAGGCACTTTTGAATAGTCAAATGTCGGTCAGTCTAAGAAAAGTGAAGCTAAATTGCACGTTCCAAAGCGTAGATCTCTATGGAGAAGAACGTGCAAGAAACTCCATGGACACTCTTTTTAAATCATTATTATGAGTTACATAGATCTCGGTTACATATTTCTTGTCGCTTCTAATATGTGAGCATAATGTAGATAAGTAATAATATTTTTTTTTTAAAAAGGTAATTTAAAATAGAATCTGAATTAAGCCACTGAAAGAAAGAAAGAAAAATTGTTTATTTACGTCAAACATGACGCATACCTTAAAATAAAAAAAAGCAGCTAAGAGATGACCAGTCTCAACCGATGGCACCCGGTTCACGGGCATGACACGTGCATCAGCCCCACTCAGCTCAACCATTTTGAAGGGAACCGATTGACCCAATAACACGCGCCACTATCAGCAAGACATTTGAGTGAGCATGACAAACTCTCAACTGCCATGCTCGCAATATTCTGGTTACATGTTGTATATTTTACATGTACAAACAGTAAAGTCTGATTAACTGTAAACTTAGCATAAACATAATTTCTAATATAAAAAAAAAAAACAACAAAAGGTTTCATCTCCCTGAAGTCATTCCCACAGTCTCCAGTATCAAAGCAATAAAAAGATCAAGTTCCTATTAAAATAATCTCTCAAATTCCCTCGCATTTAAAGCCGCTATAACAATTACAACAGGAACTGTGACAGTAATCATTGTTGTTTGACAAGGGCCCGACAGTGCAATTGAATTACGCCTGGACCCCTGCTCACTCCCCTCTAGATGTTATGTCTAATTGATTAACTTATGCTAGTTTATTTTATGATACGAATGAGTATGGAATGACTGAACGAATGAGTGAACTTTTGTTCGATTGAACGGTGATACGAATTGTAATGTCGGAAAGTTGTTAATTAAATAATCTTAATCTATCTAAATAAAAGGGGAAACTGACTGACTGACATAAATCAGAAACGTTTATTTTAAATAGATTAATTACATTCACTTTTGAACTGTCAAAAAGTCGGTCAGTCAAAAAAAAGTGAATTAAATTGCACGTTCCAAAGCGTAGATCTCTATGGAGAAGAATGTGCAAGAAACTCCATGGCTACTCTTTTAAATCATATTATGAGTTACAGAATATTTCATATTTTCCGATGTTTTATCTACGTATATAGATTTATTTGTAGGTGATCTATTAAACTATTTATACTAAAACCTAACTATGCACATAAATATAATACATAATGACAAAATACGCTCAGGCGTCAAAGTACTTGACGATGAACGGATGACAGCGATGTGGTAGAGTACTTTGACGCCTGAGCGTACTTTGTATTTAAGTTTTTTTATGTACATATGTATTAAAGTGTATTATGTTGTATAATAAATAGTGATCTATTTAATCTGAGTTATATAAATCATGGTTGCACTACACTACAGGGCCTAGGACCGTGAAATTTTGCACAAGACTTCCTTTTATGACGTAAATGAGCACTAAAAGACACACACGAGGAGCACGCCTGATTTGTACGTAGAACGACGTCGCGTGGCGTGGATCTAGTGTAGCTCTACAAGTCTAGTGTCCATACAAAATGTATGGATGCAAACGGGGCCACATCGGCATACGTGGCACACGTGACTGCTCAGTGTAGTTCCACCTTCAATCAAGTCCTTAACCCAACCGCCTAAAGAAAGCCTCCGATGTTGCTTATTATTAGATGACTCGGTGAATGTTTATTTATTTATTTATTTAATCTTCATGCAACAAAAGATACAAGGGCGGACTTAATGCATTAGGCATTCTCTTCCAGTCAACCTAGGGTAGTGCAGAGACAAAATGGCAGGTGCATAAAAAAAGGAAATATTATCAAAACAAGTATTACAAAATTATATATAAAGCTAAAACTAAACATACATGCATATTTAATAAAATATATAGCTATACATACATATATATATATACACAGTAAAGGAGTTTAGAGATGATTCTGCTATTTGTTTAGAAAGTAATTCCGCAACTTCCGCTTAAATGCGTACAGACTCGTGGCCGTCCTGATATCAAGAGGTAGAAAAAAAGAAAAAAGAAAAGAGAGAGAGAGGAATGTTGTGCTGCCATATAAATTATCAAAGAAATAAATAGAGAGTATGGGTAGGAAGGTAAAAAATAGCCTACGACCTATTCTCAGGAAAAAATAATTAAAAAACTCAAAAACGCCACCTACCGAGTTCAAATTTATTTTTATACCGTCCAAGAACCCACTGAAATATACACACAAAATTATATTCTAATTGGTTTGGAAGAAGATAGATGATAAATACACGTACAGAAGAATTATATAGGTACCACGTATGGTTTTTGATAACCCATATCTCAACGTTTAAATATTCTATATGGAAAAATAATTCTAAAAGTCCTAGAATATGTCTTCCATAAATGTATGGTTTCAAAGATATCATCAGTCATAATAAAAGATAAAATTGTCACTTAAATGACAAATCTTTACTTTTGTAACGTTGCTAAACTTCGCAGTAATGTAGTAAAGTTATAAAAAAAATATGACAGCTTATATAATACATTAGATATTTACGCTGTCATATTTCATGGGATTATCGAATTATTATGTATGGTAAATGAAAACAAAAAAAAGATGACTGAAAAATAATTCGGTTGATTCTTTGATATTCATTCGAAATTCAAAATATTTTTATTTCACATAGCTCTACATGGGCATATAAAACGTCAAAAGCTAATGCTGATAACTCCGAAGTGGTTGATATTACAATATTTCCATATTACAGTATTAATATATTAATATTCCACAACTATCACACATAGCCGTCTAGTCCCAAACTAAGCAGAGCTTGTGTTATGAGTACTAGACAATTGCTAAACATACTTATATATTATATATTTCTAAATAAATACATAATTATTACAGATAAATTACACCCAGACACAGAACAAATGATCATGCTCATCACATAAACATTAGTCCTGGGCGGGAATCGAACCCACGACCTCCGGCACAGCAGTCAGGGCCACTAACCACTAGACCACCAGGCAAGTCTATATATTATGTAAGAACAGTGTAGACCAGTCAGCATAATAAAAAAGTAAGTCGTAATAGGAAATCATCTAAGAATTCTTGGAGTCTAAAGTATTCTCACATTAACATTACGAAAGAGGCTTTAAAAAAAAAAGCAAGACCATTATAAATAATTATAACTATCAATGAGATGATAACAAAATAAATTACTAACGAATTTAATTTTAATTGCAAAAGTAATGTGTCAGAAAAAAAGATGCACATATTAAAACGAAAATATATTAAAACCGTAGAGTTGACTATTGATTAAAAAAAATAGGTAATAGATAGTTTTAAAACACCTTGATCTCCAGTCCTTCTTTGTTTTACTTTAAGATAGATACTATTTTTCATAACTTTATTTTATAGTGTTGTTTAAAGTCACATTTGTATACAAAATGTACTTAACTTATACCTATCTCAACTCGGTCTCCAAGATACAGGCACCGCCGAGTTTGAGGACCACCCTATAGAGTACACAATGAAGCTCGCCAATAGTTACATTCCTACATTAAGTCATGATTGTTATAATTTAAGGCAATTTTTGTAACAATGGTTCAAATTTATTATTATTATTACCTTACCTAGTTATGGGATATCAAAACACACGTTGTAGTTAAAGATTATAAAGAGTATACATAATATATTATGTACAATTACCAGAAAATGTATGTCACGGGTTCAAACCTCGTGAGGAAACCGGCATGTCCTAGAACCAAAAATTCGAAGACATGTGACATCCATCAACCCGTACGGGCCCGCGTGGTGGGTTACCACCCATTCTCTCTCCTAGAGAGAAGGCCTAAATCCCAACAGTAGGAACCAATACAAGGCCGACTATACTATATCAAAATATACAAACGGTGCTCACAATCTGTCAACATATAATGCATTTTCAATAATTCTGAAATAGCGAATTGACTTGGCTGACTGAATTTATAGGCTACCCTAACAGACTACAAAATATTCTTGTAGCCATTTGTGTTGTATCAGTTTCACCGGAGCTTTTAATATCGCTTCAGTTTATTTAAATATATATCGTTCGTTTCATTAAGTAGGTCGAATTCGACACTAAATTGTTTGTTCGAAGGGGTGAATTTAGTGCTAGTCTTTTCAATAGTTTTCTGGCAATCGCAGGTTTTTTATTTAAGAGTATTGGTATTTTTAGTGGATGAAAATACTTGTAATGTTTTTCATCCACTAAATTGGTTTGTATCGTCTAATCTAAGCATAGCATAGCATAATCGGCCTTTTAAGGGGCCGGCGACGGATGAATTTCCATACAAACGTATACCACGCTCATTTGCAGTTGGAGCATATTTCCAACATATATTATTATGATGATATTCCGTTATAGATAATATTTATCTAGGTTCCTACGTCGAGAATATTAGAAATATTGTTATTTTTAATACAGGAAAAGCCAAATGGCATGTTTTGCCATTTACGCTTTAAAAAAGTGCGAAATACAATTCGCTTAAATTTCTTTTGGTTTTTTTTTTAAAGAAAGACGTAGAAACCTAGATAAATATTGTCTATAACCGAATATCATCATAATATGTTGGAAATATGCTCCAACTGCAAATGAGCGTGGTATTACGTTTGTATGGAAATTCATCCGTCGCCGGCCCCTTAATGTTCACACTGTTGAGACTCAGGCTTCCTCTCTAGGAGAGCCGCCGTAATCTACCACGCGGGTCCAGTGCGGGTTGGTGAATGGCAATGGTATATATACTTGAGATAAGTTTAAGCTACAACTACTTTAAACCGAATCAAAAGTGTAACACGCCTGATTTGCACGTAGAACGACGTCGCGTGGCGTGTATCAAGCGTAGCTCTACAAGTTGCCATATAAAATGTATGGTGGCGACCGACGCGCCCAGGTCGGTGTGTGTGGCACACGTGTGAGCAGTGTAGTTCTAGCTTCATACTTTCACCATGGGCTAAGCTGCTAAAGCTGATACAAAATATACATACCTAAAATATTTAAGTTAAAGTTACAAAATTACCTGAAGGTGTAATATCTATAGGATGTTGCTTCAAACTATACACCGCTAAATTTTAATCGTTTTAATCCCGTGGAGGGTCGATCCGGTACATGAAACACTATCGATTTGTAAAGATAAAATTAAAAAATAAAGTACCTTTTTTTTAAACTCGTATTAATTTACGCATGTGCGAAATTAATTTCTTAAAGAAAACGTCAGCTGAACGAGTTTAATCACCTGTAGGTAGTTTGTACGCAACGCCGACTATTACCTACAGGTCATTGAACTCGCTCAGAAAAAATACTGATAAATCGATACTGTATCATGTACCGGATCGACCCTCCACGGGATTAAAACGATTAAAATTTAACGGTGTATACTAATTACAAAGTAGGACTCATAAAACAATAGACTCCGTAAAAAAGTGCATTCAAATAAAATAAAAATATATAACATTAGATAGTTTTAGTACTTACCTATATGCGAAACCAGAATCACGTGTCTTGTATTATTATGTAGAATTTCATAATTATGCCATGAACATTCACAACCTTATAAGCTTGCTAAGTTATCTGGTTGTCCGCAAAAATACATGGTTACCGGGCCATCCAAATGACTGGGGGGTTGTTTTGCTTTCGCGCCCAGTTTTGCGCTGGCACCTAATGACCTGACGTGACTTAGTGTCGGTAGTGTCCAATTTGTGTACTTTAACCTTACAATCGTGGAAATTACAGACACAATAGAAAGACAATAGGTGCGCGAACCCGGCGTTCGCTTGGGGTTTAATGAATTAAAAAAAAAACATGGTTTAAAATTTATTGGAATCGATTCAGTTACTGATTCTGAACAAATTGTATTCAGGTTTGGTAGAAAAAAAATATTGTATACTTGACACCTAACCCTTCACTGAACGCGGGTGGTACCCGGCGACAAATTACGTGACGCTTCGTAGATCAAATGGGCACTTGTTAGCAATTACAATGAGGGGTACGCCAACTGATGGCTTCAGTGAGGGCATGCCTAACCTCCTATTCCCACGCTCAATTGCTCCGGATTATATTTTCGTTGTCAAATTTCGGACAGTTGTCAGTTGAGGGTTGATTAGTTTTTATGGGGAAAAAAATGAGCAGTGTCTGCTTTATTGACTTTTGTGTTAGTTTTGTGATTAAGAACCATTTTATGCTCACATTTGGCAAAGCAGGTCTAACAAAAATATATTTGGAATTGTTTTTTTTTTCTAAGTCTACTACTGAAATAGTATTTTACCTGCTACGGATTGGCTTGGAATTTATAATGTACTGTCCGAGATTTCTATATTCATAATTAGCGGCCCGTCTCGGCTTCACACGGGCAATAAATATAGCCTATGTTACTCAGGGTGAATGTGGCTTTCCAATGGTGAAAGAATTTTTGAAATCGACACAGTAGTTTTTGAGTTTATTCATTACCAACATACACACAAAAATACAAATTTTCCCTCTTTATTATTAGTGTAAATGACTGTTGCAGTACAAGTACGTATCTGCACTTGGCTAGCCAACTATACTTCTACTGCCACTTCTACTGTTTTGTGTTATGACAAATAAATGATTTATCTATATAGAGCATGTATTTGTCATAACGCAAAACATTTACGAAAGCACAATCTATAAATATAAAAATCAATGCCACTTTTCGTTGTAATTTTATACCTCAAGAACGGGCTCACCTATCCAAACCAAATGTTTAGGCTTTGTTCGGACATTTAGTAGATGGTTTATGTGAAGTTTGGTAGGGTAGGGTAGGGTATAATAGGGTAGAGTAGGGTAGAGTAGTGTAGAGTAGAGTAATGTAGAGTAGTGTAAAGTAGGGTTGAGTAGGATAGGGTAGGGTAGAGTAGGGTAGGGTAGGGTAGAGTAGGGTAGGGTAGGGTAGAGTAGGGTAGAGTAGTGTAGAGTAGAGTAATGTAGAGTAGGATTGAGTTGGATAGGGTAGGGTAGAGTAGGGTAGAGTAGGGTAGAGTAGGGTAGAGTAGGGTAGAGTAGGGTATAGTGGAGTGGAGTAGGGAAGAATGGGAGCAAAGCCGCGCAGGCAAAAGCTCTAGCCACTATACCCTACTCTACCCTACTCTACCTTACTCTACCCTACTCTACCCTACTCTACCCTACTCTACCCTACCCTACCCTACTCTACCAGTAGGGTAGGGTAGGGTAGAGTAGGGTAGAGTAGGGTAGAGTAAGGTAGAGTAGGGTAGAGTAGGGTATAGTGGAGTGGAGTAGGGAAGAATGGGAGCAAAGCCGCGCAGGCAAAAGCTAGTTAAATTATAAAAAACTAAGTACAATACGCAGAAAAAAGTCATAGTGCTATAAGTGCTTTTAAGTGTTTCACCAAATTGTAGTTAATAGCTCAGCATGTCGTAGGTAGAAGCTTACACTTATTTTCAAGGTGTGTAAGTGTGTGTAATAATCTACAAAATATCTACCAAAACCAACATTTCTCCAAACTCTACGCAGCCTACCACTTCCATTATCGCATCAAAACACGAAAAGCCAACAGAAAACCGAATCGATTTAAGCCCACAAAATTCCAATGCAAACAAAATCACCGGGGGCCTGGCAAATAAAACTAGCCGACGTGTTCGCCGCCGCCAAACGTGCTGGCACTGGCAAAGCGGAGGAGATGCGGCGTTTTAAGAGGTCCGGGCCGTAAAACTGCCTGCTTGGAAGTCGGGCCGCGGACCGAGCATCTATCGGGACTCAGCCTCAAGCCACATTTACACTTGACTTATGGAATGGACTCGGACTTTTTAATGTTAAACAGTTTTAAAGAAAATTGTCTGCGGGTCATTTCGAAGTTAGGGTATTTTTAATATCATGCGGACAAAGATATGTCTCGAGATTTCCAGGAAAAACGAGACTATTGAGACTGGTTAGTAAGAAAAAGACTTCAACTGCTTATATTCAACTGCTAGGCATTTAGTCAATCAATACAAGATTATAATAAAGAACTTTTATAACTTAATAATAATAAAGGCATATATTTTGGCCGGAACCTTATTACGTAATCAATTAACGTGCCTGAGAAAGAAAAAAATCAGTCCGAATACCTAAGGGTGTTTTTAATATCGTGCGGATTTCATTACGCATGCGGGATTGCTCCGCACGCGTAACCCCCGCAAATGTCCATTTCATACAAATATTTATTGTAACGCCTGGAATATGCACGCGGGACGCGTTTTTTTAATTAAGAAAATTACTGCATGCGGAGAAAACCCGCATGCGTGATGAAATCCACACGATATTAAAAACACCCTTAGGTATTTGGATTAGTTTTTCTTTGTCAAGCTAGTTAATGGATTAGGTAATAAGGTTTCGGTCACAATATATGTCCTTGACATTAACTTTCAACCTTTGACATTGAGCTTTCTTTATTTTTAATCCGTTTTTGTTATAATAAACTGGCTTTTCCCGCGGCTTCGCCCGCGTACATAAAATATGTCCTATTTCACTCAGAAATTAAACAGCTTTATAATGTTGAAAACAATTTTCGCAATCGGACCAGCCCCCCTAGCCAAGTTACAACCGTTTCGCTTGCGCCGAAAGCTTCGAGTTGACCACGCCGCCAACTCTTTTATTATCACCACGTGACTGAGCGTTAAGATAACGTCATTCCCGTACATTTGAAGCTTTCTACTAGCGTTAACGATTGTATTAGCAACTTGGCTAGGGGTACGGTACTTTTAGAGATTACCTACAAATAAAAAAAAACTTTACCTCTTTATAATATTACGCTAAGATCAGGTCTTTTTACATAGCATTGGTAGGATGACAGCAGGACAAGATATGCATCTTTAAAATGAGAGAAAAGGATAGATAGCTGCATTGGATGAATCCGACAGCTGTCACCCGCATCATCCTACAACAATTGTAGTTTAAGTGCAATTGTTTTACGCATAAGATTTTGCAACTTCCCGTTCACAAAATCGTTCCGAATCAAACAGCGCATAAACGTGATTAAAAACGAAACCTCTTTATTTAAATACGCATATTTGCAATCAGCAAACCATTTAATCCTACGAAACAGCATCCGAATCCGACAAATATCAATTACTCTGACCAATTGAATTTTAAGTCCGGAGTCCGCTTTCGGGGTCTGGGTGTGTGTAAATGTGGCGCAAAATAACGGGTCTCGGAGTTACTCACGGGTCAGAATTTCTCATAAATTATTTAAAATAATCCGGGAAAAACCCCTGTCCGCGGCCGCCTTACGTAGTTGTATTTTATTTATTTATGGGCCACATATTGCGTACCAAATTAGTGCTGGCGAAGGTCTCTTTACGTTTTGAGTGTTAATTTTTGTCATCCCGTGACGAAATTAATTTTCCGTGTAATGTAATTATGGAGGGTCCGTTTCTTTTTTAGTGTGTACTAGAAAAACGTTATTATATGTATGACATTTTGTTTGTAGTTTTTATGAACACTGTCGTAATTATTATTTATTAGCTTCTGCTAGCGGCTTCGCTCGCGTGAAAGTCAATTTCTCTTTGCAAACTTCGGACCCCCGTTTTACCCCCTTAAGGGTAGAGTTTCACAAAATTCGTTCTCAGCGGATTTCTACACCCTATAAGGAACCTACCTGCCAAATTTTAAGTTTGTAGGTGTAATAGTTTCTGAGATTTCGTGATTAATCAGTGAGTGGTATTGCGCTTTTATTTTTATAGATAAGTATGTAGTTCTTCAGTACACTGTCGTAATTATTATTTCTTTAATTTCACAGATAATTTATAATCACAATTAACTAACTAATTAACTTAATAATATTATAACTATGTATTTTAAGGGTTCGTTATAACATCGCCTGGGACGCATCTGTAAAGGTATTATAATATAAATTATAAAATAAATAACTGAATAAAAATAAACGGTACTAATAAATATATGTACGAGTATTGTTAGACCGTTTGGCGTTATTGCTCCTAATCCGCCTATGATATGAGAATTTACAATGTTTTTAAAAGCACCCACAATTTAAGAGTAATTCCTGGTTCCATTAGTAGTAAGTTTTAAAATAAAAGAAAAAGAACAAGAAAAAGAAAAAAGAAGAAAAAGTAAAAGAAAGAAAAAGAAAAAGAAAATTGTCTAAATTTTATCTTTTTTATTTGTCAGTAAAAATATTATGCAATAATGATACCACAAATAACCACTCACTATAAAATGACGCTTTACCGACGTCTCTTTTAACCTTATACAGGAAAAAGCATGAATTGTATATTACATTACATACGATATTTACGTAGTGGTGCATGTCAGACACATATTAGCTAAACTAAACTGTTACACTAGATAAACGGTATTTGTAACTGTTCTTTGAACTTTGTACATTAAATACTCGTAGATTAAAAGAACAGCCTATAGATTAGTATTTCTTATGCTTAATTTATGAGGTAGTAGGTAAAATATATAATTTGTTGTTTTATTTTCTTCTTCATCTTTATTAATACCGCCACCACCTTTCCACCATCGGATAACCTGACGTATGGCGAGCTACCCTTACGTTGTTGAAACCTCTACGGCCTGGACTAAACGCTTTGTCTCGTCATTTATACCGAATTCACCGAAGAACTGGAACAATTTGCCTGCTGTGATCTTTCTGTCTTACAATAATTTGGATGTCTTCAAGGCTAGAGTGAATAGGCTTTTAATAAACTAGTGCGCCTCTCCATCATCGATTGCATTAGTACTTACCATCAAGTGGAATCTCAGTCAAGCACTAGCCTATATTATACAAAATGATAAAAAAGACGTGTGGCACTCGGGGACTGCCGCGGTAAAGCTATTGCATAGCATTTTATGCAATTATAATTATTTATTTTATTTATGCAGTATTTTTTTTTCTTTGATATTAATTGAAGTTACACTTTCACACATTGAATTGAATTTTGATTGATTGTTCACTCATTTGTTTTCTTATCGGTCACCACGCTCAAAAAACAAATGAGTGGGGGTGTTAGGTTATTTTCGTTACGGAATTTCTGGGTTCGGTCTCCACGCTCAAGGCCCGCGATAGAAGCTATGCAATAGCTTAAAAATGTAAATATTATACAATTATTTTTTTCATGAATCATATAAACCAGTGCTTGACTGCGATGTGATCCCACGTGATAGAAAGCAGTGATACAATCGTTGATGGTGAGGCGCACTAGTTTATTAAGAGCCTATTCACTCTCGCCTTGAAGACACCTAAATTACGAGTATAATAAGATTGATCACCGGGAGTGATCACCGTATGGTAAGAGGCACATTGAATATCAATGTTAAGCTTGAAAGATCTCGACTGATGAAGTCTACGCTCCGTCCTGCACAGATCCAGATCCAAAACTCCGAGAGCTTTCAGCTAGAACTTCAAAACCGTTTCGAGTGCCTAGGAAGCTCCGTGGACCAATATAATGATGGGTTCGTGGAAGCTGTCCATACAGTCGGGTCTCAGTTTTTGAAGACCCGTACAAGTAAGACCAAGAGGCTCACGGATCAAACTCTCGAGCTCACGAAGAAGAGGCGTGAAATGACTTTGCAGTCTTCAGATAATGCGTGCACGTACAGCTCAATAAACAGATCTCGAAGTCTCTGAAACGCGACCTTCGCCGATTTAATACCGAGAGGATTAAGGACGCGATTGAGCGGAATAAGGGCTCCAAAGTTTTTGCACGGGATCTGTCTATTAGGCAAAGCCAACTCACGAAACTGAAGACCGAAGATGGCAGAATCATATCCGCCAAATCAGAGCTTCTGGGAGAAATCGAGGTATTTTATGGACAGTTATACACGTCGATCTCCAAACCCGCTACAAATCTGGCAAACGACCCAAGAGCTAGATTGACTCGACACTACACTGAAAATATCCCGGACGTCAGCCTGTACGAGATTAGGATGGCTCTGAAGCAGTTGAAGAACAACAAGGCGTCGGGTGAGGACGGAATTACGGCTGAGCTCCTGAAGGCGGGTGGAAAACCGGTCCTTAAGGCCCTTCAAAAGTTGTTCGATTCCGTCATACTCGAGGGAAAAACGCCACAGGCATGGAGCAGAAGTGTGGTAGTACTCTTCTTTAAGAAGGGTGATAAAACCCTGCTGAAGAATTACAGGCCCATCTCACTTCTGAGCCATGTCTACAAGCTGTTTTCCAGGGTCATCACGAACCGTCTTGCGCGCAGGTTTGACGACTTCCAGCCTCCCGAACAAGCCGGATTCTGAAAAGGTTTCAGCACCGTAGACCACTTACATACGCTACGGCAGGTCATACAGAAGACCGAGGAGTATAACCTGCCTCTCTGCCTAGCGTTTGTGGACTACGAGAAAGCTTTTGATTCGATCGAGACTTGGGCTGTGCTGCAATCTCTCCAGAGGTGCCAAATTGACTATCGGTACATCGAAGTGCTGAGGTGTTTGTACGAAAACGCCACCATATCAGTCCGACTCCAGGACCAGACCTCGAAACCTATCCTCCTGCAGCGAGGTGTGAGGCAGGGAGACGTCATCTCTCCGAAACTTTTCATGGCCGCAATGGAGGATGTCTTCAAGGTTCTGGACTGGAGTGGACTAGGCATTAATGTCAATTGCGAGTACATCACTCACCTTCGGTTTGCCGACGACATAGTAGTCATGGCGGAGACTATGGAGGAGCTCAGCACAATGCTCAATGACCTCAGTAGAGCTTCTCTAACAGTGGGTCTTAAAATGAACATGGATAAAACCAAAATCATGATTAACAACCATGTAGCGCCCACTCCTATCAAGGTCGGAGACTCTACACTCGAAGTTGTGGACGATTACGTCTACCTCGGACAGACAGTCCAGTTGGGTAGGTCTAACTTCGAGAAAGAGGTCAACCGTCGAATCCAACTCGGTTGGGCAGCGTTCGGGAAGCTACGCGGTATCTTCTCGTCCACATACCACAGTGTCTCAAGACGAAAGTCTTTAACCAGTGCGTGTTACCAGTGATGACTTAAGGCTCCGAAACGTGGTCGCTCACAATGGGCCTCATCAGAAGGCTTAAAGTCACCTAAAGAACAATGGAAAGGGCTATGCTCGGGGTTTCCTTGCGTGATCGAATAAAAAATGAAGATATCCGCAGGAAAACTAAGGTTGCCGACATAGCACAAAGAATTTCCAAACTTAAGTGGCAATGGGCAGGGCACATTGCTCGCAGAACAGATGACCGTTGGGGCCGAAAGGTTTTGGAATGGCGACCGCGTACCGGAAGATGCAGTGTTGGAAGGCCTCCTACAAGGTGGACCGATGACCTGGTGAAGGTAGCAGGAAACCGATGGATGCGGGACGCACAGGAACGTTCGATGTGGCGACGCTTGGGGGAGGCCTATGTCCAACAGTGGACGTGCATCGGCTGAAATGATGATGATGATGAATAAGATTATTTGTTTCATTAATTGCTCATTCGTATTATCTATTGTCGAAATTGCCTGCTATGTAGTATACCTAGTAATTTTTTCAAACGGGTTTGAATGTACTTGAATTGACATAGAAGAATGTCCAATGGATATTCAGGTGATCTAACCCTGCTTTGGAAAGTTCAGCCTTTTTTTTTCGTTTTGTATGGCGAGGCTGATTTCTTTTTTCGTTTCCTGAAAAAAAATTTTGTGGAAGGTGTCCAGTTTCGTATACTGAGCAAGCCCTTAAAGTTTGTGGAGGGCTGTCCCTTACACCTTGTAAATTAATATGCTCGTTATTGACATATGTTTCCTAAATATTAGTATGGTATTTTTAATTATTTGTTAATAGATTGTTTATACATACTTACCTTTTATTTATTTAAAGCTTTAAGCACATAACACTACAAAAGCGGACTTAATGCCTTAGGCATTAATTGTCTGTTTTATGATTTTGAAATATCTAAGGCTTATTCCAAATTAAAATTACAGTGAAATTTCACAAACTTTAATCAAGAGAAAGGCTCGCTTGTACTTTGCATGATAGCAAACTCGTTGGAAAATAAAGGCGTGTTTTGAAATTTGAGAAAAACCCTGGAACTGTATTTTGGAACGAAATTTAATTTCATAGAAACAATAAAATAATAATTAATTACGTAAAGTGTTTTAATGTAATTATATAATGGTTACATAGTGTAATATAGACGGTTACATAACGTAAATAATACAAACATCAAATGTCAAACAGGTCGTTTATTTTTTGACAACTTTAATGGTCTTGTCGACTCCAGACAATGTTTCTTGTCTATATGTATTAAATCTGTAATTTTTGACTCGCTTAGACCCAGCTCCTGGAATGGAAGTTATCGCAAAATTAATGTTTTGTAACGCAGACGACTATGATTGGTTTAATATATAATTTTATTAACAACCATTCGTCTTAAACTCGTTAAAAAATAAAAGGACCGCTTCTCACACAATCCATCCATCTTTTGTTTGGCCACCCTCTCCCCCTCCATCCATCCACATGTAAACTCATAACTTTTTTAGCAACATGCGTTTCATCCCTCCTTTTCACATGACCATACCAAGACAAAAAAAACTAAACTGAAAGAAACAAAAAATAATAATTAGGGGTCCGGCGTAGAAGTAGCTACACCAGACCAAACGTTTGTATTTTGACTACCTAGTACCTAGTCAAAATACAAATGTCAAAACGGATCTTCTATTTTCTGACAACTTTAATTGAGTTGCGTTGATAACTTCTTTCCAGAAACTGAGTGTTTTGTTTAACAGTAAGATGAGCCGAACACTCCCTGAAAAAAATGACATCGAGGCGCCATATTGAAAACAAAATGTGTATCATATTAAAACACAAACTCTAAGGGTCGCCACATACGGGCAATATTTCTATAGTTCTCATACCTTTTATATGGATTCGCACGTGGCCGACGCCGGTGGCCACCACACGCTACAAATCGCCGCTGCTCGCTTCTTGTGGCCCGCACTGGCTACTAAACGCCTGTACAAAATACCGTCACCGTAGGGGCCCAACAGGGTCGAAGCCTACTGGGCCGGAAGAAGGAAGAAGATACGGTCCCGGTACGACAGGCAATTGATCACAAGTGGCTGTCGCGCGCTTCAGCTTCCTTTGTGGCCGCCAGGGACTCAAACTGTAACCGTAATAAAGTGTTTGAACACTGTTTTTTAAAACAGTTATAACAGAAAAATACTTTTAAATGTAACAGATACAATAATGTTACCGAATGAAACTGTACCTAACCTTCCTTTTATATGTGTTAAGAAGTGCTACCGAATCAAACTGTAACCTGTTATATGTGTTAATAAGTGTTAATATGTGTAACTGAAATAATCGCACAGTACCATAAATAAGTAAATTGTAACGTTGGCAACGCTGCGTTTACCTGTTACACTTATTAACACTGTTAACATTTTTATATCTGTTACAGATATGTTACGGTTACACTTTTTTAAGTGTTTTGGGTTAACACATTGAAAACACTTAAAGTAAGTGTTAAATTTTTGATTCTGTTACACATTCAACATGTAACACTTATAATTCTGTAACCTTTATGAAAGTGTTTTTAAGTCCCTGGTGGCCGCTTCTAGCTTCTTGTGGCGGCGCTTGTGGCTATCGTGTGTTGTCTGTATGTGGCGACCTTAAAATCACAATGGCTCTACTTCGAGTTCTTAACGCGATCCATTTTACGACCTAAATTGAACTGTTAATGGGATGGAGCTATACAGGGCGTATAGTACCATCTCTCCTTCTCGCTGGCAAGACTGACATTTCACCACGTCATGGTAAGGCTCACTGATCGCCTAGTCTCAATATCCATCTTCCTTTGTCCAGGGGGACCTATTTGGGGGCCTCAACGATGGTCTCCTGAGCAGGGCAGAAGCGCTGGCTGCGGTGGACATCAGCAAGCACCAATCGGGGCCGCAGCCGGGGCCTCCTCTGCCGCAGCTCAAGCACGACATGGTGTACCATCATGGGGTCGGGGGCCCCTCGCCACACAACGCCAGACCACATCAGGTAAGACCGTTTATTTGTCATCATTATTATTTCAGCTGGTCATGGACCTCGCCCAAGCATCAGTGCATCGACTGGTCTTATACTTCCCACATCCAGCTTACTCTGATAGTTTCACCAGGCCAAGGATTAACCATTTCGAAGGTCTACCTTTAATATTTGCGAAACCCAAAACATGTGTCTAGTATTTTTATGAATTGAATGAATTTATGTACAACATTTCAAAACTGTATCATGAAAAATCACCGAGTTATAGCTTGTTATTAAATATCCGCAAAAATACATAGTCACCGGCCATCCAGGCGACTGAGGGGCTCTTTGTATAAACTAAAAATAATGTTGTATACAGATACATACACAGGTTTTGTTTTTAAACGAAACTTGCTTCACACTATAAATTACTCCTGTAGCGACATTTATAGCATCACATACATAGAAACTAAACTATAAAATCCTGTATCGCACAATTAGAGTTCTCCGCGCGATTTGAACATATACAACAGCCCGAAATCATCTTTTGGGCAGTTTTCCAAACCAGACATAACATCTGTCTGGCCGGAGCATCCTCCCTTCGTTTTCAACGGAAGTTGCGTCCTATGGTATAGCATGTTAAGTTTATTTTTAATTTAAATAGAAGAGGATAGGTTAATAATAAAAATTAATTAGACACAATATCTCTACAATTCTGCGTGCCTAAAGTACGAGTAAATTATATAGAACCTAGTAAAATACAGTCCAATACCAATCAAATGTCTTAGAGTCAGCGCAGACAGAAAGGAGCGCAGCGGAAAGGATTTTATTAAGGCAGTCCAAAATCAACTTTAAATTTATTGAATTAAAGTGCATATAAGCTTGAACCTGACAAAAAATGCTCGCGCGTCCTTGAAGATACACGGGCAGCGTATCTTCGACATACCTACGTCATCCATCAGAAAATGCCTGAGACCGTGCGAGAATTATTCCTCTCTATCTACGCTGACCCTTACGGGGTACGAACCAAAGATGCAGGTAATACCACGGGAGACTGCTAGTATGAAATACAAGACCAAACTTTACCTCTAATGGGTAGCTCGCCGTCCAACCGTCCAGTAACCATACGGACCGAGCCCAAGTCAACGGCGCGTAGTGTTTCAGGCGCGTCGCAAGGAGTTGTCAGCAACCGTAGGGGCCCAGCAGGGTCGAAGCCTACTAGGGCCATGGGTGATGCGAAAGAGACCTCGGTGGCCTTGGAACAATGGCAAAGAAGGAACAGGAGTGGGTTAGTCAGTAAAAGCCTGATACTCTTTTTCGTCCTCCCGCCCCGCCCAAGAGATGTCGTCTGGATGATTTTTACCCAGCGAAAAAAAAAATTAGGTACCTAGTAAAATACAATTCAATACCAATAAAACGGTTTACGATAGCGGAGTACAAACCAAAGATGCGTGTATAACTATGAGTGACATCTAGTATGAAATACGAGACCAAATTTTAAAACACATCCCCATAAAAACATAAACACATAACTCACCCCCTGTCATAACCTAACGCCCCCAAAATCTATAGATATCATACAAAATCGAATTTCACATCAATAAAACTAAGGTGGAGTCATAAAGTCGATCAAATTCTTCACAAATTCGACCGCTCTACGCCTGCCTACCCTTCATAAAAGACCCTTGGATTCCAACCTACATGGTGATTTCGGCAATATGCATCATATTTGAAGGCCTGAGTTATCAATGGATTGACGTAAGGAAGCTATAAAATTCAAATCATTGATTGTGGATCATGGGTTCATAAGATGTGTTGGACAAGTTCTGCTAAGTATACCAATGAGCCATGCAAAATTCTTATTATTAATTTAATACATTGTTAAAATATAATAAATAAAATCAAATAGTCATGACAAAATGACAATGATAATAAAATGGAAAATGAAATGATGACATTACAATTAAATTAGTAAAATATTCAAGTCAATTTATAAAATAAAATTGTAATTTGCCTGCTGCGGTCTTCCCGTCCAATTATAATTTTAGTGTGTTCAAGGCTAGAGTGAAACTTAATAAGCCAGTGCGTCTCACCATCAAAGATTGCATTACTGCTTACCATCAGGTGGGTTTGTAGTCAAGCACAGATTTATATAATAAAAAAATAATCATCCTAACTAATATTATACATGTGAAAGTGTGGATGTTTGGATGTTTGTTACTTAATCACGCAAAAAACGGCTAAACGGATTTAGATGACATTTGGCATGCATATAGCCTTTGACATGGAAAAGAACATAGGCTACCTTTTATCCCGATTCCATAAGTATCTAATGCCACGCGGGCGAAGCCGCGGGCAAAAGCTAGTATTACAATATATTAGTTTACTAGCTTCCACTGGCGACTACGCCCGCGTTGAAGTGGGTTGCTCCATACAAGTTTTGGACCCCCGTTTCATCTCCATGGTGGGTGAATTTTTCAAAATCCTCTCTAATTTCCTGATCACACGTACCGAGTAAAATGGCGAGACAGTAAAATGTTGCTCGGCCGAGACAGTGATGTAAGCGAGTTGTAGAGATAAGTGGTAGGCCGAGCACTCGGCGCGCTGTGTTTACACGTACCGAGTACTCGGCCGAGAGCACTGTCTCGCCCGTTTACTCGGTACGTGTGATCAAGGTATTAGTGCTCGCATACGTCATAAAAATAACCTAGTGTATTTCACGCTCATAATCCCGGTAGTTTCGGCTGTGCGTGTATGTCAGTATGTCAGTTTCTTCATATATATGTATAAATAAAACAATTACATAGTGCTTCATACGAGTAGTTTATGAGTAGGTATTCGTTTTTAATTTATGATTGTGTGATATTTTGGTTTGTATTAAAGTTCCACAAGTGTTAAAAATAACCGTTAACAGTTACAGTTATTTTGAGATTTAAAACTGAATGTTCAATTAATTAGCTTATAAATGTTGACTCGAAATCAACAATTGTAGGTACTGAAAATTCTTTAGAGAGAGCTAAGGCAGCTTTTTTTTTTGAGGAAAGAATTTTTTTTTACTGTCTATAGGCTTGCTCTTGACCACTCTTTCACTCGATGGAAGGTGACGATCGAGTCCGATTGTCCAGAAGTAACCTACTCACTCTTGACTTTAAGACCTTAAGGCTATACTAGGAAACAGACAATATATCCTAAGGTTTTCTGGAAGATATCGCTATCAGTGTTACTTTTTGGTGTACAATAAAGTTTATTCTATTCTATTCTATTCTATTCTATTCTATTCTATTCTATTCTATTCTATTCTATTCTATTCTATTCTATTCTATTCTATTCTATTCTATTCTATTCTATTCTATTCTATTCTATTCTATTCTATTCTATTCTATTCTATTCTATTCTATTCTATTCTATTCTATTCTATTCTATTCTATTCTATTCTATTCTATTCTATTCTATTCTATTCTATTCTATTCTATTCTATTCTATTCTATTCTATTCTATTCTATTCTGTTCTGTTCTATAGACTTTGGCAAAGAATTCCACTCCTTAGCAATAAATACAACCCGCTCTACGTAGAACGAGAGGGAGTGTAGACTTTTACTGCATAAAAAACACTTGTGTTCCTTCAGTTCACCTGTGCATTCCGTGGCTACGATAAATTATTCAAACAATTCCGCAGCCTGAGCTTGGACCGCCTGTTTTTGAGATCAAGACGGTAAAATAACCTCTTCTCGTAAGACTCTAACTCCGATTCTTCCTTTCGCGCCTAAAGCGAAAGAAGGTATTCAAATTATTTACTGACTATATATTATAACAATATTTAACTTCTTTTTATTTGCGTGACAGAGTGGATGACCATACGCCTCTGTCGCACTTTTTCATACTAGTGCCTTTTTATGACATGTTAAAATGTCAAGCGTGCGAGCTATACCATCCTATATAGCTCCATCAGTTTAAGTCGTCAAATGGGTCTCATTAAGAGCTCGTGGTAGAGCTTCCAATCAATTGTCGTTTAAAATCTATACATATAAATAAGTTGTTTGTAATATTGAAATAACTGCTTTTTAATTTTACAAATTTTTGTCTGTCTGTCTGTTGTTTGTCCGGGCTAATCCCTGAAATGGCTGGACCGATTTTGACGGGACCTTTTTTTGGCAGGTAAGCTGATGCAATAAGGAGTAACATAGGCTACTTTTATTTTAGAAAAAATATCTTCAAAATCCTGTAGTCCACGCGAACGAAGTCGCGGGCACAGCTAGTAAAAAATAAAAACGCCGCACCAACGTTTTTAGCAATTTGAAAAAAAAAACAACTTGGTTGTCAAAGAACAATATTCTACCAGCCACATCCTTTGACCAATCCAAAGATCTATCCCCAAATAAAAATAAGACAACAACATAAATAATAATAACAAATGCATTTCTGTTTGCGTGTAGGAAATCTTCGAACCTATGGGGCTGTCTCCTTGGGGACCAAAGGGGGCCGAGGACGTAAGAAATATGTGCCTCGAGCTATAAAAATGAACTAATATTATGCACTATTCGCTGTAATGGCGAATGGAATTGCTTGTTTTGAGGGTAGGAATAGAGGATTATTGTGACTAAGAAATGCAGGGTGAAGGGTAGACCTTTGCATCTTAGGGCGCACACCGTGTTTTTGAAACGCGCCGTTGACGCGCGTTTTAGACACATGGGTCGATGTGAAATAAGACAGATTAAGCTTGAATTCCTTGGAAGGACTTAGGCTATTTTTTATCCAGCTTCAACCTTCGCGTTCGCAGTAACCGACATTCACGCAGACGAACCCACTGGCAGAAGTTAGTATATAGAGATAACCCACGTCAATTTACACAAGATGTTCCATCACTATGATAGGTACAACGCGTTCCAAATGAGAATAGGATCGATCGCCATGTTGTGACGTCACGATTTACTGTCAAATCGAGGAAATAAATTTTTAAACATAAATTAATTTACGAAAAATTTAATTTATTTATGAACTGTGAACGAAAAAAGTTTAATCAGAATCCAGTTCTTCGATTTTATTCATCTCTGAGTGCTTCAATTTTGCCAAAATTTCTTCGATTTGACAGTACGACGAGACGTCAAAACAAAGGAATCGGTCCTATTCTCATTTGGAACGCGTTTTAGGTACAGGCCTGTGCACACCACATAAAAGCGCCATTGACGCGCTTGTAGAGATACATACACGATACGCAATAATATCATCATCATCATCATTTTAAAGACGTCCACTGTTGGACGTAGGCCTCCGCCAAGTGTCGCCACAATGAACGATCGTGACCATCCATCGGATTCCCACAACTTTTACCAAGTAATTGGTCCAACTTGGCCTTCCAACGCTGCGTCTTCTGGTACGCGGTCTCCACTCCAGAACCTTTCGGCCCACTGCCATATGTTCTGCGAGCAATGTGCCCTGCCCATCGCCATTAACGTTTGGCAATTCTTCATGCTATGTCGGCAACCCTGGTACCAAATGCTACTGAATATTGCAAAAGTTCGTTCGTTCGTATTCTGTAAACTTGACGTTGTTTGGCTAAATAAATACTTTGCAAAGCCTTAACAAAAACAAAATCGTTTAGAACGTGGTCGGGCTGTAAATAATATCATTGATAGTCTGCTTCACTCGCACTTATGGAGCGTATATGACAAATGAAAATACAGTTTTGACAAATACAAACACAATTTTAACAAATACAAATTGTCTTATTTCTCTGATAAAAATTGAGAAATACAAAATGTTTTATATTTGTACCAAAATAATAGTAGTATGTAACTAGAGATGCGATTTGGACTTAGTTCTAAACAAGATTAGGTACCATAGAAACCACAGAATTTACTCTTATTTTTTTTAATATTTTATGTTGTGTGTAAGTTTCTGGACCTAGGTATTTTTCCCCCTCGGATTTATTCTAGAGCTCTGCAGTTGCTTTCACATTGGATTCCCCCTTTAGCTCCCACTTCATTCTTCTCTGTAAGAAAACGCAATGTTTTAGAATATTTAAATCGAAAGGAACTTTTGTAAGCAAATAAATATAAGTATAGAAAAGATGTGGATCTCATAAATTATTTATTAGCATGTTTTGTTTAATGAAAAATAGTTTTTGAGATCTTTGAGGCAAGAGGGAATCGGTTCGTGTTTTCATTACATTTTTGTATAGTTTATCTAACATTGGCACATACATGTAACACGCACCTGCCAGCGCCTTCGTCTGCGTGAATGTGGACTATTGTGGACGTGAAGTCGAAGTCAAAGCCAGATAAAAAGTAGCCTATGTCCCTTCTAGGGGTTCAAGCTTACTCTGTACGAAATTTCATCAAAATCGGTTCAGTAGTTAAACTGTGAAAGCGTACCAGACAGACAGACTCTCATTCATGGAACTGCATCTATACTATACTAATATTATAAAAGAATTTCTTACTTTGCTGACGACGTGGCTGACTACGACCAGCTTCAAAAAGGAGGAGGTTATATGTTCGGCTATATGTATTATTTAAAAAAAAAAACGTGTTGCGTCGATAATAAGAAAAAATCGTTTTAATTAATGTTTTTTTGTAAAAAGTATTTTATTAATTAAACCATTAACTGTTCCACTCACAGATGAAATTGTACTACATTCACAAGAATCCAATTTATAAATAATAGAGTTAATATGATAAACTAACAGACGAGGAATGTACGGGCAATTTTTCTCACTCCCCTTCCGACGAGGGTTGTAACCCACGTAATGCGTTCTTTATTGCCCACGGAACCCAAACGGTAGCCGTTTGGGGTTCAGTGCATGTATTCTGTAAATATAGTTGTTCGGGGTAGTTGGGACCTTGTAAAGTGGTACCCAGTAGTTCTGATGATATATTTTATGGATATTAGTTTAAAATTGGGGTGGGATTGTCATAACTATGAAGTGTATTTGTATATGATCTTTATTAGATTACGAGTTTAATATGAAAAAATACATAATAATAAAAATACAAAAAAAAAAACTAAATACTTTATGAAAAAATCGTTTTGGTAAATCACATCCAAATTTATTAGTTTTTGCCTGCGGCTTCGCCCGCATACGTAATATATAACTTATGTCACTCAGGAATAAAGTAACTTTCTATCAGTGAAAAATTTTTCGCAATCGGATCAATACTTTCAGAGATTACCTCCAACCACAGATATACATAGGCATAGATAACGCAAGTATCACGATCTGTATGAAAACCAAGCGTGCCATTTTTTGACTACCTATTATGAAATACGAATGTTTTGTTTTTCTCAAATTTAGTATTACCAGGTTTTACTAAGGGTATTAGATTAAAAATAACTATTTTTTAAAGTAATTACGCATAATATTAATCACAATATGCCTTACTTTATTTTTTCTCCTCTTATTTGTACAGTTTTTTACAATTTATAACAGCACAATTATGTAACCTATTTAATATTTTTAACTGAGACGTCTGACTAGCGCTATACACCGATGCAGACTGAGCGTGAAAGGGGCCACTTAAGATTTTTGTACGTAAGCTAGGCACGCGAAGTAGTTGCTCTTGCGTTATCTATGTCTATATATATCTGTGCCTCTAACAAACAAAAAAACATAAAAACAAACATAATTAATATAATAGTAGTACATAACAATATAATATTAGTGTAGATTAGTGTATATAATTTATTGATATATTATGAAAAAATCGTTTTGGTAAATCACATCCAAATTCATTAGTTTGCAACATAACCGTGTCTTATTTATAAACATACTTTTACATTGTTGACAATTTCTCGCGATATTTTACAATCTTATGGCGTTTGCAATTTTTGGGTGACGTATACAAGTTTTCCACTTCATAGGTAATATTAGATACTAGCTGACCCGGCCAACTTCGTACCGCCTATCAGTCAATAAATGTAGTATATCTTTCGACATAGTCAACCGATTGCGATGAAACAAAGCCTAAGTAATATATCAAGTTACACACAATTTTAATGTATAAAAGTTATCTACATTGATTTTGTATATTTTACGTGATGCGCGCACAACTAAAAACTTCTACAGATTTATTAGATGACAAGTCCGTTGGTAATTAATTATTTAATAAGAATAAGAATAAGAATAAGAAATTTTATTTGCTCAAACATGTGTATGCAGACAGAATTAAAATAATACATGCATGCAAGATCTTAAATAAAAGTGGCTCACGACATGTCTGCCATTTTTCATGGCATGCAAATATTTTAAATTCTATTATATTATTATTATTATGAATTAATTAATTTTATTTTTTTCAATTTTACATTTATACATTAAAAACACATTTACAATTACATATTTACAATTATCAAATTATATATTTTCATTATTAAATATTACAGAATACAGATTATAGTTATTATAATACATATTTTAATGACTAATTATATTTAATAGCATTCAAACAAATACATACACAAAATAAACAACTTTAAGTCCTCTATTGCTACACAACCCTTATTACGACAATGTTAGTTAAAATTATTTATTTATTACAATTACGGAGTCGTTTAAAAATTCCGTAATATTGTAGTATGCTTTCTGTGCCAAAAACAATTTCATTGTTTGTTTAAGTTTTGTTATAGTTTGTTCTTTCCAACTTTTGGGCAATTTATTGTAGATAATTGGTGCCATGCAGAAGACACTCTTGCGCATAAGTGCAGTTTTTGATGGGTGTAAACATAGTGGCTATCATCACGTCTATTTCTTGGAAATCTGTCTGCCATACGAGGAAACAAATGTGGATTTATTTTTACGAACATTGTTATTTCTAATATATAAAGTGAAGGCAATGTTAATATATTATATTTAATGAAAATTTTTTTACAGCTATCAGTAGTCTTGAGATTGAACATAGATCGCAAGCAGTATTTTTGTTTTTTAAAAATGATATCCCTATCGGTTGAGTTACCCCAGAAAATAACACCATATCTAAGGACAGATTCAATCAAACCGTAGTAGGCCGTTAATAGCGCTTCTATATTTAGAGTACGAGACAATTTATACAATACATATGCCCCACTGCTTATTCTTTTGGCTAGAGCTGCAATGTGCGCTTTCCAATTTAGGTTTTTATCAATTGTTAGACCTAAAAATTTTGTAGTATTAGCTGTCTGTATTTTATTATTATTATATTCGATTTCCAAATTAGAGTATAATGATGGTCGTTGGCTAAAATGCATAATCAAAGTTTTATTTATATTAATTTTCAAATTATTATTATTGAGCCACGTTACCGCTTCAGTTAATGTATTTCTTATGTCCGTTTCATAATTATTTTTATTATGGCATGATATAGTTATTAATATGTAATTAATTCCTAATGAGTTCAGCACTTTCAGATTTATATCCTTCTAGCCTTTACCCACGGCTTCGCCCGCGCACGTAAAATATAGCCTATGTCACTCTGCAATAAAACAGTTTTCAATCAGTAAAAAAATTTCAGCAATCGGACCAGTACTTTCAGAAATTACCTTCTACAAAGATAAAAAAACAAAAATCAAACTTTACTTCTTTAGTAGGAGCCCAGCTGGGTCGAAGCCTACTGGGGCCAGGGTTAGTTTCGAAAGATAGCTCGAGCCCCGGTATGAAGGCTTGAAGGAACGGGGTGGGTTTTTGGTCAGTAAGAGTCTGACACTATCTCCCGCTCCACCCAAGAGCGGGGTTGTCATTGATGATTTTCCCAAACCCCAAAATAAAAAACCTCTTTAACCTTACCAATGCCGTAATTAGAGTTACAATAGAAAGACAGAACTGCCACTGCCTCCTCCTCAATACTGAGACATATGAAATCCCTATTATTTTATTTTAAGGTTTTTTTTCTGAAAAGGAAACCCGTATTAAAGGGCAACTGAAGGCCACAGGTGTGGTTTTAGTCAATGAAAGTCTGACATGCCCTCTCGCTCCACTCAGAGCGGGAGAAATCATTGGATAATTTCAACACATCAAAAAAAAAAATCAAAAATGTTTATTATTTCTCATACATTAAACTGCATTACAAAGTTGGAGGTAATCCCAGTAAGTTGTAAAATACACTTGTGTTGGGGCTATCTCGCTATTTTCCATACTATCTATTTTTATAACGTGGACCTTTTATTTACAAATAATAATTCAATTTGATTCAATTGAATTCACAATTTAACCTTTAATATAATCCATAAACAATTTACAATATTTTAATTTAATAATATTAAAATTGAAATACTTAAACTTACAAAAAAAAAAAACAAAATTAAAAGAAAAATACAATTTTAACAGAATGAACAGCATTAGGTGTATGAACTGACATGAATAAATAATAAGATAAGATTTATTTCCCGCCACAATACACAATGATTACAGTTTCTAGGGTAAAAGTAGGTACAATAAACATATTGTGGGAGACTGGTGCCTAAACTAGGCTTGTGGCCTGTATTTCAGGACACCAGGACTCCACCCTTAGGTTTTGTTAACATTTTTATTATTGCCTTATGCTCTGAGAAACAGTTGTCGCGATTATTAACAATTTTTATGTTATAAATTCTATACACCACTAATTTTTAATTAGTACAAATACTTAAAGGGCTTATTAGAAAAGGTCTTGTTATTATTTAAGTAAAATCTCAATAAATAATATTCATAAACAGCAAAGTTATAAGCGTTTGTGTTTATCCCAAAATGTCTCTCAATTTATGGAAATATTGTGCAGGCTATTGATTATGAATGAATAAATGACGATTAAAATAGAAAATCACTTCCCAAAGTATTTTCTACTAGCAATTGTTATGTATGATTGAATCTATGGTGAATTTACCTTTTCGTGGTCAATTTTAGGATTTCGGTTTTTTCTACTTTTGAATACAAAAATATGATCAGTAACGGGTACAGATACAGCCCCATTTTTTTGTGTACTAATTAAAAAGTAGGGGTGTATAGTGTTAGTACGGTTAGTATTATGTGGGAATATTGTGTAATTTTATATGTGTGTGTGTTTGTGTGAAGTGTATAGTGTGGTATGTGTACAGAATGTATGAAAAGTTAGATGTTCTTACAATTTTTGTGTCTAACTTAGTCTGACCAAAAACCCCATGAAAAATAAATAGAAAGATAATGACAGCAGCGTATTAAAATATTGGTGGATATTTGAACTGAATGTTTATATTCACAGATAGTAGGTACCTATATTGTGAGACGTAGAGATAATAAGATTTCTTTATATCAAATAACTGTTTTCTAGAATAAAAAATTACTCGCGCCTGTCAACTTGCCAGTCATCATAATCCCATGTTACAATATTCTTTATTTTATAATTCGAATTGATTTTTTTTATGTAGATCATAATACTGGTTGCTTAAGCTGAAAGGTTTTTTTCGCCAGGAGAGGGAAATACGAGCAGCACAGACGAGCCAGTTTGGGCAGTGTCAGACTTCTACTGACTAAAACCATTCTCCTGCCTTACATTTAAACCACAGACATGACGTAGAAAGTTTGCGGGAGTGTGTGTATGTTTGTTACTTCTACTCGCTCAAACGGCTGAACGGATTTCGATGAAACTTAGAACACGGTAGACCATGACCTGGAATAGCACATAGGATACTTTTTATCGCATGAGTATGTTTCCTTGCGATAAATTTCAAGACACTATCAAAAATATAGCAGAAAAAAAATTCTTCTTGCTTTAATGACGAGAAGTGTAAATTAACCTCATCTCAGTTGATATACTTAGAGTGATCTTTTTCAATGAAAAATACTAACAAAAATTGTATGTTAATAATCTTTGTTTTATTTGTCTTATCTATCTCTGAAGTTTTTATTATTATTTATTAGTAATATTGTTGGTCACACGGGATTTTTCATTAGAAATCCCGGGAAGATCCATCATAATATCAAAATTTCGATGCAAGCACATGAATTCCAACCCCTGGTAATTATTTTTTTTTAGCTTAACATCGACAATAACAGTAGACGACGGGTAATTGAGTCAAGGCTGCACCCGAACTGGACCAAATATAAAAAATTCAAAAAACGATAACCTTTTACATCGGTCTTGAGTATTGTGGTTACGCCTGTTCCTCTTGACCTATTGAATTGAAATGCAAGCAGCAGCTCAAAACTGAACCTAAAGACGGGTGCATTTAAGAATCATTTTCCTTTAAGTCAGTATTCGCCATGAATGTACCGAATGTAGGGTATTTGAAACTAAAAAACAGGCTAATGAGTCTAACCGATGGTCAGTTCTCTTCAGTTGCTCGGCAGCTCATGTCTTGGTTACATTTACCTCTCAGCTTCGACGAGCACGTAGATTACTACATGGCGTGTCATCGAGTTCTGTTTTATATGCATTGGGAGCAAGTAAGTAATAATAATAATATTCCAGAACTTTCACAAAACACTATCTAGTTCAAAATTAAGTAAAGCTGTGTTTATGAGTACTAGACAACTGATGAACATACCTACTTATATGTTTCTAAATAGATACATAGACAAATTACACCCAGACACAGAACAAATTATCGTGCTCATCACACAAGCATTTTATCATGGGTGGGAATTAAACCTACCACCTTCGGCTAGCAATCAAGTCCACTAACTACTAGACTAACAGGCCAGTAAAAGTTCATAAGAATAAAAAAGTTCCAGTTTATTATAATTTGTTTTTGGAATGAAGATTTACAATTTTTTATAATTTGTTGATGAGTTTTATTTGATTTTATATACCTAATTTGTTCTTGGAATGAACATTTGATTTTTTTAAGGCATTTATAGTATTTTAAAGTTTTCTAAAGATAGGTAACACCTCAATTAGAGCTAAGGACTATCATTCTGGACCTAATTTTTTTTGAATACAGTGAATTTGGATTCACTCAAATTCAAATTCCAGCTATATTTCTAAAAACTTTGGCACTGCCATGTTTTTATAATGCAATATTTTTCAGTAGTATAGACTTTCAATAGTCTTCGTTCTGCAGTTCTGTAGTCATCGTCTGTGGTCAGATTTTCCCCTTGGAATGAAGCTATGAGTTTGACAGTCTCTGTTAAACTGCCGCCAGAAACCAGCTCTAGAGTTTGACAACTGGTGATAATTTCTGTAAAATTACTTATTATGTAAAGTTGCCAACCACCCTGTTTCCCGAAGACATGTCGGTCATTTTTGTAGTGCCCTGTGATATCCTGGACAGTTTTTAAGCTCTCCTCTCTTCTTAGTCATGCAATCTTGATGAGTCCCGCACCACCGCCTCTCTCGCGATAGGTACGACGCCATGCAGCTCTGTTTGGCAGCTCGGGAGTTTTCGTTAACGCTGCCTGTGTCACCGATTTGATGAGGTCCGTCCACCGTGTTGGAGGGCGTCTACGAGACTTTGCCCTCGATTTTCCCTTACACCACCAATCCTTCCGTCGAATCCTCGTTACGAGTGATATGCCCGAAGAACTTGAGGATTCGTATGTGCAGAGACGAGTTTTTAAGCTGCGTCCTGGATATTTAAAAGCGCCCTGACAAGGCATTTTTTTTTGTATTTTGCAATTCCAAGCTAAGCAGAGTTTGTGTTATGAGTACTAGACAACTGATAAACGCGGGATAGAATTGGTGGTGGATGTCACATGTATTTGAATTTTTGTTTCTATGTTAGGACGTGCCGGTTTCCTCACGATATTTTCCTTCATTGTTTTGAGTAAAGTTTTGACGAAATAAATCAAAGTAAAAGGCTTGCTTTGCATCCACGGCGTCATTACTCCTATGACTAGAAGCCTTAAGGGGACCTTAAGGGGATGCATCTCGACATACATTTTCACTGTTTTTCATACAACCGCTCTTATGCGATTATGACGTTATTACACATTTTTCATCAGATATTTTGGAAACACAGTATCTTGTGGATATTATCTTGGCTTCTATGAAACTCAATTTATAAATTTGTGTAAAACTAATCCAGTTAAGACATCTGAAAATCTGATATTTTGCATGAACTTTGACACTTCATAATTTACTCAAAAATTAAAAAAATCTAGAAAGTACAACATACAAGCCTAGCAAATTTTATCAAGAATCTATATAATAATAATGTTTTTCAAAAACTTGTAAGTGTTTAAAAAAAACACGTATTTCCTGGAACAAGTTTGGTAAAATATTTGAGCAAATCTATAGAATGCTAATAGTTTTCAGGTATTATCAGTTATCACTCTTTTTTCGCGTTGTCTTTTCGTCAAACATCACGTTGGATTGCGTTAGATGAAGTAACAAGCTTTTAAACCATGCTCGATGTTTACAATAGGCGAGTGGAAAAGCAGCCTCTTAATTCATTAAACCCCAAGCAAACGCTGGTATTCGCTCTCTCATTGTTTCATTGTCTTTCTATTGTGTCTTTAATTACGATATTCGAAAGGCTAAAACAGAAAAAAGAAAACAATTTCTCCGAAGCCCACTCTTGCTTAACCCCAAGCAATAAACCCTTCAAGTTACACGGTCGATTTTTAAACAAAAGTAAAAAAAAAACTGTCATGGAGGTCCCTCGTGACCGCGGCGACAATTGCGCACTAAAATTCTGAGCCTACCCTTGTTTACCCTTTGTACAAGTTGTTTAAGTTCCAACGTTTGCTGCACGAATGGGGTTATCTTTACTCTCGTATCTTAGAGGGTGGGTTGTTTTGTAGGTGTCCAAGCGGGTCGGGAAAGTGAATTGTGGAATGTGGTGGCGAAGGTTTCATCACTAGATACTTCTTTGTTGAGAGCTTAAGCACAAAATTTATAAGTACAGAAGTCAATCTACATACAAAGCACGCTCGAGCAACGCACACAAAGACACCGCTCACAGACACAATGTTTCGGTCGCGTCTCGGATCAAACGCTCATTAGTGTGCGTCCACCGAGCGTAGGTATAAAAAGTGAAGTACATACATGAGATTGTCTTTTGTACGGGTATTTATTTTGTGGCTTAAGGCTTATAGTCCCTAGAACATCAGGCCGGAATGATATGAACCCACTGCCACCTAGGCGGCAGTACGCGTATTTGTGCATTTAATTCCAGCCAGCTGCGCCCGGATAGAGACCCGCTTTTTTTTTGGTGGTAAAAATCATCAAATGACAACCCCCGCTCTTGGGCGGAGCGGGAGATAGTGTCAGACTCTTACAGACTAAAAGCCCACCCTGTTCCTTCGTGCTTTTCGTTCGGATAGAGCCCCGCTGCCCTTTAAATCCATTTTCTGTGCGAACATATATGCTACGTACATTTTGAAGTACATTTAACCAGCATTTTTTTTTTAGTTCAAATTTCTAAAGGTAGTACAGACAGTATTTGTAAAGGTCAAAGTCGTTTGAAACGAAACAAATGAAAAAATATCATGTTGTTAATTTTTTTTTGGCAAATTCGTCTTACGAACAAATCATAATTGTTGATAATGTTTTACATGAATCTATAAAAAACACATTTTTTTTTTCAAACCTATTGACCTCGCCGTTACCGAAAATTAGGCTTCAGGAAGTTACTGTTTTCTAACACTACTCGGAAGTTAGTCTTAAAGCGAGGTTGTACTCATTTTGAACTTCTTTGAACCTCCGGATATCCACAAATATAAGAAGAGAACACCATAAAAAAATATTTTATTAAAATTGACCATATGACCTATCGCTGAATAAAAATCAGAACATGATATAAATTATTTGACTAGATAAAAAAAATCACGAATCATATCATACACAATGTAAGAATTACTTTACAGAAATATTTTAAAGTTATATAAAACAATAAAGCTTTTTTAAAATGGTCTGGAAAAAACAAAATTCTTCTGTAGTTGCTTTTCATAATTAAAATAAAATCACATTTACGCGTCGCGAAGTCGACACAGACCCGGGCTACTTAAAAACACTGACTACAACCGGCTCTTTATAAATAAGTTTTCAATGAAAAATACTTTTTCATAACAAGCCTTTATATCGCGGTATAAAAGCTTGCTATGCAATTATTTAACCTACAGATAATTAATACTCATTAAAACCACAAACTTCAAACACGATAGAGTTATGTTATTGCGCTTATTACCAAGTTCTTATGGTCATCAAACCCTGGTTACCATCTAGCACCAAAGTACTTGTTAGACAAATCATACAAGCCCCTACTTGATGGGGTTGTATCGTGTTCCTATGAGCACCTACCGGTTCTATCACCAGATCAGCTTCATATCATAATAATTTTGCATTGTCATTTTTCAAATTCTTTTTTGTCAAAACTTCACGCTACTTGGCCTAGTAGTTTCAAACTGACTGACTGACAAATCTGTCGGTCAGTCTCTTCTTTTATATTATAGATGTGCTTCCGTAAATAGTTATATACAGTCGACTCTCGTTCATTCGAAACCCGAGGGACTCTTAAAATATTACGAATTATCGAGTGTTCGAAATATCACATGGTTCGAATTGAAACCTAACTAAACAAACCAATTCGTGCGGAAGTGTGTGTGAACTAAGCATTACAAAAACAAAGGCTCGTGTGCGATGATACATGTCTGAACTTGTCTCAAAAGTAACTTACATACCTCTGCAAGTTCTGCAATCTTTCTCTCTCATTCACACACACACACACACATTTGACATTTGACATTTGAGATCATCGGAGAACTTGAAACTTTTGATGCCTTCGCATTTTACCAAATTCTGCGACAAATCGTTTACGGTTCAGGCGGTGCGATTATGGAACGCTTTGCCATTGTTAATTAGACAAGCCCAGTCGCTAGGTTCTTTTAAAAACCTTGTCAAAGAACATTACCTTTCTCTCTAATATTAATGTGATACTGCCAAATTTAATTTCTTCTATCGCTAATCTTTATTCTATTCTTTTCTTTTTCGCTTCCATTTAATTGTAACACATGATATATATATATATATATATATATATGTTGTATATATTTATATATGTATATATGTACTTGTATATTTTTTTTTTTCCCCTTAATTAATTTGTCCCTTGATTTAATTGCTTGAAGTACACCGCAGACTACCCCTTTTTTAGTTTAAGTTCTTATATCCCATCCCAAGGTTGTCTGGAAGACATCGCTTTCAGCGATAAGACCGCCACTGTGCACATAGGTTTAAGTTTCTGTGAGATTGTTACTATTTTGGTGTATAATAAAGTTTATTCTATTCTATTCTCTCGTTCTCGCTATAACTTTGGATTGTCGAGTGCTTGACGACGATGAGTTCGAATAAACGCGTCGTTTTGTTACGTAGCGATGATTTGTTCGTTCGAATTACCAAGTGCACAAAAATGTATTGTCTTAGTTTGATATATAAAGAGATTTTCTAGGGAACTCGTGATAACTTTGAATTATAGAAAGGTTCGAATTATCGCATATTTGAATTAAAGAGGGTCAACTGTATATATTTTCCCGCTTGCAAATAAGTCGTCGATTAAATTAAAACACGGCCGTGTTCAAACCATAGGTCTACGATTCTTGGTAAACACACCTCCATCATTTACATCCGCCAATGCATTTCAAATCAGACTGCCAGGACTCCTGCCCACCCATTTCCGGAAAACAATCCCAAATATATACCATAACAACGCGTAACCCCAGGCCAGGACCAGTCAAAACACAATTCAATAGTAATCGGACATCTGTCGAGCAAAATTGAATCTTATTTTCATAGTTATAACGGTGACTGGCGATATTAGACGTTTGCCAAGGGATATTCAACTTTATTTCTCTGGAATAAGAGAGTGATGTGCGTTAAAGTTATCGACTTGTACGACTGTATCAACCGATAGGGTAGAAACGGTTGTGGTGTGGCCATAAAGTTTGCTAGAGATTAGAAATATTAAAATCGTTTCAAATTTTACATTACATTTACATTATTTTTATTTTTTTTACATTTTTGCACTAGCTTTTGCCCGCGGTTTCGCTACGTACATAAAATATAGTTTTTGTCACTCAAGAAAAAATCAGCTCTATAAGGGGAAAAATTTTAGCAATCGGACCAGTACTTTCAGAGATTACCTCCTACAGACAAAAAACAAACTTTACCATAAGTGTAGATTTAATCATAATCAGCCTAGTTATATTCCCACTGCTGGGTCTCAGGTCTCCTCTCTTTGAAAGAGAATGGCCCGTAAACCACCACGCGGGCCTAGTGCGGGTTTTTTGATGTCACACGTCTTCGAATTTTTTGTTCTAGCTCAAGCTGGTTTCCTCAAAATGTTTTCACCCTTTGCCATTATCAGCAGTTGGAGCCCACTCCCTCGACAAATCGTACGTCGTGGGTTTAAAATCTAGTCCCAAACTAAGCAGAGCTTATTCTATGAGTACTAGAAAACTGAATTAGAAAATAATAATATATAATAATAAATAATGATAATAATAATATATAATATTATTTTTAATATTTATTTTAACCTCTCGTGTGCCGTAATTAGAGACACAATTAAAAAGCCATTGTGTCTCGCGTAGATCTGCGTTCCGGCATACAACGGGTTAATCTTGCTATTATAAATACATAATTATGTTTTAAATAAATCTTCAAATTTAATTCTTCATATTAATTAATTTACAAGAAGCGTGACCGAGTTTGTAATACAAAAATATAATTGAAAAGAGTGTCCATAGAGTTTCTTGCAAATTCTTCTCCATAGAGATCTACACTTTGTAATCTATACATACATAGGTACATATAAATAAAATTGGAGTGTCTGTTTGTAATATCGAAATAACCACTTTATACTATATGCATATGAATATACGAGTATATATACGGTACATACACCAAAATATTTTTTTTTCAATTTTTGTCTGTCTGTCTGTTTGTTCCGGCTAATCTCTGAAATGCCTGGACCCACATTTTTGCCAGGTAGCTGATGTAATAAGGAGTAACTTAGGCTACTTTTATTTTAGAAAAAATACATTCAAAATCCTGTAGTCCACGCGAACGAAGTCACGGGCGCAGCTAGTATGTTATAAGCATCATTACTGACTGATTGATTTCTTAACGTTTCAGAAGTGCCTGTATATGGTTTATTTGAAATAAAATGCTTTGGATCTTTGGATTTTATTCCATAGACATACAAGATAGCTTCATACAATAATGGACCGTAATGTATATTTGTAACATTGTTCTGTATATTTCTGACCAACTTTTTGTAGGACGTGTGCGTTGCATTATTGCTATCAGTGTGTTCCATTTTTCTCATACAAAAAATCGGTCACCGATTATTGGACGTGGGCGGGCAGCCTAAAGTGGTGCAGAAATACTTTATACAAGTTACAAATCCCGATCCTCGAGCCGCGTGTTTCCTGGCCACCCCCTCGGACAAATTTGGCCACTTGTCCCAATCATACAGTAGCGACACAAATCAGTATTAAAGGAATATAATTTATTTAATATCCACTTGCAATCCGATTGCATAGTGAGGGGAGCCTATCGATAAATTTAAATAATTTAATTACTATTTGTCGATATTTGTAACTAAGTAGTTCAGTAGGTTTTTGTAATTTTAATAAGCTAATTATATTACTTTAAAAATAGATGATTTTGAAAATGTGTGTTATATGAGAGTTTCCGTAAATATTTATTAAGCTATTGCATAGCTTCTATCGCGGGCCTTGAGCGTGGAGACCGAATCCAGAAATTCCGTAACGAAAATAACCCAACACCCCCCCACTCATTTGTTTTTTGAGCGTGGTGACCGATAAAAAAACAAATGAGTGAACAATCAATCAAAATTCAATTCAATGTGTGAAAGTGTAACTTCAATTAATATCAAAGAAAAAAAAACAAAGGAAAAAAAATACTGCATAAATAAAATAAATAAATAATTATAATTGCATAATTTGATAAAAATGCTATGCAATAGCTTTACCGCGGCAGTCCCCGAGTGCCACACGTCTTTTTTTTAATTCTGTTTTTAGTATTTGTTGTTACAGCAGCTTCAGAAAACATCTTCTGTGCCAATTTTAACTATCTAGTTATCATGGTTCATGAGATATACAGTCTTGTGACAGACGAACAGACAGACAGACAGACGGACGGACAACGATGTTTTAGTAATAGGGTCCCGTTTTACCCTTTGGGTACGGAACCCGTAAAAGTATCGATATCTTGCCAGTTTGCAAGTTAATAAGAGCAATAACAGTATGCGACCTCTTTAGAAATCATAGTATGTTCCTTTGGAATAACTTTCTACTACCATGTAGGTGAAGACGCTGGCAGAAACTAGTCTATCTATGCATATAATAAATCTCTAGAACTTTTTAAATGTGCGCACATCACTCAAAAAGTACGAAATCGATGTAGATAAATATACATTAAAAAATTGTGTGTAACTTGATTTACTTTGGCTTTGTATCATCGCAATAGGTTGACTATATCGACAGATATACTACATTAATTGACTTTTTGGCGGTACAAAGTTCACCGGGTCAGCTAGTAGTTACTAAAATAACTCTGTAGTTTGTTAAACGAGGCAAGAAAACCAAGAATCAAACCACATCTAGTCTAGATATCCATTCTCTTTCAATTAATCCGGGAATAGTGTCAGCTATTCCAAGAGTGACCTGGTTTTTAAGTAAAGTAGGTGGGTTAAAAACAAACCGTATTTTGTAAGATGAACTGACAGGCTAGTAGAGCAATTAATTGTAGGTTATTATCAGCCTTAAGAGCGGCCTACTCGATGTACATACATACGACCGCTCTTAAGTGATTATGATTTTATTACACAATAGCTTTTCCCCGCGGCTTCGCTCACGCACATAAAATACAGCTATGTCACTTAGGAATAAAGCAGCTTTCAATTGGTGGAAAATTTTAGCAATCGCACCAGTACTTCCAGAGATTACGTCCTACAAACAAAAAAACAAAAAAAAACTTTACCTCTTTCTAATATTCGTGTAGATTTTTCTTCAGAACTTTGGATACACAGATCAGATATCTTGTGGATATTATTGAGGCTTCTACAGAAATCAATATCAGTGAGTATGATAAAAAAAAAACCAGTCAAGTGTGAGTCGGACTCATGCACTGAGGGTTCCGTAGAGACTTACCTATGAAAACAGTTAAATTCCCGAATTGAATTACGAAGATTTTTCCAAATCGTAAAGATATTTTTTTTTGACGTAACAACAAATTTTCAGTTTTCAGATTTTTTTCTTATACTTGTGCTATGAGACCTTAATTCATGCAAAATGACAGGCTTGTCAGGAGTGTCTTTTTTTTTCGATGGGAAAAGTCATACAACCCCCGCTCTTGGGCGGAGCAGGAGATAGTGTCAGACTCTTACTGACTAAAAAACCCATCCCGTTCCTTCAAGCCTTCATATCGAGACTCGAGCGCCCTTTCGGATAACCCTGGCCCCAGTAGGCTTCGACCCGGCTGGGCCCCTGCTGTTGCTGACAACACCTTGAAGCGCACGGGAACAGTGCGCGCCGTCGACGACTTGGGCTTGGTCCGGACAGTTACCGGACGGTCAGACAGCGAGGTACCCATTGCTCACTGTCCGCAAGCCCGCGCCTACGGTGGCTGGAAAACGGGATCGGAATCCCGGCGGCGGCTAGAACGGTGTCGAAATACACGTTTTTTGCGACATGAACGGCCGCATCTTTTTTTTCGTTAACTCTAAAGACTGATTTTTTCCACAACTTCAAGGGATCGCAGACTTGATTATATGGTTTTAATTTCAACTCGATACCTCCACGCGTTCTCGAGATAAAGGGTCTTGACTGACAGACGAACAACAAAGTGAACCTATAAGGGATCCGCTTTTGTTTCTTTTGAGATACGGTACCCTAAAAAATCGGTCATTAGGCCAATCATAAATGATTAAGAGGAACACGATTGAATTAGAAACAACAGCATGTTTTGGAACACGACACATATTTCATGTGCCCTCCGATTTTCTTTCACATTCATTTTTCCACTAGCTTGTGTTCGCTTCGTCACGAATATTGCGCTGACCTTTCAGAGTCATCATAACCTGACCTACTTGAAACACTATACGTTTTTAATGAGATTCTTAACAAAGTAACAACCTTTATAGTTCTAATAGATCGGTCCGAAAATACCATGGTTTATGTTTAGAAAAGTAATACTTACACACAATGCTTTCTAGTCACAAACTAGGCAGAGCTTCTGATAAGAGTATTGGACAATTGATAAACATATTTGTTTATTTCTAAATACATACATATTAGAGATAAATTACACCCAGACACAGAAAAAATGATCATGCTCATTACACAAACATTTGTCCTATGTGGGAATCGAACCCACGACCTCCGGCATAATAGTCAGGGAAACTAACCACTAGACCAACAAACCAGTCAAATAAAAGATCATCAAAACAACACACTTAATCATCATTTCAGCCCAAAGACTGTTGGACATAGGCCTCCCCCAAGGGTCGCCACGACTGTTCCTGTGCGTCTCGCATCCACCGCATTCCCGCGACTCTCACAAGGTCGTCGGTCCATTTTGTAGAAGGCCTTCCAACGCTGCGTTTTCCGGTGCGAGTCGCCACTCTAGAACCTTTCAGCTCCATCGTCCATCCGTTCTACGAGCAATATGTACCCTGCCCACACACCTAATACGCCACACACTTAATATACTTCCCAAAATTCGAGAAATCAATTTTATCGACATTTTATAGAAACGTGCGTGTCCCATCGCTACACAATGACATACGTGTGTCCCCTGTTACGCGCGTGTATCAAATATTAGGGGAGCGTACGAATTATTGTCGTATGGTGCACCTGTGCATCTAATGCTGTTAGAACTTAATTACCATTCTGTTTTTATGAATTTGAAATGAAGTGTTTAAATGAAAAGTAGAGGCGTTAAAATAATTTTAGTATTTTTTCAGACAGGTACCTACAATTTTAGAGCAGTGGTGGCCGAGTGGTAACGGCCCCGACTTACGAGTTGTAGGTCGCGGGTTCAAACTCAGCCAGGCGCATTACTTGATTGATTGTGATTTATTTTATCACCACTGCTCACAAAACGGTGAAGAAAAACATCGTGAGGAAACCGGCATGTCTTAAAACAAAAATTCGAAGACATGTGACATCCACCAGCCCGCACTAGGCCCGCGTGGTGGATTATGGCCCATTCCCTCTCCTAGAGAGGAGGCCTGAGTCCCAGCAGTGGGAACATTATAAGGCTGATTATGCTATGTTTAATGCGCAGTGGTGTTAAAAATTACACAAAGTTAGGCACCTGGCTGGGTTTGAACCCGTACAACTCGTAAGTCGGGGCGTTACCACTCGGCCTCCACAGCTCTCTAAAAAAGAATTTTGTTTTTTAACAAGTAGTATAAATCAAAACTGAATATAGTCATTGATTGGCTTTTGTTATTATTATATTGTCATACTAAAAGTGGTCCATTTATTCTTGACAACTTACAACGAGTGTCAATTCATCCCGTAGTCTGGTCAGCGTCTATGACATCTGCAATTATACAGTGGCTTCACAGTTACGTGGACAAGGCAGGTGCAGTCGAAACCCTGCTAAAATATTCATGGCATCCGACGACCACCCTTGATGGCTTCCACCACGTATAGACACTTGGCGTTTGCGTTGTCAACCTGAGAAATCAAGCCTAATTTCCAATGGCTATTTGTAAACTTACAGCTTAGCATGTTAAACTGGATCACTACAGGCTACTTGACTCGATAGCACTCCTCGACTTAGTCTATCCTTAAAAACATTTACAATTGGGTACATGCCTGAGTTTTTAGAGTCTGTCTAATAAGTTAAACGACTTGGGTAATTATTAGGATTTAATTAAATCTGATGTAGTCAACACGGGTTCAATAATCAAGGGTGATTAAGAGATAGAGATCATTGTTTACTAACAGAAGAACCTTATAAAAAGTACCGAATATAACTATTTTTTAAATGATTAAATATTGTACAAAATTCCCAAGTCGGTTGACTTATTAGACAGACTATAAAATACTTCAAAAGGAGAAGTTTCTATGTTCAGCTGAATGTATTTTTTTGTTTCTATAATAGTTTTGTCTCTTCGTTATTTAACAGCAACATCAGAAAATTAAAGTTATTTATGCACTTTTAGTATTTTTTTTTCTTTGAAGTCGGTTGTATTTTTTTTGTAAAAAATATTTTTCGTTTACACTTTTTAGTTGTGGTGCCACCACTAAAAAGTAAACATCAGCCAAATTTAAATACCTTATAACCAGAGTGCGATTATATGGAAGGGACCAAGAGAAAAAAGGAAAAGATGGCGCCCTCGAAAGAGGTGGATAGAGGTTATAGAAGAGGTAGCGGGAAGTGAATGGAGGGAGAAGGCTATGGGTAGAGAGCTCTGGAAGACGCTGGAGGAGGCCTTTACCCGTGAAGGGGTTCCGATCAATGTTACTGAAGAAAGTAACGACAGCGAGTAGAAGAAAAAGATAAACAAATTTATATATACTTAAACTTATATTTAAAAGTATATTTGTAATATATATTAAAAAAAAAAAGCATGTAAATAACAATTGTAGATTGGAAATAAACGGGCTTTATTATTATTATTATAACCAGAGTGCATCTCATAACAATTCTAATAGTCCCAACCACTAATTTACCTTTCGACCATCATTACATCAGTACCCCTAGCCAAGTTTCTAATCTGCAATAGTTAACGCTTGTAGAAAGCTTCAAATGTACGGGAATGACGTCGTCTCAACGCTCAGTCACGTGGTCAGAACAAAAGAATTGGCGGCAAGGTCAACTCGAAGCGTTAGGCGCAAGCGAAACGGTTGTAACTTGGCTAGGGGGGCAGTTCGATACTTCCCCCTCCCCTTTTTCTTTCGGTCAGTCATCGACTACACGTATAAACAAAGCAATTTTACTTGTTGCGACCATTTAACTGTGATCCTATGAGGAGTTTTATTCCATATCATCGAAGTTCAATGTCAGATCACAACAATATTTCAATGGGACCAACTTAGAACCATAAACTTTCAATCAAAAAGTTAGTTTTCAGAATCGAGCCACAATTGACCGAGATATCGAATATCGTAATTAAAGACACAATAGAAAGACAATGAGTTCGCTTGGAATTCAATGAATATATATTTTTATAGTCCTATAATTGTGATCGAATCAGAAATGAAGATATCTGCAGGAGAACCAAGGTTGCCGACATAGCACAAAGAATCGCCGAACTTAAGTGGCAATGGGCAGGGAACATTGCTCCCAGAACAGATGGCCGTTGGGGCCGAAAGGTTTTAGAGTGGCGACCGCAGCGTTGGAAGGCCTCCTACAAGGTGGACTGACGACCTGGTGAAGGTAGCGGGAATCCGATGGATACGGGACGCACATGATCGTTCGTTGTGGCGACGCTTGGGGGAGGCCTATGCCCAACAGTGGACGTCTATCGGCTGAAATGATGATGAGTCCTATAATGAACTAAACAACAAATGACTAAAAAAAAAATTAGTTTAAAAAAACACGCTTTCATAGCATATCAAACTAAAAAGTGTAAAATAATTTTCAATATAGGTAGAAAATAATAATAATGAACGAAAAATATTAATATCATTGTGAAAAAAGCGTGGGGTGCTCGATTTACGAAAAATATGGCACAAAGCAAATAAATTTTTAATTTTCACAAAAAAACGGATTATTGTATTGTCATCAGTCTTTGATGGGTGTGCAAAATTTGAAGTAAATCTGATCACTCAAAGTTGGTCAAAATCGAGCTCAAAGGCGTTGGTTACAAACATACAGGTGAAGCTAATATAAGCGTGTTAATAAATATTTTTTCAACAAAAATACATCTGTAAAAATTTCATTTGTCTAGCTATCAAGGTTGATGAAATACAGCCTGGTGACAAATAGACAGAAGAACAGCGGAGTCTTCGTAATAGGGTCCCATTTATCCTTTGATAAAAAAGATACTCTGTACCTGAAAATCAAACTACTAAATAAACTATATCCAGCTGGCGATAGGTATACAGAACCCAAAGCTGAGCTGAGGACCGTAAAAAATATATATTTCGTGCAGCAACATTGCAATAACGTGAGGATTCCTAATTGAGAGTTAGTGCGCCCCGGGGACGGAGCGAGACATGAACCCCGGACCGTAGGTAATAGATAGTGCACTTTTTATTTTTTGCTTTTCGGTGTAACGCTATGTTTGAGGAGCTCGCCACGCTGGATTGTGGACATATTACGGATATTTATGGCTGACATATCTAATGCTATCCCAATTTGGAGTTTGGGGTAAATTCCCTTTTTATTAAGTGAGAAATGAAAAATCATCAAGTAACTTCTGTAAATGTTTATAATTTTTTTTTGCAAAAAACGTGTTAACGTTTTTTCTTTCTTTGTTTCTTATTTTCTTTCTTTCTCTTTTTCTTACTTTCCATCTTTCTTACTTCTTTTTCTTTATTTTTCTTTTTTATTTACTTTCTTTATTTTTCCTGAAAAACCTCTCAATTTTTTTTTTTGTAAAACTAGGTTTTTGTAAGTTTTTAACTCGAAATATTAAATTTGGAAACATACACATATAAAAAGGCAAGCTTTTGAGCCCTTTGTACATATATGATCAAGTAGCAGGATTTGTATATGTTAATATCTACCTATTTACCGTAAACCAAATGGTGATTTCAAACTATTTGAAAATTCATAATTAGCGTTAGAAATTTTTCTCTGCCTCAAAATACCATGTTTTAGAGATATTGCTGAAATACATCACATTTTTTTTAAACATTAATAAACTGCTTCAATATGGCAACATCTGAATGTGCCAGATCTATGTCGTTTGAGAAAACTTTAATGTCGTTTGTGAAGTCGAGCAACATTAAAATCCGTTCATTTTCCATCCCTAACTAACAAAAGAAGTTTCATAATAAAAAATCAAAGCGACCTACAGGGGACGCGAGGCAATATTTATAGCAAGCGCATATGCGACGACTATGTCAAACATTCATTTCGGCAACAATGCCGGTCAACAACTTGAGCATATTGGCCGAACACTCACTCCCAATCAACGTCACAACACTCCCCCCTCTACAGTCGCCCCCATCTATAAAAAACAAGTGTTTGCTCTCATAAAGAATGAGTGCAAATCTGCACAATGATTGTTTATGTTGCCATATCGTCCCGAGCACCATTGTTGCGACGAGCACCCCTCCTTTTATTTACAATAAAACGTACGATTTAACATGAATGCAGAAGTTAATACGGCGGACGAGTATAATGGCGCCGATGCCCCTCATAATCCTCTTAACCATTAAAATATTGACATGGAACTAACGAGTGTTTCTGTCCGCAGATGGGCCATCACGGCATGGAGGGACTCGACATGCTGGACCCGCTGACGTCTTCCTCGATGACCACCCTGGCGCCCATGGGCGAGGCGGCACCCCCGCACCACCAGCTGCACGGCTACGGCGCCATGAACCACGTTATGAACCACCACCACCACGGCGGCGGGCTGGGGCACGCGCCCCCCTCGCACCTTGGGCATCCGGGCGCCGCGCTGCACCCTGACACCGACACAGATCCCCGCGAGCTCGAGGCATTCGCCGAACGATTCAAACAACGAAGAATCAAACTTGGTGTCACACAAGCAGACGTCGGAAAAGCCCTCGCAAACCTTAAACTTCCCGGCGTAGGCGCCCTCTCACAAAGCACCATCTGCCGCTTTGAAAGCCTCACACTAAGTCACAATAACATGATAGCGCTGAAACCGATCCTGCAAGCGTGGCTCGAGGAGGCGGAGGCGCAGGCCAAGAACAAACGGCGGGACCCCGACGCGCCGAGCGTGCTTCCAGCTGGAGAAAAGAAGCGCAAGAGAACTTCCATCGCAGCGCCAGAGAAACGAAGTCTGGAGGCGTACTTCGCAGTGCAGCCGCGGCCGTCCGGAGAGAAGATCACGGCCATCGCAGAGAAGCTCGACCTCAAGAAAAACGTGGTGAGAGTGTGGTTCTGCAACCAGCGGCAGAAACAGAAGCGGATGAAGTTCGCGGCGCAGCACTGACCGGCGGGCGGCGGCGCGGCTCTGCTGTACCCGGGCCCCGGGTACGGCTACTGAGCACCGCCGCTGCGGCGCGCCCTGGTGCGCCCACGCACCCCTCACACAGCAATAAGGATCTCATTCCGATCTCATTCTTAAACTCCCTTCGAGTCGAGCAACTTAGTCTCTAGTGTAGATATTTTACCGTTCTTAAGTTTACCTATACACGTTTCACGGATTCTTATATATTTTTCGAGACACAGGGTATATAATAATCGATTATATACATATCATTACAGTGAGTAGATGTCGCTTCAATCGTTCAGTTCGTGCGCGCCGTCTTATCAATGTTTTCGGAGCATCGAATATGTACATGAATAAAAAATTGAAATTCAGGATTTTTAAGAGAATGTGCCTTGCAAATAATCAATATTCTGTGTTTTAATGTTAGTAACTTCATTGCTGCGAGTAGTAAGAGTTGCACCAGACAGCCGGACGTCCGGCGCCCGGCGCGGTGTCCGGTGTCCGGCGCCCACCGGCACACGGTGCAACGCGCGGCCGGCCGGTAACATGCGCGACTGAGCCATCCTTTAAATGTAGAATTACGTATTAATTTCCCTGACTTTGCTCATTATTTAAAAGTGGACGAGTCCTGCACGTGTTACCTGCCGGTGTCTGTGTGCAGTCTAATGTTTAAATATTTAATGATAAATTCGTTAGGCATTTTGTTCTCATTATATTGATACTGTACAAAATAAATGTAAGAAATTATAGTTTCAAACCTAAGTTGTAGATAATATTCGGTAGGATTTTGTACTATATTAAAATTATTTATTTGTTTTATATTCTGTTCACATGTTTTTATTTCGTATGATTATTATTAAAATATTCACGAAATGGCACAATTTCTAGTTTAAGAGGTTATTAGTGACATTTAGCCAAAATAGTATTAACAATTCATTTGTAAATAACTCACGTTTCAATTTACAAGTAGGCGTTAGTTTAATACACATAGTTACTAAAACGAAAGGAATTAGTACAACGCGGTTGGATTCATGCACAACTTACAGAACATTTTGTTTGTCTGTCACTTTTGTAATAATCTAGATATTTAGGAAAGGCGATTATACAAAACATTCGATGCCAAAATCTTAATTTGAAACGTCAATAAATTCTAAATTCAAATGCGGCCAAAGTATTGACGATAATAAAATTAAAGAAAATATAAAATTCGTGATTACTTTTGTTTGTTCCTTGCATGAATCCAAAATGGTGTTATGCACCACAGCTTAAGTAATAGAAAACCCGAAAAAAAAAAACCAAAAAATTTGCGAATTATAAATAATATTTTTAAAAGATATTTTGTAAATATAGATTTAATAAAAAGACTTAAGTAATGAAATGTGCAATTTAGACTTCGGTAATTATAAAAATAACTGCTAGGAATTTATGGGATTTACCACAGACAAACACCCTCACGTTATTATTTATATCGATCTAGTCATAGCTTTATTTGTGATTAAAACTTTATTGTATTGTTTTCCAAAGACAAGATAATTTTTATTATTTATTGATGTTAAAGATTTTTTTACTCCATTGTACAATTTTACCAAATTTTAAGTATGTTTATTAAGATAATATAATGGAAGATGTACCTTTTTTGTTGAAATTTAGTGCTTATTGAAATTCTGAAGAACTGTACGATACCTTACGTCACCCTAATATGAACTAAGATTCGTGATATTACAGCGTTAAAATTAGAAATAATTACGCATTTCTTTTGTCAATTTATTTTTTACTGTAGTGTTGGTAAAGTGGATTTACGATCTCTAAAATTTTGTTAGAAGAAAAAAATACTCTTAACGAATAAAGAATATCTTACTTGTAAATAAACGATTGAAAGAAAACTTAAGAAAACAAACCTTATTAAATTGTGACGTAAGCTATGTACAAAAATAATTTATCAATTATTTTAATTTGTAAATAAAATGAGAATAATTAATAATAGACCGAACGTAACTATTATTACTATTAGTTCTGGTAACTAAGTCAGTAATAATTTTAAGTAGACATTAGAAAAAGTTTCTCTTGCAATTATTAATTCTTAATTAATTATTATTATTAATAATAAAAAGAAGACAATCTTATTTCGAAAACCAATAAACAATAAATTGAAAATAGAAATATTAGTAAAAGCTCTTGTTTCATTATTTCACCACACCATTCCTTAGTGAAGCCACTGCACTAAAAAAATAGGCCGATCCGATCATTCCAAACAACATACTTATTAAACTAGTACGCATCACCAAGTGGGATCGCAGTCAAGCACTAGTAAATATCAATAAAAAAAAAAAACTTTTTCTGGGGCCTTACCACGTTATGTACAATTACCGAAACGGATCTTGCGCGCTCGGCGTCTGAGTGGGGATTGCTTTGCGCATTCCATACATTGGCTAGCCAATCGTCGTCGTTGTTGATACATGCAGCAAGGTAGGGAACGAATCATGAGTGACGTCTATGACGCTATAGCGTGGCGAGCCAATCACTGACACTCCCCGCACCCGCGTCTCACTTCGCATCACTAAAGAGACCGAATATTTGACTTCTGCGACTGCAACTTGAAGCCAGCGCTCAAGATCCGTGTCAGCAATTGTAAAAATGACAGTCAAGCGAGCGAGAGCGACGGAGCTATATACCCTATATAGCTTCACCCCTTTAACAGTTCAGTTTAGGTCGTGAAATGAATCGCGTTTAGCGCTCGTGGTAGGGCCTCTGAAATAATAATACGATCTGGGTTCAACTCCCATATAAGCTAATGCTAAAATATTAAAGGAATGTTATAAGATAAAGATATTATTATACTATAGTAGGTACACGTGATCACATCAGAAATTAAGAAATATGCAGGTCAACCAAAGTTACCGGACATAGCTAGAAGAATCGCCAAACTTAAGTGGCAAAGGCAAGGCACATTGCACTCAGAACAGATGGTCGACGGGGATAAAAGGTTCTAGAATGGCGACCGCGTACCGGAAGATGCAGCGTTAGAAGGCCTCCCAAAAGGTGGACCGATGACCTGCCGAGGGTCTCGGGTATCCGATGGATGCGAGACGCACTGGACCGGTCGTTGTGGCGACGCTTGGGGGAGACCTATGTCCAACACTGGACGTCTATCGGCTGAAATGATGATGATAGGATACTCCATTTGTAAAACAAGAGTACGCAGTAGGTACAAATTGGAACGAAGTACTTCAAGATGTTGTGTTTAAAATAATGGCCTACTTGTTTTGCAATTATACGTAGCTAGTGACGTAAAAGGTATTTTTTTTTCCATGGGAAAAATCATCTTATGACAACCCCCGCTCTTGGGTGGAGCGGGAAATAGTGTCAGACTCTTACTGACTAAAAAACCCATCCCGTTCCTTCAAGCCTTCATACCGGGGCTCGAGCGCCCTTTCGGATAACCCTGGCCCCAGTAGGCTTCGACCCGGCTGGGCCCCTGCTGTTGCTGACAACTCCTTGAGGCGCACGGAAACAGCGCGCGCCGTCGACGACTTGGGCTTGGTCCGGACAGTTACCGGACGGCCGGACAGCGAGCTACCCATTGCTCACTGTCCGCAAGCCCGCGCCTACGGTGGCTGGAAATCGGGATCGGAATCCCGGCGGCGGCGGCGGCGAGAGCGCCGTTGCCTGATGCGGTCGGCCTCCTCCTTAGCGAGCAACGTAAAAGGTATGAAATTGCATACAATTTATCCATATAAGTAGTTGCCGAATACAGTTCGACTTTAAGAAAATAGCGAAACATAAAGATAGCATAACATAATCTGCCTTATAATGTTTCCACTGACGGGACTCAAGCCTCTTCTGTAGGACAGGGAATGGATCATAATCCACCACGCGGGCCCAGTGCGGGTTGGTGCATAAAATACGGATACAACTAAAAATTAAAATTCTAACAACAAAGTATGAATGGTTGAGAATAAGTATAACTATTAAATTGAATTAGAAAAATAGTAAACTAAATAAAATAATTTGTTTGCCGAACGAGTTGACAGAAACACATTAACAAAAATCTATCTTTTGAGAGTGTGCGCGGGATTTGCATGTCATGAATCCGCCATTTCCTTCCAGCCATCGGACATCGGACAGTCTTCACGTCCAATTATAATTTAGGTGTCTTCAATGTTAGAGTGAATTGGCTCTTAATAAACTAGTGCGTCACACCATCAACGATTGCATCACTGCTTACCATCAGGCGGGATCGGAGTCAAGCACTAGTTTATATTAAATTTAAAAAAAAAACTATTTCCAATAGATCCCAAAAAGTATATCAATTTAAAGCTTGTGACTTGCCGTGAACCTTGAAAACAAATTTGTTGAAACGAAGCCATAATATAGCTTTTATGAGATGATCTAGATCTAACAACCTCATATTATGATTCATTGGGACAAGTTACTGATGATTAGGACACAGTATATTTGGACACAGTGTTCGAATCGAAACATTTTATTTTCAACAAGCTGACCCCGGCGAACTTCGTACCGCCTAACAGTCAATGGATGTAGCACATCTTTCGATATAGTCAACCGATTGCGATGAAACAAAGCTTAAGTAATATATCAAGTTACACGTCATAATTTTAATGTATAGAAGTTATTTATACATCGCTTTCATACATTTAAAGTGATGCGTAACTAAAAGCTTCTACATGAAATAGATATTCTTTCACTAATGATTCAGACACTACAAAATGTATTGAAGCTATTTAGTACAGTCAGCTACAAAAAAGACTTAAAATATAATATAAAGAAATTTATTGCCCGAAATTGCCGCCTTGAATCCAGCCTACAATAATTTTAATAATCATTTTATTTATTTATTTATTCATTTATGTACACACACAAACACTTGAAAATGAAATGGACAAATACAGAAAGAAGAGTACAAAGGTTAAATAAATAAAACTAATATAACTTTTTTATGACTGTACTAAAACAGTGTGTGTCCGAATCGTCAGTGAAAAAAATATTGTAATAATAAATAAATATTATATATATATAATGATACTTCAGTAAAAAGACGAAATTGCGTTTTTCTGTAAACAAAATTTTTTATTAACATTTTCATACATCGCTTATATTACATGTTGTTAATAGTTGTGATTAGTGACTAACTCACCTGTAAACAAAAAAACAACATTTAAAGCCTTTACTTTCCGTATTTCTAAAATAAACTTTTATAGGAATCAATCACTGCACTAACTTTTTCATAACCTCATCACAAAGACATATCTTAATGACAGTGACGTTTGTATGTCACTGTCGAACGTAACATCTACTGAATTGTTTTAAAAAGGAGGCGAATTCAAAATAGTTTAGAAAAGCTACATTACAGAGATTTTCTTTACATATATATAAATATTGTAGTAATAAGAATGTGACAATTTGGACACTGTGTCCGAATCGTTAGTAAGTCATTGAGACAGGTGATATATCTTACTCAGACAGGATTAGCTAGAGGTGCATCCAGGCGGCGGGATCGTTCAAAAGAGTCAGCCTACTTCCCTCCAACGCAAATGACAAGAAGATTTCCATATAGATTTTAGTCAGTTAAAGTCCGACATTTGACCCGGAAAAAATTACGTAATTATACTTATACTAGCTGACTCGACCAACATTATTCTGTCAAATAAATTGTTAAAAGAAAAAATGGGGGTTGGGGGTAGGAGGATTAAAAATAGCCTACGAACTGTTTTTAAACATGTCAAGCTGCTTCGGAGAAGTTCGATAATACACTATATGACACGAGATTTTTATATATTAAATATATAAATCAAAATGCGTGGCATTTAGCCATGTTGCGCATAACTCGAGATTAGAGAAAATTCGAAAAACATGCCTGAAAAACTGTAAAACACTTTTTTAGCTTATTTTCGAACTATTCTCGACTGTCAATACTAGCGTAGCCGCACACGATCCACAGATCACTACCACAAAACACAGTTTTCATACATTTCATATTCTTAAATGTTACGGGGTCTAATAAGCCCCTTTCCACCATATCAAATGAGGTCTTTAACGTCCCGTACCGCAGGATTGAAAATAATACAAAAATAAGTAAAGCTGTCAACGTGTTAACGTTGATTAGAATAATGGATATAAAATGAATCCCGTCAAAAGAAGCCCCCGACTGCAAATATCTATCACCGACCATCAGTGACAGACGCGCGCGTCTGCTAGTTTTATAACCGCTTAGGCTTCTGGTAGCGGCATTCGTGGCAGGCACGTGTGGGCCGTGTTTAGCCAGGCTTATTGCGCATTTCTACTGAAGTGGAGCAGAGCAGAGCTAAGCAGAGCTGATTAGAGCTGAGCGGTGCTGAGCAGAGTGGCGAAAGAAAGAAGAAAAAAAACTTTTAATCGTATCTCACACATTCATATTTGAAATTAAATAATAGAGTTACAAAAAAAAAAAAAATTAAACCTTTTTTTTGTGAATTTAAACCTGTGCGAGGTCAAAAAGGCACCTAACTCAGCATATGGTGTGATATTTAAAAAGATAAATAACACAGCGCTGTTATTCTGTTAGGGCCCGCTATAATGACACACACTAACGGAGGTTAAATAATCTATCGGAATAAAGTAATAAATAGTAAGTAACAAAAACATTGATAAAAAAAAAAAACCTGGCAAGTGCGAGTCAGACTCTTGTACTGAGGGTTTCGTAAAAACTTAGGAAAACAGTTTAGTTCCCGAATCGAATGAATAGTGAATATCCATACATCCATATATCCGTACATCCATACATCCATCCATGCATATATCCATATAACCATACATCTATACATCCATACATCCATACATCCATACATCCATACATCCATACATCCATACATCCACATTCATATATCTATATATCCACACATCCACGCATCCACACATTCTTACATCCACACATCCATACCCGAAACATCGGCTGCCTAAAAGTATTTCGTGTGCGCTAGATCTAACTTTTTTATAGATAGACTAGGAAACCAACTTTTTTTAACTAAATTTAAACAGTATTTTAGATAAATGAACAGTATTTTTTGTTGATTTTTTAAAATATGCATATAATTTTACTAGCTTTTTGACACTACTTATTAATTTACAGTCTTTTTCTAAAAATTCACTCGCCTCATCACAATTATAATTAAAATTAAAATAAACGAGAAGCAATGAGCTTCTCGTTTATTTTAATTTTAATTTTTTTTTTTCGATTCGTTCTGAAACTCTATTATTGTGATCTGTTTTTCTTTCTTTCTTTCTTTATTCGATTAAAAAAAAATATGTAAGCGTCTAAGTCTTACCTACATAAGGAATGAGTATAGTGTTAAGAATTTTGATTCTGAAAATAGTATTTTATATACTTTATTTTTGTTCAACAGTAAAAAGTATAATGTAGTGAAAAACAGTATAATTACTGTTTTAACAGTATAGTTGGCAACCCTATCTTAGGCGTCCACTAGATTAGAACATTCATGACAATTAGCACAGCTTTCAGAAGTTGGGAAACAATTCAGAAATAGACATGTTACAACGAAGGCTTCATGGTCACGGCCGGACAGTCTTAGAACGATTTATTTCGAGACAGCGGCGCTCAGGCTGGAATTAATTTCTAATTTTAATTGAGTAGGCTTGAGTGGATGAGTAGTAGCTTATCTGATCATCATCATCATCGTCATTATCTATGGTCATCCGTTAAGATGACATATCAAACTTTTAAAGTATTTTTCATTTTTAGGGTTACCTCAAAAGGACAAAACGGAACCCTTATAGGATCACTTTGTTGTCCGTCTGTCTGTCTGTTTGTCTGTCAAGACCATTTATCTCGCGAACGCACGGAGGTCATTTCAGCCGATACACGTCCACTGTTGAACATAGGCCTCCCCAAGCGTCGCTACATCGAAAGTTCTTGTGCGTCCCACATCCATCGGTTTCCCGCTACCTTAACCGGGTCATCGGTCCACCTTTTAGGAGGCCTTACGACGCTGCGTCTTCCGGTACGCGATCGCCACTCCAGAATCTTTCGGCCCCAACGGCCATCTGTTTTGTGAAATGATTATTTATTTTCGTATAAAATCTAGTCAATTCAGTTTCCAATTATGACGACCTTTTTTACAGTCCTTAATCAGCCATAATCTTGATTAGATAAAACAAAGTCAATTATTTCGTTGGTATTTATCATGGTAGTACTTATATAAGCATACACTTAATAATTTCATCAACAATTTCTTCACCGTTGTTCTTTGATGGTACGTCACAAAAAAGACTTTTTTTGATTCAGAAAAATCTTCATAACTCAATTTGGGAATTGAACTGTTTTCATAGGTAAGTTTGTACAAAACCCTCAGTGCGCGGTTCCGACTCGCACTTGCTCATTTTTTTTTTAATTAGGGGTAGCCTCGCTTTTGATCACCATCTCACCTGATGACTGACATGCAGTAGTCTCGACTGTGCGTTGATATATTAGTCAGTCAGTTTCTCCTTTTTAGGGTTCCGTAGCCAATGGCAAAAAACGGAACCCTTATAGATTCGTCATGTCTGTCTGTCTGTCCGTCCGTATGTCACAGCCACTTTTTTCCGAAACTATAAGAGTTATACTGTTGAAACTTGCTAAGTAGATGTATTCTGTGAACCGCATTAAGATTTTCACACAAAAATAGAAAAAAGCAATAAATTTTGGGGGTCCCCATACTTAGAACTGAAACTCAAAATTTTTTATTTCATCAAACCCATACGTGTGGGGTATCTATGGATAGGTCTTCAAAAATGATATTGAGGTTTCTAATACCATTTTTTTCTAAATTGAATAGTTTACGCGAGAGACACTTCCAAAGTGGTAAAATGTGTCCCCCCCTCTTACTTCTAAAATACGAGAATGTAATAAAACTAAAAAAAATATATGATGTACATTACCATGCAAACTACCAACGAAAATTGGTTTGAACGAGATCTAGTAAGTAGTTTTTTTTAATACTTCATAAATCTAAAATAATACACTATTAATTATTAAAATATCGATCAAAGTTACAACGAAGTACAAGAACTTTTATATTATGTTACTTGCTGCTATGGAACCCTCCACGGGCGAGTCCGACTCGCACTTGGCCGGTTTTTATGTATAGATTAGTTAAGCATTTTTAAGTGTGTATATAATTGCCAGTAAATACAATTATAAATAACTTCGTAAGTATATAAAAGAATAAAGGGAATAATAATTTAAGTAATAATTAGTTCCGTGACAGATATCTATGTTGGTCGGTGTTATAAAAAAATAATTACAGTAGGCTTCCAACAAAGGAAATATGTTGTAATGTAAAACATTTCGGCGCCGTGGAGCTACGATGCTACGCCGTAGAGGTGCTACGGAATGCGTAGCTCGGTTTATGAGGTGCTACGAAATACGCTAGTCTTCAAAGTATTATGACGTAATACATCGTACCAAAAAATAATAATTATAAATACGAGTTTAATAAACAAGTATATTTATACACCACTAATTTTTAATTAGTACAAATACTTAAAGGGGTCATTACAAAACGTCTAGTTATTATTTAAGTAACGTTCCAATTTAATATTCATATAATATACAACATTAGTTTTTGTATATGCGAAATCCGAAACACGCGTCTAATATTTTTATATAAAGAATCTATGTACAAAATTTCATAACTGTATCATGAAAAATCACAAAGTTATAAGCTTGTTTTGTCAGCAAAAATACAAGGTCGTCGGGCCATCCAAGCGACTGAGGGGTGATTTTGCACTTGTACCCAGCTGTTTGAAGGCGCCTAATGCCTGCTGTGACCTGCCATGACCTGTGTTCGTACTTAATGTCGGTAATGTCCAATTTGTGAGCTTTCAAAATATTTTTGAGAAAAAATACAATATGGTGTAAAAACTCAAATCCTAAACTGGAATCCATTTTGTTACTAATTCTGAACATTCAATATTCAGGTTTTGTATAAACTAAAAATAATATTGTATAATATAATAATAATAATATCTATATATATATTAGGGGGTCCCAAAAAAAATATAATTTTTTTTACAACGCATACCCTCTTATTTTGCTTGAATGGTGTCAAAACAATTAAAATTTTATGTACCTAGGACCAAGGCAACCCGTGCCGACTTGCATCGATAAATATAAGTAATTCAGTACTTTGGCGCGCCGCAGCTAACGTATCGAGTGCTCCTTAATGTTTATTTATTTAATCAATAAACGCATAATTTTCATTCAGTCTACATGTCAGTAGGATTACGAAGTCTTACAAAAGGAATATTTTAAATACAGGATGTATAAAATCAAATTACGGGTTCAAAACTACCCTATAATTGACAAGCATTGGCAGTACTGTTTTATAACATTCCTTTAATGAATTTATGTGTCACTGAAAATCGTGAATCTTACTATTCGAAAGTGCGTTATTTATTGGAAAAGGCGCAATATACGTGACATTTCCTAATTAAAGCATTATCTGTGTTAGAAACTAGTTACATTATTCCAGTTTGGAGTTTTGGAGAGATCTGCAAAAAATGCGAACAAAACACAAGAAGTATTCGAAAAGCTTGTAATAAAATTTGAAAAAGTGTTTGACATTACATATGTCGATGCGTTTCCATTAATAAAAGATAAAATCTTCTTGTAGTGCCAGAGAGAGCCAGGTTGATGTGGTTACTTAGGTAGAGCGGACCAAAAATTCGAAAAAAAAGCGCGCCTTACAAACATTAAGGAACAATGCCATCTGGCTATTAATTGTTTTTTCCTTAACTGTTTTGTAATCACCTTATCACGAAAATTCATCTTCAGATTCTGAAATGACGGATTTACAAGAAAATCTACCCATACCAACGAAGAGTACACAGCCCCATACGAATAAAACTTCCATAGAGAAAAATTTATCACTCCAAAAAAAAATGCTGTGGGTAGGTAACAGTTAAATATGAGCAATTCTGTGTTTACAATAATAATCACAGAATTTTGCTATAAAAGCTACTTTTGAGGCACTTGCATACAACACTGACGAATTTCCCATAAGCAAGTCCTCAATTCAAATAATTCGTACGGAGAATCCAAAAAGAGCGCGCAGAAGCTATTAAAGTCGATTTCCAAAACAAGGTAGGTACTGGTACTGTTATAAACTGTCGATTGACATGAATGATGACCTGTTTTCGGCTTTAGATGTGCGCAAATGTGAAGATTAATGACTCTCGACAGTTATTTCGCATAGTGGCATAGTCATAAAGAACCACTTGTCCTGGTGCCAAAACTGGATAACTTTACAGGAAGTAAATAGGCATCAGCAGTTTAGAATGCAGTTCATGGTCTAGTAATGCATTAAAAAATGCTACAAAACGGGAGCTGACACTGAGAGCACTTTCATAGCAAAATCACTATTGAAGAGGAACAACGAACAAAAGCATATTTTCTAATGTTGTGTACAAGAACAGATAGATAGGTTTAGCCTGGCTGTAAAAACCAAACTTTGGAAAGATTAAGTCCTAGTAATATAAAAAATATAAGATACAGGTTAAGCAATGTTTTATTTGCTGAATAAAAATTAAATTCCAAAATGTCCTCTGTAGTTTTCATACAAACTTTCTTCTAGAAGTTTGACATCAAGACGGCACGGGTTATCTTCATCCGACACCAGTAATAATATTTATTATTTTAGTTCTTAAGGTCAAATAGAAAAAAAATAGAGGGTATGCGTACTTAAAATCGGAAAAAAAAATTTCGCCCTTAAAGGTTGGGACACCTTAATATATATATTCCACAACTATCACACAACGCCGTCCAGTCTCAAGCTAAGCAGAGCTTGTGTTATGAGTACTAGACAACTGATAAACATACTTGTGATGATCGTGCTCATCACACAAACATTTGTCCTGGGTGGGAATCGAACCCACGACCTCTGGCATAGCAGTCAGGGCCACTAATCACTAGACTAACAATGTATCGAGGGATCTAAGATGTAAAATAGCAAAACCCTACATGGAATCTAAAAAAAATACCTCTCCATTTTCCTTCTTACCTCGTCGTCGCATCTAATTTCACCGGCCAGGTCGTAAAGACGGGTAATCGCTCGCAGACAGTTGATTAGCTCAAAGCGCTCTGCTCGCTCCGCTCTCCCCATGGGTATGAGCTCACCCTGCAGGTAGCAAAGCTGATGATACTGAATATTGCTGGCCTGTATTTGGGTGATAAATCGTAAATGAAGTACTAATAATAATATATTGTCCACAACTATCACACAACGCCGTCTAAGTCCCAAGCTAAGCAAAGCTTGTGTTAATAGTACTAGACAACTGATAAACATAGGTACTTATATATTTCTAAATACACACATATTATAGATAAATTACACCCAGACACAAAACATCACACTGGACTCATTAGACTAGCCTGTTGGTCTAGTGGTTAGTGGCCCTAACTGCTATGCCGGAGGTCGTGGTTTCGATTCCCACCCAGGACAAATGTATATGTGATGAGCTTGATCATTTGTTCTGTGTCTGGGTGTACTTTATGTATGCATTTAGAAATATATAAGTATGTTTATCAGTTGTCTAGTACCCATAACACAAGCTCTGCTTAGCTTGGGACTAGACAGCGTTGTGTGATGGTTGTGGAATATTAGATATATTATATTATTTCTAGTAGTAGGTTTTAGGTTAGTACGATTCTTTAAAAAAGAAGAAAATGGTTCCTCAACTCCACGACTAAATTAACGGGTAACCTTTAATACAAAATAATAATATTAAGTAACCATTAACATAAACTTTTTTTTGTATACACCAACAATTTTAAATAGTACGAATATTTAATTTCTATTAGAAACGAATTTCTATTAGAAAAGGTATTGTTATTATTTAAGTCAGGGATTGAGATTTCGTTTATTTTTACTTTTGGCTACAAAAATATGATCATTAATGTATATGGATAGAGCCCCATATTTTTTGTACTAATTAAAAAATAAAGGGTGTATATAATTAAAGTTAAGTCGATACCAGAAATATCAACTAACGTAAGGGACATATTTATATTTTAGTAGAAAAACTCTTACTTATGTCGTCGTAAGGTACATTTTAAAATTTTAGCTAAATGTCGATTCTTATTACAGATATCGAAGTGTGAAGTTAAGTGTATTTTTCCGTCTCTGATATTAAATTCGTGTAGGTAAATAAAAGAAAACTTAAACTAACTAAAATAAAATACTAAATTTAAAAAATAGATCTTTTCTAGGCCGAAAAGGCTCGTTAATAAGTGTAGTCAATCTTCTATACTCTGTTCAAAATAACATTAAACATTTATGAAAACCTTTTATTGCTGTCAGTTTAACCGATTTTAACCTTTATTACGTTGGTAGCATGACAAATGGCGGCTGCAGTAAATAGTATTGTAACTTTTTTTTTTGCTTTTTTTTTGCTTTTAATGTCAAGCTTATGCCTACGAAATAGAAGTTAAAATTGATTGAAGAGACCTTTCCAGCCACCGTAGGCGCGGGCTTGCGGACAGTGAGGAATCGGTAGCTCGCTGTCCGGCCGTCCGGTAACTGTCCGGACCAAGCTCAAGTCGTCGAAGGCGCGCGCTGTTCCCGCGCGCCTCAAGGAGTTGTCAGCAACAGCAGGGTCGGGTCGAAACCTACTGGGGCCAGGGTTATCCGAAAGGGCGCTCGAGCCCCGATATGAAGGCTTGAAGGAACGGGATGGGTTTTTTAGTCGGTTAGAGTCTGACACTATCTCCCGCTCCGCCCAAGAGCGGGGGTTGTCATAAGATGATTTTTCCCATCAAAAAAAAAACAGTAAAAAAGGTTTTTTTTTTAATTTTCTAAACTTAACGCGAACAGTATACCGTGTGACAATTCTTATGATCGTCTGTAGCTTCGAAAGAAACAGAAAAACTGGTTTTAAAGCAATACAATCAGACAAAATTCTGGGACAGACAATCCCAGAGCAATGTATTATTATCTTTTATTTATTTAACACTTTATGCACATGGGTACAGAGGCGGACTTAATACCTTAGGCATTCTCTTCCAGTCAACCTTTGGGTGATACAGAGAAAAAGTAGTGGTAAGTGCAATAAAATTGAGAAAAAGGCAAATACAAGAATTGATATACTACACTATACCTTTTTTGCCCTATGATGAGTTCCCTGACAGTTCATTTTTTTCCATGGCACGCATACTACTTTAGATTACTAAAAAAAAAACTGGCAAAAAAAATAAAAATTAAATGATAAAAAAAATAATGTCTTTCGTAAATTACTAAGTAAATTATTGTGGTTATAATTAACTGTTAATAAATTAAGTAAATAAAATGAAAAAGTATAGAACTTAAAATGTGTAATGCCTTAAACGGAACTTCTGCCAATAGAGATTGACACTACTCGATGACACACTAATCGACAAAATCGGAGCGGCCATCTTGTAATCGCATGTAACAGCAGAAAATTGGAAAAATGTAATAGAAAAAACTCGAAAAACTATGACAGACTGGAATAAATATATCTGGATCGACCGAATTAGGGGCCAACAATTAATCATCATGGTTGGAGAAGATTCCGATTCCAATACGGATATGAGTTCAAATCAAGAGTCGAGTTCTGACAGTCAATAATAAATAAATTATTATTTTAAACAGACTGCATTTTATTTACCACTAGCCGTCCCCCGCGGTTTCGCCCGCGTTATTTCAGGTTTTTAGTTTTTGTCAGGTTTTTTAGTTTACTGTAAAATTTCATCAAAATCCGTAGACTAGTTCTTGCGTGAAAGAGTAACAAACATCCACACACACATACCTACAAACTTTCACATTTATCATCTATAAATCTAAAATCGATAATCCGATTCCATTTACTTTGCCAACTGCTTCGTTATTGTAAAAAATCAATTAAATCTCGTTAGGTCACCTCACTATAATTGTCAGACAAGAACTGTCAGGGAACTCATCATAGGACAAAAAAACTATAATAGGCAATAGAATAGATATACTAATAAACCATAGAATAAAAATATACAATTATATACTCAAATTAATACACTACATACCTACATGCACTAAAATAGTCAAATAATTGGTCCAAATCGCTAATAGGAAAACAATAACGCGCAAGGTGGATCGATGACCCGGTGAAGGTAGCGGGAAACTGATAGATGCGGGACGCACAGGAACGTTCGATGTGGCGACGCTTGGGGAGGCCTATGTCCAACAGTGAACGTGTATCGGCTGAAATGATGATGATGATGAAAGCGCCTGGCTGGGTTTGAACCCACCACCTACAACTCGTAAGTCGAGGCCATTACCACTCGGCCACCACTTCTCAACGACATCACATTATAACAAATTCATAATCTAAAACCCTAACATACGCGTATAATAAAACCTCTGAAAATGTTTGAATTAATTTGTTTTTTGGAGAGAAATATCTGATTTTTTCTGCAGACAGATGACAGACAGACATTTTTGACAGCATTATTCCACATCAAGTATTGTTTTTATGTCTGGCCTGGCGTGTATTCGCCTTTTATTGCTGTAAGTGAACCGCCACACAGTTTGATCGCATTTTGAGTGATAGTAAACAAAATTGCTACTTTTACTGACTAACAAAGAGATTGGTTTATTTATTTGTTAATAGTTCACCAAAAGCCATGTTCACACGTACAAACAAAGTGGCGTTGCATGATACGCAACAACTTGGTTCGCACGTGTGTACCAATAACGAACATCGAACACTTTGTTCGTCAAACATGTTTGCGGCGATACTATTATGTATGGACGGTGTTCTTCATGAATCAATGCGAACACCAAAAAACTTTTCGCTACTTCACTAAGAAGTGGTCAACTTCCAAAGACGCCGCCATGGCTATTAAAAGAGATCACGACTGGTGTGCGCGAACTCGACTCGAACTATGTTCGCAATCGTGTTCAAATACGCCGTCCACGCGAACAAACCAAATGTTTTAGTTTGGTGTTTGTGTTCGCTATGTTCGTGTTCGTAGGTGCGTACACGACTTAAGACTACTTTCAGGAGGTAAAGTCTACTCTTCTCCTTTTAAAACCCACCGGAAGTTGTTTTATAAATATTTTTTGCGGTAAGGCCATCATACCCCAGCCACCGTGGAAGAAGACGCCCGACCGTCAAGAGTCACAGGACGATTTCGGTTCACCATACGACGAGCAATGAGTAGCTCGCCGTCAGGCCATTCGGTAAGGACCAAGCTCGAAAAGACGGCGTAATGTTCCACGCGCGCCTCAAAGAGACTGTACTGGCCCCAGTAAAGCCGATGCCTGTTGAAGTTGCGGGAACAGTATTACAGTTGCCATCACGGATCTTGAGCGGTTGCGCAGAAGTCAAATATTCGGTCTCTTTAGTGATGCGAAGTGAGACGCGGGGCGGGGAGTGTCAGTGATTGATTCGCCGCGCCGTCGCATCATAGACGTTACTCCTAATTCATTCCCTACGTTGCTACATGTATCTAACAACGAAGACGATTGTATGGAATGCGCAAAGCGATCCCCACTCTGACGCCGAGCGCTCAAGATCCGTTTTGGCAATTGTAAGTGCTCGGCCACACTGTCAGCGCGGTGCGGGTAGCGGCGCGGGAGCGGGAACGCGTGCGATTTGCGTGACCACACTGGTTTGAGATTGCCGCGCTGCGCCCGCCCCGCACCCGCGCTTACAGTGTGGTCGAGAACAAAGAGTACTTTCAATTGTTCCCGCAAAAGACATTGCCGATCTTTGTATGGGAGTTGGACCAAGTGCTGCCCAGAATGCACACATAGTGCATTTTGTTCCTTACGCCAACACCAATCAGTAAACTGAAGCGCTCCATAATTTGTCCCAGGCGTCAAGAGGATTATTTATTTTCGAAAAGTAGCTTAACAATTGTTTTTAACGTAATTGGTTACTGACTAATTTATAAATCAGTAAGTACAAATCACACTGACTTAAAAGCACTCTTTCAAATGTTCTCGCACCCTCAGCGGGTGGGGGTGTAGTTGTTGTATGTTGTTGAGTTGGATCACTATCATATATTTATGTAGTGTATTAATTTGAGTATATATTGTATAGTTGTATATATTTATTCTATGGTTTATTAGTATATCTATTCTATGGTCTATTAGTATTTATATTCTTGTATTTGCCTTTTTCTCACTCTTTTATTGCACCTACCACTACTTTTTCTCCGCATCACCCAAAGGTTGACTGGAAGAGAATGCCTAAGGCATTAAGTCCGCCTCTGTACCCGTGTGCATAAAGTGTTAAATAAATAAATAAATAAATAAATAAAGCGCAAGGTCAAAAAGCGTAACGTAACGTAACATAAACCCACATGGTTTACTAGTTAATGCGACAAACTTCGTACCACCTCATTGACAGCCAATGAATATGGTATATCTTTCGATATAGTCAACCGATTGCGATGAACGAAAACCTAAGTAATATACAAAGTTACACACTATTTTAATATATAAAAGTTATCTACATCGATTTCGTATATTTCACGTGATGCGCGCACAACTAAAAACTTCTACAAAACTACAGCTCTGCACTAATATAATAAATAGGTAAAGTTTGTTTTTATGTTTTTTTTTGTTTGTAGGATGTAATCTCAGGAAGTAATGGTCCGATTGCTAAATTTTTTTCACCGATTGAAAGCTGATTTATTCCTTAGTGACATATTTTAATGTACTATCACTTGCAAAAGTCCATAAGAATTCTTAAAACTTATTCGTTTGACGTTTAGTTTGACTTACGACCTTTTATTTTCAAGTTTCGCCAACAAATGATTGAAATTCACAATTTCATCAACTTATCATAAGTCAAGATGGCCCAGTGGTATAGGCACACAGATTGAAGCGCAAATCAGCGTGCCGCAAGTTCAAATCCCACGCAATTTTTGACTTTTTGTAAGTTCTTACCCGATTGGAAGTTATGTATTTGCATTACATATATTAAATTATTCTTTAACTTGTTCACACATTTCTTAGAGTTAGAAAGGTAGATCACAAAAAAACTAAATAAAGAATTAGATTTCTGCGAGGTAGACACGAGTTTTAACTTAACCGAAATGAACTGTCGTTTGGTTGTAGTTGTTGGTTAGTGACGTGAGGTTGACAGTATTGTAATATTCGCAAAATGCAGGCTAATATTAGTATTGAAGTGAGGGCGACTATCATTGGGCTGCATAAAAGTGGTCTTAATAAAACACAAATATCTGAAGAAACCGGACTGAATGTGAGTATAATAGCTATTAATGAATTGTAACTTTATTACAAATTAATCTTCTAATTAAAACGTATGCCATTTATGAATCCATTCATCGTATCTTTATGAGGTTTAAAAGAGAAATACGTAAATCGTTGGGTTTATTGGATTGGTTATTGGATTAATAAATGCAGTTTTATTTTAAAATTATATTCAATAATTATGATTATTAACATTTTATATAATGAAAATGAAGTGAAGTAGGTATAGCTGCCTAATATATATATTTTTTTTTATTTTAGAAAAATACTGTAAAAATTTGGCTAAAAAGATATGAGGAAGAAGGTAGCCTTGCTAGTCGAAAGAGAAGTGGGAGATCGAATCTTATTAGCGAGGCGCAGCGACGACATATGGTGGACGTATACGAAACGAATGGTTTCGCACCAACGAGACATTTTGCGGAATTATATGACACCTCGATGGATACTGTTCGCCGTGCACTTCACGCTGAAGGCGTGCATCACAGAAAACCTGCTAAAAAGCCGTACTTGACAGAGAGGCACAAACAAGAACGATTACGTTTCGCACTAAATATTTAATGTTAACTAAACTAAATGGCCTACCATTTTATTTTAACATATCTGTGATTATTCGTTAACAAACACTGTATTATATTGTGTTTACTTTCGTTTAAAACAGCTATATCTTTTAACTTGTGCCATCGCCTCATCTTAAGAATGCAGTGAACTCGCTATCAATTTTGTTGACAATAATCATGAGTCTATTTCGTTTTTTATTCTTCTACCCGCACTGTTTTAACATAATACTATAGTTCAATTTATTTTTCTCATCTAATTGACGATTATCTTGTGAGAACTAAAGTTCTTTTAACAGAAATTGAGGTTTGGTTTCAATCTTCTTTTCGTCAAGAAAATGAACAATTAAGCTATGACCTCAATACATTCATTGTGACGTTACACAAAAATAAAATGTTTACAAAGTCCAAATCATATATCACTTTTCAATAAATAACTGGATATAAACAATTACCTATATTTTATTTTATTAAAATTTGAATATCCGTTCATTGTTACGTTATTCATATTATGAATGGTCTAAGTGGGTATACTTCCAACAAACAATCTTAGGCGTAACATAGATAACGGTTACAAGATAACTTTTTGTCTAGGTAACAATTCGACGTCACAATTCTCATAAATGTTTAATTTGTAAATATAAAGAATAAACATTTTTATTAAACACGTCTTTTTATTTCCACCTTATAACATCGAAAAGATGTAACAACTAAATAATTGCAAATTACGAATGTGATTCTTCTTGTGGTTAATAGATCACATTCGTAATTTGCAACTATTTAGTGCAAAAAATGCAATAGTATTTTTCATAGAAATAAAAAAAAACAACTATATCAATATAGATTGGGAATTTTCAAAGTAAGAAATAACTGCAACGGACCGACCATGATTTGAACTCGGGTTACGTGATTTGCGAATGCAACACTTAGTTCACACGGCTACCAGCACATGACGTATTTGCACGAATTTTATCAATGCTACCATATAGCTCAGTGCGACGACAGTTCCTTAGTGTGTCTGTGGAATGTGGATACTCATACATGCGCACACATACGCACGGAAGTATCGCGCTCGCTCGGTTCGTAGCAATGTAATCTTTAGCGTTCCTATGGACTTTTGCGGCCTTACTGTACGCGGGTGAAGTCACGGGCAAAAGCTAGTTTATTATATGTATAAAAAAGCGTGACACGGCTTCTCATTCTAGTCCAGTGCGGGATAAGACACGGTAAATCTTAGATAACTAATATAGAACACACTCCTTAGCCTATGGGGAGAACCGACGATATTCTGTCAAAATGTAGTATTTACGGCAACCATTTTCTTACAAGCCATTCCTTGGTATCTGCAGTAGGCTGTATCTGAGAACGTGCAGTTAATTCCGTGCACCGCTAAGCTGGGCATAGTGGGCAATAGTGGGCATCCTGCTGTAAGCACGTGACTGAGTTAAGGCCGCCTCGCGCCATACGTCACCCGCCTCTGGGGAATAGCGCATAGAACGTAACTCGATGTGCTTCGCTCGACGTTTGAAGACGTTTTGGAATTAAGAACCCAGAAGTTTGTTGGGTTTCTTTAAAGTACGAGGCATTATAGCTGCGAATGTCTTCGAAAGATGCTGATATCAGCTTTTCAGTATTTTACAGGATGCATTTTGGAGAGTGTGCTCAGGAATTACATGACTTGATACCGCCAACACCTTTCTACTATCAGACAACCCGACATATGGCGAGTATCCACCCTGACGTTAACACTTTTACAGCCCGGACTAAGCGTTTCACCTAATTATAAGCTAGTAGATTATTCCGCTTATTCATTTATATGCATAAAAAATATATTTTTAAATATTTCAAAAAAAAAAATTGTTTTATCATTAAGCTATTAGATTTTACAATGCTAACAATTTCACAACTTTTAATAAATAAAAATCGAAAAATAAAAATCTTTTACATCGGACAAAGTCCGTAGTTGGTTAGTATACCTATCTTAAAAACTAGTACCTATAACTACCAGAAACAAATCGTTTTTACGCCACAGGGGTGTGCACCCAATGCCCCTGTATAGGACTGCTTTTCAGAAAACTCTCAAAAATGTATCCGATGAAAAGTTTTTTCCTTTTTTACACCATCCATTTTCCCGCACTAGTTTACGTCCTACTTCTATCGCCCGGGTATCTTGGGCGATACATTTTATTGTCGGACGGCGCCGAATTATATAATATAACTATGTGTAGTTATAGAGACGGTGGTCGAACAGGAGATGGTTTGTTTGTCCCTGGACTAACACATGCGCGGTTTAGACTATGGCGTTAGTTAGTTGAGCCTGAATAATAGTTAATCTTAAACAATAACTAGTTTACTCGGTAATCGTTGTTCTGACATATAAATTACTAACTTTTACCTGCAGCTTCGCCCGCGTACATTAAAGTATATAGCCTATGTCTCTCAGGAATAAAGCAGCTTTCTATCGGTGAAAAAATTAAAAGCAATCGGAGCAGAGATTACCTCCTACAAACCAAAAAACATAAAAAAAGACGTGTGGCACTCGGGGACTGCCGCGGTAAAGCTACTGCATAGCATTTTTATCAACGTATGCAATTATAATTATTTATTTATTTTATTTATGCAGAATTTTTTTTCCTGTTTTTTTTTTCTTTGATATTAATTGAAGTTACACTTTCACACATTGAATTGAATTTTGATTGATTGTTCACTCATTTGTTTTCTTATCGGTCACCACGCTCAAAAAACAAATGAGTGGGGGGTGTTAGGTTATTTTCGTTACGGAATTTCTGGATTCGGTCTCCACGCTCAAGGCCCGCGATAGAAGCAATGCAATAACTTAAAAACTTTACCTCTTTATAATATTAGTGTAGATAAATCCCTGACAACCAGGACGCCTCATGCTGCAACGGCGGGGCGTAAGGATGTACATTCCCTCACTCTTTCGGCCGCCTCCATCTCTAGCATTAGTGCTTCGCAGAAGGATGCGACCTCATCCCGTTCCGTATCCGTCCGGGCCATGGCGCGAATCAAAGTCCGGTGCGAGAGGTCGCCGCTGTCGGAACAAACACTGCTGAGAAGAACCCCCTAGAGCTAGAGAAGTTATTTGATCATTTCCTACCTAAGAAAAACAAAAAAGTCAAAATCGTCTGTCAGTCTATGTACGTATCATCATCTTCCTTTCCCTTGTCCCATTTTATGTGGGACGTCCCATAACACGTTTTTTTTCATTCTGTACTGTCACCTGTCACTCTATCAGTAACTCCCTTTTTTCATATGACTTCTCACACTATCCATCCATCTTTTCTTTGGGCTTCCTCTCTCTCCATCCATCCACATGCATACTCATAACTTTAGCATAGCATAGCATAATCATCCTTTTAATGTTCCCACTGCTGGGACTCCGGCCTCTCTAGGAGAGGGAACAGGCTGTAATCCACCACGCGGGCCCAGTGCGGGTTGGTGGATGTCACATGTCTTCGAATTTTTGGTTCTGGGACATGTCGGTTTCCTCAAAATTTTGAGAGCAGTGGTGATGAAATAAATCACACACAGTAATGCGCCTGGCTGAGTTTGAACCCGTGACTTTCAACTCGTAAGTCAGAGCTGCTACCATTTGGTCACCACTGCTCTGCTCATAACATTAAAATTAAAAAAAAAAAACTCATTTCTCACTTTATCCATAGCAAATAAAATAGCTTTAGCAAATAAATATCTTATCTTACCTTACCTTATCTTATCTTATCTTATCTTATCCATTCTCGTCACATCCATCTCAACATTCTCATCTCCGCTACCTCATCAGGCAAAAGTGCCAGAGCAGCATTCAAATTTTCGCAAGTTATTTTCATTTTGCAAGAGTCAAGTAATATGATAATTAAAATATAATTTGCTGCCCTAATACACATTTATTTACTGAATTATAGTCATTAAAATCATCAATATATATCCTCTTAAAATTAAGAAAAATTGAATTTTGCAGGTTACCTTTGAATATCCCTCTCAAAAGACTTTTTTTTAAGGTCATCATCAAATTACTTTTCCCGCTTTTGCTGTCCGACTGTCTGGTAACTGTCCGGACCGAGCCCAAGTCGTCGACGGCGCGCACCGTTCCCGCGCGCCTCAAGGAGTTCTCAGCAATAGCAGGGGCCCAGCTGAGTCGAAGCCTACTGGGGCCAGGGTTACCTTCGAAAGGTAGCTCAGCCCAGGTATGAAAGGCACAAAGGAAGGGGTGGGTTTTTTAGTCAGTAAGAGTCTAACACTATTTCCCGTTCCGCCCAAGGGCGGGGGATGTCGTCAGGTCATCGGTCCACCTTGTTCCAGGCCTTGTAACGCTGCGTCTTCCGGTACGTGGTTGCCACTCCAGAAGTTTTCGGCACAAATGACCATCTGCTTCACTCCTAATAAGTCCTATTCGTCCATATACAAAACAGTGAAAATGTTAGTAGGTACAGAAATATGAATATTTAGTTAAAGTATTTATTTTATTTATTCTTGTCTATGCGCCACTCATCATCATCATCATCATCATTTCAGCTGAAAGACGTCCATTGTGGGACCTAACGCAATCCAACGCTATGTTTGACGCAAAGGCAACGCTAAAAAAGAGAGATAACGCCTGAAAACTCTGTTAGCATTCGGTAATTCCGTGATTTACTCGAATATTTTACAAAACTTGTTCTAGGAAATACGTGTTTTTTTTAAACCTTTTTGACTTTTTTCATTTTTGAATAAATTATAAAGTGTCCAAGTTCATGCAAAATAGCAGATTTCCAGAGGTCTTAACTGGATTAGTTTTACACAAATTTATAAATTGATTTCCATAGAAGCCTAGATAATGTCCACAAGATACTGTGTTTCCGAAATATCTAATGAAAAATGTGTAAAAACGTCATAATCGCGTAAGAGCGGTTGTATGAAAAACAGTGAAAGTATATGTCGAGATGCATCCCCTTAAAGTGTTTCGGTTGTTGCCTATAGCGTACGACTGCGGCTTTTCGTTTTGTTCTGTTCTTGTTTTTTCCAGTTACTTTGTTTATTTTAGCATCCTGAAAATCTTGATTCATACATTTTCAGCGTCGCTTTTATGGCGTAGTCGGGCTTTAGTTTTTTAATTTTTTATGTTTTATTTTACCGTATTTGCAACCGTTATGCTGTGTCTGTCCCGAATGAATAAATAAAAATAAAGAAAAGTTATTCTTTTCTATTCTAAAATAATAATAATAATTCATCATTATAATAACCATTCATTATACGTACAGCTTAGGAGTGGAATTCCCGGCCGGAGTCTATGTTTAATGATAGCTACTTAGGGGTCTAATCACTCTTGACTTAAAGTCAAGAGTGATTAGAACACTTGTAAGCGAGCTCCATTGTCGGGTACATCATCGCTTACCGTCAGGTGAGATAGTGTAAATGCAAGCCTATCAATATTAAAACAAAAATCTATTATATTCAGTCTTTAGTATAGACTAACAAATGCAATTAGTTCATTGCAAGACACCTCAGATATCTTCACTTAGGCGATATTTCAATATATCCTCTCAATAAAATAGACAAACTAAGACTTAATAACCCTTATGGTTCTTAAAATAGAGGTGGTCTAAGCTGTAAAACGTAAGTTGGTTTTCTGGCAAACGTCCACAATCTTTGGTAAAATCACAGGCCAGCCTACTGAAGTATTCACATGAAAAAAAGGTAATGAGGGGGGGTCTGATCAAAGTTTTACGCGAGTAAGGATGTGGTTAATTGCTTTTTAATTATATCGATAACATTAAATTAAAAGCTATAAGGGCGCTTTCAACATAAGCGTACTGCAACCGGCCGGCTGCCGCACGTTTAGCGGCCGGTCGCAGAACGTTAGCAGTCAATTGAAAACAACGTAAGTTTTGTGCGGTCTATGCTGACTTCTTGACGTTTCCCAGCAACCCGCAACCACTCGGTCAGGGCGCATTGTTAGATTGAAGATACCTGCAGATGTTTAATTTAGTGTAAAGTGTTAGCCTGTAAGTTTTCATGTTACTTTTCATTATGAGACATTTTTTTGTTTACTTTTTCTTCCCCGTGGGGGGGGGGGGTGGTTGTGGCGGCAAAATCGCCATAACCATACAGAGCGCTTATTTTCATGTCCTTACTTTAGACCAGTCATGTTGACAGCTCATGATGTCAGCTAAAAATTTTGATTTTCATCTGATAATCTGATCTGTATGGACTTTAAAAGAGACTTTGACCCCTGAGTTTGTTTCAGTGTTTCTTCTCAGGGTAGTCAGCTAGGAAACACCGGCCTCATCTAGTTTTAATTGACGAAAAAAAAAATTGACGTGTTAAAGTGTTTTTATAGAATCTACTTGCAAAATAAAGATCATTTATCATCAGGTAATATTTATTGAACAATACATGAGTTCAATCCTGCCGTATTTTCATATTTAACTGATTCCCACATCATCCAACAAATCAATATAGAGTTGGGAAGGCATTTCTCCAAACGTGTCTGGCTGCCGTGCGTTTCTATGCCAGAGATGCGCTAGTCAACACCGAATTAAACACGTGCTGCTTGTAACGTTGCCATCTTGTTGTCGACCTTTCGCCACACGGTTGCCGCACCGCGCGCTTTGTACGAAAAATACGATCGTCCGTACGCAGTACGACTAACGCACCGCATTCGCTCTGCAGCAGGTCGTCAAAAAACGCATAATTGAAAGCGCCTTGACGCCTTCTTTAGAAGTGAAAAACAATACTCTTATGTGATTATAGTTTGGTCTGCGTAGGCCGATATATATGTCGCAGCCATCTGGTTTAATTAGTCATCCAAATGCTCAATAATCTCAGTAGAGCTTCTCTAAGAGTGGGTCTTAAAATGAACATGGATAAAACCAAAATCATGATTAACAACCATGTAGCGCCCACTCCTATCAAGGTTGGAGACTCTACACTCGAAGTTGTGGACGATTACGTCTACCTCGGACAGTGAGTCCAGTTGGGTAGGTCTAACTTCGAGAAAGAGGTCAACCGTCGAATTCAACTCGGTTGGGCAGCGTTCGGGAAGCTACGCGGTATCTTCTCGTCCAACATACCACAGTGTCTCAAGACGAAAGTCTTTAACCAGTGCGTGCTGCCAGTGATGACATATGGCTCCGAAACGTGGTCGCTAACAATGGGCCTCATCAGAAGGCTTAAAGTCACCCAAAGAGCAATGGAAAGGGCTATGCTCAGGGTTTCCTTGCGTGATCGAATAAAAAATGAAGATATCCGCAGGAAAACTAAGGTTGCCGACATAGCACAAAGAATTGCCAAACTTAAGTGGCAATGGGCAGGGCACATTGCTCGCAGAACAGATGGCCGTTGGGGCCGAAAGGTTTTGTAGTGGCGACCGCGTACTACTACCGCCTAGGCCGATAGTTGTTTGAACTAAAATCACTCAACGTTTAACAGATTGGCGTATTGAAAGTTAGCCCTTTCGAAATGACTGATCAAGACTCAGCCAAGTGATTCAAATTTAGTTCCGCTATTTTTTGATTTAATAATATTTCACTATTACTTGGTGGACACTATTACTAAACAGTAGTTTTATATAATTTATAAACTCGTTACCCTACTAAACTAAATGATTACACAGCGTTCTGCCTGCAGCAGTTCTGGTTAAACGTTGCGGTCAACGACTTGGCTAGTTGTTCTTCAGCAATTTCATTAGATGCCGACGTTTAACGAACGCCCTAGGCGTCCAATTGGATGGCTAATTTGACCAGATGGCTGCAACATATACACCATGTAAAATTATAGAAGTTTTACGAACCAAACGCACCGCAAAACTGTGGCGATTTAGTGAAGCTTGTGCGTATGCCAGACCCATTTTTTTAGGTGGAAAAACAAAACTAATGACTGCGGTCCCGCGCTAGGGTGGGGCGAGAGGGTGTGTTAGACTCTTGCTGACTAAAACGCACATATGTTCTCTCAGTTGCCTTTTGCGTTCTAGTACCCAGAGAGGTTCTTTTACAGAAATTTCCCGTGACACAATACTTTAAGGTTTGCTTTCCTGATATTTACAACAGAATAAACAGTTTTTGCAACGAAAATATTAAAGATAGACTGTTCACACGTGTGCTACACACACTGATCTGTGCGCATCGATCTCCATACATTTTAAATGGCAACTAGACTTGTAGAGCTACACTTGCTACACGCCAAACGACGCCATTCTACGTAAAAATCAGGAGTGTTATAATTGTGCGTCGGTCTAATAGCAGCGTAGTTCTAACTTAATGTGACAAATCGTCAAGTGAGCGTTAATTGCAGTAATTGGTTCGATTAATTAATTATTAATCAATGGCGAAACGCATCACCAGATTTGCGTTTAGCTTGCTATGCATCGATAAATTCATTCTGGAAGCCAATTAATATATTGCTATAATCACACAAGATTCAAGATAGCTATATTAGACCGACACAAACGTGGACCACGCCTGATTTGTACGTAGAACGACGTCGCGTGGCGTGGTTCTGGTGTAGCTCTACAAGTCTAGATTCCATATAAAATGTATGGAGACAGACGCGCCCAGTAGTCCGATTCACGTAATGAAAACCGTAACGATATCGTAGCGATTTAGTCGTTTAGACCATTTCCGTATTCACATCCATCAATCGAGTTTGAACGACACCGATTTTAAAGTCGTTTGAAATTCGTCGATTTAAAAAAAAACTGTATTACATTATCCTGGTAGAATACTTGTTAATGTAACTGGAAATAAGTCGATAGATCGTGAATACCGCTTTTGGATAGGACTTCGATCGAACGACTATAAAACTTCAACGATATTTGGCTTCTTTGATTTTACGTGATCCAGGCTAACTACAGATCGGCGTACGTAGCACACTTGTGCGCAGTGTAGTTCTACCTTAATCATTTTAATTTAACTATGTCCTTTTGCAAAGTTCAGACCGATATCAAATCAAATTGTGTGTCATTAACATGCATATTTAATTACGAAAGGGACACAAATCCTAATTTTTTAAAACCTGCTTGTCATAAATGCGAATATGAGTTTGTTCGATAGGCTTTTATGCGACTATGAGTTTGTTCGATAGGCTTTTATGCGACTATGAGTTTGTTCGATAGGCATATAAGACTCATTTATTCGGTTGATCATTAAAAAATTTTGCACAAACTTCGTTGGTACAAAAAAGAACAAAGAATACATCATCTCATTTAGAAAAAGCAATGTCGGTAGCGAAACTGCGCGAAACTTATTTAGTACTGACCAACGTCAGTCTATACATATGTATAAATAAAATTAGAGTGTCCGTTTGTAATATTCAAAATAACCGCCTTTTACTAGATGCATACGAATATATACGGTACATACACCAAAATACTTTTTTTTTACAATTTTTGCTATCTGTTTGTTCCGGCTAATCTCTGAAATGACAGGACCGATTTTGACGGGACTTTTATTGGCAGGTAGCTGATGTAATAAGGAGTAACTTAGGCTGCTTTTATTAAAAAAAAAAATCTTTTATTTTAGAAAAAATAAATTAAATATCCTGTATTCCACGCTAACGAAGTCGCGGGCACAGCTAGTACTTTAAAAGTAGAAACAATATGTATTTGTTTTATTCAAACGTACATGAGAGTATAGTTAAATTATATTAGTAAAAACAAAGTAAATATGTAGTACCGTGAGAGCATTGGTGGCGGAGTGGTAATGGCACCGACTTACGAGTCGCTCTTTACTTTGTGTAATTTATTTAATTACCACTGCTCTCAAAACATTGAAGGAAAACATCGTGAGGAAACCGGCATGTCCTAGAACCAAAAATTTGAAGACATGTGACACTCACCAACCCGCACTGGGCCCGCGTGGTGGATTACGGCCCTTTCCCTCTGCTAGAGAGAAGGCGTGAGAGTGGGTACAGTAAAAAGGCTGGTGGTAAAAGAAAATTTAAGGTCACATTTAGATTATTATCAGATTAAAGATGGAACTTCACTGCGCACACGTGGGCCATGTACGCTGATCTGGGCGCGACGGTCTCCATACATTTTATATGGCAACTAGACTTGCAGAGCTACATTATATCCACGCCACGCAACACGCCGCTACCTACAAATCAGGCGTGGTCCACGAGGACGTCGGTCTAATGTAGCTTATGTATTTCTTTACACTCACACATAACACAGGACCGAAAAAAAATATATTTAATTATTTTATCGACCGGTTGGTGCAAATATCGACAGCATCCAGCCCTAGGTACGTCGGCGAAGCTTGAAACGGAGTGTAACTCCGTGCAAGTCGTGTGACGCCTCGTGCATAGAGGCGTAACTGCTCTGCTGTAATCTTGAAAATAGGGTAGATGATTAAAAAAGTCTATCTAGTGCGACAACTCTGTTAAAAGTATTGGATACTTATTTTTAGGGTTCCGTACCCAAAAGGTAAATTAAAGCTATTTCTAATAACTAAGTACATATATCTTATGTATAAAAATCTTCGGTCACAGTATTTTTGTTATCTAACTCTTCCGAAAAGAATTGACCGATTTCTATGTATTTTTTTTTTTTGTGTAGAACTGAGAATAGGTCGTAGGCAGGCATAGGTTTAACCCTGCTACTTCCACTTCCCATTTTTTTTTTTTTTTTTTTGATAATTTAGACCAACATTTACCGGATCAGTTAGTTACTAAATAAAAACTTAAAAATATGGTCTAGTCAAAAAAAATCTAAATAGGTATTTTATTTTACATAGGCCTACATGGGCGCTTAGGTTACTCGTTTTAAAAAAGTTATTGATGTAACAATATTAATAGATATTATTTAAGTACAGCGCATACCAGTCAATATTGTACATAAAAAGTAGTAGTAATAGTTTTGCAGTTACCGCGTCATTCGTCTCCACTCGCATTGTGCTCCGACGACTGTACTCTCGGCGCATTGTCTTGCGACTCTACTGCCTGTTTATATACTGCTACTGTATTAGTCGCTTTTATTTGTTTTCATATCTACTACAGTTAGTAGATATATCTATGTACGTGCTATTGTCTGTACTTTGCAGTTGAAGATTAATATTGATTTGGAATAGTATGACACATCCTTTTCTTCATATTCATATTTTGTACTTTTATTTGATACTCCAAAGCCAGGGCATCGGACACCAGTCTTGCCAAGGGGTGTCAAACTCATGTGTGGATGTCAGATAGGCAGTCATCATCGTCATTTCAACCAAAAGACATCCACTGGTTGTCAGAACTACCCCCAATAGAAGAATTTAGGAAGTTTATCATAATGGGGTTCCAGTGGTTAATATATAATTTTAAACATAACACTTAGGTTTTCTAATCCAAATAAACAACATCGTTCCATCGTCGACCGCATCGTCGCTTTCCACCAGGTGAGATAGCGGTCAAGCGCGAACCTATCAACAATTAAAAAAAAATAACAATATACAATTTATTCCCTATGTATCTGTCTATCTGCCACTAGCAGAAACTAGTCTAAACTAATATTATAAATAGGAAAGATTTGATTTTTTGTTTATTTGTTGGTATGTTATGATTTAACTCAAAAACATTTCACCATTAGAGAGCTACATCTTCACTGAGTAACATAGGCTATATGTATTTTCTACTTTCATGCGGGTGAAGTCGCTGGCAGAACCTTGTTTTTTTTTTATATTGATAAGATCGCGTTTGACCACCGTCACCTGAGTTCATCTGATGGTAAGCGATGATGTGGTTGACGATGGAGCACGCTCGCCTAGAAGTAACCTATTCACTCTTGACTTAAGACCCCTAAGTTGTAGCTATCAGGAAAGACAGACTCCGGCAGGGAATTCTACTCCTTGGCTGTACGCACAATAAATGTGTTCCTAAAACGCTTTGTGCGTATGGAATTAATAAATAAATACTTGCTAATAAATAAAGACGCTCACTGTTAGTTTTTCACAACTACCCTCAAAATATCGCGAAACAAGTCGCTAGTAGAATTGTCTAGTATTCTATTATCTAAGTCCAAATCCTTTCCCCGTTCTAACCTGTACAAGATAACAGAGAAATTCCTTTGACCATTCGCGAGAGTACGAACAATGTATCTACAGACTACAATAACGAGTGATTTAGTGACACCCTCTAAGAATTTAGGGTTCCCCAGGCGCGGTGGACACCCCAAGCGGTTTTGAATTGATTTATTTACAGCGTAGTGAGTACGGGTTCTGTACCTGGTACACTACTTAACTTTCTAAATTGAATTGATAGGGTGCCACTGTGTTAGCCGATTTTCAAGATGGTGGTATCGTGTTTTGAGAATGAAATCTGTTTAGGAGATACCTACCTATGTATAATATATTTTTTTATTTATTTTTTTTGATAGGCTTGCATTTGACTACCATCTCACCTGATGGTAAGTGATGATGTGGTCGATGATGGAACACGCTTGAAAAAAAGGATGATTTTCGAATCCAGTCCTAAAGAGATCTGTAGTCTGATTCACGTGATCAAAACCGTAATGATATCGTAGCGATTTAGTCGTTTAGACCAGTACCGTATTCACATCCATCAATCGAGTTTGAACGACACCGATTTTAAAGTCGTTCGATCGAAGAGTCGATTTAAAAAAAAAGAATCTGTATTTCATTATCCTGGTAGAATACTTATTAATGTAACTGGAAATAAGTCGTCGATAGATCGTTTAGTTTCGAGCCAGTTTAGTTTCGTTTTATCCAATCCCGATTAAGGAACACGTGAATACCGATTTTGGATAGAACTTCGATCGAACGACTATAAAACTTCAACGATATTTGGCTTGTTTGATTTTACGTGAATCAGGCTACTGAGGCCTTACCATGACGTGTTAGAGTGTCGATCGTGCGAGCGAGAAAGAAAGATAGAGCTATATATATATACACACCCTATATGGCTCCATCCCAGTGACAGTTCAGTTGCGGTCGTAAAATAGGTCGACTCTGTTTAGGTGAAAGTCTGTGAAACGTAAATGTTTATTAAGTTTTTTTTGTTATCATTTTATAGGTTCGTTTCAAGTGGTATACTGATTATAATAATAATGACCATTCGTCTAATCGCCTTATAGTATCCAATCGAAAGACATTTTCTACAACCCTTTACGACATGATTTTTTATTTAAGTTAGAAAATATATTAGATAGATATATAGATAAATTCTTTATTGTACACCAAAAATAAAGCAGTTACATAAGAAACTTAAAATTAATAGGGTGCCACAATGGGTAGTCTTATCGCTAAAAGCGATTTTTTACAGACAACCTTTGGATGGATTTGACAGAGAAGGAGAAAAAGATACGCAGGTAGTTCGTGGTGTACTATTTACATATATACAATACATAAACTAGCTAGCTAGTTAGAAAAATCTTATGTAGTAGGAAACACTAATTAAATGGACACGTGTTCCATTATTTTTCTTATTATAGAATAGTTTTTGAAAAAATTACGATTTTCAACTTTGAATCAGATTTGGTACATTGAGCAAAAAGTTAACTTTTATACTTTCGATCGCATTTGGTACATTGAGCAAAAAATGAAATTTTTTATAATAATATGACAAACAACTTTTGTTCGACTAGAGATTTGCCGTTGTCGGCAATATTGCCCGAAGTGGGATAATTGCTAGTAATATTGACACCATTGTTCATACTTTACGGCAATATTGCCGACAACGGTACATCTGTATGTTCAACTGGCCTGCTGTTCTAGTGGTTAGTGGCCGTGACTCCTATGCCGAAGGTCGTGGGTTCGATTCCCACCCAGAAAAATGTTTGTGTGTTGAGCACGATAATTTGTTCTGTGTCTTGGTGTAATTTATCTATTTTATGTATGTATTTAGAAATATAGAAGTATGTTATGTATGTATTTAGAAATATAGAAGTATGTTTTGTTTATCAGTTGTCTTGTACTCATAACACAAGCACTGCTTAGCTTGGGACTAGACGGCGTTGTGTGATAGTTGTGGATAATTATTAAAAAGCTGTATTTTTTACACAATTTTGAAAGTCAAAAACGGTTCGTACCTGTTCACTAAGTCAGTAAAAAGACGGAGCGAGACAAAGGATGGTCCTGCGACGGACCAAACTTATGCTTTTTTGTGTCTCAGAGTAAGCTTGGTCCGTCTTCATACCAAGTTGTTGTGTGTGTTAAGACTAGAATTTCAACTGTAACTTTTCCGAAGTCTGTGACCATATACAATCACCCGTTCGCCTTTGACAACACAAACAGAAGCCAGAATCGGTCAGTCCGAATTTGTCCGTTTGTTTTACGGGGTACACTGCAACACATTACGGATTTTGCTCGATTCTCAGAAATGTGGGTTTGGCAAGCAAAGTGGTTTGCGAGCCAGCTTTGAAAATTACAGTCGGGACTAATGTTAAAAGTGAACCAAAATAAACTTACACTAGCATAGAAATCTGTGGTAGCTTTTGAAACAGGTCTAGAGGTTTACTTGATTAGTATACTTCTTATTGTACTACTCAGGGGGTTTTGGGGGCTAAACCCAAGCTTGGATTGCATTTTATCTCTTTAAAAAGGGGGTCGGTGCGTTTTCGCACGGGGTGACGTCACACGTAACTTTAACGGGCTATATCTTTGTTATTTTTTGTTTAATCGAAAAAATAAAAAATACGTGTACAATATTTTTGAATAATCTAAAAGACGGACTAAATAAAATGTAACTATTTTTACCATGGACACTACCCTATTATACTTTTCTAAATAGCTGATATGACAAGGATATTTTTGTAGTAATTTGTACAACGGGCGTGATATTTTTTTTGCATTAGACAACATTTTGTATGTAGTATAGCAAAAGTTAAAAAAATAATTTTAGTCCTACCACGACGTCCTACAAGAAATACGTTGACTTACCAATAACCCTGTATATTTCTAAATATATAGGCTGACTGGAAATTAGTGACCGATACTTCTACACGTGATTGTACTCATGATTACAAACAACTTTCCCAAAGAAACCTATTTTTTTACTCATTAGTTTTATCACAATAACAAAACGGGTGTCCGCGCGAATTCGCGCGCGCGCGCCTTCAACCTCTCAGCTGTTAACCACGTAACGCCGTTGTCTGATGTACTTTACTTACAACAATGATAGTGCACCCACAACGGTTGCAAACCCATCGGTGTATGTAATCAGTGTAGGTACCTACATGTTCCGGTTAAATAATGAGTACAAAAAAAAGTTTCTTTGGAAAAGTTGTTTGTAATCATGAGTACAATAATGTGTATAATTATCGGTCACTAATTTACCAGTCACCCTATATATACTATATTTTACTGATCTCTCTTGCAACTGTGCTCACACACAACCCAGCACCAAATGCATTGTGCGTAGTGTAAATTAAGATTTACTAAGTGTAGCTTAAAAACCATACGAAGTTACGCGTCCTTGTTCCCGTAACTCAAAAGCAATACATGAATTATTAAGGAAAAGGAAAGTTAAGATTAGCCTGCGACACTCGGCTTCAAAGAAAGTTAAAAAGATAAAAAAAAGGTTGCACCACACTTCAGAATTACTCCTGTATCGTGAGTGCGTTCATACACATGATTTTTGAGAGATTACTGCCTATAAACAATTTAGCTTTATATATGTATAATAATAACTAACTGTGCCCGCGACTTCGTTCGCGTGGACTACAGGATTTTGAATTTATTTTTTCTATAATAAAAGTAGCCTATGTTACTCCTTATTACATCAAGTACCTGCCAAAAAAGTCCCGTCAAAATCGATCCAGCCATTTCAGAGATTAGTCCGGACAAACAGACAGACAGACCGACAGACAAAAATTGTAAAAAATGTTATTTTGGTGTATGTACCGTATATTAATATGCATGTAGTAAAAAGCAGTTATTTCAATATTACAAACAGACACTCTAATTTTTTTATATGTATTGATGTATAGACTATATCCGATCCGGCGAACTCCGTACCACCTAACAGTCAACGAATGTCTTCTTCTCTGTATAGTCAACCGATTGCGATGAAACAAAGCCTAAGTTACACACAATTTTAATATATATGACGGCGCGCCGATTATTGATTAGTTTTAATTATAAAGTAGGCAATTATTACTTTGCGATTTATTGTTAATCATAACTCGATTTTTGAATGTTGTAAGTTTTAGTCGATTAATTTATCGGTAAAATAAAAATTATGAGCGGGTAACCCCGAATAGAGTAGTAAGTGTCACTACGAGTTATGGCGGCGGTCATTCTATTGACAGCTGCCGAACGAAGTGCACACGTGCTAACCTATTGGCTCGCAATCCAGTTTCATCCTGCTAAGTGTTTGTGATTTTGCACAAAATTGTAAGAAGATCAAATAATAAGACATTGGACAATACAAGTGTGCTTTTATTTTCAAATTCCGGTCGTTACAACGCCCACGATGGATAGCGAAAGCCAAGACCGCTACGAGGCCCCTTCTGACGCTCCGGCATCAGAAGTGGGATCACCTGTGACGAACCAGGAACAGAATACAGGTCAGTGCGTTATTATTTCACAAGATAATGAGTGCGACCGTTGGAAACGTCTTTTTGAAATGCAGCAACAAAGTATGATGGAATTAATTCGTACTATACGAGAACCACGTGCTCCCAGCATGATAATAACGTTACCTGAGTTTAATCCTGATACTCCAGAGCACGACGCTCGCGCTTGGTGTGAAACGGTGGACATATGTTTACAAGAAAAACCTATTTCCGGCAGTGATTTGATAATTACAATGAGCAAAGCACTCAAGGGATCGGCATCATCATGGCTTGCCCAATCTAGTTATTCTGGAATTACGTGGCCGCAATTAAAAGACCTGTTTTTAGCTCGTTATGATACTGTTGAAACCCCAGCTGCGAATTTATGGCGATTACTCAATAGTACTCCAAAGGAAGGCGAGTGTTTATCTGCGTATGCTGGGCGATTTATGAGCACTATATTAGCGCGGTGGAAGTCTTTGTCGATGGAACAGATTGCGATCGCGCTTACTCTAGCACATGCTTCAAAAATTGAGCCGCGATTGCAAAGAATCACATTTACTACTGAGATTGACACTCGTAATAAATTACAACAAGAGCTCATGGCTTTTAGCTTTAGAAAAAGAGGACCCCCGAATAGTGAGAAGATTACTCCGACTGTGGAAGCGAAGAAGCCACGTATGGATATTGCGCGGCGATGCTATAATTGTGGCAAGCCGGGTCACGTATCTAGTGAATGTCGAGGCAATAGTAGTCGTGACCACAATACTAATACACGTCCTGAGATTTCAGATACCACCACCTCTCAACAATCAAAGGAAACTGGTGCGCAGAAGAAGACAATTACTCCAACCTGCTTCAAGTGTGGTGAACGGGGCCACATCGCGCCGCGCTGCCCCAGTGTGGATGTCAAGGCCAAAGATGCACGGACCGAACGACGAGTGGATATCTGTTCCATCCAGCCAGCTACAGATCAGCTCTTAGATGAAACCGGTGAGAAGTTTTCATTTTGTTTTGACTCGGGTGCCGAATGCTCTTTAATAAAACAAGTTCTGTCAGATAAATTTCTAGGTAAACGACAATATAATACAGTAACATTAGTGGGTATTAGTAACGCGCGCCTTAATTGCAACATCCAAATTCTTTCTACAGTTTCAATTCAGGGTTATTCAATGCAGTTACTATTTCATGTGGTGCCTGATTCGTGTATTTCCAACGATATAATGATTGGACGGGATCTGCTTACATTAGGGTATTCAATAGAGATTTTTGAAAATAATCTTGTTCTTAAAAAAGATAGGGTAGTTTCTATTTGTGACATAGGCACAAAGGTAAACAACTTCGAAAGTATAGAGTGCGACGTGCCTTATCGTGAGAAAGAGCAATTAATAACTTTACTGAAAAATCATTCTAGTAATTTCGTAGAGGGTACACCCACTGGTAGGGTTAGTACAGGTCAGCTGGTCATTAAACTAATTGACCCTAATCTCACGGTTCAACGTAGACCCTATAGGTTAAGTCCAGATGAAAGACAAGAAGTACGCCGTCAAATCAAAGAACTTTTGTCCGCTGGCATTATACGTGAAAGTTCTTCCCCCTTCGCGAGCCCAATCATCCTGGTTAAGAAGAAGGACGGGAGCGATAGGCTCTGCGTCGATTATAGGGAATTAAACAGCAATACAGTGCCTGATAGATATCCTTTGCCACTCATTTCGGATCAAATACAGCGTTTAGTGGGGGCTAACTATTTTACTTCGTTAGATATGGCTAGCGGGTACCATCAAATACCAGTCGAAGAAAATTCCATAGAACGAACCGCGTTTGTTACACCGGATGGCCAGTTTGAATATTTGTCAATGCCATTTGGTCTTCGTAATGCACCGTCAGTGTACCAACGTGCCATTAATAAGGCCCTTGGGGCATTAACTGAGTCATTCGCTGTAGTATACATTGATGACGTAATCATTCCATCACGCACAGTATGCGAGGGCATCGAACGATTACAACTAGTTCTTAAAGCGTTGACTGATTCGGGATTTTCGTTAAATATAAAGAAATGTAGTTTTCTTAAGACGAGGGTAGAATTTTTGGGTTTTGAGGTGTCAGCCGGTGAAATAAGACCGAATCCTCGTAAAATTCGAGCCCTTACTGAACTTCCACCACCTCAAAACGTTACTCAGCTTCGCCAATTCATTGGTTTGGCTTCCTACTTTAGGCAATTCGTACCGGGGTTCTCTCAAAAAGCAGCTCCGCTTTATGGGCTTACGTCGGGAAAAGGAAAAATTAATTGGACTCCCCAGCTCGAGAAGATTCGAAAGGATTTAATAGACATTTTGATTGATAAACCTGTATTGATGATCTTTGATCCTAATCTTCCAACAGAGCTGCATACAGATGCCAGCGCTGAAGGTTATGGTGCAATACTAATGCAGCGAGTCGATGGCAAACTGCATGTAGTTGAATATTACAGTCGCCGAACCTCAAGCGCTGAATCAAAATACCACTCATACGAGCTGGAGACGCTTGCAGTGGTGAACGCTGTCAAGCATTTTCGTCACTATTTGCAGGGTAGAAAGTTTACTGTCGTAACTGATTGTAATGCTGTCAAGGCATCCAAGTCGAAAGTAGACCTTACACCTCGGGTTCATAGGTGGTGGTGTTTCCTGCAAGCTTTTGACTTTGATATCGAGTATAGACTGGGGAAACACATGAGCCACGTAGACTTCTTTTCCCGTAACCCGTTGCCAACCACAGTGGATTCAGTCATTAGAACCGAACCAAAACGTATTCATTTGACCACGATTTCAGACCATTGGTTAAAGGCTGAGCAAGAAAAAGATAGCGAAATTAATTCTATTATGACGAAACTTCAGGCAAATGAGCTTAATAGTGATATCGCTAAAACTTACGAAATTAGGCGCGGTCTTCTTTATCGGAAAATTGATAGAAATAATAAGAGCTATTGGTTGCCAATAGTGCCTAGGGAATTTCAGTGGGCTATAATTAACCATGTGCACGAAAGTATCATGCACTTAGGGTGGGACAAAACACTAGAAAAGGCCTACTGCCACTATTGGTTCCCAAATATGAACAAATACGTACGAAAATTTGTAGAAAATTGCATAACTTGCAGAATGTCAAAGTCTAACTCAGGGAAAGTTCAAGCTGAACTACACCCAATCCCTAAAACTCCAATCCCATGGCATACCATTCACATGGATGCAACCGGTAAACTTAGCGGTAAAAAAGACGCAAAAGAGTATGTTTTTGTATCAATAGACGCTTTTACTAAGTACGTAATATTACATCATACACGCAACATAGACGCAAATAGTGCCATTAAGGCATTAAAATACAATGTGTCTTTGTTTGGTGCCCCCACACGTGTTATAGCCGATCAGGGTCGATGCTTTGCTGGAAAAGAGTTTAGGGAATTTTGCAATGCACACAACATTAACCTACACCTTGTAGCTACCGGATCAAGCCGCGCAAATGGGCAGGTAGAGCGGGTTATGTCCACATTAAAGAATTTGCTAACTGCTGTTGAGGTAGATAATAATAAGTCATGGCAAGATGCACTGCCTGACATTCAGCTAGCTATCAACTGTACTATGTGTAGGGTTACTAAGGCAAGTCCATTGGAATTGTTAATAGGAAAGGTTGCTAGACCTTTAAACTTAATGTCACTAGAAACAGATAACATAGAAGTTAATTTGAATCATGTTAGAGAGCAAGCGACACGAGCAATACAGGCTAACGCTTCTTCGGAAAAAGTTAGGTTTGATAAAAGTAAAGCAATATTAAAAAAATTTCAAGTTGGTGATTATGTGCTCCTTGAAAATCACGAGCGTAATCAAACCAAGCTTGACCCAAAATTTAAAGGCCCTTATAAAGTAGTTGAGCTGTTGGATGGTGACAGATATTTACTGCGGGCCCTTAACTCTAATAGGACGTATAAATACGCGCACGATCGTGTGCGTGCTATGCCCGAATGTTATGTTCCATTAGAGTTAAGTGGTGGATTAGAAATCCCAACCAATCAAATTGAGACAGAATGTGCCGATGACGGCCATGGTAAGTAATTACGTTTCTTTCCAATTGTACTTTTTGATCTATGTGGCAACGACTTGCCTGTGTGGCAAAGACTGGCCTATGTGGCAATGACTAGCCTGTGTGGCAACGACTAGCCTGTGTGGCAATGACTAGCCTGTGTGGCAATGACTAGCCTGTGTGGCAATGACTAGCCTGTGTGGCAATGACTAGCCTGTGTGGCAATGACTAGCCTGTGTGGCAATGACTAGCCTGTGTGGCAATGACTAGCCTGTGTGGCAATGACTAGCCTGTGTGGCATTGACTGACGTTTGTGACATATTTTGTAGGACCCTATGTTATGTGTGTCTTTTACGAAACATTTCGTTGTATTTGAGATTAAAATTTGTAATCACTGTAAGTTGTTGTATAACATGAGCAAAGGGAATCATTTGAGGGGTCAGGGAGACCGAACGGAGTATACTGTAATGGATTATGTCTTTGGCTTACAGATGAGACCGACACACACGAGGACGTGTGATAATGCAGGACGGCCGTGACGGCGCGCCGATTATTGATTAGTTTTAATTATAAAGTAGGCAATTATTACTTTGCGATTTATTGTTAATCATAACTCGATTTTTGAATGTTGTAAGTTTTAGTCGATTAATTTATCGGTAAAATAAAAATTATGAGCGGGTAACCCCGAATAGAGTAGTAAGTGTCACTACGAGTTATGGCGGCGGTCATTCTATTGACAGCTGCCGAACGAAGTGCACACGTGCTAACCTATTGGCTCGCAATCCAGTTTCATCCTGCTAAGTGTTTGTGATTTTGCACAAAATTGTAAGAAGATCAAATAATAAGACATTGGACAATACAAGTGTGCTTTTATTTTCAAATTCCGGTCGTTACAACGCCCACGATGGATAGCGAAAGCCAAGACCGCTACGAGGCCCCTTCTGACGCTCCGGCATATAAAAGTTATTTATAAGGATTCGTACATTTTACGTGATGCGAGCACAACTAAAATTTTCTACACGTTTTAATATAAGTATGAATATAGTTTCTACACGTTTTAATATAAGTATGAATATAGTTTCTACACGTTTTAATATAAGTATGAATATAGTTTCTACACGTTTTAATATAAGTATGAATATAGTTTCTACACGTTTTAATATAAGTATGAATATAGTTTGTTCAGAATCAGTCTCTGAATGGATTCAAATAGTTTTTACACCATGTTATATTTTTTTTCAAAAATATTTAGAAAAGGTCACAAGTTGGATACCACCGACACGAAGTACAACATAGGTCACGGCATGTAATAGCGGGCATTAGGAACCAAAATCACCCATCATCAGTCGGTACAACTACGTGCTGCGCGGTGACTTCCCTGACGGGGTCAGCGTGGTCTGCTACGCAGACGACACGCTGGTTCTAGCGCAGGGAGAGTCGTACCGGGCGGCGGTCGCTCCAGCGACACGCGGGGTTGCGATAGTCGTTGATAGGATCCAGGAGTTGGGACTCGAGGTGGCGCTGCACAAATCCGAGGCTATGTGTTTTCACGGCCCTCGGAACGAGTCACCATCGGGTTCCCAATTAACGGTAGGAAGAGTTCACATCGGCGTCGGGTCGACGCTGAAGTACCTAGGACTCGTCCTCGACAGCCGGTGGAATTTCGGGGAGCATTTCCGACGTCTGGCTCCCAAACGAACCGGACTGAGGCTGCTCTCAAACGGCTCCTGCCCAGCCTTAGGGGTCCAGACGCCTCCTGCTGGAGGCTCTACGCGGGGATTGTTCGGTCCATGGCCCTTTACGGGGCTCCGGTGTGGGCGCCATCGCTGCAAAAGCGACCGGCAGCCATGCTGAACGCATGCCAGAGGTTCATGGCAATACGGATGTTGCAATGGCGGCAAGAGTATATTATAAGACGTCCGGTACACGGTCTTGCAAGCGTCTATCAGTTCTATCAATCATGAATGATGGTTTTCGTCAGTCAGTACCATGCAAACGTCAATCATCGATCATAAGACTTTAGGTTTTTCGTCAAACAAAAAACTTACTGTGGCAAAACTAACAGCAAAACCAACTGTGTAATGGACGCCATAGTTTTAGTAACTACAGGAATCACGATCCCAAAATTCCCTAGCCCTTCAAATACTATCAGAGGAGCACACTAAATCAAACCACGTCGACTTCTGGCCGCCCCTCAAATATTCATAGCGCAATAAAGTGGTAGATACACCAGCGAATTACCCTGTTTGTGTGGAGCAGGCAGTGGAGACCATTGCGTGAATTATTATTACGGATAGATGACATATGGCTGGGTGGGACGTACTAGGTAAGACTGGTTGTAGAAATTGTATTATTAGTGTATATCTTTACCTGAAGATAGCAGTAAGATTTGGACAGATTAGATGCTGATACCACGGTATAAAACTTTGCTAAAGAAAATATATTTTAACTTGGCTGTATTGGATCTTAATTAGGTTAGTGCGGAAGAAAGACCCGGGTATCCCCATTGTGCGGACCGCCCGGAGGACACGGTGAACCATACGGTGGATGTGTGCTCCGCTTGGGCGAACCACCGCTGTGTTACCACACTCTATAATACATAGCTCCATTCATTTAACATTTCTGTTTAGATCTTCAAATGGATCGCCTTAAGAACTCGTGGTAACGCCTCTGAATACCAAGTAGATCAGTCATGCATAGAGCTTAGACAACAATTGGTATACCGGAGACCTACATATATATACAGTCTATGTATACTGGTACATAGGCACACACAAGGAGCCGAATTGGGTCTTTTCATGACATGTAAAAATGTGCGAAGGATAACGGCCCGTTCACAACCTTGCCACTGTAAGCGGTAGCGAAGCGCGGGGCGGCGAGCTGTTAGATCAAAAGTATTAAAATGTTTGACGCCGCTCATTGCGTCCCGCGACCGTTTACCGATGGCGCCTCGCTCGCCGCGCCACGCGCCTCTAAGAACTAAGTCGAGAACAGGCCGTAAATAGTTCAGTTTAGGTTGTCAAATAGATGACATGACGTGAGCTCGTGGAAACGCCTCTGAATACCCAATAGATCATCCGTGTATAGAGCTTAGACAACAATTGTTATACCGGAGGCCTACCTATGTATACAGCCTATGTATACTGGTACATAGTCGCAAGCCACAAGGGTCTGGTCTCCACAACGTGAAGCAACAATGAACTGATGCAATGTTTGCCCATGATCACCCCCTAATATCGAATGTATCGTGAATCGGGCACCATTGTTACACAAACATTATTTGCTAATCTGTAGATGTTTACACTGGCGTCTAATTGGATGAACCACTGTTTGGCAAGCCCTGTTGTGGGGGATTGAATGCCTAAGGCGTATCATTAAGGGTAATACTGTTGATTGAAGAAATGTGATGTTAATATTGTAATTGAATGGGGATAAAAGTTTCGTTTAAATTGACGTGATGTTGGTGGCCTGGACTTACTACGTCGCGGAACCTCACCCATGCAGGCGATTTTTTATTTCAAATTCTAAATGTTTTTATTTCACTAGTGCGCTAAAAGCTAGTGTTTTGTGAAATACAAAGTAATCTATGAATACACAAAGTCTATTCGTTCGTAATTTCATCACGACTGCTCTCAAGGAAAACATCGTGAAGAACTAAATACAAAGATATGTGACGAAATAAATTGACGTGTAAAATGTTTTTAAAAAGCTATTTGCAACATAAATATAATTAATCATAAAAACTTTTCTCTTATCACCTGTCAATTACAGCTAATTAACTTTGCGTGACAAGAGGGCTGGCTTGTTTTTCGCCCAAAGAATTAGCATTGCGATTCAACGTGGCAACGGTGCCAGTCTTCTGGGCACATTTCCGGAAGACAGTGATGTTGAAGAGTATTGAGACGCCTGAGTGTCTTTGTTTTTATTTATTTTATTTATTATTGCTTATGGCGCATAAAACTGTACAAAGATGGATTTATTGTCTTAGAGATTATCCACCAGTCGACCTTAGGGTGGTGCAGAAACATAACATGGTAGGTGTAACTTGTTTTTGTATTTTATATAATATTTATGCACATAGTTAGGTTTTAGGATTAATAGTTTAGTTAACATTTAAGTTTATTATGTAAGAGAGTGTTTACAATTTGCAAAATAAATAGTAAGTTTTGACCATATTGACTTTTATATTAACAGAAACACCAAATGATGTTTCAACTGGAACAAGTGTTGATTTCCTAGTAATGTACCGAAAATGATACCAACAAAACCCCATGAAGTTGCTCAACGCATCCAATAAATAAATGCAAACAAATGCTGAGCGTTATTTAAACTAGTTGCTCTCAGAATTAAGTGGTACAAACAAGTTGGACTGGCTAAACGCTCCAGGCACTTTTACCCTAGAATTTTAATGTAAACGGGGCACCGAACAGTTTTGTATTAAAAGTACTTATACCAATGTTATTAGCAAACGTGCCAATTGATTTTTGATGTTTGTTTTTCATTTGCGTTTCGGTTGAAATTATTTTCTGTATTTTCCGATACACACACACACAGTCAACAACCGCGCGAATACGGGTGTAGACTAAAAAATCAAGAATCAAAGTACCTATTTATTTTAAATATACCATTTACAGGCACTTTAACTGAAATTTCGAGATGTCAATTAATCAGAAAAATCAAACATTGACATCAAAAAGTATAATGGGAGTATTTGCGACTTGATTTTAAAGATATTGCCTAAAATATACGTAAAAATCAGCTTGGAGAATTTACGTGAAGTAAGTAGTGTTTTTATGTACCTTGTTTACCTGATACCTGAAAATTTCGTCAGAAAATACGTGTCGTCTGGTGGCCCTGGGATCTTACTCTAATACACATTCGCACGGGTGTAGATTAAAGAATCAAGAATCAAAGTACCTATTTATTTTAAATATACCATTTACAGGCACTTTAACTGAAATTGTCGAGATGTCAGTTAGTCAGAAAAATCAAACATTGACATGCTGAAAGTAAATTATCCTTCAAACGTAAAATTCGGAACTACTACTCGAAGTCCTCTCAACCTTAGTTCGGTCTTCGTCAGAATTGTTATTAAGTTCTCTTAATGATTTGATATTTTTCATAGCATTGATTAGTTTATTATTTTAGCATATTACCTATATGTATTTGTTTATTCATTAAAATTAACATATAAATTATATTTTTAAATATTTAAATAAAAAATAAAAAAAACATTTAAAAATATAAAAAATAGTTACCCACCGGTATCGGGAACAGGGTCCAAGCTACCGGCGGTCAGGGCTCCAGAGAAAGGAACCTCCTGACTATACGAGCCGTGTCCAGAAGTACCGCTTTCTGAATCAAGTCTCTTGATCCAGTCGCCTAACGAGAGCCTCCTGAGGTGTTGGTCGAGGCTCTTGGCTATTAAGCCATTGGCTGAAAATATGTGTTTTATTATTATAAATAACTTATTTTATTTTTTCCGTTTGAAGTATCTGTTATTTGTTTATTGTGCAAACCTACCACAGTGTTGTCTTTTTTAAACCCAAAGGTTGACTGGTAGAGATTGCCTTGTTGCATTAAGTGCGCTTATGTAAGACTATTGTACATGAAGTGTTAATAAATAAAAAATATGCTAATTGCACATTTCGAAGCGTAGATCTCTATGGAGAAGATTGTGCCAAAAACTCCATGGACACTCTCTAAATAATTTGTATTTAGGTTCGTAAGAATTACGGTGTATGTGTGAATAACATATCTTGGTATTGCAGTTAAAGCTGTATATTACTCTAGCTTTTGCCTGCAACTTCGCCTGCGTAAATAAAATATAGCCTACATTATGTCACGCAGGAATAAAGCAGCTTTCCATCGTTGAAAAAATTTTCGCAATCGGACCATTAAAAAAAGTTAACCTCTTTATTATTATTTTTTATTGTTGATAGGTTTGCGTTTGACCGCTATCTAGACTACAAAACTGTTTTACGTTCGTTGCATCATAACCTTAGGTTCAGTTGAAAACCAGCGTCAGGCTACTGCTAACTAACACTAACAGGTACTAGTTGTCTGGCATTTATGTTGAACTGGACCCATTTTAATGCAGGCGTGAAGCACCCAATTGTATGTTTTCTTCTTTTTTTGGGTTCTTAGAGGGTAAAAAAAACCGGCCAAGTGCGAGTTGGACTCGCCCATGAAGGGTTCCGTAGCAGCAAGTAACATAATATAAAAGTTCTTGTAATGTGTTGTAACTTTGATCGATGTTTTAATAATAGTGTATTTTTTTCGATTTATGACGCATTAAAAAAAAACTACTTACTAGATTTCGTTCAAACCAATTTTCGTTGGCAGTTTTTATAGTAATGTACATCATATATTTTTTTTAGTTTTATCATTCTCTTATTTTAGAAGTTAGAGGGGGGGGGACACACATTTTACCACTCTCGAAGTGTCTCTCGCGCAAAGTATTCAGTTTAGAAAAAAATGATTTTAGAAACCTCAGTATCATTTTTGAAGACCTATTCATAGATACCCCACACGCATGGGTTTGATGAAAAAAAAATTTTTGAGTTTCAGTTCTAAGTATGGGGACCCCCAAAATTTATTGCTTTTTTTCTATTTTTGTGTGAAAATCTTAATGCGGTTCACATAATACATCTACTTACAAAGTTTCAACAGTATAGCTCTTATAGTTTCGGAAAAAAGTGGCTGTGACATACGGACGGACAGACGGACAGACAGACAGACACAGACATGACGAATTTATAAGGGTTCCGTTTTTTGCCATTTGGCTACGGAACCCTAAAAATGGGACCCTTTTGCTAATACTCCGCTGTTCTGTATCCTGACTGTATCTCATGAACCGTAATATTAGTTAAAATTTTCATTGATTATGTATTTCTGTTGCTGTATTATGCGCCAGGCTGACTCGCACTTGCCGTTTTTTTTTTTCGAGTTTACGTAACTATTGTTGGTGTGTCTTGTGGTGTGCCAAATAAACTTGTAGCGACATCAAGTTCAAAAAGAAAGAAAAATATTTATTTTGGCGCACAAACATTGTATGTAGAAAACAAAAACATGTTGAAAAAGATAACAAACAAAAAACTAACATTGTATGTCTCACGTTTGCGCCAAAAAAGGTCTAGTAAAAAAATAGTTTCATTTTATTTTTATTATTTCAAATTTAAATTCATATTGATAATATAATTTAATTTTTATTAACTTTAATTGATTTTAAATTTTTTATGATTTATATATTGTGATGTCTATCATATAATTGTAATTGCAGCGACATCTATGGCGTCACACAAGAACTAATCCTGCATCGCGCATTAAAGTTTTCCACGCAATTCGAACATTTACAACAGCCCAAAATCATCGGGCAGTGGCCCAGTAGCCGTAATACCCGTCTGGTCGAAGGATCTCCCTTATCAACGGAGGTTCGCGGGACTTCACTCTCTATTTCGCATACCTCAAAACACTCATTTTCTTTCTTTATTTCTTGTTTTAGTCAGTATGTACCTATCTAAGCGCAAGGCCGTGCGCAGGCCAAGTTCCAGCAACAGGCCGCACGCATGCCGTGCACTATTTACACGAACCGTTTCGACCCACTACTGACGCCCCTGTAGCTCAGTGCTTATTGCAAGTACAGAGATAAAATTGTACCTACATAATCATATACTAAAACCCAAGTTAAAATTTAATGATGATCAGGCTGTTGATGGAGATGATTATGATCAATTTTAAAGTGCATCTAAACTTGGCATTGGATTGGATTTCAACCCTTTTATAGGCGAACAATTAGCCGATAGGAACTTGGCCCCATTTTTAACAAGTATGTTTTTAGTGGGATATAATATATACAGGGTTATATTTAAAACACTGGCAACCTCTCAGGATCATGTTACAAATAAATCATATTTTAGTTCATCATATTTTCATACAAAAATAAAAATATTTAAATAGAACGTTCTAAATAATACAAAGTCTATGCGAAGCAAGCGATAGTACAACAGTGGAGGGGAGCGGGGATCGGGTGGCGGGGGTGCTTGATGCGTTTGCGTCGCTTCATACAGACGCTGGTAGGTATAGCAAAATACAGGGTTGAAATGTGTTAGATAGAACAATGAAATCTTGAAGTTTTTATTTTTGGTAAATGAATTATGTTTTGTAAAAAGTCACAGAACAAAAGTTGTTGTTTATGATGTTAGTAATACAGTCCTGCAAGGTTGTTAGTGTTTCACAAATAACCCTGTAGAACGGCCCGAAATCATCGGGCAGTTGCCCACCAGACGTAACACCCGTCTGTTCAGAGGATCCTTCCTATTCAACGGAGGTTTGCGGGACTTAACTCTCTGTTACGCACACCTCCAAAAACTTATTTTCTTTCTTTATTCTTTTAGTCAGTAGGTATGTATAGTTACTTATGTATACATTAGTAGTGATGTCAATGACCGCAGTATTCACAGCTTACACGCTCATTTATAATGCCAGCTCAGGCAGTAAACGGGCAATTTGTAAACGTCAATGGCAATAGCGTATTATGCCCTTTGACCACCTGCTTTTATATTCTACCCCGGAGTGTAGGAATTGTATAGTGACATAAATTACCACAACCTTTGCATTCAACTTGTACATATGGTTACTAGAATATTAAGCTACTGCATAGGTCGACAGACTTAGACCTAACCTACTGTATAGATCAGAATGTTGGGGCTGTGAAAAAGCCGAATGAAAAAAGATTGTAGTTGCGAAAAGCAACCAAGACCAATTATTTTATCTGCTATTACCTACTTATGGAACGAATTATTGATTTTTTCTCAATTTTTATTAATAAAGTATACATATAATTCTACAAACTTAAAGTAATAATAAGAACTAAGGGGTAAAAAAAAAGACTTATAGGGCATCAAAAAATTCGTCCACCTCGAAAAGTGCCCAGAACGCTTGCAGCATTGCCACATTGGATAGCAATACTGATTCGTTGACTGAAGTAAAGCCCAGTCCTCTGGTCACGCGAAGAGTCGACCAACTGTTTGCTGATATCCCGAACAACTCGATGAGCGCTCGGATCCCATGGCCCTGGTGTTTCAACCCCAAATGGCTCAAACACATAACTTCCGATGAGGTTAATATATTTACGCCGTGTGAGGTTTTCTGTACCTGCAGCAGCCTAAATTATTATTAAATTATTTACATTAAAATTAAATATTTATATAATATTATGAACATGTTGCTGTCTTTCACTGTCAAATTAAGTATGAAAGTGAACTTTTATTTAATCTTTTCTGTGAAACAGAAGTCGGAAAATCTGTCAGTCAGGTTCGCCAATGGGTATCATTTTGCAGCGTTGGATTTTTTCCCCCTAATCCTAGAGTCTATGTTGTATATTGGCTAACTAACTTCCGCCAGCGGCTTTGCCCGCGTCGCGTCTTTAATAGGTTTCTCTACACAAACTTGGGACCCCGCTTCATCTACACAGGACAGGCTTGTTGGTCTAGTGGTTAGTGACCCTGACTGCTATACCGGAGGTCGTCGGTTCGATTCCCACCCAGGAAAAATTATTGTGTGATGAGCATGATCATTTGTTCTGTGTCTGGGTGTAATTTATCTATAGTATGTATGTATTTAGAAATATATAAGTATGTTTATCAGTTGTCTAGTACTCATAACACAAGTTCTGCTTAACTTGAGACTAGATGACGTTGTGTGATAGTTGTGGAATATTATATTATTATTATATTATTATCTCCTCAGGGGGTGAATTTTAGGAAATCCTCTCTTAAAGCTCGCCTACGTCATAAAAGGAAACATTCAGCAAAATTTTACACTCAAAGCCCCAGTTTTTTTCATGGTGGGAAAATCATCGAATGACAACCCCCACTCTTGGGCGGAGCGGGAGATAGTGTCAGACTGTTACTGACTAAAAACCCACCCCGTTCCTTCGTGCCTTCATACCGGGGCTTGAGCTATCTTTCGAAACTAAGCCTGGCCCCAGTAGGCTTAGACCCAGCTGGACCACAGGGAAACAGTGCGCGCATCGACGACTTGGGCTCGGTCCGGACAGTTACCGGACGGTCGGACAGCGAGTCGGCTGTGCGTTGATATGTCAGTCAGTCTGTGACTCCTTTTAATATATATATATATAGAAGATAAATAATTTATTTATATCAAAAACTAAAAAATTGTCTTAACTAAGAATGTATGTAATACTTTTCTTATTTACTGCCTCTGTTAAGGCGATTATATACTATACACGATTCACTCATTAAACTCTTGCTCGAACGGTTTTGTTATTTTTAGTCTTCTCACTAATTATTTGTATGATCGAGAAGCTAGATTGCCTCAATATTCACAAGCTGATGAAGTGGCTTTTTGTGAGCTGTTGCAGTTTTTTTTTTACCACTTTGTCGATGAACTCGACTTTTAGATCCAGATGGAGGTCATCATTACGATGACCGTGAACTTAGCAGATCAGTTTCCAACAGAGCATAAAAAATATGAGTTCTACTCGCATGCAACATAATTCTGGAGTTCACAGAACTGTTATTGAAAGTAATCAAGAAAGGCAAAAGCACTTCTAAAATTTTGATTTTAGAAAAAATTGTCTGCTACCGGAAGTTAGCAGCATATTTTCATTTGATATTTTTCCCAGGAAAAACACAAGAACTTTTTCTAAACAGTATCAGGAACTCCAGAACTATGCTACATGCGTGTAGAACTCTCATTTTTTTATGCTCTGCTGGAAAATGATCCGCTAAGTTCACTGTCATATACATACATTTCATATGTACCAAGATGCATTTACAATTTCCCTTAGTACCTCGTTCTGAAATCGTTGTATGTTACTTATATTGGTAGATTTGGTGCAGGTCTACAACTGTATACCATAAGTCCAAACTACATCAGGATTCATCTGTATAATAACAATTTGTTATGTACAGACAATGAAGAATTTTTTCTTGAATGAGTACACACCCATTCTCTTCCAAGCTTTTATAGCACGCTATATATACCTACCTATATAATTAACACTCATTAAGACCATTCCAAAAACCTCAAACACGATAGGGTTACCTGAGTTCCTATAGCCACCTTCCGATTCCATCATCAGATCAGCTCCATGTCATAATAATTTTGCATTGTAAATTGTTAATGGATAGCCGGGAAGTGGATCAAATTTAATTTGCATGATTTGATTACAGACAAACATCGGGACAGGTGACACTAAATAAAAGCTTGTAAAAAGGAAGCTCAATGACAGGACAATCGCATACATGTCGTCCCTTTTGACAAGTAGACATGGAAATAGTAGGTACCGACGACATTTCATTGTGGAAACGGAAATTGCAAGACATCAATAGGAAACTCAAAAGAATAACTGATGTGAATAACAGACTTCAATGTTACAGCGTATCATTATTTTGTGATACCAACAGACTTGTAAAGGAATTCGCTAAACATTTCTATACTGAATAAATCATAACCTGCATACCACCAGGTGGGATTGTAGTCAAAGTCGCACCGGTTTAAATAAAATTAAAAAGAAATCGTTGAAGCAAAGACTATATTCAATACTCTTACTCAAAACCCTGGTATTATCCTTACTGCTTTTGGCACGCAATTAACTGTTTTTCGTACTAGTGCGGAAAAGTGTGCGAGCTTTTTTGCACTAGTACGCAAAAATCTGGCTGGGCGCTAAGCGATCCCCACTAGTCGCCCATCAACCCCCGATTATTTATATCTTTGTAAGTGTGTTGAAAAACGTCGTTTGATACACGTGGAAATTTGTCACTGTAGCACTCGACTCCATAACGAATTCTGCCACAGTCACAATAACAAATTTTCTCTATTTCTAAAAAAATTACTATTTTGGTCTAAGTGCTTTTTAAAAGATCGAAAATAAGTGTAGAATAGAGAGTCGCAGCAAACCACTTTTTTAATTTATCCTCGACATTACGCACAAAATAAACAAAATAGTTGTTAACAGGGGATGGGGCGCAAACACTCCCCGAAGCCATCGCGTGCGCGCCAATAAAAAAATTGTTACCTCTGTTTATTAAAAAAAAAAGTTACAACCACAGATTAAAAAGTTCCCCGCGTCTGTAAACTTCAATTAAACACAAGTGAAAATAAGTCCACATGGGGACAACGAATTTTTATTTCTGAAGTCGCCGAAGGAAAAATTCTAATTTCTTTTTACGACATTAAGTTACTTAGAAGTCGGAGGGACGTGGCGCGAAAGGCTAATTAATTTTTTTTCGGAACCGCCCGAATAACGGCTACCAAAGTTCCCGCCATAATTGGAAAATTTACGCGCCGTTTCATTACCTCGGGCTCTTTTTTAATCACCATCTTTTTTTTGCAATTAATTTTTGGTAATTTTTTCGAATCGAGTTTTGAACGAGTTTTTATTTTATTCAGTTGTTTGGATTTTTTTTTTAAGTCCATTAATGATTTAGTGACTGAATTTTCAAACTTTTTTTGCTGTTTATCGGAAAATTTCTCGTGACTTTAGAGACCCCTTTTTTAACTCAGATATTTACTGACCTTTGCCACAAAATATATAGGTACAGAAGTCAATCTACATACAAAGCGCGCTCGAGCAACGCACACATAGACACCGCTCACGGACACGATATTTCAGAGCGCCTAGGATCACTCGTCGAACAGTTCCGGCTCAAAAGCTCATTAGTGTGCGTCCACCGAGCGTAGGTATAAAAAGTGAAGTACATACATTCATGAGATTGTCTTCTGTACCTATTTACTGACTTTTGCTTTCCAGGACTACTTTGTAGGTATGAATGTAATATGCTGGACTCTGTAAATACTTTTTTTAATTGATGTAAACTAGTACTGTGCTTGACTGCGATCCCACCTGATGGTAAGCAGTGATACAATCGCTGATGGTGAAGCGCATTATTCACGCTAGCCTTACTGAAATATTAAATTTAATATTCCTTAATTTATTTTTTCTATTCCATTTATATCGTCATCATCACCAGTCTTTTTAATGTTTTCACTGTTGGGATTCAAGCCTCCTCTCTAGGAGAGGGAATGGGCTGTAATCCACCACGCTGGCCCAGTGCGTGTTGAGAAAGTCACATGTCTTCGAATTTTTGGTTCTAGGACATGCCGGTTTCCTCACGATCTTTTTTTCCTTTTAAAATTTATTCCATTTATAATTCCTTATTATGTATTTTATTGTTTTTTTCATTGTTTTTGTTTTGTACTTTGTTATTATTTGTTGAATGTATAATTACGTCTTTATAATTCAAAATATAATTAATATTAGTTAATTGAATTCTGTAAGTGTTGTGCACACCTTTAAGTAAAGAATTTGCTGTGATAATTTGTTTGTTAATTAGATTATTTTTTTGTAAATGTTTTTGCGTACTATTCGTTGGAGAGCCGCAATAAATAAATAAGTCATAAATCAGAATTTCCTTCAGTGTACGTAGTATAAATGACAAGGCGAAACGCTTAGTCCAGACAGTAGAGGTGTCAACAGTGTAAGTTTCTGGCTTTGTCTTGATCTTGTTATCTCAAACTTCCCTACATTTCCATCAAATAGACCGCACATAATTTCCTCTATTTACATTCCCCAATGTTCCATCTTCATGTAGTTTTAGCAAACACTCCCTTTTGTGTAGTTTTTAAAACGAAAAGTTGAGCGTGTTCTCCGCCGCGCGGGACCTACGTTCATAATCTGATCCAGGATTTCACCCAAATTCAGCTCGCACTTAATTCGTTCAGGGAATTAGTTTCGTACGAACGTAATTAAGGAAAGTTTTCGGATTAACCACCTTGTTTTTCCACTTGTAATGTCCAGTGTAACTGGGTCTCCTCACCCCCTTTGTGTCGTACTAAGTGTGGGAGTTAAGAGGGTTTTCGTTGAAGAGACGGGAGGTCCGTGAAAAACGGTAGTTGTCACAACATTTTTCGGCCACTTATTTAGTTTTAGTTTAGTTACGGTGTTTCCGAAACTCTTCGCCCCCTAGACAGTGAGATATTCGCTAATTTCGTAGTTGCAAATTTGTTTTGTTGCCGGCTTATTTCCTCGCTTGGTTTGCGGCGACAACAGCTGTTGGCAGCTCGATTTTTTCGCTGGAATAAATAGTTAGTAGTTTAAGAGTGACTTCAATGAAATAACTTCTATACAGAGCGTACACTCGCAAATAAAAATCTAGCTTTCAGCACGGCAGCGTTATCTCTACCGTGTTGAGACTTAGACGTTTATTTACTACTAGTTTTTGCACACAGCTTCACCCACATACATAAAATATAGCTTATGTCACTCAAGATTAAAGCAGCTTTCTATCGGTGAAAAATTTTTAGCAATCGGATCAGTACTTCTAGATTTTACCTCCTACAAACAAAAAAAAACAAAATAAAAACCTCTTTATTATACTAGTGTAAGATGTAAACTATAGTAGCGGTAGGTACATGCAATAGATCGATTGTAAAAACATTGGAAAAATAATCTTTTTATTCGTATAAGTATACTTTCACAACAATTTATTGCAAAAACTCCAATGTCTATCGTTCAATCAGAAGCGATCATTTAAATTAGTGGTAAAATCCTCACTAAAAGTAATAGAAATACATACGCATGCACCCCAAAACTTGTAAGATCTTGTTATTAGTATTAAATAGATTTTAGAAAAAAAAAGTTACTTAATGCAATCTTCAAATTAATAATAAACTATTTTTATTCCCTCCTGTAAAATATGATATTAGTGACATTCGATACATTGCATTATCATGACATTATATTAACATGGATACTCGTAGTTAAAGTCTGTCTAATAAGTCAACCGACTTGGGTAAAATTAAATCTGATGTAATCAATACTGGTTCAATAATCAAGGTTGATTAAGAGATATTGATCATTGTTTACTACTAAAAGAACCTTATAAAAAGTATCAAATATAATATTTTTTTAAATAAGCAATTAAATATTATACAAAATTTCCAAGTCGGTTGACTTATAAGACAGACTATGCAGGTGCTATGTCAAAAACCAATAGTAAAAAGATCAAGAAAGCACCTGATCATCATCACTTCCGCCGAAATACGTCCACTACTGAACATGAGCCTCCGCCAAATGGTCTTGTGTCTCTCGCATCCATCGCATTTCTGCGACTCTCACCAGATCATCAATCCTCCTTGTAGAAAGCCTTCCAATGCGTCGTCGTTCGCTGCAGGTTCGCCACTCCAGAACCTTTCGGCCCCACCAACCATCTGTTCTACGAACAATGTGTGTTGACCACTACCACTTAAGTTTGGCTATCCTTTGGACTACTCCCGCGGCCTTAGTACCTAGCTGTACCAAAATATTATCAGTACAGTAATATCTACATATAGGGAATGCAACTCGACACACATTTTCTTGTTATTTATTACATAGTTATTACATATTTCTCATTAAGTCATTAGATAATTTGAAAACAGTATCTTGTGGATATTATCTAGGCTTCTATTGAAATCAATTTATAGTGTAAAACTAATCCAGTAAAGGCCTCTGAAAATCTGCTATTTTACATGAACTTTGACACTTCACAATTTCCTCAAAAATTTAAAAAGAAATAAAAGTATAACAATAGAAGCCTTGCAAATTTTATCAAGATTCTAAATGACGACATTAAACAGACTTTTAAGGGTTTAAAAAAACACGTATTTCCTGGTACAAGTTTTGTAAAATATACAAGTAAATGATGGAATTACCAAATGCTAACAGAATTTTTAGGCATTATCTCTTTTTTCGCATTGCCTTTTCGTCAAACATCGCGTTGGATTGCGTTAGATGAAGTAACAAGCATATATAAACCATGCTCGATATTGACGATAGGCGAGTGAAAAAGCCGCCTCTTAAGCTTGACTTCAGTTCCTGTGTCACCTAGATGGGGCAGAGGGCGTCCACAGTGCGCCACCATCCCATTCGGTCTTGAACTTCGCATTTCATTTCGCTCCAGGTCTTCCCAATGTTCTTCGTCTTTGCGATGACCGTTCATCACCAGGTCTACTTCGGGCGACCACGTTTATGTTTTCCTTGAGGGTTCCAATCTAGGACTTGTTTTGGTTGGTTCAGGATCCCTTCGGAACGTGTGGCCGATCCAGTTTCATTTGCGGCGTTTGATCTGCTGGTCGATCGAGGTTTCACCGCAACGCTCCCACACTACTCTACATTTGAGATTTTCTCAGGCCAGTAGATACCGAGAATACATACATAAAATACATTTCCTTAAAATCTAAAGTCTATTGTAAACTACAGCAGTTCTTTCTGTACCCAAATGTGAATATTATTTCAATCATTTCTACATAACTGGCACCCTAGAGGCTACATCCAAGGAGTGGCGTTACTTTTGAAAAAAAAAAAAACAAAAGAAAATTCAAGGGAATGCCCGACATAAATTGTACTGCTCGTGGGAGCTAGCGTTTGCATACCCGCCGAGTAGGAGGCGTGTGAATTGGAAGAACGTCGGACTACGTTCAACAAAAATACCTGTTATTATAAAACAAAGAAAAAGAGGTTTATTTGTAAACCTTCGATTATATAGGCATGTAACATCGGAACAAAGATGTTATATCGGAACGAAATTCGAAAGTGAATTTATCAAATATAGTTTTTTCGAAGTTGGAACGTAGGTAAATCGAAGGCGTTCAATTAAACACTACTAAAAAGAGGAGGCAACCTATATTTTTTCAGTTCCTTGGGGCACATTCTGTCAGCTGACGCTCGACTTTCCCAAATAACAAATGAGGGGTAATTGATATCTAAAATGTAACAACAAATTTTATTGTTTAACATCACTGCTAGTGATTTAGATAGGCTACCTTTTAGGAATGTCTTAATAAACGCATTATCTAGCACATAATATTTATCATAATTGAATAACAGATGAGGGAAGAGATTTCTTGTACGAATCTCGTGCTATAACATATTATGTTGGACGTGAAGATACCGTGTACATTCCCGAACGCCTTCTGATTAGGCCCATTGTAAGCATGTAACCATCCTTGTTTCAGAGCATGCCAAAATACCGAAAAATTCAAAATCCGAAGTGTCTTCGTTCTTCATAGTCACCCTAGGCACGCACACAGCCACACACCGCTCATACGTCACACACGGGCGTCCGTTTAGGGCCGCGCGCACTATGTGCTCCCCGCCGGTAGCGCATGATTTCCCGCGTGGACCAACCCTGGATGAGGCGGAATCTTAAGCTTTTATCTTGTGTAAGTACGTCTTTCTCTGCTTGGAAGTTTAGACGTTTATTTTTAGGTGGAATTTAGATTAGCAGTAATAAAACTTATTAAAAATTTAATCTTTTTAGAATTAATAGGTACTTACTCGTAACTACAATCGGCAAGCACTAAAAAGTGCAAAATAGCCTTTTCAATACACATGCTCAGAAAGTGACTCTTATTGCACTGCACTTAGGTAGGTACATAATGACCCTTGTTACCAAACTGTGACATATTAATTAGGTACCTACCATTACGAAATAGTGCTATAATGTAACCGCTCCTCCGCCATAATTTTAATACATTATCGTATCAGGCTGGGCGCAGGTCGTCCCCCCACGAGTCGCCGGTCAACCCCCGTTTATTCATTTCAGTGAGTGTATTGAAAAGTAAATTTAAAAAAATATGGGCGCGCATATGAAAACAGATTTTTACCGCCACAAAAGTTTACTAGTTTTACAGTTATTTTCTTCACTAGTGTATTGAAAAACGTTGTATGATACACGTGAGTAATTAATGATTACCGTTCTCGGCTCTCTTAAGACTCTCACCATGGCTCGGATCTTAATACCGCCTCGATGGTAATCACTAACATTACACACTTATATCATAATGTACTATTATTTTGGAAGTCGTTTGGAGCCCATAAATTTAATTTCAGTGAGTACACTATATTTGTTATCTGACCGATTGCTATTAGTACACAGAATTAAAAAAAAAAAAATTAAATAGCTTTTATTATTCCATACAACAAATATTTAGGGTTAGTGCGTAATTTAACAAAAGACTTATACCCGTTTTTGTTAGTGTTGTATGTTAGTATGTTCGTCTTCGTTGCTCTCGTGTTCAGTCTAGGGACCATTTGTGACGGTAAAAGCGTCCTCAAAATATTTCCATCGCTCTCGTAGTCTGGCTGTTCAGCCCCCCTAGCCAAGTTACAATCGAATTCCGTTCTCTAATCGGTGACAGCAATTGTAGAAAACGATAAGTTGGTAGCCATGTTGACGCGCCTGAGTCGGGCTTTCGTTCTACAATTTTGCGTTTGTATAACAAAGGATGTAGCGTTAAATATTGTAGAAACGATTTTGAACGATGTGAACTTGGCTACAAATTGTCTATTCGTTTGTTCCGACCACGCGACTTTACGTTGAGATGACGTCATTCCCATACGTTTCATCACTTTTCGACAGCGTTAACGATTGCAGAATAACAATTTGGCTAAGCGTGCTGGTCCAGAGTTTAGCAGGTACTTTTACTATGTCATCTTGCCTCCTTTTAAATGGTTTGTCTGAATCTCTTTTCCTTTAAACATTCCTAGGCGTCCAGTTTGTTACAATATGGGCCTTTAAGTTTTTGTTGTGTCTCCTAAAGAGGAGGCCTGACTCCCAGCTGTGGGAATATTGTGCTTATTATGCTTATGGTTGTATTTTTGTTAGTGATCATGTTTAGCACGCTTATATGAGGCACGGTATCAAGCATGTGTTTAAAGTTTTAGCTTTCAGGTGAGGTGTAAATTTACTTTTAAAAAATGCAGAATACCTAGGTACTCTTAAAAAAGTCATTCGGAAGAGTTTGATTGATTTTTCCTCTCCTGGATCACATAGTTATATGAACATTGGACCACCTGGAAAGTTACACCTTTTCAAACAACAAAAAATTTTCCAAATCGGTCTAGGTCTATCAGTAATTGAGGAAAACACATAAAACATAAATTTAGGGTTTAGTAATTTTTTTTTGTTTGTATGGGGTAACCTCTGAAAGTACTCGTAGGATGGCTAAAATTTTTTCACCGATAGAAGGCTGCTTTATTTCTGAATGACATGGGCTATATTTTATGTATACGAGCGAAGCCGCGGGTAAAAGCTAGGAGATTATATGGCCAAAGGATAAATAGATGCATCGGAGATAATAAAAAAGGCACTTCGATTTTTAGTGTAGAATTGATGAATTGATTTCTATGAAATTACTCTTGCACGTTATATATAAAAAGAACACACTCGCTTATCAGCCTGATAGCAGTCCTAATTTCTATAATCTGGCAATATTTTTTTTTTACTCTAATTGGGTATGTACCTGTGCTTTTTTAGGGTTCCTTACCTCAAAGAGAAAAAACGGAACCCTTATAGGATCACTTTTTTGTCCGTTCGTCCGTCCGTCTCTCTGTCCTCCAGTATATCTAATCCGTATTCCGTTTTCAGTAATCTGTCAAGACCCTTTATCTCGGGAACGCCCGGAAGTATCGACTTGAAATTAAAACCAAATACTCAGGTCTACAGACTCTTGAAGCTGTAAAAAAAATCAAACTTTTTTACGAGGGTGCGGGGAAACCTCCTTGCTGGCCTACCACCATGGAATCTGGACGCAACAGTCCTTGCACACATGCACGATTTGCGCGTGGAGATGCAACGCCCGCGCCGGAGCGAAAGCCCGCATAGCAGACAGAGCTCCGGTGGGATCTCATGGCGTCAGCGACTATCGCAACCCAGTGCTGGGCACGCCACAATAGTTATGGCGGTAAGTCCCCTCTTTGAGGCGTGGCTGGAATGACCTCACGGTCTCCTCACCTTCCGCATGACGCAAGTTCGCGCCGGATTCGAGCGGAAGTGATGCCCGGGTGTAGCCACTGTGCGGAACGCCCGGAGGACACGGTGGAGCACACAGTAGAGGTGTGCCCCACTTGGGCAGAGCATCGCCGTGTCCGCGTGGGTGCGATCGGCGGCGACGATCTCTCGCGCCGGGCCTTGATACAGGCCATGGTCCGGAGCGAGTTGGAGTGGCAGGCGGTCGCCTCCTTCTGCGAAGCAGTCATGTTAGCAAAGGATGAGGCCGACCGTATTAGGCAACCGCGCTCACAGCGCCCCAGCCGCCGCCGGGATTCCGATCCCGATTTCTGGCCACCGTAGGAGCGGGCTTGCGGACGGCGAGCAATGAGTAGCTCGCTGTCCGACCGTCCGGTAACTGTCAGGACCGAGCCCAAGTCTTCGACGTCCCGCGCGCCTCAAGGAGTTGTCAGCAACAGCAGGGGCCCAGCTGGGTCGAAGCCTACTATGGCCAGGGTTAGCTCCGAAAGGTAGCTCAGCCCCCGTACGAAAGGCAACGAAGGAACAGGAGTAGGTTTTTAGTCAGTAAATGTCACATTATTATTAGATGATTTTCCCACCAAAAAAAAAACTTTTTTACGAAAAAAAAGATACTTGGACCTAGATCGGCGTGTGTTGCACACGCGTGCGCAGTGTAGTTCTAGATTTAGCAATGTAGTTCTACCTTAATAATGTCGCAGCATATGAACGGCCAACATACGATATTTAAATTGGCTATAACTTCTGTTATAAAAATAAGCCAAGCCTAGCTGGTGTGTGCCTTATGCCCGGGTGCTGCGTGTTTTTTTTTTTGGTGGGTAATTATCATTCATAATATATGACACCCCCGCCCTTGGACGGAGCGGGAGATAGTGTCAGACTTTTACTGACTAAAAACCCCACCCGTTCCTTCTTGCCTTTCGTAATGGGGCCGAGCTTCCCTTTCGAATAACCCAGGCCCTAGTAGACTTTGACCCGGCTAGGCCCCTGCTCTTGCTGACAACTCCTTGGGTGCTGCGTGTTGCTGAAAATTCAATGATACGGGAGTCACGCTGAAAGTTTTTAGGAAATAAGAAATAGAAGTAGCCTGTAATTATTTTTTCAATACACTTACTCGAAAACCCGCTCTTATCCTAACGAATCCCGCCTCGGTCGCAATGACAAAATTTCTGCCCTTGTATCAAAATGTACTATTTAACACTACCTGTTCGATAATTATTCCCTTTTATATGTTGCACAATCTGTCCCTAAGGATTAAGAGATTAATGAGATTTGAATTTGGAACGTCAAAAACCATTATTTTGAAGAAGAAAAAAAGAATAAAATGTGGTTACTGACGAGTCTAAAAAAGTAGGTAGATCATACCCAATGAAAGTGCGGGAGCGTTCCAGAAAAAACTAGAAATGTCTTAGGTATAATTTGGTAATCTCCACGTTTATGTCGCGTCGCTAGTCATTTCAAACGACGTTCAGGCTCAGAATGTTCCTTTCCCAAAATAGTCACACTATTTGAAACTAAGGGACATTTTGGGAAAGAGTTGAGTGTGCAAGTCGCCCCCTGCAGTTTTATCGATGGATTTTAATAACATTGTTCAGGCAGGGGCCATAGTCTTAATATAGTTCCTGGTAACCAGTCTACTTAAGACTCCAAAAACCATAGCTTTGTATATTAGTTTTCCACATGTCGCAATAGTTTCCCACCAACCGTGGGTTGTTCTAGATGCACTGGCGTGGCGCGTACAGGGATAATTGCCGGTTAATACCACGTTCCATTAAAAACGACTAAAAGGGCCTCTGCGAGTTGGTTTCGACTCCTCGTACGCCTTCCAAAGGTCCAGGACCTCTGGGTCCTGAGATAAATCTATATATATAAATCAATGCCACTTTTCGTTGTAATTTTATAACTCAAGAACGGGCTCACCTACCCAAACCAAATGTTTGGGCTTTGTTCGGACTATTTAGTACCTAGATGGTTTATGTGAAGTTTGGTAGGGTAGAGTAGGGTTTAGCAGGGTAGAGCAGGGTAGAGTAGTGTAGAGTAGAGTAGTGTAGAGTAGTATAGAGTACATAGTGTAGAGTTGGGTAGAGTAAAATAAGGTAGGGTACAATAGGGTACAGTAGGGTAGAGTAGGTTAGAGTAGGTTAGAGTAGGGTATAGTAGTGTAGGAGTAGGGTATGGGTATAGTAGGGTAGAGTAGGGTATAGTAGGGTGGAGTAAGGAAGAGCGGGAGCGAAGCCAAAATTTTTTTATAAATAAATATTGAAATAGTAAGAAACAAAAATAATAATTTAAATTAAATTTTTATAAATCAATATTAAAATAATAATAAATTAAATTAATTTTTTTATTGTTTATATTTTTCTTATTATTATTTTTATTTTGGTTTCAAATTTTTTTTTTATTGTTGATAGGTTCGCTTTTAGCCGCTATCTCCCCTGATGGAAAGCGATGATGCGGTCGGCGATGGAACGCGCTTACCTAGAAGAAACCTATTTACTCTCGACTTAAAGATTCCCGGCTTGTAGCTATCAGGAAACGCAGACCCCAGCAAGGAATTCCGCTCCCAATTTGGGTAGAAGTCGCTTTCTGAGACTAGTTCTTTTTTTTATTTGATATAGCAAATTATAATAATATGTACTTTCAACTATATTTCTATTTATTAAGATTTGCCGCTACTCGTGTCGTGTAATCGTGTTACAGCGGTTCTTACTTAATATGACTCTAAACAAATAAAGAAAAACTGTTTTTATTTGTATTTAGTACTCATATTCCCTGTTTAAACGTCTTGCTGTCGTAGGAAAGGCATATTTTGAGAAAGGGTAATTTCGGGAAGGGGACATTTTGAGAAAGGGACATTCTGGGAAATGGATATTATTGGGAAGGGGACATTTCAGGAAAGGAACTATTTGAAACCAAGGGACATTCCGGGAAAGGGACATTCTGAGCCTGAACGATTTCAAAAACCACCTATTTACTGGAGGATTGTGATTTAGTTCACTCCGGACAATATCACATCAAAGATTTATCCTGAAATGATTTTCTTGACTAAAATATTCCATTTAATTTCCATTTCCGAATGTTTTACTTCCATGAATTGTAATTACCATGACGGCCTGTTCACGACCTTGCCGCTGTCAGCGGGAGCTAAGCGCGGTATGGCGAGCGGTAAGATCAAAAGTATGAAAATGTTTGGAGCAAGCCACGAGACTCCGCGCCGCTCATAGCACCCCGTGCCCGCTTCCCGATGCCGTCCGTTCGCCGCGCCACTCGCCGCTATGACAAAAAAAAAGTGACCAGGTCGTAAGAATTTTCTTATAATTTTTGAACAGCGGAATCTATTCGTTCGTAACCATATTACTTGTGAATAAACTTCAGTGTCATTTGCTTAAATCCAAAAAATGGCCTTTCTGGGCCATCCTTTCGACCTGGTACAAGTGTCTGAAAAGTCTTCAAGTTAGGTATTCAAGGTGTCAGCAAACCGTAGGGTGGACCCTTCGACCGAAGGTGGCCGTCGAAGCTTTCTAGGGCCAATGGTCTGTTTCTGTGAGGAAGAGTCGGCCCTGGTATGTAAGGCAACGAAGGAACAGAAGTGGGTTTTTAGTCAGTAAAAGTCTGACACAGCCTCCCGCTCCGCCCAAGAGCGGGGGATGTCATTTTTCCCACCTAAAAAGAATGATTATTAGGTATGGGTGGACACATCTCAAAGAAAACAAAACGAATTGGAGGTATTTTTCCATGTTTTATTATAAATAAATACTATAAACGCTACAATACAAATTATATTACTCACAAGATTATCGTTCAGTAAAGAAACATATAAAAATTATAGTAAAAAAATCTAAATAACACACATCGTCAATTCTTTGGCGAACTTTTAAAGAGGAATATTTTTATAAAAAACCGAATTTAAAAAGGCACTTAGGAATACAGTACTTAAGTTTATATTTTATTTACAAAGGTACCATTAAAATTATGGCACAATTTTTATGAAACACAGAAAAGCCTCATATTCAAGTTTATATTTCTATGTAAGAAAATGCAGATAGTAAATGCAGTCTGTATTGAAAGAAAAAAAAAACATAGATTGTTTTGTTTCACAGGTTACGAAATTAGTGTACGAGTACTCCCACTGAATACGGTTTTACAAGCTTTTATTTAGTTTCACCTGTCCCGATGTTCGCCATTATGTCTATAATCAAATCTTGCAAATTAAAGATCCAGTTAGACACAGACCTGCGGGGTTACCATGACGTTCAAAGTATGATTGTTTTAATATTGTTGTAAGAGTGTGGGTAAGAGATAGCGCTAGACAACCTGTATAGCCCTGTCTCTTACCCACACCGAAACAAGATTAAAACAATCTTACTTCAAACTTCATGGTCTAGGTCCTGATCTGATGATGGAACCGGAAGGTGGCTATAGGAGCTTGGTAGTTACGACACAACCCCATCGAGTTTGGGCTCGTATGAGTCGTCTTGACGAGTATCAATTATCTTATACTGTGCTATAAAAGCTTGCTATGAAAAAAATTTTTCATTAAAAACTTATTTCTAGTTGAAAAATGTTTTTTTTTTTTGTTGAAAATACGTATTCATTGAGAGTGATTATTAATTTACATGGAGTTATTACTTAAAGTTAGAACTATAGTAACTTAAGGCACTTTTAGGTACAGACAAGAAATATTTAAGGCAGGGTATAATTTCCAAAAATTTATATTTCGATATAGTCTTCATTTCATCTGATTTTAGAAATTTTAGCTCAAATTCTAGATAATTTTCTTGCCATGAAATTATTAAGTGACATCCTGACACACGCGCATGCGCTGAAAATAGAACAACCAATCGAATCTAACTTTTTTGATCTGTCACTCTCATTTTTTTCTAGGATCTAGTTTACTAAACATATAATATCTATATTAATCTGTTTTTGAAATAAAATTCTTTACTTTTCTGTAGCCAAATGGCAAAACCATTGTTTAAAAATGACAAACGTACCCTGATTGCAAAAACCAACTATCTGCATTTTTGTATTATTATGTTATATTATTATATTCGATCAAATATTTAGATTATTTTGCTTTTACCGAAGCCATCTTGGTAAATAAGTGTCATAGCTAATAACGCTTTACTTGCAGATTTGTCTTGATGAGCCGTATCAATAGCTACGAGTATAATTAATTTGGGTAAAAACATAGATAGTTGGTTTTTGCAGTACAAAACACATCACCCATTTTATATTTCAGCACAAACTTTCAGCACACCATATTTATTTCCTTGTCTAATCTTTAATATCGTACTCCGGCTACTAGTGGCGCCCTCTACCTAATGTTGGGCGCTCGGCTGGGCCCTTCGGTGGGCTCTAGCACAATTCTCTTGAAGCAACCGTCAGGCAGCTGGTTGAAGATCTCCTTGATGTTATCCACCTCCAAACTAAGGTGATCGTGCTCATCTTCGTACTGCTTCATCCACCTGTTTCAGAAGATAAAAACTTAGTCTCAATCTTACCTCATCTATCTATATTCTATACGTCAGTGGGAGATTCCAGAATGCATCATTCATCGTACTATACACCACAAATTTTTAATTAGTACAAATACTTAAAGGGCTTATTAGAAAAGCCCTTGTTATTTTATAAGTAAAATCTCAATAAATAATATTCATAAACAGCAAAGTTATTAGCGTTGGTGTATGTCCCAAAATGTCACTCAATTTATGGAAATATTGTGCAGGCTATTGATTAATGAACGAATAAGTCACAATTATTAAGGAAAAACACTGCCCGCAGTATTTTCTACTAGCAATTGTTATGTATGATTGATTCTATGATGAATTTATCTTGTCATGGTCAATTTTAGGATTTCGGTTTTTTCTACTTTTGACTACAAAAATATGATCAGTAACGGGTACAGATAGAGCCCTATTTTTTTGTGTACTAATTTAAAAGTAGGGGTGTATAAGGGTACAACTTAAATGTTCACCAACATATTTTTTGTTCCTAATGACTAAATTTCAAATAAAATATATTAACTTCATACAAAATAAAACGGCTTTAATAAATTCCAAAATAAATATACACTCATCAGAATAATTGCACATTAAATAATAAAAAATAATACGAGTATAAGTTATCCATTTTGATAAGTAAGAGAAGTCTTTCTTAGACATATTTGATAAGTAAGTGAGCTTGGCCTTTTATTTTCGGATAAGCCCCGTTATGAGAGTGAGCGAGCGAAGCGAGCGGACAAAGCCCCCGTGGTCCCTGTTGTGTTAGATTGGTTTTGGAACGTGAAATAGCTTCATCTTTATTTTCTTTTTTTATGACTACTCGACCGACCTTAACGATTCAAAATTGCGTCCATTGTTTAATTGAAAAATTATTTCTTCTAGAATGAATTTGATTCTATTGAAAGCCACACTTTCGCTCAACCTTTCGAGACATACAGTAGTTTGTTGGTAATTAAGTTAGTAAACATTCTCAAAATGAAATATTTTATTTACCTTTGATGATTATTCTTCGCCTCAGTCAAGCTCTTGATCTTGCCATCTAAATCGACTGCTACGAGGTCGCTCTCTGCCTTGTCTAAGCTCTCCTCTGCAATTACATAGATAGAAGTTAATAAATGAACACCGGCCTACTGTCCAAGGACGCGTAGCTTCATAGACGCGTATTCGTAACTCATCGTCGTATCCCTGCGTGAAGCTTAAATACAAACCTGTAAAACTCTGTCGACGAAGCGGCAAGTATACGACGGCACGACTCTGCCGCTACGACGACAGTTTCATAGTTTTGTATGTAAGCTGTGAGCAGGCGTACACCAAGCGTATAACGACGAATACGAGTCTATCAACCTATTAGTAACTGTCGACCGATTTTGACTTTTATTGCGTTGGTGACATGATAAATGGCGGCTGCAGTAAATAGTTGGTAAAGTAACCACGTTTTTGATTTCAATGCCCTCCTTATACGTACGGAATAAAAGTCAAAATCGGTTGAACGGACGGTAAAAAGGTTTGTTTTAATGTCTAAGGTTACGAATGGAGTATAATTATAATAATATAATATTCACACAACTATCACACAAGGCCGTCTAGTCCCAAGCTAAGCAGAGCTTGTGTTATGGGAACTAGACAACTGATAAACATACTTATATATTTCTGAATACATACATATTATAGATAAATTACACCCAGACACAGAACAAATGATCATGCTCATCACCATAAACATTTGTCCTGGGTGGAAATCGAACCCACGACCTGCAGCATAGCAGTCAGTGCCACTAACCACTAGACCAACAGGCCAGTCAATTTATATAATAAATTACATATAAGTCATTGATTATATATCTGCTTTCAAAATATTATAATGATTGTCCAATATAGAAATTTAATAAAATATTATTTATTTATTTAAACTTCATGAACAGTAGTAATACATAGGAGGACTTAATGGCCACAAGGCATTCTCTACCAGTCAAACTTTGAGTTAAAATGGCGACACTGTATTACATTGCATAATAAATAAATAAAATATATTTGAAATAGAATATAGTATCGGTAAATTAAGATGCATATAATAATAAAATACGTATACGAATTTTAAGCTTGAAGGAAAATTTTCTTTCAGCTTTATTAAAGTCAAGGGGAAGCTCATTCCAGAGTTTTATGGTAGTGACAGCGTAAGATATTATCAAAGTGGCAAAAAAAAGTGGTTATAAATGGCAAAGGCAAAGAATGAAAAGGGTCTGGTATACTTACGTAATCGGTCCAGAACCTGGTCGTCCAACGTGGGTAGGTTCTGCAGCTCGTCCATGATGACCTTCAAATCTTCCAGGCCTTTGGAGACTTGCTTTTTAGCCTCCCGAGCGTCGGTGTTCGCTTGACCAACCTAATGGAAATAAGTTAAAAAAATATTTGTTAAATCTGTCCCTAAGAGCGTATACACACAAGCGGCAAGTTGCCAACTGAAGAGGTATGTCGTCGAGCTATAGTGATACTTGACACACACGACGGCTGCTGCTGATATCTTCAAAGTTGGAATGTCTACGGCTACCGTCGACGCGTTAACTGCCGCCGACGTGTTGACGGCTGTAGTTTCCTTTACCGTCGGCAACTTGCCGCCCGTGTGAATGAACTCTAAAATAATCTGTCAGTCCATCCGTTTGTCTGTCTGTATGTCCTTCTGTTAGCGGACTGTATCTCATATAGCGTAAGAGATAAAAAGTTAACAGAATGTATATTGTTCAATCCACGGAACAGTAAAAACAGTGGAAGTAGCTTGAGAAAATGTTTGTTCCAGAACCGGTGTCGCCAAACTCATACATTTACAATTTACTCTTACTGCAAACCTAAAAATATGATTGGCTGAAAACAAAAACAGGGCGTAGACGAAATGCAAAAAAAAAATTTATACGAAATGCAACTTTAATTTCAAACGACTATAAATCAAATTGACAAAAACAAGAAAGAAAGACATCTTTGACTACCAAGTACTGCCACTCGTCGCTAGATGGCATTGTTCAGTATATAATATTCAGTATGAACTGTAACTACGTAAAAATAAGATTGGTATTTGAATGGCGTATCACTGACGCGAATGCGCTCGCTGCTACTCAGATAGGGAAGTGACCTTATTCGATCGAAATATGTATCGATTGTATGAAAACGTATTTAAAACATATCATGCAAAAAAAATTGTATGCGATAGTGTGATAGTATTAAAATTATGAAATTAATATGATTAAAGGCAATTTTTAAACGTAGTAAAAAGGGTATTTATTTGCATAGTACATCAATTATCATCATCTCAGCTGAAATCATCGTCATCGCCCACTGCTAAACATAAGAATATTAAATATAATTCAAACGCCCTATGTTGTTCCTAACTCTTTAACTAAATTTATTTAAAATACATCACAAATATCATACCACAATTTTTATTTTATTATATTTATTAATTTAATAATTATCTGTATTATATTACTTACAAAAACTATTAAACTATAATATATATTTTAAAAAGGCAATGTAATACATATTATAGATATCGATTGATTTTATCGATAAAGTCACGCACTATTTGGATAGCGTCAAAAGTATAGGTAGACTAACGAATATTCCAGAAAAGCTAATAACCGAGAAAAGAAAATCAACTTTGTAGTGATGTGACTAAGGACTAGTTTTGTTTGTATATCCTGCGCAATGTTTCACGTAATTTTATTTTTTCATTTTATTAAAATAAATCCGAAAATAATACTTTTCGGTGGTATGATACACCTCCATGAGTTAGATTTTTAGTCAGACTATGGTTTTTAAAGTACAGTATGGGACAATAAGGCATTTTAATATTATTTTTCGTTAATTATTATGTTGCGCAGTCTAGTTAGAGAATGAGAGCGCTTGTACAGCAAGTGCGCAACGCGATTCTTACTAGCGGCGACAGTGCCACGCCTACTTACTTCTTCCACTGTTTTTACTGTTCCGTGGTTCAATCCATGAACATATACGTTACTAATTTAGTGATGTGACTTTAATTGTATATGATTTAGTTTTAGAGTCACATCACTAAACATCTAAGGCGGACAACAATTTCCGTTTCCTACTTCACTTGGATTTTTATCTTTGTCATGGTGTACGTTGTGCTCCTTATTAAGGCTTATAGTCCCTTGAACCATCTGGCCAAAATTATGTGAACGCACCTCTCACACCCGCCTAGGCGGCAGTACGCAAATCTGTGCATTTATTTGCGGCCAGCAACGCCCGGAAAGCGCTTTAAATCCATTTTCTATGCGAAATATTGATTGATTTACATATGCAATGTTCACTTTGAAGAATATTTAACCACCAATTTTTATGTGTAAAAATGTTTCAAAAGATCCAAGCCGTTTCGAAGGAGTAGGGAAAAGTTACGAAAAGTTGCGAAATTGCTAAATATTTTTTTTAGACGAAAGTATTAATACTACGAGAAAATCAAATGTTGATAATGTTGTTCATGAATCTACAATAAACATATATTTTTTTCAAACCTATTAACCTGGCCGTTACCGAGGAGTAGGCTTCAGAAAGTCACTGTTTTATGGCACTTTTCGGGCGCTTGGGCCTTAATTATAATTTTCAACAATATAAGTATGCTTTAGCATCTCTCACGCTGTTTCATTTAATGCGAACATATAATTCTATTGTTGCTACTACAACAAATAATAAGATTAAAATTAAAATAGATTTTCATACAAAAAACGTTATTTTTTACTCGATTTCAACCTTTGAACCGTCATCGTCAGATATATGCGACCAACACTCGCGTTCATTCCTTCAGGGTCACACACCCACTACCAAGCACTCTATGTCGTCAGCTCTTCTGTCACCTATGGGGATTGAAGAGTTAAACAAGATGGAGTACCAGATAACACTCGTTGGACCAGTTCGATGCTAGCGGTTAAGGGGATGCATCTCGACATACATTTTCACTGTTTTTCATACAATCGCTCTTACGCGATTATAACGTCATTACCCATTTTTCATTAGATCATTTGGAAACACAGTAATGATAATAATAAGCCTTTTTATTTCCACATCCTGTTACATTTCAAATGTTTGTTAGTTGGGTTAGTACGTTTAACTTATTAATCTAGTGTTAGTAAGGTTAGTTTTGCTCCTGGGATGTGGATCCCGTATGGGTAAAGGCCTCCTCTTTCTCCTTCCAGACATCGCTCTGATCTGATGAGAGAGATGTCTGGAAACACAGTATCTTGTGGATATTATCTAGGCTTCTATGGAAATGTGTAAAACTAATCCAGTTAAGACCTCTGAAAATCTGCTATTTTGCATGAACTTTATAATTTACTCAAAAATGAAAAAAGTCCAAAAAGTACAACATACAAGCCTAGCAAATTTTATCAAGAATCTAAATAATGAAAATGTTTTTCAAAAACTTTTAAGGGTTGAAACACGTATTTCCTGGAACAAGTTTTGTAGAATTTTCGAGTAAATCACGAAATTACTAAATGCCAACACAGTATTCAGGTATTAACACTCTTTTTTCACGTTGCCTTTTCGTCAAACATCACGTTGGATTGCGTTAGATGAAGCAACAAGCTTTTAAACCATGCTCGATGTTTACGATAGTGGAAAAGCATCCTCTTAAAGGGTTAATATCGTAGCACGGAACCCTTTGTGCGGGAGACCAGCTCACAGTTGGCCAGTGTTTTATGTTATGGCTAATGCTGTGTAGGCGACTTATTAAGGGGCCGGCGACGGATGCATTTCCATACAAACGTAATACCACGCTTATTTGCAGTTAGAGCATATTTCCAACATATTATGATGATATTCGGTTATAGACAATATTTATCTAGGTTCCTACGTCGAGAATATTAGAAATATTGTTATTTTTAATACAGGAAAAGCCAAATGGCATGTTTTGCCATTTGCGCTGTAAAAAAGTGCGAAATACAATTCGCTTAAATTTCTTTTTGTTTTTTTTTAAAAAAGAAAGACGTAGGAACCTAGATAAATATTGTCTATAACCGAATATCATCATAATGTTGGAAATATGCTCCAACTGCAAATGAGCGTGGTATTACGTTTGTATGGAAATTCATCCGTCGCCGGCCCCTTAACTGAGGACCTCCTAAATAGAAAAAAAAAATTAACTACTTGCTATTTTAAAAAACCTAATTATGGTGCAATAAACACGAGCGTTTCGTCGGAACTATCCGACGGAAACGGTTGAAAGGTTAACCCTTTAACTGCCCGCGACGGATTGATTCGACGAGTGCTTTCGTGTCTTCACCAGGGTCGCGTGTGCGAATAGATACTCTATCTCGCTTAGCACTTTAATCCCCATTGGTGACGGAAGACCTGACAAGATGGAATATTTGGCTGTGGATGTGCGACCCTAGTGGTAGAAACGCGAGTGTTTGTCAGATATATCTGCACAGGAGATGGAGAGCAGTGGTTCCCGAGTGGTAACGGCCCCGGGCCTCAAGTCTGCTATTACAATAATGTCAGAATGGTCTATCATTGATGTCATAATTGTCGATTTTGACAAGTTTGGTAATCTACTAATATAATGGCGTCATCATGACTTTCCAATGGTCAACCACTGACACTCCATTGAAAGAAGTGACATAGAATGGTAATCTCGTACATTTTGACAAATGAATATTTGACGTTTGCGGTAATCTGCTAAAACTTTGACAGTTTATTTGATCAGTGTTTTACCATTAGAACGTTATTGTGCAGTTATTGGTTTTAATATGCTTGAAATTATCATTCTACCACAATTCTATTACAAGACCAATGACCGATCAATGATCGATCATTATGAATTAGCAGATTACAAACTTTTAGCAAAATGACAATGGGATCGTGTTGGAATGACGAATTTATAAAAATAGCAGACTTGGGGCCCAGACTTACAAGTTGTAGATCGCGGGTTCAAACCCAGCCAGGCGCATCACTTTGTGTAATTTATTTCATCGCCACTGCTCTCAAAACGGTGAAGGAAAATATCGTGAGGAAAACGGTTTGTCCTAGAACCAAAAATTCGAAGACATGTGACATTCAGCAACCTGTACCGGGCCCTCGTTGTGGATTACGGCCCGTACCCTCTCCTAGTGAGGGGGCCTGAGTCCCAGCAGTGGGAACAATAAAAGGTTGATTTTGCTATTATGCTATCCGACGGAGGCGTTCCAAAGATTAACCTTTCGTATTAATTAGAGACACAATTAAAAAGTTATTGTGTCTCGCGTGGATTCACGTTCCGGACACACAAAGGGTTAACAAGCTTTTTGCTCCGGGCTGAAGAGTACCCGTTCCTGTACCTACCTTCATTTTAGCGTCTCTCGTCAGCTGCATGTTGTCTGCTGCCTCCTTCTCCAAACTTCCAATCTGAGCGGCTGTTTCTTGGACGCGAGCTGTTCAAGCAAATTTCTTTTGGATTACGAACTTCAAAACAATGCGATTCGAACATGATTCGAATAAGAATAAGATCGGCTTTCCGCCATATCGTGACGTCTTAGCTATATTACTAATGAGAGAAGCTCGACTATCGAAAAAATTCTGTGCCATTTGCCATCGCAAGGTCGGCACACTGGTGCAGAACAAGTTGATTACAAGTTCCCTAGAAAATCTATTAAAATCAAGTGCACTCCTTATTGAAAAAACGTTTTTAAATCCCATTAGGTTTATGCGTAATGCAAAATTTATTTATTATTATTTTTTTATTGAATATATAATTTCTATGAACAGTTTTATGGTGATATAACGCATTTTTTCTACACAGGGCGAATATTAAAGACGGAGCAGTAAGGGCAGGTACTATCAACCTTTGTACCTTTTCGAGTAAAACAAAATGAAATATTATTTAGCTTACAAGTCAAGCGCATCTGTTCAATACTTACTGGCCAGTTTTTCAGCTTCGAAACGTAACTTGGAAGCTTCGGCTTTAGCCGCCGTAGACTTCTTCCTTACTTCGGACGCCGCCTGCAAACAATAACAAATTACTTGATTACATGTTTCATTTCACACAGCTATTCTTTCCTATTACTGAGCAAAAGCCTCCTCCAAATCTTTCCAGTTCTTTTTTGTCTTAAGGCCCAAGTACCCGTAAAGTGCTTTAAAACAGTGACTTTCTGGAGCCTACTCCTAGGTAAAGGCCAAGTTAATAGGTTTGAAAAAAAAAATATGTTTATTATAGATTCATGAACAACATTATCAACATTTGATTTTTTCGTGCGATTAATACTTTTGTCTAAAAAAATATTACATACAACATCACATTCGAAACTTTTCCCTACTCCTTCGAAACGGCTTGGATCTTTTGAAACGTTTTTACACATAAAAATTGGTAGTTAAATATTCTTCAAAGTGAACATTGCATATGTAAATCAATCAATATTTCGCAAAGAAAATGGATTTAAAAGTCAGCGGGGCTCTGTCCGGGCGCAGCTGGCCGCAAACAAATGCACAGATAGTTGTACTGTCGCCTAGACGGGTACGAAAGTAGTGACCCCAGATGATTCAAGGAACTATAAGCCTTAATATCGAACTGGCGGCAGTCGTCTAGATCGCCACCTCTGCCCAGAGTTCTTAACGCAATCCATTTTATGACCTGACCTGTTGTAGGGATGCAGCTATACAGGGTGCATAGCTCCATCCCTCTTTATCGCTCGCACGCCTGACATTTTAGCACGTCATGGTAAGGCCCCAGGGCTTCTCGCCACCTCTTCCCAGTCTCTTTGCCACCACTTCCCAGGTCCCTTCGCCAACTCTTCCCAGGTCTGCCACAGCGGTGTCGTCTATCCTCACACACCCATTTTAGTGCATACTCCCAGCAGTCAATGTGCATGCGGCTAACGATGTGAGCGATTGCCTCGCTTGGCAAGTGCCTCGACGATCACAGTTTAGTTTTCACAGTATTATTCAAGTTTTTCAATATACTTATTTTTTATTTATAATACGAGTACACACTTACAAAACAAGAACACTGCCAATAATTCACCACAACCTAAATTGTATAATCATATATCTTATTGTACTGTTGACATCAGACTGATAACACAACTGTTTATACTGAGACGTTGATCGAGGGGTGACATGTCGATCCCACCAGAACTTTTTATTCTAAAAATTTTGATACTGAACGTTTTGAAACGCGTTTTTTCAAAATCGCTGTTGTGCGGGATGACATGTTATTAGTTGTCTGCGTTCACTTTATTGTAATTTATGTAACTGTATCAAACGTATTGGTAAATGTACAGGTTACAGGTCAAGATACAGGATTGTCTCCTAGTTTGAAGGACAGTGATCTTATTTATGTGAAATGGCCACTCTCATTTTAATGTTTCATCACTGATGTTATGGCTTATAATTTGTTGCGCAATAAATGATTACTTACTTACTTACTTAGTTGTTACAATGCACAGAGAATGATAAGGCCTGTATCATGGAGACCTGAGTCCTAACAGTGGGAACTTTAAAGGTCTGATTAAGCTATGCTACAAAGAATGCTACTGTCCATTTTCTAGTGTGTCCCTAAGGCCTGCCTGACCACGGACGCGTAGCTTCATAGACGCGTATTAGGTGCTGCGCAAATGGAGACTCTTTTGGTTCCAATTACCGACACTGAACACTTTTTGATCGTCATGAGTATGTGTTAAGGCTTATAGTCCCTTGAACCATCTGGCAAAAATTATGTGGACGCACCTCTCGCACCCGCCTAGGCGGCAGTACGCAAATCTGTGCATTTATTTGCGGCCAACAGCGCCCGGAAAGCGCGCGGCTGACCTTTAAATCGAAGGAGTAGGGAAAAGTTGCGAAATGAGTAAATATTTTTTTTAGACATGACAAGTATTAATATCACGAAAAAATAAAATGTTGATAATGTTGTTCATGAAGCTATAATAAACATATATTTTTTTCAAGCCTGGCCGTTACCGAGGAGTAGGCTTCAGAAAGTCACTGTTTTATGGTACTTTTCGGGCGCTTGGATCTTAAGTATAAGCAACTGACACAAAAAATGTTTACGTATGCGCAGGATGCGCAGGAAATGGATGATTTCATACTGGTTCTATATAAATAAAATATATCGGTGGCTTGTATTAGACATAACGTTTGCGCCCTGCCTTATACGATTGCTTTACTTCTGCGTGAAGTTTACATACAAAAAACTATGAAACTGTGTCGAAGTGTCGCTTTGTCGACGAAACTCTGTAGGGCTTACTAGCCCTAGTCGGCTCTTACGACACCCATGGGAAGTGACGAGATGATGCTATTCTTTATGTCCAACACCAAACGCCAAAAACTGGCTCTATTAGCCAAATTCACTGACCTCTACTATTTACCACACTGGACTGGTGGCTGTCAAAGTGCTTTTGTGTCCGTTTTATATTCGCCATTTTGGTGTCGTCGGCCCTACCCAGTGTGTACTACGGTACTAAAACTAGTAATACCGCGCCGCTTACAATACATTCACACATGACTTCATTTTTCTTAGGTTTTATATAATTCATGAAGCAGCAATAACACGAAATTAGAACGATATTAATTCAAAATGCAAAAATACTTTAGAATACTGTACACTTCTCTGCAGCCATTTGCATTACACGTCAAAATTAGTTCTCTGGACGCTCGCGAGTGGCGCTTCAATTAGGCACAAAAAATTTGCTGGCAGACATCTGGAACAGCCTGTCCAGTGGTAAATAGTAAACGTCAGAGGCCAAATTGCAGTTTATAATTTTAAATCTAGTTTTCCAAAACTTTTCTTATTATATTTGTTAAATAATTCGTTTCGTAAGATTATTTACCTTGGACGCCTTATCGGCGCATTCCTTCTGCGCCTGTTGAGCCAAGTCCCTGGCGTCCTTCGCCTTGTCGCTGGCGGTGTACAGCTGCTCCGTGATGCTGTTGATGCTGTCGTCAGCTGCGGCGATCTTCTGCTGGACTGCAGGCACGTCCAGAGCTGCCTGTTCGGCCTTCTGGCGGGAGTCTGTCACTTGATCGCTGAACTCTGAGGAATATAGAGAATTAAGCGTGTTTTTAATTTAGACGTTGTATTTTTCAGTTATCAATAAAAAAAATACACAGTTAAATTGTCAGCACGTCACCCAATGTGACAAGTTACTGCAGCGTCTTATGTATAGACAGTCGAGTCAACGGGTCATTGTACATGTCATACGGTACAAAGATCTTGTTCATACCTCGTCGGCTATCATCATCAGCACTCTCTTGGCGATGCCGCGCACCCTGCGCACCAGAAATGGGCTCCGCTTACGCATAGTTGCATAAAAGCAGTCGAAGCTAGTAGCGGCAAGCATGTCCAAGGGTCTACAGTGTCTCGACAGCCCCATAAGAGCCCCGACTGCGTTGTGCGCTTTCATTTTAGACGTTTCACGTCGGACTGCTGCAGCACGTTTACCCTAGCGTCGGTTATATCCTGAAACCGGCCGACCGGCGTACGGTAGCAGTCCGACACCAAACGCCTTAATTGTAAGCGTATCTGACTGCCGTGCGTTTGTATACCAGTGACGCGATATCAGTCAAGCCATGGACTGAGGTAGAAACTTTATTGTTAGTGCTCTTGTTGAAGACATCAAATTGTCGAGCGTTCGCGGTACCAGTGCCGCTATACTACGGCACCGCGCGCTTTGTATGAAAAAAAAAGAAACGATCGTCCGTGCGCAGTACGATTAACGCACCGTTATGGTACCACAGCCGGCCGTCAACAAACGCATCAATTGAAAGGTCTCCTAAAAAACGAATTTTTGTTTTTCCTCAACGAATCTCTGTAGCCTGATTCACGTAAAATCAAACAAGCCAAATATCGTTGAAGTTTAAGAGTGAGTTGCACCATTTAAATTTTAACGATAACCAAACCATAACCAGCCGTGAAACGGCCTCTTATTGGTCAATTCGACGATTTGACAACTGTTAACGGCTTTGTTATCGTTATAGTTAAATGGTGCAACTCACCCTTATAGTCGTTCGATCGAAGTCCTATCTAAAAGCGGTATTTACGTGTTCCTTAATCGGGATTGAATAGAACGACAACTCAACTGGCTCGAAACTAAACGATCTATCGACGACTTATTTCCAGTTACATTAATAAGTATTCTACCAGGATAAAATAATAGTTTATTTTTTAAATCGACTCTTCGACGAAACGACTATAAAATCGGTGTCGTTCAAACTCCATTGATGGATGTGAATACGGAAATAGTCTAAACGACTAAATCGCTACGATATCATTACGGTTTTGATTACGTGAATCGGGCTACGGTCATCTTTATTGTTTTCTATATAGTAGTCACAGCGAAAAAAAAAATTATCCAGCACATATACCTTTTAAAGTCTTGTATATCTCGTTAGCGTCCTTCAGCGTTTGATTCGTGAGCTTCACATCGTTTCTGGCCTGTTCCTGGAGTTCATCAAGCCTTGCTAGGAGGTCATTCAGCTCGTCCTGTCTATCGTGACCCTGGTCGAGGAGACCACGGCCTTGTCTGATGGCGTTCTCCAGCTGGTCTAGGGTGTTCTCGTTGTCGGCTATCAGCTGTTCTAGCTCGGAAGATTTTTCATCAATCTGGAATGTTAACAATAATATTGTAAAGGAGAAAGTTTGCGTGTGTGTGTTACTTCTCGACACTCGAATGGCTGAATGTTTGGACACGGGTAAGGCCGTATACAGGAAGAAAGCTGGCAGCCTGCGCCGATCTACCAGCGTATAAAGCAAGCAGGTTGAAGCAGGGATTAAATCAACCGGTCACTATCCATTTTTACGAGCACATTCACTTATTAGAGCAGGCGCCAAAGGCAGTTCAGTATGCAAAATATGAGGACCGCCTTCTGTAAATGGTTTCGGACTCAGAAAAGCATGCAGATTATGATTCTGGATGTTGCCAGGAGGCATACTGGTCCATTTTTTTTATACCCCTCTCCCTGAAGGAGCAAGAAAATTGACTGAACAAATGCTTAGATTGCTTATGATTAAATATATCTATAGGAAGTCAACTAAAAAAAAAAGTGAGACGGACTCGAGCACTGAGGGTTCCGTACAAATTTACACATGAAAACAGTTCAATTCCCAAATTGAGTTACGAAGATTTTTCCTAATCACAAGAATAGTTTTTTTTTTTTGTAACATAATGACAAATTTACAGTTTTCAGAATTTTACCTATATTAGTGCTATGAGACCTTGCTTCATGCCAAATTTCAGAATTCTAGCTCAACGGGAAGTACCCTATAAATTTTGATTCCCTTAGGGGTGTCGAAATACACGCTATTTTGCGGCACAAAGGGCCGTATCTTTTTTTTTCGTTAACTTAGAAGCTTGATTTTTTCACAGCTTCAAAGGACCGCAGATTTGAGGATATAATTTTAATTTCAACGCGATCCTATGAAAACTGTTCAATCCCCGAATTGATTTACGAAGATTTATCCGAATCGCAAAGAAAGTTTTTTTTTGTGATGTACATGTGCTATTTAAGACTTGAGAATAAACTTTTAATTTCACTGCAATACTTCCACTCGTTCCCAAGATAAAGGGTCTTGACAGACAGACAGACAGGCAGAAAAGTAACTTTTAAGTATTCAATATTTTTTTTATCAACAATTCATGTTTTATTTTTAACTTTACCGTTTTTTTATGATTACGTACAGTAAGGCCGCAAAAGTCCATAGGAACGCTAAAGATTACATTGCTACGAACCGAGCGAGCGCGATACTTCCGTGCGTATGTGTGCGCATGTATGAGTATCCACATTCCACAGATAACACACACTAAGGAACTGTCGTCGCACTGAGCTTAAAAACATTATTATTTTTCTGTTCTTACCATAGCATTGATTCGCGCAAATACGTCATGTGCTGGTAGCCGTGTGAATTAAGTGTTGGATTCGCAAATCACGTAACCCGAGTTCAAATCATGGTCGGTCCGTTGCAGTTATTTCTTACTTTGAAAATTCCCAATCTATATTGATATAGTTGTTTTTTTATATTTCTATGAAAAATACTATTGCATTTTTTGCACTAAATAGTTGCAAATTACGAATGTGATCTATTAACCACAAGAAGAATCACATTCGTAATTTGCAATTATTTAGTTGTTACATCTTTTCGATGTTATAAGGTGGAAATAAAAAGACGTGTTTAATAAAAATGTTTATTCTTTATATTTACAAATTAAACATTTATGAGAATTGTGACGTCGAATTGTTACCTAGACAAAAAGTTATCTTGTAACCGTTATCTATGTTACGCCTAAGATTGTTTGTTGGAAGTATACCCACTTAGACCATTCATAATATGAATAACGTAACAATGAACGGATATTCAAATTTTAATAAAATAAAATATAGGTTATTGTTTATATCCAGTTATTTATTGAAAAGTGATATATGATTTGGACTTTGTAAACATTTTATTTTTGTGTAACGTCACAATGAATGTATTGAGGTCATAGCTTAATTGTTCATTTTCTTGACGAAAAGAAGATTGAAACCAAACCTCAATTTCTGTTAAAAGAACTTTAGTTCTCACAAGATAATCGTCAATTAGATGAGAAAAATAAATTGAATTATAGTATTATGTTAAAACAGTGCGGGTAGAAGAATAAAAAACGAAATAGACTCATGATTATTGTCAACAAAATTGATAGCGAGTTCACTGCATTCTTAAGATGAGGCGATGGCACAAGTTAAAAGATATAGCTGTTTTAAACGAAAGTAAACACAATATAATACAGTGTTTGTTAACGAATAATCACAGATATGTTAAAATAAAATGGTAGGCCATTTAGTTTAGTTCACATTAAATATTTAGTGCGAAACGTAATCGTTCTTGTTTGTGCCTCTCTGTCAAGTACGGCTTTTTAGCAGGTTTTCTGTGATGCACGCCTTCAGCGTGAAGTGCACGGCGAACAGTATCCATCGAGGTGTCATATAATTCCGCAAAATGTCTCGTTGGTGCGAAACCATTCGTTTCGTATACGTCCACCATATGTCGTCGCTGCGCCTCGCTAATAAGCTTCGGTCTCCCACTTCTCTTTCGACTAGCAAGGCTACCTTCTTCCTCATTTCTTTTTAGCCAAAGATTTACAATATTTTTCTAAAATAAAAAAAAATATATATTAGGCAGCTATACCTACTTCACTTCATTTTCATTATATAAAATGTTAATAATCGTAATTATTGAATATAATTTTAAAATAAAACTGCATTTATTAATCCAATAACCAATCCAATAAACCCAACGATTTACGTATTTCTCTTTTAAACCTCATAAAGATACGATGAATGGATTCATAAATGGCATACGTTTTAATTAGAAGATTAATTTGTAATAAAGTTACAATTCATTAATAGCTATTATACTCACATTCCATCCGGTTTCTTCAGATATTTGTGTTTTATTAAGACCACTTTTATGCAGCCCAATGATAGTCGCCCTCACTTCAATACTAATATTAGCCTGCATTTTGCGAATATTACAATACTGTCAACCTCACGTCACTAACCAACAACTACAACCAAACGACAGTTCATTTCGGTTAAGTTAAAACTCATGTCTACCTCGCAGAAATCTAATTCTTTATTTAGTTTTTTTGTGATCTACCTTTCTAACTCCAAGAAATGTGTGAACAAGTTAAAGAATAATTTAATATTGTAATGCAAATACATAACTTCCAATCGGGTAAGAACTTACAAAAAGTCAATAATTGCGTGGGATTTGAACTTGCGGCACACTGATTTGCGCTTCAATCTGTGTGCCTATACCACTGGGCCATCTTGACTTAAGATAAGTTGATGAAATTGTGAATTTCAATCATTTGTTGGCGAAACTTGAAAATAAAAGGTCGTAAGTCAAAACTAAACGTCAAACGAATAAGTTTTAAGAATTCTTATGGACTTTTGCAAGTGATAGTACCTCAAAAGGAAAAAACGGAACACTTGTAGGATCACTTTGTTGTCCGTCCTCAGCTTTCTTTTTGCATATGGCCTAATCCATGTCCTGTATCACGGATTCAGCACACCACTCTGGTCCCACGAGTGGTGACCCCATTATTATTCAGCCGAAAGACGTCCACTGTGGAACATAGCCCTCCCCAAAGTGTCACCATAATGACTGGTCATATGCATCTCCCATTCATCGGATTCCCACGACCTTCACCAGGTCATCGGTCCAACTTATAGGAATGGTCGCCACTCCAGAACCTTCCGGCCCCGAAGGCGTTTTAGATATGTATTTTAAGATCTGTACCACCATGTTTCACGCAAATAAATGATAATTATTACCACCTTACCGTCTTATTCATCTCCCTGGCTGTTTCTTTGAGTTTGTTTAGCTTGATGTCTGGTAACAGTGTGGTGTTGACCTCGGCGTACAATCCCAGGGCCTCGTCGTACACCTCCTTGGCTCTCTTGAGCGCCTGGTCTGCCAGTTCCGTCATGCTGTTCAGTTTGCCCGACGCTGCGTTCAGCTCATTAGTCAGTATTTGGACTTCGTTGCTGAAAACAAAGATGGGTGTTCAACACTGACCTCTAATATTAACCACACTGGACTGGCGGCCGTCAAAGTGCTTTTGTGCCCGTTTGATATTCGCCATTTTGGCGCTGTCGGCTGTAGCGAGTGTCTGAGGTACTAAAACCATTAATGTCGCGCCGCTTACAATATACACATGACCTCACTTTCCATAGGTTTTATATAATTCTTGAAGCAGGAATAACACAGAATTCGAACGAAATTCATTCAAAATACATCAAAGGGCTGTACACTTCTCTGCCGCCATTTGCATTATACGTCAAAATTAGTTCACTGGACGCTCGCTAGTGGCGCTTCAAATTGTCACAAAAAATTCGCTGTCAAACATATGGAACAGCCTGTCCCGTGTTAAATAGTAGAGTAGTAGTACATATTGTAGATAAATTACACCCAAACAGAACCAATGATCGTGCTCATCACACAAACATTTGTCCTGGGTGGGAATCGAATCCACGATTGGCAGTCAGGGCCACTAACCACTAGACTAATAGGTCGGCCTGTCGTAACGATAGAAGATACTGAAACATCAATACAAAAATATTACCTAATATTTGCCTGTTTTGTAATTCCATCCTTAGCAACCCTATTAGCAGTAAGCGATGTATTGAACGCCTTGTCGGCTATTTCTCGGATGTTCTTCGCTTCGTTCTCCAGTTTCTCTGCCAAGAGTCTGGACTCCTTTGCAAGAGCTGACATGTCGACGGATTGCTTGCCGAACTGATCTGATCTGTTGCGAGCCTTGGCCAAGGCTGCGGCTCCCTCTCCATCCATGTATTCCAATGCACTCTGGAAAGATGACAATAGAATATAATTACTGAATTTATTTTTGTACAATAAGGCACATAAACAACAAATTTTCCCGATCTATTTTAAAATAGTATATTCTGTCTAAAAAGACAAACGACTTGGGTAATTTATTAGGGTAAAATGAAATCTGATGTGGTCAACACTGGTTAGATTATTAAGGTTGATTAAGAGATCTTGATCATGGGCTTACTAATAGAACCTTATAAAAAGCAGGTATCGAATATAAGTATTTTTAAATGATTTAATATTATTAGGGGACTTTTTATCAGTATAGCGGACAGTCCGGCTTGCGGACAGTGAGCAATGGGTAGCTCGCTGTCCGGCCGTCCGGTAACTGTCCGGACCAAGCCCAAGACGTCGACGGGTTATTCGAAAGTGAACTCGAGCCCTGGTATGAAGGCTAGAAGGAACGGGGCGGGTCTTTTAGTCAATAAGAGTCTGACACTATCTCCCGCTCCGCCCAAGAGCGGGGTGGCCATTGGATGATTTGTCCCACCATAAAAAAAAAGTATAAAATATAAAAGATTTTCGTTTAGAATATACTTTCAGTAATAAGGAGTAACATAGGCTACTTTTATTTTAGAAAAAATAAATTCAAAATCCTGTAGTCCACGCGAACAAAGTCGCGGGCACACCTAGTAATAACTAAAATTCGTGCTGCCAACAACAGAATTTTTTAATTCGTTGAAAGATTCCCAAGTCTTTTGACTTTCTAGACAGACTATACATTTCGATACAAGTAGAGAAAGTTTTTCATTGCAACCGAGGCGGCAACCCGAGAAGCACGAGGGTGTTCTGGAGCCGAGTGCTGCAGTGACAAATACTTCACGATGTTTTCCTTCATCGTTTTGAGAGCAGTGGTGATGATTACTTCATCACCACTAGCTTGGTTTGAACCCGCGACTCGTAGGTCGGGGCCGTTACCACTCGGCCACCACTGCTGTCACCCGTAAACAACAGGCCTTTTTTTTATGATGGGAAAAAATCATGCATTGACATCCCCCGCTCTTGGGCGGAGCGGGAGATAGTGTCAGACTCTTACTGACTAAAAGACCCACCCCGTTCCTTCTAACCTTCATACCGGGGCTCGAGAGCCCTTTCGGATAACCCTGGCTCCAGTAGGCTTCGACCCGGCTGGGTCCCTGGTGTTGCTGACAACTCCCTGAGGCGCGCGGGAACAGTGCGCGCCGTCGACGACTTGGGCTTGGTCCGGACAGTTACCGGACGGCCGGACAGTGAGCTACCCATTGCTTACTGTCCGCAAGCCCGCGCTAGACAACAGGCCTAAGGAGCTGCACAAATTGAGGCACTTTTTGTTCCAGTTACCGACCCCGAACCGAGTATGTTTTAAGTGGAAGCAAATGGACACAAAAAATGTTTACGTATGCGCAGGGATAATGATACTGGTTCTATAGAAATCAAATATTCATCGGTAGCTTGTACCTGACACAAGACACAAAAGTGTCCACATTTTCGCCCTACCTAAATGAATTTGAATGAAGAAAGTTTTATACATTGAAGGTGGTCTTACATTGATCTCCTTCTGCGCGGCCTCGATGGTGTCTTCAGCTCTGGACACGTTACCCTTGCTCTTCTCCACGGCCTCGTTGCCATCGTAACTCTCGTCTTCGATCTTGAACAGCATGTTTCTGTGGATTTACAGCGACTGTTTAAACTTATGTTGAAACACTCGTCGGTATTTAAGTACCATACGAGTATAAGGTCAGAAATAAGATATGTATAAGACGAACGTTTTCACCTGCAAGAAAATTAGACGTAAGTAGAGTCTATAAAGCTACGCGTCCATGAAACTATGCGTCTTTGAAGCTATGCGTCCGTGGCCTAAGTTACCTGACATCAGCTAGTCTATCAGCGAGCTCGGCCAGGTTGTCCGTCAGGCTGGCTCCAGGCCCGCTGCCCAGCTCCGCCTGGGCATCCTGTGCCAAGCGTTCGATCTCACTCCTCACTTGTTGCAGCTCATTGTCGAAGTCTGCGTTCTCGACGACGGTCGGGGACTTCGAGATCTTTGACAGGATCTGAAAATTAAAAAAATATAAGTGAATAAGTTCTTTTTTCTTCCTTTAGACGGTTTATTAAATCACATATCCTGTAAAAAAAAATGTCATACCTATAACGTAGGTTGACTGGTAGAGAATGCCTAAGGCATTAAGTCCGCCTTTGTACCTTTGTGTTGCATGAAGTTTTAATAAATAATAAATAAATAAACGTAGGTAATGTTTTTGTTGGTTACGCACTAATTTGGAACTAAAAATTGGACAGTAAAACAAAATCCTTTCCGAAAAAAAAAAGTTTGTGGAAACTTGTTCAGTTTCGTCCACAGAGCAAGCCCTTAAAGTTTGCGAAGGCCTGTCCCTTACACCCTGTATTTCTGTAATTTATAATTTGTTTCAGTAGTCTTACAAATATATCTCAGAAAGTGTAAAAAGTAGAATACGGGGATAAAACTCTTCTTGTCTTCTCCCTCGCAGTACTCGGGAGTTAATTATGTAAATCCCTCACCGGCGTTCGGGATTAAAACTTAGTAATCTTCGTTTCGTTCGAAATCCGACATGCTGCTTGCGACAATGCTTTAACCCATAATCACATAATCTACTATTCTTTATGGGATTGTCAGGAGTACCCACGGAAGAGAAGCAGTAACCAAAGTCGCAGGTGACACCGAGGGGGACAGCTAGTCTCCTTGTTTTTGGCAACACGAGAACAAGCGCTAAAAATACTCACGTCATCAAGTTCCCTCAGCTCTCTCCTGTGCTGGTTGACAGCATCCTGCACGAGGTTGTAGCAAGGAGGACAGTCCTCGCAACCCTGACCGTCGGCACGGCGCTTCTTGTTCTCCATACATCTGCAATGTTAGTTTTTTTAGTACGAGGTGTACCATCAAAGACCTGATCACTGCTAAGTTCATTTTTGCCTGCAACTGAATCGAAAATACCAAAGGGTTTGGTTTGGCGCCGCGCCTAAGGATTCAAGGGTTTCCTTTTAACTGGTCAGACAGAAATGAACGCGATGGGACAAGAACCGATTGGAAGTTTTTAAGGGTTGAATTTTTAACAGAATCCCATTGGTGAATCCATCGCTACCTCGACCAATTCAGTACGTCCGTCGCACATTGAGCGGAACTCCCCCTCCTAAATTCTGGGTACACCTTGTATGAGACCTTCCAACTCGGAGTAAAGCGACATTCAGATGATCAATAAGACTTGCCAAGGAGTAACTAACCCTTTTAGTTTTAACCTTTTCACCGCCTGCGGGATATATCTAACAAACTCTCGCGTTTTTACGACCAGGGTCGCACATCCATGAGCAAGTACTCCATCTCGCCAGCTCTTCTGTCACCTATGGGGATAGAAGAGCTAAACGAAATGAAGTACGGAGTCGCAAACGTACGACCAATCCGACGCAAGCAGTTAAAGAGTTAGAGTCCGTCTAATAAGTTAAACGACTTGGGTAATTATTAGGACTTAATGAAATCTGATGTAGTCAACACGGGTCCAATAATCAAGGTTGATTAAGAGATAGAGATCATTGTTTACTAACAGAAGAACCTTATAAAAAGTACCGAATATAAGTATTTTTTAAATGATTAAATATTATACAAAATTCCCAAGTCAGTTGACTTATTAGACAGACTATAATTAACACTTATTCAACATCAAAATTAATTTGATTTTGATAAAGATAATTTTGCCCTTCAGTGAAACAGTCACAGGCTCGTATTATTATTTATGTGAATAAAGTTTTCGGAATTAGTATTTTCAGCTGCATCCGTTTAGGCTGAAAGTGGACACCAAAATAGTTTGGAAAAAGCTAAGCGGATGTGTTGATTGGTGTCAGATTTTTTATTCTTTTGTTGGGTAATCATCCAATGACTTCTCCCGCTCTAGAGCGGTGCGGGAGGGCGTGTCAGACTTTTACTGACTAAAACCCACTCCTATGTTCTTCTTTGTGTTGCATTCCAGGACCCCAGGTTTTCCTTTCAGAAGCGAACATATGGCTCTAATAGGCTTCGAACCTGCTGGGCCCCTACGGTAGCACTACACGCTTTCGACGACTCGTTTTCGGTCCGGACGATTACCAGACGCCTGGACGACCTACCCATTGCTTGCCGTCCGCAAGCCTACGCCTACGGCGGTGGCTGGAAATCGATGCTGAGATTTCGGTGGCTGGGGCGTAAGGAAGGCCGCTTCCACCACCTCCTCGCTCCAGACCATGATACTATCACACTGACCTGTCACAGCGCCTTCCCTCGACGTTCTCCTGGCACGAGCACTGGCCGGACATGTCGCATTGGTAGTTGGTGGAGCCCCACTCGTCACAGTCGCAGTCCCGGCAGCCCTCCACGGAGAAACCGTAGTGGTAGGCGCGGCAGACATCGCAGTGTTTACTGGAACACAAAAATACGAGGTATTACAAGCTGACACAGATCAGCAATAATGCTTTAGAATTGACGCCGGCGTCCGCTAACATTATATCAAACGCTACTTATGATTGAAATATGTATTGGGCAAAAATAAAACGTAGTCAGTCACTCAGCACCAGGAATTAAGTAAAGTTATTCATGTACTTGTATCGAAATGTTGATATGAATATGGATCTTCGCGGGATTTTTAATTAAAAATCCCGTGTGGCCTAAATAATATTACTCAGAGATAGATGAGACAAATAAAACGAAGATAATTAACATAAAATTTGTATTAGTATTTTTTATTGAAAAAGATTTATCAACGTTAACTGAGGTGAGGTTATCAAAATACACTTCCTCCTCCTCGTCTTAATGCAGGAAGAAACTTTTTCTGCTATATTTTGGATAATAAAAATTTGGTCTTTAAAGAATTCCAAATCCACTTTATTTTTTCACTGTATGAAATCAGTATAAGTACTTATTTATTCATTTATTTTTATTACAGGTACTCTCTGCACTAACAGTCAAAACCAATACGTACAGAGAGTCATTATTATTACAATATAACAAGAAAAAAATTATTAAAATAAAATAAATCACATTATTATCATCATTAACATTATTATATTATCATCATTTAAAATATCATTATATTATAAGAGCATTTAAAAATTAAGTAAAAAAATAATTAAAAATCATAAAAACAAACACAAAAACAAAAAAAAAATAACTCTACCTAATTCCGACCTCTGTCAGCATACACTAGCCACTTAAATGTCGTGGTATATAGGTTGCTAGTGTGTGCTGACTGGCGGCAAAATTCTTTGCCATGCCGCCCCGTCTGTGTACCGTAGGCCTAGACTGGCTTAAGATCGAAGTCGAGTAACAAATGGTGCTGCTTACCCATCGATACCAGGCTTGCAGTAGCACTGTCCGCTGTAGGCGTCGCACGTGTTGTTGTAGGATCCCTCCAGGTTGCAGTTGCACGTCTCACAGCCGGTGCCGGAGTTGATGTTGAAGTAACCGTCCTGAATAATAATATAATATAATAATAATAAAGTGGCGCCGGTGACTGAAAGGTTGAAAGGAAATCGTTTGTCTTGGTATGGTCATGTAAAGAGGAGAGATGAAAAGCATGTTGCTAAAAGAGTTATGAATTTACATGTGGATGGATGGAGAGGGAGAGGGAGGCCAAAGAAAAGATGGATGGATTGTGTAAGAAGTGATATGAAAGAAAAGGGAGTTAGTGATAGCGCAACGAGTGACAGGACAGAATGGAAGAAAAAAACGTGTTGCGCCAACCCCAAATAAAATGGGCTTGTCCCATTTTATTTGGGGTCGGCGCAACACGTTTTTCACGGCAGGAAGAAGAAGAATAATAATAATATTCCTTAACTATCACACATCGCCGTCTAGCCCCAAACTAAGCAGAGCTTGTGTTATGAGTACTAGACAACTGATAAACATTCTTATATATTTCGAAATACATACATAAAAGGTGTAAGGGACAGCCCTCCACAAACTTTAAGGGCTTGCTCAGTAGACGAAACTGAACAAACTTCCAGAAAATTTTTTGTTTCATCTACTGAGCAAGCCCTTAAAGTTTGTGGAGGGCTGTCCCTTACACCTTGTATATAGATAAATTACACCCAGACACAGAACAAATGTTAATACTCATCACACAAACATTTGTCCTGGGTGAGAATCGAACCACCCGCTCGACGAGCCGCGACGGTGCACTTTTGCATGAGACCGCGCAGGCGACTACGTAACGCAACGTCTGCCCTTATTAACCAACTGTATGTCGCCCCGCTTCGCGATGGAAGGTCTCTGGTTCCAATCGATGTCACTGACTGGACAGGTCCACTCAAAACTGTATGGTTCTTTCTTCAAATGACCATCTCAGACAAATCTGCATGGTTCTCATTTGATTTTGACCATTACATATTTACTGTATGGATTTTAAAAGAGACTTTGACCCCTGAGTTTGTTTTGGTGTTTCTTCTCAGGTTAGTCAGATAGGAAACACCGGCCTCATCTAGTTTAAACTGACAAAAAAAATAACGTGTAATATTACATTATGATATAAGTGTGTAATGTTAGTGATTACCGTCGAGGCGGTATTTAGACCCGAGCCGTGGCGAGGTTCTTAAGAGAGCCTAGAACGGTAATCATTAATTACTCACGTGTATCATACGACGTTTTTCAATACACTTGTGAAGAAAATAACTATAAAACTAGTAAACTTTTGTGGCGGTAAAAATCTGTTTTCATATGCATGCCTCACTGAAATGTATAAACGGGGGTTGACCGGCGACTCGCGGGACACGACCTGCGCCCATCCTGATACGATACATGTAATATAATAAAGGCGGGGGAGAGGTTGAACAATAAGGTTTTAACTACATCATAGCACTAGTGCGTAATGGTAATCTAAATGTCACAGTTTAGTAACAAGGGCCATTATGTACCTAAGTGCAGTGCAATAAGAGTCAGTTTCTGAGCAAGTGTATTGAAAAAGTATTTTTTAAAAGCTATTTGCAACATAATGTGAGAGACACAAAACTGGCCCCCTTCCTTCCGTTCAATATTTCCAACTCACCTCGCACTTGTCACAGTTCCTCCCGATGACATGCGGGTGGCAGGAACAGAAGCCGGTAAGCCCATCACACTGAGGAGGGCCCTCGGCACTCTCCACCGTGCCCGCTTCGTGGCACTGGCATGGCTTGCAGTCGCCCTTCTTCTTAGGGTCGAGGGCGTCGCCGAAGTAACCTGGATGTGGAAAGTTCAATAAAAAAATTAATGACGTCATAAAATGCCATTCAAATAACAATAGGAACATCAATGACTTCTATCTGTCAAATGTTACTTATTGTGCATTTCATTTAAGAGGTTCCTTTGCTGTAATGTAGCCAACATTACAGCAAAGGAACCTCTTAAATCAGTGTTGCTACATTTTTAGCAATGGAATTACTTAATATTAGGGAGATACTGATATTTCGTTACTTTTAACAGTTGCCTTATAATTTTTTTTTTTATTATTTCCCTTGGAAACTGTGAAAACTATTTTTGAATAAAGCATACAACGTTGGGCTCCATTTCGATTGTCCTGCAATTCTTTTAAATACCAAAACCGGCACGCCGCAATATCGTACCTCTCCATCCAACAATTTCCTTTTAGACTTGCTTTTTTTAATAAAATCTCATTCCCCCCTCATTCCATCTCCATAAAGTGGTGCGACTACCGTTAAAATCAATTTAGTTTCACATTTCGTGCAAAAATTTTGGTAGAGCAGGCAACTCTTTTCATTTTTCCCTTCTTTTTTCTGTAGACAGACAGGGGAGCCAACATTACGGCGAAGGAACCTCTTAAGGGGCTGGCGACGGATGAATTTCCATACAAACGTAATACCACGCTCATTTGCAGTTGGAGCATATTTCCAACATATTATGATGATATTCGGTTATAGACAATATTTATCTAGGTTCCTGTTCGTGATTTAATATATATTATAATAATATATAACATATATTATAATAATATATAATATATATTATAACGATATTTATGTCCAAACAACTTACCGCTGAGACACTTGTCGCAATGTTCGCCAGCCGTGTTGTAGATACACTTGAGACATTCGCCGGTGGTTCGGTTGCAGTTGCCGACAGCGTTGGGGTCCACATTACCGTTGCACTGGCAGAGCTCGCACTGTTTCGGGGGTCCGAACTGGCCGGTGGGGTCTCCGAAGTAACCGTCGGCACAAACCTCGCATTTTGGTCCTGGAAATAAAGTATATTGTAAAAAAAAACTGGGCAAGTGCGAATCGAACTCGCGCACTGAGGGTTCTGTACAAACTACAATTCCCGAATAGTCTTGATCACTTTTCCGAATTGCAAAAAAGTTTTTTTTTTTGTGAGTTGGGTAACCACAAAACTGTTTTCAGAATTATTCCTATACCTGTGCTATAAGACCTTGCTTTCTGGATTCTGGGTCAAAGGGAAGTACCAATACATTAAGGTACCCTATGTATTTTGGTTTCTTTGAGAGTATCGAAACAGGTTTATTGTGACTTAAACGATGATTTATGTACATAACGATAATAGCTACAACTTAGGGGTCTTTAAGTCAAGAGTGAATAGTTTACTTCTAAGTAAGCGAGCTCCATCGTCGACCACATCATCGCTTACCATCAGATGAGACGGTGGTCAAACGCAAGCCTATCAATAATAAAAAAATATATACACCGTTAAATTTTAATCGTTTTAATCCCGTGGAGGGTCGATCCGGTACATGAAACACTATCGATTTGTAAAGATAAAATTAAAAAATAAAGTACCTCTTTTTCAAAACTCGTATTAATTTACGCATGTACGAAATTAATTTCTTTAAGGAAAAGTCAGCTGAGCGAATTCAATGACCTGTAGGTACTTTGTACGCAACGCCGACTATTAACTACAGGTCATTGAACTCGCTCAGCTGACGTTTTTTTTAAAGATACTTATTTGAGCCTGGCAGCCTTTTTGCCCACGTCTATTATACCCGTTATGGAGCGCAACGTGTCGTTCCGTATTCGGTCTGTTCTTGTTACGCCCAGAATGCTGCGCTCCATAGCTCTCTGGCAAACCCCAAGGCGAATATTTTGTAGTACGGTGAGAGACCAGGTCTGAGCACCGTAGGTTAGGTTGGGCAGGATACACGTGTCGATGAGCTTACGCTTCAGGGAGATCGGCAGATCACCCTTCATTAGCGAGGCTCAAATGGGACTGGGCGGGTCATGTCAGCCGCATGCACAGGGACCACCGGGCAAGCGTCGAAAGCGCCGTCGAGGTCGGCCCACAAAGAGGTGGGGGGATGATTTGGGCGCGTACCGCGAGGACTAGTTACAGACGGCGCTGGAGAAGAAAGTTTGGAAGGACTTGGGGGAAGACCTTTGCCCAGCAATGGGACAGTAACGGCTAGTAATAAAATAAAAATGTTTTAAATTTCAACTCGATACCTCCACGCGTTCTCGAGATAAAGGGACTTGACAGACACACAGACGGACAACAAAGTGATCCTTTAAGTGTTCTGTTCTTTTCTTTTGAGGTAACCCTAAAAGACAGAAAATAGTGATGCTGGGTGTTTCAAATGTCTTGACGTGCCTTTTTAGCACTGAGATAAACTGTTTACTAGATTAGTTTTCTTGGAAAATAATTCAATGAAGCTAATTTTTTTAGAACAGGTTTTTTTGTACAGGTGTTTTTGTGTTTTCATTAACAGTTAAACCATGTCCACTGCGCCGTGTTTTCATGTTTGATAACAGAATAACATTGCTTGCTAACCGAATAGGGGCATGGCCTAACAATTTTTGTTTGCCGAAACGAATGGGTAACATGTTTTAATAACATATTTTGTTAGAAAATTGGCGCAGCGGACCCGGCTTTAAGTGTTTTGGGAATAAATGACTTCTTCCGCTCTAGGGTGGAACAAAAGGGCGTCAGACTTTTACCGACTAAAACCACACCTATGTTCTTTTTTTTCCCTTTACGTTCCAGGAAGAGGGGTTTCCCTTTCGGAAGTAAACCCATGGCTCCAGTAGGCCTCGGCCCTGCTGAGACTCTATGACAATAGTGTGCTATCGAAATGAGATCGCAAGAGTTGGCTTGTGAAATATACTTTTAAGGATTTTGCATTTCTAGAATAGGTTTCAAAATTTGTAGAAAGAAAAGAAGTGTGTTGGTATTTCAGTGTTGAAGTGATTTTTGTAATGAAATATATTGCGAGCAAAGAAAAATATAGAAGTGTGCCGTCCCGTGTCTTTCCTTATAGATATATCCCAATAGGAAGCCTACCGTACTGAGCTACGCTACAATAGTTAGGAGTACATCCTCACCAGCATATCCTTCTGGACAATCGGTACACACGATGTTGCCGTCCATGAGCTGAATACAGCCGCTGTCCTTAGGACATGGGCAGGGTTTGCAGTCCTCAGAGGTCCCGGCGATCGCGTTACCGTAGAAACCCTTCGCACAGAGCTCGCAGTTACTGCCCGTCGTGTTGTGTTTGCAGATACAGAATCCTGGAAAACAGAATAAAATCATGAAGTTTAAGCCAAATAAACAGTAAAGCTTGAAGTACATTAGACCGACGCACATATGGACCACGCCTGATTTGTACGTAGAACGACGTCGCGTAGCGTGGATCAAGTCTCTCTACAAGTCTAGTTTCCATCTATATTGTATGGAGATTGACGCGCCCAGCGGCCGTATTATGACATCTTAAAACCATCATGTTTCCTGTGTGAGAAAAGGATAGTGCTATTCGTCCTGTATAGCTCCGTCTCTTTTTCACACCGAAAACATGATGGTTTTAAGATGTCATAATACGGCCCCAGATCGGCGTACATGGCACACGTGTGCGCAGTGTAGTTCTACCTTAATTTTTTTATCACAATTTCAACCGGAAGACGTAGACGTCTTTCGACACCTGGAAGGGGAGGACCGTTAGATATAGGCCTCTCCCAAGTGTCGCCACAACGACCGGTCCTGTGCTTCTCGCATCCATCAGATTCCCGCAACCCTCACCAGGTCACAGGTCCACCTTGTGGGAAGCCTTCAAATCAAACACCGTGGCCGATACACGGTCGCCTTTCGACCCCATTGACCATCTGATCTGCGAACATCCCTGCCCACTGCCACTCAAGTTTGGTGAGTGTTCGGGCTGTCATAACATCATAAAGACTGGCCTGTTGGTCTAGTGGTTAGTGGCCCTGACTGCTATGCCGGAGGTCGAGGGTTCGATTCCCACCCAGGACAAATGTTTGTGTGATGAGCATAATCATTTGTTCTGTGTCTGGGCGTAATTTATCTATAATATGTATGTATTTAGAAATATATAAGTAGGTTTATCAGTTGTCTATACCTTTTTTGTCCTATGATGAGTTCCCTGACAGTTCATTTTTTTCCGAGGCCCGCATACTACTTTAGATTACTAAAAAATAAACTGGCAAAAAAAATAAAAATGAAATGATAAAAAAAATATTGTCTTTCGTAAATTAATAAGTAAATTATTGTGGTTATAATTAACTGTTAATAAATTAAGTAAATAAAATAAAAAAGTATAGAACTTAAAAATGTGTAATGCGTGTACTGCCAATAGAGATTGACACTACTCGACGACACACTAATCGACAAAATCGGAGCGGTCATCTTGTAATCGCATGTAACGGCAGAAAATTGGAAAAAAGTAATAGAAAAAACTCAAAAAACTATAACAGAGGACTGGAATAAATATATCCGGATCGACCGAATTAGGGCCAATAATTAATCATCGCGGTTAGTTGGAAAAGATTCCGATTCCGATATGGATACGAGTTCAAATCAAGAGTTAAGTTCTGACAGTGAGTAATAAATAAATTATTATTTTATACAGACTGCATTTTATTTACCACTAGCCGTCCCCCGCAGTTCCGCCCGCGTTATTTCAGGTTTTTAGTTTCTGTCAGGTTTTTTGGTTTACTGTAAAATTTCTTTAAAATCCGTATAGAGTAAGATCCCAGGACCGCCAGACATCACGTATTTTCTGACGAACGAAATGTGGACGATTGAGTACTGTTAGTATGTACTAAGAACGCATGCCTACCTGCTAGCTTTCTTAGACGGCCAATTTTCAGGTATCAGGTAATCAAGGTACATAAAATTATTACTTACCTCACGTAAATTTTCAAAGCTGATTTTTACGTATTTTGTAGGCAATATCTTTAAAATCAAGTTGCCAATGCTCCCAGACACATTCCGTCGGCCGGTTATCATCTATAAATCTAAAATCGGTAATCCGATTCCATTTTCTTTGCCAACTGATTCGTTATTGTAAAAAATCGATTAAATTTCGTTAGGTCACATCTCTATAATTGTCAGACAAGAACTGTCAGGGAACTCATCATAGGACAAAAAAGGTATAGTACCCATAACACAAGCTCTGCTTAGCTTGGGACTAGACGGCGTTGTGTGATAGTTGTGGAATATTTCATTAATTACACAAATCGAATTTTCTTTTATGGACTAAGAAACTGATGTATTTAACGATGATTATGTAACCTACCGGTAGCGGTATCACAGATATGCGCATGTCCATTACAGTCACAAGGTATGCACGCTGAGTAAGGTCCGCCATTCGCGGGCTCATGCTTGAACCCTGGGGCACACTCCTCACAGTAGTCCCCAACGTACGCCTTCGGACAGGAACACTTCTCCACCCAGTTAGCTGGAGCTGAACCCTTCTCTCGCCCAATCTTCGCAGTTTCCAGTTTGAAGTTCATCAAGTACCCTTCACCAGGCTTGTTGTAGGTACCCCTAATTTTGATGGCAGTCAGGTTTTGGAGAAGGGACATGAATTCGAAGTTGGAAAGGGTTGGAGACCAGCCGTAGCGAGGGTCTTCGTGAAGTCTGAAGGTGTACTCTTGTGCCTGGAACGATTTGGAAGATGAGAGGAGAAAGATAACGTTAAATAATTCGCAAAGCTTGCACTTAAAAAATATATCATCACATTTTCTGTCCGAAAATATAAATAGCAAAAAGTAATAAGGCCTATTGTGCACGGACGGGTATTCGTCATTGTACGCTTAGTGTGCGACACGACGGCACGACATTGCCAGTTCGTCGACAGTTTAATAGTTTTGTATGCAAGCTGTGAGCAGGCGTATGCGTCTACGAAGCTATGCGTCTACGAAGCTATGCGTCTACGAAGCTATGCGTCCGCAAACAGTAGGCCTAACCAATGATATAAATTCTACTTAGAAATATACACATTACTTTCTGCTTGTAAGTTGTAATAGTGTTGACAAAAATAAAGATATACACAGTTTATACAGTCGCAAACATAGTGCAGCATTGTTGATGTTACACAGACAACAATATGCGTGGGCATCGCCTGTGTGAAATGATTATATTAAAAAAAAATCGCACATAGCAACCAGATAATGTTAAAAGAAACTAAACGTACCTGATTGGTTGGCTCCGGATTATTCTGCGCGTAGATATTGATGGATACGGACGCCCTAGGTCCTTCGAGGATTATATCTTGAGCTGATGGGTAGCCTCTGACTTCTCCAAGACGCATCGAGAACTTCAAGTCGTGGTTGTATGAAGGTCGCTGGTCGCCCAAGAACTGGCTTGAAGCGATGAAGTATAGTGTCTCAGCGCCTTGTGAGGAAACAGCTGGAAGAAAGATTTGAAGATGTTTGTTACAAATACAAAAATATTGTTAGTTTTCAAATGTGTCCATCTGTTTAAACTACAAAACTCAATATTAATAATAAAATGTCGGTAAGTTTTAAATGGAACTAGCTTTTGCCCACGCGGTTTCGCTCCCGCTCTTCCCTGTTCCACCCTACTATACCCTACTCTACCCTACTCAACCCTACTCTACCCTACTCTACCCTACTCTACCCTACTCTACCCTACTCTACCCTACTCTACCCTACTCTACCCTACTCTACCCTACTCTACCCTACTCTACCCTACTCTACCCTACTCTACTCTCTCTGTTCATTTTTTCCGTAAAAACCTTCTCCTCGCAATAAAGAACAGAACAAAAAAAAAATTAGCTAAATGGGTCTAGCCGTTCACATGTGATGGCGTGACCAAGGAAATAGGGATTTATTTTTATATAGATTGAAAAGCCCGAGCAATTCATATAAGGAAATCTAAACTAATATTGTAGAAAAAAGATTCGAAGAATCGGCCGGCAAAAAAGGTTAGCTTCATACTGATTAAGCAACCAACCTAACAGCTATCTCTTTTTTTTTTTAAATTAGCCTATGTCCGTCTCCAGGGTCCCAACTATCTCTCTACCAAAATTCATCAAAATCGGTTTTGCCATTTAGGCGTGAAGACGTAAAAAACAAACAAACAAACAAACTCACTTTCGCTTTTATAATATTAGTAAGGTTTTGATGGACTTTATACAAAATAGTCAGTTCTTACCTATGTTCTGTGTGTTAGCATTGAACTGCAGTTTCGCGGCTCTTTCCTGTTCGTCTTCTGCGGCCCATTTCTCGGCATCCCTGATGAAGTGCGCGCTGGTCTCGTGGGCCTGGTACTTGGGGGCTGAGCTGCACTGCGAAGAGTGGCCGAAACAGAAGCAGGGGGTGCAGCCAAAATCGTTGCCGATGTCTAGGTTGAAGAAACCTGGCTTGCACCTGGAAGAAGATGAGACAATGAATTTGGGCACAGTGGATTGCTAGGACTACTAGCTTCGCAATCGTCATCATAGGCATAAAATATTCACTATAAGATCTTGCTTCTTGCCCCTCATGAGTCTAAATCAGCGGGAAGTATTTACTCGATAGATTTTGATTTTTTTTTATGGCTATGTTTCTCAATTATTTAAGTGTATTAGAGAAATACATACTATTATTAAAGGGTGAAATTGGGAATATTATTTAATAATATCATATTCCAATATGCGATTCAACTGTGGTGCGGTTTCGACAAAAACATAGGTTGAATTTGAATACTAACTCTCTACAACGTCTTCCCTCGACATTCTGCTTGCACATACACACGCCAGTCTGCGGGTCACACTGGGGCGTGTTGCCGTAGGAGCCCGACTCGTTGCACCCGCAAGGCTTGCAACCCTGAGTGGTGAACTCGTAGTGGTTCGGCGCGCAGACGTCACACTTGTCGCCAGTCACGCCAGGCTTGCACTGGCACTTGCCTTCAGCGTTACATTGGAGGCTGCGGGATCCTGGACAAAGAAATTATTATTATTATTTAGTAAGACACTCGCAGCTATTAGCTGATCGCGCCAGGCCTTGGTTGAGACCATGGTCCGGAGCGAGGAGGAGTGGCAGGCGGTCGCCGACTTCTGCGAAGCAGTAATGCTCGCAAAGGAGAAGGCCGACCAACCGCATCAGGCAACGGCGCTCTTGATGCCGCCGCCGGGATTCCAAACCCGAATTCCGGCCACCGTAGGCGCGGGCTTGCGGACAGTGAGCAATGGGTAGCTCTCTGTCCGGCCGTCCGGTAACTGTCCGGACTAAGCCCAAGTCGTCGACGGCGCGCGCTGTTCCCGCGCGCCTCAAGAAGTTGTCAGCAACAGCTGGGACCCAGTCGGGTCGAAGCCTACTGGGGCCAGGGTTATCCGAAAGGGAACTCGAGCCCCGGTATGAAGGCTAGAAGGAACAGGGTGAATATTTTAGTCAGTAAGAGTCTGACACTATCTCCCGCTCCGCCCAAGAGCGGGGGTTGTCATTGGATGATTTTTCCCACCATAAAAAAAGCTATTAGCTGATGCGTGCGTTTCATATAGTTTGGAGATGTTTAGTCTGTCTAACCGATTTTTAAAGCAGTTCAATGTGGGGGCTTTCACAACACTTTCCAGGAGCCTGTTCCATGCTGTTACAACTCGGTTAGTTAGAAATTGTTTCAAAGGCTTCTTTTTGGATGCATTTCCCCATAACTTGAGGGAATATCCTCGTAAATGTTTGTTGGCATTCAGTGAACAAGACAGTAATGTGGACGAGACTAAGGCGGGAGCTTAGCCCTGGAACAGGATATTAAAGGAACACATGCGAATTTTAGTCAGTGAAACTCTGACACTACCTCTTGCTACACCCAGCTAGGGAATGAAATGACTCCTTCCTTTGATAATATCCCTATAGACACACAAAGACATACTACTGTGAACGATTGCTAAGAGGGCTGTAACTTGAAAAACGAACCTGGTTACCGGTTTCTAAATTGAGAATTTGACGCTGCGATATAATGCTAAAGTAGATTTTGCCAAGCTCTGAACCACATCTGAACATCAAATATTCAATTTAGAAACTGGGTGTAAGTAGTCAGTATGCCACAGAGTTTTAGATAGATTTATGATGGATTATTTTTGATCGTCTAGAATCCCTGAAAGTGGCGGGAAGTCGTGCGGCGTACCCTGACGGCTTGCGGAGTCTTATCTTCGTGATAACCACGACCACTCTGGCAAGAATGAAACGATTAATAAGAAGAGCATCTTTGACGCCTTTCTGACGTCCAAAAACAATACCTAATACTCTTTTTTCATGTTCCTTTAATATCAGAAGGTTCGTGACAGTACTTACCAGTAGGATTACAGTTGCAAGGCAAGCAGATGTCTCCAGAACCCTGGAAGAAGTTCTCCTTGCACCTCTCACAGTTGGCTCCGTCCCTGTTTTCCGCACAGTCCTTGCAGCGGCCTCCGTGGCCGGTCCGCTCGTACAGGTCCTTGTCAAACTCGCACTTGTTCGAGAAACCGTTGCAGTTGCAAGCTGTAAATGAACATTAATTAGGGTGTGCGGCTGATGATCTAAGGAAGCGCAGCTGGAGTCATTCTCCCGTGACGTTTACTGTGGTTTTACTATAACAGGTTATTAATGTTATTAGTTGCTGTAACTAATTAACTGTAACTCGTTAACTACATCAAACGGGAAAATTCTTTATTTCGGAGAAACGTTACTCATTACAACATAAGCTTTAGCTCAATGATAGTACCATCACATATTTTTTTAAATTTGTATGTAATTTTTTGGACCAGGAATCTTCATGGACCTCCTCAGAATACTCTACCAAAGTTAGATCGCAATCTGATCAATAGTTTAGGCACGCAAACATACAAACATTTATTTTTATTTATATAGAAGATAAATGTAGAGGTGGACTGGGATCTGGAGTGATACTCAAAGGCGTTATTATATTTACTCTTCGCAAAGCAAACATTTCGCTTGGTCAGACATCTTTGTCTATGACAAATTGTGTATGCAATATACGTATTTAGACACGCTTTATTTATGTATACGTCTAACCTAACCTGTGCTAGTCTAATCGACGATAAACTTAACAATATAATACTTAATTACGCCATCTTCCGGAGACACCTAGCAACAGTGCATGTAAACTGCACGCAGGTGCCCATTAGGTGCTTCAGTCTCGCATGCAACAGTGCTCAGAAATAAATCTTATAGTGTTTACACACGGTCGAATTTGGTAAGACGGATTTGGTCCTTCCGTACCACGTACGACGAGCCAATCTTACGAGAAGTCACGATTCAGCGTAACTTTCACTCTTAATACCAAGTTCGAGAGTCACGCAAACGCTGGACCTTAGTACTGACAAACCAAATCCGTCATACCAGGTTCGAGCGTGTGTTAACACTATTAAATTCACTAACAAGTCAGACCACGCTCACTAAAACCGACACCATGACAATCACGACATCTACATTAGTTATGCACGAACTCATTTCAACTTCTGAAGGGGTTAAATAATAGAGTAAGATCCCAGAGCGATCTGACATAACTTATTTTCACATGGATGACACCTTAAGTTCTCAGTAGTGTCTCATGTACTTTGAATACCTGTGTGCTTGTGAAGCTCTCCTTATGACCCATAGGCAGGCATACCAGGAGAAAAAGGGAACTAAAAATAAGAGTTACTTAACTTAAAGTTGTATGGCTGATTTTTATACATGTTTTGTAGAATATTATTCTTAAGTAGTGTCATAAGTGTCAGGCATTATCCATGGACCAAAACTTTTGTCGGACGCTTTAAAGCTCCACAAAAAAAAGAACTTATTTTTATAAGTCTGATTTTTAAATATGTCATTAAGGTAACTAAAATTCACTCACTGACTTATCAACGTCCAGCCCACATCCTTGGACCTAGAACGCTGGAATGTACAGAGATTGCACTAGAGAGGGGAGAGTGTGCACTAGAGTTACACAATTTAATTCCACCAAGTCCGTTCCATCATCGGACCACAAGTCATACGGCGTTGCGCCACCGGTACATGGTGGACATTCCACCCATACGTACAAAGCGTTTTGGGATCACATTCATTATACGTACAGCTAAGGAGTGGAATTCCCTGCCGGAGTCTGTGTTTCCTGATAACTATAACCTAGGGGTCTTTAAGTCAAGACTGAATAGATTGCTTCTAGGCAAGCGTGTTCCATCGTCGGTCACATAATCGCTTACCATCGGGTGAGATTGTGGTCAAACGCGAGCCTATCCATTATAAAAAAGAAGACTCATTTTATGATGAAAACAAATAACAAGAAAGAGTTTTTTAATTCACCTCCTAAGGGTCTAAAGTTTGCATCAGGCAACGGCGTTATCGCCGCCGCCGCCTCCGCCGCCGGGATTCTGATCCCGATTTCCGGCCACCGTAGGCGCGGGCTTGCGGACAGTGAGCAATGGGTAGCTCGCTGTCCGGCCGTCCGGTAACTGTCCGGACCAAGCCTAAGTCGTCGACGACGCGCACTGTTCCCTCGCGCCTCAAGGAGTTGTCAGCAAAAGCAGGGACCCAGCCGGGTCGAAGCCTACTGGGGCCAGGGTTATCCGAAAGGGCGCTCGAGCCCCGGTATGAAGGTTAGAAGGAACAGGGTGGGTCTTTTAGTCAGTAAGAGTCTGACACTATCTCCCGCTCCGCCCAAGAGCGGTGGATGTCATTGCATGATTTTTCCCACCATAAAAAAGAAAAGGTCTAAAGTTTGTACGTAGAAAACTACTTCAACGCGAACAAAGCCGCCGCCGGCAGAAGTTAGCATAGAATAAAATTGCCTGAATATTATTTTATACTAGTGGATGCGTAATCTAAATAACATCATGTCAGAAACGGATACACCCACACTCTTCCAGTATATTCTAAAACTATACAAGTTAAATGAGTGAACAGTTACATTGAACCGTTGGCAAAGTCCCTTACTGCGTCTGCCTGACTGTCCAGCATAGTCGGCCTTCCCGCTGTTGGGTTTCTCTAAGAGAGGAAATGGGCCGTAATACACCACGCGGGTCCAGTGCGGATTGGTGAATGTCACATGTCTTCGAATTTTTACTTCTAGGATATGCCAGTTTCCTCACGACGTTTTCCTTCACCGTTTTAAGAGCAATGGTGATGAAATAAATTACACAAAGTAATGTGCCTGGTTGGGTTGGAATCCGCGACTACAACTCGTAAGTCGGAGCCGTAACCACTCAGCCACCACTGCTCTCAAAACCGCCAGTAAATCAATTGCTTGACTGTCTGTTCGCAATAAACTCAGAAACTACTGAACAGATTTTGATAAGGAAGGTTTAGGTTTACATGCATATTATTTGATACATCCGTGCGAATTAGGGATGGGTCGCAAGTGAATATAGTAGCAATATTTAGCTCTTAATGCAGATATTTTAAATTCGCATGGCATTATAATGGTAATAATATAATGAGCATACAAAGGGTAAACAGAATTTTTTAACCGTCTAGTTCTGGATTTAGGCGGTATACCACCAAAATAACTATATTAATTAATGTTGACGATAAATTGTATGTAATCATTTAAATATTAATTAATTTGATGATAATAATTTAATTGCATGAAGTAATAATATTTCAATGACATAAACATAAATAATTTTCACGCTTGCTTGCAGGTAGAATACAGTGACTTTTAGGTTATAAGATCTTTCCTTGTAAACAATGTATTTCGTGCAAATAAAAATTTTGATTTTGATTGATTGATTGATTGATTAATGAGTTCTTTTCTATATCAAGAAATATATTTACTCTTCTCCCATCAAAATAAAGAGCTAAAAGGCAAATTTTAATGAATTATGAGATCAATATAATATTAATATTACAAAAGCAAAAGTTTATCGATATGTATGTATGTATGTTAACTCTTTTTCGCTCAAAACGCTGAACGGATTTCGATAAAAATTGGCACGCAGTTAGACCAACCCCACGTTCCGCGCGTAACGCGCAACGTCACAAATTGTACTTAATAGTCCTTATATTTTGTGACTATTAAATTTGTTACAATACGCGATATAATCGCTTTTGACATAATTCGGAATTAAGGGCAAGTCTTAGATTTTTTTTTTAACTATCACACTACGCCGTCTAGTCCCAAACTAAGCAGAGCTTGTGTTATGGGTACTAGACAACTGATAAATATACTTACATACATATTTCTAAATACATACATATTATAGATAAATTAAACCCAGACACAGAACAAATGATTATGCTCATCACACAAACATTTGTCCTGGGTGGGAATCGAACCCACGACCTCCGGCATAGCAGTCAGGGTCACTAACCACTAGACCAACAGGCCAGTCAAAGAATTGAACTTAAGATTCTTTTAATTCTGGGCAAAGACGCGTATGAAAGCTAGATGTAAGTAATTTTAAGAAACTAATATGTCAGGAACATAATAGGACATGTTTACTCTTAGGCCTAAAATCTACAGACGCGTAGCTTCATAGACGCGTAGTCGTATACGAAGCAACAACGTCGTGACGTCGTTTCTATACCGCTTCGTCGACACAGTTTCATCGTGTAAGCTTCACGCAGGCGTATATCAAGCGCATTAGGACGAATATGCGTCTATGAAGCTACGCGTCCGTGGACAGTAGGCCTTATATCAGTTTATGCCCTGAATATAGTTCGTTCAGAATCAGTAATTTTTACGATTCCAATAGTTTTTACACCATGTTATATTTTTTCCCAAAAATATTTATAAAAGGTCACAAGTTGGACACCACCGACACTAAGTATGATACAGATCAGTGGGTCATAGCGGGCATTAACCCCTCAGTCATATGGACCGCTGGATGACTATGTATTTTTGCTGACATAACAAGCTAATAACTTTGTGATTTTTCATGGTACAGTTATGAACTTTTGTACATAGATTCTTTACATAAAAATACTAGACACGTGTTTCGGGTTTCGCTTCATCATCAGCCTTTTTAATGTTCCCATTGCTGGGACTTCGACCTCCTCTCTAGGAGAGGGAATGGGCCGTAATCCACCACGCGGGCCCAGTGCGGGTTGGTGGATGTCACGTCTTCGAATTTTTGGTTCTAGGACATGCCGAGTTTCGCTTATAATAAAACTAATGTTGTATTATCAATAGCTACAGCATCGTTTGTTATCCATCCATTACCATCTTATTAAAAACCTTCGCATTGTATTTCAAATTCGCAGTGCACTCAGCAAGCAATGTAAGCGAGACTAACCCTTGCACTCGTGTACATTGGTAGGGGAAGCCCTGCCCCACGGCGCGTCGTTGTAGAAGTCTAGACACCTCTCGCAGTCGCGGCCGGCTGTGTTGTGCTCACATCTGGAAAATAAATGAGGTTCAATTTATGTACAGCGCCTGCGAGGCAGCAGCAAAGCCACGTACGAACTGCTGTAACGTATCATGCAAGGTAACATGAAACGAGCATTTCATAAGTGTGCACTAAGCGCACGCACGAACCGAGCATGTACCATGAAAGACACTTCCGCCTGACCACGGCTAAGTTCATTTTTGCTTGAACTCGAAACGAAAACTTCAAAGGGTTTAGTTTGGCGCCGCAAGATTCAAGTGATTTTTTTTTTAAGTGATCAAGCAGAAATGACCGCAATGGTACCTACTCACATAGTGGAAATGCTGTTTTCGCGCACGTAGTGTGCATGGTTCGCACGCACAAGGCGTCCACACTATGGGAATTCTGTTACGTTGCATGTAACATAGCAACATTCTGTACCTACCCGGCTTAATATCATCCTGCAAATGATTTCCCCTTGGCCAAACTGGCATTCCAAAAGAAATGGATGTGTATTTTAACAGGACTGCAATCGGGGGATTTTTTATACTACAAGAAAGTCCCCACGTTCCGTTTTGCGTCAAAAGCGATTATATCGCGAATCCGACCAACGCGCAACGTCACAAGTAGTACTCAATAATCCTTATATTATGTGACTATTAAATTTGGTTGGATTCGCGATATAATCGCTTTTGACGTAATTCGAGTATTTTACAAAGTGGTTCTCCTACTACAATGAAAAGTTCAGTATTGTGTGTGTGAGATTCCGTGTTTAGTTATTGAGTGACTACTTTCACTTTTCTTTAAATTAACAAAAATCTTGTTATTTTTTTATTTTTACTTTTTTTTGTTAAGACAGTTTTGTTTTTATTTTTTCGCTGATATTAAAAATATAGATATGACATTTAGAAGCGATAGGAAATATGTACATCTAGGTTTTATTTTTTGCGACTAGGTTTTTGACACTGACAACTTTTTTTAGTTATAATTCATAAATATTTATTATCTTTGTATTACTCACCAACTAAAAACTTATGACATACTTCCACATATCCGCAAAATAATTATTATCTGCACCAGCATAATAATGCGTTTCCTCTGACTCACACCAACATTACATTATTACCTATATGAAGTTGTTATTCACATCTTCTTTCTGACCCTAAAATATTGGAACTGTGAAGGATTTCACAGTACAGGTTTTCATTTGGAATAAACGTGTTTTTTTTATGGTGGGAAAAATCATCCAATAACAAGCCCCGCTCTTGGGCGGAGCGGGAGATAGTGTCAGACTCTTACTGACTAAAAGCCCACCCCGTTCCTTCTAGCCTTCATACCGGGGGTCGAGTTCCCTTTCGGATAACCCTGCCCCAGTAGGCTTCGACCCGGCTGGGCCCCTGCTGTTGCTGACAACTCCTTAAAGCGCGCGCGCCGTCGACGACTTGGGCTTGGTCCGGACAGTTACCAGACGGCCAGACAGCGAGCTACCCATTGCTCACTGTCCGCAAGCCCGCGCCTACGGTAGGAAATTTGTTTATCAAAAAAAAATAGTTTACTATACTCCATCGGTTTAGGCAGTTAGAGGTAAACAATCTTGATATTATGTCTTTTTATTTAAAATACATCTTATAAAAGACATACAAAAATTATTTAAATTTAGTTAATTACCTAACATCGGTTTAGATAAATACCTAATTGTAAACGTTTTTAGATATTTTTTTTACATTATTTTCGATAAAAGACACGTTAAGATTGTTTACATTTATTTAACTACCTAAACCGATGGAGTATGGCTTCTGCTTGCCTTCTGCATGAAAGTAGGTTTATCCATACAGACTTTATACCCCCGTTTCGAAACATAAACTTTCGACCTTTTTTTATGGTGGGGAAAATCATCCAATGACAACCCCCCCTCTTGGGCGGAGCGAGAGATAGTGTCAGACTCTTACTGACTAAACCCACCCCGTTCCTTCTAGCCTTCATACCGGGGCTTGAACTCCCTTCCGGATAACCCTGGCCCCAGTAGGCTTCGACCCGGCTGGGCCCCTGCTGTTGCTGACAACTCCTTGTGGCGCGCGGGAACAGTGCGCGCAACGTCTTGGGCTCGGTCCGGACAGTTACCGGACGGTCGGACAGCGAGCTACCCATTGCTTGCTGTCCGCAAGCCCGCGCCTACGGTAGCCGGAATACCATTAGAAGATGAATTTTGGAAAATCCTCTCTTATTGCTCAACTGCAGCGTAAAAGGAAATCTTGTGCAAAACCAGTGAGTGAGTCAGGCCGTTGCCTTTATGTATACAAATATTGGATTACCAAGTGGTGGAGTAATAAGAAAATACTGCTATTGCTGCTATAGATCCCAAAGAACAAGGCTACTTGTAAAACACTAACTGCCTTGTATAAAGGACCTATTACACTGCGCTGAATATCGCGTGCGATATTCCGACTCGTACTATTTTTCATTCATAGAAAGAAAGTAGTCACTCACAGTCTAACCCCTATTACACTGCGCGATACGTCGAACCATAGACTAGATACGTCGAACCATAGAAAAAACGAGTCTGAATAACGCGTAGTGTAATAGATCCTTTACTAACATCATAAACAGCAACTTTTGTTCTATGACTTTTTACAAAACAATTCATTTACCAAAACTTTTAAAATTTCGTTAACACATTTCAATTCTGTGTTTTGTTATAAATTAACCTTTCAAATACCGTCAATTAAAGACGAAACAGAAAGACAATGATAGTCGGCGCTCGCTTGGGTTTTTTTTTACCTACGTCTGTATGAAGCGACGCAAGCGCATCAAGCACCCCCACTGGCCCCCGCTATTGTACTATCGCTTGCATCACATAGACTTCGTATATTTTTCATATTTATATTTTCATTGTTGTATGAAAATCTGATGAACTAAAATATGATAAATTTTTAAAGTCATAGAACAATATTTGTAGTTTATGACGTTAGTAACATAGTCTTGAGTGATTGCCAGTGTTACAAATAACCCTGTAAGTACCCAGAACAACATGATTACCTGCAAGCCCTGCTCCGTGTACCATCAGGCAGTTCCTGTGTGTCGCAAACCGAAGCATGGCCGTTGCACTTGCACCTCGCCCCCACCGCTACGTCAGCGATGGCGTACCAATACGACTGCAGCACCTGCACGTCACCGAAGATCTCGTCTCCGAAGGTGTTCAGACGGTCCAGCGAGATCCGGAGGTCCGTGGCGGTTACCCATTCCTAATTGGAAAGGTAAGATCGAGTTAGATGTAATTGGATTAGTCTGTTTGTAAAATAACCATTATAGAATTTGTTTTCTTTTTGGGTGATAAATCGTTATATGGGCGTTTAAAAAAGAAAGAATTAAACTGTATTTATTTAACTTTGAAAACAAAATAAAAAATGGATGTAAAATTAAAAACCTCACAGTTTCATATCATGACATGGTATTTTGACAAAATATTGCTACTATTGTGATAAACATGATTTCTCATACAAGAATCTATTTAATTAAACGTCAATCGTTTAATTATAATTATTAACACTTTTGGTACCAAGAACATAGAATCATTGTTATAAGTTGGCATGTTGGCTATTGTTGACATTTTTCAGGTGGGAAACCATCCAGTGACTTCTCCCGCTCTTAGACGGAGCAGGAGGACGTGTCAGACTTTTACTGACTACAACCCACCCCTCTTTCTTCTTTGCCTTCGCTCCAGGGTCGCGGGGTCCTCATTCCTACAACCCATGGACCCAGTAGACTCCGACCCTGCTGGGCCCCTACAGTTTGCCAAGATCTCTTTGAGGCATGCGTGGTCCGCATGGTTAGGATGGCCAGGCTTGTGTTCATGCTCATTACCCGACAAGCAAGTCCAACTCTAATATCACTAGCATTCTTAGATTTTTCAATTATTATATGTTCTGGCTTTTGGCACCAGAAGTAACCGGAGACTAGGCTCTAGTACTATGACGGAATCAAAAATATAATTCAAGTGAAATTAAATGATTTTGTAACATGTGTAAGCACTTTTACACCACTCTATAATTCAGAAAGTCTTAGTCTATGTCGCATGGCGTAATTAGAGTCAGACTGTCTTACTCAGAATCAAAAATAAGACAGTGTAATAGGCTCTTAAGTACTGCATAGTGGTTTCAGGACCAGACTTATGTGTAAGATAAAGATAAGTGTGCGTGCTCTATCGTCGGCCACATCATCGCTTACCATCAGGTGAGATTGTGGTCAAACGCGAACCTATCCATTAAAAAAAAAAAAAAAAAAAAAAAAAAGATAATGATAGTGCAAACCACTTTGGCATCAATCAGAAGTACCAAAAGTAAAAGTAAGTAATCCTTCCCCCAGGGTTTTCTGAATCAAACATCTCAGGATAACGCTACAAATAAAATATTTTATATTGATTATTATTACTACACTTTCTATAGTATATATTTCTTGGAATAGTATCTTACCTGCAACTCCGGGCTGTTATCAAAAGTGAAAGCCGATGGTCTTCCTTCTAGTGTGGAGAACAAAACGTTTCCTCCTGTCAGGGGTGAAATGTCCGAGTACTCGCTGGTACACAGGGCACGGGTTTCTGCACCAAGTTCGGCTGCCCTCTGTTCTTGAACGCCATAGGTGTCTCGGCAGGACGCACTGGGAAAAAGTACTGGAATTAATTCGTATCGCAACTTGTTGGCAAGGTACAACATCTCGGTCAATAGGTTATCTTGGGGGCAGATTTATGGATATTTATTCTTAGACTGCCAATATCTAGAAGCTCCTAACTTCGCATAGTCCTTCCTGTCTGCGCGAAACTTCAAGGAAAAATATCATGCCTACTACTAAGTTATAAAATAATAGCTTCTGCCAGCGGCTTCGCTCGCTTAAAAATATGTTTCTTTATTCAAACTTTAGAACCCGTTACCCCAAACAGAATGAAACGGGGTTCTAAATTTAGGAAAATCCTACCATAGTGCTCGCCAACATCATAAAAGGAAGCCTTGTCCTAAATTTCACGCTCCTAATTCCAGTAGTTTTGGCTGTTTGTTGATATGTCAGTCTGAGTCAGTAAGTTTCTCCTTTTATACATGTATATAGATTAATAAATCTATGCAATGTGTTCTGAATAATGACGATCGACTAAGGAAAGGAGTTAATTTTAGTAAAATTCTCGTGTTACAATGTTCGTTCCCGTACTCCTCCGAAATGGCTTGACCGATTCTCATGAAATTTTGTGAGCATATTGAGTAGGTCTGAGAATCAGCCAACAACTATTTTTCATACCCCTTAGTGATAAGGGTTGTCCACCCTTAACATTTTTCTTTGATTTTAAAATTATTTGTATGGCAAAACAACGTTTTCCGGGTCAGCTAGTTTATTTCTAAAATCTCTAGATTACAGTGGTAGTCATATTTTCTACCTTTTAGTGTGTCTTCGGCTGTGTTTAAGCGCATTGCGTTGAAATCTGGCTCAGCTATTAACACATCCGCTTTTTGAAGATACCGTTTTCATATAGGTAAATAATCCTTCTTTACAAGTTTACAAAAATAAACGCATTATAACAGTAACATGCAATGTCACGGTATTTCCAAAACAAACTGTTGTCAAAATCAAAATATCAGCTGTCATTTTTGATGACAGATTTGACATTTGTTATTTTATTTTTAGGTTTTTGGATTTTCACGAACTAGCTACTAAGGTCTTTAGTTTAGTCAAGTTATCTTGTATTGTCTGTGCGATAAAAGAACCGTCGTGGCGTAAAGTGAAAACAACATTAAAGATTTTAAGTAGCAACCCAACCCAGCCATCCGTCAAATGCCAAACGTCATAGTATGTTGACAGAAAGTTTGTTTACTATGTTATTTTATTGTGATTTTTAATTGAAATCTTCAGAAATGTGATAAAAAATTTCACTGAGCTGCAAGGGAAATAATTTTTAATACATTACAGTTTTGCCAAAGATAATAAATGGCAAATCACACCATTATTGATCAAAACAAAGTCACAAACTTGGGAAACATTGGAATGCTGTGTTTTTGGTACGTAACACTTTTATTTTAATGTTTTTAGACTTCCTAGGTGAACTCCTGTCCCTGTTATCTCCAAATATATATAAATTAAACGGAAATTCATTTAAACATGACGATATTTGTTTATTTTGTTTTGGTCAATATTTTCGATGGCTAGTATAAAGAGTATTGATACTTTAAATTTATAATGCATTTCGACTAACTTAGAATATTTCTTTTCAGGCTTGAGTAAGGATACAGTAACTAAAATAAAAAAGGGCAAGTGCGAGTCGGACTCGCGCACTGAAGATTCTGTACAAATTTACCTATGAAATCAATTCCCGAATTGAGTAACGAAGATTTTTCCAAATTGCAAACAATTTTTTTTTTGTGGCGGATCTATCATTTTATAATTTTCAGATTTTTCCCTGTACTTGTTCTACGAGACCTTGATTTATGCCAAATTTCAGGATTCTAGGTCAACGCGATTCATCCTATGAACTTTGATTCCCTTGAGTATCGAAATATATGTTTTTTTGCGACATAAACGGCCGTATCTTTTTTTTTTCGTTAACTCAGAAGTTTTTCACAACTTCAAAAGACCGCAGACTTGAGTGTATGGTTTTAATTTTAACTCGATACCTCCAAGCGTTCTCGAGTTAAAGGGTCTTAACAGATAAACAGACGGACAACCAAGTGATCCTAAGGAGCTTATATGCGAGATGGTCCCTTATAGGCTAAATAGATTTTTTACAAAGCAACACTACAAATTCTGAAATGTACTTTATTTTCATAGTCATTATGTTAATATTTTTCATTGATTAGCAAAAGGGAAAAATGTACTGAGGAAGACAACGAGAAAGTGGTAGTGTGTCCCAATTTTACCTTTATGTTTAAATAGGGTAAACATAAACTTGCTGCTAGCTACAATATTCTAGTCAGTGACAATAGACCGATCCCAGTCAAAGTGATACAACCATTTTCGTTGGAACTGGGTAAGTGGTCGTTGGTGGAACCTACCTAGATAGGCAGTACAGCAGTTTCTTCACGCTATTTTCCTATACCGATTCGTGTTTGCATTTAAATGTTCATCATCATTACAATCGAAAGACGTCCACTGTTCTACATAGGCCTCCCCCAGGTGTCGCCACAATTAACGGCATTACGCAAAAACTTATAAACGGATGGATTTAATGATAAACGTTAACGTATAGCTTATAACCTAAATTTTTGCTAAGTTCAATAGGCTACTAATATTATAAATGCGAAAGTTTGTGAAGATGGATGGAGGTACTCGTATGTATGGATGTGTCGCGGAAAAACTACTAGACAGATGAACCTAATCATAAACATTGCTATAACTTTGCAGTTTCACTAGGTGAGCAAATTCAGCCAATAGGATAATTTTTATTATAGGGTGAAGCCGCTGGAAGAAGCTAGTCTAACATAGTTTCAAAATATCAAGATGTAACAGTCGCACTATAATGACGTCACAATGTTGCTTACATAACAAAAACGATATTTATCTACAGCAGCGCCCTCAAATCCCACGATGGTTTACTTTCCGCACAGACTCTATAATATTCTTAATCTTTATGAATTTTTTTTCAGCATTTCTTACACGTTAGAGTCAAAGAGGAAAAATAAAACAAATAGTTTATAGTACAGTTTAAGCTACCGGCGGCAGGACTCCAGACAGAGAAAAGAACCTCATAAATATAAATGTGAACCGAATCCAAGAATACAACTTCCTTAATGAAGCCCTTGATCGGATTTGATCCAGCTACCTGACTAAAGCTCTCATTAGGCTCGGTAGATGTTATTTTAAAATTATCAAAAAATATATACCACTTCAGTGCTTCACAATTAGCCATTAAATTGGTCATTAGACATCAGCTGAGCGAGTTCAATGACCTATAAGTAGTAGTCGGCGTTGCGTACAAACTACCTACAGGTCATTGGACTCGCTCAGCTGACGTATTCTTAAAGACATTAATTTCGTACATGCGTAAATTAATACGAGTTTTGAAAAAAAGGTACTTTTTTTGTAATTTTATCTTTACAAATCGATAGTGTTTCATGTACCGGATCGACCCTCCACGGGATTAAAACGACTAAAATTTAACGGTGTATACCTCCTTATAAAAATATGTATAAATGGAAGAAGATAATAACCAGTACGTGGGATTCGTAATAGTAGGTAGGCATCCTTAATGTGGTGTAGAAATTGTACCTATAGTTTATCTGCAAATATAATTTTGTCGAAAGTAAAATACCTAGGTACTACTCGTTCCAAATGAGAATAGGAGCGATTCTTGTTTTGACGTCTCGTCGTACTGTCAAATCAAAGAAATTTTGGCATAATTGAAGAACTTAGAGATGAGTAAAATTGAAGAACTGGATTCTGATTAAACTTTTTTTGTTCACAGTTACTAAATAAATTAAATTTTTCGTAAATTAATTAATGTTTAAAAATTTCTTTCCTCGATTTGACAGTAAATCGTGACGTCACAACATGGCGGGCGATCCTATTCTCATTTGGAACGCATTGTACAAAGGTGCGCTAATAATTTGACACGTGTGAATTTTACAAGACTGCAGCCTTAAAGATTGGTTGTTTACCTGAAATATTGGAACGGCTCCCAAACCCTCTCTTCATCGGTCTTCTTGTAGATGGCAAAACTTTGAGGCCTGGGCGAGTAGAAGACGATCCTCACGTATGTGATGTCGTATGCCTTGCCTGTAATTGTCAACATTAGGATTTTTAGATAGGATAGGTGGTGGCCGAGTGGTAACGGCCCCTAGTTACGAGTTGTAGGTCGCGTATTCAAACTCAGCCAGGCGCATTACTCTGTGTTATTTATTTCATCACTGCTCTCAAAACGGTGAGGGAAAACATCGTGAGGAATCCGGCATGTCCTGGATTCAAACATTCGAAGACATGTGAGTGTGACATTCACCAACCACACTGGAGAGGACCACTCTCCTAGATTACCGCCCATTCCCTCTCCTAGAGAGGAGGCCTGAGTCCCAGTAGTGGGAACTTTAAAAGGCTGATTATACTCGTATATATTATATACTTTTTTTTATATATGTTACATTTCATCACCATCATAAGCTAATCAGCCTAATGTTCTCACTGCTGGGACTCAGGCCTCCTCTCTAGGAGAGAGAATGGGCCGTAATCCACCCGGGCCCGGTGTGGTTTGGTTGATGTTGCATGTTTTGGAATTTTTGGTTCTAGGCCGGTTTCCTCACGATGTTTTCCTTTATCGTTTTGATAGCAGTGGTGATGAAAGTAATGCATCTGTCTGGGTTTGAACACAGGCCTACGGCTCGTAAGTTGGGACCGTTAACCGACGGGATCTGGTCTAGTCTATGTCTGTCTAGTCTGTCGTCGTCGTAGTCGGTCTAAATGTCCCCGAACACGGGCCACAAAAAAAAGCCGCCACAAAAAACGCCGTCACAAAAGAAATTTAGAAGCGGCCACAAAAAAACGCCGAAGCGCGCCACAAAAAAAGGCCGCCTCAAAAAGAACCTTGAAACGCCTTTTTTTTTGTGGCCCGTGTGCGGGGACACTTATGCAGTTCCCGATTTTTATTTATTTTTTCACATTATCTTCATCATCTATTAGGCTGCCTGTCCATCAGAGTAGAGCGAGGCAGCGGAGCGGGCTGAGAAAGTAATGCGGAGCGAAGTTGCAGACTGTTTTAGCTATAATTTTGTTATAGCGCCCGCACTCGTTTCTCCTCTGTTTCCCCGCTGTGCTTCCCGGTTTTGTATGAATTTTTAAACTATTTTGTACTCCTTGTCCACTGAAGAGAAGCGGAGATTTTTTGCAATCCTATTGGCTAATATTTCTCCGCTTCTCCACTCCGCAGTCTCGCTCCGCTCTGGTGGACAGGCAGCCTTAGGGTAGCCTTTATACACATTACCTACTCTACTAAACTGTTATAACTTATCAAAACCAGCTTACCCAAGTGCAGCGTCAAGTTGACCTGATTGGGGTACTGGATCCCCTCCTTCATGGTCTCCGACTGCCACCAGGTCTGGTTGTCCTGCTCATAGTGGAGATCTGTGAGGTAGTAGCTGGAGAACTGCCCGGCTTGACAGCTGTCGCATGATCTGCAAGGGAATGGAATAGAAGCATATTTACTACAAGCTTTCGGACGGTCTTGTGCGTCTCGTATTCACCGCATTCCCTCGACTCTCACCAGGTCCTCGGTCCACCTTGGGGGAGGCCTTCCAAAGCTGCGTTTTCCAGTGCATGATCCCCACTCTACAATTTTTCGGCCCCATCGCCCATCCGTTCTACGAGAAATCGGCCCTGCCCACTACCACTTAAGGCGCTGCACTAACGGAGACACTTCTTGTTCCAGTTACCGACACCGAACACTTTTTGATCGTCATGAGTAAGTGTTAAGTGGACACAAAAAAAGTTTACGTATACGCAGTAAGAGGATGACTTCATACTGGTTCTCTAAAAATCAAATATTCATCGGTAGCTTGTATCTGATACAAGACACAAAAGTGTCCACGTTTGCGCCCTGCGTAAGTAAATGTATTGACAAAATACTTTCGTTTAAAATGTTACGCATACCTAGTAGAAGTGCCAGCTGAAGTCTGGATGCAGAAGACTTTGCCGCCGTTGTCTCCGCAGGTGTTGGTGGCCTCCATCTGCACCATGAACGCGGCGTTCTCGAACTCTGGTATACATCTCTGTAAACGTAAAAAGAGAGTCAATCAGAAAGATGGCCTAGGGACTTTATACAAGGGCTTTTAGAGATGGATATAAGGGTCGGTCGTCGCACAGGAGCCACCACAACCACAAAACGTCGCTACTGGCATATTTCCTATACTTCTCATATATTTTATATAGATTCGCCGCACGGTTGGCGCCGGTGGCCGGTGGCCGCCACACGCTACAAATCGCCGCTGCTTGCTTCTTCGTTCCTGCACTGGCCACAAAACCCGATACAGAACGCGGTCACACACCACAGTAGCGTATTTAAACCTTCTTCGTGAAAGTCCATTACGATACTGCACGTCATCAGCATCATCATTACCATCTCAGCCGAAAGACGTCCACTGTGGGACATAGGCCTCCCCCAAGGGTCGTCACAACGACCAGTCCTGTGCGTTACGCATCCATCAGATTCTTGCGACCCTAACCAGGTCATTGGTCCACCTTGTTGGAGGCCTTCCAACGCTGCGTCTTCCGGTACGTGGTAGCCACTTCAGAGCCTTTCGTCCCCATCGATCACCTGTTCTGCGAGCAATGTGCCCTGCCCCCGCCACTTAAGTTTGGCGATTCTTCGAGCTATGTCGGTAACCTTAGTTCTCCTGTGGATATCTTCATTTCTGATGTGATCACGCAAGGAAACTCCGAGCATAGCCCTTTCCATCGCCCTTTGCGTGACTTTGAGTCTTTTGAGTACATACATAAGTCATCACTGGCAACACGCACAGTGTCTCAGGACTTTCGTCTTGAGACACTGTGGTACTGCGCGTATGAGTTAAAAAAAGTAGCAGCCACCGGCTTTTTGACGTGGAATCACCACTTCAAAGAAGCAACCAACCCAATGCTAAAAGCTACCGATCAAAACTTGGGCCTCACCATGACGTGATGAAATGTCAGGCGTGCGAGCGAGAAAGAGGAATGGAGCTCTTCTTCTTCTTCCTGCCCTTGTGTCATCTTATTTGGGGTCGGCGCAACACGTTTTTTTCTTCCATTCTACCCTGTCACTCGTCATGCTATCACTAACTTCCTTTTCTTTCATATCGCTCTTCACGCAATCCATCCATCTTTTCTTTGGGCTCCCTCTCCCTCTCCACCCATCCACATGTATACTCATAACTCTTTTGGTAACATGCATTTCATCCCTCCTCTTTACATGAGCATACCAAGACAAACGATTATATAGGAGCTATACATGCTATATAGCTCAATCCTTTTAACAGTTCAGTTTAGGTCGTCAAATACATCGCGTTAGGAGCTTGTGGTAGGGCTTCTGGGCTATCATGTGGCACACTCTTTTTTCATAGAAGAATCCGGAATGTCAGTCAGAGCATGAAATTAGCTAAATATCTTATGTTTGATGATCGTTTATCTGTGTAATATTTCGGTGGCTTTATGAACCACAAAATGTTTATCTAGCGACACAAGTAGGTACGTACCTAATAAAGATAAAATTTGCCCTTTACAGCATGTCATTTGATCGCGTAAGTACGTATGTGTGTCGTTTAGGAGACAATGTAAAATGTTGTAGCAGTAGGTAAGCTGTTAGTTAAATTCAAGAAAGGCTGACTGGCATGATTTATGACAACAACATTGTACACTTAACTTCGCAATAAATGTTTTGACTTTGACTTTTGACTTTGGCTATGGAAGCTAAATGTCACTTTGTCTAAAGTATATTGAATAAGTACCTATCTTATACATAAATCACATTAAGGGAGCTTTCAATTTAAGCGTACTGCAACTGCATGCTTACCGTGCCTCCACCGGCCGGTTGCAGTCCGTTAGCAGTCCGACAACAAGCGCCTAAATTGAAAAGGTATCTGGCTGCCGTACGTTTGTATTTTTTCGCTATTCAACACTGCACTATTCAACATAGAATTAAACACGTGGTGCTTGTGACGTTGCCGTCCTGTTGTCGACCGTTTGCCGCACGGTTGCCGCACCGCGCGCTTTATATGAAATATACGATGACTATCGCAGCGTATAGGTACCGGCACGAATCTTGAGCGCTCGGCGGCAGAGTGGGGATCGCTTTGCGCATTCCATACATTGGCGAGCCAATTGTCGTCGTTGTTAGATGCATGCAGCAAGCGCAGGGAACGAATCACGACTGACGTCTATGACACGATGGCGCGGGGAGCCAATCACTGACACTCCCCGCCCCCGCGTCTCACTTCGTACCACTAAAGAGACCGAATATTTGACTTCTGCGCAACTTGAAGCCAGCGCTCAAGATCCGTGCCGGTATCTGTAGCAGGCCGTCAAAAAACGCATAACTTGAAAGCGCCCTAAAAAGCCGAAAGTTTATGACTGTGTTTGTTGTTTCTTCAAACTCGAACGACTGAACAGATTTGGTTATGGTACACCGGTACCATATCCTGAAATAACACATAGGATGCTTTTTATCCGTATGTTCCTTTGGCACAATTTTGTATTATCACGCAAACCCACTTGCAGTAGCTAAAGTAGGTACATATTTCATAGTCGTCATTTGCCTCAGTTGGTTTTTCTACTTCTATTATAGCAAGTGATTTTGATACCAGTCTAATAGAAAGAGCGATACTTAATAAAGTAAAATTTATGAGAGTAAAACCGGGGCAGCTCGCTAGTAGAACATATTACTTATGTTTTACGGTTCTACTAGCGACCTGCCTACCTACTGGTAACTACAGTTTGAGCGGGTCAAATTTCAATAGATGGACGAATTCAGATGCACTTCAATAAGAAAACCTACTTACAAAAGTTTTCAAAATTTATAGAATAGCATAACATAATCAGCTTTTAAAGTTCCCTCTGCTGGGACTCAAGCCTCCTCTTTAGGAGAGGGAATGGGCCGTAATCAACCATGCGGGCGCAGTGCCGGTTCGTGGATGTCACATGTCTTCAAATTTTTGGTTCTACGACATGCCGCTTTCATCACGATAAATGATAATGATAAATGATAAATGATCTTTATTTTGCACGAAACACTTTTACACGTCAATTTTTTTTTTTTTCGTCATTTAATGCAATGCGGTGTTTCCTAGCTGACTACCCTGAGAAGAAACACCGAAACAAACTCAGAGGTCAAAGTCTCTTTTAAAGTCCATACAGCAAAACATGTAATGGTCAAATCATATGAGAACCATGCAGATTGAGCCTGAGATGGTCTTTTGAAGAAAGAACCACACAGTTCTAAGTGGACCTGTCCAGTCAGTGCAAGCATTTGTCAATATGCGTGTAGCTCAACTCAGGACTACTAAGGAGCTCAACGACTTGACGAACAATGCCAAAGAAAGATGTTTTTCTTCATCGTTTTAAGAGCAGTGATGAAATAAATTACACAAAGTATTGTGCCTGGCTGGGTTTGTACCTGTGGCCTACAACTCGTAAGTCGGGGCCGTTACCACTTGGTCACCACTGCTTTCAAAATTGAATACCTACTGAATATTTTACGACCGCATGTTGCTCATTAATTAATATTCTCATATATCTCGTACCGCCACGAGAGAGATAACGTTGAAACCGTTCGTTCATTCAACAATATCTCTCTATATCATTCTCCCAACCATTCTGAGCACTGGCGGTCCGACGACCATTAAAATCGCGGCGTGAATAATGGGCTTCTTCAGGGCATGTTCTAAGAATGTCCTATTTACTAGTTTAACTGCAACAGGAATTATGATTAGTCATTAGTAATGTGATCTGGGATTATCTTTTGCCGTGTTATTTTAACATGTAAATAAAGTACTACCTACAAAGTCTACTTACCTGGACTAAGCATTATGTTGTTATAATGAAATTCTAGACTTATCAACCGCGTTTGAAACGTTGACTCATAGTAATTTGTTACTAGGTATATCTCATCATCATTTCAGCCGAAAGATGTCCACTGTTGGACATAGCCCTCCCCCAAGTGTGGCCATAATGACTCGTCCTGTACATCTCGCATCCATCGGACTCCCGCGACCCTCACCAGTTCATCTGTCCACCTTGTGGGAGGTCTTCCAACGCTGCCATTCCAGAACCGTTCGTCCCTCGACCATCTGTTCTGCGAGCAATGTGCCCTGCTCACTGCCACTTAAGTTTGGCGATTCTTTGGACTACTTAATAGCTGCAATTTCAACATTTATTTACCTACTAGCTTTTGCTCGCGCGGCTTCACTCCTGCTCTTCCCTGGTCCACCCTACTGTAGCCTACTGTACCCTACTATACTCTACCCTACTCTACCCTACACTACCATACACTACCCTACTCTACTCTACCCTACACTATCCAAATATTTTTTTTCCATAAAAACCTTCTCCTCACAATAACGAACACAACAAAAAAAGAATTAGCGAAATCGGTCCAGCCGTTCACGCGGGATGGCGTGACCAAGGAAATAGGGATTCATTTTTATATATTTACTAGCTTTACCCGCGCGGCTTCGCTCCCGCTCTTCCCTAATTCAGCCTACTATACCCTACTCTACCCTACTATACCCTACTCTACCCTTCCCTACTCTACCCTACTCTACCCTGCCCTACTCTACTCTACTCTACCCTACTCTACCCTACTCTACCCTACCCTACTCTACTCTACCCTCCTCTACCTTACTCTACCCTACTCTACCCTACTCTACCCTCATCTACCTTACTCTACCCTACTCTACCCTACTCTACCCTACTCTACCCTACTCTACCCTACCCTACTCTACTCTACCCTCCTCTACCTTACTCTACCCCACACTACCCTACTCTACCCTAAACTACCCTAATTTTCATTTTTTTTTCCATAAGAACCTTCTCCTCATAATAACGAACACAACAAAAAAAAATTAGCGAAATCGGTCCAGGCGTTGTTGAGTTATGCGCTTACCAACACATTTTGCGATTCATTTTTATATTATAGACTAGCTTTTGCCCGCGCGGCTTCGCTCCCGCTCTTCCCTACTTCAGCCTACTCTACCCTACCCTACTCTACTCTACCCTACCCTACTCTACTCTACCCTACTCTACTCTACTCTATCCTACTCTACACTCCTCTACCTTACTCTACCCTAATTTTCATTTTTTTTTTCATAAGAACCTTCTCCTCATAATAACGAACACAACAAAAAAAAAATTAGCGAAATCGGTCCAGGCGTTGTTGAGTTATGCGCTTACCAACACATTTTGCGATTCATTTTTATATTATAGATGTAGATTAGACCAACCATTCTCTTCCCTGTTTCAATATTTGTTATACTAGACCCGCTTCTCGGTTTTTTCTACTTTAATATGTCTGTTAAACCTAAAGCTAGGTGAAAGTCGCATAAAAAACCATTCAATAGTTTTTGGGTTTATTGCGAACAGACCAACAGATGCATTGAAAGAATTTTGTATCGGGTTTTATAATACGTGATGTAATAGTCCAAGATCCCAGGCCTGCCAGACGTCACGTATTTTCTCATGAACGAAATGTGGACGATTGAGTACTATTAGTATGTACTAAGAACGCATGCCTATCTGCTAGCTTGCTTAGACGGCCAATTTTCAGGTATCAGGTAATCAAGGTACTTACATAAAATCATTACTTACCTCACGTAAATTCTCAAAGATGATTTTTACGTATTTTGTAGGCAATATCTTTAAAATCAAGTCGCCAATACTCCGAGACACATTCCGTGGGCCGTATTGCTTAACAGACGCTTTAAAGCTCCCAAAATAACGACATAACTTCACGTAAATTCTCATGCTTGATTTTTATATAAATGTTCACCAGACAACTATTTCAAAACCTTTTACAAGAAGACAGACCGATCCAAGGGGCCAATCATCCCCTAAACTCAATTTAATATTCAAAATAATACAAAAAATTATCTGTGATTTAAACAACGTTCCTGGAATAATTGATGTAGATGCTGCTGTTTATTAACAATTGTATGGCCCCTTGGATCGGTCTGTCTTCTTGTAAAAGGTTTTAAAATAGTTGTCTGGTGAACATTGATTACCTGATACCTGAAAATTGGCCGTATAAGCAAGCTAGCAGATAGGCATGCGTTCTTAGTACATACTAATAGTACTCAATCGTCCACATTTCGTTCGTGAGAAAATACGTGATGTCTGGCAGGCCTGGGATCTTACTCTATAAGGAAGACGGCTGTACAACATAATTTTTATTTTATGCGAAACCTGAATATAGTTTGTTCAGAATCAGTAACTGAATGGATTGCAATAGTTTTTACACCATGTTATATTTCTCCCAAAAATATTTAAAAAGGTCACAAGTTGGACACCACCAACACTAAGTACAACACAACGGCAAGTCATAGCGGGCATTAGCCGATGCAAGTGCAAAACAAGCCGTCAGTCGCCTGGATGACTCGGTGACTATTATATTTTTGCTGACTTATCAAACTTATAACTTTGTGATTTTTCATGACATAGTTATGAAATTACATAAAAATACTAGACACGTGTTTCAGGTGTCACATTAACTAAAACTAATGTAGATTTATTTACTAACTTTTTTCATAGATACAAACAAACAAAACGTAAACATACCCTTCAAAAAGATAAAAATAAAAGAAAGACAAGGGACCTAGCTTCTTAACGCGTCACATGGCAGCAGCCGAAATAGTGCAGCTATATATAGCGTACGACTCATAGGACATTCACCCATACACCTTTCTTGCACTATACGTAAGGATTTTGCGCTAACCATTGATTACATCAGGGTAACCTGGACATACAACTTTAAGGCGTCCATTACGCGGTTAGTTTTGCTGTCAGTTTTGCCGCAATTGACGAAAAACCTACCGTCTTATTCGATGATTGACGTTGCATAGTAGTGACTGACGAAAACCATAATTCATGATTGATGGAATTGATCGATGCTTGCATGACCGTGTAATGGATGCCTAAACTTTTTGAATTTACGATTTCATCCTAAATAAGCTGTAAGCAGTGTAAATTATGATATTTAGATTGCTCACAAATAAACAAACTCATCTTCATTTGATAAGTTTGCTATTTAGAAAGTCAAATTATTTGAAGTATTTGCATCTCATTTACAAAATTCTTAAAATTGGTAAATAAATAATGACGCATAAACAGATTATCACTGTTGTCACTGTTGGATTGGCAGATATTATTGTACTGAGAGAATATTGAGAGATATTCAAAGAGATAGGACAGTTTCAAGGGATAAACAATTTAGAACGAAATTGATCATAAGATCAAGTAGGAAACCTTAGCACATACTGTATGTTTACTGAGCTTTTCTCAAATGTTCAAAATGTTTAAAAAAAACTCGCGCTTTTTACTTTTTTCACTCTCTTTCTGACGAAATCTGTCCATTTATTGACATTGAGCATCTGTTGTATTTAAATAGAATGTTACCATAGTTAGTATGCATCTACTAGTGCATCCACATCAATCTGTTCTAAGATATGTTCAGATATAGTAGTATCAAGTTTTGTGGGCCACATCACTTTTGATGATAACGAAGATACTCAGGAGGTTGTTATCCTGAACATCTTTCTTAGCATCAAGTATGATGTGCTCGATCTTCTGACGTGTTATAAGTGCCCATGTAGGCCTATGTGAAATAAAAATATTTGAATGAATGCTGATGCCAGTTTATCGAGACGGATCGTAATCCTATTATTTTTGTAGGCACTGCGTGACCACTTCTTTTATCTTTGTTAGTGATTACCATGGTGGATTAGTATTAGTTCTTAGTATTTTTTTGGAAACTTTGGAGTAGGTATGTATATTCATTCTTTTTTGTACACAAAAACTTAACAGAGCAAGTACACACACACACAGTTAACACACAAAACAAAAGCAAGCGTTTCCTCTCATCAAACCGAGTTATAGATAGAGATCATATTTTATGTCTATGTTTGAGTTGGCTTCCGTGGACCACAGCTGTATTCCATATGTCCAAGTAGATTTATAAATCCTGAACATATTTGAAAGTCTTGTCGCTCATCTTCCTCTCTTCTCCTTCCATTTCCTCTGCTTCTGATTCCTCTAGTCGGTACAGTGGTTCTTTCACTGTTCGAGCTGTTCGCCTTTTTTTTTGTAGAGATATTAAGGTTTGCTGCTCGCCTGTGTACATCGGCTTTCTTACTATTTATAATCTGTAAAGTTATGTGCAATAAAGAATAAGAATATAATTATATAAAATATTTTCCAATGGCAGCCTGGATTTGTTTGATAGCAACCAATAGTGTTTCCGAGTTGTAAGCTTGCTTTACGCTTTGTGAAAATAATTATGGTTTAGGAAAATTTTAAGGTATTTAGCTACTTTCGGTTGGGAAGTCACAACATTATTAAGTCGTACTGCTAGGCTTATATCTCTTTTTGACTTCTTCATCCAATGTTTTTGGAGTATGTTAGAGTTCTTTACCATACCTTTGTGCACAGCTAGTGTGTCATCAAGAAATGTGCAGTGCCCGGCCTCGTTTAGTTAAAAATTTACGTGTTTATGTACTATTTATTTATTTGCAAAAATAAATGACATCATTTATCAATAAGCCCTTCTGTTACGGGGAGATCAACTTTATGTAGACGGTGGACAGTGGGACCTACGACACTACCATGAGAAACTCCTGATCTCCTGCCCGAATTTAATGTAGTCTAGATACTTTATGGTCTTGTTTCCCTAGATAAGATTAATTTATTGAGTGTTTTTTTTTTTAATTTTAAATATAATTCCTTTGATATATTTGTTTCATTTGTCCCATCCAACTTTGTGTAAATCCAAATTGCTGGTCAGAGAAGTCAAATCGGTCTACAAGCGATCTCTATTAATGACCTACATATGTCTTTAGTAGTTTTGAAAAAATAAGTCATGGGCCAGTAAAATATCACGATCTCGGAACCCTTCCAAGCTTTAGCAATCATCAAAAGCTTGAACTTGGTAAAGACAGCTATGACATGCTAAGCTACGTTCGGGCTGAACGAAAATATAAATATTTAGTTATTGGATAAGCAGCGAAGAAAGATATCTGATCAGCTGTCTACAGTTCAGTAGGCACTATAGAGAGCATTCGTAATGACTAACATCGACTACTAGATGTTGCGAATGCTAACAATTAGTTTTGCTTACAATAGACCAAGTGTTGTACTTAATCCCGTAACAGAGGTTCAATGAAATACATTGCCGTAAAACCACGTGTTAATTTTCAGTGTCAAAGCTTCAAAAGCTCAAATCACTGCACAACCAGAGCTTTTTGGAAAATTAAAAAAAACTCGCTAAGTAACATTTCTTGTTTGTTGTGGGCATCATCAATGACTTCTCCTGCTGCAGGGTGGAGAGAAGGCGTGTCAAACTTTCACTGACTGAAACCGACTTATGTTCCTTCATTTGCCTTCGGTGTTTCAGGGTCAATGTAAATCTTAAAATTTTCGCGCAGCGCGCTTTCAAGTACCAGAATATACTCGTAGACTTTTGTCCCATTTAAAAATTTCATCTGACCTCCCAATTACTTTCAAGCTACCGATTGCCAGTAACAATTTTTATATGTACAGGCTTTTGTAGTGCACCAGTGGGAGCCATTACCACTCGAATGGCTCCGACTTACGAGTTGTAGGTCGCGGGTTCAAACCCTACCAGGCGTATTACTTTGTGTAATTTATTTCATTACCAGTGCTCTCAAAATGAAGGAAAACATCGTGAGGAAACCGGCATGTTCTAGAACCAAAAATTCTAAGACATGTGACATTCACCAACCTGCATGGTGGATTACGGCCCATTCTCTCTCCTAGAGAGGAATCCCAGCAGTGGGAACATTAAAAATGCTGATGAATGTTACCTTAACTAGCTTTGTAGAACAAAATGTAATCCAGATTTTTTAATAATCTACAAAGAAGTCTAACCTTGGGTGTGTCAATGTAGAATCACTGTAATCGCACTTGTTAGTGTTGTCTACTCACATTATCGATGCTTCCCTGTCCAGAACCAATGGGGCGAGTAATCACTTCATTGTTCGTTTTATAACAATTCATTTTACAACAGAATGCTCACTACCCACGCTTCTGGTCTCGATCAGGATCATTATAGTAGGTCCAATCCTTTCAAATCATTCATTTAATTCTTTTAAAACTAAATCTCACAGATTTTATACATCCAAGATTCTTGCTAACTCTCTACATCATATACCTATATTTGATACGATGCGAAGTGACAAATGTCTGACAATACAATGTATTCACGTACAGTGGTGCGCATAGGACTATGTTCGGAATCTAATAGATTATAATTAATATTATTATTCTGAGTATAGTATACTCAGATATAGATATGTCTGACAACATCATACGAGTAACATGGGATGTTTTTTTGACTTATTATTTCATTCATTAAATTCGAATAGCCAAAACTAAAAGTGACGTCAATTGTAAGGGATTTTCAATTCAGTTAACGAAGAATCATCATGAAGAACAAAGGCTTAGTAACACGAGGACAATAAATGCGCTTGAGGTATTCCTAGACATGTAAGAATCTATAGAATGCAAAACAGATGTCTTTTGTCTTGTCCGACAATAGATGGGTGGCATGGGATGGACAGAAACCGGCATTTTGTTCAAGAATAGTCGTTGTCGTTTGTTAGAGGTTATCTTAGTTAGAGCTTTGCGATGTTGGCGGAATTCGCTGGGTCTGCTCAGTTCATCTTCGTATATAATAGGAATATCTGTTTATCTTAGTTCAATCGTGTTAGAAGAAGCTTGCAATATTTGTTGGCTGTTGATAAAGGTTCTTTTTTATTTGTTACTTTCTTCCGTTCTCTATATTTTATCACGGTTAACTTTAACATTATTGAATTCCATATCTTTCATAGTTTAGAGATCGGTCTTTGAAATATTTATGCTTGTATCATTTTCAATCCGTTTCATCGTCTTTATTTTGACCACCGATTACACACTTGTAATCACCGTAGTGATTACTTATTAAGAAATTGGCACTTTTAATACTATCAATTGAAGTGAATCTTCCCAAATTTACGTGTCTATTTATAAACTGGGTTTAAAATATAGCTCCCAACTTACACCCCAAAAAGGGCAGCGTTAAGCTTCAATAATAATGACACAATTTACATGTAGACAATATAAAATAAGCATGACGGATGCGATAAGTATGTTCCGTTTACACTGATAACGGTACATTAGGCAGAGAGCTAACGAACTCATTACGAAGCCCCGACTCCGCTCGATAACCTTCGATCTCCCAAAAAGTAACTAGCAACTGAGAGGGTTATATGTTTTATCAGTTTAATGACAGTTCATTCATATTTTGGTTTCGATGGGATTATCACGCTTGTTTTTCTAAGGGTTTGGCTTGAATCTAAGACCAGTGTGTGACTGCTACGTTGCCGCTTTGAAGTCCTCATATAATACGTCAGCACTGACATTGGATTGAAGTATATTGCTTCAAGAGTTTTGCTTGTTAATACTAAGCAAAGAAAGTATACTATTAACAGCTCTCTTATTTGATTCCAAATGCCAAAATGTATTTGCAAATGCTATTAAGTCGCAAATCGGATAAAATAAGGCGAATCCTTTAACTTCTAGTTTTTATGATCCAAAAGACTTCTTCATACTTCCATCAAATCCATTATCATTTCTTAAGAGTAAGCTTCGAACTACCTTATCTCTTCTGGTGTCGTAATAAGGCTAAGGGCGGCATCAGCAATAGGAGCACAGCATCCAACAGTAGATTGATAACAGACTGCTATGTTGTTGTAATAAAATGGGGGATCGTTATCATAATCAGCAGACGGGATTGTGGTATTAATAGGTATTGGTGGTATATTGTAGCAGCACAAGCAGATCTTATACCAATGTGCCCCCTCCTCCTTAGTCGTTCACTCTTGACAGAGTGGTCGTGGTTGATGATATTGCAATGTGAAAGAAAGAAAGAAAGAAAGAAAGAAAAACTTTTATTCGTACCTCACACATACAGCAGAATTCGATAATAAAATAAAAATAAAAAAAACTTTAAAATCTGTGCAAGGCCAAAAGGGCGCCTAACTCAGCATATGCTGCGATATTTAAAAATTGTGCACATTGTAGTTATTTGGGTGATGAGATTGATTATACATGATTGAGTTGGTGTTATTGTATTGATACATCATCTGGTTATCATTTGAAGTATATCCTTATTCACTTACTTCACAGGAATATGAATTTACGTAAATAAGTACTTGGAAGACCAAAGAATAACAAAACCAGATGGTTGGTTTTATTCTATAAAGAACTGCTTAGGACAAAGCGTTATAATAGTCATATTGCAGCGCTGGACATAGGATTACTTCGTAATTATGGACTCAATGCGGCTGTGGACCGAACGCTTCCCTGTATAAGGAAAGTTATCTTTATGAGCTTTGAGCTTAAAATAAACATCTTCGCCATTCATTTGTGAGTTTGTAATGATGTATTTTGATAATAAACTACTTGAACAACTTCTAATACTAAAAGTTTATAATAGTTGGTATCCTTTTTAGCAGTCATAGCTAAGTTTACTAAGCTTTCATAAACCAATTGTTTAGGAACTTTAGGAAGTAAGAAGTTTTTACTCAAAATTCTTCACAATCTATCTTAATGTAACAAAATCTTAAGATAAACTCTTCAGGAACACAACTTTTGAACAACACAACAAAGTCTAAAAGCACCTAAACGAAACATACAGTTACGCTCGAAAGCCGAACAAATAAGACAAAAAATAAGTGTGTACTAAAAGCTCTACTTACTTGGGGGATTCCTTCACTGTTGTAACATGATGCCAGTTGTTTAGAGCCAATCCGGGGTGTGTGGTAGTAATCCTGAGCGGTAGTCGACAGTATTATAGATATAAATGTGATGAATAGTGAGGGGACGTCCGCCATTTTGCGCGACGCGACGTGAGTCCGCGCGCTCTGAGCTAGCACTGAGTGACGCGCGCCGGTTTCACAACACTCGACCAAAGATTAAGTGGGCAAGGGACGCGAGATGGTGTTTGCTTCTGAGAGGAAAGAGGCTGCGCTTGTGCTCTTAATAGTGAATGTGATGGATTGTGTGTTTGTGAGTTTCTAACTTTGTGAGTTTGGATGTTTGTGAGTTTTTGACTTTGTGAGTTTCAGTTTCTGATTTTGTGTTTGTATTATTGTGAGTTTGTGAGTTTCTGACTCTGGATGTTTGTGGGTTTGGATGAGTCTGTCTTTGATAGTTTGTATGTTTCTGAGTTTGAATGGTTCTGACTTTGTGAGTTTAGTAACTAGTTTGGATTGTTCTAGCTAGCTTTGCAAGTTTGGTTATTTTTGAGCTTGGACGGTTCTGTTTTTCTTCGAGTTTAGTTCTGACTTTGTGAGTTTGTATATTTTTAACTTTATGAATTTGGATATTTCCGACTTAGCAAATTTGGTTGTTTATAAGTTTGAATGGTTTTAACTTTGTGAGTTTGCTTGTTTAGATTGTTCTGACTTTGTGTGTTTGTATATTTTTAACTTTGTGAATTTGAATATTTCCGACTTTGCAAAAGTTGTTTATAAGTTTGAATGGTTTTAACTTTGTGAGTTTGGTGATTTTAAAGTTCGGATGGTTCGGACTTAGCGAGTTTGCTTGTTTAGATTGTTCTGACTTTGTTAGTTTGTTTAGATACTTAGTTAAATCTGGCTATAAGGTGAGTTTGTTTGTACGTTTAGAATTTAGATGCTTCTGGCTTTGTGAGTTTGGGTGGTTCTGAATTTGCGAGTTTGGATTGTTCTGTCATTGTAAATTTGTGTGTCCCTAATTAGATGATTATTTTCAGCTTATTAGCTGAGATTTTTATTCCAATTACACGAGTAAATACATTCTTTGTCATAGTGAGACACATTACCAATGAATACAACACAAATATGGAAAGTTCAGGGATTTATTCTTTAAAATAAAACAAAGTAGAGTTTAATAAGACCTAAACTTATGATTTTCTATGCAAAAACTCTGACAGACAAATACAAGTTTGTTTGCGGCAATTATTAAAGGTTTAATGCCTAACTTCAACAGGGTATCTCCTAGTGAAGTTATTCTATTATTTAGAAGCTTAGTATTAAAACTTCCTACCGTAATTAGAGACACAAGAGAAATACTATGTTTGAGAGAGCGAATGTCGGCGTTCGCTTGGGGTTTTAATGAATTAAATCCGCTTAAGCACCACTACTGTACATGTAGTTTAAATCAATCGAAACCTGCCACGCACAAGATTGTAAGACAAAAAGTGTTTCTTTTTTTTCAGGTGAAGCTTTAATTGTTAATTACGTAAGTAATTAATTTGTGAAATTCCTTTTAACCAAAGTATTTCCTTAATGTAATCAGTTTAAGATCACAGTAACAGACGCTAAATGTAATAAGAAATAATAATATTTAATTAACATTTTAATAATATAAGTTTGCTAAAAAAATATGTTACGATTTTATGCGTTCTTGGAGGTATCGAAATAAATATCTAAAGCAAATCGACTACCACATCTACGCGCTCCTTAATCTTTGAGTCCAGCAGAGGCAGGGAACGTGGCCCCATGCCGACGTTTTTTGTGAACGGACCTGAAAAGGTTCGTCTTTTGTTTCTGTTAGAATGCCAACATGTGCGGTCAGCGGGGAAGGAATCGCCCAGCCATGCAAAGGGCATTGATGATATGCCTGATTCTACAGAAACAACATCGAGCCTCCGTTTTGAAGTTTGAGGATAAATGAAGATCTTCTTTTCAAAAGTTAACTATTCCACTGATTCCACATTAGATAAAAATGATTTTTTAATTTTAATTTTTGTTTGGTAACATTGAAATTTATCCTCCGCGAAAATAAAATTAAGTCAAAACTAAATAATTACGGTAGAAAAAAAGATTAATGATTTCGTCAAATATGTAAAGATTATTCCTTTTCAAAATTACATTACCCAAAAACTATTTTCTCAGATTGGGAAGAAAACACAAAAAGTGGAATAGTCAATTTTTGAAAAGAACTTCCTCAAATTCAATCAATTTGCGTTGATCAAGTTGTACGTTGACTGACAGTTATGAATAACTTGTATGTGTAAAAAATTTAACAATAATAACATAGTTATAACTTGTACTATTACTTATACTGTGGTTATAATAAATAGCCATAAAAATATAATGTACTTTATGAAAATAAGATTGTTGTGATTAAGTAACTTAATTTTAATTGTATATGATAATATATCATATGAGTACCTATTAATCATCATCATCATCATTTCAGCCGATACACGTCCACTGGGGAGGGGGAGGCCTATGTCCAAATAGGCCTTTTCATTGCACCAAGCACATATGAGTATATGGCGCATACCAGAAAAAAACAAGAATCACATCTCACTAATAAAAATAAAAAAGCCAAAAGTATGTTTGTATGTGTGAATGTTTCTTTCTTCTTCACAATGAAATGGCTGGACGGATTTCGATGAAATTTGACACATGGATAGCTTTTTATCTAGGAACTATAATCGAAATTATTGGGTAATGTTCTTTGGATAGTTTTTTAGTTCCCATGGGATAATTATCCACCTTCGAGCCAATGAAGAGAATTTTGAGAAGGTTGTGTTGTGTGACGAGAAAGGATAAAGTGAGAAATGAGTATATGTATTAAGGGAAGTTTCAAAGTGGCGCCAGTGACTAAAAAGTTGAAAGGAAATCGTTTGTCTTGGTATGTGAAGAGGAAGGATAAAACGCATGTTACTGAAAGAGTTCTGAATATACATGTAGATGTATGGAGAGAGAGAGTGAGGCCAAAGAAAAGATGGATGGATTGTGTGAGGAGTGAAATGAAAAAAATGAAGGCTCCCAAGCCGCCAAACACAGCTGCATGGCGTCGTATCGCGAGAGAGGCGGTGGTGCGGGACTCGACCGAGACATGACCACGACCACTCTGTCAAGAGTGTACGACTAAGAAGATATGAAAAAAAAGGGAGTTGGTGATAGTGTGACGGATGACAGGACAGAATGGAAGAAAAAGACGTGTTGCGCCGACTCCAAGTAATATGGGATAAGAGCAGGAAGACGAAGACGAAGAAGAAGAAGCAGGCGAAGTCGCTCGCAAAAGCTACATATGTATACAAGACTTACTTATATGCCATACTTTTGGTATTATGTTTTCAGGCTAGAGTTTGATAAATATCTACTTAACTATTTTTGACGGCCTTGTTAGCTTAGTGGTTGAGCGATTAGCTATTGCACTGCTGGTCGCAGGTTCAATTTCCGTATAAATATTTGTATAGTCTACACTCCTACAGATAGGTGTTCCGAGTCAAGGTACCGTGTCTAATGTATCTGAGTTTATTATTGTTCATAATAATAGGTTTAAAAAATAAATTCCCTTTTAGAGCATAGATAACCTAGATCTGATATTAACTTATTGCTGTATTTCTATTATATATATGTCGCAGCCATCTGGTTAAATTAGCCATCCAATTTAACGCCTAGGGCGTCCGTTAAACGCCGGCATCCAATGAAATGGCTGAAGAACAACTAGCCATGTCGTTGACCGCAACGTTTAACCAAATGGCTGAACGTTGTGTAGTCTTTAGTTTAGTAAGGTAATCATGAGTTTATAAATCATATAAAACTACTTTTTAGTAATAGTGTCCACAAAGTAATAGTGAAATATTATTAAATCAATAAATAGCGGAATTAAATTTGAGTCACTTGGCTGAGTCTTGATCAGTCATTTCAAAACGGCTAACTTTCAAATACGCCAAGCTATGATTTTAGTCTAAACCACTATCGGCCTAGGCATCCAATTGGATGGCCGGCGTTTAACGAACGCCCTAGGCGTCCAATTGGATGGCTAATTTAACCAGATGGCTGCGACATGTACACTTTCAAGAAATATTTCGTCGAAATAACTATAGGACTATCTTGCACACAAACTCTTTTTACAAGCTTTTATATTTAGATTCACCTGTCCCGATGTTTGTCCGTCATCAAATCTTGCAAATTAAATTTGAACCACTTCCCGGTTACCGATTGTGGTGAAATTTTGCATGCATATGTAAATCAGATGACACTGCCAAATCATTATGACGAGCTGATCTGATGATGCAACTGGAAGGTGGCTATAGGAACTTGGTAATTAAACGACACAACCCCATCGAGTTTGGGCTCGTATGATTCGTCTTGACGAGCATTAATATAGATACCTATACCGAGCTATAAAAGCTGAAAAAATTATTTTACATTTTTTTAATAACACTTTAAAAGAATCACTAGTACAGTAGTAACAAACAACATTTCTCATATTAAATTAATTGTATCCTTTTTGAAAAGTAACCGTCGTATACCGTAAATGACCTACTCGCTCGTTTCAAAGTGGGAAGGAACCTACTACTTAACTTACCTATCTATCTATACATATAAATAAAATTGGAGTCTCTGTTTGTAATATTGAAATAACTGCTTTTTACTACATGCATATGAATGTATATATACGGTACATACACCAAAATAACATTTTTTACAATTTTTGTCTGTCTGTCTGTCTGTCCGGGCTAATCTCTGAAATGGCTGGTCCGATTTTGACGGGACTTTTTTTGGCAGGTAGCTGATATAATAAGGAGTAACATAGGCAACTTTTATTTTAGAAAAAAATTAATTCAAAATCCTGTAGTCCACTCGAACGAAGTCACGGGCACAGCTAGTTTATTTATAATTTACTTTGTATGACATCACGTACTAGCGCATAAAATAATCTGTTTGATTTTAAGACGCTCCTTCTCTGATCGATTTTGTTTATGTAATACTGTCATTAAACTATAAATAACAGCAGATGACGCGTTAGGATTACCTACTGCTTCTAATATTCAGTTTTTGTAGTATACTGTCGAACATTAACTTGTCCCTTTAATAACCTAGATATAACCTTCATAAGCTTAGTTATTTTCAGCTTATTATATTGCTTCTTGGTCGTAACTTTCATGAAAATATGGCCGATAACATCAGCCGCATGTAACCAACTGCTTCTAGTTTACAATGGATGGACGACGCCCCAGGCCGACCCGAAAAGAGGTGGCCAAATATCTAGACGCCTAACGCAATGTCTGATTGGAGGTGTCTTAAGAAAAGATTATTCGGAACTTCGGAAGGATTTGGAGACACACGACAACAGCCCAAAATCAATTATCGAGCAGTTGCCCGTAACAGACTAAATTCTCGTCTGATCGAAGGATCCTTTCTTCTCACCATAAGTTTGCGGCATTACAGCCTAATATGCATATCTCTAAACTGGAGACCCTCGATTATGAACGTCATTCCGGCTCACTGGGACATCTTCACATCACCACGAGTCCCTTTTTTTTTTGTTGGGTAAAAATCATCCAAATGATATCCCCTCGGGAGATAGTGTCAGACTCTTACTGACTAAAAAAATCCTGGCCTCAGTAGGTTTCGACCCAGCTGGGCCCCTGCTGTTGCTGACTACTCCTTGAGGCATACGGGAACAGTACGAGCCGTCGACGACTTGGGCTCGGTCCGGACAGTTACCGGACGGTCGGACAGCGAGCTACCCATTGCTCGCCGTCCGCAAGCCCGCGCCTACGGTCTCCCGAATCCCAGCGGCGGCTGTGAGCGCCGTTGCCTGATACGGTCGGCCTCCTGCTTTGCTAGCATTATTGCTTCGCAGAAGGAGGCGACCGCCTGCCACTCCTCCTCGCTCCGGACTCTCGGCGGCTCATGGCCTGTACCAAGGCCCGCCGCGAAAGATCGCCGCCGCCGATCGCCCTCACGAGGGCACGACGATGCTCTGCCCAAGCGGGGCACACCTCCACTGTGTGCTCCACCGTGTCCTCCGGGCGTTCCGCACAGTAGCAACACCCGGGCGTCACTTCCGCACGAATCCGGTCCTGGAACCTCCCAAACTTATCATGTCCGGTGAGAACCTGCGTCATGCGGTAGTTTAGGACGCCGTGAGGTCTTCCCAGCCAATCATCACGACATACTGGAACAACACCACCCTAAGGGCTATATTTCACCACGGCGCGACCAGTCGCCGCTACCTACAAAATGTATATAGCTCTTTATGTAGAGAGTTACTCACCTGATGTCCGTTTGGTTGCGCAACCAATTTGGTGGTACGACCAGCTCGGACGTGTGGCGACTCTGGTGTCTGTATGGTGTTTAGTTTGGTAGCTTACGGCTATATTTCATCGGGATACAATGGCAGCGTAAATGGTCGCGCCACCATGGTGTCCCGGTGAAATGTAGCCTTTAATAAATTGTTTAACAAAGTGTCGCATCTATCACAAATAATTTATTCTATGGCATTTCTCTAGTCTGCCTATTTAATTTTGAACACATGAATAGTCTTCGCGGGTTTAGCGTAGCAGTGCATTAGGTCATTCATGTTGCTGTCTCGCTCTCTCCAATACCGTTGTCTCGCTCGCACAAAGGCTTGATGTTTAGTTCGAGTCAAATGTTTAGAGTCCGCAAAAAATATGTTGAGTTCAAATTAATGATTGTAAATTAGTATAATTGAATGGATATTACAGTATATTTAATAGCTTCTTTAAAACTTTTGGTAAATTACGAGTAGTTTATTAATATCTACTTACTTCACTTATGCAAAAGCTTTGGAAAGTGTGAACACTTACTCGAAAACCCGCTCTTATCCCACCGCTTTTAGTCACGCAATAGACTGTTTTCCACACTAGTACAGAAAAGTGCGCGTGCTCACCCTGCCACAATTTTTTTACATTTATCGTATCAGGCTGGGCGCGCGTCGACCCCCGTGAGTCACCGGTCAACCCCCGTTTATTCATTTCTTCGTAAGTGTATTGAAAAAAGTAGTTTGATACACGTGCAAATTTTTTACTGCTTAAAGCTTTCTTTGACATAATGTTCCAGCTATTATCAAAATTTATTTGGGTCGGCGCGGGCGCAGCATGTCTTCTAAAGGGTTTTCATTAGTCTTTGAGACTCAATTCGGGAATCGAAGTATTTACCTACATGGCATTCTTTTAATAAAATTCTTCTATTTATACTTTATTTATTTTAGTTATTTACAACATAAAGTAACAAAATATATACATAATAAACTTGAATATTAAAAAAAAAATATTTATGCTTAACCTAACTATATATATACACTAAAGGCTACTCCCTACTAAAATATGGCGTCATAAAACTCCTCCGCATCGATGTCGACTGGAAGTGTATCCAAAAGGCTGGCGGCATAAATAAGTTTGTACGGAACTCAGTGCACGAGTCCGAATCGCACTTGATCGGTTCTTTTTGTAGGATATATAGCATTACTTTTAATTTATGCGAAGCCTGAATATAGTTTGCTCGGGGCCGTATTATGACCTCTTAAAACCATCATGTTTTCGGTGTGAAAAAGAGACGGAGCTATACAGGACGAATAGCACTATCCTTTTCTCACACAGAAAACATGATGGTTTTAAGATGTCATAATACGGCCGCAGAATCAGAAACTGAATGGATTCCAATAGGTTTTACATGTTGATTTTTTTCTCAACAATAAGTATTTAAAAAGGTTACAAGTTGATCACCATCGACACTAAGTACAACACAGGTCACGGCAGGTCATAGCGGGCATTAGACGCCTCCCAACAGCCGGGAGCAAGTGCAAAAGCACCCCTCAGTCGCCTGAATGGCCCATTGTGTATTTTTGCTGACATAACAAGCTTATAACTTTGTGATTTTTCATGATACAGTTATGAAATTTTGTACATAGATTCTTTACATAAAAATACTAGACACGTGTTTCGGGATTCGCATATACTACAACTAAGGTGGTAGTAATATGTGCCGGTTTCCTCAAGATGTTTTCCTTCATCGTTTTGCATTGAAAGCTGTAGTATTTTTTTTAGTGACATCTCCAATTCAGTATTATACACCGCTAAATTTTAATCGTTTTAATCCCGTGGAGGGTCATGCGGTACATGAAACACTATCGATTTGTAAAGATAAAATTAAAAAATAAAGTACCTTTTTTTCAAAACTCGTTTAGGAATGTACGAAATTAATTTCTTAAGCTGAGCGAGTTCAATGACCTGTAGTTAATAGTCGGCGTTGCGTACAAACTACCTACAGGTCATTGAACTCGCTCAGCTGATGTTTTCTAATTCCGTACATTCCGTAATAAATTAATACGAGTTTTGAAAAAAAAAGGTACTTTATTTTTTAATTTTATCTTTACAAATAGATAGTGTTTCATGTACCGGATCGATCCTCCACGGGATTAAAATTTAGCGGTGTATATAATATATAAATTTTGTTAAATAACATTATTATATAATAATAGTCCAAAATCCCAGAGCGATCAGATATATGTAACTAGGGATAGGCCGAAATTCGTTTCACATTCGGCTTAACCGAATTTCGGTGGATTGAACCGAACTTCGACATTTGGCGAACTTTCGGTTCAAATGCCGAACATTCGGTCCAAGATAAGATAATAATTAACTCATCTATTTTTAACAAAAGAAAAACAGAAATTAAACCAGTAAAATTAATAATCAAATCAATCATTTATTATCTTTGTAATTATTTAACAGTCCACAACCTTTTTTATAAAATCAAATAAACTTTTAATTATTATTAACGAAATGGACCTCTTGACATGGACATTGAAACAATCAAGCTCGCTTGTCGCGAACATGACATATTCGGTAATAGCAGAGAGCCGGCTGCGGTTGCGGGAGGTGCGGGTGGGGCGAATGCTCGTAAGCGAGTTGCGACCTGTCCTGACCTATCGCTCCCTAGAAAGCACGCCAAAAATAACCGAAGTTCGGTCGAATTTCGGCCGAATTTTAAAATTTTAGCGAATATTCGGCTGAAGTTCGTATTCGGTACAAACCACATTCGGCCCATCACTAGACATATCTTATTTTCACATCTAATAGATGAAACCCTAGGTTCTTACTAGCATCTCCTCCTCCTCCTCCGAGTCGTATTCCTCATTACTGAGGGTCGTGAAGTTCCCGCTATCGCCATCTGTGACGGTTCTTAGCGTCATGAAGCGCGACGTGCAATTGGGTGTCCAGTGTGGAGCGGACCTGATCTGCCCATCTTATTGGGCTGCGGCTTCTTGGTCGTTTGCCATCAACCATGCCAGTTACGATGAGCTGTTCAAGGTTGTGGCCATTTTTCCTGGCAATGTGGCCAATGAACTCCAGTACTCTGTGCATGCAGGTAGTCGACAGTCTGATTTTGATGTTCAGTTCACGTAAGGAAGAGCGGTTTGTAGCAGTCCAGGGAATTTGAAGCATTCTCCTCCAGCACCACATCTCCAGGGCATCAATGCGGTCGCAGTCCGCCTTTTTTAAAGTTCAAGTCTCAGCCCCGTAACTAAATGCTAAATTTGGAGAAGACCAAACATTTGACCAGTTTAGTTTTGGTTTTGCGTGAAATGTTGCGATCCCTCCATTTGCCTTGCAACTGTGACATTGCACTTTTGGTCATTTCATGTTCTTTGAAAACCTGTGTGCTTGTTGAGATTTCACTGTTTTATCTATCACATTTCAACTCTGTATCTACTTACGGCTCCTGTGCACTGTTCTCGTAATAATAGTAAACACGTTTCCGAAACATTGTCATCACACCTAGCAAGCATTCCCACCATTTCCGTGTACTCGACATTAGAATATTAGTACACCATCATTTAAAGATAATTACGTTCGCGTATTACGTATGACGCGACGCAAGCGCATCAAAGCGTCTGGCCGACTAGTGAGGGTCGCCCGTAAATAGGTCAAGTTCATGTTCAACTACCCTCCATTATTGTATTATCGCTTGCTTCGCATAGACTTCGTAATATTTAGAACGCTCAATTTAAATATTTTTATTTTTATATGAAAATTGGATGAACCAAATTATGATAAATTTTTAAAAGTCATAGAACAAAAGTTTTTGTAAATGATGTTCCTAACTAGCACCTGAGAGGTTGCTAGTGCTTTACAAATAACCGTGTATAATACGTTTTGTAGAAGCGTCTTTATGCCCAGGAACAAAAAAAGGGTCTCCAGATTTATTTAACGTATTTAATTATCTAGAAACCCGATTTAGAACAGTAGTACGTCGTAATCACACAAGAAACTAACAATAACATCACACATTTTTTGTGCATTTTATCTTTTTCTAAACAGATAGCTGACCTGCGATGACCTGTAGGCTCGTGTACATAGTTAAAGTTTTATGATAAAGTGATGACGTAAAAATAGACCGAATACCTATAAATACATATATCTTTATCAATAGTTGCCAAAGATTTTCGTAGAAATAACTTTATAGAAATAAAAAGCCTATTTTGACATTTGAGAAAAAGTAACTTGGAACGAAAGTGAAAGAAACAATAAAATTATAATTAGTGGTAGCTTCTATAGCTATATTTGTAGTAGTACCTACAGTAGCTATGTACTATAGCTATATTTGTAGTAGTACCTACAGTAGCTACTATAGCTATATTTGTAGTAGTACATACAGTAGCTACTATAGCTATATTTGTAGTAGTACCTACAGTAGCTACTATAGCTATATTTGTAGTAGTATCTACAGTAGCTACTATAGCTATATTTGTAGTAGTACCTACAGTAGCTACCGTAGCTATATTTGTAGTAGTACATACAGTAGCTAATATAGCTATATTTGTAGTAGTACATACAGTAGCTACTATAGCTATATTTGTAGTAGTACCTACAGTAGCTACCGTAGCTATATTTGTAGTAGTACATACAGTAGCTAATATAGCTATATTTGTAGTAGTACCTACAGTAACTACTATAGCTATATTTGTAGTAGTACCTACAGTAGCTACTATAGCTATATTTGTAGTAGTACCTACAGTAGCTACTATAGCTATATTTGTAGTAGTACCTACTGTAGCTACTATAGCTATATTTGTAGTAGTACATACAGTAGCTACTATAGCTATATTTGTAGTAGTACCTACAGTTACTACTATAGCTATATTTGTAGTAGCTACACTCACAGAAAAGATGAAAGAGGTTAGAAAGTAAATACTTTCCGATTTGTACTACAAGTCTAAAAGTGTCGCCGCTTGTCTCACACTCTTTAACTCCAGTACAGGCAATAGACCAATACGAACGCCCCACCCAGAATGTTACTTGATGATTTCCCGTCCAAAAAAGGTGGTATGCCATATAAATATTTGTTCCTCGAGGGAATCAAACTCATCAATCAACCAACCACAGACGCAAACGTACCGTCAGGATTTGAAACCAGATTGTATTCGGGGTATTACATGCAGTGTATGCCTATAGTTGGACAACGTATACAAACATAGTATTGTTACACTTAAAACAGCTCTATGACTGCACACCTAAATGTACGAAGTAGACTCGCAGATGTCGACCATGTGCGACTATACTGTAGACAAATTAGTTACATATAGGAACCACATCTGGCAGATTTATTTAAACGTTAAAAAAAAAACAATTTTTCGATATTTTTTAATAACTTTGATCAGGCAGAGGTCATATAGTCTTAATATAGGTCTTGTCTTGGTAACCAGTCCACGTAAGCCTCCACCAACCGAGGTTACTGATAGAAAGAAAGAAAGAAAGATGGAATGAAAGAAATAAAGAAATTTTCTTTCTACTTAAACCTCCTAAAACCGTAGATCCCGGTTGGTGACTGTGATGGTGGGTGCTCAATAGCACATACAGGAATAGGTAATCGTTGGCTGATACCATTATCCATGAAAAATGTATAAGGCCTCTGAGAGTGGGCTTTAGCGACTCATACGTCTTCTAAAGGTTCAGGGTTCTGAGATATACCAAACACATAAAAAAAAATGTGACAACGAGCAATAGGTAGATTGCCATCCAGAAGAACAGTCAACTTAGATAGGCAGATTGATAAGGGTTTCATTTTTCCATTTTGAGGTACGGAACCCTACAAAAGAATTCAGAGAAGATTGCAAGGTTAATAAAAGCTAGTAAAAATATCTTGTTTGGTGTTCTATTCAAATCGAAAGATCGTCACATCACAAAAGAATTTCATTGAGCTAAAGTTACACCCACGCAACTGAATTATCACTTGAGATAAATCCCGACTGCCTAATTTTAGACTAACGGAAGCTTTAAACCGTCACTGATAAGCGGTCAAAGAACTCTCACTGACACTATTACAGTTTAATCTCAACTTTATGGGGCTGTGAGGTAAGCTGGATTACGTCAAAACAAGTGACAACTAGACGCCTTTGTCCAACAGTGGACGTCTATCGTCAGCTGAAATGATGATGATGATGATGAAGTGACAACTAGAGAGTGAATGGAGAAAACAGATAAGTTAAAGGCAGTACTGTAACTAAGCCTTGTATAGTTACTATAACTGCGCTCCTAGAAAAATAGTAGATATAATACAAACAGAAAAAAAATCGGCCAAGTACGTATCGGACTATACAGCCTATTGACGTCAAACTACGCCAAGCTTGGCGACGCTAGACGGACAGACAGACAGATTGACAGACAGACAGATAGGCAGACAGACGGACGGGCAGCGTTTTACCCTTAGGGCAAAAAATTACGCTCCTTCAATCGAATCTTCATTCACTTGCCATTTGAAATGATCTTATATATAAACATTGTAAATCGCTTATTCGGGGACTCTTTACTGCACTACGATGTAGTTAATTACTTTTATTTCAAACATATTAAAAACATGCACCATCTGCAAAAATGTGGTGGCATTCTCAAACAATAGCATATTCATAACTGAAATCAAAGTTTAGGTTGAAAAGCGCCATCTCACAGCTTTTTCAGGCACTATGAAGAACACCCTCTGCTACCCCTGAGGATGGATCGTACCCTCAAGTCACCCCTCATGATAGTTAACCCTCAGTTCGTTGTGAACGATGGCGAATAGATGGCGGTATTATTACTCTTGAGTTTTCTGTATTTTTTGTTAGTTAAGTATTTGTTTCTGTCTATGGTTACGACCACGCGAAAGCAGAAAACTTCCAACAGACAAGAATTGTCCTGTGCTGCTAATACATGACATAACCTGGCGCTGAATTTCATCCAAATCCGTTCAGCCATTTGAGCGTGAATGAGTAGATAACAGATATATCGCCACACTCAAAATTTTCACCCATATAATACATATTCAATCAATATCGATCAAAACAAAAAAATGTTTATTTATCTCCACAAATTACACTTCAAACATCCAATATGTTATTTGGCAGAAAACATACGTACTTATATCAGATGAAATAGTAACTAATTTGTGGGAGTGTCTAAACTAGGCCTAAGCCTGTATCTTAGAACTTCAGGCCCTCCCATCATCAAAAACTTAATATGACTCCACGCTTTGTGCATTATAGCATATTATGACGTGTGGATATGTAAGTGGAGGCGAGGTATGTACGAGTAGATATACAAAATATACATGTACATTTATTTATAAAGTTAACATATATGTGCTTGAATGTGTATATAATAAGTATGTGTAGTAAATATTGTTTAGGTATAAATATTGGAAAAGTTATTTTAGCACATCAAGGAATTTTTCAGTTTTTGAGTAGGTTAAGGTAAGTAACAACTTTATAATATACTAGCTTTAGCCCGCGGCTTCGCTCGTGTTAAATTCGGGGTACCTAACACTGTTCCCCTTTCTGTGGGGGGTTAGTGAAGTCCACTGCGGGTGAAGTAACCTACGACAAACTTATTATTTGCGGTTGGTACAGTAAGCGGGTCTAGGGATCGAACCGCAAAATTAAGTTTGTTTTTTATTGTATATACTTGTAACAGAGCCAGAGAGAGTAGAGAGAGAGGGGGCCTATGTCCAGCAGTGAACGACTTTCGACTTTACGATAATGATGATGATAGTCCCTGTCCACTTTAAAGGTTTGCCTGTACAGGTGAGTTATATAGGTAAACCGAAGCATGTATATTGCAAAACTGTGCAGGTTTCTACACAAACTTACCTGACAGGTATAATTGTACAAGCAAACCTGTCAGGTATACTCTAGCGTGTGTGGCTACCTTTACGGCTTAAGTCCCAAGCGCCCGAAAAGTGCCACAAAACAGTGACTTTCTGAAGCCTACTCCTCGGTAACGGCCAGATTAATAGGTTTGAAAAAAATATATGTTTATTATAGATTCATGAACAATATTATCAACATTTGATTTTTTCGTGCTATTTATACTTTTGTCTATAAAAAATATTTAGCAATTTCGCAACTTTTCGCAACTTTTTCCTACTCCTTCGAAACGGCTTGGATCTTTAGAAACATTTTTACACATAAAAATTGGTAGTTAAATATTCTTCAAAGAGTACATTGTATTTGTAAATTAATCAATATTTCGCAAAGAGAATGGATTTAAAGGTCAGCCGCACGCTTTCCGGGCGCTCTTGGCCGCAAATAAATGCACAGATTTGCGTACTGCCGCCTAAGTGGGTGCGAGAGGTGCGTCCACATAATTTTGGCCAGATGGTCCAAGGGACTATAAGCCTTAAGCTTCCAAACTAGACACTATACAGACACATGAGTCGCCATACGTCCGAGCTGTAGCCTGATTCACATAAATTTCTCAAGCCAAATATCTTTGAAGTTTTATAGTCGTTCGATCGAAGTCCTACCCAAAAGCGGTAATCACGATCTATCGACTTATTTCCAGTTACATTACTATGTATTCTACCAGGATAATGTAATACAGATTTTTTTTAAATCGACAAATTTCAAACGACTTTAAAATCGGAGTCGTTCAAACTCGATTGATGGATGTGAATACGGAAATGGTCTAAACGACTAAATTGCTACGATATCGTTACGGTTTACATTACGTGAATCGGGCTCTGGTCGCGCCACCAAATTGGTTCCGCAACCAAGCGGACACCAGGTGAGTTACTCTCTATAGAGCTGTATACCTACATTTTGTTGGTAGCGGCGGCTGGTCGCGCCGCCATGGTGTCTCAGTGGAATGTAGCCTTTAGAGACAGGATGAAATTGTTTATGAGTTCCATTGTTGGTCGTTTGCTTCCGGAGCTCTAAAAATATCAAATAAAGAATTAACACACTGACCTTTTCCTTTTGCTTACACTTTTAATGAGTGGGGGGTGGAGGGGGAGTGACGAGCTCAAAGAACAACATGTCAAAAGCCATGTCTTTATGAGTACCCTGACAGCTACGGCAAGCACGTGACAAGCCATAGTCTCCCATCTATTAGGACTTTTTACTTTGCCGTTTTATTTTCTTCTTCGTTTCGTACTTAAATACATACTTACAACAAAACAAACTACGTAAAAAACTTAAATATTAACTAGTAGTATTAACTAGTAGTAGTAGGAGTAGTATATTAATTAGTAGTAGCTTTCGCCCGCAGCTTCGCCCGCGTACAAAATAGCCTATGTCACTCAGGAAAAAAGCAGCTTTCTATCAGTGTTCGTAATCGGACCAGTACTTTCAGAGTTTAACTCCTACAAACAAAAAATCAAACTCTTTGTTATGTTAGTATAGATAAATACTTTTACAAAGACACAAAATATACTGAGGCATCGAATTACTACTCCACATCGTTGTCATCCGGAAATGTGTCCAGAAGGCTGGCAGCATTGCCAAGTTGAATGGCAATGCTAATTCTTTGGGTGAAGAACGAGCCAGACCTCTGGTCACGCAAAGTGTCGATCAGTCGGTGTGAAATTTCCTAGTTAAGAAGATGAATAAAAAAGCATTGCAAGTTCCGTAGATGAGAATGTTAAGACGAATAAGTCAGAAATGAGTATATTAGAGAAGTTTGTAAGTAGAGCTATTGACTGAAAAGTTGATAGGGAATCGTTTATCTTGGTATGGTCATGTGAAGAGGAGGGATGAAACGTATGTTACTAAAAGAGTTATGAGTACACATATAGATGAATGCAGAGGGAAGAGAAGGAGCCCAAAAAAATGGATAACTTTTGTGAGGAGTGATATGAAAGAAAAGGGAGAGACAGTTCATTAGTGGTAGCGTCTTAACAGGTGACAGGTCAGACTAGAAGAAAACCACTTGTTGCGCCGACCCCAAGTAATATCTAGTAGTATCTTTAAGTCGAGAGTGAATAGGTTTCTTCTAGGTAAGCGCGTTCCATCGTCGACCGCATCGTCGCTTTCCATCAGATGAGATGGCGGGCTAGCGCGAACCTAGCAACAATAAATAAAAAAATATGCTAAAATTAAAGCTGACTAGCTACATATTATACACACAGGTAGAATATTATGTAAAATAAAATCCTGTCCCCATAATCATACTATTTTAATTTTCATGTGTCAAGATTGATTCCATAATAAAAATTGATCGTATTTATGAATTTAATAACTTTTGGCCACGGTTTCACCTGCGTACATAAACTTTACTATAGGCGATGAAAAAAATTTAGCAATGGGACCAATACTCAATGATGCTCTCGTCGAGGCTTCAAAGTCTTGAGCATCGACGCTGAGTTGCTAGCCTGTCGGTTTTCTACCGGTTGCATATCGGGGAGTGTGCGTCGGAATTGCATAGCCTGATTCCGCTTAGCCCGTTTTATCATCAGAAACCACCGGTACATGATGGACATATTCCCACCTATACGCACGAAACGTTTTGGGAACACATTAAGGCCCAAGCGCCCGAAAAGTGCCATAAAACAGTGACTTTCTGAAGCCTACTCCTCGGTAACGGCCTGGTTAATCGGTTTAAAAAAAATATATGTTTATTATAGATTCATGAACAACATTATCAACATTTGATTTTTTCGTGCTATTAATACTTTTGTCTAAAAAAAATATTTAGCAATTTCGCAACTTTTCGCAACTTTTCCCTACTCCTTCGAAACGGCTTGGATCTTTAGAAACATTTTTACACATAAAAATTGGTGGTTAAATATTCTTCAAAGTGAACATTGCACATGTAAATCAATCAATATTTCGCAAAGAAAATGGATTTAAAGCGCTCTCCGGGCGCTGTTGGCCGCAAATAAATGCACAGATTTGCGTACTGCCGCCTAGGCGGGTGCGAGAGGTGCGTCCACATAATTTTGTCCAGATGGTTCAAGGGACTATAAGCCTTAATAAGCGTGCTCCATGGACGACCGACCGCATCGTCGCTTTCCATCAGGTGAGATAGCGGTCAAGCGCGAACCTATCAACAATTAAAAAAAAAAAAAACTTTACTTCTGTATAATATTGTAGATTTCGTCCCTAAGATTACTAATGACTTAAAAGCCCTGTAGTAACCGACTCTAGAGAATAAACATTTTCATTTTTTAATTTTAAAATGGCGTTTTATTTAATAGCAGTGGATGAGCGACGGCGACGTTTAGCGACCCGCTCGGTTCACCCCTTTTAACTACCCACCTTTGTACAGTTTTCCACTAATTACTGAGAGCCTAGTTGCAAAGTGGCATAACCCTAGTTTCCAACACTATATAACTTGAGTTTTTTTTTCTGTGAATAGTTTTATATACTTATCTAAAATTAAAAGCAAAAAAAAAATATTTTTCAGCAATAATTTTTATGTTTATATTTTGTTGCTTTTAGTTTTAATATTAAGTGTAGACAATTAATCACAAAATAAAACAATTTTTTTTTGTTTGCATCTTCAAACTTTAGCTGTATCTAGTGCTAATTATAGATTATCTATTTATCTAGTGCTAATTATAGGCGGTTATTTCAAGAAATAAAAGGTAAAAAAATCTAGATTCTTCTCGCAGACAACTAAAGCTTATTACCTATCTGTACTTACTGTATCCAGAACCTTTCGTCCCCATCGACCAAGACGCAGCATTGGAAGGCCTCCAACAAGTTGGACGATGACCTGGTCAGGGTCGCGGGAATCCGATGGATGCGTGACGCACAGGACCGGTCGTTGCGGCGACGCTTGGGGGAGGCCTATGTCCAACAGTGAACGGCTTTCGGCTGAAATGATGATTGATGAATTACTGTATTATTAAGCAAGCAGTTAGTTTCCCATCTAATTTACTTACTATTTCCATTTAACTTTATTTAATTTTATTACTTTGCCAGCGATTTCGAGAAAGGTTTTCACAAAAACTTTAGCACCCCTTAAAATGGAAAACCTAAGTAATAATAATAGTCTATAATATTCATTTTGATTAAAGTGCTAAGTTTCAAGTTTATTTACCCTAGAAATAAGAATCTTCCATACAAACTTTAGAAACCCTTAAATTGTTTTATTGAGGGTAGTTCTAAAAACGAATAATAACCACCTTATCGACTCCGAAAAGGAGGAGGTTCTATGTTCGGCTGATTGTTTTTTTTTTGCTTAGGTTACTATTTGTGCTAACTTTCAAGTGTACCGGTAAACGGAATAATATTTTTTTTGCATACAAACGTATTGCCCCCTTTTCATCACCTTAGAAGTTGAATTTCCAAAAACCCCTTCATAAAGCTCTCCTACATCAAAAAAGGAGGCGTTGCGTTGCGCAAAATTTCACGTTCCTAGATCCTATAGTTTCGACTGTACATTGATATATCAGTCCATCAGTTTCTCCATTTATATGTATAGACTAGCTTCTGCCAGCGGTTTTGCTTGCGTGGTAGTAGGTTTCTATATAGAAAATTCCCACCACACTCACCACCACATGGACCCCCATTCAGTCCTTTTGGAGGTGAATTTAGGAACATCCTCTCTAATAAAAGAGAGGATACGTCTTAAAAGGAAACCTTATTCACAATTTCACTCTTAGTCTCAGTAGTTTCGGTTGTGCGTTGTTATGTCAGTCAGTGAGTTTTTCTTTTTCTATGTATACGAGTAAATTGTAAATCCTTTGTTGAAGATCCAAAATAAATCAAATGATAACCTCGTAATTGAAAGTTTTACAGTCATTTTCGTTCGCCATGACGTATTAAAGTATCATGACATAATGATACACATAAACTCGACATTAATCAACTTAATGACTGAAATAGCATCATAGCGTTATTTACATTCAGACTTTCTACACGTGTGCTCAAAGTGACTATAAAGATACTTATATTATTATTATTAACACAAACAAACTATATTGGACAGCTTTCACGTAAACATACGCACAAACAAAACCAGTGATTTTGTGATTACCTTACGGATTGTGACAGACAGAAGCAAAGAAAAAAGAAATCACAAAGAAACCAATAAATACCTAATTTTGAAAAAATAATAATGTGTCGTATCTTTAATTTTAATATAAAGTTTATTTGAACTTATAATTCCAAGTCAATCCAAAGATATAACACTTAAAAGCAACCCGTTTAGAAAAAAAACAGCAATTTCATAGGTAAATAGTGTAGAGTGCGTCTACTGAAAGCGTAACCTGGAGTTTTTTTTTTAAATTAAATTGGCAACATTGTTTTGCCGAAAAAAATCACGTCAAAGTCTATGGTTGCAATTGTCAGTTTTTGGAAACTGATGTTTATTTTTCAAAAATAATTGCTTAATTGTGGGAAAAACAATAAACAGTAACGTGCAAAAACTGCTACACACTATGGTTAATAAGTTCAAACAAAAACAAGAAGAGAAAGAAGGTGTTTTCAATGAAAACCAACATTGTTTACATACGATTTCTGATTTTTAAGTTAGTATGACGTTATAATCTTGATCCTTGTCGACTAATATTATTAGATAGTTGTATTAAGGATATAATGATTTTTTTTTTCTTATATTTTTAGATAATTTTCTTAGATAATCTGACATATTGCGAATTTCATAATGGACAAAAACATCGAACAAAGAAGGCTTTTGGTGAATCGACTTAATCAAAAACATGCTAGTGAGTGGTAGAATGCGTTCAAAAGCAGTTGAGATGTAATGAAAGATTTGCCTCACTCTGTCTGGTAGTGCATGAAAGTCTGCAACTGAAGTTAAAATCGCGAAAATCCTAGTTCAAGTTTGAGAGAGATGCTGCTGCAGCAGCTGCTGAACATTTTGTGTCTCACGAGTCGATCCGTATCATTTGAAACAATCACTGGAGTATAAAACATGTTCCCACTTGACTAATCCCAAAAGATCTGAATTTTCTATATGCTAAATCGATTCCAACCCAACAATCTTGAAACACATTAATAGTGTTGGCGAGACGTGATGAAGTTGAAATCATGTTGACTATTTTATTTGACTGTCACGGTGTTGTGCACTTGGTATTCTTGCCAGAACGCCAAATGGAAAATAAAGAATATTATTTAAATATTATATAGCGACATTTGAGAGATCAGATAAAATAAAATAATTTGGAATACCATCTAACATTTTGTGTGTTATTGACATTTACCATACACCCACTAAATAATTAAGTCTATACACATGTTTTTGACTAGGATTTAAGTTCTTGTACAACTATTCTAAAATTGTCATAAATACAAAAAATACTCTAGTATCAAAACTTTTTTCTCCTACTATTTCAATAATACCACATTCGAAATTTTTGGTTGTAACCTCCTTTTCTCAGGTCACGCTTTCATTAGACGGACTCTAGTACTTATTATTTAATTGATAAAAAAGTTTCAGTCTCTTAAATTTAATAAATTCCCCAGTCACATAAAAAAGTGAATTCTCTTTTTTATTCTAGAGAAAAAAAAATTAAAACTTGACGTACACCCCTTTTCGTAGGCAACCCCTTCAGCGTACGCCAGGAGCCGTCAGTCACAGCAGTAGCAGACATCGCTGTCTGCACCGCAGCCCACGATGGACGCTAAGGTATTACAACTCATTTAATTTAATACACGTAGCTGATAAAACTTTTTTCGTATTTTTTTTTATTTGCTTTTGAGTAGGAAACTGTTTTGCTGTGTGTACTTCAGTTAGAATTTTTCTTTCTTTCTTTTTTTTAATTTCATAGACGTGGCTGAATTTGTTTTTTTTTTTATGTATGGTTTATTTCTGCAATTGTGCTAATTTTTTACTTTGTCTTAAATGAACATTTTAATTTATTACAGGTTGCTGATAAAACTTTTTTCGTAAACCTTTTTTGCTTGTATTTGGCTGTGTGTACTTCACTTATTTTTTTTTTTTATTTCATAGACGTGGCTGATATTTCTTTTTTTTGAGTATGGTTTATTCTTGCAATTTGCCTGCTTCAGGGCATTTAACCAGAGGTCACGAATTTTCACTTTGTCTTCAATGAACTTTTTAATTCAAGACACGTATACTTCATCTGTTTAGGTAGTTAACTAAACGTAAACAATCTTAATGTGTCTTTTTATATAAAAAGAATCTTTTAAAAGACATACAAAGATGATTATATAATTAGTTAATTATCCAACATTGGTTTATATAAATAACTAATTGTAATCATTTGTAGATAACAATTTTAAATAAACTACTGGTAAAGATTGTTTACATTCAGTTAAGTACCTAAACAAATTGATTATAGCATCTATGATCTTGGGGTACTTATCTTTTTATTCGATGGAACGTGTTGGTGGTCTTATACATCAGATATTTCTATTAGCAGTTCTCTTTTGTTTTTTACTCGAAGAGGAAACTATTTTGCTGTGTATACTTTGTGATACTTTTGTGTTGTTTATAAACTTTTGAATCGAGCTTCTATTTGATTGAGTTTTATGGGTTATTTTATTAGGTATACACCCCTATTTTTTAATTAGTACAAAAAAATGGGGCTCTATTCCTACCTGTTACTGATCATATTTGTGTAAGTAGTCTAAAAAAACGAAATCTCATAATTGTCCTTAAAAAGTCATAATTGGTATGTTCATAATAGAATCAATCATTTATAACAATTGCTACTAGAAAATACTACGTGCTGAGTTTTTTTCATTTTGATTGTCATTTAATTATTCGTTCATAATAGGTACCTACCTACAATGTTTCCATAAATTGAGTGACATTTTGGGATAAAAACAAACGCTAATAACTTTGCTGTTTATGAACATTCATAAACAGCAAAGTTATTAGCGTTTGTTTTTATCGAGACTTTGCTCAAATAATAATAACAATACCTCTACTAATAAGCCCTATAATATTTGTACTAATTAAAAATTACTGGTATATATTATCCAATTCTTCAAAATAAACATTGTCATCTTCTTTTTATGACGTAGGCGGGCACTAAGAAAAGATTTTCTAAAGGGATAAAATGGGGTTCTAAAGTTTGTAAGGAGAAACCTTTATTCAGGGTAAAGGCGAACCGAGATTTAAGTAAAGCCGCTGGCAAAAGCTAGCCTCCTATAAATAAGTTCTTCTTCTTGTCCAGGGTAGAGAACGAGGAATTTTGAAGTTGGAGCCGCGACCGAGAGTGGTCATCGATACCACTAAATCGGAGTTAACTCCACAGGTATGAGCACATTTAGACATCAATTTAGTCTTTAGAAAATCTACGCTATAACTTCTGCATTTTGAATTTACTCAAATTATATATAGTGAAACTGCACGTTTTAAGCTATTAAACTATACTGCTTGCACGTGTGCCATACACGTCGATCTGGGCGCGTCGGTCTCCATACATTTAATATGGAAACTAGACTTGTAGAGGTACACTAGATCCACGCCACGCGACGTCATTCTACGTAAAAATCAGGCATGCGTGTTACATGTGTGCGTCGGCCTAATATTAATGTTCCAGCTTTAGGCTTTTCAAGATTTGTTTTATTTTTTATTCTGGATACGTTCTCGATTGACGACTGACGGTAAGCGATGACGTGGTCACGGTCCTCGCTTGCCAAGAAGCCTACATATAATATATACTCTAGAATTAAAAACCCCATAGGTTCTAGCTATCAGGAAAGAGTCTATACAGTCTTCAGCAGGGTATTCCACTCCTTAGCTGTGCAGTCTTTGAATGTTATTGCAAAAAACTGTGCGAGAGAGGACTAAAAGACTCTGGATTGAGCTGGTCCTATATATACACTAAAATAGTTGTCATTCTTCTGTTGTAGTTTTCTAATTACTTTTTATTCTTTTTTAAACTTTGTTTTCAATGAATATTTTAATTTTTAACTAGCTGTCCGCCCGCGACTTCGTCCGCGTGTACTTCGGTTATCGCACTCTAAACGTGTTTTCCCGTAGGAATAAGATGTTTTTCCGGGATAAAAAGTAGCCTATGTTCTTTTCCATGTCAAAGGCTATATCATGCCAAATTTCATCCAAATCCGTTCAGCCGTTTTTGCGTGATTAAGTAACAAACATCCAAACATCCACACTTTCACATTTGTAATATTAGTTAGGATTTGACATTAAAAACATTTTTTTTTTTTGTGAGTATGGGAATGATGTGGATTTATTCTAGTGTCCTTACATACACAAATACAAAAAGTTTTTTTGTGCACACAGGTACAATTTAGTACTTGCAACATTTTATATAAGTGTCTCTATGTTCTGCCACAGTAAGTGGCATACAAATATTAATAAAATAAGTATTATTACGCCTACTGAACCATATTGACTAAGTACACACTTTACTATCGAATTCTTTGGTATTGTTCGTCAAGTCGTACTTAGTAGTCCTAAGTTGAGCTACACGAATACTGACAAATGCTTGCACTGACGGGACAGGTCCACCCAAATCTGTATGATCTCAGACATTAACATTTTGAATGTCTTAAGTTACACAGTTCGACATAAGCAATTGTTTTTCTATTGTGTCTCTAATTACAGCATTCGATGAGTTAATCTGCACGCCATGCAGATTAATTAATATGCAAATCATGCAGTGCATAGTATCCATATGTTTCGACCGTTACATTGTTTACCGTATGGACTCTAAAAGAGAATTTGACATCTAAGCTTGTTTCGGTGTTTCTTTTCAGGGTAGCTAAAAAACACGGGTCTCATCGTGTTTAAATTAAGAAAATTGTATTAAAAAAAAATCACGTGCAAAGGTGTTATACATTCTGACGTTCTAATACTAACATACAAGGCACCTTGAAACAACCAAAACTGTGAATACATTTAGCTAGCCGCCATTACAGGGAAAGGTACACAAAGTGTAATTACAGACAATCAGGGCACTCCCTGGCCTCTAAACAGAGCCAATTAACGAAATGTAATACTTCGCGCACTCGGGAAAGGTGGTGTTCGACTTTTAGAAACTGTTGTGATTTGGTATTGGGTGTTACTTTACTTATTTTACTAGACACCCGATAGTCGGGAAAAGCAAATGAGGCTGACAGATTAGAAGGTATGAAGAAGATAGGCGTGTGTAACTCTTTAGATACTGAACCGACTCACTGTTCCGAATAACTTTAGTGCTCCGAAAGATTGGAACGTCAGTAATGTTTTAAATGAATCATTTGGAACAATTGGAACACAGTGCAGTCTTTTTAAAATTTAAATTAAAACTGAATTAGTATACCTAAATTAAATTAATGACCTGAACTAAAATTATTCTTAAATCAAAAAATTAAAACTGTAAATGTATAAGATGCGACACAATAACAGATCACGATTCATAAAAGTCAGTTTCTGTGTTTGTACCTTTTGGAACCGATGTTCCAAATGTTCCGGAATATTTCAGTGATTCAGATGCAAATGTTCCAATCGCAAAAATGACACACTTTGCCCACGCCATGAGGACAAAATCAGGGAAGCTGCTGGTCTTCGCCAAAGAAGGGCATACAGATACCCAAGTAACAAAGAACGCCTGGTTCTATTAAATGCCCATAGTGAGCTTCGTGGGAGCAAATGGTTCTCCGGAGTCTAACTATAAGTGTATTATGGGCTTAAGTCGTGGTGTCTGGTTCTATTAGATGCTCATAGCTGGTTTCGCGGGAGCAGATAGTTCTGCGTAGTTCAACTCTAAGTGTATTATTGGTCTAAGTGGTGCTCGTCAAGTGTACTATGAGTGTTTTTTTAGAAAAAGTATGCGTATAAAATGGGCCCTTTTCGGTGGTTATAAACTTTTACTAGCTTATTATAGACCTTGCTCCGGAACCACTACAAGACCACATTTTTTTACCTGGGTAGGGTAATGACCGGAGGGAGTTAGAGGAGGCCTTTGCCCGAAGGCACTCCGAATTAAGAGATAGGTACCATTTAAATATGTAAAGAACTATTAAGATTACGATATATTGCTGTTTTTATAAATAACTAGCGGCCCGTCCCGGCCTCGCACGGGCAATAAATATAGCCTATGTTACTCAGGGTGAATGTAGCTTTCCAATGGTGAAAGAATTTTTGAAATCGGCACAGTAGTTTTTGAGTTTATTCGTTACATACAAAAATACAAATCTTTCCTCTTTATAATATTAGTATAGATTTAGATAGGTATCTACCGGATTGTGATTCAGAAATAGAGACTTTTTATCACTATTTCCTTCACATCACGTCACTGTATAACTATTGCTATGTGTACCTAACCTATTCATCGAAATGGCCGGCCTATCTATACAGGGTATTGTTTCGTACGAAAATTTTTAAATTCCGCGAATAAAAAAATACTATAATATATTAGTTTAGGTAGGTACCTACTCTATGAATTTAGTTTAGTTTTAGTTGCCCTTGCGGTCTGAGACCGCACGCAGGCGACAGAAATTCCTGCGACCGTAGGCCGCATCGACCCTGCTGGGCCCTACGATTTGTCTGACATCGCTTTGAGGCGCACGTGGAACACTAGGCGCGGTCGATGGACGGCCGGATGGCGACCTGCTCCTTGCTCGTCGTCCGCAAACCCGCTTCTGCCGTGGCTGCTATTGTCGTGAAGATGTACATTCCCTTACGCTTGCCGCCGTCTCCTTCGCTAGCATTAGTGTTTCGCATTAGGAGGCGACCGCCTGCCATTCCCTTTCGTTCCGGAATATCGCATGAACCAGGGCCCGGTCGGTTTTTTGTATAACATAATCAGTATGGTAAAAGCAGGAAGAAGATTATATTTTAGACATGCACATACGTCGAGGATGAGGCCGAGATGTAAATTCTAGGAGCACAGGGCCACGTTCCGGCTGTATATTTAACCAGGCACTAATTCAGACACCGCTCTTCTGAAAAATAAGAGAAAAACAAAAAAACAACAATGCCATGTCAAACTTGAGAAACCACAAACCTCTGGCTCAGCAGTAGCGATTGTCACCATAAGCCCAACGGGGCAGTTACATGAACATAAAACCTAGCAAATTTTATTAGGGTGCGTGAGCCTGGCACATGAATTAATACGGCTTCATAAATTATCGTAATAGGTCTAAACGTATCAAAAAGCTTTCGCTTCCACGAATTAGTCGGATATCGATCGGTCGCCATCTTTGGTGAAAAATCACTTCTTAATTATTATTCGGAGTGATATAACGATAGGGAGGGCGCAAGATAATGGAATGAACATCCAGGGTTGCCACAAGTACTTGTTGCTCTCTATTTTATACACCGCTAAATTTTAATCGTTGTAATCCCGTGGAGGATGATCCGGTACACGAAATACTATCGATTTGTAAAGATAAAATTAAGAAATAAAGTACCTTTTTTTCAAAACTCGTATTAATTTACGCATGTACGAAATTAACATCTTTAAGAAAACGTCAGCTGAGCGAGTACAATGACCTGTAGGTAGTTTGTGCCTACAGGGCTCTCAAGTTGTAGTATAAAGATCTGTTGAAACGTTTATTTAACACTTCGCGTGACCCAAGAGCTGGCTTTTACGTTTTTTTTTTTTTTTTTTATAAGCATTAGGTACCATACAGCATGGCAATGCCGCCAGTCTTTTGGGCACATTACCAGTCGACAGCGATGTGAAATAGATTTTTTCTCGCCATATTTTAGTTTGTTAATAGTTGTAATTAGTGTAGGATTTTTATTATTATTATTTTATTTTACTGTAATAGTTACTTAAATATTTTTTAAATATTTGATTAATTAGCAAATAAAAAATATTCTTACGTTTTAATTAGTTTAGAGTTTTTTTTTTATTATAAGAAGTATGTATATTATTATTTTTAAATATTATTTAAAAAAATTAAATATGCACTTACATTATTTTTGTTGACTGTACTTTTAAAGTACTTGTAACTTGGGACTAAACACAACTTCATTAATGATGTGGGACGAACAATATTTTTTTGGAATGTGGGACAAAACTTTGGGACGAGCGAAGAACAAACCGAACAATTCCCTTTCAACTTTTCAGTCACGCGCCGCTTTCAAACCTCCTCTAATCTCTATCTATTTAATTATTTTTATTATTCCTAGTCCGTGTTGTTCCACTGTTGGGCAAAAACCCGCCTCCTTTTCTTCTTCTCTTACAAATTCTTAAAGACGTCCAGGTCGTTACACCACCTCCATCGTAGTCTCATCATCATTTCAGCCTGATGTCCACTGTTGGACATAGGCCTCCCCCAAGGGTCGCCATACTGATCGATCCTGTGCGTCTCGGCATCCATCAGATTCCCAACCAGGTCATCGGCCCACCATGTGAGAGGCCTTCTAACGCTGCGTCTTTCGGTACGTAGTCGCCATTCCAGAACCTTTCGCCCCCATCGACCCTCTGTTCTATCTTCATTTCTGATGTGATAACGCAAGGAAACTTCTTGGTCTACCACCATCTATTTAATCTTTTAACATTAAAATAATCTTCAAGAAGCAGCCCTGCGCAGTTAATCAGCGCTGGTCCGACTGGTACTCATTGGCACTACAAGATGGACTGCGTCGTGTCACGTCACTGGCCATTCGTGGCCACTGTGCTCTGTGGGCGTGGTTCATGCTTTGCATTCCATTTTCGACAAGCTAAATTTTTTGAGAAAAAAAGATAAGGAGTTTGATAATTATGGTTTAGCAGACGTCCGAACTTCGTAGCTGTTTATAGAAGGTTTATATGTATATCGTCGTGAATCTCCGAAATTCTGACTTAAGCCACATATGAACATTCATCATAGATTGAAAGATTCAGGCATGAAATAGTTCGTAGAGCGATTGCATGCAATATAACCGTTGACTTACTACAAAGAATAAGGACTAGCCTGCTAAATCCCGCTTCCAATCTTTAGATGGAAAGAATCCTTTTCTGATCACAGGTTCTCCCTAACGGGACTGTACCCTGACTGGTCCTGTTGTTGGATATACGTCTATCCTTTTCCCCAACCAGAATTGTCGAGGTCGACTCCCAGTCTTAGCAGGATACAGTTCCGCGCAAGAGACAAATATCCCCCCACGTAAGCCCGAGGGTACAAAAAACAACATATGACCCCTACTTACAAGTCGTAGATGCAAACCCAGCCAGGCGCATTACTTTGTGTAATTTATAACCAAAACGGTGAGGGAAAACATCGTGAGGAAACCGGCATGTCATAGAACAAAAAAATCGAAGACTTGTGACATCTACCGATAAGCACTGGGCCCGCGGGGTGGATTACAGGGGTCCTAGGTAGAAAGCCTGAGTCCCTAAGTAGTGGGAACATTATAAGGCTGACTATGCTATGCTAATTATTCTAAAATCTTTTGTCTCCGAGAATGTTCCTGACCTCCATCAGCACCATGCGAATGAACGAAGCGAAGTTCATATCGACCTTTTAACAAAAAAGTCCGATGAAGTTGGTTTTCGAAATTCGCAATTCTGGTTCACTTCGCGAGGGAATGTGGCTTGTGCGTGATGGCTACAACTTTATCATCGAGGGCAGTCGTCGACAGCGGTGTTACGAATATGACATTTTAATTAAATTACTCATGGTTCAATGTCGCGTGTGTTTTGTTTGCTTAGTAATCAAGGTAACTTGCATGTGTATTTATAATGCGAGTCCCTACTGAATGTGAGGAAAATAAACATAACTAGCTACGCATAAATTAAGAAATTTAATAATTTAAAGCTCTTTTCGATTTAGTTTTGAGTTGTTCGAGACATTAGTAAACAGCTAGTTGACTCTTCACTTCACCAGAGGGCTGGGCTTATTTTGGCCAACAAATCAGAATTGCCATTCAACGTGGCAATGCTGATTCGTTGGCGATTCTGGGCGTTCTTGGCACCTTTTCCAGTTGATATCTATGATCTCTTTTTATACACGTTTGTACATACTTTTCTTTTTAGTGTGTTTATATAGTATATATTAAGACGCAGCGTCAGAAGGCCTCCCTCAGGGTGGACCAATAACAAGGTGAGAGTCGCGGGAGTCCCATAGATACAAGACGCACAAGACCGTTCGTTATAGCGACACTTGGTGCAGGCCTGTGTCTTACAGTGGACGTCTTTCGGCTGAAATGATGATGATGATGATATCGGAGATCTAAATTAAAGTAGGTACCTAATCAAAAGCATGAGTTACCTAGAAGAAGATATTTTAATTTCCATCTTTAGATATCAGTTGTGTCCGCGGCTGTACATAAGTATCTGCCACACCTTACAATAACAGGGCACAGTCTATATTAATTTAGTATTGATCGGCTCCCCGCACACTGGGATGAAATTTTATCTTTATTTACAAAAACTTGTTTGTTTCTACATTTAAGAGAAAAAAAAAATCTATAACCACAAACGTTATCACGCACACCTATATTATCAGGAACGTATAATCCTAGGTGATCTGTGCTTGTAGCTCAAAATTAGATACGAGACTATTCCATCAATATTTTTTTTCTTACCATACCAGACTTACCATGACATATTAAAATGTCAGCTGTGCGAGCGAGAACGAGGGATGAAGCTATACACCCTATATAGGTCTATCTCTTTATCAGTTTAGTTGATGTCGTAAAACGGATCTCGTGGCACCCACGTGTTATCGTGCCTCTAGGCATGTTAGGTGGACTGAATTTTTAGGTGTACAATAAAAGCCTGATATTACCTCTCGCTCCGTCCAGGGCGAAAGAAGTTATTTGATGATTTCCCACCTAAAATAAAGCATCTTAAATGATAAATGTTATTTATTTTGCAAATAGGTTTTTTTAAAACATTTTTACACGTCACAGTTTAAACTAGATGAGGCCGATCTTAAACTCTTAAGTCAATTTTGTAGCCATGTAGTGGTACGTAGAGATAGATAGGTGTCAATGCGTGTACAATCGCCATTCAGATGGAGCGCCACTCAATTTACCCACACACACAAGAAAAACTTCTGAAGTTAACATAAATAGCAGGATATCATGTCGCCCGTGTGCGCCCAGCCTTGCGTCAGTCGCTTCTCGATAATCCGCCGCAGTACCTTTCTTCGATTGGTCTAAATAATACATCTGTCGTTCGAATTTTGAATTTTATTATTCGTATTTTTGTGAACGGTAATTGTTTTAACATTTTTGTCAATGAGTGTACTTTGAAGACAGTTTTTAAAAGTTTGAAAGTTTTTTTTTTTTTTAATTTTTAAATATATTTTACTAATAGGTTTTAAAAAAAACTTTTACACATAATTTTTTTCGTCAGTTTAAACTAGATGAGGCCGATGTTTTCTAGCTAACATTTTTGTATTTATTTATCATATCGTGTTACTATTTTCTCCAAAAGTATTTTTTATATTATACTTTTGTAATCTAAACTAGTGTAATAAACTGTTAGCAGAAACGTTTTTGTTCATATTAAAATTAATTGTTTTTAATTACTTTATGGTGACCGAAAAAACGATTACCAACGCCAACTGTAAATTAGCAACGAACAAAATTAAAAACTGCGTACAATTAAAATCTGACATGAACTTAAGTGATAATAATTGTCGCAATTCTGTTAAGTAATGAAAACTAAATTACAATAACGACATCATAGGAATTAATTTTGTTTTTTTAATATCCTAATAGCTTACAAAGTGCCCGGTTAACCACTTTTCTTCCATTATTAAAATGGTTTTTCTAAGTAACTGTACTTAGGTGTCAATCATTCTCAATAGCTCTGCTGTCAAAGTTGATATTATCCTATAGAATATATATAAGGGATAAGTGTCTCATTTGATATTTCTGTATTAAGAATTTAAAGTTGAGTATTTTTCAAACTCTTATTTAATTTAACCCCTTTTGCGCCAGAGTGTACTATTATTACGTAATTTTGCGCTTCTTTTTAGAAAAAAAAAACAAAAATTAAAAAGAAATCTTTTTTCCATGAAAAACGAAAATGTAGAGACCAACATTTTTGGCCGAATAAATTTCGTATACCCGTGTGTACAAAGCGTTTTACAAGGTCATTCAAGTTGTACAACCGTATGTGTAACCGGCGCTTGAGGGAGCTTTTTCAATTAATATAATATACATAGATTCTCCATTCAAATAGTGTCACCACTCATAAAATAAAATGATCGAGAAATAGGTTTTTTTTATTACTGATAGGCTCGCGTTTGACCACCATCTCACCTGGTGGTAAACGATGATGTGCTCGACGATGGAGCACGCTTGCCTAGAAGTAACCTATTCACTCTTGACTTAAAGACCCCTAACTTGTAGCTATCAGGAAACACAGACTCCGGCGGGGAATTCCACTCTTTGGCTGTACGCACAATTAATGTGTTTCCAAAATGCTTTATTCGTATTTAAAATATATTAATTCGGTGATGTCTAGGTATTTAGGTACATAAATGAAACAGAGGCTATCTATTGACAAATAATTATAATTGAGCACGTAATTAACGTAAGTACGTAATTAACTTAACCCCAGTGTTCCTAAGTGTCAATATTATGTAACTCATAATTTGATTTAAAAGAATGTCCATGGAGTTTCTTGCACGTTCTTCTCCATAGAGACCAACGCTTTGGAATATGCAATTTAGCTTTACTTTTTTTTGGACAATTCAAAAGTGACTGTAATTGGTCTATTTGAAATAAACGTTTCTGACTTCTAAATAGCCGATGCGGCGATAACCATAATCAGTTTGTAGCCTGCTTGAGAAGACAGAAAACCTAAACGATTAGCAAATTGATGTACCACGCAAACGCTTATATACACACAAACAAAGCACATATTGACAAAACCCGCAAAGACCATGCCTGAGTGAGAAATGAAGATGGCATATTACAATCACATCCATTTAGGGGAGAAGACCTGGATCTGAAATTCAGTCCAAAAGCTTAGTTTAGGCCCCAGTCTCTCACTGACAATATGAATTTACGTTTTACAACTAAGTCTTATTTTTTGACCTATAATATTTCTCCGGTTAATAGTACCTTGGTAACTATTATTATAGCTTTTTATTATTTCCACACTAGAACTTTTGCTATCGATTGTACCTTTCCTCATTTTGTTTGTAACATGGGACGAGTTGCAGTATGAAAATATTCTTTTTATTTTCTGCAAAATCTTCCAAATGAGCTGTAAGCATGTGGTACGAGTTGGTTAATTACTCTTTTTGTAATTGCTATGATATTATGGGGAGAAATTAAATTAAATAATTATAATTCTCGCCTTGCATTGTCCGTAGTCAAATCGGTTTTACTTTATATTTAACTCTGCTAAACTATAAAAATTAAAATTAAAATAGTACCTTCAATTTGATACATGTGGAGAAAGTTTGTCATCGCAACCGAGGCTGAATTAGGTCTAGCCGAATGAGCGATGGTGTTATGAAGCCGAGTGCTGAAGTGACAAATTTCCACGTGTATCCAACGACATTTTTTAAAACACTTAAGAAGAAATAAATAAAAGGAGGTAAACACGCGACTCGTAGGGGTCGCTTAGCAACCAGCCTGAGACTATAAATACCCACCTACAATCAATTGCGGCAGGGGTGAGCTCGCGCTCTTTTCTTCACGAAAAACAGTAAATTACGTGCCTAAAAGCCATAGGAATAAGAGCTGATTTTCGATTGCGTTATATTGAAAAATCTTTTTATTCATAGGGCTCCTGCGACCCCCCTCCGTCGTCCCCACAGCCGTCAGTAGACCGGCTGTCGGTGACCTGGGCGGACCCCGGCAGCATGTCCTCATCAGGGGTGAACCTGTTCCACCTGCCTTCGGAGACGCCGGTCAGCAATGAGGTCAAGTTCTCGCCTTCTGCTGGAGGTAAGATACATTTTACATTTTTTTAGACTCTACAAGAATAGACACAACATAATTTAGGTATACTGCGGGATTGAAATGCTCCTAAACTATTTGAAAATCTAAACGCGTACCTCGGCTCTTTGGACTGGGACCGCGGTCCTAACTTCCACAATATATTTTTTTTTAAATATCTAGTATTTTGTGACCTCAAGCAAAAACGCATTAAAGTCCTTTATTTAAAGGATTTTTTACCGTCATATTTTAATTAATTTAGTTAGGAGTTTTTGTTTTAAGTGTACCTATTTCTACACTAATATTATAAAGAGGGAAGTATTTTTGTGTGTATGTTTGTAACGAATAAACTCAAAAACTACTGTGCCGATTTCAAAAATTCTTTCACCATTGGAAAGCTACATTCACCCTGAGTAACACAGGCTATTTATTGCCGTGCGAAGCCGGGACGGGCCGCTAGTATGGTATAAATTAGTGATGTTTTTTTTTTAATAATGTTTAGTTGTATATTAGTACTATGGTATGCTTAGGTTTGAAATGTTGGCTTAAAAATTACCCATCAGCGAAATTGTATATAAAAATAATTGTAATTGTATATTGTATAAATGCTATGCGAATTTTAAACGAATGCGTATAGTCAGCTACTTATAATTGTATTCTCAGTTATGTCAAACAGTATTTATTAGCTTCAGATGAGTAGGTATTGAATTTATTTGTTTTATTTTACTTTGTCATACAATAATTTGATAATAAAAAATTAATTATAGCGCACAATCATTGATTATGCATCTATGTAAATAGAACATTACCTTAAAAATGCTAAATAAATTTTTTTTTGCACTGCGAAATTCTAAATGTACTTTGATTAATTTTATATATATTTTATCATAAAAACATTTCTATGAGACCAACTTGGAAGCGTAAACTTTCAATCAAAATGATAATTTTCAAAATCGGTCCACAATTGACCGAGATATCGGTGAACATACATAAAAAAATATATATTTAGCCGAACATAGAACCTCCTCCCTTTTGAAGTCGTTTAAAAACTATAAATGGCGCCAATTCTCGTATACACCTAACTAAAGTAATGCATACTCATCTCAAAAATTTTTAAAGTTATACTGCAATTGTATTTTACCTAACATAAAAAATATTTTCACACTCAATCGATTTTGATACCACCAAATTGTGAAGTAAAAACTGTTAAGTAGTTAGGTACTCTTCAAAACTCTATTCGGTAAGCGAAGTATTTACCTAAGTAAGTTTGTACGGAACCCTCGAAGCGCGTGTCCGACTCACACTTGGCCGGATTTTTTCTGATATCCAGACTCAAACCGTCCTTTATTCATAAAATTTGTAATAACTAAGGTCGGATGGAAGGAATTGGAATGAATTTAACCGGTTTTGGATGGACGCCAGTCTTATCTCTTTTTCCTTGTTCCTACAGTTTGCGCATTCTTTGACAGAATTCCTGATAATGATCCCGTAATATAGGTGCGGACGATGTTTTATTGTTACTGTCTGTGGAGGTCGGTTTTGAAAACTGACATTTCTATTGATTTGACAAGATATGACATACATAAAAAAATATATATTTAGCCGAACATAGAACCTCCTCCCTTTTGAAGTCGTTTAAAAACTATAAATGGCGCCAATTCTCGTATACACCTAACTAAAGTAATGCATACTCATCTCAAAAATTTTTAAAGTTATACTGCAATTGTATTTTACCTAACATAAAAAATATTTTCACACTCAATCGATTTTGATACCACCAAATTGTGAAGTAAAAACTGTTAAGTAGTTAGGTACTCTTCAAAACTCTATTCGGTAAGCGAAGTATTTACCTAAGTAAGTTTGTACGGAACCCTCGAAGCGCGTGTCCGACTCACACTTGGCCGGATTTTTTCTGATATCCAGACTCAAACCGTCCTTTATTCATAAAATTTGTAATAACTAAGGTCGGATGGAAGGAATTGGAATGAATTTAACCGGTTTTGGATGGACGCCAGTCTTATCTCTTTTTCCTTGTTCCTACAGTTTGCGCATTCTTTGACAGAATTCCTGATAATGATCCCGTAATATAGGTGCGGACGATGTTTTATTGTTATTATTACTGACTAGCTGTTACCCGCGATTTCGTTCGCATGGAGTTTATTAGTAACAGATATGTACGTAGAATCAGTCCAGCCGATTCGGAGATTAGCCGGAACAAACCGACAGACAAACAGACAGCCAGACCGACAAAAAACTCATAGGTCTACCGAAGAATATACCTACTACTTTCTTAATTAATTTAGTATAAAAACGTTATTTTGATATTAAAAACAGACACTTCAATTTTAATGAGTCTGTGCGGAAAGTAAACCGTCGTGGGATTTGAGGGCGCTGCTGTAGATAAATATCGTTTTTGTTATGTAAGCAACATTATGACGTCATTATAGTGCGACTGTTAAATCTTGATATTTTGAAACTATGTTAGACTAGCTTCTTCCAGCGGCTTCACCCTATAATAAAAAATATCCTATTGGCTGAATTTCCTCACCTAATGAAACTGCAAAGTTATAGCTTATGTGCTATATTATTGCAATGTTTATGATTAAGTTCTGTCTAATAGTTTTTGCGCGACACATCCATACATACGACTACCTCCATCCATCTTCACAAACTTTCGCATTTATAATATTAGTAGCCTATTTATTAAACTTGCTCACGTGATGAAACTTAGCAAAAATATAGGTTATAAGCTATATTATTGCAACGTTTATCATTAAATTCATCCGTTTATAAGTTTTTGCGTAATGAGTAACAAACCGTTAATTGTGGCGACACCTGGGGGAGGCCTATGTCGAACAGTGGACGTCTTTCGATTGTAATGATGATGAACATTTAAATGTAAACACGAACCGGTAAAGGAAAATAGCGTGAAGAAACTGCTGTATTGCCTATTTAGGTAGGTTCCACCAGCGACCACTTACCCAGTGCCAACGAAAATGGTTCTATAACTTTGACTGGGATCGGTTTATTATCACTGACTGGAATATTGTAGCTAACAGCAAGTTTATGTTTACCCTAGTTAAATATAAAGGTAAAAATGGAACACACTACCACTTTCTCGTTGTCTTCCTCAGTACATTTTTCCCTTTTGCTAATCTATGAAAAATATGAACTTAATGACTATGAAAATAAAGTACACTTCAGAATTTATAATGTTGCTTCGTAAAAAATCTATTTAGCCTGTAAGGGACCATCTCGTATATAAGATCTTTGGGATCACTTGGTTGTCCGTCTGTTTATCTGTTAAGACCATTTAACGCTTGGAGGTATCGAGTTAAAATTAAAACCATACGCTCAAGTCTGCGGTCTTTTGAAGTTGTGAAAAAATCAGACTTCTGAGTTAACGAAAAAAAAAAGATACGGCCGTTTATGTCGCAAAAAAACGTATACTTCTATAATCAAGGGAATCAAAGTTCATGGGGTGAATCCCGTTGACCTTAAATCCTGAAATTTGGCATAAATCAAGGTCTCATAGAACAAGTACAGGGAAAAATCTGAAAATTGTAAATTTGTAGATACGCCACAAAAAAATTGTTTGTAATTCGGAAAAATCTTCATAACTCAATTCGGGAATTGATTTCATAGGTAAATTTGTACAGAATCCTCAGTGCGCGAGTCCGACTCGCACTTGGCTTTTTTATTTTAGTTACTGTATCCGTACTCAAGCCTGAAAAGAAATATTCTAAGTTAGTCGAAACGCATTATAAATTTAAAGTATCAATACTCTTTATACTAGCCATAGAAAATATTGACCAAAACAAAATTAATAAATATCGTCAGGTTTAAATGAATTTCCGTTTAATTTATATATATTTGGAGATAACAGGGACAGGAGTTTACCTAGGAAGTCTAAAAACATTAAAATAAAAGTGTTACGTACCAAAAAAACAGCATACCAATGTTTCCCAAGTTCGTGACTTTGTTTTGATCAATAATGGTGTGATTTGCCATTTGTTATCTTTGGAAAAACTGTAATATATTAAATATTATTTCCCTTGCAGCTCAGTGAAATTTTTATCACATTTCTGAAGATTTCAATTCAAAATCACAATAAAATAACATAATAAACAAACATGATGTGACGTTTGGCATTTGACGGATGGCTGGGTTGGGTTGCTACTTAAAATCTTTAATGTTGTTTTCACTTTACGCCACGACGGTTCTTTTATCGCACAGACGGTCTTTGCCGTGGTATTTTCAACAGACCTCACGTTTAAGGTACCTACATGTTTCGTTACTCACATACGAGTAATCTTCTAGTATTGTATTACAGAGTGCCTAGTGTCAGTTTTTTTACGTTAACGCGATCGACGCGTTTATGACGTTCGGCGCTCCGATTGGCCCGCTCCAAGCTCTTGACCAATCAGAGAGCCAAACGCGATAAACGTTTCGATTGCGACTTGCAATCAACCAAAGATTTTATATATCCTACTACTAGGATATATATAAAATCTTTGCACTCTACGCACTGAGCTCGATGATTGTATTTCATTATAGAAAAACAAACCTTCTGTCTGTGGAGGTCGGTTTTGAAAACTGACATTTCTATTGATTTGACAAGATATGACATAAAACCCGTAGCCTGTATACGCGGCTACGGGTTTTATGTCATATCTTGATTTCATCTCAGATTGTCAGATCTTGTAAATATGATGTAATTAAGTTTCATTTTAAAAATATTAAATCTGGTAGCAAATATTATAATATTATCTGTTTTAGCGAGTGAGTACTGAAGGCTACGAACGTGTATTAGCTTCACTTTGTAAGAAAATGTATGTGGTTGTGTCCACTGCAACCCACGGAGAGGCTACGCATGAATTGACGTCAATGCTACATGCGTGGCTTGCTCAAATTTGCGGTGACATAGCTCAACGCTGGTTGCCCACGGGTGCCCACGTTGTCAAACAAATTAGTAAATGCAGCTAAAATGTGCTGCGTGCTCGTGCACATCATGCGCCGCGGTGGGCCTGCGCCTTTATGGTATAAAACCATACAGTGTGAGCCTCTTCCCGTGTCTTGATTAATGAATAGTGGTAGAAAACTGATTATAACTGCTTCTAGATTCAGTTTTGGACACATTCAATGCGAAAAAATTGCCTTCGTGTTGAAGAAAATCGCTTCACCCAATTTTGAGGAATGAGAGTTGTCGGGGACCTTTACATTTAAACTAAACATTTATTGATGGAATGTCCAATACGAGTTCAGAATAATTTGATAAGGAGTCTTACTATGACGTGTTCAAATGTGAGTCGTGCGAGCCAGAATGAGGGTTGGTGCTACACACTATAGCTCTACAGCTCCCTTTAAGGCTGCCTGTAACCAATAGGATTGCACAAAATCTCCGTTCCTCTGATTTTGTGCAATCCTGTTGGAAAACATACCAGGAAGCCTCATGACCATTGCGATATTTAGGTAATTCGTAATTAAAGGAGCTAGAGGAGGGCTACAATCAGTTAAGCTCCATCTCTTAGGATTTTTTTCATATCGTGCGGATTTCATCACGCATGCTTTTGGGCGAGAAAACTTCGGTTCAGGTGTCCATGCCATGTGCTATGCCAATCAATGCGCAAGTTCTTGCGATGAACAAGACTTCTCGTTCTTGTTGTTTGACGTGAATAAACACTTTTTCTTTCTTTCTTTCTTTCTGTCGATGCGTCAAACGATCTCGCAGATTTTTACGATACATTTTTTCCACGTGTATCAAACGACATTTTTCAATACACTTACGAAGAAATAGGGGTTGACGCGCGACTCGTTTGGTCGCTTAGCGCCCGGACTAAGTTCGCCTGTATACCACCCTATGATACCACCACTGTACATGAAGTTTAAATAAATAAATATAATCAATTGTGGCCGAAGCCAACTCGCACACTTTTCTGCACTAGTGCGAAAGACAATAGGTAAATTGCGTGCCTAAAAGTGGAAGGAATAAAAAGGGGGTTTCCGAATAATTTATTACATTATAATTTATTACTTTTCCCAGATGGCTCAGAAGACGAGGACTACTCGGCAAGCTTGAGCGCGGTGCTGCGCCAGCGCAGGGCGAGCGTGAGGAGATCTCGCAAAGGCAGGGCCAGGCGGCCGTCATCCCCCTTCCTTGCTGACGAGAACAGGCCCAGGCGACGGTCTTCCGTGTTTACTACTAGCTCTGGAGAGTAAGTATGGCCCTCCACATGTCCTCCGGAGTAGTCCGGAGTTTTTTTCTGATTAATTTCGCAATGGGATCTGATTAAGCCATATTGACCTGATATTGGGCGTATGGGTAAACAAAGTAGTAGCCATCGACCACAAGTGGCTGTCGCGCGCTTCAGCTTCTTTTGTAGCGGTATCTAGCCTCTCGTGGTGGCATTTGTGGCTATGGCCTATATGCGGATGTACTGAAAGCATTTTTGTAGCTTTAGAATCTAACAGATACAATATCAAAGATATATTATCTGAACCTTTTATTCACCCACTTACGCTTCAGATACTATCCTGGTCAGATAACTGCTAAAGTTTGATTTTTTTATTTTGATTAAACCAGTGCTTAACTGCGATCCCACCTGATGGTAAGCGGTGATGCAACCATTGATGGTGAGGCGCACTATAGTTTATTAAGAGCCTATTCACTGTAGCCTTGACGACATCTAAATTATAATTGAACGGGAAAACCTCAGCAGGCAAATTTAACATTCTTCAACTGTCCTAAACAGTACGGCAATATCAATGGAAGACGCTCAACTGGCGGCGGTGGTGACGCAGGAGCAGATCTTCGAGAACATCCACCTGCACAAGGAGGTGCTGGGCTCCGTCAAGCAGCAGCCCCTTGGGATGAGGAGGAAACTCAAGATCGTACATCAGGTTATATTAGAATGAACCTTATTTGTTTTCTTTAAAAGTTAATTTTACGATGGTATGTCTGTCATGATGGAATTGAGATCTATAAAAGGATAAGATTACTGTGTCGATTTTTACATAATCGGAATATGGATATGAGACAGAGGCCTTACCACGAGCTCTTAATGCAATCCTGTTTACGATCTAAACTGTTATAGTGACGTGGTGCGGACAACATACTTTATCTCTTCTCTAGCGTGACCCAATCACAATTTTAGAAAGAAAAATAGACATCAACTTTAAGCAACACGCGCGATCGCTTTGTTTTCTAACCATATTTACTTCACTTTTGAGATTTTTTTCAATGATATAAATCAGTGCTTGCCTGCGATCCCACTTGATGGTAAGCAGTGATGCAGTCGTTGAAGGTGAGGCGCGCTAGTTTATTAAGAGTCTATTCACTCTAACTTTGAAGACACGCCTAAATTATAATCGGATAGGAAGACCGTAACAGGCAAATTATTTCAGTCCTTCGATGAATGCGAAACGTACCTATGTTATGCAAAATACTTGATCCAAACCGTACCTACAGGCGGCAAAAATTTAAGGGCCACATACCGCTGTGTGACCCGTCGTACGCCGGTTTGCCCGTTGGTAGAAAAGTGACGACGAAATCAAGTCATGTAATAAGATGGATAAAAGACGCACTCATTCAATAAAAAAATTGTAAGAAAGAGCCAAAATTAAACTTCTCATATCAACGTTATTGACAGGCCAAGGCGTACATCAAACGACATGAGGGCCAGCTTCAAGAGAGACTGGCGCAGTCCAAGAGCACCAGAGACATCTACGCTAGATTCAATATCTTGCTGAACACTGTAAGTAATCTAGTTCTAGTATTTACTAACTTCTGCCTGTGGCTTGGCTCGCGTGAAAGTAGGATTCTCTATACAAACTTTGGATCCCCAGTTTCACTCCCTTAGGGGAAACACACACGCGCAGGCCACAATTATGGCGGTAAGTTCCCTCTTTGAGGCGTGGCTGGAAAGACCTCACGGCGGCCTTACCTTCCGCATGACGCAGGTCCTCAACGGACATGGCACGTTCGGGAGGTTCCTGTTCCGGATTAAAGCGGAAGTGACGCCCGGGTGTCGCCATTGTGCGGAATGCCCGGAGGACGCGGTGGAGTACACAGTCGAGGTGTGCCCTGCTTGGGCGGAGCATCGCCGTGTCCTCGTGAGAGCGATCGCCGGCGGAGACCTTTCGCGCCGGGCCTTGGTTGAGGCCATGTTACGGAGCGAGGAGGAGTGGCAGGCGGTCACCGACTTCTGCGAAGCAGTAATGCTCGCAAAGGAGGAGGCCGACCGCATCAGGCAATGGCGCTCTCGCCACCGCCGCCGGAATACTGATCCCGATTTCCGGCCACTGTAGGCGCGGGCTTGCGGACAGTGAGCAATGGGTAGCTCGCTGTCCGGCCGTCCAGTAACTGTCCGGACCAAGCCCAAGTCGTCGACGGCGCGCACTGTTCCCGCGCACCTCAAGGAATTGTCAGCATCAGCAGGGGCCCAGTCGGGTCGAAGCCTACTGGGGCCAGGGTTATCCGTAAGGGAACTCGAGCCCCGGTATGAAGGCTAGAAGGAAAGGAAATTTTGTGCTTTTCAGCGTCCTAGGTTCAAGAGTTTGGGCTGGGCGTTGAGTAGTCAGTGAGTGAGACAGGACTTTGCTTTTTATATGTACACATTGGTAAGAACATATTCCTTGGGCCTATGGTGGCCAAGAGGAAATAGCCGTGGCTTTCAGAGTCGTAACTCCGACCCGAGGCAGGTACTTTAGTTTATATCACTTATTTTTATCACCACTGTTCCCAAAACTATAAAGGTATAGAAAGTCGTACTGGGGAGGGGCAGAAAGTCGTAGAGTCGGTATCCTTCAGTGAGAAGGGAGTGGATTACGAGAGATTCCGTAGTGTGCTTCATAATAGATGTGTAGGCTTCAGACGTGGAAGCCGGCACAAGAAATCTGCTCGCAGTACACAGATATTCTCACTGACGCCACAGAAACCTGTTTGGGAAAGCGCGGAAAAAAGAATACCGGTGGATACGAGTGGTAGACTGGTGAGTTGGAGAAACTACGCCACAAAGTGTACAGAGCGAGACGAGATTAGCAAAAGTCGCGAAGGGCTAAGGACTCTAGGGAGGAGGAAAGGCTTGAGACCCTGCGTGCGGTGAGGATTTCCTACAAAACCGCTATGAGAGCAGCAGAAGTGGCCTATTTCCATGACATCGCTGAATCCGGCAACGACGACCCGTGGGGATTAGCGTACAGAGCCGCGTCGGGAAGAGTACGCCCCCCAGCGAATGTCCTGCATGGTATCTGTCTGATGGAGGGCTATTCCTCGACGGCAGAGGGTACCGCGACGGGCCTCCTTGCCTCCTTATGCCCGGACGACGACTCCAGTAAAGACACGGAATATCACCGCCAAGTAAGGATTGCAGCAGCATGCTCCCTTACAGGGCAGGACTCCGACCCACCCAGTCGGGCGGCACTTGATCGCATTGTAAGGGATCTACCCAGTACAGCTCCTGGATTGGATGGGCTCACTGCCCGGATCATCAAACACGCATGGACAGTTAGCGGAGCGGAAATACTATTGATGTACTCTGCTTGCATTGGTGAGGGTGTATTTCCTGACATCTGGAAGATAGGCAGGCTGGTTGTCTTGCCGAAGGGCAATGATCAGCCGCTCTCGGATCCAAAGGCGTATAGACCGGTTACCCTTCTCCCGATTTTGGGAAAGATACTGGAACTCCTAATTATCAGGTGCGCTCCTTGCCTGTATAGGAATATTTCAGAGCACCAGCATGGTTTCTCGAGGGGTAAGTCGACGGTCACGGCGCTTAACGCGATCTTAGACCGGGTCGTGGACTCCCCGGAAAACTATGTGCAGGTAATTCTTATAGGCATCTCGGGGGCTTTCGACAACGCCTGGTGGCCCATGGTCCTGACTAAGGCAAAGCAGGGCGGTTGCCCGCCGAACATATACCGGATCTTGGTGAGTTACTTTACAGATCGGCGAGTCGGACTATTCATGGGCGACTAGGTGGTGTGGAAGCGGGCTACCAGGTGGTGTGGAAGCTACTATGGGCTGCCCCCAGGGATTAGTGCTAGGACCTCCTCTGTGGAACCTCCTTTTGGACGACATCCTGAAGCTACCGTGGCCAGATGGGGTGATGGCAGTGGCTTACGCGGACGACATCACGATCGTGATCGAGGCGCCGAGTCGGGCGGCGATTGAGCGTAACGCTCAGTCGTCGCTGGAGTCGGTGTCCACCTGGGGGAAGCGGAACCGGCTCAGTTTCTCAGCTTTGAAGTCGCAGACCCTGACGATGAAGGGCAAATTTAAACGTCCCCCTACAATACGCATGGACGGCGCCTCGATCGCTCACGTGACGAGTGCCAAGGTGCTGGGCGTTGTAGTCGACGAAGCGGGCTCCTACGTGCCGCATACAAGCTTGGCCGGCCAACGGGCTGTGAATGCCTTCGGGAAGATGTCGAGGATATCCACTTCTTCCTGTGGCGTAAGGTACCGTGCCCTAAGAGTCCTGTTTTCAGGGACCTATGTGGCAGTTTTGACCTATGCTGCGGCCGTATGGTGGCGAAGTGTGGGGAGATACGCAATGCGGTGTACGCTGCTCCGTATGCAACGTCTAGCCTTAATTCTTCTGACGAAGGCATACAGGTCGGTCAGCACCGCAGCGTTACCTGTGCTAGCGGGTATGCTTCCGGCTGACCTTGAGGTCTGTTGCGTGGGACGAATCTCGCAGGAGTGTTCCAGGATGGTCAGCAGGGAGCGTAAGGTGGCAATCGGGAAAGTGAGAGCGGAGGTCATGGTCCAATGGCAGGAGCGATGGGAATCTTCCAAAGATGGCAGAGAGCTGTACTCATTCTTCACGGATGTGACAGACAGAGTGTCATTCGGCTAGGTGGAACCAGACTATGTCATGTCGCAGATTCTCACAGGTCATGGGAGTTTCAGAGGCCGGCTAAACAAAATGTCGCTAAGCGACACAGCATTATGCTACTGTGGGCTGGCAGATGAAACACGAGACCATGTCTTGTGGGACTGCGAGTTGTATGCAGATGAGCGGGAGGAAATGTTGGGGGACTGGAGTAGGAAAGAGATAGGGCCAATCTATCACAAAGAGCTTATAGCTAGTCCGGAGGGCTTTCGAAGGCTGAAGTCATTTTCTCACAAATGGTACAGCAAGAGAAAGGCATTAGAACTGCAGTAGAAGTACTGTTAGGAAACGAGTAGGACAGTTAGGAACAGCAGTTCTAATGAAGTCTAGGACAGGTAGGGACAGCTTTTCAGCTTTTAGTTGATGGCAAGCCGCTAGGGCTGCTCGTGCGCTCAGTCACGTTATGTGGTGTAGCACGCCCCAGAATGGGGAGAAGTGAACTTAGTAGAGAGGGACAGGATAAAAAAAGAATGTATGGAGTCTACAAAGCACGTTCCGGTAGAGCAAGCTGTAAAGACATACGCAGTCACGCAATTGCCGGAATGTGTCTCCAATGAGTCCGTATGCCACAAGGCGGGTAGGACCAACAGTGGTGGGAGGTGGGATTTCGTTCCCCAATACTAATGTAGGAGAATAAAGTGAGGGAACCGGCATGAATATAGAGTAAAGGGTAGCTCGCCGGATCGAACCCAAGTCGTTGACGGCGCTTAGTGATCCACGCGCGCCTCAATGAGATGTCAGCAAAATCGTAGCGGCCCAGCAACAAAGAAGCCTACTGGAGCCATGGGCAGACCCCTCTTCTCCACTGGGCACACTGGGTACGTGCCCAGGCCCCCGCGATCGATTGGGGCCCACTAATCGACCAACTTGATTACCAAACGACAGCTACTCTACTCTCGCCTAAAAAAATCAGACTTACCGATTACAGAATGTTTAATAAGTTTAGATTAACTTATTATTTTTTAATTAAGACAGTTTCGTCTCTAATAATGTCGATAAAATGTGTTAACTATGCTCGAAAACACAGATTTTGAAGATGTGATTAACGATTTTGCTCAACTTAAAGCTAGAAAGAAGGGTACTTACCTCTTCAATAAGCATTATCTACATAAAAAGACCATCCTGGTTGCTAGAAAGTGTCCCCGCACACGGGCCACAAAAAAAGCCGCCATAAAAAAACTAGAAGCGGCCACAAAAAAAAGCTGAATTGCGCGACAGCTGTGGCCGGAGAAGCTAGAAGCGGCCTTTCTTGTGGCTCGTGTGTAAGGATACTAAAAAACTGTGTGAACTGCGTATGTATATCCACGTTATTTGTCGTTTCCAACAAAATAGTGCCTTTTTATGTGCATAGGGGCCCCTTATCCTAATGTGCCCAGGGCCGCTAATAAGTGAATGACGGCCGTGGCCATGGGTCGACTTCTGAAAGAGAAACCCATGGTCCTATAGCGCAAAGGGCGACTAAAGGAGCATATATAGGTGTAGTTTTAGTCAATGAAAGTCTAACACGTCCTACTCGCTCCGGCCTAGCGAGAGAACGACGACATCAGATGATTCTACCTTAAAAAAAGGTATAGTATAAAATAGGCATTAAGTCCGCCTCTGTGTAGTGTTTATTATTACATAAAGTTTTAATAAATTAATTAATTAAACCAACCACTTGGAGATCATACTTTGGAATAATAATAATACTTTTAATAAATAAATAAGTAATTTATTCATAAATAATCCTAATACAAATGGGGCGAAATATACAATTGCTATGTTGGTATAATCCTTTTCCGTGATTAGGCTATGTGATAGAGCATGCAGTAAACCGTGTGCCTTCTGACACCTAAACTAGAACATAAATCCTGTATCTCACAGTTTTCAGCGTGTCTTAATATTCTACAACTATCACACAACGCCTTCTATTCTCAAGCTAAGCAGAGCTTGTGTTATGAGTATTAGAATGCAACATATATGTACAGTATTGGACATATGTCGCATCCTATGGAAAATATTGTTACGCCATTAAACGTGAACACGCCATATCTCCAAGAAAATAATGAGTAGCACGCAATAATTAAAACGCATTGCTGTTCGAAAGATCTAGAATGGTTGTACGTAGCCAGGCTTAGAAAAATCTCGAAACATCCACAAAGTACATACCACTAGTAAGTAGGTATGTATCTACCGATAAGGGAAATGGTACTCTCCGCCATTAACAATAGAGTCGAAATTCGCATGAAAGTGACTCTTAGTGCATCGTGCAATAAAAATGATTTATGACTCCGCGAAGCGACCCTATTGTTCTGGATCGATCTTGAGATGTCGGTATCTAGAATTTTCTTCGCTCCGCATATAAATACGAGCCCCCGACCGGAAGCGAGTTAGTTTGATTTCGACTGCGATCAAGAGCGAACTACCTAAGTGTGTGAAGTGATTTTATCTTACGACCTAAGCGATACTGTAATGGAACTCTAGTGTTGATTGCGATTCGGATTATTGTTGACTGGACTAATTTGTTATTGTTTGTGGTGAATAAAGTTCTCTGTTAGTAAATCGGCACTTAATTACCCACGTACGTAACAATATGTACGTGATCTAGCATCCTCTGATCAGTTTGAACTCTCTCTCCCCAGTATTGGCAGCAAATTAAGCGTGAAGCAGCCAACACGTCGAACCTGCTGATACCCTGGGAGCTGCGCATCAAGGAGATCGAGTCCCACTTCGGTTCAGTGGTCGCCTCCTACTTCACCTTCCTGCGCTGGTTGTTCTGGGTCAACCTCGTCATCGGCTTCATTCTGCTCGTCTTTGTTATTGTACCAGAGGTTTGTATTATTATGTATAACGACCTGGGTAAATATTAGGGTAAAATGAAATCTGATGTAGTTAACACAAGTTGAATAATCAAGGTTGATTAAGAGATTTTGATCATTGGTTACTAATAGAAACTTATAAAATATAACGAATATAAGTTTTTTTTTTTAATTATTCAACACTATTTTTAATAATAATTCCCAAGTCGTTTGACTTTTTAGACAGACTCTATTTAATTTATCATCATCTGATACTGCAGTATTATCTTTTCTTCTCCTTCTTCCTGCCCTTATCTCATATCACTTGGGGACGGCGCAACACGTTGTTTTTTTCATTCTGTCCTGTCATCCGTCACACTATCACCAACTGCAGTATTATCTATTCGTACATAAACTTGTACAGTTTCTCCTAAGGAGAGGAGGAGTAAAATGCACGGTCTATGTATGCTGCTATCAGTAGCCCTAGTAGCCTAGTAGCCGACCCTAGCGGCCCGTTTGACCCTTTGGCTCTTTGGCCTTTTTAGCTTTTTGGCGCTTTGGCCCGCTAGGGTCGGTTAATAACAGGGGAAAAAGAAGAGAAGAGGGCTGAGGGAAGGTTCGAAGGAGTCACCGGAGCGGGAGAAGTAATTCGATGATTTCTTACCCTCAAAAAAGAAGGTCTGTATGTCCTAGAGCGTTCCCACTCACATCAACCATAAGTAAAATTATCACAATCAAATTTTCAATACCAAGACAATTAAAATAAAATTTTACTCCTATATTTTTAGTATTCAATTATTTCTTCCCTATAGGGTTATAAACTGGCAACCTCTCTGGACTAAGTGACTAACATCATATACAACAACTTTTGTTCTATGAATTCAAAAAATGTATCATATTTTAGTTCATCAGATTTTCATACCAAAATAAAAATATTTGAATTCAGCATGTTAAGCAAGCGATAGTACAATAGTGGAGGTGAGCGGAGATCGGGCGGCGCGGCGGGGGTACTTGATGGCGTAGGTAGCTATAGCAAAATACAGACTTGAAATGTGCTAAATAGTACAACGAAATCTTGAAGATTTGTTTTTATTAAATGTATTACGTTTTGTAAAAAGTTATGGAACAAAAGTTGTTGTGTATGATGTTAGTGTTTTACAAATAACCCTTTATATGAAAATATTTAATTTTATCTTCAAATATTATAATGTTGCTCCATTTCAGTATCTAACAGCTAACCCACAGCAAGATGGTGAAAGAAAGATCATCATGGATGAAGAAAAGCAGAACGCTACGAAGCTCCTTACTCTGTGGGAATTTGAGGGGGTCCTGAAATGTTCACCCATCTTCTACGGGTATTATAGTAACCTTGAAAGAGCTCAGTACCGAATGCCGCTAGCATACTTCCTCACTGGACTTGCTGTTTATATCTATAGCTTCGTCGCCATATTGAGAAAGTAAGTAATTCGTCAAGGCTAGAGTGAATAGGCTCTTAATAAATTAGTGTGCCTCACCATCAACGATTGCATCACTGCTTACCATCAGATAGGATCGAAGCACTACCTAGTTTATATCAATTAAAAAAAAGGTATTGTGATTAAGCCAAAAGATCTGAAAGAACAAAAATATTCTAAACATAACTTTTGTATCCGGTTCAATTACGCGTATGATAATTTACCAACTTTTTCTATTCTACAGAATGGCGGAAAACTCAAGAATGTCAAAGTTATCTGAAAAAGAAGACGAATGCATATTTTCTTGGAAACTATTCACCGGTTGGGATTTCATGATTGGGAATACGGAAACGGCGCATAACCGGATTGCTTCTGTTATATTAGGATTCAAAGAAGCATTGCTTGAGGAGGCTGAGAAGAAGAAGGATTTAAGGAAGTATGTATCTTACAGTTATGACGGATGCATAGCATAGCATAGCATAATCAGCCTTATAATGTTCCCACCGCGAAGTCCCAGGCCTCTTCTCTAGGAGAACAGATGGGCTGTAATCCATCACACAGACGCTGTGCAGATTGGTCAATGTATCATGTCTCCGAATTTTTAGTTCTAGGACATGCCGGTTTCCTCACGATGTATTCCTTCATCGTTTTGAGAGTAAAGTAAAGCGCCTGGCTGGGTATCCGCGACTAACAACTCGTAAGTCAGGGCCGTTACCAGTAACCACTGAGCCACCACTGATCTCTCGATACTTGGATCAACTATGTCTTAAAGGCCCAACGGATTTGGACGACAATAAACATATAAAAGTATACGGGTAGACCACGATCTCAGGATGCCATTGGCATATTCTGTGACCTCTCTAAAGCATTTGACTGTGTTGACCATAATACTCTGATCTGTAAATTACACCATTACGGAATTCGTGGACGAGCTGCAGATCTTGTTTTTCCTATTCATCTTACAGGCAGCAAAAAGTATCCATTAATGGAGCGACGTCCTCTGGATCTTTAGTAAAGATGGGCGTACCTCAAGGTTCAATTCTTGGCCCTTTCCTTTTCCTAGTTTATATTAATGACCTTCCTTACATGACGGCTAATTTATCCGATATAATTCTATTTGCTGATGACACCTGTCTTATTTTTAAAGTAGATAGAAAAAATGGGGATGTCTAGCATGACAACAAAAGTCTGGCGGTTCTTTCGAAATGGTTCGCAGCTAATAATCTCCTATTAAATGCGAATAAAATTAAATGTATAAATTACTCACTACTGAATGTTCCTCAAGTTGGCGTCAGTCTAATTCTTGACGGCAAAAAAATTGAAGTTATTACGGAAACTGTGTTCTTAGGTATGACTATCGATTCTAAACTGCAGTGGGGCACGCATATTAGAACTCTCTCTTGAAGATTAAGCTCAGCTGCAAATGCAATTAGAAAAATAAGGCAATTGACAGATGTAGCCACAGCTAGTTTACTATGCTTACTCTCAGATTACTTCCTATTAAGAATTACTTTTTTTTTCTAATATGTTTTTTTTTTGTGTGTTTTTGTGTGCAGTCTATTCTGTTCTTACATAATATCTATAAATATTGTAACATGAACCAATTTTTTTAAAAAGAGTAACCATGGAGTTTCTTGCCGGTTCTTCTCCATAGGAAACGACCAATTTGGAACCGTTCACTAACTTCTGACGTTTTATAAGTGCCCATATAAGCCTATGTGAAATAAAATATTTTGGCATTTGACTTTTTTGACATGATCTCAATTTAGACATAATGCATTCCCATAGAGACATTCTATCAGGGCTATGATATTAGCGAAAATATTATGAATAAAAGTATTAGAAATACTTGTATTTCGACAATTACAACACTATCTTTTTTTTTTTTTTTTGCAGTACTTATTTATTTATTGTTAATTCAATTTAACTTATTACATACACAACTAAAAACTATAATTACAGTAAATTAAAAAAAATAATAATAATAAAACCCTAAGCTAATTACAACTAACTAAAATCAAACTAAAATATGGCGTCAAAAAACTTCCACATCGCTGTCGACTGGTAATGTGCCCAAAAGGCTGGCGGCATTGCCACGCTGTATGGCAATGCTTATCCTCTGTCCGAGGTAAAAGCCAGCCCTTGGGTCACGCGAAGTGTCAACTAGACGTTTCGATAGATCTTTAAACAACTTGTGAGCACTCGGACCCCACGATCCAAGAGTTTCAACCCCAAACGGTTCGAAAATATAACTTCCAACAAGGTTGTTATATTTCCGCCGCTTGAGGTTCTCCGCAGCCGCAGCGGCAGCACCAGCACGACACGACGAGCTAGGAAGATGTGAAGGCGCAAGAGTATCGACACAAGTAGCGTCCCATACTAAAGGCCTTCCCATCTTCCAAGGGAATAATGACATGCCGTCCGGTCTCTTGCCATCGTCGCGTGCCAGGCCATGGGGTTCCAATACGGCTGGAACGCCGACGGTGACAAGAGCGCGTCTGATGATATCGTTGATATTCGCGTGTCGCGCTATGCGACCCGCACTACGGCTGCATGACAGACCGTGGTGTCCGAGGCTGTTGACGACTTCGCCACAGTGGCAGCGATGAGGAGAACAGCATGGAGCACCTAGACGTAAGGCAACAGCGAGGCGGAAAGTGTTATCATCGAGCAAGGTGCCAATGTTTGACGACGGTAGTGCGTGAAGCCAGAGACCCGACTCCCACTCTCCCACAGCCAGCAGGCGTGCTCGCTCTGCAGGAGCAGTAAATGTTGCAATCAGGTTTTCCTGAACTACTTTGCAGAGCGGCTCATCCCACCGTCTTTGGGATGATGATCTTTTTCTTAAATCCCATTCTCACTCATGTTTCTTCCTTTCAGCTGGCGCATTATATCTCTTCGTGCGCTTGTTAACATTTGCGTCATCATATTACTGGTAGTGTCTGCATTCGCCGTAGTCACAGTTGTGTCTCGCTCTGACGACAACTTGAAAGGAAGAAGTTGGTGGCGCGAGAACGAGACGACTACAGTTGTCACAGTTATCTCTATCACGTTTCCTGTATTCTTTGAGTTGCTTGGATTTCTAGAACACTATCACCCAAGAAAGCAGCTACGGTTACAATTAGCAAGGTATTTATCTTGTTTTTTTTTTTTGAAATTTTAAATACGAGTAAGTTTTAAACTTTTATTTGTTTGTTGTAGGATCATGTTATTGAATCTGCTCAATATGTACTCCCTTATCTTCGCTTTATTCAGTAAAATACAGGGAATGAGTGAAGAACTGGATACATTAAAACCAACACTAACTCTGAATGCCACAATCATACCAAATGAAACTCTAAATCTAAATGAATCTTTTACTACGAATCTACCTGACTTCTGTGTCGAAAAAGAAATCCACTGTGGACCTTGTGACACACAATTTATTCCCCACGTTTTGAAAACAAGGTCAGTGCCAGCTCCGAAAAAAAACGGCCCTAAAATACTACTGAGACGTCTACGTGACGAACCATTCGTACAATCAAACAATCTTAACAAAAGCGATTTTCAAAATACTGAAACCACTACATTGAACAGTATTTTGATGGGTATAAGAGAACTACAAAGGTTAAGAAACATACGGATTAAACAACCAGTGAATATAACAAATGAATATGACAATGAAAATGAAAATGATACTACTTCAGATTCGGACGATTACGACTATACGTCTTATGATACTGTTGATACTTCTTCTGGATCTAACACAGATACTACGTTCGATCACACAATAGTTGATTCGAGTACAATAACTGATTACAGTCAGAGTCAATCAGTGACCGGTCAGAGTCAGTTAGTGACCGGTTACAGTTCATCAGATTCCACGAGTACTGAAAACAGTGCAAGCACTGAGACAACAGAAAACATGGAAAGTTCAGAAACAACATTTACTATGGATGCTTTCAGCAGTAATACAGATACAACTACAGATAGTGAAACAACACTCACAAACATGGTATCTCTAACTGGCTTTGGATCTACCTATTTCAACATTTTCGAAACAACAACTGGTATCATAGACCTAACATCTGAGGAAATAACCGATACATCACGAAGTGAAATGACAGATACGACTAATTATTACACAGATACTAGTACCAATTTGGATGTAACAGATAGTACTCTAAAATATACTACTGATGATGATGTAACAGAAACTTCTAGATCATATATAACACCACAACATATAACTACAACTACTAATAACGCTAAAAAATATGACATAACTACTGAAATTGTTACAGAATCAACTACGGCAGCTAGTCCAACTACCAAAACGATTGCAAATGTTGATATCTGTCCTGATTTTACCTTCAACTGTACAATAAATTGTAACGGAAATAAAGTGAATCAAGTGTTCTTTATGTCAAACTGTACGGTAGTAAAAAGAATTTGCTATGAGAAGGTTTGTCCTGCAAATATTAGTGAAGTCGTTGATTCGAAAAACGGTACAAATCTAACTACTACCAAAGATTTGGTGTATGAAGATGAAAATAATAGAAAAATGTACAATTTGTCTGTGCCTACTAAGAAGAAGTTATTGAAATTGTGCTGGGAAACCATGTTTGGGCAGGAACTTGTTAAATTGACCATGATGGATTTGGTGAGTAAGATACTTTTTATTAAATTTTACCTGGTTCCTAGATATTGAGTTATTAATCTTAACCGCTTATACCTTTATCCCGTGTTACTTGGGGTCGGTGCAACACGTTTTTACTTCCATTCTGTTCTGCCTACGGACACTCTATCACTGGCTGCCTTCCCTATCACTTCTCACAAAATATGACGATCTTTTCTGTAAGGTCTATCTTCTTCTCCATTCATCTACATGTATACCCATAACACTTTTTAGTAACAAGCGTACATCCTTCCATCCTCAGATTATGATCTTACCAAGACAAATGATTCCCTTTCAACTTTTCAGTCTCTGGCGCCACTTTCAGACTTTGTTTAATGTGTCCATTTCTTACCATATCATTATTGTATATCTACTCGTATCTCAACACTCTCATCTCCACAAATGCAATTTTTTTCGTCCCTCTCTTTTACAGCCTAACATTCTGGGTTATATTTACCCTATATTTTAAGTTATTCGATTGACCTTTTTTTATCTGTTATAAACTAGTACTTGACTGCGATCCCACCTGATGGTAAGCAGTAATGCAATCGTTGATGAGGCGCACTAGTTTATTAAGAGCCTGTTTACTCTAGCCTTGAAGACACCTAAATTGTAATCGGACGGGAAGACCCGCAGCAGGCAAATCCACCTGTCGCTCAGAAGGGCGAAATTTTTGGTCTATATTACATAAACTATATATATATTTTAATTATATTGTATATATTATTATAAGCTTAGAATTTTTAGTGACAATTCTAATTTAACCCAACCTATAATAATAATAATAATTTATAATAAGCATACATAATTATTTAAAAAATCTGTAGAAGTTTTTAGTTATGCGCTCATCACGCACAATGTACGATATCGATGTAGATAACTTTTATACATTAAAATTGTGTGCAACTTGATATATTACTAAGCTTAACTAGATTTATTTAATAAAATCTTTATTGTACACCAAATAAACAAAAATACAAGACAAATATTTAAAAGAATAAGTGCACAATGGGCGTCTTATCGCACAGGGCGATCTCTTACAGACAATCTTTGGATGGACTGAGAGAAAGGAGATAGATTTAGGGTTGTCAGTGTACAAACATCACATATAATACTAACAAGATACATTAACATAAATACATAGGTACATACAATACAAAAAAAAATCAAATATAATATAGTTGAACCAGGAGAAGAAAAATATATTAAAGATAATGCTCCTTCATCATTTTATCATAATAACAAGCAAGTTAAGCGGACGTCATAATCGTTTTGTAAACGTCCATCATCTTCTTGCCATTGTCCCATAAAATAGTACCTATTTGGGGTGCAACACGCTTTTTTCTTCCATTCTGTCCTGTCAACCGTCACGCAATCACTCCTCATACAATCCGTCGCCGATTAGTACATACAGTTGAACAACTTAAAGAAATAAAATTTCAAAAATGTTGTCGTGTTGTAGGTACACGTACGAAATTTATTTGGCCGAAAATTTTGGTCTTTATGTATATCTTTATTTTAAATGGAAAAACCTGGAAAAGTTTTTTTTATATTTTTTGGTGATTTTACGTAAAAACAAGCAATTACGTAATAACAATAGGTATCCCCCAGAGCCCGAGGGGCCGTTTATAATGTAATCATTGTAGGTTCTTATAAAAATCTCGTGGTTTTTAAACCAGAGATTTATGCAAAAATATAGATTTATCGATCGGTCAATACTCAAAATAATTTTTAGTATACTAATACTATAAGTTAGTGAATAAGTTCCACGGACTTAACTAAACTCGGTAACGAAACCATAGCGCGATTCAGCGAACGAACTCTTGTCTAACAGCGCCATCTATCGAGCTAAGAGGTACTACAAATTTCGGAATAACCCCATCAAAGATTATTTTTAAAAGATAAATTGAATCCATACATAACTTACATATAACTATTATAGCCCATCAGATCTCATTATGTGAAAACAAAATATTGTTCATCATTTTCGATATAGTGTCACCCGAAGGTTGCCCGTAGGATAGAGGGTACTACTTGGTAAATAAACTATATCTTCGAATGAAGCGACTCATATAATAATGATCGAACTTCTCATGAAAAAATGTCTACCTAGATAATATGGATAACATTAAATTATCTTTCTCTCTCTCTTTAAAATCTTATCCGATTTCATTTTGGGGTCGGCTCTCTTCGTAATTTTTCGCCACATTTCGGGTCTGGATCGTCCAGTCACTCACTTGGGCTTTCTCTATGTCATTGCTAATTACATCCATGTTAGAAGGGGTCTACTTTAGGTCTACCATGCTTTTTTTGGACCAGTATTCATGCAACTACACATGCTTACTGGTCCAAAGAAGCGAGAAGTCCTAATTTGCCTAGTTATTTGTTCTTTAGATTATTATTGTAATTGATGGATAAAATTCAATTAATAAAATTATTTGTAGCCGATTGTTAAACATTTTTTTTAACGTTGCAAAAGCAATACAGGTCTACATGGCTCCCATAAAATTACTCTATGGAAATTATTGCGAGTAGGTACTTACCTACTTATTGGGTTTCCCAACAACGCGGTCTATTATACAATATACGAAATATATCATACGAGTATATCACGTAATTTTATGATTTTGCATTAAAATTTTGAAATCTAATTGTTATTGCATTTTTTTATGTTGAATACTTAATATTTAAATGATGTAATTCAGACATTTTTATCTATTATTATTTCAATTAATTGGACTTAATTTTATTATTATTGTATTTTGATTTTTACCTATTGTATTTGTACCCTTTTCTAGACAAAACATGTTAAAACTTTTTTTTGTTTTTAATTATTCCAACTGATTTTTATGTAACCTCATGTTTTTTTTACCCGACTGCAAGAAGGGTTATGTTTTTCGCACGTATTTTGTATGTTTGTATGTATGTAATATTCTTTATTACCTCATATCTTCCAAACCGCTGAACAGATTTTTATAATTAACATATCGTTAGATTTGTCTTGATAACCCAAGTGTTCTTAGATAGGTGACGTTAAAAAGAAAACCACATATCGACTGTGAGATGCTATTTGTTTGAGCAAAAAATTTTTTTTTAATTTTTTTATTCTGCAATATGGGTATCAAATTAAAGGTCTTTTCATGAGGATTTCAAAATGGTATGTCATGACCATATTAAAAAAAGTACAACAGGAAATCAATGTTATCTATTTTGTACTGAGGTCGGTTTTTGAACTTTATAGTGATTTTACGTCTAAAATATAGTGAATAAATAGTGATAATATAATTGTAACTAAAAAGTGTAAAATAAAAAATTAATTTTAAAAATAAAAACCCGACTGCGTAAAAATATACTTTAAATAAAAACTGAAAACAATAATAAACAAGTTCAGCAACAGTCGGGACCCATTAAAATAATCTAGACTAAAATCATTCTATCTAATGTGGACCTTCTTGATGTTACGCTGACATCAACACTCAACTTTGGGCCATACATCGAAGCAAAGGCTCAACTGGCTGCAAAGAAGCTGGGAATCCTCGCAAAGGTCAGACAGTACTTCACACCGGAACAGCTGCTCAAACTTTATCAAGCGCAACTTCGATCGTGTGTGGAATATTGCTCTCATCTTTGGGACGGATCTGCCCGATACCAGCTTGATGCACTTGAGGCAATTGAGAGGCGAGCCAGAAGAATAATTGGCGATGATATACTCGTCGAGCCGAGGCTTCAAAGTCTTGAGCATCGACGCAGAGTTGCTAGCCTGTCGGTTTTCTACCGGTTCCATTTCGGGGAGTGTGCGTCGGAATTGCATAACCTAATTCCGCCTAGCCCGTTCCATCATCGGACTACCAGACGTACGGCTATGCGCCACCGGTATATGGTGGATATCCCACCTACACGCACAAAACGTTTTGGGAACACATTCATCGTGCGTGCGGCTAGGGAGTGGAATTCCTTGCCGGAGTCTGTGTTTCCTGATAGCTACAAACCGGGAATCTTTAAATCGAGTGTGAATAGGTTTCTTCTTGGTAAGCGCGTTCCATCGTCGACCGCATCGTCGCTTTCCGTCAGGTGAGATAGCGGTCCAGCGCGAACCTATCGACAATAAAAAAAAAAAGACAGACAGCGGGGTCTTAGCAATAGGCTCCCGTTTCTACACTTTGCCTAAAAAATACCGAATGGCAACTATTTCCATGCAGTTTTCAACAATACACAGAGTAATTCATGAGGAAGGCTTAAGTTTATAAAACTAGCCTTTGCCCGCGGCTTCGATCGCGTACAAAAATTTTAGCAATCAGACCAGTACTTCCAGAGATTACCTCCTACAAACAAAACAAAACCGGCCAAGTGCGAGTCGGACTCGCCCATGGAGGGTTCCGTAGCAGCAAGTAACATAATATAAAAGTTCTTGTAGTTCGTTGTAACTTTGATCGATGTTTTAATAATAGTGTATTTTTTTAGATTTATGACGTATTAAAAAAAAAACTACTTACTAGATCTCGTTCAAACCAATTTTCGTTGGTAGTTTACATGATGGTGATGGTGATGGATTATTCAAAAGTGCCTGTAAATGGTCTATTTGAAATAAATGATTTGAAATAAATGATTTGACTTTGATGACACACATTTTACCATTTTGGAAGTGTCTCTCGCGTAAACTATTAAATTTAGAAAAAAAAATATATTAGAAACCTCTATATCATTTTTGAAGACCTATCCATAGATACCCCACACGTATGGGTTTGATGAAAAAAAAATTTTGAGTTTCAGTTCTAAGTATGGGGACCCCCAAAATTTATTGCTTTTTTTCTATTTTTGTGCGAAAATTTTAAAGCGGTTTACAGAATACATTTACTTACTAAGTTTCAACAGTATAGCTCTTATAGTTTCGAAAAAAAGTGGGTGTGACATACGGACGGACAGTCAGACAGACAGACAGACATGACGAATCTATAAGGGTTCCGTTTTTTACCATTTGGCTACGGAACCCTAAAAACAAACTTAACCTCTTTATAATATTAGCGTAGATATATGGTATATGAATTTCATTCTTTTCAGGTCTTCGTCCTTCTCGGCACACTGTTCTTGGACTTCTTCCGCGCACTATTCGTTCGATACATGAACCGGTGCTGGTGCTGGGACCTGGAGAAGAAGTTCCCCGAATACGGAGACTTCAAGATCGCCGAGAACATCCTGCACCTCATCAACAACCAGGGCATGGTGTGGATGGGGATGTTCTTCTCGCCCGGCCTCGTCGTCTTGAACGTCGCCAAACTAATGATCATGATGTACCTACGTTCCTGGGCAGTCATGACCTGCAACGTTCCCCACGAAGTCGTCTTCAGGGTCTCAAAGAGCAACAACTTCTATCTAGCCCTGCTGCTAACAATGCTGTTCCTCTGCGTCCTACCAGTCGGCTACACAATCGTCTGGGTCAAACCGTCATGGCATTGTGGACCTTTCTCCGAATACGATAGGATCTACTATATATTGACGATCAATATCTACAAAATATTGCCGAAAAGCTTGAGCTTTGCTCTGGAGTATATTGCGTCGCCTGCTATCGTTATACCCTTGTTGGTGCTGCTGATACTTATCATTTACTATTTGACATCACTGACAAATTCTTTAAGGGAAGCTAATAATGATTTAAAGGTAAGTTGATGAGGCAAACCTATTTCCTTGAGTGTAGTACCGTTAACCATAGTAATCTTATGTTATATTTCAACCCTATATAATTGTAAGTTGATGTTTTTTTTGATGCGAGACGCATAGGAACGTTCATTGTGGTGACACTTGGGGGAGGCCTATGTCCAACAGTGGACGGCTTTTGGCTGAAACGATGATTATGATGATGATGTTTTTAGAAGAACGAAATTTTACTTGCTCCTAATAAGACCAGCTTTTAGACAAAACTCACCAAAGTAATCGTCTCTCTGTCCGCCATATACACTAAGGTATACCTGGCAAGTTTTGCCTGTACAAGTGAGTTGTACAGGTAAACCGGAGCGTGTATGGCTACCTCAAATCTCAATTAAAACACAAAGTGCATTTGTTAAATTTTAGATTCAGTTGCGCCGTGAGAGAACTGAAGAGCGGAGGAAGATGTTCCAACTAGCTGACACCAGGAGGAGAGCCGGTTCGACAGCCATGGACAACACGCCCTTTGCGCGATGGAAGAAAGCACTGCCATCATTGCCAATGAGTAAATCTATTGATTCTGATGATCGCAAAACTTTGACGGAAGAAATGAATGAACCGATCAAGATGGCAAAGAAAAAAGGTATTGCTTCAAACTTTTTTTTTAAGTTATAGAGATTGTTTCATTGTGATGATAATTTTGATTCCCAATAATGAATGATTTGAGAAGAATCGCCTGGTCAGTCATTGCTAGTAGTGCACTTACATTAAAGCATCCATTTAGATGTCAACTAGTGTATTAATGAAAACTCACTCGTCTTTTATTTGCGTTCTGTGTGTGTACCTATAAATATCCATGATAATTGTTTTCAGGTAATATTTTTGCCAAAATTGTTGGTATGGCTCTCGATAAAAAATGTGACGTAGAAGCCGTTCCAGAAGCCGATGCCCCATCCCCGTCACCTAATAACGTAGACGATGAAACTGATACAGACTTCCACGAAACTCTTCCAAGAGAAGTTTTAAAAATAAAAGATATTTTTATTCTCAAACCTGATAAGAAAACAAAAAATAGTGTAGAATTCAAAACGGATGGAAGTAGAAAGCATAAAATTAATGAAATATTCAATAAAGGTTTGAAAGTTAAGCTCGAGAAAGATGACGATCGTACTGAAAAGAAAGCTGTAATTGAAAAACAAATACAGGATGCAGCAGAAGGAACAAAACCCAAAATTGTAAAGGAACTGTCTAAAGAAAAAAAGAATGGTAAAAAAATGAACGAAAAGCAAACTTCACAATCTAGCACTCAGTCAAAACAGTCCGACTCAATTGGTTCTGTTATACCAGTTATTACTATAAGTACAACAGAGAGTGACGAAGAAGTGTTATCGCACAAAGATAAAGATGAAAAAAATGGGCAGAAAGCAAAGAGTGGGGGAAAATCGAAGAAAACTCCAGATCTTAAATCTTTACGACGACAGAGCAGTGTGGAAAGTATTAGTGAAAATAAACCGTCCCAAGAGAAGAGACAAGAAGAAGGACACAAGTATCAATACTCATTGTAAACATTGTTATATCACGTAGTAATAATTTAAATAAATGTTCAACTATGTAGTTTTATTGGTTTTTTATTCATTGTAACCTAAATAAAGAATTTAGACAAGGAGGAATCTGATAGCCGACGCAGTTGTAAGTCTAGAATGATGACTACATACTGTAAGGTGTAGCTGAACCTGTTTTAAAAGCCTTAACAGATGAATGATGACGATGAAAATTCGCAAGATGCAAGAAACATAAGTCCGCGACTGTATCGAAGCGAACGCGATACGAACGCGCGACAGCATCATTACAAAAAGTAGCCGTGGGTGAGGGGTCTAGACGAAACCGATGACTTGAGGAGCGAAATAAGGTGGTGGTGTTAATGTCAATGTTCAGTACCTTTCCTTCCCAATTCACTTGCTCTCTTCTTGTATTGTTGTTCTTGGAAGGACTTTGTGCATCGATGTCAGATTATAATTTGAGTGTCTTCAAGGCAAGAGTGAATAGGCTCATAAAGCAGTGCATCTTACCATCAGAGATTGCATCACTGCATACCATCGGGTGGGATTGCAGTCGAGTACTAGTTTATATCAATTAAAAAAAAGAAATGTTTCTTCCGTTTTCGCAGAAGGAATGGCAGTTTCCTTGGTTCCATGGTTTTGTTTCGTAACAATGAAAATAAAGAAGAGTTCAGAAACAATTGTTATAAAAATGTGACTAAGTATATAGTAGTATATAATGCTATACTTACTAACCTAACCTAACATAACACAGATTGAAAGCCAGACATTATTTTATTAAAGACCTACTAAGAGCAAGTCGGATATGTGCACTACGGTTTCTGAACAAGAAAAAACTACATACATATTAAATAATTGCCATACTAGTTATAAGTATTCCTGAAGCCAAACCACAGGCTCCTATAATAATAGAGATCAAGTAAACAAATATTTATTACTTATATAAATATGTACAAAAAACAAAGAACATAAAATAGAAGGTGTTTCTGATTTCATTGATGAATTGTTGCACAATCTAGAATTACACACACAGACATGAAACCTTGTAAACAATGATATAGCCCTGTTGAAAGGCACGAGAGAAGCGAATGGACTGGTGGTGCATCCAATTTTCTTCGATTTTAGCACTAATTCTAGCCTTGCAAATCTTCTAGAAGCAAAACTATGCCCGAGTAACGGTGGCATGTGCCTACATCCTCTCTCGTTATAAGTTTCACCAATATCTAAGAATCTTGTAAAACAGCCACCTATATAAGTTTCACCTTGACACTGCATCTTATATTTGCTCATCTTGTGTCTGCCTGCATTACTTGGGTCATCAAAGACCTTATAACATTCATTTGTACTTAAATCCTTCGCACCATGCTCACTTATTCCACATTGATAGCATACGTTATTGGAACTTGCTTTCCTTTTTGATTTGGACCGTTGCCTGGGCATAACATTCTGTTCATAGTCCGGGTTAACATGATAGGCTTTTTTTACCGTATAACGTTGTTTTTTGTTAGGTATTACCGTATACAGTTCCATAAGTTTCCTGAAATCATCCATATCAAAAGAATAGGCTTCCGTATAATGTTTCTTTCCTGTACGATAACTTCTATGCTGTAACATTTCTGAGGATTCCTTTAACATTCTGAATGCATCAGCTTTTAAAGAGTAAAGCTTTCCATGAAGAGTGCTTTTTGTTGGATAAGTTCTAAAGGGCATATTTTTCGTCGGGTAAGTTTCTTCATATTGTGACATTTCTGTAGAAAATACTTTGTTTGCTTTTAATGTGGAAGCACGTATAAAATGAGGTTTCTTATACGGTGTATTTTCCGTAGGATCAGTTATTCCATAGTCATATTTTTTATTCCATGGTTCTGTGTTTAAATATTTTCCTAAAAAAAGTCTTCTAAACTCATCTATTTTTTTGGAATGAGGTTTCTCAGTATTCGTTTTATGTGGTGTATTTTTCGTCGGATAAGTCCCCTCATAATTATGTACAAAAAATGACATTGTTGTAGCAGGTTCTTTGGTTTTAGTTTTTGTAAAATAATATCTTCTGTGATGAGTAGGTACAGATTGAGGTTTGTCATGCGATGTATTCTCTGTAGAATCAGTTCTCCAATAAACCACATTGTCTGTCACAAGTTCTGTAGTTGCATTTTTAATAAAATAAAGTCTTTTAAAATCGTCTCTTTCTTTAGAATAAGGTTTTTTATTAGATGTTCTAAACGGCATTCGTTTTGTTGTTAAACTTCCCTCAATATTTTCTATTTCTGTTGCAGTTTCCTTGTTAATATATTTTGTGAAAAAAAATCTTCTGAATGGATCCATTTTAGAAGGAGAAGGTTTTTCGTACGTTGTGTTTTCCGTAGGGTATGTTCTCGCATGTTCAAAAAACTTAGATCCCTTGTTTTGATTTCTTGCAAAAAATGGTCTACTAAACTCGTCTATTTCTTTAGAATAAGGTTTTTTATTTGATGTTCTAAACGGCATTCTTTTTGTCGGAAAACTTCCCTCAATATTTTCCATTTCTGTTGCAGTTTCCTTGTTAACATTTTTTGTAAAGAAAATTCTTCTGAATGGATCCATTTTGAAAGAAGGAGAAGGTTTTTCGTACGTTTTGTTTTCCATAGGATATGATTGCTCATAATCAAAAAATTTGGCTTCAGATCCCTTAGTTTCATTTATTGTAAAAAATGGTCCACTGAACTCGTCTATAGAGTTTCTGAATAGTATTCTTTTTGTGGGAAATCTTTCCTCAATATTTGATATTTCTGACGCAGGTTCCTTGTGAAAATTTCTTGTAAAAAAAATTCTTCTGAATGGATCCATTTTTAAAGCATGAGGTTTTTCGTATGTTATGTTTTCCATGGGATACGTTCGCTCATATTCAAAAAGATTAGTAACAGATCCCTTGTTTTTATTTCTTGTAAAAAATAGTCTCTTGAACTCGTCTATTCCTTTAGAATTAGGTTTTTCAGTATATGTTCTGAACAGTGTTGTTTTTGTTGGATAAGTTATTTCGTAATGTGAAATTTCAGTAGCAAGTTCCTTGTTCTCATCTTTTTTTAAATAAATGGTACTGTCCTCATCAATTTCAATAGAATGAGGAATTTCATAGGGTATATGTTTTATAAGATAAGTTTGATCATCAAACGTTTCTGTTCCAGTTTCCTTGTTTTCATTTCTTGTAAAAAATGGTCTATTAGACTTGTCTATTCCTTTAGAATAAGGTTTTTTACTAGAAATTCTGAATGGTATTCTTTTTGTTGGAAAACTTTCCTCAATATTTGACATTTCTGTTGTTGTTCCCTTGTTAACATTTTTTGTAAAATAAAATCTTCTGTATGGATCCATTTTGGAAGGAGAAATTTTTTCATTCGTTGTGTTTTCCGTGGTATACGATTGCTCATAATGTAAAAGCTTAGTCACAGATACCTTATTTTCATTTCTTGTAAAAAATAGTCTCCTAAACTCATCTATTCCTTTAGAATTAGGGTTTTCAGTATATGTTCTGAACAGTGTTGTTTTTGTTAGGTAAGATGTTTCATAATGTGACATTTCAGTAGCAAGTTCCTTGTTCTCATCTTTTTTAAAATAAATGGTACTGTCCTCATTAATTTCAATAGAATGAGGGATTTCATAGGGTGTATTTTTTGTAAGATAAGTTTGCTCATAATCAAACGTTTCTGTTCCAGATTCCTTGTTTTCATTTCTTGTGAAAAAAGGACTTCTGAACCCATCCACTTCTACAGAATAAGGTTTTCTGCTAGGTATATTTTCAGTAGGACTCGTCCTTCTAAAATCTTTTATTTCTGTAGCAGTTTTGTTCGAATAGGGGCTTTCGCTATCAAAATATTTTCTATGTACATCGGATTCCTCAAAATAGACTTTTCTTGAAAAATTCTGTTTTATGAGTTCATCCATGTGTAAATAATGAGATTTTTTAAATGTTGTTTTAATGGTGGGATACGTACTTCCAAGATCTAATAATAATTCTGAAGCGGGTTCCTTTTCGTGGTATGTTTTTCTTGTAGTATTAAGTTTTCTGAACTCATTCTTTTCAGCAAAATCAGGTTTCTTATAATATGGTGTTCTTGAGTTACCATAAAATATCTCATCATTTGCTCTTTTAATAGTGTATGGTTTGTTATTATGAATTATTTTTTTATAAGTACTTTTCTCAAATTCTTGTAAGTCAGTATAATAATGATTTCCAAGGTCTGTATATTGTAAAACATATGGTACCCGCGTGGTGTCCTGGTTTCTACTAATTTTATCATCTTTGCCTACTTCACTCAGTTTTGGTGTCTTATTTAAAAAGTATATTACACTGTAGGTTTGCTGGTTTTGCGTATTTTTTGCAGTTTCACCAAATTCCTTTATTTTTGGTAGCCTAGTTGGAGAGTATATTATTTTACGTCCATATTCCTTATGTCGTCTTGTCGGAAAATGGCTTCTCCATGTTTTCATAATACTGGAGCTGAAAGGATAGTCTACGTCGAGTGTCGTTAAGTATTCTGTGCTGCTGCTGGTTAGTTCATGCGGGACTACTAGCGGCCATTGTTCACTCACATATTCGTCTGTAGCCACTGTTAACGCTTCTGTAAGAAATTTGTAGTTCTCTTTTATTGGTAATTCTCTAAAGCTGCCAAATGTATTCTTCCCTACTAATAATCGCTTTTCATAGTCTATTTCATTTTCGTCCTTTACAAAGAATGTTTCATTAGGTACCGTGCCTGTCTCTGTATCATAAGTGAAGTCGTTTCCTGGTAGGTTTTCTGTAGTTAATATTGGTTGATAAACATCTGGTTCATAATCCTCGGGAAGTATTAGCGCATCATTGGGTGCCAAGTACATGTGAGGGTTCTTCAATCGGATTGCTTGTAAATATCTCACTAACCATAGAAAAATAACTAAACCATTAAAAATAATGATCATCATAAATTAAATTAGAAAATAAATTCAACTATAAAAATATTAGCCACAGCAAATGGCTCATTTAAAATCTGTGATCGCAGATTGGATAGATAATTTAGGTGGTCAGTATGTAGGATCGAGGTATACAGGTTTCTTCTAGTATTGTAGTGCTCTTTGGTATTATGAGGTTGTTATAGTTTGTCTAACGGTGAGGCCAAACGAGCGTAATTTTGAATCGCAGAATTTCGGTCGCGTAATTTCTGCTACATTCGATTTCATACAAAGGCCTGTTTCATTTACACGGCGACGTAAAATGAGTTGTCTGCCGCTGTAGAAATGCACCGACCGAAATTCTGCGAACTCACAAAATTACGCTCGTTTGGCCTCACCCTTAAAAATCAAACGACTTGGATATTTTGTATAATATTTAATAATTTAAAAAATACTTATATTCGATACCTTTTATAAGGTTCGTCTATTTGTAAACAATGATGAAGATCTCATAATCAACATTGACTATTGAACTAGTGTTGATTACATCAGATTTCATTTTGCCCTAATAATTACCCAAGTCGTTTGGCTTTTTAGACAGACTTCTAACACACCAACGCAAAATCATGCGACAGCAAAATTACCTAGTTGCTATTGTCTGTGCGATAAAAGAACCGTCGTGGCGTAAAGTGAAAACAACATTAAAGATTTTAAGTAGCAACCCAACCCAGCCATCCGTCAAATGCCAAACGTCATAGTATGTTGACAGAAAGTTTGTTTACTATGTTATTTTATTGTGATTTTTAATTGAAATCTTCAGAAATGTGATAAAAAATTTCACTGAGCTGCAAGGAAAATAATTTTTAATATATTACAGTTTTGCCAAAGATAACAAATGGCAAATCACACCATTATTGATCAAAACAAAGTCACAAACTTGGGAAACATTGGTATGCTGTGTTTTTGGTACGTAACACTTTTATTTTAATGTTTTTAGACTTCCTAGGTCAACTCCTGTCCCTGTTATCTCCAAATATATATAAATTAAACGGAAATTCATTAAAAAATTACGATATTTGTTTATTTTGTTTTGGTCAATATTTTCGATGGCTAGCATAAAGAGTATTGATACTTTAAATTTATAATGCATTTCGACTAACTTAGAATATTTCTTTTCAGGCTTGAGTAAGGATACAGTAACTAAAATAAAAAGGGCAAGTGCGAGTCGGACTCGCGCACTGAAGATTCTGTACAAATTTACCTATGAAATCAATTCCCGAATTGAGTTACGAAGATTTTTCCAAATTGCAAACAATTTTTTTTTTGTGTCGGATCTATCAATTTATAATTTTCAGATTTTTCCCTGTACTTGTTCTACGAGACCTTGATTTATGCCAAATTTCAGGATTCTAGGTCGACGCGATTCACCCTATGAACTTTGATTCCCTTGAGTATCGAAATATATGTTTTTTTGCGACATAAACAGCCGTATCTTTTTTTTTCGTTAACTCAGAAGTTTTTCACAACTTCAAAAGACCGCAGACTTGAGTGCATGGTTTTAATTTTAACTCGATACCTCCAAGCGTTCTCGAGTTAAAGGGTCTTAACAGATAAACAGACGGACAACCAAGTGATCCTAAGGAGCTTATATGCGAGATGGTCCCCTAAAGGCTAAATAGATTTTTTACAAAGCAACATTACAAATTCTGAAATGTACTTTATTTTCATAGTCATTAAGTTCATATTTTTCATAGATTAGCAAAAGGGAAAAATGTACTGAGGAAGACAACGAGAAAGTGGTAGTGTGTCCCAATTTTACATTATGTTTAAATAGGGTAAACATAAACTATGCTAAACTTGCTGCTAGCTACAATATTCCAGTCAGTGACAATAGACCGATCCCAGTCAAAGTGTACAACCATTTTCGTTGGAACTGGGTAAGTGGTCGTTGGTGGAACCTACCTAGATAGGCAGTACAGCAGTTTCTTCACGCTATTTTCCTATACCGATTCGTGTTTGCATTCAAATGTTCATCATCATTACAATCGAAAGACGTCCACTGTTCGACATAGGCCTCCCCCAGGTGTCGCCACAATTAACGGCATTACGCAAAAACTTATAAACGGATGAATTAAATGATAAACGTTAACGTATAGCTTATAACCTATATTTTTGCTAAGTTCAATAGGCTACTAATATTATAAATGCGAAAGTTTGTGAAGATGGATGGAGGTACTCGTATGTATGGATGTGTCGTGGAAAAACTACTAGACAGATGAACCTAATCATAAACATTGCAATAATATAGCACATAAGCTATAACTTTGCAGTTTCACTAGGTGAGCAAATTCAGCCAATAGGATAATTTTTATTATAGGGTGAAGCCGCTGGAAGAAGCTAGTCTAACATAGTTTCAAAATATCAAGATTTAACAGTCGCACTATAATGACGTCACAATGTTGCTTACATAACAAAAACGATATTTATCTACAGCAGCGCCCTCAAATCCCACGATGGTTTACTTTCCGCACAGACTCTACTTACACAACAAAATAGATGCCAATGTCAGTAGCACGGACGCGACATATCAATGCGACTATGATGCGACCACGTAACTACAACTTAGGAGTCTTTAAATCAAGAATGAGTAGGTTACTTCTAAGCGAGTGAGCTCTATCTTCGGCCACATCAGGTAAGACAGTAGTCTAACGCGAATTATCCATAATTAAAACAAAGTATTGAAGAAAACCGTTTTATCTCGCGCCATAGAATTATTATAGAGTCTGTGCGGAAAGTAAACCATCGTGGGATTTGAGGGCGCTGTTGTAGATAAATATAGTTTTTGTTATGTAAGCAACATTGTGACGTCATTATAGTGCGACTGTTAAATCTTGATATTTTGAAAATATGTTAGACTAGCTTCTTCCAGCGGCTACACCCTATAATAAAAATTATTCTATTGGCTGAATTTGCTCACCTAATGAAACTGCAAAGTTATAGCTTATGTGCTATATTATTGCAATGTTTATGATTAAGTTCATCTGTCTAGTAGTTTTTGCGCGACACATCTATACATACGAGTACCTCCATCCATCTTCACAAACTTTCGCATTTATAATATTAGTAGCCCATTTATTGAACTTGCTAACGTGATGAAACTTAGCAAAAATATAGGTTATAAGCTGTATTATTGCAACGTTTATCATTAAATTCATCCGTTTATAAGTTTTTGCGTAATGCCGTTAATTGTGGCGACACCTGGGGGAGGCCTATGTCGAACAGTGGACGTCTTTCGATTGTAATGATGATGAACATTTAAATGCAAACACGAACCGGTAAAGGAAAATAGCATGAAGAAACTGCTGTACTGCCTATCTAGGTAGGTTCCACCAACGACTACTTACCCAGTTCCAACGAAAATGGTTCTATCACTTTGACTGGGATCGATCTATTATCACTGACTGGAATATTGTAGCTAGCAGCAAGTTTATGTTTACCCTAGTTAAATTTAAAGGTAAAAATGGGACACACTACCACTTTCACGTTGTCTTCCTCGGTACATTTTTCCCTTTTGCTAATCAATGAAAAATATGAACTTAATGACTATGAAAATAAAGTACACTTCAGAATTTGTAATGTTGCTTCGTAAAAAATCTATTTAGCCTGTATGGAACCATCTCGTATATAAGATCCTTGGGATCACTTGGTTGTCCGTCTGTTTATCTGTTAAGACCCTTTAACTCGAGAACGCTTGGAGGTATCGAGTTAAAATTAAAACCATACACTCAAATCTGCGGTCTATTGAAGTTGTGAAAAAATCAGACTTCTGAGTTAACGAAAAAAAAGATACGGCCGTTTATGTCGCAAAAAACACATATATTTCGATACTCAAGGGAATCAAAGTTCATAGGGTGACGTTGACCTCCATAAATCAAGGTATCATAGAACAAGTACAGGGAAAAATCTGAAAATTGTAAATTTGTAGATCCGCCACAAAAAAAATTGTTTGCAATTCGGAAAAATCTTCGTAACTCAATTCGGGAATTGATTTCATAGGTTTTGTACAGAATCCTCAGTGCGCGAGTCCGACTCGCACTTGCCCTTTTTTATTTTAGTTACTGTATCCTTACTCAAGCCTGAAAAGAAATATTCTAAGTTAGTCGAAATGCATTATAAATTTAAAGTATCAATACTCTTTATACTAGCCATCGAAAATATTGACCAAAACAAAATAAACAAATATCGTGATGTTTAAATGAATTTCCGATTAAGTTATATATATTTGGAAATAACAGGGACAGGAGTTCACCTAGGAAGTCTAAAAACATTAAAATAAAAGTGTTACGTACCAAAAACACAGCATACCAATGTTTCCCAAGTTTGTGACTTTGTTTTGATCAATAATGGTGTGATTTGCCATTTGTTATCTTTGGCAAAACTGTAATATATTAAATATTATTTCCCTTGCAGCTCAGTGACATTTTTTATCACATTTCTGAAGATTTCAATTAAAAATCACAATAAAATAACATAATAAATAAACCCTCTGTCAACATGATATGACATTTGGCATTTGACGGATGGCTGGGTTGGGTTGCTACTTAAAATATTTAATGTTGTTTTCACTTTACGCCACAACGGTTCATTATGATTAAATATGTATAATAACATCATCACATCCCATCCATCCTTTTAACAATTCAGTTTAGGTCGTCAAATGGATCTTATTAAGAGCTTATTTGCCACCCAATTGCACGTCACACGTCATGATACCAAGAACCGATACAGATGGCGAGATAGCATCTATTGATACGAAGCTAATCCATCAGGAACTTCATCTCTAAGAGATGTCAGGAAACCGTAGAGCCCAGCAGGACCGATGCCCGCTAGCTAGGACCGCGGGCGCTTTGAGTGCCGTTGCCTGATGCGGTCGGCCTCCTCCTTTGCTAGCTTTACTGCTTCGCAGAAGGAGGCGGCCGCCTGCCACTCCTCCTCGCTGCAGACCATGGCCTATACCAAGGTCCGGCGATGCCCAAGCGGGGCACACTTCCACCGTGTGCTCCACCGTGTCCTACACAAGCAGAGCTTGTGCAATGAGTACTTGAAACTGATAAATTTACATAAATATTTCCATATAGATAAATTACACCCAAACATAGAAAAATGATCGCGCTTATCACACAAATATTGGTCTTGGGTGGGAATCTAACCCACGACCTCCGGCATAGCAGTCAGTTCTAGAATAACCACAAGATCAGCCAGTCAAATACATGGAAGTTTAGAACTTTTTCCATACTCTTTTCAGCCTAGAATTTAGTAATCTATGGATATTTAGTCATAATCTGTGAGCTTAAACTCATATTTACATATCTTTTAGAGAATGTTTTTTACGATTTTTTTTAATTATATTTATTTAATACTATTTTCTTTAAACAATGAATTCCCATACACGAAATGCTCATTGTTATCACGTGTCAAAAACCCAGTGGAACATATTTTAACCACTACCCCGGAATCTTTGGACGAGTTACCAGGAAACATTTACAGATATGAACCGTATAAAGGTAAATTGTTAGTTATTTGTTTTGTTATATTGTGGTATACAGGGTAGAGAACCTTTTACAATTTAGAATAATAAAAGCAAAACTAACATATAACGCTTAACGATAAACCTGAAAATAGTTTGATCAGATTGACGAGCAGAATCAATTGAACCACCCTTTTTAAATATAGGTAAAAAAACTTCATTAATAATGTTGCCCTGTCTGTTTATTAATAGGTCAAGCCGAAACAGGTAAACAAACACGATTAGTTGTCGTCCATTTCAATTTTCTTTTATGCGGGATAATAATAATTCTTATTTCAATGTAAATGTTACTATAAAAGATCGAACTACGGTAAATCTTAAGATTTTCCAGTAATACCTAAGATTTACCGACATGAGTTGGTAAATGTAAGTGTTTATTATAATGGGACGATTTTTTCGGGCTTTTACCATTACAATTCAGTACATGCTATGTTTTACCAATGTGGACTGGTAAATGTTGGTTTTAGGAATAAAACAATGATTACTTAATTCTTCGTCATTTATTTCAAGTATTTATTAGTTAAAACTTAGGTATAATCCTAACCTATTTAAATTATTTTCATTAAGATGTTGTATTAATAAAATTAGGAACAAGTACTTTTTTTAATATTTGAAATACTTCCTAAGCAGCAAAAAATTACACAAGTAAAATTAACTTCTCACAAACACAACGCTTACCTTGACTAATCTAACTGAATCTGTATTTTTCTTATTATTTGGTATTTAACAGACAAATAGTCTAAATTAATCATTATTTTTCTTATTATTTGGTTTTTAACAAACTAAAGAGACGGTACGCAGGTAGCGGGGGCGGCTGACTGCCCACAAGTACGAGTCGATGCGCTTTACATGTTATGACACAATTTATTTAAACATTTACCGTGTCTTTAATGTAAATCCTAAGATTTACCAAGTGAATGTTGGTAAAAGTTCGAATCGCAAACTTTTATGGACATTTACCATTAACAATTTGGTAAATCTTAGGTTTTACTAGAAAATCTTAAGATTTACCGTTGTTCGAGCTTTTACAGTAGGAGGTAACATATATACGAATCTTAGGTAAACAATCTGCACATAAACCCTTTACACTTTTTTAATGTTTTTTTTTTTTGTCAGAATTAGGTCATTATCATCATCATCATCATCATCATCATCATCATCATCATCATCATATCAGCCAAAAGACGTCCACTGTTGGACATAGGTCGCCACAACGACCGGTCCTGTGAATTATGTTAATTGAATTAAAAATAATTTGGGGTGTCTGTGGTTTTGCGCTTTTAACGTTACACGTTGTATAATTACTACAGGACACAGGACATTATGGAGACCAACGACAACAAACAGACAAGCCTCATTAAAACAGCAAAGACAGACAGTATCTAGAACTGGAGCCAAGATAGTGAATCATCAATACAGACCACTTGTAGGAAGCCATAGGGAGAGTTCTACAATACAGTCCTATTGGCATCATTTTGATGATGATGAAGGGGCTTGGCCGAAAGTTGTATTGCTCTTATCAAGCACTGAAAGAACAACTACACGAAGAAAACAAAATAAAAAAACATTTGCTAGCTATTTTCCTCATTTACATCATAGATACACAACAGCAACTACAAATCCTAAAGATGTAAACGAAAACAATGAAGGTGATAACGTTACGGAGACTTTTAAAACAAGCACGAATTCAATATCGCTTAATTCTGACAGATTTAACGATAATGTTATTCATCTACGAGCAGAAGACGATACTGAGAAGGAAGAAGCTAAAGATATAGAAGTTGCTACACGGATAAATGTGAATACTACAACTACGGAAAATTCATCAATCATGACAGAAATAAATATCAATGAAATAAAAGCAGGAACGGTGGTAATGAAAGAAATGGGTTTAAAAACAAGGGGAGAGTTAAAAAAAGAAGTGAAGGTAAACAAAGTAAAAAAGATAAACAAAAAAGTGAAGATAAATAAAAAAGGGAAGCAAAAACTAATCATTAAACTAAAAAGAAAAGCGAACAATGATACAAAAGATATAAATGGGAAAAATAGCAACGCCGGTGACGACGGTCCACATTGCTATCAGTGTGGTTTGAATGTACCTGGGATTCCCAGCACACCGTCATGTCACCAAATATTTTCAAGCAACAACCGCAAGTTCATTTTCTTAAAACCAAAGTACAGAGTGAAATGTAAAAAGAGTTATAAAGGTAACTTTTTACAGTTGTATGCAATCATCTGACACTTAAATCTCTATTAAAAAGAAGTTCCTTCGCCGTAATGTTGGCAATACGGAAAAACAGTGTTGCTATATTTTTGGCAATGAAATTACTCAATATTAGGGAGATTAAATGACATTTCGTTACTTTTAACAATTGCATTATAATGTTGTTTTGTTTTTTTCTTTTGAAAACTGTAAAACTATTTTTGAATAAAGTATATAACGCTGGGCTCCATTTGGATTGTCCTGCAATTTTTTCAAATACCGTAAACGCCACGTCACAATATCGTACCTCTCCATTAACAACTTTCTTTTAGACTGGCTTTTCTTAAATAAAATCCCATTCCCCTCATAATTCTCCTTATAGTGGTGTGACTACCGTTAAAATCAATTTCATTTTGCATTTCGTGCAACAATTTTGCTAGAGTAGGTATTTCTTTTCTTTTTTCTGTAGACAGACATGGGAGCCAACATTATGGCGAAGGAACTTCATAAGTGAAACGCACTGTAACTATATTATCTCTGAATGCATTCACGCTATCACAACCAGCTCTCAAAACTGTAAATTTGGGGTATGTCTGTGAGAAAACTAGGTAGTTTCTTGTAGCAGATCTTTCTATTCTTTAGGACAGAGCTACCAAACGAGATACTGACCCCGAGACACTATAAATGACTAAATAGATTGGAGAGCTGCAGGGACTAGTACTGATAAGTTCTTTCCAAAAAAAACATTTCATCAGCCTTTTTCCTATTAGCATGAGCTTCCAGTCTAACCAGATGCGGCTGAATACGTGTAACGACTGTCAAAGATCTACGAATAATAATAATAATATTCCACAACTATCACACAGCGCCGTCTAGTCCCAAGCTAAGCAGAGCTTGTGTTATGGGTACTAGACAACTGATAAACTTACTTATATATTTCTAAATACATACATATTATAGATAAATTACACCCAGACACAGAACAAATGATCGTGCTTATCACACAAACATTTGTCCTGGGTGGGAATCGAACCCACGACCTCCGGCATAGCAGTCAGGGTCACTAAACACTAGACCAACAGGCCTGTCAAAATGAATGACAACCGGGACCAACGGCTTTACGTGCTTTCCGAGGCACGGGGTGTCATAATGTGTACATATGAATTGAAAAATTTCAACTTGCCCTTGGTTTCAAAACCGCAACCTCAAGCACGACAGACGTACACTTACTCATACTAATAGATAGATCAACACGATATGAAAACACAATAAAAATACTAGGTATATGTATTTTTTCAAACTATTTGTGTAATTTATTTCATCACCACTGCTCTCAAAACGGTGAAGGAAAACATCGTGAGGAAACCGGCATGTCCTGTAACTAAAAAACCGAAGACATGTGACGTCCACCATCTGGGTCTGTGTGGTGGATTACAACCTATTCCCTCTCCTGGAGAAGACGCCCGAGTCCCAGGAGTACCAGCAGTGGGAACATTAAAAAAGGCTGATTATGTTTATGCTTATGTATTTTTCATTGCTTCATTAATTGTAGAGTTAGAACAATAAAGACTATATAAAAGCTTGACATTTCAAAGATCTTGAAACGAATTAATAATTTGTCTCTCGCCTTCAGGTGGTTGCGTCAGACGGTATGTGGACATTGGTATGACATACGACGAGAGGGGCTGCCGAACGATGCCACCCATGCTAGGCGAGAGTTTCGCGTCCGGAAGAATGGCAGTACTCGAAAAATCGATGCACAGCTTACGACAGGGTTGTATGTCCAGCCCGTATGCTTCTTTGACCCCCTTCAGCAGAGCTATATCCTTGTTCGCCAGATACCACGTCTGCATTTGTATCGGGAGATACTGTAATCAAGGAAACGTACTACAAGCTGATTCTTTAAGCTTCACCATATGCCTTGTCTCAACTATATTCACGTTATCTACCTGTCTTACTGGATGGACGTGAATGCAAATATTTTTTGGGTTTATATACTTATGTAGGTGTGCAATGGTGGTCTGACTTTCGGCCTCTGGCTTCATCTAACAATCATCAAAGATGTCGGCCAATATCTCAAACTTCTTCGCAGGGCACGGTTGTGTTAGAGCAGTGGTTACCTTTTCGATCTTGTCACCCCTATGTTTTAACTGGTCTCCCTCATGCTACCAAAGAATATGTTTTTTTTTTTTTAATTTGATGTAAACAGTGCTTGCCCGTCATCCCAATTGTTGATGATGAGGTGCACTAGTTTATTAAAGACCTATTTACTCTAGCCTTGTGTATATGCGTCATATAAATACAAATCGAATTTTACATATAAAAATTGCACAAAAGTATAGAGTAAATTCTTATCCTAGGTACCTTACTTCTTCACAATTATAAACTTTATAGACTTTACTAAACGTAACATTTCAATTTTTAGTGTGGGATGGCAGGTTGGTTTAAAGCGAGGCTCTGACTTGTCATTTGGTTACACTGTTACGGCATGAACAGCACTGGTGAGCTAGGTTCGATTGCATTGCTCTGTTACATTTGAGCCTTGCAGAATACTAGCTTTATCCCCGCAGTAGTTATTACCCCCAGGTTAGGAACTATGGTGTTAAAGACCCAACCGTGCTTTGGAAAGAACTTTGAAGTGAGAAGTTAGAAATACAAGGTGTCGTTTTGAAGCTGCAAAATATTTCAGGAGGTAATTATGTTAGTGATTCTCGACCCGAATCAATAATAAAATAAGTAGGTAATTTTTTTTTTTTTTATAACCGCGCTTTTTTTCACACACACAAACACGGAACAATAAAGGGCGTTTTCACACACACTAACTCGCAACGATAGTTTCATAAATAATGTATCATCCAATCATCATCCCGCACGCCACACCCTAGCCACGCCCCCGCGGCCATCGATCAATCGATTTAGTTTAGTGTAATTAAAAAATTAAATAACAAGTATTACTGATTATTGACCAGGTATCGTTTTTTTATATGATTATTTATGAGTTTTATTACAACCTCCTGAAATATTGTGCAGTTTTAAAACTGCACCTTGTATTTACTGGCTGTTCATCTATCTGCAGACCAGCCTCAAGAAACGTTGCTTAATAAACTTGTAGACAGACCCGTGCAGTTATCACTTAGCCTTCATTTAGCTACAAATGTTTATATTGTATACCCTATTCGCGTTAAGATTAGACGTTTAAAGAAACCTTTTTACTGTCTGTTCAACCTATTTTAACTTCTATTTCGTAGACATAAGGATGGTATTAAAAGCAAACAAGTGCGAGTCGGACTCGCCCATGAAGGGTTCCGTAGCAGCAAGTAACATAATATAAAAGTTCTTGTAATGTGTTGTAACTTTGATCGATGTTTTAATAATATTGATTTTGATTTTGATTTTGAATAATAGTGTATTTTTTTTATTTATGACTCATTAAAAAAAAACTACCTACTAGATTTCGTTCAAACCAATTTTCGTTGGCAGTTTTTATAGTAATGTACATCATATATTTTTTTTAGTTTTATTATTCTCTTATTTTAGAAGTTAGAGGGGACACACACACACATTTTACCACTTTGGAAGTGTCTCTCACGCAAACTATTCAGTTTAGAAAAAAATTATATTAGAAACCTCAGTATCATTTTTGAAGACCTATCCATAGATACCCCACAAGTATGGGTTTGATGAAAAAAAAATTTTTGAGTTTCAGTTCTAAGTATGGGGACCCCCAAAATTTATTGCTTTTTTTCTATTTTTGTGTGAAAATCTTAATGCGGTTCACAGAATACATCTACTTACAAAGTTTCAATAGTATAACTCTTATAGTTTCGGAAAAAAGTGGCTGTGACATACGGACGGACAGACAGACAGACATGACGAATCTATAAGGGTTCCGTTTTTTGCCGTTTGGCTACGGAACCCTAAAAAGTAGTTACAACACCAACTATTTACTGCAGCCGCCATTTGTAATGCCACCAACGTAATTAAAACCACAATCGGTCGAAGGACAATAACAAAAGGTTTTCATAAATGTCTAATGTTATTTTGAACAGAGTATAGTAGTGTGCTATGTTAGGAGACTGACAAGACGGCTCCAATGGATGATGCCAGATTTATGCAAAATGCTTTAGAACAAGAACTTTAGCTGAGGGAAGCTACAAGTATTATGTGTGAATAAAACAGTACTTACCTGTATAATGTGATGAATGTCTTTGAGCTCCGATTGAATAGTTCTCTAGAAAGATTTACGTAAAGTTGAAACATCTAAACAAGTCAAAGGTAATGTTGGTTTTTTTTATTTGATTTCATTTAAACAGCAATAAATCGTTTTAACAATCAAAAGATGTGGTCCATATTTTACTTTTAACAAACTCTACCAACTTTCCTATTGAAGATACAGTTGCCATCACAGATCTTTAGCGGTTGCGCAGAAGTCAAATATTCGGTCTCTTTAGTGGTGCGAAGTGAGACGCGGGGGCGGGGAGTGTCAGTGATTGGCCCGCCGCGCCATCGCGTCATAGATGTCACTCCTAATTCGTTCCCTGCGTTGCTGCATGTATCTAACAACGAAGACGATTAGCTCGCCAATGTATGGAATGCGCAAAGCGATCCCCACTCTGACGCCGAGCGCTCAAAATCCGTTTTGGCGACTGTAGATCCCTAATGTCTACCAAGCGGTCAGGCGGTCACAACTTAAAACTCAAGTCGTGAAATTATTAATAGGTTGTGCAGACTGATGTCCAATATACTGAGCCAATTTTTAAAAAGATTCACACAGATGTGTCACTTACTAACTACACTTACAATTCATATATTGATGTCATAATGAAATTAGTAGTAAGGACTTAAAAATAATAATAAATAACGACACCGGTATACATTGGTCATCGTCGTCATCATTGGCCTTATAATGTTCCCAAGGGTAAATTGGTATTTTAGAAATAAAAACATTAAGACCAAAACAATACATTAGATTGAAAAATAATTTAGCAAACAACATTAAAGTACAAAAACTTAATAATTTTAATGTCAAAGATAATTTAATAAGATAAAAATAAAATTCATTATAGTCAATTAATCACATAGTACCTATTTACAAATTCATTCATTAAGTACCTATATCAGTTTACTTTATTCCATGATATTACTTGATACTCCCAAAACATTTAACAGAAATTAAATTAAAACCTGTAACGTAACAGAAGTGAACATGATGTAAGATCTTAAAAAATAAAGTAATGCTTTTGTTGCGCCTTTGAAGGCATTCAATAACTTCATTGATCGATACTTCTGTGAAAGAGACAGGGGTAACAGAAACAGAATCCTTGTTTATATCTTTATTTCTAACCTCTATAAGTAGAGTATCTTTTAATAGACTATTTGAGAATAAGAATATTGATTAGTGTACTAGTAGAATTATACTTTGGTTCAGCTTGCCAACCTTACCTTAGATTTTTTTTCGCACTGTGAACAACTAACATTTTTAAACATCCAATGTAGTTCCTGATGTTCCAGCAAATAACTTGAGCATGTTTAACAAACTTAAAGTTTAGAATTTAGAGGACTAAACTTTAAACATCAGAAGTAGAACTGCAGGCACAAACCGTCAAAATCCTGTCCTACAATCAGGCATACGAAACAAAATAAATCCCTATAGATAATGGGTCCACAAAAAAACCAACGCTACCCTTGCGAGCGCAGCCGGCATTCGGGGCCGGGCCGCCGACCGCGCAACATGGCCGGCGCAAGCGCACTGATACCGCTCCTCATACTAGTATACACGGCCCTCGTCCACACAGAAGTATTGACTCCGAGGTATTTTAACTTAGCGTCTAAAAAGAAGATTACGGCCACCGCTACCTGCGGAGACGAGGGACCTGAGCTTTACTGTAAATTGGTCGGCGCAAACGCAGATCATGATGAGCATGTGATCCAAGGACAGGTGAGATTGTTTATATTTTTGTGTGTGAATGGATTTTGTGTGTGCTTTGATTTAGACACTTTTTTTTCTGTATAATTTTGGTTTTCGGTTTAATTATTTCGTGCCGTTCGGAAACTTTGTGTTTATTATATGTTTTCTCGGTTCTTTATCGACTAAAGGCATGGCCTTTTGTGCTACAGTGTGAATGAGAGAATGACCGGAGACTTAGAGAGCAATTACCCGAAATTTTACCCCGACGAAGATAATTGGTCAGGTTTTATAAATGATCGGTGATGTTTACTTTCTTTTTGTGCTTAGTTTGCGTTTTCAGAAGGATAAACTGTACATTAGTGACGACAACAATAAAATGATGTGCTAACATTTGTCTGTTTTATAAAGCAACAGTTTTAAAATATAATGTATAACCTAATCGTTTCTTCCTGTGCCCACGCGCAGCAAAGATATCATAATTTACAAGGACTCTTTGCCAACTGACTATGAAAAGTTAGTCACTATTTTGTTTTTATCATCATTTATTCTATTAAACGGTATGTTAGAGTCAGAAGTGGTTCTAATATCCTGCATAGATCTATAGTCTACTTAGGATAGTTAACAGTGTTTTTCAACAGTTACAAAATTCAACAGAACAGCCATGTTGTATCTATAGATGTACAAATATTATAAAGCTCAAGAAGTTGGTTTGTCGTATGAACGCTGTTACTTCAGAAACTAATGATTCGATTTAATAAATTCTTATAGAGATAGATCAAAGGAGACTATAAGTATATATCATTATGCTACGACTTATGGGAGCGGAGCAGTATTCAAAGAGTGCCGGTGCCTGTATTTCCTGTCATCATCGCTTGTCATCGGGTGAGATAGTGATCAAACGCAAGCCTATCAATAATAGTTAAAACAAAACCAAACACGACGGTGTAACTCAAGAATAGCTATTCCGGTAAAAAGGCCATAAGCTGCGACGCTCATAGGTCTGATAGTTCAGGCATCCAAAGCCACAAGACGATATAGTAAGCTAAAATATTTCAAGTTAGTTTTTATTATCAGCCATGTTTTGAGCTACGGTTATTGGTCCATTTTTTATTGATATTTAACTAGTGCTTGACTGCGATCCCACCTGATGGTAAGCAGTGATGCAGTCAATTTTGTTTCTTTAAACAGACAACCTTGTTTAATTACAAGGCAACGCCTGAAGAATTAAGCCCGTTTTTTTTTTTACTTTTTCTTGAAGTTAAAATAAATCAAAATAAAGCAAAATACAACTGAAAAATAATTATGTGAATAAGTACTGAGTAAGGCACACGTTGCTAAGCTAACCTAAATAATCAAATTATAAAGTTTCTAAGTTCATATTAAGCAGAGCAGAGTGTAGAACAATCGGCTACCGCTTGATAAGCGACTGATAAGTTATCTCCGTTCTGCTGCCCCAGCGTCCGTCTGATAACGGGTTCGATGCTCCGGCTGTGCTGAAAGCTCTTAAAATTATGTATCTAGGTTGATGTTGTGGAATGATCAGACTGTTTCATCACCTAATGAAATGCTTGAGGAAAAATATTCAAGAAGACTATGTAAGCTTGTAAGGGCGAATTTCACCAATAAAATTAAAAGCAATGATCCTTACGTTTGTAAAATGGGGTGAATAGAGACATAGGGGTTAATGTAGACAAAAATTTAATGGGTATTTTCTCCATATTTGAATATTTTTGCAGCATTTAACTATATCAATTTGTTAATGAGTTGTTATTCTAAAAAATCGATGCTTTGTTAGAGCCGGATATTATGGTATCAAAGTGAAAAACCAAACCAAAGTTTTGTCTCTATTCACCCCATTTTACCCGGTACTTTTTACATTTTTACACATAAGGTCTAAAGCCTTTTATTATCATAGAAATCATCAAATGTTAACGTTTAAAACGATCTGGCCAGTTTTAGTTAATTATATCATGAAATTATCAATTTCTAAGATCTGGCCAAGACATAGATATGTAAAAATCTCGTGTCACAATATTTCTTATCGAAGTGCTCCGAACCGGCATCACCGATTTTTTTTTTTTATGTGTATGTATTTGGTAGGTCTGAGAATAGGTCGTAAGTTAAAAATAACCCTCCCACTCCCGCCCCCATTTTTTTCTTTGATAACTTACATGGCAGAACAACGCTTGCAGGGTCACTTAGTTTTTAAATATTTCCAAATATAACGATTTCAGTTTAAATTTAGCTAAAGATAGTTGTAACGTTCGTAAGTAGTTAAAATATGTGCGTTATCTTTCAACTTTGAACCCTGTATCTTACAAATGGCTGATTATTATTTTCGACTGGGTTGTGCTGTTTCATTACTAACTCATTAGTATTCTAACGCTTAGTAAGATTATGATTATATTAAAGTTTAAATTCATTGGGAAGCCAGCCCAATTAAGGGCATAACTTTGCAGTAGTAATAACCAATTTTATTCAAAAATTTACCTAATTTCAATGTTATAAATGAATAAGTATTCTAAGACATAATTAGGTACCCGAGAGATGGTCTACCCGGATGCTAAATTTCAACCAAATCCTTTAATCATGCTGTAGCTGCAGTAAAAGACGTGATTCAGTGACTCAACAACAGAAAGAATATAATAGAACATGCAGTTTTCGCAATTATAATAGCAGTTTTCGTAATTATAATAAAGAAACAGGTTAAGATTAGTTACAAGTAGGTGTATATGTTTTGAATTCCTATGTGAGATATCGAGAACAATTTTGATATTAGTGTGACTGTCTTTATATCCAAGTAGAAAAAGACGAAAGAAATGATGAATGAATCGTACAAAAAACATGATGTAAATAGAGAGAGAGAATTTTTCAAATCAATTCAAAATCAAATAGGTATGTTAGAGACCTTATCAAGTCTGCTTGAATAGAAAATTAGGTTACGTGTGTACCATCGCGGTAATTTCAGCCTGAATAAAAATTCGCTTGAATCCTGCGGCTCGCAGCAAGCAAAATATTTCTGTTTAGTGTCTATTTGCTGTTTACCGTGAAATATTAAACAAAAAGAACGCAAAAGAATAGCCAATTGCTTGACTACTTATATATATGACGGCTAATAGAAATGTATGGAAGTAGAAGATATTAATTGAGACATGTAAAGACAAGATAATGATGATGAAGCAACCCAAATAAATAATGATTCTTTCATCCAAATTTCGATTACGGTGGCCAATCTCAACAGCGATTAGCCAAGTATGCAGGAGATGTTACAGTACATAAGTGTGTGCGCAAACGCATATGCACTCTCTGTTCATTTACTCTGATAGTCCGATGGGATAGACACGATACACGACACTGACGACATAGAACAGACGCAGAACCAGTCTCGCGTCCATCGCCTTCCGACGATCCTCACCGGATCATTGGTCCTCGTTGTGAGATGACTTCGAAAGCTGCTTTGAAATCTTCCAGTAAGTGGTCACCACTCCGGAAAATTTGACCAATATGCCTAGTTTTGCAAGCAACTGTCGATTTTTCGAGCTATGTCAGTGTTAGTGTGTTGTCAGTGTCACCTTGGTTTCCTCTGCGGATATCTTCATTTCTGATTCGATCACGTAAGAAAACTCCGAGCATAGCCATCTCATTGCCCTTTGGGTGACCCTAAGCTTACTGATGAGAGCAACCACGTTACAGTGCCATGTGTATTTCTGGCAAGATGTTCTGGTCATTTTTGTTTTAAGACTCTATCGTTATGCGACCGAGGTCAAGATACCACATAACTTTCTGAAAAGGAAAAGGATAGGTACATATGTGTTCGTAAATCTAAAACCTCCTCTATTTATATCAAGTTGCAACTTTGCAAGCTTCACAATCAAGTTGCAACTTTGCAAGCTTCTGTCCTCATGTCAAGAGAAAGATAGTAATTTCATTTCTGACTTCATGGATGAGATCAGAATCTTCTGTCTAATGTTGGAGAACATAAACTTGTAAACAAGATATATGAACAAGCCATAAGAAATATGTATGTAACCAACATTCATGTAACTCATAATATAATTTAAAAGAGTGTACATAGAGTTTCTTGCACATTCTTCTAAATAGAGATCTACGCTTTGGAACGTGCAATTTATCTTCACTTTATTTTGACTGAACATTTCTGATTTCTGAAACACCGTACAAACATTTATTACTACCTACTTTCAGAAAGTATTACATACATCTGGTTGCGTTGGTTGCATTGTAACATTTGTAACACAAAGTATAACTTCTTACAAATTACGTTACAGTGATCAAATGTCCTTATGGAGTTCGGTGAATTTCGCCAGACTTCGTCAATCCTCGTGGCCTTTTTGCAGACATGTGGCGGCCAAATGCTCGTGCGCATCCTATTCATCTAAGCTCCTTTGTTTTTATAAACACAATGGTTTCGGATTTTAGATTTCTGTTAGATTTTTTTTTGAGTTTTTGGAATTAGAAGCTTCGTGAATGGTTTTGAATACAAATGTTGTTGAATGTGAAATGTAGAGTTGATGCTAGAGTTTATTTTTATTTTATTACAAATATGTATATTGTATGTCGTAGTTTAGCCGTGGCCAGATCGAATTTATCACTTCTTGATTTCTTGATATGACTTCGGTACTATAGAATAGAATAGAAATACTTTTATTCGGTACAGACACAGCACAACGGTTATATACACAAAGTAAACAAGAATGTACGCCGAGCGTGTCCACACCGAAAGGGTGACCACCTCAGCATTTGCTGGTTACTAAAACTGGCCAGATCGTTTAAACGTTAATATTTGATGATATATCAATCCTCGTTTAGCCATATCATTGATGTAGAATTTCTATGATAACAAAAGATCTAAAGAAAGTTGGTTAAACGAAGATTAAAATAATATCATCGAACTCTGGCCAGTTTTATTTGGTCATATCACGAAGTGAGCAATTTCTATGATCTGGCCATGAGATATTATAAGTACATATTTTTACGTAGTAGATACGAGTACGTACCGACTCCGAATAAATTCGAACTTGAGTATCTAAATTTTATTCAGTTTATAAAATACATAGACAGATACAGATATGTACGTAAATAACTTAATTTCTTCTCTTGTCGAATAACTGTTTTATTATTGATAGGTTTGTACTTAACCACTATCTAACCTGGTGGAAGCGAGCACACTGGCCTAGAGTCACTTTTAAATTTTGTCTGACCAGTATGTTACTAGCTGGATGTAAAAAATTTAAATGATTTTGCTAAAATTGTAGAAAGATACTTTTGACCGTTCTCTTCTATTTTTATTTAGGCTCGTGATAAGTTACTCGACAGAAAGCAAGCGATGTTGTGATCAATGATGATGTAGCTTAATCAGTCTTTTAATGTTCCTACTGCTGTGACTCAGGTCTACTCTCTAGGAGAGGAAATGGGCCATAATCCACCACGCGGGCCCAGTGCGGGCTGGTGAAATTCGAATTTTTGGTCCTAGGACATGCAGGTTTCCTCACGACGTGTTCCTTCACAGTTTTGAGAGCAGTAGTGATGAAATAAATTACACAAAGCAATGCGCCTGGCTGGGTTCAACCCGCGACCTACAACTTGTAAGTCGGAGCCATTACCATTCGGCCATCACTGCTCTTTGATCAATAATGATATGGTTCAATATTAATATATAATCTGTCTCCTCTCATCCCCAGGTGTGTGATATCTGCGATGCCACGAACGAAGCGAAGAAGCATCCTCCGGAGTATGCGGTGGACAGCTCGGAGACTTGGTGGCAGAGCCCTCCATTGTCCCGGGGGATGAAGTACAACGAGGTCAACCTGACCATCGACCTTGGACAGGTAAGGAAAATTTATCTACATGTATGTTTAAGTATACATATAATTATATGTCTGTGTATCGGTGTACGTAAGCGTCCCATTTCGGTCAACCTAGGTGCACACGGAATTGTGTAGCAATTTTTTTTTTCTGTATAATTCTGGGTTCACAACAGCGCAGGGAAAACAGCCGTGAGCGCAGCTGGTCAAACTGGGTTGAATGTATAGAAGACTGCGCGCATCGATTGTTATAATGATTGAGACGTCACGTGATTTTACGGGAAAGTTTGAAAAGGTATATTTCCTCCCGCAACCTGCGCTGAATTTCTTCAATCTGGCCATAACCTAATAGCCTCAACCTGCTGAAGTACAATATCATATGGGTTTAGTCACTGAGAGTCTGAGAAACAGCGCCAGCCTTAGAGCGGAGGACACCTGCCTATTACATTTACAAACTAAGTATAAATAAAGCTACTTACTACTAATACGAAAAATTGGTAACCTGAAATCATACGGACGGGGTCGTGGCAGACCAAGAAGGAGATGGCGGGACGACTTAGATGTTTTTCTTATGAATTGGAAAGAAGTGGCTCAAAACCGGGAACTTTGGAAGGAATGGAGAGAGGCCTTTGCCCAGCAGTGGGACAGTATGGGCTAGATATAATCTATAATATAAAAATGAATCGCAAAATGTGTTGGTAAGCGCATAACTCAACAACGCCTGGACCGATTTCGCTAATTTTTTTTTTGTTGTGTTCGTTATTATGAGGAGAAGGTTCTTATGGAAAAAAAATGAAAATTAGGGTAGTGTAGGGTAGAGTAGGGTAGTGTAGGGTAGTGTAGGGTAGAGGAGGGTAGAGTAGGGTAGAGTAGAGTAGGGTAGAGTAGAGTAGGGTAGGGTAGAGTAGGGTAGACTAGGGCAGAGTAGGGTAGAGTAGGGTAGGGTAGAGTAGGGTAGGGTAGGGTAGAGTAGGGTAGAGTAGGGTAGAGTAGGGTAGAGTAGGGTAGGGTAGAGTAGGGTATAGTAGGGTGGAGTAAGGAAGAGCGGGAGCGAAGCCGCGCGGGCAAAGCTAGTAATCTATATAAAAATCAATACCACTTTTCGTTGTAATTTTATAACTCAAGAACGGGCTCACCTATCCAAACTAAATGTTTAGGCTTTGTTCGGACTATTTAGTAGATGGTTTAGGTGAGGTTTGGTAGAGTAGGGTATAGTAGGGCAGAGTAGGGTAGAGTAGGGTAGAGTAGTGTAGAGTAATGTAGAGTAGTGTAGAGCAGGGTAGAGCAGGGTAGAGTAGGGTAGAGTAGAATAGGGTAGAGTAGGGTAGAGTATGGTAGATTAGGGTAGAGTAGGGTAGAGTAGGGTAGAGTAGGGTAGAGTAGGGTAGAGTAGGGTAGAGTAGGGTAGAGTAGAGTAGAGTAGGGTATAGTATGGTAGAGTAGGGTAGAGCAGAGTAGAGTAGGGTATAGTATGGTAGAGTAGGGTAGAGTAGAGTAGGGTAGAATAGGGTAGAATAGGGTAGGGTTGGGTAGAGTAGGGTAGAGTAGTGTATAGTAGGGTGGAGTAGGGAAGAGCGGGAGCGAAGCCGCGCGAGCAAAAGCTAGTAATAATATAATAACTACTACTACGAGACAGTCTATATCCCAATCGTAAAATTGATATCCCAGGTCAGATTCCGAGCAGGACCTCTTGGGTCACGACTCCGCAAAGACAATGGCGTAACAGTTACATGAAAGGCCGCTATGTCAGCGCTTTCATAGATAAGATAGAAAGATGCATGCAGCATTGTTGTTGAGCTTAGGATAAGGATCTCAGTAGGTCTAAGAAAACATTAAATAGGGTCTTCTCACATGGTAAAAAAAAGTCACAAATCATAGTGGGCATTAGGCGCCAGCAAACAGCTGTGTGCAAGTGCAAAACAACTCCTCAGTCGCCTGATTGGCCCGCATGTCTGCTAACTCCTAATGCCCGCTATGGCCTGCCTTTATGGCTGACCTGTGTTGTACTTAGTGTCAGTGGTGTCCAACTTGAGATCTTTTTAAATATTTTTGGGAAAAAATATAACATGGTGAAAAACTGTTGAAATCCATTCAGTTACTGATTCTGGACAAAATATATTCAGGTTTTGCATAAACTAAAAATAATGTAATGTAAGTATGAGTATATACTTAGGTATATAAAAACGTGAGCAATAATAAAAAGTCCAGAATTGGACTAATCATTTCTCTCACTATGGGTTAACCGAGATCAAAATGTCTGACTTAATTTTTAAGTGTGTATTGACCCTTAGTACAAGAATCTTGGGAGGTCCAAGTAAGCACAAAGTAACAAAGACTGTTATTGTAATGCATTCCTTACAACTTACGACACTACAGTTGGTGAAAATGCTGTCTTTAATTAGCTAAATTCTTTGTATGTGTGAACACAAAAGTGACTGACTGACAATTCAGTCACAATTATGTGCGGACATAATACCTATCCGAATTGGCACATTCAAAACATTGTTTTAGATCTAACTGTATTAAAGGTCCGCTTTTGTACAATGACATGTGCCTAAACCTTAAATAAAGAAATAATATCTTATCTAATAACGTCATAATGTGGTTGTAAAAGAAGTATCATTAGTTGGACGGTCTTGAAAGGATTGACAGTAGGCAATGTGTTTAGAACAGCTTAAATAAAATTGGTGGCGTCCGAATACTCTTGTGTCCGAAACTAGACATCTTCAGCAACTTGCCCTACAGCATTTTTATCCTTTTCGCGTTAAATTAGACATTTAAAGAAACCTTTTTTACTGTCTATTCAACCGATTTTAACTTCTATTTCTTAGGCAATAAGGATGGAATTGATAATATAATAATAATAATAATATCTAATATAATATTCCACAACTATCACACAACGCTGTCTAGTCCCAAGCTAAGCAGAGCTTGTGTTATGGGTACTAGACAACTGATAAACATACTTATATATTTCTAAATACACACATATTATAGATAAATTACACCCAGACACAGAACAAATGATTATGCTCATCACACAAACATTTGTCCTGGGTGGGACAAAAAAAAGCAAAAAAGTGGTTACAATACAAACTATTTATTGCAGCCGCCATTTGTTACGCCACCAACGTAATAAAAATCAAAATCGGTTAAACGGACAGTAATAAAAAAAAATCTTATATGTGTAATGTAATTTTGGACAGAGTATAGTCATTGTTGAAATCTTTTACTCTACATTGGGATAAGTATCCTAAGGCACTAGTGGTTGTTCACTTTTCTAAAACCTTCCAAAGGCACTAAGAGCTTTTGGGGATAATTCCGGAGAGTGTGGATATTGTTACTCATTAAAAGCACCCCGGTGATCACCATCAGCACATAGAAGGCATCCGACAAGGTTACCTGGTGGAGTATAGCATAGCATAGTCGGCCTTATAATTTTCCCACTGTTGGTACTAAGGCCTTCTCTCTAGGAGTTGGAACGGCCGTAATCCACCACGCGGGCCCAGTGCGGGTTGGTGTGGATGTCACACGTCTTCGAATTTGTGGTTCTAGGACATGCCGGTTTCCTCGCGATGTTTTCCTTCGCCATTTTCAAAGGAGTGGTGATAAAATAATTCTACAAATACGCCTGCGTTTATGGGGATCTTTTATGTACATATTTAAACTTACTTTTAGTTAATTGTAGGATTTATAAGTTAGAAATGGGAGTAAGGTAGAGACACAGATATCTTGCCTGCGTAATAGGGACTAAAAACAAAAAAAATATATAGAGGTTTTTATTTTTACCACCGCAATCTTTTTATTGAAACTTTTATGATCTAAGATATCGTCACAGTTTCTATATTGATCACGTAATTCCCGAAAAAAACGAAAGCTATTGAACACACGCTAACGCTTTATTCATAACACAGCAACATGCCAACATACGACCCAGGAACTGTAATGTTTGCTCCCATAAATATATTCTGAACTACACATTTCGATGATATCATCCAGTATCCGAGTCATCCTTGTGTCAATGTTTTGTCTAATACTAGCGGTCCCGACAGATGTTGTCTTGCCCATAAGCCGCCAGAATAAAAGAAAAATAGAACCCGATTGTAGCGCCACTTATCGAGTTCAATTGTATTTTCAAACCACCCAGAGACCCACTCAAATATAAATATTAAATCTCACCCAAATCAGTCAATCCGTTTAGGAAGAGCTAGGTGACAAGCCCACTCTTCTTCTTCCTTCCCTGGTCCCATTATTTGGGGTCGGTTCTCCTCACTTTCCTGCGCCAAGTGGCTTTAGCTTGGGTTGTCAATTTTGGCAACTGGGCTTTCTTGAGGTCCTTCTCTATATTTGACCACCAAGTCAATGGCGGGCGGCCTCTACTTTTTTTTTCTACCTCTTTCTTGTTCTGGCAGGCTTAGGGCGATTGGGACCACGTGGTCCTCACTACGTCTTTGGACATGTCCATACCAAGAAAGGCGCAACGAAACCTAGACCTAGCTGACAAACACACGTACAGATTATTTTTATTTTATTATTATTTTATTATTATATTTATTTACCTATAAAGATATAGGTAAAAACATCTTGTGTCACAGCTATTATCAAACTCCTCCAAAACAGCTTGACCCTTTTTTGGGATCAAATCGATCGTTCATAACAATCTAGTTAATAGTATGATGCGTGAGAGCTTGATTTCGATCTTTATCGAATAGTACTTGTCGATCGATAGCGATTTAGTCGTATCATTACATATGTGATCTAGATTATTGACATTTTGTAGGACTCGATGACAGATAATCCACCCAGCGAGCGTCTAGCCTAAACACAAGCAGCACAAACAGACAATAGTAACTTTATGGTTCTTCTAGTTGTGTTGCTAGGTGTCCCGATTTGCGCGGGAAGTCCCGATTTTCAGGCGTTTAGTGACAGTGTGGTGAAACGTCTCGATTAACCTATGATCGCGACGTCAAAGGTCCCGATTTTCACTTCGCTTTTTTTCTGTCAAACTTTAATGCTTACGAGTACTTATCCTATTTCCGTATAAATGTTGCATGCGCTCCGCTTACACTTCGTCGCATAAAAACAGTCGACGCTAGCGATAGCAAACATGCCCGAGGCACTACAGTCTCGCGGCAGCCCCATCAGCGTCCTGAATACGTTATTATACTGGACACGGAAGCCTTCGTATGCTTTTCGGGTGTCATTCACCCACAGGCTGTGCGTGTACATAGAAGTACAATAAGCCCTGAAATGAGTCTGCTTTACTGACCTGGAACAGCGTGCAAATCAGCGAGCTATCATGTTACCTGTAAAGGTAAAGCCATACACGCTAGGGTATACCTGACAGCTTTGCCTGTACAGTTATACCTGTTAGGTAAGCTTGTGTGGAAACCTGCAGTTGTGCAATATTCGCTCCGGTTTACCTGTAAAACTCAACTGTACAGGTAAACCTGTCAGGTATAGCTTTGCTTGTAAGGCTACCTTCAAAACAGTCGACGCTAGCGACGACAAACATGCCCGAGGCACCACAGTTTTGTTTCTAATTCCGTAGAATCTTTCGAACCAAATGTCCAATGGGGACTATTCAGGACACTCCAGGAATAACGGAACGTATGCGAGTGCATCGACCCCATGCGATGATGGTGGGACATTAAATAATTATAGAACACATTTACGAGCTTGGCCGAATGTTTCGCCCGCTGCAACAAATCCCTTTGATTTTGGACTAGACATGGGTTTATTTGGTGATGGTTTTGCTTCCGCATCAGCAACTGGGGTTACATGTAGATATTTTACAACGTTTAACTACATATATGAGGAAAAATAGACTGATAATAAAGACAGAAAGTACTAAGAGCGTAAACACATAAGGTTTCCTTTTATGATGTACGCGAGCACTAAGCGAGGATTTTCCATAATTCACAAGAGTCACACTGTTTCTAAGTTTCTAGGTCCCTTTTCATTAATATCATTCCTCAAACCCAATCCATCTTTCTCTTTTTTGACGTCTCACTCTCTCTCTCCACCCATTCTCATTTGTAATCTACTCCTAATCACATACGTTTTATCTTTTTTCATCATCGCATACTCGTAGGGATTCCTTTTCTGCAAACGATCTGCTTTCAACTTTTCAGTCTTTAGTTCCATTTTCAAACTTACAATGAGTACCTTATTTTAATACAGTCAATGAATAAGTTGTGGATATACAAATACCATTTCAAAAGCATGTTTCAAGCAAGTTTTTATTTTTCGTATCGAGAAGTATTTTTAAACAAAAAGAAAGAAAGAAAACCATTATATTTACGCGAAATCCCAAAACTAGCTAACAAACATGTCAATAGATGGTAAAGATATGCGTCACATCCGCACATTTACTTCTCATTATGAAAGATGAAACTTACTAACATAACGTACCTGAGGCGCCTATTTTAAGCATAGTTTACATAAAACTTATCTATTACAATGTCTGTACCTTCTATAAGCTTGCAATGCACTCTGCGAATGTTGACACTGTGAAATTTGATTAGCTTGTGATAGCAATGCGATGCGACTCTCGACTATTGCTTAGCGAATAACGTAATAATATTTAATGTGCTACTGCTGATATACAGAACATTAGATTATACGATTTAGTTTGGCAATAGAGGTTATTAAACCGATATTTTTCAATACATTTTGTCGAAAATCCGCTCTTATCCCTAGAGTCGAAGCCTATTGGGCAATGGGATCGCTTCTGAAAGGAAAAGCTGGACCTGGAATGAAAGGCAACAATGGAGCTAGAAGTGGGTTTTAGTCAGTAAAAGTCTGACACGCCTTCTCGCCCCGTCCCGCAATAGCGGGAGATGTCATAGGATGTTTTGTCACCTAAAAAAACCCTACAAATCGCCGGGCAGCCTGTTGTCGCATCAAGGTGGACGCTAATTGACCCCCATAAGTCACCGGGCAGCCCGTTCTATTTATATCTTCGTAAATGTATTGAAAACACGTATACACGTGGAGTTTGTCTACCCACACCCTCACCAGCAGCTCGGGTGAATTCCGCCTCGATTGCAAAGACAAACTTTCCCCACTTGTATCAAAATATACTAAATTTCCCTAATTTGAAAGTGATGCGTAGGTAACGATTCTTGAATTATGTTAGGGAATAAAAAAATATCGCTATTGCTATGTTAAACGCGACAAATAAAGTGCTTTTTATATATCTAAAAGCAAACAGCTATTTCGAAATTTGAGTACTTACCTACCTGTGTATATGTATGCAGCAATGCGAGTTACTACAACAATTTGTTTTGGAAAGTTGATCGAATCATTTGAGACTTAAATGATTCTAATATAGCTTGCAATTTGATGGCCTCCTTTAAATCATTAAAATCTACGATTACTATGCGAAATTTACATGTACATATATCTATCTATGAGCATGATTATTCAGGAAAAAAAATATTTAAGGATATCTTCCATTATTTTGATACATTAATAATATTATTTTAAATCGCTTGCATCTGATCTATTCTGTAAGAATAATATTCTGGTTTTTATCTATCGTGCATAATATGGCTTTGTATTATCATTGGTTCGTCTATTGTCGTAATTTCGAGCCCCATTCCAATATAGAATATCTTAAATAAATGCGCTCAAATGACTTGAGTACTAATACAATTACCTAAGTATCTACGAGTACTCTATCTTTGTCTTAAACCGATATTTTTCATATTCTCCTCAATACATGTCCACACAAACTATGAAGACCGATTTTCACCTATTTCTGCCACTAAATAACACCACCGTCCACCAGTTAGGGCACTATGGTGATACCATATTTTAGTAGTTATGTTAAAAACTTTGTTCGAAATATTTTCCTGATTCTTCCTCATTACATGTCCAGCCATACTATGAACACCAATTTCCACCTATTTCTGCCACTACACAACAATTGCTATAGGAATGGGGTGACAGCTGTCGGATTCATACAATGTAGCTATATCGGCACGGATCTTGAGCGCTGGTTTCAAGTTGCGCAGAAGTCAAACATTCGGTCTCTTTAGTGGTGCGACGTGAGACGCCGGGGCGGGGAATGTCAGTGATTGGCTCGCCGCGCCATGGTGTCATAAACGTGATTGACTCGTGATTCGTTCCCTACGCTTGCTGCATGTATCTAACAACGAAGACGATTGGCTTGCCAATGTATGGAATGCTCAAAGCGATCCCCACACTGACGCCTAGCGCTCAAGATCTGTGCCGATAACTATACCTATCCTTTTCTCTCATATGGATGCATATTTACTTCCGGCTTTCATCCTACCCATGATATGTAAAAGACCATAAATAACACCAACAGTTGGTCCAATCAGGACCTCTTACTTAAGTAGGTAGGCTAAAAACTTTTCTCACTATATTTCTTTAATTCTTCCCCGTTACATGTCCATCGATACTAGAGATGTCAATCTGGGAATATGGGAATGTTGCTGGCAATATTGCCACCAATATTCATACTTCGGGCAATATTGCCACCAATATTCATACTTCGGGCAATATTGCCACCAATATTCCCACTTCACGGCAATATGCTTCTCAAATCGATAGCATAAATGATTTCCACCTATTTGTACAATGCGTTCCAAATAAGAACAGGATCGGTCGCCATGTTGTGACGTCACGTCATACTGTCAAATCGAAGAATTAATAGGTTGAGCAAAGCAAGAAATTTTTTAAATTTAATTTATTTATGAACTGTAAACGAAAAAGTTTAATCAGAATCCAGTTCTTCAATTTTGCTCATCTCTAAGTTCCTCAATTTTACCCAATTTCTTGCGATTTGACAGTAATCGAAATTATTCTTATTTGGAACGCATTGTAATTGTACCACTAAATAACCAACGAAATATGCTTTGATTTAGTCTGATATGCAGTAGCGTAACTATATCATCTGAGGCCCGTGGTAAAATCATTAGATGGGGCCCCCGATAAATTACGTTACGTTGTGATTTAATTTTAATATTTTTTTATATGAATTTCGGGTTACTTCTTCTGAGCTCGCGGCCTCTAAGACCGGGGGCCCCATCAGACCTGGGGCCTGTGGCATTTTGCCAGCCTTGCCACCCTAAAGTTACGCCACTGCTGATATGGATCCTATCACTCATGGCCAGCGTGGTCGAGAGGAACTGTGTCTGCGTAGGCACCGATAGCAGGCCGAGATAAAAAACTTTATGTGCCCAAAGGGCGGGGTTATTAGTTCATACCACGATTATAGCGATGTCACAAATAGACCAGGAACTCGTAAAATGTGATCATTTTTTTTTATGATAAACTATAATTTAGTTTATTAGATACACGTGCCTAATATTGGGATGATGAGCGTTAAAACTGATTCTTCAAGGATAATGGCATTGTTCACTTGACTTGTACCATCAAGAACCTTCCTTATCATCATCATTTCTGCCGAAGGACGTCCACGTTGGGTATTGGCCTCCCCAAGTGGGCCATAACGGTGGTCCCCCCCGCATCCATCGGATTCTCGCTACCCTCATCAGGGCCCCAAGTCTGCTATTTTTATAAATTCGTCATTCCAACACGATCCCATTGTCATTTTGCTAAAAGTTTGTAATCTGCTAATTCATAATGATCGATCATTGATCGGTCACTGGTCTTGTAATAGAATTGTGGTAGAATGATAATTTCGAGCATTTTAAAACCAATAACTGCACAATAACGTTCTAATGGTAAAACACTGATCAAATACACTGTCAAAGTTTTAGCAGATTACCGCAAACGTCAAATATTCATTTGTCAATATGTACGAGATTACCATTCTATGTCACTTCTTTCAATGGAGTGTCAGTGGTTGACCATTGGAAAGTCATAATGACGCCATTAGGTATATTAGTAGATTACCAAACTTGTCCAAATCGACAATTATGACATCAATGATAGACCATTCTGACACTATTGTAATAGCAGACTTGAGGCCCAGGTCATTGTTTCACCTTGTGGGTGGTCTAACAACGCTGTCTTCTGATACATGGTCGCTACTCCAGAACCTTTCGTCCCCATCGGCCATCTGTTCTGCTTCTGCGTGTAATAATGTGCCCTGCCTACAGTCATTTAATTTGAGCATTTGACTACAGCCATTTGACTAGGTATTCAAAAGTGCCTGCAAGTGGTCTGTTAGAAATGAATGCCTTTGATTTTTATTTTGATTTTAAGTTTGGCAATTCTTATAGCTATGTCGGCAATCTTGATTCTCCTTCTTTATCTATACATCTATACATATAAATAAAATTGGAGTGTCTGTTTGTAATATTGAAATAACTGCTTTTTACTACATGCATATGAATAAATATATACGGAACATACACCAAAATAATATTTTTTTCAATTTTTGTCTATCTGTCTGTCTGTTTGTCCGGGCTAATCTCTGAAATGGCTGGACCGATTTTGACGGGACTTTTTTTGGCAGGTAGCTGATGTAATAAGGAGTAACATAAGCTACTTTTATTTTAGATAAAATAAATTCAAAATCCTGCAGTCCACGCGAACGAAGTCGCGGGCACAGATATCTTCTATAATATAAAAATGAATCGCAAAATGTGTTGGTAAGCGCATAACTCAACAACGCCTGGACCGATTTCGCTAATTTTTTTTTTGTTGTGTTCGTTATTATGAGGAGAAGGTTCTTATGGAAAAAAAAAGAAAATTAGGGTAGTGTAGGGTAGAGTAGGGTAGTGTAGGGTAGTGTAGGGTAGAGTAAGGTAGAGGAGGGTAGAGTAGGGTAGACTAGGGTAGAGTAGAGTAGGGTAGGGTAGAGTAGGGTAGAGTAGGGTAGAGTAGGGTAGAGTAGGGTAGAGTAAGGTAGAGGAGGGTAGAGTAGGGTAGAGTAGAGTAGAGTAGGGTAGAGTAGGGTAGAGTAGAGTAGAGTAGGGTAGGGTAGAGTAGGGTAGAGTAGGGTAGAGTAGGGTATAGTAGGGTAGAGTTGGGTATAGTAGGCTGAAGTAGCGAAGAGCGGGAGCGAAGCCGCGCGGGTACAGCTAGTAGATCATAAAAATGATGATGAAACTAATGTTACAACAAACCATTTACTATAAACTTTTTACCTAGAACTTGATAAGTTGTATCTACATCCTGCCTGCTAAACCTATATGATTCATTTAAGATGTAATATTTGTTTATTCTTCCGGGAAGCCCCTCATAATAAATTTTCTGTCATCAGCTAAATATTTATGCGACAATGTTCACTATTAAAATATGTTTAGCCTAGAAACCTGAACTACTAAAGCTAGAACTCATAGAAATATAAAATATTTGTTTATATTTTATATATGTCGCATCCATCTGGTTAAATTAGCTATCCAATTTAACGCCTAGGGCGTTCGTTAAACGCCGGCATCCAATGAAATGGCTGAAGAACAACTAGCCAAGTCGTTGACCGCAACATTTAACCAGATAGCTGAATATTGTGTAGTCATTTAGTTTAGTACGATCATGAGTTTATAAATTATATAAAACTACTTTTTAGTAATAGTGTTCGCCAAGTAATAGTTAAATATTATTAAATCAATAAATAGCGGAATTAAATTTGAATCACTTGGCTGAGTCTTGATCAGTCATTTCGAAAGGGCTAACTTTTAATACCCCAATCTGTTAAAACGTTGAGTAATTTTAGTTCAAACAACTGTCGGCCTAGGCATCCAATTGGATGCCGGCGTTTAACGAAAGCCCTAGGCGTCCAATTGGATGCCTAATTTAACCAGATGGCTGCGGCATATATAGTTTAGTTCATAAACAAAAAGTTATGCCAGAATAGATAACTGAAATAACACAACAAGTGAAATTAAGCTAGAATTACCGACGCACACGTGTAACACGCCTGATTTGTACGTAGAACGACGTCGCGTGGCGTGGATCTACTGTAGCTCTACAAGCCTAGTTTTCATATGATGTATGGAGACCGACGCGCCCAGATCGGCGTGTGTGGCACACGTGTTAGCAGTACTTATAGTTCTGCCTTAAGAAATATATACAACCAAACGCATTTATATTTGCTACAGGAATTCCACGTGGCATACGTTTTCGTGAAGATGGGCAACTCACCCCGACCTGGTCTCTGGATGCTGGAGAAGTCTACGGACTACGGGAAGACCTTCAAGCCTTGGCAGTACTTTTCGGATTCCCCTCAGTGAGTATCTGACAGGTCTTTTACTCCAATAAAGGCCTGATCACGACTTTAGTCTTAACGGCCTGGCGCGGCGAGCGGGGTTGCATCACTAAGCGGGCGCGCGGCGCTATGAGCGGCGTCTCGTGGCGTGCTTCAAACATTTTCATAGTTTTCATCTTACCGCTCGCCGTCCCGCGCTTAGCTCACAGCGGCAAGGTCGTGAACGGGCCGTATATTAATGTTGGTATCAAATAACATCAGCATGTTTTTATAAACGAGTATTATTACCACGAGCTCAACCGAACTGTAAATGGGATGGAGAAATGTGTATAGGTAAACCAGAAACTATCGACATCGTGTTAGATGACAGACAAATGAAGGTGGGTGAGATTATTGAAAATGTGTGTGTGGGGATCTCGGAGGAACGGGTGCAAATCATTTTACAAACTGCGGCACCCGTCTTGCGCAAAGTACTCGCATCCAAACCTTTCCACAAGATGGGTGCCGCATTTACTGAATGTCGACCAAAAGTAAATGCGAAAATGATTTTAGCAATATAATATTTGGACAGTTTTAAAGGGATCCGACCGATTTTGTGCAGTGATTTGTAACTATGGAAGAGACATGGGTCCACCACTACTATACGCCAAAAATTAAACTGTAGTCCAAGCAGTGGGTGGAAGCCGGGGGTGCAGCCCTAAAGAAAGCGAAGACGAGCGCACTTGCTTGAAAGGTCATTGCCGGTGTGTTTTGGGATTCAATACGGTTGCTCCCCTGTTAATTGCATCCTATTAATTGATAACCTTGCAAAAGAGACAACGATTACAGACGAATATTACTCCAACGCCCTTGACCAGCTGGAAGTCAAAATTCGCCAGAAGAGACCTAGCTTGAATAAGAAAAAAATTGTAATTTTCACACACCCTTGGGCACAGAACAGGTCAATTTGTCATTATGAAAGGTAATTTATCTTTGATCATGTCATGTGTTTTGGCGACAGGAGAACTGCGAAATTTGGGGTACGATTTACTTGGTTATCCCCATATTCTGCTGATTTGGCATCATCAGAATTCTATCAGGTCCCAAACACAAAGAAATTTTTAACTGGGAAGCGCTCCACACCGAATAAAAAAGTTGAGAGGGTTCATACCCTTCCAGACTCACACTTCCAGAAGTAGTGACATCAGAGAAACTCTGGATCAAATATATTGAAGTAAGAGATACTGTAGAAAAATAAAATTACTTTTTAACGGAAACTAGTCATTCACTATCAAGCCGAGAACTTTTCACCCCGTCACCGCACCTACATACCATTGCAGGGCAAAAATATTGCTATGAGACATTATTGAACTGTGTGCTGAGTGAGTCGATCGAAACGTTTACCGTGATGACTCTTTGATTGTTTAAGAGCTTGGAGTGGACCAATCAATCTATTAACTATTATTATTATTGTCGCTATTATTGTTATTAATGTTACTTAGGTGCACACCTACCGCAGAGCGTGTTATTTTTTAACCCAAAGGTTGACTGGTAGAGAATGCCTTACTATACATATATACCACTACTGCACATGAAGTTTAAATATAAATAAATAAACGTTCAAATTCGCACCTAGGCACTTTGGGCATTCTTTGTAGTGTACAGGGGCGCCGGCTCCGTGGGTGCTCGGGCACTCGAGCACCCATGAGAAATACAACAGGCGGTGCCGAGCACCCCTGAGAATGGACTTCAAGAAACAGATCAGTAATCACCTTTTAGGAATGGGCGTTTTTTCATTACCCGACGACCCGTTCAGCGCAGTGGTTTAGATCGCCGGTTGAGACGCAAGACACACATAATTAGTAATTAAGTACGCAGTAGGTACTTTGTAAGCAGTACAAGCAGGACATTTATTTATTTCTCGGCCGATTAGTGTGCATTTCGTTTGTAAAATTAGGAGGTAATGCCTGAAAGTACTGGTCCGATTGCTAAAATTTTTTCACCGATAGAAAGCTGCTTTATTCCTGAGTGACATAGGTTATATTTTATGAAGAAACTATCAGACGTATCTATTAGTAATCGATGGGATAATAATAAATTATGCGTACCAAGGTCAACCACAGCATTGATGCGAAAAAGTATTTTTTGTTTAGCACCAATCTTAAACAATAAAATCCCAAAATCTATTAGACCAATGCCTACTGCTCTATTTAAAATACATTTGAAAAAATATCTCATAAATAAATGCTATTATACCATATCGGGATTTTTAAATGAACGCAATTAATTAAATATAAATTTCTGTAATTACGACATTTTCACAATTTGAGTCTGCAAAACTTAATCTGTACATTTTCTTGTTTCAAATTTAGGTATTGTTTGTCTAGACTCAAATCTTTTGTGGTTTATTCTAAATTTGTTGTCTTTTGTACGCCATAAATGGCAAAATATGCAGATCGACCAGTTATTTTAAGACCTTGCACATATAATGTATACCTACTCATGTTTTACAATAAAAATATATTCTATTCTATTCTATGTAGGTACGCGAGCAAGGCTGTGGGCAAAAACTAATAAATAAATATCGTAAATAAATGTCAAGTTACATTCATATACTTGTTCTTTTCTGCAGGGATTGCGAACGTTACTTCGGTAAGGAGAGTCTGCAACCAATCACCAGGGATGACTCAGTCATCTGCAGCACTGAATACTCCAAGATTGTACCGCTGGAAGGCGGTGAGGTGAGTCTGATTACTTTAACATATTGCAGACAACGTGACATTACAACATTACATGTATGTTTTCAGCTTGTGACTCATAAGCTTGTTGTTATACGTACAGAATATGCTTAAGCAGTAGCGTAGTTAGGTGTGAATGAAGTGGGCCAAAGGGCCCTCGCACAAACGTGGGCCCTTTAAGAACGAAGTTTTTTTTTATAATTGGTAGGGTCGTATTTGACCACTATTTCACCTGATGGTAAGTGACGATGTGGTTGAACACTGAGTTGCGACTAGAGATGTGCCGTTGCTGGCTATATGGGAATATCGCTAGCAGTATTGCCGGCAATATTATACTTCGGGCAATATTCCCACCAATATTCCGACTTCACGGCAATATTGCCGGCAACGGCACATCACTATGAATGAATTTATGAAAGAAAATGGCCTCTCTGATGTGCCTTCGCCCATGTCCAAATTAGTCCACGCTACCCCTCTGTGTTTAAAATATAGTTTAGTTAACTATATTAACATCGGAGGCACTACCACGAGCTCATAACGCGATCCATTTGACGATCTAAACTGAATTGTTAAAGGGATGGAGCTATATAGGTGTATAGTTATACAGCCTATATATAGCTCCATCTCTCTTTTCCTCTTGAACACCAGACATTTTAACACGTCATGGTAAGGCCCCACGATATAATATTATAAAGCAGAATCACAGCTAGGAAATAAAGAACCTTGTGGCCTTTTTCTGTCGTTCACGAGATGGTTTAAGGCTCTGCTAAAATCATCTCGTGAACGACTAGACTTTTCATAGTTGCGGCCAACTTCTCTTCTTGGTCGAAGCTTATGCGTCCACTTAAGGTAGACAGCCTGCAGCTACGTGATTCCTGAAGTCCCTTAGTAGTAAAAAGTATCTAGTACTTACAAGAAGAGGCTAGCAAATTATCCTAATGATCTAGCAGTTTAGCTGATATGTACTAGGCATGAAACCCGCTTGAAACGGCGTTTGATCCTAGGATCAGACCAGGTTTAGCCATTTCCATTGAGGAGCTGTCTCCGCTGGGAGGCACACTCAGCATGACACAACACACTTCACTTTGCTTATAATCCAATACAGTTCTGACTATGATTGCCGGCAGATTTGATAACCCTTATATCGGACATTGCTGAAGCAGACATGTCAGCATGTATGTCGTTGACTGTGTTCGATATTGTAATGTATTTATTTCATTATGTGTGTGTTCGGTTTTGTGATTACTGTTGGATGCTATTGGTTGCCTGAAAAATGCTTTTTATTTTCGAGTCGACTGATTCAAATTAACACAGAGGAAAAAAAGTATCTATAATAATTTATTTTCTATTCCCAGATCCCGATATCGCTATTGAACTACCGTCCGTCTGCGAACACCTACTTCAACTCTTCAGTACTCCAGGAGTGGACTAGAGCCACCAACGTGAGGCTCCGTCTGCTCAGGACTAAGAACTTGCTGGGACATCTCATGTCGGTGGCCAGGCAGGATCCTACCGTTACCAGACGAGTAAGTTGAAATTAGATTATGTTTGAAAAGGTTGCCGACTACCGGATAAACAGCCAGGCTATATATGCGTTTGCGTACCGCAGAGGGAGTCATAACTATAGGTTATTATGTTTAACTAGCTTCTGCCAGCGGCTTCGTCTGCTTGAATGTTCGTCATTCGGACGCGAAGTCGAAGTCGAAGACGGATAGAAAGTAGCCTATGTCCAATTGTCATCCTTGGAGTTCAAGCTTGCTCCGTATTAAGTAATTTCATCAGTTCAGTAGTATAACTGTGAAAGCGTAACAGACAGGCAGTAACTTTCACATTTATAATATTATTAAGGAAGTATGGATGAAATCTGTACTTAAATAATGGAAGAATAAATAAAAAAAATATATATAAGAAAATACATCACTTAATTTTTTTATCGATTAATATTATATTTCTGAATTGGCAATCCTTTCTTGTTTCGTCAAAAAATGTTACTTATCCTTGGCAAATGCTATTTACTGTTCTGAAATAAAGCATTTACGTATTTTGAAGTGGTGATCAACATTATAGTTCTTAGGTCCCCAGTCCATTAAATTTTTGCTCGAAGAGGAAAACTTTATCATTCTGATCCAACCATAGCTAGGTATAAGAATTAATATTTCTATGGATCCAACCGATAAAAGTTAAATTTTTGTGCCCCTTCTAAAATTGTACCTAATACCTAATTAAAAATTTTAAAATTACAAGTTTTATAGGGGTACACAAAACTGCAAATTTTAAAGGTAGCAGATATTGTTTTCCAAGATCAGATAAATAATATCAACAAGCACGATACGATGACGATAGTCTTATATTATTAACAAACGCTCGAATTTGGTCCGATGGACCAAGTCCATCTACCTAATCCGTTCTCGCAACAGACGTCCGTGCACGGCATGTTCCACGCGTGCCTCAAGGAGATGTCTAGCAGGGTCGAAGCCTACTGGGGTCATGGGTCTATTCTGAAAGGAAAAACCGGGGTCCAGGGACGCAAAGCAAAGAAGAAACAGGAGTGGGTTTTAGTCGGTAAAAGTCTGACCGCTCCGCCCTAGAGCGGGAGAAGTCATTGGATGATTTCTCACCTCAAAAAAAAACTTTAATTAAAATTTTTGTGCCCCTTCTAAAATTGTCTAATTAAAAATTTTAAAATTACAAGTTTTAAAGGGGTACACAAAACTGCAAATTTTAAAGGTGGCAGATATTGTTTTCCAAGATCAGATAAATAATATCAACAACCACGATACGATGACGATAGTCTTATATTATTAACAAACACTCGAATTTGGTCCGAAGGACCAAGTCCATCTACGAAATCCGTTCTCGCAACAGACGTCCGTGCACGGCATGTTCCACGCGTGCCTCAAGGAGATGTCTAGCAGGGTCGAAGCTTACTGGGGTCATGGGTCTATTCTGAAAGGAAAAACCGGGGTCCAGGGACGCAAAGCAAAGAAGAAACAGGAGTGGGTTTTAGTCGGTAAAAGTCTGACCGCTCCGCCCTAGAGCGGGAGAAGTCATTGGATGATTTCTCACCTCAAAAAAAAACTTTAATTAAAATTTTTGTGCCCCTTCTAAAATTGTCTAATTAAAAATTTTAAAATTACAAGTTTTAAAGGGGTACACAAAACTGCAAATTTTAAAGGTGGCAGATATTGTTTTCCAAGATCAGATAAATAATATCAACAACCACGATACGATGACGATAGTCTTATATTATTAACAAACACTCGAATTTGGTCCGAAGGACCAAGTCCATCTACGAAATCCGTTCTCGCAACAGACGTCCGTGCACGGCATGTTCCACGCGTGCCTCAAGGAGATGTCTAGCAGGGTCGAAGCTTACTGGGGTCATGGGTCTATTCTGAAAGGAAAAACCGGGGTCCAGGGACGCAAAGCAAAGAAGAAACAGGAGTGGGTTTTAGTCGGTAAAAGTCTGACCGCTCCGCCCTAGAGCGGGAGAAGTCATTGGATGATTTCTCACCTCAAAAAAAAACTTTAATTAAAAATATAATTGTTTTCGATCTAAAACCCTAAATCCCGATTTGTTTTACCAGCTGTCCCGATTTTTATCCAATCGGACCTAGCAACACTCACTACCTACCTGTTATTAGCCAGTAAAGGGTGTTATGAAAAGGCTGTAGGTAATAAGAACCACTTGCTATTTGAAACTTGGGTATACCGATGAGCGCCACATTGGTAGCTTGTACCTATTGTGTTTCAATACAGGTCATGTTAAAAGTAATGAGCGTGTAACTTACCTGTTATTTATGGCAAAGTAAACTGGACTCTTAGGCCGCGTACACACTATGTCGTAAACTCGTAACGGTTAATATTTCGTCGGACGCCTGTCGTCTCTAGCTCTTTCCATTACCTACAACTTTTTGCCGTGGCTACGACATATGATTTACCGTCACGCTTTAGTCTTGATCATTTTTTATCGTTTTACGATTGTCGTGCTAACTGTTCCTACAAGCATGTCAATTTGTTGTCACTGCAAGTATAATCGTAGACGACAGTTGATAGTGTCGTCCTTTATGTGAACACCCCCATGTAAATATATACACCGTTAAATTTTTATCGTTTTAATCCCGTGGAGGGTTGATGCGGTACATGAAACCTGTATGTCATGTCGCTACATCACTCCCCTCCGGAGATCAGAGATCGATGGTTCTTGACGCGTGCCAGACCAGCGTAGGTTGGTTCCAATGGGTCGGAACCGATGCCGCATAGTTCTCAGTGAGTCGGAACTGTCTGCGGTGATGCCCCAGTGAGTCGGGGTGTTGCTATCCCAGTGAGTCGGGATGATGCCCCAGTGAGTCGGGGTGATGATGTCCCAGTGAGTCGGGATGATGCCCCAGTGAGTCGAGGTGGTGCTGTCCCAGTGAGTCGGGATGATGCCCCAGTGAGTCGGGGTGGTGCTGTCCCAGTGAGTCGGGATGATGCTGCAGGCTCCAGTGAGTCGGAGTAGTGCTGCTGGTTCCAGTGAGTCGGAGCGGTGCTTGTGCGACGTAGGGCTTGACTGCCGGCGTCGACCAGGAGAGGTTCTTCATGGCTCTTCATATGACTGGCCGAAGGTGCGGTGTGCTAAGCCAAGGTCGCTGATGAGGCTGAGGGGGATGACCAGGTATGACCAAGTGGTCATGCTGGTGGTCAGGATACCCTTCATAGCCGTGGGTGCTGGCTATGGCTCGCTGCTCGAAAGCTTGAGGAAGTGATGATGACGTCACGATGTAGTAGCTGCACGAAGGCTGCGTTGACGTTCATACTCGAGGGTCACCAGTTTGGAGGTAGGCGGAACAGAGAGTAAAGTCCCGCATACCTCCGTTGAAAAGGGAGGATCCTCCGACCAGACAGCTGATGTTATAGTCTGGTGGGCTACTGCCCGATAGATGATTTCGAGCTGTCGTATATGTTCATATCGCGTGGAGAACTTTGATTGCGCGATGCAGGATTTCTTAATTCTTTCGTAGTTCTTATGTGGCGCCATAGATGTCGCTACAGGTGTATAAACTACGACACTTATTTAACTGCTCGATTAAATGTCGTCACGACAAAGTAGGAACGCAACCTTACGTGACCAAATGTACCCGATACGTGCACTGGATTCAGGGTTATAAGGTCAATTCATGAGCTTAGAAGTCCATTTTAACTCAGTTGTACCTTATTGGTACCAAAGTCTAACGTAAAAAGTACAACCTATTTAATTTGGAATCATTTAAAGAGCAAAGAATTAAAAAAAAATAGAAGACAACAAAAAGCGAAGAAACCAAAAGATGGTCCCATTTCTGTCGATTAGTTGTATTAGATAGTCCATAATAATATTAATAATGTGAAAGTAACTCTGTCTGTCTGTCTGAAAAGTACGGAGTAGGTAAACCCTATGAAAGAACTTTTTTGTTAGCCTGTTCTGTCCCGCTCCTGGTCAAAGGCCTCCATTCCTTCCATCTTTCGCGAGCCAGGGCTTCCTCTTCCTGAAACAGTGCGACGGGGTCGCGGCTGACCACGATGGAAATGGCGCTACGAACTAAACAGATTCCACCAGAATTAAGCTACTTTTTATCCGGGTTCGAATTCGCGTCCGCAATAACCGGCATTCGCGAGGGCAAAGCCGCTGGCTGAAGCTAAACGCTAATATTATAAAGGCGTAAGTTTGTGAGTTAGAGTATGCATGTTTGTTACTTCTTCATGCTCAAACAGTAGAACGGATTTCAATGAACTTGGCACACGTGTAGACCATGTCCTGAAATAGCACAATACTTTTCTTACACCACCTGCTCGATAATGTCGTTTTATACGTCATACAAACCTTACTTAAAGCAAGTCATTCTATCCATAGGGAGATAATGCAGTGTGGCCGATCCATAGGGAATAATGAGATTTGAATTTGGAACATCAATAATCGACAACATTGTGAATTAAAATGTACAATTCAAACTAGCCACTAACAAAACAAAAGAAAATATTTAGAATAAAACGTGCTCTGACGGGAGCGTTATAGAAAATTGAAACTATAGAATCTTGGAGTAGTGAATTTTGTTTGTTTGATGAACTTGTAAATATAATACTTATATTTCTCTATTAAATGATTTGGTCGACCAAATTGTCTTTTAACTATCTCACAGATGGTGTAAAAAGTAGATTATGCAACACGGGGATAAAGCTGTCTTTGTTTTGGGCGACTTGAATTCCTCACTTCACTCAGGTTTCTTTATTAACTTGAGTTGAGTTGATTATATAAATCCCTCACTGACGTTCGGGATTAAAATCAGCAACCTTCGTTTCGTTCGGAATTCAACATGCCGCCCGCGACTTAAAGACACTGCTTTATCCCCTAGTCACATAATCTACTATTATCTTGGGAGTACATTCTCTTGGGATAATTTTTTACTACGGTTGAAGATTCTGACTTACAATTTTCTCCCCCAGTACTTCTACAGTATCAAAGACATCAGCATCGGTGGTCGCTGCATGTGCAACGGTCACGCGGACACGTGCGAGCCTTCTGACCCTTCTTCCAATACCAACATCCTCGAGTGTGTGTGCCAGCACCACACCTGCGGCCCACAGTGCTCATACTGCTGTAAAGGATACGAACAGAAGAAGTGGAGAATCTCGCAGCATTGGGACAGGTTCTCCTGTGAACGTAAGTTTACTTGAACTAAGTTGGTTTGATGCTTGAAACTCCTTCGCAGAACATGTCCCACCTTCCATCCTGCATAACGTGGCCTATTACCTGTTCACGTAGGGATCTAATGACAGCATCAGTGGACGGCATTGCCGTGGCCAAATATTGTGTTTTACCATCGACACGTTATGAAGAAGAAGACAAAAAATTCCATAGAACAAGGCATAGTGGTAAATAAATATTATATCGCTAACATGCAGTAGGTACTAGCGTAGGGTAATTTTATTATATTGTGTCTACAAGCGCGCACGTGAAAACACCAATAAGCATTTAAAATCTCTTGAAGAGTGGCGACGACGTACCGGAAGCCGCAGCGTTTGAAGGCCTCCCACAAGGTGGATAACCTAGTGAGAATCGCGGGAATCCGATAGATGCGTCACGCACAGGACCTGTCGTTATGGCGACACATGGGAGAAGCTTATGTCCAACAGTGGGCATCTTTCGGCTGAAATGATGATGATGAACGTAAGCGTGCATACGGTGACCGAGAGGGCCGTGCCCACCCCCGTATGGTCTACCTCCTACCTCAGAATTTTTGGCTACCGATTCGAAATTTTATGATATCGAGCATATGTTAATTCTTCAACAAATCTAATCCTCTTGCAGCTTGCAACTGCCACAACCACTCAACGGAATGCGAGTACGACCCCGAAGTAGACAGACAAAGGCTTTCCATTGACATCTACGGCAGGTACGAGGGCGGTGGCGTCTGCAAGAACTGTCAGCACAACACCCAGGGCATCAACTGTAACAAGTGCGTGCCGACCTTCTACAGGCCCTATGGAAAGAGCTGGGGTGAAATAGATGTGTGCCAGCGTGAGTATAAGTATTATTTTTACTTAACTAAAAATCTATTCCTTTTAAGTAAATAGTAACTGAGTAATAACGATGACTTACTATTTTCTTAACGCAATGCTACTAAAGTTAGGGATCAACTTCATTAATTCAAACATAATTATGTCTGGTCTGGTCTAAGCGTTCATCGTTTTGGAAAGACACAGATTTTTTTTAGTTCGTTTTGATTTTGCAAGGTTTGTGCTTTTAGCTAGCTAAGTTCGGAAAGTATGTAGCTTTTGACACCGAGTACTACCAGTATAAGTGTATAATCTATGCCGAGTACAGTCACTTAGTTTTGTGGAATCATTGAAATAGGCACGATCTCTGAGTAAAAGAGCTGAGAATCTTATTGTGGTGTAAACTACCTCAGTGAAGCTTACCGAGAAGTCAGAGTCGGTACATTTGCTACCAATTAATGCAACAACGTTACAATGTGTTAAATCTATACTCTTATGGTACTCAAAGTAACTACTTGCACCCCAAGGCTTAAAAGACTCAGTATCAAAGCAAAAAACATAAAAAATCCAAAATGTCAATGTCACGTACGTGAAGTAAACATAAACAAAAATATAAGTAAACGATTTAGAACTTATAAAACTAATATTGTTAATTGCAATACTATTGATACTCTATTTCTAAAATCATTTTTAAATAGTTTTGACTACATTCATGTAGATCAATCGTTTTTTAAAGAACCTAACCTACAAGTTTACCGAAATACCTTAAATAGCCTTAATCAAATTAGTTTTTTTTTCAATAACACTGCAAGGTATGTAATCTCTTTCTTCATTGTTATCCTCAAACTCATTATCTGTTCTAAAAACGTTTTGTGTTTTAGCCTGTAACTGCGACCTGCACTATTCGACGGGCAACTGTGAAGAGGAGACAGGCCGTTGCGAGTGCCGGGTCGAATTCAACCCGCCCAACTGCGACTCTTGTGCCTACGGCTACTTCGACTACCCTAACTGCAAGCCGTGCACCTGTAACCTGAACGGGACTAATGGACAGCAGTGCACTCCTGTAGATGGCCTGGTAAGTGTAGAATAGTGTTTTCCAATCTGTGGGTCGCGAGCCCCAGGTATTTATTTATTTATTTAATCTTCATGTAACTCAAAGTACCTACATAGGCAGACTTAATTGCCTTAGGAATTCTCTGCCAATCAACCTAGGGTGGTGCAAAGACAATATGGTAGCCCCATTAAAAAGAAAATTTTAAACACAAAGTCTTAGCACAAAGCTTAGAAGGTTGAGGTAGCGAGTCAGATAAAAGTGTGGTTTACTTACCCTATGCTACAAAAAAGTATGAAAATTAATAAAGCTGTACTTGTTTATACTGCAATACTTTTTCTGATCTGTGATCTATTTTTGATTCGCAAATTGCGTATGATTTGAAACATATTTGACTAAGATGTCTAAATTCAAAATGCAGTTACAAATGTACAGTGGCCTGTCCGCTCAGTACGATGTTACGGTCCTAAGGGGTCACCACTAAAAATGGGTCACATATGGTTCAGAATGTATGATTTATCAATTTAATTGGTCAATTTATATGTCAACAGTGTCCCTGCAAGTACAACTATGCTGGAAAATCCTGTGAAGTTTGTGCAGATGGATATTATTCACCGGAATGTAAAAGTAAGTACCAAATGAGGGCTGAATCTGAATTATATATATATAAAATATATTTTTTATGAGATATTAAGACCCTTGAGCTGAATATTGTTGTCTAAAGTTGTGGAGAGCGGTGATGATGTAAACTATTTTTTGCCAGTAGCCTTGCCCATGTTAAAGTAGACAATATATAGGTTATAAATGTCACTTAGCGATAAAGTTGCATTATACTGGTGAAGGAACTTACCTAAAGGGTAAAAACAGGACCCTATTACTATCATTCTACTGTCCGTCTATCTGTCACCAGGCTGTATCTCATGAACCCTGATATTTAACCAGTTACACATGATTGGTTTCTGTTACCGCTGTAACAACAAATACTAAAAACAGAATAAAATAAATATTTAGGTGAGTGAGGCTCCCTAGGAGTTTATTCATTACAAGCAAAAATACAAATATTTCCTTTTTACAGTATTAGGTTTAGTATAGATAAAAATGGCCAGGTTGTTCTTGATTTTATAATGCAACTTTGTCAGTTCTTACAATTTGTCAAGTCCACTTACTGACACAGCCACACTACAGTTATTTCAGTAACAAATGTCTCAGTGCCCATCCAGTGGTGTTAATTTTACATAAAAAATTATAATTCTATATAAAAAAGGAGAAACTGCTTGACATATCAATGCACAACCAAAACTACCGAGTTCAAGAAGTGAAATTTTGCACAATGCTTCCTTTTATAATATAGATTTTTCAAAATACAACCTGTAAAAGGTTGAAACCAGGGGTATAAAGTTTGTATGGAGTAACCTCCTTTAAAGCTGGCGAAGCTGCTGGCAGAGTCAACTTATAAAATTTCCACCGCTGGGACACAGCTTCCCCTAGAGACTTGGTCGTAATCCACCAAGTGGGCATAGTGAGGGTAGGCAGATGTCATATCTGAATTTTTCTATCCAGGACATTTTTGATTCCTCAAAATTGTTTCCTTACATAAACCTATCCTGTGACTTGTGGTACTAGAACGATAAAGGCAACTGAAGGACACAGGTGTGGTTTGAGTCAGTAAATGTTTGACATGACCTCCCGCTCCACTCAAGAGCGAGAGAAGTTATTAGATGATTTCCTACCTCAAAAAAACGTATATCTCAATGAAAGTCAAATTTTGTTTAAGTGTCAAAGTTTTATCCCACATTTTGAAATCCCATTCCCGCAAAAAAATGAAAAGTAGCCCAAGTGACTGCTTGTAACATTTTCTATCCGTCAGTGAATGTTTCTTAAAAATCGGCGTAGCCGTTTCGGATATTAGCTGGAACAAACGACAGATAACCGAAAATTTTAAATTCACAGTTTTTGTTATAAGTATCGAATATGCTTTGATACTTATACTTACATTTAGTACACTACAATTTTTTTTTATGGCACACAATAAGCGTAGCGAATGCCTAGGTAGATTTGTGAACTTTATAGTGATAAATGTACGTTAAAAATATAGTGAATAAATAGTGATATTATTATAATATTACCCATTCAAATAATCTAAACTAAAAACATTCCATTTAATGTGACCGATTGTTGCTGTCAATATGTTCTTTATTAGATTTTATTATTTGTTTTAATTAATGTGTTAATTAATACAATTAAGGACGCTATTGGACTGAACTTGTTTTTTTTTCTTTTCAATTTTTATTTAAAATATTTTTATATGCAGTCGGGTTTTTTTTATTTTTTTTTATTCATATTTTTCATTCATAGTAAGACAATCTGACCCTTAGTACACTACGCGACATTGACTAAGACTGTCAGAATATCGAGTGGTGTAATAGGCCCTTATGACTTGACATAATGAATGCTATCTCTTTCCAACAGATTGTGAATGCAACACCGTGGGCTCAGTTGACACAGTGTGCGACAAAGTCAGCGGAAACTGTACTTGCAAGAGCAAGTACGCAGGACGGACTTGCGACCAATGTGAAGCTGGATACTACAACTATCCTACATGCAAACGTAAGTATTCTTTCAATACCGGTTCACGACTTCGGTCATAGCGGCAAGCGGAGCGGCGAGCGGGGCGGCGTCGGTAAGTGGGCGTGCGGCGCTGTGAGCGGTAGCTCGTGGCGTTCTTCAAACATTTTCATACTTTTGATCTTACCGTTTGCTGCCTCGCGCTTCAACTGATTACCAGCTGGGTCGAAGCCTACTGGGGCCAGGGTTATCCGAAAGGGCGCTCGAGCCCCGGCATGAAGGCTAGAAGGAACGGGGTGGGTCTTTTAGTCAGTAAGAGTCTGACACTATCTCCCGCTCCGCCCAAGAGCGGTGGATGTCATTGCATGACTTTTTCCCACCATAAAAAAAAAAGAAAAAAAAAACTGATTACGATGAAACAAAGCCAAAGTAATATATCAAGTTACTCACAGTTTTAATGTTTAAAAGTTATCTACATCGATTTCGTACATTTTACGTGATGCGCGCACAACGCGATTTATTATATATGTATAGATTTAGCCTGTGGTATGGCATTGTGAAATTTATTTCATGGGACTTAACCTCTAAGGGTTATACTTCACCGGGACACCGTGGTGGCGCGACCAGTTGCACCGCCACGGTGTCCCAGTGAAATTATAGCTCTAAGCTGCCAAACTAGTTACCATATAGACACCAGAGTCGCCACACGTCCGAGCTGTAGCCCGATTCATCATCAATCGCACGATATCGTAGCGATTTAGTCGTTTAGACCATTTCCGTATTCACATCCATCAACCGAGTTTGAACGACACCGATTTTAAAGTCGTTTGAAATTCGTCGATTTAAAAAAAAATCTGTTTTACATTATCCTGGTAGAATACTTATTAACGTAACTGGAAATAAGTCGACAGATCGTAAATACCGCTTTTGGATAGGACTTCGATCGAACGACTATAAAACTTCAACGATATTTGGCTTGTTTGATTTTACTTGAATCAGGCTACTGGTCGCGCCACCAAATGGTTTGCGTCACCAAATTGGTTGCGCAACAAAACGGACACCAGGTGAGCTAACTCTATATGTAGAGCTGTATATATTTTTTTGGTAGCGGCTTCTCGTCACGCCGCCATGGTGTCTCGGTGAAATAAAGCCCTATTAAGAATGTCGACGTGATGCTATGTAATTTTTTCCCCAGACTGCAACTGTGACGTGAGCGGTACACAACCCAGCATCTGTGATGATGTCACCGGTGCGTGTATCTGCAAGATTGGCTTCGGAGGTGCTCGCTGCGACCAGTGCTTGAATGGGTAAGATAAGATTATACTCCTTTGTGAAAAATATTCATTGTCACATATCATCATCATTTCAGCCGATATACGTCCACTGTAATCAGTTGGACATAGGCCTTCCCCAAGTGTCGCCATAATGAAGGATCCTGTCCGTCTCGCATCCATCGGTTTCCCGCAACCTTCACCAGGTCATCGGTCTACCTTGTATGAGGCCTTCCAACGCTGCGTCTTCCGGTACGCGATCGCCACTCCAGAACCTTTCGGCTCCAACGGCCATCTGTTCTGCGAACAATGTGCCCTACCCATTGCCACTTAAGTTTGGCAATTCTTCGTGCTATGTCGGCTGCCTTAGTTCTCCTGCGGATATCTTCATTTTCGACTGTCACATATATTTTCATTAAGTTTTCGAGCTATATGTGAGCACCAGCTTCTGTCAGCGACCTCGCCCCCTTTTTAAAATCCCCTTAGGGGGTTGAATTTCTAAAATCATTTTACGACTTACGCTAAGTTCATTTTTGCTCGCACTCGAAACGAAAACTTCAAAATATATATTACAATCAGCAGCATCCAACAACAAAATACGAAAATGTGAAATAAGCAAGCAATTTTTTATTTGTCTAAATTAAATTACTTCCAGTAAACAAATATGAAAGTATTATTTTTAAATATCTTCAGGAACAACGAATTTACAAAGCTTCAAAGCTAATGATGGGCAATGATAATAATCCGGTTAATATCATTTGGCTAATAATCGATTAAAACTCAGTTAGTAGCCATTAATAGTCATTATGATAACCCTGCTGTTAATGTTATTTTAGTGATTAAAAATTTACCTTCAAGGTTTTCAGGCTTAGGACTGTCAGATTAGACTTCATTTTCATCATCTTTCTTTGTAGTAAATAAATGTGCAATTTAAAACTAATCTGGCCCATTTAAAAAAAATATTTATTTATTTTATGATTATACACACAAACCAACAACACACGAAAAAGAACTTCTTCACTGAAACATATCAGTCGACGTACTGATTGCGGATTCGGTTGGCGTCGCTGTAGCGCAGTTCATGCATCTCTTTCTGGCACGAATAATATTAGCACCAGAAAGAGATAGCACGAGAAACGGGAATACGGGGATGCATGTTACCTACTAACTAACCGCTCGAGTATTTTCCATTGTTTGTAATTTACCTACGTCGTATTCACAGAAAAGAGCTAATAAGTAACGTTAAAATTTATTTGTATACATACATTTACATATTTAGCTCGCTTTGTTAAATCAAGTAATTAATTAGGTAGATGGTTAAATCACAAAGCGATGTGTCAATAGTAATTATGGTTTTTATAGTATTGGATCTCTAAATTAACAAAACTGAATTTCCCAAAAAAATGTGTATTCATTTTATTATTAACACTTTTTCACATACAAAAAGTGAAAATAAATAAAAAGAATTACAATACATTGAATCACACTGCGTACACGCACCCAATTTATGTTCACACCCACAGATTTTACACTAAACAAAAAAAAAGCATCTATTTTTTTAACAATACATTAATAGCAGGGTTATCATCCATTGCAAGGCTATTAATGGACACTTATGGATTATAATCGATAATAACTCAAAGCATCCGGCTATTCACCCAACACTATTCAAAGCTAAACATAGATTAGACATCAAATGTCCATCACTTCGCTATATACAGTTGCCACAACGTATCTTGAGCGCTCGGCGTCAGAGTGGGGATCTCTTTGCGCATTTCATAGGTAAATTGGCGAGCCAATCGTCTTCGTTGTTACATACATTCCGCAACGCAGGGAACGAATGAGGAGTGACGTTTAGACGCGATGGTGTGGCGAGCCAATCACTGACACTCCCCGCCTCCGCGTCTCACTTCGCACCACTAAAGAGACCGAATATTTGATTTCTGCGCAACCGCTCAAGATACTTTGTGACAACTGTACAGGGTGTAAGGCAGAGCCCTCCACAAACTTTAAGGGCTTGCTCAGTAGACGATACTGAACAATCTTCTACTAGGCTTTTTTTAAGGAAACGAAAAAAAAAACAGCCTCACCATACAAAATTAGATTGGACAATTTGTATGGAGAGGCCGATTTTTTTTTCGTTTCCTGAATAAAAGTCTTATGGAAGATTGTTCAGTTTTGTCTACTGAGCAAGGCCTTAAAGTTAGTGGAGGGCTGTCCCTTACAACCTGTATAATGACGCCTTGGCGAGAGAGACATAATGTTTGTTTCAAATCGTTATGTCTCTTTTACTTTTCTACCACCTTTGATATTGTTTTCACAGTATACAGTAGCTATTGTATATATTTTTTTGATATATTTACAAGTATTGAAAGATTTAACACAATAGTAATATTCTTCCTTTTCTTTTTTATACCTATCGAGATTTCTTCTGCGTTAGAATGGGATAGAGATACACAATTAAGTTCAACTTTCAGTTACTACATGGAAGTCCGTGGCCGCGAGCGCCTCTGCGTGCCCTGCAACTGTGACTCCACCGGCTCCACCTCGACCAGCTGTTCTGCAGACGGCAAGTGCAACTGCCTCGCCAACTTTGGAGGGAAGCAGTGTGATCAGTGCTCACCAGGGTATTATAAGTACCCGGAGTGTTTGCGTAAGTGGATCTTTATTAATAACATTATCACGGCGCTGTAGAAACGTATAGACTGCACGCCCCAGCCGCCGGGATCTCGAGCCCGATTTTCAGCTACCATAGGCGTGGGTTTGTGGACGGCGAGCACTGGATCGTCCGGTGTGTGGTATTCGTCTGGACAGTTGAGACCTGAGTCGTTGATGGCGTATATGTTCCACGCGCGTCTCAAAGAGATGTCAGCAAGGCCGAAGCCTACTGGGGCCATGGGTTTGCTTCTGAAAGGAAAACCCATGGTCTTGGAACGCAAGGCAAAGAAGAAACAAAGAATGGGTTTTTTTTATTGATATAAACTAGTGCTTGACTGCGATCCCACCTGATGGTAAGCAGTGATGCAATCTCTGATGGTAAGGCGCACTAGTTTATTAAGAGCCTATTCACTCTAGCCTTGAAGACACCCGAATTATAATCGGATGGGAAGACCGCAGCAGGCAAACTGTTCCAGTCCTTCGAGGTACGCGGTATAAATGACGAGGCGAAACACTTAGTCCGGACCGTAGAGATTTCAACAACGTAAGGGTGTATATTCGCCGTACGTTGGGTTGTCCGATGGTAGAATTGTGATGGCGGAATCAAATTATGCAATTCCTTTTAGTCAGTAAAAGCCTGCAAACCATCCCACTCGGCCTTAGAATGCGAGAATTGGATGATTTCTCACCTAAAGAAAGGGTACATTCGTGACTTGCAAGATTATTCAAAAGAGTTACAATTACCATCACGGATCTTGAGCGCTGGCTTCAAGTTGCGCAGAAGTCAAATATTCGGTATCTTTAGTGGTGCGAAGTGAGACGCGGGAACGGGGAGTGTCAGTGATTGGCTCGCCGCGCCATCGTGTCATAGACTTCACTCGTGATTCGTCCCCTGCTCTTGCTGCATGTATCTAACAACGACGACGATTGGCTCGCCAATGTACCTATGGAATGCGCAAAGCGATCCCCACTCTGACGCCGAGCGCTCAAGATCCGTGCCGGTAATTGTACCGTGACCAAATGATAATTGAAGGAACACAAGCCTACTTGTGTCTGTGTCTTTTAGTTAATAAAAGTCTAAGAAGTCTCACTGTCCACCCGTAACGGGGCAAAATGGTGGTTGAATAGAATGAAGAACGAGGCCATGTGTTGCAGTGCGTTTCACTTATGAAGTTCCTTCGCCGTAATGTTGGCTCCCCTGTCTGTCTACAGAAAAAAAGAAATAAAAATGAAAAGAGCAAAATTGTTGCACGAAATGCGAAACGGAATCGATTTTAACGGTAGTTGCAACACTTTTTGGAGAATTATGAGGGGAATGGTGAATTTGTCAATGGAGAGGTACAATATTGTGGCGTGGCGTTTCGTGGCGTATTCAAGGACATTAGGACAATCGAAATGGAGCCCAGCGTCCTATACTTTATTCAAAAATAGTCTTTACAGTTACAAAAAAAAAAAAAAAAAAATATTGAGTTAATCTCCCTGATATTAAGTAATTTCATTGCTAAAAATATAACAACACTGTTTTTCCGTATTACCAACTCTACGGCGAAGGAACTTTTTAAGGCCCAATCGCCCGAAAAGTGCCATAAAACAGTGACTCTGAAGCCTACTCCTCGGTAACGACCAGGTTAATAGGTTTGAAAAAAATTATATGTTTATTATAGATTCATGAGTGATATTAATACTTTTGTCTAAAAAAAATATTTAGCAATTTCGCAACTTTTCCCTACTCCTTCGAAACGGCTTGGATCTTCAGAAACATTTTTACACATAAAAATTGGTGGTTAAATATTTTTCAAAGTGAATATTGCTTATGTAAATCAATCAATATTTCGCAAAGAAAATGGATTTAAAGGTCAGCCGCGCTCATTCCGGGCGCTGTTGGCCGCAAATAAATGCACAGATTAGCGTACTGCCGCCTAGGCGGGTGCGAGAGGTCCACATAATTTTGGCCAGATGGTTCAAGGGGCTATAATATAAGCCTTAAGTGAAACGCACTGTAGCAATATAAGAGCACAGATGGTAAAATTTATCTCTTAAATAGTATAAAAGAATTTCGACGTTTACCTCTGTCTGTTTTCTGGAGTTTGATATATCTACACTAGTCGACATTAATATTATAAAGAGTTAAAGTTTTTTTTGTTTTTGTTTGCAGGAGGTAATCCCTGAAAGTACTGGTCCGATTGTAAAATTTTTTGCCCGACAAAAAGCTGCTCTATTCCTGAGTGGCATAGGCTATATGTATTTTATGTAGACGGGCGAAGCTGCAGGCAGAAGCTAGTAACTCATATTTCTCGTATACACACAGCTTGCAACTGCGACGTGTCAGGCTCCATCGGCTCCACCTGTGACGACAACGGCCAGTGTCACTGCAAGCCCAACTTCGACGACACCAAGTGCGACAAATGCAAGGAGCAGTACTACAACTATCCGGCCTGCGAGGAGTGCAACTGTGACCCCCGGGGGGTCATCGCTAGCTTTGCTGGTAAGACTAATGGTTTTAAATAGGCGTTTTGTACTATAGCACTATTACACTCGAGCTTTTTAGGGTTCCGCACCTCAAAAGGAAAAAATCGGAACCCTTATAGGATCACTTTGTTGTCCGTCCGTCTGTCTGTCTGTCTGTCTGTCTGTCTGTCAAGACCCTTTATCCCGAGAACGCGTGCAGGTATCGAGTTGAAATTAAAACCATATACTCAGGTCTGCGGTCCCTTCAAGCTGTGAAAAAATTAAACTTCAAAGTTAACAATCAAAAAAGATACGGCCGTTTATGTCACAAAAAAACGTAAATTTTGATACTTGCAAAGATCGAAATTCATAGGGTACTCTTCCCGTTGACCCAGAATCCTGAAATTTGGCACAAAGCAAGGTCTGATAGCACAGGTATTGGCAAAAATCTGAAAAAAGTAAATTTGTTGTTACCAACGTCACAAAAAAAAAATGCAATTCGGAAAAATCTTCGAGATTCCATTCAAGAATTGTAGTTTGCACGGAACCCTCAGTGCGCGAGTCCGTCTCGCACTTGCCCAGTTTTTTTACAATCCATTTGAAAAGTTGTTGAGGCGCCTTCTCAATAAATCTATATATGAGTACAACATTAATTTTAGTATAAACGAAACCCGAAACACGTGTCTAGTATTTTTATGTAAAGAATTTATGTACAAAATTACATAACTGCACCATGAAAAATAACAAAGTTTTAAGCTTGTTGTTGTCGGCAAAAATACATAGTCACCGGGCCATCCAGGTGACTGAGGGGTTGTTTTGCGCTTGCACCCAGCTGTTTGCTGGCGCCTAAAACTCGTTATGATCTGCTGTAACCTATGTTGTACTTAATGTCGGTGGTTTTATTGGAATCCATTCAGTTACTGATTATAAACAAACTGTATTCAGGTTTCGCATAAAATAAAAATGTTGTATAGGGGCTAATTACTGAAGCGTTACTCCTACCAAGTTTCATTAAAAACAGTTCAGCCGTTCGAGCGTGAAGAAGTAGCAAACATACAGACACACTCACAAACCTTCTGTATAACACTAGCGTGCTCGTCCCCCAGGTTGTGGCTCCGTCCCGGCTGGTGAACTCTGTCAGTGCAAGGACCGCGTGCAAGGGCGCATCTGTAACGACTGCAAGCCGCTGTTCTGGAACCTGCAGGAGTACAACCCGTATGGATGTGAAGGTAAACACATTTTTGTTTAATTTATTTGCTACGGCGAGTTGAATACCAATATTTGGGAATATTGCTCATCCCTACATAGCAACCAGACCGAGCTCAAGTCGTCGACGGCGCGTACTGTTTCTGCGCGCCTCAAGGAGTTGTCAGCAACCGTAGGGGCCCAGCAGGGTTAAAGCCTACTGGGGCCAAGGATCTGCTTCTGAAAGGAAGGCTCGGCCCTGGTATGAAAGGCAATGGTGGTATGGATTTTTAGTCAGTAAAAGTCTGACAGTAGCTCCTGCTCCAAGGGCGAAACGAGGATTTAAATATCATCAAACTTTAACGTTTAAAGCTATCTGACCAGTTTTGGCAACTTGGCCGTATCATGATGTGATCAATCTCTATGATCTGGCCACGACTTACAAATAGAGAGTCGAGTTTTGGTACCAGTAGACCTAATTTCTCAATTTATCTTTTGATTATTATCTATCTTTTTCTTGTCAACAGACTGCAACTGCCACCTGGCCGGCACGCTCGGCGGGCTGGGCGCGTGCAACACGCGCTCGGGACAGTGCACGTGCAAGATGAACGTGGGCGACCGCCAGTGCAACCAGTGTCAAGATGGATTCTACAAGCTCGATACCAACAACGTGTTTGGTTGTACTGGTAAGTTCTATGACAATATTTTTGTTTAGTTCCTAGTTGACAAAAAACGACACCTTACGCCCGCCAGACACGCTTGGATATACAAGAAAAGTTTGTCTGCAAACCTAAGCATGTTGCAAAACTGTGCGGGTTTTTCCATACAAGCTTACCTGACAATTATACCTGTGCAGGTAAACCTGTCAGGTATACCCTAGTTTCCCACCAACCGGGGGTTTGTCCTTTGATGCACTATCAGGGATAATCGTCGATTGGCACCACGTTACATTAAAAGCGTCTAAAAGGGCCTCTGCGAGTTGATTTCGGTTCCTCGTACGCCTTCAAAAAATCCAGGCCCTCAGGGTCCTGAAGTAAATAAACGTATAAATAATAATTATTATTATCTATTGTATATTGACTTGGCTCACGAGGTTGTCGACATGTGGGATGTGGAGTCAGCGATCATTATATCGATAGTTGTATTAGCCAACACCTTAGGAGGCTCTTGATAGGCGACTGGATCAAGAGCAAAGCGGTACTCCTGGACACGGCTCGTATTGTTAGGAGGTTTTTTTCTCTGGAGCCCTGACCGCCGGTAGCTTTGGACCCAGTTCCCGTTACCGGTGGGATATTATTTTTATACTTTTAAATGTTTTCTTTAATTTTGAAATATTTAAAAATATAATGTATATATATGAATAAACGAAATAAGAATAATAACCCTTCCCATTCCAGAGTGCGACTGCGACATCGGCGGCTCCATAGACAACAACTGCGACAAACAGACCGGCCAGTGCCGCTGCCACTCGCGCGTCGAGGGCCGCCGCTGCGACCGCCCTATCCGCGCGCACTACTTCCCCACCCTGCACCAGTTCCAGGTGGAAGTTGAGGAGGGCTACACGCAGTCCGGCCCCGTGAGGTACAGGAACTCCGAGGATGTGTTCCCGGGGTACTCTTGGAAGGGATACGTCGTCTTTTCTATGCTGCAGGTTTGTTGATTACTGTATTTTTAAAGGAGTGGTGTGAAAGAAAAGTGAGTTCGTGACGGGTGACAGGACAGAATGGAAGAAAAAACCGTGTTGCACCAACCCCAAGTAATATGGAATAAGGGCAGGAAGAAGAAGAAAATAGACAAAAGTTTTTGAAGTAATGGTCGAGAGCCGCGGTGGTCCACTGGTAAAAGTAACAACATAATACAGTTTGTACGAAAAAATAGACATAATAATATTCGGGCGGAACCCTCAGCGCGCGACTCCAACTTGCAGTTGCCCAGTTTTTATTATTTAACAACGGTGACGCTATTTTAGTAGGTAATGTAGCCATCAAAATCAAAAAATCAAAATCATTTATTTCAAATAGACCATTTGCAGGCACTTTTGAATAGTCAAATGTCGGTCAGTCCAAGAAAAGTGAAGCTAAATTGCACGTTCCAATACGTAGGTCTCTATGGAGAAGAACGTGCAAGAAACTCCATGGACACTCTTCATCTGTAGTTAGTTTCGAGTTGTAGTTAATACATCTCAATAATGGTAACAATTACTATCTCACTAACTTCAACTGCTTTTCTATTTAGAATGAAGTGACGAACAGAGTGATGATCCCCAAGTCGTCCCTCTACCGGATGGTGCTGAAGTACGCCAACCCTCTGCAAGACCCGGTCATCGCGAGCATCGTCATCACACCCGACAGCGTCGTCGATATACAGCAGAAGTAAGTACTACCCGTCATTATTTATTTGTCGGCACGTCCAGGATAGTTCGAGCTCTGATCATCTGCCAGGTGGGCTTATGTGGGTATCGTGCAATGAATAAGAACGGCTAGTCGTATACCAATACTGACAAATGCTTGCACTGACTGGACAGGTCCAATCTGTGTAGTTCTTTCCTCATAGTCCAAGATCCCAGGACCGCTAGACGTCACGTATTTTCTCACGAACGAAATGTGGACGATTGAGTACTGTTAGTATGTACTAAGAACGCATGCCTATCTGCTAGCTTGCTTAGACGGCCAATTTTCAGGTATCAGGTAATTAAGGTACATAAAAACAGTACTTACTTCACGTAAATTCTCCAAGCTGATTTTACGTATATTTTAGGCAATATCTTTAAAATCAAGTCGCCAATACTCCCAGACACATTCCGTGGGCCATATTGCTTTACAAACGCTTTAAAGCTCCCAAAATAATGACATAACTTCACGTAAATTCTCATGCTTGATTTTTTATATGTTCATCAGACAACTATTTTAAAACCTTTTACAAGAAGACAGACCGATCCAAGGGGCCATACAATACTTCGGTCATATTGCAAGGAAAGACGATGGAAACCTCGAAAGGCTCATCGTGACCGGTAAAATAGATGGAAAAAGGCCTCACGGGCGCAACCGAATACGTTGGTCCGACCAGATCCGCACTGTCCTTGACTACACGCACAGAAAAGATGAAAGAGGAAATAGTTTCCGATTTGTACTATAACGAGAGTCGCCCTTGTCTTATACCTTTTAACTCCACTACAGGCAATAAACCAATATTTATTTATTTATTTATTTATTTATACTTCATGCACATAAAAGTACAGAGGCGGACTTAATGCCTTAGGCATTTTCTTCCAGTCAACCTTTGGGTGGTGCAGAAACAAAACATGGCAGGTGCAACTTAATAAACAGACAAAACAGAAGAGAAACAAATATATACAATAGTAAATACATACTTAGATACATACATATAACAAAAACAATGCTGTTGTGAAAAAACAAATCCAACCAATTAGCTCGATGATGATTCTACCAACATTTACTCAAAAACTTACGAAGTGTCAAGAAGTTTCTTCAAGTTCATGCAAAATAACAGATTTTCAGAGGTTTTATTGAATTGGTTTTACACAAATTTATAAATTGATTGCAATAGAAGCCTAGACAATATCCACAAGACACTGTGTTTCCAAAATATCTAATGAAAAATGTGTAATAACGTCATAATTGCGTAAGAACGGTTATATGGTAGAATTGCATGCGCTTAAAATCTAATCTGGTAATGTTCCAGGTTCAATGTGGCGCTCCGGCCGACACACCAGCCGCAGCTGGTGACGGTAGCAGGAGACAAGGGCGTGGCGCCCTCGCCCTTCGTCATGAACCCAGGCAGCTGGATGGTTACCATCAAGACCAACAAGGAAGTCATGATTGTGAGTTGCTTTAGGCCTACGGTCCACGGACGCGTAGCTTCATAGACGCGTATTTGTCAGTATACGCTTGATTTACGGCTGCGTGGAGTTTACATACATACTATGAAACTCTGTCGACGAAGCAGCCGCGTCATGCCGTCGAGTTGCGCCTATGAAGCTGCGTGTCGGCCAGAGCTTTGTATGTAAGCTTCATGCAGGTGCACACCGAGCATATAATAATAAAGATGCGCCTCTGAAGCTACGCGTCCGGCTTTGGTTTGTGACTGACGTTACGTGAGTTAGAAATGACGTTATGTGGAATTAGAAAATATTATTATTATTTCCTTTACTTGTCCTATTATTATACAACATTATTTGTAGTATATGCGAAACCTTACAGTTTGTTCAGAATCAGCAGATATATTTTTTTCCAAAAATATTTCAAACAATGTCACAAGTTTGACATTAGGAGTTAGTGATAGCGTGACGAGTGACAGGACAGAATGGAAGAAAAAAACGTGTTGCGCCGACCCCAAATAAAACGGGACTAGGGCAGGAAGATGATGATGTCACAAGTTTGACACCACCGACACTAAGTACAAAACAAGTCACGGCGGGCATTAGGAGCCAGAGCACAGTTGGGTGCAGAAGCATAACAACCCTTCAGACGCCCGGGTGGCTCGGTGACCATGTATTTGTGCCGCCAATTAGAATCTAGGTACCACAACTGAATTATAACTTTGTGATTTTTCATAATATGGTTTTGAAATTTTTTTTAAATAGATTCTTTACATAAAAATACTAGACAGATGTTTCAGGTTTTGCATATACTAAAAATAAGGTTGTATTCTTTATTGTACACCATTATATATACAAAAGGACGGCCTTATCCCATTCCGCGATCTCTTGTAAGCAATTTGGATGGTCTTACCTTGTCTTTCAACTTACCCGTGTCTGTTTCTCATCCAGGATTACTTCGTTCTCATACCCGAAGCGTACTACGAGGCCACGGTGCTGACGAAGCTGGTCGACAAGCCGTGCGTGATCGGCGACAAGAAGCTGTGCCGTCACTTCGCGTACCCGAGCCTGTTCGGCCGGCCGACTGCCGACGTTAGTGGGCTTAGTACGTCCGTCAGCGGGTATATTGACGACGTCGAGGTGAGAGACTTGCGTACCATTACGCATTCTTTTTTTTTAATTGTGGGAAAAAACACTGGTTCAATAATCAAGGTTGATTAAGAGATCTTGATCATTGTTTACTAATAGAAGAACCTTATAAAAAGTCTCGAATATAACTATTTTTTAAAGATTTAATATTATTAGGCGACTTTTTAACAATAAAAAATGTTTAAGATTTTCGTTTAGAACATACCTATGTATGTCAGTCCCTTTAATGATATTCTTATTACAAAATTAGGATACATTTGCAAAGATATAATAGTGTCTTATGTAAGTTTAAAGTAATAACATAAATCTGGAATCTTAAGAGAAATCTGATTCTAGATATTCTACTCCGCTTATTAATTCATCATCACAAGCCATATTATGATCAACATTTGTTGTAGAACTATCATCATCTCAAGAAACAAGTGAATGACAACTAAAATTGGTGTTGCCAACAACAGACTTTTTATTTCCTTCCAAACTTCCCAAATCCTTTGACTTTTTAGACAGACTATACTTTGAGTAGAACTCCGAGTTTAATCAACAAAATCAAAAATCAAAATCATTTATTTCAAATAGACCATTTGCAGGCACTTTTGAATAGTCAAATGTCGGTCAGTCCAAGAAAAGTGAAGATAAATTGCACGTTCCAAAGAGTAGGTCTCTATGGAGAAGAACGTGCAAGAGAAACTCCATGGACACTCTTTTAAATCATATTATGTGTTACATGTAATGCTTGGTTACAAATTTTCATGTTGCTTCTATTGTGTAAGCACAATGTAGATAATAAAATAAAAATAAAAAATAATAATAATTAAAAGATACAACACTCATTCTTCCCCAGCAACTGAACGAACTGCAAGCATCAGCGGATTCCATCCCGATCCTAACAGACGACGAGATCCAATACAACATGAAGATAGACCCTCCAGGAGCGTACATCATCATCATAGAATACGTCACACCTATCAACAGAACCGTGGACAGTTCCAATGAAATCGAAGCCTATAACTCCAGCTACTCGTTCTTGAAACGCAGTCCGATCACCGTCCGGTTCCAGTCCGGTGATCAGCCGGAGACGGACGCTATAGTGAACCTGAACGACTGTCCGTACACCGCGCCGTGCCGGCAGGCCGTTGTCGATGATCTGTCGAAGATTCAAGTGTTTAATGTACACGATGCCAATAATATTATCTACTTGATGGTGAGTTGGTCTTTTTAGATTTTAGGTTAGTCCGAAAGCATGAAACTAGGAAGAGTGCGTGAGTGTATTTCAGTGTTTTTAGATCACGTCGGGGTCACCAATTTTGTGGGCGAGTATATAGGGTGGCTGCCAATTAGTGTACAATACTTTAACACGTGATTGTGCTCATGATGACAAACAATTTTTTTTATGGGAGCAAAGCTGAAATCGCGAAAAAAATATCAGCTGTTCAGTACATTAGGCAAACATAAATGTACTGAACAGCTGTTTTTTTGCGAATTCAGGTTTGTTTCCGTAGTAAAAGTTGTTGGCTATCATGAGCACAATCACGTGTTTAAGTATCGTACACTAATTACCAGTCACCCTATATATTGTTCTTAAGTAAGTGTGTACGGAGAGAAATCAAATTCGTATTAACTTTGGATCTTTATTAACTCACGAAAGTATTACATTAGGGGTATATTAAGATCGTAGCCGCGGCTATAGGTGATGGTTGCTACGGGCTAACTATTGGCACTAAGATACAAAATGCTGCGTCAACGCCCCTACAATGCGATTACGGATAAAAGGTTTTAATAAATAAGGTGCTAAGGAAAGCCAGCTTTACCACTATTGTCGAATCGCACCAATATTTGGTTCAAAAGATTATAATTATTATAACAGATAAAATGTGGCACCATCATCAGCCTTTTTTTTTAATGTTCCCACTGCTGGGACTCAGGCCTCCTATCTGGGAGAGGGAATGGGCCGTAATCCACCACGCGAGCCCAGTGCTGATTGGTGAACGTCACATGTCTTCGAATTTTTGGTTCTAGGATATGCCGGTTTCCTCACGATGTTTTCCTTCACCGATTTGAGAGTAGTGGTAATGAAATAAATTATACAAACTAATGCGCCTGGCAGGGTTTGAACCCGCGATCTACATTCGTAAGGTGGAGCCATTGCCACTTGGCCACAAATATATATTCACAAATATTACATATAAATTACATTAAAAAAAAATATTTATTATTATTAGACTGTTTTACAGCAATTCTGATTAGGAATAAGATTTTTTTCCGTTTCATGTATTATAATCTCGTCCATACGTTCTGTTCCAGGGTGATCACGACACGTTGGTGGGCATCAAGTCAATAGTAGCGGTCCCCGAGGCCGAGTGGCACCTCGACTACATCACCCCCCGACCCTACTGCTTGAGGCGCAACGGCAAGTGCGCGCCTTCGCTCTTCACGGCCGCTGTCGACTCTAAGAAGGTAATCGGAAAACAGATCAGTAGCCCGATTCACGTAATGAAAACCGTAACGATATCGTAGCGATTAAGTCGTTTAGACCATTTCCGTATTCACATCCATTAATCGTGTTTGAACGACACCGATTTTAAAGTCGTTAGAAATTCGTCGATTTAAAAAAAAAAATCTGTGTTACATTATCCTGGTAGGATACTTGTTAATGTAACTAGAAATAAGTCGATAGATCCTGAATACCGCTTTTAGATAGGACTTCGATCGAACGACTTTAAAACTTCAACGATATTTGGCTTGTTTGATTTTACGTTACAGAAACGTTTATTTCAAATAGACCAATTACAGGCACTTATGAATTGTCAAAATGTCGGTCAGTCAAACAAGTTAAGCTAAATTGCACGTTCCAAAGCGTAGAGCTCTATGGAGAAGAATGTGCAAGAAACTCCGTGGACACTCTTTTAAATTATATTATGAGTTACATGAATCTTCGTTACAAATTTCTTGTTGCTTCTATTATGTGAGCACAATGAAGATAAGTAATAACAATAAAATAAAAAAAAAGTAAATTAATAATAATTGTTTGTTAGACACTAACTAAATGCTAGGGCTATGCTCGGAGTTTCCTTGCGTGATCACATCAGAAATGAAGATATCCATAAGAGAACCAAGGTTACCGACATAGCCCAAAGAATCGCCAATCTTAAGTGGCAGTGGGCATATTGCTCGCAGATCAGATGGTCGATGGGGACGAATGGTTCTGGAGTGGCGACCACAAGGTAGACCGATGACCCAGTGAGGTTCGCGGGAATGCGATGCATGCGAGGACCGTTCGTTGTGGCGACACTTGGAGGCCTATATCCAACAGTGGACGTCTTTTGGCTGAAATAATTATGATGATGATGAAATGGTGGAGCAATAAGGTGGCCGACATAGCATGAAGAATAGGCTAGTTGCCGTAAAAATGTAATTAGTACGTCTTTTAGATTATTCAAAAATAAAGGACACGTATTTTTATTTTTTTTTGGAAATATGTGTACAATATTTTTTTATGATCTAAAATACGGACTAAATAAAATGTAATTATTTTGTCCCTGGACACTACCCTATTGCCAAACTTAAGTGGCAATGGGCAGGGCACAATGCTAGCAGGACATGGTCGATGTGGACGAAAGGTTCTGGAGTTTCGACGAGTCTGTCTAATAAATTAAACGACTTGGGTAATTATTAGGATTTAATGAAATCTGATGTAGTCAACACGGGTTCAATAATCAAGGTTGATTAAGAGAAAGAGATCATTGTTTACTAACAGAAGAACCTTATAAAAAGTACCGAATAGGTATAAGTATTTTTTAAGTGGTTAAATTATACGTACAAAATTTCCAAGTCGGTTGACTTATTAGACAAACTATAGTAATTTCGGCTGTGACATTTGATGATATGTCAATCCTCGTTTGGCTATATCATTGATGTAGGATTTCAATGACATAACGAAGATTGAAATATCATGAAACTTTAACGTTTAAAACGATCTGGTCAGTTTCACTTGGCCATATCATGAAGTAATACATTTCAGAGATCTGGCCATGACATTTATACGTTACTTTTATACTTTCCAGCTGGAAGTAGAATCCGGTACCGGCGGTGACCGAGACATCCGCCCTCCGTTCTTGGACAACACCACGGCGGTGGTGTACATTGCTGCTGATGTGGAGCCTCTGAAGATCGAGTCCAAGATACCGTCGCCAGGGGATTATATGTTCATGGTGCATTATTATCAACCAGTGCATCCAGGTAAATGGTGATCATTGTTATGAAAGCGGTGGTATGAATTAAAGACAAAAAAAATTAGGTAGAAAAAAATGTGGTGATACTATAAAATATCGTCGTCATCGTAGTTTTGTCCCTGTTTTGGTGTACAACTAGCTGTGCCCGCGACTTCGTTCGCGTGGACTACAGGATTTTGAATTTATTTTTTCTAAAATAAAAGTAGCCTATGTTACTCCTTATTACATCAGCTACCTGCCAAAAAAGTCCCGTCAAAATTGGTCCAGCCATTTCAGAGATTAGCGCGGACAAACAGACAGACAGACAAAAATTGTAAAAAATGTTATTTTGGTGTATGTACCGTATATATATTCATATGCATGTAGTAAAAAGCAGTTATTTCAATATTACAAACAGACACTTCAATTTTATTTATATCTATAGATAAAGTTTTTACTATTTTATTCTATCGTCACATTTTAATATTCCACAACTATCATACAACGCTGCCTAGTTTTAAATTAAGTAGAGTTTATGTTGTATGTAGTAGAGAATTAATAAGCTTATTTGTATATTTCTAAATACATAATATGATAAAAGCAAATTACACTCAGATATAGAACAAATTACCGTAATCACTCACAACTCGGGAGCATGAAAATTCGCGGGTTCGATTTCCACCCAGTACAAATGTGTGTGTAATGAGTACGATTATTAGTTTTTATTTCGGTCTTATTTATGAAACAATAGAATATGTATGTATTTAAATATAAATGGTGTAAGGCACAGCCTTCCACAAACTTTAAGGGCTTGCTCAGTAGACGAAACTGAACAACCCACCATAAAGAATTTTTTCAAGGCACGAAAAAAAAATTTAGCCTTTCCATACAAACTGTTCAATCAAGTTAATAATTTTGTATGGTGAGGCGGATTTTTTTTTTCGTATCCTGAAAAAAATTTTTATGGTAGGTTGTTCAGTTTCGTCTACTGAGCAAGCCCTTAAAGTTTATGGAGGGCTGTCCCTTACACCTTGTATATAAGTATTTGCATAGTATTTATATCACAAACTTTACTTCGTTTTAGAATAAATGGTGTTGTATGATAGTAGTGGAATACATCATTATTATTTTTGATAAGTTATTTAAATACGGTAACAGAGTATAAGTCAAGAGTGATTAGGTTACTTTTAGGTTAGTGTGATCTATCATTTTCGGTTACATCATCGCTTACTATCAGGTAATACAGAGGTAAAGTGTAAGCTTATCAGTAATATCTATAATATAAAAATGAATCGCAAAATGTGTTGGTAAGCGCATAACTCAACAACGCCTGGACCGATTTCGCTAATTTTTTTTTTGTTGTGTTCGTTATTATGAGGAGAAGGTTCTTATGGAAAAAAAAAATGAAAATTGTAGAGTAAGGTAGAGTAGGGTAGGGTAGAGTAGAGTAGGGTAGGGTAGGGTAGAGTAAGGTAGAGGAGGGTAGAGTAGGGTAGGGTAGAGTAGAGTAGAGTAGGGTAGAGTAGAGTAGGGTAGGGTAGAGTAGGGTAGAGTAAGGTAGAGGAGGGTAGAGTAGGGTAGGGTAGAGTAGAGTAGAGTAGGGTAGGGTATAGTAGGCTGAAGTTGGGAAGAGCGGGAGCGAAGCCGCGCGGGTACAGCTAGTATTTAATAAAAATGTAGTAGCTTTTATTATTCTGTTGTCTTTGATTTCTTTGGAAAAATAGAAAAGTTGAAAAACATCTAGTACTTTTAAATATTAATCGATCATGGTGAGTTTTAGTATATAGTGATATCAAGAAATCGAGTGAAATAGAATTAACTTTATTGTATACTAAAATATTAATAATTTTATAGAAATTTTAATTTGTGACAGAGATATTTACTAGATAACTTTAGGATTTAAATTAAAAAAAAGAGGTATTTTGTCGTGTACTGATAGTGAAGTCAAATGAAAAAGTAAAGTTTAAAAAAAAAACTTTTTAGTAGGTATTTATTTATTTAAATTTGAGCCGCAACCGGTTCGCGGTGCGCGCGAGTCAGACGGGGGTCACACCTCCTACTGTAGGTTCGTAGCAAGCCGGCATACTGTCGCTGGTCGTCCCCCGCCGGGCTTCCCCTAGGGGTCTCACCTGGCGGTGACTGACCGCCGGTATGTCGTGAAGAAGCGACGCTGCGAACAACAGCGTCGCGACGCGCCTACAGTACACACATACAAGCAAACACACTATACCTATTCTTTTTTTTTATGCACCTGCCATGTTTTCTCTAGGTAGACTGGTAGAGAATACCTAAGGCATTAAATCCACTTTTGTACCTTTGTGTTGCATGAAGTTTTAAGAAATAAATAAATATGTATATATCATAATTCTTTATTGTACACAAAAACATAACAATACACGGTAATACAAATAACTCAAGTAAACACAAAAACGAACTTCATATCCTATTATTTAATTAATATCATCAATAATTTATTTATTTATACATACTTTATTGTAAACCAGTATAATATACTACAATTTACTAAAAATACAATAAGTACTTCATTATTCTAAAAACCACAAAAATAAAATAATATTTATAATTATCATAGATGTTACCTTTATTATTACCCACCCCCCAATTTAAAAAGAAACAACTACATACAATTTGTAAAAAAAACATAATTTACTATAAAAAAAAAACTTAACTTTTAGCAAACTAAAAAAAAAATAAAAAAAAAATTGTCAATAATTACACTACAACAAAACTCACCAACTCATTTAACAACCTGATAAGCACAGTGGTAAACCAATTAGCTACTGCACTACATGTCGCAGGTTCGATTCCCGCACCACTCAAATATTTATAGATTTGTTCCAGCACTAGAATTCTTGTATATGTAAGTTTACATATTTGTGAACGCACCCAAAAGACTATAGAGAGAAGCAACTCCTACTGTGAAAAAAGTAAATTAAAGACTTCAAAATATCAATTTGATTTTTTATTGCAGAGAGCAGCCTCGACGCAGTGATAAAGACAGACAGCCAACAGTTCGACACCACCATGCGAGTGCAGCACTGTCCCTCCAGCACTGGCTGCAGGTCGCTGCTCAAGCTGGCTGACGTCAGGCAGTTCCCAGTCGCCGACAACTTTACCATCACCTTCCTGGTAACTATAATCTACGTTTAAGAACCTACGTCAGATATATCCGACAAACACTATCGCGTTTATTCCGCCAAGGTCGCACATCCACGACCAAACACACTGACTGGGTTTGAACCCGTGACCTACAATTCGTAAGTCGGGGCTGTTGCCACTCGGCTACCACTGCTCTCTTTTAACCGCCTCTGTAGGAGTAATCCGATAAACACTTTCGTGTCGATTTCGCCAGGGCTGCACCACATCCACGACCAAATACTCCATCTCGACAGCTCTTCAGTCACCTATGGGGATTGAAGAGCTAAACGAGATGGAGTAGCCAGTCGCAAACACGACCCTGGCGAATATGAAACGAACACACTCGTCGGATACGACGTATGCGGTCAAGTTTGAAAAAAAAAAAACCTTATTGAGTGAATATATAATTAAGTTACATAATGAACTCCCTCGCGGTGCTCTGGAGTTCATTATATACCGCTAAATTTTAATCGTTTTAATCCCGTGGAGGGTCGATCCGGTACATGAAACACTATCGATTTGTATAGATAAAATTAAAAAATAAAGTACCTTTTTTTTCAAAACTCGTATTAATTTACGCACGTACGAAATTAATTTCTTTAAGAAAACGTCAGCTGAGCGGGTTCAATGACCTGTAGTTAGTAGTTGGCGTTGCGTACAAACTATCTACAAGTCATTGAACTCGCTCAGCTGACATTTTCTTAAAGAAATTAATTTCGGACGTGCGTAAATTAATATGAGTTTTGAAAAAAAGGTACTTTATTTTTTGATTTTATCTTTACAAATCGATAGTGTTTCATGTGCCGGATCGACCCTCCACGGGATTAAAACGATCAAAATTTAACGGTGTATAAATCCATCACAGCGTTTGGGATTAAAACTTAACAATTTTCGTTTCGTCAAAATGCCGCCCGCGATTTTTAAGCCGCGTACAGACATCGCGAGGCGTGCGTTGCGAATGGTTCGTCACGCATGCCACGCCTACGTCACGCCTACAACGTTATATTTATGCATGCGTTGCGTCTCGCACTGAGTACGCAAACAACCACGCATGGTACGCATGGTGTTCGTCATTAGAAAAATTACTCCGACAAGGCGAGACGTGCAGAATGCAGCTGCGGTCTATAAAGTGATTCATAAAATTTTTAAAAAAAGAGGAAAGAAGAAAAGACGCTGGTGGACAAAAAGATTACACTATGGGAATATATTATAAGACGATATCACCTATATCCGTCCACACGGAGCGCACGACTTGCACTGAGGCAGCGTTTGCAACGATCGTATGACGCGAATAATGCTCATATGAGCACACACAGCCCGAGGCATGTGAGATGAACCATTTGCAACGCACGCCTCGCGTTGTCTGTACGCGTCTTAGGGGCTGTTCAAGTATTACGTAAGCAGATTTTTTGCAAATATTAACTCCCCCCTCCCCCTTGTCAGCAAAAGTAAGCAAAGCTCTCACCCCCTCCCCCCATGATTACGTAAACATTGGTACAAGTATTTGTCAATGAGTTGGTTTCGTTATTAATTTATGAGCACTAGTTGTAAGTCTACAAATAAGGAAAGGACTTGAAATAAAGGAAAAAAAAACAAACCTCATTTAAAATTTTGACATATTAATTTAAATTAACAGTCCTGAGTCCATGATGCACGAATCCATGACTCTAAATCTTCAACGACATTGGATGTTTGCTGGTGATGTGTATCTATCTGCTCACTTTCTTGTGATTTTGGAACATCGAGATCGTTCTCTTATAAAACTAAGAAAAAAATATACTGCTCACGTAATCACCATCTAGACCCCCCCTTCCCCCATGTCATCAAAAATAAGCAATGCTAAAACCCCCCCACCCCCCTGTAGTGCTTACGTAATAATTGAATGGCCCCTTAAGATACTGCTTTATTCCCTAGTCACATAATCAATTAAAAATATTCCTATTTCTACCATTATTATTTTCCACCAGGGCAACAACAGCAAGGGTCTCTGGATAGACTACGTGCTGATCATCGCCGCGCCTGACTTCGTGGACGCCGCGCTCACCGAGGCGAACGTCATCGACTACACGCGAGAGTTCATCGAGAAGTGCGCCTACAACCACTTCTATATACCATCCAATGAGACCGGTCAGTTCTGTGAATTTACTAGTGGAAATATAATATAATTCCCTGCCGGTGTCTGTGTTTCCTGATGGCCACAACCAGGGGATCTTTATGTCTAGAGTGAATTAGTTAATTCTCGGTAAGCGCGCTTCATCGTCGACCGCATCATCGCTTTCCATCAGGTGAGATGTCTGTTTTCTATCGTTTACACTTCGGGGAGTGTGCACTAGATTTACACAATTTAATTCCGCCAAGTCCGTTCCATCATCGGACCACAAGACGTACGGCGTTGCGCCACCGGTACATGGTGGACATCCCACCTATACGTACAAAGCGTTTTGGGAGTACATTCATTATGCGTACAGCTAAAGAATGGAATTCCCTGCCGGAGTCTGTGTTCCCTGATAGCTATAACCTAGGGGTCTTTAAGTCAAGAGTGAATAGTTTGCTTCTAGGCAAGCGTGCTCCATCGTCGGCCACATCATCGCTTACCATCAGGTGAGATTGTGGTCAAACGCGAGCCCATCCATTATAAAAAAAAAGATAGCGATAAAACGCGAACCTATCAACAATAACAAGAAACTACTTCGTCAGCATCATCGTTACAGCCAAAATACGTCCAAACATAGGCCTCCCTAACGGCCTGCCCCCCTAGCCAAGTTACAACTGTTTGTCTTACGTCGAACGCCTCGAGTTGGCCACGCCCCTTATTCTTTTATTCTGACCACATGACTGAGCGTTGAGATGACGTCCTTCCCGTACATTTGAAGTTTTCTACTAGCGTTAACGATTGTAGATTATCAACTTGGCTAGGGGGGCAGGTCACAATTTCGATTTTAGCGGCAAGCGACGCGGTGAGTGGGGTAGCATCGATAAGCAGGCACGCGCCGCTATGAGCGGCGTCTCGCAGCGTGCTTCAAAAATTTTTATACTTTTTTTTATACCGCTCGCCGCCCCGCGCTTATACCGCTCACAGCTGCAAGGTCAGATTTCCCACCTATAAAAACCTTACCTTTAGCATTTTACCCCTAGCCAAGTTGATAATCTACAATCGTTAAGATTGTAGATTATCAACTTGGCTAGGGGGGCAAGTCACAATTTCGATTTTAGCGGCAAGCGACGCGGTGAGTGGGGTAGCATCGATAAGCAGGCACGCGCCGCTATGAGCGGCGTCTCGCAGCGTGCTTCAAAAATTTTTATACTTTTTTTTATACCGCTCGCCGCCCCGCGCTTATACCGCTCACAGCTGCAAGGTCAGATTTCCCACCTATAAAAACCTTACCTTTAGCATTTTACATTTTAACTTTCTTCTCCAGGTTTCTGCCGCGACGCCATGTTCTCGATCACGGCGGAATACAACAGCGGTGCTCTATCCTGCTTCTGCGACTTCATGGGCTCCACCGAGCTGGAGTGCAACACCTTCGGCGGCCAGTGCCCCTGCAAGCCCAACGTCATCGGCCGCTCGTGCACCGCCTGTCGTACTGGCTACTACGGCTTCCCGAACTGCAGACCATGCCACTGTCCATCAACAGCTATTTGTGATGATAATGGTGAGTGGAACTTATATCCTCATTCTGATTCTAAAAAAGACTGCATCAAGTCTATATTTTCTATTTTTATGCGAGCGGACCCGCTGGCAAAAGCTAGTAATTAATAATCTAATCCTCCTAGGCATGTGCATCTGCCCGAAGAACGTGGAAGGCGAGAACTGCGACCGCTGCAAGCCGTACACGTTCAACTTCGACGTGCAACGTGGCTGCGATGACTGCAACTGCAACCCGCTCGGCGTCGTCGACAACAGGCTGCAGTGTGAAGCTGATAGCGGGAACTGCGCGTGAGTGATCTAATACTAATTTAGTAAGAACGTAGAAAGTGAGAACTGCGACCGCTGCAAGCCGTACACGTTCAACTTCGACGTGCAACGTGGCTGTGACGACTGCAACTGCAACCCGCTCGGCGTCGTCGACAACAGGCTGCAGTGTGAAGCTGATAGCGGGAACTGCGCGTGAGTGCTCTAATACTAATTTAGTAAGAACGTAGAAAGCGAGAACTGCGACCGCTGCAAGCCGTACACGTTCAACATCGACGTGCAACGTGGCTGCGATGACTGCAACTGCAACCCTCTCGACGTCCTAGACTGCAGGCTGCAGTGCGAGGCCGACAGAGGGAACTGCGCGCGAGTCATCTAATACTAACTTAATATTGACCTAGTTGATAGATAGAACATTTATTTGATGCTACACAGAAAAAAAACATACATTCAGCCGAACATAGAACCTCCTCCTTTTCGAAGTCGGTTAAAAAGAACAGACAATACACAAAAGCACAATAAAATTGTAAAACTAAGCAAATATATTAAAAAACAAATTAAAACAACCACAAACATTAATATTAGGAGTATAGAATAGAATTGTCTAAAAAAGACAATGTTGGAAACAAGAAAATTAAATACAAACATGGATAGGTACTTAGTAAAATTTCTGTGAGACAAACAGCTTATAACATAAGTCATTATGTGTACTTTCCATCGATGTATATTTTTTTAGCTATGTGTGGATGGTTGTAATTTGCGATTTGATAATATTACACTCTTTATATCATTTTCTTTTATTAGTTTGTAAGCCTGCTCTTCAAAGCTGCATCAAATGACCCAAATCAGCATGTATCAGGCCAATATATCTGACGCTGATATTCTGCTGGGTCTTGATGTTGGCAGTTGAATCACAAAAAATATATCAATATAATTCAAGCACTGAAATTTTACTGTAATGCACTTAGACAGTGTTTTTCCAGAGAAAGGAACCTCCTAATTATATGTGCCGTGTCCAGTAGTACCGCTTTTTTTAATAAAATTATTATTATTTATTTGCTAGGTGTCGCGAGTACGTTGTAGGCCGTACGTGCGACCACTGCGTGCCCGGACACTACGCATTCCCCGAGTGCGTGCCGTGCACGTGCGAGCGAGACGGCACCACTGACGACGTGTGCGACCAGGGCACTGCACAGTGCTACTGCAAGAGATACGTCACTGGACAGGTTAGTATTGTAGCGACATCTATGACGTCACACCAATGACTCATTCATTGGTTTAACATTATAACAAAAACAAGCATATTAAGAAAAACAAAATCCGGCCAAGTGCGAGTTGTACTCGCGCACGTAGTATTCTGTACCGTCCGTAGCAAATAAAAAACCGCAAAAAATTATTAAAGCCTCACTTATTTTTTATTTTTTTTAGTATTGGTTGTGTGTTGGTGGCAACAGAAATACATCATCTGTGAAAATTACAACTGTCAAGCTATCACAGTTCATGAGATACTACCTGGTGACAGGCAAACAGACAGACGGACAGCGGAGTCTCAGTAATAGAGTCCTGATTTAGCCTTTGGATACGGAACTCTATAAATTTGTTTTAAACTAGCATTTGCCAGCAGCTTCGCCTGCGTATATAAAATATAGTCTATGTCACTCAGGAATAAAGGCAGCTTACTATCGGTGAAAAAATTTTAGCAATCGGACCAGTACTTTCTGAGATTACCTCCTACAAACAAACCTTACCTCTTTATTATATTAGAGTAAATGATTACTACGACGTATTGTTTAATTTCTTCGAATACACATCCCGGAACCTTGGCCTACCTACCAGTACCCGGTTCCCACAATATTCAACCGCCTTATTTTCTTTTCAGGCTTGCAACACCTGCGTGGACGAGTACTTCAACCTGCAGCCGTCGAACCCTGACGGTTGTACCAAGTGTTATTGCTTCGGGAAGACCACCAGATGTGCCAGCTCTTACCTATCTTGGGCAGGCGTAAGTATCACACTAATATTATAAAGACGAAAGTTTATGAGTGTGTTTGTCAGTTCTTCACGCTCGAACGGCTGAACGGATACCTATGAAACTTGGCACACGGGTGGATCATGTCCTGGAATAGCACATTCAGCCATATCATAATGATCTCACTGCTTAAACTTAGGCTTCCTCTCTAGAAGAGGAAATGGGCCGTAATCTACCACGCGGGCACTGCGGGTTCGTGAATGTCACGTGTCTTCGAATTTGTGGTTCTATAAAATGCCGGTTTCCTCGCGAGGTTTCCTTCACAGTTTTGAGTGCAGTGGTGATGCAATAAATTACAAAAAGTAATGCGCCTGGCAGAGTTTGAACCCTTGACCTGTAGGTCTGCGGCCACCACTGCTCCTGTCCTGGATTAGAACATAGCATATTTACTTTTTATCCCGGGAGTAAAAATATATGTACAGACCGGACATTAAAAAAAATGTGCTCTTTGAAATTAACTTTAACACTTCATTCATTCGCTGTTTGAAATCAGCATAAGTACTTAAATAACTACCTAATTCCGTCCTCTGATCATAATCAACATTGTATCCCCAGATCGACGGCATGAGCGACTGGTACCTCGTGAACATGGAGGGTAACAAAACACTGAACATCTACCCGCGCACCCTCGCACCGGTGATGGTGAACGACTCGGTGATCACCGCCGACCTGGTCGGGGACGACAGCGGACAGAAGGTCGTGTACTTTGGGGCTCCAGATTATTATCTTGGTAAGAAACCGATTTTGGAAAACTCAGGTCCTAGGTAATAATAAGAAGAGCAAGACTGTCATGCCTTGATCACACGTACCGAGTAAAAGGGCGACACAGTAAAATGTTGCTCAGCCGAGACAGTGATGTCAGCGAGTTATAGAGATAGAGTGCGTCTACTGAAAGCGTAACCTGGAGTTTTTTTTTTAAATTAAATTGGCAACATTGTTTTGCCGAAAAAAATCACGTCAAAGTCTATGGTTGCAATTGTCAGTTTTTGGAAACTGATGTTTATTTTTCAAGAATAATTGCTTAATTGTGGGAAAAACAATAAACAGTAACGTGCAAAAACTGCCACACACTATGGTTAATAAGTTCAAACAAAAACAAGAAGAGAAAGAAGGTGTTTTCAATGAAAACCAACATTGTTTACATACGATTTCTGATTTTTAAGTTAGTATGACGTTATAATCTTGATCGTTGTCGACTAATATTATTAGATAGTTATATTAAGGATATAATGATTTTTTTTTTCTTATATTTTTAGTTAATCTGACATATTGCGAATTTCATAATGGACGAAAACATCGAACAAAGAAGGCTTTTGGTGAATCGACTTAATCAAAAACACATGCTAGTGAGTGGTAGAATGCATTCAAAAGCAGTTGAGATTTAATGAAAGATTTGCCTCACTCTGTCTGGTAGTGCATGAAAGTCTGCAACTGAAGTTAAAATCGCGAAAATCCTAGTTCAAGTTTGAGAGAGATGCTGCTGCAGCAGCTGTTGAACTTTTTGTGTCTCGCGAGTCGATCCGTATCATTTGAAACAATCACTGGAGTATAAAACATGTTCCCACTTGACTAATCCCAAAAGATCCGAATTTTCTATATGCTAAATCGATTCCAACCCAAAAATCTTGAAACACATTAATAGTGTTGGTGAGACGTGATGAAGTTGAAATCATGTTGACTATTTTATTTGGGTAGTAATAAAAGCTCCGACAAAAAAAGAAGAATTGTCCTTACTCAAAATATTAAATCTACTGCCTAAAATACTAACTTTCCGACTACTTTTGTCCGAATAAAAATGACGAAACGACCGAATGAGATACTGAAATTTTCGAAAAATAAACATGACTGTCTTTTGCTATAATACTTTTCTACCAGCATAAATTACGTTCTACTGAAAACTTTGCTTTGTAATTTTTATCTTTACTTGCCTATTATTAATTCATAAATTACCTTTCATATTTCATAGATTGTGGTGCTATTTTAACTGTCACATTATACTGAAAATATTATTCTGAGTGGCTATACAGAAACTTATAAAAAATATAAAAATGTACTTGTAACAATAACTTTTAATTGCATCATAAATCATGAATTTTACTTACCACGGGTATGCTTCGATATCGGTACCTACCTATTTCAGGTGTTAAAAAGTTAAAACAGTCGTATTCATGGGTACGTATAAAAATCCGGAATTTAAAACACCGATGGACGAAATCCCGAAAATTGAAACGCCAAATGGTCGTAAGGTCGAAAGTTTAAAATCCCGAAAGTTCATTTGTTCGAATGTTTAAAATCCCGAAGTTTAAAATCCCGAAGTTCAAAATCCCGACTCATCCGTGTCGGGGTGCCCTAAGGTTCCGATTTGTTTTATTTTGAGAAGTAGCACTCGCCGGCCGCTGCCGCGGCGCCGCTCGCTACGCTCGCTCGGCTCGCGCGCTTTTGGTCACAATTCTAACCTAACCTAACCTATTTCAGCCACAGTCTCTCGTAAAAATGTATTTACCATTGTCTAATAGTCTAGTCACAGGTAGATTGTATTTTGATTGCACTTTGAACTGGGTGAAATAGGTTAGGTAACGTTAGAACTGTGACCAACCGCTACGTTCAAGTTGTTTCGTCTATTTGGGATTTCGTCCTTTCGGGCATTTGAACATCGGTATTTTGTGTTTCGATATAACGACTATCGGCATTTAAACCTTTCGGTATTTTGAATTTCGGTGTTTTGCACGTCGGTATTTCAGCCATAGGTATAATGAACTTTCGGGATTTTGATACGTACCCCTATTCATGCCTTAATCGAAAACGAAGTAGACTTTGGTTTCCTAGAATATTATACTGTATTATTAATCGACAAATTTCCTAACTTTTATAATGTCAGCAAGAACAAAGATAAAAATAAAACAAAACTCAGTTTATTATGAAAATGTAGTTACTTAGTAGATCCGAACACCATCGCGCGGGCCGAACAGTTGAGGTATTTTCATCATTATTAAGAGCTAAAAAATAAATTTGATAACCAACAATAGAAATTAAAACAGTTCATGCAAGTTGTAAAAATATGATTATTTTGACCAAACCTCTGTTGTCGGTAACTTAGTAATTTTGTCGGAGGTTCAGTATTCTATTCGGAAGTTTAGTTTTTTTATTCGAAGATCCATTTTTTTTTAGGAGAAAATGTAATTTGAACATGCTCTTATTTGTTGTTAAATTGGATATTTTTTTTCGTTTATGTTTTGGGTTTTTTGTCGGTAATTCATTATAACGCTAGTTAATTAGAATAATAGTCGGCCATAGATCGCTGGAGATTAAATTGTTTTTCGGAACCATTATTATTTCCCATTTTATTTGACTATCACGGTGTTGTGCACTTGGTATTCTTGCCAGAACGCCAAATGGAAAATAAAGAATATTATTTAAACATTATATAGCGACATTTGAGAGATCAGATAAAATAAAATAATTTGGAATACTATCTAACATTTTGTGTGTTATTGACATTTACCATACACCCACTAAATAATTAAGTCTACACACATGTTTTTGACTAGGATTTAAGTTCTTGTACAACTATTCTAAAATTGTCATAAATACAAAAAATACTCTAGTATCAAAACTTTTTTCTCCTACTATTTCAATAATACCACATTCGAAATTTTTGGTTGTAACCTCCTTTTCTCAGGTCACGCTTTCATTAGACGGACTCTAAGCGCTCGGCCGAGCACTCATCGCTTTGTTTATACGTACTGAGTATTCGGCCGAGAGCACTGTCTCGCCCGTTTACTCGATACGTGTGATCAAGGCATCACCGATAGTACTCCAAAAATAACTAGCTCGCTTCGTTTGCTCTTGGAATTATAGTGTTTTTAATATCGTGCGGTTTTGATCCCGCATGATTGCCCCGTACGCGTAACCCCCGCAAATATCCATTACTTACAAGTATTTATTGTAATGAGTGAATTACACACGTCGGACGCGTTTTTTTTTTTGCATTTTGAATTTTACGCGTGCTGGACAATCCCACATGCGTGATGATATCCGCACGATATTAAAAACACCCTGAGAATATTTATTTGGTGTTGCATTTTCGACGACTTATTTTATTAGAGGCTTACAATCTTATTTGGTCGTTCATCATCATCATCATCAACATATCAGCCGAAAGACATCAACTGTTGGACATAGGCCTCCCCCAAGCGTCGCCACAACGACCTGTCCTGTACGGCACGCATCCATCGGATTCCCGCGACCCTGACCAGGTCATCAGTCCACTTTGTGGAAAGCCTTCCAACGCTGCGTCTTTCGGTACGCAGCCGTCACTCCAGAACCTTTGTCGTTGCTTCGTTACAAAATGAGAAGTTTAATCACGTGGCCTTTATAGAAAGATGTGGTTTGACTTATAATTTCTCAAAAAATAATACTAATGATTCTGATCTTTGCGTCTCCAGGCAAACGTCTGACGTCATACGGCGGTTACCTGACGTACTCGATATATTACCAGACCAGGCTCGACGGAAGAGCTATTGCGGCCGCTGACGTCATCATTGGAGGATCCGATGAGTATGTACTAATTACTTTGAAGGATAATTATTGCCTTTATGCAAGAATGTGGTATTTGGCTTCTAATTTAAGAAGTCCAGAAGGCCAATTTCTGTATACCCTTAAAACTACTAGTGTTTTACGGGCATACTGAAATTTTGCTAAATTAAACATATTTATTGACAGATTGAAATTAGAAAAAAACATTTAAAAAATGGAATTTTTTTCTCTACTATTTCTCAGAACAAGAGTAAATTTTAACTGAACTACAAGAAGGTTGATCGCCTATACTTGGTTTTTTAAAACGTGTCATCGACGCACCAATTTAAACAATTGGGCACTTGACAATTTATTAATAATTGTTGTTCAATATAAAATACTAGCTTAGCTTTTTATTGGTGGTAAAATTTTCGCAATCGGACCAGTACAGAGTACCTCCTACAAACAATAATAAAACTTCACCTCTTCATAATATTAGTGTAAATTGTACAAAAGTAAACAATGGACATTAATATACAATTGCATAATATGGCAAGTTTCTAAGTATTCACAAATATTTCCTAGGCCTATTGTATAAAAATAGCTGAGGTTTTTTCCTAACCATACCAAAAGAAAGAAAGAAATACATTTTATTTGCCGAAAAGGCGCAAACTTAAGACTAAAATCTAACAGTTTACAAACATTTTGGAAAAAGAAAAACATAAGTGTGCGTCACGTTCGCGCAAAACGGGCGAACGCTCAGCATAATGCCCTGTCCACACGCAAAAATGCGGTGAGTCTATAGCGCTGGTTTTCAACGTGGGCTGGTGACGGAGTCTACTAACAGATGTCGGCAACGGTATTATTTATTTATTATAATCTTTATTGTACACCAAATAAACAAAAATACAGGACAAACATTTAAAAGAATAAGTGCACAATGGGCGGTCTTATCGCACAGGGCGATCTCTTACAGACAACCCTTGGATGAACTAAGAGAAAGGAGATAGATTTGTGGTTGTCAGTGTACAAACAAGATACATTAACACAAATACATACATACAATACAAAAAAATATACTAATAAATATCAAATATATAGTTGAAACTAGGAGAAGAAAAATATATCAAAGAGAAAGGTAATGCTCCTTCACCATTTTTTTAAAAATTGGTAGCGTTTGAGCACGCCTTACTTCTAAGGGTAACGCATTCCACAAACGTGCAGCTTGAACAGTATTGTGGGCTAATAGATTTGAGTAAAAATAAATAGATACAAACCTTAACATGCATACCACAAAAGAAAGACATTCATAAGCCAGTACTCATCGCTCCATCTCACTCGCACATTAACTAACTAAATATCTCCATCCTCTTCCCCCAGGTACTTAGTCCACAACAGCGTTGAACAGCCACCGTCTCTGACAACATGGACGCATGCCGTGAGACTGTCGGAAGACGAGTTCGTGGACATCGAGGGTAGTCCCGTGAGCAGGGAACAGTTCATGAACACGCTGGTGAACGTGACCAGCATCTACATCAGAGCTACGTACTGGGATCAGTCGATTGAGACAAGGTGAGCATGGTTTAACCCTTTAACCCTTTAATTTTATAATGTTTCCACTGCTGGGACTCAAGCCTCTTCTCTAGGCTTTTGGGAATAATTCTGGAGTGTGGATATTGCAACTCACTAAAAGCACCTCGGCGATCTCCATCAGCACATAGAAGGCATCTCGTTACCTGGTGGAGTATAGCGTACCATAGTCGGTCTTAAAATGTTCCCACGGTAGGGACTCTAGCCACCTCTCTAGGAGAGGGAAAGGGCCGTAATACACCTCGCGGGCCCATTGCGGATTGATGAATGTCAAATGTCTTCAAATTTTTGCTTCTAGGACACGTCGGTTTCATCACGATGTTTTACATCACCGTTTTGAAAGCAGTGGTAATGAAATAAATTACACAAAGTAATGTGCCTAGCTGGGTTTGAACCCGTGGCTTACAACTCGTAAGTCGGGGCCGTCACCACTCGTCCACCACTGCTCTCCTTTAACCGCCTATGTAGGAGTAAGCCGACAAACACTCTCGTATCGATTTCGCCAGGGCTGCAAATCCACGACCAAGTACTCCATCTCGTCAGCTCTTCTGTCACCTATGGGGATTGAAGAGCTGAACGAGATGGAGTACCCTGTCGCAAACACACAAGTCTGGCGAAAGGGACAATGAAAACGTAAAATAATTATGTACTATGATAGGTGCCAGATAAATCTGCTATATACATTAAACAAAGTTGTGTTAGTTACACCAATTAAAACTCAAGAACGGCTGGACAGATTTTAATAATGTTTGCTTTATTAGATTCGTGTCTACGAGTAGCAGAATAACTATTAAAATATCCATTCTATCCAGATGCGGTTGAATACCTGTTTACATGGAGCAATTCAATTCAAAAACGTCAAATGTCAGTCAGTCCAAAAAAAGTGAAGCTAAATTGCACGTTCCAAAGCGTAGATCTCTAAAGAGAAGAACGAGCGAGAATCTCCATGGACACTCTTTTAAATCAAATCTTCTTCTTCTTGCCCTTGTCCCATTTTATTTGGGTAATCAAATAATGAGTTAAATATAAGCTTGGTTACATTTCTTGTTGCTTCTTTTTTGCTAGCACAATGTAGATAAATAATAAAATTAAAACTAATTAAAAGATAGAAATTGGATTAAGCCACTGGCAGCTAAGAGATGATCAACCAACTGTGCAGCTGTCTAGACCTTCGCAACTCAGTTACTGGGCGACACGATATGCCTTGGATAGACTTGTCTGACTTTCTGGCGTCTAACTACCTGTAATTACTGTCAAAGATAAGAGGAGAGAGAGAAAAAGAAGAGACAACGGTTTCTCTCCATTTACTTACTTTCTGAGACACAACTGCTTAGTTTAATAACATATTTTTTTTAGGTGTGAAATCATCCAATGACCTGTCCCGCTCTAGGGTGGGGCGGGAGAGCGTGTCACACTTTTACTAACTAAAATCCACATCTATGTTCCATCTTTGCTTTCCCTTTCGGATGACCCATGATAATAACGTAAATGCCACTTTATTATCTTCCTTCGTAATATTAACATGATGTCTGGCAGTTTTGAGTATTTGATGCGGTCTACCCAAATGTCCTTTCTTCGGTATTGTTCGTCAAGTCGTTGAGCTCCTGAGCTACACGAATACTGACAAATGCTTGCACTGACTGGACAGGTCTTCTCAAATCTGTATGGTTCTTTCTTTAAAAGACCATCTGAGACACTATGTTCATGATTTGACCATTACATGTTAACTGTATGGACTTTAAAAGAGACTGACCCCTGAGTTTGTTTCGGTGTTTCTTCTCAAGGTAATTAAAATATATAATAAAAGCTTGGAAACATCGTCCTCATTTAGATTAAAATGACGAAAAAAGTAATTGAGGTGTAAAAGTATTTTTTTAAACCTATTTGCAAAATAAATAACTTTTATCATTTGTCGCTTCGCAGCCTAATAGCCGTGACCTTGGACATCGGTGTAGAAGAATACAACGAGTACTCGAGACGCGCTTCATCCGTCGAGGAGTGTCAGTGTCCGAAGGCGTACCGCGGCCTGTCCTGCGAGCAGTGCGCCGAGGGCTACTACCGGCTGAGTTCCGGCTCCTGCGTGCCCTGCCAGTGCAACGGACATTCCAGGGAGTGCGATGTCAATACAGGAGTGTGTTTGGTAAGTTCTCACACAGAAAAACTAATTTTCTTTTGCAATTTTTTATTTTACTTTGTCTGTAACTTTACTGTACTCTGTTCAAAATAGCATTAGACATTTATGAAAACCTTTTATTACTGTCCGTTCAACCGATTTTGACTTTTATTACGTTGGTAGCATGACAAATCACAGCTGCAGTAAATAGTTCGTACATTAACCACTTTTTTGCTTTAAATGCCATCCTTATGCCTACGAAATAGATGTTAAAATCGGTTGCATAGCATAGCATAGTCGGCCTTATAATGTTCCCACTGTTAGGACCCAGGCCTCCTCTCTAGGAGAGCCAATCTAAAAAATCGAAAAACGGTAAATCGGTAAAATCGTTTGAACATACAGTAACAAAAGTTTCTTTAAATTTCTAATCTTAACGCGGATAGGGTATAAAGCATACCCTAGCTTCATAAATAAAAAACTTGGCTGCCTAAAAATAAAAATTTTTCGCTGTGGTATTGTTCAAAAATGTCACCACTATCATAGAACAGAGCGTAATTTAAAAGACACGGGTAAGTTTTAATCAGTATAATGTTAACACTTCCTCTCGCTTCGCCAAATAGAGAAGAGGCTTGAGTCCCAGCAATAGGAACTTTAAAAGGCTGATTATGCTATGCAATTAATTACAACATTTCCCCATTACCTCCAGGAGTGCACAGACAACACGATGGGTGACCACTGTGAGCAGTGCATCCCCGGCTACCACGGCGACGCAACCGTAGGCACCATGCTCGACTGCCTCATCTGCGCCTGTCCCATGCCTTACGTGTCCAACAAGTAAGTTATCATCTGAAAAACACGAAAATAATCTATACACTACTATTTTTTAATTAGTACAAAAAATAGGACTCTATCCGTATCTTGGTTGTGGTTAATTATGACACACTGACGCCAGCGCATGTTTGAAGTGCAATAAAATCGCAAAAACGTCGAGTGAAAAGGTTGGTTTCACTAAGGATTTTATGTATTTTCAAAGTCGATTATCTTTTTTCCCCCGCTAGCTACCAAGTTGCCTCCATACAGTAAATAAATATATATTCAAAGATGTTTCTAATGGTACCAATTTCAATTTGCTACAAGGTGGGTCGTTTTGTTCCATGTTCTTGGTAAAATCATAATTGAATCAATAATTCATTACGATTTCTACTAAAAAATACTACGCGCAGTGTGTGTATATTTAAGTTGGTCCCTGGATGGTTTGAAAATACATGTACCCGGTAGGTGGCGCTGAAATCTGGGTCTTAATTTTTTTTTTTTTTACGAAAATCCAGCTTTCGGACAAGAAGTCTTATCTGTCTGTATACTACATAGATTGAATCTGTTGTCAGTTTCGCCTTCGGCTGTGACTTGAGCGAGAACGGCTCGCTGATCTCGTGCCAGTGCAAGCCGGGGTACGGCGGCGCGCGCTGCGAGTTCTGTGCCGCTGGCTACTACGGCGTTCCTGAACTAGTCGGTGAGATATGGCTTTTTTTTTAGTTCCGCTCCGCTCTGGGTGCCCTTTGCCTTCTAGGACTACGGGTTCCCTTTTCAGAAAATCCCCGTGGTCCTAGCTAGCGGGCATCGGACCTGCCGGGTCCCTACGGTTTGCTGACATCTCTTTGAGAAGCGCGTTAATTACCGGATGGCCGGACGGTGAGCTTCCCATTGCTTGACGTCCGCAAGCCCGCGTCTACAGTGGCTGGTAGTCGGGGTACCCTATGGCTATCTTTAAATATACTTGTTATTCCCAGGTGACTACTGCAAGCCCTGCAACTGTTCCGGCAACATCAACCCCAACGACCCCGGCTCCTGCGACAGCATCACGGGCGACTGTCTCAAGTGCGTGAACAACACCGCCGGCGCCGCCTGCAACCTGTGCGCGCCTGGCTTCTACGGAGACGCCATCTTCTCTAAGAACTGCACTGGTAAGACTTTTTCAATAAACTTCTTCGAAAACCCGTGAGCCTAGGACTTTTAGACTTGCAATTTTTTTTCGCACTTGTGCGGAAAAGTTTGCGCATTCATCCCTGCCACAATACAAATTGGTAGGTCCAAAATCGTTCGCGAACTGCGCGCGTACATTTCGTTTTCGTACGAAGCGCGCATTTCGCGCAGGGGCCGAGTAGTAACGAACGAGCCGTAAGGTCGCGGGCGGCTCGCAGGCGGCTAAAAACATGATCATTTTCACCATAATTTGCTTATACCAACAAATTAACATTGTATCATATTTTTTATTATCATATTTTTAATATTAGGCAGCTTCACGCACATTTACTAATTCAATACTTTTTCAGTAACTAAATATTTTATAGCAAAAAAACCTTTCATTCATTATATTATTGTATTTATTCGTTAGTGTATTGAAAAACGTCGTTTAATAGACGTGGAAAGTGACTGCAGCATTCGACTCCATAACACCTTTACCTCCGGCTCGAGCGAATTCCGCCTCGGTTGCATAAAAATTTTTCAAAGAGAAGACATCGACTACTACTTTTTTTTTTATTCCTACCAAGAATCCTGATTATGACCAGACATAGCAAACGTCGAGTTTTTCGCATTCAATGGATTTCTACATGTAGGTACGGTCAGCGTCATCAACTGGCTACCCCCCTTTTAAAGATATTTTGATGTGAGAGGGGTACCCAATTGTTGCAGCTGTCTGTACCAGCATCAACGCTGCATCTTCCAGTACGTCCCAGGGGCCAGGAGTATGCCTTTCAGGCGGGCGAAGCCTCTGGCAGAAGCTAATTCCAAATATATTAAGAGAGAGAAATTGGGGGGTCTCTTTGCGGGAAATTCAGTGATTGTCGTATTTGTATGGTTCTTTCCTCAAAAGACAATCTCAGACACTAGTCTGCATGGTTCTCATGTGATTTGATCATTTGTTCTGTGTCTGGGTGTAAATTATGTATAATATGTATGTATTTAGAAATATATAAGTAAGTTTATCAGTTGTACTCATAACACAAGCTCTGCTTAGCTTGGGACTAGATGGCGTCGTGTGATAGTTGTGGAATATTATATTATTATACGGTACATACACCAAAATAACATTTTTTATAATTTTTATCTGTCTGTTTGTCCGGGCTAATCTCTGAAATGGCAGGACCGATTTTGACGGGACTTTTTTTTGCAGGTAGCTGATGTAATGAGGAATAACATAGGCTACTTTTATTTTAAAAAAAATAAATTCAAAATCCTGTAGTCCGCGCGAACGAAGTCGCGGGCACAGCTAGTTGTTAAATACTACAAAAACATATGTATTCTAATATACAAAAACATATGTATTATAATATGTATGTGTATTCTAATGGTAAACAAACGAACTAAAGTTATAAAAAAATAAAAGGCTCGTTTTAACATTTGTATTTTGACTACGTAGCGGCTTGTCCGGTGTAGTGTAGCTTTTTTTAAAATTGATTTAAACTAGTGCTTGACTGCGATCCCACCTAATGTGGTAACTACAATTGCCGAAACGGATCTTGAGCGCTCGGCGTCAGAGTGGGGATCGCTTTGCGCACTCCATACATGCAGCAACGGAGGGAACGAATCACGAGTGACGTCTATGACGCGATGGCGCGGTGAGCCAATCACTGACACTCCCCGCCCCCGCGTCTCACTTCGCACCACTAAAGAGACCGAATATTTGACTTCTGCGCAACTTGAAGCCAGCGGTCAAGATCCGTGACGGCAATTGTACTACTAAAATTTCTACTACTACACCGGACCCCTAATATTATTATTTTTCTTTCAGTTTCGTTCTAAGTTACATTCTAGGGTTTTTCTCAATTGTCAAAACGGGCTTTTTATTTTTTAGCGAGTTTATTCGTCCGAAGGCATGGCCAAAAATTAACAAATCGAAGTTTTAACTCGCCAAATGGTCTCCTACAGCCTGCAGCTGCGACGAATTCGGCATGGAACGCTGCGACCCAGCCACCGGTACGTGCGTGTGTCGGCCCGGCGTCATAGGCAACCGCTGCGACCAGTGCTCGCCCAACCACTACGGGCTGAATAGCGGTCAAGGCTGCACTCCATGCGACTGTGGCATCGCCTCCGAGTCTGCTCAATGCGACCACAATACTGGACAGTGCAAGTTAGTTAATCAATCTGCCTAGCTTTTTTCGTCATCATCATCATCATTATTGGACTTAGGCCTCTCCCAAGTATCACCACAACGACCGGTCTCATGTTTCTTGCATCCACCGGTGTCCGCGTACTTCCCAAGTTCATCAGTCCACCATTGTGGGAGGCCTTTCAACGCTGCATCCAGTACGCGGTCGCCACTTCAGAACCTTTCGGCCACATCGACCGTCTGTTCGATGGGTGGCTTAGCCTTTTTATAATAATCTATTCAACAATTCATGTACTTACACTCATATAATAAAAGACAAGATAAAAACAGAAAACGTGTCTAATTCTCTTTTTTCTTCAACTTTCCTGTCGCAGGTATGCTGGAAGAGATTTCATTAGAAATAAGCATCACCTTTGTACTATTTTTCTGTTTCTTCCTCTTTTCTTGTAATTCCATGTGTGTACATAAATAGTTAAATAAAATAAATAAAAATAAAATAAAAACAGGCACAAAGGTCATGTTTATTTCTACAGAAAACTCGTCCAGTATACCTGTGGAAGGAGAGTAAAAAAATAGATTTAGACACCGTGTGTAAAAATTTTGTGATTTGTAAAAGTTAATTTCTTCAAAATGGTTTAAGACCATTTCTTCCACACAACTCCTATTTTGCGAAATGAGTCGATAAACAATACTTAATATTGAGTTTGTAAAACAAACTATGTATTAGAAAAGTGTTAGATTATGAATGCTTTTTTCGTACATTCCAACGTCCTTACAGCCACTAGACATCTAATAACAGGCGACGCATCTGTCAACACATATGACTCATACATCTGATGCCTGACCAATCAGAACGCAGTACCCCGCTCCGCCGTACCAATCAGAACGCAGTACCCCGCTCCGCCGTACCAATCAGAACGCAGTACTCCGCTCCCCCGTACCAATCAGAACGCAGTACCCCGCTCCCCCGTACCTCAGCTAGTTAACAGAATTGTTTTGGTGCGCTAGTTCAAGCATGAGGAGGCTAGTGGCTGTAAGGTCGTTGGTACCTTCAGTCAGTCAATATTCAACTTTCAAAAACAGATGGTTTCAAGGAATATACTGAATTTCACACATGTTTTATTTATTATCGTAGTTGCTCGAAGGGCGTGACTGGTAGACATTGCGATCAGTGCGCGGCGGGATACTGGAACTACACCAAGGAAGGATGCGATCGTAAGTAGACTTTCTCCTATTTTAGCTCTTTATGATTTCGTCAGTCTTCGAAATATGTAGTTATACAGGCTTATTTGTAAAACACTAACAACCTTCCAGGACTGTTGGTCTAGTGGTTAGTGACCCTGACTGCTATGCCGGAGGTCGTGGGTTCGATTCCCACCCAGGACAAATGTTTGTGTGATGAGTACGATCATTTGTTCTGTGGTTCTGTGTCTGGGTGTAATTTATCTATAATATATTTAGAAATATATAAGTATGTTTATCAGTTGTCTAGTACCCATAACACAAGCTCTACTTAGCTTGGGACTAGACGGCGCTGTGTGATAGTTGTGGAGTATTATATTATATATTATATTATTACTGTATTACTAACATCGTAAACAACAACTTTTGTCGTATGACTTTTTACAAAACATAATATAAAAAAAAAAACAAATCTTCAAGATTTCGGTGTTCTATCTAACACATTTCAACTCTGTATTTTTCGCAACCCACCTACACCTCCCGCGCCCAATCCCCGCTCCCCTCCGCTATTGTACTATAGCTTGCTTTGCATTAGACTTCCTAACATTTAGAGCGTTTATTTTTATTTTTGTATGAAAATCTGATGAATCAATTTATGATAAATTTTTAAAAGTCATAGAACAAAATTTGTTGTTTATGATGTTCTTAACGTAGTCCTGAGAGGTTACCAGTGTATTTCAAATAACCCTGCATCATCATCATCATCAGCCTTTTTAATGTTCCCACTGCTGGGACTCAAGCCTCCTCTCTAGGAGAGGGAATGATAGGGATAATGATAATGATTGATGGAGGATAATGATTAGGGGAAACCGATTTTCTGACAAATGACAACGCGCAGCTGAAACTACAAGTTATAGAAGCGTGCAATTTTGCACAAGGTTTCCTTTTATGAGGTAGACGAGCACTAAGAGAGGATTATACAAAATTCACCCCCCTAAGGGGATGAAACGGGAGTCCGAAGTTTGTATGTAGAAACCTACTTCCACGCGGTCGACGCCGCTGGCAGATGCTAGTTATATATACAACTTTGGTTTTAGTATATAATGCGAAACCCGAAACACGTGTCTAGTATTTTTATGTAAAGAATCTATGTACAAAATTTCATAACTGTATCATGAAAAATCACAAAGTTATAAGCTTGTTATGTCAGCAAAAATACATAGTCACCGGGCCATCCAGGCGACCGAGGTGTTGTTTTGCACTTGCACCCAGCTGTTTGCTGGTTCCTAATGCCCGCTATGATATGCCTGTCCACTTTGTGACCTTTTTAAATGTTTTTGGGAAAAAATATAACATGGTGTAAAAACTATTGGCATTCATTCAGTTATTGTTTTGAACAAACTACATATATTCAGGTTTCGCATAAACTGATTTTGTATAATCATTATTATCATGCTTGCAATGCAAATTAAAGAGCACTTCCTTTCTTAATTGACATAATATTAGTATATATATATAATATATGTTTATGTATATATATATATATATATATTTTAGTCGTATTTATGTAGGTTTATGTTGTACACTGGATCCTACCCTCGAATGTGATCTCTCTCTCTGTCACTCAAAGGTTTGCTGGGAGAAAACTCATTGTTGAGTTAAGCTCGCCTTTGTACATGAATTGTCAATTATGAATGTATTAAGGTTAAGTTTTTTTGTGTGTACAATAAAGAATTAAGATGCTTCTGCCTTCGAGTGTTATATCTGTATTTATTCTCTATGAACCTTTTATAAAAAAAACGTCTCGTTTCGTATTTGCTGCAGACTGTAACTGCAACACGGGCTACTCGCTCGGGTTCACGTGCAACGCTACCGGACAGTGCGAATGTCTGCCCGGCGTCGTCGGAGAGAAGTGCGACCGATGCCCGGAAAGGTAATTATTTGCCACTTTATTTTCTTTACCCGACTGCACCAGAAAGAGGTACGTATGTATGTATACAGGGTGTAAGTGACAGCCCTCCACAAACTTTACTCCACTCTATACAATAACAAGACCTTTTCTAATAAGTCTTTTAAGTATTTGTAATAATTAAAAATTAGTGGTGTATATAAGTATCGATATTTAAATCCTAAATTTATTTATTTACCTACTTACATTAAATAAAAACAAATAAAAACCAAATACACATATCGAAATACACCTATGAATATTCTCAGATGGGTCCTGATACCAGGCGAGGGTTGTCTGGAGTGCGACTCGTGCACGGATGCTCTGCTCTTCACCATTGAGGACATGAGCGCTCTGCTTGCCAACGAAACTAAGGACTTTAAAGTAAGTGCGATAAGGTATACTTTAGCTAGAAGGGAAATTCTCGTACGTTTACCAAATTTAATAAAAAAAAACATCCTTCAAGTGTTCTAGAGAATTAGAGACTATTACTTACTTATATTTATACTTGTATATTTCACTTCGTAGTAATTATGCAGTACGAGTAGCTGTATCACTAAAAACCCTTTCAACTTTATAGATTACAAGATAAGGATTAAAATAGCTTAACAAGATGATATTATAGTTCCGGTGGGTCAGATATTACTAGGTATAGTTTGTACTACACTTCAGAGTCGATTTTATGAAATCACTAACTGCTTCCAGCGGCTTCGCCCGCAGTGTAGTAAAAAATTATCCTAAGGAATTATACTGCCGGTGTAAAAAATAGCCTTTGTCCTAGTCCAAGACCTGGGCTACCCGTGTACCAAGTTTCCGATCGAAATCAGTTGATAGCCGATTTCGAGCGTAAAGAAATAACAAACATACAAACACACTCGATATTAGTGTAACTAGCTTTTGCCCGCGGCTTCCCTCGCGTTAAATTCGGGGTAACACGGTTCCCCTTTCTGTGGGGGGTTATTGAACTCCCCTTAGCGAACTCCACTGCGGGTGACGTAACCTACGACAAACATATTATTTGCAGTTGGTACAGTTATCGAGTCTAGGGTTCGAACCGCAAAAATAAGTCTGTTTTTTTTTGTATATACTTTTACGGGATAAAAAGTACCCAGTGTGGTGCCCAGGATATTAAAGAATAATTATACCAAGTTTCATCGTAATCGGACCGGTAGTTTTTGCGTGATGCCTGAACAAACAGACAGACAGACAAAAATTTTTTTTAATCAAATTTTTGGGTTCGGTGTCGGTCTAGTAACACCATTTTGCCATTTATTTTTATGATATTTTCAATGTACAGAATTTTCACTTCTACAGATTTATTATAAGTATAGATTTGTAATAAAAAAAAGTCCTCAAGAAGCAATATAGTATCGTAGATTTTTTACTATAGTGATTTTTTGGCCTACTTTGGACTACATTTGACCGGGTCCAGCTGGGCCGAAACCTACGAGGGCAATAGGTTGGCTTCCGAAAAGGAAAATCCGGAGTCCTGGAACGCAAGGCAAGGAAGGAACATAGGAGTAGGTTTAAGTCAGTAAAAGTAATAATAATAATAATTTGTTTAGCCCTGAATCCTTTAAGCACGTTGCTGGAGGATTCAGGTCTGGGCTATCGGTTGAGAAGAGGTGGTCAGGTCCTATCTCACCTGCTTTACATGGATGATCTGAAACTTTTTGCCCACAACAATTCGCAACTGATGGAACTACTGAAGGTAACTGAAACTTTCAGTAGTGCCATCAGGATGGAATTTGGTGTGGACAAATGTGCAGTCATGCATGTGAGGCGAGGGGAGATAGTGGAATCCGAGGGAATTCAACTCTCGGATTCCATACACCTTAGATCCCTCTCCTCGACCGAAACTTATAAGTATTTGGGTATGTCGGAAGCGTTAGGCATTAACGTCGCTGACATGAAGCAAACGTTGAAGGAGCGCTTCTTTGGCCGCCTGAAGAAAGTTTTAAACAGCCTTCTGTCAGGCGGAAATAAGGTGCGCGCCTTCAACGGTTGGGTCATGCCGGTTTTAATGTACTCTTTCGGCATACTCAAATGGACTCAGACTGAGTTAGACGCTCTGGATAGGCGGGTCCGTACATTGCTGACCGCAAATCGGATGCATCACCCACGATCTTCGGTGATGAGACTGTACATCCCGCGGAAGTGTGGAGGTCGAGGCTTTTTGAATGCAAAGACTCTACACAACCGCGAGGTGTGCAGCCTCAGAGAATACTTTCTCAAAACCGACGTGGGTATGCACCGCGATGTGGTCGCAGTGGACAAGGGACTCACCCCGCTGTCCATGGCTAAAGAGAACTGGCGCAAACCTGTGGTACTTACCACTGATGACCGCAAGGAAGTATGGAAAGGCAAGGAGCTTCACGGGCGCTTTTTTCGGGCTCTTCATGAGCCTGATGTAGATTTTTCGGCGTCCGTGGCCTGGTTACGATTTAGCAACCTCTTCGGAGAAACTGAAGGTTTTGTCTGTGCGATTATGGACGAGGTTATCTTGACGAACAACTACCGGAGACATATTATGAAGGACGGGACGGTTGACGTGTGTCGGGCATGTCATCGTCCGGGTGAGTCCATCAGACATATTATCTCTGGTTGTTCTCGTCTGGCTAACGGCGAGTATTTGCACAGGCATAACCAAGTAGCCAGGATTCTTCACCAGCAACTTGCTTTGAAGTACAACCTAGTGGACTCTGAGGTACCGTACTACAGGTATGTGCCCGACCCAGTTCTTGAAAATGACCATGTCACGTTGTACTGGGATCGGTCTATCATTACTGACCGGACTATTGTAGCCAATAAGCCGGACGTAGTGGTGATAGACCGATTAGCGCGCCGTGCAATGATAGTCGATGTCACCATCCCGCATGACGAGAATCTCGTGAAAGCTGAGAAAGAAAAACAAATAAAATATCTTGACTTAGCACACGAGGTTGTCGACATGTGGAATGTGGACTCGGCTATCATTGTGCCGATTGTTGTGACCGCTAATGGCCTTATAGCCAAAAGCTTCGACGACCATCTGTCGAAGCTATCGTTGCACGGGTAGATCAAGGGCCTGATACAGAAGGCAGTACTCCTCGATACGGCTCGCATTGTGAGGAGGTTCCTGTCTCTGGAGCCCTAACCACCGGTAGCTTGGACCCTGCTCCCGACACCGGTGGATAACTATATTTTTATATTTTTAAATGTTTTTTTTTTTCTTTTGTATAATTGTGTTAAAAAATATTTAAAAATGTAATTTTATATGTAAAAAAAAATGAATAAAGAGAATAATAATACTAACATTTATTTCCAAAATAAAAATGGTGACAAAAAAACAAGTACATAATTCTTGGTACATAAATGAGAACACAGTAAATAACTACTGGCTCCCAAACAAGTTTTTAAGCCTGTGACTAGTGTGATACGCCCTCCCACTCCGTCCTATTGCGTTAGAATTAAGTCATTGGATGATTTCCCACCATAAGCTAAGAGGGGATTGCCCATTTGAGGCCACGAGCGGACAATTGACTAGAGAAAAAATACTTTGTTCATTAATTTTGCCATAAAAAAATATGTATTCCCTTAGTTCCAAAAATGCCATTATAATAAACAATAAGTGGTAAATAAAAAGTAACTTTATAGAAAAAACAATAGTTTTATCATTGATAGTAATATTTGATGTCCGTCTTTGGCCTGGAACACTATAGATGCTGGGCAATCCCCTTTGCTATATCTTGAATTCAACACTAATATTATAAAGAGGTAAAGCTTGTTTTTTGGTTTGTAGCAGGTAATCTCTAAAAATATTGATCCGATAGCTAAAATTTTTTCACCGATAGAAAGCTGCTTTATTTCTGAGTGACATAGACTATATTTTAAGTACACGGCAGAAGCCGCAAGCAAAGGCTAGTAAAAAAATAAAGTTGATCTTCTAATTGAAAGTTACCTCTTCCAGGACAAAGCCGACTCGTTCTTCACAACGCAGCGTCTGAACTACATCGCGAACCAGACGAAGCTGCTGCAGCCGAAGGTGGCCGCACTCAAGAACGTGGACGTCGCTGATGTCACTGCTGCCGTCAAGACCTTGGAGAATAGTGCCAAGAACCTACTTAGATCTGTAAGTTTAATCAATTCCTATGGCGTTTACGACTATAGCCTATTCGTTTTAAGAAAATAGTGACGTCATCGTCGTCGCTCTGCTAAGCCACGAAAACTTGAAATTTACTAACTAATATTGCAAATTTTAATAGCAGTAACAAAAATGCGGCCGTCAGCGTAAGTTATTTTTTGATTTTCGAAGGTCGAAATTTATGTACCGTACGTATTGTTGCTAAATGAGTTAAGAGTATATATTTAGATGTATGGAGGGCGGCCAAAGAAAAGATGGATATTTTGTGTGAGGAGTGATATGAAAGAAAAGGGAGTCAGTGATAGCGTGACGAGTGACAGGACAGAATGGAAGGAAAATACGTGTTGTGCCGACCTCAAGTAAATGGGATAAGGGCAGGAAGAACACAAAGATTGTTACATATAATCTAAAGGATAATAAATTGTGTTATACATTTGTATACTAAATTCTGACTGTACCGTTCGTGCATCAATGCTTTAGACACAATACTTAAATCATAAAATTTTATCAGTTTTTATGATGTCATTTTCTCACACACTACCTTTTCCCCCGCAGGCTGAATTTGCAGCCACAGACTCAGATAAACAAATCACCCGTGCTGCCGACATAGCCGCTGATGCAGACAAGACCCTGGCGTCCGTGCGCGACAGCAGCGAGCAAGCCAAGGCCATAGTCAAGCATGTGGCAGACCTGGCCACCGGCCTTGAGCTCAGCCAGCAGCCTAAAGTGGACAGCGCGCTGGCTGAGGCGAGGCAGATCAGGGGAGATATTGCTGGTGAGTGATGAAACGTAGAAACAAGTCCACATTATGAGGTGTACAATAAAGTATTATCTATATACACCCCTACTTTTTAATTAGTACACAAAAAAAATGGGGCTCTATCCGTACCCGTCACTGATCATATTTTTGTAGTCAAAAGTAGAAAAAACCGAAATCCTAAAATTGACCAAGAAAAGGTAAATTCATCATAGAATCAATCAAACATAACAATTGCTAGTAGAAAATACTGCGGGCAGTGTTTTTCCTTAATAATTGTCACTTATTCATTCATTAATCAATAGCCTGCACAATATTTCCATAAATTGAGTGACATTTTGGGACATAAACCAACGCTAATAACTTTGCTGTTTATGAATATTATTTATTGATATTTTGCTTATAAAATAACAAGGGCTTTTCTAATAAGCCCTTTAAGTATGTGTACTAATTAAAAAATAGTGGTGCATATACAAATCAATTTTTCGTTGTAATTTTATAACTCAAGAACGGGCTCACCTATCCAAACCAAATGTTTAGGCTTTGTTCGGACTATTTAGTAGATGGTTTATGTGAAGTTTGGTAGGGTAGAGTAGGGTAGAGTAGTGCAGAGTAGGGTATAGTAGGGTGGAGTAGGGAAGAGCGGGAGCGAAGCCGCGCGAGCAAAAGCTAGTAATAAATAAATAAAAAGGACAAGTCAACTACCCAGTTAAAATTTTTGTAGAATATCTATTCTATTCACGGTGTCTTTGATATCGACTCACAAACAAATACCACGGATCCATTACATGATTCTAGACCCCCTGTGGTTTCATTTTTAGTCGGTGGTCGATTAGTTTAAAAAATAATTAATTAAAAAAGGGTAGATTTAATCGTTAATATGTATTAAACCCGATGTCATTTTTAATTTCAAAGGAGTAATGATTTTATGCAGTTTAAATTAAAAAAAACTTAAAAAAAAAATAGGAATACGCCTACGGTAAATTCCACCACTGGGCTGTCCAGAATTATGTACTAGATCCATGGTATTCGTTTGTGCGTCGATGTCAAAGACATCCTGTATAATAGATAACAAATCTTATATATAAAATTCTCGTTTCACAATGTTCGTTCCCGTACTCCTCCGAAACGGCTTGACCGATTCTCATGAAACTTTGTGAGCATATTGAGTAGGTCTGAGAATCAGCCAACATCTATTTTTCATACCCGTTAGTGATAAAAAAAAAAATATATATTTATATGGCAAAACAACGCTTGCCGGGACAGCTAGTAAGTTTCTAAAAAAAATCCTAAACCAATTTAAATAATGTGTAGGATGATTACACACTAGGCACTAGTATAAAATAAAATCGTCTACCTACATTGCTTAGTAGGTTACATAAACAGACCACAATCATGGTTCTTGTATTCCTCAGCCAAGGACCTAGCACCGAAGAAGCTGCAGGCTGACAGCGCCTTCGTCAACGCCACCAAGCAGATCGAGCGCATGAACGTGTTCGTGCAACCTGTCAACGAACAGGCCCAGGTAAACTAGAGTATTTTTTTTAAAGAAAACTTTGAACGTCACCAAGAATTACTCCTGTATAATTATCGGCACGGATCTTGAGCGCTCGGCGCCAGAGTGGAGATCGCTTTGCGCATTCCATACATTGGCGAGCCAATCGTCGTCGTTGTTGCAGCAAGCACATGCAGCAAGCGCAGGGAACGAATCACGAGTGACGTCTATGACACGATGGCGCGGCGATCCAATCACTGACATTCCCCGCCCCCGAGTCTCACGTCGCACCACTAGAGACCGAATATTTGACTTCTGCGCAACTTGAAGTCAGCGCTCAAGATCCGTGCCGATAACTATGTCATGGGTGCGTTTGCAAACATATAAACTAACATGTTGAAACCTTTACAGTCCGGACTAAATGTTTCGCCTCGTCGTTCATACCGTGGCTGTCGTCCCGCCCGATTATAATTTGGGTGTCTTCAAGGCTAGAGTAATTCATCATCATTTCAGCCGATAGACGTCCACTGTTGGACATAGGCCTCCCCCAAGTGTCCGCTGTTCCGGTTCCGGTACGTGGTCACTCCAGAACCTTTCGTCCCCATCGACTATCTGTTCTGCGAGCAATGTGCCCTGCCCATTGCCACTTAAGTTTGGCGATTCTTCGTGCTATGTCGGCACCCCTGGTTTTCCTGCGGATATCTTCATTTCTGATTCGATCATGCAATGAAACTCAGAGCTAGATAGACCTTTCCATTGCCTTTTGGGTGACTTTAAGCCTTCTGATGAGGCCCATTGTGAGCGATCACGTTTCGGCACGAGAGTGAGTATTGGAGTGATTAGGCTCTTAATAAACTAGTGCGTTTCACCATTAACGATTGCATCACAGCTTACCTTCAGGTGGGATCGCAGTCAAGCATTAGTCTTGGAGTTCACTCCGTACCAAATTTCATCAAAATCAGTTCCGTAGTTTAGTCGTGAAAGCATAACAGACCAACAAAGAGTTACTCTCACATTTATTATATTTATTATTTGTATGGATTATGAAAAAAAGTGTCGTTTAATTGTCCCTAAATCTACATCTAGACTACTAATCTAGTTTTTTTTTTGTTAGTAGGAGGTAATCTCTGAAAGTACTGTTTCAATTGCAAAAAAATTATCACCGATAAGAAGCTGCTTTATTCCTGAGTGAGATAGGCTTATGTTTAATTCATTAAACCCCAAGCGGACACCGGCGTTCGCTCACCTATTGTCTTTCTATTGTGTCTGTGATTTCCACGATTGAAAGGTGTACACGGGCGAAGCTGCGAGCCAATGCTAGTTTCAAATATAAGAAAGCACTAAAAATTTTTTGTTTTTCCAGAAATTCCACATACTAGTGAACGACACGCGCGACCTGAAGGACAAGTTGGACGAGATGCTGCAGTACACGGACCTGGCGCAGCACACCGCCATCAGTGCTGAGCAACTCAACGCTAAGAACAGGTACCACCATCACCTTACGGTAACGGTAACGGCGATCACTTTAAGCGGGTTCCACACGCACAATTATGTGGATGGGTTCGACTGTATTTCCCTAATTTTGTTTGTGTTCGCTACTGTTCGAAGTCGGTGTCGCTTTTTCATTTGGCTTGAATGTAATGTACTATTTCTCTTCCAGACAATCGAAATTCGGCAACAAAGTAACATCGGTAACGAAATTGAACACAGCTGCGATGACAGACCTCATCGACGCAGGCTACGACATCGGGAACTCGACCTTCTTCAACTTGGTCGCGGCGGTAATCGCGGACAACTCCAGCAAGGCTCTGGGCGACATCAACAGCGCTAACCAGGACCTGGTCGACAGGCTGGTGGACCTGGAGGAGAAGATGCCCGAACTGAGGAACTTGACTGAAGTGGCGTATCAACATACTTCTATGTTGAGGAATAGGGTGAGTTGTTTGTGTGTTTGTGCGTTTATTCCACCAGGATCGCACGTCCACGATCAAATAGTCCATGTCGTCAACAGAGAGTACTGTGATATCGAAAGGAGATCGCATGAGTTGCTTTTTTTATGTAACCAACGAACTGGCTTGTAAAATATACTTCGAAGGATTATGCTGTTCTAGAATAGGTTTGAAAGTTGGTAGAAAAAAGAATGTGTGTTGTTTTTTCAGTGTTGAAGTAATCTTTGTAAGGAAAGCATGGCGTTCAAATAAGTAAAAATATATGAGTGCGCCGCCCGAAGTGTTTGATTTCATAGAAAAATCCCTATACGAGGCTACCGACGAGCTGAGCTGCGTTACAGTACCTAGTCGCAAACACACCCTGGCGAATACACGACAAAACGACTCTATGCTCACCGATTTCTTTATACTTCGTCAATTATAATAAGTAACTTTACTTGATGGTATTCATTTAAAATAAAAACCAATAACTCAGATCTGAAAGCTGAAAAGGCCGATTTACATGTATAGTCTGTGTAAAAAATCAAATGACTTGGGAATTTTGTATAATATTTAATCGTTAAAAAAATACTTACTCTATTTAGTAAACAATGATCAAGATCTCCTAATAAACCCTAATTATAAAACCAGCGTTGACTACGTGACTTTTTAGACATCATCATCAGCCTTTTTAATGTTCCCACTGCTGGGACTCAGGCCTCCTCTCTAGGAGAGGGAAAGGGCCGTAATCCACCACGCGAGCCCAGTGCGGGTTGGTGAGTGTCACATGTCTTCGAATTTTTGGTTCTAGGACATGCTGGTTTCCTCACGATGTTTTCCTTCACCGTTTTTGAGAGACTCACCGCAATTCGAAATTCTTTACAAGTTTGACTTTTTTCACATTTTTCTATGGAGTCTTCGGATGCATTCTCGTCCTTTGTCTATTATTTTAGGACTAAATCATAACTTCACACTTCTTAATATTCATTCCAACCTTTCTGTGGTACCCAGGCGGACAACTTACGCTACTTGGCAGAGCGAGAGAGCAATAACTCGCGCACGCAGCACGCGTACACCGCGGCGTCCGCCTACTCCTCCATAGTGGCGGAGATCGGCGACGCCAAGAAGGCTGCTGACGACGCAGAGCAGGGGGTCAAGAACATCACTGAGCTGGTAAGTTTGACTTTTTTTTGTTAGGGAATAGTCATAGAACAAAAGTTGTACCCTGTACAACTACCGGCACGAATATTGAGCGCTCGGCGTTAGAGTGGGGGTGGGGATCGCTTTGCCCATTCCATAAATTGGCGAGCCAATCGTCGTTGTTGTTAGATACATGCAGCAAAACGCAGGGAACGAATCACGAGTGACGTCTCTGACACGATGGCGCGGGGAGCCAATCACTGACACTCCCCGCCCCCGCGTCTCACTTCGCACCACTAAAGAGACCGAATATTTGATTTCTGCGCAACTTGAAGTAAGCGCTCAAGATCCGTTCCGGTAATTGTATCTTAGAATTGATCTCTTCATCATATTTTTTTTAAATAATATTCCACAACTTTAAGCCTTCTGATGAGGCCCATTGTGAGCGACCACGTTTCGGCAATGGAAAGGGCTATGCTCGGGGTTTCCTTGCGTAATCGAATCAAAAACGAAGATATTCGCAGGATAATTAAGGTGGCCGACATAGCACGAAGAATTGCCAAACTTAAGTATCAATGAGCAGGGCACATTGCTCACAGAACAGATAGTCGATGGGGCCGAAAGGTTCTGGAGTGGTGACCACGTACCAGAACGCATCGTTGGAAGGCCTCCTACAAGGTGGTACCGGAACGCATCGTTGGAAGGCCTCCTACAAGGTGGACCGATGACCTGGTCAGGGTCGCGGGAATCCGATGGATTCGTGACGCACAGGACCGGTCGTTTGTGTTATGAGTACTAGACAACTAATGAACATACTTATATATTTCTAAATACATAAATATTATAGATAAATTACACCCAAACACAGAACAAATGATTGTGCTCATCACACAATGGGAATCATACCCACGACCTCCGGCATAGCAGTCAGGGCCAATAGACTAACAGGCCAGTCGGAAGACTGAAATATCATAAAACTTTAACGTTCAAAACAATCTGGCCTGTTTTACTTGGTCATATCATGAAGTGATCAACTTGTAAGATCTGGCCACGACATATACTTAATCTACACTTTTTTTATGGTGGGAAAAAATTATCCAATGACAACCCCCGCTCTTGGGCGGAGCGGGAGATAGTGTCAGACTCTTACTGACTAAAAGACCCACCCCGTTCCTTCTAGCCTTCATACCGGGGCTCGAGCTCCCTTTCGGATAACCCTGATAATCTACACTTAATATACTAAAATTGTAAAGTTTGTTTTTCATTTTTTTGTTTGTAGTAGGTAATCTCTGGAAGTACTGGTCCGAATGCTACAATTTTTTCACCGATAGAAAGCTGCTTTATTCCTGAGTTACTTAGGCTATGTTTTATATACGCGGGCGAAGCTGTGTGCAAATGCTATTTTTAAATAAATAAATAATTGCAGAACTAGAAGCCGTTTAACCCAATAATTCCACATTTTAGACGCAAAAAATCAACAACCGCGTGGTGCCAGCTCGGGACCGGTCCGTCCGTCTCCTAGACGCAGCCACAAAAGCGCAGACCACCGTGGAACAAGCCTTCCGCCCTAACCTGACGAGGGCGGAGCAGCAGCTGCAGCAAGCTACGAGGACCAGGGATTCCGCTGACGATGACAACAACGCTATATTACTGTAAGTAACGTAGAGAAAGTTCCTCATATCTGTTAGGTCTACTGTCCACGGACGCGTAGCTTCACAGACGCGTTTACGTCATAATAAAATCAAAATGAAAAACATTTGTTTCAAATAGACCATTTGTAGGCACTTTTGAATAGTCAAATGTCGGTCAGTCCAAGAAAAGTGAAGCTAAATTGCACGTTCCAAAGCGTAGATGTCTATGGAAAAGAACGTGCAAGAAACTTCCATGGGGATTCTTTTAAATACGCTTGGTGTCCTGCATGAAGCTTACGTCGTGCCATCGTGTCATTGCAGCGACACAGTTTCTTTATTAAATAATAAAAAAACGAATTATCCTGTAGCCAGCCAGTCAAAATAATTTAAAAAAAAACTGGGTATAGTCTGTCTAAAAAGTCAACCCCGACTTGGGAATTTTGTATAATATTTAATTATTTAAAAAATGCTTATATTCGATACTTTTTATATGGTTCTTCTAGTAGAAAACATTTATCAATATCTCTTAATCAACCTTGATTATTGAACCAACGTTGACTACATCAGATTTTTTTACCCTAATAATTATCCAAGTCGGTTGACTTGTAGACAGACTCTATCATAAAACAGAAACATTTATTTCAAATAGACCAATTACAGGCACAAATATCGGTCAGTCAAACAAGTGAAGCTAAATTGCACATTCCAAAGCGTAGATAAGTTCGAGTCGGACTCGCGCACGGAGAGTTCCGTTCAAACTTACTTATGAAAACTGTTTAATTCCCGAATTAAATTTTGAAGATTTTTCCTAATCGAAAAAAAAAAAAATGTTTAGTGACGTGACTACAAATTTACAGTTTTTAGATTTTTTGCTATAATTGTACTATAGTGCGTTTCACTTATGAAGTTCCTTCGCCGTAATGTTGGCTCCTCTGTCTACGGAAAAAAGAAAAGAGTTGCCTACTCTAGCAAAATTGTTGCCCGAAATGCGAAACGAAATCGATTTTAACGGTAGTTGCAACACTTTTTGGAGAAATATGAGGGGAATGGGATTTTATTAAAAAAAAGCAGGTCTAAAAGGAAGTTATCAATGGAGAGATACGATATTGTGGCGTGGCGTTTTCGGTATTGGATTGAATTGCAGGACAGTTGAAATTTAGCCCAGAGTCCCACACTTTATTCAAAAATAGTTTTTACAGTTTACAAAAGAAAAATAAAGAAAATTATAAGGCAATTGTCAAAGGAAACGAAATATCAGTTAATCTCCCTGATATTACGTACTTCCATTGCTAAAAATATTGCAACACTATTTTTCCGTATTGCCAACTTTACGGCGAAGGAACTTCTTATGTGAAACGCACTGTATGTGACCTTGTTTCATACCAAATTTCAGGATTTTAAGTCAACGGGAAGTACCCTATCAATTTTGATTCCATTGAGAGTGCCGAAATGTACGTTTTTATGCGACATAAAAGGCCGTATCTTTTTTTTTCAGTAACTTGGAAGTTTGATTTTTTGACGGACCAAAGAACCGTAAACTCGAATTCTTTTGATTTCAACTCAATACCTCCACGCGTTCCCGAAATAAAGGGTCTTTACAGACACACAGGCAGACGGTCAACAAAGTGACCCTATAAGGGTTCCTTTTTTTCTTTTGAGATACTGATCCCTTCTTTCTTCTATAGCGGCGTTAGTGGCGTTTTTAGGTTCCCCAAAGTTTAGGTGTAGGAACACTTTGGTTACTCCAATAAGTGGGCTATCGTCTGGTCACGAAACCCTAAAAACGAATTATACTTTTGCAGGTCCCTTCCGAAAGCGCCTCCTCCGGTCTCGCTCGCCGACGAGGTGCTGCAGGCCGACAAGGTGAACCGCTCCGTGAAGGCGACCCTGGACGTCATGTCGCAGCTGGGCCCCGAGCTGGCGGCCAGCAAGGAGTGGGCGCAGACGCTGCCCAAGTCGGCCGACGATGCGCAGAAGATGACCTCCAATCTTGAAAACTTAGGTTCGTAAAAGATTTAAACCCGATTATTATTATTTCACTTACAAACATAAGTATTATACTCCATCGGTTAAGGTAGTTAACCAAAGGCAAACAATCTTGATAAGTCTTTTTATTTAAAATACACCGCTAAATTTTGATCGTTTTAATCCCGTGGAAGGTCGATGTCGAGAAAATTAAAAAATAATAGTAGTTTATGTGACTAGGGGATAAAGCAGTGTCTTTAAGGCGTATAGTCCCGTGAACCATCTGACCGAAATTATGTGAACGCAACTCTCGCACTCGCTTAGGCGGCAGTACGCAAATCTGTGCATTTATTTGCGGCCAGCAGCGCCCGGAAAGCGCTTTAAATCCATTTTCTCTGCGAGATATTGATTGATTTACATATACAATGTTCACTTTGAAGAATATTTAACCACCAATTTTTATGTGTAAAAATGTTTCTAGAGGTCCAAGCCGTTTCGAAGGAGTAGGGAAAAGTTGCGAAAAATTGCGAAATTGCTAAATATTTTTTTTTGACAAAAGTATTAATTGCACGAAAAAATCAAATGTTGATATTATTGTTCATGAATCTATAATAAACATATATTTTTTTCAAACCAATTGACCTAGCCGTTACGGAGGAGTAGGCCTCAGAAAATCACTGTTTTATGGCACTTTTCGGGCGCTTGGCCCTTAAGTCGCGGGCGGCATGTTGAATCCCAACAAAACGAAGGTTGCTGATTTTAATCCCGAACGATAATGAGGGATTTATAAAATTAACTCCCGAGCATTGCGAGGGAGTTAATAAAGAAACCTGAGTGAAGTGAGGAATTTAAGTCGCCTAAGACAAAGACAGCTTTATCCCCGTGTTGCATACTCTACTTTTTACACCATCTGTGAGATAATTAAAAGACAATTTGGTCGACCAAATCATATGTTAGAGAAATATAAGTATTATATTTACAAGTTCATCAAACAAACAAAATTCACTACTCCAAGATTCTATAGTTTCAATTTTCTATAATGCTCCCGTGTCGTCAGTACGCACGTTTTATTCTATTTTCTTTTTTTTGGTTTGTGGCCAGTTTGATTTATAGTGATTACATACTCTTTGGTTTGAATTTCGAGTCAACTTGTTCGATGCACCTACATTTTAGTTCACAATGTTGACGATTCTTGATGCTCCAAATTCAAATCTCATTATTCCCTAGGGATCGGCCATACTGCATTATCTCCCTAGGGATAGAATGACTTGCTTTAAGTGAGGTTTGTATGACGTATAAAACGACATTATCGAGCAGGTGGTGTAAAAAGTACCTTTTTTATCTTTAAAAATCGATAGTGTTTCATGTACCTGATCGACCCTCCACGGGATTAAAACGATCAAAATTTAACGGTGTATATCGTATAAAAGATTTACAAAGATTATTTAAATTTAGTTAATTACGTAACATCGGTATAGGTAAAAACCTAATTGTAAACATTTTTAGATTCCTTTTTTAGACATTTTTTCCGATAAAAGACAAAAAGGCAGGGGGTGACTTGCACACTCAACAAATGGGCCCCCAAAATGGTCGCTAGCACGAAGTGACGTAGCAACAAGAGGGCAACATATCCTGATGTGCTTGAGGAGTGGAGAGGTATACCACGGCTATCAGGAAAATCTCGGAAGTACGGTCAAGATCCCTACCAGCACCTTACTGGATTATACATCCTTCTCCCGAGCGCGTTTGCTCTTGCGAATCTCCACTCAAGCCAGCCAATAAAGGCAAGAGAGAGGTGGGAGCTCTGTTCCTCGTCAGTGTTCACTACGGCCGGCCAATAAAGGCAAGCCGGAGATGAAGAACAAGAATTCTCCCGGGAGATCGAGTCCGTGGGATCGCTAATGCCCAACAGTTCGCCACAAAACTGCCCTGCGGATTGTATCTCTCTTGGTCTGGCCCCTCACCCTAAGCATGTTACCGCTAAGCAAGCGCTACTGACACAGACTTAGGGTTTATTGGAGCGCGGAAGCCTCACCACGACGTCAACGTAGAGATACGGCGATGGGGATATTATTATTATTCGTTTATTCAGTTAACTTAACATATAAATTATATTTTTAAATATTGAAATAAAAAATAAAAAAAAAACATTTAAAAATATAAAAAATAGTGTCCCATCGGTATCGGGAACAGGGTCCAATCTACCGGTGGTCAGGACTCCAGAGAAAGGAACCTCCCTAACTATACGAGCCGTGTCCAGGAGTACCGCTTTCTGAATCAAGCCCTTGATCCAGTCGCCTAACGAGAGCCTCCTAAGATGTTGGTCGAGGCTCCTGGCTATAAGCCATTGGCTGACACGACTATCAGTACAATGATCGCTGAGTCCACATCCCACATGTCGACATCCTCGCGAGCCAAGTCGATATACTTCATTTGTTTATCTTTCTCGGCTTTCACGAGGTTCTCGTCATGCGGAACGGATATGTCAACAATTATTGCACGCCTCTCGCTTCGGTCCACCACCACTATATCAGACTTATTGGCTGCAATAGTCCTGTCAGTGATGATGGACCGATCCCAGTACAACGTGATATCACCACTATCGAAAACTGGGTCGGGCACGTACCTGTAGTATGGCACCTCCGATTCCACAAGAGAGTAGTTCAGAGCAAGTTGCTGATGGATAATCCTGGCTACAAGGTTGTGTCTATGCAAGTATTCCCCGTTAGCTAGACGAGAACAACCAGAGATAATGTGGCGGATTGATTCACCCGGTCGGTGACATGCCCGACAGATGTCAACCGTTCCGTCCTTCACAATAAATCTCCAAATAAATTTTCAATTATTATTATTATACTATTTAAATCCTTGGTCGCCATTTTAGTTCTACATTAAAGTTCTTATGTTTATTATTGTTTTTGATGTGTTCTACGAGTATCGTATCTAACCAAACCATTCTACCTCTTCAGTGAAAGACATCGAGAAGTTAAGCCCGAAGATCACGCAGAAATACCGCGCCGTAAAGATTCGGCAAAACGACCTGGAACGCCGCTGCAGAGACGCCGACGACAAGTTGATCAAACTGAAGGAACTTATTGAAAAGGTAATTAATAAATACACCAAGATAATTACTAAAAAAAAATATTTATTCCAAATGATTGCTTGATCTATATAGTCCAATTAAAATATGTTTTTAGACCACTATTTTTTAATTAATACAAGTATTTAAAGGTCTTGTTATTATTTAAGTAAAGTCTCAAAAAATAATATTAACAGCAAAGTTATTAGCATTTGTTTATGTCCCAAAATGTCACTCAATTTATGGAAATATTGTACAGGTATTGTATTGTATTGATTTATGATTGAATAAATGGCGATCAAAATGGAAAACAACTGCGTGTAGTATTTTCTAGTAGCAATAGTTATGAATGATTGATTCAATTAAGAATTTATAAATTATGACTAATTTTATGGATTTTGGGATTTCCCCTTTTTTTACTTAAGATTACACAAATATGATCAGTAACAGGTACAGATAGAGCCCCATATTTTTTTGCACTAATTAATGAAATAGTGGTCTAAAAGTATAAAATAAATCTTTGAATTCACTCTCTCTTTCTGAATTCAACTAGGTACCATCATCATACAGTCAATTCTACCTATTCAATTAAAAAAAAATTCACTTGAATCCTGCGGCGGAGCGCCAAACCAAACCCTTTGAAGTTTTCTTGTCAAGTGCAAACAAAAATGAACATAGCTGTGGTCAGGCGGAAGTGTCTTTGATGGTACTTCTAATTTAATCAGTATAATTTGATGTAGTACAATATTAATATTGTTCTCATTCAGGCCCGCACATTAGCGAACCGCATCCAAGTGGGCGTCGAGTTCGACAGCCTCACAACCCTGCAGCCTCGCCTCCCGGACACAGTCGACGAGATGTCCACCTCCACGCACGTGTCCGTGTACTTCAAGACCAACGAGACTGACGGCCTCCTGCTCTACCTCGGCAACCCCAAGGACACCATGCTGAGGAGGACCAAGTCGGTAAGTGCAATGGACATGTGTCCGTCTACTATAAGACTAACGGCCTCATACTGTACCTCGGCGACCCCAAGGACACCATGCTAAAGAGGGCCAAGTCGGTAAGTAAAATGGACATGTGTCCGTCTACTACAAGACCGATGGCCTCATACTGTACCTCGGCAACCCCAAGGACACCATGCTGAGGAGGACCAAGTCAGTAAGTGCAATGGACATGTGTCCGTCTACTATAAGACTATCGGCCTCATACTGTACCTCGGCAACCCTAAGGACACCGTGCTAAAGAGGACCAAGTCGGTAAGTACAATGGACATGTGTCCGTCTACTACAAGACCGACGGCCTCACACTGTACCTCGGCAACCCCAAGGACACCATGCTGAAGAGGACCAAGTCGGTAAGTACAATGGACATGTGTCCGTCTACTACAAGACCGATGGCCTCATACTGTACCTCGGCAACCCCAAGGACACCATGCTGAGGAGGACCAAGTCGGTAAGTGCATTGGACATGTGTCCGTCTACTACTAGACCGATGGCCTCATACTGTACCTCGGTAACCCCAAGGACACCATGCTGAGGAGGACCGAGTCGGTAAGTGCAATGAAAGTGTTTTATTAAAAACCTATTGGCAAAATAAATATCATTTAATCCGTTTTAAATGAAATTAGAATGTACATATAGCTGACTATTGCCAACGAGACCCAGGATCTTCAAGATCTGTCAGCCGATTAACTGCTGCAGAATGAGTTCCTATCGCAGTCAATGACCTAAGTTCATTCCCCAGGACGACTTCATGGTGATCGGCGTGGAGAAGGGCTACCCTTACCTGAAGATGGACATCGGTGACAGCGCGGACTCGGGTCGGGAGCCTGCCAGGATTGGCAGCGACAAGTTCGTTGCTGACAACCGCTGGTACCAGGTCATCGTCGACAGGTCGGTTTCCAGACTCATTTGTTTAATGATATACACTAGTGCTTGACTGTAATCCCACGTGATGGTAAGCAGTGATGCAGTCGATGATAGGGAAGGGCACTAATTTGTTAAGAGCTTGTTAACTCAAGCCTTGAAGATACTTAAATTATACTAGGACGGAAAGACCGCAGCAGACAAATTGTTTCGTCGAGGCGAGATGAAACGCTTAGTTCGGACCATATAGGAGGCTAGGGTTGCCAACTATACTGTTAAAAACAGTTATTATCCTGTTTTTCACTACATTATACTTTTTACTGTTGAACAGTCGCAGTTTTAATAAGATTTCATGTGAACCCGGCATTGACCTCTTTTGCACGAAAGCGGGCACGGTTAGGAAGCACTTAGCAAAGTCATTTTTTGAATACCCAGCACCTATTTGCACGTAAAACATAATATTATTGTTTGTTAAAATTATTGAAAGTTTACCAACTCTGTGTCAGCCTTGTGGGACCAACATTGGTTTTTTTTTTTTTTTTTTCGTCATTATAACTACCTACATGTGGAAGCTTGTAATTAGCAATTTAATTACCTACTATTGTCACTATGTTGTTATTAGTCTGTAAGCTTTTCTAAAATGCGAAAAATAAATAAATAAAATAAAATAAAACAAAAATGAGATATACAAAATACTGTTTTCAGCATCAAAGTGCTTAACACTATACTCATTACTCGTGTTAGACTTAGACGCTCTCACATTTTTTTTATCAAATGTTGAAAGAAAAACAGATGACAATAATAGAGTTTCAGAACGAATCGAATGAGCTCCGCGTTTATTTTAATTCGAGGCGTGTGAAGTTTTTTTTAAAAAAAGCTTTAAATTAATAAGTGGTGCGAAAAGTTGTAAAATGCTGTTCATTTTTCAAAAAACTGTTTCAGATAAAAAAAAAGTACTTTATTTCTTGTAAAAACGTTGACATCCCTATAGGAGGCGTAGTAGGCCATCAGTGCATTCGGTGCTCCCAAGGTTCGTGTCTTATCTCGCTGACGGCTGTGCACTCGAGGAGCACATGCGCGATAGTTTCCTCTGCATAAAGGGCTATCAACATGATGCTAATGACATTGTTCTTCCTAACCAAAAGTCAATTCTTTTTCTAAACTTTATTTCATTACCTACCAACAGGGTCGGACGCAACGTGAAACTATCAATCCGGGAGCCTCTCGACAATGGATCAGACCACATTCACTCCAAGGAAGCTGTGCTACCAGGACAGCATACGATCTTCAATCTGGATAAGGACAAGTCCAAGCTTTACGTGGGAGGCGTCCCGTCTGACGCCAAGCTGCAATCGGTCATCTACCCAGCCTTTGTTGGCCAGATTGAAGAGCTGATGATTGGCGACACTCCTGTAGGATTGTGGAACTTTGTCAGCGCTCAGAAATTGAAGGGAGCTCGGCAGAGGTAAGACATTAATATAAACATGTTGTTCTACCAATCATGTTAGGTTAAACAATAGGCTATTTGACTGATTTCTGGAATCGATTTCATATTATTTAGTATTGTTTATAGATTTTTGTTTATTTTTTATTTATTTTAATTTCATTTTTAATTTTATTTTAATGTTATTTTAGTTTTGATTTTAATTTTGAGTATGATTTTAATTTGGTTTTGATTTTAATTTTGCTTATTATTTATTTTGCCTTTATTTGATTTTATTTATTCTATATTTAATTTTATGAGCAATGTTACTAACATAGTTTTTAAGTGCTACTAACATAATATGGATGTATCTGAATTAAATAAATAATATATATATATATATATATATATATAATAAATCTATATTTAAACATATAATAAATTTGTAGAAATGTTTAGTTGTGCGCGTTTCAAGTAAAATGGACGAAACCCATTTAGATAACTTTTATACAATAAAATTGTCTGTAATTTGATGTATTACTTAGGCTTTGTTTCATCAAAATGAGTTGACTATACAGGGTGGCCAGAACATTGACGTCCAAAAATAAAATTTAGGTCCCTCGTATACCCCCATGTATGTTCCGCGACTTTTAATAGTTTTCGAGTTATGAATTTTTTTCTGATTTTTTGAGAATGATCGACCAGACCAATCTATTTTTTTTTTTTTTAAATGTACATGGCTTTGTCGAGATTTTTTTTTGCAACTGAATCTTCATGAGTAGTACTTTTATGCATAAAATAATCAGCTTCGTAACTGTGATGGAAGTTATGAAAAAGTTGGTATAAAGTGAAAAATTTACGTTCGTGAAATTATGACTTAGCTTTTCAACTTTAAATAAAAAATTTAAACAGGAGACTTCATGGTTCCTAAGTAGGCTTCAAGAATGCGACAGACTCTCAGCTTTCAGAATCATAAAAAAAAATAGCACTTAATGGGGCTACTTTGGCTTAAATCCTTCAAAAACTGCGAGGTAGAAAATTCTTAAAATTAGCCATCTAGCCATTTAGCTCATCATATCTTAACACAAATAGGGTATAAAGTACTGTAATAAATATCAAGTTATTTATTCGACTGACCTCCTGACTATACGAGTCAAAGAGTTAGCTTATATTATTATTATTATTTATTATAATCAAGACAACTACTACAATTTACTTTTTGAGCTTTTTAATATAAAACATAACTGATAAGATGACTTCCTGTCTGATTTAATTTTATGTTATGTTACTAATACCAACCTCTTTCGACCTCCCCCAGAGACAAGCTCCTACCAGGGCAGACAGGTCCCAAGGAGTACCGCTTCAACGGGCGCGCGCACGTCACTATGCCCGCCGAAGAGTACCAGACCCCGGAGATGAACCAAGTGCTGCTGTTCTTCAGGACCTATGCCCCAGACGGTCTGATATACCTGGTCGGAGAAGGTGCCTATTTCTTCTCCATTCAGATGCAAGACGGAAAGGTGTATTTGCAGGTAAGGACTATTTATTGTCACATATTTGCTTAGGAAAGTTGTCACTATACCAATATTATTTTTTTCAAGATCAAAAATATCCTGTCACACTTTTTAATCATTTTCGTGCTTAGGTCAGCTTAGAATTTTTACTACATCACTGCTTATATTATTTGACGGTAAAATAAATAAATAAAGTAATAACTTTAAAATACCAAATGTTTTTTAAGGTTTATCCTGTTTATGCCTCCATTTAATCATTTAACAAAAAAAAAATATTATTCATCTAATAAATGTTTTTCAATAAACTTACTCGAAAACCTCCTCTTGTCGTTTTTCGCACTAGTGTGGAAAAGTGCGCTACCACAATTGTAACATTTATTTGCATCAGACAGAGCGTTAAGCGACCCCCATGAGTCGCACACCAAACCCCATTTATTTATATCTTCGTTAGTGTTTTTAAAAACGTTGATTGATGCACGTGTAAATTGGTCATTGTAGCAATCGGCTTCATAACATCCTCACCTGCGGCTCGGGCGTGTTCCTTTTTCCATTTGTATCACAATGTACTGTATTTGTTTCTCTCTTTCTTTATCCAGGTGTCGCTCGGCAACACGCAAGACTTGCTGATCATCGGCACAGAGAACTCGTACAACGACGGCAAGTGGCACAGACTGGACGCCGCGCGAATAAAAACCAAGTGCTCTCTCAAGGTCGACGGGGAAACGCTGAAGATGGACTCCGGTGCTACAGAAGACTCTATATGTAATTTCTTTTGACTCGCATTTTGATTCGGTCATAAGGATCGACTATAGTCTTCGCGACATTTGCGTTAAGAAAATGCTGTACGCAACTTTATTGATACACGGAAGAAGTCGCGGAAAAAAGCTAGTCTATAATAAATCTGTAAAAGCTTTTCGTTGTGCACGCATCGCGTAAAATGTACGTAATAATGTAATCGATGTAGGTCATTTTTTTATACATTAAACTTGTAGTAGAGGATACGGTTAAGAACGACCTTCACCGGTTTGTTTAATGGATGAAACGTATTTTATGATAAATTTAGTATATTAAATAATATGACGCGGGTGGGTTGCCTGAGAAATTCCTGGCCAGGAAATTTTTTTTTTTTTTTTTTGATAAATGCACCGGTGTGTTTAACGAATAAATTTAATACTGACCGAAAGATTGAAGCCTTTAGAACATAAATATGTTGGGTTGCCTATTTGTTGGGTGTAAACAGGTATGTATAAACAGGTGTGATATTTTGATATACAACAATTCTATATCAAAATAAACGCTGTTTCATTACGAATACGATGTTATAGTGTTGTCTGCAAAAAAATCTGGTATGAATAAAGGTTGTGCATTTTTCTAAAAAAAAAAGTAAATTTTCAATTTTTAATTAATAATAGTCTGGCCAGGAATTTCTTAGGCAACCCACCCGCGTTATATTATTTAATACACTAAATTTATCATAAAATACGTTTCATCTATTAAACAGACCGGTGAAGGTCGTTCTTAATCGGATCTTAGACTATTGGATGTAACTTGATATAATACTTAGACTTGGTTTCATCGCAATCGGTTGACTATATCGAAAGTTATACTACATTCATTGACTGTTAGGCGGTACGAAGTTCGCCGGGTCAGCTATACTCTGTTCAAAATAACATTAGAAATTTATGAACACCTCTGTCCGTTCAACCGATTTTAACCACTTTTTTGCTTTTCATGCCATCCAATAGGCTTAACCTACGAAATAGATGTTAAAATCGGTTGAAAAGACAAAAGAAAAGGTTTCTTTAAATTTCTATTCTTAACGCGAATAGGGTATAGTTATTAATATTTTTTGTTGATGCAGTTTGTGTTTGTGTCAAACATAATATGTTTTGTATTTGTACAGATGCCTTGGAGTCGATGAACTTCGGCGGGAACAACAAGGGCATCTTGCAGGTGACACGCGCCGGCTTCGACGGCTGCATGCGGCAGATCAGCATCAACAGCGTCAATATCGACCTCAGCGAGGCAAAGGAGTCCATCGGCATCGCGTACGGATGTCAGGTGAGAGTTTGAGGCCCGGCCATGAACTCCTACGGCTGTTCACGACTTCGGTCTTATGCCCGCCATACACGCTAGGCGATACCTGACGAGTATGCCTGTACAGGTGAGTTGTAACTGGTAAACCTGAGCGTGTATGTTGCACAACTGTGCAGGTTTCCATACAAGCTTACCTGACAGGTGTACCTGTGCAGGTGCAGCGTTTATGGCTACCTTTACAGGCGAGCGGGGCGGCATAGGTAAGCTGACGCCGGGCGCTATGAGTGGCGTCTCGTGGCGTGCTTCAAACATTTTTATAATATAATATTCCACAACTATCACACAACGCCGTCTAGTCCCAAGCTAAGCAGAGCTTGTGTTATGGGTACTAAACAACTGATATACATACTTATATATTTCTAAATACATACATATTATAAATAAATTACACCCAGACACAATTTCCACATTTTTATACTTAAGATCTTACCGCTTGCCACCCCGCACTTAGCTACCGCTCACAGCGGCAATGTCGTAAACGAGCCGTTAACGCGATCCATTTTACGACCTAAACTGAACTGAGATAGGTATAGAAGTCAATCTAAGAGTACATACAAAGCGCGTTGCACACATAGACACCGTTCACGGACGCGGGACGCGATATCTCGGATGGCTGCTTGGATACTAAGTCCTTTAAGTCAGTTTCCTATGAATAGTCAATTTGTTTACTATTATAATAAGGATTCCCACAGCTGGGTCTCAGGCTTCTTCTCTACGAGAGGTAATGGGCAGTAATCTACCACGCGGGCCCAGTACGGGTTGGTGAATGTCACTTCTTCGTATTTTTGGTTCTAGGACATGCCGGTTTCCTCACGATGCTTTCCTTCACCGTTTTGAGAACTGTAGTGATGAAATAAATTACACAAAGTAATTTCGCCTGGCTGGGTTTGAACCCGCAACTTACAACTCGTAACTCGGGGCCGGTAACGGGCCCGATTTTTTACACTAATGCTCCTTGTGTTTGTAGTATTTGGCAGCATATGTATCAAGCCAACCTTCTCGGAATACTTCATCTTCAACTAAGTAAACGTTCGTTTCCCTTCCAGTTCGCGAACCTGGTATCTTTATCAGGCAAGGACAGCTACCTGCGCTACGTGAACATCACGACAGAGAACCTCCAGCTGACGCTCAAGTTCAAGACGTCAAGTCCTGATGGCCTGCTGTTCATGTACGTCAGCCGCACGCAGACCGCCTCCATGTCCGACAGCATCTCACTGTCGTTAATCAAAGGTGCGTAGTTTTAGGCCTACTAAATTTGACAAAAAAAAAACCGGACTCGCCCATGGAGGGTTCCGTAGCAGCAAGTAACATAATATAAAAGTTCTTGTAGTTCGTTGTAACTTTGATCGATGTTTTAATAATAGTGTGTTTTTTTAGATTTATGACGTATTAAAAAAAAACTACTTACTAGATCTCGTTCAAACCAATTTTCGTTGGTAGTTTATATGGTAATGTACATCATATATTTTTTTTAGTTTTATCATTGTCTTATTTTAGAAGTTACAGGGGGGGACGGGACACATTTTACCACTTTGGAAGTGTCTCTCGCGTAAACTATTCAATTTAAAAAAAATTAAATTAGAAACCTCAATACCATTTTTGAAGACCTATCCATAAATACCCCACACGTATGGTACTGATGAAAAAAAAATTTTTGAGTTTCAGTTCTAAGTATGGGGGACCCCCAAAATTTATTGCTTTTTTTCTATTTTTGTGTATAAATCTTAAAGCGGTTCACAGAATACATCTACTTACTAAATTTCAACAGTATAGCTCTTATAGTTTCGGAAAAAAGTGGCTGTGACATACGGACGGACAGACAGACAGACAGACATGACGAATCTATAAGGGTCCCGTTTTTTGCCATTTGGCTACGGAACCCTAACAAAACGCCCATTTTGACATTTCTATTTTGACTACCCAGCGGCTTATCAGGTGTGGTGTAGCTAATACTAAAATAGCAACTACTACACTGGATCCCTAATAATTATTATTACAAGCTTTTTATTAACTTGCAATGTAACTATGTATGTTCGGCTCAAATCTTGCAACTCAATTTTGAAGCAGATATCTTCTACCGATTGGCCTGTAATTTTGTATACATACGTGTGTAGATTGCGTGACAATGCAATATTATGATGACATGGAGCTGATCTGATGCTGGAGAGATTTAGGTGGTTATAAAAACTCGGCAATAAAACGACTCAAACCCATCGAGTTTGGGCTCGTTTGTTTCGTATTGACGACTACTTTGATTCTATATGGTAACCAGAGTTTGATGCTGAAACTGGAAGAAGGCCATGGGAACTACGCAATAGAACGATACAACTATCGAGTTTGGGCTCGTTAGATTTGCATTCACGAGTAGTTTATGGAGCTGGAAGGTGCCGTGGGAACTGCGCAATAGAACAACACAACCCAACGAGTTGGGCTCATTTGATTCGGATTCACGAGTAATTTGATCTTCTATGGTAACCAGGGTCTGATTTCGCACCGTCGCTGCAAAAGCAACCGATGGCCCAGATAGACGCATGCCAGAGGCTCATGGCAATACGGATGGTGCGGGGATACCGCACGGTTTCCCGCGAAGCGTCGAGCCTCCTTGCTGGCTTGTCAGCATGTGATCTGGAGGCAACAGTCCTTGTGCGAGTGCACGATTGGCGCGTGGGTATGCAATGCTGGGGCGAAACTCCGCTGCCACGATAAGTCGAGGCATGGCGGAGAGAGTTTCGGCGGGATCTCGTAGTGAAATGGCGTCAGCAACTATCGCGACCCAGTGGGCACGCTAATTATGGCGGTGAGTCCCCTCTTTGAGAAGTGGCTTGAAAGACCTCACGACGTTCTCACCTTCCGCATGACACAGATTCTCACTGGTCATGGTAAGTTCGAGAGGTACCTGCACCGGATTCGTGCGGAAGTGACGCCCGGGTGTCGCCTCTGTGTGGACTGCCCGGAGAACACGGTGAAGCACACGATAGAGGTTTTCCCCGCTTGGGCAGAGCATCGCCATGTCCTTGCGGGAGCGATCGGCGGCGGCGATCTCTCGCGCCGGGCCTTGGTACAGGCCATGATCCGGAGCGAGGACGAGTGGCAGGCGGTCGCCATTTTCTGCTAAATATAATATAGTAATGCTAGCAAAAGAGGAGGCCGACCGCATCAGGCAACGGCGCTCACGCCACAGCCGCCGCTGAGATTCCGATCCCGATTTCCGGACTTACGGAGAGCGAGCAATGGGTAGCTCGCTGTCCGACCGTCCGGTAACCGTTCGGACCGAACCCAAGTCGTTTACGGTGTGCACTGTTACCGCGTGCCTCAAGGATTTGTCAGCAACCGTAGTGGCCCGGCAGGGTCGAAGCCTACTGAGGCCAAGGGTCTACTTCTGAAAAGAAGGCTCAGCCCCAGTATGAAAGGCAACGAAGGAACGGGGTGGGTTTTTTAGTCGGTAAAAGTCTGACACTAAGTCTGATCTGATGGCATTTGGATGATTTATTACCATCGTAAAAAAAAAAACAGGTTCTGATGATGGAGCTGGAAGGTGACCATAGGAACTCCACAATAAAACGACACAATTAACTTTACCGAGCTCGTTTGATTCATTTTGATGAGTACTTTGGTCCTAAATATCATCCATCTTTGGGAAAATAAGTTCGTTCAATTTGGTATTAATGTGGTGAACACACAGCTGAATGCTATTAGAGTGTATAAATATGTCATATCGGCAACGCAGTGATGCACGGTACCAGGGCTACCCCTGTTATACTGAAACTCTTATCCCTCTACAATGGCCCTCTGCGGAGAGAGGACCGTTTTTGACCTATACTGGTTAAGTGCGAGTCGGCACTTGTTCCGTTTAAACTTACAGGCATATATTATGTAAACAGTTGAATTCCCGAATCGATTCTCGAAGATTTTCCCAATCGTAATGTAGTTTTTTGTAACATAACAACAAATTTAGAGTTTTCAGACTTTTTTCAATATTTGTGCTATGACGAGAACTTACTTTTTGACAAATATCAGGATTCAGGAGTGTCAAATTATGCGCCTAAACGGTGCATAAACGACATTATCTTTAGATTCGTTCACTTTTGAAGTTTGATTTTTGTAAAGTGACGTCATCCTAAATCCAATATGGCGGATTGAGATTTGTACACTTTCATTTAATATGGGTATCAAATGAAGGGACTTGCTGAGAATACAAATGCGAGTTAGAATAGTTGACACTAAAAAGTAAAAAATAAAATTAAAGGTAAAAAAGCTTTTTAAAAACAAGCTTTTAGTTAAATGCGCTAAAAATAATAAACAAAGTTTTCCTTAAAACTTTTAATATTAACTTATAACGTCTTTAATTTTATTTTAAAGATAATCTCCACCCACTGCGCCAAAGCTGATTCTTCAGAGATTACAATAAAGGCTTACTTAGATGCGACGCCGAATCGACGACGCGTTTTTTTTTTGCTAAACTTGAGCTCATCCAGATGAGATGAGATCGATGGATGCGAGACGCACAGGAGCGTTCATTGTGGCGACACTCGGGGGTGGCCTATGTCCAACAGTGGACGTATATCGGCTGAAATGATGATGATGATGATGATGAGCTGATCCAGTAGGTAGTAGTATCTAAGTGTGTATAGATTACGACGAACGTATTCCATCTTAACACGGGGAGAACCGTCTAGACTGGGCCCGAGTCGTCAAAAGCCTGTAGCATTCCATGCGCGCTTCAAAGAGATGTCGGTAAAACCGATAGGGTCCAGCAAGGCCGAAGCTTCCTTTAAGGATCGGGTCGAGTTTTGAAAATGTTATCCGTGGTCCTAGAATGCAAACGGCAACTGAAGGAACATAGTGTGTTACGACCTCCCGCTTCACTATAGAGTAAGTCATATAAGATGATTTCCCATTTTAAAAGAAAAACGGGGAGAAGAGGTTTTTGTTCAAAAATGAGAGTAGGCAGTGATTTGGTCCAAGTTTTTCCTTCATAAGGACAAGGCGGTGTTTTGCCCAAGCTGGACAGACCTCCACACTCGAATCACATCCTGATACCGCGTGTCTACCCAGCGAATCCAATAAAGGAACCTCTCGAGGACATGACAAGTCAGGCGAAATGTTAAGACATCGTAGCGACTCTACAGCTACTTCTCAAAGAACGATCTTACCGATCCAATGGTTTCGTGTCCATCCAAAAAATAACCAAGGTTTAGTCTGAACTAAACACCTCGCGGGTGTGAACATGACTTAAAGATCCCTTCCCTTATAATATTTTATTAAACCCTTGTTGATATAATAATACCTACGAGTATAATTGGGCACGTGCCAATTATTTCGTAAGCCGCTTTTTTATACCCTTGGCAAATCTTCAAGGTTTTTCATCGCCTTTAATTCCTGACACGTGTTTCGGCTTTTCTGCTCGCCCATATCTGCTCTTTGTTGTTCTGCCCTAATTTACCATGAAAAGTTTCTTTTCAATCATCTCAAGTACGTACGTATCTATTCAAATTAAATGTCAAATATGATTAGCTTCTTTGATGAGAAAAAAATTGTGTAGGAAGACCCTTTTGATATTCTTTGAACTGAATTTCTCATTAAACTTATTGACAAGAAAAGTGATATTTCGATACAAAAAATAATGATACACCAATTTCCCTAATTTCTCATATTTACAAAACCTTTATCAAAATGATTGAAAACATATAACTAACCAACTGCCTACTGGCTAGTAATATAATATAATAGTTTAGTAGTGGCTGGCTTCTGGCTGGTAGATTAACAGATGTTGTTCGAATAACTGCGTTTTAAAATGCATATCGTCGATGTAACTCATAAAACTGCCCAGCTTATGTGGGACTGGGCACGACATAGGTTCCACATGCTAGAACTGAGAGCCCGTGAAACACTGGACTGCTACCCTGAAACAGGCATACTGGGCCATGGAAAGAAGGAGGTAGAGAATCGACCTAAACATCTTCCGTAAGAATAGGAAAAAACAAGCGCAAGGTCGCAACTATCGAAAGAAATAGGGAGAGTGTGCAGTAGAATAGTACGGGTTAGCAATATGATCAACTACGTAGTTATTATTAGAAACAATGTCTGCTTGCTTTAAACTTTGCTTGTATTCTTTACTGTCATTCTATCGATGTCGATTGTTGATGACTGACCACGTGACATATCTCTCATCATAATCACTAAAGGACATAAGCCTCCCCAAAGTGTCACCATAATGACCGGTCCTGTGCATCTCACATCCATCGGATTCCCGCGACCCTCACCAGATCATCGGTCCACCTTGTGGGAGGCCTTCCAATGCTACGCCTTCCGAAACGTGGTCGCCAATCCAGAACCTTTCATCCCCATCGACATTCTGTTTTGTGAGTATTGTGTCTTGCCCACTGTTATTTAAGTTTGGTGAATCTTCTGGCTATGTCGGTAATCTTAGTTCTCCTGCGGATATCTTAATTTCTGATCCTTGTGTCGTATTCCTCAATGCTGCGGTCGTGACCTTCCTGTTTCATCATTTTCATGATGTTCCTCCATCTATGCCTGTCTCTGACGGTGTGTTGAGCCTTATACGAAGTGGGGTCAAGAGCTGTGCGGACTTGGTCCGAAGGAGGCCTTTTTCCGTCTACTTCACCGGTCACGATGAGCCTTTCGTGGTTTCCATTGTGTTTCCTTACAATGTGACTGAAGTATTGCAGAATCTTGCGTAGATCTAAATCTACTGACTGAGAATTGTTATTGGTAATAAAACAATGATCTCTTCTCAGTGATATACTCGTGGCGACGACGATACGACACCTTGTCGTGATCATTGATCTTCTGGTATGTTGATAACGGCTTTTCCGATACTTCTCTATCTCGCTCTATTCGTTGCACTGCGGTTACATTCAATGATGGAACTCTTCGAAGATGATTTGAAAAGGTCTGTCCATCTGATGGGTGATCAATCACGAGAACTCTGGCCCTCTACTCTTCCCTATAGCACAGAACGTTTCGAAGAACTGGAACAATTTGCCTGCAGCGGTCTTCCCGTACAATTATAATTTAGGTGTTTTCAAGGCTAGAAATCACCATCAACGATTGCATCACTGCTTACCATCAGGTGGGATCGCAGTCAAGCACTGGTTTATATCTATTTAAAAAAAAAAGCAAGAGATATGACCAAACATCAAACAATAAGAAGATAAGTACGGAATAATCAAAAAAATCTTATACAGAATAATCTAAGGTGTGAAATCAAATAGGTTAATAGGTAATTTAAGTAACCTATTCAGCTTTATTGTGTAATCAGTTGTACCATCTAAAAATAAATTAAAAAGAAAATAACTGCTTAAAGACTCGTAAAATCTTTCCTTAGTTAGCTAAGAATTTATTTATCATAATTCAGCGTACCTCGGCGTCGCCACTTCGACAGTGGTATTTCGCGGCGTAGGTATGTTGTATCAAATTACGAAGTTTCGACATCTTACATATCTGTTCATCCTTTTATCGGCAGCTAATTATGTTGTAACATCGATGCTTATTTATCATCTAGTGTTCTCAGCAGTGACGATAAAGTTGTCGGTATAATATGTCATTTATTTTATGGTGGGAATTCATCTAAGCGTGGATCTAAAAGGGGGAAGTATCAGACTTATACTGACTAAAATCATGTAATATGTTCATAAATATGTTCCTTCAATTTTCCTAGTATCACGATTATTCCTTCGATAGCTTTCCCCATAGGGAAGACTATAGTAGGCAACGACCTTGCTGAGCGGCAAAAAATGTTAGCAAACAGGGTTTACTGACATTTTTTTAAGGCTCGCCTGGAACACTACGCGCCGTCAACAACTCGTGCTCGATTCGAGCGGACAGCGAGCTACCGAGCTACGGTAGCCGGAGATCACTCTTCGATTCCTGACGCCCGGAGCCCCATATGGCTCGGCGGCTGGGGCATGTCTTGCGGCGGTATAAACGTGAACGGAATGTAATTTCGTTCCAAAGATTTCTCCATTTAGTGATTAATTACGAAAACATTATGGTCTTAGTTAATTGGACTGATTAATATAGGTACTAATAACTTGAATAGAAAGAGGACCATAATTTTATAATTTTACTAGAATACGATGAAGACTTCGTCTACAATGACATTTGTGTTGGTGATTAATGATACTCCGTCATAGACTGAAGAATCACCATACCTAAATGGCAGTGAGCAGGGCACTTTGCTCGCAGAACAGATATTCGATGGGGCAGAACAGCTCTGGAATGGCAACCGTGTACCAAAAGATACTGCTTGGGAAAGGATCTTACAATGTGGGCCGATGGTGAAGGTCGCGGAAATCCGATGGATGTTTTTTACCTTTAATTTTATCGTTTCTTTCAGTTTAGATTATCCACGAAAGCGTAGCTTTATAGACGCGTATTCGTCATTCATTATACGCTTGGTTTACGCCTCCGTGAAGCTTACATACAAAACTGTGTTGACGAAGCGGCATCGACACGATGGCACGATGCTTCCGTGGCCGCTTCATTGCCAGTAATAGAGAATATGGTCCCAGTAGGCTTCGGCCCTGCTGGGCTAGGGGCTGACATCTGTTTGAAGAGCGCGTGGATCCTTTCAATTACCGGCCTTAGGATGGCGAGCTACCCATTGCTCGACGTCCGCAAGCCCGCTTCTACCGTGGCAGGTAGTCGGGGCCAGGGTCTCGACGGCTGGGGTTGGGATCACGCGTGCAGCCGACTCACAGAAGACGGAAGCGACCGCCTGCCATTCCTCCTCGCGAGGTCGAATTCCCTCAGGCATCTAGTAAGTGACAATCCTCTATCATTTATAACCTTGTTTATTATGTTGCAGGTAAGCTGGTACTGATGAGTCAGCGGGAGCAGTTGGATACGGGTCTGAACACGTACAACGACTCGCAGTGGCACGTGGTCACCGTCACGCACAATAACAACGCCCTGCGCCTAGTGATCGACGACTACGACTACTTCAGGTACGTCCCCATAGTCCAGTGTTTTGCAAACTGTGTGCCGTGGCACTATGGTGTACCGTGGTGCATAGTTGGTGTGCCTCGGAAAAATAATGTTATCTCATAAAGGTAATATAGACAGACGGAAGAAAAATGATAAAACCTACTTAAATACTGGGTTCGTTATTTATTTTGTGAGGGCATGCCTTTTTGGCACTCACCGATTAACGAGCAAGAAAAACAGTTGGAAATAAAAACGGAGCTTTAAATGAGAAATAATTTTTCATGTACCGTGTACCTCCATTTTCAGTGTAATTGATTACTGATTATATATTATAATCGGTAATCTATTACACTAAAACAATTATTAAGCCAGTTTTCGAAAATAAATAATTCCACAAAAAACATTATTTTTCTCTAGGCTCCTGAGACAGATTTTGGAGTGCTTCAGTTTAGTGATTAGTGTTGGCCTGAGGAACAAAATGCACTATGTGTGCATTCTGGGCAGCTCTTGGTCTAACTCCCATACAAAGATTGGCAATGTCTTTTGATCTTTTGAACAAAAAAAGTTTGCGATACACTGACCTAGACCACATGTTATAGGTACTAAACTTAAGATATAGGTTCATAAGAGAAATGGACTGAAATCTCAGCTGAATACCGCAAGTACATAAGCAGTAGTAGTAGTTAGCCTATTATGTCCAACTGCCGGGCGAAGGCCTTCCCCTCCCTTTTCCTCTTCTTCTTCTTCCTGCCCTTATCCCACATTACTTGGGGTCGACGCAACACGTTTTTTTCTTCTATTCTGTCCTGTCACCCGTCAAACTATTACTACAGTGCGTTTCACTTAAGAAGTTCCTTCGCCGCAATGTTGGCTCCCCTGTCTGTTTACAGAAAAAAGAAAGGAAAAAAGGAAAGAGTTGCCTACTCTACCAAAATTTTTGCACGAAATGTGAAACGAAACCGAGTTTAACGAATGTTCCGACACTTTTTGGAGAATTATGAGAGAATGGGACTTTATTAAAAAAAAGCAGGTCTAAAAGGTAGTTGTTAATGGAGAGGTACGATATTGTGGCGTGGCGTTTTCGGTGTTTGAAAGAATTGCAGGGCATTCGAAATGGAGCCTAGTGTCCTATATTTTATTCAAAAATAGTTTTTACGGTTTTCAAAATAAATAAAAAAAACAAACTTAGAAGACAATTGTTAAAAGTAACGAAATAACAATTAATCTCCCTAATTTAAAATAATTTCATTGCTCAAAATATAGCAACACTGTTTTTTGATTGCCAACATTACGGCGAAGGAACTTCTTAACTGAAACGCACTGTAACGCCCTTTTCTTTCAAATCATTCCTCACACAATCCATCCATCTTTTAATCCCTTTTCCACACACATAAACTCAAAATATTTTGTTTTTACGGTTCCGTACCCAAAGGGTAAAACGGGACCCTATTGCTAGGACTCTTCTTGTCCGTCCGTCTGTCATGAGGCTCTTTCTCATGATCCGTGATAGTTAGACAGTTGAAATTTTCAGAGATGCGTATTTCTGGTGCCGTGCTGTGCTCGAGTCCGACCCACACTTGGCTGAATTTTGAGACATTCTCACGCTCATCATAGGCTAGTTGCCGTAAAAAATGTAATTAGTCTGTCTTTTAGATTATTCAAAAATAAGGGACACGTATTTTTTTATTTGTAAATTAAACCAAAAATGACAAAGACATAGCCCATTAAAGTTACGTGTAACGTCACGCTGTGCTGCATTTTTTCGCACGGGGTGACGTCACACGTAACTTTGTTTAATCGAAAAAAGAAAAAATATGTGTCCAATATTTTTTTTATAATCTAAAATACGGACTAAATAAAATGTAATTATTTTGACCCTGGAAACTACCCTATTTTTCTTTCACCATACAGTACGGACACAGCGCCCGCGCCGCTCCACATATTGGAAGGCGTGCTGTTCATCGGAGGCGTGCAGCCTGGCTACGTGGTGGGCGGCAAGGTCGGCACCAAGACGCCCTTCAACGGCTGCATCGCCGACGCCACCATTAACGGGCGCGTGCAGAACTTGCTGGAGCCCTTCAGTTACAGCACCACCACGTTTGGAAGGTGTGGCACGACCACCACTACCGGAGGAATCAGCCCAGGTAAGCTTTGCTGTACTAACTTGTTGGTTTTGAAGTCGGTGGTAGGTAGGTATATTTCTAACTTACTTTTAAAAGAATGGCATGACTTGATTCTCATTTCTACCATCGGACAACACGACGTACGGCGAGTACCCTTACGTTGTTGAAACCTCTACGGTCCGGACTAAGCGTTTCGCCTCGCCGTTTATACCGCGTATATCGAAGGACTGGAACAATTTGCCTGCTGCGGTCTTCCCGTCCGATTATAATTTGAATGTCTTCAAGGCTAGAGTGAAGGCTCTTAATAAACTAGTGCGCCTCACCATCAATCGATAGCAGCACTGCTTAGCATCAGGGCTCCATCAAATATTTTGCCTTCCATAAGGGTTCCGTTGGAAAAAAAGTTTGAGAACCGCTGCTCTAGACTATTAGAACAATATGTCATCTAGTATCTATGTTTTATTTCCGTTCAGATCAAGTACCGCAATGGGGCGCCACTCCACGCCCCGACGTGCTCCCGATGCCCGCCCTGCCAGGTTCCAGCGAAGCCCCACCAGTCAACGGTACGTGCCTATATTTTTACCGTTATACCACTGTCTTTTTTGAGATTGGAAATCATACAATGTCTTTTTCCACTGTGAGTTGAGCGGGAGAGCGTATCTCTGCAAAAAAAAACTGGGCAAGTGCGAGTCGGACTCGCGCACTGAGGGTTCCGTGCGAACTACAATTCCCGATTGGAGTCGCGGAAGATTTTTCCCGATAGCAATTTTTTTTTTACACTTTGTTGACAACAAATTTACTGTTTTCAGATTTTTTCCTGTACCTGTGCTATAAGACCTTGCTTTGTGCCAAATTTCAGGATTCTGCGTCAACCGGAAGTACCCTATTTCGGTCTTTGAGAGTATCAAAATATACGTTTTTTTGCGACATAAACGGCCGTTTCTTTTTTATTCGTTAACTTAGAAGTTTGATTTTTTCACAGCTTAAAGGGACCGCAGACTTGAGTATATGGTTTTAATTTCAACTCGATACCTCCACGCGTTCTCGAGATAAAGGGTCTTGACAGACAGACAGACGAACGGACAACAAAAGTGATCCTATAAGGTTCCGTTTTTTTCCTTTTGAGGTACGGAACCCTAAAAACGCAAGCTATCGCTTACGGTCTGTTCATGAGTTCAGTTTTAGCGGCGAACGGGGTGACATCGGAAAGCGGGCACCTGGCGCTATGAGCGGCGTCTCGTGGAGTGCTACAAATATTTTCATACTTTTGATCTTAATGCTCGCCGCACCGTGCTTACCTACCGCTCGCAGCGGCAAGGTCGTGAACGAGTCGTTATTACGTTTTTCCTAAAAAGGATCCATTTACTTAATAGTCAGTTGTTTATGGTTCTACGTATTTAGACTAATCAATTATTTGACAGCAGTAGCGCCACACTTCCACAACGCAGTGCTGCCGGAGCCGGAACAGGAGGACACGACGGTCGCGCCCACCACCAGCACGACGACGACGACGACCACCACGACAACGTCTCGGCCGGCCACCACCACCACTCGCCGTCCACCTCCCAAGCCGGAGCCTGGCTGCGCACTAGCATACGATCACACCTATACTACTGGTGACCCTGACGTGGGCTACAGATTTGGTAAGTAATAATAGTAGATTATGTGACTAGGGGATAAAGCAATGGCTTTAAGTCGCGAGCGGCATGTTGAGTTCCGAACGAAACGAAGGCTGCTAATTTTAATCTCTTACGTCAGTGAGGGATCTATATAATTATAAAAAACTTTTTTGATGCACGTACATATTCACTTGTTTTTTGTTATTCCAAATTCAAATGTCATTATTCCATAGAAAAAATACAAGTAATTTAAAATTTTTCAATAATGACAAAAAAGGCTGAATAGCTTGCCGGGCCAAAGAAAAAAAAAATCCAAAATGGCGGGAAAGTGGCAATACGTCATTGGTTTTTTGGAGTTGTAGAGTTTTGTTTAAATTTCCGTAAGCAAAGATTTCTATCAACACGATAAGTTTATCAGATTAAAATAGTGATTTGACGCCTAATTTCATAAGAAAAGAGGGTGAAGCAGTAGTGAAAAATCTTTTACCGCCTAAATCAGAAGCTTTATCATTTTCTTAGCTTTCAGGTAGGTATCTTTATACCTACCTGAAATCATAGACACGAGGACACGGCTTTACAAACTATTCCTTTTATTTTTACTTTCCTTGTATTCGTAATGAAAAGCACAGTGTTTACCTCAGGGTGAAAGTAATTTATTTAGTCCCTCAAATTGGCGATCCCGCTACGCCAAGGCGCCAACGAGGAATGAAATAACATCAAACTTTAAAGTTTAAAACGATCAGATCAGTTTAACTTGTCCATATCATGATGTGATCAGTTTCTAAGGTCTGGTCACGACATGTACATATTTCTCTGTTTTCATATCTTTATACACCGTTAAATTTTGATCGTTTTAATCCCGTGGAGGGTTGATCCGGTACATGAAACGCTATCGACTTGTAAAGATAAAATTTAAGAAAACGTCAGCTGAGCGAGTTCAATGACCTATAGGTGATTATTACGCAACGTCGACTACTACCTACGGGTCATTGAACTTGCTCAGCTGACGTTTTCTTAAAGAAATTAATTTCGTACATGCGTAAATTAATACGAGTTTTTTTAAAAAGGTACTTTATTTATTAATTTTATCATTACAAATCGATAGTGTTTCATGTACCGGATCGACCCTCCACGGGATTAAAACGATCAAAATTTAACGGGATATATAATTATAATTCTTTTGAACGTGTGTTGGTCACTTTCCTCCCAAATGGCTTTATTGCTTGATGTAATTTTGTTTATGTAATATCTCTGGATGATTTAAAAAAAAAAAAATCTTGTTGGACATCGGTAGGTGGCGCTACAATCGGGTTCATGACACATTAAGTTTATTTTCTGTTCTATAACAAAAATATACCCACAGGTACTCGCAATGACAGCCGCATCGAGTACTCGCAACTGCCGGGGCGCAACATGCAAGGGTTCGACCTCACCATCTCGTTCAGCACGTTCGACCAGCACGGCGGCCTGGTGTTCTACGCCGCCTCTGAACGAGACCCCTCGCAGTTCCTCGCATTCTACATGAAGGATGCACAGGTATGGCCTTTTATATTTTATATTTATACAGTTTGTGTTAACAGTCATGGTGCGCCACCGTGTTTTTTACATTCAATAAAATAAAATTCCGAAAGAGGGAAGGAAATTAGGAGGGAGAGCAATAGATAGCCCGCCATCCATCCGGTGACCGAGCCTCGACGACTCGCACTTTTCGGTTCTGACGACAACCAAATACATTTTTTGTATCCGTTTCCTGAAAGCTCTCTCCGACTTACCTTGATGGAAGATTGTTGAACTCAAAATCAAAATCATTTATTTCAAATAGACCATTTGCAGGCACTTTTGAATAGTCAAATGTCGGTCAGTCCAAGAAAAGTGAAGCTAAATTGCACGTTCCAAAACTTAGGTCTCTATGGAGAAGAACGTGCAAGAAACTCCATGGACACTCTTTTTAAAACATATTATGATTTACGTAGATCTTGGTTACATATTTCTTGTCGCTTCTAATATGTGAGCACAATGTAGGTAGATACGTAATAATAATAAGTTATTATTATTTTTATTAAATGTAATTAAAAATAGAAACCGAATTAAGCCACGTGCAGCTAAGAGATGACCAGTCTCAACCGATGGCACCCGTTCACGGGCATGACACGTGCATCAGCCCCACTCAGCTCAACCATTTTAAAGGGAACCGAATGACCCAATAACACGTGCCACCACCAGCAAGACATTTGGGTGAGCATGACAAACTCTCAACTGCCATGCTCGTAATGTCAAACAAGTTGTAACCTAATAAAGATGCTCCATGGTGCCTCACATTCACAAAAACTTGAAAAAAAAAGTGCTTCTACATTATTCAATGCTATTTAGTTTCCAATTAACTCAATTAAGTTATTATATAGGGTTATTTGTTAAACACTAACAACCTTACAGGCCTGCATTACTAACATCATGAACAACAACTTTTGTTCTATGAATTTTTACAAAACATAATACATTTACCAAAAACAAACCTTCAAGATTTCGTTGTTGTATCTAACACATTTCAACTCTGTATTTTGCTATACCTACCTACAACTGTATGATGCGACGCAAGCGCACCAAGCACCCCCGCCGTCCGATCACCGCTCCCCTCTGCTAATGTACTATCGCTTGCTTCGCAAAGATATCGTAATATTTAGAACGTTCAATTAAGGACGCGTGAGCAAGATTCACTCGCTCGAATTTAGGTATCTTGGTCGCAATACATCGACCTTACGCGCACGCACACATAGAGCCCATTGTTCGTTCAAATTTATACTTTAACCGAACATGTCTTGATATTTGAGGTATTATTTTATTTTTCTTAGTAAGTATTAATTGAGTCAAGCTTGTTTGATTTTTAGTATCAGTATTACTATATGGCAATATGTAATTGCCTGCTTATCCAGTTTCGAGTACTACTCGTATAGCAAAAATAAGTAGTTGCCATATCGTTACGGATAATAACGACCAATTTCTTTGTAAACCTACGATTATTTCCTAGGCTTATTTCTTTAAAACTATTATATTTAACAAAATCAAATGGGTATTTGAGATTTATTTTATCAGACAATTAGGTACAACGCACGACCCCTCTCCAACATGAATTAAATCTTCAAACTCAATAAATACTCGTACGATGTCTGAAGCAAGTAGTTATTTCCAATTTAATGTTCGATCTAATCGTAAAACACAGTTAACACTATGAATACTTATGTATTTTTAACCGACTTCTAAAAAAGGAGGAGGTTCTCAATTTGGATGATTGAATTTTTTTTTATGTATGTTCGCGCATAACTTCGTTGCTTGCCGACCGATTTGAAAAATTCTTTTTTTGTTGGAAAGGGTATACTTCCCAAATGGTCCCATAGTCACCAAGTCGGGATCTGATGATGGAATCTTGGCGAAATCTAGGGAACTCCTCTAATATCATAAGCGACTGTATAGTTCTTTTGGTATTTTCATCAAAGACTTAAGCATTTACACTTAAAAAATTACATTTGATGAAGTGAAACTGGTGAAGAAGACCAGAAATGGCCAGTGGAAGTTCATACTCACACAGATATCACAATTAACATAGTTATGCGACTACGATAATACAAATAAATGAATAGTTCTGGATAGGTATGTTGAAAATGGTATCATCGAAGTGACCTGATGATGATGATAGAGCCGGAAGATAGGCACCGGAACTCCGTAATTAATCAATGTATCCTAGCCGTGTTTGGGTTTATTAGAATTATCATGAGATGCGCCACACTTTCCGCCACACGTACCTATAAGGTACTATCAAACTGATCTGATGAGGATGATGGAGCCGCAAGGTAGACACGGAAGCTTCATAATAAAACAATGAATTTATCCTAGCAGGGTTTGAGTTAATTGGAATTGTCATGAGAAAAAGGTACTCTGGCTGTAAGTAAGTGTATTACAACTAAAAAGTGTGAAATAAAAAACTTTTTCCAAAAAAAATATAACCGAAATATGACTGACTTATACATAACAAACAAAATAATTTTAATTTCGGAAGTCTGTGTTTCTCGATATTGTTTGTTCCTTCTCGATATTTAACATCGACTTCCGAAATTAAAATGATTTTGATGGTTTTAGTGTTTTTTTTTTTTTTTTTTTTTGTGAAATCGGTTATTTTTTTGGAAAAAGTTTTTTTTAATAATTATAAGGTAAAACATACAACGGATTTAGCCGTTATGTGTACTATCGAGACCCTATTTGTAGCACAGCCAATTTCTGTATTGTATTTGTGTGAAAAGATTGTATGGGACTGAATAATTTGAAAGCATGTAACTGGGAGATGAATAAATTTGTCATCTTTGATTTGATATCATGATATTGTGGCAACTTTAATTCCTTGTATATCAAAATGGTAACAGGAAAAATTGATTTATAAATACACTAGCTTTTGCCCGCGGCTTCGCCCGCGTGGCGTAACCTAATGTTATTTCCCATAAATTTTGGACCCCTATTTTACACGCGTGAGCAGCGTAATTCTTACTACCTTAATTCACATATACTACCATTGTTGGTGTTGTGTTAGTTAAGAAAACAAACACAAAACAAAAATGCAATTATAACTTTTCAACAACATCCAAAAGAAAACACAGTCATCAGTCGTGCGTTATTGTCGTTTGGCTTATTAGCTAAAGAAACAGTAGGCAAAACGGTGCGGGGGAGGATCAATGAGCGCGTCATGCGTTGCTACTGAAGAGCGGAACTCGTGAACTCGTGAATTTAATTTTGGGAATGATTAAATTTATGAAAGCTTTCTAATGGTACGTCTGATTTAAATGATTCAAAAAGTAATTTACAGATACTGATATAGTCTTGAACGCGAAGTAACTTATTTTGATAAGAATTAATACCGTAATTATGTAAATAGCTTTCCAATAAACGCTTCATGAATGCCATATTTTAAAAGTAGTAAAATGGATATATTATGTTAACCTTAAGAGATAGACATATGCCACCGAGGACTTTTCTGTAGACCTATATAAGATACACAATTCCACGATACATTATTTTGTTATATCTTAAAGGGTTTAGGCAGCGTTTTCGTTAAAAGCTCCCAGACGGCTTATTTTTTCCCGACATCTTCTACAAATATCGTTAATATACACAAAAATGCATACAAAAACTTAACAAATTATATACTAAAAGCTTCCTCAAGAATCACGCTATCGAGTGGTGAAAACTGCTTGAAAATCGGTGCAGTAAATTTTGAGTTTATCGCGAACAGACAGACAGACAGACGCTGCGGGGGACTTTGTTTTATAATATGTAGTGAAAAGTGTCCTAATTTATCTTGGTACTCGAAGATATAGGCAAGCGTGCTCCATCGTCAGCCACATCATCGCTTACCATCAGGTGAGATTGTGGTCAAACGCGAGCCTATACATTATATAAAAAAAAAAGATATTGTTTTATTTTGTACTATACTTGAATTGCACTACGATGTCATACGTGTCATTATAATCTATATTCTAAGCTCGAACAAATTATTTTTATCGAGTTTCAAAGTTCATGACCAAATTCAACGCCCGATTGGATTACTATAGGGTTATCTTTCATCATCAGATCAGTTTGATACCTTATAGCCAAAGTCCATCTCATGACAATTCTAATAAGCCCAAACACGGCTAAGATACATTGATTAACTACGGAGTTCCGGTGCCTATCTTCCGACTCCATCATCATCAGGTCACTTCGATAGTATTTTATAGCCAAAGTGCATTTCATGACAATTCCAATAAGCCCAAACACGGCTAGGATGCATTGATTAATTACGGAGTTCCGGTGCCTAACTTCCGGTTCCATAATCATCATCAAATCAGTTCGATAGTACCTTACAGCCAAAGTGCATCTCATGACAATTCTAATAAGCCCAAACATGGCTAGGACACATTGATTAACTACGGAGTTCCGGTGCCTATCTTCCGGCTCCATCATCATCATCAGGTCACTTCGACGGTACCATTTTTAACATAACTATTCAGAACCGTTTATTTATTTTTATTGTCATAGTCGCTTAACTATCTACATTGTTATATCTATGTAAGTATGAAGTTCCGTTGGCCATTTCTGGTCTTTGTTTTAGAATAACACTCATTCTGTATCAGTAAGTCCATTATTACTCCATAATAACAATTTAAAAAAAAACTACTGAGGTGTCAAGGGACACCCGGATGGAACGAAGTTCCGTTCTGGCTTGCTTTCTATAAGAGAGAGAGTGATGTATGTACATTTTGACAGCACTATTTCAATATCTTCGAAACCATGAAAACGACACTCATGACGAAAAAGTAGATAATTTCTAACAGCCACCATCTTAGATTTACATTTTAACAGCACTATCGGCTTCAACAACCTCGAAAACCATGAAAAAGACACCCATATCGAAAAAGTTGATAATTTATTGCAGCCGCCATCTTGGATTTACATTTTGACAGTACAATCGGTTTCAATACCCTCGAAAACCATGAAAACGACATCCATGACGAAAAATTTGATAATTTCTTCCAGCCGCCATCTTGGATTTACATTTTGACAATACTATTGGTTGCAACACCATTGAAAACCATAAAAACGACACCCATGACGAAAAATTTAATAATTTTTTACAGCCGCCATCTTGGATTTGTATTTTGACAGTACTATCGGTTTCAATACCCTCTAAAACCATGAAAACGACACCCATGACGAAAAATTTGATAATTTCTTGCAGCCGCCATCTTGGATTTATATTTTGACAGTACTATCGGTTTCAACACCCTCGAAAACCATGAAAACGACACCTATGACGGAAAAGTTAATAATTTTTTGCAGCCGCCATCTTGGATTTATATTTTGACAGTACTATCGGTTTCAACACCCTCGAAAACCATGAAAACGATACCCATGACGGAAAATTTGATAATTTCTTGCTGCCGCCATCTTGGATTTATATTTTGACAGTATCATCGGTTTCAACACCCTCGAAAACCATGAAAACGACACGCATGACGAAAAATTTGATAATTTCTCTCAGCCGCCATCTTGGATTTATATTTTGACAGTACCATCGGTTTCAACACCCTCGAAAACCATGAAAACGACACTCATGACGAAAAAGTTGATAATTTCTTGCAGCCGCCATCTCGGATTTACATTTTGACAGTACTATCGGTTTCAACTCCCTCGAAAACCATGAAAACTACACCCATGACAAAAAATTTGATAATTTCTTGCAGCCGCCATCTTGGATTTATATTTTGACAGTACCATCGGTTTCAACACCCTCGAAAACCATGAAAACGACACCCATGACGGAAAATTTGATAATTTCTTGCAGCCGCCATCTTGGATTTACATTTTGACAGTAAAAGTGTCGGTACAACTTTTCGTGACTTTTTTTTCTGTCTAGCCCCCTTTCACAACGCGCGATAAGGAACTTCGTTCCAATAAGTACGATATTTGTACTTTTATTTCGGTCCGAAAAAGTAGCACGTCTTGGCAGTCGCAGTATACAAGTCGGCACACATTTTAGACGTATTTATTTTTTGTAAGAGAGCGATACAGACATCCGTTCACAAGCGCTTCTGAGCGCGGACTGACGCTAGACATCGCGCGTTCAATGAAAAATGTATGAAGAAATATTGAGAGTGGTTTTATTTTGGTCATAAATCATAAAGTTATTTATGTAGGTTCAAAATAATTAGCTATAGGTATTGAAGACTATATAAGCTGTATTATTTTATGTTTTTTAAAGTAAAAATGTTTACTGGATTTAAGTTACGGGTTCCTACTCAGACTCTGTGTTTCGTAATTTTCTTGTATTAGTGCGTTGGTAAAATCGTATTTATATGAAAATTTTATATAAGACCGTAATATTTTTTTTATGCCATCCTGGAGATAGATATATTGTCTTTTATTTGATACCAAGATATACTCATAATTATAATTCCTAGAGCATCATAATGGTTCCCGAAAAACCGTGATATTTGTCGAAATAGGTGAATACGTCCTTAAATATTTTTATTTTTGTATGAAAATCTGATGAACTAAAATATAATAAATTTTTAAAAGTCATAGAACAAAAATTATTTTTTATGATGTTAGTACCTAGTCACATAGTCTTAAGAGGTAGCCAGTGTCTTACAAAAAATGACCCTGTAAAAGTATTCTGTTGTCTGAGTTCCAGAACATTATCTAACTCCGTTGTCCTATGATTTTTTCTTAACTAATAACGTGGTCCCAACATATCATGATTTGTTTGAATCTATTGTTGCTTGTGGTGACCGAGTGGTAACGACCCCGACTTAAGAGTTGTAGGTCGCGGGTTCAAATATAGCCAGGCGCATTACTTTGTGTAATTTATTTCATCACCACTGTTCTCAAAACGGTGAAGGAAAACATTGTGAGGAAACCGGTATGTCCTAGAACCAAAAATTCGAAGACATTCACCAACCTGCACGGGGCCCGCGTGGTGGATTACGGCCCATTTCCTTTTCTAGAAAGAGGAGGCCTGAGTCCCAGTAGTGGGAACATTAAGGCGTATAGTTCCTTGAACCATCTGGCCGAAATTATGTGAACGCAACTCTCGCACTCGCCTAGGCGGCAGTACGCAAATCTGTGCATTTATTTGCGGCCAGCAGCGCCCGGAAAGCGCTTTAAATCCATTTTCTCTGCGAGATATTGATTGATTTACATATGCAATGTTCATTTTGAAGAATATTTAACCACCAATTTTTATGTGTAAAAATGTTTCTAAAGGTCCAAGCCGTTTCGAAGGAGTATGGAAAAGTTGCGAAATTGCTAAATATTTTTTTTTGACAAAAGTATTAATTGTACGAAAAAATCAAATGTTGATATTATTGTTCATGAATCTATAATAAACATATATTTTTTTCAAACCAATTGACCTAGCCGTTACGGAGGAGTAGGCCTCAGAAAATCACTGTTTTATGGCACTTTTCGGGCGCTTGGCCCTTAAAAAGGCTCACTATGCTATGCTTTAACTTTGTTTTATTCCCCAGCTCCACTTCACGTTCAACTGCGGCGGCGCGACGGCGCTGATCTCGTCCACGCAGACGTACAACGACACCGAGTGGCACACGGTGACGCTCACCCGCTCCGAGGGTCACGGCAAGCTGGCGGTGGACTCCGAGCTGGTCGGCGCCACCAGCGCCATCTGTGGCGCGCCCGCACCGCTAGCTGCACCCTACTACTACGGTGGTCTGCGAGCTCTCACACCACAGATCAGTAGTAATCTTAAGGTAAGGATCGAAAGAGAACCAAGGTTACAGACATAGCCCAAAGAATCGCGTTAGGGTTAAGCTCGCCTATGTACATCAACTGTACTTTTTTAACTGTATGTTTAAATTGTGTGTGTAAAATAAAGAATAAAAAACCTAATCTGTACATCTATACATATAAATAAAATTTGAGTGTCTGTAATATTGAAATAACCGCTTTTTACGACATGCATATGAATATATGTATATACGGTACATACACCAAAATAACATTTTTTTACAATTTTGGTCTGTCTGTCTGTTTGTTCCGGCTAATCTCTGAAATGGCTGGACCGATTTTGACGGGACTTTTATTGGCAGGTAGCTGATGTAATAAGGAGTAACTTAGGCTTAGGCTTTTATTTTAGAAAAAATAAATTCAAAATCCTGTAGTCCACGCGAACGAAGTCGCGGGCACAGCTAGTAAAGAATAAAAATCGCCAAATTTAAGTGGCAATGAACAGAGCACATTGCTCGCAGAACAGACGGTCGATGGGGCCGAAAGGTTTTTGAATGGCGACCACGTACCGGATGACGCAGCGTTGGAGGGTCTCCCACAAGGTAGACCGATGACCTTGTGAGGGTCGCGGGAATCCGATGGATACGAGATGCACAGGCTCGGTCATTATGGCGACACTTGAGGGTGGCCTATGTCCAACAGTGGACGTCGACGTCGCTTTCCTTCTGCGCAATCTATTGCGTGGCGACACTTGCCCAGCAGTCATTGTTCATGCGGCTGACGTGATATTTTGTCTTGTGCTGTTTTTTTTTTTTAATTATGTTGCTTTTTTTTACTTACTTTGGCATCTTCGTGCAGGGCTTCTACCAGCCGTTCAAGGGCTGCCTCAAGGGGCTGATGATGAACGGGCAGCAGGTGTCCGACGTGGATGCTTACCGCGTCAACTCGCTGCGCTGCTCCGACAACGTCGAGGAGGGAGTGTACTTCGGACCCTCCACAAGCCTCAATGATAGCAACTACTTGAAGGTAAATGTTCATACTTCCAGATTTATTTCAATGAGCATTTTAAGCAATAAGAACGCTATTTACACGGGTGGTCTGAAAAGTTCCCGATTTCAATGTGAAGATAGCAGCACTCGCCAATAAAAAAAAATAAAAAAAATCATTTATTTCAGGTAAAAACCCATATTAGAGAACAGAATTGAAAAAATATGCATACAGATAATAATAATAAAATAAAATTACAATCCTAAATAACGATTCCGAAATGTCAATAAATAAAATTCAATACAAATAAAGTTAATTCATAAATATCCAATAAATTAAAATTCAATAAATTAAAATCAAAATAATTAAAATTAAATTAAATTCAAAATAGTAATAATAAAAATCGCCAAAAATTAAAATAATTATTTTAGTCTCCTACACTACGTAACTTGTCTGTCACAGCAGTGCCGCACATCACAAGGACAGTCCAACCTACTCGCTATCATTTTCAGAACTGTATTGGAGCTGGCCCGCACTCTGCGCACAAGTGACGCACAACGCTTCCGCATGGTCGCATGGAAACAGACAGAGACAATAAAAGCTAGTGAATGTAGTTGTGCACCATATACTGTTACCAAAGTTTCAGCCATTTTGGACGCGCAGTTGAGTGTGAGAAGAGAAAAAGAGAATCTTTTTTCACCAAGCCAACGCACCCTCTCACATCACAACGGTTGCCACGGCAACAATCTACGAATTCCGGTTTGAACTGCTTGGTCAGAAGTCTCAGGCACCAGATCTAGCACCAAGCAACTTTTTTGTTCCGTCATCTAACAATTTCGATTTCATCAAATGCAGAGGCAAATTTTGTGAACAAAATTATTTTTTTACCGACTAATATTTGAACGGTTTAGTAAAATGAGGGCTGGGAGAAGTGTGTAGAGTTACTAAGAGACAATATAAAAAAGGAAAATAAGAAATTGAAAGAAAAAATATCTGGTACCTTTGTTAAGTCGGAAACTTTTTAGACCACCTGTGTTGGTATATATTTTCAGTTCGTATTATTATGAAACGCGCATAAACTGCTGTGGTTCGATGACTTATTAGGTTACATTTAGGTAAATTATCTATTTTCGGGAAATATCAATTATAAGGTGGACCGATGACCTGGTGAAGGTAGCGGGAAACCGATGGATGCGGGACGCACAGGAACGTTCGATGTGGCGACGCTTGGAGGAGGCCTATGTCCAACAGTGGACGTGTATCGGCTGAAATGATGATGATGATGATGATCAATTACAAATCGCTCATCTGTGATCCGTTGAATAAATTGAGAACTGTCATTAATTTAAATGTGCTACTGTGTACTACTGGCTACTTTAGCTAGGCTGTTGGAATAAAAATAAGAATGAGGTTGCTTATGTATAACAGAAAAAATATTTTTATTTCATAAATTGTTTTATTTATTAAACTTTTAAAAGTTAAAATAGTTTATTTAAACACAAATCAACATAAAATAAGCAAGCAAGACACTAATTTGTACTATTGAGCGCAATACCTATGGTATTTTTCTTTTTTCTAATTAAATGTTTGATTTGAGAACAGAGGTTTAACAAAAAAGGTTGTCACTACATTATCACACTTGTGCATAATGGTAATCAAAAAGTCACAGTTTGGTTGCAAGCTACATTATATAGAATACCTAAGTGTAGTGCAATTATAGTCACTTTCTGAGCAAGTGTGTCGAAAAGATTTTTTTATCCCCCCATCTCGGAATAAAAACACATTGTAACAATGTAACTCGGAAAATACATTGTTACCCTAGGGGTGAAAGTAACTTATTTCGTCCCGAAAAGAAGTTGGCGGGCGAGCGTAGCGAGGTCGCTAATTCGGGGGTACCCAGTAATTCCAGGGATTACCTCATACAAACAAAAAAAAAAAACAAACTTTACCCCCTTATTATATTAGTGTAGATAGTGTAGATAACTATTAAAACACGCATTTTTATTACAGCTCCTTGAAAAGTTCAACGTTGGTGACGAGGTGTCGATCTCGATGGAGATCCGTCCTCGGAACAGCACGGGCCTGCTGCTCAGCGTGACGGGCAAGAAGCACTACCTGGTGCTCGAGCTGCTCGACAACGAGGTGGTGGCCACCGTCGACAACGGGCACGGGCCCTTCCGCGCCAGCTACTCGCTCGGCAACAACAAGTTCGCCCTCTGTGACGGCAACTGGCATAAGATACACGGTAAGATTATATTTCGATCGCTTATAGTAAATACTTCGTAACTATGAAACTCGTAACTTTTCAGGGGGCATTAGACCTTTTTTTTTACTAGCCATTTCTGTCCTACTGTTGGGCAAAGTTCTTCCAAACTTTCTTCTCCTGCGCCGTCTCTGACCAGTCCTCGTGGTACACGTCCAACTCATCCCGCCACCTCTTTCTAGGCCGACGGCGCGAATTAGATCTTTATTGTCATCTAATTTAAATGTGCTTCTAAGGGTGAGTTGCACCATTTAACTATAACGATAACCAAATCATAACCAGCCGTGAAACGGCCGCCTATTGGTCAATTCGACGGTTTGACAACTGTTAACGGCTTTGTTATCGTTATAGTTAAATGGTGCAACTCACCCTAAGTGTTTTGTTGAAATATTTTAAACTATTGATTTATATCAAACGCTTATTTCTCTTGTTTTTTTTTAACACAAGTATTGACGCTTTGTCGCGACGTTATTACGCGACTGACTCGAGCTAGGTACGCATTCAACATCGTAGAACGCTCTACAAGTATCGAATATTTTTTTTTGCGTGTTACAAGATTATGTTTTACGAGCTATTTTTTTTCAGGAATATAATAAAATTAAATTGCCTAAAATTGCATATCCCAGATTTTCACTCTAAGCCATCGATTTTAATTTAGAATTTGATATAAGCAGCTGTTCGCCGCCGTTTCACCGTCGCGTTTGGTTCTCGCTACACTTTCGTGGATTGTACTGTGTGTACGTGTATGGTACCTAACCAAAAAAAATATTAATGACACCACAGTGAAGTGATCTAGTGATATCGTTGACAATACACGGTATAGTTATCGGCACAAATTTTCGGTCTCTTTAGTGGTGCGACGTGAGACGCGGGGGCGGGGAATGTCAGTGATTGGTTCGCCACGCCATCATGTCATAGACGTCACTCGTGATTCGTTCCCTGTGCTTGTTGCATGTATCTAACAACGACGACGATTGGCTCGCCAATGTATGGAATGCGCAAAGCGATCCTCACTCTGACTCAGATTTTACGTCTATGACATGATGGCGCGGCGAGCCAATCACTGACACTCCCCGCCCCCGCATCTCACTTCGCTTCACTAAAGAGACAGAATATTTGACTTCTGCGCAACTTGAAGCCAGCGCTCAAGATCCGTGCCGGTAATTGTAGTCATAATTACCATCTTCCTGGCCTCCTCCCATGTTATGTGGCGACGGCACAATACTTATCTTTCTTCCATTCTGCCTTGTCACCCGTCATGCTATCACTAATATATCCTATCCTTTTCTTTCATATCACTCTTCACACAATCCATTCATCTTTTCATCTTTTTTTTCTTTGGCCCCCTCTCCCTCTCCGCCCATCCACATGTGTACTCATAACTCTTTTTAACCCCCGACGGAAAAGCGGGTTGTTATAATTTTGAGGTGTCATGGCGTGTGTGTGTGTCTGTGTGTCGTCTGTGGCATCGTAGCTAAGCGAATGGACCGATTTTGATGCGGTGTTATTTTTATTTGAAAGCTGATGTTATCGAGATGGTTCTTAGATACAATTATGAAGATCTGTTCAGGTGTTCAAGGTCAGCAGCTCGTTTGTTGGCTGTGGCAGGGATCTTAAATGCTTAATGGATATTTACTAATAAACACATACACATATGTGACGAAATGTTTGAAATACTCATGTACCTACATGCCGACGCTATCAAGCTGGTCTGATGATGGAGGTCGGAGGCCAGAGACGTAAGCTTGGAATGCCTATTAATAAACCCATCCAGTTTCGGCTCACTTAGATCTATCGTAAAAATAGTTCGTTAGTTCGTTTCTCATGATGACGAGGACCTGATGCTAGAACTGGGAAGTGGCTGATGGAACCCTGGAATGCCTTCTAGTAAACACATCTAGTTTGGGCTTATTAGATTCGTCTTATCCAGTTCTCAATATTTTTCATGATGACCAGGATCTGATGCTGGAACTGGGAGGTGGCTAATGGGACCCTGGTATGCCTACTAGTAAACACGTCGAGTTTGGGCTCATTATACTCGTCTTAGCCAGTTCTTTTACTTTTTATAGATATTATGCGTCGGGGGTTCTTTAATATGTTTTATTTTGCTATTGCAACATGTCTTTACATGACCATACCAAGACAAACGATTCCCCTTCAACTTTTCAGTCACATAGTCCTTTCAGTTACACCCTGTATTGGTAACTAATTAAAATACTTTGATATTATCTGATCCAATACGTTTTTATGTACCAGGTAAGTAGAAATAAAACTCAAGAAACAATGATTAAAATAATATTTATTTATTATAGATATTTAATCTAGGATTACAATATTAAATGGTAAGTTAGATAACGAAAAAAGCACATGAAATTTTCATTTACATACTGTTGAATTAAAAAGATTTGGAATATCGAAAGAGTCATGCTAGAACTACATTACATGTGTAACACGCCTGATTTGTACGAACGACGTCGCGTGGCGTGGAGCTAGTGTAGCTCTATAAGTCTAGTTTCCATATAAAATGTATGGAGACCGACGCGCCCAGATCGGCGTACGTGGTACACTTGTGTGCAGTGTAGTTCTATCTTCATTGTGTCAATTTGTATACAGTTTTAACATCACCGAGACTACCCAGATGAATGTTGGTTATTATATTACAGACAGGTAATAAATGTACAGACAGGTATCGAAGCCAGATAAAAAGGAGTCCATCCTTGGAGTTGAAACTCAATTGGTTTAGTAATGTTAATAATATTAGTATACTCGTAGATATATTAGGCTGGAACACGACACCCAGTATATTTTAAATTTATTTAATCATCTATTCAATCAGTTTATAATATTTGGTAAAAAGATTTTTTTTTATTGGGTAAGGAAGTGACAATTGAAAAATGCTATATTTAAACTGGTTGTCATATTATAGGAGACAATTCCCAATAAATTATTATATTACAAGAAAATAATTCATGTGTTTATATTTCTATTTAAGAATTTTATATTCAAATTCTATTACTACTTACTATAATGGAGTAAAAATTAAACAGGACAGTTCTGACTTAGTATAATTAATATGAATGTTAATAGCGACAACAGCTAATTTAATAAAATGAAGTAAATAAAACTAATATTTAATTTGCATACACTTGAAGAAAATATGAAATAATCGAGTAAACAAAATGTACAGATCATACAAATGAATGTATCAATATGTTTTTTATCACTATTCAAATTTCTTATTATTGTTTAAGCTAGTACACAGAAACTGAATAATTTTAATGTTTATTAAGAATATAGGTACCTAGATAAAAGCAAAAACACTATTTTAGTATTGTTACGCGCAAAAAAAAACTTAAAAACGTTATTTTAATCAAAATTATTCTAAAATTTCAGCGCGACACCTTCAGCATAATTATGGCTTTTCCCAATTATATTACAAAAGATTTTTTAAATATTATAATAATAATAATTTTTAACACATCACAATCGCAATATTAATGGAGTACACAACTACAGAATATACCAGAACATAGTATAATTATATTTTGCTACGATAAAAGTGAATACTGACTATAATATTGTAAAAAGTTATATTGATTACATTGCCTGTTATGCACGGTGTTTAAATAGACAACAACAACTTACCATTTTTATTTATTTAATTATAAAGATAATTTTTTTAAATTACAATTTTTTTTTTTCAAGAATTTGATTTTTTACATTTCCTATATCATTTAAATTTAAAACTAACAAAATTCTTTTTTTTTTAATAAATAATAATATAATTATAATGCTCCAAAAACGGTGAAGAAAAACATCGTAAGGAAGACATGTGACATCCACCAACCCGCACTGGGCCCAATCACTCTCCTAGAGAGGAGGCTTGAGTCCCAGCTGTGGGAACATTATAAGGAATTATATGCTATGCTAATCATATAATGTTTTTAATTGTTCCAGTGGTGAAGTCACTATACGTGGTGTCCGTGGGCGTGGACGGGCACTTCTCGAAGCCGGGGCTGGGTCGCGGCTCCTCCACACAGACCCAGTCCTCGCTGTTCATCGGCGGCGGCCACATCCGCCACCTCAGCAAGGTGCACGGCAAGCGGTCGCAGCGTGGCTTCACCGGCTGCATCAAGAACATCGTCATTGGAGAATCACCGATCAAAATACCTATCACAGCTGCCTACAGGAACACGCACGTTGGTGTGTGTCCTGTGGACTAGTAGACTAGTGGCGTAGCTAGGGTGGCCCTGGGGCAAAAACAAACTGGGGCCACTAAATTGTTTAGACTATCGATATATTTAAAAAATATTTACATACATATTTAAAAAATGCAACACTACGTTATCTTTTATATAAATCCCAAGTTAAAAAAAAATATCATTAACATGCACAAACAATGATATGGAGACATGGTCGTCGTTAATATGATCGCCAGCGATATCTTTCACAGCTGAATTACCGAATTATCATGAGTATACTTTGCAACCAATACTGCAGTGGTCACATTATCTGATTCACTAACACTATCAACAGAAATATTTTTCGTTCATTCAATAAGGGATTTGTTAATCAGGTTTTGGAGGCCCCCGAGCTTGAGGGCCCCGGGTCCCTGCCCGCCTAGCCCCTTAGTAACTACGCCACTGAGTAGACATACTCACCTGTAGGTCTTCAAGAGGCTTTTGGCACGTAGCAAAACGTGGCAGCCGTCTTGTTTTTCCAACAGCGCCTCCCTTTCAATGTCATCCTTGCGCCAAAAAATCGTTGAAGCACTGAAATAATAATTATCAAATTATCCAAAGACGAATAAGCGAATCTTATTTTTGTAGTTTTTATGAAACACCAAGTATATTTGGGTTTGTATGTAAAACCAAAAGTTTATATCTTACATATTTATATAGTGTTGCCAATATATATAAAGGACAGTCCCACCTAAATCGGGCCACCGTTACAATGCTGGTGGCTCGTTTTTAAAGTCCAGAATTACAGAAACTTGTAACTTTTAATTAATTCAATCGCATGTGTAAAGACTCACAAAAGATAAAATAGAAAATAATCGATACAGGCTTGTGATATTTTATGACTGTATAACCGTGTTTTTGTATATGTATACTAAAATAATAAAATATATATATTTACCTTTAAACAGTTGTCTTATTTTCTTGTCATTACTTTTGGTAAGTATCCAACAACTCCTGTTGGATTTAATAGGTTTTTCAATTATATCATCTACGTAAGATGAGTTGTATGTCGTTAGGCTTGTTCCTTTTTAGGCTCATCATCACTACACGAGTGCTCGAGGAAGGCCGCCATCTGACAGAACCGCCATTAGAGTGGTGGCGTGTTGTGAAGCTTGCCACCAACACCTGTAGTGACCACGACCACTCTGTCAAGAGTGATACCGACAGAGAAGAAGTCCTTTTAGAATTGCGCCATTATATGTTCATATGAGTTCTTCCGGCACGGTAGCACAACTGTGTATACACTTATTCTGTAATTGCGTCATAATTTCTGAACATTAGTGTCTTTTCAGTTGCGACGCAACGACTAATCCATAGGTCCTTAGGTAGCAACGCAATAATAAAGATATTATTATATTGCGCTTTGTCTCTACGTAAATCCTTGTGTAAGCAGCACACGTTTAGAGAAATCTCAGAGTACCGAGGACAGTAGTCCATCCCGGTGTACGGATCGCCCGGAGAACACGATGGAGCATACAGTGGACGTCTGCCCCGCTTGGAGCACTTAGCTGCTTATAAGTCGTTTTTTGAATGCACCACAAAAAACAAGTTCTTTTACGTCCCACGAGGGTCTCTCGTACTGTTCCTTAGGTGTATTTAGAATAAAAACTTACATTTTACAACAATTTATAAATATTTATCTATAAATTCTAAAAAATACATTTATTATATCGTTTTTTTTTTTAATTTTTTTGTTTTTTTTTTTTAATTAACATTATCTAAATTTTTATTCACAGCATATAGTCTGTCAAAAAAGTCAAACAACTTGGGTAATTATTAAGGTAAAATTAAATGAGATGTAGTCAACACTGGTTCAATAATCAAGGTTGGTTAAGAGTATTGATCATTGTTTACTAATAGAAGAACCTAATAAAAAGTATCGAATACAAGTTTAAATAGGTACCTAGTAAAATAAACATTCCTCATTTGACTTTTTAGACAGACTATAACTAATCTAAATATAATTTCTTACATAAAACATCACAATATTGAGACACCACCTATATCTAGATACACTATTTAGCACAGCATAAGTGAGGTAATTTAAGTCCTGAGGCATAACTTAGGCACAAGTTTATTCATCAACAGGAACATGAGAAACTGTGTATTTCTATTGGTTAATGGGTTCGGGTCAAAGTAACCCCACTTTACGGTACATGCTATTGAAGATTGCCTTACTCGCTAGTCATATTTTTATCTAATCACTCTCTTAATTAGGTACGATGGTTCGTAAGCTTAATTATCTTAGATCCTAACATGTATTTTTTTAGTTATTTGTACTGTTAGCATCATTTCGAATCAAATTATAATGGAAAACAAAATTGGAAATACCTATCAATATACGTTTGGAAAATGTTTACTGGAACACAAAACACAGGGTAACATCCTAGAACGAGGAGAAGAAGAAAAGGAAGACCTGGATTAGAATGGGATATTAAATAATATAGGTATCTAGTACATACAGTTAGCTACTCAAAAGGATTAGGCAGGAGGTCCCTGCGAAGCCATCTCGTATGCACTGCTGCCTAGCAGGGATCTCGAAGACATGTGGGATCTACTAATGTAACTAGTTTTTAAATATAATTTATACAGGAACGAAAATTTGCCGGTGGAAACAGTAGCGAGTCTGAGAGTATCTCCTCTCATATAGGTACTCCCTCCGTGTCACTCACTAGCAAATTGTCCTCGTCCTGACATCACACTGAACCGTTCTGACTGGACTGAACGGTTCGGGGTGGGGATTCAGGTAGATTTCCAAATAGTTAGAATCTTTCTGTCAAAATTTCTTTCTCCGACACCCTCAACCAATCCGCCCCCTCTGCAAGCGAAGGTAACGGAACGATTCAGGAGGATGGTATGACGGATTCTGCTGGCCCTTTGTGAGAGAGCAGACAGAAATAACTACATAGTCTTAGAACCAAACAATTTGCAAGTTAGCGAGTCTTGCAACCTGTCTTCCTCTGAAACATCCCAGAAGAATGAAATTTTAAGAGAGTTCTTATAGATTCTTTGGTAATCTACCTGACTCTAACGCTGCTCCATTACGCCCCTTCTATCTACAAGGAAGCGACGGAATGATGCAAGCTGGTGGAGGAGTTAGGGGTAGACAATATTAGTAGGCAGAAACGATGGAACGTGTCAGGGAACCAGAGATTCTCCCTGACTAGTTCCGTGTCAACTGCTTACAATTGTCAACTTTCATGAGAATGTCCATAGGGTCCTCTCGTCTGGTTGTCAACCAGCACGATGATTCATTCCGGGGTTTTTCGACAGCACATTACTTCGGCCGTTTGGCGGTATTTCTTTACTTAGTGGGTGGTCACAAGCCAACGCTCGAAACCTACCACCAGTTAGTGTCACCACCACCCTGGGACGACGTGTAGGGACTTCCTTCAGGTATTCTCCTACGGACGCGGATGACTCGGCCCCCAAAACCTCCTGTCTCTTTGTATCGGGTCTGGGGTCGGCGGTTCAGGAGGAGATTCGAGATAGATTTCCAACGATTCTACCTAGCCATTTTCTCAAAACACTCTTTGATACCATGAACCGCTCCACCGCCTCTATGCTGGTGGTTACGACAGAACGATTCAGGGCGATGGCACTTTCTGCCGGCCCTTATTGAGAAAGCAGGCAGAAAGAAGTCTTAGGAACGAATAATTGCTGGAATAGGCGCTGGAGCGAGTCAGGGCACCGTTTTCCTTGACTCGTTCCGTGTCACTCGCTTGCAACCTGCGCTCCTCTGACATGTCCCAGAGGTGTGGAGTTTCGAGAGAGTTCTTATAGACTCTTTAGTAATCTACCTGGACTCTAACCCTGCTCAATTTCCGAAGAACCCTTCGCCGACAAAGAAGCGACAGATACAAGTAAGCTGGTGGAGGAGGAAGTAGACAATTATCTAGCAGAAGTGATAGAGCGTGGCAGGAAACCAGTAGTTCTCCCTGACAAGTTCCGCATCAACTGCTTACGATTTGTCAATCCTCCTGATACCTCCCTGAACCATTCCGCAGCATCTGGAGACGGCGGATCGGTTCAGGAGGCGATTCCAGGTAAATTTCCAAAGATTATATCGAACCATTTTCTTAAAATTTCACTCTTTGAAACCTTTGAATTGCTCCACCGCCTCTTTGCAGGCGGAGACGATGGAACGATTCAAGGCGATGGTACTTTCTGCCGGCCCTTAATGAGAAAGCAGGCAGAAAGAAGTCTTAGAACCGAACAATTTGCAAGGACAGACGCTGGAGTAAGTCCGGGAGTCAACCCGTTTCTTGAACCTTACTGCTTCACCCACTTGCAACCTGCCCGCCTCTGGCACGGTCCAGAGTAGTAAAATTTTAAGGGAATGGTTACAAAATCTTTGGAAATCTACCTGGACTCTAACCCTGCACCGTCCCGTCGCCTCTACCTGCAAAGAGGCGGCGGAACGGTGCAGGGTTATTTACGTGTCCAGCAAAGAGGATTGCTGCTTTTCACATGTAAAAGAAGTAATCGATTAGTGTGCGTCATATCAAGTTTTAAATTAACAGCAATCATTCTCACCTGGGGCCTTACCATGACCTGTGCATGCGAGAGAAAAAATCTTTTTACAAAAAACAAAATATAACCGACGAAGCGCAATGAAATAACTTCAAAAAACGGTATTAACTCCCTCGCAACGAAAAAGAACTAAAAAAGAACTTTAATTTCGAAAGTCGGTGTTAAATAAAGAAGAGACAAAACTATTATAGAAACAGCGACTTCCGAAATTAAAGTTATTTTGTGCTTTTTTAGTGTTTTTTTTTTATATTGAAGTCGGTTGTACATTTTTGTGGTATCACAACTAAAAAGTACCCCTCAAGCTAATCATCATCAGATTAGCTCGATGGTACCTTATACCTACCCAGAGTGCATCTCATGACAATTGTAATAACCCCAAACACGGTTGGGTTACATTAATTTATTACAGAGTTCCGGTGTCTACCTACCTTCCAGTTTCATCAGTTCGATAAATCCGCTCCCCCCTTCTTTCAGTCAGTCATCGACTACACGTATAAACAAAGCTATTTTACTTGTTACGACAGTTCTGCTATGATCCTATGAAGAGTTCCGTTCCATATATTCGAAGTTCCTCATCAGATCATAACAATATTTATAAGGGACCAACACGGAAGCCTATCATTTCAATCCAAAAAAATAATTCATAATCGGTCAACAATTGACCGAGATGTCGTTGAACATAGATAAAAAAAAAATCAGCCTAACCTGTAGCCCGATTCACGTAATGAAAACCGTAACGATATCGTGGCGATTCCGTATTCACATCCATTAATCGAGTTTAAACTACACCGATTTTATAGAAGTTCGAAACTCGTCGAGAAAACTGAAAAAAAACTGTATTACATTATCCTGGTAGAATACTTATTTATTAATGTAACTGGAAATAAGTCGATAGATCGTGAATACCGCTTTTGGATAGGACTTCGATCGAACGACTATAAAATTTCAACGATATTTGGCTTGTTTGATTTTACGTGAATCAGACTACTAGACCTACTCCTTTTTGAAGTCGGTTAAAAAAGAGGAATCACAGGGCAGTGTAACAGTTCAGTTTAAGTCGTCAAATGAGTCGCATTAAACGCCCGTGGTAGAGTTGAAGTAGCCAAGGTTGACATGTTGACAAGTTGATGTAAGCAATATGGAACAATTGTCTCGATAATAAAAACATTATATGACTAGCGGGGTTACCATGACGTTCAAAGTAAGATTGTTTTAATCTTGTTTCAGTGTGGGTAAGAGATGGCGCTAGACAACCTGTATAGCTCTGTCTCTTACCCACACTGAAACAAGATTAAAACAATCTTACTTTAAACGTCATGGTCTAGGTCTAGGAAATTGTCACAATATAGTACATATGGGCGCAAAACCATTATTTGAATATTTTGATGAAGATTTAATTCGATCACACCTGCTTATTTCTTTTAAATATTGCAACATCCTGTTGAATTTATGGAAGGATTTCATTTGATAACTTCCTTTCGAATTATTTTAAAACATTACGACATCCTGTTGAATTTATAAAAGGATTTCATTTAATAACTTTCTTTCGAATTATTTTAAAATATTACGATATCCTGTTGAATTTATAGCAAATTAACAGAAAATATTGCAACACCCGTCGAATTTGTGAGGATTTAACTTGACCACTTCCTTTTTATTTCTTTAAAAACATCAGAGCATCCAGTCATATTTAAATATGAATTTACTGTGACAATTTCCGTTCTATTTATTTATTTTAAATATTTTCTACCTTCATAGTGAATTTTTATGCTTGTCAATTTCTGAGTATAAAAACCGTTGTCATATGATTAGAAAGGCACTTTTTGACCGACCATGGAATTAACAACTTGAACTGAAGCGATGTATTTCTTTATTATCACTCTAAAACATTTCCTGATATCACTGCGACTGTGTATTTTGTGTGACGTCAACTCCGATGGCGATCATGCGCCGACAGCAGCGGTGTTATAAAGCCCGCTCCTACTAAAGTCCTCTGTATTCCGGATCAAGTGCCGTGACTGCAGCACGGTTTGCTACCCCTGCGCCTTCACGAGGTCGTGGCAATTTCTACCGCCTTTCGATCCCAAGGTGCGCTCTCACAGCAGGAACCGAACACCTGGGCTGACATGTGATCTCTGCAATACACCACATGGGAGCAAGTCGAGTAGGACCTAATCTTGACGTTTGGCGAAGAGTTCCGAAAGAATCTTATCAATTGCTATTATGTTTTCGTGTCGTTTGTTTCCTTTTCTAGTCAGTGGGGTGTCCTCGACTACGAACCTGTCATTGGGTAAAGCTTTGACGATTCGGTACGGGTCCTGAAGTTTTGGTATAAGCTTTTTAGATTTACCCTGATGCTCTTTATCTGTCCTTTCAATTCTAACTAGATCTCTTACACTGTATGATTTCGGTTTCTTTCTATTCTTGTCAAACCTGACCTTCGCTTTTTCCTGATCCTTATCAATTTTCTCTTTGGCATCGAACCTCAGTAGCATTAGGTCGTCGCCACTAACTAATTGAGTCGTTTCAGAAATCGCGTCTTCCAACATATTTTCTGATGTCGAAATTAATTTTAATCCGAATAATAATTCTGAGGGACTCTTGCCTGTCGCTTTACTGACAGTGGTATTCATACCTAATTGAATGTCTCCTACATAATCATCCCATGTATTCTCATTGTTGCCATGACATTTAGCATCGGATATGGTTCGATTGAACCTCTCGACCTGCCCATTCGCTCTAGGTGTGGCTACCGCGTTCAATACGTATTTTATGTTTAATTTGTCTGTAAACTCCTTGAACTTCCCACTAGTAAAACATGAACCTCGGTCTGTAACTAGCCTAGACGGAGCACCAAAGTAACTAAAATACTCGTGAAATACTTTGATTGCAGTTGAGGTTTTTGTATCTTTTACTGCACGTATATTAACAAATTTCGTTAATACATCTACAATTACTAAAATATACATGTTTCTAGAACGAATAAACGGGCTGAGATGATCCGCATGCAATGTATGGAACGGGATTTCTATCTTTGGGATAGGGTGTAATAACCCTTCCTTTTGGCCTGATGGTGCTTTATGGTGTGCACATTATAAGCAAGATGATACATATTTCTTTGTAAATCGACGCATCTTTGGGAACCAAAATGTTGCTTTTAACCTACTCAGCGTTTTATCAAGGAAAAAATGCCCTACATTGTCGTGGTTCATGCGCAGAACTTGCCATCTAACACCCCTCGGTACCACCCAACGAATTCCCTCATCTACGAAACGGTATACGTAACCACTCTTCAGTTGATAATTATTTCGTACATCGGCAACGAACTTCGTCTCATCGTCGAGAAAAATTTCTCGAATACGCTTTATCTCTTCGTCGTTACTCTGTACGGTCGCAATCCAATCGGTTGTCTCTGTTTGCAATACGTCAATTACGTGTGTATCAGTATCGTCAGTGTGTTCAGTTACCGGAGCACGACTCAGGGCATCTACATGAACCATACGTGCTCCTGCCCTATATTCAATGGTGCAGTCGTACTCCTGCAACTGTACCCACCATCGCGCAATTCTGGGTATGAGATCTCGCTTTGTTAAAGTCGTTCTTAACGTATTACAGTCGGTTACTATTTTAAATTGTAGCTCCAGCAAATAAACACGGAATCGACTTAAGGAGGCAACGACAGCCAACGTCTCGAGATCGAAAGAGTGAAGTTTTCGTTCCTCTTCTGAATTTTTCCGACTATAATAGGCTACAGTCCTGAACTGGCCGTCACTACCTCGCTGCATAAGGATGACTGCGATGCCTATCTTTGATGCATCGGTATGCAATTCAGTCTCTAACCGCGCATCAAACAAGGTTATTATTGGTCGTTCTACGAGTTTCTCCTTGAGGGTGTTAAAAGCAGATGTACATTCCGCGGTCCATTTCCACTCAAATTTAGATTTTAAAAGATTCGTTAATGCCCATGCTATTATTGCAAAGTTTTTGACGAATCGACGAATAAAACTTGCAAGTCCTACAAAACGTCTCACCTCATGTACGTTTTTGGGTACAGGAAAATTGGAAATTGCATTTGTTTTACGTGATCCGGGACGTATGCCATCTCCAGATACACAAAACCCTAGGAAATCTATCTCCGTTTGGAAGAAATGGCACTTCTTTAATTTAAGAGTTAGCCCCGCATTAGCTAAATGCTGGAGAACTTCTTCTAAGCGTGTCAACCCATCGTTAAATGTACTAGCGGGTATCAGGATATCATCCATGTAAATAACAACGTATTTTAAATCAGAGAAAACTTTGTTCACTACTCTTTGGAAAATTGAAGGCGCATTAGCTAACCCAAAGGGCATTCTTTTAAACTGGTACTGACCGTCAGGTGTTACAAAAGCCCTGGCCTCTTATGAACCTTCTGCTACAGGAATTTGGTAGTACCCAGATGCAAGATTAATCTCAAAATCTTTTTCAGATCTGTAAACTCGACTGACTAATGTATCTTTATTTAGCAAAAGTGAATGGTCGCTAAAATTTTGGATTAGAAGTGCTCAAGCTATTTTCAAGAAAATATTCACCTGGTAATAAGTAAAATTCCTTACCAGGCTGACCTCTTAATGAACCTTGGACATAAATAGGCCCAGAGCAGTTTCTATCAGAATAAACAGGAACCGCAGTCATTTGTTTCGGTTGAATTTCAACATCCATTTTAAGTAATAACCGCAATTTGTTAACCTCTTCCTTGCTAAAGATTAAAGAATTTGTTGTTTTTGTGATAATGATTCCGGGTTTTTCTGTAAAACTGTGACCGACTAGCACGGGGTATTTAATAATGCCATCTTCAACTATATAAACATCAACCGTCTATACGATATTATTAATGTCTATTTTCACACATGCCATTTACATTGGTACGACTATATTATTACCTAATCCTCTCATAACAGGTAAATTGCCTACTGACCAAGTAACTCCTAATGATTTTGCTACGCTACATTATATCAATGTGCACTGACTGCCTAAATCTACGTACCCTTTAACCAAAATATCGTTAATCTTTAATGAAATCATATATTTCTCATTACTAGTATCATCAACATCGACCTTCATAACCTTCTTTTCTGTACTAGCATCCTTACTCTTTTCGTTGGGCAGCTGCGGGCAATCGACCGTTACATGGCCAAGCCTCTTACAAAGGTTACATCTCAGCAGCTTTTGTGTACACCTATTACTGAAATGACCCACTTTTTTACAGTTAAAACATGTTATTGACGCAATAGATTGTGGCCTAGATGTCTTAGAGTCATTTCCAACTTACTGCTTAGTGTTGGAGTTTGAATTATTTGATGGTAAGATCTTTTTATCTTGGCCAATTTTAGACTTGTCAAAATCATGACTTTGTTTAATGGATTGAAAGTAATTAAGAACCTCTTCTGGCTCTTGGCACCTGACTGCTTTAGCACCAAGTCCTAAGGAACGATCCTCAATCCCATAAAGCAGGCAATTAACGGCACGTTTCCCGAAAATCTCGCATCGATTCAGTAGGTTTAATTTTTCATAATAATATAATTCTAACGATTCGCTGTATTTTACGCGTTTATTCAACATTTCGGTAAGTAGTTCTGCATAATCGTCACTACTAGGAAAGGAATCAATTAATTTACTTTACCACTCAGGCCACGAGAATGACATTGAAGGCAATGCCTGGTACCATGTACGAGCAACGCCCGCAAGTCTGGGCAGTGCGTAGTGAATAACCTGATCATCACCCCAACGCTACAGCTTTGCACATTCGTTGACCTTATTAAGCCACATGTGGACCGTCTGAACTTTGACCATGGGGTCAAATTCAGGGATAACATTGCCTAGCATCGGAAATTTATTGCCTTCTGGCTTCGTGGCTGACAAAGATTTTAATAACTCGTTCAAAAATAACTGAATCTCGCTATTAGCAAACATAGATTTGCTTACCTGGGTATTTCCGCGTGATTCCTTACTTGCTGCGGTGTCCGATGAGCTGCTACGGCTGGATAGCTGCCTCCGGCTCCTGGTACGCCTCCGCTCACTCCGCTTCTTCGTTAGACTTCGTCGCGAACGACGCTCAGCCTCGCAGCTACGTTTCTGACTTCGCCGACGACGACCATCAGTCCGTCTTCGAGATCTACTCCTCTCGTCCTGCTCACTCTCACTCCGCTCCATCATCAGGCTTCGGCGCGAACGACGCTCAGCATCGCAGCTACGTTTCCGGTTTCGTCGACGCATTCCATCAGTCCGTGTTCGAGATCGACTCCTCCTATTCTGGTCATTTGAATCGCTAGGCGTGCTTCTAAGCCGTCTGCGACGTTTCTTTTTGCTCAAGCAATTTTCACTGGCTTCATTATCATGACGACGCTTGCGTTTCTCACTCACAATAGGTGGAGTAAAACAGGACCGGCTGCTATGAGATTGGCTACGGTCACGGTCCATATTAAGCAATATTTTTTAAAACACGTGGGTATTTTGTATTTTTCAAATCTCGTGAGCGTTTTGTGTAAATCCCACTTCTGAGTTGTAGGAACTCGATCTCAACTCAGAAATAAAACGATGATTGCTTGGATAATCTTCGATATAATTTTAACAAACAAATATCAACGTTCTGTTCAACGGTTCAAGTTCAAGTGCGTCGACAAAAATCATAACTGCCAACTATGACTGTTGAGGCTAAAGTCCTAACTCTTGACAGCTCACCGTAACTACTAAATTAGTCGATTATTACTTTAGTGACGGGTCACGGACGGGCTTTGTAAAAGTACGTGAAAGTTTCCCATGTTATTGCTTTAACCTATTGCCACTGTGTTTTAAGCTTTTATGTAATAAATTACGATTAAATTTAGGATGGACGAGCGATAATTTCGAGACAAGTTAAGATTTGACACAAGCGATGTAATAGGACCTTTTGAAAAATGGATGGTTAATCTATCAGCATGAAAGACAATGTTATAACTTGATCAAAGATTTAGAAGTTTCTATTAAAATTTTACGTGTACTGCCAAATGGCGGTATAAAGTAAAGCATGGTTAGAACTATTATTTAAGATGTTTCGAAAAAATCGCTGTTCATGATTTAGTTTATGATAATGGGCCGACCGTATGGGCGGAGAATTTGTAAATTAGATTTATTGCAGTAACTAGTCCCTTTCCCACCTACTACGCTGACTGATCACCAGCGTATCCTTTTTCTCTGTCCAGAGCTGATCCTAGGCGGGTGATGCCATAAGAGATGGCTAGATCCAAGGCGGGTGATGCCATAGATTAGGTAGTTTTAATGTGAATTGACTTATTGCTTTGAAACAAATTATATTGATTTCTTGTTCGAACCTATTCAAACCATTAACAATTTTTCAAGCGCGATATTTAGATTAATTAGTCCCCTTCTCACCTATTACGCTGGCTGGCCACCATGCGTATCCTTTTTCTCTGTCCAGAGCTGATCCAAGGCGGGTGAAGCCATGTGGTATGGCTAGATCCTAGGCGGGTGATGCCAAGGTAGGACTAGAAGGCGAATGATGCATACGCTGTTAGACAAATTCGAAATCTAACTGACTTAGAGACAGCCCGTTTAGTTTACTTCAGTTATTTTCATAGTGTCACGTCGTACGGTATTCTATTATGGGGAAATGCCGCCGATATCCAGACGAATTTTATTTTGGAGAAAAAGGCCATTCGTTCAATTTATAAATTAAGTCCCAGATACTCCCTCAGAGATAAATTTAAAAATATTAATATTTTGACTGTGCCATCTTAGTATATCTAATATATATATAATAGGCTAACCTTAAGTGGGTGCGCCAATAATAAAATGTTTGATAATGTGTAATTATAGGCTAACCCTATAAGGGTGACGCCGATAAAATGTTTGATGATGTGTAATTTTGGGCTAACCCAATGTGGGTAACGCCGATAAAATGTAATTGATTAGTTTGGAAACTTTTATTTTTAACCGACTTCTAATTGTAATTAGAAAACATAGGTGAAGCTTGTGATCATTTATTAGTTTTGCATTGTATAATGTAAAAGCAATTTTTTCAAGTTTGTGATTGTGAGGTACCATAGAGCAGTTTTATTGTTACAACTTTTGTGACTTTACGAGCATGGCAGTTGAGTTTGTCATTGAGTCATTCAACTACATGGTGCTCACATAATAGAAGCAACAAGGAATATGTACCTAACTCATAATATGATTTAAAAGAGTGTCCATGGAGTTTCCTGCACGTTCTTCTCCATAGAGACCTACGCTTTGGAACGTGCGATTTAGCTTCACTTTTTTCGACTGACCGACATTTGACTATTCAAAGTGCCTGCTAAATGGTCTATTTAAAATAAATCCTTGATTTTTTAAAATTTTAATGTAAAATTCTGTACAGCGCAGAGAGCGCGCTGAAATCAGAATGGCCGTATGGGCGCAAAACCATTATTTGAATATTTTGATGAAGATTTAATTCGACCACATCCTGCTTATTTGTTTTAAATATTGCAACATCCTGTTGAATTTTATTAAGGATTTAATTTAATCACTTTCCGCTTATTTCTTTTAAATATTGCAACATCCTGTTGAATTTATTGAAGGATTTCATTTGAAAACTTCCTTTCGAATTATTTTAAAACATTACGACATCCTGTTAAATTTTTAAAAGGATTTCATTTAATAACTTCCTTTCGAATTATTTTAAAATATTACGTTATCCTGTTGAATTTATAACAAATTAAATGACAACTTCCTTTCTAGAAAATATTACAACATCCGGTCGAATTTGTGAGGATTTAACTTGACCACTTCCTTTTTATTTCTTTAAAAATATCAGAGCATCCAGTCATATTTAAATATGAATTTACTGTGACAATTTCCGTTCTATTTATTTATTTTAAATATTTTCTACCTTCATAGTGAATTTTTATGCTTGTCAATTTCTGAGAATAAAAACCGTTGTCATATGATTAGAAAGGCACTTTTTGACCGACCATGGAATAAACAACTTGAACTGAAGCGATGTATTTCGTTATTATCACTCTAAAACATTTCCTGATATCACTGTGACTGTATATTTTGTGTGACGTCAACTCCGATGGCGATCATGCGCCGACATACATTATGATATAAGTGTGTAATGTTAGTGATTACCGTTGAGGCGGTATTTAGACCCGTGCTATGGCGGAGAGCCGAGAACGGTAATCATTAATTACTCACGTGTATCATACGACGTTTTTCAATACACTTGCGAAGAAAATAACTTTAAAACTAGTTAACTTTTGTGGCTATAAAAATCTGTTGTCTTTTCCTCGTAGGGGACGACGCGCGCCCATTCTGGTACGATAAATGTAATAAAATTATGGCGGGGGAGAGGTTGAATAAAAAGGTTTTAACTACATTATAGCACTAGTGCGTAATGGTGATCTTAAGGTCACAGTTTGGTAACAAGTGCCAATAGATACCTAAATGCAGTGCAATAAGAGTCACTTTATGAGCAAGTGTATTGAAAAAGTAGATTATATGACTAGGGGATAAAGCAGTGTCTTTAAGTTGCGGGCAGCATGTTAAATTCCGAATCCGAACGAAACGAAGGTTGCTTAGTTTAATCCCGAACGACAGTGAGGGATTTATTAACTCCCGAGCATTTATTTATTTATTTATAAGTAAAACCCACAGCTTCTGTGTACAGCACTTTACAAGTATGGATAACAATTGGCCTAAGTCTTACATAGTCGCCAATCATAGAACAACACGCGTTCTCAAAATAAGAAATAACATAAAATACAAAAGTAGTTATGTTATTACACACATAAATTAAAAATTAAAATTGCAATGGAACAAAAATCAAATCAAATTATCAATACCAATACATGAACAAAATCAACAATATAGATTGCAATTCAAAAATAACAAAACAATTAAAATTAATCGAAATATCAAATAGTTAAAATTGCGATGGAGTTAAGTTACCCTGAGTGAAGGAAGGAAATCAGGCCGCTCAAGACAAGGACCTAGCTTTATCCCCGTGTTGGATACTTACAAAATAGAAGATATTCTAGCAAAGCTTGCAGACAGTAACAAATCTATAGTAATTTGTGGAGATTTTAATATCAATATTTTAGAAGATAATTCAAATAGCTGCAGATTTTTAAGCCTTTTTAAATCATTTAATTTGTCTAATGTTTTCACAGAACCAACTAGAGTAACTTCAACTCTGCAACTTGTATTGATAATATTTTCTGTGATTGTGATTATTTAGATAAATCTTTAGTATATTATCTTCCGTCTGATCATAGTGGACAAACGGTGTCTTTTAATTCTAAAGCAACTTTGGAAAAAGCTCAAATTAAATTTAGGCCAATTACACTTAGCAAATAAATTAAATGTTTTGGGCCACAATATTGATGATGCTAATAAATTTTATGATAATTTCTTTTCAGTAATAATCAATGAATTTAATAAAAGTTTTGAAAACAAGTCGAAAAATATTTTCCCGAAGTTTGTATTTAGTGACTGGGCGACTAAAGGTATAAGAATAAGTAGGGAAAAACTATATGAGCTATATGGCCTTAAGCCATTTTTTAACTCTGAAAGCGTTAACAAGTATGTAAATAAATATTCGAAACTCTTTAGAAAAATTTGCAAAGTAGCGAAGGCCCTTTTCATTAGCAAAAAAATCAAATCGGCTGACAATAAAATAAAGACCGTCTGGAAAGTTATTAATACTGAAACTGGTAGAAATAAGGAACGAAACTCGGATTTTTTATTGGAGACTGCAAATGGTCCCATAAAATCTAACATAGAAGTAGCCCAAGAGTTTGTGAATTTTTTCACCAACATACCTCTTAAGACAACGGAAGCTTTAAATTCTTCGCCGGAAGCCTCAATTACATTATTGAAAGAAAACGTGCCAGGCTGTCCGGTTGAATTTCAATTCAAATATATAAACCCTATGACAGTCATAAAGGCTTTCCGGCAAATAAAAATAAAATTAACCGAGGACCTATGGGGAATGTCTGTTAAAGTTTGTACGTCTATAATCGAGACCGTGGCACCATACTTGGCGTTAATTTTTAATTTGTGTGTGGACCAAGGAGTCTTTCCAGATTTAATGAAATTCAGTAAAGTTATACCTCTATTTAAATCCGGCGACCATAATGACACCAATAATTATAGACTTGTATCCGTGTTGCCGGTTTTCAGTAAGGTCTTTGAAAAAGTTATGCTCAATCAAATGCTTATTCATTTTAACATCAATAAGATCTTACATGAACAGCAGTATGGTTTCACCAAAAGACGTTGTACGACTGACGCTGGTGTTATCCTTATTAAAACACATATTTGCAGCATGGGAGGAAGCCCAAGATGCTATTGGAATTTTCTGTGACCTCTCAAAGGCTTTTGATTGTGTCAATCATGAAACCTTACTTTTAAAGCTAGAACATTACGGATTAGGTAAACTTGCACTAAGCTTAGTGAAATCTTATTTAAATGACAGGCAACAGCAAGTTCAAATAAATGGTGTCAATTCACAGGGCTTAAAAGTCAAAATGGGTGTACCACAAGGCTCTATATTGGGTCCTTTCCTCTTTCTGGTTTATATTAATGATCTACTGCATTTATTGAAAAAACAACCGTATATAGTATTGTTTGCTGACGATACTTCCTTAATATTTAAGATCAATAGACGTTCCACACATCTTGATGACGTAAACAACATTCTGCAGCAGGTCCAAAACTGGTTTACTGTCAATAATTTAGTATTAAATGGGAAAAAAACAAAGTGCATAAGATTTGCGTTACCGATTGTTAAAAGTAATGATTTGGAAATAGTATTGAACAGGGAGAAACTTGAATTCGTCGAAAACACGATTTTCCTGGGAATCACGCTCGACTCGAGGCTACAATGGGGTCCTCATTTAATATCTCTGGCAGGACGGCTTAGCTCAGCAGCATATGCTGTCAGAAAAATCCGTCAATTTACTGATATACATACCGCGAGACTGGTCTATTTTAGTTATTTTCACAGTATCATGTCTTACGGTATTCTGCTATGGGGACGGGCTGCAGACATAGAGTCTATTTTTATTCTGCAGAAAAGAGCTATCAGAGCCATATACAATCTTCGCAGGCGCGATTCTCTTAGGGAACTATTTAAAGATATAAACATCATGACGGTTCTTTGTCAATACATTTATGAAAATATTATGTATGTCAGGAAAATATTTATCTTATTACTAAAATAAGTGACAGGCACAATTTTAATACTAGAAATAAAGACAAGTTAGATCAACCTCGATTCAGATTGGCTAAAGTATCTAGTTCTTTTATGGGGTACTGTGTAAAATTATATAATAAAATTCCACTTGAAATTCTCCAATTAAACGAGTCAAAATTTAAAACATGCATAAAACGCACGCTATGTAGGCAAGCATATTATAAATTGGAAGATTATCTACTCGATAAAAACGCTTGGCTAAATGCCGGTCCTGCTCCACAGTCACAGTCTTTTTTAGCTACTAATTAGTCGTATTTTTTTTATTTTTTTATTATTTAATTATATATATTGGAAGAGATGCTGCTGGCATTTTCCTATTGTTGTTTTCAGATTATTTTTTTTAAATTTTATTTGTTTATTTCAATAGAACTTATGATTTATTTCCTGTTACATTTGGAAATAATAGAATTGCATAATGTAGACGCACTTTTTTCCAATTTTGTGAATGTGAAGTACCATGGAGCATTTTTATTTGGTTACAACTTGTTTGACACTACGAGCATGGCAGTTGAGAGATTGTCATGCTTACTAAAATGTCTCGCTGATGGTGGCACGTGTTATTGGGTCATTTGGCTCCCTTCAAAATGGTTGAGCTGAGTGAGGCTGATGCACGCGTCATGCTCGTGAACGGGCGCCGTCAGTTGAGACTGGTCATCTCTTAACTGCCAGTGACTTATTCAATTTCTATTTTTATTGTTACCATTATTATTTAATATTTATTGCTTATCTTCATTGTGTTCACATAATAGAAGCAAAAAAGAAATATGTAACGATGATTAATGTAACTCAATACGATTTAAAAGATTGTCCATGGAGTTTCTTGCACGTTCTTCTCCATTGAGACCTACTCTTTGGAACGTGCAATTTAGCTTCACTTGTTTGACTGACCGACATTTTGACAATTCAAAAGTGCCTGTAACTGGTCTATTTGAAATAAACGTTTCTGATTTCTGATTTCTGAGATAAGATAAAAAAAGCATCTTCTTACCTGCGTAAGAACATCACCTCCACGTATACGTATACACGTAAATTCTGGACCTTTCTGATCTGGATTCTTTTGGATTGATATGATTATTATTCTCCTGCGAATATCTTCATATCTTCATTTCATTACGCAAAGAAATTCTGAGCACAGCCCTTTTCTTTTGCCATATAGAGACGAAAGGTTTTCGAGTGACGACCACGTACCGGCAGACGCAACCTTCCACAAGCTGAACCGGTGACTTGGTGAGAGTTGCGGGTATCCGATGGATGAGAGACGCATATGCAGGACCGGTCGTGATGGCGACACCCTCCCCCAAGGACAATGTCCAACAATAGACGCCTGTCGGCTGAAATGAAAATGATAATGAAAAGGCTCACAAAACACGAACAAGCAGAAGATGTCAACAGTAGCAGTAAAGATTACATTCGTCCCTGGAATATTCTTCTTCATCTTGTTAGACTTAAATGATGATGAAGGACATGCCAAGGACAAATAAACCTTGTCCAATCTCCTCATTGACAGGTACCCGCAGCATCAGCCAATAACCAGCTTCAAGGTGTCTCTAGTTCCCGTCTGTATGCTGTAGAAACAATCTGAAAGACCGGGGAATTTATTTATTTAATTGGTTTACCAACAATTTTTTTTTTGTAAATAAAAAAAATATGGGCGCGCATATGAAAACAGATTTTACCGCCACAAAAGTTTACTAGTTTTATAGTTATTTTCTTCACAAGTGTATTGTCAAACGGCGTATGATACACGTAAGTAATTAATGATTATCGTTCTCGGCTCTCTTAAGACCCTCGCCAAGGCTCTGGTCTAAATACCGCCTCGTCGGTAATCACTAACATTACACACTTATATTATAATGTACTATTAATCGGATTCTTGCATCTTCTGCGTGACGCAGGTTCTCACCGGACATGGTAAGTTCGGGAGGTTCCTGCACCGGATTCGTGCGAAAGTGACGCCCGGGTGTCGCCTCTGTGCGGAACGCCCGGTGGACACAGTGGAGCACACAATGGAAGTGTACCCCGCTTGGGCAGAGCATCGTCGTGCCTTCGTGGAGGCGATCAGCGGCTGCGATCTCTCGCGCCGGGCCTTGGTACAGGCTATGGTCCGGAGCCAGCAGGAGTGGCAGGCGGTCGCCTCCTTCTGCGAAGCAGTAATGCTAGCACAGGATTAGGCCGACCACATCAGGCAACGGCGCTTTCCAGTTTCCGATTTCCGGCCACCGTAGGCGCGGGCTTGAGAAAGGCGTTTCCATGCCCTCGAAAACCATAAAAACGACACCCATGACGAAAAAGTTGATAATTTCTTGCAGCCGCCATCTTGGATTTACATTTTGACAGTACCATCGGTTTCAACACCCTCGAAAACCATGAAAACGACACCCATGACGGAAAATTTGATAATTTCTTGCAGCCGCCATTTTGGATTTATATTTTGACAGTACCATCGGTTTCAACACCCTCGAAAACCATGAAAACGACACCCATGACGAAAAATTTGATAATTTCTTGCAGCCGCCATCTTGGATTTATATTTTGACAGTACTATCGGTTTCAACACCCTCGAAAACCATGAAAACGACACCCATGACGAAAAAGTTGATAATTTCTTGCAGCCGCCATCTTGGATTTATATTTTGACAGTAAAAGTGTCGGTACAATTTTTCGTGAGAATTTTTTCCGTCTAGCCCCCTTTCACAACGCGCGATAAGGAACTTCGTTCCAAAAACGGATTATTGCATTTTCATCGGTCTTTGATAAGTGTGCGAAGGTTATGCAAAACATATAAACAAACGCTAATAACTTTGCGGATAAATGTCGTCCATTCTTTGACCACCCTCGTCGTGTGCCAGGCCACAGGATTTTAAATCACAATTACAGCTGGATCGCTAATGGTGACAAAAGCACGTTGGGTGAAAGGAAGAGGATTTTTTCACCTGCAAATAATAAAGTGATTATTGTGAAATATATCAGGTTTAAAGCAACTGAAATTCACCTTAAGGGGATGCATCTCGACATACATTTTCACTGTTTTTCATACAACCGCTCTTACGCGATTATGATTTATTACACAATTATCATTAACTAGATATTTTGGAAACACAATACGTATCTTGAGGATATTTCTAGGCTTCTATTGAAATCAATTTATATTTTTTTATAGATCTAACCCAGTAAAGACCTCTGAGAATCTGCTATTTTGCATAAATTTTCACACTTCATAATTTACTCAAAACTTAAAAAGTATAATAATAGAATCCTTGCAAACTTAATCAAGATTCTGAATGACAAGAATTTTTTTTTAAACTCTTAAGGGTTTAAAAAAAACACGTATTTCCTGGAACAAGTTTTGTAAAATATTCGAGTAAATCACAGAATTACCGAATGCTAACAGAGTTTTTAGGCGTTCTCTCTTTTTTCTCGTTGTCTTTTCGTCAGACGTCACGTTGGATGGCGTTAGATGAAGTAAAAAGCTTTTAAACCAAGCTGTTGACGATAGGCGAGTGGAAAAGCAACCTCATAAGATTTTTCGCAGCGGCAGTGGCAGTACCTGTACTGCCGCTGCCACTGCCTACAGTGCTGGTACTGCCTACATTTTTCGAAGCGAAGAAAAATGTGATGTTGAAAGAATATCGGCACAATGTCCCTCATCAAAGGCTTATCCATCTGTGGATAAATGCCGTCCGATCTTTAGCCATCGTCGTGTGCCAGGCCACAGAGTTTTAAAATAAAAACTACTGAGGTGTCAAGGGACACCCGGATGGAACGAAGTTCCGTTCTGGCTTGCTTTCTATAAGAGAGAGAGTGATGTATGTACATTTTGACAGCACTATTTCAACATCTTCGAAACCATGAAAACGACACTCATGACGAAAAATTTGATAATTTCTAACAGCCGCCATCTTAGATTTACATTTTAACAGCACTATCGGCTTCAACAACCTCGAAAACCATGAAAAAGACACCCATATCGAAAAAGTTGATAATTTATTGCAGCCGCCATCTTGGATTTACATTTTGACAGTACAATCGGTTTCAACACCCTCGAAAACCATGAAAACAACAACCATGACGAAAAATTTGATAATTTCTTGCAGCCGCCATTTTGGATTTACATTTTGACAATACTATCGGTTTCAACACCATTGAAAACCATAAAAACGACATCCATGACGAAAAATTTAATAATTTTTTGCAGCCGCCATCTTGGATTTATATTTTGACAGTACTATCGGTTTCAATACCCTCTAAAACCATGAAAACGACACCCATGACGAAAAATTTGATAATTTCTTGCAGCCGCCATCTTGGATTTATGTTTTGACAGTACCATCGGTTCCAACACGCTCGAAAACCATGAAAACGACACCCATGACGGAAAAGTTAATAATTTTTTGCAGCCGCCATCTTGGATTTACATTTTGACAGTACTATCGGTTTCAACACCCTCGAAAACCATGAAAACGACACCCATGACGAAAAAGTTGATAATTTCTTGCAGCCGCCATCTTGGATTTATATTTTGACAGTACCATCGGTTTCAACACCCTCTAAAACCATAAAAACGACACCCATGATGGAAAATTTGATAATTTCTTGCAGCCGCCATCTTGGATTTATATTTTGACAGTAAAAGTGTCGGTACAACTTTTCGTGAGAATTTTTTCCGTCTAGCCCCCTTTCACAACGCGCGATAAGGAACTTCGTTCCAACACAACAACAGCTGGATCGCTAATGGTTAGTGTTTCAACAGAATTTAACTCTGCTTCCGCTTCCTAATCTGCAGAAGTTCCGCAAACTTTTTCACTTCCGTTTCTGCTTCCGCTAAATTATAACGGAACTCTAAACGGAAGCGTACGTACAGTGAGAAGCGCGGGGTGCGTGGACGACCAGGCTGTATGAAGAGGCGCGAGGTGGAGGCGGGGGCGGTACACAAACGTGTCGCAACGAGTTTGTTTATATTTTTTTAGTTCATTCTGCGCTTCAAGGTGCTGTACGTGTACATCACCGCGCCCCGAGACGCGATTACGATTACGACGTAAATCTTGTTGTTTTTTTTTATGTTTGTTGTTTGCTTATAAGTATTAGTTTTGTTCGCACCTTCGGGAATACAAAAAGGAGAAAAGGCTACCTCTTCATGAGGATCCACTAAACTAGTGGTGGAAAATCAATTCCAGCGAACAGATGGGGGCATCTGTTGCCGGTAGTACGTCAGTATTTATCAGCTCCCCCCAGCAGTGTAGCCAGTGTGCAATTGTTTAGCGGAGCTGGTCTAATATGAAGAACACAGAAACAGGCTGCAAGGTGTAAAAGCGTTACTTTTTATAAAATATAATTTACCTTTATTTAATTTTGAGTATTAAATACTAATATTTAATTACTTAAACAAATAATAAAATTGTAGTTTTTCTTCATAGTAATAATACTTCCGTTTCCGCTTCCGCTTCCGTTTCCGCTAAAATTTACTTTTGACTTCTGTTTTCGTTTCCGCTTCCGTTAAGACACTTCCGTTGCATCACTACTAATAGTGACAAAAGCACGTTGAACGAAGATGATTTTTTCACCTGTAAATAAAAAAAAATGATTATTATGTAATATATTAGGTTTAAAGCAACAGAAATCCTCCTTACCTGCAATGAACTCCATGGAAGAAGCAAAAGTAGACATTGGTGGTAGGAATGAAAAGATACATGATGAATAATACCGGTTGAGGTATATGAAATAATTTTAAAGTAGGTGCATTATTAGCATTTAAAGTACATTCATTTATTTTTACACACATAAATTAACAACCAGAAATTTTTATTGTAAAAATTAATCAAACGCAAGCAAAGCCGCGGATAAAAGCTTGTCTCTTAGAGGGGATTGTTATTTTTTTTCCAGAAATCCCCACTGCAAAAGCAATATCAGCCCAGTGGGTTTTTTTGGAGAAACTAAGTAACAATCCCACCAGATGTGATGTGTGTTGTGTGTGTGTATGTTTGCGTTTAATTGGATAAGTAATTACGTCAATACTGGCTTCAGCCAGCGGCTTCGCCCGTGTGGAAATAGTTTTCGATATACTAACTTTGAACCCCTGTTTAATCCACTTAAAGTCTGTCTAATAAGTTAAACGACTTGGGTAATTATTAGGATTTAATGAAATCTGATGTAGTCAACACAGGGTCAATAATCAAGGTTGATTAAGAGATATAGATCATTGTTTACTAACAGAAGAACTTTATAAAAAGTACCGAATATAAGTATTTTTTAAGTGATTAAATTATACAAAATTCCCAAGTCGGTTGACTTATTAGACAGACTATGAACGTGAATTTTAGGAAATCCTCTCCTAGTGCTAGCCTACGATATAAAAGGAAACCTTGTGCAAAATGTTACTCCCGGAGTCGCAGCAGTTCCAATAGTATGTTGATATGTCAAGCAGTTAGTTTCTTTCTTATACTAATTATTATACCTACAACATTATTTTTAATTTACGAAACCTGAATATACGATTAGTTTGTTCAATAGTTTTTACACCCTATTACCCAAAAATATTTAAAAACTTTACAAATGCGACACCACCGACATTAAGTACAGCTACCACCACGGATATTAAACGCTGGCTTCAAGTTGCGCAGAAGTCAAAAATCGGGTCTCTTTATGTGGTGCGACGTGCGACGCGGGGGCGGGGAGCGACGACACTCGTAATTCGTTAATTGCGATTGCAACATGTATCTAACAACGACGACGATTGGCTCGCCAATGTATGACGCCGAGCGTTCAATATCCGTGGTGGCAGCTGTACAACACAGGTCACGGCAGGTTTCTTTACATAAAAAATACTAGACATGTGTTTTGGGTTTCGCTTATAGGTACTAAAATAAATTATTACCAACTTTCTTATAACTAACTTTCATTATAATAAATTGTATTAATTTTGTAATTATGTTGATTACCGCATATTCCTTTTATATTTGGAAACAACTACATCTTGTGGGGATTGTCATTTTATTTTCCAGAAGTCACTACTAGTCACAACATCAACCTAGACGGGAATTCCGGAAAATTAAGTGACAATCTCCACTAGTGGGGATTTGTCGGTGGGTTTTCTGGAACAAACCATAATCTTCTGACTTGGTTAGTGCGGTTACTGTGATGTATCTCGCAGTGCCGGTGCGGATGCGCGGATGACGCCGGAGGCGACGATACCAGCATTAGGCAATATTCGGACAAGCCTATTTTTGGTATCGCCGCGTCCGACGCCCTTTCCGGATTCAGGTTCTTCATTTCTTCTTAGAGCTCCACCCTACATAATCTTCGGACTTGGTTAGTGCGGTTACTGTGATGTATCTCGCAGTGCCGGTGCGGATGCGCGGATGACGCCGGAGGCGACGATACCAGCCTTAGGCAATATTCGGACAAGCCTATTTTTGGTATCGCCGCGTCCGACGCCCTTTCCGGATTCAGGTTCTTCATTTCTTCTTAGAGCTCCACCCTACATAATCTTCGGACTTAATTGGTGAGGTTATTCTGAACTTGCAGACACACCAGCATTCCGTATTTACCTAGGATGCTAACTTTCCCGTTGGTCTCGTGGTCGCAAGCGGGGCTGTTGAGTCTTGAGGTCTTGGGTTCGATTCTTAAGTGGAGCCATACATAGGTGGGTAAAGCATTTTGCATCTCTCGTTCTTGGGCGGAGCGCAAAGGTGTGTTAATTTTTTACTGACTTACGGTTACAGGACGGTCGGACGGCGACAGGGCCCAATCTCAGGGGCCATTTGCCGGGGTGCCACGACAGAAAACCTCCACGAGTGCCCGCAGGCTGTAGTTCCCTTGCGGATACGTCCGGAGCGAAGGCCAGCCTGCGGGACGGTGCACCCTGGGAGGCGGCCAATGACCCTCTTGGGTATTGCTGCCTAAGGGGCCTCAATGGCCGTCTGCGAATGTTCTGTCTGAAGGATCGCTTCAACGCGTGTCCCTCTGCTATAGCAGAGGGCACAGTGGCGAAGTAAGAGCGGGCTCGGTGCGCACTTACACTGCCACCGGGCAGGCAGGAGGAAGGCTTGCTCCTCCTTCTGCCACCGTTAGTCTCGTAGCCCCAGAGATTGTCCAAGGTCATGTTTCTGACTTTTAATGGGGGACGAGGGTCTTGGCTTAACCGCCCGGGCCGCGAGGAAGACAACCTCTATAAAAAATTACCCCAAACCTCCAAGCGGCGGCGCACCGTGAGGGAGGTTGTTAGCTTGACTAATGGGTAGCTAAATTAGTCTCTAGTGCGAACCACGTGTCTTTGAGCAAGTACCCGAAGTTTATTACTCGTGGGAACAATATGGAATCTTTTAAATCGAAATTTTACAAAAAACCCGAGGAGAGCGATGCGCGGTCGGAGTCCGACGCGGCATCCAGAGGGAGCCTGGAGGGCTCGGAGGCAGAGGAGGCTGGGGGAGACCCCGGTAGAGGCGAGGAGGCTGGGGGGGACCCCGGTGGAGACCCCGGCGGAGAACCAGGTGGTGACCCCGGTGGAGACCCCGGTAGAGTCTCTCGTCTCTCCCGGAAGCGGCGCTCTATGCCGAGGGACAGACTGTCCTCCGACACAGAGGGAGAGAGCCGTCCGGCGCCGAAGGTCCCTACGAGCAGCCGCGGCGTGGGCCGAGCCCGCGGGCAGGGGAGAGGTTTGACCAAAGACTCCGCTCAGCGAGCCGTCAGGCTTGCCGCGGAGGGGCGTCACCCCGAAGCGGCCGGTCTTGGGAGGGACCTCTCGGAGCCGTCTGGCAGCGAGAGGCGTGCCGAGGCGGATTCGGACGGGGAGTCGGGCAGGTCCTTCCAAGGCCTGGCCGTCACCCTTTTGCGGGATATTTGCCGCAAAAGGGAAAAGACCTCGAAGGAGAGGACGGTGCAGCGTCATGCCGTGTCCCTAAAGGAGGCATTTGACGCATCCCTCAAAAAGAGGGTGGCGAGGCTCCGGAGCGAGCTCCAGGCCGAGCTCCGGGCTGAGATCCAGGCGGAGCTCGTGAGAGCAGGCCAACAGGCGCCGATGGATGAGGGGCACAGGCAGGGGCACGGGCAAAGCCGACCCCAGGCCCAGCCCGAGCCGGAGAGCCAGCTGCTGACGTTGGTGCGGCAGGAACTAGCTGCTTTCCAGCAGCAGCTGCAACAGCAGCAGCAGCAGTTCCAGATGCGTATGCAGCAGCAGCTGTCCCTGCTGGAGGGCATAGTGCTGCGCCCTCCGCTGGCGGCCTCAGGTCAGCGAACCACGGCGTCTTATGCCGCCGCCGCCGCAACAGCCACGGCAGGCCCGTCGGGGCAGGCCAGACGCGGGGCTGTGGTGCCGGGGTCGGTGGGGTCAGCCCCACTGGCCAGAAAACAGCAGCAGGGGAAGCCAGCTCCTGCTGCCACCCCTCCCAAGAAGGGCAAAGCGGCGCCGGCCACCAAAGCGGCGGGAGCCCCCTCCGTAGCGTCAAGCAGGCGGCCTATGCCGGTTCCCCTGCCTACGGAATTTCCGGCCGAAGCCGAATGGCAAGTGGCCGGAGACAAGAAACGGGCGGGCAAGGCGGCACGGGCCGCCAAGAAACGCGAGCGGCGGCGGCAGCGCAAAAAGAGGGCCATCGAGGCTAGGCTTCGCTCCCCGAATTCTTCGGCTGTAGTGATCACGCTGCAGCCGGCGGCGGAGAAAAAGGGCGCGACCTACGGAGAGGTCATCCGGAAGGCGAGACGGGAGGTGAACCTCTCCGAACTCGGAATCACCGGGGGCTTCCGGATGCGGCACACCGCGACAGGTGCCCTTATGCTGGAGGTCCCCGGAGCAAACAGCGGCACCACTGCGGATGCTTTGGCCGAGAAACTGCGGACGTCCTTGGACGTGGAGGAGGCCCGAGTGTCCAGGCCCACAAAATGCGTTGACATGCGCATTATGGGCCTGGACGACTCAGTGACGGTGGACGAGGTCGTGGCCGCCGTCGTCAGGACGGGTGGTTGCCTTACCGACCAGGTCCGAGCAGGCGCCATCCGTGCTGACAGCACGGGCATGGGGGCAGTAACGGTGAGCTGCCCCGTGTCAGCGGCCAAGAGCATCACCGGGGAGGGCCGACGGCTTTTGGTGGGCTGGGTCTCTGCGCGAGTAAAATTGCTGGAGCCCAGACCTCTGCGGTGCTACCGATGCCAAGTGGGGCACCACGTTGGCGCCCGCTGCGCCGCGGAGGAGGACCGCAGCGACCGCTGCCATCAGTGTGGCCAGCCCGGTCACAAGGCCGTCGAATGCCGTGCTACGCCGCACTGCTACGCATGTGCGGCGGCAGGCAAGCCGGCCGACCACCGGGCTGGGGGCAGGTCCTGCGACCCCCCCGCCAAGGCCAAGGGCAAGGCCCGTAGGCCCGTCCCCGCCGATGTACTCACCGCCGCGGCAGCCACTTTGGCCACCGCCGCAGTCGCCGCCGCACCCGCCGTGGCAGTGCCCCCTAGAAGGGCTCGGGAGGAGACAATGGACTGCCAATAACGGCCCCATTCCGTCTCCTCCAGGCGAATATCAACCACTGCGCCCCCGCTCAGGATCTGTTGCTCCAGAGCATGGCGCAGTGGTCGATAAATGTCGCCGTCGTCTCCGAGCCGTACTACGTCCATCCCCGTGGAGACTGGGTTCAGGACCTAGACGGCTCGGTGACGTTAATCTCGTCGGCCGCCGCCGGTACCCCGCCCCTCGAGGCTGTTGCGAGGGGACGGGGTTGCGTGGCAGCACGGTTCGGGGATATTGCAGTGGTAGGCGTCTACCTGTCCCCGAACAGATCTCTCGACGAACTCCAAGTCTCCCTTATGGAGCTAAATGTCGTCGTCGCTGGGTTTGGTACCCTTCCCGTGGTCGTTTGCGGGGACTTCAACGCCTGGAATACGGCCTGGGGTTCCCGGTACACGAACCCACGGGGTCAGATGGTGGAGGACTGGGCTTTGGAGCTGGGCCTGGTCGTCCTGAACCGGGGTTCTGTCCCCACGTTGGTGCGGATGCGGGGTGAATCAGTGGTGGACATCTCGTTCGCCAGCCCCGCTCTGTCGCCGCGTGTCGTCGACTGGCGCGTTATGGAGGAGGTGGAGACGTACTCCGACCACCGGTACATCCGGTTGGACGTCTCCGCCGAAAGCTCGGCCGCGCCGGTCCGACAGAGCCCATGCGGTCCGCGGTGGGCGCTTAGACAGATGGACCGGGAGCTCCTCCTGGAAGCCGCGACGGTGCAGGCCTGGGTGCAAGCACCGGACAGGCCTGTCGACATTGACGTCGAGGCGGAGTGGTTCCGGGAGGCCATGTCGCAAATCTGCGACGCGGCAATGCCCCGAGTCCGTCCAGGGCGAGCTAAGCGCCAGGTGTGCTGGTGGTCGCCGGAGATCGCTGCACTGCGCAACGCATGCAGTCACGCGCGACGCCGGTACGCTAGACACTGCAGGCGCCGCATCCGCCCGCCGGATGCGGAGGACAGAGAGGCGGAGCTGTATGAGGGATACAGAGCGGCAAAACGCACCCTCCGAGCGGAGATAAAGCGGGCCAAACTGGAGGCCCGCAACGTGTGGCTGGGGTCTCTGAACGCGGACCCGTGGGGGCGCCCGTACAAGACGGTACGGGAAAAGCTCCGGCCCTGGGCCCCCCCGCTGACTCAGAGTCTCCGGCCCCAGATCGTAGAGGGTGCGGTGAATGCTCTGTTCCCTGCGCGGGGGGAACACTCGCCCCCGCCCATGGCTCCGCCTCCACTGCCAGCGGTGTCTGACGCGGACCGCAACAGCGACGACGACGACGATGCTCCAGAGGTGACCGAGGTAGAGATGAGAGTGGCGGTGCGAAGGCTGAGTGCCAAAAACACCGCCCCAGGACCCGACGGCTTGCCTGGAAAGGCCTGGGTCCTGGCCATGGAGGCTCTCGGGCCTCGACTGAGAGGGCTCTTCAACGCATGCCTGGAAAGGGGCCAGTTCCCACTTTGCTGGAAGACGGGGAAACTGGTCCTCATAGCGAAGCCAGGGCGCCCTGCGGACTCTCCGTCCGCGTACCGGCCCATTGTGCTGCTCGACGAGGTGGGCAAGCTCTTTGAGAGAGTCATTGCAAACCGCCTCGTCGGGCGCCTAACACGGGTGGGGCCGGACCTTTCGGACGGACAGTTCGGCTTTCGCAGGATGCGCTCTACGGTGGACGCCATCATGCGCGTGCGAGCCCTCACGACGGGGGATGCGGTGTCACGGGGCAGGTGTGTCGTGGCAGTGTCCTTGGACATTGCCAACGCGTTCAATTCCCTGCCCTGGAGTACGATCCGGAGGGCACTCCGGTACCACCGGGTGCCCGAATACCTCTGTCGAGTGGTCGAGGCCTATCTGTCGGAGAGATTTATAGTCTACCCCGGTCACCAGGGAGACTGGAAACGTCGAGAGATGTCGTGCGGTGTTCCGCAGGGGTCGGTACTAGGGCCACCCTTGTGGAACATCGGGTACGACTACGTGCTGCGCGGCGACTTCCCTGACGGGGTCAGCGTGGTTTGCTACGCAGACGACACGCTGGTTCTAGCGCAGGGAGAGTCGTACCAGGCGGCGGTCGCTCTAGCGACACACGGGGTTGCGATGGTCGTTGATAGGATCCAGGAGTTGGGACTCGAGGTGGCGCTTCACAAATCCGAGGCGATGTGTTTTCACGGTCGCCGCCCTCGGAACGCGCCGCCATTGAGTTCCCAACTAACGGTAGGAGGAGTTCACATCGGTGTCGGGTCGACGATGAAGTACCTGGGACTCGTCCTCGACAGCCGGTGGAATTTCGTGGAGCATTTCCGACGTCTGGCTCCCAAACTCAACCGGGCTGGGGCTGCACTCAAGCGGCTCCTGCCCAACCTTGGGGGTCCAGATGCCTCCTGCCGGAGGCTCTACGCGGGGATCGTTCGGTCTATGGCCCTCTACGGGGCGCCGGTGTGGGCGCCGTCGCTGAAAAAGCAACCGGCGTCCATGCTGAACGCCTGCCAGAGGGTCATGGCAATAAGAATGGTGCGGGGATACTGTACGGTCTCCCGCGAAGCGGCGAGCCTTCTGGCTGGCCTACCACCGTGGGATCTGGAGGCAACAGTCCTTGCACACATGCACGATATGCGCGTGGAGATGCAACGCCGGGGTGAAAGTCCGCTGCCGCGACAGGTCACGGCATGGCGGACAGAGCTCCGGCGGGATCTCATGGTGAAGTGGCGTCAGCGACTATCGCAACCCCGTCATGGGCACGCCACAATCATGGCGGTAAGTCCCCTCTTTGAGGCGTGGCTGGAAAGACCTCACGGCGTCCTTACCTTCCGCATGACGCAGGTCCTCACCGGACATGGTTCGTTCGGGAGTTTCCTGCACCGGATTCGTGCGGAAGTGACGCCCGGGTGTCGTCACTGTGCGGAATGCCCGGAGGACACGGTGGAGCACACAGTCGAGGTGTGCCCTGCTTGGGCGGAGCATCGCCGTGCCCTCGTGGGGGCGATCGGCGGCGGAGACCTCTCGCGCCGGGCCTTGGTTGAGGCCATGGTCCGGAGCGAGGGGGAGTGGCAGGCGGTCACCGACTTCTGCGAAGCAGTAATGCTCGCAAAGGAGGAGGCCGAACGCATCAGGCAACGGCGTTATCGCCGCCGCCGCCGTCGCCGGGATTCTGATCCCGATTTCCGGCCACCGTAGGCGCAGGCTTGTGGACAGTGAGCAATGGGTAGCTCGCTGTCCGGCCGTCCGGTAACTGTCCGGACCAAGCCCAAGTCGTCGACGGCGCGCACTGTTCCCGCGCGCCTCAAGGAGTTGTCAGCAACAGCAGGGACCCAGTCAGTAAGAGTCTGACACTATCTCCCGCTCCGCCCAAGAGCGGGGGATGTCAATGCATGATTTTTTCCCACCATAAAAAAAAAAAAAAAAAAAAAAAAAAAAAAAAGGGGCCATTTGCCCAGAGCGGCAAAATAGTTCCGATCTAGCTAGCCTTGGACAGCTAGCTACCCATTGCTCGCCGTCCGCAAGCCGAAATCGGGATCAGGATCCCGGCGGCTGGTGTTCTTCAAGAGCTGCAGCATGTGTCCATTGCGATACGCACGGCCACTCTTCCATCTGTAATTGAAAAGGAAGTTATTAGTGAGAGACCAACAGAGTTCAAATCATGAAGAATCATGCTTACCTGAAGTCCGCGGAAGTTGATATGATAGACATGGGTGCAAGCAATGAAAGGCAAAATGTTTACGGTAAAATTTGTATTTAATAATTATATCAATACATATTGACACATTATTACATGTTGCATTCAGTGGCGGCCGACAAGTCTGGCAAAATGCCAGGGGCCTCAGACCATCAGGGCCCCCAGTCCGAGAGGCCATGAGCTCAGATGAATTAATCCCATTTATTCTTCAAATTGTATTAAACTTAAATCGCAACGTCGCGATTTTTCTGAGGCTCAATGAATTTGCCATGGAACAGTTTCCACCTGTAATTGAAGTAACTGATTAGTGAGAGACCAACAGAGTTCAAATCATTAAAAATCATGCTTACCTGAAGTCCGCGGAAGTTGATATGGTAGACATGGGTGCAAGCAATGAAAGGCAAAATGTTTACGGTAAAATTTGTATTTAATAATTATATCAATACATATTGACACATTATTACATGTTGCATTCAGTGGCGGCCGACAAGTCTGGCAAAATGCCAGGGGCCTCAGACCATCAGGGCCCCCAGTCCGAGAGGCCATGAGCTCAGATGAAGTAAGCCCATTTATTCTTCAAATTATATTAAAATTAAATCGCAACATCGCGATTTTTCTGAAGCCTCGCTCAATGAAATTGCCATGGAACAGTTTCCACCTGTAATTGAAGTAACTGATTAGTGAGAGACCAACAGAGTTCAAATCAATAAAAATCATGCTTACCTGAAGTCCGCGGAAGTTGATATGGTAGACATGGGTTCAAGCAATGAAAGGCAAAATGTTTACGGTATTTTTATTTAATATTTGTATTAAATAATTATATAAATACATATTGATACACTATTACATGTTACTTTCAGTAGCGGCCGACAAGTCTGGCAAAATGCCTTGGGGCCCCAGACCATCATGGCCGCCAGTCCGAGAGGCCATGAGCTCAGATGAATTAATCCCATTTATTCTTCAAATTGTATTAAACTTAAATCGCAACGTCGCGATTTTTCTGAGGCTCAATGAATTTGCCATGGAACAGTTTCCACCTGTAATTGAAGTAACTGATTAGTGAGAGACCAACAGAGTTCAAATCATTAAAAATCATGCTTACCTGAAGTCCGCGGAAGTTGATATGGTAGACATGGGTGCAAGCAATGAAAGGCAAAATGTTTACGGTAAAATTTGTATTTAATAATTATATCAATACATATTGACACATTATTACATGTTGCATTCAGTGGCGGCCGACAAGTCTGGCAAAATGCCAGGGGCCTCAGACCATCAGGGCCCCCAGTCCGAGAGGCCATGAGCTCAGATGAAGTAACCCCATTTATTCTTCAAATTATATTAAAATTAAATCGCAACATCGCGATTTTTCTGAAGCCTCGCTCAATGAAATTGCCATGGAACAGTTTCCACCTGTAATTGAAGTAACTGATTAGTGAGAGACCAACAGAGTTCAAATCAATAAAAATCATGCTTACCTGGAGTCCGCGGAAGTTGCTATGGTAGACATGGGTGCAAGCAATTATTAAAAGCAAAATGTTTGCGGTAAAATTATATTAATACATTTATTACTACACTATTACATGTTACATTTAGTGGCGGCATTACCACCCTATAGTTATAGGCTGACAAGGCTGTTATAATGCCAGGGGGCCCCGGACCAACAGGGCCCCTAGTCCGGGAGGCCATGAGCTCAGATGAAGTAACCTATTGTACATTTAATTACAACGTGCCGATTTTTCTGAGGCCCTGTTTAATGAATTTGCCGTGGGCTTCAAATCGTAGTAAATAATTAATACTGAGTGGTTCAAAAATTTAAATATTTACAATTTTATCTTATTATCTAATTATATACATATAAAAAAATTCAATTTAATGAAATTATTTCTAATTAAAGGAATTAGCTTAATTGATTTTAATTTTACAAACTATGATTTTAATTGCGACACTTTACATTTTTTTTTTTTATATTTGTATATATGATTCAATGTTACTTGCAATAAATAAATTGTTATTATAGTATAGTTACGCCACTGATTACATTTAAAAAAATCATGATTTATCATTTTAAAAACAACAGAAAAAAATTTAATCAGCTACACATTATTATTATACATTCCATATATAACACACTTTTTAACTTATCGAATACCGTAACTAGAGACACAATAGAAAGACAATAAGAGAGAAAATTAATCAATTCAGGCACATTTTATTAAATACATACTAACATTGGTAAGTTGGCATAATGATTGCGCACGATCATTGCGCAATACTTACTCTAAATTTTAAAAGTGTCCATCACTGCTAAATCACAAAAATAAACAAGAAAACAAAGTCAAAAGGTAAGTAAGTAAGAGAGTAAATAGTGGTAGTGTGCGGTAAGTATATCAAGTTTACTTGAGAATATTGTGCAATGAGTTTGAATGAAACATCCATTTCAGCACAATGTCTATTGCCATAGGATCCTAGAGCCAAGTTAAATTTTGTGAAGCTGATTGCTCTGCCATATATCTCTCTGTGATGAGATATTTTAAAGAATTAATCTAAAAGTTTACGCAGGTGAAAATTTATAATTATTTAAGCGTACTTTTTACATATCACAGGTAAGAAAGCTAAGGCTTTATACAGTACAATTACAAAAAAAAAACCATCTATTTGAAAATGTCATATTTGAGTTCAAATTTTTATGTACCTATCACTTTTAATTTTTTTGTCAATTTACACAATTCGCATTATTTCAAAAAGGAGAAAAAATTCTGTTTTGTACTTAATTAAATTATTTCGCACTGTCAATATATCTGTACCAGCCACTTTGTAACACTCTTCAATAACCATTTTCCGGACGACGAGTGGTCAAATCATATGAGAACCATGCAGATTAGAGTCTGAGATGGTCTTTTGAAGAAAGAACCACACAGTTCTGAGTAGACCTGTCCAGTCAGTGCAAGCATTTGTCAGTATTCATGTAGCTCAACTCAGGACTACTTAGGAGCTCAACGACTTGACGAACAATACCAAAGAAAGGACATTTGAGTAGGCCGCAAAAAGTACTCAAAACTGTCTAACATTATGTTAAAATTAAAGAAAAGGAAAGAGTAATCCACATAGTCCCCACATTTATAATAATAAAATTTACGAAAATTTAAATATTGCAAATTGTAAAAATGTAATTGTTTCGTTTCGAATCTCTATCTACAGTCGGTAACGCCTCAAATCCTTTGTTCTGACCAATCGATAATGCTAGTAGAAAACTTTAAATGTATGGGAATGACGTCTTCTTAACGCTCAGTCACGTGATCAGAACAAAGGAATTGGAGGCGTTGCCGACTCGAAGCGATCGACGAAAGAGATTGGAAACGGTCATAACTTGGCTAGCTGCAAAATTTAGGTATTATTATTTATTATATGTACTTACTTAATTTACAAAATGTCACGTTGGTGAATTTTTAACATTGCGTGTAAATTAGTTTTCGAGATGTGTACCATTTCCAAAATAGATGTTCTAATCCTGGTTCATAAGTTATTGTTGTTGTTGTTGTTATTCGAGCTAGAATTGACTTACGCTCTGTTAGAATTTCACTGACGATATGTGATGATAGCATTAATCTTATTAATTACTTATATTATGAGGTACAATACTAGGTTGTCCAAGAAACACTTACATAAGATATCACAGCCTGAGTGCAGCATTGTCTGAGCTTAATTCAGTCTTATTATTATACTTATAAGTATTTTTTTTACAATATTCCACAACTATCATACAACGCCGTCTAGTCCCAAGCTAAGCAGAGCTTGTGTTATGGATACTAGACAACTGATAAACATACTTATATATTTCTAAATACATAAATTACACCCAGACAGAACAAATGATTATGCTCATCACACAAATATTTGTCCTGGGTGGGAATCGAACCCACGGTCTCCGGCATAGCAGTTAGGGTCACTAACCGCTAGACCAACAGTCCAGTCATAGTATGTTAAGCCATCGGTTCCAACAATACGGACACGTAGCTTCATAGACGCGTATTCGTTATTATATTTACGTTTACTCACAGCTTACCAACAACCTTACAACATATATGACTTATAGGTCTGATATCCGACCAATCAAAACGCAGTATCCCCCCTCCCTCCCCCGTACCTCGGCTAGTTGACAGAATTGTTTTAGTGCGCTAATCTGCAGAAGTTCCGCAAACTTTTTCACTTCCGTTTCCGTTTCTGCTTCCGCTAAATTATAACGGAACTCTAAACGGAAGCGTACGTACAGTGAGAAGCGCGGGGCGCGTGGACGACTAGGCTGTTTGAAGAGGCGCGAGGTGGGGGCGGGGGCGGTACACAAACGTGTCGCAACGAGTTTGTTTATATTTTTTTAGTTCATTCTGCGCTTCAAGGTGCTGTACGTGTACATCACCGCGCCCCGAGACGCGATTACGATTACGACGTAAATCTTGTTGAGAGTTGCGGGTATCCGATGGATGAGAGACGCATATGCAGGACCGGTCGTGATCTCGACACCCTCTCCCAAGGACAATGTCCAACAGTAGACGCCTGTCGGCTGAAATGAAAATGATAATGAAAAGGCTCACAAAACACGAACAAGCAGAAGATGTCAACAGTAGCAGTAAAGATTACATACGTCTCTGGAATATTCTTCTTCATCTTGTTAGACTTAAATGATGATGAAGGACATGCCAAAGACAAATAAACCTTGTCCAATCTCCTCATTGACAGGTACCCGCAGCATCAGCCAATAACTAGCTTCAAGGTGTCTCTAGTTCCCGTCTGTATGCTGTAGAAACAATCTGAAAGACCGGAGAATTTATTTATTTAATTGGTTTACCAACAATTTTTTATTTTTTGTAAATAAAAAAAAATATGGGCGCGCATATGAAAACAGATTTTACCGCCACAAAAGTTTACTAGTTTTAGAGTTATTTTCTTCACAAGTGTATTGTAAAACGGCGTATGATACACGTAAGTAATTAATGATTTTCGTTCTCGGCTCTCTTAAGACCCTCGCCACGGCTCTGGTCTAAATACCGCCTCGTCGGTAATCACTAACATTACACACTTATATTATAATGTACTATTAATCGGATTCTTGCATCTTCCGCGTGACGCAGGTTCTCACCGGACATGTTAAGTTCGGGACGTTCCTGCACCGGATTCGTGCGAAAGTGACGCCCGGGTGTCGCCTCTGTGCGGAACGCCCGGTGGACACAGTGGAGCACACAATGGAAGTGTACCCCGCTTGGGCAGAGCATCGTCGTGCCTTCGTGGAGGCGATCGGCGGCTGCGATCTCTCGCGCCGGGCTTTGGTACAGGCTATGGTCCGGATCGAGCAGGAGTGGCAGGCGGTCGCCTCCTTCTGCGAAGCAGTAATGCTAGCACAGGATTAGGCCGACCGCATCAGGCAACGGCGCTTTCCAGTTTCCGATTTCCGGCCACCGTAGGCGCGGGCTTGAGAAAGGCGATCAATGGGTAGCTCGCTGTCCGACCGTCCGGTAACTGTCCGGATGGAGCCCAAGTCGTCGACGGCGCGCAGTTCCCGCGCACCTCAAGAAATTGTCAGCAACAGCAGGGGCCCAGCTCGGTCGAAGCCTACTGGGGCCAGGGTTAGCTCCGAAAAGTAGCTTATTCCCGGTATGAAAGGCAAGAAGGCACGGGGTGGGACTTTTAGTCAGTAAGAGTCTGACACTATCTCCCGCTCCGCCCAAGATGATTTCCCACAAAAAAAAAAACGGATTATTGCATTGTCATCGGTCTTTGATAAGTGTGCGAAGGTTATGCAAAAGATATAAACAAACGCTAATAACTTTGTGGATAAATGTCGTCCATTCTTTGACCACCCTCGTCGTGTGCCAGGCCACAGGATTTTAAATCACAACTACAGCTGGATCGCTAATGGTGACAAAAGCACGTTGGGTGAAAGGAAGAGGATTTTTTCACCTGCAAATAGTAAAGTGATTATTGTGAAATATATCAGGTTTGAAGCAACTGAAATTCACCTTAAGGGGATGCATCTCGACATACATTTTCACTGTTTTTCATACAACCGCTCTTACGCGATTATGATTTATTACACAATTATCATTAACTAGATATTTTGGAAACACAATACGTATCTTGAGGATATTTCTAGGCTTCTATTGAAATCAATTTATAATTTTTTATAGATCTAACCCAGTAAAGACCTCTGAGAATCTGCTATTTTGCATAAATTTTCACACTTCATAATTTACTCAAAACTTAAAAAGTAAAATAATGGAATCCTTGCAAACTTAATCAAGATTCTGAATGACAAGAATTTTTTTTAAAACTCTTATGGGTTTAAAAAAACACGTATTTCCTGGAACAAGTTTTGTAAAATATTCGAGTAAATCACAGAATTACCGAATGCTAGCAGAGTTTTTAGGCGTTCTCCCTTTTTTCTCGTTGTCTTTTCGTCAGACTTCACGTTGGATGGCGTTAGATGAAGTAAAAAGCTTTTAAACCAAGCTGTTGACGATAGGCGAGTGGAAAAGCAACCTCATAAGATTTTTCGCAGCGGCAGTGGCAGTACCTGTACTGCCGCTGCCACTGCCTACAGTGCTGGTACTGCCTACATTTTTCGAAGTGAAGAAAAATGTGATGTTGAAAGAATATCGGCACAATGTCCCCCATCAAAGGCTTATCCATCTGTGGATAAATGCCGTCCGATCTTTAGCCATCGTCGTGTGCCAGGCCACAGAGTTTTAAAACACAACAACAGCTGGATCGCTAATGGTTAGTGTTTCAACAGAATTTAACTCTGCTTCCGCTTCCTAATCTGCAGAAGTTCCGCAAACTTTTTCACTTCCGTTTCCGTTTCTGCTTCCGCTAAATTATAACGCAACTCTAAACAGAAGCGTACGTACAGTGAGAAGCGCGGGGCGCGAGGACGACCAGGCTGTATGAAGAGGCGCGAGGTGGAGGCGGGGGCGGTACACAAACGTGTCGCAACGAGTTTGTTTATATTTTTTTAGTTCATTCTGCGCTTCAAGGTGCTGTACGTGTACATCACCGCGCCCCGAGACGCGATTACGATTACGACGTAAATCTTGTTGTTTTTTTTTATGTTTGTTGTTTGCTTATAAGTATTAGTTTTGTTCGCACCTTCGGGAATACAAAAAGGAGAAAAGGCTGCCTCTTCATGAGGATCCACTAAACTAGTGGTGGAAAATCAATTCCAGCGAACAGATGGGGGTATCTGTTGCCGGTAGTAGGTCAGTATTTATCAGCTCCCCCCAGCAGTGTAGCCAGTGAGCAATTGTTTAGCGGAGCTGGTCTAATATGAAGAACACAGAAACAGGCGTGTAACGTGTAAAAGTGTTATTATAAAACCTACTTGCAAAATAAAGATCATTTATCATTTATCATTTTATCATTTAGGCTGCAAGGTGTAAAAGCGTTACTTTTTATAAAATATAACTTACCTTTATTTAATTTTGAGTATTAAATACTAATATTAAATTACTTAAACAAATTAAAAATAATAAAAATTGTAGTTTTTCTTCATAGTAATAATACTTCCGCTTCCGCTTCCGTTTCCGCTAAAATTTACTTTTGACTTCTGTTTCCGTTTCCGCTTCCGTTAAGACACTTCCGTTGCATCACTATTAATGGTGACAAAAGCACGTTGAACGAAGATGATTTTTTCACCTGTAAATAAAAATAAATGATTATTATGTAATATATTAGGTTTAAAGCAACAGAAATCCTCCTTACCTGCAATGAACTCCATGGAAGAAGCAAAGGTAGACATTGGTGGTAGGAATGAAAAGATACATGATGAGTAATACCGGTTGAGGTATATGAAATAATTTTAAAGTAGGTGTATTATTAGCATTTAAAGTACATTCATTTATTTTAACACATATAAATTAACAACCAGAATTTTTTATTTTAAAAATTAATCAAACGCAAGCAAAGCCGCGGATAAAAGCTTGTCTCTTAGAGGGGATTGTTATTTTTTTTCCAGAAATCCCCACTGCAAAAGCAATATCAGCCCAGTGGGTTTTTTTGGAGAAACTAAGTAACAATCCTACCAGATGTGATGTGTGTTGTGTGTGTGTATGTGTGCGTTTAATTGGATAAGTAATTACGTCAATACTGGCTTCAGCCAGCGGCTTCGCCAGTGTGGAAATAGTTTTCGATATACTACTTTGAACCCCTGTTTAATCCACTTAAAGTCTGTCTAATAAGTTAAACGACTTGGGTAATTATTAGGATTTAATGAAATCTGATGTAGTCAACACAGGTTCAATAATCAAGGTTGATTAAGAGATATAGATCATTGTTTACTAACAGAAGAACCTTATAAAAAGTACCGAATATAAGTATTTTTTAAGTGATTAAATTGTACAAAATTCCCAAGTCGGTTGACTTATTAGACAAACTATAGGACTTGAATTTTAGGAAATCATCATAGTGCACGCCTACGTCATAAAAGGAAACCTTGTGCAAAATGTTACTCCCGGAGTCCCAGCAGTTCCAATTGTATGTTGATATGTCAAGCAGTTAGTTTTTCCTCTTATACTAATTATTATACAACATTATTTTTAATTTGCGAAACCTGAATATACGATTAGTTTGTTCAATAGTTTTTACCCATGTTATTTACCCAAAAATATTTAAAAACTTTACAAATGCGACACCGCCGACATTAAGTACAGCTACCACCACGGATATTAAACGCTGGCTTCAAGTTGCGCAGAAGTCAAAAATCGGGTCTCTTTATGTGGTGCGACGTGAGACGCGGGGGCGGGGAGCGTCAGTGATTGGCTTGCTGCGCATCGCGTCATAGACGACACTCGTAATTCGTTCATTGCGATTGCAGCATGTATCTAACAACGACGACGATTGGCTCGCCAATGTATGACGCCGAGCGTTCAATATCCGTGGTGGCAGCTGTACAACACAGGTCACGGCAGGTTATAGAGGGCGCCAGCAAAAAGCTGGGTGCAGTGTAAAACAACCCCTCAGTCGCTTGGATAGCCCGGTGACTGCATAACAAGCTTATAACTTTGTGATTTTTCATGATAAAGTTATGAAATTTTGAACATACATAGATTCTTTACATAAAAAATACTAGACATGTGTTTTGGGTTTCGCTTATAGGTACTAAAATAAATTATTACCAACTTTCTTATAACTAACTTTCATTGTAATAAATTGTATTAATTTTGTAATTATGTTGATTACCGCATATTCCTTTTATATTTGGAAACAACTACATCTTGTGGGGATTGTCATTTATTTTCCAGAAGGCACTACTAGTCACAATATCAACCTAGAGGGGAATTCCGGAAAATTAAGTTACAATCTCCACTAGTGGGGATTTGTCGGTGGGTTTTCTGGAACAAACCATAATCTTCTGACTTGGTTAGTGCGGTTACTGTGATGTATCTCGCAGTGCCGGTGCGGATGCGCGGATGACGCCGGAGGCGACGATACCAGCGTTAGGCAATATTCGGACAAGCCTATTTCTGGTATCGCCGCGTCCGACGCCCTTTCCGGATTCAGGTTCTTCATTTCTTCTTAGAGCTCCACCCTACATAATCTTCGGACTTAATTGGTGAGGTTATTCTGAACTTGCAGACACACCAGCATTCCGTATTTACCTAGGATGCTAACTTTCCCGTTGGTCTCGTGGTCGCAAGCGGGGCTGTTGAGTCTTGAGGTCTTGGGTTCGATTCTTAAGTGGAGCCATACATAGGTGGGTAAAGCATTTTGCATCTCTCGTTCTTGGGCGGAGCGCAAAGGTGTGTTAATTTTTTACTGACTTACGGTTACAGGACGGTCGGACGGCGACAGGGCCCAATCTCAGGGGCCATTTGCCCAGAGCGGCAAAATAGTTCCGATCTAGCTAGCCTTGGACAGCGAGCTACCCATTGCTCGCCGTCCGCAAGCCGAAATCGGGATCAGGATCCCGGCGGCTGGTGTTCTTCAAGAGCTGCAGCATGTGTCCATTGCGATACGCACGGCCACTCTTCCATCTGTAATTAAAAAGGAAGTTATTAGTGAGAGACCAACAGAGTTCAAATCATGAAGAATCATGCTTACCTGAAGTCCGCGGAAGTTGATATGGTAGACATGGGTGCAAGCAATGAAAGGCAAAATGTTTATGGTAAAGTTTGTATTTAATAATTATATAAATACATATTGATACACTATTACATGTTACTTTCAGTAGCGGCCGACAAGTCTGGCAAAATGCCTTGGGGCCCCAGACCATCATGGCCGCCAGTCCGAGAGGCCATGAGCTCAAATGAATCAACCCCATTTATTCTTCAAATTATATTTAACTTAAATCGCAACGTCGCGATTTTTCTGAGGCCCCGCTCAATGAATTTGCCATGGAACAGTTTCCACCTGTAATTGAAGTAACTGATTAGTGAGAGACCAACAGAGTTCAAATCATTAAAAATCATGCTTACCTGGAGTCCGCGAAAGTTGCTACGGTAGGCATGAGTGTAAGCAATGAAAGACAAAATGTTAACGGTATTTGTATTTAATAATTGTATCAATACATTTATTAATACACTATTACATATTACATTTAGTGGCGGCCGACAAGTCTGGCAAAATACCAGGGGGCCCCAGACCATCATGGCCGCCAGTCCGAGAGGCCATGAGCTCAAATGAATCAACCCCATTTATTTTTCCAATTGTATTCAAATTAAATCCGCGCCCCGAGACGCGATTACGATTACGACGTAAATCTTGTTGTTTTTTTTTATGTTTGTTGTTTGCTTATAAGTATTAGTTTTGTTCGCACCTTCGGGAATACAAAAAGGAGAAAAGGCTGCCTCTTCATGAGGATCCACTAAACTAGTGGTGGAAAATCAATTCCAGCGAACAGATGGGGGCATCTGTTGCCGGTAGTAGGTCAGTATTTATCAGCTCCCCCCAGCAGTGTAGCCAGTGAGCAATTGTTTAGCGGAGCTGGTCTAATATGAAGAACACAGAAACAGGCTGCAAGGTGTAAAAGCGTTACTTTTTATAAAATATAATTTACCTTTATTTAATTTTGAGTATTAAATACTAATATTTAATTACTTAAACAAATTAAAAATAATAAAATTGTAGTTTTTCTTCATAGTAATAATACTTCCGTTTCCGCTTCCGCTTCCGTTTCCGCTAAAATTTACTTTTGACTTCTGTTTCCGTTTCCGCTTCCGTTAAGACACTTCCGTTGCATCACTACTAATGGTGACAAAAACACGTTGAACGAAGATGATTTTTTCACCTGTAAATTAAAAAAAATGATTATTATGTAATATATTAGGTTTAAAGCAACAGAAATCCTCCTTACCTGCAATGAACTCCATGGAAGAAGCAAAGGTAGACATTGGTGGTAGGAATGAAAAGATACATGATGAGTAATACCGGTTGAGGTATATGAAATAATTTTAAAGTAGGTGTATTATTAGCATTTAAAGTACATTCATTTATTTTAACACATATAAATTAACAACCAGAATTTTTTATTTTAAAAATTAATCAAACGCAAGCAAAGCCGCGGATAAAAGCTTGTCTCTTAGAGGGGATTGTTATTTTTTTTCCAGAAATCCCCACTGCAAAAGCAATATCAGCCCAGTGGGTTTTTTTGGAGAAACTAAGTAACAATCCCACCAGATGTGATGTGTGTTGTGTGTGTGTATGTGTGCGTTTAATTTGATAAGTAATTACGACAATACTGGCTTCAGCCAGCGGCTTCGCCCGTGTGGAAATAGTTTTCGATATACTAACTTTGAACCCCTGTTTAATCCACTTAAAGTCTGTCTAATAAGTTAAACGACTTGGGTAATTATTAGGATTTAATGAAATCTGATGTAGTCAACACAGGTTCAATAATCAAGGTTGATTAAGAGATATAGATCATTGTTTACTAACAGAAAAACCTTATAAAAAGTACCGAATATAAGTATTTTTTAAGTGATTAAATTGTACAAAATTCCCAAGTCGGTTGACTTATTAGACAAACTATAGGACGTGAATTTTAGGAAATCATCATAGTGCACGCCTACGTCATAAAAGGAAACCTTGTGCAAAATGTTACTCCCGGAGTCCCAGCAGTTCCAATTGTATGTTGATATGTCAAGCAGTTAGTTTTTCCTCTTATACTAATTATTATACAACATTATTTTTAATTTGCGAAACCTGAATATACGATTAGTTTGTTCAATAGTTTTTACCCATGTTATTTACCCAAAAATATTTAAAAACTTTACAAATGCGACACCGCCGACATTAAGTACAGCTACCACCACGGATATTAAACGCTGGCTTCAAGTTGCGCAGAAGTCAAAAATCGGGTCTCTTTATGTGGTGCGACGTGAGACGCGGGGGCGGGGAGCGTCAGTGATTGGCTTGCTGCGCATCGCGTCATAGACGACACTCGTAATTCGTTCATTGCGATTGCAGCATGTATCTAACAACGACGACGATTGGCTCGCCAATGTATGACGCCGAGCGTTCAATATCCGTGGTGGCAGCTGTACAACACAGGTCACGACAGGTTATAGAGGGCGCCAGCAAAAAGCTGGGTGCAGTGTAAAACAACCCCTCAGTCGCTTGGATAGCCCGCTGACTGCATAACAAGCTTATAACTTTGTGATTTTTCATGATAAAGTTATGAAATTTTGAACATACATAGATTCTTTACATAAAAAATACTAGACATGTGTTTTGGGTTTCGCTTATAGGTACTAAAATAAATTATTACCAACTTTCTTATAACTAACTTTCATTATAATAAATTGTATTAATTTTGTAATTATGTTGATTACCGCATATTCCTTTTATATTTGGAAACAACTACATCTTGTGGGGATTGTCATTTTATTTTCCAGAAGTCACTACTAGCCACAATATCAACCTAGAGGGGAATTCCGGAAAATTAAGTTACAATCTCCACTAGTGGGGATTTGTCGGTGGGTTTTCTGGAACAAACCATATTCTTCTGACTTGGTTAGTGCGGTTACTGTGATGTATCTCGCAGTGCCGGTGCGGATGCGCGGATGACGTCGGAGGTGACGATGCCAGCATTAGGCAATATTCGGACAAGCCTATTTCTGGTATCGCCACGTCCGACGCCCTTTCCGGATTCAGGTTCTTCATTTCTTCTTAGAGCTCCACCCTACATAATCTTCGGACTTAATTGGTGAGGTTATTCTGAACTTGCAGACACACCAGCATTCCGTATTTACCAAGGATGCTAACTTTCCCGTTGGTCTCGTGGTCGCAAGCGGGGCTGTTGAGTCTTGAGGTCTTGGGTTCGATTCTTAAGTGGAGCCATACATAGGTGGGTAAAGCATTTTGCATCTCTCGTTCTTGGGCGGAGCGCAAAGGTGTGTTAATTTTTTACTGACTTACGGTTACAGGACGGTCGGACGGCGACAGGGCCCAATCTCAGGGGCCATTTGCCCAGAGCGGCAAAATAGTTCCGATCTAGCTAACCTTGGACAGCGAGCTACCCATTGCTCGCCGTCCGCAAGCCGAAATCGGGATCAGGATCCCGGCGGCTGGTGTTCTTCAAGAGCTGCAGCATGTGTCCATTGCGATACGCACGGCCACTCTTCCATCTGTAATTGAAAAGGAAGTTATTAGTGAGAGACCAACAGAGTTCAAATCATGAAGAATCATGCTTACCTGAAGTCCGCGGAAGTTGATATGGTAGACATGGGTGCAAGCAATGAAAGGCAAAATGTTTATGGTAAAGTTTGTATTTAATAATTATATAAATACATATTGATACACTATTACATGTTACTTTCAGTAGCGGCCGACAAGTCTGGCAAAATGCCCTGGGGCCCCAGACCATCATGGCCGCTAGTCCGAGAGGCCATGAGCTCAAATGAATTAACCCCATTTATTCTTCAAATTGTATTAAACTTAAATCGCAACATCGCGATTTTTCTGAGGCCCCGCTCAATGAATTTGCCATGGAACAATTTCCACCTGTAATTGAAGTAACTGATTAGTGAGAGACCAACAGAGTTCAAATCATTAAAAATCATGCTTACCTGGAGTCCGCGGAAGTTGCTACGGTAGGCATGAGTGTAAGCAATGAAAGACAAAATGTTAACGGTATTTGTATTTAATAATTGTATCAATACATTTATTAATACACTATTACATATTACATTTAGTGGCGGCCGACAAGTCTGGCAAAATGCCAGGGGCCTCAGACCATCAGGGCCCCCAGTCCGAGAGGCCATGAGCTCAGATGAAGTAACCCCATTTATTCTTCAAATTATATTAAAATTAAATCGCAACATCGCGATTCTTCTGAAGCCTCGCTCAATGAAATTGCCATGGAACAGTTTCCACCTGTAATTGAAGTAACTGATTAGTGAGAGACCAACAGAGTTCAAATCAATAAAAATCATGCTTACCTGGAGTCCGCGGAAGTTGCTATGGTAGACATGGGTGCAAGCAATTATTAAAAGCAAAATGTTTGCGGTAAAATTATATCAATACATTTATTACTACACTATTACATGTTACATTTAGTGGCGGCATTACCACCCTATAGTTATAGGCTGACAAGGCTGTTATAATGCCAGGGGTCCCGCACCAACAGGGCCCCTAGTCCGAGAGGCCATGAGCTCAGATGAAGTAACCTATTGTACATTTAATTACAACGTGCCGATTTTTCTGAGGCCCTGTTTAATGAATTTGCCGTGGGCTTCAAATCGTAGTAAATAATTAATACTGATTGGTTCAAAAATTTAAATATTTACAATTTTATCTTATTATCTAATTATATACATAAAAAAAAATTCAATTTAATTAAATTATTTCTAATTAAAGGAATTAGCTTAATTGATTTTAATTTTACAAACTATGATTTTAATTGCGACAGTTTACATTTTTTTTTATATTTGTATATATGATTCAATGTTACTTGCAATAAATAAATTGTTATTATGATATAGTTACGCCACTGATTACATTTAAAAAAATCATGATTTATCATTTTAAAAACAACAGAAAAAAATTTAATCAGCTACACATTATTCCATATATAACACACTTTTTAACTTATCGAATACCGTAACTAGAGACACAATAGAAAGACAATGAGAGATAAAATTAATCAATTCAGGCACATTTTATTAAATACATAATAACATTGGTAAGTTGGCATAATGATTGCGCACGATCATTGCGCAATACTTACTCTAAATTTTAAAAGTGTCCATCACTGCTAAATCACAAAAATAAACAAGAAAACAAAGTCAAAAGGTAAGTAAGTAAGAGAGTAAATAGTGGTAGTGGGTGGTAAGTACCTATATCAAGTTTACTTGAGAATATGGTGCAATGAGTTTGAATGAAACATCCATTTCAGCACAATGTCTATTGCCATAGGATCCTAGAGCCAAGTTAAATTTTGTGAAGCTGATTGCTCTGCCATATATCTCTCTGTGATGAGATATTTTAAAGAATTAATCTAAAACTTTACGCAGGTGAAAATTTATAATTTTTACATATCACAGGTAAGAAAGCTAAGGCTTTATACAGTATAATTACAAAAAAAACTTTTAGTTCAATTTTTATGTAACACTTTTAATATTTTTTTTGTCAATTTACACAATTATAAAAAACACATTATTTCAAAATGTAGGAAAAATTCTGTTTTGTACTTAATTAAATTATTTCGCACTATCAATATATCTGTACCAGCCACTTTGTAACACTCTTCAATAACTATTTTCCGGACGACGAGTGGTCAAATCATATGAGAACCATGCAGATTAGAGTCTGAGATGGTCTTTTGAAGAAAGAACCACACAGTTCTGAGTGGACCTGTGCAGTCAGTGCAAGCATTTGTCAGTATTCATATAGCTCAACTCAGGACTACTTAAGAGCTCAACGACTTGACGAACAATATCAAAGAAAGGACAGACATTTGAGTAGGCCGCAAAAAGTACTCAAAACTGTCTAAAATTATGTTAAAATTAAAGAAAAGGAAAGAGTAATCCACATAGTCCCCACATTTATAATAATAAAATTTACGAAAATTTAAATATTGCAAATTGTAAAAATGTAATTGTTTCGTTTCGAATCTCTATCTACAGTCGGTAACGCCTCAAATCCTTTGTTCTGACCAATCGATAATGCTAGTAGAAAACTTTAAATGTATGGGAATGACGTCTTCTTAACGCTCAGTCACGTGATCAGAACAAAGGAATTGGAGGCGTTGCCGACTCGAAGCGATCGACGAAAGAGATTGGAAACGGTCATAACTTGGCTAGCTGCAAAATTTAGGTATTATTATTTATTATATGTACTTACTTAATTTACAAAATGTCACGTTGGTGAATTTTTAACATTGCGTGTAAATTAGTTTTCGAGATGTGTATCATTTCCAAAATGGATGTTCTAATCCTGGTTCATAAGTTATTGTTGTTGTTGTTGTTATTCGAGCTAGAATTGACTTACGCTCTGTTAGAATTTCACTGACGATATGGGATGATAGCATTAATCTTATTAATTACTTATATTATGAGGTACAATACTAGGTTGTCCAAGAAACACTTACATACGATATCACAGCCTGAGTGCAGCATTGTCTGAGCTTAATTCAGTCTTATTATTATACTTATAAGTATTTTTTTACAATATTCCACAACTATCATACAACGCCGTCTAGTCCCAAGCTAAGCAGAGCTTGTGTTATGGATACTAGACAACTGATAAACATACTTATATATTTCTAAATACATAAACTACACCCAGACAGAACAAATGATTATGCTCATCACACAAATATTTGTCCTGGGTGGGAATCGAACCCACGGTCTCCGGCATAGCAGTTAGGGTCACTAACCGCTAGACCAACAGTCCAGTCATAGTATGTTAAGCCATCGGTTCCAACAATACGGACACGTAGCTTCATAGACGCGTATTCGTTATTATCTTTACGTTTACTCACAGCTTACCAACAACCTTACAACATTTAAGACTTATAGGTCTGATATCCGACCAATCAAAACGCAGTATCCCCCCTCCCTCCCCCGTACCTCGGCTAGTTGACAGAATTGTTTTAGTGCGCTAATCTGCAGAAGTTCCGCAAACTTTTTCACTTCCGTTTCCGTTTCTGCTTCCGCTAAATTATAACGGAACTCTAAACGGAAGCGTACGTACAGTGAGAAGCGCGGGGCGCGTGGACGACTAGGCTGTTTGAAGAGGCGCGAGGTGGGGGCGGGGGCGGTACACAAACGTGTCGCAACGAGTTTGTTTAAATTTTTTTAGTTCATTCTGCGCTTCAAGGTGCTGTACGTGTACATCACCGCGCCCCGAGACGCGATTACGATTACGACGTAAATCTTGTTGAGAGTTGCGGGTATCCGATGGATGAGAGACGCATATGCAGGACCGGTCGTGATCTCGACACCCCCCCCAAGGACAATGTCCAACAGTAGACGCCTGTCGGCTGAAATGAAAATGATAATGAAAAGGCTCACAAAACACGAACAAGCAGAAGATGTCAACAGTAGCAGTAAAGATTACATACGTCTCTGGAATATTCTTCTTCATCTTGTTAGACTTAAATGATGATGAAGGACATGCCAAAGACAAATAAACCTTGTCCAATCTCCTCATTGACAGGTACCCGCAGCATCAGCCAATAACTAGCTTCAAGGTGTCTCTAGTTCCCGTCTGTATGCTGTAGAAACAATCTGAAAGACCGGGGAATTTATTTATTTAATTGGTTTACCAACAATTTTTTTTTTTTTTTGTAAATAAAAAAAAATATGGGCGCGCATATGAAAACAGATTTTACCGCCACAAAAGTTTACTAGTTTTAGAGTTATTTTCTTCACAAGTGTATTGTAAAACGGCGTATGATACACGTAAGTAATTAATTATTTTCGTTCTCGGCTCTCTTAAGACCCTCGCCACGGCTCTGGTCTAAATACCGCCTCGTCGGTAATCACTAACATTACACACTTATATTATAATGTACTATTAATCGGATTCTTGCATCTTCCGCGTGACGCAGGTTCTCACCGGACATGTTAAGTTCGGGACGTTCCTGCACCGGATTCGTGCGAAAGTGACGCCCGGGTGTCGCCTCTGTGCGGAACGCCCGGTGGACACAGTGGAGCACACAATGGAAGTGTACCCCGCTTGGGCAGAGCATCGTCGTGCCTTCGTGGAGGCGATCGGCGGCTGCGATCTCTCGCGCCGGGCTTTGGTACAGGCTATGGTCCGGATCCAGCAGGAGTGGCAGGCGGTCGCCTCCTTCTGCGAAGCAGTAATGCTAGCACAGGATTAGGCCGACCGCATCAGGCAACGGCGCTTTCCAGTTTCCGATTTCCAGCCACCGTAGGCGCGGGCTTGAGAAAGGCGATCAATGGGTAGCTCGCTGTCCGACCGTCCGGTAACTGTCCGGATGGAGGCCAAGTCGTCGACGGCGCGCAGTTCCCGCTCACCTCAAGAAATTGTCAGCAACAGCAGGGGCCCAGCTCGGTCGAAGCCTACTGGGGCCAGGGTTAGCTCCGAAAAGTAGCTTATTCCCGGTATGAAAGGCAAGAAGGCACGGGGTGGGACTTTTAGTCAGTAAGAGTCTGACACTATCTCCCGCTCCGCCCAAGATGATTTCCCACAAAAAAAAAAACGGATTATTGCATTGTCATCGGTCTTTGATAAGTGTGCGAAGGTTATGCAAAAGATATAAACAAACGCTAATAACTTTGTGGATAAATGTCGTCCATTCTTTGACCACCCTCGTCGTGTGCCAGGCCACAGGATTTTAAATCACAACTACAGCTGGATCGCTAATGGTGACAAAAGCACGTTGGGTGAAAGGAAGAGGATTTTTTCACCTGCAAATAGTAAAGTGATTATTGTGAAATATATCAGGTTTAAAGCAACTGAAATTCACCTTAAGGGGATGCATCTCGACATACATTTTCACTGTTTTTCATACAACCGCTCTTACGCGATTATGATTTATTACACAATTATCATTAACTAGATATTTTGGAAACACAATACGTATCTTGAGGATATTTCTAGGCTTTTATTGAAATCAATTTATAATTTTTTATAGATCTAACCCAGTAAAGACCTCTGAGAATCTGCTATTTTGCATAAATTTTCACACTTCATAATTTACTCAAAACTTAAAAAAGTATAATAATCGAATCCTTGCAAACTTAATCAAGATTCTGAAAGAGAAGAATCTTTTTTAAAACTCTTAAGGGTTTAAAAAAAAAACGTATTTCCTGGAACAAGTTTTGTAAAATATTCGAGTAAATCACGGAATTACCGAATGCTAGCAGAGTTTTTAGGCGTTATCTCTCTTTTTTCTCGTTGTCTTTTCGTCAGACGTCACGTTGGATGGCGTTAGATGAAGTAAAAAGCTTTTAAACCAAGCTGTTGACGATAGGCGAGTGGAAAAGCAACCTCATAAGATTTTTCGCAGCAGCAGTGGCAGTACCTGTACTGCCGCTGCCACTGCCTACAGTGCTGGTACTGCCTACATTTTTCGAAGAGAAGAAAAATGTGATGTTGAAAGAATATCGGCACAATGTCCCTCATCAAAGGCTTATCCATCTGTGGATAAATGCCGTCCGATCTTTAGCCATCGTCGTGTGCCAGGCCACAGAGTTTTAAAACACAACAACAGCTGGATCGCTAATGGTTAGTGTTTCAACAGAATTTAACTCTGCTTCCGCTTCGTAATCTGCAGAAGTTCCGCAAACTTTTTCACTTCCGTTTCCGTTTCTGCTTCCGCTAAATTATAACGGAACTCTAAACGGAAGCGTACGTACAGTGAGAAGCGCGGGGCGCGTGGACGACTAGGCTGTTTGAAGAGGCGCGAGGTGGGGGCGGGGGCGGTACACAAACGTGTCGCAACGAGTTTGTTTATATTTTTTTAGTTCATTCTGCGCTTCAAGGTGCTGTACGTGTACATCACCGCGCCCCGAGACGCGATTACGATTACGACGTAAATCTTGTTGTTTTTTTTTTATGTTTGTTGTTTGCTTATAAGTATTAGTTTTGTTTGCACCTTCGGGAATACAAAAAGGAGAAAAGGCTGCCTCTTCATGAGGATCCACTAAACTAGTGGTGGAAAATCAATTCCAGCGAACAGATGGGGGCATCTGTTTGCCGGTAGTACGTCAGTATTTATCAGCTCCCCCCAGCAGTGTAGCCAGTGAGCAATTGTTTAGCGGAGCTGGTCTAATATGAAGAACACAGAAACAGGCTGCAAGGTGTAAAAGCGTTACTTTTTATAAAATATAATTTACCTTTATTTGATTTTGAGTATTAAAAGTACAAATAATAATACTAATATTTAATTACTTAAACAAATTAAAAATAATAAAATTGTAGTTTTTCTTCATAGTAATAATACTTCCGTTTCCGCTTCCGCTTCCGTTTCCGCTAAAATTTACTTTTGACTTCTGTTTCCGTTTCCGCTTCCGTTAAGACACTTCCGTTGCATCACTACTAATGCTGACAAAAGCACGTTGAACGAAGATGATTTTTTCACCTGTAAATTAAAAAAAATGATTATTATGTAATATATTAGGTTTAAAGCAACAGAAATCCTCCTTACCTGCAATGAACTCCATGGAAGAAGCAAAGGTAGACATTGGTGGTAGGAATGAAAAGATACATGATGAATAATACCGGTTGAGGTATATGAAATAATTTTAAAGTAGGTGCATTATTAGCATTTAAAGTACATTCATTTATTTTTACACACATAAATTAACAACCAGAAATTTTTATTGTAAAAATTAATCAAACGCAAGCAAAGCCGCGGATAAAAGCTTGTCTCTTAGAGGGGATTGTTATTTTTTTTCCAGAAATCCCCACTGCAAAAGCAATATCAGCCCAGTGGGTTTTTTTGGAGAAACTAAGTAACAATCCCACCAGATGTGATGTGTGTTGTGTGTGTGTATGTTTGCGTTTAATTGGATAAGTAATTACGTCAATACTGGCTTCAGCCAGCGGCTTCGCCCGTGTGGAAATAGTTTTCGATATACTAACTTTGAACCCCTGTTTAATCCACTTAAAGTCTGTCTAATAAGTTAAACGACTTGGGTAATTATTAGGATTTAATGAAATCTGATGTAGTCAACACAGGGTCAATAATCAAGGTTGATTAAGAGATATAGATCATTGTTTACTAACAGAAGAACTTTATAAAAAGTACCGAATATAAGTATTTTTTAAGTGATTAAATTATACAAAATTCCCAAGTCGGTTGACTTATTAGACAGACTATGAACGTGAATTTTAGGAAATCCTCTCCTAGTGCTAGCCTACGATATAAAAGGAAACCTTGTGCAAAATGTTACTCCCGGAGTCGCAGCAGTTCCAATAGTATGTTGATATGTCAAGCAGTTAGTTTCTTTCTTATACTAATTATTATACCTACAACATTATTTTTAATTTACGAAACCTGAATATACGATTAGTTTGTTCAATAGTTTTTACACCCTATTACCCAAAAATATTTAAAAACTTTACAAATGCGACACCACCGACATTAAGTACAGCTACCACCACGGATATTAAACGCTGGCTTCAAGTTGCGCAGAAGTCAAAAATCGGGTCTCTTTATGTGGTGCGACGTGCGACGCGGGGGCGGGGAGCGACGACACTCGTAATTCGTTAATTGCGATTGCAACATGTATCTAACAACGACGACGATTGGCTCGCCAATGTATGACGCCGAGCGTTCAATATCCGTGGTGGCAGCTGTACAACACAGGTCACGGCAGGTTTCTTTACATAAAAAATACTAGACATGTGTTTTGGGTTTCGCTTATAGGTACTAAAATAAATTATTACCAACTTTCTTATAACTAACTTTCATTATAATAAATTGTATTAATTTTGTAATTATGTTGATTACCGCATATTCCTTTTATATTTGGAAACAACTACATCTTGTGGGGATTGTCATTTTATTTTCCAGAAGTCACTACTAGTCACAATATCAACCTAGACGGGAATTCCGGAAAATTAAGTGACAATCTCCACTAGTGGGGATTTGTCGGTGGGTTTTCTGGAACAAACCATAATCTTCTGACTTGGTTAGTGCGGTTACTGTGATGTATCTCGCAGTGCCGGTGCGGATGCGCGGATGACGCCGGAGGCGACGATACCAGCATTAGGCAATATTCGGACAAGCCTATTTTTGGTATCGCCGCGTCCGACGCCCTTTCCGGATTCAGGTTCTTCATTTCTTCTTAGAGCTCCACCCTACATAATCTTCGGACTTGGTTAGTGCGGTTACTGTGATGTATCTCGCAGTGCCGGTGCGGATGCGCGGATGACGCCGGAGGCGACGATACCAGCCTTAGGCAATATTCGGACAAGCCTATTTTTGGTATCGCCGCGTCCGACGCCCTTTCCGGATTCAGGTTCTTCATTTCTTCTTAGAGCTCCACCCTACATAATCTTCGGACTTAATTGGTGAGGTTATTCTGAACTTGCAGACACACCAGCATTCCGTATTTACCTAGGATGCTAACTTTCCCGTTGGTCTCGTGGTCGCAAGCGGGGCTGTTGAGTCTTGAGGTCTTGGGTTCGATTCTTAAGTGGAGCCATACATAGGTGGGTAAAGCATTTTGCATCTCTCGTTCTTGGGCGGAGCGCAAAGGTGTGTTAATTTTTTACTGACTTACGGTTACAGGACGGTCGGACGGCGACAGGGCCCAATCTCAGGGGCCATTTGCCCAGAGCGGCAAAATAGTTCCGATCTAGCTAGCCTTGGACAGCTAGCTACCCATTGCTCGCCGTCCGCAAGCCGAAATCGGGATCAGGATCCCGGCGGCTGGTGTTCTTCAAGAGCTGCAGCATGTGTCCATTGCGATACGCACGGCCACTCTTCCATCTGTAATTGAAAAGGAAGTTATTAGTGAGAGACCAACAGAGTTCAAATCATGAAGAATCATGCTTACCTGAAGTCCGCGGAAGTTGATATGGTAGACATGGGTGCAAGCAATGAAAGGCAAAATGTTTACGGTAAAATTTGTATTTAATAATTGTATCAATACATATTGACACATTATTACATGTTGCATTCAGTGGCGGCCGACAAGTCTGGCAAAATGCCAGGGGCCTCAGACCATCAGGGCCCCCAGTCCGAGAGGCCATGAGCTCAGATGAATTAATCCCATTTATTCTTCAAATTGTATTAAACTTAAATCGCAACGTCGCGATTTTTCTGAGGCTCAATGAATTTGCCATGGAACAGTTTCCACCTGTAATTGAAGTAACTGATTAGTGAGAGACCAACAGAGTTCAAATCATTAAAAATCATGCTTACCTGAAGTCCGCGGAAGTTGATATGGTAGACATGGGTGCAAGCAATGAAAGGCAAAATGTTTACGGTAAAATTTGTATTTAATAATTATATCAATACATATTGACACATTATTACATGTTGCATTCAGTGGCGGCCGACAAGTCTGGCAAAATGCCAGGGGCCTCAGACCATCAGGGCCCCCAGTCCGAGAGGCCATGAGCTCAGATGAAGTAAGCCCATTTATTCTTCAAATTATATTAAAATTAAATCGCAACATCGCGATTTTTCTGAAGCCTCGCTCAATGAAATTGCCATGGAACAGTTTCCACCTGTAATTGAAGTAACTGATTAGTGAGAGACCAACAGAGTTCAAATCAATAAAAATCATGCTTACCTGAAGTCCGCGGAAGTTGATATGGTAGACATGGGTTCAAGCAATGAAAGGCAAAATGTTTACGGTATTTTTATTTAATATTTGTATTAAATAATTATATAAATACATATTGATACACTATTACATGTTACTTTCAGTAGCGGCCGACAAGTCTGGCAAAATGCCTTGGGGCCCCAGACCATCATGGCCGCCAGTCCGAGAGGCCATGAGCTCAGATGAATTAATCCCATTTATTCTTCAAATTGTATTAAACTTAAATCGCAACGTCGCGATTTTTCTGAGGCTCAATGAATTTGCCATGGAACAGTTTCCACCTGTAATTGAAGTAACTGATTAGTGAGAGACCAACAGAGTTCAAATCATTAAAAATCATGCTTACCTGAAGTCCGCGGAAGTTGATATGGTAGACATGGGTGCAAGCAATGAAAGGCAAAATGTTTACGGTAAAATTTGTATTTAATAATTATATAAATACATATTGACACATTATTACATGTTGCATTCAGTGGCGGCCGACAAGTCTGGCAAAATGCCAGGGGCCTCAGACCATCAGGGCCCCCAGTCCGAGAGGCCATGAGCTCAGATGAAGTAACCCCATTTATTCTTCAAATTATATTAAAATTAAATCGCAACATCGCGATTTTTCTGAAGCCTCGCTCAATGAAATTGCCATGGAACAGTTTCCACCTGTAATTGAAGTAACTGATTAGTGAGAGACCAACAGAGTTCAAATCAATAAAAATCATGCTTACCTGGAGTCCGCGGAAGTTGCTATGGTAGACATGGGTGCAAGCAATTATTAAAAGCAAAATGTTTGCGGTAAAATTATATTAATACATTTATTACTACACTATTACATGTTACATTTAGTGGCGGCATTACCACCCTATAGTTATAGGCTGACAAGGCTGTTATAATGCCAGGGGGCCCCGGACCAACAGGGCCCCTAGTCCGGGAGGCCATGAGCTCAGATGAAGTAACCTATTGTACATTTAATTACAACGTGCCGATTTTTCTGAGGCCCTGTTTAATGAATTTGCCGTGGGCTTCAAATCGTAGTAAATAATTAATACTGAGTGGTTCAAAAATTTAAATATTTACAATTTTATCTTATTATCTAATTATATACATATAAAAAAATTCAATTTAATGAAATTATTTCTAATTAAAGGAATTAGCTTAATTGATTTTAATTTTACAAACTATGATTTTAATTGCGACACTTTACATTTTTTTTTTTTATATTTGTATATATGATTCAATGTTACTTGCAATAAATAAATTGTTATTATAGTATAGTTACGCCACTGATTACATTTAAAAAAATCATGATTTATCATTTTAAAAACAACAGAAAAAAATTTAATCAGCTACACATTATTATTATACATTCCATATATAACACACTTTTTAACTTATCGAATACCGTAACTAGAGACACAATAGAAAGACAATAAGAGAGAATATTAATCAATTCAGGCACATTTTATTAAATACATACTAACATTGGTAAGTTGGCATAATGATTGCGCACGATCATTGCGCAATACTTACTCTAAATTTTAAAAGTGTCCATCACTGCTAAATCACAAAAATAAACAAGAAAACAAAGTCAAAAGGTAAGTAAGTAAGAGAGTAAATAGTGGTAGTGTGCGGTAAGTATATCAAGTTTACTTGAGAATATGGTGCAATGAGTTTGAATGAAACATCCATTTCAGCACAATGTCTATTGCCATAGGATCCTAGAGCCAAGTTAAATTTTGTGAAGCTGATTGCTCTGCCAAATATCTCTCTGTGATGAGATATTTTAAAGAATTAATCTAAAAGTTTACGCAGGTGAAAATTTATAATTATTTAAGCGTACTTTTTACATATCACAGGTAAGAAAGCTAAGGCTTTATACAGTACAATTACAAAAAAAAAACCATCTATTTGAAAATGTCATATTTTAGTTCAAATTTTTATGTACCTATCACTTTTAATTTTTTTGTCAATTTACACAATTCGCATTATTTCAAAAAGGAGAAAAAATTCTGTTTTGTACTTAATTAAATTATTTCGCACTGTCAATATATCTGTACCAGCCACTTTGTAACACTCTTCAATAACCATTTTCCGGACGACGAGTGGTCAAATCATATGAGAACCATGCAGATTAGAGTCTGAGATGGTCTTTTGAAGAAAGAACCACACAGTTCTGAGTGGACCTGTCCAGTCAGTGCAAGCATTTGTCAGTATTCATGTAGCTCAACTCAGGACTACTTAGGAGCTCAACGACTTGACGAACAATACCAAAGAAAGGACATTTGAGTAGGCCGCAAAAAGTACTCAAAACTGTCTAACATTATGTTAAAATTAAAGAAAAGGAAAGAGTAATCCACATAGTCCCCACATTTATAATAATAAAATTTACGAAAATTTAAATATTGCAAATTGTAAAAATATAATTGTTTCGTTTCGAATCTCTATCTACAGTCGGTAACGCCTCAAATCCTTTGTTCTGACCAATCGATAATGCTAGTAGAAAACTTTAAATGTATGGGAATGACGTCTTCTTAACGCTCAGTCACGTGATCAGAACAAAGGAATTGGAGGCGTTGCCGACTCGAAGCGATCGACGAAAGAGATTGGAAACGGTCATAACTTGGCTAGCTGCAAAATTTAGGTATTATTATTTATTATATGTACTTACTTAATTTACAAAATGTCACGTTGGTGAATTTTTAACATTGCGTGTAAATTAGTTTTCGAGATGTGTACCATTTCCAAAATGGATGTTCTAATGCTGGTTCTAATGCGGGTTCATAAGTTATTGTTGTTGTTGTTATTCGAGCTAGAATTGACTTACGCTCTGTTAGAATTTCACTGACGATATGGGATGATAGCATTAATCTTATTAATTACTTATATTATGAGGTACAATACTAGGTTGTCCAAGAAACACTTACATACGATATCACAGCCTGAGTGCAGCATTGTCTGAGCTTAATTCAGTCTTATTATTATACTTATAAGTATTTTTTTTACAATATTCCACAACTATCATACAACGCCGTCTAGTCCCAAGCTAAGCAGAGCTTGTGTTATGGATACTAGACAACTGATAAACATACTTATATATTTCTAAATACATAAATTACACCCAGACAGAACAAATGATTATGCTCATCACACAAATATTTGTCCTGGGTGGGAATCGAACCCACGATCTCCGGCATAGCAGTTAGGGTCACTAACCGCTAGACCAACAGTCCAGTCATAGTATGTTAAGCCATCGGTTCCAACAATACGGACACGTAGCTTCATAGACGCGTATTCGTTATTATATTTACGTTTACTCACAGCTTACCAACAACCTTACAACATAATTATATGACTTATAGGTCTGATATCCGACCAATCAAAACGCAGTATCCACCCTCCCTCCCCGTACAGAATTGTTGACAGAATTGTTTTATTGCGCTAGTTCAAGCATGAGGCGCCTAGTTGCTGTAAGGTCATCGCAAACTCTCTCGACGAAGCGGCAACGTGTCGTGTCGTCGCGTCGTTGCAGCTTCGTCGACGTATAATGACGATTACGCTTCTATGAAGCTACGCGTCCGTGGATAGTAGGCCTTAGGTCTTCGACAGTCATTATGAGTCGCAAAGAGGTTAAAAAAGCCAACAACAGCCCCCCTAGCCAAGTTAAGACCACGTGTTTGAGCATTGAGATGACATCAGAACAAAGAAATCGGAGGCGTGGATTACTCGAGGCGTTCGACGCAAGAGAATCGAGACGAAACGGTCGTAGCTTGGCTAGGCCTGCTGAGGTCCATACGTCTAAGAATAAGATTGAGGCAGTCGCTTTACGTTTTTCATATCTGTCTGCTGATTAATTTCGTTGCAGTTCGTTAAGAGAGTTCCCGGTACCAATTCTTCTTCTTCCAATATGCAGCCACCTGTGTAGTCACACACTCCGAAGGTATTCCGATCACAAATCCAAACAAGCGTTGGACTGGAATCCTTCAGTGAAAAGAAAGCGTGGCCGTACCTGGCAAACTTGGTGTCGCACCGTATTGGCAGAAGTGGCGAGCAACAGAATGACGTGAAGGGCGGTGAAGCTCGAAGCGGTTCACGATGGAGCATGGAAAACTACTGGTAGACGCTCTCTACCCCGTCACGTCGATAACTCTGCCGTTGGCCTTATATAAAAAGTAGATGTGCAGGTGCAGGAGGTTGTTCATGCTGAGCAGGAGAGGAGGTGACGCATATCCTGTGAAGGGGGCTCCACACTGGTACTGAGCTTGCCATGGGTTTAGGACCATGAAGATGGGTCATTTGGCCAAATTGATTCTGCAGCGGCCAACCTGCGCCCGCAACGGTTCAGAGATTTCTATATTGGCGATTATAGTTCGTGTCCAGGTAGCAAGTGTTCTGCCGGAGAGAAGATACAACTGTTAACAAAAAAAAAAAATATCAGTAAAGAAACTAAGTGACCACAGGAAAGCAGAGGCGTAGCTAACGTATCTGTCGTATCAATGACATGGGGTCCCCGCGTTACAGGGTCCACGACGCAACGTGCGAAAAAATTTGTAGCATGTTATCCACAATCTTCTTGTATTGATAAGAGACTAGACTACTAGTGAATAAATAATAAAAATCTACACTAATATTATAAAGAGGTAAAGTTCCTTTTTCTTTGTTTGTATTAGGTAATCTCTGAAAGTACAGGTCCGAATGCTAAAAAAAATTCACCTATAGAAAGCTGCTTTATTCCTGAGTGACATATTCTATATTTTATGTACGTGGGTGAAGACGCGGGCAAAAGCTAGTACAATATAAAGTTCTAATAGTGTATAGCTAGCTCCACTCGTTCTAGCATTTTCTACATAAGATCACAATAAAAACTAAACCTATCGTAGTCCAGAATGCTCCAATAAACGAGCTTAGAGAAAACAAATGTTTCATACGGGGCCCCTGAGGGCCTAAGTTTCGCCACTGCAGCAAAGTAACACATTGAGTTAACGCGAGCCTATCAATACAGGCCTGTTGGTCTAGTGGTTAGTGACCCTGACTGCTATGCCGGAGGTCGTGGGTTCGATCCCCACCCAGGACCAATGTTTGTGTGATGAGCACGATCATTTGTTCTGTGTCTGGGTGTAATTTATCTATAATATGAATGTATTTAGAAATATATAATTATGTTTATCAGTTGTCTAGTGCCCATAACACTTGCAGCTTGGGACTAGACGGCGCTATGTTGTTATTATAATAATCATAATAAAAAAGTATATACCTGGCGAACAGATGAAGCTGTAGATATCTGAAGCCACCTCCTGCTGTATAGAGTCGTCTTCTAATTTCTGATTTACTGTCAGCCGTGGCTCCAGTTGGCTCCACGTTCAATTGTTCAGCCATTTGTCATTTTCGTGATCTTGATGGCCCAGTGTTTAAGGCATGCATTTCAACCATGAGCTTGGGTATAAAACCGAGAAGTACTAATGTGAATTTTTCAGTTACTTTTCTGAATTCGTTTAGGACATTATTGTCACTCCGTGCCTTGGAAAGCTCGTAAAGCCGTTGGTGCCTTTGGTTATTCGCATATGTTTGACTGTTGATACAGGTAGTCAGATGCCGGAAAGTTAGACTATCAGTCTATCCAAGGAGAATCATGTTGCCCAGTAAGTGGTTGTGGAGGTCTGATAGGCAGTCCATCATGTGGAACACAGGTATTCAGAAGCATCCGGTGAGACTGGGAGCTGACCCCAAGCTACTTGAGAGAAAGCTGGGGAGATGATGATGTTCGTCCATTTGTTCTTTGGTTTCGGAATCAGCTTCATATACTTCTTCTTCTCTATCTGCTTCTCTGAAAGTGAAAGATGATTAGAAGTCTGACCAAATATAAAGAAAGAGTCTAAGCAATGTACGAATTTTGTAAGTTTACCTGTAAGACATTGGATTTCTATTTAATTATTTGCGGGTCCTCTCTCGAAACGAATACCATCCGTACTTGGACGATCTGAAAATAGAATACCAACTTATTAATCAACAGAACATTATCTACTAATTAAATTAAATTAAATTAAAAGCACGGTATGCTATCCTTATGCCTACGTAAAAAAAAGAGGTTTTTATTTGGAACCCTACCTCCGTCCGCTGTTTCATAGAATCGTCAAGATCGTGGCTGTCGCTAGTCTTGCACCGCGTTTCTACTAAACAGGCTATCTCGATCATTTTTCCAACAGCATACGCAGGTACCTCAATAATTTCCTGTAGGTTCCAGAGACTTTGTTAGTTTCAAATAAATGTGTTTCACATTTATTTGTGACTATGAAAGTCAGCCGTAACCTACCGGAATGTCAGTCCTTCGTTTCATTCAACTTCAGAATCGGTTCCAATAATTTCCTTTAAGTTCCTCTTTGACTCTCCCTCCTTATTCGCGAAAAACATGACGTGGCCTGGTGTGACTGTTGTGAGTTTCTGCGAGCATATGTTAAACAGGGTTATTATTCAATGACCAGTCAATATTTTTCAGACATTACATACATAGAAAACTAAAAAGTCATTTATTAGATAAGTAGGTATTAATCATCGACACGATTTGTGCAGAAAACTCGGAAAAAGTAATAATTAAATGATAATAAAAATAGACAAAGCTGTTTTCTACATTTAGTCTGCCTACATCGCGATAAGAACTGGTGGCAGCACCGCAGTCTTCAACCAAAGTGACGACGAAGACGTAGGTACAGTAGTAAAGTGACACACGGGGTTACCATAACGTTCAAAGTAAGATTGTTTCATTCTTATTCCAGTGTTGGGTAAGAGACAGAGCAATACAGGTTGTCTAGCGCCATCTCTTACCCACACTGAAATAAGATTAAAACAATCTTACTTTAAACGTAATGGTCTAGGACCAGGCCTTTACTTAAGCACATTTTTACTAAATAGCTAGTTTTTTTTATACCCAATTGCTGAAACAAAAATTGGGTGGTCAATGAAAAATAACCGTTTACTGAAAATAACCAGTAGATGATATGAAATGGATATCTTTAAGAAACTTACCAGCGCAGCTATGGGTCATTGGATTATGAAAGTTCTCGCTTGAAACCATAGTCATTAGAAAGTACCCACCGCTACATAAATTATGTAAAACATCCACCGGAATGCATTCACCTTTCGTTTTCGTCTGTATGACATTGTGTGGGATCCGCTGCGATCTGAAAAAAACCTTACCTCAATTACCTTACAGTTTACCTTACCTAAGCTTACCCTCTACCAATCTTAAGTTCTAAACAATTATTTTCAATGTTACATGCTAAATTTGCAGTTACTAAAGCGTTCAGGGGACCTATTGGATTGTGAAGATTAGGTTCTAAAACGAAAAAGTCTATGAGAAGTTTCCGTTTTACCGGAGAGCGAGTGAGAATTAAAAAACTTCACTTCGAAATACTTGAGTATGATTGAGTATTTTTTTTCAGAATTACGAAAAACCATCTGACGATAAGTGCAAATTTTTCAACGTTCCTAACAAAATTATCATAGCAAACTGTATAAGACAAATTGCACAACCTAACTTTATGATCCGCCCATTTGCTTATGCAACGTTCAGATTGTCAGATATTGAAACATACACTTTTTACCTTGGATTAATCAGACGCACTCGAGTTTTTCCGAGGATCTTTATTTTTTAAATACTACTTTTAGCTACTAATCTTTTTTTCTTTTAAATACTACTTTTAACTACTAATCTGACTGGCTGCCCTCAACGAACCCCACCATATTCATGTGTGGTAAGGGTTCGGTTTGGGTGCAAGGTTTCTCCCCATTTGATTTACGACGCGCTCGAGTATCCCGTTAAATCCCCATCTACCACAATTTATATATAACTTATTCTAATAAAAGTTTTTCTATTCTATTCTAAAATACATTCTATTTCGGCAGTAATTCAACCAATGACTTCTTCATTAAAAAAAACCATATTATTCATCGTCACCGCTGTCGCTCGCAAGCATGGTAGACTTAAATATTGTGAGTCTTTCGAAAAAACCGTCATCACTATCTTCATTGTCACAGATCACTTCTCTGTAGTAGCGGTAACGTTCCCCAGAAGGATCTGAAAACAAAAATAGATCGTGTATCATATAAAATAAATAAATAAAAAATAAAACGTGTATCATAACAGGCAGTAATTCTTAACAGCTAATCGGCTTCCCTTGAGGGGAAGGGGCCGAGCTCCGCCAGCGCGCGGCCCTGTAGAGCTCCTGCCACGGCCCTCGGAATAGAAAAAATGTCTCTTCCGTGGTTACTCTCCCACCGAATCGCTGTTTTCGTACACATACATAAAACTAGGTATATATAGGGCAAGCTAGGTTTAATAAATTAACGTGAGAAATTATAAAGCAAGACACATAATATTTCTTTATTGGTGACGTGATGCTCATTTTATAACTAAGACACAGAATGATGCGTCACCATTGTTTCAAGTCCTCGTGTTTTGTTAGATAAAATACTGCGTTGTTTGTATTTTCGAATGATATATGTAAGTCTGTAACGTAATTTGACGAATAATTAAGTACTTTTTGTGGTATATGCATATACAGGATGTACCTTTTAAACTAGTAATAGTACAATCAGTACAAATATATCAATTACTACCTACGAGTTAATTTACAAAATCCGCCCTTGGCTCCGAAACGTGGTCTCTCACAATGAGCCTCATTATGAGGCTTAAAGTCATTCAAAGTCTACGTGACCCAAAGTTTTGTGATGCCGGGCTACGTTTTTCCACTTTTTAGGATTCCGTACCACAAAAGGAAAAAATTAACATATAGGACCACTTTGTTGCCCGTCTGTCTGTCTGTCTGTCTGTTGTTCTATTGTCTGTCAAGACCTTTTATCTCGGGAACGCGGGACGGTATCGAGTTGAAATTAACCATATACTTAGGTCTACTAAAGCTGCGAAAATATCAAACTTCTAAGTTAACAAAAAAAAAGGTACAGCCAGTTTATGTCGCAAAAAACGTATTTTCGACACTCTCAAGGCAATCAAAATTCATGGGGTAGGTACTTCCCGTTGACCTAGGATTCTGAATTTTGGCATGAAGCAAGCTCATAGACCAGATATACTGCAAACTATGCTACAACGAAAGCAAGAAAGCAGGTTTATCTATGAACCCAATGAAAACTAAAATAATGACAAATGGATCAAGAGAAAATATCGAAATAGGACAAGAAGTTATTGAATTTCATCTATTCATCATTAATCTACATAGAATATATATACATTACAACAACATATTATATTAATATTTATTACAACTAATATCAACACTTCAAAGAAATAAATTGAAAAATAAGCAACACTTGAAAGCGGTTATACTGATCATTAAAAGAAATAGTTAAAAACGAAACGATACCAATGTCTATCAAGAAAAAATTATATACTATATGTAATATATGTATCCTCCCATGTCCGAACTTGGCCAGCTACGAGTAAAAACTACAAAAGCCTCTTAGTTTGTCAACGCAGTATGCAATACTACGGGACTGGTGGACAGCAATAAAAACAAGGGAAAGAACAAAGATGACAGATGTACTACAGAAAATAAGGAAACTTAAAATGGAATAGGACTGGCCATAATAATGAGGAAGAACGGAGGAAATATGGACGAAGGACGTAATGGAATGGTACCCTAGACATGGAAAAAGGCTGACAGGACGTCAAATCAAAATGTGGGAGGATGATCTGCCGAAAGGATGGAGGAGGATAGCTCGTGACAGAGATAGTTGGAAGGAAATGGGGAGGCCTATCTACAAAGAACAACCTTAGTGGTTCTGAAAAATTGTATTTGTTTAAAAAGTAAGATTAGATTAATAAAAACCATCGACAATAGCAATACGTCGATCACAGGGGCCTAGACAAAGCGATATTGTATTATGTCAGCGACTAGAATTGCACTAAATTACAACAATTAAAAAAAAAACTTTGCCTAAACCCCTAAGGGCTCAAACACATAAACACGTCACGACGACTCAACATTGCATGGCACGCAACGTGACGTGGAAGTCTATTTTCAGGGCATTATACTTCTTCTCGAAGTGACTCCCGTTATTCCTGACTGAAAGATATGGATGGATCCAGTATTTTCTTTGTACTTGTTTCTTCTTTATCCGTCTTCTTAATATTAGCAGAAGGAGAACACGTCTAGTGTGGTCCGTTTCTCGAAATTAACTGCGACAATTCTACAAACGCGCCACCGTCAATACTACGTCGTTCAACGTGGCACGTGGCGTTGTTGTGACGTGATTACTTACGTAGCCCTACGTGGAAGTCCACGTCACTAGATTGTGGCGTTGTCTTCCAGAACACGTTCACGTGCACGTGCCGTGGTACGTTGCGTCGTCGCAACGTGTTTATGACTGTGTTTGAACCCTAACTTGCTTCCCCCCGGGCACGGTAATAATATCATATATATTACCGTGCCCCGGGGGAAGGGGCCGCGCTCCGCCATCGCACGGCCCTGTAGAGTGCAACCAGCATAAGGCCTATCACGAAGTTCCGTGTTCACTCTCCCACACTTCAATTCATAAGAAAAAACTCAAATTAAAAAACTCCTACTCCCTTAGTAGCTACAGTGTTCAAGAGGATATAGAGTATATAGAGGCGGTATATTGATAAATATGCAGAGATTACTTACTTTATTATGTAAGGCGGCGCGATGGCGCTTTGTGGTCAGTGCGGGCCACAAGAAGCGAGCAGCGGCAATTGGTAGCGCGTGGCGGCTACCGGCGTCATCCGTGTCCGGTGAGTCCATATAAAATGGATGAAAACTACAGGGAATATGGCGATGGCGGCGTTTTGCTGTTGTGGACTCTTACTGACTAAAAACCCACCCCGTTCCTTCTTGCTTTTCGTACCAGGGCTGGGCTTCCGTTTCGGATAACCCTGGCCCCAGTAGGCTTCGACCCGGCTGGGTCCCTGCTACTGTTGCTGAAAACACCTTGAGGCACGCAGTAACAGTGCGCGCTGTTGACTTGAAAATGTGCCTCAAAAATTGGGTAGAAGTGGATGTCTACCTCTTCCCAGTTTTTCCGCCGCATTTTCGACAACTGAGTTGTTTCTGTGTCACAATGAGCCTCATGATGAGGCTTAACGTCATCCAAAGGGCAACGGAAAAGTCTATATGCTCGGAGTTTCCTTGCGTAATCGAATCAGGAAAGAAGATATCCGCCGTAGAACAAAACTTACCGACTTCTCCCAAAAAGGCGTCAAAATTTGGTAAGCAAGTTTTGCGCTTTTTTGGGCTACATCGGTAAGCTAAGCAGGGTACGTTTCTTGCAGAACAAGCTGTGAGATGCTCAGGATCGGTTACTGTGGCGACACTTGGAAAATAATTATTTGAAAATACCTGACATAATTTACTCATACCTACTTATACACAGACATAACTACACACCAAATTAAACGCATCACATTAGATCTACACTACTATTACGTAACGTATCTGTCGTATCAATGATATGAGGTCCCCGCGTTACAGGGTCCACGACGCAACGTGCGAAAAAAATTGTAGCATGTTATTTACAATCTTCTAGTATTTATTTTTGTTTGTATTAGGTAATCTCTGAAAGTACAGGTGCGATTGCTAAAAAAAATTCACCTATAGAAAGCTGCTTTATTCGTGAGTGACATAGGCTATATTTTATGTACGTGGGTGAAAACGCGGGCAAAAGCTAGTACAATATAAAGTTCTAATAGTGTATAGCTAGCTCCACTCGTTCTAGCATTTTCTACATAAGATCACAATAAAAACTAAACCTATCGTAGTCCAGAATGCTCCAATAAACGAGCTTAGAGAAAACAAATGTTTCATACGGGACCCCTGAGGGCCTAAGTTTCGCCACTGCAGCAAAATAACACATTGAGTTAACGCGAGCCTATCAATACAGGCCTGTTGGTCTAGTGGTTAGTGACCCTGACTGCTATGCCGGAGGTCGTGGGTTCGATCCCCACCCAGGACCAATGTTTGTGTGATGAGCACGATCATTTGTTCTGTGTCTGGGTGTAATTTATCTATAATATGAATGTATTTAGAAATATATAATTATGTTTATCAGTTGTCTAGTGCCCATAACACTTGCAGCTTGGGACTAGACGGCGCTATGTTGTTATTATAATAATCATAATAAAAAAGTATATACCTGGCGAACAGATGAAGCTGTAGATATCTGAAGCCACCTCCTGCTGTATAGAGTCGTCTTCTAATTTCTGATTTACTGTCAGCCGTGGCTCCAGTTGGCTCCACGTTCAATTGTTCAACCACTTGTCATTTTCGTGATCTTGAGAGCCCAGTGTTTAAGGCATGATTTTCAACCATGAGCTTGGGTATAAAACCGAGAAGTACCTACTAATGTGAATTTTTCAGTTACTTTTCTGAGTTTATTTAGGACATTATTGTCACCCTATGCCTTGGAAAGCTCGTAAAGCCGTTGGTGCCGGTGGTTATTCGCATATCTTTGACTGTTGATACAGGTAGTCAGACGCCGGAAAGTTAGACCATCAGTCTACCCAAGGAGAATCATGTTGCCCAGTAAGTGGTTGTAGAGGTCTGATAGGCAGTCCATCATGTGGAACACAGGTATTCAGAAGCATCCGGTGAGACTGGGAGCTGACCCCAAGCTACTTGAGAGAAAGCTGGGGAGATGATGATGTTCGTCCATTTGTTCTTTGGTTTCGGAATCAGCTTCATATACTTCTTCTGTAATTTTTATCTTCTATCTGCTTCTCTGAAAGTGAAAGATGATTAGAAGTCTGACCAAATATAAAGAAAGAGTCTAAGCAATGTACGAATTTTGTGAGTTTACCTGTAAGACATTGGATTTCTATTTAATTATTTGCGGGTCCTCTCTCGAAACGAATACCATCCGTACTTGGACGATCTGAAAATAGAATACCAACTTATTAATCAACAGAACATTATCTACTAATTAAATTAAATTAAATTAAAAGCACGGTATGCTATCCTTATGCCTACGTAAAAAAAAGAGGTTTTTATTTGGAACCCTACCTCCGTCCGCTGTTTCATAGAATCGTCAAGATCGTGGCTGTCGCTAGTCTTGCACCGCGTTTCTACTAAACAGGCTATCTCGATCATTTTTCCAACAGCATACGCAGGTACCTCAATAATTTCCTGTAGGTTCCAGAGACTTTGTTAGTTTCAAATAAATGTGTTTCACATTTATTTGTGACTATGAAAGTCAGCCGTATCCTACCGGAATGTCAGTCCTTCGTTTCATTCAACTTCAGAATCAGTTCCAATAATTTCCTTTAAGTTCCTCTTTGACTCTCCCTCCTTATTCGCGAAAAACATGACGTGGCCTGGTGTGACTGTTGTGAGTTTCTGCGAGCATATGTTAAACAGGGTTATTATTCAATGACCAGTCAATATTTTTCAGACATTACATACATAGAAAACTAAAAAGTCATTTATTAGATAGGTATTAATCATCGACACGATTTGTGCAGAAAACTCGGAAAAAGTAATAATTAAATGATAATAAAAATAGACAAAGCTGTTTTCTACATTTAGTCTGCCTACATCGCGATAAGAACTGGTGGCAACACTGCAGTCTTCAATCAAAGTGACGACGAAGACGTAGGTACAGTAGTAAAGTGACACACGGGGTTACCATAACGTTCAAACTAAGATTGTTTCATTCTTATTCCAGTGTTGGGTAAGAGACAGAGCAATACAGGTTGTCTAGCGCCATCTCTTACCCACACTGAAATGAGATTAAACAATCTTACTTTAAACGTAATGGTCTAGGACCAGGCCCTTACTTAAGCACATTTTTAATAAATAGCTAGTTTTTTAATACCCAATTGCTGAAACAAAAATTGGGTGGTCAATGAAAAATAACCGTTTACTGAAAATAACCAGTAGATGATATGAAATGGATATCTTTAAGAAACTTACCAGCGCAGCCATGGGTCAATGGATTATGAAAGTTCTCGCTTGAAACCATAGTCATTAGAAAGTACCCACCGCTACATAAATTATGTAAAACATCCACCGGAATGCATCCACCTTTCGTTTTCGTCTGTATGACATTGTGTGGGATCCGCTGCGATCTGAAAAAAACCTTACCTCAATTACCTTACAGTTTACCTTACCTCAATAACCTTACAGTTTACCTTACCTAAGCTTACCCTCTACCAATCTTAAGTTCTAAACAATTATTTTCAATGTTACATGCTAAATTTGCAGTTACTAAAACGTTCAGGGGACCTATCGGATTGTGAAGATTAGGTTCTAAAACGAAAAAGTCTATGAGAAGTTTCCGTTTTACCGGAGAGCGAGTGAGAATTTTCAAAAATGTAAAAAAAAACTTCACTTCGAAAGTAGAGTATGATTGATTATTTTTTTTCAGAATTACGACATACCATCTGACGATTTTCATGGGGTGACGTAGCTAAAACCATCGATAAGTGTAACTTTTTCAACGTTCCTAACAAAATTATCATAGCAAACTGTATAAGACAAATTGCACAACCTAACTTTATGATCCGCCCATTTGCTTATGCAATGTTCAGATTGTCAGATATTGAAACATACACTTTTTACCTTGGATTAATCAGACGCACTCGAGTTTTTCCGAGGATCTTTATTTTTTAAATACTACTTTTAGCTACTAATCTTTTTTTCTTTTAAATACTACTTTTAACTACTAATCGGACTGGCTGCCCTCAACGAACCCCACCATATTCATATGTGGTAAGGGTTCGGTTTGGGTGCAAGGTTTCTCCCCATTTGATTTACGACGCGCTCGAGTATCCCGCTAAATCCCCATCTACCACAATTTATATATAACTTATTCTAATAAAAGTATTTCTATACTATTCTATTCTAAAATACATTCTATTTCGGTATGAATTACTACCAATGACTTCTCCCTCTCTAGGGCGGAGGGGGAGGGCCTGCCAGACTTTTACTGACTAAAACCACACTACTTTCCTTCTCTGCTCTTAATAAACTAGTACACTTCACAGTCAACGATTAAATTACTGTTGTTCACAGTGAATCTCTAGGTTACATCATTAAAATAAACCATATTATTCATCGTCACCGCTGTCGCTCGCAAGCATGGTACGAGACTTAAATATTGTGAGTCTTTCGAAAAAACCGTCATCACTATCTTCATTGTCACAGATCACTTCTCTGTAGTAGCGGTAACGTTCCCCAGAAGGATCTGAAAACAAAAATAGATCGTGTATCATAACAGGCAGTAATTCTAAACAGCTAATCGGCTTCCCTTGAGGGGAAGGGGCCGAGCTCCGCCAGCGCGCGGCCCTGTAGAGCTCCTGCCACGGCCCTCGGAATAGACAAAATGTCTCTTCCGTGGTTACTCTCCCACCGAATCGCTGTTTTCGTACACATACATAAAACTAGGTATATATAGGGCAGGCTAGGTTTAATAAATTAACGTGAGAAATTATAAAGCAAGACATATAATATTTCTTTATTGGCCACGTGATGCTCATTTTATAACTAAGACACAGAATGATGCGTTACCATTGTTTCAAGTCCTCGTGTTTTGTTAGATAAAATACTGCGTTGTTTGTATTTTCGAATGATATATGTAAGTCTGTAACGTAATTTGTCGAAAAATTAAGTACTTTTTGTGGTATATGGATATACAGGATGTACCTTTTAAACTAGTAATAGTACAATCAGTACAAATATATCAATTACTACCTACGAGTTAATTTACAAAATCCGCCCTTGGCTCCGAAACGTGGTCGCTCACAATGAGCCTCATTATATTCTATTGTCTGTCAAGAAATTTTATCTCGGGAACGCGGGACGGTATCGAGTTGAAATTAACCATATACTTAGGTCTGCTAAAGCTGGGAAAATATCAAACTTCTAAGTTAACAAATAAAACGTACAGCCAGTTTATGTCGCAAAAAACGTATTTTCGACACTCTCAAGGCAATCAAAATTCATGGGGTAGGTACTTCCCGTTGACCTAGGATTCTGAAGTTTGGCATGAAGCAAGGTCTCATAGACCAGATATACTGCAAACTATGCTACAACGAAAGCAAGAAAGCAGTTTTATCTATGAACCCAATGAACACTAAAATAATGACAAATGGATCAAGAGAAAATATCGAAATAGGACAAGAAGTTATTGAATTTCATCTATTCATCATTAATCTACATAGAATATATATACATTACAACAACATACTATATTAATATTTATTACAACTAATATCAACACTTCAAAGAAATAAATTGAAAAATAAGCAACACTTGAAAGCGGTTATACTGATCATTAAAAGAAATAGTTAAAAACGAAACGATACCAATGTCTATCAAGAAAAAATTATATACTATATGTAATATATGTATCCTCCCATGTCCGAACTTGGCCAGCTACGAGTAAAAACTACAAAAGCCTCTTAGTTTGTCAACGCAGTATGCAATACTACGGGACTGGTGGACAGCAATAAAAACAAGGGAAAGAACAAAGATGACAGATGTAGTTACTACAGAAAATAAGGAAACTTAAAATGGAATAGGACTGGCCATAATAATGAGGAAGAACGGAGGAAATATGGACGAAGGACGTAATGGAATGGTACCCTAGACATGGAAAAAGGCTGACAGGACGTCAAATCAAAATGTGGGAGGATGATCTGCCGAAAGGATGGAGGAGGATAGCTCGTGACAGAGATAGTTGGAAAGAAATGGGGAGGCCTATCTACAAAGAACAACCTAAGTGGTTCTGAAAAATTGTATTTGTTTAAAAAGTAAGATTAGATTAATAAAAACCATCGACAATAGCAATACGTCGATCACAGGGGCCTAGACAAAGCGATATTGTATTATATCAGCGACTAGAATTGCACTAAATTACAACAATTAAAAAAATACTTTGCCTAAACCCCTAAGGGCTCAAACACATAAACACGTTACGACGACTCAACATGGCACGGCACGCAACGTGACGTGGAAGTCTATTTTCAGGGCATTATACTTCTTCTCGAAGTGACTCCCGTTATTCCTGATTGAAAGATGTGGATGGATCCAGTATTTTCTTTGTACTTGTTTCTTCTTTACCCGTCTTCTTAATATTAGCAGAAGGAGAACACGTCTAGTGTGGTCCGTTTCTCGAAATTAACTGCGACAATTCTACAAACGCGCCACCGTCAATACTACGTCGTTCAACGTGGCACGTGGCGTTGTCGTGACGTGATTATTTACGTAGCCCTACGTGGAAGTCCACGTCACTAGTTGTGGCGTTGTCTTCCAGAACACGTTCACGTGCACGTGCCGTGGTACGTTGCGTCGTCGCAACGTGTTTATGACTGTGTTTGAGCCCTAACTTGCTTCCCCCCGGGCACGGTAATAATATCATATATATTACCGTGCCCCGGGGGAAGGGGCCGCGCTCCGCCATCGCACGGCCCTGTAGAGTACAACCAGCATAAGGCCTATCACGGAGTTCCGTGTTCACTCTCCCACACTTCAATTCATAAGAAAAAACTCAAATTAAAAAGCTCCTTCTCTCTTAGTAGCTACAGTGTTCAAGAGTAGCGCGGGCGTTCAGTAGAGGCGGTATATTGATAAATATGCAGAGATTACTTACTTTATTATGTAAGGCGGCGCGATGGCGCTTTGTGGTCAGTGCGGGCCACAAGAAGCGAGCAGCGGCAATTGGTAGCGCGTGGCGGCTACCGGCGTCATCCGTGTCCGGTGAGTCCATATAAAATGGATGAAAACTACAGGGAATATGGCGATGGCGGCGTTTTGCTGTTGTGGTCCGTCCGTCAGACTCTTACTGACTAAAAACCGACCCCGTTCCTTCTTGCTTTTCATACCAGGGCTGGGCTTCCCTTTCGGATAACCCTGGCCCCAGTAGGCTTCGACCCGGCTGGGTCCCTGCTACTGTTGCTGAAAACACCTTGAGGCAAGCGGTAACAGTGCGCGCTGTTGACTTGAAAATGTGCCTCAAAAATTGGGTAGAAGTGGATGTCTACCTCTTTCCAGTTTTTCTGCCGCATTTTCAACAACTGAGTTGTTTCTGTGTCACAATGAGCCTCATGATGAGGCTTAAAGTCATCCAAAGGGCAATGGAAAAGTCTATATGCTCGGAGTTTCCTTGCGTGATCGAATCAGGAATGAAGATATCCGCCGTAGAACAAAACTTAACGACGTCACCCAAAAAGGCGCCAAAACTTTGGTAAGTAAGTTTTGCGCTTTTTTGGGCTACATCGGTAAGCTAAGCAGGGTACGTTTCTTGCAGAACAAGCTGTGAGATGCTCAGGATCGGTTACTGTGGCGACACTTGGAAAATAATTATTTGAAAATACCTGACATAATTTACTCATACCTACTTATACACAGACATAACTACACACAAAATTAAACGCATCACATTAGATCTACACTACTATTACGTAACGTATCTGTCGTATCAATGATATGAGGTCCCCGCGTTACAGGGTCCACGACGCAACATGCGAAAAAAATTGTAGCATGTTATCCACAATCTTCTAGTATTTATTTTTGTTTGTATTAGGTAATCTCCGAAAGTACAGGTCCGAATGCAAAAAAAAAATCACCTATAGAAAGCTGCTTTATTCCTGAGTGACATATTCTATATTTTATGTACGTGGGTGAAGACGCGGGCAAAAGCTAGTACAATATAAAGTTCTAATAGTGTATAGCTAGCTCCACTCGTTCTAGCATTTTCTACTAAAATAATAACAAATGGGTCAAGAGAAAACATCGAAATAGGACAAGAAGTTATTGAATTTCATCTCTTCATCATTAATCTACATAGAATATATATACATTACAACAACATATATTAATATTTATTACAACTAATATCAACAAAAGTTCAACACTCCAAAGAAATAAATAGAAGAATAAGCAACACTTGAAAGTACTGATCATTAAAATAACTAGTTAAAAACGAAACGATACCAATGTCTATCAAGAAAAAATTATATACCCTAGGTAATATATGTATCCTCCCATGTCCGAACTTGGCCAGCTACGAGTAAAAACTACAAAAGCCTCTTAGTTTGTCAACGCAGTATGCAACACTACGGGACTGGTGGACAGCAATAAAAATAAGGGAAAGAACAAAGATGACAGATGTACTACAGAAAATAAGGAAACTTAATAAAATGGAATAGGACTGGCCATAATAATGAGGAAGAACGGAGGAAATATGGACGAAGGACGTAATGGAATGGTACCCTAGACATGGAAAAAGGCTGACAAGACGTCAAATCAAAATATGGGAGGATGATCTGCCGAAAGGATGGAGGAGGATAGCTCGTGACAGAGATAACTGGAAGGAAATGGGGAAGCCTATCTACAAAGAACAATCTAAGTGATTCCTTAAAATTGTATTTATTTAAAAAGTAAGATTAGATTAAGAATTTTGTTTTTATCTAACTAGTTAAATCTAAACTTTATGTCAGCGAATAAAGGCTTTTATTATTATACCCTTTATTCATTTTATTATATTATTATATTCATATTATTATTATTATTATGGTTTTATAGCACAAGTATAGGAAAAAATATGAAAACTGTAAAGTTACGTCACAAAAAAAAATTGTTTTGTGATTTGGAAAAATCTTTGTAAGTCAATTCGGGAACTGAATTGTTTTCATAGACAAACTTGTACGGAACCCTCAGTGCGCGAGTCCAACTCGCACTTGCCCGGTTTTTTTGCTGTTAAGACCATCGAAATGCCTCCGAAAATTACGGACAGTAAAAAAAATGTTTAAATGGCTAATCTTATTACGAATGAGCTATAGTTGAATCAATTTACCAAACCAGTTATGTTAAAATCGGTTTCCAATAAAACCCAGTTGAATCCTAAGTATACTTATTTACATTAAGTACTAATGACACGAAAAAATACGAAAATTTTCAGTATCAAGAAATCTCCATAAAGATGAATATAAACGAATTCTTATTGAGAAAAACTTGTTAGCTCTTACAAAATTCTCAACATTTCGTATACTTACTTCTTATTTCAGATTTACCAAGATAACAAACAATGTTTGAACCCAAAAATCATCGTCACCATAATTTCAGCCGAAGGACGTCCACTGTTGTACATACTTCGGCGCACAGGACCGTTCGCAGTGGCGACACTTGAGGGAAAGTGTCGCCACTACGAACGGTCCTGTGCGTTTCGCATCCATCGTATTCTCGCGACCAATCCTATGTCTGAATCGGGAAACCATCGTCAATAGCAATACGTCGATCACAGGGGCCTAGAAAAAGCGATATTGTATTATATCAGCGACTAGAATTGCACTAAATTACAACAATTAAAAAAATACTTTGCCTAAACCCCTAAGGGCTCAAACACATAAACACGTTACGACGACTCAACATGACACGGCACGCAACGTGACGTGGAAGTCCATGTCATGGTGCCGTGACGTGAAAATCGACGTGGAGCACCGTAAACAATCACGTTACGACAACGCAACGTGCCACGTTGCAGTCTATTTTCAGGGCATTATACTTCTTCTCGAAGTGACTCCTGTTATTCATGATTGAAAGATATGGATCCAATATTTTCTTTATACTTGTTTCTTCTTTATCCGTCTTCTTAATATTAGCAGAAGAAGAACACGTTTAATGTGGTCCGTTTCTCGAAATTAACTGCGACAATTCTACAAACGCGCCACCGTCAATACTACGTCGTTCAACGTGGCACGTGGCGTTGTCGTGACGTGATTATTTACGTAGCCCTACGTGGAAGTCCACGTCACTAGTTGTGGCGTTGTCTTCCAGAACACGTTCACGTGCACGTGCCGTGGTACGTTGCGTCGTCGCAACGTGTTTATGACGGTGTTTGAGCCCTAATTTGCTTCCCCCCGGGCACGGTAATAATATCATATATATTACCGTGCCCCGGGGGAAGGGGCCGCGCTCCGCCATCGCACGGCCCTGTAGAGTGCAACCAGCATAAGGCCTATCACGGAGTTCCGTGTTCACTCTCCCACACTTCAATACATAAGAAAAAACCCAAATTAAAAAACTCCTTCTCCCTTAGTAGCTACAGTGTTCAAGAGTAGCGCGGGCGTTCAGTTGAGGCGGTATATTGATAAATATGCAGAAATTACTTACTATATTATGTTGACTATAATGTAAGGCGACGCGATGGCGCTTTGTGGTCAGTGCGGGCCACAAGAAGCGAGCTTCTTGCTTTTCGTACCAGGGCTGGGCTTCCCTTTGGGATAACCTTGGCCCCAGTAGGCTTCGACCCGGCTGAGTCCCTGCTGCTGAAAACACCTTGAGGCAAGCGGGAACAGTGCGCGCCGTTGACCTGTAAATGTGCCTCAAAAATTGTGTAGAAGTAGATGTCTACCTCTTCCCAGTTTTTCTGCCGCATTTTCAACAACTGAGTTGTTTCTGTGTGACATATGGCTCTGAAACTTGGTAGCTCACAATGAGCCTCATGATGACATGAGGCTCATTGTGAGCGACCATGGCTTAAAGTCATCCAAAGGGCAATGGAAAAGTCTATATGCTCGGAGTTTCCTTGCGTGATCGAATCAGGAATGAAGATATCCGCCGTAGAACAAAACTTACCGACGTTGCCCAAAATGCACCAAACTTTGTTAGTTACATAAGTTTTGTGCATTTTTGGGCTACTTCGATAAGCAGGGTACGTTCCTTGCAGAACAAGCTGTGAGATGCTCAGGATCGGTTGCTGTGGCGACACTTGGAAAATAATTATTAGAAAATACCTGACATAATTTACTCATACCTACTTATACACGGACATACTCGTAACTACACACCCAATTAAACGCATCACCTTCGTTTTGTCAACCGTGTTCGGCGAGTCCATATAAAATGGATGAAAACTACAGGAAATATGGCGATGGCATTTGACAAATGCTTTTTTATATTTTCTGTCGAATTACAAATGTGTGTAACGTAATTTAACAAAAATTTAAGTACTTTTTGTGGTATATGCAAATATAGAATATACCTTATAAATTAGTAATAATACAATAAGTACAAATATATCAATTGTTGCGAGTTAATTTACAAAATCAGAAACCAGAGACGAGAAAATATTTTTTTGAAAATAAGGTTATTCAAAATTTCAAATGTCGTTCTTCCGGCTCTGGCACTCTTCAGATCGCTTCTTTAATATTCTCGAGAATGTGCCTTTTTTTGGTGGGTAAAAATCATCCATATGAAAACCCCCGCCCTTGGGCGGATCGGGAGATAGTGTCAGACTCTTACTGACTAAGAAACCACCTCGTTCCTTCTTGCCTTTCGTACAGGGGCTGAGCTTCCCCTGGATAACCCAGATAACCCTGGCCCCAGTAGGCTTCGACCCGGCTGGGTCCCTGCTGCTGTTGCAGAAAACACCTTGAGGCAGGCGGGAACAGTGCGCGCCGTTGACTTGAAAATGTGCCTCAGAAATTGGATAGAAGTAATCTACCTCTTTCCAATTTCTGTGCCGCATTTTCAACAACTTAACTGAGTTGTTTCGTTGTGACATATGGCTCTGAAACTTGGTCGCTCGCAATGAGCCTCATGATGAGGTTTAAAGTCATCCAAAGGGAAATGGAAAAGTCTAATGCTTGAAATTTCTTTGCGTGATCGAATCAGGAATGAAGATATCCACCGTAGAACAAAAGTTACCCACGTGGGCCAAAAAATCACAAAACTTGGGTAAGAAAGTTTTGTGATTTGTCGGACCACGTCGGTAGGCAGGGTACGTTCCTTGCAGAACAAGCTGTGAGATGCTCAGGATCGGTTGCTGTGGCGACACTTGGAAAATAATTGTTAGAAAATACCTGACATAATTTACTCATACCTACTTATACACGGACATAACTACACACAAAATTAAACGCATCACATTAGATCTACACTACTATTGAATTCTGTGTAACTAGTGTAAATCAAAACTGTAAAATGGTCAGCGAATAATGGCTTTTATTATTATTAAGGTCTCATAGCACAAGTATAGGAAAAAATATGAAAACTGTAAAGTTACGTCACAAAAAAAAAATTGTTTTGCGATTTGGAAAAATCTTTGTAAGTCAATTCGGGAACTGAACTGTTTTCATAGATAATTAGTTTGTACGGTAGCCTCAGTGCGCGAGTCCAACTCGCACTGGCCCGGTTTTTTTTTGCTGTTAAGACCATCTTTATGCCTACGAAAATTACGGATAGTAAAAAAAATTGTTCAACCTTTCAGATACCGTCAATTTGAGACACAATAGTATGACAATAGATACGCGAACGCCGGCGTTCGCTTGGGGTTTAATGAATTCAATGGCTAATCTTACTACGAATGAGGTATAGTTACATTAATTGACACGAAAAAATACGAAAATTTTCAGTATCAAAAAATCTCCATAAAGATAAATATTTAACGAATTCTTATTGAGAAAAACTTGTTAGGCATTATACTTCTTCTCGAAGTGACTCCGTTAAGTTACTCCGTTATTCATGACTGAAAGATATGGATGGATCCAGTATTTTCTTTGTACTTGTTTCTTCTTTATCCGTCTTCTTAATATTAGCAGAAGGAGAACACGTCTAACGTGGTCCGTTTCTCGAAATTAACTGCGACAATTCTACAAATTCACCACCGTCAATACGACGTCGTTCAACGTGGCACGTTGCGTTGTCGTGACGTGATTATTGACGTAGCCCTACGTGGAAGTCCACGTCACTAGATTGTGACGTTGTCTTCCACATCACGTTGCGGTGCCGTGGCACGTTACCTCGTCGTAACGTGTTAATATGTTTGAGCCCTAATAGGCTTCCCCCGGGTACGGTAATAATATCATAAATATTACCGTGCCCCGGGGGAAGGGGCCGCGCTCCGCCATCGCACGGCCCTGTAGAGTGCAACCAGCATAAGGCCTGTCACGGAGTTCCGTGTTCACTCTCCCACACTTCAATTCATAAGAAAAAACTCAAATTGAAGAACTCCTCCTCCTTTAGTAGCTACAGTGTTCAAGAGTAGCTCAGGCGTTTAGTTGAGGCGGTATATTAATATATATGCAAAGATATATATTTTGGTATGATGACTGTAATCTAAATATATAGGGCTAGCTTGTGCCAGCGGCTTCGCCCGCGTGAACGTCGGCTTCTCCATACAGACTTTGGACCCCTGTTTCACCCCTTTAGTAGTTGAATTTTGGGAAAACCTCTTTTAATGCTCGCTTACGTAAAAGGAAGTGTTGTGCATAAATTTACACTTCTACTCCTAGTAGTTCCGGCTGTGCGTTGTTATGTCAGTCAGTCAGTTTCTCCTTTTATATTATATGTAGATAAACCGTGCTCCAGTCGGAACGTCGTTTATATTATGCGTAGATAAAAGCAAACATGAAATCATAATACCCAAATATCCCCCCTTATAACCCCTTATAAACAGCATGTTACGCTTTTATAACCAGTTGTCAAAGTCGGTTACAGAACATAGAGAGGGAAAGTTCAAAGCCAACATCAAGCATTTCCTTATCAAGAAAGCGTATTACAAAAGTAAAGACTATGTTGAAGACAAGCTACTTTGACAATGACGGCTTCTGCACAAGTAGCTTTGCTGGTAGCTCATTAACTGAATTATCGTGTAAACGTCTATTAACTACTCCATCTATCTCCGTTTTAAGTTTTATAATTATAATATTTATAATTTTAATACGTGTAGTTATAATTTTTACTTTCTTTCATGATATACGTATATAATCATGCCATTTATAATTTTTTCTTTATACAGCTTTTCTATTTTTTACAATATGAACGTGAGAACACTACTAGACTCAGACGACTCTTCGATTATTTTCTTTTTTAATTTACTATTATTTTACTTAATTGATATATGTTGCCTGGTCTATTCTCTCCTCACAATATTCATTAATATTGCAAAATAGAAATATTGTGAAATCAATAAGTCAATTCAGTGCGCGAGCGTTCGCTGCTCTGTGTAGACGTCCGCGTGAGTCCGTTCTGTGCGTCTGTCACGGGTCCTCAGCTGTCGTTCGCGATATAGTGTAGTAAAATATCGTAAATTATTTTTCACAATTATGTTCGTTTGTGGAAGATGCGGTGATGAAGTCACCGAGGCAATTCAGTGCTCGGCATGCAACAGCCATTTTGACTACGCGTGTTCCGGAATAACGGAGATAGGGTACCGCAAGCTTGGAGAACGTCAGGCTACTTGGAGGTGCGCCAACTGTAAAAATGCGGGGCGTGCCAGCGCTCAAACACCGTCAAACATCGCCTCTCCAGCTGTTTCCCCACCAGCGACTCTGGAGGCAGTTATGCGGGAGCTGGCTAGCATTCGTCAGGAACTCGCTCCTCTTTCCAGCCTGGCTTCTGAAGTTCAACTTATGCGACAGGAGCTGATAAGCCTCAGACAGCTTCCCCTCAAAGTTCAAGAGTTGGATGAGCGACTCGTCACGGTCGAAGCCATGCACAAGAATGTAACGCAAATCGAGTCGGTGGCTGCTAGGCTTGAGGAAGACCATCACGACATCGACCAGTGGTTACGCAGCAATAACGTCGAAATCAAGGGTGTACCGATGAGGGATAGGGAGAATCTCTTCGACATTGTTGGTAGAATTGGCGATAAAGTCGCATACCCTATAAACAAAAACCAAATAAATTTTATACACAGAGTACCATCGAGCAATTCTTCCAACAAAAATATTATCATCTCTTTCCTACAACGGTATGTGAAGGAAGATTTCGTCGCAGCTGCCCGCTCCAGCAAGGAACCACTACTTCCTCAGCTTATTGGGATCACTGGATCGGGGAGGATATTCGTCAACGACCATTTGACTATTAAAAACAAAACGCTTCTTTCACGCACTAAATCTCTTGCTAAGGAACATAATTTCCAATTTGTTTGGGTAAAACATATGAAGATATTTGTAAGAAGAGATGCTACCTCCAAAACATTTGTCATTGCGACGGAACGCGATCTTCAGAAAATAGTTTAACCTGCTTTTGTGTGGTTACCTTTTATAACAGTGATTATGCATTTATTTCTATATTTTTTATGAAAAAAACAATACCGCTTTTGCTATTCTACGTAAATAATTATTATGTTCAAACTATAAAGATGCGATTAGTTAAAAGTTTGTCAATGTTGCAGTGCGCTTGCTCGCTTATCTCGGTACAAAGTCCATTTAACTATATATATATATGCCGTTCTGTTGTTTACGCCAGGTGTGCATTCGCTATTTTATTTAACTGTGTTTCGTATTGTTTTTACTCTTACATAGATCGGTCTGTTGACAAGCACGATTTGTTGGATGTTAGGCTGCTATATTTTTCTTGTTTAATGCTTTCTCATGAGTGTTATGTATCGAGTTTGGTAATGAGTTGCTATAGAAATTATATTGATATAGATTTACTAATCAAGATTTTTCCTGCCCCATCCTTTATTATAAGCGCCAATGTTTATGCTCACGCTTTGAATTTGAAATGCTGTTTTTTGATAAAACATAAACAAGTACATTATAGTTGTAACCTCTTATTTGCGAGCGTGTACAAACGAAAGCTTATTTATTTATACTGGTTTTCTAAATATTATTTATATACCTCGCTTTTTAAATGTCCCTATTTTTTGAAAAAACATGAACAAGTATACTATTGGTGGAGCTTATTACTTGCAAGCGTGTACAAACGAAAGCTTATTTATTTATACTGGTTTGCTAAGTATTATTCATATGCCTTATTTTTCAAAATACTTGTTTATAGATTTCACCTTTACAATGTATGAGTTAAACATTTATCATCAGAATGTTCGAGGACTGCGGACGAAGTCTATTACCTTTTACAGGAACCTGGCTAAAAGTGACTATGATATAATCACTCTAACAGAGACCTGGCTTGTTGACGGGATCTTGGATAGCGAACTTTTTGACGACAGGTATCTAGTGTGGCGGCGCGACCGAGACTATGCCGCCACAGCGCAGGTGCGTGGTGGCGGCGTCTTGGTGGCGGTCCGCCGCGAACTTGCTGCCTCTGAGAATGTTGAATGGAAGTCGAGTGCTGAAGACATTTGGATTTCGATTCAATTAAAACCCGGATGTGACAAACGTACTTTCCGACTCAATCTATGTACTTTGTATCTCTGTGAACAAAATCTAGGCAATAGTTTCAGTGGTCAGTTAAACGTCTATCTTGAAAAATTATGTAATTTAATAACTAACCATCCCACTGACAAATTTATTATTCTTGGCGATTTTAATATGAGCTCCATAACATGGTCAGCTTCTCATGGAACTAGGCCTATTGCACCTCAAACTAGCTTATTTACTAATTTTTTTGATGCTATCGATTTTTGTGGTCTACAACAGTTTAATCGCATTAACAATAGGCACGGTAAAATTCTAGATCTTGTTCTCGCAAATATGAACGTTTCTGTCGTCGCATGTCCAGACCCCTTAACTGTCGAGGACGCCTATCACCCTGCATTATTAGTTAAATTAACTACCGCACAACCTTATCCACTCAAAGCCAATGCACGTATAGTATTTCAGTACAACAAATGCAACTATGACCGTGTTCGTTCTGCGCTACGTGATGTTAATTGGGATGACATATTGATGAAGGGAACTGTCAATGAGGCCGTCGGAAGATTTTACTCTGCATTATTTGAAATAAGAGACCAACACATTCCACAACGGCTGTGCAAACAATTTAAATATCCCCCTTGGTATAATTCTGCACTTACTAAGATTCTTAAAGAAAAATTCAAATACTACACCAGATTTAAAGTTTATGGCAATATTTCTGATCGGCTCACTTATCAATTACTTCGCGACAGAGCTAATGACGTCGAACAGGTTTGCTATACAGCTTACATGGAAAAAATCGAGTCCTCAATAGGTTCAAACCCGAAGTTATTCTGGTCCTTTATAAAAAGCAAACGCACGAACAATAACTTCCCTTCCAGCATGTCATACTGTGATAGCAAAAGTGACTCTGGGGAAGGAATTTGTGAACTCTTTTCCGATTATTTTCAATCAACATTTCTCAACACCTCCATTAATGTGAACACGTTCGTTGATACTTCTGCTGTCACCCAAAGGTATGGTTCGACTGGCTGCGTTTCCAACTGTGACATAAGTACAATTGAAATTGATGTGTCAACTGTACATAAACTTTTGAAATCCCTTGACTTGACCAAATCTGCAGGGCCAGATACTTTACCTGCCGTGTTTATTGTTAATTGCGCTGATGAACTGGCTTTACCTGTTTCACTTTTGTTTAAACGGTCAATTGCTGAGGGGTTTGTTCCATCTTTATGGAAATCCGCATTTATATCTCCCATTCATAAAAAAGGCTCCAAAGACAAGGTTGAGAATTATAGGCCAATCTCTAAGCTCTGTCTTCTAGCCAAGGTACTTGAACGCATAGTTTATAACCAGTTGTACAGCAGTCTGGCCTCTAGTTTAAACTCTCAGCAACACGGGTTTTTGAAAGGGAGATCCACAGTTTCTAACCTAGTCCTCTTTACAGAATTTGTTACTGAGCATATGGATAGGGGATCCCAAGTTGACGCAATCTATACTGACTACAGTAAAGCATTCGATAGGATCGACCATGACATCCTATTGAGGAAGCTTTGCGACTTGGGCATCAGAGGAGATCTGTACAGATGGTTCTCATCTTATGTGCAAAATAGGACCCAAGCCGTAGTCCTTAATGGCTTCGTATCTTCCTGGGTAACAATCCCCTCTGGTGTACCCCAAGGCTCCTTGCTGGGACCGTTATTGTTTATAGTGTTTATTAATGATATCGGTGAATGTTTCAAGCATTCTGAGTACCTAATGTTTGCAGATGACATGAAAATATTCAAATCAGTTACGAATCTAACTGATACTAGTCTATTGCAGGAAGATTTATTCAGGTTAATGAAATATTGTAAAAGTAATAAACTAGATCTTAATATTTCAAAATGTTTAGTTATCACGTTCACACGTAAGACTCAGCCAGTCATGTTCAACTACTCGATCGAGAATCAGCAGTTATCGCGAACTAACGCTACCAGAGATCTCGGTATTCTTATCGACAATAAGCTCTCCTACGAATGTCATGTCGATCATATCGCCAAAAAAGCTGCCAAAGCCCTGGGATTCCTTATCCGTAATTCCAGTTCGTTTAAAAATATGAAAACCCTAAAAATTCTTTACTGTACTTACGTCCGCAGTCACCTTGAATACGGTAGTCAAATTTGGAACCCAAATTATGCTATTCAATCCGACCGGTTGGAACGAATACAACGGAGGTTCACGAGGTACTTGGGGTACAAGTTCAAAATCCCTTATATGAGTTACAATGAAAGATGCACTCGACTCCACTTGCTGCCCCTTGTAACTCGCAGAAATATATCTGATATTCGCTTTCTAATCAAAATGGCACGCTCTATGATAGATTGCCCTGAATTATTGTCAAAGCTATCCCTGAATGTCCCCCCTCGGCACTGTCGGATTAGAAATCTTCTTCACGCTCCTCATTCACGCACAGTCTACCGTAGTAACTCTTATTTGATTCGCGTAGCAAAAGCATTTAACAATTTAGTCAAAGAACACACCTCAGTTGATCTCTTTACAAGCAGCTTAGCATCCATAAATGTTGTTATGTCTAAAAGCAATGTTTTGTAATCATCACATAATGCATCACATTATTGTCTTCTATATTATCCTGCTACCAAACTTTGTATATCTCAATTACTTCCTAACTGTAACTTTCCACAATACTTCCATACTATATGTGGAGGCTTGTAAATGGCTCATCGTGATCTATTTTTAACGTTTATCTTGTATTGTCAGCTGTAAGCCACCCAAATAAAATAAAATAAAATAAAATAAAATAAAATAAAAATAAATATTTTTTTTAAAGAGTAGGTATCCATGGAGTTTTTTGCTGGTTCTTCCTCATGGAAAACTACCAATTGAAACTGTGCACTAGCTGCTGAGTTTTATAAGTGCCCTTGCCAAGTCGGTGATAATAGCCTCTTCGTTATTCCGAAATTAAAGTAATTTTGCACTTTTTAGTATTATTGATTTACATTGAAGTCGGTAGTATTTTTTAAAGAGTTTTTTGTTATGTTACCACCACTAAAAAGTTCCCCTCAGCCAATCTTAAATATCTTAAAGCCAGAGTGCATTACATAACAATTCTAATAATCCCAAACACGATTAGCTTACATTAATTTACCTTCCGGATTCATCATCAGACCAGTTTGATATTTCCCTCCCCTTTTGCTTTCAGTCAGTCATCGACTACACATATAAACAAAACAATTTTACTTGTTACGACACTTCTGTTGTGATCCTATGAGGAGCTCTATTCCATATCTTTGAAGTTCATGATCAGGTCATAACAATATTTCTAAGGGACCAACTTGGAAGCATAATCATTCAATCAAAAAAATAATTTTTAAAATCGGATTACTTTTGTCCGAGATATCGGTGAACATAAAAAAAATACATTCAGACGAACATAAAATCTCCTCCTTTATGAAGTCGGTTAATAAATATGAATTAAGTCACCTGCAGTTAGATGACTGGACTGTATGTTGATCAGATGGCCGCATGGTTTTGTGAGATTCAGAGGCTGTTAAGGACACCACTTCGTCGCTAGCACCACCGTCGCAAGCTGATCCCGCTGACGCAATATCCATTGCAACACTGATGTTATCGCCACTGCACCATCTACCGAAAAACCACACCATCAATCATCCTGTCACACTAGTATATTCAAGATTTAAATAAATACAATTATGTTTCGTGTTTATGTTTCATGTTTATGTTTCATGTTTGTGTTTCATGTTTATGTTTCACGTGTATGTGTTAGGATTATGTTCCACATTTACGCATCATGTCTATGTGTCATGTTTATGTTCCATGTTTACGTATCACGTTTATGTTTCAAAACGTTTCATATTTATGCTTCATTGATAATGAAAAAAAAGTTAAGAAAAGAGAGTAAGTACCTATTACGTGAAGAAACAAGCATACAGTATGTACTTCATCTCCATCCTCCTGGTACGTTTCCTCTGGATCATTTCTTTCCAAATTATACTTATGAGCTTGTTCTGGATATATATATATATTATGTAATTCTTTTTATTTTTTAGGTACTAATAGCACAGTCTACTTGCCTTACAGTCGGTAAAGCTTTCACGACACAAATTGATTTAAAATTGAAGTTTGCAAAGTTTAATAATATGAATTAAAGGAAATGACAAAATAAGCCAATCAATAATCAAGTCCAACATGAGGTACAGGTACGAAGATCTGCCCTAAATGTAGCCATAGCGAACGTTCGTATGCGTCTTGCATTCATTTGATACCCACGTCTTTCAGTCATCTCCGGTTGAGATTTACTAACTTTAGATATTTTAAAAAACTGTTTTTATATACTCGTATAAATAAATAAATTATAACAACAACTATGTCCTAAGCAAAATTATTTAATAAATTTTCATCAATTTTGTCATTTCCAAAGTCTTAAAAATACGGGGTTGACCCCGAACATAGAATCGATAACTTCAAGTAGTTATTCTGTGCTAATAGTAAATCTTGTGATATCTAACAATGTTTCCTAAGAGGAGAGAGCTACCATCAAGGCATCTTTTTATTCAGTAAATGGTACCAAAGAGACCATTCCCCAAGGGAACTTGCTTTTCTGAAAATAAATTAAACAGGTTATAATATCTTTGATATTACGTGCATTCTAAATGGACACGTTTTATATCATAAACCAAAGCAATTTAAATAAAATTACTGTCTCATTGTTTCAAATGCATCAATTTAAATTTAAATAATTATGATTATTAAAGATAATATGTCAAAATGGAAAGCATTTTAATAAAAAACAAGCATGAATTTAATAATTACCGAAACTGCTGATTGTACCTAACTTTTGTCCATATGTCTTCAGTCCATCTGCAAACGAACCAATTATATAGATCAGACAGCTCAAATTCGAACTAATTACAGCATTTCACACAACAGTGGTCGTGCAGGTGACAACAATAGTCATTTTTCTTACCTCCGCGGTTGCTTGCGTCGATCCTGTCCATCCGCTAGATTTATGATGTAGGTACACAAAAGGGTAAAAAGTAAAATGATTAAGATTACTGGTTTCCCAGTTATATGAACAAATAAATTTTTGGCAAATAGCGCCAAGTTTCAATGTGCTTTAAAATTATTATAGAAATACAAAAAATAAGTTGTCCACAAGCCACAGAACGAAAACACACGTCAAACAACGTAGAACTATTGTTATTGCTAATTTGGCAAACTAACTGTCCAGTACTCAAGATCTGTCGGCGCTAGATTTCTTCCTTTGGGACTTTTTGGAACCTCCCATTTACCACAACAACCTTGTAACTCTTGAAAGTTACCACTGAAGAAGAAATCGCCAATTAGGAGCCAGATGTTTTGCGAACAACCATTTAAACTACCGTAAAACGAGCATTGTGCATCAACTCGGGGGTGGCCATTTGTGCGTTACATTTTTTTCCAATTAATATCGATCATCAATAACACACATTCATGTAAACTTTTCACTAACTAAATGGAAGCCAATCCAAATTATGACATTACTTTTAGTATTGCTTTGCAACCGAAATGACAGTACAAAATTAAAGCATGCAGTAAATCGTTTTCATTTCAAAAACTTTTCCACATCTTTAAAGCGTTTTAGGAAACACATTCATTATGCGTAAAGCTATATCATCTGATATATACAGATATATCATCAGTTAAAATAAATAAGTAAACAGTATGAACCCTTTAACTGCATCACACTACCACGCTGCAAGCGCCTCCTTCGCAGCCACCATAGCTACCCTGGTCGACGTAAGCGCAACATGCGTGGGCGCCTCTGTCTCAGCCTCTTCTGCCGCGACCATCCTACCGAAGTGCCCCCTGGCCCAAGCGCTGGTGCATCCCGGTCGAAGTACCTCCACGCCACTGATGCAAGAGACCCTGCACCACGAACGCCAGCACCCTATTGGTTACATAACCTGTCGGGTGCTTGCGTTCATGGTGCAGGGTCTGGCACATGTGTGCCAGAGCCATTTCGCAACGGCCACTTTAATATTTATAAAATATTTTATGCAAAAGTACCTACCAAACAAGTAGTCTTCTGTTTCACAATTCCATTCTGAAAAGAAAATTCGCATACTAATAATAAAGCAATTTTAAGCAAAATAAATTGTCATTGCTGTCTTTACTACCGTTCATTGTCATGATTGGGCGGCGCGGCGCGGTGCGACGGCGTAATACGTCCAGTGTCGGCACGAGGCAGCGTAGAGCGACCCAGATTGGCTCGGGGGAGGGTGGTGGAGTGGGCGGGAGCAAGTTTTCCTAAGCCCGAATAAGTACGACGTTAGACGACACAGGGCTCGGGTTGATAAAGGGCGACGTAGGGCTGGAGGCGGCGCGAGCCAGCACTGGAAGGCGCGCGTCGGTTTGGAGAGGGGTGGGCGGCACAGAGCAGGGCGTACTTTTGATCTTAAACAAAGAAATATTAATGATTTAGTAAAAGTTAGTATGCATAGCATAATTTGTAAGAGATTTGCCCTTTTACTAGTGCCAGTTCGAGTCACTGTGGAAAAAAGCTAACCAGGCAACACCAAATTATATTTTTATTTCATTTGGGAAAAATTACATTTAGGTACACGCTGCAAGTAACGATGATGTAAAACATTCTGATTCCTATATAATTAGTTATTATTAATCAAAATGTTTCGGAATCGACATATTGCTGTCAGGATAATTCCTGACAGCAATATATCATTCCCGAGGGCCCAGAGAGAGTGACATTGTATTAGCTGATAGAATAGCAATCGAGTATCACTCTGTCTAGACCCCTAGTAGGCTTCCCCCAGGCACAAAATAGATAGGTACAGAAGACAATCTACATACAAAGCGCGCTCGAACATCTTGACACCGCTCACGGACACGACATCTCGGACTGCCTCGGCCCAGTGCGAGCGCCAGTGTAGCCGCTTGAGACACGCGTCTGTGAACTTTTTCGTGAAATAATGGAGCAATAAAAAGTTATTACTGTTTATTGGACGGTTTTTTATAGTTTTTTTAAGCTACCAGTTTTAAGACGTAATAGGTAGGTATTTGCTTGTACTTTGATAGTTTGTTTTTACGTAACGCAGAACTGTTAGGTAGGTAGATTAGTATATGACTTTGTGGCCATGTAATATTTATTAAAATTTATATTAGGTATTTATCGAAGCGCCCGAGCGCGCTCGGAGAGAGCGGCGCTGACCCTAGTGCGATTGCTGAGTGTAGATATGAAAAGTGAAGTACATACGTGAGATTGAATTCTGTACCTATCTATTTTGTGCCCCGGGGGAAGGGGCCGCGCTCCGCCACCGCACAGCCCTGTAGAGCGCAACCGGCATAAGGCCTATCACGGAGTTCCGTGTTCACTCTCCCACACTTCAATTTTTTAATTGCTATTATAATTATGTAAAAAAAAACTCAAACAATTCAAATACTTACTCTCTTGTGCCCTGAACTGCGGGGTTACCATGACGTTCAAAGTAAGATTGTTTTAATCTTGTTTCCGTGTGAGTAAGAGATGGCGCTAGACAACCTGTATAACTCTGTCTCTTACCCACCCTGAAACAAGATTAAAACAATCTTACTTTAAACGTCATGGTCTAGGTCCTGGCCGGAGTAGTCACACAACGCCTTCTTACCCCAAACTAAGCAGAACTTGAGCTAGTAGTAATAGAAAACTGATAAACATGCTTATTTTAAATACATACATAATTTAAACTAGTTTTTGCCCGCGATTTCGACCGCATATATGTAGGTACTTATAAAATATAGCCTATATCACTCAGAAATAAAGTAGCTTTTTAACAATAAAAATAATCCCAATCGTACCAGTATTTGTTACGAACAAAAAAATTAAAAATAACAAAGTTTATCTCCTTATAATATTAGTGTTGATGTAGTTAAATTACACCCAGGCACCGAATGAATAATCGTCCTTATCACACAAACATTTGCCTTGGGTGGGAATCGAACCCACAACCTCTGGCATAGTAGTCAGAGGCACTAACCACTAGACCAACACGACACAACACAGAGCCAACTCGTCGTGTGATGTCCAACTGGACACTGTCACACCTTGTCAGCCGTAAGTCAGTCTTAGCCTCTCCGGCTAAGACTGACTTACGGCTGACATAGGTTAAAATCGCCTGTCACGCTACTTGTCACGTAACTTCGCAAGTTCGTTAGAGTATGGAGTACTGGGGTCTTACCACGACCTCTTAGTGCGATCCATTTGACAACCTAATATAATCTGTTAAAGGGACGGAGCTATATAGGGACTATAGCGCCATCCCTCTTTCTTACTCACGCGCCACACATTTTAATGACCGTGACCATATTTTTACTTATTTTTTCCAAGAAAAACACCAGAACTTTTTCTAAAAAGTATCGGGAACTCCAGAACTATGCTGCATGCGAGTATTATTATTATTTATTATTTGGAAGATAAGGGGCTATGCATCTCCCGTAGTGTAGGGGATGTAGTCACTGCGACCTAAAAGATCTATTGTGACTCGCCGCCTTGTTAGAGGAACTCTTTTAGCCCGGAGGCTTCCAGAAAATCTAGAATACTCTCCTAGCTTTTAGAGTGCATGCGAGTAGAACTCTCATCTTTTATACTCTGCAGGAAAATTATCCGTTAAGTTCACGGTCATCAAATTTAACACATCATGGTAGACCTCTGCTCAAATCTTGGGGACAAATATGCCAGGTACCAGATCGATACACTTGAGTCAATTGAGAAGCCAGCCAATAGGATCCTTAGTAATGATGCACTCGTCCAGTCGAAGCTTGAGAATCGAAGCCGAGCTAGCCGGTCGGTTTTCTACCTTGGTAGAATTTTGCTTACTTTGGCTAACATTGTGGGGGAGGGAGAATATTTGCAAAAAAAACTACTTACGTAATACTTAAACGGCTCCTGTGCGTCGGAATTGCTTATTTTAATTCTGCCAAGCCCGTTCCATCCTCGGACCACCAGATGTACGGCCATGCGCTACCGGTACATGATGGATAATCCACCCTGTGCAGCTAAGAAGTGGAATCCCCTGCCGGAGTCTGTGTTCAGATAGCTGCAACCTGGAGGTCTATAAGTCAAGAGTGAATACCTATGCACTCTTGACCTAAATACCTCCAGGAAGTAACCTTACTTCTAGGCAGCGTGCCGTCCATCGTCGCTTTCCATCAGGTGAGACAGTGTTCAAGCGCCTGTTAATAACAAAAAAGTGTTTTTTTTTTCACAAAAAACTGCCTACTTGGAATATCTCTTGTATTGTGGTGTTCACAAACATATTGTAAATATACACATAAAAACACATTTTTTTATGGGTGGTTTTTTGTAGATGTTTTATAATAAATAATAATAATAATAAAATCATCCAATGACATCTCCGCGCCTCAATCCTTAGGCGGAGCTGGAGATAGTGTCAGACTTTTACAGACTAAAAACCCACTCCGTTGCCTTTCGTACCGGGACCGAATCTTCCTTTCAGAAGCAGACTCTTGGCCCCAGTAGGCTTCGGACCTGTTGAAGCCCTACTGTAAATTCACATACCCTTGAGACACCCAGACATGAAACAGCTACCTGTTTATAATCCCCTGGATCCACTCGACCCACAGCGCAGCAGTCAATTGCTCACCGCTTGAAGACCTTTCGCGCTACATTGAACGCTATAGGTAACAAAAAGCTACTATATACAAGTTATTACTCCTACTCATGTGTTCAAATGCAATAAGTCGGTCCAGAGGGCTTAGATAAAGTGATATTCTGTTCCTGCGGGCCTATGATAGAGCGGTCCAGTTGGATATATATTGGTCGGACCGAGTCAGATCGACACGAAAGAAGATGTTGCTAGAATTAGAATATTTCTAGACCTTTAATAGGCTTCCCTGTAGAGAAAGGAGCCGCGCTGCGCCATCACACAGACCTGTAGAAAACCTCCAGCCAGAATCGGGGCATGCCACGGTGGCTCGTGATTACTCTTCCAGTGTATTTACCTACCTGTGATTTAGTCATTTCTACCAATTTTGAGAAATAACTATGTCATACAGAAAGGTGAAGCAAAGAAACACAATGTTAAATATAAGACTATAATTATCAAAAATGGTATTTATAAAGCACAATATGCTAACAACCGAATTTTAAAAAATACATAGACACTTCAATTTCATGAGTAAAAATAAAAATTAAACAATTTAAGTAATTGAATCACTGTCTAGCGTTAAGTTTCTTGCTTTTAATGTTATTTGTCTTGAGGTAGGAGTAATCAGTATCATATCAGAACGGTCAGTATCCTAATCATTCCCACTATCGGTACTGTGTTCATTATCAGCCTAGGCGCACTGCTTCAACTGGAATCGCTACCTGTCAATATAAAAAGAGAGCTACTAAATTGACTGTAATCAAACTAACGGTCAAAGTAATTATTAAAAATGTAGTTACCTGCAGCTGTCTTCATTAACTGATTTTGTTCAACTGGTTGCATTGGTTGAGGTACGCCGGCTGCTTAGCACGTCGCGCGCCTCGCCGTCCGCATTGAGCGCCATTGCCGCGAGCGGCCCAAAGTAGGCGCCATTGCTGCAACCGCCACTAACGCAGGCGCCATTGCTGCAACCACCACTAACGCAGGCGCCATTGCTGCTAGCGCCCCTAACGCAGGCGCATAGCTTGAGCTCGTCATCTGTCAACTCATAATGTTACAAATATTTACATGGCATATTTCATAACATTCACCTTGCAAATTAAGTCTGACCTTTTAAGACTGACTTTAAATTACAGTGCTAAAATTTATAAAGAATGCAAACAAAACGTATACATTTTTTAAACATGTTCATTTAATTACAAGTAGATAGCAGAAAAAAAATAGTCACTGTCTAATAACGTTCGTCATCACACTGCGAGCACCTTCGTCGCAGACACTCTCGGCTGCTGTCCTCGGCGCTGAAGTAAGCTCCGCCGACGCAAGCGCCACTTCCTTGGGCTCTTAAAACACTATGTAGGTATATGTAAAAACTTTAAATACAATTCAAGGTAAAAAAACCACCATTTCAATTAAATATTTTAATGCGTTACTACATTGACCTAAAATTAAACATTCAGAACCTTCATCATAAGAACATAGAGCTACACAGTAATATCAGGTAAGTATATATTAATTAACAGCACGACATTTATTTTCACATTTATTATTGAAATTTGTATTTTTCATGTTTAACTTTATTCCATATATTTTGTAACATTATTTAATTGGGGAAAAGCACATTAGGTTGCTGACCACGTGAATCTGGAAACTAATTAATTAACACTTAATTAATTAGAGACGAATTAAGTAAAACAGATGGCATCGCAATGCAGATGGAATTCAATCGAATAGTAGATACTATTTTTTTAAATACTTATGAACAATACATACTTACACTATAAACATTAAAATACAACACACATTGAGCCTATTTTTTTTAGTTAGTCGAGACAATAATTTATCATCTATATCCGCATAGTCTACATATTACCAGATCTTTTAATTTTGTTATTACCGTTTCCCAGTTTCACCTTTTTTGAGAGTTTTTTATATATTTGTAATTCTTTTTATACCAAATTCTGAAAATGACAATTTTATTCAATGATTCATTTACAAATTTAGTTTGTTTCGTCGGTAATCTGAGGCAAAGTGTTTCTATAGAAAACCACAACAATCATTACAGAATACATTGTATACAGGGTTACTTGTAAAACACTAACTACCTTGCACGAATGTATTACTCATCAAAAACAACAACTTTTATTCTATGACTTTTCACAAGACATAATTAATTTACCAAAAACAAGCCTTCACGATTTCGTTGTTCTTTTTAACATTTTTCAACTCTGTATTTTGCTATACCAACCTATCGCTGCTTCGCATAAACTTCGTAATATTTAGAACGTTTAATTTAAAAATCTGATGAACTAAAATATGATTAATTTTTTAAAGTCATAGGACAAAAGTTGTTTATGATGTTAGTAATTTAGCCCTGAGAGGTTGCCATTGTTTACATATAACTCTGTATAGATTGACGACACAGTATTACTTATCATATTATGCAGACATAGTAAAAGCATGACATAATACACATATTAATATAGTATGATTATAATTTCTTTGGGTTTTTAGCGGGATTGCCGCACGCGTAAACCCCGCAAATGTCCATTTTATACAAGATTGTAATGCGCGGAATACGCACGCGGGACGCGTTTTTTTTGCATTTTGAAATTGAACGTAATGAAATCCGCACGATATTGAAAACACCCTTAATAAGCGAAGGAGTTCATTTTTTCCATCATCTAAGTCTTATTTTTATCTATACATAAAGACGAGAATAATTCGACGGTCACATTATCTCCTTTACAATTTAGCAAGTTTCTAAAAATGCTTAGGTTCACTATTGGTCCGGAGTGCGGTAATCGTTCTCTCCATATATAATAAGTACCATGCGCGTCCATAACATTAACACAATTATTTTCAAGTAAAATATAGTCGTGATTAATTATCTCGGTCAGATTATTTTCTGAAAAAGAAAATCACATGTTTATTTTATGATTATGATGATTATGATTATGATGTCAAAATTAGAGATTGCATAACACTAAACATGCTCCCTTAAACTATATTTGGGGTAGTTAAATAAGACACATTTTAAAGGTATATCAGAAAGGCTAACATACAAGGTTAGCTCTACGTCTTGACTCAACAACCGTCTTACGATGAGAAGACCTCAAGAAAACTCAGTGCATGGTAGCCTTAATGATAATAAAATAATCAGCTTTTAATCACTTCTGAATAATTGTAGATATTGTTATTAATTTCATTTCATTTTATGTGTACTAGTTATGCGTGTTAGTGTTTTGATACCAATATTGTAAGCTTCCTAATGTTTTTCTAGATAAATAACGAAATCATATTTTTTCTTTTTTACCTCTCAAACACAGTAAAACCCAATAAACTGGCCTGCAACAAGTACATCTTGTTATTTAATGTATTTTAAATTGGTAACTCGTACATTTGTATGAAAGGAAACTATTGTCCAACTGAATGGTTCACCTTTTGAGAAGCAGTATTGTCCGTTTGATTCATGATGAGCCCGCTCCTTAGTCCGAGCTCACCTGATGGCAAGCTATGGATGACATCGACGAACACCGATGTTGCCGATGATCTGCTGGTGTGGACGTTTGGTGGAAGCTGGGGATCATTGCCGGCGGTAAGCTCAGCGCCCTCGAACAACTAAAACGACACAAACTATACATTTCTATTCACAGCATCACTATAAGCAATACCTACTCAGAACAGAACCGTTAAGTACTCACTTCTTCTCTGGAGATCAAACTCATTGGATACATTTCTTGGTTCTTGAGATGAAGAAGCCACATTGCAGGCAGGTTTACTCCTCCAAGAGCGTACTTCTTGATCCAGTTTTACTATATATTACTGAAAGGAGCGACTCTCACACACAAGCCACAAGAACTGAATTCTACTAAAAAGAGAGAGACAGAAAGAAGGATGATCAGTCATGCTGCCTCTCTTTCTTTGCTGTGCCGTTTGTGTGTGAGTCGATGACGCTCACATGAGCATCAGTGACACACTTGAAGAAGCGACAAGAAATATACAACCAAAATTAAAATGTAACTCATGATTTAAAAGAGTGTCTTTGGTATTTCTATTTTTATGAAATCTATGCTGACAATTAGAAAATTTGGTCGACTAAAATAAGAAACGTTTATTTAAACGTTTCTTAGTTTTGGGGTGTGTGAGAGATGCTCATAGGTACTAATAAATTAATCCTGAAAAAAAAAAAAAGACTTGAATAACAAAAGATTACACATGTACCTACGTATTGTCTTGGTCGTTCCTTAAATACCTTGAACTGAGGTTGAAGAAACCGTTGTCCATTAGTCCGGTGTGAAACTTAGACGCACCAGACGCTGAGACACGCAGGCTCTCATCTTCATCTTGTAGTGGTGCTTAGCTGGCATCTCAGCGGGCGAAGAGATGTTGCGCAGACACCAGGAAACCTTTGAGCAAAACCTTTACCTGTCATCTCTGATGACAGTGAGTGTACCATTGTAAATTTAGAAAATACCTTTACCGTGAAGGTAGCCATACACGCTAGGGCATACCTGACAGTTTTGCCTGTACAGTTGAGTTATACAGGTAAACAGGAGCGTGTATGTTGCACAACTGTGCAGGTAAATCTGTCAGGTACACCTAAGCGTGTATGGCTATCATAACCTATGATTAGTTTCAGTGCATAACCATGATGTAAACTCCATGGTGGCTTCGGCTTTGAGCACGAAGTCGCTGTACAGTTCCAAATTCATAGGGAAGCGGGGGAGAGGGTCTATGGGTCCGGCACAATGAGTAGCACTCATCTCAGCCGCCATGAAGTTTGATGGTTAGGTACTTTGAACACATACTTATTTGAGGACTTAAAAAAAGAGAAAAAAGGTCCATAGATATTGCCAAATATCAACTTATTATCTAACCTCTTACTTTCTAATAATAACAATAATAATTTATTTAGTGTGCAAGTAACCCCCTGCCTTTTTTAACATTGTTCAGGCAGGGGCCAGAGTCTTAACAATAACCTGTAACCAGTCCACTTGAGACTCTAAAATCCATAGCCCATAGTCTTTATTTTCCATTATGTCACAACAGGTTTTCACCAAACCGGCGGTTGTTCTTGCGTGCACTAGCATAACGCGTACCTACAGGGATCATCGTCGGTCGGTACCACGTGCGATTGGGTTTCGGCTCCTCGTACGCCTTCTAAAGGTCCAGGACCTACTGATGATGAGATGTACTGATCCATATAATAATTACTTTCTTTATTCCAAACTCACAAATAGGTACAGAAAACATTTTTTTTTTATTTGGTGTTAAACTTATAATGATGTTGTTTTTATCCCTGATGCACGCCATACACGCTAGGGTATACCAGATAGGTTTGCCTGTACAGTTGAGTTGTACAGGTAAACCAGAGCGTGTATGTTGTGGCATAACTGTGCAGGTAAACCTGTCAGGTATACCATATCACCGGTTCTCAAACTTATTTGGCCACGGAACCCTTTTGAGAAGCTGAGTATTTGATGGAACCCCAGAATAAGCTAACACCGATTTGTTTATAATTCTTTAATTTCAAATTTTGTGTATAATTATAATACAATAATAGTAATTTAAATAATTAATGGGAGGTATGAAATTGGTTTTTATTTTTCATTAATTGTCTGATGTCTGGGTCGATAGTAGAGTTGAAGTCACATGTCAGGTTCGGCATTCAGTCTATTGCGGTATTTTGTTTTTGTTGCTGCATAGGTCGAAAATCCTGTTTCGCACAAGTATGTAGTTGGGAATGGAAGAAGAACAAACAGAGCTTTTGAAGCAAGAAGTGGATAGGTACTCATCAAGAATTCTGCACCAAAAATCATTCAGAGGCATTGTTTTGAATAATGATTCTATACTTGTGTCTGATGTAATTTCCAAAAATGATTCATAAATCTCATTTAACATTGTTTCAGGCTTTTGCAAGTTCGCGCGTACAGAGTTGAGATATTGGACCAGTTCTGCAAACAAATCATTTTGAAATAGTTCTGAGTCCCTAACGAACTTACTGAGCAATGAAAAGCTTTCTATTTCTCTCTTACCAACACAAACAATCCAAAAATCTAATTTTCTTTTGAATGCAGTTAATTTGTTACTTGCGTTGAACACTGTTGTCTGCTTACCTTGTAGTGACCAATTTAATTCGTTCAACTTTTGAAATACATCTGCCATAAAAGCTAGCCTAAATAACCAAGTTCTTTCAGACAACCGGTCCTTCAAATTAAATAATATGTCTGTAAAAAATGTTTGTAACTCTGCTCTAAGTTCAAATAGCCTTGTTAAAGTTTTACCCCGAGATAACCACCTTACTTCTGTATGAAGCAGAAGTGTTTTATGTTTGCTACCATAATCTTCACACAACAATGAAAACAATCGGGATTGCAGTGGACGTGATTTGATGAAATTAATTATTTTTACCGCTTCAACCAGAACCAATTTTAGATTAGGCTGCATTTGCCTAATTGCGAGTGCCTGCCTGTGGAGGATACAATGGCTAGAACTACAATTAGGCGCTTTACTTTTTATTCGAGATACAGCTCCCGATATTTTACCGGTCATTGCCTTGGCACCGTCAGTACAAATGTCGGTACAATTATTCCAATTAAGATTGTTTTCTTCAAAAAATATAATCTATCAAAAGAAAATTTATATGGATATCGCACAATCACCAGCAAGATGGCTAAACCAGCAACATCAGTCGACTCATCTATTTGCAAGGCGAATGGTTTTTCTTGTAAGCATTTTATGAGTTCTTGTTTGACGTAGCTTGCCAGATCATGTGTTCGGCGCGAAACGGTGTCGTTTGAAAGCGGCACTGTAGAAAGATACTTTGCAGATTTATCGTCGAGCATATATTTTGTTACGTCTAACATACATGGTTTTATTAAATTCTCAGCGATAGTATGCGCTTCACCCGCCTTGGCGATGCGATAGCTAACTAAATAAGATGCCTCTGTGCCCTTTTCATTCACTGTTTGAGTCGTATGCATGATGGTTTTTTGGCTCTTCAATAATTGTTCTTTTCTACGCATAAAAAAGTCTTCAGTCTTGTCTTTAGATTCGGGGTGTACAGTTTCCAAATGTCGGCGCATCTTGGCAGGTACCATAGAACTATTAGGAAGCACTTTAGCACATAACATACAGAGAGGTGAACCGTTAGATTCAACGAATCCAAGATTGAGATATGATTCATCATATTTCCTTTTTTTCGCCTTTAATGTGTCGTTACATATTAATTGAAATCGCCGCCCGCGTCGCTCGTTCCGTTCACCTCCTAACTTTTTGTAGATACGTAACGCTTCTTTTAATACTTTATTAATTATAATAAGCACCTTTTTTCGTGGACCCCCTATATAGGCTTCGCGGAGCCCCAGGGCTCCGCGGAACACATTTTGAGAATGCTAACGTGTATACGCTACCTTAAGATCCAGAAACAGATACAAACGGTGTCGAATTTAATAAACGGTGGCTGGATTGCAAAATTTGGACGGTAAAATTATGATCTTCGTTATAGTCACTCGTTTTGACAATTCGTTAAAGTTATCATAATTTAGGGACAAATAAAACAACTATGATTACATAGATATCGTCTGATTTTGTAATTAAAATGCCTTGTATGTAGGAAATTCCTAGTTATTATATGGGTAATTAATTGACCAGACTGTATTGTTTTATCTTATAATTTATTATCTTCGGCATTTCACACGCAAGCGAGCTTTAGCAAACCAAATAATTTGTAAAGTGACGAGTCACACAATGTATTGACAAAACATATTGACGGCATGATTTCTTATAAACTTACCATACTTACGATTTTAGAATAGTATTTGGTCACGATGGGTACCTGTAAATGTAATTCTTAGAGCACAGTTACCTTTACCGTGGTACACTCACCTTTGACTTGAATTGACGAGACAACTGCACGGTGAGCGTGGTAAATATCCGTGTTGAAGCAGTGTGTAGGCGCACATATGGACCGCTAGCGCATAGGTGCACTGCAGGCTGCGATGCAGTCGCCCAGCAGATGCATGGCTCTGCAGTCGGTCTGCTGTCGGACTGCAGTCACTTTGCTGGCGGACCGCAGCCGCCTCTCGGTCGCAGTCAAGCGCTCCGTCTAACGGCAAAACTTTTGCCTATCATCTCTGATGACAGTGAACCTATCATAGTAATTTTCTACCTACTCTTGTTAAAAGTTTTTGTTGTATTTATTTATCAGTAAAAACAGCAAAACCTCTAATACTACCAACACAAGTTAAGTAAGCAAAAAAAAAAACAGCGCTACTACCGGAAGTGGCAAAAATGTAATAAGCTACACTTGTAAAAATACCGTGCGAGTAATTCGCCTCTTTGAGGAATAACAGATTTCCTCATTTTCATATGCATTGCTTTACAATAAATACACATATACTGGCAGAGTACAACAAAAAGCAAAGCAAAGTACGTGAACTATAGTACTGTACACTGTTTGTTAAGATCCTTTGTATGTTGTCAGAACCCAGATGTATTCTCAGGTTACTACTTCTTATTTTCTTTATCGAAATATACTTGTCAAAATGAAATACGGGCTACTTATACTTTTTAAATTTTGAATTATATCATTGATCACCAATTAATAAGACGCCAAATATGTTTGTTACAAATTCTTTGTTACCGGTTAGTTATTGTTTGCAGTAGTTTGTCAAAATTCTTGGAATTCTAATTATTATGGTCTTTTTTTTCCTTTACCTTAATATGCCTCAAGCAGGAAGACCTCTTAGAATGAATGCTCATCTTTATCGTTTATACAGTGTTACAAGTTTTTTTAATGTAGCAAGTCAGTTCCTTTGCATGGCATATTTATAGAGATGATCAACGTGTTACGGAATGGATCCGACGTCCTAGCATCAGGAGTACATAGTACACGTTAGTCTACCTAGTTCATTGAGGGTACGCGTAACTGTCCCCGAGGAACAGTACCTCCAGTTCGGCACCAGTCCAGATTGCATTGCGACTAGGGCTTTCAATACCGGTATTACAGGATCCCGTAATACCGTGATCACGAATATATTTTGGTCTTTTTTCAATCACGGTATTGACGAGCCAATACCGTGATTACGGTATTACAATCTTTTATTATCATTTATTGAGTTTTGTTGTAATAGGTAGCAAGAAATTGTATGATATAATATAAATTACGATGTAATATTATTCTCACACTTGTATTTAGCACCAACTCTTATCTCCAGCTCACCCGCCCGCACCTTACTTAGACCTGTTTCTGAGTCGAGCGAGCCTAAAGGGCCTATTACACTATGCGTTATTCAGCACACGATATTCAGACTCGTCTTTGTTTTCTTTCCGAGTAAGACAGTCTGACCCTTGTTACCCATAGACTAGATACGTCGAACCATAGACTAAAACCGTCTGAATAACGCTTAGTGTAATAGGCCCTATACGACGTTATTGTTTTGTTAGTCAGTATCGCAAAGGCGCCCGGGTAACATGTGCATGTGAACTTGGTCATTGTGTATTTTTTATAAGTTTGTGATCTTAACGAGCAACATGGTACACCTATAATATTAATACTTGTATTTACTGGGGTTTGTCTCAATTCTCAATGGATCACGCGATCGTATTTATTTTTGTCGTATCTGATGACGTGTCACGAATTCACAACAGATTGAAGCATCTAAAATTGTGGCATTTTCCTCTTTGATTAATGTCATTTTTACTTTAACGGATCACGTTATGCATTAGATCTACAATTAAATAGTAAAAAAATAAAATTTTAGCGGTTTGGATGTGGCTTTGTTTTCTAACTTCAATTATTATTAATTTTGCCTAATTAGTACTTATTAACTACTTTCGTGTACGAAGAAACAGTTCAAAATTATAAGGGCAGTATAGGTACTTATCGAATGTATCAGCCAGTAAACAATAGATACAGCAGCGCCATGCTTACTTGAACCTTATTAGAACTGCGTTTGAACTTTATTAGAATTGTCGTAAACAAGTGACAGCGTCAAGTAAGCATAACTTTACGCAGTCTATGGTTTTAACCTACCTTAATTGCTAATCGCCGGTAAACAATGGGTACGGCAGCGCCATGCTTACTAGAACCTTATTAGAACGGTTAAGAGAAAATAAAGATTGATCCGAAAACTAAAAAAAAGTTTTTAAATGGTTTTATTAATGTCCTAATTAAAGTTCCTAGAGAAAGGATTACAGTCAAGCACTAGATTAAAAATTTAAAAAAAAAAACAAAAAACTTAAAAAAATGCTAATACCGGTATTGAAAAAATCCGGTATTTGAAAGCCCTAATTGCGACGGCTCGAACGTTACAAAATCACTTACGGATGACCACGCATCGTTTTTTCAGCGACCAAACACACAGAACCTCAAACAAACCACAGAAAGACGAGTTGCTCAGCCTAGAGTTCAAATGTAAATCTTAAAGGATCTCCATATTTAAACAAATTCTATTACACTAATTCTATATCGCTATTACATGGTAGGTAGTAGAGGTTTCTTTAATGGTTCTACATTGGTATCTTCTTCTTAGCGTGTCGATGGCAAAGCTTATTAAATTCCATGCCTGGCCCAGTATTCGGCCAGGGCAATGCCGTCCACTGATGCTGTCATTAGATCCCTACGTGAACAGGTTACAGGGCACGTAATGCAGGATAGAAGGTGGGACATGGTCTGTGAAGAGACGCCGCACAAACACTGAAGGTCTGAACCGTCCAGGAACCCCCATCTGTGGAGATTAAATTGTCTTTACTGCGACCAACCTGGGTACGGAGTCTGTTTAGAGTTTTTCTGGTTGGCCGTAGCAACTCATGTCCGGAAAAGAGGTTTTCCGACGGCTCGATAAAATCTTCTGGAGGTACAAGTAGGTGGGGGTAGGTGACCATAGAGATCTTTACTTTGGAATGTGCAATTAGATTGATTTTTCTGACTGACTGACTTTTGACATTACAAAAGTGTCAGTAAATGGTTTATTTGAAATAAAATGCTTTGAATCTTTGGATCTTTGAATCTTGATGAAAAATGTGTAGGGATATATAGTGCCAGGAAGGATGGAGGAGGCCCATGGTTAAAAGCGAAAATACCTCGTTTTGACTATTATGTAATATAGTGGGTTCACACACCCTATGACCTGTTGAAACTCCATTTAAATAAAAACTGAGTAGTAAAATAATTTCTACCAGTAGAAACACTCTTGCTTAGTTCACTCTTGTTTTAAGTTTAACACCACGAGTGCTGACGAAGGAGGACGCCGGTCAGGTTTGGCATCGGTCAGATTCCCAACGCACAGTATGAAATAAATATTATAATATTACTATAATATTAAATAAATTATTATATTTAAAAAAAATATTAATATACTGCTGTGTGAGTGTAGTCAAGATATAAAAATAAATATATTTTTTTCAAAACACTTGCTCAGAAAGTGACTCTTATTGCACTGCACTTAGGTACATAATGGCACTTGTTACCAAACTGTGACACTTTGATTACCTTTCCGCACTAGTGCTATAATGTAGTTGAAACCTAATGTAATATTAATGTCGGATAACAGCGACAAGCGATGTGGAAGAGTACTTTGACGGCTGAGTGTATTTTGTGTCTTTATAATATACGTACATAGTTAGGTTTAATACAATAGTATTTATAGTTAATATTTAAGTCATAACTATGACCATACAAATAAATGAATACATACATGTAATATTAATAAACTTCGTAGCAGCAACTTTCTTTTATATTCTCTAAATGATATCCTTGTAGATATCATCAATAATTAAAGTCATACCTAGAATAGAATAGAATAGAATAGCATTTATTCGGTGCAAGCAACACAATACCTGTTAAGATTAGGAATCTAAATAATAATAATAATAAGAGTAAGGAACTTCACGGACGCTTTTTCCGGGTCCTTCATGGGCCTGATGTAGACCAACTGGCGTCCGTAGCCTGGCTACGCAGCGGTGACCTCTTTGGGGAAACCGAAGGGTTTGTCTGTGCAATTATGGACGAAGTTATCATGACGAATAACTACCGGAGATTTATTGTGAAGGACGGCACGGTTGACATATGTCGGGCATGTCACCGACCGGGTGAATCAATCCGCCACATTATTTCTGGTTGTTCTCGTCTAGCTAACGGGGAATACTTGCATAGACACAACCTTGTAGCCAGGATTATCCATCAGCAACTTGCTCTGAAGTACTCTCTTGTGGAATCGGAGGTGCCATACTACAGGTATGTGCCCGACCCAGTTCTCGATAGTGGCGATATCACGTTGTACTGGGATCGGTCCATCATCACTGACAGGACTATTGTAGCCAATAAGCCTGATATAGTGGTGGTGGACCGAAGGGAGAGGCGTGCAATGATTGTTGACATATCCGTTCCGCATGACGAGAACCTCGTGAAAGCCGAGAAAGATAAACAAATCAAGTATATCGATTTGGCTCGCGAGATTGTCGACATGTGGGATGTGGACTCAGCGATCATTGTACCGATAGTCGTGTCAGCCAATGGTTTAATAGCCAAGAGCCTCGACCAACACCTTAGGAGGCTCTCGTTAAGCGGCTGGATCAAGGGCTTGATTCAGAAAGCGGTACTCCTGGACACGGCTCGTATAGTTAGGAGGTTCCTTTCTCTGGAGCCCTGACCGCCGGTAGCTTGGACCCTGTTCCTGATACCGGCGGGATACTGTTTTTTATATTTTTAAATGTTTTTTTTTATTGTTTTTTAAGAAATATTTAAAAATATATTGTAACATGTAAAAAAATTAATAAAGGAAATAATAATATTCCACAACTATCACACAGCGCCGTCTGGTCCCAAGCTAAGCAGAGCTTGTGTTGTGGGTACTAGATAACTGATAAACATACTTATATATTTCTAAACACATACACCCATAAACTTCATAGCAGCAACTTTCTTTTATATTCTCTAAAATACAAGGATATCATCACTATAGTATATTACCGGCACCAAACACTTTATTAAATTTTGTAGACCTGTGAAATCTATTAAGTTCTAGCTTGGCTAGTAGTCTGTTGGAATAATATAAGCGGATATATTCCCAAATAACATTTTTATTTTAATTCTGCCAGGGTTTTTCGGTATCTGCCCTAATGTACGACGGTCAACTTGCGTTTGAAAGAATATATTCAAATACGCCTTCTTTCTTCGTTGTAGTTTAAGTAAATATAATTATACGTATTACATTATAGTCTATTAGTATGTTATGTATTTATATGAAGAATTTTAATAATATGTTATGGATAAATTTGCACCTACCACAATTTGTCTCCGCATCACCCAAAGGTTGAGTGGTAGAACCTTTTACTCTTATGTGCATGAAGAATAAAATAAATAAATTATCAACCTTAACGATTACATTTTTCCAAGTACATACGATTTCATTTTTACAAGTATAAGTTCTTAAAATGTAAAGTTACTTGCTCATTTCTATTTACCTACTGATAACAAAAAGGCAATAGCAAAATAATAGTATTAAGCGTGCCACTATATACTGTTCTGCCCTCTATAAAACTACTAAAGACAATAATTACTATGATATATTCACCATTGATTTTGCAAGCGGCTAATGTCCTATCAATGTTGTACGAATAGACCCGACTGTAAACTTAATCACTATTTTTCTTCTAAATTATTAGTTCTCCTTTTGTGAGCCCTGCAACAAAGATATGGATATTATGGATATTGTGATGAATTCATAGTAGGTTGTATAAATATACAACATTATTATTAATATTGTGCAAAACCAGAATATACTTTGTTCAGAATCTGTAAGTCACGGCAGGTTATAGGGCACATTAGCGCACTGCTGGATGCGGGAGCAAAAAATCCCCTCAGTCGCCTGGGTGATCAATTATTTGTTCGGCCAACCAGGTAACATAACAAGCTTATAACTTCGTGAGTTTTCATTGTACAGTAATGAAATTTTGTACTCAGATTCTTTACATATAATACAAATACTAGACACATGTTTCGGGTTTTGCATATACTAAACAAGGTTGTATATACTGTAAGCACATTGATAGGTCACCTTTTGCGAAGGCAGCAACTAACGTCGTTTTAGTTTCGCCTCAATCCTCGCGTTACGTCTGGGGCACGCGTTATGCTTTGCTTTCCACCAGGTAATTAAACTCAACACAAACACTAATACTACGAACGTCACTACTAACTCTATTTCCATGACCAAATTGTTTATTTGTCTATTCGTAATATTGTTAGTATTCACCATTTTCTTGAAGAACGATTTTTCTTTTTTCTTTCTCTTTTTTGGGAGACCAAAGTTTCTCTTTCACAGTTTATTATACGAGCGTATTTTTCAGCTGCAGCCTGTGCTTCCGCCACACGATAAGCTATACTATACCACTTTATGGCAAACACAGATATAGACAGTATCCAGAATGCTGCAATAAGCAGCGGTCCCATGGTAAAACTGTTAATTTTTTTAAATCACCATTTGTTTTTAAAACCGCCTTGTTTAAGCACTGTGTACGAATTTGTTCATCCACTGAATCAAAAATGTAATGGTAGGTATGTAAACTTCACCTGTAAGGACTGAAAGGAAGAATTCAAATGCCTTTTTCACTGTTTTGCAGCCTTTGCTTTACGACAGGAGCTGCAAGTTGGGTCCCACTGCAAGAGCGCATAAAGTACTATACACGATATCACAGCGGCCATAAAGTACTCAGCTAAATAGTGCAGTTCCATGGTAATATTGTTCGTTTATCACTTTTTAAAAGTCTCAATAGAATCACTCACTAGATCACTTGGAATATTCAAGTTACCTTATAGGTCACTGAAATTAAATATCAAATTAGATACATAAATACTCGTGGTTTCACAACGTACAGCATTAGAAACAAAACATATGGAATGATTGTTTCTAAAGCTGTTCCCTAAGGCTTCCCTTAAAGGGAAGGGGCCGAGCTCCACCAACGCTCGGCCCTGTAGAGCCCACCCGCCATAGGCGCTTTGCTCTCCCACAACATTTATGACTATTTTGTCGAGCCTTAATAATAATGAACAGCATTAGAAACAAAACATATGGAATGATTGTTTCTAAAGCTGTTCCCTAAGGCTTCCCTTAAAGGGAAGGGGCCGAGCTCCACCAACGCTCGGCCCTGTAGAGCCCACCCGCCATAGGCGCTTTGCTCTCCCACAACATTTATGACTATTTTGTCGAGCCTTAATAATAATGAACAGCATTAGAAACAAAACATATGGAATGATTGTTCCTAAAGCTGTTCCCTAAGGCTTCCCTTAAGGGGAAGGGGCCGAGCTCCGCCAACGCTCGGCCCTGTAGAGCCCACCCGCCATAGGCGCTTTGCTCTCCCACAACATTTATGACTATTTTGTCGAGCCTTAATAATAATGAACAGCATTAGAAACAAAACATATGGAATGATTGTTCCTAAAGCTGTTCCCTAAGGCTTCCCTTAAGGGGAAGGGGCCGAGCTCCGCCAACGCTCGGCCCTGTAGAGCCCACCCGCCATAGGCGCTTCGCTCTCCCACAACATTTGTGACATAAAATAGTCGAGAGCCTTAATAATAATGAACAGCATTAGAAACAAAAACTTGCGAATTTTACAATCATATAAAATAGTATCGTAGCATTTCATCATCATATTAAAACAATTGTAAAAACTAAATCGATATTATAAACATATTTTAAAGGCTTAGGTACACTGTCCACGGACGCGTAACTTCATGGGCATGTATTTGTCTTTATACGAAGCGGCACCGACATGACGCCACGACGTTGCCGCTTCGTTGACAGAGTTTTTAGTTTTATATGTAAGCTTCACACAGGCGTACACTAATCGTATAATGACGAATACGCGTCAATGATACCATTAGCTGTTTATACCAATTAAAAAAAAAATCAAAAAATAGGAAGCCACGCGTCCATGAACAGTAAGCCCAACCATGCACCGCAATCGACCAGAAACCACTCACTAAGGCCCATCGCCACGATGAATTTTTGTAGCGATGCCGTCGCGCCACTATCGCGACTGTATCGAAGCGAACGCGAGCAGCAACGCGGCTGCATCGCTACAAAAAGTTGCCGAGGGCGAGGGCCCTAAAGTAATTCGATACAAATACGACAAGTCATCCGCTTCGCCTACTGCAGCTCCAACGATGAGTGAATGGGTTGAGTGTGTCCGAAAACAAGCTACTGCGCAAAAACGCATTATTGAAGGAAAAAGAACATCGCCCGGTACGCTGCAGCATACTACAACGGAGCAGAAATAATCAAGACATGCCAGGTTTTAGGTCATCCTAGAACCTGACATCAGGATCGTGAAGGGCAACATAAGAAACACAGGTTTTAGGGCGCTTTTCCAGCAGAAGTGTTACGCAGTTATGCTGCGAGGATGTAATACTAAGCTACGAAACTATATGACTGTTTTCACTAATGCTAAGCTATGTAACGGGCCGTAAAAAATGTGTAAGGAAGGTGCGCAGCTCAAGCTATGCGAGATTTTGACCATAGCTAACGCATCCAGAGCACCTACCCCTAGAATGCGTCCATAACACACATCCATAGCAAGAATCTAGAACAAGCATCCATCCATAGCTTAGTTCAACCTGTTTCCACCATCAGCTTTGTGGTGAAGTTGTGAATATGATTGAAGGATATCAAACGTAGCATAGCGCATTTCTGGTGGAAAAGCACTCTTAGTCAGTGCAAGCCTGAAACCCTTTCTTGTACGGTAGGAGGTACATGATGAATTACAACTTCAAAAAAAATCTTTAGTGTATTTAGTTCAATGGTAACCCAAATATCTCTAGAATACCGATCGACATTGTTTTTTCGATACAACGTGCAACGCAGCAACCTGGTTTCTGACTACACTCTCAAGACCCCCATACAATGCTTAGAAGATCTTGAACAGCACAGTATCTTCTCCCACGATGGTTAACAGATGATTAGGTAATTATGTGTGCAATCGATGTAAGCGTATTTACATCAATTAAATAACCTGACAATCAATTCTCAAGAAACCTTAACACCTTAGGATTTTTAGCCCTACATACAGGAAAAGTTTTTAACCACTGCGTAAATTTTTTTTGGTGGCTCAGTGTAAGTAATAGAACACATTTCCATTTTTAGTTTATAACTTTTTTTTTCACATTTTTCCACCTTGTCCCATTTTGAAATAAGCATAACATGGACATAATTTAATCGTAATACTATTAAATACTATGAATGTAAACGCGCTGGCCGCCGCCCGTTGTACGAGACGGGGGTGCGGGGGGAAGGGGGCGGGGGTATGCAGCGCCGGCGGCGGCCTTTGATGTGCGGATCTGCAGTACGTCACTTGCGGAAGCGGGGTTCGGACGTTCGCTCATATTCATCCCTGCGCGCGTGTGTGCCGCGTACTCGTGTCGTCACGATGTCGAACTTTACTCACCGCGAATACTACGAAATGGTGCGAGTGTATCTACTTAGCCACGAAAATTTACGAGCAGCACGAAGAAGGTATGAGAGGGAGAGCGTACCTCGTATGCGAGCCCAAGGGATCCGTAATCCTACGGTACCTAATGAAAGGACAATTCTTGCAGCAAATCAAAGGCTGCTTGATCACGGCCAGTTCAGAACCCCGAGACATGCACTAGGATCTGGCAGACCTCGACTGGCAGTCGAAGCCGAAGATGCCATATTTGATTTTTTTGAGCGTAATCCGAGAGCCAGTACCTACGACGCGGAACGTCGTTTTGGTGTGAGCCAACACGCAGTATGGAAGCTGCTAAATACAGCCGGACTCCATCCATACCACTTCCAGTCGGTACAACAACTCCATGACCCAGACCCAGCACCACGTCGAGCCTTTTGTGAGTGGCTTTTAAATCACCCTGATGTAAACATCTTGTGGACGGATGAGGCATTATTCACACGTGTGGGACTCTACAATGTCCATAATGAGCACTGGTGGTCTTTCAATAATCCCCATTTAGTACGAGAGACGCATCACCAAATACGTTTCAGCGCAAACGTATGGGCGGGTGTTATTAAAAATAAAATAATAGGTCCCATTTTTATCGAAAGCGCCTTGACCGGGACACGTTATTTAGAAATGCTCGACACCACCATCGAAGAATTAATCGATGAAGTCCCATTGAGCTACAATAATAACTTTTATTACCAGCACGACGGCGCTCCGCCACATTACGCCATAGCGGTACGAAATTATGAAAAATACGGGGAAAATTGGATCGGTCGGGGTGGTCCCGTACCATGGCCGGCTAGGTCCCCAGACCTCACTCCCTGTGATTTTTATCTCTGGGGAGAAGTGAAACGTCGGGTGTATGTAGAAGAGGCTCAGAGCCTAGATGACTTAAAACAAAAAATAAATAACGCTTTCAATGAAGTGAAAAGTGATACTAGTGTCCTAAACAAACTAAATGCAAACTTATTTAAACGTGCACGTTTATGCCTGGAAAAAGGAGGAGGTCACTTCGAACAATACCTTAAATACTGTGATTAACGAAATGTAGAGGTAAGAAATTATAAACAATCTTAGTGTGTTAGGTTCTTTTTGATTGGACATTGTTGTAAATAGGTAGTTGATTCCAATTTTTTAAATAGGCCAGAATGCAATTTTTTCAATTCAAATTGTATCATGAGTACGTATCATACATAAATGTTTTAATTTGAATGTAAAAATTATTACTTGATTTATTTTCTGCATTTTGATGGTCCTAAGCCCATGAAAGTATGAAGGAAAAATTTGAATTACCTAAACTTAAAAAAGTAGCACGAAATTGCGGTCAGTAACCGCACCGCGTAGGTACTTACGTCGGCGCCGTCGCATCGAGCGAACGCACATAAGTACTTCCTACAACTCAGCTGATACCAGCTTGCCGGTCGGGCGACCAGTCGACGCGTGAGTCGGTCGACCGGGCGCCCGACTGGCAAGCGACCATAAAATAAATTTCTATGTAAATAAGTCTCGTAAGCGATAACTTTATTTTTTACTATTAACACAAACAGTCAAAATTTGCGCACTGGTTAAAAACTTTTCCTGTATAATATAATAACATAATAGTCTCTTTATTTCCATAGAGAATGGCTGAAAAATTAACATTTCATAAGATTATTATAAATTCATTGATAAAATAAAAAATATTAGTAATAATAAATAATGATTCATAATAATTAACAACACACAATAATGTACAATAATTTTTAAATAAATTTAAATTTTCAAATTAATATTGTTCCAAATAAACAATAATTTCAAGATATTTTATTAATAAGAATTTGCATCATGTACATAATGCAGTAGCATATACATTTTAACTAATAGATATTATAAATTAATAGGTGTATATTAAAAACATAAAATATAATAATAATTAAATTATTTTTTTTACGTTTTCAAGATATTAATTAAATTCCAATTTTCAAAACCCATTCTATATACATAATTGATTTACATTCGGGCTCTTCAGGAAATATTAACATTAAAACTTAATTACAATTCAATACTAGACAGCAACTCAATTCTCCAAGATTCAACGCGAAAATAGGGGTACTTCAGGGCTCAATTTTGGGTCCTCTGTTTATTATTCGTTTGTAGGTACCTAAATAAATGTTCTGCCTTTTTCTGAGATTTTTTTTCTGAAGATACATCTTTAATTTTTAAGATAAATAGACACGCTAGTAGTCCAGACGTCATATTGCAGGTCTAAAATTAATATACTGCTAATAATTCACAATATTAAAATACATAGCTCCGTATTTGATAAATTGCGAGTAAAAACCAAACAATTTTATGACAATTTATATATGATGAAAATTGCATCTACATAATTTTACTAAGAATATAAAGAATGATTAATCATTTTAATATTAACAATCAGAGATTTAAAAAGCCACCATAACTAAAATTTGTACACCTATAGTTTAGGTGTACAAATTAATATTTTAAGAAATAATTCTAAGTATAATAAAAAAGAAGCACATAATATGCGCTTTATAGGCTACTCCTACCAGCTTTTGACCAATTACTAATTTCCACACCACCATGAGGTATAGTAAATGGCGCGTTTTTTTTTATTGTGGTATCCCCTGTAGGCCTAGTCCACCATCATCTTCAATTTTGGTCCTTCTTTCGTTCAAAAAATACTGACTCTCTCTAGACTCGTGCTCGGCCACGGCGGCCATACCAGGAAGAAAGTAGTCAACAAATAAAAAGCCTGTTTTGACATTTGTATTTTGACTACCTAGCAGCTTGCCCGGTGTAGTGTAGTTAGAGTCTGTCTAAAAAGTCAAACGACTTGGGTAATCTAATCAAATAATCTAATTCTTGATATCTGACGTAGTCAACACTGGTTGAATAATCAAGGTTGCAAAGAGATGATCATTGTTTACTATTAGAACAATAAAAAAAGAATTGTATGTAATATATATAACGATTGACTTTTTAGACAGACTATACTACTCAAATAGCTATAATAGTTACTACTACACCGGACCCTTAATTATTATTTTATTGTTTTTGTCAGTTTCTTTACATGTATGAAGAAAAACCTTTTGAAAAGATCCTAGGGTATTTTTATTCTTTTCATTCTAGAATGTATAGAATAAAAATACCCTAGGGTCTTTTATTCTAGAATATATAGAATAAAAATACCCTAGGGTCTTTCTCAAATGTCAAAACGGGCCTTTTATTTTTTAACGAATTAAGTTCGTTCAAATAGAAATTGACTTTTTTCAGAATTATGCTCGAGAACAGAGTTGATCTCAGAAGGTAGACACAAACCGCCTGTTGGTACAACACCCCATTAATTTTTAACTACTATTGTGTTGTTTATGGCATATTAAAGAAGTAGTATTTTTTTTATGAACATATCTATGTATCTATATTTTTGATTACATATAAATTTAGTTTTTTTTTTCGAGATTACTGCTCAGGGATGGTAAGACAGGAATTTAACGTTGACAATACTTCAAAAAGATATTAAAATTACTGTCGAGTAAAAGTAAATTAGATATCGTATGCCAATAGAGCAATGAATAAGATCATTATGAGACAAGAGAAGAAGACGATTTATCCAGTGCTCTACAGGAACCCTTCTCTCCTCCCTCTCTGTGACAGTTAACACACCTATTATTAGTCATTATTTGACTGGCCTGTTGGTCTAGTGGTTAGTGACCCTGACTGTTATGCCGCAGGTCGTGGGTTCGATTCCCACCCAGGACAAATGTTTGTGATAAACACGATCATTTGTTCTATGTCTAGGTGTAATTTATCAATAATATGTACCTATTCAGAAATATATATGTATGTTTATCAGTTGTTTATTACCCAAAATACAAACTCGACTTAGCTTGGGACTAGACAGCGTTGTGTGACATAACCGTAACTATACTACTATTATTATTATATACACTATTATTATTTACTTTGATGACCCTCACACAAAATTTAGAAACTAGAACAGTTTAAAAATTCTTTGATTTTCAATAAACATAAATTAGAAATAATTCTTAAATTTAATTTTTTAAATTTTTTAAATTAATTTGACGGTTACCGTTGAAGTGTCACTTAAAACACCTATTATTAATCATTATTTTCTTTGACAACAACTACGGAAAATTTAGAAACTTGCATAGTTTAAAGTCTTTGATTTTCGATAAACACTTAAAAGTTATAAAATAGAAATATATTTTAAAAGACTAGATAATTAATTAATGTCAATAATCTAATAATTAGATATTAAGGCCTCCTTGCACTAACAATCACTCACTGTATTTAACGCTAATTTATTAGTTGACTAAAAACCCTTAATTTATTTGGTTACAGTCGTCCTTCTATTTCTGTAAATCGTTTATTGTATAATCCCAACTACCTGGGTAAAAGCTAATATGACTATGTAGTTATAAATTACATATTATTATTTAATAAATGTAATTATGTAAAAAAATTACAAGCTCAAGGGATACGATAATTACCAATTAATAAAGTCATACTCATATTATCTTAATATTTACATATTCAAATCTTACTTAACCTAAAACTAACGAACAGCATTAGAAACAAAAACTAGGGCTAGTTGTTCCTAATGCTGTTCCGGCTTCCCTTAAGGGGAAGGGGCCGAGCTCCGCCAGCGCGCGGCCCTGTAGAGCGCTACCCGCCATGGGCGCTCCGCTCTCCCACCACATAAAGACGTACCTATATCGACGGCGAAGTGCCAATAACTCATAAGAGCTCATACACACAATCCGTATGCTGCCAACGGCAGAGGTGTCGCGTCGGCGGCAGCCGTCGGCATGTCAGCGGCAACTGTTGACGCTCGCCATTCCAACAAATGAAGGTCAGCGACCGCCGCCGTTGTATGTCAAGTTCTATTATAGGTCCACGGCTGCCGACGTCGCGTTGACGGTTGCCGTTGAAGTGTCACTTAAAACACCTATTATTAATCATTATTTTCTTTGACAACAACTACGGAAAATTTAAAAAACTTGCATAGTTTAAAAAAGCTTTGATTTTCGATGAACACTTAAAAGTTATAAAATAGAAATGTATTTTATAAGAATAGATAATTAATTCATGTCAATAATCTTATAATTAGATATTAAGGCCTCCTTGCACTAACAATCACTTACTGTATTTAACGCTAATTCATTATTTAACTAAAAAAAACTGATTTGATTTCAGTCCTCATTCTATTTCTGTAAATCGTTTATTGTGTATCCCAACTACCTGGGCAAAAGCTAATATGGTAGTTAACTGTGTGTGTAAATTACATATTTAATAAATGTAATTTTGAAAGAAAGGGTTTCTAAAGGGACTCCACCAGTAAGTACTAATTAATATAGTCATATCTTAATATTTACATATTCAAATCTTACTTAACCTAAAACTAACGAACAGCATTAGAAACAAAAACTAGGGCTAGTTGTTCCTAATGCTGTTCCGGCTTCCCTTAAGGGGAAGGGGCCGAGCTCCGCCAGCGCGCGGCCCTGTAGAGCGCTACCCGCCATAGGCGCTCCGCTCTCCCACCACATAAAGACGTACCTATATCGACGGCGAAGTGCCAATAACTCATAAGAGCTCATACACACAATCCGTATGCTGCCAACGGCAGAGGTGTCGCGTCGGCGGCAGCCGTCGGCATGTCAGCGGCAACTATTGACGCTCGCCATTACAACAAATGAAGGTCAGCGACCGCCGCCGTTGTATGTCAAGTTCTATTATAGGTCCACGGCTGCCGACGTCGCGTTGACGGTTGCCGTTGAAGTGTCACTTAAAACACCTATTATTAATCATTATTTTCTTTGACAACAACTACGGAAAATTTAAAAAACTTGCATAGTTTAAAAAAGCTTTGATTTTCGATGAACACTTAAAAGTTATAAAATAGAAATGTATTTTATAAGAATAGATAATTAATTCATGTCAATAATCTTATAATTAGATATTAAGGCCTCCTTGCACTAACAATCACTTACTGTATTTAACGCTAATTCATTATTTAACTAAAAAAAACTGATTTGATTTCAGTCCTCATTCTATTTCTGTAAATCGTTTATTGTGTATCCCAACTACCTGGGCAAAAGCTAATTATGGTAGTTAACTGTGTGTGTAAATTACATATTTAATAAATGTAATTTTGAAAGAAAGGGTTTCTAAAGGGACTCCACCAGTAAGTACTAATTAATATAGTCATATCTTAATATTTACATATTCAAATCTTACTTAACCTAAAACTAACGAACAGCATTAGAAACAAAAACTAGGGCTAGTTGTTCCTAATGCTGTTCCGGCTTCCCTTAAGGGGAAGGGGCCGAGCTCCGCCAGCGCGCGGCCCTGTAGAGCGCTACCCGCCATAGGCGCTCCGCTCTCCCACCACATAAAGACGTACCTATATCGACGGCGAAGTGCCAATAACTCATAAGAGCTCATACACACAATCCGTATGCTGCCAACGGCAGAGGTGTCGCGTCGGCGGCAGCCGTCGGCATGTCAGCGGCAACTGTTGACGCTCGCCATTCCAACAAATGAAGGTCAGCGACCGCCGCCGTTGTATGTCAAGTTCTATTATAGGTCCACGGCTGCCGACGTCGCGTTGACGGTTGCCGTTGAAGTGTCACTTAAAACACCTATTATTAATCATTATTTTCTTTGACAACAACTACGGAAAATTTAAAAAACTTGCATAGTTTAAAAAACCTTTGATTTTCGATGAACACTTAAAAGTTATAAAATAGAAATGTATTTTATAAGAATAGATAATTAATTCATGTCAATAATCTTATAATTAGATATTAAGGCCTCCTTGCACTAACAATCACTTACTGTATTTAACGCTAATTCATTATTTAACTAAAAAAAACTTATTTGATTTCAGTCCTCATTCTATTTCTGTAAATCGTTTATTGTGTATCCCAACTACCTGGGCAAAAGCTAATATGGTAGTTAACTGTGTGTGTAAATTACATATTTAATAAATGTAATTTTGAAAGAAAGGGTTTCTAAAGGGACTCCACCAGTAAGTACTAATTAATATAGTCATATCTTAATATTTACATATTCAAATCTTACTTAACCTAAAACTAACGAACAGCATTAGAAACAAAAAACATGGAATAGTTGTTTCTAATGCTGTTCCGGCTTCCCTTAAGGGGAAGGGGCCGAGCTCCGCCAGCGCGCGGCCCCGTAGAGCGCTACCCGCCATAGGCGCTCCGCTCTCCCACCACATAAAGACGTACCTATATCGACGGCGAAGTGCCAATAACTCATAAGAGCTCATACACACAATCCGTATGCTGCCAACGGCAGAGGTGTCGCGTCGGCGGCAGCCGTCGGCATGTCAGCGGCAACTGTTGACGCTCGCCATTCCAACAAATGAAGGTCAGCGACCGCCGCCGTTGTATGTCAAGTTCTATTATAGGTCCACGGCTGCCGACGTCGCGTTGACGGTTGCCGTTGAAGTGTCACTTAAAACACCTATTATTAATCATTATTTTCTTTGACAACAACTACGGAAAATTTAAAAAACTTGCATAGTTTAAAAAAGCTTTGATTTTCGATGAACACTTAAAAGTTATAAAATAGAAATGTATTTTATAAGAATAGATAATTAATTCATGTCAATAATCTTATAATTAGATATTAAGGCCTCCTTGCACTAACAATCACTTACTGTATTTAACGCTAATTCATTATTTAACTAAAAAAAACTGATTTGATTTCAGTCCTCATTCTATTTCTGTAAATCGTTTATTGTGTATCCCTACTACCTGGGCAAAAGCTAATATGGTAGTTAACTGTGTGTGTAAATTACATATTTAATAAATGTAATTTTGAAAGAAAGGGTTTCTAAAGGGACTCCACCAGTAAGTACTAATTAATATAGTCATATCTTAATATTTACATATTCAAATCTTACTTAACCTAAAACTAACGAACAGCATTAGAAACAAAAAACATGGAATAGTTGTTTCTAATGCTGTTCCGGCTTCCCTTAAGGGGAAGGGGCCGAGCTCCGCCAGCGCGCGGCCCCGTAGAGCGCTACCCGCCATAGGCGCTCCGCTCTCCCACCACATAAAGACGTACCTATATCGACGGCGAAGTGCCAATAACTCATAAGAGCTCATACACACAATCCGTATGCTGCCAACGGCAGAGGTGTCGCGTCGGCGGCAGCCGTCGGCATGTCAGCGGCAACTGTTGACGCTCGCCATTCCAACAAATGAAGGTCAGCGACCGCCGCCGTTGTATGTCAAGTTCTATTATAGGTCCACGGCTGCCGACGTCGCGTTGACGGTTGCCGTTGAAGTGTCACTTAAAACACCTATTATTAATCATTATTTTCTTTGACAACAACTACGGAAAATTTAAAAAACTTGCATAGTTTAAAAAAGCTTTGATTTTCGATGAACACTTAAAAGTTATAAAATAGAAATGTGTTTTATAAGAATAGATAATTAATTCATGTCAATAATCTTATAATTAGATATTAAGGCCTCCTTGCACTAACAATCACTTACTGTATTTAACGCTAATTCATTATTTAACTAAAAAAAACTTATTTGATTTCAGTCCTCATTCTATTTCTGTAAATCGTTTATTGTGTATCCCAACTACCTGGGCAAAAGCTAATATGGTAGTTAACTGTGTGTGTAAATTACATATTTAATAAATGTAATTTTGAAAGAAAGGGTTTCTAAAGGGACTCCACCAGTAAGTACTAATTAATATAGTCATATCTTAATATTTACATATTCAAATCTTACTTAACCTAAAACTAACGAACAGCATTAGAAACAAAAAACATGGAATAGTTGTTTCTAATGCTGTTCCGGCTTCCCTTAAGGGGAAGGGGCCGAGCTCCGCCAGCGCGCGGCCCCGTAGAGCGCTACCCGCCATAGGCGCTCCGCTCTCCCACCACATAAAGACGTACCTATATCGACGGCGAAGTGCCAATAACTCATAAGAGCTCATACACACAATCCGTATGCTGCCAACGGCAGAGGTGTCGCGTCGGCGGCAGCCGTCGGCATGTCAGCGGCAACTGTTGACGCTCGCCATTCCAACAAATGAAGGTCAGCGACCGCCGCCGTTGTATGTCAAGTTCTATTATAGGTCCACGGCTGCCGACGTCGCGTTGACGGTTGCCGTTGAAGTGTCACTTAAAACACCTATTATTAATCATTATTTTCTTTGACAACAACTACGGAAAATTTAAAAAACTTGCATAGTTTAAAAAACCTTTGATTTTCGATGAACACTTAAAAGTTATAAAATAGAAATGTATTTTATAAGAATAGATAATTAATTCATGTCAATAATCTTATAATTAGATATTAAGGCCTCCTTGCACTAACAATCACTTACTGTATTTAACGCTAATTCATTATTTAACTAAAAAAAACTGATTTGATTTCAGTCCTCATTCTATTTCTGTAAATCGTTTATTGTGTATCCCAACTACCTGGGCAAAAGCTAATATGGTAGTTAACTGTGTGTGTAAATTACATATTTAATAAATGTAATTTTGAAAGAAAGGGTTTCTAAAGGGACTCCACCAGTAAGTACTAATTAATATAGTCATATCTTAATATTTACATATTCAAATCTTACTTAACCTAAAACTAACGAACAGCATTAGAAACAAAAACTAGGGCTAGTTGTTCCTAACGCTGTTCCGGCTTCCCTTAAGGGGAAGGGGCCGAGCTCCGCCAGCGCGCGGCCCTGTAGAGCGCTACCCGCCATAGGCGCTCCGCTCTCCCACCACATAAAGACGTACCTATATCGACGGCGAAGTGCCAATAACTCATAAGAGCTCATACACACAATCCGTATGCTGCCAACGGCAGAGGTGTCGCGTCGGCGGCAGCCGTCGGCATGTCAGCGGCAACTGTTGACGCTCGCCATTCCAACAAATGAAGGTCAGCGACCGCCGCCGTTGTATGTCAAGTTCTATTATAGGTCCACGGCTGCCGACGTCGCGTTGACGGTTGCCGTTGAAGTGTCACTTAAAACACCTATTATTAATCATTATTTTCTTTGACAACAACTACGGAAAATTTAAAAAACTTGCATAGTTTAAAAAACCTTTGATTTTCGATGAACACTTAAAAGTTATAAAATAGAAATGTATTTTATAAGAATAGATAATTAATTCATGTCAATAATCTTATAATTAGATATTAAGGCCTCCTTGCACTAACAATCACTTACTGTATTTAACGCTAATTCATTATTTAACTAAAAAAAAACTGATTTGATTTCAGTCCTCATTCTATTTCTGTAAATCGTTTATTGTGTATCCCAACTACCTGGGCAAAAGCTAATATGGTAGTTAACTGTGTGTGTAAATTACATATTTAATAAATGTAATTTTGAAAGAAAGGGTTTCTAAAGGGACTCCACCAGTAAGTACTAATTAATATAGTCATATCTTAATATTTACATATTCAAATCTTACTTAACCTAAAACTAACGAACAGCATTAGAAACAAAAAACATGGAATAGTTGTTTCTAATGCTGTTCCGGCTTCCCTTAAGGGGAAGGGGCCGAGCTCCGCCAGCGCGCGGCCCCGTAGAGCGCTACCCGCCATAGGCGCTCCGCTCTCCCACCACATAAAGACGTACCTATATCGACGGCGAAGTGCCAATAACTCATAAGAGCTCATACACACAATCCGTATGCTGCCAACGGCAGAGGTGTCGCGTCGGCGGCAGCCGTTAGCATGTCAGCGGCAACTGTTGACGCTCGCCATTCCAACAAATGAAGGTCAGCGACCGCCGCCGTTGTATGTCAAGTTCTATTATAGGTCCACGGCTGCCGACGTCGCGTTGACGGTTGCCGTTGAAGTGTCACTTAAAACACCTATTATTAATCATTATTTTCTTTGACAACAACTACGGAAAATTTAAAAAAACTTGCATAGTTTAAAAAAGCTTTGATTTTCGATGAACACTTAAAAGTTATAAAATAGAAATGTATTTTATAAGAATAGATAATTAATTCATGTCAATAATCTTATAATTAGATATTAAGGCCTCCTTGCACTAACAATCACTTACTGTATTTAACGCTAATTCATTAGTTAACTAAAAAAAACTTATTTGATTTTACACACAATCCGTATGCTGCCAACGGCAGCCGTCGACATGTCAGCGGCAACTGTTGACGCTCGACATTCCAACAAATGAAAGTCGACCGACAAAGTGTCTCTTAAAACTACTGATTAACGTGACCACACTGGCATCTGGTTGGTATCCATTATGTAAGAATGCTTACTCTAAAACAGTCTCTAATTTTGCTTAAGTGACTGTTAATTTCTTTCTACATTGTGAGTATATAGGTGCCTATTAAACATGTCTTCTTTCTCTTTCTTTTTCTATAAAAGTTCTTTAAAACTTCATGTACGAATACGTTTCGGATAGGTACTGACTATAATTTGTTAACACTATGACCTACTTTTCTTACGCGACCCATTTTAGTAACATTAATATTTTTTTAAGTTCCTCAATAGCTGTCCTAGCGAATAATCAGATTAGCATTCTACATCACGTTTGTGTTACATTTTGTTCGTATACATTTACAAATAAACTTAATATAGTAAATTTTCGGTTTTTATCATCTCACAACATCACTAACTGACTGGCTGTCTTTTAGCTATACATAGAGACAGTCCTTCGAACCGGATATAAAAAGCGCGCAGTTTGTCTAATAGCGTAAGTGAATCGGTCTAGCTAGTCTCCCAGGCGAGGGTCGTTCCAGTTGAAATAAGAAGGCAGACATAGCGTTAGTGGAGTGTAGAAGCACTTAATATACAAAACTTCGGAATCCCACTCGAAGTGGTGTACAGATCAGCAGAGTTTTTTTCTAGTTTGCAGGGAGAATGCTGTCTATCTGTTTTAGTCGTGTTCACGACATATTTATTCCAGCTGTTTCTATCGCCCATCAGTTTATAAAACCATCGTGGTATGGATAATTTGTTTAGCAAAGGGATATCTCTCCAGATCTTTTCTTTTTTTATGCTAATCCATATTCTTTGGAATAATTTAAATGAAAATACTTGTTTATAAATTTTTCTCTGTTCGCGGCATATTTCTCCTGTCTGTATCGCTGCTGTAACCAGGCTAAGACGACCTCTAACATTACATCTTGCAGAGAGATTTGAAACTTTTCTAGCAATTTTGCTAGTAAATTGACCCCGCCGAGTTCTAGTTTAGGGACAGTTATCTTAATGCTGATTGGTTCAACCTTTGTTTTTGTCGTGTGTAAGCGTAGTCAGGTATTTACCAGCTTGGTTTTTCACTCGGCTATAAATTACACTTTCATCGCTGTTTCGTTAGCGTCACAAAACCTTTGAGTAGAGTGTTTTCCTGACACTGTAAGACTGACACTTTATACTTTCCATACCACTATGTATGAAAGCAAAAACTGATGTATCTTTTCTCATATTTATACTCACTTTCAATATTGAGATCGTCGAGCGATCATTCTAGTTAATCTTGCTTATTTAGACTGTTTAAAACAGTAGTTTGGTTATCATTGTATGGGGTGATACAATTTAGATTCACTTTTCTTGAACTCACCGACATTTGACTATTCAAAAGTTCTATTTGAAATAAATGTTTTTGATTGTTTGATTTGATTGATTGATTGATAATACTCCAAGTAGCATTTTTGAGTTTGTGGTTTGTTCTAGATTGAAGTCGACTTTTTAGCGACTCTTATGATCATCTCACATTTCTTCCAAGATATTAAATCCCCCTTTTTCAGCAACTAAACTAGACGCGTGACCAATGTTTTGCGTGAAGATCTCCAGGTTAGCTGCAAGATAGTTTGCAAGTTCATTTTCGGGCTAAATGTAAAGATGAAGCTTTTCTACATCTGCTGTAAAAACATATCTGACGACGTATCCTTTGTAAATTTGGACCGCAGTACATATGATTATTGAGACTATTTCTTTTATATTTTACGATGCGAAGAACACTACTCTCAGCTTTGTTGGAGTGGACTCAGCTCTCAAATTACCATGTTTGGAAGGTAGACTTGACCCGCAGTTTCTTCTGTTAATATATTCCATAACAACATTGCATGTCCTCATAACTGAGTTCTTTGTTTGTCAGCATATTCATTTCTAGTTGATACATTTATAGTAATGCTTGTGACCTTGGATTTTTTTATATTAGTTTCGAAATTAGAGTCCACGGGCATTTCTACCACATATTGTCTGTAAGCCAATGTTACGGTAGTCGTTTTGTAATATTCTTCACATTCATCGAACATATATTATATCGACGCTCACAGTGCTATTCCTGAGTAGTTGACGATGACGCATCTGGAATTTCTTCAGTTTTCTAAATCATGTCATGTTTTCCAAATCGTTGAGTGTCAAAAAGCAGTTTCATAAAAGTCTTTGCATTTCCTTATTGAATCTAATCCGACTTTGGTTTGCTGAGTTACTGGGTATTAGTTATCACTCTGATGACTTCATTAAGGACAAATTCTACTTAGATGACTGCGCCCAAGGGCAAGTAAATCGGGCCTGACAGACTGAACTGTGCATCAGGTACTTTTAAATTACTAATGACTTTCTTCATAGTGAATGCCTTCAAGGTTTATTGATAGTCTAAACTGGTATTCCAAGTTTAATGCCTCTTCATATTTTACCGATAAGTAATCCGACAACCGCTTCAACTTAATTTACTAATTGAAATTTTAGTGTTGTTGGTACTTTATTTTAAGATAATGTTTTATCTTTCAGAAGTACTGTTGTCAACAGCTTTTTTGTTTCACCGTTAGATATTTTGTTGATGCCATTAGAAGTTGATGGCACTGATGATGGGTTTGCCTCTCTTATTACTAGATGCTGAAGCGTCTTTTATTAAACTGAAACTGAAATTTCAACTACATTCATAAGTGTGTGGTGTACCTTATGACATAACTTACGAGTCTTTCATGATTTGTATTCTTTTTCTCCATGACTGAACAGGCAGTTTTAACAAATATGCAAATTGCAAACGCATCCATTTGTTTCTAATGATTATATTCCATTTGTTTAAGTCTTGTTGTTGTTTTGTTTGTCTATAGATTCATGACTTATTCGCAATCCATTGGCAACGGGATTTGTTTTGCATATCGGGTATGTTTTACTGTTTAGAAGGCTTTTCGTAAGGTGAATTTTGTGACTTGCTAAAGTACGGTAACCCCTACGTATTATTTTTGCAATTGTTCTGCGATTTTATGATTCCGTGTCTATGTACGTTTTTCAAGGTTTGTTTTGACCAGAATAATTTTTGGCTGTGTCTTTACAGAACTTCCAGTGACATAAATTTAAATTCTAAAAAGATGCAGTGTTCTTCCAGGCCAGGAAAGTGCATAAGGTGTTCGAACTCCTTTATATATTCTTTATACGTTATGCCACCTAGTATTTGCATGTTAAGGTGTACTAAGATTCAAACTCCAATTAGAGGTGTCTAGCCCAATGTTTTTGAGCTCCTTTAAGTACTTCATCATGACATCGTGTAGCGTCTGTATGCTTAAAACGATTGATTGCTGAATTCTAAGTTGAACTGCCTCATTGGACTCGTAGTCGTAAGAACGACTGCTGAGTGTAGGGTCCTGGATTTTCTCGGATTGGGTCAAAAGTACTATTAGGTGTTTCCATTAGGAATTACTTTGTAGCTGCCCGGCGTTTAGAAGTTAGTGGCATATCACAAAGACGTTGGTCCTGCGCCTGATCTTTCTTCGATCGTGTCAGATTGCCGTCCTATCGGACTATGATAGTAAAGGAACAGAGAAAGCTCCTGTGTTTGTGCACACTTTGTGCATTATAACACCTCCTGTGTACTTGGCTACTCTTTGTTGAGATTGGCCACCGTGGTCGAAAGTTAGTCAGGAAGATTATTATTATTACTAAGTTGAATCAAGGGAGTGTTCATGTAAGATGCAAATAACAGACGTTTGTTATCGTACCGATGGGTCAATAACTTCTAGCACAATTTATAGTTTTCAACACCGATGCCAAGATGCTGTACCACTTACTTCATCTTACCCTTCAGGTTAGTTTTCAGGTCTTTCATTTCTTGAACTTTCGGAAGTATCAAATTATTGTTGCTTTTGAAGAAGAGGTCACAAAAGTCAGTTACAGTCGACGTGACAAGAAAATATTGAAATTTCTGGCGCAGATTTCTCAAAAGGAGCATTGTTCCATATGTTGTGCAATGGTTTATTTTTCAGATCATCATAAAGTTTCTTTGCAATATTGTATTTCTGTTGATAAACTAAATTGTCATCTTGTAGTATGTAGTCCAGTCACCAGATCTTGGATGGACTTCTAATTCTCATCCTTCCATCGGTACCACCAAAACTAAGTTTTGTTTTTTCGACAATGCATTCGAACACTCGTTGCATTACTGTAGCCGCTAAAGATCTTATAGCTTTCTATCGACTCGCTTGTTCTCTAAGAATGTGTGTTTAATTTGATATCGTCGAAAGTACCTTTCCATTACCTTGTGTAGGTATTGAAGATTGTTCCGTCTTATTCGTAGATGTATAAGGGAATTCTGACTTTTGTTTCAACATATTTTGCACTTCTTCATACATCTTTTTCGTACTGTTGAAAATAGCGTTGGTATTCAAAGTCTAATGCCCCGAACTCTTGCTGTAGTTAATGGTTATGAACTATGCCTAATTTTGTTTTCTAAAGACGCTTCTCCAAGAACGGCAAGTCTTTCCTGGTTGGACAGACCTTCTTGTAGTTCATGAAAATCAGCTTCCAGTCTTTGAAGACAGTTTTTTCGTTTTTTTTTTTTCAATTCTGACTGTTGTTACAATTTATTGGTCATTGCTAGAATAGAGTTATTTCACCAAAGTAGCAAAGTTTCCGCAAGTTTAGGAGTTTAAGTGTGTCTGCACTTCATTAACGTTAGTAAGCGTTTTCAATGCAATTGGAGAATTTCTCTTCTGGGAGACTACTCTTTACCGCTTATAGACTCACTGCGCATTTATGTATAGCTTAGAGGTAACCAGTTAGTTGTAGTTGAGTTATTGGTTGTGAGTTATGAACACAAAAACAAATAAGTTATGAGTCGAAAATATGTACGAAAACCATGTTGGATAATTAACATCCAACATAGCTTTTTTATTTATTTATACATTTGGTTGTTATAATTACTATATAATTGTACGTTTTAAATAAATTGCCAAAAGTAACTCGCATTGTTAGCAATATTGCCACGGTATAATTAGAACGTACACTTAGTATATTTTCACAAGCTTCCATGTTGGACTAACTCCAGTCAAGATTCTTATCTTCAAATATTAATATGAATAATAATCATATTGATATTTATGTGCCCTGTTCCGATAGGACAAAAAGATGCTTTTTACACTTGTACAATTTGTACAAATAAATTTATTTGATCGTTCCATCCCGATCGACTACCCGAGAAAAAAAGCTAAATGTGGCATATTTCAATTACATCTTTGATATGTAATTTTTATATCAGACACAGACTCACTACTAACTCTAATTAATATTTACATCTTAATTATGTGTTATATACTAATCAACTACCCCAATGGGAAAGAAGAAGAGCGCCACCCACCAAGGGCGCTCCTCTCTATCACAGCCTTGGGACCTAAGAATACTCAACTCTTAATAATAACGAACAGCATTAGAAACAAAAAACATGGAATAGTTGTTTCTAATGCTGTTCCGGCTTCCCTTAAGGGGAAGGGGCCGAGCTCCGCCAGCGCGCGGCCCTGTAGAGCCCACCCGCCATAGGCGCTCCGCTCTCCCACCTAATAACGACGTAGGTAATGGGTGATTTAATGCAATAACATTTTTATTGCTTTAGTGCATTCACGCATTTAGGTAACATGCTTTACTTATACCTACGTATACCTACTAGATAAAACTCGTATTCATTGTAAACACTTTACTATATTAAAATTTAAAAAAATATATAATGTACAATATTTTGTAAATACGTATTTGTTTATTGCAAAGGAAGACCACTTGTGTATAAGTAAAACTTATTACTATTTTGTAAAATACTAGATGTTTATTTATGTTCGTAAGAGAAACATAGTGAGTATATTTACTAGAGAGTTCACAGAAATCCTTTATTTTTGTACTCTCACTTGTACCAGTGCATACAAATAAATGTATTTGATTCAAATCAGCGTTCTACAAGTTCTGCAAATTGTTTATTCGACTACCTGATTAAAAAGTTATGCGGTATAAATATAAATTACGTACATAATATGTAATTTTTGTTTTTCAGCGCATCAAAGTTACCTTTGTAAAATCTAACCTAATAATAACGAACAGCATTAGAAACAAAAAATATGGAATAGTTGTTTCTAATGCTGTTCCGGCTTCCCTTAAAGGGAAGGGGCCGAGCTCCGCCAGCGCGCGGCCCTGCAGAGCGCTACCCGCCATGGGCGCTCCGCTCTCCCACCACATAAAGACGTACCTATATCGACGGCGACGTGCCAATAACTCATAAGAGCTCATACACACAATCCGTATGCTGCCAACGGCAGAGGTGTCGCGTCGGCGGCAGCCGTCGACATGTCAGCGGCAACTGTTGACGCTCGCCATTCCAACAAATGAAGGTCAGCGACCGCCGCCGTTGTATGTCAAGTTCTATTATAGGTCCACGGCTGCCGACGTCGCGTTGACGGTTGCCGTTGAAGTGTCACTTAAAACACCTATTATTAATCATTATTTTCTTTGACAACAACTACGGAAAATTTAAAAAACTTGAATAGTTTAAAAAAGCTTTGATTTTCGATGAACACTTAAAAGTTATAAAATAGAAATATATTTTATAAGAATAGATAATTAATTCATATCAATAATCTTATAATTAGATATTAAGGCCTCCTTGCACTAACAATCACTTACTGTATTTAACGCTAATTCATTATTTAACTAAAAAAAACTTATTTGATTTCAGTCCTCATTCTATTTCTGTAAATCGTTTATTGTGTATCCCAACTACCTGGGCAAAAGCTAATATGGTAGTTAACTGTGTGTGTAAATTACATATTTAATAAATGTAATTTTTAAAATAAGGGTTTCTAAAGGGACTTCACCAGTAAGTACTAATTAATATAGTCATATCTTAATATTTACATATTCACATCTTACTTAACCTAAAACTAACGAACAGCATTAGAAACAAAAACTAGGGCTAGTTGTTCCTAATGCTGTTCCGGCTTCCCTTAAGGGGAAGGGGCCGAGCTCCGCCAACGCTCGGCCCTGTAGAGCCCACCCGCCATAGGCGCTCCGCTCTCCCACCTAATAACAACGTAGGTAATGGGTGATTTAATGCAATAACATTTTTATCGCTTTAGCGCATTCACGCATTTAGGTAACATGCTTTACTTATACCTACGTATACCTACTAGATAAAAAACGTATTCATTGTAAACACTTTACTATATTAAAATTTAAAAAAATATATAATGTACAATATTTTGTAAATACGTATTTGTTTATTGCAAAGGAAGACCACTTGTGTATAAGGAAAACTTATTACTATTTTGTAAAATACTAGATATTTATTTATGTTCGTAAGAGAAACATAGTGAGTATATGTCCTAGAGAGTTCACAGAGAACCTTTATTTTTGTAGAGTACAAAAATAAAGGTTCTCACGGTATAATTAGAACGTACACTTAGTATATTTTCACAAGCTTCCATGTTGGACTAACTCCAGTCAAGATTCTTATCTTCAAATATTAATATGAATAATAATCATATTGATATTTATGTGCCCTGTTCCGATAGGACAAAAAGATGCTTTTTACACTTGTACAATTTGTACAAATAAATTTATTTGATCGTTCCATCCCGATCGACTACCCGAGAAAAAAAGCTAAATGTGGCATATTTCAATTACATCTTTGATATGTAATTTTTATATCAGACACAGACTCACTACTAACTCTAATTAATATTTACATCTTAATTATGTGTTATATACTAATCAACTACCCCAATGGGAAAGAAGAAGAGCGCCACCCACCAAGGGCGCTCCTCTCTATCACAGCCTTGGGATCTAAGAATACTCAACTCTTAATAATAACGAACAGCATTAGAAACAAAAAACATGGAATAGTTGTTTCTAATGCTGTTCCGGCTTCCCTTAAGGGGAAGGGGCCGAGCTCCGCCAGCGCGCGGCCCTGTAGAGCCCACCCGCCATAGGCGCTCCGCTCTCCCACCTAATAACGACGTAGGTAATGGGTGATTTAATGCAATAACATTTTTATCGCTTTAGTGCATTCACGCATTTAGGTAACATGCTTTACTTATACCTACGTATACCTACTAGATAAAACTCGTATTCATTGTAAACACTTTACTATATTAAAATTTAAAAAAATATATAATGTACAATATTTTGTAAATACGTATTTGTTTATTGCAAAGGAAGACCACTTGTGTATAAGTAAAACTTATTACTATTTTGTAAAATACTAGATGTTTATTTATGTTCGTAAGAGAAACATAGTGAGTATATGTACTAGAGAGTTCACAGAAATCCTTTATTTTTGTACTCTCACTTGTACCAGTGCATACAAATAAATGTATTTGATTCAAATCAGCGTTCTACAAGTTCTGCAAATTGTTTATTCGACTACCTGATTAAAAAGTTATGCGGTATAAATATAAATTACGTACATAATATGTAATTTTTGTTTTTCAGCGCATCAAAGTTACCTTTGTAAAATCTAACCTAATAATAACGAACAGCATTAGAAACAAAAAATATGGAATAGTTGTTTCTAATGCTGTTCCGGCTTCCCTTAAAGGGAAGGGGCCGAGCTCCGCCAGCGCGCGGCCCTGTAGAGCGCTACCCGCCATGGGCGCTCCGCTCTCCCACCACATAAAGACGTACCTATATCGACGGCGACGTGCCAATAACTCATAAGAGCTCATACACACAATCCGTATGCTGCCAACGGCAGAGGTGTCGCGTCGGCGGCAGCCGTCGGCATGTCAGCGGCAACTGTTGACGCTCGCCATTCCAACAAATGAAGGTCAGCGACCGCCGCCGTTGTATGTCAAGTTCTATTATAGGTCCACGGCTGCCGACGTCGCGTTGACGGTTGCCGTTGAAGTGTCACTTAAAACACCTATTATTAATCATTATTTTCTTTGACAACAACTACGGAAAATTTAAAAAACTTGAATAGTTTAAAAAAGCTTTGATTTTCGATGAACACTTAAAAGTTATAAAATAGAAATATATTTTATAAGAATAGATAATTAATTCATGTCAATAATCTTATAATTAGATATTAAGGCCTCCTTGCACTAACAATCACTTACTGTATTTAACGCTAATTCATTATTTAACTAAAAAAAACTTATTTGATTTCAGTCCTCATTCTATTTCTGTAAATCGTTTATTGTGTATCCCAACTACCTGGGCAAAAGCTAATATGGTAGTTAACTGTGTGTGTAAATTACATATTTAATAAATGTAATTTTTAAAATAAGGGTTTCTAAAGGGACTTCACCAGTAAGTACAAATTAATATAGTCATATCTTAATATTTACATATTCACATCTTACTTAACCTAAAACTAACGAACAGCATTAGAAACAAAAACTAGGGCTAGTTGTTCCTAATGCTGTTCCGGCTTCCCTTAAGGGGAAGGGGCCGAGCTCCGCCAGCGCGCGGCCCTGTAGAGCCCACCCGCCATAGGCGCTCCGCTCTCCCACCTAATAACGACGTAGGTAATGGGTGATTTAATGCAATAACATTTTTATCGCTTTAGTGCATTCACGCATTTAGGTAACATGCTTTACTTATACCTACGTATACCTACTAGATAAAACTCGTATTCATTGTAAACTCTTTACTACATTAAAATTTAAAAAAATATATAATGTACAATATTTTGTAAATACGTATTTGTTTATTGCAAAGGAAGACCACTTGTGTATAAGTAAAACTTATTACTATTTTGTAAAATACTAGATGTTTATTTATGTTCGTAAGAGAAACATAGTGAGTATATGTACTAGAGAGTTCACAGAAATCCTTTATTTTTGTACTCTCACTTGTACCAGTGCATACAAATAAATGTATTTGATTCAAATCAGCGTTCTACAAGTTCTGCAAATTGTTTATTCGACTACCTGATTAAAAAGTTATGCGGTATAAATATAAATTACGTACATAATATGTAATTTTTGTTTTTCAGCGCATCAAAGTTACCTTTGTAAAATCTAACCTAATAATAACGAACAGCATTAGAAACAAAAAATATGGAATAGTTGTTTCTAATGCTGTTCCGGCTTCCCTTAAAGGGAAGGGGCCGAGCTCCGCCAGCGCGCGGCCCTGTAGAGCGCTACCCGCCATGGGCGCTCCGCTCTCCCACCACATAAAGACGTACCTATATCGACGGCGACGTGCCAATAACTCATAAGAGCTCATACACACAATCCGTATGCTGCCAACGGCAGAGGTGTCGCGTCGGCGGCAGCCGTCGGCATGTCAGCGGCAACTGTTGACGCTCGCCATTCCAACAAATGAAGGTCAGCGACCGCCGCCGTTGTATGTCAAGTTCTATTATAGGTCCACGGCTGCCGACGTCGCGTTGACGGTTGCCGTTGAAGTGTCACTTAAAACACCTATTATTAATCATTATTTTCTTTGACAACAACTACGGAAAATTTAAAAAACTTGAATAGTTTAAAAAAGCTTTGATTTTCGATGAACACTTAAAAGTTATAAAATAGAAATATATTTTATAAGAATAGATAATTAATTCATGTCAATAATCTTATAATTAGATATTAAGGCCTCCTTGCACTAACAATCACTTACTGTATTTAACGCTAATTCATTATTTAACTAAAAAAAACTTATTTGATTTCAGTCCTCATTCTATTTCTGTAAATCGTTTATTGTGTATCCCAACTACCTGGGCAAAAGCTAATATGGTAGTTAACTGTGTGTGTAAATTACATATTTAATAAATGTAATTTTTAAAATAAGGGTTTCTAAAGGGACTTCACCAGTAAGTACAAATTAATATAGTCATATCTTAATATTTACATATTCACATCTTCCTTAACCTAAAACTAACGAACAGCATTAGAAACAAAAACTAGGGCTAGTTGTTCCTAATGCTGTTCCGGCTTCCCTTAAGGGGAAGGGGCCGAGCTCCGCCAGCGCACGGCCCTGTAGAGCCCACCCGCCATAGGCGCTCCGCTCTCCCACCTAATAACGACGTAGGTAATGGGTAATTTAATGCAATAACATTTTTATCGCTTTAGTGCATTCACGCATTTAGGTAACATGCTTTACTTATACCTACGTATACCTACTAGATAAAACTCGTATTCATTGTAAACTCTTTACTACATTAAAATTTAAAAAAATATATAATGTACAATATTTTGTAAATACGTATTTGTTTATTGCAAAGGAAGACCACTTGTGTATAAGTAAAACTTATTACTATTTTGTAAAATACTAGATGTTTATTTATGTTCGTAAGAGAAACATAGTGAGTATATGTACTAGAGAGTTCACAGAAATCCTTTATTTTTGTACTCTCACTTGTACCAGTGCATACAAATAAATGTATTTGATTCAAATCAGCGTTCTACAAGTTCTGCAAATTGTTTATTCGACTACCTGATTAAAAAGTTATGCGGTATAAATATAAATTACGTACATAATATGTAATTTTTGTTTTTCAGCGCATCAAAGTTACCTTTGTAAAATCTAACCTAATAATAACGAACAGCATTAGAAACAAAAAATATGGAATAGTTGTTTCTAATGCTGTTCCGGCTTCCCTTAACGGGAAGGGGCCGAGCTCCGCCAGCGCGCGGCCCTGTAGAGCGCTACCCGCCATGGGCGCTCCGCTCTCCCACCACATAAAGACGTACCTATATCGACGGCGACGTGCCAATAACTCATAAGAGCTCATACACACAATCCGTATGCTGCCAACGGCAGAGGTGTCGCGTCGGCGGCATCCGTCGGCATGTCAGCGGCAACTGTTGACGCTCGCCATTCCAACAAATGAAGGTCAGCGACCGCCGCCGTTGTATGTCAAGTTCTATTATAGGTCCACGGCTGCCGACGTCGCGTTGACGGTTGCCGTTGAAGTGTCACTTAAAACACCTATTATTAATCATTATTTTCTTTGACAACAACTACGGAAAATTTAAAAAACTTGAATAGTTTAAAAAAGCTTTGATTTTCGATGAACACTTAAAAGTTATAAAATAGAAATATATTTTATAAGAATAGATAATTAATTCATATCAATAATCTTATAATTAGATATTAAGGCCTCCTTGCACTAACAATCACTTACTGTATTTAACGCTAATTCATTATTTAACTAAAAAAAACTTATTTGATTTCAGTCCTCATTCTATTTCTGTAAATCGTTTATTGTGTATCCCAACTACCTGGGCAAAAGCTAATATGGTAGTTAAACTGTGTGTGTAAATTACATATTTAATAAATGTAATTTTTAAAATAAGGGTTTCTAAAGGGACTTCACCAGTAAGTACTAATTAATATAGTCATATCTTAATATTTACATATTCACATCTTACTTAACCTAAAACTAACGAACAGCATTAGAAACAAAAACTAGGGCTAGTTGTTCCTAATGCTGTTCCGGCTTCCCTTAAGGGGAAGGGGCCGAGCTCCGCCAACGCTCGGCCCTGTAGAGCCCACCCGCCATAGGCGCTCCGCTCTCCCACCTAATAACAACGTAGGTAATGGGTGATTTAATGCAATAACATTTTTATCGTTTTAGCGCATTCACGCATTTAGGTAACATGCTTTACTTATACCTACGTATACCTACTAGATAAAAAACGTATTCATTGTAAACACTTTACTATATTAAAATTTAAAAAAATATATAATGTACAATATTTTGTAAATACGTATTTGTTTATTGCAAAGGAAGACCACTTGTGTATAAGGAAAACTTATTACTATTTTGTAAAATACTAGATATTTATTTATGTTCGTAAGAGAAACATAGTGAGTATATGTCCTAGAGAGTTCACAGAGAACCTTTATTTTTGTAGAGTACAAAAATAAAGGTTCTCACGGTATAATTAGAACGTACACTTAGTATATTTTCACAAGCTTCCATGTTGGACTAACTACAGTCAAGATTCTTATCTTCAAATATTAATATGAATAATAATCATATTGATATTTATGTGCCCTGTTCCGATAGGACAAAAAGATGCTTTTTACACTTGTACAATTTGTACAAATAAATTTATTTGATCGTTCCATCCCGATCGACTACCCGAGAAAAAAAAGCTAAATGTGGCATATTTCAATTACATCTTTGATATGTAATTTTTATATCAGACACAGACTCACTACTAACTCTAATTAATATTTACATCTTAATTATGTGTTATATACTAATCAACTACCCCAATGGGAAAGAAGAAGAGCGCCACCCATCAAGGGCGCTCCTCTCTATCACAGCCTTGGGACCTAAGAATACTCAACTCTTAATAATAACGAACAGCATTAGAAACAAAAAACATGGAATAGTTGTTTCTAATGCTGTTCCGGCTTCCCTTAAGGGGAAGGGGCCGCGCTCCACCAGCGCGCGGCCCTGTAGAGCGCTACCCGCCATGGGCGCTCCGCTCTCCCACCTAATAACGACGTAGGTAATGGGTGATTTAATGCAATAACATTTTTATCGCTTTAGCGCATTCACGCATTTAGGTAACATGCTTTACTTATACCTACGTATACCTACTAGATAAAAAACGTATTCATTGTAAACACTTTACTATATTAAAATTTAAAAAAATATATAATGTACAATATTTTGTAAATACGTATTTGTTTATTGCAAAGGAAGACCACTTGTGTATAAGGAAAACTTATTACTATTTTGTAAAATACTAGATATTTATTTATGTTCGTAAGAGAAACATAGTGAGTATATGTCCTAGAGAGTTCACAGAGAACCTTTATTTTTGTAGAGTACAAAAATAAAGGTTCTCACGGTATAATTAGAACGTACACTTAGTATATTTTCACAAGCTTCCATGTTGGACTAACTCCAGTCAAGATTCTTATCTTCAAATATTAATATGAATAATAATCATATTGATATTTATGTGCCCTGTTCCGATAGGACAAAAAGATGCTTTTTACACTTGTACAATTTGTACAAATAAATTTATTTGATCGTTCCATCCCGATCGACTACCCGAGAAAAAAAGCTAAATGTGGCATATATCAATTACATCTTTGATATGTAATTTTTATATCAGACACAGACTCACTACTAACTCTAATTAATATTTACATCTTAATTATGTGTTATAAACTAATCAACTACCCCTATGGGAAAGAAGAAGAGCGCCACCCACCAAGGGCGCTCCTCTCTATCACAGCCTTGGGACCTAAGAATACTCAACTCTTAATAATAACGAACAGCATTAGAAACAAAAAACATGGAATAGTTGTTTCTAATGCTGTTCCGGCTTCCCTTAAGGGGAAGGGGCCGAGCTCCGCCAGCGCGCGGCCCTGTAGAGCCCGCCCGCCATAGGCGCTCCGCTCTCCCACCTAATAACGACGTAGGTAATGGGTGATTTAAGGCAATAACATTTTAATCACTGTGAAAGTTATTTTTAATTATGTATAATGAGTTTCTTACTTGTGAGCCGCGCAACAAAAATGTTATGTTGTCCACGACCACGGATTTCCTTTACAGAAAATTCCCGCGGCCTTAGAGAGTCACAGAGAACCTTTATTTTTGTACTCTCACTTGTACCAGTGCATACAAATAAATGTATTTGATTCAAATCAGCGTTCTACAAGTTCTGCAAATTGTTTATTCGACTACCTGATAAAAATGTTATGCGGTATAAATATAAATTACGTACATAATATGTAATTTTTGTATTTCAGCGCATCAAAGTTACCTTTGTAAAATCTAACCTAATAATAACGAACAGCATTAGAAACAAAAAATATGGAATAGTTGTTTCTAATGCTGTTCCGGCTTCCCTTAAGGCCTTCCCCGAGCTCCGCCAGCGCGCGGCCCTGTAAAGCGCTACCCGCCATGGGCGCTCCGCTCTCCCACCTAATAACGGCGTAGGTAATGTGTGATTTAATGCAATAACATTTTCATCTCTGTGAAAGATTTTTTAAATTACGTTCAATAAGTTCCTTACTAGTTATGGTTATGATGATAGACTCTAGTTGTGGAACATTTCAACTGCATAAACCTTAATATCACAGATTTGGCGATGGAATGAAATGCTACTATTTCTGTTCAGCACTGAAGTAATCATTAAGTTACATCACGTGCAACACACACCTACAATCTCTTTTATTGTGTCGAGTAAAGTTCAGTTTGGTATCCCAACACTTTACCATCTGCACGACATCATCAACAATGAATAGGTCGATTTGGTGGCAGGTATTGGGATACAGAGGGCAGGAAACAATGGGTACCTACCGAAAGGCTAGGCAGGACATAGCCCTGGGGCCCTCAAGCTCAGAGGGCCAGTTATTATTGGTCCAAGAGCTGTTGGTCACCCAGCTACTGCACTGGCAGGAAAGTAAAGTACAGCTGTAACGGTAGTTAAACATTAAAGCATCAGGAAGCAGAAATCCTCATGACGTTAATGTAGTAGCTACGGTATATGTCGGTGAAATAGAAGCCACTATATTGGAATAGCAGCAATACTTCTGATGTTTTTTTTTATAAATTCTTTTTCAGTATTTTATTTTGGTCAGATCCGTCATGAAGTGTTTTCACGGATCGCCTTTGCGAATGCTTATCTGTAACCACGACAGCAAGCAGAGCGCAACACGGTGAGATTATACTGTGAGTACCAAGTCTTATACCTGTATTTTCAACTTACACTTGGACTTATTGCCTTCGGCGATAAGGTTCTCCTTATTTATGATTAGCACTGGTTTAGTAGCCGAGACTCACTCGGTTGAACACTACGTTTGAATATTTCTGGAATTCAGGTTTTTAAGATTTGAAGTAAGTTTTGACAATTTCACACGCATGCAGGTACATGCTTTGTGTCCAGTCAAAAAATCGACATCGCAAACGTGCACACACACAATTTTTTTAAATGTTGTTAGGTTCCTCGAGAGTAGTTTACAACCAAGTTTGCAACCCTGAAAATCCTGTGCTACTCTCATGGTGCTCGAAAAATTGCGAAATTTTGGCACTTTTTTTAGTTTTTTCGATAAATCTACCAGAAGAAAGTGTTTTTCAAGTGTATTTGCTAAAATAAAGCTAACTAGATAAACTACAATTTGAGCTTAACTTCAACACTCTAGGTCCATTGGTTGCAAAGATACAGCTTGTCAAAGTAGGCATTTTTTTTTTAATGAGAAATTTTTGAGTTTGCGTCATATTCAAAGACACGTACTGGCTAAACTAATAGTCCTAGAGAAAAGTATGAGAATTTGTAGAAAATGTAATTAGCTTAAATATAATACCAAAGTAATACATCTAGGCTTCATAGTTTTCTCATAAATAACAAAAATAGTAAAATATTGTGTTCGTCTTACAAATATATATTACAAATCTGTAGAAGTTTTTAGATGTGCGCGCATCACGTAAAATGTATGAAATTGATGTAGATAACGCTTCTACATTAAAATTGTGTGTAACTTGATATATTATTTAGGCTTTGTTTTATTGCAATCGGTTGATTCTATCGAAAGATATATTACATTTATTGACTATTAGGCCGTACGAAGTCCACCGGGTCAGCTAGTTAAATAATAAAAACATTGCACTGAATTATGTATGTATTTATAATGTGTGTATTTTGTAAAAAAAAAACCAAGAGTTCAACTTTCTCATCTTACATGTACATATGTATCATTTATGATTTCAAAACAAATAAACATAAACACTGAGTAGGTAAATCAAAACAAGTTTAGACTTTCGCCCTTTTAGAAGGATCAGGTCTCATCCAGTCTAGATCAGCGGGGGGGAGAGATAATGTTTTTTGTAGGTGGAGATTGGCATCTGGCATATGGTGTTGAGTCTTCCACATTCTTAACCTTGTCCTCCTCATCCAGGACGATAGGGATGGCGTTGTTGCAATTTCGACTTTGGTAAAAGGAATATAGGATAGAGCACTTGAGCCTAGACAAAAAAAAAAGGTTTCCAACCTTTTTTGCATTGGCAAGCCACCATTTTAAATAAGTGACAGAATTGTACAGTTTTCCAAGCACTGCGGTAGAATTGCTCATCTTTGACTTGCAGTATCTTCGCAACTAATAGACAAATTTTACTCGGGTTTCGCTCAAGTTGTAGCAAATTTAGTTATCTTTATTATTGTTATGAACAAAGATCTTGAAAAACGCTTTCTACGGGGAGATAAAAAAAAATAAAAAAACTGCCAAAAACTCGCAGTTTTTCGAGCACCATGGGAGTAGCACTGGGTTTTCAGAGTTGCAAACTTGGGTGTTAACTACTCTCAAGGGACATGCGCGTTTGCAATGTTTGTGCTTTTTTGTGTCGAAATTGACTGAACTGTTTACTTATACCTACGTTTTATTGATATAAACTTGTATAATTGTAAACATATAATTAAAAATAATAACATCATAAAATATACAAAAAAAATTAAATTACCTATTTATTTATTACATAGGAAGGCCACTTGTGTGTACAAAATAATACTGTTTTGTAAAATACAAATTGTTTATTTATGTTTGTAAGAGAAACACAGTAAGGATGTCCTAGAGAGAACACAGAAAACCTTTATTTTTGTACTCTCACTTATAAATGTGTGTACAAATAAATGTATTTGATCCAAATCATCGTTCTACAATTTCTGTAAATCGTTCATTTACCCTACCACCGGAGGTAAAAGCTAAAGCGGTATAAATATAAATTACGTACATAATATTTTTTTTTTTTTTTTGTTTTAAAGCGCCAAAAAATACCCTACCTTTGTAAAATCTAACCTAACAATAACGAACAGCATTAAAAACAAAAAATATGAAATAGTTGTTTCTAATACTATTCCGGCTTCCTTTATACCTTCGTTTACCAACTAATAAAACTTGTATTCATTGTAAACATGTAGTTTACTGTATTAAAATTTTAAAATATATATACCATTAAATTTTAATCGTTTTAATCCCGTGGAGGGTCGATCCGGTACATGAAACACTATCGATTTGTAAAGATAAAATTAAAAAATAAAGTACCGTTTTTTAAAAACTCGTATTAATTTACTCATGTATGAAATTATTTTTTTTAAGAAAACATCAGCTGAGCGAGAACAATGACCAGTAGTTAATAATCGGCGTTGCGTACAAACTACCTACAGGTCATTAAAGAAATTAATTTCGTATATGCGTAAATTAATACGCGTTTTGAAAAAAAGGTACTTTATTTTTTAATTTTATCTTTACAAATCGATAGTGTTTCATGTACCGGATCGACCCTCCACGGGATTAAAACGATTAAAATTTAGCGGTGTATAATATACAATATTTTGTAAATACGTATTTATTTATTGCAAAGGAAGACCACTTGTGTATAAGTATAAATTATTACTATTTTGTAAAATACTAGATGTTTATTTATGTTCGTAAAAGAAACACTGTGAGTATAATTTATGCCCTAGAGAGTTCACAGAGAACCTTTATTTTTGTACTCTCACTTGTACCAGTGCATACAAATAAATGTATTTGATTCAATTCAGCGTTCTACAAGTTCTACATATTGTTTATTCAACTACCTGATTAAAAGTTATGCGGTATAAATATAAATTACGTAAATAATATGTAATTTTAGTTTTTCAGCGCATCAAAATTACCTTTGTAAAATCAAACCTAATAATAACGAACAGCATTAGAAACAAAAAATATGTAATAGTTGTTTCTAACGCTGTTCCGGCTCTTCCCCTTAAGGGGAAGCCGTAACTAAAATATGGCGTCAAAAAACTCTTCCACATCGCTACGACTGGTAATGTGCCCAAAGACTGGCGGCATCGCCACGCTGTATGGCAATGGTTATCCTCTGTCCGATAATGTATTTTTTATTTACTTGTGAGTCGTACAACAAACAAATAGTGAATAGGATCTTAATAAACTAGTGCGCCTCCCCGATTGCATCACTGCTTACCATCAGTTGGGATCGCAGTCAAGCACTAGGTAGTTTAAATCAATTAAAAAAAAAATGTCATGATGGACTCCAGTTTGTTGAGTATTTCAACGGTTAAGGTTGAGTTGCACCATTTAACTATAACGATAACCAAAACCATAACCAGCCGTGAAACGGTCGCCTATTGGTCAATTCGATGATTTGACAACTGTTAACGGCTTTGTTATCGTTATAGTTAAATGGTGCAACTCACCATTAAACACTGTCTTAGAAAGAATTAACTGCCACTGATTTTCATCTGTTTTTGTCACAAATATTGAGTAACAACACAAGCAAAACGCACATTACGAACTTCTGCTTTGTGCACAACTATGTCTGGATAAAATGAAAACTGAATTGAACATCGATATATACGAGCCTCGATGCAAAATAGTTCGTCTAGTGTGAAATTTTCTCTGTGAATTTTTTTCTAACTTACGTAAAATATTAAGCTGTTCTACTATCACATGTCGCGTTACTTATGCTATTTTTTAATTATGAACCAATAAACTATTTTAGCTTTTTAAATTTATACATAACCTGTTTTAAATTCGAAGAAGTTTTATGCAAAATAGTTCGTATAATTGTTAGTCGATGCAAAAGAGTTCGTCTATCGGTGAGTTAAATAAGATTATTCCTTTTTTATACAATTATGTTGCATAATTTAAATTTGTAAAAGTAATTCTGTGTCATTTGTTAAGTGAGACAGTATAAATTCTGAAATTTTCAGTTTTTTCATTAGTTTTCAAATAACAATGGGTCGTGGCAAACCCGTGTGTGAAGCTTCGAAAGCGAATAGTTTGTGGGGTCGATCATCGACCCCACTCGATGCTGGCAAATCAAGTTACCAAATATCTAAAGACTTGATACTTCCCAGGTCTACAGTCCAATCTATCATTCAGCACTATAAAAAGAATAGAACGACTTCATGTTTAAAGAAAACTGGTCGACCACGCATCACAAGTGCAGCAGAAAACAGAATCCTGAAGAAAATTATCAAAAATCACCGTTGTGCTCGAGCTGGAGAACTCACGGTGCAATGGAAGGACATGATTCACAAAGACGTCTCAGTTGATACTTGCAAAAGAGTCCTAAAAAGAATGGGTTACGGATTTTACACCGCTAAGGAGAAACCACTGTTGACTGCTGTACAAAAGAAAAAGAGGTTGAAGTTTGCTCGTGATCATTTAAATTGAACTTCCGATCAGTGGCGTAGTATCATTTGGAGTGACGAGTCCAAATTTGAAGTGACAGTCGGCGATGAAAGGAAAAAAGTGATTCGGAACAAAAATGAGGCATTTCATACTGGTTGTCTCAAACGCAAAGTGAAGTTTCCGGCGTCTCTTATGATATGGGGCTGCATGACTGCACAAGTTGTTGGTGGTATGCAGTTTGTGGATGGTTCTATCAATGCTGCAAGGTATCAAAACCCTTTGGAAGAGAATTTACTGCCCTCTATTCCGTCACTTAAGCATCAAGATTCCTTCATTTTTCAACAGGATGGTGCTTCCTGCCATACTGCAAGGACAACAAAGACGTGGCTACTGGCGAAAAGCATCCCTACAATCGAATGGCCATCTAACAGCCCGGACTTGTCGCCGATCGAAACCCTATGGTGGAAAATGAAAAAGTTCTCCATCCATCAAGATCGAAGCGCTCTTTGATCTTGATGGATTTTTACGGAGAACTTAAAGGCTAAACTCTTGGCTGACTGGGAGTCAATTACGCCTGAGGAGTGTGCAGCGTTGGTTGCAACCATACCTCTTTGCATTAAAGCTGTCATTGAGAGCAAAGGCGACACAACTAAGTGGTAGACTACCTATTTTGCGTGAGTGACAAGGGTAGACGAATACTTTTGCGTTATGTATTTTAGAATATTTAGTCAATGTTAAAGTCATGAAAGAATGTCAGCTATGTTAAAATAAACTTTAAAATGTTCCTCAAATTGTGGCTTACTTTTTATTAAACGTTCTTAATTATTTTACCAATATTTACTTTCTATATTTTACGCTTTGCACTACTTTCCATACTTGACGAACTATTTTGCATCGGGGCTCGTATGTATATATGTATCGTATGTATATATGTGCAACAACTTTTATTATGATGATGACTTTTAAAAAATTATCATATTTTAGTTCATCAGATTTTCATACAAAAATTAAAGTATTTAAATTGAACGTTCTAAATATTACGAAGTCTATGCGTAGCAAGCGATAGTACAATAACGGAGGGTAGCTGAACATGAACTTGACCTATTTACGGGCGACCCGCACTAGTCGGTCTATGCGTCATCGTGTTCTTGTAGCGAAATTCGGCAGTGCGAACGTAATTATATTAACATGATGGTGTATCAATATTTTAATGTCGAGTACACGGAAATGGTGCGAATGCTTGCTAGGTGTGACGCCGAATGCGCGGGAGCCGTAAGTAGATACAGCAAAATACAGAGTTGTAAATGTGTAACATAGAACAACGAAATCTTAAAGGCTTATTTTTGGTAAATGTATTAGGTTTTGTAAAGTCATAGTGAAGTGTATTAGCCTTAAGTAGAATCTAATTAGTATTACCCTTTACAAAACGGTGTCATATTAATGCTTAATATGTACTTTACTTAATACGCATTATTTTAAGTCCACTGTATGTTTTACTTAGATAATTCAATAAATCCTGTTTAGACCTACTGGTTGTCTGCTTTGAGAACCCCCAACATTACAATAGAACAAAAGTTGTTGTTTATGTTAGTAATACAGTTCTGCAAGGATGTTAGTGTTTTACAAAGAACCCTGTACAAGAGATATATCATACTCGTACACACGAGCGGCATATTGCCAAGAGATATATCATACTCGTACACACGAGCGGCATATTGCCAAGAGATATATCATACTCGTACACAGGAGCGGCATATTGCCAAGAGATATATCATACTCGTACACACGAGCGGCATATTGCCAAGAGATATATCATACTCGTACACAGGAGCGGCATATTGCCAAGAGATATATCATACTCGTACACACGAGCGGCATATTGCTAACGGCAGAAGTAACTGCAGCCGTCGCCACGTCGGCGACAGCTGTAGTCGCGTCGTCGCCGGCCGTCGACATTCCAACTTTGAATATCAACGTCAGCCGTTCCGTGTGACAAATGTCACTATAGGTCGACGGCTGCGCAGCTACCTCTGTCGTTGGCAAAGTGGCGTAACGATACAATCTGAAATTGTTGGATGGCACTCTGGGAAATCGTCAACTTTATAATTTAATTTGGTTGTCACGGAAGTACAGACATAAAATATTCTTTACTAGCTGTGCCCGCGACTTCGTTCGCGTGGGCTACAGGATTTTAAATTTATTTATTCTAAAATAAAAGTAGCCTATGTTACTCCTTATTACATCAGCTACCTGCCAAAAAAGTCCAGTCAAAATCGGTCCAACCATTTCAGAGATTAGCCCGGACAAACAGACAGACTGACAGACAGACAAAAATTGTAAAAAATGTTATTTTGGTGTATGTACCGTATATACAATATTCATATGAATGTAGTAAAAAGCAGTTATTTCAATATTACAAACAGACACTCCAATTTTATTTATATGTATAGATTTAAACTAATATTATAAAGAGGAAAAAGTTTTTTGTGTGTATGTTTGTAATTAATAAACTCAAAAACTACTGTGCCGATTTCAAATATTCTTTCACCATTGGAAAGCTACATTCACCCTGAGTAACAAAGGCTATATTTATTGCCCGTGCGAAGCCGAGACGGGCCGCTAGTTATTGATAAATCGGCAAGTTCTTTAGGACACGAGGACTAACATTTCGTCTCTGAAGGTGGGCTTACCATTGAACTATCTATAAAGTGGTAAGACTGTTAAAATACCACGGGAAATTGATCCTTTCTATGAATGCGTTTAATTAATAATTTACTTGAATTTGTATATTTACTTCTTCAGAGCTAAAGGCCTCTTGGACCTGGGCCCCACCAGGCCAGGGGCCCCTGGCATTTGCCAGACTTGCCACCCTGTAGTTACGCTACTGCGTTGGCAACATGCCGCTCGCGTGTATGAGCTCTAAGTCAATGAGAATGAATAAGTGAGTTTAGCAGCAGGTATTGCTGTATTGGGTTATAGAGTAGATAAGTTGTAAAAACGTTAAAGAATCAAGAGGCGGAGATTCCCCCGGGCGTAAATACTCCTTTCGTTCTGAAAAAGTAACCGCTATCACACTACAAGTTGGAATAGCAACTCGTACTAATTTATTTATTAGCATTAAAGTTGTTTAAAGATCTGTCGAAACGTCTAGTTGACATTTCGCGTGATCCAAGGGCTGGCTATTACCTCGGACTGAAGATAAGCATTGCCATACAGCGTGGCAATGCCGCCAGTCTTTTGGGCACATTACCAGTTGACAGCAATGTGGAAGAGTATTTTGACGCCGTATTTTAGTTAGTTGTAATTAGCGTAGGGTTTTTTTTTAATTTACTGTAATTATAGTTATTTAGTTGTTTATAAGTAGTACTGTATTGAAGAAAACCTAACAAATATTTCATCCTTAGCATTAATAATATCAACATTTAACCTGGCTAGTGTATTTTTACCAGCTAAACAAATATTCAGATTTATTTGTCAACTCGCAACTGTGAAACTCGCGAGCGCTCGCGAGTTGGTCGAGTCGCTCGCATCTTTATAGTGTAGGTGTCGCAGGCAAATCGTATCTTAATTCCGCCGTTTACATACGGCGCCGTCATTTTATAAACGCCCGCAGTTATGTATAATGCCGAAGGCAAATTGATAACTCGTTCAATTGTAATAATTTCGACGTTGGTTGTAGTTTTAGGGTGACCATGATAAAACACAGATTGGACAAATCAACTTTATTTCTATAATCAGGTAACTAATAAAGATTTCAAGCAAGATTAATTTAATAAAATTATGTGCTAAAGTCTAAAGTAAGGTAAGGTAAGACATAATGATACAAATAAGTCGATTGCTTTTCTTACAGTAATAAATCTATCCTTGATTCGATACTGAATTTATCTCGACTACCATGTCCACAGCCTCTATGAATTTCTAACAATAACAGTCGAAACTTTTTTTTTTTTTAAGGTTATCCACATTACCAATACTCATTAGGTACCTCATATTTTTTTGACCAATAGTATTCTGCAGGTGTCCTCCGAGAACCAGATTCGATTGACACCCTAGCGTTTTTGAGGTGCCGGATAACCTCTAAGACCTTATCCAGGGTACACGGTTTTTTCTTGATTCCGCTTGAGAAGAATAGAACTTTTTTAGTTCAGTATAATAAATATCTTTAAAATCACAATCTTTTTGCGAAAACTCTCTTGCACACGTAATATTTTCACAGTTTTCACAAACTTTTTGTGTTACAAAATCACTAGTTGACGCCATTTTTCTTGTTTTGATTAACAGCGGCGCGCTTCTGGTAGGAATCAGAACTAAATTCTTCAATTTGCCGCGGCATTATGCAAACAGCGTTAAATTGTCAATGAAATGTTTCAGCATTTTATATAATGACACGGCAATATAGATTTTTCCTTCGGCATTATACATGACTGCGAGCGTTTATAAAATGACGACGCCGTATGTAAACGGCGGAATCATACAAATTGCCTGCGACATAGGTAAGCTGTATTTTATGACATTTGGAAAATCCAGCCGCAATCCTAAGTGTCCAAAATCCTGAAATCTCGGGACAAATCCTGAGATTTGGTAACCCTATTTCAGATACATGAAAGCAATATGTAGGTAATCGAGAGTGTTAATTCATCATTTCAGCCGATAGACGTCCACTGTTGGACATAGGCCTCCCCTAAGTGTAGCCTCAATGAACGAACCTGTGCGCCCCGCATCCATCGGATTCCCACAACCTTCACCAGATCATCGGTCCACCTTGTAGGAGGCCTACCAACGCTGCGTCCTCCTAACCTGTCCTAACCTTTCAGCCCCAAAGAGAGTTAATTATGTAGATAGTATCAAGGTTTTAAAATTACTGTCGGTAGATACATAATTTACCTACATATTACTAGAATATTTTCAGCCAATCGGCTTCCCTTCAGTAAAAGGGGCCGATCTCCGCCAGTGCGGCCCTCTGAAGCGCCTCTCTGTGCTCCGCCTTCCCGCATAATGGCGACGTGACGTAAACTGTTTGCTATCAGTATTTGGTTTTTTATATACTTAGATATTTTTAATTGCTATAAACTAGACAAACTTCATGACTCGTTTAATAAAGCGTAGCCTTGAAGACACCTAAATTATAATCGCACGGGAAGAACTCAACAGGCAAATTTTTTCAATCCTTTGATGATATAAACGACGAGGCGAAACGGAGTTCCGGACCCGCAGCTGTTCAATATTTGTGTTGCACGGCGTAGACTCCGCCATCTAGTAGCGTATCTCCGAAACTAAATGTATTACTAGTGGCGGCGCAGAGGGCATTGCATGGATATACTCGGTCGTCGTATAGTTGAGCACACCGAACGCGTCGTCACACCAACAGATGGCGCTTTATTAAAAGAAACGCAGCGGCATGCCTTCAGCAACCGTCTAGTTACGTAAATTATTAGCGTAGTTAAGAATATCAAGATAGCAAATATCTACTGACTTGTACTGAGTGGACAGGATTCCACAAATCTGTGTGGTTCTTTCCTCGAAGGACCATCTCAGTCATTAGATAATAGAGTATTGTTTATTTGCCTTCCGAGTTTGTTATAAGTGTTGAAAAACAGTCGAGTTTCGCCCGAGAATCGAACTTGGGCTTTTACGCTCTAGTACTCTGTGTGTGTCGTGGGAATCGAACCCACGAACTCTGGTATAGTTGTCTGGGCCAGTAACCAGTAGACCAACAGGCCAATAAAGTAGGTACAAGCAACCTACAGGACTCCAACAGTAGCGTAGCTGCGAAGTCGGCCCTCGCCCTCCGCCGTGACCGTTTTTATAGGTACCTAGGCTAATCTTTTAGAGTACATTTTGAAATGTTAATCAAAGCATTTGCTAAAGAATATCTTATTCTGGCCATATTATTTGAAATTCCATAGAAAATCGTATAGGTAGGTAAGGTTCCAGCGGAACAAAGGCGTCGCCTAGTAAAGGAAGTCTTTGAAAATTCTCTGTTTAATTTTCAATGCACACAAAACAGTCTAACATAAAACACACTGTACGACGTTTACCTATTTTTTAATAAAATTTATTCTTATATGCTTAGGTAGATACATCATTTCGCTTAGTTAATGATGCGCATTCAACAGCAAATTTCAAGCAGGTGCATCTATAGCTATTAGCTTTGCTTCGGCATGGCTTCGCTTGTGGCTTGCACCCGTAAGAGATTTATGTGTCACACCAAGATCTGTGTGATACTCTCTCAAAGATTGGGTGCATAGTTGTATCGCTAAATACATCGCTATGAGTAGCTACAGCTCAAAAGATCGCATTGCATTATCTGTGGCAAAGCTCTGACCTAAATGCATTATCCTTTTAACCGCCTACAGTAGTCACAACGTATCTTGAGCGCTCGGCGTCAGAGTGGGGATCGCTTTGCGCATTCCATACATTGGCGAGCCAATCGTCTTCGTTGTTAGATACATGGAGCAATGCAGGGAACGAATGAGGAGTGACGTCTATGACGCGATGGCGCGGCGAGCCAGTCACTAACACTCCCCGCCCCCGCGTCTCACTTTGCATCACTAGAGACCGAATATTTGACTTCTGCGCAACCGCTCAAGATCCGTTGTGCCTACTGTACGTTGGATACATCCGACGGAACACTCTCGCGTTTATCCCGCCAGGATCGTACATCCACGACCAAATACTCCATCTCGTCAGCTCTTCTGTCCCCTATGGGGAATTAAGAGCTAAATGAGATGGCGTAGCCAGTCGCATACACGACCCTGGAGAATAGAACACTAAAATACTCGTCAGACCATTCCGACTCAAACGGGTGATGAGTTAAAACTAACTTATAACAACGGTCCTCGTAGTCGAAAATTATTCTACAGTCCCTGCTATCTTCTAAACATAAAGACCATTGTAATATAACGGAAGGGATTTAACGTTTTCAATCATCATCATATATATATACACCACTATTTTTTTTTTTAGTGCAAATACTTAAAGGGCTTATTAGAAAAGCCCTTGTTATTTTATAAGTAAAATCTCAATAAATAATATTCATAGACAGCAAAATTATTAGCGTTGGTTTATGTCCCAAAATGTCATTCAATTTATGGAAATATTGTGCATGCTATTGATTAATGAATGAATAAGTGACAATTATTAAGGAAAAACACTGCCCGCAGTATTTTCTACTAGCAATTGTTATGTTTGATTGATTCTATGATGATTTACCTTTTCGTGGTCAATTTTAGGATTTCGGTTTTTTCTACTTTTGACTACAAAAATATGATCAGTGACGGGTACAGATAGAGCCCCATTTTTTTTTTTGTAGTAATTAAAAAGTAGGGGTGTATATATAAGGAGAAACTGACTGACTGACAATATATCAACGCACAGCCGAAACTACTGGGACAAGGAGTGTGAAATCCACCACAAAGTTCCCTTTTATATCATAGGCGAGCACTAAGAGAGAATTTTCCAAAATTCACCCCCCTAAGGGGATGAAATGGGGGTCCAAAGTTTGTATGAGAAACTTACTTTCACGCGGGTGAAGCCGCTGGCAAAAGCTAGTAACCTCATATATTCTAATCAGTCTCCTACCAGCACAGACGTTTTCTTTTGGCAAGGCACAATTTAATTCCGCTAAGTCCGTTCCATCATCGGAGCACAAGACGTACGGCGTTGGGCCACCGGTACATGGTGGACATCCCACCCATACGTACAAAGCGTTTTGGGAACACATTCATTATACGTACAGCTAATGAGTGGAATTCCCTGCCGGAGTCTGTTTCCTGGTAACTATAACCTAGGGGTCTTTAAGTCAGGAGTGAATAGATTGCTTCTAGACAAGCGTGTTCCATCGTCGGCCACATCATCGCTTAGGTACCATCGGGTGAGATACGTGGTCAAACGCGAGCCTATTCATTATAAAAAAAAGCCTCCTGTTTATGGACGCGTAGCTACAGTCGCGTATTCGTCACCATATGCTTGGTGTACGCCTGCTCTCTACCTACAGTTGCCATAACGGATCTTGAGCGGTTGCGCAGAAGTCAAATATTCGATCTCTTTAGTGGTGCGAAGTGAGACGCGGGGGCGGGGAGTGTCAGTGATTGGATCGCCGCGCCATTGCGTCATAGACGTCACTCCTCATTCGTTCCCTGCGTTGCTGCATGTATCTAACAATGAAAAAGATTGGCTCGCCAATGTATGGAATGCGCAAAGCGATCCCCACTCTGACGCCGAGCGCTCAAGATCCGTTGTGCCTACTGTCCTTACAAAACTATGAAACTGTCTACGAAGCGGCAGCGTCATGCTGTCGTGTCGTTGGAGCTTCGTAGTATTGTAAGCTTCACGCAGGCGTGCACCAAGCTTATAATAACGGATACGCGTCTATGAAGCTACGCGTCCGTGGCCAACAGGATTTAGGAAATCTAATTTTGGGTCGACTACTGTATATCGCTCAGCGTTTGTTCAAGTCTTATATTTCTTCAGAATAGATTTATTGCCACCTGCAGTTTAAGTTTAGGTTTGAATAAGTACTTTGATTTGATAGTAGATAACACACCAGCAGCCGAGATAGTGTCCATATCCTCGAAGGTACGTACAGCTTTAAGAAGATCACAGCGCTAAAGAAGATCTGCCACATCCTGGATCAGGATGTAATAAGTAGATACTGCTTCCAGCCAGCCAATGACTGTCCCTTGAGATGTTGCTCTAAGTTCTTACGTATATACGTAGCTATAGTTTTACTTGGTGTAGAACGAAGATTTAAGAATTTGTAAGGTTTTCATAAAACTCACTAATGACGATCTGGTGTCGTCAGCCATAAAGATTGCCCTCATTAGTCTATGGGCCCTGGATTCACTCTTCGTGTGAGCCTTAAGTGACTTTAGAAGGCGCCAGATAAGGGAATAAAGTACTTTGACCTTTTCTTAATATCTCTGCGTAGGTAGTCTGTCTAGCAAGTTAAACGACTTGGGATTTTTTTTAAGGAAATTAAAAATCTAATGTTGGCAACCGGAATTTTAGTTGTCATTCACTTGTTTTTTGAGATGATGATAGTTCTACAACAGATCTTGATCGTAGTACGGCTAGAGATTATGAATCGGTAAGTGAAATAGAATATTTAGAATCAGATTTCTCGTACGATTCCAGATTTATTTTATTACTTATGACACTATTATGTCTTCGCAAATGTATCCTAATTTTGTAATAAGAATATCATTAAAGAAACTGAAATAGGTATATTTTAAACGAAAATCTTTTGCATTTTTTAATTTTAAGTCCCCTAATAGTATTATCAATTAATCAATTTAAAAAAATACTTAAATTGGATACTTTTTATAAGGTTCCATTATTAAACAATGACCAAGATCACCTAATCAACCTTGATTTCTGAACCAGTGTTGACTGCATCAGATTTCAGTTTACCCCAAAAATTACCCAAGTGGTTTAACTACAGGCTATACCCGAGAAACAAACAATGAATTCATTACTAGCGGGGTTACCATGACGTTCAAAGTAAGATTGTTTTAATCTTGTTTCCGTGTGGGTAAGAGATGGCGCTAGACAACCTGTATGGCTCTGTCTCTTACCCACACTGAAACAAGATTTAAAACAATCTTACTTTAAACGTCATGCTCTAGATCTATATAATGTAAAGAATCACGGTACATGTCGACTCAAGGCAGCGTTATGTCTTTATTTCCATTTTTGAAATTAAGAATGTCAACAAATATACGAGAATCAATGACCGTTAGCCCACGGTAATCTGGCGCCTACCTTAGTTTCCTAAGACTATTTTATTTGAACTAGTTGAAAGTCCAAAATATTATTTACTTCGGGAGTTCAATATGTTTTAAAGTTGCTTGTAAGATAATATCTTTATCGTGGAAAACCTGAAGTAGGAATTGGTTCACATACAGGATAATTAATTGCAATACGTCAGTTTTAATATGTTTTTCTCACTTTGAATTTAACGACGTGGTTCGAATTATTAATTTATTTAACGGTTCCATAGTTCTCAACTGACACATTACAAGCAATCATCAAGTATAGGCTTTTTAAAATAATAAACAATATATATTTTTTTTAGTTTTTATTACGCTGTAATTCATTCGTGCTGATTATTTACTTATGGTGATGATAGTGCGAACATTATAGGTATGTACATTTTAGCCCATTTTGAATTGTATAGAAGAAATTGACATTTTAAAATGCTTGTATCTAGCCAAATTTTACATTACATTGAGGGTTTTGTTTTTTCCCTGCGTACAATCGAAGTTGTGGGTTATCCACAGCGAAATACATTCATTCTAAAATATCGACGACATAGTCATAGAGAAGTTATGAGCTCATGACATCATTATTTTAACAGAAATTATTAGTCTAGTTTGCAGTAGGAGGGAATGTCAATTTGTGGTGGGAATCATTTCGTAGGCAGAATATTCGCCGCTAGAAAAACACGGATAGTAAGGCATTAGTTAAGATTTTGACAGGGGATAGACAATAACAGCAGAAGAACCGTAATAGAGAAGAAGACATTCCATGCACACGGTTTCGATAGTTATGTTATTAATTTATTTTTGGAAGATCTTTTAAGTGTGCTTTAGGAATTTAAGGAAAGGAGAAGGAATAGAAGAGTCTAAGGGGAGAGAGAACAATAGGAGTCATCCTGAAAGAAGGAAAGAGAAACAGATATGGAAAAGAACGAAGGATAAGGGTAAATAGGGAAGTTTCCAGAACGGGGGGAGAAAACGGAGACGTGCTTATAATAGCATAGAATAACATTCCTCGTTTGACAGAACTGCAGAAGGTATATAGATGTGTGTTTGAAGACTAACTTTTAAAAGAAAGCCAAAAAATGTTTTAAAGAGTCCTGTGGCAAAGATGAGGGTAGTTATCCGAGAACAAGATATTATTGAGATCGCTTTGGTGATGAAGATAGACGAAGAAAAATGGCAAGTCATGGCAGCTTCTGTGCAAGCTGACTGAAGAGTAAAAAGAGATGCCACTCAAAACATGAAGGCAGAGAAGAAAATGGAGCCATTAGAGATCAAGTGATAGTAAGAAGTTAATATTTTAGGAGTATGGCCAAAATGTTTGTAAAATAGTAAGGAAGATCACGCAAGGAAACTCCGAGCAATGCCCTTTCAGTAACTTTAAGCGTCACATCAGAAATGTCCGCAGAAGAACCAAGCTTACAGACTGGCCCAAAGAATCGCCAAATTTAAGTGGCAGTGAGCAGGGCATATTGCTCGCAGAACAGAATAGAATAGAATAGACTGAACAGATGTTCAATGGGGACGAAAGGTTTTTGAGTGGCGACGACAAGATGGACTAATGATCTGGTGAGGGTCGCGGGGATTCGGCAGATGCGAGACGAACAGGACCGGTCATTGAGGAGGTCTATGTCCAACAGTGGACGTGGTTCGGCTGAAATGATGATGATGAAGTAAGGAAGAAATGGAAAATGCTTGATTTCTCTGCTCAATGAGAAACCAAGTAAACTTATCGGAATAGAGGTTAGTTGTGCGTCATGGAGTGCTGAGCAAGACAGGCAGCTGAAGTGGCCAGTAGTGCAGATGACCTTGATCACAAAGAAGAGTTTGCGTTACTTGATTGAAAGTATCGATTTCAGGGGAGTCTGATAGTTTGGGTTAGCTGCTTAGTCAGAAAGTAGAAAGTGGTATTTAGAGGAAGATGAAACACAGTGACTCATTTGTTTAGATTAAACTTGTAAAGGAGCGGCGCTAATACGTACATACTTATTGTGTTAAGATATTATATCAGAACATAGATATGGTATAGCCCAATGGATAGATAAGAGACTTCGTACTTGTACAATCGCGTATTTTGAATCTAGTTCATTATACGATTACCACGAAAAAGATCTTCTTTCGCTTATCCATCCCCCGTGTTATAAACGTCTTAAAAATATAATAAAACATTATAAATTATACCAAGTACACTATCAACAACGTAACAACACAACATTTGTTTACATAAAAAAATACATTTACAAAATAATACACGCACAACTAAACCTAAACGATACAATAATATTTGGTAGCACTTGAAATAAAAAAAACGCTTTTCACTTGTAATTGGTAACCATAAAACTAATAACTAACTTCAATAACAATTAAATAACATTCGAACCACATTTCATCGAAATAGAACCAAACTGTTCTTTCAAATACATCAAAATACAACATATTGTACAGTAAATTTAGTTTTTAAGGCAATAATTTAGTTACTATTGGAGATAAAATAAAAAGTAAAAAAGAATTTTGAAAAAAAAATTTGCTAAATGGTGACGCATCGTCGTGCTAGGGAAACTAAGATATATAGAGGCGACTTAGTCGAACAAAATAAACAGCCGTCCCTAGGGATTAACTACTCGCAGTGGGACTAGCGTACTCTGAAGAGGAAGATTTAGACTAAATAATAATAGACTATAATGGAAGGCAATTTAGAAGGAAGAAGTGAGAATCCGTCACCGCAGACAGTCCAGCGAGATGATCAGTTAGCATGGAATGCTATGTGTAACAAGCGATAAGAAACCGTGAAAACATGTCTGCAATCTAACGAATTTGTAGCAGTATGACATCCGACGATGTCCGTATTCTAAGGTGATCCACAAACAGGCCTAAGGCCCCTCGCCCTCGGCGAATTTTTGTGGCGATACTGCCGCGCGTTCCGTAGGTGCGCGACAGCAACCCATGCAGTCGGGTTCTGTCAAAAATTCGCCGTGAGCAAGGGCCTTAATTTACAAAGCCAATATCTCTCATAGTCCAGTGCGATCGTCAGAAATCACATGCAAGTAAGTATGAAGAAATTAGACGGAGGTGCTACAGATTTGCCCAATTTTTAAAGATTTTAACGCCTCGTTCTCTTAAAACTTCGGCCACGAAGACATAAAGAGAAGACGAACGCTAAAAATCGATCAAATCTATTTACACGCTTAGTAACCCTAATCAAACGATGATGCGTTAAGATTTAGTTTTTAAATGCCAATTATTTTAAAAGGACTGAAAAAAAGTGGAGGGGTTACACCAACACTACATGGAAGCAGAGTCCCCGCACCTATTGTACCTTTCCTTCTGCTAACTGCAGTCTTACATCTCTGATCACGTCCGCAAGCGCGCGTGCTGTGCAGTACCCGGTCGTTCATATAGCACATCAGAAGAACAAATTCCCATACTTAGAAGATCGAACTGCCGCAATCTTATGTCAATGAAAAATTGTCACAAAATGTATAACCTGCTCATTGGTCTACATTTTGAACACGTAAACACTGAGATTAGATTGTGAACGTTCTTAAAAATACGGGTTTGCCTTCGTTTCAGAAAAGAATCTTTCGGTAGAGAGAAGTCTCTGCCTACTTAACTTTTTGTTCGACAGTAAAAAGCCGACGCTCTACAGGGCGGAGTCTTCTGAGACTCGATGTGCCATATTAACGGACGGATACTTTACTTCGGACCGATGGAGTCCATCGCCAGTTCACTTTGCGAGAGCGTTACCTGCGCGCGTGCGTCGTGCTCATAGAAGCGTATGAACGGGAACGGGTAACCGACTGTGGGGTAATGCTACGTACGGTCTATTTTTAGCATTACACCCTACAGTCGAAGCAACCCCCACCCGTTCTTTCACACACGTAAAATTAAGATAAAAACACTAATTATTGCCCCAAAAAAAATGAAGAATTTATACTAAGGAATGAAACAAAATTATACAATAAGGCTTAGACGTCCATATCTAGTTAGAATCTTGCTTTGATATTAAATATTTTACTATTATTAAGTCATATAATATTGATTATAGACTAGCCGATTATTATAAATATGCGTGACGCAATAGACGAAGATGACAGAAAAATGCCAGTACAGCGCAGAGGCTAAGTTTATGGATTTCGATACGAATATCTATCAACACGTCGCGAGGAGCAATGTGTTGATGGATGCCGCTTATTATAAAAATATTCGCCTCCTACTGTCCCTGGGCCGCTCTAGCCGCACGGTCGTGAGTTGAGGCAGAGCGACTAAATAAACTTTAAAATGACATGAAAAAATACATCCAAATCTTAACCCTACCCTTACGACTAAACAAGATTGCAACTGGTAATAAAACATACGATTAACCAAACAACACAAACGTAAGTGCATCCCATTACCATTAGCTTTACCAACAGTAACGGAAGGTTACCCCGATTGACAGAAAACCTCACCAGGCTATGGGTCGATGAAGTCTTGCTGTCATCATCAAACGAGCGTCAACTAAATAAAATAATGCATGTGCCGAGTGTAACTTTAGCCCAATACCCCCCTCCCCCCACCCCAACCATCAACTGAACATCAATCTCAACAATCTTGCCGTACTCGATCCTGCCGAATACTTGTATCATTATCTGTTGCTCACTAATGATGCAAATAATGCCGCAATTTGAACTGTCTCAGTGCAAGAACCTCTGGAGGCATGTGCCCTGGCATTACAGGTCTTCACAATTCCGACCAAGGCCTTCTGAAACGATAGATATACATAGTGGGGGACAAATATGCAACACTATCACTTCCAGGATGCATTTTGAATCCTTCCTGGCTGTACCAAGAAAAACTCAAAATGTACGAGTATACGAGTGTTATGTGAGTCGCCGCACAAAACAAGTGCATCATACTCGAATGAATGCTTCTCAAACAAACAAGAGAATAGCCACCTCCATAAGTAACACTGTGCTTGCGCGCCAACTCGTGCACAGCAAGCACAGTGAACACGATGGTGCTATCCCATTTGCTTTTAAGACAAGCACTTTATTTACTTTATGCCCTTTGCATATACTTTTACCTTACAAAGGGAATAAACAGACACGATGCGCGTTTCCGCCATGCCCAGTCACAAGGCAAGCACGTAACCGCGTCGCGCCTAATCAGATCCAGATGAGGCCGACCCTAAGGATACGTTCATAGCATAGACGTACCGATAACGATCGACTGAGTCTAAATCTACACACTCTGCAAAGGTTCTTGCCCAAGACTCCCTTTAGTATGCCACTCAATTCTTTCTTCATAGGACAATAACTCGGCACGCAAGACCTGGACGCTGTTTGAACAAGGGGTACTATATCTCCACGTTCCTGGTCTCCCGAGCAGGTGTACTTCAGCAGATGTACGCCGGCCCTCAAGGGACTCGGAACATGAAGATATAATATGGTTTAGATATAAAACTGCTACCCAATCACATTGGATATCAGTTCTTATCAAATGAACGAGCGTTGAAAATCATTCACGGAGTCACATGAAATACTCCGTCGTGAGTTATCACATATTTCATGACGATTACACTACAGTATGTAGCTGTCCTAGTACGAAACTAGAAAGCTGATGTTAATCGTTAGGTGTTCTTCGACCCCAGTCAAAGAGATTAAACGCCAAAATAAAACAGTTGCAACGCTTACCGTAAAGATATAGACAACAATATTTAAACAAAACGTTCACAATGATCTAAGAAATACTGCGAGTAATATTTCAAAGACCATTGAACCGCTACAGTTTTATTGCTTATATTATTCTAGATGAAAAAAAAATACATAGCTATTACGAACACGTACAAGAACTGAGGTGGAATGAAGAGCGACCAGATTCTGTTGGTTACCGATTTTCTGACTTTGGAGCTTCGGTTAAAGCGACTAAAGCTCCTGTCTCGTTGGAGACGGGTGTGGCTGTCGCTAGTGTTCAGATGTATACGAGCACGTGCGATGCCCGGTGTCTCCGCACCGCTCTCGCTGCTAACCACACCCCGGGTCCGTGAACTCGACCACCAACTAAAAACAGCCGCCTGACGTGTGTCACAAGTGTCTACTTGTTCGCCAGTTCTTGTCCTACACACACACCCGATAAAAATCTGATCGGGTCAACAAGAGTCGATCGTTTGGGAGACTGCGCTGGTGTACGTCTTACTATGCTCTATTCTGGCTGACTTCCGGACTGATTATGATCGGTTGTGTGCGGTACATCATAGCTATATATTACGTTTAAAAGAGACAGACTGTAACCGCCAAAACAGTCTGAATTAACAATTACAGCCAACAAGGAATAGATCGTAAGTCATGAGCAAAGTGACTAGTGAGACTTGTTTTTATATTAACGCGATCGAAACGTTTACTGTGTTTGGCTCTCTGATTGGTTAAAAGCTTGAAGCAAGCCAATCAGAGCACCGAACGTCATAAACGTGTCGATCGCTTTAATGTAATACAAACTCGCATTAGGCACTCGGATGGAACTGCATAACTTGACTTAGGACCTATACTCAAAGTAATACACATAGAAGATTATCCTAACACCAAAAAACTATATTTACAGTACATTACACCTAAATAAATTATACAATAATAAACAAAATATTGCAACGAGAGGTATTGAGAGTGTCTTCTGCGTACAGACGTCCAAGGCTTGATGGTAAAAGGTCAAAGATGTTATATTCCTGAAAAAAGAAAAAATAGGTTATCATACGGATAAAATTTCGAAGATATCTTAAATAATAGTTTAGAAAATGCAAACGCAAGGGCAAATAACCTCCTCCTTTTTGAAGTCGGTTAAAGAAGATACACATTTACGACAATAGCTTAGCATAGTTCGCATATGTAGCAAAGGTGAGATAGCAAGCCTGTTAAATAGGAGAGGATGATACTGACCCAGCTACTGATGTTGACTTTCGACTATCAGCATGATGGACTGGTGCTGTTGTGAATCCGCGTGGATGGTGGGCACGGAGCGCAAGCACTCGATCTGATGTGCGGCCCAGTCTTTCTTCTGACAGTACGTAGAGCAGTATGGGGTGCGTCGACAGAGAGAGCACTCCGCAGATGCTTCCCGGTTGCAATTCGCACACTAAATGGACAAACTCTTTTAAGGTAGAACTTCATTGGGACCACGTGAGCCATGTACGCCGATCTGGGCGCGTCGGTCTCCTTACATTTTATATCGCAATTAGACTTGTAGGGTTTTATCACACTAGCGGCTTGCGAGCGGCTGCGGGGCGGGCGGGCGTGCAGCGAATGTGTTGCGAATACGCCGCGGGTGCACAGCGTAGAAGTCGCGAATTTGCAACGTTTTCGACGCGTGTTTGTAGGAAGTTAATGACGTACAATACACTCAGTAACAAAATGGATTGCGACGAGGAGACACTGCTTTTGGCTTACTTCGAAGAAGCCGCAGACCCGCACCTCGATGCCAGATCTCGTTGCGTGTCCGCAAGAAATTCGCTGCGCATGCGCGGCGTATTCGTTGTGAGCCCGTAACGTATTCGTTGCGCATCCGCTCCGCTTTGAGGACGCTCGCGACCCGCTAGTATGATAAGGCCCGTAGAGCTTCATTAGACTCACGCCACGCGACGCGACTCTACGTGCAAATCAGGCGTCGCTCACGTGTGCCTCGGTCTAATATTGTTCCCGCTTAGTACAGAAAGGGTGCTTGAATACCTCTCTATAATACATTAGGTCTTAGAAAAAATCGCCAAAATATTTTAAGAGACAAAAACGGCAAGATATTTTTTAAAAAAACACTCGCTTATAGTACTAGCAATAGCTTCAGAGTAATTTAAAAAATATGGTAGGCACAGCAACATTATTTTTGTTATGTGAAAAAAAAAAAATTATAAGTAAAAAAACGTTTCTTTTTTTTTGTAATTTCCTAAGCGCATAGTGTCCGGACTACTTGTCCACAGAAAGTACCTAACTAATTCATAACCTGACAAGCTCTTAAAATATTTTACAATATTTTTATAAGACCTTAAAAACATGTAGGTATAGGCAGTTTACCAACAAACGGGCTTTCTTAAAAAAAATATTATTCCTTGTAGTCTACACTAGCATTTCAACACATTTTAATTTAAAATCAAAGCTCCCTCACCCACGGCGGTTTTTTGTAGCGATGTTGTAGCGCGTTAGTATCTTTTCTATAGCACTTGCAAATACGAGTAACGCGCGTTAGTAGCGATGCTGTCGCGCGCTTACGAAACGCGCGACAGCATCATTACAAAAATACGTCATGGGCGAGGGCCTTAAGGGCCAAGCGCCCGAAAAGTGCCATAAAACAGTGATTTTCTGAGGCCTACTCCTCCGTAACGGCTAGGTCAATTGGTTTGAAAAAAATATATGTTTATTATAGATTCATGAACAATAATATCAACATTTGATTTATTCGTGCAATTAATACTTTTTTCAAAAAAAAATATTTAGCAATTTCGCAACTTTTCGCAACTTTTCCCTACTCCTTCGAAACGGCTTGGACCTTTAGAAACATTTTTACACATAAAAATTGGTGGTTAAATATTCTTCAAAGTGAACATTGCATATGTAAATCAATCAATATCTCGCAGAGAAAATGGATTTAAAGCGCTTTCCGGGCGCTGCTGGCCGCAAATAAATGCACAGATTTGCGTACTGCCGCCTGGGCGAGTGCGAGAGTTGCGTTCACATAATTTCGGCCAGATGGTTCAAGGAACTATACGCCTTAAGGTAGAACTACTTTGCTCACACGTGTGGCTGATAGTGTGGTGATCTGGGCGCGTCGGTCTCCATACATTTTATATGCAAACTAGACTTGTAGATCTACACTTGATACACGCCCCGCGACGTCTTTCTACGTGCAAATCAGGCGTGTTACACGTGTGCGTCGGTCTAAAGGTTTACACGCTAAGGTATATCTGAAAGGTTTGCATGAAAACCTGCATAGTTGTGCAACATATTTTTACTTTAACTCCAGTTTACCAGTACAACTCACCTGTACAGGCAAACCTGTCAGGTATTCCCTAGCGTGGCGGGCCTAATGTAGTTCCAGCTTTATGCTATATCTTTTACAAGGTGCTGCCAGCGTCTTCGCGCGTGTAATAGAACACAACCCGAACAACAACAACAGACACCCGGACACAACCCCAGAACATAGACCCGGGATAAAAAGCCTATCCTATGATCTATTCCAGGCTATGGCCTACCCGTGTACCAAGCCACCGTAGGCGCGGGCTTGCGGACAGTGAGCAATGGGTAGCTCGCTGTCCGGCCGTCCGGTAACTGTCCGGACCAAGTCCAAGTCATTGACGGCGCGCACAATTCCCGCGCGCCTCAAGGAGTTGTCAGCAACAGAAGGGGCCCAGCCGGGTCGAAGCCTACTGGGGCCAGGGTTATCCGAAAGGGAACTCGAGCCCCGGTATGAAGGCTTGAAGGAACGGGGTGGGTTTTTTAGTCAGTAAGAGTCTGACACTATCTCCCGCTCCGCCCAAGAGCGGGGGTTGTCATTGGATAATTTTCCCGACAAAAAAAAAACCCGTGTACCAAGTTTTATCGAAATCCGTTAAGCCGTTCGAACGTGAAGAAGTAACAAACGTACACACTCACAAACTTCAGCCTTTGTGATATTTGTGTGATTTTCGTAATACGCATTTATTTACGGAATTGTAATCATCAGGTCGGATATAGGTAGAATTATTTAACTAGAGTTGTAACGGCCGCCTCCGTTGTGTTTTATTTGGAGGCGAAACACTGCTTCCGCGAATGTGGAGGTTAACGGAGGCGGAAGCGGAGGTGAAATGAGATGTGGAAAAACATTGTAATTTATAGTTTATTTTTTTAGTGAAAAAAAAAAATATTTTCCAGGTCCACTAAGTAATTACGAAGACGACAAAAATTAATATTGTAAAATTTAAAATTTGTGTGTAGAAATTGTAAAACTCCTTCAGTTAACAATACACTATAGTTACTATAGCTATAACTATAGTTCGGTATATGATTTAATGTAAATATAAACTATAAATTACTATTTTTTCCACATCCAATTTCACCTCCGCCTCCGTTAACCTCCACATTCGCGGAAGCAGTGTTTCGCCTCCGCATCCGCCTCCGTTACAACCCTAGTCTATTGTCCTCTATTGAATAGTTGTACCTATAGTAGACAATAGAATAAGACAGTCAGTTTATTGGATGTACTATAAATTATTGTTGTTTTTCCACATCCAATTTCACCTCCGCCTCCGTTAACCTCCGCGTCTGCGGAGACGGAACTTGTGCACTAGCTTCTGACGTTTGATAAGTGCCCATGTAGGCCTATGTGAAATAAAAAACTTTTGACTTTGACTTTGACTTTGACCTCCGTATCCGCCTCCGTTACAACCCTACTACTTATACCGATTTCATACAGCGAAAGAATTAAGTAGATATACCTGAAATCCCGAGATTAATTTTAAAGACCAATTTTTTTATGACACTCGGAAATATAACAGGAATTTCTTCCTGCATTCATGACGAGGAGGAGGAAGTGTATAAAATTATTAACCTCACCTCAGTAGACGTAGAGATCTTTTGCAATGAAAAATACAAATATAAATTGTATGTTAATTAATCCTTGTTTAATTGTCTTTTTTATGTATCTCTGAGGTTTTTATTATTATTTATTTGAATTATTGTTGACCGCACGGGATTTTTTATTAGAAATTCCGGGAAAATCCATGTTAATTTCAACATTTCGATGCAAGCACATGCATCCATGGTAATTTCAACATTTTGATGCAAGTACCTACATGAGTTACTAACTCTACCTAATTCCGACCTCTGGCTATCATTCACATCATCAATACAACCCCTCTCACTTCGTCTAACCCCATTGAACGGCTATATCACGAAAAAGTCATTCAATATGGTTATCTGAAATGAGAGAGGTGTGTTGATGATATTATGAGCGGATATTATCTAGGTTTCTATCGAAATAAAAAACAAATATGTAAAACAAATAAATGAAGACCTCATAAAATGCAATTTCGCGCGAACTTTAGCCGTTCATTATTTTTCCGAACGTGTCGACTATCAGTACCAGACCCACTGTTGCATGGTTCAGATACTCCCCAATTTTAAAATATTATTTTAATTTCAAGTGTGTATTAAATTCAAATATTAATATATATTTTTTTAGTGTATCTTTGTACACTTTTTTTAATCCAATTGCAATTTTATTTAAAATTATTAATTTATTGTAATTTTATGATCCAATGTTGATTGAAATTAATAATAATAATGTACTCATACATTTCAAATATAAGAAAATAAGAAAATATATTTATCATGAATCTGAATTTAAAAAAAAAGCGTATTTTGTGAAATATTCGATTAAATGACGGTATGCCAACACAGCGTTCAGGCATTACCTCTCATTTTTCGCCTTGCCTCTTTATCGAACATTGCGTTGATTGACGTTGGCACCAGATTTAGCTAGGCAATCTATTCACAATGTATCATAAATACATTATCTTGCATATATTATTTATCATAATCAAATAACAGATGAGGCCAGATATTTCCTCTCCCGGATGTCGTACTCAATCCTCTCAATACAGGGCCGCGCAGTCGCTGTCAGAGCAGCAAAGATGGCGCTGTCCATGCGCGGTCAGACTGCTTTCAACCAATATGGCGGCGCCGCGCATGCGCTGTCAGAGCAGTAAAGATGCGTAGCAAGATTTTAAACCTTGTTAACATTGACGATAGACAGTTGAACAAGGGCCCCCTTAAATGCAGATCCTCACCTAAATAACGAAACATCTATTTTACAACATCCAAGTTCATCTGCCGCTTGGCTTAACCTTTCAATCGTGTCAATTAGAGTGATCCACGAAAATTCGTCATAATTGGTAAATTCATAATAGAATCAATCATTCATAACAATGGCTACTAGAAAATACTACGCGCAGTGTTTTTCCATTTTAATAGTCATTTATTCATTCATAAATCAATACCCTGTACAATATTTCCATAAATTGATTGACATTTTGGGATATGAACAAAAGCTAATAACTTTGCTGTTTATGAATATTATTTATTTAGATTTTACTTAAATAATAACAAGGCCTTTTCTAATAAGCCCTTTAAATAATTGTACTAATAAAAAAATTGTGGTGTATATTAAAACCCACCAGTACACTACAACTGCTGTAGGATGGTGCGGGTGACAGTTGTCGGAATCATACAATGCAGCTACCTATCATTTTCTCTCATCTTAAAGATGCGTATTTTCGTCCTGCTGTCATCCATCCCACCCATGCTCTATAAAAAATATCTTAAAAGCATGTTAGGAGAATGCTCCAGAATAACCCGCGATATTTAAATTTTCAAGTGTTTTGCAATTCAGTTAAGAGGGCCCTTTCCCAATCGTCTATCATCAACGTGTCATGATTTTGTTTCATCCAGCTTCAGCTTTTGTTTCTTTCAGCTTTTTGTTTCATCCAACGCAATCCAACACAATGTTTGATAAAAAGGCAACGCAAAAAAAAGAGAAACAAAGAGATAACGCGTAAACGCTCTGTTGGTATCCAGTAATTCCGTCAATCACTCGAATATTACACAAAAATTGTTCCAGAAAATGCGTATTTTGTAAACAAAAAAACCTTAAGTTTTTGGTAAAAATGTCGTCATTTAGAAGCTCGATTGAATGTGCCAGGTTTCTATACTTAAATATATTTTATTTATTTATTAGCACCTATGTCAGCAATTGTAACAATTTAAATTTAATATTAAGACACCCAATTGACTCCTCAGTATTGTTATTTGATGAATCGCAGTGACGTTGTAAACATTACATAAGCGAAATTGTTTGGAGGGGCGACGGCTCGTCCGTTCGTAACACCAGTCTTAGATGATACGTCGACTAGTTCGGACGCTCCTAACGAGATACTGGTTCTCTCTGATTACGATATACCTAAGCCTGTAATCGCCTTCTAATATCTACCGTAAAATAAAAGATAATTGTTATTTTAATTCTACGCCATGAACCTTCTACCAAAAAACCATATCGATGACAGCAGTACCACTAATCTGTCGCTGTCAATTTCAAGTTGCATTATGAAAGGCGAAAGTTCACGCTAAACAGCTGGTCAAGTCTTTACTGGATTAGTTTTACTCAAATTCATGTTATGATTTCAATAGAAACCTAGATGATAACCACAAGATAACTTTGTTTCAGAAACATCTAGAGAAATGTGTTATAACGTCATACGTAAGAGAGGTTGGTTGGATGCAAAGGGCAACCGCTTCCATATCTGGCAAGCATTTGAAAATGTCAAACGATTAATTCTATCCATAGTCAATATCCTACTAATCCTACGAATATTATAAATTCCAGCAAAGATGGCGTTATCCATGCGCAGTGAGACTGCTTCCAATCAATACAACGGCGCGCACGCGCTGTAAGACCAGCAAAGATGGCGCGACCTGTGCGCAGTAAGACTGCTTCCAATCAATACAGGGCCGCGCAGTCGCTGTCAGAGCAACAAAGATGGCGCTGTCCATGCGCGATGAGACTGCTTTCAACCAATATGGCGGCGCCGCGCATGCGCTGTCAGAGCAGTAAAGATGGTGTCACCCGTGCGTAGCGAGACTGCTTCCAACCAATATGGCGGTGCCGCGCATGCGCTGTCAGAGCAGTAAAGATGGCGTCACCCGTGCGTAATGAGACTGCTTCCAACCAATACAATATGGCGGAGCCGCGCATGCGCTGTCAGAGCAGTAAAGATGACGTCACCCGTGCGTAGTGAGACTGCTTCTAAACAAAATGGCGGCGCCGCGCATGTATCTAGGTTTCTACTGAATTCATGTTATGCTTTCAATAGAAACCTGGATCCACAAGATAACTTTGTTTCAAAAACATCTAGAGAAATGTGTTATAACTTATAACGTCATAGTCACGTAAGAGCGGTTGTATGGAAATGTATCTCGGGATGGTCGCTCTTAAAGCTAAACAGAAGGAGTGGGAGATTGTTCCAAAAAGTTACTGCGGCCTTAGGATGCAAGGGGCAACCGCTTCCATATCTGTCAAGCATTTGAAATTGTCAAACGATTAATTCTATCCATAGTCAATATCCTACTAATCCTACGAATATTATAAACGCCAAAGTTTGTACGTATGTTTGTTACTCTTTCACGCAAAAACTACTGAATGGATTTCGATGAAACTTGGTATACGGTTAGACCATGTCCTGGAATAGCACATAAGATACTTTTAACTTGGGATAATTTTCTATTATCACGTGGGCGAAGCTGCTGGCAACAGCTAGTTTTATTATAAATGTAAAAGGAACTCTCTGTTTACTACATTTTCATGTTATGAACTGAATGGATTTAAATGATTTTTTGTCACCTGTATAGGTATACCATGTCCTGATTGCACTATGTCCTAAATTAGAACATAGGACTTATCCCGGCAGTGTTTTTGCTTGGAATAATTCCCGACTTAAACATTGGCGAAGCCGTTGGCAGAAGTTACTGCTGTTTAAAAACATTTTTTTAATTCTTGGTGGACTGTCCTAACAAGTTAAAGAATAACCACTTATGAAGTATTTGAAATCGTTTCCATGTTTCAATGCGCAGTTGCGAATTGTCACTCTACATGTATTAAGAAATGCCCGTATGCTGGTAATACACCCACCTATACTAACCTAACACCAGGCCAAACCTCAAAAACATGCATAAAAGTATATGAATAAAAAGCGCGAAATTGGATATGTCGCTTGGTGTTAGTGAAAATGCTAGGTAGCTTACTTATTATCGTGAAGATAAGTTTAATTATGAAATGGTTAGTAGTGGTGCGTATCCAATGTAAAGCCAGTACCCCTAGCCAAGCTGATATATAATATGCAATCGTTAACGCTAATAGAAAACTTCAAATGTGACGTCATTTCAACGCTCAGTCTCGTGGTCAGAACAAAAGGATCGCGGGCGTGGCCAGCTTGAGGCGTTCGACGCAAGAGAAACGGTTGTAACTTGGCTGGGGGGGTAGGTATCCACTACGTTCGCGAACTATCTGTGCTCCGCGCATCATTATGGCCCTTCGCCCACGGCGACTTTTTGTAGCGATGCTGAAGCGCGTTCGCATCGATACAGTCGCGATGCTGTGGTGCCTTGGCATTTTTTTCTATAGCGCTTGCAAATACGACTAACGCGCGTTAGTCGCTGTCGACGTTGCCGACTGTAAAATGTCGTCATCGGTCTAAGACAAACGTTTGCTCCACAGTCCCCTTGCGAACATTTTTCAGCCGACCACTCCACTTATCCGAGTGTGGAGCGTGATACACGATACGTGCGCACTAAACTTGGTATATTGTTCGCTTCCATGAACAGACTAAGCTCCCCTTTGTGTTCGTCTAAAAACCGCCACCGATTGGAGCGCGCACCGTGTTGCACGCATCAGAAGCGCGAACATATCCACTATGTGTGTAATGCAGGAACGCGGTACGCAAGAGGTTCGTGAATATACTGGATACCCGGCTTTAAATTTTCTTGCAATGTTATTAAGAGGTAGTTAATTCTTCAAGTCTTTAAACCCATGCTTATGTACTTATGCTGTGATTGTGTCAATTACTAATTGATGTCACAAGGTGTTTTCATGTAGCAGTAGTATATGCTTGTAACAGCAATCATGATGCTCTATGCTAGTGAATGTATGTCCGATCCTACCAGTATAACTGTATAACTATACAAGTATGTATGTTATCTAAGCATCCTAAGTATTATAATATTTAAAAAAATGTTAATATATTAGTAGTTTCGCAAGCAAAATAATGAAAGTCAAAATGTCTATATGTGCTATGCTATTAGCTGCTCCCAAAATGGCGAATCATTTCACATTCTTCATAATACGTCACGTCACCAAGCAGGCGCTACGCATGCGCTGTTTGAATGTAATCAATAAACGTCCTCAAAAATGGCGTCGCTCATGCGTAGTCAGTTCAGCAAAGATGGCACCACCCGTGCGTAGAGAGATAGCTTCCAATCGATACGACGGCGCCACGCATGCGCTGTCAGAGCAGTAAAGATGGCGTCACCCGTGCGTAGTGTGACTGCTTTAAAAAAAAAAGGCGGCGCCACGCATGCGCTGTAAGAGCAGTAAAGATGGCGTCACCCGTGCGTAGTGAGACTGCTTTCAAACAATATGGCGGCGGCGCGCACGCGCTATTAGAGCAGCAAAAATTGCGCCGTCCATGCGCAACGAGACTGCTTCCAATCAATACGGCACCGCGCACGCGCTGTCAAAGCAGAAAAGATGGCGCCGCCCATGCGCAGTGAATCTGCTTCCAACCAACATGGCGGCGCGCCCACACTGTTTGGCGACGCGTCACGTACAAGTCGAAACAAAGTTAAAGGCTGCTGTCAGGTCAGCAGCTACCGCAGCTGCGTTCTTTGCGTGTCAAAACGTACGATGTTCGAAGCCGCCTTTAACTTTGAATTGATGAAATAGGCATAAAATTTCGTAGAAGTGCAATCGCTAGGATGAATAACGCGCAGTTAGATAACTAATAGCAGCACCTATTAAAAATACATGAAAATAGCAGAAAACATTGTTAAATTCCGTTGCCCGATGTTAGTAAGCATGATGGAAACCAGCGCCTATGAAAACTTAATTCTACACTTACCTTTTTAGCTTCTGTGTCGTCTACGTTGTGAAGAGACACTTGCTCGGCGTCGACGTGCGCGTCTACACTCGCGGCAAGCAACGCGGTAGCTCGCTCTTGCTCCAGGCGTTCGAGCTGCCGAGCATTCACTACGCGAACTTCTGCAACGCATTTCGATAAGTCCGAAGCTAACCTCACGAGGGATTGACCTATGTCGTCCAGTCTTTTGAGAACTCCACTCATATCCGGAAGCCCTAAAAAAAAATTTTTTTTTTTTTAGAAACCCCGTCGCAGACAAGTTAATCACGAAATTAATTATGGATTTAAGCTACCACTGCCTACACATAGAACTGCGACCATCCACGGCCAGCTAGGGCCGCAGATGGTCGCAGGCAGACACGACTGAACGCGGCGACGACTGACTCGGAAATGAAAGCAACCCGCAGGACCGAGGGTGCCTAACCGGTGTAGCGGGGCGGGGGGTGGCGGTGGGTGGTGGGTGGCGGTGGGTGGTGAGTGGCGGGTGCAGGTCAGTGGGTGGTGGGTGGTGGGTAGTGGGTGGCGGGAGCAGGGTGGTGGGTGCGGGAGCAGGGCAGGGGGTGTCGGGCGGTGGGCGCAAGTCGGAAGGCGGCGGGTGGCGGATGTGGGGGCGGTGGGCGGACGGGTGGGGATTGCATAGGAATACAATTAGGAGCTGCAGAGAGGAATAATGAGGATGATTTTGGGTGTTCTATACTTACTTAGACGGATAGAACGTAGCTTTAAGTGCATCTTCAGGAGACAAAATACGGTAACGAACTAATTGTGAGCGTACGAGAAGGAGAGTTCTATTGAATCTAAAATTTTCAAGGTACTCTTTATAGGAAACGAGACCCATTGAAACCAATTAAATTTTTTAGAAGAATTTATAAAAAATTGGCAAAAAATAATCGCGACACTCCCGAAATTTAACACAGTAATAACGCGAAATAGAGAACTAAACACTGATTTGAAACACTGGATGGGGAGAAGTAATGCCCAAAAAATTAAAAGAACCAGACACGACCGAACCGAGTAACTGAACGAACCGAAGTGCCGTGTCCAGAGCTCTCCGGTAGGTTATATAGGCAGAGCTCCGAGCTACGACGCATGCGCGGTCCTATTAGCTCTTATTCAGGCAAAAAGGGACCCTAGGAAATCTAGGTTCGGTCGTTTTCATCCTGTATTTCCTATATAGGAGGTGCCGGAAAGACGATCGATGCAGCTAGACCGGACTTGCCCGGGTCGTTGCTATGCGGTTTCGACACAAAGGCCTCGCGTCTTTAAGACAGCTGGGTACCTAAAGATCCTCTTGTTTACTAACAGAACCGTATACGGTGGTTTAAGTTGTATTTAAGTCACGCACAAGACCTGCTCTTGGATAAGGATGTAAACTTCTCTACTAATTCCTTCGAAGAAAAAGCGTGATGATATTTATGGTACATCTATCGAATAATAACAAAATTATTATAATTAATAACAGAATATTCCACATCTATCACACAACGCCGTCTAGTCCCAAGCTAAGCAGAGCTTGTATTATGAGTATTAGACAGCTGATAAACATACTTATATATTTCTAAATAGGTACATAAATATTATAGATAAATTACACCCAGACACAGAACAAATGATCATGCTCATCACATAAACATTTGTCCTGGGTGGGAATCGAATCCACAACCTCCGGCATAGCAGTTAGGGCCACTAACTACGAGACCAACAGGCCAGTCAAATAATTGACTGTAGGATTTATTTTATTTATCTAAAGAAATACAGTCCGATCCTGACACGGCAATTGCCTACGAACAGACCAACCAAATACACACAAAAAACAATTGGTCAAGACGTTTCGGAAGAGTTCTGCAACAAACAGTGACACGAGATTTTTATGTATTAGAAGATTTTATACATTTTATCGAGAATGATAAGACTGTGGTTATTCAGTCACCTGTAGCGTTTGTTTCCATTTTGTTCATTTCGGTAAATTCACTCTCCGTGACCTCGACGTCTTACGGAAAGTGGCGTAGGTCGGGGATGACGCAAGAAACATTTTCAAAGAACTTTGAAAAGTTTGAAATTATTTGGAAATTTCAGTTTTTTTTTTAAGCTTGTCGTGTCAAATTAACACAGTTATGATGGAGACGAACGGTGGCAAATTGTGGATTTCATTAACTTTTTTTTTAATACCTATCATGTCTGCTCATCTCAAATTTGCAATAAGGTGTAATTATAATAGAGCGCGGTCCAAATGAAATCCCCTTGCGTGGGTGCAGTTATCGATCACATCTGGCAGGTAGGTCGTTGCCTAGATACGGCCCGGACAGAGCTGCCGAGAGGCGCGTGCAGTCCCATGCCCCCTGAATGCACTTTGGTATGGGGAGGGAGGCTTACAGCCTCCGACGATTTCCTAGAATAATATACAGCAGTGCAGTTATCGACCGGCCCGGGCATCCGGACCTCAGCTCAGGTGCTCAGCACAAGAACAAAGAAACTGATTATTTCGTTAATAACGCTTTCAATGATCCTAATTAATTGATGATCCGAATTTAGGTACTTACCATGTCTCTTCACCACCCTAGATTGAATGGTCGAGAATGCCTAAGTCCGTCCGCCTTTGTATTTTTTTGTCGCATAAAGATTTAACATTTTTTTTTTGTAAATAAATAAAATACCATTATTTAATGAGACTTTTCCATTAAAGATTCCGGTTAAGAAAAAATAAGTGTTTAATTTAATATTTTACCAATTATACGATTTATAAGTACCATTCATTTAGGTACCTGTCGATATAAGGGTAGGTTTTATACAACTTAAAAACAAAAAAAAAGCTATAACTTTTTTTGTTCATAAGAAAAAATCGCTAATTTTTTTTAGAAAATATTAACCATAAGATGCCTAGATTGTTTATTGTTTGATACAATTTATATAGTTTTCTTAGCCAAATTTAAAAAAAAAATATGAAGCTAATATATAAAAAAAAAAAATCAATACAATATTTTTAATTGAGTGATTGATAAGTTGTATAACAGATATTGTAGAATCTTCTATCTATTTTCTCGTTGAAGCGTTAGATGCAATAAGCGCGTTGTACCCAAACAAAGTGACGAACATTTTTGACTTGTTAAGTATAATTTCTAAACTGAAATAAAACTTTCCTGCTATTAGCTGATAGCTATCAGGAAACGCAGACTACACTGGGTTTCCTGATAGGTACAACCTGGGGTTCTTTAAGTTGTTAGTAAATAGATTACTTCTAGGCAAGCACGGCCACCAGTCAGTATGCATTTAAGCGAAAGTTGCGGCATTACTTTCAGAACAAATAGCGGAGTCGTTTCTAAATCCCCCTTCTTTTACTTTACATAAATATTTATGTAGGTATTTATTATAATAAATATATGTGTATGTCTATTTTATTTATATATTTTCCATTGTCGACCGCATCGTCGCTTTCTATCAGGTAACACAGCGGTCAAGCGCGAACCTATCAACAATAAATATATATATACTGATTGACTGGCCTGTTGGGCTAGTGGTTAGTAGCCCTGACTGCTATGCCGGAGATCATGGGTTCGATTCCCACCCAGGACAAATGTTTGTGTGATGAGCACGATTTGTTCTGTGTCTGGGTGTAAGTTATCTATAATATATAAGTTTATCAGTTGTCTAGTACTCATAACACAAGCTCTGCTTAGCTTGAGACTAGACGGCGTTGTGTGATAGTTGTGGAATATTATATTATTATTATATTTTATATATATATATGTACATTTGTACCCTTATTCTTCTTAATAATCTTCTGTTTTTCTCTTTTTTTATGCACTTGTCATGTTTCTCTTCACTACCCTTGGTTGACTGGTAGAGAATGCCTAAGACATTAAGTCCGCCTTTGTACATTTGAGTTGCATGAAGTTTTAATAAAAAAAAAAATAAATGGTCCATCGTCGACCACATCGTCGCTTTTCATTATGTGAGATAGCGTCAAGCACGAACAGTAAAAAAAAAACTAAAAAAAAAACAATTTGATTGCCTTTATTTATGAGTCTCATTATTGAACTATAAGAATCTACATTTTTTTTATATAATAAAATTGTTTTAACATGTTTAGAAACATCATAATTATCAATTTTATATAAGATTTTTAATCTTATCTTGCCTAGTTACACTTTGGACTAAATATCACTAAGGCTTTAGAAGGTACCTATAAATAATATTTTAAGCGATTTAATAATTTCAGAACGAGATTGTAAAAAAAAAAAACTCCAATATTTGTCCGAATTTTCGGAGATATCATTAACTTGAGATGTCTCACCGCACTATTGAACGTCATTTCAATCGATTGATTAAATTGTTTTCATTAGAAATCCATTCTTTAATTAAACGGTCAATATTTTATACAAAAAAAAAACTGTTGTAAATGTAATAATAATTATAAATTACATTAAACAATATTAATATACATAATTAAATTTAATAATTGTAAATGTAATCATTTCTAAATAAAATTAGATCCTAAAATTAGACCTTAAGTTGTTTTTCTGCTCATACTAATATTCAGTGATTAAAGATTTAATAAAAAATTAAATCACGGTTTTGCATTTTCCCGCGTCTGCTATCAAAGAAGTGGGGCGGACCAATAGAGACCGGCAACCACGCTCTAGTTTACCTAGATACGCTTCATGAATCTGTGAGCGTAATCGAAACAAATTAGGTTTAAAATAATGATTTTAAATATTTCATTTGGCAATTTATTATACGATGGCAATATGATTCATCTTGCTTGTTATGGATTATAAAAAAAAAAAACACAATAATTAACGGTTACTAATTTGACGTTCTATCTTCTAAACGGCTGACAAACAGCATACTGCAATAAAATTTAATAAAAACAAAAAAAAAAAAAAAAATGCAAATGCATAAAAATGCATCATTGCATCAAGCTGCACTTTTCAGGCAGTGACCTAACCTAAACTTATCAGTCACGCTCGTAAACATCAATGAAAATGTTAATTTTGCACCCCCTCACCTCACCGAACATAAAATGTTCATGCTCCCCCATCCCTAAGCACAAACTCCCCGCAGATTCAACAAGTTTTCAGCAAGACATCATTCAGCGCACGTGCTTAACGTCATGCAAAGTGACTCTCTCCACATTCCTGGGGCTGCCACCACGGCTGCCACCGCTCCTGGGACCCTAGGGAGATAAGAACGTGACCTTGTGCCTATGACAACAGGTGCCGTTGGTTGCGTCGTCCATGACGTCACACTACGTAGGTCGGGGTTCGTGTCTAGGGGAAGTGAACTGAAACACTGCTGACGTCATCGTTTTTTCAGTCGCAACAAACCGCTGTGCCGCTGAGCCGGCTCATTCATGGATAATGTGTGCTTATAGTGCGCATGCTTAGTAATGCGCTTATTCGGGGTTTAACAATGGATAATGGGCCCATAACTCTTTCCCCAGAGGTGAGAGTAACATTCCCGATGGTTCGTTCTCATGCCGATTCAACAGGCGTTGGAACCAGCTGGAGTTGTTGTCAGGGCAACTCTGCGTTGTTGTGTTGCTATGGCAACAATGTCTGAGAATTTAGCAAACAACCTCTTTTGGTTGATTTTATAAGTTTGGTGCTCTGATCTTTTACACTAATTACGTGTGCGACACTAATAAACCTAATTTAATGATAATTTAAACTTTTCAGATTGAAAGTGATAAAAATAATAATTTATGTTGTCGCTACGTTCAGCTTTATTTCCTTGTTATGAGCTGCGCTGTGTTCGGCAGAACGCAGCAGGAGCGTCGATCAATAAATTATTTCTAGCCGGGACACACCTACGCCCTAGATACCGCCTACCTACGTCCTTAACAACGCCAGACAAAGAACATCAAAATATTTATTTATTTATTTTGTTTTGGGAACACAATATCTTAGTTAGCAACAGAATGAGATCGAGGATCGGTCTATAAAAGTGTAAATAGAGAAACTTATGTCCAGCTAATCTCGAAGCCTACTTGGGGCCAAGGGTCTGCTTCTGAAAGGAAGACACGGCCCCGGTACGGTTCCTACAACGAACGAACAAGAGTGAGTTTTTATTCAGTAAAAGTCTAACACTATCTCCCGCTCCGCCCAAGGGCGCGTAGATGTCATTGGATGATTTTCCCACCAAAAAATGTCCAACAGTTACCTTAATTCAGTAATTGACTACTACAGGTTGATGATGAGCAAAAAGATAAAGAATGTACGGCGATGAAAGTTATCTTTTTTTATTGTTGCTCTTAGCAACAAGATGTGCGTGGATTTTTGTACAAAAGTGCGATAGTTTTTAATAACAATGAAATCGTAATATAGTTAATAGACGAATAATAAAAAAATAACATGATAAAAAAGGTTATTAATATGTTTGATAGAAAATCGCGAAATTTAACGTGTTTTCGACCTCATTTCAAAGTGAAAGTAAATTCCATCCCCGTCGCCAGGCAAACTGGCGCGTTGCCAACTGTGCCAAGTTCTGGAGTACTAGGACTACTACGCGGGTTGTGGGTGTGCTTAACATAATCCATCCTACAGTCGTTGGATGCCGACACCCCACCAGCGTCAAAGGTAGAACCTTGACCTGGTCAACGAACGTGCTCATGGATATTAATGATAAATATCAAACGTAAAGTTACAAATTTACAAATTTTTGTGTCGAGGGGTCGTCGCATACATTTTAATATAGTCGTGATTGGGATAACAAAGTTTTCACCCATCATCTCTTTGCCTCCGAAAACAAATTAAAAAAAATGGAATTAAAAAATTCGGACTTCAGTAAACAAAGAGACTGTCGTCATGCGAAATTCAGCGGGGGTACGGAGTGAGGTGCGGAGAGCTACAGAGCGCGGGGGTGCAGTATGAGGCGCGCGGAGAGTCACAGACAAAGCGTGGCGGGCGGACGGGCGGGGGTGCGGTATGAGGAGCGGAGAGCTACATGAAACTGCGTACATTCAGTTCGCGGAACTGGGATCTGCAATATATTGCCACCCTACCCCTACCACTACTTCAGCCAGCTTTGCGGAGCTTTGCCAGAGACTGCGGGTTTGGGGAGGGAGGGTTAAAATCCACCCTCCCCATACCCGCAGTCTTAGCCCGCAGCATCCGCGCACATAGGAGTTGCATAATATGATGTATACGCGCGCATCCTCGCCCGGGCATCAGCTAGAGTACCAAGGAATTAATTAATGCATATACTATAGTTACGTACTAACTGTTGGAAAGAATTTAACTAATTTAAAATTTCATTACGGATTTCAATGAAACTTGGTACACAGGTAAGACATGACTTGAAATAGAACATACGATATATTTTATCCCGGTAGGATGTTCTCTTGAGAAAATTATATACCAGCGAAGCCGCTAGTCGCAACTATTTATGATATATTTTTAGTCAGTCTGACCTTCTAAGCTGTACTCTAAAATATAAAACAATGAAGTGTTAGGTTAAATTCAATTACGCTGTTACCACCTAATTAGTATATACTTGTGCCTACCCACCTAGCTTTAATACGTCAGGTTTTTTTTTGTTATTTTCACGGATCGGAATTAGGTAGAGTAATTCATGTACATGAATACTGTACATGAGTACATTAGTACTTGCATCGAAATGTTGATATGAATGTGGATCTTCCCGGGATTTCTACTGGACAATCCCGTATGGCCAACAATATTACAAATAAATAATAATAAAAACCTCAGAGCTACATAAGATAAATAAAACAAAGTTAAATTAACATACAATTTTTATTAGTATTTACAATTTTTATTAGTATTTACAATTTTTATTAGTTTTTTCATTAAAAAAAATCTCTACGTCAACTGCGGTTAGGTTAGCAAATTTATTTTTTCCTCGTCATTAATGCAGGAAGAATATTTTTGTGCTATCTTTCTGACAGTGTCATAAAAAAATTTACTCTTTAATATGAATCTCGAGATTTGAGGCATATTCACTTTATTCTTTCGCTGTATGAAATCGGTGTAAGTATATGTTTCACTCTACATAGTTCCGAGTTCCGATCTCTGGTTATTATGCATAGGCTCGCGTTGACCACTATCTCACCTGATGGTAAGCGATGATGTGACCAACGATGGAGCACGCTTGCCTAGAAGTAAACTATTCACTCCTGACTTAGAGAGACCCCTAAGTTATAGTTATCATGAAACACAGACTCGGGCAGGGAATTCCGCTCCTTACGCCCAGCGGTATGCACAATGAATGTGTTCCCAAAAAGCTTTGTACGTATGGTTCATGTCCACCATGTGCCGATAACGCCGCACGTCTAGAGGTCTAAGACACCCCCCCGAAATATAAGCGTTAATTAAACATTAACGCTTACGTAAAATAACCGTAAAGGTTAACTACGAACATCTAAAACGTGTCTTCCCTATTTTACTATATGTAGTACATTACATCAAATGCATTTGTTTTTAAAGTAAAAGTGAATCCCGTTCTCAATGCCGAGGGATATTGGCACGTTGCCATCTGAACCAAGTTCGAGGCCGCGCGGCCTGTGGGTACACTTAGCATACTTTATATAGCCTAGTCATGAACAGGCGGCTACCCCATTTGGGATCAAAGAACACAGAACCTTGAACTTGTGCCGTAAATTCGTAACGGGTTCAAATAAGCGAATGTGGTAATGTGCGTTACTTAGGGCGACTTTTTGCAGTCGCGATGCTGTCGCGCGTTCGCATCGATACAGTCGCGATGCTGTAGCGCGTTAGCATATTTTCTATAGCGCATGCAAATGCGACTAACGCGCGTTTGCAGCGATGCTGTCGCGCGCTTACGAAACTCGCGAGAGCATCGCTACAAAAAGTCGCCGTGGGCGAGGGCCCTTAGATCAGCACTTTTGTGAGTTTTCGTAAGGCTGTAAGTCTCTTTGTACTCGCGAATAGGCTGAATTCTAAGGGTGCAGCTCACAGTTCCGTCGTCGACTCAAAACCTCAAACATGTCTCATAATGTGTCATAATGTCGTCGATTGGACGCAGTTTAGTTTCACCATTAAAAGTCAAGAGGAGCAGGATATGTACCTACTCTGCAAACCCACGTTTTACTTTCTACTGCGTAAATCATGTTCTTAAAAACATTTTACATCTAAAATCACTTAGTAACTAGCATCTATAATAACAAACTCGTAATTAGTTGAAATTATTTCTTTGTCTTCACGAATAAACAAAGTTGAAATTTGTAAATACGGGAAATTTCGTAATCAAAGAGCTTATGTATTGAATATTGCAGCACATACATTGGGTACCAAATAAGGCGCCGGGGCAAGAGGGGTGCGGCAAGGAGAGGTGTATGATGGAACATGGAATGTTTTTGAAATACCAGGAACTGCAACTACCCACAGGTGGGTGAAAGTGGGATGAGGTAACCTGGGGTGATATCGCCACCCTATTCTCGTTACTCAAAAGCAACTATATATACATACAAGTGCATAATATTTGCTCGCCCGGGCAGAGCTCGTCCATCAACAAAGAGACTTATATTTTCGAATTACATAACATCATTCCTGCAATTTCGCTGGATGCCACCCTGATGTTCAATGGGAGCGCAATCCAAAGAGAGGACGGCTATAAAAAGAAAAAGGATCTGGCTCAGAGGTTATAAGATAAATAAAAATGGGAAACAAAAGACGAGTTCAAATACCGCCTTGAGGGACACCAACTGAAGGGTCACACCACCATGACGAAGAATTATCAGCACGAACTGACAACTGACGATCATGAAGATAAAAAGAAAACCATTCCAGTACCTACCGAGACCATAAGATAAGAAAGGATAGACAAGAGGACTTCGTGGCTTACAGTGTTAAAAGCCTTGGAGAAGTCGAATAACACTAAAGTAGTTACTTTAATATCTTCCATTTTCCGACTTATATTGTCTACATATCAAGGCACAGCCGAAACTACTGAAACTAGGGTTTGTGACATCCAACACGCACTTGGCCCACGTGGTGCATTACGGCCCGTTCCTTCTCCCAGAGAGGAAGCCCGAGTCCCAGCAGTGAGAACATTAAAAGTCTAACTATGCTATTATAATTATTACCTTTGCTCTTTAACAAGCGTAAAGATGATAGGTAACGAAATCAGGACGGGGTGAGGCCGGACGCGATTGCGCAATGCGATCGAGTGCAGGGTGCAAGCCCCCAACCAACTAGGGAGGATAAACTATAGAGCTCGAATATTCCAGAACACCGGCCCCCAAGCTGACCAGTATTATTACATTTACATGTAACATTGGAAGTTTAATATTTTTGGGTAAAATTGTTTCTTTAGTTTTAAAGGTCACCATTTTCACCTTTTTTTTTGTAGGTGAGAAAATCATGACATGAGGGTCATGAAGGGAATGATGATATAAGGGTGTGTCAGACTTTTACTGACAAAAAACCCACTCCCTGTTCCTTCGTTGCCTTGCATATCAGGGCAGAGTCTTACTTTCAGAAGCAGACCCTTGGTCCCAGTAAGCTTTGTTCCTGCTGGGCCCCTACGGTTTACTGACATCTCCTTGAGGCGCGCTTGGAACAGTACCTACGCGCCGTCGACTATTTGGGCTCGGTCCGGACGTCCGGACGTCGTCCGCAAGCCCGCGCATACGGTTGCTAAAAATCGCCCTGCTACTCCCGACACCCGGGGCGTTTTCAGTAGCGGCGGCTGGCGCGTGAGGTTCTCAGTTTCTGCGGTCGCTGCCAGCTCCTTTGCTCACATTATTGCTTCCCAGGAGGTGACTGCTTCCCATTTCATCTCGCTCCGGAACATTGTCTGAACCAGGACCGGTCGCAAGATATCACAGCCACCGATCACGCTGAATCCTCCACGGGATACAACGTTGTACCGCCCAAGCGGAGGAAACTTCCACCGTATGCTACACCGGGTCCTAGTCTAACGCAAACGGCTAAATAATTTTTTTTTTTTAATTATTGGTAGGCTCGCGTTTGACCATCATCTCACCTGATGGTAAGCGATGATGTGGTCGACGATGGAGCACGCTTGCCTAGATGTAAAATATTCACTCTTGACTTAAAGATTCCTAAGTTGTAGCCCTATTTCACATAGATTGACTGCTGACTACGAAATACGTATTTGGAGTTTTTCGTCTGTACTTGGATCGCATTTGTTTTCCTCTTAGCAGTGGAAGTATCTGTGAAAATCACGAGACTTTGGGCGCAAATGCTGTAAAAGAAAAGAACTACACTGTCAGGGCCCATTATTGAAAAAAATAAATCTATTAAATGCACATTCTAATGTGGTAAAAAAACTATACTATGATGTAAAAAACGGTATTGGCATTTAACTTGAAAAGGAGCTGAATTTGAAAACACTACCCTATTTAATTAAAGTACGTTACAGATGTTGTAAAATATTTAGAACCTAACTAAAAGTCGATTTTTACTTTTTACTGAAGAATATAAACCTCACCTTATGACAAAAAAAAAACACATTCCTAATTTCTTTAATAAATTTTCCAATTAAGCTCCTTTTCAAGTTAAATTGCAATAACTTTGTTTTTACATCATGGTATCAGTTGTTTTTATACCACACTAGCTTTTGCCCGCGCGGCTTCGCTCCCGCTCTTCCCTACTCCGCCCTACTATACCCTACTCTACCCTACTATGCCCTACTCTACCCTACAATATCCTACTCTACCCTACTCTACCCTACTCTACACTACTCTACAATGCTCTACCCTACTCTACAATGCTCTACCCTACTATACCCTACTCTACCCTAACAAACTTCACATAAACCATGTACTAAATAGTCCGAACAAAGCGTAAACATTTGGTTTGGATAGGTGAGCCCGTTCTTGAGTTATAAAATTACAACAAAAAGTGGCATTGATTTTTAAATAAATATTTCTATATACAGCAAGTAATTTTTATCACCTTCCAAATTGAAATATTATAATCTTTAAGAAAAGTAATGAAATTCGTATTTTTTCTTTTAGTATCACTTAATACAAAAAATTGAGATAAGGCATCAGAGACTTATCCAAAAGATGACAATGCTTCTAGACACACTATGCGCTGCGTACAAACACACACACAAAAACACCCACGCACAAACATCGCCTCACGGCGCACGTGTCTATGCCCTGCCTCCAAACATCGTGTTATCGATACGTTATCAAAACATAAATTGCAATTTTTTCCTTCATTCTTTCACTGGCAGGATCGTCAATTTGCAAAAGACATGTCGTAATGTAATAATACAAGATACCAGATAAACGTGGAATAAAGTGCATTGACCTTTTGTTAATATCTCTGCGTAGATACCCGAAAAAATGTAATTATCTGTTTTTTAACCGACTTCTAAAAAATGAGGAGGTTCTCAATTTGGATGTTTGTATTTTTTTTTTATGTATGTTCGCGCATAATTTCGTCACTTGCCAACCGATTTGAAAAATTCTTTTTTTGTTGGAAAGGGTATACTTCCCAAATGGTCCCATAGTCACCAAGTCGGGATCTGATGATGGAATCTTGGCGAAATCGAGGGAACTCCTGAAATATTATAGGCAACCACATACTTCTTTTGGAATTTTCATCAAAGACTTAAGCATTTATAGTCAAAACATGAAATTTGATGAAGAGGAACTGGTGAAGAAGATCAGAAATGGCCAACGGAAGTTCATACTCACACAGATCTCCCAATGAACATAGTTACAAATAAATGAATAGTTCTGAATAGGTATGTTGAAAATGGTATCATCGATGTGACCTGATGATGATGATGGAGCCGGAAGATAGGCACTGGAACTCCGTAATTAATCAATGTATCCTAGCCGTGTTTGGGCTTATTAGAATTGTCATGAGATGCACTTTGGCTATAAGGTACTATCGAACTGATCTGATGATGATGATGGAGCCGGAAAGTAGACACGGGAACTTCATAATAAAACAATGTATCTTAGCAGGGTTTGAGTTAATTGGAATTATCATGAGAAAAAGGTACTCTGGCTGTAAGTGTATTGCTACTAAAAAGTGTGAAATAAAAAGCTTATTACAAAAAAAAAATAACCAACTTACAAAAAAAAACACTAAAATTATCAAAATAACTTTAATTTCGGAAGTCGGTGTTAAATAACGAAGAGGCAAAACTATTATAGAAACACCGACTTCCGAAATTAAGTGTATTTTTGATAGTTTTAGTGTTTTTTTTTTTTAGTAAGTCGGTTATTTTTTTTTTGTAAAAAGTTTTTTTCGTTACTAGAAAGTGTAAAGAATCGCGACAGATGTTGATTCAAGGCAACTTTGTCTTTATTTCCGTTTTTGAAATTAAGTACAAACAAATGTAGGAGGTCAATGACCGTTGATCCAAGTATACCGGCGCCTAAAAAGTAGTTACAACTTCAAAAATAAGGCCTTATCATGTCTTTTGCTTACTCTAACATGTACCTACGCCATAATGACATAAGAAGTTGGGATCAACTAATGTTAAAACAATTTACATAAAATCAACTTACTAAATCGAATCACAATCTTATTAGCACAACTTTAAGAGTACATATTATGTCAATTATTTTTAATAACGTCCACCATTAACCTTACGTGTTTTTAGGTAATTCCACCGCTAAGTGGTTTTGCACATTGTTTTTTTTTTTTTAGTTTACTGACCACTAGTTTCTTTTACTTTTTTTCACTTTTGATTCAATTCAAAGTTTCAAGTCTACGATAGTTTGAGTCTCTGCCACATCAGGAGTCATTTCATTTTGCTCCCAAAGTCATCACAAGGTCGAGGTCATGAGTTAGCAAAGGACAGGACCTCCATGAACTTAACTACGCGTCATTTCACAATACTTGCGATTTGAGTACATGGTATCGATGCCGGCCGGCGCCGCGATGATTCGCGGGCGCAGAGCGGCGCACGGGATCGCAGGAACACGCACGTCCGCCACATGCAATGGCGTATCGTAAACTAAAGAGCGAATCAGATGCAAGCGCATGCGGCACGCGCTGTGTGCTGCTGTCTACCTATCTCTTACCACGCAAATTTGAAATTACGGAAAGTCTACCTAGTCTTTGAAAATTTTACCTACCTTTTTTATTTCAAAATTGGAATGTTTGAATGAAACCATATACTCAAAAAAAATTTGGAAGGTGATAAAAATTACATGCTGTATATAGAATCTACATTTAATAGACATTTTTTTTCAATAAGGGGTACTGACAGTGTAGTACATTTGGTGACCAAAGTTTGTATGGAGTAATCTACGAGTACACTCACGCGGGTGAAGCCGGTGGCAGACGCTAGTCTGTTATGTGAAGTCAAGAATTTAAAATATTCCAGTTTAAAGCATACATAATGACATAGAGTCTGTCTAATAAGTTAAACGACTTGGGTAATTATTAGGATTTAATGAGATCTGATGTAGTCAATACGGGTTCAATAATCAAGGTTGATTAAGAGATAGAGATCATTGTTTACTAACAGAAGAACCTTATAAAAAGTACCGAATATAAGTATTTTTTAAATGATTAAATACTATACAAAATTCCCAAGTCGGTTGGCTTATTAGACAGACTATAACAGATGTTATGCTCGGGAATCACGAGGCTAGGTTCTCAAGATATTCGGGGTTACCATGACGTTCAAAGATTGTTTTATTCTTATTCCAGGGTGGGTAAGAGACAGAGCTATACAGGTTGTCTAGCGCCATCTCTTACCCACACTGAAATAAGATTAAAACAATCTTACTTTAAACGTCATGGTCTAGGAAAGTGTAAGTAAACTAGCATTTAACTATGTCTTCGTTTTTAAATAAATAGTTTAATTTCTAGGCTAGTAAGCTAGCGTCTCAAGCAAGGATAGTTTTAAAGGACGACGATCTACTTTTTATCACGGGGGTGATACTATTCAGCCCCGTGTTTTTTTATTTATTCAATCCAAAATATTGAGTCTTATAAATAATGTAATATTTGCACTTATAGAACGTCAGAGGCTAATGCACGGACACAATTGGTCGTTTCTTATGGAGAAGAACTATAATTTTTTTTTATATTTTTTTTATTAATTTAAAGAAAACTTAATGCAGTAAGGATGGATTCAGAAATGGTAACCTCACAGAAGTGAGGGTTCGCTAATGGTTTATCGTGACGGTTACATGACGAATACCGTCCGTAGTAATACGACCGCATATGCGAGTAGTATCAACGGGTGAGGCATGATTGCCTACTAACTTATTTGTTCGAAAATTTTAATTTAGAAATTAATGACTGACCTGTTGGTCTAGTGCAGGGGTTCCCAAACTTATTTTGTCTACTGCACACTTTGAGAATAAATTAATTTTTAGCGCCCACATTTTTTCACCTACTTATAAACCACTAAAACTTCAAATGAATTAATTGTTGTGAGCTATATTAGCGGGAATTAAACATTCATTCTAAAAGAGACTTTTACTATACTCCGCAAGAGTTAACTTGAGACCTGAGCACAGTAGGTAGGTTACGGATTACACCTGCCCATGAGAATGATTATTGAAACGCAACTTTATAGTATTTAGTTGAGTATCTTTTATTCAAAATAAAACAAACATAATCGATTCTTATATAAAAACTAATGTAAAGGATGAATCTGATGCTGTTTAATAAGTTGATTAAATTACAAATCGCCCCCCGAAGCCTCTACACAACGTCCCCATTTTTTTTCTGGCTCTCTTACCACCCCCCTTTAGGCCTGCAGCGTCCACAAGGGGGCGTTATCGCCCACTTTGGGAAAGGCTGGTCTAGTGGTTAGTGACTGCTATGCCGGAGGTCGTGGATTCGATTCCCATCCAGGAAAAACGTTTGTGTGATGACCATGATCATTTGTTCTGTGTCTGGGTGTAATTTATCTATATATGTATGTATTTCGAAATATATAAAAATGTTTATCTGTTGTCTAGCACTCATAACACAAGCACTGCTCAGCTTGGACTGGCGTTGTGTAATAGTTGTGGAACATTGTATTATATAAATAAATTAAAAAATACCCTCTTCCGCAGGAGACTTCGCTACCACCATTCCTACCCTGACATTTCATAACTAAGGATTTCTTTTTTCTTTCTATGATTTCTTTAGAAACTTGGCTCATTTTATAGAAAATTTTAGAAGCTTACGCAAGCTTTGTGATTTTCGAAACATTTTCTTGGAACACCGACCCCACGTCTGTTTACGTAAGATGGAAAATTTTCCTCCTGTTAGAGGGGCTGGCTCATTGTTATTTTAGTTTATTTTCGTATTTCGTTATGCGTCATTAGCCAACACGAGGGAAAACTTTTCCTTCAAAAGAACTCGTGTTCTTTTGTCCGTTTTTTTTTTGCTTCTACGGCTTCAGAAGCTATTTCTATAAGCAATGTCGCCATACGCCTGTTTTTCCTTATAAATCATTAGTGTTGCTAAAACGACCAAAGACGTGAGATTCAAAATCAGTTATTGGCGAGTGCGGTTTATGAGACGTTATTAAGGATTCATGGAACGTTCTTCATCGTGATATTCAAAATTTGTAATGTGTTCGACTACTTTGTCACGCAAATTAAAAAAAAAGTATTACTAGCCAATTTTAAGCTCTTGAATATATATAGTATTATATATTATATATAGTATTTTATAAATATAGTCAAAATTAAAGAGTATTTAGCAACAGAAAAAAAATCAAGCGTTAATACGATATTAACATTTAATTTTCGAGGGAACAAGCGATTTCCGGCAAAAAAGAGAAACGACCCTCGTATGTAAAATGAAGTTTTGAAATATTCTTTCACGTCACACTATCTCCCATCAGATACACTTTTGAACGCCAGAATCAAGTGGGGACTACCACCAGAAAAGAGTTGTGAAAAGAAAGTTTGACGAGTCCTGGGAAAATAATTTATCTGTCTTGGATTTCCACAGTGGAAAAAAAAATGAGAAAAGATCTGTAGCGGAGTGGAGAATTTTTTTTTATCACCGTCTATATCAAGCTGGACACAGAACTGAGCAGCTCAATAGACACATTACAACTAGGCTATGTCCAGTTTTTTTATGTTATAAACCAGTGCTTGACTGCGATCCCACCTGATGGTAAGCAGTGATGCAATCGTTGATGGTGAGGCGCACTAGTTAATTAAGAGCCAAAGTAGCAGCGGGAGTAGCAGTTGCGAAATACCACGCATTTAATATGATTAGCACCTAAATTTTTGTTACATTGGTTTTGCATCTCAAGTGTGGGGTAAGATGGATCAAAGGACAAGATGATTTCTTGTGTTAAGCTAACGTAACATTAAATGAAAGTACGGACGCCTACATCTCTCGGGTAAGTACCAATTTTATTTTTCCAATAAACCATAGGGTGAGACAGGGTTCAGGGGACCTGACATGGAACGCTACTTTTCATTACAGTTAACGATCTCCCAGAAATAATAAGACATGCGAAATGTTTACTTTATTTTACGACCTAAAGATTTCTTCTAATGTTATCTCTGTATCTGACCGTATAGCTGCCCAGTAAGATATAACGTGCAAATGGGCCGCGATCAACATGTGACACTGAAGTGACGGATTTGCGTGCGGAATTATATTTGTAAGACTTGGATAGAGACAAAAGTATAAAATGTTCGCGATCTCAGACAAATCTTCTTGTTTAACATTATTGGCATTAGATTTAGCTAGGCAACCTATTCGGAATGTCTTAATAAACGCATTATCTAGCACATAATATTTATCATAATCGAATAACAGACGAGGGAAGAGATTTGTTCAACGAATCTCGTACTAAATTGTTTGTTCCCGGTCGCTCGAGAAAGCAGACATTATTTAACGTAAAATTTTCCTAAAACGACGGTGTACTACTTAGTTTACACGTGCCGACTTTAACCTTGAAACGAGATTAATTCACATCTGTCTGTGAAGGGATGGGTTAAATAATGTGCCCGACAGACACATAAAGGACCCTTATATGTCTGCATCAAGCACAGGGGGCTCGCCATGTACTGTGAACCAAAGCAGAGTTAAGGTAGAACTACACTGCGCACACGTGTGCCACACACGCCAATCTGGGCGCGTCGGTCTCTATACATTTTATATGGAAACTAGACTTATAGAGCTAGACTTGATACACGCAACCCGACGTCGTTCTACGTACAAATCAGGCGTGTTACACGTGTGCGTCGGTCTAATGTAGTTCTAGCTTTATTATCTTCACCTCAGCTTCTCAAATCTCGTGTGACTACCGATTTTAAATTCGGGGTGTACAAACGGGATATGAAATACAATTGATCAAGTGAACAGCAGAATATTTGTCTACATTGGGCACTTTGAAAATCTTTCAAATTTGAAGTACAGATTAGCACAGCATAGCATAATCAGCCTTTCAATGTTTCCTCAGCTGGGAATAGGCCTTCTCTCTAGGAGCCGTAATCCACCACGCGGGCCCAGTGCGGGTTGGTGAATGTCACATGTCTACGAATTTTTGGTTCTAGGACATGCTGGTTTCCTCACGATGTTTTCCTTCACCGTTTTGAGAGCAGTGGTGATGAAATAAATTACACAAAGTTATGCGGCTGGCTGGGTTTGAACCTAAAACTTCTAATTCGGGGCCGGTACCACTCAGCCACCACTGTTCTTCGGGGTGCACAAACGGGACATTGGTCGATTGGACAGCAGCATACTTGTCTACATTAGGATTAGGAAGTTTGAAAATCATTTTTTCAATTTTGAAGTACAGTTTCGAACATATAAAAAAATTTCAAACAAATTAGGATTGGGGCACTAAAATGATGACTACCTAGAATTTGCGAAGGTCACTGAGTCAACAGATTTCTTTTCAATGTAAGTATTTATCGGAAAACTCAAATGAAATAAATATCTTCAGAAATGAAAGTAATAAAGTAATATTAATGTGGGCGCCGAAGACCCACGAGTACTTAATGCTGATACTAATTGGCATCAATTTTCCTGTACCTTTGTAGTCATGGAGATTTATTTATGTTTTCCGGAAGATTAATTACTCGAATCATATATCAAAGTATCATAGTGATGTTGTTTTGATAACATAACTATTAGGCCCCTCGCCCACGGCGACTTCTTGCGCGCTTGTGAAACGCGCGACAGCTTCGCTACTATTGGCCACTCCTGAGTTTGCCATCGGGGTAGCGGTTGGCACTCCTTCATTTCCATCGGCCATCAGCCACCCCTGATTGTAAGAGTAGCTACTGTTATACCAATAAAGATAATAGTATTTTTACATGTAAATTGTTTTCATAATATAAAAGAGTTCAAAAATTACTTGGCATTATTAAACTTATTTTAATTGCTCATGATTTCCAGTTATGTTTTATTTGAATTTCTATTGATAATGTCGCAATACGAAATGCGAATAAACTCCTGTATAGTACAGGACTACGAAGGAAGCAGATGAAACTAAATAGTAACCATCGACCAACAGGGTGGTAGACGCCACCTATTAGTGCTAACCACCATCCTGATGGCAGCTCAGGGGTGGCCGATGGGAATGAAGGAGTGCCAACCGCCAACCCAGTGGCAAACTCAGGGGTGGCCGATGGGAATAAACCCAAAGCTCTACTAACGCGCTACAGCTTCGCTACAAAAAGTCGCCGTGGGCAAGGGCCCTTATACTCTTACATACACATACATATGCTTATCTATAACAAATCTAATCCGAACACATCTAATTCAGTCAAGTAACATAATCAATGAGGGTTAAGTACGCGAGAAGTTTAAAACAAAAATGGGGATGGTCAGGAAAATTAAGGTTAAAAAAATATATGCAGCATAAAGACGGTCCTGTAAAATCGAAGGCGTTGCGTTCATTTCCAAAACTGTCGTATCTGCCAAGACAATACAAGAACCACGAGTTTGGTTCCAGCCACCCATGCAGCCATGTAACCAAAACGTCAGTCGTGACCGTGGTCGCCCGGTGCATGAGGCCGAGAGGAGAAGGCAACGACGCCGTCTCCGTTGGCAAGTTGGCATACAAGGCATATGGCATACGCCAAATGTTTTGTCCGCCGCTGACTGTGAGTATGCCCACTGTCAGCTCCATCTAATCGGCCACCAAGAATTAGAGACAATGCACTGCGTAATAGCGTAAAGTCGGTCCTATTGAACGAGAGTTTAATATCTACAGAAAAGCGATAAACTGAGTAACGCGCGCTCACAGTCAGCGGCCAATAATGCCTTAAGGCAATAATTAAGAAAAAAAAACAATGCATTCATTATTTCATGATGATGATTGTGCTATTTAGCCGATTTAGGCCACAGACTGCATTTCGGATCTTTTCAAAGGGGTTGAGAGAAAATATAATGCGTCTAATGTGACCAGCATCATCATCTGAAAGTTGACATGTATAAAGAGCGATACTTAATGTTCGGCCAGACAGGAAAAGCGGGCGCGGGGCGGGCGCGGCGCAGCAATCTCAAATAGATATAAGAATTTCATTTAGATGTTCATAGTGGGCACGCTAGCGCGGGAAGCGGCGGGCGTTGCTCAGCGCGGGACGCTGCACAAAAGTGCGCTTGCAGGAGCGGAAACCCTGTCCCTGAATCCGTACCGCTCCCCGCATCGCATAGCTATTGTGTCCAAGCAAAACGCGCGCGTTTCCGTACCCACACCACGCTGCACTGCCAATGTGGCCGAGCACTTAGAGGTAATGTCACAAATCCAATTAGTAAAAGGGTCCATCATAAACAAAATAAAAACACACAAAATCAAATCGCTAAGGCAGGCAGTGCTTACAGTAATGACCGTCGCTCGGGAGAAATAAGAATATTTTTTAAACAAATACAAAACCGTTCACAGTTGATAACATGCGCATTGCATTTGAGATTTCATATCATTCTGTTATGTTATTGTTTCAATTAAAATCTTTATGTAAATTCCAGTAAGCTAAACTTAATATATTGTGAATAGCACAGCGTAACATGATACATCGTCCATTGGTTTAAGTAGATTTGAACCAATTTTCTTAAATTATGTTCATCATAACTACTGATTTCATGGCTTTGGCAAGGACTACATTAACGTTAACGATTTGTTATTCGCCCCAAATTTTTGTCCCACTTTGAAAAACAGAAAGATTCCTTATAAATTGGTGAATAAAATGGGGTAATACGAAACAATTCGCGATTTCGCTTTGATTTTTTTTTTTGGTTCCTTTAATTTAATAAATACTGGATTGAACAAACAGCAAAAATAAATAGTACTTTTGCTTTTTGTTTGTGTTTAATTTGTTATTTCATATTTTTTGTGGCATCATTGATACAATTGTACAAGTGAGTAATAACGATATTAAAAACGCAACAGCTCCCTGTTTAAAATGTTTTAAACAGCTCTAAGTATATCTAATTTATTCTATGCTCATTAAAACACTCCCCGACCCTTTCGTTAAAAAAAATAACATCTACCCCTTTTCTATCGGTAGGTACATAGGCCACATTACAAATAAGCCCGTACTCCCAAATACTCCCTTTAAACACAATACAGAATAAAACAATAAAATTGTAACAAAGAGTGACACCCTTTACAATTCCATGAGCTCAATTTCTATACATATAATATGTAAATATTATAAACATGTATTTTATCCTACATGTTATTATGATGGACCCAATTATTTTATTAAATCCTTTAACAATACCTTCATTTAACCTTTCAATCGTGGAATTTACAGACACAATAGAAAGACAATAGGTGCGCGAACGCCGGCGTTCGCTTGGGGTTTAATGAAGATATAAAGAGGATTTATTTGGAAAGTGCTTTCAGTGGAAATAGAGTCAGCAACTATAGTTGATAGTATTTATTTATTTATTACGACTTCATGCAAACATGAAAGTACATAGGCGGACTTAATGCCTTAGGCATTCTCTACCAGTCAATCTAGGGTGGCGAAGAGAAAACATGGCAAGTATGATCTACATATTTTAATACCTAATTATGATATTAGGGGACCATCTCCACGAGCAAGAGACTCGCGACGATTCTATGCTTATATCGTGAGGTAGTGTCCACGAACGAGCGATTATTCCGCCAACGTATCGTAACGACTCGTAACGGAAAAGCCGCGTGTCCGCGACGACTCGTTACGGAATCGCCCCGCGTTTCCGCGACGAGACATTGTGCAATACATTATTTGGCAGACAGGCAACGCAGAAATGACCTGTGTTTGACAGCGCACTCGTCGAGCTCTTGCTGCGTGAAAGAGCGCCACGTCCCGTGGCGAGCGCGCGGCAGGCCCGTCGTCAGTAGCAACAGGCGCGCGGCGGTACGACGACGTTTTACTCGCACTCAGCCACTCGTCGCATTGCCGCGACAATATCGCCATGTGGAGAAACGTTCTAAGAGGATGTATAGAAATACGTTGCACGACGATAATATCGCCACGATTCTCTCGCTCGTGGAGATGGTCCCTAGTTTAGAGTAACCACTTAGATTAGACTAATCTGACAAATATTTACGTGTGCTTTTCGCCAGAGTTAATTCTCACAGGTGACAAAAAAGCTCAAATGGGCCTCATCAGAAGGCCACCCAAACGAAAACGGAAAGAGCTATACTCGGAGGTTCCTTGCGCGATCGCATCAAGACTAAAGAAAGAACCAACATATGCCGAAGAATCACCAAATTTAAGTGGCATTGGGCACATTGCTCCTAGAACAGATGGTCAATGGGGCCAATATTCTTGAGTGGGACCGAGCACCGGAAGACAGCGTAGGAAGGCCTCCCACAAAGTGAACCGATGACCCGGGAATGTGACGGATGCGAGACGCACAGGACCGTTCGTTGTAGCTATACATGGGGGAAGCATATGTGAATCAACCAACCGTGGACATCTCGTCATTGAAATTATGATGATGACAGAAGAGCTAACAAGATGGAGTATTTGGTCAAAACCCTGGCGAAATACACACAAAAATATATGTCGGATTAACTAAATGCAAGCGGTTCAAGGTATCCGTTTAACCCTATTTAAAAATCCTGTAGACAAGTGTGACGTAACTGTAGCGACATCTATGGCGCCACATAAGAACTACGAAGAAAGCACGAAATCCTGCATCGCGCAATCAAAGTTCTCCGCGCGATTTGAACATATACGACAGCCCGAAATCATCTATCGGGCAGTCGCCCACCAGACTATAAAACCTGTCTGGTCGGAGGATCATCCCTTTTCAACGGAGGTTTGCGGGACTTTACTCTCTGTTCCGAATACCTCCAAATAACAATACGTCAAGTCGATCCCATAGAAATTGGGCTACGAAAAAAAAGAACACGCTTTCCACGTAGTCACATCGTTACCGTATTGTCTGTAAAAGCCATAAATCGGTCTCAAAGGATAATCCATATTCCCCATGTATGTCAATTTACCCCTTTACATTCTAGTATAATATGGAAATTAAAAGAAAATGTACTAAGCAAGGTATTGCATAAATATATATTAAAAGACTGATGCCGGTTACATAGACAATTTTAAGACTACCTATACGTGGGTGTTCGAAAAGTTTCCGACCTCTATGTGAAGATAGCAGCACTCATCAATAAAGACTAGTGAGTGTAGTTTTGCACCTTTTGACTGTAACTCACCAGAGTTTCAGCCGTTGTAGGCGCTCAGTTGTTATTTGATAGTCATCCGAGTGAGTCGATGTGAGACACAGAAAATCTGTTTTCACCAAAACAACGCGCCCTCTCCCGCCTCAGCCGTCGCCACGGCGAAAATCTATGAATTACGGTTTGACGACTAGATCACCAGATCTAACCCCAAGCAACTTCTATTTGTTCCGTTCATCTAATAATTGCGCTCAGAGAATAGAGATTTTTTTTGTCAAGTGAGATGAGGGCATCGCTGGAGAAGTGTGTAGAGTTTCAAGGAGACAAAATAAAAAAAGAAAAATAAATTGAGAAAAAAAATGTCTTGTATCTTTGTAAGGTCGAAAACTCTTCAGATCACCTGTGTAATTAATTTTTGAAGTAATATTTAACTGCTTGCTAGAACAGTGCAGTTGGCATTCTGAGCACCACTGCAGTCAGCTTGCCACTAATTTGGTCATGGTATGTTTAAGCTATTGAGGCTGACGCTGGCAGTCACTGTAAGCCACTAGAAACTGAAAAGATATATCGATGGCTTAGAGTGAAAACTTCGGATATGCAATTTTAGGTAATTTTATTTTATTACATTTCTGAAAAGAAAAGCACGTAACGCACAATCTTATAAAACGCAAAATTTTGATTCGATACTTGTAGCGCCATCTACGATGTTGCATGCATATCTTGCTCAAGTCAGTTTCCTATGATCACCTCGTGACGGCGCGGCAAAACAAGTGGAAAAAAATTAAAAACAAGAGAAACAAGCGTTTGAAATAAACCAAGTTATAAATATTTGACTGAAACATGTATGAGCTCATTAAAATTGCATGATAATAAAGGTCTAATTTGGTTTTTAACCCGTTGTATGCCGGAACGCAGATCTACGCGAGACACAATGGCTTTTTAATTGAGACACAATTAAAAAGCCATTGTGTCTCGCGTAGATCTATCTCTCTCGATCTCTAATTACGGCATACGAGAGGTTAATGCCTCCTGAAAAGTTACGTATTTCACAGTTTACCTAGTAACTGTAACTAACTTCACTATAAGCCATCGATGTGGGAGCTAGTGGCGCTTTAAGTAGTGACATTTTAAGTAGTGGCTTTTTAAGTAGTGGCTTTTTAAATAGTGGCTTTTTAGATAGTGGCTTTTTAAGTAGTGGCTTTTTAAGTAGTGGCTTTTTAAGTAGTGGCTTTTTAAGTAGTGGCTTTTTAAATAGTGGCTTTTTAAGTAGTGGCTTTTCAAATAGTGGGTTTTTAGATAGTGGCTTTTTAGATAGTGGCTTTTTAAGTAAAATCTATAAATTTTCTGCTTATTTTAAAACTTAGGTGATAATTTCAGCACTATCAAGTCAATAAGTAGAACTCTCACAAGCGAAAATCTTTAAGCAACTGGATACACTATGCCTATGAGTAAATTCTTTAATCTTTTTTACGTAGCACGACTTTGAGTGGCATGCTCACACGTCGATCTGGGCGCGTCGGTTTCCATACATTTTATATGGAAACTAGACTTGTAGAGCTACACTTGATCCACGCCACGCGACGTCATTCTATGTACAAATCAGGCGTGATACACGTATGCGTCGATCTAATGTAATTACTCTAGTTAGTCCTGAGAGAAACTCTATATTCCCTTTTTTATCAAATTAAGCATTTCAAGTTGGTCTTAAAGTGAAGAACTTCTACATTCAACCGACAGCAGTCTTTTTAAAAAAGAACATAAGTTTTGTACTAGATTTTTTGTCGTCAACTTAATTTTCTTTTTAATTTCCATCTATTAATAAGGCTTACCTGAAATTGATTCAGTATTAGTATCCGGATTCTCTAGTAAATGGTAGTCAGCGTTGGTGTCCAAGCCTTCGGCAATAGTCTGCCATGCTTCCTTGGAATTATTGCTATTATTACTGCTCTGGTGAATGTTGTCCACATCTCCGTCTCCTATGCTGGATTCTCTCTTTAGTTTAGGCTTTTTCTCTTCACCTTCTTGGTTGTGGCGTCTCCTTCGTTTGTATGGTGTGAACAACCGCACAGGACCCATAGCTGGAAAGTGGAAATTCATATTGCTGTTTAATTAGGCTTTTAGTAGTTTATTATCAGGGTTAAAATGGGTTAAGGCTGTGTGAATATGGGTGATACAGTATAGCTACATGTAGTTATATCATCATTCACTTATCTCAATTTACAGGCCAATTTAGCCGTTGTTCTGTACTGTCAGGGAAATTCATTGTTTGCCACTTTTGACATCTTGACATTGAAACCAAACTAAACGCTATGGAGTCACATACACCACTAATTTTTAATTAGCACAAATACTTAAAGGGCTTATTATAAAGGGTCTTCTTATTATTTAAGTAATTTTCTTATTATTAAATATTATTCATTAACAGCAAAGGTATGAGTATTTGTTTATGTCCCAAAAGTGTCACCCAATTTATGGAAATATTGTACAGGCTATTGATTATTTTATGAATGAATGAATGAATGGCGATATTGAAATACACTGTGTGTAGTATTTTTTAGTAGCAATTTTTATGAATGATTGATATAATTGTGAATTTACAGAGTAGTTTCCAGGTTCAAAATAATTACATTTTATTTAGTCCGTTTTTTAGATTATAAAAAAATATTGGACACGTATTTTTTCTTTTTTAGATTAAACAAAAAATAACAAAGATATAGCCCATTAAAGTTACGTGTGACGTCACCCCGTGCGAAAAAATGCGTGTCCCTTATTTTTGAATAATCTAAAAGACGGACTAATTACATTTTTTATGGCAACTAGCCTCTAATTTTTTTACTTTTGACTACCTACACAAATATGGTCAGTAAATTTGATCAGTACCTAATCAATAATGGTTATGGATAGAGCCCAATTTTATTTTTTGTACTAATTAAAAAATAAGGGTGTATAGATAAATAGACTATTGTTTCGTAACAATTGATATTTAATCATAAGATGATAAACAACTGAACTTGTACATTTTGTACAGTCATCTGCATGTTGTGAGTGGTATGAAATTGACATTTGCCCCTCTTTTAGGGTGATTTTCAAAGCAAATGTAACAAGTAATGTACACTAACTCTTTTCTAATCTTTCTAATTTCTGCTAAATAATAATAATAATATCCCACAACTATCACACAGCGCCGTCTAGTTCCAAGCTAAGCAGAGCTTGTGTTATGGATACTAGACAACTGATAAACATACTTAAATATTTCTAAATATATACATATTACAGATAAATTACTCCCAGACACAGAACAAATGATTATGCTCATCACACAAACATTTGTCCTGGGTGGGAATCGAACCCACATCCTCCGGCATAGCAGTCAGAGTCACTAACCACTAGACCAACAGGCTTGTCATCTAATCTTTTCCAAATAAACTAATATATGCAGCTAAAAATTATAGGATTCATAGATTTTTATCAATAATTTGTTTTGAATTATCAAGAACTTTCTATACATGAATAACAAATACCAAATATTATATTTATTTGGTAGCATATTTGATTATTTGCCATTATTATGTAAGCAAAACCACATAATTATTGTGTCCCTAGGAAAACATTTCTTGTATTATTGTTGTACTTACAGTTAAAATATTGAAATGTTTATTCCCGTTGGTTTGTATGGGGCACAGTACATTTTGCAGAATTATTGCATTGTTAATTCTATTTAAAATGTATCCTTTATTTATTATATATAAATTGATTTATTGATTGTTTCTTTCCTCTTTATAATATTATTTCAGATAAATCATTTTAATATTTTAAACTAACTCCAAGTATTTACAACCTACTACAGATAAGTGTCAAAGCATTCCTCTCCTCCAGATCACTGTTATATGGGCCTATCGGAAATATGTATAGAAAATGGCAGCATTGCCACATTGACTGGCAGGGCTAATTCTTTCGACAAAAAACATACTCAACATAATCTTATTTACATGGTGTAGGTGTGTTTTGGGGAACAAATTTTTGTCATGACAAACTTAAAAAGCTTTGTTACATTCCAATGAAACATGAGTAAATAATTTTTACCTATACATCTATCTACATTTGAGCTGTAGAAACAGCAATTGAGAGATGAAGTCTGCCTATGATTACTAAAATAATCTTCCATTTGTTAATTAAGTTATGTTTTTAATGATTTTGTTTTATATTAAGGAATTCTTATCAATGCCCAGAAAAAGAAAGATTCAGTGGAATCCAGTATACTTTTTATCTATATAACAATCTTCTCCCTCTGAGTTTGTTTCGGTGTTTCTACTCAGGGTAGTCAGTTAGGAAACATCGGCCTCATTTAGTTTAAGATAAGAAAAAAATTAACATGTAAAATTGTTTTTTAAACCTATTTGCAAAATAAATATCATTTATCTCATTTTCACGATAAACCAAATTAAATAATTTCAGAGTTTTTTCTATTTAATTTGTACATATAAGTTGTAGCAACTAACCTATAAAATGTCATGTTTTTGTTATTATACTTTCAATTTTAGAAAGAACCACACCTCAGTCTTGACCAGGGCAAAGTTGGACCATTACTGTGCCAAAACCATGTTTTACCATAGATGGCACATTAACTATACATGTGTATGTACATTTGTGTGTTGGTTTACAATTAACCATTCTCTGTCTTAGATGCTTGTATTGATATGTTCTCCTACAATGACTGAGTTTGTTTATCATTTAATATTTCTAGTTTTATCAGTTCATGTTTTTACTGATTGTCTCAATTATATATATATTTTGTTGACTGTTTTGATACTGATATTAACACAAGAATGTGTTCATTTAGTTTGCTTGCCTATTGCCTACTTTATTGATTAGTGATATACTTGTTTGTATGTTTATGCCTACCTAGTTACTGACTTACTGTATCATAATAAAGTACTGTCACAGGCCCCACCTGACTGATCATCACAGCAAGCCCCACAAGTACAGCTTGTGGCATGTGGAGTTAGTATTCCCTCATCTATCAAGGCCTGAATACTTCGCCCCCCAAACCTAATAGACCTCTTCCAGTCTTTACTAGAAGCCCTTCCACATAAGGCCTCAAATTCACTTGGTGTGTACCATTCCATTCCATACTTTATACATCTGCCTCTGCCCCCAGAGCCAAATCTCTGTTTGTGTAGCTCTGCCGGCGTGTTCTTGCAGCGGATAGGCAGGATGGGCATGTTGGCAGTCTCCGCCCAGGAGCGCGCGCTCGAGTGCCGCGCACTGGGCGCACTCGAGCCGCTCTCCTCCTGCCGACTCGCAGGCGACGGAGGGTTTTGAATTACGATGTGAGTCGGCTTTATGTCATCCGTCACCGGCCCACCTGATATAAACCCATTATCAACACATATCATTGGCTTGAAGTGTGGCAGCTGATCTGAAGTTATCACGTTAAATGTCGTGCCAGTAATAAGTGTGCCAACCGGCAGGGATACAGGCACCGTGACCACGCCATTAGAATCACTAGACAATCTAGTATTTTTGATTGCAGTCGACAAGACAGCCCCGCCATCAGATCGGTCGGCGTCGTGCTCGGCCCCCGACGACAGGGGATCGGCTTCGGAAACTTCGGTAATGTCCGGCATAACGACGTTGTCCGAACCTCTATTCTCCGCCATATCTTGTTTCCGCCCACCCAGGCATACACCCTTGCGGTGCGGATGAATTTTAACTATCACATGAACGTTAAACAACTTGTATGCACTCACACTAAATGATTATGAACTTCGTTCACCCAACAACTGCGGTCCGCCATAATTAAATCGAAAAATGAAAAAAACATTTCACGTACGCTACTTAGGTTATGGCGGGAATTTTAGAATACAAGTCTGAAATGATTATTGCACATAAATATATATTTATACCGTTTTATACATTTTAATATGATCTGAAATGATATAAGTTGGTTTAATATCTATGTGTCGTTTTTTTTATTAATGGTAATCTTTAACAGACTGCAGCATTAAAAGATTATTGCAGAAAAAGAGTTTTTATTCAACAATGTTCAACAATTCGACAAGTTCGTCTGTGCCTATTGGTATTGGTATTGCCAAACATTGTAATTTGTATCTTTAGATTTTCTTACTTCATTAAATCTATTTCTTAACATAAATCAACGAAAAGTCAGTTTAATATTGTTACATTATACAATCCGCAACTTGATATTGAACTTTAAATAGAAATTGTTTGAAGACCAATACATTTTTCTCACGTAATATTGAGAACATTATTGACATCTTAATCCTTAATTCTTTTTTATATTCACTTTACTGTTTTATTGATCATTTTGTTAATTAATTACTTTATTCAGATTTATGATCCAAGCTAAACTGTGGAAAATATTGATTTTGGTTTATACTTTTTAGGACTGGCAACACTGATAGCTGCATTCCATAATCTGATGCTGCGCAAGTCAACCACTTTAATATAGGCGCGATATTTAAAAAGTAGCGCGCAAGGAACTGTACTTTTTATAATATAATACAAAAAACCCTTTGCCGGGCAGCGCGTCGCTGCAATTTCATAAGTCGCTGTTGTTTCAAGTTATGCCTGACTTTAAGTGCACTTAAAATTAAACTAAGTAGGAAAATAGGTAGATACAGATCATTGATGTATAGTCTGTCTACTATGTCAACCACTTGGGAATTTTATATAATATTTAATCATTTAAAAAATACTTTTATTCGGTACTATTTATAAGGTTCTTCTGTTAGTAAACAATGATCTTTATCTCTTAATCAACCTTGATTATTGAACCCGTGTTGACTACATCAGATTTCATTAAATCTTAATAATTACCCAAGTCGTTTTATTAGACAGACTCTATTAACCCATCAGTGATAATTAATACATCAATGATACAGATAAATATTTTGTGCAGTTGAGTCTGACTTGTCGATAGCTGTAACTTTGCACATTTAAAGATAGCTATGTATCTGATTGAGACTGATTTAAATTAATTTATAATTATTTTTGTGATTATTACATATTTTGATTTAGCGTAGGATCCTACGCGAACTCAACTCTATAAAATTATAATATAATAGTCACTAAAACACGATTATCACTTAGGCATGATTACGATCCTAAAAAAGTATCAACTCTGTGTGCAAATAGATTATTTCTGCTAATCGTTTAATTATCCGTGAAAGTTACTTTTTTAAATACAAATGCTGGAGTTCTTGCTCAAAAAAATAGGTACCACAATCGTTATGTAGGTATAGGTAGTGCCTATAATATTTAGGAGCTTCCTCAATTCCTAGTGAATCCCATCATCAGAACTGAATTTTGAGAGAAATTATACCAATCTGAATTTATTCATCATCATCATCATCATTTCAGCCGATACACGTCCACTGTTGGACATAGGCCTCCCCCAAGCGTCGCCACATCGAACGTTCCTGTGCGTCCCGCATCCATCGGTTTCCCGCTACCTTCACCAGGTCATCGGCTTACAATGGGCCTCATCAGAAGGCTTAGTCACCCAAAGAGCAATGGAAAGGGCTATGCTCGGAGTTTCCTTGCGTGATCGAATAAAAAATGAAGATATCCGCAGGAAAACTAAGGTTGCCGACATAGCACGAAGAACTGCCAAACTCAAGTGGCAATGGGCAAGGCACATTGCTCGCAGAACAGATAGCCGTTCGGAAAGGTTCTGGTGTGGCGATTGCGTACCGGAAGACGCAGCGTTGGAAGGCCTCCTACAAGGTGGAATTTATTCCCTTCACTTAAATAATAACTATTCGAATCGATTCATATACCACGGAATTTTAAGTGTGAAAACATAAAAAAGAACCGACTGCACTACAAAAAAACACAAATCCAATCAAAATGACTTTAATTTCAGTTTGTTATCATGTTACTTACATTGTTATAGTAGCAAAATTAAAAAAAAAAACCCGACGCATAAAATCTATAAAAAGTAAATGAACTGATTAAGACGAGTCTAATGAACCCAAACTCGACGTGTTTACTAGTAGGCAGGTCAGGGTTCCATCTGCCACCTCCTAGTTCTAGCATCAGGTCCTCGTCATCATGACAAATGTTTAGACCTGGATAAGACGAATCTAATGAACCCAAACTCGACGTGTTTACTAGTAGGCAGGTCAGGGTTCCATCTGCCACCTCCTAGTTCTAGCATCAGGTCCTCGTCATTATGACAAATGTTTAGACCTGGATAAGACGAATCTAATGAGCCCAAACTCGACGTGTTTACTAGTAGGCAGGTCAGGGTTCCATCTGCCACCTCCTAGTTCTAGCATCAGGTCCTCGTCATCATGACAAATGTTTAGACCTGGATAAGACGAATCTGATGAACCCAAACTCGACGGGTTTACTAGTAGGCAAGCCAGGGTTCCATCTGCCACCTCCTAGTTCTAGCATCAGGTCCTCGTCATCATGACAAATGTTTAGACCTGGATAAGACGAATCTGATGAACCCAAACTCGACGGGTTTACTAGTAGGCAAGCCAGGGTTCCATCTGCCACCTCCTAGTTCTAGCATCAGGTCCTCGTCATCATGACAAATGTTTAGACCTGGTTATGACGAACCTAATGAACCCAAACTCGACGGGTTTACCAGTAGGCGTTCCAAAGTTTAATCAGCCTCATCACTTCCCAGTTCTACTATCAGGTCTTCGTTATCAGGTTTTCGTTGTTATGAGAAACGAAAAGAACTATTTTTAAGATAAATCTAAATGAGCCGAGGATGGGTTTGTTAATAGGCATTGGTTACGCCTTACGTCCGACCTCAATCATCACCAGCTTGATACATGTCCGAGTACTTTAAACATTAGGTCACATTTGTTTTTTAGTACATATTCAGATCCCAGCCACAGCCAACAAACGTGTTGGTGACCTTGAACACCTGAACAGCGGGGTTACCATGACGTTCAAAGTAAGATTGTTTTTATCTTATTTCAGTGTGGGTAAGAGATGGCGCTAGTCAACCTGTATAGCTCTGTCTCTTACCCACACTAAAACAAGATTAAAACAATCTTACTTTAAACTTCATGGTCTAGGTCCATATCTTCATAAATTGTATCTAAAAACCATCTCGATATTAAAATCGGTCCATTCGCTTAAGAGCTATAATTCAATTCAAATAGGTATTTATTTCAGATATTTATCCATAATGCCACGGACAGTCACACAGACACCTCAAACTTAAAACACCCCCCTTTTCCATCGGGGGTTAAAAATAATCGACTTCACTACAAAAAAACTGGGCAAGTGCGAGTCGGACTCGCGCACTGAGAGTTCCGTACAAACTACAATTCTCGAATGGAGTCTTGACGATTTTTCCGAATTGCAAAAAAGCATATTTTTTTGTGACGTAGGTAACAACTTTACTGTTTTCAGATTTATTCCTATACCTGTGCTGTAAGATCATGCTTTATGCCAAATTTCAGAATTCTGGGTCAATGGGAAGTCTATGAATTTCGATCTTTGAGAGTATCGAAATACAGTAGTACTTTAGTATACTTACGTTTTTTTGCGACATAAACGGCCGTATCTTTTTTATCCGTTAACTTAGAAGTTTGATTTTTTCACAACTTGAAGGGACCGCAGACTTGAGTAGGTATATGATTTGAATTTCAACTCGATACCTCCACGCGTTCTCGCGATAAAGGGTCTTGACAGACAGAAAGACGGACGGACAACAAAGTGATCCTATAAGGGTTCCGTTTTTTCCTTTTGAGGTACGGAACCCTAAAAAAAACAAAATCAATCAAAATGACTTCATTTTCGATTTATTATCATACACTAATACAATAAAGGGGTAGTTTATTTTTTTGTGTGTAGGAGGTAATCTCGGGAAAAACTATATTCCTTAGTGACACAGACTAGTCATGTTATATTATTAATTATTATTATTCAAAGCCAATCAAATCAGAGTGGACTGAAACTTTAACCCTGAAATATTACCTCTCCATTTCTTACTGGTTCGCGAGAAGAATACTCTGGATTTATGTTTACATTCTCACCATCAACGATTGCGTCACTGCTTACCATCAGGTAGGATCGCTGTCAAGCACTAGGTACTTTATATCAAACTAGTTTTTGCTTGCAGCTTTGCCCGCGTACATGAAATATAGCCTATGCCACTCAGGAATAAAGCAGCTTTCTATTGGTGAAAAAATTTTTGCAATCAGACCATCACTTTCAGAGATTACCTACCATAAAAACAAACTTTACCTCTTTAATATATTAGTGTAGATTAAAAAAAACATTCTGGCTGTCGAAGGACCTTCCTCCATTGCCCCATACACGACATCTACAAGGCGCGCAGCGTTGTGTCCACGGAACAGTAAAAACAGTGTGTCTATAATTTTTAAACCCTCACAGCCCCAGTACCTTTGGGCGGCCAATTGCATGCGTTTCCTTTTTTATGTATTGACTTAGTAAATAAAGATTACAATTTAAATGCTCACCAAAATAATTTTTAGACCCTAAGACTAAGTGTCAAGTAAAAAAAATAAACTCGCTCTATACCGAGGGGCTTAGAGAACAACGTTTTGAGTTCCAAAATAAATATACACTACATCATCAGAATAATTGCTAGTGTTGTATTCATATTCATTTGCCTACCCAAATGGATTAATGCGGCCGCCTTCTTTGCTAGCATTACAGTTTCGCCGAAGGAGGCGACCGCCTGTCACTCCTCTTGATCATGGTCTGTACCAAGGCCCGGCGCGTGTCACCGCTGCCGCCGAGCGCCCCAACGCGGCTGTGCTCTATCCATATATTAATCAAATCCATAAAACATCGCATAAAACATGAGAGCAGTGGTGGCTGAGTAGTAACGGCCCCGACTTACGAGTTGTAGCTCGCGGGTTCAAACCCAGCCAGGCGCATTACTTTGTGTAATTTATTTCAGCACCACTGCTTTCAAAACGGTGAAGGAAAACATCGTAAGGAAACTGAAAAATTTGAAGACATGGGACATCCACCAACCCGCACTGTGCCCGCGTGGTGGATAACGGCCTATTCCCTCTCCTAGAGAGGAGTCCTGATTCCCAACAGTGGGAACATTATAAGGCCGACTATGCTATAAAACAATAAACCAGTTACCATTTATTTGGGTTACGCAATTTTATATTTGATATTAAAAAAAAAAATTTTACGTTCGTCCGTTAGCGATTTTGCCTCACCAAAATGATAAATTGAAAGTCGTGAAATAATATATTGTTAACATCTATTTAGCGATAATATAAAATATTTGGTCTGAAATTAACTATAAAGGCATTAATAAATCTTTATAGAATAGATTCATTTCTACAACACTAAGAAACACAATTTGGTGAGCATTAATCCATTCTGGCAGGTATTTCGAGTTTTTTGATAGTAATATAGGTACTTTTCTGGTGGGCGTTCAAACATAAGCCGTAAATAAATCCAGTACCTATATAAATGTGGATTACTCCTGTAGTTACGAACTGTCTTGACGCGGTTGTTTTTAATAATGTCCGGTCTTCATCACGCAGAAAATTTCACACAGTATGAGACACGCCCGGTGTTGTCCGGGATCACACCGGCATCCCGCGTGCGTATTCCACGTTTTTATTGTAATGCGTGGGACACGCACGCGGAATACTTGTATGAAAAGGACATTTGCTGGGATTACGCGTGCTGGGCAATCCCGCATGCATGATCCGAACCATAAATGCCCTAAGGCAGCAGGGCGGACCGTGAATTTATGAGGCCCTCGGCTAATATGCAGTACATATTTTGGGGGCCTACCGAACTAATCAAACTAAATGCTATTTAAAAAAAGCCTTTTTATTCGCAAAATGAACCTGTCTTTGATATTGATCGATTAGAGTACTACATGAAAGCTTTCAAATAATATTCAGAACGAAGCCTATGGTGTAACTTCATGGTCCCTTGACCATATTGTCCCCTGTGCAAAGATTAACGAACCCACGAAAAACCAAGGCGCTGGTTATAGTTGGATTAAACACCGCAAAATTTTACGTCTTAAATTTAAACAACCATGGATTCACACCTCTTTTGTTAAGGCGACCTATGGCCAAACGCTGCGTTACGCTGCGTTAGTGGTCGTGGTCAACACTTCAAGTGTTGGTGGCAAGCTTCACATCACGCCGCCACTCCACTCTGATCGCCGCCTGAGTAGTAGTGATGATGAGCCATTCACTGCAGCTTTTATCTAGTCAGTCCACCTCATAGGCGATCTTCCTCGTGGCCTGGTACCCTCAACCTTTCCCTGGACCACAAGTCGCTCAATAGTCACCTCCCCTAGGCAGCATACGTGACCAAAAAAGGTGAGGATACGAGACTGTACCAAAGATGATAAACGTTACTTGATGCAGAGTTCTCGAAGTATAGACTCGTTGGTACGGAATTCAGTCCAGGATACTCCGAGCATTCTCCGTCAGCACCACATCTCTGCAACATACAAGAATATGGGGAATATAGGTAAGTTCCCGAACTAGCCGGATTTTTGTGGCTCTATTATATGTTGCGATTCCTCCATATTTTCCGCCACTTGTCCATTGGAGTGTGCAGACCTGAAAATTGCCATACGCCTCTTCACTTAATGGTTACATCCACTGTTATTAGTAATTAAGGCTCCCAGATAAATGTATGATTGCACCACATCACAATTAGCTATTTGTGTAATTTCTGGAGAATTGTTATTCATGCGGTCGACAATCATCATTTTTGTTTTGTTCCGGTTTATCTTAAGTCCGAACTCAAGGCTAACTCGTTCCATCTTGCCGAGAAGTTGTTCCATCGGCTGGGTACAGGTGGCGAACAAAGTGGTATCGCAGGTTAGAGATCTTGAAGCCACCAATCGAGATGTCATCCGTCGAGTCTTCAATTATAATCCTAATTATGAGCTTTGTGTACACATTAAAGAGTTGTGGAGAATTAACACATCCCTGACGGACTCCGACGCTAGGGTGGAAGTGATTAGACTGAATGTCATCTGCGCGTACTGAGGCTGTGCCATTCTCTTAGTCTTCGCAGGAGGTGTACCAGGTGTTTTGGAACACCCGTCGCCGTCAGCGTTTCCCAGAGTTTGGACCACTTGACAGAATCGAACGCCTTAGAGAAATCCACAAAGCTATTTATGCGGGTTTGTTGAACTCTCTGGCTATCTCTACAATTTGTCGAACTGTCATAATGTGCTCCCGGGTTCCCTTCCCCTTATCAAACCAGCCTGTTCAGGAAGAAAACTGTATAAAATGGGTGAATAAAAAAGTTTTTTCATTTCAAAATCTTTTTATTGTACACAGAACTTTGATTCGAATTTTGATCGGTGGGGACTTTTGACACGTTATTTGTAATAGTGTACCGAAGACCATATCAAATAGATAAGTAACAAAATTATCTAAATTACCTCGCACCTACACTTAAAGTGTAAACTTTTTACAGAAAACTACTTTCGAAAAGGTACGATAATATCACAAATAACCCATTTAATAAATTACAAAATTAACCTAATAAATTGATACGAACTATCGTCAGAACTTAATAGCTAAATCTTACATACTAAGATTATGCTTATATACTAATTTTTTTTTTTTTTTTTTAAGAATAACTATGCCAAGATTTTGTAAAAATTGATTCCCAAAACCATCAATTTGTCAAAGTTATTTTTAAGGGTTTGAATGTGGCCACGCTATTGAAACGCGGAGAGCCGCGCGGCCGCGGACAACTAGTCGTTAAAGAGACCGGTATTTACGGAGTCTGCAATTTTCCAGTGACATATTCTTAATTAGCTAACCATAAAAGACATAGTTAATTGAGAATCGGCTGTCGTACACAAAACCTTCTTCAAAAAGCGTGAGCATAGAAGGTGGACCTGACAAAGTCCTGATGGTGCAACTAGAAACGAGATTAACTTCATCTTGTCGACGAAGAAGCCAATGTTCAATGATGTCTCTGTGATCAACGCGGTGAAAACCGGAAGCGATCACCGCATGGTAAGAGTCACATTGAATATCAATATTAAGCTTGAAAGGTCTCAAATGATGAAGTCTTCGCTCCGTCCAGCAAAGATCCAAAACCCCGAGAGCTTTCAGCTCGAACTCCATAATCGTTTCGAGTGCCTAGCATCCATGCTCCGTGGACGAATATAATAATAATAATACATTTTTATATTTTTAAATGTTTTCTTAATTTTTAATTTAAAAATATAATTTATATGTTAATTTTAATGAATAAACGAATAATAATATTAATAGACACTATTTTTTATATTTTTAAATGTTTTTTTAATTTAAATATTTAAAAATATAATTTATATGTTAATTAAATGAATAAACGAATAATAATTTATTTATTTCAGGCCACATGTACCCACATCATAAATACCTTATAGACTAACATACATAATTACTTATAATAAATCATTTTGTTAATAAACATGATTTAAAACTATGTTAGTAACACTTCACTTCGCACTATTTTGTCTTTGTGCTATCCTGCGGTATTTGTCCGCGGAAGCGACGGAACACCACGCCCTGGGGCCAAAAATCTTCTTCCATAGCAAGGTGCAGAAAACAGTTCGGTACTCGCACCACAAATGCCTTAAAATTGACATTCCGGTGCGACTCCAGCAACTGCACCCTCAATGTGTACTTCAACTTTTGACGCACGTACTCGACGATGTCCTCCACCTTTGTGGTGTAATGCAGGCGGGAGATGTAGGTACACCGGCGTGTTCGGCTGAGCGGCACGCACACTCGCACTAGGAGGAACTGGTGCTTTGCCGCAGAGATTTCGGTTGGCTTGCTTTCGGCGCTTCCTCCTTTGCACCGTAACGAAGCCATCTTCATTTCCAGCCTTATTCATTGCCTTATTTAGGCAAAGGCTTCGATATAGAAGTAGCAGGGGCGCTCGCAGTGACGCTAGCGAAATCCCGATGATGCAGATTCGCTAGGGCTACATGTACAGGCAGCGGGGCGGGGCGAAGGGGTCGGGCGGCGGCACATGGAGGAGCCGCGGTGATTGGCACGGAACTGCGGGGCGCCCGGGGTGAGCACTCTGCAATCTCAGCAAACGACGGACGTACTGGCGACGAAACTGCTGACACGGAGTTTTGCGACAATAAATCGAGGCTAGCTCCATGACGCATGCTTACATTAGACGCATCGGCTGATGACCTAGTTACCGCCGTTGTGTTGCGAAATTCACCAAACTCTTGGCGTAAATCGGCGACGGTTTTCTGAGATGCATCTAACTTCGCTTGCACATCCGCAAGACTGGCCTTCAGAAAAACGATGTCCTTCAAAAGGCTGCTGACATTGACGTGGTCGAAGGTGACTGGAGGGAGCTTGTGCAGCTCCTTGGCCACAAACGTCGGCACGTCGTCAGGGTCGGTCTCCTTGAACAGCGTGATAATATCTTGCAGGCTATTCTTAGTCCCGTCACACCGGCGGGATGGCATCTGGTTGCGCTTATTCAGCACGCTGAACAGCAACAGCTACGCAGTAGCTATGTCTTCCTCGCTGAAGTTCGTTGCGAAGATCTGGACTGCGGACACCTCGTCCATAACATCCAGCTTCTGCTGCAGGAACGCCAACAGCTCATTCGCCACAAGATTTTCGGTCATGAAGAGTACTTACTAGCGACAGCTTGTGCTGCGCTAATCGGTATAAAAATCTGGGAGAGATCGAGGCATTTCATGGACAGTTATACACGTCTATCACTAAACCCGCTGCAAATCTAGCAAATTACCAAAGAGACTGACTCGACACTATACCGAAGATATCTCGGACGTCAGTCTGTACGAGATTAGGATGGCTCTGAAGCAGCTGAAAAACTACAAGGCGTCGGGTGAGGACAGAATAACGGTCGAGCTCCTGAAGGCGGGTGGAAAAACGGTCCTTTATGCCCTTCAGAAGCTATTAAATTCCGTCATACTCGAAGGAAAATCGCCACAGGCAAGGAGCAGAGGCGTGGTGATACTCTTCTTTAAGAAGGGCGATAATGCCCTGCTTAAGAATTGCAGGCCCATCTCGCATCTGAGCCATGTCTACAAGCTGTTTTCCAGAGTCATCACCAACCGTCTCGCGCGCAGGTGACGACTTCCAGCCTCCTGAACAAGCCGGATTCCGAAAAGGCTTCAGCGCAACGTGGACCACATTGTATACCGCCGTTTGCCCGAATTTTATTTACCCTAATATCATTTGCCAAGATAGTCAACAGCCATAATATTATACGACGTAATATTCATTTGCCCTACCCTTATTTGCTATATTAGTCACGTGCTAGAAGCCTTGTTTCCCATAAAGTCACTTACCATAACATCATTTGTCATAATCATTGTATGCCCTAATTATCACATGCCATAATTATCATATGCCATAACATCATTTGCCATCGACATTGGGTATGTAACGGTTGTTATATCAGGAGAAACTGGATGCAATCGAGACTTTAGAGCACTCCGACGACCCCGCCATCCCCTTCGAAAGATTCGAAAACAATTTATTATGGCGCTTAGTATCATGTGTAATGATTATTACGGCGTTTAAATATTTGTCTAATAATTATTATGGCATTTAAATGTTATGTCTAATAATCATTATGGCGTTTAAATATTGTTTGATAATTATTATGGCACTTAAAAATATGAAAAACAATACGTATGGCACTCGTATCTTATGGTACCTAAGTTTCGGGTAATTAACAGTATGTCATATGTCTTTTAGGGCAAACAAAACATTCGGACAAATGAAATTCGGTTAAATGAAATTCGGGAATATGATGATTATGGTATATAAACTTCGGGTACAAGGTCGCGTGGTGAATCAAGATCGCTCGGTGAAAGTAGTGGGGGCAATCGGCGCATGTGTACAATTGCGCACAGAAATTCTTAGTATGTTAGGATTTTATTTTTAATTTCGTATGTTTGAACCTTAGTAACATAACTTATAATAACACTAGTTTTTGCTTGTAATTTATCTTGTAAGTAGGTAAGTTCAGAAAAATTAATTTTTTAAAATTAAAATAAAAAATAATAATTTCGTTAGTTTCTTTCTTAACGTAACAATTCACGTCGTAAACCATTTTCTGGCTAGCCGTTTTAAAACTTTATTTTTAACCATTTTTTTTTACGACTACGTATTACTAATACGATAACACAAGCTGTACGCAACAGTACCCAAGTACAACAGTATCCAATGAGACGCGAGAACGCAACGCGGGAATTGAAGAGCGACTCTATCTACCAATGACGTGTCGCCGACGGCGCACACCCGCCCGTACGTCGCCAAATAGACCTTAGAATTGAATACTGCGCATGCCCCTTCCACTTTTGCCGAGCGATCTTGATTCATCGCGCGACCTGTAAACAATAGACAACCGGACCACATACATACGCTGCGGCAAATTATACAGAAGACTGAGGAGAATAATCAGCCACTCTGCTTAGCGTTTGTGGACTAGGAGAAAGCTTTTGACTCAAAGGAGACTTGGGCTGTACTGCAGTCTCTCCAACGGTGCCAAATTGACTATAGGTACATCAAAGTGCTGAAGTGTTTATACAAAAACGCCACCATGTCAGTGCGACTACAAGACCAGATCTCGAAACTTATCCTCTTGCAGCAGGGCGTGAGGCAGAGAGACGTTATTTCTCCAAAACTGTTCCCAGCAGCAATGGAGGATGTTTTCAAGGTTCTGGAATGGAGAGGGCGAGGCATTAATGTCAATGGCGAGTACATAACTCACCTTCGGTTTGCCGACGACATAATAGTCATGGCGGAGACTACGGAAGTGCTCAGTACAATGCTGCAGCTTCCGAAAAAGTGCGACTTAAAATGAACATGGACAAAACCAAAGTCATGGTAAACAGCCGTGTAGCACCCACTCCTATCAACATCTCTAACTTCGAGAAAGAAGTCAATCGACGAATGGCGTGTGGCGGCGTTTTGTGTCGGCGTTTAGTGGCCGGTTCGGGCCACAAAAAGCTAGCAGCGGCAATTTGTAGCGCGTGGTGGCCACCGGCGCCAATCGCGCGTGGCAGCTACCCATAGCGAACCCATATAAAATGTATGAAACCTACAGGTTGTGGCCGGTGGGCCCTGCGCGGCGACCGTAAGTTTAGGCAAATAAAAAATGTGAGACCCTAAGTTAAGGCAGATAATAATGTGGCCATGTAAACATATTGCTTGTGACTGTACATATATAAATACATACATATGCGTCAAATAGAGAGACCATTATTTTTTACCAGCAATCTGCATATTAATACCGTATTTTCGCTAAGACTAAAAACACCGATAACTTCCGTATCAAAGGAATAAAAGCCCTAAACAGCTTACATCCAATTTTAAACCGGCGGTCCAAAGTCAGTTCAAACACGAAATTGAAGATGTATACAACTCTAGTCAGACCTTGCATTACATACGCGGCCCCGGTCTGGAGTAGTACATGCGACAGCAATTACACGAAGTTACAAGTGGTCCAAAACAAGGCTGTAAAAACATCTTTTAATACTCCCTTAAGGACTAATCTTAAAATCTTACACAATCAATTAAATTTCCCAACATTAAAAGAGTTTATTACAAAAGTCACTAAAAAGTTTTACCTTATAACTAACCCTAAACATCATAATCCACTTATTTCTAACATTGGACAGACACGATTTAAAATACATCGACACATATCATCGATACCGCCTCCCACATCACTTACTGCTGTATGAGTAACAAAGACGGAACGACTCCATGACCGGACATTTTTTACAAGTTCGATTGAAATGTAGGGTAGATTTTGAGCGGGTCTCGCACTGTACCTACACGAAGTTAATTTGCATTTTAGATAACGTAATTACCATTATTTGGCCTAGTCGTAGTAAAAATAATCTTAAGTAACAGTGTACTTGTTACAATTACTTATAAATAGTGTACATGTGTTAGAAAAGTGCGTTTTGTGATTTAACATCGCGCTGTAAGTAGATACATTAGTTATTTGACATAAGTAAAAAGATACCGAAGATTTATCCTAAACATCATAATCCACTTATTTCTAACATTGGACAGACACGATTTAAAAATTTAAAATACATCGACACATCATCGATACCGCCTCCCACATCACTTACTGCTGTATGAGTAACAAAGACGGAACGACTCCATGACCGGACATTTTTTACAAGTTCGATTGAAATGTAGGGTAGATTTTGAGCGGGTCTTGCACTGTACCTACACGAAGTTCATTTGCATTTTAGATAACGTAATTACCATTATTTGGCCTAGTCGTAGTAAAAATAATCTTAAGTAACAGTGTACTTGTTACAATTACTTATAAATAGTGTACATGTGTTAAAAAAGTGCATTTTGTGATTTAACATCGCGCTGTAAGTAGATACATTAGTTATTTGACATAAGTAAAAAGATACCGAAGATTTATAACATGTAGTTTTGCACATTACTTTATGTATTCTCGAATGTTTTATATAGGCGTCATAGTCTGCAGAAAATACGTATTCTTTATGTTCAATGCTTTTAGAATAGGTTCTAATTGTCATTTAACTGTTTTATTTATGTGAAAAATAAAGAAATTTCAAATCAAATCAATCCGCCACTGGTTACTACTTTAACCGAGACTTAATTACAAAACTTAAGGTAATTGTAAAAAAATTAAAGCTTTCAGCCTAATACTAAGAGATTATGGAAATCTTATATATAACATTATATTATAAGTTTCCTAAATAACTAAACAATTAATAAATTCTACTTTTATGAATAAATCAGTCTTATATTTCTGAATGAAACTTATAGTTTGGTCGAATTCGGCCTAAGCTGTATGAAATTTGATGCAACTTAGAAATTTGAAGGCAAGAGCCATCAAATAATGACGTAAAAATAATATAATGTAATATTTCACAACTATCACACAACGTCGTCTAGTCCCAAGCTAAGCAGAGCTTGTGTTATGAGTACTAGACAACTGATAAACATACTTATATGTTTCTAAATACATACATATTATAGATAAATTACACCCAGACACAGAACAAATGATCATGCTCATCACATAAACATTTGTCCTGGGTGGGGATCGAACCCACGACCTCCGGCATAGCAGTCAGGGCCACTAACCACTAGACCAACGGGCCTGTCAAAAAATAAATATTTATACTAAGACTTTTGGTCTTATCTAGTAGTTCATTCGAAAACAGGAAAAACATATTTAAGAACACCTCAACCAGTATCTGATTGGTCTCATCTCTTACAAGTTATCTTATCCACAGAAAAGATGAAAGAGGTTGGAAACAAAATACTTTCCAATTAGTACTACAACGAGTGTCGTCGCTTGTCTCTCACTCTTTAACTCCACTACAGGCAATAAACCAATACGAACTCACATTACGCATCTAACAGACCACGCACACTTAGATCCCAAGTTTGCTATTGGTAGATTAACTATGAGCATTGCCCTACTTTGTGGCACGCCTCTCCCGCTCTCACAAGGCCATTCTAACCTCTTTCATCTGTTGTGTGGTCTCAACTATATATATAAAAAAAAGATATTATATTACGCTAAGGAGATAGGGTCATTACGCCACGTAATATTTGAATATACACTTTGACACAATGTAAAATTAATGTCGTTATTGCACAAACCTACATAACATTATAACCATTAGGATTGTTATTATTACGTGTTTACCTATGAAATTGCCGTTTCATGAAAGTCCATTTTGAACTTCGGATTGTGCGAAGTACACGCTCTCTGACTGTGTAACTGATGCTGATGTAGCAGGAGTAGGCGTTGGAGATGGCCAGCACCCCTAGCCAAGTTAACAACCGTTTCGTTTCGATTCTCTTTCATCGATCACCTCGAGTCGGCCACGCCTCCGATTCCTTAGTTCTGACGTCATCACAACAATTACACAAAGGAATCGTCGGTGTAGCCGACTCGAGGCAATCGGACGAAATAAAATCGAAACGAAACGGTCATAACTTGGCTAGGCTTGCAGGACGAACACGCGCAACATACTCAGCGTGATCCGTGCTCCGACGACAGCCACAGAGACTTGTTCTAGCACAATGAGTGCACCGTTCCAGAACAAACCAGCTGGACAATAACTACATTAACAATACTGCAAATTCGTTAATGAGGGTAGTCAAAGCATTAGTTATATCATAATGACAATGGGTTTGACATAAATATGAATTAAGTCATTTGCGGTGACAGTAAGTATGACAGAAAGTCGGGTTAGAGGTTTAAAATTATCTCGCGTGTTGTTAAAATTGACTAATGAATAAGTAATGGATTTAAAAACCAAGGGTCTAGTGAATTAGTAATGGATTTAAAAACCAAGGGTACTAATCATCCAATGATATCCCCTGCTCTTGGGCGGAACGGGAGATAGTATCAGATCTTTTAGATCATTGTTATTTTCTGGCAAATAGATACTATTTAGTTCTCTAGCTCGTAGAAGTAAATACCTCGTGATTATCTAAAGTAAAATTCTTCTAAGAATTCATTCTTAATTCTTTATTGTACACACAAAAACTTAACCTTAATACATTCATAATTGACAATTCATGTACAAAGGCGAGCTTAACTCAACAATGAGTTTTCTCCCAGCAAACCTTTGAGTGACAGAGAGAGAGATCACATTCGAGGGTAGGATCCAGTGTACGAATTAATTCATATTTATGTCAAACCCATTGTCATTATGATGTAACTAATGCTTTGACTACCCTCATTAACGAATTTTCACCCTGACAATCACCGTCCTTCAATCACCATGACATTCCAAAATAACAGGAGTTTCCCTAGACTTCATACAAAAAAGAAACTAATAAACAGCTATATCTGAAATGGGACTAACATGCATGCTTTAAATATACAGTTATTTGAAGTTATAATTGCAAGTACTTCAGCTTACAGTGGCCAGTTGAAAAACGGCAACTTCACAAGTAAAGACGTAACATAACCCCTGTAGTTTGTCACACGTGCACCAATCAGAACACTGGTTAAACATGAGCAATGTGAAAATTAAAAATAGTAATGGTGAGCCAGCTTGGTCGGTAGTGGCTCGCTTCAACTGTTGCGCAGGCGGCGCTTCATATTATCGTGTACCCTGTGCAGCTCCTTGTCGGTGACGTGCACCAGCACCTGCAGCTGCGCGACCTCCGTGTCCTTGTATCGGACCGTGTCCAGCAGCGTCAGCGTGTGCTCCAGGCACAGCACTGAGTTCTTGGCGGGCAGACCCTTTACCTGTACACGAAAACATTATATTACAATAAACTCATCATATCATCATAATTATGGAGTCCGGACGTAAAGAAGAACGCCATCCCATCTCTTCCCATGGATGTCGTAAGAGGCGAAGAGAATGGACAGCAGCATTCTATGTGCATTGCAACAACCATACTGCGATCGCCAATCCACTTGCCAAGCGTGGCGATTATGGCGAAACCCCCTCCTAATGATAAGCACAACCAAAAAATGGCCCCTAGTGCCCGACACAAAACTATTAACAGGTATACGGCCTTTAGGTTGCGTCGTGTTGTTATAGGGGTAGTGGTTGATCACTACGATAGCTAGCTGATACTTGACAATTTTAAGATGAAAATCCTAAAGAACAGAAGTGAATGAGTGTTTAGATGAATATCTGTCTCAAATCCTAAACTTTAAAACCAATCTAAAGATGTTCCCAGCTGTTTGGTATCATGTGAGAGCGGGAGCATGGGAGGTGAACGAGCGTACCTTGGACAGGAACAACGAGGCCCTGCAGTAATCGCACTCTTCTTGCGGTCGCGCTCTGTACGTGCTTGATTGTTCTTGTGTCTTTAGCAGCTGTGTAAACAAAACAAAAAAAAATTAACAAAGTTAACTCGTCGATCTCCATAGCTAATAGGGTTTGCTTATTTTCAAGCTACTTCGATATTTACAAACTACTTTAAGAAGAACTTCATAATTACGTTCTCGGATAAGTCTATAAAAAAAAATGCTCAATATTTTATAATCTATGCAGGCGTTCGCACGGTGTTTCACCGAAATGGCGCGAAATCATGGGCGAACACGCCCAAAATTTCGCTTAGGGTTTGAGTAGAGGGAATAGTGAAAATTATAAAGATGTGCGCTGCTGGTAATGGTGGTCTCGATTGCGAGAGACGGACTAAAGTGAAATGATCGAACATAAATTTTTCGCCTTACACCAGGGATAAATTTTGTTTCGTAGGACTAACATCTAAACTCAAAAATACACAAGACACTCGGACTCGGAACAACTATCTGTAGGTCATACAAATATTTGTTCAGCGTGGGAATCTTATGCATGACACAGCGCATCAGCCAATCATTCAACCACCATAGCTGGACGCTGACTTTGAAGCACAATAACACGAGCGAAATGATGCAAACATAAAGATACAGGTTTTTTGGTCCCGATATTTCAAACCACAAACCACAATAAATCAGGTATATCTGTTTTTGAAAACACTACACTGGCAAATGCTAAAACCCCTATGACTCGGTCCAGGCAGTCGGTACCGACAAGTATAAACCTGTTTCTTTATATGAAAACACACGAGAGAATTATACTTGCACCGATCGATACAGACCCGAACAGACTCACCTGCATCGGTAACCTGTTTCTTTATTTTTGCACCCTAACAGTTCATGAAGGATGCATGTTCAGCTAGAGTGCAGTAAGGAACTTGTTACTTCGATACATACCGCCTGCACGAAAGGCAGGCCTCGCTTGTGGAGCTTCTGCCTGTTGGCGACCTCTTCGCGCAGCATCTGTCCGTACAGCGGCAGCGCGCGTTTCAGGATGTCCAGCACGGGCTGTTTGTCACACCCGATGTTGTAGAGCAGATGCTCCATGCTGAACATTGTCGGTTCACAACTCTCCCGCGCTTCCTGTTAGCAAACATATAAACTGTACAATGGCGTATCAAGATGACCAAGGGTCCTGAGGAAAAAAAACTGGGGCCCCTAAATTAGTTAGGCTTTATCAATATATGCACTGCTTTATCTTTTATATAAATACCAAGTTATGCACATGCACTCTCAACAATATGGAGACATGGTTGTCGATAATATGATCGCCAGCGATATCTTTCACAGCTTAATTACCGAATCTTCATTAGTAGGCTCTTCAACCAATACTGCAGTAGTCACATTATCTGATTCACTATCACTATGACCAGAAATCATTTTCGTAAAATTTTTCGTTCATTCAATAAGCGGTTTGTTAATCAGGTTTTGAGGGGCCCCTAAGCTTGAGTGCCCCGGGGCACTACCCCGCCTAGCCCCTTAGTAACTACGCCACTGCATATGAAAATGTTGAAACAGATTAGTACATGTACTCGCTCGGACGACACTCACTTTGAACACTTTCCACGTGCAGTCGAGCCAGGACGGCGGCGCGAAGTAAACGCTTTCCGACTCGGTGTACCCGGTGCTGATGCAGCACGAGTAGGCATTGGGCACGGCCAGGATGAACTCGCGCTCGTCCTGCGTCACGCGCGATAGGCTAACGTTGTGCTCGCGCAGCACGTTCGGCGGGATCATGGTGATCTCCGACGACAGCCATAGTGACTTGTTCTGGCACGAAGTCGGGCTCAGCGTCTCTACAGCCTTCCTAAAATTATCCGCCTGATCTGCGGGGATCCCGTACCTTAAAATATTACAAAGGAAATTAAGATAAAGAAACTAGTGCACCTCACCATCAACAATTGCATCACTGCTTACCATGAGGTGGGATCGCAGTCAAGCACTGGTTTATAACATAAAAAAAAAGATGAGTGAGTTATAATTTGACTCCGACTTGGATTTTTTTGCAGTTTCGTTTTTTTTTTTGGCCAGAATCCGTATGAGACCATTCTTTGTGTGAATATGGTCTAGATGAGGGTACATTGCAACACTTGTACCTTTTTTAGATGATGACCAAGAGAAGCTATCGCTACAAAAACTAATCAATGGTTGAATGACAGTATTCTTGATAAAGCTCCGACCATTTCCATCTTTTGACAATTTCAAGACATTGGCAAAATCATCCGACGTTCGTCGATGGAGCCATAACCTTAAAAATCGAATGGAATCTTTAAATCTCGCTACTTTAAGACTTCAGTACTAATATTTTGCCATCCTATATTTCGGAGTCGAGTAGACTGGGCTGGACACTACTGTTAAATGTCTACAACATATCATTGTGTGTGTACTGCTGTATTGCTGTCAGTACCGAATAAAAGTATTTCTATTCTATTCATTTGTGATTGTCACTTCAACCCTGTGGCAATCGCGATGCGTCGGATAGAACTATGTGACAAGGCCATTTATTTTGTTCTGGGTGGCGTCGAGAGTTTTATATACATACAGCTAACAAACGATGCAATGCGGCAAACGATGTTCTGACATATAAATAATCAAATAAAGAATAGGGCTTGCGGGTAGGAGGAAAAAAATAGCCTACGACCTATTCTCAGAGCAACCAAATATGCAAATACTCGTAAATCTGTTAAGCCGTTTTTGAGAAATTCAATAATAAATGCTGTGAAACAAGATGTTTATATATTAGAAGATTACCGTTTTTATATTGATGCGATGGCAAGATTAATGTTAATGTAAAAATGGTTATTTATTCATTTAATTTCCAATTTATGTATGCCAAAAACACTTAAAACTATAATTACAATAAAACCAAAGAATCATTATAAAAACAAACAGCAAACTTTCTGAATATAGGTTGAAAGAGACTGAACCCCACAACACAGGGAATCCTAGTGTGGGGTTCAGGGCTTCATCTACGTTTGTAAATTGAATGAGACAATAAATCATTTTTATTTTTAAACTTGAATATTTTCGGTAAGTTTATAAGAACTAATATTTATCTCACCAAATCCTGGTGGGTCCCACACTCTGGTACTCATACCAGGCGACTGCATGTGGGTCTTTGTGCCAACAGGAGGTGGAGAACAGCATGCCCAGCAGCAGAGTGGGCAATGTGACGCCCACCACTGGACCCAAATACCGAAGCACGTTGCGCGGATTATCTATCACTTTCTGAAATGAGTTTGATAGCATAATGTATATGTCCTGGCCAGTAGCCTTATTCACGTAAAATCAAACAAGCCAAATATCGTTGAAGTTTTATAGTCGTTCGATCGAAGTCCTATTCAAAAGCGGTATTCACGATCTATCGACTTATTTCTAGTTACATTAATAAACCAGGATAATGTAATACAATATTTTTTTTAAATCGTCGAATTTCAAACGACTTTAACCCTAGATCACTAACCTTATTTTACAACGCTTATTACTAACCTTCGTCGTTTCGACTACGCTGTATTAAAGGGAGGTTTCTAAGGGTTTATAGAATAAAATATTTACATGTGTTTTACTTATTTACTACAATTATCATTTGTTAACATGTTTACAAGTTTTTTATTTACTAAAATCACATTTTAATTAATTTGACAGTCTTTTAACTGAGACGAGAGTTTTAAAATTTTTGTTTTTTTAATGCTTAAATTTTACTAACTAAAAAAAACAAAGACTTAAAAAAATATTAAAATAATAAAATTAAGTAATAAAATCAACAAAAGAAAGAAACATTTTAGAGAAAAAATATTAATAAATACATTTGTGACAAATGTCAAGTTTGTGTTCGCCACACAAGGATTTGTGTTTGTCATTCTTCGCCTTGCGGAGAGGCAAATCGCCCAAATTTTTCTTTTTTTGGTGATAGGAAGGCTAACTGCATCTACTTCACGCATTTTATTGATATCTTGGCATTAGTGTGGTTAACAATTAAATCAATCATACTATCAGTTACAAAAAATAAAAAGCAAGAAAGCGTTCGTTTTTTACAATTACGCGTGGGCCCAGGTACAACAACAACAACAATATTTCTTGAGGCTGTTCGGCTTCGTGAACTCGGTTTCGGTGATGACCATTTGTGTTTGTCTTTTCCGCAGAGAATATTACTCGTTGGTGTAACAATTCATTAGTGTGGCTGACTAGGTAATGGGTCTTCAATTGATGAAGATGTATTTGCCTGGATGTCTTCAGTTGAAGGTAGTTGTTCTGTCACAGAAAAAATCTTTTCCTCACCATCTGTTTCATAAGTCGGATCAGCCACAAGATGGTCTTTTTTCTCACTCTTTGAGCAGTTTTATTCGTCATTATTATCATCTAATAACAGCTGATGAATCGTATCTAAAATAAAAATATATTCAAATAAAATAATGTAGGTTCTTATTTCAATGTAAGCAAATTAAGTACAAAGTTTACAAAACACCGAAATAATTATAACACCAAAAAAGAATAAAAAATAACTCTGCAAGAATGACGTTATTACTAACCTTCGTCGATTCGACAACTCATGGTGGCTGGAACGGCGCACATAGGGCCCCTACACAAAAAACAAATCCGTGCACTGCGCGAGCTGGGGGTCGAGTGAGATTAGCCGGAATCTGGAATGCGTACGACGACGCACTCAAAATTTATACCATTTTTTTTGAGTCCGCGTCGTCGTTTTGACGAAGGTTAGTGATCTAGGGTTAAAGTCGGTGTCGTTCAAACTCGATTGATGGATGTGAATACGGAAATGGTCTAAACGACTAAATCGCTACGATATCTTTACAGTTTTCATTACGTGAATCAGGCTACAGATCTGAGAATTGATCACTTCATGATATAGCTAACTAAAAGTGGTGGTAATGTAGTTTAAACGTTAACATTTGGTGATATGTCAATCCTCGTTTGGCAATATCATTGACGTAAGATTGTAATGATAATAAAAAAACCCGGATTATTGCATTGTCATCTTTTTATGGGTGTGCAAAGTTTAAAGAAAATCTGATCACCCAAAGTTGGGCAACATCGAGCTCAAAGGCGGTGGTTACAAGCAAACAAACATACAGGTGGAGCTAATAAAAGCGTGTTAAAATCTAAAGAAAGTAAGCCTAACCTTTTAAGGTTTATGTTTTAAAAAGGAACAAAATTAACATTACCTTGCCAGTTTGCAAGTGGTGAATATGTGACCTTCTTGGACGCCACAATATTTACTGCAAGAATGGTAAAGCAATTTCAAAGTGAATTGGATAGTTATCAGTCGGGGTACCTTGGGGTTCCAGGGATGGCTCGCATATGGCTCCACCGTCGTGGTGAAGCCGTGGCCTTCGGCGCCGGTGTCGATAGCTGCGGTGTGCGCACACGCGTGTTCCGTGCCCGATGTCACGAGGCGCCAATACTGATCCTCGATCTGCTGCAGCGAAGGCAGGCCGGTCGTCTCCGAACCTTGCCCAAATGTGTTCTCGTACGTAATGGCTGCGACCTGCGACCGTCATCGTGATCAACACAATTCGACAAAATTAAATAATGTTATGGAGTAATAGTTATTGCATTAAAATGACAAAAAATAGTACTGTTATTTAGTTACTTTTTGCATGGACCTTTGTTTTAACCTTGTAAGACACGTCTCAAAAATCTAATTTACGGAGTAAGTACAAAGAGGAGATGGCCTTAACAACTGTGCACTGTGACTCTCAACTAGGTCCTGACGTCATCACGGTGGACGTGGCTTAAATCAGTGTATTGTTGGCGTTCGTCCTGTGCACAACTTCGTAAAACAAAAACATATCAAACAGGGCAGTAATTAGAAGCTAATTTTTTTACAGAAAATGTCCCGCGGCTGTCTCATTTAAAACATGAACACGAACGAAGTTGCGGGCATAGCTAGTCCACAATAATTTATTTAAAGTAGGAACTTTCCCTCCGTGAGACAACTAGTATGGTAGGTAGTTGTTGTTTACTTAATTTAAAGTACTTAAACTATATCTATATAGCTATATGAAACCCCAAGCCAGGATAAAATAATCACAAGCATTATTTTGCAACCGTAGAAAATGATAAAGCCACCAACCGACACAAACTAACCAAATCATTTTTGCAGGAAATTGAATTTTGCTAATAAATATTTTCGTGATTTATTTATCTATTATTTATTCTGCCTCTAAAATTAGTTTTATTACTTCACAATATCAAAAAAGTTATGTTAAGTATGAAGCTTCTTTCGCGTCATGCGGCTTTTAATTTAGTCTGGTATTACTTATTTATTTATTTAGTGGTTTCGGATGGACTGCCACGTAAAAAGGTGTTTTTTTTTTCTTTTCTAAAAAGGCTAGCTTTGTAATCAATCATGATAATTCTTTCTATTGAAATAAGCCTTTCATAAAATAACAATAATGATAGAATTAAAAAAATGTTACAATAAAAAGGTTTTAAATATATTATTATTTAAATATACGTATCAGATGGTTCGCAAAAAAATTTAAAAAAAAACAGTACTCCCTGGTAATTCTGAGTGCGACCCTGTTGCATCCTGCACTTTAAAGTGCGAGATAGTTACGTAACTACAAAATAAAATCAACAGAACGACCAAATAGTTTTTCTATTGACCGGCAGATGGCAAATAAAAAAATGGGCGGAGTCTATCACCCCCTCACCCCGCAAAATGGCACGCGTTGTTTCTTATGGAAATCTTATTACAACATCTCCACTTTGTACTTGCTCCGTGATGTAGTATCATATCGATACTAAAAGTCAAGTCATAAGAATCGGGTTTTCGCGAATATCTTTTGCTTTGCACTATAGGACATTTTATTTTCATTACGAGGCATCTATGACATTTTATTACGGGGGGTACCTCAATAAAACATATTTTTCTACTTTTTATTCTATCACTTTGTCGGCGTGATTGATATACATATTGGTACCAAATTTCAGCTTTCTAGTGCTAACGGTCACTGAGATTAACCGCGGACGGACGGACAGACAGACATGGCGAAACTATAAGGGTTCCTAGTTGACTACGGAACCGTAAAAATTAGCCTGTATAAGTCAGATTACTGTTCAATCACTCCCCACTTTACATGTAATTAGTTTTAGCTCATACTCCATACATTCATTGAACGTCTCTTTTAGTATACAGAAATTTTCGATATCATTGCGCCATTCTTAAAGAGTCGAGAGTGCTCCGTTATGAATACTTTCTAGCAAACGTAGTCGCTGGCAAGTGCTAGTGTATATAAAGACTATCAATCTCCCATTGGTATCATAGCCAGTTAGATCTAAGTGTTCGTGTACCATACCTTTTGAAATCTACTGTGTTGCATGAGGTGACCCTTCAGGATGCAGTCTTCTGCCGAATTGAGTGCAAATATTGTGTCTTCCTCGTCATCCTCATCGTCAGAGTACTCCATCAATCCTAACATTCTTTTTTGACGATACAGCGGGTTCATGGCACGGTCCAAAAGCTTCTGATTTTTTTTGTTCCATGCAATCTCCACGCGGCGCATTATCTCCTGGCGTTCCTCTTCAGACAAAGCAAAAAGAAAAGCTGAATAATAATACTAAAGACAGGAATAGTTGTAAAACCTTCGAATGAAGAATTTAAATTGTTAACGTTAAGGTAGACTTACACGCTAGGGTGTACCTGACAGGTTTGCCTGCAGTCATACCTTTCAGGTAAGCTTGTAAGAGCGGGTTCACTTTAGGTCGGACCGGCAGTTTTATCGGGCCGACAAAAGTGTCGGATCCATATTGGCATATGTATTTCAATAGCGCCGTTCACATATGGGCGAACCAACAAAACTAACAGAGCCGACACTTTTACCGGCCGTTCAGCCACGATTTCTGTCGGATCGGCATAATATTGGCGTACTGGCAAGTATAGCGCCGTTCACATTGGGCGTTGCGAAGCAGCGGAGCCACCCGCCCGCCCGCCACTATTTCTCCCGCTCATTACCCGCTCTCGGCACTCGCGCGAGCATTTTCGTCGACGTGTATGCGGAGAAGACACGTTTAAATATGGAGGGCGAAATAAATACAGAAGTTTTGTTCACTCACGACTGACTGCTTTGTGACGATCCGGGCAGTAAAACGACCGTGCCGACGGTGGTGTTCACATTAGATCGGGTCGGCAGCGTCTAGTGTGAACACCAACAACCGACAGTCGTTCAACGGTAAACTGTCGGTCCGATCTAATGTGAACCGGCTCTAAGGAAACCTGCACAGTTCTGCGACACACGCTCCGGTTTACCTATACAACTCACCTGTACAGGCAAATCTGTCAGGTATACCCTAGCGTGTATGGCAGGCATTCATAGAAATACTTACGATGAGACAGCGTGTCGTAAGGTAACAGGTATTTCATGTAAATGTGGTCCAATCTTTTCTCATAATTCCCACCCCTAAATTTCATCTCGTCTGCCACCTTGCCCCATCGCTTCTTATTTATGACCGTTTCTAATCCGCCGAGCCGCTGTACGAGGTGGTATAACTTCGATAGGTTTATTTCTACACCATCCAACTGCAAAATAGTAGTGTAATATAAAATCTTAAGTGTTTCAGGAATTGATACACTATTGCGGTGTCCCAACCAAACGCGGGTGCGGTGCGAAGCGGCGGCTTGTTTTAAGTAAATTGTGCGCGCACCTAAAACAAAGCCGCCGCATCGCTTTCAATTCACGTAAACCGCATCAGATCGCTTCAATTGCCGACGTACTCCACCCCATTATTAATACAATCTCAAATTCTCTCAAACTCTGCATTTTGCTGGCATTTTGTATTTATACATATTAATATATATTTAGACAAATTTGATATTTTTTCCGGCTCTCTGCAGCACTGTAGCTTAATGTGTGTAATCGCATCATATTAAAGAAATTATCCATACATGTAAATAAATCATTTTACTAGTTCCGATTAGTCGAAATACGCATTTTAAAGAACGTTCACTAGAATCATTTGAAGCCATTAGGTAGTTTGCATCGTGGCCTTTGAGCATGAGTTTCATTAAATTAATGCAAAAAAAAGTGGTACTATGAAGCCGTATTTCAAAAATCTTGTAGCACATCTTGAAAGTACTTTTCTATACTTTCTTTTTATCTGTTATAGACTTAGTACTTGACTGCGATCCCACCTGATGGTAAGCAGTGATGCAATCGTTGATGGTGATGTGCACTAGTTTATTAAAAGCCAAAAACTCTAGCCTTGAAGACACCTAAATTATAATCGGACGGGAAGACCACAGCAGGCAAATTGTTCCTGGGCACGCCACAATCATGGCGGTAAGTCCCCTCTTTGAGGCGTGGCTGGAAAGACCTCACGGCGTCCTCACCTTCCGCATGACGCAGGTACTCACCGGACATGGTTCGTTCGGGAGTTTCCTGCACCGGATTCATGCGGAAGTGACGCCCGGGTGTCGCCACTGTGCGGAACGCCCGGAGGACACGGTGGAGCACACAGTTGAGGTGTGCCCTGCTTGGGCGGAGCATCGCCGTGCCCTCGTGGGGGCGATCGGCGGCGGAGACCTCTCGCGCCGGGCCTTGGTTGAGGCCATGGTCCGGAGCGAGGAGGAGTGGCAGGCGGTCGCCGATTTCTGCGAAGCAGTAATGCTCGCAAAGGAGGAGGCCGAACGCATCAGGCAACGGCGTTATCGCCGTCATCGCCGCCGCCGCCGCCGGGATTCTGATCCCGATTTCCGGCCAACGTAGGCGCGGGCTTGTGGACAGTGAGCAATGGGTAGCTCACTGTCTGGCCGTCCGGTAACGTCCGGACCAAGCCCAAGTCGTCGACGGCGCGCACTGTTCCCGCGCGCCTCAAGGAGTTGTCAGCAACAGTAGGGACCCAGCCGGGTCGAAGCCTACTGGGGCCAGGGTTATCCGAAAGGGCGCTCGAGCCCCGGTATGAAGGCTAGAAGGAACGGGGTGGGTCTTTTAGTCAGTAAGAGTCTGACACTATCTCCCGCTCCGCCCAAGGGCGGGGGATGTCAATGCATGATTTTTTCCCACCATAAAAAAAAAAAAAAAAAAAGGCAAATTGTTCCAGTCCTTCGATGTACGCGGTATAAATGACGAGGCGAAACGCTTAGTCCGGACCGTAGAGGTTTCAAAAACGTAAGGGTGGATACTCGCCGTACGTCGGTAGAAATGAGATGGCGGAATCAAGTCATGCAATTCCTGCGCACACTCTCCAAAATGCACTTACTTGTGGTGGTCGCGTATAATTAATGTTTTGATGGTGTAGGCACATCTTGATAGCGCTAAGCTCTCTCGAGGCCGGCCCCCAGCGGCTGAATAGGCGCGAGATATACTGGTTCATCACATCGAACCTTATATCGCCGTGCACTTCAGACGGGGGGGTCCAACCGGGAGGTGGCACTACCTTACAGACACCAAATTTGATGATTTCTGGATATATCTTCTCATAAAAGGTGATGGGATCCTGAAAATTAAACAAATTTTAAATAAGTATACATGATTGTGTTTATTAAATTGCATATATTTATGGACGCCAGAAAGCGGTCGACGCCTTTGGGGTCGACCGCGGCGAGGGTGGTGTGAAGATCCTGATCATGTTCGCGAGGCAAACTTAGCTAGAGATGGCCCTAGACAGAGAAGTTTGGAAGGAAAATGGGAGGTCTTTGCCCAGCAGTGGAACACATAATAGGCTTTAAAAAAGAAGTCTTTGTGGTCTGGTTTCCGCACTCAGTACCCGGTGGACCCATTGTATGTGTAATGAATATTGAATTGCAACATTCTGAAGTTGCTAGAGTTGTTTTTATCTAGATGAGGTCAATGTTTCTTATCTATTTTGAGAAGAAACACCGACAAGTTCAGAAGTCAAAGTTTCTTTGCAAGTCCAAATAATTCAAGTCACCATGTCCGAGGTGGTTTTTAGAAGAAATCACCACACAGATATTTGAGTAGATCTCTTCGTCTTTGATAACTAGCTCAACTCAATAGTTGGACACCACCGACACTAAGTACAACATAGGTCACGGTAGATCATAGCGAGCATTAGGCGCTATGAAACAGTTTGGTGCAAATGTAAAACCACCCCTCAGTCGCATGGTATATATGATTTTTCATGATACAGTTGTGAAATTTTGTGCATAAATTCTTTACATAAAAATACTAGACGTGTTTCGGATTTCGCATATACTACAACTAGTGTGGTATAAGTTACCAATACGTACTTGGAATTCTTCTGTAGTAGGGTAGTACACAGGCGCATTCTTCAAAGTCCCGCCTTCCGCCGATGACTCGCTGGTGCCAGGTTCCTCATCTGAGCCTGTACCCTGTCTCGGGTGCATACTTTTGGCATCCTTTTCTTTGTCTAGGTTCTCCGCCATGGTGTCGACTTCGTCGATCATACGGCGTTCATCCTCAATTTCTGCTTTTATTTGAGTTATCATATTATAGTTTCTTAGTTGGTCAAGTACTGATGGTATGTTATTGCGCAGATGGCTATCATCTCTGTCATCTGCCCGTTTCTCGTTGCCAATTTCATCCTGTACCGGACGCGACGCTGCAGCGACGCAAGTCTTCGAACTCTGAATCTTTCCCGTTGTTTCAATATTTCCATTTGCTTGAGAGAACTGTTTTTGACTACTTGGTTGAAAGTGAGAAGTTAATTTTTGGCTATTGTTACTACAGTCATAATTATTTTGATTTGCTTCTGAGTTTTTCCTGAATTGCATACCACTTGGTCCAGGTTCTGAAACATGTACGAATGAATGCAAATGAACAAATTGTTTCAATTAAAAAGCAATGACTAAATGAAAAAACAAAATGTTTTGTTAATGGAACAAATGTTCGTCTAAGCAGTTTGTTCAACCGAGGTCGAACGAACTGCAGTGAGGTCAATTGTGAGCATTCAAGGAAAAACAGCCACATCTGGCGAAAAAGAAAGTGTGGTTTCTGTCGAAATAACACACCAGTCCACACTGCACATAGCATTTTCTAGAAGCAATTGTTATGAATGATTGATTCAGTTATGAATTTACCACTTATGAAAAGTTTTTGTGGACAATTTTGCGACTTCTTTTTACTTTTGACTACACGAATATAATCAGTAACGGGTATAACCCCATTTTGTGGTCCTAATAAAAAAATCTGGGTGTTTAGCTTAACCTTCCAATCCTAAATATATTTAATTACTTTTTAATTGTGAAAAATAACATTAGGAGGTACTCTTCCTCGAATCTTTTTACTACATTCGTCTATCAAAGAAAATTAAACTATCGCCAGTCTAATGAAGCAAAACAAAAACTACCGTCTGTACATAATGCCCTGTGTTCAAAAATAACCAGAGCTTTTATAACTCGCGTAGCTACCCTAGAGTTAACCCAACTAACTCTAACTCTGAGCAGGGTAGGTTGCAGTAAGCGGCCATGTGCTTGACATTGCGAGTTGAACTCATTTCTGTTCAAAAATGCTAAGGTAGAGTTTTTACGCTATGACGTCATTAGAGTTAACCCTAAATTCAAATTTGAACACGCGGCAGCAAAATGAAAGCTAAATAAGTCACTAACCTGGCGAATAGACAAGTCGATATTCATCTTGGTCCATCATGTCATTCTGAGACAACGGGGCAGCTTTGTGTTGCACATCCTGGATTGCGGGTCCATCCCGCAAAAGCGGTTCATCATAAGAATCATCCGATTCATAAATGAGACGCGGAAAAGCATCTAAAACAGTAAGAGCATAACTCACTATTTGTTGTTATTAGCGCCACTTGGGCGAAATGTCTTCTACTTTGACAACGTAACATAGACAAACAAGATATTGACGTCAATAAAGGCTACCGTTTTGTGAACCCCATTAAAGGGCCAACCAGATGGTTGCAAATCAACATCCCAACCAAGGTAACCTTGCTAGTTTCAATATGTATGGACAGCAGCTGTAAACTATGACTTTCAACGCCCTTGGTTGGGAGGCGCGTTTCCCAACCACCAAATGTTTTGGCGCGTGGTCCACCATAGCCGCTACACGAACCAAGGTCACCTTGGTTGGAACGCTAGTTTGTATATGCCTGGTCCGTCAACCCTTTACCTGACAAGGTTCTTAATCTTCTAACAGCCTCCGTCAGATATATCCGACAGACACATTCGCGTTCATTACGCCAGGGTCGCACATCCACGACCAAATACTCGCATCTCGTCAGCTCTTCTGTCACCTATGAGGATTGAAGAGCTAAACGAGATGGAGTTCCCTGTCGCACCCACGACCCTGGCGAATAGGACGCGGAAATACTCGCGGCGATTTAAGGGTTAAGGATGCGTTTTCACTGAAGCAGAGTTTAGCGGAGTGACGCAAAGAAGTTTTTTTATAAGTAAAATTCCACAACTATTGTGCAACGCCATCTAATCCCAAATTAAGCAAAACTAGTCGTATGAGTACTAGACAACTGATAAACATACATAGTATATATAAATTACACCCAGACAGAACAAAAGATCGCGCTCATCACACAAACATTCGTTCTGGATGGGAATCGAAACCACGACCTTTAGACACGGTTAGCGCGGTGGTTGAGCGATTGGCTGCCGCACTGCGTGTCGCTTATGTATGCGAGTTTATAAATATATATTAGTATACCCGCGATACAGGATTCATTCCTAGTGTAAGGGTAAAAAACAATCCAAAAAAGGCACTCGACTAATAATGAAACAATCCGTATTGCCGCCAGTATTATGAGCCTTGAACAAATTGCAGTTTACATTTAAGATGTTACTAACCTGGAGAATCTCTCTGGGCCAGTAAATCTTCGTTCGTTACTTCTTCGACCGGATCAGTAGCCTGCGCCGCCGATTCATCATCGCTTCGATTCGCTGAGCCTTTATCTAGATCGGGTAAGTTATTTAATACAGCTAGAGCTTCATCCATTCTGGCTAATTCTTCTTCGGTCATAGGCGGATCTGACTGATCGCTAAAGTCTTCGGAATTGGATTCATCCTTGAAATCTATTAGCCCTAGACCGTACCGGCGATCTGAGTAGACTGGCTCAACTGGGGCGATCGGACCATCTGGGGCGACCGGACTATCTGGGGCGACCGGAACATCTGGGACGACCGGAACATCTGGCGTGACCGGATCCTCCCGGGCGATCTGATTATCCGGGGCGACTAGATCATTTCGAGCGATCGGATCTTCTGGGGCGAGTGAGTCATCCGGATCACTTGCCACAATCGAATCACGAGTAACCAAGTTCTCCAGGGCGGCCTTTTTAACAAAATCGCCTCGTTCACGTGTGAGATTTTTTTCTTTAATGATGCGGACGGAAGTCTCCGCAGGCTGCTTGGCAGTGCACTCACTACGTATCCTTTTCTGAGGAACGCTCTTCACAGGAATTTTCTTTTGGGGAATATTATGTTTGATCCGCTTTGAAGAGACCAAGTTTGTTTTAAGCACTTTTCTTATAGTCTTGCGAGGTACCTCACAATTCTTGGTAGGTTTCCTTTTAGAAACTATCTCTTTGGAAACACTTTCATTGGTAGCACCAGTAGAGTCCTTATTGCGAGTTTTCTGAAAAATCAGAGGTTCATCCTCATCAGAAGAGTATATTTTTCGCTTCAAAGGTTTCTTTCTTTTAAGAACACTATTTTGTGCTGTAAGCCTGTTTAATTCTAGTTTACTCAATCTTCGCGACCTCAACGACATAGCGTGGACCCGTGTAGAATCTTGCCTGCTGCGGGTAGTGCGAACTTTGGGTGGATCAATAGGTTTCTTGATGGTGGATTTCTGTAACACGAAAAATTTTTATCTTTCCAAGGGGTCTTTGAAGTTTCGCCAAATTACATTTATTTATTTATTAAAACTTTATGCAACACATAGGTACAAAGGCGGACTTAATGCCTTAGGCATTCTCTACCAGTCAACCAAGGGTGCTGAAGAGAAAACATGGCAGGTGCATAAAAAAAAGAGAATAGATTAAAAAGAAAACAAGGGAAAAAAAATTATATACCTACAGCAAGTAATTTTTATCACTGAAATTTTTTTTTGAAACATCATAATCTCTAAGAAAAGTAATGAAATTCGTATTTTTTCTTTTAGTATCACTTAATACAAAAAATTGAGATAAGGCATCAGAGACTTATCCAAAAGTGACAATGCTTCTAGACACACTATGCGTTGCGTACACACACACACAAAAACACCCACGCGGAAAACATCGCCTCACGGCGCACGTGTCTAGGCCCCGCCTCCAATCATCGTGTTATCGATACGTTATCAAAACATAAAGTGCAATTTTTTCCTTCATACTTTCACTGGCAGGATCGTCAATTTGCAAAAGACATGTCGTAATGTAATAATACAAGATGCCAGATAAACGTGGAATAAAGTACATTGACCTTTTCTTAATATCTCTGTGTAGATACCCGAAAAACATGTAATTATCTGTTTTTCGTTACTAGAAAGTGTAAAGAATCGCGATAGATGTTGATTCAAGACAGCTTAATGTCTTTATTTCCGTTTTTTAAATTAAGAATGTCAACAAATGTAGGAGGTCATTGACCGTTGATCCAAGTTTATCTGGCGCCTAAAAAGTAGTTAATAAGAACTTTAAAAATAAGGCCGTATAATGTATTTTGCTTACTCTTAAGTACCTACGCCACAATGACCTAAGAAATTGGAATCAAGTGATGTTAAAACAATTTAGTTAGAATCAACTTACGTAAATCGAATCACAAGCACAACTTTAAGAGTATGTCAATAATTTTTAATAACGTCCATCATTAACCTTACGTGTTTTTAGATACCTCAAAGTGGTTTTGCACATTGTTTTTTTTTTTTTTAATTTATGGACCACTAGTGTTATTTACTTTTTTTCACTTTTATTTTCACTTTTAGTTCAATTCAAAGTTTCAATTCCACGATAGTTTGAGCCTCTACCACATCAGGAGTCATTTAATTTAGCTCCCAAAGATAAAATTCATCACAAGTTCGCGGTCACGAGTTCGGGTGACCGTTGTTGGTTGTGACAAAGGAACAGGACCTCCATGAACTTAACTACGCGTCTTTTCACAATACTCGCGATTTGAGTACATGGTGTCGATGCCGGTCGGCACGCGGCGCCGCAACAGTTCGCGGGCGCAGAGCGTCGCACGGATCGCGTCCGCCGCATGCGATGACGTAACGTAAACTAAAGAGCGAATCAGATTCAAGTGCGCGGGCGGCGCACGCTGCCATGCTGTCTACCTATCTCTTTCTGCATCACATCGCTCGCTCGTTTTGCTAGGTTACCACGCAAATTTGAAATTACGGAAAGTCTATCATTTTTTTTTTTTCAAAATTTTACCTACCTTTTTTATTTAAAAAAGGCAATGTTTGAATGAAACTTAATATTTAAAAAAAAAATTTGGAAGGTGATAAAAATGACTTGCTGTATATTAAGCATACATATATGTTCACTATAATATAAACCTACTTACATATATCGACCGTAGCAATGAACATAGTCGTATGTGAAAAATCGCTACTTTACGGTACGGCCGTTTGAAGTTTCAAATGTGTATTAAGTGAACAATAGTCAATGTACCTTAACCAAATTTGGTATGACGTATAAATATTAATTACCTGACGTAGTAATATATACAAACTTATCAAAAAGGTATCGGAAATAAAAGAAACTGCACATGCAAGTGTTAACCGCTAAATCATGCAACTATTTTGTCGGAAATGGCTGATCCGACATTATTAACTGAACTAGAATTTCTAAATTTGGTCGGATGTGACACAACCCGCAGTATTCCCTGGACTTTAAAATTTAATTTATGTTGCCCGCAAGATATAAATATTTTATGATCTAGATACAACTTACTTTATTTCGGGATTTGAATAATACAATGTTGAGTTACATTTTTTACAGACCGGAGGACACAGTGGAGCATACAGTGGAGTTCTGCCCCGTTTGGGTGGAGCACCCCCGTGTCCTCACGGAGGCGATAGCCTGAGCGTCCGGTCCTGGTTCAGGCTGTTATTTCTAATCTGTCTCAATAGGATGAAACCTGGGTACACCACTACACCCCAGAGTCAAAACAGCAATCCAAGCAGTGGAAAAAACCTTATGAACCGACTCCAAAAAAAGCCAAAGCAATTTTGTCAGCTGGCAAGGTGATGGCGTCACTTTTTTGGGATGCTAAGGGTGTCATCATGGTGGACTACCTTGCAAAAGGTGAAACTATAAACTCGGCTTATTCTGCACCCTTTTTCGTCGTTTGCGTGAAACAATCAAAGAGAAAAGGCCAGGATTACTCAGCAAGAAAGTGTTGTTCCATCAGGATAATGCACGCGTTCACACGTCTGTTGAATCTATGGCTCAAATTCGTGATTGTGGCTTTGAATTACTGCCCCTTCCGCCTATTCCCCTGATTTGGCCCCTTCAGACTTTCATTTATTCCCAAACCTAAAAAACACCTTGGAGGTCAAAAATTTTCATCAGATGAGGAGGTAGAAGCTGCGCTGGGTGACTTTTTTGAAGGCCTAGAAGAAACTTTTTTTACGACTGGCATACAGGCGTTGGATACCAGATGGAAGAAGTGCATTAAGTTAAGTGGAGATTACGTAGAAAAATAAAATTACTTTTGTTTATATTTTATATTGTTTTCTTGCAGAGGCCGCGAACTTTTTAATCCACCCTCGTACCAATAAGAATAGCCTGACACTTTGAGGGATTTACAGACACCCCAAATCTATCAGACCAATCCCTGATAGCATCCAAATTTCGGTTTACATCCTCTATAGCGTCTGACAAACTCTCCACCCGCGCAGCCGCATATAATTGTAGATCATCGGCATAAAGATGATACGAACACCGAAAACAGAGTGTTATAAAATTTATGAAGATGGAGAATAGCAACGGAGAAAGAATACCGCCTTGTGGAACACCAGAATCGAGATCACGCCAACTCGACGAATTCTCGTCAACGCGAACCGACTGCTGACGTCCCCGAAGATAGGAAGAGAACCATTCCAGCGCCTCGGACGAAACCATAAGACGGGAAAGGATAGATAGGAGAATATCGTGACTGATAGCATTAAAGGCATTAGAGAAATCTATTAAAACCGGTATCCTCCATGGCTTCTCTAATGTCACCAGTCACTTTAAGGAGATCAGAGGATGTACTATGACCAGGCCTGAATCCGGATTGAAATGAGGTAACAAGGTTGTTACGGTAAACAAATCCTGATATGTTACAACAAAGAAAATACTAGGATCATCTTGTAATAGGTTCAAGCGCACAAAGGGTTACGGGGCAACGAGGACGCTGACTGACTATCAAAACTAGCAGTTGAGACGGGTAATGTTATCTCATATTTGGCCGATTACTGGGAATATTTCACCAAGTTTAAGAGGGTGTGCTTCGACAAATGGATAAAACACTTTAATGAAATATCCAAAGAAAAGCGCATTTGGTATAGTCATTCAAAACGAACCACCTCGTGAGCCCCGGTTTGATGATACAAATTTAAATAGGAGTTATGTTAAGTTAGCGCTAAGGCTTCGTTCCGGTCACTTTCCATCAGCAAAGTTTGCATTCTTAAAGCGGAAAGCTGCATCGCCTAATTGTGATGTATGCAATAAAATTGAAGATTTACAACATTTGCTGATGGAATGTGCTAGGAACAAAGATGAAAGGAAATCTCTGGCTCGGGAATTTAATTTTAATATGTGGGATTTTGGACTTATACAAAATATATTGGCATACCCTAAGTCAGAAAGAACTAAACGCATAATTTGTGGGTTAACCCACAAATTATGCGTTTAGTGTAGTATTATAGTTTATTTAGTAATTACAGAAGTTAAGGCAGTAAATCCCTTTATATTTTATAATATAAGAGTATGTTTATGATTATGTATGTAAATAGACTATAAGGTACAATGGGGTTGACGTATCCGTGTGGATAAAAACCCCTTAACAATAAAGAATAAAAAAAAAAAATCCTGATAACTGCTTATGGACGCAGGCCTCAAGTACTTTGGCCAGGCAAGGAAGAATAGAAATCGGGCGGAAATGGTTAGGCAGGGAGGAATTAGAAATTTTAGGAAGTGGACGTACGTAAGCCATACGCCACAGGGACGGGAATTGTCCGGAATCAAGGGAAAAATTAACTATGTGGGTAATCGGAGGAAGAAGAAAGTCGAGGATTAAGGCAATCATATAACGACTAATGTCGTCATGGGCCACAGTCTTGGACTTTATGGATAGGATAATCTTTTTGATTTCGTCCACGGTGGCCGGGGAAAAATGAAACGGTTCTATGATAGGACTTGGTAAGCTAACAATGAAATCAACCGTCTGAGACAGCATTTACGAATCCAAATGACAGGTGGTTGTGAAGTGACGGTTGATATCATCTAGTGCAATAGTCTTAGGAAAATCCACATGACGTGGTCTGCTGATACTGAGAGTTCCGAGGAATTTCCAGATCAGCAGAAGAAGATATGTTTTCGAGAATATGGCGGCGTTTAGCGTTGCGTATCATCTGATTACACCGATTTCTTGCAGTCCTGAAAAGGTCTCTATTTTCCACACTACGATCCTTCACTACATCCTCTTAACATTTTATAATTAATGTATAAAAAAAAAGGAAAAATAAAGATAAAACTGGCAAACATTCAGAGAAAATGTATTCCTATAAGGGTGTGATAGCCCTATCTTCAAAATTTTAGTCAGGTTTGGACATCAGCACCATGCCGATATTCAGGGTCAGCTTTATTATTATCGAAACCAGACGATCGTATTTTAAAAAGAGTTAAAAGAGTGTCCATGGAGTTTCTTACACGTTCTTCTCCATAGAGATCTACGCTTTGGAACATGCAATTTAGCTTCGCTTTTTTTTTGGACTGACCGACATTTGACTATTCAAAAGTGCCTGCAAATGGTCTATTTGAAATAAATACGCGGGATTTTTGAATGGTTTTTTTGTTTTAAGTAGAAATAAACATAAAAATTGATCAAGTGCGAGTCGGACTTGCACACCGACTATTTCTTATAATTCTTCCTACCATTCAATTCCCGAATTGAGTATCGAAGATCACAAAAAAAAAAAAAAATTTTTAATGAAAACTTACGATTTTCATATAAATAATAATCAACTGCTAAATTATAGAACAATATAATAAGATATTTAACAGACCTTCATCTAGGAAAGTAAACTCAGGTGCTTTAGGGAATCCCGGGACATAGAGTACCTAAATTGACATTGATTACGTTCCGTTCCAGTTGTGATACAAGACTCGAACATTAATATGAAATAGAAGTCCTAAAATTATTTAGTTGCAAGATAAAATCGAAAACCAAATAATTATTTTCCATACAAATTCTATAAAAAATGTCACGAGTTCCATGCAAAGTTGAAATAAATAATCAAAACGGCGGCAGGTCGTCGGAATCCAATTTTCTAAAATTCTTCAATCCTGCAGACGTACGGGATCCCGCGTGCGTAATCCCGCAAAAAAGGTGCGGGATCCCATGCTTGCGGGATTGGATACACTATTCAGCACACGATATTCAGCCTGACCCGTAAGGACTACAACACCACTCACTATTCAGACAGTTTTAGTATATGGCTCGTCGTGTGGCATAGTGTTATACACAGTGGGTCAGACTGTTTTACTCGGAGTGAAAAATAAGACGAGTCTGAATATCGGGTGCCGAATAACGCGTAGTTTAATAGGTCCTTTTGGATCCGTTATTATTCAAACAGTAATTAAAACCCTATAATAATCATAATTATTTAAAATTTTAATTTATGAAAGTTTGCCACTTACCAGGTGTTGTGGTTGACTGGTCTCCGCCGGCGGTGACGGAGCGGGTACGTCGCGCGCCAGGTGTCTGCCGCGCAGCCTCTCAATGAGCACTACAGGTTGTGAGGTCAAACCTAAGTATGTGTAAGTAACTAATATATTAAAAATGGCTAAACTAACGGCCTAGCTACACTCTGAAATCTAACTTGCGTAAGGCCGTATGCAGTAACAAAGCTGCCTGCGCCGATTTACCCGCGCATTTAGTAACAGCTCCATAAAGCAAGCAGGTTGAAGCAAGGACTATTTTTAAATCAACATGTCACTATCTATTTTTACATTTACTTACGTATAAATACAAAACAATATGCGTGTTGTACATAGTAAATTAAATTTATAAATGGCGGCGCCAGCGCTGACATGCGCGTGTCGACGCTTTTCGGAACCTGTGCTGGTTTTCTGCATTGTATTATAACTCGGCGGATAAGTGCTGGTAGATCGGCGCATGCTGCCAGCTTTCTTTCTGCATACGGCCTAACATAGCCATTTGCACAAACGCATGGCATGAAACAATAAACCCACTGCTATTGTGTCGTTTGTGGAAGACACCCATTCATGTAATTTGTGCATGCAGCCAGACCTTATTGGGTTTTATGGCTACACAACAAATTGAAGATTGGAAACGATATTGAAGTGGAAATAACCTGAGTCAGTTTTAATCAAGAGAAACAATTATTCCCCCCACCATATATACCACAAAGCGAAAGCGTAAAGTAACCGGAAGGAACTCTAAATGTAAACAACCCTGGCTTAATACCCAAGGCTACTGCTTCTTTAATAGAGCGGTGGCCGAGTGGTAACGGCCCCGACTTACGAGTTGTATTATAGGTCGCGGGTTCAAACCCAGCCAAGCGCATGACTTTGCGTAATTTAATTCATAACCATTGCTCTCAAAACGGTGCAGGAAACATCGGGAGGAAACCGGCATGTCCTAGAACCAAAAATTCTCAGACATGTGACATTCACAAACCCGCACTGGGCCAGCATGGTGGATTACAGTCCATTCCCTCTCTTATAGAGGAGACCGAGTCCTAATAGTGGGAACATTATAAGGCCGACTATGCTATGCTGGCTCAATAAGCGTAGAATAATGTTATTGTAAAGTGACGCTGCTGTACGTCCTTTTGTCAAAAACTTAGTGTAACATAATTATCAGCACCGCTCTGGATTGCAGACAACTGGTTATTTATTATTTTCTATTAGGAGTTACATTTAAAATGACCAAAATAAAAATGCTTCTTCTACCGTGCGAATCAAATACCTGCCCTTTTGCGCCGAGTCAAAGCTCCGGAGCGGAGCGTTTATTATGAATCCAGAATTGTGTTGGAATGCGGATAAATACTCGTAATATATCAGTATTTGGATGGTCTCGCGTTCGACCATTATATACATAAAACAGCGGAAGTGTTTGACATGGAGGTGGGGTAACATAAATTTTATCATCTTAAAGAAAACTATTGGACAGTAAATTATAAATATGCCGTAATTTTCTGTTTATGTTGACAGAAAATTTTAGTTACACTAGAGTATTTATCCGCCATCCATCACTAAGCCTGTGTAAGCTCGTGCAGATTTGTTCCCGAACGGGGGTATACTTACAATTAGTTTATTTTAATGAGGCAGTATTTGCGTTGTTCAATACTGAAATTCCCGAAAAATGCCGTACAAGCCAGCATGCCACATGCATTGGTCTTGCATAATCTATAAACATGACTAGTTCCTGAAGGCTACATTTATTTCCAAGTTAGTGTTTGATCAAGGATGAGAAAATAACTTTGATGAAAGAGCATCAAAGTTATTTTCTCATCCTTACCCTACATAAGCTTGATAATGCCGTTCCAAGCTTTCTGTATCCTAAAACATGCTCTGACAAACGTGCACTTCCTGACCCCACAAGTAGCATGAGCAGTGAGCACAGACGTCGCTGGCGGTAGATACCATCAAAGACACTTCCGTCTGATCACCGCTAAGTTCATTTTTGCTTGCACCCCAAACGAAAACATCAAAGAGTTTGGTTTGGCGCCGCGCCGCAGGATTCAAGTGAATTTTTTTTTTGAGTGATCCGGTAGAAATTACCGAGAAGGTACCACTGGGCCTGGGGCTCTAGCCCGGACATGTAGATAACGCTTTTATCGCCATTTATAACACTGACGGATTACTACCGCAAACTACATGGCCAATCTACTTGAACTTAATAAATAAAAAACCTTCTTAATACTTCAGTAATAAAAAAATTAAATACCTAATCGCTCTGATGTACTAACTGCATCTGTAAGTAAAAACAAATATATACATTCACTCAAAAAAGTATCGGGAATGGATGATTTGTTTATGGTTCCAAATACAAATTATAGATTTTTTTGTTGTTGCTAAATTGGCACAACTGTTTTCCATTTTGGCGCGGAGTTTGAGTTGCATCTGTTATTTATATTAAATACAGTGCTGTTTTTAGTTATATCATATCTAGTGTGTATTGCGAATTTTTCATAATGGACAAAAACATCGAACAAAGAGTTTGTCTTAAATTTTGCATCGCTAATGGAATTTCGTGTTCGGAGTCACTGAAAATGTTACAGAAGGCATAACGGTGAATCGACTTTATCAAAAACACGTGCTTATGAGTGGTACCAAGCATGCAAAAGCAGTCGAGATGTGATGGAAGACTTGTCTCGCTCTGGTAGGCCATCAACCTCTGCAACTGAAGTTAACATCGCAAAAGTGAAGGAAATAGTGACTGAAAATCCTCATTCAAGTTTGAGAGAGATAGCCGCCGAACTTTCTGTATCTCACGAGTCGATCCGTACCATTTTAACTAATCATTTGGATATGAAACATGTTGCCGCTCGGCTAGTCCCAAAAGACCTGAATTTTCTCCTAAAACTCAATCGCATGAGAGTCGCTGAGGACATGCTAGAACGAGTCAATTCCGACCCAACATTCATGAAACGCATTGTTACTGGCGACGAGACGTGGGTTTACGAGTTTGACATGCAAACAAGTCAACAAGCTTCGGAGTGGCGCCTTCCAACTGAACCAAAACCGAAAAAACTACGCCAAAGTCGATCAAAAGTCAAAGGCATGTTGACTGTTTTCTTTGACTATCGCGGTGTTGTGCACTCGGAATTCTTACCTGAAGGTCAAACGGTAAATAAAGAATATTATTTGAGCGTTATGCGGCATTTAAGAGAGCAAATTCGACGAAAAAGGCCAGATTTGTGGAAAGAAAATTCTTGGTGCAAAATCCAAGAATTTTCTAAAATGCACAAGACCATCATTGTGAACGAATTTTTGACCAAACACTCAACAAATACCATCGAGCAGTCTTCATAGTCGCCACATATGGCTCCAGCCGACTTCTATCTTTTTCCTAAACTCAAATTACCACTTCTTGGCACCCGTTTTCAATCTGTAGAAGACATAAAGGAGAATTCGCGGCGAGAACTGAACTCAATTTCGGAAACAGCGTTTAAAAATGATTTGATGATTGGATTATTCGTTGGCATAAGTGTATCGTTTTTGAAGGGGCATATTTTAAAGGTGATAAAATAAATTTGGATAAATAACAAAAATTTTGTGTATTATATCTTTTCCCGGTACTTTCTTGACATAGTAGTATATGTATATTAATTTATTGCAATTAGAAAAAAAAGATAACACTGTATTGTCTTTGAGATATTTTATTATCGATTAGAAATGTTAGCAACTTTAAGGATTAACTCCTGCCTTAAATAAGTCTCGTTAAACAATGCAACCACCAATTGAAATCATTCAATAGTTCGCTTTTTATTAATCTCTTTCTAAAGGAAGCACAAATACCTACTTGTCTGAAATAGTACATTTTGATGCAAGTGCAGAATATTTGTCATTGGGACCGAGGCGGAATTCGCACGAGCCGTAGCCGAGTGTGTTATGGAACTGAGGAATGCAGTGAGAAATTTGCACGTGTATCAAACGACTTTTTTTAATACATTAACGAAGAAATGAACAAACGGGGGGTTTACCGGAGATTGGTGGTGGGTCGAAGTGCACCCAGCTTGATACGATAAATATAATAACATTGTGACGTCCGAGCGTGCGTACTTTTCTGCACTAATGCGGAAAACAGTCTATTGCGTGTCTAAAAGCGGTGGGATAAGAGCGAGTTTTTGAGTAAGTACATTGAAAAAATATACAAACTTTCTCCATACAAACTGGACCTCCGTTTCATACCTACAAGTGTGAATTTTGGAAAAATCGTTCTTATATTTTGCATACATCATGAAGTGAAGTGTGGAAGTTATTGTGAGTGGATGGATGGACGAGGTTATCTTTATTCTTCAATAAGTTGTTGCAGGAAGAAGCCATACCTGATGAGAGGTGCAACAGTTCTTTGGCAACCATTTTTAAAAAGAAAGGTGAGGTGCTTGAGTGCAACAACTATAGTGGAATAAAGCTAATGTCACATACTATGAAAGCCTGGGAGAAAGTTATTGAAAGGCGACTGAAAGAAGAGTATAATTTCACAGAACCAATTCGTTTTTATGCCGCAGGTCGGGGTACAACGGATGCTATTTTTGCTGTACGCCAGCTGTGCAAAAAAAACAGAGGTGCACATAAAAACTTGCACATGGTTTTCATTGACCTCGAAAAGGCATACGACTGGGTACCTCGTGAGGTTCTGTGGTGGGCCCGTAAGGAGAAAGGTGTGCCTGGGAAATATGTGCAGTTGATCCGAGCGATGTACAGTCAATGCAGTACCCAATTCCGGTCTACAGTGGGCACTACTGCCAGTTTCAATGTGGCTGTCGGCTTACACCAAGGGTCGGCCCTCAGCCCTTACCTCTTCCTGATGATAATGGATGCTCTGACGTCGGACATTCAGGAAGAGGCTCCCTGGTGTATGTTGTTTGCCGATGACATTGTGCTGGTAGCCGAGAGTGGCCTAAAGGTCCAGAACATATTGGAGATGTGGTGGTACAGACTGGAGAGTGTTGGCCTGAAATTGAGTAGAACCAAAACGGAGTACTTGTTCTGCGATTTCGGCAGTCTCTCCAATCCAGTCCCCTTAACTCATCATCAGAGTTATTTTTTGGAAGGCAATGCAGAGATAAAATTCCATCGTTGATAGGGACAGGAGGTATAGACGATTCGGACGTAAGAGACAAGGATAAGGAGCAAAAGGAGAAAGGAAGAGAATATGGAGATAGGAAACGAAATGCGAAAGAAAGTGACCTCGAAGTAGGAGACAAAGTGTATGTGAAAGAAATGGAAACGAATAAGCTGAGTTCGAATTATAACCCTGTACCTCACGTAGTGGAAAATCGGACAGGGGGTGACGTTACGATTAGAAATGAACAGACGGGTCAGACTATAAGAAGAAACATATTACACCTAAAGAGAGTCGAAGGGCAATGGAAAAGTGTTAATGATAATGAAGATAAGAATCAAGAATCGCCTAGGAAAAGTGTGAATGATAACGGAGATGAGAATTAAGAATCAGCTGTTAATCAAAAGTTTAATCGATGTGGAAGGAGATTTCTTTACTGTACCTTTGTTTCGAATTTTTATAGTTGGCAATAATAATGTTTCCTTTTAATCTCAAATAAATATTTTGAACATGAAAGGGATATGTAGTGTTTGTATTAGGAGTATCTATTCTTAAGGCGTATAGTTCCTTGAACCATCTGGCCGAAATTATGTGAACGCAACTCGCGCACTCGCCTAGGCGGCAGTACGCAAATCTGTGCATTTATTTGCGGCCAGCAGCGCCCGGAAAGCGCTTTAAATCCATTTTCTCTGCGAGATATTGATTGATATACATATGCAATGTTCACTTTGAAGAATATTTAACCACCAATTTTTATGTGTAAAAATGTTTCTAACGGTCCAAGCCGTTTCGAAGGAGTAGGGAAAAGTTGCGAAATTGCTAAATATTTTTTATTGACAAAAGTATTAATTGCACGAAAAAATCAAATGTTGATATTATTGTTCATGAATCTATAATGAACATATATTTTTTTCAAACCAATTGACCTAGCCGTTACGGAGGAGTAGGCCTCAGAAAATCACTGTTTTATGGCACTTTTCGGGCGCTTGGCCCTTAAATATTACCTTATTTATACGCTGTCTCAAGCAAGCGACGACGGGAAGTGAGCCACGGAGTGACGAGTGAGCTGTGAGCGAGAGTACACGTGGTTGTCGCTGCGCGTGCGTTTGTGAGCGAGCCAGTGTTTGTACGAGAACATTACAGTGGACAGAGGTCCTACAGTATTATTTGTTGATTAAAATATGACTTGCGATCGTAACATTTATCTACTTGTTTCACTAATTAATATTATCATTAAAATCTATACAACTCTCTCAGATCGTCTAACCTAATTGAATTTTTTCTTATGAAAAAGCCAATAAATTGCAATCTATCCTGGCGGTTTCACCTTTAAGGAATCACAACAAGCAGGTCTGTGCTATTCGCACCATATTTCTGAGACTGTTACCAGCTCGTCGACCTAAGTTCGGTTTAGCCGCTAAATCCCGCGAATCGTCAGGTATTACCTATTTACTTCAGATTAGTAAGGTATCTGCACTCACTTTCGACAGAGTTTAGTGAAGAAGCGAAAGCTGTGTCACAGCTTAATATAGCTCTGTGTACAACATCAATATAAAACATGGGATTTGGAAGCGAGCGTATGTGACCACCGCCGCGCCGCTCCTTTGTTGACTAGCACTCCACTGCGCATATGATGTTAAAAAGTACCTCGCCGATTCTGAACTAATTGTGCATCATTGGTGTTATTGTTTGTTAAAATTTTTGTGTACAATAAAGCATAAGAACCATCGATATATATGTACTACGTACTAGATAGGGCGTGCTGAACACTCACTTCAAACGAATACGTTGCACTGAATTCTAGGCAAATTGACATTGATGACTTTAGTGCAATTTTGACGTTCATACAGTGTGAGAGCGGCGCTTATAAATTCAAAAGAAAGTGAATTTGGGACGTATATAAAGCCGGGTCCGCTGCGCCGTGTTTTCGTGTTAGCTAACATGCTAACATTGTTCGTTGTTCGAATAGGGGCGTGGTCTAACAATTTTGTTAGGGAAAACACGCTAACATGTTTGCCGTCTCGAATGGATAACATACCCCGCGTTCGCCTGCGGGGCGGTGAGGTCATTCATTTCATGTTAGCGCTCGCCGGATGAATACGTTTCGCGGTTCAGTGATGGATTGGAATAAAGAAAGATTTTACTGTTTATAAAATTAATTCGAGAAAGACCAGTGATTTGGGACGTTACATTAGTGCTTGCTTCTGTATATCAGGTAAAATTAATGACAGAAGCTCTTCAAAATCGCTTTCCGAGCAACGAAAAAAATTTTTTAAACCAAATCTGTCATCAATTTTCAACTCTTGGTATAAGTTAAAAGATCGAGGCCGTCGATAAGGTCGAACACGGAATCTGTTTCTATTTCTTCGTACAAGAATTAAGTTCACAATTGCCAAAACGGCTTCCACATCCTCTTCACGGGAACTCATTTTTGAAATAAAACAAAACACGGAAACAAAACACGAACAAATTGGCGCAGCAGACTAGCGGTTTTACGAACATATTTTTCTAACATGTTTTTAATAACATATTTTGTTAGAATATTGGCGCAGCGGACCCGGCTTAATAATTCAGTAGTCATGAAAATAAAATAATTTATTATTCAAGCAATTTAATAGCTTCAAATTTCGTAATAGTATGTTAGAAATTATATTATTTTATTTAAAAGCTTTTAGATGTTCCATCCCACAAAAACCGGGTTTTTTACCTACAACTGCTTTAGTGAACACGAACTTTGCATGATGTTTTATTCCATTTTTTTTTTTTTTTTTAATATTTTTTTCTTTTTTGTATAAATAATAGGTACCAATTAATTCCGTCAAATTCAATAATTATGAAAACGTCTGTTTTGCGATACTGTAAAAACTCAGCAAGAAATGCCAGCAAATCATTGAGTATCAGATTTCATCACTAAGTTTTGTGGTTAAGCATTCTGTCATTCGTAAGCACTGAGAGATTACGTACCTACCTAGATATTATATATACATAGATTAGTATTCAAATATAAATTAGGTTCAGTTGAATTTGTAGTCATATGTGTAATATAAGTGATGCATCACTAAGTGATCATTACTGTTATTGAGATTTCGTCCTTCATAAACTATAATTATAATTATTTCAAGTTTGTTCACTCTGGTCAGCCAATAAGAGAAAAATTGATAAAATATCTTTATGAGGATAGACGTGAAAACACGGCTTCGTACAAAATATCCTTTTATCTGCTCTGCACACTTTCAAACTGATGATACTAAAGCTGGAAAACGTTTTCTAATGAGTCGGCTATTCCTTGCAGTAATGCTATTCCTTCAGAATGTGCCTTCAAACATTTATAGCTTTCCCCTACATCATTAAACCAAGTGCAAATTTCTGACTCCGAATCAATTTTTGATTCGCCCCGAAAAAGAAAGTTGAAAATAGATTTTAAAAAAGCTTTAGTTTTTTATGTAATTTATTTCATCACCACTGCTCTCAAAACGGTGAAGGAAAACATCGTAAGAAAACGCCGCATATTTCGAAGACATGCGACATTCACCAACCCGCACTGGGCCAGCATGGTGGTTTACGGCCCATTCCCTCTCCTAGAGAGAAGGCTTGAGTCCCAGCAGTGGGAACATTAAAAAGCTGATTATGCTATAGTTATAGTTGTTGTTTGTTTTGTTACTAAATATTAGCAGCGCAGTCCTGACCATCATTCACTAAAGATAGCGTCCTTTAGAATGATGATTACAATAAATGGTGTCATTATTTTACACGATTTTGAATTCACTTATTTATTAAAGTAGTAGACGTAGTTTTCTGAATTTACACTAACGTGGACTATTGGTAAAATTTTGAAATATAGTTTTATTGTATTGAAGTATTGTAGGCAAAAAACTGTGTCACTTCTGCGGTATAAAAATCTATATGGATAACATGTCATTACACTATGTTGAACTAAACGCGTAAGTACTTCGAAATTCGTGGCGCTTAAAACGTTTTGGTCGCAAAAAAATTATCCTCTAAAAGCTATCAGCGCTTTATATTTTTTAATAGTTCTGTTAGACGACATAATGCCAATGTAGCGCTGCAGCAGATTTTCGTTTTAACTTTTCAATATTTTGACAAATATTTTCCATGAAAGCAGGCTATCACTAGAATATAAGTCAATGATAAGAACATTGCTGTAATTGCTGCAAGGCGTTCCGATGTGAGAATAAATAAATAAAAGTATTGTCTTTTAGTCCTTTCCTAAAAATGAATTTGGTACCTGACCACAAGGTTCGGTCGGTTCCCTCAGCAATCCGCACCAGGTATTTGTCCATGGATATGGTTGCTCAAAACATTCTCAGCCCCTCGGAATTGTTATAATTTGAAAGAGTGACAAGAACTTACTCTGTAGGGACACGACGTCCAGTAAGCTTGTAGCCGCCATGTGATTTATCGTCACGTTTCTGGCATCTTGGGTGGTTTCCCGTCGAGTGTCGGCGGCGACGACAGTAGTCACGTTTGGCGGCACGTAGGCTCCCTGGGCGAATTTGCGCTGCGCTTGAACGCGGCGAGAGCGAGCCCTGAAATGAGTGAATACATTTTTTACAAGCTTTTATTTAGTTTAACCTGTCCCGATGTTTGTCTGTAATCAAATCTAGCAAATTAAATTTGATCCACTTCCCGGTTACCAATTGAGCTGAAATTTTGCATGCATGTGTGGATCAGAAGACAATGCAAAATTATTATGATCTAATGTGGAACCGGAAGGTGGCTATAGAAACTTGGTAGTTAAACGACACAACCCCATCGAGTTTGGACACGTATGATTCGTCTTGACGAGTATTGACTAGATAGGTATACAGAGCTTATAAAAGCTTGATATGAAAAAATGATTTTCATTAAAAGCTTGTTTTATCGTATTAAGTGTTACATCTGCCAGTTTGGCAGATGTAACATAGTAGTCATATAAATATTACATAATACTGAGGTTACATAAATATCGCAAGCGCTATTAAAATCGTTCTTTTGGAAAACACCAACAGTCAGTCAAACTAAGCTTTCTATAAATCAATTTGTTGTAAAATTTGGAATTGTACATGATTAATTTAAACGATGTAATTAGTATGTTATTTTCACATTAACATGGTGAGACGACATACAGGCAGCGCACTCGCTGTAACTTTTGCAGCAAAATAACTGTGCAACAAGCTGTTGGTAGTTCAGTCGCATAAGCAGAACATTCGCAGGTATTTCTTTTTTATTGATACATTAGCGGCTGGCCCTTAAATAATTAGTTTAAAATACATATTTTGCTGCAAAAGTTACTACTACTAGCGTTTAAAGTAACTTTTGCAGCAAAATAACTGTGCAACATAGACTAGTCGCATATTCAGAACATTCGCAGGTAAAATTTAAAAAAAACATTAGCGGTTAGCACTCAAAAAATCAGTTTAAAATGTATATTTTGCTGCAAAAGTTAGTACTACTAGCGTTTAAAGTAACTTTTGCAGCAAAATAACTGTGCAACATAAACTAGTCGCATATGCAGAACATACGCAGGTAATTTAAAAAAAACATTGAGGCTAGCACTCAAAAAATCAGTTTAAAATACATATTTTGCTGCAAAAGTTACTACTACTAGCGTTTAAAGTAACTTTTGCAGCAAAATAACTGTGCAACATAAACTAGTCGCATATGCAGAACATTCGAAGGTAAAATTTAAAAAAAACATTAGCACCTAGCACTAAAAAAATCAGTTTAAAATACATATTTTGCTGCAAAAATTACGACTATACTTTAGCGTTTAAAGTGTAGTAGAAACTTTTGTAGCAAAATAACTGAGCAACAAGCTAATAGCATAAACAGAACATTTAAAATTTTATTAAACTTTAGTGGCTGGCCCTGAAAAATCAACTTAAAATATACAGCGCTAAAGTGGTACGTAACTTTTGCAGCAAAATAATTGTTCAACTAGGTATCGGTAGTTCAGTCGCATAAGCAAAACATTCGCAGGTAAAATTTTATTTAACATTTGCTGTTGGCCCTGAAAAATCAGCTTAAAATACACAACGCTTAGGGCGTTATCTCACTAGCGGTTTGCGAGTGGCTGCAGCGAGGCTGTGCGGGCGTATAGCCAATGCGTCCCGAACACGCCGCGGCCGCAAAGCGAAGACGTCGCGGACCCGTGAAAATTCGCAACGTTTTCAACTCGTGTCTGTAGCATGTTAACGACGTACAATACACTTGGTAACCAAATGGATTCCGGCGAGGAGACACTGCTGTTAGCTTTGTTACTTCGAAGATGCTGAAGACCTGCATCTTGTTGCCGAATCGTTGCGCGTCCGCAACAAATTCGCTGTGCATGCACGTGCAGGTGGACGCAGTCAAGCACTAGTTCAAATCAGAAATAAAAAAAAAACTATCACAAATGAATTTGCATTTCATATTTCATTTAACCTGTAATGGCCAGGTTATGTTCCGTTTAAACTTGGCCGATACAATACAGGGTATTTGAAAGTCAACATTTATATTCGTATTCACAAACATTGGATGTGAAATCTGCATTTTTATTCATGAATGTGAGAAATCTACCATTTGTTACAGCACTAGTTCACAGTTCTTTACATGGTACATCTTTATCAGAACAATTTATTTCATTAAACCCCAAGCGAACACTGGCATTCACTCTCTCATTGTCTTCCTATAGTGTCTCTAATTAAGGTATTCAAAAAGTTAACTTGTACTTATCATCAAATTTGCTTTATTACTTAATCAAGAATAGTGAATGACATGAGTGAGATTGAACGAATAGATGACATAAAGTTTTTTTTTTTTATACGGGTAACCATCATCCAAATGACATCCCGCCCTTAGGCAGAGCAGGAGATAGTGTCAGACTCTTCCTGACTAAAAAACACAACCCGTTCCTTTTAGCCTTTTATAACGGGGCCGAGCCTCCCTTTCGAAAACAGACTAAAAAAGGCTGGACTTTTATGGTGTATCCCTATTGATCGTACTCTGCAATTCTTATTCTCACAAAATGAATTACGAGGTTACCTCAGTGATGTCTAGTCAGTCAGCTGCCATATTGTGTTAGATGTATCTACATGCTTATTTTCAATGATTTTGTTGTGCCTTGTTATAGTGTATTGTAGTATAACATGGTGTTGTAAGCCTATTGTCTATTTTATTGCAATCATACTGTAAGGTGTATTGCATGCGCTTCGTCATTAGACAACAATAAAATTATTTTACTTAAAATTTAAATCTCATGTAAGGAAATGCCTTATGGCATTAAAGGCCGCTGCAAACGTGACGGGTTTTTTCACGGACGGAACGGGAAATTTTGGAAATATCGTTTCATACAATATGTCATGGAGACACGGACGGGACGGGAACGTTAACAATAGTATGAAACGATATTTCCAAAATTTCCCGTTCCGTCCCGTCCATGAAAAAACCCGTCACGTATGCAGCGGCCTTAAGTCCGCCTTTGTACTCTATAATAAAATAAATAAATGATTATAATATGGTATTGTGAGAAAAAAGATTCTTTAAACCTCTCTTAGGTTTACAGAATCAGTCTATGTTTAGGTAATACTTTCTGAATGTACTCTTGAGATTTCAATGAAAAAGTATTACTTTTAAGTCTATAATATTTGATGACTACCCTCAATTTCTCATGGATCTCATCATCAGAATCAATTTTGATATAAATGGGATCAATTTAGAAGTATAACTAGTAAAAAAACAATACATAATAAATTAAAAACCTCCTTCTTTTTCAGAATTCAGTAACAAGTTGCATGTTGATTATGTTAGAGCCAAATTCGATTACCGACTTCATTACGGACAATGAGTAGATAACCGAAAAAAACAATTTTTATTTGAGATTACCGAATTATTGCCTGGGGACGTCGAATTAGTAGGTGGATTATTTTGTGTTGTTGTTTTGGTTATGATGCATAATAATATATGATACTAACCTAATACTGTCCAGTAGATTTACTACAAAACGTACTTCTATTTTAGTAAAATTTGTACGCGACGTGCTGAGGCAGTACATGAGACACCATTATATTTTTGTAATACGAAAATTATACGTGTGTATACTAAAAAAAACTTATAAGATTTATAAACAAATAATGTTTGATAAAATACACCGAGAATATTAATTAAAAGATAACACAGCAAACAAGAGTTAGCTACTACGACTACTATCGCTAGCATAAGTCAGATAATACAATTGTGTTTATATTATTAGAATAACAACATTCAATGAAGAAATAGGTACAAGCATAGGCAGAAGCGTCCAAAAAAACTTGCACCTAAATCGGTAACCATCACGATATTGCTTGCTGTAAATTATGTAAATCTTATTATAAAGACTAATATGAAAACTTACGGACGCATCTTTTCTTCAATTTCTTAAGCTTTTTCCTTTATTGAACCAAACAATCCCCCGTAAAAGATATGATATACTATATTGATTATATTGCCGCGGTACCGCCGCCAGCTACCGTAGACCAAACGAACGAAATCAAAGTGGAAAGCACAGACTAATATAAAAAGTATTAATGCTCCTCTATGGACAAATATAATCAAAATAATAGAGATGTAGGTAAACAGATTTCAAAAAAACCTTAGAAAAGCTCTTTTGTCTGAAAACCGCACTGACACCAGTTACAGATAGAGATGGGCGGCGGATAAATAATCAGAGGATAAATACTCGAGTATTTATACAAAATGAGTAAATACTCATTTTTAACCATTTTTATTGGATACTAGCTGCTGCCCGCGACGTCGTCTGCGTGAAGCCTCTACAGCACTAAAAATACCTAAGGTGCCAGTATCGCTATAGCATTATAAGTAAACAACTTTTAAAATAGCATTAAAATATAAGTTTTTTTTGCAAACGAAGCAAGTGAAAAGAGTTATATGGGAATCCTGCTGAGTTCAGTCATAAGATGTGACTGAAGGAAATAGAGAAAATAATGCAGGAATACATTCCAGGACACAAAAGAATAAAAATACGTACAAAGGTATCATACTTTACAACACTTCCCTATAAACTACGTTGGTAGTTATACTGCCAGGAGCCAAAATGTAAAGTGAGTCAGGACTGGTGACGCGGGAGCAAGCGACGTACAGTTGCCCGTGTGCGAAGCAACTCGTCCTGAGGTCGACACCCGCTGCCCTTAGTGTCTGCCCCTGCGACTTATTGATGGTCATCGCGAAGCAAACACTCACGGGGAACTGTACGCGCTTGAACTGGAACGGGAAGTTATGGGGTATGAGGGGAATGCGTGGTATAAATACTGCATCGCCGACGCCACAACCCGTAAGAATTTCCGCCTCAATGGTGTGTCTGTGTGGAGTGAGATGACTTTAAGGCGGGTCCCGTCACAACTTCGAAGCATAATCGGGACACCGACCTTCAGCTTGATGGTATGCGCCGGAAGTCCATTTGCTGACAGGGAGTTCAGAAATTCCACGGGATAATGTGTGGCGTCATCTTGCTCGACAACAGTGTTTATCGAGGTGTAGACCACTTCATTCTTCTCAATTTCCGAGAGAATGCATTCGTTAATTGCTGCAGCCTGATCATTTTTGGGCGTCAAAATGGCCCGCTCACACACCCAAGAATTCTGCTGGTGCGGTATACGACTGATATCCCCGTACACACAGTGAATGAGTTTTCTAAGCTGGATACCACTCTACCGAGAGACTCTGGAAGCACCACCTGTCCACCTCTCTCTTCTGGTAGAGTGCCTTTGCCAAGGCTTAGAAGGACATCGGAAAATTCTTGAGCACGTGCATTGCCGCCGAGCCGAGCTCTCATATTAATGGTCAAGCGCAGTGTACGAACTCGTGACCACAACGAAGATCGTTTTGACGAAGCATTCACCTCGTCAGCCCTCGATCCCCGCGTCACCTCGGGAAGTGTTTGCCGGAAATCGCCACTGAACAGAACTGTGACACCATCCATCAAATGTTCGTTCCTGCGGATGTCCTGCAGGGTTCTGTCCATGACCTCAATTGCCTTCCTATTGGCCATCGTACACTCATCCCATACGATCAGAGAGCAATCCTTGAGCACGTGACCTTTATCGCTGTTACGTGACACACCACAAATCTCTAAATCGAAGGGAATTTTTAACATGGCATGTGCTGTCTTGCCTTCCGGAAGCAGTGTGGACCTCTGCAAGTATGCCAGTGGTAACAAATGTTTTTCCTGTTCCACCAGGAGCATCCAAGAAAAACATTTTACCCTGGTTTAGCCCAACGCTTTCAAGGACGGTGTCATAAATTTGTTTTTGCTCTGAAGAGAACAAAGCGACATGGTAATTTCGTATGGTGGTCATTTCGCCCGGATCGTAATTTGTCTCAGCGTTATACTCCCGATTTCCACGGTCTTGATGTGGTGATGATTGGAGAGCTGGTAACCCATATTCGATCAGTGGATTGCCGCCGATAGAAATGACCACATCTTGAAGTGAACTGAGACAGGTGTTCAGCACGCGTTCATCAGTTACTTCGACTTCTTCTCTAGTAGCACGCCTCAAAGCTCGTAGAAAATCTTCAGACAGATGATGGCGATACTTCTCCCACAAAACTAGCGGGTTCGCGACTCCACAAAACACCAAGATGACGGCAAACAGATGACGCATGCGGCTGGGACTGTCACTGACGCCTGCCTCCGCGAGGGTATCATCCCAATTACGCAAAAGGCTGCGCGGTAAGTGGGATACTCCACGCCATCAAATGTCCTCAGAAAGGCGAAAGACGTCGGGCCTGGGACATTGTGAAGTAACAACCGCAGAAAATAGCATTCGCCACTATTCGGGTGCACGGTATAAACCCTACCCAATGCGGTGTCCTTGAAAATCTTCCACAGCACCTCCTCGTCGACGTCGGTTAAATACACCCCTTTGCTTGTCGTACGTGTAATACGAAGGCACCTCGTCGTACGTAAGGGATCTCGCAAACTGGTCGACTTCACAGTCTAAAAAATGCCACCATGTAATACTTAACACCGCATTTTTTTTAAATTGTCTTCCTGTTGTTTGTCAAAACGAACTATAATATGAAGAAAATGCATATTACCATCTATGAATTTTAAGAATAACTAACTACTAACCTCGCCAACATGATCAAATTTAAATTATTAATTTCCAAAAACTGTTAACATGTAACTTGATTTGATTTTTATGAAATCTCATAGATGGCGCTGCTTCAAAATTGTCTTTATACTACTAACATTCATTAAACTATGTTTCTCTGCCCAAGTTACTTAAATGTAGTTTTTATAGTGTAAAGCTAGATAATAGCATGACTTACTCAAAAACAACATTTAAATATGCATCGTTAGATTACACGCTGTCACAGAATTCGTAAGAAAAATAAAGATTCACAGCTCCTCCTCCGTAGGTGATAGCGTGATAATATGTAGCCTATATGTTGACCCGACCTCTTGGTAATATTCATGCAAAATTTGAAGTAAATCCATGCAGTACTTTTTGAGTTTAGCCCGGACATACATACAGACAAACAGACAAAAATTCTATTTTTCGATATCGATTGTAGATCGCGCCCCAAGTATTCTTTTTAAAAAATATTCAATGTACAGTTTTGACTTTCCTACGATTTTATTATATGTATAGATTTACTCAAAGTGATGGATATTTACTCAAAATGAAATGTTTGTTTTCTTGCAAGTCGAAAGGTTATTTTAAAGATTAATGACTATTATTTTTATCTTTAGAGATTTCAAAAAAGGAGTACTCATTTAATACGTCATTGAAACTTTCAAAAACACTACAAAACCTTCATTTTATTAGCTCTAATGTCAATGACATTCTCAATACCTACGCGCTACCCCGGTTTCCTTTTGTCCCGTCTCTTTTGTTTTGCTTATTTTACCCTCCACCCCTACGCCCTATAATGTTTATTCCGTTCAGTGCCCAGTTACACGCGCACAGTGCGCTATTATTTTGGGTGTTGTTTTAAAACGTCTCAAGGTAAGTTTACTATTCTTAAATTTGTGCAATCCAAATGTTTACTTGGGTACCTAATTAATTAAATCCCAAGCGAACGCCGTGTTCGCGCACCTATTGTCTTACTATTGTGTCTCTAATTACCACGATTGAAAGATTAAGGTCATACCTATGTTAACGTGATTGGTTACTTAGTTTTATTACATAACGTTTTTTTTTAAACATTTTTAATAACTTTTACCAATTACATAACATACCTGTAGCGCCCCAACAAGCTAAAAACTTGTAACTTTGAACATAGTTATAATACAATATCATATTAACTCGCTTTCCTGGGTTAACTTAATGTTTTGCTGTTTTAGGTATCATGGAAAGACCAAAATATTAACGTGTTTGGAAACATTATCGCTTTTTTGATTCGAAGTCTGTACAATGCAATTATTGCGAAAAGAAATACTCGTATAAACTCGGAAACGTAAACCGGATGTCCGCACATTTAATAAAATGCTTTAACCCTTCCCGCGATCTTTCGCGCGCGCGCCAAATCGCACGACGGCAGACGTACTTATACGAATTTTTTCGTTTTGGGTTGACCTTCAGAAAAACGATGATTTCGTCAATAAATAGATATTAACATGGGATTTATCCCATGTTAATATCTATTTATTATACCTTCCCAGAATCCTTATGAGTTTTCCTATCTACTAACTTTATTAAATAATTAAATAAAACTGACCTGACTTCGCAGTGACGTGACATATTTTCATTTCGATAATTTTCGTACACTTAACCTTGACAATTTATCACAATACACCGAATTAAGTGCCCTGAAATTGTTCGAACAGAAATAAAGAAAAATAACTCGTGTTCGAAACAAATTCAGAAAACGTTCCATCGTTTAATCATCAATCTTGTAGTGTTCTTGACGAAACACCTAGTAGAAATAGTAATTTCTCAAATATGAGCATCCAGAGCTCAAATATGCCTTCTACAAGTTTTTCTTCAGGTGTTGATCAATCAGCTCTAGCTGAAAAGCTTGCTAGAGCTGTAAATATATCAGGAGCCTCGCTGTCACTGATAGAATATCCCCTTTGGATAGATAGAATTTTTTGATCATCTTCAGCCATCGTTTAAGTTGCTTTCCAGAAAAGCCTTATCAACCAAATATTTAAATGAAATCTACAACAAAATACAGAAAGAAATGAACGAAGAACTTTCTAGCGTTAACTATTTACATCTTCAGTTGGAGGGATGGAGTAATATAAAAAAACTGGGCAAATGCGAGTTGAACTCACGCAGTGAGGGTTCCGTGCAAACTGAATTCTCTGAAGTCTCGAAGATTTTTCCAAATTGCAATTTTTTTTTTGTGGCCGAGGTAACAACAAACTTAATGTTTTCAGATTTATTCCTATACCTTTGCTATAAGGCCTTGCTCTGTACCAAATTTCAGGATTTTGTGTCAACGGGAAGTATCCTATGAATTTCGATTTTTGAGAGTATCAAAATATACGTTTTTTTTGCGACTTTATGTCCTAAAAAAAAACCGTATCTTTTTTATTCGTCAACTTAGAAGTTTGATTTCTTCACAGCTTGAAGGGACCGCGGGCTTGAGTATATTATTATGGTTTTAATTTCAACTCGATATCTACACGCGTTCTCGAGATAAAGAGTCTTGACAGACAGACAAACGGACGGACGGACGGACAACAAAGTGAACCTATAAGAGTTCTGTTTTTTCCTTTTGAGATACGGAACCCTAAAAATGAAGGTATTATTAATTTTATCGTTTCAAAATCAGAACCATTCTTTTTTGAGAGTATAAACACAGAACAGAATCGCCACACTAGTGAATATCTGTACCTCAGAGATAAACAATAGTAACTCCACTTTTTTGAAAATATGATTTTTTGGGCTGTTAAAATAGTAAGAACCAGTTCTACGTAATGGTATAGGGCATCAAGTCCTACGACATCTAGGAAGAGAAATATCCAATCGTATAAGACAAAAACATATCGGGTATAGGACTTAAAATTATGATAAGATTGTTTACTCCTCAGCTATACGCGCACTTAATGTTGTTCTAAACTTTATTGTAATTATGCATAAAAATTTCATCTAATAATTATAAAAAATGCAATTGAGTTTGTTTCAATATCTTTAAAGCAACTATGTCAAAAATACATTTAAAGTTTCTATCCGCGCGTTTTTGCCTCTCCTGTAAAATTTACTTTTTGGCACATACTGTTGTTTACCTCTGAGGTACAGATATCTCTGGGAAGAAATTTTAAGTCATGCGAATATAAGATATAGAATTTGTTGTAAAATAATTCTTTTATTGTAAGTTAATAAAAATTGTAACAAATCAATATACTAATTCTAACTTTGACAATGCTTGACGAAAATATTCAATATGAAACATAAGGGGCTTTATGTTATTATAAATGTGATTTACGAAGCACGTTACAAATATATATTTTCCGTATTTTTATTATTTCAATCCTTTTGTTGGTAAAATAACAAGATTTAAGCTAAATAACGCAATCCGGTTTGGTTTAGTTAGTAGAGAGTATTTATCCATGATTTGGATAAATACTCGGGTAAAAACGAGTATTTATTGAGTATTTATCCATTTTGAGTATTTACTCGGATAGAATCCCAACACTAGTTACAGAGCATCACAGATTCAGAGCATATAAACAAGAGACGGAACTAAAGGACTTATTACACTAGGTACGCGTTATTCAGACTCGTTTTGTCTATGGTTCGACGTATCTAGTCTATGGTTCTGCGTATCTCGAAGTGTAATAGGGGTTAGACTGTCTTTCTATGAATGAAAAATAGTACGAGTCGGAATATAGCACGCGATATTCAGCGCAGTGTAATAGGTCCTTTACACTGCTCGATACGTCGAACCATAGACAAAACGAGTCTGAATAACGCGTAGTGTAATAGGTCCTTAGGGGTTAGACTGTCTTTTTTGTCTTTTTTTTAGTGTTCGAAATTAGGTTATAGTAACAAAATAAAAAGGTTTTCATAACCGAAATTCTACATAAAATCAATAATGACATTATTAGCTTCACTCATAACAATGTCATAAAAAGAACTAATTTTAAGCAATTTTTACCTTCAATTTATGACTAATAATAAATGCGAAATTTTGGATGCATGTTTGTGACTCATTTACGGTGAAACGACTGAACGGATCAGAATAAAATTTGGCACAGAGATAGATCTGGAATAAACAACTTTTACACCCTTATTGCATTTTCATAGGATAATTTTCGACTTCTTCTACGAGCCTTACCGTAATTGTTTTCAGATATCCAAAAGACTTCCGAGGAAAAGAAGAAACGACCAACTGGACTCAAACAATCATTCTCTATTTCATTACATTTTTGTCTACTTGGTCTATTTGAAATAAACGTTTCCGATTTCTGAATAAAAGTACAATATATTTGTTTTAGAGTCTGTGCGGAAAGTAAACCATCGTGGGATTTGAGGGCGCTGCTGTAGATAAATATAGTTTTTGTTATGTAAGCAACATTGTGACGTCATTATAGTGCGACTGTTAAATCTTGATATTTTGAAACTATGTTAGACTAGTTTCTTCCAGCGGCTTCACCCTATAATAAAAATTATCCTATTGGCTGAATTTGCTTACCTAATGAAACTGCAAAGTTATAGCTCATGTGCTATATTATTGCAATGTTTATGATTAAGTTCATCTGTCTAGTAGTTTTTGCGCGACACATCCATACATACGAGTACCTCCATCCATCTTCACAAACTTTCGCATTTATAATATTAGTAGCCTATTTATTGAACTTGCTCACGTGATGAAACTTAGCAAAAATATAGGTTATAAGCTATATTATTGCAACATTTATCATTAAATTCATCCGTTTATAAGTTTTTGCGTAATGTCGTTAATTGTGGTGACACCTGGGGGAGGCCTATGTCGAACAGTGGACGTCTTTCGATTGTAATGATGATGAACATTTAAATGCAAACACGAACCGGTAAAGGAAAATAGCGTAAAGAAACTGCTGTACTACCTATCGAGGTAGGTTCCACAAACGACCACTTACCCAGTTCCAATGAAAATGATTCTATCACTTTGACTGGGATCGGTCTATTATCACTGACTGGAATATTGTGGCTAGCAACAAATTTATGTTTACCCTAGTTAAATATAAAGGTAAAAATGGGACACACTACCGCTTTCTCGTTGTCTTCCTCAGTACATTTTTCCCTTTTGCTAATCAATGAAAAATATGAACTTAATGACTATGAAAATAAAGTACTCTTCAGAATTTGTAATGTTGCTTCGTAAAAAATCTATTTAGCCTGTAAGGGACCATCTCGTATATCGTATCCTTGGGATCACTTTGTTGTCTGTCTGTTTATCTGTTAAAACCCTTTAACTCGAGAACGCTTGGAGGTATCGAGTTAAAATTAAAACCGTACACTCAAGTCTGCGGTCTTTTGAAGTTGTGAAAAAATCAGACTTCTGAGTTAACGAAAAAAAAAAAGATACGGCCGTTTATGTCGCAAAAAAACATATATTTCGATACTCAAGGGAATCAAAGTTCATAGGGTGAATCGTTGACCTAGAATTCTGAAATTTGGCATAAATCAAGGTCTCATAGAACAAGTACAGAGAAAAATCTGAAAATTATAAATTTGTAGATCCGCCACAAAAAAAAATTGTTTGCAATTCGGAAAAAATATTCGTAACTCAATTCGGGAATTGATTTCATAGGTAAATTTGCACAGAATCTTCAGTGCGCGAGTCCGACTCGCACTTGCCCTTTTTTATTTTAGTTACTGTATCCTTACTCAAGCCTGAAAAGAAATATTCTAAGTTAGTCGAAATGCATTATAAATTTAAAGTATCAATACTCTTTATACTAGCCATCGAAAATATTGACCAAAACAAAATAAACAAATATCGTCATGTTTAAATGAATTTCCGTTTAATATATATATATTTGGAGATAACAGGGACAGGAGTTCACCTAGGAAGTCTAAAAACATTAAAATAAAAGTGTTACGTACCAAAAACACAGCATACCAATGTTTCCCAAGTTCGTGACTTTGTTTTGATCAATAATGGTGTGATTTGCCATTTGTTATCTTTGGCAAAACTGTAATATATTAAATATTATTTCCCTTGCAGCTCAGTGAGATTTTTTTATCACATTTCTGAAGATTTCAATTAAAAATCACAATAATATAAACCCTCTGTCAACATGATATGACGTTTGGTATTTGACGGATGGCTGGGTTGGGTTGCTACTTAAAATCTTTAATGTTGTTTTCACTTTACGCCACGACGGTTCTTTTATCGCACAGACAATATTTAATCTCTATGACTTTGGCTTCGAAGTCAACTGACAAATGATTATTTCGGTAGGTATGTTATTCCAGGACCATCTAACTTTGTGCAAAACGTGTCATATTATTGTCAGGTTAAGTAGTTACTGAAAAGTGACGTAGAAAGTAAATTAGTGGTAAAGTAAGAAACATCCATCAAAACTTTCATTACCTAATTTTATATCGGTCTGATTAAGACAAACATAGCAGAGTAAAGGACCTATTACACTAAGCGTTATTCAGACTCGTTTTGTCTATGGTTCGACGTATCTAGTCTATGGTTCGACGTATCGCGCAGTGGTTAGACTGTCTTTCTATGAATGAAAAATAGTACGAGTCGGAATATCGCACGCGATATTCAGCGCAGTGTAATAGGTCCTTAAGACATTCTGACCCTCATTATTCCGACTTTTATTACACTACCTACGCGACATCGATTAAGATTGTCTGAATATCGAGTGGTGTATTAGGCCTAAGCCCTTTATTGCCATCCACTATTATATTTTTGTGCTTTTGAGTACAATGTCAACGTTTTCTGTACCAAAGTCAAGTATTACGCTAGAATTAGTACTCTGAATTGGCTCTGAATATCGAGTGGTGTAATAGGAAATTTACTTGTATTAACCTGAGTATACTTGGAACTTGAACCGTAAACGGTTGGTCCATGGTATAGACAAGATTTTGTGTGAACGTTAGGCGTCCAACACACTATAGGTTTTGCTGTCAGTTTTGCCGCAGTGAATGTTTTAATTGAGGAGGCTTTGTGTAAGGTTAGGGATCTTGAGTATAGATGCTGGCGGGAAAAATTCCGAATCTTTCCCGTCGAATACTTCGGAAGTATTCCGAAATATTCCGAAACTTTCGGAATATTTCAACTGTCAAAAAAAAAAACCAGGAAAATCGACCTTACTACCTATTTCGCGCTTGGAAGTTGTTAAATATTATCTTTAGTTGTATTGTGAGCGGTAGGAATATATTAAGTTTATAGTTGTGAGTGCACGTCGCATCAAGGACAATAGAACCGACTTCAATAAAGTTCCGACTTTATTGAAGTCCGGCCGGCACCTCTTCAATAAAGTCTTCGCTTGGTGGTGGTTTGAAGTGCTCCGGCTTCATTGAAGTCAGTTCTATCTTTTTACTTAAACATTTTTGTTTCAAAATTTTTTTATGTCACGTATAGGTACATATAGTGACTAATAATACTGTTCTGAAAACTGCATCAAATTCGGTTCAGCCAAACGCGAGATGATCGCGGACAAACATACATACATACATATGGTTCAAACTCATAACCTCCCTTTTTAACACGCTTTTATTAGCTTCACCTATATATTTGTTTGTAATCAACGCCTTTGAGCTCGATTTTGACCAGCTTAGGGCGATCAGATTTTTTTAAAACTTTGCACACCCATCAAAGACTGATGACAACACAATGATCCTTTATTCTATGACCTTGATCTCAAGGGCAATGACCTTTACTTAAACCTTTACTTCATTAAAATGTTGGGAATCGCCTGTGACACCCAAAGGCAATGACTTTGACCCCAAGGGCCAGACCTTGACCTCAAGGTCAATGACTTTGACCCCAAGGTCAAATGTATAAAAAGTTGGAAAACACCTGGGACACCATAGGGCATGACCTTGACACCAAAGTCAATCACCTTGAACTCAAGGTCAAATGCAAAAATGTTGGGAAACGCCCGGGACACCAAAGGGCTGCCTTGACCGCCGGCGAGCGCTACTTCTCTAAATAACACAGATCAATTTTTTTTCGATAACATTTTAGGTCAAATACTTAGGGGTCATGGTCATTGACTTTAGGAAAAGCGTGGGGTGCTCGATTCGACTCTTACGAAACATATGGCACAAAGCGCCTCACCCTTTTTTACAATATAATATTAATATTTTTCGTTCAAACACACAAACAAAACAAACATAGAACAAACAAACACAAACAACAAATTCAATGTATTTATTGACTGGGCTATTTACGCGTAATGTTTTTATTGACTTAGTGGGCTATGCGACTCGCGAATCAGAGATCTCTCTCAACCGACTTGGGAATTTTGTATAATATTTAATCATTTAAAAAATACAAACATTCAGTACTTTTTATAAGGTTCTTCTGTTATTAAACAATGATCTCTATCTCTTAATCAACTTTAATTATTGAATCCGTGTTGACTACATCAGATTTCACTATATCCTAATAATTACCCAAGTCGTTTAACTTATTAGACAGACTCTAACCCTTTTTAAAAAAACAAATCAAATAATGCTAGACCTGGTTTTTTAATTCACAACTGACATTTATAAAAATAGCATTCGATTTCGAAATAAGTAGGTACCTACCTAAAAACAAAAGAATAAAAATCCTGTTAATCGCAGGCTAACATTAATCAATCCCATTTATATTAAAATAAACACTTATATTTTACTTACGTATGTGCCACTGAACAATTATTTACAAACACGTTTATTCCGATTGAATTATTCCGGCAATCCGGCGAAATATTCGGGCGAAATATTCGGAAACATTCGGAAACATTCGATTGCGGGGTACGAATCTTTCTCGCGGGGGGGAAACTTCTCCGGGGAGCATATCCCCTCTTACCGCACCCCGCACCGCCATCGCCTGCACGCACGACTCGTGTTAGTGGCAGTCGGGCCCAGTCGGGGTCGGGCCCGCGCGCGCGTCGCGGCGCCAGTGTACAAAGTACTCTGTGGCCAGCGCTGCAGCAGCGGCGGCGGCGATCGACGATCGATGCAAAATACAATTTTTCAGCAAAAAAAAAAAAAATCTTAATTAAATTCATTTTGAATAATTCCGATTTAAAGAAACTTTCCCAGAAGTATTCCGGAATTATTCCGAATGTTTCAGAAGTTTTGCAACTATAATCTTGAGGATGAATTAGTTCATGCTAATGGTCTTATTCTTAAATTGCAGAAGGAAAAGGAATGTACTCAGACTGAGAAGACTAACCGTTTATATGATGAATCAATAAATTCAAAATATAACCCTCATGCCTTAGTAACAATTGATCTTACAGAAGATTCAATACTAAAAGACAGTAATACTTACAAACTTAATCAAAATAAAATTAAAAAATATGCTAAACTCAATAAGATCATTAAAAAATTTAAAAATCACAAGAAGCAACAAAAACACTGTTTCAAAAATATTCAACTGCGGAAAGAACGTGTTAACTTAATTAATCAATTAAATAATTATCAGATTAAGTTGGAAGACAGTATAAATATTTATCAAATTGACACTCAGCGCTTACAATCTGAAATGCAGACGCTTGATAACTCCCTAAAATCAATTTATAACAAATATGTATGTTCAAAGAACCAAATAAAAGAACATATTCTGGCTACAAATGAGTTGGTGGACAAAGTAGACTCTCTTACTCTAAGAAACAATAAATGCACTTGCCAGACAGAATCTAACCCGGCTGGCCTCGAACTTGTGGTAACGGAGAACTCATCCCAGCCCATCAATGCTCAGGACTGTATTCCCGACCAACACCCCAGGTATTGGGTCATTCAGTTCCCTTCAAAATGGTTGAGCTGAGTGGGGCTGATGCACGCGTCGTGCTCGTGAACGGGTGCCGTCAGATGGGACTGGTCATCTCTTAGCTGCCAGTGGCTTAATTCAGTTTCTATCTTTCAATTATTTTACATTTTTATTTCATTGTGCTCACATGATAGAAGCAACAAGTAATATGTAACCAAGCATTATATGTAACACATAATATGATTTAAAAGAGTGTCCATGGAGTTTCTTGCACGTTCTTCTCCATAGAGACCTACTCTTTGGAACGTGCAATTTAGCTTCACTTTTCTTGGACTAACCGACATTTGACTATTCAAAAGTGCCTGTAAATGGTCTATTTGAAATAAATGCTTTGGTTTTGATTTTGAATTGAAAAAATACCTACCGTCTAATGCGATGATTGACGATTTTTAGTACTGATTGACGAAAATCATCATTTATTCATGGAATTGATTGACACCTGCATGACCGAGTCTTTGATGCCTTAAGCGAACATTACACGGTCATGCAAGCGTGAATCAATTCCATCAATAATGAATTACGGTGAATGATGGTTTTCGTCAATCAGTACTAAAAACCGTCATGCAACTTATTAGACGGTAGGTTTTTCGTCAATCAAGGTTTTGACAGTGGCAAAACTGACAGCAAAACCTACCGTGTATTGTTCGCCTTAAATAACGTCAGTCAGTGGCAATATATGATCTGTGGTGGCAATGGTCGTATTGGTGTTGGTCGCGATAGAAGGGGAGTGTTTTTAATTTCTAGTGATTTTCAGGTCAGTATAGTTGTAATATACCACGGTTTGATGAAATCGTGTATTATTTTAACAATACAATATGTGCTAAAAGTATACGAATAGTGTAACAATGATTTGGTAACGACAATGGACAGTGTATATTCATTCCTGATCGGATTTTTAGAAATAAAGTGTCGAGTACCGAAAACGAATTACTCATTTTGAAGACCTATACTAAGGTAAGTTTCCTTAAAATTACGATGTGTTAGGGGATTTTAGTTAATCAGTCTTTGATGAGTTCACCCTGAGTAGCACAGTTGTGTAGATATTTATTTTTTCTAATTTTACTCTCCGTGTACGTAGATCTATCGTATGTGTAACACTTTCTGAACTCTGTTTCGGTTGTCCTGAATACAAATTTAGATACCTAAATTTGATTATTTCTCTTCACTAGCGTATTTGTCAGGGTGAATAGTACAAATTGGACTGTATTTACATGATTGTTGACAGTATGATGACAAAATATTTTATCTCTATTTATATAGCTCTCATATTTATGTCCTCTTTCCTATAAAAGACAACCCATTTACTAACACTGACGATTATATTACTACTTTACGGTATCTTAGGTGTCTTAATGCATATTGGAATAACTTCCTACTACGGAATGCTATTATGAAATGCACCTCAATAATGTGAAAAACAAGCAAGTGTACCTACAAGACAGTTAATGTTAGTTTTATAGCTTCTTGAAAATACATAAATCATATAAATTACTTGACATAACCAAAGAGAAATGAGGAACTTGATAATTTGTTATAACTTACAAGTGTTTTATTTCATGCAGAGGTGTTACTTAAAAGTGTTTCCCAGCATATTCAAGTACAAACAAAAGAACTGCTGCATGCTTAAAATGTTACAATCACATGCTTAAAAAGTAATAATATCACTGTAGTGCGAGTTTAGAGAGTTATTGGATATTGTATACTAGCTTTTGCAGGCAGTTTCACCCACATATATAAAATATAAACTACTAACTACGCAAGTCACTACTACTAACTTACGCAAGTCAGACCTGGACATTCACGAATAAGATAAAGAACAAAATCCTGTCTTGCCAACATGCCATGGAAAGAAGCATCTTGAAACTAAGAAGACTAGACAAAACGAGAAATACAGATATACGTAATAAAACTCAACTCAAAGATGCTCTACAACATGCTATGTCACTGAAATGGAAATGGGCGGGCCACCTAGCCAGGTACCGGGACAAAAGATGGACACTACTTGTTACGAAATGGCCAGGTCCCATTGGCAAAAGGAAAAAAGGACGACAAAGAAAAAGATGGGCGGATGACGTTATAAAAACAGCTGGAAAGAACTGGATGGACACTGCCCAAGATAAAGAGATATGGAAAAAGATGGAGGAGGCTTTCTACCCTATAGGGGCCATACAATAATTAATAATTACGAGTACATAAAATATGGAAATATAAACATTGTATGGAAAAAATAAAGCTATAATAAATATAAAATATAGCCTTTATCATTCAAGAATAAAGCAGCTTTCTATTGGTGAAAAAAATAAAGCAATCTCACCAGTACTTCCAAAGATTACCACCTACAAACAAAAACACAAACTTTACCTTTTTATAGTATAAGAGTAGATGTTTAGACCTTTGATTTAGACACATAATATGAAAACAGAAAATGACCAAAGCTCAAAACGGAAAGACCTTTGCTTTAGACACATAATATGAAAACGCAAAATGACCACAGCTCAATACAGAACATACAACATAACACAGTGACCATTTGTGAAAAAGTTTAACCTTTTAGATACCGTCAATTTGAGACACGCCGGTGTTCGCTTGGGGTTTAATGAACTAAAACTTAAACATTGTCAGAAAAATATATAGTTTTTTTTAATCCATACTATTATTACACTTATTACTTTACTTATTAATTCATTAAACCCCAGTATCATTGTCTATCATTGTCAATCTCTCATTGACTTTCTATTGTGTCTCCATTTACGGTATTCAAAAGGTTAATATTCATGAGAAAGTAACTCTATCACCAGTAGCCTTGCTGGGAATCAAGGGTTTAATTTTAAAGTATCCCAATTTGTTTTTGTATTAATTTTTTCAATAACTTGTGGACTACATTAAACTATATATAAAAGTGAAATACCACTCACTGATTAATCACGAAATCTCAGAAAATATAATACTTACAAACTTAAAATTTGGCCAGTAGGTTCCTTATAGGGTGTACACATCTGCTATGAACGGAATTTCACGCCCTAAGGGGTTGAAACGGGGATCCAAAGTTTGTTTGGAGAAACCAACTGTCATGTGAGCGAAGTCGCAGGCAAAAGCTAGTAATTCTATACATAAGAGTATTATGTAGCTACGATTGTAACAAATAAATAAATAAATTTGATTGTGGTCTCCTTATAATATATATAATAATAATAATAAAATTCCACAACGCCATCTAGTCCCAAGCTAAGCAGAGCTTGTGTTATGAGTACTAGACAACTGATAAACATACTTATATATTTCTAAATACATACATATTATAAATAAATTACACCCAGACACAGAACAAATGATCATGCTCATCGCACAAACATTTGTCCTGGGTTGGAATCGAACCCACGACCTCCGGCATAGCAGCCAGGGCCACTAGATCAACAGGCCAGTCTATTATGTACGTATAATTCGAGAGAGCGACTCTCATGTCATAGTTGTCATAATATGCCACTAATAAACAGTCGGAGAGTGTATGTTGAGATGGAGATTGTACAGCGCAAAGTATGTGTGTTGCGATCACTAACTGTCGTAGTAGTCGCTGGTAGACAATCCACCAGAGTGGAATTCCCTACTGGAGTCTGTATTTCCTGATAGCTATAACCTAAGGGTCTTTAATTCATTAAACCCCAAGCGAACGCCGGTGTTCGCGCACCTATTGTCTTTCTATTGTGTCTATAATTTCCACGATTGAAAGGTTAAGAGTGAATAGGTTATTTCTAGGCAAGCACGCTCTATCATTGCTTAAAATCAGTTAAGATAGTGGTCAAGCGTGAGACTGGGCATAACAAAAATATCTTTTTTTGAGACACTTATTTCCAAATAACGCTGTTAGCAACTATTATTTGAGAAACATTTAATTATTCTTCGTGCTGTCTCCTTGATTAGCCACACTTCTGTTGCTGCTGTTTCTGCAAAATCTTTGCATCACTATATCGGTTTGATTTCAGTCAATAATAGTCTGACAGACCCCTCAACCCAGGGTAGACTTCTACAAGAACAAAAAGAAGGGTTCAGTAAATACATTTTTACGGCTACACGGATTGAAACACAGCAAAGTTACCTTGGTAGGGATGTTGGTTTGCAACCGTCTGGTCATCCCTTTAATAGACATAACAGTAAACAAATAACTAATAAGAGAAGGGTTATGATTATAAGGTCTCAATACAATATTGCTCTGCTCAACTGCTCTCCAAACGGTGAAGGAAAACATCGTGAGGAAACCGGCATGTCCCAGAACCAAAAATTCGAAGACATGTGACATTCACCAACACGCACTGGGCCCGCGTGGTGGATTACGGCCCATTCCCTCTCTTAGAGAGGAGGCTTGAGTCCCAACAGTGGGAACATTAAAAAGGCTGGTGATGATGATGATGAATACAATATTGAGACCTTATAATCATAACCCGTAGACTTGATTGATTGGGCGACTAGTCTGTCAGTGATATGTTGTGACGGTAGCGTCAAACTTTACACTCTGTGACAAGGACAATACAAGGTTTTGTTGGTAAACATAGATTTTATTATGATGATGCAAATAAATATCGATGTTAAATTACACACCAGGCTACATATTAATGCCATTATTGCTGCTTACTTGCATTTGGCCACGTTTCGGATCACCCTTGCAGGGGTGGCCTTAGCCATTACGAGGCTCCGTGAGGTAGATAAAAATAGAGAATAGAATAGAGATAGAAAAAAAGAATAATAACTTATTATTATTACGTATCTACCTACATTGTGCTCACATATTAGAAGCGACAAGAAATATGTAACCAAGATCTATGTAACTCATAATATGTTTTAAAAAGAGTGGCCATGGAGTTTCTTGCACGTTCTTCTCCATAGAGACCTACGCTTTGGAACGTGCAATTTAGCTTCACTTTTCTTGGACTGACCGACATTTGACTATTCAAAAGTGCCTGCAAATGGTCTATTTGAAATAAATGATTTTGATTGATTGATTGATTGAGATCTTAGCAACCTTTTGGCAAGCTATTTAATTGATTCACTGGGTATTTCATACCTAAGATAGGTAAGAATCGAAAACATTTATGAAAAGGTACAATAGAAGGCGCCAGATAACCGTGGAATAAAGTACATTGACCTTTTCCTAGTATCTCTGCGTAGGTACCCGAAAAACAAACAATGAATTGCTTTTCATTACGAAATCACGTAAAAGATACATGTCGATTCAAGACAGGTTTATATCTTGAAATTAAGAAAGTCAATAAATGAAGGACCGTTATTGAATGTTTATTATGCGGCTATGTTACATACATGAATTTTGCGTTGAAAATATTATTTTAGACGATTTATAAAAATGAACAATCATAACGATGACTAAGTTAGGTACTAATTCTGTAATATATAATTAGAAACACAATAGAAAGACAACGAGAAAGCGCACGCTGGCTTTCGCTTGGGATTTAATTAATTAAAGATTGGTTTTAATATGGATTATATATTTACTGCTTTTCAAAAATCTAGTAAATGATGTTATTTTCCTTTGAATGACTTCTCCCTCACTGGGTGGGGCAAGAGAGAATGTCAGATTGTCATTGACTAAAATCCACAGTGTTCCTTCAGCGGCCATTTTACTCCGTCGAACAATCTGCAGCCCTAGCAGGCATCGGCTTTAAATGGTCCTGTCAATTTTGCTGACATTTTCTTGAAACGCGTGTGAAACTTGCTTGTTACCGGACGGCTGGCGAGATACCCCTTGCTCGCCGTCTGCAAGCCCGCGCCTACGGTGGCCGGTTTGGACTCCCGACGCGTAAGATGTCTTTAATGGTGCATCCAGATCTAGCGAATGCGCCGCTCGCGAGCTGCTTGCGAACTGCGCGCGTACATTTCATGTTTGCATTTGACATTCGCTGGACACACCATTAGGCATGGGCAGGGACAAGAGGCTCGTCTCTGCCTTACGGACTGAGTCCGAAACTTTACAAGAAAGCTAGTATTGCAGGTGAGGCGGTATATCAGCGCTGAGGTACTATCTATGTATTGTTCTCAATATCGCAAGGGGCTTGGCAGACGGCCAAGGTGCTCGTTCACAGTTCGCGCAGTTGCACATAAAATATCATGTTTTTGAGATGCTTACTATTGAACTATTTTTAATTGAGTTCATTGTACGTTCCAAAAATAAATAAGTCAAAACTTTTTTGCAAAATAAGCAATCGCCTTACAAAAAATTTAAAAAATCCTAATTTGAATGCAAAGTGGGAATCATGCCCTTTCACCCCTATAACTTTCAAACAGTTAAATACTTGGCAGATTTTGTAGCGGTGAAAGGTGTCTTCTCGATCTGGCCAAAGCCTTCGATACCGTCTCTATTGCAACCCTGGCCTTTAGAACGCGCGGGTATCCAACGTAACGTCCTAAAACATTTTTAAGGGTTATCTATGTAACAGTACATGGAGATATCAAGATAGGGTAAAACATTGGCTCTAAATCACAAATTAATCTCCGGGCGCCGCAGGGAAGTGTGTTTGGCCCAAGTTTCTTCAAGAATTGTATTAATGACTTGTGTTTGATTATGCCAATAGCACGACGTAAATTTTTTTTAGTTGGGTTTTTAGTCAGTAAAAATCTGACTAACCGCAAGACACAAGGGCGAGAGATGTCAATATATGATTTTTCCAATTAAAAACAAATCTATCGATTCATAAAGAAGAAAAATACAGATATGTCCTAATAAGTAACGGTTAGAGTGTGTTCGACATCTTTAAATCTGTTTTATTCGTTTAGTTAGGAATGCTAGTTTGGGTGGGTGTATACCCGGGAGTATTCCAGTCAGCGCAATGTGGGATTAGTGTAAACAAACAGTCATTTTGCTCTATCCTTAGACTAATCTGGATAAGTCTAAATGTATACGTGATCAGTAGCCAATACTATGTTAGTTACAACTGACTTTTGACTGTTATGCCGGAGGTCGTGGGTTCGATTCTCAGCACAAATGTTTGTGATAAGCAGGATCATTTGTTCTGTTTCTGGGTGTAATTTATCTAAAATTTATGTATAATTTAGAAATATTGTAAGTATGTTCATCAGTTGTCCAGTACTCATAACACGCGCAGGTTACCCTTTTAAAAATAAATAAAAATAATACTTAATTTTCGGCCACATCATCGTTTATCATCAGGTGAGATAGTGGTCAAACGCGAGCCCATCATAATAATAAACAAAAAATTTCAACTTGCTTTTGTAGTCTGTGCCAGCCACCGTCATCGTTACCATTCTGATTGTATTTTCTTCTGTTAGGCGAACATCTATCAAAAAGCAGTATTAGTTTTATAGTCCGACAATCCCGACCATGACTCAATGGGCAACCTTGATGTGCTATGTCTGTTCAACGTCAAACATAATGTAGTGTTTTCACTCCGGACTACTGTTGGGCTTGGCTCAAGGACAAACACATTCCAGCTCAAAGAAGGTCACTTAACAAAATTTTAAAGTGATATTTAATTGGAAAACAGATAAATCCAGTCTCTTATCCAGTTTAATATTTAAATGCTGGTCGTAGAATTCTAGAGCAGTGCGCCCAGTGGTAATGGTTCTGACAAGTTGTATTTCGTGGGTTGCACTGCTCACAAAACGGTGAAGGAAAATATCGTAAGGAAACCGGCATGTCCTAGAACCAAAAATTCGATGCCATGTGACAATTACCAACCCGCAGTGGGCCTGCGGGGTGGATTTCGGCCCATTCCCTCTCCGAGAGAGGAGATCTTTGTCCCAATAGTGGGAACATTATAAGGTCTACTATGCTATGCTATGTGCTCAACATGGAAAATATAAGATTAGGTTTCTTCTATGTAAGCGCGTTCCATCGTCGACCGCATCGTCGCTTTCCATCAGGTGAGATAGCGGTCAAGCGCAAACCTATCAACAATAAAAAAAAGGTCCTAACCCCAGAGACACGAACTTATTCTGAATGACCGTCGTTTGAACGGCTCCGCTAAAAGTTTAAGGATATCGAAGAACATTTGGAAGATCATTTACAAAATCAGTAGATATTATTCGTAAGGAGAAACTGACTGACTCACATATCAGCGCACAGCCGAAACTACTGAGATGAGACTAGGAGGACTTTACATAATTCACCCCCCTAAGGGGATGAAATAAGGTTCCATATTTTGTACGAAGAAACGAACTTTCACGCGGACGAAGTCGCGGGCAAAATCTAGTGTGTTTATAAGACGCATATCGAGACAGTCTGGGTGCACTGGATTGCACTCTGCTTCCTTATTGGACCCCGACGAGTACTTGAGCGTCAAGTTAACAAGAAAATTGGCGGCACAGTTTCAGAGCTAACGCTTTATTGAATTATGTGTAATCACGCTGTCCTGACTTCCGGGCGGGACATGCTTAGCTCTGTGTTGGTTTTCGTAATACATGGGCCATGGAACGCGGTAAATAATCCTCTTGCCCAAGTTTCGATCACTAACGAGTGTTTTCATGTCCTATTCGCCAAAGTCGCGCGTAGTCAATACCCGTAGGTGACAGAAGAGCTGACAAAATGGAGTAAATACTCCATCTTGGTCGTGGGTGTGCGGCCTTGGCGAAATAAAGGCGAGTGTTTGTCGGATATATGCGATTAAAAGGTTATGCCAAGTTCCTTTGACACACTGAGATGTTTGCTTGGAGATCTGATAGAGGTCCTCGATGCTGCAATTTGCCCTCCAATAATTTACGATACATTCTCATGATGTGAACATGTTGTAATACGAGTTAACAGCGTTGCGCGTCACATTCGTAGAACCGCTCGCAGATCACGCGCATCAAATTTTCGTCGTGGGTCGGAATCTTAGCTTTAGGGTCGCCGCACACAGGCCACCGGCCACAACCACAAAATGCCGCCACCAGCATATTTCCTGTAGTTCTCATACATTTTATATGGACTCGCCGCACACGGCAGACGTCGGTGGCCGCCATACGCTACAAAACGCCGCCACACGCTACAAAACGCCGCCACACGCTACATAACGCCGCCATACGCTACAAAACGCCGCCACACGCTACAAAACGCCGTCACACGCCACTCGCGCATTTCAACCTTCTTCGTCAGAGTCCATTATGGTACTGCGCATATGGGTTTTATTTACAAAGTAGCAGCTACCAGCCACAAGTGGCTTGTGGCCGCTTCTAGTTTCTCGTGGCTTTGGCAACAAAACGTGAACCATGTGCGGCTACACTTACTCATTCACGGAACTTGAATACAAGTTCATTAAAGCCAGTTTTATACATAATACACACTGGCTATATTATCCGCATATGGCGGTAAACGCCCGCGCAACCGTCCTTCCTCATAATATCGCGATGATAACATGAACGCATTCTTTGTTTGTTTATAAGGAGAGCCGTGTGAATGTTATCTTTATCTTGGGTTAAATAATAATAAGCCCTTGTATTGTCTTTGTTGTTGCTTGTGTAATATTCTTACAATGTTTATGTAATCCTTCATTAAATTGATATAAACTAGTGCTTGACTGCGATCCCACCTGATGTCAAGCAGTGATGCAATCGTTAATGGTGAGGCGCACTAGTTTATTAAGAACCTATCCACTCTAGCCTTGAAGACAGCTACATTATAATCGGACTGGAAGATCGCAGCGGGCAAATTGTTTCAGTTCTTCGGTGGACGCGGTATAAACGACGAGGCGAAATGTCGTATTTGGATTTGTATCTGAAACGTAATAATGAAGTGTTTTATCTTCCTATTCTATACATTTTTAGCCAGTAATCTAAACTACATTGTAACACAAGTCAGCTTTTGTAGGGAAACATGTTGCCATTTTGTTAAACTAAACTGTAACACAACAGTTCCTCTCCTACCAATGAAAGTTATTGAAAACCTATTGTAATTCCGTACGGGTCGTGGCATGCCTGACTTTCTTCGCCCTAGTGTTTTAGAGCATAAGCATAATAGCATATTCAGCCTTTTAATTTTCCCACTGCTGGGACTCAGATCTCCACTCTCGGAAAGGGAATAAGCCGTAATAATATTCATATTATATTCCACAACCATCACACAACGCCGTCTAGTCCCAAGCTAAGCAGATCTTGTGTTATGAGTACTAGACAACTGATATACACACTATATTTCTAAATACATACATATTATAGATAAATTACACCCAGACACAGAACAATTGATCATGCTCATCACACAATATTGGTCCTGTGTGGAAACAGAACCCGGACCTCCGGCATAGCAGTCAGGGCCACTAACCACTAGACCAACAGGCCAATGTAAACCTATCGTTCAGTAATGACGTTGCTTGTTCGTCGTTACAGTAGAAAGTAATCTATTTCTCTTCATTAAAGCACTCGGTGGCGACATGCGCTGTGCCACAATTTGAACGCACTGGTTCATTTGGCTCGCTCGCTGACCCCAATAGCTGATCGGCCAGCTTGTCAGCGCTCTGGGGGGTGTGATTCCCTATATTAAAGAATCTTGAATTGTATCGATGTTAGTGTTGTATGTTTAAAGTAGTGATTGTATTTTATTTCGGGCTTGTGACCGCAAACCCACGACTAAAGCGCGAAAAAAAGAAGGCATGTGATTGAAGTGGCTATATCGGAACCAAATTAAGAAGCGAAGTTTGTCGAAATCGGAACCGAAATTGGAATCGAAATCGGAACCGGAATCGGAGGCGGAGGCAAAGCGTCAAATACAATAATAACACAAATACAATCAAAACAACAATTGGAAGAAAGAGTAATCGATAGAATAGAAGGCACGCTGGAGAGAGGTTCCCGGACGACAAGTGTAAACTTCTTTATACCTCTGATAAGTTCCGATTAAAATTTATCGGAACCGGAATCGGAATTGGACCTCCACGAAACATCTCTGTCCCTGTTTTAATACCACGTGTCTGTTCATTCATATCGCGTGACAACGACTGCGCGATATATTTGGCAACATCGTGAACGACGAAAAAAACTAGTGAGACAAGATGTGGCGACGTCAAGTTTCAGCGGAGTCGCGTTCACTAGGCGACGAAATACCCCGCGTTTTCTGTCGTCCACATTGCTAGAACACATCCTCATCATTATTTCAGCCGAACGACGTCCACTATTGGATATACGCCTCCCCCAAGCGTCGGCACAACGAACGGTCCTGTGCGTCTTGCATCCATCACATTCCCGCGCCTCTCACCAGGACATCGGTTCACCATGTGAGAAGTTCAGTAGGTGATTGCCGCTTCAGAACCTTTCGTCCCTATCGATCATGTGTTCTGCGAGTAATGTGCCGTGTCTATTACCATTTTAGTTTCTTTGTCTAGAATACAAAACTGAAAAATGTCCTAGAACCAAAAATTCGAAGATATGTGACATTCACCAACCCGCACTGGACCCGCGTGGTGGATATGGCCCATTACCTCTCCAAGAGAGGAGGCCTGAGTCCCAGCAGTGGGAACATTAAAAAGGCTGATGATGATGTTTTTATTGAAGCCCTGACTTCTCGAGCTAGGTAGGAACCTGTATTACAGACGTCAGTGTCTTATCTCCTTAGTGTCGTTTAAATATAGTCATTAATAAGGATTTGATGTTAAGATAAGGTTTATGTGCGGAATCTCTCAGTACTAATGACAGCTACTAAACAGTAACTCGCTCCTAATTTTAGATTGCTTGACATGTTCGCTGATCCTTGTCGTGTATTGTCAACGAACTGTGTATGAACCAGTGAGGTGCCAGCTGAAAATCAGCGCTGGGTGTTTGACGCCCAGCAATTGCTGAGTTGGTGACCCTTTCGGTTCAGGCACAGTCACTGCAACTTGTATTGTATGTCTGTACTTTTTTATTTTTTATTATTATTTTATGTTGTTGTATATTGTGTTGCTTGCGCCGAATAAATGCTATTCTATTATATTCTAACCACTGAAGTGTCGTTTACAAATTTTATCGTGATGTAGGTAGGTATTATAATGTGTAATAAAACAACTCTTTACATTTTAACGATTACTTTTACTGGCCAAATTCACAAGGGGTTCATAAAATATAGTATAGATTACAATAAAAATGACTAAATTATTTTGAAAAAAAATTGACCCAATATACCCCGTTAAATTTTGATCGTTTTAATCCCGTGGAGGGTTGATCCGGTACATGAAACACGATAAAATTAAAAAATAATGTACCTTTTTTTAAAACTCGTATTAATTTACGCATGTACGAAATTAATTTCTGTAAGAAAACGTCAGCTGAGCGAATTCAATAACCTGTAGGTAGAAGTCGGCGTTGCATACTAATTACCTACAGGTCATTGAACTCGCTCAGCTGACGTTTTCTTAAATAAATTAATTTCGTACATGCGAGTTTCAAAATAAAAAAGGTACTTTATTTTTCAATTTTATCTTTACAAATCGATAGTGTTTTATGTAACAGATCAAGCCTCCACGGGATTAAAACGATCAAAATTTAATGGTGTATAGGTACGATCATTAAAATAAAATCATGCAATCTTAAATTTAATAAGTAGTGAGTCTCAGGTCAGTTGTCTGTCACTAGTACTGAAAATTTCCGCACATAAACCTATCCTAACATCAAATCCTAAGGGTGTTACCACACCAATCGATCGATCACCGATCGATGCTATCAATCGATGGTAGAATGCATTAGTCGACGTCGATCGATTGTTTCTACCAAACCAATCGATCGATTGTCAATCGACGATCGATCGAGGGTACAATGGATTAGTCTACGTCGATCGCATGCAAAGTCTTCTAGCTTTGCGTCTCAGTAATAAGTAGTTCGAGTACGAGCAGCATCGTCAGTACGATTCACAAGAGGAATTCACATTTCTAACGAAACTGATGGCGCGTATATTAATCTGTCATCGTCGATCGAGTCCATCGACCGGCAATCGATCGATTGGATAGTCGACCGGTATCCGTCGATCAATTAAAGCTACCACACCAATCGATCAACGTCTACCGATGTCGATCGATGACATCGATTGACGATCGATCGATTGGTGTGGTAACACCCTTATAAACCCCTTTACCTGTTTGCGTCGAATTAATCCGACAAGTGTTTTCGCGTTCTATTCGCTAAGGTCGTGTATTTGCGACCGGATACTCCATCTCGAAAGCTCTTCATTACCCATGAAAAAGCTCTTCATTACCCATAGGTGACAGAAGAGCTGATGAAATGCAAGTAATTGGTTGTGGATGTACAACTCTGGTGGAATAAACGCGGTACTGTTTGTCGAATATCCGACGTAAGAGGTTAAAAGGTTAATGACTATAGTTAAGCGACACTAATGGGATAAAACACTGACTTCTGTGACACAGGTTCCTGTTCCTACCTATCTCAAGAAAAACTATTTTATTTGATTGATCTAATATTGAAGCTATAAAGGATAGGCTCCGAAACGTGGTCGCTTACAATGGGCCTCGTCAAAAGACTTGTTACTCAAAGGGCAATGGAAAGAGCTATGCTCGGAGTTTCCTTGCATGATCGCATCAGTGAGAACCAAGGTCGTCGACGTAGCCCGAAGAATCGCCTAACTGAAGTGGTAGCGGGCAGGGCACATTGCTCGTAGAAAGGATGGTCGATGGGGCCGGAAGGTTCTGGAGTGGTGACCGCATACCGGAAGACGCAGCATTGGAAGACTCGCACAAGGTGGACCGATGACCTGGTGGGAGTCGTGGGAATGCGGTGGATGCGAGACGCACAGGATGAGTCGTTGTGGCTACACTTGGGGGAGGCCTATGTCCAACAGTGGACGTTTTTTGGCTGAAATGATGATGAATATTGGATCTTGGCGCTTCAGTGCGCGTGCTATGGCTGAACGATAAACCGTGGAAAGGAAAAACGTAATAATCCGGTATCGATTGAAACCGATTACTGTCGGATCGCTTGTATAGGAAGTTTCGCAACAATGTATAATTAATAATTTGTACGTTCCCAGCTTAGCACGAGATTGTCGTTGTATAATGTGAAAATATAGGGAAGCATAAAGCGTTTTGGGAACACATTCATTGTGCGAACAGCTAAGGAGTGGAATTCCCTGTCAGAGTCTGTGTTTCCTGATCGTCACAACCCTAGGGGTCTTTAAGTCAAGAGTGAATAGGTTACTCCTAGGCAAGCGCGCCCGATCGTCGACAACATCTTTGCTTACCATCGGGTGAGATAGTGGTGAAAGGCGAGCCTATCAATAATAATAATAATTAAAAAAAAAATGACGACTTCAAAGTAAAAAAAAAACACTTAAGTACTATATGATGATATGATTTATGTGGTGTACATTAAAGAATATAAAATTAAATAAATAATAAAATATGCAATAAAACTTTAATTTTGGATGTTGATATTTCATAATAGTTTTGTCTCTTCGTTAATTAACACCGACTTTTTCTTTTTCTATTTTGCACATTTTAGTGTTTAATTTACTTTGAAGTCGTTTTTTTTTTGTATTTTTTTTTTTAATATACTATAACGTGATATACGTTCCAAGTTCCAATCATGATCAGCGGTTACATTATATGACATCTGAAAAAGGCATTCATCATATTATGAAACGACTCGTATTATATTTTAAGAGACCTTAATAAACTAGTGCGCCTCACCATCAACGATTGCATCACTGCTTACCATCAGGTGGGATCGCAGTCAAGCACTAGTTTATACCAATTATAAAAAAAAAAAACCTGATTAAGCTGATATTTACGTCGGTTGAAAGTAAGACTGAATTAGGTCCGTCTTACTTTATTATGTGTGCCTGTTAACTAACACCTTTTGACATCTCATGACGTACAAATGATTGTTACTGATGAGAGATGAGTCATCATAACGAGCGTAGATTAAAGCAGCTGCTTTGAGATGACTCGTATAACATTCGTTTTACTACTTATATGCGAATCCCGAAACAAGTGACTACTATTTTTATTTAAAGAATCTATGTAGAAAATTTTATAACTGTATCATGAAAAAATATAGTTTAAAAAAACTAAAAAAACACGCTTTCATAGCATATCAAACTAAAAAGTGTAAAATAATTTTCAATATAGGTAGAAAATAATAATAATGAACGAAAAATATTAATATCATTGTGAAAAAAGCGTGGGGCGCTTTGTGCCATATTTTTCGTAAATCGAGCACCCCACGCTTTTTTCACAATGATATTAATATTTTTCGTTCATTATTATTATTTTCTACCTATATTGAAAATTATTTTACACTTTTTAGTTTGATATGCTATGAAAGCGTGTTTTTTTAGTTTTTTTAAACTATATTTTTTTTTTCACTAAAAAAAAACGGATTTGTCATCAGTCTTTGATGGGTGTGCAAAGTTTGAAGAAAATCTGATCGCCCAAAGTAGGTCAAAATCGAGCTCAAAGGCGTTGGTTACAAACATACAGGTGAAGCTAATATAAGCTTGTTAATAATCACAAAATTATAAGCTCGTTATGTCAGCAAAAATACATAGTCACCGAGGCAACTGAGGGGTTGTTTTGCACTTGCACCCAGCTGTTTGCTGGCTATTGCTACTGCTACTGGTATTACCGTTACCGCTATAACAACTATTAGTAAAAACTAAATAAAATAATATGTGTAAAAAAAGTTCTACAAATAATGGTACATCACAATGACAAACCCCGCTCTTGGGCGGAGCGGGAGATAGTGTCAGACTCTAATTGACTAAAAGCCCACCCCGTTCCTTCGTTGTCTTCGTACCGGGGCTTGATGAGCTATCTTTCGAATTAACCCTGGCCCCAGTAGGCTTCGACCCAGCTGGGCCCCTGCTGTTGCTGACAGCTCCTTGAGGCGCGCGGGTACAGTGCGCGCCGTCGACGACTTGGGCTTGGTCCGGCCAGTTACCGGAAGGTCGGACAGCGAGCTACCCATTGCTCGCCGTCCTCAAGCCCGCGCCTACCGTGGCTGGAAATCGGGATCAGAATCCCGGCGGCGGCTGCGGCACTGTGAGCGCCGCCGTTGCCTGATGCGGTCGGCCTCCTCCTTCGCTAGCATTACTGCTTCGCAGAAGTCGGCGACCGCCTGCCCCTCCTCCTCGCTCCGGACCATGGCCTGTACCAAGGCCTGGCGCGACAGATCGCCGCCGCCGGTCGCCCTCACGAGGGCACGGCGATGCTCCGCCCAAGCAGGGCACATCTCAACTGTGGCCGTGACCTGTGTTGTACTTAAATTAAATTAGTATTAATTTATTTCGGACAACAGTGATCCATATTTTGTTAATATTACAAACAATATATAAATGACACAAATTACCTAATATTTTATGACCAGGAAACAGTGTGACCAGGCAGGAAAATGTTTCCTACCTAATCACCATCCGCACAAAATGGGTAATATTTGGCGTATGCTCTTCGACACCGCTCTCAGGATATAGTGCGACTACTCCGCCCTCTGCATAGCAGCGAAGTCCGACGCGCGCCTCAAGAAGATGTTAGCAACCGTAGGGGCCCAGCAGGGTCGACACCTAGTGGGGCCATGGGTGATACGAAAGAAAACCCCGGGGCCCTGGAGCAAAGGCAAAGACGGAACAGGAGTGGGTTTTAGTTAGAAAAGTCAGAAAGGAAAGGGCGGGAGATGTCATGGGAAGATTTTCCCCCTTAAAATCCGCACCATTCTAAAGCAATTGTCGTGTAGTCATGTTTCTATATAAAGACGGAGATGATGTCGATCTATACAGAGTTATTTGTTTATCTCTCAGGACTCTGTTAAAAACATCATAAACAACAACTTATGTTCTATGACTTTTTAAAAATTTATCATATTTTAGTTCATCAAATTTTCATATAAAAATAAAAATATTTAAATTGAACGTTCTAAATATTACGAAGTCTATGCGAAGCAAGCTATAATACAATAGCGGAGGGTAGCTGAACATTGACTTGACCTGTTTACGGGCAGCTCTCACTAGTCGGTCGCCTTGATGCGCTTGCGTCGCGTCTTACGTGTTCTTGTAGCGAACTTTGCGCAGTGCGGAAGTAATTTGACTGGCCTGTTGGTCTAGTGGTTAGTGGGCTTGACTGCTATGTCGGAGGTCATGGGTTCGATTGCCACCCAGGACCAATATTTGAATGTGATAAGCATGATCATTTGTTCTGTGTCTGGGTGTATTTTATCTATAATGTGTATGTATTTAGAAATATATAAGTATGTTTATCAGTTGTCTTGTACTCATAACACAAGCTCTGCTTAGCTTGAGACTAGACGGCGTTGTGTGATACCTAGTTGTGGGAAAAAAAAAAATATCTTTACATGATGGTGTATCAATATTCTAATGTGGGTACACGAAAATGGTGGATAAAGACTGTTGTGTTTTTAGACGAAGCGCACTTTAAATGCGGGGCATATACAATAACAATAACATCGGTCAAGTCTGTTTTGAAGTAGACGGAAATATTATAATTGGATTCAAGCCAATTTTTTATTTTTATTTCATTTGTTGTTTTGAAATTGAAAGTTTCGATTCCTATACTGATACCTTATAAGTAATTGGATAGATTAGTAATATTTCATCATCATCATTTCAGCTGAAAGGCGTCCACTATTGGACAAAGGCCTTCCCTAAGTGTCGCCACAACGAACGGTCCTAACATAACGCTTGTTTTTATCATATTTTTTTTTGTAATTATTTAGAATACTTAATTATTATACCTATAAACCGGAATAACACGGAAAGACAAAGATTTTTGAAAAAAAAAAACTGACTAATGTCCATATAATATTAGTAACAAGGCTGCAAGGGTCTATAAAACTATGTTAGTATTTCAGCATTCATGATTAAATTCACATTATATTCAAATAAAAATACATTATTATAGCTATTAGTCGCCATTCCGCTATCACACGACAGACACGTGGGTGCGTGTGACGACGCGCGACGCCGTGACGCGAAAGTGCGTGAATCATTTTCACAGTCATAATTATTCGTATGAATCGCAGCCGTCCGGTCGGTCCAGCGTAGTACTTCATCTATTTTTAAGAAAATGCAAAAGATATATCTTAACATATTAAAAAACAAAGTCCCACATCGTGTCTATCGGTCTGTATGTAAAGCAATAAATTAAAAAACCGGCCAAGTGCGACTCGGGTTCACGAAGGGTTCCGTAACATATCTAAAAAATGGCGAACAATAAATCATGTCTGTTGGTTGTATGAGAGATTTTATTTGGTTTTTAGTATTTGTTGTTATAGCGGCAACAATAAGGGCGCCTTCAAATTAGCCGTAAAGTACCGCGCCACACCAGCGCTCAGCAGCGGTTCACGAGATGCAGCCTGGTGACAGACAGACAGATAGACGGACGGACAGCGAAGTTTTAGTAAGAGGTTCCCGTTTTATCCTTTGGGTACGGAACTCTAAAACACTATCGAAGGGATTTTCAAGCGGTTGTTACAAATAGACAGAGTGATTCATGAGGAAGGTGTAGGTATAATAATAATCATCATCATTTCAACCGAAAACGTCCATTGCTGGACATAGGCCTCCCCCAAATGTCACCACAACGAACGGTCCTGAGCGTATCCATTGCACTCTCGCGAGTCTCACCAGGTCATCGGCCCAACTTGTGGGAGGCCTTCACAAAATTTATTTTTATTTTATTTATTGGGGACAAAAAATCAGTTACATGCTAGTGAAAATACAAGATATCCTTAAAACTAGATGCATTGTAATCTACTCCAGTATCTACGTCTCAACGATTGCATCACTGCTTACCATCAGGTGGGATCACAGTCAAGCACTATTTCATATCATTTAAAAAAAATAATAACAACAGAAGTGAAAGACTGCGGTAAGACTTTACAGAATACAAAGCGTTCTGTGGCAGGCATATGTATAACAAAATAATTTATTTCTTTAAGCATAATTAACCCTTTGACCGCTTGCGTTAGATTGGTCCGACGTGTGTTTGCGACTGGGTATACTCCATCTCGTTTATCTCTTTAATCCCCATAGGTGACAGAAGAGCTTTCGAAATGGAGTATTTGGAAACGCGACAGTGTTAGTCAGACATTATCCGACGCTGACGGTTAAAAGCAGGGACTCAAACTGTAACCGTAATAATGTGTTTTAACACTGTTTTTTAAAACAGTTATAACAGAAAAACACTTTTAAAGGTAACAGATACAATAATGTTACCTAATGAAACTGTAACCTTTTATATGTGTTAAGAAGTGCTACCGAATCAAACTGTAACCTGTTATATGTGTTAATATGTGTAACTGAAATAATTGCACAGTACCATAAATAAGTAAATTGTAACTTTGGCAACGCTGCGTTTACCTGTTACACTTATTAACACTGTTAACACTTTTATATCTGTTACAGATATGTTACGGTTACACTTTTTTAAGTGTTTTGGGTTAACACATTGAAAACACATATATAAGTGTTATATTTTTGATTCTGTTACACATTCAACATGTAACACTTATAATTCTGTAACCTTTATGAAGGTGTTTTTAAGTCCCTGGTTAAAAGGTTAATATAATGTGTATTCTTTTGCCTTTATAATATTACCAGCTTCAGCCAGCAGCTTCGCCCGTGTTAAAATCGGTTTCTCCATACAAACTTTGGACCTCCGTTTCATCCCCTTAGCGGGTGAATTTCGCAAAATCCGTTCTCAGCGGATGTCTACACCCTATAAGGAACCTACCTGCCAAATTTTAAGTTTGTAGGTGTTATAGTTTCTGAGATTTCGTGATTAATCAGTGAGTGGTATTTCGCTTTTATAATTGTATAGAAGATTAGTTTGATTCCTCTTACAATGAGAGCACGCACAGCAGTGCCAATATAAACGATCCAATAAAAGATTTCACGTAAACCAGCCGCACGCGCCAACGTTCTCACGATCCTTATGTTTCCGCACTATTCAAATCATGTGCTGAAAAGTAAAAAGTGTGAATAATAAACCTGAAAACACTCACTTGAACGCTGTGCAGTCGGGTAAAAAGTAGACGTGAACACTTTCTATTGGTAATACGTAAGACATTTAACAGGTTATTTCCCGCCTAAAAAAACCATGCTGGGGTTTCGTCAGCGGATTTTGTCACTACATCTGTAGCGACATCTGTGACATTACGTAGGAACTGAACTACGAACTAAAAACGCCACAGCCCCAAACGCCATTAAGAATTCTTCGCGCGATTTGATCATATTAACCTGAAATCATCTATCGGGCAGTTGCTTACAACATGTCTGGTCGGAGGATCTTTTCTTTTCAACGGAGGTTTGCGGGACTTTCCACTCTGTTCCGCGTACCTCTGAACATCCATCGGATATGATCCAAGATACAATAGAGAGGTCAAGAAAATCGATCGACACATCAATTTTTTTTTAAAACTCTTATAGTCTTATTATATTATTTTTTGCTGTTTTGTACGACTGACGTCACAGGTGCAATGGTACACAATAACCATGGTGAAAACAAGGGATCCGATTCACCACACGACTATTAAAAGGCGAAAGTTAGTGTGTGTGTGTGTGTGTGTTTGTTACTTCTTCACGCTCAAATGGCTGAACGGATTTGGAAGAAATTTGGTACAACGGTAGGTAGACCTTGTCCTGGAAAACTATATGGGATGATTTTTATCTCTGAATTATGTTCCCATGTGACTGTTTTTTACTTTCACATGCGAAGTCACTAGCAATAAATAGCTAGCAATAATAGTAATTTTATTCTATTGGCTTGCATATAAGTACTCACTCGTAATCCGCGCCAAACATGCCACATTTGAATTTAAATGTGCAATATTCATCATGATGTTACTTCTAACTAATCAATTAACGTTTTTAGGTGTTAAGAGAAATAGAACTTCATGTGTAATGGTATGGTGTGATCATGATAAGAGTGGGGAGTCCTTTAGCCTTTTAACCGCATCATCATCATCATTTCAGCCGAAAGACGTCCACTGTTGGACTTAGGCCTCCCCCAAGCGTTGCCACAACGACCTTTCCTGTGCATCTCGCATCCATCGGATTCCTGCGACCCTCACCTGGTCTTCCAACGCTGCGTCTTCGGGTACGTGGTCGCCACTCCAGAACCTTTCGTCCCCATCAACCATTTGTTCTGCTAGCAATGTGCCCTGATCACTGCCACTTAAGTTTGGCGATTCTTGGGGCTATGTCTGTAACCTTGGTTCTCCTGCGGATATCTTCATTTCTGATATCTTCATTATTGAGTGACTTTAAGTCTTTTGATGAGGCCCATCGACGAGGTGGAGGCGAAGCGACCATATTGCGGAGCCATAAATTATAACTGGCAACACACACTGGTCATTTGACTTTCGTCTTGAGACACTGTGGTAGAAGAAGTGATATATTTTCTCTAAAGATTATGTATTCACCGACTTAACATTCTACCTGAAATGTGTCTTACCTCCATAAATAGTTGGATGGATCTCGTGGGCAGACATAATAAATGGAGTTGCTGAGTCACAAGCTCATCCGGTGCAAATAAAGTGCAACGCATATGTTTACAACTCGTATATTATGACTAGTTTTATTGCTGTAACTTTGGACTGAAGATAATTTATCTTTCTTACTTGCCCTGGGCCCAAGTTACTTAAGGAATCACTGTTTATGGCCCCTCCCTCTTCATCCTTTCGGGGTTTCTGGGGAGAATAATTTTCCCCGGAAATCTATTTCTGTTATTTAATATTATGAGAGCCTGTTGTTCTGTGTCCTCAGCTACTTCCAGCCAATTCTTTAGGTAGGAGTCCAATTCATCAGGCCATTTTCTGGGTCTACCACGTCGCCGGCTCCTGCTGTTCTATAATACATATATAAGAAATAATTCCTATTTCCCTTGGTCACGTCAGCACTCATGATCGGCTGGATCAATTACGCTAATCCATTTTTTTGTTGTGTTTGTTATTCTCAGGAGAAGGTTCTTATGAAAGAAATAAAAAAGAGAGTTGCGTAGAAAATCAGATTAGTAAAGGAGTTCTAAGTATACATGGATCTAAGGATGAAGAAGGAGGTGGATGCCAAAGAAAAGATGGATGGATCGTGTGTGAAAGAAAAGGGGGCGATAGCGTGACGAGTGACATGACAGAATGGAAGAAAAAACGTGTTGCACCGACCCCAAGAAATATATAAATAAAAAAAACCCCTTGAAATATGGGAGAAAGATAAGATGTAGATGATGATGATGAAACCATGTCATTATTTTTATCACAAAATTGTTTAGGGAAATGATGCATAAATACAGGCAAGTCTGTCGTCACGATCGAGAACAATAGTACTATTAAATTGACGTTGCAGTTATTTTTATAATCTTGATCTAATATTGGTGACTTCATAAGTGACTATGCATAAGGGACATCGCCCACTCAAGTTTCGCCAATCGACGTACAACGTGCTTCGAGACGCCGTGTCTCTCCTCTCCGGTCACCGATCGTGAGTAGGCGGCCACTGATACAGAGTCGTCAACGTCATCTTGACATTTCAATATTTTGATACTGCTATTAGAGGGGACGCAAAATTTTTAATAATGTGGAGTTAATACCTAAAATTGGCCACGTAGAATATTTATACAGCTAAAGCGAATAAACCAGGATTCCGTAGTCAACAAAATTGAAATGTTTCAATGACAACTGTTGTTATTCGACTACCCGTTACCGACAGAGTATCTCTGAAATAATTCAGACACTGTAGACATGGGAAAATTTGTTTGAGAAGTGATATGAAAGAAAAGGGAGTTAATGATAGTTTGACGGGTGACAGGACAGAATGGAAGAAGAAAACGTGTTGCGCCGACCCCAAGTAATATGGGATAAGGGCAGGAAGAAGAAGAAGAAGACATGGGAAAATTACTTTTTGAGATAATATCATTATTCTAATGTCGTCTTTTGCGAACTGAAACTGTCTTTCTTTCTCTTTATAGCGAACTCAGATATTCATGAAAATGCCTCAGAAGTTAATTAGGAATGTTAAGATTTCTTGTCTAATGTTTTTGCATAAGTATATAAGTGTTAGTTTTTTTTTTATGCATTTAAAATAGTAATTTTTTTCTGAGATACCCAACAGTTAAATAATTCTGACAAGTTATGTTTCCAACCAGCTCGAATGGCACATTATCAAATATTTCAATAAATATTCGTAACAGGTCTAGGTCAAATCTAAGGTTCACGATTTATATATTTGTCCGTTTTTGTATTTCGTTAATGGAATAATTGTGGAGAGATGGCAAATTATGTACAACAGTGGGAAAAATTTTGGACGATTGTGGGCATTCGTCTTTTACAACCCTAGTGTTCAGGTAGGGAGTTAGTGATAGTGTGACGGGTAACAGGACAGAATGGAAGAACAAAACGTGTAGCGCCGACCCCTAGTTATACGGGACTAGGGGAGGGAAAATTAAGAAGTGTTCTTGCAAGTGGCTAGCCCTGCATTCAAATTTGAGTTCAAAGTTAACTCCAATGACGTCAGAGAGTAAATACTCTACCCTGGCATTTTTGAACGCGAAAGTAGAGTTCAACTGTCAATGTCAAGCTTATGGCCGCTTACTCCAACTTATCCTGCTCAGAGTTAGGGCTATATTTCACCGAGACACCATGGCGGCGCGACCAGTCGCTGCTACCAACAAAATGTATACAGCTCTATAGAGATTTATTCACCTGGTGTCCGTTTGGTTGCGCTACCAATTTGGTGGCGCGACCAGCTCGGACGTGTGGCGACTCTGGGGCCTAAGTCTGCTATTTTTATAAATTCGTCATTCCAACACGATCCTATTGTCATTTTCCTAAAAGTTTGTAATCTGCTAATTCATAATGATCGATCATTGATCGGTCAATGGTCTTGTAATAGAATTGTGGTAGAATGACAATATCTAGCTTATTAAAATCACTAATTGCATAATGACGTCGTAATGGTAGGTTACTGATCAAAGGAACTGTCAAAATTTTTGCAGATTACCGCATACGTCAGATATTCATTTGTCATTATGTACCTACGAGATTACCATTTTATGCCATTTCTTTCAATGGAGTGTCAGTGGTTGACCATTGGAAAGTCATAATGGCGCCATTATATTAGTAGATTACCAAACTTGTCAAAATCGACAATTATGACATCAATGATAGACCATTCTGACACTATTGTAATAGCAGACTTGAGGCCCAGGTGTCTGTATGGTGTCTATCACCATGTCGCCATGGCGGCGCAAATGGCCGCGCCATAAGGTGTCCCGGTGAAATATAGCCCTTAGAGTTAGTTGACTCCAAAGTAGCTACTCGAGTTATAAAAGAACGACCCTGGGTTGCAACTCTACTCTGGTTATTTTTGAACGCAGGGCTGCACGGTAACATCACAGTATCGACATAAATTGGCGATACGACCACCTTAGTGTAGTGTATGATGCGTATAAATTGGTTGTCTGCGGCGCGGTGCTTACGATCCGTTTCACTCTGTTGACTTTACGACGTGCTGGGATCATGTATTTTCTTTATTTTTTAATTGAATTAATACATGTGACAAGCGATCGGTATGATTATCACTCGATTATTTATAGTGAATCGTGATGATTGATAATATTTGATTTTGTGATGTGATGTGTATTACAAAATTAGGAACAATCAGTAAAACGAAAAGCACGGGACGTTCAAACGTGACAGGAATGAATTAGTGAACAGGATTAAAATTAAATAACAAATCTTATGTAACGAAACTTTCACCGCTTCCTTTTACAATACATACTTTCTTAAAAGTTAAACTCCGTAATAATATGTGCACATGTTAATTGGACTCAAAAAACTCTAATTAGAAGTTTTTGAATGCAAATAGCATATTGCACCTCACGTAGAACACTACAAACCAAAATGATTCTAATTACATCCAAATGAGGGTACAATTTACAATGTAATTAGTTCGACTAATAAGCCCAGTGTAACGGTCGGCGCACATTATACGGTTAATTACTGCGTTTTGCATAATCATATTAATATAACCATTCAATTTCTCTAACATAGCAATACATATTATAATCTTGAAAATGAAATCCCTAGAACGTTAAGGGCAACTAAAGGGCTCAGGTATTTTATTCAGTAAAAGTCTGACACGTGGAGTGGAGTGCAATTCCCTGCCGGAATCTGTGTTTTCTGATAGCTATAACTTATAATGAATACGTTAATTCTAGGCAAGCGTGCTCCATCGTCGGCCACATCGCTTACCATCATGTGAGATAGTGGTCAAACGCGACATTATAATAAAAAAAAACTGGGCAAGTGCGAGTCGGACTCTCGCACTGAGGGTTCCGTGCAAACTACAATTCCCGAATGGACACGCCCTTTCGCTCCACCGTACAGCGAGTAGTCATGGGAAGAATTCTAAACTAAAAAAATGGTGAACCTTATGCGAAAATTGTACGGTACGGTCCAACCGTCTAGGAGATGCACCGAACAGACAGAATGTTTAAAATTGTATTATAGTTGTACGTATACAATATTAGTTTTAGTATTTGCGAAACTCGAGACTCGTGTCTAGTATTTTTATGTAAAGAATCTATGTACAAAAATTCGTAACTGTGTCATGAAAAATCACAAAATTATAAGCTCGTTATGTCAGCAAAAATACATAGTCACCGGGCCATCCAGGCGACTTGAGCGGTAGTTTTGCACTTGCACCCAGCAGTTTGCTGGCAGCTAATACCCACTATGACCTGCCGTAAGCTGAGTTGTACTTAGTGTTTGTGGTGTACAACTTGTAACCTTTTTATATATTTTTGGGAAAAAAAATAACATGGTGTAAACAATATTGGAATCTATTCAGTTACTGATTCTGAACAAACAGGTTTCGCATATACTAAAAATAATGTTTTTTTTTTTTTTATAATGGATAGGCTCGCGTTTGACCACAATCTCACCTGATGTATGTAGATTGACTTGCGGGGCAATCCTGTATGCGTGATCAAAACCGCACGATATTAAAAACACGGAACCCAACAGGGCTATAGGTAAGGAAACCTTTAGTCTTTGTTAAAGTATCCATACTAATATTATAAAGAGGTAGAGTTTTTAAGCTATTGCATAGCTTCTATTGCGGGCCTTGAGCGCGGAGACCGAATCCAGAAATTCCGTAACGAAAATAACCTAACACCCCCCACTCATTTGTTTTTTGAGCGTGGTGACCGATAAGAAAACAAATGAGTGAGCAATCAATCAAAATTCAATTCAATGTGTGAAAGTGTAACTTCAATTAATATCAAAGAAAAAAAAAACAAAGGAAAAAAAATACTGCATAAATAAAATAAATAAATAATTATAATTGCATAAGTTGATAAAAATGCTATGCAAAAGCTTTACCGCGGCAGTCCCCAAGTGCCACACGTCTTTTTTTTGTTGTGGGTAATCTATGAAAGTACTGGTCCGATTGCGAAAATGTTTTCATCGATAGAAAGCTGCTTTGTTCCCGAGTGACAGGCTATATTTTATGTTTGCGGGCGAAGCCGCAGGCAAACGCTAAACTAATGAAATGATGATTGTCCGTAATGTGTAGTGCATCTTAGCCGGCTTGGCACGTAGTGTTGTAGGTATCAGAAATAGAAAGGGTGATTTTCTCTCACTGGGGCTCGGGTTCACTGGTTTCAGACGCAGTTTAGTTTTACACGCCTTAATTTAGATACTACGTAGATGTTTTGAAGTTGTACATGTATTAATAGCAACGGTGCCAGGAATTTCATTGCGTTTTCGGTCCGGGTAATTTTCAATAGGTGCAACTTGATTCTGCCATCGGACACCCCACGATCTCCGAAATAACGAAATAACAGTCTGGGCCACTAACCAGACTAGACCAACAGGGCAGTCAAAAATCAGCAGTAACTTGTATTGGTATACCTTGAGTAACTGGATAATAATCGCGTATAGACTACGAAGTTCACTTATCCAGACTAGTTATGATGTGCCTGTCCCAAGTGTAAAAAATAGCTAAGGATTGGAATTGCTTGCCGGAATCTGTGTTTCCTGATGACTACAACCCTGGAATCTTTAAAACAAGAGTGAATAGGTTACAGCTGTCACTACGGATATTGAACACTGGCTTCAAGTTGCGCAGAAGTCAAAAACCGGGTCTCTTTAGGTGGTGCGACGTGAGACGCGGGGGCGGGGAGCGTCAGTGATTAGCTCGCTGCGCATCGCGTCATAGATGACACTCGTGATTCGTTTATTGCGCTTGCAGCATGTATCTAACAACGACGACGATTTGCTCGCCAATGTATGGAATGCGCAAAGCGATCCCCACTCTGACGCCGAGCGTTCAATATCCGTGGTGGCAGCTGTATTTCTAGGTAATCGCTTTATTTGAGGAAACCAATGCTGAGATTTTCAAGTTGCTTGTTTTTTTTATTTATAGGCTCGCGTTTCATTTCATCTGATGGTACAGTTGCCATCACGGATCTTGAACGCTCGGCGTCAGAGTGGGGATCGCTTTGCACATTCCATACATTGGCAAGCCAATCGTCTTCGTTGTTAGATACATGCAGCAACGCAGTAAACGAATGAGGAGTGACGTCTATGACACTCCCCGCCCCCGTGTCGCACTTCGCACCACTAAAGAGACCGAATATATGACTTCTGCGCAAGTGTTCAAGATCCGTGATGGCAACTGTAAGCGATGATGTGGTCCACGATGGAGCACGCTGGCCTAGAAGTAACCTATCTTTGTAGCCCGCTTTGTTTCTTTCTTTGTGCTTTCTTGGTCATTGTTTAATTAACCCTTTAAGCACTACTTATCGTCAGATTGGTCCGACGAGTGTCTTCATGTCCTATTCGCCAGGGTCGTGTGTTTGCGACTGGATATTTTTCCATCTTTTTTTTTTTCGATGGGAACAATCATCCAATGACAACCCCCGCTCTTGGGCGGGGCGGGAGATAGTGTCAGACTCTTACTGACTAAAAAACCCATCATCCCGTTCCTTCAAGCCTTCATACCGGGGCTCGAGCGCCCTTTTCGGGTAACCCTGGCCCCAGTAGGCTTCGACCCAGCTGGGCCCCTGCTGTTGCTGACAACTCCTTGAGGCGCGCGGGAACAGCATGCGCCGTCGACGACTTGGGCTTGGTCCGGACAGTTACCGGACGGCCGGACAGCGAGCTACCCATTGCTCACTGTCCGCAAGCCCGCGCCTACGGTGGCTGGAAATCGGGATCAGAATCCCGGCGGCGGCGAAAGCGCCGTTGCCTGATGCGGTCGGCCTCCTCCTTAGCGAGCATTACTGCTTCGCAGAAGTCGGCGACCGCCTACCACTCCTCCTCGCTCCGGACCATGGCCTCAACCAAGGCCAGGCGCGAGAGGTCTCCGCCGCCGATCACCCCGAGGGCACGGCGATACTCCGCCCAAGCAGGGCACACCGCGACTGTGTGCTCCACCGTGTCCTCCGGGCGTTCCGCACAGTGGCGACACCCGGGCGTCATTTCCGCTTTAATTCGGAACGGGAACCTCCCGAACTTGCCATTTCCGGTGAGGACCTGTGTCATGCGGAAGGGTATTCTTCCATCTTGTTTAGCACTTCAATCCTATAGGTGTCAGAAGAGCTGATATTACGGAGTATTAAGTCGTGGATGTTGTGCGACTTCGGCGGAAGAAAAGCGAGAGTGTTTGTTGTTTAAATCCGACGTACGATGTTAAAAGGTTAAGCGATGTCAATTAAGGTTTATGGACGTTTGCTGGAGCTTTTTAGCCCGTTATTTTTTTTTCTTTTTTGTCTTTATAACACCGGCTGGCTTATTGTCTTGCAAAAGTCATCACACGTTTATTTTTGCATCCACAATGTTATGGTAAATATCACCATGACTACTGATATCTTAAACTTTTAATCTACTAACAAGATTAGGCCGGTGATATGGAGTGAAAGTTTTATTTTACCAGGAAAATCATCAAATGACTTCCCCCGCTCTGGGAGAGACGGGAGGGAGTGTGTGTCAGACTTTTTCTTTACTAAAACTAGAACTACATTATACCGACGCACACGAGTAACACGCATTTGTAGGTAGAGTCGCGTCGCGTGGCGTGGATCAAGTGTAGCTCTACAAGTCTAGTTTACATAAAAAATGTGTAGAGAATGGAGACCGACGCGCCCAGATGGCATACGTGTGCGCAGTGTGGTTCCACCTTAGTCATCTTACGGACAGGACAACGTCGGTCGGGACCGCTAGTAAATTATACAAGTCAAGAGCTTATAAATAATAAGGTCGACTGGCAGATAATGCCTAAGGCATTAAGTCCGCCTTTGTACAGTTTTTTTGTGCATAAAGCTTTAAATAAATAAATAAATAATATCGGTAACCGAAACTAACCAAAAACCGTAAACCGTATCCAAAACCGGTATAATATTTTTTTTAATCATTATTATTAACTCATCGAATGCCGTAATTAGAGACACAATAGAAAGATAATTGCTTATGTCGAACTGTGTAACTTAAGACATTCAAAAGGTTAATAGGCTCGAGTTTGAGCACTGTCTTACCAGATGGGTATTTATTTATTTATTTGTTTTACTTTAACAAATCGGCTATCCGCCAATTACATTAGTTGAGACTATCTTTCATTCGTCCGCTAAAACATCACAGTCAGGGTGCGAGTGGAGGATGATGGAGGATGCGAGAAGAGAGTCGAGCGCAACAAGAGTGCGCAACAGTGTGACTCGCAGGCACAGCGAACAAGCGGTCTCCTGATGCGGCTATAGTATGGTAAGCGATGTGGCCGACGATGGACCATGCTTGCCCAGAAGTAACCTGTTTACTCTTGACCTAAAGAGGTTGTAGCTATCAGGAAACGCAGTCTCCGGATATATTGTATATATCTGTATTGTGTATTCTTATTTCCGTATCCAGATTCGAAATTTCATGTCTTTATCAACCCTTCATTATACCTAATCAGTCACTCGTCACTTACGACATTTGCAAGAAATGTTTACGAATGAGATTGGCATGATATCCGGATGCTACACATTTCTTTTTCATTTATCATAATGCATTGTTTACTGATTAGTTTATAGCAATGTCATTCAAACTTAATACAGAAGCCATACCTACCACGAGCTTTTAACGTGATCTATTTTACGACCAAAACTGAATTGTTAAAGGGATGGAGTTATATGTATAGGGTGTTGACTGCCTCTTTGGTCTTGTGGTCGCAAGCGCGACTGCTGAATTGGGGTTTTGGATTCGATTCCCGAGTCAGGCAAAGAAAGCGTCGGACATTTTATATGGCAACTAGACTTGTAGAGCTACATTAAATCTACGCCACACGACGCGACTCAAGTACGAATCAGACGTGGCCCACGTGAGCGTTGGTGTAATGTAGTTCCCGCTTAAGGCGTATAGTCCCTTGAACCATCTGACCGAAATTATGTGAACGCAACTCTCGCACTCGCCTAGGCGGCAGTACGCAAATCTGTGCATTTATTTGCGGCCAGCAGCGCCCGGAAAGCGCTTTAAATCCATTTTCTCTGCGAGATATTGATTGATTTACATATGCAATGTTCACTTTGAAGAATATTTAACCACCAATTTTTATGTGTAAAAATGTTTCTAAAGGTCCAAGTCGTTTCGAAGGAGTAGGGAAAAGTTGCGAATAGCTTGTTTTTTTTTTGACAAAAGTATTAATTGCACGAAAAAATCAAATGTTGATATTATTTTTCATGAATCTATAATAAACATATATTTTTTTCAAACCAATTGACCTAGCCGTTGCGGAGGAGTAGGCCTCAGAAAATCACTGTTTTACTACACTGCGCACACGTGTGTCACACACGTCGATCTGTAGCCCGATTCACGTAATGAAAACCGTAACGATATCGTAGCGATTTAGTCGTTTAGATCATTTCCGTATTCACATCCATCAATCGAGTTTGAACGACACCGATTTTAAAGTCGTTTGAATATCGTCGATTAAAAAAAAATGTATTACATTATCCTGGTAGAATACTTATTAATGTAACTGGAAATAAGTCGATAGATCGTGAATACCGCTTTTGGATAGGACTTCGATCGAACGACTGTAAAACTTCAACGATATTTGGCTTGTTTGATTTTACGTGAATCAGGCTACTGGGCGCGATAGTCTCCATACATTTGATAAGGAAACTAGACTAATTGTAGAGCTACATGATCCACGCGTCGCGACGTCTTTCTACGTACAAATCAGGCGTGTTACACGTGTGCATCGGTCTAATATACTCTCCGCTATAGTCCTATATCTATTTGCCTGCACTATAGTAAAACAACTACGTTTAGTTGATATGTGAATGAACCCAGTACACTACCAGTGCACTTTGCACTATAATGAGCATGTAATAACTTAATAAACTAATTATAGCCCATGCGTCCGCTAGCGTATTACTCATGGTACAGTAATATAGGTATTACGTATGATATCTACGTGATATATTCATAGATATATTGCGTTAGTGCATCTAGATGTTATCACTGTCTTGCCTGTGAACTCTGTGTGACAGGAGGTACTTCCTTACCGTACTCTGTGTTCATTCGGCGTTTGGTCGGAAGTGTGTGCCCTGTCTTACGTGTGAACTCTAAGTGGGACGAAGAAGGTACTGTGCGTCTGGTCGGATGTGACTTGTGTTCAACTAGTGCATTTTTTTATCAAGATTTTGTGGTGTGTGTGTTAAACTATTGCGTGTTTTTTTTTTATTGATGTAAACTAGTGCTTGACTGCGATGCCACCTGATGGTAAGCAGTGATGCAATCTCCGTTTAAGTTCCGAACGTTGTTAATTGTTATTTAAGGCCAGATTCTACTCATTTTAAAACTCTGGAAATCCACAAATATAAAAGAGAATACCATAAAGAATAAAAATTGAAATATGTTATAAATTAGTAGGCTAAATAAAAAAACATTCGATTCTGACCATAACTTACGATGTCAAACGTGTGTCTACGAGATTACGTCATGGAAATATTTAAAAGTTACAAAAAATAATAAAGCTTGTTTTTAAAATGGCTTCACAAAAACAAAAATCTTGAATAGTTATTGTTTTTTTTATCTATACATCTATACATATAATTAAAATTGGAGTGTCTGTTTGTAATATTGAAATAACTGCTTTTTACTACATGCATATGAATATATATACGGTACAAACACCAAAATAACATTTTTTACAATTTTTGTCTGTCGGTCTGTTTGTCCGGGCTAATCTCTGAAATGGCTGGACTGATTTTGACAGGAATTCTTTTGGCAGGTAGCTGATGTAATAAGGAGTAACATATGCTACTTTTATTTTAGAAAAAATAAATTCAAAGTCCTGTAGTCCACGCGAACGAAATCGCGGGCACAGCTACTATAAAAATAAAACCGCTATTCGGGGCTACGAAATCGACATAGACCCGGACGGAGTTCATACAAAATACTCAGTGACTACAACCGGCTCTTAAGTTCGGAATGTTGTTAACTGTTGTTTAACACCTGAATTTGGCAAGTCGGAAAGGTCCGTTTTTCCCCTCTCGTATGTTGATGACGTTCCTAATGAGACAATGAAGCGTATCTTATCTCCTGGTTATAAGTAGCGGGTCAGAGAAATTACGTCAATTTGTGCGTCAGTTTTCCACGGCTTCCGTTTTTCGATACGTTCGTTTAGTGAATTAGTTAGTACTTTTGATTCTGTACTATCAAAATAAATAGAACTACGTTAAAATTACACTCCAATAGAAATGGCTACAACCTGAGAAATAGGTTACTTCTGGGTAAGCGCGCTCCATCGTCGACCGCATCGTCGCTTTCCATCAGATGAGATAGCAAATCTGTCAACAATAAAAAAAAATAAAGGGTTTTTTTAAAGTTAAACCGTAAGGGGTTTTATGAATGTTAAACTCCAAAAAACCCATACGTAGAAACAATATTTTATTTTCAATTTCGAGGCTTTTTTTTGTCGTTAGGAAAATCATCTAATGACATCTCTCGCTCTTGTACGGAGCGAGAGGGTGTCAGACTTTTACTGGCTAAAAACCTACTCCTGTTCCTTCGTTGCCTTTCATATCAGTGCCGAGTCTTTCTTAATTGGCTTCCGAGGCTATGGCTTCCTCTAGACAAGCGGCCAGCATGAAACGGAGGGTAGCTCAACTCTAATTCAGTGGAGACACTTCCCACTTTACACTGGTCTTCTCCACTCAAACGCATCTTTAAGCTAGAACGACATTAGACCGACGACGCACACGTAGACTATGTCTGATTGAATGACGTCGCGTGGCGTGGATATAATGTAGCTCTACAAGTCCAGTTGCCATATAAAATAATATGGCTTGATGCGCTGGAGTCGATTGAGAGGCGAGCCAAGAGAATCATCGACAATGATGCACTTGTAGATTCGAAGCTCCAAAGCCTTGAGCATCGCCGCCGAGTTGCTAGTCTGTCGGTTTTCTATTGTTTACATTTCGGGGAGTGTGCACTGGAATTGCACAATCTAATTCCGCTAAGTCCGTTCCATCATCGGACCACACGACGTACAGCATTGCGCCACCGGTACATGGTAGACTACCCACCAATACGCACAAAGCGTTTTGGGAACACATTTATTGTGCGTACAGCCAAGGAGTGGAATTCCCTGCCGGAATCTGTGTTTCCTGATAGCTACAACTTAGGAGTCTTTAAGTCGAGAGTGAATAGTTTTCTTCTAGGCAAGCGTGCTCCATCGTCGACACATCATCGCTTACCATCAGGTGAGATGGTGGTCAAACGCAAGCCTATCATTAATAAAAAAAAAAATGGTGATTGATGCGCTCAGATTGGCGTACGTGGCTGGCACACATGTACGCAGTGTAGTTTAAAGTTCCTTTGCAACATCACACGATTATTGTGTTAGGATCGATCAAGAACGATTAAAGAAGTTATTTTTAAGAACATTTTCATGATTAAAAATCTATAAATGAACATGTACAATGTGTACCTAAAGTGTATTATGAAAAAATTAAAATTAAACCAATACCATCAATGAAAATTATTTAAGGAGCTAATTATAACTTTTTTTGTTTATAGCCCTTTCAAGATGAATAGGGGTGCCCGCGTGGTGGAGCCCACGCCGCCAGAGTGCGCGCTGGCGGCCGAGATGTTCGACCACTTCTGCTCCGCAGGCACCATGAAGCAGATCCTGGCGTTACACCGGGAGATCTGCAACACGCTCAACCTCAAACCCAACAGACTTCCTGACTTCTACCCCAAGCTCAAGGTAAGTTTACCACCAGGCACAAGCCACCAGCCAATAGTACTTTTAGGCACGGCGCAAACGTGTGTCTTGTGTCAGATACACCGATGAATATTAGATTTCTACATTTATTTATATAGGCACACCAACGACTTATTTAAAAAGCATTCACCACAATACATTTACGAGGGCCATCCTGTGTAAAAAAGTCACTAGGCATGCACAACATTTACATTTGGGTTAAAACCTGGAAATTGTCATTACAATACATAAAAAAAAACTAAAATTAAAAAGTAATAAACTAACTAAGAATTAATTAAAATAACTTTATTATTACTTCTTAATGGGAAAGATTTATTATTTAATCTTTCCCATTATCGACTATGCTGATATGTGCTACTATGACCTGAATGCAGATTCTCCTCAATAAACTTGACCGTCTTCTGAATAACTGCATTCGATTTGTCTTCAACCTCCGTAAGTACGATCATGTATCCGAGCATCGTTTGCTTTTGAAATGGTTACCCATTCGTCAGCGCAGAGCGCTAAGGGTCTTGACTACCCTGTTCTCTTTTCTAGATAATCCTTCTTCCCCTTCTTATCTGACTTCAGAACTTCAATTTCTTTGCTCTGGCCACAATAAAAATCTTCGGTCCATTAATAATCGTCTTCTACGATGTCCCTCACACAGCTCTGGATTTGTCCACTCTTCCTTTTTCGTCCAGGCGATATCTCTTTGGAATGCGCTCCTTCTGAACATCAGGATGGCAACTAGCTGATTTTCCTTTAAGGTGAAGGCACGTGAGCATTTTCGCAAGATGTTGGTAGAATCATCACAGCACTGATTGGTTAGATTTGTTTTTTTGACTACAGCATTACTTATTTATATGTATGTATCTAAGTATTTATTTACTATTGTATTTGTTTCTCTTCTGTTTGTCTATTTATTAAGTTGCACCTGCCATGTTATGTTTCTGCACTACCCTAAGGTCGACTGGCAGATAATGCCTCAGGCATTAAGTCCGGCTTTGTACAGTTTTTTGTGCATGAAGATTTAATAAAATAAGATAAATAAATATTACTTACATTAAATTATAGATTAAATTACATTATTAGATATTATATTCTATAGAACAAGTCGGAAATGGTCCACTCCCTGCGCATACATAAACATTTTTTTGTGTCCACTTTCTTCCACTTAACACATACTCATGACGATCAAAAAGTGTTCGGTGTCGGTAACTGAAAACTAAAAGTGTCTACATATGCGCAGCGCCTTACATAAGACTTAAGAATAACTAGCGACATAAGCCTTACCATGACGTGTTAAAATGTCAGGCCACCCTATATCGTCATCCCTTTAATAATTCAGTTTAGTTTGTAAAATGGATCTCATTAAAAGTTCGTAGTAGGGCCACTGGGTTCTCTGTCTTCTCAATAAAAAACATAAGTTGAACACTCAAACTTTACAAAGACATGATTTAATGCATTTGTTTACCCTGACAAAAAAAGAATCACGTGATTCATTCACTGCAATCCTGATTCCCAGAATGAGATTGATTCAAATGGCTTTCGTGTTTTGATGTGATCGGTTCTTAGTAAATTGGACAATTAACCACTACAGCTGCAAATATGATGACAGATTAAATTAAGATTTTAGTAAATAAATTACTAGCGTTTGCCCGCGTATGTACATAAAATATAGCCTATGTCACTCGGGAATAAAAGAGCTTTCTATAGATGAAAAAAACTTTGCAATCGGACCAGTACTTTCAGAGATTACCTCTTACAAACAAACAAAAAAAAAATGAATAAAACCTTTACCTCTTTTTAATATTATAAGTGTAGACGAGCTTTTGCCCGCGGTTTCGCTCGCGTACATAAAATATAGCCTATGTCACTCTGGAATAAAGCAGCTTTCTATCGGTGAAATAATTTCAGCAATCGGACCAGTACTTTCAGAGATTACCTCCTACAAAAACATAAAAACAAAAACAAACTTTACCTCTATAATATATTAGTATAGATATATATATTTTTTTATCTAATATAAACTAGTGCTTAACTGCGATTGTGCATCCCAGCTGGGCCTTAAGTCTGCTATTACAATAGTGGCAGAATCGTCTATCATTGGTTTCATAATTGTTGATTTTGACAAGTTTTGGTAATCTACTAATATAATGGCGTCATTATGACTTTCCAATGGTCAACCACTGACATTCCATTGAAAGAAGTGACATAGAATGGTAATCTCGTACATATTGACAAATGAATATTTGACGTTTGCGGTAATCTGCTAAAACTTTGACAGTTTATTTGATCAGTGTTTTACCATTAGAACGTTATTGTGCAATTATTGGTTTTAATATGCTCGAAATTATCATTCTACCACAATTCTATTACAACACCAAAAAATTGCAGACTTGGGGCCCTGATGGTAAGCAGTGATACAATCGTTGACGGTAAGGCGCGCTAGTTTATTAAGAGCCTACTCACTCTAGCCTTGACGACACCCAAACTATAATCGGACGGGAAGACAGCAGCAGGCAAATTGTTCCATATTGGTGTAGATATTGCTATTTTCCATGTTCCAGCAAATCGTCTTAGGACCAACTATTTCTGTAAACGTATTAATGATCCGTAGGTCGACACTTAGCTCGCCGCTCCTAAAGAAAATTCTATTTCAATTCCAACGAAATTCAGTCATTGAATATTACTCTGAATTTAAAAATATAAAATGCTGAACAATCTTCAACCTTGTTCTAAAGAATTAAAGCTTATAATTGTTAGAAGGCCGTATATATTTCGCAATGCACTTTTAACTTAGAAAGTGATATTTTAATAATATTATAGAGGAAAGTTTACCAGACCGCGACGTTTGCGGAGCGTGGATTTACTTGGGTATATCGTAGTACCGGTCACACTGCTTTCCATTGCGGAACATGCAGGGGGGCAGAGATAGTGTTTCTTGCGAACTTTGATAGATTTACTAGACTTACGAGTAGTGGTTCGAACCCAGCCAGGCGCATTACTTTGTGTAATTTATTTCATCATCATCACTCTCAAAACGGTGAAGGAAAACATCGTGAGGAAACCGGCATGTTCTAAAACCAAAAATTCGAAAAGATGTGACGTTCACCAACCCGCACTGGGCTTACTTGGTGCTTGACGCTTCCTGCCGTACACGGCTCCCTCTCCTAGAGAGGAGGCCTAAATCCTAGCAGTGGGAACGTTAAAAAGGTTGATTAAGCTTATGCTATATGTGTACTTTGATGAGGTAAAACGACCGCATAAGTTGCAAGTCACTACATCGTTAAATAGATATTACATTGCTTAAAATATTTCGTACTAGTTGCTGTCAGCTGCTTTGCCCGCTTCTTAGTAGACAATTATTATCCCAAGGGATTATACTCCTGGAATAAAAAGTATCATGATGTGTGCTATTCCAGGATTATGTCTACCCGTGCGTGTGCCAAATTTTATTCAAATACCTTCAGTAGTATTTGCTTAAAAGAGTCATAAATCTTAAATCATTTATTTATTTATTTGCAAACATGGGTAAAAAATATATAGGTACATTGATGGTTTTTTTTTTTTTTTTTTTAGCCAGTTCTGTCCCACTCCTGGGCAAAGGCCTCCCTCCAATCCTTCCATCTTTCGCGCGCCCGGGCTTCTTCTTGCGAATTCTGGTGGAATCTATCAAGTTCGTCGCGCCATCTCCTTCTTGGTCTACCGCGACCCTGACTCGCTGTTGCAGGGCACCAACTTTTTTTATATGTGATGTTTTGTTTATATATGAATAATAAGGTTCTCCATGCTTAGGTAACCATAACATGGGTGTGGTGTGCAAATAATGAAAAAACACGATAAGAAAATAGATAAGTATGTCAGCCTTGTCAGTCATTCATAGTTACAAAATAATTATAATAAAACTTAAATGTCAAAATAAAATAAATCAATAAAAAAATTTAAAGCCACATATAATATAAAAAAATACAATTAAATATATCAATATATATTAATTTCTAAATAATTCAGTAACAAACATCCATACATACAAACTTTCACGTTTATAAAATTACGAGGATGTGATTGCAAAAGTTAAAATTAGCAAAGGCCTTCCTAAAAATAAAAATAAAACGATTTAGTACTCTTCCTCCTTCCCGCGTCGTATTCTTCATTACTGAGGGTCGTGAAGTTCCCGCTGGATTAGCTTATTGATGGTATAGCAAACGACCAAGAGGCCGCAGCCCAATAAGATGGGCAGATCAGGACCTAGACCATGACGTTTAAAGTAAGATTGTTTTAATCTTGTTTCGGTGTGGGTAAGAGATCGCACTAGGCAACCTGTATAGCTCTGTCTCTTATCCACATTGGAATAACAATAAAACTATCTTACTTTGAACGTCATGGTAACCCCGCAGGTCCGCTCCACACTGGACACCTAATTGCACGTCGCACTTCATGACGCTAAGAACCCTCACAGATGGAGAGTTACCATCAATAATTTAGTACTAAGACAACATAAAATCGAATGACTGGAATCGTGCTTACCCCAAAACTGTTAGAACAGTCAACTCGTCGTGACACGCCAATTTAACACTTAGTACGTAGAATTGTATCTAGAACGTCCGTGTTTTAGTGGCACGGAGCCAAAACGTATGCAACTCACCGTTCCCCGCTTATTAAACTTTTCAACCAGGAATTCGGATATTGTACCGAATCGAGCAATACGACGCTAAATAAAACTGACGACCACTAACTTCCCAGCTAGTCTAAGGACGCTTTCAATTTATGCGATTTTTGACGGCCTGCTATGATGCTGCGGTGCGTTAGTCGTACTGCGTATATATCGTATTTTTCATACAAAGCACGCGGTGCGGCGACAACAGGACGGCATAGTCACAAGCACCACGTGACCAATGCGGGGTTGAATAGAGCACGCGGTAGCCAGATCATACGTTTTCAATTTAGGCGTTTATTATCGGACTGCTAACTTACTGCAACCGGCCGGCTACGACACGGTATATGTGCGGCAGCAATCCGACGTGAAACGTCTAAATTGAAAGCGCCCTTATAATACTAAGAATCGCGATGTTCAGGATAGAAGTCTTGACTCAAGCTGGATTCTTTCTACTTGATGAATTGTCGGTGCTTGAAATAATTAAATGGACAAAGGTTTTTGGTATAAGTATAGGTCTTGATTTTTTTTTTACAATCGCTTTTCTCCTCGAAAAATCATATAATATAAACATTATTATTAATAATATATGTATATATTAAAATAACATCGTATTGACGCTTAATATTTTAAAATATTAGTAAATTGAGCATTACCTGCGAAGAGGTGGTGTGCGTTTGGTGGGAACTCTAAAAGAAAATACATTTTGTCTAAGGGTGTTTTTAATATCGTGCGGATTTCATCACGTATCGTAACCCTTGCAAATTTTCTTTTTATACAAGTATTTATTGTAAAGCGGAGAATACGCACGCGAGACGCGTGCGGGGCGAGGCAATCCCGCATGCGTGATGAAATCCGCATTTTGTTAAAAACACCCTTAGCCTGCTGTTCGATTGCCGATAAAACAGAAAAACGTGCATGACACAATTATAAGGTTAGAAAGAAAGAAGGACCGTTAGATCGAAAGAAACTATGGAAAATGACGGAAGATTTGAAGAAAATGAATCATCGCTAACCTAAAATAATTTGGAATGAAGGCATGAAAGTTACGTAAACAAATACCGCTAGTAATATGTCAACAGATCTATGGGAGTAAGGCAGTGGTCCGACCGCCGACGATGAACGAGAAACGAGTAGAATTAGAAACTATAAACGAGTTGGCGATCAGCGGAAAGCGTATAGTTTCGATAGTTTTGTCGCCGGGCTATAAGCGAGTGTACTTTCAATGCCGCACTGTAAAGAAATGATCAAGCGAGCGAGCATCGCTGAACGAGTATCGCTGAGCGAGTTTATTTTTGTTTTTCGTCGCTCAGCGACAAAACTAGTAAAGCGAGTCGTCGCCGGCAGTGTGAACAGTCAGAGAGCAACTTTTAATATATGCTTCTCTTTCGTTTACACGAAATGTACATTTATTGTGCGTTTCTTGAGAGAGAAAATCGCCGATAGTCAGTCGTTTTCCCGCCGGCGGTCGGACCACTGCCTTAGATTTGAATAGCGTCAATGAAACGTGTGGAGCCATCTATATAACACAACGAAGGGGCACAGCAGGGCCGATGCCCGCTAGGGCCACGGACAATTTCCGAATAGGAAACTCATAGTCCTAGAACGCATAGGGAACCTGAAGGACGAGTCGACGTCCTGGGGCAATACCACCTTGCGCAAGCGGTGCGCGTCCTTGGTGTGCAGGGTGCGGGAGAGCTCCAATACAGTTCTGGCGATGATTGCCGGCAGGTTTGATTACCCTTATATTGGACATTGCTGTGGCAGACATGTTGCAGGCTATATCTGATAGTGTGTGTGTGTTCTGTTTAGTTTTTGCTGTATGGGTGCTATTGGTTGCCTGTTAAGAGTTGATAATCGCAAAAAAATGTTTTTGTGATTACCGTCTTATTGCCCGGGGACGTCGATTCATGGTTTTAGGCAGTAAAAGTTAGACTCCCGTTCCACTCCAGAGTAGGAAAAGTCATTGGATGATCGCTCACCTCAAAAAAGTAATTGTATATTAACACTTGTGTTATGGCCCGATGCTACTTTTCAACACTCGGAGCGGTGGAGCGAGGAAACGAAGACATTTCGGAAAGTTTATCGAACATGAGTGTAATGTAACGCCGGCCAATGCGTTAAGTGATTATCAGACCCTGAAGTGAAGCCGGAGGGAAATTTAAGCAACACCGAAATTCTTTATTATACATTTCTTTATAAACTATCTATTTAGATTCTTAGCATAAGCGTAGAAGGTCGAAGCCACGGGCCCAGCAGGGTCGAAGCCTACTGGGGCCACGGGTAGTGCGAAAGTGAAACCCCCGGGCCCTGGGACGAAGGCAAAGATGGAACAGAAATGGGTTTCAGTCATTAAAAGTTTGATATGCCCTCTCGCTCCGCCGAAGTGCGGGATATGTTATTGGATGATTTTTCCATCTAAAAAAAGCGTATAGCAAAATCAGCCTTATAATGTTCCCACTGCTGCTACTAAGGGCTCCTCTCTAGGAGAGGGAATGGGCCGTAATCCACCACGCGGGCCCGGTACGGATTGATGGATGTCACATTCACATGTCTTTGGATTTTTGGTTCTAGTATACGTACAAGCCGGTTTCCTCACGATGTTTAAATTACCCAAAGTATTGCTCCGTGCTAGGTTTGAACCCGCGAGCTACAAATCGCGAGACTGCGAGTCGGGACCGTCACCCTGGGTACTTGTACTATTACTTATTCTGTGCCCTGGACCACAAAATAGTTTTCAAACTTTTTCCTATACTTGCTATGAGACCTTGCTTCATGACAAATCTTTAGATTTCATACTGAGTGTTAAAATATACACCTAACTGGAGCATACACGTCCTTATCTTTAGATTACGTTGAATTAGAAATTTGATTTTTTCACTGTTGCTTGGGACAACAGATTATAGTTTTTGATATTAATTTCAGCTTTATATCTCCACGCGTTCCTGAGAAAAAAGGTATTGACAGACGGACAGATGGAAAGACAGACAGATAGATAACAAAGTGTTCCTATAAGATTTTCATTTTTACCGGCTTAGATACGGATCCCTAAAAATAGTATAGAAGACGGCTTAGATGTTTCAATTTTAATCTCGACTCGTCCGAATTAAGGCGTATAGTTCATTGAGTGGCGTATTTGCCGGAGTTAAATGCACACAGACTCGTACTGCGGCCTGCGCCCGCATAGTCTCGCTTACCTTTAAAACCAATTTCTTTGTGAAATATTGATTGATTACATAAATATGCTATGTGCATTCTGAAGTGTTCTACTTAACCAGATTTTTTTTTTGGTGTAGACATATTTCTAAAGTTTGAGCCGGGAATGAGTAGAGAAAACAAGCGGAAAAAATGTCATTTTGTTAAAAATATTTTTTTGGCAAAAGTGTTAGTCATACTTACAAAAAAAAGGATATATTATACAAATAATACCTATATAAATAATTAGCTGTGCCCGCGACTTCGTTCGCGTGGACTACAGGATTTTGAATTTATTTTTTCTAAAATAAAAGTAGCCTATGTTACTCCTTATTACATCGGCTACCTGCCAAAAAAAGTCCCGTCAAAATCGGTCCACTCATTTCAGAGATTAGCCCGGACAAACAGACAGACAGATAAAAATTGTAAAAAAATGTTATTTTGGTGTATGTACCGTATATATATTCATATGCATGTAGTAAAAAGCGGTTATTTCAATATTACAAACAGACACTCCAATTTTATTTATATGTATAGATGTATAGATGAATCTATTTTTTTTTTTTCAAATCTTTTAACCCATCTATTACAGTGAAGGAGGCTTCAGAAAGTCACTGTTTTAAGCTCAGAACAGATGAAACAGGTTAGAATGGCTTTGTGGGTGGGGCAGGCTTGCCACAAAGTAGGGCTGTGCTCATAGTTCAACTACCAATAGCAAACTTGCGATCTAAGTGTGCGTAATCTGTGTTGCGTAATGCGCGTTCGTATCGGTTTATTGCCTGTAGTGAAGCTAAAGGGTCTGAGACAAGCTCCAACACTCGTTGTAGTACAAATCGGAAAGTATTTCCTTTCTAAGCTCTTTCATCTTTCTTTTTTAAGGCACTAAATGAGAGCAAGGTCCTTAAAAATACCTACATACATGATTGCCAACTCAGAGTGTGCCTCTCAGGTCAAACATCTTAATCCAATGTCACGATCCTGCAGCTAAATACAATGACCTGTAATTACAATAAAACCAGAGAACATTCGGGTAACGAAGGAATGAAAATAAAAACAGAAAACATTTATTTGCCTCATCGTGCGTGGGCGCAGTGTGCTGACACCAAAACTTTAAACCCATTATAAAATGTTTGGTGTAAACAAAGGGGTTTGCTGATCTGTAATCGCGTTTTTTAGGTACAGAAAATATAGATCTAGTGTTTATTCTTTGAGCTTCTGTTGCCTAGACTAGATTAACTTTTTGAGCCTTCAGCTATTATCATCATTTTCAGCCGAAAGACGTCCATTGTTGGACATAGGCCTCCCCAATGTCGTTAACACTTAAGGACTCGCTACTGGGTCTAAAGGACCCAGTTGTTCAATTTATTTGTAATAACTATTAAGATTTGACGTTTACGATGTTGCCGTTCTTAATACCTTTCGACGACAGTGTAGTACGGCGAGTGGCAGTCGTACTCGTCAGTTAGCACGCTGCGTGTGAGTGCTACAGGCGTATTTAAGGGTGACCGGGTCCACCGGACCCGGTAGCGACTAAACACGTTTGTGTTTTTTTCATCATATTATTGCTGTTTATTAACGTGTTTTTTGTTTATTTTATAGAAAATGGCTACCAATAGGCCCTTGAGACCTAATAAAATAGGAGAATGTATTATTGATCGGTCTTTCTAACTCAAAAAAGTTCGAAAACTAATTTTTGTTTGGTAAAATGCGATATAGCCAAACAGCTGTATTGCATTTTACGCTTGTGGGAAATACATAAAATACGTATGTTCAAATTTTTATAACTAAATTAGATGTAGAAAGAGAATAAAAAATGTTTAAATACTATTTTATCCAAAAAAAAAGATATTTAATTTTAATTGATTTTCAAAGATCATTTTTTTGTATACTATAATTATTGACCTTTAATTGTTAATTGTTCTAAGTAGGTACATCATAGTAGTCTAAGAAAATATAGAAGGTATTGGTTAAAATAATTAATTACACAAGTTTTCACAATTAACCTTAATCTTGTCATAAAAGTATGCCAAAAAATCTTTAATTTTTGTAATTACTTGTTGTATAAGAAAATGCAATAAATATTAGTATTTGATACACTGGATATCTTACTGGGTCCTGCGCACCCGGTAGCGAGTATAAGTGTTACAAATTAAGGCGCGAGTCCTCAAGTGTTAAAATTAATAGTCCTGTGCGTCTCGCGTCCTTCGGATTCCCGCAACCCCCAGGACATCGGTCCACCTTGTAGAAGGTCTTCCAACGCTGCGTCTTTCGATTAGGATTGCAGAGCTAAACGAGATGGAGTACCACCCAGTCGCGAAATGACTCGTCGGATTAAGACCTGACGGCCATCTGTTCTGTAAGCAATGTGCCTTGCCTATTGCCACTTAAGTTTAACGATTCTTCGTGCTATGTCGGTAGCCTTCTTCAGCACCAAACTATAAATGTACAACGAATATTACTATAATTTTACTATTTTTTTAAGCTATTGTATAGCTTCTATCGCGGGCCTTGAGCGTGGAGACCGAATTCAGAAATTCCGTAACGAAAATAACCTAACACCCCCCACTCATTTGTTTTTTGAGCGTGGTGACCGATAAGAAAACAAATGAGTGAACAATCAATCAAAATTCAATTCAATGTGTGAAAGTGTAACTTCAATTAATATCAAAGAAAAAAAAACAAAGAAAAAAAGTACTGCATAAATAAAATAAATAAATAATTATAATTGCATAAGTTGATAAAAATGCTAAGCAATAGCTTTACCGCGGCAGTCCCCGAGTGCCACACGTCTTTTTTTTTTTAATAAACAAAGGCACATTAAGGTTAAGGTTTCAGAGAATAGAAAACGTACGAACAAAATAAAACAAAGCATTTGTTTATGTATTTTTATTATTAATATTAAATTAGATAATATCTTTGGCCTGGAGGTCACAAAAACCTTTGTCTTCTATGCAAGACAGTGTCCCATATTACTTGGGGTGCAACACGTTTTATTCTTTCATTCCAAAGAGAAGAGTAACCATGGGATTTCTTTTTGGTTCTTCTCCATAGAAAACGACCAATCTGGAACTGTGCACTAGCTTCTGACGTTTTATAAGTGAAATAAAATATTTATTTTTTTAGTTCTCTCCTGTCAGCCGTCACGCTATCACTAACATCCTTTTCTTTCAAATCTTTCTTCTTTCTGTGGCCTCCCTCTCCAGGCACACTGATAACTGTACTCAAAACTCATTTAGTAACATGCGTTTCATCCTTCCTCTTCACATGACCATAACAAGACAAACGATTCACTTATATTCGATCAAGAAGTGCCAGAAGTAGTAAGTAGTAGTAGTGGTAGCATTGCCGGATTAACCTCTCGAATGCCGTAATTAGAGACACAATTAAAAAGCCATTGTGTCTCGCGTAGATCTGCGTTCCGGCAGTCAACGGGTTAAGCCAGCATAGGGCCTGGAGCTAATTCTAGCAAAGGCGGATTTTGCTACACTAGCCTTGGCTCCATCTTTATCAAGAAAAATGAATCTAACTTATTTTTCAAACAAGTCCCGGAGACCTAAGGCTTACCAAAAGGGTGGCGATGAGTCCATACACAGAAAAGATGAAAGAGGTTAGAAAGGAAATACTTTCCGATTTGTACTACAACGAGTATCGCCGCTTGTCTCCCACCCTTTAACTTCACAATAGGCAATAAACCAATACGAACTAACGCAACTAACAGATCACGCACACTTAGATCGCAAGTTTGCTGTTGATAGTTGAACTATGAGCATTGCCCTACTTTGTTGAACGCCTGCAACCCCAAAGGGCAATTCTAACCTCTTTCATCTATTCTGTGGTTCCGTAGGTTGAATTAATATGGCACAAATATCTTGACTTGTTTTACGCCCACCACAACGCGCGGGACCCGTAGCATTTGCTACTCATGCTACGTGGCTAAACCGGCACTGAGTGCTAGGTAGTCTTAAATAATTTGTCTTTTAAACGAGTACCGCTTTTGATACCGTATGTGTGCCCAACCTCACAGCGCCAGAGAGCGTGAAGATAAGATGCCGGTGATAACACAAACAATGTCATGTGCTTATCTTAGTGAGGAAGTTAGTTGAGTGGCGGCCGTTTCGGAGTTGCTCACCGTCATGGCTGAGATCTAACTTTGCTTATACAGGGTTATTTGTATAACACTGGCAACCTTGGAGAGGTTGACTATGTTATTAACATCATAAAGAACAACTTTTGTTCTATGACTTAAAAATTTATCATATTTTAGTTCATCAGATTTTCATACAAAAATAAAAATATTTAACTTGAACGTTCTAAATATTACGAAGCCTATGCAAAGCAAGCGATAGTACAATAGCGGAGGGGATTCAGCGAGGTTCCTTGATGCGCTTGCGTCCCGTCTTAACAGAGGTAGGCAGGTACAGCAAAATACAGATTTGAAATGTGAATGAACAACGAAATCTTGAAGGTTTGTTTTTGGTAAATGAATTAATATAGGTATGTATGTATAAGGTGAATTTTCCAAGCGAGCTATAGCTAATTCCAAAACTACAAAAAATTTTGAATCGGACTCAAAGAAGTTCTGAGCCAAAGTTTGATGTAAACTAAAACATCATTGTTTTTCAAGCTTTGCCCCACACTAAGAATAGGGTAGTGTCCAGGGTCAAAATAATTACATTTTATTTAGTCCGTATTTTAGATTATAAAAAAATATTGGACACGTATTTTTTCTTTTTTCGGTTAAACAAAAAATAACAAAGATATAGCCCATTAAAGTTACGTGTGATGTCACCCCGTGCGAAAAAATGCAGCACGGCGTGACGTCACACGTAATTTTAATGGGCTGTATCTTTGTCATTTTTGGTTTAATTTACAAATAAAAAAATACGTGTCCCTTATTTTTGAATAATCTAAAAGGCGGACTAATTACATTTTTTACGGCCACTAGCCTATTATTCATATATTGTGGGTGCGTTCACAAACACCTATCTGTAGGCTATACAAATATTTGTTTCTTGCGGGAATCGGAATGGTTACTGTAGTCATATAGTACAGCATTCAATCGCTCAACCATACCGTCTTCATTTGAAAGATCTATCATTCTTTCATAAATTCAACGAACTGATATGATGAATTAATGATTCCTGACTAGGAATATGTTCCTAACCAGGAATCAAACCTAAACATTGTAGCAAAAATAAAATACTGTATTATTACACTATTCGCTTCTTGCTAATAAGAATCAAATTCTAGTAATGGCATATGATACACTAAAAGAAATAGCAATTTTTTATTTTTATTTTTAAAGATGTTTTTAATATCATGCTATTTTCATCACGCATGCGGGATTGCCCCGCCCCGCACGCGTCCCGCGTTTTTATTCCCCGCATTACAATAACTACTTGTATGAAAAAGACATGTATGACTAAGGTTACGCATGCAGAACAAATCCGCATGCGTGATGAAATCCGCACGATATTAGAAACACCTTTACGATACCTGATTTTCTTTTTTTAAAGATAATTAAAAAAAAGAAATTTGTGTATAGTACATGCGGTACAATAACCAGTAGCGGGCAGCTTCTGAACGATGATAATTAGAACTTAAATAGGAGTTATGTGTTCTGCAATCACGAAATGCCGGTGTGATGTGCCCAGGTAGATCTCGATCGACCCAGTTCAACGATTGGCCCACACCATACACCTTAGTACCGAATACAACCAGCAGTGAAGGCCTGTGAACACTGCGTTTTTTAAACGCGCCGTTGACCCGCGATTGTAGCGATACAGACGCGATACGCACACAGTCAGACGCAACATTTCCATCGTCAAACGTTTCTAAAACGATGGAAGTTGAACGTGGTGTGCACAGGCCCTAATGCGGCTGACTCTATTCGTTTCGATTTATATGCAAACTACGAGCATACCTCCGTCAGAATCTACTTTATTTTCGGTAGTTACGATTGTTCGATACGTTTATGACGTTCAATGTTCTGTTTGGCCCTCTCTTAGCCAATCAGAGACCCAAACGCAATAAACGTTTCGATCGCGCTAAAGTAAAAACAACTCGCACTAGGCACTGTTCATGGGAGGCCCTCTGCATTAATTTAAAAACAGTATCGACACGAAAAGGTTTTTATAGCCTCGTTCTTTCAATGCATAATTCAGCTAATGCTTTGTACCATTGAAAACCCGTTCATAAAGAACTGAAATCTTCATACAACACCAATCGGAGGTCTGTCAGTTTTAGCACGCAACAGATTAGCATGAAAATTATTGTAATATTAGACTGGAAACGAGGTACTAATACGCAAAGTGAGCGCACATACAGCCATTAGACGTCTAATAACAGGTGACGCATGTCTGTCAACACATATGATTTATAAATCTGATGTCTCTACCAATCAGAACGTAGTACCCCGCTCCCCATACCTCGGCTAATTGACAGAATTGTTATTGGTGCGCTAGTTTAACTGATTTTAAACTGTATGGTTGTTTCTTCAAAAGACCGCCTGAGGTCTGCATGGTTCTCATATGATTTGACCATTACATGTTTGCTGTATGGACTTTAAAAGAGACTTTGACACCTGAGTTTGTTTCGGTGTTTTTTCTTAGGGTAGTCAGCTAGGAAACACCGGCCTCATCTAGTTTATATTGACGAAAAAATTGACGTGTAAAAGTATTTTTATAATATTGCATAATAAGGGTGAGTTGCACCATTTAACTATAACGATAACAAAGCCTTTAACAGTTGTCAAATCGTCGAATTGACCAATAGGCGGCCATTTTACGGGTGGTGCAACTCACCCTAAATACCATTTATCACTTATCAAGCATGAGGCGTCTAGTGGCTGTAAGGTCGATTTGAGTGACCACTGTCTACATCTAAGTACAGTCCACTATGATTTGTAGCCGGCAAGTGTTGTGTACTTGCATGAAATTCACATGTCTGTGGCCATGATGCATGACTGTCGCAAAGGGTCGTATATACTCGAGTGATTGATAGTGCACCCATTCACCATCGCTCATGCATAGGTGACACTTGCATCAACAAAATAAGAGTTAAGAGCGTCCTTTTCGATGTACATTTTCATACAACCGCTCTTACGTGATTATAATGTTATTACACATCTTTTTCTAGACATTTTGGATCTTGTGGATATTATCTAGGCTTCTATAGAAATCAAAACATTTTGTGTAAAACTAATCTAGTAAAGACCTCTTTAAATCTGCTATTTTACATGAACTTGGGACCTCCATAATGTACTCATATATTAAATATATAAAAAAGTAGGTACATTAATAGAAGCCTTGCACATTTAATCGTGATTTTTAATGACGACAATTTTTCTGAAAACCTATTTTTTTTTTTGTTAGCCTATTCTGTTCCACCCTGGGCAAAGGCCTCCCTCCACTCCTTCCATCTTTCGCACGCCCGGGCTTCTTCTTGCTAATTCTGATGGAATCTATCTAGTTCGTCGCGCCATCTCCTTCGTGGTATACCGCGACCCCGACACGCTGTTTCAGGGCACCAACTTTGTGCTACTTTGGCCCACAGTTTGTCGGGCATGCGGCAGACGTGTCCTGCCCAGTCCCACTTCAGTTAGGCAGCCTTTAGAGCCACATCAACTATTTCACTATTTTTTTAGTTAATTTAACACCTAGTATACTGGCGTTCCATTGCTCGTTGGCAAACCTTAAGTTTGGACTTCTGGATGTTAGTCAAAAACCAGGTTAGAACGGGGAGAATACACATGTCCATGAGTAAAAAACAAAAACGAAAAACTATTAAAGGTTTAAAAAAAATACGTATATCCTGGAACAAGTTTTGTGAAATAATCGACTAAATCACGGTATTACCGAATGCCAACAGAGTTTTCAGGCGTTATATCTCTTTTTTAGGGTTCCGTAGCCAAATGGCAAAAAACGGAACCCTTATAGATTCGTCATGTCTGTCTGTCTGTCTGTCTGTCTGTCTGTCTGTCTGTCTGTCCGTCCGTCCGTATGTCACAGCCACTTTTTTCCGAAACTATAAGAGCTATACTGTTGAAACTTTGTAAGTAGATGTATTCTGTGAACCGCATTATGATTTTTGCACAAAAATAGAAAAAACGCAATAAATTTTGGGGGTCCCCATACTTAACGCCATCCATTTATTAGTTCCGCTTATGACAGTCCCCCGAAAAGCAACCGCCTTTTATATTTGACTAGCTTCGGCCAGCGGTTTCGCTCGCGTCAAAATAAGTTCTACATACAAACTTTGGACGGTTCATCCCATTATGGGATGAATTTTTGAAAATCTTCTGTTAGTGCTCGTGTACGTTATAAAAGGAAACGTTGTGCAATATATCATACTCCTTAGTCTTAGCAGTTTCGGCTGTGCGTTACTTGATATTGTCAGTCAATCAGTTTCAATCAGGATTGGTGAATGTCACATGTCTTCAAATTTTTGCTCTAAGGATATGCCGATATCCTCACGATGTTTTCCTTCATTGTTTTGAGAGCAGTGGTGATAAAATAAATTGCACAAAGTAATGCGACACTTAGAGGAGGCCTATGTCCAACAGTGGACGTCTTATGACTGTAATGAGGTGGCTGGATTCGAAACCTATAATTCGCAAGTATCAACGAGCCACCACTGCTTTCAAAATGGATTATTCCAAGTCAGTCTGTATCTCAAAGACTTTCAGTTCATGCATTTATGTTTTGAAGATAGCGGATCACAGCCCATATGCGTACACGCAATGCTCCTTGCTAGCGTCACTTTATTATATTCAAATCATTCAGTAGCCTGACCGGGTGTGTTTGTATGGTAATCAATTGCTTTGCGACTATCTTTTAGTTTCGTATGCACTTGCACAACACTTAGGTCTACTGCCCACGGACGCGTATCTTTATAGACGCGTATTCGGCATTATACGCTTGGTGTACGCCTGCGTGAAGCTGTGTTATCTGGCAACGACACGACGGCATGACGCTGCCGCCTCGACGACACATTCTACAATACTACTTTCCAACTTATCCAAATTTTAGGATGAATATCCTATAATAATAAAGAGGAATATCATAAAACTTATGCGATTGTTGATATTTTGTTAGCTGCTGTGCGTTTGTTCTTGCTTATCTATAATCATAATCATGTTGCGAATTTCTTAAGAACTTTATGCGTACCAATTTTATTGTTATGCTATCGCTAATTACTGGCTTATCAGCGAGATAACTGTCTGATACGCGCTCGTTGGTTGTGCTCGCAAATTAGGGCGAAATTTTTGACGTATGCGCTGGCGTAGTGATGTCTTCCAGAGTCACATAGCATAATAGCATAGCATAATCAGCTGCCTACTGCTGGGACTCAAGCCTCCTCTCTGGGAGACTCACATAGACTTTAATTTTGAAAGTCTGTTACTGTTAGAAGAATGTAGGACTGCTTCTGCAAGAAAGAGAAGTTCAGACGAGAATATACAATAATTATCGTCCATTTAGTTCCCTCTCACTTAATCTGTGCAGACCTTTTCGACAGATCTCTATGGTCCAGCCACAGTGTAATGTATTCTCTTTTATTAATCTAGCTGTGCGAAATTGCACTGCGAAAAAAAATTGGCTGTTGCACTGTTGCAAATGATCCTGTTTTATTATTTTATGCATGAATATTCCTTTAGTCGGTCATGTGAATGGTCCAGACTTGAATTCCTAGTTGCAAAAAATCCTGTATTTTACATGCTGCGGCCTCTGACTTTATCCTATTATGCTTTAGTTGAAAATAAAATCAGGGTATTGTACTTGATCGTCTATCGTCGACATCTGCACAGCACAACCCCTTTCCAGACATGACCGTTGTAAATATCATTGTGATGCAAAACAGTTGGGAGTAACGGAAAAACAGTACATCGAGCGGGCAGTGTCCTGGCGACTTGCGTGCGTCGTGACTCAACTATCACTAATGCCCGTCGCCGTCGTAGGCGACCGTCGTAAACCTGCATAATTGCACATAAATTCTTAAGTAATTACTTTTATATAGTTCCACAACTATACCCCTTTATCGTACTGTTTATAAACAAGATGTTTATGACATCACAAAGTTGATTTGTATTTTGTATTCGAACAATTATTTCGTACCATTGGCATTGTTCTCACTAATGGCCGCTGACGAATGATGTGCATTACTAAACAGTAGTTGTTATTTTGGACATCAAGCGACTTTGCTTACCCTTCGCTGTTTTAGGTCTATTTAAATTAATTGTACGAATGTATGCATTAGACATTTGCCCTTCAGGGAGGGAAGGCATGCCGGCAATTAACCTTAATTTAATTAAAACTATTCTAGCTTGCGCAATTATTCGCCAACTGTTGTACAATAAATGAAAAACGACTTTAGTTTGCGGTCAGGTGTTCCACGCAAGCGTTCATATTTGGACAGGAGCGGAATAAAACCGGTTCATCCAAATATGATCAGCTCTATTTGAATCGTTTCAAAGACTTCCGGCCGGACGGTGCGCAGGCGCAACGCGTAGGAGTGAAGGAACTTACGTCTTACCTCCTGCTACCTAATCTATCAACGTAATGATATCAGCATTTCTGATTAATACTCGACAGTAAATAATCATCACAATTAGCAATAATTTTAATTACCTATAGGTAGCACTTGACAAGATTTGGTTGCTGATATCAAAGTTACTCACGATTCCAAGAAACAGAGGTGCACTGGTACAAGGAAGTACACGTTGCACTATACATCTTATTCCTTGGTGTAGTCTTGAGGTGGTCTGCATAAGGCATGCGCTGAAGGGGGGAAGTAGTGTGGTGCCACAACAGTCATCAACTATTCATGAGAAAAAGACGCCTGCTCGCATAATTTCGTATCCGCATCGATTGGAAATGCTCCGTCTGGCTATTTTAGGAAAACACCGACGTACACCTTGTGGAGGTAACCCATACTTAGGTGTTTCATTTCCCCCTCATACCCCCTATCTAGTCGTGGAGTGTACCCGCTGGATGAATGCATTATTACACGTTTAAGCCATTATTCGAAACCACATAGTTCTTATTTATGCAAAGACTCTATAGCTTCTGCCAGCGGCTTTACCTGCGTGTTAGTAGGCTTCTTCATACTTTTTAAACCGAATTTTTTACCCCTTTTAGAGGGTGAATTTTGGGAAATCCTCTCTTAGTGCTCGCTTACTTAATAGAAGGGAAACCTTGTGCAAAATTGCACGCTTAGTCCCAGTAGTTTCTCTTTTTAAATGTAAATATAGATAATATCTAATATAATCTATAAAAATCTCGTGTGTATTCATGTTATCGAAACGGCTTGATCAATATTTATGATTTTTTTTTGTGTACATTTGATAAGTCTAAGAATAGCTCGTAAGTCATTTTATACCCTTACGCCCCCTTTTTTTTAATTTATACGGGGTATTTGGCGTTTGCCGAGTCAGCTAGTACTATTATAAATACCTGGAAATTCTTGTTCTATGAAAGTAAACAAAAAAAAGACACTTCTTGAACATCAAGGGTTTTGAAAAGTTAATGCTTTTATAACGATTCCTGTCCCTTGTTTTTTTTTTTAATATGGTTTCGTACTGTTCATAATAGCAGTTTAATAGGAGCCAGTATGTAACGCCTTTTGTGTGTTAGAATATTGATCGAACCTTACATTGAAGAAAATTATTAGGTTGATTGTTAACACTTTAAAATGGACACGAGGCGTGAGAGGGGGTGTGGTGCCGTAGGTTGGAAGAGCCGCCAATGTACGGCAGTGAATCGCGACAGGCTTAATCGCCAGCGTCGGATTAACCCGTCAAACACTCTCGCGTTTATCCCGCCAGGGTCGCACATCCACGACCAAATACTCCATCTCGTCAGCTCTTCTGTCACTTTTGGGTATTGAAAATCTAAATTAGATGGAGTACCCCGTTGCATATACACGATCCTGGTAGATAGGACGCGAAAACACTCGTCGGACCCAAAAGCGTAGCGTGGGCAAAGGCACAGTGACAGCGGTGGTGGCTGAGTGGTAACGGCCCCGACTTACGAGTTGGGTCGCGGGTTCGAACCCAGCCAGGCGCATTACTTTGTGTAATTTATTTCATCACCACTGCTCTCAAAACGTTGAAGGAAAACAACGTGAGGAAACCGGCATGTCCAAGAACCAAAAATTCGAAGACATGTGACATTCACCAACACGCTTTGGGCCTGCGTGGTGGATTACGGTCCATTCCCTCTCCTAGAGAGGAGGCTTGAGTCCCAACAGTGGGAACATTAAAAAGGCTGGTGATGGTGATGATGATGAAGGCACATAAGCGAGGCATTTTTCTTTCATAAATTCGATAACAAGACAGAGACTGTCGTAACCAAGTATTCGATCACATCGTCGTGAAATTGGGTGATATTTCACCTGATGGTAAGCGACGATGTGTGATCAAAAGTTAACCTATCAATTATAAAAATAATCCTCGTTCTTAACCCTTTAACCGCTTGCGTCGGACTGTTCCGACGAGTGTTTGTCCTATTCGCTAAAGTCGTGTGCTTGCGACTTGTTACTCCATCTCGTTTTGCTCTTCAATCCCCATAGGTGACAGAAGAGCTGACGAGATGGAGTATTTGGTCGTGGATGTGCGATCCTGGCGGAATAAATGCATGAAAGTTGGTCGGATATATGCCTCGTAGGCTGTTAAAAGGTTAAACAGTCCTCGCTTCGCCCACGCCTAGCAACGCTACTGGTTGGACCAATCCGACGTGGACGATTAAAGGGTTAAAATATATAATTTGACATAACAGTTGTTGGCAACCCTGTTAAGTCTACTTGTTCGTATTCGTAACATTGGGTGACATGAGATATGCGCCGGACGTTCACTTAGGATTCACACTTGACTGACTATATGAACTCCTTTTCCTCCCGAGTTGCGCAAGGGCACGATACTGTAAACATATCTACTGTGTTAGTTTTGAGACCGAGTCGTATCGCTGTCCGCTCTACTTTGAACACGGAGCTCAATGCTCGGCCTTGACCAGAATTGCTTGAATTATTAGCATCGTAATTATTTCGAAGGTGTAAATAATAGATAGCAAGGGTATTGAATGGGGAATATGCATGAACAAATTATTCGCTATCTAACCAGTTTACCAAAAATGTTGAATATTAAGTTGAAAATTGGTAAATAAGGAGCCATTACTGTCCCACTTCTGGGCAAAAGCTTCTCCAAACTATCTTCTCCTGAGCCGTCTATAACCGGTCCTCGCGGTACGCTTTAAAATCATACCGCCACCAGCTCTTCCTAGGCCGGCCTCGGCGCTTTCCTTCAGTAGGAACCCACGAGATATAATAATTTTAAATAAATATATTTGTCTCTCTCGCTAAAACGCCGCTTTCTACGGCGGCTATATAGGTGTCATGAACTTTCACGTCAAAGACCACGTCGATCTTCTCTTTCTTAATAGAAATCAGTTTTAAAGCTTCGTTGTTGATGAAGATGTTTAAAATATCTTTCATAATGGTTCATTAAAGCTAAAAATGATGATTTAATTTAGCAAATAAAAATATTGCTTGCGTTTTCCCTATTTGTAAATGCTTTAGAAAATATTATTCATCTGATGATTTTGCTATCATTAAATAATTAAAAGTAACTAAACCATTCAAATATTAGATAGTGGCAACACTAACGTTCGCCTCCATTTACTTTGGTCTGTGCTACACGCTAAATGTACATTTCGTTTCTACAATAATAAATATATAATCTATACATATAATAAATCTGTAAAAGTTTTTGGTTGTGCACGCATCGCACGCATAGATAACTTTTATACATTAAAATTTTGTGTAACTTAATTTATTACTTTGTTTCTTCGCAATCGGTTGACTATATCGAAAGATGTACTTGAATCATTGATTGTTAGACAGTACGAAGTTCGCCGGGTACAATTACCGGCACGGATCTTGAGCGCTGGCTTCAAGTTGCGCAGAAGTCAAATATTCGGTCTCTTTAGTGGTGCGAAGTGAGACGCGGGGGCGGGGAGTGTCAGTGATTGGCTTGCCGCGCCATCGTGTCATAGACGTCACTCGTAATTCGTTCCCTGCGTTTGCTGCATGTATCTAACAACGACGACGATTGGCTCGCCAATGTATAGAATGCGCAAAGCGATCCCCACTCTAACGCTGAGCGCTCAAGATCCTTGCCGGTATTTGTAAATATATAAAAGGGTCTATGCGTCTATTATTATGTGCCCAAGTCTACTACAAGACCTAGGAATCTGACAGCACACGTAATAAATTTATTTTATTTTAAATTAAATGAGATAGCGATAGAGAGCGGTGGTGGCCGAGTGGTAACGGTCCCGACTTACAAAATGTAGGACGCGGGTTCAAACCCAACTGGGCGCATTACTTTGTTTATTTTATTTAATCGCCATTGCTCTCAAAACGCTGAAGGAAAACATCGTGAGGAAACCGGCATGTCCTAAAACCAAAAATTGGAAGACATGTGACATTCACCAACCAGCACTGGGCGACAGTGGTGGTTTACAGCCCATTTCTTCTCCTAGAGAGGAGACCTGAGTCCCAGCACTGGGAACATTATAAGGCTGATTATGCTTATACTAAATGAGATATGTGTGAAATCTTTCCAGGCGAAACTGTCAAGTTCTTGGAAAGCGCAAGCCCTGTTCAAGAAGTTCGACGCGCGAGCCAACCACAAGGTGTACGCCAAGGGAAGGTCGTGTGCCTCGGGGAAGGTCCTCATCATCGGCGCGGGCCCCTGCGGCCTCCGAGCTGCTATAGAATGCCAACTTCTTGGGGCCAAAGTCGTAAGTATCTCAATCTTGCTTCTTTAGTCATAGCGTGCACTGGTGACTTTTGACAAAAATGTCACCGTGCTTATGAACCGAACATGTAGTGCGCGTACTTGAAGAAAAATTATTGTCACCGTGACGAAATTCACCAGTGCGCGCTATGGTTTTGGAGGTAAGTGAAACAGAGTATAGTCCCGCAAACCTCCGTTGAAAAGGGAGGATCCTCCGACGGGTGATATGTCTGGACCGAACTATTGATGATTTCGGGCTGTTCTTTATGATCAAATCGAGCGGAGAACTTTAATTGCGCGATGCAGGATTAGTTCTTATGTGACGACGTAGATGTCGCTACAAGGTGACCGCACACTTATCCGAACCGAACGTGCCGAACGAAACGAAAGAATTGTTTTTAGATTTTTTTAAATATAAAATTCGATGAAACCCCGCATACCTAACCGCGCCGAATCTTCCAAATCTAGGACTCCGGCATAAAGAAAAAATTCTTTGATTCGTCCGGAGCGTTCGGTTCAGATAAGTGTGCGTTCACCTTTAAATTGACTTTCTAAGCTCCGTTCTCAAAGGAAGATGCAAATCCTAGGCCCACCATCTAATAGCTATGTGAGTTATATCGTTGGATAGATAAATTCGAGATGGATAAAAGTTACTATGGCACCAAGTTCAAGTTCAAGAAACTGCAATAGTATATACCTACTATAGTATTCAGGGCTACCTGTTGCCAGCGGCTTCGCCCGCGTCTCTATGTCACTCTGTAATAAAGTAGGATTCTATTGTTTTTTAAATAGGTTCAATAGCTTTCAAGGTTCCGTACCCAAATTACAAGTTACGACTGTTCCTAAGACTCCGTAGTCCGTTCGTCTGTTGGTGACAGACGGCTGTATCTCATGAACCCTGACTCGCACTTGTCCGGTTTGTTGAGATCATTCATTACAAAGAATAAACAAAAATCCAGAAATATAAATCTTTTCTTTCTTTCTCTATAAAATACTAGTAAAGATATAGATAACCATATAATGTTAGTAAAAACGAACAAAACCATAGTAGCAAAAACTTGCTTCTACTTAACGATGCTTACAAATGATCTCACCCGTTGTTTAAGTTAATTTTATTATTATCTTTTAGATGAATTTTAAAAGGTAATTTTTTTGTCCTATAAATCTCAACTTGTATATTAATAACTTTAATTTAGGTGTACGTGTTGCACCATTCAATGACGCAATCACCAAAATAATTGCAATTATTGCATTGTTTATTTAGTCGTATTCCCAGACAAGGGACACAATATTCAAGGTGGAGCGATGCCCTGGTAAGGGTCGCGGGAATCTGATGAATGCGAGACGCGAGGGTCAGTCGTTATGGCGACGCCTTGGGGAGGCCTTGGGGTCCCTGGATGGTTTGAAAATACTCTTGAACGCTGTAGGTGACGCTGCGATCGCGTTCTTAATTATTTTCTGAAAATATTTCAGCCTTCAGGCAGGACAGTCTACCAGAACCGCTAGTATAATATTAAATAGTAAGACACACTTATTGGGTCCCATTAAACGCTAGATGACATCGTGGCAGACCAAGGCAAAGGTGGAGGATGAGCTGGATAACTACCGGGACTGGCCCGCAGTGGCCGAGGACAGACGTGTGTGGAAAAGGGAGAGGCAGGTCATCGCTCGGCAGTGCTCGGCTAACTAACTAACTAACTAAGACACATGGGTAGACTATCACCTAGAATATGACATAAAGGATTTTTTATCCAGGGTTTATGTTCTCTCAGGATATTTTTGATGTTCCCCCGGCAGAAGAAAGTTTCTTAAAATATATAAATTAAACAGTTTAGCGTAACATTTGTTTTAAATTTCGGTGTATTACTTGTGCAGGTGGTGATCGAGAAACGCGACCGTATGTCTCGCAACAACGTGCTACACTTGTGGCCCTTCGTCATCCAGGACCTGCGGGCGTTAGGAGCCAAGAAGTTCTTCGGCAAGTTCTGCGCCGGCTCCATCGACCACATCAGCATCAGGCAGCTACAGTGTATACTAATGAAGGTGGGATTGTGAACTATCAGGCCAATGTGTAGGGTTCAGTTTCTTTGATACAATAGAAAGGAGTAAACTTTTCTATTGGCTATGTAAATAGGAGGCATGTTATTAAAAGAATTATGAGTATACATGTGGATGGGTGAAGAGGGAGAGGGAGACCAAAGAACAGATGGATGGATTGTGTGAAGAGTGATATGAAAGAATAGGAAGTTAGTGATAGCGTGACGAGTGACAAGATAGAATGGAAGAAAAAAAAGACGTGTGGCACTCGGGGACTGCCGCGGTAAAGCTATTGCATAGCATTTTTATCAACTTATGCAAATATAATTATTTATTTATTTTATTTATGCAGTATTTTTTTTCTTTTGTTTTTTTCTTTGATATTAATTGAAGTTACACTTTCACACATTGAATTGAATTTTGATTGATTGTTCACTCATTTGTTTTCTTATCGGTCACCACGGTCAAAAAACAAATGAGTGGGGGGTGTTAGTTTATTTTCGTCACGGAATTTCTGGATTCGGTCTCCACGCTCAAGGCCTGCGATAGAAGCTATGCAATAGCTTAAAACGTGTTGCGTCGACCCCAAATAACACGGGACAATGGCAGGAGGATGATGATGATGAAATTTTTCTATTGGCTACCAAAATAACATTCATTGAAACTTGGTTAAATGGGACCTAGATAAGTGAGAAACCTCCTAAGCTGGAACTCATGCTGAGTTCCCGACACTGTAGCACTGAATTATCTCTGTTAGTGAGACAAAGCAAACCTCTGTATCTGGGATTCGTTCTTTCGATTTTATCGTCATAGTTACCTCTATAATAAAAATTATTGAATAACATTAATATTAAAACAAAAGAGTTTTAGAGATTAAATTGTAAAACTCGCAAAATTCACAATTTCACATTCTTATTTTAATATTACGTTAGTTATGAAAAATAAGGCACATTAAGAAATATAAAGAGACATTATGTACACTGCGTAAGTTCAATTTACATTAGAAATTAATTTTTGAAGTGAAAACTTCTTTAGCGGCGTTGAGCACTTTTTCTGTAATGGGTATAAAATCTTAAACTCGCGTCAGGACACGTGACCTGATCGAAAAAGCGTAAGACGGATGGAGAGTAGACAGCTATCGCTTATCGCGCGTTGTGAAAGGGGGCTAGACGGAAAAAATTCTCACGAAAAATTGTACCGACACTTTTACTGTCAAAATATAAATCCAAGATGGCGGCTGCAAGAAATTATCAACTTTTTCGTCATGGGTGTCGTTTTCATGGTTTTCGAGGGTGTTGAAACCGATGGTACTGTCAAAATATAAATCCAAGATGGCGGCTGCAAGAAATTATCAACTTTTTCGTCATGGGTGTCGTTTTCATGGTTTTCGAGGGTGTTGAAACCGATGGTACTGTCAAAATATAAATCCAAGATGGCGGCTGCAAGAAATTATCAACTTTTTCGTCATGGGTGTCTTTTTCATGGTTTTCGAGGGTGTTGAAACCGATGGTACTGTCAAAATGTAAATCCAAGATGGCGGCTGCAAGAAATTATCAACTTTTTCGTCATGGGTGTCGTTTTCATGGTTTTCGAGGGTGTTGAAACCGATGGTACTGTCAAAATATAAATCCAAGATGGCGGCTGCTAGAAATTATCAACTTTTTCGTCATGGGTGTCGTTTTCATGGTTTTCGAGGGCGTTGAAACCGATGGTACTGTCAAAATATAAATCCAAGATGGCGGCTGCAAGAAATTATCAAATTTTTCGTCATGGGTGTCGTTTTCGTGGTTTTCGAGGGTGTTGAAACCGATAATACTGTCAAAATGTAAATCCAAGATGGCGGCTGCAAGAAATTATTAATTTTTCCGTCATGGGTGTCGTTTTCATGGTTTTCGAGGGTGTTGAAACCGATAGTACTGTCATGCCGTCATAGTGACCGTTTATTGTATTTTGACACTAACAATTTTGTTAGTGATTTTGTTTTGATACGGGAACATATTTTTCTTCCCAAAAAAAGTCGACACTTATTGGCTACTTTGCTAGCTTATAATATACACATAATACACGCAGTTAATGATAATTTAACTGAGACTAGGTTAAGTGACGAATCAGTATTATCTAGTGTACCTAATAATACTGTTATTGATTCTTCTTTTTCTTTAAACTATTAGAAACGACAAAAGGGAAGCCTAATAACATTTCATTATACCATCAGAATATAAATCGCTTCTCTGGCAAAATTCTAGATGTAGAGATGTTAATAGATAAATATCATATGGATATCCTATGTTTTTGTGAAACTTGGTTAAAACCAGATAGAATGATGTTCAATGTGAATAGTTTTTCAGTTGCCAGTGCGTACAACAGATCATCAATAGGGGGTGGTACCTTGATATTATGTAATACTTCTTTAAGATATAAGGAAAGGAAAGATATCACTGCTTGCTCTGTTGATCGCTTATGTGAGGTAGCATGTGCAGAGATTGAAGGCCAAACTTTCTTATGTGTGTACAGACCACCTGCATCAAACCTAGCATCTTTTCTGATAATAATTGAAGAAATACTAAATAAACTTATTAGAGACAACAAATTAGTTTTCGTTTGTGGGGACTTAAATATTAATTTACTAGTAAATTCACCAGATAAATGTAAACTTCTCTCTTTGTTTAGTTCTTTTAATCTAAAATGTATTTTTAATGAGGCAACAAGAATAACACCTACCTCAGCTTCATGCATAGATAATATATTTACTAATTGTGTTATAAAAGACTCATCCATAATTAGTGGCGTGAGGTCTGACCATAGTGGTCAACTTGTATCTTTCGAATTAGTCAAAAAGCTTCAATTAGATTCAACTGCAGAGCTTAGACCGCTTACTAAAAATAAATTAAATAATTTTAATAACAATGTCGTGAGTAGTCTCTCAACAGCCAATTTTGATTCGCAAGACCCCAATGTAAACTATGGAACATTATTTTCTACAGTATGCCAAGAATTTAATAAGGCGTGTCCAGTCAAAAAAGTTCAAATCGGTAATAAATCCAAATTTAATGAATGGGCTACTGCTGGAATAAGAAAAAGCAGAGACACTTTATATCAGCTATATCATGAAAAATCCTTGTCGTCTGATCTTAATTTGCATAACCATGTTAGACTCTATTCAAAGATATTCAAAAGAGTCTGTGCCCAAGCTAAATCTAAATCAATAAGTAAGATAATTGGAAATTCTAATAATAAAATAAAAGCTGTCTGGAAGGTGATAAACAAGGAAACTGGAAAGACAAGCCAACGAGATCGGAATGAATTCTCACTAAAAATTGATAATAAAATCATCTCGGATAGGTCAAAAGTAGCTGAGACGTTCGAAAACTTTTTCACCAACATCCCAATAGAAGTTACGAAATCTCTCCCTTCTTCGTCTTTGTTAGCTGAATCTTTTTTAAAAGAACATTTCACTAAGGATATACCAAACTTTGAATTTAAGCGTATTTCTGTGGATACAATGATAAAAGCATTCAAAAGTCTTAACATAAAAAACACTGAAGACTTATGGGGTATATCCGTTAAGATTCTTGGAGAAATTATTGAAACAATTGCTCCTGTCCTAACAGGCATATTTAATCAGTGTTTAGACAGTGGTACATTCCCTGATTTAATGAAACACAGTAAAGTAGTACCAATTTTTAAATCAGGTAGTAAGAGTGATCCCTCTAATTATAGACCAATATCTGTGCTTCCAGCATTGAGTAAAATCTATGAAAAGATCATGCTCGACCAGATGTTGTCTCATTTTAATTCAAATGGGATTTTGCATAGTCATCAGTTTGGTTTCACGAAAGGAAGGTCAACAACAGATGCAGGAGTGAAACTCATCAGTCACATTTTGGAATCCTGGGAGAGGTCCCAGGATGCTATTGGCATATTCTGTGACCTCTCTAAAGCATTTGACTGTGTTGACCATAATACTCTGATCTGTAAATTACATCATTACGGAATTCGTGGACGAGCTGCTGATCTTGTTTTTTCCTATTTATCTTACAGGCAGCAAAAAGTATCCATTAATGGGGTGACGTCCTCGGGGTCTTTAGTAAAGATGGGCGTGCCTCAAGGTTCAATTCTAGGCCCTTTCCTTTTTTTAGTTTATATTAATGACCTTCCCTTCATGATGGCTAATTTATCCGATATAATTCTATTTGCTGATGACACCTCTCTTATTTTTAAAGTAGACAGAAAAGATGGGAATGTCTTGCATGTCAACGAGAGTCTGGCTGTCCTTTCGAAATGGTTTGCAGCTAATAATCTCTTATTAAATGCAAATAAAACTAAATGTATAAAGTTTTCATTGCCAAATGTCCCTCAAGTTGACGTCAATCTAATTCTTGACAGCAAAAAACTGGATGTTATTACAGAAACCGTGTTTTTGGGTATAACTATCGATTCTAAACTGCAGTGGGGTACTCATATTAGAACTCTCTCGGGAAGACTAAGCTCAGCTGCATATGCAGTAAGAAAAATAAGGCAATTGACAGATGTAGCCACAGCTAGGTTAGTTTACTATGCTTATTTCCACAGTATTATGTCTTATGGCATTTTACTGTGGGGACCTGCAGCTGACGTAGACTCAATTTTCATATTACAAAAGAGAGCAATCCGGGCTATTTATAAAATGGGCCCTCGCGAGTCCCTCAGAAATAAATTCAAAGAAATTGATATACTTACTCTGCCTTCTCTTTACATCTTGGAAAGCATTTTGTATGTTCGTAAAAACTTAGGACTCTTTAAAATTAGGAGCGATTTTCACAACAAAAATACACGTAGCAAACACGAAATTGTCTTACCCAAATGGAGACTAGCTAAGACTAGCAAGTCATTCTTAGTAAACAGCATTCGCTTTTATAATAAGCTGCCAAAGGCGGTAACAGAACTTAGTGAGGGAAAATTCAAATCTCATATCAAGCGTGTCCTAACCGAAAAAGCATATTACAAGGTTAAAGACTATGTTGAAGACACGCTTGTTTGGCAATGACTACCTCTGCACATGTGGCCCCCTGGTAAATCATCAATATTTTGTCTATAACTGCTCCACCTTTGTTTTAATAATTAGATATACATTTTTTTTTTTTTCTCTGACACATTGCTTTTGCAATATTTTTATTTTTTATTTATATTTCAACTGTCATAAATTCGTTGGTAATTTATTTTGTTAACATTTTATTGATAGTTGTAATCATTATATTATACCAGATTTTTTTTTATATAGCCTCTTTTTGTATTGTGAATGTGAGAACACTGTATACTCCACGAACTCTTAGACTACTTCCTATTACGACTTACTTTGTTTTTTACTGAGAAATTTTTTATTGTGCTTTTGTGTACAATATTTGACTGGTCTACACTGTTCTTACATAATATAATATCAATATTGTAAAAACACCCACTTTTTTAAAAGAGTAACCATGGAGTTTCTTGCCGGTTCTTCTCCATAGGAAACGACCAATTTGGAACCGTGCACTAGCTTCTGACGTTTTATAAGTGCCCATGTAGGCCTATGTGAAATAAAATATTTTTGATTTGATTTGATTTGATTTGAAATATAAATCCAAGATGGTGGCTGCAAGAAATTATCAAATTTTCCGTCATGGGTGTCGTTTTCATGGTTTTCGAGGGCGTGGAAACCGATGGTACTGTCAAAATGTAAATCCAAGATGGCGGCTGCAAGAAATTATCAACTTTTTCGCCATGGGTGTCGTTTTCGTGGTTTTCGAGGGTGTTGAAACCGATGGTACTGTCAAAATATAAATCCAAGATGGCGGCTGCAAGAAATTATCAACTTTTTCGTCATGAGTGTCGTTTTCATGGTTTCGAAGATGTTGAAATAGTGCTGTCAAAATGTACATAAAATAGGATAGTATTTTTTAGTTATACTGTATTGGCTAGACGGAAAAAATTCTCACGAAAAGTTGTAACGACACTTTTTCTATAGTAAGCTATTGTAAGCCGTGCGGCGTGCGCATGTTTCTCTGTCTTTCTCTCTTTCTCTCTCTTATAGAAAGCAAGCCAGAACGGAACTTCGTTCCATCCGGGTGTCCCTTGACACCTCAGTAGTTTTTCGGAGAGATAAACTTTTTAATGTAAAATAATTGTAATAGTTTTAAAGTGTTAAATTTTTAATGTAATATAAATTGTCATGTTTGTGTACGATAGCGCAATAAATGAATATTGTATTCTACCACATAAATGATAGTACTTTTATACTGATAAAGCAATTGGTGCAAAATTATTCCCTAACCATTCCAAAATATCAAACATGCTCAACGTTAATAATCAAGTTTTCACTTCTGCCGGCACTCCCGGAGTGCAACTCGTCTTTTTTTTTTTTTTATTAATAGCCATTACTGTCCCACCCCACTGCTGGGCAAAGGCCTCCCCCAAGTCCTTCCAGACATTCTTCTCTCGCGCCGTCTCTAACCAGTTCTCCTGATACGCGTCTAGATCATCTCGCCACCTCTTTCTAGGGCGACCTCGATGGCGCTTACCGTTTGCAGGAACCCACCGGGTGGCGATACTTGCCCAGCGGTCACTGCTGAAATTAATTACTATAAATATAAAAGAAAGTTCAATTTTAAAATGTTATTGTAATGTTTCAGGTGGCGTTACTACTAGGAGTAGAATTACATGAAGGAGTCAGTTTCGAAGAACTGTTAGAACCAACGGTTGCTGAAAATTCAGAAAGTAAGTGTAATGTAGCAAACAATAAAGCTGAAGACAAACTGAGCTCACGTGTTGTGCCACCCCCGCTGCTGTGAGATATGTGTCTAACGCACGAGCTAGTGGGTCACAGATCCAGTCATTCCGCGAGGCTATGGTCGAACGCTTGAACTCGTCCTTGAAGGCGGTCTCCGATTGGGGTGATGCCAATCTGGTCAAGTTCAATGCACTAAAACCCAGGCATGTCTTTTTTCCGCTAAACGGAGTCAATTCCACCCGGTTCCAACTTTCCGAGGTGTAACCGTGCCGATAAATCGACCACGTTGAGCTTCTTGGGGTTACGTTGTCGTCTACAATCAATTTCGGCTCATACATCGAGGCAGAGGCTCAGCTGGCTGCTAAAAAATTGGGGATCTTTGCAAAGGTGAGACGGTACTTCACGCCGGAACAGCTGCTCAATCTTTATCAAGCCCAAGTTCGATCGTGTATGGAGTACTGTTCTCATCTTTGGGATGGGTCTGCCAAATACCAGCTTGATGCGCTGGAGTCGATTGAGAGGCGAGCCAAGAGAATCATCGGCAATAATGCACTTGTACGAGTCGAAGCTCCAAAGCCTTGAGCATCGCCGCCGAGTTGCTAGCCTGTCGGTCTTCTATAGTTTACATATCGGGAAGTGTGCACTGGAATTGCACAATCTAATTCCGCCAAGTCCATTCCATTATCGGAGCACAAGACGTACGGCACGACGTAGGACGTAGACATCCCACCCATACGCACAAAGCGTTTTGGGAACACATTTATTGTGCGTATAGCCTAAGGAGTGGAATTTCCTGCCGGAATCTGTTTCCTGATAGCTACAACTTAGGGGTCTTTAAGTCAAGAGTGAATAGGTTACTTCTAGGCAAACATGCTCCATCGTCGACTTGAAAATAGATGATTTAGAAACATACTTGGAAACATATTTGGCATACGCAACGCTGTCACACGCGTTCCATATGTTATTACATGCACACTTTTTTTTTATTATTGTTAGGTTCGCGTTTGATCATTATTTCACCTGATGGTAAGCGACGATGTGAGCGAACACTGGGTTGCGAAAGTCTCTGTCTCGTTTTCGAATTTATGAAAGAAAAAGGCCTCGCTGATGTGCCTTCGCCCATTTCCAAATTAGTCCACATTACGCCTCTGTAGGAAGCATTGAAGTACCTGGGGCCTTTTTTTTTTTTTTTTTTTTTTTTTTTTTTTTTTTTTTTTTTATGGTGGGAAAAAATCATGCATTGACATCCCCCGCCCTTGGGCGGAGCGGGAGATAGTGTCAGACTCTTACTGACTAAAAGACCCACCCCGTTCCTTCTAGCCTTCATACCGGGGCTCGAGCGCCCTTTCGGATAACCCTGGCCCCAGTAGGCTTCGACCCGGCTGGGTCCCTGCTGTTGCTGACAACTCCTTGAGGCGCGCGGGAACAGTGCGCGCCGTCGACGACTTGGGCTTGGTCCGGACAGTTACCGGACGGCCGGACAGTGAGCTACCCATTGCTCACTGTCCGCAAGCCCGCGTCTACGTTGGCCGGAAATCGGGATCAGAATCCCGGCGACGGCGGCGGCGATAACGCCGTTGCCTGATGCGTTCGGCCTCCTCCTTTGCGAGCATTACTGCTTCGCAGAAGTCGGCGACCGCCTGCCACTCTTCCTCGCTCCGGACCATGGCCTCAACCAAGGCCCGGCGCGAGAGGTCTCCGCCGCCGATCGCCCCCACGAGGGCACGGCGATGCTCCGCCCAAGCAGGGCACACCTCGACTGTGTGCTCCACCGTGTCCTCCGGGCGTTCCGCACAGTGGCGACACCCGGGCGTCACCTCCGCATGAATCGAGTGCAGGAATCTCCCGAACGAACCATGTCCGGTGAGTACCTGCGTCATGCGGAAGGTAAGGACGCCGTGAGGTCTTTCCAGCCACGCCTCAAAGAGGGGACTTACCGCCATAATTGTGGCGTGCCCAGCACTGGGTTGCGATAGTCGCTGACGCCATTTCACCATGAGATCCCGCCGGAGCTCTGTCCGCCATGCCGTGACCTGTCGCGGCAGCGGACTTTCACCCCGGCGTTGCATCTCCACGCGCATATCGTGCATGTGTGCAAGGACTGTTGCCTCCAGATCCCACGGTGGTAGGCCAGCCAGAAGGCTCGCCGCTTCGCGGGAGATCGTGCAGTATCCCCGCACCATCCTTATCGCCATGACCCTCTGGCAGGCGTTCAGTATGGCCGCCGGTTGCTTTTTCAGCGACGGCGCCCACACCGGCGCCCCGTAGAGGGCCATGGACCGAACGATCCCTGCGTAGAGCCTCCGGCAGGAGGCGTCTGGACCCCCAAGGTTGGGCAGGAGCCGCTTGAGCGCAGCCCCAGCCCGGTTGAGTTTGGGAGCCAGACGTCGGAAATGCTCCACGAAATTCCACCGGCTGTCGAGGACGAGTCCCAGGTACTTCATCGTCGACCCGACACCGATGTGAACTCCTCCTACCGTTAGTTGGGAACTCAATGGCGGCGCGTTCCGAGACTGGCGACCGTGGAAACACATCGCCTCGGATTTGTCAAGCGCCACCTCGAGTCCCAACTCCTGGATCCGATCAACGACCATCGCAACCCCGCGTGTCGCTAGAGCGACCGCCGCCTGGTACGACTCTCCCTGCGCTAGGACCAGCGTGTCGTCTGCGTAGCAAACCACGCTGACCCCGTCAGGGAAGTCGCCGCGCAGCACGTAGTCGTACCCGATGTTCCACAAGGGTGGCCCTAGTACCGACCCCTGCGGAACACCGCACGACATCTCTCGACGTTTCCAGTCTCCCTGGTGACCGGGGTAGACTATAAATCTATCCGACAGATAGGCCTCGACCACTCGACAGAGGTATTCGGGCACCCGGTGGTACCGGAGTGCCCTCCGGATCGTACTCCAGGGCAGGGAGTTGAAGGCGTTGGCAATGTCCAAGGACACTGCCACGACACACCTGCCCCGGGACACCGCATCCCCCGTCGTAAGGGCTCGCACGCGCATGATGGCGTCCACCGTAGAGCGCATCCTGCGAAAGCCGAACTGTCCGTCCGAAAGGTCCGGCCCCACCCGTGTTAGGCGCCCGACGAGGTGGTTTGCAATGACTCTCTCAAAGAGCTTGCCCACCTCGTCGAGCAGCACAATGGGCCGGTACGCGGACGGAGAGTCCGCAGGGCGCCCTGGCTTCGCTATGAGGACCAGTTTCCCCGTCTTCCAGCAAAGTGGGAACTGGCCCCTCTCCATACATGCGCTGAAGAGCCCTCTCAGTCGAGGCCCGAGAGCCTCCATGGCCAGGACCCAGGCCTTTCCAGGCAAGCCGTCGGGTCCTGGGGCGGTGTTTTTGGCACTCAGCCTTCGCACCGCCACTCTCATCTCTACCTCGGTCACCTCTGGAGCATTGTCGTCGTCGTCGCTGTTGCGGTCCGCGTCAGACACCGCTGGCGGTGGAGGCGGAGCCATGGGCGGGGGGGAGTGTTCCCCCCGCGCAGGGAACAGAGCGTTCACCGCACCCTCTACGATCTGGGGCCGGAGACTCTGAGTCAGTGGGGGAGCCCAGGGACGGAGCTTTTCCCGTACCATATTGTACGGGCGCCCCCATGGGTCCGCGTTCAGAGACCCCAGCCACACGTTGCGGGCCTCCAGTTTGGCCCGCTTGATCTCCGTTCGGAGGGTGCGTTTTGCCGCTCTGTATCCCTCATACAGCTCCGCCTCTCTGGCCTCCGCATCCGGCGGGCGGATGCGGCGCCTGCAGTGTCTGGCGTACCGGCGCCGCGCGTGACTGCATGCGTTGCGCAGTGCAGCAATCTCCGGCGACCACCAGCACACCTGGCGCTTAGCTCGCCCTGGACGGACTCGGGGCATTGCCGCGTCGCAGATTTGCGACATGGCCTCCCGGAACCACTCCGCCTCGACGTCTATGTCGACAGGCCTGTCCGGTGCTTGCACCCAGGCCTGTACCGTCGCGGCTTCCAGGAGGAGCTCCCGGTCCATCTGCTTAAGCGCCCACCGCGGACCGCAAGGGCTCCGTCGGACCGGCGCGGCCGAGGTTTCGGCGGAGACGTCCAACCGGATGTACCGGTGGTCGGAGTACGTCTCCACCTCCTCCATAACGCGCCAGTCGACGACACGCGGCAACAGAGCGGGGCTGGCGAACGAGATGTCCACCACTGATTCACCCCGCATCCGCGCCAACGTGGGGACAGAGCCCCGGTTCAGGACGACCAGGCCCAGCTCCAAAGCCCAGTCCTCCACCATCTGACCCCGCGGGTTCGTGTACCGGGAACCCCAAGCCGTATTCCAGGCGTTGAAGTCCCCGCAAACGACCACGGGAAGGGTACCAAACCCAGCGACGACGACATTTAGCTCCATAAGGGAGACCTGGAGTTCGTCGAGAGATCTGCTCGGGGACAGGTAGACGCCTACCACTGCAATGTCCCCGAACCGTGCTGCCACGCAGCCCCGTCCCCTCGCAACAGCCTCGAGGGGCGGGGTACCGGCGGCGGCCGACGAGATTAACGTCACCGAGCCGTCTAGGTCCTGAACCCAGTCTCCACGGGGATGGACGTAGTACGGCTCGGAGACGACGGCGACATTTATCGACCACTGCGCCATGCTCTGGAGCAACAGATCCTGAGCGGGGGCGCAGTGGTTGATATTCGCCTGGAGGAGACGGAATGGGGCCGTTATTGGCAGTCCATCGTCTCCTCCCGAGCCCTTCTAGGGGGCACTGCCGCGGCGGGTGCGGCGGCGACTGCGGCGGGTGCGGCGGCGAGAGCGGCGGGTGCGGCGGCGATAGCGGCGGCGGCCAAGGAGGTGGCCGCGGCGGCGAGGACGTCGGCGGGGATGGGCTTACGGGCCTTGCCCTTGTCCTTGGCGGGGGGGTCGCAGGACCTGCCCCCAGCCCGGTGGTTGGCCGGCTTGCCTGCCGCCGCACATGCGTAACAGTGCGGCGGAGCACGGCATTCTGCAGCCTTGTGACCGGGCTGGCCACACTGGTGGCAGCGGTCACTGCGGTCCACCTCCGCGGCGCAGTGGGCACCAACGTGGTGCCCCACTTGGCACCGGAAGCACCGCAGAGGTCTGGGCTCCAGCAGTTTCACCTGCGCGGAGACCCAGCCCACCAACAGCCGTCGGCCCTCCCCGGTGATGGTCTTGGCCGCCGCCACGGGGCAGCTTACTGTTACCGCTCGCATGCCCGTGCCGTCAGCGCGGATGGTGCCCGCCCGGACCTGATCGGTCGTGCACCCGCCCGCCCTGACGATGGCGGCCACCACCTCGTCCACCTTGACGGAGTCGTCCAAGCCCATGATACGCATATCAATGCATTTTGTGGGCCTGGACACTCGGGCCTCTTCCGCGTTGAGGGACGCCCTGATCCTTGCGGCCAGGGCATCCGCTGCAGGGCCGCTGGCCGCACCGGGAACCTCCAGGATTCGGGCTCCCGTGAGCGTACGCCTCATGCGGAAGCCCCCAGCGGCTCCAAGCTCGCCAAGGTGGGGCAACACCGCCTGCTTCGCCTTCTCCATGACGTCGTCGTACGTCACGCCCTTCTTTTCCGCCTCAGGCTGCAGCGTAATAACTACAGCCTCGGAATTCGGGGCGCGAAGTCTCGCCGCCATGGCTCGCTTCCTCCTGTCCTTCCGCCTCGCGCGCTTTTTGGCCGCTCTGGCCGCCTTGCCCGCCTTCTTCGCGGCGCCGACGACCGTCCAAGCGCCGCCGGGTTCCTCAGGTGGAGGAGGTGGCGGGCGGGGCCTAGTCGCCGCCGCGGCAGGAGGTCCCGCCGGTTTAGCTGCAGCAGGCGTCGCCACTCCCTTTTGCCGCCGTTGCTGCCTGGCCGTCGGGGGCGGCCTCGCGGGCTCCGATGCCGCGGCCCCGCGCCCTGCTAGCCCCGATGGACCCGCCTTGGGCACAGAAGCCGCAGCCGCGGCGGCGGCGTAAGACGGCGCCTTTCGCTGCTGGCCAGAGGCCGCTAGCGGAGGGCGCAGCACGATGCCCTCCAGCAGGGACAGCTGCTGCTGGATGCGCAGCTGGAACTGCTGCTGCTGCTGCTGCAGCTGTTGCTGGAGAGCAGCCAGTTCCTGCCGCACCAGCGTCAGCAGCTGGCTCTCCGGCTCGGGCTGGGTCTGGGGCCGGCTTTGCCCATGCCCTTGCCTGCGCTGCCCATCCGTCGGCCCCTGTGGGCCTGCTCTGGCGAGCTCCACCTGGATTTCGGCCCGGAGCTCAGCCTGGAGCTCGCTCCGGAGCCTCTCCACCTTCTTTTTGAGGGAGGCGTCAAACGCCTCCTTCAAGGACTTGGCATGGCGCCGCGCCGTCCTCTCCTTAGAGGCTTTTTCCCTTTTGCGGCTCATATCCCGCAAAAGGGTGACGGCCAGACCTTGGAACTCCCCGTCCGAATCCGCCTCGGCACGCCTCTCGCTGCCAGACGGCTCCGAGAGGTCCCTCCCAAGGGCGGCCGCTCCGGGGTGACGCCCCTCCGCGGCAAGCCTGACGGCTCGCTGAGCGGAGTCTTTGGCCGCCAAACTTCTCCCCTGCCCACGGGCCCGGCCCACGCCGCGGCCGCTCGTGGGGACCTTCGGCACCGAACGGCTCTCTCCCTCCGTGTCGGAGGACAACCTGTCCCCCGGCATAGAGCGCCGCTTTCGGGAGAGACGAGAGACTCTACCGGTGTCTCCACCGGGGTCCCCCGCAGCCACCTCGCCTCTACCTCTACCGGGGTCTCCCCCAGCCTCCTCTGTCTCCGAGCCCTCCAGGCTCCCTCTGGATGCCGCGTCGGACTCCGACCGCGCATCGCTCTCGTTGGGTTTTTTAAAGAATTTTGATTTTTCCATTTTGTTCCCACGAGTAAATATCTTTGGGTACTTGCTCAAAAGACGTGGTTCGCACTAGAGACTAATTTAGCTACCCATTAGTCAAGCTAACAACCTCCCTCACGGTGCGCCGCCGCTTGGAGGTTTGGGGTAATTTTTTATAGAGGTTGTCTTCCTCGCGGCCCGGGCGGTTAAGCCAGGACCCTCGTCCCCCATCAAAAGTCAGAAACATGACCTTGGACAATCTCTGGGGCTACGAGACAAACGGTGGCAGAAGGAGGAGCAAGCCTTCCTCCTGCCTGCCCGGCGGCAGTGTGAGTGCACACCGAGCCCGCTCTTACTTCGCCACTGTGCCCTCTGCTATAGCAGAGGGACACGCGTTGAAGTGTTCCGACAGACAGAACATTCGCAGACGGCCATCGAGGCCCCTTAGGCAGCAATACCCAAGGGGGTCGTTGGCCGCCTCCCAGGGTGCACCGTCCCGCAGACTGGCCTTCGCTACGGACGTATCCGCAAGGGAACTACAGCCTGCGGGCACTCGTGGAGGTTTTCTGTCGTGGCACCCCAAGTACCTGGGGCCTGGGTTTTCCGAAAATGAGCTCGAGCCCCGGTATGAAGGCTAGAAGGAACGGGGTGGGTCTTTTAGTCAGTAAGAGTCTGACACTATCTTCCGCTCCGCCCAAGAGCGGGGGTTGTCATTGGATGATTTTTTCCCACCACAAAAAAAAAAAGCATTGAAATACCCATATCCGGCTGAGTCTGGCTCATAGTCCGGTAGTATGGCTGTATAATAGTAACCTTGTGTCTTTCCCCCAGCTCTAGGCTGGCGCGCGCGCGTGCTACCGTCGGACCACGTGGTGTCGCAGTACGAGTTCGACGCGCTGCTCGGCGCCGACGGCAAGCGCAACACGCTGCACGGCTTCAAGCGCAAGGAGTTCCGCGGCAAGCTGGCGATGGCCATCACCGCTAACTTCATCAACCGCCACTCGGAGCAGGAGGCCTCGGTGAGTCAACAAAATTAATTTTAATTGGTTAGTGTACGTGTCGTGGCCAGCCCCCCTAGTCAAGTTACAATCGAATTCCGTTCTCTAATCGGTAACGCCTCGATGACAGCAATTGTAGAAAACGATAAGTTGGTAGCCATGTTGACGCGCCTGAGTCGACCGCACGTTCTACAATGTAGCGTTTGTATAACAAAGGTTGTAGCGTTAAATATTGTAGAAACGATTTTGAACGATGTGAACTTGGCTACGAATTGTCTATTCGTTTGTTCTGACCACGCGACTTTACGTTGAGATGACGTCATTCCCATACGTTTCATCACTTTTCGACAGCGTTAACGATTGCAGAATAACAGCTTGGCTAAGCGTGCAGATCTTAGAAATTGATCATGATATGGCCAAGTAAAACTGGTAGATCGCTTTAAACGTTAAAGTTCATGATAGGATGGTGGTTAGTAGCCCTTACTGCTAAGCCGGAGGTCGTGGGATCGATTCCGGATTTTTTTTTTCGTTTCCTAAAAAAAAGTGTTGTGGAAGGTTGTTTAGTTTCGTCTACTGAGCAAGCCCTTAAAGTTTGTGGAGGGCTGTCCCTTACACCTTGTATATATATATTTTATTGGTATAAACTAGTGCTTGACTGCGATCCCACCTGATGGTAAGCAGTGATGCAATCGTTGATGGTGAGACGCACTAGTTTATTAAGAGCCTATTCACTCTTGCCTTAAAGACACCTAAATTATAATCAGACGGGAAGACCGCAGCAGGCAAATTGTTCCAGTCCCTCGATGTACGCGGTATAAACGACGAGACCGTAGAGGTTTCAACAACATTAGGGTGGATACTCGCCGTTCGTCGGCTTGTCCGATGGTAGAAGTGAGATGGTGAAATCAAGTCATGTAATTCCTGCGCACACTCTCCAAAGTGCATCCTGTAAAACACCGATTATTATAAACAAAGCGCTATTTATTTAGTAAACCCTTGTATTCTTTTGGCCAGGTGCCAGAGATCAGCGGCGTCGCGTTCATATTCAACCAGAAGTTCTTCAAGGAGCTGTACGAGGTGACGGGCATCGACCTGGAGAACATCGTGTACTATAAGGACGACACGCACTACTTCGTCATGACCGCTAAGAAGCACAGCTTGCTGGATAAAGGCGTGCTGCTGAATGTAAGATTTTTTTTATTACAGCTTGCCTAGACTAGACTTAGAACTAGAGAGCAGTGGTGGCCGAGTGGTAACGGCCCCGACTTAAGAGTTGTAAGTCGCGGGTTCAAACCTAACCAGGTGCATTACTTTATTTAAATTATTTCGCCATCACTGCTCTCAAAACGGTGAATGAAAACATCGTGAGGAAACCGGCATGTCCTACAACCAAAAATTCGAAGACATGTGACATTCACCAAACCGCACTGGGCACGCGTGGTGGATTATGTCCCATTCCCTCTTCTAAAGAGGAAGCCTGAGTCCTATCAATGGGATCATTAAATGACTGATTATGCTATTATGGTAATCTGTGAATGGGTTGCTCCTAGGCACGCCTGCTCCGTCGTCGATCACATCACCGCTTGATGATTGATGGTCAAGCGCATACCTCTCAATCTATGTGTATTTTACCGATATGTGCCGTAGTGCGGCTACACTTAGTTTTAGTCGGCTACAACTGAGAGCTACTAGCCATTTACGATTAAAATTAAACGTATCCAACATAATAGGTAGAACTTGCGCTCATGCAACATGAGTTTTAGTACATGCGAAACCACGCAAAACACGTGTGAAAAACACGTGTCTAGTATTTTTCGTACAAAATTTCACAACTGTATCATGATAAATCACAAAGTTATAAGCTTGTTATGGTACCTGGTTGTTTGCACAAATACACGGTTACCGGATCATCCAGGCGTTGAGGGTTGTTTTGCTTCTGCACCCAATAGTGGTGCCTAGTGCCGGCTATGTCTTGTCGTGACCTGTGTTGTATTTATTTTTGGCGGTGTCCAACTTGTGACCTTTTTAAATTATTTACTTAACAATTTATGTACACACAATAATAAAAGAAAAGAAGAAGGAAACAGAAGAATAGCATATAGTTATTATTTTTGCATTAGTTTATATTGTTTGTTTTTTATAGTGTTTATTTTTGAGAAAAAATTATAACATGTAATAATTATTGGAATCGATTCAATTACTGAATCTGAACAAACTTTATTCAGGTATCGCACATACTAAAAATACTGTTGAATAAAAACAAGAAATCTAATCACTTAAAACGGAATTTTGGCCAAGTCAGAAAAACTTGTGTACCATGAATCCCATATTGTTACCAGGACTTCAACGAGGTCTCCCGCTTGCTGAGCGTTGAGAACGTGGACCGCGCCGCGCTGATGCGCTACGCGCAGGAGGCGGCGCGCTTCTCCACGGACGGCCGGCTGCCGCTGCGGGACTTCGCGCTTAACCACTACGGGGAGCCCGACGTCGCGCTCTTCGACTTCACCTCTATGTACGCGGCGGAGAATGCTAGCATGGTACGTGGGAGATGGCAGAAGTACTGGAGTGGAGAGGGCAGGTTTTGTCCAATAGTAGATAGATAGATACTCTTCTCTCTTTTAATAGTAAGACAACCTCGTTAGATTCGATCAGGAAGATCGAGGCAACGTCATCGGTAGCAGCTGCAGCTGTTATATTTATTATTGTTATGGAATACACATAGAATCCCAGTTACTATATAATAATCTACAGTAATACAATATAATATTCACACAACTATCACACAACGTCGTCTAGTCCCAAGCTAAGCAGAGCTTGTGTTATGAGTACTAGACAACCGATAAACATACTTAAATATTTCTAAATACATACATATTATAGATAAATCACACCCAGATAGAATTAATGATTGTGCTCATCACTGTCCTGGGTGGGAATCCAACCTACGATCTTCGGAATAGCAGTCACGGCCACTAACTACTAGACCAACAGGCCAAAATGTAATGCTCCTTCAGTATTGCTCTAAAGGTCGGTAGCATTTGAGCACGCCTTATTTCTATGGGTAAGACATTTCACAAACGAGCTGTTTGGATTTGTCCGAAAAGGAAGTGGAATGCATAGGAATACCTTAGTGTCCCCGAACACGGGCCACAAAGAAAGTCGCTTCATGCCTCTTTTTGAGGCGGCCTTTTTTTGTGGCCCGCTTCAGCATTTTTTTGTGGCCGCTTCTAGCTTTTCTTTGTGGCGGCGTTTATTTGTGGCCCGTATGCTGGTTCGCTATGTCCTTTGCTTATCTATGTCAATGGCAAATTCTGAATGTTTTTGTATTTTCCAGGTTCACGAGCGCCACGGGCGCCGCCTCCTTTGCCAGCTGGTGGGTGACAGCTTGCTGGAGCCCTTCTGGCCGACCGGCTCGGGCTGCGCGCGCGGCTTCCTGTCCGCGCTCGACGCCGCGTGGGCCGTGCGCGCCTGGGGGCAGAGCCCTGCGCCGCACCCGCTCGAAGTTATAGCGGAGAGAGAGTCCATCTACAGGCTGTTAGGTGAGTCGAAAGAAAGAGAGAAAAATAATTTATTTAGTACAGCACAAGGCACAAACACAATAATTAGATAATACGAATCAAAAATAAAAGAAGCAGAAAAAATAGAGTAGTAAAGTTCGCGAACATGCACCTGTATAGCGCCTTGCTCGTGACCCCCTGTCTAGACATTTATCCGTCCGCATTTGTAGCATTTGTAGCTCTTGTGTTTTCAAAACTAATCGTATTTTTCTCAATCTTCAAACATCGTCACGATATCTTCCTCACGCGCGTTTTTGCACCACATGCAGAAAATTTCAAAATGCAAAAAACGCGTCTCGCATGCGTATTCCACGCATCACAATACTTGTATAAATGGGCATGACTGGCCTGTTGGTCTAGTGGTTAGTGACCCTGACTGCTATGCCGGAGGTCGTGGGTTCGATTTCCACCCAGGACAAATGTTTGTGTGATGAGCATAATCATATGTTCTGTGTCTGGGTGTAATTTATCTATAATATGTATGTATTTAGAAATATACAAGTATGTTTATCAGTTGTCTAGTACCCATAACACAAGCTCTGCTTAGCTTGGGACTAGACGGCGTTGTGTGATAGTTGTGGAATATTATATTATTTAAGTTAAGGATACATATACGGGCAATCCCGCAAGCGTGATCAAAACAGCACGATATTAAAAACGTCCTGAAACAAGTCAAGTGTGGTAGCTGGTGTCCATTAGGAAGATTATTTTATTCTGTCTCTCGTTCGTTGTCGGTCTCCCATATGTACCTAACGAGACTTGGTATGTGCTTACTCTCACGCTGCCACCTTGAATGACAATGCTAATTCTTTGGCCGAAGAACGACCCAGGCCTGTGATCAGTCGGCGTGAAATTATCTTCAAAAGGAGACGCGCACTCGGACCCCATGACCCAAGCGTTTCGACCCCAAACGGTCCAAAACTGTCTAAAAATTTAATATAATTTTAATTATTTCAGCCCAAACGACGCCAGAGAATCTTCACCGCGATTTCGGCGCGTACACGCTAGACCCGGGTACCCGGTACCCGAACCTGAACCGGACCGCGGTGACGCCGCATCGCGTGACGTCTTTCTACAACTCGGACGACCCGCTGCCTCTGGATGCCGCACCCACAGCTAGGAAGAGGCGAAGAGGTTAGTACTACCTCCGATAATTTAGATACCAGCATACAGGTGCCTGATGAGGCATCTGTATGCAACATTGTTTTTAGTATTTGCGAAACCTGAATATATTTTGTTCAGAATCCGTAACCGAATACAACACAGGTCACGGCAGGTCATAGCGGGCATTAGGAGGTAGGGCACAGCTCGGTGCGGGAGCAAAACAACCCCTCAGTTGCCCGGATGGCCCGGTGACTATGTAGTTTTGCGGACAACCCGGTAACATAAGCTTATATTTTTTGTTATTTTTCATGATATTGGTAGTTATGAAATTTTGTAAATAGATTTTTAAGCTATTGCATAGCTTCTATCGCGGGCCTTGAGCGTGGAGACCGAATCCAGAAATTCCGTAACGAAAATAACCTAACATCCCCCACTGATTTGTTTTTTGAGAGTGGTGACCGATAAGAAAACAAATGAGTGAACAATCAATCAAAATTCAATTCAATGTGTGAAAGTGTAACTTCAATTAATATCAAAGAAAAAAAAAACAAAGGAAAAAATACTGCATAAATAAAATAAATAAATAATTATAATTGCATAAGTTGATAAAAATGTTATGCAATAGCTTTACCGCGGCAGTCCCCGAGTGCCACACGTCTTTTTTACATAAATATAAGAACAACATGTGTCTGTGTTTCGGGTTTCGCATATGCTATAACTGATGTTGTCTTGATCTAGTCAGGGCACATTCGTCATTTTAATGGTTTGGTGCAGTGTCATCTCTGTAATTCGAGGATATGTTGCAGTTTCATTTCAAAGCTCGATGTTTTATTTTACTTCTCTTTAAATACTAAAGATTGTTCTCACGTCAAATTCGATGGCAAAAATACTTAAAAGATTATCTGCCTACCCGTTATTTTACGGAGTATGGAAATACAGGCTTTATCTAACAAAATGTTGTACAGAAGCGGAGGTGCCAGAAGAAGCGCTGGTGTCGTGGGTGGCGTGGGACGAGCCGGGCATCCGCGCGGCCGCCAGCCCGGCCGCACTCACGCAGCTGCTGCGCCGCTACCGGCCCGACCTGCTGCCGGCCGCCACCGTGCCGCGCGCCGTCTACCACATTCTGCAGCAGGAGTTCGGTGAGACACCTATCAGCTTGGCCGTCCTTTATACGTTATATACGACGGCCCCCACGTAAACTATCGAAATCAGAAAAATTACATAGTCGTTTTATTACCGTTAAAACATTAAATTCAATGTTCTAACGTTCACATAGTACACTTTCGATTCTGTTCAATTTAAGAACAATAGAAGATATAAAAATTGGCACACAATTTATATATACGTAATTATAAAGTTCTGTCTCTACTTGCCATAAGTACCATAAAGTGAAAATGTTATCAATCAATCAATCAAAGCATTTATTTCAAATAGACCATTTGCAGGCACTTTTGAATAGTCAAATGTCGGTTAGTCCAAGAAAAGTGAAGCTAAATTGCACGTTCCAAAGCGTAGGTCTCTATGGAGAAGAACGTGCAAGAAACTCCATGGACACTCTTTTAAATCATATTATGTGTTACATATAATGCTTGGTTACATATTACTTGTTGCTTCTATCATGTGAGCAAAATGTCGATAATGAAATAAAAATGTAAAATAATTAAAAGATAGAAACTGCACTAAGCCACTATTATTTTTTCTCAATATCGATAGTATACGTGGAGGCCGTCGATGAGTCAGTTTACCGTCTCGTCGAAAACTGTAGTTTCGTCGAATCCCTGAAAAGTTCAATTGTAATTGACAATATTTACGTATTTAACGCGAATTGATGCAAAAATTTACTTTAGATGATTGAATTAAATTGTCATTTCGCTCAATTCTCATTTAGATGAGTTCTAAGTTGCGAAGATTATCACTGTCACTCGCTGGATGCCGGAGAGAGGATGACTAGTCGAGATCGACCGCGGTGAAGGTGGTGTGACGATCTGATAATGTTCGCGGAGCAAACTTGTTCGGAGGTCGCTCAAGACAAAGCTTTGGACGGCCTTTGCGACAAATATAGACAATTAAAAAAAAACTTTGTAAAATCTAATCTCCGCAAATAATTTTCTAATTACGATAACTCTCTTAGCGATAGAAAATAACGAAATATCAATTAATCTCCCTAATATTAAGTGATTAAATTGCTTAAAATATAGCAACACTGTTTATCCGTATTGCCAATATTACAGCGAAGGGAACTATTACGTGAAACGCACTATACACTACACCCGACAGTCATTATATACTTTAAATTTTCTAAAAATACTCGGTTACCGCGAAAGAGAAGGTTTAAAAAAAAGGTTTTTAATTATTGATAGGCTCGCGTTTAACCACTATCTTACCTAGTTAGTTTTAAAATAAACTTTAAAACGAGATTTTAACCGAATAGATTCGCCGTTTATGAAAGCTTTGCACACGTTCACCAACCCCGCGTTACAGTATTTATAGAAACGTCGATACAGAGGCGTTTAGTCATTCAATCAGTACGGTCGCGCAGTTTGGTGCAGTCGCGTGGTAGTTAGCTGTAACAGTCAGCATGATTGCTGACGTTTGTGATTGACGTTGAATTAAAGTGAGACCTGATTATCCTGCTCTTGATCTCGGTCTAAAATGGGGAATATGCATGAAAAAAATATTTTTTATCTAACATTCAATTAATCATAAATATAATAAATCTGTAAAAGTTTTTAGTTGTGCTTGCATCACATAAAGTGTCGAATTGTGAAATCGATGCAGATAACTTTTATACATTAAAACTAGCTGACCCGGCAAACGTTGTTTTGCCATATAAATAATTTTTAAGTAATTTCTTAGTCTAGGGGTATGAAAAATAGATGTTGGCTGATTCTCAGACCTACTCAATATGCTCACAAAATTTCATGAGAATCGGTCAAGCCGTTTCGGAGGAGTACGGGAACGAACATTGTGACACGAGAATTTTATATATAAGATTGTATGTGTGTGGCTTTGTTTCATCGAAATCGGTTGACTATATAGAATGATATACTACATTCATTGACTGTTAGGCGGTACGAAGTTCGCCGGGTCAACTAGTATAAAAATAAAATCCGAACTGTGTACAGGTAGATCGATGACCTGATAAGGGTCGCGAGAATCCGATGGATGTGAGACGCATAGAAGCGATCGTTACGCAGACACTTGGGGGAGGCCTATGTCCAACAATAGACGTCTTTCAGCTGAAATGATAATGATGATCAACTGTGAAAATAATATAAAAATTGGTGGAAAAACAAACCGAGCTATAACAATTTTAAATCTCGCCAAGACGCGATTTTTCATGTCAACCGTACGAGCGTGATGAACTTGTCAAAGTTCATGTCGGACTTCTCTTATTGGCCACTTTGAAGCTTAAAAACTTCGATATTAATGAAGATTATTTTATTTTATTTATCATATTGGTTTATTAGCTCTAAAATTATTCAAATTATCGAAATAAAAAATTTCACACAAATTCCCTATTAGTATATACTTACTGATCTTCTAAAATGATATAAAAATCTCTTGTCACTGTGTTTGTATTCCTCCGAAGCGGCTGTATCGATATTTATATATTTTTGTGTATTCTTGATACTTCTGAGAATAGTCGCAGGCAATTTTTTATCCTCCTAACCCCCCTCCATGTTTTGTTTGATAATTTATTTAGCACAACAAGATTTCTCGAGTCAGCGAGTATTATTATAGACTTATATTATTATAGACTTATATTATTATATTCTAAAACACTCGTATTTGTGTCCCAGGCATAGTCCCATTCTCGTCGGGCGGCACGCTGCGCGACGTGCCCGACGCGAAGCTGCGCTCGTACCTGACGCGCGTGTACAACGCGTTCAAGGGCGAGGTGCCGCACGTCGTGCACGAGACCGACGTTTTCGATCAGGTAATATATAATGACTGACGTGAACTGTTTTTTTGTTGTTGTTGATGGCTTGGATATTAAGCCCTATAGGCCATGTTGTCGTATGAACAGTTCATTAGTTCACCATTAGAATGCGGGTGCAACACATTCTGATGTTTTTTGTAGTATTTGGCAGCAAATTTATCGATCAGCCTTCTCGACAAACTTCGCTGAGGTAGCTAAAACTTCAATAAAATTCTCAGCACCATTTTACCGAGATCGCTCCTGTTTCAATGATTCTTCATATTGTGCAGTTGAGCAGACGCTTGAGATATAAAAGTAAACTAATTTAAAATAATAAGGAAGGAGTGGAGGGAGGCCTTTGCCCAGGAGAGGGTTACAACAGGCTGACTAAAAAAATAAAAAAATCACAATATTCACTAGGAATCAATTTGCGAATAATCAAAACAGCCACTGAACTTCACTCGAAGAAATAAACTCGATGTGAACTGAGTGCGAGTGTCATCATCATCTTCCTGCCCTAGTCCCGTTTTATTATTATTATTATTATTTGGGGTCGGCGCAACATTTTCTTTTTTCTTCCATTCTGTCCTGTCACTCGTCACGCTATCAAGTGCGAGTGTGTTTTACGTTAATGCGATCGACGCGTTAATGACGTTCGGCGCTGTGATTGGCTCGCTCCAAGCTCTTAACCAATCAGAGAGCTAAATGCGGTTAGCGTTTCGATCGCGTTAATGTAAAAACAACTCGCAGTCAGCGTACTAATAGAGCAGGTAACTGGATAGTCATTAGCCGAATATATCGAGGTACGATACGAGACTGAGCACTTGCCTGTTTATATCTGTACAGATAAGAGGCAAAGTCCTGACTCACTCACTGTCTGATCAACGCCCAGTCCAAACTTTTGCTCGTTTCTTTTTATGATGTACTAGCTTTTGCCTGCGGCTTCGCTCGCGACCATAAAATATAGCCTACGTGACTCAGGAATAAAGCAGCTTTCTGTCGGTAAAAAAATATTAGCAATCGGACCAGTACTTTCAGAGATTACCTCCTACAAACAAAAAAACAAACTTTACCTCTTTATTATATTAGTGTAGATATATATATCGTGGCCAGATCTTAGAAATTGATCATATGGCCAACTAAAACTGGCCAGATCGTTTTAAACGTTAAAGTTTGATGATATTCCAATCCTTGTTTGGCCTACTTTCTTTAGACCTTTTATTATCACAGAAGTCCTACAACAATGTAACGGCCAAACGAAGATTGATGTATCATCAAATGTTAACATTTAAATGATCTGGCTAGTTTTAGATGGCCCTATAATGAAGTTATCAATTTTAAGATCTGGCCACGACATACACAAAAAATAAGAAAGGATTTTCTAAAATTAACCCCTTCAGGGGATGAAACGGGGGTCCAAAGTTACATGTACCCCGTAAAATTTTGATCGTTTTAATCCCGTGGAGGGTCGATCCCGTACATGAAACACTATCGATTTGTAAAGATAAAATTAAAAATAAAGTATGTAACGCCGCGTCGCGTAATCGAACGCTAGGTAGGTGAAGCAAGTACCTTAGACGCTCGCGCACACTCGCGCACCCCTTCCCAACACCCGCGCAGCCGCGTCCTGCGTACCCCGCGCGCGCGCGCCAGTTGTCGCCCGCCCGCGTCAGCGTCTGTCACGATTCCCGAAAATCACGCCAAGCGAATATAAACGCACGCTGCCTTCTTCTTTCTGCGGCTCTCGCTTGCTCATAATTAAGTACTTTGTGCTACCCATTACTGTACTGTATGATCGTGAATAAATTGTGATTAAAAACTTTATATGATTAAAAGTACCTTTTTTTAAAACTCGTATTAATTTACGCATTTACGAAATTAATTTCTTTTCTTTGTATGTATGTAGCAACACCGATTACTACCTGAAGGTCATTAGACTCGCTCAGCTGACGTTTTCTTAAAGAAATTAATTTCGTAAATGTGTAAATTAATACGAGTTTTGAAAAAAAAGCACTATATTTTTTAATTTTATCTTTACAAATCGATAGTGTTTCATGTACCGCATCGACTCTCCACGGGATTAAAACGATCAAAATTTAGCGGTGTATAATATATGCCTATACATATAAATATAAAGTAAAGGGGCTTTTGAGACGATTTTGCTATTAGTTTAGAAAATTATCAACGAAGTTATAAAGCGTTTAAGCTGCTAATAAGAAAGAGAAGTCCATCATGGACTTTGACGTGAAAGTCCATGTAGGCCTTAATTACTGAACTTTGAACAGATTTAAAAAATTCTTTTGATTTTTAAAAGGTAACGTTTTGGTACAAATGACTTTATTTCTGATAGAATGTCATTTTGTTTAGAACCAACAGTTACAAAAGTAGCCAGTCGGCTAACGAAAACCTAATAGAAATAAAGTTATGTGAGATACCGTTGTTTGTTATTAGATCAAACAGAGCATGCAGAAAGAGAAGCACGGCCGCAACATTGAACATCCCATCTCTGTGTATTCAAGTAAGTTTCACGATACAATGCTATTCAAATAAGAATAGGAACGTCAATGACCTTTTTCTGTCAAATGTTATTTGAAAAGTATAGTTTGCAAAGAAAACTTATTTACGTGTTTCGCCGAGTCTAGTCTATATTGAAGAACTAAATTCTAATTAAACTTTTTACATTCTTGATCAGTAAATAAATTTAATTAAAAAAAAACATCCTTAACCTGAACTGATTCGATTTGACAGCTATGACGTCACAACATGGAGCTTTCTCGATCCCATTCTTATTTGAATCGCGTAGAACATACACGATACTCTTACCATCGATGATTAGTTTAAGTTCAATTTTATCATTTAAAGCGCATTTCGTTCACGTTGGACCCTACAAATTTTTCGCTCGACTTCTAGAACATTACCAAACGCGGTGCGCCGTCGTTGGCGATCCAACACGATCACTGTCGCGAAGCGATGCGGCGCGAAGGGAACAATTTATTGATACTCTTTTGCGGTGGCTTACGTGACCAACCGCACGTGGGTATGGTGCGGTGACGACCGAAGCGAAATGGACGCATTCAGTTGATTGGATTTGTTTTATACAATTGGCAGCTGAAGCGGCGACTTCGTGCGCACGTAGTACAGAGTCGTCGCGTCAATTCGCGTGAACCGCCAACTCACCTATCTTCGATTCTAAAAGTATCCTGTCTGCAATGGCCCTTATATTTTATATTATTTGTGTATAATCCAACCTTCACGATACTTCGACATGCTATTATTCGATATTGTTATAATGTCAAGGTTGCATTTAAAATAGTTGCAGTTAGAATTTGATTTCCATTTTGCTATGTAACTGAGTTGCAATTTATATCAAATCAAAATTCAGTCTCTTTTGGAGCACACGGTAGGCATACCGTGAACCTAGGTTGTTTATTTTAAATAATTTCTAACGTGTGTCCTCCTGCAGATGCGGCTGACGCCGACAAATCTCACTCGAGCTACAGAAAGAAACGTCGGTCAGTGCGGCCCCCACAAGTAAGTACTGATCCCGCCGAGTATATCCGCAAAAAAATTGGCAAACTAGACCTTAACGACATCACGCAGCTCGCGCGACTCATCGAGGGTCACGACGCCGCCGCCGACACGCAGACAGACAAACAGAAAGACTTACAGGAACAGATCCTAGCCCTCCTCGACCCGGACGAGTCCCCGGACCCCCAGGTCCTTCGACAGTCTTTAGCACATCTCCTCCAAGGATCCAGTAAAACCACCGTTCAAAAACCGGAAAAGATAGCTAATTTCTTCCAAGAAGAACAAGTGAAACCGGTGAAACCTCCGCGCCGACTAAAGGGCCTCGATCTTAAGAGTATGCGGATTCCGGACTACTCAGATATCTTTGATGATTCTGCCGATACAGACGCCACAGTTGTCAAAGTGGCACCCAAGAAAACTCTCCAAATGGATGGGGAATTGCTGGGAACGCCGCCCCTTGGAAGTAAGAAACTTTTTACACCAATGGGAAGTGGGAAGAACTCCAGTAGATCATCAGAGAGCCCTCTACCGCAGAAAGGCAGGCGACTGTCAGATGTTGTCGACAGTCAACGGCTTCGACACTCGCAGAGTCCTGAATCAAAGCTACTGCAAAAGAGATCGAACTCGATAGGGTCGTCTGAAGTCGCGAATACTAAGCGCATCGCTCAGCTATTCGAGGGCCACAAGCGTCGTCACACACCGAGCCCTGAGTCCAGGTCAATACGCTCCGGCTCCATCACTAATCCCGAAATGGCATTACGCTTACGACGTATGACGGAAATTATTGAAGGCAAGAGACGAGACACGCCGAGTCCAGACAGATCTAAGAGGGAAATAGTAGGTAATCCCGAGATTGCGGTACGGCGTCAAAAGGTAGTGGACCTCATCAAGCAAGGACAAGGCCTCGGCCAAGACATGAGACTGCGTCAACCAGAGGTGCCTCAGCGCCGGAACAGTGACGATGTCATGACGTTCAGGATGCAGCGAGTGTCAGATATGATGCAGAAGAGAAATGCGGAGTCCAAGAGACCGAAAACGGGTCGTCGTAAGGCGGCACGAGAGATAATGAAGCAGCGGTTTGAGAAGAGTCTTCAGATGCTGGCTGCGGAGCCTCGCTTGGATTTCGCGCCGTCTGCAGACCTGGAGAACGACTACGGGCTGCAGCAGTACCGCGCCAGCGCGCCTGACTTCGACGAGCGAGTCAAGAAGCTTGAGAAGAAGCTGCAGCACTATGTGAGGCGATTGCCGTAGTGTGTCGCATGGAATGATCCGTTTGAGGGCTGTTGGTGTCAGCGGGCTGAGCGTTTGAGAACCTACTTAGTTTAGGAAAATACTTATGGTGAGTTGCACCATTTAACTATAACCAAACCATAACCAGCCGTGAAACGGCCGCCTATTGGTCAATTCGACGATTTGACAACTGTTAACGGCTTTGTTATGGTTATAGTTAAATGGTGCAAGTCACCCTTAGCCTGCTAAAGTTATAGTCATTGCAAGGATGTTATAGGAACTATTTTCTGATAGTAATTTGTTTACAATTCTAACCTATTATGCTGAAAGCAGTACTGCGATAAAGTGAGTTACAATAACGTTCAAAATAAAATTATTTCACATTTCAGTGTGGGTAAGAGATGGCGCTAGACAATCTGTATAGTACTGTCTCTTACCCATACTGGAATAAGAATAAAACAATCTTATTTTGAACGTCATGGTAACCCACAAAAGTTCTGCTGTGATTCTAAAAAAAGGAGCGTTCGCGACTTCTGTCTTATTTTTGGATTAAAAAAAAAACCGTTTCAAATTCGTAGCCGCTCTCACTCGCTCTCTCCCCTATCTTCATACAAAAGATAACACGCACGGTTTGAAACAAAACATCGATGGAGATGAAACTTTATAATAATAACGTTTTATAATACTGACATAGTACAATAATTACTTCTAGCAAATTGTGTGTGCATGTTCAGGGTGCTATTACGCTAGCATTTGTTGCAATTAAATAAGTGTGATAATCGCTTGGCGAGTCTCGTCTCTCACACTCCTTGCTCCTGCTAGGTGTTGGTGAAATAGTACCCTAAGAGTTAAATTAACGTTTCACTTGTGTTTTAAATTTACACCGTGTTGAACTAACTGAATTGTGTTGTATTAAAACTAATTATATTTTAATTTGTTAGATACTCCCTTGATTTAAAAAGTCAAGCCATGCATTTAATTCCCATGCGACCGAATTTTACAAGTCAACAAATTGCGACAGATTTGTGTCCACACTAAACTCGTTGAAAAATAAAGGGAACGATTTGACATTTGAAAAATACCTTAAAATGTAACTTAGAACGAAACTGAAATAAAAAAACAATAAAATAATAATTAATTACATTTTGTTTTAAAAAAATACCTAATTTTTTTTGGCTAATATGATGGAATATATTGCGAGTATTCTTTTTGCGGATTTAAGTATTGAAAACGAGCCTTTTATTTTTGTCAACTTAAAAATCTTTTTTAGTTAATTTTGTAAATATGTGTTACCTAACTCCATCCCAATACTACAGCTTGTAACATCTAACCAATAGGAGGAGGGCCGAATCGTCGGCGGAGGCGGCCGAACTGCTGGCGGAGGTGCCCGTGTGGCCCGACTAGCCGCCGAGCTCAGCGGCTCCACCGCCAACTCCTCAAACGTCGCCGCACCACGACCATCGTCCAAACCCAAGGACCTTATGCGCTCCGTCGGCAAAATAGAAAGAGACGACTGGAATATGAAGGAAATAGAACGCAAGATTATGGAGAACAGACTCGGCAGACCCGAGCCGAAAACTGCCGAACGTGTGCCGAAGTGGGATAGAGAACAGGTGAGGGCATCTCGCTTTTTTGTAAAGTTGAAAGAATTTGGATCGAAGATATTCTGTTGTAAGATTATTAAAGACTGTTGACACTTTTGGCCCTTTGTTTAATAAATATAACTAGTGCCTGACTGCGATCCTGATGGTAAGCAGTGATGCAATCGTTGATGGTAAAGCGCACTAGTCTATCACAATAAACGCAATCTTCTTCTTTTCGATTCGATGGTAAGCTCGTTAAACTGTTTGGGCCTAGTAGATGGCTACGGTGATAGCCGCATCGATGGCACTCATCAAATCCTCCAAAGTGCAGGTGTACGGGCACTGGGGGCACTTTGACATGTGGCTCATGTTTTGAAAAGGAGCACCGCACCCACATTGAGGGTCTGACGGGTCTATTAAAACCCGTTTCGCCAAATGATGTACAATAAACTTATTACTTATTTTTTTTTTTTATGACTCCATTTAAGTGTTTAGCCGCCAAGCACAGAGCTGCATGGCGTCGTATCGCCAGAGAAGCGGTGTTGCAGGGCTCGACTGAGACATGACCACGACCACTCTGACAAGAGTGTACGACTTAGAAGATTTACGTATTTGCGTTTATGAGATGGCCGAAACGTTGGACTTTTTTCCTCTCGTTTTTTCTTAAAATCCTTTCAATTTTGTTTCAGTTTTTGGGTCGCCAGCGTAAACTGAAAGAGGGTGAGGGCAACGAAGAGAAATGGGTAGAAATCGATGAGACCTTGCACAAACTGGACCAGAAGCTGAAGGACTCTGGCAGACCTGACCAGGGCACTAAGAAGGTTCGTAGGGGCTCGCTAGTCTATGATATTCATAGATCGGAATTTGGGTGCTATTACTACCAAAAATATGGATATAACCTAACTAGCTATATAGCACTCAAATTCCTATCCATGATAATAGCTTGTCGTTGACTGCGCCTTTATTTCGTGATAGCAATTATAGGCGTTATTTTTTTTTTTTCATTTAAAGGGTATTTCAAACGTATTCTCTTGTTTAGGTTGCAAATTTAGCGACGAAATTCGTGAAGAAAGAACCCGAAGCCGAACAATCGAAAACGCCGCCGAAAGAAACACCGAAGGAGGATGTATGTATAGTTTTTTTATTACATCACTTTTCCTTTTGTTTTGTATTCGATTTATTCATATTGAAGACATGGTGGGTGAAACGAATGCTAGAATTAAACTCGTTAAAAAATAAAAGGCTAGTTTTGACATTTGAGAAAAACCCTAGAATGTAACTTGGAACGAAACTGAAAGAAAAATAATAATAATAAAGGCAGTACTCCTCGATACGGCTCGCATTGTGAGGAAGTTCCTGTCTTTGGAGCCCTAACCACCGGTAGACTACTGTTGTTATATTTTTAAATGTTTTAAGCTATTGCATAGCTTCTATCGCGGGCCTTGAGCGTGGAGACCGAATCCAGAAATTCCGTAACGAAAATAACCTAACACCCCCACTCATTTGTTTTTTGAGCGTGGTGACCGATAAGAAAACAAATGAGTGAACAATCAATCAAAATTCAATTCAATGTGTGAAAGTGTAACTTCAATTAATATCAAAGAAAAAAAAACAAAGGAAAAAAATACTGCATAAATAAAATAAATAAATAATTATAATTGCATAAGTTGATAAAAATGCTATGCAATAGCTTTACCGCGGCAGTCCCCGAGTGCCACACGTCTTTTTTTTATATTATTGTTATAAAAAATATTTAAAAATATCAAAAATATGTATTATAAGAAAAATATAGGAGATAATAATAATTAGGAGTTCGATATAGTAGTTACTATTTTAGTAGTAGCTGCACTAAACCGGACAAGCCGCTAGGTAGTCAAAATATAAATGCTAAAACGGGTCTTTTATTTTTTTACATCTTTACCATATAATTCAAATATCTGTTCTTGTTAGAACGTACTTAAATATCTTTTTTCCGTTAGAACGCTTACTACGAAGCGGAACCTGTATGTGATGAGTTTGCGGATGAATGAAAGACGATCATGAGTTCTATGAGATGAGTTGTTGAATATTGTGAGGGTTTTCATGAAAACTTTGCCACTAGTGGCTTTCGCTTTTGCATGAGGTCATCCATTTGGAAATTAGTATCTTATGACTTCTAAATGATGTTGACGTTAATTAAATTAGGCGGAAGTGTCTTTGATGGTACCTGGGCCTGACGTCGTGCTACCATCTTAAATAAAAAATCAAAATTTTATTAATTTTTATTTCACATAGGCCTACATGGGCTAGTGTAGCAGTAAATAAATAAATGAGATCTTCACCCTAGCAGTCCAAGAAGAGCTGGCGTGGGCCCGCGTTCACGGGCATGCAGTGCGCAGCGTGCGGCACGCGCGTGTTCGCGGCAGAGGGCGTCACCGCCGACGGGCTGCACCTGCACCGCGCCTGCTTCCGCTGCGCCGTCTGCAAGACCGTGCTCAGACCGGGGTGAGTAGACCTCTCAGATCACCTTAACTTTAGGACCTGTGCACACCACGTATTCTAAACGAGCCGTTGACGCGCGTTTGTAGCGAAACAGACGCGATACGCGCTTTAATAGGATAAAACCAATAAACGCGAGAGTGTTTGTCGGATATATTCGACGTAGGCAGTTAAAAGGGTTAAACACAGTCTAATACCCAATTTCATCTCTTTCCAGCAACTACACTATGGAACGCTATGGCAGTCGCCTGGTCTGCTTGCGTCATTCGGGCGTCAGCGTGCCCGACGCGGTGGCCGCGGTGACCGCGCTAGCCCAGGCGCGGGCGCAGCCGCCGCCCACGCCCGAGCGCATCAGCGTGGAGCTCAGCGACAGCGGCGCGCGCGAGATCGACGAGGACGAATGGACTGACAGGAACTTCCTCGCCTCGGAGACGTCGTGTGCCGGAGGCCTGAGGTCAGAAAGCTAAAAATAGAAGTTGATTTTCGGTTCAAGCAGCTAATCTTTATCTGTCTTTTCTTTTTCCTGCAATGTTGGTTAGACAGGAAGAGAGTAAATCCAATTCTAAAAATTGAAATGAGAGAAGAAAAAAAACATTGTGGTGGAATATAAAACTTTACAATACCGGTTAGTCCACTTTCTGCGACGAAAAGCATGACCATGAGTATTAATATCTACCTCATTCTTCCAGTGACGAAGAGGAGTCAAGCTCGGACGAGTACACGGACGCAGCCGACAGCGATGTGGAAGCAGCCGCGTCCCCCGGGCTGCAGGAGGCGCCCAGGCCCCCGCGGCCCCCGCACAACGAGCTATACTTCTCCGACGACTCCTTCGGCTACGACGACTACTCGGACGACGGTGAGTGTGTACTGTGTAATACAGCAGTCACTGTAGACTCGACGTGGAGGCGCCGCATCTCCCAGCCCTAGCAGGCAGGTACCTAGGGCCTCGCACCGTGATTTTGATAGTGGTCAATCAGACTGCATGAAACTTGTTTGAGTTGTGTGTTTGAGAAAGACCTTAGAATGTAACTTGGAACGAAAATGAAAGAAAAGATAAAATAATAATTTGGGGTCCGGTGTAGTAGTAGCTAGCTATTTTAGCAGTAGACAAGCAACTATGCAGTCAAAATACAAATTATGATTTATTTACCTCAGTTTTTGGAGTAGTCAATATCCTAACATTTTGGTCCTTGAAGCCGGATCGAAGTGTTAGGATCTTGACTTGGACTTGAATAAAAGGCAGTGGGCTGTAAAACTGCCAACTTGTATCCAGAAATAAAATTTATAAGGCGCGTGTGTGTCGTCGCTTAGTGTGTTCTCGCTTTTGAACGGTGGCGGGCCCAGTTTGTACGCGCGCGCTGTCGCCTGCGCAGCAGCCCGACAAGTGACGAAGGTAGCCGACGGCTCCCGAATAAACCACTTTGGTTATATTGCTATTATACAGGGTTATTTGTAAATACTGGTAACCTTTCAGGACTGTATTAACAACATCATAAACAACAACTTTTGTTCTATGACTTTAAAAATTTATCATACATTGGTTCATCAGATTTTCATACAAAAATAAATGGAATGTTCTAAATAATAAAATTGCGAAGCAAGCGATAGTACAATAGCGGCAGGGAGTGGGGATCGTGCGCGGATAGGCGTAGGTGGGTACAGCAAAATACAGAGTTGAAATGTGTTAGATAGAACAACGAAATCTGGTAGATTTATTTTTGGTAAATAAATTAGATTTTGTAAATATGTCATAGTTGTTGTTTATGATGTTAGTGATACAGTCCTGCAAGGTTGTTAGTGTTTTACAAATAACCCTGTATAAAGTATAATTCATTAATCACATCTTATTATTGTATGATAATCTTATCCGTGTGTTCCAGGCGCCGAGTCGTCCGGCAACGAGTCGTGCTCCCGCATGCGGGCGGCCCGCGAGGCGCGCCGCCGCGAGGTGCCGGCGCCCGCGCGCGCGCCCACGGACAGCAGCGAGGTACCGCGCTGCGCAGTCGCCTAGGCGTAGGGAGGTGCGGTATCGACCGCCGCCGCCCCAACTGCCCACATGCATTGTTTAACTATAACAGCTTAGTTTAGGACTAGGATTCCTAGGGACTAGAACGAGAGGATTCTTCTCAAGGCGTCTGTTGCGATGATCGTAGATCAACTTGTACCCTGTTCGCGTTAAGATTAGACATTTAAAGAAACCTTTTTTTACTCTCTGTTCGACCGATTTTAACTTCTATTTAGTAGGCATAACGATGACATTAAAAGCAAAAAAAATGGTTACAATACCAAATATTTACTGCAGCCGCCATTTGTCAGGCCAACAACGTAATAAAAGTCAAATTCGGTTTAACGGACAGTAATAAAAGGTTTTCATAAATGTCTAATGTTATTTTGAACAGAGTATAGGGTAAAAAAGAAGATTATTTTACAAGATTAATTTAGGTGTCTTAAAAATTAGAGTGAATAGGCTTTTAATAAACTAGTGCACCTCACCATCAACGATTGCATCACTGCTTACCATCAAGTGGGATCGCAGTCAAGCACTAGTTTATATCCATAAAAAAAAAAATATAGCTTAGCTTAACACAAGGGTTGGTGGTGATGGTTTTTTTTCAAGGCATCTGTATACACTCTAGGGTATGCCTGACAGGTTTACTTCCACAGATGTACCTGTCAGTTAAGCTTGTGTAGAAACCTGCACAGTTTTGCAACATACACTCTCAGGTTTACCTGTAAAGGCAAACCGGTTAGGTTATACCCTAGCGTATATGGCGGACATTAAGTAAGACATTAGTTTCAGCCGAACATAGAACCTCCTTTTTGAAGTCGGTTAAAAAGTTGAAAGAAAAGTTTTAGGAGAAAAGTTCCTGCTTCTAGATTCCACTTACAGTTTGTAATTGTGCGATAGGGAGATGTAATACTGAGCAAGGATCCTAGTGTTAAGTGTAGGTGAGGACGGTAGGCGCATGCATGCGTCATATCATCTCGCTAGATAACAGGGGCGGCGGCTGTGACGCGGTAAGCGTTTAGTTTGTCCACACTAACTTCCGTCAACGGCTTACTGCTTTATTTGACGGCCTTACTTTGTTCCAGTGAGAGAAAGATGGAGTTATACAAGTTGAATGTCACTGTCCCTGTTCCACAACGGAACAATGATGACTTAGATATCTAGGCCTTACCATGATGTGTTGAAATATCTGTCGCCGCACGACCAACAAAAAGGGCAAGGGGTCAAAAGATCATGAAAATCGTGTGACGTAATTAATGTTTGGAGGTGTGCGGAACAAAGAGAGTAAAGTCCCACATACCTCTGTTGAAAAGGTAGGATCCTCCGACCAGACTGGTTTTCTGTCTGGTGGGCAACTGCCCGATAGACGATTTCGAGCTGAGAATTTTATTGCGCGATGCAGATTTAGTTCTTATGTGACGCCATAGATGTCGCTACAAATGGATGGTCGCTAATCAAAGTAGATCAAGTGTCCAGTAGTTTCAAGGAAGTATGGCTTACTAAGCCGTACTTTTTTCACTCTGTCTACTTGTCTCACTGTCGCACTTATATGAGTGACGAAAATGACGCTTAATTTTTGGCACTCGTACAAGTATGACAGCTTTTCTCCAAAGTTTAACACAATTACGAGCAAATGCTCTACCACGAGCTCCGCGATCTATTTGACGACCTAAACTGAACTGTTAAAGGGATGGAGCTGTATAGCATGTATAGCGCCGTCCCTCTTTCTCGCTCGCACGCCTGACATTTTACCTCGTCATGGTAAGGCCCAAGTTTAGCCCAATAAAACAGTAAGTCCGTTCAATCGATGGCGCTTTTAAATGTGTTACGTTTATGTACCATTAATATTTATTAATTCGTTATATTTTCGTATGAGAACCATTTTATCCTATGTGTTTATTAGCTTTATTGTTATGTATTATAGCGCACTATATGTACATATAATATTTATATCAAATGTAAATAATGTCTGTTGTTTTTGTTGAGTTTTTTTTTTTCATATTTATTTTTGTTTTTTATCATGTTCGGAAAGTTAAGTGACATTTAGTAATCTTGTCAATTCAGACATTTTATTTATAATATTTTATCTAAATCTAGTCAAAATATTTATTTAGGTACATGACTTTAACCCGGGGTGATGGGGGTGGAAAAGTGTTACACGGACGTTGGGGTGGGTCTCACAGACCCGTTCATTAGATAACAAATTATCCAATACATTATAAATAATAAAGTTAATATTTTATTTGTGTTTAGTTTTTCAGGTATTATTGTTAATAAATTAAACAGAAAAAACGTATTATAATATATTTTGATCATATTTATTGGACCTTTTAAAAATAACGACTGGTACTACACCCGGCAATTGATGGATTATGTTTTCGGCTCTGGTCCTGACATTTTGTCGAAAAGGCGTCTCATATCACATTGTACCGTCTTTGCCACGATAAAAACCCGCAGAACATTCACGGTTTGCGTTTGAAGAACTAGCCGATCCAGATATCCAATACTCTACCAACGAACGATTTCTATCCGATAGCGTTGACAGTGGAATGTCATCATCAAACTCAGACTTTGAGGTATCTCGCTTTGTGTCACTAAGATTACTACGCTCATTCAAGCAATCTTCGTCATCAGACATCTCCTGGGCAGACAAACTAGAATCAGAGTCAGACTTGTAAATTCTAAAGAATACGCTGCCGTTCCATATCTTCTCGATCCATTTTTTACTAAGAACCTACAAAATACACTAATTAAACTATATATCAGCAACTTTAATTGTAAACAACAACAAAAAAACAAATATAAAAGGATAAATACACGGATATTAAATAAAATAACATATATACGAATTGGCGCGAAATTGTTACACGAACTGCGGGGTTGGGTCTCACAGACCTTATTCAATTTTGAGATCGTGTAACTCCCACTGCGGCTGTCGCACGTCAAAAGTGTTGACTGCGATGCATAAAACAACTCAACAGCTCCAGCTATTGATAAGAACAGCAACGTCGCATGCATATTAACCGAACTAGAAGCGATATAAAATGTGACGGGTCTCACAGACCCAACCCCCATGACGCCGGGTTAAGGGTTCTCAGGCTCTAAATATTCGTTTTATTCATATTTATCAGATTTCTGAATCACTACTGACATTCCTATATCTCAAAAGATTACCTAAGTGTCACATACATTCCAACAATACACGTATATTGTATATACATATGTATAGTCCCCTGTGCGCGACGGATACCGCCATCTCCGACGGTAAGTTAGTGTGGTGTGTGTGTGCACCTTCCTACGCAGCCGCTGGGCTCGCTTGTAACGCGCTAACCAGGCTCCGACACTTTGATTGTTTACCACTTTACACGCAGGTTGACATCTGTCACATTGACAATCCCACATTACTCGTTTTATAACGTACAAGTGACAATCAACCTTAAAGTGATAAACAATTAACTTCCCCGACTGTACTATAATGAGCTTCAATACAGGTGGAATCTGAGGAGGAGAGCGAGTCGAGCGACGAGGAGGTGTCGTCCGCCACCGAGGTGTCGACCGACAGCGAGTTCGCGCGCGAGGAGGCGGCGCCCCCGCCCTCCCCGCCCGCCATCCTCGTGACGGAGCCCACGCCCCCCGCGCCGCCGCCCGCGCCCCACCCGCCCCCGCACGACTACCCGCTCAGCCGCACGCGCTCGGCCGGCGGGCTCGCCACCAAGCGCGCGCTCGAGCTCAAGCGACGATACCTCCTAGGCGAACCATCACCCCCCGCAGTCAGGAAATCCGACTCTACCTCACAAATAGACACCAAGTTCGAAGCCTTCAGATCTACCATTACAGAATTCCAGAAGATGTTACACCCCGCCCCCGTGCCCACGCAGCAACCGCAGCCACAGAAGCCCATCGTCACCTTCCAGCTGTCCACTGAAGAGAAGAAAACGCAGCCGATGCCCGACATCATTAAGAACCTCGTCGGTGACGCACCAGTCGACTTGCTCACCAAAGTGGACTCTCCCCTCATCAAGGATTGGAGTTCAGAAACCGCAAAGGAAGAAAAGGACCCAGACTTAGACTCAGACTCGTTGTCTGAAGACGACTCGTCCAACACTGAGACTGCTCCGAACCAGGCAGTGCCTCGCGTCGAAGTGCACGACGAGGGAGGCGAGTTGATTCAGCTGGACAGTCTCATGTTGATCAACAGCACGGAAGACGAGAAGGCGTCGGGCACAGCCACTGGCACCACCATCATGGCGGCTGCCGAGTCCGAGTCCTCAGAGTCGGGGCGTGACGCAACCACGTTGGCGCTCACTGAGACCGAGTTATCGGACTGGGCGGCCGAGAGCGCTGTGCTCGACGACTGCGCCTTCGAAGACAAGGATGACAGGAAGAGGAGCAAGAACCCAAGGACACTAAGCGGACCAAAGATCATCCACGACGCCAAGAACATCGCTGCCGTCGCGTCGCACGTGTGCGGTCGCACCAGCCCGCTGGAAGCCATTGTGTATTCTAACGCGCTCGAGCACTTCGAGTTCGCCGACGAGGGGGATCAGGACCCATCGCTGGAGACTCCCGTCACTCCCAGGAATGACGGTTATATGGAGCTCGTCGACAATGACTACGACGCCTACTCGCCTGGAAACGACCGTTCCATGAACTTCATCGAGAGGAGCTTCTCCGAGACAGTGTTCAAGCCGGCCAGCCAGGAGAACAGTTACAGACAGAACTTGTGTCCCATTGACTTGGATGATCTCGAAGATATAGATGCAGATACAGAACCTTTAGATTTGAAGTCGCCTCAGCTCTTAAAGTCCATTGACAATGAAAATAGTGATAAATCTACGAGTGGTAGTTTGCAGAAAAGTGAAAGTTTGTACAAGAGTGACAGTCTGCATAGAAGTGACAGCCTGCATAGAAGTGACAGTCTGCATAGAAGTGACAGCCTGCATAGAAGTGACAGCCTGCATAGAAGTGACAGCCTGCATAGAAGTGACAGCCTGCATAGAAGTGACAGCCTGCATAAGAGTGACAGTCTGCATAGAAGTGACAGCCTGCATAAGAGTGACAGTCTGCATAGAAGTGATAGTCTGCACAAAAGTAACAGTCTGAACAAAAGTGACAGTCTACAAAAAAGTAACAGTTTACAGAAAAGTGATAGTCTACAGAAAAGTGATAGCCTACAAAAAAGCGACAGTTTCTTGAAAACAGAGAGTATGTTGAAAACCGACAGCATGTTAAAGACCGACACAGCAAGCGTTCAGAGAAGTGACAGCATTCACAATGACAGCATACGAGTAGAAAATCCTGAACCGAAGATAGAGAATAAGATAGAAACGTTGAGTCTTTCGGAGATCTCACCGCCATTAGAAAAGATTGAGACGGAGAGTAGTGAGATCTCCCCGCCGCTGGTGCCTGAAACGCCGCGTGCGAAGTACCCCGCGGTGCCGTTCAGCGGCGGCTGTTCCATCAGGCTGTACTCGCCTGCCATCTGCCGCTCCGCCAGCGACACGTTCCACCGCTCGTCGCGCAGCACCGACTCGCCCTCGCGCAGCTTCGAGCTGTCCGTGTCCATCAACCTGAGCTCGGGCTCGCTGTCGCCGGTGTCTCCCACGCCCGCACGCGACACCACCGACAAGGTGCAGGAAATCAAGCGAGAGCGAGAGGAACAGACCGAGGTTGTGCGGAGGCTGGTGCTGGAGAGGTTGGGAACTGCGCCGAAGACTGGTCGGAAGTCGGTGAAGAGGTCTCGCGCTTCTCCTGGCGCGGTTCCACCTCCAGTGCCTCCGCCGCCGGACCTGCCGGACATGCCTGAGCCGCTTCTGCCGCCACCCCCGCCTCCGCCCCGCCCCGTGCTCCCCGCACTGACTCCGCTCACGCCACTCCCACCGCTTCCCGTTAAACCCTCCTTCTCAGACCCCGAGCTCGCTCGGGAGAGACGAAGCAAGAGCATCATGAAAAGCATTTCTAGTTACCTGAACCGCAGGCTGGGACCTCGAGCCAAGGTAGGCACTCAGTAACACGTTCGACGTTATGTTAGTGCATAGTGGACACAGAATGTTATATGCAGTCTATCAGTCGTGGCCACTGGTAGGATCTTATGAAACAATTTTTACTTTAACCACCAAAGGTATCAGTAGAGGTCGGAATTAGGTAGAGTTATTCATGTACTTGCATCAAAATGTTGTAATTAATATGGATCTTCCCGGGATTTCTAATGAAAAATCCTGTGTGGCCAACAATATTACTAATAAATAATAATAAAAACCACAGAGATAGATAAGGCAAATAAAACAAAGATAATTGACATACAATTTTTGTTAGTATTTTTGATTGAAAAAGATCTCAACGTCAACTGAGGTGAGGTTAACTTTATACACTTCTCGTAATTTGCAGGAAGAATTTTTTAATCTGCTCTTTAAAATTAGTCTCGGGATTTAAGGCATATCCACTTTATTCTTTCGCTGCATTAAATCAACGTAAGTACATAAATAACTTTACCTAATTCCGACCTCTGGTTTTCAGGTATTAAAAATACTAAATATCACTGAAATTAACTAATTACAACAAGCATAGTATTAACAGTGGCTTCGACTCTTCACCTCATCATCCATCAGAACCATTTCACTTGTGATGTATAGCCAGTATCAACACACTCATGATACACGGCTGACAATTTGATTGCATTTTGAGCAATGCGTAAGCCTTTAGAGCACCACATCGAACAAAACTATTTAAATTCGATTCCACATACAATTAAACTTGATATCATCTTCGCACTTGCGGTTTTTAGTTGTACGAAGGTCTTAAATTATATTGAAGTCAGTTTTTATAAAAACAGTACTAGTTATTGAGGTTTATTCATATATTAAAGAAAATACTTTATTCATAAAATAATAATTATTTATACATATAAGGACTGCAACAATTTGGTCTTCTCTTCCAATTATAATTTAGATGTCTTCAAGGCTAGAGTGAATAGGTTCTTAATAAACTAGTGCGCCTCACCATCAATGATTGCAGTACTGCTTACCACCAGGTGGAGTCGTAGTCAAGCACTCATATTTCAACAGGCGGTAGAGGAAATTAGTGCTTTTCATTTTTATTTTAAATAGGGTTAGGGTTCACAGGGTTAGGTACACTGTTCACTGAACAGTGTGTACACTCCCACATGTCTCCTTAGAAAAGGAAGACTCCTTCGACCAGACAGATGTTTTGTCTGGTCTGGGTAACTGCCCGATAGTTGAATGCGGACTGTAGGATATAATATAATTGCGTGAAGAATTCAAACACCGTGATGCAGGATTTTGAATTTAGGTTCCTATTTGGCAGAAGATAGCAGAAATTTAACCTTATTGGTTTTTGGTTGCTTTTTAACATAGATATAATCCTGCATTATTTTGTGTAAATCGTAAATTAAAAAAAAACATAGGTATTTTTTTATTATGAATAGGCTCGCGTTAAACCACTATCTATCTCATTTGATGGTAAGCGACGATGTAGCCGACGATGGAGCACGCTTGCCTAGAAGCAACCTATCGAGACTTGTTTATTACAAAATGTAGTGAGAAAGTAAAAAAAAAACTCAAACTGTAAGGACACTACGTCCAGGATAAAAGTATTCTTGTCATATTCCAGGATATGATACACAGACGGCCAAGTTTCATATAAAACCTATCGGTTGAATGGATTAACGTGTCAAAGCGTATTAAACAAAGTCAAATTCATATTTATAATATTAAGTTAGATAATTTCTAGATAAATGACCTTATAAATTAACACAAAATCTTGTAAAAACCTTCAGATCTCTATCGTACAGCAAAAAAAAAACCGTGATTGTGCTAAAAATCATCAAACAAATTCATTTCATCCCATGTCATCTCACAAAAATGTGAATATTGTAAAAATAAAGTAGTGATATCGTCCGGGGTTGGTCGTAACTTGTTTAGTAAGGGTGTCCACATTTGGCAATATAACATGAGACACGGAAGAGGAATTAATAACATGTTTTGGGCACTGTGTTTTTTTATGTGACTGATTAAAGTGAGATTTGGGCAACATCATTTGATGAATATTTTATATAGTCTTTGGCGTATCTAAGGGTTATTTTTAAGGGGGAGAGGGGAAGGTCCTAAACCCTGAAAAGCCTAATTTTTCAATCAATCAATAATTTATTTTGTATCAATCAATCAATCATATTTTTTTGCGAAGTTATCAGTATTTTGACGTCCATCATACAATTTGGAATTGGTAGCCAAACATTTTGAGGTTGGCATAGACCATACTGGGGCGCGTCCTCTAGCCACTATATACGCATATGAAGATATTATCGCCTTGAATTTCTTAAGTCCCTAAGGGTTTTTTTTTTAATATCGTGCGGATTTCATTCCGCATGCGGATTTGCTCCACCTGAGTAACCCCCGCAAATGTCCTTTTCATACAAGTATTTATTGTAATGCGGAGAATACGCTCGCAGGACACGTGCGGGCAACGCAATTCCGCATGCGTGATAACATCCGCATGATATTAAAAACACCCTAAAGCCTTGCCCACATTAATCCGTCACATTTAATATTAATTGAACTCAAAATTTCGTAATTGTAGCGGACACCTGAGTAGACTAACACACGTTGAATTTTCAGTCATTCTCGGATCCGGAGCTGCAGTTGCACGTAAGCCAATATCCGTAAAGTGTCGTGAGTCGCATGCCGTGTACGTCTGTCGCACCGACTTGTCGCATCGTGTAGTGTGCGCCCGCCCTTATGCGTGTGGCGTTGGATCTGGGTGTAATCGATGATGATGATGCATGGTTTCAGGGTTTGTGTCAAGGATTATTATGTCTGTGTATGGGGGAGTAATACGGGATTAGTTGAGTACATTTTCGGGTTTGTTTTTGTACTCTCATACGAAGACAATTTATATTGTTGTCTTGGTGTGAGAGTCTTGAAGTGTTGTGTTTGAAAGTAAGCACGGTTGAATTGTGAAACTGAGTTGAACGAACCTACAAAGAAATGTTCAATACTGAGTGGTTAGTGCGGGCTTGTTTTACGTTATCGTTCAGCGCTCCGATTGGCTCGCTCCAAGCTAACCAATCAGAGAGCCAAACGCGATAAACGTTTCGACGTAATAACAACTCGCAGTAGGCACTCAAATTCAGTTCCATTTGTCAAGTTAGTTTACGCTCAAACATAATACAGAATAAACGAATGACTTTGATCCAACGTCAACGATTCGTTCTGTGCATCTGTCTTACGGGAACGTCTTCGCTTCTACTGTCGACCTACACTCCGTTTCGGCGGTACAATATACAATACTAGCTTTTGCCACTGGTTTAGCCCGCGTAAAAGTAGGGTTTTTCATACAAACTTTGAACCCCCGTTTCATCCCTTTAGAAGGCGAATTTTAGAAAATCCTCTCATAGTGTCCCCGCACACTAAAAAAAGCCGCCACAAAAAAAAAGCTAGAAGCGGCCACAAAAAAGCTAGAAGCGACCACAAAAAAAGCTAAAAGCGGCCACAAAAAAAAGTGCGCGATAGTTTGTGGCCAGAGAAGCTTGAAGCGGCTTCTAGCTTTTTCTTGTGGCGGTACCGCCGCACACGAACCACAAAAAAAGGCCGCCACAAAAAAAAGCTTGAAGCGGCTTTTTTTGTGGCCCGACACTTAGTGCTCGTCTACGTCATCAAAGGAAACCTTAAATTTCACGCTCTAGTCCCAGTAGTTTCGGCTGTGCTTTGATATGTCAGTCAGTCAGTTTCTACTTTTATTTTTAAAGATATCGACCGGCGCTTGAAAGCCGAAAATTACTAAGCGACATCGAATAAACTTTACAGGAGAGTAATTTAAAGTTTTTTTTTTAGTGCAGAAATATAGTGAGTAAATATGACAGTCAGCAGAGAACTGATCGCGTCAGCACTTCTTCTTTTACCAAAAGGGTTTGCCCAGTGGCTTACTCTGAAATTTTTGGCTGTGTTTGCTGAATATTGTACTACCGAAACGATTTTTGTCTTGTGGTACCTATATAAGTGGTATATTTGTGAATTTTGTATGTAAATATGCACGATAATCGCTTCTATCATAATTTCTCGTAACATTTGCTTTGAAAGCAAAAAATGGTAGATTATTTTACTTAGTTATTCATATTAAGTTTTGCCTAAATTGAATTAAGGTCCAAGCAATCGATTAATAAGAATAAAATCCATTATTCAAAGCAAAAGTTACATCTTAGTGTTAAGCTACAGCGCCGCAAAGCTTGTTGGAATGGCCTGTCTATGCTTGCCGCTCTACCCATGAAATATACTCCCAAAGACACCAATCAACTTTGGTATTACATTTCATGCACTAAAAACTTCCTGTCAGTATGTCGTAAGCGAAATAATTATTATATTTACTAGGCTTGTAAAGGTGCGCAAATAAACAGTACTTATTTTACCTCTATAGTTACTATACTCGATTCGCGTTAAGATTAGACATTTAAAGAAACCTTTTTTACTCTCTGTTCAACCGATTTTAAATTCTATTCCGTAGGCATAAGGATGACATTAAAAGCATAAAAGTGGTTACAATACCAACTATTTACTGCAGTTGCCATTTGTCATGCCACCAACTCAATAGAAGTCAAAATCGGTTGAACGGACTGTAAAAAAGGTTTTTTTTTTTTAATATCTAATGTTATTTTGAACGGAGTATAGTATTACAATATTAAGTTCGTTTTTATCCTGTTTTAATAGAAATTATTATCCAATGTGAAAAATCTTAACATAATAATGTAATTAATATTTTACTTATATTTTACAAACAACTTAGCATTTTTATATTGTCTGTGCGATAAAAGAACCGTCGTGGCGTAAAGTGAAAACAACATTAAAGATTTTAAGTAGCAACCCAACCCAACCATCCGTCAAATACCAAACGTCATATAATGTTGACACCGGTTTTCTTATTATGTTATTTTATTGTGATTTTTAATTGAAATCTTCAGAAATGTGATAAAAAATTTCACTGAGCTGCAAGGGAAATAATATTTAATATATCACAGTTTTGCCAAAGATAACAAATGGCAAATCACACCATTATTGATCAAAACAAAGTCACGAACTTGGGAAACATTGGTATGCTGTATTTTTGGTACGTAACACTTTTATTTTAATGTTTTTAGACTTCCTAGGTGAACTCCTGTCCCTGTTATCTCCAAATATATATAAATTAAACGGAAATTCATTTAAACATGACTATATTTGTTTATTTTGTTTTGGTCAATATTTTCGATGCCTAGTATAAAGAGTATTGATACTTTAAATTTATAATGCATTTCGACTAACTTAGAATATTTCTTTTCAGGCTTGATTATGGATACAGTAACTAAAATAAAAAAGGGCAAGTGCGAGTCGGACTCGCGCACTGAAGATTCTGTACAAATTTACCTGTGAAATCAATTTCCGAATTGAGTTACGAAGATTTTTCCGAATTGCAAACAATTTTTTTTTTGTGGCTGATCTACAAATTTACAATTTTCAGATTTTTCCCTGTACTTGTTTTATGAGACCTTGATTTATGCCAAATTTATTATATTGCCAGGATTCTAGGTCAACGAGATTCACCATATGAACTTTGATTCCCTTGAGTATCGAAATATATGTTTTTTTGCGACTTAAACGGCCGTATCTTTTTTTTTCGTTAACTCGGACGTCTGATTTTTTCACAACTTCAAAAGACCGCAGACTTGAGTTTATGGTTTTAATTTTAACTCGGTACCTCCAAGCGTTCTCGAGTTAAAGGGTCTTAACAGATAAACAGACGAACAAACAAGTGATAAATAGATTTTTTACGAAGCAACATTACAAATTCTGAAGTGTACTTTATTTTCATAGTCATTAAGTTCATATTTTTCATTGATTAGCAAAAGGGAAAAATGTACTGAGGAAGACAACGAGAAAGTGGTAGTGTGTCCCATTTTTACCTTTATATTTAACTAGGGTAAACATAAACTTGCTGCTAGCTACAATATTCCAGTCAGTGATAATAGACCGATCCCAGTTAAAGTGATAGAACTATTTTCGTTGGAACTGGGTAAGTGGTCGTTGGTGAAACCTACCTCGATAAGCAGTACAACAGTTTCTTCACGCTATTTTCCTTTACCGGTTCGTGTTTGCATTTAAATGTTCATCATCATTACAATCGAAAGACGTCCACTGTTCGACATAGGCCTCCCCCAGGTGTCTCCACAATTAACGGCATTACGCAAAAACTTATAAACGGATGAATGATAAACGTTGCAATAACCTATATTTTTGCTAAGTTTCATCACGTGAGCAAGTTCAATAAATAGGCTACTTAATATTATAAATGCGAAAGTTTGTGAAGATGGATGGAGGTACTCGTATGTATGGATGTGTCGCGCAAAAACTACTAGACAGATGAACTTAATTATAAACATTGTAATAATATAGCACATAAGCTATAACTTTGCAGTTTCATGAGGTGAGCAAATTCAGCCAGTAGGATAATTTTTATTATAGGATGAAGCCGCTGGAAGAAGCTAGTCTAACATAGTTTCAAAATATCAAGATTTAACAGTCGCACTGTAATGACGTCACAATGTTGCTTACATAACAAAAACGATATTTACCTACAGCAGCGCCCTCAAATCCCACGACGGTTTACTTTCCGCACAGACTCTACAAACTTGATGTGAGAAATAAATTAACTGCGAAGACAAAAGTTGCTCGTATGCGCTATCTCTTAAACTGTAATTATTATGTTCGTTTATATGAATTGTAGAATGTAAATAAATAAATTACTAGCTCCCTTTTCCAATCCGAATGTAACATTTTTTAAATGCGCTTATTTTCTTCAACCTTTCTTAGCGACGGGGAAAATACATAACGGATAAAATGTATATTAAGTAGCTTAACCAAACACAAAACAGATATAGCACCTTCTATTATAGATTGTAAAAAAAAAATCTAAAAATCTTGTCAACAGGGTGACTTTAAGTTCATTGGAAATCTCTTAGAGGGTAAGAATGTATGGTAACAACGTATACGATGGGATCAACTTTAGAATAAGCAGATATTTAAAAAAGATGTTGCTATTACTTACAATGCGTTCCAAATAAGAATAGGAGCGCCCGCCATGTTGTGACATCACGATTTACTGTCAAATCGAGGAAAGAAATTTTTTAACATAAATAATTTACGAAAAGTTTAATTTATTTATGAACTTTGAACGAAAAAAGTTTAATCAGAATCCTTCTTCTTCTTCCTGCCCTTGTCCCATTTTATTTGGGGTCGGCGCAACACGTTTTTTTCTTCCATTCTGTCCTGTCACTCGTCACGCTATCACTAACTCCCTTTTCTTTCATATCACTTCTCACACAATCCATCCATCTTTTCTTTGGCCTCCCTCTCCCTCTCCATCCATCCACATGTAAATTTATAACTCTTTTAGCAACATGCTTTTCATCTCTCCTCTTTACATGACCATACCAAGACAAACGATTTCCTTTCAACCTTTCAGTTACTGGCGCCACTTTCAAACTTCCCCTAATATACTCATTTCTCACTTTATCCATTCTCGTCACACCACACATCCATCTTAACATTCTCATCTCCGCTACATGCAATCTTTTTTCATCCGTCTTTTTCACAGCCCAACATTCTGATCCATACAGTATGACAGGCCTTATCACGGACTTGTAGATTTTACCCTTCAACTTGAGGGGCATCCGTGGGTCACAAGTTGTTCCCGTGACCTGTCGCCATTTCATCCATCCTGCGTTGATCCGATGTGTTACGTCCCGGTCTACCTCACCATCCCCTTGGACGAGCGACCCGAGGTACCGAAAGTCGGAACAGATCGGTATGGGCGTTCCGGCGAGAGCTAAGGGCATTGGATTGGAGAGACCGCCGAAATCGCAGAACAAGTACTCCGTTTTGGTTCTACTCAATTTCAGGCCAACACTCTCCAATCTGTGCCACCACACCTCCAATCTGTTCTGGACCTCTAGGCCACTCTCGGCAACCAGCACAATGTCATCGGCAAACAACATACACCAGGGAGCCTCTTCCTGACTGTCCGACGTCAGAGCGTCCATTATCATCAGGAAGAGGTAAGGGCTGAGGGCCGACCCTTGGTGTAAGCCGACAGCCACATTGAAGCTTCCAGTAGTGCCCACTGAAGAACGGACTTGGGTACTGCATCGACTGTACATCGCTCGGATCAACTGCACATACTTCCCAGGCACACCTTTCTCCTTAAGGGCCCACCACAGAACCTCACGAGGTACCCGGTCATATGCCTTTTCGAGGTCAATGAATACCATGTGCAAGTTTTTATGCGCACCTCTGTATTTCTCGCACAGCTGGCGTATAGCAAAAATGGCATCCGTTGTACCCCGACCAGGCATAAAACCGAATTGGTTCTGTGAAATTTCACTCTCTTCTCTCAGTCGCCTTTCAATAACTTTCTCCCAGGCTTTCATAGTATGTGACATTAGCTTTATTCCTCTATAATTGTTGCACTCAAGCACATCACCTTTGTTCTTAAAAATGGGCACCAAAGAACTGCTGCACCACTCATCAGGTATGGCTTCTTCCTGCAACAACTTATTGAAGAATAAAGCTAACCACGTCCATCCATCCACTCGCAATAACTTCCACACTTCAACTGGTATTCCATCGGGACCAATGGCTTTACCATTCTTCATTCCATTTACTGCTATCCTAACTTCATCCATACTAACCATTCTCACTAACCCCACATTCACTGGTTTATTCTCTAACACACTACTCCAATTATTTTCCTCATTCATCAGTCTTTCAAAATAGTCCTTCCACCTCTTTTTGATTTTCTCATCATCCGATATAACCATTCCAGTTTCATCTTTTATACATCTTACCTGGCAAACGTCTCTCGTCTTTCTCTCTCTTATTCTAGTAAGCCGGTATAGTTCTTTTTGACCCGCAGGACTGTCCAGTGTGTCATATAATTTGTCCTGGGCTTTTGATTTTGCTATGGCCACGGCTTTCTTCGCTTTCTTCTTTAAAATGTCATACTCACTCTTTTTTTCAGCTTTTAAACTAGCGTTTCCTGGCTCTACACGCTGCCATTCCTTGAATTTTCTCTTCTTTTCTTTCAATACATTCTGAACTTCTGTCGACCACCACCATGTATCCCTATCTATTATGCCCTTTCCTTTCGTCTCTCCCAAAATATCTTTCGCTGCATGCCTGATACACCCAGCTATCTCATTCCAGCTTTCATTTATACTTCGATCATTCATATCTCCCATCTCTATCATTCTGTCCACCACTCGTTCCCTGAACTTATTCGCACAGTCATTTAATCAGAATCCAGTTCTTCAATTTTACTCATCTCTAAGTTCTTCAATTTTGCCAAAATTTCTTCGATTTGACAGTACGACGAGACGTCAAAACATAGGAATCGGTCCTATTCTCATTTGGAACGTGTAGTACATTTATGTTAGTACAACTCGATGAAATGTAGAGAAGAACAGACTGCTGGCGAAATGCCGTGACGGTAAACGGCATGACGCGATGCCCTACTACGAGTACGACACGGCTTTCGACTAACTTGTGCGCGCGTGTACACCAACATGGATGTTTCATACTGCCGCGCGTTTCGTGATGGATAATGTATTTTATTGGGATGATGCACGCGTCATACTCGTGAACGGGTGCCGTAAGTTGAAACGGGTCATCTCTTAGCAGCTAGTGGCTTATTTAATTATTATTTTGTATTTACCTTTCTACATTGTGCTGACATAATAGAAGCAACAAGAAATATGTAACCAAGATTATATGTAACTCATAGTCTGATTTAAAAGACTGTCCATGGAGTTTCTTGCACGTTCTTCTCCATAGAGGTCGCTTTGGAACGTGCAAATTAGTTTCACTTTTTTTTTGGACTGACGTACATTTGACTATTCAAAAGTGCCTGTAAATGGTTTATTAGAAATACATGCTTTGATATTTTACACAGTTGATTCCATAGTAAAAGCAGCTTATATTCACGAATACTTCCACCCTCTAAAATATAACCAACAAATTAGAAGTCACTCTGTCCAACCGTGTCCTCGGTTCGTTCATTCCAAGACTGACTAAGGCTATGCTTGTAGGAGCCGCAGGCCGCGTCAGGCGCTCACAAGTCCACGAGCGCGCTGCAAGAGCCCCCACCCGTGCCCCCGCCTCCCGTCTTGTACATACCTCCACCCCCCCGCGAGCCCAGACTCCGAAGAAGGCCAGGTCAGTACTGTGGAGCTTGAACTAAACTGTTTTTACAAATCGTGATTAATCCTGATGATGCACCATCATTTAAAATAGTATTCCGTAATATTTATAATACATTCTTATTAGGCTCTCGGCCCCCAGTGTACCGAATTCGGTACACCTCGGTACCATCTAATTTAAACCTTATTTTTACGTAATAAGGGTACACCTCGGTACCAGCTAGTATGAGGTGTTCCGTATTCAGTACACTGGTGCCTGAGAGGTTAATATACACATAATAAAGCTCAATGTTTATCAAGCCGTAAAAACCGCAAAGCAAGGGCAAACTAATAAAGTAGTAAGTTATTAAGTTAAGGTCTTAAGAGGTCTACATGAGCTGATCGCGAGTTTTTTAATGCGCAAAAGCACTCTTGTATAATCCACTGCAGTAAACATAATCAGAAAATTGTATGTTAATCTTTAGGATAAATTCTAGATAGATAGTGTTTTCAAAACATAATACAGCGTATTAAGTACGAAAGAAAAAGGCCATATGCCGCTACAATTACTTTTATTATTATATACGTACAATAATTTCGATTGTTTGTCAGATTATTCTATATGTAACGTTTTACCGTTATAGAGTTTTAATTTTAGAATCAATTCTGTAGATTTTTAGTAAATCGCCAAAATTACTTCATATTTTGGAAGCATTGTGTCTGCGCATCTCTTTCTTTTGTGTGCAGTCCGAGAGTGACTGCGCTTTAAGTCTTGTAGTCCTCTTAATATCACGTAAGCTTTCTTACTTAGATTTAACTTTGTGACGTATTAATTGAGCAGCTTGAAGCTATACTCCATTTGTGTAGGTAGTTAACTAAATGTAAACAATCTTAACATGTCTTTTATCTAAAAAAAACTGTCTAAAAATTTTATCTAAATAGTATACAGTTAGCTATTTACCTAAACCGATGTTAGGTAATTAACTAAATGGATTAGGCGCACAATGCCACATTCGCAAAATGACATATTGACGCAAAATGCCACATTCGCAAAATGACATTTCGCAATATGCCACACTAGCAAAATGCCACATTCGCAAAATGACTTTTATCAAAATGTCACATTAGCAAAATACCACATTATCAAAATGACACATTCTAAATAATCATAATTATCGCATAATGTGCGATTTACGTAAATTAAAATTAAAAAAATGTTAAAATTACTTATTTACTTCTTGCAGTGGGCTTTTTTTCATAAAAACATACTAACGTCCAAAAAAAAAAATACTGAGTTCGAAATGACATTTTGGCATTATGCGAAAGTGGCATTTTGCGAAAAGTCATTTTGCGAATTTGGCATTTTGCGAAGATGGCATTCTGCTAATGTGGCGTTATGCGATATGGCATTTTGAGAATATGACATTTTGAGAATATGACATTTTGCGAATGTGGCATTTTGCGTCAATATGTCATTGTGCGTCAATATGTCATTTTGCGTCAATATGTCATTTTGCGAATGTGGCATTTTGCGTCAATATGTCATTTTGCGTCAATATGTCATTTTGCGAATGTGGCATTGTGCGCCTAATCCAACTAAATTTAAATAATCTTTGTATGTCTTTTATACGATTTATTATAATTAAAATGACACATCAAGATTGTTTACGTTTGGTTAACTACCTAAACAGATGGAGTTTAGTCCTCTATATAATTTGTGCTAATTTGTACTACGTATACCACTGCTGAGCCATAGTTTGTCAACGCTAGCTAATCAATTCAAAAAGCATACAATCAATATTATCATTTGTGTCTTATCATCTCTGTTACATTTAACTTCAACAGACTGCTATTTAGTAACAAATTCATTCATCATTGTTTCACAAAAATAAAAATAAAGGAAAGAAAAACGTTTTGATCTTCAGGAAAACTGGAGGCTTGATACGGACTCTAAAAAATTAAAAAAGCCAAAGCTGCAAAAAATAAAGGATTTAAAAAAGACTGTTTGGCACTTGTTTTTCTACTTACTTACTTCTGAACACGCTTGCCTAGAAGTAACCTATTCACTCTTGACTTTCTTTCATTATTTACCTATTATAAAATGAAGGACCCATTGCGACAGACTGTTGTAGCTATCAGAACTGGTTTAATCCCACTCTTTAATTGTACCTACGCATTTTAAATATAAATGGTGAAACAGATCCTTAATTTACAAAGTGTAAAACGAGGCTTAGCAAATACAGTCGCGCATTTTTTATTATTATTGATAGGCTCGCGTTTTATTTATTTCTCTTGTCATTGAATGTGAAAACAAAGTTACTTATTTTCATATACAGAATGCGATGTTGGCTTTGGTATACTGTCCATAGACTCGTCGCTTCAAACTCTGTCGACAAAGCTGTAACGACACGAGACCTTGCCGCTTCGTCGACAGAATTTCATATTTTTGTTTGTACGCTTCACGCAGGCGTATAATGACGAATATGCGTCTATGCAGCTACGCGTCCGTGGACGGACCTTTGTTGATCTTTTAACAGCCTTAAAGCTGCCATATGACGTGGTTAACACCCTCATAACCCGCTCGCATCATCATACTAAGCACTAACCGCAGCCTACGAGCCGGGCGGCGCGACGGACATGGAGCACCGCGACGCCATGCAGCTGTGGTTCGAGGCGCGCTGGGCCCGGCTCGTGGCGCAGCGCCGCGCCCGCGAGGAGGAGGACGAGCCCATCTCGCGCCGCCTAGCGAGGCTCGAGCGCCGGCTCACACGACCTCTCTCTGGTAAAACGACTTGTTCAATGTATTGCCGCTACGTGGCGCCTATGTGGTAAGGCGTTTGGCCGTCAGGGGCCAAGATAAATAGAAGAAAAAGTTATATTTTTAAAGTGTTTTTAATATTTTACCTACCTACTTTGTATGACTACCAAGGAGGCTTCTATGTCATGGATCCCACGTATACTCGATAGTATACGAAAACGTCATTTTCTTTTTCAATTTCGATAAATTGAAAAATAATGTTTTATTACCACCCTCACTTTATGCATTTTCGATTCTGTTCAATTGAAACAATAAAAGATTAAACATTGGTACACAATTTATAAAATAAAATAAAATTATAAAGCTCTATCCTGACTTACCATTACTGCAATAAAACGAAAATGTAATTTTTCAATTTCGATAGTATACGTGGGGATCTTAAACAAATTTTGACAGGATGGAGGATGATGATCCAACTTGTAGGTTTTTACCGTAAAACCAAAAGTACTCATAGCGCTTTATTTATATTTTAACATTCACTCACCCAACATTTGCTTTACATTGAGATGATAATTTAACACTTCTCACATCGCTGCTACCTTCATTGTCTCAGTTTAACGGTAGGCCTGTAGTTTCATTCATAAAATTGGCATGTTGTGTAACAATATGTGAACTAGACATCCTTTTTCATGTTGTAGTATATTGAAATTGGGCCAGAAAACAGATGAGAAATGCGTTAAAAGGACAATCAAATAGGTTCTATTATATGTCAAACGACATCCCGGTAGACAAAAGCTGTGATGGAGGGATAAGTTCAACTGCTTTCGAAGTGATTGGCCTATTCTAATAGAAAACAGAATGCAGTAGCAAAAGGAACCCTGTGTAAAAAGGAGAAGGAGGCTTTTGTTCAACTGTTGGACGATATGTCTATGTCTGAGTATGGTTTCCGCACTTAGTCCTATGCGGACCATTGTACGTGGTTCAAATTCTAATACGACCCATTCTTTTATTAGGTCCTTTTTAAAACGAATAGTGTTTAAAAAAATATTAACCTCTCAGGCACCAGTGTACCGAATGCAGTACGGCTCATACCAGCTAACTTAAACCTTATTACGTAAGAATAAGCTTTAAGTTAGCTGGTACGGGAGTGTACCGAATTCGGTACACTTGTGCCTGAGAGGTTAAAATACACAATGCTAAATAAAATCGATATCTTGAGTTGGTCGTTGGATACGAATGAAAGTTTGATTAGATAATACGATTTTCAGTGTAAAAACCTGATGTGCTATGTGAATGTTCCAGCGGAGCAGCAGGCGGCGACGGTGGCGGAGCTAGTGCAGGTGACCGCCCAGCGCGACGCGCACCGGGCGATGTTGCTGGCTGATAGGTGCGTAACATAATGAGTATTATAAGTGGGGTGGCTTTAAGCTTCTGGTTACAACGCGGCAGGTATTGTTTAGCGCTGTGTCGAAATTTTTAACGTGGGCTTGAACTACACGACACTGGCCTTGCATACATAAAGATACAGGCTGGTTGAAGAATTGTGTATTTTGCACTTTTTCTTTTTAAATGATATAACTATGTTCAAAATAACATTAGAAATTTGTGAAAACCTTTCATTACTGTCCTTTCAACTTTTTTGACTTTTATTACGTTGTTGGCCTGACAAATGGCGGCTGCAGTAAATAGTTGGTATTGTAACCACTTTTTAGGGTTCCGTAGCCAAATGGCAAAAAACGGAACCCTTATAGATTCGTCATGTCTGTCTGTCTGTCTGTCTGTCTGTCTGTCTGTCTGTCTGTCTGTCTGTCTGTCTGTCTGTCTGTCTGTCTGTCCGTCCGTATGTCACAGCCACTTTTTTCCGAAACTATAGAAGCTATACTGTTGAAACTTAGTAAGTAGATGTAATCTGTGAACCGCTTTAAGATTTTTACACAAAAATAGAAAAAAAGCAATAAATTTTGGGGGTCCCCATACTTAGAACTGAAACTCAAAAAATTTTTTTTCATCAAACCCATACGTGTGGGGTATCTATGGATAGGTCTTCAAAAATGATATTGAGGTTTCTAAAATCATTTTTTTCTAAATTGAATAGTTTACCCGAGAGACACTTCCAAAGTGTAAAATGTGTGTGTGTCCCCCTCTAACTTCTAAAATAAGAGAATGATAAAACTAAAAAAAATACATGATGTACATTACCATGTAAACTACCAACGAAAATTGGTTTGAACGAGATCTAGTAAGTAGTTTTTTTTTAATACGTCATAAATCTAAAAAAATACACTATTATTTAAACATCGATCAAAGTTACAACGAACTACAAGAACTTTTATATTATGTTACTTGCTGCTACGGAACCCTCCATGGGCGAGTCCGACTCGCACTTGGCCGGTTTTTACTTTTAATACCATCCTTATGCCTACGAAGTAGAAGTTAAAATCGGTTAAACAGACAGTAAAAAAGGTTTCTTTAAATTTCTATTCTTAACGCGAATAGGGTACATTGCTTGACTACGATCCCGCCTGGATGGTAAGCAGTGATGCAATCTTCGATGGTGAATCTCGTGGAAAAGTGCAAGAACTCTACTCCAATTGTTTTTTAAAGATGAAATGTTCTGGATTTCAGAAGGCGGAGTGCGGGCAGCAGCGTCGCAGAGTAGTTCGTGGACGAAGTCCGACTCGGCCCGGTGTCTCCGCGTGAACTCCTCGTTACTGTTACTGCGCAGCACTGGCTACTAGACACGAAGTTACGGTTTTTGCTTTATGATGCATAGGAACAAATCAGTACGTACCTTGTGCTTGTTTCAAATTTTCTTGGGACTGAATAACTGTAAGATGTATCTTAATTGATACAAACGAACATCTTGGAGCCTATCATTTGCGTTTCTTTATAAGTCTATTTCCTATGGCTAGTTTAAAAAAAAATTGCATGTTTTGCAATATTTTGGTACCAGGTAAACTAGCGCAGTTATTGCTTATGTCAGACAGTAATAGAAAACGTAACTTCGTGTTTTGTAAACAGTATTCCTTGCTACGATTATTTGCATAGATATGAATTTAATATTTATTATTCGATTAAAAGAAACAAACTTAACCTCTTAGTTTTTCAAATACGGTACACCTCATACTAACTAACTTAAACCTTATCACGTAAGAATAAGGTTTAAATTAGCTAGTGCCGCGGTGTACCGAATTCGGTACACTTGTGCCTGAGAGGTTAAAATATCAGCGTATAAAAAATATAATTCCTTATCTATGACAAATGACGTAGGACACCTTTAGTTCATTATTTTAACTTTAATTAGAACAAAAAATGTTGTGACTGGACATTGCTGCTATTTTTTTAGGGAAAAATAATCACTTTGTATTTAGCACCAATATGCTGTAGACTAAGTTAACTTTATTTTGTACCGTCGGCAAAATTGGCGCGGTTGCTGACTCTACGACCTACTGTCCTTTCTAGGGGACTGTGTTGATCAATCAAACATGAATCAATATGAAAAAGCAATCAATCATGAATAAACTAAGACTGTGCAGGTAGGGACACAAATAAAAAATCACAATTAATATTATTATTCTTAAATAATAATTATATTCTTTGAATTTTTCTCTAGTTTCGGAGAAAATGTTTTAAGAAAAAATATACTCAGCCTATCTTTACTTCCTTTTTCAAAGAGTGTTTGTGTTTGATTGACCGACGCGCGGTTTTCTTCGCGTATAATTGACACTTGTATTCAGAGCTTTATTTTTAATATTAGTAGAACATTAACCTGAGGTCAGGTACCTTACTAGGGATCGGTGGCAAACATGGTCACAAAATATCACGTACACGATTATGTTTCACTTTGCCAAGAATCTAAACATGAAGGGAACACAGTAAAAAACCCGCGAATAGTTTTGTTTATATTGTTGGTAGAATTAATGTAAATCGCGTATGTGTTATGACCCAGTAACTGGGTATAAACAGTGTGCTAGATATGCCAAATGTGTTAGGTACATGGAGATATTTTTTTATTGTATAGTTACGACTAAGTACCCGTAGGTATAGTTAGAAGCATTTATAACGCTGTTTAAAGTATTCCCTGGCTTTTGTGCAAGTTATTGTAAATATTTTTTTAAACACATTATTTGGCAGTGTAATCACTTATTGTGCTTCTTGATTACTAGTTTTAAATCTGATCGCTTCTGCCTATTAAAAGTATTTAACCTTTTAACCACCTAAGTCGGATTAAACCGACAAATATAAATCAAAAGGGAATAGGCTCATAAACTTTATTGCACCTCATCATCAACAATTGCATCACTGTATACCATCATGTGGGATCACAGTCAAGCACTAGTTTAAATCAATTAAAAAAATATATCGTTTCGTCAAGGTCGTATATTTCCGACCAAATACTCGCATCACGTTTAACTCTTAGATTCCTAGTGTCACTTGCAGGTGACAGAAGTGTTGACGAGACAAAGTATTTAGTCTTAAATACACGACAATATTTGTCGGATTAATCCGACGGAAGTGTTTAAAGGATTACAATGTGTTAAAAATATGTATACTTTTTTCACTTATTTATTAAACAAGCGTTTATAAATGTGTAAAATTTCTTAGTAACGGTACTGTCAGTGGACTTGCTGTGTCGCGTTTTGTACAACAGCTGTGTAAGTGGCGTGTGTAACAGAAAGCTGTGTTCAATATTGTATTCTAATCTCCCGCGCGGATCTTATTTAGGTGTGCAGGGTTCAGGGTGGCTTGCATCACGTTGATAAAAATGGACTGGAAATAGTTGAATGTCAGATCTAATAAACAATATTACTTTTAGTATATGCTAAACCCAAAACACGTCTATGTACAAAATTTCATAACTGTATCATGAAAAATCACAAAAATATAAGCTCGTTATGTCAGCAAAGATACATAGTCATCGGGCCATCCAGGCGAATGAGGGTTTTTTTTTTTAACTATCACAACGCCGTCTAGTCTCAAGCTAAGCAGAGCTTGTGTTATGAGTACTAGACAACTGATAAACTTACTTATATATTTCTAAATACATACAAATTATAGATAAATTACACCCAGACACAGAACAAATTATGATCGTGCTCATCACGCAAACATTTGTCCTGAGTGGGAATCGAACCCACGACCTCCGGCATAGCAGTCAGGGCTACTAACCACTAGACCAACAGGCCAGTCAGGGTTGTTTTTCACTTGTACCCAGCTGCTAAATGCCCGCTATGACCTGTGTTGTACTTAATATCGGTGTTGTCCAACTTGTGAACTTTTTAAATATTTTTGGGAAAATTTTTACATGGTGTTAAAACTACTGGAATCCATTCAGTTACTGATTCAGGGGCCGTATTATGACCTCTTAAAACCATCATGTTTTCGGTGTGAAAAAGAGACGGAGCTATACAGGACGAATAGCACTATCCTTTTCTCACACAGAAAACATGATGGTTTTAAGATGTCATAATACGGCCGCTGAACAAATTATATTCAGGTTTCGCATAAACTAAAAATAATGTTGTAGAACTAACAATAATTTACTTACGACATATCGGCTTCGGAAAAAGAACGTCTTTGTAGAGCGTTGTCTCTGTCACTCACATGTTGCTATCTCTTTCTACAAGCCGAAGTGTTACATTAAGGCCTAGGTGCTGAATGTAAACCTTTGATCCCACACACTAGCTGAATGTTTCCGTCTCCGCTCGTCTCGCGCAATATTGAGCTTACATGTTGTGATCGCAATAATACAATTGTATCGCTTTTAATGTAAGATGCAGGTTGAAATTGTCTTCATTCTAAATATATGTTACTATAAGTCTTATAAGTGTTGCAGCTTTACTACGAATCGGTTAGCATTGTCATGTTTATCATATGTTATCTGTATTGTTGAATTCATAAATAGCTTATGAATTGCTCGATAGTGGGTAAATCTCGAAACTAAACGCGAGATTCAAGCGTAAAACAATAATAGTGATGTAGCTGTGAAATGTGGGAGATTCCAATCTAGACAGATGTTGTCGTTACATATAATGTATACAAGGTGTAAGGGACAGCCCTCCACAAACTTTAAGGGCTTGCTCAGTAGACGAAACTGAACAACCTTCTACAACACTTTTTTTCAGGAAACGAAAAAAAAAATCCGCCTCACCATACAAAATTATAAACTTGATTCGACAGTTTGTATGGAGAGGCCGATTTTCTTTTTCGTATCCTGAAAAAAAAAAAATTATGGAAGGTTATTCAGTTTCGTCTCCTGAGCACGCCCTTAAAGTTTGCGGAGGGCTGTCCCTTACACCCTTTATATTATAAAAGGATAAACTGATTGACTGACATATTGACGCACAGCCAAAGCTACGGAGACTAGGAGCGTGAAATTTTGCACAAGGTTTCCTTTTATAACGTAGGCGAGCATTAAGAGAGGATTTTCCAAAGTTCACCCCCCTAAGGAGATGAAACGGAGGCCTGAAGTTTGTATGGAGAAAACATTCATGCGGGCGAAGCCGGTAGCAAGAGTTATACATAAGTAAATCATCACATATAGTCTAAAAAGATGGAAAAATTAAGTTAATACCATCACAGAAATGAGATTATTGTGGAACACACCGACAGACGTAATACCGGTAGTAGTACGTGCGACCGGAATAGTAGCAAAGAGCATACATAGATATTATTACAAATTAGATTTAGATATACACATACAGATTATACAAAAACATGCAGCAATTCATACAAGACAAGAAAAAGTACTGGGAGAAAATCCGGCTAGAAAACACTTTAAAAAATGTAGCGGGAGAAAACGCGACTAGAAAACATTTGCAAAAAAGTACCGGAGAAAACCCGAATAGGAAACGCTTTGAAAAAAGTACCGGGAGAAAACTCGACTAGAAAACACTTTTACAAAATTTTCCGGAGAAAAACCGACTGGTAAAATACCGGGAAAAACTTTCAAAAAAGTACCGGGGAAAACCCTAAAAGTAAACGCTTTCAAAAATGTACGGGGGAAAAGCCTATTAGAATACATTTTCTAAAAAGTACCGGGGGAAAACTTAAAAAAAAAAACCTTTTAAAAAAGTAACGGTGAAAATCCGAATAGGAAACACTTTCAAAAAAGTACCGGGAGAAAACACAATTAAGAAACACTTTCAAAAATGTACCGGGAGTAAACCTGACTAGAGTACACTTTCAAAACACTACCTGGAGAAAACGCTTTCAAAAAAGCAATTAAAAATCATGTTTGTTTTTAATACTTATAAATTAAATTTTTATAAACATAGTGTTTTTGTTTTTGACGTTTTTATACTTTTTCTACAGATAATATGTTTTGACGTATGAAAAATATGACAATCACTTGTTTTATGAAACTGTCGGCTTCGGTTGTTGCATCGCAAACAGTACAGCACTTTACGTGTATTGTATTATATTATGAATATAAGTAGATCGAATATATTATAATATATATTTGTATGTGATGGGACAGAATATCTATAAATATTATATGAGATGGCGTCGACTTGGCAATGTTTCAATACTATCGCTAGTGCTGCCATCTATGGTGCTGCTTTAAGACAAATATAATTTCTATATTTAATGATTTTAATGCTTTGAATATAGAAATTACATTTATCACGTATTTTATTACTAAGATAACGTAATATGTCACACGTGCCACGCTGTCAGGTCTTTCGATACATCACTATAAAGATCAAAATATTTTTTTACGTATTAGTAAATTAGTCTTCCAAGTTTTTTTTTATTATAAAATCTAGTTTAATTCAGAAAGCCAAGTCGACAAAGGATTTGGCCTCTTTATAAAGAACGAGGTTTATGATACTAGACGGTGTACATAATATGCTTTGCTATGGTTTTAGAAAGTTTGATCCAAGCGTCCACACAGTCGCGCGATTACGAACCGCGATCTAGACCTTTTTGACCGTCTGCGTCGGATATATCCGACAAACACTCTCGTCTTTGTTCCGTCAGGGTCGCACATACTCGACCAAATACTCAATCTCGTTAGCTCTTCAGTCACATATGGGGATTGAAGAGCTAACGAGATTGAGTATTTGGTCGAGGATGTGCGACCCTGGCGAATAGGACACCAAAACACACATCGGTGCAAACCGGCGCGGGCGCTTAGAAGGACTCTTTTCATCATAAACAAATACTGTTGTTAAATTGTTGTTCTAATGTTATCCAATCATTAGCAAAAAGACAATATAAGATATATATATAAACACAATATTTATCTATAAAAGATTTATATCGTCACAGATATGTTTAAGGACAAAATAATATGTATGGCCGCGTACAGACATCGCGAGGCGTGCGTCGCGAATGGTTCGTCTCGCATGCCTCGGGCTGTGTGGACGTGAGTGGTCACAGTGAGCATTCACGTCATACGATCGTTGCGAACGCCGCCTCATTACGAGCTGTGCGCTCCGTGTGGACGGACAGGTGTTGTTTGCGTTTTCTACTGACAAACACCGTGCGTGATGGTTTGCGTGCTCAGCTTGAGCATGTGTCGTTCGGAACGCACGCTTAAATGTACCGTCACATGCCTTATGTTGAGGCATGCTTGACGCACCATTCGCGACGCACGCCTCGCGATGTCTGTACGCGACTTTAAAATAATCCAATTAATCAGTCAATTAACATAAAACTATAGTTCAAAATGAAGCAATATAGCAATATATAATTTTTACAATGCGTGACAGATATCTCCATCTTTTCGCAAAGGACAGAAATAAATCGCGCGACTGAATTCTCGACACATACGTCATTATAGAATAGTAATCATATCATAATCATAGTATTTATAAACGAGCTATTTCATTGAATGGTGCGATTTTCTTTACATTTATAAATTCCTTGTTACTTTTGTATGTATAGATTTTAAATAGTAACCTTCTTTTTTTTATAAGATAATATTTAGTGAAGTATCAGTTTATATCGACATCTCGATCTGAGGGCCCGAAGTAACTAACTTTAGTTTAGGACCGAATTTATTATTTTATAGTTTCCTTATCCAAATCATATTTAAATCGTTTTGACGTTTAGATTTTTTTTTCTAGTAAAATCAATCATTATTATTATTGAGTTTAGCCAGTACCAATTTTGAATATAAATATTGTTATTAGCTCGTCTTACAGTGCCTGGGAGGTTGGATGGACGTTTTATAATTTTCAATAATTTGTGAATGTCATGTACTATTCTGTAAGATGCACGCAATATGTTCTATATCTTTGTATATAAGACCTTGAGATTCTAACAACCCTCGGTGGCCTACAAACAGTTGAGTGAGTAACACTAGCTTTTTAAATTATGGTCTAAAATTAATTTATACTATTATTTAAAATTTTGAGACACTTTTACAACTTGCAAATAATTTTTCACTAGTATTACTTTGTAATAATTACTTTAACCCTTTATCCGCTCGCGTCGGATTTTTCCGACGAGTTTTCTCGCGTCCTATTCGCCAGGGTCGTAGTTGCGACAGGGTACTCCATCTTGTTTATCTCTTCAATCCTCATAGGTGACAGAAGAGCTGACGAGGTGCGAGTAGTTTGGTCGTGGATGTGTGACTCTAGTGGAATAAACGTGACAGTGTTTGTCGGATATATCCGACGTGGGCGGTTAAAAAGTTAAAGAAATTAGCTTGTATAAAGAAGTGCCGCTGTTCAAGAATAGGGTTCCAAAATATAGGGCATCTTTTTTAATAATCTTGTATATTGAGCTGTGTTTGCAATAAGTTAAGCTTTAATTTTGATTGTATTACGGCAAACGCACTTGTAATGTACCTAGGTATTTTGGATTACTGAAATTTGGGTTACGTTGCGGTCATACAGGTAAAGGAAGTGAATGTTTGTCGTTAATAATTTAATACGCACTTTATATGACCGTCCATAATTCGACAGCATTAGTACATAACACGGCTATGATGCTATGTTCTCTAGCTATTATATTTTACACAGACAATAAGATAGTTTTTTCGCACATAGCTATGTTGTCAAGCCAAAACTAAATTTGACCGCAGCACGCCCAAATTTATCACTTACCGATACCACTACCCCTAGCCAAGTTGATAATCTGCAATCGTTAACGCTAGTAGAAAACTTCAAATGTACGGGACTAACGTCATCTCAACGCTCAGTCACGTGGTCAGAAAAAAAGAATCAGGGGGCGTGGCCAACTCGAGGCGTTCGACGCAAGCGAAACGGTTGTAACTTGGCTAGGCAGAAGTATGAATTAACGTAATAGACTTTTACTTGAAATGTAAAAATGTCCCTTACGTTAATTCACACTTCCGGTATCGTTATGTTTGAAATTTTCCGTTTATACTTTTTAAAAATAGGCGCTCTTATGTTACATAATATGTAAAATAATGAAGAAAAACTATGACAAAAAAACAGAACACCATTAGCCGAGTGATTTGTGTAGTAAGATGAAATGGAGTATATTTTAATAGCAATAGCAGATGCCTTGAGAACAGATAGTTGTAGTTACACCAGTTAGAACATATTCCTCTAATATTGTTATTTACATAGATATTTTGAAGTTGAGATTATATCCAATGCAAGGATTAAACACAAAGCAATGTACCTCCTTTTGTATGCGTAGTTAATTTGACAAACTAATTAAAAAAGTAATATATAATTATTTGGTTTTATTTATCTTTTTAATTATTTTTACTTTATTATTTAATTAAGCAAATCCTTCATATTTCTGCAGGCTTACTGTCCACGGACGCGTGGCTTTATAGACGCGTATGACACGACCGACGCCGAGGGCACGACGTTGTTGCTTCGTTGACAGTTTCATAGTTTTATATGTAAGCCTCGTGCGTCATTATATGCTTGGTGTGGCTTACACCAAGCATATAATGACGAAAACGCGTCTATGAAGATACGCGTCGTGGGCAGTAGGCCTTATACAAATTATTTGTGACGCTACTTTGTCACGTAACCTCTTAGCAGGTAATGTCATTACCATACATTTCGTACAATTACCGGCACAGATCTTGAGCGCTGGCTTCAAGTTGCGCAGAAGTCAAATGTTCGGTCTCTTTAGTAGTGCGAAGTGAGACACGGGGGCGGGGAGTGTCAGTGATTGGCTCGCCGCGCCATCGTGTCATAGACGTCACTCGTGATTCGTTCCCTGCGTTGCTGTATGTATCTAACAACGACGACGATTGGCTCGCCAATCTATGTTATGCTATGTATGGAATGCGCAAAGCGATCCCCTCTCTAACGCCGAGCGCTCAAGAACGGATTCGGTAATTGTACATAGCGTTTGGCGAGACCGCTAACAAAAACAGTCATTTTTCTAAGCCCGCTGAGTTACATACATTCATGGGGCCCGTCAATAGTGTGTCTACTTAACTGTGAAACTTTCGGTGTTCTACCGGTAACATTTAAGGTATGTGCGACAAGCTTAACGTAGACAAGCGTGCTCCATCTTTAAGTCGAGAGTGAATAGGTTTCTTCTAGGCAAGCGTGCTTCATCGTCGACCATATCATCGCTTACTATCAGGTGAGATGGTGGTCAAACGCGAGCCTTTCAACAATATTTATGGGCCAACGTGTTCCATCGTCGACCACATCGTCACTCAGCATCAGGTGAGATACTGCCTATTAAAAATAATGAGGGCACAGCAATCATTGTGATTTTGTAAGTATGCATACAGGTACTGGGATATTGCTGTGGGCAAGCGAGACACCAGTCTTGGTCTACCAAGACTGATGTCCCGCGTGCCTCTGCGGCGTCCGCGCAATCCTCCTCCTTCCACACTTGCCCCGAGACCAGTCACAGGACAAGAGTGTGATATAAGAGGATCGACTAAGTGGTTCTGTAGAATCTAGACATAACATCATCCTACATGTCTAGACATCTCATAGACTGTAAAGAGCCCTTCATCAAAAATTGTGATTTTAAAAGGACATGTATTCCTTTTTTTTACAGTTTATGCTCTAAACTGTTCCTATATGTTTTATGTATTGCTCTAAAATTTAGAGCAGTGTATAACAAGGTATTGTCAGAGGGAAATAAAACAAATTGATTTAAATTATCACAAAGTTTAATACTAGCATGATTGGGATTTGATACAACTTTGACCTTAAAAATATATTGATGGTATACAATGCTAATAAATTATTACTCATTCAATAATAAATTCATTTTTGATAAAATATCTTTTATTTAACATAATTCGTTTATTTAACATTTTCGTTTTTCATTCAGTCAGACATTATTTTCTGTTAAATCGATGTATTGAGCAATCGTTGTCAATGTTTGTGTTAGGTAATATTTACATAAATCATAGAAACTAATTTATTTACTCGTATATATAATAAATTAATAATAACCGAACTGTGAACTTCCTACCTCATGTCTGCCTGTGTAATGGCACATTGGATTACTTTTTCCATTTGAAGCACCCGTCGGTAGCGACTTGTACTCACTTATTAGCGTTGTCGTATTTGTAAATTACTTTGTACCATGCATAGTAGATTTTATATCGGAGAAATTTTAGTTGGAGAGAATAATGAGTTCGTGAAAACTGAGAAAATGTTGCAGAACTCCCATCTCGGTAGCAAGAAATTCTAAATTAATTTACATTAACAGAAACTGATCTAAACCAAAAACACGCGTCAATTAAATCTCTATTAAAATTATATAGTGTCAATACTACTAACGGACACATCGTCACAGGTTCCTAACTATCTACTTAAATAATTTATTGACAAACATTAATATAAAAACAGACGAGAAATTAGAGCGGCTACCAATGATTAACTTCAATCTTATCTTATGTACCTACAACTAATATAATTATGTACAAATCTTTATAACTGCTTAACAACTAAATTATGAATTTGAAATACGAAATAATATAATATCTATGATTATATTAAGAAAAGATCAAGGTAATCATAGTACAAGCAGGAAAGATTATACGATAAAATACTGTATATACCTAGGACCTACGTATTATTAACTTTATAAAGTGTTTATGAAAACATATTCTCTGTCATACTCGTAGTATTGTACTCGACCTACAAACTCATAAAACATGTTATTATCATCTACAAAAACTAGTTCTAATTTTGTTAAACAAGATTTAACAGTTTTTGTAAATTTTGGAAACAAATGAAGAGCTAATTGTAAAAGTTAGGTAAGTAAATGTTAGAATAGGTGAAAATCTCAGTGTCACTAACACACTTACTTAAGCCCGATATATTGGTGAACACATAAATAACATAATTAAATAATTATAAGACATTACAAGTAAAGCTATTTGGTACATTTTGTTAACATCGACTAAAAAGATGAATCCTTTCAGTTCTACTCTACTTCTCTACGTGAGATATTTGAATAATAAGTGCACGCTTTAATGCCAAATGTATAACTTTATAATAAGAATATGGAATTAAATAAATTATGTCATAATCATGATTACTGTTCACATTTCCGAGTTTTTCGTCGAAATCGTGACGATTCGAACTGCATCAAATTCTGATTTTGTCTACGAATCACAGTTATACTTCTGATGCCAGCGACCGTCAAATAAACCCTGTTTAAACCACTTCTAAGGACGATCGTACACTCGCACTCAAATAGGGTAAGTCCAATCAATTCCGATGACACAGCTACAACATACGGCAGTCTCTAATACCTAGGCTTATGGTTATGGTGGGGGCGGTGCGGGGAGTGCCAGTCGGGGTGGCGGGGCTCGCGGTGGTGGTGGTGATGGTGGTGGCGCCGCTTATCCCGGGGAGCTGGGTACACGTCCGACACGACCAGCTCGGAGCCGTCCTTGGGCGCCTCGCGCTCGTGCGCGCGCCGCGGCGCGTGCTTGGCGCCGGCCGCCTCGTGCAGCTCCTCCCACGCCTGTCGGTAGTAGCGGTTGAGGCCGCTGCGCGACTCCGACGAGGAAGAGTCCAGCGACCCGACCGTGTTGCAGTCAGGCGACACGTGGTGTCTGTACCGCTTACCGTCGTTGTGCTTCCTGCTAATGGTGGAATTTGTTTAGTATGCTGCTCGACATGGATTCGTTAGTATGGCTGAGTTGTATTATACAAAAACTGCTGATCTGGTCATCACAAGTTTGATGAGGTTGCAGGAGTAAGCGTCAATTGGGCTGAACCTGTGCCAATTGCGAAGGATATTATCTAATTGGATCTGTACCCCTAGCCAAGTTGATAATCTACAATCGTTAACGCTAGTAGAAAACTTCAAATGTACGGGAATGACGTCATCTCAACGCTCAATCACGTTGTCAGAACAAAAGATTAGGGGGTGTGGCCAACTTGAGGCGTTTGAGGCAAGAGAATCGAAACGAATCGGTTGTAACTTGGCTAGGGGGGCTGGTATGAGGTTCTATATCTTAGCGTGGGTATTTATCAGAACTCACGCTCATGAATTAGTCAAGAACTAGGTAGTTTATCTAATAACCTTAGAAACAACCGGGCAAAATCTGTGAATCTATTGGCTCAATCATTTATATATACCTACCTACCTAGTGAAGATTTAAGAGCACCGAGATGCAGTTATCAGACTGACTGAAACATTTCAATAACGTTTTTGATTAACGTTTTTTCTTCATTGTTCGTAAATCGTACCTAATAAAATGTGTAAAATAGTCCTTATGTACAATAGGCTTAACAATTTGTGCGAGGTGTAGTAATAAATAGGTATAGTGATATTTGAAATGGTCTGTTTGTTTGGCGTCAAGCGTTCTGTGTGCGTGACGGTGTAGGCCGATTCGGTGAAACATGTTTGTGGAACATGTTTGTAAGCATTGTGTCGTTTTTCAAGATCCCCATCTTGCCAGGTGTGAAGCTGTGTATTGATTAAGACATGTACTTAGTTAAACGAATTTCACGTTTAAAAAAACTGTGATTTTCCAACATGGCGCGTGCTTTCCAAATCCCGGTGCGTGTAGCGATGACATGGTGGTTGGTTAAACACAATACATAGCATAATTAAACACAAATAATATGTAGCACAATAAATACAATCGATAATTATTTAAAAAATCCAAACTGACAGCTGTCAACGCTTTTGGCGCCAACCGCCATTTTGTTTTTATCGCGGGTGGTCAACCACCATGTCAACGTAGTACCTTAAAACAACGCACTGGCTATAAGGGGTTGGAGAAGTGTCCGGCCCGATGCGTGTGCCGGTGTGTTCGGGCGAACTCGCGCCTGCCAACTTGCTGGTCGGGGAACGGGAGGGCCAAGAGCGTGTACCAGCGCGACGGCAGCTCGCGCACGGCGGGCGGGGGTCGCTTCGGACCGCCGCTGCCGTACCAATCACTCATGTAGTGTGTCGCTTTTACCTCGCTTTTGTCTCGCCTGATGGTAAGCGAGGGACTAAAGTATGGTGATGATGAGGAATATCGTGAACTACGAAAGTCTAACATTTTTAGTAGTTGCTTTTCCCATGGCGCTAGTGACGACTTTTAAGTAGAATTCAGCTCTGTTCTTATGTGTGAGTTAGGTAAACCGCGTCGAGTACAATAATGTTGGTCAGGTTTCAAAAGTCTTGACAAATTGTTGTGTTGCTATCCCTTTTGGTTTTATGAACAATTTATATTTGACATTATCTCACACATCACATCATGACTTGAAAACGTCAAAACGCTATGATCGCCAGAACATGAAAATTGTGTAGGTTATATTTCTGGTGCTTTTCATTATAAGGTATTGTATGAAAATTTATGCTACATAAACGATGTTATTAATTAGTATGAAGTATGAGTGTATACTAGCAAAACACAAAGTTTCGAATATCTTCCCACAATTTAAGGTACTACCTGACAGGGGTCGCCAACATCTATCGACCCCTAAGTCGTTGAAAACCTAATTGGTTCTAACTAATTATCACAAGCGTCCTCGTCCCCCTACCTACTTCTAAATACTTCAAACAAGTCAAATCATTTTGCTCTCACCTCCTGACGAGGATGACAATGGTGGTTATGATGGCAATGAGGAACACCAGCGCCCCGAAGGCGCCTAGGGCGACAACGGCGCCTATGTTCAATCTGGCGCCCACGGGGTCGCGCCTCTCACCGTCGACTGACTGCGGTACGTTCACACGGGGAGTCTGCTCAGCCCTGATGTTGTTGCCGCTGCCCAGGATCTGGAAGAATATTTGGATTTAGTTTTATAGGTCTTTTAAGGTTTCGTACCTCAAAAGGAAAAAAACGGAACCCTTATAGGATCACTTTGTTGTCCGTCCGTCTGTCTGTCTGTCAAGACCCTTTATCTCAAGAACGCGTGGACACAAAATAGATAGGTACAGAAGACAATCTCATGTATGTACATAAATTTTTATACCTACGCTCGGTGGACGCACACTAATGAGCGTTTGAGCCGGAACTGTTCGACGAGTGGTCCGAGACGCGACCGAGATCCGTGTCCGTGAGCGGTGTCTATGTGTGCGTTGCTTGAGCACGCTTTGTGTGTAGATTGACTTCTGTACCTATCTATTTTGTGGCGTGGAGGTATCGAGTTGAAATTATAACCATATACTTAGATCTGCAATCCCTTGAAGTTGTGAAAAAATCAAACTTCTGGGTTAACGTAAGAAAAGGATACGGCCGTTTATATCGCAAAAAACTAATATATCGACACTCTTAAAGGAATCGGAATTCTGAAATTTAGTATGAAGTCCTTCTTATAGCACAAGTACCTATATAGGAAACAATATGAAAACCGAAAATTTGTAGTTACCCACGTCACAAAAAAAAACTTTTTTATCGATACGCTAAAATCGCTTATGAGCAAATCACCAGATTCACAACTCACCAGATTCTCAACTAACCAGATTCGCAGCTCATCAGACGTACATTTAAACACAAAATAAAAAAATAATATAAAAAAAAGTAAAAAACCAACACTGAATTGTGAATTATTTTTGAAATCATAATAAGTCTGTGGTGGTCACATCGTTCGCCATCCCTCCTCTGTCATCACGTGTCGTCGACTGACGCGTTGTGGAGGGGGTGGAGACGTCTTCAGACCACCGGTACATCCAATTTGATGTCTCCACCGGTACATCCAATTTGATGTCTCCGCCCAGACCACAACCGCGCCGTTTTAACAGAACTCGTTTGGTCCGCGGTGGGCGCTGAACCAGCTGGATAGGAATGAGAACTCTGAACAGAGAGCTGTGGAGATGTCCCTACCAAGTGGTTCGGAATAAGTAGCGCCCGTTGGCTCCCCCGACGATGCAGAATCTCAGCCTTACCTACTTGTGGAGGCACATGCTCCACTGCTCATGGCTCCGCCACATGCGGTGTCCGACGTAGACTACGACGGCAACGTCAGCGACAGTGCTTCACAGGTAATAAACTCAGCAGAGCCGAAGCCACGGATTTCTATAGTCAAAGCCTACTGGGACTATGCATTCGTTTTTGAAAAGAAAACCCGGGGTCCAGGAACGCAAGACAACGAAGGAACATAGGAGTGGTTTTAGTCAGTTAAAGTCTCGAATCCCGCTCCACCCAAGAGTGGAAAATATCATTGAATGGTTTAACAACAAAAAAAAAAAACAAAAAGTTATTTATCTGATGTGTTCGATAGTACATTATCTGATGGGCTGCGAATCTGGTGAGTTGCGAATCTGGTTAGTTGATAATCTGGTGAGTTGCGAATCTGGTTAGTTGAGAATCTGGTGAGTTGCGAATCTGGTGAGTTGAGAATCTGGTGAGTTGCGAATCTGGTTAGTTGAGAATCTGGTGAGTTGCGAATCTGGTTAGTTGAGAATCTGGTGAGTTGCGAATCTGGTTAGTTGAGAATCTGGTGAGTTGCGAATCTGGTTAGTTGAGAATCTGGTGAGTTGCGAATCTGGTGAGTTGCGAATCTGGTTAGTTGAGAATCTGGTGAGTTGCGAATCTGGTTAGTTGAGAATCTGGTGAGTTGCGAATCTGGTGAGTTGAGAATCTGGTGAGTTGCGAATCTGGTTAGTTGAGAATCTGGTGAGTTGCGAATCTGGTGAGTTGCGAATCTGATGAGTTGCTCATAAGCGGCTAAAATCTTCGTAACAAGTTTGTACGGAACACTCAGTGCGCAGTCGTAGTCCGATTCGAATTTACCCTTTTTTTTTTTTTAAAGTGACGAGGTATTTACGATACGAGGTAGGCCTACAAACAAGTACCTAGATCATAGTGAAATTGCTTGATAGGTACATATATGATAAACTTTTTTCATTCACTTGAAGAACTCACAGAAGACTCACAGTAACTAAGCGACGGAAGAATAAGATACTCGTAGCCTCTAATAAACTAACCAACAACGCCAACTATATATTCTTAGTACTAGAGTGAAGCGAACTCGGTATTGTAGGGCACTTCAATAAAATCTACAGAATTTACCTGGTTCTCCCTTGGATGGCTCGCCACTATAATATGCGGTATATGGCTGGTCGGCGAGTCCTGGTTGTCAGGCACAGTCGTCTTCCTCTCAGGGGGGCGCTCATAAGTCCTGGTGGTCGGTCGTTCTGTGGTCGGCTTGGGCCGTAGTCTGCGGGGTGGTTCTGTGACTGTGGCGAAGGGTGTAGGGGACGATAAGGGTCTTGGGGACGTGCGTGGTCGCGTCGGTAACACGAGCCGCGGGCTGGTCGGTGACGGTGAGGGTGTCGGAGTCGTGGTCGCCGGCGGACTTGTGGTGGTCGATGGCGTGGTGGTGGTAGGACGTTCTTCCACTGGAATTATAGAGGAAAAAGTTTTACATACATGATACAAAATGTTATACTACAGAAAACAAGTTTTCAATGAAAATCAATTGTTTATAGCAAGCTTTTATAGCGCGTTATATACCTTTACTAGCTACTGCCAGCGGCTTCGCCCGCGTGACAGTAGGTTTTTCCATACAAACTTTGGACCCCCATTTCATTCCCTTAAGGGTTCGTAAAATCGGTTGTTAGTGGATATAAAGAACCTACCTACTAAATTAAGTTTGTAGGTGATACCTACAGTTTCTGAGATTTCGTGATTAATTAGTGAGTGGTGTTTCGCTTTCATATAGTATATAGAAATATTAATTATTAATTTTCATCAAGACCATTCTTTTTTTTTTTTTTATGGTGGGAAAAATCATGCATTGACATCCCCCGCCCTTGGGCGGAGCGGGAGATAGTGTCAGACTCTTACTGACTAAAAGACCCACCCCGTTCCTTCTAGCCTTCATACCGGGGCTCGAGTGCCCTTTCGGATAACCCTGGCCCCAGTAGGCTTCGACCCGGCTGGGTCCCTGCTGTTGCTGACAACTCCTTGAGGCGTGCGGGAACAGTGCGCGCCGTCGACGACTTGGGCTTGGTCCGGACAGTTACCGGACGGCCGGACAGCGAGCTACCCATTGCTCACTGTCCGCAAGCCCGCGTCTACGTTGGCCGGAAATCGGGATCAGAATCCCGGCGACGGCGGCGGCGATAACGCCGTTGCCTTATGCGTTCGGCCTCCTCCTTTGCGAGCATTACTGCTTCGCAGAAGTCGGCGACCGCCTGCCACTCCTCCTCGCTCCGGACCATGGCCTCAACCAAGGTCCGGCGCGAGAGGTCTCCGCCGCCGATCGCCCCCACGAGGGCACGGCGATGCTCCGCCCAAGCAGGGCACACCTCGACTGTGTGCTCCACCGTGTCCTCCGGGCGTTCCGCACAGTGGCGACACCCGGGCGTCACTTCCGCATGAATCGAGTGCAGGAATCTCCCGAACGAACCATGTCCGGTGAGTACCTGCGTCATGCGGAAGGTAAGGACGCCGTGAGGTCTTTCCAGCCACGCCTCAAAGAGGGGACTTACCGCCATGATTGTGGCGTGCCCAGCACTGGGTTTCGATAGTCGCTGACGCCATTTCACCATGAGATCCCGCCGGAGCTCTGCCCGCCATGCCGTGACCTGTCGCGGCAGCGGACTTTCACCCCGGCGTTGCATCTCCACGCGCATATCGTGCATGTGTGATCAAGACCATTCCAAAAACCTCAAACACGATAGGATTATCTAAGTTAACATGGCCAAATTCTGGTTCCATCAGTAGATCAGCTTCTTGTCATAATAATTTTGCATTGATTTACACATGCATGCAAAATTTCAGCTCAATCGGTTATCTGGAAGTGGATCTTTAATTTGCAAGATTTGCTAAAGACAAACATCGGGACAGGTGAAACTAAATAAAAGCTTGTTAAAATCACTGAGGTTCACGTCCTAACCCATCAGAGCAAAGGTTAAATCTTAATATAATATAAAAAAACTCTTCCAGTTACAATATAATATCAAAAACACGAGAAGCCATATAGCTTTTCCGAAGAAAAGCGTTCGTTATATTTAGACGTGACGTTTTTGTTATAAAGTTACGCAAAATATATTGTTTTGTTAAAAGCACTCGGTAACCTGTTTAAAGGTTGACCACTCCACATCATGCAAAGTTAAAAATAAACAGAAGAAAAGACTCCAAGCCGCAAGCGTTCGGAGATCCGTAATTTTGAAGAAATAAACTTTATATACGGGGTGGCCAGAACATTGACGTCCAAAAATTAAATTTAGGTCCCTCATATCATGGGGTATCAGAATCACCCCCATGTATGTTCCGCGACTTTTCATAGTTTTCGAGTTATGAATTTTTTTTCTGATTTTTTGAGAAAAATCGACCTGACCAATCTAAAAATAATTAAAAAAAAGTACATGGCTTTGCCTAGTTTTTATTTTACAATTGAATCTTCATGAGTAGTACTTTTATGCATAAAACTATCAGCTTCGTAACTGTGATGAAAGTTATGAAAAAGTTGGTCTTAAGTGAAAAAATCGGTAGAAAATTCTTAAAATTAGCCATCTGACGATTTTTTTTCCTATTTTCTCGTTTCCAAGGTTAATTTATGAAAACAATACTGAAAAGAACCGAGAGTGAGAGAGATAGCAATAATTCGGTCTCTTATCCTCTCAGCCCATTGTTATTGTAGGTAAAAGAGTAGCGCCTTCGTTTACAACCCATGGTGCACGAGAAAAGATCGCGCGAAGTTTTTGAATCTTAGCTTTTCTTGCAGTCATTTTTGGTTAGCAAAGTATTCGTCAGATGACTAATTTTAAGAATTTTCTAGCTCGCAGTTTTTGAAGGCCGATTTAAGCCAAAGTAGCCCCATTAAGTACTATTTTTTTATGATTATGAAAGCTGAGCGTCTGGCGCATTCTTAAAGCTTAATTAGGAACCATGAAGTCACCTGTTTAAATTTCTTATTTAAAGTTGAAAAGCTAAGTCATAATTTACCGAACGTAATTTTTTTCACTTTAGACCAACTTTTTCATAACTGTCATCACAGTTACGAAGCTGATTATTTTATGCATAAAAGTACTACTCATGAAGATTCAGTTGCAAAAAAAAATCTCGACAAAGCCCTGTAATTACTTTTTTTTTTAATTTCTTTTAGATTGGTCTGGTCGATCATTCTCAAAAAATCAGAAAAAAATTCATAACTCGAAAACTATGAAAAGTCGCGGAACATACATGGGGGTGATTCGGATACCCCACGATGCGAGGGACCTTAATTTTATTTTTGGACGTCAATGTTCCGGCCACCCTGTATTTTAGACTTAAAAAGTTCGACCAGAACTCGGCCTGCTTCCGTCAGAGGTAAGAATGGTCTCAAAAAATAACATATTAGGCTGATTACACACTGAGCAACAACAGTCATTGAATGATTTAGAAGGGACATTAAGGGTGAGTTGCACCATTTAACTGTAACGATAACCAAACTATAACCAGCCGTGAAACGGCCGCCTATTGGTCAATTCGACGATTTGACAACAGTTAACGGCTTTGTTATCGTTATAGTTAAATGGTGCAACTCACCCTAAAAAAAAAGTTGTCCTTTAGTATTTAGCGTGCCTCACAAAAGACACTTTAGATTATTAACGTGAGATAATAATTTTAATTAAGTGACAGAACATAATTAAATATAGAGAACCCAGGTAATATATTATAAGTCAAGCCGAGACAGAAGTGTGGGACGTAACAAATAAGTTACATAGTTTTTCCGGCTTCTGGTATATTTATAGGCAGAAATTTTTCTAGTAGCAAATAAGTAATACGAGGTCAGGGGGCGTTGGGAAGGATGCGGCCTAGTAGTCCGCGGCGCCTGCGCGCTCTGCACGCGCTTGCGCTAGCTTCAGCACAGCATCAGTGACTACTGACATCGCCTCGGGAAGAAACGCTTCCTTGGCCATTGCACCTCATCACTGCCACTCAAAATGGCAAGTACTAGTACGACAGGCCTCAGTCCGTGTGGAAACTTCAAATTACCCGGCACCCCGCTCAGCCTGCTCCGGCGCTCTCGCTCGCCCACGGAGAGGGCTGGCCTTTGCTTCCCCGTAGGACGAATTCATCACCTCTTCTATAACCAATTACCATCTGAAGTTTTGCCTACCAAAAAATCGTCGGTTTATTTGGCAGCTGTGTTGGAGTACCTGACGGGTGAGTTGATCGAGGTGGGTGGGGACATCTGTCATGAGAACGGTCTCGGCCGCATCACCGCGCGACATCTGCAGTATGCCATCCGAGCTGACGCTGAGATAGACTTTTTAGTGCGGGAAACTATAAGTTGGCAGCGCGGTTTAGTTGTTCTTGACGACGATAGCTCTGACGATGACAGCTGTGACGATGACAGCGACGATGCCAATCAGCCAGAGCAGGCCGGTGGAACTGTTTCTGGAGCTTGCAGTGGAAAAACTTCTCGTGAGAAATCTGCCGCCGAAGAAGATCTCCTCGCCATACAACAAGGTTGTGCTGCTACAGAACCGCTCTCTCTCGAGGTCGGCGCCGTGGACGTTCCGGACTAAAACTGAATATTTCTATCTCGGTGTTGTGCTCGAAATTGGGGTGACTTTCCTTGCTGAACACTGACTTCTGTAACAGTATCACTTTCCTCAATTCTCGGCTACTCTCACAGCTGCTATCAGCCACCCTGGCAAAACGTCGTCGTTCCGCAAAGTCAGAAGGCGTCCCAGCCTACACCCGCCGCAACCAACCGTCAGAGAAGATGTCCTCGCCAAAGAACACGCCTAGTTATCGACGAAGACCGAGATACGAGCCGGAGTAGAGACTCTTTTTCTTAGTAGTTTTAAATTATTAACGTGTGTTTTTTGTGAACATTGTTACAAGTTTAGTGAGTGTTTTCCGTCAGAAACATGAAATATTTCAATAACTAATTTTAATTATCTAACTATATATTTATTATTGTATTTCTTTTCTATTTATTTACCATTAAGTTGCACTTATAATTTTATGTTTCGACACCACCCTAAGTCGACGGGTCGAAAATGCTTAAGGCATTAAGTCTGCCCTTGTACAGTGTTATTACTAGTGCATAAAGTTATAATAAATATGTGTTTAGTGATTATAAGTGTATGGAAGCCTAAACGAGTGAGTTTTATTCCTTGTATGTCCCCAGCACTTTCTCTCTGAACTAAAAGAGTATATTAGGAGGTAACAGTTAAACTGATATTTTATGATGATGAGAGCGCGTCATAACTTACGCTGACAGTTGGGCGCTGGCTTATCCCAGAGGCCGTTGGCTAGGCAGGTGATCCTCTTCGCGCCTTGCAGTTTGAACCCTGGGGCGCAGAAGTACTCTGCCACCGAACCGAAGACCGAGGAGTTGTGAGTGACGGAGACGCGGCCGTTGGGCGTGGTTGGAGGCTCCTCGCAGTGCACCACTGGCGAAACCAAACATTATCATTAGTTTAGTCACGCACTAGTCGTACGTGGCTAATTATAACATCGGTGTGGGAGGATCGATCGCAAGTTGCTGCGCTCGTCCGGAAATGAATTGTACCTTCCTCGATATATTTTTTCTTTATTTGATACTAGCTTCTGCCAGCGGCTTCGCTTGCGTGGAAAAAGGTTTTTGGACCCCCGTTTCATTCAATTGGGGGTGATTTTTGCACAGCCCTATCTTAGTGCTCGCCTATGTCAAAAAAAGAAACAAGAGTTTTTTTTTTGCAAAATTTTACTGTGTTATTTTACTGAGTGATTTCGACAGTGTGTGTATGTAAGGCAGTTTTTTTTATTTTATTATATATGCAGATTCTCTTTAATTATGGAGTAAGGAAGTTACGCAGTGATAATGCCCGTAGGTATTCTTGAAATACATAACGATGGTCAAAGGTTGACACCACGTAACTGTAAAGTATAGAATTTTACAGGAGAGGGAAAAAACTGTATAATTTCGAAAATAAATTAAAAAGAAATGAAATTAAAAAGTACTTGGTAGAAAATTAAGTTATCTATTGATATAATTAAAAAAAATGAAATACCCACATAGGTTTTTATTAATTATTCAATATACAAACAGTTGCGAGTAAACAATATTACAAAATCCTCACTTCTGACGAGTTACGAGCAGTCAACGTACACTTGTGAGCTGTCAATTTAAATAAACACTATTTTATTATATTGAAACAATTAAATTTGCGACTAATTATCGTAAATAAGAGTGATAATCAGTAGGTATTACAGTTTTAGGAGCTTGCAAGTCATTAAAATTTTATAAAGTTTATGCGAGTTCTTAAAAAGTTGCTCGTAGGTTGTTAAATTAATATTTCTTGGCCTCATCATCATCATTATTTCTACCAAAAGTCGTTCACTCTTGGACATAAGCCTCCCCCAAGTGTCGCAATAACGGCCAATCATGTGCGTCTCGCATTCCTTTGGATTCCCGCAACCCTCACCAGGTCATCGGTTGTGGAAGGCCTACGGAGGAGCTCAGTATAATGCTCGGTGACCTCAGTAGAGCTTCCGAAAGAGTGGGATATAAAATGAACATGGATAGAACCAAAGTCGTGGTAAACATCCATGTAGCACCCACTCCTATTAAGATCGGAGACTCTACACTCGAAGTTTTGGACTATGTTTACCTGAGACAGACTGTTCAGTTAGGTAGGTCTAACTTCTAGAAAGAGGTCAATCGTCTAATCCGACTCGGCTGGGCAGCTTTTGGGAAACTGCGCGGTATCTTCTTGTCCAATATACCAGTGTCTCAAGACGAAAGTCTTTGACTGTGTATGTGTGTGGCCAGTGACAATGTGCCTCATCAGAAGGTTTAAAGTCAACCAAAGGGAATGAAATGGAATGAAAAAAATGGAAAGGATTATGCTTGAAGTTTCCTTGCGTGATTGCATCGGAAATGAAGATATCCGCAGGAAAACCAAGATTTCTTAATGGCCTGCTTGGCAACAAAGAATAGTTTTGTTGCTATCTGGTTTGTACAATAATACTACAAGATCTGTGACAACAGGATCTCCTTTTTTCTTTTCAGGCCTGATACTTTCATGACGCATCACTTTTGGATTTTGTTAAAATTTGACGTCGTATGGATCTTAGCGTGATTTCCAAGTTATGTCTGCATATTGGTGATAGATGGAACATAAATAGCGTCATATTTTTTATGCCACGTTCGATGGTAGCATGATGCTATCCACTTTCATCTGCTTATGCTAAGGTTCTAAACATTAGTGGTAAATAACCACATTATTCACAGCAGCAAAGTTGGCTAGAGCATTTTGCTACTAATACTGCATTCCATTTTGATAGGTGCACAACTCACTCACACTCACAGGTCACTCTAAATAATGATAGGTTTTGTTACAAATTCGCCTTCAGAATTGGAAATCATATCATGTACCTAATCTAATATGCATCTAACAAAAACTGATGCCTGACCCTGTCTGAGTATCAGAGTTGACTTCGAAAAAGCTTGCTCCTATAATAAGGACATACTTTCACAGAACATACAAGATGTCTAAGTCCTTCATCTGCCTCTTATTTAATTGTTTTTCCTCAGCTGATGATATTTTTATTGCTGTTCCGATATTTGTTTAGTATGGTAGCTTAATCTTATTCTGTTATTGCAAACTGCATTTTGCGTTGACACCTTGTAACTCGCGCACTAGTGAGCTCAGGTTGATACTTTTTCTTTGTGGGTTGTCAACTGTAGAATAAATTGTTCGAGTGACATTTTTTGTTTATTACGAGTTATCAATAGGAAGATTTGGCACTTAATTTAAAAATTTTTGATGTGCTTAACTCAACGTATGACCATCGATAACTAGTTAATACATCATCACACGACACGCTAAGATAACCATCATATACGGTATCAGTTGTTGTCAAGATTGTATCCTGAAATCGTAGTCATACAGTTGAAACTTTTTGGTCGTCTACTGTACGACGATATTTTGATTATTTTGCCGGCACAGTTGGCTCTGTGGTTGAGCGATTGGCTGCTACATTGCGAGTTGCGGGTTCGACTCCTGCAGAGAACAAATATTAGTATGGCCTATAGATAGGTGTTTCGGGTCTGAGTGTTTTATGTACAGATACAGGAGTAATTCTTATTGAAGGCAATGTTTTTAAGCTATTGCATAGCTTCTATCGCGGGCCTTGAGCGTGGAGACCGAATCCAGAAATTCCGTAACGAAAATAACCTAACACCCCCCCCCCCCCACTCATTTGTTTTTTGAGCGTGTTGACCGATAAGAAAAAAAATGAGTGAACAATCAATCAAAATTCAATTCAATATGTGAAAGTGTAACGTGTAATGTGTGTAGTAAACTAACGTAAACAATTAATATCAAAGAAAAAAAAAACAAAGAAAAAAAATACTGCATAAATAAAATAAATAAATAATTATAATTGCATAAGTTGATAAAAATGCTATGCAATAGCTTTACCGCGGCAGTCCCCGAGTGCCACACGTCTTTTTTTAAGCTATTGCATAGCTTCTATCGCGGACCTTGAGCGTGGAGACCGAATTCAGAAATTCCGTAACGAAAATAACCTAACACCCCCCACTCATTTGTTTTTTGAGCGTGGTGACCGATAAGAAAACAAATGAGTGAACAATCAATCAAAATTCAATTCAATGTGTGAAAGTGTAACTTCAATTAATATCAAAGAAAAAAAAACAAAAGAAAAAAAATACTGCATAAATAAAATAAATAAATAATTATAATTGCATAAGTTGATAAAAATGCTATGCAATAGCTTTACCGCGGCAGTCCCCGAGTGCCACACGTCTTTTTTAGGGTTCCGTAGCCAAATGGCAAAAAACGGAACCCTTATAGATTCGTCATGTCTGTCTGTCTGTCTGTCTGTCTGTCTGTCCGTCCGTATGTCACAGCCACTTTTTTCCGAAACTATAAGAGCTATGCTGTTGAAACTTAGTATGTAGATGTATTCTGTGAACCGCATTAAGATTTTCACACAAAAATAGAAAAAAAGCAATAAATTTTGGGGGTCCCCATACTTAGAACTGAAACTCAAAAATTTTTTTTTCGTCGGACCCATACGTGTGGGGTATCTATAGATAGGTCTTCAAAAATGATATTGAAGTTTCTAATATCGTTTTTTTCTAAACTGAACAGTTTGCGTGAGAGACACTTCCAAAGTGGTAAAATGTGTGTCCCCCCCCCTCTAACTTCTAAAATAAGAGAATGATAAAACTAAAAAAAATATATGATGTACATTACTATAAAAACTGCCAACGAAAATTGGTTTGAACGAAATCTAGTAAGTAGTTTTTTTTTTAATGCGTCATAAATCGAAAAAAATACAGTATTATTAAAACATCGATCAAAGTTACAACACATTACAAGAACTTTTATATTATGTTACTTGCTGCTACGGAACCCTTCATGGGCGAGTCCGACTCGCACTTGGCCGGTTTTTTTAAATGGTTAGTAATCAGGGTAAATAAAACCAGAAACTGAAATTTAGATTTTCAGGTTTGTAGGTCGAGGAAAATAGAATTGTTAATTCCGTCCGTGCCAATCGAAAAACAAACGAAACGCTTTTGTTATCTGATTTTTGTGGGCAACTGTTGTCGGTGAGGTGCACTAGTTTATTAAGAGCATATTCACTCTAGCCTTGAAGACACCCAAATTATATATGTAACTGACAAAAGTTTTATGGTGATAAAATTTCTTAGCAACTAAAAGTGTCAGTCGGTAACCACATGAGGCGATTGTGCGAGCTTCGTGTGCAGGGAACCTAAGTAAAATATCAAAGCCGATTTAAAATTTTATAAACGTAAACTTTTTCGTCGGAAAAGGAAAAAGTTTTCCAAAGTAAATTGTATACAGAATGAATTTTTCAAGTGAGCGTAGATGGTTAAATCGGAATAGGGAAAATACTCAAAGTAGTCTCGGCCTGGATCTGATGACAAGTAAAACTGCATCATTAGATCTTTGAGAATTTTTTGAAATTTTATTGTAGGCAAGAGTGAATAGGCACCTAAACCGCCTCACCATCAGAGATATTCACTGCTTACCATCAGGTGGGATCGCAGTCAAGCACATAGTTTATATCAATTTAAAAAAAAACTTTAAACTGAAAATTTAAAGTTTGAAGATCACCCACCGTCGCATCTGGGCGGGGGACCATTCCACCGCTCATCAATGTCGCACACCAGACGGGAGCGTCCCACCATCTCGTAGCCAGCCTTGCAGGAGTACTGAACGTGCGACAGGTACGACACCGACCCGTTGATCAGCTCGTACGACCCGTGCGTGATCTCCGCCGGGAAGCCGCACTCGATGCCTGGGAAATGAGGACAGGATTAAAATTCATCATCATCATTTCAGCTGAAAGAGTTCCACTGTTTTATTTAAATTATTTAATTTTACAGACTACAGACTGAGACAATCAGCACAGTTATGACAAAATAAAGTATATAAATCTAAAGTCAAATTATTATTTTAAACAACATTCAATGTTTAATGTGCTTCATTAGTGACAGTAACGTTGAAGTAATATGGAAAAGTTAATTAATGATACTAATATAATTACAATTTAAACAAACAATTTCCAAATTCATTAAAACTGTTGGACAAAGGTCTCCCCCAAGTGTCACTACAATGAATGGTCAATGGACCGATAACCCTCACCAGGGGCCTAAGTCTGATATTTTTATAAATTCGTCATTCCAACACGATCCCATTGTCATTTTGATAAAAGTTTGTAATGTGCTAATTCATAATGATTGATCATTGATCGATCAATGGTCTTGTAATAGAATGACAATATCGAGCATAATAAAAACACTAATTGTGCAATGACGTCTTAATATGATAGGTCACTGATCAAAGGAACTGTCAAAAGTTTTGCAGACTACCGTATACGTCAGACGTTCAACTTCAACTCTTAATTAACCTTTTGAATGTCTTAAGTTACACAGTTCGACATAAGCCATTGTCTTTCTATTGTGTCTCTAATTACGGCATTCGAAGAGTTAATGGCCTTTGTGGAAGAGACACCACAATTTTGCCAATAACACGTGCGGACTGTTAATAAACCATCAAACGTTGGAGAGTATTTATCGTGAATTAATAGTAAAAAATTATCTTTCTTTTTAATGAATTAATGAAAGTAGAAAATAAAAGAATTTCTTCGCAGATATAGACTGACAAGTGACAAGTCCTATGACCACAGATTATATATTCCACAACTATCACACAACATCATTTAGTCCCAAGCTAAGCAGAGCTTGTGTTATGAGTACTAGACAACTGTTAAACATACTTATATATAAATACATAAATATTAGATATATATGTATATATATATATATATATATATATATATATATATATATATATATATATATATATATATATATATATATATATAAATCACACCCAGACACAGAACAAATGGTCATGCTCATCACACAAACATTTGCCCTGGGTGGGAATCGAACCCACGACCTCTGGCATAGCAGTCAGGGCCACTAACCACTAGACCAACAGGCCAGTCACTATGACCAGTAAATGATAGCATCTGGTAAGAGAGAAAATAAAAATATATAAAAAGATTATAAAAGTTACAACTTAATTTTATTAATTTCAATGAATTTGTTATTATGTACGAGTGGATACTACTGGTTGAAGTGTCAGTGGTTGACCATCGGAAAGTCATAATGACGCCATTATATTAGTAGATTACCAAAACTTGTCAAAATCAACAATTGTGAAATCAATGTTAGACCAAATTCTGACATTATTGTAACAGCAGACTTTAGGCCCTGATCATCGGTCCAGGCCTTCTGTGATTAAAATTGGTATTCGGTAATCTGCCTAACCTCTGCCCAATTTTGTCAAGGTCAATAGACAGTCTACCCGGGTGCTGCTAAATACCAGTATTTCAAATAGATTTCATCATCAGGCCATCTAACGTCTAAAGCCCAGTTACTGGATAACACAAACCGCCTGAGTAAGTCTGGTGCTCCACAAAGTGAATATTTTCAATCATTAAAATATTGCTTCTTTCATATGTTCTTTTATTCAGGTATTTTTGTGTCTCTGCCTATTTTTAATTGCCACGTAGCGCTTGCAAGCCACATCATATTTTGAACTTGGTGTACTGTAGGTATGGGTCACCAAGATCTACAGGCTGCGCTTAGCTTGGCAGTTCGGACCTGATACTAGGTTATTATTAGTCTAACCTATCTTTGCCATATTACGTAAGTCTTGTTTCAATCTGGGAATCTACTCAGACATCATCAACGACATCTCCTGCGCACGTTTGTCCCATTGTAAGTATACCTACAACTTCCATCGCTCTCAACCAGCCCCCCTAGCTAAGTTACGAATGTTTTGTTTTGATTCTCATGCGTCGAACGCCTTTAGTAGGCCACGCCTCCTATTCTTTTGTTCTGACGTCATCTCAACGCTCAGTCTCGTGGTCGGAGAGAATCGACACGAAACGGTCGTAACTTGACTAGAGAGGCAGGTGTGATCGAGGACTAGAGTTCAAAAAACCCTATACTCACGTTTACATACTGGCGGGAACTCGTCGTAGAAGCCGGTGTCCAGACAGGTCCTCACGGTGGGCCCGACGAGCAAGTGGCCGTCATCACAGGAGTACTCCACGGACGCGCCTACCTCGAAGCTGTCGGCAGACATGGTGGAGTTCGGTGGCTGTTCAGGACGACCGCAGGCTTTCGGCTCTGAAAAGAAGAAAATGAATCTTGATTAAAGGGTTAAGGAGACCAAGAGAATCCGATGTCTCTTGGAATCGATTCAATATAATGAATTCGCTAGCACAGTTGTTTTCTGTCCTATTTACTGATGATCGGTGGCGAATAGCTATAAAATATAACTTAAAAAAAGGAGCTATGACATAAAGGGGGCGGGATTGTTGGTTTCATTGATAAATAGCGTGACCAAAGGGGTAACTCGTTCTGTGCCCAAAGAATTCAAATTGCAATTCAGTATCAACATTAAACTTAACAAGAGGGCGTCATATCGAGATTTTCGACACGTCACGTAGCCTATGTTCAGCGAACGAAGACGGTTCTAACGATACCTCATAATATGTCGAGTTCCAATAAGTAGATTAGGAGCTATAAGGGAACAGATGAACATACTCACATACATACATACGTAGCCTGTTAAAATCATAACTCTCCTTTGGCATTGCCGTAGTCAGGTGAAAACAATCAACTTTCACATTAAAAAAAAATCTTTAAAAACAAGCAAGTATAGATTTTCGCAGTAGCTTAGTTCGCTGAGCTTAGGAGCAGCAATGCATAGCATTTTAACCATATATTACACAAGCAAGAATGTAAGGAACAAAAGCTTAAAAATTACAATTTCGCAAATAAAACAAAATACTATTACATAAGAACCGCTAATAAAAAGCTTGGCAAGCTCTACCGAAGAAGACTCATAAGTACAGCTGGTCTATTCTGTCTAAAAAAATTACCCCCGGTTTCTAAATTAAGCATTTAAATTAATTTTTTTGTCAAACGCTACTTTAGGCCCCTCGTCCATGACGACTTTTTGTAGAGATGTGTCATCGCCACTAACGCGCGTTAGTCGATTTGATTTGATTTGATTTACAAGCGCTGTAGAAAAAATACCAACGCGCTACAGCATCAAATCAAATCAAATCAAATCAGTTTATTGCAAACATGTTGTACAGTGTGTGCATCGTTACAAAGAGTCGCCGTGGGCGAAGTTTAGTCTTGAATCCTGTCAAAATTTGACTATCAAAGTAGGGTTTGACAAGTACCTGCTCAACGATAGACTCAAATCAGAAACCGGTCCGGTGAAGTGAGTTTATAGGAACCTTTCAATCCTGGTTGACAATTTACTTCACATAAGTTTCCAAGGAGAGATTTATACAGACTGACAGTTCAAAGTCAGTTGCAAGTTAAACAAAAAAGAACTTACGGTGTTGACAGATATAGTTGAGTCTGGCTTGGCAGTCGGTGTCCGCCCACAGCCAGCCCTTGCTGCCATCGAAGCGAGCGCATCCCTCGCCGCCCCCCGGCGCGTTCCAGAAGGAGACAGTGACGTCATTGCCGTTCACCCACTTCCAGTTGGCAGGGTCTTGGGGGTCGCGAACTGCTCCGATCCAGTATTGGCTGCTGCTGTCACTTCTGTACAAAACAAGGGCTTGTTTGAAGATGGGCGGTTAATTTAACTAAGAAAAGACATTCGGCGTTAACACCAAGTCGATTCTGATAAAGACATCAACAGGCCTAGCCAACTTACAACCGTTTCGTTTTGATTCTCTTGTGTCGAAAGCCTCGAGTTGGCCGCCTCTGCTTTCTCGTCATCTCAACGCTCTGTCACGTGGATAAAGGAATCGGAGGCGTGGCCACCTCGAGGCGTTCGACGCAAGAGAATCGAAACGAAAGGGTCTTAGCTTGGCTATGGGGACTGAATGGATGTGGTGGTATATCACAATTACGACTGTCCTTTTTTACGCATTTTTTTTTGGGTACCTGTTTATGTGACTATGTATATGAATAGGGACAGACCATTGGAAGTTTTTTTATGCCACATGCACTTTGTGTGTACCGAATTGGAAACAGTTGCCAATTCATACCTACTTTTCCCATTCTTTGTAGGTTTATGCTTATTGATATAAAAATGTATATATTTGCCAGATATATTAGTCATAAAGTACATTGACCGTTTCCTAAAAAAAAAAAACAAGCAACGAAATGAACCACCTACTACAAAATGCGTTTATTTTCGTTTTTAAAATTGGGATGGTCAATAAATGCATTAGTTTCCAATTAGGTCACAAATCAAGTCGGTCAGTCATATCACCTAAGAAGGTATGTATACCTATCTATCTACCAACTGTATTTTAGTCCTAGGTTCAATTGTAATTCCGTCCGCGCTCTAAAATTTACTGCCATCTGCTTATTTATATAGATAACCTTCTAAATACCCAGGTACTAGAGCTAGTGTTTTAAATTTAATCAGTACCTACCTTATCTAGAAGAGTTCACATTTCTTATTTAGACGAGTAGTGATTTAACAAGTTCTAAATATTTACAATTAAATCTTCCCCATGAATCACTCATGAAAACAGCAGCAAAATCGCACGAAACTCCGTTTAGCATTTTTTGAGTTTATCATGAACATAGAGATAGGCACGGTGGGGGACTTTGTTTTATATTATGTAAGAATAAAACGTGATAAGAATAAAAATAAATATAAAAGATATGATAATGTTATCTTAAAAACTTTCGCAGCTTATTGTAATCTTATTGTCTAATTGCATTTGCCCTGTAAAAGAAAACATTGATCTTAAAATTCGCAAACAAATCGCAAAGCACACAACGGTTTTGTAAAATAAAATTGTGTTGTAGTCATAACAAACCGTCCGATGTTACGCTGTTAATACTTATGTTTCATGGCTCATGGGGTCCCGTGCAGTAAATATGGCGGCGGGGGTGGCCGCCGGCCATCGCCCCCAGCGACGGGTGGCTAGCACGGAGCTTGCACCATAGATACCAAATGGAACAATATTAAATTCTTTGCCTACCTCGCTACCCACACCCCGCGTCCTGGCGGCTACCTGTCTGGCATGCCAGATTATTGAGCAGGAATCAGGAAGGGGTATAGGCAAGTGTGGTAAACATTTTTCGGTTAATTATTATTTGTTGTATTTGATTTCTTTTTTAAGGGATAAAAAGAAATATACTAGTTTCTGCCAGCGGCTTCGCCCGCGGCCGGATTCTTCATACAAACTTTAGACCCCGTTTCAACTCCTTAGGGGCAGTATTTAAAAAAATTTTCTTAGTGCTCGCCGTCATAAAAGGAAACCTTGTAAAAAAATGTATGCACCTAGTGCCAGTAGTTCCGGCGGTGCGTTGATATACCTATGCCAGTCAGTCAGTTTCTCCTTTTTAGGGTTCCGTAGTCAACTAGGAACCCTTATAGTTTCGCCATGTCTGTCTGTCCGTCTGTCTGTCTGTCTGTCCGTCCTCGCTTAATCTCTGTGACCGTTAGCATTAGAAAGCTGAAATTTGGTACCAATATGTATATCAATCAAGCCGACAAAGTGGTAAAATAAAAATTGGAAAAAAATGTTTTGTTAGGGTAGCCTCCCTATATGTAAAGTAGGAAGTGATTTTTTTTTAAATTTTAACCCTAACGTGTGATATATTGTTGGATAGGTATTTAAAAATGAATAGGGGTTTACTAAAATCATTTTTTTGATAATGTCAATAATTTCGGAAATAATCGCTCTAAAAGTAAAAAACAATGTATGGCCCGACACGCTCTTGGCCGGTTTATATATTAGATATTTCTAGAGTTGCGGGTGGTGAGTGGAACACGTGTTCTTATGTAGATGTCGCAACAGGAATTTTCCTATTACGAAAATAAAGTAAGACTTATCGACATATATTACAACTTTCCTTCGGCCTGCGGAATGGCATGACAAACAACTTACGTAAAACATAAATACGAGATGGGAGTATTTGATCCTTGTTGCCCTGCGGAACAAACGCTTAAATGTTTGTTGGATATGTGCGATGTAAGCGTTTAAAAGATTTTAAAAAATGGTGGGTAGGAGAGTCAAAATTAGCCTGACTTAAGCTAGAACTACATTAGACGTACACACACATATAACACGGCTGATTTGTACGTAAAACGACGTCGCGTGGCGTGGACCAAGTGCAGCTCTACAAGTCTATAGTTTCCATATAAAATGAATGGAGTCCGACGCGCCCAGATCGGCGTTTGTGGCATACGTGTGCGTAGTGCAGTGCTAGCTTTATTCTCAGACCTACTAAATATACTGAAAAAAATCATAAAAATCGGACCAGCCGTTCTGGAGGAACTCGTTAACAAATATTAGGAAACGAGTATTTTACAATTATTAATTTATTTATTCATGTACACACAAACACTTAAAATCGAAAAGAACAAATAAGGATAAAAGAGTACAAAGGACCTGCTTATTTCTAACGATTTCTTCCAGCAGACCTGCGACAGGACAGTTAGATAAGATATGTAGACACAGTGTGTATAAATTAAAAAAAAAAAAATTAATTAAATAGACTATATTATTTAAATTATATTAGATTGTTAGCGTATTATTGACAAGGTTTCATTTTCAAAAATAAATGATTACGCGATATAAATCCGTCTCTGCGTTCGGGATTAAAACTTAGCAATATTCATTTCGTTCGGAATTCAACATACCACACGCGACGTTGAGACACTCTTTATTCCCTGCTCCCATAATCTAGTATTCAATTGCATTTTTTTGCTATATTGACCTTTTTTTTCAAGCATTCAAATATATATGCTAAATATAAAATAAATACTCCTCTCTAAAATTGAAAATTACTTGATTTTACATTATCGAAAAGGTTTACGAACCCTGGGTAAAGGAAAAACATCCATAGCCATATTATGCATAGTAGTGATTTGATTGAATTCGATGTCAACACAGACGAGGGGGATGCATGGAGGTTGCATGGGGCAGGTGGGGGGGTGGTTCCAGTCTGTGCAATTATCTAGTGCTTCGGGCAAGGGCTGGGCAGTGCGAGCTTTCGCTACACGCGGGATAATTAAACTGTCGTATTTTGGTTTGAGGACAGATATTATGCAATAGTGAATAAAGATGAGATAGTAATCCGGTCTAGAAGTCAACATATAGGGCTCGCGTCTATAGTTTTTGTAAAGTTTGATATTATGTTAAGGGCACAAAACGAAATTATATTTTACGTAAAAAAGAACGAAGAAAATCAAATTTATAACTTATAAAATACTAAGCAAAAGAAAAATAAGCTGGAATGTAACACAATCTTACACATATTTCCAAAAAACTACTTTTGGTTATAAGCCTTATTACTAAGGGTGTCATATGTTTCGACCATAATTTTTCTTTCAGAGAAAGATGCTGCCCTTACTAGGAATTACTCCAGTATCGTCAGTGCGTACACAAACGTGTAAACTCATATTTATAAGTACATAAGATAATACCCAGACCGGAACAGCCAACTGTAGGCCATGCGCACAAGTGTGTGACACACGCCGATCTGGGCGCGTCGGTCTCCATACATTTTAAATGGAAACTAGACTTGTAGAGCCACACTTACGTACAAATCAGGTGTGATCCACGTGTGCATTGGTCTAATATAGTTGTAGCTATATTTGTTCCGTGTAAAAAAAACCTGCGATACGCAGTGCCAACAGAAAATAACAAATAATAAAAATAAATAATTGCTGCCGTAAATAATTGCTTACATAACGGCAAACTAAAATGTGAAATTATGACGAAGGGTAGAAAATATTTATATTTAATGTGATTCGTAACTGAATCTATGCGAAGCCAAACATAGACTTTTACGTAAAGAAAGTCGCAATTTTCTTGGAAAAGCTAAAAGTGGTTGAAAAGGTTGTTGCGAAACTAAATATTTCATTCAACTTTGTTAAAATTAGCTTTACACCGCGACGAAGCCAGATATAATATAATAATATTTCACAACTATCACACAGCGCCGTCTAGTCCCAAGCTAAGCAGAGCTTGCGTTATGGGTACTAGACAACTGATAAACATACTTACTTATTTATTTCTAAATACGTAGTCAAATACACAGTGTCAGTGATTGGCTGGCAGCGCCATCGCGTCATAGGCGTCACTCCTCATTCGTTCACTGCGTTACTGCATGTATCCAACAACGAAGACGATTGGCTCGCCAATGTATGGAATGCGCAAAGCGACCCCACTCTGACGCCGAGCGTTCAAGATACGTGCTGGCAACTGTACGTACAGCTAAGGAGTGGAATTCCCTGCCGGAGTCTGTGTTTCCTGATAACTATAACCTAGGGGTCTTTAAGTCAGGAGTGAATAGATTGCTTCTAGGCAAGCGTGTTCCATCGTCGGCCACATCATCGCTTACCATCAGGTGAGATTGTGGTCAAACGCGAGCCTACCAATAATAAAAAAAAAGCTAAACTCTGATCGATAGACCAAATTAGATTTAGTACCTATATGCGAAACCCGAATCACGTGTCTGGTATTTTTATGTAACAAATCTATGTACAAACATAACTGTATCATGAAAAATCACAAAGTTATAAGCTTGTTAAGTCAGCAAAAATACATAGTCAGCGGGCCATCCTGGCGACTGAGGAATTGTTTTGAACTTGCACCCAACTGTTTGCTAGCGCCTAATGCCCGCTATGACCTTACGTGACCTGTGTTGTACTTAATGTCGGTGGAGTCCAACTTGTGATCTTTTTAATTTTTTTTTTTGTGGAAAAATTATAACATGATGTAAAAACTATTGGAATACATTCAGTTACTGATTCTAAACCAATTATATTCAGGTTTAATATACACTAAAAATTATGTTGTATAGAGATGAGGGAGAGATGAGGGACTGCCGCGGTAAAGCTATTGCATAGCATTTTTATCAACTTATGCAATTATAATTATTTATTTATTTTATTTATGCAGTATTTTTTTTCCTTTGTTTTTTTTCTTTGATATTAATTGAAGTTACACTTTCACACATTGAATTGAATTTTGATTGATTGTTCACTCATTTGTTTTCTTATCGGTCGGAGTGGGGGGTGTTAGGTTATTTTCGTTACGGAATTTCTGGATTCGGTCTCCACGCTCAAGGCCCGCGATAGAAGCTATGCAATAGCTTAATAAATAAACAAAATTTGCTTTTCTCAGCAGTACATAACCCAGTTCTTTTGATATTAATTTGAACCCAATCAAGTACAAAGGCAGCCTCCCCCACGCCAGACATATGACATGTAAGCACCTGTGTACAATTTTACATGCGAATTAATTTAATCCTTTGATAGTGCATCCTGGACAGTAGTACAGTCAACAACACGTCTACCATTTTAAGTATTTAAATAATTCTAGATTCCGCTGAAAATGAATGACTTAGGTAATATGTAGGTACTACAAAACAAAAGTATTGAAATTGCAATAATTAAGATCTTATCCCCATGACCTGGTGAGGGTAGCGGGAATCCGATGTATGCGAGACGCACAGGACCGGACGTTATGGCGACACTTGGGGGAGGCCTATGTCCAACAGTGGACGGCTTTCGGCTGAAATGATGATGATGAAGATCTTTTCAAGTATTTATCAAATACAATAAAAAAAGTGGTGTATGTTTCTTTGTAAATATGTATGCTTTATGGACTTTGGTCTGATAATAAGTTTAAGTATTACGAGTATTATTATTATATAATCTATCTTTACTACATTGAAACACACAGTCTGCTTGCTAATATCGGCATTAAAATTCAGTTTCACGGCATAAAATATAAACTCCTTAGCTGTACGCTTGAAGGAACAAAGTGGGTTTTAGTCAGTAAAAGTCTGACACATCCTCACGCTCCGCCTAGCCGCAGTGCGGGAGAAGTCATTGGATGATTACCTACCAAAAAATAGAAAGCTGTACGCATAATGAATGTGTTCCCGAAATGTTTTGTGCTGTTGGATGTCCATTTCATGCCGGTGGCGCAAAGCGAAAGTGAGTACTGTGATGAAACTGGTTGGGCTGAATCAAATTGTGCAATTCTGATGCGCACTCTCCTAAAAGTAAACGATAGAAAACGGACAAATTAGCAACTCTTCATCACTACATGTTCAATACTTTATGATGTACTATAATGTGCCTAACATTAAGTAAAAGCGAAAAATTGGACACAAGTTTTGATATTGCCCCCTAATATAGATTTTTAGCTGTTGCCTACAGGCCCAAGTTCCTTCAAGTTTGTGAATGTGAAGCACCATGGAGCATTTTTATTAGGTTACTACTTTTTTTTTTTTGACATTACGAGCATGGCAGTTGAGTTTGTCATGCTCATTCAAATGTCTCGCTGTTGGTGGCACGTGTTATTGGGTCGCTCAGTTCCCTTCAACATGGTTGAGCTGAGTGGGGCTGATGCACGCGTCATGCTCGTGTACGGGTGCCGTCAGATGGGACTGGTCATCTCTTAGCTGCCAGTGGCTTAATTCAGTTTCTATCTTTTAATTATTTTACATTTTTATTTCATTATCGACATTGTGCTCACATGATAGAAGCAACAAGTAATATGTAACCAAGCATTATATGTAACACATAATATGATTTAAAAGAGTGTCCATGGAGTTTCTTGCACGTTCTTCTCCATAGAGACCTACTCTTTGGAACGTGCAATTTAGCTTCACTTTTCTTGGACTGACCGACATTTGACTATTCAAAAGTGCCTGTAAATGGTCTATTTGAAATAAATGCTTTGATTTTGATTTTGATTTTGCCCCATAAGCTCCCAACTCAGCCATTTAAATTTGATGCTGACTGTACATACGGTTCAGTTTTTTGGGTTGCCAGGTAGGTAGATAGATAGGTGATTATTGATTGAAGGGTGAGGGTGAGGGCCTTATGGCCCTACAATATCACCAGATTTCCCTTTGAGGCATAAGCCTCAAAGGGAAATCTGGTGATATTGTTTGTCGGAGGCAGGCGGGATGCTTTTTCAATTAATTTAATAAGCTCTTTTGCTTTTGATAGTGTATGGTAATGGCGGGGTACAGTGTGCTAAGTACACAGAAATATATCTATGGTTAGGTACGACGAGGGACATATTTTAGAAGAATTAATACTTTTGAAAATTATCTATTCTAGATTCTAAATTGAGAACAGTGGTGGCAAAAGTTGAAGAGGTTGCGGGTTCAAACCCAGCCAGGCGCATTACTTTGTGCACTTTATATCATCACAACTGCTCTCAAGGTGAAGGAAAACACCGTGAGGAAACCGGCATGTCCTAGAACAAAAAATTCGAAGACATTCACATGTCGTTGACATTCACCAACCCGCGCTGGGCCCGCGTGGTGGATTACGCGGCCCATTCCCTCAGTGGAGGCCTGAGTCTCAGTAGTGGGAAGCCTTATAATAAGGCTGAAGGCATGAAGGCAATGATTACTTCATTGCACCACTTACACAAAAACTTCATAGTAGGCACATCGTGATTTGACAATTCGTTGTTCTTTTTTTGAGGTGGGAAATAATTTAATGACTTCTCCCGCTCCAGGGTGGGGCGAGAGGGCGTTCTAGACTTACTGACCGAAAGGGAAATCTTTCAGAAGTTCCCAGTAGCCCTAGCGAGCATCGGCCCAGCGACGACTCGAGTTAGTTCCATATCATATGGTCGGACGGGTGCTTCCTGTAGCCAGCGCCTACGGTGGCCGAGGGTCAACCTATGAGTCCCACCGGCCGAGGTGTCTCCGGGGCCGAGCTAAGACTAGATTTATTATTGTACCTATAGACCACAACTCGTCAAGCCTAGTTACCATAGTGGTTACGGTCGAGTGGAAAATAGGTCTTATGTTATACAGCCAAGCATTAATTGCGTAATTCTTAGTGCAGTTTATATAATCCACCCCTTAAGCATGGGCCACACAGATGCAATCTAGCGTAATCGGTGTAGACAGCAGATGTAATCCGACGATACTCCTGCAAGGTGATCAGGGACGCTGAAGTAGAGCTAGAACTACACTGCGCAAACGTGTGCCACACACGCTGACCAGGGCGCGTCGGTCTCCATACATTTTATATGGAAACTAGACTTGTAGAGCTACATTTGATCCACGCCACGCGACGTCATGCGACGTTGTTCTACGTACAAATCAAGGTAAAACTGCAATGCTCACACGTGTGCCACACACGCCGATCAGGACGCGTCGGTCTCCACACATTTTATGTGGAAACTAGACTTGTAGAGCTACACTAGATACACGCCACGCGACACTACGCGACATCGCTCTACGTACAAATCAGGCATGTTACACGTGTGCATCGGTCTACAGACGATTGCAATCCAGCGGATTCCAGCGTTCCAACAGACGTGACCTTAGTGAGAGCTTGGTTTGTGTGTTTGGATTGTGTTGCGGTTACACAGACCTAATCCACGCGCCAACACGTTCGCAAATCAGTCACTACAGTCGAAACTGTGGTTGGGAAAGCGCGCCCGCTATCTAAGGACGTTCAAAGTCATAAAAATTTGGATTACATCACAACAAACAAGGCGATGGTTTAAAGTACCTGTGGAATACGTAACTTTTAACCAAATTTGAACTTTCTTATATACCCAGCCTTCCAAATTGCGTTAAAAGTGATTATATATCGAGAATCCGACCAAACTTAACAGTCATAAAATATAAGGGCTATTGAGTATTGACTGTGACGTTATACGTTGGTCGGATTCGCGATATTGTCACTTTTATCGCAATTCGGAAAGCAGAGCATGTAATTAAATGTGCATTTACGTGTTTTATTCAAATATTTAAAACTATTGATTTATGTCAAACGCTTGTTTGTCTTGGGTCTCTCTGACTCTATCATATTCGTGTAATGTAATTTAACAATTTCATAAAAAAACTTGTGACAAAATTTTTATGAAACTGTTAAATTAGATATGTACTTATAAGTTTGATATTCTAGTTACTTTATTCTATATGTTTTTTGTTAGAATAATTGTCATTTGATGCTATTATTTACAAATTTGTCAGCTATTTAATTAATGCGATCAACTTTCTGTTAAACCTGGGTGTCACAAAACGATGGTATAGTAAGGTCTCCTTTGTCGTGAGTGATGCTAGATTACATCTGTGTGGCCCATGCTTTATAGTAACTTAAGCCTAGTACTCACAGCTTACACCGTTAGTGCACAGTGAGTGAGCACACGCCCTGTAATCGTCGGTCACTTCCTCAGCTCTGCGCCATGCATTATGCAGTTGGTGCTTGTGCGTGTCGCTCATGTGTGACTAACTGGCTTTATTTTGGTGATAATTGATCGTAAAGTTGGTTCTGGTCGTGGTTAGTTTAGCAAGTGCGTCCTGCCAACAAACTGTTTTGCAGTTTTGCAGAATTTATGAGAAAATAATTCTAGAAACTATATGTAATACTAGCTGATCCAGCAAACATAGTTTTGCTATAAACATTTCAAAGGAAGAAATGGGGAAGGGGTTCGTCTTACCAAATTTTTCTTCTTCCTACTCTTATCTCAAATTACTTGGGGTCGGCGCAACACGTTATTTCCTTCCTTCCTGTCCTGTCACCTGTCACACTATAACTAACTCCCTTTTCTTTCATATCACTCCTCACACAAACCTTCGATCTTTTCTTTGACCTCACTCTCCCTCTCCATCCATCTACATGTATAGTCAGAACTCCCTCAGAATTCTCAGACCTACCTTTATAATTTACTATAAAATACTTTAGAATTTTGAGAGAGAGAGACAACTTAATATGTAACTTAACAGCTTAATATCTTAAAGTTCCCCAATATGGTTGGAACGCTACTACATGTATTACAGTTATTTGGGCAAATGGATGATCTACTCAAAAATTACACTAAAACTGTAATATTTTTTTTCAAGACTGCCTAATCATTTACCTCATCATTTCAGCCACAAGACGTCCACTGTTGGACATAGGCCTCCTCCAAGCGTCGCCACAACGACCGATCCTGAGCGTCTCGAATCCACCGCATTCCCGAGACTCTTATCAGGTTGTCGGTCCACTTGATGGAAGGCTTTCCACTCTAGAACCTTTCGGCCATCGAGTATCCGTTCTACGAGCATTGTGCCATGCCTACTGCCACTTTCCATTGCCCCTTGAGCGAATGTAAGCCTTCTGGTGAGGCCTATTGTATCGTAATCATTTACATACCTAATGACGACAGAAGGAGGCTTATCCAGATATTTTTTTAGTGGCTCCATACTTGTAATTTACTTCTATATCGTGGGTGCATTCACAAACAACTAAATCACGTAGACACGACAGCGGGACTGGGAACCGACCAGACCATACAAATCTATACCGTGCGTGTATCGAATCCCCGACACGAAGTGCTGCTGTCATGTTAAACATTGCTCCGACTGTACCGTGACCTTTCCTACATTGAATACAACTTGTGTACCAGTTTAGCATAGTATAGCATAATCAGTCTTTTTTTTAAATGTTTCCACTGCTGGGACTGCGGTCTTCTCTCTAGGAGAGGGAATGGGCCGTAATCCACCACGCCAGCCTTGTGAATGTCACATGTCGTCGAATTTTTGGTTCTAGGACATGCCGGTTTTCTCACGATGTTTTCCTTCACTGTTTTGAGAGCAGTTGTGATGAAATAAATTACAGAAAGTATAATGCGCCTGGCTGGGTTTGAACCCGCGACCTATTCGTGATTTGGGGCCGTTACCACTCAGCCACCACTGCTCAATTTATAAACAAAAGCTTTACTGCTACGTTCTAGGGAACACCAAAAGACACCACAAACCTTTCGCCGTTATTCCAAATTAACGTAGACCGTACGTAACGTTCGACATACGGACCGTATCGGATCGGCGCCGGCGCCGTACGGGACCCGGCCCGTTGTCTTAAATATACTCGTTTGACACCGTTACTTCGCTCCGAGATTGGTTTCTAGCGGCGTTGGGTACTGTATGCCGAGTGCTAGCGGAGACAGCGGCTTGGACAAAATACATTTGTAACCCTAGCCAAGTCGATTATCTGCAATATTTTTTAAATAAAAAACTTCAAATATACGGCAATGACGTCATCTCAACTCTCAGTCACGTGTTGAACAAAAGAATCGGGGGCGTGGCCAACTCGAGGCGTTCGACGCAAGAGAAACGTTTGTAACTTGGTTAGGGAGGCAGATCATTTTTCACACACACTACAGAATGAAGCTAAAGACTAACGAGGCTTCACCGTGACGCATGATGTAAAATCGACCCGGACTGGACCCGCGTGGTGAATTATGGCCCATTTCCTCTCCTAGAGAGGAGGCCTGAGTCCCAACAGTAGGGACATTATAAGGCCAACTATGCTATCACGTAAAATGTATAAAGTGACTGAAAACTTAAAAAAACTGGCCAAGTGCAAGCTTGACTAGCGCACGGAGGGTTCCGTAAAGCCCTTAGGAAAATTCGACATAAAATATGGGAGTGGAGCCTCATTAAATATTTATTTTATTTTGGTTTTAGTATTTGTTGTTACAGCGGCAACAAATACATCATTTGTGAAAATTTCAACTGTCTAGCTATCGCAGTTCTTGAGATACAGCCTGGTGACAGACAGATGGATAGATGAAGAGACAGCGAAGTCTTAGTAATAGAGTTCCGTTTTTACCCTTTGGGTACGGAACACTAACACTTTCTAAACTTGACACTGGCCAAATGCACAAACCGTGCTGAGTCAAAAAAAAAAAAACAAACACCTACTTGATGCACCGCCATTTTGGATTCTGTTTAAAACAACTACTGCCATCGCTAACTTCGCTTACAAATCCATCGTGAAATTAACTTGTACATGTAATGTAAACTCATAAATTGAGGATTGTTCGACAGACGTTGACAGATGACGCTACTGCCGTATATGGCTTGAAACCATTATATTGTGATAGGGGATGACGAAACCACCGTGAAAATGGAAAGAGTGATCAGCCATGTTTTGCCTTTGCTGTTAAACTATCTGTTTATTCTCGGGTGGGTCTTTATGTCCCACTAGCTTTTGCCTGCGGCTTCGCCTGCGTACATAAAATATAGCCTATGTCATTTTAGAATAGTTATCTAATAGCTTTCTATCGCAGAAAAAATTTTAGCCCCATTGATCAGCACGCTTAGCCAAGTTGTTATTCTGCAATCGTTAACGCTGTCGAAAAGTGACGAAACGTATGGGCATGACGTCATCTCAACGTAAAGTCGCGTGGTCAGAACAAACGAATAGACAATTCGTAGCCAAGTTGACATCGTTCAAAATCGTTTCTACAATATTTAACGCTACATCCTTTGTTATACAAACGCTACATTGTAGAACGAGCGGCCGACTCAGGCGCGACAACATGGCTACCAACTTATCGTTTTCTACAATTGCTGTCACCGAAGCGTTACCGATTAGAGAACGGAATTCGATTGTAACTTGGCTAGGGTGGCAGTACTTTCAGAAATAACCTTCTACAAACACCTTTACCGCTTTATAATATTTTAAATAAATAATATAAAATATAAATATAATCATAACCCTCCTTTGGCTGTGCCCTGGACTACGGCAAATCCTAAATATACCTAATGTAGATTACTAAGGTCTTTTTTACATAGCATGGGTAGGATATCTTTAAGGTGAGGGAACAGGATAGGTAGCTACAATATATGAATCCGACGGGGTAGTTTCCAGGGTCAAAATAATTACATTTAATTTAGTCCGTATTTTAGATTTAAAAAAAATATTGGACACGTATTTTTTCTTTTTTCGACTAAACAAAAAATAACAAAAATATAGCCCATTAAAGTTACGTGTGACGTCACCCCGTGCGAAAAATGCAGCACGGCGTGACGTTACACGTAACTTTAATGGGCTATTTCTTTGTCATTTTTGGTTTAATTTACAAATAAAAAATACGTGTCCGTTAGTTTTGGATAATCTAAAAGATGCATTAATTACATTTTTTACGGCAACTAGCCTAATGTAATATAATATTCCACAACTATCACACAACACCGTCTAGTCACAAGCTAAGCAGAGCTTGTGTTATGAGTACTAGACAGCTGATAAACATAATTATATATATCTAAATACGTACATATTATAGATAAATTACACCCAGACACAGAACAAATGATTATGCTCATCACACAAACATTTGTCCTGGGTGGAAATCGAACCCACGACCTCCGGCATAGCAGTCAGGGTCACTAACCACTAGACCAACAGGCCAGTCAAATAGTGTAGTATCGGCGTAAAATTCTAAATTATAGGTCGTCAATAAAATGATAATTTCGCACTCGTGTGGCAAAATACTAAAAAGGGTAATAATAAATTTGTTCATCTTGAATTCGTTTTTGTGTCGTCGCGACGCAACTAGTTCATGTATTGGTGTATCCAGCCAGACTAAGCAAATGCGCCGCTCGCGAGTTGCTTGCGAGCCGCTCGCGAGCGGATGCATCTTAATGGTGAAATGATCGCTCTGTATAAACACGAAGCCACAAGTATTGTTTTTCTATGTATATAGTAAAACATGTTCAAATAAGCAAAGCACAAAAAAAAAATAACAAAAATATCAATAGCCTAAACTGCCATAAAGCATTGCCGAGAGTAAAAAGAGTTGCTGACGATACGGACACAATATGTTCGGACACAGTATATCCGCATTGGCACATTTAAAACCTTTGTTATCTGACTATACTATAAATGAGAATGAAACTTTTCCCATACATTGCTGCCATGTATTTTTTTTTCTTTTCGCCAAAGGAGAAACCTAGACCATAGCTTAAAGGACTGTATGATAAATCAATTGCAAAAAGAATTATGTCTATCAACCGTAACCAATCGAAGTTAGAGACTATTTAGTAACTACGTATTTTTTTTATTATTGTTGATAGGCTACCGTTTGACCACTATCTCACCTGATTAGAGATGTGCCGTTACGGGCAATATTGCCGCCAATGGCACATCTCTACACCTGATGGTAAGCGATGATGTGGTCGACGATGGAGCACGCTTGCCTAGAAGTAACCTAAATAATGATATAATTTTGATGGTGTCCGAATATATTGTATCTGAATCGTCAGTAACTCAGTAAACAAAAGCTCACTCACCGGTGTCGTCTCCACAGCTCCCAGCTGATGAAGCCCTGGAGGGCCGGGTTGCTCTCGTCCACCAGGGTGCCTCCGCGGGACCTGCAGAACCCGAGAGCGTCGCGGAACGAGGCCGGCTGCCGGTCGTAGAAGATGTAGCACTTTCCGTTGTACGTGGCCGTGCTGCCGGGCGGCTGGTCGCGGAACTGAGGACACCTTAGACAGGGATGGGCCAGTCAAAATATGTGGATGTGGAATCGATGTCGGAAGTGTCGCTGTTGGTTCGTACATTTTAATACAAGTGAGAGAAAGAAAAGAAAGAAAGAAAACATGTTTAATTGGCACACAATGAAGAAACAAGTGTTGAAAACTTAAGGGCCAAGCGCCCGAAAAGTGCCATAAAACAGTGATTTTCTGAGGCCTACTCCTCCGTAACGGCTAGGTTAATTGGTTTGAAAAAAATATATGTTTATTATAGATTCATGAACAATAATATCAACATTTGTTTTTTTTCGTGCAATTAATACTTTTGACAAAAAAAAATATTTAGCAATTTCGCAACTTTTCCCTACTCCTTCGAAACGGCTTGGACCTTTAGAAACATTTTTACACATAAAAATTGGTGGTTAAATATTCTTCAAAGTGAACTTTGCATATGTAAATCAATCAATATCTCGCAGAGAAAATGGATTTAAAGCGCTTTCCGGGCGCTGCTGGCCGCAAATAAATGCATAGATTTGCGTACTGCCGCCTAGGCGAGTGCGAGAGTTGCGTTCACATAATTTCGGTCAGATGGTTCAAGGGAATATACGCCTTAAATATTTTCAGCATTATGCTTAGGTCGTGCTATTTTTGGCTATGCACAGATTTGGATGTAATATTTGGGTTTAATAAGTCATGTGTGTGTGAGATAAAAATCGTCATTTCTCTTTTTTTAAATTGTGATTATAGATATCGACCATATCGATTGTTTTATGAAGGACCAGCCACTAGACGTCTAATAACATTACAGGCGACGTATGTCTGTCAACACATATGACTTATAGATCTGATGTAGGTCGCCACAGAATCATTTCCAAATAGTCTCGACCAATCAGAACGCAGTACTCCGCTCCCCCGTACCTCGGCTAGTTGACAGAATTGTTTTGGTGCGCTATTTCAAGCATGAGGCGTCTAGTGGCTATAAGGTCGTTGATTTTATCCCACCATACCTTTCAATCGGCAGCGCCTGATCCGTGTAGACGAAAGCTTCACAGATCGACAGCTGTGAGGGAGCTGAGGACTCCAGGTGCACGCTGACGAAGGCTCCAGGCATGGGGGGGTTGCAGGGCAGGAACAGGGGCTGGCCCTCCTCGATGTAGCCGCTGAACCGGTTGCAGACCGGGTTGGTACCCAGGTCGGGCCGGTTGTTCCCCACCCGGACTACGATCACGGGCTTATTGGCACCTGGAATGACAAGACGAGATTAGGTTAAGGTTTGACGACAGAACACTGTATACACCGCGAATTCTTAGATTACTTCATATTTTGACTCACTTTTTTAAAATGATTATATATGCTTTTGAGTACAATATAGACCAGTCTACACTATTCTTACATAATATCTATCTATTAATACTGTAATATGGAAATATTGTAAGAACAATCATTTTTTTTAAAAGAACCATAGAGTTTCTTGCCGATTCTTCTCCATAGGAAACGACCAATTTGGAACCGTTCGTTATTATAAGCTATGCAATAGCTTAAAATAAAAATTCAAAAGTTTTAAGCTATTGCATAGCTTCTATCGCGGGCCTTGAGCGTGGAGACCGAATCCAGAATTTCCGTAACGAAAATAACCTAACACCCCCCACTCATTTGTTTTTTGAGCGTGGTGACCGATAAGAAAACAAATGAGTGAACAATCAATCAAAATTCAATTCAATGTGTGAAAGTGTAACTTCAATTAATATCAAAGAAAAAAAAATAAAGGAAAAAAATACTGCATAAATAAAATAAATAAATAATTATAATTGCATAAGTTGATAAAAATGCTAAGCAATAGCTTTACCGCGGCAGTCCCCGAGTGCCACACGTCTTTTTTTTTTATTTTGCAAACGGGCATAAGCCTATTCTTAGCCGAAGAAAGCAAAAGGTACAGATACAATATGCCTGCTGCGGTCTTCCCGTCCGATTATAACGATAATCAAGTTTGCACTCATAGAAGGGTTGGGTTATAAATATTTACATAAAATTATTTTAGTAGCTATATCATTCAAAATACACAAAAAATATTTTTTAGGTGGTAAAATCATCCAATGACGATCAAATGAGAGGGCGTGTCAAATTCAAAATATTTTATTTCACTTAGGCCTCATGGGCACTTATAAAACGAGTTTAACTGGCTGAAAACCCACTTCTGTTCATTCTTTGAAATTGTTCGAAGACATGTGACATCCACCAACCCGCACTGGGCCCGTGTGGTGGATTACGGCCCTTTCCCTCTCCTAGAGAGGAGGCCTGAGTTCCAGCAGTAGGAACATTAAAAAGGCTGATGATGATGATTTAAAGCAAAAAAATATAAAATGAATTTAAAGCCCACTATGAATGTTTCTGTGCCGCAGTGTTGCGCCACTGGCGACGTGCGCGGTGCGCCTGCGCATCTTGAGTTGCACAATAATCGCATTATCGTACTCGTGCTTTACAGTTACACATCTCATAAAATGGGGCAGAGTTGCACAAACTGATGAATTGTCTACGGTTTTCAAATAAACTGTTATTTTCCTTATTTTGTGTTACGTGTTGCAAGTTAGTTGTTGTGTGTTGCTGTTTGTTGTCGTTGTTGTTGTTGAATTGAATGGATTCCAAGAGTTAAAATAGTACATTATGATATAAGTGTGTAATGTTGGTGATTACCGTCGAGGCGGTATTTAGAACCGAGCCATGGCGAGGGTCTTAAGAGAGCCGAGAATGGTAATCATTAATTACTCACGTGTATCATACGACGTTTTTCAATACACTTGTGAAGAAAATAACTGTAAAACTATGGCGGTAAAAATCTGTTTTCATATGCGCGCCCATATTATTATTACTTTTTTTCATTTCCTCGTGGGGGACGACCTGCGCCCATCCTGATACAATAAATGTAATATAATTATGGCGGGGGAGAGGTTGAACAAAAAGGTTTTAATTACATTATAGCACTAGTTCGTAATGGTAATCAAAATGTCACAGTTTGTTAACAAGAGCCAATAGATACCTAAGTGCAGTGCAATAATAGTCAACTTTCTGAGCAAGTGTATTGAAAAATAACTTTTCAATACATTTACACCCACCTACTCTTATCCCTCCGCTTTTAGACCCGCAAATTACTGTTTTTTGCACTAGTGCGGAAAAGTGTCATTCGAGGGGTCAGCTAGTATATCTAAAAGTTTTGTTTAAAGTTATAAGAGGTATTAAAATTTGAGTATATTGTAGTTATGTTATTTAATAAAAAATGTAGTAATGTAACTTACTTATACTTATTCCCTATTTTATGACATATACAAACTCAATAATTGAATCCATGAAAGTGTACCTTTCATAGACGACCATAGAGCATTATGAGAGAATAAATTTATGTCGTTGCCATAAATTCGAGAGGTTTCCATAGAGCGCACAGTGTGCGGTCTTGCGCTTTCTACCAATCATTTAATATAAGACGACCCTTAACACTGTCATTACGGCTTTGACGACAGCCGTCGACAGGCATCGCCGGGCGCAAATCACTAGTCTCAAGTGAAAGTTTTCCGACCAAATTGCAAGAAAGTTACCAAGATATTGCGGGAAGATGATTTGGCAATAAGTAGCAATTTTAAACTATTGTTTGGTTTATAATAGTGCCTACCTACTTTTAATTTATTGGTTGTGGAATATTATTATTTTATAACCTAAAGTAGCAGCCCAGAAGCTACCGTGTTCATTGTGCATAAATAAAAAGTAAAAAACGCCATAGTCTCAGCCCTAAATTGCATTTTATTTTTCCAATTATCTGCAATTTTCCAATTTTCCGTAGATAAATAATTTACCAAGTGATTGCCTAAAGTCGTTTCGTAACGCTTTCTAGTTATCATACCCTTAAATTATGTTTTTGCGCAATAGACAATAGGTATTGGAGATATTAGAAATGAAGATATCCGCAGGAGAACCAAGGTTGCCGACATAGCACGAAGAATCGTCAAACTTAAGTGGCAATGGGCAGGGCACATTTCTCGCAGACCCGATTGTGGTTGGCACCAAAAGGTTCTACAGTGGTGACCGCGAACCGGAAGACTCAGCGTTCGATGGCCTCCTACGCTGACCGATGACCTGGTGAAGGTTGTGGGAATCCGATGGATGCGGGATGCGCAATATCGTTAATTGTTGCGACACTTGGCTGAAGCTTATGTCCAACAGTGGACGTCTATCGGCTGAAATGATGATGATGTTGATTGGAGGTAGATCATCATTTCCCTAGTCTTCTAGCTTGGTCTTCCAGTCTAACGGGATGCGGCTGAATGTTCTACATGGAGCGGCTGCCTATCAGACCTCCAGAACACAGTTACTGGGCAACAAGATACCTACTCCTTGGATAGATTGATATTTTTTCTTTTTTGCGACTAGATGGCGTTGTTTGAAAGTGGTGGAATATTATGGAATATTTTGAATTTATTTATCTCAGGACCCTGAGGTCCTGGACCTTTGGAAGGCGTACGAGGAGCCCAAACCAACTCGCTCGCTCGCTTTTAGACGCTTTTAACGGAACGTGGTACCAACCAGTGATTATCCCTTTACGCGCTATGCTAGTGCATCCAAGGACAACCCCCGGTTGGTGGGAAACTGTTGCGACATATGGAAAACTAATATTTAAAGCTATGGTTTTTGGAGTCTTAAGTGGACTGGTTACTATGAACTATGTTAAGACTATGGCCATCTTATGGAATTTTATTATTATTTATATATATGTAAATGAATTTCGGTAATGTGTTGGTTGGTGCGTTTGTTTAGACTTTGATTTTGGTTTTTACAGAATGAGACAGCTAGGCTCCAAAAAGGCGGCAGCTTCTGTATCTTAAGATCCAACTAATTTATAATATTATCCATAATTTTTATTAATATTATAAATGTGAAAGTAACTCTGTCTGTTACGCTTTCACGGTTAAACTAATGAACCGATTTTGATGAAGTTTGGTACGGAGTGAGTTTGAAACGGTGAAGGCTAACATCCTGAGGAACCCGGCATGTCCAACCGACCAACCAGCACTGGGCCTGCGTGGTGAATTACAGCACATTCCCTCTTGTAGAGAGAGGAGGCCTGAGTCCCAGCTGTGGGTACAATGCTATGCTATGAGCTTGAACTGCAAGGAAGGTCGAAACGCAGCCAGGCTACGGACGCCAATTGGTCTACATCGGGCCCAAGAAGGGCCCGGAAAAGGCGTCCGTGAAGCTCCTTGCTCTGCCATACTTCCCTGCGATCGTTAGTGTCAAGCACTATCGGTTTGCGCCAGTTCTCGTTAGCCAGGGAGAGCGGGGTGAGTCCCTTGTCCACTGCCACTACATCTCGATGCATACCCACGTCGGCAGCTAGGAAATATTCCCTGAGACTGCATACCTCGCGGTTGTGTAGGGTCTTAGCATTTAAGAAGCCACGACCCCCACATTTCCGCGGGATATACAGCCTCATCACCGACGATCGTGGGTGATGCATTCGGTATGCAGTCAGCAGTGTACGGACCCGCCTATCCAGGGCGTCAAGTTCTGTTTGAGTCCATTTGAGTACGCCGAAAGAGTACATCAATACCGGCATGACCCAACCGTTGAAGGCACGCACCTTGTTTCCGCCCGAAAGAAGGCTATTGAATACCTTTTTCAGGCGTCCAAAGAAAGGCTCCCTCAACGATTGCTTCATGCCAGTGATACTGATGCCTAGAGCTTCCGACATACCCAAATACTTATAGGTTTCGGTTGGAGAGAGGGATCTCAGATTTATGGAATCCGTGAGTTGAGCGCTCATCCCTCATTATTATTTTTTTTTTTTTTTATCTGTTATAAGCTAGTACTTGACTGCGATCCCGCCTGATGGTAAGCAGTGATGCAATCGTTAATATTCTTTAAAAGCAAGTTTTTAAAGGATTTTTTTCTTTATAAGCTTGCAGGTTTCAAAGCTGGCACTTACTTCCTTTTCCGGCTTCCTTACAGTATTCAGCTTAACTTTGGACCTCAATCTTTAGCAATGCCTATTCACAAAAAGATTAAATTTTTATCTAATTTTGTAACAACACATTGTTAAGGCGCACACAAGACACCAAAGCCGGGACGGTAGTGGCGGTTTTTCGGGCTGATGTCGCTCGCTGGGTGAAACTGTTTGACTTTGGTGTATAAAAGCCTTAAGAGACTTTTGCAGTCACAGGGTATTTTATAGGTACTGGCCCGGGTCTATGTCGACTTCGTAGCCCCGTAATAGCTATTTTAATTATATAAAAAAACAGTAACTATTCAAAATTTTGTTTTTGCTAGACCCTTTTAAAAAACAAGTTTGCAAAGGTTGGCTATCGCTATTCAGCGGGGTAATGCGGCCAGTGTCGTGGGCACTTTTGCACCGGGAACGATCAGGGACGGGTTATTTAATGATGTTTGACGGTTTTATTATGACATTCTGTATTTAATTTTATCACATTGTGTAATAAAATACAAATACTTCTGTAACGTAATTTTGTACAAAATAATACACTTTTGAAATAGTAAGTTAGGGATTCCTGATTTTTTTTTTTATCAAGCCAATTAATTTCAATCAATATGCCTGCTGCGGTCTTCCCGTCCGATTTATAATTTGAGTGTCTTCATGACAAGAGTGAATAGGCTCATAAACTAGTGCGCCTCACCATCTGAGATTGCATCACTGCTTGCCATCAGGTGGGATCGCAGTGAAGCACTATTATAGATCAAATTAAAAAAATATATATATCATGTTTTAATTTTCGGTCGTATGGTAAAATTTAATCAAATATTTTTCATGCTGATTTTCTTTTATAGTTGTGGATTTGAAGAAGTTAAAAATCTTTGCAAGCTCACCTTAACTAGGCTCACAGCATCTGATAAACAAATCTCAGTTTAAAGTTAACACAAGGTTGTCTCATGTTTACGAAGATCACGAGATAAACCTGACGTCCTCCCCATTAGAGCCGAGTTCCGTGCGACTTGGAAGTGCATTGTCTTCAAAACTATTCTTTATCATGTCCGTGATGAATTACTAATTACATCGTGAATTAAGCAAGCAGCCATGTCTTCTGACACTTCCTTGTTTTTATGAAAATAATATAGGAATAGGAACTAACTGATTGATGGTGCTGTTGGCACAGTGGTTGAACGATTGGCTGCTGCATTGCGTGTGACGGGTTCGATTCTCGCGTGGAATAAATATTTGAATGGCTTACGGATAGTTGTTCCGGTTCCGGGTGTCTTCTGTATGTGAGTTTGAAGGTTCGTGAATGCACTCAAGATACGGGAGTAATTCGTAATGTGGAGCAGTATTTTTAATTACACTCACAGATGTCAGCACTTGATATGCTTACAGTTCGAATTCTGGTTCTTTTAAACAATTTAGTAAATGATTCAATTATTTTGAAAAAGAAAAAGTAAATTTAGCCAAAATCGCAAATTGAAAGAAATTTTCAAATTCGTAAGAATCCTTTCCGGAACCGGTACCGGAAGACGCAGCGTTGGTCAGGGTCGCGGAAATCCGATGGATGCGTGACGCACAGGACCGGTCGTTGTGGCGACGCTTGGGAGAGGCCTATGTCCAACAGTGGACGTCTTTCGGCTGATATGATGATGATGATGAAGAAATCTTTCAAATCTGACGGAAGGGGAAACTAGCAAATAACAGTATAAGGATACACGTACTGAAATGTGACGTCACCGTCATTAAGTTACGTATGCTAAAAAGAGATAGCGAGATGTGCCCACCACGCCCCCCACTCTTCTTCAAACTTTTAATATTAATTCCAATGTTGCTGTTTTTAGCAAAAGATTTCTTGTGTGATTTGTTGTTTAGAGTCTGTCTAATAAGTTAAACGACTTGGGTAATTATTAGAATTTAATTAAATCTGATGTAGTCCACACGGGTTCAATAATCAAGGTTGATTAAGAGATAGAGATCATTGTTTACTAACAGAAGAACCTTATAAAAAGTACCGAATATAAGTATTTTTTAAATGATTAAATATTAAACCAAATTCCCAAGTCGGTTGACTTATTAGACAGACTATAGTATAAAATATTGTATAAAAATAAGCACAGAGAAATATCTAGTTTGAGATATTTAGTTTAAAAGGGCATTGCGTAATACCGTCCCCACCCACCAACAGATTTAAAACAAGTGTCCTTCGAAGCGGCTAGGTGAATAAAGTTTTATTTAAATATGGCAACATATCTCAAAAGTATGAGATTTAGGTAACACTAATATTATAAAGAGGGCAACTTTTTTTGTAATGAATAAACTAAAAAACACAGTCCCGATTTCAAAAATTCTTTCACCATTGGAAAGCTACATTCACCCTGAATAACATAGGCTATATTTATTGTCCGTGCGAAGCCGGGACGGGCCGCTAGTATAGAATATTTTTATTTCAACTCTAACCCAAGTGTGCGCACATGGTATCCATTGTATGGTACATGGGGTTACGGATAGACATTAAAATTTGAATTCACCAGCACAAATTCTTGATCATATTGAAATTGATAACTAAAATGAAAAAATGTCTAAATGTCAAAATGTGTAAATGTCTTTGTATGGAAAATTAAACACATTAATTTCTACAAGTTTTTTTTTAATTAAATAAAAAATCACATATTTTAACAACCAAATCAGCTGTTTTATGTTTTATGAATAGGAATGAACAAACTGACATGTATCTCATGTCTGTTGGTGGGTGGGGATGATAGCCATACAAATCACGGCATCCTCCTTTGTGTAAAATAGTTAGCACTTGAGTGATAGCTTTGGTACAAAAGAATGAAGGTGGAATGACAGCCGCTATCTCTTGCAAGTCAATGTCAATGAGGGAAAGCTTCGCCTACGATTGTGGCGAGGTCTCCAGTTCCATTGTACTGTTGCCTACATTATTTAGTTATTATACAATTATTTAGTCGGTTTTATGATCATCTGTTTAGAGAAATCGAGGGGAGAAATGCCGGAAAGCTCTAGTGCATTAATGGTTGACTAAGTTCATGAGCTTGACTATGTAAAATTACAGGGCACGCTGATTGTACGTACATACGTCTTTACAACTTGAATGACCTTAAAAACGCTTAATTATATTATCGTTTTGTACGCAACACACGTTTGTATAATATTTATTTCGCCGATAATTTTGGTTTCTAAATCTTTGCTTTTCCTAGAAAAATCTAGAAAGATAGTTTTTTTTTGGTGATTTACGTAAAAACGTGCAATTACGTAGGTACTAATAATGTGAAACCACTGAGACCCCAAGCAGTTAAATAGGTAGAAATACGTAAAATCGGAAAGGTTGCTTATTTTCGAAATTTACAGACTACTTTATAAAGAATTTATTTCTAACATTCTTAGATACATAACCAATAAATAAAACGCTCAAAATTTTAATAGTCTACGCGGACTTTTAATAATCTTAGTGTTCAACCGAATGGCGCGAAATCACGCACGAACGCCGGCGTTCGCTTGGGGTTTGAGGGGTAGATGCTATTTATTTGCACACAAAATTACAGAGGCGGACTTAATTCCTTAGGAATTTTCTACCACCAACCTTACCAGTCAACCTTAGGTTGATATAGAAAAAAATCGTGGAAGGTGCGATAAAAAAGAGAGAAAAAGGTGAAAATACAAGAATACATAAAAATATATATAAATACTAATAAACCATAGACATAATACAATGTGCTATGGGAATACATATACTACAACGACATAATAATACAGATGTTTTTTTTTAAGTCAGCAAAAGCAAATGAAGTCATTCATCATCAAGGACTCAGGTCTACGGATACCGCAGAGCTGAGTATATAGTTTTAACTTCAACTCGATACCTCCACGGGTTCTCGAAATAAAGGGTTCCGTCTTTTCCTTTTGAATTACGGAATCCTAATTAAAGATTCAAAGAATTAATATAAGTATAATTATGTAGTAATTAAAAAAACTATTCAATCAAAATCATTTACAGACTTGAATGTGGCAGCCCACTCTTTATTTGGTGGTCATTCATATTTCACAAAGATCATATAACGCCGTTTAGTCCCAAGCTAAGCAAAACTTGTGTTCCTGAGTACCAGATAACTGATAAATATACTTATATATTTCTAAATTCATTCATATATTATAGATAAATTACACCCAGACAGAACAAATGATCATGCTCATCACACAAACATTTGTCCTGGGTGGGAATCGAATCGACCTCAGGTAGCCCACTAACCACTAGACCAACAGGCCAGTCATAGCCACCTCTATGGCATTAGCAGCCACAGAATTGGAGTCGCGTAGTAAACAAGTGTAAAATAATAACTGGCAGGTACGTCACTATGTACATAAACAAGGAGGTTATCTATCGCCGATAGATGGTCGATTATGTGCGTTTAGCACCTCGCCACGGTGTGGAGGCAAGTGGGCCAGCTACCGCCACATCTTGATGAGAACACGAACCTGCTTGTTGAGTCGCACTCACAGAAATGTGTATCGGAGAAAGTTCATTGATGTATTGAGAATGTTTTTTTTTAGGTGGGATATCAGAAGGCGCATAAGGAATAAAGATATCCGCATGAGAACCAAAGTCGCCTACATTGCCCGAAGAATCGCCTAGCTGAAGTGGCAGGGGGCAGTTCACATTGCTCATAGAATGGATAGCCGGTTGGGCCAAAAGGTTCTAGACGCAGAGATAGGACGCAGTGTTGGAAGGCCACCTACAAGGTGGTCCGACGACCTTTTGAGTCACGGGAATGCGGTGGATGCGAGATGCACAGGATCGGTGGTTGTGGCCTATGTCCAACAGTGGATGTCATCATCATCATTTCAGCCAATATACTTCCAAGCGTCGCCACAACGAAATTTCCTGTACGTCTCGCATCCATCGGTTTCCCGCAATCTTCACCAGGTCATCGGTCCACCTTGTAGGAGGCCTTCTAACGCTGCGTCTTCCTTTACGCGGTCGCCACTCCAGAAACTTTTAGCAACAACGGGCATCTGTTCTGCGAGCAATGTACCCTGCCCATTGCCACTTAAGTTTGGCAATTCTTCGTGCTATGTCGGCAAACTTAGTTCTTCTGCGGATATCTTCATTTTTAATTCGATCACGCAAGGAAACCCCGAGCATAGCCCTATGTATTGCTATTTGGGTGACCTTATGCTTTCTGATGAGGCCCATTGTGAGCGACCACGTTTCGGAGCCATATGTTATCACTGGCAACACGCACTGGTCATAGACTTTCGTCTTGAGACACTGTGGTATGTTGTACGAGAAGATACCGCGTAGCTTCCTGAACGCTGTCCAGCCGAGTTGGATTCGACGGATGATCTCTTTCTTAGTAAGTTAGATCTACCCAACTGGACTGTCTGTCCGAGGTAAACGTAATTGTCCACAACTTCGAGTGTAGAGTCTCCGACCTTGATAGGAGTGGGCGCTACTTGCTTGTTAATCATGATTTTGGTTTTATCCATGTTAATTTTAAGACCCACTCTTAGAGAAGCTCTACTGAGGTCATTGAGCATAGTGCTGAGCTCCTCCATAGTCTCAGCCATGACTACTATGTCGTCGGCAAACCGAAGGGGAGGGATGTACTCGCCATTGACATTAATGCCTAGTCCACTCCAGTCCAGAACCTTGAAGACATCCTCTATTGCGGCCGTGAACAGTTTCGGAGAGATGACGTCTCCCTGCCTCACACCCCGCTGCAGGAGGATAGGTTTTGAGGTCTGGTCCTGGAGTCGGACTGACATGGTGGATTTTTCGTACAAACACTTCAGCACTTCGATGTACCGATAGTCAATTTGGCACCTTTGGAAAGACTGCAGCACAACCCAAGTCTCGATCGAAAAAAAGTGTTTCTCGTAGTCCACAAACGCCAGACAGAGCGGCAGGTTATACTCCTCGGTCTTCTGTATGACCTGCCGTAGCGTATGTATGTGGTCTACGGTGCTGAAACCTTTTCGAAATCCGGCTTGTTCGGGAGGCTGGAAGTCGTCAAACCTGAGCGCGAGACGGTTCGTGATGACCCTGGAAAACAGCCGTCGTCGAGAGTCGACATGACTCAGAAGTGAGATGGGCCTGTAGTTCTTAAGCAGGGTATTATCACTCTTCTTAAAGAAGAGTACCACTACACCTCTGCTCCATGCCTGTGGCGTTTTTCCCTCGAGTATGACGGAATCGAATAACTTCTGAAGGGCTTTAAGGACCGGCTTTTCCACCCGCCTTCAGGAGGTCAGCCGTAATTCCGTCTTCACCCGATGCCTTGTTGTTCTTCAACTGCTTCAGAGCCATCCTAATTTCGTACAGGCTAACGTCTGGGATATCTTCAGTGTAGTGTCGAGTTAATCTAGCTCTTGGGTCCTTTGCCAGATTGATGTGTATAACTGTCTATAAAATCATCATTTCAGCCAAAACACCTGCACTGTCGGACACAGGCCTCCCGCAAGTATCGCTATAAATACCTCCACTGTCGGACACAGGCCTCCCGCAAGTATCGCTATAAATACCTCCACTGTCGGACACAGGCCTCCCGCAAGTATCGCTATAAATACCTCCACTGTCGGACACAGGCCTCCCGCAAATATCGCTATAACGACCGGTCCCGTGCGTCTCGCATCCTTTGGATTCTCGCAGCTTACAGGTAAACTAGGAGGCTCAAAGCTCCTAGCAACACCGAAGCCTACTGGGGCCAGGGTTATCCGAAAGGGAACTCGAGCTCCGGTATGAAGGCTAGAAGGAACAGGGTGGGTCTTTTAGTCAGTAAGAGGCTGACACTATCTTCCGCTCCGCCCAAAAGCAGGGGTTGTCATTGGATGATTTTTCTTCCCACCATAAAAAAAAAACCAACACTGTCAACTTATAAGTCATGACGCACGGTTCTAAGTAACGTAGATAAAGCATAACAAAGTCCAACGAAATCGGAGGACTTTCTGGAAGGGTTGATGTTGGTAACTAGATCAAAAATTGCGAAGTTTTCCGAGTCTGGCTATGTTTAGAACGTATGGAAAGTACAAAACAAATCTCACCCTACTGATGACGACATTACTCTGACGTAAATTATTACAGTCTACGGAACCAAGAGTTTTCCGATTTCAGCTATGCTTAGAACGTGTGGAAACTTCAAGCTTCAAGCTAGGCTGTTTGAATAAAAATAAGAATGAGGTTGCTTATGTTTATAAACAGAAAAAAATATTTTTATTTTATGAAAGGTTTTATTTATTAAACATGTAAAAGTTAAAATAGTTTATATAAACACAAATTAGCATAAAATAAGCAAGCAAGACACTAATTTGTACTATTGAACGCAATACCTAATGTATTTTTTTCGAATTCAATGTTTGATTTAATTAATTTATTTATTTATTACAGCCTGGAGGACTTACAGCTTAACAAACTAAAAATAGAAATAAATATAAACGACATAAAGCCAATTACAAGTCCTCACGTATAGTGTCAGACTTAAAATTGAAAAGTGAGCATATCAACCTTTACACTATAAGAACAGAAGTTTAACAAAAAAGGTTATCACTACATTATCACACTTGTGCATAATGGTAATCAAAAAGTCACGGTTTGGTTACAAAGCTGCATTAAATACCTAAGTGTAGTGCAATTATAGTCACTTTCTGAGTAAGTGTGTCGAAAATTATATTACAGTTTTCAGTTAACGTAACGAAGTCCCCAAAATAAACCTTCCAGAAAAGTAAATAAAAGTTTTCTTATTTCCTCAAATTTTATTAAGTTTCAACAAAGTTAAGGAGCCGCTAACGCTCACAGAGGGTACTACGCAATGTATTAAGAGGGCCCAGTGCGGGATGGTAAACCGCGTACCATCCCGCACTGAGCCCGCGTGGTGGATTACGGCCCATTCCTTTAACATTAAAAAGGGTGATGATTATGATGATTAAGAGGGCCCTTCTCAAGTCTATTGATAACTTGAATATGGTTTAAAAGGTTCTTGTTTCATCCAACGCTTATAAAACACTTTTTATTATAAACCTTAAAAGTTTTTGGAAAAAACATCGTGTTTCAGGATCTCGATTTAAGGTGCAAGGTTATTTTTTATTTTTATATGTAGAATATGAAAGGCCAAAGTTCACGTAAAAAGCAGATTTCAGAGGTCTTTACTGGATGAGTCCTACGCAAATTTATGTTTTAATTTCAATAGAAATCTTTAGATAATATCCACAAGATATCTGTGTTTCTAAAATATCTAGAAAAGAATGTGTGTAATAACGTCATAATAATCACGCAGGAAGTAACAATAATTTTATTTGCTTAATTAGTTGGTGCATAGTAAAAATGTTCAGAAAAAATGAACAAGGATCCAGTTCACAAAACAGTTTTATTTAGTTTGAATTCAATGGACACATATATATATGACATATATTTACATATGTGTATATCGGGTTGGTCGCTCTTAAATATGTTTTCGATAAGTTAAAAATAAAGTTGGGTTGCTCAACTCTCCTACCCTCCGGTCTACTCAATGACGCACATCAATGTTTGAAGAGAAATCAGCAAAACTTCGCAATATTACCCTGTTGTCAATGACGTCATAGCCTGCTATTACGCCTTAACCCCTTGAAAAGTATTCTGATTTATTTAAAGATACTTTTCCTTAAACACCATTAGAAGCTTTCACCATCCATATGCGTCAAAGAAACCCCCACCCCAAAAAAGGGCAGTTGCGTAACTGAACTATAAAATGAGCAACATCTTTGTTCAAAAACCGGCCAAGTGCGAAGCGGATTCGTGCACCGTCCGTAGCAAAAAACGGCAAACACATTTGTTGTATGGGAGCCCCCTTAAATATTTATTTTATTTTGTTTTTTATAAGTAAAAAGGCTATAGGTATGCGTATGTATATGTATTTATTGTTATAGCGGCAACAAAAATACATCATCTGTTAAAATGTCAACTGTGTTAATTATCACGGTTCATGAGATACAGCCTGGTGGCAGACGGACAGATGGCCGGACAGCGAAGTTTTAGTAACAGGGTCCCGTTTTACCCTTTTGGGGTACTGACCCTAGAAATAACCTTTTGCTACTTTTCAAAAACTTTTTCAACTTATATATAAATGGGATGGGAAAAAGTAACATTTATAGCAAAATTAGATATATAACTTTATTATTGACAGGCCTGTTGGTCTAGTGGTTAGTGGCCCTGACTGCTATGCCGGAGGTCGTGGATTCGATTCCCACCCAGGACAAATGTTTGCGTGATGAGCATGGTCATTTGTTCTATGTCTGGGTGTAATTTATCTATAATATGTATGTATTTAGAAATATATAAGTATGTTTATCAGTTGTCTAGTACTCATTACACAAGCTGGATCTGGCTTAGCTTAAGACTAGACGTCGTTGTGTGATAGTTGAGGAATATTATTATTATTTTTTTACTTTATAACTTTTAAATTATTTTATTTATTTATTCTAGTAATAAATAAATTGTCAGATACTATTTTCATTGAGCAAAGTTTTAACTAATTTTAGTTTTCCATAAACGCCAATAAAAAGAGGAATGGTCGAAAGGGATAGGAATGTTGTACATAAAGCGAACCATGTGAACTCACACGTGTTGTGTTGTGTAAATAACTTTTTCATTACTCATACTCTGAAAGTAGGTCTGAAGTTGCCTGAGGAGCGGGCTGAAAGTGATACTTTTCATCCCTAGGGAGTTTTACTTTACAACTGACAGCTGTCAAATTATTAAAAATAAAACTAGTTCTATCTTCACATTTCTATTGAACCATGTTCCAATTTTCCATACAGCCAGTCAATCACAGCGCGATATAAAATTGAAATAACTTAAAGACAAGTATTAATTAAATAATGTTTTAAGTAAATAATTTGTTCAACTGTTTCTTTAAAATACTTTATTTTTAAAAGATTACAATTAATTTCTAATTTTTCATTAATGAGGCTGGATAGCTGGCCGGCCGCAGAAAAAAAAAAAAACAAAATGGCGGGAAAGTGGCAATCAGTCGTTGGTTTTTTCGAGTTTTGTTTACATTTCCGTACAACAGAGATTTGTTATGTTTATCAGATTAAAATAGTGATTTAACGCCTAATTTCATAAGAGAAGAGGCTAAAGCAGTAGTGGAATACCTTTTACCGCCTAAATCAGAAGAAAGATTCCTACTTAAAATCATAGGTACGACGACTCAGGTTTTACAAACTTTTTATTTTATTTTTAGTTTCCTCGTATTCGTAATAAAAAGCACAGTATTTACCTCGGGGTGAAAGTAACCCATTTAACCCCTCGAATTAGCGACCTCGCTCCGCTCGGCCGCCAACTCCTTCTCGGGACGAAATGAGTTACTTTCACCCCTAGTGTAACAATGTACTATTCATTACTCATACTCTGAAAGTAGGTCTGAAGTTGCCTGAGGAGCGGGCTGAAAGTGATACTTTTCATCCCTAGGGAGTTTTACTTTACAACTGACAGCTGTCAAATTATTAAAAAAAAACTAGTTCTATCTTCCCATTTCTATTGAACCATGTTCCAATTTTCCATACAGCCAGTCAATCACAGCGCGATATAAAATTGAAATAACTTAATACTTTAAGTTAAGTTAATTAAATAATATTATATTTTAAGTGATTTATTTGTTCAACTATTTCTTTAAAATACTTTATTTTTAAAAGATTACAATTAATTTCTAATTTTTCATTAATGAAGCTGAATAGCTGGCCGGCCGCAGAAAAAAAAAATGGCGGGAAAGTGGCAATCAATCGTTGGTTTTTTCGAGTTTCGTTTACATTTCCGTACAACAGAGATTTGTATTAACATGTTATGTTTATCAGATTAAAATGGTGATTTAACACCTAACTTCATAAGAGAAGAGGCTAAAGCAGTCGTGGAATACCTTTTACCGCCTAAATTCTGATTCTGATCTTTCTTCTGAGAAAGATACCTACTTAAAATCATATGTACGACGACTCGGTTTTACAAACTTTTTATTTTATTTTTAGTTTCCTCGTATGCGTAATGAAAAGCAGTGTTTACCTCGGGGTGAAAGTAACCCATTTAACCCCTCGAATTAGCGACCTCGCTGCGCTCGCCCGCCGACTCCTTCTCGGGACGAAATGAGTTACTTTCACCCCTAGTGTAACAATGTACTAATCCTACCTTTTTAATAATTTTCTTACCCTCCTTTGCCTGTAAAATATATCCATAAATTGAGTGACATTTTGGTATATAAACAAACGCTAATAACATTGCTGTTCATGAATATTATTTATTGAGACTTTACTTAAATAATAACAAGACCTTTTCTATTAAGCCCTTTATGTATTTGTACCAATTAAAAATAAGCGCTGTATAATGTTTTTAAACTTTCCCATGGGGTGGATCAAGACGTCATAACCAACATCAGCCCCGTAAAAAGTTTCCCGATTTCTACAGACTTTGATGTGGTTCAGTTAATTTTATTTTGAATCGTTCGTCAGGCTCGCAGGAGCGTTACGCAAAAACATTCTATAAAAAAATCAGCCAACAGGGGGTCGGGTTGAGTTACGCAATGTTCAGGAGCGTACCTAGTGTTGTAGCAGCCGTATCCCCCGGGGCCCCTGTTTGTGCAATAATATACAATATACTTATTATTAATATATACGTAAGTTTATATTAATAATAAGTATATAATCAGAAAAATCTATAATATCTTTGATAACGTAAAGGAGATGTTATAAAACTAAATAAGTAAATTCGTAATATAAAAAATTAAGAAAACAATTAAAACAAAAGAATTTAAGAAAAGTTTCTTGTAACCTATTAGGTAATGGAAAACTGTTTTTTTACTGTAGAAGATTAAGGGTGAGTTGCACCAACTAACTATAACGATAACAAAGCCGTTAACAGTTGTCAAATCGTCGAATTGACCAATAGGCGGCCGTTTCACGGCTGGTTATGGTTTGGTTATCGTTATAGTTAAATGGTGCAACTCACCCTTAATAAATACCTGGCTTCTGCCAGCGACTTGACCCGCATGTAAGTACGTTTGTCCATACAAATTTTGGGAAAATTCTCTTTTTAGTGCTCGCCTACGTGACATACACTGTTACTTTTTATTTTATTTTTTTGTGTTTGTCTTAAGTTTTTGTTGTCTACAATGTTGTGCGCCAAAATAAACACTTTTCTTTCTTTCTTTCTTTACGTCGTAATAAAAAACCTTGTGCAAAATTTGACACTCCTCATTTAAGTTGATATGTCAGTCAGTATCTCCTTTATATTATAGACATTTTTTAATGTCTTTAATAAATATATGTATGAGAATAAACCTTCGATGTAATTTCAAAATATTATATATATTAAAGACGGTTTTAACATTTAGACTGTTTCTCTTTATCAAGTTGTAAATACTTACGTTTCAGAAGTAAAATTCCGATTCTGATTCAAGTTATTTACTAGTTATCTCCGCTGGGGCCTATCGCAACTCCGTCTTACTGTCTCTGAGCTACCAGCTTGAAAGTTTAGTGCTAGTAGGACATAGTTTGAAAAAAAAGACGGTCCGGACTAAGCGTTTTGCCTAATCGTTTATATCGCGTACGTCGAAGGGCTGGAACGATTTGCCTGCTGCGGTCTTGCCATCCGATTGTAATTTAAGTGTCTTTAAGGCAAGAGTGAATAGGTTCATAAACTAGTGCGTCTCACCATCAGAGATTGCATCACTGCTTACTTGATGGTATGGTGGGATCGCTTGACTGCAACGGTTTATTTATAAAAAAAAGAAAAATTCCTCTCAATATTTTACTAAACAGGGAAAGAAAAAGAAAAAGTGTTTATTTGCTGGAAACAGGGCCCCTTTACGAACTAGCTACGCCTCTGGCAATGGTCATGACATTCACGCAAGTTTCAAAACCTTTTCTGTTTCCTTTAGAAAACAGTTAAGAAACTTACGTATACAGAAAATGGTTTCCTTTAACTTCAGCTAAGTTTAGAAGCAATCGGGATGACGTCAAAGTGAGCGCGAAGGGCGGTTTCGCAAGTAATAAATTACGAAAATAACATTTCTTCTTAGTACTGTATCAATGTTGTTGCTCATTTCAAAATGTGTTTATAAGGATTCGTACCATTTCCCTATAATTATTATTTTTAGAATGGAAATAATAAAAAACAGCGCGTTGGTTTTGTTGATTAGATTGAGTACAATGCGTTCCAAATGAGAATAGGATCGCCCGCCATGTTGTGACGTCACGATTTACTGTCAAATCGAGGATAGAAATTTTGAAACACTGATTAATTTACGAAAAATTTAATTTATTTACAAACTGTGAACGAAAAAAGTTTAATCAGAATCCAATTCTTAAATTTTACTCATCTTTAAGTTCTTCAATTTTGCCAAAATTTCTTCGATTTGACAGTTCGACAAGACGTCAAAACATAGGAATCGGTCCTATTCTTATTTGGAACGCGTAGTATGTTTTTAAATTGATGACATGACATGACTGCGATACCACCTGATGGTAAGCAGTGATGCAATTGTTGATGGTAAAGTACTTGTTGATTAAGTTTGAATGAATATATTTAAATTTCGTGTCGAGGCAATGTTAGAGTAGATTTTTTAAAATTTCTACTTTTATATAATTATGTCTGTTTCTATATGACAATAATATTTGTTTCAATTTTGTCATCATCTTCCTAACTTTAAAAAAATAGACTAGGCCGAATAAGTTCATCCCCGGGACTGACAGCTTTTCTCCTCGATTCATCATCATCATTTCGGCATCCAAATGCTGGGCATTAGCTTCCTCAGTCTACTAACACACTTGACGCAGAAATAATAATAAACAAAAAAAAAAATTGAAATTGTAATTTTTTGAAATAATATAAGTTTAAGTTGCTTACCGCAGCACTGCTTCCCGAAGTCCAACCTCACTAGCTGCACCATGTACGGCTCCAGGAGGTTGACGTACCACCAGGGGACCCTCTCAGCCTTCGTGAGGGTGCAGGTCTCAGCGTTAAAGGTGGCTGCCGTGCTGCCGTCCAGAGCCCTCTGGGGAACCCCTCCATCCTCGGTGGAGGCCTGCATCGGAGCCTTGCCAGCGGCGACGTTGAGAACTGTGGAAGTAAAAGTGGAATTAGTAAGGTGTTGTGAGTATACTGTGATATAAGGCGGGTATGTATGTCTGTTCGAAACTGGGGACTAAATAACCTATAAATACTTTTTTTTTTATTGTGGGAAAAAAACATCCAATGACAACCCCCGCTCTTGGGCGGAGCGGGAGATAGTGTCAGACTCTTACTGACTAAAAGACCCACCCTGTTCCTTCTAGCCTTCATACCGGGGCTCGAGCTCCCTTTCGGATAACCCTGGCCCCAGTAGGCTTCGACCTGGCTGGGTCCCTGCTGTTGCTGACAACTCCTTGAGGCACGCGGGAACAGTGCGCGCCTTCGACGACTTGGGCTTGGTCCGGACAGTTACCGGACGGCCGGACAGTGAGCTACCCATTGCTCACCGTCCGCAAGCCCGCGCCTATGGTGGCCGGAAATCGGGATCAGAATCCCGGCGGCGGCGGCGGCGGCGAGAACGCCGTTGCCTGATGCGTTCGGCCTCTTCCTTCACGAAACTTATAAACACTTGTAACAGAATTATTATTTTGACAATGTGGAGGGATTTTTGGACGCTATATATTTTAATATAGTATTTATATTTTAGTTTGGAGTTTTTGATAATACAATATGTACTTAAACAATGCATACATTGAAAGTATTACTTAATGGATATTAATTTATTTAATTTAAACAAGGTTTATAGTTCATGAGCGAGCACAGTGAGCTCGGAATTTTATAGACAGTCCGTCATGAGAAAGGTTAGGTTAGACGTGCCTGCAGGAATGGGTTAAACAACCCATGACCCCAGTAGGCTCCGGCCTTGTTATGCCCCTACGGTTTTGCTAACATCTCTGTGAGGTACGTCGAAGACTCCACCATGTCCGGTGAGGATCTGCGACAAACGGAGAGTGATGATACCGTAACGTCTTTCCATCCACTTCTCAAAGTGGTGACTTACCGCCATAATTATAGGATGCCTAAACCTTTTATTATTGCTGGATCCGCGCTTACGTGTATCCTAAAAATATGTTTTTGTATTTATATACATATCAGGACCCTTGGAAGGGTACGAGCGGCCGAAGCCAACTTGCAGAGGCCCTTTAATGGAACTTTATGGAACGTGATACCAACCGACGATTACGCCTGTATGCGCTATGTTAATGCACCCAAGGATAACCCCCGGTTGGTGAAAAACTATTGCAAATTATATGGAAAACAAAGACAATAGGGCTATGGTTTTTGGAGTCTTAAGTGGACTGGTAACCAGGAACTATGTTAAGTTATGGCCCCTGTCTGAACAATGTTATAATATTGTATTGTTATATTATTTTTTTATCCACACTTATATTATAAAGAGGTAAAGTTTGTTTTTTATTTTTATGTTTTTTTTTGTAAGAGGTAATCTTTGAAATAATTGGTCCGATTGCTAAAATATTTTCACCGATAGAAAGCTGCTTTATTCCTGAGTGACCTAAGCTATATCTGTACCTCAGAGGTAAACAACAGTATGTGCCAAAAAGTAAATTTTACAGGAGAGGCAAAAACGCGCGGATAGTAACTTTAAATGTATTTTAACATAATTGCTTTATAGATATTGAAACAAACTCAATTGTATTTTTTATAATTATTAGATGGAATTATTATGTATTACACATAATTACAATACAGTTTAGAACAACATTAAGTGCGCGTAAAGCTGGGGAGTAAACAATCATATCATCATTTTAAGTGCTTTACCATAGTCGTCTGGATATTTTTCTTCCTAGATGTTGTAGGACTTGATGACCTATACCATTACGTAGAACTGGTTCTTACGATTTTAACAGTGCAAAAAACATATTTTCAAAAAAGTGGAGTTACTATTGTTTACCTCTGAGGTACAGATATTTTATGTAAGAGGGCGAAGCTGCGGGCTTCTGTCAATAGCTTCTGTCAATTTTATACTGGCCAAGGAAACTACAAAACTATGAATACGTCACAGAACTAGTAGGTAGGTGCACCGTTAGTTCATCGATCGTTAAAATTGATTGGTACAATTACAGTTTTGTTCAGCGGTCGTACTGGCGGCTTCCCGATGGAGTGAGTTACAACGGTTGTTAGCGCCACCATATTTAAGTTGATGGTTGTAATTTAATTACATGTGTCGGACTAGACAACTGTAAATTGCTTGTTTTTGATGATTCCTTCTGTCGTGAAGAGTGTGCTGTAATTTTATTTTAACACTAGCACTAAAAATATAACTAACTGCCTGATAGACAACACACAGCCGAAACTACTGAGACTAGGATTGTGAAATTTAGCACAAGGCTTCCTTTTGTGATTTAAGCGAGACTAATAAAGGACTTTTCAAAATAATGAAACGGGTTCAAAGTTTGTATGAGAAACCTACTATAATGCGGGCAAAGTCACTGGCATAAGTAAAAATTCGCAGTTAAAATTAGCTTCAAAATAATCAGAAGGCTAGAAAGAACAGGGTGGGTGTTTTAGTCAGTAAGAGTCTGACACTATCTCCCGCTCCGCCCAAGAGCGGGGGATGTCATTGGATGATTTTTTCCCACCATAAAAAAATACCTATATTTTTGCGCGGCGTAACGTAAAATTTTGTATGGAGAAAAAAAAATTCCAGCGGGCAAAGCCACTGACAGAAGCTAGTTTGAATTGATTATAAGCCCAGTGCGGGTTAGTGAATGAATGTCACATGTCGCTAGATTTTTTTGGTATAGGTTATACCGGCTGCCTTCATCGCTGCGCTCCACACCATATGCTCTAGAAGTTACACATTTATTGTGCGTACAGCTAAAGAGTGGAATTCCCCGCTCAAGGTTTTTTTTTATATTTCTTTTTGCCTTTCATACCGGGTCCGAGCCTCCCTTTCAGAACTAGACCATGGCCCCAGTAATTCCCTGCTGAAGGTTGGGTTTCCTGATAAATACAACCTAGGGGTCTTTAAGTCAAGAGAGTGAGGTTAATTCTAGGTAAGAGTGCTTCATAGTCGACCACGTCATCGCTTAGCTTACCATCAGGTGAGATAGTACTGAACCGCGAGCCTATCAATAATAAAAAAAAAGTAGCCTACGTTCGTCTGACGTCCAAACCTGTCGCCTGCTGACATCGTCAGCATCATTCGGTGACAACTAACGGAACTAGTGCTGTGCGGATTAAATTAACATGTCTCGCTCTAGTGATGTGTTGTCGATAACTGTCGATAATTGCGCAAACCATCGACACCCGCTGCCCTAACGGTGTTTTGTTCAACGATATTATTTTAGTATTTCGAATTTGTTGGTGTTTCTGAGACGAAATGCAAATGCACTTCGGTAGTTGTTGGTTCGACCTGGTGGGTGTCATCTATATACAATTTTGGAGGTAAGCGGAACAGAGAGTAAAGTCCCGCAAACCTCCGTTGAAAAGGGAGGATCCTCCGACCAGACAGGTGTTATAGTCTGGTGGGCTACTGCCCAATAGATGATTTCGGGCTGTCGTATATGTTCAAATCGCGCGGAGAACTGTGATTGCGCGATGCAGGATTTCGTGCTTTCTTCGTAGTTCTTATGTGGCGCCATAGATGTCGCTAAACAATATTTATATAAAAAAGGATTTGTTGACATCTTTTCAATACAGTTACTCAAAAAACCGCTCTTATCCCAACAATTTTAAAATATATCAAACACTAGCGGCTGGTCCCGGCTTTGCACAGGCAATAAATATAGCCTATGTTACTCAGGGTGAATGTAGCTTTCGAATGGTGAAAGAATTTTTGAAATCGGCACAGTAGTTTTTGAGTTTATTCATTAAAAACATACACACAAAAATACAAATTTTCCAAAATGATCTGGCTATTTTTACTTGGCCATATTATGACGTGGTCAATTTCTAAGAACTTCACGCAGGCGTACGCCAAGCATATAATAATGAACACGCGTCTATAAAGCTACGCGTCCCTGGACATCAGGCCGTCCTTACTGCTACAAAATAAAAGTGGTTCCAAAGTCAGGTACACAGTCGTGGGTCTGACTGCGCCTGCGCACACGGTTTAATTTATTTTTAAACGTGCGAGTCTTCTCACGATGCTATCTAAGCTACTGAATATTTAACTTGAGTAACTTCACGCTTGCATTGTAAAATGGTGGGCAGAAGTGTGATAAATCTTAAAAGTCATTAACTGTGGGTTGTAAATAAAGGGGCAGCACCAGCGTGGCCCGCGAAATTTACGCTTCTTTAGTTTTTTTTTTGCATTTTACAAGTCAGTAAAATACTTCTTTACCGGACAGCCGGAGCGCGAGCTACCTATTACTCGACGTCCGGTGAAGCCGAGAGCAGCTGTGACAAATTTCCACGTGTATCAAACGACATTTTTCAATATACTTAAGAAGACAAAAAATAAACGGGTGCCGACGCGAACCTCGTCGGAGTTAACGCGCCCAGCCCAATATAATAAAATTGTGACGGAGGCGAGCACGAAAATTTTTCCTTTTCCGCACCAGTGCGAAAAACAGTCAATTGCGTGCCTAAAAGCGGTGAGATGAGAGCTGTTTTTAGGGTAAGTGTATTGAAAAACACTTTTACCCGTTAGTTTTTTCGTCCAATTCTCGAGTACTTGATTTGTATTATTTTCAAAACATTTGTATAGAGCTGTGTGAAAGTGAAAGTGTTCTCGACCCTCCTGAAACTAGTTTTTGCTACACTAAGCGGGATATTGTTCGTTAACAACGAACCTGAAAGAATTTGTGATCAGTTTATCTTTTTGTTGTCAGTTCTCTTTTCTCTATTGCTGTACATTTTTCAGTACATAAATTTTTACAAGCTTTTATATTTATTACACTTCGCTACATTTGATTCACCTTTTTATCTACACATATAATAAATCTGTAGAACTTTTCAGTTGTGCGCGTATCACGTAAAATGTACGAACCCGATGTTGATAACTTTTATATACTTACATTAAAATTGTGTGTAACATGATATATTACCTATACTTGATGATATATTACCTAGACTGGCCTGTTGGTTTAGTGGTTAGTGACCCTGACTGCTATGCCGGAGGTCGTGGGTTCGATTCCCACCCAGGACAAATGTTTGTGTGATGAGCATAATCATTTGTTCTGTGTCTGGGTGTAATTTATCTATAATATGTATGTATTTAGAAACATATTAGTATGTTTATCAGTTGTCTAGTACCCATAACACAAGCTCTGCTTAGCTTGGGACTAGACGGCGCTGTGTGATAGTTGTGGAATATTATATATATATTACTTACATTAAAATTGTGGGACTAGGAGCATGAAATTTTGCACAAGGGATTGTTTTCATGCCGTAGGCGAGCAATATGAAGGTATTTTCCAAAATTCACCCTCTAAGGAGAAACGCGGGTCCAAAGCTCGTATAGGGAAAACTTTTTACTACTTGGCAGAAGGTGGTTTAAGAACAACTTGACAGGCTTGATAGTTTAATGGTTCACTAACCGACCTTCGGCATAACAGTCAGGCCCACTGCCCTGACTGCTATGCCGGGTTCGATTCCCACCCAGATCAAAATATGTTAGTGTGATGAGCACGATCATTTGTTCTGTGTCTGGGGGTAATTTCTCTATTATGTATTGTGTGTATATATATAAGTATGTTTGTCAGTTATCTTGGTCTAGTACACATATCACTAGCTCTGCCTAGTTTGGGACTAGATGGCGTTTTGTGAAGGTTGTGGAATATTATTATTAATTTCTCCTGCTTTGGGTGGAGCGTGAGGGAATATCAGACTTTTACTGAGAAAAACGTACACGTGCTCCTTCGTTTATCCTTTGCGTCCCACGGCCACAGGTTTATCTGCATTTGTTTTTGTTGATAAGATTGTTATTTAGCTCTATTTTAGTCTAGTTACGCTGGTCTTTATTACTCGAGTGAGGTTAATGAACCGGTAAATATCTTTTTTCTTTTTTTAGCAAAGATATTTTTTATTGTAATAAAAAGACAGATCAATGTTCCCGGTAAATTTTCACTAACGTAAAAACGAACTTTCAATAAAAGAACTTAATTGCCACCTAAGAACAGCTGATTACGAGGTCAACGCCCCCACTCGTCTCGTGAACTGCAGTAACCTCTTGATATTGGAAAATGTTATTTTTCTGCTTTCAGATATCGATATCATACCTCCTGGTGAGCTAGCCAACTAGATAAAATAGACTTACTCGTAGTATTCAATGCAAGATGATGGGGAAAAGGCTCATTATGCCTTTTTTCAGTGATGATTTTGAAATCATTGAATTGCTGTTCCCGCTCTGAGTGAAGCGAATGAGACGTTTAAACTTTCACTAACTTAACTTGACTTCTCCCGCTCTTGGGCGGAGCGAGAGGATGTGTCTTTTTAGAATATCTTATCTTATCTTATCTTTACTGACTAAAAAAAAACCAGTCCCATGTTCCTTCTTTGGCTTCCATTCTAGGATCCCGGGTTTTCCTTTCAGAAGCAACCATGGCCCCAGTAGGCTTCGAACCTGCTGGGAACCTAAGGTTCTGCTTGCATATCTTTAAGGAGCGCATGGGAACACTACACGCAGTAGCCCAGAGCGAGGGGAACTCTTTGTGTTAATTATTTGATGATATTTTATGATTTCAAACTTCGAAACAAGGTATATACCTATATTAGTGTATATTATCACATAATAGAGATAACAAGAAATGTGCAATTATCATATAAACGCTCATTTGTACCGTTAATTTGTGAAGAAGTGTAGGTATATTATGCATATTGTAGCTGTTTATTGTCCCATAAATATATCAAATAAAATATATTTATTCTTACTGACTGCTTACTCAGCAATTAAATATTGTCCGAAAATGCGGTTTATCTACATATATAAAAAAAACATACATTCAGCCGATCATAGAACCTTCTCCTTTTCGAAGTCGGTTAAAAACTAGCTGATCCGACGAACTTAGTACCGGTTAACAGTCAACGAATGTGGCGTATATCTTTCAATATAGTGAACCGATTGCGATGAAACAAATCCTAAGTAATACGTACATTTTGTGTGATGCGCGCACAAATACAGATCGCAGAACAGATGGCTGTTGGGGCCGAAAGGTTTTGGAGTGGCGACCGCGTACCGGAAGACGCTGTGTTGGAAGGCCTCCTACAAGGTGTACCGACGACCTGGTGAAGGTAGCGGGAAACCGATGGATGCGGGACGCACAGGAACGTTCGATGTGGCGACGTTTGGGGGAGGCCTATGTCCAACAGTGGACGTGTATCGGCTGAAATGATGATGATGATGCGCACAAATAAAAACTTCTACAGATTTATTATATTCTTATGTATAGAAGAGAAACTGACTGACTGACATATCAATGCACAGCAGAATCCATCTCAATTCTACCATCGGACAAGCCGACGCACGGCAAGTATCCACCCTTACGTTATTGAAACACCTACGGTCCGGACTAAGCGTTTCGCCTCGTCATTTATACCGCGTACATCAAAGGACTGGAACAGTTTGCCTGCTGCGGTCTTCCCGTCTGATTATAATTTGGGTGTCTTCAAGGCTAGAGTGAATAGGCTCTTGATAAACTAGTGCGCCTCACCATCAACGATTGCATCACTGCTTACCATCAGGCGGGATCGCAGTCAAGTACTAGTTTATACATTGAATTATAGTTTATAACAGTAAAAAAAAAAAAAAAATTACTGGTTCCAGGAGCATGAATGTTACACGTTTCCTTTCATGACGTAAGCAAACACTTAGAACACATTCATTGTGCGTGCAGCTAGGGAGTGGAATTCCTTGCGAGAGTCTGTGTTTCCTAATAGCTACAACCCGGGAATCTTTAAGTCGAAAGTGAATAAATCTTCTCTATAGGTATTTTGTACGCAACGCCGACTATTACGTACAGGTTATTGAACTCGCTCAGCTGATTTTTTCTTAAAGAAATTAATTTCGTACATGCGTAAATTAATACGAGTTTTGAAAAAAAGGTACTTTATTTTTTAATTTTATCTTTACAAATCGATAGTGTTTCATGTACCGGATCGACCCTCCACGGGATTAAAACGATTAAAATTTAACGGTGTATATAAAATGTATGGAGACCGACGCGCCCAGATCGATATAAGTGATACACGTGTGCGCAGTGTAGTTCTAGCTTTATTTAACCGCCATCAACAGTAGGCTATTAAGTAGTATTGCTCGAAATTGTTTCAGCAGTTTAACCTCAAAAACTTAGCAAGCAATCAGACACACATTCGCATATATACAGAGAATATAAATAATAAAAATCAAATTCGCTGTGCAAAAATAAAAAAAGTCTTTTTACAGCAATTTTCTACGCGTTAGCACTAAAATGGTATACGATTAAGTCCACCGTGTTCGCGGTCTCAGACCAGACCAGCTTTAAGATTTTACGGTTGTTTTTTGGTAAATCTCGTTTTATTATGGTCATAATGTAGGCCGCATACCGATCTTGGAATGTAGGGAAACACTGTTATAGATCTACGAGGAAAATCGAGATCTCAAGGTTGTTTAATTTTGGATTGGTTGGCGAAAACCAGCAGTAAAATTTAGATACCTACTTGACTTTGACGAGAGTGCGTTGACCTCATGATCAATTGTGAAATATTTTCTTATTTAATGTACAATACTTATTTGATATCGACTAAATACATAACAAAGTCATACCTATAATAGTATGGTGTAAGCTGTGCATACCTGTAATAGGCATGCATGTCAGTGTCTAGATTGTAATATTATTTTTCATAAAAAATCTCTTATGTAATCCTTTTTCGTGTGCATAAATAAATAAATAAATAGGTACGTCAGGTTTTTATCAGTGTACTACTTTTATCTGGCAGCTAACCCTCCTCTCCCCGCAGGAGTCACTACTTCTCCCTTGTCCCTGTCTCCAATTTTCCCGATTATAAATTAGCTGATGATAGTGTGGTTATCTATCTGTCCATAAATAATCGTCACTTGCTGACCCAGTGAACTTCGTAGCGCCTAACAGTCAATGAATATCATAGTATACCTTTCGATATACTCAACCGATTGCAATGAAACAAAGCCTAAGTAATATATCAAGTTACACACAACTTTAATGTACATAAAAGTTATCTACATCAGTTTCGTACATTTTACGTGATGTGCGCACAACTAAATCTCCACAGATTAATTAAAATAAACTAAAACACGTCGTCGAGAAACTCCTCAACAGTGTTGGTTGAGATGATTACTGATTTCGTATAATTCGCTAACGGAAAATGAACAATTTTCATTGTTCATAGTTTTATTTCCAACATTAGATTAAGTTCAGCAGATGAAAGCGAGCATAGCCCACACTCACACACCTGTGGAGGCTGTGGATCACGATTACAAGTCGACGCTCCAACATATTCGGGGTAATGTAGTTTAAATTGTCTATGGAAAGGGACAGTGGTGTCAAATGTATACAAATGTCAAAGCATTTGCACTTTCAACTGGCGCAGGCGCCGTCACGGTATGATTATAGCGAACTAGATTGTAGCCTAATTTGGCCTTTTACTTTTATATTTGAATGATCTCAAAAGGCTTAGATTTTTTTGTTATTGTTCCCACCAAACATATAGCATAGCATTATCAGCCTTATGTTCCCTCTGTTAGGTTTCAAGCCTCCTCTTTAGTACATGGAATGGGCCGTAATCCACCACGCGGGCCCAATGCGGGTTGGTGGATGGCACATGTCTTCGAATTTTTGGTTCTAGGACATGCCTGTTTCCTCACGTTGTCTTCTTCACCGTTTTGAGAGAAGTGGTAATGAAATAAATTACACAAAGTAAGGCTATCTGGATTTGAACCCGCGACCTACAACTTGTGAGTCGGAGCAGTTACCACTGGACCACAACTGTTCTCAATTTTTATTTTTTAGTTACTGATATCGAACACGGGAACCATTGTGACTGCTAAAAACTAGTGCTTGACTGTGATCCCACTATATGATAAGCAGTGCTGCAATTGTTGATGGTGAGGCGCACTAGTTTAATAAGAACCTATTTACTCTTGCCTTGAAGACGCTTAAAATATAATTGGACGGGAAGACAGCTGACTCAGAAGCAAATTGTTCCAGTCCTGCATCGACATTGCACATGAAACTATTAAGAATTAGCTTTTGCCTGTATACAACAAAAATAGCCTATGTCACTCAGGAATAAAGCAGCTTTCTATTAATATTCGCAATCTGACCAGTACTTTCAGAGATAACCTACAGGTCGCGCGGTGAATCAAGATCGCTCGGCAAAAGTGGAAGGGGCATGCGCAGTATTCAATTATAAGGTCTATGTGGCGAGGTGCGGGCGGGTGTGCGCCGTCGGCGACACGTCATTGGTAGATAGAGTCGCTCTTCAATTCCCGCGTTGCGTTCTCGCGTCTCATTGGACACTGTTGTACTTGGGTACTATTGCGTACAGCTTGTGTTATCGTATTAGTCGTAAAAAAAAATGGTTAAAAATAAAGTTTTAAAACGGCTAGCCAGAAAAATGGTTTACGACGTGAATTGTTATGTTAAGAAAGAAACTAACGAAATTATTTTTTTTATTTTAATTTTAATTTTAAAAATTTATTTTTTTCTGAATTTACCTACTTACAAGAAAAATTACAAGCAAAACCTAGTGTTATTATAAGTTATGTTACTAAGGTTCAAACATACGAAATTAAAAATAAAATCCTAACATACTAAGAATTTCTGTGCGCAATTGTACACATGCGCCGATTGCCCCCACTACTTTCACCGAGCGATCTTGATTCACCGCGCGACCTATACTACAAATAAAAAAAAAACATAAAAACAAACTTTACCTTTTTATAAACTTTACCTTTTTATAATAGTGTGATGTAGTTGTAGATTAATTAAATAAATTGAAAAACAGCTGGTTTTTTATATATTTTGAGTATGATACACCCTGTGCCTGTGCAGCGTGTGCGCGGGCCCTGCGCGGGCGCAGGCTCGCTCGCTGCCGACACCGTTAGCGACTACTTGCGGCACACTTCTGTTAGCCGTTACTTGCAGGGTTGCCGGCTATCACCATTGTTTCTTATCGAGTTGTAATTAAATTACCTACAAGTTAATTAAAATTGTTACTAAAATTCGCGAAGCTAATGTGTGTTTTATTTTTAATATATTGCGGTGTTGAATAGCGCATCACTGTCATACAAACGCACGACAGCCAGATACGTTTTCAATTTAAGTGCTTAATGCAGTAGGCACGAATAAAATGAAAGCGCTTTTTTGGCCAACTAATCTGCATTGTCATTCAACGTGGCAATGCTGCCAGCATTCTGGGCACTGTTCCCGTTGACCGTTTTTTTTTTGATGCCCAGTACATCCTTTATAAACACGTTTGTATAGCCAGTCTAAATACATGATGGTGCAATAAAACTTTACCATCGCTCAAAACCATATCTGATTGACGCATCGGCGTGTGGGAGTTATTTCAACTATAATTTTTTCTCGCACGCAGTAGCAGAGATGTGGAAAGGCTTGATAAAAGTTTATCCAGCTTTTCCACATCTCTGCGACTTTCGCCAGCCCTATGCGCGTGCGCAGTGTTTACTATGAACGGTCCGCGTCAATGGCGGCAACTCGTGTTGTTCCACTTTACACTTGTCTTGTCGTGCACTCTCGCCACTTGCGCGTCGCGTCGCGGCGCTATCCGACCATCTGCGCCGGCGCAGCGTGCCGATGTGCGTGACCATATAACGATTACTGTGGTTCAACTTTGGATGAACTAATCATTGTTATTAATAATCATCGTCATCATTTCGTTTTAGCCGTAACATCGCTGCTGGATACATTGCTTCATTATAATAACAATAATATTTTTAAATGTAGGTATATAAAAATAAATAAATCGATAATAATAATAACGGTGGAATACTGTTAAAAATATAATTTATCTATAATAAATATGTAGAAGTTTTGTTTAGTTGTGCGCGCATCACGTAAAATTTACGAAATCGATGTAGATAACTTTTATATTTTAAAATTGCGTGTAACTTGATATATTACTTAGGCTTTGTTTCATCGCAATCGGTTGACTGTATCCAAAGATATACTACATTCATTGACTGTTAGGTGGTACAAAGTTTGGTCAGATAGTATGTAAATAAAAAATAATACAGAAATAAAAATAATATACCAAAACTATCACACAACGCCATCCAGTCCCAAACTAAGCAGAGCTTGTGTTATGAGTTCTAGACAACTGATAAATTTACTTATATATTTCTAAATACATACATCTTACATTAATTATACCCAGACACAACAAATTATCGTGCGAATGTGCAGCAAAAAATTCTTTGTATTTCAATAAATCAATCACGTCAATTTTGAAATAAAAAATGTTATTTAACAATTGACGTGGTTTTGTGTCCTGGTTCAGTTTCCTCGTCCTCCAATCCTGGTCGGTAACAGCTGGAAAAACGTAATTATGCTGGTCCCCATACTTGGCTTCATTGACAAATAAGCAAAGCATGAATAGTATAATAACGCATTTGTCAGCAGTCCATTGAAATCTGGCCAGAACTTGGATTCAGGTCCAAACCTGGGCCTGAGTTTATTGTCACTAAAGGCCACTGAGGCCGTCGTTTTTTTTTGAGCCCGTAGCAAAATGCAACATTGATGACATGGTCAAATTAGAGCCTGTTCTCGTTTGACCACCACCTGATGGTAAGCGATGATGTGATCGACGATGAACCACGCTTATCTAGAAGTAACCTTTTTTTATTATTACTATTCACTCTTGAATTAAAGACCCCTAGGTTATTGCTACCCGGAAACACATACTCCGGCAGGGAATTCCATTCCTTAGCTGTACACGAATGAATGTGAATAATGAATGTGTTCCCAAAACATTTTATACGTATGGGTGGGATGTCCACCATGAATCAGAACATTGCATAATATCCTGTGAACCTCCCAGGTGGAGATCACCTACCATGTTATTCCACGAATCAATATTAACATCACCCACACATTCTTAGTGTTCTATAAACATGGATAGCAGCGATTGGTCAATGCTGCACACACTGCAATTATTTCCTGGGATTTCCTCGGTTGTTAGCATCTCTATTATGCACGTAAAGCTGTTAAAACTAGACACACAAACACAAAGTTTAGCGTGTGTGTGTGCCCTGTTTGCGCCATGGGGGGCGTACCTCGAACGCGGTGTTTCATGAGAACCTTGCAGCTGAAACTACAGCGTGGGCTCTGGTACTAGTAATTCATTTTCTATGTAAACCATTGGGTATTTCCCAAAGGGGTGTTTGGTTGGAAAATTGTTAGACATGTTTGTTATTCGATTAGAATAAAAAATGAGGAGAATGTCTGATAATGTAGCGGTAGCTGCTTTCAAAACGGTGAAGGGAAACATCGTGAGGAAACCGACATGTCCTAGAACCAAAAATTCAATTCGCACTGAGCCCGCGTGGTGGATTACGGTCCATTTCACGTATATGGAACATTAAAAGGCTGATTATGCTATATGTTAAGTAGTTGTAGCGACCACCAAGTATGGTGACTGAATATAAGAAGTGCAGCCATTTTCAATTTCTTTCAGAGTTTAGACTATATTATAATATTGTGTTAGTCTTGAGAGACGTGAAGTAGATAATTTTGTAGTATGAACCCATGAACTTAAGTTTTATTCGAATTTACTTTATTATTTTTCAAATTAGGTATAAAACCAACAAAGCCTGAGTGAATTTCGTTTTTTATATATTAGTACCTACATACTTAGGTTTAGTTTAAATACTTAGTTAATATTTAAGTATCATATGTATATAGAATTAGATATGTTGAAAATGAAACCAAAGTAAAATAAATTAAATAAAAAACAATGTAGTTACATACATATGTATTTATATTTTTACGAGGCAAACTATGTATCCAAAGAGCGTAACATAAAATAAAACATAAATCGATACGTCACGATTAATTTAATAAATAAAACGAATGATTTAACTTAGAATAAAGATAACTGCTATTAGCCAACCAACTCGCTAAAAAGCAAATGATAGCTTACGAGTCATCGAAATAACGGTAGCCGTGATCTTTTAAAACTTCGTTCGGATCAAGGGTCACAATATATTCTAACATTTATTTAGTATTAATAAAATATACCGGTGCTAAATTAACACGATATAATAATGTAAAGCTAGCTACACACGCGCAACGTTTTATTTCAGCTACAGTTGCCGTTTCTATAGTAGCGAACGCCGTTCGCTCTCTCAATGTCTTACTATTGTGTCTCTAGTTACGGTACTAAACTACGAGAATATAAGTACACTAGCTTCTGCCAGCGGCTTCGCCCTAGTGAAAGTAGGTTTTTGCGTACAAACTTTGAACCCTCGTTGCACCTAGGGGGGGGTGAACTTTGGAAAATCCTCTCTTATTGCTCGCCACGTAGCTTCTTATGTTACTCCGTATCACTCAACATTTTGTAGCAGTGTTAAAAACTGCAATAACAGTAAATTGGGATTGTTCGAAAGAGTTCCTGTGGTCCTAGTACACAAAGAACAACTGAAGAAACAAATGTGTTCCTTCTCACTTCACCCTGTGTGGGAGGAGCTATTTGATGACTTCTCACTACAAAAAAGTAAACTAAATTGCCCCCAATTGAGCATAAGAGAGGTAAACCTCCTAAGGAAGTTTTGAGATTGAATCTAGAGGGGGACAGAAAAAGGGGAAGAGAACCAATATGTGGACTGTGTGAAACATCATGTACCTAAAATATATTATTATCCACAACTATTACACAAAGCCGTCTAGTCTCAAGCCAAGCAGAGCTTGTTTTATGTACTGATCACTAGACAGCTGATAATCATACTTATATATTTCTAAATACATACATATTATAGATAAACTACATCAGTCATAGAACAAATGGTCGTGCTCATCACACAATATTTGTCCTAGGTGGGAATCGAACCCAAGACATCCGGCATAGTAGTCAGGGCCACTAACCACTAGAACAACAGACCAGTCAAAAAAGGGATGATAAGGTTTCAACGTACCAAGGAGTATGAACGAAGAAGATTATTAAGTGGCGCTGATTAGTTGCGATGATTTGAATTGAGTGGTGCAAGTTGCCCCTGCAAGTTGCCCGTGTAAGCTCACCTTTACAGCGGTATACGTATAAATAGTTGTAGTTGTAGAGACAACGGTTAAAACAACCGAACGTCACACGTTACGCGGTTCAGGTAACCAGAAGTGGGGCAACCAGCGTGTGCTGAAGCTAGGGCTGGTACCCGCTCAAAACAAAAGATATCACACTATCTACACTAATATGTATTATATTATATTATATTATATTATATTATATTATATTATATTATATTATATTATATTATATTATATTATATTATATTATATTATATTATATTATATTATATTATATTATATTATATTATATTATATTATATTATATTATATTATATTATATTATATTATTATGAAGAGGTAAAGTTTGTATTTATATTTTTTTTGTTTTTAGGAGGTAATCTCTGAAAGTACTGGTCCGATTGCTAAAGTTTTTTCACCATTAGAAACTTGATTTATTCTTGAGTGACATAGGCTATATTTTGTGTACGCGGAAGAAGCCGCGGGCAAAAGCTAGTATTACATAAAAGGGTGAAAGTTTGTGGATATGTATGTTTGTTCCTGTCTAGACGGAATTGGATGCACGCGTAGCCCATTATCCATTTTCCCGTTTTATTTGGGGTCGGCGCAACATATATTTTTCTTACATTCTGTCCTATCACCCGTTATGCTATTTACTAACGCTCTTATCTTTCGTATCACTTCTCACACAATCCATCCATCTTTTATTTGGCCTCCCTCTCCCACTCCATCCGTCCACTCCAACTACAAGTAGATCATACCAGTAAATGAATAAATTAAGGTAGAACTACATTGCGCATACGTGTGCCACGTACACCGATCTGGGCGCATCGGTTTCCATACATTTTATACGGCCACTAGACTTGTAAAGCTACATCAGATCCACGCCACGCGACGCGACTCTACGTACAAATCAGGCGTGGACCAAGTGTGCGTCGGTCTAGTATAGTTCCCGCTTTAAACTGCAAATATCTTCAGGTTACATAAAATGTCTTGAGCGGTGCACTTAGTTAAAATAGACTCGATTGATACTGTCTCAATCGATATGACAGGCGCCGTTGTCCATGCATTTTTAAAAATGCCGCGGCCTGGCCGCAGTGCATTTGTTATGTAAATTACACCGTTTGTAGAACTACGTTGCCTTCGTGTTTCTTGAACACTTAGTTAAAATATACTCGATTGATACTGTCTCAATCGATACGACAGGCGCCGTTATCCATGCATTTTTAAAAACGCCGCGGCCTGGTCGCAGTGCATTTGTTATGTAAATTACACCGTTTGTAGAACTAAGTTGCCTTCGTGTTTCTTGGACAATTAGTTAATATAGACTCGACCGATACTGTCTCAATCGATACGACAGGCGCCGTTGTCCATGCATTTTTAAAAACGCCGCGGTTTGGCCGCAGTGCATTTGTTATGTAAATTACACCGTTTGTGGAAGTTGCCTTCGTGTTTCTTGGATATTTGTTAAAAATAGTCATTTTTTTAATATATTTACTCGAAAACCTATCCCTAACCCCACATACAGCTTTTATGCATGCTATTTACGTTTTCCTCACTATAATGGAAAAGTGCACGAGCTCGTCCCCACCACAATTTATTGTATTTATAGTAACAGGTATGAGCCCTAAGTTACCATCACGAGTCGCCTGTCAACTCCCATATATAATTTATATGTCAATCTATTGAAAAACGTCTTTTATACGGTGTTCTTTTGGGTGTATCTACGTCACTGTTTCCACACAAACTTGCAAGGAACCTTTGCCCTCTGTGGAACACCAACACACTGGTTTAATAATATATTTTATTAACAATAATTTATTTGAGAACTTTTATAAAGTAATACCTTAACAAACTAATGAATACTTAGTAGTACATTATTTTTAAAAAGATTGGCTTAGTACCGATATAAAAACTAGTTTAATTTTTACATGTTTCTATTAACCTAAGAAAGGTGTGTTGATATTACCATTACAACTTGTAGCGATCGACCTGGGCTAGGTTAATGAAAAATCGGTATTTCAGGCCATCGTCAGACGATCAGTTGATTTTTTGTCCACAGTTAATAGACAAATACAATTTAAAAATTACCAATTTAACATCTACTTACCAAATTATTAAAATAATTTTAAAAGTTTTTTTTTATTGATATAAATCGCAGTCAAGCACTAGGGTTGACTGTGATCCTACCTGATGGTAAGCACTGAAGCAATTGTTAATGGTGAGGGTATTCACTCTAACTTTGCCTGTTTCTAAAATAATCGTCAATAAATTGTAAAACGCAAGCACGAATGTAAGTCCAACAGAGAGTTTAAAGAGTTAGGTCGATACTGTCTCAATCAATTCGATAGGCGCCGTTGTCCATGCATTTTTAAAAGCTCCGTGGCCGGGCGCAGCGCGTTTGTTATGCAAATTACACCGTTTGCAGTTACCTACATGCTTCTTGAATTGTTTACTGTAATTTTAAGTCACATACGTACCACTAGGTCGAAACAACAGGAGATAGTTGCGAGAAGTGTTCTGCTACTCAAATATTTAAAGCTCCCCAAAAAATAAATCGAAGGCGAATGGAAAAGTGTGCGAATATTCGCGTGAATGCGAATGCGAATATTCGTTACTTCACTAGTCCATGGCCAGTGTCTGACACATATGATACTACTTTAGAATAATGTTACAAAAAATATATAAAAATCAGCCAGAAACATTTAAGATGAGTAACTCTTATTTTTAGTTCCCTTTCTCACCAGACTCCCCAAGGGGGAGCTCCACAAGCTCACAGCTAAACAAAGTACATGAGACGCTACTGACAACTTAAGGTTTCATCCATGTGAAAATCAGTTATGTCAGATCTTTCTGGGATATTGGACGCTTTCTCATGGTGGCCAACTAAAAAGAAAAAGTTATCTAACCACTTGACAAAGCGCTCTACTTCACTTGATATATCGTCTGTTACGTGTCTGCCATATAAACTGATCGACCCGCTAACCATCGGGACAATGGTCGCCCAGTGACACCAACATTCGATTCGGTTACAATGACTTGCGGCGACTTATAGTGACACACGGCGACTTATAGCGACACACGGCGACATGTGCCATTCAATGCTAATGGTGGCCTTACTTGCGCCGGAAGTCTTTTGTGGAGAATCTATTAGGCTGGCTTTGATAGCGTACTTAACTAAATAGGAGAGAATTGAAAGTTATTAATATTAGAGAGTCAGTCATTAGGTACAGAGCAGTCATAATGGTTGAGTGGTAATGGCCGCGACGAGTTGTAGGTCGCGGGTTCAAACCCAGACAGGCACTTTATTATAGTTATCCTATATTGTCCCACTGCTGGGAAAAGACCTCCCTCGATTCTTTCCAACGGTCTCATTTCAATTCTTAAGGAAGCTACCTAGGCGCATTACTTTGTGTAATTTATTTCATCACCACTGCTCTCAAAACGGTGAAGGGAAACATCGTGAGGAAACCAGCATATCCTAGAACCAAAAATTTGAAGACATGCGACATTCACCAGCCCTTACTGGGCACGCGTGGTGGATTACAGCCCATTCCCTCTACTAGAGAGGAGGCCTGAGCCCCAGAAGTTGGAACATTGAAAGACTGATTATGCATTAGGTACACGGTTTACGAAGACTTAGTGTTTCTAGATTATGTCTAACATTGGGAGGCCTCTCACTATGTGTACAAGACGTACAGGACCGGGGCGACGCTTGAGGGAGGCCTAAGTTCAACAGTGGACGTCATTCTGTTGAAATAATGATGATGATGATGATGATGATGATGAAGCTAGGTAGAGAAATACAGAAGCCTGTACCTCTTATCTTTATCTTTCCTGTTATTGCGCTCAATGTTGTCCTGAGGTCCTATTATGAGATCCATTTCACGACTTAAACTGAACTGTGAAAGGGATGGAGCTATATAGGGTATATAGCTCCGTCCCTCTCGCTCGCATGCCTGACATTATAACACGTCATAGTAAGGCGCCAGCTATGGTATCCTCCCACTATTATGATTTGCATTCGGACTAGATCACAAATGGACGTGACTGCCTCCGCGTTTGTGGCAAGCGGTATTTTGGAGGTCAAGTTCACTGGAGAACGTTAGCCTGTTAAAATATTTATAACTAGCTTTTTCCCGCAGCTTTGCCCGCGTACATAATATATAACCTATGTCACTCAGGAATAAAGCAGCTTTTTATAGGTGAAAAAATTTTAGCCATCGGACCAGTGCTTCCAGAGATTACCTCCTACTAAAAAAAAAAAACAAACTTTACCTCTTTATTATATTATTTTTGTAGATTTTAGATAATAAATTACTATCTGATTCGATAAACGTTGTTCTGCCATATAAAATCCTAGCTTTTGCCAGCAGCTTCGCCCGCGTGAAAATAGGTTCCTCTATACAAACTTTGCACCCCTATTTCATCCCTATACGAGGTGAATTTTGAAAAATCCTCTCTTAGTGCTTGCCTACATCATTAAAGGAACCCTTGTGCAAAGGTTCATGCTCCTAGGCTCAGTAGTTTTGGTTGTGCGTTGATATGTTAGTCAGACAGTTTCTACTTTTTAACCGACTTCTAAAAGGAGGAGGTTCTATGTTCGGCTGAATGTATGTTTTTTTTTTTTTTTATGTATGCTCACCGATATCTCCGTCAATTGTGGACCGATTTTGAAAATTCTTTTTTTGATTGAAAGGTTATGCTTCCAAGTTAGTTCCATTGAAATATTGTTATGATCTGATTATGAACTTCGAAGATATGGATATGGGATTATTAAAATCGTTATGAGATGCTCTCTGGCTATAAGGTATTTAAGTTTGGCTGAGAGGTACTTTTTAGTGGTAGTACCATAACTAAAAAGCGTAAAATAGAAAACTTTAAAAAAAAAAATACAACTTCAATGTTAAAAAAACACTGAAAAGTACAAAATAACTTTAATTTCGGAAGTCGGTGTTAAATAACGAAGAGACAAAACTATTGTAGAAACCATATTATTCTCAGACCTACCAAATATACATTTATAAACCGTTTCGGAGGAGTTCCATAACAAACACTGACACGAAATTCTTAATCAATACAATAAATCTGTAGAAGTTTTTAGTTGTGCGCGCATCACGTAAAATGTACGAATTCAATGTAGATAACTTTTAGGCATTAAAATTAAGAGTAACTTGATGTATTAAAGGGCCGGCGACGGATGAATTTCCATACAAACGTAATACCATGCTCATTTGCAGTTGGAGCATATTCCCAACATATTATGATGATATTCGGTTATAGACAATATTTATCTAGGTTCCTACGTCGAGAATATTAGAAATATTGTCATTTTTAATACAGGAAAAGCCAAATGGCATGTTTTGCCATTTACGCTGTAAAAAAGTGCGTAATACAATTCGCTTAAATTTCTTTTTGTTTTTTTTTTTTTTTAAAGAAAGACGTAGGAACCTAGATAAATATTGTCTATAACCGAATATCATCATAATATGTTGGAAATATGCTCCAACTGCAAATGAGCGTGGTATTACGTTTGTATGGAAATTCATCTGTCGCCGGCCCCTTAACGGAGGCTTTGTCTCATCACAATCGGTTGACTATATCTAAAGATACTACATTCATTGACTGTAAAGTAGTGTGCAGTTCGCCGGGTTATCTAGTCAACACTAATATTATAATGAGGTTAAGTTTGTTTTTATGTTTTTTTTTTTTTTGTAGGACGTAATCTCTGTAAGTAGGTACAGATCCGATTGAAAATTTTTTTCGCTGATAAATAGCCGCTTTATTTCTGAGTGACATTTTATGTAGGTTTTTTTAATATTTTATTTAATACTGTTATTTATTACATTATTATTCTGAATAAGTGCAAATCACACAAGCCTTAGAAAGAGGGAAATACCCTTTAAAAGTGTCCTATATTCAAAATTCAGAAAACATATTTTTGACTCGGTGTTCTCATGGGATAATTACCAACTTTCATGCGAACGTAGTCGCTGTTGTAACCTAGTATTAAATAAACTATTAGTTACGATGAAAAGGTGACCAATCTAAAAATATAAATAACATTTTTAATACCGTTACCACTTGTATCATACGCCCACACAATAATTAAATGAGGTCCGTTTCTCATTAGTAAACACAGAAATTCCGTTGCCTGGAAAAAAAATACGCATATTTTCTTCTGGCAATACCATCGATTATTAATCACTTGTCATTTGTTTGTAGGTTGTAGACCCCATTGTATTGGGGTCATTGTGGTGCGTCATGGGCGCGAATAGCATATAAATTATTTGATCATCGCGTTGAACTGTTCTACCATTCTATTTTCACCGGGGTTTAATTGTATTTTGACCTATTTCGCTTATTAGGTAAACAATAATACCTTATGTGATATAATTTATTTGTCTAGTCACAGGCTATTTACGGTAGCTATTAATATTGGTCTATCGTGTCGTGATGGCAATGCATGAGGTTGCGGGTTCGAAACCAGGCAAGTAGAAATGTTCTTATGTACCTACTTTCCCACCCATACACCAGACACCCCGTGCCTCGAAAAGTACGTTAAGCCGTTAGTCTCGGTTGTTATTCGTAGATTTTTGACAGTCGTTACAGGTAGTGGCACGTATAGGATGTCTTTGTCGTTCGCACGACTGATATTTTAACATGTCATGGTAAGCCCCCTGAGGTTGTGACGCAACGACGTATAACAGTTTTGTAGTGTAATATACAACACTAGCTTTTATCCGCAGCTTCGCTCGCGTACACAAAATATAGCCTGTCACTCAGGAATAAGGCAGTTTTCTATCGGTGAAAAATTTTTAGCAATCCAAACAAAAAAAACAAACTAACTACCTCTTCTCCATTAGTGTAGATTATTATTATATTTTTTAGTTTACGCGAAACTTGAATATATGTAGGTTGTTGAGAATCTGTAACTACATAATAATAATAATATTCCACAACTGGACACCACCGACACTAAGTATAACACAGGTCACAGCAGGCATTAGATACTAGCGCAAAGCTGGATGCGAGAGTAAAACAATCCCTCAGTCAGTAGCTCGGGTGGCCCAGTGATCATGTATTTGTGCGGACAATCAGATACCTGAACAAGCTTATAACTTAGCGATTTTTTATCGTCAACTAGACGCGTGTTTCGAGTTTCGCATTATATATAAACGAATGTATTGTATAGCGGTGAAGCGTATTTAAATAATATAATATCCATCAAAATAGAGTTTTAAAAACTAGTGAAATGTGCGCTAGTTTCGCTAGTTTTAATAACTAGCGAAATGTGTTAAAATCACATGCATTAAGTTAAATAACTTATCTTAAATGTCATCAGGTTACCACGGATGCATAGTTAAAGTCAAAGCCAGATAAAAAGTAGCATAGTTATTATATCCTTTCTTGGGGCTCACGGTTACTCCGTACCAAATACCATCAAAATCGGTTCATTAGTCTAACCATGAAAGCGTAACAGACAGACTTACTTTCACATTTATAATATTAGTATTGTCCATTGCTAACAGTAAAATTAGGACAATATTAGAGAAGCTTCATGGCGGAACCAACCAAGGGCAGGGTATCAACAAAAAGTACACAAAACGCTATAATAACTGCCAAGTAGTTCCATGAGTTCCATCCACATCAATCTCTTAGCCATAGGCGGTATAATTGAATGGTACAGATGAGCATAACGTAGCGGTACTATGAAAAGTAATAAGTAATGGCTGCAGGTGCGACCGTTAGTGGAGCGGGAGGTACCTTCAGACCGTGCTTGAGGTGCGGAATGTCAGTCAAGAATGTCACTCAGTAAGACTGATTGCTTTTGTAACAGACTTCCTCTGCCAACGATTGATTTGATAGGAAATTAGAAAGACAAGAAAGAAAGAAAAGGGCGGGAGGGATTATAGAATTTTACTGACTAAAACCTGTGTTCCTCTGTTGCCCTTTCTGGTCTAAGACCACGGGTTTCCTTTTCAGAAATTACCCAACTCAACACTTACAGTTTTGCTGACACTACCGGTGCAGACCTAGGGTTGTCAGCTACTTTATAAATATTATACATACTGAAAATAGTATGTGTGTAATGAAGGCATAGAAACATAATTGGGGGAGGCCTATGTCCAACAGTGGAGTCTTTCAGCTGAAATCATAAATGATGATGATGAAACATAATTAATTGGGCATAAAATATATTTTTCATATTCGCTGGCAATGAGATCAGAACATTAGCCACGCAGTGCTCGTTCGTCAATAAAGAGCCCCGCCCTCTACTCACGTGAAGAGCCCAGTCCACTATTCACGGGAGGACTGAGGAGCTCATCCCTCTGGTCACGTATAGAGTCCAACCCTCGGCATTAGTGAAGAGCCCAGTCCAATATTCAAGTGAAGACCCCAGCCCTCTGGTCACGTGAAGAGCCCAGCCTTTTAGTCACGTAAAGAGCCCAGCTTTCTGGTCATTTGAAAAGTGAACTAGCTGTTGTAATAAATCGACCGAATGCTTGAATGTAAAAAAAAATTACAACACAGAGCTCAAACATGTCGTAATTTCTCCTCTCTAACATTTCTTCTAGTTAAATGTTAATAAACTGATCTCAACAATGCACAATACGCTAAATTCAATTACAATACCGCACACCCGCGCCCGCGCACCCCTGCGCGCTACCCATGACCGCCTTTTCACTTTCTTCGAGAAAACACTTCACATGACTGTGAATGGCATCTAAAAAGCGGAAGATTCATTGTGATATGGTCCCACAGCTCTCAACGTCGTAAAGAAAGTATTGTCTATGCCCTTTGTGAGTTATTCTATTATTCCGTTTAATTCGTCACGATTTTCGCTGATTATGATTAATTTAAACGCTGACGCGTCGCTGCTCGTTCGTAAGGTTTATTGTGACGGCGTATTGTATGGCTGGGCTCGTGAGTTGCTAATGTTCTTAGATGAGCGTTAATTAGTTTTTAATTAGGGAAAGATTTATTACCTCGTGACCGACGAGCCTCAAAGGTAGAATAAACGTTATTGTACTCCAAAAAAGTAATATAACATAATTTATACAACATTTTTTTAGTTAATGCGAAACCTGAATAATTTATAGTTTGTTCAGTCAATCGGTAACTGAATGGATTCCACTAGTTTTTACACCATGGTTTTCAATTTTTTCCAAGAATATTTAAATAGGTCACAAGTTGGACACCACCGACACTTTACAATACTAAACGGCATGTCATAGCTGGTATTAGGTGCCAGGTAAGCTGGGTGTTAGTGCAAAACAACTCCTCAGTCACCTCTATGGCTCGGTGACCATGTATTTTTGCAGACATAACAAGCTTATAACTCTGTGATTTTTTATGAAACAGTTATGAAATGTACATAGATTATTTACACAAAAATACTAGACACGTATTTTGGGTTTTGCATATACTAAAACGAATGTTTTATACATAACATAATATATACAATGGCGGTGTTATCGCTGACAGCGATATCTACCAGACAGTCTTAGGATAGATCGTAAAAACTTAGAATAATACAAGGGGTAGTCCGCGGTGTACCATCGCGGTCATTTCTGCCTGATCACTCAAAAAAAAATTACGCTTGAATCCTGCGGCGCGACGCCAAACCAAACCCTTTGAAGTTTTCGTTTCGAGTGCAATCAAAAATGAACTTAGCGGTGGTCAGGCGGAAGTGTCTTTGATGGTACATACTGCTGTTGATATTGATTGTCCAAATCGATCTAGTGAGGAGCATTGCATGGATGTCGGGTAACGTGTGTTGATCAATAATTTCGATATTGATTACATTGCCGATACAAAGTTGCTAGTGCGATATTAAGGCAGTCAGACTCGCCGCCTTTCTGATGACTGGCTGACGTTTCTAGCACAAATAATCTTCTCTATATACCTAGTATATCTATACACCACAATTTTTTAATTAGTACACATACTTAAAGGGCTTATTAGAAAAGCCCTTGTTATTTTATAAGTAAAATCTCAATAAATAATATTCATAAACAGCAAAGTTATTAGCGTTGGTTTATGTCCCAAAATGTCACTCAATTTATGGAAATATTGTGCAGGCTATTGATTAATGAATGAATAAGTGACAATTATTAAGGAAAAACACTGCCCGCAGTATTTTCTACTAGCAATTGTTATGTTTGATTGATTCTATGATGAATTTACCTTTTCGTGGTCAATTTTAGGATTTCGGTTTTTTCTGCTTTTGATTACAAAAATATGATCAGAGACGGGTTCAGAGAGCTCCATTTTTTTGTGTACTAATTAAAAAGTAGGGGTGTATACTTAGCTATACTCCATCTGTTTAGGTAGTTGACTAAATGTAAACAATTTTAACATGTCTTTTTTTCTAAGAAAAATTCTAAGAAATGTCTAAAAAAGTTTACAATTAGGTATTTACCTACACCGATGTTAGGTAATTAACTAAATTTAAATAATCTTTGTAGACACGTCTTTTATACGATTTATTATCAATAAAAAGTCATATAAAGATTGTTTACCTTTAGTAAACTACATAAACCGACGGAGTATAGATACACAGTATAAAACTTAGTCACTTATCGCTTCTGTCTCTTTAATTTTTATATCATTTATTTTTATGAGCTTTTCATCAATAGAAATAGCAACGAATAAGGAATGTATGTCTGTGTAATAGGTTTATATGGACGCGAGCGAAACCGGGGCGGACCACTAGCTTCTTTCTTAGATGAAGAATCGCACAACCCTAGGTACGGCAAGTATCCACCCTTACATTGTTAATACCTCTACGGACCGGACTAAGCGTTTTGCCTCGTCGTTTATACCGCGTACATCGAAGGACTGGAACAATTTGCCTACTGCAGTCTTCCCATCTGATTATAATTTCGATGTCCTCAAGGCTAGAGAGAATAGGCTATAATATATTATAAACTAGTGCGCTTTAACGCACTGCTTACCATCAGGCAAGATCGCAGTCAAGCCTTGGTTATAACATTAAAAAAAAAAACATATAATTCCATGCGTGTTTCATCGTCGACCACATCAACGCTAACCATCAGGTGAGATAGTGGTCAAACGCGAGCATATCCATAGTAAAAAAAAAACATTGTATTACTACTCACCACAAAAAGGAATGCCGTCAGGCGTCCATTTCCCGTTGGCTCCACAAGTCCTCCTGGTAGGCCCCAGGAGTTCGAAGCCTCGTTCGCATTCATAGGAGGCCACAGTGCCCTCCGTCAGGGCCTCCTCGGAAAACGTCACCCTCGAATGCGCCGGCGCGCCTGGAAAGTGGCATGTCGTTGCTGACAACCCTGGAAAGATGGAGAAATGGGTTAAAGAATGTATAAAAGGATAAGTTTTTAGTGACAGAAAATATTAAGGCTTTAATGGTGGTCCGGTAAACGTCATGACCGAGTTCGAGTCGTCAACAGCGTGTAGTGTTCAACGCGGGCCTCAAAGAGATGTTAGCAAAACCGTAGGGGCCCAGCAGGGTTGAAACCTACTGGGACCATGGGTTACACTTGTTTGACTGACCGACATTTTAAAAATTCAAAAGTGCCTATAATTGGTCTATTTGAAATAAAAGTTTCTGATTTCTGATTATAAATAAATTACACCCAGAACAGAACAAAATGATCGTGCTCATCACAGAAACATATTTTGTCCTGGGTGGGAATCGAACCTACGACTTTCGATATAGCAGTCAGGGTCACTAACCACTAGACCAACAGCCAGGCCAGTTGAATCTTCGAAAAATAGTTTTCATTCAAATCATTACACGTAGACTTTGAACATTGTCAACTCAAAAAAGGTGCCATATCATTTTTAAACTCGTTACCAGAGAGCAAAATCACTCTATAATCAATGTCTTGCTCTATTATCATTCTGCCTGTCACGCTGTCACGCACCTGTCATGCGACACGCGCGATATTGCCGATATTACATGTGTAGAAAATGAGCGACCCAATCACACTCTCTGGCTATGAGCGTGAGAAATAAACTGGTAAACGATTACCAACATGGGATTCGCAAGTAATTGAGAAGAACTTATTTGCAGTAGTAGTTGTTAGTTGCTTAGTTGTTGTTGCTTACTTCACCATCATCATCATCATTTCAGCCGATAGATGTCCACTGTTGGACATAGGCCTCCCCAAGTGCCGCCACAATGAACGATCCTGTGCGTCACGCATCCATCGGATTCCCGCAACCTTCATCAGGTCATCGGTCAACCTTGTAGGAGGCCTTCCAACGCTGCGCTGTGCTGTGTTTATAAATTATATTAATTTTGTAAACAGGTTTTTTAAAAACACTTTTACACGTCAGTTTGAACTAGATGACGCCGGTGTTTCCTAGCTCCTGAGAACCCTGATTATAAAAACCGAAACAAACGCAGAGGTCAAAGTCTCTTTTAAAGTCCATACAGCAAACATGTAATGGTCAAATCATATGAGTTGTGTGTTGTATTTTACAGTAGTTTACTATTATGGACTGTAAAATATATAATAATATAATAATAATATTCCACAACTATCACACAACGCCGTCCAGTCTCAAGCTAAGCAGAGCTTGTGTTATGAGTACTAGACAACAGATAAACATACTTATATATTTCTAAATACATACATATTATAGATAAATTACACCCAGACACAGAACAAATGATCGTGCGCATCACACAAACAGTCGTCCTGGGTGGGAATCGTATCCACGACCTCTGGCATAGCAGTCAGGGCCACTAACCACTAGACCAACAGGCCAGTCGATATGCTCTTATAATCTTATGTTGTAAATGAAATACAATAAAATTACTATTTATTTACGAGTACATACTCGTGGTTTAACCAGTCGATAGTAATGCGGAGGAATTTTTCGACACCATATTTTAGATTGATTTTAATGAGTTTTAATTACTTTGTTATTAATGGGTTTTTTTTGTTTTACGGTGTATACAATTCATGTAATTACTTAAGTATCTTATAAGTATGTAAATAGTCTTTAATAACTGCAAATCGAATTATGTATAAAAGAAACTAATTGACTGACAGATCAACGCACAGAGATCTACGCTTTGGAACGTACATTTTAGCTTCACTTTTCTTGGACTGACTGACATTTGACTATTCAAAAGTGCCTGCAAATGGTCTATTTGAAACAAATGTTTTTGATTGATTGATTGCACAGCCGAAGCACAGCTACTGGGACTAGGAACGTGAAATTTTGCACAAGGTTTCCTTTTATGGCGCAGTCGAGCACTAAGTTTTCCTAATTTCAACCCCTAAAGGGATGAAACGGGGATCCAAACTTTACACGGAGAAACCTATTTTCACGCGGGCGAACCCGCTAGCAGAAGCTTTTTTTTTGACATACAAATGCAAGCAAATTTAATTGATCAGTGATAACGGCTCCGACTTACGAGTTGTAGATCGCGGGTTCAAACCCAGCCAGGCGCATTACTTTGTGTAATTTATTTCATCTGCTGCTCTCGATGAAGGAAAACGTCGTGAGGAAACCGATGTGTCGTAGAACTCGTAGAACAAAACTTCGAAGACATATATGTGGCCGGGCCTTGGTCGAGGCCATGGTCCGGAGCGAGGAGGAGTGGCAGGCGGTCGCCGACTTCTGCGAAGCAGTAATGCTCGCTAAGGAGGAGGCCGACCGCATCAGGCAACGGCGCTCTCGCCGCCGCCGGGATTCCGATCCGATTTCCAGCCACCGTAGGCGCGGGCTTGCGGACAGCGAGCAATGGGTAGCTCGCTGTCCGGCCGTCTGGTAATTGTCCGGACCAAGCCCAAGTCGTCGACGGCGCGCGCTGTTCCCGCGCGCCTCAAGGAGTTGTCAGCAACAGCAGGGGCCCAGCCGGGTCGAAGCCTACTGGGGCCAGGGTTAACCGAAAGGGCGCTCGAGCCCCGGTATGAAGGCTTGAAGGAACGGGATGGGTTTTTTAGTCAGTAAGAGTCTGACACTATCTCCCGCTCCGCCCAAGAGCGGGGGTTGTCATAAGATGATTTTTCCCATCGAAAAAAAAACGCACTGAGCCCGCGTGGTGGATTACGACCCTTTCCCTTTCTTAAAGAGGAGGCCTGAGTCCCAGCAGTGGGAAAATTGAAAGGCTTATTATGTTATATTATGCTATGCAAGCAAATTCAAATAAATTTCTTCTATCAACAGATAATACTTATACAATGACAACTGAGAGAATATCATACGACAGAGCTAACGCACAGAGGATCTCGGTCCTGTGTCTGCGCTTAATAATCATGGCACTGTTGGTGGTTGTGCTGACGATGCACGTGCGCTCTCTGAAAGTCTTCAGATGGGAGCAGTCGTTTTCCGGAGGGATTCTGGTGACGTACACGGTGGCAGAGATCGGGCTGGCCCTGTGTGCGGCCGCAGACAGCTGCAGTGCAGGCTCGGCCTTGCAGGTACGACTACCTTTTAGCACAAAATAGACAGCTACAGAAGTCAATCTTATGTATGCACTATATTTTTTATACCTAGGCTAGGCGATCGCGCCAGGGTCAGCTCGTTGCGCCGAACTGTACGAGTGCGACCGGGCGATTGGGCCGAGATGTCGTGTCCGTGAGCGGTGTCAATGTGTGCGTTGCTCGTTTCTCGATCATTTTTTAAGTGATCAGGCAGAAATGACCGCGATGGTACTAACTTCAATTGTTCCGATATTTATCTTCTTGCTATGATTTACGAGTTACATGACCGAGTTATTATTCATCATCATTACAGCCGAAAGACGTCCACTGTTGGACATAGGCCTCCCCCAAGTGTCGCCATACTGAACGGTCCTGTACGTCTCGCATCCATCGGGTTCCCGCAACCCTTACCAAATCATCAGTTCACCTTGTGGGAGGCCTTCCAACGCTACGTCTTCCGGTACGTGGTCGCCATCCAGAACCTTTCGGCCCAAACGGCCATCTGTTCTGCGAGCAATGTGCCCTGCCCATTGCCACTTAAGTTTGGCGATTCTTCGTGCTATGTCGGTAACCTTGGTTCTTCTACGATAATTTAATTCAGGAGTTATTATTATTATGGGTTATTATATCTCAGAACCCTGGGGTCCTGGACCTTTGGAAGGCGTACTAGGAGTCGAAACCAACTCGCAGAGGCCCTTTTAACGCTTGTAACGGAACGTGGTAGGTATCAACCGGCGATTATCCCTGCACGCGCTATGCTAGTGCATCCAAGGACAGCCCCCGGTTGGTGGGAAACTATTGCAACATATGGAAAACAAAAACAATAAGGTTATGGTTTTAGGATCCTTAAATAGACTGGTTACCAGGAACTATGTTAAGACTATCTATCGATAAAAAGGCAGGAGGTGACTTGCACTCTCAACAAATGGGCCCCCGAAAACAGTCGCTAGCATGAAGTAACGTAGCAACAAGAGGGCAATATATCCTGAAGTTCTTGAGAAGTGGAGAGGTATACCACGGCTATCAGGACAATCCCGGAAGTACGGTCAAGATCCCTACCAGCACCTTACTGGATCATAAATGCTTCTCCCTCGCACGTTTGCTCTTGCGAATCTCCACTCAAGCCAGCCAATAAAGGTACGAGAGAGGTGGGAGCTCTGTTCCTCGTCAGTGTCCAGTACGGAGCCGGCCAGTAAAGGATATTATTATTATTATTTATTAAGTGCTTAATGCATACAAAAATACACGGGTGGACTTAATCAAGTCACCAAACGGAATCAAATGCCTTCGGCATTTTCTACCAGTCAACCTTTTGTTTGGTTTGGTTAGTTTTATTCGAGTTGTCTTTGACTACACCCCTCATCTTCATTTTGATGAAGTTTCTCAATTTCTTCCAGGCTTACTTATGCAGTACGGGTTCAGCGTTCTTGCTGGTGAACGCTGGCTCGATCTGGCACCATTGGAGACAATCGAGTGAGGCCACCCACGCAATGGCGGAGCTTCTCTGGGTCCTGGGCTTGCCGCTCAAACGCCAGCTGATGACCAAGGTCTTCATAAGCTCTGCAGCAGGCATCGGGATGCTGCTGGACCTAGGAACGGTTCCTCTTTTCACTGCCTTGAAAATTTAATAAATAAACTTAAAATTCCATGTTTCATTTTTCTATATTTGTTTCAGTTTGGAACATAGTGATGATCGGGAGACAGGCCATAGTAACTGAGCCCTACCACGAGCTCTTAATGCGATCCATATGACGACCTAAACTGAACTGTTAAAGGGATGGAGTTATGTATAACTCTTCTATAACCATCCCTCTTTCTCGCTCGGTCATTGGTACTGTACGTTTCCAGGTTCGCTGATGAAGGCCCACTTTAATTACAAATCACAAAATATGTTTAAGAGAGCCTTTCTCAATCCGTCTATTGTCAACGTGAGCATGGTTTAAAAGCTTGTTGTTTCATCCAACGCATTGTTTAACCTCTCGTATGCCGTAATTAGAGACACAATTAAAAAGCCATTGTGTCTCGCGTAGATCTGCGTTCCGGCATACAACGGGTTAATAAAGAGGCAACGTGAAAACGAGAGATAATAAGTATTTCCATCACTCACTCACAAAATTTGTTCCAGGAACTTGCTTCTCTAAAAATCTCAAAAGCTTAAATCTAGAATCTCAATGAAATATGCAAGGTTTCTATAAATATATTTTCATTATAAATTCAAAACATCTAGAGAAAGGTGGGAATAACGTCATAATCTTGTAGACCGGTTGTATAGAAATGTATTTCAGGTTGAGCGCTCTTAACTTAAAACTACACATGTAATTTTTTTTTATCATTGATGGGCTCGCGTTTGGTCACTATATCACCTGATGGTAAGCGATGATTTGGCCGACGATGGAGCACGCTTGCCTAGAAGTAATTAGACATAATTCTGTCTTTTATTTTCAAACTATTTACAGAACCAGAACGATATTTTAAATTAATTTAACAGCAAATGTATTCACGTGGCGACGTATGGCGCAAGCTTTAGTAGTCAATTCTCATACGTCTCACATGTAACGTTACAACACAATGATCTAACAACACTATGTTAGAGGCTTCAGTTACAAAATCCCCGAACATAATAGTGAGCTACATTAGTTTGATTGTGGAAGATTCGAAAGCCGTTTGATGGCGCATTGAGACGAATTGTGTTTGTCCGTGAAGCATCTCAAATAGACTGCTCAAGAGTCGGCGAAAGCGGACTAATTCAATTTTTGCGGCCCGTTCGACATTATAGGTACTATGGCATCAGCTTCCACACATTTCCTCTTTGCCTTTTTGCCTCGCTTCTAAGTTCTGTGCGTCCTGATCCAGGTGTATCAACTTAATAATAAACGTTTGCCCCGCAAGGTCCCTCAGAATCTGCGTTTTAGGTGTCATCATCATCATCATTTCAGCCAAAAGACGTCTACTGTTGGACATAGGCCTCCCCCAAGCGTCGCCATAATGACCAGTCCTGTGCGTCTCACATCCATCGGATTCCCGCGACCCTCACCAGGTCATCGGTCCACTTTGGGAGGCCTTCCAACGCTGCGCCTTCCGTACGTGGTCTCCATTCCAGAACCTTTCGTCCCCATCGACCATCTGTTCTACGAGCAATATGCGCTGCCCACTGCCCGTTTTAGCTGTGCGACAATGCAATGTACTCGCTTTTAGGAGTACATGTAGATACCGGTACCCCTAGCCAAGTTGCTAATCTGCAATAATTAACGCTTGTAGAAAGCTTCAAATGTACGGGAATGACGTCGTCTTAACGCTCAGTCACGTGGTCAGAACAAAAGAATTGGCGGAAAGGTCAACTCGAAGCGTTCGGCGCAAGCGAAACGGTTGTAACTTGGCTAGGGGGGGCGGTTTCTTTTTCAATGTACCTCTGTACTTTGAAAAATATATAGCGTATTGATACCGTTGATCCAACGCGATTTTAGACGCCCTAAATTTTTATAGCCAAACATTAGCCGCTATTCAATTAAAGTTTTAAGCCTGCGGTCATCTCCGCTTCTAGCCGGGTGTGTTGCCTACCTCCATTTAGGTCGTATGTTCTTTCACTGACATGTTATGTCTTCGTCCGATGGCAGCTTTAGGACGTTAAGTCCCTCCATCACTTTTAGTAGTTAACAATAACTGAAATTCTTAAGATACGTGTGATCGGCAGAAACCATCCTACAGTGTCACCTAGTGGAACTTAGTGTCTTTATTTTATTATGGATAGGGTCGCGTTTGACCACTATCTCACCTGATGGTAAGCGACTCCCGACACAAGACAGCATGAACTGCATATTTCTAAGACACGTCATCTAAGGAATCGTTGCGCTATCTTCTTCACAGCTTATTTATTTATTTATTTAAACTTCATGTACAATAGTGGTACATAGGCGGACTTAATGCCACAAGGCATTCTCTACCAGTCAACCTTTGGGTTAAAAAAGACAACACTGTGGTAGGTTTGCACAATAAACAAAAACCTACAAAATAACAAATAGTTCAAATGGAAAAATATAAAATAAGTTATTTATAATAATAAAATACATAAATATGCTAAAATAATAAACTAATAAATACTATGAAAAATATGAAATCACTATGAGAACTTAATAACAATACTGAACGAAGACCGAACTAAGGTTGAGAGGACTTCAAGTAGTAGTTCCGAATTTTACGTTTGAAGGATTATCTACTCAAAACTGAACAACTTGGCACCACTGACATGATCACCAGCATCAACGGAATGTGTCGAGTCCCTAATTATCATACTGTTAGTTAGTGTCAAATGCTACCGCTTCCCGCAGCTTACTTTATTAGTTAATAACATTCACTTTTCACTTTTAGGTTGAAAGTGTAACTCCCTATCTTCATCGTCACCTGACAAGTAGAGTAATCATAGGAAACATAGTGACATATAAATGAACATAATAAAACCAAATCTACACTCTCTAACTCAGTCTAGAACCACGTCCATACAGCATCATATCCCTGTGTTGGGGTCGGAGCAGTGGATCAGCGGGATCAATGATATAGTCTACTGGGGCCCCGTCGGTGTGCATATAGCATAGTCGGACAAAATAATGTTCCCACTGTTGGGACTCAGGCCTCTCTAGGATTGGTGGATGTCACTTGTTTTCGAATTTTTAGTTTTAGGACATGCCGGTTTCCCCACGATTTTTTCCTTCACCGTTTTTGAGAGCAGTGATGATGGAATAAATTACACAAAGTAATGCGCCTGGCTGGGTTTGAACCCGCGGCCTACAACACGTAAGTCGGGGCCGTTACCACTCAGCCACCACTGCTCTCAAATCTGTCGGTGTGCAATAATTCGTAAAGTACTATCTCCGTCGTGGCCTATAGCAACTTAGTCTCACTCTCTTTGCTCTACCAGTTCTGTGCTAGTACGAACTAATTAGAAGAAAAAAAATAGGTTTTGGACTGGCTACGCCTCTGGATCTGTGCAACACATTCTCTTTCTCCATCCTTCTTTTCTATCATCACGTTTTTATTCATCCCATTTTCTCTCAACTGTAAAGTATAATCACCTCTTAAAACGCCAAAAATTGAAAAGGAATGATAAGTCACCAATTATAACCCTTACGTTGAATTAGAAACCTCTACGGTCCGGATCAAGCGTTTCGCCTCGTCCTTTATACCGTGTAGATCAAGGGGCTGGAAAAATTTGTCTGCTGCAGTCTTCCCGTCCTATTATAATTTAGGTCTCTTCAAGGCTAGAGTGGATTAGGTTCTTAATAAACTAGTGCGCCTCACCATCAACGATTGCATCACTGCTTACCATCAGGTGGGATCGCAGTCAAGCACTAGTTTATATCATTAAAAAAAAAAACATCAAGTACATCAAAAAATGCAACACAATAATTTATTGCGAACCGACTCCTGTCCCATCCAATCAATACTAGAGTGAGATGTTACCAGACAGCCATGGAGGTGGCTAGATCAGTCACCATGGAAACAGGGGGGCCCGGCCCATGCACCAGTACCCATTTAGCCAGCTATAGGTATAAAGTTTTGGTCAGGGTGAGATACTGACGCGGGGCAAAAAGTATCACATATATGGTGCCATCGTTATTTTTTTATAGTGGGATCGCCCTCCCGTTCCGCCCAAGAGCGGGACGATCATGGGCCAGACTTTACTGACAAAAAACCCATTCCTGTTCCTTCTTTGCCATTGGGGTTATTCACTTAACCCATGGCCCTAACAGGCTTCGACCCTGCTGGGCCCCTACGATTTGCTGACATCTTGAGGAGTGCGTGGAAAACTACGCGCCGTGGACGACTTTGACGCTCCGGACGGTTCCCGGACGACCGGACGGCGTGCTAGCCATTGCACGCCGTCCCTGTGGGCATGGGCACCCAGCACAACATGATGGGGTCGGTTTCCCCATCCAGCAATTGTCAATTTTTTTTTTTTGAGGATATACTTCTAACCTCTATCGACCGCTTTTCAGTAATTCCTAAACAGTTAATCTGCCTTGTCAACTTGGGATTGAAAGGGCTAGGAATGATGGAGTACTGCACTGTGGCCATGTATTTATATATTGTGGTCTGGTTTCCGCATTTATTAATCTAACCGCGCCCGCCATCGCACCCGCTGTCGCTCTTCCCTATAGTTACCGCACTTATACCCTAGACGAGGTCGAAAGGTTTCCATGGAAATGGGGAGATGGGATCCGACAGGGAGGATGGTATTAGTTCGTAAAACCCTCGTCTGCATGTTCTAGAACCTTTTGTAAATATTTTCGACAACAAAGCTTTGATGCTACCCATAGCTACGACGGAAATAAACTTGTGTTCGTGGAATATCTATTTTAAAATGATAGACAAAGTAGAAAATATAAAGAAAACATGTGGCACACCAAGTTTCATGATCTAAAACCTAATTCATCATCATCATATCAGCCGAAAGACGTCCACTGTAGGACATAGGCCTCCCCCAAAATCTAATTAATAACTTAAATTAAACTTAAAAAATATATATATCTACACTAATTAAAAAAGGTATAGTTTGTTTTTTTGTTTTATGTTTTTTGTTTGTAGGAGGTAATCTCTGAAAGTAAGATAAGATATGGCTCCGAAACGTGGTGGCTAACAATAGACCTCATCAAGTTCGTGCCGAACTGTAGCCACCTAACCGCGCCCGCCACCGCGCTCGCTACCTCTCGTATAACACACCGCACCATCACATTCACCCTCCACCAGACCTAAAAGGTTTCCATGGAAATGGGGAGATGGCAGCCGGCGGGGGGATGCTATGGTTGAATCCCCCGCCTGCAATTCCTAGAATCCTTTGTGTTTTTCAACAGCAAAGCTTTGATGGTAGCTACGAGAGGAAAATATTTTTTGCTCGTGGAATATCAGCTTTTAAAATGATGAAAGCTTTGTTTGCTGTCCGTATATTTCACATAGTATATTTCATAGGTACCTATTTACTTGCTATAGTACTTTTTTAGTATATATAGCGGCATCGCCCGCGTGGAGATGGCTTATGTTACTCAGTGACAAAGTAGCTTTGTACTGGTGAAAGAACTTTTAAAATCAGTCCAGTAATAGTAATATTAGTATAGATTCGTGTACACTCGTATAATACAAAACAAGATATCAACAGAAGAATAGCTGTACAAAGATCATGTTATTTCTATAGAAATCTCTTCCAGCATACCTGCTGATCTAAGATACTTAGAAGAAATCTAATAGGGTTATTAGTCTGTAAGAGTCTGACGCTATCTCCCGCTCTGCACAAGGGCAGGGGAAACGCCAAAAACGACAAAAAAGGGTTTAAAAGATCCATACAAAGAAACCTAGTATTATGCGGGCAAAGTCACTGGCATAAGCTAGTCCAACTGCATAAAAAATCGCAGTAAAAATTAAGTTCAACATAATCAGACCTATATTTTAGCGCGGCGTAACGTAAAATCAGGAAGTGGAAAATTAACGGCAAATCATGATAATGCGAGACGATTGTCTCCGAAACTATTAGCTTGATTACGAAAGCGTGCCTGACCCAGCAGTGAGGCAGTGCTCGGGTGGCCGGAGGCGGCGCTGGAGACAGAAAATAATCATCTACAACCCAGCACGCACATCTGGCACAGATTTGTGTCGCACAATTTTTTCTTAGTTTAAACATGATTACTAAGAAGCAGGTTTGTTTATTGTATTTAATGAGGATAGGGAAATAAACAGTAGATAACTACTTAAACGTAAAAAAAGTCGAGTTGAATACCTTTTATAATACTTTTTCTGGCACAAATTTATTTTTATTTCCGACATTTTTAGTGAGTATATTACAGTATTGAAATTTGAAATCGATTCCACGAGTCATTTATTTTGATACCCTATCTAGGGTTTAATATTTTTTTTCGTGATGGCCTAAATTATAATGATTAATATCACGAAAATAAATGAAGACATATGATTAGGTGTCACAAATCCGTCAAATTTTTTTTTATAATTTTGGTGCACGCAGTTTCACAACTAAAATAAATCTAAAAACAATACCTCTCGAGCTATAATTCAAACAAACCGTTTAGGCTCTAGGTGGTATCAAAGTAACACATACACACACTACATAGAAATACATACACTCGAAAAACATAACCTCCTTCTGACGCAGTCGGGTAAAAAGGGTGTTGCTGTACATATTTATATTCTGCAGTGAAGTAAAATGGGCGATGGACATCATTCATTTTGTCCTTACCGCTAGTAGTGATGATCTCATTGAAAATTCTATTATTAATAGCAAAAGCAAAACGACCGTCCCTTTCTCTTGACAATGCGAAAAATACATAAAAAAACCGCATTAGGAAAAACATATTTCAACTCAACATTTAAATTAAGTAGGTATAAAAATAAAATATTTATTTAAATGAATGAACGCACCATCAACATTCCTCGCGACAAGGTCATCGCGTCGCCTTTCTCAAAAAACTTTCTACCCTGCGGCCGACGACGGAGCAAAAAGTTAGTGGGTCACATCACAGGTGGGGTCGATGACACTGTGACGCATCGAGATTAGATCATTTGCGTCTCGGCGGGGGATCGTACGTGTGTAGCGAACATTTACCCGGACATGCTAAGGGCGGAATGGACTTTTTTTGAGAACTCTAGCCGTCTATACAGACTTTTTTTGAGACCTCTAGGCCCCTTAAAAAAATTTGCTTAGGCTTATGAAATTTTTTTTTCTTTCTCTTTCCATTTCCAACCAGTCGTCAGACCATAAGCGAATTGGTTATAAAGCAAATGGCGGTGTGGTGGAGCGGCCAGAGCTGCTCCTCCCACTTATCCGCCTCTTCACCACCGCAGTCGGGCTCAACAGTTCAGCAACTAGTGAGTTTGGATGCAAGGTCAGGCGTTTCTTGTGTTGCGTCTTGTATCGCTCAATTTCAGAGGTCACTGTTGACAAATTTAGATACTCGTGTATTTCGTCGTTCCTAGCAAACCAAGGCGCATTAACTGGCTACGCCCCACAGCTGGATCCCGTATGTCCTTATTGGCTTTAGAACTGAGTTGTGTGGACAATAAACTAATTATCTATTAGTTTATTGTCCACAGAGAGGACAGAGTTTCTTCCCATTAGCCAATATAGGTTACGAAACTTGTGGTTTATCTCATCTCTTTTACTTTTAATGTGATGCTTCCATGTTAGCCGCCTATCTAAATGGAAGCCAAGAGGCTATAGAAATAGCCTTTTTTTTTAGAACTCAACCCCCCTTATTAAAAACTTGCTTAGGCTTACGAAATAGACTTTTTTTGATAAATCTAGCGCCCTTATTAAATAGTTGCTTAGACTAATGAAATAAACTTTTTTTCGAACTCTAGCCACCTTGTTCAGTTGTGACTTGCTAAAGCTTACGAAATAAACTTATTTTGAGAACACTAACCTCCGTATTAAAAATTTCTTAGGCTTTTGAAATAGACTTTTTAATTTTTACGCTTCGAGGCCTAGAGGTCTTCTCAGTCAAGTGGATATCAGTGATTCACGTTAACTTTCTTACTATACTTTAATCTAAATAAAATAAAGCAGTACAACAAAATTATGAAACTTCGTTATCCGTCGACAAACAGCACATCAAAATGACAACAGAGAGATCAACTTATCTCTAAGCTCCTCTTGTAAAACATAGAGTAAATCTTATCAGTAGGAAGTACTGTTTACATTGTAATCGTTTATTCACCTTGATGCTGCAATGCAATCTCTTATCAAGGATGCATAGGGAGAAGCAACTTGATATACAAACTGTTGTTTAGCATAATAACTCTAATAATGTTCCACTCCACTGCTGGGACTCAAGCCTCCTCTCTAGGAGAGGGAATGGGCCGTAGTCCATCACGTGGGCTCAATGCGGGTTGGTGGAGATCACATGTCTTCGAAATTTTGGTTCTGGGACATTCTGGTTTTCTCGCGATGTTTTTCTTCACCGTTTTGAGAGCAGTGGTGATGAAATAAATTACACTAAGTAATTCTGTTGGCTGGGTTTGAACCTACGACTTACAACTCGTAAGTCGGGACCGCTACCACTGGGCCACAACTGCTCTCGTTGCTTAGCTTTATAGCAGCATTTTGCTGAGCGCTGGCCGTTTTGCGCGGATGTGACGCATATCTTACGTGTTACTTTTAGTTCGATATTGTTATTTATTTTTTTATGGTATTCGTCATGTTTGACGTGAATAAACACTTTTTCTTTCTTTCTCTTTCTTCTTTCTATAGTGATACGAGTCCTTAACTTGAAGAATTATTTTTTGAAGAAAGAGGATTGTAGTTTTATTGATACAATATTAAATTGTACTTGACTGCGATCCCACTTGATCGTAAGCAGCGATGCAATAGCTCTATCCTTCTCTCTCTTCTTTGAACACAGATGACTCGAGAAACATATTTGGCACACTCGCTGGCACACGCGTCCCACACAACTTCAGATCTGTTGATCCAGATTGCTATGTGTTTGGTCTTCCGTCCGAATCGAACCATCAAAATCGCCAAACTCGAAGATCCCAAAGCGAAATCGACAGACAGACGCATTTCAGTCAGATCAGGCGGATCTATAGGTGTAACTGAACATTTATATGACTGCCAGTGGTTGTAGAGTACTCAACTATCCTCAATCGAGGTTCCCGCCGCAAACGTCAGCACTTAAACGCAAGAGTTTAATTTACATGAACCGCACATCGGCATGCAACAGGTCATATTCAATGCGGTGTTAACGTTGTCATATCGTGCCAACTTTATGCTGGTTCGGGCTGTTGATTACTTTGGCTGCGTGCCAAGAACAGGCCCGTGGGAGAAGTAACAAGCTGTAGCACTTTCTGTGCTACATACACGTAGAATTCCATTACCATAATTATGCCGCCGTCAGAAGGCCCACCATAATAATTTTCAAGACAGATTCATCATCATCATCATCATTTCAGCCGAAAAGCGTCCGCTGTTGGACATAAGCCTCCCCCAAATGTCGCCATAATGACCAGTCCTGTGCATCTCGCATCCATCGGATACCCGCGACCCTCACTAGGTCATCGGTCCACCATGTGGGAGAACCAAGGTGAGAACCAATGTCTGTAACATAACCATAGAATCGCCAAACTTACGTGGCAGTGGGCAAGGCATATTGCTCGCAGAACAGATGGTCGATGGGGACGAAAGGTTCTGGAATGCAGACCACGTACCTGAAGTCGCAGCGTTGGAAGGGGTTTGGCTATTGTAGACCGTGGATATGTGGGACTTATCAAAAATGTTACCCAAATCATGGCACTCCTTATTACAGTAAAGTACAGGTTTACCAGTTTGAGACGCCGCTCAAAAACTGAACCCCCACTTTCGAGAACCAGTGAGCAGTGACATTTCTATACCACCCACTAGGCACAGTCTATTTCAAAAGTAACGAAAAGCCATAGGGATGGTGACGTGCAAGGAAGGTTTTTTTAGATGAGAAATCATCCATTGACTTCTCCAGCTCTAGAGCAGACTGGGAAGGCATGTCAGACTTTTGCTGATTAAAACCACACCTATGTTTCATCACCACTGCTCTCAAAACGGTGAAGGAAAACATCGTGAGGAAACCGGCATGTCCTAGAAGCAAAAATTCGAAGACATGACATTCACCAACACGCACTGGGCCCGCGCGGTGGATTACGGCCCATTGCCTCTCCTAGAGAAGAGGCTTGAGTCCCAGCAGTGGGAACATTAAAAAGGCTGGTGATGAAGATGATGTCCCTTCTATCCCTTCCCTCTCGGACTACCCATGGACGTGCAAGGAAGCGGGAAATGACAGTTATCGAGCTGATGTGTGTTATTTGCAAAAGCATTAAGCAGCGGGCCTATGTTTTTACTTGTGTATGAAACTAAAAGGGCGAAGACCTGATTAATTGATTATCTTTCCAGGGTCATTAATCACAGACCCCGGTGATCTTACTAGAAACTATTGAAACAAAGAAGTACCTTACGTTTCCATGTCTAATTTATGCAGAACCATAAAATGTATTGAAATATCTTTGAAGCCGAGTGTCGAGTTTCACCCGGACTATGATCTAGGCGCACAAGTGTAATTTATCTCTAAACATAAAAACAGTTTTAGTGCTTATAATGATGTTTGTGTGAGGTAGGTTTCTCTCAGGGTTATGGCCGACAGCACGTGACCACCGACATAACCCTGCCCTTGCAAACCGGTCGCGTTGACCCGGTTATAAGCACAGTTAAGATTAATATGCTTTTAGGTTGAATTCAAATGTACGGTGCGTATTCAAATTAGTTGAACGACACGATTTTATAAAGAAAATTTAGAGAAAATTGGCGAGTCTATCATTTTATAAAACCAATAGAAAATTTAAGTTTATAATAATTAATTTATCTATCACTTAGGAAATAATTTACATTTAAAAATATTTAAGTAATTATAATTACAGTATATAAAAAAAATATGATTATAAACCCTACTCTAATTACAGCTAAAATCAAATTAATAAACTTTATTGTAACACAAAATAGTAACGAAACTTTTACACAAACTTTTGAGATTAAGATGTAAAATATAATTATTCAATTTTCGAAATATGTAAAATTATCAGCATTGTTTTCTTGCTGAAATATTGTATGTTTTTTCAAAGTAAATTCACTAATCTTACTTCCATTATTATAAATATTGTCATTTAACGAAAATGTCTGCGCAGGCGGCTTGCCTAACATGACACAAGACGAGTACAGTCAAACGGGGTGAATAGAAACGAAGGGGTAAATAGGAATAGAACTTTAAAGGGATTCTTTACGTTATTAAGAAATTATTTACAGCATTTAGATACTGATATATTTCGTGCATTGTGATACAAAAATAATGGAAGCTTTGCTAGAAACCAATATTAGGAGAAATTAGTGAAAATCCTAATCAAAGTTTTGTTTCAATTCACCCCTGCGTTCCTATTTACCCAATTTGAAGGTAGTATGACGCAGCCACCAACAGTACGAACCAGCCCGGTATGAAAACTACACACAAGCCGCGAACGCTTCCGTACGCCTTCTGAGAAAACTTTCATAGCATGAGTAAGATAATCTCTTGACGCAATCCCATCAGCAATGTGAAAGCTTGTACCAGCGCACAGCAATAGCAACCTTATGTTGGAACTATTAGAATTGATATTTGTGCAGTTTAAATGTTGCGCGGTATTATGAGAAACTTTAGATTTTCCCAATGAAGTCATTCGGGTCGGATTGGCCAGGTTTAGCCGATTTTCAAGAGATAGGGTTGATTGTTGGCTTCTAACTATTTGGAAAAACTTCTATAGTTATCTTAGTTAGCTTTTTGTCTGCATATAATAATATAAGCATAATCAGCCTTTTAATGTTCCCACTGCTGGGACACAGGCCTCCTCTTTAGGAGAGGGAATTGGCTGTAATGCACCACGCGGGCCCAGTGCGGGTTGGATGTCACATGTCTTCGAATTTTTGGTTTAGGTTAGGAAGACATCATGAGGGAACCGGCATGTCCTACATGCCGGTTCCCTCATGATGTCTTCCTTCACCGTTTTGAGAGCAGTGGTGATAAAATATATATTTTTTTAAATGGTATAAACCAGTGCTTGACTGCGAACCCACCTGATGCTAATTAGTGATGCAATCGTTGATGGTCAGGCGCACTATATACACAAAGTAATGCGGCTGACTAGGTTTTAATCCGCGACCTACCACTCGGAAATTGGGGCCGTTACCACTCGGCCACGGCTGCCTGATTTTGTTAGCAGTATGACTTTAATTTATCTGATCTTTGTATTTGTACAAGGTGTTCTATCACATCAGTGACTTTACCCATGTTACTGAAGCGTAAGCTGATGGCAATGCCGGATTAGGCCAGTGTGGGGCATGTAGCAAAAATCTACTAAGAGGTCCCCTAAATCATTACTAACGACCACAAATAAAAACTAGAATTACTTTAGGCCGACTTAGACTTTAGGCTTACTTACTTTAGGCTCACGTGTAACACGCCTGATCTGTACGTAGAACGACATCGCGTGGTGTCGCGTGGCGAGGATCAAGTGTAACTCTACAAGTCTAGTTTCCATATAAAATGTATGGAGACCGACGCGCCCAGATCGGCGTGTGTGGCACACGTGTGTGCAGTGTAGTTCTAGCTTAAATCTCTTTTTTTTAAACAGGCTTCGGGGCCATTGTGTAGTGATGAGCCCGTAGGAAGCCTATATTGTCTTTATGGAAAATCCAGAAGTGGTTAGAATTCATATGGCACAGATATCTTGACTTGCCTTTTTACGCCCAAGCGGGGCCCCCCCATGCGCGGGACCCCATCGTCGTTTGTACCTAATAAATCTGTAGAAGTTTTTAGTTGTGCGCGCATTACGTAAAATGTACGAAATCAACATAAAAACTTTTATCCATTAAAATTATGTGTAACTTGATAGATATTGAATATTAATTAAGCTTTGTTTTATCTCAATCGGTTGACTATATCGGAAGATGTACTACATTTATTGATTGTTAGGAGGTTCGAAGTTCGCCGGGTCGGCTAGATTTGTAATATATAAATTCCTCTAAGCCAGGCTTCTTTTAGAAACTTTTACAGGTAGAGTAATTTCAAACGACGTTCAGTTGGTGGGCTGTGTGACCCGACGTGTTTTTATAGACATGCTCTTTGCCGGCCATAAATAAAATAAGTTTATGGCAGAGAAACCAGGAAGTGCGTGATTCATTACTTTGAGACAGTTTTTTCTATGTATGATATGGACGTGATTCATTCGGCGAAAGTAAAAGATAGTTCCGTGTCAGTGACGCTGTAATATAGGGTGATGCAGAGTTAAGGCGGGTTTTTTTTTTTAATCTTCTTGAGATCATACTTGCAGACCTAGCTCCAAAGTTTGAGGCCAAAATACAGCATCCCTAGCTTAGTTCGGCAGTAGAATAGAAATTACACACAAAAAGTTTAAGTCAAGGTTTTTTTCGGTGGGTAAAAATCACCCCAATGACATCCCCTGGGCGGAGCGGGAAATAGTGTCAGACTGTTACTGACTAAAAAACCCACCCCGTTCCTTCTTGCTTGTGATACCGGGGCCGAGCTACGTTTCGGAGCTAACCCTGGCCCCAGTAGGCTTCGACCCAACTGGGCCCTTGCTGTTGTTGACAGCTTGAAGCGCGCGAGAATAGTAATAATAATAATTTATTTATTTTCTTTCCACAAATTACAGAGAAATGAAACAGACAGTGTACAATGAGAATAGTGAAATTAATTTGTGGAAGACTGGTGCCTGAAGTAACTAAGTTTTTTAAAAAACCTGTGTGTCAGGTCACCAGGCCCCCAAAACAAAGTTTAAGACTAATGATTGTTGTTCTTATTGAAGACGATTTGATCCACGTAAATACATTGCAGTCATTAATTACATCAATAATAATAATTTAATTATATTATTTCATTACAGTGATAATAATAACTTGATTACATCATTTAATTACATTGATAATAATAATAAATAAATAAATTGATTTCAATATTTAATAGCATCAATAATTATAAATTGATTGCAATATAGTGCGCGCCGTTGACGACTTGGGTTCGGTCTGAACAGTTACCGGACAGTCGGACATCGAGCTACGCATTGCTCGCCGTCCGCAGAGTGAATAGGTTACTTCTAGAGTGAGTGAGATAGTGGTCAAACTCGAGGCTCTGATCATAATTACAAAAAAAAATGTGACTGTTTCGTAAAATATCGTGCCCAGGGTCCTGGGCACTTTTCCCATTGGCATCGATGGGATGAAATTTTTGATGCTCTATGAGTTCTTTTTCTACCCGTTGAAAATAATTACAAATTGAAAATAATTTAATAACATGTACAATATTATTAAATTATTTTCAATTTGTATATTATATCGTGGCCAGATCTTAGAATTGATGACGTCATGATAGGGCCAACTAAAACTAGCCAGATCGTTTCAACGTTAACATTTGATGATATGCCAATCCTCATTTTGCCCTTATGTAGGATGTAGGATTTCTATGATAATAAAAGCACTGAAGAAAGTAGCGCGTTGCCTGTCGCGGGTTTGATTCCCGCACGGAACAAATATTTGTATGGTCTCCAAATAGGTGTTCCGGGTCTGGGTTTCTTGTAAATGTGAGTTTACATGTTTATGAATGCGCCCACGAAACACGAGTAACTTCAACTGTTTGGAAAACAATCGCTTGCATTTTATTTTGTTTGTTTTTTATTTATTTCGTAATGATTTCTATTAATGGAAATTTTGTAGTTATTCAATCTAAATGTAATTTATTTTTACATTAATTTCTAATTTGATAATTGAAATAAATTAATTAAAAAATAAATAAAATGCTTGCTACCTGATAACAATTCTATTTTCGAGTCATAGATAAAGTTTGGCTATTAACTTTATTCTAAAAGCATTTTGAGTGGTTAGTTCAAAAAAAAATACTGTGTTTCCCAAATTAGAAACTGCTTATAATCAGAGCTTTTCAGATATGTACGTATCTAAGCGTCGTTAAAGCTTTTCTTTAACGACGCGTCAAATCCGACTTATAAACAGTTACAGAAAAGACCTATTCGAACAGAAATATCCGTAGAATCTAGTAACAGTTGTAACTTGTAATATAAGCCGTCCCATTTAAATAAATTCCGAAATCCGTAATATGTGAGGTGTTGGCTATCGGGCGGGGCCGCATTCTTGGACCGTTATGAGTCCAATGCGCAGTTAGTTGGGTTTAATCAGGTCGCCGGCAAACTTGCGCGTCGGTGGAGAGGTAGGCATGCGATTTATTCGTGTTACGTCGACAGACGATGAGACAGGTGTTACCGGGGTATCGAATGTATCGATTCCGGTACTATGAATATTATGTTATAGATTGATGAGTAGCAACAGTTCTACATTCGAAAGAAAGTTTAAAAGTGCTGTTGTGATGTTTACTAACAAGGAACCGGATTTTTAAAATTAAGAATTAGAAATTTACAAAAAGAATTAAGAATCCTTTTCGAGGTGCGTTTGCATACAACCGCTTATATACGAGATTATGATGTTATTACACACCCTTCTCCTTGTATTTTAAATACACAGCCATTGACTTATATATATCGATGTACACAGCTATCTTGTAGATATTATCTAGGCTTCTATAGAAATCAAAACATGTGTAAAACTAATCTAGTAAAGACCTCTAAAAATCTGCTGTTTTATGTGAATTTTGGCCTTTCACAATGTACTAATATATTAAAAATATAAAAAAGTACATCAATAGAAGCCTTGCGCATTTAATCGAGATTCTGAATGACGAAAATTTTTCTGAAAAACTTTTAAGGGTTTAAAAAAGACACGTATTTCCTGGAACAAGTTTTGTTAAACATTTGAGTAAATCACAATAGAGTTTTCAGGCGTTATCTCTCTTTTTCTGCATTGCTTCTTTATCAAACTTCGCATTGGATTGCGTAAGATAAAGCAATAAGTTTTTAAATCATGCTTAATGTTGACGATAGACGATTGGTAAAGGACTCTCCAAATTACCAGTAAGCACAACTTGAGAATAACATCTAGTCGTTCTCGGGGACAGATTGAGAGCGCTCACGATGTCGCAGTTCAGTTGATATAATATGTACCTATAGCTATCATTAAAAAAAAAACAGCTTGCGTCTTGACAGTCCAAAGAATTTTTAAGTACCAAAATAGTTCCAATTTTATGAGAAAATTAACTTGAAATAATTTCATTCATTGCACGTACAGCTAAGGAGTTCCCTGTCGGAATCTGTATTTCCTAATAAGTACAACCTGGGGATCTTTAAGTCAAGAGTGAATAGGTTACTTTCAGGCAAGCGTGAGCTTCCATCGTCACTTACCAACAGGAGAGTTAGCGGTTCAAGCGCGAGCGTAACAACAATTTTAAAAAAGCATTCACTTTGTCATGAAAACGGAATCTTTTTTAAAAAGAAAACTGATTTTTGGCCTATAAAACCTTCCGCTTTTTTACAAGCTTTTATTTAGTTACACCTGTCCTGATGTTTGTATTCTGTAATCAAATCTTGCTAATTAAATTTGATTCACTTCCCGGTTACCGATTAAGCTGAAATTTTGCATGCATGTGTAAATCAGATGCATAATTATTATGACACGGAGCTGATCTGATGATGGAACGGGAAGATGGCCATAGGAACTCAGTAATAAGCGGAATAAGTTATATCGTGTTTGAGCTTTTTGGAAAGGTCTTAATGAGTATTAAATATATGGTATAAACAACGCTATAAAAGCTTGCTATGAAAAAATGATTTTCATTGAAAACTTGTTATTAAAAATATTCCAAGTTTTTTTTTCGGTGGGAAAATCTTCCAATGACATCCACCGTTCTTGAGCGGAGCGGGAGATGGTATCAGACTTTTACTGACTAAAAACCCACTCCTGTTCCTTCGTTACTTTTCGTACCGTGGCCGAATCTTCCTTTCCTTGCTTCCTTCATAATATTATTTAAAAGAGTGTCCATGGAGTTTCTTGCACATTCTTCTCCATAGAGACCTACGTTTTGGAACGTGTAATTTAGCTTCACTTTTTTTGGACTGACCGACATTTAACTATTCAAAAGTGCCTGCAAATGGTATATTTGAAATAAATGCTTGGCCCCAGTAGGCTTCGACCCTGCTGAGCCGCTACGGTTTGCTGACAAAATATTCCGCGTTATGCAGTAGAGTGCGGAAATCATTGTTACTTCTGACGGGATATTGCACGCCTGCAATCATTGCAGTTACAGCCGGTTTCCCCAACTAACCTTATAATCAGGAAGTTTGGTATAACTCCGGAAAACGAAATGTAGTTAATATAGTTATATCACTTGTTAAAGTTAGTTTATATAGTGGTGGGAAATTATCAAACTCCTTTCACTCTGAGTGGAGCACGAGCAAGTGCCAGACTTTAAGTGACTAAAACCCAGGCGTTCCACGGTTACGGGGACTCATTCGGACCATTCCGCAGAGGAATAATAATAACAATTATAAAATTAACATATAGGTATATTTATGTATTATTTTATTTGCATTGCTTGTATTTTTGAAAATATACACTTGATCCTACCCTCTATTATATAATTTTATATCTTTTCTAAGAATGTTAAATTTAATCGCTAATAAATTTGCTAGCAGTACACCGCAAACTATTCTCATTGTTGTTTATTAAAAATATCTGCACGAATATTATTACGAAAATTTCAATATTACGAAAATTATTACAACTTAACACTTTAACGCCCTTTTTTCACATACATATAACATTAAGAAAATAAAACATCAAACCATTCAGTTTTAACCATTTCATTGAAAAGATTTCAAAATTTGTGTGACCTACATTGACATTTATACTTATGTACCCATTGATTATATTACCAATTATTGAGAGATAATAGCTGAATCACAAAGGATTGAAAATAAAATGACAAATTAATAAATCAAAACCACCTATAAATTAGCACCTCAAAAAAGCAAAAACACTTTCTTTACGCGTCACTAAAAACATACCCGTGGGCAAATGCGTACTTTCGTTGATATTATTCGCGTGCATTACCTAAAAAATGTAAAGTTAGCGAGTTCAAACAATGAGTTTCTCATAACGGACAGTAGGTGGCGTCATGAGTTACAAAATAGCGGGTAACTAAAGTTAATTATGATACTTTCACTCGACATCTTAACAAAACTTACTTTTACTTACATGTGCCGCTCGCGGCTGAAACGACACCGTTTTGAAATGGCGTAAAGTAACACCGGCACAGCTTTTTTTAAGTATTATACGAGTATATTTATGTTTATTGCTGTCAGCAACTTCACCCTCGTAATCGCAGAAAATTATCCCAAGGGAACATAATCCCTGGACAAAAAGAATCTTATGTACTATTCTGGGACATGGTTATCATTGAAATCCATTTAGCAGTTTTTGCGTGAAAGAGTAATAAACATCCATAATTCCATATGTATAAACTTTCGCGTATTTAATAATAGGTTTTTACTTATGAAATTGCCGTTTATTACAGAAAATACGAAACACAAAGAAACCAATAAATACCTGATTTCGTAAAAAGAATAACGTAACTTTAAAATAAAGTTTATTTGAACTTATACTTCCAAGTCAATCCAAAGATATAACACTTCAAAGTTATCCATTTCATATATATAAAGACCTATTATAAATTAATGAGTAGGACTTGTTTGGAGTAAAAACCTACAATAATCTCAAATGTTCAATTGTTTATTACTTAACAACAACATCTAAAATGTTCTTGTTGTCGTGCCAATAAACTCAAATTATATTTTATCTAATTAGTATATAGGAACCAGTAAAACTCTATCAATGGCCTTGTACAAATGGCCATGTCCGGTGCACTAGGGATTCCACACTGAAACTATGCTAGAGATAGATCTAGGCATTAATAATGTCATAGGTAAACTTAAAAAAGTACACACAAATTGAAAAATTCGCACTGGTTCTTGCCTGCCCCCCTAGCCAAGTTATAGCCTTTTCTCTTGCGTCGAACGCCTCGAGTTGGCCACGCCCCCAATTCTTTTGTTCTGACCACGTGTCTGAGCGTGGAGATGACGTCATTCCCGTACATTTGAAGTTTTCTACTAGCGTTGACGATTGCAGATTATCATCTTAGCTAGGTGTACTAGTCTTGTACTCGCAACCTCATGCATGAAAGAAAAAACCACAAAAATTCATGCATATGTTACCTATACATGTATTTTTCTTATTACTGCCAGTATTTGCCACTTGAGTGCAGAACTCGTCGGAGCATATTGGCACTTCGATCGTCCCAGGCATAACGCTCACTGCACAATGTCCCAGCTGAGCGGAAAGCATGTTAGGTTCTAAGATAAGATAGCGAATAACAAGCTTGTCGACAGGATGTAAACTTAACACTTCGTTAAATATGTCGAAGGTATTGAAGTAAAGTTATTTATTCAGGATAATCTTTACATATAATAAATCTGTACAAGTTTTTCGTTGTGCGCGCATCACGTAAGATATACGAAATTGATGTAGATAATGTTTATACATTAAAATTATGTATAACTTGATACATTACCTAATTATCAATTCCCATTTATATTTCTTGTTCTGTGTTTTTGTGTTGTTATTATTGCTGACATAATTTTTATTTTTATTAATTATTAATATTCTCCTTGATGTATTATACAATTGAAAATGAACTTATTTACTGATTTTATATGTTTATGTGTTTTAAAATCTAATGTTCTTTATTAATGTAGTGATTGTCTGTAAGTGTTACAGCACTTGAATAGTTATATAAAATGATTATGTAAATTCCCAGTGCCTGTAATGTTGGCGATCCTAAATAAATAAATAAATAAATAAATTACTTAGGTTTTGTTTCATCGCAATCGGTAGATTATACCTATTGAAAGGTATACTAAATTCATTGACTGTTAGGCGGTACAAAGTTCGCTGGGTCAGATGGTAATCTAGATAAATGAAAGGAAAAACTGACTGACTGATACATCATCGCACAGCCGAAACTATTGGAACTGGAGGCGTGAAGTTTTGCCCAAGGTTTTCAGAGAGGATTTTACAAAGTTCACCACCTATGGGTACGAAACGGATACCTCCAACTTTGGATTTTTATAATGTTTTCGAGATTAGGAGACCAGGAGCCCCGCAGCACATGTTTCACCTGGTAGGGCTCCTGACTTCCATCTGTAAATTGTTTCTTATAAATTGTATAAATGTTACTAAGTATGGGAGAAAATAAATTAATATTATTATTATTAAATATTATTAAAAGTACGTGGCTTCGTCTTAATACAAAGTGATCATAGCACCAATACACGAACTGATTAGAATACAAAAACCAATTCAAGATCAATTTATCACGCTTTTTAGTATTTTGACAATCTCAACTCATGCTCGTATGAGGTTGGAGTGCGAATCTAGCAACTAGTCACTAAACAATAAACTGGCAATACACAAAAAAATATTGTCTAGAATATTTGAAGCTTGTTTACTACGCCATAAATCCGAAATAAATTGCCAATTATTTTTTACCCGTAATAATTGCCGTAACGAACACACAACAGCTTTGTGATCTGTCTGTTGCCATTGGCAACCTGAGCCCCCCTACCACGAGCTCTTAACGCGATCTATTTTACGAAATAAACTGAACTGTGAAAGGGATGCAGCTATATAGGGTGTATAGCTCCGTCCCTCTTTCTCGCTCGCACGACGGGGATTTTATCACTCCATGGTAAGGCCTTAGGGATGTTTTCTTCCTAACAACATCCTTGATATGACTTTCGGAACACCCACGCAAAAGATTCTGTAACGAGCCTTCACAAGAATGGTTATTGCAGAAAATATAAATATTGAGATAGGTTTTGTTTCATCGCAATCAGTTGACTATATCGAAAGTTATACTACATTCATTGACTGTTAGACGGAACGAAGTTCGCTGGGTCAGCTAGTATTTAAATAAGTACGTAATATACGATACGTAACTAATAAGTACGACGTAACATACCGAAAATGATAACAAGCGACTTTAAAATACGATGAAAATTAAACTTTTCTTCCTTGTAGAATCCAATAATCTAAAACTAGACATATTATATACACTTATTTTTTTTTTATCATTGATAGGCTTGCGTTTGACCACCATGTCACCTGATGGTAAGCGATGATGTGATCGACGATGGAGCACGCTTTCACTCTTGACTTAAAGACCCCTAAGTTGTAGCTATCAGGAAACACAGATTCCGGCAGGGAATTCTACTCCTTGGCTGTACGCATAACAAATGTTTTCCTAAAACGCTTTGTGCGTATGGGTGGGATGTCAACCATGTACCGGTGGCGCAACGCTGTACCTGTGTGTGTTTTACAGTAAAACATTATAATTTGAAGATATGTGACATCCACCAACACGAACTGGGACCACGTGGTGGATTACGGCCCATTCACTCCTATTGAGGTGATATTCAAGCCTCCTAAAGAGGAGGCTTGAATCCCAGCAACATTATAAGACCGATTTTGCTATGTTATGCTATTATTATTCGAACAATCCTGTCTTCCATTGCAGCCTTTTAGGTAGATAGATAGACAGATAGATACACACAATAAAAATACAGTAGGAGCTTACAATTAATATAATGCAACATGGGGTGGTTCATATCCCTCAAAGCGATTTAGAATAAAAAAAATTGTTCTGAAGACTTCCGAACAAGTTTGTAAAAGATTTTAAGTGCTTGTTTTGATCTTACACTTGCTAAAAACATTCTGAACTCAAGTCTGAACCCTTCATAGCATCAAACTATTTAACGCAGCCTTTATGCATGGAACTTTTTTTTATTATGGATAGGCTCACGATTGACCACCATCTCACCTGATGTGGCCTGATGGAGCACGCTTGCTTTGGAGTGCATTCACTCTTATTCCCTATTCACTCTTTACTTAAAGAAGCCTAAGTTGTATATATCAGGAAACACAGGTAAAACAGTTTTAGCTCTAAAGATACCTGAAAAGCTGTAATATAAGTGATTTAAACTTCAAATTGTAGTCTAAACTTGCGAAAAATCATAGTTTCGAGAACAAAGGAAATCCAGGAACCCGGGTGGAGCTAGTTCATCCTTAAATAGTAAATCGATAGTTATTGCAACTGCGCACTAGGTGCAGGCTGCAAGTTCTTTGACCTAGCCGAAGCTAGGCTATACGTCATGCGCACTAGTGCTTTGACGACCGATCGATGGGGCCGGTGTCCTGAGCCTGCCGGGCACTATGCTGAGCTGGTGCAGTCCCCGGAAAAAGGTGGGGGGAGGACTATTTTACTGTTAGTTATGTAATTTTTATTTTTAGCAGTTTTATGTTTATTTTGTAGTTTATGTAGTTAGTAGCTGTCAGCTGTGAGCTGTTTTTTTTTTCTGTCAGCGATAACACTGCCATTGTACCCATAGATTTAAGTTTCTGTGAAATCTATACTAATATTGAAAGGAGAAGAGGTAAAATTTGTAAGTTTGTATGTAGGGGTAATCTGTCCGATTAATTTATAAAAAAAAGTAAAATAAAAAAAATTGAAAGATTCGGTAAAAATTTTTACCGGTAGAAAGCTGCTTTATCCCGGAGTGACATTGGCTATATTTTGTGTACCTACGCGGGCGACGCCGTGGGAAAAAGCAAGTTGTTAATATTTTGGTGTACAATAAAGTATTTATAGTTATTCGTCTTTTATTCGCTTGCATCTGATTAGTCCAACGAGTGTTTACGTGTCCTATTTATTTATTTACTAGCTTTTGCCCGCGGCTTCGCCCGCGTACATAAAAGGCCTTCCCTCTTTCTTCCCCTTTTCTCACTTTTTTTATAAAAAAATTATCCTATGTCCGTCTCCAGGATCCCAACTATCTCTGTACAAAAAATCATCAAAATCGGTTTGGCCATTTAGGCGTGAAGACGTAACAAACAAATAAACAAACAAACTCACTTTCGCTTTTATAATATTAGTAAGGATTTAAGGACAACCAACAATTAAAAACTATTAGTCGTGTTTTTGCGACTAGATGTTCCGTCTCGTTCAGCTCTTCAATCCCCATAGGGGACAGAAGAGCTGACAATATGGAGTATTTGGTCGTGGATGTGCGACCCTGGCGGATATATCCGACGTAGGCAGTTTAAAGGTTAATAGCGAGAAATAATAGCAAATATGAATTGTTTTTTGTAAAGAAGGCTATAATTTATTATTGTTGGGTCATAAGGCATGCTTAGAAAGTTTACTTAGGTATACTTTCTTAAGGTACCTATTTGACATATTATATAGTTTCTAATTCATTCGAAAAATCTTACAAAGGAACTTCACAAAAGTACGACGAGGGTGAGGGGTGAGGGATTGGTGAATGTCACTCGTCTTCGAATTTTTGGTTCTAGGACATACCGGTTTCCTCACGATGTTTTTCTTCACCGTTTTGAGAGCAGTCGTGGTGAAATAAATTACACAAAATAATGCGACTGGGTGGGTTTGAACCCACGACCTACCACTCGTAAGATGGCGCAGTTACCACTGGGCCACCACTGCTCAAATAAGTAAGAACGACTGGCTTTTACTTCAGACTGAGGATATTAAGCTTTGCTATACAGCGTGGCAATGCCGCCAGTCTTTTGGGCACATTACCAGGCGACAGCAATGTGGAAGAGTTTTTTGACACCATATTTTAGACACCGGAAGACGCAGCATTGTAAGGCCTCCAACAAGGTGGATCGATGACCTGATCAGGGTCGTGGGAATCTGCTGGATGCGTGACGCACAGGACCGGTCGTTGTGACGACGCTTGGGGGAGGCCTATGTCCAACAGTGGACGCCTTTCGGCTGATGTGATGATGATATTTTAGTTTGATTTTAGTTCCAATTAGCGTAGGGTTTCTTTTTTATTTTACTATAATTATAGCTAGTTGAGTATTTTTTTAATGTAAATTATTTCTCTCCAAAATAACCAATAAATCTTCGTCTCGCACGTCGAGTACCTACTTAGCATAGGTTACATTAGCTATTTCAGGGACCTTCGCGAACCGTGCAACAGTGCCTTGGCATCACTTGCAATTACTGAACGATACAAAGTTTCGTCAGCAACCGTTTTCTAAGGGAAGTTGCCCAAGTTTGGCGGCGCGGCTGACATTCGATCGCGCCTTGATTGTGGTTACGCTCCTATTATGATTCGTGATGGGCGCATGTAGTGGGTAGGCGCATGTAGTGGGTAGGTGCATGTAGTGGGTAGGCGCATGTAGTGGGTAGGTGCACCACGTACGATTTCTGTTATTATTGACTAGCTTTTGTCCGTGGCTTCGCTCACGTACATGAAATATAGCCTACGTCACTCAGAAATGGAAGCACGCTTGCCTCATCATCATCATCAGCCTTTTTATTGTTCCCACTGCTGGGACTCAGGCCTCCTCTCTAGGAGAGGGATTACGTTTGCCTAGAAGTAACCTATTCACTCTTGAAGACTACTAAGTTGTAGCTATCAGGAAACACAGACTCTGGCAAGGAATTCCACTGCTTGGCTTTACGCTCAATAACTGTGTTCCAAAAACACTACGTGTGTCTGGGTAGGATGTCTACCATGTACCTGTGACTCAACGCCGTTTGTTCAGACGTCCGATGATGGAACGGACTTGGCGGAATTAGATTGTGCAAGTCCAGTACACACTCCCCGAAAACGGTTAAGTCGAAAACTTCCCATTATTTTTTTTCGGAAACATGTGAAAAATTGAATTTTATTTAATTGACTGAATTTCGTTGGTCAGTAAATAGACAGTACTAAATTAAAATAACTGTCAGAATAAATTAAAATACATTGTGAAAATTGAATTTATGTGCATCACTTAATTTGCTGACTTACCGGATTTCAATAGATCTTCGATAAGACTTTTTATATTTCTTAACTTTAAATCACGTCGTGGTAAAAAAATAGCTTGATAAGAAACCTGAAATCTCGACGGTCTGGACTAAACGTTTTGCCTCGTCATTTATACCGCGTACGTCGAAGGACTGGAACAGTCTGCCTGCCGCAGTCTTCCCGTTCGATTATAATTTGTGTGTCTTCAAGGTAAGATTGAATAGACTCATAAACTAGTGCGCCTCACCATCAGAGATTGCATCACTGCTTACCATCAGGTGGGATCGCAGTCAAACTCTAGTTTATATCAATTAAAAAAAAAAGCAGAAGGGGTAGGAGTCTATATAGGCACTATCACTCTAATAAATACTTTGTGGTTTAAGACTTTGCGTAATGCAATAATTTGTATCAAACACTTCATAGTTTTTGTTATCGACATAGCCCTAAAAATCGCCAAACTTACGTGGCAGTGCACAGACTGCGTACCGGTAAACACAGCGACCTACAGAGGTAGGCCAATAAATTAATAAATGGGGGAATCTTCACAAAATCACAAAATATTGTTTCTTATACCAAGAACATGTACATGGATGGAGAGGGAGAGGAAGGCCGAAGAAAAGATGGACGTTTTGCGTGAGGACTGATATGAAAGAAAAGGGAGTTAGTGATAGTTTGATAGGTGACAGGACAGAATGGAAGAAAAAAACGTGTTGCGCCGACCTCAATTCAAAGTCAAAGTCAAAATATTTTATTTCACATAGGCCTACATGGGCATTTATAAAACGTCAGAAGCTAGGGCACAGTTCCAAATTGGTCGTTTCCTATGGAGAAGAACCGGCAAGAAACTCCATGGTTACTCTTTTAAAAAAAGTGGTTCATGTTACAATATTTAAATATATGTAAGAACAGTGTAGACCAATACTGTACACAAAAGCACAAAAAAAATCATTTTAATAATATAAAAAAAGTAATTCTTAATAAGAAGTAATCTGAGAGTTCGTGGGGTATACGTATTAATACTCGTAATATGGGATAAAGGCAGGAAAAAGAAGAATAAATACCTAGAAATATGATAAAAACTTTACACAAATTAACTCAATAATTGCTTTACTATTAATGAAGCTGCTATTAAATTATAAAATCGAATCATATTCTCCATTACTCACGTAAGAGTGTACCATTATTTACACAATATAGTCATTTGGTAGCCAATCAAATCACATCGAGGTGTAATTGCCAATCAGAGCACGACCACTTCCTTTATACGTGAAGTCTAACAAGCAGTGTATTGAGAATACCCTTAGGTAACGAGAAAACCCCATACCGTGACGTAATTACATTACGTAAATTAATGGTGTGAGAACTGCATAATACGAGTATTATTGTCTGAAGGGTTGCGGCGGGCGTGTGTCGTCGGCCTATGCCCGCATCATAGTCTATCTTGACAATAATAGCAAAACTAAAAATTAAAAAAAAACCTCGACGCATAAAATCTATAAAAACTAAAAGAAATGGTTAAGACGAGTCTATGAGCCCAAAATCGACGTGTTTACTAGTAGGCATTCCAGGGTTCAATTAGCCGGGCTTGCGGACAGTGAGCAATGGGTAGCTCGCTGTCCGGCCGACCGGTAACTGTCCGGACCAAGCCCAAGTCATCGAAGGGGCGCACTGTTCCCGCGCGCCTCAAGGAGTTGTCAGCAACAGCAGGGACCCAGCCGGGTCGAAGCCTACTGGGGCCAGGGTTATCCGAAAGGGCGCTCGAGCCCCGGTATGAAGGCTAGAAGGAACGGGGTGGGTCTTTTAGTCAGTAAGAGTCTGACACTATCTCCCGCTCCGCCCAAGGGCGGGGGATGTCAATGCATGATTTTTTCCCACCATAAAAAAAGGGTTCAATTAGCCATCTCCCAGTTAACCTAAAAATATTGCACCTTAGTAATATTGACTTATGCCTACTCCGTTATGCTGAAGTAATTTATAATATTTTCTACGCTCTTTATAATCTTTCGTCGACTCCAACTACTTTATTTTTTCACACTTTCATGCTGGCTAATGTCTGTGCTACACACGTTTTAAAAATAAAAGACGCGATACAACTCGCTAGTAAAGAAACCAGTCGTTACCCCAATGACCTTCCGAACTCTTACTTGGCCGTTTACGTGCCTGCAAAGTGTATCAAACCATGGTATTAAACTAAGTCTAGTTCTCTATGTAGACAGTGAAAGTTGATAGTCTACCACATACCGGTTCAATCTTCAAGTGTGGCAAACACGAAAATATTTGTCTAGAGTAATCGACATTAAAACAAAAAACACAAATGATAATGTGTTTGTGGGCTTGCGGGCAGCGAGCTTTAGGCTGTTCGCCATCCGATCGTTCGTACATTCTGGGGGATCTAGTCAGAACACACACAGACTGACAGTGAATAGGTTACTTCCAGGGAAGCGTACTCCATCGTCGACCAAATCATCGCTTACCATCAGGGGAGGTAGTAGTCAAACGCAAGCCTATCAATAAATGCAAAAACTTAAAAAAAAGAACATTAACAACAATATTTTGCATTTTGTAGGTCACAGTCAAGTTACTCATATGCAATGCAACGTGATTGGTAGCCGTAATACGTATATCTTTACGAAATTACTAATATAAAAATCGTCATTATAGCTCTTTTATGACTATTGAATGACTTCTCCATGAAATAGCGTTTATTTTTTCGTGTATCGTAATTGTTTCGATGGCGCAGTGGTTGAGTGTTCGACCGCTGCGCCGCGTGTCGCGCGTTCGTTTCCCGCACGGGGCTAATCTTTGTATGACCTATATATAGATGTTCTGGGGAACGCACCCACAATACAGAAGAAATTCCTAGTGGGGGACAAAAAAAATATCTTAATAAAAAAAATGGCTTAGACAATTAGACATCCCTCTAGCAAGCTTTTATAGCGTGGTCTGTATCTTCCTATTTCTAGTAATTAATATCATCAAGACCATTCTAAAAAGTTCAAACACGATAGGATTATCTTATTGCGTTTATTACCGAGTTCCTAAGGCCATCGTTTCAACTCCCTCATCAAAACCTGGTTACCATTTAGCACCAAAGTATTCAAGACGTATCATACGAGTCCAAACTCGCTGGAGTTATATCGATAAACTACCGAGTTCCTATAGCCACCTTCCGGTTCCATCATCAGATCGCTCTATGTCATAATAATTTTGCATTATCATCTGATTTACACATGCATGCAAAATTTCAGCTCAATCGGTAACTGGGGAGTGGATCAAATTTAATTTGCAAGATTTGATTACAGACTAGCATCGGGAGAGTTGAATCCAAATAAAAGCTTGTAGAATAAGCACAGGCAAATACCCAATAATTGCATCACAAGGGAATTCTCTAATTCGTATAAATATTACGCCATCGCATCGCCACTTCATCATAGGAAGCGGAACGCCAACAACATATCATTTTTTGTGCCCATCAACACAAAGGTATCCGGGAAGGCGACAAAAAACCACATTCTTGCTCAGACACACTAGCCCACGATAATCGATCCTTTATCATGAAGGTTTTTGTACAGAAATATGTCAGAAATGTTACGTTTAAGGAATTTGAGACCCAACCAGGTTTAATGCGACATATTTTTTTATTCGACGTTTTATGTCGTTTGTAGTCTACGAGACCGTGTTGGCATAGCTATGTCTCTTTTCGGCGCACGACAGGCATTTTTTTTTTGAGGCGGTATATCATGCAATGATTTCTCCTTTAGGGTGGACCGCGAGGGCGTATCAGACTTTTACTGACTTGACCCTACCTGTGTCCGTCCCTTTGCTTTCTAGGACCACGGTTTCCTTCTCAAAAGTTCTCTGTGGACCTCGAGCATTGACCCTGTTGGGCTCCTACGGTTTTGCTGGCATCTTTTTCAGAGGCGCGTCAAGCACTATACGCCGAAGAAGAGTAGGGCTAGCTATTTACCAGACGGCCGGACTTTGCTCCAGTGCTCCTAGATCGACCCACGACTGGTGGCCCAAAGGAGACGTCCCGAGCATCGGGAGCCGCGGCCATCTCCTTCGCTAGTATTACTACCTCGAGGCGACCGCATCTTATTCACTCTTGCTCCGAACTATCTTACATTGCGCACGCACGGTACTTTAGCCCAATTGTGAATTAATTCTCTATGCTATTGCGCGAATAGGAGAAGTAGAATAGAAGACTCTCTCGTTGTTGGCAAATGAAACATTAGACGATTGTTTCCATTAATGGCAACTCCAACATCCCACATATTAAATTAAAATTTTCGAGCCAGATATTCCCTCTCTTCTCTGTTCTTAGCACATTCTGCATCAGCGAATGTTCTTCTCGTTTCTATAAAATTGTAAACGAACTTTCGAAATGTGGTCCCAAAATTTCCGAGCTCCCGAAATATTCGGTTACAACGGGTCAGTTGTGTGCACCGGAAACGAGGGTGTCGCGCACATCCGGCGGCGCCGGCGCGGGTGCGCGGTGCACGCTGATGACAGTTACACCACTGAATTATGCAAGTGTTTTATAAAACAATTTATTATTGTTAGATACAATTTATGATGATAGAAACGAGAATAAAGACCTTTTTGGATAGATTAATAAAAAAAATACTAATGTAAAAGGTATAATTTATTTTATGGTTAAAGGTTTTATTTATTGCAGATGCTAATTACAATGTTTCCGAACTTTAAATGAAAAATTAAAATGGTCATTTTTCAAAAGAGAATACTATTCAATTGACGTACATAGTGCGAATTAAACGAGCATCTAGATAATATTAAAAAACACATGCTTAGAAACATGTAAATTAATAAATAAAATAAAAACTTATCGACACATATAATAAAACTGTAGTTTTTAAGTTTTTTGTTATGCACGCATCACGTAAAATGTACGAAATCGATGTAGATAACTTTTATACATACTTACATTAAAATTGTGTAACTTGAGCAAAACAACTTTAGGCTGTGTTTCATCACAATCGGTTCACTATATCGAAAGATATACTATACTAATATAGTATTTGATTGTTAGTCGGTACGAAATTCGCTGGGTCAGCTAGTAATCAATAACAATATAACTTAAGTATCTTTTTGAAAAACAGTAAGCAAGCCGCGAGCAGAAATATATGACGAATGTTTCTCAAAGTTAACTGTCAACCGGGGAATATCAGTTAGCGCAGTGCTAAATGATGACGGGCTGCCATGTCCACAGTTACTTACACACACGCCAACTGCTTCGCGCTCCAGTTACCGCGGAGCTAAGGTTAGAAGATAGCAGCCGCATTAAAACATGCTGATAACCAGAGGTCGGAATTAGGTAGAGTTATTTATGTACTTACACTGAGAAAGAATAAAATGGATAAGCCTCAAATTCTGTCCCTTGATTCCTGGAGAGGAGTCCTATACGTTGGTCCGACCAAATCCGTGTTACACTAGAGACTACAGTCTGCGACGCCATCCACATCGCCGAAGATAGGACAACATGGCGATATAACATGTTGAAACTTCTACAGTTCGGACTAAGCGTTTCGCTTCGTCGTTTATACCGCGTGCATCGAAGGACTGGAACAATTTACCTGCTGCGGTCTTTCCGTCCAATTATAATTTTAGTTTCTTCAAGGCTAGAGTGAATAGGCTCTTAATAAACAAGTGCGCCTTTTTTTTTTTTTTTTTTTTTTTTATGGTGGGAAAAAATCATGCATTGACATCCCCTGCCCTTGGGTGGAGCGGGAGATAGTGTCAGTCTCTTACTGACTAAAAGACCCACCCCGTTCCTTCTAGCCTTCATACCGGGGCTCGAGCGCCCTTTCGGATAACCCTGGCCTCAGTAGGCTTCGACCCGGCTGGGTCCCTGCTGTTGCTGACAACTCCTTGAGGCGCGCGGGAACAGTGCGCGCCGTCGACGCCTTGGGCTTGGTCCGGACAGTTACCGGACGGCCAGACAGCGAGCTACCCATTGCTCACTGTCCGCAAGCCCGCGCCTACGGTGGCCGGAAATCGGGATCTGAATCCCGGCGGCGGCGGCGGCGGCGATAACGCCGTTGCCTGATGCGTTCGGCCTCCTCCTTTGCGAGCATTACTGCTTCGCAGAAGTCGGCGACCGCCTGCCACTCCTCTTCGCTCCGGACCATGGCCTCAACCAAGGCCCGGCGCGAGAGGTCTCCGCCGCCGATCGCCCCCACGAGGACACGGCGATGCTCCGCCCGAGCAGGGCACACCTCGACTGTGTGCTCCACCGTGTCCTCCGGGCATTCCGCACAGTGGCGACACCCGGGCGTCACTTGGCGACACCCGGGCGTCACTTAAGTGCGCCTCACCATCAACAATTGCATCACTTACCATAATTAAAATATATATATAGCCCACAGGAAAGTTATTCGTAGAGGTCACGCACGACCCTCAGAATTGGGGATAAACCACTCAAGGAAAATATCCCGAATTTAATTTTATTTTAAAGAGCAGATTTTTTGTGACACTTTCAGTTCGATTAATACTCAACTTCTTGATACTAGTCATGTAATGAGAAGATCTGAATAATAAATGACTAGTCAAGTCTTACACTTGAATATTGGTCCAAAAAAGCATGGTAGACCCCTTCTAACTTGGATGTCTGCAATGACCTACAGAAAGCCCAATTGAATGACTCAACAACCCAGAACGAGTCTGGCGAAAAATGACGAGGAGAGCCGACCCCAAATGAAATGGGATAAGACTAGGCAAAGAGAGATTGAACTTATTGATACTACACAAATAAATCTAGCGATATTATTGCACAACAAAATAATTGACAGTTTACCGTCAATCCCGAACTCATACGCATTACGTATATACACTTTGTCACGGCTCAAAGCGTCCTAATACCCGGTTATCATGCGCGTCTTGTAGACTGGGTAGTCGACGGTGACGCGTGCGCATCTAGCGGGAGATTTCTTGTTGCATCTACATAATGGAGCAAAACAACGTAATATGGATGAAGGGAACTAGGTTAGTGCAGCGCTTGCATGACTTTATGCAATGTTGTGATCAAGAGCGAGCTATTGAGAAGAAAGCTTGGAGAAGATCAAGTTTGAGGCCTAAAGTCGGACACTGATGGAGTAGGGACTGTTCAGTACAGAACATAAATATTATGGACGCTAACTAGATTAATAAAGTAGATGAGAATATCTGTTATGTATATTATTTGACTAGTTGTTATTGGCATAGTAACACTGTATTTTTTGCAACTTATCTATGGAAGAGTGACATACTTCCTCTTCTCAACATCGTAACAGACGTGCATCTAAGTACAATAAACTTTTATTTAACGTTTTCCAAATTATGTTGTTTCATTCAACAGGTATATTTCGGTCTTTGAAATGTGAAAGAATTTGTCGTGGGTTCAAACTCAGCCAAGCTCATTACTTTGTGCAATTTATTTCTGCACCACTGCTCTCAAAGTGCTGAAGGAAAACATCGTGAGGAATCCGGCATGTCCTAGAACCAAAAATTCGAAGACATGTGACATTCACCAACCCGTACTGGGCTTGCGTGGTGGATTACGGCTCATTCCTTCTCCTAGAGAGGAGGCCTGAGTCCCAACAGTGGTAACATTAAAAAAAAGGCTGATTATGATATGTGAAAGGATTCTTTCTCTACAATCTTTGATTTCCACAACGAATAGTTAGGAGCACGAATTTCAAAGGGAAATCATGTTAACCACTAGATAATAAAGGTCATGAGATTTATAGACCCTATTTATTTAATTATGGATTTAGCCCCAATCGATTAAATTGGCAGCCAACCCAAAGACAGTTGGGAAAATATAGAGGAGTAGCTTTTGCCTGCGGCTTCGCCCACCTACATAAAATATAGCCTATGTCACTCAGAAATAAAGCAGCTTTCTATCGGTGAAAAAATTTACCAGTACGTTCTTCCTCCAAAGAAAAAAACAAACTTTACCTCTTTATAACATTAGTGTAGATGTAAACTAAGCGGATAATGGGCTCCTCGGAAAACTTGAACCCAATTTTTTGGTCATCATCATCATATTAGCCGAAAGACGTCCACTGTTTGATATAGGCCTCCCCCAAATGTCGCCACAACGACCGGTCCTGTGCGTCACGCATCCATCGGATTCCCGCGACCCTGACCAGGTCATCGGTCCACCTTGTTGGATTTTTTGGTTCTTTCGACATTCTTACACAGGAGACAATTCTAAGCCCAGTTCTGACTGGCGATTTATATGTAGATTTAAACCGTCTCCAAAGAGAAAGCACTAGTGGATACAAGTTTGACTTGTAGATCAGAAAATGTATGCTAAAGTTACGTTATGAGTGAAGATTTTTGATAAAATTATTATTATGGTATGCTGGCTATATCAATATTGTCTGGAAAAATTCTAGCAAAACATAATATGTATTGAAATCTTTCGAGGTTTTTAGTTTCGTTGATCATCGCTTATTGATTTGAACTATGATTCTCGTTCGTTAACTTATTTGAATAATAAAGTTAATAAGTTTTTTTTACATATCAAGCATTAATTTGTAGAAATTGAAACACAAGCGCCATATTCTCAATTCTCTCAGACAGAAACTGAGCAATTTAAAAAGAGAGACGCGAAACAATATTTGACCTACATTACTCGGAAACGAAAGACGGAAAGAAAGCAGAGTGCGCCAGTGATAATGAACTGTTTGAGGATAGACGAAGGTGTTGTGAACCTTGCGAGGGTCAGGAGGATTAAGAACCCTCTGACCCTCTCAAGTTCAAGGGCATAAAATAAAATTATTTGAACAGACAAATATTTACAAGCGAACAGAAAATATTACGAGCTAAAGTTTAGGATTGAATGGTCCTTTAGCTTGATTGTAAAATAATTTGTCTATTGATAAATAAGAGCTTTTGATAGCGTCCCAAATATAGTTGGAATACAGCAAGACTTTTTACCATTTCACAATTTACTGCCTCAAGATTTGTGACAATAATAACCTGACTGGAAATATTGCCACTCAATACTTTATAAAAATAACAGTAAGAAAATACGTTATGAAAACTGAGCCTGGCGCAATCATTGAACCCACGTCCCATGAAGTTTGAGACACAAACCGCAGACAGTCACCTGTGACAGGCATCACGGCGACCTCAATACCCATAGGAAATGAGCCCACATTCACCATCAACCGAGCGGAAAACCATTGCAAATATCAACCAAATACAAACAATAGTATAACCAAGAAGAACACACAAAAAAGTAGAGAAATCTGATCACAACACAACTCTTCCCAAGAAAGTAGTACAGTGAACACTATGAATAGGAGAATCGTGCAGAAAAATAAATTAAAAACCAACCTTGAAGGAGAGACAGGATAACACACATATACAGAACATCCATTTTGATAATTCACACTGTAATAATATTAAACACTCGCGGCGTTTTCGTGGGGCGCGCAGTCATGGCGCGTGCAAAGTGGCCGGCTATCGGAGAGCGACTGAGTGGGCGTCGCGACAACAGGTGCGCGTGCGCACGCAGGTACTTTCTTCCCCCCTCCCTCCCGCGCCCCCGCTGCGGAGCTTTCGCGCGCTGAATAACCAATTTCTGGCGCTCCAGGGTATTCCATACGTGTTTTGAAACACAAAATAATTGGGTTAGTAGGCGTAACTTTGTATTCTAATTACAGCGGTTCAAGTCGGATTATATGGTATACGTCGCAGCCGGTGTGTTTGTTATACCTACATAGCTGTATCGGTAATTATTGGTCAGTAGGCTATTGATGACGTCAGGAGTTTTGGAGACTGACAGTTTATTAGAACGAATCAATAGGAGCTGATTATAATGATGCGCTGGTCACTACGTTAATGTACTTTTTTTGTTCAATCATGTTCGGTATTTTAATCATACAATACAATTTTGATGTTTCTGTTAATAATGTAACGGTATTTTAATAAAAATCAAGATAATACTGTCGGTAAAATCCTTTAAGAAATGTGATATTGTTCCGTTTTTAGCGTTGATGTCTTTTATATGAAGCTACGACCGAGCGCTACGAAAATAGGTCTACGAGGTTTTACACAATGATTTTAATCTTTATCAATACCTCTATTTTAGTAATGTTATTGGTAAATCCACCAATAGTAATTAATAAAGCTCCTGGGTAGAGTAGAGTAGGCTCAGAGGTGTTCGAACCCAGCCAGACGCATTACTTTGTGAAAATTTCATTGCCCCTGAAAATATCGTGAGGAAATCGGCATATACTAGAACCAATAAGACATGTGATACACCACATTTCATCTGTATCTTTTTTTTTTAAGGTAAGAAATCATCCAATGACATCTCCTACTCTAAATCGGAGCGGGAGGGTGTGGCAGACTTTCACTGACTAAAACCACACCTATTTTCCTTCTATGCCTTGCGTTCTTGGACCCCGAGTTTCCCTTCCGCAAGTTCACCCAAGGCCCCAGTAGGCTTTCACCCTGCTGGGCCCCTACGATTTTGCTGAAATCTTTTTGAAGCGCGCGTGGAACACTTATTTTTTGACTGGCCTGTTGGTCTAGTGGTTAGTGATCCTGACTGCTATGCCGGAGGTCGTGGGTTCGATTCCCACCCAGGGCAAATGTTTGTGTGATGAGCATAATCATTTGTTCTGTGTCTGGGTGTAATTTAACTATAATATGTATGTATTTAGAAATATATAAGTATGTTTATCAGTTGTCTAGTACCCATAACACAAGCTCTGCTTAGCTTGGGACTAGACGGCGTTGTGATAGTTGTGGAATATTATTATTATTTATTATTATTATTGTCGTCGACGACTCGGGCTCGGTCTAAACGGCTACCGGACGGCTGGACGGTGAACTACCCATTGCTCGTCGTCCACAAGCCCACGCCTAATGTGGCTGGAAATCAGGGTCGGGGTCCTGGCGGCTGAGGTGTGAGGACGTCCGTTCCCCCACGCGTGTGGCTGCCTCCTTCTAGTGCTAGTGTCAACGCATCTTCTGCAATACTCTTAGTATTCAAGATGCTACATGAAAACCATTTCACTGCTTTTAAAATAATATAAATAAAAAAACAAACTGTATCAAAGAAATTTCTTTAAAATAGAAACCAAATTGAAACTAGAACCGATATTAATTCACTTTCTCGAGAGAATCGATTCGACAGACTTAGTTGCATAACCGAGAGATCGTGAAGGCGGCCGATTGAGCTCTTGATATTAAAAAGTGGAGTACCATCACGCTAGCGTCCTTGTCAATGGTGATAGCACATAGATCATCTATACTTTTTATAAAATGATTTTTCCTGTATGACTGACAGCTCAACGCTCAGCCTACACCATTCAGATAAGAAAGGATTTTTCACAATTCACCCCCTATAGGGGTGATACAGGGGTTGATAGTTTGTATGAAGTAGGGTTTGGGAATTCCCGACAATCTCAAAGTCCCGGGACACGAGACCGCCTACAATCACGACTTCGAGACTTTTGAGGTTGTATACCCGTGTACCCATTCTCATTTCAGAATTCTAGGTCAACGGAAAGTATCCTATTAATTTTGTTTCCTTTGAGAGTGTTGAAAAATTGGTTTAGTCCCGTTTTCCCATTAGAAATGTATGGAACCCTAAAATGCATTTTTGTAAACATCGACATTTACTAAACCAAAAATTATATCCTAATAACTATAACGTTAATTTCAGTTTTAATAACTGCTTTGTTTATTTCTTTTAATCACACACAGATTCACTTGTAAGCAGTTAAATCTTGTAATTTACTAAACGAACTTAGTTAAAAATCTTCAGTTAAATTTTTAATAACTTTGCTGTTATTGGTAATTCGACTAGTATCTAATCATTGGTCATAATCACAATCACAACATTGTTAATTTTCATAATTAAAACATTGTTAATTCTCAGATTTTTTTAATGGCGCTAGGCATCTTCTTATTTGAAATGTCGATAATCCTGTCTCGTCTCGAGTTTCGACACGAAAGTCCCGGGACTCGAAACAACTAAAATTACGAAATTTCCCGGGAATTCGAGACACTAGAGGTCCCGGGAGCCAAGCCCTAGTATGTAGACACCTACTTTTATGTGGACGACGCCGCTGGCTGAAGCTAGTTATTCTTTATTGTTTTTCTTTTCTTTTTTTTTCACATAATATATATTGTATATATATATATATATTAAACTTATATTTTATTTTTTGTATAGGTACTTTTTTAATATATAATCTTTTTTTTTTTGTATTTTAGTTGAATAAAATTAGCTAGTAGTACACTGCTCCATCGTCGGCCACATCATCGCTCACCATCAGGTGAGATAGTGGTCAAACGCGAGCTTATCCATAATAAAAAGAAAATGTAAAGAATTCTCTTCAAATTTTAAAATCGATATATTTTTTCGCAAATATCATAAATCAATATGTTAGTTAATAATATTTATATACATTTTTCCCGCGTTTAACCTTTGCAGGTTAAAAGAGAAGCAGAGGTACCTAATGTTAAAAATAGAAATTCAAAAATTTTTGAATTTAGAACACCAATAATTGTTAATTTGTATAAGATTGTATGTTTATATAAGATAATTATTTTTTTCATAAACACAATTTAAATTTTCATTAAATATTAAAACTTTAAAAATACCACCTCATTGCATTAAAAAAAAATACTGTTGACCGTGACGAAATGGGAAAGAAAAAAAAGCCCTTGAAGTGATAAATTATAAAAAAACACTTGGGTGATATACATGGCGTGTTGAACCTAATTGTAGTGCGATAAGGGCCAGTTCCCGCCTTAAACCCGCTCTTATTCCACCGCTTTTAGGCATGCAATAGACTGTTTTCCGCACTAGTGCGCACTAGTGTAGAAAAGTGCACGTGCTCTCGTTAGGCAGGGCGCGCGCGCGTCGACCCCCACGAGTCACCGGTCAACCCTACACGATATACGTGCTGTCATTTTTTTTTTTCCACAACTATCACACAACGCCGTCTAGTCTCAAGCTAAGCAGAGCTTGTGTTATGAGGTACTAGACAACTGATCAACATACTTATATATTTCTAAATACATACATATTATAGATAAATTACACCCAGACACAGAACAAATGATCGTGCTCATCACACAAACAATTATCCTGGATGGGAATCGAACCCACGACCTCCGGCATAGCAGTCAGGGTCACTAACCACTAGACCAACAGGCCTGTCATTTCATTGCAGCCCTCAGCTCCATAACACACTCCACTACGTGTCGTGCGAATTCCACCTCGGTCGCAATGAAACTTTCTGCACTTGTATCAAATGTACTTCAGTCTGTTGTGAACCCTTGCCGGTTCAATCTGGTGTTACCGTGGCTTCGTCCATTCTCTTGGCCCTTATGTTGTTATTTGTATGATGACTATCTAAAACAATATGCCTGTGATAGTCATCTAAAATAATTACTGTCATCTTGTATTCCTAGCACGCAAGCCGCGATCCCGTCTGGATATCTAGACGAGATCTAGAACTCATTTCTCAAATGTGGGTCTTTTTGAACATAAATGTCTGGAAAGCCCACACTTGAGAAATACAGTATCTTTTTGTTATTTAACTTCCATGCTTTTATGTGAATTAGAAAAGAAGATGTAACCTTAAAATAATATACACCGCTAAATTTTAATCGTTTTATTCCGGTGGAGGGTCGATCCGGTACATGAAACACTATCGATTTGTAAAGATAAAATTAAAAAATCAAGTATCTTTTTTTCAAAATTCGTATTAATTTACGCATGTACGAAATAAATTTCTTTAAGAAAACGTCAGCTGAGCGAGTTCAATGACCTGTAGGTAGTTTGTACAAAACGCCGACTATTAACTACAGGTCATTGAACTCGCTCAGCTGATGTTTATAAAGAAAACGATATTATAATCAGTCAGTCCTTTTTTTTTTTAATGCGTTTTTAATTTAGGTATTTATATTCTTTGACTATCATGAATTTTACTGCACTCGATTTTAGTTTGGGAATAGGTAAAATGAACTGCAAACACAAACCAGTCACGACATGATTAGACACGTTGACATGGCAAATTGTCTTCGTTGCTTACTCGCTTGGAAGGAATTGAACGCGCTGAACATGACCGATCACAGCGCTAACTCCAAAGGGCGCCCAAGCCCCGGTATGAAGGCTTGAAGGAACGGGATGGATTTTTTAGTCAGTAAGAATCTGACTGAGTCTGGAAAATTAAGGTTGCCGACATAGCACAAAGAATTGCCAAACTTAAGTGGCAATGGGCAGGGCACATTGCTCGCAGAACAGATGGCCGTTGGGGCCGAAAGGTTTTGGAGTGGCGATCGCGTACCGGAAGACGCAGTGTTGGAAGGCCTCCTACAAGGTGGACCGACGACCTGGTGAAGGTAGCGGGAAACCGATGGATGCGGGACGCACAGGAACGTTCGATGTGGCGACGCTTGTGGGAGGCCTATGTCCAACAGTGGACGTGTATCGGCTGAGATGAGATGAGATGAAGAGTCTGACACTATCTCCCGCTCCGCCCGAGAGCGGGGGTTGTCATAAGATGATTTTTCCCATCGAAAAAAAAAAAAAAAAAAGCGTTAAAACTCCCCAGTGCAGTTTCGGTTTCGGTCGTAGTTTCGGCAGATTTCCACCGAAACCGAACATTCGGTCAGACACTAAAATAATATATTATGACTAGCTGACCCAGAACATTCCGTCTAACAGTCAATGAATGTAGTATATCTTTCGATATAGTCAACACGTTGTGATGAAACAAAGCCTAAGTAATATATTAAATTACACACAATTTTAAAATAGTTATAAAAGTTATCTACATTGATTTCAAACTTTTTAACTGAATCGCGCAGAACTAAAGTCTTCTACAGATTTTGTATAGATTAGTTAACGTTTTAAAAACAAAATAATTGTGCGTACAGCTAAGAAATCCGCTGGATGCGAGACCCACAGGACCGGTCATTGTGGCGACGCTTGGGGAAGGCCTATGTCCAACAGTGGACGTCTTTCGGTTGAAATGACGATGTTGATGATGGATAAGAAGAGGAACCGCTTGTTGAAGTTTGTGTTTCCCGATAACTAACTATGTGGCGGTGTATAGTCAAGAGTAAAAATTTCTTTTAAGCGTACAGTTGCCATCATGGATCTTGAGCGGTTGCGCAGAAGTCAAATATTCGGCCTCTTTAGTAGTGCGAAGTGAGACGCGGGGGCGGGGAGTGTCAGTGATTGGCTCGCCGCGCCATCGCGTCATAGACGTCACTCCTCATTCGTTCCGTGCGTTGCTTCATGTATCTAACAACGAAGACGATTGGCTCGCCAATATATGGAATGCGCAAAGCGATTCGCACTCTGACGCCGAGCGCTCAAGGTCCGTGATGGCAACTGTACCTCATCATCGACCACATCATCAGTTACCATCAGGTGAGATAGAGATCAAGTGCAAACCTACCAAAAATAATAAAAAACGTCATTTATATTTAGAAACTGAGGTCCTACCACGAGCTCTTAACGCCATCCATTTGATAACCTAAACTGAATTGTAAAGGGGGACAGCTCCATTCATCTTACTCGCTCGCACTCCTGATATTTTAACATGTTACGTCGTGGTAAGGCCCCTTATCTTTCAAACGAACTTACCTTCAGAGCATGCCTCAGAGATAGCGGGTTCGAATGCCGGTCAGGTCAATTGTTTTAACTGTTTATTATTTTATTGATATAAACTAGTGCTTGACTACGATCTCACCAGATGGTAAGCAGTGATGCAATCGTTAATGGTAAGGTGCACTAGTTTATTAAGAGCCTATTCAGTCTAGCCTTGAAGACACCTAAATTATAATCGGACGGGGCGCAAGCAAATTGTTCCAATCCCTCGATGTACGCTGTATAAACGACAAGCCAAAACGCTTGATCCGTACCGTAGAGGTTTCAACAACTTAAGGGTGGATACTCGCCGTTTGTAGGGTTGTCCCATGGTAGAAATAAGATGGTGGAATCAAGTCATGCAATTTCTGCGCACATTCTCCAAAATGAAAAAAATATTTTTACTTTGGCTTTGCCTCGTGAGGTTTCCGTCCAATCCAACACCGAGCCAACTATTGCTTCTCACAATTCAATCGATGGTCTATCAACGAAAGTCCGGCTGCGTGCACCAAATTGAACCAATCTGAACGATCGATGCCATCGATCGGTCGGTCGTAATCTATGTAGTTGCATCTTTTGGCACTGCATCGGATCTGAATTAATGCTGTGTTTTCACTTCGACGCAAAACAACATCCATGTTCTGTTAGGGTGGCCGCACACACAAAACGTCGCCACCCACATATTCCCTGTAGGTTTCATACATTTTATGCCTTCCCCTTAAGGGGTAAAACCTTTTGGATTTTTTAATTTTTATTTTTTATATACACACAGTTGCCATAACGGATCTTGAGCGGTTGCGTAGAAGTCAAATATTTGGTCTCTTTAGTGGTGCGAAGTGAGATGCGGGGGCGGGGAGTGTCAGTGATTGGCTGTCCGCGCCATCGCGTCATAGACTTCACTCCTCATTCGTTCCATGCGTTGCTGCATGTATCTAACAACGAAGACGATTGACTCGGCAATGTATGGAATGCGCAAAGCGATCCCCACTCTGACGCCGAGCGCTCAAGATCCGTTGTGCCTACTGTACCTCCCTCATAAAAGAAACCGTTGTGCAAAATTTCAGTGTTCTAGGTGTGTGAGTCAGGACATTGTCTTTTATATTATACAGGTACAAAAGAAGCCATAAAGACTTACTTCAATGAAAATAAACAACTTTTGCAATAGGACTACTTTCTATAAAAGGCAGTATAAAATAACTTGGATGAAGTTGGACGCCGTCCAAAGAATGCCTTCAGAATGATGAGGCAAACTCAGACTACCTGCTGGAACATTCGAGGAGAACGAATTAGTGTATAACATGAACTAGCTTTTTCCCACAGCTTCGTCTGCGTACATAAAATAAGGCTCATGTCACTCAGGAATAAAACAGCTTTATCTACGGCGTTATCGCCGCCGCCGCACCCGGGATTCTGATCCCGATTTCCGACCAACGTAGGCGCGGGCTTGCGGACGGTGAGCAATGGGTAGCTCACTGTCCGGCCGTCCGGTAACTGTCCGGACCAAGCCCAAGTCGTCGACGGCGCGCACTGTTCCAGCAGAGTTGTCAGCAGCAGCAGTGGCCCAGACGGGTCGAAGCCTACTGGGGCCAGGGTTATCCGAAAGGGCGCTCGAGCCCCGGTATGAAGGCTAGTAGGAACGGGGTGGGTCTTTTAGTCAGTAAGAGTCTGACACTATCTCCCGCTCCGCCCAAGGGCGCGGGATGTCAATGCATAATTTTTCCCACCATAAAAAAAAAAAAAAAGCTTTCTATCGGTGAAAAAATTTTAGCAATCGGACCAATGCTTTCAGAGATTAACTCCTACAAGCAAACAAAAAATAGTGTACAGAACGTAAAGAGAACATTCAACTAGTAAGTTCAGTTAGTGGAAAATATAATCATATTTTTTTCTTTCTATATGGTTCTGTTCTGATTATTTTCTTTGGAAGATCCACTTCCCCATCTATGCTTTTCCGATCGCCGTCTCTATTGATTCTGACTCTCAGGAGTAACAGAGATCAGGAGAATTGTAAAGGTTTTCATTAAAAAAAAAATGGTACCTAGTCGGCATTCTGTTTTTAATATAAAAGAGCAAAATCTTGACTCTTTCACAGGCACATCAACGCCCAGACCAAACCCTTAGACCTAGAATGTTAAAATTTTGTCTCAGAGGTTATTTTATTCTAGAATGTACCTACACAAATTTTTTAACAAACAAAAAAGAAAGGATATTTGATGTGCATAGGCGAGCTAAAAAAGTGGGTGTTCTTACAGCAAACCATTTTCATTTGAGGAACTCTCAATGTAAGCAAAAGAACAAAAAAATTAAACATAAATTGAATTTAACTTAAAACCAAAAATATAATAAACAGGTATGTATAAAGCACACTATACACAAACATAATATATACAATAAATAAATATAAATAATGTATACAAATAATAAGAAAGGATTCCCAAAATTCACCCCCAAGGAGATGAAACGGGTGTCTAAAGTTTGTATGGACAAACCTACTTTCACGCGGGCGAAACCAACGGCAAACGCTAGTTCAATACAATAGCTTCGTACATTACTGAGTCCAAAGATAAGTTAATCTAGCTAAAAGTCCAGCATGTGTCAGGGCGGCCCAAGATACACGACACGCACTCTCCTATCGTCGAACCTCGTTAGTACTCCCCTCCATTAAGATAATACCGCTCAAGCCTTAACAGCCAAGTGCCACCATGGTGCCACCTGAGTGGCATTCCCATCACGACGGCTATCTGACACTGCGCACCAAAAGTGATCAAGTAAAAGTCAATGACATCCGGCTCTGAAAGGATTTAGTAATGTTTCACTCACCTACTTTAAAGTAAGTGTTTACAAAATAAAATATTGTTCGTCCTTTTGTTCCATCATGCAAGTTATAAATCGATGCATATTTTTTGAGTAAAATTGTATCATACATTTTTTTTTCACATTACTTTCCCACCACTCGGCAAAGGCATCCCCCAAGTCATTTCAGACATTCTTCTCCCGCGCCATCTCGAACCAGTTACAGTGGTCACAATAAGAGCGCGGGCGGCGAGCGGAAACCCTGTCCCTAAATCCGCGCAGCTCCACGCACCACGCTGCCAGTGTGGCCAAGCAGCATGCGCGCGTTCCCGCACCCGCGCTGCTCCCCGCACCGCGCTGTCAGTATACCCGACCACATAGACTATGCTGTAAACACGTATTTCAAGTGTTACAAAGCTGGTAGGTGCAGTCGTCTTGTAACCTCTTACAAACACCGATTCGCACAGGTTATATACATCGACCGGTAGGCACAGATCTGTGGCACAGTTGCTTTCCGGTACTTACCTTTGGAATCTAGCATCTGAATTGTTTTGCGTTGGTTCTTAGTAGACTGCGCTGACCCCCCCAACCATCTTTCTTCGTGATGTTTCGTCATCCTCTGTATCGTAGGACTGCAAGCGTGACTATACAACATTATGTATAATCGCCTTCGAAAAGGAGGAGGTTCTATGTTCGGCTGAATGTATGTTTTTTTTTAGTACCTGTGAAACCTAAATATACATTGTTCAGAATCAGTAACTGAAACGATTCCAATAACTTTTACACCATGTTATATTTTTTTCCAAAAATATTTAGAAAGGTCACAAGTTGGACACCACCGACACTAAGTACTACAACAAAGGTCACGGCAGGTTATAGCGGGCATTAGGCGCCAGTACAAAGTTGCGTGCGAGAGCAAAACAACCCCTCAGTCGCCTGGATGGCCCAGTGACCATGGATTTGTACGGACGACCAGGTAACTTAGCTTATAACTTTGTGATTTTACAAAATAAAATTATGAAATTTTGGACATAGATTCTTTACATAAAAATACAATATAAATACACGTGTTTCGGGTATCTCATACCCATACTAAAACTGATGTTGTATATAATATAAAAGCGCAAGCAAAGCCAGGCTTGAAACATAGCTACCTACTATCAGAAGAGTTAAAGGCTAACAATTGTCCATCAAGCCATTAGGGAACACAAACCATTTCAGTATCACATAACCAACATACATTTGCGTCTAACAAAAACCTTATCACTTCTTAATACCGCTCAATTTTGCTTAATTTACATGCAGGAACGTGGGCTTCCCTAGAATACCTGAACTGAGTTACTGCTGCATTCTTAATTAATCTTTATCGCAATTTAATAAAGTTATTTTTTGTTTGTTTCGAAATATCCTGATACTATAGCCTAGCTTACTTAAAATGCAGTCATAATGCCTTTTATTGATATGTATTAAAGTCGATAATGGTGTGTCTTAACAGTAGAAGTAAAATTGTGGGTTAATAGTTTCCTATCGTGGAATTAAGGTGCTGGAATGTAAGAAGCACTTTCCCTTATCCTTTATCGGATGGGTTGGTTTTGGTTCATGGCATCCATAGGTAGTCGGTCACTCCAAGTGACCTATAAAAAATATAAAGGAAACTCAAAACTTTCCATTTATTTCGTAGCTCATTTCACTTGACTGGCCAAGGGGTTAGTGGCCCTGATTGCTATGCTGGAGGTCGTGGGTTCGATTCCCACACAAGACAAAATATGTTTGTGTGATGAGCATGATCATTTGTTCTGTCTCTGGATGTAATTCATTTTTACGGTTACGTCACCCGCAGGGGAGTTCACTAAGGGGCACTGCACACGTTGACACGGCTAAAATCCATATACTATCTAAATTAATATATACTAATACTATAAATGGGAAAGTGTGTGTCTGTTTGTCCGTCTTTCACGGCAAAACGGAGCAACGAATTGACGTGATTTTTTAAGTGGAGATAGTTGAGGGGATTGAGAGTGACATAGGCTACTTTTTGTGTCTTTCCCCCACAGAAAGGGGAACCGTGTTACCCCGAATTTAACGCGAGCGAAGCCGCGGGCAAATGCTATTTTTTTTTTTTTTTTTTTTTTATTGTTGATAGGTTCGCGCTTGACCGCTATCTCACCTGATGGAAAGCGACGATGCGGTCGACGATGGAACGCGCTTACCTAAAAGAAACCTATTCACTCTCGACTTAAAGATTCCCGGGTTGTAGCTTTCAGGAAACACAGACTCCGGCAAGGAATTCCACTCCCTAGCCGCACGCACAATGAATGTGTTCCCAAAACGTTTTGTGCGTGTTGGTGGGATATCCACCATATACCGGTGGCGCATAGCCGTACGTCTGGTAGTCCGATGATGAAACGGGCTAGGCGGAATTAGGTTATGCAATTCCGACGCACACTCCCCGAAATGCAACCGGTAGAAAACCGACAGGCTAGCAACTCTGCGTCGATGCTCAAGACTTTGAAGCCTCGACTCGACGAGTGTATCATCGCCAATTATCCTTCTGGCTCGCCTCTCAATTGCCTCAAGTGCATCAAGCTGGTATCGGGCAGATCCGTCCCAAAGATGAGAGCAATACTCCATACACGATCGAACTTGCGCTTGATAAAGTTTGAGCAGCTGTTCCGGCGTGAAGTACTGTCTGACCTTTGCGAGAACTCCCAGCTTTTTTGCAGCCAGTTGAGCCTTTGCTTCGATGTATGGCCCAAAGTTGAGTGTTGATGTCAGCGTAACACCAAGAAGGTCAAGATGGTCGGTTATCGGCACGGTTACACCCCGGAAAGTTGGAGCAGGACTGAATTGGCTCCTTTTAGCGGAAAATAGACACGCCTGGGTTTTTGCAGCGTTGAACCTGACCAAATTGGCATCGCCCCATTCGGAGACTGCCTCCAAGGACAAGCTCAAGCGCTCAACCATAGCCTCTCGAAGAGACTGGATCTGTGACCCACTAGCTCGCGCGCTGGATATGTAACTCTCAGCAACAGTGCTGTCGTCTGCATACCCAAAGGTACCGGGCTTAAGCAGATCGTTTATGTGCAGCAAGAATAATGTTGCCGAGAGTACTGACCCCTGAGGGACCCCGGCATTAATAGCCATTTGATCAGACGAGCAGCCATCGATAACCACTCGAATGGACCGGTTATTCAGGAAGTCTGCGATCCAAGCACACAATCCAGCGGGTAAACCGAAAGAAGGAAGCTTACTAATAAGGCCTTCGTGCCAAACCCTATCGAAAGCCTTCGAAATATCGAGGGAAACGGCAAGCGCTTCCCCGTGCTTCTCGATGGCCTCACTCCAGATGTGGATGGCATACGCTAGAAGATCTCCAGTTGACCGATTTCGGCGAAAACCGTATTGACGGTCACTGAGAATATCATTAGCTTCTAGGTATGCCAGGAGCTTAGTGTTGAGTACACGTTCCATAGTCTTACAGAGAATGGACGTTACTGAGATTGGTCGGTAGTTAGCTGGGTCAGCACGACTCCCTTTCTTGGGCACGGGCTGGACATTAGCTTGCTTCCATGCCATCGGCACTTTTCCAGCCTCAAATGAAAGCCTAAATAGGCGTGTCAGGATCGGAGACAGTTCAGGCGCACACGTTCTCAGAACAATTGCTGGTATCCCGTCCGGACCGCTAGCCTTGTTCACGTCAAGGTTACGCAGCACCCTACGGACGTCCTTCTGATGGATGCGAATATCTGACATACTCGCATCGCAACCATCAGGATGAGCAGGGGGCCGCGCGTTACCTGGGTCTAGACGCGAAGATTCCGCAAAGAGTGAAGCAAACAAATTTGCTTTCTCCTCAGCGGTATGTGCCAGCGACCCGTCGGGTTTCAGCAGTGGCGGTAGTGAGGGGCGGCAGAAGTTCGATTCAACCGACTTAGCCAGGGACCAAAACGCCTTACTACCCGCTGGGTATGAAGCTAGTTTGTTCCCGATGCGGCTAATGTGGTCGAACCGAGACCTCCGCATCACCTTCTTGCAAGACTTGGCAGCTCTGTTGAAGGCTCTCTTCTTCTGGCTTACGTCATTCGTCCTGCGCATACGAGCGTCGGCCCATGCCTGATATGCTGCGTGCTTGAGCGCGTTAGCGCGGCCACACTCCGCACCAAACCAAGGGTGAGCCTGGCCAGACATGGTTACGTCGGAGAATGGAATATAGTACTCCATCCCCCGCCGCAAAACATCCGTCACAGCATCTGCGCACGACGATGGATCTCCCGAAGAAAAGCAAGTAGGCTGCCAAGGATAACATGCGAAGAAAGATCGCATGCCATCCCAATCTGCTGACCTGTATCGCCAAACCCGCCTGGTGCCTCTAGGGCTGGGATCGGGCGGAGAGTAGACTGATACAGATTTCACCAGACAGTGGTCGGAACTACCTAACGGTGATGATATTTCCACTGAATAGCGGTCTGGATCTGTTGTCAGCAGAAGGTCTAAGCAATTGGCCGTGTGCGAATCAACGTCCGGCACCCTTGTTGCTCCCTGGACCAGCTGGGTGAGATTTAACGCTAGCGCAAGCTTTCGCGTCTCTCGACCAGCATGGTCTGTGCACTGGTATGGGAAGAGCCACTCCTGATGGTGTGCATTAAAATCCCCCAGTAACACCAATTGTGCAGAAGGGTACCTCTGCTGAGCCGCATCCGCCGCCTCACTAAGGTACTGTATGAGCCCGGTCGTCTCCTGATCGCCACTGTGCGAACGGTAGACACAAGCATAGATAATTTTATCCATGCCTGTGTCCACCAGAGCCCAAAGCGTTGAGAACCTGGAATCTTCAAGGTTGCGGAGACGCCGATAGCAGATGTCGTCCCGGGCGTACAAACACACTCCAGCGTGCGGTTTAAAATTGTGCTCCAGGGTAAACCCTGGGTAAGACAGGTACGACACATCTGACGGTTTTCGTATCTGCGTCTCCGAAAGAAAAAAGAGAGATGGTTTTTCAGTCTCCAGGTGATGATGGACTGATGCGAGATTGGAGTGCAGCCCTCTAATATTGCAGAGGTGCACTTTAAGTGAGAGGGAGTGCAGCCGCTGTTTGACATATCTCTTTTTATTCCTTGTCATATTGAGAGTGAGGTAGGAGAAGAGAAGGAAGTAAAATGGAGTCCCATGCAGCTAACCTTCAGTCATGTACTGGCAGGACAGCATCATTGGGGTACTAGTCTGGAGACTGCGGGGACGCCCGAGCCCCCCCGGAAATGACCATCGGGCCCTCTCATCTGGTCGCCAACCAGCACGATGGTGCATTCCGGGATTTTTCGCTAGTTGGCGGGGCAGCCTTTCATGTGTGGCTGGCACATTACTTGGGCCCCCAACTAACTGCGGTCGGCCAGCGGTGCACCGTGCCTCGGATCCCGCTACCCTCCACGACTAGTCTCCCGATACGTCAATACCAGCACGAGTCTGGCTGGTCTGCAAGCATTGGAACTGCCACTTTGACCCAACTCCTCTGAATCGGCTACACCGGGCATCGTACCGAAACACGGCTAGGCCGCTTGACGGTACGTCTTTGCCCAGTGGGTGGTCACAAGCCGTCGGTCAAAACCTACCACCAGTTAAAAGTGCTAGTTGCTAGTCTTAAATATGTTTGTATTTAGAAATATATCACTATGTTTATCACTTGTCTAGTACTCATAACACAAGCTCTGCTTAGTTTTGGACTAGATAGCGTTGAGTGACAGTTGTGAATATAAACATATAAAAAAAAAACCTACGATCCAGAGGATGAAGTCACGTAGAAAGCTGTCTAGTATGTAATAGTAGATTATGTGACTAGGGGATAAAGCAGTGTCTTTAAGTCGCGGGCGGCATGTTGAATTCCGAACGAAACGAAGGTTGCTGATTTTTATCTCTCTATATATCTGATCTATATAACTTTAACTCCCGAGCATAGCGAGGGAGTTAATAAAGAAACCTGAGTGAAGTGAGGAATTCAATCCGCCCAAGACAAAGACAGCTTTATCCCCGTGTTGCATACTCTACTTTTAACACCATCTGTGAGATAATTAAAAGACAATTTGGTCGACCAAATCATATATTAAAGAAATTTATGTATTATATTTACAAGTTCATCAAACAAACAAAATTCACTACTCCAAGATTCTATAGTTTCAATTTTCTATAACGCTCCCGTCAGTAAGCACGTTTTAGTCTATTTTTTTTTTGTAAGTGGCCAGTTTGAATTTCGAGTCAACTTGTTCGATGCACGTACATTTTAATTCACAATGTTGAGGATTTTTGATGTTCCAAATTGGTGGAGCACACAATCGCGGTGTGCCCTGCTTGGGCGGAGCATCGCCGTGCCCTCGTGGGGGTGATCGGCGGCAGAGACCTCTCGCGCCTTGGTCGAGGCCATGGTCCAGAGCGAGGAGGAGTGGCAGGCGGTCGCCGACTTCTGCGAAGCAGTAATGCTCGCTAAGGAGGAGGTCGACCGCATCAGGTAACGGCGCTCTCGCCGCCGCCGGGATTCCGATCCCGATTTCCAGCCACCGTAGGCGCGGGCTTGCGGACAGTGAGCAATGGGTAGCTCGCTGTCCGTCCGTCCGGTAACCGTCCGGACCAAGCGCAAGTCGTCGACGGCGCGCGCTATTCCCGCGCGCCTCAAGGAGTTGTCAGCAACAGCAGGGGCCCAGCCGGGTCGAAGCCTACTAGGGCCAGGGTAATCCGAAAGGGCGCTCAAGCCCCGGTATGAAGGCTTGAAGGAACGGGATGGGTTTTTTAGTCAGTAAGAGTCTGACACTATCTCCCGCTCCGCCCAAGAGCGGGGGTTGTCATAAGATGATATTTCCCATCGAAAAAAAAAAAAATGTTCCAAATTCAAATCTCATTATTCCCTAGGGATCGGCCATAGCCATACTGCATTATCTCCCTAGGGATAGAATGACTCGCTTTAAGTGAGGTTTATATGACGTAAAAAACGACAAAATCCAGCAGGTGGTGTAAAAAGTATGTTTATCAGTTGTTTAGACAGCGTTGTGTGGTAGTTGTGGAATATTATATTATTTTCCTTATGTTGCTATTTTTGTAGGACACTTTTTTACTAGAAGGATCATTTCGAATTTTCGTCGAACGCTATATTTTCCATAAGACGCCATTATGTTGCTATTTTTGTCCCACACTTGTTTACTAGTAGGATCTTTTCGAATGTTCGTCGAACGCTATAATTAGATATATTTTTTTCCCGCTTTTATGTAACGGTACCTAATGTACTGATAGGTTTTCACAAAGATTCCAAAAATATCTTCATATTAAAGCGCTATCGTTTTCAGTGTTTTTTTAGGGTTCCGTTTCTCAAAAGGAAAAAACTGGGCAATATCAAGTCGGACTCGCGCACTGAGGGTTCCGTACAAACTACCTATGAAAACAGTTCAAATCCCAAATTGAGTTACGAAGATTTCAGGCGGTTCACCTAATTCAGGCGGAAGAAACGCCAGTGGTGTCACAATAGTGGAAAACTCGGTGGGGCACGCAGTGGAGGTGAGCCCCGCTTGGAAGGACCACCGCCCGCACCGTGTCCTCGTCGTGGGTGTGATCGGCGGCGGCGACTTCTCGCGCCAGGCCCTATTACGCCGCGTACAGACATCGCGAGGCGTGCGTCGTGAATGGTTCGTCACGCATACCTCAACCTGAGGCATACGACGGTACATTTATGTGTGCGTCCCGAACGACACATGCTCAAGCTGAGCAAGCAAACCACCACGCACGGTGTTCGTCAGCAGAAAACGCAAACAACACCTGTCCGTCCACACGGAGCTCACGGCTCGTACTGAGGCGGCGTTCGCAACGATCGTATGACGCGAATGCTCACTATGAACACTCACGTCCACACAGCCTGAGGCATGCGAGACGAACCATGCGCGACGCACGCCTCGCGATGTCTGTACGCGGTTTTAAGCCTGCAATACACGTTGGCCGAGCGTTGCCGAGTGAAGGCCAATACCAATATGTAGACAGTATATTTGCCTTGTCTTGCCATCGCTCGCCTAGTTGGTTGAGTAGACTTGCGCCAATCAAAGCAAATGTGCGCCAATGTGTATAGACCTCATTTGGAGTAGCTTGTCACGACTCGCAGCCACTCGCGATCACTTGCCTCACTTCGGAGCGGTGTCGGTTTTTCTGCACAAATCAAAGGCGCTCGCAAATGTGCGCCAACGTGTATAGACCTCATAAAGAAACAATTGTTTCTTTCAATGAAAAAAAAACAAATTGTTGTTTTTTCCGTTTTTTTCACATGTTGCATTGAAATTTTGCGGAAAAAATCGTTTGGGAACAAAATAGAAATCTTTCGAATGTTTTATTCATTGTTTCGATTAATTTCATGAAAAATTAAAAAAAAAAACAAGTTTTATTGAAATTGAAATATTATAGTGGGCAAAAATGTACGAGTGGTACATTTTCGCCCACTATACACATAATAATGATAATATTCCTCAGCCAAAATCTCGATTTCACTGTCGTCAGCTTGATCAGAATCGAACTCCCTCAAGCCTCCTCCAAGTGTCACCATAATGATCGGTGCCCACTGTAGGACACAAGCCTCTCCCAAGTATCGCCATTTAGGGCTTTAATGACTGCTGTCCACTGTTGGACATAGGCCTCCCCCTAGCTATAATGACCCCTGCCCACTGTTGGACATAAGCCTCCCCCAAGTGTCACCACCTAGGCGTTATAAAAATTGATGCCCACTGTTGAACATAGGCCTCCTCCCGCGATAATGACCTATGCCCACTGTTGGGCATAATCCTCCACCAAGTGTCACCACCTAGGCGTTAGAATAATTGATGCCCACTGTTGGACATATGCCTCCCCCAAGTATCGCCATTTAGGCGTTATAATGACTGATGTCCACTGTTGGACATAAGTCTCCCCTCGCTATAATTACTTGTGTCCACTATTGGACATAAACCTCCCCCAAGTATCACCATTTAGGCGCTATAAGAATTGCTGTCCACTGTTGGACATAGGCCTCATAAACTAGTGCGCCTCACCATCAGATTGCGTCATCTAGTTTATATTAATTTAAAAAAAAAGTACGCATTTGAAAAATACAAACATGAAGTTTTCGGTTCTTTTCATACTTTTCCGTTTAATAATAATAATTATTTAACCGCATATTAAATAAATAGCAGCAGCCGCGATGACTTCTACGTCGTCCATATTGTTTAAATGCACAATAACAACTGACAGGGCCCAACATGTGGGCGTCTCCTCAAAACTCGTCTTATTGGCCATTTGCATTGGTTCAAGCTTGCCGAACGTGTAGAGAGGCGCTTGCCAAACGTGTAGAGGCGCTTGCCGTGTGTCAATTTGCCTATATTTGCTTAGGCTCGCCAAGGCTCGCGTTGGTCTCAGCTCGGCCAACGTGTATTGCAGGCTTTACAAGTCATGGTCCGGAGAGAGGGGGAATTGGCGGCGCACGGTGGATCGAAAATCGGCTTTCAAAGACTTAGGGACTTCAATTTGCAAGTGCACGTTTTTTTGACGGATATCGCTTCTGTTAGTTATTACTATATAGAAAAATGATATTTGAGCTAATTTGGCACAAAATCGAAGCAATTATGATTTTTTCACGAAAAATTCGTATGAACATAGTATGAAAAATCTAAATATCTCTAAAACGGCAAGGAAAACCGTAATATCCTCACAGGCGGTTATAGAACTAATTATTCATGATTTTTTGACATCGTCCATATAACGGTAATAACTGCCGTTTTTTTTTTAAATCATTGAAAAAATATTATTTATTTTTATATATCAAAGGGTTACTTTTAGTGTTTTAGTCAAGAACGACGGTATGAACTACGTTATTTACTCATGTATTGATGTATGTAACACTAAATAGCTGCAGTTTTATTAGGGAACTCAAAAAAAATTCTTGCATTATTCCCGTCATTTGTTGTTCCCGAGCCTTGTTTGACTATGTCAATTAACAGATTAAGCTCATCTCTTAATTTATTTTGAATTCAAAATAAATTTAGAGATGAGCTTAATCGAGATGACATTATCGAGAAAAATGATATTGTGCCGATTGGAACTCTCTCGGAAGAAGAAGCCTCAGAGTCTCGAAACAAAGATTTTAGGAGGTTTCGGGAAACGCAGCAGGCAAGATTTGACTAAAACACTAAAAGTAACCCTTTGATATATAAAAATAAATAATATTTTTTCAACGATTTAAAAAAAAAAAACGACAGTTATTACCGTTATATGGACGATGTCAAAAAATCATGAATAATTAGTTCTATAACCGCCTGTGAGGATATTACGGTTTTCCTTGCCGTTTTAGAGATATTTAGATTTTTCATACTATGTTCATACAAATTTTTCGTGAAAAAATCATAATTTCTTCGATTTTGTGCCAAATTACCTCAAATATCATTTTTCTATATAGTAATAACTGACAAAAGCAATATCCGTAAAAAAAACCGGTACTTGCAAATTGAAGTCCCTAAGTCTTTGAAAGCCGATTTTCGATCCACCGTGCGGCGGTCGCCTCGTTACGCAGTAATGTTAGCGAAGGAGACGGTCGCAGGCATATGGGAACTGACGTCCTCCCGCCCCAGCCATCGAAACCCCGACCGCGACTAACAGCCATCGTAGGCGCGGGCTTGCAGATGACGAGCAATAGGGAGCATACCATAATGGCCTGGCAGGGCCGAAACCTACTGGGGTTAACTTCTTTCAGAAGTTGAAAAAAACCTGTGGTTCTAGAACGCAGAGGGCAACTAAAAGAACATAGGCATGGTTTTAGTCAGTAAAAGTCGGTCACGGCCTCCCGGTCCGCCCTGGGACAGGAGACCTCACTAAATGATTTCCCTCGAGAAATAAGGAAAATAAATTGTAATAAGTAGTTAGGTACCTACTTACATTCTTTTTTTTCAGAAATGATTTCCGGAAAGATTTTCAAACTAAGTTTATGGGCTACCCACATAACAATTGGATAGAACTAAATCATCCAGGACAATATCTGGAAATTCATGTTTCTCTTATTTACAATAGACAAGATTTGAACGAAACGAGTTAGAAACAAAAATCTACAGGTTTAAAAAAAAACAAAGTTTTTAAGTTTCGCCGCTCTAGACATTTTTTTGCTTTGCTTCTGTCATTTTGACGAAAAGACAGACAGACTATACAAACGTCTAGTCGTTGGCCCAATACACATTGGCCCATGCTGGCTCATGTTTAAAATCAATTACTTTCGGATATGTACTGCTAATACAAAAAAAAAGAGGAAATATACACACACATAAAAATAATAAAATATTAAAAGCGGCCGTTGAACGTGGTGGGGATAGAATATACATATACAAGCGTTCTATTTATAGGGTACTTACCTTTCGCAACCCGATATCTGCCCCTCCCCTCACTGAGCATGCGCACAACGAATAACCTATGCGTAGAACGGAGCGGTCACGAAACGCGCAGCTGTCAGAAATCAATATTTTGCTTTTGCCTTTGTGCCTCTTATATTGTATAGCCGGCTGCGGTATTCCGCCGTTCCATCGCCCGAGCTCCGAGCGGCTCCGATCTTCAGTCAGTCTTCATTCGGCTCTCCAGCTAGCTGGCTGTGTGCTCATAAAGCTCCCGTGAGCTTCCAGCTCCCAGTTTTTCTTAGTGAATTATTGAAGTGACTGTTTCTGAAGATGGCTTCAGGATTGTACTACTATCGACTGGCGCATATTATGAGAACCTGATCCAAAATGGACCGCGATGGTTTGCCAGAAGATCCCGCGAAACAATGGGAGGTTCTTCTGTGCATCATCGCCTTCGAGGAGAAGAAAATAGATCGCAGACCAGACGGCGCAATCGAGACGTTAACATACATCTTTAACCATAAAGGAATACGGTGAGTACATTTTGGAATTGCAGTATTAGATATTCGGCGTACTTCGTGTGACGATCGGTACAGCTCGCGCAGGTCATCTAGGACTAAGGCTCTCTACATAGTGCATAAATAGGACAACGGTTGGTGCTACATCTGCCTGGGCCATTTTGCATTTGCAATTTGCATAGCTATTATAATTATAAATTTTTAAATTATGTTATAAGTTTAGTTTAAGTTAGAAGTTAAGATATTGTTAATTTATGATAATTAAGATATTTTTAATTATAAGTTACTGCGAGAGTTACATTTTAAACAATAGACTGCAGATATTATTGTTTCGTCATCTTTTAATTAGGCTATTAGAACTAGTTTATTAAAATTTAGATTACAAACGATTCAATAGGTACAATTAAACACAAAAAATAATAATTAAACACTATATTCTACCATAACATCAACTCAGCAATCGGAAATACTAGTGCAGCTTGCGTTCCTTTAAGGCCTACTAACCACAGACGCAATATCGTACCTTCGGTGCAACAAAGTCACAACAACTCATTTTTAAATTTTACACGAGAAGACTTTTAATTTTTTTCGCATTTATTTCTTTATTTCTGGATTACCATTTATAGTAGGTTTAAAATCTTTATAAAATGAATTGCTCATTTAGTTTGCTATAGTTTTACATAAAAATCTTTAAATATTGAATTACCCAAAAATCCTAATAAAAAAAGTGTCCTGAATTGTGATTTTGTTGCACCAGGAATTATGACTTAAGGTATATTATTTATAACAAATGCTTTTGTAGCTCCAAAATTTTTGTAATTTCATACAAAAACTCGCGGGTGCGGGGGCACTCATGTACAATGAGACGTTGTCGCCCCAAAACGCATGGAAAAACTGCCAGTAATCATAAAGGCACCTGCGCCATTTAGTAGAATTTTGAGATACTTTCGCGGATGTTTTTGTTGCCCCAACTGTAGGCATGGTTCAGAGACAATTTGGCATACTTAGTGCGATTTTGCGGTTTTAGCTATTTGTGACTTTGTTGCACCGAAGGTGCGATATAACATGCATATGTTCATTATTATTGAAACATGATAATAATATGGCTGTATCATATGTGCTGTGTATGATACACATTAATATGACAATATTTAAAAAAAAAATATTTCTCAACTATCACACTACACCGTCTAGTCCTAAACTAAGCAGAGCTTATGTTATGAGTACTATTAAAGATAAATTATTGCACCCAGACACAGAAAAAATGATCGTGCTGTGTGTTGAATGTCAAATGAATGTTCATTTGACAATTTTACAACAGTATTGCATGTATAGTACAAATCTGCCACATGTACAGTCATATGAGAATTTAATATACATTTTCTTCATAAAACATGTTAATAAAGCATGCACATTTTTTTACTGCATGCACATTCATATGACAATACAGCGTGCATGTTGCTCATAAAACATGATAGCAATTACAATAACTATGTACAGTGCAAGTATACAACATGCAAACATTTAATCAATAAAACATATAGTTTTATCACATGTAATGTATACATATATGACAATGCAACATGCAGATTATTAATAAATCATGACATCAATATTTAACAATATCACATAGACATACCACATGCACATTCATATGACACTGTGGCATGCATATTATTATTTTATGGTTACAAAATGATAATATAACAGCGTAACTATGACATGGACATTCATATAACAATGTAATGTGTACTTTATTAATGCACAGCCAAAACTACTGGATCTAGAAATGTGACATCTTGCAGAAGGCTTCCTTTTATGATGTAGGCAACCTCTAATAAGGGTGTTTTTGAAAATTAAAGAAACGCTTTTAAGGGATTGAAAGGGCAACACTCGTTTTTATTAAAAATTTTATTCCTTAGTCCAATATACTCGTATGTACTTGAAACTTAGCATAAATAGTAACCCAAGTAAATAAAAAAAAATGTTTTTGTTATTCATTTTTTAAAACTACCATGAATTCTGTTTTAAATGAATAATAAAGACTGTCATAATTAGTTTTTTTTTAAACTTCCCTCAAATTACGCTTTAAAGGGTGTTACAGAGTTTATGAAAACAGTTACTGGCAAAGTGCTAGCTATAATATAATATAACATACAGTGTGACCTGCACCAAATTATGCTATGAATACTAGAGCCGCGTGCAGACTGCTGTAACGTAACATGCAATGTAACACAATGAATGATTTTGTCGTCCACATTGTCGCAATGTATCATGCAATGTAACAGAATTCCCATAGCGGGGACGCCTTACGCGCGTGCGAACGTAACATTTCAACTGTGTGAGTAAGTACCATCGCGGTCATTTCTGTCTGATGCGGCGCCAAAGCAAAACCCTTAGAAGTTATCGTTTCGAGTACAAGCAAAAATGAAGTTAGCGGTGGTCAGGCGGAAGTGTCTTTGATGGTACATGCTCGGTTCGTGCGCGCGCTGCGTCTACACTTATGAATTCTCCTTTCCTTGCATGTTACGTTACAGTAATCTGTACCTACCTTAATACGAATTGTAGTTAAATTTAGGCATAACATGCGTCTAATATGGCTGATAGAACAATTCAATGAACGCACCATTCTTCTCTTTAGGCATATCTTCACGGAATGGATACGACAGATGATACTATGCTACGACAAACAACAGGCCGACGACGACACTCCACGGAAGAACGATGAGATCGCGCTGCTGTGGCGCCAACGGGGGAATGTCAAATTCAGAGCTGAACTCTTTGACGAGAGCCACAAGCTGTACACTAAGAGTGTACTGTACGCCCACAAAGATAGCCCCCTTTATTCTGTGGCTCTCGCTAACAGGTCTGCCGCTTCTTTGAGATTGAAGAAATATAAGGTAGGAATCTTGACTTTGACTCTGTGAATTCTTATGTTCTCACAGAGCATGGAGACGCTTCAACCGCAGCTAGAGGCGGTACTGTCCACACTTTACGTGTCATCCTTTGCTTACACTACTACACATTTGATGTATAGAAACAGATGGCTAAGTTGTCCTGATGAGCTCAACTTTACGGCAACATAACTTTTATTAGTACTGCTGCCTGCCACTTTTGGACGCTCACGGGAATTTCTGATAGAGAAACCGTGGTCTTAGAAAGCAAAAGGTAACTGACGGGGTTTTCGGACACGGCCTCTCGTTCCACCTTAGAGCGGGCGATAGCAATGGATGATTTGAAAAATACCTCTAGATGCTGCTGACGTTGCATTTCCATTCCTTGTGATTATTCAAACTATTTGTATGTATTTCTTTTACTTACACATGTTCCTTTTTAGGAGAGTTTGCGCGATGTACAGCGCGCCCTCAACCATAAGTACCCACCAGATCTTCAGCACAAACTGTACCTGCGCCGTGCTGAGTGCTACTTTGAAATGGGCCTAAGACAAAATTGTATTGAAGCCATGAGGCAAGCGGTCAGGCACAATGAAAGAGTGCGACTGCGGGGCATATCGAAAGGTCTAAACATTATTTTTAATTATTTTTTTTTATAAAAATCATCATCTTATTTTATTATTTCCCACTGTTGGGCAAAGGCCTTCTCTTCCTCCTTCCAAACATCTTTGTCTAGGGTCAAGTTCACTCGCGAACATGATCAGATTGTCACTCTACCTTCGTCGCGCTCGACCTCCCCAGGCGTCCATTGAGCGACAATCCTCGCTCAACTGTCCGCGGCTTTTGCCCTGCAGTGGGACATACAATAGGCTATTTAAAAAAATTATAATAATTAATGTACTTACATACAATTTGATACTCACTAAATAAATATTCACACAACCATACATTTACAGTTGAGTTCGATAAATCGTACTTGTTGCTCGAAGAAAAATTGCTTCGTCTCCGCCATGATTACCCTCCGGATGAACTGATTTTGCCGGAGCTGTTCTTGGGAGAAAATCCTGAATTCAGAAACGCTTGTAATGCGGTTGAGTTAGTGTAAGTGAAATGCCATTTATATTTTTTGCGGCTTTTAGATTTGCAGTCAACTGGGGCCTTACCATGACGTATTAAAAGGTCAAGCGTGCGAGTGAAAAAGAAAGAGCTATATACACCCTTTATAGCTCCATTCCTTTAACAGTTCAGTTCGCGTTTCGAAGTCGAATTAAGAGCTCGTGGTAGGGCCTCAGTTCAGAACAACTCATAATTAAAAGTTAACAATGCTTCATTCGCGTTAAGATTAGACAACTAAACAAACCTTTTTTACCGTCCGTTCAACCAATTATGGCTTCTATTCCGTAGACATAAGGAAGGCATTAAAAGCAAAAAAAGTGGTTACAATACCAACTACTTACTGCAGCCGTCATATAACATGCCACCAACGTAATAAAAGTCAAAATCGGTTGAACGGACGGTAAAAAAACAGGTTTGTTGAAATGTCCAATCATAACAAGAATGCAGTTTAGATGTTGTTGAACTCAAATTCTCTTACAGCCGTAATGAAGAGTACGGACGACATGTGATTGTGAAGGATCCAGTGAAGAGGGGTGATGTGATTTTCGCTGAAGAACCGTTCGCTTCCGTCAAGTTACCGGACAAGGACCTGCCCCACCCTTACTACTGCGATTACTGCTGCAGCAGTGAACCAGCCATGATTGGGCAAGTATTTCTTTCACAAAGAACAGGTCTAGAGATGAGACGCTTTGGCGAGCTAGAGACGACGTTACCAAAAGCTTCCATACACATGAAACGCCTCAGTGAGCGAGTTAAGAGAGCCCTTCTCCACTCGCCTATCTTCAACGTCGAGTATGGTTTAAAAGCTTGTTGCTGCATCTAAACAAACCAACGCGATATTTGATAAAGAGCCAATGCAAAAAAGAGATAACGCCGCAATTTACTCGAATATTTCACAAACAGTATTCCAGGAAATAAGTGTTTTTTCTTTAAACGCTTGATAGATTTTCGGAAAAAAATTTGTCATTCCGAATCTCGATTAAGTGTGCAAGGCTTTTATGGATGTACTTTTTTATATTTTTAATATGAGTACATTATACTTTTTCTGATTCATCATAATTAAATGTAGCATAATTTCATCAGGTGTAACGTTTGCTCTCGCATCGTGTACTGCGACGAAGCTTGCCACTATCTCAGCAAGAACTTTTGCCACCAGTGGGAATGCGCCGGAGTTAGGGCTAATATATTCCCTATCATAGGGATCGCGCACCTTGCATTCAGGTAAGGTTTTTAGCAGCAAACTTCTGAAACCCAGATAAAAAAAAAAACAAGATTTAAAAGGTTTTTTATTTCATATAGGCCTACATGGGCACTTATAAAATGTCAAAAGCTAGTGCATAGTTCCAAATCTGTAGTCGTTTTAAAAAAGAACTGAAAAGAAACTTCAACTCTTTTTAAGAAAATATTGTTTTTCAATATTAGTAGGTATATTCGTATATACCTTGACTGACTGACATGTCAACGCAAATACTGGGACAAGGAGAGTGAAATTTTGCACAATGTTTCCTTTTATGGATTTTAAGCACTAAAAGAGGTTTTTCAAAATTCATCCCCTAAAGGGGTGAAACGGGGGTCCGTAGAGAAATCTACTTTCACGCGGGCGAAACCGCTTACAAAACTTAGTAAGGGTGTATTATATAGTATAGATCAGTCATAATTGTACCTACCCAAAATACAATAACGTAATAAAAATAAAAAATTGGGTTAAAATAGAAAGTAATCCATAAATCCGAAGAGTTTACAATATTCTATAATATTAATATTATTCTATATTCATACTATAAAAAGGTTATACTACAAAAAATATTTTAAAAAATGTAGAAAAGAAGAAGAAAAAAGTTTATAATTCAAAGTCAAAGTCAAAATATTTTATTTCACATAGGCCTATATGGGCACTTACAAAACGTTAGAAGCTAGTGCACGGTTCCAAATTGGTCGTTTCCTATGGAGAAGAACCAGCAAGAAACTCCATGGTTACTCTTTTAAAAAATGTGTTTGTTGTTACAAAATTGATAGATTTTTTTTTTTTATCTGTTACAAACTAGTACTTGACTGCGATCCCGCCTGATGGTAAGCAGTGATGCAATCGTTGATGGTGAGGCGCACTAGTTTATTAAGAGCCTATTCACTCTAGCCTTGAAGACACCCAAATTATAATCAGACGGGAAGACCGCAGCAGGCAAACTGTTCCAGTCCTTTGATGTACGCGGTATAAATGACGAGGCGAAACGCTTAGTCCGGACCGTAGGTGTTTCAACAACGTAAGGGTGGATACTTGCCGTGCATCGGTTTGCCCGATGGTAGAAATGAGATGGCCGAATCAAGTCATGCAATTCCTGCGCACATTCTCCAAAATGCAATCTGTAAAACACCGAAAGGCTGGCTACCCTACGCCTGTGCTCAAGGCTTTGAAGATTGGACTTAACCAAATCTGGATCACCAATCAGCCTCTTCGCACGCCTTTCCATCGAGTCCAAAGCTGCCAGGTGGCACTTTGCAGCACTAGCCCATATGTGGCTGCAGTACTCCACACACGATCGGACCTGTGCTTTGTATAACATTAAAAGCTGTCCCGGTGTGAAGTACCGCCGGACTTTTGCAAGAACGCCTAGTTTCCTAGCAGCTACTTAGGCTTTGGACTCAATGAACCGCCCAAAATTGAGGTCGGAGGAATTTTCGACACCCAAGAGCTGAAGGCGGTCGGTACAATCCAATGATACATTCTGAAAAGTAGGAGCCGAGGTGAACGGGCTCCTTTTGGCGGTGAACAGACACGCCTGTGTTTTGGCGGCGTTGAATCCCACCAGATTGGTTTCGCCCCACTTGGAGACTGCCTGAAGTGAGATATTCGTACGCTCTACCATAGCCTCTCGTTCAGACCGGATTTGCTCTTTACTAGCCCGAGTACCTGGCAGGTATCTCTCCACAACTGTGCTATCATCTGCATACCCATAGATACCGGGCATCAGCAGATCATTAATAATAATAATAATAGGTTATGTAAGAACAGTGTAGACCAGTCAATATTGTACACAAAAAAAGCACAATAAATATAATCATAATAAAAAAAGTAAGTCGTAATAGGAAGTAGTCTAAGAGTTAGTGGAGTATACAGTGTTCTCACATTCACATTACAAAAAAGTGACTATATAAAAAAAATAATAAAAAAATCAGGAATAATATAAATAATTACAACTATCAATAAAATGTTAATAAAATAAATTACTAACAAATTTATGACAGTTGAAGTCTAAGTAATAAAAAAAATATTGCAAAAGCAATGTGTTAGAGAAGAAAAAAAATGTATATACAATTATTAAAACAAAGGTGGAGCAGTTAATAGACACAATATTGATTATTTACCAGGGGGCCACATGTGCAGGGGTAGTCATTGTTGCATGCATAATTAAAACAAAAAAGATAAAGGCTTGAAATAATATTAGTCTCTTACTTTTTGAAGGATGTTGACAGTAAGTATTTTTCAGGGTTATGCTGAAATACGCTCAGAAGGGTTTCCCTCGCTTGCCCCCCACAATAAACACTCCCACCACGGCTGCCGGCCTGATGGCTGCATTCGCCAGTGTTGACGACGTTCAGATATACAGGGGGGAATATGAGACGTTCTACAGCATGTTCAATCTCTCATCCAACTTGGACAGTTCAGCTAACACAGATAACATTCAGTATGCGCTGGTATGGAGTTTATTTTCATTTTTATTATGTTGACTAATTGGACAGGTCCACTGAAATCTGTGTGGTCCTTTCTTCAAAAAGACCCAGACACTAATCTGCATGGTTCTCTTATGATTTCACCATTACATGTTTGCTGTGTGGACTTAAAGACTGACCCCTAAGTTTGTTTCAGTTTTTCTTCGCAGGGTAGTCAGCTAGGAGACATCGGCATCAACTAGTTTAAACTGACGAAAAAAATATGTAAACGTGTTTTTAACAAATCTTGTATTTAAAAACATACCGAATAAATTAACAAATAATGTACTTTTATAATTAACTTTTTGTCATGTGTACTAGAACGTCACATGAAAAAATCTGGAACATTTTCTTCATAGTAGATTTCTTTACAGTCGTCCACCATGCTAACTATCTATTTGGAGAACCACACAAACTTCTTCGAATATTTCCCTGAGCGCGTGGGCTACCCTCTTCCTATGAGCGAAATGAAGCTTTTATGTGCCGGCCTGATCTTCCGCACTCTTGGCCAGCTGGTCACTAATGCCCATACAGTCATGGAACTCAATACTGGCCCGAAACGTGAAGTACCAAGTAAGTTTCTTTCTTGGATTTGAACGATCATTTTACGTTTATTTTGTAACAATTAATACTAAATTGCAAGAATATAATGTCTTTTTCGAGAATCTGTTACACTATTTGTCAGTCATCATTCTCTTGATTTTGTCCCAGATTTTATTATTTAAAATTTAAACTCAAGGTGAATTCTCCAAGGTAACCCCTAGTTCAATTTTTTTACGGTCTTTGTAATTTTCAATCCAGTATCGGATAGTGAGGAAAAATATATACAGGGCTATTTCTAAAACACTGGCCTCTCAGAACTACAATCATACATAAAGAACAACTTTTGTTCTATTACTTTTTACAAAACATAATTAATTTACCAAAAAAAAACTTTAAAGATTTCGTTGTTCTATCTAACACATTTCTTGACATGATAGTTGAAATCAACGTTAGCGTTCAAAATTGCGAGTGTAGAGTAGATACACTCTGATGACGTCATTAGAGTTAACTCTAGCAGGGCCGGAGAATTGACCGTAAAAAAAAGGGAAATAAATCGATTATTTGACAATTAGCAACTAAATTCAAATGATAATGAGTATCAGTACAAGTTCTCATTTACATGTCACGGGGAAGATTGTTTTCTAGCTAACCCATGCACCACAAGCCCTTGGCGTAGGGTCGGTACCGGCGTCTACCCCACGGCCTCGATGATGAACCACTCATGCGAACCGAATATTACCAATGTGTAAGTATTTTTCTCAGAACATCTTGGATATACCTCAGTGGCGGCTGCTGGAGACGATACTGTCAGCACTTTCTAGACAAACTTCAGTGCCACCGATTGCTAACTAAAAAGTCAATTCGATCTTAAAGAACATGAAGTTTTTATTCTATCGATAAGTGCCAAAAAAAAATATTTTTCATTTTATATTTTCGCGCGTAATTTGACCAAAAAGCTGGAAGCCATGTTGTTCTATGGTCATGACGTCAGTTCGTCATTAAAAATTAAAGTAATATAGAAACTTTGGAGAGACGTCTTTTCATCAGTTCACAGTTGACACTTTTTGGTTTGCATGACCCTATGACGTAATAATTATCATGGTGGCTACTGTTCCGATTATTAAAAAACAGAGTAGCATAGTAAAAACTTGAAATGAATTTTGTTATTTTACGAACTAAAATGAATATTTACCGATGGGTTTTAATGTTAGGATGTGTCTCCAGTCGCTGCCGGTGCGGTAATTCAGTATTCTGTGATTCTTGTTTTGGGTTGACAACTTTAGAAAACACGGTCGTTCTGTATCCAGGTTTTACAAAAACTTCCTATTCGTGAAAGTGATTCGGGAACTGCCGAAGGGTGGCGAGATACTGAACTGCTACGGGCCGCACTATGCTCGCCAGTCCACCGAGGACCGCCGCGAAACCCTGCGCACGCAGTACGGCTTCCACTGCAAGTGCCCCGCCTGCCTCGACGAAACCAGGAAAGACTTTGTAGTAAGTATCACCACAATAAGCACCAAACTTCATGGCGGCCATGAAATGCTACTCGCGACACAGTGCCCCACCCCCCACCACCGCTATCACATAAACTGCTACTGCGCAGCGACACGCCTAGTATTCCAAGCCGCCATTCAGTTTAAATCGCACTATACGTGCTCCTGCTTCAATAGTTAGGTATCTAGAGTAAGAAACAGTAACTTCAACCCGTAAAACATTAATTTAGTTTGCAGTTAAACTTGAACAGTAATATAAATTGTTGATTCTAGATAGGCACTTGTAGAATAGATTTTTTGGCAGTTTTATATTCACAGCCCCATCGACTATTCAGCCTCTAGACGCCTCATGCAGGACAAGTGAGAGACGTCGTTACTCTTAGTTGCGTGTCTGAACTTCTGAAGCAAGGATAGTCAAGATTTTAAACAGAGATACCACTATGTTACGTCATAGGTCCTCCGACCAGACGGGTCTTGTGTCAAGTCTGGAAAACTACCCGATAGTTGAATTCGAGCTGTTATTTATTATCAGAATTTGATGCCGTAATACAGGATTGTAATGTGAAGCTCGTATGTGACATATAGATGTCGCTACAAGTCTAAAGAGGTGACATAGGGGCAGGTTTCGTAATCGAGTGTGTTAATAGACATCCATCGCCTGCTATGGCGTCTAGAGCCTGAATAATCGACGTACAGCCCTCATGTATGGTGTTTCTGATCCCTTGACACAGTCGCTGTTCTCTGCGTACGCATGCTCGTCATGCAAGGGCCCCGTTACCTGGGTGGGGACCCGCATGGCATGCCACCAATGTCCCAATGACTTCCCGCTGCAAAGAGCCCAGAACGCTGCTGAAACCGCCGACGCTATGTACGCACTAGGTAACGTATCCATCTTTACAAAGAGCGCGCAATATACGCCTAGCGTTCAAACGTGTGTTGGTGTTAGATCCAAAACAGGCACTCATACATAGAGATATAAATTACACTTCTCAGGGGCAGCTCATTATTATTTTTATATTTAATAGCTTTCTTACTATAACGCTGTAAAAAATGGCTATGTTTATTCGGTCTAACGCGTTTTTTACAGCTGGTCTCCTTTATTAACTTTAATTCGTTATGTTTTTCGGTCAACCTGGCAACCCCTAAACAATCTCAGGTCCCAGATTGGTCTATGTGTCGTGGCCAGGTCTTAGAAATTGATCACTTCATGATATGGCCAAATAAAACTGGCCAGATTGTTTTAAACGTTAAACTTTGATGATATTTCAATCTTCGTTTGGCCTACTTTCTTTAGACCTTTTACTAACATTGAAACCAAACGAGGATTGACATATCATAAAATATAATAATAATAATAATTCTTTATTTCTTCCAAAAAGTACACAAAAACACAACTACAAGATAACATCATATAACATTGGTAAGTTCCAAAAAGTGAGTCAACGACTCCCAAACTGAGCACTGCCCGTATCTTGGGTAGTCGGCGGTCCACCGTTTTATTTGTACAGTCTGATATAGTATTATTATCCTATTCTGTTGGGAGCATAATATTATGTCTTCTGGGTTACTGCATTTTTTTAAAAATAAAGATAAAGAAAACAAAAAAGATAAAAATTAAGCTTTACATCATTTAGTTATTTCAATAAGTTTTTATTAACGTTTAAACGATGTGCCCAGTTTCAGTTGATCATATCATGAAGTGATATTCCAAGATCTGGCCACGACATTCATCTAGCGTCAAATTTAATTTGAACGAGGTTTTATTGTACCTTTGTCTTGTACATCTATATACTACTTCTGGTTATGCGAAATGATTGCTATTGGTCTCACTCACAGGCATTTGTGCGGCCGCTTTTCTGATAATATTTATTCTACTTATATTAAAATACTTAATATGCTAGGCTTTTAGGTATAGTGATAAAATATTTACTCATTAGATTTAAGTTTATTACATAAAATAGCGGAACATATAAGAGAGGTAGGTGATCACTAAAGTGTACCAGAAGAACAGTTATGGTTTGATGTTGTGTGTACGACTGGAGGTTGCCATGAGTTAACTTTTAATAAGTTTATCGGTTTCCACGATGTGGTAGAAAATGATGCAGTGTAGGATAACATATCATGTATTTTAAAATACGAAAAGCAAAATATGTTTTATTGTGTCAAACAAGAATTACATTTCTACGTCTAATGAAAAAACTGTGCTGTAAACCTGTGTTGAAACAAATGCCCTAACGATGTGAACTGCCTAGTTCAGTTTCAGGATTCCGTCCCGAAACTGAAATAGTGAATCCCAATGAACACGTTGACTGTGGAAAGGACTCATTTGTTACTGCGGACGAGATGGAAACAAAATTTAACAAAAGGGTTTTATTTTAGACACCGATTGGCATGACTAGGGACAATCCGGCACCGCAACGCGTCGGAAAATTTGTAGAAACAGGCAATTTTTGATTGATCTTTAATAATGAGTTATTGGATTATTATGGAAGCGGTGGTGCCGGGCCGCCATTATGTGCAAATGAGTTTACAACCAGCCGCACACGATATGGTGGACTCGTCGCGGCGCTCCGCAATCATCGTGTTAAGTCTTGTCCAGAGTTACTCTTTGACGCTACTATCTCTTATATGTTCTGTTAGTCTTCTGCAAGCGGTGCCAAACGGTCGTCAGCGCACGAGACATAGTTACCATCTTCATCAGTGGGCACATTTTCCTCCATATGGGTATGGTATTATATATTATGTTTTCCGTAAATGTCTTCCCATTTCCTGTTGCAACTGCTGCTGACTGCGCACCAAGGTACCGAGGTACAAAGGGAAAGGTACCACGAGCTTAGGGTCGCCATTCACGGGCCACCGGCCGCAACCACAAAACGCCGCCACCAGCATATTTCCTGTAGGTTTCATACATTTTATATGGACTCGCCGCACACGGTGGACGCCGGTGGCCGCCACACGCTACAAAACACCGCTGCCCGCTTCTTGTGGCCCGCACTGGCCGATACAAAACGCTGTCACACGCCACTCGCGCATTTAAACCTTCTTCGACAGAGTCCATGATACTACTGTGCACATGGGTTAAAAAAGTAGCGTCCACTGGTCACAAGTGGCTTGTGGCCGCTTCTAGCTTCGCGTGGCGGCGTTTGTGGCAGTGGCATTTGGTCCATGTGTGGCGACACTTAACACCACAGTACCATAACGTTAACTACCAAGTAGCCCAGTTCTTTTGCTATCTTTCCCTTCGTTAGTATGGTAATTACGGTTATTAAGATACCAGTGTATCTTTTGACCAATTTGCTTTATCTACAGTATTGCTTTTAATTTTGGTATTTTTTAACCCTTTGATCGTTTGCGTTGACGAATGTTCTCGCGTCCTATTCGCCAGGGTCGTGTCTGCGACTGGTTACTTCATCTCGTTCAGCTCTTCAATCCCCTTAGGTGACAGAAGAGCTGACATTATGGAGTATTTGGTCGTGGAAGTGCGATTTGACGGAATAAACGCGAGAGTGTTCGAAGGATTTATCCGACGTAGGTTGTTCAAGAGTTAAGTTTTAATTTTAGTTTATTAATTTGCGTTTTATTAAACATTGATTATAATTTGTCTGTGTTTTGTACGAGAAATAAAGTGCTATATTTTTAGATGTATTTTTTAGTCCAGTTTGTATATTAGAGATGCTATACGCAATGCTTTTTAGGTAGATGCACCCATCTACTGTCCTTTATTACTGTTGTGATGGCCGAGGTGCCTACAGACACTTGTAATGTTGGTACTATCCCGAACACAACACCATGCCTCTTTGTCTTTAGGCACCTTAGAGCATTCTAATTAGTCATAATCTCATTTCAGTATCCAGTCAGTATATGCCATCCATCTTGTGTCAACAAAATTCAAGTCATATTTTCATTTGCGAAATGTTAAATGTTTTAAAGGGACTTGGGTTGCAAAAACAAATTAAACCCGATCAAAAAATTTTTTACATAAAATTTGGATGGTCAAAATAAAAGTCTCTAATTCATCTAGTCCGTGTAACGGCCCGTTCACGAGCTTGCCGGTGTGAGCGGTAGCTAAGCGCGGGCCGGCGAGCTGTAAGAACAAAAATCTGAACATGTTTGAAGCGCGTACCATTTATTGTGCGTACAGCCAAGGAGTGGAATTCCCTGCCGGAGTCGCTACTTAGGGGTCTTTAAGTCAAGAGTGAACGGGTTATTTCTAGGTAAGCGTGCACCATCGTCGATCTTATCATCGCTTACCATCAGGTGAGATGGTGGTCAAACGCGAGCCTATCAATACTAATAAAAAAAACCGATGTCGGCCCGCTCGCTGCGCCGCTCGCCTCTAAGACCGATGTCGTGAACAGGCCGAAAGACTGTCATTTCTTTTCCCGCCTACGCCTAGTCAAGTTATAAACTATCCACTTGTTTTGTAGCCATGCGCGCTCGGTCCAAAGAGGAGCGTTGTGAGCGAATGGTGCGAGCATACCGCTTGATGCAGCAAGTCTTGTACCGCCATCACAATATACTGCGGAAGGCCTCTGATGATTTGGCCATGCTATATGCGGCCATAGGTAAGTAAGATTTAATTTCTCTTAATTTGAAAATTAAAAAAAAAATCAAAATATTTTATTTCACATAACCCTACATGGGCACTTATAAAACGTCAGACGCTAGTACTCCGTTCGAAATTGGTCGTCTCCTATGGAGAAGAACCGGCAGGAAACTCTATGGTTCTTACAATATTTCCATATTAAAATATTAATTGATATTGTGTAAGGACAGTGTAGACCGCTCTATATTGTACTCAAAAGCATAATAAAAAAATAATTATAATAAAAAAGTGAGAGACTTCTATGGAAGTAATCTAAAAATTCGCAAAAATTTACAAAAGTGACAGGTACAACTAAAACTGGCTTGATTTTGTTCCAACGGACATTAGGATTAACACCTGTTTATTGTTATGCACTATAAAATCTAATAATTTCAACTCACTGATTAAACAAATACATAAAATGTATAATATGAAATCTTTTGTATATTTAAAAGAATATTGGCAATTGCTGAAAATCTCTGAGAAAGTGGCAAACTTTGATAATTAGCCATTTTGAGAATTGGGCACTCTGAGAATTAGGCATTTAGTGAATTGGGCATTCTGAAAAATTGAGACATTCTGATAATTGGGCATTCTGAGAATTAGGCATCTAGTGAATTGGGTATTCTAAGAATTAGACATTTAGTGAATTGAGCATTCTGAGGATTAGACATTAGTGAATTGGGCATTTTGAGAATTAGACATTTGGTTTATTGGGCATTCTGAGAATTAGGCATTTAGTGAACTGGGCATTCTGAGAATTAGACATTTTGTGAAATGGGCATTCTGAAAATTAGACATTTGGTTTATTGCGCATTCTGAGAATTAGGCATTTAGTGAACTGGGCATTCTGAGAATTAGGCATTAAGTGGATTGGGCATTCTGAGAATTAGGCATTTAGTGAATTCGGCATTCTGAGAATCTGACATTTAGTGGATTGGGCATTCTGAGAATTAGGCATTTAGTGAATTCGGCATTCTGAGAATCAGACATTTAGTGAATTCGGCATTCTGAGAATCAGACATTTTGAGAAGTAGTCCTTTTTCGACTCGGTTGCCATTTTGAGAATTAGGCATTTTGCGACTAAACGATCGTCAATTTTTAACCGACTTCGAAAAGGAGGAGATTCTATGTTCGGCTGAATGTATGTTTTTTTTTTAATTACAAAGTTGAATAATACAACCCTAATGTTATTGTTTTATTTCTTAGGAGAATACACGAAGAGCATCGACCTGATAAAACAGAACATCCAGAGTTTTGAATACCAGTATGGATCGTTCAGCGTCGAGGTAGGCATTTTCACAACCTACGCATGATATTTTACTTAAAGAGATACAATTGCTTCATATTGGAATTTATCTTCTAACAGGTAACAAATGAAATCAGGAAGATGGCGAATTTGATGCTGGGCCGCATCATGAAATATTTAGACAACCCAGAATTGGAGTAAGTTTCAAATTATTTAATGTAAAAAAAAACTGTGTTCCTTATAGTGTAGTGTTATATCTAGGGCTGCTAGTAGAACAGATGGTTGATGGGGCCAAAAGGTTCTAGAGTGGCAACCGTGCGTGAGAAGACTCAGCGTTGGAAGGCCTCCCACAAGGTGGACCGATGTCCTATGACGTGGTGAGGATAGCGGGAATTTGATCGTACGTTGTGGCGCCACTTGGGGGCGGCCTATGTCCAGCAGTGGACGTCTTTCAGTTGAAATGATATCTTGCGTTATTTAATTTGAAACTTGGCACAAATTTAAATCAAAATGAATAATAAAGACTCCCATTATTAGTTTTTCTAAACTACCCTCAAAATACGGTTTAAGTAGTGTACATACATTTTGATCTTATATACACTAGTAGATTTTGATTCCTGCATAGGTTCTATAGCTAGGTGGTAGTTTGTTGTTCCCCTCAGCGGAAGTTTGGACTTAGTCTCGCTATAAGTGACTTTATTGATTTATTGATCATATCCTGCGCAGATAAAGTACAGCATAGCAGGGGTTTGGTTGAAATTACATTTGATTGGTCAGATCCCTTAGGGATCCATCTGTGCTCTTCATAGAGATATTCCGCCAGGGTCGAACATTCCCGACCAAATACTCGATGTCGTCAGCTCTTCTGTCACCTATGGGAAGAATGAAGAGCTAAACGAGAGTGAGTACCCAGGCAAAAACTCGCGACCCTCGCGTATAGGACACCTAGACACTCGTCGGACCAATCACCAGTTAAATTATCATTAACATAGTCTAAATTCTTAGGGAGGGCAACCACAAGCTAACCAGGTTGCCTAGCAACTTATTTTTGTCGTGGAGACAAAAACTGCTCTAGGGCACCGCATGACTGTAGTTCGTCAGACTGATTCTCACCATTTTATTCCTAGTGAACGACAACCGATGCCAATCAAAGACTGGATTCGTGAAACTCTGAAGATAGCCAAGAAGGCTAACCAACTGATGGAGCTCAACTTCGGGACCTGGCAGCCCATGTACAAGGCGCTCAAAGATAATGAAGAAGTCCTGGAAGGTATGCTGGCCGGGCCGCGCTTCCACGACCACGCCGACTGCTACAACTATCGGCTGCAGAATCTGAACCTTATTTAGCAAATTACGTGCACGATTTTGTAAGAAGGCCTAGCCTTTAGGCCTGGAATAGACAAACTACAACAACAAACAAAAACGTGCAATATAAATAAAATAACAATCAAAAAATTCTATACTTTCGTAGCATGTGTATTCCAGGCCTTACATGTGAACGCGAAGTATGGACTATTTGACCAGATGGAATTTGGCGAAAGGAACATAAAAAAAAAAATTACGATGCGTGACTACACAGGGTTTGACCTGTTTAGAGGTTTTAGTATTACGGGGACGAATTTCGAGAAGATGGCAGGCTTTTTTCTACGGGATCTATTGTTAGATAATCTTAAATATTTTCCTTTTAACACCTTGACCGCTGCTTTCTACATAAAAAAAATGTAGTTCGGAACTTTCTTTTTTAATTTTAAGAACTTTTCTACAACTATTACAGCTATCATCTACTTTAGAATGGATCATTCATTCGTAGCTAATGTATGTTTTATTTTTAAAAACTTCGATATACTAAGAGATTTTGGTGTGTTGTCTGACAGTGATGACAGTCTATCTTAAATAGATAGACTGTCAGCACTATCAGATGTTAGTTCGTGTACAATAGCGATTGTTGTGCTGTTGGTAGCACGCGGAACATTTGAATGACAAGATGTCGGTTGCCAGACCGTAAACTGTCATTCAAACGTTCCTAACATGCTTAGAGCGCCTTGTGCAAGTTTTTTAATACACTGGATCGCATAACTTAAACTCTTATGCCATTCGTATAGAAAAAGAATGTTTAACTGTAGTAGTTACTACTAATTGTTGTGAATGTTAACTTTTTCTAAAGTGTTTTTTCACTTGCTGCTGCATCTGCGAATCGCAGCACTGATGCAAGAATACCAACAGCTTCGGGGCTACTGTAAGCGGCTGGATGGCCAAGTATAGTAGTTAAGTACCAACTTAGTTTACTCACGTGTTATGAATCTAAAAAATAAAGTTTATTATTATTTTCCAGTTTTACTTCAAATTAACGTTTACATTAAAGCAATCGTATACTTTAAAAAACTTGCACTAAGGCCACAGTTACATGTTAACCTCGCTAAATGAACATTTAGCATACGTGCGAACATTCAGAAGCGTAGCGTAAGCTAATTTAGATGTAGGCGAAGGCACATCAGCGAGGCCATTTTCTTTTATAAATTCGAAAACGAGACAACGACTGTCGCAACCCAGTGTTCGACCACATCGTCTCTTATCATCAGATGAAATAGTGGTCAAAGGCGATCCTATAAATTATAAAACAAAATCCTCGTTGTTAAAGAGGCGTCGCACACGCGAGGTGCGAGGGCACGCTTCGGCCACGCCTCGCTACGCTACTGCGAACATTCGGCCGTGTGGTCCCCGGCATAGAATAGGACCAACCCCCCGTTTCCATGGGTGTCGTAAGAGGCGACTAAGGAAAATCCAGGAGGACGGGCAGCAGCGTCCTCTTGCGTAGTAACATCTTACTGCGATCATCAGGTCCGTGCGAGATCTGATGATTATGTCAAAATTCTCTCTGGCCACAAAATTTTATTAATTATTGGCAAAAAATTCTCTTTCGGCTAATTGTAGAGGAGTTCTAATTTGGATAACATCTGAGTGACGAGACAGTAAATTTGGCATAAAAGTCTCGCTGGATAGGAATAGTCGGTAGTTATCTCAGTGAACATATGATTAAAATTGCGCTTGGACGACTAGAACTTATAAGCTATATAGGATGAGTATGTGTAAAGTGAAAACAAATAAACGGTGTAGAGTGTAAACAACCAATAATCTGTGTTGAGTAAAAACAACAAATAAACTATATAGAGTGTAAACAACAAAAAAGCTGTATAGAGTGAAACAACGAATAAGCAGAATAGTGTAAAACAACAAATGAGCTGTATAGAGTGTAAACAACAAATAGGCTGTATAGAGTCTAAACTACAAATAAGCTGTACAAAATGAAAACAACAAAGAAGCTGTATAGAGTGTAAACAACAAATAAGCTGTATAGAGTGTAAACAACAAATAAGCTGTATTGAGTGACAATCTGGTCTGAGTGGTATTAACTATTTAGTCTCGCTGGGTAGAAACGTAATGTAGTTATCTGAACGATCATTTGATTTGAATCATGCTTGCTTAACAACATACTAGCTTTGTAGGATGAGAGATTTGAGTGAAAACAACATACTAATTAAGCTGTATTGAGTGACATAATGGTCTGAGTGGCATTAACTATTTAGTCTCGCTGGGTAGAAAATGTAGTTATCTGGATAATCATGACTTGGATTATTGCGTTTGAGTGACAACACAAGCTTTTAGGGTGATTTATTTTAATGACAACGAAATATAAGCTGCATTGTGTGACAGTATGGTCTGAGTGGCATTAAATATTTAGTCTCGTTGGGTAGAAATGTTTCGTAAATAACCGAGTGATTTTTTTTAGAATCGCGCTTGTGTGTCTGCGACATAAAAGTTGGACAGAGTTTTAATTTGATCTGAGTGGCATTCATTAGTTAGTCTTGATAGGAAGAAACATCGTGCAAACAGGTGATAAGATCAAAGAAACTATATTATGTAACCAATTAGATCTGGATACATAATTTCGTGTTATGAACAATCTGCAAACTAACAAAAACTGCGACATTTCAGTAAAATTTTCTGACTTCTGACTTAGATAAAAAAGTTTTTTTTTTTTTTCAATTACCAAAAAAGTCTTCAACAAATTCAAATTTCATTAAAATCATTGTTCCACTAATTATCAATTATATTTCCTTCATCACGGACAAAACTGACAAAATCTGATTAGTATCGTGGGAGAGCCTCGCTGTTGTCAATTTCTGACAATAGCTCGTATACGGGCTGGCTCGACCGGGGAAGTACCACGCTCTCACAGAAGACCGGCGTGAAGCAGCGACCTTGTGTTGTTGTGTTTCGTGCGGTGAGTGACGAGAGCCGGATGCCCAAGTCTTCCTTCACCCCATCTTTTTTGTCCATTCCTAAATCTTCCTTCACGTCCTTTCACCGTCACTAAATCCATTACTACATTAGTCAATTACTTCTCTTCAAAATTTGTGGTGCTCGTACCATGCCTTAAAAACTGTAAACATCAATGAAATATCAAACACACCTGGTATCCACTATGGATAGGAGAATGCGAAAACTGATCACTTGTCCACCGTCTCCACCGTTTACTACGTGGCAATTTTCCATTTCAAATTACTTATAAACTTCTCCCCCTCTCTCATCCATTCTGATGTTTCATGTTTCCCTCTACAAATAGCCAAGTTATCCAAGTATTCCTTCACCCACCCTCACCCTCATTGATCCTCTACTCTTTCTTCACTTCTTTAATATTCATTCTCATCTTTACTTAATTTCCTTCTTAGGAAGCCACACTTTACCACTTCTTCTTCACTATTTCTATCCTGTTCTTTTCCAAAGGCTCCAAGTCTTATAGTGGGAGAGCCTCGCTGTTGTCAATCTCTGACAACAGCTCGCACACGGGCTGGCTCGACCGGGGAAGTACCACGCTCTCACAGAAAACCTGCGTGAAGTAGCAGCCTTTCGTTGCTGCGTTTCGTCAGGTGAGTGACGAGTTCCGGAAGCCCAAATCTTCCTTTACCCCTCTCCTCCACCACCTATTACTCTTTCTCCACTTCTCCCACCCTTATTATATTAATTCTCTTCTAAATCACATTTTTCTCACTCTTTCCGGGACGTGAATTTGATCCATACCTTAATAAAGATTAATAAATCAACTAAGTATACTCAATATTCACGATGTAGTGAAAGCTTATGCTGAAACTTAATGATCTGCGTATAAAAGACCTGCAGGAGCAAAAACAAGGCTAATGAAAAACACGCTATATGCGTTCATTAAATTGAGAATTCGAGAACTGGTCGCTTGAGTGCGGGTCTCAATCACGACGTCACAACTTTCTCCCCTTTCTCACTCTGTTTCTTATTCTCCTATACCTACTTAGACTACTCTAGGAGTCTGATCGTGGAAGAGCCTTGCTGTTGTCAATCTCTGACAACAGCTCGTATATGGGCTGGCTCGACCGGGGAAGTACCACGCTCTCACAGAAGACCGCCGTGAAGCAGCGTCCTTGTCTTGCTGTGTTTCGTGCGGTGAGTGACGAGAGCCGGATGCCCAAGTCTTCCTTCACCTCGTCCCCCTTCATTTATCCCTAGCCTTTCCTCAACTACATTTCACCCTTATTATATTTGTTCTTATCGTTAATTCAACTCTTCGGAAGCCATTTATTGTCCCCCTTTTAACTCACTTTCTCTTCGTTTCGTGTAAAGACACCAAATCTTATAGTGGGAGAGCCTCGCTGTTGTCAATCTTTGACAACAGCTCGCACACGGGCTGGCTCGACCGGGGAAGTACCACGCTCTCACAGAAGACCGCCGTGAAGCAGCGTCCTTGTCTTGCTGTGTTTCGTGCGGTGAGTGACGAGAGCCGGATGCCCAAGTCTTCCTTCACCTCGTCCCCCTTCATTTATCCCTAGCCTTTCCTCAACTACATTTCACCCTTATTATATTTGTTCTAATCGTTAATTCAATTCTTCGGAAGCCATTCTTGTCCCCCTTTTACTCACATTCTCTTCGTTTCGTGTAAAGACACCAAGTCTTACAGTGGGAGAGCCTCGCTGTTGTCAATCTCTGACAACAGCTCGCACACGGGCTGGCTCGACCGGGGAAGTACCACACTCTCACAGAAGACCGCCGTGAAGCAGCGTCCTTGTCTTGCTGTGTTTCGTGCGGTGAGTGACGAGAGCCGGATGCCCAAGTCTTCCTTCATCCCAACCTCCTTAATTAATCCCTAACTCTTCCTCTACCAACTCATACCTTTACTATATTAATACTCTTCTAAGTTCGATCAATCACCTCTTCAATGTCGTGGCGTAATTGTGAATGTTGAGTCATGGTTTAACATCATTTAAATACACTCCGTATTCTCGATGGAGTGAAGGTGCAAGCTGAACCTTAATGGTCCGAACATGAGAAATCTACAGGAGCAAAAACAAGGCGACTGAATAACACGCCTTACGCGTTCACTAAATTGAGAATTCGAGAACTGGTCGCTTGAGTACGAGTCTCAATTACGACGTCACGACTTTTTATTTTTAATGAATTCGATTCGTTAGAAGCACATCTCTCCCCTTCCTCACTCTATTGTTTCTTGTTATTATACAGACTTAGACATTCAACTCTAAGAGTCTGATCGTGGAAGAGCCTCGCTGTTGTCAATCTCTGACAACAGCTCGTATACGGGCTGGCTCGACCGGGGAAGTACCACGCTCTCACAGAAGACCGACGTGAAGCAGTACCTCATCATGCTGTGTTTCGTGCGGTGAGTGACGAGTACCGGAAGCCCAAGTCTTCCGCCACCCTATTCCCCTTCATTCATCCCTAACCCTTCCTGCACCAGCTTTCACCCTTATTATATTCATTCTTATCGTCAATTTACTTCTTCGGAAGCTATTCTTGTCCCCTTTTCCTCATTATTCCTGTTTCTCTACTTTTCGTATAAAGACTTGCAAGTCTTACAGTGGGAGAGCCTCGCTGTTGTCAATCTCTGACAACAGCTCGCACACGGGCTGGCTCGACCGGGGAAGTACCACGCTCTCACAGAAGACCGCCGTGAAGCAGTGACCTTGTGTTGCTGCGTTTCGTGCGGTGAGTGACGAGAACCGATTGCCCAAGTCTTCCTTATTAACCCCGTCCCTCTTCATTAATCTCCAACCCTCTCTCTACTACCTTTCACCCTAAATATATTCATTCTCTTTTTGACTTAATCATTTTTCTTACTACTCTTGGAGTGCTTTCAACTTCGACCATTATCATCTATCTTTAGTGACTAGTTGACTGCAGCTTGTAAACGGGCTGGCTCGACCGGGGAAGTACCACGCTCTCACAGAAAACCGGCGTTAAATAGCGACCTTATGTAGCTGTGTTTCGTGCGGTGAGTGATGAGAACCGGTAGCCCAAATTTTCCTCAACCCCTCCTAATTCATACCTCACCTTCGACACGTTTGACCTTTATGAATTCATTCACATCGATTATTGGTTTCTCCGAAAACCACACTCCTCGCACCTCCCCCACTATCCCTCTCTCCCTCTTTTGTTAGTCTTCTTGCCTTACAAAGACTCTCAAGTCTTACAGTGGGAGAGCCTCGCTGTTGTCAATCTCTGACAACAGCTCGTAAACGGGCTGGCTCGACCGGGGAAGTACCACGCTCTCACAGAAGACCGCTTTGAAGCAGCGACCTTGTGTTGCTGCGTTTGGTGCGGTGAGTGATGAGTTCCGGAAGCCCAAGTCTTCCTACAGCCTTCCCTTTTTTTCATTGATCGAATTTTATTTTTATCTACGCCTACTTTTACTGTATACATAACTTTTCATATCTACCTCACGTCCATTCCTACCTCTTTCACCTGTTGTCCTCCAAATATACCTTCTCCTTTCACTTAATGCTAATGCTTATCGTGGAAGAGCCTCGCTGCAGTTAACTAAATATGTCTAGCTTATTTCCTAGTTTTAAGGTCCTAATCTTAATACATACTTTAATAACATCAATTATATAATATTCATTATCTACTGTGACGTGAAGGAGTATGCTGAAACTTGATGGTCAGACAATGAAAGAAGTAAAAACAGCTTGGGAATGACAGGCCTCACGCGTTCATTAATCTGAGGATGCGAGAACTGGTCGCTTGAATATGATTCTCATTGATGACGTCAAGACTTCCTATTTTTATTTACCTCATGACAAGATCTTTTCTTCTATATTAGTTTCTTAGTACCCAACTACCTCCTTTCTGTTTTGGGATTTTTTTTTATCCCAACAAATACTCATTAGTATTATCGCGGAAGAGCCTAGTTGTTGTCACTCTTTGACAATAGCTTATAAACAAGATGGCTCGACCGGGGAAGTACCGCGCTCTCACAAACGGTAAAGAGAGAGTGCCTAGTGGTCTCCCAAGTCTTCCTTCATCACATACTCCTCAATCATCCCTCACTCTTCTTCCACCACCTTAGACTCTTATTATAATTATTCACATCGATATTTCGCTTTTTCGGAAGCCCAACTTCTCGCACCTCCCTCACTGCTACTTATCATCCTGCCTTTCAAGGACTCTAAAAGTCTTACAGTGAAATAGCCTTGCTGTTGTCATTCTGTGACAACAGCTCGTAAACGGTCTGACTCCACCGGAAAAGTACCACGCTCTTACAGAAGACCGGAGTAAAGTAACGACATTTTGTTGCTATATTTCGTGCGGAGATTGATGAATACTGGAACTCCTAGTCTTCCTTCATCTACTCCACATCATTCATACCGCACTCTTCCTCATCTACTTTTGACTTCTATTATATTCATTATTATCGAAAATTCGCTTCTTTGGAAGCATAACTTCTCGCATCTTCCTCACTATTCCTTATCATCTTACCTTTCAAAGACTCGCATTGAGAGAGCCTCGCTGTTGTCAATTTCTGACAACAGCTCGTACACGGGCTGGCTCGACCGGCGAAGTATCACGCTCTCACATAATACCGACATTAAGAAGCGACTTTGTGAAAGCTTTTCGTGCGGATTCACCACACGAGACACGACCACGACGAGAGTCGGTAAATTATTCCGGAGTGAACCCCCGCCCCCCCTCCCCCCACCTCATTCATCCCTCATCTGCATCATGTTATTCATTCTCATTGATAATTATCTGCTTCGAAAGCCACACTTTTTGCACCTCTCTCATTATCTCTTAACTGTTACTCTTCTTACTTTTCAAAGACTCGCAAGTCTTACAGTGGGAGAGCCTCGCTGTTGTCAATTTCTGACAACAGCTCGTATACGAGCTGGCTCGACCGGGGAAGTACCACGCTCTCACAGAAGACCGGCGGAAGCAGCGACCTTGTGTTGCTGTGTTTCGTGCGGTAAGTGACGAGTACCGGAAGCTCAACTTATCACCTTTCATAACAGTTTTTATTACGCATTGTTATTTTTTTTCGAAATTAATAACAATTACTTTAGTACTTAAGACGAAATTCTAATACGTTTAGATGTCAAAATTAATTATGACTACGACCTTACTGAAATATTTGTTAGAAGTTTAGGAGATGAAAAATACAAAATTATTAGGTATCAGAACGACAAAGATGAAGGCGAACACAAATTATAAGATTAGGCGGTAGAATTATTTTGCGGAAGATTTAGTTGAAACCGACTCAAGTTGAGTTTCAACGAAAATATTGTGAGAAGTCATCAAGCATTGTCCACGTAGCATTGGCGGGTAGATATACTTAGGCGAATAGTCTGGATTGGTTGTCGATAAGATAACTTTTTGTCACACTTGTGACAAAAAGTATTTGGTTGAAAAGGGACTACTCTATTTCTCTTAACGAAGAGAATTAAAGAGGCCATGGATAAGGTTACCAAATTGAATATGACTGGTAATTATAGAAACGCGGCGGTCAAGGATGTTAATGGGGAGAAGTAAGTCATCGTGATTTACTAGAAGTAATTATTACAATAACAACGGGTTTGAAAGTGGTGTGCCTATAGTACGCCCATATTTAACCGAAGATTAAGTATTAGATTTAAGCGGGGTAATACCCGTGCATAGTTTTAAGATAATTTGGAGGCTATCAATGTACCAAAAAATCTCAATATGTGCAGAATACTATGTGAATTGTAAACATCTGTTTATACGACAGTGAAAAAGGTACGATGTTAGTTAGACAACTGTAATTTGGATCAATCTATCTCAACATCTCAAATTTAACATTGATAGCTTGCTGCAAGTGGCTATGTCACTTGCAATAGTATAAGAACCTTTGGGTCTAAATATTTATTAACTTCAAACATCGAGCTATGATGACTCATGTTTTTATACACTTGTACTTAGCGATACGAATATTGGGCACTCCTTCGTTCTTACATTACGATCAAAGCAACATCTTTTCTATGCAGGAACTACTTCTAATCCCACCTGTTACACTATAGGATTTTCTATATTGTCATCAAGTAAACAGTAGCTAAAAATATATTCCAAAGAATTTTGGCCACTGGGCTACGTAACTGCAAAATTTTACTTAAAAAGTTTAGAGTATTATTTAAATTGTGTACGCCGTGCGAATGAGAACCAACTGAGCTTGTTTATCACAAGCCACACTCGACTGTCAAACGATTAAACTTAGAATCAAACAATCAGAAGGCTCTTGGAGAAGAAGAAAAACTCTAAGCTCAAATTCTGCAAAAGTTATCAATGACTTGATGTAACTGTCACACTTTCATACTTAACGCTAAGGAGTCTTGCTAGTTATGAATTTAGCGCTATGGCTTAATAATTAAAACATCAACTAAACACACAGGTTGTAAAGCGAATGCTGAAACTTGATGGTCAGAGACACTAACAAGAGCCAAACAGCTTCTAAATAAACACGCCTCATGCGTTCTTTAAAGTGACGATGCGAGAACTGGTTCCTTGATGACTCTCACAACCATCTTGTTCCAAGCTGGTTGTGATACTCCTCAGGGGACCAGTTCTATCGTCGGCCACTGCTGATTCTATTACAAACGTTCTTTCAATTACAAATTTAGAATTCATAGCGTGAGAGGACACAGGTTGTAAAGCAAATGCTGAAACTTGATGGTCAGACACACTAACAAGAGCCAAACAGCTTCTAAATAAACACGCCTCATGCGTTCTTTAAACTGACGATGCGAGAACTGGTTCCTTGATGATTTTCACAACCATCTTGTTCCAAGCTAGTTGTGATATTCCTCAGGGAACCAGTTCTACCGTCGGCCACTGCTGATTCTATTACAAACGTTCTTTCAATTACAAATTTAGAAGTCATATCGTGGGAGGGCCTTGTTGTTGTCAGTTTCTGATAAATGTAAATTCTTTCTAAGTGAAGCCCTCTCCCCTTCATTCATCCCTCATCTTTATCATGTTATTCATTCTCATCGGTAATTGGCTCCTTCGAAAACCACACGCTTCGCACCTCTCCGCACTCTCTCTTTATTGTTACTCTTCTTGCTTGCAAAGACTCGCAAGTCTTACAGTGGGAGAGCCTCTCTGACAACAGCTCGTACACGGGCTGGCTCGACCGGGGAAGTAGCACGCTCTTACAGAAGACCGACGTGAAGCAGCGACCTTGTGTTGCTGCGTTTTGTGCGGAGAGTGACGAGAGCCGTATGCCCAAGTCCTTCACCCCTTCATTCATCCATAGTTCTTCCTCCACCACCTTTCACTCTTATTATAATCATTCTCTTCTGATTTCGATCAACTTTCTCTTATTTCGAGTGTAAGCCATAAGTCATGGCTTAATAACAGAAACATCAATTAAACAGAATCAGTATTCACTATAGAGTGAAGGCGTATGCTTCAAGAGGATGGTCAAAACATTAGGGACCCCTGTAGAAGCAATAACAGCTTCCTAATAGCCTTACGCGTTAAACTGTGGATGCGAGAAAAACTGGGGCCGTACTACGAGCTCTTAACGCGATCCATTTGACGAGCTAAACTGAACTGTTATATCCTCTTTATCGCACGCACGACTGACATGTTATCACGTCATGGTAAGACCAAATGACATGGTCATCAAACGGTGTCACGCACTTCTTTCAACACTGTATCAACCGTAACAGGTGGGATTCAAAAACTTTTAACAGTATTGCGTCTTGGTACTTCTCGTTTTCTTAACCTTTTCACCATTGCAACTGTCCAAGCCATCAAGACAGAACTTGAACCCTTTTAGAATTTAAAAAAAAAACTCACCATACGCCACCACCTAAAAATACCAAAAAAAAAAACAACTTTTAACTATCGTTAATTGCGTATGATGACAGAAATTGCATGCAGTCACGTAATTCATTTTTCACATATCAGGCTGATGTGACGTTAAAAGGGTAAACTAAAGTGGCGCTGAATTGCCTATAACTTTCAGCATGAAAGTTTAGGAAAAAAAAAATACGTTTTCGAAGCAAAAGGTTCCGTTTTCCTGATTTGTTGATATGAAAAACTATATCCGTAGGCGCAGGCGCATTTAAAGCAAAAAAGTGGTTACTATACAAACTTTTTTTTACTTTGGATGTCATTCATATGCCTACGGAATAGAAGTCAAAATCGGTTGAACGAACAGTAAAAAAAGGTTTGCTTAAATGTCTAGTCTTGTTGGGAATGGAGTATATATGGTTTGGTGTTTAACGCCTTACAGCCACTAGGCGCCTCATGCTTGAACTAACGCACTAAACAATTCTGTCAACTAGCTGAGGTACGGGGGGCGGGGCGGCGTCTAAGAAAGTCACATTTTCAACAAGTTTGATAAGGGATGTCATAAAAAAATCTAAATATAATTTTTTAATTAAACTCAAAGCCGTTCATTTGCATCTCCACACACCACACCACGTTCTGATTGGTGCAGGGGAGCTGGGTACTGCGTTCTGATTAGTCGAGACATCAGATCTACAAGTCAATGTGTTAACAGACTTGCGTTGCCTGTTATTAGACGTCTAGTGGCTGTAAGTTCGTTTGGTCTATGTAAGAACTTGCTGTGTTTGGTGAAAGGTTATCTAAATTTAAGAGTTGCCCATTAACCAATAGTCTTAAGTGATATTTGTCATTAATTACTTAGCAATAGTACGGTTTATGTAATTGCACGGTGAGCAGATGTCGGGAGCTTTATATGTCGTCCGTTCAGAAACTTTGTTCTGAGAAGTAGGTACAACGATTAATTTAAGTGTTTGTAAAATTTTAACTTTATTTTTTAGGATATTCCTTGTGGAAAATGTAGTATTCATCTTATCGGGGTATCCGCTTTTCCAAATTCTGAAGAAATGAAAAAAAAAATAAAGTCAAATGAAAAGTAAAGTGGAAAATGATAGAGCAACCCGTAGACTCAAGTATAATATTTAGTGTTGCCACCCAAAATATTAAAACAGTGTTGCAAAACAACACGCCTTAACCAAACTAGAAGTTTGGTTAATTAAGACCTGAGGAAAATTTCATCGCGGTTTTTGGAAAAAAAAAATCTAGAACTGATACGTAGAGTTGGAGAAAATTATTATCGTGTCTAAGAAGTGGATACCCTGAACATGAAAATCAAACCAGCGCGGCCTATTCGTAACACTGCCAGGTATTAAACCCAACGAAGTTATGCGAATGTTCCGCACACCCCGTCCTCTCTGCTTGCCCTTTAGAAAAAATAATTATTGTGTGTTGTAATAATGTCGCAGGTTCTTAACTTATTTGTAATTATTAATAATCTAGGTGTTCTTTAGTCTCGCTAAAACTCGAGAACGGCTACAACGATTTGGTTTTGAAATATTCGCGATAGTCCAGGAGAAGTTTACACGGTGCAATAAATTCCAAATTATAGAAGAAAAAAAAAACCGAATACAACGCCATCTCTAATTAAAATATCATTTTAAAATGATTTATGCTGGGCCTGGTAATGCCAGTAGATGGCGTTATATATTGACGAAGATCAGTCAGCTAGTTTAGAATATTTCTAAGTAATGTACGCTATCAAAGCCCAAGCTAGTACGAGCGGATCACTACTAAAGTTAGCATCACCCAAATCTATTTCATCGAGATTTTCTCTTCTACGTTATTTATTATTTTGCGAAGACAGCTTAACATCTAAGACGAAGATAGCATGGTGTTAAACAAAATTCTTAAAGACGGAAAACGGTGTCATATCATCTTAAATCAACACCGTCGTACACGAGAGACTGCCTGTTCTACATTTCCTTCCTACCCTTCACTACCACTTCTCTTATGTCATGGAATCATTGGTAATAGGTTCAGAAGAGAGAAAGAGAGAGTAGAAATAACATCACGCTATACCCATATTCTCCGCACGGATGTAGAGATGATCATATGGAACTCTTACATTTCACCAGTTACGTTTAGTCTTATTTAATGATCTCTCTTCTCAATAGGACACTCCTGCCGGAGTGGTCGTGGTCATGAATCGTCTGTTAGTTTGGTTACCGCTTTTGCAAGACTTCTCCATCTCTCTCTATTCGTGGCATTGCGTATGCATTCAATGAGGGGACACTTAGAAGATGATTTGACGACAGTCCATCTGGTGGTTGATCGACCGCGAGAACGTTGGCCCTCCACTCTACCCTGTACCACTAAACGCTCCAGAGAGCTTTCATTGCGGATTTTATAGGCGAACCTATTACCGTCATCTTCATCATCATTGAAGCTGTCAGATATCCATTGCTGTATCTAGGCCCCGCCAAACGTTGCTACATCGCCCAGACCTTTTTAGGTAATCGGGCACCAATACCAACGCCTGAATTCCATCTCGTATGCTTCCGTTACTCCTAACCCCAACATCGCGTACAACATAACGTGACAGCACGGTCCGTCCCATCTCTGATCAGGTCTGGACATCAAGTTACCGTCACATTACATATCCAATTACCATAATATGGGACCTAACGTGCTGTGACAGTATCTAAGGACTTCAAAAACTACGGTCAAGGAACGCGAAGCAAAGACTGAATGCAATGGATATGATGAGAGTGACATCATTAAATATTTTCTTCCTTCCTTCCTTCCTTCCTTCCTTCTATGATCATATAAAAGATCTATGCGTGGATTTCTAAAACTTCCGTCAGGGCTGAAGAGACATGTTTACTCGATATTCGCAGTGTGGGTTTTCAGATCTCAGGTTTTTGCAAAACCTCTTCTGATTAAGTCAATTTATTGGTCATTTTATTATAAGATTCTAAAAACTTTTGGGAAAATGTGTTATTTTCAAAATTAGCCTGCGGCATTTATTCGTCTGTGTAACTCTTTAATTAAATATATATGTCTATGAATATCATGTAATCGCTAAAATAAAATTGCTTAAAACAAAATTGTGTCCTTTTATTTCAGTAGTTAGATAAACCAACCCTCCATACTAGAGAGTACCTATTCTTTACCTACCACTTATCACACAAAGGCTACACTATTTGCACATCCATAAAATAAAAATCCAAGAACACAGTCCTTTAGACAACATAGTTGTAGGTCCAAGTGATTGAAGCAATCAGGAACCTCGGTTTGAGATGCAGCAGAGCTTACGGCTTTTGCTTCGCAGGCGGCGCCCTGATTTGCAGTAGTTACAATTCCTCTGTAAAATCATGCATCATGGCTGCATTCTGGGAAGGACACTTGCATATAAGCTAGTGCATAATACTATCAACGAGGCAAAAACCTTGACGCCGAGCTGCTCCTAGCCTCCTAGGATCCAGATGGAAACGTCAAATAACACGGAGATCCGGCAATCGCACCCCGGACGTCGCGGTCAGCAGTATTAACGGTTGCGGATTGTAGATCAGTGAGGCAGTTTCGTGTAGATCCCGTTCTGTATGCTCTGTTAAAGTCCTGCTGACTTACGGACTCATCGACCTCCAGCCCAAATCCTTGGACCTAGAACACGGGCCACAGTACGATGCTTTTATAATGTATTGTTAGGAGATTGTCACACTGCCACGCATCACGCTGCATGTTGCGTGTCAATGCACCTACGCGCACGCGCGTACCTACTTGCGGGAGTGCAGATCTGCATTATCGTGCGGGTTTTTTACGCACTAACGCGCGTATTTGCGTTTTGTAGTATAACAAGGTCTCACTCATTTCATCCAAAATAATACACGACACTACGAGACAATGTGCCATGCCTTGCGTCTAGCCTCGCACCCACGCGCGTGTGCGCATGTTTCTTCGCTTGTAGGCGCGTAATCTACATAAACGCGCGTGGATGCATTTTCTGTGTTGGACTATGCGTGTTTTCTATACAAACGGAGATACTTATAAGCAACGTTAAAACACGCGTTGACGCGCTACGCTGCATGGTGCCTGACAGTGTGATAATCGCCTTACTGCTTACCGGCAATCTGTGTAATTCAGGTATTCTATAGATACACTATAAATTGTCTAGATATTGTATAGAATACGGGATTATAAAGAGAGAGAGAATAAGAAAGAATTTTGTTTATACTACGCGTTCCAAATGAGAATAGTCGATATAACGGTCAAATCGAAGAAATTTTGGCGAAATTGAAGAACATAAAGATGAGTAAAATTGAAGAATTGGATTCTGATTAAACTTTTTTCGTTCCCAGTTCATAAATAAATTAAATTTTTCGTTTAATAAAATTTAATTAATGTTTAAAAATTTCTTTCCTCAATTTGACAGTAAATCGTGACGTCACAACATGGCGGGCGATCCTATTCTCATTTGGAACACATTGTCTGGAGATATCTACTTTCATACGGGCGAAGCCGCTGACAGACACAGGTTATAAGTAGGTATGTTCACCAATTCCAGCAACCATGACGAAAAACTAGCGTGTATTTAATAACTGGAGGTGGATGTCCCCGTGTGTTCCCGTGGTAGCCCGTGAAATTCAAGCTTTCATAAGTTTCAGTGTTTACTTGTAAGTTAGTGTTAATGTATACCTACTCAGGAAGCCAGCCAGTGGATCTGGTACTGTCTCTCCGTGCTATGATGGTGAGCATCTTTAGAAAAGCATTACCAACTTATTCGTAGAAAGGTGTTCTAAGGAAACTGGAAGTTCCTTAGAATACCTTGGATTTAGCAAGTCCCGGGACTTTGATATTGTAGGAAATTCTCAAATCCTAGAATTTAATTTGAATAAGATATTTAATTTAGACTAGCCTGTTATAAGTGGAGGCGGTAGACTGTCGTCTTTTGTCACTAGATGGCGTTAGTATGTTTACAATCCATTTGTTCTTATGTACCTTACCTACTGAATTTACGTTTATAGTTGTCCAGTAAAAAAATCCTGTATTTCATGTTACAGAATGAAGCAACACTATTTACATTTATTCATTTATTAAGATAACATCTATTACAGTTTTGTGAAACAACTAAGAATACATCAAAGTAATTACCTAATACTTAGGTACACCGTTGGACTGCAGACGTTTCAATGTGCAATAATTTAAGTAAATTAACCTCGGTGTGGCTAAGATCTCCTTAGGTAGATACTCTCCGTCCAGGGTTGGAGTGTAGCCTTAAGGGCTCCTCCTCGCTATGGCGCGGGACTTAGAAAATTTTTCGATTTTTTTTTTTTTTTTCAAATTGGTACCATACGCTTATAGGCACCATGAGCCGTGCAGAAAACAAAAAAAACATTAGGTTAAAAAAATTGGGACAAAATTTCTCCTTACTTTTCAAGAAAAATTTTGCAAGTCCCAAAAATTTTTTTTTACCATGTTTTTTTTTTTGTTTTCTGCACTGCTCATGGTGCCTATAAGCGTATGGTACCAATTAGAAAAAAAAAAAAAATTTCGAAAAATTTTCGAAAAATTTTCTAAGTCCCAAAGATTTTTTTAACCAAAAAAATTTTTTTTTCGTTTTCTTTGCTTCTCATAGCGCCCCTAAGGATATACTTCAACTCCTAAAAATCCGCCCCTAAGGCTACCCACTGACCCCATTCCTTACAATAACTTTCAACTTCAACTTTTAATTAATGGCCTTGGTGGAAGAGACACCACAATTTTGCCAATAACACGTGCGGACTGTTAATAAACCATCTAACGTTTGAGAGTATTTAGCGTGAATTAACAGTAAGAAATATACGTCAGATAAAAATTACACAAGTTTCGTACGACTAAATTTTGTTTCTTTTGCATGTCAAACCTTATTATAGGGTAAATACGCCAAACGTCGGCCACCCCCCAAACTTCGGCCGTCTGTACATTTTCAGCTTGCATTCATCCAAAAGGTAATTAATTGTCAAGTTTGCTTCTCAAATTGCAACCTTAGTTCATACTCTAAACGTACAAACCGTAACTATCCGATTCCGTCACTTGTTCTTCTCATACTGAGCGTCAGTAGCGATAGCGCCGTTGAAGCGTCAAATTCGCATGTAAAGTAGCTTACTTGAAGTGAATACTCACATTTCGGGGATTGATATTACAATGATAAAACATTTATTTATTATGGTTTTAAGCCTTATTATCACTAAAGGGTTATTTTTACTATATTTTAAGATAGTTTTTTCAACCTTTTGCGTATATTTTTCAGGGCAAAATAGGAGGCCGCCATTAGGGTAACAGTTTTGACTTAAAACCGGATTCTCGGCCGTGGCCGACTTAAAGTAAATGCACTCTGTTTTATAAATTCCAATTATACCAATTCCGTTGGCTTAACAAGAGAATTTGCAAAGCTTATAGGCAAATAAATCTATTTTACGTTTAATCGCCAAATAACGGCCGGGGTGATATCAGTCGAATCTCGAGAAATAAGGTACAAGAAATAGGGGCCGACATTAGAAATATTAAAGATCGTAATGTCGACCAGCCCCGAATTCGAGAGCCACTATACAGGCTGATGAAAAAATACTTTTATATTTTTTCATTGACTGGTTAGTCATTTTTAATTTATTTATCAATCTTGATTTCTCAAAATGAAATATTGATTATTATAATTTATTAATATTGTAAAGAAGTTAAGTTTAAATGTAGGAGTTGACAGTATTGAAGACATATTTATGGAAGCTTTATGGTTTGAGACTTGCTACATATCTATTAAACCCCCAAAGCAGGGAGATCTAAGGCCTTCACGGAATCAAAGAAAATTATGCGATTACGATTTTTTTTTGTTAAGGGAAAATAAAAAAATATTTTACTATTAAACAAATACAATTACAAATGTATACTTAGTGTTATATTAGAATTCTGCCAAAATAAATCATGTTAATAATATTTGTCACTGTCTTAATTTAAAACACCCTATACCCGGCCGACATTTGGGAAAAACGCGACCGACAATGGGCCGTGAATGGCCGACTTTAGGGTTTTTCTGTTCTCGACACATCTAAACCTAATAACTTTTTTCTTTTAGTAGAAATGTCGATCTTATGCCTATAAACATAAAATAGATTATTCAAACTATCTAAAACCACATCAGAAGCTAACTTTCGTTGGAAACTGACGGTGCTAGAGCGATCCGCAGTCAGAAAATCGCTAAGGGGGCCGACATTTGGCGTATTTACCCTATTTAAAATACTAATACTATTTTATGGCTATTTCTGTCAGGGCCATCACGTAGAGGCACAAAATATAAAGAATCCAGGAGGCATGCAAAATATCATGTTCTTTAATTTTTCCTCCCTGGTCATCAGAGTCCAACCTGGTGGCCCTGCTAGGAATAGCCACAACTATACCTACATACTTATCGTGTTTTCCTGTAATTGTATTACATCAAGATTAAACATTTTTAACTACAGTTTAAAATATTAAACACACTGTCACTACTGTGCACTGGAAAGTAATTTATCATCCGAAACTAAACGATAAGACAATTATGTTTGACATAACACTACTCCGATGTTCAACTGTATCAATTGAAGTTCCTTTTCTGTTTTTAACAATATACACAATACACACCTGTTTCACCAATTTACTTTAGACATTGGCAGACTTACTGACTAAAACCCACTCCTAGTTCCTTGCTTCATTCCAGGGCCGAACTTTCCTTTCCGAAGCGAACCCATGGCCCCAGGCAGCTTCGACCCTAATAGGCCCCTACGATTTGCTGCGAGGAACATTAGGTACGCGCCGTCGACGACTTGGGCTTGGTCCGGACGATTGGATGGCGAGCTACCCATAGCTCGCTGTCCGCAAGCCAGCGCCTACGATGGCCGGAAATCGGGATCGGGATCCCGGCAGCAGGGGCGTGAGGGCCCTGCCTTCACGGTCGCCTCCTTTGCCAGCATTACGGCTTTGCAGGAGAACCGACGACCGCCTGCCACTCCTTGCTTCGAACCATGGCCTGTACCAAGGCCCAGCGTGAGAGATTATTGCCGCCGATCGCGCCCACGAGGACACGGCGCTCTGCCCAAGCGGCCACCACGTTGTACTCCGGGCGGTCTACACAATGGTGACATTCGGGAGTTTCTTCCGCACGAATCTGGTTTAGGAACCTCGCGAACTGTCCGGTGAGAACCTGCGTCATGCGAAAGGTGAGAGGACGCCGTGGTCTTTCCAGTCACTCCTCGAACTTCCGTCATAATTATGGAGTACCTAGCACTGGGTTGCGATAGTCGCTGTCGCCATTTCACAGAGTTGTCGATAGAGATCTTCGCTTTGGAACGTGCAATTTAGCTTCATACGTACGCTAAGATAGGAATTAGCATGATCACGGTGATAACGAGTGTAGCTTATTGAAACTTACAGGGTCATCATAATTTTTAATACCTGGGTAGCAGTGAGAAGTGCAGGCACTCAAACATGTTATTTTGTTTTCATATTTTCATTTACTTGATCCCTTATAGGTTACTTATTATCCCACCTCGCCCCTAAACTAGTAAATTAAAAAATAAGCTGATTTTTATTGAACTTTGGGATTTTTCGTTGCGTAGTAAACACCAGTATTTCCGAGCTCAAATAAAAAATAAAATAAAACAAAAAATAAGTTGCGATTTGCCATTTATCCAGAGAGTGTATTTTACAGAACTTTACAACGTATTTTTAAAACACCTGACTTTAAAATTCGTGATGGAGCTAAATAGAAGGTATGGTACAACACAGACGTACATGTTACAGAAAAGCAAAAGAATAATACACAAGATTGAAAGTTGTTCAAGTTGTCCTGGAGCCGGCAGGCGCCGCCCGCCGTCCCCACAGGGAATTTCTCTACTCACTACCCATCATTACGGCGTCATCCATCTTTACATCTTACATTACCTAAAACTATCATAAACTAATAACATCATTAAAGTTTTTTCAGAGCAGCTCATTTTTACTCCTTCATAAATTATAAAGAAACCACGTTCAAAATCTATGCAATTTCAGTTGCAAAAGAAATTTAAGGACAATAGAATAACGTTCCATTGATTAAACGACTAACGACTTAATTTATCTATATAGATTTCTTTGAATCGAAACTATTAATAATACAGATACTTCACGACACAGATATTATGTTTCCTTCATAATTACGACGACTACATTGAATATCTGGGCATGCTGTGGGGTGAAACGAACAAATATTGCAGATGAGAACATTTTGGCAACATTGTGGGTAGCTTCAATATACTCAAACATTCACTGCTTACAATAAAAGTAGTACTAGAAGCTAGCAGCCGTGCATTGCCATTCATCTTCGTCAGACCTCCCGATATCTCTGAATTTTGTGCACTCTAAGGCACACATTCATCTAAAAATGTGTGCGTACTTTTGTATAACGGAGTGAAAATCTAGCAACACTCTGGCACTTGCTTACCATCTCTCAAACAACACCGCTTCCTATACGATTAAATATCACAAATAATATTAGAGTGAGCCGCTAGCTTCCAGTTCTTTAAACTAATTTTTATTTCCGTATTCAAACGGAATGTAATGTTCATGATTTTGTTTAAATAACTGTACATTGATGAGACAACGAAAGTGCGTAACCGTGTCGTCGGATTGCGGGGTAAGTACGTGCAGGCGGAAGCGAAGCAACAACACCCTGTATTGTTGAACACTATAACACAAAACGTCACAATGACACACAAGCCACAAAAAAACAGGTACCATACCTCGCAATTCTTGAATTTTCTCATAGTGGGTACTAATAAAGCTATCAAATAAATTAATAATTATGCTAGTTACGTACTTTCGTTAATGGCCTCAATTTTTATTCGATTGCGATCTAAATTATTTGGTACAATCGAATGTGACCCGACCTATCAGCATGGCTGTTGGGATTGGATTGAAAATTATATAAAGTAACATCCAAGTGATCCGCCTGATTCGGCAACCGTTCATTATTTCCGATACATTTATTTCCGATTCCACAGCAGAATCTTTCTTCAGAATCTATGTTTGACCGAAACGACGATAAGCCTTTAACTTACACTTTTATTTAACTACAGACCTTTCGGCTACAAAGAATACCAAGACAAGCGATATTACAAAAAAATACATATTTCTGCAGAGTTTAACTTCAGACCTTTTCGTCTACAAAGAACACCATCAATCTTAAGTCAACCGATATGCGAGGGTTATGGCGTTGGCCGTGCTGGGCCCCTGCGGTTTTGCCGACATCTATTTGAAGCGCGCGAGGTACCGCGCTCGGTCCGGACGTATACCAGATGGTCAAATGTCGTGCTACACATAGTTCTTCGTCCGGAAGCCCCTGCCTACGGTAGCTGGTAGTCTGAGTTTCGGCGACAGTGGCGTGAGGATATCCGTCCCCTCAAGCGTGCGGATGTCTCCTTTGCTAGATTACTCGTTTGCAGGAGGCATCCGCTGCCTAATCCTCCTTGCATTGGCCGAAGGACCATGGTCTGTTCCCAGGGCCCGGCGTGGTAACTCGCTGTCGCTGATCGACCCCGGGGAGACGGCAGTGCTCTGCCCAAGCGGGGTATACGTCCACTGTATGCTCCACCTTGTTCTCCGGGCGATCAGCAGGGTCGAAGCCTACTGGGGCCATGGTTCGACTTATGAAAGGAAAAGCCCTGGTCCTAATGCGCAAAGGGCGCCCGTGTCAGAGTGTGGTTTTCGTCAGTAAAACCACATCTATGTCCCTTCATTTTCATTCAAGGCTTACCGTCGTGTCGGTCAAACATTCTGAAAAGGCCTGTCGGAGAAAGTGTCGAAGACGAACGTTCCTGTCGGCGAAACGTCCATAGGTGCAAAATTCTACCAGGGAAATGGGAATAAATGAATCGTCCTGTCCACGAACAGTCAAATGAACGGTAGCCGAATCCACTCGCCTTGTTCTTGCACCTAGGGAGTAGAGTACTTGTTCACTGGTAGCGGAGCGCGCGACTGACAGGAGGCGTCTTGCGGTCTACTAAATATGTAACGCAACTATTGTAAAAAGGATGTGAGACAATATAATAACATACGTAAGACTATACTTATACTAACACTATTTATCATTTCAGACAATGTCACGAAACGATCCAGTAGTACTAAGTACTAACAAGTTACATACGCATATTACTGACAGCATTCATTCAGCATTGAATTAATTAAATAAATCGTCAGTAATTGATTCAACTGCAGTTAATAAATCGTTCAAATTCTAGTCGATTTTATAAATATTGGCTGAAAAAATTACGATTCATTTACTGTAGGCAGAAAGCTGGACTGGTTTCCTATACGGGTAGGTTGACCAATAAAATTTAGAAAAACAACCCTTTTTCATGTATTTTGAAAGGTAACACTGGCAAAAGCCTCTTGCCTGTGACTGGGGCAAAGTGAGACATTACAAGTTAGAGACGACAGCAAAAGTTTATTGGAACTAACACTAAGACTATACGGTTTTTTGTCGTTTTTTGACGACCAGTAAAGTGCACCAGGGCATCGTGACCACGCGTGGATAAACCGTGTTAACAGAATTATGTTCTGACGCAAATAGGTCAACATGTCTTGTGTCAGATACAAGCTACCGATGAATAATTGATTTCTATAGGACCAGTATGAAACCATCCGCTCCCTGCGCATACATAAACATTTTTTGTGTCCAGTTTCTTCCACTTAACACATTTTCATGACGATCAAAAAGTGTTTGGTGTTGGTAACTGAAACTTGAATGTGTCTACTAATGCGCGAAAAAAACCAGCCCCGGAATCCTATACAAGTAACTTTTAGAGGAAAACTCTATGTCACTGTATGCTAGGCCGACTGTGGGAGTATTACTAGTGCAATAATAAAGTATAAAAAAAGACATACAACACACGCACACAAATATTTAAAATGAGGGGACCCTAAAACCTATGTACCTGACCTCCTGTCAACCGGAATAGAGTCGACCAGCCCGCGTGGGAACATGTATAATTTCACTGCAGTTGACAGAGTCCCCATCCATGCCGATAGCCAGTCCGACATACACACAAACCTAAACTAAGCGCAACACTACTTTATCAGTATAATTAACATCATCGGGATCTTCCTCTTCTTCCTCCTCCTCCTCCTGAAATTGGTAAAAGGAAATATATATAAACTTGAACCAAATAGAATTATACTTAGTCAAACACAAAAACTGTATTAAAATGAATTTCAATTCATTTTAATACTAAAATAAATGTATGTATGTAATAAATGTATGCTAAAATAAATGTATTTCTACACTAATATATTTTAAAGCTACCTTTTTAAAATTGTTCTTTTTTGTTTGTAGAAGGTAATCTCTGAAAGTACTGATCCCATTGCTAAAAATTTTTACTGTTAGAAAGCTGCTTTATTCCCGAGTGACATAGGCTATATTTTATGTACGCAGGCAAACGCTAGTATAAAATAAAGAAATTGAAGTTGCATTGCTGTTTTTAGAGATTTTTTTTTATTTGGAAACATTAGCATTGTATAATGTAGAAGCACTTATTTCTTTGTACATGTGAAGTACCATGGACCATTTTAATTAAGTTACAAATTGTTTGACATTACGAGCATACCAATTGAGAGTTTGTCATGCTCACTCAAATATCTCCCTATTGGTGGCGCGTCATGCTCGTGAACGAGCGCCGACAGTCATTGAGCATCTCTTAGTTGCCAGTTGGTTAATTCGTGCAAAGTTTGGGTAACTGAAGCTTTTAAAAAAAACCCTGTATTTTAAAATTGTACAGGGTTTGTTAGTGGAATGGCACTCACATCGAACCCGAAGCATGTGTCGACCTCCTTCTCGAGCTTGATGCTCTGAGAAGCTACGGGCGGCGTCTCCTTCACTACGAAACTCCTGTCCTCGCCTTCTTCTGCCTCTTCCTCCTCCTCTTCTTCTTCTTCCTCCTCCTCTTCCTCTTCCTCTTCTTCTTCTATTGAATTTTAAAATTAGAACATTGAAAAAACAGCAGTATTGCCACCATTGACATATTAAGGTCATGGCGATCCGCTTGACAATCTTCAAAAGCAGTTGTAGAATAGATTAGAATAATATTGATTTATTAGCTCAAAATGCTATTTACAATTGATAAAAATAATATTAAAGTATCCTTGTACATTCTACCACTTTTGCAAGCAAACCTTGATGCAAGTTCATCATGAAACATATAGCATTGATAATAATAGTCAATCGGGTAGAAAATTCGATATAGAGTAAAAACATTTGTTTAATAGAAGCTGTTTTATGGAATTAGGAATGTCGTTAAAAATTGCCAGTGCCATACCAAAAACACTTCTCCTCAACAGAGCAATCCTAATCCTTTGTGAGTGGGAAACATTAAAAAAAAAGTTTCTAATATGGTGAATGCATCATCATCATCATCAGCCTTTTTAATGTTCCTACTGCTGGGACTCAGGCCGTAATCCACCACGCGGGCCCAGTGCGGGTTGGTGAATGTCACGTGTATTCGAATTTTTGGATACAAACACTTTTTGCATACTAGGAAACATTCGGCCGGATCTAATTTACATTATACATCTATGGTTGCAGCAAAGATTGCCATAAAGGTGGCTCACCAGGTTCATCCTCATCCATAAACTCGGGCGCCACGACCGCCACCTGCTGCTCGGTGCCGTCCTCGAGCTGGATAACTTCCAGCACCACGTATTGCTGGCCGTTCCCGTCGGCCACGGTCACCAGCTCTCCTCGCTTCAGCTCGTTGTTGGTGAGGCCCAGCTTCATCATGCTCTCGGCATCAGCGGAATCCACCACGCGGAGGTCCTAGTCAATTGAATTGTATTTTTGTTAATACATATAAAAAAGTTGGCAGAAATAACGCAAAAGCAACAATACCTAAAGCTAGAACTACATTAGACTGACGCACACGTTGTAATACGCCTGATTTGTGGTGTATCAAGTGTGGTTCTACAAGTCTAGTTTCTAAATAAAATATATGGAGACCGACGCGCTCACATCAACGTGTGTGGCACAGGTGTGCGTTGCGTAGCTGGCTTTACAGTGTTTACACTTGAGAAACTTAGAAAAGTAATTCATAAAATATAATTGTGTTGAGCAATTGCTTAGATGTTATATTGATTTCTTCATTTATGATGCGTATGTAGCCATTTTGTACGACTATAAATTGAGATAAGATTTTTTTTCGAAATATTGTATTTTCTTTATTTATGTGCCTTTGGTTAGTTTATTGAGAATTGTTGTTAAAAGCGGTAAAGATCCAATTTCTGTGATTTTATTAGATAATATTCATAAATAAACAACTCGCTCGGTATAGCTGCAATGACAATAAAGCTATTAAACGTTCGCAACTATTTAACGTAAAATACCATGTCGGAAATACCTATTTTCGATACGCTATTTTATTTGTTAATTTCCATTTGCCCGATCTGAACGGACCTTTAGGGAAACAGGATGGTGCGAAACCAGGACTGACCGCTAGTACTTCATAAAATTGACTTTTTGGTATATTAATTTATTATTTTATTCCAACAATAGTAATGATTTAAAAAGATTATCATATCATGATAAATAAATATCGCAATGCATATCATGCTTATTGCTATTCTATTGAAAAAGAAACGAGGATTGTTCATCATCATCATATCAGCCGAAAGACGTCCACTGTTGGACATAGGCCTCCCGCAAGCGTCGCCACAACGACCGTTCCTGTGCGTCACGCATCCATCGGATTCCCGCGACCCTGACCAGTTCAGGTTTGCGCAGCTTGAATTAAGCACACTGACCGCCCGTGAATTGATGCAATCTAGTGTGTTGTTCACACTACTAACATTATTTATGAATTTTATCAAGGTTGCAAAGCAGCAGCTACAAAAAACAAATTTAAATCGCATTAAAGCAGACATATTCGCCTTTTATTAGATCGCATATAAACAAGAAAACAAAAAAAAAATGATAGAATTTAGCAAAGCATAATGAAAAATAAAAATTGCCAATTTGTAATCAAAAAGAGTCGAGTTTGGGCGCAAACAAAATTGTGATTTCTGATAAATTATCATGTTTGCCAATTTGTAATCAGAAAGAGTCGAATTAGGGCGCGCAAGCAAAATTGTGATTTCTAATTTTACATAACTTGTAATAATGAAAACAAATGTATATTTCTTCAAGTTTGTATAAATATGGAGTGCATGTTTACATATGGAATGAGAAACAAGTATATTCTAGTTACATTTTAGGATCTCAAATGTCAAAACCGGCCTTTCATTTTTTAAACGAGTTTAGTATAATGCAATGAATATCACTCTCTGAAAACTAGTAGAAACATTGGCAGTAAGGGTTGACAATCAATTTTGCTATTTTGCCTTTAAATAAATGATCCAATCACAAAAGTACTCACCCTCATGGGTTTTCCATCAATGAACTGCAGCTTCCTCTGGCGTCCGATCTTCAGGGCCAGCGCGCGCTCGTGGTGGCCAGACTCCGGGTCGTGAACCGCCAAGTGACGGATCAGATTGCCCTTGTGCGCAAACATGCGCTGGCATTCGTGGCATGAGTGGGTCTTCTCTTTTGGCGGCTTTGGGACGTAGTTCGGGTTGTGGTACAAGTTCTGGTGACGACGCAGCAATTGCTTTTGCCTGGTAAAGAATGGAGTTTTAGTAAGGAGATCATAACTAACTCCAAGCGTACGAAGTCGCGGGCAGCCCCTAGTAATTATATAAAAACAGAAAATATATATAATACCGGGACTAGGAGCGTAAAATTTTGCTGTTTCCTTTTCTAACGCAGGCGAGCATAAGAAAGTATTTTCTAAAATTCATTTCCTAAGGGGATAAAACGAGGGTCTAAAGTTTGTATGGAGGAACCTATTTTCACGCAAGCAAAGTCGCTGGCAGAAGCTAGCCTAACAAATCAAATTCTCGTGTCACTTTGTACAGTAGGCCTCTCTGTCTGTATACAATTGTGCTATGATTCAGTAGTGACAGCAGTACCAACCTGAATGACTGGTCGCACATATCGCAGAGGAAGGGCTTCTCATCGGTGTGCTTGAGCATGTGCGTCTTGAGGTGGCGCTGCGTGGTGGACGCGTACGGGCATACGTCGCACTTGAAGCACTTCTCGCCCTCGTGGGTCTGTTACACAACATACGTCTTATTAATATATCCTTAAATGGACATTAAACATAACATTAAGAACACTTATAATGCATGTTGATATAGAGCTAGATTACTTTTTCTCTTTCTTCGTAACAATTAAATTTATTCGATATTGTCTTGTTAGAGCCAGCTATTTTGTATACACACATTCCACAGATTATGTGGATAACTTATATGTTACTCCTGTTGACTAAGTGCCGATATTATTGTATTGTATACTGCTCTTTGTTCCCTCCATCCTGTTTGTTTCATTCCTATAAAATAATATATAATATTTCCACTGCTGGGACTCAGGCTTTCTCTGTAAGAGAGGGAAATGCAGGCCAAGTGAGGATTTGTGAATGTCACTTGTCTTTGAATTTATGGTTCTAAGAGATACCGGTTTCCTCACGATGTTCTCCTGCACCGTTTCGTAATGGGCCTGCCTGGGTTTGAACACACGACTTGCTATATGTAGTCGTAGTCGGGGTCGTTATCACTAGCCCACCATTGCTTTCTAAACGGGTATTACGATTTAGCAATCAGAACAATATGCTAAAATACTAGGCCTCAAATAGCCATTTTCTACACTATATGTGTCTTACCTTGTTGTGGACCTTGCAGGAGTAGCGGTCGGGGAAGGTCTTGCCGCAGCGGCGGCACTTGAGCGGCTTGTCGGAAGTGTGCAGCTTCTGCACGTGGATGCGCAGGTCCGTCTTGCGTCCGCACTTGGCGGGGCACAGCTCACAAGCGTATACCGGCTTCTCCGATACTAGTATTAAACATAAGTTATTCAACAAATGATCGGATAGTGTGAAATGAAATGGATGTTTTGAGTTATACCATGATTTTTAATTAGATGGACTCAAATGACAGCTATATCCTTGGATGGTGCTATTAATGTACTGGGCCCAAACAGTTTGACGATTTTACCAGTTAGTTCTGTAAGCAAGCATGCGACCTAGAGGCAACAAGCTCGTATCGCCTTCTCCACCTGAGTCTGCCTCTATGTCACTGAACACTTTGCAGGACCAACATTGTAATAGATTTAGTCCACGATTATATTCTTTTCTTTGTGGTCTGTCTGGTTTCCGCAGTTAGTCCTTATCGGACCATTGTGCGTGGGCCATAGCGACCTTTACTCCAACCAGTCCATCTCATTCCAGAAACAGATGAGCCTCTTCAGTTTGCTCAGGGCGTCCATCAGTGAATTCGGTGCTCCTAAGGTTCGTGTTCTTATCTCGCAGTGCAGTCGAGGAGCACATGCGCGACAGTTTCTTCTGACTACATGCATCTAAAATTATATTTATTGAAGTTTCTAAATGAGGGGCGCGCCGAACATTAGAATATAGCAGAAAAAACAGGAGCTGTCCTGCACCCAGCAGTACTTAGTCGATTCAGGGTCAAAATGACGATTACAGTTATGTTTTTCGACACTCACCATTGTGGATCAGCCGGTGAGCCTTCAGCGAGTTGGACTGCGTGAAGCACATGTTGCAGCTCTCGCACTTGTACGGTTTCTCGCCGGTGTGCGTGCGCAGGTGGCGCTTCAGCTTGAACGTGTCCGGGGACGCGTATGTGCAGTGCGAGCACTAGGGCACATGACACGTATTAGACATTCAACAAAGACGCGAACTTTATAATACCTTATTTCAGTAAAATGATAACAGATGTACAAAAAACAACGACCTTACAGCCACTAGACGTCTAATAACAGACGAAGCATGTCTGTCAACACGTATAACTTACATATCTTTTTTTTTTAATAAACCATAAGTTTATTCAAGAAAATTTACACAAATATGTTAAAATAAATGTTCTGCCAAACTGCAGTACAGTTTGTCGGCAGTGATCTCGTGGATAGTCTTCTTGATTATCTAATTAACAAATACAGTATAAAACATTATAGGTACTGGAAGTGTGAAGAAGTCAATTTTTATGGGCACTCGCCCGCCAGGCCAATTCAATTGTCCGACCGCCGACGGCGCCGCCCCATCTGATGTAGCTCACTCACCACAGAATAATTTCTAAATAGTCTCGACTAATCAGAACGCAGCACCCCGCTCCCCTGTACCTCGGCTAGTTGACAGAATTGTTTTGGTGCGCTGGTGCGCTGGCGGCATGAGGCGTCTAGTGGATGTAAGGTCGTTGACGACAAATTTATAAATCCATAGGTCGCCGGTTCATCCGGCTCGAAGGGCCAAAACGTCGTTTTTTTTTTTAGGTTACAAGATTACTAGTATTATATTCACCTGGTACGGTCTCTCGCCAGTGTGGCAGCGGACGTGGCGCCGCAGCTTGGATAGCTCGACAGAGGCGTAGTCGCACTCCGTGCACTTGTGCGGTTTCTCGTGCGTGTGCTTGTAGCGCACGTGGCGTACCAACTCGCCTGCGAACAGACCGCTTCATCAACGATTGTGCAGATTTACCTATCGCCAGGCCCCGAAAGGGGGGCAATACGGGCATTTGCCCAGAGCGGCGAAAAATGAGAGACGGCAAAATTGACTTATTCATGTCTTCCAACCTAGCCATTAGCCATCCACACTCAAGTTGGTAGGTTGAGAATTTTATGTGCCACCTTCCAACCTACTTCAGGTTGTATAGTGCCCTGTGACTCACCAGAAGTAGTGAAGGGGCTGTTGCAGTACTTGCAGACGTGCGGCTTGACACCGTTGTGCATGTTGACGTGGTTCTGGAGCGAGGCCATGGTCTTGAAGCCGCGTTCGCATACAGTGCACTTGTGCGGCCGATCCTCCGAGTGAGACTTCATGTGGCGCAGGAGAAGGTATCTGTGAAGAATGTATGGTCTGATTATTGCGGAGAACAAATAGAAATTGCTAATACAACAATATTTTTTGTTTATGCGAAACCTGAGTCTAGAATGGATTTCAATAGTTTTTACTTTTTACACCACCAGTCACAAGTTGGACAGGCAGGTCGTAACGGGTATTAGGCGCCAGCAAACAGCTGGATGCAAGTGCAATACAACCCCTCAGTCGCCTGGATGGCCCGGCGACTATATATTTTTGCCGACTTAACAAGCATATAACTTTGTGATTTTTCATGATACAGTTATGAAATTTTGTGCATAGATTGTTTACATAAAAATACTAGACTCGTATTTCGGGTTTCGCATATACTACAACTATTGTATAAGCAATGCAGTTGGCAGCAGAGTGGTTACCGGCGATGGCTTGTGTAAGTGCAGAAGTTGCAGCTGAAGTGCGTGCGCACGTGCTTTGTGCGCGCCTTCTGCGGGGCCTTAGGAGCCTTGTTGCCGTCAGCGGTCGCCTCTTCTTCTTCTTCTTCCTCTTCCTCGCCACCTTCCTCATCATCAAAATTGTAAACATCTTCGTTTCCTTTCTCCTCTGCCTCGGACTAAAATGTCATCTTTCAACATTAGTGATTGTGCGATTGGGGGAAGCGTAATTTTCACTGCAGTAGCTAAAGCAACATTGGGGTACAGCAGATCGCGGATAATTAATAATTAAAGTATCTCTCTCACTTGCCACCTCGAAAAGGTCACTTGTTTTTGTTAAAATTACTAATAAAAAAATAGGCAAAAGGAAAAGCTGAACTTGTAGATTTTGTTGGCACTGTTGGAGCCAGCACTACATTAAACAAGTTTTACAATTGCTTATTTGATTTCTTATATCAATCACGCTTAGCTATTTCTTGGAAAAGCTATAGTTATCTATCATGGTTATCAGAAGCAGTTAGCAGGTTAGGCTATAGACAAAGAAAATAAAAAAGAAAAAATAAACACCTTAATCTGCCCTCGTACCTGATCCACCTTCAGATCAATGTTGACTACGGCCTTGGTCTCGTCCTGGACCACTAGTACGTAGCTCACTTCCCCGTTGGTCTCTGAGGGGACAAACGTGACCGTCTGGTACGTTTCTTCTTGATCATTCATTATCGCATCCGAGGATTCTGCAGCCTCCTGTCAATTTTAAATATTTATCGTCACTTATCGTCAGAAGCTAGTGCATAGTTCGAAATTGATCGTTTCTTATGGAAAAGAACCAGCAAGAAGCTACATGGTTTCTCTTTTTAATTAAAAAAGTGTTTGATGTTACAATATTTCCTCATTACAATATCAATAGATATTATGTATGAACAGTGTAGACCAGTCAATATTGTACCTAAAAGCACAATAAAAATAATCATAATAAAAGTAGGTAGTGATTTGAATGACCATATGGCGAGGTTTAATGAGATCCTATCGAAAAGATGTAGTATCCAGCCTTCAAGACCTTTAGGCCGTTTGTACACATTAAGAAAAGTCGCCCACACGAATTCTTGTATAGGTCCATGCAAGAATTCGTGTCGTTTCTACACACGAACTGTGTCCACTGCTTTGACTCACTTCACTCTACTGTATATGTGAGGTACGAATAAACGTTTTTTCTTTCTTCCTTTAGGGCCTATTACAATATTCAAACTCGTCTTATTTTTCATTCCGAGTAAGACAGTCTGACCCTTATTACACTACGCGACATCGACTAAGACTGTCTGAATATCGAGTGGTGTAATAGGCCCGTTTCTATGGTGCGGTATTGTGACGGGGTACTCGATAAATCGTGGCTTGATTCGGCAAAATTCTTCGCGTGTACATATATTGGCCCTATCTGCCGCACACACGGTGAATTTTCTCAGCGTGTACAAGCGACCTTACACACTGAATGCCAACAAACGCTTACGAGGACATTCCCGCAAGCTATGGGCAAATGCATCCAGAAAGAAGCCGTTGAAGCAATTTCTACCTAACTGAGTCATAACAGCATAATACATGCTCGCGGAAAGTGTTTTACAGTTCCCACAATGAACTGGTTCATAAATCGGTTGGACAGACTCGAGTCTGTCTCTAAACTGTTTGAAACAACCGTATCAGCTGTTATCTTTCGAAATAAAAAGTAAAAAAAGAGATAAAAATCAGAATTTTTTCAAAGGTACCACAATTCTGGCTGAAAGAAAATTACATGGATCATTTCGATTTTAAGAGACCTGTCTTATACACATTTGGTAAACAAAAACATCAAATATTCAAAAAATTAAAAATATATATTTCATTTGCATTTACTATAGCGTTTCAATAAATTATCAATTCAATTCAATTCAATTTCTTTATTTCAGACGTAGTCATTAACAGTACATTTCATAAAAACAATTAAATTCAAATAAAACATTACAATAATCAGAATTATATAGCATCAAATGTCATACAAATAAAAATAATATATATTATGGTTTCTTTCTATCATGCGTGAATAACGCCGGATGCGAAGAAACGAAAACTACGCAATATTCGTACATTGCCTATTTTTCGTTTCTCCGCTTCAGATGCCCTTTCCGTACGAAGGTTCTTCGTTTCTTTGATGTATCTTGCTTGTTGATGCGGACGCGCGGATAACGCCGGGTGCGAAGAAACGAAAACTACGCAAAATTCGTACATTGCCTATTTTTCGTTTCTTCGCATCAGACGCCCTTTCCGCGTAAAGGTTCTTCAATCATCTTAGAAAAGGTTTGAGACCTTTATAATTTTCCGACTTGATTGGTGCGATTATTGTAATGTATCTTGCAGTGTTGGTACGGATTTACGGATAACGCCGGATGCGAAGAAACCAAAACTACGCAATATTGAGACATTGCCTATTTTTGGTTACTCCGCGTCAGACGCCCTTTCCAAATTCAGGTTCTTCGTTTTTTCTTAGAACTCCATCCTACATAATCTTGTGATTTGATTGGTGCGATTCTTTTGATGTATCTTGCAGTGTTGATGCGAATGTGCGGATAACGCCGGGTGCGAAGAAACGAAAACTACGCAAAATTCGTACATTGCCTACTTTTCGTTTTTTCGCGTCAGACGTCCTTTCCGTTTTCAGGTCCTTCGTTTCTTCTGATGTATCTTGCAGTGTTGGCGCGTATGCACGGAACACACCGGATGCGAAGAAACCAAAACTAGACAATATTCGAACATTGCCTATTTTTGGTTTCTCCGCATCAGACGCTCTTTCCGTATTCAGGTATTTCGTTTCTTCTTAGAAGTACAAAATCTTCTGATTTAATTGGTGATATTTTGATGTATCTTGCAGTGTTGATGCAGATACCCGGATATAACGCCGGACGCGAAGAAACCAAAACTAGACAATATTGGGACATTGCCTATTTTTGGTTTCTCCGCATCAGACGCTCTTTCCGCATTGAGGTTCTTCATTTCATAGAAGTCCATCCTACGTTGTCTTGATTTAATTGGTGATATTTTGATGTATCTTGCAGTGTTGGTGCGGATGCCCGGATAACGCCGGAAGCGAAGAAACCAAAACTAGACAATATTGGGACATTGCCTATTTTTGGTTTCTCCGCATCAGACGCTCTTTCCGTACTCAGATTTCGACTCCGACTGCGTTTCTTCTTAGAACTTCATCCATTATAATCTTCTGACATTTGATGAGGTTATTCTGAACTTAAAGATATACCACCACACCATCTTACTCAGGAAGCTAAGTCCTGCGTTGCTCTCGTGGTCACAAATGCGACTGTTGGACTCTTCGAGGTTCTAGGTTTGATTTCTAAGTCAGGCCAAAAGTGTTATAGAGTTTATCAGCTAAGAATTTCTCAGTGGCAACCCGATGTTTGGAAGTTGCGTGGCCTCGAAAAGCACGAAAACCCTTTGGACCTACCTGCTAAACCTGATCTATCTCCGATCGTGTCGGATTGCCGTCCCATTGGTTTATGGGAGTAATTTAATAGAGAGTGCACCTGGGTTTAGACACACTTCTGCACTATAAATTGTGAATGTATTTGCGGACAGGTGGGACTCCCCACTGCTGCACCACTTGGATACGCCTGCACGCTGCACGATGAGCATTGGACAGTTCCCCCTCGCCGCATTAAATGTGTAGTTTATGTTTCTTTTTGTTTGTGTATAATTTTTTTTTTTTTGTTTTCTTTGTGTTTTGTACAGTACAATTCACGAATGATGGCGGCCGTGAAGTTAGCCTTTTGCGAACGTTCGCGCATACTACACTCTTCTCGCACACGCACGTCGCCGCGTCGCCATTTGGTTCCTAAAACACGTTACTGCGCAGCCTTCTGCGCAAACTTCACGGCCGCCATCATTCGTGAATTGTACTGTATAAACATTACCGGGTACTTCCACCCATCACCAAAATCAAATACACACAAAAAACTTTTATAGTATTATTTTAATTTTCTAATATAAATCAATAATTCGTTCGACTTATTGCAATTTGTAAAAATCAAACACGAAGAAATAAGTAGGTGAATTAAGAACCATGCCAAAAGGGGTACTTTCACCCATATGAGAGGCCTGTTTCATGATTGCATTACAAAATCACATTCACAGTTTTAAGAATATAAATCAATCATTCATAAAACTTATTGCAACTTATTATTAGTAGAAATCAAATATAGATATTGAAGAAATAGGTGAATTAAGAACCATGCAAAGAGAGATAGGTACTTCCACTAATGTGAGATACTTGATACTTACCTCAATTTCATCATTACATCACAAAATACACAAAAATATTATTTGATAATAATTTAGTTTTTAGAATATAAATCAATAATTCATAAGACTTATTGCAAATTATTTGTAGAAATCAAATATAGGTAATGAAGAAATGAAGTACTTCCACTCATATGAAGACACTTACCTCAGTTATTACATCACAAAATCACATATAGGTACACAGAACTGTTTTAGTATTATTTTAGTTTTTATAAAATAAACACTCTTATGACATATTGCAACTTATTTGTAGAAATCAAATATAGGTAATGAAGAAATAGGTGAATTAAGAACCATGCCGAGAGGTACTTCCAAACATGTGAGACACCTACCTCAGTTTCATCATTGTCTTCAGCATTGTTCATGACCAAGGTCTGTCCTTCAACGGTTGACTGGTAGTAGTACTTGCCATCTTCATCCACAAAATACTCAACCACTCCAGTGGGTAAACATTTCTCATCTGTTGCAGTATTGACTTTAGAAATAAAAAAAAATAAAACTTAATAACACTCTGATAATGAGTAAACTCCAATTTCTGAAAGCTCTATTTAATACACTGAGATTTATGAAACATCTAATTTCAAAAGACTTCCATTTTTGTTTATAATGAATAGTTCATTTCCGACAATGAAATCATGTTGTGCTTACCTGCAATGACTGCTCCTTGGTTCAAATATGTTTGGAGGAGCGCTTGCTTGCTCTTTTCCTTCTTATCTGGGGGTGGCATGGTGGCTTCTTTGGTCAAAACTTGTAGATTATCTTTCTCTGTGTTATCTTTGTCTACGCAATCTTGGCTCTCCAGGCACTCCTGTTCTTGAATTATTTCCTCTCTTGGGCTAACCACGGTATTGTTTTGTATCTCGTTATTATTCCTCTCATGGGAGGGTGCCTCCTGAATTATTTTTCCTTCAGGAGTAATAATATAATGCAATCTTAAAGTAGATTGTTTACTTTGATCCGGGTCTGTCCCACTGCGCGAATTTGACTGGAACGCCTGGCTTGCTAGCCAGTCCTGTGCCTGTTCCCCCTGTAGGCCAGGAGCTGGGGAACACTCCTCAACACAGCCTGGGCTTGGTCCTTCTTCCTGGCACGCCTGATGGTCCGGAGGTTCTGTCTTAACTTGAACAGTTTGGCCTGGCGGCCACTCTATAACAAGGAAAATATAAATTTACCGTTTTTATTTGCTACTTCTTACAAACTGAAGTCAAATTAATGAAATTCCTAGTTTTGACAATGCCCACCTGAGACTTAAGTCTAGCCTTTCGCTGTTACTATCAAAACAGTTTCGATAAAACAAATACGACACATGTTCCATTACAATACGTAATTTTTTTTGTCATTTTAAACTAGATGAGTTTCCCATCTGACTACCCTGAAAAGAAACACCGAAACAAACTCAGGGGTCTCTTTTAAAGTCTATACAGTAAATATGTAATGGTCAAATCACATGAGAACCATGCAGATTTGTCCGAGATAGTCTTTTGAAGAAAGAACCATGCCGATTTGAGTGAACCTGTCCAGTCAGTGTAAGCATTTGTCAGTATTCGCAAAGCTCAACTCAGGATTACTAAGGATATCAACAACTAAACGAACAACACCAAAGAAAGGACATTTGGTTAGGCCGCAGAAAATATCTATCAAATTGCCAGACACATTAAAATTACAGAAAAGAAAAAAAAACAACATAGTCCTCACATTTACAATAATAAAAGGAAATATATGTATAGTTTACATAATATTTAGCAAAGTAAATATCTACGTCAAAAAATCAATGTTAAAACAAAAATAAACTCCAAAAAAGCTTAATATCATGATTAATATTAAAACGTAATTTGCGTACCAAGCTCAAAGTAATCCATAGCGGCGTCCACTTGCACGTCCATGGTCTAACTGACCAATGGATGTATAATAAACTGTAAAGCTATACAATGAACAAGGGGAGATCACCGAATGTTATTAGCTCATCTAAAAGGGTTGAATATTCGCGAAGGATTGGCGAAATACAGATTTAAATCTCACCTTTTGATTGGCGGCTGCTTTTTAGGGAGCCATTGGATCAATAGTACACTGAAGGGTGGTTCAAGGTTACCAGGATCCTTCAATAGTGTAAACAAACGAGAGTTGCATGCATGCAGCAATGCAAAAATAACTGCATATTTTTTTGTAAACAAGAATTGCCTTTTAAAATGTAACCCCCCTTTAGAAGTACATTTTTGTTCTCAAAAACGTTGGCTATTTTTTTTTACTAAATTCATACCACTGTTCCTAAAAGAATATTTGGTTAATGAATAAAAATTTGAAATGTAATGTGACCAGTGTTTCTTTGGATTAGGTAAGTTTATTGATTCTATTGTACAATGTAAAGAGATTTTTTAATCTAGTATTTAGAGGCTTCAGTGCACTCTGGGTGACTATGCCAGCCTCATGGGATCAATCCTATTGTAGCGTATGCTTTCATATTTTTTTAGAAATGTGTAATTTATTAAAATCCCCTAAAAGTAGAAACAAATAAAAGCAATACTCCCTATGAGCCATTCTTATACTTATTTAATAAGTGCGGGTTTCTAAATTTAATATTTTGATTTAAGCATATCTCAAACCCCACTTTCGGCTGGTTTTCAAATTAGAGTTTAAGAAATAACTTCAAAATGCTTAAATTTGAAATCTAGTGTTTTTCTTAAGTAAAACTTAGGATACCTGCACTTATTTTTCTTATCATTAATCCTACTAATATTATATACAAGAAAATTCTGGTTGGTGTAAACATCGTTGTTAATTTAACATTTAACCATATTATGTTTAACAATATTATTTTTTTCTATAAATTGTAATGTATGTATCGCTGCTTATTTTCTCTTATTAAATAAATAAACATTGACAATTCTTGGTTTACAAGTGTAGTTTTTAGAAATCCTATAGAAACATGAAACATGGTATTATATGTATAAGGCCTAAAAGTACATTCTGATTTATTCACAATTACTTTGATTTGCCATTTCTCCATTCAGGGATTTCGTTTTATCTCAAATTATTTATTTATTTTAGACAACATCAACCTGATTGCAAGAGTTATTTTGTTAGAGCAAGATTTGTGAAACTGATGGGGGAAATTATTAATATTTTTGCCAGTAAGGTTTTACTGCCTTATTAGTGCCAAAAATCTAGACTTACTTACTTGGGACTTAGCATAAGAGGAAAACTGAGGTCCACATTATATGCCGATACCTCTATATTTAGTGGGATTGATGTTATAAAAAGGTACAAATATAATATAAAAAATATTTCATTTCAGACTGGAGTCTTCGAGCAAAGAGATGTACCTATAGGAAACTGAAATCACTGTGGAAGAAATAGCCTGTGAGTAACACTACTGTTGGTTGTTTCAATTTCATCTATGTATAGTTGAAATACAAACAAAATGAACTACACCAATATAATAAACAGAATAATCCAAATAACAGTAGTGCTCAAGCATGTATCTGTTGAATTAATTTGTGATTTTAGGCTATAGTCCACTTGACTAATCCTCCACCCATTATACCCATAACATACTAATCTTATGTTCCATTTGTTCCCAAATCAACCTACTGCTAGATACCATGATAAAGAACTTTTTCCCAAAAGGATGCCCACTAGAGCCCTGAAGTTATTAAATATCATTTAGCTAGAATAATACCCTTGTTTAAAACATAAACCACATGTTAGGGTGGATCATACTCCTGCAATTTGATGGATTTTTTTTTTTTTTTGTTTTCCTTAATCTGCAATCAGTTTTTCACTAAATTTAGCAGGTGTGTTGGAGTTTGAATTTGTGACAGGGTGAGCATGACTCCAGTGAGCTAACTGCCCAATCAGTTGCTAAGTCCCATTTTACAATTGGACTATGTTGACTTTCCTTTTTAATCTTCTTGAGTAAATTCTGGATTTAAGTGCAGTCGCCTGACCATTAAGGTTTTCTTCTAGTCCCTCCTAGTATTTATTGGAGGATTTAATCAGTGCCACCAATGCAGCAGTTATTGTTGCCACATCCAGTATGTGGCCCAAACAGACAACTTTCAAATACTGTAATTGGATGCAATAGGAAGACAATGAGAGAGTGAATGCTGGCATTCGCTTGGGGTTTAATGAATTAATAAGTTTACCATTGATTTGTTATCTGTCTCAGTACAAATATTTCTACATCTATTCTTATTTGTATAGAATAAATTAAGATATTAAAATCTCAGTAGGTTTATGCTGTTATGTTAACTTGAAGATGTAGTATGACATAGTAATTGTTAAGGTAATTTGTTTGACCATTTATTCACACCACCCACCTGAAATTCTATCTTGAGACAGTGTTTGTACTAAAGTCATGTGAAAGGGCTTGACTTTGTTTTTTTTTGTTCATTCTTTGTTTACTGTTTGATAATGTAATACTGTAATTGGATGCAATAGGAAGACAATGAGAGAGTGAATGCTGGCATTCGCTTGGGGTTTAATGAATTAATAAGTTTACCATTGATTTGTTATCTGTCTCAGTACAAATATTTCTACATCTATTCTTATTTGTATAGAATAAATTAAGATATTAAAATCTCAGTAGGTTTATGCTGTTATGTTAACTTGAAGATGTAGTCTGACATAGTAACTGTTAAGGTAATTTGTTTGACCATTTATTCACACCACCCACCTGAAATTCTATCTTGAGACAGTGTTTGTTACTAAAGTCATGTGAAAGGGCTTGACTTTGTTTTTTTTTGTTCATTCTTTGTTTACTGTTTGATAATGTAGGTATATGGCAGAACAACATTTGCCAGGTCAGCTAGTTATCTACACTAGTTTGTTAACTGTACTGGTCCAATTGCAAAAAAAAATTAACTTAGAGAAAGTTGCTTTAATACTGTGTGACATAGGCTATATTTTATGGTATCTATCTTTATGATACAACGTAAATGAATTAACAAGATTACATCAATACATATTGCCATACATCAATGCTCTTACAACACTTGTCTTTGACACTGCCTATCAAAGCTCTTCTTTCCTTTTATCCTCACCTCTTTGCCCTTGTCATTCAGAGACCCACCTCACACTTATCACAAAAAGATCACACTCTTGCACAATGTCATCAATTTTGTGGATTAGGTAGGCAAAGTGCTAAAGTACATCCTAATGTATACAACACAAAAATTGTTTTTACTTAGATCCATCACTGATTTTGAAACCTTCCAAATGTGTCCAAATTGGTTAAATTAGAAAATCAATTATTGATTTTCTTGCATTAAAACAGTACATTAAACTATCCGGTTTTTTTTTTTGGAATAGTAACACACATTGGTTCTTATCCATTACGTATAAAGAGTAAAAACAGTAACCCACGATGATGTGTTCACAAAATTATCCAAGTTTACTAAATATTGGCCAAAACAGTATTTGTCCAATGTTTCTTTAAAACCTTAATACAGATTACTTTGCCTAGTTAAGTAGTAACTTGGATACCAAATCCACTATATTCAAATCGTTTTTATTATTAATCACTGAATTGTAAAATTACGTATTTTGGAAGACCGCATACAGTTTTCAGTAAGTCATTTAATTATTTCTTTTTTATTAGTTTATTTACATCAAAAAGAGATTTAAATAAACACTATGATTTTTTTTCTTGTTGTATCTGCAATCATGACTGGCCTGTTGGTCTAGTAGTTAGTGACCCTGACTGCTATGCCGGAGGTCGTGGGTTCGATTCCCACCCAGGACAAATGTTTGTGTGATGAGCATAATCATTTGTTCTGTGTCTGGGTGTAATTTATCTATAATATGTATGTATTAAGAAATATATAAGTATGTTTATCAGTTGTCTAGTACCCATAACACAAGCTCTGCTTAGCTTGGGACGAGACGGAGTTATTGATAATTGTGAAAAAAAAATCAGCGTTAACTATAAGCAGATGCGCTTTATGTTATGGTGTGTATTAATTCATTCATTGACATACATTATGATATTATTGATATTAATTCATTAAACCCCAAGCGAACACTGGTGTTTGCACTGTCATTGTCTTTCTATTATGTCTTTAATTGACGGTAATGAAAATAGCAGGAATAACTTATATTCCTGTTTTAGATTGTTTTATAGAAATGTGCACAAATTTTGTAAATATTTAGTAAATTAATAAAGTCATCGAAGTTTTTCAAACTTCATCCACAGTCGGACAAATGTTTGCTAATCCAAAATGGCATTCCTGGAAACCAATTAAAAATTTAAAATACTTTCTCTTAAGTTCATACCGATTGGCAATTAGGTACTTCATCTTGCACTTGGTCATTAGTTGGTTATATCAGACTTATAATTTCAAACCTAATGTTGTTTAATGATGATAAGATATAGGTAGAAAGTACCTACCCCTTATCATTAAACAAAATATCACAATATGTCGGAAGATTACAATAACAAAGAAAATGAAAATAATGCAACAATTTTTTTTTTATTTTGTTGAAAATTGTCGTATAAGCACTTTTAGGTCCAAAAGAAAATTAAGGTATTATTATAATGATAAAATTGTCATTGGAATTTGTTGTTATTTTTATTTACTTGTACCTACATGTTTCAGGTAAAAATATACTGTGTGAGTTACGGTATAAAATAAAGATTAATTGTTTTAATCACCACTAATCAAGTAAATTTTACGCAACATATCACAAAACTCACAAATTTCGAAATTTCGCTTCCTCCTAATAAAGAAACCCACACCGATCCGAGGGGCATATAATAATTATCTTATTCAAAGTATTCAGTCCGCCATTTTATAAACGTGTTACACACTTTCCACATTATTCTCTTGTCCTACATGTTTTACTTGTTATCTAACGATAAATCATAAGGAAAGATATGTAGTTACAAGCAAATTACCGCCACAGACAAATTGAAAACCAAGTTTAACTGAGAGATAGACGGCGCTAGCGTCAGTCAATACTCAAGTTAAAAGATTTCATTCCACAAGGAAGCAAGGAAATTGATCATTTTCATATTTGTTCGGAATGATCAATAATCCCGTGGAAATGTTATTATTTATTTCTCAATCAAAGTACTAAGAAAACAACACACTCATTACCTGTATCTCTGTGGAGCTTCTTTATTTTCTCAATGAGGGCGTTTCAATCAATTTGGCTATCACGGTGCGATAGTGACGCCAAAATGGCGGCGATGAGAACTACAAACTCAGAAATCCAAAGGAAACCAGCGCTTGGTGTTGCTATGCTAAAATTATAATTGTGGAAATATGCAACTAGGTGGCGGTGTTTATAGATTATAAACATTTTTATTTCTTGCTAACTTCGCAACATTATTTTAGTTTATAAAAATTACTTTGTCTGTTTTGTGTTTTTACTAAACAATTTCCTCTATCGAAACATACTAAATGTATCACAAATTATAATGACATATCAACAGCGCAACAGCGTCTGAAAAAATAATAGCAAGTAAAGGCCACCTATTGCCAAAATAAAATTAAGGTGAACACCCCAAGGCTGGAGTAATATTAATGACAAAATTAAATTATTAAAGAGCTCATGGAGCAAAAAGCTGGAAGTACAGGACCAGCCATTCTTGCCATTATTGGAGCAGGCATATTATGACCAGCCTGCAGTAGACTGCGTTTCATTTTCATAGAAATCTCTAATTTAATGCTTGAGTGTGTAGAGTGATTTCAAAATTGTTTATTGTACCTGGTAACTGAACTGGTGGCCGTACGCACAAAACAGTGATATTCTTTGAGCATATTAATTTGTCTGTAATTCATATTCTACAGAACTGATTTAGTCGACTTATAAATTTAAAAAAAATTAAATTATGACGCACGAGCAAGTGAAGTCGTCTTCTATTGAACTTTTACGTTTACTATTTTACTATAACTTTTCGGGTTTTGAAAACAATTTTAAGAAACAAAAAAATAAAGAGGTAAGTACTGCATTCGTTGTGGTCCACAGTCAATGCTAACTGAGAAACAAGTTTCTGCAAAACGTTCCCCAGCAGAAATTAAATATCTTTAAAACATTATGATGCATATAATGTATTTCGTTTCTGGTATTCATTTTAGGGTAGGGTGGACTAAGGTAGAGTAGGGCAGAGTAGGGTAGATTAGGGCACAGTAGGGTAGAATAGGGCAGAGTGGGGTAAAGTAGGGTAGAGTAGGATAGAGTTGGGTATATTAGAATAGAGTGGTCAGTTGACGGGAGCGATGCCAGTTAAGTTGAATCTTTCAATCAATTATTTAAGATCGTCCAACTGAAGTAACGTTACTGCAGTATATTTTTATTTTACTCTACTTTAAAGAGCGTGTCGGGCCACGCTCAGTGTAGGGTTCCGTAGTTTCCCGTCCGTCACAATAAGTGTTCCCACTTATGAGTTTAAGGGTGAATTGCACCATTTAACTATAACGATAACAAAGCCGTTAACTGTTGTCAAATCGTCGAATAGACCAATAGGCGGCCGTTTCACGGCTGGTTATGGTTTGGTTATCGTTACAGTTAAACGGTGAAACTCACCCTAAAAAATGGCTATTTGTTACGTTGACATACTAAGTACGGAACTCTAATAAATCCGGAACCCTAAAAACGGGCCCATAAAGGACGGTGATAACTAAAACAGTATGCAAGTAGTAGAATTTTCAGCGATTGTGCACTCGCAAAATTACGAATATATTTAAAAAGCAACGATTTTTACCACGGTAGGTCATGAAAGCACGGAAAATCTTAACATTGACTTTTTAAAAGATGACGTCATTACGCAACGCCATCTATCGAACCATTTATGAACAGGTTTTTACCTTAACATTTTGATAGATGGCGTTAAAAAAAATAATTTTAGTTTTGTTCTAAATTGCCTTAGCATGTTCCTGATAGAAGTTTTATGTAGTTATAAGATAATACCGCCAATGCCAAGGAGAGACCAACTGAACAATTCGATAATACCCGACCCCATCAACTCAGGAAAAATCCTAACAGCGCGAACGCGAAATAGCCCAAAGTACAGCGCCATCTCTCGGGGAATTGGGTTACTAATTAATACATAGGTACCAGAAGAAGTTTTCGGTGATAATTTTTGATTGCGAGAACCGATTTTAATAAGTCTTTTGTTGTTTGAAAGAAGCTACGTTCAGGATAATAAAATATGTAAACGAAGTTAAAAAAAATGCTTGCATATACGATTATACTACAAACTTAACCCAGAAATTATTTTGTACAACTTTTTTGTCTTTTTTGTACAAAAACTGTTCATTCCATCAAGTTCAAATAATTTTCCTAGAAAGTCCTTATAAAGTTCTATTTTTCAGATTTTTTTCATATTTTCTAAACTTATGGTTCAAAAGTTAGGGGGGGGGGGCACAATGTTTTTTACTTTTGGAGCGATTATTTCCGAAATTATTGACATTATCAAAAAATGATTTTAGTAAACCCCTATTCATTTTTAAATACCTATCCAACAATATATAACACGCTAGGGTTGAAATAAAAAAAAAATCACTTCCCACTTTACATATAGTTAGTAAAACATTTTTTTTCCAATTTTTATTTTACACTTTGTCGGCGTGATTGATATACATATTGGTACCAAATTTCAGCTTTCTAGTGCTAACGGTCACAGAGATTAAGCGAGGACGGACAGACAGATAGACAGACATGGCGAAACTATAAGGGTTCCTAGTTGACTACGGAACCCTAAAAACAGTGATCGTTTTGAAGAAAAATGAGAAAATAAAATTCAGCGGTATGAAATAGCTATCTCGCAAACATTCGCAATAAAGAGGTGACCGGACGGTTGCAAACTGGCGTTCCAACCAAGGTCACCTTGGTTTAAGTGTATGGTTTGTGTTGCGGTCACACGGATGTAAATCACGCATGAATGCGTTCGGTGGTTAGGAAAACGCGCCTCCCAACCAAGGGCGTTGGAGGTCACGGATTACAATATTTGCTGTCTACCTGTCAACAAAGATTGAAATTAGCAAAGTCACCTTGGTTTGCAACCGTCTGGTCACCTCTTAAATCCCAAGCGAACGCCGGAGCTTATTGGCGACCAGCAAGCGTCAATCAATTCCATCAATCATGAGTGATGGTTTTCGTCAAACAGTACTAAAAACGTCAATCGCGTTAGATGGTAAGATTTTCGTCAATCAAAACTTTGACTGTGGCAAAACTGACAGCAAAACCTACCGTGTAATGTTCGCCAATTAATTAAAAAAAACGTTCCAGATGGTTGTTTTCATGAGGGTAAGTCAAAAAACTTACCTTTAAAACTTTTTTAAAACTTTTGCTCTTAGTTCAAGAATTAGAAAAAAAGTTTGAGTGCACTGTAGAGCAACTTTTAATTTTTAGTGTTACAGGCCTTGGTACAAGTCATTGTCCGGATCGAGAAGGAGTGGCAGGCAGTCGCCTTCTTTTGCGAAGCTATAATGTTAGCAGAGAAGAAGGCCGGAGGCAACGGTGCTCTCGCCCCTGCCACCGACGGGATTCTGATCCCGGTAGGCGCGGACTTGCGGACGACGAGCAATGGGTAGCTCACCGTCTGACTTTCCGGTATCTGTCCGGACCGAGCTCTAGACGTCGACGGCGCGTATTGTTCCACACGCGCCTCAAGGAGTTGTCAGCAAACCGTAGGGGCCCAGCAGAGTCGAAGGCCAAGGATCTGTTTCTGAAAGGAAGATTCGGTCCCGGTACGAAAGACAACGAAGGGACAGGAGTGGGTTTTTAGTCAGTTAAAGTCTGATATTATCTCTTTAAAGCCTGCTATACATGAATATGTTGGCCGAGCTTAGACCAATGCGAACCTAGGCAAATATAGGCAAATTGACACAAGGCAAGCGCTTCCCTCTACACGTTCGGCAAGCTTGAAGGAAACCAATGCAAATAGCCAACATAGACGAGTTTTGAGGAGACGCCCACATGCTGGGCGAGCGCGCTCGAGTGCCTTTGATTTGTACAGAAAAACCAACACCGCTCCGAAGTGAGGCAAGTGATCGCGAGCGGCTGCGAGTTGTGACAAGGTACGCCAAATAAGGTCTATACACGTTGGCTGACGGTGGCGCATGTCTTTGCTCAACTGACTAGGCGAGTAATACCGAGCGATAGCAAGACAAGGCAAATATACTGTCCAGATGTTGGTATTGGTCTTCACTCGCCAACGCTCGGCATACATGTATTGCAGGCTTTACCGTCAAAAAGGGGGGATGTCATTGGATTATTTTCCCACCTAAAAACAAGAATGTCGGGCAAGCATGTCGGGCCATGCTCAGTGTAGGATTCCGTAGTTTCCCGTCCGTCATAATAACTGTCCCCACTTTACAATTTCCCACTTTACCAAATATTCTTATTAATAACAATTAACGACAGACAACGAGCTAGAACAAATACCACCAATACCAACGAGAGACCCAACCGAACAATTCGACCGACCCCATTAACTCAGGAAAAATCATAACAGTGCCATAGTTCGGGAAATTGGGCTACTAATTTATACAAACTAGACGGGTTATGTATTTTGGGTTTTTGGTGGTAATTTTGGATTGCGTGAACCGATTTTAAGAACTCGTTTATTGTTTGAAAGAAGATACGTTCAGGATAGTAAAATATGTAAAGTAAGTTAAAAGAAATGCTTGCATATACGTTTGAATTACAAACTTAGTTCAGAAATTATTTAGTACAACTTTTCAAAAACTGTTCATCCCATTAAGTTCAAAATATTTTTTTAAACTTAATGGGATGAACAGTTTTATTTGAGATTTTTTCATATTTCATGACTTTATGGTTCAAAAGTTAGAGGGGGGACGACGACATTGATTTTACTTTTGGAGCGATCATTTCCGAAAATATTGACATTATCCAAAAAATTATTTAAGTAAACTCCTATTCATTTTTAAATACCTATCCAACAATATACATATCACACGTTAGGGTTGACTGAAAAAAAAAAATCACTTCCCACTTTACGTGTAAACGGGGGCTTCCCTAATAAAATATTTTTTCCAATTTTTATTTTACCCCTTTGTTGGCGTGATTGATATTCATATTATTCATATTGGTACCCAGCTTTCCAGTGCTAACGGTCACAGGGATTATTCGCGGACGGACGGACAGACAGACATGGCGAAACTATAAGGGTTCTTAGTTGACTACGGAACCCTAAAAAATGGTCAGAGGGATTTTCAAGATTTTTTTGTTCAATATTTCATTGACATTGATTGAATTTTGTATAATAAATAATTACGCGCCAGGACCCCGTCGTGTGGCACTGGCTTTTTTTATTATTTCTAGTTTTGATTTTGGACTCATAATTCAGCTTTGTAGTTATAAATTGTCACTTGCAGTTAACTGACTGAAGTCTTTTATTTAGTTTTTTAGTTCGTGTTCAACTTTGGATAGTAGCTAATCCGTAGGTATAGATGTTAACTGGTCTAGAACGTTTTAAACCAGAATGTTGCGGTTTTAAACCCCAAATAAACCATTTTAAACGGTTGAAAACTCGCCTACAAAAATAAAAGATTTGTATTTTACACTTCGGGGCAGAAACATGACGTCAGATGCCAAAAAATTGGCATCGGACGTCTTGTTTCGTTTTAATTAGTTAATTGATCGTGGGTCACGTTCATGAATGACGAAGTTAAAGTCCATTTCACGAAAGAAGTCCCGCGGACAATTGTGGAACTAAATTTGACAGATGGAGAGATCGGCCATGTTGTCGTTTGTCGATGTTATCAAGGTGCGTTTGTTGTGGTAGATATTTTGTGAGTTTATTATTGGATTAGTGCGTTATAAGGTTTATTTACGATGCCAAAAGTTGTAAAAAGTGCGGGTCGAGAAATGATATTAAAGGTGAAGGAGTTCTGTGAAGCGGAACACAAGAATCGCGGTGTTTTAATACCAATAAGCAATGTTCGCAAAAGAGTCGCCGCCATGACAGGTAAATTTTGGGGCTGCCATATACAGATTTTTTCCCGATTGATTTACAGATTGGAATTAAGGTTTTTGTTTTTTTAATGCACGATTTTTATTAAGGAAAATTTGAAAAGGAATTAACACAACACAACAAAAATTTGTAAAGTTATATTCAACAATAATGTAATTAAATACGAAAATAATCTTTGTTTGAATTTCATTTTTTTTTTATTGTTCATTTTATTGCAGGTGTTACAGAGAAAACTGTAACGAAAGTTACAAAAGAAGGCGCAACAGCGGCGAGTACTTATAAAAATTATCGTCACCCCAGGGAAGAGTCGCCCGCATCCTAAAAAGTTCGACTTGGATGGATTTGATTTGTGCGCTATACGGCAAAAAAATTCACAGTTTTTATGTTGTGAAGAAGGAATTACCTACATTGATTAAATTACGTGCAGCTTTGAGAGAAAACATAAATTATCAAGGAAGCATCACAACATTGCACCGTATATTGCATAGCATCGGTTTCAAGTATAAGCGATGCCAATCGAAACGTAAATTACTAATGGAACGTTATGATATTACTGCATGGCGTTCAAGATATTTGGAGAGAATCCGAAGAAATCGCAATGTGGAGAAAAAACCTGTAGTATATTTAGACGAGACCTATATACACAACACTTATCATGCCAAAAGTTGCTGGCAAAGTGAGGAGGAGCCTGGGATGTTCGTGTCAGAGTCATCAGGGAGTCGTTGGATAATTGCTCATGCGGAAACTGAAAATGGTTTTGTTAATGGTGCATTGTTATGTTCAAATCCCAATCCAAATCCTCAGATTACCACGATGACCTGAACTCAACTAATTTTTTGAAATGGATGAGTGAAAAAGTCATTCCTAACCTACCTGAAAGGTCACTTGTGGTAATGGACAACGCTCCGTATCACTGCACTCAAATAGATAAAGCACCTACAATGTCAAGTATTAAACGTGACATGCAGGAATGGCTGCGAGAAAAGGGAGTATATTTTGAAGATACTTGGACAAAAGCTGTATTATTTGAATTAATTAAACAAAACAAAGGTCCACCTACATATGCCGTGGAGGCATTATTAAAATCTCACAATCATGAATTGCTAAGATTGCCGCCTTACCACTGCGATCTCAATCCGATCGAAAAAATGTGGAGCCTTGTAAAGAGACGGGTAGCGGATAAAAACGTGGGCCAAGATCCAAAAGAAATTGTACGCCTAACAGAAGAGGATTTGAGACTGTTACAGCGGAAGATTGGGCAGTTCAATGTAAACATGTACAGCATTTGGAGGAAGAATATTTAAAAAATGATGGTCTTATGGATGAAGCAATGGATCGATTTATTATATCCACGGCTAGTGATAGTGAAACAGAATCTGATTCTGTTTCTATTCACTCTTCTGACAGTGATCATAGTATGACCGATCATAATTATTCAATAAAAATTTGAATAAAAGTTTTAAATGTTATTTTATTTTTCTAATTTAAAGTTGGTCGAACATCTCCATTTTATATTTTAGAAATTACAGGAAGATTTATTTTTCACTAATCTGACCTTAGCAGTATGGACATCAAATGGTACCTATTATACAAGGTGTCGTTTTGAAGCTGCAAAATATTTCAGGAGGTAATTATGTTAGTGATTCTCGACCCGAATCAATAATAAAATAAGTAGGTAATTTTTTTTTTTTATAACCGCGCTTTTTTTCACACACACAAACGCGGAACAATAAAGGGCGTTTTCACGCACACTAACTCGCAACGATAGTTTCATAAATAATGTATCATCCAATCATCATCCCGCACGCCACACCCTAGCCACGCCCCCACGGCCATCGATCAATCGATTTAGTTTAGTATAATTAAAAAATTAAATAACAAGTATTACTGATTATTGACCAGGTATCGTTTTTTTACATGATTATTTATGAGTTTTATTACAACCTCCTGAAATATTGTGCAGTTTTAAAACTGCACCTTGTATTAAAAATACATTCTATTAAAAACATTTTTTTTCTTATCTAACTATTCGAGTAGGTACTTAATTAATAAAATGAAAGTAAATGAACTATAAATTATTTCCCCTGATTTCCCCATATTTAACCGTGGCAACATTATGTCGCGCGAATACAGCGCTGCGTCTGCGGGACTTCTTTCGTGAAATGGACTCTAACGTGTGTGTGTCAGTTTGATTTTAAACCGAATTAAATTGTGTACTGATATCGTTTGAAAACACAGAGTTTTTAACTTATCAATAGAGTTTTTATAACTTATGTAGGTAATGCCTAGGTACGTTTTGTCAGACGGACCAAGTAACTAAACCCGTTAAATAGATTAATATCAGTTTGTCACACTTAAAAAAATCCTTTTAAAGTAGTTTAGGTATATAGATTATATCCATATCTCGGTAAAATCAAGAAAATGCACCTAGTTATAATTAAGGCGTATAGTTCCTTGAACCATCTGGCTGAAATTATGTGAACGCAACTCTCGCACTCGACTAGGCGGCAGTACGCAAATCTGTGCATTTATTTGCGGCCAGCAGCGCCCGGAAAGCGCTTTAAATCCATTTTCTCTGCGAGATATTGATTGATTTACATATGCAATGTTCACTTTGAAGAATATTTAACCACCAATTTTTATGTGTAAAAATGTTTCTAAAGGTCCAAGCCGTTTCGAAGGAGTAGGGAAAAGTTGCGAAAAGTTACGAAATTGCTAAATATTTTTTTTGACAAAAGTATTAGTTGCACGAAAAAATCAAATGTTGATATTATTGTTCACGAATCTATAATAAACAAATATTTTTTTCAAACCAATTGACCTAGCCGTTACGGAGGAGTAGGCCTCAGAAAATCACTGTTTTATGGCACTTTTCGGGCGCTTGGCCCTTGAGAAAAACATGGTCATCAACACCAACAGTTTTAAACAAAAAAAGGTTTGTTTTGGTTTTAAACGGTTTTTTTCGTTTAAAATAGATTGGTTGAATTGGTTAAAACCAAAAAAGAATAGATTGGTTTAAACCAGGGATGTTATGGATATGAAATTTCGGATACGGATTGGATACGGATATAGAAATGATTGTTATACCGGTTACGGATACGGATATGAAATTATTTCGGATTATCCGTTAGTTTCGGATAATTTCAGTTACGGATATAAGATTTTTAAGGAATTTCAGAAGTCAAATATAAATACATACTATTTACTACTATACTATTTATATTTTACGACGCGACACGTTATGACATGCTGTCATAATGTGGCGTAATTAGGCTCCACCCCTATCCGATATTATCCGAAACTTTTATTTCGGATTCGGTTACGATTATGGATATTATTTTATATCGGATATCCGATAGTTTCGGTTACGGTTATGGAGCTCCGTAACATCCCTGGTTTAAACAAGCCTTACAGTTACCATCACGGTTCTTGAGCGGTTGAGCAGAAGTCAAATATTCGGTCGCTTTAGTGCTGCAAAGTGAGACGCGGGGGCGGGGAGTGTCAGTGATTGGCTCGCCACGCCATCGCGTCATAGACGTCACTCCTACGTTCCCTGCGTTGCTGCATGTATCTAACAACGAAGACGATTGGCTCGCCAATGTATGGAATGCGCAAAGCGATCCCCAATCTGACGCCGAGCGCTCAAGATCCGTTTTGGCAACTGTACATCCTATATCCGTAGGTTTTATAACATCTTCTATTTTATTATGGGGTGAAGCCGCTGGAAGAAGCTAGTCTAACATAGTTTCAAAATATCAAGATTTAACAGTCGCACTATAATGACGTCACAATGTTGCTTACATAACAAAAACGATATTTATCTACAGCAGCGCCTTCAAATCCCACGATGGTTTACTTTCCGCACAGACTCTAACAGCTTTTCCACTGATCTCAATTATTGAGATAAATAGTGGAGGTCGGTGAGCATTTCCCTTATATTTTCAATTATCTTGCCATTAATAACTCATTCCTCGGCATACCAGTATCATGGAAGTAGTAAGTGCGCTTTACATTATGAACATTTTTTTAAAATAATTAATTATTAATCTATAAATAATCAAACAAAAAATCATCAAAAGGACGCCAATGAAAATAATGAATAACTTTTTAATAACATAAAGTCTGAGAATTTATATAAGATTGAAAAAAAAAGACGTACTTTGTAGTAAGGTTTAAGTTTGGCGGGCCAAATGGCGGGCTATATTGTCGTACATAACTTTTACTATTTTTTGTTTGTACAATGTAACAAAGTATCAAAAAAGACATTGATAACATTGATAATAACAAGCACACTTTATTCTTTACACTTTATTGTTTTGGTTTTGAGAAAAAGAAGTGAAAATGTCGCGGAAAAATCACAGAATAGATGTCTGTGGTCAAAATGAAAATTTCACAATAGACTAGACAAGATTAATCACTCGACGTTTCACGCAAGTTTCACCGTTTGGAGTTGGGACAGTTTTCCCCAGTTTGACGGGAATGGAAATGTAGCCTATTGATTGATTCGTGTATAATGTGAACCCCAAATGTGCTTATAAATAGACGTGGGACTTGAGTTATTGATTTTCATACCCTGCACCCCTGCACCCTTTCATGCACCGGACCTTGCCGCTACCCCCACGCTCCCCGCGCAGGCCGCGAGCTGACACCCGGCGACCTCGCCCGGCGCGTCTGTCTGCGCAGTGGTCAGTCTAATCATAACCCGGTGCACTCGTGCACGAAGCTATTAATTACTTGTGTCTATTATTCCATAAAAATGGCTGAAAATCAATCTAAAGAAAAAGAAAAACAGACGTGGGTGAATGAAACGATGCCCGAGCCGTTCTGCTGCTGTTGGAACGGCGACAGCGAGACGGAGCCCGGAGATCCAGACTGTGGCTGTGGAGAGGAACTTGACATCGTAAAATGGCGTTGGGAGGTACCTCGTCGTGGTCCTAAGTGGGTGGACTTGTATCAAGATAAAAAGCAAGTAGTCTTTCATCCATTCTATAGCTCTGGAACTGCCATAGCGAAGGGAAATATTGGCATAAAACATAATGTGCACTATTACTGGGAAATTAAGATGCTTACCCAACCATACGGTACTGACATCATGGTGGGCCTAGGAACTAAGGATGTTGCTGATGCAGTACGTGAATACACCACCTGTCTTGGAGGTAATGGAAACTCTTATGGATTGTCTTACACTGGTGCTATTTGCCAAAATGCAGTGGTAGTTGATGACTGCCCTGGATTCTGCAAGGGCACCATCATTGGGATCATGGTGGACATGTTTCATGGTACACTGGAATTTTACTTGAACCGAGTGCCACAAGGAATATCATTCACTGATCTCCGTCAACACAAGATGTTGTTTCCCATGGTCTGCTCTACAGCTGCTCAGTCCTCCATGCGGCTGACTTATGCATCCTCATGGACTAACTCGCTGCTAATTAATGCCGCGAAGGTACTTGCAGCGTCTGTTACTGGACAACGCTTCTTCAAGAACATGCCACCTGGATTGGCCCGAGCTTTGAAATTGGACTTTTGGATTCCCCTGCCAAGTGCTGGCAAGGTACTTGAAGATAAGTCAGAGCGTTACATTCGCAAACGAGTCAAGGAACGGAGATTCTAGGATAGGGCCCGAAATGGCCCCGCTTCTCCGTGGGTGCCATTTGTGATGGTTGAGAAAAGGAAGCTTGTGCACGACAATAATAGAGTTGGAATCAACCCAATATTGTTCGAGAATACTATTTTATATGGTATATACTAAGAGTGAGATGGAAGAAAAAGTGAGGACTGATAAAATAGATTGTGATTAAATTAGGGCCTCACGAAGGCCTAAGGAAAGGAAAAGACTGTTTAAACTAGATTTTAGAATTATTTATTGCGTACTTAAGCGGTATTACTGCTTCTGTACACTGTACTTAAGCAGTAATAGGCCAATGGCGAAGTCCGACAAGGTTTCTTTGAACCCTTCCCATTGTGCTATTGATGTGTACCCTGGCCAATTCAGTTATCCGTATTTAGCTGAGTGGGATAGCTATATATAATGGGATTAATAACTATACATGTATGCAAAATTGCGTATAGCTAAAAGTCAAATTTTTTAAAAAGATTATAAGTGTCTATTTATACAATACTATACTATACTTATACTATTATTAGTGCAAATTGCAAATAAGTCTATCTGGGTTTTTATAAAAATGCCAGCCACCCAAAAGGTGATATATTTAACTATACGAGTAATCATTTTGAATGGAATACTCGGTTAGAATAAGTCTGAAGCGATGCAAAGGTACCTTATGGAGCTATGCAAATGTGTATGATCTGCAATGCAATTAATTTACCATCAATCTCAAAAGATTAATTTAAATAATTATTAAAAAAATTGTACATAATATTTAGTTGTTTTTGAAAGTTTCTAAGACATAACAATATTTATTCTTAGGCATATTTTTTTTTAATACATATTTTAAATTGTAGTTGGGGGTTTATTTTATTAAAAAGTTTCAACATTTTGAATAGAACCTTTAGAAAATTAAAGTCGGGAAACAGGGGTATTAATGAGCGATGTGATAATTATTATTGTACTTTTAACTTTTAAGAATCCTTTACTAATAAAATAGTATGACTGTGAAAAGATAAAAAAAAATCTTCTATTTAAATCCAAAATTTTTTGCATTTTATTTAATACATTATTTTGGATTTTGATGATCAGCTAAAAGATCTCAAGATTTGTATTCTCAAAATTTTGTTTATAAAACAAAATTTTAATTTTTAAAATATTTTCACAAAACATTAATAATTTTTATTATAAACTAAGAACAACCATAAGGTACCTTTTCTTGAGGACTGACAAAAAAATTGATTATTACCTTATCCGTTGAAGTATGTTTTGTGGAAAAAATTGCTGGTGTTTATCTTTAACAAAATAATTTTAATATTGGTGTGCACACTTAATAGTTAAATGTTTTTGCTGTCACTTCGTACAAATACAATATCAATGTTTGATTGGCATGAATGCCAGATTACTTAAAAATAGGAATGTATGGATTTTCTATACTACCGAATGACGGCACATATACATACTCACTACTATAACTACAAATAAGTATTTATCACTATTGCTAATAAGGTTCTAGGTGTTAGTTTCAGAATTTTCTTGAGGATCTCTAATTGACGAAATAATTTATTATTCTTACATTGTATGTCGCCAATAGGGTATATTATATATGTGAATGTAGTAACCAGTAATTAATAACTTTTAAAATAGCAATAGCCTAAACTGTAGCCCAGTTTGTTAAACATAAGATTTCACATTTCATTGTCATTGTATGTAGTCCTATTATAGGGATAACAGTTTCATTCATGGGAATTCCTTTAATATCTGGTTAGTCTGATCAGGCGCGTAGTGTGGACTAATTAATACGTGGGTGAAGGCGCATCAGCAAGACCTGTTTCTTTCATAAATTCGAAAACGAGATAGCGACCTCGCAACTCAGTGTTCGACCACATAGTCGCTTACCATCAAGTGAAATGGTGGAAAAACCCTCGTTGTTAGAGAGCTCTCACTTATACGAGGGCTCCTTGGGTGCCAGGCCGAGGGCGAGGGGCCGCACAGCCCACTAGCTACGCTACAGAGTCTGATGCTGCCCTGCGTTCAAATTTGAATTTAGAGTTAACTCCAATGATGTTATAGGGTAATGTACTCTACCGTGGTATTTTTAATGTGAACGAGTTCAACTGTCAATGTCAAGCCCATGGCTGCTTACTCCTACCTACTCTGCTCAGAGTTAGAATTAGGTGGGTTAACTCTAGGGTACTCTAGAGTTTTTTAGGGTAGCTACTCGAGTTATAAAAGAACGACTTGAGGTTGCAACTCTATATTACTTTGGTTATTTTTGAACACAGGGCAGGAATAGCAAGAATTTAAGATTTAATTAATCTTGATATTGTGTGTTGCCGTTAGGGTAAACATTTTAATGGTTTTTGATGTGTAGCAGCTCGATTAGCAATAGTCCAATGTATGATTGGGTCGCTTGAAGTGACATTCAACTATCTGATCCGTTGAACTATTGCGATGAACCACTCTGGTTTACAAAAATATTAGTAATATGTGAAAACAACATAATTGCTAGTATTTTACTTTCAAACATTATAATCAGTGTATTTGGTGTTTTAAACATTTGCGATTATTAAAAGAAGTATGAAAAAAAAGGTTTTATTTTATTTTCTTGTCATGTTGGATTCAGAAGGCAATACTTTTATAGATCCAGATCTCCTCCATAGCAGGTCCATCAAGTTATAGCCAGCCTGGTCAAAGTATAGAGTTTATCTAAAAAGTCAAACAACTTACATAATTATTCGGGTAAAATGAATCTGATGAAGTCGAACGCTGGTTCAATAATCAAGGTTGACAAAGACATCTTCGTAATTGTTTACTATTAGAATAACCTAATAAAAATTATCGAATATAGGCACTTTTTAAATGATATGATGAATATTCAAAAAATCCCAAGCCGTTTGGCTTTTTAGACAGACTATAAAAGAAATGCTAGAAAATGGAAAACTGAATTCTGGAGTACTAGTAGACGATCAACAGTGGCTAGCATGCAGTTTATTGTGCATGCAGTACTGCTTTGGCGTTCCAGTGAGGCACGGGCTTTGCTGAAATCTGCAGAGGCTTGCATCTAACCTGTTGAATTTGTCCAGTAACGCTGCAGCTTACTAAGATGGTATTACCAGTGCCATAACTTAGCCTTTCTTAACCTTCTTAGCTTCTATAACTGCGTGCTAAAAAGTACAATACAAATGAGGACTAGATATAATATTTTGGCGCCCTTCCAGGGACTGCGCCCACTCAAGTGCGAAACATTTTCATGCTTTTGTCTGAACTGTATAAGAGCTGCACAAGTTTGTAAAACAAAGCTTTAGGCTGGATAAAGTTATCAGAGTACGTTTATCGTTGTATATCTTAGTATTAGAACTCTACTGAACAGTTTTATGTGTTTTGTAACACTAAGCTGCGTTTTACAATTAAAGCTGTATAAAGGCTGTAACTACACGTCACGACTAACTTTATACAGCGCTAAGTGTTATAATGTTGTAACTTGATACTTATTGCTATATATTAGTGTACTTATACGAACGTAATTATACCTCTTATTCGTTTAGTGTAATTGAACACTATTATTACGTTGATATACAGCATTATGAATATTTATGACCGCTATATTGCAGTGTGATGCTGTTTTACTGATGGAGTCGCACGGATTGTGTTTTTTGTGGACATCAATATGGGAGAAAAAGATCGGTCAAGTGCGAGTTGTACTTGCACACCAAGAATTCCGTAAAAAGTTACTTGAGCAAATTTTTTTTTTTTTTAGAATATCTATTGTTTTCTTATTACAGTACCTTATTAACATTTTTATAAAAAATTTAAAAAAAAATCTTTATATATATATATATATATATATAATATTATAATATCCCAGACAGTAGAGATAGTAAAGTATCATTTATTGAGATACATAAACTGATGCCCAACAAACAGCGTTCTGTTGTGAAAACATTCAACAGTTATTTAGTACTGTTTATCATAATCTGCTTCTTCATTTTGATGTAGCCCCATGATGTTCTGGAGGATTTTGGGAAATAGTTAGAGGGAAAGAATTGTCATCCTTCATTAATCCAACCGACGTCTATGCACTTGCTTATAGTTATTTTAAATCGCTTTTTGATTCTCATGAACATTGTATAAGGCCAAGCTTAAGCTCTTTGTGGCGACACTTGAGGGAGGCCTATGTCCAGCAGTGGATGTCTTTCGGCTGAAATGATGATGATGCTGATGAAAGCCCTTTTCTATTTTTTCTGAAAAACAAATTAAATATAGGTTACAAACATTACCTCAACAATAAGTATTTAAAATGGATTCAGACATAAAATAAAGCAGCTGCTTTAATTATTTTGTAATCAGCTTGCAACAAAGACCACGTCTGCCATTTTAATTTTATCCATACTATAAAATTAATTCTAAATGAGATTAGATGAGCACTAGAGTTTTTCATTGTTCACACGTATCTCTAAAGATGGTTAGAACTTAAGAAGATATTTGTAACGAATAATACAGCTTAAGTTGTAAAAATACTCTCTATACAATTTATGTTATAAAATTACACTATTATACAGTGGACAAACCGCAAAATGCTGTCAAAGATCGTCCATAACCTACTTTATACCGTTACTTGTGTTTTATCACTCTCCAAATACAATTTAAGCTGGTTAAATAAAGTGTCGCCATTTTCTAATGAATAATGATTTTATAAACATAATTAAAGGATTATTTGGCAAAAACCTAAAGTCCTATCATGATTATTATCTTGGATTATATTTCATTTACACTTTTTCTTACTATTTCAAACGTATTTTTTTAATCTAACCTTAAAAAGTAACATACTTACCGTATTTACTATTTTTCTATTATGTTAAATTTGATTATTTCGCTGGCGCGTGAATGTTTTCTCGCAAAAATACACATTTTCACAATGAAATAAAATCTGCACTATAAATTCACCATTAAACTAAGTTCGAGAAATCCACTTAAACATAATCATGTAATTCATTTTCATTCATAAGTATTATGATGGCGTATTCGCAATTCAGAATATTCGTCGAGCCTTGTAAAAATAAAAAGTTTTTATACTTACGATCCACTTTAAACACAAATTCACAGCAATTTGCTGTATATCACAGTATAAATGAGTATCTGAAGAGTTAATGCTCCATCATACAACGATATACAGCTTTTGTACAGCTTAGAGTGTAAAACTGGATATTTATGCTGCAGTTATGCTGTAGTTATGCAGCTACAATACACCATTTATTCGCCAACTAACACTTAATGCTGTATAATTTGGGGCCCTTTTTGCAGTTTTATCAGCTGCATAAGCGCTTATACAGGGTTTCTACAGCTTACTGTACAGATTAGAGTGTACACCTTGAAGCTTTATGCAGTTGGTATACAGCTTGTTGTGCTACTTGGGCGCTCAAACTCACAGTTTATAGCATAGCGGTTAAACTCACAGTTTTAAATTAGTCGCCCTTTAATGCGAGGGCTGCGTTACCTAACCCCTTCGAACAGTCCACAACCTTCTTAGGCGTCAGCCCTGACTGGCTCCTACAATTTTGATGACATGTATGAGGCGCGCGTGGAACACAACGCTCCTTCGATTCAGGAAGATTCAGGATTGGTCCTTATCGGATGGCTGGACCGCGAGTTACCCACGGCTCATTATCATCATTTTAGCTCTTTCGTCTGAAATCCATCCATCCACTGTTGGGCATAGGCCTCTCCCAAAACTCACCACAATGGACGGTCCTGTGCGACTAGCATCCATCGAATTCTCGCCATCTTTACCAGGTAATCGGTCCACTTTGTAGGAGGCGTTTCAATGTTGCGTCTTCCGGTACTCGGTCGCCACTCTAGAACTTTTCGACCCCAACGGCCATCTATTCTGCGAGCAATGTACCCTGCCTATTAGCACTTTAGTTTGGCGATTCTTCGTGCTATGCCGGCGACTTTGGTTCTCCTGCAGATATCTTCAATCCTGATTCGATCACGCAAGGAAACTCAGAGCATAGCCCTTTCCATCGACTCACTGTCCGCAAACCAGTACCTTAGGGCTATATTTCACCGGGATAACATGGCGGCGCGAATAGTTGCGCCACCATCTTATCCCGATACCATATATCCGAAATTAAAATAACTTAAATTTCGGAAGTCGGTGTTAAATAACGAAGAGACAAAACCATCTGTTATAGAAACACCGACTTCAGAAATTTAAGTTATTTTGTACTTTTCAGTGTTTTTTTTTACATTGAAGTCGGTTTAATATTTTTTTGTGAAAAGTTTTTTATTCGAATCGTCTAATGAGCATGAACACCCATGAGGTTTTCTAAAACCCGGCGCACCTGACTGGTAGCTTCGAAATTCGAATAAGTTTTTCGGTCTGAACCTACTTGTAGCAGAATCTGTTAAATTATTGATAACAGTAAAATCCGTGCGTACCTACAACTGAACTGAAACCTGAAAAAAGTAAACAGTAAAAATAAAACATTTTACCTATTTACCGTTACCTGAATACCGTTTTATTTTGGTGATAATAGCATATAAGCATGAGCAGCCGTTAAATGTTCCCACTGCTGGGACTCAGGCCTCCTTTCTAGGCGGGGGAATGGACCGTAATCTAGTACGGGTTTGTGGATATTATAATTATGTCCTCGAATTATTGGTTCTGAGGATATGCTGGTTTCCTCATGTTTTCCTTCACCGTTTTAACCCTTTAAGGAGCAAGCAGGTATTGGGATGGTTAAATAAAAAGAAAACTAGCCAAAATTATTTTTTTTCAACTATTCTAAAGGGAATTCAGGAATATTTGACTGAGTTTTCAGGTTGTATCTTTTTAGATACAAAAACACAATTACACAAAAATGTTATTAAGAACTTCGTATCTAAAAAGTATACAAAATTATTCTAGGGTTTATTAACTAGGTACTAGGTAAATCCCGGGGTTTCCCCGCTTTTTCAATTATTCACGCTCGGAAAGTCAGAGTCTGTTATTGGGGTTTACAATATTAGTATAGAAGCAATCCATGTATTTACGGAAAAACTTCTGATGTTAAACTTCAATATCGGATGTTTTTATTTTTATTTTTAGGGGGGAGATCATCTGATGGCTTCTCCCGCTTTAGGGTGGAGCAAGTATCGGACTTGTGTACTACGGCCACGGGTTTCCTTTTTAGGAATTTCCCGTGGCCCTAGCAGGCGTCGGTCTTGCCGGGCCCCTATAGTTTTGATTTTTTTTTAACATCTTGAGGCTCGCGTGAGACATTTTTACGCGCCATTGATAACTTTGGCTTCTTCCTTGAACTTTGGTTAATTTTCTATAATAAACCTCAAGTATTGTGTATTTTTTGGACATAAAAAAATAAATTACTTATCTCTGAAAAAGACGTCTTGTATCTTTTTAGATACATGAATGATACACTTGATTTGTAATAGGTACTATATTCCTTCATTAGACATAAAATAATAGAATTTTGTAATAGATAATGTTTATTTATTGTAATTAGATGTCTTTCAAATAATATTACACTAAAACATTTACAGTCTATTCATTATTATTACGATTTTGAAACAAATTTCGCCAATATTCAGATTCGGTGCGGATCACCTAAGTTCTCGTTGTTTTTGGTGAGAAAGAGAAACTATGTGTGTTGTGATGTATTGCGTTCTCGTTTTGTTGGTCGATAATAACTCTATCGGCAAAAGGCATATATTCACGTGACTTTTGAATTTTGAGTAATGCGCGTTTAAATGGTTTGTGCATATTTAGATACAAAAACGCCTGTAGGTAGTAGTCGGCGTTGCGTACAAACAACCTACAGGTCTTTAGATTCGCTCAGCTGAAGTTTTCTTAAAGAAATTGATTTCGTACATGCGTAAATTAATACGAGTTTTTTAAAAAAGGTACTTTATTTTTTAATTTTATCTTTACAAATCGATAGTGTTTCATGTACCGGATCGACCCTCCACGGGATTAAAACGATCAAAATTTAACGGTGTATAAAAGCGAAATACCACTCTCTGAATAATCACGAAATCTCAGAACTACAAACTTAAAATTTGGTAGATAGGTTCTGTTGGAGATAAAACCTTCTTGCAAGCTTCTTAAATTATATGAAAAAATATGACACTTCTATTTGTCACTTGTCTTCACTTGTTTTTTGTAAAATATATTGTTCACACCGAAAATTATTAAAAACTAATTTGCATTGAGCATCCAGTCATTGATTTTCATCAGAATACCCATAATTCTCGCACATGGTCCTTCGAGCCGGATGAAATATAATTAAGAAGATCAGCGATTATTTTCAAGAAAAAGAATAGAGACTGACTTCCACGCTGAATGGAGGTTCATGAGTTCACTGCTGGAGAACTGGATTGATTTCAAGCAAGTTAGTTAGTGGTGTACAGTTATAATTACGCTAATATCGTCACCCAACACTCAGGTAGTATATATAAGTAGTCATACTAAGGTCAGTACTATTTTATTAAATTACCAATTATATTGTGTTTGAGTAAAATCATTAGGTACTTTGTTGCATTGTGATTAGTATTTTATTCAACAGCAATGTTAAGTTTAAACTCATACTTTTAACAGTATAGTTAGCTATTTTGCTACATTATTAAACTTACATTATATTAAGCTGTAACTAATTACATAACTACTTAACAGTGGTATTAATTTTAACAAGTATCTTGACATAATAAAAATATTTGAGTGTTAGATATTAGTACAAGTCATTGTTATAAATTATAGTTAGCAGTCAGAAAGGGCATAGACTATAGCTAGGCGTATAATTATTGAAATTATATTGTTGGTTTTAATTTTTATATTCCTGTATCAATGCCAGGTTGACAACACTCGTCTCCCAGAATGTCTGAGGAAAAGGATTTAATTAAGAAGCGAGGCAGCTTCAAAGGTCGCTTGACTAGTTGCCTCAATTTTCTGGACTCATTCAAGGACAAGGAGCTATCTAGCTGTGATGTGTCCGAGTTGCAGTTGCGCATGGGCAAGATAGAGGCGTTGTATGAGCAGTATGATGAGGTACAGTTACGTCTAGAATGCATTGTTGACGACATCAACTTACAATATTCTCAGCGTTCCGAGTTTGAGTCTATTTATTATAAAACCTTATCTAGAGCCCAGAATATTCTGACTGACTACAATAAAGATAATAAATCGATGGAAAGTTGTAAAAGTACTCGTGTTAGCATAAAGCAGCCGGTTAAATTGCCAACGATTCAGTTACCAAAGTTTAGCGGATTATATTGTAATTGGCTTGAATTCCGCGACACCTTTACTAGCCTAATTCATTGTAATGATGACATAGACGCAATCAATAAGTTTCACTACTTGCGAGCATCACTTGAGGGAACAGCTGCTATAGTTATCAAATCCATTGAGTTTTCTTCAAGTAATTAATCTGTGGCATGGTCATTGTTATGTGATCGGTTTGACAACAAAAGATTACTGGTTCAGAATCATATAAGTTCATTATTTACTATTGAATCAATTACAAAAGAATCTTCTGTTGCCATTAAGAATTTGATCGATCAATTAAATAAAGACTTGCGAGCTTTAGAGTCATTAGGGGAGCCCGTGAAACACTGGGATACACTTTTAATCTACATTGTCACACGAAAACTTGATCAAAAAACCTATCGTGAGTGGGAGGAGTGCAAAGGTAGGATAGACAAGGATGGCTTAATCACGTTTAACGCATTTATGCAATTCTTACGCAATCGAGCCGACCTCATCGAGACCCTGGAACTCCCCCGCAATCATTATTTGCAATCACCAGGTAAATCAGGTCCTAAGATCAAGTCAATGGTAGCACAATCTCCTATCAATTCTAGCACTGACTCAGCTTCTAAACCTTGTCCTAAATGTAATAACAACGATCACACATTAAATAATTGTCCACAGTTTCTCGCATTGAGTAACGATGACCGTCTCAAATCATTACCTAGTTATAAGGTATGTTTTAACTGTTTTCGTTCCGGACACTATGCTAACAAATGTAAAAAACCAGGCTGCAAACTATGCAAACGTAGGCACAACACATTAGTTCACGTACATTCTAATGGCACTGTATCGAATATACCTAGTGGTAATTCGATGAATAACTTGTCTGCTACGACTGAAACGAATAACGTAGCTTTATCCGCAAACATTGCATCTCCGTGTGGTCATACGCAACGAGATGTGTTGTTATCGACCGCTTTGATCAAATTAAGAGACCACAATGGGTGTGTGCATCTCGCTCGCGCGGTGCTCGATAGTGGTAGCACGTCTTCACTCATAACAGATAGGTTGTGCAATAAACTTAACTTAATAACTAGTCAGGTAGATAGATCAATCCTTGGAATCAATAACGTCACTTCGCACGTAGGTAAAATATGTCGGGTTAAGGGTACGCCATTAGATGATAGCTTTGTATTCGAACTAAATTGTTTTGTTCTTCCGTTCATTACGAGTAGTGTTCCGTGTCGTCAGATAAATATTTCTGATTTCGACTTACCCTCGAATATTACTTTAGCTGATCCTACTTTTTATAACCCTGCCGATGTTGATATTTTAATCGGCGCTGATCTTTTTTGGGATTTGTTAGGATCTCAAAGACTAAAGTTGGGTACCGGGAAACCAATATTATGTGAAACCCGTCTAGGATGGATAGTTTCCGGTCCAATTACTCAGAATACTATCTCACTGCTGACGAATGACGTAAAATGCAATATGTCTAAAATGGTTGCCGACAGCGATGGTAACTGGGAAAACCTCAAGTCAGAATTGACAAAGTTTTGGCAATTAGAGGAGGTGAATGCGAAGTCTTCCAATTCTTATATGCCTGAAGAGAAATTGTGTGAAGACAATTTCGTTACAAATACGACACGATTGTCTGATGGTCGTTTTTGTGTTCGCATCCCCCTTAAGAAAGATTCTTCAATTTTAGGAAATTCTTTTAATAAAGCCACACATTGTTTACATTCTTTAGAGCGTAAATTAAAGGTTAAGACGAACTTTAGTAGAATGTATCATGACTTTTTGTCAGAATACGAGTTACTTGGTCATATGACAAAAATTAATAAACCTAATTTATGTTTGGGTTATTTTATTCCACATATGGGAGTTTTACGCGAGTCGAGTACCACGACCAAACTTCGTGTTGTTTTCAACGCTAGTGCTTCTACTTCGACGGGAGTGTCCTCTAATGACCTACAGATGGTTGGGCCAACCGTACAGGACGGTCTATTGTCTATACTTCTTCGCTTTAGAGTCCACAAGTATGTTTTATCTGCGGATGTGGAGAAGATGTATAGACAAATAGTCGTCCACCCGTCGGACAGATATTTACAACAGATTGTTTGGCGTGATAATGTTAGTGATCCTATTAATGTTTATCAATTAAACACCGTCACGTACGGTACGGCCAGTGCGCCATTCCTTGCGACACGATGCCTTAAACAAGTAGGACTCGACTGTAGGAACCCTAAGATATCGGAAATCATCCAACATGACTTCTATGTCGACGACTTGCTGACCGGAGGGGATGACTTAGATGAAGTAAAGTTCATTCGCACTGAAGTCACCAAAGCGCTTGCGTCGGCATGTATGCCATTGAGAAAGTGGAAGTCAAATGATTCTCAATTATTGTCGAATGCTGTCCCTGCGTCATACGATTTGAACATTGGACAAAATGAGCCAGAAAAGTTGCTTGGTCTCTGTTGGCATATCGGCACTGATGAGATAGGGTTTCCTATGGGTCTGACTAAATCTTCGACTAGGTACACAAAGCGTGACTTGTTATCCGTCATTGCGCGAATCTTTGATCCCTTAGGTATGTTAGGTCCTATTGTTATTACTATGAAGATCTTGCTACAGAAAATGTGGTTAGATAAATTATCATGGGATCAACCATTATCTAATGAGATTTGTAAACAATGGGAGATTATTATTAAATCTTTACCTCTTTTAAATCATGTTCGCATTCCGCGACTTGTAGTCTGCAATTCATTTACGGAGTTAGAACTCCATATTTTCACAGACGCGTCTGAGTCCGCGTACGGTGCTTGCGTCTACATTCGCAGTGTTAATGCTAAGGGTGAGTACATGGCTCGCTTGTTAATGGCAAAGAGTCGAGTTGCTCCCATCAAGCCCACGACAATTCCGCGACTGGAGTTATGTGGTGCGGTAGTCGGTTCTCGTCTTCACGAGAAGGTGATGAGCTCACTTCGAGTGAAGATCAGTCGGGTCTATTGTTGGACTGATTCAACCATTGTCTTGGGATGGTTACAGATGATGCCTACCAGACTTCAGCCCTTTGTGCGCAACCGCGTTGCTGAGGTTTTGGATAAGTCGGGTAACTGTACTTGGAGGCACGTCCCAACAGATCAAAATCCAGCAGACCTAATATCTCGTGGCATGGATATTAGTGATCTGCAGGAGTCAGATCTGTGGTGGAAAGGACCAGATTTTTTAAAACTAGATTCGTCTGAATGGCCTTCTCAAATTACGAGCCCAGGACTACAATCGTTACCGGAGACTCGACCTAAAATCATATTACATGTTGTAAACGATTCGAAACCTGAAGTTTTAATTGATTTTAGTCGTTATTCCAATTACACACGGCTCGTACGATCTGTTGCCTACGTATTACGATTTATTAAGTCATGTAGAAAGCATTACCCTAAAACCAAATACTTGTCACGTGATGAGGTACAAGATGCACTAACTCTTGTCATTATTAAGAGTCAGATTCAGTCATTTTCTGAATACCAATTATTTTTGAACAAAAAGAGTTTACCTAAAAAGAGCGCCCTTCTAAAGTTTAATGTTTATTTAGACGATAATAATGTAATGCGAGTAGGAGGACGTCTCGATAACTCTAATTTTGCTTATAGTAAGAAACACCCTATTTTATTACAGTCCACTCATGATTTCACTAAACTATTATTTAATTTTGAGCATAAAAGGCTGATGCATGCTGGCCCACAATTATTATTAGCTTCCATTAGGGAAACTTATTGGCCAATAGGAGGTCGCAAGTTGGCGAAAGCCTGTTATCATAAGTGTGTTTTGTGTCACCGTATGAAGGGTAAGGTTGTAGCTCCCTTAATGGGTAACTTACCACGAGAACGCCTTCGTCCAGGTTATCCCTTTGAAAGCACAGGCGTTGATTACGCTGGCCCTATTATGTGTGCTAGTCGCCAGGGCCGTGGATGTAGGTTAGTAAAGGTGTATGTCGCTATTTTTATTTGTTTCACAACCAAGGCCATTCATTTGGAGCTCGTTGGTGATTTAACTAGCAATAGTTATTTACTGGCTTTGTATCGGTTTATTTCTCGGAGAGGTAAACCTGCTGATATTTTTTCCGATAACGGTACCTCATTTGTCGGTGCATACAACGACCTTTCCAAATTTTTAAAATTAAATAGTTTGTCCTTGGGTGAAAGTGCAGCAAACGACGGAATTAGGTTCCATTTTATTCCCGCCTACACCCCACATTTCGGTGGACTCTGGGAGGCGGGTGTCAAGTCAGCAAAGTATCACCTTCAGAGAGTGTTGGGAAATTGTAACTTGACTTTTGAGGAGCTGTACACCACACTAACCAAGATTGAAGCCATCTTGAACTCTCGTCCATTGACGCCGTTGTCTTCAGATCCTGCAGATTATACTCCGCTCACGCCAGGATATTTTCTTGTGGGACGGCCACTTACTTCTTTGCCGCAACCTGATTACCAGGATAGCTCTGCCAATTATCTGTCTCGTTACCAGAGGATCGAGCAGCTTCGCCAGCATTTCTGGAGCAGATGGAGCAAGGAGTATGTTGCAGAATTGCAACAACGCTCCAAATGGCGTTCCTGCAAGGATGGCTTGATGCTGAACTCCTTGGTGGTGATCAAGGAAGACGATCTTCCTCCGTTGAAGTGAAGACTTGGACGGATCGTGGCTGTTCATCCAGGAACGGATGGTATCGCCCGTGTAGCTGACATTCGGACGTCTACTGGAGTCGTTCGACGGGCATTCAACCGAATCTGCCCTTTGCCTGTGTCTTCAGAATCTGGTTGAAACCAATGGTTTCAACGCCCGGGGAAATGTTGGAGATAAAACCTTCTTGCAAGCTTCTTAAATTATATGAAAAAATATGACACTTCTATTTGTCACTTGTCTTCACTTGTTTTTTGTAAAATATATTGTTCACACCGAAAATTATTAAAAACTAATTTGCATTGAGCATCCAGTCATTGATTTTCATCAGAATACCCATAATTCTCGCACAGGTTCCTTATAGGGGGTAGATATCCACTAAGAACGGATTTTACGAAACTTCACCTAAGGGGGTAAAACGGGGGTCCTAAGTGTATGTGAAGTGAACTACTTCCACGCGGCCGAAGCCGCTGGCAGAAGTTAGTTGGGTATAAGTAATTAAGTAGTGTCAGCACTCTGATGGGCACGCCACAATTATGGCGGTAAGTCCCCTCTTTGAGGCGTGGCTGGAAAGATCTCACGGCGTCCTTACCTTCCGCATGACGCAGGTACTCACCGGACATGGTTCGTTCGGGAGTTTCCTGCACGGGATTCATGCGGAGGTGACGCCCGGGTGTCGCCACTGTGCGGAACGCCCGGAGGACACGGTGGAGCACACAGTCGAGGTGTACCCTGCTTGGGCGGAGCATCGCCGTGCCCTCGTGGGGACGATCGGCGGCGGAGACCTCTCGCGCCGGGCCTTGGTTGAGGCCATGGTCCGGAGCGAGGAGGAGTGGCAGGCGGTCGCCGACTTCTGCGAAGCAGTAATGCTCGCAAAGGAGGAGGCTGAACGCATCAGGCAACGGCGTTATCGCCGCCGCCGTCGCCGGGATTCTGATCCCGATTTCCGGCCAACGTAGACGCGGGCTTGCGGACGGTGAGCAATGGGTAGCTCACTGTCCGGCCGTCCGGTAACTGTCCGGACCAAGCCCAAGTCGTCGACGGTGCGCACTGTTCCCGCGCGCCTCAAGGAGTTGTCAGCAACAGCAGGGACCCAGCCGGGTCGAAGCCTACTGGGGCCAGGGTTATCCGAAAGGGCGCTCGAGCCCCGGTATGAAGGCTAGAAGGAACGGGGTGGGTCTTTTAGTCAGTAAGAGTCTGACACTATCTCCCGCTCCGCCCAAGGGCGGGGGATGTCAATGCATGATTTTTTCCAACCATAAAAAAAAAAAGCACTCTGAAGTTCAAACCATTGGTTTATTAAAATAAAACACCACCATTTCTAAATCAATTTATTTTTTAAACCCTAAGACAATAAATATGGCTAAACACAGCAGTTTGAAAACAAAAATATTTTTTTTTTTTATCACAGTAAAACTTATTTTTAATAATTCTTAATATAACAATTAATTTATACCTACAGTTACACGCTGACTTTAAAGTGGGTCTTATGAAGTTTCAGTATATAAATAATAATAGTAAGTATTTAGGAATGTAGACACCCCTAGTTTTTAATTAGTACACAAAAAAATGGGGCTCTATCTGTAGGGTAGACCGGGGACAATTGAAACAATTTTACTTAAACCGTGTGCAGTGACTTATCTATTGTACCTACATCCCTCTTATTTATACCGCTGAAAGGGTCGTTATCTAGTTCCTAAATTAAACATAATCTATATCTCTATTTCAAATAGTTAACCTACAATCACCTATTTAAGAAGACCCGGCGCAGTGGTTCTATTGACCCCACCCTAAGGACGGTTGAAACAGTATGTAGGGATAATTGAAACACTGGAAATATTTTATGAACTACTGGAGCTTTTTAATCAATCTTAACAAGTTAACATGCCACTAAATTGTTTATTGAGATCGTGATAAATCCGTCATCGTAACATAAATATTTCAAAAATTATACATGCAAAAAACTTTTTCAGTATAAACAACTCAAAATATATCTTATTTAAATAATTTAAGTGCTCTAATCTGTGCTATTGAATACTATTTCACATTATTAAAAGACTTAATATCTTATTATGCTTATAATAGCACTTACATGGGGGAGAAAACAAAGTATTCCAGTCTCATACAAAACAGCCTGTTTCAATCTTAACAATGTTTCAATCATGACAATGTTTCAAGCATAAAAATGTTTCAATCATAACCATCGTTTATTGACCCGTATAGGTTTAACTATTCATGTGAAATTTAATTTCAAAGGAGATCAATCAACATCATTCAAGATCAATCAATCGATTTACCGAATAGCAATTCCTCATATATTATGTTATTATTATTATAATGAAAAAATATAGATCAAACTTAATGTCATGGGTTCAATTTTAGGGTCGTCAGAGTTATCGAGTTGCCCATCAGATGTAATTTTAACTAATAGGTAACCCAACCCCAACATAAAATAACCATTTAAACCACTTTTTACTTGTAACCATTAGGTATTTTAATTTTATAATACCTAGCGATTGTGAGTAAAAAGTGGTTTTAAATGATTATTTTCTTTCATCGTAATACTGTTATTTTTTTTAATTCTGTGCGTTTTTATATTTTTTTATGATTGATATTTTAATAAACACAACCTTTTTCTGTGCAGTCGGATAAAAACGTGGAATATGTGGGGACGTTTGAAACGTTTCAAACGTCCACAGATAAGTTGTTTCAAATGTACCCATGTCACATCTTCTAATTCAATACTCAATATTTTGGTATATATTGACTTAAACATTAATTACCAGTAATAAACACAATCTTAAATAGATAAACAATACCCTAAAATAAGGAAAATTGACAAAAAAACAAGACTTAAATATGAAAACAACAAAAGTTAAAGATCCGGAATATTTACTTTTTGGCACGAAATTCGTCGAAGCGTCCTGTGCACGACTGTGTCGCTCGCTGGCTCGAGCCATGTTAAACATAAAACCGAACATAACCGACGATGCAACCAACGACGCGTCACAAGCGTAGGTATTATAGTTTACGAGAAATTGAAGTTGTTGCAATCATGACCTGTTTCAATTGTCCCCGGTCTACCCTACCCGTTACTGATCATATTTTTGTAGCCAAAAGTAGAAAAAACCGAAATCCTAAAATTGACCACGAAAAGGTAAATTCATCATAGAATCAATCATACATAACAATAATTGCTAGTAGAAAATACTGCGGGTAGTGTTTTTCCTTAATAATTGTCATTTATTTATTCATAAATCAATAGCCTTCACAATATTTCCATAAATTGAGAGACATTTTGGGACAAAACCAACGCTAATAACTTTGTTGTTTATGAATATTATTTATTGAGATTTTACTTAAAAAATAACAAGGGCTTTTCTAATAAGCCTTTTAAGTATTTGTAATAATTAAACATTTGTGGTGTATATGAGTGCATAGGTTACATCTAGGAAAGCGTGTTCCGTTTCGTACTAATGCGAGTTTTTAACGTAGTCCCATTTTTTTTCACAGTATAGGAAAATAGTATTATTATTATTATATATTCTTTATTGTACACCACATATACAAAAAACTACAGGACAAACATTATATATTATTATTATCATTATTCAGTATATTTTGAAACAAGTGGAAAAAGTTTGTCCTAGTAACCTTGGCGCCCGAGCAGCAGGCGAGGTTGTTATGGAGCCGAGTGCTGCAGTGATACTTTTCTTTCAAACCAGGGGCGTAGCTAGAACCAAAGGAGCAATGTATCAGAAATTAATGAAGGTTTTTTTTACAAAGTAGATCCTATTAGCACAGAGACAGGAGACGGAGTGGCGGACGGAGATAGCCGGTGGATAACGATAACGTTACGATTTTTTGCACACTTCGGGGTTCCAGTAGTCCGGGGGCCCCTATCAATAATTTAAAAACAACAGATTTCAAAAATCTGTCCCTTTGTAAAGATTAAAGATTTCTGGTCAACATTTGCTTTATTATAAACAGGATGGTATCCAAAATGTGTTTTGACTAATTTTAATAAGCTAAGTAATAACCATTATTGTGTGAAACCAAAATAAATTTAGTAGGTAGGAAAGTAATACTTTTATCTAACTACTAAATACTACTGCGTACAAGTATTTCAGTAATTAAACCTTATTCATTTAAAAATGTCCCTTATATTTTCTTAACATAATTACATGGTACTGGCACCCCTGTACTTTGCGCTTCAAACTGTATATTTTTTTTTTTTCACAAAAAAACCTTGTTTTCCTAAAATACATAGGTACCTTAGCGTTCGCAAGCTACAAAAATAAAGCTAAACATTTCTAAGACCACTTTAACATCAACATGTATACTGACGCAAAGCTTATCTACTTAGAAGGATCAGAAAATTAAGAGTTCCAGATTGTAGGAACAATTATAAGTCATGACAATGCTCCAAAAAAAGCACACTAAAGTAGTGTGCTAGCTTTCGATTGCGAATTCAAGTGTCTGCACCGAAGGATATGTATTTAACCGCGCAAATGGAACGCCAGCGGAATTCGCGCCATCTTTTTTTTTTTCGACACTAACGGCGCGTCGTCTGTGTATGCGACTTTTCAGCCAAATCGTTTATGTAGATCTAAACCGTTTCAGTGCCAACTTATTATATTTTCTGATACGACTAAGAAACAATTAACCGATACTAAAAATAAAATTTAAAATACCAGCCAATCTCAGCTAAATATATCGACACAAAAGAATAAAAACAACTGAAAAGTCTTTAGAAAACAATTATTTTAATTCCTTTTAAGGAAGAATAACATTATAGATAGGTACATAGATTAAAAAAAATTGTAGGTAAAAAGTTGCAAGCAAGTTAAATATAAGACACAACACAAGCATGGGGAAGATGAAAACAAAAATAGCACACTGTATTAAAATGAGGTATACAGAAGTTTGTGTACCTATAGAGTGCCTAGTGCAAGTTGTTTTGTGTGTTTACGTTAACGCGATCAAGATCGACACGTTTATGACGTTCAGCGCTCCGATTGGATGGCCCTAAGCTCGAGATCTAAACGCGGTAAACGTTTCGATCGCGTTAACGTAAAAACAACTTGCACTCATCGTAAAGTTCGGCCAAAAAATCTTGACTGCCCTGAACTTCGAACAATTGGCTGCGCAGTAATTCTTTTTAAACATCATAATTATGGCGAATGCGTACCTATTGCAATTTTTTTCTAGTTCGGAACATCAAGTTCAAAGTGGTCAACATATCTTGACCACACTGTATTATAAACATTACCTATGCGTAAAGAAATCGCTCGTATTTTTTGCTTTGTACTTATTTATAGTTTATTCTTGTATCTCCACTAGAAACATAACTCACCGCTATATTATCTTCAACATTAAAATACCACCGACTTATTATCGATTCTGGGGCCTAATGTAACAAAAGCCAGTTGGCACAACACAACGAAGTCTTACCTAGGCTTCGTTACAAGATAACAAAATATATATTGAAGCCTAAAACCATTTTCGTAATCATAACTAGCTAAGAAGTAAAAAGCACGAGAAAGTTGTAGAGAGTAATAAAAACCACAGTAAGAGGAAAGTTGAAAAAAAGTATTGAAAAATAAACTAGTGTACTAAAACATTTCACCATCATCGATTGCACCACTGCAGTCAAGTACTAGTTTATATCATTTAAAAAAATATATACCTTTGTATAAACTGAAAAGTACACAGATACATACGTATATTTTATCTCACTATATTGTGTAAGCATTGTTTCTGTGTGCGTCTCCTATTTTCTATGATACCGTATGCTTCTGAGCTTACGCACACAGAAAAAGTGTATAAGAACACATCCAAGAACAACTCTCTCAAGCTGAGATAGAACAACTACACAGTAAACGCAAGTTACTGTAACAGTTCAACTAATGTTACGTCATAATATTTAGGCGCTCTTAATCGGCCTGGCCACATTACCACGGTTGGCAACGTCACTAAAAACGGCGGCGCGGCGCCTGATTGCCGCATGTTGACGCGCCGCATCGTGCCCGGAGCCCCCATAATCGGAAACTGGACATTTGATTGAGTTAGAATCAGAGTAACTATTGGATTTTAATCCAATGCCTCATCTGGGACGCAGGCATCCTCTCTAGGAGAGGGAATGATAAATAATAAATCAATAGAAGTTTTTAGTTGTGCGCGCATAACGTAAAATGTACGACAAGAGGCCTGAGTCCCAGCAGTGGGAACATTAAAAGGCTGCTTATGCTTATGCTTCATCTAGCTTTTTTTTTTTTTTCGATGGGAAAAATCATCTTATGACAACCCCCGCTCTTGGGCGGAGCGGGAGATAGTGTCAGACTCTTACTGACTAAAAAACCCATCCCGTTCCTTCTAGCCTTCATACCGGGGCTCGAGCGCCCTTTCGGATTACCCTGGCCCCAGTAGGCTTCGACCCGGCTGGGCCCCTGCTGTTGCTAACAACTCCTTGAGGCGCGCGGGCCGTTGACGACTTGGGCTTGGTCCGGACAGTTACCGGACGGCCGGACAGCGAGCTACCCATTGCTCACTGTCATGCTTCATCTAGCTCAAATTTACAATAAATTTCAACGTGTTACTTTTTATCTCTGGTTCATCTCTATCAATGGGTCATATTATGTCGTTATTTTTACCGAATTATGTTGAAATGTTTAAACCCATTCCTATTCTCATGGGCCTTTCTTTGTGTCAAAATTAACCCTTCGAATCCTGGTCGGTAATACGTTTTAAAGAGTAAATGTACCTTAAAAAATAATCAAACAGTTGACAGCAGCCACCGAAGCGGAAAATGCAATGATTTTTATACAATAATTACTTATAATAAATAAATAATCTAATGTGTATTACATACACTGAGACTAAATTTACATAATAAAATGAGACAAACGAATTTATACCAAACAGTAAAGGCTTGGCCTCATTACCGTAGCTAATCGACGCGTTTTACAGGATATGGTGCCGAACCGTGTTCAGGTCAGGGATTTTATGGATAATACATAATATAAAATTTCCAGTCTGAAAATGGATATAGGTATAATCCCCCCTCCTTACGTCGTATTCCGCAATGCTGAGGGTCGTGGCCTCTCTGCTTCATCACTTTCATTTTTATGATGTTCTTCCAACTATTCCTGTTTCTGGCGGTGTGAGGGGCTAATAGGAGAAATATTATACCGGTTTCTGGTACGGTTATGATGTTATTTCGGATTATCCGTTAGTTTCGGATAGTTAAGGATATTAAGTCCTATACACTTTTATTCTCCGCCTTTATGATACTACCCGAAACTTTAATATCGGTTTAGGTTACGGATATTTTTTTTAATTTCAGATATCCGATAGTTTTGGCTACGGTTTAGGAGTTCTATCAGCTATATAGATCTCAATCAGGAATATTTCCTGATTGAGATCTATAATAATCGTATCAAATATGCTTCTGCTCAAAACGAAACGGCATAAGCGTCGCGCCGTTTCTCGTTAATGAAGTCGTGCCGCGATAATGTGGCCAGGCCTTAACACAAAATTAATGAAAGATTTTGAAACGTTTGGAGCAGCATGTGATGTCAAATTACTGCGGGGTTACAAGATTACTGCAACCAAACATACCATAAAAGAGGCTTTAAAAACTTTAAAAAAATATTTTACAAGTAAACATTTTTGTGAAGAACCTAGCTACCTACCTAGAAGTGGGTATCTACGTACCTACTAACAATATGAGGACCAATTAAAACGACCTACTTTGTAAAAGTTTCGCTGGAAAAATGTAGGTAGGTAAAAGTACACGTGAAGTGTAATTTTAATAAAAATTTTACAGATCATTTCAGGTTCACTTCACTTTAATATTCATGGCGAGTATCACCATTAAAATAGAATTGATTTGAAGGAAATACCTAATCAATTGCTTTAGTGTGTTCCAGGATTGGTCAGCTCAACAGCATTTTAATGCAATTCGTGTTTTTTTACAAGAGGCACTAGTTCTGTTAAATTTTATGCGACTAATCTATATCCCTTTCCATTTACACATAATTTAAATGACAAAAATAATAGATAAAAATACCGTTACAACATAGGTACCTATAGTAGTCAATATTTTCGAAAACGGGATGTTAAATATCAAATAACAAGAAATTTTAAAACATTAATAATATTTATACGGTTTAACGGAAAACGGTTTTCTTTCCGATATTTTAAAACGTAGAAAATGATAACCTACCTAAATTAGATTAAATACTTAGCCTAAATAGAGCCACTGGCTCACAACAATCTTATAACTAGGATGAAACTTTAACTTTGAATTATTTAATTATTTAAAAAATCTTATGATCTATACGAAGTAATTAAAACACTGCTAGGTGTTGGGCACACTGGTGAAGATTCGCTAACGAGCCTACAACGAGCATTTCACACGATTTTTTATTATATTTTTCGAGTCAAGGAAAATTCTCTTTCACTTTTCTGTCAATACACAAACTGAAGAGTTGGTATTTAGTACCAATAACGACATTTAACCAGCAATCTTAATTATAAAACTTCAACGTTCTTTGCTCATTGAAAAAAAAGCTGTCAAAAGCGTACCATAAATTAGGTAATCTAAAAGATAAATATTAACAGCGCAAATATTACAAAGCGGTAGTATCAATGGCACAGAACTAAACATTAAAACGTCATTATTATACACAAAATAATTCCGAAATACAATTAATAGAATTTTCAATCATATCTCCGCATATTGGAATAAACAAGTTAAAGCAAGTAAAAACAAACAAAAATACCGTGAAACATTTCAAAAGTCTAATGACACATCGCATTGCGCATAGCAGATTAATTTGACATCGCTGCAGCATAGACGAGAAAATTGCAAACTGGCACACACAATCGCAGTCAAGTCAACTCTGCGTAGCAATGAGATATGTCTGAACAGAATTGCCTCTGGAGGGCTCTTACTAACGAAACACCAATTAAAACAATAGTTAAACTTTGGAATGAAAAAAATCAGTCTCAAATAATGATGAATGGTCGGTGTTGGTTCAGGCAGGCTGCGCGCGGCGGTTGTGCGTGCGCATGTGGCGCGTGATCATGTCGCGGCGGCAGGCGGCGTACGGGCACGTCGGGCAGCGGTATGGCTTCTCGCCAGTGTGCGTGCGCTGGTGCGTGGCCAAGTGGTCGGAGCGCGAGAACACCTGCCCGCACGACGCGCACGAGTACGGCTTGACGCCGCTGTGCAGGCGCGCGTGCCGCGTCAACATGTCGGAGCGCGCGAACTTGCGGTAGCACACCTCGCACTCGTAGGCGCGCACGCCCTCCGGCTTGGTGCGGTGCCGCGACGCGATGTGCTTCACCAGCCGGTCGTAGATAGAGAACTCTTGTCGGCAGGCGTGGCAGCTGAAGAGCCCTGTGGTCTCGCGAGGCGACTTCACACTGAGGTCCAAGGGCGCCTCGTCGTCTCCGGCCCGCGGCGTCTCGTGGACCAGCCACGACGGCGTGGGGTAGTTGTTGTTGTTGTTGAGCTGCACGGCCAGCTTGTCGAGCAGGCGCGACAGCCGGTGCTTCTTGTGCTCGTAGATGGGGGTGTGCGCGGGCGGCAGCGGCTCCATGCTACCTGCACGCATCGCCGGCATGCTGGGGCCCGCGCCCGCCACCACGAAGGGGGCTGCCTGCCAACCTGGCGACAACATGACAAATAAATTATTCAAAGCTTGTGTGAATAGAAGAGACGCGTGGAAGAAAAATTCAGACACAAAAATTTTCTAAAAGTCGATATTATTGTGTTTTGTGATATTATTGTTGTTGCAGCAACAAACTGCTTTCGCATAAGAAATCAACTTCTCAGTATGTCTTTCAAGAAACATTTATTCAAACATTTCTTACGAATCTTTTTGTACCGATCTCTGTACCTTGAGAAGTAGGTATCATATTTATTTTCCTTTCTTGGAAAATCTTTGTTTGGGCCATGATGCTAACGAATCGGCTTTTCAGTGTTGATACGAGTACAAAACGAAACTGTAATATAGCCCTAAGCTACCAAACTAGACACCATACAAACACCAGAGTCGCCATATGTCCGAGCTGGTCGCGCCAATAAATTGGTTACGCAACCAAACGGACACCAGGTGAGTAATATGCGTCACAAATTAAAATAGGATCGATTGAAATGTTGTGACGTCACATCGTACTGTCAAATCGAAGAAATCTTGGCAAAATTGAAAAACTCAGAGATGAGTAAAATTGAAGACCTGGATTCTGATTAAACTTTTTTCGTTTACAGTTTGTAAATAAATTAAATTTTTCGTAAATTAATTAAAGTTTAAAATTTTCATGCCTCGATTTGACAGTAAATGGTGACGTCACAACATGGTAATCGATCCTATTCTCATTTGGAACGCATTGTAATTGTAACTGTCTAATAGAGTTGTATACATTTTGATGGTAGCGGTGACAGCCCTTAATGTAAGTCCTTTGTTATAGTAGTACCTATGCGTCAGTTTCACAAAGCTGCCTTCAAACATCAGGTAGATACTTAGAAGGTCGTGTCTCCTATGAAAGGTATTATGATGTTTAATGCATTGTGTCGTGACGGGTCGTTACTGGACATGTTATAGTGTCAAGTTACCAACCCATTACTGCATTATGTTGCTCTGAGTGCTTGCACATCCTGTCGTTGGTGGTGGGAACTATCCACAAAACAGATGAAAATGGTTAGAATGACCTTGTGGGCAGAGCAGGCGCGCAAAGTAGAGCAATGCTCATAGTTCAATTAACAATAGCAAATTTGCGATCTAAGTGTCTGTTAGTTGCGTTTATTGCCTGTAGTGGAGTTAGGCTTATAGTCCCTTGAACCATCTGACCGAAATTATGTGGACGCACCTCTCGCACCCGCCTAGGCGGCAGTACGCAAATCTGTGCATTTAGGTATTTGCGGCCAACAGCGCCCGGAAAGCGCGCGGCTGACCTTTAAATCCATTTTCTTTGCGAAATATTGATTGATTTACATATGCAATGTTCACTTCGAAGAATATTTAACCACCAATTTTTATGTGTAAAAATGTTTCTAAAGATCCAAGCTGTTTCGAAGGAGTAGGAAAAAGTTGCGAAAAGTTGCGAAATTGCTAAATATGATTTTTTAGATAAAAGTATTAATAGCACAGAAAAATCAAATGTTGATAATGTTGTTCATGAATCTTTAATAAACATATTTTTTTTTAAAACTATTAACCTGGCCGTTACCGAGGAGCAGGCTTCAAAAAGTCACTGTTTTATGGCGCTCTTCGGGCGCTTGGGCCTTAAAGGGTGTGAGACACTCGTTGTAGTACAAATTGGAAAGCATTTCGTTTCTAACCCTTTTTCATCTTTTCTGTGTCAGGAATAACGTTCAACTGAATGAGAGATTAGATCCACCGATGCTATATTACGAACAACCGGTGACAGAAGCCTTTTCGCTCGCGACAAAAGAAGGATTATAATCAACCCGGTTTAATCTTTCGAAAACCGTAATTAGAGACACAATAGAAAGATAATGAGAGTGCGAACGCCGACGTTCGTTTAAGGTTTAATTATATAATCTACACTACTATTAAGTATATAGAGATAAAGATGTTTTTTTTGTTTGTAGGGGGTAATCCCTGAAACTACAGTACACCTAGCCAAGTGGCTAATCTGCAATAGTTAACGCTTGTAGAAAGCTTCAAATGTACGGGAATGACGTCGTCTTAACGCTCAGTCACGTGGTCAGAACAAAAGAATTGGCGGCAAGGTCAACTCGAAGCGTTCGGTGCAAGCGAAACGGTTGTAACTTGGCTAGGGGGGCTGGTCCGATTGCTAAAATTTTTGCAGCGATAGAAAGCTGCTTTATTCCTGAGTGGTATATGCTATATTTAATGTATGCGGGCGAAGTTGCGGGTAAAAACTAGTACTGACATAAATCACACTAGTACTATAAAGGCGTGAGTATGTTTGTTACTTTTCGATCGAACAGCGAACGGATTTCGATTAAACTACAGTACACCGGTAACTAACTATAGTACACCGGTAGACCCTAAATGTCCTGGAATAGCACAATGATGTGAATTTTTGAAATCGTTTGTCTTGGTATGGTCATGTAAAGAGGAGAGATGAAAAGCATGTTGCTAAAAGAGTTATGAATTTACACGTGGATGGATGGAAAGGGAGAGGGAGGCCAAAGAAAAGATGGATGGATTGTGTGAGAAGTGATATGAAAGAAAAGGGAGTTAGTGAAAGCGTGAGTGACAGGACAGAATGGAAGAAAAAACGTGTTGCGGCGACCGCAAATAAAAAGGGGCAAGGGCAGGAAGAAGAAGAAGAAGAGGGTTATGTTTCCTTGGGACAAGTTTTAAATAGTCTTACTTAAGTAAAGCCATTTATAACCTACCCGAAATGGACCGCTTACAAAGTAAAAGACTATAAAAACGTAAGTGATTAATTACAAAACATTTTACAAAATATTTTGCGATAACTCATTGGCGCCTCTTTTAAAAGTTGAAAAGTGCGATAGTTCATTCTTACCAATCACTAAGTATGTTATGTATAAAATAAAAAGATACAGGTAGAATTAATTTAGTATTTATGTTCTCTTTAGAACAAGCTTCGCGACGTCTAGCTAAAGGGCAGCTGATATTTTTAAGCGTCATTTAAAGTTACGCAAATAACGATAGTACACATATGCAGCTTGGACGCATCTGTCTTTGTATAAATGGTCCCATCTTATCCCGCCACTTCTATTGGTACTAGGTAAGAAACTTTAGACCAATCACATGTCTCAGAAGGGTCATAAAGGAACCCCAAATAAAGGGAACGAACGCTGGTACAACAGATTTTTTTTCTTATAGTTTTTATAGTAAGAGGCGTCAAAGATGTCCGATTGGGGAGGAGCTCTATTGGGAGTGTTGAGACGAATAACCATTCTTATGTAATACTAGCTGTGCCCGCGACTTCGTTCGCGTGGACTACAGGATTTTGAATTTATTTTTTCAAAAAAAAAAGTAGCCTATGTGACTCCTTATTACATCAGTTACCTGCCAAAAAAAGTCCCGTCCAAATCTGTCCAGCCATTTCAGAGATTAGCCCGGACAAACAGACAGACAAAAATTGTAAAAAATGTTATTTTGGTGTATGTACCGTATATATATTCATATTGATTATTGTTTATTTGTTTATCCTCGCATCGGAACGCCTTACAGCAATATTATACAAATGGAGCACTGTTCATAATTATGCATGTAGTAAACAGCAGTTATTTCAATATTACAAACAGACACTCCTATTTTATTTATATGTATCTATGATTCGATGAGAAAATATTATCAACTAGCTTTTGATCGCGGCTCCACCCGCGTCCATAAAATATAGCCTATGCCACTCAAGAATAAAGCAGCTTTCTATTGGTGAAAATATTAGCAATCGGACCAGTACTTGCGGAGATTACCTCCTACAAACAAAAAAAAAGACGTGTGGCACTCGGGGACTGCCGCGGTAAAGCTATTTAATTGCATAGCATTTTTATCAACTTATGCAATTATAATTATTTATTTATTTTATTTATACAGTATTTTTTTTCCTTTGTTTTTTTTTTCTTTGATATGAAGTTACACTTTCACACATTGAATTGAATTTTGATTGATTGTTCACTCATTTGTTTTCTTATCGGTCACCACGCTCAAAAAACAAATGAGTGGGGGGTGTTAGGTTATTTTCGTTACGGAATTTCTGGATTCGGTCTCCACGCTCAAGGCCCGCGATAGAAGCTATGCAATAGCTTAAAAACACAAGATAACCTAAGGGTTTTTTTTCTGGATAAAGTGAAGTAATTTTGAGAAAAAAGAAGTTCAAAGTTTGAAAGTTTTATTCTTTTTTAATGAGATCTAAGATTCAGTAACGTAGTTTTAGCGACATAATGTTGAGCTTTTGTGGAAACTAAACATTTAGAATGAAATTGTCTTCAACATAGGTAGATATGTAGTAGCGTGGTAGGTGTTGTGATGTGTGTGTCGACAAGGAGGGCCGACCCCAAATAAATGGTATAAGGTCTAGCCAGAAGAAGAAGAAGATATCAATAAAGGACAGGGATTTTCCTCATAATCCTCATGCAATAATTTTCAGAAAACCTCCTTTAAAGTTTAGTAGATTATTTTTTATAGAGATCCTGCAGCAACGTACCTACCTAATTTTAGCGACATGTTTTGAGTTTTTGTGGAAATTAGTACCTAGTTGAGAATGAAACTACATTACTGTTATGATAGGTATGTACCAATACAAATGAAAAAATACAATGTTATAATTCCTGTTCTTTTATTGTACTCTTAATTTTTAAGCTATTGCATAGCTTCTATCGCGGGCCTTGAGCGTGGAGACCGAATCCAGAAATTCCGTAACGAAAATAACCTAACACCCCCCACTCATGTTTTTTGAGCGTGGTGACAGATCACAGCGGCAGTCCCCGAGTGCCACACGTCTTTTTTTTTATCCTTAGAACGTTTAGTCACAGTGTCCTAAAGCGCGCTTGACTAATATAAACTTTAGCTTTTAGGTTGACGTCTAAGCTCTAGTCTCTATAGGTTCTTTGCTTCCGATTAGATAAATCAATTAAAAGAAAATCAGAGGTATCAATATTATTTTTAGTTTATGCGAAACCTGATAGTTTGTTCAGAAAATATTTAAAAGGGACACCACTGACACTAAGTAGTACAACACAGGTCACGACAGATCATAGCGGGCACTAGGAGCCACCACACAGCTGGGTGCAAGTGCAAAACAATCCCTCAGCCGCCTGGATGGCCCGCTGAATATGTATGTTTGCTGACATATCAAACTTACAACTTTGTGATTTTTCATGATACTTACAGTTGAATAAATGAAATTTTGTACATAGATTCTTTACATAAAAATACTAGACACGTGTTGTGAGTTTCGTATATACTCAAACTAAGGTCGTATAACGTCGAACAAAATGTCTGTACCTCAGAGGTAAACAACAGTAAGTGCCAAAAAGTAAATTTTACAGGAGAGGCAAAAACGCGCGGATAGAAACTTTAAATGTATTTTTGACATAGTTGCTTTAAAGATATTAAAACAAACTCAATTGTATTTTTTATAATTATTAGATGGAATTATTATGTATTACACATAATTACAATACAGTTTAGAACAACATTAAGTGCGCGTAAAGCTGAGAAGTAAACAATCTTATCATTATTTTAAGTCCCATGCCCGATATGTTTTTGTCATATACGATTGGATATTTCTCTTCCTAGATGTCGTAGGACTTGATGTCTTATACCATTACGTAGAACTAGTTCTTACGATTTTCAGTGCAAAAAAACATATTTTCAAAAAAGTGGAGTTACTATTGTTTACCTCTGAGGTCTGTACCTCAGAGGTAAACAATAGTAACTCCACTTTAAATAGATTAGATACGTTAATTCTTAACTCCTGTGTCTAATGCATGCCGTGGAAGCCTTTAATTAAGGCTACGCTATAAAATGTATAAAATACTGAATCTTTAGCATGTATAATGGTGTATGCCTTGTTGGTTGTCCTTAAATAAATATGTAAATAAAATATATTTCTAATGTGACTTAAGAAGATGCCTCGTGATTGTTTGTGAACATTGTAAAAGCCTGTTTGATGCAGCATACACAAGATAACTATTTGTCTATATCCTAACTAGATAGGCGCGTATGCTATCTAACACGCGTGATACTTCCATTTTGGAAGTTCAATGTTCATATATACAGTAACTCTTCGTTGAATTTTAGACTGCAGGGGTCCAAATCCAATTTACAAAGCTTTTAGCACAGGCGTAGGGTAGCTAGCCTTTCGGTATTTTACTAGTTGCATTTTGGAGAGTGTGCGCGGGAATTGCATGACTTGATTCCGCCATCTCATTTCTACCATCGGACAGCCCGTCATACCCTTACATTGTTGAAACTTCTACAGTTCGGACTAAGCGTTTCGCTTCGTCATTTATAACGCATACATCGAAGGACTGGAACAATTTACCTGCTGCGGTCTTCCCGTCCAATTATAATTTAGGTGTCTTCAAGACTATAGTGAATAGGCTCTTAATAAACTAGTGCGCCTCACCATCAACTTTTGCATCACTGCTTATCATCAGGTGGGATCGCAGTCAAGCAAAGGTTTATATAATTTAAAAAAAAACTACCCATGTTTATCATAAAGCGTAGACAAAGCAACATTCTGTCAACGAATGAAGATAGAAATTACTATAAGTATCTAGGTAGGTCTACAATTCGATAGCGCATGTCGATCGCATAATGTAGGTACATTTTGCGATCGACATGCGCTATCGAATTGTCTCGTGGTCAATCCCATCTATTTTGGAGTTTTGATCGGTATCTCATCTTCAGTAGAGTAGAAATTTAAAACTCTGAAGTTTATTGAAATATTAGTATATTTTTTGTCACAAATCGACATTCCTTCAGCGAATATGATTTTTGAAGTCCGAAATGAAGGTGGTTTGATGCGATCAACAATTCAACATAAGCTTTCGAAAGGAAGACTGATTGTTTCTTTTCATCGCCCGACTTACGTGAGTTAAATAAGTTAGGGTTCAGAATTCAAACATTACTAAACTTGAAGTAACATTTATAAATGAATGTTTTTTATTATTATTATGGATATGCTCGAATTTGACCACCATCTCACCTGATGGAAAGCGATGATGGAGCTCGCTGGTCTAGAAGCAACCTATTCACTCTTGTAAAATGAAATTGTTTTAGCTAGATGATCTTTGATCTTGATTTGAAAATCTTAGGAATAATGGCGTCTATGCAAACAAAATACCTACTAAAATGGTAGGCATTTTGCGTATTTTGTGGAACGCAATAATTAAGTATCGTTCGAGCGATTTGATTTTTTTTTATTGCTCATGACAAGAATTGTAAAAAAAAATTGCATCCGATCGTTTCTTTTGCAGGTCGCTAAGGTAGCCTAAATAATAGTGGAATAACGGCCATTGACCCTCCTACATTTATCGACATTCTTAATTTCAAAAATGGAATTAAAGACATAAAGCTGTCTTGAATCGACATCTTATCGTGATCCTTTACCTTTTCTGAAAAACAGTTCATTGATGGTTTTTCGGGTACCTTCGATATATTGGAGATATCTGGAAAGGGTACTTTATTTTAAGTTTATCTGGCGCCTTGAATAGTGTTGAATAGATATCAGCTTTAGAATTATCTAAAATGGAACAAAATGGTAGACTAATAGTTTTTTGAATTTAGAATTTTCATTTTTTGATATGGTCTGATAGGCAGAAATACGTTAGAAAAATTAGTTTTTCCGGTTGTATGACCACCTTTAATTACATTTGATTACTGTTTCAGAGTTTCGCATTATAATTAAATAAAAGAATTAAATATAATCAAACAATTTAAAAAAAAATATGTACGTATCTCTTACCCACATAGTTAGGTAATTACTATGTAACAATATGGCTCATCTATACTAATACTAGCTTTTGCCCGCGGCTTCGCCCGCGTACATAAAACGTTTTAAGTCAAGTTCCACGGAAACGGGATAAAACGTATCCCTATGTCCGTCTCCGGGGCCTCAAGTCTGCTATTACAATAGTGTCAGAATGGTCTATCATTGATTTCATAATTGTTGATTTTGACAAGTTTTGGTAATCTATTAATATACCTAATGGCATCATTATGACTTTCCAATGGTCAACTACTGACACTCCATTGAAAGAAATGGCATAGAATGGTAATCTTGTACACTATGATAAATGAATGTCTGACGTATGCGGTAGTCTGCTAAAATTTTGACAGTTCCTTTGATCAGTGTCCTACCATTAGAACGTCATTGTGCAGTCAGTGCTTTTAATAAGCTCGATATTATAATTTTACCACAATTCTATTTCGAGACTATTGACTGATCAATGACCGATCATTATGAATTAGCAGATTACGAATTTTTAGCAAAATGACAATGGGGTCGTATTGGAATGACGAATTTATAAAAATAGCAGACTTGGGCCCCCGGTTCTTAGCCACCTCCAAAGTAAAATTGAGTAAAAAAGAAAGTATAAGTAAGTAAAGCTATCTAGTCTTTGATTAATCTATTAGGAGTACACCGCAGACTACCCCTGAATTGTTTTATTCGTTTCAATCCATCCTAAGGCTGCCTGGTAGACATCGCAGTCAGTGATAAGACCGATATTGTACCCATAGATCTAGTTTTATTTATTATAGTGTTGGATAACCCATTTATCGGGGAAGACTCTAGGCTCCTTAACATCACGCTTTGACAAGGACAGGACAGGGAATGAAGCAGTGACCAGAGGCGAGGGTGAAACTGCGGGGACAGCTTGTGGGTTTTACAATTAGGGGTAGGTAAGATTATTGTAGTTCAGTTTTTTTGATATCCTGCCCCCCTAGCTAAGTTACAACCGTTTCCTTTGCGTCGAACGCTTCGAGTTGGCCACGCCACCGATTCTTTTGTTCTGACCACGTGATTGAGCGTTGAGATGACGTATTCCCGTACATTTGAAGCTTTCTACTAGCGTTAACGAATGCAGATTATTAACTTGGCTAGGGGTACTGTAGGGCTTTATGAAATTAAGTGGAGCGAATGCGTAATATCAAATAAGCCTTCGTAATAACCTTTCGGATACCGTAGTCGCTCCGAAACGTGGTCGCTCACAATGGGCCTCATAAGAAGGCTTAAAGGCACCCAAAGGACAATGAAAAGGGCTTTGTTTGGGGTTTTCTTGCGTGATCGAATCAAAAATGAAGAAATTCGCAGGAGGATAAGGTTGCCGACATAGCACGAAGAATTGCCAAACGTAAGTAGCAATGGGTAGGGCACATTGCTCGCAGAACAGATGGCCGTTGGGACCGAAAGGTTCTTGAGTGGCGACTGCGTACCGGAAGACGCAGCGTTGGAAGGCCTCATACAAGGTGGACCGATGACCTGGTGAAGGTTGCGGGAAGCCAATGGATGCGAGACGCACAGGTTCGTTCATTGTGGCGACACTTGGGGAGGCCTATGTATGTATGTGAAAATGTGTAGTGGACGTATATCGGCTGAAATGATGATGATGATAAATTGATAATAATAACACAGGTAGATAACCTCGGAACAGGAATGAAATAATCGTGTTTTACACTTGCAAGAATTGTAATTAAGCGTTGTAATTATCTTGAGTGCTGAGCCTATATACCGACATAATATAAATAAGTGTTAGCAACCGCCATGGTATTAGACTGTATAATGACATGGTCTTTGCTTCTTGACTGTCTGAAAATCACATGTTTGTATAAGAAACTTACTCCAAGTACATTAAGTTATAATTTGTTTAGGGTTTTATTATTCTTTTTATTTGTCATTAAAACTTATTAAATACTTATTTGTATATTTCTTAATATATATATATTATAAAAAAGGTTTTTATTAAAATTTTGGTTTTACTGTAATTATAATTAATTAAATACATATTATACTGAAATACTTTTTTTCATTAAAATTAAGGCTATCTAAGATTCATTACAATCTTAATTAAGTTAACTTTTTTTTAATATGTAAGTATTATTATTTTTTATTACTATTATTTTCTACATACATTTACTCACGTACAAAATTAAAAAAAATAAAAACTAAAATAATTAATACACAATTATTATTTTAAACTATTACAAAATCGCCGAATTTATCGAGAATTATTTTATGAAACATTTTTCAAATGTTTTAAATCATTAGTACCTTGAACCTAATTTGGCATCATCACATGGGATTGATCTAAACACTGCTAATTTAACAAATGTTCTACAAAATGTATCCGTACCTCAGCACCTTCCTTCTGCTCAAAGATTAATAATACAAGCTGTTGACTGTTGAACACCAACATTAACGTGAAGGAATATCCAAAGTCATCTATTAAAACAGTTATTATGCCTACTACCGGTTACCAGCCACCTATACCTGGTCCAATAAAAAAAAAACATACATACATATCTCAAGATGTCTCGAATGCAGTTTCCAACGATGAAAATCAGATGCATCTATCCAAAATGGGCAAAATTATACAATCCTTAGGTGTGTATTTTTTTGTTGCACTTAGTTTTAGCACAAGAGGTGCGTGAGTGAACGGTACGTAAGGTCGTCGGGTCGCGCGACCGGTCCAACCGCCCCCGCGCTCGCGATCATCAAGCATTCACACGCGACACACGTCCGCCTCGGTGCGCACCGCCGGCCCGACTGCCTCTCCGCCCCCGCGCACCTGCGCACGCGCAGCGAAAACATTGCGATGCATCCACGCGAACGCATGCGCGTACGTACCGACATCCGTTAACTAATAAACATATTAGTAGTGAATAGTCGTCGTCATTATACGGCGCTGGCGAATGCAGTGGAGATTAGGTGAAAGATGGATATTTGTTATTTGCTGCGAATACAGTAAATATAAGACTAGGGTCAAACGATAATCTCTTCTTGGAGCTGGAGGTGTTTACTCAAATAACTGACATAATGTGGAGTTGAGTAGAAAGCTGACTTACTACTAAGTTCAACTACTTACTTGCGGCGTGATGTACTCGACGGTAATTTAGTAAAGAGGTAGGTATTGTCCGCAAACCGTAGGGTCCTGCCAGCAGGGTCGAAGCCTACAAGGGCAATGTGCCAAAGTTAAGCCCGGTGCCCTGGAACGAAGGCAAAGAAGGAACAGGAGTGGACTTTAGTCAGTAAAAGTCTGACGTGGCCTTTCGCTCCGCCCAAGGGCGGGAGATGTCATTAGATTATTTCGCACCTAAAGAAAAGGTAGGTATAGAAGTTTTGTTATTTATTTAATTTTTACGTAAGTATTTATTTTTATTCCACTTATTACAAAAATCGTAATTTTAGATGGCATGGAAATGAAAAGGTAATAAGCAGTTCACAAAAATCAATGTCTTTTAAAAATTGATAAAACTATACACACTTAGTTGGAGATAACTACAATCTCGGAATCAAAATAGGGGAAGCAGTGAAGCAAGGCCCAGCGGGGATTTTCTGAAAAGAATACCTGTGGTCTTAGAAGGACACAGGTGTGGTTTTAGTCAGTAAGTCTAACACGCCCTCCCGTACCACCCAGAGCGAGAGAAGTCATTGGATGGTTACAAAAATGCAAAGCAAAGGCTAACAAAAAATAGATTTTCAGCTGCACCTAGGTCAAACATTTTTCAACATTTGGACTTGATTTTTATGGTTTTGTACCCAAAGGGTAAAACGGGACCCTATAACTAAGACTCCGCTGTCCGTCCGTCCGTCTATCATCTGTCTGTCTGTTCGTCTATCACTAGGCTGTATCTCATGAACCGTGATAGCTAGACTGTTAAAATTTTCCCAGATGAAGTATTTCTATTGCCGCTATAACAACAAATATTAAAAACCTAAAAATATATACCTATTTAAGTGGGGCTCTCATGTAACAAACGGGTTTTTTTTGCCGTTTTTAGGGCTCCGTAGCCAAATGGCAATGAACCCTGTTGGATACGGGACAAGTAAAACAACAGCTAGCCGGAAACGCACTGACGCTTTATTCTTTAAAAAATACACTTGCACGGGAGCGCGCGGGTGCGGGGTGCGGGGCGCTGCGCAGTGGCATTCGCGCAGACTTACGCGCATCGCTCGTCTATGCCTATGCATTACAAAGAGTATGTAATCACTACGTTCATGCATTATAGGTACCCAACATCTCCCAACCCTATTTCGAAGATACATAAAAATCTTAAATCTATTTAGAAGATACAATATTAGGTACTACATAAAATCTTCATTATTATTAGCTACACATAAAAATCTTAATATTATTAGTTACACATAAAAATCTTAATTATTATTGCCGAATGCGAGACTTCGGTAATCAACCCGTGGGAGCTGCCGCAATGACATTTGGGGACGCCTAGGCGGCGAGGGCGGTGTCGCTGGTGGCGTCGTACTAATAACCTGACTCCCCTCCCTCACATCGTCAGTTTGAGGTGCGGGTTGGAGACTCAGTGATGCCGCTGGTAACGTGATGTCGTCGTCATCGTCACTATAGTCTTCCACTTCATTGGCACTCCCAGATGTCCCATTTTGTTGTGCATTGGCGTAGCCCTTATATAAAACAATTTGGTTTTTATGTCTTTTTAACACATTTCCTGTTATAGGATCGTTAATTAAATAAAGAACTTTACCGATTTTGTCTCTTATTGTGCCTCTGCACCATTTGTATTTACCATTTAAACTAAACTTTTTGAACAGCACTTCATCGCCGTGTTTAAAACATTGTTTATTTTTGCCACCACTGTATTTACTCTGCAAACACTGCTTTGATTTTATTACACTGTCCAGTGACGCGTTTGAGGATGACGACAATGGTTTGGACGACAACAGATCTAACCTTGATCTCAGATTGTGCCCAAAAACTAATTGCGCCGGAGAGAACCCTGTGACAGAATGTATTGAGTTCCGGTAATCAAAAAGATATTTTAATAGTTTGACCCTTCTGTCCTTTTGGCTGTCACTCGATAGAATGCATGCTTTTATACCTCTCTTGGCGATCTTTACATAGCTTTCGGCCTGACCATTGCTCGCTGGATTATACGGCGGTGAAGTCACATGCTCAATCCCGTTAACTGAGCAAAAACGTTTAAAATCCTGTGACGTAAAAGCCGTGCCGTTGTCACTGACAATAGTATTTGGTAACCCAAACCTTGAAACAAACTCGTATAGTTTCTCTACTGCAGCTGCTGAGGTCGTTGTACCACACATATCGTAAACTTCCACCCATTTCGTGTACGCATCCACTACAATTAAATAATGCCTATTATCTAACGGACCCAAAAAATCGATGTGTACGCGGTGGAATGGTCGCGGTGGGTATTGCCAAGGGGCAAGCGGGGCCCGTGGGGGGGTAGGTCGTAAATGAATGCAAACACTACACGAGTTGATCATCGTTTCAATTTCCTTATCAATACCCGGAAACCAAAACCTAGAACGAGCTTCGGCTTTTGTTTTTACGATTCCCAGGTGAGAAGTGTGAAGTTCATTCAATATTTTAGTTTTTAAAACTTCGGGTAAAACTATTTTATGCCCTCTCATAATACATCCGTCCTCATATGATAGCTGATTCCTACACGCGTGGAACGGTTTTAATTTTACGTCCGATAAGCTTCTAGGCCATCCCTTGTTGAGGAAATTAACCACCTTCGTCAAGATAACATCTCGGCCGGTTTCCTTACGAAGTTCGTCCCGCGTTACTGGCATGTGACCGTCTATCACGAAGTGAACATACGAAGCGCGGTCAATGGGAGCAGCGGCGGCAGCCGCGTGCTGTGCGTTTTTCCCGCCCTCTCGGTTCGAGGTCATTGACCCTTTATCAACATCGTCGGGTAAACTCGCGCGGGATAAATAATCTGCACTGTTTTTCTCACTACGTACGTATTCTATTGAATAATTATAAGCACTGAGGAACAAAGCGTATCTTTGTAATCGGTTAGCCGAAACTTCCGGTATACCTTTGTGTGGTCCAAAAATCGAAATTAATGGCTTGTGGTCTGTGCGAAGGATAAACGGGTCTGACTTACCGTACAAATACTGATGAAACCGTCGAATTCCGAAAATAATGGCCGTAGCTTCTTTCTGAATTTGTGAATACCGCTTCTCAGCTGAGTTTAAAGTGCGGGATGCAAACGAAATAGGACGCTCACATTCGTCTTTATCGATTTGTGATAATATCGCACCTAACCCGTTAGGTGAAGCGTCCACTGTGAGAATTAACTTTGCAGATGGGTTGAAATGTGTTAAAACTTGATCCGACGTTAAATGTTTTTTAATTTCGATAAATGCTTTTTGATGTTCGTCAGACCAATGCCATTTAACATCCTTTCTCAGAAGATCATATAAGGGACTAAGGATTTCGGACGCCTTAGGTACGAAATTACGGTAGTAGTTTACTAACCCCAAAAATGATTGAAGTTTGCCTACATCCGTGGGTACTGGAGCTTTTTCAATGGCTAAAACTTTTTCTGAAGATTTTTTTAACCCGTCTTTATTTATTACGTAACCCAAATAACTGATTTCGTTCTTGAAGAATTCACACTTTTCTCTTTGCAAGGTTAAGCCTGCATCTTGCAGCCTCTGTAACACTTCCGTTAACCTTTGTAAATGCAACCCCGGGCTATCAGCTGTTATAAGTATATCATCTAATAGGCATAACACGCCATCTATACCGGACATTAAGTTTTCCATGGCACGTTGAAAAATAGACGGCGCGCTAGTTAGGCCAAAAACCATGCGCGTATACTGAAATAAACCGCGATGAGTGTTAATGCATGTAATTTTTTGTGAATTTTCATCTAAAACGAATTGGTTATAGGCCATGGACATGTCTAACTTTGAAAACTGTTTCCCTCCGTGTAATTTTGAAAACAATTCATGAATCGTAGGCAGCGGGTATTGTTCTACGACCAATTGTTTATTTATTGTAACCGAATAGTCTGCACACAGCCTAACACTTCCATTGCGTTTTAACACTGGCACTATGGGTGAAGCATATTCTGAGTGATCAACTTGTTTTAGTATCCCTAGGTTTACTAGACGGACGATTTCGTCATCCACCTTGTCTCGCAATGCAAACGCGATAGGGCGAGCCTTAAAAAATATTGGTTTTGCGTCGTCTTTTAAACGTAATTTAACCTCGAATTTATTAAACCTACCTAATTTATCTGAAAAGACGTCACTAAACCTATTTTGTAATTCATCAACTGTTTTCGCTTCATTACTTATGAAATTACATGGAGCTAATTTTAAATTAAATATGGATAAAAAATCTCTACCGAGCAATGGCGGGCCTTCGCTGCGTACCACGTAAACATCGAGTGTGTGTGTACTCTGCCTATATGTGACGGGCAGGCGAACTATGCCGAGACACACGATACTGCTACCTGTGTAGGTAAATAGTTTTTTCTTAGGTGGTGATAAAGGCAAACTACCAAAACAATTTCTGTATAAACTATCGGAAATCACTGTTACTGCTGATCCACTATCAACCTCAAATTTTAATTGCGAACCATTTATTAACACCATTTCTGTCATAGGTTCTCCCCGCCGTGATGCGATGTTACAACAAAAAGCCTTACCATCATCATCCTCCTCACTCGCGTCACTGGTCACAACATGCTTAACTTTACACATTCTACGTAAGTGACCTTTTGTGTTGCACTTTCGACATTTAAAATTCGCGAATCGGCATTGAGCAGATGTGTGGTTCGCTCGGCCGCACACGGAACACTTTTCTTTTACCGGGTCCTTCACGAGAGCTGCACTTTTACCCTGCACCTTGAACACTGAATTTTCTTGGTGAACGGTCGACACAATCGACGTTGAAACGCCGGCCGCGGCACTTGCTCGCGCGCACCGGATGCTCTGCGCCAACTCCACTGCCTTCGCTAGGGTCAAGGTGTCGGTGTCCCTCGTGAACAGTTTGTCCCTTTCAGGACCCGCCGACATGCCCATCACGAACCGATCTCTGAGGGCCTCCTCTACGTTGGCGAACTTGCAATATTTAGTGAGGCCACGCAGGCGTGCTGCCCACTGCGCATGCGTCTCACCAGCTTGTTGCGTTGCCGCGTAAAATGCGTAACGTTCTCCGAAACCGCACCGTTTCGGAGAAAAATGGGTGTCCAGGAGTTCATATATGTCCTCTATTGGCACCTCCTCCAGTTGCTTTGGCAAAGCTAAGTCTGCTGCGAGCTGATAGGTCCCGTCTGCGAGTGCGCTCAGCAAAATGGCGCGCTTTCTTGAAGCCGTTGGGTCGTTTAACTCTGTAATCTCGTTTGCCACGAACCACTGCCGCAGGCGACTTTTATACGCCTTCCATTCGTGCACTGTGTGGTCAAAATTACCTAATATCCCGAAGTTAACCTGAGCCATTGTGATTAGCGTGGGTTGGTCTCGTCGCCACTGTTGGATACGGGACAAGTAAAACAACAGCTAGCCGGAAACGCACTGACGCTTTATTCTTTAAAAAATACACTTGCACGGGAGCGCGCGGGTGCGGGGTGCGGGGCGCTGCGCAGTGGCATTCGCGCAGACTTACGCGCATCGCTCGTCTATGCCTATGCATTACAAAGAGTATGTAATCACTACGTTCATGCATTATAGGTACCCAACAAACCCTTATAGATTCGTCATGTCCGTCTGTCCGTCCGTATGTCATAGCCACTTTTTTCCGAAACTATAAGAGCTATACTGTTGAAACTTAGTAAGTAGATGTATTCTGTGAACCGCATTAAGATTTTCACATAAAATTGAAAAAAAAAAGCAATAAATTTAGGGGGTCCCCATACTTAGAACTGAAAACCTAAAATTGTTTTTTCATCAAACCCATACGTGTGGGGTATCTGTGGACAGGTCTTCAAAAATGATATTGAGGTTTCTAATATCATTTTTTTCTAAATTGAATATTTTGCGCGAGAGACACTTCCAAAGTGGTAAAATGTGTGTGAAAATAAGAGAATGCTAAAACTAAAAAAAAATATGATGTACATTACCATGCAAACCACCAACGTAAATTGATTTGAACGAGATCTACTAAGTAGTTTTTTTTTAATACATCATAAATCTAAAAAAATAAACTATTATTAAAACATCGATCAAAGTTACAACGAACCACAAGAACTTTTATATTATGTTACTTGCTGCTACGGAACCCTTCATGGGCGAGTCCGACTCGCACTTGTCATGTTACTGTTTCACTTTAATTATTCAATTTTACCGGATCAAGCCTGTTAAGTTGTTAATTGTAAACCCGTGTTTGGGGCTAGAAATAATAACAGCTCTGAATTAAATATTAACTGAACGAGATCCCTGTTGTGCGTCTCTGGAACCACAAAATATTTAGGTACAGAAATCAATCTACATACAAAGCACGCTCGAGCAACGCACACAAAGACACCGCTCACAGACACGATGTCTCGGTCGCGTCTCGGATCACTCGTCGAACAATTCCGGCGCAAACGCTCATTAGTGTGCGTCCACCGAGCGTAAAAAGTGAAGCATCTACATACATGAGATTGTCTTCTGTACCTATCTTTTTTGTGCTGGAACTCTCTGCCACACTCCCTTCGTGGTAGTGTATATTATGATGTAAAATTGGTGTAATTTTCTATCTCAGGTGTCTGCACAACTGGACATTATGTGGAATCATTGAAACAAGCGCGATCTCGGTAAAATGCAGCTGAGAATTTTATTGTAGTGTTGACTCCCTCAGCGAAGTTTACCGAGAAGGTTGACTTGATACATTTACAGCTGAATACTAAAAAATCATTAGAATGTGTACATCCATATTCTAATGATAAAAAAAAATTAACTATTTAAAGAATACGAAAATATGATTTAAAGGACTTAGTATCCAAACAAAAAACATTTAAAAAAAAACAAAGCCTTTGATGTGCTAAGTGAAAAAAAAAAGCATGATGCCCTCATCTTCATGTTTTTTTTTGTTGCATCATTACCTGTTGAACCTAATCGTAATGCGATAAGAACCTGTTGTCAAGGAAGTGTATTGAAAAATAAAATAATTGATCAGAAAAAAAAACTGACTTCAATAAACAAATCTCATACTTTACGCAAAGCGTACGGTACGGGTACAAATTTTTTTTCCTCAATTAATCTGTCACTGTCAACTGTCAAAAAAGTTCTGGCGGGAATTTTCCGAGTGAACTTTTGACTGTTTTAATTTATTTGCGAATTGATTCATAGTTACTTAATTGATATTTAGTATAGTTTTGTATGTCAAGCGTCGAAAAAAACGTTCAAGTAGCTATTATGAGTCAATACATCGTTAATTATTATAATATTTTTCAAATCTTTTGTAACTACCCACAAAATATAAAAATAAAAAACAATATGGTTGCAGAAAAGTTTCACACACAAGTTTGTCTTTACTTTATTGTGTTTGAAAGTGTTTTAAGTTTTCTATCGAAATAGCTTCAAGTTGCGATTCGGCAAAGATGCAACTATCAGCTATTTTCAAATTGGAATTTTACAAAAAACAAAAGGATTGGAAGCTGTCTCGGGATGGAACGGAAAGGAGGACAAATCCATCACCGTCACCGAACACCACAGAGTTAGTTTCATTTAGTTACTATGAGTTTTTTTCATGTTACACCTAAAACTTTAACATAGGCGTGCCTATATTATATATGTTTTTTTTTTAATCTTTTATAAATTTAGGGACTTTTGGTCACAGTAAGACCATGCCAGCCCCATCGTAACCTAATACAAGTAAAGCTACCTTGAACCTTATCGACTATTTGTGCCCTAAAACCCTACTCACTAATTTATAAATAGCGATAGCTGCGTTAGAGAGGGGTTCGGACAGTTTACTCTGAATAAAACCAACATCAATCAAATTAATTTTGAAAGTATTCATCGGCACCTCTAGCAGCTCCTGTCCTGACGCGTATGTTGTTTTTATTAATAACTAGCTGTGCCCGCGACTTCGTTCGCGTGGACTACAGGATTTTGAATTTATTTTTTCTAAAATAAAAGTAGCATAAGTTACTCCTTATTACATCAGCTACCTGCCAAAAAAAGTCGCGTCAAAATAGGTTCAGAGATTAGCCGGAACAAACAGACAGACCGACAGACGAAAATTGTAAAAAATGTTATTTTTGTGTATGTACCATATATATATTCATATGCATGCAGTAAAAAGCAGTTATTTCAATATTACAAACAGACACACCAATTTGATTTATATGGATAGATGTATAGACAGTTTATGCCAGCGGTTACGCCCGAGTCTAAGTAGGTTTCTCCTCACAAACTTTTGACTCCCGTTTCATTGTTTTAGGAGTAGACATTTGGGAAGTCCTCTCAGTGCTCGCATAAAAGCTTAGTTTCTTGATTGCAAGGGAAATGGAGCTTTATTGCACAACGAATTAAGTTTTTATTCCCAAAATTTATATCAATGTTTTTATGTTACAGTAAGCAGGATGAGACATACGGTGTGGGGGAGGAGTCTCCCAATCCTAAGTTTGATGGGGTTCTGGTCTCTCCAGACAATAAGGTTTCCTTGCATGATGGTCAGTACTTTAAATTACCATTGGCAACATATACACCGCTAAATTTTAATCGTTTTAATCCCGTGGAGGGTCGATCCGGTACATGAAACACTATCGATTTGTAAAGATAAAATTAAAAAATAAAGTACCTTTTTTTCAAAACTCGTATTGATTTACGCATGTACGAAATTAATTTGCGTTGCGTACAAACTACCTACAGGTCATTGGACTCGCTCAGCTGACGTTTTCTTAAAGAAATTAATTTCGTACATGCGTAAATCAATACGAGTTTTGAAAAAAAGGTACTTTATTTTTTAATTTTATCTTTACAAATCGATAGTGTTTCATGTACCGGATCGACCCTCCACGGGATTAAAACGATTAAAATTTAACGGTGTATATAATATGTTTCTGTGATGACCCAAAACAAATGTTTTTGTGATGAGCACGATTATTCGTTCTGCGTCTGGGTGTCATTTATCTATACATTAATAAATCTGTAGAAGTTTTTAGTTGTGCGCGCATCACGCAAAATTTACTAAATCGATCTAGATAACTAATATACAATAAAATTGTGTGTAACTTGATATATTACGGTACCAATTAGGCTTTGTTTCATCGCAATCGGTTGACTATATCGAAAGACACATACTACATTCATTGCCTATTAGGCTGCACAAAGTACGCAATGTCAGCTAGTCTATAATATATGTAATCATGTATCTATTTAGAAATATATAAATATTTTTATCAATAGCCCAATACTCATAGCACAACAAACATTGATCATCACTAGCCCTCACAGATGAAACACCAGAACCTCAGCTTACGAACATCGATCTCCTCGGGCCAGAAGTCCCCTACTCTCCCGGGCCAGAAGTCTTTGACTTCCCCGAGCCAGAAGTCCGCGACCTCCACGAGCCAGAAGTACGTGACCTCCACGAGCCACAAGTCCTCGACCTCCCCGAGCCAGAAGTCCGCGACCTCTACGGGCCACAAGTCCTCGACCTCCCTGGGCCAGAAGTCTTCGAACTCACCGGTCCAGAAGGCCTCGACATCACCGGACCAGAAGTCCTCGACCTTACCGGACCAGAAGTCCTCGACCTTCCCGGGCTGGAAGCCCTCGACCTCTTCGTGTCAGAAGTCCTCGACCTCCCCGGGCCAGAAGTTCTCGACCTTCTCGGGCCAGAAGTTCTCGACCTTCCCGAGCTAGAAGTCCTCGACCTGCCCGGGTCAGAAGTCCTCGACCTCCCCGGGTCAGAAGTCCTCAACTTCCCCGGGCCGGAATCACCCAATCACAATCTGTATCGGCTGCACCCCAGATCCGGCCAGACTAACAGTGGAGACAAAGCTGAGGCTCTCGGACAGGACACGCAGATACTAGCCTCGCAGCTCTACTGGCAGGTGAGGTTAACTTATCTTAAATATTCTTAAGCATCAGCTGCCTAATCATAAAGGTTACTGCCGTCCCCGAAAAATCGACTAAATTAAGTGGCTGTGAGCATATTTGTTCGCAAAGAAGATGGTCTATGAGGCCGAAAGATTTTGGAGTGGTGACCGAGTACCGCAAGACGCAGCGTTGGAATGCCTTCCACAAGGTGAACCGGTCACTGTCGTGTTGCCACAGCTTTTGGGAGAAGCATATGACAGTAGTGGATGTCTTTCGGCTGTGGTTATAGGTGATCATCATCATCATCTTTTTCTAAATGTGTTGTGATAAGCTTCCAGTGGGTTGCAGTTCAATATCAGCTATATGGATCAACTACCTATATGACAAATCAGAGCCAGCCCAGGGTCATGCCTGTTCTCATCTGGCAAATGCGTCATGTATGCCACTAGCGAACCACTGGCGAGCTGCGTGCCCTGCATGCATTTTAAGTTAGCACGCTGTTCCTATGGTGACCACACGCCCTTAACGGCGCAAGAGCCAAGCTGCACGTACTTCCTCTCGCACCCAGACATACAGCATTGAAGCAAACGGTACTGCATGCGCTGAACGCGCGTTATGCTCGTTCGCTTGCAGTGCACGAGTAGCTCCTATTAAGGCGATGTGGTAAGACACCCTAAAGGTAGTCATACACGCTAGGGTATACCTGGCAGGTTTGCGGCTGCTGCAGCTGAGTTTTTTAGGCAAATCGAAGTGTGTATATTGCACAATTGTGCAGGATTCTACACAAGCTTACCTGACAGGCATAACTGTGCTGGCAAACCTGTCAGTTACACCCTAACGTGTTCGGCTACCTATTATACTAAAGGCAGCTGCTGATTAATCAGTTACAACTGTCAGATCTAAGAAAGGCAATCAGAAGACAGAACCAATGGCTTGCAAGACTTCAGACTTTTCTCTAACAGGGCAAATAAATAAATAGTTAAGATTTTTGTTAGTTATACGATTGTTGCAGGAACAGTGTGGAATGGAGACTGCGGAGATCCTTGAGGAGTTGGTCTGCGACCAGTACGATGGACTTGGTCAGCACGCAGAAGCGTCAGGTAGTACTATAATTTACTGGTATAAGCGTCACGTTGATTTAATTCGGTCATACGTCACCTAATTATAATTTCTCTCTGTGACGCGTCGCTTCATAGGCGCGTATTCGTCACTCTGTCGACGAAGCTGCAACGACACGATGGTGCTTCGTCAACAGAATTTCATAGTTCTGTATGCAAGCTTCACACAGGCGTACACCGAGCTTATAATGACAAATACGCTTCTATGAAGCTACGCGTCTGTGTACAGTATGCCTAACTCAACTAAACATGAATGTTATGTTCACTATACGACGTAGCTCTCAAACCAGCTGTACGCAGCAGTCACGCATACCTGTTTATTGCTCAGATGCAGGCAGTCATCATCATGATTGGCTGCAGCAGGGCTACTCAGTGTACAAGGACAAGTTCACATCCTTGTATGACGAGGACCAGGTAAGCTAACAAACAAATCATTGTGCCCAGCTTTTTCAGCCGTCTGTAAAATTTTGCCCTATGTAAGTACTTCCTAGAATTTGACGCTTTTTTTTTTGTTTTGGCCTTCCCACTGTTTGCGCATTTATACTCCATCTGTTTAGGTACTTAACTAAACGTAAACCATATTGACATGTTTTTTAACCAAATAAATCGTATAAAAGACATAAAGATTATTAAAACTTAATTAATTATCTAACATCTCTATAGTTTGTAAACATTTTTAGATAAAATTTTTAGACATTTTTAGATTTTTGTTTACATTTAGTTAACTACCTAAACAAATGAAGTCATCATCATCATTTCAGCCGAAAGACGTCCACTGTTGGACATAGGCTTTCCCCAAGTGTCGCCACAATGAGCGGTCCTGAGCGTAAACAAATGGAGTATAGTTACTTTATTTAGATCTTAACTACAAAAAAAAAATTAAGAATAATAAAATTATGAGAAAATTTTCAAATAGGAACTTAAACTAATAAAACAAGGAGTTTCACAGAGTTCGATATTGGCACCAACCTTTTTCATATTGTTTATTAATGCTTTAATTAACTTTATGCTGAAACTGTGATACGGAATATAATGATCTTTGCTGACAAATGATAATATATATGCTATATTTTATACACCAAATTTTTTTAATTAGTACAAATACGTCAACTGCTTATTAGAAAAGGTCTTATTATTATTTAAGTAAAGTCTCATTAAAAAATCTTCATAAACAGCAAAGTTATGAGCGTTTGATTATATCCCAAATTGTTACTCAACTTATGGATATATTGTAGGTAGAGGCAATGATTATAAATGGCGATAAAAATGGAAAAACACTAGCATTTTCTAATAGCAATTGTTATGAATTATATATCGATTCAATTATGAATTTACCAATAAATTATAACAAATTTTCTTGGTCAATTTTGGAATTCCGTTTTTTTTTTTTTTACTTTTACCTACACTAAAGTGAGGGTACGGATAGAGCCCCATATTTTTTGTGTTAATTAAAAAATAGGGGTGTACTTTACTTTTATTTTTTTTTTCCGATTTGAAACTAACGGATAATCCGAAATAATTTTTAACCGACTTCGAAAAGGAGGAGGTTCTATGTTCGGCTGAATGTATTTTTACCGATATCTTGGCCAATTGTGGATCGATTTTGAAATATTTATTTTTGATTGAAAGGTTATATTTCCAAGTTGGTCCCATAGAAATATTGTTATGATCTGATTATGAACTTCGAAGATATAGAACAGAACTCCTCATAGGATCAAAGCAGAATTGTCTTAACAAGTAAAATTGCTTGTTTATACGTGTAGTCGATGAATGACTGAAAGAAAAGGGGGAGGGGGTGTATCGAACTGATCTGGTGATGAAGCCGGAAGGTAAATTAATGTAACCTGACCATGTTGGGGATTATTAGAAACGTTACGAGATGCACTCTGGTTATAAGGTATTTAAGTTTGGCTGAGGGGTACTTTTTAGTGGTGGTAATATACCTAAAAAGTGAAAAAAAAATAATATTTAAGTCGGTGTTTCCATAATAGATAGTTTTGTCTTAGCGTTATATAACACCGACTTTCGAAATTAAAGTTATTTTGTACTTTTCAGTGGTCTTTTACATTGAAGTCGGTTTAAATTCTTTTGTGTTTTTTTTTTTAATTCATAGATGATCTCTTTAATTTATTTCCTTGCATTTTGATGTGGTCTAGTGGCACGAACTAAGTCTAGTGTTTTCTTCGCAGGGTCTACCGGAGCTGGAAATCCAGGTATTTGACCCTCCCATGCCACCACCGACAGAGGCCATGTCATGTTCCATCGAAGTGCCAACAGAAGTCATGTCAGAGGTTTGTGAAACATCAATAATATCTCGTCAAATTCACAGGGTGTATAAATCTGGTCAGCTGGAGTGGTCGGGATTGTTGACAAGGATCATTGCGGCCGTGGAATGCAAGCGGCAACTTAAGGAACATAGGAGAGTTGTAGTCAATAAGAATCTGACACTCCCTCTCTAGGTCGTGGACACTTTGGACTGGGACCACGGTTCCAATTTCCACCTATAAAAATAGTTTTTTTTTTGTAGTATTTTGGGACCACAAATAAATAAATACAACTCTTTTGGTACTTAACTGTCTTTTAAAGCCTTTTTGCCAGTGGTCACAAAATACTAATTAACAAAAATATAGTTGGAAGTTGGGACCGCAATCCCGGTTCAGAGTCACACAGCCCCTCGTTCCAACCAGAGCCAAAAGAGTAATTTGATGTTTTACTAAAGTTTTTGTGTTTTATATACGTTTTGGTTTACAATACAGTAGGTATATAAATATTTTACTATTTTCCATTACCGATCTAAAATAATCAAGGTGTAAATGTCTCCATTGCTGGTAATAGTCATACTAAAGAAATATACATGTTTTTTTTTTCGTTTATTATATATTTATTTTTAGCCCTAAATAAATTCGAAACACTTTTTTAATATCTTTGTCAGTGACGAAGTTATGGCTTCAATTTAGGTAATTAGAAAAGAAAGTCCGACGTGGACTCTGACGTCAAAGTCTAGACGCTCATTTACCTTCCTCAGAAAAAGAGGTTGAGTGACGAAAAAAATTATAAGGTCTTGGTACGCCTTTGCCTTGCCCTGTCCAGTGGCTTTAGCGGATACCGGCCCCATTGGTGCCCCATAATCAAAGAAGAAGAATCACGAAGCTCAAGTTGTAATGGGCAGGTTACATTGCATGCAGAACAGATGACCGTTAGGGCCGAAAGGTTCTAGAGTGGTGACCGCGTACCGAAAGATGCAGTGTTGTAAAGCGTCCCACAAGGTGGACCGATGACCTGGTCAGGGTTGCTGGAATCCGATGGATGCGAGACGCACAGAACCGGTCGTTGTGGCAACGTTTGGGAGAGACCTGTGTCCAACAGTGGACGTCTTTCGGCTATGATGATGATGATGGTGGTACCCCATATATCTAAATAGGCAAGTAAATAATACTTTTACGTTATGTTATAGCTGATGGATGATACCGCAGATTTCATGCGTGGGGCACACTTGGCGCTGCATTCCTCAGAGATAGACCTGAACACAACAGAAGGTAACTATTCTTCATTAGCTTTAGCAGCTAGCTTCGCTTGCGTTAGTCGAGCATTGTACCACAGCGACTGTGTTATTAACATTATTTTTTCGATGTGTGTAAAATAGTTTCTGCCTACCAAATGAAAAAGAAACATAAATATTCTTCTCTGATGAGGACATTTGGATTAAACCTCATACCCCCTGGCTACCGTATGCGCGGGCTTGCGAACGGCGAGCATTGGGCAGCTCGCCGATCGACCATCCGGTAACCGTCCGGACTGAGCTAAAGGCGTCGACGGCGCGTATTGTTCCGCGCGCGCCTCAAAGAGTTGTCAGTAAGCCAATACGGACCCAGCAGGGTCGAAGCCTACTGGGGCCAAGGGTCTGCTGCTGAAAGGAAAATTTGGCACCGGTACGAAAGGTGACGAAGGAACAGGAGTGGGTTTTTAGTCAGTAAAAGTCTGACACTATCTCCCGCTCCGCCCAAGGGCGCGGAGATGTCGTTGGATGATTTTCCTACCTAAAAAAACCTGTGAGAAAGGGTCAACCTAGGTCTTTTATGGGACAACGTTTAGCAGGTAAACAACTAAATAAATAAATACTAAAAACGAAGCAACGCTTGTCCCGCGCTGAATACTTGATTTTTTTCTTAAAAGTTCTAGTAGACTCGCGCTGGACCACTCACACCACATTAATGCCCAAAGCATCTCTAGTCACTACGAGTACAATGAACTGTATGATAATGATACGTTTACTAGCAATAACGTTAATCCTGGCTTCCGAAACTTGGCTCAAACCTGACCTTCTGTCTACTTCCTACTCTCTCCCTGGCTTCGTTCTTCTTCGGATAATCGGATCGGTAGGAGAGGGGGTGGTGTACACCTGATGGTAACAATGATGCGGTCGATAATGGAGCAAGCTTGTCTAGAAGTAACCTATTCACTCTGACTTAAAAATCCCCAGATTGTAGCTCAGAAAACACAGACTCCGGTAGAGAGTTCCACACACTCGCAAAATAACGTTATGTGCGTATTAGGTTGGGTATTAAGATGGCCATGTACCGGTAGTGTACCACCGTGCTTCTAGTGGTCCGATGATGAGACAAGATTGACAAAGTTAAGTCATACAATTCTGCAATGACACACGAAGGGTTATATTTCACCGGGATACCATGGTCCGGGAGACCAGTTGCGTCGCCATGGTGTCTCGGTGAAATATAGCCCTGAGCTACCAAACTAGACACCATACAGAATCCAGCGTCGCCACGAGTCCGAACTGGTCGCGCCACCAAATTGGCCGCGCAACCAAACAGACACCAGATGAGTAACTCTCCATAGAGCTGAATACATTTTGTTGGTAGCGGCGACTGGTCGCGCCGCCATGGTGTCTCGGTGAAACATAGCCTTTAAACTTAATGTTTGCAAATCTTCACCCGTTCATTGCAAAAGAGCCTGTATTCCAAGTTGGTAAGGTTTGTTTTCTCTGCAGAATGTCCTTGCTTCAGCGAGGAGAAACCGTGGGCGTTGTCAATGAAGCAGCTAGCGCGCCACATCCAGCGGCATGAGCTCGCGTTGGCACTATTGCTCCAGGAAGGAGCACGCAGAGGCCAATTGGTAAGCACTACACCCACAGTGGCGTAGATAAGTGAAACGGCAAACGGTAAACGGCCCCGGGGCGAAAAAAAAACTGAGGCCCCTTTTTACATAGGAAATCATCATGTGACTTCTTTTGTTCTGGATGGAGCAGGAGGTACTGTCAGACTTTTACTGACTAAAAAAACGCACCGGGTTACTGAAAGGCTGATCAAACTGTCATTCAACTAACACAATTTAGATTTTAAAGGTTGCAGAATTTTTCACTAATTTAATAAGAGGTTAGTTAATCAAGTTTGGGCCCCATCGAGATTGGGGGCCCAGGAACACTAGCCCTTTGGTGTAGCTAGTGCACACATGTTGAATGTTTATTTATTTATTTATTTATTTAACTATTTATGTACACACATGGAAATACAAGAAAAGATGAAGGAAACAGAAAAAAATAGTACAAAGGTGATGCTTATTTCTAATGAAATCTCTTCCAGCATACCTGCGACAGGAAAGTTGAAGAAAAAGAGAAGTAGACACCGTGTGTAAAAGTAAAAGGAAAATTAGTACACACAAAATAAGTTAACAATGAAATAGTATAAAAAAATAATAATAATTAAAGATATATATACTGCTATAATTATAAACATACACATAATAAAATAAATATCACACAAATACATACTGAATAATACCTAAAATAAAATAATACATATTAGTTTAAATATGCAACTATGACGAAATAGAAAGATAGTGCTCTTTCACTCTTCTTTTAAAAACTGCAAGAGTTTGGCAGCTCCTGATATCAGGCGGAAGTGAATTCCACAACCGTACTGCGTGCGAAGTGAAGGAATAGGAATAGAAATCGGTGGAGTGGGGAGGGGATTTAAGGAGATTCTTAAGATGTGACCTGCAAGGTGCATCAGAAGGACGAGAGTAGGAGAAACGTTCCCGCAGGTAAGAGGGAGTTTTAGGGTTGAAAAGGATGTTAAACAGCAGACATAATATCCGAGTGTTCCTGCGAAGTCGAATAGGGAGCCACTTGAGTACCATGCGAAAGCCTGAGACATGATCATACTTTTTAAGGTTGAAAACAAAACGAATACAGATATTTTGCAAACGCTCAAGTTTATTTAAAAGCTCCTCGGTGGCATCCAAATAACAGGCATCAGCGTAGTCAATGATGGGCTGAATCAGTGTTTGGGCAAGAGAAATTTTGGTCTTCAAGGGCAAAAAACTCTGAAGGCATTTTAAGGAGTGAAACGTGTAGTGCACTTTGCGACTGACTTCAGCGACATGGGCAGTCCACGATAAATTCGAGTCCATGATCACCCCAAGGTTTTTAGCCGTCTTAACATAGTCTATCTGAACTCCATTTAACCAGAGTGGAGACAGCAATGTAATGTCCAGCTTGTTCCGCATATATCTGCCACCAATAACTAAAGCCTGGGATTTCTTGGGGTTAATTTGCAAACCAAAGGACTGCGACCACTCCCCTATCAGCTTCAGGTCACTGTTCACGGCGGACACAGCGGCTTCAGCATCTTCCACACGAAAGTGATGGTACAGCTGCAAAATGTACATAGAATATGTGAATCGATCAATATTTCGCAAAGAAAATGATTTTAAACGTCAGCGGGGCTCTATGCGGTCGCAGGCGGCGCGGCAGTACGAGTATGTGTGCATTTAACTTCGGCCAGATATTCAAGGGACTATATGCCTTAAATAAAAGTTTTTTTGTTTTGTTTAATTGATATAAACCAGTGCTTGACTGCGATCCCACCTGATGGTAAGCAGAGATGTAATCGTTGATGGTGAGGCGCACTAGTTTATTAAGAGCCTATTCACTCTTGCCTTGAAGACATTTAAATTATAATCGGACGGGAAGACCGCAGCAAATTGTTCGAGTTCCTCGATGTACGTGGTATAAACGACGAGGCGAAACGCTTAGTCCGGACCGTAATAGAGCTGTTCTCTCCGCAGAGTACCCGTTCAGTGCCGTATACTCAGTTTCCCTTCGACTGGGGCGACACAAACCGGCTCCGGCCGCCGGACGGCATGCAGCCAGGCGGACACTGCGCTCCGTCCGGCCCGTGTGGCACCGGACGCGGCCGTGGACGTCTTCAGCAGGCACGTAAACAATACACAGATGCAATATATTAAGTATTGAATGTTTCACATTGTATATTTTGATACTTTACGTTATTTCTCCTTGTCTTTATTAAATAATTGATTGTTGCCATAAATAAATGTTATATTTAATATTAGGTTAGTTTTTGACAATTATTATAAAGACTTATCATAAAGAGTTTTCATAATTTCAAGATCTCACTGTAAAAACTGTTCATAGTGATGAAAATCGACAGTTTTTCATGTTTTTGTGGTTTTAATAGGCTATTATTATCGCAAATCTAAAGATGACGATGTTATTAAAAAAATCGTAAAATATAAATAAAATTCAAATTCAAATTCAAAATTCAAATTCAAAATTGTTTATTGTGGTACACAGGTAAAGATATGATGTAATAATTTATAATAGTGAAGTACTTCTATGACCCGCCTTTTGGCATACAATATTATTTATAAGAGTGCTGCAACATTATATCAGTAATCAATTAAGTAGTATAATAACAATTGATATAGTAGTCAATAATTTGATAGTATTTAATACAAATGTCAACTTTATAGATGTCAATTTTTTTTTAGTTTAATCATGTTTGATCTAACAGTTAATAATTTAATGATATTTAATACAATAATCAACAATTTAATATAATTTAAAATAGTAGTCAATAAATAACAATGCAATTATATAACAATGAAGAGTATGCAATATATTTGTGCAAATTAAAGTCTGTCATCTAAGTACTCATTAACAGAGTCATATACTTTTTCATATAATAGTTTTAATAACGCTTTTTTAAAATAAATTATTTCGTTTATTTCTTTTATTTCATTAGGAACTTTATTATAGATTTTAGGTGCCATTCCAAGAAAACTTTTCGAAAATAATGCTGTCTTATGTGAAATAGTACATATCTCTTTGTTGCGACGTTTGGACTTCAATGTTTTAAACAAATGATAATTGGTTTTGACAAAAACTGCAGTTTCAAAAATGTACATGCAAGGAAATGTTCGGAGTTTAAAATTTTTAAAATATGGTAAACAGCTATCAGTAGGTTTTAGTTGAAATATAGAGCGCACACATCTCTTTTGGGCTTTGAACACAGTTAATCTCTCTGTGGAATTTCCCCAAAATATAATTCCAAAACGTAATGTAGAAGTCACATAAAATGCTTTGTACGATGTAAGAGCAATAGACTCGTCTACAATCTTTGCAAGATTGTAGAGAGCATATGAGTATTGGTTTAATTTTTTACAGATTATCTCTACATGACTTTTCCAGTTTAAGTGACTATCCAATTGAAGACCTAGAAATCTGGCTTGGTTTGTCTCAGCTATTCTTTGACCTTCATAAGAAATATTTAAATTAGGGGTTACAGTTTTTTGATTAAATATCATAAGCTTAGTTTTTTCTATGTTTATCTTTAATCCATTCAAATCTAACCAATTTATTATGCAATGAAGGGAGTCATTTATATCATCTTGGTAAGTTTCAATATGTTTGCATGGTACACTATGTGTGCTATCATCAGCGAATAAAACTGTTTGAAATGTTATGCATTTTGGCAAATCGTTGATGTAAATGAGAAACAACAAAGGGCCAAGGACACTTCCTTGTGGCACACCACATGATGTATATCTAGGTGACGACATATCAGTTACTTTTACTCTAGACTTGGAGCAGATTCTCTTTAGAACTGTAATTTGCTTACGATTACTGAAATAACTTTTAAGTAGACTTAAAATATTCCCTCTTATGCCATATCGATCTAATTTACCCAATAGTATTTCATGATTTACATGGTCAAACGCTTTGGACATATCCATGAGTACTGTTGCAATAGGGTTTCTTTTATCCACATTACTAACAATTTCAGAAAAAAGATCATATATTGCCCTATTAATATTTCTCTTTTTCCGAAAACCATATTGTTCTTTAGCAAAAATATTATTTAATTCAAGAAATGAATATAATGAATTATAAATAAATAATGTAGGTTATACGAATAGTGTAAACGTTACAGTTATTTATTGGCCATTTCAATTTTGACAGCCTAAAATAAGTAATACCTACCAAAATAGTAAATTCAAAACTGTTTGCTGAATAATGCAGTTTATAAGTTTAGATTTTTTCTGGTTATTGCTTATTTTGGCCAATGACAGTCGTGTTATCACTAGTTGTCATTGTCAGGCATGAAATGTTAAATGATACACTATCAGAGGGTCTCTTGAAGAATTTGAACTTTACAAACAGTTCGTCTTTTCAATGCATTTCTGTTCGAATAAGACATGTTTTCTAATTTTTTTTCTTTTATTATGTTGGTGCTATCCATAGGCTATTCCTGAGAGATAATACCGATGTTATACAGTGTTTCTTTTTCTGTTAAACTGCTAGAATAATAATAAAAACTTGAATTGTTTAATTGTGTTTATTCTTTGTAATATTATGTGAAGAGGAGAGATGAAACGCATGTAAATAAACTAGTCATTTATATGGCAGACAAACGTTTGACGGGTTAGCTAGTATTCTTCTTTGTCCGTTCCTACTCCCGTTATCTGGGCTCGTGTCTCCTCACAATTCTGCGCCACGACAGTCTGTCCTGGGTTGTCAATTTTGGCAATTGGGATTTCTTGAGGTCTCTCTTGTTAGACACATAATATGATTTAAAAGAGTGTCCTTGGAGTTTCTTGCACGTTCTTCTCCATAAAGATCTACGCTTTGGAACGTGCAATTTAGCTTCACTTTTCTTGGACTGACCGACATTTGACTATTCAAAAGTGCCTGCAAATGGTCTATTTCAAAAAAATAAATGCTTTTGAATTTTGAGACCACCAGGTTTATGGTGGACGTCCTTTCCTCTCTTTTGTTGGGGTTTTAGGACAGTTTTCACCGGGTCAGCTAGTCTTAAGGTTGCCATACACGCTAGGGTATACCTAACAGGTTTGAAAGCACAGTTATACCTGTCAGGTAAGCTTGTGTGGAAACCTGCACAGTTGTGCAACATACACGCTCCGGTTTAACTGAACAACTCAACTGTACAGGCAAACCTGTCAGGTATCCCCTAGTATGTATGGCTAACTTAAGTACCAATATATAAAAGATGTTTCTACCTACGTCCACATAATCGATGTCCGTTACAGACTTAAAAAGCATCCAACCGAATGTACCACAAACCGGTTTAAAATTGAAATGAAAACCGAAAATAATGCGAAGATGGTTTAAGACCAATAATATTAATAAAAAAATTCAAGTTACGTTTTTTATAGATATATAGATAGGCCTGCTCTTGACATAAGTATGATGGAAAGCGACAATGTGGTGGATGATGGGACGCGCTTGCATAAAAGATTTAAGAACAAATAAATAAAATGTATTTCTTTATTTTAGTGAAGTCGCATAAAAATATAACGTAATAGCGAAAACTGAACTGAATAATCTGGAGGCAGCCTATACCCCAGAAGGGGTTCTTAAGTTCTAAATTAAGAAAAAATAAAAGTTATTAAAAAAAACACTTGATTAATCACGAAATCTCAGAAACTATAACACCTAGAAACTTAAAATTTGGCAGGTAGGTTAATTGTGGGGTGTAGACATCCGCTAAGAATGGATTTTACGAAACTCCACACTAAGAGGGTAAAACGGGAGTTGGAAGTTTGTATGAAAATCCTATTTTCACGCAAGCGTGGCCACGGGCAGGGACTCAAACTGTAACCGTAATAATGTGTTTTAACACTGTTTTTTAAAACAGTTTTAACAGAAAACACTTAAATGTAACAGATACAATAATGTTACCGAATCAAACAGTAACCTGTTTATATGTATTAATAAGTGTTAATATGTGTAACTGAAATAATCAGTTTTAGTATAGCTTTAGTAAATTGTAACTTTGGCAACGCTGCGTTTACCTGTTACACTTATTAACACTGTTAACACTTTTATATCTGTTACAGATATGTTAGGGTTACACTTTTGTAAGTGTTTTGGGTTAACACATTGAAAACACATAAATAAGTGTTACATATTTGATTCTGTTACCAATTCAACATGTAACACTAATAATTCTGTAACCTTTATGAAGGTGTTTTAAGTCCCTGGCCGCTGGCAGAAGCTAGTGTAAATATCTATACTTATATAATAAAGAGGTGATGTTTGTTTTTTTTTTGTTTGTAGGAGACTAGGAGGTAATCCTCTGGAAGTACTGATCCGATTGTTAAAATTTTTTCACCGTAGGAAAGCTGCTTTATTCTTGAGTGACATAGGCTGCATTTTATGTACGCGGAAGAATTCGCGGGCAAAAGCTTGTATTTTATAATTAGCAAGGAAAAGAAATAAAGGGCTTCATTATTATGTCTAGCTGTGGTCTACTGAAGCTTGGCAAGGCGATGATAAGATGGAAAATTAAAATAATTATACACTCGTATAAAGTCATGGTACCTATAATTAGTAATTTTACCGAACGTGTTTGTTAAGTAAACCCCAGTTCACTAAAATTCGCAATTGAAAACTTGTCAAAAATCCATTAAAAAAAAAAACTTGTCAAACTTCATCATTAAAGTACAGTTTTAAGGGCCTGTCCGCACAGCGGTATTTCACCGCGCGGTTTTTTTTCGTTATTCTGTAACACATTGAATCTTATGGAAGTTTCCGTACAGGCGATAAAAAAAACGCGCGATAAAAAATTCTGTGATTTCTTGCAGATTTGACGCGGTACGGTGCGGAAATAAATCCGCGCGAATATTTTCCGCGCGGTGAAATATCGCTGTGCGGACGGGCCCTAAATGTTCTTCACTCTCAATACCACTGAAAACGAAATTAACTAAATATTTAAGAAATCTTTTCACCGCCTACGTGGGATATATCCGACAAACACTATCGCGTTTATTCCACCAGGGTCGCACTTTTACGACAACATTTTCAAAAAGAAAAGCTTTTGAAAGAGCTGATGAGACGAGATCTTCTGTCACCTATGGGGATCGAAGAGGTAAACGAGATGGAATACCCACTCGCAAAGACCCGGCCTTGGCGAACAGAACACGAAAACCCTCGTCGAACCTATCCGACGCAAATGGTTAAAGGTTTAAAACGAACAAAACAACACAGCACATGAAAAAACTTAGGTATTTAATTTAAAACTCACTTGATTGATTCCTTTCATAATTCCCAAAATTCTGCCGTTCCATTTTGACAGAAGAAAACATTCTTAAATCAAACTGAGCCACTGATTTCTCATTTACATGCGCACGCGTCACGACACTTAAAGTTCCGAGTCGGAGCCCGAACTTACCCGAAGTAGACCGAAAGCTGATGGAGCGAGATGTGTCTCCCTTGAAAACTTGCCGGCGAATGGATCGGGGGTCCGGCGAAATCAGTGCAGGGAGAGAAATAAAATTAATTCTTAAGATGTTGGGGAGTGGACAGATGTGGGACTCGTGGGAAAGTAGGGGTGCGCGTGCGACGGTGGCCTCGCTAGTAGGTGTCGCCCTTTCTTACTGCCGACACCTCCCACTTACGTTTTTAAAATAATAACTTTTAAGATGTTTCTGCACTGTTTATTTTTAACCGACTTCAAAAAGAAGGAGGTTGTATTTTTTAATGTAGATATGTTCACCGATTTCTCGGTCAATTGTAGAACGATTTTCGGTGTAGTTTCTGATTGAAAAATTATGCTTCCGATTGAAAAATCATAGAAATATCGTTATCATCATCATCATCATCAGCCTTTTCAATGTTCCCACTGCTGGGACTCAGGCCTCCTTTCTAGGAGAGGGAATGGGCCATAATCCACCACGCGGGCCCAGTGCGGGTTGGTAGATGTCACATGTCTTCGAATTTTTGGTTCTAGGACATGCCGGTTTCCTCACGATGTTTTCCTTCACCGTTTTGAGAGCAGTGGTAATGAAATAAATTACACAAAGTAATGCGCCTGACAGGGTTTGAACCTGCGACCTACAACTTGTAAGTAGGAGCCATTACCACTCGGCCACCGGAAATATCGTTATGATGTATGTTTTTTATTAGAAAATAATTATCTAATGTCTTTGAAGAACAGCTTGCATTCTTGCGATTGTCCGATAAAATAAAATAAGTAGGGACTGAAATAAAATTGTAAAAATGTCATTTACTATTCAAAAGGATAAACAATAGGTTACTTGGCTAGACACTTACGAGCTTACCAATTATAGATAAAACGCTCATTCTTAAAGAGCCGTCGCTGTGCGAGGCCGTTGCAAGGGCCACTTCGCCCACGCCTACTGTGGAAGTCTATGATAAAACGATTGTATTCGGATTGGTATTCGCAACTTCTAATATAATTATTCAGTGCGGGCATCTCCCGCCGTGTCCTAAAGAACTCGGGCCTTACAATTTTTCAAGATGGTCGTACTCGTGGTAGCTTTGAGGTTTATTCAGTCGTAGTGTATTTTGCGAAGCGGCCATCATTATCAAAAACTCAAACCATTTACAAAACTACAAGGTAATTTTGAATTCTTAAGGTCAGTTACACGAAAGATATTTATTTTATTTCTTTCAAAAACATTAGAAATTACACTTGTGTCGTGTGTAAGTTTTTAAAACAACCCATACAAAACCCAGTTCCAATATTTGTTCCGTGCGGGAATCGAACCCGCGACACACAGCGCAGCCGCCAAATCTCTCAACCACTGCGCCAACCATGCCGTCACGTTTCTCTCTTACCCCGGAGTGCCAGATGCCATCACCAGTTCCTGTAGTAAGAACAGGTGGAGCGGTGGGAATCCCATCATGGCTTGGAGCGCTGCAGTTTGCCTCCTGCGACCGTAGTTAGCATACCGAATTGCCTTTTCCTGCTTTGCCTGATGAAACAATACGAATATCGCAAACAAACGGGCAGCCGTCCACCTGTAACCAAATAACCCATTATGATATACACCACAAATCTTTAATTAGTACAAATACTTAAAGGGCTAATTAGAAAAGGTCTCGTTATTATTTAAGTAAATTCTCAATAAATAATATTCAACAGCAAAGTTATTAGCGTTGTCTATATCAATAGTTATGAATAATTGATTCAATTATGAATTTACCAATTATGATAAAGGAGGATGCCGAATTTTGTATGGGCACCGTCCCCACCCTCCAACAGACATGAGACAGGTGTAACTCGAAGCGTCTAGCTAAATAGAGTATTTTTTATTATTGCGACACCTCCTTAAAGTATGGGGTTTTATAAAGCATTATAATTTGACCTAACCTAACCCAAGTGTTTTGGACCTTAAATATACTCATAATATAGTAATGTCATATATGTTTGAATGCGGCTTTGAGAGCTCTATACTGTTCTGCAAAAATATTTCACAAAGGGTGTTATTTGAAGCGTCTAGTTAAATAGAGTTCCTTTTATTAAAGTGACATACCTCAAAGTTATGGGGTTTAGTTAGTAAACCTAACCTAACGACCTAACCTAACCTAACCTAACCTAAGTTGTGCGCATAACATAATAAAAAAAGTTTATTATAGATTCATGAACAACATTATCACCTATTGGTTTTTTAGTGCGATGTATTTGAGTGTGAATGTTTTTATTAAGTATTGTTAGTAAACCTAACCTAACGACCTAACCTGACCTAACCTAAGTTGTGCGCATAACATAATAAAAAAAGTTTATTATAGATTCATGAACAACATTATCACCTATTGGTTTTTTAGTGCGATGTATTTGAGTGTGAATGTTTTTATTAAGTATTTTTCTTATTAGAATGCAATTATTATATAAGTATGTTTGTGATATATTCATTAGCTTAGTTTCACGGTATATTTTTTTTAAGGGACTATAAGTCTTAACCTTGGAGATTGGACCCGATATATTATTATCACTGAAATCCATTAAGAAATACTCTTATTATTGCTACGAGATGCTACGAGAGTATAAAAAGTGCTACGAGCTACGAACTAAGTACAAGTACTACAAACTACGGTTGCTACGCCGCCACCTGATAATGCAGGCACCACATAAACACACCAGCCAGCCACCGTAGGTAATGGGTATTTTTTTACATCTATATATTATTTTATTACTATTTATCTTTTTATTACTATTTATAATAACTCAAGAACGGCTGAACCGATTTGGCTGAAAATTGGTGAGGAGATTTATTTTATTTTTATTTATTTTTCGCATTTTAGGAAAGCTTACAGACTAATAACAACATAGTGACAATAGTAGGTAATTAAATTGCTAATTACAAGCTTCCACATGTAGGTAGTTATAATGACGAAAACAAAAAACCAATGTTAGTCCCACAAGGTTGACACAGAGTTGGTAAACTTTCAATAATTTTAACAAACAATAATATTATGTTTTACGTGCAAATAGGTGCTAGTTATTCAAAAAATGACTTTGCTAAGTGCTTCCTAACTGTGCCCGCTTTCGTGCAAAAGAGGTCAATGCCGGGTTCACATGAAATCTTATTAAAACTGCGACTGGCTCTCAGAAAAAATGCATTACGCCTATAATTAGTGTTTGCACTAGGTACATGCAGAAGTGGTCGCTGTCGCAGTCCCATCTGATTAGTGCGTATTGACAATTTTGAGACAAGCTCAGGACAGTCAATTGAACCATTTGCAATATTAATCAAGTAGCACAAATCATTAATATCACGTCTCTGGACAAGCGGTAGAAAATGGTATCTTTTGCATCGGTGAGTGTAGTTATCAGATACTTGTTTTGCTCTAAAATCAAGAAACTTAAGGAACTTCTTCTGGATGCCCTCAATACGAGACTTATATATCCCATATTGAGGGTTCCAGACCTGAGATGCATATTCGAGGTGGCTGCGTACGAACGAACAATATAATACTTTGATCGGTTTTAGTGATCGAAAACTGGCTGAGGCTCTCATTATGAAACCAAGAGCTTTTGACGCCCTATTCACTATACTATCGATATGCTGATCGTAAAGTAGTTTACTATCTTGTATTACACCTAGATCTCTAATACTATTAACTTTCCCTATGTCACTATTGTAAAGTTTGTATGTGGAATCAATTATAGATCTTTGCCGTGTGAAAGATATGTGAAAACATTTCGAAACATTTAATTCTAGTCTGTTAAGTCTACAGTATTCTTCAAACCTATCTAAATCGGCTTGCAATAGGTGTGTATCAGAGATGTTTCTAATAATTTTATGAACTTTCATGTCGTCAGCATAAAGTAAAATATAACTATTTTCAAAACAGTGTTTTACGTCAGCAATGAAGAGAGTAAATAGTAAAGATCCTAAAACTGAACCTTGAGGGACACCAGAGGGCACGAAACTCCATCCAGATGTGTATCCCTGAAGCACCACAGCCTGTGTTCTATTATCAATATAAGAGGAGAACCAACGATACAAGTCTCCGTGTATCCCGGCTTTTAATAGCTTCTCCAAGAGCAGTCTATGATCAATACGATCAAAACATTTACTGTAATCAGTATAAATGACGTCAACTTGTGCACGCTCATCCATAGCATGGGATATAAACTCATGAGATAAGATTAAGTTGGATGTAGTGGACCGCTTTCTTAGAAAACCATGCTGTTCATCACCAAAGTTACATTTCATTGCAGCGTATACGTTATTAAAAACAATGCGTTCAAGGATTTTGGAGAACAAGCATATCTTAGATATAGGTCGATAATTAGAAATATCCGACTTATTACCTTTTTTGAAAACTGGGGTGACAAATGCAGATTTCCAAATTTTTGGGACAATGCCTTCTGAAAGAGACCGTCTGAATAAAATACACAATGGCAGTGCAAGACTATTGGCACAATTAACAATAAATACTGGAGGTATAAGATCAGGACCACCAGATTTCGATAAATCCAAGGTCTTCAATAAATGTAAAACTTGAGATTGAGACACACTAACTGAGCCAATGCATGATACACTATCTTCAACGCAAGTGAGTCTAGAAGTAGCGGGCACAGGATCAGGTTCCTGGAAAGTAGAATGGAAATAGGATGCAAATAAATTGCTGATCTCTTCACCTGTACTCGCTGTCTTATCACCATAATGCATTACTTTTGGAAAAGTACCACAGTTTCTTTTGCTTTTGACATATGCCCAAAAAGACTTAGGGTTCTCAATGATGGACGATTCTATTTTGTCCATGTACGTATTAAAACAAATTTTCTCCAAGTTATCCGCCCTATTCCGTAAGAGAGAAAAAGAGTGAAAGTCGGACATGTTGCCGTATGTTTTATACTTGCGATGATATTTATATTTCTCTTTTAGTATTTTAATCAAAGCAGAACTATACCAGGGCGGATAAGATGACCGTCTAACTGATTTAATTGGGATATACTTGTTTCTAAGCTCATACAGCTTATTATAAAAGAGTTCCACAGCAATTTCCAACGAATCAGTGAGTAAAAACTCATTCCAATTTATTTGATCGAGTTCAGAATTTATAGCAGTGTAGTCGCCCCTAGAAAATACATATATTGTAGTCAATTTATCGGTCAATTTATGGATCTCAACAAAGTCGGCAGTGATCGTCAAAGGTTTATGATGCAGGTCAATAGGTAATGCCAAGGCGTCATGGCATTCAGTAACATTAACCAAGTCGTTAGAAAACACTAAGTCCAATAATCTACCATTGCTATTTCTTTCACCGTTATATTGAGACAGGTTAGAAGTGAGAATCCCATTAAAAAACTCGGCTAAGTGGCTGCATGATACATTTTGCGGGATCAGTTCATTACCATCAGAATAAATCCAGTCAACATTGTTACCAAAATTAAAATCACCCATGATAATGAATTTGTCTAATGGGTGTGTCGGGTTCCTTCTATTTGGCAGAATCTTGATACTCCGATTTTTATTTGGCATAACTCACATGGCATAATCTTATTTAATCGAATATTTTTAAGGCATAAAAATTATTTAGCATAACTTTTGTTTGGCAGAATATTTACGTGTCCGAATTTACAATGGCATACTTTTATTTTGGCAGAATTTTGTTTCGCATAATTACCTTTGCCATATTTAATATTATGCATAATTTTGTTTAGCATAACAATTATTTAGAGATACGATTATTTGGTATGGGTGCATATTTGAACATCAAAAATTAAAATAGATGTATCTTCTTGTAAAAATTAGTGTTCAAAACATCAAAAACTTATAATATATGGAATAAAACTGAGAGAGAGAAAATTTTGTGACAGAAACGAATCGCTGCGAAACCGACTTTACGCAGTCTTGTCTGCCCTACCCCTAGAGTGTAATTTAAACCCGCGTAGGCGCGGAGGGGTAGGGCGGCCCGCGAGCTGAGGAGCAGGTGGTTTGAAGGCCCGCCACCGCGGCTGAGGCTGGCCGGCGAAGCCGGCCAGCAAGCCGAAGCTGCGGTGGTGAGCGTTAAAACCATCTGTGACGATAAGCTCGCGTGGCGCCGCCCAAACCCCGCAGCGCCGGAGCCGTGACAGAAACAATGCTTGCTGCATGTTGCATGCCTGCTTGCATGCTGCATGCCTGCTGCATGTTGCATGCTTGCTTGCATGCTGTATGCATGCTGCATGTTGCATGCCTGCTTGCATGCTACATGCATGCTGCATGCATGCTGCATGTTGCATGCCTGCTTGCATGTTGTATGCCTGTTTGCATGCTACATGCATCCAAGCCGACAATATTTTTCAAAAAAAAAAAAAATCAGTTCTGCCTTTTAATGACTATCGATATAAAATGTATGCCAAAAGACGATTCTGACTGTGCATTTTCTGCGATATGATGGTTCTGCTTTTTAATTATTATGGATATAAACATTATGCCTAAAGATGATTCTGACTAACAAAATTATGAGTTTTGAATGTATGACAACTGAGTGTATGCGAAATGATTTTCTGCGAAATGAAGTTTATGCTATCCGTTGTTATGCAAAACAATATTATGACGTAAAAAGTTCTGCTATAAAAGGTAGACCCGGGTGTGTCAAGGTCAAATGATTTACATTAACACTAAAATTATGTAATTGATCATAATACGAATTGCCAAGGTTTTCTTTGCAAAGATATAAAGCACAAATGTGTAAATTATAATTAGTCGCAGGCCTAGATCGTTTTAAGATAATTGAGATCCAAATATCCTCGGCGGAACTTCGCCAATCTTGTCGTTCTAGAACAGTAAGCTCACTTCTCACCGCTATCAATACGCCACCACCCCGCTTTTGAGACGTTCGAGAGTAATCACGATCGCGCCTCCACACTAAATAACGACTATCAAACATCTCACTACTAAAGATATCATCCACAAGCCACGTCTCAGTGAACACAATTACATCGTATGCACTCTGTGATATTTTACGAAATATACCGTTCGTCTTCGTACGCAGACCACGCACGTTCTGATAATACACACTAAGAGTAGCCATCACTAGTCAAAACTAAGACAGAATACAATAAATATATAAGAAAAGCGAGCATAAACAAGTTTTGTGCTAAAAAGCGCAAATAAGTTTCAATTTCTAGATAAAATAAAATTGCGGAGGTAAAAGGCAATGACTTGCAATAAACTATTAGGCACAGCAGAGCACAGTGCACAAAAATAAATAACTTCAAAAAGCATAAATCATATAAGCTTTGAATACAAACAAAAGGTGTCGAGCGGTAGTAAGATAAGGATTGCTGCCAATATAACAAGGTAATAACACACAAAACAATGTATTTGAAATGAGACCATAACTCTAACGCAATTAGGTCGTAATTACTTAGACGCAATAGTTTCGCATAAGTGATTTTTTTAGAGAACTTACTCATTAGCACCGTGCAATTACACAGATCAATTAGGAAAACGCAAGTAGCACACAACGGCTTGCGGTTCTCAAACTGTTTATGGGCACAAATGACAAAATATGTAAACACTGTTGTATTAAAGTTAAATGTTACTATTATATAATTTTGGAGAGGTCCTTTTCTGATTTCACTATTATTACGGGGGTGGTGTCCATTTTTCTCGCATGTATTTTTGCATGTTTGACCCATACATATTGAAAATCCGTTTCGGATGCTAATTTTTTAGTTTTAGATAGCAATAATTTATTTTTAGCCGTTAGATGGTCGTTTATATATATCCTATGGTTTCCTGCTAATCCAATCTGGCCAGTTGTTAGTGGCGATGTCTTAGATGCGTATCTGGCTGCAGCAACAAAGTCTTCTTTAACGTAGCGATTAGCGAATGAAATAATGACTGGTTTTATGTGATCTTTTTCGCGCGTAGGCACTCTAGTAATGAAATTTATCTGACTTTTGGCAATGGGGTAATTAATTTTGGTACCAATACTAGAGATAATTTGAACCAGATTTTCATTATTCGACTGTGATAATCCTTTCACTTCTACGTTGTTCATTCGCGACCATTGATCCTTGCTATCTGAATCTTCCTCCAGTTTATCCAGTCTAACTTGAAGCTTCTCCACTTGACTCTGTACCTCTTCTAGCTGAGCAACACGCTGTTCCATGCTACTCATTCTCCCATTGAACTCCTTGACAATATCATTGAATTGTAGGCTTAAAGAGGACTTCATGTCGGCGAATTCACTCTTAAGAGCCAGAATTTCATCCTTCAGACCATCCAATGGTGCCAACTTTGCAGCCAATGCTCGAATTTCCAGTAACACCGCAGATTCCGGTTCCAAATTCGGCGACATTGGTGAACTAGGTGCATGAAGAGCGCCCGTCTGTTTGCATTTCATGCACCGCCATGTGAGCCTTCTGTCTCCCAGCTTACGGTGGCCAGCTTCAGTGATGCCTGCACATTGGAAATGTAACTCATTTCCGCACACCGAGCAATGCACTCCATCAGTCAGCTGATCATCACAGACACCACACTTCTTTATGACATCCATTATTTGTCGTTATTAACTTTGAGGAACACTGGTTGGCTTCTAAAAATCGACAGTGAGTCTAGTTAAACGCGACCGTAGACGGTAGGGCCTACGACCGTACTGAGATAGCTTTGAATCAGGAGACGGACATATGACATATACGTTTTATATGGAAATCTTCTTGAAAATCTTACAAGTGTGTGGGACCATTAGCAGGGCGTACTTTAGTTTGGTTATTCGAGCCGGATGGTGACGATTCGCTACCGAACGCTTGAACATTCGCAGTAAACTTTATCCAAGTTTATTATGTCGCAAATCGCGGTGTCGAAAATTATAATCCCGGGTACGGCGGTATTTAGAAGCTATAGATAAGTACCTTTGGGCTTGCGGACAACGAGCAATGGTTAGCTCGTCGTCCGGCCATTCGGACCAAGCCCGAATGTCGACGTCGCGTAGTGTTCCACGCGCGCCATAAGGAGATGTCAGCAAAACCGTAGGTGCCCAGCAGGGTCGAAGCCTACTGAGGCCATGGATTCGATTCTAAAAGAACGCAACGCAAGCCAAAGAAGGAACATAGTAGTGAGTTATATTCAACAAAAACCCTCACACTTCATACTAAGCACACATCATACTTACTCACACTAAACATATAAAACATACGTACAAACGCACATACATAAACTATCCATTAGATGGCAAACTTAGTTTATTATATTATAATTATAAATTTCAATATCAGTCTCTCTGTATTTCTAAATAACTGTATTAATGGGATCTTGGGCTGGAGTACCTCAATACAGGTTACTGTGTAACCTAGCTAGGACGCCAGGACACCTTTCTTGAACTTTAAAATTGGTTATATCTTTTGTAAACTGTTTAGACAATGAAAACATATTTAAATAAAAAATAAAAATGAAGTCTGACACCCCCTCGCGCTCCGCCCAAGTGCGAGAAGTCATTGAATAAGTTCCCACCTAAAAAAAAAAGATACCTTACCTTAATAAATTAAAAAATCAACTTACACAAATTTTGCGACAGTTTTCATTCTATGACTGACGGTTAAAGAATTTACAGTTAGAAGATGAATCGCCAAACACAGCATCTCACTATGTTCCTTCCTACAGTAATTCAAACGGTACTCGCCACGCGTACTCAAAAAAACCTTCAAAACATCGTGACGTCACCGTTTTACGTCGCATTCTATTCTCGGATGAATTAGCGACACCTATAGTCCGTTCACAGTTATTTTACCTCTGACGAAAACCAACCTTGAAGCTCAAAGAATAAAGTTCAATTTGATATTGATAGTTTTATAGGGGTGGCGGTGGCGTTACTCAGGCCAGGTGCGCCAGCGCAGTTCGTGGGAACTTTTAGATGTGGGGGACACACGGCAGCGGCGGGCGGCGAACAATCAAATACCACTATTTAATTTTTATTATTATTTTTCTTTCGTCTTTGTTATTACTGTTAGTATCTTGAAAGGCTCATAATACTGTTATTGTGATATACAAATGCTAGGAGGGTGTTCGAGGGTGGTTCGGATATAATTAATAGAGGTACCGTAGCTAGTGATTTGTTAAGATTTTTGTAAAATGTATTGCAATGACGCAGTCAAAAAAAAAACATCGCACTGAGTTTACCTTGCGATGTTTTTGTATAGATAATTCTTTGCTTAAATACAGATAACTTAATAAATTCATTTTTATACGTAACTGTTGGTTTTTATAATATACTAGCTGTGCCCACCACGACTTCGTTCGCGTGGACTACAGGATTTTGAATTTTTTTTTCTAAAATAAAAGCAGCCTAATTTACTCCTTATTACATCAGCTACCTGCCAAAAAAGTCCCGTCAAAATCGGTCCAGCCATTTCAGAGATTAGCTGGAACAAACAGACAGATAGACAAAAATTGTAAAAAATTTTATTTTTGTGTATGGACCGTATATATTCATATGCTTGTAGTAAAAAGCGTTTATTTAAATATTACAAACAGACACTTGAATTTTATTTATACGTATGTATAGATATTATGTGTTCTAGGAGGCCAGTTGACCAATAAATAATATCAAAGGGTCTAAACAGACGGACCGCATTTCAACTGCAATCCAACCGCAAATTGCAGTTTAAGTGCAGTTTGCGCGAGAGGGCGGAGCGTGCGGGCGGGTGGGTATGGTGCAGTTCGGATGCAGTCGGTGTGCAGTTCACACGACTGCAATCGGACTGCACGTTTGGATTACAGTTGAAATGCGGTCCGTCTGTTTAGATCCAAAGTGTACATAACAAGCAGAGATATCCACAGTCTCTATGCAGATTTACAGAAATATCAGAGATCTAGCTACTGCCACCGGCTTTGCCCACGTGTGAGTGTAGACAATTATGAAATTCAGAATGAAAATCAAAACAGGATTATAACCATAAGTTTGTGATTGGGGCCTTCTTTTAAGCGAACAATGCCTGTATGGCATTGTTTGCTTAAAAATTATATATTATCAACGTGCAGCCAAAATTCTGGGACTAGGAGCGTGAAATTTTTCACAAGGTTTCCTTTTATGACGTAGGCGCGCACTAAGAGAGGAATTGATGAAACGGGAATCAAAATTTGTAAGGAGAAAGGTACTTTCAAGCAGGCGAAGTCGCTGTCAGAAGTAAGTCAGTATTAAAAAAAAAAAACTTTCGCCTTTATAATATTAGTGTGATGTCGTTTAATTTTAATTATAGTGCACATTCCTGTGACAGTTTAAAGCTAGTACTTCACTGCTCCCACATGTGCCACACACGCCGATCTGCACGCGTCGTTCTCCATACATCTTATATGGAAACTAGACTTGTAGAGCTACACTTGATCCACGCCACCCGACGTCGTTCTACGTACAAATCAGGCGTGTTACACGTGTGCGTCGGTCTAATGTAGTTCTAGTTTATATTTATTTAACAGTTCATAGAAAAGAAGACGGAAACAGAAAAATAGTTCCATAGGTGATGCTTATTTCTAAAGAAATCTCTTCTAGCATACCCGCCCGCGAAAGGAGAATTGAAAAAAAAGAGATGTAGACACTGAAAACAGAAAAGTTGTACGCATCTACCGGCATTGTGTGTCGATCGATCGAATGCTACCCGGAGTCAGCCGGGTGGCCGCGGCACAAGCCATAGACTACTTTTTACGGCACTTTTTTCTTTTTTGTTGTTTGTTGTGCACAGAGGCCTTTTTTTGTCTTTTAAACAACGCTAATATTATTGATGATTAGCGTCGAAATTATAATTAAATATTAATTTATTTCATCAGACATCAATATTGGAATGGAATGGAGTGGAATTCCGGAGTCTATGTTTCCTGATACCTATAACGTAGGGGTCTTTAAATTAAGAGTGAATAGAATGCTTCTAGGCAAGCGCGTTCCATCGTCGGCCACATCATCGCTTAACACATCAGGTGAGATAGCAGTCAAACGCGAGCCAACCTAAAAAAAAAATTTTGTTCCTTTCATTACAAGAAAATTATTACTATGATCTTAAAAAACTATGTTAACTAGTGTCTAATAACTAAAAGCAACTTAGTCTTCTGGGTATGGTTCCACACCAGAGGACTGTCAAACTTACTAGCTATCATTTTTAGAACACTGTTGCTGCTGCCATGCAGTCTACTTAGTAGTGATGCTGTTTTCTTGCGCCACGTGGCGTCAAAGCCATCTGTGCGCGATTCAGCGAACATGCTGGAAGCACTGTAGAAGCGTGGCTGACGCAACAACACTCTGTATGCATAGTTAAACTGAAATTAACATTATCATCAGACCAGACCGTGACCAGAGGGCTGGCTCGTTCTTCGCCCAAAGAATTTGCATTGCTATCCAACGTGTCAATACTGCCAGTCTTCTGGTCTCTTTTCTGGATGACAGCGATGTGGAGGAGTACTTTGACGCCTGGGTGTACTTTGTTATTTTGTATTATTTAAGTTACTATAACTATGTAATTTAGGTTTTAGTATAAATAGTTTTTTTTTTTGCTATTTTTTATTATTGATAGGCTCGCGTTTGACCACCATCTCACCTGATGGTAAGCGATGATGTGGTGTGAAATAACCAAAAAAGTGTTTTTTTTTTGTGATTTACGTAAAAACGGCAATTTTGCAGGTCATTAACACCCTGGCGCTCGAGGGGCAATTACGATTTCACAAGACAGTAAATAAATCAAGGAAGCATTATTATTATTATTTAGCCAAGTACTTACGCAATTTCTCCGCCAACGTTGCAACGACCCCTCAAGCCGGGGCTCGCATATTATTACCGAGGCGGAGTGCCCTAGCGCAGGTGTCGCTCCACGTGAGAACGCACTCCCCTATCCCGAGGGAGTGGGTTCGATTCCCACGCGACACCCGTTAACAATCGGTAGCTTGCTAGCTTAAGATAGAGTACCCAACTGTTCAGAATGTGAGCTTGCGGTCTAAGGTGGGAGCTCATGGTACCGTTAATAGTTATTATCAGAGGCCGGAATTAGGTACCCTTATTTATGTACTTATACTAATTTCATAGAGCGAAAGAATAAAATGAATTTGCCCCAAATCCCGAGATTAATTTTATAGAGCAGATTTTTTTTTATAACACTATCAGAAATATAGCAGAAAAAAAATATGAGGAAGTGTATAAATTTAACCTTGCCTCAGTTGACGTTAAGAGATATTTTCAATGAAAAATACTAATAAAAATTGTAAGTAGGGATGTTTATTTTTAAGGCCATAAAATAGTGATTTTCTGAGGCCTACTCCTCCGTAACGGCTAGGTCAATTGGTTTTAAAAAAATATATGTTTATTATAAATTCATGAACAATAATATCAACATTTGATTTTTTCGTGCAATTAATACTATTGTCAAAAAAAAAAAAATTTAGCAATTTCGCAACTTTTCCCTACTCCTTCGAAACGGCTTGGACCTTTAGAAACATTTTTACACATAAAAATTGGTGGTTAAATATTCTTCAAAGTGAACATTGTATATGTAAATCAATCAATATCTCGCAGAGCGCTTTCCGGGCGACTGCCGCCTAGGCGAGTGCGAGAGTTGCGTTCACATAATTTCGGTCAGATGGTTCAAGGGACTATACGCCTTAACTATCTCTGAGATTTTTATTATTATTTATTTGTAATACGAGTATTGTTAGCAAGATCCATAGTAATATTAACATTTCGATGCAAGTACATGAATAACTTAACCTAGTTCTGACCTCTGTTCCCGCAATCATTCACCCCCATGGATATTATCCATGAGTCATTTGTTTACTAGTTTCACCCGCGTGAGAGTAGGTTTCCCTCTTAATAGTAGGTCTCTCTCTTAATAGTAGGTTTCTCTCTTAATAGTAGGTTTCTCTCTTAATAGTAGGTTGCTCTCTTAATAGTAGGTTGCTCTCTTAATAGTAGGTTGCTCTCTTTCATCATCATCATCATCAGCCTTTTTTTTAATGTTCCCACTGCTGGGACTCAGGCCTCCTCTCTAGGAGAGGGAATGGGCCGTAATCCACTACGCGGGCCCGGTGCGGGTTGGTGGATGTCACATGTCTTTGAATTTGTGGTTCTAGGACATGCCGGTTTCCTCACGACGTTTTCCTTCACCGTTTTCAGAGCAGTGGTAATGAAATAAATTACACAAAGTAATGCGGCTGGCAGGGTTTGAACCCACGAGGCCACGACCAACAACTCGTAAGTCGGAGCCATTACCACTCGGCCACTGCTCTCTTTAGGATTCTTCACCTCTTCAGGATGTGAGTTTTGGTAAATCCTAGTGTTCGCCTACATCACAAAAGGAAGCCTCGTGCAATTTTTCACATACCTAGATCCAGTAGTTTCGGTGTGCGTTGATCTGTCAGTAATTCAGTTTCTCCTTTTCTATATTTAGACGCTTGGTTAGCAGTATTGATCGTAATTTATAAGGAATTTTTTATTTACTAGCTTTTGCCCGCGGCCTCGCCCGCATACATAAAATATAGCCTAGATCGCTCAGGAATAAAGCGGCTAACCTACTTTTCTTTATTCCGTGCAGCTAACGGTGTAAAAATGATCGCAATCGGCCTAGTACTTCCTGAGATTACCAAATACAAACAAAAAAACAAACTTTACCTCTTTATTATATTAGTGTAGATTAATTACTCTTCTTAGGTTGGCACCACACCACTAAAATGGACATGGACCTAACGATTCCTGCATTTTCTACGCAAGAATCTTCAGGTCCATGCCCCTTTATGGGGCGCCGGTTCGGGGCAATCTGAACGCATGCCATTATATGCACTTTTCTAAAATCTAAGACATTATTGACACCCCGTGGCTCGGAAAGCAAGCAAAGCCGTTGGCCGGCAGATGCCAGAAAACTAACAATTAGTCTATCCAAGGAGCCCAGTTGCCCAGTAACTGGTCTGATATGCAGGATTTACATGTAAAAGTCTGGTTTTCAGCCGCATCGAGTTAGACTGGAAACCGACCATAAGCTAGTTAGGAAAATGGCTAGGAAGATGATGGTACACAGACTTGAGACAGGACAATCCTAAACTGTGAAGATAGAGCTAACTTTAGACCCATCTATATATATGTACTACGCACTAGATTAGACGTGCCGAACACTCACTTCAGTCGAGTCAGGTGTATTGTAGTCCGTACACCTTGAACATTACCCTATGTTGAACGAAACGCGTAAGTACCACGACATTCATGGCGCTTAAGACATTTTGGTCTCGAAAAAAGTATCCTCTAAAAGCTATCTTAGTGCTGCGTGTTTTAATAGTTCTGTTAGACGACATTTCGCCAATGTAGCGCTGCAGCGAACTTTTGTTTTAACTTTTCATTATTTAGACGATAATTTTGACAAATAGTTTCCACAAACGTGCTTGTCTATCATTAAAATATGAGTCGATATTTAGACCTAACTGCACATAATACTCCTTCTCCCCATCTCTTTGACGACTCCATATTATATATGTACTTGTAGTACAAACAATACCTGTTTTAGTAGAAAAAGGGTTACGGTTACGAATCAAAGAAAATTTTGCAAAACACGTGCGTATTCAGCGAACCCCTTACTTGAAGCAGGAATATAATACAATAAATCACATTATTTTGATAGCCATCGAACGTGCATAATCCAGCGAACGAGCTTACAACTTTATTTCAAGAATAATAGAGTTTATTTTGCTCTAATTGTTACTGGTAATTTGTCTAAATAGAATTCGATGCCGAATTCAAGTTATACTTATTTGATTCTATTGAGATTCGTGGGAAATTGAGCTGAATGGGGTTCAGCAACTGTTAAGTTATAGCAAAACAACAAAACTGGTAATAAATTTTCAATGAAAATTATTTTTTCATAGCAAGCTTCCGTAGCCTATATATTAATAAATAAATTAATACTCATGACCATTCCGAAAAGGTCAAACACTATAGGGTTATCCTAGTTCCTATGGCCACCTTCCGGTTCCATCATCAGATCAGCTCCATGTCATATTAATTTTGCATTCTCGTAATATTTATTTATTTAATTTTTATGCAACAAAAGATACAAAGGCGGACTTAATGCTTTAGGCATTCTCTACCAGTCAACCTAGGGTAGTGCAGAGACAAAATGGCAGGTGCATAAAAAAAAAGAAAATATTATTTAAAACAATTAAAGAATTATATATAAAGCTAAAACTAAACATACATATACAAAAGCATATTTAATAAAATATATAGCTATACATACATACAAATATAATATATATATATATATATACACAAAGAAAAGGAAAATTTCAGATCATTCGGTTATCGGAAAGTAGATGAAATTTATTTTGCAAGATTTGATTACACACAAACAAACATCGGGACAGAGGAAACTAAATAAAAGCTTGTAATAAAGTAGGCATAGGCATGTTCGTAACGACAGCAGCAGCCATCGACACGTCGGCGGCAGCCACCGACAGGTTGGCAACATGGCGATGCGTCGGCGGCAGCCATCGACACGTTTTTTTTTTCGTGGTTGAAAAATCATCTAATGACATCCCCCGCTCTTGGGCGGAGCGGGAGATAGTGTCAGACTTTTGCTGACTAAAAACCCACTCCTGTTCCTTCGTTGCCTTTCGTACCGGGGCTGAGCTATCTTTCGAAACTAACCCTGGCCCCAGTAGGCTTCGACCCAGCTGGGTCCCTGCTGTTGCTGACAGATCCTAGAGGCGCGCGGGAACAGTGCGCGCCGTCGACGACTTGAGCTCGGCCTGGACAGTTACCGGACGGTCGGGCAGCGAGCTACCCATTGCTCGCCGTCCGCAAACCTGCGCCTACGGTGGCCGGAAATCGGGATCGGAATCCCGGTGGCGGCTGGGGCGCTGTGAGCGCCGCCGTTGCCTGATGCGGTCAGCCTCCTCCTTTGCTAGCATTACTGCTTGACAGAAGGAGGCGGCCGCCTGCCACTCTTCCTCGCTCCGGACCATAGCCTGTACCAAGGCCCGGCGCGAGAGATCGCCGCCGCCGATCGCCTTCACGAGGGCACGGCGATGCTCTGCCCAAGCGGGGCACACCTCTATTTTGTGCTCCACCGTGGACTCCGAGCGTTCCGCACAGTGGCGACACCCGGGTGTCACTTCCGCAGCTATCGACACGTGGGCAGCACATCGACGACTTCCTTCTGAGAAGCAGTAATGCTAGCAAAGGAGGAGGCGCTCACGCCCCAGCCGCCGCCGAGATTCCAATCCCGATTTGCAGCCACCGTAGGCACGGACTTGACACGTGCGGACGGAGAGCAATGGGTAGCTCGCTGTCCGACCGTCCGGTAACTGTCTGGACCGAACCCAAGTCGTCGACGGCGCGCTGTTCCCGAGCGCCTCGAGGAGTTGTCAGCAACAGCAGAGGCCCGGCTGGGTCGAAGCCTATTTATTCTAGGGTCTGTTCCGAAAGGGAGGCTTGGCCCAGGTATGAAAGGCAAGAAGGAACGGGGTGGGTTTTTTAGTCAGTAAGAGTCTGACACTCCCGCTTCGCCCAAGGGCGGGGGATGTCATTTGAATGATTTTTACCAAACGAAAAAAAAAAAGGTACGTCGATGGCTGCAGATACCTCTGCCGCTGGAAACATGCCACTCATGTGTATGAGCTTACATAACATCACGTCAGTAGGTAGGTACTTCCTTGCGCGACTAGGTCTCGTCCCAATCGGACGGCGAGCTACCCATTGCTTGCCGTCCGCAGTCCCTCGCCTACGATGGTCGGAAATTGTTCTTGCAACTCCTGACGCTTGAGAAACTCCTGCGTCGGCTGAGGTGTTAAGATGTTCTCTTTGGTGTAAAATAGTGTTAACTCAGTAAAAATTAAGGTTTGTATGGTATCCAAAGACATGAATAAACCTAAAAATGTTACTTTCCGTAGCACTCGTAGCTGCGTAGCATTTAGCTACGAGCTTGGTGCTACGCGGCTACGTACCTAATTAATATCTAAATGTTTGAATGAAATCGATACAGTATGACCTAGTTTTAATAAAGGTCATGCAGTTCGGGCTACTTCGGCTAACTTCGGCTCGGCTCATGAAAATTATAATGTGTTATTTGTGGAATATTCCAATGACGTAGTTTCGATATAATAACATCATATTTATTTCATACTGCCTTCTAACTGCGGGTTCGCATGGAATTTGTAAGTCTATAAGCCTCCACCATAAATATAGTATATGTGTTAACTCTGGCTGGTTAGAGGTATTTCGAAAAAGGCATTTAGAGAAGGCATTGCTCAGCAGAGGAAAATATAAGCTAAATTAAAAAATAAACTATTTCCCACCGTTTGATTGTGAAGAAGTGACAAACATACTCGTACTATAATTTGACTGGCCTGTTAGTCTAGTGGTTAGTGGCCCTGACTGCTTTGCCGGAAGTCACGGGTTCGATTCCCACCCAGGACAAATGTTTGTGTGATGAACACGATCATTTGTTCTGTGTCTGGGTGTAATTTATCTATACATAAACATAATGTTTGTATTACAAATATTTAAGTATATTTATCAGTTGTCTAGTACTCATAACACAAGCTCTGCTCAGCTTGGGACTAGACGGCGTTGTGTGATAGTTGTCAAATATTTACAGACATACACCACATACATTTTTGCTTTTATAATATTACCTATTGTTCTTAAAAAGATGTCAAATATACAGGTAGAGGTCGGACGGAGGTGCAAATAGGTTGCTTGCGTTGGCACACACCGCCAGAGGTGACCCGATCAGATAACCATCAAAACAACACACACACATAAACAACACACATACACCGTTAAATTTTAATCGTTTTAATCCCGTGGAGGGTCGATCCGGTACATGAAACACTATCGATTTGTAAAGATAAAATTAAAAAATAAAGTACCTCTTTTTCAAAACTCGTATTAATTTACGCAGGTACGAAATTAATTTCTTTAAGAAAAAGTCAGCTGAGCGAGTTCAATGACCTGTAGGTACTTTGTACGCAATGCCGACTATTAACTACAACACGATTAAAACGATTAAAATTTAGCGGTGTTATTTAACACACACCTTACCGAGAGTATTATATGACTAATTTATTTACTCTTTTGAGAACCTTACTGAAAATTAAGTAATTATTCTATTCTTTACCTATACTTACCGAAAAGATTGGAACAAAATAATGATGTATTCAGATGTCTATACTTTATACTATACCTATTTTTATAAATTTGAGTATAATTAGAGTGATTTGAGTCTGATTAGAGTCTAATTTATAAGAATAAATACTTCGATATATATACGTTTTTGTAGGTAACCATCTAATGACATCTCCCGTCCTTGGGCGGAGTGGGAAGGCATGTCAGACTTTAACTGACTAAAACCCAGTCTTAGTTTCTTCGTTGGCATGCATTCCTGGGTTTTCCTTTCAGAAGCGAAGCCATGGCTCCATGGCTTCGATCCTGCTGGCTCCCTTCGGTTTGCTGACATCTTCTTGAGGCGCGCTTGGAACACTAGAAATAGATACTTGAGATTAGACGTTGGAGGTACCTAACGTTTAATCATCTATAGTTCAAAGATAGATAACTTATGCTTTTAAGTTCAAGTAAATACATAGAAAGCTTGACTTATGACTTAGATACTCAAGTCATAAGTCAAGTGTTTCAGGTTCGATTCACGCGGTTCGAATTGTAATCGGACTGGAATGGGAGGTGGAAGCGTCAAATGAAACACTTCTAAAACTAAATAAAAAATCGAATAAGTATTTACTAGTGAAGCGCAAATACGAATCAAAACAAGTAAAAGAGGTTTGGGGGAGGGAGGTTTTCCGCAACAAATATAAAGGTTTTTGTACTTCCAACAAAGTTCCGACTAAAAAACAGAATCGAAAGTTTGAAAAACAGAATCGAAAGTTTGAAAAACAATAGCAAGTTCGGAGATAGGAATCTCACCTCCTAAAAATCTTTGGTACATAAAATGTCAAAGACTGAACCTGATATGATGATGATGATGAACCTATAATTAACTAGCATCTGCCAGCGGCTTCGCCTGCGTGAAAGTTGGTTTCTCGATACAAAGTTTGGGCCCAAGTTTCATCCCCTCTGGGGGTGAATTTTGGAAATTTTTCTTTTAAAGAGCTCGCCAGCATCTTATAAAGAAACCTGGTGCAAAATTTTACACTCAGTTATCTCAACAGTTCAAAGATAGATAGCTTATGCTTTAAGTTTAAATTCATAGAAAGCTTGACTTATGACTTAAATACTCAAGTCAAGTCAAGTCAGTCAGTCAGGCTTCTGCCAGCGGGTTCGTCCGCGTGAAATAGGTTTCTCGATACAAAGTTTGGCCCATTTTACCACTTCGCCCTAACCCTATAAGGAACCTACCTGCCAAACTTTAAGTCTGTGGGTGTTATAGTTTCTGGGATTTCGTGATTAGATAATCAGTGAGTGTTATTTCGCTTTTATATATATAGATAAAAGATAAATAATATAAATTTTTCAATAGTCAGATGACTGTGATCAAAATATTGGGTTTGATATTATTTTCTACAGAAAATCTGTCAAACCTCCATTTTTATTCCTGAGTTAAAATAATATCTGGCATTGAAAAATTAGCTTTACAAGAAAACGCTGAGCATGGGGTTGCAGTGCGACGGACTGTGTCGTAAATATTGTATCTTTATTGCTCGCATTGCGTGCGCGCGCGCAAATATTTGCAGTCAGTAGGTAACTGTGATAAAGATTATAACCCACACTTGTAAATAGTAGTGGCGGACATGACATTTTTAAAATTTATTTTGTCGAAATTATTTTATGTTAAGGGGCCGGCGGAGGATGAATTTCCATACAAACGTAATACCACGCTCATTTGCAGTTGGAGCATATATTCAACATATTGTGATGATATTCGGTTAAAGACAATATTTATCTAGGTTCCTACGTCGAGAATATTAGAAATATTGTTATTTTTAATACAAGAAAAGCCAAATGGCATGTTTTGCCATTTACGCTATAAAAAAGTGCGAAATACAATTTGCTTAAATTTCTTTTTGTTTTTTTAAAAAAGAAAGACGTAGGAACCTAGATAAATATTGTCTATAACCAAATATCATCATAATATGTTGGAAATATGCTCCAACTGCAAATGAGCGTGGTATTACGTTTGTATGGAAATTCATCCTCCGCCGGCCCCTTAAGTACTTAAAATATTTTGACAAAAAAGGCCTACATAGAATAAATCTAAATATGAGGCAGTCCAGAGGCTTTTCCTTGAATGGCTTAAATAACTGTACTGTACATAAAAAATTGACAAGTTTTTATTGATTAATATTATTTTACATATTTCTATGATAAACATACTTTTTTTTTCAAATCAATTAACGAGGTACAGGCTTCAGAAAGTCACTGTTTTATGGCACTGCTCGAGCACTTGAGCTTTCATTTTGCATTTACGTTTATCTGCATCAAGGCCCGAGTAAAGTGCCATTAATATTACTTCGTGGGAAAAAAGTCCGTTGTGCAAACAAAACGAAATAGATACCGTAATAAAATTAGTTGTACATAATACTATACTACGATATTATATCTGTGTTGTGCCGGTAAACAGTTGTTTTATTGTACTAAGCATATTTGATAACGTTATGTCAATTTTATGTCTATGTTAAAAGAGCCGGTAGCACTTTTATACACAACGCCCCTAAAAAACCGGCCAAGCCCGGGCCGGGCTTGCGCACGAAAGGTCCCGTACCATTATCTATACAACATTAGAGACTATTTACAACCTTTTTAGGGTTCCTTATTTAGAACGCGAGGAGGTAACAAGTTGAAATTAAAACTCAGTACTCAGGTTTGTGGTCCCTTGAAGTTCTGAAAAAATCAAACTTCTAAGTTAACGAAAAAAAAAAGAAACGGCCGTTTATGTCGCAAAAATACGTATATTTCGACACTCTCAAGGAAATCAAAATTCATAGGTTAGATATGACACTATCTCCCGCTCCGCCCAAGAGCGGGGGTTGTCATAGGATGATTTTTCCCATCGGAAAAAAAAAAAAAAGATACTTTCCGTTGATCTAGATTCTAGAACCCTGAAATTTGGCATGAAGCACGGTCTTATAGTACAACTATAGGAATAAATCTGAAAACTGAAAATTTGTAGTTACGTACCGGAAAAATCTTCGAAACTCCATTCAGCTTAAAAAAAAAAACAAATCACCTTTGCTGATTGGGAGCCCCACTTAAATATTCAATTTATACTGTTTTTAGTATTTGTAGTCATAGCGTTAACAAAAATACATCATCTGTGAAATTTTCATCTGTCAAGTTTCATTAAATAGAGCCTGGTGAAGTGGTGACAGACAAACCGACGGAGAGTGGAGTCTTAGTAAAAGGGTCTTATTTTTACCCTTTGGTTTGGTTACGGAACTACAAAAAAAAACTGGCTAAGGACGAGTTGGACTCGTGCACAAGGGTACCGTACTGTCCTTAGGAAAATTCGGAAAAAAATCGGGTTTGTTGTATGGGAGGGAATATTTATTTTATTTTGTTTTTATTATTTGTTGTTGTAGCGGCAACAGAAATACATAATTTGTGGAAATTTCAAATGACTAGCTATGGCGGTTCTTGAGATACAGCCTGGGGCATAAGTCTGCTATTCGTCATTCCAAGACGATTCCATTGTCATTTTGCTAAAAGTTTGTAATTCACTAATTCATAATGATCGATCATTGATCGGTCAATGGTCTTGTAATAGATTGTGGTAGAATGACAATATCGAGCTTATTAAAAGCACTAATTGCGCAATGACGTCGTAATGGTAGGTCACTGATCAAAGGAACTGTCAAAATTTTTTGCATGATTACCGCATACGTCAGATATTCATTTGTCATTATGTACGAGATTACCATTCTAAGCCATTTCTTTTTCAATGGAGTGTCAGTGGTTGACCATCGGAAAGTCATAATGACGCCATTATATTAGTAGAATACCAAAATTTGACAAAATCAACAATTATGAAATCAATGATAGACCATTATGACATTATTATAATAGCAGACTTGAGGCCCTGGTGACAGACAGACGGACAGACAGCGAAGTCTTAGAAAAAGGGTCCGGTTTTTACCCTTTGGTTACGGAACCCTAAAAAGGAGTGTCATGTTTTCAGGGTTCATGTAGATTATGTGTTTAGATATGGTGTCGTTGGTCCCGGTTGTCATTCGTAGATCTTTAACAGTCGTTACAGGTAGTTAGATGCCAGAAAGAGTGACCATCTGTCTATCCAAGGAGTAGGTATATTGTTGCCCAGTAACTGGGTTGTCTGATAGGCAGCCGCTCCATGTAGAACACTCAGCCGCATCTGGTTAAACTGGAAGACAACTCCAAGCTGATTGGGAAAAGGGTTAGGGAAATGATGATGTTGGTGATTATATACGGTTTGTAATATTTGTAATAATCTTGAATATGTTCTATCTCTGACAAAAGAATTATAATAATCTATACATACTTATAATAAACTAGCTTTTGCCCGCGCGGCTTCGCTCTCGTTCTTCCCTACTCCACCCTACTATACCCTACTCTACCCTACTCAACCCTACTCTACCCTACCCTATCCTACTCCACCCTTCTCTACACTACTCTACTTTATACTACTCTACTCTACACTACTCTTCACTGCTCTACCCTACTCTACCCTACTATACCCTTCTCTACCCTACCAAACATCACATAAACCATCTACTAAATAATCCGAACAAAGCCTAAACATTTGGTTTGGACAGGTGAGCCCGTTTTTGAGTTATAAAATAGAACGAAAAGTAGCATTGATTTTTTATATTATGTATATACTCGTAGATCTGTAGAACTTTTTAGTTGTGCCCGCATCACGTAAAATGTACATAAAATCGATGTAGATCACTTTTACACATTAAAATTGTGTGTAACTTAGCATATTACATAAGCTCTGTTCATCGCAATCGGTTGACTATATCGAAAGATACTACATTCATTGACTGTTAGACGGTACAAAGTTCGCCGGGTCAGCTAGTCTAAAATATTAAATTTAAATTGGGATCACGCACTGCCGTCGTCGAATATTGGCACCTTGTTCGACGATACTACTTTCCGCCTAGCTGTTGCCCTACGCCTTGGCGCTCCTTGTTGTTCTCCTCATCGCTGTCACTGTGGCGAAGCTGTCAACAGCCTCGGTCACCACGGCCTGTCATGCAGTCGAAGTGCGGGACGCATAGCGCAGCACGCGAATATTAACGACATTATCCGACGAGCCCTTGTCACCGTCAGCGTTCCGGCTGTTTTGGAACCTCATGGCCTGGCACGCGACGATGGTAAGAGACTGGACGGTATGTCTTTATTTCCATGGAAGTTGGGTAGACCTTTAGTGTGGGACGCTACCTGTGTCGACACTCTTGCGCCATCCCATCTTCCTAGTTCATCGTGCTGTGCTGGTGCTGCCGCTGCGGCTGCGGAGAACCTCAAGCGGTGGAAATATAACAACCTTGTCGGCAGTTATATTTTTGAGCCGTTTGGGGTTGAAACTCTTGGGCCGTGGGATCCGAGTGCTCATATACTTTTTAAAGAACTGTCAAGACGCTTAGTTGACACTTCGCGTGACCCAAGGGCTGGTTTTTATCTCGGTCAGAGATTAAGCATTGCCATTCAACGTGGCAATGCCGCCAGCCTCTTGGGCACACTTCCAGTCGACAGCGATGCTGAGGAGTTTTATGACGCCATATATTAGTAGGGTAGCCTTTAGTGTGTACAGTTAGGTTAAGCATACTTAAATATATATATATATATATTTATTTTTTTTAATTTAAATTTAGCTGAAACCTCTTTGAGGCGCGTGTTGAACACTACGCACCATCGACGGATGGTGGCGGAGGTAACGGTGACGGATGACTGGCGACCTATCCATAGCTCTTTGTCCGCAAACTCTCACCCTAATGCCTGGGGCGTTTCCTATAGGACTTACCGTTTTGGTGGCGTGCCCAAGAATTTTAAACGGTAAAGTCTCAGACTAAGTAAAAAAAGGTTATTTGTAAGTTAACTTGTAAGGTTAACCTAGGCATATTCCGTAATTCATTCTTTTTCTGCCAAATATTGGCCTATAGGTGATTTTTGTGTATGAATTAGTTGCACGCACATGTGACAAAATGACCTATCTATCTAGTTATTGTTTCAGAACAATGACTATACAGCCTCTGGCCGTCGTTGATTAAACTAAACATTAAACATGCAATGAGTTGTTAATTAAACTGTGACTAGTTAGACTTTACTTTGATAGACATTTTATTTTTAATGATTATTGTATTTAATTTAACATTTTGCAATTTATATTAATACTAATTCCAATTATTAAAATACTGTTAATATTTGTATGCCTTCTGGTGGGACATTGTTGGGACATTATATTTTTTGTACAAACATCTTTATCCATACCCTATGTTCACAAATAAATATATTATTATTATCTCCTTTATTTTTCTATTATACATATAATTTACATTTTTAAATATTTTTTTATAACAAATATATATTAAAAAAAAAACATTTAAAAATATAAAAAATAGTGGTCCGCCGGTGTCGGGATTATTATTGTTATAGTCTTTGTTTCAGGCAGATAGTTTGCAAAATTGTCTGTGAGTAGAACACTCGCAGATAACTTTTCAAATAGTCCGATTAAAAGCAGATCGAGCAGAGAGAGATTTTTATAGCTAGTAGAAGAATACAATACAGACATGTGATGAAAATTCAAGGTAGCATCGATGTACCTACTTATTAAAAAGCGGCTAGGTAGCTAAGAAATAGGTACAAGGATTAATTTTAATTTGAAGAATTCTAAGGCTACAGCTTTCATAATGTAACAAACATCTAGTTTCATAAAAGTACCGTAGCACTTCAAAAGCAACGGCGTCTTAGAAGAACAAGCAAAATAAAGAAACCGTTATTTCTATAGCTTCTATCCAGTCCCCTTCGTTTTCTCTGCGGGGGTTTAACGTCCTAAGACCCGACAACCGATAAAGGTGCATGGGAAAATGACCCTTATGGTCGCCGAGTTTACAATTTTTTAGGAAGCTACGATACTCGATATTAATCTATTTTATCATAAGCTTTTTAGTTATGATCGTAAAAATGTTATGCTTAGGTATAATAAATGTGCAGAAATAAAATTTAAAATTGAACAACGATTTAATTTAAAATGAAAACAGAGAGGAAAAATTAAAAGCTTACAGCCATGAAAATCGCGGATATCTTTAATGGTTTTTGCGTACTAACAATATCAAGTTCCAAAGTATCAACGAATAATAAAAAAACAAAATATAATCGTAAATGTAATCGGCTTCATCTCAATTTCACCAATTTTGTGTAATATTTATTTAAAATTGGATGTTTTTATTGTTTGAAAATCTTTTTTTATTTTACTCGTCACATTTATTTATTGACTAACTGGTAATGAACCACAAACCAGTGCTATTAGGCTTTTGGCGAGATTTCTTCGAGTGAAGTTCATTAGCTGCTTTAATTATTCGCAATTTGATTCCGAGAGGATATTGTGAAGTAAAATTGGTGTAGAACAGTTATGTATCTCAAGTATCTGCGCAACTGGAGAATATATGGAATGATTGAAACAGGCGCAATCTCGGTTAAAAGCTGAAACTTTTATTGTAGCGTTGACTACCTCAGCAAAATTTGCTGACAAGGTTGACTTGATACATTTGCTGCCAATTACAACAAAAATATTAGTGTGTACGTCCGTATTGTAATTGTAGGTAAACAAATTAACTATTGATTCAAAGCCATCGCTTAAAGGACTTAGTATCCAAGCCAAAAACATTAGCAAAGAAAATATGACTGTATCAAACGTTTTTATCTTCATAAAAACTTTTTATTTAATATACATAGTTAAAGGAATCCATGCGGGGGTTTAAAATAGTCAAAGGTGGGGTGCGCGCGCAACCTGGCGCAATCCCACGACAGTGTGACTATTGTTATTACAAAATTATAACCATTTTCTACCACGCGCCGTTTCGTACACCTGCAAGTAACTGTAGTTGGAGTACGCTGTGTGATGCGTTTTTGCGGATGTTTGAGATATAATAAGAAACGATAGTGAGAGGGTTTCTCTTTCATTTTATTGCAACAAAGAAGAGATGAATCTTTCTTTGTGCTTTATATTTTAAGTTTTATATTTCTAGTACGGAATCGAATATCACACTTCTCCAAAGGAATAATTATATATTCATATAAAATGTTAGTTTTTAAGGCATTTTTATGGAAGAGAAGTCACGTTATTCTATGTCATCACAAATCTTATAAAGTGATCTATGATAAATCTGATTAGTTACTGATCAGACAAACTATGATGATAAATACTTCTCCGGGATATTTTTCCCTTTCAGATATAATATAGGAAATATTCTTTCATGATACCTGCTTACGTGATGAAATATTCCTGAACCTAAAATCAGTCTTCGATTAATGATTCGATTAATTACATGATTCTAATAAGTGGACAGTAATCTTTGCAAGTTCCACAATTAATTTGTTAAAATAAATAAATAACAAAAAAATAAATAATTGCTTGTACATACACGGTATTATCGAGATAGACCTAAATACTTAAACCTTTACAAGGCAAGCTTTATTCCACCTACACAGTGCGTTTATAAACACCAGTTTGAATCGTCTTTTTAAATACCGCAGTTGTATTTAGGGTTCACAAAACGCATTATCAATTTTACAAAACATTGAAAAAAGTTTTTTTTTTATTTTATTAATGATGGGCTTGCGTTTGACCACTGTCTCACCTGATGGTAAGCGATGATGTGGTCGACGATGAAGCACGCTTGCCTAGAAGAAACCTATTCACTCTCGACTTAAAGACTCCTAAGTTGTAGCTATCAGGAAACACAGATTCCGGCAGATATTTTACATATAATGTGAAAAATCGACGACATTAATTAACCTTTCGTATGCCGTAATTAGAGACACAATTAAAAAGTTATTGTGTCCGCGTGATTCCGGACATACAACGGGTTAAGGAGACATTTATGTCACTCATAATACAAATCTAACATAAAATATTCTAGCGATCCGCCCCAGTTGCAAGGTGTTAAAATTCTTTGGGATTCTCTAATTTTCTCTAGTATGACATGCATAAGTTATTTGTTAAATTTTCCTCATGTCTATTGGTGAAAACTGCATAAAAATCTGTTAAGTAGTTTTTGAGTTTATCGATAGCTATAACAGTAGTGTGTTAACTTAAAACATTCAGATGTCGGTGCTTCTGGTTTTAATCCTAAATTAATTTGCACATACTTCCGATATTAAAACTATCTTGCCTTTTTAATTTAGTTTTATACAACTAGTCTTGTATTTGTGCCTATAACATTTATAGAGATTTTATATTTATTACCTATTCTAACTCCAAATCGTTGAGAAGTGTTGCCTTCCAAATATAACAAAAAGCAAATATATGATTATTATTAGAAATTATATGAAACATGTAAGTTTTCGTAAAATTTGAGGGTCTCCTTAGATTTCCTAGGAATTCCATATTCAGATCCTAACATGGTGGCAATGAAACTATGTCGAAAGTACACTCTTTCAAATCATCATCAACATCATTTCAGCCGAAAGACGTCCACAGCTGGACATAGGCATCCCACTCTTTCAAATAAAAAAAAAAATACTATCGGTTAGCAAATTACATAGAAATCGCTGTACATACATAAAAAAGAAAGGCGTCCAATATAGGAACCTCCTCCTTTCTTTAAGTCGGTTAAAAAGTTTGAAGTAACTGAAGATGTTGGAACAAGCATTACAAATTTAATACACTATAGTAGATAATTTATTAGCCCTAGACATAATCATAAGACAAAATCCTGCAGATCAAGTCTGACATATAACCATACAATTCTGACTAGTCCAGTGAAAGAAAAGTAATTTTTATAATTTGTAGAATTAGTGAATGCAAAATCAAAGCGTGTAAAATTTTTTAATGTGTTTATTAGCCGACAACCCTGAACGTAAAGCACTTTTTGCATTTATTATTGCGTCTGCGACGGATCTAAACATAAACGGCACGTGCCTGTTCGTCTGCTGGGCAGTACGCTCATGATATTTGTATTAATCTAGAATAGTATCATGCACAACTGAGCTGAATAACTCGTTCAACAGTCAGTATGTCGAGTGCTACGTGGACTGTGTGTAAAGAAAGTGCGTTAGGCGGACGATATGGTGCTACTGGGCGCGTCGATCTATGGCGTAAGGAGACTATTCAGTACATGTATGGGTCTGTTGTCTAGTGGTTATTGGCCCTGACTGCTATGTCGGAGGTCGTGGGTTTGATTCCCACATGGGACAAATGTTTGTGTGATGAGCGCGATCATTTGTTCTGTCTGGGTGTAATTTATCTATAATATGTATGTATTTAGAAATATATAAGTATGTTTATCAGTTGTCTAGTACTCATAACACAAGCTCTGCTTAGCTTGAAACTAGAAAGCGTTGTGTGATAGTTGTGGAATATTATGAACATACCATCTGTTCATATTCATGGATTTCCACTACAGCGAGTGGATCAATTTAATTATTTAAGGTATTTCATCACGGAAAACCCTACGGACCAGGCCGAAATTCACCTTGGGTGAAGAGCACTGACAGTGCGAGTCAAAAAAACTCGCAGGTTACCCACGGGTAGAACCAGCAGTGGCTGGAATAGTATAAAGGATTTTTATTCAGCAAGTATGTTCCTTTGGGATATTGTTTTTATTGATTTTCACATAATCGAAACCACTGGCCGAATTTATTTTACAATTGCTTATTAAATGGATATTGTTTGCCTTTAATTATTTGATTCTGATTTCTCTATTTCTAAAATATATCGTCTATAACTGTTTTTTTTTTATAATTTATTCACACCTCTTTTGAATTTTCATAACTTTTGAAAGGTAAATAATACTTTTAATCTAGTAGATAGAAAAACTGTTCAACAGGGGTCCGATTTTATATTTATTATTTTTGTATTGAGTATAGATTACGTATCGTTTTTTATGAAAATGATAACTACTTTAGCGTGTTAATGGCTTAACACACCTGCAGTTCCACACACACTTGTGTGACGATATTCGTCTTAAACTCGAAGTGCCATATTAAGGCCTACTTGTAACTTAAGTCTAAAATAACTAAGTAATTTGCTGCTGTGCAGAACTTTAGAATCAGACTGTCAATACAGATATTACAACTTAATAATAAATTATAGTTTCATTGCACTCAGAGTGATCGAAAATTGGGCGCATTTCTCAGTTGACAGATAGAGAATGAATAAGACTCCCATTATGCCCATTTGTACTTTATTTAAGATGAATATTTTGGAAACCTTATCTTTATGATATCAAATCATTCAACTGTTGGTCTGTCAACACTCCACCTACCCTCTCTTGCCAACCATCCCCTTCCTTTCCATTTACCATGACACGCGTGGAACACTGCGCTCCGTTGACAACTTGGGTTCGGTCCAGATGGTTGGACGGTGAGTTACCCATTGGTTGCCATTCGCAAGCTGCACCTACGGTGGCTTGAAATCGGGATCGGAACTCTGAAATCGGGCTGGGGCGTGAGGGCCATTGCCTCGCACGTGCGGCCGCCTCCTATGCTAACATTACCTACTGCTTTGCAGAAGGAGGCGACCGCCTACCACTCCTCCTCGCTCCGGACCATGGCCTGTACGAAGGCCCAGCGTGAGAGATCACTGCCACCGAGCGCCCCCACAAGGACACGGCGGTGCTCTGCCCAGGCACACCTCTACCGTATGTATGCTTCATCGTGTCCCCCGGAAAACTTTACACACCTTCAGTACCCCTTCAGATGCAGATGTGATAATATGTTGGGAAATAGTGTTAGTAATAAACAGATATGCGAAAGCAGCTATCTCTATTGATTTGCGACTTGAAATAGTAAATAAATTATCATTTATTAGAGTGGTTATATAATAAATTATTTTATTTAAAAAATGGGACCGCCCGGCAGACACACTTTTTGAAACAATATCTCATTCAATCTTGGTAAAAAATATTATCAATTTACTTCCGTAATATTTTAATACTAATATGGAGGAAAATAAATAATAAACGGAACACATGCATATTCTGAAGTATAATGAAATTTATCATCATCATCTACAGCCTGATAATTATTCAATTATAATTAATCAACGTGTTTTAATTAGGCGATTATATCGTACTGTTACACACTTTAAGGGCCAAGCGCACGAAAAGTGCCATAAAACAGTGATTTTCTGAGGCCTACTCCTCCGTAACGGCTAGGTCAATTGGTTTGAAAAAAATATATGTTTATTATAGATTCATGAACAATAATATCAACATTTGATTTTTTCGTGCAATTAATATTTTTGTCAAAAAAAAATATTTAGCAATTTCGCAACTTTTCCCTACTCCTTCGAAACGGCTTGGACCTTTAGAAACAATTTTAGACATAAAAATTGGTGGTTAAATATTCCTATAAGTGAACATTGCATATGTAAATCAATTAATATCTCGCAGAGAAAATGAATTTAAAGCGCTTTCCGGGCGCTGCTGGCCGCAAATAAATGCACAGATTTGCGTACTGCCGCCTAGGCGAGTGCGAGAGTTGCGTTCACATAATTTCGGCCAGATGGTTCAAGGAACTATACGCCTTAAGAGTGATTCATATTCTCGATTGAGTTTTCTTTCCCCTTTCTCATAGTGATTTCATTCATTATTTCATACGCATTTATCCCCTGAGTCCCCAAGCATTTAAATAGGTTTTTATACGGATAAATAGAAAAGTTTGCTTATTTTCGAAATTTACAGACTACTTTATGAAGAATTTCTTATTTACATTCTTAGATAACACAATCACAGTTATTATATTCGATTTATGAAACCAAAAACTATTGTGTCGAAATGGTAGAAAATGGTAGAATTTGACTTTCGTTGTCTCCACCGTCAGTAAAACGTCAAACCGTCAAATGCAAATCATTAGCAAGCAAATGACAGATGGTTGCTTGTGTTCAGTTATCGTTCACTATCTATTGATTTTTTCACTTACCATCACAGTTCTAAGTTAATCCAAATTAAAATAATATCCAATATTTATTAGGCTTATTTCACGATGTCAGCTAACGCTAAAATTTACGAGGCGCGAGAACACTGCAAGGCGGCTGAAAAAGCGTAAGTTGAAAATTATTTATGTATCTACTTTCTAGATTGTTTCTATTATTTTGTATGTATATTTATTTCTAACTTCATAAATCGTGTATCAATTAAACTTGCGCATTGACAATCAAACATTATACGACGTGCTCTTTCTTTTTATGAATAAATATTGAGTTTTGGATTTGCTAGTAATTCTACAAAATGAAGTTCATGTTTTTCGTGTAGCAAAAATGTATTTTTATTTCGGTTTTATTAAAATATTGTTACTCATATTGTACTTATATTATTCAATATGTAAGAAACAATGGTAAAAATAATCAATAAATATCGAAAATATAAGCCTGAGTTAAACAGTTCAACAAATTGTTCATTTTTAAATAGTAATCAAGTACCTAATAATAAGTCGTGTTTTGAAACAATACTATACACATGACATCAAAATTGGATCTGATATTAGTGTGGTGAATTATACAAACTGTACATGAATATTATCATAAACCCTAAACACAAAACACTAATTTTTTTGAGGTATTATGTAGACATTTGCATAAAGTGAATCAGCCAAAAATATCATATTGGGTTTTTTGATAAACATCTATTTTAGTCATTTTCCCCATAACTCCTTTATCGCGAGTACATTCTCTAATTAGACACTCAGACCTGGAACACAAACCTGTTGGCCATACAAATATTTGTACTGTATGAGAATTAAAACCGTGACATACAGCACATCAGCAAACCACTGCGCCAACCGTACCGTCAAATTCTGATGGATGCTTATAAGAAACTAGATCAAAATCATTGTCATATCTGGTACATAAACCACTAATAATACTCTAATTTTACATGACTCTAAGAAAACATAATTATGTTTTATTTCATCATGTTTAACCTTTCAATCATGGTAATTAGAAACACAATAGTAAGACAATACGTGCGCGAACGCCTGCGTTTGCTTGGGGTTTAGTGAATTACATTATTACATCCTAGTAATGGCAAGCAAGCCTATATTCTCCCAGACTATTGGATACCATATTAATTGAACTGTGGAGCCGTACCCACTTCAGGTCCATCAACCATATCTGTGGGAGGACCGCTATTGTCCTGTGTCTCTGCCTTGTATTTTGACATAGGACTCAGGGGACCCGGAGCAGGTCAAATTGAACTTTCCCAATGAAAAAAGATTATTCGACATGCTCTTTCTTTTTGTTTTGCTAGAAAAAAAAAATGCTTATAGGAAACTATACTCCATCGGTTTAGGTAGTTAACTAAACGTAAACAATCTTGATATGTCTTTTTAATGAAAATAAATCGTATAAAATACATCCAAAGATTATTTAAATTTAGTTAATTACCTAATATCGGTTCAGGTAAATACCTAATTATTAACATTTTTAGATAATTTGTTTAGACATTTTTTTCGATAAAAGACATGTTAAAATTGTTTACATTTAGTTAACTACCTAAACAAATAAAGTATAGATAAAATAATCATTATCATATCTGGTACATAAACCACTAGTACATAAACCACAAATTTTACATAAAGGAATGGGTGGGTGTGTGGAAAACATATGTTTGATCATTTTGCTTAAACCTAGTAATGGCAAGTGTACATTCTCCGAGACTATTGGCTACCATTTGTTAATCCCCCATAGTATTTTTCTTCCTCCCCTTATCCCATATTTGAGGCCTGCACTACATATTTTTTTCTTCCAGTTTGTCCTGTCACCAGTAACACTGTCACTAACTCCTTTTTCTTCCATATCACTTTTCACACAATCCATCTATCTCTTCTATGGCCTCCCTCTCCCTCTCCATCCATCTACATGTATACTCGGAATTCTTTTAGTAACATGCATTTCATCCCTCCTATTCACATGACCATACCAAGACAAACAATTTCCTTTCAACATTTCAGTCACTGGCGCCACTTTCAGACTAGATAGATGTCGCTGCACATCTAATATCACATTTCTCACCTTAGTGTTTGGCTCTATCGATCAAGAGGTCAAGGTATGAGGGTATTTCTCACTTTATCCATTCTCATCACATTCATTTTAATAATTCATTTTAATTATATCACTATGTGATATTCATGGCAAACAAGACATGTGCGACATTCTTTGTTGCAAGCAGCATGTGGCTGTCACTTTTTGCTGTTCGGGTTGGCATAATGATGGTTTACTGCATCAGCTAATACTAGAAGTCAACCCCAATTTACTGTTAAATGGTTATGTAAAAATTGTGTTGTGATGGTCCATTGGTTGAGGCACCTGCCTCTTGGCAAACTTTGCTCGGTTTATGGTACCAATGTGAATTTCGGACCAGTACTTTCAGAGATTACCTCTTACAAACAAAAAACTAAACTAAAAACATAGAAATAAAAAAAAAATCAAAGTTTACCTGTTTATAATAATAATTAGGATAGGATATTACTGATACTCGCTGCCTCGGAAAGCAATTAAAGCAGTTGGTTCCAGTTGTCGTTCATAGATCTTAAAGCAGCAGATTCCAGTTGTCGTTCATAGGTCTTAAAGCTCTTGGTTCCAGTTGCTGTTCATAGATCTTAAAGCAGTTGGTTCCTGTTGCTGTTCATATTCTAAAGGTTGAAGTTGTCGTTCATAGATCTTAAAGCAGTTGGTTCCAGTTGTCGTTCATAGATCTTAAAGCAGTTGGTTCCAGTTGTTGTTCATAGATCTTAAAGCAGTTGGTTCCAGTTGTCGTTCATAGATCTTAAAGCAGTTGGTTCCAGTTGTTGTTCATAGATCTTAAAGCAGTTGGTTCCAGTTGTTGTTCATAGATCTTAAAGCAGTTGGTTCCAGTTGTCGTTCATAGATCTTTGACAGTTCTTACATGTAGTCAGACATAGGAAGGGGGTTAGGAAGATGACAATGGTAATGTTAAGTTAGTTTTATATTGGGCGGAGTTAGAAAGAAAGAAAACATGTTTATTCTGCCTGAATAGACATACAATTAGATGCACAGTTAAAATTCAACTGCTTTTATACTAGGCTAAATATATTAGCAGAATCATCGGTTTCTTTTTCCTAACTTGGGGGTGACATCCATCCATGATGATAATTCTGTAAATAAATATGTGTCATTCCTATTTTAGTACAACTTGACACTTGACCTGCAAAATGCAAAAAAATTAAGAAAATTTGAATTTTTATTAGCTACCATGGAGAGTTGCTCCATCCATCCGTCCTAAACAAATAAATTTAGTATTTTGAAGTTCAGTATCTCCGGGTATCATTCATCTTACAAATCTTTACTAAGTTGGCGCAGTGCTTGAACGGTTGGCTGCTGCCTTACGTGTCGTGCGTTCGATTCGCGCACGGAACAGATAGCTGTTCTGGTTCTAGGTGTCTTGTGTATGTCAGTTTACACGTTTGTTAACGCGATACAGGAGTCAAGGTAGAACTATATTGTGCACACGTGGGCTCTATACATTTTATATGACAACTTGATTTATAGAGCTACATATGATCCACGCCACGCAACGCAATTCTACGTGGAAATCAGGCATGGCCCACGTTTGCGCCGGTATAACTAGTGTAGTTCGTACTTTAGTCCCCTGGGTTTGACGGCCTTCGCTCTGGAGTGAAAGTTTCACACCAGAGGGCTGTCAGACTAACAAGCTATCATTTTAGTATAATCATATACGGAGATATCTGTAAAACACCAGCGACCTCTCAGGACTATGGTACTGGAGTCTATCTAAAAAGTCAAACGACTTGGGTAAATTAGGCAAAATGAAATCTGATGTAGTCAACACTGGTTCAATACTCAAGGTTGATTAAGAGATCTTGATCATTGTTTACTAATAGAAGAACCTTTTAAAAAAATCGAATATAAGTATTTTTAAAATAATTAAATATTATACACACTGACACTGACAGTGAATTAATTTAAAAAAATCTAACGACTAAAAATGACCAGCCAGTCTGGTTAACATATGAAAAAAAAACCGTTATAGAATGTCTAAAAAGTCAACCGACTTGGGAATTTTGTATAATATTTAATTATTTAAAAAATACTTATATTCGATTTTTTTAAAAGGTTCTTCTAGTAGTAAACAATAATCAATATCTCTTAATCAACCTTGATTATTGAACCAGTGTTGACTATTATTTTATTATTCATTTTATATTATTTTACTCTAATAATTACACAAGTCGGTTGACATAATAGACATTCTTATAATATAAAAATCGTTAAATGTGTTGCTAAGCGTAAATCTCGAGAACAACTGAAACGATTTCGCTAATTCTTTTTTTGTTGTGTTTGTTATTGTGAGGAGAAGGTTGTTATAGAAAAAATGAAAATTAGGGTAGTGTAGGGTAGAGTACGGTAGTATAGGGTAGAGTAAGGTAGATTAGGGTAGAGTAGAGTAGGGTAGCGTAGGGTAGCGTAAGGTAGAGTAGGGTAGAATAGGGTAGATTAGGGTAGAATGGGGTAGAGTAAGGTATAGTAAGGTAGAGTAGAGTAGGGTAGAATAGGTCTACCCTATACACTATAAGGAATACCCTATAGCGGGAGCGAAGCTGCGGGCAAAAGCTAGTATTTATCCAGACCTAATGAGGACTTCTGAGAACTAGCAATAGCATCTATTTTGATTAGGCTGACATCGGACGGACTGCATCGCAGCGACCGCGCGCGGCCATATATGTAACTGCATGCAGTTGTACGTTCGACTTCGTTCAGTCATGATATCAACTGCACGCGGTCGGCTGCAGTCGAGTGAAGTCAATATCAACTGCATGCAGTCGTGCCTTCAACTTTACGCGGTCGGCTACAGTCGTGTAGTGTCGACGCACGCTGTTCATCGCTAACCGCATACAGTCAGTGTGCATTTAAAAAAAAGAGCAAACGCACATTGACATTGTCAACTTTATTTTGTACACTTAAAGATCAAATCATACACTAAACTCCTGGGCTAGATGCGTGGCACCAACTGCGCAAAGTCAGATCAAACTGCATGCAGTTGAATATATGGACTGCGTGCACTTAACTTTCAGTCGCTTAACGCGTCGTCGAAATTTCGGTCGTAACGCGTAGCGTGATGTTTCGCTAGCTCATGAACGCGACGTAATTTCGGCGGAAAAAACACTGCGAGCGTATTCAACAGAAGTCAGAACGTTTGGCGCCGTACGTTCCTCTGATGTGACCCTAACTACCTGATCACGACTTTAGTCTTAAGGGCCTAATACACTACGCGTAATTTAGCACACGATATTCAGATTCGTCTTATTTTTCATTCCGAGTATGACAGTCTGACCCTTATACACTACGCGACATAGAGCAAGATTGTCTGAATATCGAGTGGTGTAATAGGCCCTTTATGCTTTGATCACACGTACCGAGTAAACCACAGAACAGAAAATATAGGTAGAAGTGCCCCTATCCTGGCAAAGTACGGGAACTAGTGTCGCCAAACTCACACATTTGCATATCAAATTGTCCATTACACACATAAAAAACAGTAATATGATTGGCTACAAATTAAAAACGCAACTTTTACTTATCATCTTCTTATTGCTTTCATAAATTAAGTCTTATTACAACAAGTGAAAGTTGTTATTATTTGACATGACACAAACAATAAAGATGTTTTTCGTCTTATAACCAATTACAACGAGTTCAGCTACTCCACGCTAGATGGCGCTGTAACCAATTCATTCCATTCAGACTATTCAGAACGCTATCATCTTTGAAATAGATGCCATATTCACCTGCACATGTAATCACTTTTGCTACTCCTTTAGAGATGTAGACATATATCGATATTTTAATATTGATGTTACGTAATTTATTCAGGTAAGCAATGTAATAATTTGTTAACATCTTACAAAGGCCCAGACCGGAGTGTGCGGCACACGTGTGCGCGGCGGAGTTCTATGTTTACATTTTCATTAATTTTTCATGTGTAGGCAAAGGTGCGAATGATAGCGCCTTTGCCTCCTGTGATTTTCATGCTTTGATCATTTTAAGTTGCGCTGAGTTGCTGGATTGCGAATCTATAAGATTGCGAAATGAATCGTTCATTTTATGGCGTTGCTAGATATGTTGCAAAGTGTATAAAATAAGAGACTACTAACACGCACTTAAGGGGACTACAGTCGCTAATCGCGAGTTTTTTATTGCGCAAAAGTTTCCACAAAAAAAGAAACTAGTGAACAGAATCCAAAAATATATGTAATTCTTCAGGATAAATGCTAGACAGATAAAGTGTTCGAAACATAATACAGCTAATTAAGGACGATAGAAAAAAAAAACACGAAGATGCCTTTAAAATGACTTTTATCGATTAAAAACCAGACAAATAGTACGATCCGGACGGCACTCCGGTACCACGGGGTGCCCGAATACCTCTGTCGAGTGGTCGAGGCCTATCTGTCGGACAGATATATAGTCTACCCCGGTCACCAGGGAGACTGGAAACGTCGAGAGATGTCGTGCGGTGTTCCGCAGGGGTCGGTACTAGGGCCATCCTTGTGGAACATCGGGTACGACTACGTGCTACGCGGCGACTTCCCTGACGGGGTCAGCTCGTTTGCTACGCAGACGACACGCTGGTTCTAGCGCAGGGAGAGTCTTACCAGGCGGCGGTCGCTCTAGCGACACGCGGGGTTGCGATAGTCGTTGGTAGGATCCAAGAGTTGGGACTCGGAGGTGGCGCTGCACAAATCCGAGGCTATGTGCTTTCACGGCCCTTGGAACGCGCCACCCTCGAGTTCCCAATTAACGGTAGGAGGAGTTCACATCAGCGTCGGGTCGACAATGAAGTACCTGGGACTCGTCCTCGATAGCCAGTGGAATTTCGGGTAGCATTTCCGACGTCTGGCTCCCAAACTCAACCGGGCTGAGGCTGCGCTCATGCGGGTCCTGCCCAACCCTGGGGGTCCAGATGCCTCATACCGGAGGCTCTACGCGGGGATCGTTCGGTCCATGGACCTCTACGGGGCACCAGTGTGGGCGCCGTCGCTGCAAAAGCGACTGGCGGCCATGCTGAACGCCTGCCAAAGGGTCATGGCAATACGGATGGGGCGGTATCCCCGCACAGTGCGGAACGCCCGGAGGACACGGTGGAACACAGTCGAGGTGTGCCCTGCTTGGGCGGAGCATCGCCGTGCCCTCGTGGGGGCGATCGGCGGCGGAGACCTCTCGCGCCGAGCCGTGGTTGAGGCCATGGTCCGGAACGAGGAGGAGTGGCAGGCGGTCGCCGACTTCTGCGAAGCAGTAATGCTCGCAAAGGAGGAGGCCGACCGCATCAGGCAACGGCGTTCTCGCCGGCGCCGCCGGGATTCCGATCCCGATTTCCGGCCACCGTAGGCGCGGGCTTGCGGACAGTGAGCAATGGGTAGCTCGCTGTCCGGCCGTCCGGTAACTGTCCAGACCAAGCCCAAGTCGTCGACGGCGCGCACTGTTCCCGCGTGCCTCAAGGAGTTGTCAGCAACAGCAGGGACCCAGCCGGGTCGAAGCCTACTGGGGCCAGGGTTATCCGAAAGGGAACTCGAGCCCCGGTATGAAGGCTAGAAGGAACGGGGTGGGCTTTTAGTCAGTAAGAGTCTGATACTATCTCCCGCTCCGCCCAAGAGCGGGGGTTGTCATTGGATGATTTTTCCCACCATAAATAAAAAGACAAATATACATGCAATCATTTTGATTATTCTGAGAGCGACGTTTTACCATTATTTAGCGTTTGAAGATGATCTGGTAAATAATAATTTGTTACATATTTACATCAGATAAAGTTTACATATGTACATAGAAAAACTTAAACTATTTATACTAAATCCTAAATAAATACATAACGTACATAAATAAAATACAAAAACACAAAGTGCACTCAGGCGTCGAAGTAGGTACTCCTCCACATCGCTGTCATCCGGGAATGTGCCCAGTTTACCGTTATGGTGTTTTAATTTTATAATCAAACCTATAGATTTTTAGTAAATTCCTAAAATGCTTTATACTTTAAGCATTGCGCATCTCTTTCTTTTGTATGTAGTCGGAGAGTGTCCGCGCTTTTGCTGCTGTAGTCCTCTTAATAAAATTGTTTATCAAATTCCATTTTGAGAAGTTGTGAATTGGGTTCTAGACAATTTTTTAAATCATGTTTAGTATGAAAAATCACTAATAAAAAGATTTTTTCAAATCGGTAGTAAATTGAGCAAAAAATCTTTCAAATCTGGTGGAAATAGTTACGGTCAAATGATAGAAAAAGAATGCACAGACTCAAATGTGTCGTCACTGCTATTAGGTTATGTCCGTATAAAAGAGATAGCGCGATATTTTCACTCTTTCTCGCTCCAATGTTTGAAATCTAACAATAATTGCTAAGAAGCAATGAATAATTAATTTCGATGCTGTTTTCCGGAAAAAAATATTTTGGTATTATTTATTGATTAGTATAAAATATTGTACAAAGATTTAGAAAAGATACCCAATTAAAATATTATATTATTTTTATTAAAAAAATCAAGACGTCTTTGATTTAAAAATATTTCTTTCATCAGATGCGATATTTTGTTTAAAAAAATAAAAATACATGTATTGCTGTAGCTGTTATGCTTATTATTATTTTTTTATTAAATTAGATTTCTTCATTTGTATTTCTCGCGTTTTATCACTGCTTTATAATTGTTTTTTAATCATTTTTGTAATGGCATCTTATCAATATAAATTTTCTTGACAGCACGAAGACAACCATGTTTCGTTGGAAGGCAGACTTTGACTCGGCAGCTGACGAGTATAGCCAGGCCGGTAAGTCAGAAAACGCCAACGACTTTACAGCCACTAGACGTCTAATAACAGGCGATGTCTGTCAACTCATATGACTTATAGATCTGATGTAGGTCGCCACAGAATCATTTCCAAATAGTTTAGACCAATCAGAACGCAGTACCCCGCTCCCCCGTACCTCAGCTAGTTGACAGAATTGTTTTGGTGCGCTAGTTCGAGCATGAGGTGTGCAGTGGCTGTAAGGTCGTTGTAAAACCCAAATTAAACTTTGGTTTATTTAACGCCAGCTTCTCGAACGAAAATTATCACGTAGTTAATATAACATAAGGCTAATACGGTAATCTTCGTTCAAGAAACCAATTTAGTTTACCAACTCATGCGGCTAAAAAACTATCAATTTATGTTATGATAATATCATCCTAAAAATATAACTGTACCCCTAGCCAAGTTGCTAATCTGCAATAGTTAACGCTTGTAGAAAGCTTCAACTGTACGGGAATGACGTCGTCTTAAAGCTCAGTCACGTGGTCAGAACAAAAGAATTGGCGGCAAGGACAACTCGAAGCGTTCGGCGCAAGCGAAACGGTTGTAACTTGGCTAGGGGGGCTGGATCTAATAGAAATAATGTGTAAAAATAGGATTATTTAAAGAGAAGCACGAAGACCAAAGCTTGCAAATATGAAGCATTTTAGCGATTTACAAAATTTGTACAGATTTGATTATAAAATTAAGACACTATAAAAGTAAAACGTTGCTTGTAAAATAATCTGAAAAACAATCGGAATGGTTGCATGTATATTAGTCCGGTTTTTAATAGCTTAAAGTAATATTGTAGAGGTGTCTTCTTGTTTTTTTTTTCTATCGTACTAAATAAGCTGTATTATGTTTTAAACACACTGTCTGTCTAGCATTTATCCTGAAGGATAACATAAATATTTTTCTGACTGCTTGCAGCAGTGGATTATTGTACTTTTGGCGTGTATCAAGTACACTTGACTACAGCAAGAGACTTGTAGAGCTACAGCTCTACAAGTCTACATAGCATAGCATAATCAGCCTTTTAATGTTCCCACTGCTGGGACTCAGGCCTCCTCTCTAGGAGAGGGAATAAGTTAATCCACCAAGCTGGCCCAGTGCGGGTTGGTTGTGTCACATGTCTTCGAAATTTTGGTTTGAACGAACGATGTTTTCTTTCACCGTTTTGAGAGCAGTGGTGATGATATAAAGTGACATTATAACTAATCGTGAACTGTGAAACTGAAATTATAAGTAACTAGAAAATTCAAGTGCATAGTTATTAATATCCCATCAAAATGAACCCAGTACCACTGAATCAAAATGATGACGGTCATATCGCTCAGCCACTCCTGGCGCCGTCATCATAATTACACAAAGTAACGCGCCTGGTAGGGTTTGAAGCTGGCGATCTACAACTCGTAAGTCGGGGTCGTTACCACTTGGCCCCCACTGCTCTGCTACAAGTCTAGTTTCCATATACAAACGCGCCACGTGTGCGCAGTGTAGTTCTAGCTTAATTTTATCTTGAAAAATGTAATTCTTACATGGTTATGTTTGTTTTCAGCGCAATGCTACCGTATCGCTAGAGATCTGCCTAACTCTAAGGAGTGCCACCTAAAGGCTTCTGAATGCTACAGGAAGAACCACGCATTCTTCCACGCGGCCAAGGCCCTGGAAAACGCAATTATTGTCTGTAAGGAAATCGCTCCTCCAGAAGAGGTGAGTTCAAGTTACTTTCTTTCTAGTGTGCTCTGACAACGTGGCCGTGGATTACACTGGTGAGACTAGAAAAGTAGGTTGGACGATTGGCTGCTGCACAGCGTGTTGCGGGTTGGATTCTTGCATCAAACAAATATTTGTTGTTTCGGCTTTAGGCGTTTAACCTATTTGACTTAACCTATACGTTTGTGAATGTATTTACGATACAGGAGACGGCTACGAAGTTCTATGAAGTCTTTGGGATGTTCGCGTGAAAGACCTTGGATATCTACCGTATTACCCATGGAAATTTCCTATTTTTTATCCATTTCAGTCTCTTTTGTGTATTCACAAAACTGATTTACATCCGTGCATTCAAAGTAAATTATTATTTTTTATATTAAAGTACGTAGTTGTCTGGCATTATGCTCAACTGGTCCATTTTTGCGCAGCCGTGAAACACATTGTTGTTGTTTTATTTTTTTATTCAAGTTCCTATGTACTTATTTCTTCATAGTGTGTGTCTGTGTGCTAAATAAATGTCAAACAGTCGTCATACATTTTGAAAAGCTTTTGACATTTTTTGTCAATGTGAAGTGTTTTTTTTTTTGAGGTGGTAAATCGTCCAATGACTTCTCCCGGGATTCCAGGTTTGCCAGGTTACAGCAAGCCAGAACTAAGGAATCGGAGGCGTGGCCAACTCGAGGTGTTCGACACAAGAGAATCGAAACGAAACGGTCGTAACTTGGCTAGGGGGCCAGAAATTTTTGGTGGCTAGGTCAGCGTATTAGACCCACCCGACCACCTCATCGCTTGATCGCTTGGTGCCCACTTGTTGCCGGTTAGACCCATGCCGCGTGTCAACCAGTAAACGTCAAGTGGTTGACGTCGAGTAATTAACTAATAAACGTCACGTAGTCAACGAGTGGACATTGTGTTCCGGAAATAGATGAGTAGTTTATCAGACGACGAGAAAGTGTGCGGTATGTCGCCAATGCATCGTCTTCATGCGTGAACCGCACGTGGACACCGCAAGATATAGGTCATACAAAGCTCTTTAGAGCCACCCGATACCTGAACAACACCACCTTGTTTCGAGCGGTTAGTATTCTTTGTACTTATAGAGTATTATGAATATACGCTCACTACATCCACTCCGGAGCTACTCGCCCGCGGGCTGACCTCGCATGAACGGCGAGTGAACCGCTCGGTGGTCACCAGTTGCTCGCACGCTTGCCTTGCTTTGCCTACATGCTGGTCCCGAATGCATCGTGAGCTGTCTGCGACTGGCTCACGCGCGAAGCATTTTCCGTCATTCCTTCATAAATTACTAATCTATTCACGGATAACACACTGTTCACTCCTTGATTATGAGACGTTTACTGGTTAACAACACTTGATTATGTGGTGCTGGTCAGGTGTTGGGTGGATTTAATGAGCTATGACCTTAAACGTACGATCTACCGGTGACCATCGAGTGTGTGTACACGCCGTATGCGCGTGGTCAGCCCGCGGGCGAGTCGCTCCGGAGTAGATGTAGTGAGCGTATATCCATAATACTCTGTACAAAGAATACTAACCGCGCGAAGCGAGGTGGTGCTGGTCGGGTATTGGGTGGCTCTAATGAGCTATGACCTTTCCCTTGCGGTGATCAAGCGCTCGTCCTGAATGGATCACATGCTGTCTGTGAGTGTTTCTCACGCGAAGACGATGCATTGGCGACGCACCGCACCCTTTCCCGTCATCTGATAAGCTACTCATCTATTTCTCTATACAAAGAATACAAACCGCTCGAGGCGAGGTGGTGCTTGGGTGATTCTAATGAGCCACCACCACCACCTTCAAGGTGTAAAAAGGAGATGTAACTGTTATTGGGTGTCTGATAAGAATCTACCTATTTCAAAAGTGTTCGAAGTTGGCTCGTTACCTTGTTTTTGCCTTCAATCGTATTCTGAGAAGGGTCGATCGGTTATTCGCGTACGTCGCCTATCTTCACTGAACCGATTCAGACGTATTAGTGAAGTTGACACCAATGCTCCAATGCTCTTGTGGATCCCGAGTTTTGACACTTTAAAAATACTAAGAAACAAGCACCTGAAAACAATGGATTTCGTGAGGCATGAAAGATGCAGAATCACTATCATCATACGACTTTGATCACTGCTGCACAGAGGCTTCCGCAAGCGTTGCCACATCAAAAGGCTTTTCGCATGCAGTGGATTACCGCGGCACGAGCTCGGCGCCATCCGACCGTCGGGTAACCGTCCAGACCGAGCCCATGTCGTCGACGGCGCGTAGTATTCCACGCGCGCCTCAAGAAGTTTTCAGCAGCCGTAGGGGCCCAGCAGCCTAGGGGCCTTGGGTGATACTAAAGAGATCTCCGGAACCCTGGAACAATGGCAAAGAAGGAACAGGAGTACGTTTTTTGAATATAGTTGGATTGGATTGATTGATGTGACACAAATATCTAAATAAAAATAAAAGACATTATTAGTTTTCTTTGTGTTAGGTTTCTATGGAAAAAAAAAACACATTCCTTGAATTTATGAACTTGAAAATTGACACGAAAATTATTACTTCTTTCAAAATATCTTCTTAAGAGGATTTAAGATCTTTTAGGTACTTAATTAGAATTAACCTGAACTAAGTTAAATGCGTTGTAGGTTATTAAATTTAACTGAATGAATTATGTTATATATTTGGGTAGTTCAGCAATCTCTACCTCTAATAGCACAAAAAGGCGTATTTATGTTACTTGGCTGTGAGTTTGTATTAATCTTCGTATCTTGTGTAGAAGAAAGTACGAAATTTATACTTTTCATTCTTTTGACCCTGCTGGGCTCTTACGGTTTGCTGACATCTCTTTGAGGCGCGCGTGGCTGCGCTCTGTTGACGATTCGGGCTCGATTTTTAATAAAAAGCCGTTAGCAGAAGCTTGTATAAAATAATTAAAGGTGGACAGAGTACAATAATTCCCGGGATATATTAGTTAGGTTCGTTCATCCTTAATTAGGGACCGATTTGCCGTTATTTTTATATTAACACCATACAGTCTTTATTACTTATTTGTAGCAGATATCCTGTTGTGTTACCTTGGATACGCTTTCGACGCGTGCTTCCTAACTTCTTAGTCCTATCAATACGATATTTTACTGGAATCAAACGTTACTTATAGGTTTTAAGCTTGTGAACTGTTTGATGTCGACATGTAATTCCAACTTTTAAACGAAACCAAAAAAATGAACGAATATTAAGATAAAAGCTCCACGGTAGCTTGCAAAATTGTTTTCTTAAACTTTTTCATATTGTAAGGTCAGGTTTATAACCACAAAGCGCCGCCACCGGCATATTTCCTGTTGGTTTCAAACATTTTATATGGATTCGCCGCTCACGTTTGACGCAGCTGGCCGCCACACGCTACAAACCGCCGCTGCTCGCTTCTTGTGGCCAGAAACGGCCACTAAATGACTGGCCTGTTGGTCTAATGGTTAGTGGCCCTGACTGCTATGCCAGAGGTCGTGGAATCGATTCCCACCCCAGGACAAATGTTTGTGATGAGCACGATCATTTTTTCTGTGTCTGGGTGTAATTTATCTATATTATGTATGTATTTAGAAATATATAAGTATGTTTATCAGTTGTCTAGTACTCATCACACAAGCTCTGCTTAGCTTGAGACTGGACGGCGTTTTTATTCCCATTGACCACCGGATATATCCGCAGGCGGTTAAAAATGATAAATGATCTTTATTTTGTAAATAGGTTTTATAAAAACTATTTGTCAATAAATCAATAAAATAAAGGTTATTTGTCATTGTCAAAAATGGCATTGGGATTGAAAATGTGTTACACAGTAACCATAGCTGTCCACACTTTTCAAACCACTCCATCATGAATGACGTATGTTAGAGTGGTTTGTGAAGTGCACTAGCGATGCCTGTCAATAACTAACTTGGCTAACAGATCGAGAGCCGATCCAGTTCCATTTTTGCATTGAAATACTGGATTACTGTAAACTGGCTGTCGTCTCTTGCCTTATTTTTTTGTCCGATAATTTTTTCCATGTATTTGTACCAACGACTAAAAAAAATATTAACTTCTAAATTTTTTTGCTCATATCATCAACAGTTTCTTAATTACGTTTTGTAGAGTTGAATATTAAAAAAAAAATTGTATTGTTTGATTTAGACATAATGATAAAATAATTAGGTTACTTTTTAAAATAAGTTAGTAAGTTAAGCATCTTATCATACTTACGACGCTTTTAAATAAAAATTAACTGATTTCTTTCGAAAAAAGGTCTGTCTTACATAAGTATCAATATAGGTACAGTAAAATCGGGTAGGTGCTATTAGATTGTATTATGAATTTATGATATTGTCTATTGTATTATGAACATTTCAAAAGGAAACTAAATTCGTTAATTAAACGTATGTCGTTTTGTCCCTTAACTCTTTGAATGTCGTAATTAGAGACACAATAGAAAGACAATTACCTTATGTCGGACTGTGTAACTTAAGACATTCGAAAGGTTAATAACTCTCTCGTTGACCATTGTGAGCAATTTTATTTTGTGCTGGTTAATATAACTCATCTAAAGGTCGGTTTACACTAGAGGAGCCGAGAAAAAGCGAAGCACGAGCCGAGCTCAAATTCGTGTAGTGTGGACCGACTCTAGAGCTACCTCTCGGTTGCCAACTTTTATTAGAAGAAATAGAATATACAAGTTTCAAAGAAGGTAAATAAAGAATACGGACTTATTAAAAAGAGTATCAATTATTTCAAAGTTTTATGAAGGTATTTTTTGGTACTTTTTGCAGCACAACAATTTTTCATTGTGTTTAAAAGAATTGTCTGACTCCAAATATTTTAGCTTAAGTTTACATAGATCATAAGTTAATTTTTAATAAATTTTAATGAAGATCTGTTAAGTCATCCCGCTACTTCACATTCATGAAAATAGTTGATTTTATTTGGCTACGATTATAGGTATGCATCATATAAGTGTGACTGGAACTAGTATAGTAAACACAGGGTATTTTAGCGTCCTCTATTTGAGTTATAAATTATAGAGCACATTTACATGATATAGAGTCCTATAATGGTACGGTTGGCAGCCCTATCTAGACGAGCCGAGCACGAGTGACACTACACGAATTTGTGCTCGACTAGTGTTTCGCTCGTGCTCGACTCTTCTAGTGTAGACCCACCTTTAGGATTGTTTTAAATATTCGTTTGATTAGATTAATTCTGCTCTGGTAAACAAGTTTTCTAGGTGCTCGGTGAATGTGCTTGGGATGACTATATTTTTTTTATATTTAATTTTATTATTTACCTATATATTTTCTTGTAATTAAATAAACACTGATAAAGTATAAAAATTATTATTTATTGTTAGATATATTGACGTAACAACGTATTATTATGTTCTTTACAAATATTTAAGGGCCAACAGTTGACAGAAAAAAAATCATGGATTGTGTCAGCTGTAATATGTAAAACCAACCAAAATGTAAACCATTGGTCCTGGTTGTCATTCGTAGATCTTTGACAGTCGTTGCAGGTAGTCAGACGCCAGAAAGTGCGACCATCTGTCTATCCAAGGAGTATCTTGTTGCTCAGTAAATGGGTTGTGGAGGTCTGATAGGCTCCATGTGAAACACTAGCATGCGGGATTGCCCTGCACGCGTAAACGCCGCACATGTTTATTTCATACAAGTATTTATTGTAATGCGCGGAATACGAACGCGCAATGCCCTTTTTTGCATATTGAAATTTTCTGCATGCAGAGAAAACCCGCATGTGTGATGTATCCGCACAATATTAAAAACACCATAAACAGCGCCTTGGACGCTTCTGTAAAGATGTTATACATAGTATAATTAATTTAACCTTTCGAATGTCTTAAGTTACACAGTCCGACATAAGGTAATTGTCTTTCTATTGTGTCTCTAATTACGAGATTCAAAGAGTTAAAAATAAATAGAATCAGTGGTAGTATGACGATTGACAGGACGAAATGAAAAAAGAAAATATATTTCAAATCCAAACCAACGTAGGATAAGGGTATGAACATGACGAGATAATTAGCAAAAAATAAATAATCCAATATAATGTTTGTCTGGAAGGACTTGGGGGAGGCCTTTGCCCAGCAGTGGGACAGTAATGGCTATTAAAAAAAAAAATGTTTTGTATTTGAAGTAATATTAACACATCGTTAGTATCATATAGCGACCCGGCGGGGTGGGTGCGGGCCTACCCACGTTGCTAAGGTAAAACAAAGGAGCGCGCGAGCAGCGACTTAGGTGGGGGTGGACGAATTCCGCCCCATTGGTCATTATACGATTCAATACACCGATTAATTGGACACGTGTATTGCTAACGTGTAACGACTATTTCGTGGAATATTCCTCTCGTCTGTGCGGTCAGTGGTAAATACGAAAAACAAGTCAATTTCCGAAATCGGAAAAATATATAAAAAAAGTAAAAGACTTGAAATTAAGATATTGCAGATACTACATATTATTGTATTTAAATATATTGTAACATATAAAGAGATAGCACGAAAGTTCCTATTCTTAAATATTGTATAGGTGTTTCAATTTGATAAAAAAAAAAATATTTTAAAGTCGGATTAAGTTTAAGTAGATGGTTTTCGAATCGATTTATTTTGTGTACAGACTAGCGCGAACACATAAAAAAAGTTAATTAGCAGATTAAAATTGAATAAAAAGTAAAATTAAAGTGTTATAATTTAGTATAACCTGAATTACAATTTGTTACTCTGTTCTTAAGCTTGCTGCAGATATAAAAATATCTGCAGCATATTATATATTTTACGTTAAAATTAATTTTAGCGCTGCTCAAAATTACATGTCTAGTTTTGTAATACGTCTAATTAAATTGATTTATGTTTAGTTTTAAAATTCGCACGTGTGTGAATTTATGTAATTCAACTAACAAAAACCTCAATATGCTGACTTATTTGATTATTCAGATGATAATCAAATCAGTGTTAGGGACCACCCTAACACTGATTTGTTGTTACCCTTTTCCCAATCAGCTTGGGGTGGTCTTCCAGTCTAACCAGATGCGGCAATACCCGTGTTTTACATGGAGCGGCTGCCTATCAGACCTCCACTACCCAGTTACTAGGCAACACGCCTTGGATAGACTGATGGTCAGCCTAGGATCTGACTACCTAGAACGACTGTCAAAGATCTACGAATGACAACCGGGGCTCTATCTGTACCCGTTACTGATCATATTAATTGTGAAGTCAAAAGAAAAAAAAAACGAAATCCCAAAATAGTCCATGACAATTTATCATAATTCATAATTGAATCAATCATTCATAACAATTGCTACTAGGAAGTACTCGCAGTGTTTTTCATTCATAAAAGGCCTGTACAATATTGAGTATCCATAAATTGAGGGACATTTTGGGATATAAACAAACGCTAATAACTTTGCTGTTTGTGAATATTATTTATTGAGACTTTACTTAAATAATAACAAGACCTTTTCTAATAAGCCGTTTAAAAGTATTTGTACTAATTAAAAATTAGTGGTGTATAAATTAAAAAGCTGTCTTCACTGGATATCAAAATATGCAGATTTATATGGTGAATAATTATGAGATCACTCTTCAATCTTGATTTAAATGGTTATTTTTATGTCACAAAAACAATGTGATGATATTGAAATCATCATCATTTCAGCCTAAAGATGCCCACTGCTGGACATAGTCCTCCCCAATCAGCAAATACATATATTCTAATGATGGAATAGAACATGTTAGCGTTAATTAGTACCTTTGTTTGAATACGTAATTTTGATACAAGCAGAGAAAATTTGTCAGTGCGACGGAGGTAGAATTCGTGTTATGGAACCGAGTGCTGCATCTCCACATGTATTAAACGACATTTTTCAAAGTAAATTGCGTGCGTAAATCATGTACTTATTGATAAAAATAACTTTTTGTATAAGTTTATTGAAAAATACATTGCAGCACACGCATATCGATTTCGACTTCCTGGGAACGTTGTTGTGTTCCAGTTCATTAGTTTTAATAATTATTTTGCGCTATTTCGCTTACAATACCTATAAATTGAAGCGCAGTTTCGGGGAACTCAGCAATGTAATAAAAGTAAAGGTAGAACTGCACTGCGCACACTGTGCCACACGCGTCGACTTGAACGCGTCGGTCTCCATACATTTTATATATGGAAATTGAGTTACAGTTACTAGATCGACGCCACGCGACGTCGTTCTACTCGTACGTACAAATCAGGCGTGTTACACGTGTGCGTCAGTCTAATGCAGTTCTAGCTTTTACTTGCATATAAGGGTCGCGCACACGAGCCACCGGCCATAATCAGAAAACGCCGCCACCGGTATATTTACTGTCGGTTTCATACATTTTATGTAGAGTCGCCGCACACGGTTTCTTTATTTCTTTTTCTTCGTCAGAGTCTATTATGATACTGCGCGTATTGAGAGAAAGTAGCCCGTAGCCGGCCACAGTTAGCTTGTTGCCGTTTCTAGCTTCTCGTGGCGGCGTTTGTCGCTGTGGCATGTCGCTCATGTGCGGCGATACTTACTCTTTACCTTTCTCGTTAATACTTCAGAGAAATCTTATTATTTCAAGTTATTTTCAGACTTGATTGATTCGTGTGTATCATATTATATTTTTATTATAACGGCGGTCCAGACCTAGCACCGAATGATGCCTGAAAGTTGTTTTCTTTCGTAAGAACTTATTAATAAAATGTAGGTAAAACAAAAATCAATCTGCAAATACTAAAGAAAAATATCGTCCTGTAGGTATAGTTCTCAAGTAATCATAACTTTGGTATCACATCACACTAATATAATTATATCTGACGGCGAAAGTTTGCATGTATGTGTGTTGGTCACTCCTTCACGTTGAGACGGCTGAACGGATTCGGAAGAAATTTGGCACAGGGGAAGACCATGTTCTACTGTAAAATATTGATGTTTTTAGTCCAGGGAGTTTGTACAGAAAATAAAACCATTTTTAAAACAACTGCTATTTTTTTTTGCACGGAAAATTCGCCCTACTTGTTTGTAAACACTTTGTTTGTGTACGAAGTATGAAGCCATGGAAATTTATTTTCTCGGAAACTTGACTACCATCAACCAGTTATAGTCATTATATACAAACGTACAGTTGTATGAAATGGCAATAACACGGCCAAGAGCGTTTCCAATTTAGACGTTTCATGTCGGACCGCTGCCGCACGTTTAACGTCCCGCAGCCGGCCGGCTGCAGTACAATTGCCGGCACGGATCTTGAGCGCTGGCTTCAAGTTGCGCAGAAGTCAAATATTCGGTCTCGGTGTCAGTGATTGGCTCGCCGCGCCATCGCTTTATAGACGTCACTCATGATTCGTTCCCTGCGCTTGCTCCATTTATCTAACAACGACGACGATTGGCTCGCCAATGTATGGAATGCGCAAAGCGATCCCCACTCTGACGCCGAGCGCTCAAGATCCGTGACGGTAATTGTAAGTACGTTAGCAGTCCAATAAGAAGCGCCTAAATTGAAAACGTATCTGACTGCTGTGCGTTTGTATGCCAGTGATGCACTATTCAACACCGCACTTACCGAATTGAACACGTGTGTGCACATCTTGTGTCGTTGCTATCCTGTAGTCGGCCGTTCGTCGCACGTTTGCCGCACCGCGCGCTTTGTATGAAAAATAGGATCGTCCGTTAGCAGTACGACTGACGCACCGCATCTGCACCGCAGCAGGCCGCCAAAAAACGCATAAATTGAAAGCGCCCTTAGGCTTCGTTCACACGGCATTGTCCTGCACGTTTTTTTATAATCGTTTTTTTAACGTATAGTCAACCGGGTGTTCATATGGTAAATTTTCATTCGTGTAAAAACGAATAGCCGCAGTTTCCACACAGTTGTCACAGTGAGTAGACGTCACTGATGGATCCACGCTTGGTTGTACTTTTATATTGGTATCGAAGGCGCCAACAGTCTCGCCGCCGACAAAACAGAAGGTTTTGGGTACATCCTATTAATCAAGAATCTGTGCGTACGATTACATTTGAAAAATTATTCGGAAATCTTATCTATCTTAAATTATCGATGATTCTTCAACCATTTTGAATATCAAACCAAATCAAACATAAAATACGTGCCACCCCTCCAAAAGACGCTTTGGTACTAAACGCTTCTCGGTTGCTATTCGATAAAAAATGTATGATATCGTGTCGTGTGAAGGAGATAAAGCTATACCATATGCCACTGCGAACCGAATACGTCAAAGTTCATTCGATTTGCTTGACAAGTCCGTTGAGTATGCGTTTAAACGTATAAGCGGTACACGTTTTTTTTGCAGTAAGTACAATCGACGTGTGAATGGATCTACGTACGTTGTATGGTCACTATTTAAACGTTAAGACGTATACTGCAAAAAAACGTGCAGGACAATGCCGTGTGAACGAAGCCTTAGTTTGTAGCCATGCTACAAAATGATAGACTATTAATTTCTCTGCCCTTACAACAATTTGTTTGTATGGCAAATGTAAAATTTTCTATTATATCTTTGCGTTATTGGATTTTTTGCGGTTCGTTGCGTTTCGAAAGTGCCGTGCACCGTTGCACTGAGCACTTTGTGACTCGCGTACCAATCTAATAAAAAAACATGAAAATTAATTTTATATTATAATATACTTATTTTTAAACAACTTGTCGCGTAACAAAACCTTCCAGATCTTAATACTTACAGAATATTGTGTTTTCAGATTTACAACCTAGCTGTGGAATCAGCAAGCCTGTACCAACAGCATGGGTCTGGCGATAGCGGTGCCAGCGTTCTTGACAAGGCGGCTAAGATCTTAGAAGATAAAAACTTGGAACTGGCCGTGAAACTGTTCCAACAAGCCGCTGATGTCTCCTCTGTAAGTCTCCAACTCACTCTTACCTAGTTGCGAATGCTATCTTAGTACTTAGGTCCCTGTCTTCATAATTATATGTTCATAATGGGCTTACTACATTATTAAGTAGATATGTTGCATGTTATGTTGTCCTTATATTTGTTTAATGTTATTTTACGTGTGCGCCTGATTTTTATGAAACTACGACACTATTTCGAGACTACGGTGATAGGTAAGTCTATTTTTATATTAACTGTCAATAGTGATAAGTTTAGTATGTAATTTTTCCGCACTTTCCCCAAGGAAGTAAGGAATCTAAAATAGGTGGTATACTTCAGTAAATGGGTTCTTCTATGTTTCATTTTCAACACGACAACATGATTTTTTAACTAATTTAACGTAATTTTACAGCTTTACATCATGGAAGCGAAATCGTGACTAAATCCTATAGTCTTTTAATAAATATTTTAATTGTGTCAAATGTTTTAAGTTAGGTATTGATATTTTTATTTTTAATGATCCTATCATGAAAAGACTTCATAAATAAATGTTTGCATGATAAATGTGAGCTTCAATGGATGAATGGAAATAAATATAGGAACATATGGCTTAAAATTGCTCTGATAATATTCTATGAGAACGATTGTATCGATTTGTTAAAATGTTAAACGTTAGTGTTTAGTTTTAGTCTGAATAAAGCTTTAAGGAAATAAAACAGAAAACTGTGCACGAAAACTGCTTTTCCTGTGTTATTAAAAATGATATTAAAAATGACGGGATAGCGACAGATAATCTAAGGAATGTTTTTTGGACTTTCTCTAGAAGCAAGACGTAAGAAGTCTCATAGGGATTCCAAATAATGCAAGCTGACTCTAATTTACTCCTGACTAAGGCCATGTAGACAAGTTGTATTGTAATGCTTGGAATATACACGCGGGATGCGGGGCGTGATATCGGGCAGCAGCCCCGCATGCGGAGCAATAGGGAATATGCATATAATTTAAATTTGTCTTAAATATTTTTTTCTAGATTCATTATTGTCTTTACATTATACTTAAAATGTATTTTTTTATTTAGTTATTATTATTATTTAAACCTAGAAAATATTATATAAAAAGTGAAAAATAAGAGGGAAATTCAATGTCAGCATATTTTACATCAAATCTCGGTTTGACAAGCGCAGAAATCAAATGAGTAAAAGCTGTGTGTGTAAATAACATAGATTTTTGTTCATGTTTAAATAATACAACAAAACATAACCTATAGTCTATACATAACCATTTGTCTTTAAAATTGTTCCTAAACTCCTAATTTACGTCTATATCATTATACCTATTTTAATATTAACGATCTAGTATATAATATATATCATTTAACGTAATATTATATTATTGAAGCTCACTCAAGTATGATATATTTATATACTTTTTATAAATATTAGATAAATACTTTATTCCGATTTACATGAACAATTTTCTTTCATTATTTAAGTATGTACGTACTTGTTTGTTTCAACTTGTGAACTGGGTTAGTTTTATACCGAACATTCGACTGCTTAATAGCTAATTCACACTAAGCTGTACATAATTAAAGAATACTTACGTTAAAATGATCTTCACAACAAAATACAACCGATAATAGAGATATATTATCCCTTTTCATCTTCTTACACCATTGTTTTCGTAATTTTGCATCGCGTGGAATACGAAAAAACACTTTATCTGGTGTACTAGGTAATGGTAGTGTTTTTACATTTCGGAAAGGAAAGAAGGTTTTTTTAACTTCTTCCAAGATTTGTTTAGCAATTAAAACTGAAAATAAGTAATAAGTAACTGAAACGCTATTATAGTAAACAAACAGGACATATCCAATGACGTCATCATAAGCGCGCACAAAATGGTGGCGTTTGAACGGCTCAAATTTATTCAATGTTTTAAATTTCACTTTGAAAAATAACTTGACTATTTTCAAGCCTATTTATATTTTTTTCCTATGTTATAAAGATGTAAATGATTAATTTAAGACATAAAAAAAATCATGCATATTCCCTATTCCGCATTTGTCGTGAAATCCGCACGATATTGAAAACAGCCTTAAAGTTTTTGGAAATCAATTTTTGCCATGGGTGAACTATGTATCTGCGTACCACAACCGTACAGATGTTGTTGATTTTATGTTATGAAATGATGTAACAATAAACAGATATGCTATGTTATCTATATAAGAATAACTACCGGAGAATGTTAGCTAGACAAGAACAACCAGAGATAATATGGCGAATTGATTCTCCGGGGCATGTCACCGACCCGGCAGATGACAACCGTGCCGTCCTCCGTGAACTCCTCAAATATTGTAGGCAACTATATAGTCATTTTGATATTTTCATCAAGGACTTAAGCATTTACAGTCAAAAAGTGACATTTGACGAGGTAAAACTGGTGAAGAAGACCAGAAATGGCCAACGGTACTTCATACTCAAACAGATATACAATGAACATAGTTGTGCGACTATTACAAAACAAATAAATGAATAGTTCTGAATAGTCATGTTGGAAATGGTATCATCGAAGTGACTTGATGATGGAGCCGGAAGATAGGCACCGGAACTCCGTAATTAATCAATGTATCCTACACGTGTTTGGGCTTATTAGAATTGTCATAAGATGCACTTTGGCTATAGGGTACTATCGAACTGATCTGATGATAGTGCCAGAAGGTGGAAGGTAGACACGGGAACTTTATAATAAAATGATGTATTCTAGCAGGGTTTGAGTTAATTGGAATTGTCATGAGAAAAATGTACTCTGGCTGTAAGTGCAACTAAAAAGTGTGAAATAAAAAACTTTTTATAAAAAAAAACCGACTTTACTAAAAAAACATTAAAACGATCAAAATAATTTTAATTTCGGAAGTCGGTGTTAAAAGTCGGTTTTTTTTTTTATAAAACTTGTGCACTTGTATTGTCTTTAATCATGGCCAGCCTATTTCGTCTCTCATATGAGACTGAAAAAGTGCCGATGGCTTGGAAGCAAGCTAACGTTCAGCCTGTACCCAAGAAAGCCAATCGAGCTGACCTGGCAAACTACCGATCCATCTCCGTTACGTCCATCCTCTACATCATCATCTATACCTAAAAACTAACGACATCCTCAGTGACCGGCAATACGGTTTTCACCGAAATTGGTCTATTTGGGCCTTCTAGCGTATGCCATTCCGTCTGGAGCGAGGCCATCAAGAAGCATGGGGAAGCGCTTGCCGTCTCCTTTGATATCTCGAAGGCTTTCGATAGAGTCTAAGCTGGCACGAAAGCCTTATTGCTAAGCTTCCTTCCTTCGGTCTAGCCACTGGTCTGTGTGATTGGATCGTAAACTTCTTGAGGGATCGATCCATCGGAGTGGTTATTGATGGCTGCTCGTCGGGTCAAATAGATATTAATGCCGGGGTCTCTCATGGGTCGGTACTCTCGGCAACATTGTTCTTGCAGCACATAAATTACCTTCATAAATCTTGTACCTTTGAGTATGCAGACGATAGCACTGTTGTTGGGAGTTACATGTCCGGCGCGTGAGCTAGTGGTTCTCAGATCCAGTCTCTCCGATCCAGGCTATGGTTGAACGCTTGAACTTGTTCTTGGAGACAGTCAAAAAACCGAACGTGTCTTTTTTCCGCTAAACGGAGCCAATTCTACCCGTCTCCATCTTTCCGGGGTGTGACCTTGCCGATAACACATCACCTGGAGTTTTTTTGGGGTGCCGCTGTCGTCTATCCTTAATTTCGGCTTCTACATCGAGGCAAAAGCTCAACTGCCTGCCAAAAAATTGGGGATCTTAGCGAGTGTGAGACGGTATATTACACGCCGGAACAGCTACTCAACTGCTACCAAGCGCAAGCTCGATCGTGTATGAAGTAATGCTCTCATCTTTGAGATGGGTCTGACAAATACCAGCTTGATGCACTAGAGTCGATTAAGAAGCGAGCCAAGAAGGTCATCGGCAATGATGCACTTGTCAAGTCCAAAATCCTGTCGGGTTTTTTATAAAAAAAAAGTCAAAAGTTTTTTATTTCACATAGGCCTACATGGGCACTTATAAGACGTCAGAAGCTAGTGCACGGTTCGAAATTGGTCGTTTCCTATGGAGAAGAACCGGCTTCTTGCCGGTTCCATGGTTTGCATTCGCGAATGTGAGAAATTAGACATTCGTTACATCACTAGGTGGACCGAATCAAGAGGCGTACAATGATTGTTGATATAACCGTTTCGCATGAAGAGGACCTCGTGAAAGCAAAGAAAGCGAAGCAAATAAATACTGTCGAAAAGAGCTTCCTCCTTTTTTTGAATTCGGTTAACAGTAAGCAACGTTTAGGGGATCAGTGGGCGTTAATTCAACGAACAGTTTTTTTTAACTGTTAATCTAATGTTAACGAATTAACTGCTTTTTGTTTACCGCAAAACCCGTTAAATCTATCAACTGTTTCATTCAACGATTTTGGCAAAGCGCATATTATTTACTCAACGAATAGGTATTCAAAAGTCGCTAACGTTATCTGAAGCTGCTAACGCAAAACCAGCTAATATTATCTGTTTCTTCTGCGTTGAAAGAACGACTAGAAACGGAATATGCCGAGTGGACGCGAGGGCGCTTATGCGAGCGAGCGAGACGCCGCTAGCTTAAAATTGTACGAGCGAGAGTGAGACAGATCTATGTTTCTAAGTTCGCTTGCTCCATGGCATACCAGGCTGGTATATCCTTTTTTCGCCAGCCAGTCCTAAGCCTGGAAAAGTATGAAGGGAAGTTTATTTCATTTAAATGTCGACTTTTGATCATCATTTAAAATTGACTGGTCACTCAAACAAGCTAACTTCAAAACACAAAAACGTTTTTTTGGTTTTAGCAGCCCGCGGCGTAACGTCAGCTCCTTTTTCAATTTGATTAAAGTTTCGTCTATTAATTGCTACGTTGGTACAAACCTGTTAATAACGTTAACGGCTTTTTTAACAGGTTAACAGGATGAAATTAACGGCTTCGTTGCGTTAACCCAAAAATCGTTAACGACCCACCGCTCGGGATCTGATATTTTGAAATATTGGTTTTACTTCATAAAAAGTTGATAAATTAATTTGAAAACTATATTTTGTTTTGTGTAACTCAATTTATATTACAGGGCGAAACTTACGAGCCATCTGCTATGCAAATTAACCATTTATTGAACTACATAGCAAGTAATCTTCCGACCGACAGTTTGAAGCTATCTTCGGAACAATTTTCAAAATGGCATAAAATAACGAAGACCCTGAATGACCTTTGGGGGCCATCGAAAACACTAGAGGAATGGGTACAGGTTGGCAAACTTTCTGGTTTTCTGTTAATAATGTGTTTTTTTGTTTAATGTCTAAATTAATATGTATTTTAGATTCTGGCCGATCTCAAAATACAAGAAGGCTTTGAGAATGTCAGTGGGGCCGAGGCCGTCTCCAACAACCAAGCGGGCTTAATGGCCTCAGAGGACGAACAGGTCCAAGAGACCGTCAAGATCCAAGAGGACGAACAGGATCCACAGACCATCAGGATCCCAGAAGATGAACAGGACCAGATAACCATTAAGATCCCACAAGACGAGCCGGCGATCGAAGAGATTATACCTCCCTCTCTCTCTTATGCGTCGACTTCCGGGCACCAACCGCATCCGTCGACTTCCTGGCAGCAGCCTTGTGCGACGACGTCCTGGCAGCAACCATATGCGTCGAGTTCCAGGGAGTACCGTCACGCTAGGGTTACCCCTGTGCAGTCAGCTGCTGCTGGTAGGGAACTCTTTATCTCTATCCCTATTATTTAATTTTCTTTCTAAATCTTTCGTAATATTAACTCTTTTATATAGTTTCAGAGTCGAAGTCACTTGAAACGAATAAAAAACGCCTAGCCGAATTCAACAGTAGTGGAGATGCTAAAAGGAAGAAAAAGGATAGGTTAGTAATCTCCTTGATGATTTCATTAGATCTGTACTAGTACTCGTATGTTCGCGTTAATAGTGACTAATCAAGGTAAAACTACACTGCGCACACGCGTGCCACGTATGCCATATATGTATCTTGGGGGTCTAGTTCATAATATCGACAGTCACTACATCGATGGTCGCTGTATCGAAAAAGTTCCATCGACGGGCTAATGTATCGACAGTACCCCAAATCGATGGTACGCTACATCGACAGTACCCCAAATCGTTGGTACGCTACATCGTTAGTACACTAATACGACGGTATGCTACATCGACAGTAAACCAAATCGATAGTACGTTGCATCGACTACCCGACCCGAGCCAGATTTAAATAAAAAACAAGATTTTTAAAAGTTTTTAATCACAATTTGTTAAATCTGTAAATTGCTTAATTTTGATGGAACCCGCATTAAATGGTTGAAAAAACGTAAATTCGTATTCGGTAACATTGATTTATAGTACTAATTTAAAAAAAGAATACTTCCAAAATTAATAATAACAAAAACTATCCAAATCAATTATTTAAAACTATTGATTTTTTATATATAATATTGTTATTGTTTATAATAAAAACAATTGTAGGAGGTAGGCCTCTTCGTCAAACATCGTGTTGGATTGCGTTAGATGAAGCAACCAGTTTTTAAACTACGCTCGATGTTGACGACAGGCGAGTGGAAAAGGAGCCTCTTAATAAAACTTTTTGTTACACAATATTTTAAAATATTAATATGAAGTAATTATTTTAAAGTTTAATCAGGGTCGTCAGAGATTTACTTAGTTTTAGTAATTTTATGAAAGCATTAAATACATTTTTCCTTTTACAGACTAAAAACGACGCTGGAAAATATATATAAAAATATACAAGATCAACAAAGGGAGGAATCTCATGAAGATCCTCATGATGGAAATATTTTTGGATCTGATCCCGATGAAGTTGATTAATCAACTTGTTGATTAATGAAGTTGATTATCAGATTCAATTCATCAGGATCAGATCTAAAAATATTTGTCTACCGGTTTTTTTTGTTTTTAATTGGTATAAACTAATACTTGACAGCGATCCCACCTTCTGATAAGCAGTAATGCAATTTCTGATGGTGAGGCGCACTAGTTTATTAAGAGCCTATTCACTCTAGCCTTGAAGACACCCAAGCAATTTTCTGTTTATTCGCTAAGTCCTCTTAAGCTACCCAACGGAACTTGATACGATTTTTAGTAATAGAGTGATAAATTAGGATTGCTTATGTATATAATTTACAACCGGGTCGTATATTAACCCGGTAGTATTTAAATGAGGATTGCTTATGTAGGTATATATTATTTACAACCGGCTCGTATATTAACCTGCTAGTATTATCTATCACACTATTTTTAAGGAAAAAGTTTATATCGAAGCAAATCGCTAATTTTATACGCCCATATTTTATTATTAGTACAAAAAATGGGCGTACCCGTTACTGATCGTATTTGTATAGTCAAAAGTAATAAAAAAAAGAAATCCCGAAATTATCCACGAAAATTTGTCATAATTGGTAAATTCATAATTGAATCAATCATTCATAACAATTGCTACTAGATAATAACTTCGCGCAGTGTTTTTCCATGTAAGCAGTCATTTATTCATTCATATTCAATAGCCTGTACAATATTTTCATAAATTGAGTGACATTTTGAGATATAAACAAACGCTATTATCTTCGCTGTTTGTGAATATTATTTATTGAGACTACTTAAATAATAACGAGACCTTTTCTAATATGCCCTTTAAAGGCTTTTAGGCTTCGCTCTCAAATTGTCTTTCTATTGTGTCTCTAATTACGGTATTCGTAAGTTAAGTATTTTTAATAATTAAAAATTAGTGGTATATTATATTATATGCGAAATAAAATTAGACATTTAATCGATGGTTTTTTACTGTCCGTTAAACTGATTTTGACTTTTATTACGATGGTAGCATGACAAATGTTGGCTGCATTTTACTGGTATTGTAAACCGTTTTTTGCTTTTGATGCCATCTATATTCCCTACGGAATAAAAGTCAAAATTGGTTGACCGGACGGTAAAAAAAAGTTTGTATGTAAGTATGTCCAATCCAGTCACACTCAACCTTTTTTAGTTGTCGGGCCACATAGTGCTTCTGCCATTATCATGGTGGGCCACAATAACTTAATACTACTTATTACAGTAAAATAAAATAACATTCACGAACCTACACGTGGAATATTATTATTCGTACCTACACGAATAATAATATTCCACAACTATCACACAACGCCGTCTAGTCCCAAGCTAAGCAGAGCTTGTGTTATGAGTACTAGACAATTGATAAACATACTTATATATTTCTAAATACATACATATTATAGTTAAATTATAGACAGAACAAATGATTATGCTCATCACACAAACATTTGTCTTGGGTGGAAATCGAAGCCACGACCTCCGGGCATAGTCGAGAGCCACTAACCACTAGACCAACAGGGCAGTCAAATGATCGTACCCCTGCTTGTTTCAGTGTTTCTTCTCAGGGTAGTCAGCTAGGAAACATCGGTCTCATCTAGTGTAAATTTTTAAAACCGTTTTGTAACATAAGTACCATTTATTCGTGGGAATTTTAACAAGCTGCGTGCTGTGGCATAGTGACAATGAGTGTACTAGTAAACAGATTTCCGTTCTTTCATAGTAGTACTGCTACCGAGATATAAAATAAATATACAGCGTGTCTTTGACATTAACGCACAAACAAATACCATGGATCCAATACGTGAATCCGGAAATTTTTTCGTCCGATTTTACCATACCATTTTTAATTTATCTACACAAATATTATAAAGAGGAAACATTTGTATTTTTGTGTGTATGTTTGTAATTAATAAACTCAAAAACTACTGAGCCGATTTCAAAAATTCTTTCTCCACTGAAATAGCTACATTCACCTTGAGTAACATAAGCTATATGTATTTATTTTCTGTGCAAAGCCGGGACGGCCGCTAGTACTGTATAAAATCGTTATTTTACTATTCATTTTTAGTAAAAAAATGAATACTTTTAAAATTAAAAAATGTCATCAGAATTGAAACTATATAAAATCGTTATTCTAAATAACGATTTTATATAGTTAAAATATTAAAAAATATAGGAAATAGCCGACGAAAAATTCCACCACTGGGGGTCCATAATCATGTACTGGATCCATGGTATTCGATATCAAAGACACGGTGTAGAAAAACCTTCAATATTCTGCTAGACTACAGCGCTATTCAGAAACGCTTGACGGGTGACATGTGGCACGCCCACGGGTCGCAGGTTGAGTATAACTGGTTTAATCATAGTCATAGTCATAGTAGTTTATTGGTTTCTTACAAGTCAAATTATATATTTATATATACAAGGTGTAAGGGACAGCCCTCCTTCGCAAACTTTAAGGGCTTGCTCAGTAGACGAAACTGAACAACCAACCACTAAAATTTTTTTCAGGAAACGAAAAAAAAATTCGTCATCTCCATACAAATTGTCCAATCAAGTTTATAATTTTGTATGGTGAGGCTGATTTTTTTTTTCTATTTCCTGAAAAAAAGTCTTGTGGAAGGTTGTTCAGTTTCGTCTACTGAGCAAGCCCTTAAAGTTTGTGGAGGGCTGTCCCTTACACCTTGTATATACATATATATAATGTAATTTATAAGTAATATAATTTTATATGTGTAAAATATGAATAAAGATAATAATAATAATTAAATTCGCGCGCGCTCGGGAAAAGGCAATGTACTTACCTACTAGTAGTAGAGTGCCTCACATTTTGTTAGTAATGTATGTACATAATTGTACAAGAGAGAATGGCGTTCCGCGACTAACAGCTGAGCAGTCGAAGGCGCACGCGAATTTCAAACAGCTGTTTTTTCATTGTGATAAAACTAATAATAATAAATAAAAAGTTTCTGTAGGAAAGTTGTTTGTAATTATAAGCAAAATCACGTGAATATTCGTAAGTAAGTAAGTAAGTATCGGTCACTTATTACCAGTCGCTCTATATATTCTTATTTCCAATAATTATAGGTCTAAGTCAAACATATGAATAGGCTACGTCTAGGCAAGCGCGTCGATCACTTCATCGCTTACAGTCTGTTCACGACGTCAATCTTAGCGGCGAGCCGGGTGCTATGAGCGGCGTCTCGTGGCGTGATTCAAACATTTTCATACTTTCGTTGCCCGCTCACCGCCCCGCGCTTAGCTGCTCACAGCGGCAAAGTCCTGAACGAGCTGTCATTGTCAGGTGAGATAGTGGTCAATCGTGAGCCAATATAAAAAAAAAGTAGTAACGTAGAGTAGAGAGTAATCTTTAACCTGTGTGTGTTTAGATACGTAAGTTTTTTCTCCTAATCCATATAATCATTAAATAAACTGCAGTTGTAAACTTGTCGGCTCCATTCTGTTTTTTATTTACCTCTCCTGTGCCTCGACTACTTCAGGAGCATAATATGCTAAGTTATTATGCTCAAACGAGTTCGGCCTATAGAGGGATGCTAAATAACCAGTTCTGCACTACAGGTTCCTCGAAACTGACGACGTTGGACCGGAATAGCAAAATTCTCTACCTGCAAAAGGGCAGAACTGGTGTGGTTTCCTTGGCTAATATTTTGGATATATTAATATAAGGCCAGAAAGAAAAACACTAAAATAATGTAAAAATCAATACTAACACTTCATCGGTCTCTGCACATTCGCTCCAGCATTAACCTGGTATAAAACACCATCTATGGCTTTTGGGCGCTAGGTATCCTTTTTAAACATCACTAAAACTCGCCTGTGTTCCTTCAGTTGCCTCTTGTGTAGCGACATCTGATCTATGGCGTCACATAAGAGCTAATCCTGCATCGCGCAATTAAAGTTCTGCGGACGATTTGAACATATAGAACAGCCCGAAATCATACATAACACTCGTCTGGCCGGAGGATCCTCGCTTTCCAGCGGAGGTATGTGGGACTTACTCTCTGTTCCGCATACCTCTAAACTGGTTACCCCGACTGAACGCAAAAGACAGAGCTAAAGATGAGCAGCGGCGGTAGTGGAACCGAAAGATTACAGCGTAGCCACGGCACGCATGACACTCCAGGGTCACAGGAACTCTTTACAACATTCCCGCAGGGTATGTCTTAGCAGGCATCGACCCTACTGACCCTTCAGTCTGGCTCGTCTCTCTTTAAGATGCGCGTGGAATATCTCATCATCTCATCTCTTGTTTTTCTTTTTATGCACCTACCATACCATATTGTCTCTTCACCACCCTAGGTAGAGAATGCCTAAGGCATTAAGTCCGCCTTTGTACTTTGTGTTGCATGAAGATAAATTAATAACATACGCGCGTTTGACTTAGGCTTGGTCGGGTTGGTAGATACGCCCTAGGCACCCTGAATTGCGATTTTCTGATCAATATGTTTTTATAATAATTACAAACGTGACTTCTACATACATGCTGATGTTTTTTTTCTATCATTACTAAATTCCGCTCAGTTTTTCAAGTTTTCTATCTCGTTATTAATAACGATACCTAGCGCTTTAAAATATCTACTAACAAGAACTAACAAGAATCTCTGCATAAGTAACACTAACAAAAATCAACTTACATCTCTGCCACCAAACACTCCATTGTCACCATATTGCTGCGACAGCGTTCATCTCATCAAACATCATGCTCCGGCTGCTACTGCGAGTGTTGGTGTTACCATTTCATTTACATTTCCTAGTCATATTGAATTCAAATCATTTGTAAAACGAAAACTTTATCAAAAGGCTTTTTACAATGTACTGGAGGACGAAAAGGCTTGGGTTAGCTGATCCAGTACCCAATACAACTGTTGTTATTTTTATTTTTCTTCTTTTGTTTAATTTTTTTATTTTATTTTTGAATTTGCTTTTTTATTTAACATTTTTTTTACAGTAAATTTGACATTGGAGATTATTTTTATTTCACAATTTGACTCGTATACATTTTTTTTAAATTATTTTTTGACATAAATATTTACTTTGCTAAATATTTTGTAAATTATGTATTTATTATTGCTTGTTTTTCTTTTCAGTAAAGAAATTGCCAGATATACGTTAAAATCGTATATCTGGCAATTTGAGTATTTTCAGCAGCCTACCTAAATGTCCTTTCTTTGGTATTGTTCGTCAAGTCGATGAGTTCCTTAGTAGCCCTAAGTTGAGCTTTGCGAATACTGACAAATGCTTACACTGACTGGACAGGTCCACTCAAATCGGCATGGTTCTTTCTTTAAAAGACCATCTCAGGCAAATCTGCCTGGTTCTCATGTAATTGACCATTACATATTTACTGTATGGATTTTAAAAGAGACTTTGACCCCTGAGTTGGTTTCGGTGTTTCTTCTCAGGGTAGTCAGATAGGAAACATTTTTTTTCGTCTGTTTACTGATATCTTATATCTTGGATTAACACTTTTTATAAAAGTGGAAAATACTAGTTTCACGCAAGCGGAGCCGTGGGTGGCTGCTAGTTTAGTATAAAAAATAAAGAATAAAATTATTGATCACAACGCTTGCTTCATCGGTGTCGGTAATTATTAAGTTTGGCTTACTAACTTCAAAAACAATTGAATCTAAAAGTATAGGTCATATCGATAATTAAAGATACAGCGAAGGTGGTCGTAAGACGTAGAACGCTTCATAATCATCATCATCATTATCGTCATCATCATCACCATAATTAACAATTCCATCTGGTGCTGTTTACATGGTGTAACCGTCACCTCACACCTGTTCTCACTACATCGAGACGACTGTAATATAATAGCATTTTACCTAATACACTAACCAATAAACTAACTACAACTACTATTATATAGGGTGGTGTGGGTGACAGCTGTCGAATTCATTCAATGTCACCTATCCTTCAAAAAGGATAAGGTCATCATCATCATCTTCTGTCATCCTACCCATGCTATGTAAAAAAGACTAATATACACATAAAATGCCTACTAACTGAAAAATATTGCTGCTTCGAGTCTGAACATTCCCTGATGCTGTGTCTACTAGCCTCGCGGTTCCAGTGTATCCAACTCGTAAGTATCAACAGGTAGGCCAATTCACATTCTTGTGAAACGCCGAGAAGACGCATACAACTTGGCAAAGGAGCACTATGAACAGAACCTTTGGGGGTCATTCATAAATTACGTTACAAGAATTCCTCGAGACCACGTGTTCATTTGATTTTTGAAAGTCCGCTCCACCTACACTTTTTCCATTGATGCGGAGTGGAGATTTCGAACACCTGATTGGCCAATTCACGGTCCGCGGTTCACCACTCTGCCCAGCCCGTTAGAGGAAACTCACTCTTTAATTGGACCTAATAAGTGGTGGAACTTTCGATGAACTTCATGTGCTTAATTCTGAAAGAGGATATTAGATACAGATTTTGAAGTGACGTCACGAAATTTCGATGTCACACTTCGTCTCCTCTTCGTCTTCGTCACCGTAGAGGTGACGAAGACGAAGAGAAGACGAAGTGTGACTTTAACGTGTAACGTAATTTATGGATGAGCTCTGTTACGAATAGAAGTCTATCTAACAAATGCTTACTAATACATACAAGGTGTCGTTTTGAAGCTGCAAAATATTTCAGGAGGTAATTATGTTAGTGATTCTCGACCCGAATCAATAATAAAATAAGTAGGTAATTTTTTTTTTTTTTATAACTGCGCTTTTTTTCACACACACAAACACGGAACAATAAAGGTCGTTTTCACACACACTAACTCGCAACGATAGTTTCATAAATAATGTATCATCCAATCATCATCCCGCACGCCACACCCTAGCCACGCCCCCGTGGCCATCGATCAATCGATTTAGTTTAGAGTAATTAAAAAATTAAATAACAAGTATTACTGATTATTGACCAGGTATCGTTTTTTTATATGACTATTTATGAGTTTTACTACAACCTCCTGAAATATTGTGCAGTTTTAAAACTGCACCTTGTATTACTAGTAGTAGGTAGTAATACATTTTTAAAATATGTTTTCGGTTTTCTTGCTTTTAGCCCTCCTTAAACTAACATCATCATTAACAGAACTTATTTTGGGAGGTTTCTGTATATTTACAAGTAGATAATAAAGTGCAGTTTGACTCAGCCTTTTTTCTTACAACCGAAACTGGTTGGTTGCTACTTAGAAATAGTTTGTAGTCTTGCGATGTAGTAAGCCCTTAAAGAAATCAAATAGTTATATTATTTTCTAAGAACTAAGTATATATTGTAATAGTCGATAGCCTGTGGCAACGACCCCGGCTTACTAGTTGTCGTGGGTTCGAACCCAGACAGGCTCTTTCTGTGTGTAATTTGCAAACAGTACTGTTCTAAAGGTCGCGATACTTCTGCGGAAGTACGGCGCCGATACTTTAGCCACTGATTTTTCAGTCATAGTATTCGTCTAGCACGGTAGGTACACGAAACGCGACGACCAATCAGAAACGCGTCTCTTTGTGGTGTGCGGTTATGACGTGTTGGATTGCCCAGCAAAATAGATTTTATTACAGTATTGCCTATCATAGAGAGCTTAGCAAAATGCAACAGGCACTCAATTTTCGGTCGCTTAACTCGTCACCGAACGTTTGATCGCGATATATATCGCTAGCTCATGAACGCGACGTAATTTCGGCTGATGTGACTTGAGAAACACTGCGAGCGTAGGTTCGGCGCCGTGCGTTCTGCAGATGTGTCGTGACCCTAAAGAAACGTGTTGTGCAGAACCTAAATTGCAGGAAAATGACGATGACTGTTTTTAAAAAAAAGAAGAAAACAAGGAAACACTCTCACAAACACAAGAAATTGGACATAAATGACATCAGTCCACACAGTCTTTCGCAAATAGGAGGCCTGTGTTCAGGCAGTGGAAACATAGGTACGCTGTGCGTAACACGTCACAAACTGCCAAAAAGGAGATTTCTCATCAGCACTTACATTTATTATACCGATTTAGGTAGCCTCGGCTCTCTAGCACAAACCATCAAGTCCTGATGCCGTGGTAAATACACTAGCCATTCAGAAAGTTGGTAAAGTCCCTTTCACAGATGTCTTGAGGAGGCCTGTGCCCGTCAAAGGAGAAGACTGGTCAGGTAGTTATGGCTTTACAGTAAAAAAACCTTCAGAGATTTTGTTTTTTGCTGCATTCTGAAAGTGCTGCTACCTCAATGATATTTAGGGGAATGGAAAGGTACAGGAGCAGGAGAACTTAAAAGAAGACTTGAAGAGCATTTGTCGTTATTCTATTTTCCAGACCGAGAGTAGTCAGCACCAGGGATCGGAGTACATCAGCAAGGCTTCGCGCATTCTTGTCAAGCTGCAACGGTAACGTCAAACGTTTTGTTTCCCTCATTCAGAATAAGCAATCCATTATATTCATCATCGATAGCACTTAATATCCAGCTAAATAAGACCAGACCTTGAAAATAATCGTACTAATATTATAAAGGAGAATGTTTGTGTGTGTGTGTAAGTACCTATGTTATTACTTCACGCTCGAATAGGCATGGGTTAGCGGACAGCGAGCGAGCAGCTCGCCGTCAGGTAGCTATCCGGACCGAGTCCGAGTCGTTTCCGTACAGTAAACCGTAGCGGCCCGACAGAGCCGAAGTCCACTGGGGCTATGGGTAGTCCGAAAGAGAATCCCGGGGTCCTGGAAAGCAAGGCGAAGAAGGAATGTAGGTGTGGTTATAGTCAGTGAAATTTCGATCCGCTCCAGAGCAGGAGGAAGTCCTTACGGATTTCGATAAAACTTGGTACACGGGTACCATGTGCACGGCGGGATACTATTTATCCCGGGAACGTAGGATAATTTTCTACAATTTCGCGGGCGAAGCCGCAGGGACCAGCTAATACAAACATAACTTATAACAAGAACTTAAATCTATGGGTAGGTACAATGGTCCAAATTACGGACTGAAAGGGCTTAAGGGCCAAGCGTCCGAAAAGTGCCATAAAACAGTGATTTTCTGAGGCCTACTCCTCCGTAACGGCTAAGTCAATTGATTTGAATAAAATATATGTTTATTATAGATTCACGAAAAATAATATCAACATTTGATTTTATCGTGCTATTTATACTTTTGTCAAAAAAAAAAAAATAGCAATTTCGCAACTTTTCCCTACTCCTTCGAAACGGCTTGGACCTTTAGAAACATTTTTACACATAAAAATTGGTGGTTAAATATTCTTCAAAGTGAACATTGCATATGTAAATCAATCAATATCTCGCAGAGAAAATGGATTTAAAGCGCTTTCCGGGCGCTGCTGGCCGCAAATAAATGCACAGATTTGCGTACTGCCGCCTAGGCGAGTGCGAGAGTTGCGTTCACATAATTTCGGTCAGATGGTTAAAGGGACTATACGCCTTAAAATAAGAAGGAGATGCGAGTTTGGTCCCATAAACATAGTATAGCACCGAAGAGGACCTACATTACAACGAAAAGTGGCATTGATTTATATATATATAGATGTAGCCTACATCTAGAAAATTTTATAACTCAAGAACGGGCTCACCTATCCAAACCAAATGTTTAGGCTTTGTTCGGACTATTTAGTAGATGGTTTATGTGAAGTTTGATAGGGTAGATTAGGGTATAGTAGGGAAGAGCGGGAGCGAAGCCGCGCGGCGAAAAGCTAGTAGTAGTATATACCTACTATATACTCTTACCAATATCGGACGGATTTGGATGAAATTTGGTAGAAGTAAAGCTTATATCTTGATTTAACGCATAAGCTATAATTTACAAGAATTTAAATAAACTTTATTGTACCAAAATAGTATCAATTTTGCAGAAACTTAAATCTATGGGTACAAGGCAGTCTTATCGTAGAAGAGATGTCTTTGGCACGCCGTAATCGCGGCGGTAACTCCCCTCTTTGAGGAGTGGCTGGAGCGATAACACGGCGTCCTCACTTTCCGCACGACGCAGGTCCTCACCGGACATGGCAAGTTCGGAAGGTTCCTGCATCAGATTCAGGCGGAAGAAACGCCCGGGTATCACCATTGTGTGGACCGCCCGGAGGACACGGTAGAGGTGTGCCCCGCTTGGGCAGAGCACTGCCGTGTCCTCGTGGAGGCAATCGGCGGCAACGACCTGTCGAGCCGGGCCCTGGTCCAGGCTATGGTCTGGAGCGAGAAGGAATGGCAAGCGGTCGCCTACTTTTGCGAAGCAGTAATACTAGCAAAGGAGAAGGCGGCACGCGTGAGGGAGCGAAGGCCTTCACGCCCCAGCCGGCGAAATTCCGACCCCGACTACCAGCCACGGTAGACGCGGGCTTGCGGACGTCGAGCAATGGGTAGCCCGCCGTCCGGCCGTCCGGTAATCAACTGGACCGAGCCCAGTCGTCAACAGCGCGTAGTGACCCACGCGCTCCTCAAAGAGATGTCAGCAAACCGTAGGGACCCGGCAGGGCCGATGTCCGCTTGTTAGGACCGCGGGGAATTTCTGAAAAGGAAACCCGTAGTCCTAGTACGCAAAGGGCAACTGAAGGACACGGGTGTGGTTTTAGTCACTAAAAGTCTGACGCGCCCTCTCGCTTTACCCAGAGCGGGAGAAGTCATTGGATGATTTCCACCCAAAAAAAAAGACTGAGATGTCTACTGGACAACCTTAGGATGGACTATAATTAGGGTTCCGTAGTCAACTAGGAACCCTTATAGTTTCGCCATGTCTGTCTGTCCGTCTGTCTGTCTGTCTGTCCGTCCGTCTGTCTGTCTGTCTGTCTGTCTGTCCGTTCTCGCTTAATCTCTGTGACCGTTAGCACTAGAAAGCTGAAATTTGGTACCAATATGTATAACAACCACGCCGACAAAGTGGTAAAATAAAAATTGGAAAAAAATGTTTTATTAGGGTAGCCCCCCTATATGTAAAGTGGGAAGTGATTTTTTTTTTAATTTCAACCCTAACGTGTGATATATTGTTGGATAGGTATTTAAAAATCAATAGGGGTTTACTAAAATCATTTTTTGATAATGTCAATAATTTCGGAAATAATCGCTCCAAAAGTAAAAAACAATGTGTCCCCCCCCTCTAACTTTTGAACCATAAGTTTAGAAAATATGAAAAAAATCTGAAAAGTAGAACTTTATAAGGACTTTCTAGGAAAATTATTTTGAACTTGATGGAAAGAACAGTTTTTGTACAAAAAAGACAAAAGGGTTCTACAAAATTTCTGGACTAAGTTTATAGTATAATCGTATATGCAAGCATTTTTTTAAACTCATTTGGAAACTACGGAACCCTACACTGAGCGTGGCCCGACACGCTCTTGGCCGGTTTTTTTAAGTGGGGCTCACATATGTACAACAAAAGTGTAGGGCGTACAACAAACGTGATTTTTGTGCCGTTTTTTGCTTAGGACTGTACGGTACCTTTCGTGCGCGAGTCCGTCTCGCACTTGACCGGTTTTTTCCACGTTCCGGGGCCACGGTAACTCTCGAACAATCCTGTAGTTCATGGAACTTATTCGCTTTGAAACGGGGTCAGTTCTCAAGCTCGTGTAAGCAGTGGATATAAAAGCGTCTAAATTGCTATCTAATGACAAAACATTGCCGGAAACAGTAGCTGGTTAGACAGAGTTCTATGACACGCTTGGTTTACAGTATGGAAATGATCGACATTACTGTTTTTGGAATAGATTATGTGGTGGGGGATTCGTAAACCAGCTCAATGCCATCAGAGTGCCTAGTGTGAGTTTAAGTTTACGCAATCGACACGTTTGTGACGTTCGGCGCTCCGATTGTCCCGCTTCGAGCTCTTTACCAATCAGAGAGCCAAACGCGGCAAACGTTTCGATCACGTTAACGTAAAAACAACTTACACTCAGCGCACCGGTCAGAATTTTAAGTATTTTTTTTTGCGTGACATCCTCATTGTTTTCTTTTCTAAAATGAAAGTAGTCTAAGTTACTCCTTGTAACATCAGCTATCTAGCTATCTACCAGTAAAAGTCCCTTCAAAATCGGTCCAGCCGTTTCGGAGCTTAGACCGACAGAGACAATAAAAAAAAACTAGATTTTTGCTATAGGTTCCTACCGAATATATATTTTGTAAAAAAAATATTTTGATATTACAAAGCGACACTTTAATTTTATTTTTATGTAAAGACTAGGACAGAATTTCAGAAATTTAGTAACTATTCATAACTCTAAAATGGTAAGTTAAAACTGAGCAATCAGCCTGCAGATCGGGTCCAGAATTACAAATAATAAAATAACCAAAAATAAGTTAATAAGTGAACCAGACGAGGCTGCCACTCTTCGGTGTATTATTCATTGACTCGAATACGAGGTCTTCTTCAGTCATTGATAGAGTAGGTACTGCTGTAATCCGATTGGGATATTTACGGGATCACGTCGAATCCGACTCGGTTGGGCAGCGTCCGGGAAGCTGTGCGGTATCTTCTCGTCCAACATACCAAAGTATCAAGACGAAAGATTATAACCAGTACGTGCGTGTTGCTAGTAATGACATACCAGTATGGCCCTGAAGCGTGGTCGCTTATAATGGGCCTCATCAGAAGGTTTACAGTCACCCAAAGTGCAATGGAAAGGGCTATACCTACTCGGAGTTTCCTTGCGTGATCGTATCAGGAGAACCAAGGTCGCCGACATAGCCCGAAGAATCACCAAACTTACAGTTGCTATCACGGATCTTGAACACTTGCACAGAAGTCAAATATTCGGTCTCTTTAGTGGTGCAAAGTGCGACGCGTGGGCGGGGAGTGTCAGTGATTGGCTGGCCGCGCCATCGCGTCGCGGTTCACTGCGTTGCTGCATGTATCTAACAACGAAGACGATGTATGGAATGCGCAAAGCGATCCCCACTCTGACGCCGAGCGTTCAAGATCTGTGATGGCAACTGTAAGTGGCAGTGGGAAGGGCATATTCCTCGCAGAACGCATTGTCGATGAGGGCGAAAGGTTCTAGAGTGGCGGCCGCGCACCGGAAGACATCGTGTTGCAAGGCCTCCCACAAGACGGACTGACTACCTGGTGAGGGTCGCGGGAATGCGATGGATGCGAGACGCACTGGACCGCGCGTCGGTGGCTTATGTCCAGCAGTGGACGTCCTTCCCCTGAAATGACGATGACAGGATCACGAGATTTCAGATTTGTGACGAACCATCTACGATGCTATCGTAGTGTCTATAGTTGGTGATGAACTGCCTCGTTGGTTTCATGATCGCAAGCGTGACTACTGAGCATGGAGTCCTGGGTTCGGATTCCCAGGTGGGGCAATAAGCACTGTTGGGATTTTCCATTAGAGATTAGTCTGTAGCAGCCTGGAGTTTGGAAATTGGTGATGTGATACCCCCCTGCCTTGAAAAGCACGCAGTGATTGGTTCTGCGCCTAAACTCTTTGGTCGTGTCGGATTGCCGTCCTATCGGATTATGAGAGTAAAGAAATAAAGAGTGCACCTGTGTTTGCACACACACTAAACTTGAGCACTAAAATATCTTCTGCGTACTTGCGTTCTCAACAGAGATTAGCCACAGTGATCGAAACTCGGTCGGGAGGATGATAATTTTCTCGCAGGCTTACAATACTTTTTACCAACCAATGAACTAGAAGGCTTGTAGTTTATTGAAAGGGCTATGCTCGGAGTTTCCTTGCGTGATCGAATCAAAAATGAAGATATGCGCAGGAGAACCAAGGTTGCCGATATAGCATGAAGAAGCGCCAAACTTAAGTGGCAATGGGCAGGGCACATTGCTCGCAGAACAGCTGGCCGTTGGGGCCGAAAGGTTCTGGAGTGGCGACTGCGTACCGGAAAACGCAACGTTGGAAGGCCTCCTACAAGGTGGACCGATGACCTGGTAAAGGTTGCGGGAATCCGATGGATGCGGGACGCACATGATCGTTCATTGTGGCGACACTTGCCTGTGGATGCGGGACGCACAGGATCGTTCATTGTGGCGACACTTCGGGGAGGCCTATGTCTAACAGTGGACGTCTATCGGCTGAAATGACGATGATGATGAGAAGGCTTGTTGGTTTCCAGACTATTTCAATTCTTCTTCTCAGTCGTACACTCCTGGCGGAGTGGTCATGGTCATGGATCATTTGGTAGTTCGCTTGCGGCTTTTGCGAGACTTCTCCATTTCTCACGACCGCGAGAACGTTGGCCCTCTACTCTACCCTGTACCACTAAACGTTCTAAAGAGCTTTCATTACGGAAGCCACCCTAAACATTTTGAAGATTCGCAGTTGCACAATCGATGAAAGTCTTGGTTTGATGCGAAGCTCTTTCAGAATAGACGGTGTTACTATCTCAATAGCGACCCGGAGACTAGATTTGTGGAGAGTTGATGGCAAGGGGCGCGCTCTCTATTGTATATGGGAAGGCAGGTAGAGCAGGGAGTCCTCAGAATGTCTGTCCGCCCGCCGAGTGACTTCAAGAAAGACGGTGGCACAGTGATCACGTGTTGTCGTGCACAAAGAGGCTCTGGGGAGACCCCTCACAGTCTCCTCAGGGATGTGTCCTACTAACAGGCGTTGTACAGAGGGGATTTCGGGGTGGTCTTTTAAGAGGTCGCGGAGCCTCTTCCATGTGCCGATGGTGATCACTGGGGTGGTTTTAGTGAGTTAAGAATCCCACACTCCCTGGTCTTTCTCCCAAAAGCCCAGGCATGGCTTTTCCCGTCAAATACAAAGGGAGTCCCAGAATGACTTGAGTGCTGCAGTCGCAGTAGATCTCATGCAGCCCGTAGTCAGTAAGCAGCCGCCCTTTGCATGCATTGTAGTTTATTTATGGTTGTGGCTAGCTTGATGCGGCCACCACACTATAACTCCATAAGTAATATCAGTGGCAAAGCAAATTATATACTCATTTGCCATTTTACTAATCCGGTCATGTTGTACCTGTTTCACCTTGTTCTTGGAGAGGGTGACACTTATGCTGGAGAAGTTCGTTTTGTCAATAGCTCCATCGATGTCTATGAATGTTTTCTGGCCTTTCTGATTAATCGCTTCCCCTATCTAGATCCGTACCACCAGATGAAGAGCAGACTGTCGAATTATCCCAACTGTATGAGTGGGTTATGTAACACTGCAACTGTTATAAAGGCGACATTATGTAATTCCCTCTCACAGTCTCCTGCAAGGTCAGACTTATAGGCAGGTAGGATTTAGCGCTTGTATATTCACTCTAGCCGGGCTTAGGGATGAATACGATTACCTTTTCTCTCCACCCTTCAGGAACGCATCTAAAGGCCACAAGAGCTATCATTAAGGGTACCAGACTTTTGGAGTGACTCACTACTACTGTACGGGTCGCCCAGTGGTTTCAGTTTCGTTCTTATTGGCCAAGGTCAGGGTGTGGCAACCTCGAGAAGGTACATCTGTCGGAACACACGCACCTTAGGCCTGCATATATCCAAGAAAAGCAGACCAAAGCATGTCGTTGTGCAACGGTGAAAGCTCGTACAATCGTGCAACCCTGTCCCCCATGCTTACTAATATATCAAAGGAGAAAAAATTGTGTTAGCGTTTGTTAACGCTCAAACGGCTCAATGGATTTAGACAAAATTTGGCAAATAGGGAGACCATGCCCATACATAGGACATAGAATACTTTTTATTTCTGGATTATGTTCCTTCTATCTTCCACACAACGCTGAGCAGAGCTTCTGCTGTGGTTATTAGACAACTGATAAACATACTTATATGTTTCTAAATACATACCTACATATTATAGATAAATTGCATCCAGACAACGAATATTGTGCTCATCACACTACAAACATTTGTCTTACGTAAGTAATTAACCCTCAACCTCCGGCATGGTTGTCAGGACCACAAACACAAAATAGATAGGTACAGAAGTCAATCCTACGTAAAAACAAACTATCAAAGTACAAGAAAATACTCGTACCTACCTGATTACGTCTTAAAACCAGAAGCTTCATCATCATCATATCAGCCGAAAGACGTCCACTGTTGAACATAGGCCTCCCCCAAGCGTCGCCACGTCGACCGGTCATGTGCGTCACGCATCCATCGGATTTCCTCCGCAGGAGAACCAAGGTTATCGACTAGCTCGAAGAATCGCCAAACTTAAGTGGCAATGGGCAGGGCACATTGCACGCAGAACAGGTGGTCGATGGGGACGAAGGTTCTGGAGTGGCGACCACTCACAGTGGGAATCCGATGGAAAACTGGTAGCTTAATAAACGATAATTCAGCAATTAACGCTGAATTTAAAAAACCATCCACTAAACAGTTATTACTTTTTTTACTTTATTATTTCACAAAAAAGTTCACAGACGCGTGTCTCAAGCGGATGCATACGCACTCGCAATGAGCTGAATTGAGCCGGGATATCGTGTCCGTGAGCGGTGTCTGAATGTGCGTTGCTCGAGCGCGCTTTGTATGTAGATTGATCTCAGTACCTATCTATTTTGTGCCACTAACTACTAGATAATTAGCGTCTTCTCGCTGGCAGAAGCTAATGTCAAAAATGAGCTGATGAAGCCAACTGCCGGTTCCAGGTACGACGAAGCCGTGGACAGTCTGCGCCGCGAGATCGGCTTCCATCAGGAGTCTGGCAACATCGGCGCCATCGGCAGACTGACTGTCGCCATCGTGCTTGTGCAGCTCGCTAGGGGTGACGCGGTCGCTGCCGAGAAGGCCTACAAGGTGGGTGCTATACAACATTAGCTTTAGTAAATGTGAAACCCTAAAACGTTTCTAGCAGGGATGTTACGGAGCTCCATAACCGTAACCGAAACTATCGGATATCCGATATAAAATAATATCCATAACCGTAACCGAATCCGAAATAAAAGTTTCGGATAGTATCGGATAGGGGCGGAGCCTAATTGCGACACGTTATGACAGCCTTTCATAACGTGTCGCGTCGTAAAATATAAAAAGTATAGTAGTAAATAGTATGTATTTATATTTGACTTCTGAAATTCCTTAAAAATCTAATATCCGTAACCGAAATTATCCGAAACTAACGGATAATCCGAAATAATTTCATATCCGTAACCGGTATAATAATCATTTCTATATCCGTATCCAATCCGTATCCGAAATTTCATATCCATAACATCCCTAGTGTCTAGTATTTTTATGTAAAGAATATATGCTCAAAATTTCCAACCAAAAAGCTAAAAATTTCTGTGTCATGAAAAATCACTAAGTTATAAGCTTGTTGTTTTTTTTTTTTTTTAATTAGTACAAACTAGTGCTTGCCCGCGATCCCACCTGATGGTAAGCAGTGATGCAATCGTTGATGGTGAGGCGCACTAGTTTATTAAGAGCTTATTCACTCTTGCCTTAAAGACACCTAAATAATAATCAGACGGGAAGACCGCAGCAGGCAAACTGTTCCATTCCCTCGATGTACGCGGTATAAACGACGAGGCGAAACGCTTGGTCCGGACCGTAGAGGTTTCAACAACATTAGGGGCACGCCGTTCGTCGGTTGTTGTTACCTAGTTATTACTACAAGTAAATGGTGACTGGGCCATTCGGGCGACTGAGTAGTTGTTTTGTTCCCACAATCAGCTGTGCGCTGTTGCCTAATGCCCGCTATGACCAGCCGTGACCTGTGTTGCACTTAGTGTCAGTGGTGTCCAACTTGTGAGCTTTTTTTTAAATAATTTTGGGGATAAATAGGTATAACTCATAAATATTATTGGAAACGATTCAGTTACTGATTCTGAAAACACTATATTCAGGTTTCGCATATATACTAAAAATAATGTGTATACAAAAGTTCATAACTGTTCTGTTAAAACAACAAATAACACAGGACACACAGTGAAGGAAAACATCGTGACCGGCATGTCCTAGAAAAATCTCAAAGGCATGCGACATTCACTAACCCGCACTGGGCCCGCGCTGTGGATTTACGGCCCATTCCCTCTCCTAGAAAGGAGGCCTGAGTCCCAGTTCCCCATTACAAAAGCTGATTATGCTAAGCAATAAAAAAAAAAAATCGTCACTAATTCTGATGCTAAAACCCCTTCCAGGAATGGGGCAGCAACTGCGAGGTGGCCGAGATGCAGACCCTGGAGCAGATCCTGCAGGCTTACGATGAGGAGGACCGTGAGTCTGCCAAGCGCGCGCTGGCCAGCCCCTTCATCCGCAACATGGACGTGGAGTACGCGCGCCTGGCCGCCTCGGTGCCGCTGCCCGAGGCCGTAGAGCCCGCCCCCCGTGCCACCGTGGTCGAGAATGCTGCGCCGTCTTACGTCAGCCCTAATGCGGCGTCTACCACTGCGGTAAGGGCCCTTTTTAGGGTTCCGTAGCCAAATGGCAAAAAACGGAACCCTTATAGATTCGTCATGTCTGTCTGTCTGTCTGTCTGTCTGTCCGTCCGTATGTCACAGCCACAAACTATAAGAGCTATACTGTTGAAACTTTGTAAGTAGATGTATTCTGTGAACCGCATTAAGATTTTCACACAAAAATAGAAAAAAAGCAATAAATTTTGGGGGTCCCCATACTTAGAACTGAAACTCAAAAATTTTTTTTTCATCATACCCATATGTGTGGGGTATCTATGGATAGGTCTTCAAAAATGGTACTGAGGTTTCTAATATCATTTTTTTCTAAACTGAATAGTTTGCGCGAGAGACACTTCCAAAGTGGTAAAATGTGTGCCCCCCCTCTAACTTCTAAAATAAGAGAAGAATAAAACTAAAAAAAAATATGATGTACATTACTATAAAAACTGCCAACGAAAATTGGTTTGAACGAAATCTAGTAAGTAGTTTTTTTTTAATGCGTCATAAATCGAAAAAATACACAATTATTAAAACATCGATCAAAGTTACAACACATTACAAGAACTTTTATATTATGTTACTTGCTGCTACGGAACCCTTCATGGGCGAGTCCGACTCGCACTTGGCCGGTTTTAAATATAGGCATAGGGATATGGACGTAGCATTCGCGATCCAGTTACGTTTTCAAAATTCGAAATCAAATATTTTTATTTCACATAAGCCTACATGGGCACTTATAAAACGTCAGAAGCTAGTGCGTATTTAATATAGTCAGAAATGTATGAAAGATACTGTGCAATCATGACAAATAATTGTAAGTATTAAAAAAAAAACCGGGCAAGTTCGAGTCGGACTCGCGCATTGAGGGTTCTTTACAAACTTACATATGAAAACAGTTCAATTCCCGAATTGAGTTACGATTTTTTCAAATCGTATTTTTTTGATGACGTAATAACTACAAATTTACAGTTTTCAGATTTTTTTCATATATTTGTACTATGAGACCTTGCTTTATGCCAAATTTCAGGACTCTAGGTCTGTGTCATTTATTTTATCACCACAGTTCTCAAAACGGTGAAACATCGTGAGGAAACCGGCATGTCCTAGAACCAAAAATCGCGTGGCTCGCGTGGTGGATGACGGCCCATTCCCTCTCCTAGAGAGGAGGCCTGAGTGCCAGCCGTGGGAATATTAAAAAGGCTGAAGATGATGTTGGGAAATAGACTTAGCATTCGCAAAATTAATATAGTCAGAAATATATGAAAGGTACATTGCAATCATGACAAATAATTATATTTAAAAAAACCGGGCAAGTGTGAGTCGGATTCGCGCATTGAGGGTTCCGTACCTTTAAAAAAAACCCTCGTTCTTAAAGAACTCTCGCTTATGCGAAGAGAGCCCACTTCGCCCACGCCTATCTCATATGCCTTGATCACACGTACCGAGTAAACGGGCGAGACAGTAAAATGGTTCTCGGCTGAGATAGTGATGTAAGTGAGTAGCTGTTCACACATGTTTTGTTATTGGCACAGTCAGTTCAGACTGACAATCAATTGAGGTACTACAATTGGGACGCGATGGATCATTAAAAGGTTATTAAAAAATATACAAAGTGACAAACATGTGGCCAAGTGGAAAGAAAGTGCTTGGTCAGACCTGCCGAGTGACCGAGCAAGACAGTGCGGGGACGCGGGAGGGTGGGCACTCGGCCTAGTAAGTAGAACAGGTGCCGAGCTACTGTCTTGCCGCTTTGCTCGGCCGAGCACTCGCACTCGGCGCTGTGATTACACGTACCGAGTACTCGGCCGAGAGCACTGTCTCGCCCGTTTACTCGGTACGTGTGATCAAGGCATTAATATGATTAAAAAGAGTATCCATGGAGTTTCTTGCACGTTCTTCGCCATAGAGATCTACGCTATGGAACGTGCAATTAAAAGCTTCACTTTTTTGACTGACTGACATTTTGAAAATTCAAATTTGCTTGTAATTAGTCTATCTATATATATAAAAGGAGAAATTGACTGACTGACAGGTTGACTGGTAGAAAATGCCTTATGGCATTAAGTCCGCCTTTGTACTCTTTTGTGCATAAAGAATTAAATATAAATAAATAAACTGACTGACTGACATATCAACGCACAACCGAAACTACTGGGACTAGGAGTGTGAAATTTTGCACAAGGTTCCCTCTTTTGACGTAAGCAAGCACTAAGAACGGTTTTTCCGAAATTAACCCCCTAAGGGGATGAAACGAGGGTCCAAAGTTTGTGTGGAGAAACCGACTATCACGAGGGTGAAGCTAGTTTGAAATAAACGTTTCTGGCGTGCTATTCTATCGTATTATTCGAATATCAACAATAAAAAAAAAAAAAAATCTCTAAGAAAACAGCCTTGAGCGCAGCGCTGGCCGCAGTGACGAAATCCATATAGGTACATTGGATTAACAACCCAATAGACCTATACATTAGATTGTTAATTCAATGTACTGCGCTCTCGACTCGTCGCTGCGGCCAGCTCTGTGCCACAAAATAGATAGGTACTGAAGTAAATCTACATACAAAGCGCGCTCGAGTAACGGACACAGACACCGCTCACAGACACGATATCTATTTTGATCTGGCTCAAACGCTCATTAGTGTGCGTCCACCGAGCGTAGGTATGCCATGGAGGGTTCCGTAGCAGCAAGTAACATAATTTATAAGTTCTTGCAGTTCGTTGTAACTTTGATCGATGTTTTAATAATAGTGTATTTTTTTAGATTTATGACGTATTAAAAAAAAACTACTTACTAGATCTCGTTCAAACCAATTTTCGTTGGTAGTTTACATGGTAATGTACATCATATATTTTTTTTTAGTTTAATCATTCTCTAATTTTAGAAGTTACAGGGGGGGGGGGACATATTTTACCACTTTGAAAGTGTCTCTCGCGTAAACTATTTAATTTAGAAAAAAATGAAATTAGGAACCTCAATATCATTTTTGAAGACCTATCCATAGTTACCCCACACGGATGGGTTAGATGAAAAAAAAAAATTTGAGTTTCAGTTCTAAGTATGGGGACCCCCAAAATTTATTGCTTTTTTTATATTTTTGTGTGAAAATCTTAATACGGTTCACAGAATACATCTACTTACTAAGTTTCAATAGTATAGCTCTTATAGTTTCGGAAAAAAGAGGCTGTGACATACGGACGGACAGACAGACAGACATGACGAATCTATAAGGGTTCCGTTTTTTGACATTTGGCTACGGAACCCTAAAAAGTGAAGTACATACATGAGATTGTCATCTGTACCTATCTATTTTGTGGCTGTGCTTAAGGCTGTTTTCTCAGAGAATGGCACCGCTGATTTCCCAGCTACGCTACTGCATAATTACTAATACATTGTCCCTCTATTACAGGAAATTTCGCACATGGAGATAGAAGAGTCCCCATACGCGCCAGTCACCTACGCCAAGAAGGCAGACGACGATGACGGCCTCTGCTAAGCGATCAACAACCGCAATTTACGTATTTCGTTGCCTGCTTTACCTACCCTGTCAGCGGTGACAGCACGGTAATGGACATGACAAAACCAAGTAAATTTATGCCTATCTATTTCTCTTATGTTTTGAATTTATATTACACTAGCGGTCCGTCACGGCTTCGCACAGCAACAAATATATAAAACTCGAAACAAAGGCAAAAATACTTGTCCTAGTCGCAATGATAGAAAGCGTAATCATCACATCAAATCTTGACTTGGCCATCTCGAAGCTATTTCGATCCTCAAGTCTTTGTTATCCAGAAGAAAATTAACATTCCATTGTAATAGATATTACTGTGCTGTCATCGCCAACACATCATATTGTGTTGAGCTTAGTGGCTATATAGCCTATGTTATTTGTGTATTTGTTGTCTTACTATATTACGCGATTAATTTAGCAGCAAAGCTCTGTCATTTAAACAAAAATATATGTCAATCGTGACTAACCGGAAGAAATATCACGTCGGCGTCGTGTAAAACTATTTTTGAGTAGCTTTGAAAGTTTGGAGTAAAGTAATAGCAAACTGCAGCAAGTTTTAAACTGGCAGTTTTGACGCTCGACCCATAAATAAAAAAGACAAAAAAGTCTTTGTTATGGCTTTACAGACCAAGTAATCGCATATAATGAGACATAGAAATTGCCATCTAACAAAATCAACAGATGGCTGAAAAAAGAGCGTATTTTTTCAAAATCCTACGTTATAAAAGATCAGATTAGTAAATAAATAAAACTATGTAAGCAATAATAAAACAATAATTTTGGCCAATCGTCGACCACATCGTCACTACTTTTCTTTAAGTGAGATAGTGGTCAATCGTGAGATTAACAATAAAAAAAATATCCTTTTAAATTTTTCTAAATGTCTCATTAGCTCTAAAAGGCGAGTAAATAATGTCATTAAATTCGACATTATTTAGCGGTATTGTAAAAAAAATTAAATTGTTATAAAATGATTCATAAATCGTGTCATCTAATTCGCTACTATTTCCTTCCGCTTCCTTACATTCCTGTTAGCAATCGTCAATTGATCATTATGACTAACATACTTTTTCCTACGAATAGAAAATCACTTACGATATAGATTACGCTGGATATAACAAGCTTCATTCATAGAGTTTCGTAAAATAGAAAATCGATCAAATAATCTTGTATGGAAAACGCTTTCAGTGCTCATAGTACCGCTGAAAAACGCAATTTACCTTAGACGCATTCTTTTATCAACATCATCTTCATCTTGATTTTCCATTTTACGGAACAACTCAACCCAAATAAAATTTATCTTATATAATAATAATCAAATCTCATTGTTCTTATAAATAACATTGGTGACCCCTTCCCACTTGTAGCGTTTTGCGGAACGGGGTTTTAGATAACTCGTGTCTATGATAGGTACTGTACTCCGTTTTGACTAATACTAGATGATACTTAAATTGATATTTTAATATATTATTATAATATTGCACTTTTGAGCTAAGCTCTATTCATAATTGTACTAACCATATTATGTCCCCCGCATCGTTGGTTACTGTAACACTCCTTTTGATCAAGCGGTGATATTATATCGCCTATAGCCTTCCTCGATAAACAGGCTATCTATTACTAAAATATTTTTCCAAATCGAACCAGCACTTCCTGAGATTAGCGTGTTCGAACAAACAAACTCTAAAGCTTTAAAATATTAGCATACAGTCATCTAGAATTAGTGAAAACTGGCATCTATATTACAAAGTAAAATAAAAAAAAACATAACATTAATATAAAAGATAATGATACTTATATTATATTGATTATTCTTTTATATACTAAAATTCTGCGACATCTTTAAACATCTGCTTTCTTTAATATATTAGTGGCTGGTCTCCTTTCGTTTGAGGTCAGCCCGCATAAGCGTTGACGGCATTTTGATACCAGACCCCGTTGAAGTTTATATTATTATATAAATATATATATGTATAAGCAGGGATACACGTGCGTGTAACTGGTACAAGACTATGCAAGTAGCTTGCATGCCAGAGAGCTAAACAAACAATTCAATCACAACAAACCATAACAAAATCTGATTGGTGGATGTAACTGGCATGCTAGTTACTGTCGTACTGTAGTGCGAGTGACAAGCATGTGTATTTAGTTCTTAATATTATGTATGTAAGACGTACTTATTAATTTTGTTAAGTACTTTTAACCCTACAAAAACGTGTCCTCAAAAACATTGCAGTACTAGTGTTTTGGAAGCACCGCCAATATTGTGGTCGTTTCTTGCTTTCAAAAGGTAGATTATATCTTAGACACTGTGTCAAAGTAATTTTTGACATATTATTTTGTAATAATGTACCTATATGCTTTTATATATTTCAAATAACGCACGCTTAGGTATTACTGCTATACTCACAAATGTATTTGATAAGCCCGCACTTGTACTGTATCACAATCCGATCATACTTTGATGAGGCCTAAACTTTTATTTAGACAAAATTAAATCGACCGATTTTAAGGGATTTATACAAATAGATAAATATATTAATAGGTGTTAGATGTAAAATAAAAAAAAAGACATAAAAAATATTTGTATAATTGTCTATAATAATCTCGTACTGTAATCGTTTTATTGCACTCTTATATTCCAGATACACAATTATTGAGATAGTCGGTAAAGCTGAATATCCCTTAAAAGTCGTCGTATTTAAAAGCTGTATACTTTTATCACAAAATGTAGGTAGGTATTGGAGGTATGTTTTGCAATGTGTGATGGCAAACTCGACCTTAGTAGATATGAACACACCCAATGAATTAAGAAAATTTCTAAGGCGCATATAACTAATGCTTGTCTAGTCGTCAAAGCAAGTCAACAGCCCCCCTAGCCAAGTTACAACTGTTTTTCTTGCGTCGAAAGCGTCGAGTTAGCTACGCTCCCGATTCTTTTGTTCTGACTACGTGACTGAGCTTTGAGATGAAGTCATTCCCGTACAATTGAAGTTTTCTACTAACGTTAACGATTGCAGATTATCAATTTGGCTAGGGGTACCTATAGGTATCATCTGAGTCGTTTGTTCTAATGTAGGCCCCAACCATCAGGTAACATCAACCCTGATCTAGGTCTAGTGTGTATACGCTCTTAGGAAGAAAAAAACATTTTAATAATACAGTAAAGAATTTCAAATTTCATCTCTCTCATCGTATTCAATAATATCTATTTAATTATTTATGTAAAACTTTGTACAAAGGTAGGTACTGCTTATATCCTTTGTATTGACAGACTTAAATAGACTAGCTTTTGCCAGCGGCTTTGTCCGCGTGACAGTAGGTTTCTCCATATAAACTTTGGACCCCTGTTACATATCCTTACAGGGTACGTCCTTTCTTCTTCTTTGTATACATTATAAAGAAGATCTGTGCAAAATTTCAGCGTTCTTGGTCCGAGGGCTTGGACTGTGCATTGATTAAGGCCCGGCGCCCACTATCGGTGGGCATCGGTGCGGCTCGGTAGAGCTCGAGCGCTTTACGCCGGCTTCGGGCGGCTTTGGGCGCCTTAGAGCTGCGTCGGGCGACTTCGGGCGGCTTTGGGCGCCTGAGAGCTGCCTCGGCAGTCGTAAACACGCCTAAGGACGCCGTAGCTGATTTTGGGTAGCCCAAGAATAGTTCTGGCTGCAGAAACATCGCAGAGCAGTCAATCGTAACGTTCCGTGAAAACAGTTATGTGTGTGTATTAATAATGGTGGATTGGGACTTAGTTCTCATTGTTCATCTTGCTGAAGAAGAAGAGAAACTTGGAGCCTTAAGACAGAGTATTAGGACATTTTTATTAGTATTTTGGTTAAAAAAAAATGCCAATAACAGTTTTCTTTACGAATGTACATGCGCAGAAGTTCGCAGAGCCTATGTTCAGGACTGCCAAGTTATTTTGCGTCTACTTGTACGATACGATAATGAAGGCGCGTGCGGTGATCGAAATGACTGTTCTGCGACGTGTCTGATCCGAAAATGCCACCCGAGCTACCCGAAGATCGCCTCGGCATCCTTAGCCATGCTTACGGCTGCCGAGGCCGCCCGAAGTCGCCCGACGGAGCTCTAAGGCGCCCTAAGCCGCTCGAAGCCGGCGTAAAGCGCTCGAGCTGTACCGAGCCGCACCGATGCCCACCGATACTGGGCGCCGGGCCTAATCAGTAGTGTTTATGTCCCCTGGCGCGCGGGCGGTATTATTATTACGTAATTGCGAGTTTTTTAGTAAAATTACAAAAAAAAAACTGGTCTTTTCTATAAAAATTTTTGGCCGAATAAATTTCGTACACCCGTACGTACAGTACAATTTTATTAAGCGTCTTTCAAGGTCATTCAATTTGTATAATTGGAAATATTATAAAGATAATTATGTAAGCAGCGTCAATATAAAACAAGGTGTCCTTTTTATTAATACTCCAATCAATTTAGAAAATTAACAATTTTGGTTATTTGAAATAACTTGGCCTGAGTTTGTCATCACGCTCTGTATGATGTACCCTGTGTCTATTTTGTGCTCCTACTGATAAAATTATTGTGTAAAATATAACGTAATGTTATATCGAATCAATGTAGTGAGATCTAGTGATATAAGTGTTAGAGCGTCGACGAATAGAACTTATTTGATAGGGATTCGAGTTTCATCAAGCTCAAGTGCCGTAGTCAAAATGTGCTTGTTATAGATTTCCGCTAGGTTTCTCTGCGTGATCTTGTGTTAAGTAATATATTTTTTGTTGTAAGTTTATTATTTCGACGGTTTAATTGTATGATTTAATATTAAGACACTATAATATTGTTATTATGTGCAATTACACTGGTCGACTTCAGAAAATAACACGAAAAAAATGAATGTGGATCTAATAAATTTTTAATTCGATGCAATTTCCATAAATTAGTGAGGCCAAATTAAAAGAAGGCCATATTTCTTCGGCAGTTAAAAGGAAAAACATATTTTTTACATTCATATATGTTTTGATATCTCGGCAAATCCAGGCAAAAAATGATGGGATGAACTTAGAGCCTACGCTCCACACTGACGCAAAATATAGAGGTTTAGAAGGAGCCCTTTTCCTACAGTGAGACGGACAGACTGAAATAAATACATAAATATGAATATTGTAGAAAACACCGGTGTAATTTCTTTTGTGTCAATATCGGTGATTGAAGTAGTAATATTCTGAGTTTGTTTCGGTGTTTCTTCTCAGGGTAGTCAGCTAGGAAACACCGGCCTCATCTAGCATTAATTGACGAAAAAAAAAAAATTGACGTGTAAAAGTGTTTTTATAAAACCTACTTGCAAAATAAAGATCATTTATCATTTATCATTTATCATTTATCCAATTTTAAAACAGGACGTGGCAAATTTAAACTGTTAACAAAGATTGATTCAGCAAATCAAAACTTATAGGAATCACGTTGACATGACTACTTGCTCCGAAATGATCATTATTTCAGCAGAAAGACGTTCACTTATTATTGGACATAGGCCTCCCCCAAGTGTCGTCATAATGACTGGTCCTGTGCGTCTCGCAACCATCAGATGCTCCGAATTTTTTTTTTATAAATGATCGACCAGTGGTTTTATTTCAATTTTGTTATTTGTTTGAATTTTTTCTTAGTTGTACGTTATTGTATTATAATATGGTATATAATTGTTGGAGCTAACGTTTTGTGAGTGCACTGTTGATTAATTGCAAGTCACATGATTTTTTTGATAATACGAAAAATATTAATAATAGCTAAAATATTCTTGCTCAGGCTAGTTTTCTGACTATAATCTGAATAGATGTTTCCAGATAATTTGTGTGTGTGGCTTGAGATATTGACGAGTCTAAAACCATAGATACTATCCTCACAGTTCGTCCATCCCTATTGAATAGGTATTTCATGAAAAAAACAATCAATAATGGTAACTGAACTTCAGGCGAAGACAAAATGACTTCTGTTAGCATTTTCGCTAAACGCTAAGTACAAAACGACCTTACAGCCACTAGCCGCCTCATGCTTGAACTAGCGCACCAAAACAATTCTGTCAACTAGCTGAGGTACGGGGGAGCGGGTTACTGCGTTCTGATTGGTCGAGACTATTTGGAAATAATTCTGTGGTGACCTGCATCAAATCTATAAGTCATATATGTCGACACGTACAGTATACTAGGCATTAAGTCCGCCTATGTACTTTGTGTTGCATGAAGATCAAATAAATAAATACTATCAATTAAACAAAGTAAATAATGAAATAAGCAAAAAATGATATTTTGGACATGTCTTTATATACGTAGGGACCGTCGAGACATGCATCGTCTGTTATTAGGCGGCTAGTGGCTGTAAAGTCGTTGGTGCAAAATGTATGGCAATGACATTACCTGCGGAAAAGTCACGTGACAAGTATCGTGACAGGTAGCCAGCTTAGTCTATACTAGTTTTTGCCCGCAGCTTCGCTTGCATAAAATATAGCCTGTCACTCAGGAATAATGCAACTTCCTATAAATTTTAGCAATCCGACCAGTACTTTCAGAGATTACTTCCTAAAATAACAACCCTTACCTCTTTATAAAGTGTAGATAACACGAAGTAAAAAGCTCTATGGTGGTTCTCACAGAGTCGCCGTTTCAACGTGACACCAATCGGCTAAATTGCCATTAAAAAAATGAAGCGACGTAACAGGTAATGCCATTGCCATACACTTATTATTTTAGCGTTTCGCGGGAAAGCTAACGGATAAATCATTTGTCTAAGTCTGCTGAGAAGGGTCAGTTTTTCTCATTAGTAACTTATTTTAATCGACAGTGCATAGGTAAAGTAAGATAACATCTCATTCACTACGATAATACGAGAAAACATTTTACATTCTGGACGAAAATAATTGAATATATATGTCGCAGGGATATGATAAAAACAGAGATTTCGTCAATTCCCGAAGTGATTTAATTAAATAACAGAGGATGTTAAAATAACAGCACTAATTTATCATTTCCTTGAACAAATTAGGGATTTTAACAAATACCTGGGAAATGATAAAATGGTGTTGTTATTTTAACATCCTCTGTGATTTGATCAAATCACTTAGAGATTTGACCAAATATGTTTTTATCATATCTCTGCGACATATATAAATATGAAGCGAGAATCAAAATTATTCTCCTGGCTATTTTGAGGAAAGGAATTAGTCAAGAAATTCAATTAAATGTTAACTTAAGATTTGTAATATTGGGCTTCCAGTTTTTTGACAGTGTGCTCCTTTGTAATGGAGGTCGAAGTGTCTTTTTTCGGTCGTAGATTGTTAAATTGATATGCGCACAAGTAGCAATATGCTTCTCTTTTCTTAGAGTTAAAGGATGTGGGTAGAACTAAAATAACACAAAGCAATATTTCTCGTAATTTCGTGGTGGATACTTTCCGAGATTTGTCACTATAATTCTTGTAAGATTGTTTGAGATGAATTAAATAAATATCAAGTTTTATTCAATCGTAATGGAGTTTTATTTATAAACTAATTTACCTATAAAGTAATACAAAATTATAACATTTAATTTTATATTTTAGGAATAACTTTGACAACTAGATATTTCGTACATCACTAAACTTTGACATACATTAGGTATTCTACTTTACAAATGAAAGCAAATTTTTATTGGGAAAAATGGGGTGATACCTTTCTCTAGTAGAAGGACAGTTCATGCTTGATTTCAGAATTTTAACTGTATTGTAGAATGAAAATTTATTATCATAATTTAGGTACATTTATTTATTCAATAGTCGGCAAACTTTTACCCTAGGATTAAAATGGCAGATTGACAGTTTTGTCACAGGAAATATGTCAAACGGACTATTTATTATTCAATTTAAAGTTAACAAGCCATTGAAAAATCAGACCATAAAGGCCCGGCTAAACGCAGCGACATGGATGCAGAACACGAATGTGGTATCCATGTTATAGCAAAATGGTCATCGGATTCCTATTAAATTTATAAATCACACATTACTTATGAACAAAGGTAGTATTTATTATATTTTTGAGTGTAAGGCCCCTCGCCATGACGATTTTTTGTAGCGAAGCTGTCGCGGATTTCGTAAGCGCGCGACAGCATTGCCACTAAAGCGCGTTAGTCGTATTTTCAAGCGCTCTAGAAAAAATGCCAACGTGCTACTGCATCGCGACTGTATCGATGTGAACGCCTAATATTATTTATTATGAGGGGCCTATTATTAAAAAAAATACATAATTAAGCTATTGTCCAAAGCAGCTATTATATAAAAAACATTAGCACTCCAGTTGATTTGTGCAAATAGGTCATATGGAGCGCTATGCCGAGCCATTACAAAACTATAGGGTACAAATACATCTTGCACAAATATAGTTTTTTTTTTAAAACATGATCATATGACATTGACGTTCTTCATGCAAATTGTGGTGAGAAAATGATGACAAGAATAGTTAATGAATGTTGTCATTAAACTTAAAAAAAATAGATAATAAATCTAAAGAATAAACTAAGATTATGTGATATTCGACATCAACTCCTATGATACTATGAGAGGCTATATTCACATACTATATTGCCAACTATGCTATTGTCATTTATACATTTATTTCAGCCTACATCTACAAAAAAATTTTAACTACGAGATCAAGCTGTACATACCTACAATTCGATTTTTTATTTATCAGATATTTAACAGTAAGAAAGTTCGACAATCAGTCTTGCCAAAGGGTGTCGTATAACCCAGTAACTGGTTTGTGGAGGTCAGATGTAATATACTGGTTACAGCATTGGATTCCTAAATGTATTTGGGAAAAAGGATAGGTAGAGATAGGTTTATTAGAAAATTCATTAGTAAAATCTTTGGTTGGAAACAGTGGTGGAACATCTCACAATAGGGAATTTGCATGTAATTTTTTAGTTCTAATAAACAAATGAATGACCACGCAGGAGATGGTACGACGAACTAGACAGGTTCCACCAGAACTGGCATGAGGAAGCCCGGGCGCGCGAAAGATGGAAGGAGTGGAGGAGGCCTTTGCTCAGGTGATTTTTTTGCACGCAAGTGTATTTTTATTTCCAAATGTTTTCACAACTGTTTCCACTCCATGGAATAATACACCCAATATTATTAAAGTTACACCTGTAAAAATAAAATAGATTATTTCAGAGGATTTTTTAAAGGTTTACTTTCTCCATTATTAACAGTGTTTAACCCTTTGTGCGAGACACAATAACTTTTTAATTGTGTCTCTAATTACGGCATACGAAAGGTTAAGCAAAAACGGTATTGATCACAACTATGTTTAGGGATATTGGCGTTAGACCTGCCCCCAAGCCAGTTACAACTGCTTTGATTCGATTCTCTTTCGTCGATCGCCTCGAGTCCTTTGTTCTGACGTCAGCTCAGTCACGTGGTCAAAACAAAGGAATAGGAGGCGTGGCCGACTCGAGGCGATCGACGATCGGTCGTAACTTGGCTAGGCCTGCTGGAATGAAGAAATTTTAACCTTTTCAAGCTGCTACTTATAAATATGATATAACTTAGAACTAGTTGTTGATTATAGTTTCGCAACCATCATAATAATAAGCTGCCTTATATATTTATTAGTTAAAACTACATCTTAATATAATATAGACGAACCACAGAGAATGGTTATTTACATTTAGTAGAACAAACATACCGCAGATCAAATACATGAGCACTTACCTTTTATTACAATGTTTCTTACAAGTAATTTGGTGTGACATAGGTATAATTAGTGTAGGATTATTTATCCTTCAAGATCTTTAGAAAGACATGCACCAAGAGGACTTCGGAAAGCGTACAACACTCAGAAAGTTTCAAGACTTCTTGGTTTTCATTGTAGCTTTGGTATTATGCTACTTCAACGGTTAAAGAATTTGTCTATGTATACTATTTAAGAAACCTATACACAAATATGACAACATCCTATGAACATTCACGAAACAAATATTTTATTTATACATTTTTTAAAACATATTATTTACATTTTTAAATATTTCTTATAAAAAGACATATTAAAAAAAAACATTTAAAAACATAAAAAATAATAGCCCACCGGAAACAAGATCCAAGCCACCGGTGTTTTGGGTTCCTGAGAGAGAAATCTCCCAAGAATATGCACTGTGCCCAGGAGTATTGCTTTCTGGATCAAAATCTAACTGCCCAATGAGAGCCTGTTCATATGTTGTCGAGGCTCTTGGCTATTAACGTATTGTATCACAAGACTGTAAATTGCTCATGGGTAATCTTAGCTACAAGGCCGTTGGCTATGTGGCTAAGCAGTCTCCGTTAGTTAGACGAGAACACTCAGAAATAAAGAGGCGGAAAGATTTCCCGGACCGGTAGCATACTCAATAGATGACAACCGGTAACCGTACCGTCCTTCGCAATATATTTCTGGTAGTTATTCATCTTGACTTCATCTACTATCGCATAGACAATACTTTTGGTTTTTGCAAAGAGGTCATCAAGGCGCAGTCAGGATAAGGACGCTATAAGATCTACATCGGCCCTATGTAAGACCGAATAAAAGCGCCCGTGAACCTCCTTCTGGCACACTTCCCTGCAGTCGCTTGGTTTTGCGCCAGTTCTCATTAGCCAAGGAGAAAGGGGCGAGTCCCTTATCCACTGCCACTACATCTCGAAATCTCGATGCATATCCATGCCGGCAGTTAGGAAATATACGACTCCCCACTTGGGTAAGGTATACAGCCTCATCACCGATGACCATGAGTGATACATATTATTTGGTGGCAAGCAGTGTGTGGATCATCCTGTCCAGGGCGTCAAATTTCGTATAAGTCATACATACAAGTATTTTATTATTATAAAGATCACATTTTGATATTTTTAAAAGTAATTTATGTTAGCACTGTGTCAGAAAAGAATTAAATATTCTGAGGGCATTCTAACCTGAGATTTAACATAGCCTCAATAGAAACTAATTCAATATATTCAGATATAATAAATAATTTTATTTATTATACCTCAATATTTTGACTAATTATTCGATATATAAATTTAGTAAAAAAGATGAGTTCCGTCCTATAGATCTAAAAGCTATTATACCACAATAGGTAAATAAAGTTTAGTAACTTCCCACAAATTAACAATAAAGGAGTCGTGTTTACTACTCCCGAGACAACAAATCCAAAGCAGCGGACGAACTCTCCAAAAGAGGTTCGAGTATGACAGCAACGGGGCCTGAACCCATTGTGCGGGATCTCTTCAGATACTGAAGCAATCTGGTAAGAAAATGCATCAGATACCGACATACCGTACCACCCTCCACGAAAAACTTCAGTTGCATAAAGTCATGGCGGTTACAACTTGCCACGGGTACATTAATAAGCATCCCTCTGACGATGACTTCGACGACATGAGCATGACCTACTCTGCAGAGACTGCATGAAGGAGGACGAAAGAGCAACTCATCTGCTTCTAAGCTGCCCAATAGTCACTAGACACAAAGGAAAGTACTTCAAAAACCCAGGTAACCCCCGCGAAATGATCAGTAAGAGTGACGGAGACCACAAAAAAGATAAGAGGTTAGAAAGGAAATACTTTCCGATTTGTACTACGAGTGTCGCCGCTTGTCTCTCACCCTTTCACTCCACTACAGGCAATAAACCAATACGAACGCGCATTACGCAACTAACAGACCATGCACACTCAGATCGCAAGTTTACTATTGGTGGTTGAACTATGAGCATTGTCCTACTTTGTGGCACCCCTGCCCCGCCCTGAAGGCCATTCTAACCTCTTTCTTCTGTTCTGCGGCGCTGACCATCTTTGAGGAGCAGGATCGGATGACATATTTGTCACACCTGTACGCAAAAAGAGCAAGAGTTGCTTAATTTCTGAAAATCAAAACCCAATCAATCAGGAAAGGGAGGCCTTCGCCCAGCAGTGGGATATAATGGGCTAGCTAACTAAACACAATAGAAATATCTAGTATCAAGGAGCAGTTAGAAATTTGCATTCAATTGGACTAACAATGCACTGACTGTTAGTCCAACTGCATGCAGATTACGATTGAATGATATAGGGGACGGGCCCATCTGTCGCTCATCATAAAGACTCAAGAAGTCTATATTTAGTTCAAGGCAACACGTTGGATGTACTTCGAATCACCAGAGTAATCTGTTTTGTGAGAAGAAACTAACCACTTATCTTACCAGTCTACATGTACACCTCGACAATCTACACATGAAACCTACGATTGTATGTTTTTGTGACTGAACATCGTGTGTATGTATGGCGCAACCATCGGGGGGACGGATGACGTAGTTTCTGGAACTTGTTCTTTCTCTTTATTGTTCTTCGTCTTTCTGAATTGAAAGCCGTTCTTCCTTAGTATCTTCCTGAGCGTTTCTCTCGAACCTTTGAAGTTTATCTCTTCTTTTAAAATGTGTAGGAGTTTGTTGATAGTGGGTACTTCTTTCTTGAAAGCGTAGAACTCGTGGATTTTCCTGCGGATGACTTGAAGGTCATACTCGTCGACCTCTATCTTGCCTTTGGTTCGCACACGTTTCTTGGGCGTTTTCTTCAGGGTTTCGGGGTCTAGCAGGCCTTGTTCCACGAGTCTCGCTTCTTTTACTATATTCAATACTGTACGTTCGGAGACACCTGTAAGAGATACAGCAAACAAATTAATTAAGTAAAAGGTCGATGGTGGTCGCAAGCACTAAGTTTTGGACGTTTCCATATTGAATTTGATAGTAGTGACCTGGTGTTCGAGACTGTGGGAAAACATGTTTTTGCGTCAGAATAGCACCCTATCCCCGAAAACGTGTGTTGCAGAAGAGTTTTCTGGCGATTTTATGTTTTGCCAGCGGATTAGCTAGGGTGAAAGTAGAAAATATACGTCACTCAGTCATATAGTAGCATTACTGGTAAAAAAAATTAAAAATCAGTCCGGTAGTGTTTAAGTTTATTCATCATTTATCATCATCATTTCAACTGAAAGACGTCCACTGCTGGACATAGGCTTCGTCGCAATGAATGGTTTTGTGTCTCGAATCCATCAGATTCCTGCAACCTTCACCAGGTCATCAGTCCACCTTGTGGGAAGTCTTCGAAGTTAACACTGCGTTTCCCAGTGCGCGGTTGCCACTTCAGTTCAATAAAAAAATAAATTTTTGTTGCTAATATCAGAATAAATTAAGTTCAAAAATCTACTGTCTCATACATGCGATTGCAAAATTGCATGTATGAGACAGTAGATTTTTTACATTTCTTATTTCATGTTAGTGATTACTGACTTTCATTTTTGTTTAAAAGTCAGATGTTCTAAATAAACCAATGTTTTGGTTTTATTCCAAAACATAATAATATTATCATTAGGATTCTTAAACTTATTATAAAAAACTTTTAGCACCATAACATGAATTCAACACAGCTAGGCGCTTTTGTTTCAAAGTGATAAACAAATCAGTGAACAGCATTACATTCACAGTGGTATTAAAAAGTTTAACAAAAAGCACTAACTCTAAAAAATATATTTGCTACAAAATATTATGTGTTCTACTAAAATCAACTATAATATTTATTTGGTTGTAAGAAAACACAGATAGACAGGTTTATGTTATAAAGAAAATATAATTACAAGCACTTTAATTTACATGGTTTTAAAAAGGTTTTGGACATTGAATTGGGACATTGAACACAAATGGCAAAGTATGGCTGTTATGCTGTTCACAAATGATCTTTAATTCTGTCTTTTGCTAGCATAGCATATAGTATAAGAAACACACAGACACCATATCAATTTAAAATTTATAATACCCATACTCCATCGGATTAGATAGTTAACTAAAGGTAAATAATGGAGTCCGTGTCTACTCAGTGAGACAGTGGTTTGGGGTGGAACTGTACTAAGTCCACCCCTACTTGAAGTGATACAATGTGGCATAACATAGGTCTTGCGATTCCGGGAGAGTACAGTGAACCTGTCTCTCAAAGATGAAGTCCTATGAGGGCAAATTGATAAACGCTGTTTCTCACGTATATGTTGAAGACTGTAGTGATTAGTCGACTTGCGAAAGGTAAACAATCTTAATATGTCTTTTTATTTAAAATAAATTGTACAAAAGTTATAAAAGTTAAATATTATTTTAATTCAGTTAATTACCTAACATTGGTTTAAGTAAATACTTAATAGTAAACATTTTTAGAAAAAATTTTATGACTTTTTTTCATAAAAGACATTAAGATTGTTTACATTTAGTTAATTACCTAAACAGATGAAGTATAATAGTAATACTAAACACACACTATACTAATACTAAACAGATGAAGTATAGAATGGCTGTGGACGAAACTCAGCACACAGGAAGACAATGTCCTGAATTATGACAAAGGATTTGTATTTATGTTCTCTTGGGATAATTTTGTTCTTTCATGCGGATGAAACCACTTGTAGACACTAGTTTTATTGTTGTATTTTCTTTGTGCCTTACTGTCCAATTTCCTGCCTCAAAAGTATAAATTGAATTTTTTTTGGCTCAGAGCCAGGAACAACAATAAAAGGGATAGAGGGCAGCCTTTGCCTATAGCCATGCCCTTTGGACAGTATAGGCTAAATATAATAATAATAACATAATAATTATTAATTAACTGCCAATAGCTTCTCCGCCTCAATGTAGAAAATTATTCTTAGGGAATATATTCCTAAGATATAAAATATTCTATAGGCTATGCCAGGACATGGCCGACCCAAATACCACATTTCATCCAAATCTGTTTATGAACAAGCAACAAACATATACATACATATAAACTTTCGCCTTGATAATATTAGTTTGATAGACTTGCATTTGACCATTAGTAACCTGCTCATATTTGACTTAGTTATCAGAAAACACAGATAAACATAGTAAGGAATTCCACTCTTTAGCTGTACACAAAATGAAAGCATTCCCGAAATATTAGTGAACACGGGTGAAAAGATGTTGCATAAGATGTATGAAAAATATATCTTACATATTATGCAAACACCCATGGGATCAGATGCAATGTTAAGAAAATTAAGGTTTAAAAAAAAATCTAAAATCTTTAATCTCTCAAGTACCAACGTACTGAATTCGGTGCACTCCCGTACCAGCTAACTTAAACCTTATTTTTACGTAATAAGATTTAAGGTAGCTGGTATGAGCTGTACTGCATTCAGTACACTGGTGCCTGATAGATTAACCTTTCTAATACCATAATTAGAGACACAATAGAAAGACAATGAGCGAGCAAATGCTGGCGTTCGCTTGATTCATTAGTTTAATGAATTAAGGTAGGAACTAACCTACTGTTATAGCAACAAAGGTCATAGCGTTTGTTACTATTCAATAGGTTTACTATAAACAGCGTACTGTTTAGAGCGTAATGGCAGTAGTTCTATAAATGTAATCAGTGGGTCAACTACACAGATTGCATGTGCGACTGGAATGTTTGCGGAGGCATAAATTGATGATTATATCGCTATCATGCGCAAGCAATGCAATAGCCTTTACACAATATCACAGACAGATGGAATAGCTTCATACCAGAATATTTGATATATCTATATGGCACTTTGACGTGGGTACCCGCGAGCTTTTAGCTTAGAGTTCTTCCATAAATAAAAAGTTTATTCATGTTCATAAATTATTTTGTGAGTTTTTATGTAAGTTTAATGCAGTGGCTAAACGCGTATATACGTAAACACGATGATATATATATTTAATGTGATTTTCATTTAACAAAGACGCTGATTAAAATGCATAAGCGAGACGCATGAAAAATAACAAAGTGCAAATGCAGTTTCAAAACGGTTTATATTGACAAATAACATTAAAATACTCATAATAAACGTATAGACCTTATACAATTTTAGATTCTAAATTCATACTGCACATTAATATAAAAAATAACATGTCTACGAACCTGTAGCGGCAGATACTCGAACATAAACTTTACTCAGAGGTATTATTGGCACTTGCATTCGCTTTTCTTCGTCCATAAACTCCTTTACTTTCAATATTATCTCCCGAACCTCAGTCGTGATGTTCTTCGGCATTTTGTAGCTTTATTGTTGCTATTTTCCAAACAAAAACAGTGATTGAAGCAAACACTACAACCCCAAATGGCTGTTCTGTTTGACTTTTGTCAGCATGACGTTTAATTAAAAATGGCGGCGAGCGTACTCGCAATATGGCTGCCAAATATATTCGGATACGATCGAAAACAAGGCAAATAACACTGTTCTAAGCTGTAGTTACACTAAAGCAAATAGACTCTGACCAAAGAAAGATAGCAAAACGAAAAAGGAGGCCGTATTAAAAAAAAATAAAGCTGTTCACCCTAGCTGTAAGCCACTTAAACAGAGTTGATACGTTTGATTTATTCATGAAAATAATAAGTATGCGATATAAAATCAAAATCAAAGCATTTATTTCAAATAGACCATTTGCAGGCACTTTTGAATAGTCAAATGTCGGTCAGTCCAAGAAAAGTGAAGCTAAATTGCACGTTCCAAAGCGTAGGTCTATATGGAGAAGAACGTGCAAGAAACTCCATGGACATTCTTTTAAATCATATTATGTGTTACATATAATGCTTGGTTACATATTACTTGTTGCTTCTATCATGTGAGCACAATGTCGATAATGAAATAAAAATGTAAAATAATTAAAAGATAGAAACTGAATTAAGCCACTGGCAGCTAAGAGATGACTAGTCCCATCTGACGGCACCCGTACACGAGCATGACGCGTGCATCAGCCCCACTCAGCTCAACCATTTTGAAGGGAACTGAATGACCCAATAACACGTGCCACCAACAGCGAGACATTTGAGTGAGCATGACAAACTCCCAACTGCCATGCTCGTAATATCAAAAAATAAATAAGTTGTAACCTAATAAAAATGCTCCATGGTGCTTCACATTCACAAATTTGAAAAAAATGCTTCTACATTATACAATGCTATTGTGTCTTTCAAATTACAAAAAAAATAATATTAGTTTCCAACTAATTAACTAATTAGTACGCCCTAGTGGTAGTGGAGCTGGACCAGCATTAAGCCAAGCATTTTTATCTTGAATATAATCCTCCAACTTATAATATACTTGCCTGCATAGTGTGCGTTTAATACAAGATTTAAATTTCGTTTCATTGAGTTCTAATATTTGGGGAGGTATTTTATTATAACATTTCAAACAGTACCCCATGAAAGAAGAGGCTTATTGGTCCCTATTTCTTGTAACAAAATTATGTCTATCGCCTCTTTTGCTAAAAAACCGGCCAAGAGCGTATCGGGCCACGCTCAGTGTAGGGTTCCGTAGTTTCCCGTCCGTCACAATAAGTGTACCCACTTATGAGTTTAAAAAAATGCTTGCATATACGATTATACTACTAACTTAGTCCAGAAATTGTTTTGTAGAACCTTTTTGTCTTTTTGTACAACAACTGTTCTTTCCATCAAGTTCAAAATGATTTTCCTAGAAAGTCCTTATAAAGTTCTACTTTTCAGATTTTTTTCATATTTTCTAAACTTATGGTTCAAAAGTTAGAGGGGGGGGGGACACATTGTTTTTTACTTTTGGAGCGATTATTTCCGAAATTATTGACATTATCAAAAAATGATTTTAGTAAACCCCTATTCATTTTTAAATACCTATCCAACGATATATCACACGTTAGGGTTGAAATTAAAAAAAAAATCACTTCCCACTTTACATATAGGGGGGCTACCCTAATAAAACATTTTTTTCCAATTTTTATTTTACCACTTTGTCGGCGTGATTGATATACATATTGGTACCAAATTTCAGCTTTCTAGTGCTAACAGTCACAGAGATTAAGCGAGGACGGACAGACAGACAGACGGACAGACAGACATGGCGAAACTATAAGGGTTCCTAGTTGACTACGGAACCCTAAAAATGAAGATTTTTTCTAACATACATGATGTTTTCATAGATATATTGACAAGGTACCGTCATAATGTTAATATCTTTAAACAGTTCCCTTAAAGAATCGCACCGGCGGAGATTGTAAATAGCTCTGATGGCTCTTTTCTGTAATATAAAGATTGACTCGATGTCTGCAGCCCGTCCCCAAGTAGTAAGATACCGTACGACATGACACTATGAAAGTAACTAAAATAGACTAGTCTAGCGGAATCAACATCCGTAAATTGGCGGATTTTTCTAACAGCATATGCTGCTGAGCTAAGCCGCCCTGCAAGAGAAGTTAAATGAGGACCCCATTGTAGCCTTGAGTCAAGCGTAATCCCCAGTAAAATCGTTTTATCAACAAATTCTAGTTTTTCATTATTCAATACAATGTCACAAGCACTACTTTTGATATTCGGTAAGGAAAATCTTATGCATTTAGTTTTTTTCCCATTTAGAACCAGATTATTAGCAGTGAACCAGTTTTGAACCTTCAATAGGGCGTTATTTTCGTTGTCAAGATTATTAGTCCTTCTATTTATCATAAAAATCGTCAGCAAACAATACCATATTAAGTTTATTTTGCAACAAATTGGGTAAATCATTAATATAAACTAAAATTAAAAAATTACCTAAAATTGAGCCTTGGGGCACCCCCATTTTTACATTCAATCCCGACGAATTGACACCGTTTATTTGCACTAATTGCATAAATATATAAAAAATAATAATAATAATAATAATATATTTATTATATTGAATGTAATAAATAAATAATAATTGCTGTCTATCATTCAAATAAGATTTTAATAAGCTTAACGCTGCTTTGCCTAGTCCGTAATGCTTGAGTTTCAGAAGTAATGTTTCATGAACAACACAATCAAACGCCTTAGATAGGTCGCAGAAGATGCCTATAGCATCTTGTGCCTCTTCCCACGCATTAAAAATGTGATTTATTAAGGAATAAATAGTAGTAAAATTTATAATTATATGATGTATTTATAGTTAACAATTAAACATGTGCTGCTTATTTAGCCACGATATTCAATGCCGTCAAAACTCAAGCATGTCCGTTCAGTGCCAAATCTGCCTGATCACCTTGGCTCTTGCTTTTTAGAATGTATCCTTGGAGTGTATCGACCGCCTTCAGCTCTTGGGAGTTGAAATTACCTTAAACTTTGGGCAGTTCATTAAGTACAAAGCTACGGTAGCTGCTAGGAAACTCGACATTCATGCAAAGGTTAGATGACACTCAGTGGCGGATTAGCCATGTAGCAAGAGTGAGTGAGTGAGTGTGTGTGTGGAGAGAGATTTGGGGGCCCGCGTGTTCAGGGATCCCGCATTTTTTAACATAAAAAAACTAGTTAGTCAAAATATTTGTAATGTATGAAACCTGAATACCTACACCTGATTTCTTTGGATGTGATGAGATAGTCACTTTACTTCAAACTTTCCTGCAAGCAAACTACAGAATAGAAGATCTTATAGAATTTGCCCCATCATCGTACTTTTTACGCAACTGATCTTAAAATCCATGGAGTTATTGGTGTTTATAAGCCTTGTTCAAGCTAATTTTTAGAAAAGATAGCTTTAGCCAGCAGCATCCCACGCGCGAAGCTAGCTAAAACTACTTAATTTTAATATGTGTAGCCACGATTAAGCTTAATCTTAATAACCCTACCTAGATAAGCTTAAACAAGGAAATTACATATTTTATAAAAGTGAATATTACATTGCCTGTGCGTAGTGACATTTGGCTCTAAAACGTGGTCGTTCACAATGCGCTTCATCAGATAGTTTTAAGTTACACAAAGAGCAAAGGAGAGGAAGATAAGCTTAAGTGGCAGTAAGCTGGGGACATTGCTCTCAGAACAGATGATCGATGGGGCCGAAAGATTCTGGTATGGCGATCGGATACCTGAAGACCTAAAATGTTCTAAACAAAATTCTAATCATTCGGGGTACATATAATATAAAAAACGATCATCATCTAGATTTACCAAAGGTACTAAATTAATTAGTATCTTACAACTAAATTCAATCCGGCACTGACGGCTTTTCACACAAGGACAGCATCGAATGTTACACAAAGCACACGTCCAATCATTTGTGGAGCCGGTCGGCGGTGGGTCTTTCAATAAGCGCTTCCCTGCAATCTTTAAATTTGAATAAAACAAATTGTGTGTTATCGTTTTTTTTTATTAATTTGGATGGAATATAATATCGTTCAAATGTCCACTGCAACTTTGCGGGATCGCGCGCATACGAACTAAACAATTTTCCATGTCCTTTACTGTTTTCATTATTAGGAGTTTCGTCCACTCATTGTCGAAACTTCCTCATAAGTATAATTCACCGTGTGAGTAATATTGCAATTATTAAATAGTCAAAAAGTATCAAGCTTGAAATTAAAAAACTAACCTAGAAATGATATTAATGAATCCAACTGTCGCATTTTCTGTGAATTTTTCTAATTGAATTCACTTTTTGCGTCTTTAAATTTGTCCATCATATTAAATAGTAGCCTCTCCATCGTTTTCAGCAACAATTGTTTTCAGCATTATTTTAAGCAAAATGAGTATAATAAGATGCACGTATGTAAACGAACAATGACACGTCAAGAACACAATTTTGACAATTCTTAATTTTTAAAAATGCTGCCCTAAACAACGTTTGATAAATAATTCGTTGTCATCTTTCGATGGTCAAACTCTACCGTGTGGGATTTCTAGAAAATAGAAATGAAAATTCTAAATACTAAATAATTTTGAAAACTTTCCGTTGGCAAAAAAGTATCTTTGTGACTATCTCTATTCTATGATACATTTTTTGTTGCGGAAAATCATTAGATGATTGACATGCTCTCTCGCCCCACCCTAGAGCGAGAGACTACTTTAGGGCCGCGCGCCTGGCGGCTCTCAACGCTGGGGCGTCTCCTGGGGTGGCGGCTGGGGCGTCTCCTGTGGTGGCGACTAGTGCGTCTTTTGTGGCACTGGCAGCGGCTGGGGCGTGAGGATGTATGTGCCCTCACGATTGGGGCTATCTTCTTCGCTACTGCTTTGCAGAAAGAGGTGACCTATTCACTATTCCCTCTTAGCCTAGACCATTTTCTGAAAGAAGGCCACACGTGAGAGTTCGCCGTCACCGATCACCTCCGCAAGGACACGACAGTGCTAGGCCCACATGTTAAACCTCCCGAAGTGGCCATGTCAACTGATCTAGATTTGTGGTTGATCTTCACAACATCAAATAAAGATTTAATCTAGATTTAATATAGGACAGTACTATTTTTTTCCTAGGATCTTGTCTAAAAATCTTTGAATCTTGTATACGGACTATTTTTTTTTCATCTTTCATATTGGCAGTATTGACTTGACTGCACGATTGACTGGTGTTGACAATGACGTGTAATGAATTTGTCTTCCTCGTTGAATAGGGATAATCTCATATTACAGAACAAACGTTACTTATTTCTTTAAGAATGTACCAAAACCGTGAGTTCCACGATTCATATTACTATCACACCTGTGTGGTTGCTCCTGAGAAGGACGTGTTGGATACAGACATCGTCGGTGGCGGCTGCGCGACTCAACTTAAGCGATGGTGGCATGACCTCTTCCTTCTCTCGTACACCTCTGGGAGAACTAGAGGCTTCTACAATAGCTCCCATGCCATGAAGATTGAAAGATTCAGGCAGTTTCGAAAGTACAAGCATCGTATACATCCATTAAGCAAGTTTAGGTAAGAGTACAAAAATAACACGCGATGGGAACTTGTAATCTGTTTCATAATAATTGATAGGCTCGCAAAGACCTATCTGAGATTTACCACTAGTATCTAAGATGTACCATCAGGCTCACTTGATGGTACGCAACGATGTGGTCCACGATGGAGCACGATTGGTTAGAAGTAACCTATTCACTCTTGACTTAAAATACCCTTAGGTTTTAGCTGTCAGGAAACACAGGCTCCGGCAGGGAATTTCTCCCCTTGGCTCTACAATAAACAAAACACTGTAAAGTTACGAACAATGAATGTGTCCCCATATCTATTTGAGGACAAGCGCTCTTTTTAACCGACTTCTAAAAAAGGAGGAGGTTCTCAATTCGGATGTTTGTATTTTTTTTTTTTTTTTTTTATGTATGTTCGGGCATAGCTTCGTCGCTGGCCAACCGATTTGTAAAATTATTTTTTTGTTGGAAAGGGTATACTTCCCAAATGGTCCCATAGTCACCAAGTCGGGATCTGATGATGGAATCTTCGCTAAATCGAGGGAACTCCTCAAATATTATAGGCAACTATATAGTCATTTTGATATTTCCATCAAGGAATTAAGCATTTACAGTCAAAAAGTGACATTTGATGAGGTGGAACTGGTTAAGAAGACCAGAAATTGCCAACGGAACTTCATACTCAAACAAATATCACAATGAACATAGTTAAGCGACTATGACAAAACAAATAAATGAATAGTTCTGAATAGTTATGTTGAAAATGGTATCATCGAAGTAACCTGATGATAGTGATGGAGCTGGAAGATAGGCACCGGAACTCCATAATTAATCAATGTATCCTACCCGTGTTTGGGCTTATTAGAAATGTCATGAGATGCACTTTGGCTATAAGGTACTATCGAAGTGATCTGATGATGGAGCCGGAAGGTGGAAGGTAGACACGGGAACTTCATATGAAAATGATGTATTCTAGCAGGGTTTGAGTTAATTGGAATTGACATGAGAAAAAAGTACTCTGGCTGTAAGTGTGTTGCAACTAAAAAGTATGAAATAAAATACTTTTTATAAAAAAAATATAACCGACTTCACTAGAAAAACACTAAACCGATCAAAATAATTTTAATTTCGGAAGTCGGTGTTAAATAAGGAACAAACAATAACGAAAAACACCGACTTCCGAAATTAAAATTATTTTGATCGGTTTAGTGTTTTTCTAGTGAAGTCGGTTATATTTTTTTTATAAAAAGTTTTTTTTATAACCACATTCCGGACATATTACAAGACATGAAAACTAAAATAAACAGGTGGCACTAAAGTGTTGACTGAGCAGTGGCCAAAAGCCTTCTTTGGCCCTAGGTGTGTGGCGGCAATCTTCTGGTTGATTGTTGTACAGAAACAGGAAGTGTGGCAATACAGCAAGGAGGGCTATAACCAGCAGTAGGTCATTTTCAGTGGTGGAACTATAGAGTGGCAAATTGCCACGGGCTCCCGGAACAACGGGGCCCCCTTTCCGAGAGCAGAGAGTATTGTTTTCAAAATTTCTTAGGATTAAATCAAAACGTGACGATTTCTCTTGCCACGGGTGATATAGTTACGCCATTGGTCATTTCATGTCCATTTGATGATGACGATAGCGGATCAAAATGTATGTGAAATCCCTTCACCGCAACTACGTTGTAAATGTTGATTGATTCTATAACTCGTGAGTTATGTTGAAGTGGACTCAACATCTTCCACGTCTCTACAGGATGTCGGGTGCTTCATTGTATTTCTTGATATGCTTTGTACCAGGGCTAATTTCGACCCCAGTTTTGTATACCCGAGCAGTTTCCAAGATATTTCAATAACTTCTACACATAATTTGCCAAGGATCATTTTATTTTTTGAAGATGTTTATAGTACTCGTATTGTTTACGAGGGTTACATTCATTCTTCTCTTGGCTGCCAGTGGCTTAATTCGGCTTTTGTTTTTAATTACATTTAATAAGAAGAATAATAACTTATTATTGTTGCGTATCTGCCTACATTGTGCTCACATATTAGAAGCGACAAGAAATATGTAACCAAGATCCATGTAACTTATAATATGTTTTAAAAAGAGTGTCTATGGAGTTTCTTGCACGTTCTTCTCCATAGAGACCTACGTTTTGGAACGTGTAATTTAGCTTCACTTTTCTTGGACTGACCGACATTTAACTATTCAAAAGTGCCTGCAAATGGTCTATTTGAAATAAATGATTTTGACTTTTGACTTTGACTTGACTTCATTTTTCTTCAAAGCGAAGTAGATTTGTAATAACAGATTTTGGTCGTTGTGATGACATTTCCTAAAACACTTATGAAGTCTTATTTTTTTTTTCGGTGCGGAAAATAATCCAATGACAACCCTCTTGGGCGGAGCGGGAGATAGTGTCAGACTCTTACTGACTAAAAAACCCACCCTGTTCCTTCAAACCTTCATACCGGGCCTCGAGTTCCCTTTCGGATAACCCTGGCCCCAGTAGGCTTCGATCTGGCTGGGCCCCTGCTATTGCTGACAACTCCTTGAGGCGCGCGGGAACAGTGCACGCAGTCGACGACTTGGGCTTGGTCCGGACAGTTACCGGACGGCCGGACAGCGAGCTACCCATTGCTCACTGTCCGCAAGCCCGCGCCTACGGTGGCCGGAAATCGGGATCGGAATCCCGGCGGCGGCGGCGAGAGCGCCGTTGCCTGATGCGGTCGGCCTCCTCCTTTGCGAGTATTACTGCTTTGCAGAAGTCCTTTGGCCTCAACCAAGGCCCGGCGCGAGAGGTCTCTGCCACCGATCGCCCCCACGAGGGCACGGCGATGCTCCGCCCAAGCAGGGCACACCTCGACTGTGTGCTCCACCGTGTCCTCCGGGCGTTCCGCACAGTGGCGACACCCGGGCGTCACTTCCGCATGAATCCGGTGCAGGAAACTCCCGAACGAACCATGTCCGGTGAGGACCTGCGTCATGCGGAAAGTAAGGACGCCGTGAGGTCTTTCCAGCCACGCCTCAAAGAGGGGACTTACCGCCATAATTATGGCGTGCCCAAACACTTATAAGTCTGATACCTCGAAACCAGGTAGGGCACATTGTTCACCTAACAGATGGACGATGGGGCCGCAAGGTTTTGGAGTGGCGACGGTGTACCGGAAGACGTTAGATGGCCTCCCAGAAGGAATGACCTGGTGAGGGATGAACTCGAAACCAACCCAATTTGGCAAATTAGCTTATGTAAATTCCCTTTTCAAAGGAATGCATTGGATTACCAGTCATGCTGTAGGGATATGCTTTAATTGGCAGCAGTGGTGGCCGAGTGGTAATGGCCCTGACTTACGAGTGTCGCGGGTCTTTGTGTAAGTAATTTATTTCATCACTACTGCTCTCAAAACAGTGAAGGAAAATATTGTGAGGAAACCGGTCCTAGAACCAAAAATTCGAAGACATGTGACATTCACTAACCCGCACTGGGCCCGCGAGACGGTTTATGGCTAATTCCCTCTCCTAGAAAGAAGGCCTGAGTCTCAGCAGTGAGAACATTAAAGGGCTGATTAGGCTATGCTATTATGAAACCTAGTATACCTACATTTAACGCTAATGCTATGTCTCTTTTCAGAAACTTCTGGGACTTCCTAATCCTCCATGTCTTCATCATAAACAAAATCATATTCGTATTCGCGTCCTCTTTCACCTTCAACAAGCTGCCAATATATGCATTTTACTTCGGAGCTTTTTGCGAACTTATTATCATAGCAGATTTATATGTTAACATGAAGACTGGTTACATTGAACGCGAAGCTAAAATGGTCATCTTAGACACTGAGAAGTCTATAATCAACTATTGCACGGAAAAACTGTTCATACATGTCGCTTCGTCCATACCATTACACTGGCTAATGTTCCTTAGATACGGATATAACATAACATGTGGTTTATGTAAGGCTAATAGATTTATTTGTGCTCTGAAGATCATCAGTATCTTCGGTCTCTTCAGGATTATTGAAGCGAGTGCCTATTACACTCAGAAACGTTGCTCATCTAATAGACATCGGGTTTTCAAGTTCTTAAGGATCGGGGCCATTAGTTTCTCTACCTTGTGCCAGTTCTTTGATCTAAGCGATGCCATTATTCTGCTTGTGTTCATTGGTACAGGTAGAGTAGTTCCTGAATCCATGTTGGGTGCCAGAGCGGGCCTCAAGTACGGGTACCCAAAAGGCACTAATTACTACAAATATGACGTTGGTTTAGATGTCAACAGGATTTTAAAATCTTTTCAAATACATAGCTTTGGTATGGCAAAGAAAATCTACTATCTGGATAGGTTGACCGCATTGATTGGTTATGGTCTTTGTACAATATTTTACGTTTGGACATTATTGGAGTGTTATGCTTTTCTTAGTCCGTATATGTACACGAAAGATAAGTCGATTCATTTAAGGAAGAAGGTTTTATGTATCTTGGCGGTAAATCAGTTATCTGACGACTTGACTGTTAAAGTACATCAGTACTTTGACTTCAGACCGACTCGATTTAAAGCAATGGAGAAGCATAACGAGCTGTATCGGATGCTACCACAAGTGCTGAAGAAGGAAACCAAGTTGAGTTGCTACTTGAAGCTCATGATGCGTATTCCGTATTTCGCTGACTTTACTTTGCCCTTGCTTGAGGAGATCGTCCTGCTACTGAAAGAGGAAATATATTTGAGGAATGCAATCGTGGTCGAAGTAAGTATTACATATATGTAACGTTCAAAGTTATGCTGTTGGTTACTGTCTTGACCAGTTTTACGGCCTGGTCACGACTTCGGTCTTCGGGCGCGCGGTGCTATAAGCAGTGTCTCGTGGCGTGCTTCAAACATTTTCATAATTTTGATCTTACCGCTTGCCACTCCGCGCTTAGTTACCTACCGCTCACAGCGGCAAGGTCGTGAACGGGTCGTTAAATGGTCATGCTGTTAACATTATTAACTAGATACAATTCTTTAGTCAGAAAAAAATCGTCACTAAGCAGTCCAAAGTAAATTCATTTTTATAGGCATGGGTGCCAGCAGAGGGCCTGATTATTGTGGACAACGGGGTCCTGGCAGTTTACTCCAGGAACCATAAGGAACAGGGCCACCTGATCGACGGAGATTTCTTCGGAGGATTATCTCTGGTTACCGACCAAGAACTCTGTATGTCCTTCGTAGTGGCCATTACTACGTGCACTGTAAGTTAATCCATTTGAACTGTTTTGTTTTCTAATACATTTATAATGGGTACATTTATTATACATTTAAAAAAAAGTTTTTGTAGCCGACTGTACGTAAATACTTACGTCAGATTGAGATGACGATAGAAAAAGTAGGTGAAATCAGAATCAGAAGGTACCAACTCGCTCGGACTAACGCGAATCGCTTAAGCAAGTTTTAGGGCCTGCGCTCACTTGAGACCAGACGTCAAAGGCCCAGCGCACACCGCTGGAGGCGCAGCGTAGCGCATTTGAAGACAACAATTTAATATAAACCTTAACTTCCTTCACATACGGTCTACAAAAGAATAAATTCGCATGCGGCGCTCGGAGCGCCTTCAAGCTACTACAAGAGCATGCGCGCTAGACCGTATGTCAAAGTAATTATGGTTTATATTAAATTGTTGTCTTCAAATGCGCTCCGCCGCGCCTCCAGCGGTGTGCGCTGGGCCTTAGACAAACTTGTCTAAAACGTCTCAGACAAGTCTGTTTTGTCAACGACACGGAACGTTAGGGTTAAAATATCGATATATCGAAATTATAATTAAATTATAATTTAATTTGTATAATAAATAATTAAATATCATAAATTATAAATTCAGTTAATTATTTTTGAGCCGACTTACGATTGTTTTTTAAGACAAGGCCGATAAAATAAATTCGAAAAAAAATATCGATATGTCGATATTTAATCGACAGCCCTAGCGCCCAGACTTGTCTGAGACGTTTTAGATAAGTCTGTCTAAGACGTCTTGTCTCAAGTGAGCGGAAGACGAATAAGTTTGTTTTTACATAGATCATATAAAAAAGCACGTATTATTAAAGCTTGTACCTTGTGGGACCCTGTCACCGCGGTACTGGAACCTACTATGCGTTCCAAATAATAATAGGAAAGTCAATAACCTCGATCTGTCAAATGTTGAGTGAAAAGTACGGTTTGCAAAGAAAAAAGTATTTGTGTATCAATAAATGTTTTTTTTTTTTTGCTTTGTATTACTAAGTTAGTTAAATGTAGGTGAAGAGAAAACCTTATTGTTTAAAATAATTAGTTGAAAAAAAAAACTATTTTATTTCTTATTTTCATTGTTACGAACAATTCACCTCCTTCCATTTGCCACTACTCACGATCAGACACTTCACACAGTGATGCAGAGATGAGCAAAATTGAAGAACTGGACTGGAACTTCTTAACTTTATTCGCACGCTTAGCATGCTTGATTATATACAACCTATTCACTCTTGAATTAACACGCTCTCTACGTTATGAGGTCGAACAAATCAAGTTCAGTTGCAACTTGCAGGTGAGGCAGTCAAAATCGCTTTCTTTCACTCTGTGCGAGGGACAGCTATGTTAAAATTTCTATGGGTATAACAGAGACAAATATTTGTGAGGCCGGAAAAGTCTTACGCACTGCAAAAAAGTTCAACTTTGACCTCATACGCACTGGTTGAAACACCATGACAAATGGCTCCGCATCGAGCGTGTTAAAGACTCCTAGGCTTATAACTATCAGTTTATTTTTTTCTTTTCCAGATCCTGATACTAGAAAAGCATCGTTTTAGAAAGTTGATGAGGAAGTATGCAAAGGAATTTACAGAAATGAAAATGCAGATGAAGAGCAGATATAATAAGGGCGATCTCCGTGATCTGGTTACTTCCAGGACAGCGTCCGAGTTGAGCCAACCGTCTCCTGTTAAATATTGGTTGAACAGAAAGGAACAGAAGGTAGAGGGAGATAATTTGAGTCAGAAGTTTGAAAAAAAATATGAATTGTGTAAGGAACAATAAAAAAAAACATAAATGTTAGGCCCGCGCTAGACCATCAGCAAATAATGAAGATATCCGCTAGAAAACCAAGGTTACAGACATAGCCCATAGAATCGTCAAACTTAAGTGGGCAGGGCACATTCCTCGCAAAACAGATGGTCGATGGGAATGACAGGTTCTGGAATGGCATCCTTGTACCGGAAGACGCAGCGTTGGAAGCTCCACCACAAGGTAGACCGATGACTTGGTGAGGTTCGCGGGAATCCGGTGGATGCAAGACGCACAGGACCGGTCAGTGGCGGCTTTTAGGGGAGGCCTATGTCCAACAGAGGACGTCTTTCGACTGAAATGATGATGATTATGAGACCAGCAGGCACTATCTCACCTGATGGGAAGCGACGATGCGGTCGACGATGGAGCACGCCTACAAGTAACCTTTTCATTTTTGTATGAAAGACTTGACATAAGTGATAACTTGAGTGGCTTACCTTTAAAAGGATTAGTTGCTATTTTTTTTTTTTTTGAGAGAATTGTTTCGTGATTTGTGATCTAGATTCTAAGGTATTTAATTATAAGTTCACACAAACTCTTGGTGTTAAATTTATGTTAAATGATTTAATAATACTAATTGAAGTTATTTATTTAATAATATCTTAGCTTACTTTTTAGGTAAACAATAAAAGTATTTAAAGTGGTCTTTGTATTTTTTTTTTACAAAACGGTTATTAAATCTATTACTTACTTATTGTCTTATTTCTTTTTTTTTAATATGCTTGTGTTATTTTAGCTAAGGCGTCCAGTACATGGTCATGCAGACGTCAATTAATTCCATTAAGGGGCTGGCGACGGATGAATTTCCATACAAACGTAATACCACGCTCATTTGCAGTTGGAGTATATTTCCAACGTATTATGATGATATTCGGTTATAGACAATATTTTTCTAGGTTCCTACGTCGAGAATATTAGAAATATTGTTATTTTTAATACAGGAAAAGCCAAATGGCATGTTTTACCATTTACGCTGTAAAAAAGTGCGAAGTACAATTCGCTTAAATTTCTTTTTGTATTTTTAAAAAGAAAGACGTAGGAACAATGATGTCAGTAATGATGATTTTCGTCAGTAGCACGCAAACGCGAGCCTATCCATTATAAAAAAAAGAATAAAAAAAAAAAAAAAAAAGAAAACGCCAGTCATCGTATTAGGTCCATATTTCACCAGGACACCATGGCGGCGCGACCAGTTGTCCTGGTGAAATATATCGTATGCTGCCAAACTAGACACTATACAGATACACACTACCTATATACACCGCTAAATTTTAATCGTTTTAATCCCGTGGAGGGTCAATCCGGTACATGTAACACTATCGATTTGTAAAGATAAAATTAAAAAATAAAGTACCTCTTTTTCAAAACTCGTATTAATTCACGCGTGTACGAAATTAGTATCTTTAAGAAAGCGTCAGCTGAGCGAGTTCAATGACCTGTAGTTAATAGTCGGCGTTGCGTACAAAGTACCTACAGGTCATTGAACTCGCTCAGCTGACTTTTTCTTAAAGAAATTAATTTCGTACATGCGTAAAATAATACGAGTTTTGAAAAAGAGGTACTTTATTTTTTAATTTTATCTTTACAAATCGATAGTGTTTCATGTACCGGATCGACCCTCCACGGGATTAAAACGACTAAAATTTAACGGTGTATAGTCCAAGATCCCAGGGCCGCCAGACGTCACGTATTTTCTGACGAAGGAAATGTGGACGATTGAGTACTGTAAGTATGTACTAAGAACGCATGCTGGTCTGCTAGCTTGCTTAGATGGCCAATTTTCTGGTATCAGGCAACAAGGTACATAAAAACATTACTTACTTAACGTAAATTCTCCAATACTATAATTCTACAATACTCCCAGACACATTCCGTCGGCCGTATTGTTTAACAGACGCTTTAAAGCTCCCAAAATAATGACGTAACTTCACGTAAATTCTCATGCTTGATTTTTATATATGTTCACCAGACAACTATTTTAAAACCTTTTAGAAGAAGACAGACCGATCCAAGGGGCCAATCATCCCCTAAACTCAATTTAATATTCAAAATAATACAAAAAAATTATCCATGATTTTAACAACGTTCCTGGAATAATTGATGTAGATGCTGCCAGGCTCTAACTGTTTATTAACAATTATATGGCCCCTTGGATCGGTCTGTCATCTTGTAAAAGATTTTAAAATAGTTGTCTAGTGAACATTATAAAAATCAAGCATGAGAATTTACGAGAAGTTATGTCATTATTTTGGGAGCTTTAAAGCGTCTGTAAAGCAATACGGCCTACGGAATGTGTCTGGGAGTAATGGCGACTTGATTTTAAAGATATTGCCTTAAATATACGTAAAGATCAGCTTGGAGAATTTACGTGAAGTAAGTACTGTTTTTATGTAGGTACTTACCTTGATTACCTGATACCTGAAAATTGGCCGTCTAAGCAAGCTAGCAGATAGGCATGCGTTCTTACTACATAATAGCAGGACTCAATCGTCCACACTTCCTTCATGAGAAAATACGTGACGTCTGGCGGCCCTGGGATCTTACTCTTGAGTTGACACATTTTTTTTTTAAATTATAAACTCTAATACCTAGCAGACGTACCTACCTATATCTTTATTATGTGTTAAACCCCATATTTATGAGCTGGACTGCTGGACATCGATGAAAGGCTAAAATATACTGGGGATATATAATATAATTAGTGTCTTTGAAATCTTACTAATTGCATTAATATTTATAAAGGCGAAAGTTTAATAAACTTTCACCTATACCTACTGTGTAGGTTTACCTACAAAATTTTTACTTCATATTTGTTAACTGGGCAAAGCGAATGAATGTAATTGTAGTAGGTAGGTACTCAAACTCCGTTTAATTAATACACAAAATAGATAGTTACAGAAGACAATCTCATGTATGTACTTCAGTTTTTATATTTGCGCTCGGTGGACGCACACTAATGAGCGTTTGAGCCGGAACTGTTCGACGAGCCGGTCGAGGCGCTCCGAGATGTCGTATCCGTGAGCGGTGTCTATGTGTGCGTTGCTCGACCGCGCGCTTTGTTTTTAAATTGACTTCTGTTCCTATATTTTGTAGTAAATAGATCTAGGGATACCTACATTTATTAAAAAAAAAAATAGCATTATGTTAGTTAATATTTTTTTGCAAACTGCACCATTTTCTAAACTTAAAGAGACTTCGAACTTTAACGTATTACTTTAGGCATATAATTTAAATTCTGCCCTGTGTAAAATGTGTACACAAAAATAATAACTAGATAAAGACTTTAGTGCCATCTACCAACAACAACTAAAACAACTAAAACACTGAATGGGTCCTACCTTTCGGAGAAACTTTCCTTAACTTAGTATAGATGGCAGTGTTGTCAATTTTATTAAACCAGTTTTTCGTTTCATGCTTGTAATAACATATATAAGTAATGCTATAGTGCCCTAAGGAAGCTTTTGTTTTAAGATAAACAAAAGTACAATTTATAATTATTTTATGTAGAATTTTTTATTTTACAAAAGTTACCAAAAATTGAATAAATAACCACTTAACTATTATCTTCGTGATGTAAAGCAGGATTTCCTTCTAGTTCTGACTAACCGACATATATAATTTTGTTACCTGCGACTTCACCCACGTCATGTTTGTAAAACTGCACAAATAGTAAACTAATAATTCGGCGTTTTATTTTACTTTCACTTAAATGAGTTAAATTCTCCTTTTCGCTTTTAGGGGAATTTGAAAACGAGCGAATGAAAAAAACTTAGCGACTGATGATGAGATACTGTTTTAATAACTTGAGCGGTATGAATTTGAGTAACCGACAAATTAACTAAACTAACGACAAATATTGATCAAAAATAAAATACAGACCGAGCTTACTAATAGTGGGTTATTGAAATCTTAGCCAAGCGACTAAATTAGTAAGTGAGCGACTAGAAATAAAATTGAGGTTTTACTTATCGAACTACTAAAAAGTTCACTATAAGAAATGTTTTCACCATTGTTTAATTATCTAGTCGCAGGCAGTGAGAGTAAAATGAGATTTTCCCCTCTTTTTACTTTTCGTCGGTCGCGCGATATTTTAACTAAAACACTAGGTAGGTAAAAAAAATATAAGTACTGAGAATTCAGTTTTAACAGACCAGGCATTTACATTTTTGTTTTAAATTACCTACTATAAACTAGTGCTTGACTGCGATCTCGCCTGATGGTAAGCAGTGATGCAATCGTTGATGACACTATTATTAAGAGCCTATTCACTCCTAGCCTTGAAGACCCGAAAACTATAAGTGAACGGGAACACGCATGACGCACGGACGCAGCAGATAAATTGTTTCAGTCCCTCCATATACGCGGTTATACATTTCTAATATTAATAAGATTTCTAATATTTATATATATAACATTTTGATTAAAAATAGAAAGTTAATTAAAAAATGAAACTCTAGTTTACTTAATTAATCATTAATCGCTTGCTGGTTTTCGCATAATGACGAGAAAACCTGGTGTCAAAATCAGCGGGCGTAGTAAACTGCAACAGAATCCAAAATTTGTTTTCCATAATAGATTTACAAGTATAGAAGTTAGCAATCATATTATATTATGGTCAGTGAGTGCATTCTACTTATTTAATTCACAAACTATAAATATTGTCACGAGATGGCGCTAGTAGTACGTCGCTGACCGAACTTTTATATTAGAGGATCCGATTATGAACGACCTTTTTAAATATTTTTGGGAAAAAATATGGTGTAAAAACTATAGGAATCCATTCAGTTACTAATTCTGAACTAACTCAGATTTCGCATAAACTAAAAATAATGTTGTGGACAACATTTTTAGTATTTTTTTTTTTAGCTCATATTGCCTCCCTCCACTTTTATAGTTATTTGAACATTTACATTTTTGTCTAAGAATGATAGAGTGAAGCATACACATTTACTTTTTTTACATGCGAAATCATCAATTGACTCCTCCCGCTTTGGGTGGAGGGAAAGAGAGTGGCAGACTTTTGCTGATCGGCCACAAGTTCAGCTTCTCTGGCAACTGAGAATTTTCTGTTTAACTCGGTACAAATTCGTTTAATTCGGGGATTATACTCAAGACTCAAACTCAAAATTATTTATTTCAAACAGGCCTAAATGGGCACATAAAAAAGGCAGAAGCTAGCGCACGGTACCAATTGGACGTTTCCTATGGAGAAGAACCGGCAAAAAACTTCATGATCACTCTTAAAAAAACTGGGCAAGTGCGAGTCGGAGTCGCCCACTGAGGGTTCCGTACAAACTTACCTATGTAGATAGTTCAATTACCGGATGAAGTTTTACGATTTTTCCGAATCGCATTTTATTTTTTATTTTTTCATGATAAAAGTTATCTACTGTTTTTAGATTTATTCCTATATCTGTGCTTTAAGACCTTACTTTACGCCAAATTTCAGGATTCTGGATCAGCGGGAAGTATCCTTTGAATTTTGATGAGAGTTTCGAAATATACGTTTTTTTGCGACATAAGTGGCTGTCTAATTTTTTTTCGTTAACTTAGAAGTTTGATTTTTCACAATTTCAAGGGACCGCAAACCTGAGTAGGTATATGGTTTTAATTTCAACTCGATACTTCCACGCGTTCTCGTGATAAAGGGACCTTGTGATAGACCAACGAGGCAGCTTAAACTATAGTTGAGCAACAAAACATATAACTAAACATCAAGTACCTACGTAATCCACACAGACGGACAATCACACCTGCTATACACGATCCTTATTGACAGCCACTCACACGGTACGAATCCGAATCGAATTTTATCGAATTTCATTAAAATGCGCATTTGCAATGGAGAAATGGTCACCTGGTGTTATACGTGACTCCTGACTTTGCTTACCGAATGTACGAATTTATGTAACACTGTTACGGTGTTCAAGGTACTGTGTTTTTGGTGAGGAATAAATATTACTCATGTGATTGCTAGCTGAGGCTGCGTGCACAGTGCAGCGGGCGATCTCTCAAAAGGAAAAAAACAAAACCCTCATACGATCACCATCACTTTGTTTTCCGTCTGTCTGTCTGTCAAGACTATTACCGTTATTCACAGAAACGTTTTTAGGTTCACGCGAGTGTTCCAGATAGTATCCAAATTCCTTGGTTGAAATATTAAAGATACAGGCTAAAAAAAAAGTAAAAATGAGCTGGGGCCTTACCATTACGTGTTATAATGTCTGTCGTGCGTGCGAGCGAGTAAGAGAGATGGAGCTCTAAATACTTGCAAGATTGGCGTGTGCAAAATGATGTTAGTTTTGTGATGTGGTATTTTGTTACCCGCATGTCGCTCTTCGCTCGTCGCTCCGCTCCCCGCTCTCCACTCGTCACTCCCCGCTCGTCGCTAGCCGGTCGTCGCTTCCCGCTCGTCGCACCCCGCACACATCACTCCCCGCTCCGCGCTCCGCTCTATGCTGCACCAAGGCCGCACCCTTACATTTGCAACTCTTTTTACAACCACGTCACATTGATCTGCGGTCCCTTAATCTCATTATATCATCTACATGCAGTGAATTCGCTCTTGACAGACCATTGACTGATACGGAAACGTAACCACCTTCGGCTAAGTGGTTAGTAATGGTAACCACATAGCAAGTGTTGTACCTCATTATGTGTTATGTGGGTTTAACATCCGTACCTACATTCGAACATGCGGTCAGTAAAATCGTAGGAGCCCAGAAGGGCCGAAGCCTCGCTTCTGACAAGAAAACTTCGGCTCCTGGAACGAAGCATAGAAGGAACATAGGTGTGGGTTTTAGTCAGTGAAGTTCTCCTGCTCCGCCCTAGAGAGGGAGAAGCAGGGTTGGAAAAAAAAAACAGTTTTTTTTTAATTTTATAAAACAAACAGTTCAAATTGTTTTAAACAAGTGTTCTTTTTGTTTTTTTTTTCTTTTTTTTTTTAGATATGGGCACAATTTCAATTAATTTGACCTATAATTTTCCATTTCTAGACTAGATCTTTTCAAATTCGCTATACTAAATTAAATATTTACAAAAACTATCAATTGATAAACATTTATTTCAAGTTGCGTATCTTTATTCAATACTGAACGCTTTACAAGAATTTATGTCACAGTTTATAAGAAAAATTAATTGATATCTTGATCTTGCTATATTCATATTCTGTTATTCTGACCTGACTGATATAATTTTGATTTTATAAAAACTCGTGTTGTTTATTATTAAAAAAAAAATACCATTTTGATTGATTTGTTTACAATATACATATAACACCTGGTTGTTTGATAAAATAAATTACTTAGCACAAAAATGATGTTTTATTTAGTTACAATGCTAATATAAGTTCATAAATATAATAGCAATAGCATAGACTTAACTGGGTATATGTCAAGCTATTTAGTCTCCTAAATATAAATTTGTTTTCAGTTTATACCCATTTATATTCACCATGAAAAATTGTTTTAAACATTGTTTTTTTTTATTGTTTTATACAATGTTTAAAACTTGTTTTAATCTGTGTTTTTAAACAAGTAACAAAAAACACGGTTTAAATTCAAACGGTTTTAAACACTGTTTTAAACATGTGTTTTAAATCACTTGTTTTAATCATTGCCAACCCTGGGGAGAAGTCATTGGATGGTATTTCCATCTGCCTATTCCACAGAAGGATGGACTGTATATAGAAGGAAGAATGAACAAAATCAGAAGTATGAGAAGGACAGAGCAGTAGCAGATTGTTAGAAGAACGCAGATTGCTTTTGTCCGCGGCTTCGCCCGCGTGGCATTAGGTACTTAAGGAATCGGGATAAAAGGTAGCCTATGTTCTTTTCCATGTCACAGGCAGCCGTTTTTGCGTCCAACATCTGCGGAGGCTCTCGTTAGGCAGTTGGCTAAGCAAGGGCTTGATCCAGAAGGCAGTACTCCTAGACACTGCGCGTATTGTCCGGAGGTTCCTCTCTCAGGAGCCCACGACACCCATGACGAAAAATATGATAATTTCTTGCAGCCGCCATCTTGGATTTATATTTTGACAGTACCATCGGTTTCAACCCTCGAAAACCATGAAAACGACACCCATGACGAACGACAACTGAAGGAACATAGGTGTGACCTTAGTCAGTAAAAGTTTGACACACTCTCATTCCGCACGAGAGCGAAAGAAGTCATTAGATGATTACCCACCTCAAAAAAAACCTATTTTATGTGTGTTGGCCAAATTTCAGAACTGATTTTGCTTGCTCTTACATCGTTGGTCTTCAGAATATGTTTATGTCATCAAAGAAACTATTTCCGTTGGAATGATTTTTAAGAAAATGTCCAATATGCGAGGTAGGGTGCTAAAATTACGGAGCTCGCTATGCTCGCTCTTGCATTCCAGATTCTGTTAAATTTAAAGCTTTTCTGCATAATATTCCGAGCTCGCATCCTATCAGGTGCTTAAAAATTCGCTCCGTAGTGAAGCAAAATTCTTATACAGTAATTTTGTTGGAGTTTCATATATTTTGTACATCGTGAGGAAAGCATTATAACGATCTAATAATATAGAGCTGCTGTACATTGCGTTTCACATAAGAAGTTCCTTCGCCGTATTATTGGCAATACGGAAAAACAGTGTTGCTATATTTTATATCAATGAAATTAGGGAGATTAACTGATATTTCAGAACTTTTAACAATTGCCTTATAATTGTTTTTTTTTCTTTCGGAAACTGTAAAAAATATCTACACTTAAATAAAAAAAAAAAATAAAGAGGTAAAGTTGGTTTTTTTGTTTGTAGGAGGTAATCACTGGAAGTATTCGTCCGATTGCTAAACTTTTTTTGTTTTAGAATTTTTTTTATGATCTGATCATAAACTTCGAAGATATGAAACAGAACTCCTCATAGGAACACAGCAGAACTGTCTTAACAAGTAAAATTGCTTTGTTTATACGTGTAGTCGATGACAGGCTGAAAGAAAAGGGGGAGGGGATATATCGAACTGATCTGGTGATGAAACTGGAAGGTAAATTAATGTAACCTAACTGTGTTTGGGATTATTAGAAACATTATGAGATACACTCTGGTTAGAAGGTATTTAAGTTGGGCTGAGGGGTACTTTTTAGTGGTGGTACAATAACTAAAAAGTGAAAAATAAAAAACTTTTTACAAAAAAAAAATTAAACCGACTTCAACGTAAAAAAAACTACTGGGGTGTCAAGGGACACCCGGATGCTTTCTATATAGATTGCTTTCTATAAGAGAGAGAGAGAGAGACAGACAGAGAAACATGCACACGCCGTAGGGCTTACAATAACTTACTATAACAAAAAGTGTCGTTACAACTTTTCGTGAGAATTTTATCCGTCTTGCCAATACAATATAACTAAAAAATACTATCCAATTTTATATACATTTTGACAACACTATTTCAACACCCTCGAAAACCATGAAAACAACACCCATGACGGAAAATTTGATAATTTATTGCAGCCGCCAACTTGGATTTATATTTTCACAGTACTATCGGTTTCAACACCCTCGAAAACCATGAAAACTACACCCATGACGGAAAATTTGATAATTTCTTGCAGCCGCCATCTTGGATTTATATTTTGACAGTACTATCGGTTTCAACACCCTCGAAAACTATGAAAACGACACCCATGACGGAAAAGTTGATAATTTCTTGCAGCCGCCATCTTGGATTTATATTTTGACAGTACTATCGGTTTCAACACCCTCGAAAACCATGAAAAAGACACCCATATCGAAAAAGTTGATAATTTATTGCAGCCGCCATCTTGAATTTATATTTTGACAGTACTATCGGTTTCAACATCCTCGAAAACCATGAAAACGACACCCATGACAATAATTTAATATTTTTTTGCAGCCGCCATCTTGGATTTATATTTTGACAGTACTATCAGTTTCAACACAGTTTCAACACCCTCGAAAACCATGAAAACGACACCCGTGACGAAAAAATTAATAATTTCTTGCAGCCGTCATCTTGGATTTATATTTTGACAGTACTATCGGTTTCAACATCCTCGAAAAACATGAAAACGACACCCATATCGAAAAAGTTGATAATTTCTTGCAGCCGCCATCTTGGATTTACATTTTGACAGTAAAAGTGTCGGTACAACTTTTCGTGAGAATTTATTCCGTCTAGCCCCCTTTCACAACGCGCAATATGGAACTTCGTTCCAAAAACTACATTCGAACGTGGGTAACTTTATGCCTATGCGACCTAAATGGATATTTATTTATTTATTCATATACACCGTTAAATTTTAATCGTTTTAATCCCGTGGAGGGTCGATCCGGTACATGAAACACTATAAATTTGTAAAGATAAAATTAAAAAATAAAGTACCTTTTTTTCAAAACTCGGATTAATTTACGCATGTACGAAATTAATTTCTTTAAGAAAACGTCAGCTGAGCGAGTTCAATGTCCTGTAGTTAATAGTCGGCGTTGCGTACAAACTACCGACAGGTCATTGAACTCGCTCAGCTGACGTTTTCTTAAAGAAATTAATTTAGTACATGCGTAAATTAATAGATACGAGTTTTGAAAAAAAAGGTACTTTATTTCTTAATTTTATCTTTACAAATCGATAGTGTTTCATGTACCGGATCGACCCTCCACGGGATTAAAACGATTAAAATTTAGCGGTGTATAACAATTTGCATTGTGTTTGAATTTTGTTGTACATTAATTAATTTATAACATCTAGAAAAAAATATATGTTTTAAATTTCAAACAGTAAATATGGATAAGCTGGGATGTAATAGGTACCTGCCCCGGATGTCGGGATCTGAAGGGCGATTACGCGGAGAGACTCGTGGACGGCGAGCAATGGGTAACTTGACCAAGCTTGAGTCGACGGCGCATACCAAGAACCTTAAGAAGCTTCTGGCTACAGTCATGGAGCTAGAGCCGGCTAGGATTGCGGGATTGAGCTCGATTATGCACATAGATGTGACGCATATCTTCCCCACCTATTGGTTATGTTTGTTAGCAAGTTTTAAGATTGCGTCATTTCGCGTCAATAAACTGTTTTTCTTTCTTTCCTTCAATATTTACCGGTGTCCCAGAACGTAAAGGGCTAGTGAAGCAACAGAACAGTTGGATTTAAGTCAGTAAAAGTCTGTAACTCTTTCTCGCTTTATTCAGAGCAGGAAAAAACATTTGATGATTTCCGTAGTACACTCTTGGCTGTTACTAAGTTTCTAATAGATAAACCCAATAACACTTTTTACCTAATTCAGGAATCGAATTCAGAACCTCATACTTAAAACTTACGATTACTAGACCAACCAGGTATTTCTACAATGTTATGTAAAACTGGCTATGTCTTAAATCTTCATTATTAAACATGTAAGCTATGCATTATGCATCTTGGCAGCCAAGGAAATAACTCTCGTTTAAAATTATTTGCTAGTAAAGATTCTGCGCGTGAATGGCTCCAATATCTTCATAAAGGTATTCCAAATTCTTCGCATATTGTGTTACTAAAGAATGCAGCTGGTATACGTTTTAAGATTATTTAGGTATTTTCTTTGCAGTAAAATAATAATAAATAGTAAAGAAAAGTAAACTACACTTTTTGTTTAAAATAAATTGTCTAGAAGACATACAAAGATTATTTAAATTTAATTAATTATCTAACATCGATTTAGGTTAGGGTTTTAAATATCTAATTGTAAACATTTTTAGATAAAATTTTTAGACATTTTTTTATATATAAGACATAGTTTTTTATGTTTGTTTACATGTAGTTACTTCTAGTTAGGTTCAAAATATTTTGCAACATTGATAACGTACTTAAATTAAATAGGGTATTTTTTTCAAATTCAGCTCCTTTTCAAGTTAAATCTCAATAACTTTCTTTTAAATCATGGTATCAGTTTTTTTTATACCACATTAGAATCTGCATTAAATGGACATATTTTTTCATTGCTACCGACAGTGTAGTACATTTCTTTTACTCCATTGGCACCCAAAGTTTCGTGATTATTTGAAGACTAGGTAAACAATTTTTTTCTTTAATATATTTAATTTTATAGTAAAACAGTTATTTGCGTATTATAGCACATGTATTCAGTAGTAATATACAAAAAACAAAATAGGAAAATAATGTTTTTTGTTGAGATTAGAATCAAATTAGTATCGCAACACAGACTTTGTGTATCGCAAGGTGTTGTTTTTAAAAAAAAAAATATAAAGATCAGTTTTATTCTGTGACCTATGGTAAAAAGTGGTTCAAATTGTGGTACGTGGTAGTTGAATATATGCTGTATCGACCCCTTAACGTTGGGCCACTATTTATGCCACACCCTGTATATATTTATATATGACCAACCAGCACTTGGCCCGCGTGGTGGATTACGGCCCATTCCCTCTCCTAGAGAGGAGGCCAGAGTCTCGGCAGTGGGAACATTAAAAAGGCTGATGATGATGATGATATTGGCTTTCTAGTGATTATGGTTTCTTTTTTTTGTCTGGTTTTATTAGCTGTAGGTCCTCTATGTGGGTTTTAAATAAATAAATATGTTGCTGGTCAAATCCGGTTTTTGGAAGAACTAGATTCGCCTAGGCCAAACGGTCTTGTTACACGCAAGGAGGAGCAAGGAGGTTGTATCAAAATATATCTGCTATTTCTGGGAAAAAAAAACTCCAGAAGTAGTAGATATATTTTGATACAACTGCTCTAACGTGATTAAGACGTTATCACACATTTTTCTTATTATACTCATTTAATTATTTTGGAAACGCAGATACGAGTAGCTTGTAGAAGGTTTTTTAGGATTCAAAACCTGGAAGTGAAAAACTAAAATACCAATAAAAACCTCTGAAAATCTGCTATTTTGCGTGAAAAATAAAGCACTTATAAATTAAAAAATCTTCTTCTTCCTGCCCCTAAACCATATTACTTGGGGTCGGCGCAACACGTTTTCTTCTTCCATTCTGTCCTGTCACCCGTCAAACTATCACTAACTCCCTTTTCTTTCATATCACTTCTCACACAATCGATCCATCTTTTCTTCGGCCTTCCTCTCCCTCTCCATCCATTTACATGTATACTCAGAACTCTTTTAGTAATATGCGCTTATAAATTAAAAAATAACTAGTAAAAATTCTACGAGTACTTAACTGATTTCCGTTAATCGAAGTTACAACTCACCGATTCGTTTACGAAAGAAGAAATGTAGAGTCCGTCTAAAAGTCAACGACTTGGGTAATTATTAGGGTTAAATGAAATCTGATGTAGTCAACGCTGGTTCAATAATCAAGGTTGATTAAGATATCTTCATCATTGTTTACTAATAGAAGAACCTTATAAAAAGTATCCAATTTAAGTATTTTTTAAATTATTAAATACTAGCTGTCCGCCCGCGACTTCGTCCGCGTGCACTTCGGTTATCGCGCTCTAAACGTGTTTTCCCGTAGGAATAAGATGTTTTTCCGGAATAGAAAGTAGCCTATGTTCTTTTCCATGTCAAAGGCTATATGCATGCCAAATTTCATCCAAATCCGTTCAGCCGTTTTTGCGTGATTAAGTAACAAACATCCAAACATCCACACTTTCACATTTATAATATTAGTTAGGATTATACAAAATTCCCAAGTCGATTGACTTTTTAGACAGACTCCATCATCATCTTCATCTTCCTGCCCTAGTCCCGTTTTATTTGGGGTCGGCGCAACACGTTTTTTTCTTCCATTCTGTCCTGTCACTCGTCATGCTATCACTAACTCCCTTTTCTTTCTTATCGCTTCTCACATAATCCATCCATCTTTTCTTTGACCTCCCTCTTCCCCTCCATCCATCCACATGTAAACTCATAACTTTTTTAGCAACATGCGTTTCATCCCTCCTTTTCACATGACCATACCAAGACAAACAATTCCCTTTCAACTTTTCAGTCACTGGCGCCACTTTCAAACTTCCCCTAATATACTCATTTCTCACTTTATCCATTCTCGTCACACCACACATCCATCTTAACATTCTCATCTCCGCTACATGTAATCTTTTTTCATCCATCTTTTTCCCAGCCCAACATTCTGATCCATACAGTATGACAGGCCTTATCACGGACTTGTAGATTTTACCTTTCAACTTGAGGGGCATCCGTGGGTCACAAGTGGTTCCTGTGACCTGTCGCCAGTTTTTGGACAGACTATAGATCATTATATTCTTTTCTGTTGACTGTGGGTAAAATCAAGTTAGGATAATATAATCTCTCTATAATCGAACGTGTCAACGTGTATTCGATCCTCTATGTAATGCTAAGCACAAATAGTGCGATGCAAATAGACTCCATAATGTGATGCGAGGTGTCAACTGCATAGACAAGTTTTAGAAAACTATTTATTACCCGACTGGAGCCGAAAATATAATTTGTACACCGGAACTACTAAACACAACTCTAGTTAACACTATTTCAGGGTTCCGTACCGGAAGGGCCAAACGATACCTTATTCCATCTGTTACCAGGCTGTATCTCATGAACCGAGATAAATGATATTTTATTACAAAAAAGTTTAGAAAATCACATTTAGGCGTCAATTATTTTTTTGTTATTTTAAACTAGATGAGGCCGGATATATTTTTTACAGATGATGTATTTCTGTTTCCGCTATAATAAAAAATACTAAAAACTAGAATAAAATAACAAATGTATCGTTTTCCCATTTTTTGCTTTACACGGTACAGAACTGCAGAACCCTTCGTGCGCGAGTCTGACTCGCACTTAGCCGGTTTTTTAAGTCTGCAAATCTTCTAATGACTTATTCTGGTCTAGGGTGGAGCGTGAGGGCGGTCAGACTTTACTGACTTAAACCATAACTTTGTTCCTTCAGTTGCCTATTGCGTGCGAGGACCACGGGTATCCCTTTCCTATTTTCCCTATAACTTTAGCAGGCATGGGCTTTGCTGGGCCCCTACGGTTTGCTGACATTTCTCGGCACGCGAGACACACTATACGCATCGTCAATGACTAGGATTGGTCTATACAATTGCCATAACGGATTTTGAGCGCTCGTCGTTGTTACATACATGCAGCAGCGCAGGGAGCGAAACATGAGTGACGTCCATGACGCGATGGCGCGGCGAGCCAATCACTGACACTCCTCGCCCCCTCGCACCACTAAAGAGACCGAATATTTGACTTCTGTGCAACTTGAAGCCAGCGCTCAAGATCCGTGCCGGCAATTGGACAGGATTGGCGATTTATTGGAGAACGTGTCACTAAACTGAAAAAAAATAATATAGTCATGATTTGCGGCCAAAAAATCTTACTTCAATAATATAGTCATGATTTGCGTCTAAAGAGACCGAATTTTTGACTTCTGCGCAAATTGAAGTCAGCGCTCAAGATCCGTGGCGGCAATTGTACCAGACGATCGTAAGAGCACTTTAGAACCAAAGAACACAGAATCAAGATATCGAGTCTTTTCAGGAAGAATGAAAAGAAAAGATAGAAAGAATATTATTTACGAGTAATGACACATTCTTAAAACTGTAATCATAATTGTAATCAAAACGGCCGAGTGCTCAGCATGAAGCATGGCTTCACGCATAAAGTGACAAGACCTCAGCGCTGGTTTTCAGCGTGAGACGGAATTGGCTTTCTCTATGTCTATTATATAAGTAGTTTTATAAATTATGAGATGTATTTTTTTAGAATGATATTATCATACAAATTTTTTAATTATTTTATTTTCTTTCTGTCTTCAACTTAAGCATCATCATCATCATATCGGCCGAAAGACGTCCACTGCTGGAAATACGCCTCCTCCAAGCGTCGCCACAACAGCCGATCTTGTACGGATTTCTTTTTTATTCATCAGCTTAGAAGTTTGATATTTTCAAAGCTTCAAGAATCTGAAAACCTGAGTAAATAGTTTTAATTTCAATTCGATACCTCCATGCATTCCCGAGATAAAGGGTCTTGACAGACAGACAGACGGACAACATAGTGGTCCTATCAGGGTACCTACCGTTTTTCCTTTTGTGGTACGGAACCCTAAAAGTAAATAAAATGGGGAATAGCTATATCAAAATGGAAGAATAAAAATGTGATGCGCCGATGCCAAGTAATAAGGGCAGGAAGAAAAAGAAGAAGATAGCTATGTCATATACACGGCTGTGCATTTATATTTGAATATGTATATGAAATGTTGGCACCGTCGTTGATTCGCTAGATATTTTTTCTTATTATTTAAAGGACCACCATCATTTCTGCCCTGTCTATGGAGTGACCTTCGATCAAACAGATGCGTATGTAATTAAAATAACATAACATCACATGCTTACTTTTTTACCTTCACCACAATTCCACCTTTTATATAACATTCCCAATCTAATGAAATGATCAATTAGTAAGCTCGAAAAACTTGGTATTAAAAACAGCTTCTGCATACAAAAACATATTACACAAAGCGTGTGTTTCGTCACTAGTGCGTAGATTGTACGCAGCGTACGGTAAGTGCGCCAACCTTGCTACTCTTGCGCAACACCGGAACACCGCTCTCGGTATCGTCGAGATGATATACTTTACTGCATCGGGTCTTTACGCTCCTGTTCGTTTCTGAATGCCTGGTACTTTTTACAGATAGTATTATGTTACATATATATACTATACTGTAAACTGAAATCGTAGGTTTAGTATATTTAGTTAGTGATAGGTATTACACGAACTAAAGTATATAGAACCAGCCCATTTTAATGTTCCCATTGCTGGGCCGTAATCCAACACTCAGGCTCAATGCGGGTTGGTGAATGTCACATGTCTTCGAATTTTTGGAGAGCAGTGGTGATGAAATAAACTACACAAAATGCTTGGCTGGGTTTGAACCCGCCACCTACAGCTCGTAAGTCGGGGCCGTTACTAGTCGGCCACTACTGCTTCTTCCTATAGGTATTTTTTTTATTATAGATGGGCTCGCGTTTAACCACAATCTCATCTGATGGTAAGCGATGATATGGTCGACGATGGAGCATGCTTGCCTAGAAGTAACTTATTTACTCTTGTTATTAGATTATAAGAAAATTATCATACGTTTCAATACACGGTGGACATCCCATCCATACGTACAAAGCTTTTTGGGAATACATTCATTGTTCGTACAGCTAACAAGTGGAATTTCTACAACCTAGGGGCGGTTAGGGGGGGACGAATGATGTTTTTCGTGTTATCTAATAACTTATTATTTGATATTAACTAGTACTTGACTGCGATCCCACCTAAAGGTAATTAGTGCTGCGATCCCACCCTCCAGCTACACTTTAAAGCGGGGGATGACTATCCACCGCTTAAAAAAACAGATCAAGAGCAAAAGTATGTTGAAAACTAACGACAATATAGTGGTGATGTTTGTCAACTACCACAAATTACTTTATGAACATTTAATGACATTACAATTTGTTGATTCCGCAACCATTTACTTAAGACTGATTCGGCATTGGACTGTTCCATTGATTGAGCTGAAATAGCCTGTCGGCGAAATTATCAAGGATGAAAGTTCCTGTTGGTGAAACGTCCTTAGGTGAAAGATTCATCATTCATTTATCATTTACCGAATCCAGTTTGGTATATTGATGTCCGAAACAGATTACGTTGGTACTATACCTACTGCTGTAGATTCTGAAGATTGAGGCCTCTGGCTTAACGCCAAAACCATTATAATTCAAGCGCGTACGCATTTCGGCAAATAAATAAAGCCTTATTTATTCGTATAAAGGATGTTTGTACAATAAACAAAATACTGTAATGACATAATGATTACGTATATCGGTCACTTGTTCACATTATGTTAGTAGAGCGTAATGATATATCGAGAAACGTGCGTGTGACGAAAGTGCGGTCAGTGTGGTCACAGACAGTTAAGTGTCATACACTAGTGATTGACAGCCGATTACTGGTTGCTGGATGCCCTAGTTCACATCAGAGATGGTGGGAAGGTTTGATTTTGATTCAAAGATTAAAGATTCAAAATTAAAGATTCAAGATTCAAGATTCAAGATCAAATAAACTTTGGAGATACGCGAAACAGAGAGTAAAGTCCCGCAAACCTCCATTGAAAAGGGAGGATCCTCTGACCAGACAAGTGTTATGTCTGGTGGGCAACTGCCCGATAGATGATTTCGGGCTCTATATGTTCAAATCGCGCGGAGAATTTTAATTCCACGATGCAGGATTAGTTCTTATGTGACGTCATAGATGTCGCTACAAAACCATTTAAGCTAATTACCTGAAATACTGGTTTATATATACCTAGTTCAAGTAGAACGCAATTTTGTAACTTTAGCTCTAGTTTAAACCCTTATTGTAGAAATATTTATGTAAATCACAACAATTCAATAAACATTATTAATGTTAATGTATTGATGTTAATGTATTTACAAACACATTTGAAATGTTAATGAGTCAGTCTGTCAGAAAAACGATGCTGATTGCATATTCTAAAAAGTAGATCTCAATGGAGAAGAATGTGCACCTTACAGCGGGAGAAGTCATTGGATGATTACCTACCAACAAAAGTAATTCAAGCCTAAAATCTGTGATAGTCGTCGGTCACGGGACACACGCAACCCGTCTGACAACCCGTCAACCCCGTGTAGGTAGTTAGTCCATGTAAAATATAAATAATATAAAACGCTACTGAACATGGTGCATTTAGTTAGACTAGAACAGGGATGGCGAACTTTTATTGGAGAACGTGCCACTAAACTGAAAAAAATGGCGTGCTGCCAAAAAATAATACAGTCATGACGTGCTGCCAAAAATAATAAAGGTTGTAAGGGACAGCCCTCCACAAACTTTAAGGGCTTGCTCAGTAGACGAAACTGAACAACCTACCTCAAAATTTTTTTTCAGGAAACGAAAAAAAAAATCGGCGTCTCCATACAAACTGTTCAATCAAGTTTATAATTTTGTATGGTGAGGCGTATTCTTTTTTCGTTTCCTGAAAAAAGTGTTACGTTGAACTCTTTCGTTTTATTTCTTTGTGTCTTGGAAAATTTTCGAGAATTTAAATAAAAGAGTTTAACGCAAGAAAAGGATTAAAAATTATATTTTTTATGCACCTGCTATATTATTATGGTTTACCTTTTGATGGTGAACGGTAAAATACAAAGTTAGTGCCTTAAAATCGCACGACGTGGTCGCGGCAGACCAAGAAGGAAATGAAAAAAAAAAGGAATTGGCAAGAAGTGGCTCAGAGGTAGGTACAATGGAGGAAGGCCTTTGCCCAGCAGTGGGACAGTTTAGGCCACATATAATAATAATCTACTGCTCTCTCCTCAAGAGAGTAGTGGTGGCCGAGTAGAAACGGCATCAACTTACGAAATCGTAAGTAAAAAAACTTGAAAAAATAAAAAAAAAAACCTGTGACCTACAACTGTACAACTGTAGGCCACGGGTTTTTTTTTTTAATTGTGATAAACTAGTGCTTGACTGTGATCCCACCTGATGGTAAGTAGCGATGCAATCTTTGATGGTGAGGCGCACTAGTTTATTAAGAGCCTATTCACTCTAGCCTTGATGACACCCAAATTATAATCGGATGGGAAGGCCGCAGCAGGCAAACTGTTCCAGTCCTTCGACGTACGCGGTATAAACGACGAGGCGAAACGCTTAGTCCGGACCGTAGAGGTTTCAACAACGTAAGGGTGAATATTCGCCGTACGTCGGGTTGTCCGATAGTAGAATTGCGATGGTGGAATCAAGTCATGCAATTCCTGGGTTTAAACCCAGCCAGGTGCATTACTTTGTGTAATTTATTTCATCACCACCGCTCTCAAAACGGTGAAAGAAAACATCGTGAGGAAGCCGGCGTGTCCTAGAACCAAAAATTCGAAGACGTGACATCCACCAACCCGCACTGGGCCCGCGTGGCGGATTACGGCCCATTCCCTCTTCTAGAAAGGAGGCCTGAGTCCCAGCAGTGGGAACATTATAAGGCTGATTATTATAATAATAATATGGCAGTCATTAGTTTTGATTAGTTTAAAGATTTAAGCTATCCATTACGATATTTTTGAACCTTAATTGATGTGTCTATCAGTAGCCTGATTCACGTAAAATTAAACAAGCCAAATATCGTTGAAGTTTTATAGTCGTTCGATCGAAGTCCTATCAAAAAGCGGAATTCACGATCTATCGACTTATTTCCAGTTACATTAATAAATATTCTACCAGGATAATGTAATACAGATTTTTTTAAGTCGACGAATTTCAAACGACTTTAAAATCGGTGTCGTTCAAACTCGATTGATGGATGTGAATACAGAAATGGTCTAAACGACTAAATCGCTACGATATCGTTACGGTTTTCATTACGTGAATCGGGCTACTGGCTCACAGTCGTAAGTATTGAGCCATCGTCATCTTTACGACGAACTGTATTTCAATATAAACAGCCATTTTCCCCAAACGTTCCTAGAATTAAATTACTTGATTAAGTCATTTTACTTGGACTTCATTACGCCATCATGACTGCAGTAAGTATCGAAAAGAACTGTGTTTTTAGGGTTCGGTGCTTTAAAAAAAAAAGGAACCCATATAGGATAATTTTGAAGTTCGTTTGGTTCTTCTGTCTGTCTGTCAAGACCCTTTATTTACTTATTATTATTAAGATTGCTAACATTACAGGCACTGGGAATTTACAAGTTCATGTCATATAACTATTCAAATGCTGTAACACTTATAGGCAGTCACTAGGTTAACACAAAACATTTTTAAAACACATAAGATTAGTAGGTTAATTTCAGACCAATTCCGTATTCACATCCACCAGTCGAGTTTAAACTTAAACGACACCGATTTTAAAGTCGTTTAGTCGAAGAGGTAATTAAAAAAAAATCTGTATTTCATTATCCTAGAAGAATACTTGTTAATGTAACTGGAAATAAGTCGTCGATAGATCGTCTAGTTTCGAGCCAGTTGAGTTGTCGTTCTATCCAGTCCCGATTAAGGAACACGTGAATACTGCTTTTGGATAGGATTTCGATCGAACGACTATAAAACTTCAACGATATTTGGCTTGTTTGATTTTACGTGAATCAGGCTACTGACATTGAGTTTAAATTAAAACTATATCTCAGATCTGAGGTTCCTTGAAGCTGTAAAAATTTAAACTTCTAAGTTATCGAAAACAAGATACGGCGGATTAATGACGTAAAAAACGTATATTTCGACATTCTCAAGAGAATAAAAAATGAAATGAAAAATGAAATGAAAAAAAATGAAAAATAGTTTATTCACAGAAATACATATTTAGCACAATAAATATTACCTCTGCCAAACTGTAAAGCAGTTTGTTGACAGATGTAGCTCCTTTTGTTTAGCACAAACATACACATTCACCGATAACACTTTCTAAATATCCTCATCATTGAGGGTTTGACAAAATTCATTGAAGAGGTACTTATGTATTTTATTTTTATAAGACGCTTTTGTAGCACAGCTGTTTATATCGACTGGAAGGTTATTAAAAATGGTTGGAACTAAAAACTTTCTACATCTTCGACCATAATAGTTATTACAATTGGTACAATAAACCTTTTCATATTATTTGTAAATCAAAGGGTAGTTACTTTCCGTTGATCCAGGATCTTGAAATTTGGCATAAAGCAAGCTGAGTACATGTATAGGAATAAATCTGAAAACAGTAAAGTTTTTACGTCACAAAAAAAATTACTCTACTACTATTTACATTCCTAAGTTTGTACGGAACCTTCAATGGGCGAGTCCGGTTCGTACTTGGCCACTTTTTTTCGTTCAATGTCAAATCAATCAAAACTCAGCCTATTCATGTAGTTGCGTATCTCTGTTTGTTACTGGGTGATGATTACGTAATCACATTCACAATGATTAGTAATCTTAGTAGATCTATCATAAAATACTAATTAAGTACAGTTAGCTATTAAAATTATTTGACGTCATGGTCGGTGCAGTGGTTGACCGACTGGCAGTTGCGCTGCGTGTCATGTGTTCGAATCCCAAACGAATCGAAAATGCTGTTTTTTAAAACGGATTGCTTTGAAGTGATATATCTTCGTATTGACTTGGAATTGTAAGTTCAAATAAACTTTGTAAAGGTAAATATTATTTTTTTGAAATTAGGTATTTTTTGGTTTCTTTGTATTTTGTATTTCTTATTATATCGCAGTACTTATAACATCATCATCATCATCAGCCTTTTTAATGTTCCCACTGCTTTGACTCAGACCTCCTCTCTAGGAGAGGGAATGGGCCGTAATCCACCACGCGAGCCCAGTGCGGGTTGATGAATGTCACATGTCTTCGAATTTTTGATTCTAGGACATGCCTGGCTGGGTTCGAACCCGCGACCTACAACTCGTGAGTCGCGGCTTTCACCACTCGACCACCACTGCTCTCCAATACTTATAACACTTCAGCGCAACCTGTTTTAAAAAACGGCAATTTCATAAGTAAGTAAATACATATTGTTTGTATATGAATTTAAATATTTATAAACGCACCCACGATTTAGAAGTAATTCGTAGTGTGGGAACAACGTTTAAAAACAGTTTAGAACTATGGCTCTAAAAACTGTGACTTTTAAACAATTGTTTAAACGTTGTCAAAAAGTTCAAAATGTATTGAATCGTTCTCACTGATACAAGTTTATCTTTATCGTTGATTGGTGGACTCACATTATTATCTCTTTGAATTTTGCATACTAATGTACCTAAACAAGTTCTATGATAGGCCTCATAAGAAGACTTGAAGTCACCCAAAGAGCAATGGAAAGGGCTATGCTTGGAGTTTCCTTGCGTGATCACATCAGGAATAAAGATATCCGCAGGAGAACCAAAGTTACTGGCATAGCTCGAATAATTGCCAAACTTAAGTGTCAATAGACAGGGCACCTTGCATGCAGAACGGAGGTCGATAGGGATGAAAGTTTCTGGAGTGACGACCACATGGATATCCCACCCATTCGTACAAAGCGTTTTGGAAACACATTCATTATGGGTACAGCTAAGGAGTGGAATTCCCTGCCGGAGTCTGTGTTTCCTGATAGCTAACCTAGGGGTCTTTAAGTCAAGAGTGAATAGGTTATTTCTAGGCCATCGTCGGCCACATCATCACTTACCATCAGGTGAGATAGTGGTCAAACGGAGGACGCAGCGTTGGAAGGCCTCCCACAATGTGGACCGATGACCTGGTGAGGGTCGCGGGAATCTGATGGATGCCAGACACACAGGACTGGTGGTTTTGGCGATTGGGAGAGGCCTATGTCCAACAGTAAACGTTTTTCGGCTGAAATGATGGTGATGTGTGATGATGATGAAATTGTATGATAAATTTTACCTGCCAATTCAATGCATAATGTGATTATTATGAGCACATATAAGAAAAAAAATATTAGACAACTCTAGTTTCACACATTCGAGTCGGTCACAGGTCAATAACCTAAATAAGAAGCGGAATTTTACCGCCAAAAATACTTCACATTCACTAGCAAGACATTACAACTCCGGTCAAATTTACCGTACCCATGACCTTTGCACAAGTATGAACGTAGTTCAGTTATGAAATGGTTTAATTTCTCTAGTGTCGACACATCGCATTCATAATTTTTATATTGCGCGTAACGCAGATTTAAGCGTTGGATAATTCGAGTAACTGAAGGTCGGTGAAACTACTGTAATTGGCAGACATATTTCTTTTTCTAGACTATTCTTGTTATGTAACAAAACTTGAATGTATTATTTATGTGGTTTGTTTTGAAATAGATCATAATTAGCTAAGTGATCTTCGCTTACTTGCAATAGAAAAAATTTCACTATCTTACTCGCAATAGCGAAACTATTGCGAGTAAGATAGTGAATTTTTTCCTGCTGTGCGTTGACATGTTAGTCATTTAGTTTATGTATATATTTGTGTAGATAGAAAACATAAGAAAGCACACCTAAAATTTTTGCAGCTTTGCTGTCCGGATGGATCAATTTTTTAGTAAAATAAATCCACACTAAGTTTCGTGGTCCTGTTAAGGAAGATTTGTTAATCTTCCATAACAGGACTCGTTATGATGAGTAAAACCTGATTTATGTACTTACCCGAATATTATAAGGAAGTAAAGTTTGTTTTTTGTTTTTTTGCTTATAGGAGATAATCCCTGAAAGTCCTGGTCCAATTGCTAAATTTTTTTCACCGATAGAAAGCTGCTTTATTCCTGGATGACATAGGCTATATTTTGGGTACGCGGGTGAAGCTACGGGCAAAAGCTAGTATACATAAATTGATCTAACTTAGCATAATTACTTTTTATAATATTATAGATTAGCTTTTGCCCACCTCTTCGCCCGCGTACATAAAATATAGCCTATATCACTCTGGAATGCCTATACAAGGTGCAGTTTTAAAACTGCACAATATTCAGGAGGTTGTAATAAAACTCATAAATAATCATGTAAAAAAACGATACCTGGTCAATAATCAGTAATACTTGTTATTTAATTTTTTTAATTACACTAAACTAAATCGATTGATCGATGGCCGCGGGGGCGTGGCTAGGGAGTGGCGTGCGGGATGATGATTGGATGATACATTATTTATGAAACTATCGTTGCGAGTTAGTGTGTGTGAAAACGCCCTTTATTGTTCCGTGTTTGTGTGTGTGAAAAAAAGCGGGGTAATAAAAAATAAATAAATTACCTACTTATTTTATTATTGATTCGGGTCGAGAATCACTAACATAATTACCTCCTGAAATATTTTGCAGCTTCAAAACGACACCTTGTATAGCTCTCTGTCGACGAAAAAATTTTAGCAATCGGACCAGTATTTTAAGAGATTACCTCCTACAAACAAAAAAACAAACTTTACCTCTTTATTATATTAGTGTAGATAATCGGTCCCCAGAGGCGCTACCACAAGCTCTTAAGGCGACCCATTTGACTACCCAAACTGCAGTTCAGTTTGGGTAGTCAAATGGGTCGCGATGGTTAAAGAGATGGAGCAATATCTATTAATACGTACAAATTATAATGTTATAGCGTACATATTGTTCAAAAGACTAATAATAAATAAATTTTCATACAGGCTCCCGGGCCCTTAGGTAGCGATGGGTCCATAGTCATACAAGTCTTTAAGAAAACCTCAGAAGTGGTTATAATGATTTTTTTATACGGCAAAGTGAAACCAATTTACTGAAACATCAAATACCATCTTAGGTCATTCACTTCGATGCATGTTTTTTAATTTAGGCACGAGGTTGTGTAATAATACTGGCCTCAAGTGTAACATTTTGTATTACTTTTTATAATGTAAGTGTGAGTAGTATGCTGTAGACCTGCATTGGACTGCCCTTTTGGTCTAGTGGTAAGTGTGCCTGACTGCTATGCCGGAGGTCGTGGGTTCGATTCCAATCCAGGAGAAATGTTTGTCTGATTAGCATGATCATTTGTTCTGTATCTGCGTGTTATTTATTTATAACATTTATGTATTTGGAAATATACAGGTATGTTTATCAGTTGTCTAGCATTAAGCATAAGCTCTGCTTAGCTTGGGACTAGACGGCGTTGTGTGATAGTTATGGAATATTATTATAGTTTACTATTTTTATTGTGCTTTTAGGTTCAAAGTTGACTGGTCTACATTGTCCCTATTGTAATATGTAAATTTTGTAGAATCAATCATTTTTACAGAAGAGTAACCATTCTTGCCCCTTCTTCTCGATATCAGGCACTGCATGGTTCTCATATGATTTGACCATTACATGTTCTTTACTGTATGGACTTTAAAAGAGACTTTGACCCCTGAGTTTGTTTCGGTGTTTGTTTCTCAGGTTAGTCAGCTAGGAAACACCGGCCTCCTCTAGTTTAAACTGACTGAAAACAAAATTGACGTGTAATGGTGTTTTTTAAAAAAACCTATTTGCAAAATAAAGATCATTTATCATTTATATAAAACGATCAATTGGAACCCTGTGCTAGCTTCTGATGTTTTATAAGTGTCTATCTAGGTCTATGTGAAATAAATAATTTGGAGTTTATCTTAAAGTAGATTTTATACCCGAAAATGGTAAAAAGTTTGCCCCCTAATACGTGGTTAGTTGAAAGGAGTGTGTCTTGTAAATGTCTGTTTATAGTCGGGAAGGCCCAAATGCTAAATTTGCAGTTACTAAAGCGTCACGGGGACGGATTGGATTGTGAAGACTAGGTTCTAAAACAAAAAAAAAGAAGTCTATGATGAAGTCATAAATATATACAAAAAAAAAACAGTCACATGGAAACACTCGAGCACGTCAGATATTCATAGTGTATACGCGCTATGTCTTTCTGATAACCGATAGGGTCTGACAATTAATTGATTAAACCCCAAGCGAACGCTGACGTTCGTGCTCTCGCTGTCTTTCTATTGTGTCCCTAATTACGGTATTCGCAAGGTTAACTAGTGGGGGGTGGCCGTTAATTACTTCATCAGGAAACAAAGTCGTGTTGTTGTGGTATTTTAATGTTTTGGTGGGACTATTATAACATCAGGACGAGTTACAGAAATACTTTCACTTTGATACATTTAATTGATCGTTAAGTTTTGGATTCAAAAATTTCGGCCGAGTTTTTTTTTTATATGTATCCGGTTCTGTGTAAGGAAATATTTTATTATGATACCTACTGATCCATGGGTGCCATATCTGGAATAAATATTAATTATTTCTCATTAACCAGCGAGAAATAACGATAGGTGCCGTATGTGGAATACATCAGCACGCCTAGCTAAGTTAGGACGGCTTCGTTTCGATTCTCTGGCGTAGAGCCGGCTGCGCCTCCGATTTCTTTGTTCTGACGTCATTTCAACGCTCAGTCACGTGGTCAGAACAAAGGAATCGGAGATGTGGCCGGCTAGCCACTGTAGGCGCAGGCTTGCGGACAGTGAGCAATGGGTAGCTCGCTGTCCGACCGTCCGGTAACTTTCCGGACCAAGCCCAAGTCGTTGACGGCGCGCACTATTCCCGCGCGCCTCAAGGAGTTGTCGGCAACTGCAGGGGCTCAGCCAGGGTTATCCGAAAGGGAACTCGAGCCCTGGTATGAAGGCTTGAAGGAACGGGGTGGGTTTTTTAGTCAGTAAGAGTCTGACACTATCTCTCGCTCCACCCAAGAGCGGGGGTTGTTATTGGATGATTTTCCCCACCATAAAAAAAGGCATGGCCGGCTCGAGGCGTTCGACGCAAGAGAATCGAAATGAAACGGTCGTAACTTGGCTAGGGGGGCAGGTTCAGTTTTAGCGGGTGCACAATGTGGAATAAGTGAATTTTATAAAGTAGCTGTCGATTACCGTTATTCACTTTGTCAGCGTCCACTATTGCACAATAGCCTTTCTAAAGCATTGATAGGATGATTGATGATACGAAGTACTTTTTGCAACCTGCAGACTTTCGCATCCGCCCCTTGTGGAAGGTACGCTGTCGTATCTCAAGAACCTTTCGTCCCCATCAAGTGCCATCGACATCTGCAGGCCTAGCCAAGTTTAGCCAAGTTACAACTGTTTCTCTTGCGTCGAACGCCACGAATTGGCCACGTCCCGATTCTTTTATTTTGACCACGTGACTGAGCGTTGAGATGGCGTCATTCCCGTCCATTGGAAGATTTCTACTAGCGTTAACGATTGCAGATTATCAACTTGGCTTGGGGTACAGATGTCATTTGAAGTTTTCTACTAACTACCAACTTGGTAATGCTCTCTGTTCTGCCCTGCGAGCAGTGTGTTCTGCCCTCTGTCTCTTACTAACTGCATCTTATAACTTCATATTTTCTTGCAATAGTTCAACGAAATTACTTCTTTAGCCATACACCGCTAAATTTTGATCGTTTTAATCCTGTGGAGAGTCGATCCGGTACATGAAACACTATCGATTTGTAAACATAAAATTAAAAAATAAAGTACCTATTTTTCAAAACTCGTATTAATTTACGCATGTACGAAATTAATTTCTTTAAGAAAACGTCAGTTGAGCGAGTCCAATGACCTATAGGTAGTAGTCGGCGTTGCGTACAAACTACCTACAGGTCATTGGACGCGCTACTTTATTTTATAATTTTATCTTTACAAATCGATAGTGTTTCATGTACCGGATCGACCGTCCACGGGATTAAAACGATTTTAACGGTGTATAATATTCTTCTACAAATCCTTTTTGTTAGATTAAAAACATAATGTACGAGTATACTACAGCATAATTGCTCTACTCCAGTAGACTACCAACAAAATAAGCAATCGTTTAAAATGCGTAGTTCAACAGAATCCTCCCACACGATTTTAACAACCCTCACCGCTCAACCCTGAAACGCGAGTCATTGGATTGATATTCCATCCAAAAAAAGGCCTTGACAGGTTGACTTTAAGCTCTTCCAATCAAATTAAAAACAGTTCTTTTTTTGTGAGTCGAGTAAAGAAAGTTTCTTACAAGTAAAGAATAAATAAAAAAAAAGAAAATGGGAGCTAGATATTTATGAGATTGGCGGTCAAATTATACCTAGGAAAATACTTAGCAGTTACTAGGCTAATAGCATAATCTAGCAGGTTAGACGAACGCTCATAAAGATAATTAATGTTTTGGCTGATTCTAATTAGTGCTAGTAACATAATTCTTTCATGAACTATTAAGGTGTGTTCACATTGAATTTGCGATGCGTTCGTTAAGCTACGAGATATATATGTATATATATATATATGTTTTGTTAATAGCTTTCACGTACAGTTTAAGAACATTAAACATTAACATTATTTGGCATTATTTTTTAACCCAAAGGTTGACTGGGAGAGAATACCTTGTTGCATTAAGTCCGCCTATGTACCACTACTGTACATGAAGTTTAAATAAATAAATAAATTATTCTCTGTTGGTGAATGTAAAAGGGTAGACCGTATGGACGACATAGCCCCGACCTGTGGAGGTGTGCTCCGTTTGAGCGAAGCACCGCCATGTCCTTGTATGAGAGATCGACGGCGGCGACATCGTGAGCCTGTCCCTGACTCCTCCTGCGAAGCAGTACCGAGTGCAATCGAAGAAGATGACCGTAACGGAGAAGGGCCGGACTTCTCACGCTCTAGTTGCTGCAATAGGAGACACCCTGAACGTTAACGTGGAGCTGGAGACACAGGGCGATTCGCGGCCAACGAAAGCAAGCTTGCGGACGACGTGCAATGAAAATGTAACTCACCGTCCGACCGATCGGTAAGGACAAGTGGAGTCGTTGACGGCGCGTAGTGTTCCATGCATATCTCACAGATATATCAGCAAAACCGTAGGTTCCCAGCAGGGCCGATGCCCGCTAGGACCACGAGGAATATCTGAAATTGAAACCCTGGAATGCAAAAGGCAACTGAAAGACGCTGGTGGAATTTTATCAATTTCAGTCTGACACGCCCTCTCGCTCCTCCTTAGGGCGGGAGAAGTTTTGCAAGGTTATTTCTAGTGCAGCGGCTGGATGTAAAAGCACAGGATTGAACGACGTGGTGGCGTTTGAGGAAGTCATATGTGCTACTTCAACATACGACGTTTTACGGATGAAATTATGAGTTTGATTTATTGGTGAATACAAAAAACGCACGCCCGTTTGCGGCAATGTGAGGATACCATTACGGTATACATTATCTCACGTAACATTATTTGTTAAGATTAAAAACTTAGCTCTATATGTATGCGAGGTATTTACCTAATCTTAGCATCAGGCGTATGTAACGAAACATTTTTTTAATCAGCATTTTTTGAGATAATGATTTCCGTCTTTTGTGTGCGTGAAATATTATTTACATTTTTGGCAATATGTTGGTATGCTAAGTATAGTAAAGTCGGATTATGTGATCGCTGAAAGTCCGAAGTCGCTAGTGTAGAATTGGTTTATAAAACTGCAAATTAAATTTAATTCAATTAAATTTTATGAACAATATTTTTGTTTTGTGATTATTATTGTTAACTAGCTGATCCGGCGAACTTCATACCGCCTAACATTCAATTAATGTAGTATAGTAATCGGTTGATTATATCTTTCGTACATTTTACGAGATGAACTAAAACCTTCTACAGGTTTATTATATGTATGGAACGAAGAAGATAATTATTGTGACTGATTTAGGGTGAGTTGCACCATTTAACTATAACGATAACCAAACCATAACAAGCCATGAAACTGCCTCCTATTGGTCAATTAGACGATTTGACAACTGTTAACGGCTTTGTTATCGTTATAGTTAAATGGTGCAACTCACCCTTAACGGTTTTTTTATGAAGTTTTTTTTTTTTTATGAGAGGATTTACCAATTAATAATTTAGGCATTTTAATACTGTCCTAACGTAGTTTTAAGTTTCAGTAACTAAAATAATATGGACATTGAAAGTAGTAACTAAATTTTATTTATTACTTATATTTTTTAATTTGTTTTTTTTTTTACCATAAACTATCCTCTTTTTTAGTGTAAGTTCTTATAGTCCATCCCCGCAAATGTCCATCTCATTCAAGTATTTATTTACGCTGAACGCGTTTTTTTGCATTTTGAAATTTTCTGCACGCCGAGCAAACCCGCATGCGTGACGAAATCTGCACGATATTAAAAGCACCCTCAGTGTTCAAATCTTCGTATTACTTAGATAAAAGTTACGTTATAGTATTTACCTACTGCTAAAAATAGAATAGTTAAGTAATATAATTTTGTAACAATTAACAAATACTTATTCTTTCATAATGTGTTAATTAATTGAATGTAACATATATTTTTGTTGCATCAATATTACAACATAATATACAGGTTGGTCGTATCGGTTTTATAACATTTTTCAGCAAGATATCGAGAATATCAATAGAGGTTATTTTTTTTAGTACGATAAAAAAGTCACGAATATGCTTTTAAAAATATTTTATAGATTAAAATCGGACTAATATACATGCAATCGTACTGATTGTTTGTCAGATTATTCTACAAGCAACATTTTACCGTTAGGGCGTTATCACACTAGCGATTTGCGAGCGGCTGCGAGGCGGGGCGGGCACGCAGCGAATGCGTCGCGAACACGCCGCGGCTGCGCAGCGAAGACGTCGCGGATACGTGGAAATTCGCAACTTTTTCAACGCGTGTTTGTATAAGTTACCGACGTATAATACACTCAGTAACAAAATGGATTCCGACGAGGAGACACTGCTTTTGGCTTTGTTACTTCGAAGATGGCCGGAGACTCGCATCTCGTTGCCGGATCTCGTTGCGTATCCGCAATAAATTCGCTGCGCATGCGTGGCGTGTTCGTTGCGCGCCCGTAACGTATTCGTTGCGCGCCCGCTCCGCTTTGAGGACGCTCGCAATCCGCTAGTATGATAAGGCCCTTACAGTGTTTTAATTTTATAAATAAATCTTGTCGAATTTTAGTTAGCCGCTAAAATGCTTCATATTTGCAAGCATGGTGTGTTTGCGTAACTCTTTTTTTGTACGTGTCGTGGCCAGATTTTAGAAATCGATCACTTCATGGTATGCCCAAGTGAAACAGGCCAGATCGTTTTTAACATTAAAGTTTCATGAAATATCAATCCTCGTTTAGCTTACTTTCTATAGACCTTTTACTATTATAGAAATTCTAAACAAATGATATGGCCAAACAAGGATTGACATATCATCAAATGTTAATGTTGAAATGATCTGGCTAGTTTTGGCTGGCCATTTCATGAAGTGATCAATTCTAAGATTTGGCCACGACACGTGTAGTCTGAGAGTTACCGCACTTTACGTAATGTAGTCCTTTTAAAATTTTATTCACATGTTGGACGGAATTATAATTTATTATCATAATAAATAGTGGCGCCAGTGACTGAAAAGTTAGGGTATCGTTTATCTTGGCTTGGTCTTGCGAAGAGGAAGGATGTAATGCATCTTATTTATTTAATAAAACTTCATGCCACATATAGGTAAAAAGGCGAACTTAATGCCTTAGGCATCTCTTCATCTTACTAAAAAAGTTATGAGTATACATGTGGATGGATGGAGAGGGAAAGGGCGGTCAAAGAAAAGATGGATGGAATATGTGAAAACTGATATGAAAAAAAAGGGAGTTAGTGATAGCGTGACGGTTGACAGGACAGAATGGAAGAAAAAAACGTGTTGTACCGACCCCAAGTAACATAAATTAAGGGGAGGAAGAAGATGAGTAAATAACAATTAACAGTAATCTCTCTAGTACAGTTTTGCGGTCAATTATGTCAAGCAAGAATTTCAAGAGCAGTGGTGGCCCAGTGGTGACTGGCCTGACTTACGAGCTGTAGGTCGTGGGTTCAAAAAGCCAGGTGCATCAGATTGTGTAATTTATTTCATTACCACTGCTCTCAAAACAGTGAATGAAAACATTGTGAGGAAACTGGCATGTCCTAGAACCAATAATTCGAAGACATGTGACATCTACTATTGGGCATGCGTGTTGAATTACGGTCCACTCCCTCTTCTAGAGAGGAGACCTGACTCACATCAGTGGGAACATTAAAAGGCTGATTATCCTATGCTTATGCTATAAATTTCAAGCACAATAACAATAGTCATTTATCCTAACTAATATTATAAATGTGAAAGTTTGGATGTTTGGATGTTTGTTACTTAATCACGCAAGAAAGGCTGAACGGATTTGGATGAAATTTGGCATGCATATAGCCTTTGACATGGAAAAGAACATAGGCTACCTTTTATCCCGATTCCTTAAGTACCTAATGCCACGCGGGCGAAGCCGCGGGCAAAATCTAGTATCATATAAATTAATGATTATTGTAAATGTTTGACATAAATTATATCAGACGTTTATTACTATGGCTTGTAATTACTTAATAAGTAATGTTAATAAATACTTAAATAGGTACTTACCACCACGCGTTATGCTCATTCCGGTCAGATTATTATCTGGGCCTGCAATAAATAACACATATTTAGGTCCAACTAAGTGAAATCGTAATGAAACATCACGTAAATGAAATAAGTTACACATCAGTCCTTACATCTTTATACAGGGTTATTTGGAAAACACTGGCAAACTCTCAGGGCCTCAAGTCTGCTATTACAATAGTGTCAGAATGGTCTATCATTGATGCCATAATTGTCGATTTTGACAAGTTTGGTAATCTACTAATATAATGGCGTCATTATGACTTTCCAATGGTCAACCACTGATACTCCATTGAAAGAAGTGGCATAGAATAGTAATCTCGTACATATTGACAAATGAATATTTGACGTATGCGGTAATCTGCTAAAACTTTGACAGTTTATTTAATCAGTGTTATAACATTAGAACGTTATTGTGCAGTTATTGGTTATAATATGCTAGATATTATCATTCTACCATAACTCTATTACGATACCACTGACCTATCAATGATCGATCATTATGAATTAGCAGACTACGAACTTTTAGCAAAATGACAATGGGATCGTGTTGGAATGACGAATTTATAAAAATAGCAGACTTGGGCCCCAGAACTATGTTACTTAGATCATAAACACCAATGTTTGTTCTAAGACTTTTAAAAACTTATTTATTAGTAAAACCAGACAAAAATACAAAAAATATATATTTAAGTTTTATGTTCTAAATGTCACGAAGTCTATAGCGAATCAAGAGTTAGTACAACAGCGGAGGGTAGCGAGAATCGGGCCGCGGGGGTGCTTGATGCGCTTGCGTTGCGTCTTAAAGTAAAATACAGAGTTGAAATGTGTTAGATAGAACAACGAAATCTTGAAGGTCTGTTTGAATTGTTAAATTATGTTTTGTAAAAAGTCATAGAACAAAAGTTGTTGTTTATGATGTCAGTAATACAGTCCTGCAAGGCTGTCAGTGTTTTACAAAAACCCTGATATAAAATGTGTCGTGGCCAGATCTTAGAATTAATCGAAACGAGAATTGACATATCATCAAATGTTAATGTTTATTCGATCTGGCCAATTTTAGTTGGCCATATCATGATATCGACGGGTTCCGGGCTAATTGTATTAAGCGACACTCTGAGCGATATAGACTTTTATACATATTTGGAATCAGCGAATTTTTCTGCGTTATTTGAGCTGGGTTTGGTGACGATCGGAGCACTTTTTTGTCGCTTAATACAACCACATTTTTTGGGCCCATTTTGGACTGCAAAGTATGAAGCGACACAAAATATTGACAAATTTAGGAACTGTCTACTTAAGCTCACTACCAAATACCAGACAGTCGTTTAAACTTTTTTTCCTGTAGCTACAATTTACATGCAACGCACGTTAAATCAATTAGCCTGACTTTATAAATATATAGAAAATGTCGCTTCATACAATTAGCCTCTTTGTTAAATTCTTATCCAGTGTCGCTTAATGCAATTAGCTTTACCGTGTAAATATACAAGAATGTCGTTTAATACATTTAGCCTCTTTGTTAAATTCATACCCAGTGTCGATCCATACATTTAACTCTGTACATGAAATGTTAGATGTTGTCCTTTCAACCATTTAGCTTGCAGTAGATAATGATTATGTCGGTCGCATGAACTATTAGGATTTCATCAGTAAACATTTAAAGGTTATGGTTAAACCTATTTTTCTTATTCAATATTTGATTTGCAAGGTCGTTTCAGTTAATAACAAAATTGAAGTTCTAGTACTTCAAACAGTTTACCTTAAATGGAATAGAAACAACTCAATGCAAAATATAAATTAAAGCTTCCTATCACTAAAGCAAAATATAATGACCTTTTTTTTATGGTGGGAAAAATCATGTATTGACATCCCCCGCCCTTGGGCGGAGCGGGAGATAGTGTCAGACTCTTACTGACTAAAAGACCCACCCCGTTCCTTCTAGCCTTCATACCGGGGCTCGAGCGCCCTTTCGGATAACCCTGGCCCCAGTAGGCTTCGACCCGGCTGGGTCCCTGCTGTTGCTGACAACTCCTTGAGGCGCGCGGGAACAGTGCGCGCCGTCGACGACTTGGGCTTGGTCCGGACAGTTACCGGACGGCCGGACAGTGAGCTACCCATTGCTCACTGTCCGCAAGCCCGCGTCTACGTTGGCCGGAAATCGGGATCAGAATCCCGGCGACGGCGGTGGCGATAACGCCGTTGCCTGATGCGTTCGGCCTCCTTCTTTGCGAGCATTACTGCTTCGCAGAAGTCGGCGACCGCCTGCCACTCCTCTTCGCTCCGAACCATGGCCTCAACCAAGGCCTGGCGCGAGAGGTCTCCGCCGCCGATCGCCCCCACGAGGGCACGGCGATGCTCCGCCCAAGCAGGGCACACCTCGACTGTGTGCTCCACCGTGTCCTTCGGGCGTTCCGCACAGTGGCGACACCCGGGCGTCACTTCCGCATGAATCAAGTGCAGGAAACTCCCGAACGAACCATGTCCGGTGAGTACCTGCGTCATACGGAAGGTAAGGACGGCGTGAGGTCTTTCCAGCCACGCCTCAAAGAGGGGACTTACCGAAAATACACTTCTGGACACATCTATTGGCCCGCCTTAGAGTTTAGGTTTCGATGGCCCCTACCGAAATATGATTGCTAGATTGAACAAAAACTGTTGATGCAGTTTTAAACCTGATACATTTTACCATCTTTTTCGATCGTATTGTTTTAAATTTGAATTCAGAATACCATACGACATGGAGCTACGCCTAACAAGTCGGATATGCGCCTTGTTAAAGGCAATTAATTTTTGAATAAAAAACATGTTTTATCAAATAAAGGTTTAATTTAATAACGCGTGTTGCATAGAGTTTATCAACCGCTCTATGAAATTTTGAGGGATCATCTCCCATTCCTCTTCTATGGCAGTTTTCAACTACTGCATCGTCTGGGCAACTGGCTGACGAGCCCTAACACGTCTTTTTAGCTCGTCCCACATGTGCTCAATGGGGTTCATGTCTGGGCTTCTGGCTGGCCAGTCCATAACTGTGATGTTCACATCCCGAAGATATTCCCTGACGATGCCGGCCGCATGGGCTCTTGCATTATCATGCATAAAAAGGAAATTTGGGCCCACATAGTCCGCGTATGGTATCACGTGAGGTTCTAAGCACTCACGAATGTACCTTTCAGCATTTAATGTTGGCAGCCGTGGTTCTGTAACAACCTCAAGTTGAGTTTTGCCGCTCGCGGATATACCACCCCAGACAGTCCATGAGCCACCGCCATAAGCTACCCTCTCTTCAAAGCAGCATTGTGCGAAACGCTCTCCCTTACGTCGGTAGACCTTCTTCCTTCCATCATTGCCATGTAACACAATTTTAGACTCATCAGAAAAGAGTACACGGCTCCAATCTTGCTGTGTCCAATTTAAATGACTGCGTGCGAAATGAAGGCGCGCTGTTCGGTGGGCTCGCGTTAGTTTGGGCCCATTAGCTGGCTTGTGTGGTACCATATCGCGTTCTTTTAACCTTCTCCGAACAGTTCGAGCGCTCACAGATACTCCGTGGAAGTCGCGAAGTTGGTTTTGTATCTCAATGGAGGTAAGGTGACGATTTCTCAAGCTGGTCGTCACGATGAATCGATCCTGCCTTTCAGTTGTGACCCGAGATCGTGGCCTTCCTTGGCGACGAACAAAGCCGCCAGTCTCTAGGTACCTCCGATAAACATTTCGGACCGCAGATCGACTTAAATTAAGTTGAGCACTCACGTTTCTTTGGCTGTGTCCGGCCTGAATAAGAGCCACAGCTTGGGCGGCGACTTCAGGTGAAGTATCCATAGATTATTGATAGAACCTCACCTTAATGTTAAGAATAAGTAATGTTTGTTGCAAAACCAAAGATATCAATCACTTTTTCAAGAATTAAATCCAAGTAAACCAATAAAACCAAGTTTTTTTAGTATTCGATTGTTTAATATCAACAAACAGGCTCCAAATTGTCTTTTGTTTCTTTAAATTCTGTGTTCGAAATTCAAAAAAAGACTATTGAATGAAATTGTGAATGTGCCAGGTTCAAAACTGCATAAAAACTTTTTGCTCGACCTAATATAAAATTTTAGCTAGGACCAAACGAAACTGAAAATACAAGGTGGGCCAATAGATGTGTCCAGAAGTGTATAATGACCTGGAAAAGCTATGTGACACTGGCGCTATCTCAAGAATATTTCATTCAGAATATATCAACCTACCATCCAGCAATACTGGCAAAGATACACTGATCGATACTGATATTGAAGACGAAGCAGACCTGCCAGATTAAGCAATTTTCATTATGTCTAATGGGAAAATAACAAGTGTTTCAGTATAAAGAAGAAAATTAATTAGAAAGTATTAGTAAGAAGGAAAAGAATGGTTGAATTTTAACTAAGATGTTATTTTTAATAATTTTGATTATTATTTTTGGTTACTGTAGTTAACTACAATTTATTATTGTCGTAGGAGATTACAATTATTTTTGTTATTGGAGAAAAACTAGGGATAGTATCTATAACAAGTAAGAAAACTTCTAAACTTTTTTTAACGACAGATATTTTTGATTTTGATTACTGAGAAAGTTAGAAAAAAATAATAGAAGAAAATATGTAAAAAAAATGAAAACCAAAGAAACACTCTTAATATTTTTTTTTGTGATTATTTTTAAAAGAAATTATTTTATAGAGAAACCTTTTTTTTGTAATTTAAGAGATTTTTCTTTTATCTTATAAAAAGTAGTACATACTTTTTAAAAAACAAAAGAAAAATCTCAAAAAGAAGTTCTTATACCAGGTGTAAGGGACAGCCCTCCACAAACTTTAAGGGCTTGCTCAGTAGACGAAACTGAACAACCTTCCACAAGATCTTTTTTCAGGAAAACCAAAAAAAAATCGGCCTCGCCATACAAATTGTCCAATCAAGTTTATCATTTTGTATGACGAGGCCGATTTCTTTTTTCGTTTCCTGAAAAAAAAAATTGTGGAAGGTTGTTCAGTTTCGTCTACTGAGCAAACCCTTGAAGTTTGTGGAGGGCTGTCCCTTACACCTTTTATACATAAACGTTAAATTTTAAGAATTGAGAAGAATGAGAATAATTATTTCACTTAATAAGACTGTAGGCTACGTAATATAAAGACTGTTTAACTTCTGATTCCTATACAATTGTATATACCTATAACTTTAATTGTTTCCTTGGTAAGCTAAGAAGTTACTGCTGTTCCTAAGTGATGGTCATTTTAAATAAAAAACTTATCTTTAAACATTTTACTGTGTTTTTTATTTCTCATTTTATAATTATTACAAGATAGGTAGGTACACCTTATGTATGTACCTTTTAATTTATCAGTGTTTTAACCGCCAATTTCTGCAAACTTCATTAATCAAGTATGATTACAAACAATTTATCTAAAAAAAATCAGTCCCATAAACTAATTAGCCAAACATTAATAAGTTTAAGATATGGTATTTAAATCAATTAGCTTAGGTTTGAAATATGGCCAACTCTTTGATTAAACCACTTAGCTTAGAGCTATTATTTGCATGTCTAGGCGGTTAAGTCATTTAGCTTGGAACAAGAAGTAATAAACCTAGGCGGTTAAGTCATTTAGCTTGGAACAAGAAGTATTAAACCTAGGCGGTTAAGTCATTTAGCTTGGAATAAGAAAAAGTAAAATATAGGTCATTTTGTATGAAGCGACATTTATCTTCGTTAAAAATAGGAATATTAGAAATAAAAATGAATTCGATTATGGGGAATATGTTATAAAAACAGAAAAATCCTTCTTTTTAAAAAAATAATGCTATTTACTAAAGTTACATTTTTTTTTCTAAAAATCGAAACTTTAAACTGCTCTGGTGTAAAGTTTCAAAAATGTCGGTTAATACAAATAGCCCGGAACCCGTCGATATGATCAATTTCTACGATTATGGCCACGAAATATATATAATACTAGCATCCGCGGCTCTACCCGCTTGAAAAAATTAGCCTATGTCCATCTCCGGGGTCCCAATTATCTGCCGCCGGGATTCTGATCCCGATTTCTGGCCAACGTAGGCGCGGGCTTGCGAACAGTGAGCAATGGGTAGCTCACTATCCGGCCGTCCGGTAACTGTCCGGACCAAGCCCAAGTCGTCGACGGCGCGCACTGTTCCCGCGCGCCTTAAGGAGTTGTCAGCAACAGCAGGGACCCAGCCGGGTCGAAGCCTACTGGGGCCAGGGTTATCCGAAAGGGCACTCGAGCCCCGGTATGAAGGCTAGAAGGAACTGGGTGGGTCTTTTAGTCAGTAAGAGTCTGACACTATCTCCCGCTCCGCCCAAGGGCCGATGTCAATGCATCATTTTTTCCCACCATAAAAAAAAGGGTCCCAATTATCTCTGCACCAAAATTCATCAAAATCGGTTTTGCCATTTAGGCGTGAAGACGTAACAAACAAACAAACTCACTTTCGCCTTTATAATATTAGTAAGGATTACAATCAATCAGCTCCATCATCAGACCCTGTATAGTTATCCTCTAGCACCAAAGTACTCATCAAAACGAATCATACGAACCCAAATTCGTCGGGGTTGTGTCGTTTAATTACCGAGTTCCTATGGCCACCTTCCATCTCCATCATCAGACCTTAGTTACCATCTAGCACCAAAGTACCCGTAGAGACAAATAAAAAATAAAACCAAACTCGATGAGATTGTGTCGTTTAACTACAGACTTCCTATGCCCCCCTTCCAGTTCCATTATCAGATCATCCCAACTGATTTACACATGCATCCAAAATTTCAGCTCAATCGGTAAACTGGAAGTGGACTTTTAATTTGCAAGATTTGATTACAGACGTACAAACATCAGGACAAAGGAAACTAAATAAAAGCTTGTTAAAGATAATAATATTATAATACAGATATACATAATGTAATTACAATCAATGCGTTCCTACTTTTTATGTCCTTACCCAAATAAACTATATATATACTAAAAAACTCATTAACAAAAAAAAAAAATACAGGTACCAATGTTAAAAATGCACAGAAAAGTACAAAATAACTAATTGCCGTAATTAGAGACACAATTAAAAAGTCATTGGGTCCCGCGTGGATCCGCGTTCTGGTCATACAACGGGTTAATTTCGGAAGTCGGTGTTTTTACAATAGTTTTGTCTCTTCGTTATTTAACGCCGACTTCCGAAATTACTCTTCCTTTAATAACTTCTCCTTTTCGAAGTCGGTTAAAAACTGACTGACATACATATCATCGCATAGCCAAAACTCCTGGGACTAGGAACGTGAAATTTTGCAAGAGCTTTCTTGTTTTTGACGCATTCGAGCATTATAAGAGAATTTCTCAAAATTCTCTCTTGGTGCTCGAATCTCCTCCTCACTCCTAAGGGAATGAAATGGGAGTCCAAAGTTTGTACCTGTGTTTATGCAGATTGACGGAAGCTTGTAATATAGTAAAAGTATTACAGGTGTAATGTTAGTGTGTTCAAAACCTGTTGTCTTCAGGCTTCTCGGCTCTTACCAGGTCACAAGGAAGCGCTGAGGAGTAACCGGTCCCATTTCGTTATGACATTTTACACACAAATACAATCGTTGAGATTTACGAAAGATATTTATATTTTCGAAACTAAGCTCTTATTGCAAAATAAAATTCGTGTTTTTTGATCTAGGAAAGTGTCACATAACTTTTGTAGATAATTAATTCAGTTAGTTACTAAAAGTAATCTAGGTCTTTACTAACCCCTCGCGTGCGGGGGGCATTATTATCATGGAATTGCGCGTTTTTACGTAAATCACCAAAATAACAAATAAAAAAAAAATCTGGATTTTTCTAGGGTAAACAAATGTATAGAATCCGAAAGTTTCGGCTAAATAGATTTCGTACAAACGTGTTTACAAAACGACAATTAAACGTTTCTCAAGGTCATTCAAGTTGTACAGACGTATGTACCATCGCGGACATTTCTGCATGATCACTTAAAAAAAAATTCGCTTAAACACTGCGGCGCGGCGCCAAACCAAGTCCTTGTAAAGTTTTCGTTTCGAGTGCAGGCAAAAATGAACTTAGCGGTGGTCAAGCGGAAGTGTCTTTGTACAATCGGCGATTGAGGGGTTAATAAACTAGCACTTTACTCATGACTCCGGTCGCAAGAATGTTTTCCTAAAAACTTTAATGATACCATGAATGATACACCTAAACGGCGTTTTATTAAGACAGCTTTGGTAAAATTCCTAATTATATAATTAATCTATACATATAATAAATCTGTAGAAGTTTTTATTTGTGCACGGATCACGTAGAATTTACGAAATCGATGTAGATAACTTTTATACATGTGTGAAACTTGATATATATTACTTAGGCTTTGTTTCATCGTCATCGGTTGACTATATCGAAAGATAGGTATACCTACTACATTCATTGACTGTTAGGCAGTGCGAAGTTCGCCGGGTCAGCTAGTAAAATAATAATAATAGTCATTTAAGTGAGAGTTTGTGCCAAGTTTTAAGTTCATTAACCACAGAAATAAAAATTCTCTATACAATCTTTAACACCCCCTAAATCGTTTTATGGGGGGTAGTTTTGGAAAACAAGTAGTGACCACCTTTATTATCCAAACTGAGACCTTGCCAACAGCTGCTTATCCCCACCCATCCAATACCAGACCTTGCCAACAGCTGCTTATCCCCACCCATCCAATACCAGACCTCGCCAACAGCTGCTTAACCTCTTCCATCCAAAACCAGACCTCGCCTACAGCTGCTAAACCTCTTTCATCAAAAACCAGACCTCGCTAACAGCTGCTTAACCCCACCCGTCCAAAACGCCGACAGCTGCTTTCACTCATTTGTTTTCTTATCGGTCACCACGCTCAAAAAACAAATGAGTGGGGGGTGTTAGGTTATTTTCGTTACGGAATTTCTGGATTCGGTCTCCACACTCAAGGCCCGCGATAGAAGCTATGCAATAGCTTAAAACGTTCAATAGTAACAAACCAAAAATAAATTTATAATTAGAATGAATACCAAAGCTTAAACAAAATGATGCAAACGATCAGTATGTCCACATTTGTGTTTTATTATGGAAATACCCCTACTGAATCACTGTGCAATATATAAGATATAAATTCTGAAGAAATGAGGAAACTATGATAAGGCGTTTATAGATGTCGAAGTAACTACTGACATTTAACTAGTGTCAGAAGTCATCGGTTCGGTTCAAGCCACTGCACTATTGCACGCCACAATAGTTGCTCCAGCCAAGATTAAAATAGCTACATATTATAAAGAAGTCAAAGGATTTTGTAAGATGAAACTATATAGCACTATAAAACGTGCCCGATAACCGTGGAATAAAGTACATTGACCTTTTCCTAATATCTCTGCGTTGGTACCCGAAAAACAAACAATGAACTGCTTTTCATGACTAGATCATGTAAAGGATCACGATGCATGTCGATTCAAGACAGCTTTATGTCTTTATCTCCGTTTTTGAAAATAAGAATGTCAACAAATGTAGGAGGGTCAATGGCCGTTTTTCCACGTTCATCTGGCGCCTACCTTAGCTAGGTTTCTCCATACAAACTTCCAACCCCCGTTTTTCCCCTTTAGTGGTAGAGTTTCGTAAAATCCGCAAATCAAATTCTTAGTGGATATCTATAAGGAACCTACCTGCTAAATTTTAAATTTGTATAGTTTCTGAGATTTCGTGATTAATTCGTGAGGGGTATTTCACTACATAACATAATAATCAGCCGCAGTTCCCACTTCTGGGACTTAGGCCTCTTCTCTAGCAGAGGGAAATGGGCCATAATCTACCTTGTTTTTTTTTTGTGGTGGGTAAAAATCATGCATTGACATCCCCCGCCCTTGGGCGGAGCGGGAGATAGTGTCAGACTCTTACTGACTAAAAGACCCACCCCGTTCCTTCTAGCCTTCATACCGGGGCTCGAGCGCCCTTTCGGATAACCCTGGCCCCAGTGCCATAATCTACCTCGCAAGCCTAGTGTAGGTCGGAGGATGTCACATGTCCTCGACGGCGCTCAGTATTCCCCATGCGCTTCAGCAAAATCGTCGGGGCCCAGGGCCAGCAGGGCCGACGCCCTTTAGAGTCACGAGGATTTTTGAAAGGGATGGCGTGGTCCTGGAAACGCAAAGGGCAACTGAAGGTCACAGGCTATTTAGTCGGTAAAAATCTAACACTCCCTCTCGCTCCACCCAGAATTGGAGAATTCCCTGCCGTGGTCTGCGTTTCCTGATAGCTACAACCTAGGGGTCTTTAAGTCAAGAGCTCCATTGACGGCCAAATCATCGTTTACCATCAGGTGCTATAGTTCGGGGGCGATCGGCGGCGGAGACCTCTCGCGCCGGGCCTTGGTCGAGGCCATGGTCCGGAGCGAGGAGGAGTGGCAGGCGGTCGCCGACTTCTGCGAAGCAGTAATGCTCGCAAAGGAGGAGGCCGAACGCATCAGGCAACGGCGTTATCGCCGCCGCCGCCGGCGCCGGGATACTGATCCCGATTTCCGGCCACCGTAGGCGCGGGCTTGCGGACAGTAAGCAATGGGTAGCTCACTGTCCTGTGTGTCTGTCACTGTCCTAGCAACCTAAGTCGTCGACGGCGCGCGCTGTTCCCGCGCGCCTCAAGGAGTTGTCAGCAACAGCAGGGACCCAGCCGGGTCGAAGCCTACTGGGGCCAGGGTTATCCGAAAGGGCGCTCGAGCCCCGGTATGAAGGCTTGAAGGAACGGGATGGGTTTTTTAGTCAGTAAGAGTCTGACACTATCTCCCGCTCCGCCCAAGAGCGGGGGTTGTCATAGGATGATTTTTCCCATCGGAAAAAAAAAAAAAAAAAAAAAAAAAAAAAAAAAAAAAAAAAAAAAAAAGGTGCTATAGTTGTAAATGCGAGCCTATCAATAATAATAATAATAAAAATGTTATTTGACGATACATACCCATGATAAGTAAAAAAAAAATTAAGTGAGAGAGTGTAGAGTCACCCGTAAGTCGGGTCATGGGGCTATTTGAACCGGGACCGCGGTCTTAAATTCCACCTACATTTTTTGTGTACATTTTTACCTACAAAAAAAAAAAACTGAACTTATTTTATTTGTTGTTCCAAAATACTACAAACAAAATAGGTGGAAATTCTTACTCTACAATACATTGCCGTGAATAAAATTATAATCATTACCTAAATCATCATCATCAGCCTTTTAAATGTTCCCGCTGCTGAGACTCAGGCCTCCTCTCTAAGAGATGGAATGGGCCGTAATCCACCACGCGGGCCCAGTGCGGGTTGGTGAATGTTACATGTCTTCGAATTTTTGGTTCTAGGATATGCCGGTTACCTCACGATGTTTTTCTTCACCGTTTCGAGAGCAGTGGTAATGAAATAAATTTCACAAAGTAATGCGCCTAGCAGGGTTTGATCCCGCGACCTACAATTCGTAAGTCGGAGCCATTACCACTCGGCCACCACTACTCTCTACCATTACTTACGATAGGGGGAATTACGCGGTGTTCACGGAACAATGTGTAGTCCAAATCTAAATGACCAAGACTCAAGACCGTTCGAATGGCGAACAGTGAAAGTGAAATAACACTTTCGCAGTCAGCTGCACTCGGGTACATTTTGTATCGCCACTTTGCATACGGCCTTACCATGACGTGTAAAAATGTTAAGCGTGCGAGCGACAAAGGATGGAGCTATAGATCCATCCCTCTATCTCGCTCACTCACCTACGCCTAAAGTGTACGGGTGTATATACCGCTATTTTTTAATTAATACAAAAAAAATGGGGCTCTATCCGTACCGTCAAAAGTAAAAAAAAAAACAAATTCCAAAATTGTCATAATTTGCTAAATTCATAATAGAATCAATTATTCATAACGATTTTATTGCTACTCAAAAATACTACATGCAGTGTTTTCCATTTTGATCGTCATTTATTCATTATTAATCAATAGCCTGTACAATATAAAAAGGTTAACAAAAGGTTACAACCCTTCCCACGACCCTATGAATGTATGTGAGTTAATATACGGGGTGTAAGGGACAGCCCTCTACAAACGTTTAGGGTTTGCTCAGTAGATGAAACTAAACAACCTTCCACAAGACTTTTTTTTCAGGAAACGAAAAAAAAATCAGCCTCACTATACAAAATTTTGATTGGACGGTTTGTATGGATAGGCCGTTTTTTTTTTTCGTTTTTTGAAAAAAAAAAAAAACTTATAGAAGGTTGTTCAGTTTTGTCTAAAGAGCAAGCCCTTAAAGTTTGTGGAGGGCTGTCCTTTACTCCCTGTATAACTATCGCTATGTCATACAAATATTTCTTGTATGATATAATAGTATCAGAGTTTAGACGATAAGTTTACGAGTGAAGCAGATGAAAAGCTATATAGTAGACTGTATGCAACTTAGCTAAAGTTTAATCAGCAACATAGTATAATATGAGACGGTTACATATTAATTAGGAACGATTATAAAATTGACTTCCTTCTCTCAATATTAATTATATTGACGCGGAACTAAAGACTCTATATTTCTAGATCAATTTGCAATTATTTATGATTTTACAGATACAATACTCATTATGAATAAAGACTAGATTTTCCCTTATTATTTTGACCTCAAGTCTCGGCACCTCAAGTCTCTATGTTCTAGAACTAAAAATTCGAAGACATGTGACATTTACCAACCCGCACTGGGCTCGCGTGGTGGATTACGGCCCGTTCCCTCTCCTAGAGAGGAGGCCTAAGTCCCAGCAGTGGGAACATTAAACAAAGGCTGAAATATGCTCTGCTATTATGCTACATTGACGTCATAAGGGCCTAATGAACACGTAAATAAAAAAAATATTTTCTTATTTGTTAGGTACACTTTTAAAATAATATATAAATAAGATAGGTATCAAAACACATGATAACCGCGTTTATCTCCTAACCGCCATTTTGCAAGTACCTACTGCATTTGCAATAAGCAGAGCGGTAGTTGGGTAACGATCACCAACTATACCGCGGTCAACCGCACGGGCATCCGTATACTACAAGAAAGGCGGTGTCAAAGTCACACTGTGAAGGACATGGATGACTAATCAACTTTTGACTCTGCGTTATGACGTGTGGGTCAGCACGTAGCACGACTATGCGACATAATTCTGCAAATCAGATTATAAAACTGACAAAGTCTTTACCTCTGGGACAAAATAGATAGGTTCAGAAAACAATCTACATATAAAGCGCGTTCGAGCAACGCACACATAGACTGTCATTGGATGATTTTCCAGCCAACTGGTGTTTCTTCAGTTGCCTTTGTGTTCAAGGTTCGCGATGCCAGGCGCCGGGACTACCGTAACCGCGAGCTTACGGACGACAAACAATGGGTAGCTCACCGTCCGCCCGTTCGGTAACCGTCCAGACCGACCCCAGGTCATCGAGGGCACGTAGTATTCAACGCACACTTTAAACAGATGATAGCAAAATCGTAGGGGCTAGCAGGGCCGATGCCTGCTAGGGCCAGGACACAGGTGTGGACCGATTTAGTCAATAAACACGCCCTCTCGTTCTATCCTAGAGCAACCGACGCGACCTCCAATAATGGTCTCGCCAGAAGTCTTTAAACAATAGGGTAGTTTCCAAGGTCAAAATAATTACATTTTATTTAGTCCGTATTTTAGATTATAAAAAAATATTGGACACGTATTTTTATTTTCGATTAAAGAAAAAATAACAAAGATATAGCCTTTAGCATTAAACTTACGTGTGACGTCACCCCGTGTGAAAAAATGCAGCACGAGCGGCGTGACGTTAAACGTAAATTTAATGGGCTATATCTTTGTCATCTTTGGTTTAATTTACAAATAAAAAAATACGTGTCCCTTATTTTTGAATAACCTAAAAGACGGACTAATTACATTTTTTAACGGCAACTAGCCTAGGCCTACTGTCCACGAATGCGTAGCTGTTGATAGACGCGAATTCGTCATTATACACTTGGTGTACGTCTGCGTGAAGCTTATATACAAAATTAAACTCTGACGACGAAGCGGCAATCATACGATGCCGCGACGTTGCGCTTCGTTAAAGGCGGCTGCAATCCAGCGTTCCAACCTAACCAAAATTGACTTTCGTTGGAGCTTGGTAAGAGTGTTTGATTCGTGTTGCAGCTATACGGATTTAATCCACGCACTTCCTCCTTTTCCTTGCGCCGTATTCCTCAATGCTGAGGGCCGTGACCTCTGCTTCATTACTTTAACTTTTATGATATTCGTCCATTTGTCTCTGGTGGTGTGAAGGGCATTGTATATCATATAGTCAAGAGCGGTGCGGATCTGGTCGGACCAACGTATAATCCACGCGTCAACACGTTCGCAAATCAGTCTCTGTGGACGGCGCGACGTTGCCAGACATTTGCAAACCAACGTCCCAACAGAGGTGACCTTGCTGGTTTCAATTCGTGTTGACAGCAGTTGTAATACATGACCTTCAACGCCCTTGGTTGGGAGGCGCGTTTTCTTAACCACCGAACGTGTTGGCGCGTGGTTTACAACCACGTAGCCGCAACACAAACTAAACACATTAACCAAGGTTGGAAACAAGGTCTTGGTTGGAACGCTAGTTTGCAACTGTCTGGTCTACCTTTTACGAAGAGGCAACGTCGCGCCGTCTTGTCGTTGCCGCTTCGCCGACAGAGTTTAATAATTTTGTATGTAAGCTTCACACAGGCTTATCATCATCATCATCATCATCAGCCTTTTTAATGTTCCCACTGCTGGGACCCAGGCCTCCTCTCTAGGATAAGGAATGGGCCGTAATCCACCACGCGGGCCCAGTGCGGGTTGGTGAATGTCACATGTCTTCGAATTTTTGGTTCTAAGACATACCGGTTTCCTCACGATGTTTTCCTTCACCGTTTAGGGAGCAGTGGTGATGAAATAAATTACATAAAGTAGATATGGCTGGGTTCTAACCCGCGACCTACAATTCGTAAGTCGGGGCCATTTCCATTCGGCCACCAGTGCTCCGCTCTGCGGGATCATACCAAGCGTATAATGACGAATTCGTGTCCTCTTAAGTCACCATGAACGTACACTAGACTGCTCAGCTTATAAATGATGTATGTACCGTTTCACTATGTTGGCAGGTCAGGCGGCGACTGTCCGTCTGTAGTGACACTGTCCATGGTAATAAGTTGGCAGGTGCTGACGTAACCATCAGGAAGTCTCTGCGCGTTCCAAGGTGTGTACAGTTAGGTAGACGACGGCATGATTATGGTATTTTGTTGAGCGAGTAGCTGCAGCAGTCAGTGTCGTGGGTACGATTCCCGTACATCTATCTATATATATGGCGTGGCCAGATGTTAGACATTGATCTCTTTATGATATGGCCAAATAAAACTTGCCAACGCCGCATATGAAATGGTCCATGTGTCAGGAGAGAAGAAAAAAACAAATTCAGCAAACATACGTGATGCGTGGTGTACAGAAATAACAAGAATAATAGAATTGATCACTTCATGAAATAGCCAAGTAAAATTCTCAAGATCGAACAGAAGTTTGATGATATTTCAATCTTCGTTTGGCTTACTTTTCTTTCTTTAGACCTTTTGTTAACATAGAGATCCTATATCAATGATTATGGCCAAACGACGATTGATATATCATCAAACTTTAACGTTTAAACGGACTCGCCAGTTTTACTTGGTCATTTCATAAATTAAAGTAATCCATTTCTAAGATCAGATCACGACATATACAGGATTAACCTTTTTTAAGTTCGTTCTTGGGATAAAATGAAACACATCATCCATGAAAATTTCAATTGTGTAACTACACGGTTCATGAGATTTAGTTTGGTGACAGACAGATGCACAGTAGAGTCCTAGTAATAGGGACTCTTTGGGTACGGAATCCTAAAAACAAAATCATAGTTACGATACTGTTTTCTGCTTGACTTTTGGCACTAACGGACTAATGAAGTCCTGAAAATACAGTCTACGATATCTAGTCAAATTAAAAAAGACAACAAAATAATACTTATTTACTAAGTTAACGGTGGAAACTAAGGGTGCCTAAATTTTAGGCTACAGTAGGCCGCGGGTTTGCGAACGACGAGCAATGAGTTGCTCACCGTCCGCCTCCAAGATATGTCATTCAAACTGGCCAACACCCGCGTTACCGTAGTTCTAGAACACAAAACGCAACTGAAACCCGAGGTGAGTTATAGTTGCTAAAAGTCTGATTCACTCTTTCGCTCCACGCTAGAGCGGGTGAAGGTATTGGTGATTTCCTACCACAAAACATTTGAGAGCAGTGGTGGCTGAGTGGCAACGGACCCGACTTACGAGTTGTAGGTCGCGGGTTCAACCCCAGCCATGAGGCATAATACTTTGTGTAATTTATTTCATCACCACTGCTCCCAAAACGGTGAAGGAAAACATCGTGAGGAAACCGGCATGTCCTAGATCCAAAACTTCCAAGACATGTGACACTCACCGACCCACTCTAGGCCCGCGTGGTGGATTACGACCCATTCCCTCTCCTAGAAAGGAGGCTGAGTCCCAGCAGTGAGAACATTATAAGGTCGACTATGCTAAGCATAGCATAGCATAAAAAATAGACGTGTGGCACTCGGGGACTGCCGCGGTAAAGCTATTGCATAGCATTTTTATCAACTTATGCAATTATAATTATTTATTTATTTTATTTATGCAGTATTTTTTATGTTTTTGTTTTTTTTTCTTTGATATTAATTGAAGTTACACTTTCACACATTGAATTGAATTTTGATTGATTGTTCACTCATTTGTTTTCTTATCGGTCACCACGCTCAAAAAACAAATGAGTGGGGGGTGTTAGGTTATTTTCGTTACGGAATTTCTGGATTCAGTCTCCACGCTCAAGGCCCGCGATAGAAGCTATGCAATAGCTTAAAAAAAAACGTACGGACAGACAGATTGACAGTCTGGCTTTTGTATGTAAGGATAGCATCACGATTAAGTAATTTCACTTACCTACATACATTTTGTTTCTTATTACATAAACATTATATCACTGAGTCGATTCATTTCAGACAACAAAATATTTCAATACTATAGATATGTAGAGCTTTAACAGGAAGAACATCGTAACCGGCAGTTTACGCTTTCCTAATTCAAAAGTATTTATGACTAGCTTTTGGTCCTGGTTTCGCCCGCGTACATAAAATATAGCCTGTGCCACTCAGGAATAAAGCAGCTTTCTATCGGTGAAAAAATTTTAGCGATCAGTCCTTCAGAGATTACCTCTAGAGAGAACTAATAAACATCAAAAAATTCTTCCACATCGCTGTGGACTGTCACATATATTTTAAGAAACTAGGTTTTGCCAGCGGCTTCGCCCAAGTGAAAATGGAAAATATAGGCCTATGTCACTCAGTGATAAAGTAGCTCTCTACTGGTGAAAGAAGAATAACGATTTCGAAAATCGGTCCAGTAGTTTTTGAGTTAAATTGTAACATACAAACTAACAATAATATTCCACAAACTATCACACAACGCCGTTTAGTCCCAAGCTAAGCAGAGCTTGTGTTATGGGTACTAGACAACTGATAAACATACTTATATATTTCTAAATACATACATATTATAGATAAATTACACCCAGACACAGAACAAATGATTATGCTCATCACACAAACATTTGTCCTGGGTGGGAATCGAACCCACGACCTCCGGCATAGCAGTCAGGGTTACTAACCACTAGACCAACAGGCCAGTCAAACAATAAATCAAGTATTTTCTAAATTCTTAATGAAACATAGATAGAAACAGAAAAATAAAAACACTTAACTAATTATTAAAACTACAGACACAATAACTCCTACCTAAAATATGGCATCAAAAAATTTCTCCGCATCGCTGTCGACTGGAAGTGTGCCTAAAAAGCTGGTGGCATTGCCATGTTGTATGGCAATACTTAATCTCTGATCAAGGTAAAAGCCAGCCTTAAGGGTACGTGTAAGGTGAAATGTGTTTGAATAATTCTTTAAGAATTTTAAGTTTTTTAGCCTTTCCTCCTTATTAGTTAAGATTATCAAACAAATTGTAACATCGAAAAAAAAAAAGAAAAAAAACGACTGCAAAAAAAGACTGAAAAATTCTAAACAACCCAGTTTTCAAGTTCAATTTATGACTTGTATTTGTAAGATACTAACTACATTGTAAGTATATCAAACGTCAAATTAGTTACAAAATAGTGTGTAATTATATATGTTTGTAATAAAGGCACCATTACTCAAGGCTAGTGACAATGATGTAACTGTGCCTGTCCATTCAGAGAAAGTATATATTATTTTTCAATACACATACTCGACAACTTGCTCTTATAAAAACCACTTTTAGCCACGCAATAGGGTGTTTTCCACACTAGTGCAGAAAAGAGCAAGAGCTCACCCCTGACCGCGCATTTATTGTATTTATCGGATCAAGCCGAGCGCGAATCGACCCCTATGAGTCGCATGTCAACCCATATTTATTCTTTTGTTCGTATGTGTATTGAAAAATGTAGTTTGATACACGTGGAAATATGTCGCTGCAGCCTTCGGCTCCATAACATCCTTGTCGCCCGAGCCGTAGCGAATATCGCCTCGGAATGACAAACTTTCCCCACTTGTATCAAAATGTACTATTTCTAACGACGCCAGAATGCTAACTTATACCACAGCTTATACCTATCCATCATCAGACCAAACAACATTCGCGTCCCCTTATCTTTCCTCTACGATCACTGTTACTTTGCCTAATCATCATTTCAGCCGAATGACGTCCACTGTAGGGCATAGGTCTTCCCAAGTATCGCCATAATGACCGGTCCTGAGCGTCTGGCATCCACCAGATTCCCGCGACCCTCACTAAGTCATCGGTCCACCTGTCAACGCTGCGTCTACGCTGGCCGTCACTCCAGAACCTTTCGTTCCCATCGGCCATCTGTTCTGCGAGCGATGTGTGCTGCCGCTGCCACTTAAGGCTTATAGTCCCTTGAACATCTGGCCAGAATTAAATGGACACAACACTCTTATCGGCCTAGATGGCAGTACGAGTATCTGTGCATTTAATTGCGGCCAGCTGCACCCAGATAGAGCGCCGCTGACCTTTAAATCCATTTTTTTGACGAAATAATTATGTGTAAAAATGTTTCTATACATCCAAGCATTTCGAAAGAGTAGGGAAAAGTTGCGGAATTGATAAATATTTTTTTTAGACAAAAGTATTAATCGCTCGAAAACATCAATAGTTGATAATGTTGTTCATGAATCTATAATAAATAAACATAATATATATTTTTTTCAAACCTATTAACCTGGCCGGATGGCTGGATTTTTTTCAAATCGTGGAGTAAGCTTCAGAAAGTCATTGTTTTATGGCACTGCTCGGACGCTTGGGCATTAAGATTGGCGATTATTTAAGCTTTATCTGCTATGCTTTAATTTGCCTGTTACAGTAATACTACACGTTTTAATTAAATGTGCCGTCATTGAAGTATGCACACGAACCTTAGGATCCCCAAACTCCTGAAAAACCTGAGCGGCCTAATCTGTTTTTGGAGGGAGGTCGGCTGGTTAAAATAGGCCCACCTGAGGTTATGGCCGCCATGGTTATTGGTCCACGTAAGAGGACCGGAAACCACACTCAAACATAATGATATGTGCCAAACGCGCACGGTGATAACGCTTTGATATCCTGTTTTAGTCAATATCTTACTACATGTTTACGCAAAAAGTGATAGGATTTTTATAGGCACTTTTAATGGTTTATTAAGATCAAAAATTACGTAACAATATGTTGATCAATTATGAGAACCTACATCTAGGTCACCGCTGCCTCTGGGTTGTGGGTCAAGCGGTAATGCTAGCGAAGCAGGTGGCCGCACGTGCGAGGGAACGGCCCTCTTGCTCCAGCCACAGGATCCAAACCCCGATTTCCAGCCACCGTAGGCATGGAACGGTGAGCAATGGGTAGTTCATCTTCCAGCCGTCCAGTAACCGTTAGGACCGAGCCCAAGTCGTCGACGGCGTAGTTTTCTACACACGCCTCAAAGAGATGTCAGCAAAATCGTAGAGGCCTAGTAGAGTCAAAGCCTACTGGACCCAGGGGTTGCCCCAGGGACAACTGGACATGATTTTTGGAAATACCAAGAGCATCCTTTTATGTACCTAAATATATAGTTAATTTTGGTGCCCATAGTACCCCTGGATTATTCTGTGCCCTCCAAGGGGACACTAAAATGGTAGCCACTTACACTTACTTGCCATCGCCATCAAGTCCTAGGTTAATTAAAAAGGCATAGATTTAAAAACTTTTACCTTTACTAATTCTCGTTTCATTCTAAACCACTAAAAATAGGCTTCAACAAAAACGAAAGCGAACGCACATGATATAATGACGAAGAAGAAAAAAAAAACACAGATCATAGACACATCACTGTAATAATAATAAAAAAAACCACTCGCTTATAGCATATTAGTATTCGCAGTGCATAATTTATGACACGTTACAAACAGAATTATGACGAATCTACGATTTAGGAACTAGTTAAATTATATTATTAAGCTAGGTATACATATACTTACTTATATATTTAAGTTATGACTATATGACATAATATTATTGACATTTACCTTTAAAAATGGAACAAGTTTGACATTAATTATGGACTAGCTTTTGCCTGCGGCTCCGGCCGCGTAGGTACTGAAAATATAGCCAATGTTACTCAGGAATAAAGCAGCTTGCTATCGGCGAAAAAAAATTTACCAATCGGACCAGTACTTCCAGAGATCACCCCCTACAAACAACAAAACAAAAACACAAACTTAACCTCTTTATAATAACATTGAGCTTGAATTTGCTAAAAGAATAGCAATTTGGGGCCCTACCACGAGCTATAGTTGACGACCAAAACTGAACTGTTAAAGGGATGGAGCCATCTAGGGTGTATAACTCTGTCCCTCTCTCTCGCTCGCTCGCTTGACATTTTAACACGTCATGGTAAGGTCCTAGGACTCATTCAGATACAAAATAAAATTAAGAAAATGATGGTGACAGTGACAAAATGAATAATGAATATCGATTTCAGAAATTAAAAATATCGTTTAAAATCTTCATTTTCTCCAACACTTTTAGAGTGTAAATAAAAAATGTTCCGTAGTTAAAAAAAGAAATAACACATGTGGGAACAAAATATCAAACGTACATTTGAATTGAGTACCTAACCACAATTTTTGCCAGTCTAGACGATAACTATTAAAAGATTTAGATATTCCATTACATTTCCAATCAACTTTATATTCGAGATAAATCGTGGGAACAGTTTTATTGGTCTCGATTTATTGACATTACAAAAAAAACCGCTCTACGAGAAATTCAGATTAGCAATATAATAAACATCCAAGTATGCTTACCAGATAAACAACGTACATAATAATATTACATACTTAATTAGCAACGCAATTAAGACATTTAATTTCCTTACTAATTAGTTAGACATACTTAAAAATAACTTATTTGCTACAACTTTGAACAATTCGGCTTTACTTTTCTTTAATACATTTTATCGACACAGATAACTTCACTTTGTCACTTCAAAAAACATAGAACTAAAGAAAAGTAACCGCTGTCCGTTCTCGGTGCTCACCCCACCTGTGATTACCCCACCCAATTGAAAAGTGGCCATTCTACACCCAATCTTAACGTGTGTGCTACCTTTCTAAATCCGCCGGGTAAAACGGGCTAGTAGGGATGACCAAGGGGCTAGATTATGCAATTATTGGACTCGCAAACCAACGAGTATATAAGCTTGTAGTGCGCTCTGTAGAGTAGAAAGTAAGCCAGTCTTGTCAGGCAAAGTGTAATACGGAATCAGTCCAGCTAACCAAGCAAGATGTACGCAAAACTCGCTGTGAGTTCTCGAAAAATATCTATTTTTTTTTTTATTAATATTTCGAAATTTTCGCGCCAATTTAGCTGTCAAAGTTTTTTTTTCTTTTTTCCTAAGTAGAATTGTTTTTATAAATTAATTAGTATTGAAAATATTGTAATTAAGCAAATTTTTACCATTTTTTATTTTTTATTATTATTCTTTATCATAGAATTTATGAAATAAAATGTATTTATATTCTTAATTCCCGTGGCAAATTCTTCTGTGTTTGTTAAATAATAAAACTATTTTTTCTTCCATATTTTAAATATCATTTAATTTGACAGCTTATCTCCCTCGTGATCGCCGTGGCCGTCGCTTCCCCAACCCCTGGCGGTGGTGGACAGTAAGTACTCTTATTTTTATAAAATTACTCAAAATCCAGACATAAGTGGTTCAGTCGTTTATTAGGTTAATAGCAAACGTTTAGCATCTATTTTCGGCAAAAGAGCTGACAGTTCGTGAACCTGAGCTGTCATTTTTTGCTATGCAACTAAATAATCACTTCTCAATTAGAATCTACAAAAAAAAAAGAAGCAAATAAAAGTAACCGCAAGCATTGCTACGTAAGATACACAGTTATTTACTATCCAAACAAAAACTACAAATATTGTAGATACAATGACGCAACCAAACTGTCTCAAGTTCAACGATGCAGCAATAAAAATAAAACGAATGATTTACGTTGTTCTTTTTATGACAATGCTGTTAATTTATATTTCGGATTTGTTGTTCTTTTTATGACAATGTCGTTCCTTCATTCATAGTTTGAATTCGTGATTCTTTTTATGAAGTAAAAATGTTTGTACACTTAGTTTGAATTAGTGATTCTTTTTATGAAATAAAACCGTTCGTACACTTGTTCGAATTTTGTTGTTCTTTTTCTAACAAAATCATTAATTCTTTTTTTTATATAAAGAAGTTAGTTCATCGTTCGAATGCAGTTAGATTTAAAAATAGTTTTAGATCACTGTTACGATGTTTCGTTGCATCAGAGTCAAGGTCTTATGATATGTGATAGATGAATTTGACTAGACTAGAAACGAAAACTAACTAATACATGAAACTTTAATGTCATAGTGTTTGTTATCAAACTCCTCCGAAACGGCTGGACCAAATTTTAAGTTTTTTTTTGTGTATATTTGGTAGGTCGGAGAATAGGTCGTAGCTTATTTTTTACCTCCTGATAGAACAATGTTACTCCAGTAAGATAATAATTTTATAGGTACATATATAAATGCGAGTGAAGTTATTTTTATAGCATCTCTATTAAAAAGTAGCTATAACAAAACAACGATTGTTAAAATACTTCTACATGGACCAAATGAAATGGGTTTTACTAGTTTATTAGCATTTAACGTTATATTGTGACGAAAAATTAATAATGCTGTAACTGGCCAGAAGTTTAAGACTATAAATAGATAATTACATTAAGCAAGACTATACATAGATGCTTGCTCCATCAGATAATTGGCTCATGTTTCTATTGCAAAACGAATAGTGGTAATATGGACCCTAGTATTTATTACATGTTCTTGTTTAAACTGTAAAATGTAAATTCAGTTAATATGTAATTATGAGTACCTATATCCAAAGAAATTCTGTTAGTGGTAACAGTATAAAATCAGACACGGTTGAGTAACTAACTAGTAGGATAGACCAGGAGTTCTTATAGCGATCCAATATACGACCAAAACTGAATTGTTAAAGGGATTGAGCTTTATAGGGTCTAAGGGACATGTATCCATAAATTTTAAGGGCTTGCTCAGTAGACGAAACTGAATAACCTAAATGCGCAAAACCTGAAAATAGTTTGAATTAGAATAACAAGCAGAATCAATTGAACCACTTGATAATACAGGGCACTTTTTCAAAAAATCTTCATTAAAAATGTTGTCTGTCTATTTATTAATAGTTTAAGCCATCATGTGCCCGCCAAAATAGGTAAACTGAAATGGCTGTCATCCATTTAGATTATTTCATACACGGGATAATAATAGTTCTTATTTCAATTCTGATACGAATCATAAATAAACTATAATCGCACATAAAACCTTTACATTTTTTAAATGTTTTTTTCTCTCTCGGACTTAGGTCAATTGAATTAAAAAATCATTTGGGGTGTCTGAGGTTTTGCGCATATAACGTTACACGTTGTAAAGTCTCCACATAAACACCTTAACTAGGCTTGAAATGCCATTATATCGGTCGCCACGCTCATTAGTCTTATTGCTCACATTACATTCATATGTATTGTATGTCATATCATTTTCTCGTCATAACAGTGGAAAATTGCTACAATATGTATCGCAATTTCTGTCTGGGCTTGTCAACAAAAAAAATGTGTTTTTCGCTCGTTAAACTTATAAGATATCATGACACGATCAATTTCAAGATGTACATGTCCAGTGTAACCTGACTTGTTAATGTCAGAAAAGCTTATACAAGACGAGGTCTGTTTGTATTTGAAGTGTAGTTGTAGGTACTAAATTGTCTCCCTCCAATTAAAATCGCTCTACTGTCGGCAGACTTTCAAAGTATAAAATAATAATGTAACAAGCCGTTTTTCCCCCCTCTCAACTTAGAAATCGTTTGATCGGAATAAGTCGCATTGTTGGAACATAAAGTAGGGTGTTCACTAGGAAAAACGCCTGGAATACTTATAAAAAATTCACCTATAACAGAAAAGAGCAACTAAATTTTTGCGTGATAGTTGCCCGATATTTTTCATTTGGAATTACTTTCAATCACTTTTACAAAATGTTTCACCTCTTTTAGTATTGGATCGCAATCGCTTTATTACTTATTATACCTACTTACAATTTTGTTCTTGGTCCATATAGGTACAATGTTTTTTTATGGGTCGCTACTGCAAGGCAAATATCTCCATCTCCTTTTTCTTGTCTAGTCCTTTCGATGCCTTATATTTTAATAAAAAAATAATGATACTGCAAAAGCGTATTTTCCTATTTAACTATCACATGACATTTAAAACAATTGCCGACCACGTCATGTCATAATCTCGAATTCAACCGAATCTTTAGTGAACTTTTTACCTATCACGGTGTTTCGTACACTTATTTAAAAAAAAAATATTCAGTTACTTAATTATTTACCTGTTGCTTTCCTGTTGCCCAGTGTATACGCGGCTTTATATTTTTAAGAAGTCGCAAGAAATATGAAAGCTGATTGTGATCGGCTTAAATATTTGTCGAGAAGACTTATTCCTTACACTTTTATATCGATATACGAGTATATTTTATTTTCTCAGAATTTTGTTTTACAATTGTTGATCGAAAGGTAAGGTACGACGAGTACGTAAGATTGGTGTATTATTTGAATTTTTATAAAGAGAAATACTTGGCTAAAAATAACATTATTTCTTCCAAGTTGCTTTAATGAAAATAATAGAAGAAAAATATCTGAGTCTTGTTTCACTTCTTACCAATTCTTAAAAGACACATTTAAGTCGTCTCACAATATTTCCTTTAAATCTGTAGTAAGAATTTAATGCGACACCTCAGTTTCTAAGTCTATCAAGTTTAAAATTCAGTGAAAATGAGATAAGTATGAGAAGTTACTCTCTAAACTATTATTTATAATGATGAGTGAGACTTAGGTGCGAGAGAGAGAACAAGACGATAATTGTGATCAATATAATTATTATTACTACAATAAATCAGTGAAATAATGATTAAAAAATACACTCGTAAATGCACCGTTTTTTAATTGTTTCACATTAGTAAAAAATAACTTCATTCTACCCTGTCACTCGTAATGCTATCACTAACTTCCTTTTAAAGTCCTAGCTAAAATATGGCGTCAAAAAATTCCTCCCAATCAAAAAACCATCCAAATGTTTGTGCCAAAAGACTGGCATTACCACGGCAATGTTTGAGATGATATCAAGATGACGATTATCTATACAGCTCATCCCGATTAGCTAGATTCGAAGACTGACGTAACCAAGGAACGCATCTGTAGGCTCCATCGATAAATAAATCACATTATGTGCCGTTACGTCACGTTATGTAATGTCAGTAATTAGGGAAGTGGCCTGTGTCTGGCGTGTTCATGAATGTTTCCGATAACAACAAGCATTGATTTTATAAGCAATGGTTGCGCTAATTAATTTATTAAACCCCAAGTGAACGCTGGCGTTTGCTCTCTTAGGGTGAGTTGCACCATTTAACTACAACGATAACCAAACCATAACCAGCCGTGAAACGGCCTCCTATTGGTCAATTCGACGATTTGACAACTGTTAACGGCTTTGTTATCGTTATAGTTAAATGGTGCAACTCACCCTTGTCTTTCTATTGTGTCTCTAACTACAGTATTCGAAGGATAATTGCTATGATGAGAAGCAGCTGAAGTACATTGGATAGGGCACATTGCTCATAGAACAGATATGATGGGGCTGAAAGGCATCGGAAGACGCAGCGTTAGAAGGCCTCCCACAAGGTGGACCGATGACCCGGTGAGAGTCGCGGGAATACGAGAGATGCGAGTCGCACAGGACCGATCGTTATGGCGACTCTTGGGGAGGCCTATATCTAACAGTAAAGCCGAAAGGCCACGAAAGGTGCAGCTTTAGAAGACCTTCCGCAAGGTGGACCGATGACCTGATGAGAGTCGCGGTAATACCATGGATGTGACGACTTTTAGGGGAGGCCCTATGTCCAGCAGGAGGCGTCTTGTAGCTCGGTGCGCCGACCACCTGTTCTGCAAGCAATGTGCTCTGTTCACTGCCATTTATGTATGGCAATTCTTAAGGCTATGTCGTTAACCGTAGTTATTATTAGATAAGTGATAATTGCTTGAATGCTTACTCATCGGGTCATTAATTTACTCGACTCGTAAAGTTACTCAGCGGGTCACACCAGGTATTAAGAGAAGACTTTGCACAAGCTTCATTCCGTGTAATAAATTCCACTCTTAATGCGTTTGCAATCAAATAAATGATTTGTTAAGGAATGCCTTAAAACAAACATAGTAGATAAATTTGATAAATTTGATGTAATTGCGTGTTCGCTTAGTTGGTTTTAGACGGTTTAATCATAAAATTAGCGATGATGATTGTATGTAGTGTAGATATTTATCAGTAAGATAATGATCATAATCAGATCAGTGGGCTTACCATGACGTGATAAGAGGGGGTTTTTCAGGACAGGGACAGTTCAGTTTAGGGCGTAAAGTGGATCGATCGATCATTTAACACGTCATTGGAAGGCCCTGATATTTTTGTACTTCACAAATATAAAGTACACCAAATTGACATTAACAGCTGCTAAAAAAGGTTACCGACTGGTGAAAGGAGGTACTTTGATGTCTTTACATAATAAGTAAATGCGTAATCATTTTTACCATAAAAAATATTCAGATGTTTTCAATCGGAATGCGTAACGCACTTTAAGAAGCTCATGAAAGGGAGAATCTTAACACACACGTATTAATAAGCACTTATACGGATGTAAAGTATAAGTGACCATGTAATGTCTGTTTTGATTGTAAAGGTCTTGTGTTCGGGTCTTGGGTTGAACAAATTACGTGATGATTTGCGGAATAATCTGGACACACCATGTAATAAGATCAGCCATTAGACTTTTCTTCATACATATAACTAGCGGCCCGTCCCGGCTTCGCACGGGCAATAAATATACCCTATGTTACTCAGGATAAATGTAGCTTTCCATTGGTGAAAGAATTTTTAAGATCGGCTCAGTAGTTTCTGAGTTTATTCATTACAAACATACACACAAAAATGCAAATTTTCCCTCTTTATAATGTTAGTGTATGATGTACCTAAAGAGATTGATTGGCCTGTAGGTCTAGTGGTCTAGCCTTGACTGCTGTACCGGAGGTGGGTTAGATTCCCACCCTAAACAATTTTTTGTGTATTGAACTCGATCATTTGTTATGTGTCTGGGTGTAATTTATCTAAATGAATATGCAAAGTGCATACAGGGATAGTCATCGGTTGGTAACATGTTCCATGTAAAGTGTCGAAGGTGCCTCTTCGGCTCCTGATTTTCCTTCCGAAGATCCTGAACCTAAGGATTTATGGTATAAATCGTTAACTTTATACAACTGAATGACGATGTCTATTATCGGCAATACGTCTCCTCTAGGGCTGCCTGTCCACAGATAATATCTGCCTATCCTATAGACAGAGAGACGAAGAAATAGTTTTTAATAGGATTGCACAAAATCTCCGCTCCCTAGATTTTGAGTAAACCAAGCAAACCAACCTATTGGTTAATATTTCTCCGTTTGCCCGCTCCGCAGCCTCGGTCCGCTCCTGTGGACAGGCAACCTAACCGTTGTCATATCCACAATGCAATTTTTTTTAATATACACTGTCTCAAAAATCATCCGGTCTGCCTACATCCAAGTCACTACGGCGTGATAATGTACCCAGCGCAAGTCGTTTATACTTAGCAACAATCTATATCAGTTAGCTCGACCGGTTCGTCCGGTGCGGTTACATAAGACACGATACTTCCAGTCTAGGGAGTTCGAAGACTTTTCAAACATTCCATGAGCTTAAACAAGGCAAAATTTTAGCAATACGATAGTTACAAAGTTTTAAATGTGTGAGATTGACTTACGCTACCGAAATGTCTAAATTGAAAAGTCCTGAGGCTTTACCATGACGTGTAAAAATGTCAAGCGAGCGAGAAATAGAGATGGAGCTATACACTCTATAAGAACAGGGTTATTTATAAAACTACTAACAACCTTGCAGAACTGTATGACTAACATCATAAATCACAACTTTTGTTCATTGACTATAAAAAAAAACATAATTCATTTACCAAAAACCTACGTCTGTATGAAGGGACGCAAGCGCATCAAGCACCCCTGTTGCCCGATCCCCGCTCACTTCCGCTATTGTACTATCGCTTGCTTCGTATAGACTTCGTAATATTTAGAACGTTCAATTTAAATATTTTTTTATTTTTATTTTTGAAAATATGATACATTTTTAAAAGTCATAGAAAAAAAGTTGTTGTTTATGATATTAGTAAATTAGTCCTGAGACGTTTTTAGTGTTTTACAGTAACCCTGTATAGTTCCATTCCTTTAACAATTCAGTTTAGGTCGCGCGGATGCCTGATCATCGACGCCGAGTTGCTAGCTTATTGATTTTCTCGTGTTAAAATTTCGGGGAGCGTGCATCGGAATTACACAATTTAATTGCATCCAGCCGGTTCCAATAACCACCGGTACCTAATGTACATTCCTCACATACGCTCAAAACTGTTTTGGCAATAGGAGTGGAAATTGGAATACCCTGCTTGAGTTCCTGTTATTTACAATCAGTTAAATCAAGCGTGAATAGGGTACGTTTAGGCAATCGTCTAAATTACATATAAATCCGTACAACCGTTAAAGCGTAGAGAAGTGACAAACACACAAATAAATTTGCAAAAGCATTTGTAATATTCGTATGATTATGATAACAGAGATTCAGAGTTCAACCCGTGATAAGGTAATCATAAAATCACCAAGGGCGGTTGAAATGTCAGGCTTTGTTTTGCTCACGTTTTAAAATCCATATTTTTGAAGGAATTGTCTTTTGTCTTCGTTTCTTTGACATATTTTTTGCATTGGCATGGTTTTGCATCCCGCACCAGTGGTTCTGCGCACGCCCGTAGGTTCCTGAAAACTGATTTTTGTCCGTCATTTCCAGCGTTATTGTTTATTATTATTGATAGGCTCGCGTTTGATCAATATCTCACCTGATAGTAAGCGATTATGACAATGATAGAGCACGCTTGCCTAAAAATAACTAATTTACTCTTGACAATCCTTGTATTGATTCTTGTAACTTCGATCTAGAATCTAGACATTTGTTGGCTAGTGAAACAGTGGGCCATCGTCTAGTCAGGAGCACCGCACTCGTATTAGGGGTCAGACGGGTCTATAATACCAAACATGTTACTAAATATTTTATAGTCGGTTCTCAAAATGGTGAAGAAAAACATCGAAAGGAAACCGGCATGTTCTGGAACCAATAAATCGAAGGTACTTGACATTCACCAACCTGCACTGGGAACATTAAAAGGCTGATTATGCTATGCTAATATGCTGTGCGGTGACCTTCGGTGTTTTATATTACGCACGGTCTCAAAATTTCCTTAAGTCGCCTCTTACGACACCCACGGATGGTGCTACTCTTTACGTCTATCGGAAGGGTCTGTAATACCCCATTTTGCCAGGTTGTGTTATGCAAAGGCCAACTTGGGTGCGCACAGCCTCACAACGCCGTCTAGTCCCAAGCTAAGCAGAGCTTGTGTTATGAGTACTAGACAGCTGATAAACATACTTATATATTTCTAAATACATACTTAATATAGATAAATTACACCCAAAAACAGAACAAATACTTGTGCTCATCACACAAACATTTGTCCTGGGTGGGAATCGAACCCACGACCTCCAGCATAGCAGTCAGGGCCACTAACCACTAAACCAACAGGCCAATCAAATAAAGGCAATTTGACGCTAATCGATAGTTTATCACTTTATTATAAGATACTAAGATTAATACTAATTGATGAGTTATTAGTCGATGATCTATTCGACAGATATTGTTGCGCTTCCGCATTAGTACGAAGTGAAAGGTTTCCTATCAATACTTCGGTGGGTACTAACAGAAAACTTATGCTGTCAGTACAACATAATATTTGTTGTTGTATACAATCATAGTTCCGGTCGTGTACCATGACTGTTATATATTATATACACTATAATATTATTGCACAAGTTACATAATAAATTTGTAGCTTTATCTACACTAAAATAAAAAAGAAGTAAAGTTTGTAGGAGGTAATCTCTGGAAGTACTAGTCCTATTACTAAAATTCTTTCACCGATAGAAAGCTGCATTATTCTTTGGTGACATAGGCTATATTTTAAGTAAGCGGGTGAAGCTGCAGGGATGAAGATGAGGTGTAAACGTTTGGTATTTTTATACTGGGATCTATCTTTAGTAGGACGAACTTTGGCCTAGTTGTCCTCCAGTGCAGTTTCAAATCCAATCATCATCATCATGTCAGCCGAAAGACGTCCACTGTTGGACACAGGCCTCCTCCAAGCGTCGCCACAACTACCGACCCTGTGCGTCTCGCGTCCATCGGATTTCCGCGACCCTGACCAGGTCATCGGTCCACCTTGTGGGAGGTCTTCTAACGCTGCGTCTTCCGGTACGCGGTTACCACTCCAGAACCTTTCGTCCAAATCGACCATCGGTTCTGCGTGCAATGATAATGTTATATGTAAAATTTGCAGTGCCCTTCCAGGGTGCAAGTTAATACTGTGTCATGAAATTTTAATGCATGCTTAATATCCAATATTTTACATGTCATCAAATAAGTAAATAAACAAATAAATATTCTAGTTCTCGTACCCATGTGATTGTCAGAACCGTAGCGTTTCATAACGAGTTCATCAAATTAAGCTATAATAATAATCGTTGATTGCAACACTTTGTTATTCATGACTAGGAGTTTAAGACTTTCATAATACTGTTGATTATTATGATCTGGTTTATCACTCGCCCACCTACATTATAATGATCTCATTTATCTTTAGAATGTTATCTATCAGAAGATATTTTAAATTATACCTACTTTGTATAGATACTTAGCCTTTTCCTCGATTAACCGAGCATTATTCGAGACAAAAAAATGCTAAGTGTAGGTGATCGGCAGTAACCTCTTTCTGCGAAGCAGTAATACTGACGAATATGGCTACTACCGTGGGGAACACAAACCCTCACGCCTCAGCCGCCGCCACAGGAAAAGCCCCGGGCTTCGGTAGTCACAGGGCGATTCTCGGTCAAAGCAGGCGCAGGCTTGCGAACGACGAGCAATGAGTAGCTCGCCGTCCAGTCGTCTAATAAGGACCGAGCGCAATATCGATGTCAACATAACTATCCCGGCACAGTAAGGCCGATGATCTGTAGGGCGCAGGAATCGAAAGAGTTGCCGTAGTCTTGAAACGCAAAAGGCAACTGAAGGACACAGGCGCATTTTAGTTAGTCATGCCCTCTCGCTCAAAAACAGGAGAAGTTTTTTGATAATTTCTAAAATCTAAAAAAGCATAGGTAATCAGATGAGTACCTACATACTTCCTAAAGGTAGCCAGCCATACACGCTTGGGTACACCTGACAGATTTGCCTGTACAGTTATACCTGTCAGGTAAGCTTGTGTGAAAACCTGCACAGTTGTGCAACATACACGCTCCGGTTTACCTGTACAACTCAACTGTACAGGTAAACCTGTCAGGTATACCCTAGCGTCTATGGCTACCATGATTACTTGCAAACTAACATAATACTTAAGCAATTTTTGCTTTTTGTAGGATAAATTGCGCGTTGCCTATTGATAAACAATGATATAAAAAGTAATAGATGGCAAGGCACGAGGGGGATCCTAGGTCTTCTTATTTATAGCGTCACCTGTTGAATTTCTTAGTATCGGACTGAGAAACTTTTATTTTTCATGTTAATCTAAGAAATATACTGGATAATCAATATCTTCTAAAAAATGTTTTAAGCGTTTGAATAGATAGCCAGCAAAATTTATAATAATTCACTGTATTCTATATCTAAATATCAATGAAATTGAAGTGTCTGTTTATAAATTAAAACTATATTTGTTTTTTACTAAATGTGTAGAAAGTATTTTGTTCTAATTAGTCTCCGAAACAGCTGAGCTGATTGCAACGGGACTTTCACTCGTCGATATAGCTCATATTATAAGGAGAAACTTAGGCTACTGTTGTTTTGGAAAATAAGTTTAGGCACAAAAAAAAAAAACTTGAAATAATAACTGGAATAAAATGGGAAGGATTTGCCCAGCACCAGCAATGACTTCTCCCGTTCTAGAATTGATCAGAAGGGTGTGTCAAACTTTTACGCACTGAAAACCCATGTATGTTCCTTTCGTTGCCCTTTTGTGTTGTGTGTGTTTGTCACATGAAACTGAGTGACACTGATGTTTGCCGGTACTGTAATCAGGAGAGGGAGACGCCTAAGCACCTTTTGTATGAATGCGGGCCCCTTATCCACAAACGCAGTGTCCATCTGGGCCGACACATTATTCGCCAGGAGGAGATTCAGGCGTATAGTCCCTTGAACCATCTGGCCGAAATTATGTGAACGCAACTCTCGCACTCGCCTAGGCGGCAGTACGCAAATCTGTGCATTTATTTGCGGCCAGCAGCGCCCGGAAAGCGCTTTAAATCCATTTTCTCTGCGAGATATTGATTGATTTACATATGCAATGTTCACTTTGAAGAATATTTAACCACCAATTTTTATGTGTAAAAATGTTTCTAAAGGTCCAAGCCGAAAAGTTGCGAAATTGCTAAATTTTTTTTTTGACAAAAGTATTAATTGCACGAAAAAATCAAATGTTGATATTATTGTTTATGAATCTATAATAAACATATATTTTTTTCAAACCAATTGACTTAGCCGTTATGGAGGAGTAGGCCTCAGAAAATCACTGTTTTATGGCACTTTTCGGGCGCTTGGCCCTTAAAACTCTAAAAGCTAGGAATATTCTAAATTTCTTGGAGAATAAAAGAGTTACTCTAATAAGGTGGCGAGTCACAATAGATCATTTAGGTCGCAGTGACTACATCCCCTATACTACGGGTGATGCATAGCCTCTTATCTTCAAAAAAAAATAGTTGTCCTTTGAAATAGGTAGCAACGAAACGTAGCTAGCAACGTGAAAACAAAAAAAAAACAAATGTAAAATTTCCATTTGCAGTAACGTTAGACTTTGTATGACTTCACATTCTTGAAACTACCTTGGAAATCTTCCTTTGTTTGTTTTTCATATTTCAATGGGGATTTTTCGCAACATTTTGTGCGTATTTTATAATTTGTGTGTGTAAAACTTGAGCCTGACGCACTTTTGTTGCGTAAAAACACTTTCGAATTAACAATAGTGAAGCCAGAGAAATGTAAAAAACAAAAATCTGCTTTACAATTCTATTAAAATTTTTACAACTGGCTGTATTACCACGAACTCTAAAGGGGTGACTAGATGTTTGCAAACCGACGTCCCAACCAAAGTGATCTTGCTTGTTTCAATACATGTAGACAGTAGTTGTAATCCATGATCTCCAACGCGCTTGGTTGGGAGGCGCGTCTTCCCAACCACCGATCGTGTTGGCGCGTGGTTTACATCCATGTAGCCGCAACACAAACCAAACAGATAAACCAAGGTCACTTTGGTTGGAACTAGTGTTGCTTGTCCGATTTGCGCGTGATGTCCCGATTGGGTCTGGGGACGCGTCCCGTTTCGCTCCTGATCGGGACGCTAAATGTCCAGATAAATCAAAAACCCTGAAACTCAAAGAATGACTGAAGAAGTTTGGGTTTGACCGCCCTCTCGTACCACCCCAGAGCGGAAGAAATCATTGTATGATTTCCCAACTAAAAAAAAACTTTATTAATAATATATTTGTCCTGATCTTAAACTATTACTATACTATGATTTGTTCTACCATCTGTCCCGATTTTTATCAAAACGGACCTGTCAACTCTAGTCGGAACGCTAGACTGCTACCGTCTGGTCACCCCTTTAACGCGATCCATTTCACGACCTAAACTGAACTGTTAAAGGGATGGAGCTATACAGGGTATATTGCTCCATCTCTTTCTCGCTCGAACTACCGACATTTTAGCGTGCTCCCTGTAAGTCCCCTGAATTTTTAATTTAAAGTAATTTATAAAAAAAAAAGTATTTAGAGTCAGTCAAAAAAGTCAAACGACTTGAGAATTTTAATAGTTTTTATAATTTTAGTAGAGGTAGGTACTTTATTTTTATTAACATTTTTGAGGGATAATAAATGACGTCAAATTGTCTAGCAATAAGCTAGCCGTTTACGGTAAACAAATTTGATAAAGCGAAAGATTATAATTATTAACTTTGTACAAATTACCCAAGAAGTTTGAGTTTTTAAACGGACTATAGTACCAAATTCTTATTATTATCTCTGAATGACTGAAACTTTATGAAATACAGCTCGCTTACAAACCGACCAGTATGCAGAGTTTGTAATTAAAAAGATTGTTAACACACAAGCGTGTTAACAAGATTCTTATACTTAACCATTTTTTTCTCAAGATAAAATATCGTTAGTCGGCTTATAGACTCAGTACTCTTAAATCTACTTCATCTTAAATTTATGGAAAAATGCGTCCAATTAAAACCTGATTAGCTGTTAAGAAACAATAAACCGCTCAGGTACTTTCTGTTGATATCATTTTTTTAATTTATCCTCTTCAAGTTACGTGAAAGAAACAAAAGATATAAATATCGTTTTGTTAATACCACAGGTATAAATATATAATACCCATTTCTAATTTTCCTGCCGTTTTTAAGGTACCTATTTGTATAAGCACATGGGGTAGAGATCTATTTTTATTTCTTTACTAGCTGTGCCCGCGACTTCGTTCGCGTGCCAAGAAAAAATAAAAGTAGCCTGTGTTACTCCTTATTACATCAGCTACCTGCCAAAAAAAGTCCCGTCAAAATCGGTCCAGCCATTTCAGAGATTAGCCCGGACAAACAGACAGACTGACAAAAATTGTAGAAAATGTTATTTTGGTGTATGTACCGTATATATATTCATATGCATGTAGTAAAAAGCAGTTATTTCAATATTACAAAAAGACACTCCAATTTTATTTATATGTATAGACTAGCTGTACCCGCGCGGCTTCGCTCCCGCTCTTCCCTACTTCAGCCTATTATACCCTACTCTACCCTACTATACCCTAACCTACTCTACTCTACCCTACTCTACCCTACCCTACTCTACTCTACCCTACCCTACTCTACTCTACCCTACTCTACCTTACTCTACCCTATTCTACCCTACTCTACCCTACTCTACCCTACTCTACCCTACTCTACCCTACCCTACTCTACTCTACCCTACTCTACCCTCCTCTACCTTACTCTACACTACACTACCCTACTCTACCCTACACTACCCTAATTTTCATTTTTTTTCCATAAGAACCTTCTCCTCATAATAACGAACACAGCAAAAAAAAAATTAGCGAAATCGGTCCAGGCGTTGTTGAGTTATGCGCTTACCAACACATTTTGCGATTCATTTTTATATTATAGATTTCGATCCCTACGCCATCTATCGAGCATAGTGACAACTCGGATTATTTATCTATACTCCGTTCGGGCATTTTCTTCGTACTAAAAGTTTTATTATATTGATATTATTTTTTTCATACCTTTTTACTATTTATTTACTTTTTCCGATGAATTAAAACAATAACATGAACCGAACTCGTGTAACGATCGACACCATTGCGCGATCACCAACTCGACATATAGTACTAATAGAATTATCTATACTCCGTTAGAGCATTTTCTTTGTACTAAAAGTTGTATTATATTATAATATGTTCATACCTTTTTACTATTTATTTACATTTTTCCGATGAATTTTCAGTACTGAATTGATGCCGACTCTTGACCAATAGATGGCGCTGTATGTCCGGAATAAATTTTATTTTATTTTATTTTTTGTAATAAAAACTATCCTATGTCCTTTCTCAAGTTCCAAACTATGTCTGTACCAAATTTCACACAAATCGGTTCAGTAGTTTAGGCGTGAAGCAAAGACAGACAGACAGACAGACAGACAGAATGACAGACAGACAGACAGACAGACAGAGTTACTTTCGCATTTATAATATTAGTTTGGATGTATAGATGTGGGAAATCATCTAATGACTTCTCCCGCTTTAGGGCGGAGTGAGAGGGCGTATCAACTTTTACTGAATAAAATAACACCTATGTTCCTTCTTTGCCCTTACGTTCAAGGTCCATGAGTTTCTTTTTTTCTCCTAGTTGGCTTTTTTTTTTCAGTGGGTATTTATTTATTTATTTATTTTTTTCGATGGGAAAAATCATCAAAATCATCCAGATTCCATCCCCCGCCATTGGGCGGAGAGGAACATAGTGTCCGACTCTTACCGACTAAAAAACCCACCCCGTACCTTCGCTGCCTTTCATACCGGGGGAATAGTGCGCGCCGTCGACGACTTGGATTCTGCTGGGCTCCTAAGTTTCTAATTAACTCTTCGAATGCCGTAATTAGAGATACAATAGAAAGACAATTGCTTATGTCGAACTGTGTAACTTAAGACATTCAAAAGGTTAACTCATCGAATGTCGTAATTAGATACACAATAGAAAGACAATTGCTTATGTCGAACTGTGTAACATAAGACATTCAAAAGGTTAATGAATGTTGTGTATAGTTTAATTTCATGTCTGAATTTATTTACGTATCAAGCACAATTATTCACCAAGTTTGAAATAGAGAAAATAACAATTAAATTCATTATAATGTTGGTCTGCAATTATTCGCGTTTCCTAGCTGTAATTCAAGAGAGAAATACAATGAAACATTTCGAAAATTACGTTGTTATTCGTATGAATGTTATGTTGTTTTGTTTCGCTTTCTGATTATATGGGGTGTGTTTTAGCGATGCTATGATTTATACAATTAGAAAGACCTTATATAATGTCATTCGTTTGGAGTATACGCCAATGTATTTTTTTTTAATTTCTTACGTTTAATGTTTAAAATGCTACATGCAGTCAATTTTACGTATGTATATGTCGTGGTCAGATCTTTTAAATTGAACACTAAATAATAATCTTACATCAATGATATGACCAAACGAGGATTGACATAACATTGTTAACGTTTAAACGATCAGTAGCCCGATTCACGTAATCAAAACCGTAACGATATCGTAGCGATTTAGTCGTTTAGACTATTACCGTATTCACATCCATCAATCGAGTTTGAACGACACCGATTTTAAAGTAGTTCGATGGAAGAGTCGATTTAAAAAAAAAAAACTGAGTTACGTTATCCTGGTAGAATAGGTACGTATTAATGTAACTAGAAATAAGTTACATTACAATATATCGACAACACATCGTTTAGTTTCGAGCCAGTTGAGTTGACGTTCCATCCAATCCCGATTAAGGAACACGTGAATACCGCTTTTGGATAGGTCGAACGACTATAAAACTTCAACGATATTTGGCTTGTTTGATTTTACGTGAATCAGGCTACTGGCCAGTTTTAGTTGGTCACATCAGGAAGTGATCAATTCTAAGATCTGCCACGACATATATATATATATAAATTGATTCCGTTCTAATACCAAAAACTAATACCACTTGTATTTTTATGAAATCATATTGTTTTCCATTCTGAACGAATACCAATATCTTGAATATGGTACAATCAGCTCAGTCAAACCTAAACAAAATAATTAGTTTTTTTTTTAAATATTTTTATGTAATATTTTTTCGGGTTTAACTGTTTTTTTTTAGTTTAAAACGTCTTATGATAACACACAACATTTTTACTGACTGTACCACCTGCTTTGAACGTGTCTGTAAACACGAGTCCAAACCAATACCAGTGGTATTAGTTTTTGGTATTAAAATGGAATAAATCATAAAAAACAGACTCCTGAATCAGTCACAGATTCATCAACGCCCAGTCCTTAGATATAGAACGCTAAATTTTTTCTGAGGTTCCTTTTTATGATCTATACAAAGAATGGGAAAGGATTTTACAAAATTCATCTCCTAAGGGAATGAAACGGGTGTCCCAAAATTTGTACAGAGAAACTAGCTTTCCCAATAGCGAAGCTACTAGTAGAAGCTAGTAGCTTTCACGATAGTGAAGTTACTAGTAGAAGCTAGTAGTTTTCACGATATTGAAGTTACTAGTAGAAGCTAGTAGTTTTCACGATAGCGAAGCTACTAGTAGAAGCTAGTAGCTTTCACGATAGTGAAGTTACTAGTAGAAGCTAGTAGTTTTCACGATAGTGAAGTTACTAGTAGAAGCTAGTGGTTTTCACGATAGTGAAGTTACTAGTAGAAGCTAGTAGCTTTCCCGATAGCGAAGCTACTAGTAGAAGCTAGTAGCTTTCACGATAGTGAAGTTACTAGTAGAAGCTAGTAGTTTTCACGATAGTGAAGTTACTAGTAGAAGCTAGTAGTTTTCACGATAGCGAAGCTACTAGTAGAAGCTAGTAGCTTTCACGATAGTGAAGTTACTAGTAGAAGCTAGTAGTTTTCACGATAGTGAAGTTACTAGTAGAAGCTAGTGGTTTTCACGATAGTGAAGTTACTAGTAGAAGCTAGTAGCTTTCCCGATAGCGAAGCTACTAGTAGAAGCTAGTAGCTTTCACGATAGTGAAGTTACTAGTAGAAGCTAGTAGTTTTCACGATAGTGAAGTTACTAGTAGAAGCTAGTAGTTTTCACGATAGCGAAGCTACTAATAGAAGCTAGTCGTTAGAATAAATATTTAAATAAGTCTTCTATTTTAATGTAGACTTAGCCTGCACTCATTGTACCATAAAAGGCCACTGTCTGCCATATAATAAACCTTTACAAGTTTTTAGTTGTGCGCTCATCACGTAAAATGTACAAAATGGATGTAGATAACTTTTATACATTCAAATTGTGTGTAACTTTATATAAATTATTTAGGCTTTATTTCATCGCAATCGAAAAATATATCGGAAGATACTCAATACTGCATTCATTGACTTTAACAGTCTTTATATTTTTTTTATAACTTTAACGTACGAAGTTCGCAGGGTTAAGTCTTCAATTTGCTTGTAGAAACTTTTACCTACCTATACGCTGTATAGTTTTCAAGTTACACGAGGGCCGTGCTGAAAGCGTTTGGCTGGCACGGCCCCCTATTTTTGCATATTTCTTCAAAACAACAGAGGTACATTGAAAAAGAAAGCGGTACATATGTTCCTGGAGACGAGTACATTGCTTTGGTGCACACCTAAAACGCAGATTCTGTGGGGCCGTGCCAGGCAAACGGACATATCATATAACCTACATTCATTGAACCAAAATAGGCCACTGTCTGCATAACTGTCTAGCCCACGAGCAATCACGCATAAAGTTCCTAGAACTATTCAAGTCGTCATCCAAAGTGACAGTTATAGCATCATCTGATTACATTACTGGTAAACCCAGGTGCACATTACCGTCGTTTACGTCAGACATACAAAGTCGTCGTACCCCAATTACTGGTTACATCATTGCCAACTAGTGCGTTTCCCTTTTCATCCACTTTGCGTGCAGTATAGGGAAAGCGCACGATTTGTAAGCATGGGTCATACTCCGTGCGTGGAATTGGTTAATCTGTCGCATTGAGAATTGAATTCTATGTTGCAATCTTTTTTTTTTGTTTTTTATGCTTATCATGTGTGGTGTCTTTACTTGTATGGCATTTGATTCCGGTATTTATTTAGAATAGGCGCAATGTTTTGGAATTGAGGTGGTTGCTTCTTATTTAAATTCTAATTTAAAATACTGCGGCGTGGTTCTATCGCACCATGTTATGTGAGAGGGATATCAAAAAGGATTATTGGGAATACAGAATTCTGACATTCTACACATTTATTATTTAACTAGCTTTTGCCCGCGGCTTCGCCCGCCTACATAAAATATAGCCTATGTCACTCAGGAATAAAACAGCTTTCTATTGGTGAAAAAATGATCGCAGCCGGACCAGTACTTTCAGAGATTACCTCCTACAAACAAACAAAAAAAAAAAACTTTACCTCTTTATTATATTAGTGTAGATAAGATTTTAGAGAGTTTTTCTGTAGTGTTCACAGTTTATCCGGTACAGGTGGGCCCTCAATACTCTATGTGAGCACTGAGGGTAACTTAACAGTCTTTAACTCGTTTATTTGACATTCACAAAATTTGATTTCTACTTCCACATTTCTTTGGGAATATTCACTAAATTTTCCCTCAAACCACACGCACACTAATTTTAAAAGTTTCCATCGGTTCCATACTTAGTCCTGAGCGACTACATAATAATTAGACCTAAAAGAATTTCTCCACAAACAAATCAACAAATTCAAATAAAAATCAAAAGCATTTATTTCAAAAAGACCATTTGCAGGCACTTTTGAATAGTCAAATGTCGGTCAGCCCAAGAAAAGTGAAACTAAATTGCACGTTCCAAAGCGTAAATCTCTATGAAGAAGAACGTGCAAAAAACTCTATGGACACTTTTTTATATCATAAATTTTGTGTTACATATAATCAACCTTCACCAAATTAACGACTCCCTCTCTTCCACAGCCACAAACACGTGACGATCCACGTCCCCTACAAGGTGCATACCATCCACCACCACCACGTGTCGAAGGTCCATGTCCCAGTCCACGTGCCGGTGGTCAAGGAAGTCCAGGTCATCAAGGAAGTGCCTGTCATCCAGCACGTGCCTGTCCCGGTGTACAAACACGTGCCATACCCTGTCGTGAAGCACGTCGAGGTGGAGAAGAAGGTTTACGTGCCAGTGCATGAGGAGAAGCACGGGTGGGAGAGCGAGGCGTTGTCACATGGCTGGAACTGATGAGTGTCTTGTTGTTATAGGGTTTAAGGTGAGAAATTATCTTTAACTGAGTATAAGCGGACGGCGAGCAATAGGTAGATCGCCGTCCGGCCGTCCGGTAATTCGGATCGAGCCCAAGTTGTCCACGGCGCGTATTATTCCACGCACCTCAAGATGTCAGCAAATCGTAGGGGCGCAGCAAGGTCGAAGCCTACTGGGGCCATGGGTTAAATAAAAGTGAACCCTGGAGCCCTAAAATAAAGGCAAAGAAGGAATAGGAGTGGGTTTTAATCGGTAAAAGTCTGAGACGCCCCCCGCTCCGCCCAAGAGCGGGAGAAGTCTTTGGATGATTTCCTACTGTAAAAAATCTTTAACTGAGTTAGGTACTTGCCGTCTCTTTTCCATAGGAAACGACCATTTGGAACCGTGCGCTAGCTTCTGACGTTTTAGTGTTTGGCTGCCTCTTGATCTTGTTGTTGCAAGAGCGACTGCTGAGTTTTGGGGATCTGGGTTTGATTTCCAATTTTGCAAAAGTAGTATCGTTGCCATAAGAATTACGAATTACTTCCCCAAAACTATAAATCAAAGTCCCCTACCATTTCTGTCTGTCTGTATGTTCACGATAAACTCAAAAAATACTGTACGGATTTTGATGCAGTATTCACTAATAGACAGAGTGATTCAAGGGGAAGGTAATTTTAAAAGTCTTTATTTGCTAATCTATATAAGCTGCCACATAAAGGACCTCCTAGAATTGTCGCCATTTGCATTATATAAGTTTATAACAAATAATTTCTATTGTCCCCAGATTACATAGGATAGGAACCACACATCGTAACAGAGCTACTGAAAGTTTACGAAGTCATCCGAACACCCCCGAAGTTCACCGAAGCATCCAAACGTCATTTGATCGAAGAAACCATAAAAAACATGTTTAGCATACGTTACATTACGTGAAGAAAAAACTCGATATTTTGGCGACAAACTTTAAAACGCTATTTTTAATTTTTATGTCGTCCAAAACTGAAACAAATCTTGTAAAAAATAATTTAAATCTTTATTGACTTATTGGTCATAGGGTGACCAATTTTTAATAACTTGTCTTGACGCATAACGTAGCATATGCTGAATAGTACCGAATTTTTAGACATACTTTATTTTAATAGTCAATATAGTGCGTTTCACAAGAGTTTCCTTCGTCGTAATGTTGGCTCACCTGTCTGTCTACAGAAAAAGAAAATTGAAAAGAAAAGAGTTGCCGACTCTAGCAAAATTATGCACGAAATGTGAACCGAAATCGATTTTAGCAGTAGTCGCAACACTTTATGGAGAATTATGAGGGGAATGGGATTTTATTTTAAAAAAAGCAGGTCTAAAAGGAAGATGTATGTGAAAGTGTCGTGGCGTTATCGATATTTGAAAGAATTGCAGGACAATCGAAATGGATATAACATTAGGGGGAAGAGAATTCTTACGTCAAACGCACTATACTTGTGTTCTTCATTGTTATAGAAGCAAAGGTATCGAACATAATCTGCCTCTGCTTAAGTAACATTAAAAATTCTTGTAAATATTGTAAAAAGTATTAAAATATGTGTTTAGAAATTAAATAAAATGTAAAAAACGAAAAATTTTGTCCCAAACAACAAATTACAATCTGAAAATGTGTTAATAATAGTTACCATAGATGTAAACCATGTTATTATTAAGAACCAAAGAGAATAAAAATGATGTGTTTATAGTTTTTTTTTAACAAAAAAATTGTTTTATTCTAATCCTATACTTGAAGTTATTTGTTTATTTTTTTTTTATTAATTACAACGGTTAAACAACCAATTACAGTAACTAAACAAAGAGTAAAAGTATATAAACAACACGTACATCAATTCCTCTCAAAGTACTTCTGACAAGCCAATAAAATCATCTTTATGTTATGTTATGACACTGGAAAACACGTAGACAAAGGGGAAGGTTTACTGAGACTTATAAAATAAGCACAGAATACTAAGATGTGCCCAGCCTTCAAGTCCTTTACACACTGGATACCAACAAACATTTCCGAGGACATTCCTTCAAGTTATGGGCAAATGCACCTAAAGATAAGCTTTAAAAAACGGTTGGACAGACTGAACATCTCCAAACTATATGAAACACACGCATCAGCTAATAGCTGCGAGTATGTTTTACCAAATAAAATGATAAATATATTCTTATTATGTATTGAACACATTTATTCTTTCGAATACCGGAATTAGAGACAACAAAAAGACAATGAGAAAGCGAACGCTGGCGTTTAATGAATTAATATCAACAAATAATTCTGACAAGAATTTAAACTAAATTGCAGATTACATACTTACAGCAAAAGTTAAATTTTATTAATTTTAACACTTCAGAATGGTCTAATATATTTGATGCTGAAGTTTACAGCGTGTCATTTACAATTAGATGTCAGTATACAGAAATTACACATACAAAGTAAGTTGTCGAAATGCGCAACGACCAATCGACACATTTACAGCGGTTGTCTGTATGCACAACGACACATTGACACATTTACAGTGAGTTATCAGTATTCACAAATTACACATTCAAAGTAAGTTGTCAGCATGCAAAACGACGAATCAATACATTTAATTTTGCTGTGAGTTGTCAGTATGCAAAACAACACATCAAGAGATTTACAGTGAGTTGTCACCATGCACAACGACACATTGACACATTTACAGTGAGTTGTCAGTATGCACAACAACACATCAAGACATTTACAGTGAGTTGTCAGTATACACAAATTACACATTCAAAGTAAGTTGTCAGCATGCGCAACGACAAATTAACACATTTACAGTGAGTTGTCAGTATGCATAACGACACATCGACTCATTCATCATAACCAAAAAAATCATATTACAAGACTATGTCGAAGACACGCTTGTTTGGTAATGACTACCTCGGCCCCCTGGTAACTCATCAATATTGTGTCTATTAACTGTTCAATCTTTATTTTAAAATATATAGGTACTTATTTTTTCTATGACTCTATATTTGCTTTTGCAATATTTTTTTTATTATTTAGACTTCAACCACCCTAAATTTGTTAGTAATTATTTTCTTAACATTTTATTGGTAGTTGCTTTTTTCTATATAGCCTGTTTTTTGTAATGTGAATTTGAGAACACAGTATATTTCACGAACTCTTAGATTACGACTTACTTTTTTATTATGATTATTTTTATTGTGCTTTTGTGTACAATATTGACTGGCCTACACTGTCCACACACTTACATAATATCGATCAAAATTGTGATAACAACCACTTTTTTTCAAAGACTAACCATGGAGTTTCTCGCCGGTTCTTCTCCATAGGAAACTACCAATTTGGAACCATGCACTAGTTTCTGACGTTTTATTATGCGTATGTGTGAAATAAAATATTTTGACTTTCACTTTTTTATTCAAAATAAGTTGTCAGCATGCTCAACGACACATCAACACATTTTCAGAGAGTTGTCAGTATGCACAACGATACATAAACATCCTTAGAGTGAGCATTTACTATAAATATATACAACTAAACATTTAATAAGGGATGTCCGCATAAATTGGCTGTTTATGAGAAGAGAGTAAAGGAAATAAAAAAAACACTACTCAGTATAATTTACTTTAGTAACATTTACCAAGATTATTAACAATATCTCCAGATACACAATAATCAATAACAATTCCTACTCTCTTTTATAATTGTTGATGAATTTGATTCGCTAAAATTAAATAAGATTATAAAAGAACCCCTTTAAAATATTGCACCTTACGGTCTAATTTCTACTTCACAATAAGAACATATATCTTCAACAAAGATGAGACAAATTCCATAGACACGTAGATATAACATTTTAAAGTAGGCCCTAAAAATATAAGTAAGAAAAGAGAAACTTAAAAATAATAATTTATAGTAAGTATTAGGTTGTAAAAACATGGAATAATAATAAAACTTATTATGAAAGCTACACTAGAATATTAAGTCGATAATGCCCGGAAAATATGGGGCTACTTTTTTATGCTAGAATAGTAAAAGAGTGCAAATGATCAGTAATATATTATACCAATTATACCAAAAATTCGTAGACATGTGACGTTCACCCACCACATTCACTCTCCTAGAGAGGAGGCCTGAGTCCCAGCAGTGGGAACATTAAAAGACTAATTATGCTATGCTATGCAAACGATCTCCCTAGTTTTTTTCCAACTAAATTGGAGTTGTCTTCCAGTCAAACCGGATGCAACTGGGTACCAGAATCTGTGTACATTACAATTAAGGTTACACATTATCTTAATTGTAATGTGTAACCTTAATTGTAATGTGTAACTGTTTTATGTTCCAGTATAGTAAAATAAAAAAATAAAAAAAATGTGGAGTGACTGCTTGTCTGAACTCCATGACCCAGTTATTGGGTAGCACTGGGTAGCACTATACCCCTTAGCCGGACTGGTGTTAGATTTCCTTGAACACATTCGTAACAAACTTCCACGTGTATCAAACGATATTTTTCAATACATATCCTTACGAAGAAATAAGTAAACAGCGACTGCCCGGTGACTCGTGAAGGTTGTTTGACGGCTTTGTACGAGCAATACCATAAATTCTAGCAGGGGACCTCCCACTCTTTTCCGCACTAATTTGGAAAACAGTCCATTGCGTACTTAAAATCGGTATGGATAGGAGCAGATTTTTGAGTGTATCAGTGCAACAAGTCACGATTTTTCTAGCTTGGAAAAGTAGCCTCGTATACCCTGAGCATATCACTTATAAATGTGTTTTTTACCATATTCATTTTCGGTTCCAAAAAAAAAACAAATCTATACATCATCAAAAGAAGTATGGAACTGCCGAAACGTGGGTTTCCAATTTCAAAACCCAACTGGTTTCCGAACGAAATAAATTAATGATAAATTTTCAGTCCAAAAAGAAACTGGTGTGCATTTCAATCTGGTATTGCGTTTAACTCCCTGACTGCAAAGCAGAATAGTTCATAGGAGGTGAAGGCAGCCACACTGGTTAATTGCGCCTTATACACTGTCACTGCCCAACCTCTGAAGAGGCCTTGCAAGCCATCTTTCTTGTACGCTATCGTAAGGCAATCGATCAACCTGGTACATCGGATAAGACTTTGAGCTTGCGTAGGGGTCTTGTACTTCATACTCGTTTTGTGGGTCTGTAACAATATATTATTTAGTTAAACATATCATAATAATCTTTTGGCCTTTTTTGTTGGAGGGTAAAAATCATCCAAATGACACCCCCCGCCCTTGGGCGGAGCAGGAGATAGTGTTAAACTCTTACTGACTAAAAAACCCACCCCGTTCCTTCGTGCCTTTCGTACCGGTGCCGAGCTTCCCTTTCGGATAACCCTGGTCCCAGTAGGCTTCGACCCGACTGGGCGCCTACTATTGCTGACAACTCCTTGAGGCGCGTGGGAACAGTGTGCGCCGTCGATGACTAGGGCTCGGTCCGGACAGTTACCGGACGGTCGGTCAGCGAGCTACCCATTGCTCGCCGTACGCAAGCCCGCGCCTACGGTGGCCGGAACTCGGGATCGGAATCCCGGCGGCGACTGGAGCGCTGTGAGGGCCGTTGCCTCATACGGTCGGCCTCCTCCTTTGCTAGCATTACACTTCTCCTCGCTCCGGTACACGGTACATGGCCTGTACCAAGGTTCGGTGCGAGAATCTTTTGGCCTAAAGAAAAATGGGTTAATGAAGGTAATTAAAAATACAGGTGAAATTGGATCATAAAAGCAAAGGACCGAAAGATATGGATTAAAATGGAGGAGGACAGGAGGCCTTTATACGTTGAGGGGTCCATATTGAATATATTTTGCAATTATTATAATTTTGAAAATTAGAATCTAATTAATATCAACAAATTTTATATTAATTTGAAAATCTATATTTTAATCCAAGATTTTAACCGACTTCGAGAAGAAGGAGGTTCTATGTTCGGCTAGATGTGTGTTTTTTTTTTATGTAGGTATGTTTACCGATATCTCGGTCAATTGAGGACCGATTTTGACAATTCTTTTTTGATTGAAAGGTTATGCTTCCAAATTGGTGCCATTGAAATATTGTTATGATCTGATCATGAACTTCCAAGATATAGCACAGAACTCTTCATAGGATCACAGCAGAACTGTCGTAACAAGTAAAATTGCTTTGTTTATATGTGTAGTCGATGACTGGCTGGAGGAAAAGGTCAAAAGTCAGGTACATCCCCTCCGGATGTACCTGACCAGGTCATCGGTCCACCTTGTTGGAGGTCTTCCAACGCTGCGTCTTCCGGCTGATATATTGATGATGATGATGATGATGATGACTTTTTAATTAGTACCTAAAGAAAATACCAGTTCGTGCAAAATCGCGAACGACCGTATACTGAAAGATGCAGCTTTGGAAGGCCGCAGGAATCCGATAGATGCGAGACGCACAGGATCGGTTATTGTAGGCCTGAATACCAGCAGTGGGAGCATTAAAAAAAAAGCTGATAATGATGATCATGATGCTTCGGGGAGACCTACCTATATCACAAAATAGATATGCACCTATAACCTTAAAGAAGTTTGGAATCAAGAATACGTATATATATACGCGTTTGAAGATAATAAATAAAATAGGGTTTATGGACAAAATATTTGTTTGTACGATTTATTCTTTATAATTATCAACATCATTACAGCCGGAAGACATCCATTGTTGCAGGCCTCCCCCAAGCGTCGCCATAACAACCGGTCCTGCGTGTCACGTATCCATCGGATTACCGTCATCTATACATCTATACATATAAATAAAATTGGAGTGTCTGTTTGTAATATTGAAATAACCGCTTTTTACTACATTCATATGAATATACATACGGTAACATCATCATACCAAAATAACATTTTTTACAATTTTTGTCTGTCGGTCTGTTTGTCTGTTTGTTCCGGCTAATCTCTGAAATGGCTGGACCGATTTTGACGGGACTTTTTTTGGCAGGTAGCTGATGTAATAAGGAGTAACTTAGGCTACTTTTATTTTAGAAAAAATAAATTCAAAATCCTGTAGTCCACGCGAACGAAGTCGCGGGCACAGCTAGTTTATACTAATATTATAAAGAGGTAAAGTTTGTTTTTTTGTTTGTAGGAGGCAATCTCTAAAGTACTGGTCCGATTGCTAAAATTTTTTCACCGATGGAAAGCTGCTTTATTCCTGAGTGACATAGGCTATATTTTATGTACGCGGGCAAAGATTAGTTAATTCATAAATAAATAAATAACTCACAAAAAGACATTCACAATTAATTCACATTAATAAACTAGTGCACTTCACCATCAAAGATTGCATCACTGCTTACCATCAGGTGGGATCGAATTTAAAAAAATCACAGTACAAAACAAATTGCTATCGATAATTCATAAAACATACAGTTTTATGAGTCAGGTTATCAGCCTTTTTATTAAATGTCAGTGAATTCTAGAAATGCGATCGTTTTATGGTAACTTTCTCACAAGACGGAATTCACAGTACTAAGATCAATATATAATTACACATAGCACTTGCACACATAATGATTAAGGCGAGGAAGTACGGAAGTTTGCCGGCCTCAGGAATAAATACAATGTTTGTATGACAACATGTGATCAAGTCGACTGTGCAGCCGCTTGGTTACATCACTAGTTTTCCTGATCAGGGAAAAAACGTTGTTGAAGACCAGAAATGAGAGAAAATAGCTGTAGGTATGTTGAATCGGAAACTGTTGACCAGAATAATTTATGACTACTATGACTATGACTATGAATTAATAGAGTATTTTACTGTGTATAAGAAAAAAAAACTAGAAGTATATTGAGATAGCTTAGGCATTAAGCAACGTAGAATATTCATTTATATTAAAACCTAATTGTACATACTATTCATACAAAGACATGACTCAAAAGACTTAATATCCAGGCCAAAAACATTAACAAAGAAAAAAACCGTAGTCACCATGATATTACGTCATAGCAATTTTTTTATTGTTTATATATTCGCGCTTGACCGTTGTCAAAACATAAACCAATTATAATTTCGTGTTTATTTTTAGTAGTTTATTAGCCCCCTAAGATCGAAGATTGGTCCTCCAACCAACTTACCTACAGTTGCCATCACGGATCTTGAACGCTCGGCGTCAGAGTGGGGATCGCTTTGCGCATTCCATACGTTGGCGAGCCAATCGTCTTCGTTGTTAGATACATGCAGCAACGCAGTGAACGAATGAAGAGTGACGTCTATGACGCGATGGCGCGGCCAGCCAATCACTGACATTCCCCGCCCCCGCGTCGCACTTCGCATCAGTAAAGAGACCGAATATTTGACTTCTGCGCAAGTGTTCAAGATCCGTGATGGCAACTGTAGATCCTATCCCATATTACACATCCCACATGTCTATGTTTATGTATTTTATATAATAACTAGTTTCTGCTAGCAGCTTCGCCCGCCTGAGAGTAGGTTTCTCACTACTCATGGACCCCGTTTCCCTACCCTTTGGAGGTGAAGAAGGGGTAAGTGGGCAAAGGAGTTAACTACTATTACGATTCTCTGGTAATATTTCTGCTGTTAGCTAATTTCAAATCTGAAATATATACATGATTGACAGTTAAAACCTTTGCTAGCATCTGCTACTATGTACCTAACGAATTAGAATTGGGGTGTTTTAAATCCATGGATCGATTTACTGTCAGTTATAACCTATATTCATGCAAAAAGTCGGTTTTTTTTTATTTTGTCAGATAACACCTTTGTCCACTTAACCCTTCAATTGTAGAAAATCCTCTTGAGCGCCGATTGTACATACGTCTGTACAACTCGAATTACCTTGAAAAACGCTTATTATCGTTTTGTACTTTTGTACACACGGTAGTACCTACGAAATTTATTTGTCCGATAATTTTGGTGTTTACATCTTTGTTTTTCATAGAAAAATTCAAATAAAGTTTTTTTTTTTTTGATGATTTACGCAAGGGCGTCGGGGCACCCGAGGGGTTTGCTCGCTTACGTCGTAAAACGAAACCTTGTGCAAAATTTAACGCTCCTAGTCCCAGTTGTTTCGGCTGTGCGTTGATATGTCAGTCAGTCAGTTTTTCCTTTTATACAACATTATTTTTTAACCGACTTCGAAAAGGAGGAGGTTCTATGTTCGGCTGAATGTATGTTTTTTTTTATGTATGTTCACCGATTTCTCGGTCAATTGTGGACCGATTTTGAAAATTCTTTTTTTGATTTAAAGGTTCCAAGCTACCAAGTTGGTTCCATTGAAATATTGTTATGATTTGATCATGAACTTCGAAGATATGGCATAGAACTCCTCATAGGATTGTCGTAACAAGTAAAGTTGCTTTGTTTATACGTGTAGTCGATGACTGAGTGAAGGAAAACGGGGAGGTGATGTATCGGACTGATCTGATGACGAAGCCAGAAGGTAAATTAATGTAATCTAACCGTGTTTGGGATTATTAGAATCGTTATGAGATGCTCTCTGGCTATAAGGTATTTAAGTTTGGCTGAGGGGTACTTTTTAGTGGTGGTAGGTACCATAACTAAAAAGTGTAATGTAAAAAAAAATACAAAAAAAAATACAACCGACTTCAATGTTAAATAAACACTGAAAAGTACAAAATAACTTTAATTTCGGAAGTCGGTGTTAAATAACGAAGAGCCTATCTATTATAGACACACCGACTTCCGAAATTAAAGTTATTTTGTACTTTTTAGTGTTTATTAAACATTGAAGTCGGTTGTTTTTTTTTTTGTAAAAAGTTTTTTATTATTCCTGTTATCTGTTTTAGTACCTACCTAGACAGGTTTAGAATAGAAAAGCTTTTATTTAGGACAGACAGAGGACAATGGTTGTAAACACAAGGTAAAAAATAAAATACGGATTGCGCCGAGCGTGCCCCTACTGAAGTGGACCCTCTGGATTTGTTGAGCGTCAAACATCCAGCGCTGTTTTTTAGTTGGCACCCCGCAGTGTCGCCCAGACAAAGGTAAATAAAATATAATACCTAAATTTTCAATTCAATTTGAATTTTCAATTTCATTTATTTTCTCTTGACAATGGTTTTACTTGTTAATTAAAAATGTTTGTGACTTCAAAATTTATTTCACCATTGTAAGTCTAGACTTATGTTTTTGAGAAGTCTGTTGTAGTGGCAAAAAAATTTGGGTGTCAGTAACATTATTTATGGCAAAAGGACAGCATATATATACACAAGGGAAAGTGAAATAAAAAACTTTTTCCAAAAAAAAAAAATAATAATAACCGACTTCAATGTTAAAAAACACTGAAAAGTATAAAATAGCTTTAATTTCGGAAGTCGATGTTTCTATAATAGTTTTGTATCTTCGTTATTATACTTTTTAGTGTTTTTTAGCCGACTTCTAAAAAAGGAGGAGGTTCTCAATTCGGGTGTTTGTATTTTTTTTTTAACATTGAAATCGGTTATATTTTTTTTGTATAAAGTTTTTTAGTACCTATATACGAAACCTGAATATAGTTTGTTGAGAATCAGTAACTGAATCAACATGGTGGCAATTATTGGAATCTAATAATTTTTACACCATGTAAATTTTTTCCCAAAAATATTTAAAAGATCAAGGACACCACCGACACTAAGTACAACACAGATCACGGCAGGTCATAGCGGGCATTAGGAGCCAGCAAACAGCAGGGTGCAAGTAAAAAACAATCGCCTGGCCCTCAGTCGCCTGGATGGTCCGACTGTGTATTTTTGCCGACATTACCAGCTTATAACTTTGAGATTTTTTATGATACCTACAGTTATGAAATTTTAAATTTACCCTTAATTACAATTATTACAATTTATTTTATATAATATATTTTTTTTTTTTTTTTTCTCTCACAAATTTAACATATTTTTAACTCGCCAAACTTTATAATTTAATGGCGAGAAACGCTCGTTTACAATCACTTAATTGACATCGTAAAACAACACATCGACAGCACAACACATTTACTACGAGTACTTTTAAGTAAATAAAAATACTATAGGATATAATAAAATAAGATAGACAGATGAGGGTACGTACATGGATTTGCAGTCTCCGTTTAGCCAAATCAAACGGGTATGTTAGGGTCTTGGCGACGAAACCTGATGTGGAACCAGCGATGGAGCTGGCGATGGCGAGGTTTGCCACTTTGTGCTTGTTGTTCTTGCATTCTTCGGGAGCACAGGGCTTTGCGATCAGCTTTAGCAGAAGAGGCTGTACGAAACTGAACGTTGCAAACTGTATGCCCACTTGTGGACCCATCTGAAATAATAATAATAATCATTTCAGCCCATATACATCAACTGTTGGACATAGGCCTTTTTTATGGTAGGAAAATCATCAATGACAACCCCCGCTCTTGGGCGGAGCGGGACGCAGTGTCAGACTCTTACTAATAATATAATAATAATATTCCACAACTATCACACAACGCCGTCCTGCGAGCAGCGAGCTACCCATTGCTCACTGTCCGCAAGCCCGCGCCTACGGTGGCCGGAAGTCGGGATCGGAATCCCGGCGGCGGCGGCGAGAGCGCCGTTGCCTGATGCGACCGGCCTCCTCCTTTGCGAGCATTACTGCTTCGCAGAAGTCGGCGACCGCCTGCCACTCCTCCTCGCTCCGGACCATGGCCTGAACTAAGGCCCGGTGCGAGAGGTCTTCGCCGCCGATCGCCCCCACGAGGGCATGGCGATGCTCCGCACAAGCAGGGCACACCTCGACTGTGTGCTCCACCGTGACCTCCGGGCGTTCCGCACAGTGGCGACACCCGGGCATCAATTCCGCAACTATCACACAACGCCGTCTAGTCCCAAGCTAAGCAGAGCTTGTGTTATGAGTACTAGACAACTGATAGACATACTTATATATTTCTAATAGATAAATTACATCCAGACATAGAACAAATGATCGTGACACATAAACAAAAGTCCTGGGTGGGAATCGATCCGATAGGCACAGGACTGTTCGTTGTGGCGAAACTTGGGGGAGAGTTATATCTAACAGTGGACGTCTTTTGGTTGCAATGATGGTGATGATTTTATTTCCAATCGTCATTTCATTTCGTTATAATTTGGGTGTCTTCAAGGCTAGAGTGAATAAGCTCTTAATAAACTAGTGCGCCTCACCATCAAAGATTGCATCGCTACTTACCATCAGGTGGGATCGCAGTCAAGCACTAGTTTATCTCAATTAAAAAAAAAAAAATGCAACGCGAAGCTTAAAGATAAATTTGAAGACGTAAGGCTATGCTAACCTGCAACAGCGAAGCGTTGAGTCCTTCATAGAACGCCCTGATCCCTCCATACCGATACACGGTCTGAGCTCCATGGAAAAGATTCTTATACTGGTCCTTCACCAATATCTGGCGAACTCTGATGACCTCCAGTGGGATGACTAACGTGGTAGAAACGCACCCAGCTAAAACGCCGCATACGAAGTGTTCTATATGTCTGGAGAGAAGCAAAAAAAACAAATGCAGCAAACGTACACAATGTATCACCATCATCAGCCTTTTTAAGGTTCCCACTGCTGGGACTCAGGCCTTCTCTCTGGGAAAGGGAATGGGCCGTAATCTACCACGTGGACCCAGTGCGGGTTGGTGAATGTCACATGTCTTCGAATTTTTGGTTCTAGGACGGGCCGGTTTCCTCACGATGTTTTCCTTCACCGTTTTGAAAGCAGTGGTGATGAAATAAATTACACAAAGTAATGCGCCTGGCTGGTTTCGAACTCGTGACCTACGACTCGTAAGTCGGGGCCATTACCACTCGGCCACCACTGCTCTCATCATGTATGGTGTACATAAATAACAAGAATAATAATTTTAAAAATAAACAATTGCTGAAAGTCTATTCTCAAAGACTAAAAAAAGTGATATTCTTGACACAAAAATCTCAAAATAATTACTTGGTAAAAAACGCAGAAAACAAAACTAAAGCAACTTGGAAATTAATTAATAGATGCAAAAGAAACTTTCCTCCTGAACCTATTAAAAATATAATTGTTGGAAATGAGCAAATAAGTGACCCTCAAAAAATTGCTTCGGCGTTTAATAATTATTTTATAGATTCTGTTCAATCAAATATGAACACTAATTGCACTAGGGCTCTATCTTCAATAAAATATTATCACAAGTCGCTATTTATGAAACCTACAGATCCTTTAGAAATATTCAGAATCATTAATTCTTTAAAGAACACGAATAGTGCGGGGTATGATGAAATAACCTCTGACATTTTAAAATCAGTATCACATATTATCGCACCAGTATTAAGCTTTATAATAAATTTATGCATAGAATACGGCTATTTTCCAAATTCTTTAAAAACCTCTTTAATTAAGCCTTTACACAAAAAAGGAGAAAAAGCTACAGTTTCTAACTACCGTCCAATTTCACTTATACCAGTAATATCTAAAGTATTTGAAAAAGTTATTTATAATTCGTTATATTCATTTCTTGAATTAAATAATATTTTTACCAAAGAACAATATGGTTTTCGGAAAAAGAGAAATATTAATAGGGCAATATATGATCTTTTTTCTGAAATTGTTAGTAATGTGGATAAAAAAAACCCTATTGCAACAGTACTCATGGATATGTCCAAAGCGTTTGACCATGTAAATCATGAAATACTATTGGGTAAATTGGATCGATACGGCATAAGAGGGAATATTTTAAGTCTACTTAAAAGTTATCTAAGTAATCGTAAGCAAATTACAGTTCTAAAGAGAATCTGCTCCAAGTCTAGAGTAGAAGTAACTGATATGTCGTCACCTAGATATACATCATGTGGTGTGCCACAAGGAAGTGTCCTTGGCCCTTTGTTGTTTCTCATTTACATCAACGATTTGCCAAAATGCATAAAATTTCAAACAGTTTTATTCGCTGATGATAGCACACTTATTGTACCATGCAAACATATTGAAACTTACCAAGATGATATAAATGACTCCATTCATTGCATAATAAATTGGTTAGATTTGAATGGATTAAAAATAAACATAGAAAAAACTAAGCTTATGACATTTAATCAAAAAACTGTAACCCCTAATTTAAATATTTCTTATGAAGGTCAAAGAATAGCTGAGACAAACCAAGCCAGATTTCTAGGTCTTCAATTGGATAGTCACTTAAACTGGAAAAGTCATGTAGAGATAATCTGTAAAAAATTAAACCAATACTCATATGCTCTTTACAATCTTGCAAAGATTGTAGACGAGTCTATTGCTCTTACATCGTACAAAGCATATGTGACTTCTACATTACGTTTTGGAATTATATTTTGGGGAAATTCCACAGAGAGATTAACTGTGTTCAAAGCCGAAAAGAGATGTGTGCGCTCTATATTTAAACTGAAACCTACTGATAGCTGTTTACCATATTTTAAAAATTTTAAACTCCTAACATTTCCTTGCATGTACATTTTTGAAACTGCAGTTTTTGTCAAATCTAATTTTCATTTGTTTAAAACATTGAAGTCCAAACGTCGTAACAAAGAGATATGTACTATTTCACATAAGACAGCATTATTTTCGAAAAGTTTTCTTGGAATGGCACCTAAAATTTATAATAAAGTTCCTAATGAAATAAAAGAAATAAACGAAATAATTGATTTTAAAAAAGCGTTATTAAAACTATTAAATGAAAAAGTATATTACTCTGTTAATGAGTACTTAGATGACAGACTTTAATTTGCACAAATATATTGCATACTCTTCATTGTTATATAATTGCCTAAAAATAAATTAATTATTGTGTATACGCTTTTTTTGACAACTATAAAAATGACATTTGTATTAAAAATTGTTTTATTATGGACTACTACAATTATATTATTGACTACTATTTTAAATTATATTAAATTGTTGATTATTGTATTCAATATCATTAAATTATTAACTGTTATATCGAACATGATTAAACTTAAAAAAAATTTGACATCTATAAAGTTGACATTTGTATTAAATACTATCAAATTATTGACTGCTATATCAATTGTTATTATACTACTTAATTGATTACTGATATAATGTTGCAGCACTCTTATAAATAATATTGTATACCAAAAGGCGGGTCATAGAAGTACTTCACTATTATAAATTCTTACATCTTATCTATACCTGTGTACCACAATAAACACAATAAACAATTTTGAACTGAAATAAAATTGATCATTTCATGAAATTGCCAATTACGAGTAAAACTGGCCAGATCGTTTAAACGTTAACATTTTTGATATGTCAGTCCTCGTTTGGCCATATCATTGATGTAGAATTTCTATGATAAAAAAGCTCTAAAGAAAGTAGGCCACACGGGGACCGAAATATCATCAAAGTTTAACGTTTAAAACGATCTGGCCAGTTTTAGTTGACCATTTCATGAAATTATCAATTTTTGGCCACGAAATATACAACAGTATTTTTAGTTTATGCGAAACTTGAACATATGTAGTTTTTTCAGAATCAATAAGTAACTGAATGGATTCCGATAGTTTTTAAACCATGTTATAATTTTTCCGAAAGATATTTAAAAAGGTCAAAAGTTGGACACAACCGAGACCGATACTAAGTGCAACTCCTGTGTCAGTGATATGTCGTTTCATTAAACTAAATGTAGTGAAATAAATAATACTGTTTATGAATAAAGTAATAAAACAAAATTAAGTGGGGCATTTTTATTAGAAAATAAAGTTTTAATCAACTAAACCATAATAATCTGACAATGATATCAGGTATTATACCTTTTATATTACGTGAATTTGTTTGTTAGGTACAAAAAATAAATTTAAGTTTAATAAAAAATTGTAAAATAAAAAAAGACTTCTAAAAGTATGGACCGATTTTATTCGACAGTATCCGCTTTTCTGACATTTTACTAGATTTAGTTTAGTGAAACGACATATCACCGACGATAAGTTTGTGTTTTGTCATATCGATTTTTTTAGTAAGAAGACGTAATAAACAAGAATATTCGGCATCTGCCGGGATTTCGTGATATCCCTAGGGATTTCGTGAAATCCCTGATATCGTCATTTCCTTGCGACATGTATATTTTTTAGTAAGTACCTAAGTCTATTTTTTCCAAAGGCCTGCCCTTTCTCCTTCCAAACCTCTCCGTTTAGGACGATCTTTGGTTAAACTAAGTTTGTCAATAAAATATAGTATGCTAAAATCAAAGTGTTTATGGAAGTCACGGCTGCGCAAAACTATTGAAAGTTTTGATAGATTTGACAAAAACCTGTGCTGTCCTACGTTACAGTAGGGCTAAGCCTTTCTTTTTTTTTCCATCCCTCTCTATCAACTAAAAGCTGCATACGACAAGTGCTCATTGAAAAAGTCCAGCTCGTCTCGCATTTTACATTTACACTAAATTTATTTAAGCGCCTATCAAAATATATACTGCAATAAATCGTTGTTAGTCGACAGGTTGCAGATAATAACCAGATTACGAAAATTGAAATACAATTAATGTTAATAAAGTATACGAATTAGTTGTTTACTAATTCCTATCGTAGGATGTACTTCTTCCACTGTCACTTCTGTAAGATCTGGTGTGTAAGAACTGTGGCGTCTAAGAAGATCACCTACTCAACTCAGATCACCTACTTGCAAACTGGCAAGGTAATGGTACTTTTAAGGTTTATCTTTATAAAAGTTTGGGGGTTCTGATTCGAAACAAGTTTGATTAGCGATGTCACAAAAAATCTAGTTCTAAGAATATAATAATTTAACACGAAGCCTTTTCATTTGCGTCTCCACACACCACATACCTATTTAAGAGCAGTGTGGCGTGAGTCACTGCAAAAAAAAAAAATTGTCCTCATGATTATTTAAAGCCAGACTTTACATACATTCCTTTGCTAGCTTTATCCAGATTATTTCTGCTATGGTAACACACTGCCCATGCCCATTAAACGACCAACACTTAGTTCCAGTCCTCGGTTGCTACTCTATCAAACGTTACGATTGAAATACGTATGAAATTCTTCGATATCGGAAATCGTACCAAGGAACTAAATCAAGCATGGTTAGACACGTGGACTTGAGTATTTTTATAATGATCCATTTTCTTCGAAACGGAGTGTGTTATGTAATGTAATGGGTCTGTCTCAAAAAAGTGGCACAGTTTTGAAATTTTTTCAATTTTTCAAAAATGTTTGAGAATAAATAAGCTTTAATATACTACAATATGATGACCGATATCCGCAGGAAAACTAAGGTTGCCGACATAGCACAAAGAATTGCCAAACTTAAGTGGCAATGGGCAGGGCACATTGCTCGCAGAACAGATGGCCGTTGGGGCCGAAAGGTTTTGGAGTGGCGACCGCGTACCGGAAGACGCAGTGTTGGAAGGCCTCCTACAAGGTGGACCGACGACCTGGTGAAGGTAGCGGGAAACCGATGGATGTGGGACGCACAGGAACGTTCGATGTGGCGACGCTTGGGGGAGGCCTATGTCCAACAGTGGACGTGTATCGGCTGAAATGATGATGATGATGATGAATATGATGACAATATGATACAATATGACTGTTTTGAGACAAACCCTAATATATTTATAACACTGAACTTAATCTAGTAATATAAGTATATCACTAAACTTCGACGGTTTTATGACTATATTCCTAGTGAGATAGTAAAGAATCGCTTTCGTATAACTATGTTGCGGTTTATAATTATATTCCTAGGGATATAACTATATTACGGCTTTATCTATCTTACTGCGACATACACACTCCGTTTCGAAGAATCAATACTTAACTTATAATAAATCTGCAGTTGTTTTTAGTTGTGCGACTGTCACGTAAAATGTATGAAATCGACATCAATAACTTTTATACATTAAAATTGTGTGTAACTTGTTTTATTATTTAGGCTTTGTTTCATCGCAATCAGTTGACTATATCTAAAGATAAATTACATTAATTGACTGTTAGGCGGTACGAAGTGTGCTGGGTCAGCCAGTTATAAAAAATAATTGGCCAATTGTTGATATATTTGACCAAGAATACTTATCTATTGTAATGTTATTACGAAGCAGATGGCTAGTTTGTTGCAACTTACTGAAACTTCTCTGGCACCAGAGAGCTCGATATCTTTGTGCTGACCTCATACACGTAGAACTGGCTGCTGACACCCAGTATTGAGTGAACCTAAAACATCAGTTAAATTAAAACGCTGGACATCGAGAAGGAATACCCATAGTAACAAAATTGTCCGGTTTATAGGAAGAGACAAAGTGAATGCGAGGCCAATTTTTGAAGATATTGTGACGAAACCGGAAGGTACTGTAAGGGCACCTTCAAATTAATAATATAATAATATTCCACAACTATCAGACAACGCCGTCTAGTCCTAAGTCAAGCAGAGCTTGTGTTATGGGTACTAGACAACTGATAAACATACTTATACACCGTTAAATTTTAATCGTTTTAATCCCGTGGAGAGTCGATCCGGTACATGAAACACTATCGATTTGTAAAGATAAAATTAAAAAATAAAGTACCTCCTTTTCAAAACTCGTATTAATTTACGCATGTACGAAATTGATTTCTTTAAGAAAGAGTCAGCTGAGCGAGTTCAATGACCTGTAGGTACTTTGTACGCAACGCCGACTATTAACTACAGGTCATTGAACTCGCTCAGCTGAAGTTTTCTTAAAGATACTAATTTCGTACATGCGTGAATTAATACGAGTTTTGAAAAAGAGGTACTTTATTTTTTAATTTTATGTTTACAAATCGATAGTATTTCATGTACCGGATCGACCCTCCACGGGATTAAAACGATTAAAATTTAGCGGTGTATATTTTTAAATACATAAATATTATAGATAAATTACACCCAGACACAGAACAAATGATTATGCTCATCACACAAACATTTGTCCTGGGTGGGAATCGAACCCACGACCTCCGACATAGCAGTCAGGGTCACTAACCACTAGACTAACAGGCCAGTCGAAATTAGCCGCGAAGTGCAGCGCGGCCGCCACACTAGAACCGCTATGTTTGAGCATCATAGTGTTTTACATTTGGTTTCTCGATTAGAATGAAACTATTAAAACGAAAAAAGATTTTGGAAAAAGAAACTTAAGAAAAGATTGCCGTTATTTGGTATACGTCAACAAACTTAATTTCATAAAGTAAAAGGCTGTGGCCAAAATTTCAAAATTACATAGATGAGTTCGCTATTGAGTATCAATCTCATCGACAAATTCTTCAACCTATTTTCATTCATGTTTAGACTTGAAGAAAAACTAAGTGCCTCATCATCACTAGTCGACCGATGAACTGTACACCTAGCCAAGTTGCTAATCTGCAATCGGTAACGCTAGTAGAAATCTTCGTTGTAACTTGGTTGTAACTTGGCTAGGGGGGCAGGTGCGCGGCTGTAGCGCGGCTGTCGCACTGCAGTCGCGCGTTTTTAATTTGTATGGATTAACAAAGCAGCCTATTTGCAGGCACTCTAAGAGATACATATAATAGAATTTTAGATACAGAACATGCGGTGGACGCACGATCGCATTGTCTTAGTACACTTTTCTGACGACATTAAGTATCCACGGACGCGTAGCTTCATAGACGCGTATTCGTCATTATACGCTTGGTGTACGCTTGCTTGTAGCTTACATACTACATACGACAAGAGTGAATAGATTACTTTTGGACGAGCGTGCTCATCGTGCATCAGGTGAGATAGTGGTGAAATGCGAGCTGTACTTAATAAAAAAAGAGCTTGTGCTTTTTGTAGTAGACAACTGATAAACATACTTAATTTTTCTAAATTTATATTAACATATATATTATAGATAAATTACACCCAGACACAACAAATAATGATCTAAACCACGAGCTCAATCTCTACCTCTGACCAAAAATCAAGTATTAACTCAAATAGACAACTCAAGTTCCACGCGCGCCTCAAGGTGTTGTCAGCAATGAGATCCCCAGGGCCCTGGAACAATGGCAAAGAAGGAACAGGAGTGGGTTTTTAGGACATACCTGTCCAAGACAATGTCCATGCCAGAAAGCAGTGATGCCTTCTTCCCAAAATATCCTCCTCGCTATTCTGTATGTAGCAAATCTTCTTAAAGGCTTACGAAGGAGCTGAGACCTAATTTTGATTACGTCCATAGGCTGGACGATAAACTTGGTAGTAACCCCTGATAAGCAACCAGCTATCAACTTCTGCTTATGGGTTACAGAATCATTTGCGTCATACCCCACCATATTACGTGGAACATGGTGGCGACGCCAGGTAATGTCCAGTTGAGGTCTAACAAAATGGCCACCGTTCCATCATTCGGCTAATTTAATTTACTAAAATCATTGCTATTGTTTAGTTGTTCAACATTTGACTTTAGATATTTGTCTCAACATTTTGACAAGATTACAGATTAAAAATATCATAGTTTATTTTTCTTTTTTTTAGTGTTTTAAAGAGGTCGTATAGTTTGAGGTTCGTTGTTCCTTTTCAACGACCTTACAGCCACTAGAGTCTGTGCGGAAAGTAAACCATCGTGGGATTTAAGGGCGCTGCTGTAGATAAATATCGTTTTTGTTATGTAAGCAGCATTGTGACGTCATTATAGTGCGACTGTTAAATCTTGATATTTTGAAACAATGTTAGACTAGCTTCTTCCAGCGGCTTCGCCATATAATAAAAATTATCCTATTGGCTGAATTTACTCATCTAATGAAACTGCAATGTTATAGCTTATGTGCTACATTATTGCAATGTTTATGTTTAAGTTCATCTGTCTAGTAGTTTTTTCATCGAAGATATTGACCAAAACAAAATAAACAAATATCGTCATGTTTAAATGAATGTCCGTTTAATTTATATATATTTGGAGATAACAGGGACAGGAGTTTACCTAGGAAGTCTAAAAACATTAAAATAAAAGTGTTACGTACCAAAAAAACAGTATACTAATGTTTCCCAAGTTCATTACTTTGTTTTGATCAATAATGGTGTGATTTGCCATTTGTTATCTTTGGCAAAACTGTAATATATTATATATTATTTAATATATTATTTCCCTTGCAGCTCAGTGAAATTTTTTATCATACTTCAGAAGATTTTAATTAAAAATCACAATAAAATAACATAATAAACAAACTGGTGTCAAAATAATATGACGTTTTGCCCTTGACGGATGGCTGGGTTGGGTAGCTACTTAAAATCTTTAATGTTGTTTTCACTTTACGCCACGACGGTTCTTTTATCGCACAAACAATAGACGTCGAATAATAGGGAGGGCGACACATGTCAACACATATGACGTGTAGAGTGGGTGTAATTATTAGGATTTAATGCAATCTGATGTAGTCAACACGGGTTCAATAATCAAGGTTGATTAAGAGATAGAGGTCATTGTTTACTAACAGAAGAACCTTATGAAAAGAATCGAACAAAAGTATTTTTTAAATGATTAAATATTATACAAAATTCCCAAGTCGGTTGACTTATTAGACAGACTATAGATCAGATGTGCAACCAATCAGAACGCAGTACCCCTCTCCCCCGTACCTCAGCTAATTGACAGAACTGTTTTGGTGCGCTAGTTCAAGCATGAGGCGTCTAGACGCTATAAGGTCGTTGGTTGGAAAGAACATGAGGCCCTACCATTTAACGTGATCTATTTGCCGACCTAAACTGAGCTGTATATGTGATGGGTGATGGAGCTATAGTCTGTCTAAAAAGTCAAACGACTTGGAAATTTTGTATAATATTTAATCATTTAAAAAATACTTATTATATTCGATACGATTTCTTTTTGCCCTAATAATTACCTAAGTCGTTTGACTTTTTAGACTCTAAATAAGGTGTACATTCAGTGAAAAAAGTATCGGAAATGGAAGATTTGTTTATGGTTCCAAATTCAAATTTTAGATTTTTTGTTGTTGCTAGATTGGCACAACTGTTTTCCATTTTGGCGCAGAGTTTGAGTTGCATGTGTTATTTATATTAAATACAGTGCTGTTTTTAGTTATATCATATCTAGAGTGTATTGCGAATTTTATAATAACAAAAACATCGAACAAAGAGTTTGTCTTAAATTTTGCATTGCCAATGGAATTTCGTGTTCGGAGTCACTGAAAATGTTACAGAAGGCTTACGGTGAATCGACTTTATCAAAGACACATGCTTATGAGTCAAAGACATTAAATATATACTAAGTGGTACAAAGCATTCAAAAGCGGTCGAGATGTGATGGAAGATTTGCCTCGCTCTGGTAGGCCATCAACCTCTGCAACTGAAGTTAACACCGCTAAAGTGAAGGAAATAGTGACTGAAAATCCTCATTCAAGTTTGACAGAGATAGCCGCCGAACTTTTTGTATCTCACGAGTCGATCCGTACCATTTTAACTAATCATTTGGGTATGAAACGTGTTGCCGCTCGCCTAGTCCCAAAAGACCTGAATTTTCTCCAAAAACTCAATCGCATGAGAGTCGCTGAGGACATGCTAGAACGAGTCAATTCCGACCCAACATTCATGATACGCACTGTTACTGGCGACGAGACGTGGGTTTACGAGTTTGACATGCAAACAAGTCATCAAGCTTCGTAGTGGCGCCTTCCAACTGAACCAAAACCGAAAAAAGCACGCCAAAGTCGACCAAAAGTCAAAGTCGTGATGACTGTTTTCTTTGACTATCGCGGTGTTGTGCACTCGAAATTCTTACCGGAAGGTCAAACGGTAAATAAAGAATATGATTTGAGCGTTATGCGGCAATTCAGAGAGCAAATTCGACAAAAAGGCCAGATTTGTGGAAAGAAAATTCTTGGATTTTGCACCACGATAATGCGCCTTTGCACAAGGAAAACTCAACAAATACCATCGAGCAGCCTCCATATTTGCCAGATATGGCTTCAGCTGACTTCTATCTTTTTCCTAAACTCAAATTACCACTTCGTGGCACCCGTTTTCAATCTGTAGAAGACATAAAGGAGAATTCGCGGCGAGAACTGAACTCAATTTCGGAAATAGCGTTTAAAAAATGTTTTGATGATTGAATTATTCGTTGGCGTAAGTGTATCGTTTCTGAAGGGGCATACTTTGAAGGTTATAAAATAAATTTGAATGAATAACAAAAATTCTGTGTATTATTGATCTTTTCCTGGTACTTTTTTGACAGAGTAGTATAGCTCCATTCTCATTTCTCACTCGCACGCCATTTTAACACGAGACATGGGTAGGCCCCTTTTTCCATTTAAAAACTATTGTAGGCTGATAATTATTGCTCGTCTGCTGAGCATATCAGTCAGCAATATTAATTAATTTATTTCATTATCATCATTATCATTTCAGCTGAAAGACGTCCACTGTTAGCCATAGGCCTCCCCCAAGTTTCACCATAATGCCCGGTCCTGTGCGTCTCGCTTCCATCGAATTCCCGCAACCCTCAAGAGCCCCCCAGTCAAGTTACAATCTTGCGTCGAACGCCTCAAGTTGGCCATGCTCATCGGGGGCGCTTTTGTTTTGACCACTTGACTGAGCGTTGAGATGACGTCATTCCCCCCGTACATTTGAAGTTTTTTACTAGGGTTAACGATTGAAGATTATCAAGTTGGTTAGGGGTACAGGTCGTCGGTGCATCTTACGGGAGGCTTTCCAGCGCCTTGACGACGTAGGTGTTTGCTTCTCCAACACTTTTCAACCCCATTGACTATTTTGGTCTGCGAGCAATTTATTTGTTTAAACGCAACGAAAGAAGAATACTTTACGATGTACTAACAATTGTTTGAGTATATTTGTGAATTTCGTTTATTCATTTGTGTATATAATATTATTAGCTTTTGCCCGCGCGGCTTAGCTCCCGCTCTTTCCTACTCTACCCTACTCTACCCTACCCTATCCTACTCTACACTACTCTACACTACTCTACACTACTCTACCCTACTATACCCTACCAAACTACACATAAACCATCTACTAAATAGTCCGAACAAAGCCTAAACATTTTGTTTGGATAGGTGAGCCCGTTCTTGAGTTATAAAATTACAATGAAAAGTGGCATTGATTTTTATATTTATAGATATTTGAATTATCTTGTAACAACTACTATTTTTCTTTGATTACACCTACCATTATTCACTCAAAGAACCTCTGCATCACCCAAAGGTTGACTGGTAGGAAGGAAATGCCTAAAGCATTAAGTCCACCTATGTGTCTTCATGTCCTGTTTGGTTGTATCTAATTAGTGCCGGGTGGATCTAATGAGCTATGACCCTTATACTACATAATGTAAATGTATGCGCTGCAGCGAACTTTTGTTTTTACTTTTCAGTATTTTGACAAATAGTTTCCATGAAAGGGTTTTTTATTTTTTTGTGGTGGGAAAATCATCTAATGACCGCCCCCGCTCTTGGGCGGAGCGGGAGATAGTGTCAGACTCGTACTGTACTAAAAACCCAACCCTGTTCCTTCGTGCCTTCATACCGGAGCTCGAGCTAGTCTTTCGAAACTAACCCTGGCCCCAGTAGGCTTCGACCCAGCTGGGTTCCTGCTTTTGCTGACAACTCCTTGAGTTGCGCGGGAACAGTCGTCGTCGACGACTTGGGCTCGGTCCGGACAGTTACCGGACGGTCGGACAGCGAGCTACCCATTGCTCGCCGTCCGCAAGCCCGCGCCTACGGTGGCCGGAAATCGGGATCGGTATCCCGCCGTTGCCTGATGCGGTCGGCCTCCTCCTTTGCTAGCATTACTGCTTCGCAGAAGGAAAGCGGAAGCGACCGCCTGCCACTTCTCCTCGCTCCGGACCATGGCCTGTACCAAGGCTCGGCGTGAGAGGTCTCCGCCACCGATCGCCCCCACGAGGGCACGGCGATGCTCCGCCCAAGCAGGGCACACCTCGACTGTGTGCTTCACCGTGTCCTCCGGGTGTTCCGTCCGTGGCTACATCCGGGCGTCACTTTCGCTCGAATCCGGAAAGGGCTTGTCTATTATTAGAATATAAGTCGATGCCCAATAATTATACAGAGTTAGCAAGCTGACCTCATAATGAACTAGTGCGCCTCACCTTCAACGATTGCATCACTGCTTGCCATCAGGTGGGATCGCAGTCAAGCACGGGTTTATCAGACTTAAAAAAAATCTGGCCTGCTGGCGCTACGTACAATTTTTTATATAATAAAGTCATGGAGTGAAAAAGGTAACTGAAGAAACACAGGTAAGTTTTATCAGTTATCTCCAAGAAAAGACTTAAAAAAAAAATATTTTCACCTTTCCCAGAGAAGTTGCTGAATTTTACTACTCGCTGGTAATCTGATAACAATACTATCATGAAAACAAACTCACTGATTGATAACGATAACCTATCAATCAGTTATCGGGGTCATTTTAACGAAATCAGGAAAACAGTAGAAATAAATATTCATAATTGTCGAATGTCCGACCTAATGAGGTACTGGTCATCGTTTTGCTTGCAAGCACACATCACAGCTATTGATTTTCTGATTAGACACAAACAATGCATACAAACACATAATAGATTAATAAAGGACATTGAGATAAGCTAGTAATCATCTTTATATATAATATAACTCTCTGTAGGTACGTATGTTTGTCAAACTGGTTTACTAATGATAAGCATAAAATATATTGTCATAATTTATATTGGCTTAACGAAATTCAGCATAATGATCATTACGCATGATATTATTAGGCATTAATGTTTTGCCATAATGCTTGTTGGCATAAATACTGCTACTTCGCACTTCTCAATTCCTTCCTTCTTAGTTTATCTAGGACATTACTGACTCCCTGTGCTTCGCAAAACACGTAACGCCGTTATAAACCTAAGGTAGGTTGGGGGAAGATCGGCATTGGGGTAATCTTACTTACCCCAACGCATTTATCAATACACGTAAAAATAAAATAAAAAATCGGTAAAAACTGAATATGACTAAAAATACGGGAAGTAGGCGTGGTGACCGGGACCATTGCAATTATCTTTGTCTGTAATTACACTCCTTCCAAATCTGGCGAGAAGTACGTAGTTATAACAGAGGACATTGTCGTCACGTAACTCATAGTCAGTGTAGCATAATTTAACCATAAATTATACATGTATCTTTTAACATTAGCTGATTTTTTATCTGCACTATCATACTGTCAGTAAAAAAAAAATACTAATTGAGAATCTCCTCTTTTTTTAAGCCGGTTAATAAAGCATAAAATAAAAACTGGGTATACATGTAAGAAGAAAAGTAGTGGCTGAGTGGTAAAGCCCCGACTTACGAGTTGCATATCACGCGTTCTAACCCAATCAAGCGCATTACTTTGTGTAATTTATTTCATCACCACTGCTCTCAAAATGGTTAAGGAAAACATCGTGAGGAAACCGGCATGTCCCAGAACCAAAAATTCGAAAACATATGACACTCACCAACACTCACTGGGCGCGCGTGGTGGATAACGGCCTATTCCCTCTCTTAGAGAGGAGGCCTGAGTCCCAGCAGTGGGAACATTAAAAAAAAAAATTAACGACTTCACTAAAACGATCAAAATAAAGTCGGTGTTTCTATAACAGTTTTGTCTCTTCGTTATTTAACACCGATTTCCGAAATTAAAGTTATTTTGTTCGTTTTAATGTATTTTTTAGTGAATTGCGATTATTTTTAGTTTTTTGTAAAAAGTTTTTTATTTCACAGTTTTTAGTTGCGATACACTTGTAGCCAGATCAAATCAAATCAAATCATTTATTTCAAGTAGACCATTTGCAGGCACTTTTGAATAGTCAAATGTCGGTCAGTCCAAATAAAAAAAAAAAAAGTGAAGCTAAATTGCACGTTCTAAAGCGTAGATGGTTGGATGGATGGTGGTTCATGGAGAAGAACGTGCAAGAAACTCCATGGATACTCTTTTAAATCATATTGAGTTACATATATAATCTTGGTTACAAATTTCTTGTTGCTTCTATTATGCGAGCACAATGTTGATAATTAAAAGAAAAATAATTAAAAGATAGAAATTAAATTGAGCCACTAGCAACTAAGAGATGACCAGTCTTAACTGACGGCACCCGTTCACGAGCATGACGCGTGCATCAGCCCCATTCAGCTCAACCATTTTGAAGGGAACCGAATGACCCAATAACACGTGCCACCAACAGCGAGACATTTAAGTGAGCATGACAAACTCTCAACTGCCACGCTCGTAATTTATATAAAAAAAAATTATAATAAAAAAGTTGTTACCTAATAAAAATGCTCCATGGTGCTTCACATTCACAAATTTATCTTCAAAAATACTTCCACATTTTAAAATACTATAATTTTAGCCTATTAAAAAAAAATAATTACATTTTTTTTTTTAATAGGCTATATATAATAAACCTGGTGGTAGTGGAGCTGGACCAGCATTAAGCCAAGCATTTTTATCCTGAATATATAATCTTCCAAATTATAATATGCTTGCCTGCATAGTGTGAGTTTAATACAAGATTTAAATTTAGTTTCGTTGAGTTCTAATATTTGGGGAGGTATTTTATTATAACATTTCAAACAGTATCCCATGAAAGAAGAGGCCACTTTAGCCAGTCTAAAACCTGGTTGAACTAATTGGTCCCTATTTCTTGTAGCATAATTATGTCTATCGCCTCTTTTGCTAAAAAGATGAAGATTCTTTCTAACGTACATGATGTTTTCATAGATATATTGACAAGGCACCGTCATGATGTTAATATCCTTATTCAGTTAAAGAATCGCACCGGCTTAGTTTGTAGCTGTGATGGCCAGAGTACCTTTTTCTCATGACAATTCCAATTAACCCAAACCCTGCTAAGATACATTGTTTTATTATGAAGTTCCCGTGTCCACCTTCCACCTTCTGGCTCCATCATCAGATCAGTTCGATAGTACCTTATAGCCAAAGTGCATTTCATGACAATTCTAATAAGCCTAAACACGGCTAAGATACATTGATTAATTACGGAGTTCCGGTGCCTATCTTCCGGGTCCATCATCATCATCATCATCAGATTAGTTTGATAGTACCTTATAGCCAAAGTGCATCTCATGACAATTCTAATAAGCCCTAACACGGCTTTTTTTATGGTGGGGAAAATCATCCAAGGACCACCCCCGCTTTTGGGTGGAGCGGGAGTTAGTGTCAGACTCTTACTAACTAAAAAACCCACCCTGTTCCTTCAAGCCTTCATACTGGGGCTCGAGTTCCCTTTCGGATAACCCTGGCCCCAGTAGGCTTCGACCCGCCTTCTGCTGACAACTCCTAGAGGCGCGCGGGAACAGTGCACGCCGTCGACGACTTGGGCTTGGTGCGGACAGTTACCGGACGGTCGGATAGCGAGCTACCCATTGCTCATTGTCCGCAAGCCCGCACCCACGGTGGCTGGAAATCGGGATCGGAATCCCGGCGGCGGCGAGAGCGCCGTTGCTTGATGCGGTCGGCCTCCTCCTTTGCGAGCATAACCGCTTCGCAGAAGTCGACGACCGCCTGCCACTCCACCTCGCTCCGGACCTTTTCCTCAACCAAGGCGGCGAGGGGCCTCCGCCGCCGATCGCCCCCACGAGGGCACGATGGCTAAGATACATTGATTAATTACAGAGTTCCCGTGCCTATATTCCGGCTCCATCATCATCATCAGATCAGTTCGATAGTACCTTATAGAGCCAGAGTGCATTTCATGACAATTCTAATAAGCCCAAACACGGCAAGGATACATTGATTAATTTTTCGATGGTAATTTTTTTTTTCAACATCTCTTTTACTGTTTCATTTCGCAGGTCTGCTGAAAGAAATATCATTGTGAAATAAGCAGTACCTTTGTACAAAGCTTTATAGCATGATATATTCTTTGAATTTTTGTGTGTACATAAATTATAAAATAAATAAATTAATTAAAAATCGTCTGTCAGTTCGGTTCGTACTGTGCATGTGTAATTATCGTATTTTTGTCAACGTAAGACATAACTTTGCAAATTAATCACACTCCGTTGTGGCTATATATACATTACACAGTTTAATCTATTAATGTACCAAGGCCCATTAATTGATTGCAAACTAATTTGATGGGGCCTTTGTTTATGCACGCGGTCAAAACAAAGTGGTTATAGTGGTCAGTAATATTGTGGGTATCATTGCAGGATAGTTAGGTTAGGTTATAAAGATTCATATTAAAATCATAAAGGAGTAAATTTATGTCTGTGTGTGACTGTGTTGTGTATAGGTATATAAGTATGTATTTTATCTATACACGCTCAAATAAATGGCTTTGGATGTTTCGTATAAGTAGAACATGTTCTGGAATAGTATATAAAATATGGGATAATTTTATATTTGAAAATACCCACCTACACCAGGTAGCTTCAACCAGTGTCTTTCCTTGTGTGAAAACAAAGAAAAACACTGGTAGAAGCTTGTATTTATTAAAAATGAAAAATTTTAGAGGCAAATACAAAGTTAAAAAACATGAGTTTTTTTTATATTTTGCAATAAGTACTTGAGTATACGAATGTTTACTATATTACTCTTCTATATATTTATATAAAAATAAAAAAAGAAAAAAACAAAAATAGTAAGTTTATAGTAAACCAAAAACAGAGCCAAAAATCCCTGTATCCAGTCACTCACAGTCACATTTAGAAACGTCCGATTTCAAATAAACACCTGTAACACCAAAGCAAGTACTTACTCCTCCGTTTCGGTTAACACTTCATTGTGTCTCTACAGTGTCACATAGCGCACGTGCTCATAATAAAATACGAACCAATATAGTTCTACTATGAAATCGGCTACTGAAGATGGCGGCCCGAAGGATAATCCTCAGGTAAGTCTTGTTTTTATGTTTCAATTTAAGCGACACAATATTATTTATGGACGGTTTTAATATCTGCTTCGATTTATTAAAAAATCAACATGCAATTGTTTTTTTTTTTGTTGATAGATTTAAAACAAAATGAATAGGGTTATATTTTATTTCTAATAAAAACTAGCTGCGGCGAACTTCGTACTGCCTTACAGTCAATGAATGTAGTATAAAACAAAGCCTCAAGTGACAAGCAATTTAAATTTAAAAGTATCTCCATCGATTTCGTATATTTTACGTGATGCGCGCACAACTGAAAACTTCTTCAGTAATTTATTATATTTATAAATATATGTATGTATGTTTTAAGTATATATACTAAAAACACTTCTTTTTTATATGATTGCTCATTAACTGCTTAGGGATTCTCCTAATACGAAATTTTAAGATTTCTTATTTCTCATTAAACTGGGTTTCTAATTTTAGGTTAATCGCTCTTTTATATTATTCATATTTATATTTTTTGGGGAAACCTCTTGATCGAGTGTGAGAATACTGAGTTCAAAATAATTGTATTTTCGTGTTTTTGATTATCTCGCAATGCAATTTAACCTATAAGTTGGCAATCGGAAAAGTTATTATTTATCAATATTCATGCTTTCATCTCATTAATTGCTGAGTTAGGCGACTTTTTGGCCTTGCACAGATTTTAAACTTATTTTTTTTTTTTATAAATCGAATTCTACTGTATGTGTGAGGCGCGAATAACAGTTTTTTCTTTTTTTTCTTTCATAGTCGAAAGTTTTTAATTTCTTCTCGCTCAAATGTATGAATGGATTTGTTTCAAATTTGGCACACATGCAGACCATGTCCTGCAATAGTGCTTACCCTATACTACCTTTAGGATAGTTTTCTACATTAACGCAGGTAACGTCGCTGGCAAAAGCTAGTGGATTGATAAAAGTGTAGTGTTGTTTTCCAATTTACCAAGTCGACGGGTGCAATGTAAAAAAAGTTATCTCCAATTTTTCGATTTTCTGTTATTTAGTAATAACAAGTGAATAATAAGCAATTATTTAGAAATTTTAAACACTTCTTTTTTATATGCTTGCTCATTAACTGCTTAGGGATTCTCCTAATGCGTAATTTTAAGATTTCTTATTTCTCATTAAACTGGGTTTCTAATTTTAGGTTAATCGCTCTTTTATATTATTCATATTTATATTTTTTGGGGAAACCTCTTGATCGAGTGTGAGAATACTGAGTTCAAAATAATTGTATTTTCGTGTTTTTGATTATCTCGCAATGCAATTTAACCTATAAGTTGGCAATCGGAAAAGTTATTATTTATCAATATTCATGCTTTCATCTCATTAATTGCTGAGTTAGGCGACTTTTTGGCCTTGCACAGATTTTAAACTTATTTTTTTTATAAATCGAATTCTACCGTGTGTGAGGCGCGAATAACAGTTTTTTTCTTTTTTTTCTTTAATAGTCGAAAGGTTTTAATTTCTTCTCGCTCAAATGTATGAATGGAGTTATCTCCAATTTTTCGATTTTCTGATAGTTAGTAATAACAAGTGAATAATAAGCAATTATTTAGAAATTTTCTTTTTTTCAAAAACATAGGTAATTGAAAAAAAGAACTATTATTTCTTCATTGTTGACACTTGAAAGACCATTTGCCATGTCTTAGAATATAATATTTTAGTAAGTTACTGCAACACTTATATATAGATAACTTTTTTTTGCTTTGGACCCGTCGAAGTGTAGGTAAGTTCTTGACTTGAGACACAATTCTCGGAAAGAAAATACACGGCGATTTAACGCGTAAATATGAAATGCTAGCTGTGCCCGCGACTTCGTTCGCTGGGCTACAGGATTTTGAATTTTTCTAAAATATAAGTAGCCTATGTTACTCCTGTAATGATTTTTAAAGAAAATATTCATAAATCGTTCAACTTCCAATGATAAGCGATAGATGGCGCTAGTAGTTACATGAACTTTAGACATTCGTTGTAGATATTAAGTAATAATTTATAATATTAGACTTTATGGATTTGTTTTGTATAAATATATCATAATTGTTAAAATGAAATATTTACTTGCAGTTAATTATTAAACTCTAATGTATATTAGTTAGTCAATTGATGTTACGTACTCTTTACTTTGCTCTGATTGGTCGGTTAGTCGACCGAGTGTTTGTGAAAGTTTGTGGTATGAAACACTGAGTTTGTTACTGTCATTTTGGACAGAGTCAGTCTGCTTTGAGTCGTTGAACAGAAAACATGTCCGACTAATCTGTGTATTTGTAAATGATTGTTAATAGAACGATAAGTATGAAATTGTGTTGATCAAAGTGAATAAAATATTTATACAATTTATCCTGAAGTGTTTGATTTATCACATTTCAGAAGTGGGATATGCCTACAAATATGTGCAGTGATAACAGGAAGAGGTTATGTGTGCCTAAATTGAAGATAAATGAGTTCGAGAAATATATTTTTGTCTTTCCAAGTGTACTAGTGTGATTTTAGACAAGAGGTTATGTGTGCCTAAATTGAAGCTAAGTGAGCTCGAGATATTTTTTTTTTGTCACTAATGTGTGCAAGTGTTACTTTAAGCCAAGAAGTTGTGTGCCTAAATTGAAGCTAAGTGAGCTCGAGATTTATTTATTTTTTAGCCAAGTGTGCCAAGTATTTTAGACCAGTATCATACTCACCCAAATTTCTTACTGATGGTGGCAGGCTCGTGTATTGAATCATTCGATTCCCTTCAAATGTGTGAACTGAGTGGTATATGGATATGGATATGCGCGTCATGTTCGTAATCAAACGTTGACAAGACTAAACACCTCTTAAATGCTGGTGATTCATTTTAGTTTCTATATTTCAAATTGGGTTGCTTTTCCTTTATTTAATTTCATCGAATTCGTATAGTGATAGATTAAAAAAAAAAAAACAGTTTATATGTAAAATTTTCCTATTTCCCAAAGCGATAATTGTCATTGTTGCCTCGGATTACTTTGTGTGGCACGATAATTTCCCTTTCGTTTCGACGCATAGTTGTAAAAACATGTTGTACCCCTTATTAGTATGTCACAATAATGATAAATGATATATAATGAATGATAAATGATCAGTGATCAGTGATAAGTGATAAGTGATAAGTGATAAGTGATGAGTAATTAGTGATAAGTAATTAGTGATAAGTGATCAGTGATAAGTGACCAGTGATTAGTGACCAGTGATTAGTGACCAGTGATTAGTGACCAGTGATTAGTGACCAGTGATTAGTGACCAGTGATTAGTGACCAGTGATTAGTGATCAGTGATCAGTGATAAGCGATCAGTGATAGGTGGTCAGTGATCAGTGATAAATGATAAATTTATTTATTTATAAATATTAAACGATAAACGATAAATGATAAATAGTAAATGATAAATGATGATAAATGATAAATTTATTTATTTATAAATGTTAAACGATAAAAGATAAATGATAGATGATAAATGATAAGTCTTAAATGATAAATGATATTTATTTTGTACTGTTGTTTTATGAACTAAATTTCCACCTATGACAAACAATAAATGAATTTGAGAGAACAAAGTTAAAACTGAGTTTGTATATGTATAACACGATTTAAAAGGCTGTAAATGGAATTTCTTCTCCATAGAGATCTACACTTTGGAATATGTAATTACCGTCAATTTGCTGACTTACTGACTTCTTGGCAATTTAAGAGGCTGTAAATGGTTCATTAGAAATGTTTTGATTTGATTTCAGTGCTTTGATGAGGCCAAGAGTATCTTTGATGAGGCCAAGCGTGATTTTGATGAGGCCAAACGTGCATTTGATGAGGCCAAACGTGCCTTTGATGAAGCTAAGTGTGTACCTTTGATGAAGACAAGCGTGCCTTTGATGAAGCCAAGCGTGCCTTTGACGAAGCCAAGCGAGCCTTAATAAGACCAAGCGAGCCTTAATGATGGTTCATTTGAAATGTTTTGAATTGATTTCAGTGCTTTGATGAGGCCAAGAGTGTCTTTGATGAGGCCAAGCGTGCCTTTGATGAGGCCAAACGTGACTTTGATGAGGCCCAACGTACCTTTAATGAAGCCAAGTGTACCTTTGATGAAGCCATGCGTGCCTTTGATGAAGCCAAGCGTGCCTTTGATGAAGCTAAGCGTGCCTTTGATGAAGCCAAGCGTGCTTTTGATGAAGCTAAGCGTGCCTTTGACGAAGCCAAGTGAGCCTTAATAAGACCAAGCGAGCCTTAATGAGGGATGAGGCAAGCATGCCTTTGATGAAACTAAGCGAGCCCATTTGAGGCCAAGTGGGCCATTTGAGGCCATGTGGGCCATTTGAGGCCAAGTGAGCCATTTGAGGCCAAGTGGGCCATTTGAGGCCAAGTGGGCCATTTGAGGCCAAGTGGGCCATTTGGAGCAAAGTGGGCCATTTGAGGCCAAGTGGGCCATTTGAGGCCAAGTGGGCCATTTGAGGCCAAGTGGGCCATTTGAGGCCAAGTGGGCCATTTGAGGCCAAGTGGGCCATTTGAGGCCAAGTGGGCCATTTGAGGCCAAGTGGGCCATTTGAGGCCAAGTGGGCCATCTGAGACCAAGTGGGCCATTTGATTTGGCCAGATGAGCCAATTAAGATTCGGGTTAAGTGTGCCCGGTGCAGATGAAATTATCCTCAAGAGCGTAAGTAACGTATGAATTTACCTATTAATGTGATTTTAGTCTGACTACGTTGGCTTAATGCAGATGTTGTAAATGAATTGAATAACTTATTAAGTTTATTCATATCATATTTGAACTGTTTATTGGATGAGATTTGAACATTCTGTTATAGTTTTTGAAGATATTATAGGTATAGATAAATTGAATTGAAAGTATAATTTAACACTGGGATTTGATTCTTAAAAAAGAGTTTCAAATGAACGATACAAGTACTATTTCCTGTAAATGTTTTAACCACTGATTTTTTTATTTTTGAGGACTTGGATTCCGACAGAACTACAGAAGGAAAAATTGCCAGTCTTATTGAACAAATAGATAGTTCCTGGTTCAAACAGTACAGACTTGAAGAAAAATGATGCAAAGAGACGATTTGGAAGGAATAAGACACCACCACGATGCAAGAAGCGAAGAGGTACCCCACGTTGGTCTAAGAGAGTGGTTGAATGATTTTCAAGGAGGAAAGCGTTACAAGTATCGAGGTTTGAACATGTCCATTGGAACTTTGTGATACGGGAGTTCTATCACTTCTGTAAATTTTGAGAGTATTTAAGTTTGATTAGAAAGAGTAATTATAATTGATTTGTATTAAGCAAGTAGGATCAGAAACTGACTATACTATTTGTCTCAAACTTGCTAGTCTTACCAAGAGAAAATAGAAAATTTACGAAACCTTGCCAAGTTTTGTAAGTTAGCATTAAGTGACGAAGTGGTAAACTAAACTAAAATGATTTTATCTAATGAGCAGAATTATGGTCGGTTTCAAGCAGAAATGTTAGCTAGTAAGAATTAAGGTGTAACTTATGTGAATATTATTACGACAAATTGATGCTTATATACGGATAACATATAAGTAAAAGAGCTGCAGATAGAAATTTAAACACACGGGATTAATGATAAATCTATTAGGAATTGAGCCAAACCATTAAATTGTAGACGAGGAAATGGATTTATTACACGTTTTCAATTCCTGTGACGTGTGCATACTGTAGCAGAGACTGATTCCATAGATAGAGAACACAATGATATTTATTTTACAAGTAGGATAAAATATATACTATTACATGACCATAACTAGTTCTCGTCGTCCAAACTGAAATCGAAGCCGGTTCCTAAGATGATTATGATACAATAAATGATTTAAATAGAGCTAAATATTACATCGTTATTTATTCGGTTAAGGGGAAGATGGATTGAAAATCCATACACTAGAGTAGAGGACCAATTTCAAGGTTTCAAATAAAAATAAAGTTTGACAAACAGTGCGATCCGAACTTCATTATTAGAACCTTTACTTGGTACGAAATCACGCACATATGCTGCTAATATTATTTGAGAGATAATATTAGTACAATTAAGCCCTTAGCCTCTAGCTGAAGGATCACTTTTATTCTAAATGCTTAAGTTTCTGTTTTATATTATGCTTTCAAATAATGAAAGTAATGAACTCTGACTAAACGAGTCGCCACACAACATGTAGTAACATGGTGGCTACAGATTAGTGAGTTTAATTTAACCAATGAGAGTGTAAGATCTAGGACGCGTATGTCGATACCTTAAGTCGTAATATCATGTTTTCCACAGAAATTAAGACGAATACTGTTTCTGTTTATAGTATTGAGACGAGAATTGATCTAAATATCAAATTTTCGAATACTTTGACTAGAGACACAATAGAAACAAAATGAGAGAGCAAGCGCCAGCATTTGCTTAGGATTAAATGAATAAGATCTAGATTTCAAATTCTTATAGCTGAACCCGATGAAAAACCTAATGACATGAAGTGAATTCAGTGCGCGTAAATAATGAAGAATACTTTCGAACAAAAAGCTGATCAATTTTACTTTATGCTTACAGTCTCACATAATTAACATTGACCAATGGTTTTGAGTACCTAATTGAGTGTTGGTTATAAAACATATTTGACAGTAGTTTATTAACTTGAATAATACTGCAATCATGGATTTCTTTTAGATACCCTACTATCAAGAGCTTTTGCGATAGTCATGGTATTGACCTTGTTTTTAACGCTGTATCTTGTCTAAGGTTGAGCGCGGTTTTGCTAAAATGTATAACCACTATTTTAAATCCCCTAGCAAAATAAAATAATTCCTATGACGAACACCAAGGAAACATATGCCTATGGCGTGTTATTAATTCTGTTAAATGTCCCACTAGACAGACTGCCACAAAACTACCAGGATCAGAGTGCCTTTAAATGATAAACATTACGAAGTAAAATACGTTAAAAAGTTTAAGATATGAAGTGAGCGCCAATATCTGGGTTAGACTAGCAAAAAGATACTTCCGTTATCAGTAAAATCCTTGATACAGCCTACAGCATAAGTGGTTTAATAAAGATTAGTAGATCTGATTGCAATTATGAGGGTAAAATTGAATTTGCCTCATTTTAAAATCCATAGATCCATTGAAAAAAAAAACAAAGTTTTAAGTATAAAATTACTGTAATTACCGATTTTGGCAAACTGAGGAATAACATTTAGAAGCATACTTTCCTCCGACCTTATATAAACTCGGATATAGAGAAAAGCCTTTGACAAAAAAAAAATACTCTCTTCTTCGTGTGATGAGAATGTCATAAACATATGACGTGACGATAAAGCAAATAATCAAGACTAAGCCGAATGTAATGATTATGAATGTAAGACTCAGTTCCTTGTAGAACTAGAATTAAGTTTCATAATTTTAATGAAAATATCCTATCATTTTAATTGTAATCGTGCGTCAGGAGATCGCACGATGTCGGATGGCCGAATGTAATGATTTTTAAAGAAAATATTCATAAATCGTTCAACTTCCAATGATAAGCGATAGATGGCGCTAGTAGTTACATGAACTTTAGACATTCGTTGTAGATATTAAGTAATAATTTATAATATTAGACTTTATGGATTTGTTTTGTATAAATATATCATAATTGTTAAAATGAAATATTTACTTGCAGTTAATTATTAAACTCTAATGTATATTAGTTAGTCAATTGATGTTACGTACTCTTTACTTTGCTCTGATTGGTCGGTTAGTCGACCGAGTGTTTGTGAAAGTTTGTGGTATGAAACACTGAGTTTGTTACTGTCATTTTGGACAGAGTCAGTCTGCTTTGAGTCGTTGAACAGAAAACATGTCCGACTAATCTGTGTATTTGTAAATGATTGTTAATAGAACGATAAGTATGAAATTGTGTTGATCAAAGTGAATAAAATATTTATACAATTTATCCTGAAGTGTTTGATTTATCACACTCCTTATGTTACCTATGTTACTACTCCTCCTGTTAAGCCCGGACAAACAGACAGACAGACAAAAATTGTAAAAAATGTTATTTTGGTGTATGTACCGTATATATATTCATATCATCATCATCATCATCTCAGCCGATAGACGTCCAGTGTTGGACATAGGCTTCCCCCAAGCGTCGTCACAATGCACGATCCTTTGCGTCCCGCATCCATCGGATGCGATGCATGCATATATTCATATGCATGTAGTAAAAAGCAGTTATTTCAATATTACAAACAGACACTCCAATTTTATTTATATGTATGTGTGTATGTATATGTATGTACCTATAGATAAAGGTAGAATTACATTAGACTGACGCACACGTGTAACACGCCTACACAGAACGAACATTTCATAAACATTATTTTAGCCGTAGGCCGAAAGACTTTCACTGATGGACACAGGCCTCCCCCAAGTGCTGCCATATGGAACATGCACATTTTTGATACTTCTGTTTAGAGACAAAAGATACAAATAGTACTAGTTTTTAATTTTTTAATTTTAAGTTTTTAATATTATTCAAGTTTTTTAATTATTATTTTAATAAGTGTTAATTTCATTCTGTGCCAAATAAACATTTTTCTAACCATCATTTCTCATAGCAGCACTGCTTTGTTTATTTTAAAATATTGCAGCTTATGCGATAGCTTATACTCGAAAACACATCCATTGGATTGATGAAGATTTTGAGAGAGAGAGAGAGATTTTGATGAAGATTTTCAGGGTTGATACAGTCCAATAAGTATATTACAGGAAGTTTGAAACTGGCACTAGTGATTGAAAAGTCGAAGGGAAATCGACAGACAAGGAGGTATAGAAGTATTCCGATAGCTGCCTGGTCTGGGGCTAGGCTCTGTTTCCGAAAGGGAAGCTCAGCCCTGGCATGGAAGGCAACAAGGAACGGGTTGTGTCTTTTAGTCAGTAAGAGTCTGACACTATCTCCCGCTCCGCCCAAAGGCGGGGAATAGTCATTTGGATGATTTTTACCCATCGAAAAAAAAAAATACCTATCTGGTCAATGCAGGGACTCGGTATCGGACTACTTTATCAGGACCTTGGGGCCCATGGCTTACTGTCAATCTTCAAGTGATTATTTTCATATAATATTCAAATAACCACTATCTATTGAATTAGAAAATCATCAAATAGCTTCTTCCGCTCTGGGTGGAGCGAGAGTATTAGAATTGTACTGACTAAAACCTTTATGAGGTCCTTCAGTTGACCTTTGTGTCCTAGGCCTGTAGTAACATTTTCGAAATATCTCCTAGCCCATTCATCAAACAGAGATCACAAAAATCTCAATCAAACTGCCGCTGCAGCAGCTGAGACCCTCAAACGGCGCAAATATTGTAACCTTAAAGGTACAGTTTTGAGCAGTTTGGGGTCGAAACGCTTGGTTCATGGGGTCCAAGTACGCGTCTCCTTTTCAAAGAAATTTCACGCCGACTGATCGACACTTTGCGTGACCAGAAGGCTGGCTCGTTCTTCGCCCAAAGAATTAGCATTGCCATTTTATGTGGCATTGCTGCCAGTCTTCTGGGAAAATTTCTGGATGACAGCGATGTGGAGGAGTATTTTGTGAGGTTATAGGACTAGTTATAGGAATATTTTGTGAGGTGTATAGATTAAATGTACATAGTGAGGTTTAGAATAAATACTTGGGTCAGTTTATATTTAAGTTTCTTAGGTATACCAATAAAAGTATGTAAAATTATCACAATAATTTTGTTTCAAAGTGGAGCTAAACAATCCATGCTAATACTATAAACGTGAAAGTAACTCTGTCTGTCTGTTTTGCTTTCACGGTTAAACTACTGAACCGATTTTGATGAAATTTGGTACAGAGTTAACTTGAACCTCAAGAAAGGACATAAGCTATTTTTTATCTGGCTTCGACTAAACTATTAGTTTTAAACATTGAAATTAGAACTTTAAGTTTCATCACCTTTGATAAGGAAAATAAACGCTATTTTTTTTTTGATATATTGAATTAATTAAAAAAGAAAGAGATGTGATAACCTAGAAAAGTTGCTACTGACAGGAAAAGTAGATGGAAAAAATCCCAAGGGCAGGAGTCCGTTAGGTTGGTCAGACATAATCCGTGTTACACTGGAGAACACAGCCTGCGCCGCCATCCACATCGCCGAAGATAGGAAAACATGGCGAAATACAGACCACAAGAAAATTATTCGTCGAGGTCACGACCCTTAGCATTGAGGATAAACGACGCATGAAGAAGAAAATTAAATCATTATTAGCTTCAATAAACAAATATAAAGTATTTTCGAGATATCTTTATCATTAACTCTTTGAATGTCGTAATTAGAGACACAATAGAAAGACAATTACCTTATGTCGGACTGTGTAACTTAAGACATTCGAAAGGTTAACGAAGTTATAAAGCTTCAAAGTTGCTAATAAGCAAAACAAATATGTATGATATAGATTGTAATGTCATTGTTCAACACATCCGTTTTATTGTTCTCTTTATTTTTTAGGGACTTTAATCTCAAAGAGCATGTTAACATGGGGTTAACATGCTCTTTAACGTAACCTAAAATAAGTTTACAATAACAACTTAACTTAATAATCAACATAATCGATTAAATGTTTTTTTAACAAAGTTACACATTGCCATGTCAAATATGATAAGCAGTATCACTTCTAGGATCAGTCAAGATTTTAAAAAAGAATTCTGTATCAGTTTTATTGATCCTTTGCTAATTTGACAGTAGCTTCTTTCCGGTTTGATGAGTGTTTTGCTCATTTTGAAAACAGCGTCTTGGCGAGAGAGATAAATAGGTAGGATGGCAAAAATGAGATAGAATAAATTTACACAAGTACATTTATTTGTTCATTAGGTTTAACTTCTGTTTATTGATTTAGCATAATCTAGTTTAACTCTGATGAAGTTCTAGTTTTTTAGTTAGTTATTAATCGTCTTGTTCATTTTTTCCTCTGTTTTCTGAATCTGAAACTGAATCTCTTTTTTTATTATTGATAGGCTCGCTTTTGACCACCATCTCACCTGATGGTAAGCGATGATGTGGTCGACGATGGATCTCTTTCGTAATTTTGTCCTATATTTTCTTAGAATTATTACGAATATTTTTTTTACTTTGTACTTATTTTTTTTGTAGATTTGTTAAACATTGTTCGTATTGTTTGCTTTTCTACCAATTTTGATTTTGTTTTCAGTTTATTTTCTATTTTTGTATTTTTATTTTTAAACTGGTTTGATATCATTTTTAGAGTTCCATACCTCAAAAAGAAAAAACGGAACCCTTATAGGATCACTTTGTTGTCCGTCCGTCTGTCTGTCTGTTTGTCAAGACCCTTTATCTCCAGAACGCGTGGAGGTATCGAGTTGAAATTAAAACCATAAACTCAGATCTGCGGTCCATTCGGGCATTTCGCACAGTGGCGACACCCGGGTGTCACTTCCGCACGAATCCGGTGCAGGAACCTCCCTAACGAACCATGTCCGGTGAGGACCTGCGTCATACGGAAGGTAAGGACGCCGTGAGGTCTTTCCAGCCACGCCTTAAAGAGGGGACTTACCGCCATGAATGTGGCGTGCCCAGCACTGGGTTGCAATAGTCGTTGACGCCATTTCACCATGAGATCCCGCCGAAGCTCTGTCCGCCATGCCGTGACCTGTCGCGGCAGCGGACTTTCACCCCAGCGTTGCATCTCCACGCGCATTTCGTGCATGTGTGCAAGGACGGTTGCCTCCAGATAACACGGTGGTAGGCCAGCCAGAAGGCTCGCCGCTTCGCGGGAGACCGTGCAGTATCCCCGCACCATCCTTATTGCCATGACCCTCTGGCAGGCGTTCAGAATTGCCGCCGGTCGCGTTTTTAGCGACGGCGCCCACACCGGCGCCCCGTAGAGGGCCATGGAACGAACGCGTAGAGCCTCCGGCAGGAGGCATCTGGACCCCCAAGGTTGGGCAGGAGCCGCTTGAGCGCAGCCCCGGCCCGGTTGAGTTTGGAAGCCAGACGTCGGAAATGCTCCCCGAAATTCCACCGGTTGTCGAAGACGAGTCCCAGATATTTAGGAAGCCCTGGACAGTCAAGGAGTACTTAGAAAATATATTCGGATTATTAGAAACATCTACAAAAACATGACCGCGAAAATTAAAACGGCAAAACTGGGAGAATGATTCCCAAAGAAAAATAATCTTTTTTCAAAGAAAAATAAACCAAATTAGTATCGCAAGATGTTATTTTTCAAAAAAAATATAAAGATCAGTTTTATTCTGAGACCTATGGTAAAAAGTGATTCAAATTGTGGTATGTGATAGCTGCATATATGGTGTATCCACCCCTTAACGTTGGACCACTATTTACGCCACACCCTGTATATAAATATAGATTAATCAATAGCTTATGTACAATATTTCCATTAATTCAGTGACATTTTGGGATATAAAGAAATGTTAATAACTTTGCTGTTTATGAATATTATTTATTCAAAGTTTATTTAAATAATAAAAAGACCTTTTCTAATAAGCTTTGTTCTAATAGAAATTAGTGGTTGTAAGCTAATTATTTACTACTAAACAATGGTAAGCCAATAACCACGCGCTTATAAAATTAGGATTTAACTGACCTAGATTAATTTCCGAACAACCTACCTATATTTATAACTATCTTTTCATCATCGTTTACAATCAGGCGAGATAGTGGTCAAGCGCCAGTCTATCTATATACACATATATATAGGGTGACTGGTAATTAGTGACCGATACTTATACCCATGATTGTACTCATGATTACAAACAACTTTCCCAAAGAAACTTTTTTTTATACTCATTAGTTTCATAACAATAACAAAGTTCAGCTGTTAGCCGCGTAACCCCTTTGTCTCATATATCTTACCTACAATAGTGATAGAGTACCCGCGCCGCTTGCAAACCCATCGGTGTTCGCGAAACGCGAGCGTGAACCGATGGGTGACCGCGGTAGGCGCGAATAGCTGTTTTATTATTATGATAAAATTAGTGAGTATAGAAAAAAAGCTTCTTTGGGAAAGTTGTTTGAAATCATGAGTAGAATCACGTGTATAATTATCGGTCACTAATTACCAGTCACCCTATATAAAAGGAGAAACTGACAAACTGATAAATAGCAACGCACAGCCAAAACTACTGGGACTAGGAGGGTGAAATTTTGCATAAAGCTTCGTTTTATGAGCGAGCACTAAGAGAGGGTTTTTTAGAATTCACCCATAAAGGCTGCCCCTGCTCTCAAAACAATGATGGAAAACATCGTGAGGAAACCGGCATGTTTATGAACTAAAAATTTAAACACGTGTGACATCCACCAACCTGGACTGGTCCCGAATGGTGGCCCATTACCTCTCCTAGAGAGGAGGCCTAAGTGCCAGCAGTAGGAACATTATAAGGCTGATGAATTAATGATAAACCCTTAAAGGGATAAAACAGGGATCCAAAGTTAGTATGAAGAAACCTTCTTTCACGAGGGCGAAACCGCTGGCAGAAGATAGTCTATAATTATTTATTTTTTTGTTAGCTTCTTTCCCACTCCTGGGCAAAGGCCTCCACTCCTTCCATCTTTCGCGCGCCCGGGCTTCGTCTTCCCAGTTCTGGTAGAATCTAGGCTGTCTAGTTCGTCGCGCCATCTCCTTCAAGGGTCTGGAGGACAGTCAGACAGGAGAAATCAGAGAAGGACAGTCTATAATAATCATAAAAAATCATCGTAATTATTTCAACTGAAAGACGTTCACCACGTTCGGTACGTGATCGCCACCCACCTTAAAGCCCTATCGACCATCAATTCTGATTCGCGATTCTTCGGATTATGTCGGTAACCTTGGTCCTCCTGCGTATCCATTTATCACAGATATGTACTATCATAGAAATCGAAAGCAATTATCATTAAAGCGTATAGTCCCTTGCACCATCTGACCGAAATTATGTGAACGCAACTCTCGCACTCGCCTAGGCGGCAGTACGCAAATCTGTGCATTTATTTGCGGCCAGCAGCGCCCGGAAAGCGCTTTAAATCCATTTTCTCTGCGAGATATTGATTGATTTACATATGCAATGTTCACTTTGAAGAATATTTAACCACCAATTTTTATGTGTAAAAATGTTTCTAAAGGTCCAAGCCGTTTCGACGGAGTAGAAATATTTTTTTTTGACAAAAGTATTAATAGCACGAAAAAATCAATTATTGTTCATGAATCTATAATAAACATATATTTTTTTCAAACCAATTGACCTAGCCGTTACGGAGGAGTAGGCCTCAGAAAATCGCTGTTTTATGGCACTTTTCGGGCGCTTGGCCCTTAAGTGCGCAGAGTTCATACACCTATTACTAATTGTTGAATGCCTACTGAAACGTTGCCGGTTTCTACGAATGAGATGACAAACCCAAACTATTGTTATTTATATTATTATGTACACACAAAAATATAAAAATGAAAAAAAAAAACAAATACAGATAAAAGAGCAATAGAAAAAAGAGCAATACAAAGGTACAATTACCGGCACGAATCTTGAGCGCTGGCTTCAAGTTGCGCAGAAGTCAAATATTCGGTCTCTTTAGTGGTGCGAAGTGAGACGCGGGGGCGGGAAGTGTCAGTGATTGGCTTGCCGCGCCATCGTATCATAGACGTCACTCGTGATTCGTTCCCTGCGTTGCTGCATGTATCTAACAACGACGACGAGTGGCTCGCCAATGTAATGCGCAAAGCGATCCCCACTCTGACGCCGAGCGCTCAAGATCCATTCCGGTAATTGTACTGATTATTTCAAATGAAATTTCTTTAATCACCAAATTCACCCGTTTTATATAACGGTAATCTCATAGGTAAAGACCTAATAAATCATACATATACTTTTTAATTACGAAACAGAAAACCCATTACTGCAAAAACGCGAACTGTTGCTCGCAATGTTCTTCCTGAAAAGGCTTTATATAGTATAATAGAGATATAACCCCTTATTTTATTGTTGGTGCCATTTAGTCATTATTTTGTCATAAAGTTTCCCCTTAATTGCAATCAAACTAATTTGATTGGTGGTTTAATATGATACCTATTACTTTAAACTTACTTAAAATGTATTTATATCCTTCATCATCATCATCATCATTTCAGCCGAAAGACGTCCACTGTTGGACTCAGGCCTCCCCCAAGTGTCGCCACAATGAGCGGTCCTGTCCGTCTCGCATCCATCGGATTGGATCGTCTCGTATCTATCCTTACATATAATATTAAAAACGACAAAAACGGTGGAGGGCTTTTTCTCTTTTTCAGTCTTTTTTTTTGATGTGAGAAATCATCCAATGACTTCTCCCACTGTGGAAGACATGATGAAATTTAGTAAAAAGATGAATTCCAACGCTGCGTTTTCCTGTGCGCGATCGCCACTCTTGAACCTTTTGGCCCCATATTATCGACAACCCGCTCCACGAGCAATGTGCCCAGCCCCCCTAGCCAAGTTACAACCAGTTTCTGTCGAATTCCGTTCTCTAATCGGTAACGCCTCGGTGACAGCAATTGTAGAAAACGATAAGTTGGTAGCCATGTTGACGCGCCTGAATCGACCGCTCGTTCTACAATGTAGCGTTTGTATAACAAAGGATGTAGCGTTAAACATTGTAGAAACGATTTTGAACGATGTGAACTTGGCTACAAATTGTCTATTCGTTTGTTCTGACCACGCGACTTTACGTTGAGATGACGTCATTCCCATACGTTTCATCACTTTTCGATAGCGTTAACGATTGCAGAATAACAACTTGGCTAAGCGTGCTGCCCACTGCCACGTATGGCACAGGATCGTTCGTTGTGGGGATACATAGAAAGAAAAATCAAAACATGTTTACTCCCCCGAAATAGATGCATTACAATATACAAAACCTAGTTTCCCTGTCAGGTTATGTCTGTATCGGTCATAACTGTATTGCTATAACCAGCATATCTGTAGTTAATATCTGTAGCATTTTGATGCCGGCCTCAACAAAGACAAACACAAACAAAAATTAACTTGAGGGTAACCAAAATTAAAACAATAGTACATTATGATATAAGTGTGTAATGTTAGTGATTACCGGCGAGGCGGTATTTAGACCCGAGCCGTGGCGAGGGTCTTTAGAGAGCCGAGAACGGTAATCATTAATTACTCACGTGTATCATACGAAGTTTTTCAATACACTTGTGAAGAAAATAACTATAAAACTAGTAAACTTTTGTGGCGGTAAAATCTGTTTTCATATGCTCGCCCATTTTTTTATTTACCTTTCAATACACTCACTGAAATTAATAAACGGGGGTTGACCGGCGACTCGTGGGGGACGACCTGCGCCCATCCTGATACGATACATGTAATATAATTAAGGCGGGGGAGAGGTTGAACAATAAGGTTTTAACTACATTATTAATTTCACACAAAAAATAGTTATGTCAGTAACGGGTTTGCGGATGGTGAGCGATGAGTAGCTCGCCATCCGGCCGGCTGGTACGGACCAAGCACGGTTCGCGGCGCACTGTGCTTCTCAAAACCTTGCAAAATATCCTTAGATCTTCAGCATCATCATATCAGCCTGAAGACGTCCACTGTTGGACATAGGCCTCCTCCAAGCGTCGCCACAACGACCGGTCCTGTGTGTCTCACATCCATCGGATTACCGCGACCCTGAACAGGTCATCGATCCACTTTGTGTCAGGCCTTCCAACGCTGCGTCTTCCGGTACGCGGTCTCATTTTCGCGTTGCCTTTATTGCGTTAGAAGATGCAACAAGCTTTTAAACCATTTTCGATGGCGACTCTAGGCGAGTGGAATAGCCGCATCTTAAGAGTCTATGATTTTGAAAACCACGGTCTATTTCATAGCTGTTTATCCATATATCCCCCTACTCTTTAAACACATTTCACGCTTCGCTCATCCTAGCCCATCTGTGCAGCGAACACCATTCGAATAGATTACAGTGCCGGACCCGCCACCAAATTCATTACTTCAAATAAATCGATCCGCCATTTTGGTCATGTCATTATTATCTTGTATAACTAAAGAGTTATGCGAACTAATGGCTGTTTGTATTGTCTAGCAGGAAGGTAGCTGCTCTATAAAATAGGACTTGTAATTATGTCAGTACATTTTGGTTGAGTAGGTTATAACAGTAAATTGTTTTTAATGTAAATATGTCCAAATGATGACCTGGTCAAGGTAATGGCGATCTGATGCGATGTGAGAAGTATAAGATCCCCCCCTTCACCGGGAGCATACGCGTATTAAATGCTCCTGGATGGGCTGTAATTCACTACTGTGATGTCACAACATATTTTGGAATATTTTGGTTCTAGGATATGCCGGTTTCCTGACGATGTTTTCCTTCACTGTTTTTAGAGCAATGGCGATGAATTCAAATGTTTTAAGAAACTTGGCATACAAGTCAAAGTGCACGTAAACTAGGTACTTAGATCGCGCTATGACAAACTAGTTTTGTTTTTTGTATGTTGGCGTATGGTTCCACTAAGTTCCAAATATAATGAAAATCTAATGAAGGGCTTCTGAGATAGACCATGGAATTAATGATATCGCTCACCGATTTTCTCCCGTTAAGGTTTTTGCAAAACTGAGGGCTATCTAATTTAAAGCACACTGATATAATTATTACCTTTTTATTTTCGCTGCCACTTGTCAGATGGCCTGCATCATTATAGGCTGTGTCAATTGTGCAGTTTTATAAATATTCCTGTACATGCGAATTATCAAACAGTAGGTACTCCAAAATATACTCATTAATCATCTTATGACGATTATTTGATTAGCTATGATCTTGTAGGTGGAAATGTGAAGGTTTAGCCATTTAATGCCTGAAAAGATCTATATAGCAATACTGTGGTAATGCGGATTGCAGCTAAAAAAATATAAGGCACATAATATTTTTGATACCTTTGTTTATTCAGCCTATAGTTTCCCATTGCTGGGCAAAGACTTTTCTCGAGCCACCATGAACCATCTCTTGCAGTAGGCGTCTAGATAATCTCGCCAACTCTTCCCGGGTCGGTCTTGGCGGTCTCGTCCTTCCTCAGCCACCCACTTCATGAAGACTCTTGCCTAGCGGTCTGTGTGTATGCGGCTGACGTAACCCAGTCCTATTTTAGCCTTGTAACCTTTTTCCTAAGTCTAGGATCCCTGGTTTTAAGTGCAGCTTGTTGTTCCTTATTTTAGATTGATTCCCTATCTTACTTTATACCGTTATGATGGAATTCTGTCTTGATGGTATAAAATTATCAATAGCGAATAGTGAGTGCTGCTTAAGGTAACAACTAAATGTTTGCAAATGTGGCCCACTGGGGTAACATATATATAATAACAGTACATTACAAAAAGTTTAACAGTTACGGGAGGTGAAACGGCATTATTGAAAAGTATTTTTTTTATTTCTAGTTAATATAAGTTTTATTGAGTTTATTACCCATCTGCTTTATCGCGCAGCCAAACACGGGCGATGATGTTAAATTATTTGACATTTAACTTTTATTTTTTTTTGTATTTCAGCCATCCACTTCATGGCGTAGCTCTACAGAGAGGTCAAGGACCCCGGACCCTCGCTCGCCTCGTCTTTTGCCTCCCATCCGTGGAGACAGCGCCAGCTGTTCAGGTAAACTTAGGTTGACAGCCTGCAGAACTTAAGTTCAGCTTTTGTTTAATATTATAGAAAAGCTCGCGCTTGAATATCTCACCTGATGAAAAGCGACGATGATGAAGCACGCTTGCCTAGAAGTAATTTATTCACTTTTAAAGACCCCCAAGTTGTAGCCATCAGGAAACACAGACACCTGCAGGGAATTATGTAGGTACGCACAATGAACATGTTCCCAAAACATTTTATGCGTATGAGTGGGTCCGACGGAGCATTGTTGACCACTAGACATGCGTATGAGTGGGTCCGACACTACACTAGACATAGACACACAAAGCGTTTTGAAAACACATTCATTATGCATACAGTTGAGGAGTGGGTTTCCCTGTCGGAGTCTGTGTTTCCTGATAACTATAACTCAGGGGTCTTTAGTTCAAGCATGAATATGTTACTTTTAGGCATGGATTCTCCAGTGTCGGCCACATCATCGCTTACAATCAGGTGAGATAGTGGTCAAACGCGAGCCTATGCATAATAATAATAAAAAACATTACCATGATTTGCCGAAACAGTACACAACTTATCCATCTACCAGCCTCCTAAAGAAGACAGAAGGTTTGAAGCCAGGTCACAGTTCCACAGTGGATGCCGGCCGAAACAATCCATCTACATGGACTGGTCTTCGGTGAGGGCTGAGAAGAAACCAGGTCAGTTTACCTAAATTTAACACTTTTGTGACGCTTGCAGCGACATCTCTGGCGTCACATAAGAAATAATCCTGCATCGCGCAAAAGTTTGCAAGGAACAGCGCAAAATTATTTATCGGGCAGTTGCTCACCAGACATAACTCCTATCTGGTTGGAGGATCCTGCCTGTTTAACGTAGGTTTGCAGGACTTTGCTCTCTGTTCCGCCTACCTCCAAACGCTCTTGGCTAAAATTTTGGGAGGAGAATGTATCCAAACCATAGGGGCCCTGCTAGCGCCATGCGGAAAAGCACGAAAAGGATTTGTGGTCCTAGAACGCAAAAGGCAACTGGAGGAAAATAGGTGTGGTTTGTTTTCAGCCAGTAAAAGTCCATTACAGGTCACAGTTATTTATCGAGATGATTTCATTACACATTTTCAATTGTAAATACAAGTATATTTCTGTAGAAAACATCTCAATCGTTTTGTAACAATTAATCTGGAGTAAATTAATTTCCAATATTCAGAATATCAAATTTTATAACCGATTGTAGGAAAAATTCTCGAATAATAAATACAATTAGTAGTATTTGTAAATATTGGAAATTTAATCCGATACTAGACTCTACTATGATGCTTTAAAACCTTGAAACATAAAATCTTTTTATTTCAATTCAACTATGTATTTTCAGGCACTTTTATTATTTATTTATTGAAACTTTATGCACATAACACTGTACAAATGCGGGAAAGCAACTCGACATACATTTTCACTGTTTTTTATAGAGTGGTTGCTCTTACGCGATTATGAAGTAATTACACATTTTTCGTTAGATATTTTGTAAAACTAATCCAGCAAAGACCTCCGATAATCTGCTATTTCGCATGAACTTTGACATGAACACTTCTTAACCTTTTAGTTACACAGTTCGACATAAGCCATTGTCTTTCTATTGTGTCTCTAATTACGGCATTCGAAGAGTTAATTTGCTCAAAATTAATAAAAAAAGTATTACAATAGAAGCCTTGCGGATTTTATCAAGATTCCAAATAAAGACATTTTTTTTCAAAAACTTTTAAGGGTTTCAAAAAAACACGTATTTCCTGGAACAAGTTTTGTAAAATATTCGAATAAATCACGGAATTACTGAAGGCTAACAGAGTTTTCAGGCGTTATCTTTCTTTTTTCGCGTTGACTTTTCGTCAAACATTGCGTTGGATCGCGTTAGATGAAGTGCCATACTCGATGTTTACGAAAGGCGAGTGGAAAAGCAGCCTCTTAAGTATTTTCTACCAGTCGACCTTAGAGTGATGCAGAAACAGTTTTATTAACCAAAACAACAACTCAACGATCAACTGGTTGTACTTCTGAATAGTCAAAGTTGGTTAGTAAAAAAAAAGACTTGTGGCACTCGGGGACTGCCGCGGTAAAGCTATTGCATAGCATTTTTATCAACTTATGCAATTATAATTATTTATTTATTTTATTTATGCAGTATTTTATTCCTTTGTTTTTTTTTCTTTGATATTAATTGAAGTTACACTTTCACACACGGTTCTTAGCAAGATATTTGAAAAGGTAATGTTAAATCAAATGCTTAGTCATTTTAACTCCAATAACATCCTACATGATAAACAGTATGGTTTCACCAAAGGACGTTGTACAACTGACGCGGGTGTTTCCTTACTGAAACACATTTTTGATGCGTGGGAAGAGGCACAAGATGCTATAGGCATCTTCTGCGACCTATCTAAGGCGTTTGATTGTGTAGTTCATGAAACATTGCTTCTGAAACTCAAGCATTACGGACTAGGCAATGCAGCGTTAAGCTTATTAAAATCTTATTTGAATAATAGACAGCAATTAGTGCAAATAAACGGTGTCAATTCGTCGGGATTGAATGTTGAAATGGGGGTGCCCCAAGGTTCAATTTTAGGTCCTTTTTTATTTTTAGTTTATATTAATGATTTACCCAATTTGTTGCAAAATAAACTTAATATGGTGTTGTTTGCTGACGACACTTCTTTGATTTTTAAGATAAATAGAAAGACTAACAATCTTGACAACGAAAATAGCGCCCTATTGCAGGTTCAAAACTGGTTCACTGCTAATAATCTGGTTCTCAATGGGAAAAAAACTAAATGCATAAGATTTTCCTTACCGAATGTCAAAAGTAGTGATTGTGACATTGTATTGAACAATGAAAAACTAGAATTTGTTGATAAAACGATTTTCCTGGGGATTACGCTTGACTCAAGGCTACAATGGGGTCCTCACTTAACATCTCTTGCAGGACGGCTTAGCTCGGCTGCATATGCTGTTAGAAAAATCCGCCAATTTACGGATGTTGATACCGCTAGACTAGTCTATTTTAGTTATTTTCATAGTGTCATGTCGTACGGTATCTTACTATGGGGACGGGCTGCAGACATCGAGTCAATCTTTATATTACAGAAAAGAGCCATCAGAGCTATTTACAATCTCCGCCGGTGCGATTCTTTAAGGGAACTGTTTAAAGAA